>CM053163.1:19047500-29047500 GCA_028571685.1 Heterohyrax brucei
TTGTTCTGAGGCTTGTTTTCTCTCAGCCAGCTCCCTTGCTGAAGAGACCTCTCAACTAGTCTTTTCGGTTTAGACTTCTTCCCTTAAAGGTACAAGGCCCCATAAACGCGCAGATACCTGCTGAAGACCTTCTCTGGGAGACTGCATTTCATGCCCAGGAGAACTCCGATTAGGGAGAAAAATTGGTGGCCAAAGGCGCACGCCTGTATGAAAGAGGTGCACAAGCCTTACTGGCGTACGCATTTAGAGGCAGATGTCCCCTGGGCCACCCAATAAAATGGGACACCAAGAGTAAAGGGCTTTCATCATTTTGGGCACCCACATCTGCTGCGCACAAACTGCACATTTACTGGGCCAGACGTCGTTCCGGGTGGTAATGGGCTACCTCTTCTCAGTCCGCGCGTGGAACCTGGTGCGCCCAAATCTGTGGGCTTTAGTGGGCTGTTCTTCCCCGACCACCTTGCCTCTGGGGCTATGGTCGGAGTAGGGCGAGGCAGGGGGAGGCAGCAGAGTTTGATTAAACAAACAAAATGAAACAAACAAACAAAAAGGTTGCCTTCTCTCCATGGGTCAGACGGACACTTGCAATCCTTCTTAGATGATTCCGCTTGGAGGAACTGTATTCAACAGTTCAGAGAATGGAGGGGATCTTCTCACTTGCTCATGCCCACGTTGTTTGAAACCCTAAAGGTTAAAGAGCATCTTCAAGGTAAGTGGCGCTGAGGAGTGCCTCTGTGTTTGCCTCCCTTGCATTCTGTTGGCACAAGTTAGCACACCCAGCTGTCTCTGAATGTGGAAGTTCTCAGGCACACATCTAAGCACCACAAGTTTGTCTTATCAAAAGGGGCATTCTCAACCAAGACAAGGTCAAAGGGCCAAGTGCTCCACTGCTCTTCATCCAATTGACTCAATGGGAGCAGCTAGGGATTCTACTACTAAGAAAGTGAAATGGATACGAGCAGTGGGAAAGAGGGACTAGTAGTTTCTGCCCATGTTGTGGGAACCAGGCATGAGATCCCTCTCCAGCTATGATGGAGACCCCTAGCTTGTTGGAGGACCCTAGCTATGACAGAGACCCACAGCTATGCTGGAGACCCCCAGCTATGATGGGAACCTCCAGTTATGTTGGAGACCCTCAGCTATGATGGAGACCCCCAGTTATGATGGAGACCCCCAGTTGAAATGGAGACCCCTAGCTGTGATGGAGATTCCCAGCTGTGTTGGAGACTCCTAGCTATGCTAGAGACCCCCAGCTGTGTTGGGGACCCCTAGCTATGATGGAGACCGCCAGTTGTGTTGGAGACTCCTACCTATTATAGAGACCACCAGCTGTGTTGGGGACCCCTAGCTATGATGGAGACCACCAGCTGTGTTGGAGACTCCTACCTATTATGGAGACCACCAGCTGTGCTGGAGATCCCAGCTATGATAGAGAACCACACCTATATTGGAGACTCCCAGCTATGTTGGAGACCTCCCAGCTATGTCGGAGACCCCCAGCTATGTTGGAGATGTGGTCCATTCCAGGTCCTGCTCTTCAAAGAGATTGTATCTATCTTGAGTGAGAAGTTCATAAAGGGAAATCCAACCCTACATGTCCTTCCCTCTTGAAGGCTTTTGGTGCTGAAAGAGATGCCTGCCCATCTACTGCTTCTTTCTCTTCTGACCTTGGACTCCTGCCCTGTGCCAGTCTTTTGTGTACATGCTTTCTAATTCAACTTTTGTCGTTGTTACTGGGTGCCACTGAGTGAATTCTGACCCATAACAGCCCCATGTGACAGAGTAGAACTTCCTCAAAGGGTTTCCTAGACTGTAATCTTTTCAGGAGCAGTTCACCAGGTCTTTCTCCCATGGAGCCACTGGGTGGGTTTATCTACAACCTTTTGGTTAGCCGCCAAGTGCATAACCATTGCACCACCGGAGCTCCTCATGGGTATGACTAACTCTCGTTTTTTAATTAAAAAAAAAAAGTTTACTGACATATAATTCACTTACAGAAAGGACCCAAATGTTCGTGTACACGTTGATGTGCAGGTGTTCACAAACTGAAGACCTTTGTATAAGCAAGAATCAGAACAAGACCAACTCACCCACTGCCAGTGAGTTGATTCCAACTCATAGCGACCGTGTAGGACAGGGTAGAACTGCTTTATAGGGCTTCCAAGGCTATAGATCTTTACAGAAGTGGACTGCCACATCTTTCTCTGTGGATTCAAACCACCAGTCTTTTGGTTAACAGCCAAGTACTTTAATTACTCCACCACCAGGGCTCTTCAGAACATGATCAGCACCCCAGAAACCAACTTTCCAGCCACTACTCCCACTCCAAGTTTACCACAATCCAAACTTCTAGAGCGTAAGGTAATTTTGGATTTTAGAAAAACAGAATGATACTCTATGTACTCTTTTGTATCTGATTTTGTTCCCTTAACCTTATGTTTGTGAGATTCACCCAAATAGCTGTACCCATATGTGGATGATTCACTGTTATCAAACTTGCCTTCTACAGATGAGGAAACTGCAACACCAAGAGGTAAAGTACTTGCCCAAGGACATCCTACAGATATTAAAAATAAGGTAGGAGGGGAGGGGGACTCACTCTCTAAACCCAAACCCACCATCGAGTCAGATTGGGCTCACAGTGACCCTAGATAGTAGTTAAAAAAGGCAAAACAAAACAACTAATCCATTGCTGTCCAGTCAATTCTGATTCATAACAACCCTATAAGACAGAGTAAAGGTGCACCATAGAGTTTCCAAAGAGTATTTGCTGGATTTGAACCGCGGACCTTTTGTTTAACAGCTGTAGCTGTTAGCTACTGTGTCGCCAGGGCTTCCCTCTAGATAGTTGCTGTTGTTGTTGTCAGGTGCCATGGAATCAGTTCCAACTCCTAGCAAGCCCATGTACAACAAACAAAACACTGCCTGGTCCTGTGCCATCTCTACAGTTGCTGTGCTTGAGCCTCTTATTGGCACCACTGTGGCAAATGATCTCCTTGAGGGTCTTCCTCTTTTTCACTGACCCTGTACTTTACCAAGGATGATGTTCATCTCCAGTGGCTGGTCCTTCCAGATAACACGTCCAAGGTACGTGAGACAAAATGTCACCATCCTTACTTCTAAGGAGCGTTCTGACTATACTCCTTCCAAGACAGATTTATTTGTTTGGCAGTCCAGAGCATACTGAATGCTCTTTGCTAATACCGTAATTCAAAGGCTTCAACTCTTCTTTGGTTCTCCTCATTCACAGTCCAGTTTTTCCACGTACATGAGGCAATTGAAAACACCATGGCTTGGGTCAGGCCCACCTTAGTCTTCAAGATGACAGCTTTACTTTTTACCATTTTGAACAGGTCTTTTGTAACAGGCTTTCCCAGTGAAACAAGTCTTTTGAGTTTTTGATTACTGCTTCCATGACTGTGTAGCTCCAAGTAAAATGAAATCCTTGACCACTTCAATCTTTTCTTTTTGTCACGATGTTGCTTATTGGTCCCATTGTGAGGAGTTTTGTTTTCTTGATGACAAGGTGTAATCCATATTGAAGACTGTGGTCTTTGATCTTCATCACCAAGTGCTCCAAGTTTCTCTTTCAGCAAGCCAAGTTGTGTCATTTGTATAATACAAGTTCCATGGTTAGCCCCTTGCCTTGTTCTGACTGATGAAATTGGTCTTTTCCATAGCCACTTCTGACATGTATAATTGATTTGATTCTTATGTATTCCATTTGGCGAGGTCCACATGGAGGTGACATTTATGTTGTTGAAAATGTATTTGCAATGGAGAAGTTGGTCTTGCCAAATTCTATCATGTCATCTCTGCTGTCATTTCTATAACCAAGGCTATAATTTTCAATTACCTATCCTTCTTCTTTGTTCCCAACTTTTTCATTCCAATAATTATTCTAGTAATTATCAAGGCACCCTGACTACATGTTTAAGCAATTTCAGACTGCAGAAGTTGGTAAAAAACCCTTCAGTTTCTTCATATTTGGTCTTAAGTAGTTGATGTGTAAATTTGATTAATGGTCATATTAACTGGTGTCCCTTGTGGGCATATGAATTTATCCTGTCGCTGACAATGTTGTACTTCAAGATGGAGTTTGAAATGTTCTTTATGATGGTGAATACAAAGCTATTCCTCTTTGAGCTGTCATTCCTGACATAGCAGACCAGGTCATCATCTGATTAAAAATGGGCAGTACCAGTCCATTTCAGCTAACTGATGCCTAGGATATCAATGTTTATAGGTTCCATTTCACTTTTGAAGATTTCCAATTTTCCTAGATTCACACTTCATATCTTCCAGGTTCTGATTATTAATGAATGATTACAATTGTTTCTTCTCATTATGAGTTGTGCTACATCAGCAAATGAAGATTCCCCAAATTCACTCCATCCTTGTCATTAAGGTCAACTCTACGTTGAGGTGACAGCTCTTCTCCAGTTGTGTTTTGAGTGTCTTCTAATCTGAGAAGCTTATCTCAGCACTCTATTCATAAGCTTTTCACTGGCTAATGCTTTTTGGAAGCAGACCACCTGGTCCTTCCCTCTTCCTAGTCTGTCTTAGTCTGGAAGCTCAGCTGAAATTTATCTGCCATAGGAAACCTTGCTGGTATTTGGATACTAGTGGCGTAGCTTCCAGTTTCACAGCAACATGCAAGGTCCCAACTACAGCAAACTCACAGACACACGGGGGGTCTAGACAGTGGTCATTATTTTTGGTAGTGGGAAGGTAACATTAGATGTGCATGAAGTGTACAAAGGTAAGGGATGTCAATAAAAAGTGCAATAAAAAGGAATGTTGATATAAAGGACTTGTTGGTAATTGCTGTGGTGCATGTGATTCTGAACAATATAAAAAACAAGCAAAAAATTTATGAACAATTACTTTATAATAAAGGTGTATATACGATAAACATGTATGTGTATAACCAAACCAAACCCAGTGCTATCAAGTGGGTTCTAACTCATAGTAAGTGACCTTATAAGACAGAGTAGAACTGTCCCCATAGAGTTTCCAGGGTGGGCCTGGTGGATTCAAACTGCTGACCTTTGGGTTAGCAGCCTTAATACTTAACCACTACATCTCTAGGGTTTACGTATGTATATATGTGTGTGTGTGTATACATATAAGTATATGCATCTATTTAACTATATAGACACATATTCATATATATATAAAAGCGCATAAGAAGCACAGTTATAGACACTTTTTAGACATAACCAAATACCTTGGGAGATTGGATTTCTGAGTTTGAAGTATTGGGACCCTAATCTTGTAGGACATCTTGGTCACTTGATATATGAGGTCTGACATTTAAGTACATGAACTTATCCTAGAAAAATTGCTTCAAAGGGTGCATTAGGCACTGGTGTCAGTGAACAGCTTTTCAAAGGGGATACTCCAAAGCTGATCATTGTGATATTCAGCAATGAAGTGTGTAGCACTTTTTCTAGGATGACTTTGTGAACTTAATTGTCTAACCTTGTAATGCAGTTAAAAAAGTTACAGTCTACATCTTCAAAGACTCAGAAAATGGTCTACAGGATAAACAGCCTGCATGAACTATAGTCTCATCTACCTTGAGACCAGAAAGAACTAGATGGTGCCCAACCACCTCTTCTGACCATTCTTATCAGGGATGCAGTAGTTGAACCCTGAGAAATGTGAGAAAAAAATTAAGAAGAGCTTCAAATTCCTAAGCAAACAAATAAAACCCTGGAACTACTGTGCTGGTTGATAGAGGACTCCCTGAGACTATTGTCCTGAAATAGTCTTCAAACTTCAAACTGAAATGAGCTCCTAAGATCACCTTGTAGTTAAATAACAGACTGGCTCAAAAAATAATGACTATCATCCTTAAGTACTGTGCTGCTTTTAAAAAAATTGCCTATATAACACCAAATGGTCAACAATTGCTGTGGAGGGAGGCAGGGAAACTAGATGAATGGAAATGGAACAACCAGAAAGGAAATAATGAGAATGTTCATGCATTGTGAAGATTATAATCAACATTACTGAACAACTCTGAACAACTTGTGTGGAAATTGTGGAATGGGAACCTAAATACCATCAAAAACGCAATAAAATACGATTACACAGAAAGAGAAGGAGATAAGGTTTAACTTGGAGTTGTCTGACTTCTAAATCATGCTTTCCCTGCAATTCCAGAGTTTCCTGTGTTTGTCCTACACAAGACAGCCAAAAAACACTGGCTTCCCTGGAAAACTATGAACTAACATTCCCGATCTTCTTCTGCCCCATGGCCTACTTCATCATTTCCTAGGGCTTTGTATCATCTCTTGCACTTGAGGTTGACTAGACAACTTGACCATCCTCTGATGTAGATTTACGCCAGCATGACATTTGGTATTGGGTATCCTTTTCCTTCTCTTCGAGTCATATCAGGTAATATCAAATCAGTTTTCCTCGGAGGAACCTTGCCCCCACTCTCTGTCTCCTGGATCTGGGATAGCTACATGGCCTAGGCTGGCCAATGGGAGTACTGCCTCCCCCTGTCACAGCTTGAGGGGAGGGGACACATAACAAAGCTGAACCAATTAAAGTGCATCCAAGGATTATTTTTTGCTAGAGTTTTTTTTTAAAAAACTCCTATGTTTGGAGATGCTGAACTATTAATAAGTGAGTAAGTCAGAAAAACTGGTCATCTTTCTTTGCTACGAAACTGGAGAGAGAATGCCCAGTTATTAGGGTCAGGAATTTTGTCTGTCTTATTCAGGTCTCTTGTTTACCTTGTCTTCAGGGCCTGAGAATGAAGCCAACTCAGAGAAAAATAAGCTGAAACAAAGAGAAGTCTGACATCATTTTTTGAGCAATTGATATAGCTAGGCCTGAAGGCCTTAAATTCTCTGTGATCCTTCTTTGACCATTATGAGCAAAGCATCATAACTCAAGTTTCCTGATAAGCCTTCCTGCAAGAGCAATGACAGTGAACAGTGACTGTGGAAGCTACAGTGGTCTCCCCTGGGACCTTCACATGTGTCCCTCTTTTTCTGAAGTTGGCTCTTCAGTTCTTTGAACAGCAAAGCCCTTCGTGGTAGCAATCATATTATCCATCGTGTAAGTTCTCTCTAGCCTTTCACATAGGACTTTTCACTTGGGAGCCCTCAGCAGATATTGGAATAATAACTGAGACACCCGAGTATATGACTACTTTTGCTTTTTTAAAATATCATGCTTTAGGTGAAAATTTACCATGCAGAATAGCTTCCCATTAAAAATTTTATACACCTTGGTTGCAATCCTTGCAATGTGTCCTAGGTTTCCTGACTTTCCTCCTAGGTTTACAGCCTGGGTTGCCTGTGTTCTTCCAGCTTCTCTTTCCCTTCTTGTCTTCGATTTTGTTCAGGAGTTGCACCAAGACATGTTCCTGACATGTGTTCTTGTTTACTCCAAAGGACTGACTCTTCTTTGACAGACAGGTGGGCTTCAGGAGTGGCTTCAGTTCTGAGTTAGCTGGGTGTCCAGGGAGCCATCATCCTGGAGGTCCTACCAGTCTCTATCAGAACAGTAATTACAGTCTTCTTTTTTGGTGTGTGAATTTGAATTTTGTTCTACATTTTTCTCTTGCACTGTCCAGAACCCTCTGCTGTGATCCTTGTCGGGGTGGTCGATGGAGGTAACCAGGCAGCATCTGGTTGTTCTGGGCTGAGGCTAAGGGAGGCTGTGATCCATGTGGCCCATTAGTCCTTTGGATTGATCTCTTCTTTGCATCTTTAGTTTTCTTCATTCTCCTTTGCTCTGAACTACATTCCCTGATGCCTAGCACATTTTCTGGGATATGTTATGTGTTCAATAAATAATATTGAATTATGAACAAGAAGAAGTATGCAAACCTTTCTAGAATTCATGAGAAGAGCGGTCCCAGAAATTCAAGAGTATCTGTATCTCCAGCGTTCTCTCCTCTTCATTCTTCTTCTCCCTTTCCAGCATGAAGTTCCTCCTGGATTCTCTCTCTCTCTGTCTCTTTGATTTGTTTTCTGCAGCACCTGTTGGGTCCTGGATTTCCGCTTCTCACACTAAGGCAGTGGGCAGTGAGCTGAGGCCCCTGGTGGTTGTGGGACCCGAATCTCATCTGCGTCCACTGGCAAAGTCACAGTAGATTTTCAACCAGTGCAGGTCTCCTGGATTCCCTTTGTCCAGCTTCCCAAGGGTCACAATTCTCAAGGTTGGACCAATAGGCAACATGAGGATAAAAGGAGGAATTGCTGAAGTTGCCAAGGATTTTGATACCCATGGAAGTAGCAGTCAAGAAATCAAACCATGCATTATATGTGGCAAATCTGCTGCAAAAGACCTCTTTAAAGTGTTAAACAGCAAAGATGTCACTCTGAGGACTAAAGTGTGTCCGACCCCAGCCATAGCATTTTCAGTTGCCTCGTACAAACACTGCCAATTAAACTCACAAAGTCATCTTAGAAAAAGTGCTACATACCTCCTTTCTTTTTTTTTTATTATGACTGAGTGAAAATGTGCATTCTCATATAACTTTACACGCCCACCTATATGCAGCTTCCACTGCTCTCCTTGCCTGGTGATAGCATATTATTCCTCTCTGCTCTGTCCATGTCTAGTCTTCCCAACAGTCTCCTTTCCCCTTCTCTCCACCCACTCTCCTTCCTCCAGCCAGAGGTCAGCAGGATGATATCCTATAGATGCACAGAACCATAAAGTGCATCCAATACATGGTCACGCTGCATTGCCAAGTACAATCCATTCGTGTCTGAAGAGTGGACCTTCGTTATGATTTATGGGCAAGGGCAGCATCAAGGACAGGGGCCATGCTCCCAGGGGAACCCCGAAGCCACTGGCCCATCAACTGTGGTCTTTTAGTGGAGATCTCAGGTGCACCCCTTTTTATTCTTGTGTTGCTAGTGAGACTCAACTTTATGAGCTCCATCATGGCTGTCACAGGTGGTGGCCAGGCATCATCTGGTTCTCCCGGTCCCAAGTCAATGTAGGCACCCACTCATGTGGGTCTCTCTGTATTCTGGGATGTCTTTCCCCCAAGTAGCCTTGGTCCTCTGTGAGCATCTGTTCCTTGAGTTGGGACTATTTGCTGTGCCTTCGGATGGCAGCTTGGCAGCTTTTAAGACCGCAAATGCCACTCACCAATGTGGGGTGATGAGAGCTATCTTAGCAATACGCTAGTTGTGCCAATTGGCCTCGATTTCGCCTAACAGCATGGTCCCCTGCCCCCTGCCCAGCTACTCTGACCTTGCAATGTTGGGTTAAGATGGAAGGAGTATTACAGTTATGTTGAAATCCACTTAATATTGTTCTTGTTTCTAACATGTGCCGTCACCGATTTCAACCAACCAAATTTCCACCAACTATCTAATCTAAGCCCTCCCCCCCTTACCCTCCCTCCTTCTCCTCCCTTGCAGCCATCAAAGAGTCTTTTCTTCTATGCATAAGTACACACCTCCTTTCTGAATATCACCATGATCATGCCTGAAGTACTCCTCTTGGGGAACTATGCACTGATGCCAGTGCCTAGTCCACCCATCAAAGCAATTTTAGAACTCTTTTTCTGAAATGGCCATCAGAGCAGTCATTGTATTACCCATGATGTCCTGAATGTCATCCAAATATCTTCCTTTCAACATTTCCTTTACCTTCAGGTGAAGAAAAAAATCACTGAGGGGCCAGATCAGGTGAGTAGTTAGGGTGTTCCAATACAATTGTTTTCTAGCTAAAAACTCCTTCACAGACAACTATGCAATTAAGTTTGCAAGCTTACCACTAGACCACCATGTACAACGGCTGTTCCAGAGAACTCCAAAATTACTTCGAAGGGTGAACTAAGCACTGGTGTTGGTACATAGCTTTCTTAGGGGAGTACTTTGAAGGTGATTGTAGTGATATTCATCAATGAGGTATGTAGTACTTAGAACAATGAAGTTCGTGGACTTAATTGTCAGACTTTGTATACATGTGAACACTGGACTATGGAAAAAGAAGGCTGAAGAAAAACTGATGCACTTAAATTATGGTGCTGATGAAGAATTTTTAATAATACCACGAACTTCCAAAAGAACAAAAAAAAAATCTGTCTTGGAAGAAGTATAGCCAGAACGCTCCGTAACAGTGAGGATGGTGAGATGTCGTCACACTTACTTTAGACACGTATCAAGAAGGACCAATCCCTGGAGGATGACATAGTTCTTGGTAAGGTGCAGAGTGAGCAAAAAAGAGGACGACCCTCTACAAGATGGATTGACACAGTGGCTACAACACTGGGCACAAACCTAGTATGTTAGGCTGAGTTCTCTAGAGAAGAAAACCCAGTAATGTGTACAGATGTGTATCTATATCTATCTATCCATCTCTCTCTCTCTCTCTCTATATATATATATATAGAGAGAGAGAGAGAGAGAGATTTATATCAAATAAATGGCTCATGCAGTTTTTACAGGCTGAAGCTTCCCAAGTCTGTGGGGCAGGAACGAGGCTTCCCTTGACACACTCAGCTGTTGGGTTGGCGAACCCAAGATTGGTAGGCTGGACAGCAGGTGTTGCAGGCTTCTCCCGACTCACGTAGCTCGAGTCCCAAGAACCAGGTATCAGATGAACAGGAGCCAGCTGCAGGGTCCAGAACGAAGAAGAGCCCAGACAAGGAGAGCAGGAAGGACTAGGTGATGGACAGCGGAGAGATGAAGGCTGAGTTTGCAGTGTGGGCCACCACAGGCACTGTCCTCACTGGTAGCACTCACCGCAGATCCCATCATGGGAGTCGTCATATATCAAATCTCAACAGCGAGTGATTACAACATTATATGACTGCCAAGGCACCGAGAATTGTGGCCCAGCCAAACTGGCACACAACCTTAACCATCATATATGCAGCTATTTTGGGATGGTGCGGGACCTGGTGGTGTGTGATTCTGTTATCTGTGTTATCCCTATGAGCTAGGGCTTGATGATACCTAGTAACAGCAACTCAAGGTGGGTTACAGAGCACATCGGGGGCTATAGTGGTTAAGGAGCAAACTCTTCACTTGGCACTTGTTAATTAGTCCTTATTGGTGCCTCTGCTCTAGGCTAAGAGTCTCTGGAACTCAGGCATGCTGTTAGTTGCCAACCAGTGAGTTCCAGTTCATGACAAGCCCAATCCCGTACCATTCTTAGAACGTGGCGGTGTGTTTGAGCCCACTGCTACAGCTATTGGGTCAACTCATCTCAAGGGCAGTTACACTTGACTCTCCAGAGTCAATGAATCAAAATAGACTCAATGACAGTGGTTTTTTTTTTTTTTTTTTGGCTTCTCCAGCATCTAGCACCAGTATCTAGCTGTCATCAAGTCAGTGTTGACTCATGGCAACCCCATGAGCATCAGAGTAGAACTGTGTCCCATAGGCTTCTCAGCGGCTGAATTTTTTTGGAAGGAGATTGCCTTATCTTTCTTCCAAGACGTACCTGGAACTTGGGTGCACTTGAACCTCCCACCTTTCAGGTAGCAACTAATTGTGTTGTGTGTACTACCTAGAAACTCAGCAGCTAACATAGTGCTTACCTTATAGAAATGTCTAAATGAATGCCTCAATGAATGAATGTTGGCTCCATAATTCTAGCTTAAGGCACCTCTGATCTTCGAGCTGACCACCCAGCTCCTACTGTCTATCTAGCGGTCTGCCTACTCACTCTTCCTCCAGAGTTCTGCATGTCTCTCACTCACTTGCGGCCAACCAAGCTAGCCCCAGCCTCCTAGTCTCCTCTGTGAAGTCATCTTGGACACGGCCCCCCCAGGTGAATGACTATGTCATTGTGGCAAAGGAGGAGAACTCATTGTGGCCTAACTGGTTGAAATGTTTGCTCTATTTCCACAGAGTGACCTTGGCGATTGAGTAGAGGTGACATTTTTGGTTTTGGACAAACTCTCTTTAAGAGGAGGTGATACGATTACTGAATGTTTTGACCAAAGATTCTATAGAAGAATCCTGATCAGAAGAGGGAAACAGAATAGAATTTCAGATTCTCATGGAATCTAGGCTTTCTGAAGTAATGGAGGATGGATGAACCCCTGGAACTACCGGTCTAAGATGATCTTTCAACCTTAAACCAAAAATATCCCCTGAAGTGTTCTTAAAACTAAACAATACCAAACCAAATCAAACCTGCTACTGTCCAGGCAATTTTGACTCATAGAGATCTTTAGCTTAATTAGTTAAAGACACCTTGAGCACCTTGCTCTTTTTTTAAAAAAAAAAACTTTCATGTTTTTCATTGTGTTCTAAGTGAAAGTTTACAGTTTGAGTCAGTTTTTCATACAAAAACTTGCACACACTTTGTCATGTGACCCTGGATATTCTGTGACAGCACACTCCTCCCCTCCACCCTGTATTTCTCATGCCCATTTAACTAGCTCCTGTCTCCCTCTGTAGTCTCTCTCCTTCGAAGAGGAGCTGCCCAGTCTCCTGTATCCGCCCAGGGCAAGCTCGTTCTACACCAGTATCATTTCATGCCTTATACCCCAGCTAAATCTTTATCGTGGAGTTGGTTTCTGGAATGGTTTCAGTTCTGGGTGACAGAGTCCAGGGGTCATGTCTTCCAGGGACCCTCCAGTCTGTCAGACCACCAAGTCTGGTCTTTTTACTGGAGTTCGAGTTCTGCACCCCACTTTTTTCTCACTCCATCTGGGACTCTTTGTAACTGGGAACCATGCTCTCTTAAAGAACTACCTATAGGGGATCAAACTGACAACAGCAATTCAAAAAGTTGGATAGTAACTTTAGGGGGCTGCAGGTTTGGTGTTAATGGGGGAGAAACAACTCAGAAAAGCAGGATGAGAAAGATTTTGTAACTCAAAGAATGTAATCAATGTCACTCAACTGCCTTTTGAAATTGTTAATTGATGTATGTTTTACTGTGTATATTTTCAACAACACAGCAACAACAAAATTGCTTTTTTTTAAAATGTGGGATAGAGTGCAAGTGGGTAAATGAGACTTCAGTCTATACTCTTCCATGTCAGAAACTGGGAGGCTGGAAGTATGGACTGTGTGAGCTGAAAGGTCTTTTCCAACAACAAAGTCCTCTGGCCCTCTCCGGTTGTCCTTGAAGGATGGGTGTGTTCGGTGTGTTTAGGGAGCAGAAAGGAGACCAGAGAAGCATAGAAGGTTATGGTCATATGGGCCTCTTGCCAGAAAGTCACACACTGGTTCTGCTCACATACTGATGAGTTGTCAATGTGGTTCTTGGGGCATTGTCAAGCAAAGAGCAGGCCCTGATGGTCCTTTCTCCACAGTGAGCCTGAAAATCCATCTTCTTCACGTCTCCACAGCTTAGGCCCTCAGAATTTACAACTGGACTACTGCAAATGCTTCCTAATTCATTAACTCACTTCTTTACTGACTTGTTGCATGCCTGTTTACAGAGTTGCTAGTTGGTGCACACATTTAATGTGCTGGCTGCTAACCAAAGTGTTGGAGGTTCCATATCCACCCAGAGGTGCCTCAGAAGAGAGGCCTGGTGATCTACTTCTGAAAACTCGGCCATGGAGCACAGTTCTGCTGTGACACATGTGAGCTTCCAAAAGTCAGAACTGGCTCCCCAATAACTGGTTAACCAATTTATTTAGGGCCTCGCACAGGACGAGTGCTCATAACCATTTTTAGGCATGAGGTTGGTTTGGAAATTGTGGCACAAGGGAAGTTTGTCCTTATGAACAACCATGGTTTCTTCTTCTTTTACCAGCTTCTTCTCTTCTGGGATTCTCCATCACCACCACCACCCCGCATTCTTATTTCCTTTAATTTTTGCATTACTACATGTATCAATTGCCTATTCAGCACTTTCACTTGGATATCTAATGGGTGTCTTCAATTTAACTTGGCTAAAAACAAACCGTTGAATGATGCGCTCATCTTTTCCCACTTGATCTGCTTTTTCCCAGTCTTCTTTGTGGATGACGTGATCATTAACCTAATTGCTCAGGCCAAAAATCAGCTTGTCATCCATCCTCACATGCAATCCATTGGCAAGGACTGATGATTTCACATCAAAGCATATCCTGAATCACCACACTGAATGACCTTCACAGCTATCCCTTGGTCCAAGCTGCTGTGGACAATGTGTCTGTCCCCTAACTGGCCTTCGTGCTTCTGTATAATTATTGCTTTTGCTGGGTGCTATCAAGTCAACTCCAGCTTATAGTCACCCTATATGATTGAGTAGAACGGCCCCATAAGATTTCCTAAATTGATTGCTACCATTCTTGTCAACGTTCTCTCCATCTGGAAGGACTGTAACGACTGTAGTACAAACCTCTTTTTAATATGATGATATCATGGTTTACATGGTATGATCACTGGATTGTTTCTTCCACTAATATAGCTTTGATTGTGTTTGGAGCCTTCCCTAACTGAGTAGGATTCTGGGTAATTTGTCTTTCTAGTGCTTTGCTAATGAGGTCTCTCCACACCCCACATTGGTGAGTGGTGTCTGGGGTCTTAAAAGCTGCCAAGCTGCCATCTGAGGGTACAGCAAATGGTCCCAACTCAGCAGGAACGGATGATCACCAAGGTCCGTAATGACATGGAGGAAAGAGAATCCAGAAGACAGAGAGACCCACGTGAGTGGATGTCTATATCGACTTGTGACCGGAAGAACCAGATGGTACCTGGCTACCACCAGTGATAGCCACGATGGAGCTCACAAAGTTGAGTCTAAATAGGGGTGCACCCTGAGATCTGCACTAAAAGACCGCAATTGATGGTCCAGGGGCCTTGAAGTTCTCCTGGAAGCAGGGACCCTGGCCCTGATACTGCCCCTGTCCATAAATCATATTGAAGGTCAACTTTTCAGAAAGCAATGGACTGCACTTGGTGACGCAGAGTGACCATATTGTGTGGACACTTTATGGTTCTAGGCATGTATAGGAGGTCGTCCTGTTGACCTCACACTGGAAGAAGGGGATTGGGTGGAGAGGAGAAGATAGGAGACTGTTGAGAAGATATGTCTGGAGAGAGAGGAAGAGTGTGCTGTCATTGTGCAGGGAGAGCAGTGGAAGCTGCATGTAGATCAGCATGCAAATTTATATGGGAATGTACATTTTCATTCAATCTTAATAAAAAAAACTAGAAAAAAAAGATTTCATAAATTGTAATCATCATGGGAGCAGATCACCAGGTCTTTCTCCTGCAGAGCTACTGAGTAGGTTAGAGCTGCTGACCTTCTGGTTAGCAGAAGAGCACTTAACTGCTGCACCACCAGGGTTCCCTATGCTTCTAATCTAAACTAAAACTTGTTGACTTCAGATCAATTTCATCTCCTAGCAACCCTGGGCAACAGAGTAGAACTGCCTCATAGGGTTTCCAAGGAGTGACTGGTGGATCTTAGATTAGCAGCCAAGCTCTTAACCACTACGCCAGCGGGGCACCCACTTCGAATCTAGACACCCTAGGATTTGCTCTCAGAGCAGCTTGGATGAGCTTTTAGAGAGACCAGATCATTTCACTCTCCTAGTGAGACATATCAACTAAACTTTTATTCTAATAGTTTTAGAATAAAATCCAAACCCCATATCCTACACTGAGACCCCTTATCATGCCACATCTACTTCACCTCAAGCTGGAGCAGAGTTCCTTTTTGCTCTTTGCCTTCAGCCACACTGGCCTTCTTTCTCTGTCTCGCACTGCTCAGCTCTCAATCTGTCTGGGACTTTTGTGCATCCTGGAAACTCTGGTGGCATAGGAGAGGTTAAGTGCTAAGGCTGTTGTCATGGATTGAATTGTGTCCCCTCAAAAATATGTGTAGTAATTTGGCTGGGTCAAAATTCCCTGTATTCTGTGATTGCCCTCCATTTTGGGATTTTTTTGATGCTTTAAATCCTAATCTCTGCCTGTGTCTATTAGATATGATAATTATGTTAAAAGAGGATTAGGGTTGCACAGCCACACCCTTGCTTTGGGAGCTTCCCTGGAGTGCGGCTGCTTGCACCACTCTTCATCCTTTCATCCTACAAGAGAAAAAGGAAGGGGAAGCAGGCAGAGAATGCAGAACCTCATGTTACCAAGAAAGTAGCATCAGGAGAAGAGCATGTCTTTCAGACCTGAGGTTCCTGCACCAAGGTGCTCCCTGAACAAAGACTGATGCAACACAAGAGCTTTCCTCTAGAGTCGGCAGAGAGGGAAAGTCTTCCCATCAGAGCAGACATCCTGAAAAGGGACTTGTAGCCTATGGCACTGTGTAAGAATAACCGTTCCTTTGTTGAAGCCATCCACTTTGTGGCATTCCTCTTAGAGCAGCTCTAGCTGACTAAAACAGCTACTAACTACAAGATTGGCAGTTCATATCCACCAGGTGCTCCTTGGAAACTCTATGGGGCCGTTCTCCTCTTCTATGGCGTTGCTATGAGTTGGAATCGATTTGACGGCAGCGAGTTAGGCTTGGAATGTGCCTTAGCTCTTGTTACCACATTTCTTTCATGATGTTTCTTCTCACAGAAGCCTTCTTTGATCTTTTCATCAGAATGGCTTCTCCACAGCTGCCCTGCTCCTTACTCTTTTCCTTCCCACGTTTCATGATTGATAGCTATCTTGTCTACCTAGGTGCTTACTTGCTTTGGGAGGTTCTTTTGCCTACTGGTATAAAAGCAATGACCTTGTCTAGTCTGTTCGCTGTAATCCTTACAATCGCACTTCTAGCCCATCTTGTTGTTCTTGGATGCTGTTGAGTTGATTTACACTTATATCGACCCTGAATGACAGAGAAGAACTGTCCTATACTGTTTCCATGGCTGAAATCTTTAAGGGAGTAGATCACTGGGTCTTTTCTCCCACAGGTGGATTTGAACTGTCAACCTTTCGGTTAGCAGCCAAGCATTTAACCACGGTGATACTAGAGCTCTTCTGGCACATCCTAAGTGTCAATGGATGAGCATCCCATGAGGGAATAAGGATTAAGGGAACATGATGGCTGACATACAGCTCCTAGAAGTAGTGCTTGCCTTAAAAAATTACAAAAAAATTAATATGGTAAAATATATTTAATGTAAAATGTACTATTTAAACCATTTTTAAGTATACAATTCAATGGCACAGTGTGGCGCAAACACCACCACCATCTATTTCCAATTTTGTTTCATTTCCCTCAAGTAGAAGGCCCTTATCCATTAAGGGACAGCTCCCCTTCTTCCCTTTTCTCATCCCCAGTAACTGCTAATTTAATGTTTGCTTTCTAATGGGGGTACTTTAAAAAAATTTACATGTGTGTGGCAAATAAATAGAACAAAACAATTACCAATTCAACATTTTTTACATATACATTACAGTGACACTGATCGCATTCATCATATTGTGCAACCATCACCATTATCCTGTTCCATATTAGTCCAGCATTGATGGGGACTCTTTGGGACTTTGTTGGTTAAAGAGATTAAAGCCATAAAATCCCTTAGGATTGTCATCAATTGCTGTAATATTGTTTTTGGAGTTACTTTTCTACTCCTTTTTGGGGTGAGTAGTTCCTGGGGTCTTAAAAGCTTGGCAGAGGTCATCAGGATTCATGCACTGGGTTCTATTTGCCTAGAACAGCAAAGCAAAAAGGAGATCCAAGAACTGGAGAAGGAATTGGACTTCAGGTCCAGCTGCCATTGTGAACTACTACCTCCTTGGCATGAGACCAGCAGGACTGGATGCTTCCCAGCTGCCATTACTAAATATTTCAATCAAGGCATCAGTGGATGAATCCTGATCAAAAGAAGAAAATGTGGAACAGAATTTCAAATTCTTATGAACTCTAGACTTATTGGATCTGTTGAAACTGGAGGGATGCCCAAATCTATTGCAGTAAGAAAATCTTTAAACCATGAACTGAAATTATCCTCTGAAGTTATCTTTAAACTAAATAATTGTGTTGCAAGTTAATTAAAAAAAGTTCACTATGAGCATTGAGCATTTTTAAAGAATTATCTATGTGGCATCAAATTGTCAACAGTAACGCTAAGCATATTTGAGGAAATTAGGGATAGTAAGTCTAAGTCAGTGGAGGTGGAACAATATAGGGAGAAAGACCAAGAATAGTGATGTAATGTGAAGAATGTAACCAATATTATTGAATTGCACGTGTGGAAAGTGACAAATGAATGTATGTTCTGCGTATGTTTTCAACAAAATTAAAAATAAAATCCTCCAAGGTCTTCCTGCTTACAAAGCATTTTCGCAGGTTTATCACATGATGGTACTTCATTCACTATTTAATAAATACGCATTTTGCTTTTATTATGGTAGGATGATGTTTTGGGTGGGTCTTCATTCATGAAACCCAGGGGTTAGTGCCAGGATTCTTCAGAGTGGCTGCCAGAGGCTTGTTGCTGAGGTGGAAGAAACCCCAAGTTCAGAGCTGGAAGCCCCATTTGGGCCCTAACTTAGCTACTCCTGTGTGAATCACCTGAGGCAAGATGAGCTAAAGCTCTTGTGTGAAATAGGCATGAAATACAGAGAATCTATAGAAGAATCCTGATCAAAAGGGGGACAATACAGAACGGAATTTCACATTATTATGGAATCCAGACTTTCTGGATCCATGAGGCTAGATGAAGCCCCCAAACTCTTGTCCTGAGAAAAACTTTAAACCTTAAATCAAAAATATTCCATGAAATCTTCTTTAAACCAAACAATAGTTTAGGTTAATTAGTAAAAATGTCTGCCTTGAGCGTTGCACTGTTTTCAAGAACTGTCCATACGGAATCGAACCGACAATAGCAACTTGAAAGCATAAGTAAGATGCTTAGGCAGCAATGAATTTATGTCAGTGGGGGAGAAAGCACTTTAAAAAAGAAGAGTGAGAATGATCATACGACTTGAAGAAAGCAGTCAATGTCACTGAATTATACATGTAGAAATTGTTGAGTTGGTCCATGTTTTGCCATGTGTATTTTCAACAACAATAAAAATAGAGATTCAAAAAAAAAAAAAAAGCTTGCTAGGTTAAAGCTCTCTTGCAGCCCACCCTTCCTGTGTGTCCACCGTCCATGCTCCCAACTCTCCTGAATTCTCTTGATAACTCAGGAGAAACCGAGGCCCTTTGCCTCCCTACAGCAAAGCCTGGCCACAGAGGAGGGTCAGTTCTAAGAAATCACCTTCCAGCTGGATGTGTCTTACCCAATGACAGCTATTCAAGGAATTAACCTGCAGAAATATTTTCAATATAAAAGTGGCTTAAAGTAGTAGATATATTCTAGAGGATCCTAGTTCTCTAGCATGGAAGTGAGACAGAATCTTTCTGGCAAGATAATGGAGACCTTTCTTTTCTCCCTCAGATCATACTGGGAAGCAGCTGGTTCTCAAGCCAAGCTTGTGTCTGTAGATCTGTCAAGACAGGTGTGACATGATTGTGTGGTATCTGCTACATTTAACCATCATCTTTGCAGCTCCTTCTTTGGTGAAGTAGTCCTGTTTGACAGTCATCACTCCTTAGTTGGTCTGTCTACTTCGAATCTAGGCATCCTACAATTTATACTCCTCGGAGCAGCCTAAGAGAGCTTTTAGAAAGGGAAATCAGATGATATTTTTCCCTTGTTGAGACCAATCCAATGAATAGCTTTTATTTTAATAGTTTTAGAATAAAATCCAACCCCCTCACCCTGCCCTGGGACCCCAAAGTAATGTCTATTTACTCCTCCATCCCCATTTCTGATGGCCAGTTTAATGGGCATCCCTTGTCCACTCCTGCCTCCCTTAGATCAATTTTCCACATTGCAGCCACAGTGAATCCTTCAAAATACAAAGCTAATTGTGCTCCACTTAAGATTCTTCCACTTAAGATTCTGTTGCTCTTACAACAAAAACCAAAATCCTTCTTCCTCCAAAGATGAGACAGGCCCATAAAACGAATGAGGCTAAGTAGACACACTAGTCCATGGGGAAGGTAAAACAGGAAGGGACAGGAAAGTTGGTAACAGAGAACCCAATGTTGAAAAGGGAGAGTATTGACAATGTGGAGTTGGTAAGCAATGTCAGAAAGCAATGTGTGTATGAATAGTTTAATGAGCAACTTGTTCGATTTGTAAACAATCTAAGGTACGGTTAAAAACAAGCAACAACAGAAGCCCTTCTACCAGCCAACCAGGCTTAGCTCCAGCTCGTTGCCTGTCTCTCCAATCTTCTTCTCTGTGAAGCACCCCCTGCCCTTGAACTCCACGGCCTTCTTCCTTGCCTGGAGAAGGCCTTGCACCTTCATGCCTTTGCATGAACTCCTCTTTCCTTCATTTCCTTCTTTGTTTTGTTAACTTCTGTTCTCTGGACTCTTTCTCTCCTAGTCTGGTTTATCTAGTCTATTTTGCTTATATGACTGTGTATTTTTTTCTCTCACTTTGTGATGATTTGATTAAAGTCCTTCTCCAACTCTTGAATGTAGTCTTCACAAATTAAGATGGTTTTGCTCACTGTCACCTGATTCACATAGTCACTGGTGCTCAATATTTATTGAGTGAGCAAATGAACTCATGAAAGGGGAGGCAAGGGAAATGGTTGGCTAGGAGATTCAGGAACGGTGTCAGAGGCTGAGTGGCTACAGTCATGGTCACCTTGACTTTGCTAGGCTGCATTTGGACATCCCAGAAAGTCAAGGCCTAGCCTCACCCCAGTGTGGTCAGCTCTTGTTCCCCCCCCCTTTTTTTTTTGGTCAGGCTTAGCACACCTGACATGGGAACAGAATTCATCCACAGGGAATTATGTTGCATAGAGAGGAGATCTGAACACATAATGGAGTTACGAAGGCGTGCCATGATCTGGCCCCAATGATAATAAGAAACATATAGAATAGAAGACCTAGAGATGAACCTAAGTTATTTCTATTGTTATTCTTTTCTTTCTCCCTTTTTTTCTTTCCTTTCCTCCTTCTCAGCCTCCTACTATTCTTTTTTCTTTTTCAAAATCTGCTAGTTATTTATTGCATTTTCTCTACTGGTGAGTACAATGTGCCCTGGAAGGATGGCCCAGAGATGTAAACTGCAGTTTTACCTCTATACTTTCTTTCCTTTTACTGTTGTTGAGAATATACACAGCCAAACACATACCAATTCAACCATGTCTACTCATACAATTTCATGACACTGATTACATTCTTCGAATTGTGTGTCCACTCTTACTATCTTTTACTGAGTTGTTCCTTCTCTGTTAACATAAACTCACTGCCCCTCTAAGATTCCTATTTAATCTTTTGAGTTGCTATTGTTACTTTGATCCCATGTGGATAGGCTTTAAAAGAGTATAGTGCCCAAGGTAGACATTTTAATAGTCTAGCTAAATTGTCTGGTGTTAAGAAGACTTTAGAGGATATTTTTTATTTCAAGTTTGAAGATTATCTCAGGGCAATAGTGTCAGGAGTTTGTCTAGCCTCCATGACTCCAGAAAGTCTGGATTCCATGAAAATTTGAAATTTTAGTCCTCATTTCCTCTGTCATGGATTGAATTGCATCCCCCAAAATTATCTGTCAACTTGGCTTGGTCATGATTCCCAGTATTGTATGATTGTCTATCATTATGTCATCTGATGTGATTTCCCTATGTGTTAGTATTTTAAGCCAATCTCCTTTGAGATGTAAAAGACAGAAGCAAGCAGAGAGATGCAGGACCTAAAAACACCAAAAAAGTAGTGCTGCGAGCACAGCATGTCCTTTGAACTTGGGGTCCCTGTTCCTGAAAATCTACTCAACCAGGGAAATGTTGTTAACAAGGACTTTTCTCCAGAGCCAACAGAGAGAGAGCGAAAGCCTTTCTCTAGAGCTGAAGTCCTGCATTTGGACTTGCAACCTGCATAGACTGGGGTCTATGTACAAATTCCTTATGAGCACAATTACATATTCTGGAATTTCCATTCTTCCAAATGTTGTCTATAATTTGTTATGATCCATTATAATTCAATTTTGCATAGTCAACTTTGCATAGTCAATGAAACACAGGCAAACATCCTCCTGCTTTCAGCTAGGATCTATCTGGCATCAGAGATGATATCCCTGATCCGTATACTCTTCTGAATTTGGCCTTAATTTCTGGCAGTTCCCTGTCCATATACTGCTGCAACTACTTATGGATGATCATCAGCAAAATTTTATTTGTGTGTGATATTAATGATATTGTTCAATAATTTCCACATTCAGTTGGATCACCTTTCTTGAGAATAGACATAAATACGGATCTCTTCCAGTCAATTAGCCAGATAGCTGCCTTCCAAATTTCTTGGCATAGATAAGTGAGTACTTCCAGTACTGTGCCTGTATGTTGAAACATCTTATTTGATCTTCCATCGATTCCTGGAGCCTTGTTTTCTGCTAGTGCCTTCATTGAAGCTTCAACTTCTTTCTTCAGTACCATTGGTTCATGATCATATGCTGCCTCTTGAAGTGGTGAATATCAACCAATTTTTTATTTTTAGTTTTTGGTATAGTGACTCTGTGTATTCCTTCCATCTTCTTTTGATGCTTCCTGTGTCATTTAGTATTTTCTCTGTAGAATCCTTCACTACTGCAACTTGAGGCCTGAATTTTTCTTCAGTTCTTTCAGCTTGAGAAATGCAGGACATGATCTTCACTTTTGGCTTTCTATTTCCAGTTCTTTGCACACATCAGTACAATACCGTGCCTTCTTGAGCTGCCCATTGAAATCTTCTCCTCAGTTCTTTTGCTTCATTGATTCTTTCTTTTGCTTTAGTTGCTCAACATTCAAGAACAAGTTTCAGAGTCTCTTCTGACATCATTTTGGTCTTTTTTTATCTATCGTCTTTTTAACAACTTCTTGCTTTCCTCGTGGGTGATGTCCTGGTTGTCATTCTACAACTCGTCTGATTTCTGGTCATTAGTGTTCAATGCAGGAAATCTACTCTTGAAATGGTTTCTAAACTCAGATAGGATATACTCAGGTCATTCTTTATCTCTCGTGGACTTGTTCTAACTTTCTTCAGTTTCAATTTGAATTTACATATGAGCAATTGATGGTCTGTTCCACAGTCAGCCCCTGGTCTTGTTTTGACTGACAACATGGAGGTTTTCCACTGTCTCTTTCCATAGATGTAGTTAATTTGATTCCTGTATATTCCATCTGGTGAGGTCCGTGTGTGCAGTCATCTTTTACACTGGTGAAAAAAGGTATTTGCAGTGAAGAAGTCAGTCATTGGTCTTGCAAAATTGTGTCACATGATCTCCGCCATTATTTCTATCACCAAGGTTGTATTTTCCAACTACTGATCCTTCTTCTTTGTCTCCAACTTTCGCATTCCAGTCACCATTAATTATCAATGCATCCTGATTGGTGTTCGATCAATTTCCAACTACAGCTTCAGTCTCTTCATCTTTGGCCTTAGTAGTTAGTGCATCAATTTGAATAATAGTCACATTAACTGGTCTTCCTTGCAGGTGTATGTGTAGTATCCTATCACTGACAGCATTGTACTTCAGGATAGGTATTGAATGATAGAAGCAGTCATCTTTCAATATCAGTCATCTTTTCCATTCATCTTTTCAGTGTCTTCTAACCTGGGAGGGACGGCCTCATATCCAGTGTTATCAGAAATTGTTTTGCTGCTATTCGTAATGTTTTCAGTGACTAATTCTTTTCAGAACTAGACTGCTGAGTCCTTCTTCCCTGCAATGGATAAAGGTTCCAACTTAACCATATCCTCAGCAACAGTAGGTATTTTCCATTTTTATGATAATAACCATGCTAGTGGAAACAAAGTGTTAGTTTATGTTGGTTTGGGTTTACTTTTCCCTAATGATTAATGACATTGAGCATTTTCTTTATGTGTCTACAGTATGTTTGTACATCTTTTTTAGTGAAATGTCCATTCAAGTCCTTTGTTTTTAAATTGGGTTGTTTGTCTCTGTACTATTGAGTTGCAGGAGTTCTTTATATATTCTGGATATTAAACCCTTAGCAAATCTATGATTCCCACATACTTTCTCCCATTCTGTAGATTACTTGTTTACTTTCTTGATAAAGCCAGTTGATGGACAAAAGTGTTTCAATATTTTTTAACTTCTTCGTTAAAAAAATGTAATTTTGTTTTTCACAAAAGACAGCCTTTATGGTTATGAGCATGAGGAAGGAGGAAAGAAGTATTCATTAATTAGACAGTAGATAATAATTAAGTTAAGATAAGGAAAGGGCAACCCACAATAGAGAAGAAGTCAGCAGAACTAGCTGAAACCAAAAGCTGTTTCCTAAAAATAACCAAACATTTCAGAAGACAGAGTAGCAAGGGCAAAGGTATGGAAACCACCATTTCAGGAGACATCTAGGTCAACTGACATAACAAAGTTTTCTAAGAGAGTGTTCTGCATTTCATTCTGGTGAGTGGCATCTGGGTCTTAAAAGCTAGCAAGAGGCCAATTAAAGAAGCATTAATTTGTCCCAACTCACCCGGAACAGAGGAGAACGAAGGACATTAAGACATAAAGAAAATACAAGCCCAAGAGACAAAAAAGTCTACATAATCCACAGACTACATGATCATGAAATCAGAAGAACTAGATGGCTCCTACCCACCACCAATGACTGCCCTGATAGGGAACATAACAAAAAGTTCCTGACATAACAGGAGACAAATGAAGTGCAGAACTCTATTAAAAAGACCAGACTTGATTGTCCGACAAGCTGAAAGTTCCCTGGAATATGTGGTCCCCCAGACTCTCCATCAGCTCAGAACTGAAACCATTCTTCAGGCAAAGATTGGGCTAGACTATAAGAAACCTTGGTGGTGTAGTGGTTAACTGCTATAGCTGCTAACCAAAAGGCTGGCAGTTCAAAACCACCAGGTACTCCTTGGAAACTCTGTGGGGCAGATCTACTCTGCCCTATAGGGTCGTTATGAGTCAGAATTGACTCAGTGGCAGTGGTTTTTATTTTTATTTTTTGGGGGGGCATGTAGAGGTTATTCAGTTTCCCTGGTGTTACCTTAATAGGAGCTAAAGTAGAAGTTGATCACCAGTTACCCCTATGTACTCCAGCAACTGGGCCCAGTGGAATCTCTGCGACAGCAGGATCTACCTTCTGGCTGGCAAAGACACGGCCCTACTTATGGAGTCACTGGGAGGCCATCAACTGGCCCTATGTTGTAGATCTGTCAAGACTGGGAGAAATGCTATCAGGCTATACCACAGTTATTTCTCTAGGTAGTCTTATTTTGAAAGGTAAAAGCTTCCAAAAACATTCAGGCTGTCAGGTGTACAGGCCTGTCTTTCCAGCTAGCAATGGAGGCACCTCTATATCCATTCCTAGATGCTGTGATCTAGTTCAAAGTATGGACAGGTTACTGTCCTGCTGTCATCAAGTGCCGGACCTTATCCCAAGGGTAAACTGTGCCAAGCACAGCTTTTTTTCTGGGGAAGCACTGCCACCTAGCCTGGGAATTAGCCCCAGCTGAGGCTTCTGATAGGATAGCTCTGCCTCCTATTTTTATTTTTTTTAAGACAATATTATATTGGTGAAGAGTGTGCTTCTTGGCTTAACTAGACACATGAGATCAACTGGGCAGCTTCTGTCCAGAAACGAGAGGAGAGGGCAAAGGGGAACCGGAGTTAGTTGAATGGACACAAGAAATAGAGAGTATAAAGAAGACACATGTTATCACAGACTAGGAAGAGCAGGTCTTAAAAGCTGTCAAGCTGCCGTCTGAGGGTACAGCAAATTGTCCCAATTCAGCAGGAACACATGATCACAGAGGTCCCTAATGACATGGGAGAAAGAGAACCCAGAAGACAGGGAGACCCACATGAGTGGGTATCTACATCGACTTGTGACTGGAAGAACCAGATGGGGCCCGGCCACCACCAGTGATAGCCAGAATGGAGTTCATGAAATTGAGTCTCACTAGCAACACAATTGAATAAAAAGGGGTGCACACCAGGATCACCACTAAAAGATCTCAAGTGATGGTCCAGGGGCTTCGGGGTTTCCCTGGGAGCATGGCCCTGATGCTGCCCGTGTCCATAAATCATAGTGAAGTTCAGCTCTTTGGACAGCAATGAATTGTACTTGGTGACACAGAGTTACTGTATTTTGTGGGCACTTTATGGTTCTATGTGTCTATAGGATGTCGTCCTGCTGACCTCATACTGGAGGAAGGGGAGTGGGTGGGGAGGATGAGATAGGAGACGGTTGGGGAGGATAGGACATGTATGGAGCAGAGAGGAAAAGAGTGCAGTCACCGTGCAGGGAGAGCAGTGGAAGCTGCATATAGGTGAGCATGTGAATTTAGATGGGAATGTACATTTTCATTCAATCATAATAAAGAAATAATAATGATAAAATGAAAATACTTGTTTTAGGTCCATGTTTACAACGCAGATTAGTTTTTCATTCAGTAGTTTTATACATGAATTATTTTATGACATTAGTTTTTATTCCACAATGTGTCAACACTCCCCCTCTTTCCTCTCATGCCCTGGGTTCCCGTGTCCACTTGCCTGGATTTCCTGTCCCGGACTGCCTTCTCATCTTTGCTTTCACGCAGGTGTTGCCCATTAGGTCTGCTATACTTAATTAATCTGAGAGGCACAGTCCTCATGTGTATTATTATCCTTTGTGTTATAACTCCCAAACCAAACTCATTGCTGTCGAGTCGATTCCAACTCATAGTGCCCCTATAGGTCAGAGGAGAACTGCTCCACAGAGCTTCCAAGGAGTGCCTGGCAGATTTGAACTGCCAACCTTTCAGTTAGCAGCTATAGTACTTAACCTGTACACCACCAGAGTTTCTGCTTGTGTTAAAGGACTGTCTAATCTGGGACTTTGGGAATGGCTCCAGTTCTGTGTTAGAAGAATATCCGTGAGTCATGGTCTCTGGAGGGCTTCTCCAGTCAACATCAGACCAGTAATTCTGGTCTTTCTTTGTGAATTTGAATTTTGTTCTATATTTATTCCCTGCTCTGCTCAGGAACCTCTATAGCAATCCATACCAGAGCTGTCACTACTGGTAGCTGGACACCATCTAGTTGTTCTGGGCTCAGGTTGGTGGAGGCTGTGGTTCATGTGATATTTGAGGATAAAATTTTCCTGATTTTTTTTTATCTTATCCCTTCTCCTTTGCTATGGATAGAATGGGACCTATAGATGTGTCTTAGATGGCCATTTGCAGGCTTTTAAGATCCCAGATGCTTCTCACCAAAGTAGGACGTAGAATATTTTCTTTATGAACTATGAGACTGTGGTCCCCAGCCCTCAGCTGCAGTAACTCAGTCTGTCAAGGTGTTTGGATACATCTAGGAAATTTCTATGACTTTGCCTTGGTCAAATGTTGCTCATTTCCTGATGTTGTGTGTTGTCTTTCCCTTCACCCAAATTAACACTTGTCTACTGGTCAGTGACTTCCCCTCTCCATTCCTCGTAGTAACCATCAAAGGTTTTTTTTTCTGTGTATAAACTTTTTCTTGGGTTTTTATAATAGTGATGGTGTATAATATTTGACCTTTTGTGACTGACTTAATTCACTCAGCATAATACCCTCCAATTTCATCCATGTTATGAGGTGTTTTGTAGATTCATCATGGTTCTTTATTATTTCATAGTATTCCATTGTTTGTATGTACCGTAATTTGCTTATCTATTTGTCTGTTGAGGAGCACTTAGGCTGTTTCTGTCTTTGCCATTATAAATAATGCTGAAATGAATATGGATGTGCTTTTGTCTATTTGTGTAACAGCTCTTAATTCCCTAGGATGTATTTCTGGGTTTGAGATTGCTGGATAGCATAGTATTTCTGTTTCTAGCTTTTTAAAAAAGTGCCCTATTGTTTTGCAAAGTGATTGTAGCATTTCATATTACTGTCAGCAGTGCATAAGATTTTCAATTTTCTCACAATCTCTCAAACATTTGTTATTTTCTATTTTTTATCTCTGTTTTTTGGTTAGTGCCAGTCAAGTTGGAGTGAGAAGATATCTCATTACAGTTTTGATTTGCATTTCTCTAATAGCTAGTGGTCATGAACATTTCCTCATGTGTCTGTTGCCCAAATGTCTTCTTTGGTGAACTAAAAGTGTTTAATTTTAATGAAGACCAATTTATCCATTTTGATGGGGATTGTGTTATAGATCTCTCTGAGTACTATTGACATCTTAACAATTTTAAAATTTCCATTCTGTAAGTATAGGGTGGGCTTCCATTTATTTAGGTCTTCCCTGAGTCCATTGAGTGATGTTTTACAGTATCAGAGAACAAGTCTTTTGCTTCCCCAGTTAAGTTTTTTCCTATTTACTTTGTTCTTTTGGATACTATTATAAGTGGAATTTAAAAAAAATTTTTAAATTTCTTTTTCAAATTGTTAATTGTCGATGTATAGAACTGCAACTGACTTTTGCCTTTGATCTGTACCCTGTGACTTTGCTAAACACATTCACTAGCTCTAGTTATTGTTGTGGTTAGGTGCCGTCGAGTCAGTTTCAACCCATAGTGACGCTATGAACAACAGAACAAAACACTGCCCAGTCGTGTGCTGTGTCCACGACCGTTTCTGTGCTTAAGCTCGTTGTTGCAGCCACCGTGTCGATCCATCTCATTGACTGTGCTCTAGGACTTTTCTGTAATGGATTGATAGAGTGGCTGCAATAATAGGCTCAAATACAGCAACGGTTATGAGGATGGTACAGGACCCGGCAGTGTTTCATTCGGTTGTACAGAGTCAGCATAGGTTGGAACAACTCTATGGCACTTAACAACAACAACAATGAGTTTTCTTGTGGATTCTCTATATGCAGGTGTACGTTATCCACAAATAGGTGTAGTATTACTTCTTTCTTTCAATATGCATGCCTCTGATGTTAAGTTATTTTTCAGTAAGACTAGGTACATTTGCAGGCGGAACAGTGGTGGTTCTGCAGTAGTGTTCCCTCCTTCTATGCATTAGACCTGGTTTCAATTTCTGGCTAGCCCACCCCATGCTCAGCCACCCCTGTTAGTGGAGTCTCACATGTGGCTATCATGCTGAACAGGCTTCTACAGAATTTCCAGACTAAGACTATGAAGAAAGGCTTGGCAATCCACTTCCCAAAATCAACCAGTGGGAACTCCACGATTCACAGTGGTCCAATCCACAAATAATGGTGTGGCTGGCTCAGAAGTGGGCAGTATTTTATTTCACTGTGCATGGAGTGGACATGAGTTGGGGGCCACTAAACAACGAACAACATTTTCAGGCTCATGGTCAAACTTTTACCAAAAATGTAGAACAATATAAGCCTGGAGAATCATAAAAAACAACAACAACAGAAAACCTAACCCACTACCATTGAGTCAGTTTCGACTCATAGTGACCTATAGACAGAGTAGAACAGCCCCATAGAGTTTCCAAGGAGCACCTGGAAGATTTGAATCACCAACCTTCTGGTTAGCAGGTGTAGCACTTAACCACTACACCACCAGGATTTCCAAACATGTCCAGAGAGCTCGTTAGTTCCTTCCTTCCTTGTCTCTGTTCCTTGTCACCAGCTAACAAGTCACAATCTCAGTTTGGAAGCCATTTTCCACATCTATAGGTATTGAGTAAGTAGTCAGGCCACTGCACCCTTTCCGCCCGTTTCATCCTGCCTGGATGTTACTCTAAAAGGATAAGTGGGCAAGTAGCTGTCGGACAGCCAACCTGCGGAAGGTACCTTCAGGGTGGACTTTCCCCACCATGCACTCTTCAGAGGAGTGCATTTCTGAGGAGCAGTTTGAAAAAGGCCTCTGGTGATTTGGAAGACAGAGCCAAGGAGCCTGTGTACAGGGTGGGAAGTGAAGATGTGGAAGGCAGCTGGCCTTCAGGGTGGCAGGGAAGGAGCCAATCACCTGTGAGCGTGCGTGGTGCTGGGGATGTTGCAGAGGCAGGTACATAAGAAGTATGAAGAAGGAAGACAGAATGTATGTTAAGAAAAATAATTTCAGGAGTTTGTATTTTTTCTTATTGTAACTCATTTTCTTCTAGGTAAGGACGTTCTTTTATCCACATATGTAGGCTTTACAGGCAGCCTGTGGCACTTAACACTATGTGCCTACCAGACCTCACTGCCAGTTTCTGGTACTGTGGTGTCTTGCATGTTGCTGGGATGCTGGAAGCTATGCCACAGGCAATTCAAATCCCAGCAGGGTCACCCATGACAGGCAGGTGTCAATGGTGCTTTCAGACTCAGAGAGACTAGCAAGAAAGTCCTGAAGAGCTACTTCCAAAAATTAGCCAGTGAGAACGCTGTGGATCCCAACAGACTACGGTCCTACTGGACCGAAGCATGTTGGGATGCTGGAGATGGCACAGTTTCATTCTTGTAAGGTGGCCATGAGTCAGAGTTGACTGGAGGACATCTAATAGCAGCAACCACGGGGACCCAGAGAGGAGTAAGAGCCAGTCTCCTGCCTTAGAAACAGATGCCAGCTGGGGAGACAGGTGGACATACAAAGTATGAGTTACTGTGGTTGGAGCCCAGCCAAGCATCCGTTGTGGAATAGGTGCCTGGTTAATGTGTCAAATGAGTGAGGAGGTATTGAATAGAGGGATGGAACAGAATGAGGAGGACTGGGAAGTGGGGATTTGGGGGGCTGAGCACTTGAGACAGAGAGGGCTCACAACCTGGTAGAGGTGGGAAAGGCTTCCCTGTGAGACTGAGTAGAAGTTAGCCAGGCTCGGGGTGGGAGACAGACAGCCTCTCAGCAGAGGGAAGAACATTTTCAGAGGCAGGAAGCAGCCAGGCAGTGTGGGGTGGTCTCCAGTCAGAGCATGGGATGCATGCACACATCCGCAGTCTCTGGGCATTTTCCGATTGTGGCCAACATCTTACTTCAGCCTTGTGTTTGCACTGCAGGCCCGTGCATTCCAAACCTAATTGGGCATGCCTGCTTGTACGGTCCTTCACGGCGTGCCCAACCCTGTCAGACTTCCAAAGACCATGTGAGTGGGAGTTGGGTATTAAGCTGTATTATTGAGTTCACAAACTCACTTTCAGAAATAGAACCAAATAAGGGATTTTCAAAAACAGTTTCAAATGGGGCAGAGCCGTCTCCATTTCCCATGACAATCGGCTTGTTTACCGCCACAAGGTACACTCTAACCACTGTTGACATGTCATTTGCATGCCAATACCCAGAATGCTTTTCCAGCCCTACTGAGCTTGGATTCTGCCAGTGAGCCAAAAGGTTTATTTACACATACAATACATGACAACTTCATTTTCTGAAGCATCTTTCATACCAACCGTATCCCCCGAATGCTCTAAGTTGGTGAAAGAATTTTCGCAATCCTTTTAGAGTTTAAACCCTTCTTTCTGGGCTGAAGTGGAGTTGAGATAACTTGGGTGTGCCCCAATTAACATTTTAATTAAAAGATGCTGGAGGGATATGCGGTTTTGTTTGTTCAGCAAAGTGTCGTATTACAGTTGGGACACTGGGCAAGGGTGTAAAGAGAAATGCCATGGCCACAGAGATTAATTAATGGTCTTTAGAGCAGCATGAAGATGTCAGGGAGCACATCAGACTGGACTAGGACTGCCAAGGGGAACCAGTGAACTTTTTTACAGCTGAAATACCCTTACATTGGAGACCCTAAGACAGCAACACAGGGACATTGAGCATAGTGGCACAGGTGCTATAACCAGCTGCAATTTCCAATTTTAAAAATGTAACAACAACAAAACAACAATGACTTTGTAATCTTGTGACTTTGGGAGCAGGTGCACTGGGTTTCGATAAGTACAAGATAATGAAAAGGATGATTTTTCTGTCCTCATGCCCTGGGAACAAAGAAGTATCAATTTTAAGGAAAGCCGATTTGAAGGTGTCTAGTAGGAAATTGTCAGATTTTGTGCTAAACGCAGTTTTCAGAATGATTTGACATTTTATTTTACGGATCACTTTTGCAGCCACTTTGGGCTCAAATATACCAATGGTCGTGAAGATGGCACAGGAGGGCCCTAAACCTTGATCATCTGTGGTGCCCTCCTCTGCTCATTCATACTTTGGAATGGGACATGTGAGTCACAGGTATACATGTATGTGTGTGTGTATACATGTGTTAGCTATCCATGATGTAACTTGTTTTTAACATTAGTAATTGAACGTGAAAGAAGTAGTATGTTATTTTAGTGGATGAAATGAAATGAATTATAGTATCTTTTAGGGGGTGAACACACCTAGAGTTAGACTTGACAGACCACCCCTACCTCTTGTTTGTTAAAAAGAAATAGTATACTCCCAAGAGACCCAATGAAATAAGGAGTTTCAATTACATGGAAGGACAGACAAAAGCATTAAAGTGGTAGGGGCTTCACAGCTTAACCAACCTTGCCCATGGGTGCTTTTGTGAGCCTGTGTGAACTTCATATCCCATGGGTGCATTCTCAGCCACTGCAGCGGGAATCAGTTTCATTTAGTGACCTGCCAGCTCCCTTCCATGACAGCACTCATTTTTCTTTTGTTCTATTTCTTTCTTATTATGCATTCGATGAAGGTTTACAGAGCAAATAAGTTTCTCATGACAGTTAACACACATTGTTTTCTGGCAATGATTGCCAGTCCTACAAGATTTGAGCACTCTCTCCTTTTCAACCTTGTATTTCCTATTACCAGCTTTCCCGTTCCCTCCTGTCTTCTAGCCCTTGCCCACAGGCTGGTGTGTCCCCTTAGTCTGATTTTGTTTTACGGGCCTGTCTAATCTTTGGCTGAAGGGTGAACTTCAGAAGTGCCTTTATCACTGAGCTATAAAAGGTTGTGCAGGGGCCATACTCTTGGGGTTTCTCCAGTCTCTGATAGACTAGTAAGTTTGGGTTTTTTTTTCCTATGAGTTAGAATTTCATTCTTTGTTTCGCCCCGGCTCTGTTGGGCACCCTCTATTGTGATCCCTGCCGGGACAATGACGTTGGTGGTGGTGCTAGACTCAGTGTGTGGAGGTGACACCTCTCTTTTCTTTGTGTCCTGTCTGCTTGGCATCGATGGGTTTTTCCTTTGAACAACTGGTACCCCTATTTTGTTGATGCTGTAAGCACATGCTTACCTTGCTGATTGTGTAGTTTGTCCCTGAGGACTTGACAATGTGTCATTCTGTTACACACCAGTTCACCATGAGTTGTGTCCCACTTGACAGCAACTAACAATGGCACTATAGCCAACAGGCAAGGGAAAGCCACCATGTCCGAGACCCTGTGGTTCTGTGAAATGAAATGGGCAGCCAAGGGGTTGTGTGGATGGACAAGAAAATATTGTTGTAGTGTGCCATTGAGTAGATTCTGACTCACGGGAGTCCTATAGGAGAGAGCAGAACCTTCTCATAGGGTTTCCTAGGCTATAGCCATCACAGGAGTAGGTTGCCTAGTCTTTTATCTCAGGAATAGCTGGTGGATCCGAGCCTCTGAACAAGAAATTAACAGCATCATAAGCAGACTAATTCGTTGGAAGCAGCATTTTGAATTGGGCCCTCAAGTCAGACCCCTGGGTGTGAACTGCAGCTTCTCCACACGCTAGCCAAATGATCTTTCGAGCCACGTAATCCCTGTGCCTTAGTTTCTTCATCTGTGTAATGAGGATTACTGTGCTTCCCACCTCATAGGGTTGTCCTGAGAACTGAGAGGGTCCACACATGTCTGACAGATAATAACCATTCAGTAAACACTGGCTGCTGTTATTTGCTGATACATTGCAACAGCCGTTCCCAAGCTTTTAGTTCTTGGAATCTCATTCTGCTAAAAGAAAGACTGAAGATGCCAAAAAGATTTTGTTTACATGGACTGTATCTATTAAAATAAACAATACTAGAAATTAAAACAGGGAAAAATTTAAAACATGTATTGATTAATTTCTTTTAAAAGAATAATGAAACCACTACCTTTCAACATAAATAACAACATGTATATAAAAAATTGCTAGAATTTCCAAATGCAAAATAAAGTGAGAAAAGGGTCAGTGTTTTGTATTTTTGGAAAGTTCTGTAGTATTTGGCTTAATACAGCTAGATTCTCCTATCTACTTCTACAATGAATCATTTGTAATAGGTTATTTTCCTTGAAACACATGAATATAGAAGGTCTGATAATTAAGTCCACGAACTTCATTGTTCTAAGCGCTACATACCTCATTGCTGAATATCACTATGATCACCTTTGAAGCACTCCCCTTGGGAAGCTAGGCATCGACAGCAGTGCCTGGTCCACCCTTCAAAACAATTTTGGAACTCTTTCTGCAATGGCCATTGCACATGGTGGCATAATGGCCAGTTGTCTGTGAGGGAGTTTTTAGCTAGTTCCAATAACTATATTGGAACACCCTCCCTACTCACCTGACCTTTACCCAAAGATAAATGAAATATTGAAAGGAAGATGTTTTGATGACACTGAGCACATCAAGGGCAATATGATGACAGCTCTGATGCCCATTCCAGAAAAGCTTTGAAGAATGGACTAGACACTGACATTGGTGCATAGTTTCCCAACGGGAGTACTTTGAAGGCGACTGCGCTGGGTTATAGTGTTATTCAGCAATGAGGTATGTAACACCTTTTCCAGGATGAGATCATGAACTGAACTGGCAGTCTTTGTACTTACACAGAGCTGGAGTTTAAAAAACGGAAGGATATTTTGATAGCTTTTTCATGTAACCGGCTATTTTTCTTCACGTTCTTGTGAGCTGTTGAGTCGATTCTGATGAATTATGACCTTATATGACAGAGTAAGGCTGTCCTCTACCATTTCCTAAACTTTAACCTGTATGAGAGCAGATCGCCAGGTCTTTGTCCCCCTACAGCTGATGGTGGGTTTGAACTACAGATCTTTTGGTTAACAGCCATGTGCTTGACCACTGCGCCACCAGGTCTCCTTATTTTTCTTGATACTACACCAAAATTTGAAATCCAACCCAAAGCCAAGTCAGTCGGATCTGACTCACGACGACCCTTTCATGAGATAAAATTTGAAAAAAGTACTGTAAGTGGGTTAAGAGCTTGCTTTGGCATCACACATACTAAAACTGGAATAATACTGAGAAGATTAGCACAGCCCCTTTGCAAAAATGACATGGACATTTGTATTCTTTATTAAAAAAAGAGTTAGCAACTCTTCAGACAAAGATTGAACTGACGTATAAGACACAGAGCAATGCCAGGAAGAATATGCTCCTTGATTTAAGTGTATACATGAGGTTGCTTGAGCAGCTCCTCTCTAGAGGCCAAATGAGAGGGTGCAGGTGCACAGCAGTGGGCTGAATGTATATGGGCAGTACAGGGCTGTCATGGATTGAACTATGTCACCCAAGAAGTCAGTGTAGCCGTGTGGCTGGGCCATGATTTCTAATACTTTATGATTGTCCTCCAATCTGTGATTTTCCTGTGCTGTATGTTACTGAGGATTAAGGTGGGACCATAAATTCCTTCCTAAGTTTACTTCCCAATTCCACTGTAAGGGAAGTTTTCCTGGAGTATGACTTACCACCACGTCTTATCCTACAAAGGATAAATGGAAAAGGAAGCAAGCAGAGAGTTGGGAACTTCACACCATCAAGAAAGCAGCACTGAGAATAGAGTGAGCCCTTAAGACCTGAGGTTCCTGCACAGCGATGCTCCCCGACCGAAGACGGATGCGACACAAGAACTTTTCTCCAGAGCCAACAGAGGAAAAGCCTTTCCCTGGAGTAGATACCATGAATTCGGACTTGTAGCTTCCTGGACTGTGTAAGAATAAACTTTTCTTTTTTTAAAGTCATTCACTTGTGGTATTTCTGTTAGAGCAGTACCAGGTGCCTAAAACAAGGGTGGAAAGTGGTAGTGTGCTGTCCCAGGGTGGTTGGGGGAAGAGTAGTTAAGAGTTAAAAAGTGGTGTGTGTTCATGGTTTTATATAGCAAATTGATTTGGATTGTAAACTTTTACCTAAAGCACAATAAAATATATATATGTATTTTAGCTAAAATGTCAAATACGAATTCTCGTCAATAAAATTTCTCACTGTTGCATTGAAATCCTTTCAGCTACCCTGTACTTTGAATGGATCTTCCACCCACATGGGATTTTGTAGCCTCACACACTAGTTATCAGTAAACCCCTGGCTCACTGAGTTCACAGAGATCATCCATATGCTGACACATTTCATTACATAATGTTTTTTAAAAATCTATGTTCATGAATGTCCCCACCAATTTCACCTGTTAAGTCTTTAAAGTTCTGAGGAGCTGTCAAACTCAAAGCTTGGTAGATTGTTTTTGTTGAATGCTGTCAAGTCAGTTCTTGCTCATAGCAACCTTATGTATGACACACTCAAGTTGGAAATGCTGCCATGGCCTTGGGCCTTCCTGACAACAGTTGCTATGTTTGAGGCCATTGTTGTCACTGTGTCAGCCCATCTTGTTGACAGCCTTCCTCTTTTTTGCTGACCCTCTACTTTACTGAGCATGATGGTCCCTCTCCAGGGACTGGTCCCTCCTGGATAATCCGTTCAAAGTAAGTGAGGCAAAATCTTACCATCCTTACTTCTAAGAAATATTCTGGTAGCACTTCTTCCAAGACTGATGTATTTATTCCTCTGGCAGTCCATGGTATATTCAGTATTCTTTGTCAACACTATAGTTCAAAGGCATCAATTCTTCTTTAATTTTCCTTATTCATTATCCAGCTTTCCTATGCATATAGGTGACTTAAAATACCATGGCTTGGGTCAGGTGCACCTTTGTCCTTCCTCAAGTAGGATCTGGATGGATACGGATATAGAAGCATGCATTCCAGATATCTAACTTTTCCTGGAAACGTCTCATTTTTCCATTGGCAACAAACATTTTCAGTGTCTTTTGAAGGTAACAGGCTCATTGTACTTTTGAGAAAACATTTTGAGAAAATGTTCTTTCAAGGAAAAATGGCTTTCTATGAAGGGAAAGCGACAAAGGCGATAACATCCAGCTAGTTCAGCTCACTACTGAGATATTGACTCAAGGGTCTTTCTTGAGACAAAGCTTATAATTTGTTAGGCAACAGAAGTAGTTTATAAAAATTCACCATTTTCATCACAAGGAATATTAAAAAAGTATAGCTTCCATCAAGATTTCCTCAATTTGTAATTTTGGCTGCTTCATCGAGAACATTCTTTGGTGCAACTGAATATTTAGTTTTTTAAATTGGGTGTGTAGTGATCAAAAATACAGTGGGCAAGAGAAGAAACTAATTTATAAGACTATTGTCTACAGGAACTGTCTACTCTGAGACTAGAAGAACTAGACGGTGGCCAGCTATCACTGCAGACCCTTCCAGTCAAGGTCATGGTAGACAGATCTTAAGATAATAGGAGAAAAAAGAAAAATGTGAAGCAGAACTCAAATTCTCAAAAAGTCTAGACTTTCTGGATTAGTTGAGACTGCAGGATTCCCTGAAATACCCTTTAATCCTTGAAAGAGAACTATCCCCTGAAATCATCTTTTAGCTAAAGAAAAGATGGGCTCATAAAATGAAAATCATCCATGAATAACAAACTCTTTTGAAAAATAATCTATAGGAGATCAAACAGCCAACAATTATCATAAAGCAAAAGTGAGAAGGTAAGGGGGCAGAGATAACAGATCACTGGAAACAGAATAACCTAAATGGAAGTAATGAGAGTGTGGACACATTGTGAAAAATGTAATCAGTGTCAAAACTTGTGTGGAAATTGTTAAATGGGAACTTAATTTGCTATGTAAACTTTCACTGGAAACACACTGTCATAACAGCCAAGGAGTGCCTGGTGAATTTGAACTGCTGACCTTTCGGTTAGCAGCCATAGCACTTAACCACTATACCACCAGATTTTGCTGAGATATTATTTACAAAACAAAGAAAGAATACCACAGCCGTGACTACTGTTTGTTGCCATGATCCTGATGTATGCTGAGGTGAAGCACTTTTGCCCACCACGCTTTTGCATCATCCATGCAGATGTCAACACAATGTCAAAGGCAGATGATGCCTCAGTGTGATTATGAAAAAGCTTCCATCTCTCAGGCCCTCTGAAAGGGCTTTAGGAACATCCGGAAGTTCACAGCTCACACTGAGAGGTAATAACAAGGTGATCATTGGTACCCGGAGAGGAAATCCGTTTGTCTGCTTGGCATCACTTCTCTCCTTTCAGCCACCAAAACCAAGCCAAACCCAGTGCTGTTGAGTGGATTCTGACTTGCAGCACTCCTACGTCCTGGGTGCTAAGTGCCTCCAGTTGTAGTCTCCAGTCTCGTGCCGTCCCCACCACGGCTACAAGATCAGCACATGATCCAGGCAGACCCGGTCTGTGGTTAACACGGTCACCTCTGGATGGCTGCCATAGGCCATCACTAGAAGACCTTGAGAGAAAGAGATGCTCTTGCTTTTTTGTACAGGATCACTTAGCTGGGACAGCGTAAGCCTGGAGCTGGTCGTTTCCATCCTCCTTGCCCCTGCCTCCTCACACCCACCCTTCCACCTTGCACACAGCCAGCCTGCCCACAGCAGGAGAGAATGAGTCCCCCCACACAGAAAGAAGCACAGGTATAGCTGGAGAGAGAGGCTGGGCTGTCTGAGTAGAGTGTTTAAGTCCCTGGAGTCCCTGAGGACAGTTCCACTCCTGAACACGATTGGCTCTATGAGCTAATAAACAGTTTTTTCACATTAGGTAGTTTGGATTCTGTTCCCAAAACTTTCACTGTTGAGTTCTGATTGAAAGTGTTAACAAGTCCCTGTAACACATTCTTGGATCAATCCTCTGGTGCAAATGGAATCTCTGGGTAGTACAAACAGCTGACACTCTCAGCTGCCAGCCAGAAGGCTGGCAATTCAAATCCACCCAGAGATACCTCAGAAGAAAAGCCTGGTTTTCTTCTGAAAAGTGAACCATTGAAATCCTACGGAGCACAGTGTTTCTCTGACACACACACGGGGTTGCTGTGAGTTGAAATCAACTCTACAGCAACTGGTTTTAGAATGTGGTCAACTACCGAGGAGGATCTCAGACAGAAGGGAGAATTTCAGGGAGTTTCCCTTTCTTGGTGAAGAGTTCAACCCACTGTAAGGCCAAGCATGGATGTGTGTACATGATAGACAGCCACCTCAAAGGGACCCAGCCTGGGCACATGATCAGTGAGGGCAGAGGCCTGGTATGGCTTCCCCTGATGCTGGATAAAATGCAGGATGCCCCCTGCCTCCATGATCCTGGCATTACTGCAGAATCAGGCCAGCTCATGCTCCAACTGTGACTTCTCTGCGACCACTGGGTGATGAACACTGAAGCCATCTTCAACACAAGACTAACCACCCCACTGTGTCCAAAGGGAATGCACAGGCAACAGCCTGCAAGCGTTGGCCTAGTGATATCTCTTGAAGTCGTATGGATCCTTGGGCTCAAGGACCGAACAGCCATGTTTACCCCAGGTATGGACTGCTGGGTCACTCAGAGTGCTTGGCCGCAGACAGCAGAAATGAATTCTGGCTTTTGAAATAAAAAAGATATTTAGTAGAAGGCTGGCTAGTAACTGACAGAACCCATGTGAAAGCTGATCAAAGTGCCTGAACACCAGTCAGAATGGAAAGGCCTACTATTGGACAGTCTACTTAAATGATGCTTCAGGGGACAATCCTTTCCACCAGAGACTTAGGTCATTTGTCATTACTCTGAAACACTTAAGTCATCATCACAGGAAACAAGCACTAACTGACATGTGCCTTTGTGTAACTTCCCTCCAGACTTCCAGGAGGCATGTCTGACGGGTTGGTGGGAGGTCTTGTACAGGTGCCTGATCTGCTGGGGCAGGGCAGTGAGCACTTAGTTCCTGCTGGCTTTCGTAACAGAATGTGGGACTCTGCCCACCATGGGGCACTCCCACAATGTTCAGAGGTCTACTCCTGAACTAACCTGAATTTACATGCAACAAAAGAAAATCTGATGAGAAGAAAAAGGAATGAATTTTGGAATAAGAACTGTCTGTCATACCCCATGACTTTAGAGAAGAGGAAGCTGAGATTCAGGGAAATTACAGGATTTGTCCAAAGTTACAAAACTACTTGACGGTATAACTGGGACTAGACCTCAAGGTCTTTGTCTGGTAGCCCACTGTTCTTTTCTTTATGAACTTCTTATATTCTCTTATTAGAATGGAGGACTCTAGATCTTTCTCATGAAACTCAGAACTATCGAAGAAATGCATACCATTGTGAGATGAAGAGTAGATATCTGCTTCTCTCTGACACCCCTCTGTGAACCAGCCAGTGAGCTGGACCTTGGCTGGCCTAGGCATCCCCAGGATCCAACAAGCTGAAGCCCAACCAGATCAGCAGGGGAAACTGCCTGTGGAGTGGCTCTCCTTGAGTTAGTGTCAGCCCAGATGCCCTCTAGACTCACGTCCGGTCTGATTGGTTGCCAGCAAGGTTGTGGAGGTACAAGGCAGGGCCCTGGAGGGCAATAGCTCAGTACTACCCTGTAAGGCCTGAAATGGGTACCAACAGCAGGTGCCTCCCCAACATATCTGAGGAGATGGCCCCTCTATTGAGGGAGGATACCCATTCACAGATAGAAGCTGGGCATCAAGGCTAGGAAGCATCTAGTTTAAGGCCCTAGGTTTCCTTCATGGTTCCAAAGCGGCCACTGCAAGCAGGGTTTGGTCTCACAGTGACAAAGCAATCAGCAATGCAAGGTGTTCAGCTGCAGCTTATCTTGCTTCTCTGCCTAGGCTCACAGAATTTCTTTCTTTAACCTTCTTTTAGTTCTAACTTCTCCAACACATACACACTTCTATTAGTTCTGGGAACTCATCTGTTGGTTACCATAGGTGACATTCAGGAAGAGCTTCGTTCACGAGGTCATTGTCTCATTGTTGTTGGTAGTGTTGCCATCAAGCTGATTCTGTCTCATAGCAACTCCATCTGACAGAACAGAGCCACCACACAGAGTTTTCTAGGCTGTAATCTTTACAGGAGTTGACTGCCAAGTCTCTATCCCACCCTCTGGGTGGGTTCAAACCACCAACTTTTGGTGAGTAGCTGAATGCTTAACCATTGCCTCACTTGTCAGTGGGTTTATTCCTCACTCTGTGGATAAAGTCCAGCTCGGCGTCTTACAAACACTCTCACTGATCTTCACAGTTGTAGGGAGAAGACAGAAGGCCCCAGGCAACACTGACTGAGGTCAGTGAGAATTCTGGAACCCTCAGTCCCCTTTTCTTGCCATTGCACCTCCTTCACTGTCCCTCAGTCCCCAGCACCCCTGTACTCCTTTGCTGTTCCAGACCTTCTCTGAAAAAATGTGACCAGTTGTCAGGGGTCACTCCTTACTAGTCTCAGGGGTACTTGTTTGAATGAGATACAAGAAGCTTAGTTATAAGGAACTGATTTCCAGCTTTTCCAGGCATTAGCAGATTAGATAAGGAGTGTGTGCCAGGAAGAACTGTAATAGTCTAGGTGATGTGTGTGTGGGTGTATGAAAATGTGATAATGTGTGAGTCTGAGTATTGTGTATAAGTATGAGTAAGCCAAGTGTACGAGTGTGAGTATGAGAAAGTGTGCACGCCTGAGCAAGCAAAGTGTGTGAGTGTGTGTGAGTACATGCATGAGTGCCTGAGTAAGCAAAGTGTGTGAGTGTCAGTCAAGTGTAAGTATGTAGGAGTGTGTGCATACATGAGTGTGAGACTGTGTATGAATGTGTCTGGATGAATCAGCAAATGTGAGGGTGAGTGTGAGAACGTACGTGAGTGTGTGCACATGAGCATCTGTGTGTGCGGTTTAGGGGGATATCACCTCAGGCTCCTGAAATTTTTTCTTTTTTGTGTGTATGTGTGTTTGTAAAGGGATACTTCCCACAGTAGATCTTTCCCCGCCCCCTGAATCTTTTCTTCGCCAAAAGATTGGCCTTGTAGGCACGATTGAAGAAGAGGTAGCCCAGCTGTCCACAGGCCAATAGACAAATGAATGGACTCTTCCTAGAAAGGCTTTCTGGTCCTGTAAACTCTGCTCGCCCAGCAGGGCTGTGGTGGACTCATCCTTTCAGCCTGGCTGCCCGAGGCTGTGCGGACTCACTGGCCTGCAGCTGAGGGTCTTCTTATATGTCTCTTCCATGGCTCGTCCCTTGCTGAATCCCCCTTTCATTCTCTCACACCTCACCCCGGCAGCCAGTGTCCTGTGTGTAGCAGGTACTTTGTGAACATCACATGAAAAGGTGACTAAAGCAAAGACAGGAAGGTGTGCTCAGAGTTGGGTCACCAAATTCTAGCCACTGAGAAATGGCAAACTAAAGTCTAAAACCAGCGTTCTCAATATGAAGCAATTTTGTCCCCTCAAGGGACATCTGACAATGTCTGGAAATGTTCTGGTTGTCACAACTAGAAGAAGAGCTACTGGCATCCAGTGAGAAGAGTTGCCAAGCATCCTGCAGTGCTCAGGACAGCCTGCTCACAAAACATTATCCAGCCCCAAAATGTAATAGTCATGAACTCATCTAAATGAAGGTAGAAACGTCCAGGCCCTCCGTTTGGACTGCATTTCTGCGTGGTGCAAATGGTTAATTAATTTAACATGCTGGCTGCTAACTGAAAGGTTGGAGGTTTGAATCTACCCAGAGGCATCACAGAAGAAAGGTCTGGTGATCAAATTCTGAAAAGCCGGCCTCTGAAAACCCTGTGGAGCGCAATTCTACTCTGACATGCTGGGGGTCGCCCTGGGTTGGGGCTGATTCCACAGCAGCTGGTGGACTGGGGGTTTGTGCTTCTCTGATTCCTAGTCCCTGGGCAGAGTGTAGCGGAGAGGAATTAGACTCCACACACACACACACACACACACACACACGCAAACACAAACACAAACACACACATACACATACACATGAGTGCCTGCATTCCTGTGTGTTTTTTAGCCCCTCAGTGGAGAGTTTGAGTCTAAGCCTGTGGCTCAGTCTAAGCCTTTGAAGCATTTAGAAAATAATTCAACACCAACGATGCCCCGGACCCAGCTCTAGACACTGCGAATAACTATAGCAATATTAGCAATATTAGCTAACATTTATTGACTCTTGGTATTGTTCTCAGCATTTTATGTAAATCCTACCCCTTAATACTGCATAACCTTACAAATCCTCACTGACAGGTGAAGGGACTGAGACGTAAGAGGGACCTGTGACCTGCCCAAGACTACCTAGCTCATAACCCTTGAAAAGATGGATTGTTTGGAGAGGAGGAATTTTGGGCATATCACGTTTTTTCACTAAGGAATGGAGGCTGAAATCATTTATTGGTAGCTTTTTATTGTTTGGAAAAAAACCAAGCAAGTATGCTGTATCAGTACCATGTTCCATGAAGTATGTCACCAATGCAGCACACATAGGTACCACGGTCCAGAAATATATAAACAATGTCATCAGGGAGGTGGACACTTTATATAAGGTGTCGTCAGGGAGGCGACTAATGTGAGCAGGCCATGCTGGCATCTTGTTCCTTGAACCACGTCACACACAGGGTACACGTCTCTACTATTGCTCAGAAAATACTTCACAGACTGTTCTTTTCTCCCCCGCATAATTCACTGACTGGAATGTTTCTGCGTGTTGATAACCATACCTTCCCAATGACTTAAAAGAAATGGTAAACACATTTACAAACCTTGTCTTGCTGTACAGAAGCCCAAAGACACAAACGTTTCATATAATGACTCGGCTGGGAAGCCTCAGCCTGGCTGATGGGTCTGTGGAATGGCTGTCAACACCCAAATGTGGCATTGACCAACATCATCGCTTTTTGGGCAGTTGGCACCAGCTTCGGCCCTAATGCCTACTCACTCACTGCTGCCGACTCAATTCCGACTCATGGCTAAGGTGGCTCAAACCTGCCAGTAAACCTCCAGGAGTGGAAAACGTGTTACGTAAATCCACCAGCATATATGAAAGAGTTAAATAGGTGGCGGGGATTGATCACAAGGACAGGTGCTTGGACTTTACCGAGCCAACTGGTAGTCGGTAAACTGTACCCAAAAGAGAAAGATATTGTTCCTGCACAAGTATCAGGTTTCCAAAATAAACGCAGTGTTGGATTAATCAACTTAAACAAAAAACAAAACCACTGCTGTCCATTCCGGCTCCCAGTGGTCCTATAGGACAGACTAGAACTGTCCCAATGGGATTTCCAAGAAACAGTCAGTGAAATCGAACTGTTGGATCTTTTGGTTAGCAGCCGTACCTCTTAACCACTGCCCCACTAGGGCTCCAATTGCCAGGAAATTTTATCATACTCAATTTGTGTCTAATTTCACAATTTGCCTTGCAGCACCTGAATTCCAGCTTGTAATAGTTGTGGGTTTCAAGTCTAGAATCTGTCTCCCCAGATAAGGCATTTCTAGGAACTCTGGTATGCACTGGCACTCTGCCCACGCCCCGACCCAAGCACCACCATGGGCCAGGAATGAAGCTTTCAGGCCGACGGTGCTTCCCAGCAGAAAGCCTGGCTTCATGAGAGGTGCGTGCTATTTCTGCAGTCTAGGCAGAGACAGCCGTCTTGGAGTATCTGAGCAGAAGTTTACTGGGACTCGAAGGCTGGTCGCCGCCCCTCCTGGAGGTGGCCAGATCCTAGAAACCCCAGAGGTCTGCACCTCAACCTCCTCCATGCACACCCGCGTTGCACTCCCCATACGGCTTTTGCCACAACTACGAAGGACTCGAGAAGGCTGTGTTTTCCTCCCGCTACTCCCAGGGAGGCCCTCCAGAAAGCAGATAGGTTGGTCTTTCGGAGCTATGGAGAAAAGACGTCCTAGGTTGGGGAAACCGAGAAGCAGCAACACCGGTTCCGGGAGAGCTGGACCTGTGCGCAATGGGCGCGCGCAGCAGCGAATCTCTGGTTTCTTCGAGCAGCTGGAGACTACCCGGACCTCTGGGCAGGCTGGCATAACTGAAGGATGGGGTGGGGCAGGAAGAGGAGGGAGAGGCGGAGATGGAGAAGTTCTTAGGCCTGGGAGGGAGGGGGGTCCAGCTTTTTCACATCTATCCAGGCGCCGTTTTCTAGCCCTCATCCCCTATCTCATGTCTAGCCGGCCACTTAGCTCTGGTCAGCTGACCATGGCACTACCATCCCACCCCGTAGTCAGACTGAGAGGCTGGCTCCAAGCGAGCCCGCCAGACCCACCGTGAAGTTGAACTTCAACAAAACGGGGCCTGGAGCTAAAGAAGGTGCAGCTGCACTCACAGAGGGCCCCCGGAGAATGGTTTGGGCCGAGCAAAACTCCAAAAGCTTCAGAGTTGCCTCTGATAGTAAACCATTTGTTGGTTTTCTATTTGTGGTATTCAGTCTAACCCTTTGATTTAGTTACGATGGCGCGATGCTCTGTCCTGAGAAGCGGAAGAACTGGTTGGTCCTTGTGAGACTGGGAGTCAGACTAAGGGGGAAGGCAGGACACCCTGGCAGTTGTCTAGTACGAAACCCAAGTCCTTGCTTCAAGAACAAGAATGGCCCCTCGGTTGGAATTCACTCCGCTCTGACCTTATTCCAGGGAATCTGGGGAGAGACCCCGCACTCAGCTCAGTGTGAGGGGAAAAGACGGCAGCTTTTAGCAATGATCCCCACAAGCGCTGAGCAATCCCAAAGGGAGAGACTTTACTGCCCAAAGAGACGTGTTTGCTTGCTTTGCCTAGAAACAAGGAAGTTAGAGTGACCCCACGGTGTGTGTGCAGTGAGAGGAGGGGGATGGCAGCGATGCGGGACCTGGATGGTAAACGGTCATGGAGACTTGGAATGGGAGATCCTGGCCAGGTAGTTGCGTGGATCTGATTGCCGGAGCGGCAGAAGTGCTTCCTCTGGGAACCCCGTGCCCTTGGCTCTGTGTTGGTCTGAGGAACCCTGTGCACTTTATGCTCGTTGCCGATCACCGTGTGTAAAAATCCTCGCACAGCTCCCTAAACAGAGTTGGAGTGTGGATTCTAAGACACAGAGGACTGTAAGACTGTTCTGAGAATTAGTGGGGAGACAAGGTCGGGGACCGACCGGCCCAGGCGACACAGGTCCTCTTTCGGGAACCTCCGGGCTCAGGGATGGATTCACGTCCTTTGAATGCCCACCCTGCAAGGACCGTGAACAGTGAATCAGCTAAAGGAATCTACTTCAAAGCAAAGCCAGGGGACCGGAGAGCGGCGATCCCACCATCTGCATGCTGGGAATTGTCTGTCATCAACCTGAGCGCAGCGAAGGACGGACTTTGCGCGCTCCGAGAAAAGTGATCGCTGCCCTTGAGGATGGTTGTGGAGACCGTGAGACCCACAGGGCTGAAAGTGGGGCACGGATCGGGACCTGGGGCTCAGACGCTGCAGAGTTCCTTCTTCTCTTAAAGCTCGGCTTTCTGCCGGCCGTGGCGCCTGTGCGTTAGGCCAAAGCAGGAGTGGAGATCCCAAAACACCGGAACCGAGGCGGAGGGAGTCATTGCCTGGCTGCATATTTGGGGCGGGGAGGAGCTGACAGAGCGCCAGCTGAGGAAGGGGGCTCAGACCCCTGTACCCAGTTGTGTACCCGCCTTAGTCATAGGAGGGAAGCCCAGTAGTTCAACCCCAGGCCTGTCGATTGCACAGCGGAGGCCCCGGGGCACAGAGCCATGGGCATTTCTAAGAAAAAAAAAAAAGTTTATTTAGAATTTTGTACATAAATAAATAAATAAATATCTTGTATTACAGAGACCGTACACAGCTATGTCTGGGTGGTGCCGGAGTCAGGGGAGAGAGGGGAAGGCCAGAGTGGTGGGCACCCAGAGAGGTGAGCCTCGGTTTGGGGAATGCAGAGCGGCTGGAAACACGGTGAGTTAACGTCTGGACAAAGAAGTTGCAAGCAACAACACCGCACTTCTGGAAGAGGAGTCGCGGGGGTTGTGGACGGCGCAGCCTGAAACAACCAACAAACGGACGGACTGAAGTCCCAGGAGGCTCCTGGAGGAGGCAAAGGAAAGGCAAAAGGAAAAGAGAGACAGAAATAGAGAGAGGTGTTCTTAAACTTGTGTTAAGGAAGCGAGGGGTTGGATAAAAGACTACTGGAGAGGGACGAAGATCAAGAGAAAGAAGGGCAGAAAGGGAAGGTAGAGTGAAGAGATGAAGAAAAAACAGGAAGCGAAGGAAACCGAGCCAGCTCCGAGAGGACTGGGGAGGAGGCGCGGCCGCCAGTGAGGCGCTGGGTGGGCGGCAGACTCTGTGGGAGTTGCCCGGCTTCGCTCCTGGGAGACTTGAGCGCAGGCATCTAACGTTTGGAGTTCGCCTGGGGCGGCGGCAGCGGGCCCTGGGGCAGGGCAACAAGCATCCGGTCCTTGCCAAGCTCTCGGCGCCTCCCCAGACTGGGGATCTCGGTAAAGCTGGGCCAAATCCGTGTGTGGCAGCCTTTTGGCAGCGGGTGGAGGAAATCAATGCTGCGTCCCCTGGCCAGTTTCTGAGGTGCAGGGATGATTTGGGGTGGGTGGCCTAGGGAGGCGCGAGCCTAGGGAGTGACCGTGAGACCCCTGTCGTCCTTCCCCGACGAGGACGGAGACATGGGCAATTCGTCGTCATCCTCCGAGCACTTGGCGGAGGAGAGCGCCGCGCACTTGCAGCCCTGCGGCACGCTTCCGCCAGCCCCTCCGCCGCCTCCACCGCCGCTGCCGCTGCCGCTGCCTCCGCCGCGGTGATTGTTACCCTTGCCTTCCTTCTTGTGTTTCACCCGGCGATTCTGGAACCAGATCTTCACCTGCTTCTCCGACAGATTCAGGTAGGTCGCGATCTCGATGCGGCGCAGGCGTGACAGGTACATGTTGGAGGCGAACTCGCGCTCCAGCTCCAGCAGCTGCGTGCTGGTGAAGGCTGTGCGCATCCTCTTGCTGCTGGGTAGCGGGGTAGAGCCGCTGTCTGGGGAAGCAGAGAGGGAATCGGTCAGATCCTGGAGCCTTGGCTCGAGCGTCTGCTGGGCAACCCTGAAAGTCTCGAGATGTTGGTCTCTCAGCCAGGACTGCGCCTTGGGCACCACCCGCTGCAGAGGAGCGCGGACGCCCAGCCCTGGGGCACACTGATTCTACCTGGAGTGGCGCCGCCCGCCGAACCTCCTGATGGAGCGCCCTGCTGGACCTCAGCCCTCACTTTCCCCCGGGCGCCGTCTCCAGGATCCGGAGGATCCGTCCTCGTCCGGTCAAGGGCGTCCGCTCCAGCCTTCCATCTAAGCGCCTCCCTCAGGGTCCCGGATACTACCCTAGCCGCCCCAGGAAGGTTCCTCTTTTCCCTCCCCAGTTCGTTTCAAGGCCAACCCGCTTCGGGTCTCCTGTGCCCTTGTCTCCCGCTCAACGGCCCGTCTTACCCACGGAGATGCAGTGGAATTGTCTGGGGTCAGGTAGTGGGTAGGAGGTCTGGTACAGTGCAGCTGCCGCCGCCGCCGCGGCTGGGCCATGAGCGACCCCAGGCGACACGGCCGAGTGCTGGCGGCCCAGGGGCGCGTGGCAGTACTGCGAGCGGAAGGGCGGGAAAGATGCCTTGAGCAGGGGTAGCGCGGGCGGCCCAGGAGGACCATGCAGCTGCGATGCGGTGACGCAGAGCGGGCATACGCACAGCAGCCCGGCCTTGCGCGCGTGGCAGGCACCAGGCGAGAGGCCGTGCAGCGCGTGCGGCGGGGGCACCGCGTAGGGAAAGAGTGGCGGCGGACTGCCCTCGGGCGCCTTCTTCTCGCCTGTCTCGCGCAGGACCAGCGAGTCCACCAGGAAAGAGCGCGGCATGGCCTCGGCGCGCGGCTCCCCCGCCGCCAGCCCGCCCGTGCTCCCCGCACCACTCTGGGCTCTCCACGGGCTCCCTGGGCCGGCGGGTCCCGGCAGCTGGCTCCACGCGGGAGGCGGTAGCCGATGGCCTGGCCGAAGCTGGAGCTGCTGGAGCTGCTGCTGCCACGGGCGCCGCCCACAGCGCGCGGGGTGCTGGCCAGCGCTAGTGGTGCTGAAAGGCGCCGGCGGCGCGGCTTAAATAGGACTATTGCCATGTGATGGGTTACGCCAGGAGCGGCCGGGGCCTCTCAATAGGGTTTTTGTGCCTTTTCTCTTGGCATTCACTCTGCACGCTTCCTCATTATTTCACTTGTTAACTAAATGAACTGCATAATGTACTCTATTCTTGTCAACCCCACCCACGCCGTAACCGGCGCCCTCGCCCCCTCCTCTCTCTTTCGCGGGTTTATTTTCTCATTCTCCCGCGATTTAATATTCTTTTCTTTCTCTTTATTCCTTCCTCCCCTCTGGCTTTGCATTCGCCATCGGCCCGCTTATCTTATTGATTTTGCACCCCTGCTGCCTTGCCTCGACAGATTCCCGTGGGCACACAGCCCATCTCCTCTTCGCACTTAGTCCCGCTCTTCTTCATTCTCTCCTGCCCCCTGCACTCCAAGAACATTCTGTCTCTACTCGGTTCCTCAGCTCAGCTCTGTCTACCCGAGCCACCCCTGCTGCCGGCTCCATCTTCACCTGTGGAATCCCCTTCCCTCTCCTGGAGTCCGGAGCAGGAGGTTCGGGATCCTGCGTGGCGCGGGGACAGTGGGGAGGGAGGAGAAGCGCCCTGTCTGCCTCATCCAACACTAGCTCTGTCTCCTGTTTTCTTTAAGTTTCCCAAATAATGTTAACTTTGGGGGTGTCCACAGCGTCAGTCTTTGATAGACACTGGTCAACCGGTTCAAAAGTCAAGGCTGGGATTTTTTTAAAAAAATAAATTTAAAAGGAAAACGGCCATTGAAAGTCATCAACGGAGAACAGAGACGGAGAACGAGGAATGGAAACTTAGACACCGCACTAGCCGTGACGGGTATAGACGGTCGCTCCTCGCGAGACCCTGGCAGCGCCCTCTCCACGCGCGCACACCCCAGTGGGTTCATCCGAGATGTCAGAAATGACTGTTTTCCGACGGTTAGCCGCCTGTATTTCTAGCGCCGGCTGCTTGCCCACCCTGGCGGAGATCCCCTATCCAGCTCCTTCCTCCCGCAGCGTCACTTTCCTCTTTCTGGACACACAATGGTTAAACAACTTCAAACGCCTGGCGCTCAGTACACAGCCTCAGCGTTATAAACTGTTCTTGCTGGAGCTGCTGCGCCCAGGGGCTTTTTTTCCATACAATGAGAAATTAGCATAAATATTTCCAATTTTCAGCCCAGGACTTTTCAGGAGACCCGTTTACTTTCGATTTTATTGGGACTGAAGCGCTGCAGTCACCTGCTCTGGGCCCTGAAAGGAATTGTGAGAAATGGAGGGAGACTCGTTCTCGAGGGAGGACAGGGTACGAGCGAATATGGCTGCTGAAAATCCAAGCGTGGATGCGGGGTTTCATCTCTGTGACGACAGTTTAAACAAAAAATCATAAAGGATTAGAAAGCAGAGTGAATTTATTACGTGTATCAGAGAAAAAAAATCCGATTCTATAAAACAGAGGCAATGAAAAAATCCCCTGGATGGAAGCCTTCTTAGCTAACAGGAGTTAAGGATAAATGTTTTCGCGACTGGAGAGAGAGTAAGCTCTCCCAATGCCAGTGTCTCCGGCTTCGAGGCTCCTCTAATTTAGAGGGGTGCCTGCAAACTAGTCTTCAAGTACGCAGCCTTATTTCAGTTCTAATTGCTTCCTGGGACATTTTGCGCCGGGGTGGACAGCTGAGACAGAGGGTTGAGCCGGGACCTGGGCTGGGAGCCCGGCTGCTCCCTGGGTAGAGGAGGTGGAAGAGGCACGGGGTGCGTGAGGGGACCGCTGGGTGAAAGGGCAGTAGCCCTGCGCGATGGAGCCTGAAGCCAGCCGAGTGGCCAGTGCGGGGATCCTTCGCACATAGGGGCGTGGGGCTGGGGAGGAAGGGGTTAAGAGCCCCTGAATGTGAACAAGGCCAAAGCTACTGGGAAAGAGTATCAGAGGGGGAAAAATAACCAGTTTTTTTTTTTCCCCTCCAGCCTCTGGACCTTATTGAATGTCATTGAAGAAAGTTTTGAATGCCAGATAAAGAGAGGCGAATTAAAGTGTGTGACAGCGGAGAATAAGCAAACACAAAGAGAACTCTGTCACACTTTGGGGCAAAATCCGTGGGCTTTTTACCAAGTCTCTTCGCTATGATTGAATTAAGTAATAGGAAAACATTTTCTTTCAGTTTAGAGCCATTAGACAAAAACTTCAAAGCGAATAACACTTTTTAATGTGCGGCTCTACAATAGAGCCGGGTTTGTGCTGAAATGTTTAAATGGTTTGTTGCGCAACTCTGCGCGGGAGAGACCCGGGCCGGAGGAAAACAGCATCCTGAGAAGGTTTTCAGGAGGCCCCGGACCAAAGCTCACTTAATCCTTCATTTCTGAACCCACAGGACGCGGGCTCCGAAAAGGGGCGCGCTGAGCTGCGGTCCCGGGCAGCGGGCGCGCCCCAGGGGTGTGTTTTTGTTTTTGTTTTTTTAAAAGAAGTTATGCTCCCACAGGGAAGGCAGGTGAGCGGATCCTGGCTTTGCAGGCAGGAGAGCCTTGGCAGGAGCTGGGCTCAAGCGGGGCCAGGGAGCTGGAGTCCGCTGGGCGAGTGGCGCTCAGGACGTGCGGTGCGCAGCCCCCGCAGCCAAGCGACCCCCGCTGCGGCCCAACCCGGTTTTGCCGCCCTGATTCTCCAGGGTGGGCGACAGCAGGGCTTTTCTGCTCAAAGCGCTTTCCAGGAGTTGCTTCAGCCAGATTTGAACTTCCCTGCCCCGGCGAAAAACCTTCTAGGGAGGGTCGGGGTGGGAGGAGGCAGTGGGATTAGACTGACAGCAAGAAAGAGGGGCCCTAGGAGCCCCTCGGCTGGCATGCCCGGCTCTGTCCCAGGGGCTGTTTTCAAGTGTCCATCAGGGACAGTTCGAATGGAATAATTTCTGTTGTCCCCGGCTTTTCTTCCCCTTTGATAACTGCCTGTTTTCCTGTTGGTGGGAAGAACGTGCTGTTTATCTACTGGAAATGTAGCTCTGAGATGAGAGAACTACACTCACTAGGGAGAGGATGCTCATTCCATGCCTTGTTTCATGGTCCTCTTTCTTTAAATACCGCTTTCTTTCTCAGGGAGACCAGTGGCCTGTTTAAATATCACTTCTGTCTCCGCATACTCCTGACCTGGCTCATTGCTTTATCAGCGTCTTCTGACTTTCTGAATCCTTTGCTCACTTGTTCTTCTGCTCCCCATCCCCCTATGAAGGCTGAAACGCATGGTCCGTGATATCTAGGGTTTTTGTCTACCTTGCACATTGTTGTACACTAGCTCAGTTCCCTAGCACACAGTAGACACTCGATACATATTTGCTGAATGAATAAATTAATGACAGAGAGAGAGAGAAAGAGACTGGAACTCAAGAGATGAAATGGCTAGGAGGACTTCATGGTTACCATAATACACACATGGAGGGTCACCATGCTTCCCTATTCACTTGACATCAACTAATGGCAACATCAGTCCCTCAGGACCCTGGTGCTGCCTTGTGAACCCTGGAGGGAAAGGATTGCTGGACTCTTTTCTAGGTCCCTGGTAGCTGGATTGTCACAGTTCAGTATGCTTGTTGAGTGAAAGACTGGTAAATCCATTTATGAGTCCTGATCCCTCGCGGGAGGTTCTCCAGCCCCTCCACTGGGACAAGTTTCCATGTTGTATTCTACAGAATCTGTATATGGATCAAGAGGCAGTTGCGTGAACAGAAAAAGGGGACTCTGCATGGTTTAAAGTCAGAAAAGGTATGCATCAGGGTTATGTACTTTCACCATTCCTTTTAATCTGTGTGTTGAGTAAATAATCTGAGAAGCTGGATTATATGAAGAAGAAGGAGGCATCAATATTGGAGGAAAACTCATTAACAACCTGTGTTATGCAGATGACACAACCCTGCTTTGTAGAAGTAACGGAGATTTGAAATACTGATGAGTATCAAAGGCCAAAGTCTCCAAAATGGATTTCACTTCAACATCAAAACCCAAAACCCAAGAAAACAAAAATGTTTACATTTGGATCAGTAAGCAGCATCATGACAAATGGAGAAAAGATTGAGGCTGTCAAGAATTTCATTTTACTTGGTTCCACAATCAATGCCCATGGAAGCGGCAGTCAAGAAATCCAGAGATGCGTTACGTTGGGAAAATCTGCGGCAAAAGACCTCCTTACAGTGTTGAAAAGTAAAGGTGTCACCTTGAAGGCTGAGGTGCGCTTGGTGTCCCTGAACCAAGCCATGGTATTTTCAATCGCATCATATGTGTGTGAAAGCTGGGCAACGAATATGGAAAGCAGAAAAAGAATTGATCCCTTTGAATTTTGGTGTTGGAGAAGAATATTGAGTGCACCTAATGTTAAAACAAACAAATCTGTTCTGAAAGAAGCACAATCAGAGTGTCCTCGGAAGCAAAGACAGCAAGACTGCTTCTCACATATTTTAGTCATGTTGTTAGGAAGAATCAGTCCCTGGAGAAGGACATCATGCTTGGTGGAATGGGGATCAGTGAAAAAGAGGAAGACCTTCAACCTGATAGCTTGACACAGTGGCTGCACTTATGGGCTTAAGCATAAAAACGACTGTGGTATGGGACAGGACCGGGAAGTGTTTCTTTCTGTTGTACATAGGGTTGCTGTGAGTTGAAAGTGACTCAGCAGCACCCAACAGCAACAACAACACTCTGCAGGAGTTGGATGAACCCACTGGTAGCCAAAGGCTAGGAGCTGGCATCGATGTCTTTTCACGATGCATAGGAGAAGGGAGTAGTTGGAAAGAGAAGAGGGGTGGTATATGACCTTAGAGTTGTCAGTGGTCATTTCTAGTCTTTATCGCTGAAGGCAATGGAGTAGGAATTTTCACTGTATAGAGATGTGTTGTATTTTAATCTTTAACCTTTAACCTTTAGACCATAATTCTGATATTCCATAGGTAGATGAAATTCAAGTCTGCAGCTGAGTAGATTACCAGTGGAGAGAGAACTGGGGTTTGTTGTTGCTGTTACCCAAAAAACTCACTGCTGTAGAGTCAATTTTGACTCATAGAGATCCTATAGGACAGAGTAGAATTGCCACATAGAGTTTCCAAGCAGCACCTAGTGGATTTAAACTGCCAACCTTTTGTTAACCACTATGCTGCCAGGGTTTCTGTTAGGTCCTGTCAAATTGATTTTTGACTCATTGTGATCCCGTGTGACAGAGTAGAATGGCTTTATACTGTTGTCTAGTCTATAGTCTTTAAAGGAGCAGATAGACTGATCTTTCTCTCATGAAACTGCTAGATGGATTTGAATTGCCAACTTTTTAATCAGCTGCAGAGCACTTAGCTGCTGCTCCAGCTCCCACTTCTTATTTGAGATTTGTGTATGCACATATGACAGTTTCAGTTTTACAGGAAATGAGCTTCCCCTGGGAGGCAGTGTAGAGAAAAAAACAGAGGATTGCAGATGCTTTTTGGGATTCCCAGTATTCAAGGAGACAGGTGGAAGGTGGGTACGCTGTAAGACTAGAAGACTCAGAGTTAGAAAGTAAAGTGAGCAAGACAGGAGAAAATAGGAAATGAAGAGACATGACAAAGCCATCCAGTCAGATAGATAGGATTGCCAGATTTAGCAGATGAAATTCAGGACACCCAATTGAAATGTGAATTTCAGGCAACCAATGGCTAATGATTTTTGCAGATAGTCCAAATATTGCACAGACACTCAGGCTAAACAAATATCTGCTGTTTATTTGAAATTTGTATTCAACTGGGTGTTCTGTGTTTTGTCTGGGGGACTCTGCACCCATGTCACTGTGAGACAACTTATATTGACACAAATGAAGACCACCACCCATCTGTCAGGTGGTTGTATTCTTAGTGGCTTGTGTGTTGTTGCGGTGCTGGAAGCTATACCAGTTCTGCTGGATGTGGGATAAACCACACTTATTTTTAACTGAACTGTTTAAGTCACTGGTGTGTGAATTATGCTGGTAATTCACATACTAGTGGGGTCACCTGTTTCAGCAGAGTTTCCACCCTAAGGCAGACTAAGAAGAAACCCTTGGTAATTCACTTCCCCAAATCAGCCAATGAAACCTCGATCCATCACAATGAATATTGTCTGATACAGTGCTGGAAGATGAGCACGTAGGCTGAAAGGCACTCAAAACATAGTGGCTGCAGCAGTGAACTTGAGTATACCAACTATTGTGAACATGGCCCAGGAACGGGCAATGCTTTGTTGTATTGTACATAGCATCATCATGAGTCAGGGCCAACTCCACAGCAACTAACAATAACAACAACCAAAAGGAAGAAACTGAGATGCAGAGAGAGAGAGTGACTTATCCAGGACCACATAGCTAGTAAGTGGCTGTGCTGAATTAAACTGGATTTTCTGAAAGCAAGTCAGCGTGCTTTGTCTTCTATATATGTCCCGTGATTCTATATAATAATGGCACTTGCTTGGGGCCAGGAACTCAGCACCTGGAAGTAGACCAGAGGCAACATGGCCTTGGGAAGATGGTTATTTGCAGGCTGCTTCCAAGAACCTGAGCCCCATGGAAAGCACTGTCATTTTAGGTGGGACTGTTATTAAAAGGCCAGTCTCCATAGGGTCCCCTATCAGTTGGCCCAGGGAGAAGAGGAAGTAAAGTGTGCCTTAAGTAACTTTTATTTCTTTTTTGTGTCTCCTCTTCCTTGAGACCCTGGAATCAGTTATAGGACCTGTTGGGGAAGGAGAACCACTTTTAAGGTGGAAACATAACTGAATCTTCACTTTCCTCTCAGAAGCACTGCAAGAGTCTGGTTGTAGGGTGCTGGGGAATGACTGTGGCTTTATATCAACAAGGTACCATCCTAGTAGATTCTATCAGTGGGAAGTGGGGCTGTGTTTGCAGGCACGTGGTGACTTAAATGTTTCAGTTAAAAATAGTGTGGTTTCATCCAATGGTAAGCAGAATGAAACCTTGCCCAGACTCACCATTTTCACAATCACTGGTATACCTGAGTCCATTGTTAGGCCCACCGTGTGTGTCAAGTGCCTCCCAACCTAGAGGGCTTGTCTTTTGACACTACCTTGGACAGCAGCAAGGTACAAGAACCTTCCAAAAAGAACATAAGAGGTGATACTGAGACGGGAGAAAGGAAAATTGTTGACAAGTTCCAATCTTGGAGTTCTTTCATGATTTTTGAAGCTGGAATATGTGTGTCGCTCACCATTGCTAACCACAGGTCTAATATAGCAGCCCAAAAAGATCTGGAGAGAACCAACCTCACCATTGCTAGAATCTAATTTGTAAAGAGTAGACAATTCTCTAAGGAGCCCTGGTGGTGCAGCGGTTAAAGTACTTGGCTGCTAACTAAAAGGCTGGTGGTTAGAATCTACCAGCCACTCCGGGAGAAAGATGGGGCAGTCTGCTTCCGTGAAGACTTACAGCCTTGGAAACACTATGTGTGTGTTGCTGTGTTACATGGGGTCACTGTGAGTTGGAATCCCCTTGACAGCACACAACAAGGCCGTTCTCTGCTTCACTGTTTTTCTCTATTACCAGTGAAGAAGTTGTTAGTAGTATACCCGGTATCTGCTATGCTCTTCTTCATTAAAAGCAGGACTCCAGTTTTATTTGGGAAGTCGTGTGTACCAAATTTCTGAGCCTTGCTTGCAACAGATGGTGGCTGATGAGTTAGAAGCAGAAAGTATGGGGCTGAGGGGACTTCAGAGAAGCCTTCATCAACCAGCAAGCACTCTTTTGGCTCTTCTTCTCCTCTCTGTGCCCCTGTTGTCTGGAATACAGATCTGATGTTCTAGTTTTCACACCCACTTTAGCCCATTAGATGAGCTTGAAGATGGATGGAAGCTTCATGTTGAAACTAGTGGAGCAGAAAGACGAAGGAACCAGGGACCCTGATGCTCCTGGAGCTATCTATTTTTGGGGGGTGAAAAGAAATACTTATCTTTCATTATTATTGTTTGCATTATCAGTTGCATGCAACTGTATCTAATCACAATGGATATGTTCCCCAATCCCTGATCCACGCAGGTAAGAGCCAAGGAATCAATGAAATTAGGACATACTTGCTGGAATATTCTCTTGTTCTTTCCCAGTTATCTTAAAAATCCTTACGGGCAAGGATAAAGACTGGTTTATCCTGGTGTCACCAACTGTTACCACACGGCACACTGTCTATGTTTAATAAATGCTGAATGCTAGTGCTGATGGCAGTGAAGCTGTCCTTCCTTTGTACCTGTTGTGTGCATCACAGCTGCAGCTGAATGAGCATCCCAAGATTTCCTAGGTTCTCTGAGTTTCAGCTTTCTTACAGTAAAATTGAAATGACACTTCTCTTTTTAGGATCAAAGACTGTTGTCTATTGATCTCACAAGTGGGTGGTTTTAGCAAATGTTTATTTTCTCACCATTGAGGAGGCTAGAAGCTGAATTCAGAGAACTAGCTCTAGCGGGATACTGTCTGTCACTTCTAGGGGAGGGTCCTTGTCTCTTCAGTTTCTGCTTCTTAGTCTTTGGAGAGCTCCTGGTGTCTTGGTGTCTATTTTGCCTCGTCTGCACTCTGCTTGCTTGTTTAATGTCTTTTTTCTCTCTACAGAGATGACTCAGGATACAGCCTACACTAATTCTATCTCTTTAACACAATAAAGACAACCCATTCCCAAATGGATTACCAGAGGCATAGAGGTTAGGACTTGCAACACAAATTTGGGTGGAATGCAATTAAATCTAGGAAACCCTGGTGGCATAAAGGTTAAGTGCTATGGCTGCTAACCGGAAGGTTGGCAGTTCAAATCTGCCAGAATTTCCTTGGAAACTGTATAGAGAGTTCTCTGTCCATAAGATCACTGTAAGTGACAACCAGCTTGACAGCAGTGGGTTTTTTGTTGTGATTGGTTTTTTGTTTGTTTGTTTAATTAAATTTATAACAGTTCTTAACCAGCAGGCTTTCCAATCAATTTGTGTAAGTTAATATCACTAACCCAGAGTTTCTACTTTGACTTTGCAAAACATCTGGCCTCATCGGCCAAATGCCTCCTTTCCCCACATGGGTTTCTAGGAGGCTTGAAAAGGATGTCTTATGAGTGTCTGCAGGCCAGTCTCTGCTGGTGCCTACCATGCCACTCACTATGTTCTTTCTGTCCAGGAAGGTCTCCCTGAATTTATATGTCCAGCTTGAATGAGGTCCACTCTCTTCTTCCATACCTTGCTCCAGGGAGCACTGCCTATTCCTTGTGTATTTGTGAAGCCTTAAGTTTACTGTTTAAAACAGTAAAAGTAAGTTATGTTTTTTTTTTTTTTTTTGACAATGGGATGTAAGAATGTTGATGAAGCCTCTTGGCATGAATTTTCTACTTGAAGTGATTTCCTTTTGCTTCCTCCTTGACATCAGTGGAAGCAAAAGATCATTTCTGCAGGGGTAAGAGTGTTCTTCTGCCCAGGGACCTTGGAGATGGGTGTGAAACACCTTACTGAAGATTTCAATCAAAAGTGTTTGTAGATTTCAAGAACATGTGATGGACTGGAGATAGACAGAACAATATCATTTTCAGTTGATGAACAAATGACTTCCTTTCAAGTCTGGCCTGTATCCATGTTGGTTGTGACTCACAACGACCCCATAGGACAGAGTAGAATGGCCCTATTGGTACCGTATAGAGTTCTCAAGGAGTGCCTGCTGAATCTGAACTGCTGACCTCTTTAGGTAGCAGCCATAGCACTTAACTACTACACCATCAGAGTTTTTCCCACAGAGGGGGGCAGGAATTCTACCACTAAACCACTTCTACTAAGCACAGAATTAAAAAGAAAGTACTAGGGGTTCTGTGACCATCATTCCCACTCCCAACTAACAGCTAAGCTCCTATTTTGTTCAATAAATACACGTTAGTAATTTCTCAGAGCCACAGTGAGCAGCACCTGATGCTGGCTATGTCTCCGTTGCATATGGGCAGATAGGAAAGGAGAAGGAGGGCTCCCAGGGGAGGCTACTGCAGAAGACACCTTGCTACTTACAAGACCTGATCTGGATTTGCTTAGCAATGCCTATCACCCTGGGAGGAGCTCAGTGTTTCTACCCTTTCTTGGCACAGAAAGGCTGATGGCCACCCATGGTTTCCAAAGCCGTATTGTTTTGCGCAGGATAATGTCTTCACCATTTGGCTGGTATATGACTCATCCTCAAGGACCTTGGTAATTCACAAAGAAATGTTGCATCTATCATCATTACTTGAATAAATGTAACTGCACAAATCTGTGTAATTTTTAGAATACTAGGCTAATGTCCCTTTTAAGAAGGAAAGAAAATTGAAGGGTTGGACTCCATTGCGAATTATTATTGATTAGATCCCTTGCCCCAGAGAGAAGTCCTGTTTTCAGCTAACAATGTGTGTTAAAGAATAAACTGAATACCTACAAAAAATCCTTTTATTTTACTTCTCCAGCTGTTAAGTGAAGATTAATGTCAAGAACCACCACACGTCTGTCCGTGTATAGTACTGTGGTGGCTTGTATGTTGCTTCAGTGTGGGAAGCGAAGCCATTAACGCTTCAAGTGGCAACAGGGTCACCCAAGGTGGACAGGCTTCAGCAGAGCTTCCAGGCTAAGAGAGACTTGGAAGATCTACTTCTGAAAATCTGCCAATGAAAACTCTATGGATAAGAGAATATTGTCCAAGATAGAGCTGAGAGATGAATCCCCTAGGTTGGCTGGCACTCAAAAACCATAGTGACCACAAGAATGGACTGGAGCACACCAGTGGTCATGAAGATGTTGCAGACCCAGACAATGCTTTGTTCTCTTGTCAATGGAGTTGCCGTAAGTTGGAGCTCACCAGATGGCAGTTAATGAAACAAAATCCGTCGGGTCATTTGCATCAGCTCAAGTCTTGGAGGGTAGATGGCTCTGTCCTGGGAGACCAGGACAGTATTTCTGTATTAGTTAGTTTGTACAACTGATACAAATACTTCCCTTAGTTTCTTTCCCTATTAAGGATAAAAGCCTAAGTTGGGAACAATCCAGTAGGTCTTTCCAACTCGTTGTCCTGTCTTGTGACCTCCTGAGTAAGTTGCCAGATCCTCCCTGGAACTTCGCTTCCTAAGGTTGTACTCTGGCAGTTACTCCACTTCACAGTGCGAGTGGTTGCTGTAAAGGTTCCACACGTGTCCTTACTTGTCCCCAGCCCCAAAGACTGGGGACCCAGATGAAGCAGCTGCTAAGATTATCCACTCCACATTTCCATTGTCTTTTTTCTTTGCGCTTGGCCTTGTGGTGGGTGCAGATTTGGACCACACTCAGTGCTGGCAGAGCTAAGTTCTTCCCTGAGTTGTTTTCGTTGTTGTGAGATGCCATGGATCTGGCCCCGACGCATGACAAACCGATGTATAACAGTGGTTTACCTGGTCCTGCGCTACCTTCACCGTCAAGCTAAAGTCTCTCCACCCTCGCTTCTAAGGAGCATTCTGGCTATAGTTTTTCCAAGACTGAATTGTTTCTTCTCTGAGTTACTTTCTGTAACTTCTTCAAGCTGGCTTCAGAGGAAGGGGCTGGCCGATTGATTTGCATAACACAAGCAATTTAGGAAGGCAATGTCAAGAAACCAATGCCTTTTCTGAGGGTATTTCTTTAGATGACTGGTGAGTGGATCATCTCTAAAATACCGAAAAACCAGTCCAGTAGGTTAATGGTCAAAACTGTCCCAGAATGTTATCTTCTTAAAGAGCAGTTTATTTTATTTGTTAAATATGTTATGATTTCATTTTATGACAAGAGTCTAAAGGATAGAGTTTCTCAATTCGTCATTGAGATGGACGTACAGAATGTCATTTACACCTGATCAGAATTTAATATTGATTGTGTGCCAGACATGCAGATTAAGTTACATAATTCTTAAAGTCTATAAAATGAACTATGGATTAGGAATTAAGTATTTTGTAAGTCAGACATTGCAGTTTAGAATGCCTTTCATTTTTGATTAATAAGCTACTTGGTGGAGGATTCGTATACTTAAACAGGAGAGATAGGTACAGTTGCTATGATTTCTAGTTTACAGATGTGGAAACTGAGGCACAGAGCTGTAACTGGCCAGGTAGGCAGATGCTCAGCTAACATCTTGGGTGACAGTGGTGGATATTATGAAAATGAAGGAAAGAAAGAGTAATAAGAGAAGTCAGCAGTTTCTACCACTCTTGCTTTAATTCATTCATAAATGCTAATTGAGTTTCTGCGTTGAGCAGGACAACAGAGTTGTTAGGAGAGGGGCTTCTGGTGACCCTCTGGGACCAAATGCAAGTTGCTTAACCTCTCCTGAGCCTCAGTTGCCTCACCTGAAAATGTGTAGCATTTTGTAAACTGTAGCGAGTGCCCACTTTATAGCCTTGAGAGCAGGAAGTGAGCTGTGATATTTAGCAGTATGTCTGCCATATAGTACAACTAAAAATACTCATTGTCACCGAGTCAATTATAACTCATAGCGACCCTATAGGACAGAGTAGAACTGCCTACTGGTTTCCAAGGCTGTAATCTTTACAGGAGCAGACTGCAGTGTCTTTTTCCTGGGGAGCAGCTGTGAATTTGAGTTGCTGATGTTTCAGTTAGCAGCTGAACCCTTAACAATTACTTCACCACCAGGGCTCCTTAATACAGTCTCAAATCCACTGCAGTCAAGTCAGTTCCGACTCCTACAGACCCTATAGAATGGAGTAAAACCACCCCATATAGTTTCCAAGGAGTGCCTGGTGCGTCAAATCACTGCGGTAGCACTTAACCACTACACCAACAGGGCTGATTAAATGCAGTCTCAGGAACAGCTTTGTTTTGAGAGGCTCTCAGAGAAGAGCTGTCACTGCCCTGGGCCAGGGAGAAAATGCTTGTGAGCAGAGGAGGCTTGACTTGGTCCTTTGAGTAGGGCAGGAATTAGGCTGACAGGGACCAAAGGGATGGGGAAGAAAGAAGTCGGACAGGACCTTGTGAGAAGATGCCTGGAAGTGTGTTTTGGTGACATAATGAATTTTGTGGGGGGTAAGGGTTAATGCAGGAGGGGAAGTGGGAGATCCTGTAAAATGCTGAATTTCAGAGTAAGCCTTTTTCCTATTTGGGTGCTGTTGAGTAGATTCTGACTCACAGCGAGCCCTTAGGGCAGAGCAGAACTGCCTCCATCGGGCTTCCTAGGCCGTGATCTTTAAGGAAGCAGATTGCCAAGTCTTTTCTCCCACGTGACTGGTGGCTTCAGCCACCCACCCTCTGATTACACCCAAAGCACTTAATCATTGCATCACTGGGGATCCTTGCAGATAGAGGTAGGAATACTTCATTTCCATTACCAACCAATCTCCCATTGCCTTTCTTTCTACACTGACTTGATTTCTAACCCAGATGCTCCCCTGGGTGGAGGACAACTCCTGATTTCTCTAGCTAGCCAATGCTTGGAGGGGGAAACGGCTGCCACTTCAGCCCCTCTCCAGAGCCTTTCTCCCTAGGCCAGGGCGACAGCCTCGTCCCCCAAACTCTCCAGTGCAAGGACCAGCAGAAGAAGAAAGACATTAGCATAAAATGGAGCAAGCAGACCGAAGGTACCTCACATTAGCAGACAATATTGCCTTGATTGCAGACAACACACATGAATTGAATTGATAAAGGAATCTTCCCGTCAAAGCCAGAAATGAGTGAAAATTAACTTTAACAAAGTAAGCAACTGTGCTCAAGAGACAAGCTGAAGAAACCCAGCGCAGACTTCGTGAATGTCACAGACGCCAGGAACAAAGTGTGCAGGGCCCATCAGAGTGCGCAAGAGTGATTAATAAACACTTACAGGGACATTCATCTGATAGGCTGTGGACAAAGCCTGCAATGATGGGGAGAAGGGGCATTTCTTCTTGATAGATGTATCTGAAATGCTCATTTACTCCTTTTTGATGGATTTAAATGTCCAGGTATTCTTTCTCCATAGAAATTGATTCTAAACTGGTGCTGGGTTAAAAATGAGGGCTAGAGATTTAACTATGTGGGACTGGGCAGAATATGTATGGGTCATAGTCATCAGTGCACAGACTGAAATGCACTTGAGTTTAACAGAAAGCTTTTTTGGGGGGAGGGGGGCTGTTATTATTTTTAAAGTGTAAAGCGAGTGAGTCCTGGTGATATTCCACCTGAACACCAAATCATTTTGCTGAAGATTCTGTAAATAGCATGAGAGATTATGAATTTTTTCCTCCATTGGAGATAGTTTAGAAATTATCTATTAAAACCAGTTCTCAAAGAAGACAGTTCAGTTTGGACTTAATAACATTCATTGTTGTTGTTGTTGTTAGTTGCTGCCGAGTAGGCTACAAGTCAAGGTGACCTTATTATGCACAGCAGAAGGACTCAATGCCTGGTCCAGTGCCAGCTCCATCTTTGGTATGTCTGAGTCCAATCTTGGACTACTGTCCATCTCATTGAGGCTTTCCTTGTTTTCCCTGACCCCTTACTTCATCCAACAGGATGTCCTTTTCTAGTGATTGGTCCCTTCTGATGACACATCCAATGTAAGCAATACTGGATCTGTGTTTTCCAATGGACAAGGTGTGTTATGTGCCCACACAAGACCCTGACTCCTGTGGTCCCCCTGCACAGGGGGAGTTAATTAATCCAAATCCTGGCTACTCTTACCTCCAGATACAGGGTTTGAGTTTTCCAACACTGGTCCCACCTTCACCCTCTCCTCCTAGAAGCCCAGCCCCGCAGAGGCTCCTCATTTTCCATCTGGAATTCTCCTGTGTTTTCTCTTATGGACCCCAGGAAAGTGTTGCATGTGCCACAGGCAAGAGGAGAGGAAAGCTGTCCTCCAGGTGGTGATTGTTTACAAGGCCTCCAGTGGGAGTCTCTCTTGGGTGGATGGTGTGGTGTTTCCGCTACACTGATGGAGCGAGGGTACCAGTCTTCCCGGGAGTTTGAGGAGAGCCCTCAGAGGGTGTGAGGGTCTGATCAAGCCCATGCTTGCAGAATTCCAGTAAAGTGGAGGAGCGCCGGCAGTTAAAAAATACTTAAGTTTTATCTACTTTTAGTGGAAGTATACATAAAGAAGGAGCCCCGGTGGTGCAGTGGTTAAGAGCTCAGCTGCTAACCAAAAGGCTGGCATTTCGAATCCACCAGCCATTCCTTCAAAAACCTATGTGGCAGTTCTACTCTGTCCTATAGGGTTGAATCAACTTGACAGCCACAGGTTGTATACAATCAAACATACTCATTCATAATTTTTGCATTAACAGTTCAGTGGCATTAGTTACATACTTCACACTGTGTCACTGTTCTGCATCTACCCCTGTTGTTTCATCTTTATTCATTTAAGCTCTCTGTCCCTCAAAGTTCTCATCTGGGCTTTAGATGAACAGTTTTCCCTCAGATGGGTAATTCTTTGTAAGAGTGCTGTGCTTGAGAGGAATATTCTTTATTAACTGGGCTAAACTCTAGTTTAATAACGGCCATGGCAAGTTTTTAAAAACATGATTTGCAATTTATAAAACTGTGTCAACACGTAAAAGTGATGGACGTGGCAGATGTTTTATTATATATGTTTTACCACAATAAATTATTTTTTAGGAAAAAACCAATGCCAAAGTAGTCATCCTAGGACACATGAGAAACTGTTTTAGATTTTAATATTTTTATTATACTTTCATATTGTTTTTTTGTTGATATTCATATGGCAGGGTGGGGAGACAATAATCTTCTCTGTGCCCCCGTCCATCTCTGTCTGTGACCATGCTCTGCTCTGGGAATCACTCTGCCTGCTCTCAGGTGTGCCAAGCAAAGATTCCTGGACCAGAAAGTAAAGGAATGAGTCCCCATCCTCATGGCCAGGAGGTGACTGCCCAGAGTCAGTTCACTCCCAGGCTCTGGCACCAGGAATGTAGGTATCAGTGATCATGGGACCAGCTCTCCTCTGGCAGCGAACACCATGACTGATACGGAGAACCTTCTGAGGGAGTCCTGGCTATGTCCACATCACAAGGAAAGAGAATGCCACCAGGGGCTGTCCAGGAGGGAGGTGGGTGAAGGTCAGTGGCCTGTGAACTACCATGTGCCCCTCTGGGGATATTGCTAGCAGTGGTGGTCTGTTAAACTAAGCAGACGTCTAATCATGTCTCTTTCTCTGTTTTTTGAGAATAATGTTTTACTGTGTTTTTGGTGAACTTTTATACAATTTACGTCCCCGTTCAACAATTTCTGTGGTTAAGCAAAAGTATACAATCCAAATTAATTTTGCATGCCCACCTATCTGCAGTGCCTTCCACTTTCCTTGCCCAGTAACAGCACACGCCTCCTTTTCATTCTATACTTGTCATGTCCTCTTAGCAAGCTCCTGTCCCCTCCTTGCCACCCTCTTTTCTCCCATCTAGAAAGAGAGCAGTAGGACAACTTCCTATAAATACATAGAACCATGAAGTACATACACCATATGGTCACATTGTGTCCCCAAGTCTAGCCTGTTTTTGTCTGAAGAGTTGAACTCTGTAGTGTTTTCCTGTCAGGGGCGAATGCTCCCAGGGTATCCTCCAGGCCATTGGACCATTAGTTGTGATATTTTAGTAGAGTTCTTGAGCTGCACCCCTCTTTTTCTTGTGTTGCCACAGGGACTCAACATTGTGTGCGCCATCACGGCTGTCTTTGGTGGTGGCTGGGCACCATCACGTTCTTCTATCTCATATTGATACAGTCTCCCATTCACATGGGTCCTTCTGTCTTGATTGTGGAACTTTTAGTCTCTTGTAAATGAGCTTTTAAAAGATCATTTTAAAAGTATTTATGGGTGTTATTCTTTATTTTATGAGCCAGTCTGTTATTTAGCTACAAGGTGACCACGGGGGTGAATTTCAGTTTAAGGACGGAAGAGTATCTCGGGGCAGTAATCTCAGGGGATCCTCTGTTCTCCACTGGTCTGTTAAGTCCTTGTTTTTTCTTTTTAAAGGAATTTAAGGTTCTGTTCCACATTTTTCTCCCATTCTATTGTGTCTCTGATCAGAATGGTTGATGGTGGTAACTGGGCACCATCTATTTCTTCGGTTTCCAGGGTAAATGTAGAATATTAATCATATATACTAGTTTCTTCTTTGAGTCTTTGGTTTCTCCTCCCAATGAATTTAATCCTTTTTCTTGAATTGGAGATTATAAATTCACATGCAAGTTTTTGAAGTAGGAGATCTCTAACATATACAGAAGTAGAGATAATAGCATAATCAATCCCTATGTACTCATTGCCCAGCTTCAACAGTTATCGACTTTTGGTCAGTTTTGTTTCATCCATATGTTTTCCCATGTACCTTTCCTGCCCAGATTTTATAGCCATTTCCAGAACTTATATTTTAATTTATATTTTGGTATATAATTTAATTCATGTTTCCATGTGTGTCTTTAAAAGACACAGCTGTTGTCAGGTGACCAAGTAGAACTGCCTCGTAGGATTTGTTGGCTGTAATCTTTAATGGCCAAGCCTGTCTCCCTCGGCACTGCTGGGTGGATTTGAACTACCAGTCTTCCACTGAGCAGGGGAGAACTCAACCACGTTGCATGGCCAGGGACTTAAAAACAAAAACACAATGTCATTTTCACACCTAAACTACTGAACAATATTTCCATATTACATATCTAGTCAGTACTTACCTTTGCATGACTTGTGTTTCTATCTCCATTCCTCCCTTTCTCCTTCTCTGCCACCCTTATTTCCTTCCTTCTTACAAATCTGTTTGAATGAGATTCAAAGGAGATTCATACTCTGCAGTTATTTAATATGGCCCTCAGTCTCTCGTAATCTACAGATTCTCCTTCTCTCCTTCTTTGTTTTGGTCTTCGCACTTTTCTTGTTGCTTAAAATCTCCATTTTGTACTGTAGTGTTTCTCGCAGTCAAGATGTTATTGGTTATTTCCCTACAATGTCTTTTAAGCATGTTCCAAACGCTGGTGACACAGCATTAAGTGCTTCTCTGCTAACTGTAGTTGTCAGTTCAAACCTACCACCCACTCTTCAGGAAGAAGATGCGGCAGTCTGTTTCCGTATAGATCACAGCCTAGAAAACACTGCAGTAGTGCTACTCTGTCCTGTAGGGTTGCTGTGAGTCAAAATCGACTCAACGGCAATGGGTTTGGGGTTTTGGTTGTTTCTTGTATTTCTTTGACATTTGGTAATTAGATCCAGAAATTGATCAAATTCAGATTCAGGTTCAGTTTTCCTTTTGCTAGCCAGATTAACTCATAGCTGGTGCTAGTGCTGCTGCCGGGAGGCACATAATATCTGGTTGCTTCTGTTTGGTAGTCTTATTAGCTACGGAGTCATTATTTTATTAAAGATTACAAAAGGGTGATATTCCAAGTTCTGCAATTTCGCCTTGTCCACTTTTATGAAAGGAGGCTTCCTTTTGTCAACTGGGACTCAGAAGAAACTATGTTTATTGATTTGCTGTGTAAAGTGTCTTAGGTATAGACATAGACTTAATTCTTGCCTTTTGATGGCTATGGTTTTGACTGTGATCAAATCAAATGGCCTTTAAGACTCTGTCAATAGTGCTTTGGTGATCAGCCCTGACCCAATGGCTCCAGCTTCTCCAAGACAGCAGAAGTGGCCATGTGCTAATTGTTTTGTCTGATGTGAATACCTGCCTGGGGTTGGATACTAGTCTGTGGCTGGTCTGTGACTAGCTCAGTGATTTATGATGCTCTTGGAGGTCACTTAGGGAGCCCTGGTGACACAGTGGTAAAGCGTTTGCCTGCTAACCCAGAAGTCTGTGGTTCAAACCTACCAGCCACTCTATGGGGGAAGGATGTGACACCTGCTTCCATGAAGACTAATAAAAAAGTACAACCAAACCTGTTGCCATCTAGTGGATTCCAACTCATAGCAATACTATAGGACAAAACAGAACTGCCGCAAATGATTTCTAAGGAACAGCTAGTGGTTTTGAACTACTGACCTTTTGGTTGGCAGCTAAGCTCTTAACCACTTCACCCATGGATTCTTCCATAAAGATTACAGCCTTGGAAACTGATTCCAGCACTGGAAACCTTGTTGGGGCATTTCTACTGTGTCCTATAGGGTCACTAGGAGTTGGAATACTTTGTGGTAACGGTTTTTGGTTTTCAGAGGTCATCATCTCCTAGTCCTGACCTGTTCTGCTAAGTGGATACATCTCAGTATGTGGATTGTCAAAAATAATCAAAACTCAAAGAAACTTAAATGCAAAGTTTACTCTGAGCAGTTGTTCTTTGTGCATATTGGAAGACTATTTTCATTCTGGACAGACTTGATAGGGTGAAACAGTATTCCTTTACACATTCATGCCTGAAAGAGTAAAAACAAACAAACAACCAAACCTACTGCTGTTGAGTAGATTCTGACTCATAGTAACCTTATAGACAGAGCAGTACTGCCCCATAGAGTTTCCAAGGAGCATCGGGCAGATTAGAACTGCCAATCTTCTGGTTAGCAGCTATAGCACTTAACCACTACACTACCAGGGTTTCCATAAAACTTACTGTTATCATCGAGTCCATTCTGACTCACAGTGACTCTACAAGACAGAATATAACTGACCCACGAAAGAGTAAAAGGAATTTGCTAAATGAAGAAAGCCTCTCCCAGTTGCTTTAATGAGGCCCTGTCCTGGTGGTACAAGGGTTACTGACTTGGCTGCTAATGGAAAGGCTGGCAGTTCAAACCCACCCAGGGGCTCCTCAGGAGAAAACCTTGTGGTGTGCTCCCAGAAAGATTTAAAAACCAAACACATTGCCACAGAGTCCCACTGATCCTAACCTATACCCTAGGGTTTGCAGCCTAGAAAACCATATGGGACAGCTCTACTCTGTCATATATGATTCCAGTGAGAAATCAGTTGATGTCACTCAACAACAACAACAACCTGTAGTGCTCTAAGAAGTGCTTTAGGTGCTATTAGGAATTCTCTTGCCTGCAAGTAACAGGAACTCTGACTAGCAACACACACATAGGACGTTATCCTTTCATTTAATAATGCGTACTGCCTCCAAGCCACACTACTCTGCGGGACCCAGGCTTCGCCCGTCTTTCTTCTCTGTTCCTCCTCCAGCCTCCTCCTAAACACCCTGTGTTCGCTTTTCAACCCAATCACCGCCACCAGCTCATCAGAAACTTGGAGTCTTGGCAGACCTTCCAGCTCATCAGAAAGCCTGAGTCTGGGCGGACCTTCCGTTCATTTTAGTTAGCCTGTGTTTACTTTAATCAACTTCTTGGCTAAGGAATCAAACAGTATTTAGGACAAAATCTTTCTCAGGATGGTGAGTCTGCATTTTTAAAGACAATTTTCTAAAAGATGATTGACCTCTTTTCATCTGCAGTCTAGTTCTCAACGGCTTTTCTGGGCAGAATTTTCTGTTCTTCTTGAGATCATTTTTTCTTTACCTAGAAAGTTTCTTAGGCTGGTGTATTTGATTGTGAACTCAGTGTGTGCAGGAGGGCTAATTAGCCCCAAGTCATCTAACAGGCTTTCTGGGTATGCACATTCCAAGATCTACTTGCTATGTTTCTTTTTTTTCTTTTTTTTTTCAAAAAGGAACTGAGCCATTCCTTTGCCATCCATCACAAATATGAAAATGAACTGTCTCTGTTTTCTCTGGTGATAGCTAAGGGCAAAGACCACCAATTAAACTCCCTTCATTAGGCACACTCAATAGAGATTTGGAGGGTTTTCCCCGAGTCTAGACTCCTGTTCGAGAATGAAATCTTAGAATGAGGCATGTTTCCTGCAAAAGGCTGGAGGACAAAGGGACCTGCTGATTGCCGCCCACGTGACTCAGGGAAATGCCAGCCCTGAAGCCCAGGTTTTGGACCCTCACATGGCAGGAGGCAGAGTGATGGATGGAGCCCTCGTCTGAAGGTCTGTGCTGTGATGAAAGGGCCAGGCCTGCTGTGCTCACAGGGCGCTGAGCTTTCTCAGCCCTCTTTTCCCAGCTTGCTGAAACCAAGCCCGGCCTCCAAGAGGCAGAATTAGGGGAGCTGCTGCCGACCCACCGGCCAGAGCAGCACAGTCTGCTACTAGGCAGAGGGTACCACCTTGTCCAAGGAGTATTGGTGGTACAACCGTTAGAGCAGGAGGTTGTTAACTGAAGGGTCATTCCTTTGAACCGGGCAGTTGCTCTGCAGAAGAAAAGACCTGGCGATCCGCTCCAATAAAGAATACAGCCTAGAAAACCTTATGGGACAGCTTTACTCTGTCACATGGGTTGCTGTGTGTCGGGATCAACTTGATGGCACACAACCGCTACCACCCCACCTTGTCCAGAGAGTCCCTAGGTGATGCAAACAGTTGAGCACTTGACTATTAGCTGAAAGGTTGGCAGTTCAATTCCCACCTCCCCTGAGGCACTTTGGAAGAAAGACCTGGCAATCTGCTCCCTGTAGAGCACAGTTCAGCTCTGCACTGTGAATTGCCATGAGCTAGAAATGACTTCACAGGCACCAAAACTGCTACCTTGCGCAGGCTGTTGGAGGGGCACTTTGAGTCAGACTCAGCCTGCTCTGTGTTCCGCAAATGTTTCCTACTTTGGGCACTGGGGGAAAATTCACTGAAGGAAGATACTGATGCTATCCCACCCACTACTCTGCTGGGGAAAGGGGATCCTGGAAAAACCACTGTTTGGAGGTGGTTGTTTGATGCAACATCTGTTACAGAGTGAATTGTGTCCTCAGAAAAAAAGACATGCTGAAGATCTGACTCCCGGCCCCTGTCATGTATCTGGTTTGGTGAGAGGGTCTTTGAAGAAGTTACCAGCTCACATGAGGTCACACTGTAGAAGGATCAGTCGTAGCCCCATCTAAATACTGTCCTTGTGGAAGAGAAGAACACAGAAAGACAGGAAAGATGGCCATGTAATGATGGAATTACATTGCCACAAGCAGGGGATGATCTGAGCTACCAGAAACTGAGAGAGATGAGACTCTTCCCCCAGAGCTTTGATGGCCCTACCAAACCTGTTCCCACTCACAGTGACCCTATAGGACAGCATAGAACTGTGTCATAGGGTTTCCAGGGGCTATAATCTTTATAGAAGCAGATGGACACAGCTTTTTCCCATAGAGTGGCTGGTGGGTTCAAACTGCCAATCTTTTGGTTAGCAGCAAAGTGCTTAACCACTGCACTACTGAGGCTCATCATGGCCCTTCTGATACCCTGAATTTTGACCATTGCCAACAGTGATGCTCCTTCTTCTTAGTCATTGTGCCTGGTGGTGAGGTGTATGTAGTTTCACAGAGAGATGCCACACTGACACGCACATGTCAGCCTGTGTAAAAACCGGTTGTCACCAAGTTGACTCCAACTCACGTGACTCCTTACGTGTCAGAGTAGAACTGTCCTCCACAAGGCTTTGGGTGACTGTGATCTTTCAGAAGAGGATTGCCAGGGCTTTTTTTCTGATGCACTTTGGGTGAACTGAAACCTCCAACCTTTTAGTTACCAACTGAGCACTTTATCCATTTGCACTGTCTGGGGACACTGCTGGTACATATAACCCTCCAAAATGGGAAAGCTTTTCTCTGTCTCTCCTCTCTCTTCTCTGATATTCAGACTCTCTGCCCTTTCTTCTGGAATCTGGGTGTCTATCCCTGTCTCAAGGACCCCTGGTGGCAACACAGTTAAGCCCTCTGTTGTGTATCAAATGTTTGGTGATTCAAAAACCACACTTAGCCACTCCATGGAACAAAGATCTGGTGATCTGCTCATATAAATATCAGCAAACCCCAAATCCAAAGCTATTGCCTTTGAGTTGACTCACTGAGACCCTACAGGACAGACCAGAACTGCCCCCATGGGGTTTCAAGGCTGTAATCTTTACATAAGTGCAGGCAGGAAGTTTAAAAGTTGGGAGGTTATAGGTCTAGTGACAGAAAAAAGAGCTTGGCAGCAACAGACACAGTAAGTCTATCACTTGTGTATGCATGGGCATCAGCATTTAAAAACGTGGTTTGAAAGCTCCATGGGCATGTTGGTGGCCATCTTCCTTTGTTCTCTGCTTTCTGGGGTCTTCAGTGATCACTGCTTTGCTCACTGGAAGCATCATTGGACATCGGGGCCACACAACTGTCCCCAACACTCAAGGGATATTAAAGACCAAGGCAGCTGTCTTAGTCATCTAGTGCTGTGTACGCCAAGTAGATGGCTTTAAAAAGAGAAACTTATTTTGTCACGGTCCAGTAGGTTACAAGTCTAAATTCAAGACATCAGCTCCAGGGGAAGTCTTTCTCTGTTGGCTCTGGAGGAAGATCCTTGTCATCAATCTTCCCCTGAATTGGGAGTTTTGGGGGTACAGAGACCCTGGCTCCATTCCAAAGGACACACTCTGCTCTGGCATGCTTCCTGGTGGTGTGAGGTCCCCAGTTCTTTGCTTTCTTCTCTTTCCTTTATGTCCCAAGAGATCGCCTGAAAGCACAAGACAATCTTACACTTTGAGTCCTGCCCCACCAACACAACTGCTACCCATCCCACCTCATTAACATCATAGAGGCAGGGTTTACAGCATATAGGAACATCACGTAATACTGGGAATCATGGCCTAGCCAAATTTCTACATGTATTTTTTAGGAAACGCAATTCAGTCCATGATAATACCTCCTTTGAAAAAAACTTCTTGTTGTTTTACTGTGTTCTTTATATGAACATTTGCATAATAGACTAGTTTCTCATTAAACAATTAGTCTGTATATTGTTTTGAGACATTGGTCACCACCCCCACAATGTGTCAACACTGTTTTTTCTAAATCTTAGATTTCCAATCACCATCTTTCCTGTCCCCTCCTGTCTTCTAGTCCTTGCCTCTGGGCTGATGTGCCCCTTTAGTCTCTTTTCGTTTTATGGGTCTGTCTAATCTTGCACTGAAGGGTGAACCTCAGAAGTGACTTCAGCACACTGAGCTAAAAGGGTGTCAGGTAAGTCTGGTGTTCTTTTGTGAGTTACAATTTTGTTCTACTTTTTTCTCTAGCTCTGTCCAGGACCTTCTGCTGTGATCTGGGACAGACCTCTTAGTGGTGATAGCCACCATCTAGTTGTGCTGGACTCAGTCTGGTGAAGACTGCAGTAGTTGTGGTTCATGAGTCTTTTGGACTAATCTTTTTCTTGTGTCTTTTGTTTTCTTACTTTCCCCTGGCTCAAGACAGAGTGAGACCAGTGGAGTATCTTAGAGGGCCACTCAGAAGCTTTTAAGACCTGTTTTAGTCAGCTAGGGCTGCTCTAACAGAAATACCACAGAGTGGATGGCTTTAACAAAGGAAGGTTTATTCTTACACAGTCTGGCAGGTTGCAAGTCCATATTCAGTGTGTCCACTCCAGGGAAAGGCTTTCCCCTTGTCGGCTCTGGAGGAAAGTCCAGTATTGCATCAGTCTTTGTCCAGGGAGCGTCTTAGGGCAGGAACCTCAGGTCTCAAGGACATGCTCTTCTCTTGGTGCTGCTTTCTTGATGGTAACGAAGTCCACAATTCTCCTTGTTTCTCTTTCCTTTTATCTCTTGCAAGCTGAAAGGATTAAGGGTAGGGCAAGCCAAACTCCAGGGAAACTCCCCCTACAGCAGAGCAGGGAAGTAATCCTATGCAGGAATTTACAGCCCCACTCTAATCCTTTAACATACAGTTTAGGGAAACCACAGAATGGAGGACAGTCCCAAGATACTAGGAATCATGTCCCAGCCACACGGCTGCACATATTTTGGGGGAGACACAATTCAACCATGACAAGACTCCAGATGCAAAGCAGAATGTAGAACATTTTCTTTATCAATTATGTTATGTCAGTTGAGCTAGGTTTTCCCCAAGACTATGGTCCCCACAGCCTTCAGCCCAGCAATTTAGTCCCTCATGGAGTTTGAATGCATCTATGGAACTTCCAAGACCGTGCCTTGGACAAATTATGCTGGCTTCCTGAGTATTATGTACTATCTGACCACTCACCAAAGGTACCACTTATCTGCTGTCCATTTAGTGTTTTTCCATCCCCTACTCTCCCCTTCCCTGCCTTTTAACCATCAAAGATTGTTTCTCTTCATGAGTTTCTGTAGTAGTGGTCTCATATAGTATTTGTCCTTTTGTGATAGACCTATTTCACTTAGCATATTGCCTTCCAGCCTCATCCATGTTATGAGATGCTTCACAGATTCATCACTGTTCTTTATTGTTGTGTAGCATTCCATTGTGTGTAGAGTTTGTTCATCATTCATCTGTTGATAGACACGTAGGTTGCTTCCATCTTTTTGCTATTGTGAGCAATGCTGAAGTGAATATGGGTGTGCATGTGTCTAGTCAAGCGATGGCTCTTATTTCTCTAGGATATATCCCTAGAAGCGGGATTGCTGGATCGTATGGTATTTCCAGCTTTCTAAGAAAGTGCTATATTGTTTTCTAAAATGGGTGCACGTTTTTGCATTCCAAACCAGCAGTGCCTAAGAGTTCCACTCTCCCCACAGCCTCTCCAACATTTGTTATTTTTTGTGTTTTGATTCATGTCAGTAATGCTGGGATGAGATGGTATCTCACTGTGGTTTTGATGGGCATTTCTCTAACAGCTAGTGATTATGAGCATTTCCTCAAGTATCTGTTAGCCCCTTGAATGTCTTCTTTGGTGAAACATCTTTTCATTTCATTTGCCCATTTTTTAATTAGATTTTGTTTTTGTTGTAGAGGTTTTGGATTTTTCTATAGATTTTAAAGAGTAGGTCTTTGTCAGATTAGATCTTTGTCAGATGCAAAACTCCAAAGAAAGGATGTGAAAATGTTTAGTAAACAGAATCTCTGAACCAACACGCAGTATTATTAGTATCTGTTTCATGAGGGGCTGTTCAAAACACAGGACACTGATCAAGCCCGAGATTGTTGTGAGGACTTCACTTGAGGTTGGGCTTGGCCGGAGGCTCCCTGTGGATTTGCCTGTGACCAGAGCAGGATGCTTCTGGGCTCAGCTGACACACGTACCTGTGCTGGTGTCCTGAGTGTTCCTGAGGTGTATAGGAAATCCACCTTTATTTTTCCCCCCAGTCTGTAGGTTTTCTTTTTCACTGTTTTGGTGAAGCCTTTTGATGAGCATTAGTGTTTAATTTTTAGACAATTAAAGTTACATAGTTTATCTTCAGGAGTTTGTGTGTTGCTAGTTACAATTTTTGTCCCTTTAATGCTATGTATTAGGGTCTCTAACATTGACTGTACTTTTTCTACTATGATCTTTATAGTTTTTGGTTTTATATTTGTCTTTGATCCATTTTGAATTAGTTCTTGTACATGGTGTTAAGTGCAGGTCCTGTTTCATTTTTTTGCAGATGGAAATCCAGTTTTGCCACCATCATTTATTAGAAGACTGTCGTTTCCCCATTTGATGGACTTTGGACCCTTTTTGAAGATCAGGTGACTATAAGTAGATGGATTTACATCTGGGTTCTCAATCTGTTCCTTTGGTCAATGTATTTGTCTTTGTGCTAATACCAGGCTGTTTTGATTACTCTATTTGTATAGTAGGTTCTGAGGTCAGGTAGTGTGAGTCCTCCTACTTTATTCTTCTTCTTCAGTGTTGTTTACTTATTAAGGCTAAGGTAGCCCTTCTTGAATTCACAATTCTGCCTGAAGGAAATCTTGGAGACATCTGTTTCCAGGAGTATCCAGATGTCTAGGAAAGACTCACAGATTAGCTAGGATTGCAACGTGGAGGGAACCCATGGGCAAGGTGTGTCTTGGTGGCATTAGCATTGGCTGCATGTCTGCAGTTTGTTCTAAGGTGCTGCCCCTTGGTCCTGTGCTCCCTTCTTTTGTGGGCCTGGCTGAGGTGAGAGGCAGCTGTGGCTGGTGAAGAAGCCTGAGGTTACAGTCATTCAGACCAGGATTATGAACAGGTTCCAGTGGTTCCTGACAGTGTGACCTTGAACAAGTCACTTCCCTTCTCTGAGGTCAAGTGTACTCAATTGTAATGGTCTTGTTTGATGCTGTGGGGTTGACCCTGACTCATCTGCAATGGATTGAAACCTTGCCCACTCCTGCTCTGTCCTCATGATCAATTACAAATCAGACTACTATAATCTATAGAATGTTCATTGGCTGATTTTTGGAAACAGACCACCAGGTCTTTCTTCCTAGTCTGGAAGCTTCACTGAAACCTGATCACCAAAGATGACCCTACTGCTATTTAAAATATCAGTGGCATAGCTTCCAGCATCACAGCAACACATAAGCCTTCACTGGCAGACAACTGAAGATGGGCAGTAGCTTCATTTGAGGTGCACTTGCTGGGAACTGAACCTGGGACTCTCACGTGGAAGGCAAGAATTCTACCACTGAACCACTTGCCTCACCTCAGTTATGAAGAACAGGTAAAAATTTCCACCTGGTTTCCATCCAGGAGAGATGCAAAACTCCAAAGAAACGATGTGAAAATGTTTAGTAAACAGAATCTCTGAACCAACACTTGATATCCTTAGTATCTGTTTCATGAGGGACTGTTCAAAACACAGGACACTGATCAAGCCTGGGATTGTCGTGAGGACATCACTTGAGGTTGGGCTTGGCTGGAGGTTCACTGTAGATTTGCCTGTGTCCAGAGCAAGATGCTTCTGGGCTCAGCTGACCCACATGCCTGTGCTGATATCCCGCGTGTTCCTGAGCCATATAGGAAATCCACTTCAAGGATGGCAAGTAGTCAAGTTGCCATGGCCAAGGGGTCTGGAGAATGTGAGCTGAAATCAGCTGCCAGTAATCTGCCAAGGGAAGCAAAGCAAGAGGTTAGATCTGTCTGCCTGATTCCTGGGTTCATCTCTGGTATGTGGGGCAGCTTGCCTTTGGGATAGGTGTGTGGACTCTTTCCCCCAGTCCGTGGACAACAATTGCTACTTTTCCTTTCAATAACATATCAAAGATTCGCAGATGGACATTTGCAGATGGACATCCTATTTTGACACCTGGAGAGTAAGGGGCTTCAAGCACTGGCTTTGAAGTGAGATAGACCCTTGGCTTGAATCCCAGCTCTGCCATCTACTGGCTGTGGGATACTGTGCAAATCATTCATCTCTAAACCTCCTCAGTTTCATCAGTGGAAGAATGTTAGTGGAACAGTGATGGCTCAATGGTAGGATTCTCCACTTCCATATGGAAGACCCAGGATCTATCCCTGGCCAGTACACCCTATGCCCACCTACCACCCATCTGTCAGTGGAGACTTGCACGGTGCTATGATGCTAAACAGGTTTCAGCAGAGCTTCCTGTCTAGACTGGGAAGAAAAGCCCAGAGATCTGTTTCCAAAAATCATCCAGTCAACTCGTTGTATCCCAACAGTCATACAGTAGGTAATCTTTAGAAATTCATTTTTTTCACTCAGCATAATTCTCTAGAAACTCACCCAAGTCCTTGAATGTATCAGCACCAAAGCCAAACCAAGCCCACTGCCATCAAGTCGACTCTCGCTCATAGCAACCCTACAGGACAGAGTAAAGGGTTTCTAAGGAGTGCCTGGTGGATTCAAATGGCCAGTCTGTTGGTTAGCAACCACAGTACTTAACCATTATGCTACCAGGGTTTCCATGTATCATTTTTTTTCTTTTTTTTTGCTGACTAGTATGTCACACAAGATATGGATGTACCACAGTTTGTGTAGTTATTCACCTGTTAAGGTGTATCTGGGTTGATTCTAGTTTTGATGGCTCTTTTCAAATGCTCCTGATAAGGAGCCTGTATTCACCCAGGGCCAGGTCCCTCCTTCCATCCCGCATGGATTCCTGGGTGATGCAAATGGTTACTGCTGCTAACAGAAAGGTGGGAGGTTTGGGTCCACGTAGAGGGGCCTCAGAAGAAAGGCCTGGTAATCTACTTCTGAAAAATCAGCCATTGCAAAGCCCATGGAACCCAGTTCTACTCTGACACCTATGGGGTCTCCAGGCATCAAATCTCACTCCATGCAATTTTTTTTTGGCGGGGAGGGGTTTGGAAAGCTAAGGGGGCCTATGGGAAATTGTATCTTCTCCATTCATGCTTCCCACCCATAGTGGCAACTGACAGCATCTGTGAATTTGTTCCCTCACAGAGGGGGAAGAAAGGGAATCTACATTGTTTTTTCCTAAAGCAATGGCTGAAAACACAGAGACATATTTCCTTCTTTCTGTGCTGTAGAGTCTTGGAGTGTCATTCTGTAGAGATCTCACATTCCAGTCATTTCTTATCTCCACCTGGGACAGAATTGCCTGTTTGTTCCAGGAGTTCCTGGAAGATTGTGGGGCTGTAAAATGGTGCAGCCACTGTGGAAAATGGTTGGACAATTCCTCAAAGAAGTTAAACACAGAATTACCAATAATTCCTCTCCTAGATGTATACTCCTACATCAGCCTATCGCTCAAGTAGATTCTGACTCATAACAATCATGTAGGACACAGTAGAACTGTCCCATAGGGTGTCCAAGGCTGTAATCTTTATGGGCAGTCCTTGTGGTAAAGTGTTTAAGAGTTAGCTGCTAAACAAAAGGTTGACAGGTGAAACCCACCAGCTACTCTTTGGAAACACTGTGGGACAGTTCTACTCTGTCCTATAGAATCCATATGAGTGAGAATTGACTAAACAACAATGGGTTCAGGTTTGGAATATTTATGGGAACATACTGCCACATCTTTTTCCACAAAGCGCCTCTTGTGAATTCAAATAGCTGACCCCTTGGTTAACAGTCCAGTGCTTAACCACTGTGAAGAGGGCTCCCTGGTGTATACCTAAAAAACCTGAAAGCAGGTACTTGAATGGGTATCTGTACCTCAGTATTCATTGTATCACTATTCACAGTAGTCAAAAGGTAGCAACAACCTAAAGGTCCTTCAAAAGGTGGGCAGACATAAAGTTGAGAGTGGAGCCACCACAATGCTATAAACTGAAGTGCCATGCCACCCCTCCACAGCAAAGGCCAAAAAAACTTACTAAAACAAAGACAAACATCAGTCACAGAACCCTAAGCATCAAAAGAAGAGATGAAGAACTCAACCAAACACCGAATGTGTTAAGTCATTGATACAGAACAGAGAACAAGAAGAGAGATGAGTGTAGATTCCTTATCAGCTGAATCCAGTGCAGACTGAGAGCTCACAGCAGGAGACAGAACACCTGGCTCTCTCACCACTACTTTTTTGGCTTCTCTTTCTCTTCTTTCCCATAGCCACTTAGTGCCACACATCAAAACCTCTCCCTTTCCAGTCTATTTACGACATTTGCTGAACTTTGCGTCTCCAAGCAGCACAGGCATGGCCTACCAGAACCTGCCCTGCACTGACTCCTGGCCCACCGTGTTGGCCCTAGTACAGGCCACGAGCTCATTCTAGCTGCCCCCTTCAGGTGGGCGTGTCTTGCTGCACCATAGCTGAGCAACTGGTTTTGCACATTGGACAAGGAGGTGAAAAGTAGCATGACTGCACAGATGAGCAAACAATGAAGATCACACAGCCTGCCTGCTCAGACACAACCAAACAAAAAAAAAAAGAGGAAGGAGAAACACATCTGCAATAAATAAATGAAGAAAATAACCACGAATGTAAGTTTGGTTTGGTTGTTACATAGTGCCTTAACTGATGTATATCAGGAAATGTCCTAATTTCACTATCATATTTGTTTTGCAAGATATATTATTCTTCATTGGCATTTTTTTTTCTTTCAAAGTTTTATATATGTCATTCCATTGCTTTCTTGTCTGCAGGGTTTCTGCTGAGAAATTATCTTATTCTTATTGTTTGCCACCTGAGTGTGATTGTTTGTTTTTCCTGTGCTGCTCTCAGGATTCTTTCTTTGTACTTTATTTTAGCAAATGCGTTTTTCGTATGCCTTGAGGATTTTCTTTTGACGTTCACTGAGCTTTGCATGGTTGGTTTTCCATCTTTCATAACATTACAAAATTTTTCTGTCAGAGATTCTTCAACAATCCTCTCTGTGTTTTCCACTTTTTTCCCCCTATTCTGGAACTCTGATCACTTACAAATTCTCAGTACTGATTGTATTCCCACATAATACTCAAGACTTATTCATTTTTCTTTGTTCTTTTTTTCCCCTCAAACTAAGCGATATCCAAGTATTTATCTATAGTTTTGCTGATTTTGTCTTCTGTTGTTTCATACCTGCACCTCGGACCTTCTAAGATACTGTCCATTTCTGACATCTTGTTTATCTTTTGGGTTTCTAATTGTTTTTGTACAATTTCTAATTATGAATTTATGTTGACATTTTATTTCTATATTGTTTTCCCTGAATTCTTTCACAATTTTGACAGCCTTTTTCATACTTTTGTGTGCCTTTTCATAAATCTGTCTGTTTTGTCCTTACTTTTGTCTGCCTTTGGCTTCTACTGTTTGACAGATCCGAATGTTAGAGATTTGAATTCCCTGTGAAATAGTTCCAGTATCTTTTCTTCTACTGGAAAGTCATCTGGCATTTTATTTTGGACACCTTCTGGAATCTTCCAGTCTCGTTCTTTCGTATGTTTTGATATTGTCTGCTCTCTTTCCGTAGTTATTTTCTTCATTTATTTATTGTAGGTGTGTAATGATAAAGAACAAAGATGAATCTGTGACACATCTCAAAAGACGAATGAATCTGGAGGACATTATACTGAGTGAAATCGGTCAATCACAAAAGGACAAATACTGTATGAGACCATGACTGTAAAAACTCATGAAAAAGTTTACACAAAAAAGAAACAATCTTTGATGGCTAAGAGGAAGAGGAAATGTAGGATGGAGAACACTAAATAAATATAAGTTAAGTGGTAACTTTGATGTAAGATAAGAGAGTACACGATAAGTAGGAAAGCCAGCACAAATTATCCAAAGCAGGGTCGCAGAAGCTCCATAGATGCATCCAAATGCCCTGAGGGATGAAACTGGATTGAGGGCTTTGGGGAACACGGTCTTGGGGAACATGAAGCTCAACTGACATCACATGGTTTATAAAGAAAATGTTCTACATTCAACACTGGTGAGTAACATCTGGGGTCTTAGAAGCCTGTAAATGGCCCATTAAGATACTTCCAATGGTCTCATTCCTTTGGGAGCAAGGGAGAATGAACACTAAAAACACAAGGGAAAGATTATTCCAAAGGACTAATGGACCATGTCTACAATGGTCTCCAGCAGACTGAGTCCAGTACAACTAGATGGTGTCTGGCTACCACCACTGGCTGTTGACAACAGATTTTCCACAACAGAGGGTCCTGTACAGAACTGGAGAAGACGTAGAACCAAATTTCAACTCAGAAAGATTCAGACTTACTTGGATACTGAAGAAACTCCAAGAGTACGGCTGCTGGACACCCTTTTAGCTCAGTAATGAAGTCATTCCTGAGGTTTGCCCTTCATCCAAAAGTTAGACAGGCCCATAATGCAAACAGAGACTAAAGGGGCACAACAGCCCATGGGCAAGGACTAGAGTGAAGGAGGTTCAGGAAAACTGGTAGTAGGGAATCTAAGGTCAAGAAGGGAGAGTGCTGAGAGAGTATCATGGGTTTGGTAACCAATATATGAAAACAGTATGCATACTAACTGTTTAATGGGAAACTAACTTGTTCTGTAATTTTTTTATCTAAAGTACAATAAAAAGAAAAAAGAAAGATGGATGGATAAATAAAATGTATATATATTCAATGGAATACTTCAGAGAGAGAAATGAAGTTGCGATGCGTGCAATGGCGTGGATGAACCGTGTAAACATGCTGAGTCAGACACGAAAGACAAAGATTGTATGATCTCACTTACATGAAATACCTAAAATAGGCAAGTTCATGGAGACCAAAGCTCATCACTGCTTACCTTGCGTGGGAACAGTGAAAGAGGGAAATGGAGGGTTATTGCTTGAGTGACACAGTGTTTTTGTTAAAGGTGATGAATAATTTGGAAATGTGTTAAGGGCAGGGTTGCATAGCCAGTTCCCAAAGTTCTTTTCCACACATAATGCCATCAAGTGTGCTACAAAATGAGAACACAATTAAAACTGTATCACTCACACAACTTATTTATTCAAGTTCAAAGATAGGACACCCTTATTGGAAGGCCCTGTACTTGCAGTGAGTTAATGTAACCACAGTCGCGGATCCTTGCCATCTGTCCACAAAGCCAATACTGAGACAGGAGGGGAGGTGATTAAATGAGGGTATTAAAAGAGGCAAAGGGGAATCAGTTCCTCCAAAGCTTGCCTGCACCAATAGACTGAGCCTGGAGGTTATATAGGCTGATTGGGAGGGTGGGGGCGGACACTGGTTAGTATTTTTCCTGGTCCATGCAAGTAATTCTTTTGATGTTTCAACAATGTTCTTTGTTGGGGTCTGTCTCACTCACTGGGTACTGCTCTAACAGAAAATACCACGGCGGAAGGTTTCATGAGGAGAAGCTTTATTGACACCGTCCGGTAAGCTGCAAATCCATTTACAAATTGTAAGTCCATTCAGTAAGAGAATTTATCACAGTCCAGTAGGCTGAGTCCAAATCCAGTGAGAGCATCTCGGCACAGCATCTCGGGTCCAAAGGACGTGCTCTGCTCTTGGTGCTTCTCTTTTGGTGGTGTGAGGTTCCCAACTTCTTCTGCTCACTTGTCTCCCTTATATTTCACAAGCTTGTAGTTTGAGACCTGCCTCACTAACACAGCTTTTGTCTATTCTCCATCATCAATCTCACAGTGGCGGGATTCACAACACATGGGAGGAAGGCCCCACACTGGGACTCACAGCCAAATCAAAGCAACACAGACATTTTTGGGGGGATGAAATTCAACCCATGACAGGGTCTGCTTGGTTCCAATAAGTCAGGGCTTAATAATCATCCAAAATACTTGGTAATTCGGTTCAATAGTATTAGACAGTAACTGAAAGGGGATAAACAGAACAATTAATCAATGCTCCTAAGGGGAAAGAATAGCTGTGTAACTTATGACCAGTAAGAGGTAAACTCTTACGGATGGCGGAGAAGGGCGTTCTCAGGACTTAATGTTTATAACATGGTTGTTTCAACTGCTGTTTGTAGCAAGATGGAGTCCATCTGGCCAACGGCTTCCCTTCCATTAACAAATATATATATGTTATTAAAAAAAAACTGATAGCACAGAAATGAGTTGTCAAGTTCTTTACATCCTCTTTTCCCTTTCTGTCCTTATTATTAAAGTCTTAGTAATTTTAGTGTCATGTTTTAGTCACCTGGTTCTACTGCTGTAACAGAAAATACCATGAGCAGAAGGCTTCAGGAAGAGAAATTTTATTGTCAAAGTCTGGTAAGCTACAAATCCATTCACAAATTACAAGTCCATTCAGTAAGAGAGATTATCACAATACCATTTGATCCAGTAATCTCACTGCTCGGAATATATCCTACAGAATCAAGGACAGTCGCAAGTACAGATACACTCACAAGACTGTTTATTGCAGCGCAGTTCATAGTAGCTAAAAGAGAATCAACCCAGATGCCCAACAACAGAAGAATGGCTAAGTGAACTACGGTACATATACTCAGTGGAACACTATGCAATGATAAAGAACAATGATGTTTTTAGGAAGCATTTCATAACCTGGTTTACACTGGAAGACATTATGCTTAGTGAAATCAAGCAGTGGCACAAGGACAAATGTTGTATGAGACCCCTACTATAAAGCCAAAGCCAAGTGCCGTCAAGTCGGATACAACTCATGGCGACCCTAGGGACCAGGGTAGAACTGACTTAAAAATAGACTTGTGCAGAATTAAAGACCCTTTGACAGCTGAAAGAGAGGGGAGGAAGGGAGAGGGCTGGTCACAGATTAGATAGTTGATAGAAATTTGGTTGGGTAAAAGCAGTGACATCACACAGTAGAAAGAAGATCAACTGGATTTCAATATAAGCTGAAAACTCTTCTAATCTTAATCCAATATTGCAAGCGTAGAGTAGCAGGGGCAAGAGTCTGGAATCCATGTTCTCAGGGAAGATTGAGGCCTATTGGCATAACTAGCCTATTGCTAAGAGAATCTTCTTGCACCCTGTATTGGTGAGCAATGTCTGGGGTCTTAAAAGCTAGCAAGCTGCCGTCTGAGGTACACCAAATGGTCCCAATTCATCTGGAATAGATGATCACCAAGAACAACAAAGAGGAAAAAAGAACCCAGGAGATAGAAGGACCCGGGTGACTGTCTCAACATGTGACCAGAAGAATCTGATGGTGCCTGGCCACCACCAAAGACAGCCGTGATGGAGCACACAGTGTTCAGTCCCAGTGGCAACACAGGAGAAAGAGGGGTGTACCTCAAGAACTCCACTAAAAGACCACAATTGGTGGTCTGACAGCCTGGGAGTTCTCCTGGAAGCATGGCCCCAGACCTGCTGCTGTCCCTGACCGGAAAACATTATTGTGATCAACTCTTCATTCCGACTCGACGGCACTTGGCCTTTGGCTTCATACAGGAATGGGCTGGATGCGAAGACACAATGTGGCCGTGAGGTGCATGTACTTTATGGTTCTATGCATCTGTAGGATGCTATCCTACTGGCCTCCTACTGGAAGGGAGAGGAGATTAAGAGGATATGACATATGTAGAAGCAAAGGAGGAATATGCTGTCACTGGACAAGTAGAGCAGAAGAAGCTACAGATAGGTGCGCACGCAAATTTAATTTGGATTGTATACTTTCACTCAATCACAATAAATTTTTTTTTAAAAAAGTCATACCAGAGTGAGCTCTAAACCTAATAACTTCTGAATTATAGAAAGAGCTGAATGGACATAGAGGCACACACAAGGGAAAGACAGATCCCCAGGAATTCCCAGGAATACTTCTGAAGAAAGGATGGCCCGATTTGAACTTCTAGTTTCCAAAACTGAAATAAGAAATTTCTGCTCTTTAAGCTGAAAAAAAAAAAAAGAGAGAGAGAGAAATTATCACAGTCCAGTAGGCTGAGTCCAAATTCGATGAGAATATCTCGGCACAGGAACCTCAGGTCCAAAGGATGTGCTGTGCTCTCAGTGCTGCTTTCTTGTTGTGGTGTGAGGTTCCCCACTTATTCACTCACTTTTCTTCTCCGTTCTATTCCAAAATTTGGCAGGTTGAGTGCTGCCTCACAAACACAACTGCTGCCCATTTTGTCCCTCATCAACATCACAGAGGCAGGATTCACAACACATGGGAGGAATTGCACCGTATTGGGACTCATAGCTAAGTCAAATCAATACATACATTTTTGTGGGGCCACAATACAGTCCATGACATGAAGTATGACAAACTTATACTTCGAGAAGTGGCAGATTTTATGGAGAGATGTGTTTGCTTTTTAGACTGTCTAATCAGATTAAGTTAAGAACCTTGAGATGGGGGGATTATGATAAATTATTTGCATTGGCCCAGGATACTTAACAAGGGAGGGAGGCAAGAGGACCTGAGTCAGTAGTAGATGAGATGCTGGAAGCAAGTAGCTGGTGTGATGTGAGGAAGAAGCCGAGGAATACAGATGTCCTCTAGAAGCTGAAAAAGATATGGAAATGGATTCTCCCCCAGAGTCTCCAGAAGAAATCGGTCCAGTCCACACCTTGACTTCAGCCCCTTGAGTCTGATTTTTAATTTCTAGCCACTAGAATTGTAATGGAATCAATTTCTGTTGCTTTAAGCTACTAAGTTTGGGTTATTTATTACAATGTTGTACTGTGCCGTCAAATCTGCTCCTACCTGTGGTAACCCTACGTAACAGAGTAGACCTGGCCCTTACAATTCCTACACTGTAATTGTTATGGAAGCAGATTGCCAGGTCTTTTCTTCTGTGGGACAGCTGAATTGACAATCTTTCAGTTAGTAGCTGAGTGTGCCACCAAGACATTGCGCCACCAAGACTTCTTTTTTATTATAGTAGCAGTAGGAAACTAACGGTTGATGTCTACACAGCCAGACTTCTTTTTCTATGTATCTAAATAAATGTGTGTCTGTGTGTGTGCATCTTGAACATCATTCTACCTCGGTGTATATAAGTTTGCCTAAAATTTTATTGTGTAGAATGGGTTTTCCAACTGTCTAAATGCAACATGACTATTTATTTGGAGTTTTAAAATTACCTTTTCAGCCTCTTCTCTTGATCTGTTCAGATTTTCAACATCATTTTAAAATTTTGTTCATTTCCTCTAGATTTTCACATTTATTGGAGTATAGTTTTTTTGTAATACCCTGTTATGATCCCTTTTTTAATTTCAGTTGGGTCTATTGTAATGTCCCTCATTTCATTTCTTATTAGGATTATTTGCATCCCCTCCTGTTTTTCTTTTATCAGTTTGGCCAGTAGTTTGTCAATTTTGTCACTCCTCTCCAAGAACCAACTTTTGATTTTGCTGATTCTCTTTATTGTTTTTCCATTCTCTATTTCATTTACTTCTGTTCTGATCTTTATGATTTCTTCTGGTGGCTGTGGGCTTCTCTTGCTGTTCTCTTTTTATTTGTTTGAGTTGTAGAACCAGTGTTTTGATTTTGTCCCTTTCTACTTTTTTGATGTGTGCATCTGTCCCTGCTATAAGCTGACTTTTGAACACTACCTTGGCTGTGTCCCAAAAGTTTTAATATAATGTGTTTCCATTCTAGGAATTTTTTTTAATTCATCTTTGATTTCTTCTATGACCCAATTACCATGTAATTGATTTTTAGCCCTTGTTCTTCCTGTTTTGGATTTTTACTTTGATGGTATTGTGATTAGAGAAGATAGTTTGTATTATTTCAATGTTTTGGATTTTATGGAGGGTTGCTGTGTAGCCTAAGATTTGATCTACCTTGGAGAATATTACATGTACGTTGGAAAAGAATGTGTACTTTGCAGCTGTTGGGTGGAGTGTTCTCTCTCTCTCTCTCTATATATATATATGCCTGTGAGTCCCGGTTAGTTGATTGTGTGCTATAGAACTTATGTATCTTTGCTGAGTTTGTACATGTTCTGTCCTTTATTGAGAGTGGTGTGTTGAAGCCTCTTATTATTATTGTGAAATGATCAGTTTCTGTTTTTGGTGCTGTTAGAGCTTGTTTTATGTATTTTGGAGCCCTGTCATTGAGTGAGTAAATATTATGGTTATGTCTTCATGGTGGATTGTCCTTTTAATAATTATATAATGCCCTTTTATTTTTGTCTTTTATGGTGGATTTTGTTGTGAAGTCTATTTTATTTGAAATTAGTTTTGTCCCTTTTTGTTTTTTGGTAGTTCACTTAACATATTTTTCCCTATTCTTTGATTTTAAATAAATTTATGTCTTTATTTGTAAGGTGTGTCTCTGTTGACACATACTGATGGTCCTGTGGGGTTTTGTTTTGATCCATTATGCTACTCTCTGTCTCTTTTGGCTGAATTTAAGCCATTTACATTCAGTGTAATTATTGATAGGTGTGAGTTTATTGTTGTCATTTGGTGATGCTTTTTTTTTCTTCTTTGTGGTGCTGACATTTTCTTTGGTCCTCTTCCTCTCCTGTGCTGAATTCTTTTTGTTTGTGTATTTTTTTAAAAAAAATTTCTTTTGTTTTTGAGATTTAGTTTTTATGAGAATTTATGTTTAGCTTCTTTATTTTGATGAGTAGGTATGTTAACTTTCTTTATAGTTACCTTGAAATTTACCCCATCCTCCTGGGTTTGAAGCAGTCTAATATTACTTCTTATCACCCTGCCTTTCTCTCCATTAGAAAGTTCTATACCTACACTACTTACTCCCTCTTTTATTGTTCTGACTTTGTTGTCATTTACAGATTAACCTCTCTGGTTCCTTGTTGTAAGTCTTTTGGTTTTGGATAATCATTGAGGGTTCATTTAGTTCTTTATCTCTTTATTTGATGTTTAAGGCTCCGTGACTGATGTTTGTCTCTGTTTTACTTTGGTTTTGGGGTCTTCAGTGTAGAGGTATGGCACAGTGCTTATGTCTGTACCATCATGTTGGCTCTACCTTGTAACATATTTAGTTAGAGTTATTTATCTATAGAGGAATGTTTAGGGTATTTTCAGTTTTCTCTTCCACAACCACTACAAATAATCCTATTGCTAATATCCTTGAACATATATCTATGCACACCAGTCTATGTATTTCTGTAGAATAATATAGTAGGTCAACTGCTGAATCACACATATTAAGTTGTAATAGAAATCAAGATTTTCTTCAACTAATTGTTTCCAGTTATTTACCTTTTAACTTTTGTTTAGGCAATATTCATATACAGAACTTTGACAACATTTGTAAAATCATCTAATGCTATTCTTCTCATTTTATATTTCTGCCTTGGTCAACTCATTTAGACAGACTTTCTCTGTTATCAAGATCATACAGCTATTCACCAAGAAGATTTTCTTCTAATATTAAGCTGAGTGTTGAAGGCTACCGAAGAGTTTACCAGAAATAGAAGGAAAATTCCTCAAACTACAAAGTGCATCTCCCTAAAGCCTGTAGGTGATATCATACCTAATGATGAAAGACCAAGTACTTTTCTCCCAAGATCAGGAACAAAATAGAAACGTTTACTCTCACTCCTTCTATGTCACATTGCTAGAGGTTATAGCAAGTCTATTAAGGCCAGTAGAAGAAATAAAAGCCATCCAGATTGGAAAGAAAGAAGTTGTCTATTTGCAGATGATGTAATTGTCTATTAGAAAATCCAGTGGAATCTGTAAAAGAGCTAGTAGATATAATAAGTGAGTTTACAAACTTACAGGATACCAGATGAATATATAAAATTCAATTATATTTCTAATTATAAATTAACCCATAGTGATAGAAAGGAAAATGGTGGTTGCTTAGGGATAGAGATTAAGAGGGGCAGGAGAGAAGGAATTCACATTTGTTGTTGTTAAGTGCAATCGAGTCGATTCTGAGTCATAGTAACCCCATGTGATAGAGCAGAACTGTCCCATAAGGTTTCCTGGACTGTAATCTTTATGGCAGTAGATCACTGGGCTTTCATCCCGTGAGCTACTGGGTACACTCAAACTGCCAACCAGTCTGGCCAGCAGCTGCGCATGTAACTGTTGTGCCACCAGGGCTCCTCAAAGAGGCACTAGGAATGAACAATTATAAACTCAGTGTAAAAAAATGGTGCCTTTTACAATAAGACAAAAATGTATTAAATACTTAAGAGTAAATCTGATAAAGATGTTCAAGAGCCATAGACTAAAAATTAAAGAATGCTGAGATAAAATAAAAAAGACCTAAATAAAGGAAACTAGGGCATTGGTGGTTCAGTGGTAGAATTCTCACCTTCCATGCAGGAGACCCAGTTTGGTTATTGACCAGTGTGCCTCATATGCAGCCACCACCCATCTGTTAGTGGAAGCTACATGTTGCTATGATGCTCAACAATTTTCAGTAGAGCTTCCAGATTAACACAGGCTAAGAAGAAAGACCTGGTAATCTACTTTTTAAAAAGTCAGCCAATTAACAACTGAATGGATCACAATGATCCCATTGATCCCTTTGTGCCTGTAGTACTGTGAGTTGGGACCAACATGACAGCAGCTAACAAAAACTAATAAATAGAGACATATACCTTGTTTATGGTAAGAGAATTCAATCTTACTAAAATGTCAGTTCTCTCCCAAAGTGATTGATAGATTTAATCCAATCCCAATCAATATTCCACTAGGATTTTTTTGTTTACATTGACATACTCATTTTAAAATTTATGTGAAAATATGAATGACCTAAAATAGATGAAATAATTTTAAAAGAAGGAAGAAATTCAGAGGAGTAATACTATCTGATTTTCAAACTTACAAAGATACAATGATCAACACGGTATGTTAATGGCGTTCAGATAGACACATAGCTCAGCAAAACAGAACAGAAAGTCTGGAATTATATCTACATTTATAGGAAAAGCTGATTTTGAGAAAGGTGCAAAGGCAATTTACTAAAGAATCATTTTTCAGTATGTGGTACTTGTGATTGCTAAGGTTGTATCTCACCGTGACTGGGCCATGATTCTCAGTGGTTTGGCAATTATGATGTAGTTTGGCAGTCCTATAATTATATGATCACTTCCTTAATGGGATTTGATATAGTGTGATCACCTTCATAATCTGATCTGTCGTAAATAGCCTGCCAGTTGGAAGGGAGTTTCCTTGGGGTGATGGGCTGTGACCAAAACATGAGAAATTTCTGCAAAGCTTGTGGGGTTTTGCTTGCTCTGGATCCTTCAGTTGGCCCTTGTTCATTGAATCTCAAGTTCTTGAGACTTGAGCTAGCAGTTCACCTGCTATCTTGCCTTCCAATCTTGGGATCTGTCAGTCTTCGCAGTCTGTGAGCCAGAGCTCTGCTGTCTGACTTGCCAATCTTGTGTTTGCCCCTGTGGCTACATGAAACCGGAAAAGACTCCAGCCTGACCCATGGACTTGGTGTCTTCCAACCTTTACAACCACATGAGCAATTTCCTCAATATAAATCTCTGTATATGTTTATATACTTTCCTGATTTGGCTTCTCTAGAGAACCCAGCCTAAGGCATTTGGTACTGGGAATGGTTCTAGAAAAATGAAATTACAAGGGTGAGTTTTCTAAGTTGGTTTTCAAGTGTGGTTAGTCCTAAAGATATTGATGACTCTGCTTGCAGTAGTAAAGAGTGTACCACTAGTCCAAGGTGTGGGACAACGGTAGAAATATGAAAAATATCACCTCCAGTAGATCAGGTGTTGCTGAAAGGCAAGGCTCTGAATGACCGCATATTTGATACTCTTCTACAGTTTTGTCATAATGAGAAGTATAAGGAAGGTGGTTGGTTGGTCCTGCTTTTGTTAAACAAGGTGATGAAAGAGAGAGATAAGTTAAGGGCTTCAGAGTCAGAGCTCAAGTACTACATCAACAACCTCAAAATTTCAACTTGTGCCTTGAAAGAAAGCTTTACCTCTTGTATTAACAGAGACGATATTGACAAAAACAAAGCCCAGAGTTTTGTCATAAGACTGTCTGAATTACAACACCAACTGAATTCCTAACTTCAAGTGGTGTCTAAAATTAATATGAGGTCACTGATGGGAAAAAATGAGACCCCGAAAGTTGGGGTGAGGATATATGTGCAGATAATCAGGAAGCTGAGGATGCTGAGCCCCTAAATTCTATTGAATCACTCCTGCCAACAGAACCAACCTCACTGCCATCGAAGAGATTGTTCCATCTTTGTCTGCTAACCCACCATTCCTAGTAAAACCATTAGGTTCTCCACCCTCATGTGATGAGATTAACCCAGCTGTGTCTAAAGAGCCTCTGAATCATTGCCTAGGACATTGCCTCAGACAGATGCCTTACAAGACAGTGCTGAATGTTCTCAAAGCACACATCCCCACCACCCATTTTGACTTCTAGACCTGCAACTGGACTTACATCCCAGAGAGCCCCACAAGGTGAAGTACAAAGTGTGATCCGGAAGGAGGTATGCTTGACTTTTCTAATACATACAAACAAAAACCTGGGGAATGTGTGTAGGAACTGCTATTAAGGATGTGCAAAGATCAGTCTGAGTTTATTGATAAAGGCCCACTAAACACAGATTCTTTGTTCAACATTTCAGCTCAAGGAGTTCAGAAAGAATCTAATAGTTTATTTGGTTGGATTGCTGTAGCATGGATTACACGATGGCCTACACTACATTAAGTGAAAGCACCAAGCCTGCCTTCGTGTAGTGTAGAAGATATGGAAAAGGTTAGGAAAATTGGCATGTTAAAGTGAATTTATCAGACTGGACCCACAGATCCACACATGGACTGCCCAGAAGACCCTCCTTTTACCACAACTGCGAGGAACAAGTTTATGAAGGGACTCTCACCATCCTTGAAGACTACTGTGACTGTTATTTTATGTAAATCAAATTTGACGGTGGGGATTACCCTAACTGAATTAAGATAGCAAACTACAATGGGCCTGATTGGACCCCTTAGTGTTAGGGGCCAAGCGGTGGTATTCAGTTGACAAACACAAGGTGGGCAAAGTTACTGTGATGGACAGCAAAGTTAAAGTGGTGTTTAGAATAATCTGACACCTGTGGACTGGTTGTATTTAATTATTCCTGGTGTCTCGAGAAGAGAAACAGAAAAAAACTGAGTATTTACTTGATGGGTACAAGAGAAGTCTGTACAGGTGTCAAAAGACTGATTCAAGGCACAAAACATCTTACATAGAATCTGGCCCCACCAACACAATTGTCCCCGATCTACCCTCATTAACATTAAAGAGGCAGATTTCCACCATGGAGGAATATCACACAGCAGTCTAACTCTATTCACCAGAAAGGAGAGTCACGGCCCCTCAATAAATTCCCAGATTTGAGCTGCTTTAAAGATTTAGAACTCCTTGAATGAAGGGGAAGTTCAATTTCCTTGAGGAAGGACCTCGCTACACTGCTGATTTAGTTAGCTAGTGCTGCTCTAACAGAGATACCACAAGTGGATGGGTTGAAAAAGATAAATGTTTATTCTTACACAGTCCAGTTAGGCTACAAATCCAAACTCAGGATGTCCACTTCAGGAGAAAGGCTTTGCTTCTTTGTTGACTCTAGATGAAGGTCCTTCTGCTGCCATTAGTCTTTGGTCAGGGAACATCTTGACACAGGAACCTCAGGTCTGAAAGATGCTCTCCTTTCCTGATGCTGCCTTCTTGATGGGAAGTTCCCAGTTCTCTCTGCTAGCTCCTTTCCTTTATATCTCACGAGACTGCCTCAAGGCACTAGTCTTACACAGAGTCCTGCCCCACAAACAAAACTGCTGCCAATCCACACTTATTAACATCTTAGAGGCAGGATTTCCAACATGAAGGAATGTCACACAGAGTACCAGGAAACCTGACCCATGCAAATTTCTGTGCATAATTTTTGGGGAACACAAATCAATTCCAGACAGCTGTCAAAAATTTATACTGTTAATCATTTTCCCAGCTTTCCCTAAAGGAATCTACAGCCTTTTACAAGAAATCAAAACCAAAGCCACTGCTGTCAAGTCGATTGCAACGCAGAGTGACCTTATAGGTCAGAGTAGAACTGCTCCATAAAGTTTCCAGTGAGCACCTGGTGGATTCAAATGGCCAATCTTTTGGTTAGCAGCAGCTGCAGCTCTTAACCAGCTCTTAACAGTACCCAGCCACCAGGGTACTGTTTAGCGAGAAAAGGAAGTAATCTGACTTTTTGAGGATTACTGGGTACTTGCTCTGAACTGACAATCAAACCACAGATCACTACACATCTTTTTTTGTGTGCCATCAAGTTTACTTCAACTCATAGTGACTCCATGTGACAAAGTATAACTGCCCCATAGTGTTTCCTAGGCTGTAATCTTTCTCGAAAGCAAAAGGCCAAAAGTTTTCTCCTGTGGAGATGATGAATGGGTTCAAACACCAACCTTTCAGTTAGCAGTTGAGTACTTAAACACTAAGCCACCAAGCCTCTTTACACACCTATTATTGTTGTTGTTGTTGTTGGGTGCTGTCAAGCCAATTCTGACCCACAGCAACCCTATGTGCAGCAGAACAAAACAGTTCCCAGTCCTGTGACACCCTCATGACTGTTGTCATTCCTGAGTCCGTTTTTGCAGGCATTCTGTCAATCCATCTCATTGAAGGTCTTCCTCTTTTTACTGACCTATTATAAAAGCAAAAATGAAAATGAAGGCCATACCAAGTACATGAAGAAGTGGAACACTTGGAACTCTCAAATGATCGTAGTAGAAGTGTAAAATGGTACTTCAGAAAACAGTTTGGCAGTTCTTTAAAAAGTTAAACGTATGTATACTGCATGATTCAGCCATTCCACTCCTAAGTATTTACTCAAAAGAAAGGAAAGCTTATGCCCATATAAAGACCTGTATATGAATTTTCGTAGCATCTTTGTGTATTATAGCCTGTGACTGGAAACAACCTAAATGCCCATGAACAAGTAGTAGTATATTCATACAATATTATTCAACAATAAAAAGGAATAAAGTATTGAGTCACCCAACATAAATGAATCCCAAAATAAGGACTTAGAAAAAGAGACAAAAAGAATATGTATTTCCTAGGTTGGTGAGTAGAGTCTGGGATCTTAAAAGTTTGCAAGCTGCCATCTAAAATACAACCATTGGTCTCTACTTGTCAGGAACAAAAGAGAAAGGAGAAAACCAAAGACTCAGAGAAGAAACTAGCCTACAGAACTAACAGTTTACATAAACCGCAATCTCATCTACCCTGAGGTCGAAAGAACTAGGTGGTGCCTGCTACCACAACTGACTGTTCTGATCAGGAGCAGAGTAGATGGATCCTGATAGGATGGGGTCAAAATGTAGACTAGAACATAGACTCCTAAGAAGTCTAGACTCACTGAACCAGCTGAGCCTGGAGGATTCCCTGAGATTCTCGCCCTGTAATACTGTTTCTCTATCTTTCATTTGTTTATTTTTTTTATTGTGTTTCAGGTGAAACTTTACATGGCATATCAGCTTCTCATTAAACAATTAATACACATAGTGTTCTGTGACATGATCACCAACACTGTGATGCGTCAACAGTCTCCTCAAACTTGAGTTCTCCATTTTGTTCAACCAGTTTTCCTGTCCCCTCCTGCCTTACGGTCCTCACCTCCGGGCTAGTATGCCCATTTAGTCTCACACACATGGTTGAGCTACATATGTTATTGTTTGTTTCATGGGCCTGTCTAATCTTTGGGTGAAGGGTGAACCTCAGGTGTGACTTTAATACCAAGTGAGAAGGGTGCTTTGGGGCCATACTCTTGGGATTTTTCCAGTCTCTGTCAGACCAGTAAATTGGGTCTTTTTTGTGAGTTAAAGCTTTTTTCTACATTTTTCTCCAGTTCTATCTGGGGCCTCCTATTGCGATCCCCCTGAGATATTCTTTCAATTTTGAACCCAAGCCACTCCATGAGGTCATTTTTTTCTAGCTAAATAACAGATTGGCTTATAAAATAAACAGTACTGTGCTTCTTTGAAAAAAAAAATCACCTATAAAAGACCAAAACTAAAAGAGAGAGAAATAGACAATGTCAGGGCAAGAGTCTCAGAGAGTACTCCAGGCTCAGCCAGTTCAGTGAGTCTAGACTTTTCAAGAATCTGTGCTCTATTCTACATTTTTCTCCCAATACTTACTCAACAGCAAAGATAAAAAACAAGGGGGCAGGGAAACTAGGTTACTGGAAATGGAACAAGAACAGAAATAATAAGACATTTGACTCATTGACAAATGTAACCAAAATCACTGAACAGATTGTGTAGAACTGTTAAATGGAAAGCTATTTTGCTGTGTGAGCTTGTCCCCAAAACATAAAGAAACATTTTAATTAAAAAATACATATGATTTCATTTATAGAAAACTCAGGAAAACACAAACTGATCTCTGGCCACAGACAGCAGATTAGTGGTGGTTTAGCAGTGGAGTTAGAGACTAACCAAAAGAGAGAATTCAAAGGGGCACAAGGAAAATTCTGGGGACAATGGATATATTCACTATTTTGATTGTAGTGGTTGATTTCATGAGTGTGTACATGCCTCAAGACTTCAAATTATACATTTTAAATATTAGTTTATTGTATGTCAATTAAGTTTTTAGAAAGTGGTTTTTAAAGATAGCCTTAGGAGGTAGTCATTGTGCCTAAAAATAGCCTTAGGAGGTAGTCATTGTACCTATAATTTAACTAACCTCTGAGGTCAATTAAACAACTTTTTCAAGATTGTTTAGCTGATAAGCAGATCTGGGATTTGAATACAAATCTGTTTGATTCTAAAGCTTATGCTGTTTCCACTGTTTTGTGATAAGATGTAAATTACTAATCCAAAGAAGACAAATTAAACAGATCCCCCCAAACCCATTGTCACTGAGGCAATTCCCTCTAGGTCTCTGTGAGTTGGAAATGTAGAACTGTTCCATAGAGTTTCCTAGACTGTAATCTTTACTGTCCTGCCCCAGTTTATTAAACTTTTCCCACTCCAAGTCTAGGAGAATGGCTCAGGGTGGGCTTAAGGGATCTTCCAGCTCAATTAGTGATGTCGGACTTCAGAGCCAAGTGCAGTGCAGAGAAGGGAGAGGGAAGTGCTAGGTGAAGGGAGATAGGTTTATTCCAAAGGTAAGATTTAGAGTCACATGATGGGTGGATGCCAGTCACAGCTTTCGACAGTCAAGTGCCACTTGTCACTGGTTCTGGACACTTGAATGTACTCTCCACTGCTCTTTGCCAAAGAGGAGATGCCCTCCAAATACCACTGCTGTGCTCACCATACAGAAACCCTGATGGGAATAATCTTTACATAAATAGATCACTAGCTCTTTCTCCCATAGTGTCAGTGAATGGGCACCCTTAACCACTGCATCACCTGACCCAAAAGAGGAGGGTTGCCTTTCAAGTGAAACACTTCTGCTATTAACTGTCTTTTGTCATTTAAGGATAATGTCATAATAGCAATTCTAATATGTTTTCAATACCAATTCATCTGATGTGTAACTTCTAATCTGTTTCTGATGTGGAGATAGTACCCTTTCAAGACACATTTTTTTAAAAATGGCTGTTTGCAGCTCAACATTTGACCTATGTTCCTGACAGCCTTTTGTATGAAAGTTCTCCTCCAAGATATTATGTAGGAACAATTTTTTACAAAATTTAGGGTGTAGATCAAAGCTGTAAGCCTTATTTAGCTTGTTCTGTATTATTCATAGGTTCTTTTACTTGTCTTTAAAATATTCATCCAAGCTTCTAGCAGTGATGACAGAGTCTTTGCTATGGTTATGAAAATAAATGCAAAAATCTATGAATTCAAATATTTTAGTTTCCCTAATTTTAGTTATGAGAAAGTGATGTTTGAAAATATTATACTTAGATTCATATAATACTTCATGTAGTCTATCACCTCACATCTGGGGAGGGGTGAGCATGCTGAGATTGACCTAGAAGCTTACTTTAAAAAGATATTCCACCTAACTTCTCATTTAAAAAAAGCCCACTGCCACAAAGTTGGTGCCAACTCATAATGACCCTATACGGCAGAGTAGAACTGTCCCACAGAGTTTCCATGGAGTGCCTGGCAGATTTGAATTGCCAACCTTCTGGTTAGCAACCATAGCACTTGACCATTATGCTAGAAGAGTTTCCTCATATTGCATTAAAATCCATTTTCAGCATCTGTAAAATAGATTGCCGATAGCCCCTGTAGCCATGAAGTTTCAGTGAGAAAATATATTTGATTTTGATAGTCAATGATTCTATTTATAAGATCATAAAATTACTGAATATCAGAAATGGGTATTTTTATATTCATAGGACCATGGAATCACTGAAAATAAGGATTGGATTTTTTTTTTTTTTTTTAAATGAGCTTGCATGGCAAGAGTGGCTATCAGCATCCCATTTTACAGATGTGGAAAATGAAGCCCAGGGAAAAATCAAATGGTGTTTCCAAACCACTTAGGAATACTTCTTCACATTCCTGCTATCCTACCTTGATAACCTCATGCTAATAAAAGACTGAAACTGTCATGCAGGCCCCTCTTGGTATTTTTTTTATGTTTTAAATTTTTTTACTTATTTTAATAGACTTTGAAAGAGCACAGTTCAAGGCAGACATCTTTTACTAGTTAAGCTAAACTGTTTGGTTTTAAGAAGATTTCAGTGGACTTTTTTGGTTTAAAGTTTAAAGATTATCTCAGGACAGTTATTTCAGAGGCTCGTTCAGCATCTATACTTTCAGGAAGCCTCGGGTCTGCGAGCATTTTAAATTCTCTTCTTCATTTTCCCACTTTTGATCAGGTACCATCTATAGAATCTTTGATCAAAATGTTCAGTAATGATAGACAGTACCATCTAGTTCTCCTGGGATCATGGCAAAGGAGGCAATTGTTCAAGAAGGCAATTAGCCACACATTCCATTCCTTCCTCCTGTTCCTGACTCTCCTTCCTCTGTTGCTCCACGTGCCCTCTTTGTGATCTAAATGGTCTTAGTTATTTTAGCCTCATTCTCATACAACCTGTTTCTCCAAATTTTTATTCTGCGTCTTTCATGTTTTCTGCATTTCTCAACAATTTGTTTTATTTGAAACCCATAAACAAAAGATTGTTCCTGCTGTCACAAAAATCTGAGAGGTTCTGATAGGTGATATTTTATCTCCATACATGAGTGACTTGTTTTATTGCAGTTTCAGGTTACTATTCAGATTCTTAAACTACAAGACTACAAAGTTGGACAGTATGGGAGAGGAAGTGAAACAACAAAATTTTGGGAAGCTAGAAGCAGAAGTATGAGCAATGAGTGACATAATAACCTGAAAAAAGCTGAATTCTGAGCTGTTAATGGGAAAACCTAACAGTTATCCCAATTTACATTGCCATATTCTCAATTGTCAGAAAGAGGGCACACCAGATATCACTTGAAGTGAGGGTGAAGAAGTAGTTGAACTGAGAAGGATTTGCTGAAAGTTGTTGGCAAAGCACAGGATCCCCTCTGTCACTGTATGAGCCTTCCCCAGTCCTGGTAGGAGACTGGAGGCTTATTATCTGGGGCACATCTAGACTAGAGGCAACAAATCCACCTAAGGTCAAATGCAGCACGCTGAAAAAAGACCTTAAACACCAGAATACTTGTGGCCACGAATGATCTTACAGTGGGATATTTGAAGAATCTTTTCTAGGAAATCTGACTAGATCAAGAAGAAAGATCTAAAGACCAAAACATATTGACCATACTGGCTCTGTAATAAGAGAATTCAACATAGGAGATTCAGACTTGACAACCCCGAACCTTATGCTCAGTGTTTCTAATCAGCCTTTTAGTTTCCATTCTTAAATGTAAACAAGTGAGTCAACAACTAGAATGCTGAGGAAAAGCCTCTACCATGAAAGAAAGAGGACAAAACACACAAACCAAAAACAAACAGAAAACCCAACTTGGGGAAAATAGGGACTGTACTGACAGTATAAAGCTTGCAAAATATAGTGAACACCTTCAAAGAGATTATGGAAAATACATCAAGCATGAAATAAAATGAGGATGTTATTTTTTAAAAAAAAGACATTTGGAGAAAAAACCTCTTAGAAATCAACAATAAGAAAGCAGAATGAAAAGCTAGACAGGCAAATTTGAGAAAACCTCTAAGAAAATAGAGCAAAAGATCAAAGAGATGAAAAATAGAGTATAAAATATGAAAAACTAGAAGCTGTGTCCAAGAGATCCCATGTTTAAACAGTAGGGCCCTGGTGGCACAGTAATTAAAAACTTGGCTGCTCAACTGGCATAACTAGCCTATTGCTAAGACAGTCTCCTGCACCCCATGTTGGTGAGTGGTGTCTGGGGTCTTAAAAGCTGGCAAGCTGCCATCTGAGATACACCAAATGATCCCAAGTCATCCAGAACAGATAGTCACCAAGAACAACAAAGACACAAGGAATAAAGAGCTCAGGAAACACAAGGACCCATGTGAATGGGAGACTGTATCAACATGCAACACAGAAGAACCAGATGGTGCCCAACCACTACCAAAGACAGCTCTGGTGGGGCATACAATGTTGAGTCCCTATGGCAACACAAGAAAAAGAGGGATGCAACACAAGAAAAAGAGGGGTGCAGCTCAAGAACTCTACTTAAAGACCACCGTTGATGGTCTGACGGCCTGAGGATCCCCTGGGAGCGTGCCCCTAGATCTGCTGCTATCCCTGACTGGAAAACACTACTGAGGTCAACTCTTTAAACAAAAATGGACTGGACTCAGGGACAAAATGTGACCGTATGGTGTGTACACTTTATGGTTCTGTGTATTTATAGGATGCTGTCCTACTGGTCTCTTCCTAAATGGAAGAGAAGAGGGTGGAGAGGTGGGGATTTTAAGAGGATACTAAAAGTATAGAATGAAAAAGAGGAATGTACTGTCACCATGCAAGGAGAGCAGAAAGAGCCGCAGAAAGGCAGGCATACAAAATTAATTTGGATTGTATATTTTCACTTAATCACAATTAAACAAACAAACAACAACTGGGCTGCTATCCAAAAGGTTGTCAGTTCAAATCCACCAGTGACTGTTTGGAAACCCTGTGAAGCAGTTCTACTCTGTCTCTCATATGGTCACTATGAGTCGGAATCAAGTCAACAGCAAAGGTACAGAGAGAATGAAGAAAAGGGAGGAAATGAACTCATTGATAAAGAATTTCAAAGCTATTTCTTAGAACTGAAAGATGAGATTATAAACTGTAAGGGCACAACGAGGTTTTATTGCAGTAGAAAAAAGTAGACGAGTACCAAGAAACATCAGTGAGAAACGTTAGGAAACCAAGAACAGAGGCAAAGTCTCACAACTTGCACACAGAGGATAAAAGATAGCTTTGAACATTTAACAGTAACCTTGGAAGACACAAGATCAACGAGGCACTGCTTTTAAATTCTGAAGGAGAAACACTTCCAGTCTGAATTTCTATACCCAGCCCAGCATCTTCATCCAGAGTGAGGGTAGGATAAAGAAGTTTTCAGATATGCCAGCCACCCAAAATTGTATGTGTTACACACAGACACACACACAGTCTTTCCTGGGCAACTACAGGAGAATGTGACTTACCAAAACAAGAGATGAAACCAAGGAAGAGGAACATAACAGGATACAGGAAGAGGAGCTCTGACATAACAAACAGGCTAAGGGACTCCTCCGGGAAATGATGAAACAGATGCTGACTATACTGAAAAGCAGCAGCCTCTAAGGCAGAAGATTCTAGCAGAAAATTTTTGAAGAAGAAATTTGTACACCACTTAAGCCAAGCGAACATCTTGAGAAGGGATTTAAATACATGATGGAGATTTTGAGGCTGAATTAATAATAAGGATGGTGAGTATTCCAAGAAAATAAAATAAAAAAGAAAGAGCTATTAACACTATTAACAAAAAGTTGTACGGGAAGGAAATACAATTGAGGTTTACTATGTGGCTTAGCTCTGAGTAGAGTTTGGTCATTTTGTTTGTTGCTTTTGAGTCAGTTCTTACTCATGGTGACTGTGTGTGCAACAGAACAAAACGTTGCCCTGTCCTTCGCCATTCTCACAATCGTTACTATGTTTGAGCTCGTTGTTGAAGCCTCTGTGTCAGTCTTACCGAGGGTCTTCTGTTTCACTGACCCTCTACTTTACCAAACATCGTGTCCTTCTCTGGGGACTCGTCACTCTTGATAATGCATCCAAAGCACAGGTGATGACATCTCACAATCTTCACTTCAAAGGTGCATTCTGGCCATACTTCTTCCAAGATAGATTTGGTCATTCTTCTGTAAGTCCAGAGTATATTCGATATTCTTTGCCAACACCACAACTCAAAGGCATCAACGTTTGCATGCATGCAGTTGCAGTTCAAAATACTATGGCTTGAGTCAGATGTAACTTAGTCCTCAAAGTGACATCTTGGCTTTTTAACACTTTAAAGATGTCTTCCGCATGCAGCAGATTTTCCCCAGTGCAAAGCATCATTTGATTTAACTGCTGCTTCCATGAGTGTTGATTGTGGATGCAACTAAAATGAAATCCTTGAAAACTTTAATCTTTTCTCTGTTTATCTGCTTATTGTTCTACTTGTGAGGATTTTTTTTGTATTCTTTGAGTCAAGGTGTAATGCATACTGAAGTCTGTAGTCTTTGCTCTTCATTACTGAATGCTTCAAGTCCTCTTCACTTTCAGCAAGCAAGGCTGTGTTATCTGCATATCACAGATTGGTAATGAGTCTTCCTTCGGTCCTGATACCATGTTTGTCTTCTATAGTCCAATTTCTCTGATGATTTGCTCAGCGTACAGACAGAGTACACACAGTGAAAGGGTACAACCCTGACACACACCTTTTCTGATTTGAGACTACATGGTATCCTGTTTGTTCTGTTTGAATGATTGCCTCGTTGTCGATGCACAATTTCCACATGAGCACAATTAAATGTTCTAGAATTTCCATTCTTCACAATGTTATCCATAATTTGTTATGATCCACATAGTCAAAATACATGTTTAGTGGTATTTGTTAAGATTCCTGAATGAGTTGATTAACGGTTTTAATCAAACTTAGGAAGTTTTTACAGCCATCATTTCTTTAAAGAAAAATTTTTTCTGCCTGGTTATTTCACTTCTCTACTTTGGGGATTCTGTGCAAATGTTGTTACACTTGTCAGAATCCTACAGGTCTCTGAAGCTGCATTCATTTTTCTTTATTATTATTATTCTTTCTGTTCTTTAGAATAATTTACATAGATCTGTAATCAAGTTCAGGAATCCTAGTTGCACAGTGGTTAAGTGCTATGGCTGCAAACCAAAAGATTGGCAGTTCAAATCTAGCAGGTGCTTTTTGGAAACTCTCTGGGCCAGTTCTCTTGTGTTCTGTAGGGGTGCCAAGTGTTAGAATCAACTGGACAGCAAAGTGTTTGGTTTGGTTTATCATCAAGTTCACAGATTCTTCTGCTTAGTTTTGCTCTTGAAATCCTCTAGTGAAATTTTCACTGTCATTATTTTACTTTTCAACTTTAGAGTTTCCACGTGGGTCTTTTTTATAAACTCTAGTTGTATGTTACATTTTCTCTTTGATGATTTATTGCCATCATACTGTCTTTTAGCTGTTAAAGATGGTATCTTGTAGTTCTTTGTACACATTTATAATAGCTGTCTTAAAGTCTTCCTTAAGTTCAACGTATGGGCCCCCTCAGAGACAGTTTCTATTGATTGATTCCTTTTCTGCTTTAAGTATGGGTTTCACTTTCTGTTAATTTGTATACCTTGTAATTTCTTTTGTTGAAAATTAGACATTTCAGATAATATAATAATCCACTGCCATTGAGTTTATTCCAACTCATAGTGACCCTATAGAACAGAGTAGAACTGCTCCACAGTTTCCAAGGAGTGCCTCGCAGATTTGAACTATGACCTTTTGGTCAGCAGCCGTAGAACTTAGCCACTATGCCACCAGGGTTTCCAATATATTATAAAGCAACTCTGAATTCAGAGTCTGTGCTTACTCTACCCCACCCCAGGACTGTTGCTCAGTTTTTGTTTCTTAATTTGTGAATAGAAGGTTGGTGAAAAAGAGGAAGACCTTCACAAGATGGACTCACCTAGTGGCTTCAAGAGTGGGCTGAAGCATGGCAATGATTGTGAGAATGACACAGGGTCAGACGATGTTTCATTCTGTTTTGCATAGAGTTGCTATGAGTTGGAACTGACTCAATGGCACCTAAACAATCTGTGTGTTTGTTTAATGACTTGCTTGGACTAATTTTGAGGAGTATGTGGAAACTCTGGTGGTATGGTGGTTAAGTTCTGTGGCTGCTAACCGAAAGGCTGTCAGCTCCAATCCACCAAGCACTCCTTGGAAACTCTATGAGGCAGTTCTACTTTGTCTTATGGGGTCACTATGAATCAGAATTGACTTGCCGGCAACAGATTTGGTTTCCCTCTCTGTGTGCAGCTAGTGATGTTTCTGCTTGTTTTAATTTTTTAAGTTATTCATAAATTTTATTTTGTTATTTTTATTGAGAATGTACTCAACCAAACGTACATGCATTTAACCATTTCTACATGTACAATTCAGTGACATTGATTACATTCTTTGAGTGGTGCAACTGTTCTCACCTTTGTTTTGTGAGTTGTTCCCTCTCACATTAACATAAACTTACTTCCTACTGTGGCTGCTACCTAACTTTTCAGGTTGTTGTTATTACTTTGATTCCTTATAGATAGTTCTTAAAAGAGCATAATGCTCAAGGCAGAAATTTTTTACTTGTTAAGCTAAATTATTATTGGGTTTTAAGAAGACTTCAGGGGATATTTTTGGTTATGTTTTAAATATTGTCTCAGGGCAATAGTTTCAGGAGTTCTGTTCAGTTTAATTTCAATTCCTGTCTTTAAGCCTGGATTCCTACGGCTTATCCCTATGTCTTTGTACTTTAGTAATCCACCAATAATTGATCACAGGTTGTGCTCCAGCAGCTATTCTTTGCTGATAGATTTGTATCTGTCAGGGGTTGAGGAGTGTGTTATAAATTCAGATAAAAGTATGGCCTCTGGACAACCTTTAAGCTCAGTAATGAAATCACTCCTGCAGTTTATCCTTCAGCCAGAGATTATACTGGCCCATAAAATAAAATGAGACTAAATGGGCACAAGAGCCCAGGGGCAAGGACTAGAAGGCAGCAGAGGATGAACATGAAAAAGCTAGTAATAGGAAACCCATGGTCAAGAAGAAGAATGCTGACATGTTGTGGAGTTTGCAACCAAATGTCACAAAACAATATGTATACTAATTCACCAGGTGCTCCATGGAGGGGCAGTTCTGCTCTGTCCTATAGAGTTGTTAGGAGTTGGAATTGACTCAACATGATATCTGTTTCATTCCACGGAAAACATGGAGGCATGGTGGTTAAATGCTACAGCTACTAACCAAAGGGTTGACAATTTGAGCCCACTGTGTGCTCCTTGGAAACTCTATGGGGCAGTTCTACTCTGCCCCACATGGTTGCTATGAGTTTGAATTGACTCAACAACACTGTTTTTTTTTTTTTTGTCTCATTGCATGGATTTCTGTTAAATTTTTCTTAGTCTGAGAGTCTCTTACTTGTTCCAAACTTTCCTATTTGTTTGAAAGCATAATCATTAGCATTTCTGACAATATCCAGCGGCATGTGTTTTTCCTTTACTCTCCCCCTAATCATGTTTGTTCCCTGTAGCAGTGAAGTTGCTGGTTTTAATAACCTGCCCTATTAGAGCTGGGTGGTAGATAGGGTCAACCTGAGGCTGAAATGCCACAGACTCCCACTATTTATACCACAGTTTAAGTCCTTTTTCTTAAGTAAGTACTTCATAAGTTTTATATGCCTTTGATTTGTTTCCAGACTCCAGAAATGGTTGTTTTTGATATTCCCCCTTACACTCAGTTTTATCACTGCTTTCTGGGGAGAGAGTTTGTCAACTCCTCTTTCTGCCATTCTACCTTGTCATAATAATGAAACAGTAAATTTTGTATCTAAAGTTTTTAAAAACAAGTGGCAAGGCCATGATGGTGAAAATAGTCAGATACTTCTTATGATCCTTTTAACAACAACAACAACCCAAAAGAACAACTAATCAATTTCATATCCCTGAACATCAAAGGAAAAGTTGAGAAATCAGATTGAGCAAAAGGGAAAGAAGAGTAGGTTCAGAAGTACCTAGGACTGGCCCGACCTGGCCTACAGGAAATTAGCTACAGCCAGCATACTGAGCAAAGTAATGGCATTTAAAGGGCATCCTCCTCAGCAGCAAAGGGCAGTGGAGAGTACAGTTGAGGCTCCAGAACCAGCAAAAAGTGGCACTTGATCATCAAAATCTAAGTGACTAGCATCTACCTATGTTGCAGAGCTGAATCTTTCCTTCAGGATAAACCTCTCTCTCTTCTCTCAGCACTTCCTCCTCCCTTCTCTGCTCTGTGCTTGGCTTCAGAGTCTGACACCAGTAACTAAGCTGGAAGTAGGACTCCTTAAGCTCACCCTGAGCCATTCTCCTAGATTTGGTAATGTAACAGTGTGAACAGAGGGAAGAGTGCTGTCAAGTCAATTCAAACTCATAGCAACCATGTAGGACAGAGTAGAACTGCCCCCACAGAGTTTCCAAGGAGCACACGGGGGGGCTCAAACTGTCAACCCTTTGGTTAACAGCTGTAGCATTTAACCACTATGCCACCATGGTTTCCATGGAATGAAATAGACATCATGTTGAGTCAATTCCAACTCCTAACCACTTGGAGGGAGAAGGAGGGAAATATCTGATGGCTCCCCTGAGGCAGAAATTCAAAACAGAAGCAGTGCCTTTACCCAGAGTCAGACATAAAGAGATGTGCCATCCTCATGGACACTCAGGCACAGCTGTTAGCCTCTTACCTTTCTCAGAGCCTACAGCCAGATACCTGTACCTACATTACCACCCCTGCCCGTCTAGGATAGTAGGGAAGAGCCTGTACCACACACTTGGTGACTGACTCACTGGACACCTGAGCTGTATTCATACAAGAAAAGTAAACAGATTCCTCAGTTTGCGTATCTAGTAATGGCTGTAGCCACCTGGTGGTAGGACATTAGAGTTTCAAAAGCACCAATAACCAAATTAGCACACACGACCAGCCTGTCTGAACATTTCAAAACAAATCAAGAAACTAGAACATAGTAAGCAAACATGAAATAAATAAATTCAACAGCTCACTGATGGCTCAGAGAAAATAGTCCACATGTAATCACTTTATAGAGGCAGACCACTATAGCATCTGAAAGCTTCTAAAACAAAGAATCAAGAAATTTTTCAGAAGAAGATGACTTCCTGGAATTATCAGAGGCAGAATACAAGTGATTAATATTTAGAACTCTTCAGAGACAAGGAAGCAGATGAGGCAAAACTCAGCAGAGCACAATGACAAACTGAACAGGCTGAAAGAAAGCATACAATGGCAAGAATGAAAAATTCAGAAAATTTATAATAAAATTACAAAATTAGTCAACTCAGTAGAAAGTCAAAGAAACAGAATTGAGGCAATGGAAGGCTGAATTAATGAGAGTAAAGATCAAGCATGTGAGATTCACATATTTGAGGAAAAATCAGATAAAAGAATTTAAAAGAATCAAGAAACACTAAGAATTATGCAAGACTCTATCAAGAAGAATAATACATGAAAGACTGGAATACCAGAACAGGAGAGAATAACAGAAAATAGAGAGACTCGTCAGACTCATTGACAGAAAACTTCCCTGATATCATGAAAGATGAGAAGATACCTATCCAAGATGTTCATTGAACTCTACACAAGGTGGATCCCAACAGAAAGATAACAAGGCTTATTATGATACAATCTGCCAAAACTAAAGATAAGGAGATACTGTGAAAAGTGACTAGGGATAAATGAAAAATAACCTACAAAGGACAATCAGTCAGACTAAGCTCAAACTACTCAGCAGAAACCATGCAGGTAAGAAGGCAATGAGATAACATATAACAAAGCCTTGAAGGAAAGTAACTGTCAGCCAAGAATTATATAACTGTCAGCCAAGAGGCAGCAAAACTGCCTCTCAGATATGGTGGTAAAATAAAGACATTTCCAGGTAAACAGAAATCTAGGCAATTTGCAAAAATCAAAGTGTTTTAAAAACATACTGGAATGATAGAGAGCTAAATCTTTATCTTTTTAGTAGAAGTTCAGCTGATGATACCAAAGGCCAAAAAATCAAGAAATAGTAAGAGCTTATTATTTAGAGATACAAATATACATATAAAGGAACTCATTTAAAAGCATTAAAAGTACATCTGAGGAAGCTGAAATGAGGAGGATGGGAATGGAATGTGTAGCCTTGTAGGAACTTGTTGATTCATGAAACTACATCCATATATAACTTCCATAAACATTGAAAAGTTAAAAAGAAATTTAAAGTTAATGGGAATTTGGGAACTGTATAGAGACTCTCAAGTTTATTAGTGCTTACCAGGAGAAGGAGGGAGGGAAAAGATACAATCATTGCTTAGGAAGTGCTGGATTTCTGTTAAGGGTGATGCATAAATTTGGAATTGGATACATTGATGGTTACACCATACAGTGAACACAGTGTTACTAAATTGTGTATGTAAAAATGCTGAAAAAAAGGCAAGTGTCTTACCATACATGTATAATACATAAATATGTATTACATATTTTTGTGTATATATAATACATGTATGAGTATATGTATTATATATTTTATTTATTTTTGTTGGCAATATGCACAACCATTCACAATATCCACATGAACAGTTCAATAACACTGGACACATAGTTCATCTTATGTCACTATTGTGTCTCTACCCATATTGCCACGTCACCATTAATTTAGGCTCTCTGTTGAAGTTCTCATTTGTTCTTTAGATTAACTGTTGCCATATAGATGATCCCTTATAAGAGTAGTATGCTCAAGGCAAACATTTTTTCTTAATTGGGCTAGACTGTTTAGTTCAATATAGTTTCATGGGGTAATTTTTTTATTTTTATTTTTTTACTGTGATCGAGTGAAAGTTTACAATCCAGTTTAAATTTACATGCCCACCTATCTGCAGCTCCTGCTCTCCTTGCCCGGTGACAGCACACTCCTTCTTTCTGTGCTATACATATCATATGCTCTTAACAATCTCCTGTCCCCTCCTCTCCACCCTCTCTACTCCCTGATAGTAAGAGGCCAGTAGGACGACATCTATAGATGCATAGAGCAGTAAAGTGCACACACGATATGCTCACTCTGTGTCTCTGAGTCCGATACGTTCCTGTCCAAAGAGTTGACCTAAGTAATGATTTATGATCAGAGGCAGCATCAGTTTAGGGGCCATGCTCCTAGCGGAACCCCCAGGTCTTCGAACCATCAATTGCAGTCTTATGGTGGAGTTCTCAGGGTGCACTCCTTTTTTTTCTTGTGTTGCCACTGGCACTCGACATTGTGAGGCCCATCATGGCTGTCACTGGTAGTGGCCAGGCACCATCTGGTTCTTCTGGTCCCACGTCGATGTTGTCACCCATTCATGTGGGTCTTTCTGTCTTCTGGGTTCTCTTTATGTCATTGTTGTCTTGGGTGATCATCTGTTCCAGCTGAGTTGGGACCATTTGGTGTACCTCAGATGGCAGCTTGCTAGCTTTTAAGACCCCAGATGCCACTCACCAATATGGGGTGCAGGAGACTTTCTTAGCAATGGGCTACTTATGCCAGCTGGCCTCAATGTCCCCTGAGAGCAAGGTCCCTGGACCTTCATGGGATAATTTTGATTCAATATTTAAAGGCATTAGATTTGGGGGTTCCTACCAATTCAGTGGGTCCAGTAAGTCTGGATTCTGTATGAGTTTGAAGTTCTGTTCCATGTTTTTTCTCCTTTTGATCAGGATCCATCGACTGGGTCCTTGATCAAAGCATTCAGTAACGGCAGCTGGGCAGCATACATTTCTTCTTGTCTCATGGTAGTGGAGGTAGTATTTTATGGAGGCAGTTAAATCTGTAGTCTATTTCTTTCTCTGATTTCTGAATCTCTTTCTTTCTCTGCTGTTCCAGGCAAATAAAAAACTGATTGTTGTGTCCTGGTTGGCTGCTTGCAAGCTTTCAAGACCTAAGACACTACTTACCAAACTATGAGGTGGAACAGAAACTCTAAAGACATTAGGGCAATTAACTATACAGACCCACAAAGTCATGACCTACTGTAAACCTTTGAATCAAGAAAAAGAATCCCATGTAGTGTTTACTTGTACCTAAGAAGTACCAAAAAGTGCAACATCTCTTCTTTTTTTTTTTTTGCTATTGTAGTTTGTAAAATTATGTGGGACATTTTATTTGCCATTTCACCTCTCTCCTTTCTTTTTTCCTGATGCACAGCTTAATGGTAAAGAGCTACATTAGTCTGGTTGTATATTGTTTTACACACACACACACACACACACACACACACACACACACATAATGTATCTCTAAATCCTGACAGCATAGTGGTTAAATGCTACAACTGCTAACCAAAAGGTTAGAAGTTCAAATCCACCAGGCAATCCTTGAAAACTTGATAGGGTCGTTTTTCTCTCTATATAGAGTCCCTATGAGTCAGAACTGACTCGATGGCAGTGGGTTTGGTTTTTTATATCTTTATCTATACACACACACACATGTCATGGAAACCCTGGTGGCATAGTGCTGCTAACCAGAAAATGATTGGCAGTTCAAATCCACCAGGTGCTCTTTGGAAAATTTGTGGGGCAGTTCTGTTCTGTCCTATAGGGCCTCTATTGGTCAGACGGCAATGAATAATATATACCACTCTAAAGTGAGGTTCATGTGAAGTGGGATGAACCTATAGAAAGATTTTGCTGTGATTGTGAGTGTTACTAACCTGGTGTGTTTCTATTACCCTTCTTTTTAGAATCCTTTAATGTGGAACACTAAAAATTGCCATTTTAACTTGAGAGTATCAAGGAGACAGAAAGGAATAAAAGATGAATGGTTTGGGCTCAAGTTGGCCTTTTCCAGGCCAGAGCTAATTGTTCGCATGAAAATCTCATCATGTTGGCCAAGATTTCTCAAAGGCCACTGCAGGCTGCTGGCGCCATCAGAGAAACTATTCCCCAAAGAAAGCCAAAGCATGTAGAATCTCTTTGGGGACCCTTTTGGGTTAGGCTCCAGGGGACAGCAGAGTAGATTCTGGCTTGGATGAACGATACTTGCATGTGCCAGCATCTCCTTGAAAGGCAGAAAATGTTTCTGCACTCCCCAACAGGGTGGTTTAAGGGGTCAAGTGCTTGACAGCTAACTGAAAGCTTGGCAGTTCAAATTCACCCAGAGGCGCCACAGAAGAAAGACCTGGCTTCCTAAAGGTCAGCCTTTGAAAATCCTGTGAAGCACGGTTGTATTCTGACACACATGGGGTGGCCATAAGTTGGATTTGACTTAATGGGAATTGCTTTTTATTTGGTCATCTCTATCTTGTCTAACAGGTCCCTAGCCAAGTGATCACAAAGCTGGACAGAACTTACTGGCCTTGAGGGGACAGTAGTAGTGGTTTATAAACCACTGGTCTTCCAACTCCACCCCAAGTAAACCCAAAGTAAACTCAAACCAAACCCACTGCAGTAGAGTCAATTCTGACTCACAGCTACCCTATAGACAAAGTAGAACTTCCCCGTAGAGTTTCTAAGGAGTGTCTGGTGGATTCAAGCTGCTGACGTCTTGGTTAGCTGTTGTAGCCCTTGACCACCAGGATGTCAGCCAAAGCCAAGTGACCACCAGGATAGCAGGATGTCAAAATCAGGCAGGGAGCCCTAGAGACTTCCTTGTTCCATGTGATATCCAGGCCTGCCATGCTAGTCAGACTGTTCCCTTGGAGAGAATTATTCAACCTCTCTGTTCATTGGTTGCTATCAGGGAGCATCTCTTGCCTTTGTAAATTCTTCCTCCATTAACAATAAAATTAAAAATTATGTTTTATGACTGTATTTGTGTGTAGAGATATATGCTATTATATGAGGTTCGATAACTAAGTCTGTGAACTTCACTGTTATAAGTGCTACATGCTTCCTTGGTGAACATCACTACAGTCACCTTCAAAGCACCCCCCTTGGGAAGGTATGCACTGACCCAACACCTAGGCCACCCTTCAGTGCAATTTTGGAACACTTTCTGGAATGGCCATTGCACAGTGTGGCATCATGGCAAGGTGGCAATTTTGCAAACTTAATTATCTAGTTGTCTTTGAGGGAGTTTTTAGCCAGTAAACAAATGACTGTACTGCAACACCCACCCTACTCAGCTGATCTGGCCCCCAACGACTTTTTTCTTCACCCGAAGATAAAGGAAATGTTGAAAGAAATACATTTTGATGACATTCAGGACATCGAGGGTAATATGACGACAGCTCTGACGGCTGTCAGAAAAGAGTTCCCAGATTGCTTTGAAGGGTGGACTAGATGCTGGCATCAGGGCACAGCTTCCCAAGGGGAGTACTTCAAAGGTGACTGCAGTGACAGTCAGCAGTGAGGTATGTAGTACTTTTTCTAGGACGAGTTGGAGAACTTAATTGGCAGTCCTTGTGTATTAAATCACTCCATCTGATCCTTAAACTTAACAAAAACATTTTCACGAGCCTCTAAAACTTCTGGGACCTGGGTACTGTACTTGCCATGCCAGTGGCTCTGGAGGTGACTCCAGTCATGACATTTCTTGTACTGTCACCTCATAGTGAAGAGCTGCCTGTGGGCATTAGAGAGATTTGGATTTGATTCTGGGCTCTGCTGGATTTGCTGCAGTTCCTTGGGTAAGTTTTTTAACTTCTCTGTGCCTCATTTTTCTCATTTGTAAGCTGGAGGAAATGGAATTCCCTCAACAGGATCGATGGAAATGTTAAATACTTGGTATAGTTCTCATTGAGTGCTAGATGCTCCCTAAACGGAACGACAAGGATTCCTGAGTGGCACAGACCGTTAAGTGCTCAACTACTAGTGAGAAAGTTGGTGTTTTGAACCCACCCAGAGGCACCTCAGAAGACAGGCCTGGTGATCTGTTTCCGAAGGGTCACAGCCTGGAAATCCCTAGGAACTAATTCTACTCTGACATATGTGGGGTCGTCACAAGTTGAAATCAACTCAACTGTAACAAAAGCAGCAAATGGAACAAAAACAGTACCTCCCAATGACTGTGGTTCTTCAATGTACAATCACGCCATCAGAAGAATTAATCTCTGAAGAAAGCCAAAGCATGTAGAATCTCTTCTGGGCCCCTTTGGGTTGGGCTCCAGGGGACAGCAGAGTAGATTCTGACTTGGATGACCAACCCTGGGTTCTTTTCTACTCCTTGTACCCAGAGCCCGGGGTTCTGGGAGTGATACAGAGGGTTAAGGAGCTACAGAAGAATGGATAAGGAGGTGGAGGGCAGAGAGCAGCAAGATCTTATAAAAATCAGAGCTCATCTCCTTGCTTTGCTCAGTGCCACCGAAGAAGTGGTGTAAAGACCACCCTACCCCCTGTCTGCCGGACTGCCTGTCTGGTTTGGGCAAGGACGGAGTGAGGTAAGATGCACACAAGACCACCCTCTACACATTTGAGACTTGCAGAGACCTTGCTTGTGCCATCCAGTTGCTTTACTCAAGGAGGGACCCAGCTCAGCCTGAGGCGTGTGACACTGAGAACAATAATGCAAACCAAGTGGCTTTGACTAAACTGAAGAATGAATTATACACAGTAGGAAGATCTACCCTTTCCTATAAAATACATTTCAAATTGTGGATTTGGTAAACAACAACAACAAAAAAAACTCACTCCTCCACCAATGTTGTCTCCTCTCCAACCTTGAAATGTGGACTGATAAAGATCCTCTTTTAAAATGCAAATCACTGTGGGAGTTTTTAGGGAACTGTCAGTCATTCACTCTCTAGAGTGAATTAGTTTAGTGAGCTTGAGTTCCTTCAACCCTTAACTGAGATTTGTGTGGCTGCCAACAGGAGTTTGGACAAGATGAGGAGACAGGCAGGGAGAGTATGTTCTGGGCCCCAGGATGGGGGGTTGTGCTAAATGAAAAATAAGACTGGAGTTTTGCTGGCTTGGGGATCTGGCAGTGGCCAGGATGCATGAGGGAAGCACCAGGACTCTGGAAAGGAGACTGAAACAAACTGAAGGGCAAGACACAGCGAGAGGGAACAGAGGGAGTGGGAAACTCTGATAACCCAGAACTTAAACAAAACGATGCAATCAAGTTCTTTAAGTGTTTGATGAAAAAATAAGTTGTAATTCCCTTGAAAGCAATGTCCGCATTGGCCTCTGCTCTGAAAATTCTTGCCCTGTGGTCTTACAAAGGCCAGGGAGCAACTTTGATTCTCGTTTTTCCATCTAATTGCATTTTAATAAGGATCCTGGTGGCACAGTGGTTAAGAGCTCAGGCTATTATCAGAAAGGTCAGCAGTTCCAATTCGCTTAGTTGCTCTTTGGAAAGCCTCTGGGATTGCTCTACTTTGTCCTACAGGGTCACTATGATTCAGAATTGATTCAGTGGCAGTGGATGTGGTTTTATTTTGGTTCTGGTGGCACAGTGGTTAAGCATTCGGCTGCCAATCGAAAGGTCGGTGGTTCAAATCCACCCAGGAGCTCCACAGGAAAAAGACCTGATGATCAGCTCCCATAAAGATTGTAGCCTAGGAAATCCTATGGGGCAGCTTTTCTCTGTCACACAGGGTCGCTATGGGTCAGAATCGACTTGATAGATGCCACCACCAACAAGCTAAGGATGGGAAGCAACCTTGATTCTCAGCTCACCATCAGACTGCATTCTAATTAGTTAGTCTGAAAGCCCTAGTTCTGGACTGCTTGGTAGAATTTGCTTAGGGACTGCATTCAAGATTTGTACTTTCCTGTGAATCCTCCTAAATATACATATTGATATATGTGTGTGTGTATGTATATATATGTGTACATATGTATACGTATGTATGTATGGAAACCCTGGTGGCCTAGTGGTTAAGTGCTACTGCTGCTAACCAAAAGATCAGCAGTTCGAATCTGCCAGGTGCTCCTTGGAAACTCTATGTGGCAATTCTACTCTGATTTGTAGAGTCGCTATGAGTTGGTATGGACTCACTGGTGCTGGACTTGGTTTTGGGTGTATGTGTATGTTTATTTGATGTTAGTGCATTCATTTCATATGATTGTTTTTTTTTATTTTTATTTAACATAACTGAGTGAAAATGTACATTCACGTATAAATTTACATGCCCACCTATATGCAGCTTCCACTGCTCTCCCTGTCCGGTGACTGCACACTATTCTCTCTGCTCCATACATGTCTTATCCTCCCAACATGATCGGTTTTTTTGATACAAAAATGTCATCCACTGTCCTCCTACCCAACTTGAGAGGGAGTCCCTGCACTGGCCCAGTGAAATGAGAAGGAGAAACTCCCTGGAGAATTCAGTATTGTTCTACTCTAGAAAACATATCATTTCTAAAAATCCTGCAGGTAAACTGTTTCCAGTATTTACTCTTGTTTAAGCATAAGCAGGGGATCCCTAGGAGATGCAGACAGTTAAGCACTTGGCTACTAACCAAAAAGCTGGTGTTTAAAGCCCCCCAAAAGTCCCATGGAAGGAAGGCCTGGCAGTCTGCTTTGAAAGGTGGTGGGTAGCACAGAGTCCCCAGGTAGTGCTGACTTTTAACATGCTTGAATGCTAACTACTGACAAATTGAAAGTTTGTGTCTACCCAAAAATCAACCAAAAACCAAACCCAGTGCCTTTGAGTCAATTCCAACTCACAGCGACCGTATAGGAAAGAGCAGAACTGCCCCATAGGATTTCCAAGGAATGCCTGGTAGATTTCAGCTGCTAACATTTTGGCTAACAGCCGTAGCACTTAACCACTATAAAGAAAGTCCTGGTGATTTACTTCTGAAAACTCTGCCATTAAAAACCCAGTTCTGTTCTGCACACATGCAGTCACCATGAATTGAAATTGATTCAACAGCTACTAGTCTGGTTTTTTGGAAGCAGTGGCAGAGTGTTTACCTAAGCCAGCTGAAGTGGAAGCTGGAGGAAAGACATCTATTCAACAATTACTTAAAAAGCAAAGCTTTGTAATGCTAGATATTTTCTCTCTTGCTTGTTGAACCTCTGTTTGATGAGAGACTTCTAAGTCTCTTGGTACGCTGGTGCCTAAACTTGATTGGAATCCATGGCCTTGTGATAGGTAAGTGCTATGGCTGCTAACCAAATGTTGGCAGTTTGAATCCACCAGGTGCTCCTTAGGAACTCTGTGGGGCAGTTCTACTCTGTCCTACAAGGTCACTATGAGTCAGAATCGACACTACAGCAGTGGGTTTAGGTTGGGTTTGAACTTAAAAAGGTGTCCCTGGGGGGGAGTCGAAACAGTCAACATGCTCAGCTGCTAGCTGAAAAGTTGTGTGTTCAAGTCCACCTAGAGGTAGCTCAGAAGAAAGGCCTGGCTACCTACTTCTAAAAAAATCAGCCACTGAAAACCCCATGAAACACAGTTCTGACACAAATGGGGTCGCCACAAGTCTGAATCAATTCAACACGACCCTGTTTTCTGATCTGTGAAGTCAGGCTGATTGCACACACCTGGTGGGTCATTGTGAAAATAAAAGGAGTGATGCTTTACTGACAGTAATTCAGCATCTTTTATAAAACACCAGCCAGCCAAGGCCAAGTGCTGTCGAGTCGGGTTAAAATTACCAGGTTTTGTCTCACCACTTGCTAGACAGGTAGTCAAGCTCACAGTGCCCTTTACCTCCTATCAGTATTTCTGCAGTCACCTGGCAGACACTGTCTTAACTCTCAAACCTAGCAGTCTTGTGTTGTGGTCCATGGTGGGGTGGCCTGGCTTATCTAGCCCCTTTCTCCTACTGACACCACATCCTGTTACTCTTTTGTAGCTGCGTCTTTTGTAGCTATATTCCTGTGTAGTTGCAAATCTCATAGGATTTGCTGATCGTTTGTCGCTAAGCAATCACATCAAATCTGACAATTCTTGTAGTGCAGTTCCTAGGGGCGACCAGTCACCCCTCCTACTGGCCAACAAAAGAGGAAACAATATTCTCATCAGGAGAATCTGAGCCAGCCTACAAAGTGACCAACCTGCTGATTTAGCCCTAATCAACATCCATGGAAGCAACAGTCAAGAAATAAAACACTATATTGCACTGGGTAAGTCTACTGCAGAAGACCTCCTTCAAGTTATTTTTTAAAAAGCCAAGATGTCATTTTGATGACTAAGGTGAGTCTGACCCAAACCATCATCTTTTCAATCACCTCATATGCATGTGAAAGTTAGATAATGAAAAACGAAGACAGGAGAATTGATGCATTTCAGCTGTGTTGTTGGCAAGGAATTTGAATATATCACCGACTGCCGAAAGAACTAACACATTAGTTTTAGAAGAGATAGAACCAGAATGTTCCTTTAAAGTGAAGATGGAGAGACCTCAATTAATTGGACACGTCATCAGGAAAGAACAACTGGCAGGAGGGGCATTCGATTTGGGAAAATAGCCACAAAAAAAGCCACTACCACTGAGTCAATTCTGACTCACAGAAACCCTGTAGGACAGAGTACAAATGCCCCATAGAGTTTCCAAGGAGCTTCTGGTGGATTTGAACTGCTGACCTTTGGGTCAGCACTTAACTACTACACTACCAGGGTTTTCACTGAAAAACAAGGGATACCCTTAGCAAGATGGACTGACATCATCTCACGACAGCAGGCTCGAATGTCCCAGTGATCACAAAGATGTCACAGGACGAGGCAGTGCTTCATTTTGTTGTACGTGGAATTGCTATGAATCAGAGCCAAGTCGACGACAAGTTAACAAAACTAACAAAAAGAAAATAGGTTGTAGGAAAAGATTCCAATAAAAGAAATGTAGGCACTATGACCTTTAGTCAGATTCTGTGGACAAACTGTTAAGACAGTTTGGTTGGCTGGTAAAGCATTGTAAGAGTTCCAACATTGTTTACTTGATTTTTTTTTTTAAATGTTTCTTAATGGATGATGTACTTTGAAGAATGCCAGCCCACCGGCCATACTCAGGTCCATTGTTGGTTAAATGCTAGCCAAAATCTGTGAAAGTGTAAGGCTTCACTTTCTTATTTTAAAAAAGGCATTCATAAGCCAGATTATTCAATATACTAGATTTCAAAGGTCTCCCTCCAGCTGTATTTCCAACAGGGTTTAGAGAGAAAGGGTTTATCATGATTATTCATGTTGGGGCAGACAACCAGGGAATCGCAAATAAAATGACTCCCCTCCCTCATTTGAATTACACCTCCTTTCCCCTCGTTGGAAATGCTGGTGGTGTAGTGGGTTAAGTGTATATCTGCTAACCAAAAGGTCAGTAGTTCAAATCCACCAAGTACTCCTTGGAAATTCGATGGGGCAGTTCTACCCTGACCTATAGTTGGACCTATGTCAACAGCAGTGGATTTGGGGGGTTCTCCTCTTATTCTCAGTCCCCAGATACAAATATCCCTTTTTTCCTATGAATCCTGGGATATCTTCTACAGACATTCTCTTAGATAAATATGGAAGGAGGGTTGCAGTCCTGGGTCCTCCCAGCCTCCAGAGCAAGCAAATTGGTCTGCATCCAGAGTCATAAAACAGCAAGGATCCCACAGTAAATCAAGGCTGCTGACATGCTGTGTTTTCGTCTGCAGTTAATGGATACAGATCAAGTGCAAAACCAAAACCAAATCCATTGCTGTTGAGTTGATCTTGACTCCTAGCAATCTTGCAGGATAAAGTAGAACTGCCTCCTAGGGTTTCCAAGGCTGAAATCTTTATGGAAGGTGACTGCCACATCATTCTCCACTGGAGGTGCTGCTGGGTTTGAATCGCAGTGTTTAGGTAAGCAGTCTGCCCCTAACTGTCACACGATCAGTGCTCCACTGATAAAGGACAAAGGCTCTTCAAATGCTTCACAAAGGAAGAGAGATTTGTGGGGGGGCACAATGAATGGTGCCTTGGGCCAGGCCAGGGAGTCCCTGGAAGGTGCAGATGGTTAATATGATCAGTTGGAGGTTGAAGTCCACTCAAAGACACCACAAAAGAAAGGCCTGGTGATCTGCTGTGGAAAAATCCTATAGTTTTACCTCGACACCCATAGATAGGGTCACCATGAGTTGGAGTCAACTTGACATCAACAGTTTTTGTGCACGCTGCAGGCTGCAGGTCTCTGAGAAGCCAGAGCCCTGGGTGAGAAGGGCCACCTGGACTCTGCACTATGGCAGGTCTCATCACACCTATGGATTTCTGAATCATCCAGGCAGAAATCCGTCTCACAGACCCTTACTTTCCAGTCCCTGCAAGGACTTGACTTCAGGAATTCCTCCCACGCTCACCCTTACCCCTTCCTGCTCTGAGTGCCCCCCTCACGTTTTGAGGCTGAGTGAGGAGGGCGGTGGATGCAGACTGGCAAAATCAACATTTTTGGGTCCCTTCCAGATTGTTTTGGAGTCAGCAGGACACATGAGCTGGCCACAATAGGTTCACTTTCATGTGGCTGCTGGAGCAGGCAAGACTCCCAAGTAAAAACTCTGAATGTGAATTTAGCTAGTTTTGGATAAAGACGCCTTTCAGCGTCAATAAACACCATGAATGCAGTGGCGGTGGAGTTACAACTTAATGAGATGAGGGGAAGTGCAACGGGTCAGGCCTCATCTCCCAGCCTCTGTCATGCTAATCGGCTGGGCAGCCGGCAGCTGAAAAACTGCTGGAATTTTTATTTGCATTTCATTTACTGGGAAGGAAATTGACCCAGATGGTCCACAAAGGCCCAGGAAGGCTGGCAGGCAGTGTAGGGCTGCACACTTCTCGGAGAGCCTGCCCTTGCCTGCCCATCCCTCTCTGCGCCTGGGGCATAAAAGATTAAAACAGCGGAAGGGAATTGATTTCATGATTTTAGATAATTTCCCCCAGATTTCAGAAAAGATCTCAGAACACCTAATTTAATCAACTGGCAGCTCAATAGTAATTAAAGGGAAGAAAAGCAGAGATAATGAAAGAGGTGGCGAGGATTTTTGCTGTTGCTGGTGGGAACCTTTCTTAATTAGGAAAAGTCTAAAAAATGAAATGATGTTCATGGAGACACAGGCCCGGTGTGCCGGAGCCGGCACCATAGTCAGCCAGTGATGGGTTGTTTGCGAAGTTCGTCTTCTCAGGAGAAAGTCAAACAGTCGGCCATGGAGGTTTCCACTTGGTATTTCCCTGAGCGTTTGCCTGAACCTTGAGGGCTGGAATCTTGGGGTGAGTTCTGAATTGTCTCTGCATGGTCTCCAGAGGAGTCCTGTCTTGGTTTCCTAGTGTTGCTGTAGCAGAGATACCACAAGGGGGTGGCTTTAAAGAACAGAAATATCTTTTCTTACAGATCTGGAGGCTAGAAGCTCTAATTCAGGGCACTGGCTCTGGGAGAAGACTCTCTGTTGGCTCTGGCAGAAGGTACTTGTATCTTCTAACTTGTTTAGCTTCAGAGTTCCTGGGTTCTTTGGTGAATGCCACCTGGCATCTATCTTCCTCAGCATATATTTCCTTGTCTGTGTCTCTTTTGCTCCTTTATTTAAAGCTCAGAAGTGATTAGATTTAGGTCACAACCTACACTGAGAAGGCCTCATTAGCATAACAAAGAAACCTCTATTCCCAAACTGGACAACATTCACAGGTAGTGGGCAGGATCACGGTTCAATCCACAGCAAGTTCCTAACAGCAAAAGTTCTTACTCAGGTTAGACTCTCCGTCTACCTTAGGTTGGGTTCTCCAGAGAAGTAAAACATGTAAAGCATATAAATATATATAGAGAGAGAGTTATATTAAGAAAAGGGCTCATGTGTAGAGGCTAGAACATCCCAAATCTGTGAGTCAGGATAGAGGCTTCTTCTGGGTCATGTATCCACAGAGGCTAAGCAACCCAAGATCAGCAGGTCAGAGAGCAGGGCTCTTGCTGCAAAGACAAATGAATCCCAAGATCAACAAACAAGACCATATGTAAGCTACTAACTCAGGTTCCAAGAACCAGAGCTCAGCTGCAGCATTCAGAGCCCATAAAAGCCCGTGAGCCTTCCCAGAACATCCACTTACATTAGATGCAGGCCACATGCCCAGAGAGACTCCCTTTCAATGATTGGCTACTCACAGCAGATCCTATTATGGAGGTGATCGTATTATATCAAATCCCATCATGGAAGTGATCACAACATCATATGCCTGCCAAACCACTGAGAATCATGGCCCAGTCAAGCTGACACACAATCTTTGCCATCACACTGTCTACATTGTCATGACTCTTCGCTAGTGTAGGAATAGGAGTGAAGCTCTTGGGTAAGGCAGCCTTTCCAAAAATCTGGGCTCTGCTAACCATTAGTTTTGTGACTTTGAATGAGTTACATTTCAACTGTCTACACCTTGGTTTTCTTGTCTATAAAATGCAGATGATAACAGTTCCCTCCTTATAGGGTCCTTACACATGTGGGATGAGGCAGGGCACATGAAGTGTTTAGTGTCATCTTCACAATCTTTATTATTGTTCAGCCCATTGTTGCTGCCATTTTCCAGTCCATCTCAATGGGGTTTCGCTCATTTTCATTGACCCTCTGCTTTACCAAACATGGTACCCTTTTACAGCAATTGATCTTTCCTGATGACATGTCCCAAGTAAGCAAGACAAAAATCTCATCATCCTTGCATCTAAGACACGTTTTGGCTGTACTTCAAGACTGATTTATTTGTTCTTCTGCCACCCCATGGTGTTATTGAATGTTCTCAGCCAACACCACAGTTTGAATGGGTCAATTCTTCTTCACTCTTTCTTTTGCATTGTCTGGCTTTCACATGAATATGAGGTGATTGAAAAGACCATGGATGGGCCAGGTGTACGTTGGTCATCAAAGTGACATCTTTGTTTCTTTAAACACTTTAGAGAGATGCTTTGTAGGAGGAGACTATTGTTATCTAAAGGGGTTTCCTTGGGTGATTTTTTGAATGTAGATCAGCAGGACTTTCTTCCTAGTGTATTTTAGTCTGGAAGTTCTGCTGAAACCTATTCAACATCATAACAACACATGAGCCAACAATGACAGATGGTTAGTTATTCTGCATATAGTGCATTGGATGGGAATAGAAACTGAGTCTTCCACATGGTAGTGAGGATTTTACCACAGAACCAACATGCCCTCCTAAAGCATCCTTTATCTGGCACATAACGAGCATTATAACTAACTGAAAATAAAGGTTTAGCTAGCCATAATGAAGAAAGTAAATGTTGTGGCTCCTCTTCACCTTCTTATCCTTCAATGATGGGGCAAAGATCCAGGCAGAATCCCTAGAGATCTGGGGAACCAGGCTCCTTTTGGACAGCTAATAGACCTTGATACCAGGAATTGCTTTCCACTGAATTTCAGTGAACTTAAGACCTTCAAATTACTCTTCTCAGCCTCTGGAAGCTGTGTGTTTCACAACTAACCCAGCCCTCCAGACCACCAAGGCATAGAGAGGCTATGACTCAGTAAGCTCCAGGAATCTGTATCTGTCCCATAAGGAATGGAAGGAATTTCTCTCTTGAAAGGCTGGTAAGTGGAGGGAGTGGAGGAGTTCAAATACACACTCTCTTGAAAGGGAGCTTGACCAATGAAGAAGCTGATTCCACTGGGGGTCACCTAAGTTCCTCAAGAAGGGGCTGCCCACCATGGTGCACACAGGCCAGTGACAGCAAGAGGGAGCTTATCTCAGCTCAGCCTGTCCCAGCAAGAGTAGAATTTTGAAGTGCTATTATGTGGGAGATCTGTGCATCCAAGGTCTTAGTTTCTCATGAATCCTGGCTTAAAAGTAGTGAGGTAGCTATTAGGATGGGCACCTTAGGACAGTGGTTTTGACCAGGAGTGATTTTGGTAGGCTGGGCTTTCTAAACAACCTCCCTCCCCAAGGAGCATTTGACAATGTCTAGAGGCATTTATTATTATTATTTTTTAATGTGATTGAGTAAAAGTTTACAACTCAAGCCAACTTGGCATAAGAAACCCTGAGCACCTGCCTCTATGCAACTGTATCTGCTCTCCTCACCCTGTGACAGTGCACTCACCCCATCCACTCTTTTCTTCCAGTATCCACTCAATTGACACCTGTCCCCTCCTCTTCAACCTCTCCTCTCCCTTCTAAAAAGAGACTAGTTGGACAGCCTTATATATATATTAAACCATAAGGTACACACATCACCTGCATCACTTTGTGTCCCTTAGTCCAGTCCAATCTTTGTCTGAAGTATTGGCTTCAGTACTGGTTTAACCTCTGGGCTAGCAGGAAGTCCAGGAGCTATATTCCCAGGGGACCCTCCAGGCTGTCAGAACTTTAAGTCTGGTCTTTTAATAGAGTTCTTGATCTGCATAATACTCTTTTTTGTTATGCCATATCAGGAACTATACATTGTTTCCTGACAGGGCTGTCTTTGGTGGTGGCCAGCCATCATCTAGTTCTTCTGATCTCATGCTGATGTAGTCTCCCAATCATATAGACCTTTATGACTCGTAGGCTCGTATTTTCCTCATGTCCTTGATGTCTTGGTTTTCATCTGCTCCAGGTGGGTTGGGATTGGCAGATTGCTGGCTTTTGAAACTCCAGTGGCAGTTTTTAAAAAAATGAATCTTGGCAGTGCAACAGTTAAGTGCTTGACTGTGAACCCAAAAGTTGGAGGTTCAAACCTACCTCTTGGCCATATGGGAGGAAGACCATAGAATCTGTTCCTGTAAAGATTAAACCAAGAAGAAGGAAAAAAACCAAAAAAACCACAACTCACAGTGACCCTATAGGACAGAGTAGGACTGTTCCATAGAGTCTCCAAGGAGTACTTGGTGGATTCAAACTGCCAGCTTCTTAGTTATTAGCCATAGTACTTAACCACTATACAAGGAAACACTGTGAGGCAGTTTTATGGAAACCGGTGACAGCAACAAGAGGGAAATTTGGGGTTGTCACAGTTGGGAAGGATATGCTATTGGCAACCAGTGGATTGAAACAAAAACTGCTGCTAAACATCCTACAAAGTACAAAATAGCTCCCCACCACAAAGAATGATCTAGCCCCAAATATCAACAGTGCTGATATTGGAAAAACATGGTCCACGGTATGCCCTTTGTGGTGTTGCAAGAGCTGTCATTATTGGTTGCAGAAGTTGCTAGGTGGTAGTGTTGGCAAAGATGCTGGTGAAGATAGTGTGTGTTTAGTATTGGCTGAAAGGTTGGCTGGGAGCCATGATGGCTCAATGGTTAAGTGCTCAGCTGCTAACCCAAAGGTCAGTAGTTCACACCCACCCACCAGCTTTGCAGGAGAGAGACCTGTTGATCTGCTTCTGTGAAGATTACAACTAGAACACTCTAGGGAAAGTTCATCTCTGCCATGTGGGATTGTTATGAGTTGGAATCAACTTGGTGGCACCCAACAAAAATGAACAGTTGGCCAAGGTGGTGTGTTGCGTCTCTGAAAATGGAGGACAGTGTCCTTATAGCCCTGAATGGTAAGCAAGCCAACTGTGCAGGCCGTTACCCTGAATTTGTATTCCACTTTGAAACACTATGAGGCTCTTCTGCTCCATCCTATAGGGTTGTTGAGTCACAGCTGACTTGATGGCAACCAGGCTTTTCAACAACCAATAGCTGGTGAGTGTGAAGAAGTTATTCAATCCCTCTAAGCATCAGTTTTCTTGTCTATGAAATGGGAATGGCAATATTGCCATCTCCCAAGGCTGTTGTAGGGAGTAAAAAGCATAATGCGTAGTAGGGTCTCCAACACTAGGAACCCTCTGCTCTGCTGGGGCCTTAAGCAGGATTTCCCTTTGGGAAATAACGGCAGGGGGAGAGCTGAGAGTGGGAGCAGAGGTGTGAGCATAGGGGATGGAGCTAAATAGGGCTGGGGAAGAGATGCTTGAGATACAGCCCTGTTCTTGGTGATCTGCCTGAAAAAAAAGATGGTGGTGAGAGGACTCAGTCATTGGCCTAGAAAGATCACAGGATCACAGCTGTGTTGGATTGTCAGGGCTGTCAGGTGAAGGATCACTCCTGTGGGATAGGGACTCCTCTGGGTGTCAATCCAGGAGTGAAAAGGAACCACTGATTGCACTTTACAGTCTCTTCAGAGACTTTCTTTGCCCAGTGGAATCTGAGGTCCCCTTCCCTGGCCCCACACTCTCAGAAAGCCACCTCTGTGATATGTAAGGAATGACAGGAGTACCTCCTAGTCAGGCCGCTCCTCTCCTGCTCAGTGTAAAAGCCTGCAGGTGATGCGGCTGGAGCATCACCTGGGAGGAAGGAGGACTGTGGGAACCACGTTCAGAACCCCTGATAAACACACTGTTTCAGGTCTAGATCTGTCATACATAAAGTCCAGCAGTGCACCAGTTCTGTTTCCTCAAACAAGCAGACAGGGTCCGTCAGAGAGTCTGACAGAGTTATCTGCAGGCTCAGCCCAGCTCCTACAGCTCTGCCAAGAGCCTTTGGAACAAGCAGGGTAAGAGTCAGCTATTTGGGACATATAGCTCAGGGTATCAAAATGTGGGGTTCAGAGGGTTTTGAACTGTGGCTAAATCACAATGTGTCAATGAACCTCTGTATCAAGGAACATTACAAAATCCTTGGTCATCTGTGATTTCAGAATTACCAACCATGAACTCCTAACAAGGAGAATGGCTATGTCAGGAGAAGCAGGGACTTTCGTGTTATAGTTATGACGATGTCCCTCCCTTCACGTAAGATAATTGTTGTCTACTGTCTAGCTAGTGAATACCCATTCCTCTCCCTCTCCATCCTTGTAAAGCATATTTTCTTCTGTGTTTAAATCTTTTCTTGAATTCATATAATAGCTGTCTCATCCAATACGTCCTTTTGCATCTCTAGTCTCATAAGAGCAAAAAACATCAGGGGGAAAAAAAAACACCAAAAAGCTATGGGTTAAGAAGTTCCTGAAGTCAGTGGAGAAAGATGCATGGAAGTGAACCTGGCAAACAAGCCCAATCAGAGCAAGTAACTGCAAGGGACGTTTACATGAAAGGTAGTTGTCATCTCCAGACACATGAGACACCTGAGGCATCCCCTGAATTCTTCCTGTTATTAAAGTCAATTCTGGAGGAGGAAGAGGAGGAGAAGAAGAAAAAGGAGAAAACAGACTTTTATAAGCTGTAGAAAAATATACCGTATTTTTCACAGAATAATGTGCCTATGTAAATAATGTATACATACACGTAACACGTAACATGCTTATGAAAACAGTGGAGGAGTGTATATGGCTGGCCAAAATAAATAAATAAGTAAATGTATACTGCACATGTTATTTTCATAAAAATACAATAAAGCCTCTGAGCTAGCAGATACATACGTGAATCTGGCCTTGTTGGCAAATTTCACCACCCTTAGGTTGTATCTGCTGCTCTTATGAGACTACGGATATGAAAGGACATATTGGATGAGACAACTATGATATGAATTCAAGAAAAGATTTAAACACAGAAGAAAACATGCTTTACAAGGATGGAGAGAAATGCGTATTCACTAGCTAGACAGCAGACAACAATTACCTTAGGTAAAGGGAGGGACAACACACAGTAGAGCAGATGTCAGCACAACTGGACTAAACCAGCAGCTCAGGAGTTTCCTGAATACCACCAAGCACTTCGAGAGACAGAGTAGCAGGGTCAGGGGTCTAGGGACCATGGTTTTCAGAGGACATCTAGGTCAATTGGCATATCAAAGTTTACGAAGCAATTGTTCCGCATTCCACTTTAGAAAGCAGCATCTAGGACCTTAAAAGCTAGTGACTGGCCATTTAAGATGCATCAATTGGTCCCAACCCACCTGAAGCAAAAAAAAAAAAAAAAAATGAAGAACACTGAAGACACAAGGAAAACATTAGCCCGAGATACACAAAGGGCCTCGTTAACCAGAGACGTCATCAGCCTGAGACCAGAAGAACTAGATGGTGCCCAGCTGCCGCTAGTGACTGCACTAGCAGGGAATGCAACAGAGAGTCCATGAAGAAACAGGAGAAAAGTGGAGTGTGGAACTCAAATTACAGTAAAAAGACCAGACAATGATCTGAGACTGGAGGGACCCCAGAAGACATGGTCCCCAGAATCTCTGCTAGCCCAAAATTAAAACCACTCCTAAAGCCAACTCTTCAGACAAAGATGGACTGGACTACAAGACATAAAATGATACTTGTGAAAATTGTGCTTCTTGGCCAAGTAGGTACATGAGACTAAACTGGCAGCTCCCGTTTGGATGTCAGATGAGAAGGCAGAAAGGGACAGGAGCTGCTTGGATGGCCACAGGAGTGGAAATGAGGTATGTGCTGTCACATAGGGTGAGCAACTAGGGTCACATAACTATGTGCATGTAAATTTTTGTATGAGAAACTTGGACTGTAAACTTTCACTTAAAAGACAATTAAAAAAATGTTTTAATGGGGGAGAGGGAGATTAGGGAAACCAACCACTACTCCCCCAAGCAAGTGTCTCTCGGTCCAACCTGCAGATTCCTCACAGCATGTGTGTTCTGTGTTCTGCTTTGTACTAGAAGATGGGCCAGGTGTCCAAGGAAGCAAATCGAGTCTTGAAAAACCGATATTTTGCATCAGGAAAGCTGACAAATGACCCATGAGCGTCAGTACAACCCCCATGCCTTTGCAAAGACCCACTCCACTTGATGGGAAGTCTGCCTTCTCTTCTCCAGGAGCAGGAAGGTTCTAGACAAACATGAAGATCAACAGAAGATGAACACGCTTCATAGTCACAAGCAGCAAGACCCAGGTCACTGCAACAAAATCATATATTTCTATGATCACCACCTGCCAGCCTCTAACTTCAAGACTTGGCAAGGTGAGTCCCCTGGAAGCTGGGGAATCTTACCTCCTTCCTCAGTACTCAGGTTAGAAGCTGGTACTGGCAGAATTCCTTGAGAAAACTGTACAGGTGACAGGTGAGTTACAAACACACTGCTGAGGTATGTTCTGATCTGCTAGAATCAATGGAGGTGGCAGTCCTCACAAGGACTGACTCCAGCCTCCACCAAGTTTTGTCTCTTTGTTGCTATTACAAGGCAGAATGGAAAGAAGCATCTTGCAGGATTTCCCATGTAACCGATCTAGAGTGAAGGAAAGCAAACCAACTCCAGCTTCCTTCTCTGTCAGTGCTTTATTCCAGGGAATTCCACTCCTGGAAACCGGGCAGCTTTTGCTTACAGGATCCACAGTGCCTGGGAAGGGGAAGAGATTAGAAGAAGTGATAGGTAAGGCACAACTGTCGGCCTCATACCAGTACAACTAGCATTTGCTGACGGCCTCATCCTAGAGTCTCTTTGCACTTAGATTTCTCCAAGTATATTGTTGTTGTAACTAGGTGCCAGCAAGTCGACTCATGGCTACCTTAAGCACAACAAAACGAAACACTGCCCTGTCTTGCCCCATGTCCACAATTGTTTTTATGCTCTTGGGAATCTTCTGTTCAGTTCTTTTACTTCATCATTCCTTCCTTTTGCATTAGTTGCTCGACATTCGAGAGCAAGTTTCAAAGTCTTTTCAAGTTTCAGAGTCTTTTCTGGCATCCAGTTTGGTCTTTCCTTTCTTTACTATCTTTTTAAAGACCTCTTGCTTTCTCCATGGGTGATGTCTTTGACGTCATTCCACAGTTCATCTGGTCTTTGGTCATTAGTGTGCAACATATCAAATCTGTTCTTGATGATCTCTAAACTCAGGTGGAATATACTCGAGCTCATACTTGTGGCTCTCATAGACATGTTCGAATTCTCTTCTATTTCAGTTTAAACTTGCATATGAACAATTGATAGCCTGTGTCACGGTCAGCTCCTGGTCTGGTTCTGACTGCTAATGTGGAGCTTTTCCATCATCTTTTTCCACAGTTGTAGTCGATTTGATTCCTGTGTATTTCATCTGGTGAGGCCCAGGTGTATAGTCTCCGTTTGTGTTGGTGAAAAAAGATATTGCAATGAAGAAATTCTTGCAAAATTCTATGATGTGATCTCCGGCATCATTTCTATCACCAAAGCTGTATTTTCCAACTACCAGCCTTTTTCCTTAGTTTCTGACTTTTGCATTCCAATCACCAGTATTTGTCAGTGATATCCTGACTGCATGTTCAATCAGTTTTGGATTGCAGAAGCTGGTAAAAAATTTCAATTTCTTCATCTTTGGCCTTAGTGGTTGGTGCATACATTTTAATGGTAGTTGTATTAACTGGTATTTGGATATTATTCTGTCACTGAGAGCATTGTACTTCAGGACAGATCTTGAAGTGTTCTTTTTGATGATGAATACAACACCGTTCCTTTTCAAGTTGTCATTCCAGGCACAATAGACCGTATGATTGATTCAAAATGACAAATACTGGTCCATCTCAGCTCACTAATGCCTAGGATTTCAGTGTTGATGTGTTCCATCTCATGTTTGACAATTTCTGGCTTTCCCAGATTTATACTTTGTACATTCCATGTTCTGATTATTAATGAATATTTGCAGCTGTTTCTTCTGATTTTGAGTTGTACCACATGAACAAGTCAGATCCTGAAGGCATGACTCTATCTGCACCACAAAGGCTGACTCTACTCTGAGGAGGCAGCTCTGTCCCAGTTGCCTTCTGAGGGCCTTCCAACCCGGGGAGCTCAATTTCCAGCACTATATCTGATAAAGTTCTGCTGCTATTCATCACGAGTCGGATCCGACTTGATGGCACTTGGCTGGCTGGCTATTTATAAGGTTTTCCCTGGATAATTCTTCCCAGAAGTAGACTGTCGGGTCCTTTTTTCTAGTCCGTTTTAGTCTGGAAGCTCAGCTGATGTCCTGAATGTCATCCAGATGTCTTCCTTTCAATTATTTCCTTTATCTTTGGGGAACGAAAAAAGTCACTGGGGGCCATATCAGGTGAGTCAGGAGGGTGTTCAAATACAATTATTTGTTTACTGGCTGTAAACTCTGTCACAGACAATGATACAACTAAGTCCACAAACTTGCCACCATGCACAATGGCCATTCCAGAAAGTTTGCAAATTGCTTTGAAGGGTAGACTAGGTGCTGGTTTCAGAGCACGGCTTACCAAGGACAGTGCTTGAGAGGCGATGGTGCTGATATTCAGCACTGAGACATGTAGCACTTAGAACAATTAAGTTCGTTGACTTAATTGTTGGAGCTCATGTGTCAGCTTTCTTCATTTCTTTTCTTCTGCTTCCTGCCTTGTATTAATCTCTCTTTCCTCCCTTCCTTCCTTCCTCCTAACATTCTACCCTTTCTCCCTCCCTCCTTCCCATTTCTTTTCTTTCCTCCTCTCACTCCTCCCTTCCTTCTATCCTTCCTTTCTTTCTTTCCTCCTTCCTTTCTCCCTCCTTCCCCCTTTTCTCTCCTCTGCTTCCTGGAATCACTGCCTTTTCCATCAATTTGTTTTGTTTCCTTTCGCAGCCAGAGGTCTCTGAATTTCTCAGTCTGAAACTCAGCTGACTCTGTATTGCTGCAGCCTACTCAGAATAAAGGCCAATACCAGACTGTGGCACCCATTGCTGTGCTATCTGCAGGATTTTCTGTTTTTTGCTGACTGTTGGCAGACTAGGAGGAAAGCAGGGCTTCTGTATCTAGTGATTTTTCTTCTTTCTTGGGAAAAAAAAAAACATTCCTGTCCCTAATGCTCTAATGTATTGATGATAAAACTTGCTGTTGAGTCAATTCTGAGTCATGGCCATCGTGTGTGTTACAGAGAATTACTCCATAGAGCGTTCTTAGCTAACATTTTTACAGAAGCAGATCACCAGGCCTTTCTCCAATGGTGCTGCTGGGTGGATTCAAATGGCCAATTTTTTTCTTAGTAGCCCAGCACAAAGCATATGAGGTACCCAGGTGAAGACAAAACCCAAAAAAGCAGACTCATTGCAGTCAAGTCAATTTCAACTCAATAGTGATTCTATAGGACAGAATAGAACTGTCCCGTAGGGTTTCCGAGGCTGTAATCTTTACAGCATCGGACTGCTATATCTTTTTTCCATGCAGCAGTTGGTATGTTCCAATCACCAACCTTTTGGTTAGCATCCAAGTGCTTAACCACTGTACCAGTTTAAAAACAAGGAGGATGTAAACAATGATTTTGGTTCAGTGTCTCTCCAATGTCAGCACCAATGTGATACTCAGAGCCTTTTGCTCAGAGTTTCTTGAACAACTCTGAGAAGATCACTGCCTGTAGGGTATAGCCATCTCATTGACTCCTCTTGATCCACAAGACTCAAGGTGACACTTGAGAGCTCCACCTACAGGTAGTGGGCGCTGTTAGCAGAAGAAAAGCACTCCATTCTCACCTGTTCACTTTCACAGACTCATATAATTTCTTCTCTGATGCAGCTTTTAAACTGGTAGACAAGAGGATGGCTGTGATACAGAAGAAGAGGTTTTCTTCAGAGCATTTGATAAGGCACTCATGGAAAGATGACTGCTTGATAATGGAGGGCCCAGGCAAATTCACAGCTCCATGGCCAATCACGGAGTCCTGGGTGGTGCAAATGGTTAATGAGCTTGGCTGCTAACTGAGAGGCTTTGAGTCCACCCAGAGGCACCGAGGAAGAAAGGCCTGGAGACATACTTCTGAAAAATCAGCCACTGAAAACCCCGTAGAGTGCAGTTCTACTGTGACACATGTAGGGTCATGTGAGTTGGAACCAGTTCACCACCAACAATTTTTTTTTTATTATCGCCAACTGTAGGGTCACTATGAGTTAGAATCAACTTGATGGCAATGTTTTTTAATATTTTATTGTGATTTAATTGAAAATTTACTATTCAAATCAATTTGCCACATAAATGCCCGCACATACACACCACTATGCAACTTCTGGATGCAACTAACAGTCAGCCTAGTCCCAGCTGATTTGACCTTAAGGACTGTGATTATTTCACATAGAGTAGTCAGGGTGAAACAGTGCCTGTATGGCCCTTCAGCTTGGCTTCTGTGCCCTTCTCCTGGCTCTGCCTTCCACTCTGTGATGTTGTATTATCAAGGAAAAGGTAGATCTCATCTTCTCAGAATGCCCTTGAGTGCTAGAAGAATGAAAGTTTATGATCTCTTTTCCAGGGGTAAGAAAAATGTCCTCAGAAGCTCCCAGCTGATGTTCACTCATGTCTTGTAGCCAAAATGAGATCACATCTTAGGGCCCAGTCTAATTAGGGTCTACTGTGAAGGTGAGAGTGGGATTTCCTTCCACTTAGTCCTATAGGTGCTTGTTGGAAGTGAAGAAGGTTTGAAGCAATCACTGATGAAGATCAATGACCACAACCTTCAATATGGATTACACCTCTGCATAAAGAAAAATTCCCCACAATTAGACCAATAAGCAACATCATAAGTGGAGAGTATTGAAATTGTCAAGAATTTCATTTTACTTGGATCCACAGTCAATGCCCATGGAAGCAGCAGTCAAGAAACCAAATGATAACAGGAGAAGGGGAGAGGAGGAGACAGATGTTTGTTGGGAGGATACTAGAAGTAAAGGCTGAAAAGGAAGAGTGTGCTGTCACAGGGTAGGGTGAGTAGACAGAGTGGCAGAGAGGAGGGTGTGCAAAATTGATGTGGATTGTATACTTTCACTTAGTCATAATAATAATAAAAAGGAAATCAAATGACTTATTGCATTGGGCAAATATACTGCAAAAGATCTCTTTAAAGTGTTCAAAAGCAAAGATTTACTTAGAGGACTAAGGTATGCTTGACCTAAGCCATGGTGTTTTCAATTACATTTTGTGCATATGAAAGCTAGGCAATGAATAAAGAAGATCAAAGAATAATTGATGCATTAGAACTATGGCATTAGGGAAGAATTCTGAATATACTGTGGACCGATGGAAGAATGAACAAATCTGCACTGGAAGAAACACAGCCAGAATGCTCCTTAGAAAAAAAGGATGGTGAGCCATGTACTTTGGGCGTGTTTCGGGAGGGGCCAGTCCCTGGAGAAGGACATTATGCCCAGTAAAGTAGCCAGCCAAGCCAAGTGCTGTCGAGGCGGTAAAGTAGAGGGTAAAGAGAAAGACTGTCAATAAGATGGATTGACCCTGTGGTTGCAACAGTGAACTTGAGCACACCAATGATTGTACAGGACCAGACAGTGTTTTGTTCTGTTGTACATAGGGTCACTGTCAGGTGGAATTGACTTGACAACACCTAACAACAGCAACAATCACAATGAATAACTTTTTGAATAAAAGCAGACATCTGTTATGTAAAGAAAAAATGGATTTGGCATAGGCAATATAACAACCTGTTGTCAAGTGGACTCTCTCAACTGACATTCTGAAGTGCCTGGGTGGTACACACTTGGCTGCTAATCAAAAGGCTGGTAATTGAAGTTTGCTCAGAGGTCATTTGGAAGAAAGACCTGGAGATCTACTTCTGAAAAATTAGCCATTGAAAATGCCAAGGAGCATAGTTCTGCTCTAACACACAAGTATTCTCCATGAGTCCATGGTGACTCCATGACAACGGTACTTTTTACATTTTTAACTTCTACCTAAACCAAACCCACTGCTGTCGAGTCACTTCCAACTCATAGCAACCCTATAGACAGAGAAGAACTGCCCCATAGAGTTTCCAACTGCTGACCTTCTGGTTAGCAGCTGTATCACTTAACCACTATGCTACCAGGGTTTCCTTGAACTTATAGGAACTCTTCTTTTTCTTTTTGTTTTGTTTTTCTTCCTTTAATTTCCCCCTTTCACAACTACTTGTTTAATGAATGTAGGGTTTTTGTTCATCTTTCTGAGACTATTTCATGGTATTTGTTTTGTTTTTTTGGATGATTCTTCTCACCTTTTGGTCTCTGTTTCATTCTAGATGATTTTCCTATTTGTTTGGGTCCTCAGATGTCTGTAGTGTTTGTTGTTGTCCTTAGGTGCTGTTCAGGTTGTTTCAACTCATGACAACCCATGTGACAGGGTAGAGCTTTCCAGGGAATTTTCTAGGCTGTAATCTTTACAGAAGCTAATAGCCAAGTCTTTGTCATACAGAATTGCTGGGTGGGTTCAAACCACCAACCTTTGGGTTAGAAGCCAAGTGCTTAACCACTGTACCACCAGGGCTCCTTTAATCCTTAATGTCGCCTAATAATTTAGAGTGAGATCTACAAAGCTCTTTGGAAGCTTTGATTGCACGAAAGGAGCTGCTTGACTTGGCGTCTCACTTCCCCGATCTTGGTGGGCTGAAAGAGTGTCTAATCCTCTGCTTGAAGGGTAAGGGCCTGGCTGCTGTGTCCTGAGACCCAAATAAGAGAAAATAAGTGGTTAAGAGTGGAGCGAAAGCAGGGTGGGGCAGGGTCTGCTTTCAGCCTGTGCTGGGCTTCATTGTTGTTAGGTGCTACCAAGTTGATTGCAATTTTTAGTGACCCTATGTGACACAGTAGAACTGCCCCATAGGATTTTCTTGGCTCCTCTCTTTACAGAAGCAGCTGTTTAGGTCTTTCTGCCCTAGAGCCCCTGGGCAGTTTCGAACTGCTAACCTTTCACTTAGCAGCTAAGCACATAACCACTTGTGCCACTGGGGCTCCTTTGCACTGGGAATAGGATCACTTAAACTTTCTGTTCTCAAAATAGTTGCCATCCTGATTCTCTTGTCCTGAGAGCTCTTGAGGGAACAAAGGCTTCTTCTGTGATGGGGTTGAGAGGGGAGGGGTAGCTGCTCCATGGAATGAAGTGAATGGATGTAGGGATATTACTGTTTCCCAAATGGTTTTCACCTATTCCCTTATTTCAATTCCTTCCCTTAACCCCGAGTTCTAGAGATACCTGATGTCTTGATGTAAACTGAGTTGGTTTGGGGATTGGGCTTGCTTCATTTTAGGGTATCCATGACCATTTCTCTCTCTACCCTGTTATTAGTCATTGCTGGCGAGTTGGGTCCAACTCCTAGCAACTTGATGTACAACAGAACGAAGCATTGCCCAGGCCTGGACTGGACTGTCTTCCTGATCTCTGATCTGTTTGGGCTTGTTGTCACTGTTACGTCAGTCCATCCCTAAATGTCGTTACCTTTATTCCTCTTCTCTTTCTCTGGCTACTACCAGTTTGTCTTTACAAAAACCCCTTACTGTCATTTCAGCAGGATTGAATTGGATGTATCTGTTGAATCCATCATATAAACCTAAGACTCCCTACCGTATCTCTTCTCAGACAGCTTATCACAACTGGATACCATGTTATATATTTAATTGCTTATTACACATTGTCCCCACCAACATGGTAAATCTTTGAGGACAAGGACTTGATCCGCCATGTTTATTACTAAATTGCCAGTACCTAATAATTGTTAATAGGTGCTCAACAGATATCTTTGTTTTATTTATTTTTGTTTTTTCATTGTGTTTTAAGTGAAAGTTTAAAATTATACTTTCTCATACAAAACCATTCACACACTTTGTTATGTGACCCCAGCTGCTCTTCCAACACCATGATAGCACACTCCTCCTCTCCATCCTGTAGTTCCCATGCTAATTCAGCCAGCTTCTGTCCCCCTCCGTCTTCTTATCTCAACAGATATTTTTTAATAAATGAATATCTAAAAGGGAAATTATTATATAAATTATGGTACATATATGGGGTGGAAAATGAGGCAGCAAGAACCTGAACTTTTCCATCTGTGGTGCCATGTGACTTATTCTGCTTGGTTTCTTCTTGGCCTTAAAAGGTAGTATTACAAAGTAGTCTCAGGCGCATGAGTGGCACAGTTAACAAACCTAATTTTTCTTTTCATTTTTTTAAGGAAATGTGATGGCTTCTTCAGCAATAAAAAATTTGTCCAGATTTCTGCCGTTAGTCCTTAGCCAAATGAAATGGGAAAGACAGTTTCTTTGCTTGGCTCATTTTTCAAGTCTCAGCTGAGATGGCTGTCTCTTCCAAGAGGCCTCCTTGAGCCACTTTAGCTAACACAGGGCTCAGGTTACCTTCCTCTGGATGGATATACCGTTTAGCCAGGTGCCCTTGTTCAGTGAACAGCCTGCACAACTGAACACAGTGAACCTGTAGACTCTCCTATTGTTTTCTTTCTTCAGGGGATCTCTCAGAACCGCAGTATTGTCCATTCTTTTGCATACTTGCCTGATGTCCACTGCCCCCCAATAAATGTAAGCTACACAAGAGAAGGACACATAGTTGCTTTGTTTCTTTGATCCTCAGTTACCGCCATTGTCTCATATGTAATAGCTGCTCAATAATTACTTCATAAATTAGTGATTAATAAAAAAGGTAAGAATTCTAAAGAGTCTGTCTATCATTGTTGAACTGCAGGAAAGGAACAAACTGGGCTTTGTATCACATCATATGTCTACTACAGAAGTTGTTAAACAAAACCCTGAAGATCTCCAAGCTTCAGTTTCCTCAACTCTGAGAGGTAGATATTAAACTACAAACTCTATTCCAGGTTAAAATATATATATATGGTCTCCAAAAAAAGTAAAAAGAAAGATAATAACTTCATTTCAAGAGATGTCATATCTCAAAGAGTTATAACAATACAGGTTTTGGCCTAATGGGGTAAAGCAACCACATGCCTCAGGTGACACATGCAGTTGCCATCTAGTTGATTCTGACTCCTGGTGACATCATGTGTGTCAGACTAACACTGTGCTCCCTAGGGTTCTCAAAGGCTGATTTTTGGAAAGTAGATCACCAGGCCTCTCTTCTGAAACACATCTGAGTGGACCAGAACCTCTAATCTTTATTTTTTGCTGATTAAAAAATCCATGTCTGGATGTGGGTGCTTTCTTTCTTTATTTTCTTGTACTTCAAATGAGGTTTTACAGAGAAAATTAGTTTCTTATTAAACACTGAATACATATATTGTTTTGTGACACTGGTTGTCAACCCCACAATATGTTAACACTTCCTTTCTCAACTTTGGGTTCCTCATTACCAGCTTTCCTGTCCTCTCCCGCCTCCTGGACTTCACCCCTGGGCTGATACACCAATTTAGTTCATTTTGTTTCATGCACCTGTCTGATGCGTAGCCGAAGCGTGAACCTCAGGAGTGACTTCAGTACTGAGTTAGAAGGGTGTCCAGGACCATACTTTCGCAATTGCTCAAGTCCCTGTCAGACTGGTAAGTCTGGTCCTTTTTTTTGTGACGTAGAATTTTGTTCCACATTTTTCTCCAGCTCTGCCTGGAAGGGATCTTCTATTGTGATCACTGTCAGAGCAATGGGTGGTGGTAGCCAGGTACCATCCAGTTGTACTGGACTTGTATGGTGGGAGCTGTGTGCAGCCTCCAACCTTTAGACCAGCAGTTGTGGATTAACCATTTGCATCACCCAGGTACTCCATTAAGCTCATTACCAGCTTTCCGTCCTCTCCCGCCTCCTGGACGTCACCCCTGGGCTGATACACCAATTTAGTTCATTTTGTTTTATGCCCCTGTCTGATGTGTGGCTGAAGCGTGAACCTCAGGAGTGACTTCAGTACTGAGCTAGAAGGGTGTCCAGGACCATACTTTCACGATTGCTCAAGTCCCTGTCAGACTGGTAAGTCTGGTCCTTTTTTTTGTGACTTAGAATTTTGTTCTACATTTTTCTCCAGCTCTGCCTGGAAGAGATCTTCTATTGTGATCGCTGTCAGGGCAATGGGTGGTGGTAGCCAGGTACCATCCAGTTGTACTGGACTTGTATGGTGGGAGCTGTGTGCAGCCTCCAGCCTTTAGACCAGCAGTTGTGGATTAACCATTAGCATCACCCAGGTACTCCATTAAGCTAAGCTAAATTTCAGGGTGAGGGAACACAGAATGGGGACCAAAATCATACCCCTCCTGGTCCCAGTCCTGGGGAACACACACTGGAGGCAGCATCAAGGAAGGGTGTAAACATAGGGTGACTCTGTGAAGGCGAGGATAGACCCAACAGTTCGCTTCCTGGAGTTGTCTTCATGGATTTGTTTTAGTTAAATCTTCCAAGAGATATATTTTTATTCTATATTACGAGAAAGCCCGAGGAAAACATCTTTCATTGTTCATAAGACCCCATCAGTGCTAGCCAGTGCTTAATTTAATGTATTTTTTTCTTACTTCTCAGCCAAATGCAGATTTATAGAATCTGTTGATTGGAAGGCACTTAGACATAGTTTGCTTCAAAGTGTGGGCTTTGTGGTCAGATAGTTCTGGGTTCTAGTCCACTCTCTTTTTGATGTGTGACCTTGGAAAGTGACTTGATCTTTGAGTCTCAATTTCTGCATTCATAAAATGAGGATAATTCAGCCACTCTTCACATACCGACATGGTTAGTTTTCAAAGACCAAGTCATGATGCAAAACTCAGCGCTACGGGAAAATAAAGACGACCACATGAGATCAGGAAACAGAAGGTGAGTACACCATTACATTACTGACAAACTACTGAGAATGATGGCCCAGCCAAATTAACAAATAACTGTCACAGCCAGCACTACTCTTGTCTCACACCTCATTGTCTGTTCCTGTCAACATATACTCTTTAATGGGCAAAATTGTTGGACAGTAGATTTTTTACTATTGTTGTAAATGAAAAATGTTGGACAATGAGATCATCAATGAGTGAAGAATAAGTGTAATATCTCCCTCAACAATTATGCAATATTACTGCTCTGTAATAGTTGCTTTCTGTGCCATTGGATCGATTCTGATTCATAGCCACCACATGTGACGAGTAACACTGTCCTTCAGTGTTTTCTAGGTTGTCATTTTTACTGGAGCAGACCACCAGGTCTTTCTCCTTTGGAGCTGCTAGATGGGTTTGAACTGCCAACTTTTGCTTAGTAGCTAAGCACTTAACAGTTGTGCAACCAGATTAGTAACAATTGGCACTGAGCTTTCTGGGCACAGCCATTTCTCTATAACATTCAAGAACTCTTGTCTTCGGTGTTTTGCAATTTCAACACACATCTTCACTCATCTGGCTTTCTTCAACCTTCTCTGACACAGAGCCTCAAAAAGAATGGCTTATCATTTGTATTAACCTCAGACCCTTCCTAACTGAATCTCCATGGTGAGTCTGTTACTTTCTCCGCTGGCTGAACTGTGTTAACAGAAGTACTGAAAAATGTTGACAGTCATGGTATCCAGTAAGTGGTATCAGCAATGCTATCTTTCTACAGTGAAGGAAAGGAATGACTTTTCTACTCTTTTCAACCAGACAAAAATGGTTGAATGATAAAGGCTAGAAAAAAGAATGAGAGACACAGGCTAAGAAGGACTTTTAGCTGAAGGCTTTAGATAGGGTGTGTATTCAATCAATCTCTCAGGAGGCATAAAAGAGCAGATTTAGCAAGAAAGCAGGGATGAGAGAAGATTGACACCATGTCACATGTGATCACCAAGGAACTGAGGAACTGAAGCTGAAAAGAGCCCACAGAGGCGAAGCCTTCTCTTGGGGTCAGTGCCCTGAATTCTGACTTCTGGCTTCCTTAACCAAACCAAAACCAACCCATTGCCGTCGAGTTAAATCTAACTCCTAATGCCCCTACAGGACAGAGTAGAACTGCCCTATAGAGTTTCTAAGAAGCACCTGATTTGAACTGCTGACCTTTTTTGGTTAGCAGCTGTAGCACTTAACCACTAGGCTACTGGGGTTTCCCACTTCCTAAACTGTGAGAAAATAAATTTCTGCTTGTTAAAGTCATCTACGTGGTAGTATTTCTGTTACAGCAGCACTGGAGGATGACTAAGACAGAACTGATTTTCCATTGACAATTGCCCTTTCTGCTTGTGGCCCTCCACACGAACTTTACAGGAGTGCTGTTAGTGACCACTTTGGGGAGCCTTAATGGCCCGGTGGTTAAGCACTTGGCTGCTAACTGAAAGGTCATCAATTTGATACCACCAGTTACTCCACAAGACAAAACTGTGGCACTCTGTGTGGGTAAAGATTATAGCCTTGGAAATCCCATGAGACAGTTCTACTCTGTTGTATAGGGTCACTTTGAGTCAGAATTTGCTTGATGGCAATGAGTTTGGTTTTGGAGTGACAGTTGTTGCCATCAAAGTACAAACAAAAGGTAGGGCTTTTAAATGCTGACACTCCTCAACATATCCCAAAGAAAAGATAAGCTCACTTCAAGTCCAAAAATGCATCTTGACTGAAAAACTGACAAGTGGAGGCAGTTCTGAGTCAGGGCAGATACCCCAGTGTAAGCAGTCTTACAAAGATGGACAGCACTGCATCTTTGGGACAGAAAACCAAGCTCAAGACAATAGCTTGCCTCCAGCCTTAGAGTTTATTTCATTCTTGTGTAAAATTAAAAACAAACCCCAACTTCTCTCCAAAAAGGCAGGCAAGCAAAACTGCTATCTAACTCCCAGCTAGACTGCAAACAGCTGATAAAGATGCTTTGCTTACACAGCGGAGAGTTCAAGGAAACCGAAAAGTGTTTCTATATGGAAACTTTAACTTCCCATTCCATTTGACTTTTGGTCTTTAAAATACAGGTCAAATCAATGAATTTAATGGAGGCCATGAAGCACAATGGCATTGCCTTGCATTTTGACCCACAGAAAGGGGAGGCAGTCCAGGTCACAAAGCTTTAGCAGAACTTTAAGTGGTTAGTACACAAATGTGACAGAACGTTTAGAATCCCAGAGACTGGCAAGACCTATTGACAAGCAGTTAAAAGTATTTGAAATAGCTGCATGAGTGAACTTTGATAAGGTAGCACTATTGTCTTCCTTTGTCTCTTTCCCTTCATACGAAAACTCCCCCAAAAGAACAAGAGTCAATGAGTGTGAAATGTAGTGTCAGTTTTACTGGACTCTGGAAGCCTTTCAGCCCTGCAGACTTTTGTGGTCAATTCATGCTATTTAAAAGTATTCTTCCCTCCGGAGTCTCAACTCTTGCAAATGGTGACTTCTCGGCCTGCTATCCACCCAAGTCTTTTCCAACCGCTTTCACGCCATGAATAGCTCTTTAAGTGAAAAGAAGTGAAGATTAATTTCAGTATTTCTGCTGCTGCTTGGCATCTGGATGGTTCCAGAGGGAGTGCATCATGGCTCACCCAGTGGGCGGGGCAGCAGGCAGGGTAGAAGGGGAATGAGAAAAGTGTTTTTGCAGCTTAAAAATGGTTCATTTCATTCCAAGGGCAAAGGCAGGCAGATCATTTCAGAAAACTGATGAATCAGTTTTAGAATTGATACCAAAAGCAAACTCATTGCTGTGGAGTCAGTTCCAACTCATAGTGACCCCACAGGACAGGGTAGAACTGCCCCATTTAGTGTCCAAGGCTGTCATCTTTAAGCACACAGACTGCCACGTTCCTCCTCCGTGGAGCAGCTGCTGGATTTGAACTGCCAATCTTTTGGTCAGCAGCCAAGTGCTTAACCACTGCACCACCAGGATTGCTTTAGGAGAGATGAGGGAGTGCAAATAAAATCTGAGCTCAATGTCAAGTTTTCAAGAAGTGTGTGAGGAAGCGGGGCAGACTTTCCAACTCAAAACAACACTTTAGGAATCAGTGTGAGCCAGTTCCTTTAGCACAAGGAAGGCTTGTCTCCAAGGATCATCTATACATGTCTTTTTATACATATGTATACATATATACATAACACACACACATATATGTATATGGAAACCTTGGTGGGGCAGTGGTTAAGAACTACAGCTGATAATCAGAGGGCTGACAGTTTGAATCTACCAGGCACTCCTTGGAAACCCTATAGAGCAGTTCTAGTCTATCCTATAAGGTTGCTATAAGTCAGATTGACTTGACAGCCAATGACTTTTTCTTTTTTTTTGAGATATACAAGGTCTGACAATTAAGTTCATAAACTTAATTGTTCTAAGTGCTGCTTACCTCGTTGCTGAATATCACTATGGTCACCTTTGAAGTACTCCCCTTGGGAAGCTATGTACTGATACCAACACCTAGTCCACCCTTCAAAGCCATTTTGGAACACTTTCTGGAATGGCCATTGTGCACAGCAGCACAGTGGCAAGTTTGCAAACTTCATTGCATAATTGTCTGTGAGGGAGTTTTTAGCCAGTAAACAAACAACTGTATCGGAACACCCTCCCTACTCACCTGATCTGACTCCCAGTAACTTTTTCCTTTACCTGAAGATAAAGGAAATATTCAAAGGAAGACACTGTGATGACACTCAGGACATCAAGGGTAATATGATGACGCTCTGGTGGCCATTCCAGAAAAAGAGTTCCAAAATTGCTTCGAAGGGTGGACTAGGTGCTGACATCAGTGCATAGCTTCCCAAGGGATGTACTGTGAAGGTCACTGCAGTGATATTCAGCAATGAGATCTGCAGCAGTTTTTTTAGGATGAGTTCGCAACCTTAGGTGGCAGTCCTCGTATATATATAAAATACGTGTGTGTGTGTGTGTGTGTGTGTGTGTGTGTGTGTATGGAAATGCTAGTGGTATAGTGGTTAAGTGCTACACCTGCTAATCAAAACATTGGCAATTTGAATTCACCAGGAACTCCTTGGAAACTCTATTGGGAACCTCTACTCTGTCCCATAGGGTTGCTATGAGTTGGAGTTGACTCGATAGCAGGGAATTTGCTTTTATATATGGATATGGAAACCCTGGTAGCATATTGACTAAGAATTTGGCTGTTAATCAAAATATCAGCAGTTTGAATCTGCCGGCAACTCTTTGGAAACTCGGTGGAGTTACTTTGTTTTGTGCTATGGGTTTGCTGTGTGTCAGAATACCTGACGGCAATAGGTTGTTGTTGTTTATGTACATATGTGTGTACATACGTATATGTGTATATGTTTTATCTGCAAACATTAACTCTCCCAAGCTGCACCCCAAATCTCAAAATCGCAGTTCCCATTGTTCCGACACGGCCTTGGCCAGGGAGCAAGTTGCACGGAGACGGTAGACGGGACCGAGAAGTCTACAAAGGGGCCTGTCTGAGGAGCCATGTGTTGGCTTCACAGGGTTTCATAGTTCCAAGATTTGCTAAATATGCTTTGGGAAGTTTTCTCAGGAAATCTCTATAGATAGATTTTATTGTATTTTCTCCTTTTGTCTGTTTTTTTTTTTGTGTGTGTGTGTGTTTGAAATTTCTCCCTCATTCATTGACCAGTAACTTTCTGTCAACCATCTCTGACTTCTCTCCTTACATCTGCATTTAAGCTGTCATTTACTTTGCCTGTCCCCTCCTCTCAGGATCTGACAGCCGAGGACTTCATGCGCTTTTATCCCTTTGTGTTGGCATTATGACATAACCTGTGCAAAGTGCCTAGCTCCCCAATTCTTGTATGTAAAATTTGCAACATTTTTTGAGACGGGTCAGTGCCCATTTGGGGCATCCTTTTCTTTATCTGAGTACCGTGTTAAAACTTTTTGCAGACGTGGCCTATTCAGGAGCAGGCTGCGGCTGCACGCAGAGATGGGGAAAAGAAGAAAAGCCTTTCCTATTTTGTCATTGCCATAGTAACTCAAACACTGTCCTCGTGTTTGCTGCTCGGCAGCCCACAGCCGGCTCGCAGGATTTCCTGCGCAATCAAGCCCTCTACTGGAGCTCCTGGCTCTGAGGACACAGGGTTACTCAGAGGACTGTGGGCTTGTTAGGCCTGAAATTCAGCATTGCACTTTAAAATAATACCCATTTGTATCCATTTTGTTCAACGTAACAACAGCTGCTGTCCCTGGGATGACAGACTGGCCTTCTTCACCAAAGCTTGATATGACATTTATGAATGAGGCCGGCTCCATTCATTTGCAGTTGGAATTCACAGTCGTTATTTTTGCTGTTTTTATTTCCCCTACGCCAGCATACGGGGGAAATGCAACTTTATTCGAGTAATTATATACACAGTTCACGAGGAGGAAAAAGCCTGCTTTGTTTGTAACATCTCTTTTAAACTAGCTGGTAAGCTTTAGCTTTGGGTTTTTGTTTTTAACAAGGTGAAATATAGAAGATAGCTTGATGGTTACTTTCAGCTTGCCAATTGCCCTAAAATGGTGAGAAGTAAGAAAAAAACAGGCAATGTTGTCCATCAGGTTTTATTTTCTTGTTTTTAGATGCACAATTGAAAACACGAATCTAAGTTGTTCAGGAGGACAGGGACAGAGACATCCTGGACAGAACACTCCTGCTGAAGACATTAAGAACCACAGCCTCCCTAGTGGTGTTACTGGGGGGAGCCCAGGGCCCTGACCATACCAGTAACACTGCCAGAGGGGGTGACACCAAAATGACTGTTTATAAGATGTCTGTGCAGTGTTTCAGGAGGAAATTGATGATTTTTCTAATAAAACTCCACTTTGGTAAGCCCAGCTTACACATATCCACACACCTACAAGGCTGAACTTCTATGCTGATTTGCTTTATGAACTTTCTAGTGCCCTCTGCTCAGACCTGTCATTATTCCCTGATGCCAGTGACACTTCTAATCATGTGGTTTCATCTGCACATGCCACAGGCACACACGATGTTGTTTTTGCTGCTGTTAGTGTTTTTATAGTGGCTGATTTGGTCACCTTTTCTGGTGCTTTAGCTACAGTGTCGTAGTAATTAGCATTTGTGGACCTAAATCAATAACTTGTTTGAGAACAAAGCAGCAATTAAAGAGAAAGAAGAAATGCTTTATGAGAATTATGCTTTATGAGTAACAAAAAACATCACTAAGGATCCTCTGCGGTTTGGTATGTGAGGAGGTCCATGAGGTGGTGATACCACGAGTTTTCTCACTGGGTAATACCAACCCCAGTGATGTCACTGAGCCCGTATCTCATTTTGCCTGCCAAAGGCTCAGGGCCCAGATAAAATGAGGCAAGCTGCAGGGCAGCACCCAGGTGAAAATGCCTGAATGGGCACAAAAGACCACATGGCAGTCCTTTGAGAAAACACAGCGCTTCACAATATCATGGGCAGTAAGAAAAAGAATCAGTATTTAGTCAGCGTGCTAACCAACAAACGCAGTGTAGTGATGAGGCATGGTAACAGCTACACTGACAGCCCATCTTCCTCCTTTTCTTCTGCTCTTCTTCCTCTTCCTCTTTTACTTCCTCTTCCTCTTCTACTTCCTCTTCCTGTTCTTCCTTCTCCTTTACTTCCTCCTCCTCATCAATCATCACCATCATTATCAGCTCTACTAAACTCTGGCAGAAGATAGCACTTTCCATATCATGTCACCCAAACCCTTCTACCCCTGTTTCAGAATCGGACAAGCAAAAAGGTATCAGCCTATTTATATCTCATTCTCAATTTGTACACTCACTGCGCTAATGACAAGAATTTGAATTCCATGTCCCCTAAACACTATCTTCTCTAACTAGAAAGTAAATTGTGAAGGAAAGAATGATTTTCCCCAGTCTAGAAGTTCCATATCATTTAAGATGTTAAAACATATTTAAAATGTTAACACTAAAACACATCATTAGCAGAATCAGTTTCTACATCAATCAGCTTTCTTTGAGACCCGCAGCACTTGTTTCTCAAATCTTTCAAAAGTTAACTACTTTATAGAAAATTTTTATACTAACACACACTGTAGGTTTAGGCAGGAAGACGTTCTGAAGCTCACGTGATGATTTTTATTTTTATAAGAAGTTAATTAGGTGTAGGAACGTGTTACAGCAACTGTAAATAATCAAGATCCTACTCATCTAAAAATCTGTGTCTCTGCCTGCGTGTGCATGTAGAGTATACACTAAAAAAAACAAAAACCCACTGCTGTCCAGTTGGGTCCAACTCATAGCGACCCTAGAGGTCAGAATAGAACTGCTTCATAGAGTTTCCAAGGAGCGCCTGGAGGATTTGAACTGCCGACCTTTTGGTTAGCTGATGTAGCACAACCCACTATGCCACCAGGATTTCCTAGAGTATACAGTAAGTCAGTTATAAGGTCTGGAGTATAAGACATTCTGTGTTATAAGTGTATAGAGGTGAGTTGGACTCATGGTAAGCACCATGAACCAAAAATCCATTGCTGCTGAGTCAATTCCAGCTCATAGCAGCCGTATAGGCAGAGCAGAAACTGCTCCGTAGAGTTTCCAAGGAGTGCCTGGAGAATTTGAATTGCTGACCTTCTGGTTAGCAATCATAGCACTTAACCACTACACCACCAGGGTTTGGTAGGCCCCATAGGGTGCTATTTATTTGTTTATAGCACCCTAGCAATTTTATTCTTTCATTTATTCAAAATTCATGGAAGCCAAAATGGGGCCAACTCTTCAACAACTTACTGACTTAAGAACTAGTAGTATTCTTCAGTTATTTTTAAACTAGCTATACACTAAGTATGAGACCTGGTGGTGCAGTGGTTAAGCACTCAGTTACTAACTAGAAGGCCAGTGATTCAAACACACTGGCCTTTCTGAGGCAGAAAGATGTGGCAGTCTTAGAAACCCCATGTGACAGTTCTACTCTGCTGTATAGGGACACTATGAATTGGAATTGACTCAGTGCCAATTTCTGGTTTTTATACACTAATTAGCAACTAATTTCTTTGTCCACACATTCATTCATTTATTCAGAAACTTTATAGGCTTAAGGTAGCACAGTGCTAGGTGTTGAGATCCAAGGATCAATCAAGATAGCCCAGAGACTCACTGAACATCAACCTCAAAAGGTCAAGCAACATGGTGTGTGAATGGAGGTGTATTCAGGCGAAGAGGGAATGCCTGACTGTGAGGACAGAAGAAGATCACAGAGTTGTGTACACTCTTGCTATAACCAGAGACTGAGAGCATTTTGGAATTAGGCTCATTGGGAAGAAGGAGAAAATAGGAGGAGTAAGGGAAAGTACTCTAGGTAGACGGAATTGAATTACAGAAGCCAGGAAGCGTGAGAGAACACAATGCTTTGTGGACATATAGTTGGAGTTTCTTGGTTCTTCTCCAAAATTTTCTGAGTAGGCAAATTATATTTATTTAATTTATGCAGCATGGATTTGTTGTATTCCCCATTATAAAAAAGTTGCTTTGTGAATTGCTATGAGAATTTCTTTTAAGTTAAAAATCTTCAAAAAACCATAACCCTTCTAATGTATTATTATAAGTCTAGTAAGGGAAAATAGTGCATTCCAAAATGAAATAGAAACTATTCTAGATTTCCTATAGTCTGACTTGCATGAATTTACTTAAATGAATGAGAACTAACTCTGGATCAATCATCTCTTTCACTGTCTGTGAAAATATGCTCTGTCCTGGAAGCCCTCGAGCCTACAAGATGTGAGAATCCACTGTGTGCATAGGGTCTTCTTTTGAGTAGGGCCTTCAGGAAGACCCTTGAATGGGATCCATTTCTGAGGCCCTGGAGAAGCCTCAAGAATACTCATGAAAAAGGATTGCAGATCTAATTTTCTTTATTAACTGCTGCCTTCTTTGTCATGAGACCAGATGAAATGGATGATGGCTGTCATTACTGAATGTTTTGATCGAGGACCCGCTGGTTGGATGTTGATCAAAGGAAAAAAAAATGTGGAACAGAATTCCAAATTCACATGGAAATCTAGGATTTACTGGATCCAGTGAGGTTGGAGAAATCCTCAAATCTGTTGCCTGGGAATAGTTTTTAAGCTTTGAACTGAAACTATGCCATGAAGTCATCTTTAAACTAAACAAGAATTTAGTTCATTTAATAAAGAATGTTTGCCTTGAGTATTGTGCTCTTTTAAAGAAATCACTAAATGAGACTGGACAGACAACAGTAACTCTAATACACAGGTGACAACTTCAATGGGTGGAAGGTCTAGGTTAGTAGTAGTGGAACAGTATGGGCAGAGATAGGGAGAATGGTGACACAATGAGAAATATGTAACCATTGTCAAGGAACTGTACATGCAGAAATTGTTGAATGGTTGCATGTTTTATTGTGTATGTTTTCATCAAAAAAGAAGAACTGCTGTGGGACTGAGCAGTGTCAACACCAACAGCCAAACAGGTGGGAAAGATCAGTCCATGGTGGGAAATAGGAGCTGCATTCTCTTTCCTGAACCCAGCCTGTCCTCTCAAGCTAATGTTTCTGTACTCCATGCATCCTTTCCTCCCAGCGCAGCACATACATGCAGCTCATTTCTCAATTCAGACTTTCCTCATACAGAGGACAGAAAGATAGGTAGATAGACAGACAGACAGATAGGTAACACACTGCCATCGAGTTGATTCCTATTCATAGCTACCCTATAGGTAAGAGAAGAGCTGCCCCATAGAGTTTCCAAGGAGCACCTGGCAGAGTTGAACTGCCAACCTCATGGTTAGCAGACATGGCACTTAATCACTACATCATTAGGATTTATAGATAGACAGACAGACAGATAGATAGATACATAGACAGCAGACAGCTGGCTTTGATTTGACTCCAATTCATGGCAACCCTGACAGAACAAAATGTCACCTGGTCCTGGGTCATCCCCATGGTCACCAGCATATTTGGATCCACTGTTGTAGCTACTGTGCCAGTCCATCTCACTGAGGGTCTCCCTCTCCTTTGCTGGCCCTCTACCTCCCCAAACATGCAGTTCTCTTCCAGGGACTGATTTTTCCTAATGAGATGTCTAAAGCAAACAAGTCAGAAAATGCTGTGCTGTGATCTGTTAGGTGTTCACTGGACAATGTTTCAGAAGTAGATCATCAGGCCATTCTTCCAAGTCTAGAATGTCTGCTGCAATGTGACCCCCATGGGTGACCCTGCAGGTACTGGAAACACTGGAGGCAGAGCTTCCAGCATTACAGCAACATGGAAGCCTCCACAGTTGACAAACTGGCAGATGGGTGGTGGAAAGCCTCTTTAGAATTCATATATATGATATAAAAAACAAACATTGCCATAGATCAAATTCTAACTCATACTGACCCTATCACTAGCCTGCTGGTGCATTGTTCTATGCTTGGTTTTGTCAGTTCAAATAACTAGCATTAGCCAGCTAGATATGCTGAGCACTTAATATACTCTTAATATGCATTAAGCACTTAATATGCATTAAGTCCTATTCCCTGCTCAAGGATTTCTGGTGGTGCAATGGTTAAGTACTTAGTTGCTAAGCTAAAAGTTGGCAGTTCGAACCCACCTACAGGCTTCACAGGAGAAAGACCTAGTGATCTGCTCCTGTAAAGATTACAGCCTTGGCAACCCTGTGGGGAAGTTCTACTCTGTCCTACGGGATTGCTATGAGTTGAAATTGACTCAACAGTAACAGGTTAACAGGTAGCACAATGGTTAGGTGATTGGCTGCTAAACAAAAGGTCAGCAGTTCTAACCCATCCAGAGACTCCTTGGGGAGAAAGACCTGGCAGTCGGCTTCTGAAAAGATTACAGCCTAGAAAACCCTATAGAGCTCGGTTCTTTATCACGTGGGGTGTTACGAGTCAGAATCAACTTGATGGCACTTAAAAACAACTCTGTACTCCAGATAAGTCAAGATTATGGGATGGAAGTCTGGACAGAGACTCAAAGAAGTGTATTCATATGACACAATCACAACATGCTATACCACACTTAAACTGTAATTTAGTAGTTATTTGGGCAGCTGCTTGCATAATCTCTGCATCCCTCATTAGAATGGAAGCTCCAGGTAGGAATGTTGTACTGTTCACTGCTGTGTCCCCAGGGCTGAGCAAAGCACCAAGAGGACTGTAGACACCCAACCAAAATTTGCAGAAGGAATGAATGAGCTCCAAAACTGCTTTGAAGGGTAGAGTAGGTGCTGGCGTCGGTGCACAGCTTCCCAAGGGGAATACTTTGAAGGTGACTGTAGTAATGTTCAGCAGTGAAGTATGCAGCACTTTTTCTAGGGTGAGTTCATGAACTTAACTGGCAGTCTTCTTAAGTGTTTCCCACAAGATTAACCTATAAATTACTACATCTTGTTCTTGTAAATCCGTATATAAGGAGCCCTGGTGGTGCAGTGGTTAAGTTCTTAGTTGCTAACCGAAAGGCCAGGATTTGGAATTCCCACCAGCCATTCCAAAGGAAAAAGACTTGGTGATCTGTGCCTGTACAGATTACAGCCTAGGAAACCATGTAGGGAAATTCTACTCTTTTCCACAGGGTTCTCATGAGCCCAAACTGACAGCGGCATCAAAAACAGCAAAAATAACATAACATTTACCAGTTCAACATTTTTCAAGTATATAACTTAGTGATATCAGTTACATTAATCATTTTGCACAACCATCATCAGTAGCTATTGCCAAATTTCCCATCACCATAAACAAAACTTTACTGCTTCCTAAAGAATGACTCGTCCATCTCCCCTCCCGTCCACCTCTCACAACCACTAATCAGCTTTGGTCTTTCTACATTTACTTATTCTTCTTACTTCAAATACACAGGATCATATAATATTTGTCGTTTTGTAACTGACATTTTGCTCAGCATCATGTTTTCAAGTGTGATCCGTGTTGTGGTGCATATCAGGACTTCACTTCTCTTTTGAACCAGGAACCAACAACAACAATATTTTTCGAAACTGATCTGTCAGAAATAAAAGCACAAAATGCAGCACAGTTTGTTATAAAACCACCCACTGCCATTGAGTCAATTCTAACTGATAGAGCCCCTAAAGGTCAAAATAGAACCGCCCCATAGAATTTCCGAGGAGGGTCTGGCAGATTTGAACTGCCAGCCTTTTGGTTAGCAGATACAGCACCTAACCACTACAACAGGGTTCCCACAGTTTCTTACAGGAAAAATGAAAATAATCTGAACATGTGTCATTACTGATCAATAGGCTAAGTTATGATTCATTCATGTTATGACATGAAATTTTTGTAGCTTTTAAAAAGAATGAAAGACATACCACATTGACTTTGAGTTTTAAGTGGAAAACTGAAATTATAAATTATATATAAAATAGAATTCCACTTTCACCTAAGACTAACAAATAGGCATATATGTATATATTTTAACAATACATGGGAGAATATACTCCAAGTTGTGAAAACCCCGGTAGCATAATGGGTTAAGTGCTACACCTGCTAATCAAAAGATCAGCAGTTCAAATCTGTCAGGTGCTCCTATGGGGCAGTTCTACTCTGACCTCTAGGATCTCTCTGAGTCAGACCTGACTCGATGGTGCTGGCTTTTTTTTTTTGTATTCCAAGTTGTCAGCAGAAATCAGAAAGGGGCAAGAGAGAGACCATTCATTTTACTTTAGCACTCAGTGTATTGCCTGAACTGTGACAACGAACATCTATCACTTACATCATTCAAATTTCTGAAAAGCAAGTACTGAGAGACATGTACGAAGACTCAAGTTGGGGGGAAAAAACTCCTAAGCATGTATGGCTGTCTAATCCAGAGCTAAGCACTAAGTGGAAGGAAGAGAGTGGCAAGATTCCACATAGATCTTAAGAGCTTCAGATTTTGATGGTTTACTAGTCTCTTCCTGAATACAACAGGGATGATAATGACACCTCCTCTGAGATTCTACAACCTGTCTGTCTGTAGCACTGTGGTGGTTTGTATGTTGCTGTGATGCTGGAAGCTATGCCACCAGGATTTCAAATACTAGCAGGGTCACCTGTGGTGGACAGGTGTCAGTGGAGTTCCTAGACTAGGTCAGACTATGAAGAAAGTACTGATGATCTACTTCCAAAAAGTAGCCAGTGAAAACCCTATAGATCATGACAATATATTGTCCTATTGTCCTGGGAGGTGATCACCCTAGGCTGGGAGGCATTCAAACTATGTAGTGATGGCAATAATGAACTTGAGCGGACCAACAGTTGTGAAGATGGAGGAGGACAAAGCAATGTTTTCTTCTGTTGTTCACAGAGAGCCATGATCCAGAGCTGACTTGACAACTGACAGCCACCTTCCAAGAGGGTGCTGGAAGAGAAAAGGAACAAATATGCAGGCAAAGCTCTTGGGAGAGTTGGAGGAATCTCTCCACAATCACATGTGAAGTATGGTGACCAGGTGATGTCACTTTCTACATATTCAAGACAATCAATACATTGGGAGTGCTAAGAATTCTGGGATTAGAAGCCTCAATCAGCAGGGATGGAAAGAGTGATTTTGTTCTACTCTGTCTACAGCCTCTCAAAACAGCAATAGCTCTGGCCGTTTTCTGCCTGACATGGATTGGCTTGGAAAGCAAATTACTGCACCTTGAAAAGCTTGAATGCACTTTTTTGGGCTAGGGGTTGGAAATATTTTGAGACGTTGATGGGGAAGAAGCAAGCAAAGTGATGTCAGGAAAAATGGAGAGGAAACATATAACACCAGAGAATTAAGTTCATGAATTCATTCTAGAAAAAGTGCTACATACTTCATTGCTGATACCACTACAGTCACCTTCAAAGTACTTCCCTCTAGACACTACATACTGATGCCAGTGCCTGGTCCACCCTTCAAAGCAGTTCTGGAGCTTGTTCTGGAACGACCATCAAGTTGTTGATGTCCTGAATGTCATCAAAATGTCTTCCTTTCAATATTTCCTTTACCTTCAGTTAAAGAAAAAAGTCATTGGGGGTCAGATCAGGTGGGTAGGGAAGGTGTTCCAATACAGTTATTTGTTTACTGGCTAAAAACACCCCTCACAGACAACTAGACGATTAAGTTTGTGAACTTGCCATCATGGCAGCGTGTGCAATGGCCGTTACAGAAAGAGTTGCAAAATTGCTATGAAGAGGGTACTAGGTGCTGGTGTTGATGCATAGCTTCCCAAGGGGAGTACTTCAAAGATGATCGTAGTGCTATTCAGCAATGAGGTATATAGCACTTTTTCTAGGATGACTTTGCACAAACTTAGTAGTCCAACTTGGTGTGATAAAAGGAGGTTTGTCTGACCTTGACTTGATATGAATCCGCCTTGGGCTGTTGATCTTGATTCTCCTTCCCCCTTAGATAGAGGAGATAAGACACATCTGCCAGGCCATTTGGACAACATGTACTCATTGAACTCCCTGCTGATAGAGATGCCCCAATTCCAGCCAAGTCCCCCACAACATATATGGGTATCAATGTAGGGGACTCACACATGGGTTCATGGGCAAGTCTGTTGCTGCTGATGCCACCTGCTCTGTCAGACGGTACCACCTGTCTCTCCTGAGGGTCTGCAGGAAGAGTGGGGCTCTGGACTCATGTTGGCAGGCTATTCACTAGATATGGCACTGCCCCCACTGAGTTGCCATGTGGCTCGTTGGTGCACCCACGGGTACCCTGACATCTCAGATGTCATAGCTGCATGGCAGTTATGCAAATGTGGGGTTCAGATATGATGGCCAGCACTGGACTTCTCAGAGGGGCTTCAGAGTCTACCTCAGCTTGAGGGAACCCCTTGCTGAGGGGAGGCTGCCCCCAGACAGAGCTCCAGCTTTTGATACAAGCAGAGCAGCTTTGCTTTATATAGTTTATACATCAGGGTCTCTACTAGACTACACTCGTACAAAAGTACCATGTTCTCAGCATAAGCTGACAGTTCTAAGGGATCTACTCAACCGAAACCAAGTCAAGACACAGATCTCACATTATAGCTTTAAGGGAAGGACCCCAGCTTCCCAAATCTTTCCTCACAATAGACTAAGTTCTAAAATGTTAGCAATAAGACCCATTTCCATTGAGTTAATTCTGACTCGTAACAACCCTACAAGACAGAGTAGAACTTCCTGTAGAGAGTTTCCAAGGCCATAAAATCCTTACAGAAGCAGACGGCCACATCTTCCTCCTGTGGCGGAGCTAGTGGGTTTGAACTGCCTACCTTTCAGTTAGTGGTCTAGCACTTAACTACTGTACCACCAGGGCTCCTTCAAGAGGTTACCGATTGCAATACTTAAATCTCTTAGGAACCAGTATTACAGGCAAGCTTCTTTGTATGCTCCTACCAGGCCAGGTTCCTATGGCTCTGTGCCTGATTTGGTCCTCAGGGACACCAGATGACCAGACCACCAGGCCACTGCCCATCATCCCTGGTCTCTTTCAGTGGTGAACTTCCCAATACAGAAAGATAGTGTTTTTCCCCCCAGTAACTTACTACCTACATGGAAAGGACCCATACGATTCTCATGCAGAAGCTGTTAATGTTTTTAGATGGTGTAGAGTCATTTCTAGCTCGTGGCAACCTTATATACAAGAGCAAGGTTACTGGTACTGCGCCTTCTTCAGGGTCATTTGTAAATTTTAGATCATAGTCGTGGCTGTGGTGCCCTTCCATTGTATGGAGGGCTTCCCTGACTTCCACTGACCCCCTACTCTACCAACCACAATGTTGTTTTCTAGTGACTGGTCTTTCCTGGGAAACCCGTGGCGTAGTGGTTAAGTTCTACATCTCCTAACCGATAGGTTGGCAGTTCAAATCTGCCAGGCGCTCCTTGGAAACTCTATAGGGCAGTTCTACTCTGCCCTATAGGGTTGCTATGAGCCAGAATCGACTCAGTGGCAGTGGGTTTTTCCATTGGGTCTTTTCTGACGACGTATTCAAAGTAAGTGAGCTGAGGTCTCACCTTCCTATCTTCTAAGAAGCATTGTAGTTGTAATTCTTCCAATATCATCTGGAAATAGGCAGTATTTAAGAAATAATGAACCCTAAAACTAATACAACCAGGTAAGGAAATGGGAATGATGCTGTCCTCACCTCTTGCCTCCTTTTTTCTCCTTTTAGTCTCCCTTTTCATTTCGGCAAAAACCACAAAAGGGTTAAACTCTATGCCAAGAGGTGGGATAAACTTCTCAAGTCCATGGTGGCTTGATTGTCCTGACACCTGCCTTCCTGAGGGGTGCCTCTGCCTTTGTTGAGTAGAAATGACACATCTTCCTTATTGTTCTTATACTCCTTTAAGAAAAAAAGCACCCTAATCTTTCTCTGGTGCCAACGACTGCTACAATGTGAATGTGGGGTGCTTTCTTTCTCTCTCCTCTGTCCTCCCCTTCACCCTCTGTTGTTGTCCTCTGTTGGTGCCATAGCCACGATGGGATGATGCTGCGGGTGTGGGCTGGTTTCTGCACTGTACCACCCCAAGCTGATTGTTTAAATCTGTATTATTCCACTGTTCTGAAGATTTACATTTTTAATGGCTCATTTATGTAATCCCATAAATAAAGTAGCAAAAAAAGCATCCCACACAAACGAGTGAATCAAGAGTTTGAAAAAGGCTCCTGAAACAGGTCACCCAGGGTCTCAGCTGCGGGGCCTTGATTGGTGTGGCTGGGGTAGCCAGGGTGGCAGTGGGCTTAAGACCACCCAGTCAGCACCAAAATGGGGCATTACCCAGGAATAGTGGGATGGTGCTCAAGTTCAATCTCTTCTATTTATCAGAGAACACAGTTCTGCTGCAGAATCCATTTTAGTCGTGGACTCATTTACCTTATTGCTTTGACAGCTGCGCCTCTCCCCAGAGGAAAAGTTTCTGTGATTAGCTTTTTCCCTCCTAGCAGCTGATGTGTGTTTCCTCCTGGCCTCAGCTCTTTCTTCTTCTTAACCAATATATTCCTGGGGCCGCTAAAGTCTCTCTAAAGAGGAGCCTGTGAATTCAAGCACCTGCCTCAGGAATGTATTGGACACACACTGAACAGAGGTACAGTTCAAACAGTTCACTGTGAGTCCCACAGTTAGTTTCTCTCTTCGGATTCCCTCCCTGCAGAATAAAAGCGCGGAGTGAACCTTGGGGCCTTTGGAGATGTTTGTATTAATTAAGCACACATGAAGAAAATGGCTAAAATGTCACCAAATCAGCACACGTCTAACAATCTTTTCCGGGTCCCTGCCCAGCTTAGATGCAAAATCATAAATCACCCTTCTCCAACTTGGCAGCTCGCTGGGCTAGAGGATGTTTGTTTAACAGTCCCTGTTTAATGCTGTCACACAAAAGGTTTTTGCTTTAGGATCTCACAGCCAGGCGTGACCATGGGACCCAGGTCCTCTGTCTTGATCTGTCTCTGGCTCCCTGCTTATTTGCAGTGGCCTCTGAAGAAGCGTGGACCCCTGCATGTGCCACTGTCTGTCACAACTGCACTGTACAGAGTTGGCACCTGATCTGGAGCTGAAGCAATAGGAAAATAGGGAATTATAAAGTGTCCCCAATGTGCATAAATATTATGATACACCCCTGGTTAGTGAAAATTATATTGATTAAAACAGTGGTCCCTGAGAAAGAAAGAAAGCATTTGAGTCTCAACTTGCCATGGAGGAGTGACTTTTAAATTTTACTTCCTACCTTGAGGGTTTCCAGGAAAAAGAAATGTACTTTTTCCTTGTATCTCTTTAGAAATGGGGGGAGAGGGGGAGGGCATAGTGGGTAAGTGCTACATATGCTAGGTGCCAGGTGCTCATCAGAAACTCCATAGGGACTGCCCTGTAGAGTTTTCTAAGTTTTGCAGAAACAGATCACCATGTCTTTTCCACCCTGTGTAGCTGTGGGGTGAGTTTGAACTGCCAGCCTTTCAGTTAGCAGCTGAGTGCTTAATTATTGCACCACCAGGGCTCCTTTAAGCATTACTGAACTAGTTATCCCTAAGTTGATTCTGACTCAGAGTGACCCTACAGGACAGGGTAGAACTGCCCCATAACAGACTGCCACATTTTTCTCCTAAGGAGTTGGCCGGTGGCTATTGACTTTTCAGTTAGCAGCCAGACCCTTTACTGTGCTACCAGGGCCCCTTTAAGTACTGGTAGTACTGTTGTTATCTTTTCTTGAAACACAGAACTAGTTTTTATAGTATTCTGTCCCTCATATACAAATGTGACACTAATCTTTTTTTTTTTTTTTTTACTGTGTTGTGAAGAATGAATTTGCCATAAATCATCTAAGAATCCTGAGTGGTCCTGACTATGACCATGGCCCAAATGTGAGATTAGAAATTGTTTATGACTAAAAGAAGAGTTGCAGGCCAAGCCACAGACAGATCACTTTGTGAAAGATTGTATCTTTATAGGGATTGAATTCATGGTCATATAAGTTCTGACTGGCAAAGCTGAAACACCCAACTAGTCCATACAAATTGGCATGCACTAAACCTTGAATTCAGTAGGTTGGAGAAATGGATAGCTTGGTAATCAGGGTAAATCTGCTGCTGCTAAGGAGCCCTGGTGGTGCAATGGTTGCATGCTTAGACATTAACCAAAAGGTTGGTAGTTTGAGCCCATCAGACCCTCCATAGGAGAAAGACTTGGTGGTCTACTGTAAAGATTACAGCCTTGGAAACCCTATGAGGCAGTTCTGCTCTGTCGCATGGGATCACTGTAAGTTGAAAATACTATGCAAAAGAAGAGCCAAAACGGCAGGCTAGTTAGATGCACTATACCATCCTTCTATAACAAAGACCTGACTCACCAACTGAAACAGATGAAGATAATGATTTTGGAACCCTGAACTTCAAAATAAGGATAAATAACTGAATCAAACACTGACTACTACTCACACTCCTTTACCCAGTGGGCTGAGGCAATCTTGCGACTGTGAGCATAGCTGCTACCACTGACCCACCTAGACCTGGCAAACAATAGCAACCATATGAATGTACATGTACCTGTGCCCACCACACCCTCCTCTACCTAGCAAGTAATGACAATCACACCTCCCACTCACCTGCCACACCTCCTTCACCATCCACTCAGCAAGTACCACCACCTGCTCCTGCACCACTGGACTGACAACAGCCAACACCTATTTGCAGCTGCCCTGCATGACCAGCAAATGGAAACTTGAGCTCGCATTCCCAGCTGCTGCCCCCCCAAAACAGGTGTTGAGAATCACAGCACTGCTAGACTAGTGACCAGAGTAGCATGCCTGCCCTGCCCATGGAAATATCAAAACAAAACAAAGTATCATGACTGAGCAAACATACAATAGGTAAATTAATAACATCTTAATACTTTGGAGTGAAAAGACAATATCAAATCACATAAAGAAGCAGGACTAGGTGGCTCAACCAACTGGGATCAGAATTAAGGGATCAGAAAACCTTCATGAGGAGGAAATGGTAAAGGAGCTACCCGATAAAGAATTAACAAGGCTTACGTATAGGATCTTGCAAGAGAGCATGGAAAGCATGTACACAACACACAAACACACACAAACAAACACACACACACAAATCAAAGAAAACACAGACAAAACTCTAGAAGAATTCAGGAAAACAATACAAAAACAAAATGATAAAATGCAAACCACACAAAAACAACAACTAGAAATCCAGAAGATTAAGGGCAAAGTTTCAATGAGAGGTAACTCAGTGGAAGAACGTAGGAGTAGAACTGAATCAATGGAAGAGAGAATCAGCAAAATAAAACACAAATCTTTTTATACTAATTTGCTTGAGGAACATTCAGAGAAAAGAATGAAGAAAACCTAGGAGTTACTTCAAGAGGGATAATTTATATGTGACAGGAATTCTAGAAAAGGAGAAGACTCGAAAAAAGAAAAATTTTCCGAAGATTTGTTGACACAAAACATCTCTAATATCATGAAATATGATAAGGTAGCCATCCAAAAAGCTCAGTGAATCACATACAGGATAGCCTGTAAAAGAAAGTCACCAAGACATACCATAATCAAATTTTTCAAAGCCAAAGATAAAGCAAGAATTTTGAGAGCAGCTTGGGAAAAAAAGTATTGTCACCTATAAAGGGAAACCAATAAGACTAATCTCTGATTTCTTGGCAGAAACCATGTTGACAAGAAGGCAATGGGATAACATCTACAAAATCCTGAAAGAAAAATATTACCAAAAAGAATTAAATACCCAGAAAAATTGTCCATCAGGTATGATGACAAAACTATTTCCAGATAAACAGAAATTAAGAGAATTTGTAATAAGTTAACCGACCTTAAAAGAAATGTTAAATGGAGCCCTTCATGAAGAGAACCAACATCAGAGAACCTGAGACAAGACATACAATAACATCATCCAGACATCAAGCAAGACAAAGAATTCTCAAATGTAAAACAAAACTACAAGAATCAAAACAGAAAACTAGACACATAAATCTGTAAATGACGAAAAACAACTTCAAATTAAAAAGGGGGAGTAAATGGTGTAGGTTATAAATGGACCTGAAATCAAGACAATATCAAGATATAGTAGAGCATTTTAAATGTAGGAAGATAAAGTTAAATTTCAAGTTAACCACAAACAAAATTAATAAATCTACTCACAAAAATAGAAAAGAAGAAAGCCATGAAGACACAAACAACACAAAATCAACAAGAAGAAGGAAAAAAAAAGAATATCCACAAACAAAAAGAAACTTGTCACCGTGAACTCACGTTGGCAGTGCTGTACAAACAACTTGGTAAGGTTTCATAACCTTGGTATATCAGTGTCTCATAGCTGTGTTCTTGTTGAAATGTGGTGGTGTCTTGCTGAGTGGTGTTCATTATTATTGTTGTGTGTTTTTGTGTGCTGTTGCCAGAATGTCGGAGTTTGAATTACAGCAACAGACACTGAATTTCTTGTTAGAAGAAAAGAGACAAATATTTCTTGTTAGAAGAATGGAAGTAGAATCAGGGACGTGTTAGTCCAAGTTTATGGGGATGATGTCATAAAGAAAATGACAATGTACAGATGAATTAAACATTTTTCTGAGGGGAGAGAAAATGTCACTAATGAAGAAAGGTCAGGGTAGCCAGTAATGAGTAGAACTAACACATTGCAAAACTTTGTTGAATTGTGCATCAAAATCATCAGCTGACTGTAACAAGCATAGCAGACCAAGTAAACACTGATAGAGAAACAGGAAAATCTTAACTGAAAATCTTGGCATGAGAAATGTGTGTGCAAAAATGGTCCTGAAGAAGCTCACCAATGAACAAACGCAAAGGAGAGTCTAGGTTTGCCAAGACATTTTGGAGAGACAAGACAATGTTTTGGGCTATGTTATCACTGGTGATGGCTGTACCAACACAAGCCTGAAACAAAGGGTCAAAGTGCACAATGGAAGTCTATCAATTGTCCATGACCAAAAAAGTTCTGTGAGTCAAAATCAAGAGTCAAAGTGATGTTGCCAAACTTTTTTGATATCAGAGGAATTGTTCATTATGAATTTGTACCAACTGGACAAACAGTTAACCAGGCTTACTACTTGGAAGTGCTAAAAAGGCTGCATGTAAAAGTTAAACAAAAACAACACGAACTTTTCACCAACAACTCATGGCTCTTGCATCACAACAATGCAGCAGCTCACATGGCACTGTCTGTGAGATGGTTTTTAGCCAATAAACAACTGTATTGGAATACCCTCCTTACTTACCTGATTTGTCCCCCAATGACCTTTTTTTTACCCGAAGATAAAGGAAATATTGAAAGGAAGATATGTTGCTGACATTCACGACATCAAGGGTAATATGATGATAGCTCTGATGTCCATTCCAGGAAAGAATTCCAAACTGTCTTTGAAGGGTGGACTCAGCACTGACATCAGTACACAGCTTCCCAAAGGGAGTACTTCAAAGGTGACCATAGTGACATTCCATAATGAGGAATGTTGTGGACAAGTTTGTCAAGGATGAATTTGTGAACTTAATTGTCTAACCTCATAGACGTAAAAATTTTCAAAATTCTAGCTCATGGAATACAACAGTATCAGAAAAATAATACATCATTACCAAGTGGAATTCATACCAGGTATGCAAGGATGGTTCAACATTAGAAAATCAATCAAAATAATCCACCACATAAACAAAACAAAGAACCAGAATCACTTGATCATCTCAACTGATGAAGAAAAGACATTTTATGAAAGTCCAACAATAGTTCCTGATAAAAGCTCTCGGTAAAATAGGACTAGAAGAAAGATTCCTCAAAATAAATAAGGACACATATACAAAACCAACAACCATCATCATTCTAAGTGGAGACAGACTAAAAGCATCCCCTTGAGAATGGGCACCAGACAAGGATGCCCTTTCTCACCATTCTTATTCAATATTGTACTAGAAATCCTAGCTACAGCAATAAGGCAAGAAAGGGAAGTAAACCGCTTAAAAAATTGGTAAGGAAGAAGTCATAGAAAATTCAGCAAAGTGGCAGGGTACAGGGGGGAAAAGTAGACTAAAAATTCAAATACATTAAAAAAAGGACCAGATTTCCTGGTCTGAGACAGACTGAAGGAACTTCTGAGACCATAGCCCTTGGACCACCTTCTAACTTGGAACTGAAGCCATTCCCAGAGTGCATCTTTCAGCCAAATAATTGGCATATAAATAAACAATAATCCACATGAGGAAGCTTGGTAAAGTAGAGGTTTAGTGAAAAAAAATGAAGACCCCTAACCAGATAGGCTGACACAGTAGCTGCAACAGTGGACTTGAGCATAATGATTGTGGGCATGGCACAGGACTTGGCAGTGTTTCCTTCTGCTGTACACAGGGTTGCTATGAGTCAGAACTGAGTCAACAGCACCTAACAACAACAACAACAAGTGAGGAAGTGCTCCTTAGAACCATTATCTATGTGAGACCAGTAGGAAAACATCTGCCTCAAAGCAGAGATGAGAAGACAGGAAGGAACAGGAAAAATGGAGATGGGCAACTCAGGGAGTTAACAGGGAGAGTGCTAGCACATCTCAGGGAGCAGGGTATATTTCATAGAATGAACAAATTGCATATAAAAAGCCATTGAATGGGAAACTAATTCGCTCTGTAAAGGTTCACCTAAAGCACCTCAAAACCAAACTCATTGCTGTCAAGTCACTACTGACTCCTAGTGATCCCACAGGATTTTCAAGGCTGTAAATCTCTACAGAAGCAGACTGTCACGTCTTTCTCCTGTAGTTCCGCTAATGGTTTCAAACTGCCAACCTTTCTGTTGGTGGTCAATTGCTTTAACTACTGTGCCACTAGGGCTCCTCCACCTAAAACACAATTTAAAAGAAGAGAAAAGAAAACACTATGAAGCATAGTTCTACTCTTACACGCGGGCTATCACCATGAGTCAGTCAACTCCATGGCAGCTGGTTTTCCACTATGTATCATAGATGTTCTTTGACCTGCCAGACACTCTCATCTTTCTTCCTGTGACGTAATATCCAAGCAGGCCTTGTCATCAGTCAATCATCAGTCACCCCACGTGTCATTGACCAATCTCCCCACTGCTTCTCCTCTTTTGTTGTAGAGCATGACCTTGTGGACTGCTGTTTTTCTCTCCATAAACGTCTGCTTTCCTTCTGGGTAATTTCAACAATCAAGTAGATGATCCATCCAAGACTTGGACCTCTCAGCAACTTGAGGATTTCACTGCAGTGATCTTTCCCTGTCCTCACCAGGAACGGCCTGCTGTTATTGTTAGACGCTGTCAAGTTGATTCCGAGTCATAGGGACCCTGTGTAACAAAGTAGGCCATCTCCATAGGGTTTCACAGCAAGGAAATCTGGTGTCACAATGGTTAAAGCCCTTGGCTACTAACTGAGAGGTTGGCAGTTTGAAACCATTAGCAGTACCGCAGGAGCAATGTGGCAGTTGGCTCCTGTAAAGACTACAGCCTTTGAAACTCTATGAGATAGTTCTAATCTGTCTGATAGCGTTGCTATGAGTTGGAATAAACTTGATGACAATAAATTAGGTTTGATTTTTTTAGTCTTTACAAGAACAGATCGTCAGGTATTACTCCTGTGCGGCAGCTATCTGGTTTGAACTGCCAACCTTTCAGTTAGCAGCACTGTAACCACTGTACCACCAAGGCTCCTTATAAAACCAACCAAACCCATTGTTGTCGAGTTGATGTCAACTCACAGCAATTCTATACCTAAAATTTACTGCCGTAGAGTCACTCATAGCAACCTTATGGGGCAGAGTAGAACTGCACCATAGAGTTTCCAAGGAGTGCCTGGTAGATTTAAACTGATAGGGCTCCTTACATGTGTATTACACATATGCATATATACAACATATGTTGGTGCAATGATTAAGAGTTCAGCTGCTAACCAAAAAGGTTAGCAGCCACTTCTTGGAAACCCTGTGAGGCAGTACTACTCTGTCCTCTAGCATCGCTATGAGTTGGAATTGACTAGAGCGTGAGTTTGGTTTGTTTCATTGTTTTGGTACACATACACACACACACACATACTCACATATTGTGTATATGCATACATCTTATGCAAGTATAGTGTGTGTGTATATTTACAATTTTTTTACTGAACTATCTGAAAGTAAATTGCAGCTACCACTCTCTTTTACACTTGAAAATTTGAATGTGTATTTCCTAAGAATAAGGAAATTTTCTTACAGAACCACAGCAGAATTCTAAAAAATCAAGAAATTAAACATTGATGCAATATTATTACCCAGCCTAACAGTCCACATTCCAATTTGCCAGTTGTCTTAATATGTTTTAGAGATTTCTCCCAGCTCCAGTCCCAATCCAGCTTCATGCATTATGCTTATTTGTCATGTCTATCCACTGCCTTTAATCTGGAACCATTCTAGCCCTTCTTCATCTCCAGTGATAGTTTTGAAGAATACAGGCCAGTTATTTTGCACAATTTCCATCAAGGTGGATCTTTCTGATACTTCTTCAGGATTAGATCCAGGTTGCTCAATTTGGTAGCAATACTAGAGCGTTGTTGTGGCCTTCTCTGTGCGTATCCTTATGAGCCACATGATGTTGCTATGTTCCATGACTGGTCGTGTTAACTTTGATTGTTTTGGCTAAGGTGTGGGCAGGAATCTCTATTGTTAATTTGACTGTCTCCCTTTACAATTAGTAAGTAACTTGTATGGAGATATTTTGAAATCATACAAATATTCTTTCTCATCTCTTGGCTACATCTCTAACCATTCACTGATGAGCCTTTTTTTTCTTTTGCCTGCTACATCTCTTAAAACCAAAAACAACCAAACTTGTCACCACCAAATTGATTCTGACTCACAGCAACCCTACAAAGTAGAGCTGTTCCATTGGGTTCCCAAAGAGCAGCTGGTGGATTTGAATTGCTGACCTTAACCACTGTGCCACAGGGCTCCGTGTCTCCTAAGTCTCTCTCTCTCCCTTTTTATAAAAATAATATTTTACTGTGTTTTCAATGAAAGTTTACACAGGCAATTTGGTTCCCAGCTGACAGTTTCTATACAAACTGTTCAGTGACAATAGTTACATTTTTCACAATGTGTCAGCATCCTTGTTAACTGCATTCTGGTTGTTCTACTTCCAGTGTTCTAGTTTCCCTGCCCCCTTCTCATCTTTGCTTTAGACTGATTACTGACCTTTGGGTTTCATAGAGATACCACTGATGATTCCTAACTGAAACAATTACTTGTACCAAATGATGACTTTTGAGTTCCATCATTCTATCTGCATCTAACACTTTTCAAACGAAGTGATATAAAAAATTACAACCTTTTAATATCTTTCAGTGGTAGAACTTCATCAATGACTTTTAGTCTTCCTGAATGTATCTGAGCATGTGCTGACCTCTCAAACACCACAGCACTTCAGAATCAATCAATTCAGTGGTGACCTTTGAAGAGTCCCTGAATTGTACAGTGAACTCATTCAGCTGTTCATCAAAAGGTTGGAGGTTTAAGTCCACCCAGAGGCAGCTTGAAAGAAAGGCCTAGTGATCTACCTCCCCCAAACTAGCTACTGAAAATGTTATGATGGACTCTGGTATACACCAGGTCTCCAGAAATCAGGACTGACTGAGCAGCAGCTGGCTTTTCTCACTCCTTGATATCATCTTTCTCCAAGTTCAAGTAGAAAACATCTTTTCACCCAGTATCCCATTTCTGTTTGATAATATTTGTTATTGTTTGGGGATTTGAGCAGTGGGAGTTGAACAGAAGCTACTAAATTGAAGGAAGAGTCAAACCTAGTTTAGAACAACCCAAGTTTTGTTCTTTCTGTTGTTTCAACATTAAACTGAACCCGAGAATGAACTTCTCACAGTCACAGAAGAAACGTCAATGAATTTATAAAAGGCTAGAATTTAGAATGGGGAGTTTCCAAGATGCCAGCTAAATAACTTATTTGCCATTTATATTGCAACACCACTGATTTCACAGGGATATTATGAATTGGAATCGACTCAGTGACAATGGGTATATTTTTTCATTTAGGTAGATGTCATTGTAATTTTTAAATGTTTTTATTTCTGATTTTTCCATATTCTTTTCCTCTCTGTTTTGTGTAGAGACAATTACTAAAGCAAAGTTGAAGGAAGTTGTAAACAAAGAATAAACATCAACACTTTCTTACACAAAGGGTTTCAAGAAAGGAAAAAAGAGGAATGGCATTTTTGACACATTTTCATTCAAATTCCAGACCTTTCTCTTTCATTAAACAAACACCTTTTAAAAGGTTTGTACTGAGAAGTGTCTCTTTAGTTCTCCACTATTTAAAATAGCCAGCTTCCAAAAGCCATTATTTAGCTGACCATGTAGTGAAGTCATTTGAATGATTACTGTAAAACAGGATTTAAAAGGAAAAGAAATGAAAGGGGAAAAGTAATTTTGTGATCAGTTCAAAGTCCTGAGCACATGGGCCAGGTGCCATGACACAGTTATTCTCTCTTGCCTTTAGACACAGGAAGAGTGGCTGGATTTCCTTTGAACAAGTAGCTCTAAATCAAAGTGAACACCCAGCAGAAGATTATGTTTGAGAAACTGCTGAAGACTAGAGGGAATACACTAACAAAACAAGGCGCCTGGATGCAAATGTAGATGAAGTCTGCGATAGCAGTGCATTGAAAAACATCTCGTAGGCACTGAGAACATCAGTGTCCAAATCTTGACTCTTTGGCAAAGACGTTCTGCACCTTAACTGTTTTGGGATGCTCCTGAAGCACACTTATCAAGAGCTACCCTGAGAAATAAAATAACTAATATAATCAGTAACTGACTTGCAGACAAACACACACAAAAAAAACGATTTTGTTTACTGGGGGAGAAAGCCACCCCCTCCTGATACATTCTTCCACTGATTGAAAAACATTTACATCTCTTTTGTTAACTAGTTTTCTGTAGAAATTTTATAGTCACTGAGCAACTCTATTCCTCTCTGAGAAGCTGCTCTGAGTAGCTAGAGCCATGTTTTTATTCCACGGCCAAACAGGGGAGAAAAAAAAACTTTTTCTGCATTTTTTTTGGATAATTTAGTCTATCATACATCAAACCTGTCAAGCTTTTTCATTAAAGTTCATGGTTTTTAAGTTCATTGTAAATAACTCAAGTTAATTTTACAAAAGAGGGAGGAAAAAGCTTTGCCCTAATGTTGGGCATTACAAACTGTAATAATATCCCTTGTCAAGTGGGATTTCTCAAGTTGCTTTCTAAAGACAGGACAAAAGGTGTCTAGCTAAATAAAAATATTTTGAGATCAAACCCAATGTTATATTTTGACTGTAGGTTAACTTCTTTCATTTTTCTTGAAAAGTCCAGAAGTTTTACATAGTAAAAATGAAACAAAACAACCTAGTTGCTATGTTTATGAGAAGATGCCTGTTGAGTTTTACATTTGTAAGTTCTTAAGTGCTACTTTGTTGGAGAAGACAATAAGGAGCCTTTATCTGCATCTTGGCAATCATGAAAGTCCACTTATTTGCTGATAACTATAAAAATACTGTCAGGGTAAGCAATCTCTTGCATTTTCTGCCTCTTAATTAGATCACAACCTTGCAGCAGGTTATAACATAATTAGGAAAGTAGAACTACTACCAGTGGTTTGGAACCAAACCTGCTGCCTTCTGGTCAACACAAAGTTGTGATGTCCCCATGCATGTCAGAGCAGAACTGTGCTCCACAGGGTTTTCAGTGGCTGATCTTTTGGAAGTAGAACATCAGGTCTTCCTTCTGAGGCATCTCCAGGAGGTCTGGAACCACCTTTCAGGCAGAAACTGAGTTCTTTAGAGTGATATGGACTAGGGGAGTCACTGAGAGATTAGACCTTTCCCAGTAGGGGGGCTGGTGAAGAAGACTATGGAAAGCCCTGGGCTCTGTTGTCTGGTGGTAAGCCTGGGTGGCTGTGGGCCAGGAGGGCCATCAAGAAGCCCCAGTGACACAAGCAGTAAAACGCTGATGTCAGTGCCTCATCTACCCTTCAAAGAAATTTTCAAACTCTTTCTGGAATGGCCATTGCTCACAGGGGCACAGTGGCAAGTTTGTGAACTCAATTGTATAGTTGTCTGAGAGGGAGTTTTTAGCCAGTAAGTAAATATTAGACCACCCTCCTACTCACTTGACCTGGCCCTAAATGACTTTTTTCTTTACCTGAAGATAAAGGAAAATTGAAAGAAATATTTTGATGACATTCAGGACATGAGGGGTAATATGATGAGAGCTGTGATAGCCCTTCTAGAGAAAGAGTTCCAAAATTGCTTTGAAGGGTGCACTAGACACTGGCATCAGTGCATAGCTTCCCAAGGGGAGTGCTTGAAGGTGACCATAGTGATATACAGTGAGGAGGTGTGTAGCACGTTTTTCAGGATGTGTTCACAAACGTAATTGTCAGAACTTGTATGACTTCATAGCAGCTTTATTTATAATAGCTAAAAACTGTCCGAGCATATCAGTTATTTTAATTAATATTATTTATTATATTTCAGTGATACATCATAAAACAAAAATAATATGAATAAGGAGAAGAATTGGAACTTAGAGGAAGACACCAGCATATAGAGTTTCCTATTTTTACATGGTTAACCTGAAAGTAGTTACAGTTGCAGCACAGCACCATCTTTCTGGGAACCACAGAGAGGGGCAAATCCTGGATCAGGGTAGACTTAAAATATGAGAAACTCAAATTCTGTATATAAGCTCTGCCCAAATTTCTAGGTGATCACTGAACTATGCATATGCATCTTACAGCTAAAGTTAACATGATGGAAGTGAGGTTTGCACTGCTGTCCACCACTGAGAAAACCGAATTTCTTTGCTAATATATACCTATATACTCTTGAGAAGAACATCATGGAATCATTAGCATCTACAACATAACATTTTCAGTAGACATCAGTAGAGGCTAACCTTGAAAAACCTGGATGTTGGAATTATCAGACAAGAACTTTAAAGCAGCTATTATAACTTACCTAATGTGCATACTCTCAATAAAGGAAAAGATAAGAAATTTCAGCAGATAAATGGAAATTATAAAAAGGAACTGAAGGGAAATTCCAGGGCAAAACAAGTAAAAAGTTCACCAGAGAAGCTTAATAGAAAAAATAGATGAGGGAAGAAAGAGTTTATGAATTTTAAGGTAGATTCATAGAAAATTATCCAATCCAAAAGGAGTCACTTAAAAGAAGGAAAAAATTAACAGAGCTGCAAAGACATGTGAGTTGACATTAAAAAGAATTTATACAGGTTCAGAGGGAAACTCATAGAAAGCTTGCAAAATCAATGAAAATATTAAATATTTATGTAAACATAAAACACTGTTTTTCCTCTTAATGTCCTTAAAATACATAAGACTCTTTAAGGAAATATTACAACATTCTATTCTGGGTTTGATAGCATATGTAGTTATAACACATATGACAAATGTAGGTCAGTAGATGGTGATGGAATGGTAAATATCCCCATACAGTTGAAAGGTTTTTAAAATTTTACATTAACTGATATAATATTAACTCTAAACAGACTGGAAAAATTAAGAATGTATATTGTAATCCTTAGATCAACCACTAAAATGTAAAGCAAATGTCATAGCTAAAAAGTCAATAGACTCAAGAATACACTTACAAAGCATATAAAGAAACAGGAAATAATGGCCCATTCATTGGAAAAAGAGAATTGATGAAAACTATCCTTGAGAAAGCCCAGTCATTGGAATTACTAGTCAAAGACAGTAAATCAATTGCTCTAAATATGTTCGGTGAACTTAAAGAACTAAAGGAAATTAGGAAAACAATGCATGAACAAAATCAGAATACCAGCAATCAGAATTTATCAAAAGGAACCAAACAGAAATGTTATCTGAAAAATAGAATAACAGAAATTAAAAATTCACTAGAGGAGTTTAACAACAGATTAGAGCAGGCAGAAGAAAAGATTAACAAACTTGAAGACAAGGCCATTGAATTATCGAGTCTGAGGACCAAAAAATAAAAAGAACGTGGAAAAAATGAAGAAAGCCTGAGAGACTTGTGGAGCACCATAAAGCATACATAAACATCATAGAAGTCTTAGAAGGAGAAGAGAGATAGGGCAAAAGATTGAAAAAATATTTGCAGAAATAGTGGTCTTAAACTTCCCAAATTTGATGGGAAACATCAACATACTTATCAAAGAATCTCAAAAAAAGAAAGCATCTAAACAAAATAAACTCAGAGATGACCCAGAGACACATTATAGTCAAATTGTTGAAAATAAAAGACAAAGGGAGAATCTTGAAAGCAGCAAGAGGGGAACTGCCATACATAGAATCTTTAACAATATTAACAGCTGATTTCTGATCAGAAAACATGGAGGACAGAAGGCAGTGAAATTGTATATTGAAAGCAGTGAAAGAAAAAATCATCTGCCAAGAATTCTATATCTGGCAGACCTATCTTCAAGGAAGGAGAAATGAGGACATTCCCAGATAAACAAAAGTTGAGGAGTTAATTACCAGTAGACCTGGCCTACAAGAAATTTTAAAAGGAGTCCCTCAGGCTGAAATGAACATACTAGGTAGGACCCAATCAAGAAATACAGAACACTAGTAAAGGTAACTGTAAGTAGAGGTAAAAGCCAGTTTGTGGTACCTTTGGCTTGTAACTTTTATTTCTTTTTTAAAAAAGTAAGATTTAAGGGGTAAATTCATAAAAACAGTAATTATTGACCTATTTTATGCCTTACATTGTATGAAAATGTAATTTGTAATAATGACAATATAAAATGGATGGATGGAAACATATAGAAACAGTATATACTTACTATTGCAACTAAGTTGACATTATTCAAATTAGATAGTTACAACTTTAAAATATTAATTATAATCCTCAAAGCAACCATTGAAAACAAAGCTAAATGATATGCAGAAAAAGGAACAGAATCAAAACAGAATATAACAAATTTGAACTAAATAAAAATTGCAAAATGAGGAAATTAGTGAATAAAATAACATATAAGACATGAAAAACAAATAGCAAAATGGCAGAATTAAGTCCTTCTTGTCAGTAATTAGATGTAAATGGAATAAACTCTCCTATAAAGAGGCGGAAATTGGCATACTTGATTTAAAAAAATGATCCATCTATGTGCTTTCTACAAGAAACTCACTTTACATGGAAAAACACTAAGAGATTGAAGGCAAAAGCAGGGAAAAGAATATTCCATAAAACTTGTAGCCAAAAGGGAGCTGAGTAGCTTTATTAATATCAGTCAAAATAGACTTTAAGTCAAAATCTATTATTAAAGACAAAGAAAGATATTATGGAATGGTAAGAGGCAAATCATTAAGAAGATAATATAACTATAAATACATGCACCTAATATCAAAGTCAAAAAATATAAGCAAACACTGACACAATCAAAGAGATAAGAAGATAGCTCCAAATTATACTTGAAGGCTTTCAATAATGGATAGAACAGCAAGATGATCAGGAAAAGGAAAACTTGAACACTATCAACAAATATGTAGAACATCCCACCTAACGACAGCAGAATACACATTCTTCTCCAGAGCACTTGGTTCATTTTCCAAGATTGAATATGCATTATTTCACAAAGCAAGTCTCGGTAGAATTTAAAGGACAAAAATCATAAGGTATCTTCTCTAACCACAACGGGAGAAATCAATAATAGAGGGAAAACTGGAAAATCAACAAACATATGGAAATTCAACAACAAACACTCAACAACCAGTGGACCAAAGAAAAATTACAAAATACTTTGGGATGACTAAAAATAAAAACACTACATACCAGAAGGTATAGAGTGTAGCAAAAGCAGGAGTAATAAGAGAGAAATTTGCAGGTGTAATAAGAGAGGAGTTTATAGCTGTGAATGTCTGTATTAAAAAAGAAAGAAGTGCTCAAATCAATAACCTAATGTTATAGCCCAAGGAGCGAGAAAAAAAAAAGAGCAAACTAAACCCAAAACTAGCACAAAGAAGGAAAGAATAAAGAGCAGTGTGGAGATAAATGAAATAAGGAAAACAAAAGCAACAGAAAAAAAATCAATGAAACAAAAAGTTGGTTCTTTGAAAAGATTAAGAAAATTGACAAACCTTTAGTTAGACTGAGCAATACAAATACACAAATGGGTGGAGGAGAAAAAGGTCTTGATCATGAGGATTCTGTCCTTGTTGGTAGTCCCATGTGTTCGTTGGTTCTTGGCAATCCTCATGTGGCATCTGTCTTCCCCAGTATGTGCTTGCTTTTGTGTCTAATCTACTCTTTTCATAATTCAGAAGTGATGAAATTTAGGAAACACCAAACACTAATATTACTTCCCTGTGTAGTGGGTTAAGTGCTACCACTGCTAACCACAAGGTTAGCAGTTCAAATCTACCAGGTACACCTTGAATACTCTAGAGGGCAGTTCTACCCTGGCCCCTGGGGCCACCATGAGTCAGATCCGACTCAAAGGCACTTGGCTTTGGCTGTTAAAAGACAAGATTACATCCTGAGTATGTTCTTGTTGTTAGGGTGTTATTGAGTCAATTCTGACTTATAATGATATCCTAGGTATAGAAGTTGTTATTGTTAGCTGCTATTGAGTTGGTTCTGACTCATAGTGACCTATATACAACAGAACAAAATGCCGACTGGTCCTGTGCCATGTCCACAGTCTTTGGTATGCTTGAGCCTAATGTTACAGCCAGTCCATCAATCCATCTTGTCCAGAATCTTCCTCTTTTCTGCTGACTCACTTTTTGACCAAACATGATGTTCTTCTCCAGGGATTGATCCTTTTTGACAACATGTCCAAAGTATGTAAGATGTAGTCTTGCCATCCTTACTTCTATGGAGCACTCTGATTGGATTACTCCAGGACAGACTTGTTCATTCTTTTGGCAGTCCATGATATATTCAATATTCTTCTCCAGCACCAAAATTCAAAAGCATCAATCCTTTGTCTGTCTTCCTTATTCATTGTTCAGCTTTCACATGTGTATGATGTGATTGAAAAATACCATGACTTGGGTCAGGCGCACCTTAGTCTACAAGATGATATCTTTGCTTATCAACACTTTAAAAAGGTCTTTTGAAGCAGACTTTCCCCATGCAAAGAGTCTTTGCATTTCTTGACTGCTGCTTCCATGGATGTTGACTGTGGATCCAAATAAAATAAAACCCTTTACAACCTCAATCTTTTCTCCATTCATTGTGATGTTGCTTATCTGTCCAGTTGTGAGAATTTTTTTCTTTATTTTGAGGTGAAGTATGGGAGTTACCTACCCACTACTGTCGAGTCAATTTCAATTCATAGTGGCTTTATAGGAAAAGGAATAATTACCCCATAGAGTTTCCAAAGGGCACTTGGTGGATTTGAATGGCCAACTTTTTGGTTAGCAGCTGTAGCTCTTAACCACTACACCATCAGTTTTTGTATAGAGGTTAGGATTCCTATATATATATATATATACTGGGGATATTATCCAAACCATAACACCCAGCTTCCAGCAGTGGTCACATTTTGCAGAACTATAGTACAATATCAAAATCAGGATGTTGAAATTGATGAAATTAAGATACAGAATATAGTAAAGATCTCTCATATTACCCTTTAATTGTTACTGCCCACAAGCCTCTTAGTTTCTAATTTGTTGTCCACTTCTATAATTTTGTAATTTCAAGAATGTTCTATAAATGGAGTAATGCAACATGCAAACTGTTGGTACTTTTTTGTTCACTCAACATAATCCAAGCCAAGTGCCACTGAGTTGGATCCGACTCATGACCTACTCTAGATTTAATCAAATTGCTACAGGTACTAACAGCTCATTTATTCATATGAACTGAATCTCATCCCATGGTATGGGTTTACTGTTGTTTAACTATTTATCCATTGAAGGATATCTAGATTGCTTCCTGTTAATGGCTATTACGCATAAAGCTCCTGTAAACATTAGTGTACATGTTATTGTGAGAACATAAGTTTTCATTTCTTTGGGGTAAATGCCCAGAAGTGCAATTGCTGGGTTGTATGGTAGTTGTGTGTTTATTTTGTTAACAAATTGCTGGAGGGGACCAATTGCCAGTACTCCAACATGAGGAGCTCCACTGGCCTATTCCTGGTGAAAATGATGAGAAAACATTCAAATCCTGTGGAAATGGTCCTAATGGCAAATAGAAAATGAGGAAAGATTTATTTCAGAAAGTCTTTGAAAAATTAATAAAAAATGCAAGAATCTGTGGTATCTGAACCAAGATCACTCACTTGTTCCCCATTCTCAGCTGAGCAAGGTAGAGACTTCACTCTAGACAGGTGCAGCCAGGAACACAAGGCTCCCTCTCCCAACCTACTCACCAGCCACAGGCTCAGTAAGTATGGTCTACAGAATCCAGCCCCGTTTATGGAATAGAGGCTTCACTTTGGGTGTGGAGTACTGGGATTACCATGGCCCTGATCTCCTATATTCTGGTTCACGGGGTGGTAATCCTATAGCATGGGAGTTAAACCAAGAGGGCTCCAGGCTGCTGCCTACCCCTCCTCTGACTGCTCAACTCCAAGAGTGGAGGTGTCCCTCAGAGAGAAGCTTGCCAGAAGCTGGTCTCCAACCCCAGCTCCAGAGCATTGCTTCATAGATTTTTTTTCTGGAGCAGCCTCATTTGCAGCAAAGAAGTGGAATCCTCTAAGCCTAAGAACACTCTTAAAAACAGCAAAGGTGAGAAATAGTTTCCCATACCTATAGCTGTGAGGGTTTTCTTTTTCTTTAATTCTTCTTGAATTTTTCATCTCCTTTTGTTTAAAAAAAAAGTTTCCTACAATTGCTTGACATTGAGACACTCTATAAAAAAAGAGTAACTTCCAAAAAAAAAAAAGAAAAAGTTGAGGTTGTGGTGAAAAGTAACTGGAGGGAGATTCATGGACTTTATAGAGGCATGTGCTAGACTATAGGTAGACTTATTTGCAGGAGGGAATTGGGGAATAAGGCAGCTGGGAGTGCCCTTCATGGGGTCAGAATAAATATACAACACATACCTCAGAAACTATTCATTTAAAGAAAACATGATTTGAACTGGATTTTTTGTAGACCAATTTATGCCCCAAGGTATTGTTGGAAACGATCGAATAACCACCTCTGCATCAGTGGAGTTTAATGGTTGGATATAGTTTAAGAAAAGAAAAGAGAGTGCTACCAGCACCACTGTCATCCAAAGGTAACTGTGGGCATACCCAAAGCTGTGCCTCCTTTAGGAGCAACATCAGAGGTTTAACATTATGTGAGGGAAAGGCTGCACTAAAGTAATTGACAAAGTCATTAAAAACAAACTACAAAACATAAATAACAAGCCCCTCAGGAGACAGTGTCTGAGTTGCTAAATATATTATTTTAAATATCTGGTTTCAAACAAAAAATTCTGACGCATTCCAAAAGATACACAAACACACATGAATGCATGACCCATACACTGGGAAAAAGCAGGAAACACAAACTGCCTGAGAAAGTGACCAGATGTCAGATTTAACATAAAAACACTTCAAATTAGCTCTCATAAATATGGTCAAAGAACTAAAAGAAATCACGATTAAAGAAGTAAAGAAATGACAATGTAAATGATAACAATGTTGCATCAAATAGAGAATATTATTAAAGACACAGAAATTATAAAAAGGAACAAAAAATTTAGTAGAGTGGACCTTAATGATGTAGTTGGAGTCAAGCTTTCAGGACCTTCATTTGATAATGTCGTGTGACTCAAAATGAGAAGAAACAGCTGCAAATGTTCATTGATAACCAGAACATAGAATGTTATGAAATATGAATCTTGGAAAATTGGAAATCATCAAAAAGGAAATGGAATGTGTAAACAATAATATCCTAGTGTGATATTGTGTATCAACTTGGTCAGGCCATGATTCTCAGTGTTTTTCACAGTTGTATAATGCTGTGGTCACCCTCGTGATGGTATCTGCTGAGTGGTACTTGTCGGGGTGGAGCCTGTGGTGAGTCACCTCCCTATCAACCTTCATCTCTTCATCTTCTGATACTTCTTTCCTGCTCACCTTGTCAATGGTTTTGGCTTGCTGTGGATTCAGAATCTGTCCTATCTTGTCTTCTGATCTTTGGTTTTAGGAACTTGAGCTAACAGCTTACTGCTCAGTCCTAGGATTCATTGATCTTCACAGCCTGGGAGTAAAAGTCCTGTTCACTGACCTGCAGATTTTGGGTTCGCCAGCCCCTGTAGCCACGTGAATCAGGAGAAATCTTGTGGTCTTGTCTGACATCTTGGGATTCATTGACCTTCACAGCCTGTGAACAGGAAACCTGCTCTCCGACCTGTCTACCTTGTGTTTACCAGCTTCCACTGCTGTGCACTTTGGGAAAGGCCTCTGTTCTGTTCCAGGATTTGGGACATTTAGGCCTCTACAGTTTTGTGAGCTCTTTCCTTGATATAAGTATCTCTTTATGTGCTCTACTGGTTTTGCATCTCCAGAGAACACAGCCCAAGACATTTTAGTACCAGGGGTGGGTTGCCTCCAGGCACTTATTGGAGGAGCCAGGTTTCCTGACCCATAAAGTCAGAGAGCTGAGTGCCTGTGTGCAGGAGGCTTCCTGATGGAGTGTGGCGCCTCCAGGTACTTATGAGTGAAGCTATAGAGCTTTGGAGCACTTGCCCCAGCAGGGTAGATGCAGGCATGAGGGCTGGGCTAAGAAGCCACAGAAAGCAGAAGCTGAAGAGACAAGGAGCAAAAGAAGCTGAGTTACCCTAATTCTGAAAGAAGTGGTCGTGACCTCAGGGTTTTCAAAGGGTGGAGCCATGGCCTCTAGTGTTCCTAAGGGTGGAGTCTCCATTCAGTTGGATTGGAAAAATGGTGTACCTAAAGCCAAGAGAGCAGAATATCTGTCCCAGTGGGCATGGAAGGCAGAACTGAAGCCCAAGGTCAGGGAGCCTCCTCTCAGAATCTGAAGAGTATGACCAATACCTAGAGTCTGGAGGGCAAGGCCATTGGGTAAAATGTCTCAAAGAACAAAAGATTAATTTCAAAGCCTTGAGGCCTAATGTAATGTGTCCTGCTGATTTGCTTGGTGCCTGCTATCCCCTCTTTCCCTGCAGTTTCTACCATTGTAATGAAAATGTCTAACTTGTACCTATTCTGGAAGTAGATAATTTGTATTCCAGATTTCACAGATAGAGAGAAATTTTTGGATTTTGGACTTGGAGTTAAGACCTTTCCTATGATATGATGGTGATCTCATACTACCTGGAAGGAAGCACTGGGAACAGAGCTCGCCCATTAAACTCAGGGTTCCTGCGCCTCAGAAGCACCAACTCCAGAGGAAGGCTGACAACAAGAAGCTTCCTCCAGAGCCAACAGAGAAAGCCATCCTCCTGGAGCTGATGTTATGATTTTGGACTTTAGCCTACTTTCCAATGAGAAAATATATTTCTCTTTGTTAAAGGTATCCACTTGTGAAATTTATGTTATAGCAGCACCAGATGTCTAACACACCTGTTTTAGTCACCCAGTACTGCTTTAACAGAAAATACCATGAATGGATGTTTTCATGAAGAAAAAATGTATTAACACAGTCCTTTAAACCTCAAATCCATTTGTGAGTTATAGGTCCATTCAATAGGAGAAATTGTCACAGTCCAGTAGACTGAGTCCAAATTCCAGGAGAGCATCTCAGGTCCAAGGGACGTGCTGTGCTCTCAGTCTTAGTGCTATGAGGTTCCCAGCTCTCTATGCTCACTTCTCTCCCTTCTATCCCACAGCTGGTAACTTGAATCCTGGCTCACTAGCACAAATGCTGCCCATTCTCCATCATCAATATCACAGAGGCAGGATTCACAATGCATGGGAGGAACTGCGTCATATTGGGACTCACACACAACACAATTCATGGCAACACCTAAGCATTAGACAGTTGAAATGGACTGGTATTGGCTGTTTTGATTGGTACAATCACATAGTCTACGATGTGGGGAATGACAACACGAAGAGGAATGGCCTTGCGTTCACTGTCAAGAACAACATTTTCAGATCTATCCTGAAGTACAATGCTGTCAGTGATAGCATAATATCCATATGCCTACAAGGAGGAGTTGATACTAGTGTTATTAAATTTACACACTAACTACTAAAGCCAAAGACAAAGAATCTGAAGATTTTTACCAACTTCTGCTGTCTGAAATTGATCAAACATGCAAATCAGGGTACTTTGATAACTACTGATGATTGGAGTACAAAAGTTGGAAGCAGAGGAAGAATCGGTAGCTGGAAAACATGGCCTTCATAACAGACACGATGCTGGAGATCACATGACAGAATTTTGCAAAACCAGTGACTTCTTCATGGTAAATACCTTTTTAACCAACATAAATGGCGACTAAAAACACGTGGACTTCACCAGGTGGAAAGGAAAACACAGGGATCAAATCGACCACACCTCTGGCAGCCTTTGCCTTTTAATTGGGGTGTTAACATAATTCACATTTAACGTGGTTGTTTTTCTGTTTGTGTTTAAATCTATCATCTTTTATTTGTTTTTCTATTCATCCTGTTTCTTCTTTGTTCCCCTCTTTTTTGGTGTCTTCTTTTAAATTATTGAAGTTTTTAAAATTCCATTTTATTTCCTTTCTTGTTTTGTGTGTACATGTCTTAATTTGTTTTTAAGTTGTTACTGTTTGTTGTATTATTTTAGTGTCTGCTTTAGGGTTTGCAGTATACATATGTAACTTATCAAAGCCTACCTCAAATGAAATTGTACCACTTCACATAGAGCATACGTGGACTATAATAGTTTAGTTTCATCTCTAGCCTCCCTGCCTTTATGTTATTATTTCATGTGTTTTACTTGTACGCATGTTATAAAACCTACAATAAATTTTATTATTTTTTACATGTCTCATCCTCCCAACAGTCTCCTTTCCCCTGCTCTCCACCTGCTCTCCTTCCTCCAGCCAGAAGTCAAAAAATATTTCATTTAGTAAAGTCTCCTGGTGATGAATTTATTCGGCTTTTGTATGTCTGAAAACATTATTTCACCTCTGTTTTTATTTTGTTTTACTTGTTTAGTTATCGAAGAGTAAAGCTAACTTTTTTTGTGGTGTACATTTCTATGAAATTTAACACATGCATAAATTTGTGTAACCACCCCACAATCAGGGTACAGAACAGTTTTTTACCCCCCAAAACTCACTTGGACTTTCCCTTCACAGCTACATGCTCCTATCTTTTGGTAACCACTGATTTATTCTCTATCACTGTCTTTTTTTTTTTTTTTTAAGAATGTCATTGTACAGTATGCGACATTTTGAGAGTGGTTTCTTTTATCCAGGAAACTCTAGTGACATAATGTTTAAGTGGTATGGCTGCTAGCCAAAACGTTGGCAGCTCGAATCCACCAGATGCTCCGTGGGGCAGCTCTACTCTGTCCTATAGGGTAGCTATGAATCACAACTGACTCAAGGGTAGTGAGGTTTTTCTTTTTAAAACTTTTTTAGTACTCAACCACAGAATGTACCATATTTGTTTATCCATTCACTGATTAAAGGGTATTTAAATTGTTTCCAGTTTTTGGCATTATGAATAGAACTTCTATAAACATTTGGATACAGATTAGGGTGCAAATGTAAATTTTGATTTCTCTAGTGTAAACACTGAGGAGCAGAATTGCTGAATCATATGATCAATATATGTTTAGCTCTATTAGATACTGCCAGGCTCTTTTCCAGGGTGGATATACCATTTTGCGTTTTCACTAACGAATATGAGAGTTCCACTTGTTTCACTTCCTCATCAGCATTTACTCTTGTCAGTGTTTATTTTAGCTATTCTAATAGTTATGCAGTAGTATCTCAGCATACATTTATTCTTTTAAATTTGTAAAGGCCACTTTTATTGTCCAAGATGTGGTCTATCTTGGTGAGTGTTCCATGTGAGCTTCCCAATGTGTAATCTCCTGTTTTGGGAAGGAGTAATCTGTAAATGTCAATTAGATTAAGTTGACTGATGGTATTATTCAGGTAAACTCTGTCCTTAACTGATTTTCTGCCCAGTTGATTTAACAGTTACTGCAAAACAGGAGTTCAAGTCTCCAGCTACAAAAATGAATTCATCCATTTCTCCTTGCATTTCTATCACTTTTTTCCTCACGTATTTTGACATTGTTGATAGGTACATATGAGAACTGCCTATTAAGTGCATGAACTCATCTTAGAAAAAGTGATATTCATTGCTGAATATTACTATGGTTATCTTTGAAGAACTCCCCTTGGGAAGCTCTGCACTGATACCAGCGTCTAGTCCACACTTCAAAGCAGTTTTGGAACTCTTTATTGGGAATGATCTTGCCAGAGCTGTCATCATATTACCCTTGGTATCCTTTATGGCATCAAATGTCTTCCTTTCAATGTCTCCTTTATCTATGGGTAAAGAAAAAAGTCAATGGAGGCCATATCAAGTAAGTATAGAGACTGTTCTGATACAGTTATTTGTTTACTGGCTAGAATCTCCCTCTCAGACAATTATGCAATTAAATTTCCAAACTTGCCACTGTGCCACCATGCACAATGGCCATTCCAGAAAGAGTTCCAAAATTTCTTTGAAGGGTAGACCAGGTACTGGCATCAGTGTATAGCTTCCTAAGGGGAATACTTCAAAGGAGAATGTAGTGTTATTCAGCAATGAGGTATGTAGCACTTAGAAAAATTAAGTTTGTGGACTTAATTGTCTGAACTTGTACACATTAAGTATTGTTATGTCTGCTTGGATAGTCAACTTTTATTGTTATACATCATAGGCTGGGTTCTCTAAATAAGCAAAGTAAAACATATAAATATATATGTAGAAAGATTTATATCAAAGAAATATATGATTGTAGACTGGAATGTCCCAAGTGCATTAATCAGGCTAGAGGGTTCTTCTCCTTCTTATAGCTTCAGGGGCTGGCAAACATAAGACTGGAAGGTGGGAAAGCAAGGCTGTTACTCACAGGCTGTGAAAATCAGTGAATCCCAAGATTGGCAGAAAAGACTGCAAAACTTCTTCTGATTCATGTAGCTACAGGGGCTGGTAAACCCAAGACTGCCAAGTCAGAGAGCAGAGCTCCACTCATAGGCTGTGAAGATCAACAAATCCCAAGATGGGCAGAAAATTGATAGCTTAAGTCCCAAGAACCAAAGGTCAAACAGGAGGCAGCTATGGGATCCAGACTGATGATAGAGGTAGACTATCCACTTATATTCAGATGTAGGCCATCCACCCCAAACAAAACTCCCTCTCAAACTGTCTGGTTACTCACAGCAGATGCAATCATGGGAGTGAGCACATGTAAACACTGAGAATCATGGCTCCACTAAGTTGACACACAATCTTAACCATTATGTGTTAGGCAATGTTCATCTTTTCCTTGGAAATTTTCCTTGTTCTGAAGTCTAGTTTGAAGTTAATACAGCTATCCTAGTTTTCTTTTGATTAGCGTAGCATGGTATGTCTTTCTCCATCCTTTTACTTTACTGAAATTTTATATTTAAAGTGGTTTTCTTGTAAGTAATGCATAATGAGATCTTTTTAATCTGCTCTGAATCGGATCCGACTCGACGGCACTTGGCTTTTGGCTGGCTGACAATTTTGGTCTTCTAATTGTTGTATTTAGACCATTCACATTTAAAGTGATGATTATTATAGCTGGATTTATTACTTACTACGTTTTCTATTCGCTGCACATATTCTTTATTTTTTACCTGTTTTGCTGCCTTCTTTGGTTTTAATCAAAGATTTTATAAATTCCATCTTATCTCCTCTATTTCCCCACTTGTCTTTCAGTTCTTCATATTATGGGGGCTTGCATGTTTCTGTGATGATAGAAGCTATGCCACTGGTATCTAGGTAATAGCAAGGTCACCCATGGTGCACAGGCATCAGCTGAGCTTCCAGACTGAGACAGACTAGAAAGAAGGACGCAGAAGTCTACTTCTGAAAAGAATTAGCCAGTGAAAACCTTGTGAATAACAGCAGAACATTGTCAGATATAGTGCTGGAAAATGAGACCTCCCAGGTCGAAGACACTCAAAAGATGGTTGGGGAAGAGCTGCATCCCCAAAAGATGAGTTGACCTTAATGATATGGATGGAGTAAAGCCTTCAAGACCTTCATCTGCTGATGTGGCACAACTCAAAATGAGAAGAAACAGTTGCAAACATCCATTAATAATCAGAACATGGAACATACAAAGTATGAATCTAGGAAAGTTGGAAATCATCAAAAGTGAAATAGAACACATAAATATTGATATCCTGGGCATTAGTGAGCTGAAATGGACTGCTATTAGACATTTTGAATCAGACAGTCATATGGTCTATTGTGCTGGGAACAAAAATTTGGAAACGAATGGTGTCCTGTTCATCATCAAAAGGAATGTTTCAAGATCTGTCCTAAAGTACAATGCTGTCAGTGATAGGATAATATCCATATGCCTACAGGGAAGGCCAGGTAATACAATTCAGATTACTCAGATTCAATTCTATTATTCAGATTTATGCACAACCACTTAAGGCCAAAGATGAAGAAATTGAAGATTTTTATTAGCTTCTGCTGTCCAAAATTGATTGAACATACAATCAGAATGCATTGATAGTTACTAGTGGCTGAAATGCAAAAGTTGGAAACAAAGAAGAAGGATTGGCAGTTGGAAGATACAGCCTTGGTAATAGAAATGATGCTGGAGACCACAAGATAGAATTTTGCAAGACTAATGACCTCTTCATTGCAAATTTCTTTTTTCACCAACGTGAATGGTGACTGTACATATGGACCTCACTGAACTGAATACACAGGAATCAACTCAACTGCATCTTTGAAGAAAGATAATGGAAAAGCTCCATATCAGCAGTCAGAACAAGACCAAATGCTGACCGAGGCACAGATCATCAGTTGCTCATATGCAAATTCAAATTGAAACCCAAGAAAATTAGAACAAGTCCATGAGAGCTGTCGGATCCGACTCGATGGCACTTGGCTTTTTTTTTTGGCCATGAGAGCCAAAGTATGAGCTTGAGTATATCCCACCCGAACTTAAAGATCATCTCAAGAACAGATTTGATGTGTTGAACACTAATGACCAAAGACCAGATGAACTAGAGAATGGCATCAAAGACATCACCCATGAAAAAAGCAAAAGTTCATTAAAAAGACAGAAAAGAAAGAAAAGACCAAACTGGATGTCAGAAGGGACTCTAAAACTTACTCTCAAATGTTGAGGAGCAAAAGCAAAAGAAAGGAATGATGAAGTAAAAGAACTGAATGGAAGATTTCAAAGGGAAGCTTGAGAAGACAAAGTGTTATAATGACATGTACAAAGAGCTAGAAATAGAAAACCAAAAGGGAAGAACATGTTCTGCATTTCTTAAGCTGAAAGAACTGAATTAAAAATTCAAGCCTGAAGTTGTGAAATATTCTACAGGGAAAATCTTCAGCCACTCGGGGAGCATCAAAAGAAGATGGAAGGAATACACAGAGTTATTACACCAGAAAGAACCAATGGTACTAGAGGAAGAAGTCAAAGCTGCATTGAAGGCAGTGGTAAAAAACAAGGCTCCAGGAATTAATTAATGGAATATCAGTTGAGATATTTTAACAAACAGATGCAGCACTGGAAGTGTTTGCTTGTCTATACCAAGAAATTTGGCCTGGCCAACTGAGATCCACATTTATGCCCATTCCAAAGAAGGGTGATCCAATTGAATGTGAGAATTAGCAAACAGCATCATCAGCATCACGCATAAATAAAATTTTGCTCAAAGTCATTCAAAAGCGACTGCAACTGTATATTGACAAGGACTGACAGAAATTCAAGCTGGATTCAGAGGAGGATGTGGAACCAGACATATCATCGCTGATGTCAGATGGATCTTGGCTGAAAGCAGAGAATGCCAGAAAGGTGTTTACCTGTGTTTCATAGATTACGCAAAGGCATTTGACTATATGGATCACAACAAATTGTGGCTAACATTGCATAAAATGGGAATTCCAGAACACTTAGTTGTGTTCTTAGGGAATCTGTACTTGGATCAAGAGGCACTGGTATGAACAGAACAAGGAGACACTGCATGGTTTAAAAGTCAGGAAGGGTGTGCATCAGTGTGTATCCTTTCACCATACCTATTCAATCTGTATGCCAAACAAATAATCTGAGAAGCTGGATTATATGAAGAAGAATGAGGCATCAGGATTGGAGGAAGACTTATTAACAACCTTCATTATGCAGATGACATCACCTTACTAACTGGAAGTGAAGAGAATTTGAAACACTGATGAAGACAAAGGCCACAGTCTTCAGAATGAATTGCACCTCAACATCAAGAAAACAAAAATCCTCACAACTGGACCAGTAAGCAACATTATGATAAATGGAGAAAGAATTGAGCTTACCATGGATTTAATTTTACTTGGTTCCACAATCAACGCCCATGGAAGCGGCAGTCAAGAAATACAAAGATGCACTGCAATGGGAAAATCTTCTTCCAAAGATCTCTTTAAAGTATCGAAAAGTAGAGATGTCACCTTGAAGACTAAGGTGTGCCTGACCCAAGACATACTGTTTTTGACTTCCAGCTTTTGTTTTCACTCATGTTTAGAGTTCCTATCACTGTGCCTATGTTACCCATCTGTTCTTGTATTTTTTCAATTAGAACCCATAACATATTAATTACATTTATTCTGAATTTGTGATCTGATAATTCCAAGATCCCTGCCATCTCTTGAGTTTTGTTTTGATGACTTCCATACTCTTTACAGGTTAGAGTGGAAACTGGAATTCCCCTCTTATGCCTTTTATTTGCATTTCTCTAATGGCTAATGATGTTGAACCTTTTTTGTGAGTTTGTCATCTAGATAACCTCTTTGGTAAAGTATTTAAGTCTTTTGCCCTTTTTTTGTTTTTAATTTGGATTGTTTGTTTTCCCACTGTTGAGACTTTTTCTTTAAATATTTTACCTTGAAATAATGATAGATTCACTTTCATTTTAAAGGTATTTTTAATTGGGTAAGGAACTTTACGTTTACTATTTTTTCTCCCTTTCTGTACTTGAAAAACATCATTCTCTTGTCTTCTGTCCTCCATTGTTTGTGACCAGTTTTCAGCTTTATATTTGCCATGTAAAACCCCAAGCATACACCACTGCGCAACTCTAACTGCTCTCCCCCTACAGTACCCTATAACAGCCCATTCTTCCTTTATATCTTGTACTTCTCATATCCATTCAGCCAACTCCTGTATCCCTCCACACTCTCATCTCACCTCTGGAGAGATGCTGTTCAGGAAGCCTCACCTACATATTTAAGTTAAGACACATACTCCCATCCAGCATCACTCTATGTCTTATAGTCCAGTCCAATCTGTGTCTGAACAGTTGGCTCCGGTACTGGTTTTAGCTCTGGGCTAACAGACAGCCTAGGGGCCATACCCTCAGGGAACCCTCCAGTCTGACAGACCAACAAGTGTAGTTTTTAGGGGTCTAGTTATGCTGTCAGGGCAATCATTAGTTGGTGGCTGGGCACCATATAGTTCTGCTGGTCTCGTGCTTATGTAGTCTCTGGATCATATGGCACCTTCTGTCGGCCAGCTCATATTTTTCTCATGTCTTTGATGTCCTTTCTCCCTTGCTCCAGAAGGATAGGGACCAATTGATGCTATTAAGATGGCAGCTTGCTAGATTTGAAGACCCCAGACATCACTACCAAAGTGTCTGCAGAACATATTCTTTTAAAAAAACTTAGTTATGCCATTACCCTAGATGTCCCTTACAACTGTGGTCCCCAGACCTCTGTCCCTGCTACTCTGTCATTCAAAATGTTGAGCTGTATTTACCTTTTGGTGTAATCCAGTTGCGCACCTTCTGCTGCATGCTGTCACTCCCTTCACCTAACCTAATTGCTGTCTACTATCTAATCTATGAATACTCCTCTCCCTTGCTCCCCACCTTTGTAATCATCAAAGATTATTTTCTTCTGTGCTTAAACCTTTTCTTAAAGCTTAAAATAATGGTCTCATACTACAATTGTCCTTTTACATCTGCCTAATTTTACTCAGCGTAATGTCTTCCAGATTACCATGTTTTGAGATATTTCTTAAGATCATTGTTGTTCTTTATCATTATATAGTATTCCATTGTATGAATATACTCTAGTTTGTTTATCCAATCTTCTGTTGTTGGGCATCTGGATTGATTCCATCTTTTAGCTATTGTAGACTGTGCTGCAATAAGCATTGGTGTGCGTGTATCTGTTCATGAGAGCCCTAATTTCTCTAGAATATATTCCAAGAAGTGAGATTGCTGGATCATATTTCTAGCTTTTTAATCAAGCACCAAATTGATTTCCAAAGTGATTGTACCATTTCATATTCCCATCAGCAATGTAGAAGTGTTCCAGTCTCTCTACAGCTTCTTCAACACTTATTATTTTGTGTTCTTTGGATAAATGCTAGCCTTGTTGGGGTGAGATAGATTCTCACTGTAGTTTTGATTGGACTTCTCTGATGGCTAATGATCATGAGCGTTTCCTCAAGTATGTGTTAGAGTCCTGGATGTCTACTATGGTGACATGCCTGTTTATATCCTTTGCCCATTTTTTAATTATGTTATTTGTCTTTCTCTTGTTGAAGTTTTGCAATATCTTATAGATTATGGAGGTTAGAAGCTGATTGGATTTGTCGTAGCAAAAATTATTTCCCACTCTGTAGGTAGTCTTTTTATTCTTTTGGTGAAGTCTTTGGATGAGTGTAAGTTTGACTTTTGGTAGTTCCCAGTTACCTGTTTTCTCTTCTGGTGTTTGTGCATTGTTAGTAATATTTTGTAGTCCGTGTATGCTGTGTATTAGGGCGGTCAGGATTGTGCCTATCGTTTTTTCCACGATCTTTATTGTTTTAGATTTTATATTTAAGTCTTTGATCCACTTTGAATTAGTTTTTTTTGTGCATGGTGTGAGATATGGGTCTTGTTTCACATTTTTGCAGATGGATATCCAGTTACGCCAACACCATTTGTTAAAAAGCCTTTTCCCCTAATTTATGGACTTTAGACCTCTGTCAAATATCAGTTGCTCATAGGTGGATGATGTTATACCTGGATTTTCAGTTCCATTCCATTGATCTGTGTATCTATCTGTTTTTCTACCAGTATCAGGCTATTTTGACTACTGTGGCAGTGTAATAGATTCTAAAGTTAGGTAGAATTAGGCCTCCCACTTTATTCTTAAGTAATGCTCTTCTTATCCAAAGCTTCTTTTCCTTCCATAATAAGTTAGTGATTTGTTTCTCCATCTCATAAAAAAAATGCCATTGGAATTTGTGTTGGGATTGCATTGTATCTATAGATCACTTTGGGCAGAATAGACATTTTCATGATGTAAAGTCATCCTGTCCATGAGTGAGGTAAGTTTCTCCACTTATGTAGGTCTCTTTTGGTTTCTTACCATAGCCTTGTAATTTTTTTTGTATAAGTCTTTGACATCTTGGGTTAGATTTATTCCTAGGCATTTTATCTTCTTGGGGGCTATAGTAAATGGTGATGATTTGATGACTTCCTCTTTGATGGTCTCTGTGTTGGTGTAAAGGATCTAACTGACTTATTGTATGTTTATTGTGTATCTCCTTTACTGAACTCTTCTATTAGTTCCAGCAGCTTTCTGAGAATTCTTTAGGGTTTTCTCTGTGTAGGATCATGTTATCTGCAAATAGAGATACTTGGACTTCTTCCTTAGCAATGTGGATGCCCTTTATTTCTTTATCTTGCCTAAATGCTCTGGCTAGAACTTCCAGGATGATGAATAAAAATGGTGACAACGGGCATCGTTGTCTGCTTCCTGTTCTCAAGTGGTCAGACTCTCCATTAAGGATGATGTTGACTGTTGGCTTTGCATAGATAGCCCCTATTATGTTGAGGAATTACCCTTCTATTCCTATTTTGCTGAGAGATTTTAATAGGAATGGATGTTGGACTTTGTCAAATGCCTTTTCTGCATCAACTGATGAAATCAAGTGATTTTTTTTTTACTTATGTGGTTGATTACATTAATTTTTTCTAATGTTGACCCATCCCTGCATCCCTGGTATGAATCCTACTTGGTCATGGTGAATTATTTTTTGATATGTTGTTGAACATATCAAACTGAACAACACTTTGCTCAAAACCAACCAATTCTAGCCAGTTCTATGGCTAGAATTTTGTCGAAGACTTTTGCATCCAAATTCATGAAAGATGTTGGTCTGTAATTTACCTTGTTTGTGCTGCTTTTACCAGGTTTTGGTATCAGAGTTATACTGGCTTCATAAAATGAATTTTGGAGTGTTTTGTCCTTTCCTATGCTCTGGAATATGTTTAGTAACTGTGGTGTTAATTCTTCTCTAGAAGTTTAATAGTATTCTCAGTGAAGCTGTCCAGACCAGGGCTTCTTTTAGTTTGGAGTTTTTAAATTACCTCTTCAGTTTCTCCTTTTGTTATGGGCTTACTTAGTTGTTCTACTTCTGTTTGTGCTAGCTTTGGTAGGTGATGTGTTTCTAGAAATTTGTCCATTTCATCTAGGTTTTCAAGTTTATTAGAGTACAGTTTTTCATAATATTCTGTTAATGATTCTTTTAATTTCAGTTGGGTCTGTTGTGATATCACCCATCTCATTTCTTACTCAAGTTATTTGCTCCCACGATAACAGTAGGAAACTTCAACACACTACCCTCAATGAAGGACAGAACATCTAGAACAAAGCTCAGTAAAGACATGGAAGATCTAAATGCCACAATCAACCAATTTTATTGGAAACATATTACTGTGTCTTTTCTTTTTTTTCAGTTTGGCCAATGTTTTATCTGTTTTGTTGCCGAAGCTGATCTGCTTTGTTGAACTTTAAAAAAAAATCAGCTTTCAGTTATGTTAATTCTTTCAGTCATTTTTCTATTCTGTTTCATTTAGTTCTGCTCTAATTTTTATTTTTTGCTTTTTTACTGGTGCCTGAGGGGTTCTTTTGCTGCTCTTTCCACACTTGTTTGAGTTGTAGAATTAATTCTTTGATTTAGGACCTTTCTTCTTTTTAGATGTGTACATTTATTGAGATAAATTGATCTCTGAGCACTGCTTTGGTGTGTTCCATAGATTCTGGTAGGATGTGTTTTCATTCTCATTTGATTCTATGAATTTCTTTATTCCATCACTGATTTATTCTATAACCCAGTTGTTTTTGAGCAAAGTGTTGTTCAGTTTCCATGTATTTGTTTTTTCTCTGTTACTGATTTCTACTTCTACAGCTTTGTGGTCTGAAAAGATGCTTCTAATATTTCAATACTTCTAATTTTGTTAAGGATTGTGTTATGGCTTAATATGTAATCAATTCTGCAGAATGTTCTATGTGCATTGGAAAAGAAGATATAGTTGGTCGCTGATTGGTGGATTGTTTTGTATATGTCTATTTTGGCAAATTGGTTGATTGTGGCATTTAGATCTTCCATATCTTTACTGAGCTTTTTTCTGGATGTTCTGTCCTTCATTGAGAATCGTGTGTCGAAGTCTCCTACTGTTATTGTGGGAGCTGTCTATTTCTGTTTTCAATGCAGAAGTGTTTGTTTTATGTGTTTTGGACTCTTTCATTGGTTTTCAATGTGATTATGTCCTCCTGGAGCATTGAGTCTTTAACCATTATATAATGTCCTTCCTTATTCAGTGTAGTGGGTTTTACTTTAAAGTCTATTTTATCAGAGATTAATATTGCCGCTCCTGCTCTTTTTGAATGTTGCCAGCCTGATATATTTTTTACATCCTTTGAGTTGTAGTTTGTTTGCATCTTTGAGTCTCAGGTGCATCTCCTGTAGGCAGCATGTAGATGGGTCATGTTTTTTTAAATCCAATCAGCTGTCTGTCTCTTTATTGGTACATTTAGTCTATTTACATTCAGTGTGATTATTGATAAGTATGAGTTTAGTGCTGTCATTTTGGTGCTCTTTCTGTATGTTGCAGACAATTCCTTTGGTACATTTCATTTTATGTGCTGAGTCCTTTTATGTGTTTCTATGTTTTTCAATGTTGGTTTTTCTGTATTTGCTGAGACTTGGTATTTTTCTCATTTTTATGTTGATGCATAGGATTGATAGTTTCCTTAATATTAGCCACTATTTTTCTAAATTTAAACCAGTCTTTAATTTCTTTATATCTTCTTGACTTCGTCTCCATATGAAAGATCTATGACTACATTTTCTTTTGGATCTATCTTTTTTACTATAACATTTCCATAATGACATCTGTTTTCCTATTTTCAGTGTTTTGACTATGATTTGTTTTTTATGATCTTTCTATTTGGGTTGATATCCTGCTGCTTTTTTCTGTGTTCTGGTCTTGGGCTGTTAACCTGGCATTATGGGTTTTGTAACCAAAGACTCCCTTTAGTATTTCTTGTAGTTTTTACAAATTCCTCAAATTTCTGTTAGTCTGGAAATGTCCTAATTTTACCATCATATTTTAGAGACAATTTTGCTGGATATAAAATTCTTGGCTGGCAACTATTTTCCTTTAAGTCTTTGTATATGTCATTCCACTGTCTTCTTGCCCACATGGTTTATGCTGAGTAGTCTGAGCTTAGTTTTATAGATTGTCCTTTGTAGGTTATTTTTCATTTATCCCTAGCCACTTTTTAAAGTGTCTCCTTATCTTCAGTTTTGGCAAGTTTGATTGTAATCTGCGTTGGTGTCTTACTTTTGGGATCTACCTTGTGTGGAGTTCAATGAGCATTCTGGATAGAAAACTTCTCATCTTTTATGACATCAAGGAAGTTTTCTGTCAGCAAATCTTCAACAATTCTCTGTTTTCTCCCTTATTCTGGTACTCCAATCACTCATAGATTATTTCTCTTCATAGAATCCTACATAATTCTCAGTGTTTACTGATTTTTTAAAAAATCTTTTTCTGATTTTTCTTCATATATGTTAATGTCATGTGTTTTATCTTCAGTCTCAGTAACTCGGGCTTCCATTGCCTCAACTATGCTCCTTTGACTTTCTTTTGAGTTGTGTAATTCTGTAATTTTATTATTTTTTAAATTTCTAATTCTTGCCACTCAGTGCTTTCCTGAGGCTTGTTCCTTTTGTCATTATGCTCTGCTGTATTTTGCTTCATCCTTGAAGAGTTCTAAATATTAATCTTTTGTGCTCTACTCTGATAATTCCAGGAATTTATCAACATCTGGAAAATCTGAGTCTTTGTTTTGGGAGCTTCCTAAAGAGATCATGGTTTGTCCTTTTAAGTGCTTTGATATGGACTGCTGATTCTGAGCCATCAGTAAGTTGTAGTTATTCATTTGATGCTTGGCCACTGTGTTCTAGCTTCTTATTTTAAAATGTACAGTTTACTTTTCTTACACGGATTCAGCTTAGGTATCTAGGTGGTCAGTCACCAAGTGGGTGGTGCAGGCTCTTGTGTATTGTCCTAGATGGGCAGGGGTGATTGGTATAGGCACAGGTGTCTGATTGCAGCCATGGAGAAAGACAGGGGTTCACAGGCATTCTTGAGTGCCCATAAGGTTGGCATATCATCTTATGTCTGAATAGGTGAAGAACATTTTCTGGCTTTGGGGAGTTGGTGGAAAAGAATTTTTTTTTCTTTTTCCCTCCTTCCCTGAGTTTGCTAAACTGTTTCACACTTCAAGTCTCAGAGAATGGCTCAGGTTGGGCTTAAGGAGTCCTACTTCCAGCTCAGTTACTGGCACAAGACTCTAGCACCGCTGCAGTTCAGAGAAGGAAAGAGGGGAAGCTGGGAGAAGGGAGACCGGCCTATACTGAGGGAAAGATTCAGATCTGCTCGCAGTAGGTTACACTCAATGACTTCGCTTTGGGAGATCTGGTGTTATCCCTCACTGGTTCTGGAGGCAGGAGTGGACTCTCCAGACAATCACCTCCACTCAGGGGAATGCCCACCAACCTCCTTGCTGGCCCACCGTTAGTCCTGACTGCTTCGCAGCAGGTCAGGTCTGTGAAATCCTATGTACTTCCAATGCTAGTCTCCCTTCCCTTTGCTCAGTACAATTTCTCAACTTTCCCTTTGATGTTCAGAGCTTCTAAGATGTCGTATGTTCTGGATTCATTTGTTCTTTTGGGTATTTGTTGTGAGAGGGCCCAAGGGAAGCACCTGTATACTCTGCCATCTTTGCCCCACCTCCTTTATTCTGATATTAATCCAATCCAAAGCATTTCTCATCTCAGACACTATAGTTTTCACCTCTGTCAATTTGAGATTTTTTTATGTTTTAATATCTTTTTTGTATCTGCATAACAAGTTTAATCTTTCCTCTAGTTTCTTGAACATATGGGGTACACTTATAACAGCTGTTTTATTGTCCTCATCTACTAATTCTGTCATCTGGTGCCATTTATGTATCAGTTTCACTTTTCTTATGATCACTTGTATTTTTTCCTGTTTCTTTGCATGCCTGCTAATTTCTAATTGAATGCCAGACACTGTAAATTTCATTGAGTACAGTTAGATATTTTTGTATTCCTATGATCATTCTTAAACTTAGTTTTGGGTAGTTAAGTTGGTTGGAAACACTCAGTTCGATTCTTTTGGATCTTGCTTTGAAACTGCTGGTGATATCAGAGCAGCACTTACTCTAGGGCTGATTTGGTCTACCACTGAGGCAAAAACCTTTTGCTCACTCAATCTGAGTGTTGTGAATTGTTAGGTTTCCACTGTGTCTGGTGAAAACAGGCAGTATTCCTGATCTTGACTGAACTCTTAGGATTGTTCCATGTAATTCTTTATGGTTTATTTTTCATGACTTCAAGTAATTTCCTTACAATATGTATTGATCAGTCTTCAATTTTGTTTGTAATATAGAGAATCTTTCATTAACGTTGTTCTATATTTGAACTTGAATAAAACAAGTTGTGTAAATGATACAGTTTTAATTGTTTTATTATTTTGAAGTACATTTGATGGCATTATGTGTGGAACAGAACTTCAAGTAAATGGTCACTGTGGCACCTTCCAAATGGGGCCTCAAACAGTCAGCTATCATAGCCTGATCTCCTTCACCATTGATAGTCACAGCCTCGCCTTGTTCATCTTGGAAAACATAATGGTCAATGATTCTACCAGACCAAAATTCATAGCAAACAGTAATTTCTGGGGGGATGAAGTAGACATTCTTTAATCTCCACTGGATCCTTACTGCTCCAAAAATGACAGTTTTGCTTGATAACAAAACAATTCATCCCAAAATGGGCCTCTTCATTGAAAATGAAAAGCAAGGTCAACTTCCAAAGGCTCCAGAGCCCAATCAGCAAATGTATGGCACAATCTATGGTCATTGGACTTCGTGGTGATATTTTCTTTTGGAATGTGCTATTCATTGATGCACAAGTGTTGTCTGATTGGCAACAGACCTGGTTGTCTCAAATTTTTTGATTAAAATTGTTGAATTGTTCTCCTGGTGGGGCAATTACGCACATTGTAAATTTCACATAATGCATGGAATGTTTGGCAAGCGTAACACTCATTTTGATAATAAACCTTAACAATTTCTACGCGTTATGGAATCATGTAATTTTTCATGGCCATTTGTGAAGATTAATCAAAAAAGTGTGATAAATATGGCTGCTATATCTTCACAAATATTGCCACCATGAGCTGTCAAAAATAGGACATCTTTACTGGAAGACTCTTTATTTCTAGAGTGATTCTGTTTCCCCATTTGCCTGGAACAGTCTCAGTTTATGCCTGTGATCTTGATGTGGTTTTAATAACACTCTTTTCACTCAAAAGTGCTTGAGTTTGGACAAGAAATTATGTGATGCTCCATGCTACCATATTTGAATGGGCTAGCCAATGAGAAATATGTAAAGCTACCCTATCTGAGTGGTACCAAGAGCCAGAGGATGCTTTCCAGCTAGTTCATGCTGCAGTCTGGCTACAGCCCTCATGCTTTATGATCTAGCACATCCAGTGATGCTCAATGTGTCTGTAGCTGATGGAGATGCTCTTTGGAGCCTAAGGCAAACTCATATGAGAGAGTTACAGCTCAGGCTCCCAGTGTTTGGGAGAAGAGTTGTGTTGTTATTGAAAATAGTTAATTTCTTCTTGAGAAAGTGCTCCTGGATTGCTATGGGGTCTGAGTAGACTAAACACCTGATTCTAGAACATGAGTGACCACATGACCTGAACTACCCATTATGAATTGAATGTTCCCCCAAAGTCATACATTTGGGTATGCAAATCAGCATTCTGACTTCAAATACAAGTGCTAAGATAAGGCTCAAATAGATCCTAAAGGCACAAGATTCATAAGCAAGTGGCTCCAACTTCCAGTATGTCTACACTTGCTGTCCCACTCCTCTTCTTCAGTTCACCTCTCTGGCCTCATTACAAGTTCTCTATGACCAGCAGATTGAAGCAGAACAATTCAAGCTGGTTCCATAAATACTTGTGCATGAAGTGGCCTGCTACAACACTTTTACCCTACTCATGGATGGTCTTGAAGGACTCTAGAAAAATTTATACTTTCAGTGTGTAGAACTTCTAGCAAGACATTTTGTTTTCTATCTTAACTGGAAGAAGAGAGAGTCAGAGGTGCATGTCTACACTGATTGCTATAGACAGCTAATGGTTTGGCAAGGTGATGAGAGACATGCAAAGAACGAGGTTGAACAATTAGAGACTAGGAGGACTGGACCAGAGGAGTATAGATGAAACTTTTGGAAGGGCACAGAGTGTGAGAAACTGGTGTCTTATGTGAGTGATCACCAAATGAAGCTCATGGGAGAAGAGGTTCTCAGTGACCAGGTAACTGACATGACTGTGTAGATCTCAGTAAGCATCTCTTCTAAACCTCCCAGTGGACCTGTGTACAAAGAGGTCATGGTGGCAGGTGTGGAAGTTAGGCATGGGCTCTCCAACATGGATATGTATTTTTAATCTTGTTGTGCTTTAGGTAAAAGGTTACAGGTCCAGTCAGTTTCTCATTCAAAAATTTATGCACATATGATTTTGTGACATTGGTTGAAATCCCCACAGTGTGACAAGATTTTCCCTCTTCCCATCCTGAATACCTCATGACCATTTGTCCAGTTTTCCTGTGCCTTCCTGCTTTCTCAAATTGCTTTTGGGCAAGAGTTGCCCATTTGGTTTTGTATACTTGACTGAACTGAGAAATAGATGTCTCACATGTATTATTGCTTGTTTTATAGGTCTATCTAATCTTTGTCAGAAAATTAGGTTTGGGGAGTGGTTTCAGTTCTGAGTGAGCCCAAAGTCTGGGGGCCTTGGTATTTGGGGTTCCTGCAGTCTCTGTCAGACCAGTAAGTCTGGTGTTTTCCTGTGCATTTGATTTTTATTCTATATTTTTCTCCCGTTGTGACCCCTGTAAGAGTGTTAGGTGGTGGTAGCCAGACACCATCTGGTTCTTCTGGATTGACACCGGTGGAGTCTGTGGTTCATATGGTCTTTCATTTTTTTGAGCTAGTATTTTCCTTGTGTCTTTGGTTTTATTCATTCTCCTTCATTGTAGATGGGATGGGATCAATAGATGTATCTTAGATGGCTGCTTGCAGGCTTTTAAGACCTAAGACACTACTCACCAAAGTAGGATGCAGAGCATGTTCTTATAAACTATGTTATGCCAATTGGCCTAGATGTCTCTGAGACTATGGTCCTCAGCCCTCAGCCCAGTATCTTGGTCCCTCAAGGTGTTTGGATGTGTCTAGGCAATGTCTATGACATTCCCTTGGTCAAATTGTACCAGCTTCCTCTACATTGTGTGTTTTCTTTCCGTTCACCAGTTGACACATCTATTATCTTGTGATTTCCCTACCCTATCGCTTCCCACCCTTGTAATAATCCAAGAATAGTTTTCCTCCACATAACCTTCGAGTTTTTATAATAGTGGTCTCATATAATATTTGTCCTTTTGTGATTGACTCATTTCATTCAGCATAATGCTCTCCAGATTCATCTGTGTTGTGAGATATTTCATGGATTCATCATTTTTTTTATCATTATGTAGTATCCCATTATATATACGTACCATAATTTGTTTATCCATACATCTGTTGATGGGAACTTAGGTTGTTTTTTGCTATTGTGAATAATGGTGCAGTGAACATGGGTGTGCATATATCTATTTGTGTGACATCTCATTTCTCTAGCATGTATTCCTAGGTGTGGGATTCTTGAATTCTATCATATTTCTATTTCTAGCTTTTTAAGGTCAGTATCATTTTCCATAGTGTTTGGACAATCTCACATTCCCACCAACAGTGCGTAAGAGTTCTGACCACCCCCAACTTCTCCAACATTGGTTATTTTTCAGTGTTTTGATTAATGTCAGTAATGGTGGGGTCAGATGGTATCTCATTACAGTTTTGATCTGCATTTCTCTAATGGCTAATGATTTTGAGCATTTCCTCATGTGTGTGTTAGCCACCCAAATATCTTTGGTGAAGTGTCTTCTCTGTCTACTTTTAAATAGTATTATGTGTCTTTTTGTTGTTAAGGTGTTGAAGTATTTTGTAGATTTTAGAGATTAGACCCTTATTGGATATACTTTAGCCAAAATCTATCTCCCAGTCTATAGGTTCTCCTTTTACTCTTTTGGTGAAGGCTTTCAATGAGTGCAAGTGCTTAATTTCAGGAGCTCTTAATTATCTAGTTTCCCTTCTGATGTTTGCATGTTATTAGTCATGGTTTCTAATCAATTTATGCCATGTATTAAGGCCTCTAGCATTGGTCCCGTACACTTTTTTCCTTCTTTCCTTTTTTTTTAACACATGGTTCTGTGTTACAAAAGTTACATATTTTTATTTTAAAAGAAAATGTGCATAAAGGAGGTGTATATGTTACCTTCTCATCTCTCCACCACAGAGGTAGCCACTGTTATCAGTTGGCTAGGTACGGTTATAGATGGTTTCCTATGTACGTATAACTCCTCCACCCCCACCCCCCAACACATAGACACTCCACTGTGAATATAGCCTGGTCTAACCCAATGTGATGGTCTTAAATGAAAATCCATTCACTTCTTCACCAGTGGAAGAGCCAGCACACACCCAACTAGTGCTTCTAGAACAGATGGCATTGGTCATTGTGCTTCAGGATCTCCAGCTGATTTGACGTAACTTTTAGGTCTGTTTTCATTCTCTTCATGGATTAAAGAATAAATCAAACCACAACCAACCTGCTGTCTATGCAATAGTAAGGGAATGGGAGAGAGAAAAGTCATTTAAGTTATCAGAAGTTATAATCTTTGTTTCTTTATTGGTCAGGCACCATAGCTAGTATTTCTGACTTCTCTCCTCCCTTACTCATTCCACAGTCCAGTTTCTTTAGCCAGCATTTTAGATGGTCAGGGTTCTTCATCTAGTAGGGTGACTTAAGCCTTCATTCATGAATTGCAAGAGTCCGTGGTGGACTGCCACACAGGTTGTGAAGTGCACAAGGACTCTCAGCCAGGGGAGTAAGTGGGAACTAAAATCCAGCTTGCCTACCACTCACCAATGCAAAAAGACACAAGACTTCAACGGCACAAGTGGTTTCCTTGCTCTCATTCCCATAAAGGTGTTGTATGTGCTAGGAACGGCTCTAGTCTATGATGGCCATGTTTCCAGTTACAGTAGCCTTTCACTGAGCTTCGCCTCCAAGCACGATTGCTCCAGGAGGTATACCAGGATTCCCCCAAGCTCCCTCTAGTTCCCAAGATGCAGTGCCAACCTTATTGCCTTTCAGAGCAAATTCCATGTTCAACAACACGCTCTTAAAAGACTAAAATTGCTATGTGGTAGTCTTACCTTCCAACTCGGTGGAACCACTATCAACAACTCGTTTCGGGACTCTTCTTGACTGGACACTAAAACAGACCTATAGAACTCAAAGATGTAGTGAAACACAGAACTTAGAAGGAGGAGTTCTAGGTTAAAACAAACAAACAAACAAACAAATACAACGTTTAAAAAGATTCCTGGAAATACTGAGCCATTTTAATCCTTCCCTCCCCCCGAACCAGTTTTTAAGAGTCCCTGCATCACTATACTCTTGCCAACAGAATTATTAAAAACATAATACAAGAAAAACCTTTGCTAATCTGAAAGGTTAAAAATATCATTTAAATTTGCCTTTTTTTTTAATTGGGTGCTTTTCTGCCAACATTTTATCTTTTCTCATTTTTTCTTGTATTTTTGGTGTTTTTCTAATAGTTTCACATTATGCATTAGATATTGCCTACTATATCTGTTGTTAATATTTTTGAGATTCACATACATGTTTTTAAGATTCATCAGCTACGTGTGTATTTTTAGGATTCATCAAAGTAAAAAAATTTAACCAAAAAAAAATGCAAAAAGCGAGGCTGCTTCTGTGCTGATGCATGCCCACCAGTCACTCCACAAACCTGGAAGATTGGAACACACAGAGGCAGACAGGGCCAAAGCATCTTTAGGAAGCAATTATCATGCTGCAAAACATTCCCACATCTTAAAATATGGAAGCCGTGAACATGGCCTAGAAGATTTTGAGAACAGATGTTAAAAACTGTCAAGTCTGGGCCCAGCATGGTGTTTGACACATGTTAGGCTGTTTACTGACGGTGGTTGAGTGAACGAAGCAAAGAGTGGTTTGTTCTTCTTCTGGGATATGGGAGTAAAAACAAGTCTTGCAGCTTTTTCTTTGTAAATTGACAGACTCTCCAGCAGCCTCGTGGATCTGTTATTTGGAGGAAAAAGCAGCTGGAGATTGGACAGTGTATACCAGTTTATCGTGAGGGAACTATCCCTGAGGAATTAGTGAGAAAAACTTGCATCAGGACAGGGGACCACCAGTGCAAGCAGGCTATAAATTGATCTAGTGGAGAAATATTGCCTTCAGATATTCAATAAGATGTGCTGTATCTGGAGTTTATGTCTCAGATACAGTTTTAGTCATTATAGTCAGCTAGTGCTGCTCTAACAGATACAGAGTACTTAATAGGTTATTAGAACAACAGATAAAAATTACAAGATTATACAGTTGGGGAGGAGTCCTGGTAGTGCAGAGAGGAAAGTGCTTGGCCACTAACTGAATGGCCAGCAGTTCAAACTAAGCAGCTGCTCTGAGGGATAAAAATGTGGCAGTTTGCTTCTGTAAAGATTACAGCCTTGATAGCCCTACGGGGCAGCTCTGTTCTGCAGGGTTTCTATAAATCAGAATCAACTTGACAGCAAGGGGTATAGAACAAAAAAAAAAAAGAAGAAAAGCAAGTCTGTTACCATTGAGTGGATTCCAACTCATGGTGATCCTGTGGGACAGAGGAGAACTGCCCCATAGGGTTTCCAAGGAGCAGCTTGTGGACTTAAACTGCTGATCTTTCCGTTAGCAGCTGAGCTCTTCACCGCTGCACCACGAGGGCTCCAGTCGGTAGAGCTGGAAGAAATAGCTCATCTTGTCAACTGTTACTAATGTTCACTATCGGTCTTTCTGGAAACCCTGATGGTGCTTGGTTAAGTGCTACAACTGCTAACCCCAAAGTTGGCAGTTCAATTTCACCAGGTACTCCTTGGAAACTCTATAGGGCAGTTCTGTCTATAGGGTCATGAGTCGGAATTGACTTCACAGTAGTGTGTTTGGTTTTCTGTTTTTTTGATTATTAGCCTTTTCATGATAATGCCCAGGGGCTCTGAAATTTATGATAACCCAGTTAAAAATGACAGCATTCCTCTGCATTCTGCTCATGGTTTTGTGTTGCCAGCTTAATGTAGGTTTGTTAATTTACTTCTTTATGTGCATATGGATGCTTGCTTCCTGGCACTCTTTCACAAATTGAAAAGTAAAGGTTTTCATTGACAAAGCTAGCCTTCTCATTACCCATTCTCAGAGGGGCCAAAGGGCAGGGCTCAAACTACCATCTGTTGACATGCCTGTATGAAGTAGTTCTTGAATCACAGAATGTTAAAAGCTTTTTTGCATGTTATTTATGGAATGAAGGAAGCCCTGACTCTATATACTTAAGTTCCCAATCTTCCTATTTCATGGGTACAAATCATTTATATATATACTGTGTATCAAAAGTAAAAATAAATGAGGCCTAAATATGAAGTGAAAACCCTAGGGGCATTGTGGTGAAGTTCTACATCTGCTCACAAAGACTGGCCATTCAAATCCACCAGGTGCTCCTTGGAAACTCTCATGCAGCAGCTCTACTCTGTCCTACAGCATCACTATGAGTTGGAATCAAATAAACAGCAGTGGGTAAATGTAAAATATCCAGAAGTACTGGCTTCCCATGAGAGCTTAAGGTGCAGTGGTGGCAGTGTGGTTAACAGCATGGCTGCTAAACTGTCAGTAGTTTGAATCCAGTAGCTGCTCCTTGGAAAACCTGTAGGGCAGCTGTACTCTATCCTATAGGTTCCCTGTGGGTCAGAATTAACTTGATGGTAATGGGTACGAGAGTTGTTTCTCCTACATGTACTGAGTTGGTTATCATTGAATGAGGCTGTATTTTCGTCTTAGAGTTGGATGACTATTCTAAAATGGCCCAGAGGGAAACAATTCCCCAATGCAACTGTTCCTTGGATGGGCTTCGGCCCTGAGATCTCCCTGGGGTACACTTCAAGCAATTAAATGCATTGACTTTGAGGCGTTCTTTACGTTTTTAAACCGAGAATTCATACGTCCATATGCACCATAAGTACTCTGAGAGATCCCAGTCCTGCTATCTGAAGGACCTGAATTTGAATCAAGTTTGGCATGGTAGAGGAAAGAATATGGGATTTTGATTTAGACAGTTCTGGCTTCAAAGAACGTCTCTGCCACTTTCAGCTCTATGAACTGGGGCAAACTTTTCAATCAATGCTGGGTTTCCGTATTTTTAAATTAAGACTAAAAGTAGCCTCTTCACAAGGGCTCTGGGGTGATTCAACGGGCCCCAGTAAAAGGCCTGTCACAGTGTCTTACCCACAGGTGACAGACAGTGTTGTCCACAAGGTCAGGACACTCTACCAGTCCCGTGGGGATGACGCGGAGTTCCTAACTCCAGGCACCTGTGAATGCGACTTTATTTGTAAAAGCCTCTTTGAAGATATCACTAAGGACTTCAAGATGTCATCATTCTGGATTAACTAGGCCAGCCCTAAACCCAGAGACAGGTGTTCTTACAGCAAGAAGAGACACAGACTCAGGGACGAGGATGTGGATGGAGGCACAGAGTGCAGGGATGTTGCCACAAGTGAAGGAAATGCCTGGAGCCACCAGGCACTGGAAAAGGCACAAGAGGACTCTCCTGCAGAGCTCTGGAGGGAGTGTGGCCTGCTCACACCTTCATTTCCATCTCCTGACCTCTAGAACTGCAAAGAAAAAACTCTATTGCTGTCAGCCACCATGTTTGCAGTACCTGGTTTTGGCAGTACTGAATACTGAAGACAGCTGTATTTGTGTTTAAGACTTGTGGCTTTCTAGTAGAGACATGGAGTATGGTTCCTAAAACTTATGAAAGAACATTTCACACTCTGTCCCCGTTGATTTCAAACTTAGTCTCCATCTCATCATGTTAATTTACAGATGAGGAAAATGATGTCTAGAACAGTGACACCACAGCTACGAGGACTGACAATTAGGTTCTTGAACTCATCCTAGAAAAGGGCTCCACACCTCATTGCTGAGTATCATTTGGCGGTCACCTTCGAACTACTTCCCTTGAGAAGCTGTGTGCCTAGCCAGTGCCTACTCCACCCTTCAGAGCAGTTTTGGAACTCTTTTTCTGCAATGGCCATCACAGACCAGATCAGGTGAGTAGGGAAGGTGTTCTACTACAGTTGTTTACTGGCCAAAAATGCCCTCACAGACTATACAATTAGGTTTATGAACTTGCCACTGTGAACATGGCCATTCCAGGAAGAGTTCAAAATTGCTTTGAGGGGTGGACTACATGCTGGTGTTGGTGCCTAGATTCCCTAGGGGAGTACTTTGAGGGTGACAGTAGTGATGTTGAGCAATGAAGTACGTAGCACTCGGGACAATTAAGTTGGTAGACTTGTTGGACCATGTATCCAGCAGCAGAGGGAGGACTGAGATCCAAATTTGGGCTAACTTCCAGCCTGGGCTTTCTGCCCATGCCGCAGCTGTAGAGACGGCTTTGCTGGCTATCAGACAGTAGTCCTGACACAGATAAGAACTGCTGCCACTGCTAAAAGCGTAACCACAGAGGAAAGAGGAGACTGGTGTGCGTTCTCCCTTGGGGTCAATTCCCAATTCCTCCTCTAACATCAACTGTATACAGATATGAAGCAGAAGTGTCTGTCTTTGACTTTTATATATATGAAACTGGCTATACTGGATGAAAGTCTTCAGTAAGATTTTGACAACATTTTTAGAAATGGAAGACACTTTTGAAAGGGTAATTGATTTGCAGGTGGCATGCCCTTTAACTAGTTAAGAAGGTAAGTATGATTAAGATAAAAAAGCTTCCTTTAACCATACCCGTGAGTGTAAAATGTGCTCATTTTAGTTACCTTCCTTTAAAGGTTGACAATCTTGCTAGCTTGTTAGAAATACAAACCAGATAGGCAAGTGACACAAAGCAGCTTTATTTTTACTTCTACAACCCTATACTATCTCTAATATCTAAAGACAAAACATTTCAAAATCATAGCACAAATACAGATGAATACTTAACCAGATCTGGAGAAGTCAGGTGAAACAAATTGTGTTTGAAAGGCATGTGTGCTTTTACATAGTAATAGTAGGAGTCCCCAGGACACGGACGGAAACTGTGGTTGGTTGGATTGATGGCGGTGTTTGTTACTCCTGAGGGTGGGCGTGGAGCCCACAGAGGGTGTGCCACAGCACTGTGGTGCCAGGAGCAATATATGGTCTATTCCAGTTTGTCTGTATGATTTGACTGCTAGCTTCTCAGATGTGCCCCCTTCTAGCCTGTGAAAAGGCTTTTCTTGGCTGCCAGTAAGCTGGGAGCACGGCTGTGGCAGAGTGATTATCTGAGAGCAGCCAGGCATAAGCTCAGACACTTTGGAAACTGGGGAGGGGGGCAGGAGAGACAGATTCTTCTTCCTTTTGTGAATAACGACAGGCGTACTTGGTAAGTATGAAGGGAGGAATAGAGGTTTGAAAGACCTGCAATTGTATGTTAAAGCAGACTCGCAGTGAAATTGGAAAAGAAAAAAAAAAAGAGGGGGAAAAGTCATGTTCAAAATGAAGACTTCTAGAATAACGATGCTATGAGTTGTACTTTAGCTCAATACAGCTCAACACTAAAATAACTGTTAATGTTAACTTTTGAGGGGTCGTTTCAAAGCACCTCTTAAAATGCTAGAGGCAAAAATATTAAATACAGGAAACTGCTGTATCTCAGGAATGAGTCTATAAATGCACAAGGAAACATCAGAGCCAGGCTTTCACCTCTGAGAACTGGGAGAGAGCACAAAATCCAAAGCCATCTGGAAGGTTCCACATTGTTCACTTCAAGGAGGACAAGTGTAGAATTCCTAAAGGGTTTCCTGGCAAGTCACCAAGCCCTAGAGGGTTATCTATAACTTTTCATAAATATGATTGCTGGCCAGATGATTTCCAAATTTTAACCGTGACACCTTGAAGTATAAAGTAGAAGATTGACAAGCAGTTTATTGTTTGAGAAATTCTGAGGAATGACCACAATTGTAGCACATCCAAAAGGGGGTAAAAACTATTTTTTTTTAACAATCTCTAAAAACTTTTAAATTCTAGATTTGCTTATTTTGAAACTAACTTCCAAACAAGGGAGAATAAAAACTGTAAATATGTATACTACACCACAGAAGTAGCTTAAACTTACCAAGGTATCTGCAGAGCAAGACCCTTTGCACTAATTTCCTAGAGGAACTGCTAGGTCATTTTTTTGCTTGTCACTGTGAGCCTCTTTACAAACAACAACAAAGGACCTACTGTAACAATCATTCTTGGACATTTTCTCTGCCAGCTAAACACCTGTACTCAACCACCTCCTCTGCTTAAAGGAAGCCACACAATCCCCAATCCCAAGTGTGAGGGCATCCGTCGTTGCCTGGGACAGCCTTCCTCACTCTTCCCGGGCCTCATCGCTTGTTGGAGCGCCTCTGGGACTTCTCCGGGGCACTCCGCTTCCTCGGCGGCGAGTACCTGGCTCTGCTCCGCGCCTGCGCGCTGTGCTTGTAAGGGTGGCTCCTGTGTTTCTTGGGGCTTCCTTCCTTCTGGGTCTGGCTTTTCGAGGGCTCCTTGTCGTCTTCTTTTTGCTCATGGTCTTGCTCTTTCTGCGAGGGCAGCGTGTTCTTAATCGTGTTAATTAGAAATCTTTTATTTGTTCCAGCAAGTGGACACTTCATCCTGGGGGGGAGGAAAGAAAAACAATCCCTTATAAATAGCTCATTCCAAAGCTGAACCTCTGGAACGTGATCAGTGCCAGAGAAGTCTGCTTCCCAGAAGTTAAGTTTCTGGCTGCATTCAGCTTTCCTCGCATGCCACCTAGTGTAAACTCGGAGTACAAGGGGGAAGTTCAAGACACTTACACATCCGGAACCGGAACCAGACAGCCTTAACCTCATCTCAGTATTTGCAAACTTGCTTTCCTCTGGGGGCTGACTTGTCTGCTGCACTGGATATGTAAAGGCACAATCACAATGCAAATTAACTAAGTCATGTAATATTTTCTTCTTAAAGCAGAAATGTCTATTTGGCTGTAATCTGAGTTTCCAATTAAATTCGGGTGACTTGCTTTTGATTACAAAAGGGTGAAGGTAAGTCCTTCCCTTTTAAGAACAAAACACTATATCCAGCTGTATCTTGAATACAGAAGCTAAATGGTCTACTATAAAAGCTTTCTGCAGAATCCTTAAGTCTGCAATGATGCCTTCTAGAAAACTCTCACACACTCAGGTCTCCAGCCCATGCTTTCTAGAGAACACTTTACACACATCCATTCTCAGGGTGAATTTCTGTGCAGTATACATTTACGTAACTTCAAGAATCAAGTTCACCCAAGAAGGAAAGGTTAACTAGATGATTTATTTACATACCTAAGTGTACTTATATATTATGGTATTATTTTTCATATGTAGTAAACTTTTATTTTGGGGAGGGAGGAATCCCACAAAACAAAATCCTATATATTTCTCTCTACCTTGGGTAGTCTGCCATATCATGAGCTATTTCAGGATGTGCTGAACCCTGAAATCATGCATTCAGAGTGCCTGATAGTAAACAAAAATGACCATAAGATCCTGTAATCATAATCTATCAGATTTTGATCCCACAGAACACTTCAAAATTAATCTAACAGCACTCTATGTAGTAATTTCCGAGTCTAGTCTAGTATGGAGCCCTGGTGGTGTTGTAATTAAGAGCCTGGCTGCTTACCAAAGGCCAACAGTTTGAAGCCACCAGGTGCTGAATCCGGCAACCCTATGGGGCAGGTCTACACTGTCCCACAGGGTCACCATGAGTAAGAATCAACCTGACGGCAGTGGGTTTTAGTCCAGTATAAATGAAATCCATGTAGTGATCAGTACAGCATTGCTTATAAGGAGGTCAGACCACCTCATACCACCAGAGTGACACTGAAGCTGGAAGCCAACGGAGCAAAAAAAAAAAAAAAGAAAGAAAACCTCTCTTGCTATGAATAAGCAGCTCTTGAGCCTCCATGGACAGAGAAAATATCTGAGAAGCAGTAAAGGTTACACCGAATATGCCGTGCCTGGGTAATGCTCAGGCCGGAGGAGGTGATGGGCAGGAATGAGAACACAGAGGGAGAGACAGGAGGCGAGAGGACAATCAGGACAGGAGACACAAGGGGACCTCCTGGCAGCAGTGACACTGGAGTGGAGGCCACCACAAACGAGAAGCCAAGAAGAAAGGCAGTAACAGAGTACAGGAAAAACAGGTCTGCGAAAACCAAGGAGTAAAATTCAATTTTGCCCCTTGTAGCCCTATAGGAAGGTGCCCTAGGGGTACAGTGGGTAAGCTCTCAACTGCTAAGGTCAGCAGTCCAAATTCACCAGTTGCTCTGCTGTAGAAAGATGTGGCAGTCTGCTTCTGGAAACTGTCCTATAAGGCAGCTATGAATCCACAGAGACTTGACAGCAGACAGGGCTTCACTGAGCTTCCAGCCAAGTGTACCCGCACTGTGCTGCCTCCAGCCATCTGGCTCTCCTGGAGGTACATCGGCTTTGGGCAACGTCTGTGCAACAAGGAGGGGGCATGCGACACGGGCAAGCCAAGCTCTTCCTTCAGTGATGTTACAGGCATTACTGAATTACTGCTTTGGCGAAGACACTACAGCTACTGCAGGCACAAACTAAGGAAGGATCCAGAATCGTGCTGCCCGAGGGCAGACCCCACAACGGCAGGGCTCTGCTAGCCTGCAGGCAACCAGCCCTCAACATGGCAGGAGAAGTAGCGAACACCAAGGGTCTTCCCACTGCCACCACAGGCCAGTGCCAACTGTAGGAGGAAGTCCCTTTTTATGAGCAAATGGGCTACACACATCTTTTGAATACATAAGGTTAGAAATAGTGAAAAATTGCCAGCTACAGAATTCTGAGGTATTTTCATTTGAATAGGCCATCTCGGTGTTGGTAAACTGGCCAATTCTTCTCTGGATTAAACAAATGAGCAAAGGAGGCTATTCCCAGGTGGGGCCAGGCTCTCCAAACAAAGCGCCTGGTAACTCCTGCTGAATTCCACTATATTTTAGCTATCTGCAGTGTGAGATGACCTTTAAGGCCAGAAGCCTACCAGAGATGAGCAAAGCTATTTTGTATGTGAACTACAGACCTCATGCTGAGAGAGGAAGGTCGGTATCACAGATGTTTCCCTATCTTCCAACGGTCGGTATAATCCACTGATTGAAGGCGGTGACTGAAAGAGTTATTCAGAGAATGCATCCGTTTTCGAGACTAAATTTTACCAGTGAACCAGCACTGTTGTTACTGGGTACCGTCAAGCTGATTCTGACTTCGAGGGACCCCACATGACAGAGCAGAGCTGTCCCAGAAGGTTTCCTAGGCTGCCATCTTTATGGGAACAGACTGCCAGGTCTTGCTTCTGTGGAGTGGTTGGTGGGTATGAACCACCAGCCTGAGTGAATAACCGTGTGCAACACTGGGGTCCTTAAGCTGGCATTTATCTCTTTTGAATACTAAAGGTGCAACTGGCACGTTGGCTGAGCCTGTGCATCTATCTGTTCAAGGAGAAGTCAAGGATGGTTGGGGAGGACCTGGCTGACCAGGGGCCACTCAAAGCCTGACCTCTCCCCCAAATCCCAGGTCACACTTGAGGAAGACTGCTGAGCACTCACTCATACTCTGCTGAGAAGGCAGGGCAACAGAGCAATAGGAGGGGAGGGTTGGTGCAAGAAGGCATGGAGGGACCCGTAGAAACTGATTCGGTGTAAACAGAAGATCAGTTCTGCACAGGATCCATCAACGAGTAAGGAGAGTAAGGCGAGCAGTCTCGGTGCTGCTGCCTGAGGAGACAGGCTGTGAGACAACAGCCTGACCTTGACTGCAGTCCCTGACTTGGCCGAGTCTCCCGGCCAGGTGCTGCGCTGCTGAGAAGCCGTACTGTACAGACAGTACGGAACATGCTAAGCAAGCATGTTCTGGATTAATACCACCTGTCAGACAGCACCTGGGGCACAGTATGCAATCTCCTTGTGGCTCCTTACCTGTTCAACAGGAATAACTATGTGTATTTTACAGGGCTGTGGTATGGCTGGGATGAGTATGAATACATAAAGGACTGAGACCAGTGCCTGGCACCCAACTAGAACTTAGTGTATGTTGCTTTTTTACTGTCAGTAAGGCCAGAGTCATAACCCAGCTCTACTAGGTGCTGAATGGGTGACCACAGGCAAGTTACTTAACTCCTCTACAAATTAGGTTCCCCATCTGTAAAATGGGCACAAGCAATACTGACATCATGAAGTTATAGTGAGGATTTAATGAGATAAATCTTCCACTAATGTTAGGTGCAGGTCTGTAATTTCTGATCCACAATTCCAAAATGTGAAAAGCTCTGAAAACCAAGTTTTTTTAGTATGACGAGCGAACTCACTTGAAAACAGAACCTGACTTGACCTGGCCTTGGATTACATACAAATAGCTTTATCTCATTCAGTATGATGACAGACATATTTTGCTGAAGAAGTAGTAACGTGCTGGAGAAGTGCCGCTGGGGATGTTCATGCAGCCTCTAGAACATCCACTGCCATCAACTTGATTCTGACTCAGAGCAATTGATAGGGTTAAGCACTGTACAAAAAGCTCTTAGCTAGCTTCTTTCTTAATACTTAATCCTGTTTTTCCCCTTGGGATGCTGACAGAGAAAGAAAATTGTAATCGTCCTTCTGACTAGTACTCAAAGATTTTTGAGTTTTTTTACCCAGGCTATTCTTGACCAATAATCAGACTGAGTAACGCCAATCTGCAGCCCACTGTCTCTCAGAAAAGTACAGACGTCAAGGTCAACCTGCCTCGAGACAAAAGAAGCTGTGTCTTCTCCAGCCTTGCCTCCTCTGAACACGTGCATGCTGGCACCCCTTGCCTGTCCCTGTTCCCTTCCCTAAACCCCTCTGTAAAACTTGCCAGCCTGGACTGAGATGTTAAGATGGTTTTTAGGGTGCTAACCTACCATCTCCTCAGCTCATGGGCCATCTGAATAAAATACTTTTGAAGATTCAATCCCTGTCTCTGCATAACTGGCTTACTAGTGACAGGCAGCATGTACCTGCAACCAAAATTTTTCCAGTAACACAACCCCATAGGGTTTCTGAGGCTATATATCTCTACAGAAGCAGACTGCCACATCTTTCTCCCTTGGAGCCGATGGCAGTTTCAAATTACCAACCTTTGGGGTGGCAGTCAATTGCTTTAACCACTGCACCACCATGCTATACATGCTGTACTGCCTTCCCCCAAATCTGAAAGTCTCAGTAAACTATGGTGTATGTACTCAGTGGAGCACTGTGCAATGATAAAGAACAACAGTGACAGCAGGAAACATCTCTTAATGTGGTTTCAGTTGGAGGACGTTATGCTGAGTCAAAGTAGTCAGCGACAGAAGGACAAATACTGTATGGGACTCCTATGATGACTTAAAAGCAGATTCGTGCATAACAGAAAAGACTCTCTGATGGCTGCAAGGGTCGGGAGGGCAGGAGGGTGAGGGGGGAGGGTTTAGATTAGATAGCTGTTAGAAATTTGGATGGGTGAAATTGGTAACAACACACATTAGTAAGAAGATCAATATTAACGGGACTTCAATACAACTTATATACTCCTCCCATCTTAACCCAATAGTGCAAGGAGAGAGTAGCTGGGGCGAGGGGCCAGGGACCGTGCTCTCAGGGGAAACTGAGGCTAATTGGCACAACTAACGTTTTGCTAATGAGGACTCTCCATACCCCACATTGGTGAGTGGTATCTGGGGTCTTAAAAGCTGCCGTCTGAGGGTTCAGCAAATGGTCCCAACTTAGCAGGAATGGATGATCACCAAGGTCCATAATGACATGGGGGAAAGAGAATCCAGAAGACAGAGAGACCCACGTGAGTGGCTGTCTACATGAACCTGTGACCAGAAGAACCAGATGGTGCCCAGTCACCACCAGTGATAGGCACGATGGAGCTTACAAAGTTGAGTCTCGCTGGCAACACAAGTATAAACAGGGGTGTACCCTAAGATCTCCACTAAAAGATCACAAATGATGACCCAGGGACTTCGGGATTTCCCTGGGAGCACAGCCCCTGGCCCTGATGCTGCCCCGTCCTAAATCATAATGAAGGTCAGCTTTTCGGACAGCAATGGATTGGACTTGGTGATGCAGAGTGACCATACTGTGTGGGCACTTTATGGTTCTAGGCATCTATAGGATGCCACCCTGTTGACCTCATGCTGGAGGAAGGGGAATGGGTGGAGAGAAGACAGGAAACTGTTGGGAAGATAAGACATGTATGGAGCAGAGAGGAAGAGTGTGCTGTCACCGTGCAGGGAGAGCAGTGGAAGCTGCACGTAGGTCAGCATGCAAACTTATACAGCGTCAGCATGCAACGTACATTTTCATTCAATCACAATTAAAAAAACAAAATCTGAAAATCTCTAAATTTAGAAACCTATCTGGACTCAAGGAAACCTGGGTAGTGTAGTGGGTTAAATGTTACATCTGTTAACCAAAAGGTCAGCAGTTCAAATCTGCGAGGCGCTCCTCGGAAACTCTATGTAGCAGTTCTACTCTGACCTCTAGGGTCACAGTGAGACGGACTCAACTGGACAGCAGCGGATTTTTAGGTTATCTGGACTTGAAGGAGCTCTGGCAGTGCAGTGGTTAAGGATTCAGTCGCTAACTGAAAGGTAGGAGAAAGATGCGGCAGTCTATTTCTGCGGAGATTACAGGCCATTTCTGTAGAGGTTCTGGGAGTGTGGGGTAGCTCTGCTTTGTCACAGAGAAATCACCATGAGCCAGAACTGACTTGCTGGCAATGAGTTCTGGGTATCAGGACTCAAAGGTTTTAGATAAGGGACTGTGAAGCTCTACTATTATTATTCATTTTCTCTTCATGAAAAACAGTATATAGAGTCTTGAAAGAAGTTAACTTGCCAGGGACTTTTCCAAGACGGCAGTCCATGATATCATCCCCCAAATCTGAACTCACCTGTGATAATGAGTTCATCAAGTATAGAATCAAATACCTGATGGTTCCTCAAGGAAAACAGAAGTCTTAAAAAGAATAAAAACAAGCCACCAAGAAAAAAACTTAACATTTTACAGAAACTTTCATAAAAATGGTTAATATTTAAAATTTTTCAGCACTTGAACTTGTTAGACCTCTATATTCAGAAGTTTTGTTTTCAGAATATCTGAATTCTCTAATTATTAGATCAGTGGGCCACTAGAAACCACCTCTGAGTTTATAACTTGCATTTCCTAACGTTCTGGAAAGGTGCCCCAGCGGCACAGTGGTTAAACACTTGACTGCTACCTGGAAGACTGGTGGTTTAAATCCATCAGCTGCCCCATAGAAGAAACATGTGTCATTGTGCTTCTGCAAAGATTACATACCCCCTAAAACCCCACTGCTGTTGAGCCAATTCTGAATCACAGTGACCCCATGGGACAGAGGAGAACTCCCCCGAGTTTCCAAGGAATGCCTGCTGACCTTCTGACTGGCAGCCATAGCGCTTCACCACTACCTACCAGGGTTGCAGACCTGGAAGCCCTATGGGGCAATTCTACTCTGCCCTACAGGGTTGCTATGAGGTGGAATCAACTCACCAGCTGACGGTTTGGGTTTCGAGAATGTTCTGCAAACTCTCTAGGGAGTAGTGCCTGTAGATATGAAACTAAAACTGAAGGAGGTGGGTGCTCTTTAATGTCCCTCTTAGTTTTAAGATTCTCCGCTTGTGCTGTTTGTCAGTCCTTTAGAAAATAACTCCCCTCTCCTTCATTACACTAGAAACTGTTTCATCTCATTGCTCTGTCTTAACCTTTTTTAGTGACATTTTTCTTCTTTATTTGTAATTACAACATCAGCTGGCCCAAGACAAGCATTCTGAACTCCTATTTCACAGTGGCTTCGGGATAAAATGCAGGCTGCCACTATCCAAGACGTCTGCTCTGGTATGTTACTGGCAAGGCCCAGAAAGATGGGCTGGGGTGAGGGACCAACAGAAGGACAGTCCCAGCCAGTTGCTTTCCTGTGTAGCTCTGATCCACAGAAGATTGACTCTCCCACCTGGGTGAGTTATTTTTCCCTTTGGCGTATTTTTGGTTCAAGAAAGATGTATTAGCTCACATGGGAAGAGTCAGGTACAAGGTGCTAATGGTAGAGATGGATATAATACCCCAAACATCACAAGACTGGTTAAAATTCCTGAAGGAAGCATGCAGAACAGAGTCACAGATTTTAGATCTGCTGTTTTATCTGTGTTAAATTTCCAGAGGGAAGTGAGTCCTTTCACTTTCAAACCTGTCAGACAGTCCACGAGCTGCTGCTCATGACAGGCCCCAAGTGGTGGGCGAGGGGTGCATTTCTGAGAGTCAGCCACTGAGAAACTACGTTTGATCACGTGAGGGCTACAAGTCTTTCTTTTTTTGGAGTAGGCAACAATGTAAGAGAATTTTGTAAAACTAGGACACTAGCTCCCTGCAGTTACCATACTTGGAATGTACGGAGAACTGTTAACTGTAAAACAGACCAAGAGAACAGAGACTTGTTGCCACTGAGTCGATTCCTCCTCGTGGTGACCCCAGGTGTCACTGAGCACTGCTGAGCTCCACAGCACTTCCTTGGCTGTGGTCCTAATGGTACTGCTGCACGAGTTCCAACTGCCTAGCTTGAACTTGAGGTTCCTAGTTGAGCGCAAATCACTTGCACCAAAGGAAAAGACAAATGTTAGGGCTTTTCTGATTCTGACACTTTTGTCTCTACTGCTGAAAGGTAGAGACAGCTGTATGTAGCACTTAAAAGAGATTTAGATGTGCTACTTTGGGTTTCTAAAACAGTTTCATGAAGTATGACCTGCCAAACAGTGACATACGATCATTAAACAACAAGGTTTATAAGACAATAACAACAACAACAAAGCTAATGAACACTGAGGAAACCATCACTCTGGGTCATTACATTACTAATGTGACCTCATTTCATCGTCACAACTATCACTCATTCTATAATAGAGGGCAAAAGGCAGAGAGGCCAAGCCACTCATCCAGGGTCACCAGCAAGCAGGTGTTGGAGTTGGGAATAAAATGACGTGCTCTGACTTTAGAGTAGTCCCCCGTCCCATCACTGCACTGGATGGAGTTGTGGTGTGTTGTCAGGGCAGTCTTTCACCTCACAGTGACCCTACATGGCAGGGTAGAACAGCTTCATCGAGTTTCCTAGCCTGTCATCTTTAAGGAAGTAGATCACGAGCTTTTTCTCCCACATGGCCAACAGTACATTCCACCCGCCAACCTTTTGGTTAGGGGCAAGTGCTTAACCACTGCACCATCACGCTCCGTAGCAGAACACACAGAGACACTGTGACATAGTCACATGGCCAAGCAACAGATTATCTTGGGAGACACTGCAACTGACGGGTGTGTTGGTGAGCCTGGAGCTGAGGTGCCTTCATGCAGCCAGGGGGCTGACGAAACAGGTCTGCAGGGTCTCTAGTCCGCTAAGAATTGCCGGCTACTCCTGAGACCATGAGAGGCTCTGAGACAGACAAGGGTAAAGGTATAAAAGCTCTTAACTACACTTGATTTTGAGATTTTTGAAGTGTAGCATGCACTGGGAAGTGATGATTCTTATTTTTATGGTTAGAGAAATAAAAACCTAAAACCAAACCAGCTTCTGTGGACTCGATGCCAACTCATGGTGACCCCACAATTGCAGAATAGAACTGCTCCCCAGCATTTTCAACGGCTGTGATTTTTACAATGTAGATTTCCAGGTCTTTCTTCTGAGGCACCTCTGGGTGGATTGAAACCCCCATACTTTTGGTAAGAAATCACGAGTTTAACCGTTTGCACCACACGGTGCAGTGGTTAAAACACCTGGCTACTAATGGTTGGTGGTTAAAACCCATTAGCTACTCTGAAGAGAAAGATGTGCCAGTCTGCTTCAGAAAACATCTACAGCCTTGGGAGGTACTTCTGCTGTCCTACAGCATCACTGTGAGTTGGAATCAACTTGACAGCAGTGAGGTTAGCTGCTTTAGGGAAATAGAGGCCTCAGAGTCATCGAACCCAGCTGTCTAGAATTACTTAACGTATTCTGGTCCTTCCTTTCACTTTATGGCCAAATCTATTTACACACCAGAAAACAGCATTTTGTCTTCTGTTCAGTACATTTCTCTGCATTATAGCAAGGATGTAAGTCTGACATCTGTAGACAGACTGAGGCTGATGCACAACTACACTCCTAATGCTCCAGGTCACAGGGTAACATTTTTTACCTTGATGCTATGGTTGATTACAACTCATTTTGCTGTTAATGCCCCCCAGAGCTCCCATCACCACCCTCGATGGCAATCTGGCAATCCAATGCCGCAGCATGTGGCCACCTGAGAAATTCTTTTCCGTGTTATAATCCCTATCACTGAACCGTTACTCTACACTCAGCAGGTGTGCAGTGCAGTCTCTGCAATACCGTACCTCAAAGTAATAGAAGAGTTGACACACACATACAAGTAGTTACTCATTAAAAAAAAAAAAAGATAATCTGATAATCTTTCAAAAGCAAGGCATCATGCTAGCCAAGCCAAGAGCCATCTAGTCGGATCGGACTCATGGCGACCCTAGGGACCACAGCAAAGATAAACACCTATGAGGCTCTCTGCCTACGCTCTTTAGGAGATTATCCAGTACTGACAGCAACAGAAGGTATAGAAGACACAGTTCTAAAGAAAACAAGTGAATAGCCATATAATGGGATAGGTGACAAAGCCCTAGGGAGCCCTGGGTCCTGGGGTTAAAGATTTGGCTGCAAAGTGAAAGGTCAGCGGTTTGTACCCACCAGCTCCTCCAAGGGGTATAGATGCAACAGTCCGCTTCTGTAAAGATTACAGTCCTGGAAACCCTATGGGTAGTTCTATTCTGTCCTGCAGGGTTGCTATGATAGTTAGGACTGTGTCAGCTAGGCTGGGTTATGACTGTCAATGCCTGTATGTGTTTGCTCCCATGATTGCATCTGCCATGAGCAGCCAATCCACTGAAAGGGAGTTTCCTTGGGGGTGTAGCCTGCATCTGAATATAAGCAAATGTTCTGGCTTTTTGGCCTCTGGCCCTTGTGTCTTCAGCTATTGGCTTATTTGAAGATCCTGGGATTCAGATCCTATGGTTATCTCCTGTTTCCTTGACTTCCACCTCTTGGGACTTGAGCTATCAGTTTATCTGCAGGTCTTGGAATTCACTGTTGATCTTCACAGCCTCACAGTGGAGCCCGGCGCTCTGACCTGCTAATCTTGGGTTCACCAGTCCCTGTGGCTGCCTGAGTTGTGAGAAGACTCTATCCCGATCCATGGACTTGGGGCTATCCAGCCTCTACAACTGCACGAGCCATTTCCTTGATCTAAATCTATGTATATTTATATGTTTTACTGGTTTTTTGTCTCTAGAGAACTTAACCTAAGACAGTTGCTTTGAGTTAGAATCAACTGGCCAGCAATCTGGCACATTCCTCACCAGCACAAGGTATTTACAGAGACATGGAACCTAACAGGGACACATTCCAGGCTCTTGGACTTCACTTCATACTGGATGCGAAAGGAATGTGGGAAGCTGGGGCAGCACGCACTGGCATTTCAACGTGTCATCAGGCAAGAATCTATCAGAGAGCTGGTACAGAACTACGAGCATTGAGCAAAACTCTAGTCTCAATGGTGATGAACTTGCCGGGAGGCTGGGGCTTAGCAAACCTCTCTGAGTATCCTGTTTTTAGTATAAAATCAAGGTGGTGCTGGGTCTCTGTGATACTAAAGTACTGCCAAAAGCCCCAGCGGTGAACAATCCAGAAACGAGAGTTCTTCTTTATCGGCTCCAACCCAGCCAGGAGACACTCCAGACAATAATGGCCCGTTTGCTTGTCTGTGTTTGCCAGTGCATTAAACACTTTGTGAGAACCAGGACAGGATAGCGTGTTGTCTTTACGGCCGCCTAAACTCTTGTGGCATAGTACTTAAGTGATACGTCTACTAGCCAAAAAAGCCAACACTTCAAAACACTGGACTCAAGTACCACAGAAGCTGCAGTAAAAAGTGGCCCGAAGGAAAACAGCTCTGTAGACAAGGAAACCAAACCCAAACCAAACCCAGTGCTGTCGAGTCAATTCTGACTCACAGCAACTTTACAGACAAGAGTAGAACTGCCCCATAGAGTTCCAAGGAGCGCCTGGCAGATGTGAACTACCGACCCTCTGGTTAGCAGACGTAGCACTTAACCACTGTACTACCAAGTTTTCCAAGGAAGGTGGGTCAATTTCTGCTCATGGATTCCTTCATGTTGACCAAAAGGAAGTCCCAGGGGCCAACATTTTAGCTTCTTTGAGGCCCCTGTCAGGAACATTTACTAAAGAAACGCTGTAGCTGAACTATATCCAAGGACATACTCAGCTCTCATCTCTTCCTATGTAAAAGAAAACATGGCATCCTATGTTCACTTTCTACCCCGACAACTGCTCAACTACCTCACTAATGTCTCTCCTATGGGATACCCACAAGGAAAAAAAGCACAATACTCCTTCTAGTTGTATTTCCAAGCAAACAGAGGGGTCTTCTAAGTGTTTACAGAAACAAACCACAGCCTGCCCACAAGCAATAGGTTTTCTATTCCTGTAAGATCTGTCCCAGGAGGTCCACTTCTGGGGCCGGCAGCGGCTACACATCCACAGCCCTCTTCATGTGGAGGACTCGGCCTGTGCATGCGAGGGGTGTGAACTCAGAATTCTGTAGAGCAGGTTTGCAGCACTCTGTAAAAGACCTATGTAGCGGTTTTCACAATTTCCTGCACTTTAGCATCATTTGGATTATCTTTTCAAAAATTCCAAAGGCCAGACCACACCCCACATTAATCATCTTTGATGGTGGGACACAAGCATCAGCACGTTCTTAGTGTTCCCTAGGTGACTTCAAAGGTGCAGGTAAGTTGGCAGGACACATGACCAGTGGATAAAGGTTTTATTTATATGCACACACACGCATTTATTTCAAGAGATGGCCAACAGGGTATTCTCCCAGGGGCGTATGAGTGGTGGAGTGGGTTAGGGGAGGGTGTTCTTTGTTCCAGCATCAGTGAGAAGTTAAATCCTTTTGTCTTGGGCCAGATACCCTTGGCTAGTCCTTACTGGTTATGGTGTGCTGACTAGTGGAGAGTCAGGTGTGCACAGCAATTAATGAGAACCTAAGAATTTCTGCTTCTAGAACAAGAGAACAAAATCTAACAACTAAAAAAAAAAAAAAAAAGAAACATAAAAGCTAGTATGATTCTCTTTATTTTATCATAATACAGTCTTCTACACAGCTGATTTGCTCAATTTTTGCTGTAAGATTAACTGCTTTTGTGCGTGGCCTTTTCAGTCACGATTTTGTAACTCGCACCCAGGTGACTGGGCAGGACTATGTAATAAGGTAACGGTGGCCCACTACAGGGATTAGTCAGTTTTGCCTTAAAAGAGAGTCAATTTCAGAGCACAGAGGAAGAAGCCACCATCAACGAGGAAGAAAAGACCCAGCTGCAGAAGGCACTGGGAGCTTCCTGGCCCATGGAACAAGACAGCCTTTGGGTAGAGACTGAGGGCCAGGGAGAGGCGTGCCTCTGAGTGCAGCTGGGGAGATGCTATTCTGATGGATGACCTGTATACTGCGTGTCCCTGAGCCTGAACCTTAACTGTTCACTTCCCTAATAAATCCGATAATCGTGAACATGGTCCGGGAGTTCTGTGTGGCCACTGTAGTACATTATCAGACCCCATACAGAGTGCCGTGGAAGAGAAGCTGGCATCAGACTGGCATGATAGCAGAGAGAGGAGGCCCATCTGACCCTGTGTCATAGGAATCCGCCTTGGGCTGTTGATCTTAATTCTCTTTCCCTCTTGTGGGGTTGGAGGAGGTCATACACTGCCCCTAAAACATTTTTTCAACTGTCTAGGGCAGTGATTCCCAAACATGCTTGATAAGTGACCCCGGTAGCACAGTAGTTAAGTGCCTGGCTAAGTTACACAAAGGCCGATGGCCTGAAGCCTCCAGCTACTCCCAGGGAGAAGGACGCGGTATCTGCTTCTGCGAAGTCTTGGAAACCCTGTGGTTTCTACCCTGTACTACAGGGTGTCTACAAGGAGAATCAATTCAACAGCTACAAGTTCAGCTCATAATCACGGTCTTCTGCGGAGCTTAAAAAATCTCTAAGACCCACATTACACCTCTCCATCAGGATTTCCTAGGGTGGAACTGGGGAGCTCAGCATTCTTAAAAACTTCTCCAGTAATGTTTTTCTCATTAAAAAAAAAAAAATCCTTTTATTTGGCAGTTATAAACATGGTCATGCGCCACATAACATCCATTTAGGCAACGTCCAACCGCATATATGTCCGTGGTCCCATAAGTTATAACAGAATACAGAAATCTCAAATGACGTAGCAGACTTAGTCATGTAACAACTGGTATTTGTGACGATCCACAAAGACAAAGAAAAAAAAAGGATCAGCTTCAGTGAAAGCTATGAGGCTCAGGGAAATTCGAGAGGGCCATCTATCAGATATGGAGAACTTGCCAATGAAGTGGACTGAGGACCAAGCACAAAAGCAAATCTTCTCAGCATGCTGTTATCACTGCCACAGCACAAAGCTTATTCTAGATGCTGCAAGGAAAAGCAAGGCCAGACTACAGCACTGAATGGAGTGCTTGTCTGGGATGCTTCAAGCTTTCCAAACATTTTTCTCTGCATTCATATGAAACTGAGTAGTAATTCTGAGTGCTGATGTGAAGGCAGTGGAAGAATCTGTTGAAACCTTAGACAAGCTAATTGCAGAAGGAGGTTATTTGCCCTAGCCAAATTTCTGATACGGACAAAACTGCAATATTCTAGAAGTGAATGCTTAAAATGACCTTCATCCATAATATGGTGCTCACCCCAAATCACATAACACCCTATGTGGTGGACTGTATTATGGAAGTTAAACATGGCATGACTGTATCTGTCACATATGCAACAATAAAGGATCACATGCAAGTAGCCCTTCATTGTCTCCTCCTTATTCTTTCTCTCTAGTCTGAGGTTACTGTTGTCTGGTGTGTCTTCTTCAGATCTGTCTTTACCCATTAACAAGATTTCACACCTTCCTCCCCGCACCAGCCAGCGGAAGTTCTTTTCTTTCACATAAATGATATCTTCCCACCACAGTTTGCATAGATGAGCTATGTTCTCTTTTGTGGCTTTATCACACTTCACAGTGGGATCTACCTCACGGTAATTCTTTCTTAGCCTTACAGCTACTACAGACATGAGACTAAAGTCTGGCCAATGGGGTATGTGTGTGGAGAAATGGTGTAAGCAACTTTGGGGAAACGTTCTTTAGAGGACACTTATCTTAACCTCTTCTTCCTTCCTGCTAACTGAAATGGACAAGAATCAATCTCTGTGGCTGGGAAATTTTGGAAGGTGCCCAGGTCTTTGATAACTTTGTAGAACTGCCATCCTAACTGGTATGATATTTAAGAGCACATGGATACTCCCCCAAATCTCAAGGTGATTTGTGGATACGCCACTGTCTCCAGGGCAAACAGAGCTGGCATCAATAAACTAGTCCTTTTACTACTCTTGCGTCCTAGCAGGCCAAAACGCAGCACTGAACTGTCAGGATACATGACTTTCACCTGGAAAGCTGCCTAGACCCGGTCTTGAACACTCCTTGCACGGCCAGAACCCTGACAGATACTTCATCAAATCATCCAAATTTATGATTTAGTTCTATCTTTCACATAAGGTATTTGTCATGGATTGATTTGTGTTCCTCCAAAAGTATGTGCAGAAATTTAGCTGGGCCAATACCAGCTGGTATTGTGGGATGTTTCTAAACACTGTGGATCCTGCGTCTATGATGCTCAAGAGGGAGGATGGGCAGCAGCTGGGTGGGTGGGGCAGGCCTCAGTGGGGAACAGTTTTGTGCCGTGAAGCCATCTCTTGAGATACAAAGGAAAGAAGCTGGCGGAGAGATATGGGGACCTCATATACCCCCAGAAAGAAAGCAGTTCCTGGAGCTGAGTGTGTCCTCTGGGAAGGACCGGTGTCCCTGTGCCTCACAAGCTTCCAGCCCAGGGCAAGACTGGTGACAAGGACCTTCATCTAGAGCCAGCAGAGAAAGCCTTCTCCTAGAGCTGACACCCTGAATCTGGACTTTTAGCTTACTGGACTGTGACAAAATAAAATTTCTTTTTAAAATCATTCACTCACAGTATTTCCATTAAAGCAGTACAAGATGACCCAAACGGACCGGACCAATGACTACGCTCATCTTCGGCAAAGCTCTACATTACACCAAAAATCCTAACTACAACTGCCCCTAGGTTTGCAATAATCTGTTTCAGAACAGCACAGGCACTTTATCTCTGTTAAAAGACAGAGAGGGCTGGAAAGAAAAGAGAATGTGCTCTAACGAGTCTGTACTAACTCACTACTACATGCCATCAACAGTGCTGGCCCTTTCATATACATTATTGCTCCCAAGAGGTAAGTATTACCCGTATTTTATTAAATCTACAATGATTACATGTTACTTACAGCTGACTCACTCACACCGGACTATTTCACTTGTAAAGACATTACAGTGAATTTCTAAAAGATAATGGCTTTCAAAAAAGAAACCTAATGGAGAGTTATTACCCAACAGGTGCAGACTTTCTGTTGGAGGGGATGAACAAGTTCTGGAAGTAAACAGTGGTGACACTTGCAAAATAAAGTAAAATAAAAACAAAGGCAGTATCATCATCACACCTACAATATAACCATGCATTTCTTGATATATCAAATATAAACATTTCATAAATGTCTCTTTAGAATTAGTTTCTGTCAGTAAGGATCCACATAACGTCTATGTTTTATTTAATGGGTCTCAAATCTATTTCCCTTTCTTCTTGCAATTCATCTGTTAAAGAAACTGGGTTATTTCCCCTGAAGAATTCTCCACACTAGGGATTTTTGTAATTGTGTCTCAAGGTATCATTTAACAAGTTCTTCTGCACCATGTACCCCCTGCAAACCAGAACCTGATCAGATTTGGGTTTCATTTTTTAACAGGGGTGTCATATGCTCTACTGCAACTTTTTGTGGTGTAAAGATTGATCAGTGACCCCAGGTATCGTCAGGCTGATCCATCCCTCGGGAAGGTACCTACCAATCGTTCACATAATAGATTTAGCAGCCACTGATGATCTTTGCCAGATCCACTCTGTCACTAGGGATTGTGAACTGACAACATGCTCTTTTACAATCAGGTATGGAGCCCTGGTGGTGCACTGGTTTAAGCACTTGGCTGCTAATCCAAAGACCTATGATTTGAACCTACTAGCCACTCCGAGGGAGAACGATGTGGCAGTCTACTCCCATAAAGATCACAGCCTTGCAAACCCGGTGGGGCAATGCTAGTCTGTCCTATAAGATTGTTATAAGTCAGAATCAACTTGATGACAGACAGGTTGTTTGGTTTCTGATTACTAAAAGGTACAGGCAGTCCCCAGGGTATGAATGAGACCATTCCTGAGTGCATCTTTAAGTTGAAGTTGTAAGGAAGTTGGAACAGGTACATAGTGTTCCTGGCACTCAGACCTGGCACTCAAACTTGGGCTTCTCACATGAATGCCTTACTTTAGTCCAAGATATCCTTAAAAGTTGCAGGTACAGCAAGAGAAGGTGACAGTGATGAGCAATTTGTGAATCATTTCAAAGTGAAGGGAAATGTACATAACATTAAAGGCCAAGTAAGAATTGTCTGTAAGTCAAACAGCTGTAACCTGGGGACTGCCATATAATTTACATAAAATAAAAACCATCCTTTTTAAGTGAACAGTTGCATGTGTTTTTGTTCTTTTAATTTTATTGTGCTCTGGACAAAAGTTTATAGCGTAAATGTTTTTCATTCAAAAATTTTGCACAAAAATTGTTTCGTGACTTAAGGTGCAATCCCTGCAGTGTGTCCGCAGTCTCCTCCTTTCTCCTTCCACCTTGAGTTCTCAGTGTCCATTTGTCCAGTTTTCCTGCCCCTTTCTGCTTTCTTCGCTCTGATTTTGGGCAGGTGTTGCCCACTGGGTCTCCTACACTTGATTAAACTAAGACGCATATTTCTTACATGTGTTACTGTTTGTTTTATAGGCCCATATAGTCTGTGACTCAAAGGTGGGCTCTGGGAGTGGCTTCAGTTCTGAGTTCGCAGGATGTATGTTGAAGAGTGGATGTATGAGGACTGCCAGTTAAGTCTGCCAGCTCATCCTAGAAAAATTGCTACAGACCTCACTGCGAAGTATCACTATGGTCACCCTCTGAGTACTCCCCTGCGGAGGCTGTGCACTGACACCAGTGCTTAGTCCAATCTTCACAGCAATTCTGGAACACTTTCTGGAATGGCCATCAGAGCTGTCGTCATATTACCCTCGATGTTCTGAATGTCATCAAAATGTCTTCCTTTCAGTATTCCCTTTATCTTTGGGTAAAGAAAAAGGTCATTGAGGCCCAAATCAGGTAAGAAGGGAGGGTGTTCCAATACCGTTATTTGCTTCCTGGCTAAAAACTCCCTCACACAGAGCTATACAACTAAGTTCGTGAATTTGCCACCGTGCCACTGTGTGCAATGGCCATTCCAGAAAGAGTTCCAAAATTGCTTTGAAGGGTGGACTAGACTCTACCACTGTGCATAATTTCTCAAAGGGAGTACCTCAGAGGTGACTACAGTGTTATTCAGCAACGAGGCATGTAGCACTTAGAACAAATTAAGTTTGTGGACTTTCTTGTCAGACCACAGTTGTCTGGGGGGCTCCCCAGTCAACCTGAGGTCAGTAAGTCTGGTCATTTTTTGTGAATCTCAGCTTTGTTCCACAATTTTCTTGTGCTCTGTTCAGGACTCTCTACTGTGATCCCTGTCAGAGAGGTCAGTGTGGGTAGCCAGGCATCATCTAGTTCTTCCAGGTTCCGGCTGGTGGAGGCTGTCTCACAAATTTTAACACACATATACAGTCACATACCTGTCACCACAATCAAGACACAGAACACTGCTGAAGCCCCAGAAAGTTCTGAAGTCAATTCTTTCCTCTGACCCCCAGCTTCTGGCAATCACTGATCTATTTTGTGGCCCCACAGTTTTGCCTTTTCTTGAATGCCACATGAACAGAACCACATACTGTGTAGTCTTTTGTGTTTTTTCTCTAACATAATGCTGTAAGTTTCATCCATGCAGTGTGTATCAGTAGTTATGTGGCTTTTTCTTGCTGAGTGGGACTGTGTATGACTATACCCACAGTTTGTTTCTTTATTCAGTGGCTGATGGGCATTTTGGGTTGCTTCCACTTTCTGCCTATTATGAATAAAGCTAGTGAGAATATTAATAGATTTCTGTATGAATTTAAGCTTTTAACTCTTTTTGCTAAATGTTCAGAAGGAGAATTCTGAGTTGTATGGTGAGTGTTCATTTATAGGAAACTCTCAGTTGTTTCCCAAAGCAGCTGTGCAATTTTACATTTTCCACTAACAATGCATGAGATCATAGCTCGTCCCCTGTCTCACCTTCACTTGTTACCACCTGTGTTTTATTTTAGCCACTATGATGTGTGCAGCACTAACTTAATGTCGGTTCAATGAGCATTTTCCTGATAACCAATAATCAGTAATTATAAGCATCTTGATGTTCTTTGGTGAAGTGTCCAAATCACCTGTCCTTAAATTTAGTTGTTTGTCTTCTTGCTGAGTTGTTAAGAATTCCAATAATGATAATCTTATTTTAGATTTCTTCTATACCAGCTGCAGTTCTGCTATAGAGATGTTTTCTTCCGTCAATTATTTGATAACTTGAGATATAATTTGTATAGAAACAGGACAAATGCTTGATTTTTTTTTTTAAACCAGTTTTGCAAATCATGATTTGTTTCCATAGCATTCTCCACGAAGGGACTGAATTCGCTGTTTTGATTATCATTCTGACTTCACGAATTTTAACATATTACAGGTGTTTCAGTCATTACAGTTCTTATTCTCCTCTTTGACCAGCAACAGGCTTTCAAGTTGGTACCTGAGTCTTTCTGACATGACTATGGCAGTATCTGACAGTGTCTTTGCTTTCTGGAATGATAAAATTTTCTATCTTCTCTTAGATATTCCCTGCTGCAGATCCTCAAGGAATCCTGTTTCCTCTTAGTGAGCAATGGTATTTATAGACCATCATTTGGGGTCCAATGGTGCTCCATCCTACGGGCAGGTGATTGTTTCCAGGGCTTCTCCACACAACAGAAAAGAGAGTACCCTCTCCTCTCTTTCTATAAAGAAACCATCTAAAGATGTAAAAAAAAAAAAAAAAAATGAGAGAGAGAGAGAACAAAACTTCCTACTGATGCTTCCACTTTTGATTTAGGATTACAGGGTTTTGTTTCTTTAATTTTATATCTGTATCTTCTTTCTTTTACACTGAAAATCTTGGAACCTAATAAATAAATTAACATATTTCTTGTTTGCTTTATCTAACTATAAATATTTTCAGAATAAAAATACCAACATTATTATTATTAAGATTATGGTGGAAAACAATTTACAATTTCTTTCAAGTTCTTTCTGCCTTTAGCAAACAGTCATATTACTGCGTTTTCCAATCACTTGAAACAGTTCCTCCGTAAATGGTTCAGGCATCCACTCAGTGGCTTATTTCAGTTCATTTTCTTTTATTTTGCTTGACTTTAAGGGATTGTCTTTGCCTTCTATCTTGATTTCATTTTATGTACACATTCCTAAAAGTGAAATCTAGAAAACGAAGTACTTTCAAAAGTGTAGCCTTTACTCCTCTCCCATTTTTCCATTTTATTCTCATTAATGGCCTACAGTGCTCCTCTTTAGTGAATTTAATTCTAGGTAAAAGATCTCTGATCAGCCTATTACTCAACGCAAGTGCTGCTGCAAAAGCAGTGCCTGAAAGTGGTTCAATTCTTCCCTCTACTGAAATCATTACGTTTTAACAAATTCTGTTTAGCATAGACACAGTACCAGGTTTGAACCCACCAGTTGCTCCTCTGGAGAACGATGTGGTGGTCTGCTTCCCTAAACATTACAGCCATGAAAGCCTACAGTGGGGGCTACTGTGTCACATGCAGCCACTGTGAGTCAGGCTCAACTGGAACAACATTTTGAAAAGAAACTGCAAAGTTAAATTTTAGTCCCACGCTTAACTGTCACATATTCAAAATACTCAGCATTAAATAAAATACAAACCCACTTTAATTTGCTATAAGCAATGCAGAACTTTCTAAGGAGGAACACCGACTGTGATACTGCTCTCATACAGGTGCATGCGTCTCAGGCCAACCATGGGATGTGCACATCACCCCTGGGGATTGTTAGCCAGAGGGATGATGAAGCCCCTCATTCTCCAGTATACACCCCTCTGCCCGCTTCCCCAGGTGAGCAGAAGTGGCCCAGCCTTTCCCCTCAGCAATACTGTAACCTTACCTCGTGCCTCTGCATGGTTTCTCTAGATCCATGGCGTCACAGTCCCTCTACATGCTAAAGACTGACATATTTATAGCTGTGCTAAGACTCTTCTCTGTAATATTTCTGTTAAGTTTTAAGGAAGATCACTGAAGAACTCACCAACCCATGGGTCCCATTGTTTCCGCTCTTGTTTTCCCACGTTTTGCTTCCTTAAGCAGTTCTTCTATCGCTTTCCTGGTGGGAACAAGGGAAGGAATTTGAGGCAGTCACTCCATCAAGTCCTGAAAAATTAATTCGTTCCACTCAGACAATCTTGGAAGAGACTTCTGAAGCAAGATAAGTGGGACAGAAAGGTTTTAAAAAATGGTTCAGAGTTTTGAACACATAAAAATTTTAAAAAAGCTATTTTTTATATGATGGGAGAAATACTCAAAAGAAAATTAAAAAGAAAATGATAGACTGAAAACAATTATTTGTCATATGAGAAAGTTAAATTATTTATCTTTAATGTAATAATGTTTTTTGTCTTATTAATTTGAAAAATAACCAAAAGACATAAGTGGCCAAATACATATATCTATATTAAAAATGTTCAAATTCACAGTTATTCTATTCTTGGGTTAATTAATACTTATTAACTCAAGGATGACAAATCAGCCCATCAGACACATTTTCACTAGCAATGTACAGGAGTTCTAGCTGCTCCATGTCTACACCTTCACTTGTAACTGTTGAGTCCTTTTCTTATTTTAGCCATCTCTCTGCTAATGGGGACTTAAGCTGATAAAACATTTCAGGAGCACAATCTGGCAACAATATAAAAGGACTTGAAAACAGTACATATTTGTTGACCTAAAAATTCCACTTCAACCTAAGGAAATCTTCAAATAGGCATGCAGACCTATAGTCATAAGGACACTCATTAAATCATTTGTTAACAGTTAAAAAAAGAAACAAACACAAAACCTAAATGCTCATTACAAAGACCAAATAAATCATGGCAAAGTCATATGGTACATTAGGCTGCAATTAATAATGAACACAAATGAGTACTTGGCACAGAAAGACATGCGTAACATACTAAGTCCATAAGGCTGCCTACAAAACAGTGTGAAAGGATAATTTTATTTGAAATTTATTTACAGGTACATGCTGCATAGGAAAACATTTGGGGGGAGGTTATTAAAATGGTAAGAGGAGTTTTTATGTGATGTTAATTATTCCACTTTTCTGAATTTCCTACTTTTTCTAGCGTGAACATGTTTTACTTGTATGTTACAAAAAGAAGTAAAGGAAAAACAGAGAATCTGATCAATAATATTCTCAAACCTTCCTATGCATAAGTCACTGAGCAAGGCACTACTGGTAGTAACACAGGAAGAAACTCATCCCTGACTTGAACATTTCTTGTAATAACGTAGCGACTTTGAAGGTCTGCCTTAACAAAGCATCACAGACTGGGCACTGGGCGGCTTAACATGACAAAAGTTAACTGTCTCACAGTTCTTAAGGCCGCCAAGTGTCCACAAGACCATGCTCCCTCTGAAGGCTCCAGGAGAGGGCTGCTTTCTTGCCTCTCCTAGCCTCTGGTATTGGCCGGCAATTCCTGACATTCCTTGGCTTGCAGAAGCATCATTCCAGCCTCTGCTTCTGTCTCCACATGGCCTTCTCGCCTGTGCCTTTTATGGCACACCTTACAAGGACACCACTTGGCTGGATTAGGGCTCACTCTACGTACGCATAACCTCACCTGCTAATTTAAACTAATGACATCTGCAAATACAGTCACATTCACAGGTGCTGGAGGTTATGACTTGAATGTGTCTTTTTGGAGGACACAGATCAACACGTGACAGACAGGTAAATAACAGAGAGGTAGAACGTTGGAAATAAACATAGCCCAAAAGACACAGCTATAAATTTAAGAGCACAGATTTGAAACTGGATAGTTTATATAGATTCAATATTAAAACACTGAACCACTCAAGTACTACTACAGACACCATTTATGTAATCCTCAAATGATATTATCATTCTGTTTATAAAAATGTTTTATATTGATTTTTATCAAAGTAAAAGTAAAAACAGACATATAGCTTGAAAAGACGAGGATTATTTAAAGACTTACAGTAACTGGCATTTCTCAACATCATCCTCCTTTAGTCACTGAAGGAAAGCAATTTCAACCCTTTTTCCGTTCTTCCTGGTATTTATTTCCATGTTTCGGAACCACATACTTTCAACCTATTTAACCACCCTCTTGATCTTCAACAAACAGATCTGAGTATTTCTGGATCGATTTACACTGTCCAGCCAGTCCCCAACTCATGGCAATTCCACACACAAGGAAACCAAACACTGCCCAGTCCTGTGCCATGCCCATGATCAAGTCCCAGCTGCAGCCTGGACTGTGGTGACCCATGAGGTCTCCACTGGTGATTTTCAGAAGTACATTACCAGGCCTTTCTTAGTCTGGAAATTCTGCTGAAATTTTCTGAGTATCAGGGCAAAACGCAAGGCTCCACTGACAGACAAGTGGTGGCTACCTATGAAGTGCTCTGGCCGGGACTCAAACCCAGTTTTCCCACATGGAAGGCAGGAATTCTACCACTGAACCACCAATGCCCCATCTGTTAACAGTCGTTGTTAGGTGCTGCTGTGTCAGCTCCAAGTGATAGTGACTCCAGGGGCAGGAGAACGAAACCCCGCGGGGCCCTGCAGCATTCTCCTCATTGTTGCTGTGTTTGAGCCCATGGTTGTAGCCACTGTGTCAATTTGCTGCATTAAGGGTCTTCTTTTTCACTGACTGTCTTTGTCAGCAGCAAGATGTCCTTCCCTAGGTACCTGTTCCTCCTGATAACTTGTCCAAGGTACGTAAGACAAAGCTCACCATCCTCCCTTTCAAGGAGCATTCTGGCTGTACTTCTCCCAAGACAGATGTGTTCCTTCTTCTGGCAGTCCACAGTAGAGTCAACATTCTTCAGCAACACCGTAATTTGAAAGGGTCAGTTATTCTTTATTCTTCCTTATTCACTGGATAATTTATGTAGATTCAGTATTAAAACTGAACTACTCAAGTACTGCTATAAATACTATTGATATAATCCTCAAATGATATTACCATTCTGTTTATAAAAGTGTTTTATTTTATAGTGATCTTCATAAATAAAAAATCTATGCATCTATAAGATATATCCTGCTGACCTCTGTCTGGAGGAAGGGGAGTAGGTGAAGAGGAGGGGAAAGGAGACTGTTGGGAGGATGAGTCATATATGGAGCAGAGAGGAACAGTGTGCTGTCACCGGGCAGGGCGAGCAGTGGGAGCTGCATACAGGTGGGCATGCAAATTTATACGGGAACGTACATTTTCACGCAGTCATTGAAAAAAACAACCACTGCCGTCAAGTCAGATCTTTATCAAATTAAAAGTAAAAATACGCACATCGCTTGAAAACACAAGTAATATTTAAAGACTTACATCATCCTTCTTTGTCCACCAAAGAAAAGTCAAGTCTTCCTTATTCTCAGTCCAATTTTTGTATGCATATGAGGCGACCAAACATACCATGGCTGGGTTCAATTTCACTTCAGTCCTCAAAATTCAAAGAGATGTCATTTTTTTTTTTTTAATACATTAAAGAGGTCTTCTGCACCATACTTGCCCAGTGGAAAACATCATTTCTTGACTGCTGCTTCCATGGGCAGAGAGACAACACTACTCAGTTAACTGTGAATATAAATAAAATAAAACCCGTGACACTTTCAATCATTTCTTTGTTTATTGTGATGTTGCTTACTGGTCCAGCTGAAAGGATTTTTGTCTTCTTTATGAGGAGGTATTATCCAGATTGAATGTTATAGTCTTTGATCTGCATAGGCAAGTGCTTCAAGTCCTGCTGGCTTTCAGCAAGCAACGTTGTATCATCTGCACATTCCAGGTTATTAATGAATCTTTTTCCAATCTTGATGCTGGGTTCTTTTCTCACATGAATATTACTATTAATAGTAAGACCTTCAAAAAATGTCTTTTCAGTTTACTCAGCAGCTTGACACTTTCTCATCAACGCTGGGCGGGTCCTCTGACTGGACAGGTGAAGAAATGAAACACACCTCTACCTAGCAATGCGTGCACCTCGTCAGCCCTGTAGTCAGACCATGTTTCACAGCCCAGCCTCGCAGGGGCACGAACAGACAAGTGCATCTCATTACCACATACGCTGCTGCGTCTACCTCCTTAAAATAATAACACCTTCTGTTAATGTCATCTGGGGATTTAGTCTCATACCACGGTTTGCGAAAACTGTCTAGCTCTGATAGAGAGACCCTTTCTCAGTCTTACCAAGAGTAACAACCCAACTGACTGTTGCTGAGTTGATTGTGACTCAAAGTGACCCTACAGGACTGAGCAGAACTGCTCCACAGAGTTTCCAAAGAGCACCTGGCGGACTCCAACTGCAGATCTTTATGGTTAGTATACATAGCACTCAACCACTATGCCACCAGGGTTTCCAATCCAAGGGTAAAAATATTCCAAATACACTTCCCCTTCCAATAAATTAGCATGGTCCTTTCTAAGTAAAAACATACTTAGGATCGATCCACGTACTCTTTCTTCTCCCGATACCCTACTCTCCCCTGAAAAGAATCATTGGAGAAAAAACTTGTTCGGGTAGTTGCCTGTTATGAACAAACTATGTGTCAGTTATAAAAATAAACAAGAATGCGTCTCCCTATAAAAACTGTGCTAAAATGTTTGCCTAGCTTTCTGGGCCCGCCTACAAAGTGTGTTTGAGTCAAATACAGTCAAAATGTTGCTCATCTGAAGAAAACACTCCCCAGTGGACACTTTAGAGCTAGGAAGCCTGCCACTGATTGTTCTCGAGTTTGCTTCACTTACAAGGAAAAAAAGCTATCTCCAGCACTGTTAACTGTCCACCAGGCTATGAAGATTGCCCCCCACTGTACAGCCACCACCACAGAGAGAAGCTACCCCTATAAGGAAGACTTTCCGCGGTAGATGAATTCATGAAAGATGAGAGGTCTGAAAGGAGGGGCACAGACAGGAGAGGCCAGGCCTCTAGCTAGATGGCCTTCTTTCTCAGGGTGCAGGTCTAAGCTGCAGTCCACAGCAAAGGTAGCTGCTTGGCAGGACCCATTCCCACGGCTGGGATATACCCAAGCTAGGTATCTGCCACCAGTTTAAGAACACCTGAATCCGTGGACAGTGCCAACAAGTTCACATGCTTGTCTGCCAACAGAAAGGATGGTAGCTGGAGTCCACCCGGGTGCCTCAGAAGAAAGGCTTGGCAACTTGCTTCTGAAACGTCACCTGTGAGAACCCTGGGTAGCACAGTTCTACTCTGGCACATGTGGGGTCACCACACGCTGGGACTCATTCAACAGCAACTGGTGACGGTGGTCTGCAACATGCCTGCACTTACTGACTGCAAGTCGATTCTGACTCCTAGTGACTCTCCAGGACAGAGCAGAACTGCCCCCTAGGGGTCCCAAGGCTGTGAATCTTTAAGGGCTTGGTACAGAGGAGGGTCGGCACAAAAGAAGACGACCATCGAGGAGACGGCTTGATGTAGTGGCTGCAACAGTGGGCTTCAGCATGAAAAGGACTGTGGACGAGACGTGCAACCAGGCAGTGTTTCATTCTGTTGTGCACAGGGCTGCTATGAATTGGAACCAACCTGAGGGCACCTAACGACAACAACAACGACAACGACAAATATTTATGGAAGCAGACTGCCACATGTTTCTCTGCAGGAGCGGCTGATGAGTTTGAACCACGGACCTTTTGCTCAGCAGAAGAGAACTTAAGTATTATCGGATGTTAACATGATAACACAGTTGTCACCATCCATTTACAGATGAGGAAAGTGAGACTTGGAGATCTGGACTAATCTGCCCAACATGACAGAACTAATGCTCAAGGAAGAGAAGGTACAGAGACACAAACCTACGGACCCAAACTTGACTCATGCTTTTAAGGTTCCACATGCTCTATCATATGCTCTCTCTTCAGTGAACATTATGTGCAGCAAATCCTGAAAAAGTTGCTTTCTCTATGTCATCAAAAGGCAAAGAATCTATGCAAAAAACAGGAGTCCCTCAGAAAGCTGCCATGGCTTCTGCATTCATTCAGGGAAGGACTGGGGCAGGGCTGGTAAAGCGAGGCAGGAGGAATGTAGGAGGCCCGCTCATGCTCACTATTCCATCCCTAGAATGCTGTGCATTCTCTACTTCCCACCCCCAATTCTCCTGCACAAGCACCCTTTGCAAGCCTTTGCATCCAGCTAGGAAAACATCTACTGACCATGTATTCTCTGCTCTTGAAACAATATCACCCTCAAAATCAAGAGACAGAAAACCACTACTGTAGATGCTATGGTTTCCTCTCCAACTTGTAACAATGAATTCTTGTGTGAGGAAATTGCAGATTCAGTTTCTATTTTACATTGTCACGCCAGCCAAGTGTCATCGAGTCGGATCCATTAGCATAGTCTAAATACTTAAACTAGCAAAAATTACAAAACACCACCACTTGTGCAACAGGATGGTTTGTAATGACATGATGAAATGAAAGCGTAAGTACAACAGGGGAAAACCAAACAGTGGCAGGATACCTTAAGTCAGTACCTACAGAACTTGAACTACAACACACGCAAACATAAATTTAGTTGTAAGTAATTTTTATACTTAGCTCCTTTAAAGTATCCCAAAAGTTTCTTTATAAATCAATTCATAGGAATAATTATATATACAGTTTGTACACAGGACACATAAAGGTCCATGGAAAGGAGGAGTCCAAGTGAGCGGGGTCATCAAGCAGACATTTCTCTGCGTTCTGGAACAAACTAAGGTCAAAGAGAAACTCAGCGGGACTGCCCTGTTTTCCACCTTCGGCAGGGCGCAGTCTTACTACTTCTGCATCTCTTGCTTTAGTGGGATGTGTCTGTTTTCCTCTCTGACAGGTTTAGGCCTTACACAGGTCCCAGCTGTTACAGATGTCACCGTGCAGCCACCAGTGATCCCTGCGTGTCTCCAGATCTACTCCCCCCTCTGAGCCCTGCCTCCCCAGGCTGGCCTGTTCATCCCATTAGCCAGCTGGTACACGCTGAAGGAATGTAAGCGGATCACAACAGCAGTTTAAATAAAGCCCAAGTGGGAATGTAAATCTGGTACAAAATCATCTTAAAACCCGAAGTCAAACAAATTGGTTTTTGAGTTAGTTGGGCCTGTTTCTTTTACTCACATAAATCAACTGAGAGTGAAACTATACCAGTATATACAGAAAGGGAAGCAATTTAAGGCCATTAAAATGAAACAAAGGAGACTGAGTGGTAAATTAAGTAAGAAGAAATACAGAAAAATACAACTTTTAAAGTAATAAAATCAGAGAAGCTAAATCTCAAATATTGCTCACAAAAAGATAAAGAAACAGACAGACAGAGGCAGATGGGTCTATATATACCTTGCTGAGAAACAGTGAAGAAGGAAAGCCAGGGACAGGAGGCTCAAGGGTTAGGTTTCTACTCTCTGTGCCTCTGCCAGTCTTTAAAAAGTTGCCTTTGATTAACTTAACTGTGGAGTCCAGTACCTGTCACATGATGGACAAACAGGTTCAAGTAAGGCAATGACCTGTTTCAGAGGACTCCAAAGGTCTTGGTGTATTCACACAACCATGACGTCTAGAAAACTAGCTGCCGATCCAAAGGTCAGCACCCCTGGCTGGGAATGCACCTGACACGTCCAGTCCATTATTTGTTATATAGTATCAATGCTTAGGAAAGTCTGGTGGCATAGTGGGTTAAGTGCTACCTCTGTTAACTAAAAGGTCCACAGTTCAAATCCACCAGGGGCTCCTTGGAAACTCTATGGGGCAGCTCTACTCTGTTCTATAGGGTCGCCATGAGTTAGAAATCAACTCAACAGCAGTGGGTTTGGTTTTTTGTCAAAGTTTAAGACAGCTGCTTTACAAATGAGTTGTATACATGTTGTTAACCATCAAAGTACTGGGTAGAATTTAAGAGAAATTTTACTACAGTAACTTAAACTTCTTCCCATAGCAGGCTGTTAAGGTTTACAAGGGAAAAAAATGGGACAATATAGCTTTACTTAGAAATCCTGGTGGTGCAGCGGTTAAGTGCTATAGCTGCTAACAAAAGGTTGTCAGTTCAAACTCACCAGGTGCTCCTTGGAAACCCTATGGGGCATATGGGGCAGCTCTACTCTGTCCTATGGGGTTGCTATGAATCACAAGCAAATTGATGTCAATGGGTTTGGGTGATTTTTTTAATAGCTTTACTTGACATCTTGACCACAGAACAGTTTGAGTGAGAATATATGGACACACAAAAGGATAAATACTGTGATTCCATTTAAGTGAGATATCTAAAACAGGCAAATGCACAGAGATAGAAAGGTAGATTAGTTGTTACCAGGGCGGGGTGCGATGTGGAAGTAATGGGGGAGCTACTGCTTAAGAGGTACCGAGTTCTGTTTGGGGTGATGAAAAACGCTGGGAAACAGACAGTGGGCATGGTTACACAATCTGGTCAATGTAATCCATGTCACTGAAGAGTACACTGAAAAACAACTGAAATGGCAGGCTTTTTACAACACTTCCCCACAATAAAATGAAGCGCATGTACAGACGGGTGACTTGGATCGCTGCTGGACATCTGCACAGGCTTGTGATCCGTACGCAGTAACTGGTGGTTTAAGGGTCACGTGGAAGTGAATAACCCAGGGGATAAAGTCTGGCTTCTGTATTAGTCTGATTACAGACACAGATGAACAAATTCAGAATATCCCCACTTAATTTCAGTAGAACACCAAATTGTTTGCTTTCATCTATCAAGCACAAAGAGGACTAAGAAATGGGAGCCTTTCCAGAAATGAAAAGAATTACTTCTAGACATATGATGGAAGCATGATCAGTCAATTTAGTAAATCATGTTAAATTTCAACTGTCTATATCAGATATTTGATCTGTACGGTACTAAGACTTACACAATGACTGAGGCCCTTCCCTGAAAACTTACGACCAAAAATTGTACTCATATATATACTTTAAAAACAAATACTGGATTATTTAATGGGATGTGGAGAGGGAAGTCACAGTATTTCTTCATTTATAACAAACAGGCAGAGTTATGACAAAAGTTGTTTAATTTTTCAACCAATGTCACAAAACTATTTGTTTTAACTGTTTAACGAGAAACTAATTCGCTCTGTAAACTCTCACCTAGGTAACAATTTAACAAAAAAAAAGTTGTTTAACTTCTAACATCTTACCCCAGCTGAAAACTGGATAATGAAAGAGCACGAATTTGAGCGGTGTACTAATAAGGCTTTTTTTATTTCATGCCAACACATACCAGAGAAAGAAAAAAGCAGTATCTTAGGCGATGCTACAAAAATCCGTCAATGACATTGTGAACTGCTTTTTGCAATGATGATAAAAATTTGCTACTTCACAGGGTTGTTATAAGGAAAACAAGGTATTTTATGTGTATCCAGATGTTCTGTACTTTATAAAAAGCATAAGGAGTAAGGGAAGCTTGTTTTTTTTTTTTTTCTTCTTTTTTTGCTTGACCAGACTCTTAGGAAGAATTGTCAAGGAACTTGTCTTTTTCATGTTTCCCTACACCTTGCGTATGGCAGGCACGACATTAAGAAGTGGGTGTGGGTCTTAGGAAATAATAAAAATGTACGCATTTAAAATGAAAAATATCTGTGGCCAGAAGAGGAGGTGACGGGCAAGACAAAGAGGAAGGCAGAGAAGAGAAACAGTGAGGCTACGCATCACCTGCTGAGGAAACGGCCACGGCTCCTAACTGAGCAGACACCCAACAGCACTGCACATCCTCAGTGTCATCAAGTACCAGGTCTCTTTGGGACACTTGACCAAAGGCTCAGAAACAGCTGCTGGAATGAGGCAGGGCTGACGTCTGGTGGATTGTACAACTTAATCCCAGGGCTGCTTGAAATCTAGACATGGTTTGCCCATGAGAACACACTTTTTCTTAGTGGGCTATCAGTGAGAGTTACATGGCCTTTTGTTTAGCTTCTAATACTCTTTTGCTTCATTATGCAAGTAGGTAACAACCTGCTTACTTCATTAACTCACCGCTAACATCCTCTAACCTTTATTTGTTGGTAAAGAGGCTTCACAGTAACAGCTCCTCATGCTTAAGATCAAGGGCGCTATAACAGAGGCAGAGGTCCTGGCCTTGCTGGAGAGGCCACTTGGTGGGATCACTTCAGTCTGGGAGCTGGTCCTTACACGGCCCGTCCAGAAGCCTGATTTGGCAGAGATATCCAGACTGATGGCAGTGCCATACTTTGTTACATGCATGTTGCAGCTTTGTCCAGGCCACACCCTCTCTGTCCAAACTGCTCCCCATTCCAGCCTTGTCCTTAGCACTGGCCACTCACCTCAAGTTACCTCCTTCACTACAGCCTCTCTGGCCCTCCCTCTGCATGCTACATCAATAGATGTAACCCTCGTTCTTTCCTGTAAACCTCCCAAAGCCATACTCGCTGCTGTTAGTTTGATTCCCACTCACAGCAACCCTACAGGAGAACCACCTCACAGAATTGCCAAGGCTGTGATATTTATGGAAGCAGATCGCCACACCTTTCCCCTGTGGCCCCACTGGTACATTTAAACTGTGGCCCTTCCTGCTAGCAGCTGAGTGCGTAACCACTGTGTCACTGAGCTTCCTCCATTTTAGGGCCACTGGGGGGCAAACAAGCCCCCCTAAACTTTTTTATGGTAGAATCTATCGCATTCACACCAAGAGGAGGGCTTCGACAGGTAAGTATGTCTTCTCTAAGGGATTCTGCTACTCAAAGTCCCAACTCATCAACCTGCAGGGACTCAAATCCAGCTTTTATTCAGGGATGTGGTCAGAACACGAGGAGGGTTATCTCCTAGGTTATGAACTACACTGCTCACTGGATCTCAAGTGACAGAGGTGTCCGTGTATATCTGTGACACGTGACCTCCTCAAGCACTGAGCCCAGGTTAAAGGCAACTGTCTTTTGAATCTGACCTTATATGCATTTCCTACATACCACTGAGGACAGGAGGAAAAACACTAGAGGTGACAGTAGCCAGGTACCACGTACCTTACACTCAGTCCTCACAGCTGCACTACCAAACTACTAGTTCACAGAAAGGAAGCCACGGAGAAGGAAGGCACAGGCAGGGGATGTAGCAGTGGCCACAACGGCTGGCAAGTGATGAGGCTGGAATGTAAACTGAGGCAGTCTGCATCCCAGACCCAGGACCTCGGCCCTTATACTTTAGCTCTATTAAGAGTCATAATCCCTACCCACAAGAAGCTCAGTCTAGCGAGAAAGTGACAAGTAAAAAGACGACAGCAGCCTTTTACTGTACTTATTTGTGTTCATGATCTATACGTTCCTTGATAATAGCTGCTGCAGTGAAGATAACACTAAAGTCTCTTTATCTGGAATCGAATGTTCTCAAACCTCTATGGCTACCTAGTTACAGGTTATCTCCGAGGGAGAGTTATCATTACAGATAGGACTTCTTTAGTTAAGACATGTGTTCATCCTAGTTTCATTCCCAGAAGAAAACTTGACTCCTTAGTTTGTAAGACACCTACCCCATCACAGGTATATGGATCTTATTTTCAAGTATTTCACTGAGTGCTTCTTATACGTGTTTCTTAAATTTTGATGAAAGAGCCATGCATAGACAATACAGTGACTCATTTTTAGTTCAGATCGGAAGAATGGAATGTGTACCAGGGCTATTTTTATACAAATTACATAGAAAGATATCACTTACTAAAATTAACTCTGTGGAGATTGAGGGAAGGGTGCTGGTAGAGAATGAACCTAGCAAACAGTCAATTTTAAATCGAAAAGCCCGTGAGTTATACAATATCAGGAATAGCATACCCATTTGACAGGTTATTTACTAAGTTTAAAAGATGTATATATACGTGTGTCCTATTGAAATATTAGGTGGGAGAAATAAATCCAGCTAGAAGATATTAAAGTCAAAGTAATTACTGAGTTGCTTTATTCAGTGAAGAGCAAGGGGGTATCTCTAAGAGAAAAGATGCTTTGAAGAAAAATGGTAAGAAAACTGAAAAAGAGAAAAGGCTTTCAAGTCTAGAAAGATGGGTGTGGAAAGGAACCAGTATCACAACAAACAAATGCTAATACGGCAGCTGCCTAAGTTTAGCAAAAGATGGGCAAAGCAGAACGTTGAAAATCAGAAATACAAAATACAAACACCAAATAGCTTTTCAAGGTGCAAAAAAGAAAAGAAAATCACATATACTGCACAAAAGAAAATACTACAATATAAACCCTTTATAGCCCTCTCTTCTGAGTAGAAGTTTGGCACACCAGCCCTTGATAATAAACACACCACATTCCAGACACACCACCTCACCAAAATCCTGGCCTGCAAATCACTCTCTTAATCCTAAAAGAGCTTTATTTCATACAAATGATATGCAGTTCTCTGCAGACTGTCCTAAACAATGCTTCTGAGTTCCTGGACCTCAGCCCCAAGCAGGGCCTATTCAGCAGAAAGTCTGGCTGGCTCACTGAGGCTCTTCCTCTTGGTGAAGTCAAAGTGTCCTTAATCTGCTGGAAAACAAGTTGCCCATCCCATGTAGATCTTAGTATCTGATTTAGTGAGTGATTAAAAGCTACACTCAAAGCCAAGGGTCAAGAAATGGGGAACACCAAGATGAAGGAAAGTTCGAGAACGTGGAAGATTTCCTAGTCATATGCTCTTTAAGAAGTGTTTTCATTTTAAAATACATGTAGAAACTAGTCTACTGAAGGGCTTATTTCAAGAAAAAGAATTCATCTGTCATCAACTGAATTCAGTTTCTTATAAATTAAACCCAGAAGAAAACTTATCTATACTTTTAATTCTTAGAGGTCAAGCGATGCACAACAAACTGGAAGGAAGGAATGACTGCACTGTCCGTTGCCTGCGGCAGCTCTCCGCCTGCCCCAGGGCCTCCGTAAGGCAAGGCAAAGTCCAGCGCAAGCAGAGTCTAGCCAAAAAGTGGTGGGAAAAACAAACAAACAAGCAAACCGGACTTCCAGAGCCAGAGTGGCCCTCCTCCGTGGACTATTAGACCACAGTCCTCTGCTTGGCTTTGACGCAAAGTTCTCGGAAAAGGCATACTGGTTAAGAGTTCTGCTGCTAACCAAAGGTCAGCAGTTCAAATCTACCAAGAACTCCTTAGAAACCCTATGGGGCAGTTCACGTCGTCCTACAGGGTTGCTATGAGTAGGAATTTTGACATTAATCAGTTTGGTTTCGTTTGGCACACACAGAACAAGATTTTCTATATCAATAAGTAAGTACAAAAATTTACTGTGTCCAAATTATTTATTAAAGCCAACCAGTAAGTTCTTTTTAAAACCCCTGCCTACCAGGTCAAGTTTCAGGTTGTTTTTCAGGTGTAAAACTTACATGAGTTAAAGCCGACAATTAAAAAAAAAAATCTTAGCTAATATAGTATAAGGAGCCTTGGTATCAAGATGGTGAGGAATTTCACTGTCCCCCAAAAGGTGGGTTCCCATCACTGTCAGTGGCACCCAGGGATGCCACCGTATGCTCCCATCAACAACTCTCCATGGCAGTCCTGCTCTGTCACACGGGGTTGCTATGAGTTGTTGACCCAGTGGCATCTAACAGCAGTATACATGTAAGTGCTTTGGGGGAGAATGCTAACTATTTCTACACTAGTAGTTACAACAAGTAAACACACATACAAACCTTATTTGGGTAGCAGTGTCCCACCAAGAAAAAGGACTGAACTTGGACAGCTCCTTGAAAAGTCAGCCAAACCTTCACCACTGTGCAAGTGAGACTCTCCATTTACTTTTAAAGACTCCAAGGATGTTTCCCTCTTGGCTAGCAGAAGCTGCAAAGCCCAGTGCAACACAAATGCATTCTTAAAAAATACCAGTGCTGTTGAGTCAGTTCCAATTCATACAGACCCTCTAGGACAGAGCAGAACTGCTCCACAGAGTTTCCAAGGAGCACCTGATGATTCAAATTGACAACTTTTTGGTAGCAGTTGTAGCATTTAACCACTGTGCCACCAAGGTTTCCAATACATTCTTACAGACGCTAAATTCAATGGTCCAGGAGGAACCGCTGGGGAACCTGCAGAGAAAATTGAGGGGTGGTAACCAGCCTGTGAGGACCACGCTCCATTGGAGAAAAGCTTGAGGTGAGCCGAGCCGAGTCCCATGACTGACTACTGTAACCTGGAAGGAAACCCTGGCTGCACAGTGGTTAAGTGCTAAGGACCCTAGCCCAAGGGCGGGCAGCTCAAATCTATCAGGTGTTCCCTGGAAATGCTATGGGACAACTCTGCTCCTTCCAACAGGGTCACTATGAGTTGGAATTGACTTGACAGCAGTGGGTTTGGTATGGTTTTGGGAAACTTTGAAATTCATGTCATATAACAAAGGCTGACCAAGGAAAGAAACCACTGACAGTCACATAACTGGTGAGTCTGGTGGCAGAAGCCAGCCATAAGACAAGAGCAAGTGAACTTGAAAATGGCCTTTTCTTACTCAGACACTTACAGATTATTTACAGGGGATGATATAACCAAGAAGGAAAATATGAAAGTATACTCCAGAATGACTGTTCCCTTAGGAATGGAACAACAGCTGCAGTTTAATTGGATGAAATGATGCAAACGAAGGGCTTAGAACTGAGCTTAAACAAATGAGGTATATAATTGAGAATGCCGGGGCTTATTTTTTAATTGCGTAAAAATATACAGAAGACAACATTTGCCAAGTCAACATTTTTAAAGTATACAATTTAGTGATATTACATTAATCATATTGCACAACCCATAGACTTTGCCAAATGACTCCTCTTTTTCTCCTCCCTCCCACCCTGGCAACCACTAATAAGCTCTAGTTTCTATATATTCATTTGTTCTAGTTATTTCACACGTGAGATCATACAATATTTGTCCTTCTGTGACTGACTTATTTCACCCAGCATAATCTTTTAAAGGCTTATCCATGCTGTAGCACGCATCAGGACTTCACTTCTCTTTATGACTGGGCAGTGTTCATTCCATTGTATGTAGATATCACACTTCATTCAGACTGTCATCTGCTGGTAGACATTTAGGTTGTTTCTACAACATGCTCAACAGTACTGCTGTCAATATTGGTGTTTATGTGTCTGTTTGTATTACTTCTTTCAAGTCTCTTGGGTATATACGCCTAGGAGAGAAAATGCTAGGTAACAGCGTTTTTTGTTTAACTTTTTGAGGAACCACTGAACTGTTTTCCACAGTGGCTGTATCATTTTGTATTCCTACCAGCCGTGGGCAAGGATTCCAATTTCTCCACATCCTTCCTGCCATTTATTTCCAGATTATTATTATTATTATTATTTAAATCTTAATCATCCTAGTGGGAATGAAGTGGTATCTCATTGTGGTTTTGATTTGTATCCATTTCTGTAATGACTAATGACTTGGGGCATCTTTTCAAATCTTGTTGGTCATCTGAATATCCTCTTTGGTGAAGTATCTGTTCAAGTCCGTTGGATAGGGGTTAATTCTGAGCAAGACTGATCACGCTGACCATTCAACCAACATATCTGGTCTGCTCCCAAAGTCTGATATATTCTCATACTTACAAAAGAGGGTACTGCGTTTCCAATATAAATATTCAAAATCACAGTTTTAAATCTCATCCGAAATGCTGAACTCCTAAATACACAATTCTCATTCAGCAATTGCTCAATAGATACTGGGCCATATACTAAACTCTCAGACTAATTCATAACATGCTCAGTTTTTCCAGTGAGGTCCCTAATTTCAGTATTTATGAGATTATTTTTTACCACTTTTTAAGGAACAGTATAAAATGTAAGGTATACGTTTGTCAAAAGTGAGACATTACCTAACTGTGCAAGATAAAAGTCCAGGAAGGTATGGTTTAGCAAGGTTAAACATGCCTAGTCTATACATTTACCTCATTAAAAAAAACTTTTTTTTTAACTTAAAATTATCAATTATTTCTTTTTGCTCCAGAACCCAGGATGGCATGTTTTGTTCACCCTGGAATTTTAATTATGAGGGTATAATTAAAATACTTCAATTCTGGGTCCTCCTCTTTAGAGGACAATAGGACACATGCCACAATAGGACACACTCTCCCAATGCCACCATGTTTCTGACAGTGAGTTCCAAAACAGAAGGGAAGCAAACTCCACCCAGCGACGGTGTACAGGAAACCTGGCACTGGTTGAGTTCAGTACTGCAAGTGCAACACAACTGGCCTGTTGAATCATATAAAAGGGAAAACCTATCTGAATTATTAACATTAGAGCACGACAGAGCTGAAACCTTTAGTGTGGAAATCAGGTTTTACACCGGAAAACACTGCGGTACCATGGGCGTCAGCTCCACTTGCCAACTGTATGCTCTCTGGCAAGTTGTGCACTTTCTCTGAGTTGCAAGTTTCCCCTCTGCCCAAGCAAGCATCAAGCTCTGACTCCCAGATGCTGTGTGAAGATTAAATAAGAGACATAAGAGCCAAATGCAAAGAGGTGCTCACGGAAGATGACATGGCTTGAGCTGTGCCCCCCACAGTGTGTGTCAACTTAGGCTACGACTTCCAGTACTGATGGAGAACAATCTTCCTAGTTGGTGTAAATCCTAATCTCTGCCTGAAGAGGAGGAGGGCGGGATAGCACCCGTGCTCAGGTCACACCCTGATTGAAAGTAAAGGGAGTTCCCTGGGGTGTGGCCTGCACCACCTTTTATTTTACAAGAAATGAGCCAAGTTGGGACCTCATACCAGGAAGAAACAAGAGCCAGGAGAAGAATGTGTCCTGGGGGTCCTGTACAGAGAAGCTCCTAAACCAGGGGAAGATTAATGAAAAGACCTTTCTCCAAGAGGATCAATATTAACTGGACTTCAACACAATTTGAGTACTCCTCACATCTTAACCCAATATTGCAAGGACAGGGTGGCTGGGGCGGGGTCTGGGGACCATGCTCTCAGGTGAAATCAAGGCCAACTGGCACAGCTAGTGTTTTCCTAATAAGGACTCTCTGCACCCCATGTCGGTAAGTGGTGTCTGTGGTCTTAAAAGCTGCCAAGCTGCCATCTGAGGGTACACAAATGGTCCCAACTCAGTGGGAACAGATGATCACTGAGGACCAGAGCAACATGGGTGAAAGAGAACCCAGAGGACAGACAGACCCATGTTTAAGTGGGTCTCTACATTGACTCATGACCAGAAGAACCAGATGGTGCCTGGCCACCACCAGTGATAGCCACAACGGAGCTCACAAAATTGAGTTTCACTTGCAATACAAGAATAAATAGGGGTGCAGCCTGAGATCTCCACTAAAAGACCACAATTGATGGTCTGGGGGCTTCGGGGTTCCCCTGGAAGCACGGCCTCTGGCCCTGACGCTGCCCCTGTCCGTAAATCATAATGAAGGTCAACTTTTTGGACAGCAATGGATTGGACTTGGTGACACAAAGTGACCGTATCTTGTGGGAACTTTATGGTTCTGTGCATCTATAGGATGTCATCTTGCTGACCTCTTACTGGAGGAAGGGGAGTAGGTAAAGAGGAGGGGATAGGAGATTGTTGGGAGGATAGGACATGTATGGAGTAGAGAGGAAGGGTGTGCTATCACCAGGCAGGGAGTAGTGGGAGCTGCATATAGGTGAGCATGCGAATTTATATGGGAATGTACATTTTCATTCAGTCATAATTAAAAAAAAGAAAGAAAGAAAAGACCTTTCTCCAGAGCTGCGAGAAACAGCCTTCCCCTAGAGCTGACACCCTGAATCTGGACTACCAGCCTACTCGACCACGAGAGAATAAACGTCTCTTTGTTGAAGCCATCCACCTGTGGTATTTCTGTTACAGCAGTACTAGATGACCAAGACAAGAGGTTTCTTTCCTTGGAAAGGACAACATGGTTTACCTAGATAACTAAATTTGGCAAAACAGTACTTTTTAAAAAAATTACACCATCTTCCTCTTTTATTCATACTGTAGCAAAAGCTTCCAGAACATTGATTTTTGTTTTTGCAGGTGTCTGTCTTGATAGAAAGTTGGGGTATAATTTTTTTGGTCCAAATAACATAAAGAAATGTCTATCTTATTATAATAACTCAGAGGAAATTTCCTATGTACAATGTACTTGCTATCAAATGACCTGCCTACTTGACAGATCTAACCGTGTCCTTCGAGGAATCTAAGGTTTCAAAGAGCTAACATGAAGACCAGCAGAGCTCTAATTAGAAGAGAATTACCTTGAACTGTCATGACTTATGAAATACATGATCAGAAGTGAGAGAAATTACGTGCAATCCTGCTACCTCACATGTACAAAGAGAAAGTCACTGGTTCTTGGTTCTCCAGCTTTTAAAACAGTTCCTTCTTTCACCCTAGGTCTGCCCCCTGCAAGCTGGGCAACTGGGTAACTTCCCAGTGAACACGAGCAAAAAGGGCACATTGTGTATGGTTCAAGCTTCAGAGGGATTCTTCCTTACATGAAAAACCCAGACTGAGCAGAACTACCCAAAACTGACCTATCATACATTCCCTAGCATATTGCTGATGCTTTCAGAAGGGGGATTATGCAGTTCCCATTTTTTATTTTGAATCAAGAACATGTTCACTCATAGTAAAAAACTTGAGAAAGCTGTAAAATAAGACAGAACAAGTCTGAGCTCTGCCACTTAACTAGCTCTGTGATTTGGAGCACTCTCACTCAGCCTTGGGTATGTTCATCTGTAAATGAAGGTACTTCCACTATCTTTTCAGAGTTCTTCTAGGGGAATGAGATCCACCTATGCACAGAGCACTGGTGGTGGAGTAGGTTAAGTGTTACGGTTGCTAACCAAAAGATTACCAGTTCAAATCCACCAGCTACTCCTTGGAAACCCTATGAGTCAGTTCTGTTCTGTTCTACTGGGTTACTATGAGTTAGACTGCCTCAGTGGCAATGGGTTACATATGAAGATGAGCCCTGGTGGTGCAGTGGTTAAGAACTTGGCTGTTAACCAAAAAGATGACAGTTCGAATCTACGAGTCACTCCTTGGGAACCTCATGAGGCAGTTCTACTCTGTCCTGTAGGATCACTATGAGTCGGAAATGACTTGACAGCAACAAGTTTGGTTTGGTATCCATGAGGAAATGCCTGAAAACTATAGTACTGTACAAATATAGGGTCTCATTTCAAGAAGTTTTAAACAATGATCAATGGTGTCTGTTAGGAGCCCTAGTTGTACAGTGGTTAAACACTTGGCTGTTAACTGAAAGGTCATCAGTTCAAACCCATCAGCTACTTCAAGGGAGATGTGGCAGTCTCTGCTTCCATGAAGAGTATAGCCTAGGAAACCCTATGGGCCAGTTCTACTCTGTCTTACAGTGTTGCTCGAGTCAGAATTGACTTGATGGTAATTTTTTTTTGTTTGTTTATAGTTGCTCATCTGTATTAATAAAACACAGACAAGTATTATATAACATCGATCACATGTATACAGATTTATGGTATAATGCATTATTTCACTCAACCTCTATTTATTTTTATTATCATTATTATTATCCCCTTGATTGCTATCCAAAAGGTCAGCAGTTCTAATCTACCAGCTGCTCCTTGGTAATGCTATGGGACAGTTCTACTCTTCCCTATGGGGTCTGCTATGACCCACAGTTGACGCAACAGCAGTAGGTTTAGGTCTCCTCCCCACCGCTGGTTAGACCTACAGCTTAGGGAAACTGACCCGTCCAAGAACAACAATCAAGGGGCCCATGGGACTCTAACTTCTAGTCTGCATTCTGATCTCAGGTACAGAGTCTTTTCAACAAATGCCCTTATTTTACTGCATCTGTGAAGATGTCTTCTACATTGTGAGGATGAGCAAGTAACACATTCATAACACATTCTTTAAAAATGTATTTAAGAATACATTTTTAAAAAACTGTTACAGATGAACATCTTTAATGACAGAAGTTTAATAAGAGGAAATGATATTTTCATGAACCGAATATTAGGAGACTCTCATCTGAGTTCTTCACCACATACTTCCTAACTCATCAACTCTTCTCATGGTTACACATACACTGCTTGCTGTCAAGTTGGTTTCAGAGCAGGCTGGGTTCTCTAACAAAGGAAAATCAGTAAAGCGTGTATCCGTATTTTCATAGAGTTTACAAATACCTGACCTATTTTCAACAGGTCTCAGCCTGAACTTAGAAATAAGGATTATGGGTCAACAACGCTGTCTCACGAACAGGGCATATGCTAGAGCAAAGCCCCGCTGTCTTTACACTGTGCCTGAGAGAAGGAACATGAGCAGTAGCTTGGTGGTTACAAGCCAAGCCCCAGGAATCTAGCAGTCCTGAGTTCAAATCCACTTACTAGCTATATAATCTTGTACTGGTTATCTAACTTTTCTAGGCCTCAGTTTCCTTTTCTGTAAATGGGAAAAACACTATCTACCCTGGAAGAATAAACTGGTTTTCCCACCTGGCTAAGTGAATCAGTCTTAATACGTGACAGTCACAGTTACGTGTCTGTTAGGCCGTCTGTGTTTGGCTAGAAACAGCCTGGTTGACATCCTCGTGTCCTGGCTTGTTCCAAAGCACATCTCTCTCAGATGGGGACTAACCTATTAGAACAAGCAACTAGAAAGGGAACCCTATGCCTGCTTGCTACAAGTCTGGGCAGCAGACAAGGACACACCTGCAGGCTGACACCTCTAAAGACAGGGCATCTTCAACAGAACCATTTTTAATCATCAGCTCTTAGAATGTCTACTTTTTTCCATCCATTAAAGGACCAAGCGCAACCTTTGGCATTTAAACAAATAAACAACAAAACCAGGAGGAAGCCTATAAAACCAAGTTTGGAAAGCTGAGATTGCGAGGTCTGATGCACAACATTAATCTTACTCATTTTCTTTGATGGACAGAGAACATGACAACTATACTATTCCTTAATGTCAGGGAATGCAGTGATAATGGAAGCTTACATTCCCAATTTTATATTAACCACTTTGGAAGAAAAGCCTTCTTAGTTATTTGAAGCACCAGGGCTTATGCTTAAGTCAGCAGAACAAAGGAAGCAGCAGACGAAGCTCTGAAACATTTTTAGATGAGGAATCTCAATGACGTGTGATCTTTTAACTTGAAACTTGTTTCAATTAAAACTTATTTTGAGAAGGATTAGGACCACAGCCTCATGGGACATCTCAGTCGACTGGATGATAGAGTTCATCAAGTTACGTTCTACATCCCAATGTGCTGAGCTGGGATCTTAAAAGGTGACGAGCAGCCAACTAAGATATAACTATTGTGCTCTACTTGTCCACAGCAAAAGAGAAAGAAAATCAAAGACTTAAGGAAGAAACTTAAGGATACATAGGCTACATGATCCACTGCCTCTTCTACCCAGAGACCAGAAGAGCTACATGGTGTCTGTTACCACTACATACCATTCTAAGCAGGGCAACAATAGATGGACCCTGAGACAGTGGGAGAAAATGTGGAATAGAACCTCAAATTAAAAAAAAATAGACTTACTAGATTAGCTTAGACTACAGGACTCCTAAGACTGTTAACCTGAGACACTTTCCAAACCTCGAACTTAAACAAATCCTCTAGGACACCTTATAGCAAAGTTAAAAATTGGCTCAAAAAACTGACTATCAACTGTAAGTACCATGCTCCATAAAAAAAAAAAAATCCATGAGATCAAACGGTCAACAAATACTTCAAAACAAAGATGAGAATGTAAGGGGCAGGGAAACAAGATTAATGGAAAGAAGCAACAATCAGAATCAACCTAAGAATGTTAATGCAGTGTCAAGTATAACATGTCGCTGAACAACTTGTATAGAAATTAAGCACTGGAACCTAAACTGCTATGTAAACCTTCACTGAAAACACAATATTTAAAAAAAAATTATTCTGTGATCCCATGTAATGGAACAAGCACGGAGATGGTGGTGGTGATGGACCAGATGCTCCCGAGCACCGAGGGAAAAACCGATGGTGATTTCATCTTATTGTGGAGCTAACGTGATCAAGACAGCAGAGCCGAAGTCCAACTACAAAACGCTCCATGTCATTCTTTGTTTTGCCCTTCAAGTGCTATCAGGTGATGGAAGCACTGGCATTTCTAACGATCGTCATCAAGGCAAGGGAATGCGTTTTAACAGCAAAATCGAACTTAAGTTTCATTTTTTGAAACATCACTGATCTGTGATGAACTCCCAAATCTAAAACCACGCAGCAGGTATGCAAAGTAGAACAGATGATCACCAAACCAACAGTGTCTGTCCTGGTGGCTTGTCTCACTAATGGGGGGCATGCTCACTTGCAGTCAACCAAATACGGGCTTCTCAAGCCAGGACTTGCCTTCTTTGATGTGAACAAACAACATACGTAAGCTCTCCTTGACTCAGGTGACCTCTGTAAACTGACCTCCTACTGGCCAGTCTCTGAAGATCTGCCTAGCTCTTGCTGTACAGGCCATTCCCTTGGGACTCTATCATCTGAGGTCACTGGCCACTTCTTGCTCTAATGAACTTCTAAGTTGGGTTCCCCTGCCCAGTTTCAGTTTCTTTTTATCTATGTGAGACTGACTATGGAGACACAGACATGAAACCACCAATCTGGCATTTCCAACTTTGTAGCTTACGTAACAGTTATTTCAGCCTTTCCAATTCAGGTTCAGCTCTTAGGCTATTGAAAGAAAAAATTGGATTTCATCTTATAGTCATTCATATGATGTTTTTTCTAGCTACTACAGGTCAGACCTTTTTCCAGGAGCTGTATATGCACCAGCAGTCAAAGTAGACAGAATCTATGCCCAAGCAGAACTCATGTAATATTATGTACAACAAATAATATATAATAAACACAATAAATGATGACATACCAGATGGCAAGAAGTGCTATAGAAACAACTTCTGCAGAATAAGAGGAATCAAGAATGCTGGGAGAGGGACTGCAGTTTTAAGTGATGTAAGAGCCGGAAGAAATGATGCTTTCCCTTCAAAAGTTCGAGACACAGTTCTTCAGTCCAACTATACTGTAAGCTCTGTGGAAAGCAAAAAAAACCAAACCTGCTGCCAGTGAGCTGATTCCAACTCACAGCAACCCTATAGGTCAGAAGAGACTGCCCCATTGGGTTTCCAAGGAACAGCCAGTAGATTTGAACTGCCGACCTTTGGGTTAGGAGCTATAGAACTTCCCCATTACGTCACCAGAGTTTGCAAGCTCTGTGAAGGCAGGGACTACATGAAATTTACCTTTGCATCCCTACTCCTCAGAATACAGCAGGAGCTGCTATTTTTAATATCAAAACTAATGCTGTCAACTTGACTCCAGCTTACAGCAACCATGCAGGACAGCAGAAGCCCTGGTGGATAAGTGGGGAAGATATCAGGCTGCTGACTAGAAGGTCAGCAGTTCAAATCTACCAGGCACTCCTTGGAAACCCTCTGGGGCAGTTCTATGCTATAAAGTCACTGTGAGTCGGAGTTGACTCACAGGCACACAAAAACAAAAGACAGAACTACCATACTGGGCTTCCAAGGTTGTAACTTTTATGGAAGCAGACTGGTAGGTTTGAACCACCAACCTTTTGTTTTGTAGCTGAGTGCTTTAACCACTACACCACCAGGGCTCCTCCTATTTGTAATAAATGGCACACGTTTATAAGAAAGTTGGTCAGGGATACGGATGTATTGGACATCAAAAAAATAGCATACCACAGATTCAAATACCTTGAACTCATCTCCACATGGGGGATGGCCTACCTTTTATTTTAGACCAAAGATGACAGACGTAGCCTAGGATAAAGTGGTGAAGGTGAAGGGTGGTAGTGCTGAAGGCTCTTTGGAAGGCAGAGAAGACAAATAAAACAAAACACAAGGCATAACCACCCTTACTGAGACCCTGCATGAGGAGTATCACTCCAGTTTTTCTGTGAATCCACAGGACACATGTTGTTTCCTTGTCTCACTCAGGAATTTTTTTCTTCTTGAGGCCAGTTACTGTTGTAAGCTAGCTGAGTGCTCAAGTGTCCGCTGATGTGTGTACAGAACAATGTCACCACAAGTCATCAGTCCTCTCATGGTTTTCTTTCTGTGTCGCAGTCACCCCAAGGCACTGATGTTCAATTGTCCATACATTTACTGACTGTATTAATGGCTCCCCACTGTACATCTGACATTGCTTTAAGAGCCAGTAAAAAAAGATCGGTCCTTGCCCTCATGAGCTTATACTTCAGTGGAGTCAGACAATGCACAGATATAGGGGACAGAAAGTGAGAGGTCTGTATGTGGGTAGACATTCTATTCTAGAGAAGGTGGTTGTGCTTGGCAGCCAGCCTCATCCCTGAGCCTCCTGGTATCTAAGCCCTTGTAGAATCTCCTCCCTTCAGTGTGATCCAGATTTACTGACTCACTTTTTAGCAAACAGAATACAGCGGAAGAAATGGATGTGACTTCCGAGACTAGGTCGTAAAAAGACCATGGCTTCAGTCTTGGATTATCTGCCCTGAGGAATCCAGCAGCCGTGTTGTCGGACAATCCTGCGGAGAGACCTATGGTGTGAGCTTGGAAGTGGCCTTCTCAGACCTGGTGACAGCCATGGGAGACATCTTGGAAGTGACTCCTCTTCCACAGAGGCCTTGTGAGAACTACAGTCCAGATGATGCCTTGATTGCAGCTTGTGGGAGACCCAGAGTCAGAATCACCCAGCCAAGCTGTACCTGGACCCCAACCCACAGAACCTGTGAGCTGATAAACAGAAACATCTGCTGCCCTCAGACTCCAAGGTTTGGAGCAACTGGTTATACAACAATGGATAGCTAACGGAATGGTGAAGGATGGTCTCTCTGAGTAAATGACTTTGGAGAGGGGCAGGCCAAGTAGAGCCATAGGGAAGAGTTTCAGGGAATTAAAGGGCAAGTGTTAAGGTCCTCAAATGGAAAAAACCCAAACCAACCAGAAATAAACAAGCCAAGTGAGAAGGCAACGTGGCAGGCAGTCACAAGTGATGGTGTGGAAGGACAGAAAAGGGGCCATCTCATGCAAACTAGTCTCGAGGGTTCTCCTGGGCTGTTGGGACAAACTGATGCTATAAAGGCCACTATACCAACCACCGACGGGCTCAAGCAACAACTAATAGAACAACAGCAATAATAACTAATACTTAATTGTACTAAGAAGTATGCTAAGTCCTTTATCTCACTTATTCTTCAAAATAGCCCTAAGAAATAGATATTAGTCCAATTTGCTAGGTAAGAAAACCAAGGCTCAGAAAGGTTCCATCACTTGCCTATACTCATGAGTTAGGAAGGGGCAGGGCCAGGATTGAAATCAGGCCCTCTGACTTCAGACTCTTTGTTTAACCTCTACACAAAACTGCCTTAGAAGAGAGGGCCCTAGGAAGCAAGCCTCTCCTTTGCCCTGAAAAAGGAAAAAACACAACAAAGACCCAGCTCCAAAGTGGTCCAGTCTCTGCCTGATCAGGAGATGCTTTGGGCAACTTGTTTACTCTTGGAGTCCTTTTAATGTTAACTGGTTGAGGAACCAACTACATGTTTCCTGAGGTTTGACCTGATTCAGGTTGGAGAAGCTCAGAAAACACCCAGGTGACTTTCTTTTTTGATACATGTTAGCAGCCTCCCAAAAGAAACAGAATTTACTAAAGAAAAATCCTATTAGATTAAATGTCAACATACTCTATTTTGTGCAGTTTAGTCCTTAACTGAGACTAGCTTGACCCCTGGTTTCCTACCAGTATTCCAGCCACCTGGCACTGAGTCAGGTAGCCATCTGCTGCTACAGAACTTGCTCTTCCTTTCTGCTTAGTCTTGAAGCTTGGGAAGGCTCATAAAAACTCCATCAGAACCTCAAATTCTTTGTGAAAAAAGAGAAACACAATCCATTTATCTTTTATCTGTAGTCTGTTCATAAAAAAACCAAACCCAAACCCACTGCTGTAGAGTCAATTCCTAATCATTGCCACCCCATAACAGGAACATTATTTTAAGATTCTTCTTTCTAAAAAGCAAAGGCTTTAACAGATAACCTTCCATCTAAAGGTCCTCAAATTCTTAGTATACTGCTGCCTTGGGCTAAATGAAACAAATGTGATAGCAGGTATTTAGTTCTTTTATTTTGAAGCTTTCACCTAGAAGAAACATTAACCAAACCAGCTTGTTCAACACAATTAATAACACAACACAAACAGCTAACACTGATTGAGAACATACTATAAGCTAGGTTCTATTTTAGGTACTATCTAATGTAAATTAATAGTTGTAACATTCCCGTGTAAGTATTATTGTTATACCAACTTTACATATAAGGAAACTCAAGGGGAAACAGCCTGTACAAGGTCACACAGATAACTAATGTACAGCCTGGACCTGGATAGTACGATTCTAGCAGTTCAGCATCGTAGCCTCCGTGCTATTCTCCTTCAGTTATTTAGCCCCCAGAGACATCCAGGATCCTAAACACATCAACTTCTTGCTACAGAAAGTGTGCCTTTTTCCTCAAAAAAAAAAAAAAAAGTTTGTTAAGTTTGAAAAACTCCTTGCCCTCCACCCCCCCACCCCTCCACCTCCCCACCCCCTGCAAAGAGCAGCTGCTGAGGGATTTGGTTCCTTGTTTGGAAGCTTAGAGTCAGGGTTTCATGGGACATCCCAGTCCACTGGCCTAATAACACATTTAGTGCTCCTGTTCCGCCTCTAAGTTCACTGTAGTGTCTGGGGTCCTAAAAGCTTGTAAGCAGCCATCCAAGGGATACCAATTGGTCTCTATTTGCCTGGAGCAACAACCGAGGAAAGAGAAGTCAAGAACAGAAGGAAAAAGTGGACTGTGTGGCTAACTGCCACCATGAACAACTGCCTCCTTCACCAGGAGACCAGAAGAAGTGGATGGTGTCTGGCTACCACTACGGAACAATCTGATCAAAGATTCTATAAAGAATCCTGATCAAATGGGGGAAAAGGCAAAACAAAATTTTAAATTATCATAGACTTCAGGCTTTCTGGAGCCAGAGAGGCTGGATGAAAACCCCTGAAACTATTGCTCTAAGATAATCTCTAAACCTTGAGCCAGAAATAACTCCTAACGTCTCATTTAAATCACTGTGCTCAAGACAGACATTCTTTACTAGTTGTTCACCTTGAGCATTATGCTTTTTTAAGAATAATCTATAGAGGATCAAACTGGCAGCAGCAACTTGAAAGATTAGATAGAAACTGAGGAGGCATAAAAGAAGTGTAGAATGGCTGCACAACTAGAGACTTTAATCAATTCACTGAAATGTACACGCAGAAACCTGCATTGGTCCATGTTTTGCTGTGTATATCCTTACCATCAACAAATTAAAAACATTTGCTTTCCCAATATATATATATATATATATATATACCAGTCCAAAATCCTACATCTTACGTAATGAATCCACATTCATTACTTTAAGTATTAGCTAAATACATGTACAGATTAAAGGGCTGAAAGATCATATAAATTTAGACATTAAGAAAAACCGCACATAGACAAAGCTGAAATATAACCTTTAAAAGGGTTACTAATTTTGCTTTTTCATTGCTGGATAATCTAAGTTTACCCTTTAAAAAAATTTTTGGACTTAGTCTCATCTATTTTTGGTCTCTCTGCTCAAATGTTCTCTCCTGAGCAAGTGCGTCTAACTACCCAACCTCCTAGTGCCTTTTCACCCTATCACCATTGCTTTTACTTCCCATTCAGATCACTATCTGAAATTACATTACATATTTATGAATTGGCTTTTAATTTCCTGACATGGGTGAGGGGAAGAAGGTAAGAGTAATTGCTCCCGCTGACTCCTATTAGGACGAACAGGTTGGGAAGGAGAAGAGACGTTAAGCCCTGCTGTACTGGTTTTTGCTTGCGGGAGTGGTTAAGAAAACAAAGGGGTAAAAGGACACGGATATGGGAGCCTAAAGAACTTTTGGAAGCATTTCAACCCTGCTCTCACCTTCAACCCTCTACTGAATGCTGCTTTCTTTTTTAAAGCAATTTTTGGTATCCATTCTTTATCTCCATTTCTATAACTCTGCCCTCCTTAAATTACACCTGGACTATTACCAATGCCCCCTAAGGCACTGCTATCTTCCAATGTTTCCTTCTTCTAGTTCACTTTGTACACTGGCATGGGATTGAAAAACAAAAAGCATGCTCCAGCTCAAGTATCTCTAATGGCTCTCTACCCTGGGAAAGAACACTGTATGCCTTTCACAAATCTGCCAAGTTCAACAGTCCTTGAGTCCTGGAGGACTGACTACATCTACGTCTGTCTTGTTTGCAATCTCCAATACCTAAGAAGGGGCTGGCAAAGTGAGTGTTCACTAAACAAACATTGCTTAACAGTGTTTCTTACCCATGCCATTCTGCGCTCAGTAGGGAAAACTCTGCACTGTCCATTATAGCACTTCGCTGTAAATTCAATTTTTCTTTTCCTGTAGACAAATCTTGTCTGTCCTCTCCATAACCACATAAGGCCTCTTAGAAGAGACCTATTTTTAGGACAGTGCTACTGAAAAACAAAACTAACCAGCTGCCACGGAGTTGATTTCAATTCATGGCAGCCCCATGAGTGAAAGACACTCTTTGGGTCAATTAGAGCCCTCTGCTCCGTAAGGCTTTGACGGGCTAATTCTGCAGAAACTACCAGGTCCTTCTTCCAAGAAGCCTTTGGGTAGCCTTGAACTCCTAACTTCTGGGCCAGCAGCTGAGAACTTCTAACTTCTGGGCCAGCAGCTGAGCTCGTAACAGTTTGCAGCACCAGAAACTCTCACTACTAGATACATAATTGCTATGCAGATTATGTAAACAACTATAAATCTGTTAATTCTAGGCTTGGGAGGAATTTCATTACAGGGGAAAAAAAAGGTTCCACATAGTAACTACAGTAGGACACTGACCAACTTTAAAGCAGTGAAAAGAAAACCAACATTGAGAATGTGCATACAAAAGGTCTGAACTGGGGGAAGTTTCTTAGCTCATTGTGAGGGATATTAAGACAGTCTCTGCCTCTCAATTATTGTAACTAAAAAGATGACCCTTGTTTAGAGTATCTAAATACTGTTAATGGTTCATGTTAATGATTCAAGAGAAGAATTTTTTTATTTTTATTGTGATTAAGTGAAGGTTTACAATTCAAGTCAATCTGCTGTATAAAATTCCAAACACAACTCGGCGCAACTCTATCTGCTCTCCTCACCCTGTGACAGCACTCTCCTCCCCTCCAGGGACTTATTTATTATTGTGTTTTAAGTTGAAGTTTAAAACCAAAGTCGGTTTCTCATACAAAATTTACACATACTTTGTTATGGGACCCTAAATCTCAGCAACATTTCCAATAGAAACAAAAAGATGGTAGGGAACGGCAGGCCATTGAACTTGATATGCATTCATATTTCTTCAAATGAAAGCTACTCTTTGGATCAAAATGCAGACAGCTCTTCATCTTTATAGAAATTATGTGTGAACCTGTGCATCACACCAATTACAGCACTTAAATGTTACAGCTACATACAATTCATAGATAATCAGTCTGTAGAGTGCTTTGAAAATGGGAAGAGCTAGGTAAATATTAAGAATTATTATCTATTAAAAGCTCTTGATATCTAATCATATCATTCAATAACGAGCTTTTTAAAGGACATAGTACCTTAAAATCAAAAACAAATCTTGATCTTGAACCAGTACCGAAGCCAACTCTTAAAGACAAAAATTGGACTGGACTGTAAGACATACAGTGATGCAGGTATCATGTGTACTTCTTGGCTTAAATATGTATACGAGGTTGTCCAACCAGCACCTCTCTAGAGGTGAGAGGAGAGGGTAGAGAGAAGGGGACAAGTGTTGGCTGAAAGAATACCGAAAGTAGAGTGGAAGGGAGGAGAGTGCTGCCACAGGGTGAGGAGAGTAACAAGAAGTGTGTTTGGGATTTTATATGGCAAACTGACTTGGATGGTAAACCTTCACTTAATCACAATAAAAATAATTCTGCTCTTGAATCATTAACATGAACTTATTTAGAGTGAACTGTCAATATAGAGCAAATCAAAGATACTGAGTTATTTTGTGATGTACATTTATGTGTGTATGCTCACACAGATACACATACACCGTGTATCTCAACTACTACCTGAAAAGTTGGCTTTCAAATCCACTCAGAGGTGCCTAGCAGTCTGCTTCTGCTTCCAGAAGGTTGCAGCCACGAAAACCCTATGGAACAGTTCTCTGCACACATATATTAATGAGGTGTACATGTTATGTATCATATGTTGTCATACAATTGATACCTATTTTCTTGGTCCCATCTTTGACCAATTCAGTCTTCCCTCAAGTTTCTCAAGACTCTATGAAGCACGATTCCTCGCTCCTTCCAGATACGTGCGTTCTGGTTGTCTTGCTGTCTTGTTTCTCCCCTTCTGCCTTCTAAAGGGATTTATTTTCTTCCACTGGCCACCTAAATAGAAACCTTGATGGCCTAGTGGTTAAATGCTACAGCTGCTAACCAAAAAAGGTCAGCAGTTCAAACCCACTAGGTGCTCCCTGGAAACTCTACTCTGTCCTGTAGGGCCACTGTGAGGCAGAACTGACTCAATGGCAATGAGTTTTTTTGCTTTTGGACATCTAAACAGATCCAAGACAGCACTCCACATTACACATCATCACTGACAATGATCCCCAGTAGAAACAACAGTCATGCAATGCCATCAGTGGCTGTCTGTATCCAGCTGTATCATTCTATACTTCTAGGTCAACTGACTGAGCAGTGGCACAGTGGCTAAGAGGTCAGGTTGCTAACTAAAAGGTCAGCAGTTCAAATCTTTCAGTTGCTCCTTGGAAACCTTAAGGGGCAGTGCTTATTATAGGTCAGAATCAACTCAACAGTAACAGCTTGTTTTTGTTTTGTTTCTATCTCCCAATAGGCCTTTGTTCAGAAGTAATAAAATCCATTCAAATGATTCTGTTTACTATTTTTCATAAGATTACCCATAGGCAAAACTCTGGAAGCGGCAAAGGTTTTAAATCTCATCCACTTACCCTTCTAGAGCATATTCTAGTGCTAATTTTCTTAAGCTGACACTGGTTTTCTAGAATCCATGACTGTCACCCAGGAGAATATATCCTATCCTTGCCCATGTCTTTTGTATTTCCTCATTCCTAGTCCCAACTAAACTTACCTCTCCAGTGTCCTTTGTGTTTTCTTTACTGAGAAACCCAAACTAAGCCATTCTTTTGTTCAATGAATGCTAATGTTTGTTTATCCTTCCTAGGAGCCAAAGTTGCCCAACAACCTTCATGATGTTAACTTCAATTAACTTCTGTCCTCACTGATCTCATTAACATCACTCCTCTTTGGGAATTCTTTGGCTTCAGCGAGTTCACTCGAGGCAGTGGATGGCAGATTTTGAGTGAACGAAAGGCTACCTGCCATCACTACATACATGGGTTCATCCAGTATTAAATGTCCACTACCAGTCAGGTACTGTGCCAGGCAATGTGATCACAAGTTACTGTAGTGGGAAGACAGACAAACACAAGCACAAATAGCAGAGTAAACACCAAGAGGAAGAAACACTGGGTGTGATAAAAGAATCTAAGTACCCAAATTAGGACAAGGAGTGTGATGTGAGTTTTGATATACAGGATAGAGACAGTCTGTGATCCAGGTAGCTGAAATATCATAAAAGCCCCAAAGCACCGAGTACTGGGTTGTGGTAAGAGTTCTTGGTTCTAAAGGTTGACATGTATTTAGCATGAAATGAAGAGTCAAGTTTACATGGGTGAGACAGGCATGAGACAAGCTGAAGAGTAGACAGCACAGATTTTACACAGGATTCACTATTTTTAAGTTTTCTGGAAAAGTCATTTTCCCCACATGGCAGTTTCCTTTATACTTTCTCCTGAACAGTGCTTTTTCTATGTAAACTTGAGCTATACTTAGGAACCCACCTAAGAACTGGAAAGGTTATCTGGCCATCTTAGTTCTTCCCTCCTATAATAGAAGTAAAACCATCTGGCCTTCTAAGGTCATGTCTTTTTACTACAGTAAATACATATGTAAAATGGTTTGTCATTTCAACATTCTCTGGCATACAGTGACATCTGTTATGTTTACCATGTTCAACCATCACCACTATCCATTTTCAAATTCTCCTACCACTTTTATACTTAAGTCATTTCTTATTCAGTATTTTATTAATAACCTGAAATTCAAGCAACATACTGGCATCTACTCTCTAAGTGCTATCACAAAGATGGAGCTTGATACCACCTGTCATGGGAAAGTAATATTCACACAATTCTCTCCGATTATCCCCAACCTTGCCCAGTGCAGCAAAGGATGCAATTCTCTAATTATGTATTTCTTAACTAGCTTTTTTACATACATATATATACACATACACCAAGCTTTCACCTTTTTTTTTTTTTTAATCAAGTAGTCTTTCTGGGGTCACAATCTATTGCACTAACTCCCTCCTGCAAATACACATTCTCTTTTTCAAATCCTATGATCCAAGTCCTTGTCTCAGGCCTGGTTTCCTTATAGTTTCCTCACCATTGATACTAGCACAATTAAAAGAAGAGGAAAACTCATTCTTGGATATCACTTGGCTTCAAATAACAGAAACCACTCAAACTAGTTGAGACAAAAGATAGAATTTATTTGAAGACCACAAAGATACTTGCAGGGAATCCAACAGCTGCAATGGATCAACAGCTAGAAGCATGCTTTTCAGAAGGCTAGATCACACTGTAATCACACAATTCTACTTCTAGGTTCTGTGTGATCGTGAGAATACCCTCGTCATACAGCACTCAGGCACTAAACTGTGGGTTCATTTCTGCTCGCCTTTTTGGTTCTTATAGTCCTTTATGCTGGCCTCAAACTTGTCAAGCACGTGTTGGCAGACATTCATGAGCTCATTCAGGCCTCTATGAAATGGTTCAACCGCTGGAAGACCACCTCGTGTCTGAATGCGCAAATTAATTTTGCTCTCTGAAGGATGGGTCGTAGTGTAACCACAAAATTCCACTTCCGGGTTCTTCATGATCATGTAACGAAGAGAATTTCCTAGGGTATGGTCCTCTTCATGCAACACAAATGTCACACAGTGTCTGTCTGTTCCCGCTGCCTGGACCATTTCCAGGGCAGTCTTCCTCTCGCCTTCGGCCACTGAGGTCTTCAATCCATGTATTTTTCTACACACACATTTTTTGTAAAAATGAGATCATGCTGCATAGTTTTGTAACTAGCTTTTTTTCATTCATTCTATCACAATTACAACACATTACTACTGTAATCCACTCCAACCACACATAGAAAACTATCTTCCTACCTCCACAAATTAATCAGTATTATCAAATTATCGCCTTCAGTTTCTCCCTACTCCATCTGACCTTCCATATGGACTTAAGGGGGAAAAAAAAAACCACTGCCGTTGAGTCGTATCCGACTCACAGTCACCCTAGAGGCAGAGTAGAACTACCCCATAGAGTTTCCAAGCAGCGCCTGGTGGATTTGAGAAGGATGAGTGAGATCCGACTCGACGGCGCTTGGTTTGGCTTCCTAAAAAAGGGCACGACTGCAAATGCTTGCTAAAATATTATTGGTAAAGTCACAAGAAAGAGGTTAAGATTAGAACGGGGTGGCCCTGCTAAAGGACTTAGATGGGACTGAAAGTGATAAGGAAAAAAAAAAAAACTGCAAAAGCGTGAAGATCTACAGATTAATGGATGTGCAGTCCCAGCTATGGCTGCCATTTGCAAAAGCTAAGAAAACTAGAAGAATAGAAAGTCTCAAAAGAGTCAAGCAGGAGGCACAAAAAGAACTCAGCGCAGAGGAGTGGCTTTACTGTAATAGTCTGCACAGAGAAGGCTCGAGAGAGGTACACCCAGGATGTCAGTATGTCGGAGCATTTCTATACCACCTACTCAGGCAACAGTGGCCTGGTGCAGAATTTTATACGTTAGTTTTATTTACTTATTTATTTCTGTTGTTCCTATAGAGGTGAGCAGCTCAGGGCCAGCCTCTGACCTCACAACTTGCCTTCCCTCCTTGATACCTATGGGGCGTGTCAATTCAAACCATCCATACCTCTCACCCTCCTCTTCCCCACAGCAGAGCCCTCACCCCGCCCAGGCGTCCAAGTCTACTCCCCCTTCCCTCCCTTTTCAGAGATCCAGGTCAGGCCAACCCAGCCAGGCCCAGCGACGAGGCCGAGGCCCGGCCCAGCCGCACAGCCCCGGCCAGTTGTATCCCCGGACCGGGCGCAACCCCCTTTCCTGCCCGCTCAGCTGCCTCTTTGACCGTTACCTCTCCAGCTCCTGATCGTCTTCCATCGTGGGGGTGGGTTCCGGACTCCTCAGGTGGTGCTGGCGGACCGGAGGCTCTGCCCCATAACCTGCAACGTGCAAGAGAAGCAGGAAGGAAGGAAGGACTGACGGAAGGAGCGGGGACGGAAGGAGAGAGGCGGAGCCGCTTCGGCGCGGCAGGGCCTGGCCGCTGGGCGGGACGTAGAGGCTCCGCCCTGGCCCCGCCCCGTCCCCGCCCACGGCGCGCGGAACAGTTGCGAGGCCCGCCCTGCTCACCTGGGGCTCCCCTAATTTAGGGCTCCTTTAGCAGCCTGCCTGCAGAATGAGATGGGCGGAGAGGCAGGGTCTGGCAAAAGCCTCACCTGGAGGTTGGAGACCTGCCGGTAAAAGCACGAGCCCAGCCCCGGGCACCTTACCCTAGGAGAGGGAGAAGGGGGCGGAGCCTTACCTGCCGCCCCATAATCACCTTGCTTCTTAAGTCACGCTGCTTTCTATCTTGCTCTTAGACCTGTGGGTGCGGTGTTGCTTCCAAGCTGACCAGCCACCGGCACCCCAACCCTTGGGGGTCTTTCATGGGACGACTCTTGTTGCACCCAGCAGGTTTCGAGGTCTTTGTGGATCCCTTCAAGTTTATCAATATGCTTTTTAAGAAAGGAGGTGGGTAATGCGGAAAGAGAATAATTTCAAATAAAATACAATGGTTTCAGACAGTCTTTGTCTCGCCGGGGACCTCGTAGTTGCACATCGTCTCAACTGGGCCAAAGGACAACCGTTGCCCTTTTCTTGGGGGAGTCAGAGTATGCAAGAGAACTGTTTTTCCCTCGTCCTTTCGTCCCTAGGGTCTTCTCTAACTCTGGAATACGTCCATCCCCGCTTTCGGCTTCTTTTGAGCCTTTTCCTTTGGGCTCTTTAAACATCCTTACCTGCGGAACCTCCCTCTCACCTTTGTTCCCAGGTGCCCTGCCCCCGCCTCTGCAACCTTTCACCACCCAGAATCGCTCTCTGTCCGCTTTTTTCCTGTGTACCTCCTCTCTCTGTCCCTTCTGTTGCTCTTCTTCGTTAATAACCCATTCTTCGGCTCCCAGCACCTCCCTTGCCCCCACTTCCCCGTCAGCTCCTCTCCCTACCCCAGCTGTCCTCTCCCAGCACACCTACATTTCTTCTTCCTGCGCCACCTGTTCTCTTTGCCTCCCTCCAGATTTCCCTGTATTTCCATCTCTCCCCCAGCTGTTCCAATCTCCCGCGGCACTCAGGCTCCGGCGACTCGCGCTGAGACACTTCTCGAGCGTGTCTTCTGCAGGGAAATCAGGCAAGCGGCGGGGACAGCCCAGACGTGGTGGGGGAGGGACGGCTGCCAGCGGGCTCACTCTAACCCGTGAGTGACGGCCCGTCCTATCCCGCCCCCGGCGCCTTCGGATAGGCGAATCCGCCTTATGGCCCGCCCCTTTCCCGCCTTTTGAGGCCACGCATTGGCCCAGGTTCTTGTCGGGTTGGGCGACTCGGCCCCGGCGCTCTCCCCGGGGAAGGCATCAGGGGCGGTTGAGAAGTGAAGTCTTTGCCAGAGTTTGGTTCTTGCCAGGAAATCCGCGGCGGCGGCTGGAGGCGGTGGCCACGGTGGCGCTTCCAGGCGGAGCGGATCCAGGCTCGCTTCCCGCTCCCTCAGCTGGCCGCGGACAGCGGGAGCCAGCGCAGGGCTGAGGAGCCGGGAGCCAGCGCGCCGGGCAGCAGTGTTTCTCAGTGAGTAACTTTGCCCGCCGCCGCGTTTGCTCCCTCAGGTGCCGGCGCGCTTGGCGCGCTCGGCGCGGGCGGGAGGCGCGCGTGCCGGGAGCTGCGGGAACGGCCCGCACCGGGGAGTGGCGCCCGGCCTCCCCTCGCGGCGCGCCCCCCGCCGGCGGCTCGGGAGCTGCCCAGCGGAGCCGCGCCCTCCGTGGGTCAGCTCCCTTGCCAGCCCGGTAGCCAAGGGAACGTGGGCCGCACTTCACGGCCCCTGGCGCCGACCTGGCGTGGGGGCCGGCCGCGTTTGTCCGGGAGGGAAGCCCGGCTGCCCTGCGCCGGTGCCGGCCGGGAGCGGCGGGCGGCCCGGGGCTGGTCCTCTTGGGAGGCTCCGGTCGCCGCGTTGCCGATGTTTGCGGCACTTGCTTTTTTGGGGAGGGGAGATGTGCGGGTGAGCTTTTTATTTCCTGCGCCTGTGTTAGAGGGGAGGATGAGAGCGGGACGGTCTGCCTTCACATGCTACCTTATTCCTCTGGAAAGGGTAGGGAGAGCACACACCCCTGCCCCAGCCTGTTGCCTGTTCTCACCCCTTTTCCTTTAGGCTGCACTGAGTGGGAAAGCCATTTGCCGTCTTCGAGGTGGGAATTTCAAAACCTACATCTCGTTTTGAAAGCCAGTTGTGCATGTAGCATGCTTTAGGAAATACACCACTCATTTTTCAAACCTTTTTTTCCACGTTTCAAGCCAAGGACTTTTGACCTCTGTGTAGCGTTTCTTCTGGTATTTCAGTTTGTATTTAAGGTTGTACGTACAGATGTTCGTGTCAGTTCATGCATGGGGCTTAATTGTATAGCTTTTTCTTTTTAAATCACAAGAGGTCAGAAACGGAGTGGAATGAAAGGCAATGGCGGTGTAGCAGAAGGAAACATTTGCGAGCTACAGTTTATTGGAACTGCCTTCCCTTTAAGGATTTCATATTCTTGCAGCAGTAGTACTTCATATAAATTGGCTATGGTCCCAGGATAGATTTCCATTTCTCTTGCATTGTACTGTGACACAGCGCTGATGGAGCTGGATCTCAGTGGATCTATTTTATTTATTTTGCTAGATTTGATTTCCACTCTCACCTCCGCAGCCTCATGGAAAAGGTCTGTTGGCAAGTAGAGAAGGAAGAGTGGAATCTAGTGTCGTCTTAGCCATGAATAACAAAGTTTTGCGTTTTTTTTTAGTTGGTCCAAGTCACACATGGGAGTTTTCCTAGAGGGGCAGAATGTAGGCCAAATCTGAACCACGGTAGGATAACACTCTTTCATTCAGTTCCTTGATGTGCTAACATTCCGAATTTTGTATCTCATTCCTCTCTTCTCGTCAGGTTAGAAACTTTTCAATCCTTATTCAGTTATCAAAGAGTAGCATACTACTGCATGCCAGGAATTTATGGCCACAGACATCCTTGCTTTGGAGTTGCTTATAATCTTATTTGAAAGCTGTTACAGGCCACTGTGCTACTAGTTTCCTGAACTGGTTCTGTAGGAACTCAGAGGAGAGCAAATTCTGTCTGGAGTTTCTTAGGAAAGGCCTCATGTAGGCACTTACTCTTCAATTTGGAGTGGGGTTTTAGCAGCTGTATTCTAGGTAGAGGGACTAACAGACAAGGTACTTGCAAAGGCACGGGTATTGGGGTTGTTGCTGTGTGAGGTCTACATATGGTCAGTCTGGCTGAAGGACACAGTGTCTGGGATTAGAGTAGTAGCCCCTAGGTGATGTGTTAGCTTTTTGGAGCAGTTAGCACTTTGTCTTGCTCACAGTGGGCAGTGAAATACTTTCTGAATGAATTTGAACAGAATTCTAAATCCAATTAAGAAATTTGGACTTTATCCAGTCAGTACTATGGTGCTGCTAATGTGACTCAGGAGAGTGACGTGATAATATTTGCATATCCAGAAAGTTACTGACATGATAATGTTTGCATATCCAGAAAGTTACAGAGTTGCTGCCACTATTCAGAAGTAGAATGATCCTGTGAACCTTTTGTAAACAAAAATGCCATAAAGCAAAAGAAGGAGTTACCATTAATTTATATGGAAAAATTTTTGAGCATTCCTAGGCCCCAAAAATAACCTACCAAATAACACATAAAACCTAAAGTAACACTAACATACAATAAAAGCAGGGATGATATAAATGCACTGTTTGTATGAAGTAGGAATAATGTATATACAGTGTAGTTTCACTTAGCACAGAGACAGTAAGTGTTGCTGAAAGGCTGAGAGGTGGTAGTGGTAATGATAGTAGCCCCAGGAGCTGAGCTATGGCTAGTTGATCCTGAGTGTAGTTCCCAGGAAGGGAGTTGGCCACACAACTCTCACTGCCTCTGTACGGGTTTGCTGCAAAACAGACGCAGAACACTGTTTCATAGAAGCGAAAACAAGTACTAATGGAAGTCTTTTGTAAAAGCAGAGTGGCATTAAGTGAACTTGAGAAAGCGGGAGGATACCTGCATCTGTCCCATGGCCTGGAGGAGGTAGGGATCCAGGCGAGACATAGAGAACACAGTAAGAGACTGTTAGAAGGGGGTTCTAGCCTCAGAGTCCCTCGGTCTGGACCCAGTTGGCCTGGATTTGAATTTGGCTCTGTCGCTGATGGAAACCTTCGTGGCATAGTGTTTAAGTGCTATGGCTGCTGACCAAATCTACCACATACTCCTTGGAAACTGTGGGGCAGTTCTACTGTGTCCTTCAAGGTCTCTATGAATCAAATCGACAGCAGTGGGTTCAATTCTTGGTTTTTTCTATTGCTGACTATGTCACCTTTTTGTTCCTTGATTTCTTCATCTCATGAGACTTGGGGGATAAAACTTGATTAGACCAGTGCATTACTTAGAGAAGTGGTTAGTACATAGTAAACCCATTGCCATCGAGCCAATTCCTACTCATAGTGACGCTATAGGACAGTGTAGAACTGTCCCGTAGAGTTTACAAGGAGCAGCTGGTGGATTTGAACTGCTTACCTTTTGGTTAGCAGTCGAGCTCTTAACCACTGAGCCATATAGTTAAGCACTTAGTATTTGCTAGTTGTTATTCTCTAAGAAGGCAGTGGGAGTGGCATTTAGAAGGTATGCTTAACTGTACTTGATGACTGACTAGATATGATTAATGAGGAAAGGGTGATTCCTTTGTTCTGTGTCTTGAAGCATTGGCACGCACTGGTTGAACAGGCTGTAGTGTCAGAACAGAGTTCGAGTTCTACTACCAAATTTGCCATCCTGACTGTGCTTTAATTTCCTAGTAGAAAAGGAAGCCAGTGCCTGACTAGTAAGGTTTGAAGATCAAATGAAATTACACATGAAATGCCCTTGGCAGAGTGCCTAGCATACTCTGAGTGTTCGATAAATATTAGCTGTTCCTTTAGTGATGATAACATTTATGAGCTAATGGAACATTATAGGGTATGAGAAGAAGCGGTTAAAAACAATTGATGGTAGGGGTGGGGAAGAGAAGATAATTATTCAATTTTGGACAAACCCAGTGATGAATGGTTATGATGTCTGTGATGTAATTGGTGCTTAGAGGTGTCCAACAGGTGCTTTGAAAGAACAGGAAATAAAAAAAGAGAAATATATGTGAGTGTATGTGTTTACATAAAGTCTCTGTGTGGGGGGTAAGCTTTAGTGGAGATTTGGAGGAAGAAGAAGGGTTTACATTGTAACAACACCAGTGTAAATCACTAAGTATTAGGCATCTCTGCCCTTAAAATACATTTTAACCACTGGTCACTGAGAACTCCAGACTCTGGAATCTGATTAGCTCTTCCTTGACTTTTCTCTTGCCTTCTCCTCTCTTCCAGTATTTCCAAATGCTTTTTAATATGTAGAGCCATTGAACTTTTTTGTGCTTATGTAAATGAATTTCACTTCAGGCTCACCATCCTGTATCCAAATCTGTTAAGTTTTTTAGAAACAGTGCTGGTTGTTTTTTAAAAAAATCTTTCATGTAGAATTATAGTATTAGAAGACTGGGCTAGGCCTAAATTGACCCTTTTCCAGGGCCTGGAAGTTTTAATCTCTTTTAGCCTTCTTGTCATGTGTTTCTTTTCCCCAGAAAGTACAAAACCATAAAAAAAAAAATCTAGTTATGTAAGTTTTTGGTTGTTTGAATTTGGAAGAAATGGATATTTTGTGAATTAGCCTAATGAGAAGCTATTAAGAGAGTTTTCTAAAAAATGTGCTCCTGCTGGTGAGTTTCAACCTGCTGACCTTTCAGTTAGCCAGGTGCTTAGCTACCGCATCACCAGGGCTCCCCCGTGATAACATATTACATGGCTAAGTCCTTTAGCTGGTATCGTTTCAAAGAGGCAGTTATCGTAAGTTATGTCTGTTTAGAATGTATGCTGTGACAGCAGGAAACACCCCAACACTAGGGTTCCAGACACCCTGCTGTCTCAGAACTGAAGCTGCTTCTGAAGTTCACCTTTCAACCAAAAATTAAACAAGCCTATGAAACAATATCACACATGAGGAACATGCTTCTTAGTTCAATCAGTTACAGCAGACTGAATAGATGACATCTGCCGAAAAGAAAGACATGAAGGCAGGAAAGGGACAGAACAGCTGGACAAAGGGACATGGAGAACATGAAGTGGAAAGGAGAGAGTGCTGACACAATGCAAGGATGGCAGTCAACGTCACCAAACAACCTGTGTGTACATTTTTGAGAAACTAATTTGTGCTGTAAACTTCCACCTACCCAGAAAAAAACAAAACCAAACTCATTCCTCTTTTGCTGATTCTGACTCAAGTGACCTTAGAGGACAGAACAGAACTGCTCTGTGGGGTTTCCAAGGACCAGCTGGTGGATTTGAACTGCTGGCCTTTTGGGTTACAGCTGAACTCTTAACGCTATGCCACCGGGGCTAAACTTTCACTTAAAGCACAATAAAAAAGAGAAAACCCAGGAAACACAGTGTGTCTTGTTATTCCAAATTCCCAAGTACCTAGAACAGTCATGTGCACAAGAATGAATTTAAACCATTGCTTACAATCTGTTGTAATCCATAAACCAAAAAACCAATCCCAGTTGCTGTTGATTCTAATTATTAGCAAGCCTGTAGGACAGAATAGAATTGCCCCATAGAGCTTTCGAGGAGCACCTGATGTTGTCAAACTGCTGACCTTTTGGTTAGCAGCCATACCTCCTAACCACTACACCACGAGGGTTCCCTTCATAGCCTGTAGGCTTTTTCAGTTCTTTGGAGCCATCGTTGGTCAAAACAAAAACAAAAGGCACCACCAGCGTGCTTCGTTGTATTGCACTTCACAGATACTCCATTTTTTACAAATTGAGGGTTTTTGGCAATACTGTGCTAAGCAAGTCATTTTTCCAACAGAATGTGCTCATTTTGTGTTTCTGTCACAGTTTGATAATTCTGACAACATTTAAAATGTTTTCGTTATTGTATCTGTTACGGTGATCTGTGATCAGTGATCTGTGGTGTTTCTGTTGTAATTGTTTTGGGGTGCCACAAACCATGCCCGTATAAAAGGGCAAAGTTAACTGATAAGTGCTGTACTTGTTCCAGCTGTTCCACCAACTAGCTGTTCTCCTGTCTCCCTCTGTTCAGGCTTTTCTACTCCTTGAGGTAAGACAGTATTGAAATTTGACCAATTAATAATCCTGTAATGGACTCTTAGTGTTCAAGTGAAAGGAGTCTCTCACTTTCCTTTTGTCTTCCACCCATGGGGAAATATATTTTTTAATTGTATTTCAGATGAAAGTTTACAGAACGAACTAGTTTCTCATTAAACAGTTAGTACACATTGTTTTGCAATGTTGGTTAACAGCCCTACGTGTCAACACTTTTCCTTCCCAGCCTTGGGTTCTCTGTTACCATCTTTCCTGTCCCCTCCTGCCTTCCAGTCCTTGCCCCTGGGCTAGCATGCCCCTTTAGTCTCAGGTGTTTTATGGGCCTGTCTAATCTTGGGCTGAAGGGTGAACCTCAGGAGTGACTTCATTTCTGAGCTGAAAGGGTCTCTGGAGGCCATACTCATCTCTCAATTTAAATCGAAAGCGAGAAATGATTTAATAAGAAAGGCTTGTTGAAATCTGACATAGGTCAAAAGCTAGGCCTCTTGTGTCAAACAGGTAGTCAAGTTGTGAATGCAAAAGAAAAGTTCTTTGAAGGAAACTGAGAGTGCTGCATCAGTGAACATACGAGTGACAAGGAAGGGAAACAGCCTGATTGCTGATATTAGAGAATTTTAGTGGTCAAGATAGAAGATCCAACCAGCTATAACAGTCTCTTAATCAAAACCTAATCCAGAGCAAGGCCTTAACTCTTCAGTTCTTTGGAGGCTGAGAGAGGTAAGGAAGCTACAGAAGAAGAGTTTGAAGCTAGCACAGGTTAGTTGGTGAGGTTTAAGGAAAGAAACCGTCTCTAGCGTAGAAGTACAAAGTGAAGTACCAGGTGCTGATGTAGAGGCTACAGCAAGTTACCCAGAAACTCTAGCTAGGATAATTGATGCAGATAGCTACACTGAGCAACAGGTTTTCAGTGTGGACCAAACAGCCTTATGTTGGAAGAAGTTGCCATCTAGGACCTCCATCGCTAAAGAAAACAAGCAGTGCCTGGCTTCAAAGCTTCAAAGGACAGGCTGTCTCTCTTGTTAGGGTCTGATGCAGCTAGTGACTGAGTTGAAACTAATGTTCATTTACCATTCCAAAAATCCTAGGGCTCTTAAGAATTATACTAAATCTGCCCTGCCTGTGCTCTGTAAATGGAACAACAAAGCCTGGATGATAGCATATCTGTTTACAAGATGGTTTACTGAATATTTTAAGCCTACTGTTGAGATCTGCTGCTCAGAAAGAAAGAATCAAAGTGTTAGGACTCACTGACAATGCACTCAGTTACCCAAGAGCTCTGATAGAGATCTGAAAAGGGATTAATGATTTCGTGTCTGCTAACACAGCATCCATTCTGCAACCCATGAATCAAGGAGTAATTTCAACTTTCAAGGCTGATTAAGAGGTAAGCCGTAGCTGCCATGGATAGTGATTCCTCTGATGGATGTGGGCAAAGTAAATTGGCAACCTTCCGGAAAAGATTCTCCATTCTCCATGCCATTAAGAACATTTGTGATTCAGGACAGGAAGTCAAAATGTCAGCTTCAACAGGAATTTGGAAGAAGTTGATTCTCACCCTCCTGGATGACTGTGAGGGCTTCAGGTCTTCAGTGGAAATGTTATGGAAACAGCAAGAAGCTAGACCTAGAAGTGGAACCTGAAGATGTGACTGAATTGCTGCAATCTCATGCTGAAGTTTTAATGAATGGAAGTTGCTTCTTACAGATGAGCAAAGAACGTGGTTTCTTGAGATGGAATCTACTCCTGGTGAAGATACGTGAGCGCTGTTGAAGTGACAATGACGAGTTTAGAATATTACATAAACTTCATTGACAGAGCGGCAAGACACAAGAGGATTGACTCCAGTTTTGAAAAAAGTTCTGCTGTGGATACAATGCTATCAGTGAGCATCACATGCTGCAGAAAAATCTTTTTGAAAGAAGAGTTAATTGATGTGGCACACTTCATTGTTGACTTATTGTAAGGAATTGCCGCAGCCACCCTGATCAATCAGCAGCCACCAGCATCAGAGCAAGATTGTCTACCAACAAAAAGATTACAATTCACTGAAAGCTCAAATCACGGTTAGCATTTTTTTAGCAATAAAATGTTTTTTAACTAAGACGTTTCATAGACTACTGTGCAGTATACATATAACTTTTATGTGCACTGAGAAACAACCAACCAACCAGAAAAGCTTGTGTGACTGGCTTTATTGCAGTATTTGCTTTTTTGCAGTGGTCTGAAACCAAACTTGTAGTATCTCCAACATATGCCCTTGTGACACAGAGTTGGTGGCAATTGTGATTAGGAGGCCTAGTGGCGAAATGGTTAAGGGCTTGGCTGCTAACCAAGAGGTTGATGGTTTGAACCTACCCATCGAGAAAGACCTGGTAATCTGCTCCTCTAAAGCTTACAGCCTAGATGTTGTATAAGCAGTTCTACTCCGTAGAACTCACTGATACCCAGCGGTAACATGGTTGAACTGTTTTGCTCCCCACTGGTGTAATTATTTGCATAAGTCCTTTTCCACATTTTCGTGGGGTGTGGTAGAGTGAAAGAGACTTAGGATGTTGCTTGTTTTGTTCAGTGGTAACCTAATAACAGCTACATTGTAAATTTGTCCTCTCGGTTATTAGCAGAGTCTCTGAAGTTTTTTTTATTGTTGTTGTGGGGGTTTTGTTTGGGTGGCTGTGTTTGAGCCGAAGGTTTACAGAGCAAGTTAGTTTTCCATTCAATAGTTTATATACAAATCGTTCTGTAATACTGGTTGCAGTCTCCACGGTGTGTTCGCACTCTTTCCATTACCACCCCCAGTTCCTCGTTTCCATTTGCCCAGTTTTCCTGTCCCATCCTGCCCTCTCATCCTTGCTTTTGGACAGATCTTTCCCTTTTTGGTCTCATATAGATGATTTCCTCGTGGGTGTTTGTGGCAGCAGGTTTTTTGGTTGGTGTATTATTTGACTGAAGGGTGACCTCTGGGAATGGCTTTAGGGTCCAAGTAAAAACGCTGTCTTGGGGTTTCCTCTATTCTCTCTTGGACCAGTAAATCTGATTTTTTTTTTTTTTTTTTTAATGAATCTGAGTTTTGTTGTATATTTTTTTTCCCCCACTCTAACCAGGGCCGTCTATTGTGACCCTGGTCAGAGCAGTTGGTAATGATAGTCGGGCACCATCAAATTCTTCTGGTCTCAGGCTAGTGGAGGCTGTGCTTGCTTTGGTCTGATTGTTTTCCTCCAGGTTTCCTTCATTCTCTTTTGCTCAGGATGGAAAGAGACAAATAGTTGTATCTTTGATAACCACTAACAACCTATTAAGACCTCAGATGCTGTTCCCCAAGGTAGGATGGAGAATATTGTGTTCATGAATTGCCATGTCAGTTGATCTAGGTAACATCCAAACCTCTGAAGTTTTCCTAAGAACACAGAAAATGTGGAAATATAGCATATAAGCATACTTTCTACTTTGACTCTTTAGCTTTGCGCTTTAGGAATATCACTTCTGGTAATCAGAATCATTCAGTGGAGACATTACGTGGGAGAAAACAATTTTTATGTTTTTTTCTTCTTAAAAAGTAGTTTGGGTAGGAGAAATGAGAACTACAAACAAAAGCAGAAAATGAGCAATTGACAGGTAATGTTCTATAAGCAATTACTGTGTGTCCACTTAAAAAGCATATCACCTACAAGTATTAAACATGAAATTGTACCTTTTTTTATTTGAAAAAGTAATCTTTTGAGTTCTTTTATACAGCAAATTACCCTAAAGTGTATAATGGGGGTGGTTGTAAAAAATGTTTATAACCAAGTTTTAAGGACCTATATCTTACATAAAATAAAGTATGCTTAATAGTAGGTTTCCAGAGGTTCTGTTGGCTTTGTCTCATAGATAGAAGACTTTGAAAGTAGAAATAAAAAAGACTTTGTTTCATGGATAAAAGTAAAGTAAGCTCAGGAAATATTTTCCACCACTACTACAACCCCCCCCCATGGGATTTTGGCTGTGAATTTTAAGTTAAAAATTAATCCTTTGTCAGAATTCTTGATACTGTGTAGTTAAACCGTAGAAGTAGCTACTGAACAAATAAGTTGGCGCATTCACTTAAATCTTACTTCATTATATTATTGTGACTTTTGTCATGTTTTTCTTGTTTAAATTTTGACTTTAATTTTATTCAACAAGGACTTAAGCATAGTATGTGACATGATGAACACTGGGTCAGGCAGAAGATAGAGGTTGTCTTTGCGGGTCACCATGAGTCGGATCTGACTCGATGGCACTAGGTCTAGGTTTTGCTCTTTTTAAAACTTGAAATCTTAAAAGGCACTCAGTTTGGGAGTTCATTCATCCAGGCGGGGCGATGAGTGCCCTAGACTCCTGGTTCCTCTGCTGCTCAACTTTAGTGACCTTCATGTCCATATTCACTTCATTTCCACTTCCAAAATATTCCTCAGACTCTCCACAGTAGAATCCTTACCTTATACAGAATATTTTCTGGCAGTAGTCTACTGTCCTTCCAGCTCTGTGACGCCCACACTTCTCATAGAGAAGAGCCCAGGTGGCGCCGAGGGGAGGCAGTTGGCTGCTAATGGAAAGATCAATGGTTCAAACCCACCAGTGGCTCTGTGGGAGGACTACCTGGTGATCTGCTCCTGTAAGGATTGTCACCTAAGACACCCGATGGGACAGTTCTGCTCTGTCCTTTAGGGTCACTGTGAGTCATAATTGACTTGACAGTAGTGGCTTTTTTTACAGAGACAGCACTTCAGATCCCTTCTGTCTCACCACCTCCTGTTCTCTTGTGGTCTCTCACTCTTCCCTGTCTTTGGAACCAGAGTGTCTGAAGGGTACTTTCACTAGCAAATGTGGCTTCCTTGAATTTGCCTTTGCCCTCCAGCTGCCAGTCAAAGTCTGAGGCCAGGGTAACTCAGCTCCTGTTCTGAGTGACCCCACTCACTCGCCAGGCCCTCAGTGCCCGTGGTGGTTTCTCGCACCTCCCCACTGCATCCACCTTGTCAATGAATAAGGCACCTACTGAGTGCTGTGACCCTGAGCTAACACTGGGGCATCCTGTGGAGCTTGCAGTTCAGAGGAGATCGATAGTCATCAAATCACAGCCCACGTTGGAAAGTTACCCATGATGATGCAGGTGCTTTGAGGCAGTCATATAGGGCTGTGCTGACACAGTAACACTCACCACGCGTGGCTTTAGAGCTCATGAAATGTGGCTAGTCTGAGGTGAGATGGCCGTAAGTGTACGATACGTATCAGATTTTGAAGACTTGGTACAAAAAAAGTAAAGTATTGCATTAGTAATTTTGTATAGTGATAATTTGGATGTATGGCTTGGCTTGGCATGGGTTAAATAAAATATTAAAGGTAATTTACTTGTTTTTTGTTTTTTTTAATGTGGCTGCTGGAACACTTAAAAGGACATGTACGACCCCTGTTTTATTTCTGGTGGCCAGCACTAGTGTGGAGTGGTGTTCACCTAACAAGAGGACCTGACGAGTCTGTGAGGGAGCGGGGTGTTGGTAAAGGCTTTGCTGATGTAGTCGGACAAGTAGACATCACAAAGGGAAAGAAAGGGTGAAGCACCCTAATCTGAGAAAGCAGGTCTGAGCCAGATGACACTGGAAGAGACGGTGAGAAAGTGTGGAGAAAGCTGGGAGGGAACACCTAGGGCTGACACCAGGGAGGTAGCAGGTCCTTAGTAAGGATCTTGTTTTACATCCCTCGGGGATTATTCCATTCCTTCCTCATTTACAAACCCTTTTGTTCAGCTTCCGGTTGTTAGGTGCTACTGAGGGATTCTGACTCACAGCCACCGTGTGACAGAATAGAACTGCCCCATGGGGCTTCCTAGGCTGTAATCATTATGGAGGGGGCCCTGGTGGTACAGTGGTTGAGAGCTTGGCTGCTACCTGAGAGTCGGGAGTTGGAACCCACCAGCCAGCAGTCAGCACTTGTAAAGATGGTTGTTAGGTGCTGTGGGGTCAGTTCTGACGCACAGCAACCCTGTGAGCAACAGAGTGAAACCCTGCCGGGTCCAGTGTCCTCCTCACAACCATTGTGTTGTGGTCACTGTGTCGTCCAGCTCACTGGAGTCTTTTTTTTTTTTTACTCACCCTCTACTCAACCAAGCACTGTGTCCTTCTCCAGGAACTGGTCCCTTCTGATAACATGGTCCATAAAGATTACTGTCTCAGAAACCCTACGGAGCAGCTCAGCTCTGTCGTGCAGGGTTACTGTGAGTCAGAATCGATGTGACAGCCGTGGGTTTTTCATTTTTATGGAAGCCAGCTGCCAGCTCTTTTTCCAGGGTGTTTGCTGTTGGATTTGAACTGCCCAACTTTTGGTTGTCAGTGGAATTTCCTAACTGTTTGCCACCATGACTCCTTCCTGCCTGTCCTATAGTTCACAAATAATCTGATCCCTTCAGAGAGAAGTTTGAGATGACCTGGTGTCATTTCTCTCACATTTCATCTCCACCCCTTCCCACTGTATCTCTGTAAGCCTCAGATCAGTGGAATACCAGCTTTCTCACATGTAGTCCTGATTTTGTCGTTGGAAGTCTCAGGGTGTGGCTTCATCAGTTAACTCCCTTCTTTTCTGTATTTCATCTCTTTCTCTCCTGGCTGGATCACATCTGCTTATAAATATGCTCTGATCTTTAACCTCATAAAGCAAACAAAGCTTCATTGACCCTGTCACTTCCCCTTAGTTACCGTGATTTGGTTTGTTTTTGTTTCAGCCCCTTTTAACTAAGCCTCTGGAAAAATAGGACACACCAATGTTTCCAGACTGACTCAGACATCAGAATTACCTGGAGAGTTTTTAAAAATAGAAAATCTAAAGCTCCACCCCATACCTGCTGATTCTAACAAGGAGGAGTTACCAAACTTCAGTTCTGTCCTGGTCCTGGGGCATCCCACTCAACTTCTTGTTTGCTTGGCTTGGGGCTAGCAGCTAGCCATAGACTCCAGTTTGGGCAGCAGCTCTTCCAGCAGGCCTCTCATCTCCAGGACAGCTTTCTACTGGCCCAGCTAGGAGAGGCTGCTCACAGGATGGAGCTGTGCTGGGCCCTGCTCTCACTTTGCCCAGAATATTCCACACCGAGCATTGAATTTGTCCCAACTTTTACAGAGACTACATAGCTCAGAAGAACAGTCTATGTTCTAGCACCACTTCTTAGTGTACTGGCAATGAAAATCAAACCTGCTGCTGTCAAGTTGATTTGACTCATGGCAACCCTAAAGGACAGGATGGAACTGCTCCCGCGCCGTTTCCAAGTAGTGCCTGGGGATTTGAACTGCTGATCTTTTGGATAGTAGCCATAGCACTTAAGCGCTACACCATCAGAGTTTCTCTTGGCAATAAAGATTTCCATATTTTGTTTGTCATGTGTTAATAAACAATATATACTGTGATATAGTAATAAAATTTTATTTTGTAAATTTTCTCCAATGACATCTAGCAAAACCTTGTTCTTTTTCATTGCCAGGGGTTCTTTCCCAAAAGTGTTGTCTTTTTTTTTTACTCCAGAGGTTAAATGACCTTATAGAGTGATGTTTACGAAAAAGGATAATTTTTACTTTGCTGTTTGTTGTTTTGTTCAACAGCAAAACAAAAAATTTGTAACCACGTGTTCCCAAATAGTGTTTTGGATTTTGTGAATCAGCAGAATTCTGAAAACCCAGGAACCATTGTTTAGACTTTGCCGTTTCTAGTGTATCTCTCATTTATTTCTTGTTATTTTTAGGTGCCACTGAGTCGATTTCAACTTAGAGCGACCCCATTTGACACAGTAGAACTGCCCCATGGGGTTTCCTAGGCTGTAAATCTTGACCAGACCCAGTTGCCAGGTCCTTCTCCCATGGAGCTGTTGGGTGGGTTCAAACCACCAGCCTTTCAAACAATAACTTCACCAGGTAAAAAAACCAAAAACCCAAAATGTGTTGCCATCAAGTCATGTTCAACTCATAGTGACTCTGTAGGACAGAGTAGCTGCCCCATAGAGTTGCCAAGGATGTAATCTTTATGGAAGGTGACTACCACATCTTTCTCCAGGGAAGCTGCTTGGGAGGTTGGACCTGCCTGCCTTTTGTTTAGCAGCTGAGTGCTTAACCACTGCATCACCAGGGCTCCTTTGCCCACTGCTGTTGAGTTGGGTCTGATCCATAGTGACCCTAGAGGTCAGAGTAGAACTGCCCCATAGAGTTTCCAAGGAGCGCCTGGTGGATTTGAACTGCCAGCCTTTTGGTTAGCAGACATAGCACTTAACCACGGTGCCACCACGTTTCCAAGGGCTCCTTTATGTCCCACGGTTTAGCCTGCCTTCCCTTCCTTCTTAGTCACCTAGCGGTTAAGAGTTACCACTGCTAACGAGAAAGGGGCAAACAGTTTGAATCCACCAGGGCTCCTTGAAAACTCTGTAGGGCACCCGTGCTCCATCTTAAAGGGCCTCTGTGAGTCAGAAGTGACTTGAGGGCAACAGGTTTGGTTTCTTGTTCTCCTTCTCTCCAGCCTAAGTGATCTAATCGCTGTATTCAGTGGGGACCGTTTATGGCACTCTTGCTGGATCTCTTCATTGCGTTTGGCACTGTTGACGTTTATAAGACTTTAATTTTCACCTGTTTCCGTGAGGCACTATTTTCTCTTTGGTTTTCTTTCTCCCTTTTTGACTCCTCCCCATGCCTTTTTCCCTTAGCCAACTCCAATCTTTGATCAGTCCTTTCGTCTCCATCACTAACACTGATTTACTTTAGGGCCTTTTTTATTTTCAGTCTGTACATTTCAAGGAAACCCTGGTCGCGTAGTGGGTTAAGTGCTAAGGCTGCTAACCAGAAGGTTGGCAGTTTGAATCCACCAGATGATCCTCAGAAACTCTTTGGTGCAGCTTTATCCTGGGAGTTACTATGAGTCGAAATCAACTCGATGGCAGTGGGTTTGGTTGGCTTTTGGCTTATAGGGTCACTATGAGTCAAAATTGACTCAATGGCAGTAGGTTTGGTTGGGCTTTGGTACATTTTGAATACTGTCGGTGCTAGCAGTGATCATATAACTATTTTGCGTCTGTTGCCATCGCCTCCAGAAAATCCTCCGTGATTTCTCCCATGTCCATGCCCTCACACCAGTGCAAGCACCATAGCTAAGGAAGTTTTTGAGCTAAAATACTGGATATGCTGTTCAGGGAAAATTGAAAGTTTGAGATGAATGGCTATTATGATGAGTTATTTTCTGAGTTTTTAATCAATTCTCTTTCGCTTTTTAAGAGGATAATCAATCATAGGACTTAGAAATTTTTTCCCTTTTTATAGTTTTACCTCTTAGATCTTTCTGTTACACAGGCTATAACTTTCATAACAATATTAAGTAATGATGGTAGTATTTGACACCTTTGTTTTATTCCGATTTTATAAAAATACTGTTGGTTTGAAATTAATATTACATAACTAATTCTTACATGAAATCGTATTAAGATAGTGGTAGATACTTTCCCAGCATGGAGATCTGATGACTTTTTAGCATTTATGGAAATGTATCAGACGATATGTCTTCTCTTGAGTGTTAATGTAATATGGTCATAATTGATTTCCCAATATTATGTACCTTCAGATTCCTGGAATAACCTCAGCTCTTTCACTGTCATTCTTTTTAATGTGCATCTGGATTTTGTTTGCCAAGCCAAGTGCCGTGGAGTTGGATCTGACTCATGGATTCTGTTTGCTGAGTCTGTATCTCTGTTGCTCTGTGTGCACCCTGCTCTGCTGTTCTCAGACCAACTCTAACTCACTCTTGAGCTCAGGAGTAGACGCATGACTATGCAGCCTTTGTATAACCTCCCAGTTGAAGAACCTCAGAAGTGAAGTAGAGTCTGAGCCTCAACTACAAATTCTCGGTGGAATCATCTCACTGGCTCAGTTTGGATCAGAGGTCTATTCTTGACCAAAACAATTTTGTCCAGGGAGGTGAGCGTGGGTGCATGGCTGTTACTTAGTGGGAATTTCGGGAGCACACACTGGAAGGTGGCTGTGGAAGGTTCTTTAAGTGGAGACTCAGGAGAGAAAAGGACAGCAATCATTGAGTTCAGAAAAAAAGTGCTTTGAGGGACTTCCAGGACTAAAAGGAATATAGTTGTGGTTATTTGAGTAGAAAACAGTAAGAAAGCTGCTAACTGTGAATACTCAGTCCTTCAAACCAAAAATTAAATCTTCATAATAGGATGATTAATATTCATAGACTAATTTTTTTCTAGCATTATAGCAAATATAAATGTGGCGAGGTTGACAAGAGAACCAAAAAATGAACCTTAAGTCAATTCCAACTTACAGTGACTCTGTAGGACAGAGTGGAGCTGCTCCATAGGGTTTCCAAGGAGCTCGCTGGTAGATTTGAACTGCTGACTTAATCACTGTTGACATGAAGGCGATGATTAAATGTAACGTAGTTGCTGTATTTATTTGACTCTGTAAATCCTTATATTGATTTCATAGTCATTGACTAGTGAGATTTTTAAACACCTTTATGAATCTTGTTTCTTCCCTCTGGCTCGTGTTCTCTAACATGAGTTAAAAGTGAAAGTCACCTGCTGGATCTTTGCCCTTCTCCTGCGTGACCCATCTAGGTGCTGTGCTGCTTTGTTCTCTCTCTGCGTGGTTGGATGTGGTACAGCTGCGTGCAAGCTTTTACTTGGCTCCACCCCTGCACCCCCATTTTAGATTTAGACAGGTTTTAATCCAGATACGTTGCAGTGGGAACAACGTATGCTCCTCTCTAAGTGGGGAAGTAATACCAATTTAGATTTACTTTTCACCATTATGCTGAACTCTGGACCCATTTTGAATACATCAACGCTAATTTTTTTTAAAATGAGACATACATCATGCTGAAAGTTAGCCATAGTTTAGTTTTCCTTAAACATCACATAAGTGCTGTTTGAAGTTAAAAACTAATTCTTAAATTGTTTTGTTGGTATTTAAAATCAGATATAGGAGAAAATATTTGATTTACATTGAAAACTTTGGCATAGCAAAATATTTTGAACATATTTCTAAGAGCTTGTTTATGGGAATAAGAGGGCAGGATCTGGACTATGTAGAATTTTTTTTTTAATTTGGTGGCAGTGATGTCCCCTAGGACACTGCTCTTCATGCTGCTTGGTAATGTATTTTTCTCTGTCCTTTTTCTTTCTTAAAGCTGTGTGACGCTAACAGGGAGACAATCAATAGTACATGGCTTAGCTGAGGCTAAAATATAAAATGTCTGGGAAAAAGCCAGAAATCAGAGGGTGTGTGGTTACAGCCTGTGCCTTTGCTAGCAAATATGCAGTGCATGTGGTCCAGAGCTGCTGTGTGTACCTGCTCAGACCGTTTGGTCAGGGCTCTTTCATAGACTATAGAAGTATCCATACTAGTTCCTATATGATAGATTTATTAACCTTATTAACTTATCTAGTTTAAGGCTCTCTGCTTTCGTTATAGATAAGATAGATTCAGTGATACCTCAATAGACTAATATCAGATTTTGTTAAAAATAGAAGTAAATCTTCTGGAACTCAGCCGTATTTTTCCAGGTTTACAGAATAATTGTGTCAAAACATTTAAATGATCTTTACTTTTGAAGGACGGTAATGTAGAGAGACATTTTTGGATTTATGTAGTGAGACTGATGTATCAATTTTTTAAGTGAGGAATGGTAGCTATTTATAGAGAGGGTTAAAAATGTTTCTTAATGATGCCATTTTGCAGAATACAGAAGGATGTGAAATCCAAGTTCTGTTAAACATCAAAGTAAAGTTTCACATAATGCATATCAGTTTTTTACCAGTGATAAAATTGCGTAGTACTTATTTTAGTCTTCCTAAATGTGATCAAATTTTCTTGCTCTATAGTTTAGGTTTACCAAAGACAGTAAGTCGTAGTACCAAAGAAAAGCCAAATAGACCATTGCCAAAGCCAAGTGCCATCGAGTTGGATAATAGACCATTGAGCAGCTCTTATATTGTGTATTCCTAATATAATATTCTTTCTATTTCTATTAAAAGAAAACTAATTGTCTTGGTTATTTGAAAATCATTCTGCTGATAAAAAGCAATAAAATTGCTAGGCATACTAGAACTTATTGGAAGCTGTCTTTCTGGAAGATAAATGTAATATTCTTAAAAGGAATTTTTTTGTATAAAATAACTTATTTACATAATTTATACCTGTATAATGTAACTGCTTTCTTTGGAATAAGAAAATTACAAATGACAGATATTGCTTTGTTGTCAAGACCTTTTCAGGCAAGATACTATACATGGTCACTGCTATTTGAAATAATATTGGGTGAACAGTGGCTATTAATATTCTAATTGGTACCTCAATCATTTACCAACACTTAGGCTTTTAAACCTTCATGTTACTCGCTTGCTACAGTGTTAAATGTTCAGGAGGAAAAGTCAGAAAAAGGTGAAGAGCTTTATTCAGATTTGTAAAATAAAAACATCATTATATCAATCAGACTTAACATAGGTATAAACAGACTTTCCACATGGAAAGTAAATATGTTGATTAAATTTCTCTTTTTCCAAGACTAGTTTTATAAGGATTTAATAGTGGAGTAATTCAGCTGGCTGACTTGATTCTCTAACACAATGCCCAAAGATAAAATCATTTTTTATATATTTTCCACAAAATTTACTGTAGATGAACAATTGACAGTTATTAACAAAGTTTAAAAAAATAGCATGGAAGGGATAAAGAAATAGTTTAATTGGGGCAATCTAACCCTCAAGCTAACACTAATTAAGAGAAAGAAACTTTCAGAATGAGATTTTCTTTTGCAGTTAAAAAAGCAAGAGTATTAAAATAGCAATATGACTTAATACAACATGATTCTGGGGGACGTATTAATCACATGAAATAAATAAATGAATACCTATAGAGAGTCTCCACTCAGATTTGTAGATCCTGTTTTGTGTATAAACAAACTGTAAATTTCACTAGGAGGCAGTGAATAAGAAATGCTCTAACAGCAATAATTTCATTAAATAAGTGTTACTCTTAACAGCTTGCTGAGCCACTGCTTAGTTCCCTAATGAACTTGAAAACTGGCTACCTTTCAGTAACACACAAACACAATTATTGAGGAAAATGAATATTTTTAATTCAGTTTTAAAGTAGCAGCTCTACAAGTAATGGAGTGTTTTTCTATTTCCTGGCTCTTAGGAAGCGAGCAGGACATCTGTTTGCTTTACTCTGTGGTGTGTACTGTCAGGTATGCGAGGGTATAATTGTACTTGTGGTTTTCTTTTTTATAACATATCTTTTTAATTATAGAAATAGAAATAAAATTGTTAATCTTGTCGATTGTTTTAAAATGATTAATTTATTTAACAGATATTTACAGTGTCTGCTTTGTGTGCCATAGATGTTTGGGATATGACTTACAAAAGTTTTTAGAAATTGAGTCCAGTCAGATTACAGTTTCATTATAACTGCTATATTTTAATGCAGCTATGTTTTGGATCTGACTCGACGGCACTTGGCTGGCTGGCATGTTTAGATTATACGAATTAAGTTTAAGAATTAAGTCTTGGAACAAGGCAAGGCGAAAGCTAATAATCTTATACATTAGAGGTAGAGAATGATCTCAAATGAAAACAAATTTGAGCATTTTTGAAGTACATGATTAGCATCTTTTTTTTTTATTCCAAATGGATGTTTACTGAATGTCTGTTACCTGCCTGGCACTGTAGATGCTGAAATTATAGCAACAAGAAGACAGGTAGAATCCCTGTTTGTAGGGCATTTACATGCTGCCAGGAAGAGAAAAGATAGTGAACAGGTACGTAAGTTAATGAAAAAGGTCACTTCCAATAGTGACAAATGCTAGAAGAAAAGAAGACAAGGTGATGTGGTGAGACCTAACTGGGCCATTTTACTGGCAACTGAAATCTCCCAGATTTCTATTTCAGATACTAGGTTGTTGTCTTCACCAAGAAAGCTTTTAGCTCCTAACTGTTAAAAGTAAAACAGTATCATTTCTGCTTCCTGCCCTTTCCGCTCCTCTTCTGGGGATGGCCCCACTCAGTGAAGTGGCCACTAACAAGACGAGGAAGGAATTGACCATGATGTCAACAGAACATCTCGCTTGGCTGGCAAGAAAATACTCAATCAAGAAAATACTCTGCATTCCACTTTGGTGCATAGCATCTAGGAACTTAAAAGCCTGTGAGCAGCCATCTGGGATATTCCACCCATTGAGGAGCAAGAAATATTGAGGAAAACTAACAAAACAAGGGAAAGACTAGTCCCGAGGCCTAACGGACCACGTCTACCACAGCCTACAGCAGACTGAATCCAGGGAAATGAGGTGGTGCTCAGCTGTTACCACTGAAACTGCTCTGACGGGGATCAAAGGAGAAGCTACCAACAGAGCTGGAGAGGAATGCAGAATAAAATTCGAACTCTGAAAGAAAGACCAGCTTTACTGGCCTGACAGAGACTGGAGAAACCCTGAGCATGTGGCCCTGGGACAGCCTTCCAGCTCGTAATGAAGTCTCTCCTGAGGTCCACGCTTCACAAAGATTCAACAGGCCTGTGAAACGAAGCAAGACTAAAGGAGCGTGCCAGTCCAGGGAGGCAGGGAATAGGAAAAGGCAGGAGGGGACGGGAAAGCCAGTCGTAGGGAACCCAGGGTCGAGAAGGGAGAGTGTTGAAATGTCACGTGGTTGGCAACCAGTGTCGTCAAACAAGATGTGTACTAGCTGTTTAACAAGAAACTAGTTTTCTCTGTAAACCTTCATCTAAAGTACAGTTTAAAAAAAGAATAGGGAGGAATTAAAAAGAGAGCACAAGGCATCTGGAAAATCTTTTCTCAGATTATTTGGCTTTTCATGAAACCGAGTTTGTTAACCTGAGTTTGTACTTGTCAGTATCTTAGCAGTACTTAATATTTCTGAGTTCTGAGTTAGACAAACAAAACCCTGCCAGTAATTAGAAGAGAGGAAAAGGATTTCATCAGTCCTTGTGGCTTTGCAGTTTTATTTCAGTTTATTACATTGCCTCAAAAGTCTGTCATCTTTGCCACTTTCTACAGGCGTCTTGATTTGTGGCTTAAAACATTAGGCATTCTTTACAACTGATGTGTAAGACTTTGGTGCCCTGCTTTTTTTGGTACATAAGAATTTGGAGTGTGACTCATGACTCATCAGTTGATGTTCTGGTGCATTTTTAGAAACAAAGACTGCAATAGCAAATTTCCCTTAAGCAGCGGAAGTGGGAGTCGGTGAAAGAAAACACAAATTTCCCTGTCCTGGTGTGATTACAGCTGCAAGTTAGATTGATTCTTAGAAATGTGTTATAACCCACAGTGAACATTTCAATGGGTTTAAATAGAATAGTTGTAAGCGATATACATGTCTTGCAAAGAGATTCTTGTGTGTAGCAATAACAGCATCGTTCTGTTATGCACGAGGTTGCTGTGAGCCGGAGTTGACGGCACTTCACAGCAACAACAATCATTGTATGGTGTGAGGTAACTGCAGATAAATGGCATACTTGTGCCTTGTCCCGTTTTGAAACACAGAGGTGAAGCAATGAAGAGAAAGCTTTGCCTTTGGCACTGTACATTTTTAGTGGTTCGACAAAATTGTTTTCCATGTAGACATCTTGATTTGTTAGATCATTCACGGATTATAGCATTTTGAAGACCTTTGAAGGAAAGAACATGTAGATTAGCTTTGGTCACATTTTCTGCTTGGAATGATCTTTTAAAACTGTTACTCTGATCGTACCAAACGAAAAAAACCAAAAAACAAAAGCCTAGTGCTGTCAAGTCAATGCTGACTCAATAACAACCCTGTAGGACAGAGTAGAACTGCCCCATAGAGTTCCCAAGGAGTGCCTGGCAGATTTGCACTGCTGACCTTTTGGTTAGCAGGGTTAGCACTTAACTATCATGTTACCAGGGTTTCCCTAATGGTATCACTATGGATCACGTGAATAACAGATACAACTTGATTTTTAAGATTTTGGCATTTAATGTATTAGACTCCCCAGTATTTGTTTGCCTTGGACTCTAGGATTCATTTGTTTTTGTTTTTAATCATGTATATAAGAACCAAGCTTAGCTGCCTTCTATTTCCCACTTTTCTTTATTTCCTTTTGTACGTGCTTGCTTCTTCCTGCCATGGTATACTCCCCATACACATGAAATTCAACCTATTCGCATAGATAGTGAAAATCAAGACTGTCTCCTATCTCTGTATCCCACTCAGTTTCTCTGGAGTTACATAACTACTGTTAGGAGTTTTTTGCAAACCATTCTGGGAATATTAATGTTTATATAAATTCATGTGTATATGTATTTTTAAAACCTATTGTTCTATACCTTAAGGAGCCCTGGTGGCTCAGTGCTTAAGTGCTTAACTGCTGACCAGAGGCTAGTGGTTTGAACCCACTGGCAGCTCTGTTGGGGAAAGATGGGGTAGTCTGCTCTTGTAAAGACTACAGCCTTAGAAATCCTGTGGGGCAGTTCTGCTGCCCTATTGGGTTGCTATGAGTAAGAATCAACTTGGCAGGAGTGAGTTTGGTTTGATTCTACACATTAATTTAACTCATAATTCATGTATGTATATATATAGCCAAGTGCCATTGAGTCGGATCCACATATACATAGTAGCTTAATTGTGTCAGCTTTTCATCTGCTTGCTAATTTCACCTAAATTATATTACCTTTAAAAAAGTGTTTGTCTCTTGGAGGACACATTAACCTTTACCAGGTAGAGCTTTTTCTGCCAGGTGCTATTTGTGGACAAAATGATTATTTAAACGATACATCTTGACCCTTGTTGGATAACCCTCATCAGTCAACACTGATACCCAGGACATGAATCAAAGGCAGAAAGAGACCAAAGTTGAGAAAACAGTTCATTGCTTTCTTACAGGAAATGCTGAGCAAAATAAAAATTAATATTGCCACCTGTTTTTTAATTATGATTGAGTGAAAATGTACAATCCCATATGAATTTGCATGCCTGCCTGTGTGCAGCTCCCCTGCTCTCCCTGCCCAATGACAAGCACACTCCTCCTCTCCATTCTGTACATGTTATATCCTCCTAACAATTTCCTGTCTCCTTGTCTCCACCCTCTTCCTGCAGCAGGATGACATTGTGTAGGTGCATGAAACCATAAAGTGCCCACATGATATGATCACTCTGTGTCGCCAAGTCCAACCCATTCCTGTCTGAAGAGTTGACCTCCATTATGATTTATGGACAGGGGCAGCATGAGGGCCAGGGGCCATGCTCCCAAGGGAACCCCAAAGCCCCTGGACCATCAATGCAGTCCTTTAGTGGAGATCTCAGGGTGCACCCCTTTTTATTCTCGTGGTGCCAGTTAGACTCAACTTTGTGAGCCCCATCACGAATACTGCCATCTTTATACTAATTTACAGTAGAGTATTTACTAGCCTCCGTTGATCTAGCGAATATAGTGTAACTGTGGAAGGTGGCCTGTTTGAAGATCAGACTTTTGGTTCCACTAAAAGCCTTAGTTATGAGGAATATTGCACAAAGTGTGCTGAATTAAAAATTTCTTGTTTAACAGTTCTACTTGCTAAATGAAAATGGCTTGGTGTATTCTGTAGTGTTCATCGTTCTGCAGATTTTACTTATACAGCGTTAATAGTTTGGGATATCTTTAATTTTGAAGAGTATTGAGTGCATCCGTCTTGCTCTTCAAAAATGGGCAGAGGGAGGATGATCTTTCCCTTGAGTTCGATCAGGATGTGATATTAGATTTAAAGGGAACAAGGGGAAATCATGTCAGCAGTCACAGCAGCTAAGTAAAGCAGCCTTTTATGTTTTCGGAAACCCTGGTGGCGTAATGGTTAGGTGCTATGGCTGCTAACCAAAAGATCAGCAGTTCAAATCCAGCAGGCGCTCCTTGGAAACTGTGTTGCAGTTCTACTCTGTCTGTAGGGTCACTGTGAATCGGTTTGATTTTGGTTTTTGATTCGTATTTTCAGTGTCATGCCATCTTTTGATCGTGAAAGATAAATGGACAGAGCTGTGGAAGTACCAGTGCTAGTCATTCTTGTAATGACCACATTGAGTGACTACTCTGTGCCTTGTGCTGCTAGTACCTTTATGTTTCATTCTTCGGTTGTCTTCGTAACCCTGTGAGGTTGTTAGTTAGCCACTTCGCATTTAGGAAAACTGAAGTTCAGAGGGTTGGCGGGAACATACAGTTTGGGCAAAGTAAGTGATTAGTTTTGATTGGCAGTCAGACCTTTTTGATCTAAAAGCCATCCTGTTCTTTGCTGTATTGGGCTGCTTCTGTAGAAAGATGAAGTTTTGATAGAATCTATTGTTTTCCTATTTGCTGAAAAGGACTTTAAATAGCATCTTACTTTAAACCACGTAGTCCTGATCAAGAGGTAGGTTTTAAGTGTGAAAGATCTCAGTCATGATGTTAAACTTACAATGAGATGATTTAAAATAAAAATAAAACAAAACTTCACAGGACAATCAGATAGTTTTGATATAATGAAGTTGAATGGTTTTATGTGAAACATGGTTTCAGTCTCTGAGGCCTGATAGAGAAAAGCTGATTGTTGGCCTGGTTGATCTTTCAATCCATTAATTACCATTTATCTATGTGCTGAGTCTTGAGAAGGGAGCAGTTGTATTGTTTAAGTACTGCTTCAACTTAATTTTAATTTTGGTTAGTGGTCTTGAGCTTAAGTGGTAGAATATCTGAAAATGTAAGGGGTTGAAAGGTAATTGCTTCTTCGTACAGGGATTGGCATCCGAAAAAGTAGGATGCCTTGAATTTTATAATGGTTTATCAACAATGATTCTGACTTTATTTTGTCAGAGTCTTGTAATGATGTTTATCTAGTGATATATTTACCTGCATGGTTCTGTATATTTTGTCTGATGTTTTTGGATAATGAAATATTTTGCTCCCTTGCATTAAATTCATTGACATGGCAGAATGAAATGGGTTGCTGCAAAAAAAAAAAAGATTAACATCATCTTAATTAAGATGTTCTTTATTTGTTTTTACTTTTTTTATTGTGAATTAATAACAATTTTACAGTCTATGTCATGTTACCATATAACACCCAGAACTTTCACCTCTGTTCTATTCCAGCTGCCCTGCTCCTCCCTTTCACCATGTGACTGCGCGCTTCCCTTTTGTTCAGAACTTTTCGCGACCTTTTGACCAAGATCTGTTCCTCCTCACCCAAGGAACTCGCCTCCAGCAAAGTGTCCCTCAGACAACGCCATGTACATTTTTGAAGGTTTATTTGCCTCCAGTATCATTCTATGTTTTGTATGGTCCAGGTCAGTCTTTGGGGAGCTGACCCTGGTGCTGGATACAGTTTGGGTTTAGAGTCTGGGGGCCACGCTCCCAGGGGACCCTGTGTTCAGAAGAACCATCAAGTGTGGTCTTTTGGTAGACTTCTAGCTCTACCCTGTATTCCATCACCTGCTGTGTCCAGAGCTCCCTTCTGCGTACTGCATCCGGGTTGTCACTGGTGTAAGATGTTCTTTATATTGACCTTTTCAGCCCTTTGTTGTTGTGATGTACCGTTGAGTCAGTTCTGACCCTGTGAACAACAGAACAAAACACTGTCCAGTCTTGTATCATGTCCACAGTCGTTTTTATGCGTAAGCCCATTGTTGCAGTCACTGTGTCAGTCCATCTTGTCGATGGTCGTCTTCTTTTTCACTGACCTTCCACTCTACCAAGCATGATGTCTTCTCCAGAGACTCATCTTTCCTGACAACATGTCCAAAGCATGTAAGATGCACTTTTGTCGCCTTTGCTTCCAAGGAGCACTCTAGTTGTACTTCTCCAGAACAGATGTGTTTATTCTTTTGATAGTCCATGGTACATTCAACATTCTTCTCCAACAGCATAATTGAAGGGCATTAGTCCTTCTGTCTTCTTTGTCTGTAGTCCAGCTTTCACATGCATATGATGCAATTGAAAATACCATGACTTGGGTCAGGCGCATTTTAGTCTTCAAGGTGACATTCTTACCTTTGAATACTTTGAAGAGGTCCTTTGCAGCAAATTTCCCCAGTGCAATGTGTCTTTTCATTTCTTATCTGCTGTTTCCAAGGCTGTTCATTGTGGACCCACATAAAATGAAATCCTTAACAACTTAAATCATTTCTCCATTTACGACTATGTTGTTTACTGGTCCAGTTGTGAGGATTTTTGTTTTCTTTCTTTCTCTCTCTCTCTCTCTTTCATTATCATTGAGTGAAACTGTACATTCCCATATAAATTTGCATGCCCACCTATAAGCAGCTCCCACTGCTCTCTCTGCCCAGCGACAACACACTCTCTCCACTCCATACATGTCTTATCCTCCCAACAATCTCCTATTCCCCCATCTCCACCCACTCCCCTGCCTCCAGTAAGAGGTCAGCAGGACAACATCCTGTAGATACATAGAACCGTAAAGTGTACACATGATATGGTTACTCTATGTCACCAGGTCCAACCCATTCCTGTCCAAAGAGTTGACCTCCATTGTGATTTATGGACGGGGCAGCATCAGGGCCAGGGGCCATGCTCCCAAGGGAACCCCAAGGCCCCCAGGCCATCAATTGCAGTCTTTTAGTGGAGATCTGAGGGTGCACCCCTTTTTATTCTTGTGTTGCCAGTAAGACTCAACTTTGTCAGTTCCATCACGGCTATCACTGGTGGTGGCCAGGCACCATCCAGTTCTTCTGGTCACAAGTCAATGTAGTTACCCACTCACTTAGGTCTGTCTGACTTCTGGGTTCTCTTTCCCCCATGTTGTTTTGGTCTTTGGTGATTACCTGTTCCTGCTGAGATGGGACAATTTGCTGTACCCTCAGATGGCAGCTTGGCATCTTTTAAGACCCCAGATGCCACTCACCAATGTGGGGTGCAGAAGGCTCTCTTACCAAAACACTAGTTATGCCAGTTGGCCTCGATTTCCCCTGAGAGCATGGTCCCCGGCCCCCTGCCCCAGCTATTCTGTCCTTGAAATATTGGGTTAAGATGGGAAAACTAAGCATGTTATGTTGAAGTCCAGTTAATATTGATCTTCTTTCTAATGTGTGCTGTCACAGATTTCACCCAACCAAATTTCTATCAACTATCTAATCTAAACCCTCCCTCCCTCACCCTCCCTCTCACCTCAAGCATGCAGCCATCAAGGAGTCTTTTCTTCTATGCGTGAGTCTGTTTTTAAGTTCTTATCGTAGGGGGTCTCATACAGTATGTGTCCTTTTGTAGCTGACCACTTTCGCTCACTATAATGTCCTCCAATTGAAACCATATTATGAGATATTTCCTAAAATCATTGTTGTTCTTTATAATTGGAGAAGAAAGTGTAGTTGTCTGCTGATGGATAGCAAGTTTTGTATATGTTGATGAGATCTAGTTGGTTAATTGTGGCAATAAGGTCTTCTGTGTCTTTATTGAGCTTTTTTCTAGACAATCTGTCCAACATTGAGAGTAGAATGTTGAAGTCTCCTGCTATAATTGTGGAGTGATCTATCTCCTTTTTGAGTGTAGTCAGTGGTTTTTTGATGTATTTAGGTGCTCTGATATTAGGTGCATAAATATTTAATATTGTTAAGTCCTGCTTCTGTATTGAACCTTTCAGCAATAAATAGTGTACGATGGTAGATTTCATGTTAAAATCTACTTTATCTGAGATTAGAATTGCCACATCTGCTCTTCTTTGTATATTGTTAGCTTGGTATATGTTCTTCCATCCTTCAATTTTCAGTTTGTTCATATCTTTAAGTGTGAAGTGAGTTTCTTGTAGGAAACAGTTGGATGGGTTGTGTCTTTTGATCCAAGATACCACTTGATGTCTCTTTACTGGGGCATTCAGTCCATTCATAATTCAATGTAATTACTGATAAGTGTGTGTTCAGTGCTGTCATTGTGATATGTTTATTTTTGTGTTGATGTTTCCTCTGTTGTTCTTAATAATCTATTCTGGGACATTCTTCTTTGTGAGTTGATTTTTCACCTTTTTCAGGGTTGGTTTTGTGGTTGTTGAGACTCCTGTATTACGTTTCTTGATTTAATATGTTGCATCTTTATTGTGCTTTATGGCTGTCCGTATGATCCCTCTTAATAAACTATGTATAAACCCAGTTTTGATTACTGTCAGTCTTACTAACTTCCTCTCCATCTGGAAGAACTGTAACGACTGTAGTACATCCCTCTTTTTAATATGATGGCATCATAGTTTTCATGATATGCTCACTGGGTCATTTCTTTCACTATTTTAGCTTTGATTGAGTTTGGAGCCTTCCCTAAGTAAGTAGGTTTCTGGGTGATGTGTCCTGTATTTGCTTCTAAAATACGAAGTTAGTGGTTTTGTTCTTCTAAGCCAAGAGATTCTGTCAGTATTTCTTGTAGCTTTGGTTTAGTTTTTACAAAGCCTCTGAGTTTCTGTTTATCTGTGAATGTCTTAATTTCATTTTCATATTTGAAAGCTAGTTTTGCAGGATATATAATTCTCAGTTTGAAGTTCTTCTCCTTCAAGGCTTTGAATGTATCATGCCACTGTTTCCATGCTGGCATTGTTTCTCCTGGAAAATCTGACAACAGCCTACAAGGTTTCCCTCTGCATGTTAGCTTTGGTTTGAGTCTTGCTGCCTGTAAGTTTCTGCTTATGTTTCATTTTGTTGAGCTTGATTATAATATGTTTTGGAGTCTTTCTTTTGAGATCTAGATTGAGTGGCGTTCAAGATGCGTCTTGGTTATCAATATTCTCTTCTTTCCTAATTTCTGGAAGTTTTCTGTCAGCAGCTCAGCAACAGTACTCTCTGTGTTCTCAGGTGTCTCACCCTGTTCAGGAACTCCAGTTAATCATAGATCGTTCCTCTTCTTAGAGTCCCACATGCTTCTTAGTGCTTTTTCTTTTTACTTGTTTCTTTTTCCTGATTTTTCCTCATAGATGCTGGAGTCAGTAGCTCTGTCTTCCAAGTCAGAAAGTCTCTTTTCCATTTGTTCCGTTCTGTTTTCTTGGCTTTGAATTGAAGTTTCTATGTCTTTGATTTTGTTCTCGATCTGCTGGATTTCAGAGTACTGGTGTTCCATCAGATTGAGCAGCTTACTTAATTTTTCATTTTGCTCTGCTGCATTTTGTATAAGCTCTAGGAGGGGTCTGTATAGAATCCTTTTGTATTCAACTGCCAGTAGTTTCAGAAAGGCTTCTACATCTGGGCAGTTCTTTGGTTGTTTCTTTTGGGGGCTTCTGAAACCATGGTGATTTCTTGGTTATGGTTTTCTCCACAGTTTTTTGCCTTTTGGGGCATCATGTGAATCAGTAAAGGCTGTGAGGATGGACCACATTTGTTTCTCTAGGCCATCTTAAAATGAAAGGTAAAAGATATTTGACAACTTCCGAAGTCAGTCAGGTTTTCAGGTGTATAGGTGCCTCTTCCCAGATGGCAAAGTAAGCACCTCTGTATCCAACCCTAGGTGTTATACACTTGAGTTCAAAATACAGAAAGGCTACTGCCCTTCTGGCCTCTGCTGCCAGGCCTCAGACATAAGCAACACTGTGTAGAAAACTACTTTTCTGCTAGAAAAAATGCTCTCCTCCAGCCAGGTGCTACCTCCCAACCTAGGAATTAGGTCCATCTGTGGCCTCTGTATGGGTATATCTGCCTCCCAGTGCAACAAGATGGCATCCTGCACAAGCTGCCCATCTGCCATGGCACAGGCCACTCAGTGGCAGAGATGGAAAGAGAGGCCAAAGGTGCCAAGATGCACAGAGTCGAAAGAGCTCTCAGAGTGTGACAATTTCACCCGCCAATCCCACCAACAGTGCACCTGAGACCAGCTGCCAGTCAAGTCCCAGCTCCACCCACCAGCCAAGACAAAGGAAAAAAAGTGAAAACAGCGAGTTACCCTCAATCCATGAAAGCCAGCACTCACCAAGAGCAGAGGTCAGTGAAAAACAGGAAGTTTTCTGTTCAGTGATATGAAATCCAAATTAACAACCATATGCTGTGTCCTAGGGCTAACTAGATGTCCAGAAGGCTCCATGTAGTTATCAGTTCAGGTCTTGATTTCCAAAGGGATTTAGGGAGACATGTGTTTAGTCCACCAACTTGACTCTGCCACCCAGGATTTTTGTTTTCTTGATGTTGATGTGCAATCTGTACTGAAGGCTGTGGTCCTTGATTTTCATCAGTAGGTGCCTCAAATCTTCTTTATTTCCAGCAAGTAAGATGCTATTGTCTGCATAATGCAGGTTGTTAATGAGTCAGTCCCTGGTTTTCTTTTTTTGTAACTTAGTAAAATAATGGAATTTTTTCTATTATATTTATTCGTAACATATTTTAAATATTTATACTAGAAATGCATATTTCTGCTATAAGAATAATTAAATGATAGAATGCTTGGTAATAGATAGTCATAGAAAATCTGGAATGTAGACAAGCAAGAGGAAGCAATAAAAGATGTGTAATGTTTTCAAATGGAGTCCTTGGGTGCTGCAAATAGATAAGCCTTTTGACTACTAACCAAAAGGTTGACCGTTCAAAGCCACCTAGAGGTGCCTTGAAAGGAAGGCCTGGTGATCTTTTTTGAAAGATCAGAGTTATTGAAAACCCTATGGTGTGGAACACAGTTTTACTCTGACACACATGGGAGTCTCCATGAGTCAGAATGAACTAGACCATACTTGGTTAGTCCTTTCTACCTGATTCATGTTGTATTTTGTTCGTGATTTGTTCTGGCTACCATTCATGGTGGTTGGACAGTGTTCCAAATCCACAGTGAGATTTAATGGTGTTCTTCATAGTGTGAAAGGCCTCCCAGTAACCTCCCCTTATCTGCTGTTCTGTACCCTGTGTTTCGTTAAGGTACCTTATGTGGAAGCTCTCATTCAGAATCAGACCCTTAGCCTTTATTTTCCAGCACTGTTGCTTGCATATTTTTTGCAGCCATCATGCAACAACACTGATACCCAGAACATGAATCAAAGGCAGAAAGAGACCAAAGTTCAGAATACAGTTCATTTTGCAGAACACTATCAGTTAAGAATTGTGCCATTGAGAGCTGTTTACGTACAAAGCATTTGCCCTGGATAGGCCGCTGGTGCGTGCTGCCCATCAGCAGGTGGTTGTCATGCTTGCTCTCCTTGTCCCAGAGTGTGGCATGGGAAGTGTTAAGTGTAAACTGTGTAATGGTTGTTTTGTAATATAAATACACATTTAAGAAAAAAGAAGTACAGAAAACCACAAATTTCTGCAGTAGTTACAGTTAGTTTTTGGTGAGTAGCTATATAATCTGTAATATTTTTACTGAGTTAACATTTATCATTGTAATGTGTAATGACTTCAGGCTAGTTAGGAAGCATTTCTTAACAACAGTGTGCGCTGTTTCTGATATTTGTGGAGAAGGAAAATAAAAAATAGCTATGTAGAAGTTGTCTGCCCTGTGGTATGTTATGCCTATGTAGAGGCCTGTATAAAAAGTGGGGTCTGGCCATTTCTGAAACTGTTCACCTGCTCAAAGGCTGCTGGTGGGTTCTGGAAACTGCTCCAGTTAGTATTTCTTTGTCATTAGCAGGTGGTGGTTTAATTATTTGTCTGATCACCTGCTGAGTTCTGTAATGGCAAGATTACATAAGCATACCCAGTTCTTCATGCACCCATACAAGTGATTTGCTCTTGTTTCTAGGGCAGCATGCTGCTTTTACAAGTGAATCCAGAATCTGCAGCCACACCAAGTTATGATTTTGTGTCTGCTTGAAGAGGTGGAATCAGGTGCTACTCTTGTTGCCCTGGAACTTGATTGAAAAACATTAATTAATGATTAAGTATTATGTTTGGAAAGGCAAAGAAACTCTTTTAGTATAGAAGATAGGAACTAGATTTAAAAAAAGATTTTGACAGTATTCTGTTTAACAAAGTATTACTCTAAATTACTGATGGTTAAGCAAGCCACAAATTGTTGGCATTACCAGCTAGTAAGAGGTGAACAGAAAGAAAAGGTAGTCTCTTGACACCAGTTCTCTAGGTGACAATGCCATTGATGGTAGTATTTGACAAAATAATGGAGCATTTTATAGACATTAAGTGAAAATACACTTTCAATTGTGATTTCTAGAAGTAGAAAAAGGTTGATATGAAAGTTATATATGTAAGTTTATAATACTACAGTTTTTGTTAGCACTACCCTGTTTTATGTACCTCTGAGTTATTGTTTTGTCTTGACTTTATTATAAGTTGATCCAACTCAAATGTAATTCACATGTTAATGGAGGCACATCCACTAGAGTGGCTGATGAAAAGGCTGACAGTGTCACACATATTGTCAAGGATATGGAGAAACCAGAACTCCTAAGTTCTTGGTGAGAATATGAAATAGTACAGTCAATTTGAGAAAGATTTGGTAGTTTCTTGTAAAACTAAACATATGCATAGCTACCTTATGACCCAGTCCTTCCACTCTTAGGTATTTACCCAAAAGAAATGAAAACATATCCATAGAAAAAACTTGTACAAGAATGTTCACAGTGGCTTTTCTCATAGTCCCCAAACCGGAAATTGCCCCATTGTCCATCAGTAGAATTTTACAAGTAGACTGCTGCTGGGTAGTGAAAATAAATGTACTCAGATGCATCCTAACATGAGTGAATCTCCAAAACATGCTGAGTAAAAGAAGCCTTACCCCAAAGAGTACATACTCGGTGTTGCTATTTCTATGATATCTTACAACAGGCAAAACTAATCTGGGAGACAAAAACAAACAAACAAACAAACCTGAAAACAGTGGTTACTGCTTCTAGGAGGGATGGTAATAAGGATCCATATCTTAATACTGTTTTGTTGTATAGACATACACATTTGTCAAAAGCTCAGTCAGTGCACATGTGGAAGATTGATGCATTTTTTAAATTTGAATTTTGCCTCAAAAGAAAATGTAAATAGTATTGAATTTCACTTAATATGTGTGTTATGTTTAGTGAGGAGGTACTGACTTAGGCAGTTTACTTTGAAGCATATCAAAGATTAAATGGGTGGAAGGATGGATAACTGCTATAAAGCAAGTATAATAAATACATAACATACATAACAGAAAAGACTGGTGGCTACAAGGGTTGGGAGGGTGGGAGGGCAGGAGGGCGAGGGGCAAGGGTTTAGATTAGGTAGTTGTCAGAAATTTGGTTGGGTGAAATTGGTGAGAATACACATTAGTAAGATCAACGTTAATGGGACTTGACTTCGACACAACTTGTGTTCTCCTATCTTAACCCAATATTGTAAGCACAGAGTATGTACACTTTCATTTTTTATTTAATAAAAAATTTTTTTACAATAAATTAATGGAAGAATATTAATGGATAATGGAACTTTTGATGGTCTGTTTGTTCATGCAAACCCATTTCCGTAAGAGTCAATTCCAGTTCCAACTCATAGTGACCCCATAGGACAGGATAGAACTGACCTATAGAGTTTCCAAGGAGCACCTGGTGGGTTCAGACTGCTGACCTTTCGGTTAGCAGCCGTAGCATGCTATGCCACCAAGGTTTCCTATTCATGCATGATTTCATACATGACCTTGTGGCTGTCTGAGAACTTACGTGGATGGTTAATTGTAGTAAATCATAGCCTTGTTTCAGGAGTCAGAGTGCAGAGAGGTGTCATTCTGGCTCATCAGTACAATTACCAATTATTTTTCTGTGGGGCTGTCATTATGATTTTGCCTTTTTTTTTTAATCACAGTAGGGAGAAATAGCAGTGTCTTCAGATAGAGTGTCAAAAATAAGGTGGCTTCTCTGGAATTATGTCCTCATGTTGCTTTTGTATTGTCATTTGTTTCTTTAGTAATGCAGGAAAGGGAGGAAACAGTAAGTTTCCAAATTTCAGGTACCTCTGCATGGTGACTTTGGAACTGGGATTTGATCGTAAGCTAACTCTTTTTTAAAGTGTTGATTACATGTTTAAGTGATAATTTTGGGTGTATTAGGTTAAATAAAATATAGTCTTAAAAGTAATATCACTTTTTTCTCTTTTTTACTGTACCTACTAGAAAACTTAAAGTCATAGATGACTTGCGTTATACAGAAAATTCTACAAAAGCTGGAACCTCTCTAAAGACAGAAACCTGTTGGAAAAGGAAGACTGAAACATTTTCCATTAATAGCCACAGAAAGTAATTAAGATAGTACCCTGACAGAGACAGAAAACTCTGAGATCTGGAAAAGCAAGGCAGCCTTGTCCAGCGCCGCGTGCCCAGGTTTCACTGTATTACTCTTGGGTCCTGCTGTTCTGTGCCCGTGGTCTCTCCTCTCCTTGTTGCTGGGGCTCTTCCTGCATCTGCCTAGAGAAACACAGGGATTAAGTATGACACAAGGATTAAGTGCTCAAGGCTTAGAGACCTAGCCTAAACCCTGTCTCTCCTTTTTATATGCTGGGTAATTTTTCAGTAATTGGGAATTGCTGATTTATTTTCACAATATTTTTAAAGCACCCACTGTGCACTAGGCAGTGCTTAGGTTATGAAACTGAGCCAATCGCAGACCCTGCAGTCACAGAGCTTTTAGTCTGGTTGGGGAGACAGGCATTACATTAAATAATCATACAGATAGAGAATTACTCTGTTAAATACTAGGAGGGCAATACATAGGATGTTATAGGAAAGCTGTATTGACAGAAGAATTTGTCTAACAGAAGAACCTGACCTACTGTTGTGGGCTCTTGTGGAAGAATTTTTTGAAGAGTTCACATTCTGAAAGACATTAAATGTTATGTAGGACAGCAGAGTGGGGAAAAAACATTCCAAACAGATGGAGTAATATTTGCAGAGACCTTGAGGCGGAGCCAGGGAGGGCACTTTCACAACACAGAAAACCTGTGGAGTGGAAAAGTGAAATTGATGAGGACTGTGGTAAGAAACTCTGGTGGCATGGTGGTTAAATGCTAATGCTTCTGACCAAGAGGTCAGCAGTTCCTATCCCCCTGGTGCTCCTTGGAAACTCTCTGAGGCAGTTCTGTTCTACCATGCAGAATCTTTGTGAGTCAGAACTGAGGGAACAGGGTTTTTTATGGTAAGGAAGGGAACCCTGGTGGCGCAGTGGTTAAGGCAGCCCACTGCTAACCAAAAGATTGGTGAGTCCAGCCGGTACTCCATGGGAGAAAGATGTGGCAGTCTACTTTGTAAGGTTATATCTTTCGAAATACTATGGTTTGCCCTATAGGTTCACTGTGAGTTGAAATCAACTCAGTGGCGGTGAGTTTTTGTTTCCCAGTGGTAAGAAAAAGGTTCTTGAGTGGTGCAAGTGGTTTGCTGCTGGTTGCTACCTGAAAGAGTGGCAGCTTGAACTCACCCAGTGGTGGTGCAGAAGAAAAGCCTGGCAATCTTCCTTAAAGATTAAAACAAGACAAAACATTGCCGTGAAGTCAATTGTGACGTGTAGCAACCCAGCAGGGCAGAGCAGAACTGCACCACAGAGTTTTCAAGTCTGTAAACCTTTGCAAAAGCAGACTACTACGCCTTTCTCCCGTGGAATGACTGGTAGATTCAAACCACCTTCATTTTGGTTGGCAGCTGAGCACTTTAACCAGTGTGCCACCAGGGCTCCTTGCATAAAGATCATAGAAAACTCTTTGGAACTCAGTCGTAGTCTTAACAGGTGGGGTTACCATGAAGCAGAGTTAATTTATGGCAACTAGATAGCAACAATGGTAACAAATCAAGTTGGGAAGTTAAGTCAGAACAAAATTACTGAGTGAAATTAGTAGAATTGGGTATCGGCTTCTATATGGGAGATATCAGAGTTCAGTATCAAGAATATTTCTGAGTTTCTGGCTTATCTGCCTATATGGCTGGTGATTCTGTTCACTAGCAATGATAGAAATGATCTTGGGTTTGACTTTGTACATGTTAAGACATCCTTGAAACAACTAAAGATACCTATTTTATTTTATCCAGATAGAGCATCTCCTGTCCAAAGGCAAGATGAGAAGGCAGGAAGGGACAGAAACTAGATGAATGGGCACAGTGAACTCAGAGTGGCAAGGTGGAGTCACATTGTGGGAATTGCAGCTAGTGTCACAAAATAATGTATGTAAATTTTTGAATGAGAAATTAACTTGAGCTGTAAACTTATACTTAAAGGATAATGAAATTAAAAATAGGAGAGCAACAGCTTGGAATATCTGAGCTGCAGCCAGGACTAGTACTCCTTGGGTGTGAGGCCTGACCCTACATCTTTCTAGTTGTGTATCCTTAGGCAAATCACAGAAATTCACTTAAGTTCAGATTTTTCATTTCTGAACTAGGGATGTCTTGCTTACCTCACAGGCTTCCGTAGTGATCAAAAATTGCGACACATGTTTTTTTGGTGATAATGTTCAGTTAATGCTATTGTTATTAATGATACGATACACAATTTTTTTTTTTAAGATATGAAAGAAGACCTTCCCTCAAAGAGTTTTCCTTTTGTGTCTCCTCTATATTAGTATTATACATTTCCCAGATAGTTTAGGAGTTTCTTTGATCCTTATCTGCCTGATGACATTCTGGTCTTGTTTCATTAGCAAAAAACATGAACTAGTAAGTTTAAAATCGAGATACAGTCCCTTTATCATTGAGGAGTATTTAAAAATCTGTGTTGAATGTTTGCTGTTAGAAAAATACAAACCATAGTCTTAAATTACTAAATATTGGTGTTTACTGGCCTTAATTCTTTTTCTCCCTCCACAGTGTTTCCCTAGGTGTTCTTATATCAACTTTTCATAAAATCGAGAGCTTGGGAGTTACCATGGACACTCTTCTGTCTCTTACCACCCATCCCCCACCATACAGGTTATCCTGTACTTAACATATTTGAATTGTAACGACTGCCTGTGTTTTTGTTCTTTGTCTGTCTTATTAGTAATATGTACTGCATACAGTATTGCAGCACATGATTTGCAGATGTTATCATTCTCATGACAATCCCCAAAGACAAATAAAGACTGGATTTATAAAGATCCGATAATAAAAGACAATAATAATTTAAAAAAAAAAGAGAGAGAGAGAGATTCAGTTTACTTCAGAACCTGCTTAGGACAGAGTGGTTGTACGTCAGGGTCCTGCATCTAATCCATCCATTTAACCTCTTGAATCCCTCACCTCTCTCCCTCCCCACTGCCCCATTCTACTTCAGGTGGACTCATTCTCTTTAAGCTTTTTTTTTTTGCTACCCTTGGTAGCTTCGTTTTGTTTACAGACTGAAGAACCAAAACCTTCGGCATTCCCCAGGTACTTCGTAAATTACTAATCTTATCCCTACAGACTTCCTGGACTTCCCACTTCTCATGCTGTCTTGATGTCTTTCAGTTTCTTGACCTTCCTCAAAGTCTCACTGAAAACATCACATCCTCAGAGAAACTTGCTCTGAATTTCTTGTTACGTGCTTTTATAGTAACATGTTACATGCTTTTGTCATTTTTACATGTTTGTGTGATTGACCAGTATCTTTGGACCACACTCAGCTCCTCTGGGCAGGAACTGTGCCCCACAGTAATCCTGTCCCATGGCACTTGATATACTTAACAAATATTTGTTGAGTGAATCATGAATTTTCTGCTGTGTAACATGTGTGCCTGTTATGTACTCTAAAACCTATGAGAGCCAGAATTGTCAGGACTGCAATGTTTTTCTGAGTCTCAGAAATTTTCCGTTTTTGACAGGACATGGTTTTAATGATTTTTCTGTCGCTTATTTTAGTGGAAAATATTTGAGTTTGTCTGACGGGTTTCCACCTTACACACATTCCAGCTTTTGTAGTTTTTGCTGCACCGTGCATGCAAGCTAACTGATAGGGGAAAACAAGCTAAAGGGTTTTTTTTTTGTTCTTTTCGAAACCCTGGTGGTGTAGTGGATTACGTGCTACCACTGCTAACCACAAGGTCGGCAGTTCAGATCCCCCAGGCGCTCCTTGAATACTCTGGGGGTCAGTTCTTCCCTGACCCCACTAGGGTCGCCATGAGTCGTATCCGACTCGACGGCACTTGGCTGGCTTTTTGATGCCTTATGTTTCATTCTTGGATTTTCCTCATCTCGATGTAGTTTCCATGGAAATGACATCCAGCAGATTGTCAGCATTGCTGCTGTTGTCTCTGGATGGTATTTCCTGCCATTGTTAATCAAGATCCACAGATATAAATAGACATGTTTCTTGAGTGTGAGAGTCAAAGTGTAGAGGTTTGATTTCCAGGGCAGTTGTGAGATACTCACTTTTTTTGGCTGCCCATATAAAGTTCGTCATTCAGGCAGATGGCTAGAGAGCAAGAGTGACTAAAGCGTAGTTACTCATTGGCTTTCTGGTAGGTGCCTTCACTGCTCTTGGTTTCATTGTTACTTTTTTATTTTTATTAATGATTGCTTTGTAATACGCATTACTAATTGACCTTTACAATACTAGAAGAGAATTTTATTGCCTGTAACATAAGTGAACTTCATTTACTAGGAACATACCTTCAGATTACATCAGGATGCTGGTACATAGAACATTGACTGTTGCCGTCTTGAGTTGAGTCCAGTTCCCACACATGGCAACCCAGTGTGGAGAGGCAGTTATATCCAAAATTGTTTATATAACCCTGAGCCACTGGCAAGAAGAAAAATAGGTGGATCCCAGATCTTGAGGCATTAGTTTACAAGGTAGTAGCAAATGTTCTTTGATAAGTGTTGTTGTAATAACGAAACATCAAAGCCCCTTTTGAAACTTGTTCTTAAAGGGCTAGGAAAAGAAGCTGTAAGCGCGGTCAGGCATTTCTGTATCAACCTTTGTGTTCAGGAAGGTTGCATTGAGACATGTTGTAAGGGTATAAGGACTGTTTTCCAGGAAGCTCTTGGGAAGCTCAGTGATAACTTAGAAATTGAGATGCTGTTTGGCTTTTTGTTCATTCAGCGTTGGTTTTGATAATCGGAACATAGAAACACGGTTATTTGAATTTCGAGTATATAAAAAGGAATGTCAGTTTTGAAGACTCCATTTTATCACAGTAAAGATAGAAAAAAAAGTGAGGCATTCCATTGAGGCTAAGACAGGAGGCCTAGCTAGTATTTCGGCCCTTGTATAAAAGCAGTATGTGTTGCCTTCTGGAAAAGATGAGTGATTTCCCTGAAGATCTGTCACACATTTATTTATGTAAACATGCTCTGTGTGTTTGTGTATGTCTGTATATGTGTATGGAGACCCTGGTAGGATGGTGGTTTGGTGCTAACCAAAAGGTCAGCATTTCGGATCTAGCAGGTGCCCCTTGGAAACTCCCTTGGCTGCTCTCCTCTGCCCTGTGGGGTGGCTGCAGGATGAAACTGGCTCAGCAGCAACAGGGTTGGTTGTCCTGGTCACATACTGCCAGCTAAGTTTGCAAACTCATCCTAGAAAAAGTACTACATACCTCGGTGCTGAATGTCACTCTAGTTACTCCAGGTACACCACTTGGGAAGCTATGCACCATCACCAGTGCCTAGTCCACTCTTTAAAGCAATTTTAGAACTTTTTTTTCTGGAATGGCCATCAGAGCTGTCATCATGTTACCCTTGATGTCTTGAATGTCATCTTTTCAATATTTCCTTTATCTTTGGGTAAACAGAATAGTCATTGGGGGCCAGATCAGGTGAGTAGGGAGGGTGTTCCAATACTGTTATTTGTTTACTGGCTAAAAACTCCCTCACAGACAACTAGGCAATTAAGTTCTCGAATTTGCCACCGTGGCGCTGTGCACAATAGCCATTCCAGAAAGAGTTCCAAAACTGCTCTGAAGGGTGAACTAGGGGCTTGGTGTTGGCTTGTAGCTTCCCAGGGGGAGGACTTCGAATGTGACTCTGGTGATACGCATCAGTGAGATCTGTAGTACTCAGAGCGAGTAAGTCTGTGGACTTAATTGTCAGACCTTGTGTGTGTATTTTGGGTTGTGTAACCTTTACATGTTTACTGTGGTCAGTGTACATACTTAAAACTATATATACTTTAAAAATTATACCCCTGAATCAGATTGCATTGTTTAGGCCTGGTTCCATGATTTACTTGCTCTGGAATGTTAGGCAAACCAAAAACCCAGTGCTGTTGAGTTTGTTCTGACTCATAGTGACCCTACAGAACAGAGTAGAACTTGCCCCATAGAGTTTCCAGTGAGTACCTGGTGGATTCCAACTGCCGATCTTTTGGTTAGCAGACACAGCACTTAACCGCTACTCTACCAGGGTTTCCAGCCTTAGGCAAATTACTGAATGTCTCTTACTCTCAGTTTCCTCAAATGAAAACTGAGGATTATAATAATATCTAACCAGGGTTATTAAGAGGATTAAATCTGTTTATTCTCAATCTCATACCATGTCAAGTATGTAGGAAGCACTAATAAATGCTGCTTATGGCAACTGTCTCCAGAGTCATTGCTTTTAGATACCAAATTGCCCTCCTGTGAGTTAATCTGTAGATTCTTTATGATTTTATAGCATCTATCCTATCTCCTTTTGTCTAAACCGAAAATCCTCATATTCTGCTCCCACCTCCTGTTCTTACTACATGATCTAATTTTAGTTGCTTGTCTCTCAATCTTTTTATTGCTCTGCCGTGTTTTTCTTTATGTAGCTGGGCCGATACGGGCCGTAGTTGTTGACCGTGATTGTTGTTGTACTGATAAGATGCGCCTCTCTCCCCATCTCGCCCGCTGTTGAGAGGCATTCCGAAAACCCAGGAAGAGAAAAACCAAACCCAGTGCTGTTGAGTCTATTCCCACTCATAGTGACCCTACAGGACAGAGCAGAACTGCTCCATGGGGTTTGCAAGGAGCACCTGGTGAATTTAAACTGCTGACCAGTGTATTAGCAGATGTAGCGCTTAGCCGGTATGGCACCAGGGTCTTCCCGTTGGAAAAGAAGCTGGAGAGAAAAATGTCTTTGGGAAATTAGGGAATTCAAAAGTCATGTGAATGCCCAGGCCAGGATACAGGATCAGAAAAGGTCAGAAAAGATGCAGGCGTTCACCTCTGGCTAGTCTCTGAACTGTGTCAGAAGGAAGTACAAAGTAAGGCAAAGCTGTATGCGGCGTGTGTAAGCCTGGGAGGAGGTCCCAGCCCGGAGCAGTTTCCCTAGATTGGGAAAGGCCTTTTTTCTCCATCCCCTTCCTTTTCTGTCTCCCTCTCTTTCTCTTTCTTTCCCTCACCTGGAAATCAGTCATAACACTAGCAGAATACTGTCTAAGGGAAGAGGCTCCAAAGCTCACATACTGCAAGAACACGACGCTGCGCTGGTTTCATCCACACTAGCTCTTGTACTGTGCATCAAGCACACAGGCTTATTCCCGTGACAGGGCCTTTATACTTGTTTCATATGCTTCTAACAAATATTTACATACCTGATGCTTGTCTTGGTTTTCTGGTTTTTTTGGAATAGGAAAAGCTTTTTTTTTTAACTTTATTTATTTGTATATTTATTTTTTCCTTTTTATTGTGAATTAAGAACAATTTTACAATCTGTATCGTGTTGCCATATAACACCCAGAACTTTCACCTGCATTCTGTTCTTGCTGCTTCCCTCACTCCCGCCTACATGACAGCCCACTTCCCCTTTTGTTCAGAACTTCCTGTAACCTTTTGGTAAAGGTCTGGCCCTCCTCACCCAATCAACTCAGCTCCAGCAAAGTGTCCCTCAGACAACCCCATGTACATTTTTAAAGGTTTATTCACCTCAAGTATCACTCTGTGGTCCAGGTCAGTCTTTGTTTGGAGATTTGGCCGTGATGCTGGATGCAATTTGGGGTTAAAGACTCCGGGGCCGCAGCCCCAGGGGGCCCTCCATTCAAAAGGACCATCAGGTGTGGTCTTTTGGTAAACTTTAGCTTTGCCCTCAACTCCATCACCCACTGTCCAGAGTGCCCACATACCCCATCCAGGCTGCCATTGGTGGTGATGGGACACCATCTGGTTCTTCTGGTCTCACGCTAAAGCAGGCTATGGCTCATACGGCTCCTTCCATCTGGTGGGCTCATATTTTTCTGCTGTCCTCGATGTCCTCCATTTGCTCCAGTCCAGGTGGATTGGGTGCTGTTTTTTTCTCTGTTCTTCCAAAGAGGTGATCCACATTAAGGGGACAATTTGTTTTTGAAGTTAAGTAATTGTGGGTACCCCACTTCTAGTATGTGCTATCACATCCTATGCCCATCCCTAATCCTAACCACTATCTAATTTGTAAAAATTCTGCCTGCCTCCCTGCGCCCCCCCCCATAACCATCAAATATTGATTTCTACGGTGCTTAAATCATTAGTAGTGTCTTTATAATAATGGTCTCATCAGGCAAAATTTGTCCTTCTGAGTCTGGCTAATTTTGCTCAGCATAATTTCCTCTAGATGGTGCCACGCTGACAGATATTTCTCTAAAGCTATCGTTTCTTATTATTACATAGTAGTCCATTGTATGAATATACCACAGTTTGTTTAACCATTGATCTCTTGATGGGCATCTAGATTGTTTCCAACCTTTTGCAATTGTGGAGAGAGCTGCAGTAAACATTAGCATACAAGTGTCTGTTTGAGTAGTATGCATTGTTTCTTTGGGATATATTCCAAGGAGTGGGATTGCTCGATCATATGATATTTCTATTTCTAGTTTTTAAGAAAAATGCCAAATCGATTTCCATAGTGGTTGAACCATTCTACAGTCCCACCAGCAGTGTAGAAGAGTTCCAATCTCTCCACGTCCTCTCCAGCATTTATTATTCTGTGTTTTTTGGATTATTGCCATCTTTGTTGGGGTGAGATGGTATCTCATTGTGTTTTTAATTTGGATTTCTCTGGTGGCCAGTGATTGTGAGCATTTGCTCATGTATCTATTGGCAACCTGTATGTCTTTGGTGAAGTGCCTCTTCATGCCATTTGCCCATTTTTTAATTGCGTGTTTGTCTTTTTCTTTTTGAGGTTTTTGCAGTATCTTGTAGATTAGAGAGATTAAGTAGTGGTTGGAAGCGTGGTGGGCAAATATTTGTTCCCACTCTGTAGATAGTCTTTTTACTCTTTTGATGAAAGCTTTGGATGAGCATAAGTGTTTAACTTAAGACTTCCCAATTACCTATTTCATTTCTGATGATTGAAGGTTATTGGCAGTTTTTGATAGACTGTTGATGCCATGGATTAGTGCTTCCATCATCTTCCCAATTTTTTCTTCCAACAGTTTTATTGTTTTAGCTTTTACATTTAAATCTTTGATCTATTTTGAATTAGTTTTTGTGCATGGTGTGAGATAGGGTCATCTTTCATTTTTTGCAAGTGGATGTCCAGTTATGTCAATACCATTTGTTGAAGAGACTGTCTTTATCCCATTCACTGTCTTTGGGCCTTTATCAAATATCAGCTGTTCATAAGTGGATGAAGTTATATTTGGATTTCCAGTTCTATTCCATTGGTCTGTGTATCTGTTTCTGTACCGGTACTATGGTGTCTTGATGACTGTGGCAGTGTAGTAGGGTTTAAGGTCAGGAAGGGTGCTCCAGCTTGTATTTCCAGGCTCTCCTTGATTGCCAAGATTTGCTGGAGGTGAGTTTTCTCCCGGGCTGGATTGCCTTCAGTTCTCAGAGACCATTTGCCCAGGCTCCATTGTTTTGTATGAGGTGGTTCAGGGGTCCTGAGATCTTCCTTTTGCTCCCTTTGTACTTAGTGTTCTCTGAGCACAGTTTTGTCCTTCTAGATTGCTGTATTTGGTGTATTTCTTTAATTTTGAGGTTCTTAGTTGTTTGAGGGTTTAGCAGGGATGTGTTGTTACTCTGCCATCTTGGCTCCACCCCTTACATGGCTTTCTAGTTAACTACTTTTTGGTCTTACTCAAAATGCCACCTTTTTAGTGAGTTCTTCTGTGGTTACCTTAGTTAAAATAGCTGTCTTTCTCCCTAGAGTCCTGACGGCACAGTGGTTAAGAGCTTGTCTGCTGAGCAAAATGTTGGCAGTTCCAAGGATTTCCAACTCCTTGGAAATCCTCAGGAGCAGGTGTGCTCTGTTGTGTGGGGTTGCTAGGAGTAGAATTGACTTGATGGCACAAGTTGTATGTATGTTGTCCTTCTCCCAGGCCTCTGTCTTCTCTGCCTTCTTTGTCTTTGTAGCAGTTAACCCCATCTAAACTACTGCATATTTTACTTATTTTTGTGTGTATTATCTGTCTTTTCTCCAGTCTCTGGCAGAATGAAAATTCCATGATAGTGAACCCTTAAACAGTGAGTATCTCTCTCATAGTAGATTCTCAGTAAGTCAGAGAGGGAGGAAGGGGTGACGTGGGTGGGTGGATGGGTGGATGGATGGCAAGCAGGCAAGGTTTGAAGGTTGGCAAGAAGAATAATGAGTTTGTTTTTGAATATATTTTGTTTGTGAAAGTTCTGTTGAAGTTACAAATCTTATGTAAAACCTGGGATTTTGTTTTGAACCAGTTTCTAAAACATGGCATATGTACAATTTAGACTATGTTGTTGGTCATTCTAATGGTTCAACATATGCACTGTCTCTTTACAATGCTGGCTTCACAGTACAAATGTTTTATTTCCAGTTGTATAGTGCCAAGCATTTTTTATTTTATTGGGCTACACCTGAATCTGGATAATGAGTTACAATATAATCTGAGCAATGATTGCTATTTATTTTCTTCAATTTCAGAACTACAACTCACACAGCTTACTTTATTAAATAAGAAGAACCTCAGGCAGCACCTGGGAACATTTCTGGATAAATACCAGGGTGAACAGGGCTTTGATTGCTAGCACTGAGGCCACTGTAGATTTAGAGTAGAGGAAACACATACCATCTGGCCCACTCAGTGACAGTCCTCTGGGATCTTGCCCCAAGTCATTCTCCATGTTTCAAGTTGTAAGTGGACCAAATTGAGCATCTTAAATAAAATCTGTCCTTGTAACTGTTGTCACCAATTAGCTTTGAAAGCTGCAGCATTTAAATTTCTTTTATCTTGCTCATTGTCAAGATAATGAAGTCTAGGAAATGAATTACCTATTATGAATTACCATCATGAAATCTGTACTAAGGTTTAGTTCCACTTCATTTATTTTGTTGTGTAGGTTTGATCACCAAATAGCAGTGTCCTGCTGATATTTCTGCATTTATTGGAGGAAATAAGACAGAAAGGTTCTTCTATTTCAGATGATTTTAATGGAACATGCAAGATTAACCCTGGAATGAAATCTGCATCACTCTATCTGGGAGCCAGTAGAAGAAATTATTTTTGTCTTATGATGTCTTATTGTCTCTGATGTCATACTGTTGCTGAGTGCTCTTGAGTCAGTTATGACTCATAGCTACCCTGTAGGGCAGAGTGGAACTGCTGCATAGGGTTTTCTTAGCTGTAATCTCTACAGGAACAGATTCCCAAATCTTTTCTCCCACAGAGCAGCTGGTGGGTTTGAACTGCCGACCTTTCTGTTAGTAGTTGAGTGCTTAACCATTGTGCCACCAGCACACCTTTATGTCATGTTGCCACAACAAAACAACAGAGATGCTTAATTATTTATCTGAGACGTTGTTCTCTTAGAGCCCTGGTGACACAGTGGTTGAGAACTTGACCGCTGACATACAGGTTGGCAGTTCTAGTCTCCCAGCTGCTCCTCGGAAACCCAGTGAGTGAGGTAGCGCTTCTTTGTCTAGATTGGAATTGACTCCACTGCTGTTGGTTTTGTGCTGTCTTGTACACACATATTTGCCTGACAAAATAGAAATGTTTAGGCAAGGGAATCTAAAGTGTCTAGTAGTGTAGAGACAAAAAAAACAAAACCAGAATCTCCTGCACAGATTTTGGATTGTCATTGTGTGTAGTGAACACAAGCTGAATACTTGTAAAGAAAAATGTTCTGTTTCAGTTCCAAAATCCAACGTGGAACAAAGGCATGTTTCTAGAAAATGGAATTTGGGTTCTGTATGTAACTTTAGATTATCTAGTTTGACCCACTACTTTTACAGATAAAGAGACTAAAGGTCTAGAGAGTCTCAGGGATGAGCCCCACAGCTGGGGGCCGTAGTAGCAGAGTGAAGGTAAGAAGCTAAGTCTTCTGCTCACCCATCTCTTCCACGATAGAGTCGGGGCTACCCAGCAGTCCATTTAGTCTGTTCTCAGGGACATCATTCTTCAGTTATTGGTTGGTGATGCATTAGTGTTACTTTGTGGCTTGATTTCTAAACAGCAATCCTATGTTATAAGCAAGATGCCATTTTTATTTTATGAGAAGGAGAGTGGGATTTATATATATGTAAGTGGTAGACTACATTGTGTCACATTTCTAGGTCATAAGTAGCAAAGTGATGTTTTTAACCCAGGTCACCACCTACACAGTCAGTGCTGTTTTGATGATCCTTTTCTCCCTTGGGTAATTGAGAATTGGTAGACAAATTATATTCAGAATTATAGAAGTTGAAAAGACCTTGAAAATAGGAACTTAATCACTTGGAGAAGAAAATTCTGAGATTTATTGTGTAGGAAGTCAAATGTTTGAAAGGTTTTAGTCTTTAGAAGAAAATAGATAATTTCATTTATTAAAATCAGAACACTTACCTTTGGATGTAATGTAACCAAAACTAAAAAGCAAACCCACTGCTGTCAAGTCAGGTCCAACTCATAGTGACCCTATTGGTCAGAGCAGAACTGCCCCATAGTTTCCATGGGGTGCCTGGAAGATTCAAACTGCCGACTTTTTGGTTAGCAGACTAGTGTTCAACCCATTACGCCACAGGGTTTCCTGTTAGTGCTGTAAAAACCAAACACACTGCCGTCGAGTTGATTCCAACTCATAGCAACCCACTACACCACCAGGGTTTCTGAATGTAATGTGAAGAACAAATAAATTATATCAAGCAGATAAACTTATCACATGTAATAAAAGCACATCAAGAAAAAAAACTACACCTCCATTCATCACACCACTCTCCACTTTTTAGGTATTTTTTGGGACCTGTGAATTTGTAACTTTTTCCAGAATTTTAGAAATTTCCCCAACTAAGCTGTCTGGTGAAGAGAGAGCCCTGCTCGAGTAGCCTTTCCTTCTGGAATGAGATTCTTTTCCCAGAAGTCTTTGCTTATGGACAGAAGTATGTCTGGATAGTTTTATAGAAATGTTTTGCATACCATCTGGTATGCTTCCTTTTAAAACGGTCTCATATCATTTCTATTTTTAAATTACTGTAAGATGATAATTTTTTATATATAACTTTTTAAAATATAACTTTAGTGTAACTATCTAAACCAGAAAGAACTAGAGTGACCCAGATTTGCTTCTGCCTTCATCCTTTTGCATTTAAAAGTTCTTTTCGCCATAATTTAGTGGTTCAGAATTAGTAGAACTAAAGGTAGAAGAAAAACTGAATAAATTCTCTTGTAGTCACAATTTGACCTCTTTTTAGAATACTTAGAATTATTGAAGTTATTTTAAACATATCGAACAAATACTGGTATGACATATCAGTATTTTATTGCCACATAAAAAGATCCAGAGTCATGAAAGTCTTAGAACTAGGTTTGAACTTCTTGTATATGTGTGCAATTGCTATTTAAGCAGGGTTGATAGTTTATAGACAGGAAGTCAGGGCATCACAGTGTATATATATATATGTATATATATACATATATATACCATATTTTTATGCAAAGAACTCTTGCCTTCTACAGCTGTGTGCTGACTGTGCCCTCCCCCTGTGAGTTATCTTTGTAAGTGTCCTATGCTAATTTTTTTTGTTGTTAATAGCAACCTGTAAAAAAAATCCAACATAGCAGTGAATATGAAAATACATCACAGAGAAAGAGACATAGCTATGAAACAAACATCAGAAGGTGCACATTATTTGTGTGAAAATATGGTAACGTGCTAGCAGATAGCAGGCTTTGGATGAATGGGTGGTGAAGGGAGCGTGAGCTGTGGAGTGACCTAATTACCCAGCTAGCATGGAGCTCAGAGCCTAAGTTTCATAGCTTCTAGCCTATTTTGCTTAGTTCCCTAATTTTCTAGAATGTTAAATGAGGCTGCATCTAACTACAAGTGATACCTAAAATGCTTTTTCAAATATTCCTACTTGCTAAAAAGGAATAGGAGACAACTAGCTGAATGTGCTGACTTAGAATTTTGTGTAGAAAAATGAGAACTGTAAAACAGTTTTCCCAGTGATGTGCACTGGGAAATAAGTTTTAATTAATTTAAAAGTAGAAATTATGGAAAACTCCCATATAGTATCTTAAATATTTCTAGCTAGCTAATATTTAGACATACTTCTTCCAACAGGGAGAGATCTTTATTTCAGGAAATAAATTCCAGAGACTCCTAAACTGTAGGCTCATCTCAACATTTTGCCTTTCTCACTCCCCCCCCAAAATATTTTTGGTTATTGACTGGTATGTCTTCTGATGACTCTTTAGTGCTGTGTGCCAGTGGTTTTCAAAGTGTGACCCAGGGTCCGCAGTTCCTTTTTGTCAGGTCTATAAAGTCAAAACTTTTCGTACTAGTACTGAAATATTATCTGTGTTGGTTCCGGTTCCCCAATTTGGGGAATAAAGCTGCTGTAAACATTTGTGTACAGATTTTCTGCAAACACAGATTCTCATTTCTTAGGGCTAAATCCCAAGAGTGCATAAAGTTGCTGAGTTGTGTGCTAGGTGCAAATTATTGTTATTTTTAAATACCAAACCTCTTTTCAGAGTAGATACAGGGATCCTGAGATTAAAAAAAGAAAAGTTTGTCAGCCACTGCTTGATATAAAGATAGCTCTGAAAGCTGGTAAAATAAAATTTTGTTTTAGCATGCAAAATAAAATTTTCCTGTGTTGATAATAAATAATAGAACCCCCTTTTCCATTTAGCTTTTTTAAAATTAAGAAAAATAATATCTTTGTATGTCTTTTTTTTTTTTTTTTGTAATCACAGGCCAGCTCTGTAAATGTCACAAATAAATGTACAAGGAATTCTCCTACACATTTATATAGCTAAATTATACATTTCAGCCTCTGGTATGAGCCTGACAAATATTTCTTGAATGCAGAGTGTGTGCCAGGAACTGGGCATACAGTGGGGAGGAAAAAAAGACACAATCTTTAGCCTCAAAGAGGTGAAGAGACAAAGTAAACATGCAAATACAGAAATTGCTGAAATGAGGGTGTGTGAAGAGCAGCAGGAGCTTGGCAAGGAAGGTTCACCCAAGGGTAGAAGGAGTCTGACCTGACCTCAGAGAGGACACAGGAGGTAGAGTTTGTGCTGAGACTTGCGGAGCGTGTAGGAGTTTGCTAGAAACACATGTACAGAGAAATTATTCATAGATTCTTTGCATCCGGTGATTCTAAGGAACCCTAAATACTTTCCTATCTTAACCATATTCTGAGGATAATCCTTAGTTCATCTTTTTTCTTGGCAGGATCTCCTAGATTAGGGCCCATGAGGACTCAGTAAATCTGAGTCAAAAGTAATGTGAAGAGAAATTATCCAAATAAAATGTGGTTTTGGATGTGCAGATCACCTGTGTGAAGCACATGATTCTCTTTGTAATCTAACAGGATGTTCATGTCCTGTCGACCAGGAAGGAAGGACAAGCATGCCAGTCCCAACTGGAGTCAGATAATAATCAGTGACTTACAGCTCCCTTTCCACTGCAGTTGCTGTTTTTTCCAGATCTGTGTGTCAAAACTGTGTTACAATATTCCCAGCCAACTGAATAGTGTCCCATCTCTTTAATACTCATGAGAGTTAGAAAAGTAGAAAATGTCGTTTGCAAAGATGCATGTTATGCCAAATCTTCATACTTTGAAAAATGTTTGACTGTCATTTATGTCCAAGACCTTTATTATGTAACTTGTATTCTGATAGTTCTAATAGTTGTTTATCGTTCAAACATAACATGTAAAATCAAAATTATATGTTAACATGAGCATGGCCTCGTGTCTATGGAGATGTGTTTCATCACCCTGAACTTTACAAGAGTGACAGGTTTATTACCCAGGTCAGCAGACAACAGTCATTAAGGCTCTCCTCGGTGACAAGTTCAGCTCTTTAAAAAGCTTATAGTTTAGTGAGGGATGACATAGTCTGAGGAGCTGTGTAAGGTGTGATAGTGGACTTACACACAATGTGGAAAGAAAAGGATCCACCTGGGCTGCAAATGAAGATTGGAGAAGGGGAATCAGGCCACATTTCTTCTTGTAAAGCTCAGATACTAAAGCTTTTGTGAAATGCCTTTCCTCTGTCCTACACCTGGAAACCCTGGTGATGCAGCAGTTAAGTGCTGTGACTGCTAAACCCAAGGTCAGCAGCGAGTCCCCCATGGAAACTGTGGGGGGCAGTTCTGCTCTTTCCTGTAGGGTTGCTATGAGTCAGAATTGACTCAGTGGCAGTGGGTTTGGGTTCTTTTGGTCCTAGAATTACTTACTTTACTGCTGGGTTTATTTTGAAGGAAGAAAGAACTGGGCTTATCTTCATTTCCCTAAGTAATCATAAGATGTATGTATGGCTTTGGACAAATGGTGACATTTATCTGAATTTTCGTTTAATCTATAGTAATAATAGGTAACCATTATAGAGTACCTGTTATGCTCTAGTACCTTTTTAAGCACTTTATTTAGATAGATCAGTGGTTCAAATCCACTAACCCTGTCTCAGGAGAAAGATGTGGCAGTCTGCTTCCCTAAGGATTATAGCCTGGGAAACTCTGTAGGACAGGTCTAAATTTCTAAATTATGTACCATTCCTGTTTTAAGTACTTTCAGTATAAACACAGCTATTCTTTGTATCCCAGAGCCCTGATGACGCTGTGGTTGAGACCTCAGGTTGCTAAGTGAAAAATTGGCAGCTCGAATCCCACCAGATACTTCTTGGAAACCCTATGGGGCAGTTCTCCTCTGTCTGATATGGTCTCTAGTGAGGCAGAATCAACTTGAGAGCAATGGGTTTGGTTTTCGGTTTATTCTTCATATGAACTCTTTGAGGTAGGCACTGTTATTATTCCTGGTTTACATATTAGCAGGAGGCAGTCACAGAGAAACTTAGTAATGTCGCAAAGCCAAGAAGTGACAGCACGAAGATTTGAACCCCACAGACTGGCTCCAGGGTTGTTGTTGTACCACTGAGTTGGTTTCCATTCATAGCAGCATTGTGGGACAGAGTAGGACTGCCCCATAGAGTTTTGTGGGCGGTTACCTTTGGCTCCAGGGTATTTGCTCCCAGCTGCCGATGCTGTGTTGCCTCTCAGTTCTTAAACTAATGTTTATATGTGCATGCTGGTGGTGACAGTTGCCCATGACAGTTGTGCATTTAATGTTTGAGTTGGTATTGCCTCCATGACAGTGGGTTTGTTTCTTTTGGTTTGTGGTAAAATAGAGGTTTCTGGGGGTGGAGATGATATACTTGCCACTTGGTATTTTAAATAGTAACGTATTATTTTTCCTCATGAAAAGCTTTTGTGATAAAAAGAAAATAATCAAAGAACCAAAAGCTATTTAAGGATTTAGAAAATAGCTAAAATGTAATAGTCTTAAGATAAATGCTTTCTTAGTCATTATGTGGGAGGCAAGAATTGCAGTGTGTTTTCTTGAGGAAAAGAAAAATTAGAATAAACACTACCACAGACAAAAAAGAGCAAAAGATAGGCTGATTTTCTTGTTGACTGAATAGGGAAGAAGAGTCTAGAAATTCTGTGTGTAAGTGTTTACCTTGGTGGAAGCAGTCTATCTTAGATAAATGTTTCTCTGTTTAATCTCACATATCTTGCATTGATATTTAAAAAGTTATACATATATGTTAAGAAAGTAAAGAACTCCCCAGGAGTTATAAAACACAAGAAATGTTTACTCTCTTGGTGTTGGTATGAGTGTAGAGCATAAGGTACTATCACTGTGATTTCATTAGAATATTTTAAAAAAATAAATGTAATTTATTTGAGGCCAGCCATCCCGTCAGAATCCTACCCCGTCCCCTCGTAGTTTGTGGTAGTTTTTGTTAAATCTGTTAAAATGTTAATGTTGTTCTTCTAGTAAGTACTATAGATAATAAAATAGCACGTGCGTATGTGTGGTTGGAAATGCTGGTAGCACAGTGTGATGTCACACTCTCCTTTCTCACTGTGGAGACTCTGTATTGTAGAATTCACATACCCTGACACCTTTGTTTGCTGCAGACATTTCTGCTTGCTTCTGAGCCCCTCAGTGTGCTGTGTACTCTCAAGCCTCTGCGATGAAGTGTATTCTCTTTTTCTGTTGAGAGCCCCTTGTCCACTTTTTCTCTCTGGCCCATGCTTCTGGTCACAGCTCTGTTGTATTTTCCCTTTTGGAAAGTATTTCTGGCCACAAAACCACACTGATTTAGATGCCAATTCTTCTCATCCTTTTTTCACTATTCACATAACATGCTGTGTATAACTTTCTTAGAGTACTCATTAAGTTGAATTTTAATGTTGGGTTTTGTTAACTCTCCTCTCCCAACTTTTCCTTTGTCCTTGTTCAGTGCTTGGTGTGTACTACGGACTCTAAATATTTACAAAAGAATGAGTACAGAGAGAGCTGCTTCCTTTGGAGTTGATTTTTTTAACCCCTGATGCTTTAGCAGCAGGAAATGTGGAAACTGTTTTATGAGGGGAGCATTTCTTGCTAGACTTACTGTAGAAATGACATCAGGGTTTCAGACCTTGTAGAGTAACGTCACAAGGGAGAGGAGAAAAAAAATCACCGTCAACATCAGCCTGAGGCTGAAATCAGACATACCTCCAACCTGCAATCTTTATACCAGTTCTGAAACCTGCTGTCCCTGTCCTGGCACCCTGGACTTCTCTACTGGGTTTGCTGATCTGTTGCAGTGGCCACAGAGAACTTACAGACCATACTCACCATTTTGAGATTTATTAGGAAGTCACAGGTCACAATTCAGGATAAGGAATGACTCAGGATACAGTTCTTTGATCAGGACTTCCCTGCTGTGCGTGCAGACAGACCTCTTTCAGTCCATCAGCCCTATGGTCTGCCCTCTGCTCTGCCTACACAAGTGTTACGAAGCCCTTTCTCTGTGCCAGTGAGTGTCTTCAGGCACACCGCTCTACCAGTAAGCCTGGGACCAGAGAGTCAGCTCTCTTGCTCTGTGAGTCCCAAAGCCTTCCGTGATTTTAATCAAGTACGTTACCATCTTGCGTCAGTCTTCTGGTTCTGCTACTGCCATGTCTCTGTTATTGCTTCTCGCCATTTCACTTGTCTCTGGTGTTACAATTCTGTCTCTCCTGGGAGGTTGGCAGCACAGAGCCCCAGGTCTAAAGATGAACTCTGCTCCTAGCTCTTCTGGGTATAGGGAGGTCCCTCTTCAAGCCCTGTAATTGGCTCATTTTTGCAAAAAGGCAAAAGTGATCAGTCCATTCATTAGGGTCTGATATACCTTATTTGCGTGGTCCCATCCCCAAAAGGGTCCTGTGCACGTTATTTGCATCATTAGCAGACTGATCCCCTTGGTGGACCCAAAGCACTTTGTGTGCTTAGTTCCACCCAGTCAGTTTGTGAGAGTTACAAAAACCCGAGTGGCTTGAAGGGCCATATCAGAGCATTCGCTGCATGGTACTTGTGCTAAACTGGAGAAGACTGTTAGAAGAGTTCAGTGTAAAGGTCTCCATGTATCTGGTGCTTCTTTAGATGTCATGTAACATAGGAATCTACCAGTTTTTCCATCTGGGCAAATAGCCAGTGGTACATATTTCATCCGATCAGTCCACCTGTTTCTTACTGATTTTAAATACCTCATCTTCTACTGATAGGGATAGTAAAAGGAAGAACTGAAATTTATGACATACCTTCTGTTGAATTACAGCAGGTTTTTTTAAAAATGACATAAAATCATATTGCCCTGTATGAAATTTGCATAGGTGTTATTTTATATTTGATTATTTTATGTGGGCCACCATGAGTCAGATCTGACTCGACAGCACTTGGCTATTATGTATTTGCAGATATCTATCTATAATCTGAATTTTTTATACAGAGAGAATATTCAGATCATATATATTTTGAAATCTATTTTTCTCCAAACACAGTGCAGAGCAAAAGTCATGTTTATTGATCAGCATAGACTTACTGTTAAGAAAACATTTCAAAGACAAAATCATTGATAGAGAACTACAAATGCATAAAATCAACCAGAAGCAGAGAAGCGTGACTGAGTGACACGGGCAAGTGTGATGTAGGGTACACGTCATGTGCATTTTGAGCCCATTCTGCTGATTCATTGGCCTTAATACCGCCATCGAGCAGTCAACTATTTGGGGATTGCAGTCAGTGAAACAAATTTGTTGTTCTAATGTCACATTACACAGTCTGTGACATCTTTGTGTTTAATCGTAAGTTCTCATTTCATTGAGAATTTGGCAGTATAACAGATTACTTCATTTTTGTACGTTTTATGACTAATTTTCTACTTGATCTAAATTCTAACTTTTTATTTAAAAAGAAGTTAACTAGTAATATCATTGCGTTGGTACTTTTAGTCCATCTTAATTAATGTTAATTACTTTGTTTTGTTTGTCTAGAAAAGCGGACCGTGATTTTAATCAAATACATCACGATCTATTAAAGAAAACAGAACCTGAAGTGGAGGTCTAACGTATGAGGGAACAGAAGCAGCCTCAGTGGATTCATGATGGGAACAGCGAGTGATGAGATAGTCTCTGTGGAGCAGCCCTCCGCCTCCTGGAATCCTCTGTGTTTTGAGTGTGGCCAGCAGCACTGGACAAGAGAAAACCACTTATACAATTACCAGAATGAGGTGGATGATGACCTCGTCTGCCACATCTGCCTTCAGCCTCTCTTACAGCCCCTGGACACCCCCTGTGGACACACATTCTGCTACAAGTGCCTCAGAAACTTTTTACAGGAGAAAGACTTCTGTCCCCTGGACCGGAAGAGACTCCATTTTAAGTTGTGTAAGAAATCTAGTATTCTTGTCCACAAACTGCTAGACAAATTATTAGTTCTGTGCCCGTTTTCTTCAGTGTGTCAGGATGTAATGCAGCGCTGTGACCTGGAGGCCCATCTTAAAAACAGGTAAGCCAGAAAGTGAAAGGAGAGAAGGGTAACTAGGCCTTGTAAAAAGCTTGCTCTAATTAATAAACAAACATCTGATTAAAAGAAAAAACACACAAACCACCAAGGCACCTATCACAAGTGGACAAGGATGTGAACAAATCAAATAAAGAATAGATACAACAAGCAAGCTGTGTGGAACCATATCTAATGTTGTTATTTATAAGACATATATATATAAAAACTGCAGTGAGGAAGCGCTGTTTTATACCTGTTGGATATTTTTGCTGATGTAATGTGAAACTATTATATTCACATGGGTGTTATATTCACAGATTGTTTTTGCAGGGCACTTGGGCAGTATGTTTTAAAAACTATAAATGTGTATGTCGTCTTAGCAAGCCATCTCTGACACTGGAATTTAGCCAAAGGAAATGTATCTAAAGATGTTCCCTGCGAAACTGCTTACAGTCTAATAAAGTGGAATCAGTCTGGTTGCTTAGAAGTGGGGGTGGGCTAGAAGTGCTGCCACACATCAGTTCAGTGGGATAGCAGTAAGAAAGCATTTTGTTGCAACATAGAAATAAGTATACGTCAGGTTATCTGCCAAAATTTCGTGAAGATTCTCTGTTTACACATTAGATTAAGCATGAATTCGATGTTGGAAAACTAAACATTTAGTGGGAATTTTTTTTCCCAACTAAATGTGTTATAAAATGGAAGCTTTTTAGATGGTTGATTAGTTAATCTAGCTGGTTGCTTAATAAATTTCATGGTTTGATTTTGGTAAAAGACTTGATCTTTAAAATTGTATGCTACCTTAAGAAGGGTTAAAAATACATCTGTTAAGTCTTATGCAGCTGTTATCATGCAAAATGATAGAAGTACATAAATTTATTAGTTTAAATTTCAAAGTTAAGCCATTTGTGTAGTATACATTTGCTGTAATCTCAAATAAACAATGCATACTACAACAAATTGGTTATAGAAATGACAGTGTATGTTTGGTATAGAATACCTCATGACTGTTCACAAGTTTAACATCATAAAATTGAAGGTGATTAGTTCAATTTTCTCATTTCATAAAAAAGGAAACTGAGTCCCAAAGACGTGTAGACTTAAATGTCAATATTCTTGGTTAGCATTTACTATACATGCTGACTACCACAGACCAAGTATGTCCTCTACTGTTGTGTGGTATAAAGTTTCATACATACGCAAGTACACATGTCCTTTCTGCTTCTAAACGCAGTGTTATAAAGGGTTCTACTTCACTCATTAGAAGTAATTAAGACATAATGAGATGTTATTAAAATGTTAGAAGCATGAACATGTATAAAGAAACTACCTGTATCTAAAATCATGTTGTCTGAAAATAGGAGCTAACATGGTACTCAGCTGTCACCACTGACTGCTTTGGCAGAAATCACAATAAAGGGTCCCAGACAGAGCGGGAGAAAAATGTAGAACAGGACTGTAACTCAAAAAAAAAAGACTAGATTATGGCCTGACAAACTGAAGAAACCCTGAGAGTGTGGCCCCCGGGACACTGTGTTAGTACTGAAGCCACTCCTGAGGTTCCTACTTCATCCAGAAATTAGATAGACCCGTGAACTTAAACGAGACTAAAGGAGCATGCCAGTGCAGGGATAAGGACTAGAAGACAGGAAAGGACAAGAAAGCTGGTGAAAAGGAAACTAAGGTCAAGAAGAGGGGAGAGTGTTGACACATTATGGGGTTATTAACCAGTGGCATGAAACAGTGTATGTACTGACTGTCTAGGGAGAAGCTAGTAGCTGTAAACATTCATCTAAAGTACAATAAAAAATTTAAAAGTGACAGTAGAAGCTAATAGAAGGTGTAGCGTGGATATATGTGTAGACTTCTGGAAAAGGCTCATATCCACAGGCTTTTGTGTACTGTCATCACTAGCAGACCTAGAATCCAAAAAGGATAGCAGAGAAGTGCTGAAGTTGACACCAAGGTTTTGAATATGCTAGTCCAGGTCAAGCTGCACTCTAGTTGAAGTGGGAGAGGATTTTAAGCTTTCTTATTTCTCTAGTGGAATTATTCTTTTTTTTTTTTTAATTTAACATGACTAAGTGAAAATGTACATTCCCGTATAAATTTACATGCCCCCCTATATGCAGTTTCCACCGCTCTCCCTGCCCGGTGACAGCACACTATTCCTCTCTGCTCCATACATGTCTCATCCTCCCAACAGCCTCCTTTCCCCTCCTCTCCACCCACTCTCCTTCCTCCAGCCAGAGGTCAGCAGGATGATATCCTATAGATGTATAGAACCATAAAGTGCAACCAATATATGGTCACTCTGCATTGCCAAGTCCAATCCATTCCTGTCCAAAGAGTGGACCTTTGTTATAATTTATGGGAAAGGGCAGCATCAGGGCCGGGGGCCATGCTCTCAGGGGAACCCCAAAACTGCTGGACCATCAATTGAGGTCTTTTAGTGGAGATCTCAGGATGCACCCCTTTTTATTCTTGTGTTGCCAATGAGACTCAACCTAGTGAGCTCCATCATGGCTATCACTGGTGGTGGCCGGGCACCATCTGGTTCTTCTGGTCCCAGATCGATGAAGGCACCCACTGTTGCGGGTCTCTCTGTCTTCTAGGTTGTCTTTACTGCATGTCATTTGAATCCTCGGTGAGCATCTGTTGCTGCTGAGTTGGGACCATTTGCTGTGTCCTTGGATGGCAGCTTGGCAGGTTTTAAGACCCCAGATGCCACTCACCAATGTGGGGTGCAGAGAGTTCTCTTAGCAAAACGCTAGTTGTGCCAATTGGCCTCAATTTCGCCTAAGAGCATGGTCCCCTGCCCCCTGCCCCAGCTACTCTGACCTTGCAATATTGGGTTAAGATGGAAGGAGTACTCAAGTTATGCTGAAGTCCACTTAAGGTTGTTCTTGTTTCTAATGTCTGCTATCACCACTTTATCCCAACCAGATTTCTAGCAACTATCTAAACTAAGCCCTCCCCCCTTCACCCTTTCTCCCCCCCGCTTGCAGCTGTCAAAGAGTCTTTTCTTCTATACGCAAGTCTGTTTTGGAGATCTTATCATAGAGGTCTCATACAGTATTTGTCCCTTTGTTGCTGACTACGTTCACTCAACATAATGTCTTCCAGTTGAAACCAGGTTAGGAGATGTTTCCTGGAATCATCATTATTCTTTATCATTGCATAGTGCTCCATTGAGTATATGTACTATAGTTTACCTATCCATTCTTCTATTGTTGGGCATCTGGGTTGATTCCATCTTTTTGCTATCGTGGACTGTGCTGTAATAAACATTCTTGTGCATGTGTCCGTTGGTGTGAATGGCCTTGATTCTGTAGGATATATTCCAAGTAGTGGAATTACTGGGTCAAATGGTATATCGATATCCATTTTTTTAAGGAAGTGCCAGATTGCTTTCCAAAGAGGCTGGACCATTTTGCAACCCCACCAACAGCGTAGGAGGGTTCCACTTTCTCCATAGCCTCTCCAGCATTTGTTGTTTTGTGTTTTCTGGATCATGGCCAATCTTGTTGGGGTGAGGTGGTATCTCATTGTCGTCTTGATTTGAATTTCTTTGATAACTAAAGATCGTGAACATGTCCGCATGTGTTTTTTGGCTGCCTGGATCTCCTCTTTAGTGAAGTCTGTCCATCTCCTTTGCCCATCCCTTAATTGGATGGTTTATCTTCTTACTGATATTTTGTAGTATCTTATAGACGGCACTTGGCTTGGCTTATAGTGGAATTCTTTTTATAGATCTGTGCATTTTTTATGAACATCAGTTATGGGATGTTAGAGGAATGGACAAATCTCAGTTCAGTAATTAATAACAGATAATACCAGTTTTTAGAAATACTTAACTAAAATGCATGAAGAAGTTAATATGTAGTTGAAATATTTCTTATGTTACTGCAATGATAGAAAAACTATGTGGAATTGCAAACTGTCTTTTCATTTATAGATTGTAAAGGTTAAGCAATTATATCCAGTTTAAAGCCATTTTCCAGCTGTATGTATTAATATCTGAGCTACAAGTTGAGTCATTTTCTAAGTGCTTTAGGCCTATAATGTAAGAGGTAGAGTGAAAGGTGAATGATTTGAAAAGATGGCTGATGTACTTGATAAAAGTAGTCGAGAGTGATTAGTGTTTGTAAGTCAGCAAGAACGAGAAGCCCTCAGTGAGAGGACTGACAGTAGTGACTGCAGTGGCCCGGAGCATGCTGACCGTCCTGAGTCCAGTGCAGCCGCACCAGGCGGTGGTTGATTCCGTTACACATAAGGTCACCACCAGTCAGCGCGACCCGATGGCAGCAGCTGTCGACAATAACAGTGCAAACCATTAGACTGGAAAATTTAATATGAGTTTTGTATCCCCTTGGGAGAGATAGGTAATGAGCACACTGACGTCTTTGTAGCATTGTTGATATTTTGATAGTTGCTTAATTAAAAACAGTAAAAATCAGATCAAAAAGTTTATTATCCAGCAGTCAACCCTCCAGATACACCCTCCAGGACCGGGACCGTGTCTTTTAGTCTTTGAATTCCCTGCCCAAGTTGACATTCAGTGTTTTTTCCATTACATTGTTGGCCTATGTTCCAGTTATCTGTGACTTAAGAAACCATCCCAAGCACAGTGATGTGAAACAGCAGCCATTGGATTATGCTACGGATGCTGAGTCAGCCGTTCAGACAGGGTCCCTCAGCAGTGGCTTCTCTGTGATACGTAGTGTCTGGGCCTACAGTGGGCAGACTTGATAGTCAAGAGCTAGAACAGTTGAAGCTGGAAACCTACTTCCAACTGTACTCCACACATCGGCTACCTTGATGGGGGTTGTCTGGAAGCACAGGCTCCAAATAGCTGGAGAGCCTGCCCTGGTCCTCCACAGCATGTAAACCTTCAGGTAATTTCTTACAGGGCAGCTCAGTGAACCAGTGAGCCGAACCCATTGCAGTCATGTCATTCTGACTCACAGTGACCCTACGGGCCAGAGTAGAACTGTTCCATAGAGTTTCCAAGAAGCGACTGGTGGATTTGAACTGCCAGCCTTTTTGGTTAGCAGCAGTAGCAATTTAACCACTACACCACCAGGGTTTACCCCAGTGAACAAGGCACAGACTTATATGATGTAGCCCCAGAAGTCACACGATGTCACTTCTGCTGATACTGCATATTTGAAGCAGTCACAAACTCACCCACGTTCAAGGGGAAGAGACCTAGGCCTCACCCTCCGAAGAATGTCAGAAAAATTCATAGCCATATTTTAAAACCACCACAAGCTAGCAAGAAAAGCTATATCATGAGGCACAAAATAACAGCTACTACAACTGTTTTTGGCATCTCTATACAGTCTCATCTCACTTGTTAGAAACTGACCGGGTGTTTTCTGGGAGTTCCGTTGAAGTTCATAGTATTTGAGGATTAGTAACAGTAATTCATTATATAACAATTATGTGATCATCGTGTTCCTTTGTTCACGAATTTAGTGCATGTGGAGACCCAGCAATTATTAATAGAAACACAGTATTAGCACTAGTTTGTATAAGCTGTCAATGGCAGGTTTATGTTTTAAAATCACTTTCCTTACTTGAATAAAATTATACTGTTAAGAGATCTGCTCCAGTGTCAGAACACTTAACATTTTCTCCTAAAGATAACAGTAAAATATTTATGAAAGATGAATGTGGTTTTCAATAAAATCAGTATCACTAACTTATCATATACAGTTAATAACTTTCCTCTTATACAAGGAAGGTTAAAAACATGGGAAGGTCCTTATCTTTCAAAGGAGAAATAAAGTCCTTGAGAAATTTTATATATTGTATTTATCATGTAATATTTTAGTAGCTACTCGTGACCAAGTGACATCAGCTGTAAAATGTTCTTCCTTCCCACATACTCTGTATCCCCATCCTGCCCTCAGTGGTTCGCAATTAAAGCTTATGGTGATTGTGAATGTTAATTTTGTTGTTATACTGTGCATTTTTATCCTAGTTTATGGTAAGACTGGGGACAATTTTGCCTTGCCTCTAAAAAAATTATAGTTCAACACTATTACAAAAAATTGATAACAACAGAGAGTAAAGAAATTGTAGGAGCCTAAAAGCAGCCAAGCCTGTTTGTATGTAGTGTGCAGTCCAATTTGACACTGCATTTATGAAAATAGTTTCTCTTTGCAGGTCTTCATAAAGGGACATGCTTTTGTATCAAAAAGAGAACCACTGGGTTCACTGGTCCTGATGCCACAGTGGGTAGCGCTTAGGGTAGTGGCCCCAGCTCACTGGCCGCCCTGCGGGAGAAACCAGCAGCTGTCTATTCCGTAAAGGTGGCAGCCGTGGGCACCTGAGGGGGCAGTTCTGCTCTGTCCTGTCGGGTTGCTCTGAGTCCTGTTTGCTTGTACAATATCTGTATTATTTTCCTTTTACTATGTGCTAAAGAAATGGGAAGTTCTCTTTTAGCATGTTGAGACCTTTTTCAGGCAAAGGTTTTCAGGTTTAGTAGCCTGTCAGGCAGGAGGGGAATCAAAAGGGATGAAGCAAGATTACTCTTTGATATTCTCACTGAAGGAAGTTTGTGGTTGTCATATTCTTATCAGCATACTTTTTTGTTTTTTAAGTATAGCATAAAAACATTTGCAGATATATGGTAACTCATAGAGTTGATAAAGATCTGGTATTCAAACTATTTATATAAAGAACTCAACAAAAAGACAATGCAGTTTAGAAAGTGGCAAGGTATTTGAATACACATTATTCTGAAGAAGATATGCAAATGGTCAAAAAGCATGTGAAAAGATACTCAATGTTGTTAGTAATTAAGGAAGTGCAGATTATTTCCCATTGATTGAAAGTATTGAAACTTAAATTCTCAATGATTTCTGTGCCTGTGAGCATATTACTTAGCCTTTCCCACCTTACTTCACTTATTTTTAATGAACTCAGCTCGCAGTTGCATTTCTAACCCTTGGTGATTTAAGCTTTGATAATCCTCAGCCAGAGACGACTGTCTGTCTGTTGGCTTCCAACAGATAATCACGAAGGAGACAAAGGCATATCTTTCCCCCTTTTTTTTTTAATTGGGCTTTAATTGAAAGTGTGCAAGTTAGCTTCTCATACAAGAATTTATGCAGGCATTGTTAATGTCACCCTGGTTCCCCTCCCTGTGACGGGACAGCACATGCCTCCTCTCCACCCTGTGTTTCCAGTTTCCACTCAGCCAGCTCCTGTCCCTTTCTGCCTTCTCATCTTGCCTCCAGACAGGAGCTGTCCATTCAGTCTCATGTATCTACCTGAGCTGAGAGTCTCACACTTTTCACAAGTGTCTCACACTTATCTAATCTTTGCCTGAAGAGTTGGCTTCAAGAATGGTTTTATTTGGGGGCTAACAGAGTTTGGGGACCATGTCCTAGAATTTGAATTTTGCCCGGCCCCCCTTTTCCCCGGCTCCATTAGGAACTCTGTTGTGTTCCCTGTCGGGGTAGTCGTTGGTGGTTGCTGGCACCATCTAGTAGTTCTTCTGGTCTGAGGCGGATGGAGTCTCTGGTTTATGTGGCCGTATCTGTCTCTCTGGCTCATATCTTCTTGTTTCTGCCAACCACCTTCAAGTGGTTGATCCTTCTTACTACAAATATGCCCGTGTTTGTCAGTTTCTAACTATTAGGCCTAAATAGGCAGAAACGCTAATAATGATTCCCCATGTGTAAGATGAACATAAACAGTTTTGTTAAGGATGATAGTATCTTTTGCTATTTTAAGATACGTTAAAATTTTTAAATACTTCTGCATCAGGTTAGGTCTTACAATGTATTGTATATGGGAACATTTCTTTCTTCTTCCAGTAAAGCTACTATTGATTTATATATATACATGTATATAAAGATAAAAATCACCTGTTGGATCCCGTTGCTGTCAAGTCAATTCCAACTCATAGTGACCCTACAGGACAGAGTAAATCTGCCTCACAGCTTCCAGGGACTTCCGTGGACTTGAACTGCTGACCTTCTGGTTAGCATTTGTAGTACTTAACCACTGTACCACCAGGGTTTCCACCTCTTGGATAGGATGATTAATAACAGACATCTTGCTTTTAAGATTTTTTTCTTATCTGCAGAATCAAACATTAAAACAAAATCCTGACGTACCCTGCAAAAGCCTGCCAGAAACTGCTCTGTAGCAATGTAAATTTGTCTTGTCCTGGTGGAAAAGGATGGTTGTAAGACCATTACATCATAATTGAAACCTCAGTGTCTCCTGGCAGCAGGTGGTTAGAGAGCAAGATTATTAGCAGCCAGGCCAGAAGTAACCTGCTGTCAGTGGATCTCAGTAAAGGGGAGAACAGGGCTCATGTTAAGATTAGCGTCTTCTCTTTATGAGCCCGTTTGTACCTCGCTTCTTTGGCTGCTAACCAAAAGGTTGACTGTTCAGATCCACCAAGTGATCCTTGGAAACTATGGGGCAGTTCTACTCTGTCCTATGGGGTCACTATGAGTCGGAATCTACTTGGAGACAGTAGGTTTTATTACCTAGCTCTTTAAAACTGTATGCTTTTTCTGGAATCAAAATGGGTTTCCTATATGCATGTGAAACCCTAGTGAGATAGTGGTCAAATAGTTTGAATTCCGCCAGGTGCTCCTTGGAAACTATGGAGCAGTTCTACTGTGTCCTCTAGGGTCGCTGTGAGTTGGAATCAACTTGCTGGCACTGGGTATGTGCATATGGATACCCTGGCGGTGTAGTGGTTGAGTGCTTTGACTGCTAACCAAAGCTTTGGCAGTTTGAACCCACCAGGCACTCCTTGGAAACTCAGTGCGGCAGTTCTGCTGTGTCCTGTAGGGTCCCTATGAGTTGGGACGACTTGACAGCAGTGGGAATATGCATATGGAATAACTGCTCAGAGTAGATTTATGTTCAAATTCCAGTGAGTTTTTATTATTTTTAATGTACCATAAAATTTACTCTTTATATAAAGATGAGAAGTGTGTAATAGTTTTTAGTATATTCCCTGAGTCGTATACTGATCACCACTATTTAGTTTTATATTTTCAGCACTCCACAGAAGTCCCTTCTGTAAGCACGCTGTGCGAATGTGGACAAGGGTTGGCATGACACCACCTGTGAGAGTGTCCCTCTGAGGGAGGGCACGGCAGACAAACGAGCACAGAAGTGCATGATATCTGCATAAAATATAGTCACTAGAACCATAGAATATGTGACCTGATGATTTTACTTCTTTCATTTGTATAATTTCACGGTTCATCCATGTTAACAGCGTAATCCATTTTTACAGCTGAGTAACATTGTGTTTTGTGATTTTATTTACCCATCGATCAACTGGTGAACATTTAGGTGGTTTGCACTTACCAATATTGCTACTATGACATTCATATACAAGTTTTTGTTATCTTTTTGTTGCTGACTCGACGGCACTTGGCTTTTATATATTCTGAACTAGGCTGTTACCAGATAGATGATTTGCAAATATTTTCTCTTGTTCTGTCAATTGTCTTCATTTTCTTGATTAATGGCCTCTTAAGGGCAAGTGATTTTAATTTTCACAAATCTCATTTATCTGTTGTCTTTGTTTGCTTCAGCTTCTGGTGTAATAACTAGAAACTTGGCCTAATCCAAGGTCACGAGATTTACCCCAGTGTATTGTCTAAGAGTTTTATAGTTTTAGCTCTTACATTTAGGTTATTGATCCATTTTTAGTTAATTTTGTATATTGTATGAGGTAAGGGCCCAGTGTTTTTGCATGTGGCTAATACAGCTGTCCCAAGGTATTTGTTGAAAATACTATCCTTTTCCAATTGACTGATCTTAGTATGCTTGTTGAAAATCAGTTGACTGTAAAAGTGTGTGGGTTTATTCCTGAAGTCCAATTCTGTTCTGTTGTTCTGTATGCCTGTCTCTATACTGGTACCATACTATCTTGATTAACTTCGTAAGGTTGTTAACTTCCAATGTTCTTTTCCAAGATTATTTTGGCTATTCTGGATTTCTTGCATTTCATTTTGAATTTTAGTATCACCTTGTCAGTTGCTGGAGAAAAAGCTGAGATTTTGATAAGGATTAAGTCTGGTTATCAGTCGAGGAAGTATTGCCTGCCAGTCAGTCTAGTATTGTAATCCTAATGCTATCAGGTCTTCCAGTCCATAAATGTTGTATGTCCCTGTTTGTATTCAGGTCTTCTTTAATTTCTTTCAGTGATGTCTTGTAGTTTTCAATGTACAAGTCTTATACTTATTTTTGTACATTAATCCCTAAGTATTCTTTTTGATGCTATTGTAAATGGAATAGTTTTGTTCATTTCATTTTTTTATTGTTCATTACAAAAGTCTAGAAGCACAATTGAGTTTTATATATCGGTTTTGTTTTCTGAAACCTTGCAGAACTCATTGATTAGCTCTAATAGTATGTGTATTGTCTTTAGGAATTTTGTCATCTGTAAGTATAGTTCTACTTTTTCCTTTCTTTTTGTTGTGTAATTGCCCTGGCTAGAACCTCTTGTGTAATGTTGAATAGAAATGGTGAGAGTAGAAGCTTTTAGTCCATTGTCATTAAGATGTTAGCTGTGAATTTTTCATGAATCTGTTTTGTCAGGTTGAGGGTTTTTTCTTCTATCTCTAGATTATTGAGTGTTTTTATCATGAAAGGGCATTGTGGCCTCTGAAAGTTTTATCTTCATCTGTTGAGATGATCAGGTGAATTTCATCATTTAGTTTGTGTAAGATGTGTTATAATGCTTTTTTGTCTTGAACCAGCTTTGTACTGCTGAGATAAATCCCACTTGGTCATGGGGTATAATCCTTCTTTTATATGTTAATAAATTTGTCTTACTAATATTTTATTGAGAATCTTTTCATTTGTACTCATGAGGGAGCTCTGTTGGTATGGTAAGAGCTTGTTTACTAACCAGCAGTTTGAATCTACCAGCTGCTCCTTTGAAACCCTGGGGACAATTCTGCTGTGTCCTGTAGGGTCCCTGAGTCAGAGTCAACTCCATAGCAGTGGTTTTTTTGTTGTTGTTTTTTTAAGTAGTCATGAGGGATTTTTGTCTGCAGTCTTCTTGTGTCTTTAACTAGAATTGATATCATTGTAATGTTGTTAGTTACTGTTGAGTCAGTTCCAACTTACGGTAACCCTGTGTATGCAGAGTAGGAATGCTTTATACAGTTTTCAAAGGTGCGATTCTACAGAAGCAGATCTTTAGCTTGTCTTTCAAGGTGCCTCTGTGGGGGGTGGAACGACCAACCCATCAGCTGGTAGTCAAGCACTTAAGCCTGCCACCGAGGACTCCTATGTGTATTTTATTCTGTTGTTTAGTGTTTTTTGGAAGAGTTTGTGAGCATTTCTGTAAATTCTCCTGTGTGCATTTGTTGGGATCTATCAGTGAGTCCAGCCATCTGAACCTTTCTTTGTGAGATATTTTTAAAATACTAATTCAGTCTCTTGTTACTAGTGTGTTCAGATTTTCTATTTCTTGGGTCCATTATAATAGTCTTTCAAGGAATTTGTCAGTTCAGTTATTTAATGACATACAGTTGTGCATAGTATTCCTTTATCCTTTTTATTTCTGTCAAGTCAGTAGAAATGTCTACTTTTTTATTCCTGATTTTAGTAATTCTTTTTTCTTGGGTAGTCTAGAACTAGAGTTTTGTCAGTATTTTGTTCATCTTTGTAAAGAACCAACTGGATTTTCTGTTATTTTTTTCTGTTGTCTATTTCATTGATTTCTGCTGTGTTCTTTTATTATTTCTACCCTTCTGCCTGTCTAGGGTTTAGTATGCTTTTTTTTAATGCTCTGTTTCCTGTTTTCTTAAGGTAGAAGACAAAGTTCTTGATTTGAAATCTTTTTTCTTTGAACATAAACATTTACACATAAAGTTCCCTGATTGCTCTAGCTGTGTTTAGCAAGTTTGGGTATTGTTGTGTCTTTACTTTTAATCATCTCAAATTGTTTTCTCATTTCCCTTGTGATTTTTTTTTCCTCCACTGACTCATTTGTTGTTTGGGAATATGTGGTTTAATTTCTACACATTTGTTAATTTTCCCGTTTCATTACTTTTGTTCTTTCTAATTTTACTCCTTTGTAGGTGGAGAATATACTTTTCATTATCTTAATCCTTTTAAATCTATAAAGGCTTGTTTTATGCCCTAGTGCATGGTTTCTTCTGGAAAATGTTCCATATGCATTGGAAGAGAATTTGTATTCCGTGTTTGGGAGTGCATGTTGTACAGGTGTTATATAGATATAGATTAATTTGGTTTGTAGTGTTGTTCACATCTTCTGTTTCTTGTTGATCATAATAGGTCTAGTTCTCTTTATGAAAGTGGAGACTTGAAGTCTCCAACTGTAATTGTTAAATACTCATTTCTGTTAAATCACCTTTTAAATTCTGTCAATTTTTCTTTCATATATTTTGGTCCTCTTGTTACGTTGATACATGTTTATGATCGTTGTATCTTCTTAATAGATTAACCTATTTATTATTGTAAAATGTTCTTCTTTGTCATTAGAAACAAATTTTGACTTTAAATCTGTTAGTCTGTTTTGTTTAATATCAGTATAACTAACCATTCCAGCTACAAACAAGTACTATTTGCATGATATATTTTTTTCTCATACTCTTATTTTCTAGCTATGTATCTGTGAGTCTGAAGTTTCTCTCTGCCTTTTTGGATTGGATTGTTTAGTTCATTTACATTTAATATGATTGCTGATAAGGTAGGGTTTACATGTGCCATTTCACTTGTTTCAGGTCTTTTTTGTTCCTTTGTTCTTCCATTTCTGACTTGTTTTGTGTTATTCGATATTTTCTCATGTACTGCTTAATTCCCTCCTCATTCCTTTCAGTGTGACTTTTAAACTATTTACTGGGTGTTATCAGTCAGTTTGGAAACCCTGGTGGTGTAGTGGTTAAATGCTATGGTTACTAGCCAGAAGGTTGGCACTTCAAATCTGCCAGGTCCTCTTTGGAAACTCTCTGGGGCAGTTCTGCTCTGTCCTGTAGGGTGGCTATGAATTGGTATTGACTTGACAGCAGTGGGGTTTGGGGTTTTATTAGTCACTCTACCTAGTCACAGTGTCTGATGGGAAGAACTGACACCTTGGCAGCATGTTTGGCATCTGTATGAACCTTTATCAAAATACATCATGGGTCATGAGTTCAAAAGGTCTTCTGTCTGCTCTTTTTGTAGAAATAAGTTTGAAAAAAAAAAACAAGCAAGGTAACAGTTCCTATTCTTGGTGCTTACAAATCCTTGTAATATGAGGTCTGGCAATGAAGCTTGCAAACTCATCCTAAAAAAAGTGCTACATACCTCATTGCCGAGTATCACTGCATTCACCTTTCAAGTACTCCCCTTGGGAAGCAATGCACTGATGCCAGTGCCTGGTCTACCCTTCAAAGCAGTTTTGGAACTCTTTTCCTGGAATGGCCATCAGAGCTGTCATCATATTACCCTTGATGTCCTGAATATCATCAAAATAACTTCCCTTCAGTATTTCCTTTATCTTCAGGTAAAGAGATCAGGTGAGTAGGGAGGCTGTTCCCGATACAGTTATATGTTACTGGCTAAAAACTCCCTCACAGGCAGTGCTGTGTGAGCTGGTACATTGTCGTGATGTAAGAGCCATGAGTTGTTGGTGAAAAGTTCAGATTGTTTTCATCTAACTTTTTTATGCAGACTTTTCGGCACTTCCAAATAGTAAACTTAGTTAACTGTTTGTGTTGGTACAAATTCATGATGGTATCAAAAAAGGTTAGCAATCTTGTTGCGACCCTCGATTTTGGCTGATGGAACTTGTTTGGTTGTGGAGAATTGGCTGACTTCCATGGTACACTTTGATGCTTTGTTTCAGGGTTGTATTGGTACACTCATGCTTCATCACTAGTGATAACACAAACCAAAACCTGATCTTGCCTCTCCAGAAGGTCTTGGCAAACTTCGACTCTCCTTTGCTTTTGTTCATTAGTGAGCTCTTTCGGGACCATTTTTGCACATACCTGTCTCGTGCTAAGATTTTCAGTTAAGATTTTCCTAACTGTTCTCTGTCAGTGTTGGTCTGCTATGCTTCTTACAGTCAGCTGAAGCTTTTGATGCACAATTTGACATATTTGGGGGATGTTTTTTGTCAATTCTGCTTGTTGCTAGCCGCCGTGACCTCTCTTCATCAGTGACGCTTTCTCTCCCATGAGAAAAATGTTTAATGCATTTGTACACTGCCATTTTCTTCATGGCATTTTCCCCATAAACTTGGATTAACATGTCCCTGATTTCGCTTCTACTCATTCCAGTTTAACAAGAAATTTAATGTTTGTCCGTTGTTCTAATTCAAGCTCCAACATTCTTGCAGTGGCACACAGAAACACGCAAGACCCATAAGGAATGCCACTCAGCAGGACACTGCCACACATCAACACGAGCACAGCTGTGACACTAATACACCAAGGTTATGAAACCTTACTGAGTTGTTTGTAAGTGCTGCCAACGTAAGAGCATGGTGGCAGGTTCTCAAACTCAGTTGTCAGAAGTTGTATATTTTTCAGGTTACATACCTGTTAATTCCACTGTTGTGGTTATAATTTTATAAATAAAGCCATTTTTGTCACCATTTATGCCTATCATAAAGTAAATTATTTGGGTCTGTGCCTTGTATTTTGTGAATCTTCAGATAGTTACTGCTCACTGACTAATGAATGTGTAACCTGGTAACAACTAGTGCAGGGGCTTAGTGGGGCACCAAGGAGCTAAGTCATGAGGAGCGTGCACTTTGGGAGAAGCCTGCAGATTTCCATTCCTGTTATTAAACCATCTGATTTGTTTAAAAAAAGGACTGCAATCAGAACTGAAGAGTAATTCTTGGAGTACAGAGACAACTATTGAAGTGTATGTATTCCATTGACTTCTTAATATATACCTAAATACAGTTTTTTGTTGACATATTCTTTGAGATTTATACCAAACCATAGCTTGTGCCTGTGCTTTTGTTTTAAATGTTATCTGCTGTATGGAATGGTAAAAAGTTAATTTGAGTAGAGATTAAGTTTGGATTTATATGCTTCTTGTGGGTATTTCTGGGTGCTTTTCTTTTATTTTTACAGAGAAGTCATTGCAATCTGTTATTATTGTGTAAGCATTTAAGCTATTAAACTCTTTATTTTATTTTACTTTTGGGTCCTTTCATATCATCAGAGAGCTACCTGGCATTCTCTTTCTAGGTGCCCTGGAGCTTCTCACCGAAGAGTTGCCCTAGAAAGAAGGAAAAGCACTAAAACTCAGCCAGAGGTGGAGAGTGAAAATGGACCTGCCACACTGGACCCTGCAGGCACCGTGTCGCCAGAAGCCGACTGTCTGGGGACAGGAGCAGTGCCAGTGGAGCGGAACCTGACACCTGCGCCTGCCCCAGCCTGGACCGAGGAGCCTGGCCTCGACAACCCCGCCTTTGAGGAGGGCACTGGAGCCGACAGTACGTGAACTGGACCTCTTGCCTATATATTTGATCTGTTTCAAAATTGGACATTTCCAAATTGATTTCTTGCTTTCCCTCTTTCAACATACACTTGTATTTCTTGTTAAAAAAATAATAAATCTTTTATTGACATATAATCCACCTTGCTACGAAATCCACCTGTTCCGAGTGTCCATTTTGGTTCCCATTTGCATTTTAGAAACACAGCATGGTGCCTCCCCTGGAGGAAGGTCGTCTTTCCTCATCCCTTTTCTCTTGTACTCCTTGTGCTTACTAGTTGTTAGTGTGGTTTTGTTTGTGTGTGCATTCAGACATCTGTTTGATTTTTGACATACAGAATCAACCACGTCAGGAACAACAAAAGCAGCAAAAATAGTGTCTCACTTTAGATTCTTGCTCTGTGCCAGCACTGTGCTGAGCACTTTGCTATAGTAACTGATTTAATGCTTGTAGCAGCATAATGGGAGACATTCTGTGACTTCCGCCAGCTCGTCATAGCTAGTAAATGGCTGGGAATGTGTCTGACAGCAAAGTCATGCTTCTAACGGGAACGCTCCTTTGATACCAGCCTCTCCCCTGACTGGGCAGCCCATTAGGAAATCGGTAGAAGGTGTGTCTTTGTAAATTATGGTGGCCTGTCACTAAACATTTACTCTTAAAACAATTTTCTTTTACGCATTCCAAGTTCTACAAATTTAAATTTCCTCCACCGTGGGGGTAACCCTTTTTCATCTCCTAAGACTCAGTTGGAAGCCCCACCTTAAGAGCTCTATGTGACCACTCTGCCAACACCCGTAGTGCTCGTGTGCCACTGAGTTAGAGTCTTAGTTACACTGCCTGGCTTGTGTACAAGTGTTTCGTGGCCCAGAGTGACTGTCAGTATTTCTTAATCAGATTACTATGTCTCTTAGCTTGGCTTAGTGATCTGATACATACCCGAGAAACCAAACCTGCCTCAAACTCATGGTGACACTATAGGGCAGAGTGGAATTACCCCATAGAATTTTCAAGGAGCAGCTGGTGAATTTGAACTGCTGACCTGTTGCTTAGTAGCTGAGCTCTTAACCGCTGCACCGCCAGGACTCCAGTCTGATACATCAAAACCCAACCCACTGCTGTCCAGTTGATTCCAACTCATAGCAGCCCTGTAAGAGTAGACCTGCCCCATGGAGTTTGCAAGGAGCACCTGGTGGATTCGAACTGCGGACCCTTTGGTTAGCAGCTGTAGCACCTAACCACTACACCACTAGGGTTTCCTAGTAACTATTCAATTATTTGCTGATCACTTTTGGAAGAGGAGATTTGTAGCTAATTAGCATACAGGTATTTTGGTCGTTCTGTATCCTACCCGGTGGTATTTCTTAGTTTTTAATCATCTGTCATCATGAAATAACTCATTTACCTAGGATAATCAAATATAAAACATTGTTTTTCTTCCGTCTGTTTTTCTCTCTGATTTTTAATCTGGCAGCTGCACACCAGCCACTTAGCTTACCAGAGGGAGAGATTACCACCATTGAGATTCACCGGTCTAACCCTTACATTCAGTTAGGAGTCAGCATCGTGGGTGGCAATGAAACGCCGCTGATCAACATTGTGATCCAGGAAGTGTACCGGGACGGGATCATCGCCAGGGATGGGAGACTCCTGGCTGGAGATCAGATCCTTCAGGTACCCTCTGCCTTATTCTGTGAGTCTGTGTCATTTCCTTCTTGTTCATAAGTCTAAAACCAGTTGCTGTAGAGTTGACTCCAACTCATGCAACCTCTTTGTGTCCATAGAAGCTGTGCTCAGAGGGCTCTCACAGGCTGGGTTTTTGAAAGTAGATCTTTATTGTGAGGTCTCTCTGGGTGAACTCACACTGCCAACCTTTTGATCCATAAGTGAGCATTTAACCATTGCATTGCTAAGCTTCCTTCCTATCAGGGTTAGCTTTGTCATTTTTATATGCAAAAGAGATGAGGAATTATCTGTAGTTTTTCCTATCTCCCTGAATACATGGAATGTATTTCTTCTTCCCACCTTAATTTTCAGCCCCCTATGGGACTCAACCCGTGGCACACAGGCTCCTGGGCTGCTGGCCTCTTTTCTGGCCTGGACCCCACAAGTGACTGTTCAGTCCAACCTGCACGCCTGCTGACATTCTCAGAGCCCATTCTCTTAGTCCAACTTCCGTTTTTCCACGGATTACTCTTATAGTCTAATTTGTCCTTCTCTACATGGCTAAAATCTAGAGAAAGCTGAACCTTGCAGTGCTTAAAATTGATTATCATAGAATTTAATGTGAAATTTGGAGGCCGTTTGACCATCTGTAAACAACTCCCTAGTGCACTCTCCCCAGCAGACATTCTAACTGGACATTTTTTAACTCTATTATGCCACTGTTATGTTTCTGCCTTTCAAAAGATGATCTCTAAGAAAGAGTAGGAATTCCTGATTAACACCTAGCTTGAGAGAAGTTGGTATTTTATTAGAGGACATACTGAGACCGGGAGCCTGGGGATGGTGGTGAGAATTCTGTAGGATGGGACGGGAATGGATGTGAAAAGGGCCTGGACATTTGAATCCTGCAAGTGTAGGTGATAGTTGAAGCTAAAATAATAAGTGAATTCAGTTCTAAAGGGAGAGTGAAAAAATATTCATGTACAACCAAAAAATAAAAAAAATTTTGTAGAATCCTAAGCTCAAAGATGCTTCCACCTGAGTTAGTTGTCCAGTCTGGACTATGAGCTGTTGATATTGGCCCCTTCCATTCGTTTTCTCTCCTGTGTCTAGTCTCAGCCTTCACTACTTCAGTTCTAATGTAGTGGAAAGTCCCACCAAATAGCCCTGTCTCCCAGCTTTTCTCTCGCAGACCTCAGGAAGACCTCTAACATTGCTTTCCTCTCAAAGAGTTGCCTGGAGGGTCGTGTAATGGCCAGGGTCCTTCCTCGTCTCTTACGTAACCTGTCTTCTTAATCTTAACTTTTGCTTTTGTTCCAGGTATGCTAGTTAATTCATTCCTTCATCCAGTCATCAACTGGTGCATCCAACAAACATATATTGAATACTTACAATGTTCTAGGCACTGTGCCAGTTGCTAGGAGTAAAATTAAGAAGAAAGACACAGCCCTTGTCCGCATGGAGTTTATAGAGTCTAGTGGAAGAGCCAGGCCTGGCTGTCTTCTTGCTTCCTTCTAAGCAGCTTATTCCCACCTTTCAGCCTGCCCGCATTTTGTGCTCCAATTTGGCCTTCATTGGATAAAGCCGTGTTTGGCTGTCGTAGCCCATCCTGCTCTCTCCTGACTTTAATTACGGGTAGCATTTATTGCTTTTATCTCTATCACTTGACATGTGATTAGTTATAGCAAATTATTTGAGTGTCCTACATACATATACACTGTCTGTCTCTGGAGATGGCAGCTACCTTAAGGTTAGCTAGGGATCGTGATACAGATTCATCACAGAGTTACACATGTTGTAAGTGCCCAGGGAATACTTGCGGAATCAAGTGAATTTGGATATGACGTCCTATTAGGAGAAATCCTCTGTTTTAATAAAACAAAACTGGGAACACAAGGGTTTAGCTCTTGAAAAGAAATCTCTAGATGAGGTTGTCTGGCCTTCTTTTCTGCTGCCTTCTGCTGGTGGTTCTTCCCTCAGTAACATTCAGTCTCAAAATCCTGCCTTTGATCACCCTTAGCATGGCTAAGACAGACTGCACTTTGAAAGAATGTCATATATTTTACTAAATACTGAGAAGAAATGGGAGACTGTGGAAAGCATTACTAATGTAGCTTATGTGAAATCAGGATTCTGATCCTCCTGTAGCTAGCTGTTTATACTGTATTCCAGCATCTACTAACTAAGGTATTATTCTCTAGCTCTGAGGAACTGGCCCATCTTTGAGGACACCAAACTTTATTCCTTACTTCCTACCTCCTGAGCTGAGTTTCCCTGGAGGGAGTCCTACAACTGGTTACCCAGGAGCATTCTCCCGATGTCTTGACGCCTTGGTGGGGTGGACCAGGAGGGTCAGACTTAGGGTCTGCAGCCTGCTTGTTATTCTCTCTTTATCCCACTTCTACTTGCTGGTAGCTGTAATTGAAATGCATATTTACTTTTGTGTTTTGTTCAAGTTTGGGTTATTAATACATTTCATCATCAGGTTTTTTGAACTCTTCTATTTTGGAGAATTGTTTAGTAACATTACTGAATCTTTATACCATGAAGACAGTAATTATTCGACATTATTAACTATTTTGGGGAACTAACCTACAGCTGTAAGATCTCCATTTTAAAAATGCCAGTGAATATTGTTTATAGATACTGAGTGTTAATAGCTCCAATATAGTTATCTCGAATCCAGTTTAATGATACAAATTGGTAAAACGTAACGTGGTTAATGAACTGACAGCAGGATCCTCTGCTGTGAGCCCTCACTTAGACTAGCCTTTAACTAGTACGGCGCATCCGATAAGGAAAGCTACATCCTCCAGTAAGTAAAGGCACATCCTGCCCCCGAAGGTGGAGAAGTGTTGATGGTCATTTCAGAAGTCAACACTTGCAGTGAGTGTATGTTATGGGGGAGAACAACTTAGAAAGGCGGTGACAGTGGCTCTGCAGCTTGAAGAGCATCAGGGTCACTGAATTGTAAGCTGGGAAACTGTAGTGTTGGTGTGTGCTACGCTATATATGTTGTTAACCATGACAGAATATTATACTAAAACAGGTACTTGGGAAGAAGCAAAGTAGAAACTTGCTATTTTCCACTGCCTTTTTACCTCTAACTCTATATAAGCCGGATAAACAATAGATAAAATGAGCCAGACTGAGATACTCAGAGGCATCAAGATGGTTCACTCATAGACCGCAGAGCAAGCCCATGCTTTATTTTAGCAAGCCGTGTGCAGTAACAGAACATGACTTTGGTTTTAGCATGTTAAAAAAAAAAAGGTTATTTGTTGACTAGGCTCTTTGAAGAGGAGAATCCTATGGCCTCATGGTCTTTTGTTACTCTCTGGAAATGCACATGCTGCCTTTAGAGCAGTTTTGAAGAAAAAAATCTCTCTGTAATTGCTGTTATAAATTTTATCAGTGCCGTTATTAAAAGTAATATAATTTTAGCAATTATTAAGAAAATTTTCAGTTTAATCAGTGTCATTAATGATTTAGCCATTATCAGTTTTTAAGAGAAATAATTGTAGCCATGTGTTGATTGCATTGGCCAAAAACTCATTTAGCCAAACGTGGTGGAGTTTACTATGTTCAGGCTACTTTTATGAAATTTACAAACAGTATTTCTTTGCTTTCTGCTGTATTCACATTTCACTAGCAACCATGTATTTGTGGAAGAAAGACCTTGTCACTTGTGTATATCTGAACCTAAAATGGAAGAATGTGACCCTAGAGACAGGTAGCTTTATAATTGAAGATCTGAGTCACTACTCTGTACCTGCACAGTCAGTGACGCTGACGGCATTCTCTGAGTTTTGCAGCTGCTCTCTCCCTCCTTTCTGAATCGTTCCTCCCCTGTCACTGCAGACTTGCCGCCCTTGAGCTTCCTCTCGGACTTTGCAAGTTGCTGTCTTCAGTTTGACCCTGTGTAGACAGTTCTTTAAAAGAGCACAGTGTTCAGGAGAGACAGTGTTTACTAATTAAGCTAAGCTGTTGTTTGCCATAATTCAGGGGATATTTTTGTTTTTGTGAGGAAGGTTTCAAGTTTAAAAATTATCTCAGGACATTAGTTTTAGGGGTTCATCCTGCCTGAGTGGCTCCAGTGTAAATTCTCTGAGCATTTGAAATTTTGTTCTGTGTTTTTCTCCGTTTTAATCAGGATTCTTCCTCAGAATGTTTGATAAAAATATTCAGCAATGGTAGCTGGATCATTCAGCATTTTTATCAAGTGTGTTTGGATGCTTACCAAATGCTGAGGTGTCACTAACTTGGCTGAACAGCAGATTTGTGTAGGACATCTATGAATGTGATAACAAAATTTTAGAAGATGTTATCAGGCCAAAATCAAAATTAAAGTTGATAAGATTGAAAACTGTCAATCCTAGACAAGTAGGATGGAGGAGGCCTTGCTGAGCATGGCCTCAACATGTAACGGCTGTAAGGCGATCACAATTCCCTAACACAGAACCTGCTCCATAACACAGGTGCAGTGAGTATAATTGGTCCCTGCTTGTTTTCATCTCAGTCAGATTAAAAGAGGGACTGTAACTGTGATGAATATTGAGTGTTGCTCATCTGTTCCTGTGATTAACTGACACTGGGCAGTTTTCTAAAGAGCCTTGGGGTGCAGTGGTTAAGAGCTACTGTCACAAACCAAAAGGCTGGCAGTCAGATCCATCAGCTGCACCTTGGGAGCCCTGTCGGGCAGTTCTGCTTGTCCTGCAGGGTGGCTGTGACTTTTATGCGGACAGTGGATTATCCATTCTAAGGGCTGTTGCGTATCTGAGGAGTGAGCATGCTGCATATTTCAAGGTTATAAAATTTCATGAGTAAACCTTGTGTGAATATTGAACTATGGGTAATGTATTATAGATTATACTTGTGTGTTAAAGACACTGAGTGAAATTATGATTAATACGCTGTTCTTTAAAGTCACTCATGTAAAATAAGATGGTGTAACTGGAGTATGCCTCTTAAAATTCAATATTTTCTCTACATTAAATGTATTTTGTTTAAGAAAACAAATTTGCCATCCACCGGAACTTTTCAGTTTCTCTTCCACTTGAACTGGTATTTCATGAACACTTGGGTGTGCCAAGCGTTACCTGTTACCTGCTTGTTCTAACACTTATCCTATGAAGCAAACAGCAGACACATTTTACAGAGTAAGAAGGAAACACCCTCATACACGTTATCTGATTTGTCGCACGTCACTCCATAAGTGGCATAACCAAGGACTTTAACTCAAGGCTGTATCTTTAGAACAATTTCTTTGTAAGTAATCATCTAATAGCATCTTCACAGGGTTAGTTTCCTTTGGGAATGGTCTGGAAACATTTCTCCAAGCTGAGAAAAGACTAGACTGTCATGCTTTGGTCCTGATTGCTTCCCTAGGTCAACAGTTATGACATCAGCAATGTGTCCCATAACTACGCCCGAGCTGTGCTGTCCCAGCCCTGCAGCACGCTGCACCTCACTGTGCTTCGAGAGCGGCGCTTCGGCAGCCGCACCCACAGCCACGCGGAGAACAACTCCCCACGCGAAGACGTTTTCCACGTGGTTCTTCATAAGCGGGACTCCAGCGAGCAGCTGGGCATTAAGTTAGTGCGAAGGACCGATGAGCCGGGCGTGTTTATCCTGGACCTGCTGGAAGGGGGGCTGGCGGCGCAGGACGGGCGGCTGAGCAGCAATGACAGGGTGCTTGCCATCAACGGTCATGACCTAAAGCATGGAACGCCTGAGCTAGCTGCCCAGGTTATTCAGGTAAGGGCCTGTGACAGCTCTTCAAGGTTGCTGCTGTTGTTGGGTGCTGTTGAGTAGATTCCAACTCACAGTGACCACTTGTAACAGAATAGAACTGTCCCATGGGTTTTCTGGGCTTACAGCTGCCGGCTGCAAGCCACCAATCCTCCGGTTACAGCCAAGCACTTAACTGTTGCAGGGCTCATTTGTATTCAAGGTACTTAACCTTAATTATCTGGTAATATTCGTGTTTAGTAGCAAATAGCCTGAGAAATCAGGGATATGTGTATTTCATTGGAAAAATCATGCATAGCTGTCTAAATTCCTCAGTCTCCGCAACAGAATAATTGTGAAGACAGGATCTTTTCTAAGAAGCACATATCCATAGATTTCTAAGCTGGCTACCTGTAGAGTGTGGGATGTGTAGCTTCACATTTCTGCCTCATTTCTTATCTCCAGGTTGCATGTCATAGCAGAGCTAGTGGGGAATGGTGTGTACATTCCACAAGGGAGGAGAGTGAGACTTCAAAGAGCTGGGACTCACCCCCCTGCCCCCACCCCATCACCTCTGCAAGGTTCATAAGAGTAGGGGGAAACACTTTTTATTAAAAATAATTCTTGACCCTACAATGCCTTTTTTTTTTTTTAAAGGAATTCAAAGCATCTCAGACACATTATACTGTCCTTAGAGTATCCCTGTCCAGTAGGCAGGGATAGACATTATTAGAGGAAGAAACATGTTTTCAGTCAGATCCTTGAGGCAGAGAAGTAGAAAATCTGCAGCTTGCCAGGGGATTCAGCGATGGGACATGTCTGCGGACACAAGGTAAAGCAAAGCTGCAGAAAGGAAGCATAGTACAGCAATAAAGGAAGCCAAGCATCTGAAATTAAAGTGTGTTTATAGTATACTGTACTGCACAGGCTCAAATAACAAAATTTAAGACGATTATAATCCAACCCACTTATTTCCCTTTTCCCCATCCTGTTTTTGCTTCTTTGGTTCAGTGTGGTCTTAAGAAAGTATGCACAAAAACACACACACTTTGTTGTTGTTGTTCGGTGCCGTTGAATCAGCACTGACTCACAGTGACCCTGTGTGTACAACAGGATGAAACATTGCTGGGTCGAGCGCCATCCTCACAATTGTTCCTGTGTTTGAACCTCGTGTTGCAGCCACTGTGTGTCTCCTCAAGGGTCTTCCTCTTTTTCGCTGACCTTCTACTTTGCCGAGCATGATGTCCTTCTCCAGGGACCGGTCCCTTCTGATGACATGTCCAAAGTACGTGAGGCCAAGTCTCACCATCCTCGCTTGTAGGAAGCCTTCTGGCTGTGCTTCTTCCAAGACAGATTTCTTGGTTCTTCGGCCAGTCCATGGTATATTTAGTATTCTTCCAAACATAATTCAGAGGGATCAGTTCTACTTCCGTCTTGCTTATTCCTTGTCCACTTCTGTGTATACACATACCCCTATTACATTGAGAGAAGATTCAGGTATTGGTCTCATATCATGGACTTGAGGTGTAAAAAAATTAGATACTAAAAATTTGCTTCAAATCAAAGGCAGCATTAGGACCTGTACCTCTGAATGTCTACTAACTACGGTGTCTGCTGACAGAGATCAGACCGTGAGAGTGGAGCTTGGCAGGACAAGGAGGCGACAGAGTGTTGTAGACATCGTACCACAAAGATGAGTACAGGCTCGTGCCCTGACTTTTAATTACTGTACAGTAGATGCGTGTAATAACAGTCATTTTCCCATGGACAGGCTTTTCATGTTTTTTCCCACCAACTTTAAGACATTTTGGTAAGTTTCTCTTCAGAAAGATTATACCAGTTTATATTTCCAATATCATGGCATGCCACTGGCTTAGAAATTACAGGTGTCATTAGTTGGACATCCTGCACTTTTAAAAATCTTGACTTTTATAAAACAGTGCTGTGTTTGAAACACTGAAATGTTAGAGATTCAGTGTATTTAAAGTTGGCGTAAACGGAAATGTGAGTCCATCATTTAAATTCCAAATGCTCACTTTCATCACATTCACAGACGTATGTCTTTCAAGAATCTGGAAGATCAAGAATTTACTTCTATACCCACATAAACATGAACTCCCCCCCCCAAGAGAAAGATTACATGCTGACCTTGGAGTATTTGGTGGTTATGCGGTATTAAGCAGATAGGAAAAATGATTTAGAAATCAAGTCACAGAGGGAACTTCTCATTGAACCATCTAATAACAGTCAGAAGCTTCAGGGTTTTGACTCTCAGGAATCTAGACAGTCTGTCTTGTTACTTATTTACCCTTCAGTTCAAGTCCTTGGACTCTGCTTTGGGAGTCTGACTCTAAGCTGTGCTGGTAGTTCTCCAGTTATTTTGAAGAATGTGTCTAATACTGTTTAGTTTAATAAGATGCTTGAAAAAGCTCCAGAAACCTTCTCTGAAGTCTTCTTAAAACCAGACAGTAGTTTAGCTTCAGTAGTGAGGAGGGTCTGCCATGAGGGCTGTGCTCCTTTAACAGCTGTCTGTATGGGATCAAACATACAAAGGCAACTCAGAGCATTCACTGGGAGCTGTAGTGGGGAGGGACAACTCAGAAAAGGAGGATGAGGGTGGTCGCACAGCTGCCATTAGGCGGGCAGTAGTGGTTGAACTGGGGTGTGTTTTGCTGTGTATATTCTCAACATCAACAACTAAGTATTTTTGAAAAGCAAATAAGCAAATGATTTTTAATAGTGCCCAAAAGCTGCTTATCACTGAAGGCAGAGTGATTTCTTCACACTGCTGATTGCCTCCTTGAAAGCAGACTGTTGTATTTCCCTGTAGGAATAATAGTTAAGTTGGGAATAATGGGGATGATCAAGAGTCAGCACCACGGAAATCAGGCCTGTACTTTCAAAGCAAATGTAAAATAGCTTTTAATATAATACATGTAAATCTTTTTAAAATGTGATAGAATGGCCTTCCAAATTTAAGTAGACATGAAACTAGAATTATTGTAACACTTAAGGGCATGTGGTGTGTGTAAAAATACTAATCTTGTTTGACAGGATTTCAGTAATCCTTTTCTAGAGCTTTCAGCTAATACTCTATTTTTTAATCATACCTGTAGCAAGCAGAAACATAGTTGTACACAGATCCACTGATAATTACACGTGGTCTGTGACAGCATATTTGAGTTAACAACGAACTGCACTCACAACGGTCCTTTTTGTTGTGTACATCTTTTTGTTAGTAACATGTACTGTAGGCTTGTGGTGGCACGGAATTTGCCGATGTCATTGTCAGACATTCACTTGCTAACAAATAAAGATTAGACATATGAAGCTATAATCAAAGGCAGTAGTAACGAAAACCACAAAAAAGAAAAGGTATCAGCGTAAACGTTAGATCCTGCTTAATGCTGGAGCCCCTGCTGCAGCACCCCACTGTAGGCCAGGTCTGCCTGCTTCTGAAGTAGCCACCGCAGAATTGACTTCAAACCTTACAGTGGATTTTAATCAAGTTTTGAATCAATTCCTCCTTTCAGCTTCTTCCCTCTGCTTCCACGCACAATACCAAGGCCAATCTTGAAAGGACAGAGAAGCATTAAAAGAGAAGTTACCCTTCCAGAGATCATGGGGAGACGAGATGAAGGGCGGTGTGACTGCCTTGGTTCCTTTGGAAGGAGGGGGGCCTACACGAGAGCTGTGTGTGTGTTCTCCTGACCCCTGAGCTTTGAGACATTTGCTAGTGAAGCCAGCGCCCTTGCTGCCAGCACTCCAAGCAGGGTCACTGCCCGGGACAGGCCCCGGTACTGAGACCCAGCAGTGTGTTGTCAGTCACTGTGCCCATGGTTTTTTCAAAGGCAGGTATCACTAACAGCTGCCAGTAACGCACATGTGTTGTCTGCAGGCGAGCGGCGAGAGGGTGAACCTGACCATCGCCCGGCCAGGGAAGCCGCAGCCTGCAAACCCGGCCCGTGAGGCAGGCACGCTGGGCGGCAGCCAGCACCCCCCTCAGCAGCTGTGTCACACCAGACCCAGCTCACACAAGGTGAGGGATTCTTGTTGTCCTGTCAGTTTCTGCTGCCTTCAAAGGATCGTTGCTAAAATTTGATAAGATTTCAATGTTCTCTGTAGGAGAGATGGGAAGCTATGTGTTTTGGGGATATGAAATACAAGTGACTGTCTCAGCCCATGGAGAGCATTTCTTGGTGGGGAAGCTTCTCCTTCAAATGATAGATCTTCTAGAAGAATCTGAGTTTGGTCCTACTTGGAAGTGAGGTTTATCTAGGGTAGCTAATTTACATGTAACAGTTGGTTATAGGATTGACAAACATGATGAAGCCGGGATCCACAAGTCTGTACTTAGCAGCTGGGCAGATTGCCCACAACAGGATTAGATATATTAAACACAGATCATAAAATTGGACAGTTAGGTGTATAGCATAGTTCTTTTTATATTATAGCTTATAGGAAGACAACCCTAAATCATTTGAAATTCCCACATGTTGGACCACTTTATTGCTTCTTCAGAATCAGTATCTACTGCTTCTGTAACACTTTCTAAAATCACTTATCTGTGCTGGGGATGTCAGTGCTGTCTCTCTGCAGTTCTGAAAATCAAGTGGTACCTACTGCATTCCTGATGGGATTTGCTTCCTTTGGTCTGTCATCTGAGCTCAACTTCTGGTAGGTCATGAAGCCCACAAAGTTTAAGAAAAGATGATAGTTACCCAATGATGTGAAAACAAGCTATGTATGAGTTTCTAAGTCTTTCTTCTTAGGTAAAATTATTTATTAAACAAAAAACTTTATTTATTGATCTGCCTATAACTGTAAGAGTGAAACTGTTCTGTATGAACTGTAATGGTGGGTCCATGACATGATACATTTGTCAAAACCACTTACAGGGCTGTATAACACAGAGGGAACCTGATGTAAACTGTGGATTTAAGTTAATACTGGTTCATCGTTTGTTACTAATGCCCCAAAGGAAAGTAAGGAGTTAATCATTGAACTATCTGTGGTGTCTGTACAACTTCTTCATAAAGCTAAAACTCCTCTAAGAAATGAAGTCTACTAAAACATCCAATTAAAAATATTCAGAACTCTTGAGAAGCCAGTGCTTTGATGAGAGGTATTTTTGGAGCATGTTCTGCAAGCTAGGTATGCTTTTTTTTTTTTAAAAAAAAAAAAAAAAAAGGATGATTCCTATGTGCTAAAGTGGCTTTTTAATGTGGGTAAATTGAGAGAATAATTACCTCTGGAATCTTTTACTGGTACCCTCAGAAAGCATAGCTTAAAGGCACAGTATTTTTGGTCTATCAGGTTGATCTAGTTTTCTCAGCTTAAGTACAGACCTGTCACTGGTATTTGGTTTAGTTAATACTTAAAAGAAATTATAACTACTGACTTTGTTCACATTTCTGAACAAAAACCTCAGTGTATGAAGGAAACCTATAATTTTGCCATCATAATGATAACTATGAAAAGGGAGTTATTGTTTTGAATAGGAGTTTCTAATGTAGTTTGTCCTTGCTTTTCAAATTATGTATACTTCAAAAGAATTGTAACATTAAGGCCAAAGTTGGTATATTGAATCTTTTTTAACTCACTGAATTCTACCATAGTTTGAGATATGGGTGTTTACGGCAACATTATATTTTAAGACAATTGTAAAAACTGCACATACTCACTCCAACATCCATACAGAGAACACTGCTTGTTTTATTTGTTTACTTGGATATGTGTGTTTTTCTCCCATAATGCTGCTAATTCTTGAATTTTATATGACATGCATTAAATAGTGGTGCTGAATTTATTCTTTTTTTTTTCTTTTTGAAATTTTACAGACCTGCTTAGTTAGAACAATCACATGGCATGAACTTTTAAATGTTAATTTAGCTATTTATAGTAATACTACATTTGTTATGCCAAAACCTGATTTAGAAAAATAGTTTTGTCATAGTCTCTTAGGGAAAGCACACACTTAACAGAGTTGTCTTGAAATAGTTTTTACGCAGTTTTAAAGGCTATCACTCCAGGTTTCATACCTTTACATAGGCTGTGTTAAGATGTTTACAGGTTTTGTACTAGGATGATATTTTTCAGGAAAATTATGCTGTTATTATAAGGAGTTCCTTTGATAAAATTAAAAGAGTATATAGATTCTGGGTCTAGAGAAAGATAGATGGGTCTGGATTCCAGAGCCTGATTTAGAGATTTGGTAAATAACTACCTTAACAGTTAAGTACATGTCAGCTCTTTAAAACGCTGCCATTAAAGAAATGTTTTGATTTTATAAATATGAATCCTATGTTTATATTGTAATAATTATTATCTACAACACCTTTGTATGTGTGCTAAGTATTAGCAAACTCTCACACATTATCTTCCACTGTTACACTTAGTAGGACAGTACCTGTGTTTGTGCATATATGTATGCATAATACATTGTGTTCAATGTACATATACAAAATATATATTTCTACTAATAGACTATGTATAATATAAACCCAAACAGTGCTGTCGAGTCAATTCCAACTTATGATGACCCTATAGGTCAGCAGAACTGCTGACCTTTCAGTTAGCAGCTATAGCACTTAACCACTATGTCACCAGAGTATATAATACAGTATATATTAATAGTATTATAGTATATATAATATTATATATAGTATATACATATACATATACACATATATATAAAATTCACATAATATATATAACCCTGGTGGCATAGTGGTTAAGTGCTATGTCTGCTTACCAAAAAGCTGGCAGTTTAAATCTGCCAAGTGCTCCTATAGGGTTGCCATGAGTCAGAACTGACAGCACTGGGCTTATATCTACATATTAATTCACATAAAAGCTGAAATAGAATTGTATCAAAATGTACTTTACTAACCAAATGCACTAGGAAAAACATCTGAACTGGACATATAGTCTCACCATACACTTGGTTCTTATAAAGGAAAAATACACTCTTTCTCACCCCAAAAGTATCTGGTGGTAGTTTGCTTCTTTCAAACACAAAAACAGTTTTAATAGTGCTTCTAGTGAAACTGCACAAGGACTCCTGATGTGAGCAACCCAGGGCTCATTATGATTTCATCTCAAGTACATATAATTTCAAAAGAAGCCCTGCAGTGATTATGCTCTCAGCTGCTAACTGAAAGGACATCAGCTTGAACCTACCAGGTGCTCTATGGGAAAGATATGGCAGGCTGCTTCCATAAATATTATAGCTTTAGAACCCCTATGGGGCCACTGTTCTCTGTCCTACCGGGTCACTATGAGTCAGAATCAACTTGGTAGAAGCATGTTTAGTTTGGTTTATGTGTAATTAACTTCTCTGCAACTATATTCCACGTAATAGATAGAACTTCTAAAAGAAAGTAATCATTTCTTATTCCAAATAAACTATATAAAAAAATGATTAAAAGTGTTGGAGACAGTCTGAACTCATTCTTTTTAAGAATGGGAACCAGACAAGGATGCCTTTTGTAACACTACTTTTAGTCAACACTGTACTAGAGGTCCTAGCCAGAGCAATAAGGCAAGAAAAAGAAAGAACATCCAAATTGGTAAGGAAGTCCCTCTTTGCAGATGATATGATCTTATACACAGATAATCCCAAGAGTCCACAAGAAAACTATTGAAACTAATAATAGATTTTGGCAGAGTATCAGGATACAAGATAATATACAAAAATCAATTGGATTCCTCTACACCAACAAGGAGAACTTTGAAAAGGAAGTCACCAAATTAGTAGAATACTCCCCAAGAGGACAAAATACTTAGGAATAAACTCAACTAGAGACATTAAAGACCTATAAAAAGAAAACCACAAGACGCTACTGCAAAAAACCAAAAGTGGTCTACATACCATGTTCATCAGTAGGAAGACTCAACATTGTATCTGTTCTACCCAAAGTGATCTACAGATACAGTACAATCCTAATCCAAATTCCAATGACATTTTTTAACAAGATAGAGAAACAAATCACTAATTTCATAATGGAAAAGGACTCCTTTAAAACGTATTGCTGATGAGTCACTTCTGATTCATAGTTACCCTATAAGAAAGAGTAGAACTTCCCCATAGAGTATCCAAGGAGTACTTGGTGGATTTAAACTGCTGACCTTTTGGTTAGCAGACGCAGCACTTAACTACCATGCCACGGAATGCTCTTAGGGGTGCAGAATCAGCCTTCCAGATCCAGCCCTGCCCTGGCCAAACTGTGTGTCCTTTGGCAAGCTGTATCACTTCTCTTAGGCTCACTTTCCTTCCTTGTAAAGTGAAAACAGCAGTACTGCTCTCTAAAGTACACGCACTGCATCTAGTAAGAACAGCAATGGCAGCAGACACCACCAGACACTGTTTTAAGTCTTTTACACAGGTTACATAGGTGTATGTAAGCCATAGCTCTTAACCACTACACAGGGATCTCCATGAAAGGGGAAGAGGAGTCAAATAAGTAGAGCATTACTGACGAAGAACAAAGTGAGAGGCCTCACACTATCTGATTTTAGAGCCTGTTGTACTTCCCTGATAGTCAGAACAGTTTGGTACTGGTACCATAACAGATATGTAGACCAACAGAACAGAATTGAGAACCAACACATAAATTCATCAAACTGTGAGCGGATGAGACAGTTTCTTTAAAAAGTATGCTGGCATAACTGGATAGCCAAGCCAAGTGCCGTCGAGTCGGTTCTGACTCATGGCTATCAATTTTCAAAAAAAAGAAATAAGGCCCATACCTTACACCATACACAAATTTAACTCAAAATGGATCAAAGAGCTAAATATAAAATCTAAAATGATAAAGATCATAGATGAAAAAACAAAGACAACAGGAGGAGCCCTAATACATGGCATAAACAATTGGATTAAGGCACCAATCCAAACGTGCAAACACCAGAACAGAAAATAGGTAACTGGAGGCTCCTAAAAATCAAACACTTAGGCTTATCTAATGACTTCACCAAAAGAGTAAAAAAGACAACCTACAGACTGGGGTGAGGCAGGGGGTAGGATTGACTATGACATATGCAAGCCCAAAAAAACTCCGCTGCTGTCCAGTCGACTCTGATTGATAGCAGCCCTATAGGTCAGAGTACAACTGCCCCATAAAGTTTGCAAGGAGTGCTTGGCAGATCTGAACTGCTGACTTTTTGGTTAGCAGGCACAGCACTTAACCATCACGCCACCAGGATTTCCAGTAAGGATCTCATCTCTAAAATTTACAAAATACTGCACCTCAGCAACAAAAAGACACTGCAGCTAAAAAATGGACAAAGGATATAAACAGACACTGCACCAAAGAAGATATTCAGGTTGCTAACAGATACATGAGGAAATGTTCACAATTGTTAGCCATTAGAGAAATGCAAATCAAAACTATAATAAGATACCATCTTACCCCAACAAGGAGGCACCAATCCAAAAAACACAAAGTAATAAATGTTGGAAAGGTTGTGGAGAGTCTAGAACACTTAAACATTGGCTTGTAAGAGTGTAAAATGGCACCTTGACTTTGGAAATCAGTTTGGCTCTTCCTTAAAAAGCTAGAAGTATAAGTTCCATAAGATACAGTAATCTCAATATCCTAGAGAAGTAAGAGCCATCACACCAACAGATAATGGATACTCGTGTTCATTCCTGCACTGTCCACAATGATAAAAAGATGGATGCACCCTAGGTGCCCATCAACAGACAAATGGATAAACAAATTATGGTACGTACACACAGTAAAATACTACCAACAGTAAAGAACAGTAATTTGGGAAATATCTCACAACACAGATGAATCTAGAAGGCATTATACTGAGTGAAAGGACAAATGTTTTATGTGACTACTATTATAAGAACTCAAAAGGTTTGAACACAGAATAAATCATTCTCTGATGGTTACGAGGGTGGAGAGGGAGGAAGAGGGGAATTCGTTAGACAGTGGGTGACACTCATTGTATGTAAAGTGAAGGACAACATATAATACAGGGGAAGTCAGCAAAGAATATCCTGAATTCAGCCAAACCCTTTGAGGGAAAGACTAGCTGTGTTTGGGGTCTGGGGACCATCTTTTCAGGGGACATCTTGGTCAACCAGCGTAAGAAAGTTTATTAAGAAAATATTCTGTACCCCACTTTGGTGAGTAGTGTCTGGGGTCTCAAAGATAGAAAGTGGCCATCTGACATGCATCTGTTGGTCACAGCCCACTTGGAGCAAAGGAAAATGAAGAACACCAAGGACGTAAGGAAGATATTAGCCCAAGAGACAAAAGGGCCATGTAAACCAGAGGCTCCGTTAGCCTGAGACCAGAAGAACTAGATGGTGCCCAGCCACCACCAGTGACCAACCAGACAAGAAACAGAACAGAGAGCCCCTGATAGAGCTGGGGGAAAAAATGTGGAGCAGAATTCAAATTCCTGTAAAAACAAAACCAAACTGACTGAGACTAGAAGAACCCCTGAAGCCATGGATGGCCTCCAAATGCTCTGTTAACCCAACACTAAAACCATTCTCAAAGTCCACTCATCAGACAGATTTTGTACTGGACTATAAAGCATAGTAGTACATATAATAATAACTCATGAAGAATGTCTCTTTTAGTTCAGGCAAATACATGAGACCACACAGGTGGCTTCTAGCCTGGAAGCTGGATGAGAAAGCTGGGAGGGACATGCAAAACCCGGACTGGAGAGAGGGAGTGTGCTGTCACGTTACAGTGATTGCGACAGCGTAATGTGATACGTAGAGAAGTGTTTGTATGAGAAATTAACCTGAGCTATCAACTTTCACTTGAAGCACAATAAGAAAAAATTAAAAATGAGAAGTTATTAGTAATATCAGTTAAGATTTTTTCTTTTGTATTTTGAATTTTCAGCTTCTGTATTCAAAATGCCCAAAATCAACTCTTATTTAAAAGTGCAGAAATAATTTTATTCAACAAACTGCGAAGACACAAAACTATGGGTAGTTTTTTCAATACCGATTAAAAACTAATGTCAACAGAATTACATCACATTTAAAAAATTTTCTTGTCCCTACTTTAACACATGAAACCTGAAACATTTATTACTTAAATTTAATACTTAGTAGTACAGATGGTGTTCAAATCATGTCAGTTTATTTTGTTATCTTGGCATAAAAAATTACAAGTTATCTCTTGAACCAAAATGGCAAAATTCTGATTCTAGAGATTAAAGATTAGCCCTAAAACAAAATTAAATTGCCTGTTTTTAAAAGATAAGCACCAAGTCAAACTCAACTAGTAGAGGCAAGTGTAGGGTGTTGTGAGGGCAGTAGCTACGGCATCAGCTCGTATCCCAGCACAGTCACTTACATGACTTGGGGCAAGTTGTGTGACCTTGCTGTGCTTGTTTCCTCATCTGTAAAATGGGGCCATAATAAGTATTTGTTTTTAAGACTGTTAGGAGGATTAAAAGAAATGCTTGTAAAGCTGTTATCTTTACACATAGTAAACATTCAATGAATGTTGGTTATTACAGTGAGTATATACATTTTTTGATTGAATTTTAAGCAGTGTTTTAAATTCTCCTTTACTTCTGGAAGTTATTTTCAGTAATTAAGTAGTGGTGATAAATGAAGTCAAAATAGCTTTTCCCTGAGATTATTACAGTCAGTCTTCCTTATTCAGAGACTCCATATTTGCATATCTGCCTACTCACTCAAATTTGTCACCCCCAGATCAATACTTAGGCTGTCTTGCAGTTGTTTTCCCACATGGGCAGCACAGATTTGAGCCACCTCGTGTGCACGTTTCCAGCCAAGGCTGAATGAACGAGGCTGGCACAGTGTCCGTTAATTCACTGTAGACAGAGACTTTGTAGAACAAAACTACCACCAGTGACAGAAGCCAGTGGTGGTTTATTGGGAATTTATTTTCCTGTCATTAACTTTTAAAAGTTCAATTATTTTTTAATCTTTCAGCTTTCCATGAAGGTTTTGAAGGTGGAGATGAAGCTGCTTCATCATTAAGCACTTTGATAATCCTATCAGTAAGAATGGCAAGAGAAAAATTAGCAAAATTCATAACTTGCTTTTTAACTACTCTGTCAACTTTTCTTTCAAATAAGAAGGGAGAAAGATGGCAGTAAAATTAATTGCCTTACATGAGAAAAATGCAAATAAAAAGCCCAGGCGATACCATTTCACCCTGGCATTACTGGCAGGAAGCACAAAAACAGGAAATAACAAATGTTGGAGGGACTGCGGGGAGAGTGGAACTCTTACGCACTGCTGATGGAAATGCAAAATGATAGAACCATTTTGGAAAACAATATGGTGCTTCTTTAGGAAGCCAGAAATAGAAACACCATATGATCCAGCAACCCCACTCCTAGAAATACATCCTAGAGAAATAAGGGCCATAACATGAGTAGACATATGTACACCTGTGTTCACTGCAGCACTATTCACAGTAGCAAAAGATTGGCAACAACCTAGATTCCCATCAGCAGACAAATGGATAAACAAACTGACAAACACACACACACACACACACACACACACACAACGGAGTCGTGCTACAACCCTGCAACAGTGCAGAACAAAGACGAATCTGCGAAGTATCTCGTAACATGAAGGAAGTGGGGAGACATGGTGCTGAGGGAAACCAGTCACACAAGGACAGATACTGTAGGAGGTCACTTTAAAAACTCACGAAAAGAAACAATCTGACAGTCAGCAGGAAGGGGAGGAGTGAGTGTGGACAAAGACTAATTGGTACCTTGTAAAGGTAAGACAGTACACAGTGCTGAGGAAGCCAGCCCAGCTCGTATGAGGCAAGGTCATGGGTGCGCCATGCACACATCCTCACTCCCTGAGGGGCGCATTGCTGGGCTGAGGGCTCTCAGGACCGTGGTCTCAGGGAACATCTAGCTCGCCTGGCGTAACATGGTTTATAAATAAAATATTATACGTTCTACTTTGGTGAGTATTGTTTAGGGTCTTAAAAGCCTGGAAGCAGCCATCTAGAATGCTCCACTGGTTTTACTCCTTCGAGAGCAGGGAAGAAGGAAGAAAACCGAAGAAACAAGGGAAAGATTAGTCCAGAGGGCTAATGGAACACGTCTATATCAACCTCCAGCAGGCTGAATCCAGTACAACAGGTGGTGCCCAGCTATCACCAGGGAATATTCTGACAGGGATCCCAACAGAGGGTCCCTGACAGATCAGGAAAAAGAGAACAAAATTCTAACTCGGAAAGACTAGAGTTGCCCGACAGACAGGACAAACCCTGAGAACGTGGCCTCTGGGCACCCTCTCAGCTCAGTAATGAAGTGAGTATAGAGGCTCAGCCTTCAGCCAAAGGCTAGACAGACTCGTAAAACAAGACTGCAGGTGATGCCAGCTCAGGGGCAAGGGTGAGAAGGCAGCAGGGGACAGGCAAGCCAGTCAAAGGGAACCCAAGGTGGAGAAGGGAGAGCATTGACCTGTCGTGGGTTGTTAACTCATCTGTGTACTTTTTAATGAGAAACTAGTTTGTTCTGTACACCTTCATCCAAAGGACAGTTTTAAAAAATTGTGGTAAATCCAGGTGTAACAAAACCAAACAAAAATTGATTGGCTTGTCTGCAGAATTTTCATGCTCAAGTGCAGTACAGTGTGGACTTCTAGAGAATGTATTGTAGAATCACTTGGAGATAAGAAATACTGCACAAAAGATGTGCTTAGTTTACTTGGCCTCTGTGTAGCCACAGTCCTGAGTTCTTTCAGTTCCGTCAGTAGATGCCATGTGCTGTCAGATCGGCTCCTCCAACTCACAGCAACTCTACAGAACAGAGTGGAACTGCCCCTTAGGATTTCCCAGGAGTAGCTGGCACATCGGAACTGCCAACGTTTTGATTAGCAGCCAAGCTCTTAACCACTGCACTGCTGACATTCTTGTACACAGATAGTCATGAAAATACAGTGACCCAGAATTGGACGTGTGTCCAGTGTTTAGTGTAGTGTCTGTACTTGTTATGAAATGTGTATAGTAAGGAGGAACATGACCGTATAAGTACCATACACGATTAGTTTAGGATGTCTTCACTTCAGCTTCGTATTGTTCATCATCCAGTCACTTTTTCCTTTGATTTTTTAGGATCTCACCCAATGTGTTACATGCCAAGAAAAACACATTACTGTAAAGAAGGAGCCCCATGAGTCCCTTGGAATGACGGTAGCTGGTGGCAGAGGCAGTAAGAGTGGCGAGCTGCCCATCTTTGTGACCAGTGTGCCCCCGCATGGCTGTCTTGCACGAGATGGCAGAATCAAGCGAGGTAAGAGAGGCTTTTGAACAATCCTACTACATCTTCTCCCTAAACTCATGTTTTTAAAAATTAGAGTATCCACAAAGTTTTTGAAATCCTTTAAGATGTTGCTTGCATATGAAAGTACAATACCTTCCTATAAGATTAGAAAAATGCCTAAAGAAAAAGGAAAATTGTTGAAGCCTGATGATCTTTGTAGAATTTGCTAATAGTTATCCAGTCAGTCTATTGGGTTATTTTATGTTGGTAAAGACCCTTTAAGAGACATACATATTCCTCATTATGGCAGATTAGATACTCTGAAGGGCAACCTGACTAAAATACAACATTGTTCGCAAAGTTAACTGAAAAAAAAGTACAATTGTTTATATGATATGATATCAAGAATGTAAAAATCATTTAAGAAAATTAGACATATAATACAAAATGCTTTGAAATTGCAATGGCATTTATTTCCAGTTGGTAAGGTTTCAACTTTTTGATATTCCAGTTTTTCATAACAGGTGCGTATTACTTTTGAAGTGTCTGGGATGAGCTTGGAAAAGCAAGTGGAGCAGAAGAAAGGCATACTAAAAAGGGGGTGGGTGTAGGAATAGACTCCCAGTTCCGCATTCCCCACCAGCGTTACACAGCTCACAGAGCTGGCAGTAGGGATGGTAACTAGCCAATGTTACTGTGGCAAAAATGGCATTCTACAAAGACTCGGTTTTGCCACAGTAGCTTTTCCAAAGTTTATATGGAAAAATGAATCTTAAATGTTCTTTGTCTAAGCATGAACTTGGACCTCTACCTCACACTATAGAAAAAAATTAACTGAGAATGAACCAATGACCTAAATTTAAGAGCTAAAACTTTTGAGAAAAACGGAGGTGTAAATCTTTGTGACTTTGTGTCAGACAATGTTTTCTTAGATAAAACACCAAAAACATAAGCAAGGAAAAAGAGATAAGTAAACTGGACTTCATCAAAATTTTACAAATTTTTGTGCCGCAAAAGACACCATCAAGAAAGTGAACACAACTCACAGAACCAGAGAAATACTAGCAGATCTCATACCTTGTAAAGGACTTGTGGCCAGAACAGATCAAGAACTTTTAAAACTCAATAATAATTGCCAACAGAAAAACAAGTGAAGGATTTTTATAAATATTTTTAAAGAAGATCTGTAAATAGCCAACAAGCACATAAAGAGATACTCAACAACATTAGTGATTGCCAAAGCCAGCCAAGTGCCATCAAGTCAGATCCAACTCATGGCGACACTAGGGGCCAGGGTAGAACTGACCCCCAGAATATTCAAGGAGTGCCTGGTGGAAGCACTTAACCCACTACACCACCATTAGGGAAATGCAAGTTAGAAACCACAAAGAGATACTACTTCACACCTACTGGAATAACTATAATTAAAAAAAAAGACAGATAAGAACAAGTGTTGGCAAGGACTTAGGCAAGCGAGAACCCTCATATCCTACTGGTTAGAATGTAAAATGATGTAGCTACTTTGGAAAACAGTTTGGCGGTTCCTCAAAAAAATTAAATGTATGCCCATGCAAAAACTTGTATATGAATGTTCAAAAAATAGGCAAAATGTCTATCAACTGATGAATGAATAAAATATATTTCCAAATGAGGGAATATATACTACAGTGTGGCTGAAGACCAGATATATTATGATGATTCTGTTTATATGAAATGATTGTATGATTATATGATTCTGTTTGTATGAAATGCTCAGTATCCACATCTGTCGCTGCAGAAGGTAGATGGATGGTTGCCTAGGGCTGGACAAGTAGGGACTGTTAGTGAGTACAGTGTTTGTCTGGAGATAAAAATTTCCTAACATTGATTGTAGTGATAGTTATACAACTCTGTTAACATATTAAAAATTGTAGAATTGTACTCTGTATGTGTGAATTGAATTTTATTTGAGTTATAGCTCCAAAAAGCTGTTATCCAAAAAAAAAAAAAAATATTTTCCCAATTGTAGAATTTGGGGTAATTTTTATTTCCTTCCAGTTGTTATGTTTTCTAAGTTTTCAACAATAAGAATGTTTTGCTTTAATGATCTGAAAAATAAATGGCAGACTGGGAGAGGAGATTTTCTGTAGGATTTTTTTATATAAAATTTGTGCTTCCCATAAAACTAATCCTTTCTGTCCTAACCTTTCATATAATCCTCGTTGCCCTTTATTTTATTATAGTATTTGGCTGAGCAACAAATACTTTTTCTTTTCTCAAGGAAGGGAACGTGTTCAAATCACAAGTTTCATTTCCTGGTGTGAGCCCATGGATCTCCTCTAGATGGATTCTGATAATGTTTACACTAATATATGGGACTATCTTTATGTATAAAATTGCATAAACATAAAATAGAATATATTAAAAATTCATTTCTTATGAGCAAAAGATCAAATAGTTTTTGAACTGGAAAGAACTGTAGAAGTCACTGCTTAGAGATTAAAGATGACTCCAAGATCTATACGTGCTAAACCGGGCCAAGTTGCGTGGGCTTTCCACCTCAGCACTGCGCCCCCAACTCCTGCGCTTTCATAGGAATTGTGAGGTTACTTTGCATTTCTGAATTGCTTTGGAGTGTTTTCCATGAATTAGCTTTTTCCTCTCTATCGAAAAACTTACAAAGAAAGACAATGGCCATCCACCTCACCTCCTCTCGGTTACTGGAATGGACCTTGCTGGTTGGTCTACAAATGGCAGGAGTCATGGGGAAACGGCCCTTGGCAGCTCAGCTTGTTGTCCTGTTTCCTCCACTGACCAGGTGATGTGCTGCTGACCATCAACGGCATTGACTTGACCAATCTGACTCACAGCGAGGCCGTGGCCATGCTGAAAGCCAGCGCTGCCTCCCCGGCCGTTGTCCTTAAAGCACTGGAGGTCCAGGTCGTGGAGGAGCCTGCCCCGACCACGGAGGAACAGCCCAGCGCAGTCAGTGAGAACGAGTATGATGCCAGTTGGTCCCCGTCCTGGATCATGTGGCTCGGACTTCCCAGGTACTGAGAGCTTTCCTGCTGTCCCGTGGAACAGTCGTGTGTGACACAGTCACTTTGCTTACTAAGGGGACTGGGGGCGGGAGGCTTTGACTAAACAGGAGTAGCAACGTTGAGTCCAGTTACAAAAGAAAAGGATACTGTTTTCATGATATGATCTCATCTAAAAGACTATTTGAGGTAGAAAAAGTAAAGCAGTTCTGCCCAGTCCACTAAGGGTCTTAACCCTCCAGCCCTGAGAGCAGATGTTCAGGCTCTTAGAAGACCTGTCACTCTCCAGCTGTCTTTCTGAAGACCGCTTCGCTTCACACACTGCCTACTGCTCTTCACCATGGAAGCCTGGGTGTCGCCTCCTGGTAGAAACCTTTCCAAAAGCCCTTTCTTATATTTTCAACCCTCTCTAAAAAAACAGAGTTTAACACTCAGTTTTCATTGGGCACAAGAGTCTCTTAAGCCAAACCACTGCTGTTTAAGAGGACCTGCATCTGCCCAGCTTTAAGAAGAGTTGGGTGCTCACAGCTGACTTTGATCAGTCCCAGCTTGCTGCGGTTGACTTGAGGCTGGGTCCCCGGGCAGACCATGTACCTTTGTCCAGTTACTGCTGAGCTCTTTGTTATTGAGGTGGGAAGAATGTGCATTGCTATCATTTTTTTCCAGATCAGTTTAGAGTCTTACTGTAACTAAAAATCCTAACTCATCTTATTATTCTTAGCTTAAGTGTGGAAATTCCTGGTCCTTAAAAACAAGCAGTAAGGATGTTTCAGAGCCAATCTGACTTCTTACAGGATAAGTTTATAATAACAACTAGCTTTTCTTTAGTGCCCCATGGTACTAAAAAGTATGTAAAATATTTTTACATAATAATAGAAAAGGCAAGCATATTATTGGATTTCATTTGCTGATGTGTCCTCTTGATTAAACAAGAATCTGAAGACCTAAAGCTGTGACAGAACTCGTGTTTGGGGAAACCCTGGTGACTTAGGGGTCAAGTGCTACAGCTGGTAACCAAAAGGCTGGCAGTTCTCATCCACCAAGTACTCCTGGGAAACTCCATAGGGCAATTCTACTCTGTCTTATAGGGTCACTGTGAGTCAGAGTTGACTCGATGGCAGAGTTTGGTTTGGTTTGTGGTTAGGCATGTTAGATTTGAACCCTGTGAAGAAATAGATTTATGACAAAGATAATTTAACAGTGTCATATGTTTGTCATGATAAAAACAGGTGTGTTTTTTTCCAGTGGGAAAACCAACATAAATTTCCACATGGCTGCTATTAGCATCTGCAGAGGTGCCATGTACATGGTGAAGCTGTATCTGTCAGAGGGAGCCCTGTTTATCTGTTTGAACACTCCAGTGATGCTTGGACCTGGGGCTTGAATTCAGAATAGTAGATGTTTCCCTGCTGGGCTGGTGGGTGGGAGCTGTCCCACTGCAGCAGCGGGGCAGACTGAGGCCAGTGGCCCTCCTGCTTGCTTTGACTTCCCTTACTGGCTGCCAGTCTGGTTTCAGAGTCAGCTGTTTCTGTGTTCAGACCTTTTTCTGTTGTGCCCAGAAGAATAACACAGGTTTAGAGGAGAAATACACTGCTGCGTCCTATCTGTCTTCGAAAGCAGCTGTGTGGAAGGAATACCTATCGGTAAAGGGCCTCAATATCCTGCGGATTCTGTTGCTTGCAAATCTGCATTCATCAACTGGGCGTCAGATGGCCGCTCCCCCACGGGCCTGCAGGGCCCCTTTACGCAGGTTTCCCACACGGGGGTTCTTCTGCTGTAGTTCACTGGGAATATATCAGAGACCTTGTTTTTGAAGAAGATGGAAACAGCCAACAGTGACCCTAAAATACCAAGCTGGTGCTTGGGGCCCTGCTCCGTCCCAGAAGCTCTTCATAGAGCTCTTTCTTGTCTGTGAGCTGAGAAACTGGCCCTGATTAGAAATTCTAGCACACAGTGTATTTCTTTATGGAATTGGCTTTATTTGTTAAGAAGTCTTTTTCGGTAGACTAAAAACAGAAAACTTTGCATTAGATACCTGTGCATCCGGTTTTACCTAAAACTGAAAGCTATTTTATTATTTTTTTAATTGAAGGCTATTTTTAGGGACAGGGTTTTTTAAAAAATCATTTAGCCATTTTTCTATTTTATTTTAAAGTGTTTACTCATTACTTGTACCTGCCTGAAAAAACCTGCTGCTGTCAAGTTGATTCTGACTTACAGTGACCCTAATAGACCAAGTATAACTGCCCCATAGAGTTTCCAAGGAGCGCCTGGTGGATGTTAACTGCTAATCTTTTGGTTAGCAGCCACAGCACTTACCCAGTCGGCCATCAGGGTTTCCAGCCATAGGGTTAGGGAGGTGTAAGTAGATTTTTCCCTTTATCCCCACTGAGCATCCCCCAAACTAACAGCAGTGTTTGGACTGTACAATCTCAATGTCTGTGAAATAAAAGTAAAAAAATACCAATTATTGTTATTAGTGCTTTCCAGATTGAGTTCCCTAATTGAGTAGTTAGAGCTTGCCTTACAGTGAATGCATCTGTATTAAAGTGCAGACTGCAGTGTGCCTCAGCGGGGGGCAGTTGCCATTGGGGGGGAAGCTGCCCTTAACTTCCTTCATTTAAGTGTAGAGATCCACAGCACTAGATCTCTGTCACCCCACCGTGTGGCTATTTTGTTGTTCCTTTGGCTGTTGAGTTGATTCCAATTCATAGCGACCCTCTAGGACAGAGTAATACTGTCCCATGGGATTTCCAAGCATAGGAACAGTTGTGGGCGTGGCACAGGACTGGGCAGTGTTTCGTTCTCTTGTGCATAGGGTCGCTATGAGTTGGACCCAACTTGACAGCACCTAACAAGTTTCTATACAAGCAGACTATGAAACACATGTCTCATGAAGGACAAAAATGTTGGAAAAATTAGTTTATCTAGGAGTGCATCTGCTGGAAAGTATGTACTGAAAGTAATAGTAGATTCTGAAAGAACTGAAGCAGTCTTTTTCTTTTTTTTCCCTAGGAGTTGATAACGTGATATGAGTTATAGCAGAGATTAGTAGACTGGCCAAGCAACCCCCCAACCCCGTTAATTTTTTCTTTATTTGTGTGCTCATTTCTAGTGCCCTTCACAGCTGCCATGACATAGTTTTACGAAGAAGCTACATGGGAAGCTGGGGTTTCAGTATTGTTGGTGGATATGAAGAAAACCACACCAATCAGCCTTTCTTCATCAAAACTATTGTTCTGGGAACACCTGCTTATTATGATGGGAGATTAAAGTGAGTCTTGATATGTTTAACTGTGTGATAAATGTTTGTTGTGATGGACACAGTCTATTACAGGGGTTAGCACCCAGCCTAGCCTGAGGTCTGTTTTTGTAAATAAAGTTTTATTAGAACAGACACACACTCATTCACTTAGCAACTCACAGTGAGTGCAACAGCAGAGTGGAGTTGTGGCAGCCGTGTGGTGTACAGACCCTAAATATTTACTGTCCTGCCCCTCATGACATATAAATTTGTTTACCCTGATCTAGAGGTAAACAGTACCTTTACCATGGCTGTATTTTGTTAATCTCATGACAGGAACTGGACCTGAGTCATTTGATTCGGACACAGGGTGACACAGCAACCAGCCCTGAGCGTCTTTTCGCAGCAGCCTGACTCAGGCTCCGTGCGGTCTTATCAGATTACACCGCTTTATTTTTTTCCACAGCGCGTAGCCTACCTGACATCATAGTTTACGCAGGCTCCCTGAGGGAGGGGTTTGTCTTGCTTTACTGTCATAATGGTCTACGGTATTAAATGCTGAGTATGTGGTGTTTAACCTTAACCCGATGGAGGTAAGTGCTGTTGTTGTTCCTGGTTTACAGACTTCTGAAATGACTGAATGAGGCTTGGGGAGGTTAGGAAACCTGTCCCAAGGCCAGTCAGCTGAGTGTGGCTGAGCGGGATGCAAACCAGAACTCTTGTTAGTTGCCCTCATTGGGCAAAATGTACTTCATCCCACATGTAGCCGGCTTGCATTGTCCAAGCTCAGGTGCTGGGAGAAGAAAGAAGTGGTTTCATGTCAAGAGATGATCACACAATGACTACAGAAATGGCAAACGGCTTGTTCCCTACGTAGTTACCTATGTGGTTCCATCGAGGAGTACGCATTAGGGAGTAACAATCAGCCATCACCTCTTGGTTATAATCTCTCTTTTATATAAAAAACAGAATGTTCTGGAAGACCTAGTTCTTAAGAAGTAAATGCTGACATACTAGACAAAATGCTACACACATGGAGCGCATACATGGTTTGCAAAGAGAAAGTGACATCCACATAGTATTTTAACAAGTTGATCAGGATCAGCAAGTGCTATTTCAGTTTTAGGTTGGTCAAGTGAAAAAAATCATTGTCTTAGGTGGAAAAGAGTAGGGAAAAATGAATTAACCATTCTCTTAACTTAGATACTTAACCACTCTGGGCTTTAATTAATTAGTTTATAATATGTGTTCCATCTACTTCCAAAAAGAAATGGAAGTAGCTATCAGTATAATAGCGTCTTCATTAAGGTGATTGAATTACAAACTGGAGACTAAAACTTTTAAAGGAATAGGTCCTTAGATTCATCACCTATTTGTGATCACTCAGCTTTGGAGCATACCAGAAAAACCAAACCCCACTGCCATCAAGTTGATTCTGACTCGTAGTGACCCAATAGGACAGAGCAGAGCTGCTCCACAGGGTGTCCAAGGCGCACCTGGTGGGTTCACACTGCCAGCCGGTTTTGGTGAGCAGCTGTAGCACTTAACCACGATGCCAGCAGTTTCCACGTGGAGGATAGTGAGTATCCGTTACTTAGAGAAAAGGATATGTGGGTCTTATCCTCAGTTTAATTCAGCTCTTTGAATGTGTAAACTCTTAAAAAAGTATGTAGAAACAACAGAATGATAACCACCCCTCAAAACGCATTATTTGGTATTTTTTAAATAGGCCACAGGTTTACTACTCTTCTCATCCTGTTTTGCTTCAGCTGTGACAACAACCAGGTGGAAACTAGTCTGCTTGCCCAGAGAATCTACCAATTACAGGAGGTTTGGCACAGGGGTGTCTTTGATGGGCCTGGGAAAGCCAATATAGGCTTAAATGTGCTCAACTGAATGAACTCCATCTCATGGGGGCCTTGTGTGCTACAGAGCAAAACATGGGCTGGTCCTGTGGGGCCCACACCATCGCTGGCATGTTTGAGTCCACCATCATGGCTGTGGTGCTACTCCGCCCCCCTGAGGGTCTCCCTCTCCCTCACTGGTGCTCTGCTTCGCCAGACATGATGCTCTTCTGTAGAGACTGATCTCTCCTGATGACGTGTTCAAAGCAAGTGGAAGTCATCCTCTCAGAACACTGGATAGTGTTCTGTTGTGACCCAGAGGATTTTTGTTGGCTGATTTTTAGAAGTAGATCACCAGGCCTTTCTTTCTAGTCTGTCTGAGTCTGGAAGCTCTGCTGAAGCCTGTTCACCTTGGGTGACCCTGCTAGTATTCACAAGACTGGGGGCAGAGCTTCAAGTATCACAGCAACACACAGGTTAGCGCAGGAGGACAGACTGACAAATGGGTAGTAGTCTCTCCTGTACCCTAATCGTTGTTTGTTAATTGTTAAATGAACTTATGATTTTCATGCTAAGGAAATTTCAAGTGGGATAATGTTTTTCATACCATAGCAGTCACAGGAGTGTACTTATTTCTGGTCTTCCTTGTCTTTGTCCAGATGTGGAGACATGATCGTAGCGGTGAATGGCTTGTCAACGGTGGGCATGAGCCACTCTGCATTAGTCCCAATGCTGAAGGAGCAGAGGAACAAAGTTACTCTGACCGTTATCTGCTGGCCGGGAAGCCTTGTGTAGACTGCTGAAACTGGTTTTGAGTCAAACATGTTCTTTTAAACTCTTTAGTTCCATTTGTTTTAGTTGGTAGGAGCTGCGGACACAGCTGGTATAAGCAGGGCCAAAACCCACTAAGACTGTCCTTACTGTTTAAAGTGTTTCCCCCAAGGTAGTCCCATTTCTTGGAGCTTGGATAGCGTCTTCCACTGACCCTTGTGAATGTATGTTTTCAGAATTCAGGCTCTCAGTCATCAACATGCTATCCGTACTGATGAGCAAAGCCTACTCACACTGTGATGGAGCCAGCCGGGGCACAGGACTGCTGGCAGGCCTGTGCTGTAAAAATGGAATGACAACGTGAGTCACACAAACTGCCAAGGCTGGTGTCCGTGCAGGCGGTGAACCAGTGTCATGAATGGTTATGCTGATATTTGGGTGATAACCATTTTCTATTTTTCATTGGTGCCAACATTTCAAAAATCCACTGTATTATAAAGGAATTTTTCTGGTTTCTTTTGCTGCTTCTTTAATACCTTGGTATTCAGGGGTGGTGAAGACTTGCACCTAACACTACTGAGCATATTATGAAAAAAAAAACCCATTATTAGGATAGTACAGAATAAGAGATAATGTTATTCAGTGACAAAAAATAATTTGGAAGGTAATTACATATCCGTGCTAGAGGTGATAAGAGCTGCACTTACTTGAAGAGATTTAGAGCATTAAAGATTCATTTCCAAAGGAATGCTTGGTTACATAGGAAAATTTTGAAGCAGTTTTTGCTAAAAACTGTTTCCAGAGTTTGTATCATACTTACCAGCAATCTTAGCTGGAAATGTTTTTGTGATTTATACCAGTAGGTGATAAAAGTAAAACCATACTGCTGTTAAATACATGCGTACATCTATCACAGCCAAGTAAGAGAAAGAAACTTTTTCCTTTTATTCTGTTAGGAGTTTGGAGTGTTTTAGAAACCCTTATTTTCTCTGTTATTTCTTTTCTTATGAACTTAATGATTTCACCTAAGAGAATGAAAAAGGTTGTTTGGCTTTTTTGTCTGAAATAGTAGGTTTTAGGTGTTAATATCTTTTAGTCAGCTCTTGGTCACTAGACTATTTGATTTTTTTAAAAAGCTTTTAAAACTGTGACCAGCCTGTTTTGTTTGTCCTTTATTAGACATGGTTGTCCTTTGGAAGAATATATGGCGTGAACGGGGGAAGAGAGCATTACCTTGTCAATACTATGCATACTTGAAAAAAAATTTCCTTTAGAAACCTAGTTCAGAATCTGAGCTAATTTACAAGTGGCCTCTGTAATAAATGGTATTGATATCAGAGAATGTATTTCACAGCACTGCAGTCCATCCTGACGCATGACCATTGTATCTGCAAACTTAGCAATGGCATTGCTGGGGTTTATTGTATCTGTAGCATGTCATTGATTACCGTAGTTAGTTTTGTAATGATTTTCCTTTTAAACATATCGCTGTTGAATAAGGAAGAAGTGGCAACAATAATTGCACCTGACTTGTTCAGCCTCTTAGCTGTACTGTAAGTTCAGCACATAACCAGGATGCGGTGGGCTGCCCGCCCAGTACCTTACTGTTAGGTGATGCTTGTTTCTTGAAGAAATCTGATACTGAAATGCTTTGGCTTTCTAATTAACATAGAACAAGTGTTTCGCTTTTTTTTCCTCCTCTGCTCCCCAAATAGAATTTTGTAACCCACTTCGATATTTTCTTTAAACTTTTTGTAAGAATGTTATCATTTATTGGGGAGTGGCCATACATCAGCGAATATTGTAACTGCTCCTTTGTTTATACAAATTACCTCCATTGAACCCAGTGGTATAAATTACTTGCATTGAACCCAGTAGCATAATAAGTATTTTGAAAGAAAAAAATTTTTCAAGATTGTTTTTATCATGAAAACCTTGGAATCAGCGTACGTTACAGATTTTATTATCAAGCCGCACTGGTAGCTTTTGGTCAGAATGACATTTGGTGATGGAAACTTGTTTGTAATTTATTGTCACTATCAAAATATTTGGATTTTCTCCTTTTCAGCATTTATAGTTAAATATTTTGATTTGTTCTGTGCCTTCAGTTTAAATTATTTCAGAATTTTTCATGTGTTTAAATAATGGTGTGATAATCATCCAGGATGAAAATAAAAGTCATCCTCTCAGTAACTGCAGTGGTGTCTGTTCTCTTGGATGGCGACTGTTCACTCCTCCTGAGACACTGCTTCTTCGCTTGGTACCACTTCCTTATTGGAGCCCAGGCTTGAAACTTCAGGATCCCAAGCTTGTTTCCTAACTCACATTCCTACAGGCCTCATGTAAGTGATTTCTTTTTAAGGAGCCTAGTGTTTATGGGTAACATTCACTATTTTGTGAGCCAGTCTGTTCTTGAGCTACAAGATGACCTCAGGGGTTACTTTCGGTGTAAGGTTGAAGAGCATTTCAGAGCAGATAGTCTCAGGGAGACCTCCAGTCTCAACCAGTCCAGTAGGTCTGATTTAGGATTTTTTGTTTGTTTTGTTAAGAATTGAAGTTCTGTTCCATATTTTTCTCTCATGCTGTCAGGGTCCATCTACTGTGGCCTCATCAGAAGGGTCAATCGTGGTAGCTGGGCACCATCTAATTCTTCTGGTCTTAGAGTATAGGAGACCATGGTTCATGTAGACTATTTGTCCTTTAGGCTGGCTTTTTTTTTTTTTTTTTCTTTTTGGTAACTTTCATTTGTTACTGAGCATATACACAATAAAAGACACACCAGTTGGCTGTAATCTTTACAGCAGCAGGTCTCCAGGTCTTTCTCCCATGAAGCTGTTGGGTAGATTTGATCCAGCAGCCTTCCAGCTAGCAGCTGAGCACCTAACCATTGCAAGGGCTCCACCTTTTGATCATAATACCATAATTTTTTTTTTAATTAAAGAAAATTGTCTCTCCATTTCCTAGTAAATAAGGTTTAGTCCATCAATTCTGTGATCTGATCCTTGATTGAGTCTTCCAGATACCTCCACAGTTATCAGCATCCATTACTCTGACAGTCTCCCAGCACTTGCATACATACGCTAGCATTACTCTGGCTGTAATGCCCTCCTTTCTCCGCCTGCACAGTATTCCTGTACTTGAAGAGGTAACTTGACTGCACTCCATCATGAGTCATTTTGTATTTCTCTCTCAACTCCTCCTTGCAAGATTGTTCTCCTTTTTATGAATCTCATGACGCATACAAAGCTCTAACTGGGCTGGCCTCTGTCTGCCCTTCTAACCTTGTTCCCTTCCTCACCTCTGTGTATAAACCACCATCCCCAGTGCTCTCCCCACCATCACATAGTGCTCTCTCAGTGCTACATCAGATACGACTGTGTTGAAAGTAAAAGTACATGTTGCTATACTCTCGCTGCACCTCGAATCACCTTCCTATGTGTGTCCACAGTGACTTTGGCTCCAGTTCCATCCTCTCTCTTTGGAAACCTTTACCATGCCTCTGAGAAAGCATATTTAGTTTTTAAAAAACACTCCTTGGACTGTGCTGTTTCATAATAAAATTACTAGAAGAGTTGTGTATTAACATCTTGTTGTTGGGTGCCACCCAGTCTGTTCCAATTCATAGCAACCCCATGTGGCAGATCAGAACTGCCCCATAGGGTTTTCTCGGCTGTAATCCTGCAGATTGCTCTGGCAGAACCACTGAATGAGTTCAAGCTACCAACTTTTCAATTAGCAGCCAAGCCCTTAACCATGGCACTGCCAGGGCTCCCTATTAGTTTCTTAACGGTTCTGTAACAAATTACTGCAAATGGAGAGATTTGAATGACAAATTTACTTTTTCTTAGTTTTGGAGGCCAGAAGCCTGAAATCAAGACATTAGCAGGGCTGGTTCCTTTGGGAGACCCTAAGGAGGAATCAGTTCCATGCCTCTCCCCATGCTGGTGGTGACCAGCCATCCCTGGCATTCGGTAGCTTGTAGATATGTCACTCCAGTCTCTGCTTGGCCTTCAAGTGGCATTTTCCCCTGTGCCTGTGGATTCTATGTGCCATCTCCTCATACAAGGACAGCAGTCATTGGATTTAGGGTCCACCTCACTCAGCGGCGCTTGGCTTGGCTCACTCTACTATGACTTCATCTTTACTAAGTACATCTGCAAAGACCTTGTTCTGAAATTAGGTTACATTCTGAGGGTCTGAGTAAATATGAACTAAAAGTTGTCTGCACTTGTCTCCCTTTCAAGGTCTTCATTCTGTGGTTGCAACTGACAAGAAAAATTTTCAGAGATAATAAGTTAAAAAAAATAAACACATACAGACCTATCACCTAGCTTAAATAAGACATGACCACTGCTACTGAAGTTCGTTTTCCATTTGTATCTGTTTCTGGCTTTCCCATTCACCTCTTCGTACTTATGAAAGATACATACTTACATATATTTACAATCAAATCACATAAAGAGGCAGACCACGGTGGCTTCAGAAAGCTCAGAAAACAAAGACTGAAGAAACTTTCAAGATGACAAAAACTTCCTCGAATTACCAGAGGTAGAAAGCAAAAGGTTCGCATTTAGAACTCTTCAGATCAGACAAAGCACAGCAGGGCTTAATGATACATTGAACAGGCTGCAAGAAACCGGAGGCAACATGTGGAAATTCAGAAGATTAGTAATAAAATTACATAATTAGGTAACTCAGTAGAAAGTCAAAGAAGCAGAACCGAAGCAATGGAAGTTGGATTAGTGAGACTGGAAGATAAAGTATTTGACATCAACATATTTAAGGAAAAATCAGATAAGAAAAAAGCACTAAGAATTATCATGGGATGCTGTTAAGGAGAATATGAGTAACTGGAGTACCAGAACAGGGGATAAAAACAAAATTCAGAATTGTGAAAGGTTTGTTGCAGAAAACTTAGATATCATGAAAGATGAGAAGGATTTCTATTCAAGGTGCTCTTTGAACTTCACCTGTGGTAGATCCCAAAAGAAAGATACCAAGACATATTATAATCAAACTTGCCAAAAGTAAAGATGAGAGAATTTTAAAAGCATTTAAAGATAAATGAAAAATAATCTACAAAGCAGAGCCAAGAAGACTAAGCTCAGATTACTTTAGCAGAAACCATGTAGGTAAGAAAATACAAAGCTTTGAAGGAAAATAATTGCCAACCAAGAATTATGTATCCAGCAGAACTGGCTCTTAGTTATGATGGCAAAATTAGGATATTTCCAGATAACCAGAGATTTAGGGAATTTGCAAAATCCAATACAAAATTACAAGAAATACTAAAGGCAACCCTTCAGTTAGAAAATCAGTAACATCGCATAATAACCGATGACCAGAATGTGAGACAGAGCAAACAGATCAAAAAACGACTACCATCGAGTTGAATCCAACTCATAGCAACCCAGGTATCAAATGGAAATCACAAAAATAAAAGCTAAAACACTGAAGAAAGGGAAAGGTATCAACATGTAAAAGATGACAACATTATAACAAAAAGACTTTAAAACAGCAAAGTCGTAGATCTTTCATATGGAGAGCAAGTCAAGCAATATAAACACTGATTTAAATTTAGAAAAATGGGAGTAAATATTAAGTTAACCACAGAGGAAATTAATCCTGCACATCAAAATGAGAAACAAAAAACTCATGAAGTCTCAACAAATACAAAACCAACAGCAATGAAAACCAAACATAAAGGAAAATGACAACTCACAGAAATTTATGTGGAACAAGAAGCTGTCAGCAGTGTACCCACAAGGGCATCAAAATGACAACACTAAACTCACCTAATTACATTGAATGTAAATGGATTAAGTGCCCCAATAAAGAATGGCATAGTGGATAAAAACAAAAATAACCAATCTGTCTATATGCTACCTGTGATGAAAAAAATAAGCAAACAACATTTGAAAAAGAGCAGGAGTAGCAATATTATTTTCTGACAAGATAGACTTTTAAAGTGGACACCACCACAATGGATAAGGAAAGACACTACATAATGACTAAAAGATCATTACACAAGAAGGACATACCTCTATTAAAATATTTAATCACCCAAATGATAGGGCTCCTAAATATATATATATTTTTTTAAAAAAACCCTCTTTAACAGCATTGAAAAGATACACAGCTCCACGATAATAATAGACTTCAACACACCAAAAGACAGAATATCCAGAAAGAAACTCAGTAAACACATCAAAGATCTAAATGCCACTGGTAACCCACTTACCCTCATAGATATATATAGAACCCTCCACCGTACAGCAGCCAAGTATACTTTCCTTTCTAACACACATGAAACATTCTCCAGAATAGACCACATATTAGGCCACACAGCACGGTGTAACAAAATCCAGCCAAGCCTAGCCAAGCACCATCGAGTCAGATCTGACTCATGGCAATCCAAAGCATCAAAATACTGCAAAGCATCTTGTCAGATGATAAAGGCATAGAAGTAGAAATCAATAACAAAATGTAAGGAAAAAACTTTGAACACATGGAAACTGAACAACACCTTGCTCAAATACTACTGTATTAAAGAAGAAATACACAAACTTGAATGAGAAAATACATCCTTCTAGAACCTTTGAGACACAGCAAAAGCACTGCTCAGAGGTCAGTTTATTTCAATAAATGCATATATCCAAAAAGAAGGGCCCAAATCAAATAATTAACCCTACAACTCAAGTAGAGAGCAGCCAGAGAACACTTTGGGCACCAGAAGAAAGCAAATAAAAACTAGAATAGAACTAAATGAATTGGAGACTAGAAGAACAACTGAAGAGTTAAGACCGAAAACTAGTTCTTTGAATAGATAAAGGAAATAAATAAACCACTGACCAAGCTGATACAATAGGAGAGGAAGCAAATAATTTCAAATAAGAAATGAGATGGGTAACATGGTAACAGACCCAAGTGAAATTTTTACAAAATCATAACAATACTATGGAAAATGTACTCCAACAAATTAGAAAACCTAGAGAAAATGCACAGATTTCTAGAAACAGACTAGCTACCTAAACTAACACAGAAGTAGAACAATTAAATAAACCCATACAAAGAGAAGACTGGAAAGGTAATTTAAAAACTCCCAGTTAGAAAAAGCCGTGGCCCTGACAGCTTCACTGGAGGGTTCTATCAAGCTTCCACAGAAAAATTAACAACAATATTACTAAAAGTATTTCAGAGGATAGAAAAGGATAGAATACTTCCAACCCATTCTGTGAAGCCAGCATAACCCTGATACAAAAACCAGGTAAAGACACCACAAAAGAAGGAAATTACAGTATCTTTCATGAACTTGGGTGCAGAAATCCTCAACAAGACTGTAGCCAATACAGTTCAACAATATATCAAAAAAGTAATTCGCCTTGACCAAGTGGGATTTGTATCAGGGATGTAGGGGTGGTTTGGCATTAGATAAATAATCAATTTAATCAACCACTTAAATAAAAGACAAGAACCACCTGATTTTATCAATTGATGCAGAAAAGGCATTTGATAAAGTCCAACACTCGTTTATGTTAGAAACTTGCAGCAAAATAGGAATAGAAGGGAAATTGCTCAACACAGTAAAGGGTATTTATACAAAGCCAAGAGCTAACATCATTCTAAATGGGGAGAGTCTGCAAGTGTTCCCCTTAAGAACAGGAACTAGACAAGAATGCCTTTATCACTGGAGGATCTAGCCACAGCAATCAGGCAAGAAAAAGAAATAAAGAGCATCCAAATTGCTAAGGAAGAAGTAAAAATTTCTTTATTTGCAGATAATATGATCTTAAGTACACAGAAAACCCTGAAGAATCCACAAGAGAAATAGTGGAACTAATAGAAGAGTTCAGCGAAGTTTCTGGATACAAGATAAACATACGGAAATAACTTGGCATTCTCTACATCAACAAAGAGAACATCAAAAGGGAAATCACCAAATCAATACCATTTACAACATCTCCCAAGAAAATAAATCTAACCAGAGATACAGAAGGCTTATACAAAGAAAACTACAAGACAGTATTGCAAGAAACCAAAAACGATCTACATAAGTGAAGAAACCTACCTTACTCATGGATAGGAAGACTCAACATTGTGAAAATGACTATTCTACCCAAAGCAATCTATAGATATACTGCAGTTCAGATCCAAATTCTAATGCCATTTTTTTAATGAGATGGAGAAACAAATCATCAGCTTCCTATGGAAAGGTAAAGCATTTTCAGATAGGTAAAGCATTACTAAAGAAGAACAAAGCAAGATGCACTACACTACCTGACTTTAGAACTTAATACCATGCCAAAGTAGTCATAACAGGTTGGTACTAGTACAACAGACACATAGACTAATGGAACAGAATTGAGCATCCAGACGTAAAATCATCGCCTTGTGAACAGCTGATACTTCACAAGGCCTAAAGTCAGTAAATTGGGGAAAAGATGATCTCTTTAACAGATGATGTTGGCATAACTGGATATCGATCTGTTTTAGTCAGCTAGGGCTGCTCTAACAGAAATACCACAGAGTGGATGGCTTTAACAAAGGAAGGTTTATTCTTACAGTCTGGTAGGCTGCAAGTCCAAATTCAGGATGTCCGCTCCCAGGGAAGGCCTTCCCCTTGTCAGCTCCTGGAGGAAAGTCCAGTATTGTATCATCCAGGGAGCATCTTGGCACAGGAACCTCAGGTCTGAAGGATGCCCTCTTTTCCCGGTGTTGCTTTCTTAATGGTATGAGGTTCCCGATTCTCTGCTTGCTTCTCTTTTCTTCTATCTCTTGCAGGCTAAAAGGATTAAGGGTGGGGCAAGCCATACTCCAGGGAAACCTCCTTTACAGTGGAGCAGGTAGGTGATCCTATGAAGGGATTTACAGTCCCACTCTAATCCTTTAACATACAGCATAGGGAAACCACAAAATGGAGGACAGTCACAAGATACTGGGAATCATGGCCCAGCCACATGGCTACACATATTTCTGGGGGGACACAACTCGATCCATGACACCATCTTAAAAATAAAAAAATATGGAACAAGATCCCAATCTCTCACCATGCACAAAAACTAACTCAAAATAGATCACAGACATAAATGTAAAATCTGAATGACAAAGATTATGGGAGAAAAAATCATGACAACTCTGGGAGGCCTTATACATGACATAAACAGAATATGAAACATTACTAACAATGTGCAAATACCAGAAAAGAAAATACATAACTGGGAGCTCCTAAAAATTGAATACTTACCCTCATCCAGAGGGTTCACCAAAAGACTAAAAACATTGCTACAGACTGAGGGGAAAAAGAATTAAATATGACAAATCTGACCAGTGTCTATTCTCTAAAATCTACAATGTACTGCAAAACCTCAACAACAAAAAGATAGCCCAATTAAAAAACAGGCAATTCATCAAAGAAGACATGTACATGGCTAACAGATACATGAGGAAATGCTACAATCATTAGCCAATCAAAACTACAAATCATCTCACTCCAACAAAGCTGACATTTAAAAAAAACACAAAATAATAAATGCTGGAGAGGCTGTGGAGAGACTGGAACACTTACATGCTGCTGGTGGGGATGTAAAATGTCCAACCACTTTAGAAATTGATTTGGCACTTGCTTAGAAAGCTAGAAAAAGAGATACTATACAATGCAGTAATCCCACCTCCTGGAATGTATCCTCTAGAAATACGAGTTGCCACACAAATAGACACACATACCCCAATGGTCATCTCAGCACTTCCCACAATCGCAAAAAGATGGAGGTAACCTAAGTTCCCATCAATGGATAAATGGGTGTTTTAGTCATCGAGTGCTATTCTAACAGAAATACCACCACGTGGATAGCTTTAACAAATGAAAGTTTATTCTTACACAGTCCAGTAGGCTACAAGTCCAAATTCGGGATATCTGCTCCAGGGGAAGACTTTCCCCCTGTCAGCGCTGAGGGAAAGTCCTTGTGTTGCATTGGTCCTTGTTCAGGGAGCACCTTGGCACAGGGAACCTCAGGTCTGAAGGATGTGCTATTTTCCTGGTGCTGCTTTTTTGATGGTGTGAGGTTCTTAACTGTCTGCTTGCTTCACTTTCCTTTTATCCTAGGAGGGATAAAAGAAGGTGCAAGACACCCTCCAGGGAAACTCCCTTTACAACGGAGCCAGAAGGTAACCTAACATAATTTACTCTGTTAACTACAGGCAGAGATTAGGATTTATAGCATCCGAAAATCACAAAATGTAGGGCAATCACAGAATACAGGGAATCCTAGCCAAGCCAAATTACTACACATATTTTGGGGGGGACATAAGTCAATCCATGACAATGGGTAAACAAACTATGGTATATTCACACAGTGGAATACTATACAATGAGAAAGAATAACACTGAATTTGGGAAACATAACATGGAGGAATCTGGAAAGCATTATGCTGAGTGAAATTAATCAGTTCTAAAAGGACAAATATTGTATGAGATCACTACTGAAAGGACCCCAGAAACAATTTAAATGCAGAAGAAAATGGTCTTTAATGTTTATAAGGGCTGGGAGTAAGAGAGGGGTATTCATAGATAGTAGACAAGAATTATTTTATATGAAGGGAGGGACACATGCAGTAGAGGAGTCAGCACAACCGGATGAAACCAAAAGCTAAGAAGTTTTCTAAATACATCTATGCACTTCAAGGGACAGTAGCAAGGGCAGGAGTCTGGGGACCTAAGTTAGTTGGCATAACAAAGTTTATTAAGACAATATTCTGCATCCCACTTTGGTTAGTGGTGTCTGAGGTCTTTAAAGCTAGCAAGTGGCCATCCAAGAAGCATCAATTGGTCTCAACTCACCTGAAGTAAAGGAGAATGAAGAGCATCAAAGGCATTAGGAAAATACAAGCCTAAGAGACAGAAAGGGCCACATAAACCAAAGACTACATTGGCATGAGACCAGAAGAACTAGATGGTACCCAGCTGCCACCAATGAGTGCCCTTACAAGAACTCAACTTCACTCAGTTGAAGTCCAAATTACTGATGGAGTAGGAGATACATGGGGTGCAGAACTTGATTGAACTCCAGTCAAAATACCAAACTTGGTAGTCTGATGGACTGTAGGGTCCCCAGAAGACATTAGCCCAGAACTGAAACCATTTCAGAAGCCAACTCCTCAAAGATTGAACTGGTCTATATGACAAAATGAATGATCTTGGGGAAGAGTGTTGTTCTTGGCTTAAGTAGAAACATGAGACCAACTGGACAACTCCTGTCTAGATGTGAGATGAGAAGGCAAAGGGGGACAGGAGCTGGCTGAATGGACATGGGAAATACAGAGTGGATAGGAGGGGTGTGCAGTTACAGTGTGAGGAACACAGGTAGGGTCACATAAAGTATAAATTTCTATATGAGAAACTGACTCAAAGAGTAAACTTTAACTTAAAACACTGAAAAACAAATCACTTATCATCCCCTTCCTGACCTACCCTGGAAAAAAGGTTACGGCCCAGAAAATTAGGGGGCAGTTCTACTCTTCACAGGGGGTCACTATGAGTTGGAATCAACTCCACGGCAGTGGCTTCTGATTCTATCCTCTGGAGCAGTGCTTAAAGGCTCAGCTGCTAATCAAAAGGTTGGCAGTTCAAGTCCACCAGTCATTCTTTGGAAATCTTACGAGGCAGTTCTTCTCTATGCATTATGGTCACCGTGATTCAGAATCGACTCAGCAGCAACAGGTTTGGTTTGGTTAGGGTTTTTTAGTCAAGAGATATGTAAATTAGTCAATATATCTTTCTACTCTACCATGGTGTGTGTGTTTAAACCCTATGTAAATAGTATGTGTATATGGTGTTTTGTAATAAACCTTTTCTGCTGCAAAAAGACTCATTCATATTTATGCAACAAATTCCTTCATTTTCACTGCTGTGTCTTCAGCAACCGGCTATATCTATTCTTGAGCCGATGGGCATTTAGGTGATTGCCATTATTGGCCTCACTCACCATGCTGCTAGGACCAGCCAAACACAAGTCCCCAGTGCACATGGGAGAGCTTCTCCAGGACACGGTGCTCAGGCAGTCCTGCTGGATCCACATCAGCCTGGGAGCTTTTCACACATGCTGAGGCCTACTTGGTCTGGGGCGAGACCCAGGCATTGATTTTGTTGTTTCTGCAGGTAATCCTAATGGACAGCCTGGGCTGAATGCCACAGCTGTAGGAGAGCCCCTTGTGGGGTAAGCATCTTTAAACCAGTTGCCATGGAGTCATCCCCAACTCATGACGACCCCATCTGTGCCATGGAGTCATCCCCAACTTCTTACGACCCCATCTGTGTCAGAGTGGAGCTATAATCCATGGGGGTTTCCATTGCTGATTTTTTCTAAAGTAGATCACCAGGCCTTTCTTCCAAGGCATCTCTGGGTGGATTCACACCTCCATTTGGAAGGTCAGCAGCCAGGGTTGACCAATTACACCAGCAGGGGCTCCAGATACACACTAACAAGAGGAATTAATCTCCCCTCGGCTACCTAGTGGTACAGTGGTTAAGTGTTACATCTGCTAACCAAAAGGGCAGCAGTTCAAATGTGCCAGGTACTCCTTGGAAACTATAGAGCAATTCTACTCTGTTCTGTAGGGTCGCTGTGAGTCAGCATCGACTTGACAGCACTGGGTTTCAATCTTGGAGACTTGTTCCAGTGTGGAGTTTTAATAATGGGGGAGAGTTGTGCTGGTCCGTGTCCATGTCGGCATTTGGTTTTATTAAACTGAAGAGGGTGAGATGGTGTCTCCGTGTGGCTTCAGTGGGCATGACCCTGATCACCTGTGAAGTCCATTTTTCTTTCTCATGTCTTCTAGTCAGTCGGATATCCTCTGCTGGATAACCTGTTTGACATGGGCTGTTTCCGATTCTTGACAGCTAAAGAATTTGTAGAGATTCTTTATTCTGGATTTTCAGTACTCAGTGGATCATAACCCATGGTTGTGAAGTCAATTTTGATTGGTGGTGACAGTATAGGACAGTATAGGACAGAGGAGAAGTGCCCCGTAGGATTTTCAAGGTTTGCCATAGCTCTTTACAGGAGCAGACTGCCACTTCTTTATCCTGAGGGGTGGCTGGTGTGTTTGAACTACCGGCGTTCCACTTTGAGCACTTTAACTGCTGTGCCACCTGGGCTCCTTCCCAGTAAATTATGTGTACTCATTTGAAAGGAGCGACCAGCCAAACCCCCTGGCCACTCCAAGGGACAATGATATGGCAGTCTGCTTCTGTAAAATGGCAGCTTTAGGAAACCCCATGGCATTCTCTGTCCTACAGGGTCACTCTGTCGCCAAAGCAGCTGCATGGCCACAGGCTTCTTACTCTTCAAACAATAGTTCGTCTCCCACAGAGTGACAGGCACTGGAGCACTTCTTTAATAAACCAGTTTTATCTTTCATAATCCAGATTTTCCTCAGATTGTCCACATTTGGAGATGTGTGAAACCTTATCAACGATACCAGCTTAGGTAATGTACCACCCAGGGCACAGACTGGGAATTGGTGAAGCAACCTTTTTCCCCTGAGTCCCTCTTCTCTGCTTGCTGAAGGAAAGGTTTCCACTCCTCCGGGTCTTTATTAGAAAGCTCTCTTGCCATTTTACAGTGTAAATCTATTCCATTTAATGACACCACCAATTAATTTCTATGGCAACACTGAAGCGCTTCAGAGGTAACATTGCACACATAAGCGCCGTACCTAATAGCTATAAAGAGCTGAAGGTGAGAGATGCTGAAACTTGAATCAGATACAGGGATAAAAGACAGGCGTGGAGACCCACCACCATCTCTGCAGGGGGCAGAGCCTGCCTCCTACCAGGAGAAGGCGGCCGGCCACCTGGCCAGCTGAAGGGTAACCTTGAGGTTTCTATCTGAGCCCTGTTAACTCACCTGTGATACAGGTCACAGAAATGGCACTTCCAGGTTGGCCTGTTATGCAGACCTCTATCAATACCTGCTTTGTTTCTTCCAGAACTTTCCGTTTAAGGGTGACTGACAGCAGCTGTTTCCTTGGATTACTCAGAGAAGAAACACCGATTGCTCAGATTACTGGATGAGAAGCCACAGCTGTCCCCATGCCAATGTCTTCGAGGGGCAGGCAGCTGTTAATAGAAAGTTCCTTTACTGTGCCTCGGTTTGCTTAAATGCTTTCTCTTGCCCACCTCTCAAAAACTCACTGCCACTGAGTCGATTCCAACTCATAGTGACCCTATAGGACAGAGTAGAACTGCCCCACAGAGTTTCCAAGGAGTGCCTGGTGGATTAAAACTCTGAACCTTTTGGTGAGCAGCCGTGGCACCTAATCACTGTGTCACCAGCGTTTCCCACCTGCTCTAGACCTAAGCGATAACTTCAGTCCTGGGATGCAGCTAGTCAAATGCCTAATGCCTGTTGTCCTCTCCCTCTGCAGATCTTCCATTGCGAGGAGGGTGTAGCCAGCAGGTTGGCAGGTGTGCCTGCTCTCTGCCTGTCTCCCTCCTCTGTGGCTCAGCCTCTGAGCATCAGGGACCTGATTCTTCCCTGGCCTCTTGATGGCCTGGAGCTAGGGACCTGCTCCTAGGGTACTGGTCTGTGCTGAGAGAAGTGAGTGCCCAGGAGCAGCAGAGCTCACCCTGTGGATATTTAGTGAAGGTTTAAGGAAAATGAGTCCTTCTTGCTTCTCATTCACAGGTCGTTCCAAAGGATTTATGAAGGCTGGTGTCATCCAAGTCCCCAAACTCTGTAGGTCTTTCCCCTGGCCACCTAAAATCACATGGCCTTGGAAGGGGTCATCTGGTTCTCTGGTGTAAAAATCACATGTTTGAATTCTAGCTCCTGCTTGAGTGCTTCCTGTGAGAGACACCTCACTATTTCATTTTAGCCTTTTCCATTGTTCCAAAAAAAGCTCAAATCTGTTGCTGCTGAGTTGATTCCAACTCACAGAGACTCTAGAGGACAGAGTAGAATTGTCCCATAGGTTTTCCAAGAAGCACCTGGTGGATTCAAACTGCTATCCTTTCAGTCGGCAACCTGAGCTCACCATAGCTCTTGACCGCTGCGCCGCTAGGGTTTCCGTTATCGGGCAAGTCTATTTTGGAAGAAAATTCCTTTTTCTGAGCCAAACTGTGCCTGCCTCTGTCTTCTATCCCTTGACTATCTAGTGCTGCTAGTTATTCATAGTTTGTTCCTGATACACTGAACAACAGAAAATATGGGGAAAAATATCTTCATTTGTTGATGTAAGCAAATACTAGGCAGGCAAAAGACATAAAACACTGACTCATCTTCCCTTGCCTTCAGCACATATTTACTTAGCACCTGCCATGTGCCAGGCAGTGTTCTAGGTGCTTAGAACTCATCAGGCCTCATGACAAACTTGTGGCTATCTCAGCTTAGATTCTAAAGCCATGACATAATAAACAGTGAAATGAAGACCTCGTTTCAGATGGTAAAAAAGCTGTGAAGAAAATAAAGCCAGGTCAATGGAGAATATGTGAAGGTGAAGATGGGGTGATCCAGGAAGGCCTCCCTGAGGAGGTGTAAGAAAGCAGAAGGCAGGCTCTCTGCTTGAAAACTGGACTGTCCATTAACCACTTGCTGCTGCAGTTGTTGAGTGCTTAATACCTGTCAGGGGAGAGGTCATCCCTTCCACGGAGATCACTCACCGCAGGCTGGCCGTGCAGAAAGCAGGGCCTCTGGGGTCTTGGCATCACAGGGAGCCCTCCGCTTCTCTAGCCCTTCTGTTCTGTAACAGACAATCTCAGTAACAGCTGGTGCAGATCTAGGGGGAAACCAGCCTTGGCACCATGGCAAGGTCCAGAGACAGACCAAGAATTGACCCCTGCCACTTAGTAGTCTAAAAGGCCTTTTGCCAACCTAAGTTCTCTGATTCTCAGTCTTCTCATCTGTACAATGGGAAAATAGTGCTTAGCTTGCTAGGCTGTACTGTACTTCAGAGACTGTGCCTGTAGAGTGGCTGGCACATTGTGCTCAATAGGTGGTATCTGTGGATACAAGTTGACACACAGAGATAGTGGCTAGAATACTCATCCTAGGGGTGAGTAATCTTTACAAGTGAATTATTAAAACTACTTATAGAGGCTTCTCTGTGCTCAAACTCTGGTTTGCTCCTAAAAGTACAGGTCTTCCTAAACAGAACACATTTGGAAGCAAATTCTTTTGTGCACCTTAATTACATAGGAGCAAACCTCTTGCCATCAAGTTGATTCCACCTCACATTCCCTAGATGTCCCCTGAGCCTCTCACCCTCTGGGCTTTGGCTCAGGCTAGTCTCCTCCTCCAGGCAAGCCTTTTCTCCCGACTGTATGGTCTGATCCCTAGCTGGCCAGCCCTGCGTGTCCTTTACCTAGCTCAGATGCCAGCTGCTCCAAGGCTGCCCAGCACCCTTTGTCCATAATCTCACCTCCACACTGGTCCCCAACCCCTTCTGCCTTCCACTGTGCTCACTGCTGTGTGCTGTCCAGTTGATTCTGACTCACAGCACCCATAGGACAGAACACAGCCGCCCTGGAGGGTTTTCTAGGCCGGCATTCTACAGAAGCAGATCACCAGGTCTTTTTTCCAGTCTTTTTCCCAGATATAAAGAATGCAGCCTAGGAAACACTATGAGGTCACAGTGGGTTGCTGTGAGGACAATACAACTCAGTAACAGCCACAATAGAATTCTTAACATCTGTCTCGCTTGCTGTCGTGGATTGAATCGTGTCCCCTGAAAAATATGTGTAGCCATGTGGCTGGGCCATGATTCCCGGTATTCTGTGATTCTCCTCCATTTTATGATTTTCCTATACTGTATGTTAAAGGATTGGGGTGGGACTGTAAATTCCTTGTAGTGTCTTTTCCATCCCTCCTCTTGGCTCTGAGGGAACATAACACCTCTTGGCAGAAATTCTGCACAGTCTTTCAAGATTCAAAAACTGCAGAAGTGGAGAACTTGGCATTGAAATTCAGTGCCACATTTCAGTAGCTCAGAAATGCAGGTTTTCAATCTGAAAACAATCTCTTTGGCTCTGGCTAAGTGAACTTAACCATGGCAGACACTATCGAACGCTCAACTACGTACGAAGTCTTGTTCTACAGCACATACGTCGTTCAGCCACTGACTCTTCACAGGAACTTCCACAGTAAATGCGGGTGGTCCCCAACTTAATGACTCTGTCATACGTCAGTTCTCACATCTAATACTTCTTTTTTTTTTTCATTGTTATTTCCTTCTATTATTGCTATCTTTATAAATCGACTTTGTCTTTAGGGGTTGGAAACATTACACCTGAGAATGAGAACAGCAAGTTCTCTGCTAAAACATTGTATGAGCCTGGGTGCCACTCCTGCTTCTGTTCAGCTTGTACATTTATTACCAACAATAAATGTACAAAAAAAAATGACCATAAAGCTCAATTGTGTCATAACTTGAATATATCATAAATCGGGGACTACCTGTACTGCAGTTACCCCAGTCCTGTAGTTAGAAGGGAAACCCTGGGGACATAGTGGTTGACAACTACATCCGCTAACCAAAAGGTTGGCAGTTCAAACCCAACAGGCACTCTTTGAAAACTCTACACTATCAGTTAGAATAAACTTGATGGTGACAGGTTTTTGGTTTCATGGTTAGAGAAAACTATACAGAGAGGTTAGATAACTTCCCCTAAAGTCCCAGAGCTGGGACTTGGGGGAGGCGTCTGTGGCCTTGGCTCAGAACCTGCTGTGCTCTTGAGTCCCGTGTGTCACTTGTGCAGTTTCTGCGGTTTGTATGGGAGCACTAGCTTCTGTCTGTCTGTCACAGTTCTCATGTCACCATCTGTCAGTCTCCTAAGGTGGCCATAACAAGATTTCACAAGGGAGTGGCTTGAAAGAACAGAAATCTAGTTTCTCATAGTTCTAGAGACTTATCGTTGCTGTGTGCCGTCGAGTTGATTGCGACTCATAGTGACCCTACAGGACGGAGTACAACTGTCCCCATATGATTTCCTAAACTGTAATCTTTACGGGAGTAGACCGCCACATCCTTCTCCTGAAGAAGGACGATGAGTCTGAACTGCGGCCTTTCAGGGTGGAGGTCCTGGCCTCCCTCCCCTTCCAGCCTCTCCTCCCTGCAGCGCCTCCTCTCCCTGTGTTGTGCCAACTTGAGAGGGCAGTAAGCATGTCCTGGTCCCTCTCTGATACACGTGCCACATCAGGCTTCATCCTTCTAGGCTCATCTCTGTGTTCTCAGCAGCCATCTCCATTACAGAATTTCTAGTCCCTGCCTTTTACAGACAGTACTTTTCACTAACCCTAGAAAACCAAAAACCAAACTAGGATTCCAACTCATAGCAACCCTGTAGAACAGAGTGGAACTGCCCTACAGGGTTTCCAAGGAGCGCCTGGTGGATTCAAACTGCCAGTCTTTTGGTTAGCAGATGTAGCACTTAACTACTGTGCCACCAAAATTTCCGATGTCCACTGAGACGATTCTGACTCACAGTGACCCTATAGGACAGAGTAGAACTGCCTTATAGGGTTTCCAAGGAGCGGCTGGTAGATTTCAACCACTGACCTTTTGGTAAACAGCCGCAGTCCTTAACCACTGCACCACTATGGCTCCAGAGAGGTACCAATATATTCTTTCCTTTGAGAATACAAAAGAGAAGAGAAGTCAGAGATTCCGAAGTGTTCCACAGTCATTCTCAGAGGTCTGCCCACCCTGGATGTACATGAGGCACGTGTGCTGATGGGGTGCTCAGGGGGTGTCTACACACTTTGAATGTCCTCACCAAAGAGTTAGGAGCACTCACCCACTAGGTACATGGACCCTAGTCTACACATCAGTGCCATTGGTGTTGTGGGCTGTCATCTGGTCAACTCCAGCTCATAGCAACTCCACATGTGACAGAAAGACACGCTGCCAGGTCCTGTGCCACATACATGATCGCTGGTCGGCTTGAGTCCCCTGTTGTGCCCACTGTGTTTTCTGAAGGCCTTCTAATATGGGGGCTCGTCATCTACAACTGTATCAGACCATATTCTGTTGTGGTCCCTAGGGTTCTCCTTGGCTAATTTTCAGGAGGTCACCTGGCCTTTCTTCGTAGTCTGTTTAAGCCTAGAAACTCCACTGAAACCTGCCCACTGTGGGTGACCCTGCTGGCATGTGAAACAGCGGAGGCAAAGCTGCCAGCATCGTAGCAGCAGGCAAGCCACCGCAGGAGGACACGCTGATGGACAAGTAGTGATAAATCTTACATGTGTATGCATGTGGATTTAAATGGACTCGACTGATAATCACATGGAGTCCTGGTAGGAGCAGTGCTTAGGAGATCAGATCTGGTTAATAATAAAACATTATAAAACCCATTAGCCATTGTTGCTGGGTCGATTTCAACTCACGGTAACCCTACAAGACAGACCAGAACTGGCCCATAGGGTTTCTAAAGAGCGGCTGGTAGATTTGAACTGTCAGTCTTTTGGTTAGTAGCTGAGCTCCTAGCTTGTACCTCCAAGACTTCAAAACACTATAAAACAAAAGACAAAAATTTAAGAAGACAAACATAAAATAATATTTTGAACAATTTTAGTTTATTAAAAGTATAAAAAAGAATGTTTTACTGAAACAATAGTTGATACTTTTCGGTTACATCAACATGACCGAATACGTGCCACTCTTTGTTAAAAATTTCATTCTCTGTTTTACAATGCAGTCTTTATGAGGGCTAGTTCTAGAATTTCATTTCTTTAGTGCTGGATTTGGGCCGTCACAGCTATACAGAGTCTCTCTTGTAGAGGTATTGATCCAAACAGATCGAGCACACCGTTAGGTGGGCTTAGCCCAGCCAGTCAGGTTTGAATGTCCACCCATCAGTTATACAAAGTTTTAAATTGAAATTCAGCCAGCAAATTTCTGTCTTCACTTATTAAACATTATGTTCTTATCAACTAACCAAAAGCTCTTGCAGTTTCTCACCTTCAGCAAATGGGTTCAAAGCACTGTATATTTTAATTTGGTAGATCTCTCTGTAATTAGACAATTCTGTGTCAACTTGAAGTGGGCAGAGTTGTTTTAAAGTTACAGGTAGCACTTTACCAAAAAAAAAAAAAAAAAAAAGATGTAACAATAAGAAATTCCTAAACAGCCCATTTGCAAACCTCTCTCCCCAAAGCAAGCACTGATTATAAGAAAATACCCTTGTGTTCTCACTCGCTGTCAGAAGGTCGTCTCCTCCAAGGACAGGTCTGTTGACTCTTCGTGAGTAAGAAGTGGTGACACAAGACTGTCAGGTCTCATTAGTTCATCACTGTTTTCCCTTCGCAGGGTAACTAAGGAAGACCTGTTTCCAGGGGAAGAAGAGGCATCAGCCTGGCCGTTTTCTCTGTGGTCACGTGTGCCTTCCTGGTCAGCATCATCTTCCCTTTGCAGCCTTTTCGCAGCAATCTTTAAAAAGCCACCCTTCCATCTGTTTAGGGTGGAATTCACTGGGCTGTTTGCGACTGTCGAGCTAACTCTGACTCAAGGTAACCTTAACTACAACAGAATGAGACATTGCCCAGTCCCGTACCATCCTCACCATCACCAGCAAGTTCAAGTCCATCACTGCACTTGCTGTGCCCGTCCATCTCCCTGAGGCTCTGTCTTGCCCTCATTGGCCTGCTACATCACTAAACAAGATGTCACTTCTCCAGCACTGGATCCTTCAGGTGATAATTCCATGCAAGTGAGTTGGCCTAAGTTGTGTTGTGATCCATAGGTTTTCACTGGCTGATTTTTGCAAGTAGATCTCCAGGCATTTTTTCCTAGTCTTAGTCTGGAAACTCTGTGGGAACCTGTCTACCCCGGGTGACCTTGCTGATATTTGTAATATTGGTGGCAGAGCTTCCAGCATCATAACACACACGCCACCACGGAAGGACAGACTGACAGATGGTGGTGGAAGGTTTAATTCAGTTAACATTAATAATAAAACACTTCCTGTCATGGGTTGAATTGTGTCCCCCTAAAAATACGTGTAGCCATGTGGCTTATGACTCCTAATATTTTATGACTGTCCTCTATTTTGTGATCTTCCTTTGCTGTATGTTAGAGGATTAGTGTGGGACTATAAATCCCTTCCTAAGGTCACCTCCCTGCTCCACTGTAAAGGGAGTTTCCCTGGAGTATGGCTTGCCCCACCCTTAATCCTTTCATCTTACAAGAGATAAAAGAAAAAGGAAGCAAGCGAAGAATTGGGAACCTCACACCGTCAAGAAAGCAGCACCTGGAGAAGAATGCATCCTTCAGACTTGAGGTTCCTGCACCAAGATGCTCCCTGAACAAACACTGATGAAACACAAGGACTTTCCTCCAGAGCTGACAAGGGGGAAAGCCTTCCCGTGAAGCAGGCATCCTGAATTTGGACTTGTAGCCTGCTGGACTGTGTAAGGATAAATGTTCCTTTGTTAAAGACATCCACACTTGTGGTATCTCTGTTAGAGCAGCACTAGCTGCCTAAAACACTTCCTCTGCTTAACTACATGTGCCCAAACTACAGGAAGTCCCAATATGCTGAAAGAGAAAGAAGATGGGTTGTTACGGGATCACCTCACCTGCCTTGTCATATGTGCCTTTGACATCAGTGTGTGTCTTGACTCTTCATAAAGTTGAATTAATTTTGTAGAAGAAAACAGAATTCAAGTACTGTCTTCCATTCGATCATTTGGCACACTGTCTATGAGACACAGGCTTGAGTGATCATGAAATATCAACCAAACTGGGACACCTTGGAGAGCTGGACAGGATACCGAAAGAAGAGAGCCATCCAGGACTGTCATAGCATATGGAGACCTGTGGTCACCTGCACATGCCCTAGGTCAGAGAGCTCACTGCCTGGGGAGTAGGGAGGGGGGCAGAGGCATGGCCATGGGTTTGTGTCTATGCTTCCCTATCTCCCGGGGGTGCATGTTGTGAAACCCACTCTCTTACCTGCCCAGTGAAGATGCAAACATAGGCCAGGGTAAACCTGGTCCACTGTAGATCTGATCACGTCGCTGGGCTGCTCTAAGTCTGAGTAGTTCCTGAGCGCCAATGGAGTATGCCCAGGCTCCGTATCCCATGGCTCCAGGTGGCCTCTGTGGCTTCCCCCCCACCCTCCGGCTCAACCTCAGACTTGTCCTGCTCATCACAGGGCCTCCTACCACCCCCTCTGCCACCCTCCACACCTTGACTCTTGTCATTTGCAGTGGAGTCTGACACTGACTCCATAGCAGACCTACTTCACAGAGTTTTCAAGACTGCTGCCTTGCTGAAGCAGATCGCCAGACCTGTCCTCTGAGGCATCTCTAGGCAGGTTCCAACTAAAATTTTCAGCTAGCAGTCAATGGCTTAACTGCAAAGCCAGGAGAGTGTTCACGTCCCGTCTACCTTTTTTCTTTTTCCTGCATACTTCTTGGTAGAATCCCACATCGTTCCTGCCTGGTGTCATGTACTGTAATTTCACCCGTCTTAAAGTGCCCATCTTCATAAGAGGACAAGCTCGAGATGCCTGTTCCGTGCAGGGGTGTGCCTCATTTCTCCCCATGCTACTCCCCCAGGCAGGTTGCCTGCCATGGTGAGTGTGTGATGTCGGCTTTAGTTTTGAATTAATGTGCACATGCCAGATACACACATATGAAAAGATGTCCAACATCATTAGCCATCCCAAACCAAACCAAACCCAGTGCCGTCGAGTCAATTCTGACTCATAGCGACCCTGTAGGACAGAGAACTGTTCCATCAAGTTTTCGAAAGAGCCATCAGAGTAACGTAAATCAAAACCACAATGAGATACCAGTGCACTCCCACTAGGATGGCCAAGACAAAAAAGAAAAATAACTGTTGGAGCAGATGCAGACAAAGTGGAACCCTCATCCACTGCTAGTGAGAATGCAAAATCGTATGGCTGTAGTGGAAGACAGCGCGCGGCAGTGCCTCAAAAAAAAGAGTGGTAGAGTATTGCCTAGGGCGATACCCTCGGGACCCAATAAATGTGACACAAACAGATAAATGCATACCTGTGTTCTTTGCAGCGCTATTCGCAACAGCAGAAAGACAGCCTAAGCACCTACCAGTGGATGCAATGGATAAATACAAAGTGGTCCAGACACACAATGGAGTACAACGCAACAATAAAGAAGGAAAAATGAGTTCCAAAACATTTTGAAACATGGATGAGCCCGGAGGGCATTGTGTTGAGCAAAATAAGTCAATCACAAAAAAACAAACATCGTAAAGTGCAAGCACTCACCCTTTAACTGCTTAGTTGTCACGGTGACAACGCGGGTAGTGAACGCAGGACAGAAAGAGATAGCGTGACTCGCGCATGCGCGCAGCATCTGATGCGAGCGACCGTCCGAAGTGACGGTCCTGCAGCCTTCGCGACACGTTCCCCAGTTAACTCAGTGCCTGCTGGCATGACCCTAAGTAATCCTTCTTCCACTGCCTTTCCCTCCTCCTCCAGGACAATGTCCTTTGACAGCTGAGGGTCACTCCCCTTCCCTCTTTTCTTACCCTCTAACCTTACTGGCGACCTGAGCTCTGTCTCAGGGAATTTTGACCAACAGATGACGATGACCTTGACCAAAAACTTGGGAGTCATGAGTAGTCTGGAAGAAGATAACACGTGGAATAACAGGCTTATTTTCTCCTTTGCGCCCGCCCAGCGCGACCTGGAAGGGGACCCTGGTTTCTTGCACCTTGTACACTCGTGCCTGTACCCAGCACTGGAGGGAAAGTGCGCTCCGCGTGCGTCGTGTCCTAGCGCCCTCTGGTGGCTGCGATGGGGTGTCCCTCTAACGTGGTGTCCCTCTGATGCTGGCCACCCTGGTTCCTGGTAAGGAGAGGTGGGGGAGGCTGATGGCATAGAAAAATTTACACATATGCTGGGTGTATCCCCGTCCCATAGCTGGAAACCAACGAAAACAGCCAGTTGTGCAAACACTGCTCCCTCACCCGTCTGTGTTCGTTTCTCCATCAGAAACAACTAAGATGCACTTTGGCTTGTGCAGGGCATGTGAGTTTCGCGTTCCTGGTATGGTCTAGGGCTCTCCACATGCGGATGTTACTGAGCTTTGGGTAATTATGCACCTTCAAAAGATGCTCAATGTAATTCTGATCATACTCTTCTAAAAATGCCGCAGATTAAAAGCTTTTGCTGGCTCTTTAGGCTGTGGGCCTGCAATTATAGAAAATGAACTGCATTTTAGCTTCCCACTGAAATTAATAACAACGGTTCCCCAGTTGACTCTGTGAATAGTTAATGGAACAAACAGGATACTTCAGTACAATATGGCTTGGAAAACCATCTGAGTGAGATTCTGGGTTTCAAATGGGAAAATAATTCATATGATGCAACCCTTTCTTGTAGCATCCTGTATAACTCCATGCGCACGTACTCTGGTGAAAACTGAACTCAGACGAAGAAGCCAACATGTGGTATTTAGCCTGCTACTGAAGAGGCCATATAGATGGGCCTCCTTATTTAACAAAGGAGCCACTGATGGTCACAGAGATTGCACGTTCTCCACATACTATCAGCTGGTTAGAGGCAGAGATCAAAGTGGAACGCAATTTCCACTTTTGCTTTCCAGTGCAAAGCAAACCCCATGTTGAGGGCCCTGCAGAAAAGGCCAGTGACGGTGGCAAAGGAGACTCCCTGGAGCTTGGCCAAAACCACCTGGCAATGGAAGGTCACCTACTAGACCGGGAAAACCTTTGGAATGCTGGGAGACTGAGATACGGAGGTGGGGGAACAGACTAAGGCATGGTCCAGAGTGTCCTCTGGTGCTCCCATTTCAGTTTATAAAAATAACATGTAAAGCCAAAATCCATTGCTGTCAAGTCAATTCCAATTCATAACGACCCTATAGGCCAGAGTAGAACTGCCACATAGAGTTTCCAAGGAGTGCCTGGTGGATTTGAACTGCACCTCTTTTGGTTAGGAGATGTATCACTTAACCACTATGCTAGCATGGTTTCCAAAACCTAAAAGGTAACGAAAATAATATCATAGAAGTGTATTCACTGACATGGAAAGAGCTTTGGTGTATTAAGGGTAAAAGAGAGTCATAAGCAATGTGTTCAAATTTCTACAAATGTTTTTAAAGGATTGTGTTTGAAGAGCTGTACATACATGCAATGCCAATACTGCTCAGCCACAAAAAGGAATGAAGTCTTAACACATGCTATAACATGAATGAACCCTGAAAACCTCATGTTGAGTGAAATAAATTAATTACAAAAAGAGAAATATAGTATGATCCTATTTACATGAAATGTTTAAAATACGCATTGCTTAGAGGACACTGGGCTCCTGTTAAAGGTGATGGAAAAATATAGTAAAAGGTCATGGTGATGGTTGTGTGACATCACCAGTGTCATTAATGTCACTGAATTGTACATGTAAAAAATGTGAAATGGCAATGTCTTGGTTTCCTCATGCTGCTGTAACAGAAAGACCACCATGTGGATGGCTCTAAAGAACAGAACGCTATTTTTCACGTTTCTGGAGGCTCCAAGTCCAAAGCAGAGTCTCAGCCACATCAGTTCCTTCCTTGTTGATAGTCTCTGCCATTCTGTGGCTCTTGGCGATCTTCAGATGTTATCTTGCACCGTATGTGTCTCCATGTCTAGTCAGCACCTTAATAACTCAGCAGCGATTGACTTAGCACCACACACTGGTATGATCTCAACTGATTACTTGACTGTATTACATCACCACAATTAAATAAACAAGTTGTGTGTGAGAGTGTATGTACCAGTATGAGGGTATGTACACATATGAAGGCTGGGAGGATGTTTCTGAGGACTAGCAAGGGTTGCTTCTCATCTTTACGGATGTGGGTAATTTTGATTGATCTCTTTATATTTTATACGAACATTTAATTATTGATATGAATGTGTAACGCTTCAAAAATAAAGTTAAAAAGGAAGAAATGTACAGGATGGACTCAAAGTGAGATAGAATGTCGCAGAGACCACATAATGCCCAAGGAAGGTATAAAACAAAACTGACTCATGGGACTTTAAATGAATTGTTTTATTTAATCCTCACAACAAACCATTCTGCAGTGTAAGTATTATCATTTCCATGTTGTACATCTGGAAATTAAGGCAGTTTGCTCAGACGGGTACAGTCGAGGAAGGACAGCTCTCCTTCCAAAGCCTGTGTGTCCCAGTACCCACACACAGTGCTGGGCCTCGGCCTTGTTGGCCTCTGAGGCTAATCACCTCAGAGATGCCTGAAGGGGAATTCACAGGCTTAGGGTATGATGTCTCAGCCCTTCCCCCTGTCACTGGCATCTCCTTCCCCTGCTCCTAAGTCATGGCCAAGTCAAGGCCCTACTAGGTTCCTTTGCTAAAGGACTGGGAGAGTCCCTGCTGTGTACACTTCCCACAATGCTGCAGGGCCATGGGGACTGTGTTAGTTTGCTAGTGCTTCTCTAAAAGAAATACTACAAGTGAGTGGCTTTGAAGAATGTCTACAAACTTACTTTCTCACAGTTCTGGAGGCTAGAAGTCTGAATTATGGTATGAGACATCTTGATTCCTTCCTTGTCGATAGTTCTGACCATTCCTTGGTTCTTGGCCATCCTCATGCCATCTGTCTTCCTCTGTCTCAGTACCTAGTCTGCTTTCTCATAACTAAGAAGTGATTAGGTTTAGGACCCACCCTCCACTGATAGAGCCTCGACTGATTGCATTACATTACGTCAGGTTGCATGTGGAAGGTAATTACATTGCATTACATTACATCCATAAGTACTGGGATTCAGATTTTAGCACATGTTTTGGAGGGACACAGTGCCTGCTGTCTTTATAAGTTTGTGAGGCTCTCATGGAGAAGAGAGTTGACATTTTCTGTGTCACTACAGAAGCCTGAATGGGTGCTTACGGTGAGGAGGCACTTTATTTATTTTGTTGCTGAGAATATATATCAATGCAACAGTTTCGGAACCCAAACCAAACCTCCTGCTGTTGAGTCAGTTCCACTTTACAACTAAGCTACCCTATATACCCTATATAACAGTTTCTGCACATGTACAGTTCAGCAACACTGACAACATTCTTGGAGTTGGGTGACCATTCTCGCCTTCCTTCTGTCCGTTGTCCCTCCCTCATTAACGTAAACTCATTGTCCCCTAAGTTCCCTATCTAGTTTTTCAAGTTACTATTTCTACTTCGAGCCCATATAAGAAGTTCATAAAAGAGCATAATGTTCAAGGCAGACATTTTTTACCATTTAACTATTGTTTTATTTTCAGAAGACTTCTGGGGATGTCTTCGGTTTAAATTTAAAAAGTTAGCTCAGAGTAATAGTTTCAGGGTTCATTTAGCCTCTGTGGCTCCAGAAAGTCTGGATTCCATGAGAATTTGAAATTCTGTCATACATTCCCCCTGTTTTGATCAGGACTCTTCTATAGAATCTTTGATTAAAATGTTCAATAACGGTAGCCAGGCACCATTCAGTTCTTCTGCTTGCATGGCAAAGGGAGAAATTTTCCATAGAGGCAAATAGTTGTACATTCCATTTCATCCTCTTATTCCTGACTCCAGAGAAGGCTGTTTTTAACAACTCCAGGCATTCTGGTATGCAGCCAGCATCTCTGAAGTTTCCACGGTGAGACTAGGAAGCACCCATAGGCATTCTGACACAGAGAGAAGCGGAAGGAGGTGGCTTCCGATTTTCCTTCTGGCTTCAAGATTCTGGCTGGTGCCTCTAGGACGGGGGAGCTGTTGGGAACCAGCCTCTCCATCACATCCTCCAGGCTCCTAGGGTAGCAGTGTGGGCTGGGTAGAGGAGTTTCTACTGGGGAACATTTGAGGGAGAACACGCTGGAAGGCAGTTAATGAGTGAGGTTGTACAAAACGCGCCTGAAGGCTTTTCTGCTCCCCTCCTTTTCTTTATAGAGTTCAAGGCTGAGAGATCCCTGCCTGATTGTCAGCTCATGGGACTGAAGTTATTGCTATGATGCTGGAATTACCTCACTGGTGTTTCAGATACCAGCAGGGTAACCCCTGGTGGACAGATTTCAGCAGAGCTTCCAGACTAAGATAGAGTAGCAAGAAAGGCCTGGAGATCAACTTCCAAATATTACTCTGTAAAAACCCTCTGGATCCCAACAATATGGTCCAGTATGGTGCTGCAAGATGAGTCCCCTAGGTTGGAAGGCCCTTCAGATATACAGTGGCCACCACAATGAAATTGAACAGGACAATGATCTTGAAGACGGCACAAGACCAGACTTTTGTTTTGTTGAGATGGGGCCATCACATGAGATCTGACTCAACAGCAATGAACGTAACAAGATGTAAAAAGCATTTAAGGGACTGGGTTATCTGCTGCAAACAACTTCTCTGAATCTGCTCAAAGCACAATTACTGGGCTTATTTTAGGGAAGAGACAGCTCTCTTCTCGTGAGCACTTGCTTGTAATGACAGACCTTGGAAGAGAAGGCAGCTGTGCATTCTGGGCTCCCACACTACCATCCCAGGTGGGCAGTAGGTGCAAAGGAGAAGAATGGGGGATTGCAGGCAGCAGAAAGGCCAGAGTCCTAGCATGTTATGGGTGAAGACATCTTAGCAATGGATCATCCAACAAATCTTGATTTCAGAGGTGAGGAAACTGGGATTCAGAGAGTTCAATGACTTCCCCAAACTGGGCAGGGCTATGACTAGAATACAGGCTCCTGACTCGAATGCTGTCTCCTCTTGTTTCTACTCTCCTGTCACACAGTACGGCTGCAAGAGAAGAAAACTGTGGCTGGTGAAGCTAAGAAGAGAGGAGGTATAATTTAAGATGAAAAAGAGAAGATCATGTGTGCCCTTTCTCCACTGGAGAGACAGGCTTCACCTCAAGATATGTGGCTGGCTGTGGGGCTGGCCTGGAGCCCTGACACACAGGGTCTGTGTGAGCTCAGAGAAGTTGCTCAACCTTTCTACTTTGGAGGTTTATCAACTCCTTCTTGGGGGGCAGGGGCTGTGAGTCAGGTGTTCCCTTAGAGTGTTGGTAGGTGCACTGCGCTGCTCTGGAGTTCCATTCACCATCTTCTGGCAATAAAGGGAGTCCCTGAGTCATATAAATGGTTAACACTTAGGGCTGCTAATCACAGGGCACTCAGAGGCACCTCGGAAGAGAGGCCTGGTGATCTCATTCCAAAAAAGTCAGACCCTGGAAACCACACAGAGCACAGCTCCACTCTGACACACACAGCATCGCTGTGAGTCAGTCACTCCACAGCAGCTGTTAAACACTGGTAGGTTTGCTGAGTGGCAGCTGCCAGGGCTACCGTGACCCCCATAACAGGTGGGGTCAGTGGCTGGCACTCTCTCTCCTGTTCTTGGGTTGGTTCCCTGCAGTGCTGTGGTTCAGAGGGGAGCACAACCAGAAAGACTAGATGAACCAAATCACAGCACAGGGCAGAGCTGTAAGGAGCAGGAATCTTTAAGTCTCGTGGAATCCAGATTTTTTGGCTCCATAGAGGTTAGGGTAACTCCACCCAAGCTATCATTTTGAGATAATCTTGGAACTTTGAGCCTTGAGGAAGTTGGTCTGCTAAAAGGCACCTTCAGTGGAACAGTTGATTCTGACTTAGAACAACCCCGCAGGACAGAGTAGAACTGCCCCACTGGGTTTCCAAGGCTGAAGTCTTTATGGAAGCTGACCGCCACATCTTCTTCCTGCAGAGTGATGGAGAGGTTCCAGCAGCTGACTTTTCAGTTAGCAGTGGAGAGCTTTACCCATTGCATCACCAGGACTCCTCTGAAAAGGAACCTGTAGTCTAGCTTGATTTGTAAGGAATGTTTGGCTTCAGGCATAGTGCGGTTTTAAAAAGAATTATCCACAAGCAGTTTCAACAGAAACTCCCAAGGTCAGACTAGAACTATGTTTTAGGGTAGATCAGTGATAATTTGAATTGCTCTCTAAGACCATGCTCTATGGAATCTCTACAGACCACAAGTTGTTTTAATAGTGATAAACTGGAGTGTAAGAGTCTGTAGGGAGCATTGGTGGTATGGTAGTTAAGTTCTCAGCCGCTAACTGAAAGGCCAGTGGTTTCAACCCACCAACCCACCCAGCCGCGGAAGAAAGATGTGGCAGTCTGCTTCTATAAAGATCACATGGCAGTTCTGCTCTGTCCTATAGGGCCACTGTAAGAATTGAAGAAGCTCTTTATTCCTTGGGGAATGTTTGACTCCCAGTCGGAATGTAACTTTGATTTGCAAATTGTGGGCAAATTGGGCACAGCTGGGGCTGTGGACAACATGGCCATGGTTAGGACAAACATTTTGGCCTGGGTGCTGGGCTTGTGAGTCTGCGAAAGAGTGAATGTAAACAGCCAAAAATGACTAGAATGTATGACATCAGACCCTCGAAAACGATGGGTCTGGCCTGCTGACTGTGATCTTTGCACCTGCGCCTAGGCCTACAAGCTGAGCTTTCCTCCTTGTGGATTTGCCTGAGGAAGTAGCCTTTGTTAAGCTGATTAGATAAGAGGGAATGTTGGAAGTCACACACAGAGAAGTGTGGATCTCACCCGAGGACATGCGTGTTTCCCCACCGCGTCAGGGGTTGCAGTCACAGACCGCTGCACTTGGAGGCAGAAACTTTGGTCCAGTTCAGTGTTTGTGCCTCCTACCCATGGACCTTGGACAAAGCATCTAACTCTCCGAACCTGTGTCTTCATCTATCCAATGGGGTCCTAATAATACCTGTCCCAGCCTCACAAAATACAGCGGAAAACACAAATGAAAAGCAGATAATGAAAGTGAACATACAAGGACTGACAATGAAGTTCATAAACTTATCCTAGAAAAAGTGCTACATACCTCATTGCTGACAGTCACTGTGGTCGCCTTCAAAGTATCCTCCCTTGGGAAGCTGTGCACTGACTCCAGCATCTAGCCCACCCCTGTCATCAAAATGTCTTCCTTTCAGTATTTCCTTTATCTTGAGGGTTGCCATGAGTCGGATCCGACTCGATGGCACTTGGCATTGGCTCAGGTAAAGGAAAAAGTTATTGGAGCCAGGATCAGGTGAGTAGCGAGGGTGTTCCAATACAGTTATTTGTTTACTGGCTGAAAACTTCCTCACAGACAACTATATAGTTAAGTTCATGAACTTGCCATTATGCCACTGTGCACAATGGCTATTCCAGAAAGAGACCCCAAATTTCTTTGAACTGTGGACTAAGTGTTAGAGTCGGTGCACAGCTTCTCAAGGGGAGTACTTCGAAGGTGACTCTACCAATATTCAGCAGTGAGGTATGTAGCACTTAGAACAATTAAGTTCACAGAATTAATTGTGGGACCTCATGCTCGTAAACTAAACAGATAGCAGAGAACAGCACCTTATAAGGGTGCTGTGACCCTCCTGGTTATCCATGCTTGTTCTCTGCCCATGCAGCCCCATCTGCAGAATGGGTGCAGTGCCTTTACTGCTCTTTAATGCTGGTGCTGCTGATGACAGTGGGAATGTCAGCAGGACCGAGGTTCTGAGGGGCCTTGGGTGAGCGGCACAGCTGTTCCGTACCCAGGCAGCCTGCAGGAGCCTGTCAAAGGAATGCAAGGTGAACACTCTCAGGGTCTTAGTCATCTCGAGCTGCTATAACAGAAATACCACAAGTTGGATGGCTGTAACAAAGAGAGGTTTATTCTCTCACAGTCCAGTAGGCTAGAAGTCCAAATTCAGGGCACCAGCTCCAGGGAAAGGCTTTCTATCTCAGCTCTGGAGGAAAGTCTGTGATGCACTAGTCTTTCCTTGGTCTGGGAGCCTCTCGCTGCAGGAACTTCAAGTCTGCTGGACCTGCTCTGTTCCTGGCACTGCTTTCTTGGTGGTATGAGGTCTCCAACTCTCTGCTCTCTTCCTTTCTGCTTTATCTCTTGAGGTGAAGCAAGCCAGACCTTGGGGAAACTCCTTTTACGCTGGATCAGGGCTGTAACTGTAGCAAGGGCATTATGGTTCCACCCTAATCATCTTTAACATAATCGAATCTTAAGCCATGAACCACAGGCAAAGATTAGGATATACAAAAATTATAATCACAAAACAGAGGACATAGCTCAATATTGGTAATCATAGCCTAGCCAAATGGATACGCACATTTTTTTTCCAGGAGAACATAATTTAATAATTTAATCCATGACATTCAGCCAACTCCAAACCGACAGCTCAGAGAACTGACCGGTAAACTCCAGGCTCTGAACTGTGACTCTGCACAGCAGAAAGACACACTGCCTGGTCCTGAGTCCTCCCCACCATTGTTGCTAAACACAAGACTGTCTTTGTAGTCACTGTGTCAAGTGCATCTCATTGAAGGTCTTCCTGTTTTTCCCTGACCCTCTGCTTTACCAAGCACGTCGTCCTCCTCCAGGGACTGGTTTCTCCTAACAACATGTCCAAAGCATGTTGTTGTTAGCAACCATCAAGTCAGCTCCAGCTCATGGCAGCCTTTTCTACAGGAGACCGAAAGGCTGCCTGGTCCTGCCCTGTCTTCATGACGGTTGATATGTTCCAGTCCATGGTTGTGGCTACTGGGTCAGTCTACCTCGCTGAGTGTTTTGTTCATTTTCCTGACACTCTCTTTTATCAAACCTGATATCCTTTTCTAGCAACTGGTCTTTCCTGAAAGCATGTCCAAAGTAAGAGAGCCAAAGTCTCACCATGTCACTTCTAAGGGGCTTTCTGATTATATGTCTTCTGAGATGGCTTTCCTCATTCTTCTGGCAGTCCTGGGTACAGTCAATACTGTTTGCCAGTGGGGAAATGTATTCCCTTTCCAGAGAGATAGACAAATTCACAGATACAGAGTGAAGTGGCTACCTTTAGGCAAAACACAGCCTAGCAGTACCTTTTTTTCTGGCAAATATAAGAATTTCAGTCCCGGTATCCATGGGTCAGCCCCATTGGGAATAATTACACAAAAGCTGTAGGGATAAAAATGGAAAGCAAAGCAGATGGCACCCTAGGAGCAGGAGCATTTGGGCATGAGGCTTTGGGAGAGGGGTGGACACTGAAGGTGACACCTGGCCTACGTGCTCCCCACCAGAGTGAGGGCAGTGACCTGCAGTGAAGAATGCTGACGAGTGCTTTTTCTTTGGAGAAATTCTTGGACAGGTTTGGAGCTCCAGTCATAAAACCAGAACTGCACTGAGCATCTGCAGGATGTTCCAGAGACAGGGACAATGACTCTGTGGTCCTCGTCTGACACAGAGTAGGAGGAGTTTACAGGGATCTCACTGAAACTGCAGCGGGAACTGGCAAAAAAATTTCTAGCAGACACTCCCTGATTGTTATTATTTATTTTGTTTTGGGTGAAGATATATACAGCAAAGCGTTTATCAATTCAACAAATGTTTACAGGATTAATTCAGTGATATTGGTTACACTCAAGCTGTGCAACCTTTCCTCATAACCTTTTGCACATTATTCCATCATCATCAACACAAGCTCACTGCTCCCTGTTTCTCATCTGATGTTTCGAGTGGCTGCCGTCAACTTGATCCTGTAGAGACAGAGCTAAAAAGAGCAGAGTGTTCAAGGTAGACATTCCTTACTAGTGTGTCTTAAATCATCTAGAAATAGCACATGTGGGCAGCTTTAAAAAGGAAAAATTGATTCTCTCAAGTCTAGGAGGCAAAAGTCTAAATTCAGGGGGCCAGCTGCAAGGGAAAGCTTTCTTCTGTGTTGGCTTTGGGGGAAGATACTTGTCATCAGTCTTTCCTGGTTGAGAAGATTCTCAGCAAAGGGACCGTAAGTCCAAAGGACATTCTCTTCTCTGGACTCTTGTTTCTTGGTGGCGTGAGGTCCATGCTTTCAATTCTTGTAGGCTGAATTATCTAGAAAAGTAAAAACTGTGTGACATATATATGTGGGTTTTGTACATATATAAAACCTGTTGCTGTTGAGTTGATTTGGACTCATATAGGTGAGGGTAGAATTGCCCTGTAGGGTTTCCAAGAAGCAGCTGATGTATTTGAACTGCTGACATTTTAGTTAGCAGCCAAATGCTTACCCACTACACCTCTTGGGCTCCACATATTTATAAAGATTTATACACGGTTGTAGAGTTTGGAGCATACCAAGTCTGTGGGTCAGGATAGAGGCTCCTTTTGATTTATGAAGCTGCAGCAGCCAGTGAACCCATGATCAGCAGGTCAGACAGCAGAGCTCTTACTCACAGACTGCAAAGACCAACAAATCCTGTGACTGGCAGGCAAGACCTCAGAGAAGCTGCTAGCTCAAGGCCCAAGAACAGGAGGTCAGACAAATAGGAGCCATCTTCAGGATCCAGAGTGAGCAAACAGCCCGTGAGTCTCATCAGGATGCCCACTTATATTCACTGTAGGCCATATGCCCAGGGAAATTCCCTTTGACTAGCTACTCACAGCACATCCCATCATAGAGTTGAACACATTATGTCAAACCCCATCGTGGCAGTGATCACAACGTCATATGACTGCCAAACCAATGAGAATCAAGGCCCAGCCAAGTGGACACACAACCTTAACCATCACTAGTTAAGCTAAATAATTGACTTGAAGAAGACTCCAGGGAATATTTCTGGTTTAAGTTTTAAAGATTATCTCAAGGATGTAGTTTCAGGCGTTCAGCCGGCTTCCATGGCTCCAGAGAGTTTGGATTTCATGAAAAGTTGAACTTCTACATTTTCCCCCTTTTGATCATGATTAGCCTTTTTTAAGATCTTTTTTTAATTTTACTTTAGATAAACCTTGACAGAAGAAATCAGCTTCTCATTAAGTAATACACATATTATTTTATGACTTCTTTAACAACCCCATAACACGTCAACACTCTTCCTTCTCAACTGTAGGTTCCCTGTTACCAGCTTTCCTGTCGCCTCCTGCCTTCTAGTCCTTGAGCCAGGGCTGGTGGGTCCCTTTAGTCTCGTTTGGTTTTATGGGCCTGTCTGATCCTTTATACCATCTTCAATCAAAATGTTCAGTGATGGTTCCCAGGTACCACCTAGTTCTTCTGAAGGCAATTAGCCAGACATTCCATTTCCTCCTTCTGGTCCCAACTCTTCTTCCTCTGTTGCTCCCTGGAAGACTTTGAAACAAGGGGCATGATCCAAGGTATGACAATTAAGTCTACGAGCTTAATTGTTCTAAGCACTGCATACCTCATTGCTGAATAGCACCACAGTCACCTCTGAAGTTCTCCCCCCGGGAAGCTAAGCACTGATACCAGTGCCTATTCCCTACTTCAAAGCAATTTTGGAAAGCTTTCTGAAACAGCCCTTGTGCACAGTGGCACAGTGGCAAGTTCATGGACTTAATTGTATAGCTATCTGTGAGGGAGTTTTTAGCCAGTAAAAATACTGGAACACCCTTGTTAACTAACTGATCTGGCCTCCAGTGACTTTTTTCTGTACCCAAAGATAACAGAAATATTGAAAGGAAGGCATTTTAATGACATTTAGGACATCAAAGGTAATATGACGACAGCTTTGATGGCCATCCTAGAAACAGATTTCCAAAATTGCTTTGAAGGGTGGACTAGGCACTGGTGTTGGTGCATAACTTCCCAAGGGGACTGCTTCGAATGTGACCTTAGTGATATTCAGCAATAAGATACGTAGCATTTTTTCTAGGATGAATTTGTGAACTCAACTGTCAGACATCAGATGATGTGTTGGTGACAGAAAAAGAATCCCCTCTTCCTCCTTTGAATGTCTTCTTTAACGTAGTGGCATCCTTGTGGGTCTTACTGGCTCCATGAGGGCCCCTGTGTTCTGCCCACCAGGCTAGCTCCCAGACCACCAGGGAGCCCACTACTGCACACTCTTCCCTGAGGCATGAGGAACGTCCCTAGGTGCATTCTCCCGGGAATCTGCACACCATGCCCTGTTGACGGGCTGACCAAGATCAAGAATCTTTTCTGCATTCTTGGCTTGAATTCCAGCTGAGACGATGTGTGGATTCTGCCAACGTTTTCTTATTGACTTTTAGTGATCCTTGAAATATTTTGGCAATGAATTTTCTATTAGTTACATATTTGGGGGGCGGAACCTACGCTTTGTGATTCACAGTTTTGAATAACCCTTTTTATTGTGGAATAATTTTAGGTTTACAGAAGAGTTACACAGTACAGAGCGTTCTTATTTACCCTCTTACATAGCTGGGGTTTTTTGTTTGTTTTTGCTTTTGTTTTAAGGTTCTGTTTCTCTCTAGAAATGCTAGGGGCTTTTTCCTTCTCGTCATAGATTTTGGAAACAAGCTTTCTCTGCGCACTGTTCGACAGCAACAGGTTTGCTTTTATCTTCATTTATTTATTTTCATTCTGTGATGTTTGATATATACAAAATAATGCACAGAATTGCATGTTGTTGCTGGGTGTGGTCAACTTGATTACGACCCATGTGACAGAATGGAACTGCCCCACAGGCTTTTCTGGATGAAGGCTGTCATCTCTACAGGAATAGATCGCCAGGCCTTTCTCCCATGGAGCAACTGGGTGAATTCTTACTGCTGAGTTTTCAATTAGCAGCTGAGTGCTTGTCTTTGTCACTTGGTACTGCTCTAACAGAAATACCACAAGTGGATGGCTTTAAAAAGAGAAATTTCATTTTGTCACAGTCCAGTAGGCTAAAAGTCCAATTCAGAGTGTCAACTTTGGGGGAAGTCTTTCCTGGATGGCTCTGGATGAAGGTCCTTGCCATCAATCTTCCCCTGGACTGGAAGCTTCTGAGGTACAAACATACTTGCTCTGCTCCCAGCACTGCTTCTTTACTGATGGTGTGATGCCCCCCAAATCTCTCTGCTAGCTTCTTTCTTTTATATCCCATGAGATTGCCTCAAGGTACAGTACAGTCTTACACATTGAATCTTGTCCCACCAAACATAACTGCCCCTCTTCCTCCCTTATTCATATCATAGAGGCAGGGTTTACAATGTGGAGGATTATCACGTAATACCAGGAAGAATCATGGCCCAGCCAAACTGCCACACACATACCTGGGGGTCACAATTCAATCCATGACACAGTTAATGCTGTGGCACCCAGGGCCACTCTACAATCCACTAAGTGCTCCTCAGGGACCTTAGGGGGCAGCTGCACTCTGTCCTATAGAGTCACTGTGAATCAGCATCAACAGCCCTGAGTTAGGGGTTATAGAGCTTCGCTGGCATAGTGGTTAAGTGCTATGGATGCTTACCAAAAGGTCAGCAGTTCAGATCTACCAGTCACCCCTTGGAAGCCCTATGGGGTGGTTCAGAAGGGTCACTCCAAGTGAGAATCAGTGGCAATGGGTTTGTGCAAACGGTTAAGCACTGAACTGCTAACCATGAGATTGGTGGTTCAAACCAACCCAGTGTCACCGAAGGAGAAAGACCTGGCTGCTCTCCTCCATCACACGAGGCCACCAGGAGTTGGAATTGACTTGACAGTGCTCCACAATAATAATCAGATTCCATTACATGACCCCAAAGGACCAAACCAAACCCACTGCCATCCAGTTGATTCCAACTCACAGTGACGCTATGGGACAGAGTAGAAGTGCTCCATAGCTTTTCCAAGGAACACCTGGAGGATGTGAACGGCCAACCTTTCGGTTAGCAGACGGAGCACTGAACCACTAGCCACCAGGGTTTCTATTGCATGACCACAGCATGATTTATTGATCTGCTCTCATGGTTGATAGACATTTGGCTTGCTTCCTGATTGGGCTGTTATAAACAGTGCTGCTATGAACATTCTTCCAGATGCCTCTTGGCACAAAGGTGCCAGAACAAGAGTGATGCTGAGCCAGGCATTCCTGGAACATAAGGAGCACACATTTTCTACCTTACAGGCTGAATCAAATGATTTTGCTGAGCAGGGATACCACTACCATTCACATTCTGACCAGCAGTATGTCAGGTGCAAATGCAATGGCACAGTAGGATTAATTTACAGTTACCTGCTTGCTAATGAGATTGAGCATCCTTCCTTACAGATGTTTGATTTAATTTTCCTCATCTGCAAAATACCTGTTAGTGATGATCACCAAGGACGACAATGACATGAGGGAAAATGAACCCAGAAGACAGAAAGACCCACACGAATGGGAGACTATATCAACATGTGACCAGAAGAGCCAGATGGTGCCCAGCCACCACCAATGACAGCCATGATGGGGCTCACAATGTTGAGTCCCAGTGGCAACACGAGAAAAAAAAGGGGTGCACCCTAAGAACTCCATAAAAGACCATGACTGATGGTCCAAAGGCCTGAGAGTTCCTCTGGGAATATGGCTCCTAGACCTGATGCTGCCCCTGATCATAGATTATTAGTGAGGTCAACTCTTCGGATAGGAATGGATTGGACTCATGGACATAGAGTGACCATATCGTGTGTGCACTTTATGGTTCTATGCATCTATAGGATGTCGTCCTACAGGCGTCTTACTAGAGGGGTGTGGAGAGGGTGGAGAGGAGGGGACAGGAGATTGTTAAGAGAATATGACATGTATGGAACAGAAAGAAGGAGAAGTATGCTGTCACCGGGCAAGGAGAGCAAAAGGAGCTGCAGATACAAGGGCATGCAAATTTGAATCGTATTGTAAACTTTCACTCAATCACAATTAAAAAGAAAAAAGAAAAAAATACCTCTTCATAACTTTTGCACATTTTATCATTGGATGGTGTGACTTTTTCTGATTGATTTTTAGCTGCTGTTATTGTATGCTATCAAGTCAATTCTGACTCACAGTAACCCTATACGACAGAGTAGAACTACCCCTGCTGGGTTTCCTAAGCTGTAATCTTTATGGCATCAGATTGCCAAGTCTTTTCTCCCATGGAATCACTGGTGGGTTTGAACTGCAGACCTTTTGGCTAGCTGCCAAGCGCTTAACCAGTGGCTCATGAGGGCTCCTTTGATTCTTAGTAGTCTTGGAAATTAACTCTTTGTTTGTTGCATGTATTGACTTACTCAAGGTCAAAACCGAAACTCATTGCCACTGAACTGATTCTGACTGGTGAAGATATTATAGGACTGAATAGAACTGTCCCCTGAGGTTTCCAAGGCTGTAGTCTTAGTGGAAGCAGGCTGCCACATCTTTCTTCTGCGGAGTGGGCTGGTAGGTCCAAACCACTGACCTTTCAGTTAGCAGCCAAGGGTTAACCACTGCACCACCAGGGCTCCTTACCAATGTTACCCAGCTAATAAGAGGCTAGGCCAAGGGCAAGAAGGCTTTGCCCTTCCTACTATTTGTAGTCACACCTTTAATAGACAGCCTTCTTTTCTTCCAGTCATAGTTTTCACAGAAGTGCTTGAATGTGTGTGCCTGTTTTACAGACATGCAGTGAGGTTGTCAAGGATTTCATTTTACTTGGTTCCACAATCAACGCCCATGGAAGCAGCAGTCAAGAAATCAAAAGATACATTGCACTGGGCAAATCTGCTGCAAAGGATCTCTTTAAAGTATTGAAAAGTAAAGATGTCACCTTGAAGACTAAGGTGAGCTTGACCCAAGCCAAGGTATTTTCAGTCACATCATATGCATGCAAAGTGGGATGAATAAGAAGATTGAAGAAGGATTGAAGTCTTTGAATTGTGATGTTGGAAAAGAACATGGACTGCCACAAGAACAAACAGATCTGTCTTGGAAGAAGTACAACCGGAGTGTCCCTTACAGGCAAGGATGGAGACTACATCTTACCTTGGACATATTGAGAAGGATCGGTCCCTGAAGAAAGACATCGTGCTTGGTAAAGCAGAGGCTCAGCAAAAAAGAAGACCCTCAGTGAGATGGATTAGCACAGTGGCTGCAACAATGGGCTCAAGGATAACAATTGTGGGCATGGCTAAGGACCGGGCAGTGTTTCATCCTGTTGTCCACAGGGTTGCTATGAGTCAGAATCAACTTGATGGCACCTAACAGCAAAAACAGATATGCATACACGTCCTTAGGCTCCTGAGAGCTGCCCAAGCTGACTGAGTGACATCTACCCTTGAAACTTGCCTGTTCCAGAATGATGTCCCCCAGCAGAGGCAAAGCTTCTCAAGGGTAGAGATCTCTGTTTTTGCCTTTGTACTTACAGTGCCATGAGTCTCTAGGTAGTGCATACAGTTAAGTGCTCAATTTCTAGCTGGAAAGTTGGTAGCTTGAATCCACCTAGAATGAGATACCTTGGAAGACGAGCCTGGTAATCTGCTTCTGAAAGGTCATAGCCTTGAAAACCCTACAGAACAGTGCTGCTCTTCACACACGGGGTCACCATGAGTTGGAACCAACTCAACAGGAACTCACAACAATGACATTCCCACCACCTAGCACAGCCTGGCACGTTGTAGCTGTAAAGAAACTCATTACAAGTTGTTTAAAAATGACCCAGAAATGTTGTTGCTTCCTGTAACACATCTGTGGGAAGTAATACCTCTCCTTTCATTCAGGTCTCCCAAGCACACCTTCGTTTGGACTGTGTCTTCTCTTGTTCTCACTCATTGAGTACAGTAACCAAGAACCCAAACCCATCAAGTGAGTTCTGACTCATAGTGACTCTATAGAATGGACTGGAACTGCCCCCACAGAGTCTCCAAGGAGGGCCTGGTAGATTCAAACTGTCAACCTTTTGGTTAATGGCTGTCATGGATTAAGTTGTATTCCCTAAAAAGTCTGTAGCAATTTGGCTGGGCCATAATTTCTGATGTTGACTGATGTTCCTCCATGATCGAGTTCCTACCTCTAGGATGTTAGTGAGGATGGATGCTGGTAGAGGATGTTGTGTTGGTAGAGCAAGATTCAGTGTGTGAGATTGTTTTGTGCACTGAGGCAGCCTCTTGAGATATAAAGGAAAGAAGCTAGCAGAGACACCAGGGGGACATCATACCATCAAGAAAGAAAGTAGTGCCAGGAGCAGAGCACATCCTTTGGAAAGGACTGGGGTCCCTGTGCCTCAGAAGCTTCAGTCCAGAAGACTGATGACAAGGAACTTCCTCCAGTGCCAGCAGAGAAAGCCTTCTCCTAGAGCTGACACCCCGAATGGACTTTTAGCTTACTGGACTGTGACAAATAAAATTTCTGTTTTGAAGGCCATTCACTTTGGGTACTTAAAGCAACATTAAAAAACAAAAACCCACTGCCACTGAGTTGGGTCCGACTCATAGCGACCCTAGAGGTCACAGTAGAACGGCCCCATAGAGTTTCCAAGGAGCTCCTTGCAGATTGGAACTTCTGATCTTTCAGATAGCAGATGTGACTCTTAACCTGTTATGCCACCAGGGTTTCCAAAGCAGCGTTAGATAACTAAAACGGCAGCCATAGCCCTTAACCACTGTGCCACCGGGGTTTCTGAATTCAGTAAGGAACATAGTAATTTCCACCACCTGTGTGTCTGTTTGGTGGCTCGCCTGTTGCTATGACGCTGGAAGCTATGCCACTGGTGTGGCACATACCAGCAAGGCCCCCGTGGTGGACAGGCTTTAGTAAACTTTCTGGATTCAGATAGACTAGAGGAAAAGATCTGGCAACTTCCTTCCAAAAATTAGCCAATGAAAAACCTATGGGTTACAACAGAACACTGTCGTAGATAGTACTGGAAGATGAGCCCCCAAATTGGAAGACACTCTGGAAACACAGTGGCCATGACCATGCTCTGGAGCAGACCAGTAAGCCTGAGGATGGCACTGAATCGGCAGCGTTCTGTTATATTGTAAACAGGTCGTCATGAGTTGAACTTGAATCGATGGCAACTAACAACGACAACGTAGTAATTTATTTGTCTGTTTATCAGATACTGTCAAACAGGCCCTGTGTTCCAGACATTGTGCTAGATGCTGGGAATGCAGCCTCTGAAGGGTGGTTGGGCACAGTTGTGTAGGCTGTGCACTGTGCAATCCCAGGGACCACCACTTACAGCACAGAGTTTGTCCTAAAGCATCGCTGAGTACACTAAGCCTGTGGGCAGGTCAGTGAAACAGCTGCAGCCCCAGGTGAAAGTTTTATTCCATCAGATCTGCTCTTTAGGCAACTTAATTATATGACAAGGGGGTGGGATCCAAGACTCTCCAGCACCATGGCTCCCAAATCACCCAAGGTTGGCCCTTGGGTACCAGGGTACCCTCTGGGAGAGATTCAGGCCCCCAGCTCCCCACCTGGCACTAACTTTCCCAGGTGGCTTTTTAACCATGGAAATGGAGGTTTCTAATGGAACTCCCAGCAGCCCTTTACTTAGAGCGGTTCTGGTGGGCACCACTCTAATTATTCAATTGTCTAATTCCATTTATCTTTCATGATCCATTATGTACCATCGACAGGCTGTGTCTTCCTTAACAGATACATAACCTAGTCTAATGGACTCTGGGTGAAGCCAACCAAATTGACTATGGGATTTAGCAGGTACCTAATTCCTGCAAACTATTACTCTATGCATGAGCAAGCCAGACAGACACATTTTGCTGTTTTAGGATAAATATTTTATGATTTCCCCCTCTGTTATATCCCATTATTAGTACATTATCCTTCATCCTTCCCAAGGTTGCAGGAGATCAGGCATACGCTCTCCAGAGAACAGCTCTGTGATTTGATGGAACAAGCTTCTTGGAAAATCAGTTGTTTTTATCTGTAGAAAAAAGAATTTTTTTTTTCCTCATGGAAAGGACACGTTTTTAACATTGTGATATGCTTTGCTACTTCTGTATGAAAATGCTCCTTTGGGGAGTTGGGGTTTCACAGCCATGCCTCAAGTGTCCTTAAAAAAATTCCAGGACATGGTCTTTTCTCAGACTTCCTGATAGACCACACGATACCAGGCTGAATTTGGCAGTTTCAAAATTTTTCTTATCTTGAGCACAGACTATAAAACATCAGTCTTTTTTTAAAAAAATGCGGTTTGTAAGTTCAAAGCCAATTTCTCTCTAAATATGCTTACATTCTCACAGCACCCCAGATGGGCATTTTAACCTTGGGGTGGGGGTCAGGGTGGGCTGTATCATGGTGCTCAGACTAAGAAGCACTCTCCACAGCCACAGAGCTTTTGGTGTTCTTCTGCCTAGATGGTAAAAAAAGAAATCAGTTTTGTATTGGCAATGTTTACTCCCCAGGCAGTATAAATATTGCACACATTTTTCATGTTTATTAGCCAAAACATGCACATTAACAAAGTGATTAAACACTCTAATTAGGCTCCTGGTTGAGCCCCTGAGTGGCACACATGGTTGCGTGCTCGGCTGACTACTAACCGAAAGGTTGGTGATTCAGACCCTGCAGGGGCAGCTCAGAAGAAAGGCCTGGTGATCTGCTGCCAAAAGGTCACGGTCCTGAAAGTCTTACGGAATGGACTTGACAGCAGCTCACACAGAAAGGCTCTTGACCACTTAGAAGCATTCCTGCCACCGCGTGAAAGAAAGCAAGACAGAGATCGGCTTAGAAAATGCTGGAAGACTGATTCATGGGGCTGTAAGGACAAAGAGTCAGAACCAAGAGTGAGTCAACTAAATGCTGGCCATTTCTACATGACAAACTTCCCTCACATTTGTTCTGTACATTATGCCAACATATCTTCTTGCAGACATGAAATTAGTTGCGGCATTTTCCAGGGATTAATTAGAATCGAATTTATAGAGAATGTGGGACATAATGACCGCTGGGAAGCTGCTGGGAGGCTGACACGGGACTGATATGAAAAGGCAGGAACGAATGTCATCAATGCATTTACACCTTCTTAGATTCTCCCTTGAGGGTGTTTTACCTTTGCCATAAAATGAAAACATTTAAATTTCTTTAAAATTACATTTGACTTAATTATACCTAGGCCCTGATACCGGGAAGCCACCCGCTTTGCCTGCTTTTCTGTCATAAATAGCCACCAAGCTCATCATTTCATAAAGAGCTGTTTTTCCACTACTGTTTGCTATGTTCAGAATGTTAATAGCTGCCTGAATAGGGATGGGCTCTGTGGCTACACTTGAAATATAGAAAAATGGCCCAGACATTAAAAAAGATAAAAGGGAAAAGGGCAGTAATGAATTTAGAGGAAAATGAACATTAATGGTGCTAGCATTACTCATGCTCCACATAACAAATTATTGGAAATCTGTCAAGCACACCAAATTATCTACTCGTCGGCTGCTGGGGGACCCTCTGCCGCCATCCCCAACCGGCAAAAGCAAGACAATTTAAGCTAATTTTACTATTTATAACAATAGAACAGGCCATTAAGATAAATTAACGTCATTATCAAGTTTCTATGAAAATGACAAATACCACTATTTCCAGCAGCTTACAGGCTGTTGACGATAATGAAATCCGCTGCACAGGTACTAAAGAGAAACACTCCAAAGTAATTATTTTCTAGTAGCCTGTTTGTTTCCTGACCGTTCATTTGCTTTCACCACAATTAGTTCTGTACACAATACGGTGGCAACTCAACAGTCAACACAACACAGCGTTAGGACTAATTGGGCCATTAGGACACAGTTTCCAGCCTTTTGGTCCCTCAAGAGAGCTGGGAGTAAACAGACCAGGGACGGCAATGACAGCACCATGCTGACATGTATTGTTTTAATTTAAAGGTGCTCTAAACAGGACAGTGAAGCATGTGGATGAAAAGCTCTGCACAAAGACCCTCCAACAAGATAGACGGTCCCAACTGGACAGTGTTGGGGGGCATCTCTGTCTGGTCCCTCTGGGGCAAAGGAGGCTGCTCTGGGTTCAGGCTTCTCTAGGAGCGCCTTTTAGCTTGGAGTAGCACCGCTGGAGGTGTTAAGGATGTTTTCTTGGGATGAAAGGATAAGTAACATGGACATCCATACAGTGGAATATTACTCAGCCATAAAGAGAAATGAAAGGAGCCCTGGTGGTGCCATGGTTAAAGGGCCACCTACTAACCAGATGGTTGGTACTCAAACACACCTAACCACTCCATGGGAGAAATACCTGGTGGTCTGCTCCCCGAAAGATCACAGCTGGGGAAATCCCATGATGCAGTGCTACTCTGTCACTCAGGATCACTAGGGTCAGAACTGACACAATGGCACCTAACAACAAAGAGAAATGAAATTCTGGGACACTCTACAGTGTGGATACACCTTAAAGATGTTATGCTGAGCGACCTAAGTCAACCTCAAAGCGACGAACACCTTGATTCCATTTGTGTGAAATACCTAGGACAGATAACTACATAGGTATAAGCCAGTGCTGAGCAGTGACTGCCGGGGGCAGGCGACTGGGGGAGGAGAAGGGAGAACTCACAGCTTAGGGCGGCCTGACCTTCTGTTAACCATGATTACTGACTAATGCGGTGGGTGTAATGTCCCTGCGTTGTACCTGGGGAGGTTGATGAAATGCCAGTGGCTTGCTACACATGTGTTTACTGCGATTAGTTCATAATATTCTCTTGTTCTGAACGTGGACGTTCTTCTTCCACTGCTTGTGCGAATGATTTCTGAATTGTCCCAAGCCTTGCTGTAGAAGGCCTCCTGTTCCAGTAAGTGACTTATTCAGAAGAAACAGCCACACCATCACGCTCTCTGGAGCTTCTCATGACATGGGGCAAAACTGTCAACTTGGCACAAGGCTATGGCCCCACCAAGAGCTGTGTAAACCCTGTCACTAAGACAGCGGACATTCCTCCACCTCCCGAGGAAGCACGCTGCGCCCCCGGTACCACGGTGACCTCAGTTCCCGTTGGGCATTTGATCACAGCCCCTCCCTGGACTCCGCTCAAGGAAGAACCCGTGGTCTAGCCCTGCATACCTTGTCTGTCTTTCTGGACTCTCCTTTCTGCTCTTCTGGCTGTGATGAAGGTGCTGGTGCTTGGCACTGCCTCTGAAAACCCACGGGTTCTCAGCAAGGAAACACCAGCCGCACACTGTGGATCTCCAACGAACTCGGAGGACATAAGGAGTTCAGGCACCCACGCAATGACAGGAGCAGCAGAGAAAGAGGATGCGGGCTGGGCACTGCACTGCAGTGCTGGAGACATCCTAGAAACCAGACCGTGCAAGATTTCAGCTTTGCACTGGCTTCCTGATACGGTTTCTGCCGTGGCCCTTAAAATATGGGATCATTCAGAAAGGATCTTAGAGATTGACTCTTTCAACTCCCTCTCTTGGCTGACAAAGGAGCTGAGGATACATGGCCAAGGGGAGACTAGATCCCCTGGGTGCTGACTCCTCACCTGAGTGCTCCCCACAAGCCTACCTCGTGCTCCACATTTGGGCAGATGTCTCCCTCTCCCCTGAGGATCTCCTGCCATCTGCACACAGCCTCTGCAGACCAATGTGGTTGGTAGGTGTGGTCAGAGCAGAATGGGGAAATGGGGACTGCACCTCAAGGCTCCTCCCAGAAATAGCATCAGTCCATGCCCTACAGGATCACTGAGATCTGGACAGAGGGGCTCTGTGACCTTGGACATCCCCCTGAAATGCACAGCATAGTCACTTCAGTTCCCTGCCGCTCTCACTCCTCCTGTCCCTCTACGCCCCACTTCAAATGGCCTGCTTCTTCCCCTCTGTGATGACAGCCACATCCTCTATCATGGTTTTCATTGTGTCCCCCTAAAAAGGTGCAGAGTAATTTGGCTGGGCTGGTGACTCCCAGTATTGGGTGATTGCCCACGATTCTGTGATTTTCCTATGCTGTAAATCCTAATCTCTACCTGTCGCTAACAGACAGGATTACTGTTAAAGAACATTAGGGTGGGACTGTAAGGCCATTCCTAAAATCACCTCTCTGCTCCAATATAAAGAGAATTTCCATAGAGTGTGGCTTGCACCACCTTTTATCCTATAAGAGATAAAAGGAAAGGGAAGCAAGCAAGATCTGAGAACCTTACACCATCAAGAAAGTAGCACATGGAATAGAGTGTGTCCTTCAACCTGAGGTTCCTGTGCCAAGGTGCTCCCCCACCGAAGACTGATCGGACCTTCCTCCAGATCCGAAAAGGAGGGCAAGACTTCCCCTGGAGCAGACACCCTGAATTCAGACTTATAGCCTACTGGACTGTATAAGAATAAACATTTCTTTTTTTGAAGCCATCCACTTGTGGTATTTCTGTTAGAGTAGTACTAGGTGACTAAAACATCCACCTACGTAAAAGGCAAAGAGATCCATTTCCTTTTATCCTCTACAGAACTTAGCTGGGAGCTAGCATTTAATCAATAGATGGTCTTTCAAAGGACTGACTATGAGTTTTCTGACTATAGGGGTTTGGAAGAGGTGAAATCCCGGGCCAGAGAACTTGAAGGAGGAAGCGTGCTTCTCAAGAGCGTGGACCTTATTTGGTTCTTGATAGTCTGTTGTTACTGTTTACTGCTGTGAAGTTGGACCCATGGCAATGCCATGAACAACAGGATCAGAGTGTTCTGATCCATTGGCTGATTTTTGGAAGTAGATCACCAGGCCTTTCTTCCTAGTCTGTCCTAGTCTGGAAGCCCCAGGAATCCTGTTAAGCATCATAGCAACTTGTGAGCCTCCACCAACAGATGGCTGGTGTTTGTGCACAAGGTACACTGGCTGGGTCTCCTGCATGAAAAGTGAGGATTCCACAGTTAGGAAGAGCTATTGTGAAGTGAGTTCCTGCTCTAGTTCTAAAGTCTGTGTTTCTGTGGTTTTTACTCATTTGAAACAAAGGACTCTCAAGGAATCACATTCATCTCCAGCCACTGAGCCCTTGGCCTGTTCCTGGTCCAGACATCTCTCTCACAAAGCCCCCAGGCTTACTTCAAAAGTCTCCCAGCTGTATGCTGACCTGGGTGGGCCCAGCCAATTTGTAAAATTGCAAATAATGGTTTTTCAAGATGAAGGTTTCTGGGTAGAATATATGGTTAGTTAATTACATTCGCCATCCAAATGATGATCATAGTAATAAGAAACCTTAACCCCCAGGAGTTCAAAGCACTCTAAATAATTACATTAATTATTCTCAATGTCTCCCCCAAGGGGTGGGTCACCTCATTACTCCAGATGATGAAGCAGAGTAATCCAAAGCCAAAACATCAGGGAACACACTCTTCCAGCTCGTTCCCTGAGCTACCAAGTGAGTGGCCCATGGTGGGTGTGCTTTGGGGGCACTGTAGCACTGGGAGTCTCTGGGTGGCCCAAATGGTCAAGCTGTGGTTGCTGCTCACAAGTCACTTTCAGCGCATGACGATCCCATGTGCGTGGAGTCGAACTGTGCTGCACGTGGTTTTCAAGGCTGGGACCTTTCAGAAGGAGGTCACCAGGCCTGTGTCCTGAGGCGCCTCTGCGTGGGTTTGACCCACCAGCCTTTCAATTAATAGTCCAGTGCTTACTGGTTCATGTCACCAGGAATTTCTAAACTTAAGCACTTGGCTACTAACAGAAAGACTGATGGTTTGAGGTCACCCAGAGGTGCCTCAGAAGAAAGGTCTGGTGATCTACCTTCAAATAGTCACACCCTTGAAAACTCTACGGAGCTGCTCTCCTTCACACACATGGCATTGCTGTAAGTCGGAATTGACTTGACAACTGGTTGGTTTGGGTAGTGCTGGGAAGTAAAAGCAGTGAGGAGTTATGGAGAAGAGAGACAGTGAGGTGGGCACTCCCTATTGCCTCAGGACCTACTCAAAGAAGGTGGCATCCCTGACCCTGCAAAGGCATACAGTTTGGGAGGCAACACCATGCTATGGAAAGCTTCGGGTGTTTGGAGGCAATAAAGAGCAGAAGAGCACTGCCATTGAGCTAATGTGCACTGGCATCTACTAACCGAGCAAAAGCTTGTTGGCTGCACCATCACAGGCAGCCTCCCAGAATTGCAGTGCAGCAAACGTGTCCTGGGAAGCTTTGCTGGGTTTTGAGCTGACCTAAAGTTTTCCAACACCCTACAACCATCAGCGGCCATGTGAGAAGGCCCTGATGCCCGCGTTCATGTTTCTCTTGGTTAGATCACAGCAGAAGCACTGGGTTAGAAATGATACATTTCCTCATTTAATCTTCACTTCTGCCCTCTGAGATAGGGTTACATGAGGAAACTGAGGCTCACATCAGTCAAGAAATATTGCAATAACATGTGGTTAATGGTCTCCAAGAACAGCTGCCTCCTTTGCCGTGAGACCAGAAGAACTGGATGGTGTCCAGCTAGCATTAGTGAACATTCTGATCAAAGATTCTGTAGAAGAATCACAATCAAAAGGGGGAAAATGTAGAACAGAATTTCAAATACTTATGGAATCCAGACTTTCTGGAGTGCTGGAGGCTAGATGAATCCCCAGAACTATTGCCCTAGGATAGTCTTTAGACCTTACGCCAAAAGTACCTCCTAAAGTCTTCTTAAAACCAAACAATAGGTAACCTAGTTAAAAAAAAAAAGTCTGTCTTGAGCGTTATGCTCTTTTAAGAACTATCTATATGGGATCAAATGGTCGACAGCAATTCGACAGGTCAGATGGGAACCTTAGGAGGCAGTGAGGTCATGTTAACAGGGGAGGAACAGCTCAGAAAAGGAGGGTGAGAATTGTTGCGCAACTCAAAGAATGTAAGTAGTGTCCCTGAATTGTACATGTTGAAAAGGTTGAATTGGTGTATGTTTTTGTTGTGTATATTCTCAGTAACAACAAGTAAAAGGAAGCATGTCAACAACACATAGTTAATAGAGCACAGCAGAGCTTGAACTCAGGCCTGTCTTGCCCAATAGGGTCTGTGCTCTGCTGGGGTGGGGAGCTTTCCTCTCTGAGGTCTCAGTCACTCATTGGTGGAGGGACTGTGAGTATGAGATGCTGGGACCTGTCTACCGTTTCTCACTGTGTTGTAAATTCCCTGAGCCTCAGCTTCCCTGCAATAAAATCTTCACTGCCTCTGATCATCGTCCATGTTAAGATAAATGAATTTACACCCATCTCAGCCCATCCCTGTTCCCCTCTGACCCCATCATGCTGATTCTGGGACTTCAGGAGCTGCCAGAGTCATTTCTGAGCTGAGACAACCTCATTCTACAAAAATCACACTGGCTTTTACCACTCTTTACTGAGAGGAAATAGGCTAATGCACTGTTTTCTGTGCATGTCAGTAGCCCAATCTGTCTGTAATGGGCTCAAATTGCAGTTTTAAAACCTAAACCATGAACTTAAAAACTCTCCTATAGACATGCCCAGTATCAGCATCTGTACTTCCTGTGCTTATGCTTCCAGTAAAAATTCAGACAGAAAAAAATTGCTTTCTGTCTCCATCTGAACAGCTGGGCTGAGGAAACAGCAGTGATAGGTACAACTGGTCTCTTCACCTAGAGCAACAGATGAAGAAGGAGAGAGTCAGTAATAGGAAGAGAAAATGGATTTGTAGCTAATTGCCTCCAAGAACAACTGCCTCCTTTGCCATGAGACCAGAAGAACTGGATGGTGCCCAGCTACCAGCATTGAATGTTTTGATTGAAGAGTCTATAAAAGAATCCTGATCAAAAGCGGGGATTCACAGGACAGAATTTAAAATCATCATGAAACCCAGACTTCCTGCTCCCAAGGAAGCTGGATGCACCCTTGAAACTATTGTCCTGAGACAATTTTTAAAACTTAAACCAAACAATTCCTTGAAGTCTTCTCAAAACCAAACAACAGTAAAGAACATAATGTTCTTATAAGAATTATATGGGATTAAATTGATAACAGCAACTCGAAAGATTAGACAGGAACTTTCAGCAACTCGAAAGATTAGATAGGAACTTTCAGAGGTAGTGAGTTTATGCCAGTGGAGGAGGAACAACTTGGAAAAGGAGAGTGAGAATGATTGCACAACTTGAGGAATGTCATCAGTGTCACTGAATTCTACATGCAGAAATGGTTGACTTGGTGTATGTTTTGCTGTGTATATTCTCAAGAACAACCAAACAAAATATGAAGTAACTTTTTTTTTTAAAGGAACAGCTATGACAGGGTGAATATGACCTTAACTGAGCTTGTACTACCTAAAGGTGAATAATGGGAAAAATTTAGGAAAACACTGTAAGTTCAGAGCTTGTCATAGTTTGAACAGAGATAGTGGCACTAACTCCTCTTGACGCTCTGCTCTCCCCAAATGCCACTGCCATATCCAATCACTGCCACCAGAAATGCAACGCAGAGCTTTAGAGTCAGGTTGGTCAGCCCAAGGTCAGGGCCAAAGCTCCTTTTGTTGCTGTCTGTTGACCTGCATGACTTTGGACCTTCTGCGACCACATCCTTACGATAGACTCCCAGGCCCTGTATGCTACTGGTGTTGGTGGTGTTGTTAATCAAGCACCTTGACCCCAACAAGCTGAATTTCTGGCCAAGAAGTCTTGGTAAACTAATAAGATGGACTCTCACAATGGCCACAGCAATGACCCAAACATACCAAACATCGTAGAGGAGGCACAGGACCAGGCAATGTTTCCCTCTGTTATACCAAAGGTTGTCATGAATCAGAGCCAGCTTGATGGCAGCTAACACAACACTATACCTGTGTACTGGGTGCTATATGCATATCACCTCGTGGGATGCGCACAGCCACCCTAGGAGGCAGACATTGTTCCCAGTCCTACAATCAAGGAAACAGACTCAGAGGCTCAGTGTTTGCCCCAGGACTCACAGCTAGCAAGTGGCCAGGACAAGGTGGTAACCCAGGCAGTCTGGCTCCAGCAGCTGAACTCCTCATGTCTCTGCTGCCTGGAGCCTCTGGTCGGCTAGATTCCAAGTCACCCAAGCCTACCATAGTAACAGCCTACCAGATGCATCAGCTAGACAAGGGAGAGGGGACATTTGTTACTGTTTTAGTCATCTGGTACTGCTCTACCAGAAAAACCTCAGGATATCTTTAACAAAGAAAAGTTTATTCTTACACAGTCCAGTAGACTGGAAGTCTGAATTCAGGCCGCTGGCTTTAGAGAAATGTACTCTCTGTTGGCTCTGGAGGAAAGTCCTTGTGCTGCATCAGTCTTTTTATTTTATTTTATTTTTTTAATCTGAGAACGTCTCAGCACAGAAACTTCAGGTCCAAGGATACACTCTGCTCTTGGTGCTGCCTCTTTGATGGTATAAGCTCCCCAACTCTCTTGTAGGATAAAAGGTGGTGCAAGCCACATCCCAAAGAAATTCTTCTGGAGCAGGAAGGTGATCTTCAGAAGGGATTTATTGTCCCACCTGAATCCTCTTTAACATAAATTCAGTCTATTAATCACAGAGACTAGGCAGAGATTATGATTTACAACATATGAAAATCACAGAATGGAGGACAATCACACAAGACTGGCAATCATGGCCCAACCGAATTGTTAACATACATTTAGGATGGACACAATTCAATTCATGACAGTACCTAGTGGATTAATGTAGAGATGGTTGTTGAATTGTTCACCACCACTGGAATGTACCCTCCACAAGATCAGGAACTGAGTCCACATCCCTTGTTATTCTGTCCCCAGCACTTCATAGAAGGAAAGCAGTCAATTATAAGTGAGTCAAATAAGCCAGGAGGTGATTAATACAGTTGGAAATCACCACTTGAGCACACAGTCAAGTCATATACAGAGTCTAAACATTTTTGAACATCAGTATTTTTGAGCACTGTCCCAGGAATGGACTGGAAACGACCTCCCTCTCTGTCTTGGGTGGACCAATGGATTTTTACAATAGCCACTCAGCACCAGAAACAGCTGTGCCCCGGAGACAGCTGTTGGAGAGAGCTATTGCTGTTGGGTGCTATCCGGTTGATTTTGATGCATGGCAACCCACATGACAGAGTAGAAGTGTCCCATAGGGTTCTCCAGGCTGCAATCTTTATGGGAGCATAAACCCAACTCTTTCTCTTGTGGAGCCACCAGGTGGGTTTGAACTGCCGACTTTTCAGTGAGCTACCAAGTGCTTTATTGTTGTACCACCAGGGCTCCGTCCCAGAGACACTAGTTTCTTATTTAGCACAAGGGACATGCCTGCTTCCATCAGAGCCTCTGAAGAGGGTCCTTCTGCAGCAAGGATTGTTAGCAAGAACTCTCCAAGCACTGAGTTCTGTTCTTTGTACAACTCCCAGTAACCAAATTCACAGAGGAATCAAGAACACATTTCGCCTCCCTTGCCAGGATCCATGAATTTGGTGGTGGTCCCCAGGAGACACAGAAACTGCATCTGGTCGAGCTGCTGTTCGTCCTGACCTTGGCAATGAGGGCTTCTCCACATTTCTAAATCGGTTCCACTCTTCTAAATTTAGCAGCTTATTTACTCCCAAGACTAGTGACCAGCCAAGCTGAGAGCAGTGCCACTGCTTAAGTGGCAAGGTCCCAGAAGCATGCATGCTGAGAGGTTGGCAAGCCAAATGCAGACAGACAGGTCTCTGCTGCCTTGCGGTGAGTGAGACCACATACTGTCCTCTGCAGGCTGGGCGACAAGCTGGGCTGCCTTCTGCTGCATCCCAACCCCTCTAGCCCTCAGGTTTTTCATCTGAACTACAAACACTTGATGGGAAACTCTGGTGGTGTAGTGCATTAAGTGCTACATCTGCTAACCAGTTCAGATCCACCAGGCATTCCTTGGAAACTCTATGAGGCAATTCTGCTCTGACCTCTAGGGTTACTATGAGTTGGACCCGACTTGACGGCAGTGGGTTATGGACACTTGGTAATTCCAAATTCCATTCAGTTTTAAAAAAGAAAACCTGCAATTCTGGAAAGACACAAATTCTATGATTGTACTGCGTTGAGTGCTGAGTCAAATTTCAGCTCTATCAATCAGAACATTCATGTCTGACTGACGGGGGCTGTGGTGGCTCAGTGGTTGAATTCTCCACCCACCCCCCAATGGGGACACCTGGGTTTGATTCCCAGGTGATGAATCTTATGCACAGCCAGCACCCGTCTATCAGTGGAGGCTTGTGTGTTTCTTTTGATGCTGAACAGACTTCAACAGGGCTTGCAGACTAAGATGGACTAGGAAGCAAGGCATGGAGATCTGTTTCCAAAAATCAATCAGTGGATCCCAGTGGTCCAATCCACAACCCATCACGGGGATGGCATGGGATTGCACAGCTGTCCCATCTGTGGGGCACGAGGCCACCATGAGTTGGGGGCTCATGGGGTTGTAGCCAAGAACAATAATGCCTGACTCAGTTTTTACCAATCATTATCGGGTTGAAAGAAAAAAACTCACCTCAGTACACATAAAGGTATTTTTAGAATGAGAGGGCTTCCCTTCCACCACAGGAGAAGGGGCGGCCAGAAGTTTGAGGAGCTTGCAGTTCAATGGTTGAATTCCCCACCCACCACCCAGTGAGGACACCTGGGTTTGATTCCCAGGCGATGAATCTTATGCACAGCCAGCACCCGTCTATCAGTGGAGGCTAACCCCCAGAGGGTTAGCTAAAAGTCTTCTGATATCAACGCAGATTTACACAGGCAAGATGGTAACCGAACCTCCAGGGAGGGCAGGAGATACCCAATGTTGTAGGAGCTGGACTTGGGAGCAACAGAGAGCTCTTCACTCAGCTTTGTTCCCAAGCAAGTGACAATCATGGAGCATTTCCCATTTGGATTCTTAAAACCATTGAGTCACAGGCAAAAGCATTTCCATTTAACTGGATTGTCCAGTTAGTTTGAGTCCAGCCAATAGAAGACTTCTTAACTGGAGGGTTTGCTGTCAAGACAACGGTTTTTGTTATTGTCTGGTGCTGTTGAGTCAATTCTGAGTCTAGGGACCGCAAGTGACAGAGTAGAACTGCTCCACAGGACTTCCTAGGCTGTAAGCAGTACTGGAGCAGATGGCTAGGTCTTTCTCCAGCATCACCACTAGACGGGTTCAAACTGCCAACCTTTTGGTCAGTGGCAAACACTTATCCACTGCGGGCTAAGGAATCCACCAGGAGAATAACCAAAGAAAAAAACAAAATCATCAAGCTGATTCTGACTTACAGTGACCCTATAGGTTAGAGTAGAACTAGCCCATAGAGTTTCTAAGGAGCACTTGGTGGATCTGAGCTGCCAACACTTTGGTCAGTAGATGTAGCACTTAACCACTATGCCACCAGAATTTCCATCAAGAGAATGGTTGTGATGAATTTTTGACTTCTTGTTTTTTTAGTGTTATTGATCTCTACAGTCTAATTTTATTGGAATGGTGATTTCATGATAAGTAGACACAAGAAAGGGCTTGATAAAACTTTGAGGAGAAAACCAGTTTTGATGGTCTGGAATTCCACCCATCCCCCTCCAAATTAGAGTCTGGGTTCCTGACTCGCAAGTAGAAAGATACAGCTGACCCAGAGGGTTAGCTAAAAGGAGGAAGTCACCTCTTCTCGTCACTCTTAGGCACCGCTGGTGTTTTTAAACATGTGACTGACCACTAGAAAAATCGGTTTCTTAGACTTTAAGAAAAATTGTTCACTGTGCTGTCACAGGGCTGGGATACCAGGTGGAGTTGCATAGAGGTCTCTGTAGGGGCTTGAATATGGCAAATTGACTTCATTTGTAAACTTCCACTTAACCACAATGAAACATTAAAAAAAAATGTGGTACAAACATACTTAAGAGACTTTTGCCAATTCAATGGTTTTTACATGTAGAATTCAGTGGCATTGATGACAATCGTCATGCTGAGCAATCGTCACCACTACCCCCTTGCAAATTATCCCACCACCATTATCAGAAGCTCAGCACACCCTAAGCCACAACTCCTCCTGTCCACCTTCCTCCCCACCTTCCTCTTGCCCCTGGGAACCACTGATAAGCTTTAGTTTCTCTCTGCCTTCCTCAGAGAAGGAAGATCGTACAATGTTTTCCCTTTTGTGTCTCATTTATTTTGTTCAGCATGATGTTTTCTAGGTTTGCTTGTGTTGCAGAATGCATCAGAACCTCATCTCTACTCACAGTGACCCTACAAAACAGCATAGAATTGCCCAGAGGGTTTCCAAGGAGAAGCTGGTGGATTTGAATTGCCAACATTTTGGTTAGCAGCTGCAGCTTGCCGTAGCTCTTAACCACTGCACCACTAGGGCTCTGTGGCTGAGTTATACACCAGTTATGTCTTAAAGAAACAATGACTTTGGAGATTTGGCCACTTTCCATTTTCTAGGAGAAGTTTTCTCTAAAATAGGGCTGTTGATCTTGCCTTGACTAGTTCCTGTTCCTTTGTGCTGTGCATCTGCGTTTCCTTTGGGATTAGAAACCGGCAGAGAAAACCCACAGCAGAGCTCTCTCAGAGAGAGGCAGCTTCTCATTTCAGGACAATAGGTGACAGAGAAGGGACAGCACAGAGGTGGGGGAAGGACGTTCCAGTTCCCGGAAGGACAGTAGGAGATGGGTAACCCCGTGGAGAGCAAACACGAGCATTATTTCCCTTCTAATCAGGATCATGGAGCATTTCACAAATGAACCGCTTTTCTCAGACACTTAGCATGTGGAGTGGCTCTAGGTAGTGCCATCAGGATGGACTCTGCCACCTGCACTTAGAAAATTGCCTATACATTTATTAAAGTGACATTCACCCATTAATTAATGCTGTTTTGCTGACGACTCTCATTAGCACATTGAGCTAATTACTGAAACGACAGGCCCAAAGGTTTTTTTTTCCTATTACAGTAAAATTTGCTCTAGCCTTACCTTTATGGAATTTAAAAAGAGAAAATCACAGTGTTAGAATAGCCGTCAGATACAGGAACTGGATTAACTCCCCTGCCACCGTTAATGCTGCCCCGACTTTTCACTCTCAGTGGGAGGTGTCTGCAGCTGCTAGTCCAGCCAGAAATATTTCCAGTCTGAACATCTAGCTAACACTGCAGTCTCCTAACAGCTCAGCTGCTGGGCTTGGATACATAAAGAAATACCTTTGGAATGATACACAGCTAAAATGTAAATAAATCAAATCCATTGCCGTCAAGTTGATCCCAGCTCATGGAGACAGCACGTGTTACAGGGTAGAGCTACCATGTAGAATGTTCTTGGCTGTAATATTTATGGAAGTGGAGTGCCCAGCCTTTCTTCCAGGGCACTATTGGGTGGGTTCTGTTAAAACAACTATCGTAATAAGCCAATAATAGAGATGTACTGAGGTTTATTTGATAAATGACTTGTAAATCAGGGTAGCATTTTGACTGGGGAGTCAAAAATGTTCAAAGGAGAAAGAACGTCCGAAAAGATTCTTATACCCTGTTAGAAGAAGGGCAGAACAAAACTGATGAAACAATTTATGGTCAGGAAGGAATTCACACAGCACTGTCTTGCAGATTTACCCTAAAACCTAGCTCTAGTCTGATCTTTGGGGTCTCTGTACCGAGATAATTCTTCAGCAGGGTCCAATGCCTAAGGCAGAATGGCCTTAGGAAGCTATTGCAAAGACTCTGGTTTGACTTACAGGCGAACTGTGTAGAAACCAGTTTCCTCAAAGCTCAACATCCAAAGATCAGCTCAGGACAACAGCCCGGGTGGGTCACCCTAACCTCTATGGACCCCAGAAAACTGGACTCCAGAATTAAACCCCCTCCCTCAGTTCCAACAACCAACTTTTATGTTAGTAGTTGAGCACCAACCGTTTGCACCAGCTGTGGAGCCTGATACACAGGCTTGTTGTCATCGGCTTGGTCATTGTCATCGTCATCGTCATTGTTGTGTGTCATTGAGTGGAGCCTGGAGGAGCAATGGGTAACAGACCCCAGGCACTCCTTGGAAACACTGTAGGGCAGTTCTCCTCTGTCCTATAGGGTCACTGTGAATCAGAGTCAACTCAGCAGCAACAGACTTTACGGGTTTTAAGCCCAAAGTAGAAATAGAATGTGGGATTTGAAGACAAAGGGATTGCAAGGTCCCAGATGGCCTGCAGAAAAGAGAAGCCAGGATAGGCACAGAGACAGTTTTTGAGGTCTTTTTAAAAACATCCCAAGTGATCCTAAGCTACAGACTTCTGTGGTTTAGCCAATGAAGGGGTGTCTTGTCACCACAATACAGCTACTCACAGGACATAAAAAGAAGTCTTTATTTCTGGTAGATAAACCATAATTGAAGTGTTGAATAAAAGTGTCACACTATATCAAAATAACGTAAAGCACAAACAAAAACAAAACCCTGTAAGATTGCCTTGTCTATAATGAACTTGCAATCAGAGTTTAGAATAAGTATTTTCCCCTTCCTTTGACTGAAGCCGGGTTTCCCTTTGTGGGTGGCTGAGGGCTTTCATTCCACAAGGACGTTAAAGACATAGCCCCCAAGTCTGCATATACATAGGGACACCCTTGTGCTACCTGAAGGCAGATGGCAGCCTTCTCCTTCCTCGCCAGTAATTACTGCCAGGCAGAGCTTTCCCGTCAGTCACAGACATGCCCAAGACACTCGTCCCTTCAGCCCTTGAGGCAGCTGGCTGGGTCCCGGAGCAGCCACAGCTCCTGGGCTGATTGCTGTGGCTGTGACTACTTGCCCAGTGTTCCGAGCGAATGTCACCACTCTCTGTGGGTACAAGAACAGGTCCCTAAGTGGTACGGTTTGCAGTCGACTATTGACTGAAAGGCTGGTGGTTTGAATCCATCCAGAAGAACCTCAGAGGAAAACTTTGGCAGTCCACTTCTGTATAGGTATTGAAACCCTAATGAGCACAGTTCCACCCTCACTCACATGGGGTCCCTTCAGAACAGTTTTGGAACTCTTTGTCTGAAATGGCCATCAGAGCTATTGTCATATTATCCTTGATGTCCTGAATCTCACCCAAATGTCTTCTTTTCATTATTTCCTTTATCTTTGGGTAAACAAAAAGTCACTGGGGGCCAGATTAGGTGAGTAGGGACAGTGTTCCAACACATTTATTTGTTTTACTGGCTAAAAACTCTCTCACAGAAAACTATAAAGTCCACAAACTTGCCACCTCATCACTGAAAGGACTAATAATTGTAAATCATTGATTAAAAATCTTGGCCTGATCTCTCAAACTGAACCTAGAGACTGTGAGGGTGTTTTTCAGATCCTGCCCAGGGGACTGAGCTAGATAACATCACCCACCTTGCCCAGGGACTTGAGAAAGCTGGAGAGTCCAGATAACATCAGGGTTCCTCTAACAGCCCCTGTGACTCTGGCTCACCTTGTGACCCAACTTAACGACCCCCAAACCCTCTGGTTTGAGATGGTAACATCACCCACCATGTGACTCCAGACCGCCCAGGGACAGACCACCATCCAGATACCATCATAGTTCCTCTAGCAACCCCTCCATGACTCTGGTTCACCTTGTGACTCCAGGCCTTGCCCAGGGACCAGAGACCACTGCCCAGATAACATCACAGTTCCTGGACAAGCCAGTCTATGACTAGTGACTCCCCCTAGGGCACCTGAATAACATCCTCCTTTTTTTTTCCTGTAACCCTTCCTCCTTCCTATAAAAATCTGCAGCTTGAGATCACCTGCTGTCTGATTAAAGACAAACCCTCCCCATCTGTTTGTCTGGCTTTGTACTGATGGGCAGTGCAGAGCTGTGATTGGGTTTTCCGGTTATGTCACCATGTACAATGGCCATTCCAGAAAGAGTTCCCAAATTGCTTTGAAGGGTAGATTAGTTGCTGGCTTCATTGCATAGCTTCCCAAGAGGTGTACTCAGAAGGTGACCATAGTGATATTCAGGAGTGAGGTATATAACACTTAGAGCAATTAATTTCCCAGACTTAATTTCTAGACCTTGTAGGACTGCATTTGTACTACGATGGCAGAGCTGTCTTGCCACAAAGACCTTTGGAACAGAAGCCATGCTTCAGCCCCTTCAGAAAAACAACTCCTGACTTCTGATAGAGAAGACAGGGAAGACTATGAGGACAAGAGCCACATACAAAGAACAGCAGAGCCGGGTGATGACAGGAGCCAGAGGCCTTCCTAAAACCTGGAGTCCACCCTGGACTGCCCAACTCAAGACATCCTGGAGCACGAGACAAATAAGCCTCTTGGGTGGGTGTAAGTCACTTTCCCAAAAAAACAGCTGCCATTGAGTTGATGCTGACTCATAGCGACCCTAAAGGTTAGAGTGGAACTGCCCCATACAGGTTCTGGGAGTGCCCGGTGGATTCGGACTGCCAACCTTTTGTGTATCATATAATGATAAGAGGGTCAATTTATCAAGAATTAACAATCATAAATATATCAGTAGTCAGCATCAGAGCACCTAACTATGTAAAGCAAATACTGATAGAACTGAAAGTAGAAATAGATAGCAAGAGTCACATTAATAGAGACTTCAGCCTTCTCCTTCCTTGCCAGTAATTACTGCCAGGCAGAGCTTTCCCATCAGTCACAGACATACCCAAGACACTCGTCCCTTCAGCCCATTTTCAATACTGGACAGAACATCTAGAAGGATCACAAGGAAACAGAAGAACTGAATGATGCTGTAAGTGAACTACACTTAACAGACACATATAGAACATTCCACCCAACAGGACAGTATACACTCTACTGCTAACCAAAAGGTCTGCTGTTCAAATCCACCAGGCATTCCTTGGAAACTCTATGTAGCAATTCTAGTCTTGTCTATAGGGTCGCTATGAGTCAACAGTGACTCGATGGCACTGGGTTTGGTTTTTTTTATAGCACCCATGGATTATTCTCCAGGAGAGAGCACATGTTAAGTCATAAAGCAAGTCTCAACAAATTTAAAAAGATTGAAATGATATTAAGAATTTTCTCTGACCATAATTGAGTGAAGCTAAAAATCAATAACAGGAAAACAAACACACACATACACAAACATATGAAAATTCAACAACACACTATCAAGCCACCAATGAGTCAAGGGAGAAATCACAAATCTCTTAGCATTGAATGAGAAGGAAACCACAGCATACCAAAACTTAGGGGATAAAGCAAAAGTAGTTCCCAGAGGGAAACTTAACAGCAATCTAGAGACCTCCAAAAAAACGAAGATCTCAAATCAACCACCTAGCTCTGTAAATTGAGGAACTTGAAAGAAAATAGCAAACTAAGCCCAAATCTGTCAGAAGACAGGAAATAGCAAAGATCTGAGCAGGAATAAATAAAAAACCAGAAAAACAATAAAAAGAGAATCAATCGAATCAGTAGTCAGTTCTTCAAAAAGATCTGTAAAATTCATAAACCTCTGAATAGACTGATGAGAGAGAGAGAAAACTTGAGTGACCAAAAAAAAAAAAAAAAAAAAGGAACATTATAACTAACCTGATAGAAATAGAGAATTATAACAGATTATGAGCAACTGTAAGATAACAAACTGGATAGCCTACATGAAAGGGACACATTCTTAGAAGCACACAGCACACCAGAATGGACTCAGCAGATGCACAACAATGAAGAAATTCTATCAGTGATAAAAAACTATCCACCAAAAAACATCCTGGATCACATAGTTTCCCTGATGAATTCTACCTAATGTTTCAAGAAGAATTATCACCAATACTGTTTAAATTCTTCCAAAGGTTGGAGGAGGATGAAATATTCCCTAATTCACTCTATGAAGCAAACATAACTCTAATACCAAAACCAGACAAAGACACCGTAAGAAAGAAAACTACAGGCCAATACCTCTTATGAATATAGATGCAAAAATCCTCGACAAAACACTAGGGAACAGAATCCAACAGCATATTAAAGAGTCATACACCATGACCAACTGGGATTTGTTCCAGAAATGCAGGGACAGTTCAACATTAGAAAATCAATCACTGTAGTAGATCACACCAACAGAACAAAGGAAAAGAAACTCATGACCATTTCTGTAGATGGAGAAAAAGTATTTGATAAAATCCAACACATTTTGTTGATGAAAATGCTCAAGAAGATTGGAATATAAGAGAAGATCTACAATAGGATTGAAGGCATAGATGAAAAGATAACAGGTAACATTTTACTTAATGGAGAAAGATTTAGAGCTTTTTCCCTGAAATCAAGAACAAGGTGAGAATGTACACTCTCACCACTTCAATATGGTATTAAACGTGCTAACCAGAAGAAGGAACAAAAGAAAAAAAAAATAAAAGTAACGAGATCAGAAAAGAATTAAAAGCATCTCTATGTGCAGATGACAGGATTCTGTTATAGAAAACCCCAGAAACCCCACAAAAGTCTTCTAGAGCTAATAGAGGAATTTAGCAAATTTGCAGACTACTAGGTCAATCAACAGAAATCAGTTGGGCTTCTATGTGTAGCAATGAGAACTTGAAAAGGGAAATTTACAATTTCAACTTAAACAGAATCTAAAAGAATAAAATACCTAGGATAAGTTTAACCAGGGAGGTAAAAGACTTACACAGTGAAAACTATAAATTGAAAGATCCTGTCATGGATTGAATTGTGTTCCCCCCAAAAGTGTATGTAGAAATTTGGCTGGGCCAAGATTTCTAGTATTGTGTGGTGTCTTCCTTTTTGTAAATCCGGCCTCTATGCTGTTCAAGAGGATGGAAGGAAGGCACTTGTGTTTGTAGGGCAGGACTCATTGTGGAAGACTGTTCTGTGCTTTGAGACAGTCTCTTGAGGTATAAAGGAAAGAAGCTAGCAGAGAGATTTGGAAACTTCCTACCATTCAAAAAGCAGCACTGAGATTTCTGCACCAAAGATGCTACCCAACCAAATACTGATGCAATACAAGGACTTCCCTCCAATGCCGAGAGAAAGCCTTCCTCTGGAGCAGACACCCTGAATTCAGACTTGTAGCCTCCTGGACTGTGTAAGAATAAACTTTTCTTTGTTAAAGCCCTCCACTCAGGGTATTTCTGTTAGAGCAGCACCAGATGACTAAAACAGATATGACAGAAGATTACATAGATGGGAAGATATTCGTGCTCATGGACTGGAAGACTTAATGTTCTTAAGATGTCAATATTACCCCAAAGGAGTAAAATGCAGAACAGAATTTCAAATTTTCATGGAATCCAGACTTTCTGAACGCAGTAAGTCTGGATGAACCCTGAAAACTTATTTTCCTGAGATAATATTTACATCCTGAACAAAAAATATCCCCTGAAGTCTTCTTGATGCCAAACAATACTTGTAAAGAATGTCTACCTTGAGCACAATGCTCTTTTAAGACCTATCTATATAGGATCAAGGAAACCTTGGTGGTATAGTGGGTTAAGTGCTACATCTGCTAACCAAAAGGTCAGCAGTTCAAATCCACCAAGTTCTCCTTGGAAACTCTATGAGGCAGTTCTACTCTGATCTCTAGGGTCACTATGAATTGGACCTGACACAACAGCAGTGGCTTTATGTGGGACCAAGCTGACAAAGGCAACTCGAAAGATTAGACAGATATCTTAGAGGGCAGTGAGTTTGTTACTGGTGAGAAACAACTCAGAAAGGGAGGGTAAAAAGCATTGTGCAATGGGCAGATGTAATTGATGTCAGTATACTGTATATGTATAGAAACGGTTGAACTGGTGTATGGTCTGCTGTGCATATTCTCAAGACAAACAACACAAAGAAATAATTTTTAATTTCAATTATTCTTAAAAATTCTTATTTTCCCAGTGGGCTTTTACAATTGACAACTCACTAAAGGAATCTTAAAAAAAAAAAAGAAAGAAACATGAAATCTGTTTTCCAGGAATAACGCAAAATGCTATAGTCTTTATGGAAGAAGTTGGCCACACCTTTCTTCCAAAGATAGGCTGTTGGTTTGAACCACTGAACTTTCAGGCAGCAGCCAAGAGCTCAACCATTGGGATGCTAGGGCGCTGTCTGTAAAGATTACAGCCTAGGAGACCCAAGGGAGGCAGCCCTACTCTGTCACATGGGGTAGCTCTGAGTCAGAATCGCCTGGACGATACCCAACAGTGAGAACACAACCCTTCTTGCCTTCTGTCACCTCTCTGCCTAGCCCCAACCAACCCCAGGTTCAAGGTCATGCTCCATTTCTCTATTTCTCCAAGGTCTTGCTCGCAGCTGTTAATTAATACCTCTGAAAACGTTGCCTTGTGACTCCTTAACAGCTAACCAGTTTCAAGGGTATTTTTTTATAGAGGAAAATGTTTTAAACGTTTATTGGACTTTTTCTTTTTTGTAATTACAAAAGTAATATAGGTGCCCATAGGTACTTTGAAAACAAACCATAAAGCTATTTTAAAAAAAGAAGAAGAAATTAAAAGTAATTATACTTTCAGTCACCCAGAGATAATTTCTTTTAACATTATGGTGTATTAGTGTGCTTTTTTTTTTTTAATGCACACATGCACTAGCTTGTGTGTATGTGTATAGGCATATTCATAGCTGAAATTATATCTTGTATATGGTTCTGTGTCCTTCCTTTTATCACTTAAAAAACAAAGGCCCTTCAAAGCCCAAAAGCTCCTGTCTCCCAGTGCAAAGCAGGGAATTAATTCTCTTTTGCAAAAGCTGACTGAAAGGTCTGCCATGTCTCTGAACTAAGCGTGAGGCTTGTCCTAGTGCAGAGGAAACAGCAGGATGCGGACACTCTGCCCAGTGCCACTTGCAAAATTCAAAGGAGTGACCTTACATACGCATGCAAATCAAGGTGAGGCACTGAAAAAGCTGGCATTTGAGGAAAGTTTGCAGCACCAGAGGACAGTGGGTACCCTTGCCTGTTCCCCTCTACCCTTCTTGGCAGACAAATAAAACAAGCTCTTCCAGCAGAGAAGATGCCGGCTCAGGGCTGGTCTGTCCCACAGCTTACAAGCAGGCTGTTGTAGAGGATGCCTGCCAGCAGAATTCAGAACTCCCTTGAGATTCTGAGGCTTCCTGATCCAGGAATTTATCTCTGCTCCTCTTTGTTCTGTATTGAAAAACATGTTTGGGGTGTGGATATCGCCTGCAATAACAGAGTGGAGAGCCCTAGTGGCGCAACAGCTCGGAGCTCGGCTGCGGCGAACCACAAGTTTGGTGGTTTCAACCAACTCAGCAGCTCCATGGGAGAAAAGAAACCTGGCAACCTGCTTCCATAAAGACTGACAACCAACCCACTGCTGTCAAGTCAGGTCCAACTCATAGCGACTGTAGGGGACAGAGTAGAACTGCCCCATAGAGTTTCCAAGGAGCACCTGGGAGATTTGAACAGATGTAGCACCAAATCCATAAAGACTACAGCTTAGGAAATTCTGGAGGGCAGTTCTGATCTGTCACCTGGGGTCACTGTAAGTTGAAATTGATGCCAAAGCCCCAAACAACAAGAGCAGCCAGGAATGAAGACTAGCTCTTTAATACAGGCACAGATACCTTTACTGAGCTTTCTCTGCCTGTGTAGTGTTTCCAGGAGAAAGCCTGGGGCAATGGCCTGGGAGGTATCATGTTAATAAAAACAGGATAGATGCTGCAAATGATTTGCATAGAAGGAACCTGACCCCAGCCAATACTTGAAGAGGAAGTCCCTGTGGAGGTGGCCTAAAGAACAGGCTTTCTTTGTCAGCCCTGAATCTGAAAGAAGTGTCTTAGCCTAGAAAAAACAAGTTTATAGTTTCTCTCTCTAGCCAGCCAAGTCTTGCAGCGAGCGATCCAAGTCGCTATCTCAAACCAGAGTGACCTTTCTGCAACTGGCTGTGAATTTCGACTGTTTGCTGTAGCAATGCTCAGTCACTCTCTAGGGCACTTGCTCTTGAGTGACACCAGCGAAGAGCAGCTCCTCAATTTTGTTCTGAACAAAACCAGCTCCCATAGGACAAGAGAAGAGAATCAGCGGTCCGGCCACTGGTTACTGTATGGTAATCATGTTGAGACTTCCTCTTTGGGGGAGCAGTTCAACAACCATATGATTCTAGGAAGATTCCCACCACTGTTCCTCCAATGACAGAGTGTGTAGCCACAGAGAAGGCAGACAGGTACTGCTGATGGAGATGAGGGAGGGGGCTTGAGTCTAGGCAAAGAGAATCTCTGGACTCTACACACACACACACACACACACACACACACAAAGTCTGACAACTAAGTTCGTGAACTCATCCTAGAAAAAGTGCTACATACCTCACTATGGTCACCTTCTAAGTACTCCCCCTTGGGAAGCTATACACTGACACCAGCACCTCGTCCACCCTTTAAAGCAGTTTTGGAACTCTTTTGCTGGAATGGCCATCAGAGCTGTGGTTATTACCCTTGATGTCCTCAGTATCATCCAAATGTCCTCTCCTTTCAATATTTCCTTTATCTTTGGGTAAAGAAAAAAGTCATTGGGTCAGTGAGTAGGGAGAGTGTCCCAATACACTTATTTGTTTACTGGCTAAAGACTTTCTCACAGACAACTATACAGTTAAAATTGTGAACTTGCCATTGTGCTACTGTGCACAATGGCTGTTTGAGAAAGAAATCGAAAATTGCTTTGAAGGGTGGACTAGGCACTGGCATCGGTGTATACTTCGAAGGTGACCATAATGATGTTTAGCCATGAGACGTAGCACTTAGAACAGTTGAGTTAGTGGACTTAATTGCTGGACCTCATATAAGGTGTCTAGGGCCTCAGAACTCTCCCACTATCCTTCCTGCTACAGGAAATTTCACCCCACGTGTGAGCCAGTACAATTTGGGGTGACTATGGGGTCCCTGCGTGGTACAAACAGTTAATACCCTTAGCTGCTAACCATGAGGTTGGAGGTTTGAGCCCAGCCATGCACACCATAGAGGCAAGGCCTGGAGATCATCTTCCTAAAGATCACAGGCACCAAAGACCCTATGGAATACGGTTCCACTCTGACTCTATGAATCAGACTTGACTTGATGGCAACTTGTACTGGGATGGGAAGGCACCCATTCTGATTCTGAGCCCCCTTTAAACTAGATCTGTGGTCATAGAGAAGAAGAGCACTCACAGAGCACCTAGTAAGTGCTAGACACTGTGCTGATGCTTTATTTTCTTTAACTGTCCCAATATATCCACCACTTTGGTGGATACAGTCTGCCCCTGATTCAGATGAAGAAACTAAAGCTCAGGAGAGCTGTCAACCTCATTTCAAGCTCTTCTCAAGCCAAGTCTGCCTGGTTCCACCTCCCCCCGCCCCTCTCCCGTGGTCTTTGTAATCGTTAGTCCTTGACGGCATCAATAGCTGTTGAGTGCCATCTCCTATCTAGTACAAGGAATACGGTAAGCTTCAGCCCAGTGACAGACACAGATCTTACACAGAGTCAGAGGCCTGGTGAGTGGTGTGAGCAGGACTATGAGGGAAGCAGCAGGGTACCCCAAGAGAGGACCCCACCCTGCCACCAGGGCTCCTGTTGTGGGTTAGATCCTGAAGGTAGTAGCATCCTAGCAGGTGACTTAACCAGGTAAGGAGCAGTGGAACAGCTTCTCAAATTGAGGCCCTGGCCACCTGGTAGCATGTGAGAGCCAATGGCCCTGGGATAATGGCCAAGGGCTGGGGGCAGACAGATGCTGGTAGTTAGGTGGCATGTCCTGGCCAGCTTCTTACAGGCTTTGGGATTTCTTCCACGTGGAATCATAACATCAGGTGAGCATTTTCAGAAAGAACACTCTAGCTGCCTAGAATGGAGTATGATGACGAGACAGAAAACAGTATATAACACCAATGTTTTCATTGACCAAACCAAAAACCAAACCCACTGCCATCGAGTTGATTCCAACTCATAGCGACCCGACAGGACAGAGCAGAACTGCCCCATAGAGTTTCCAGGGAGCACCTGGTGGATTTGAACTGCCGACCTGGTTAGCAGACATAGCACTTAACCACTACACCACCAGGGTTTCTCTTCATTCACAAGCACTGTCATAAACAAGCACCACCACTTGAGTGGTTTGTAAGAACAGAAATGTTTCCTGGCTCTGCAGGCTAGAAGTCCAGATCAGGGTGTGAACCATGCTGACTCCTTCTGAAGGGTCTGAGAGAGAAGCTGTTCTATCTCTCTGTCCCAGTTTCTGGTGGCTGTCAGTGATTCTCGGCATTCTTTGGCTTGAAGGCACATCTGCCTCTGTCCTCACAGGGTGACCTTACTCTGTCTTCCTGTCTCTATGTCTCTCCTCTTTTATGAGTACCCACCCTACTCCAGGATGACTTTGTGTTAGGTGATAACACCTGCCAGGAGGCTGTTTCCCAACAAGGTCACATTTACACGAACAGGGATTAGCACTTCAGTGTGTCTCAGGGGTGGGGTAGGGGGACACTCTTTAACCCATAACAACCAGATGAGATGTTTTCCAGATGCTACTTCATTAATTTCCTTGGATTGAAATGCCTCCATCTAAAATTTACAGATGGCCCCTTAGAAGCGAGAACATCGAGAATTCATCTCACATGCTTTGCACATGTCGTCAGGCAGGACAGGTCCCTCAAGAAGGGCATCGTGCTTGGTAAAGTGGAGGGTCAGTGAAAAAGAGGAAGACTCTCAATGAGATGGGCTGACACAGTGGCTGCAACGATGGACTCCAGCGTAGCCATCAGGAGGATGGCGTGGGACCCGGCAGGGTTTTGTTCTGTTGTGCAGTGGGTTGCTGTGAATTGGAGCTGACTTCACAGCACTGAACAATCACAGCATTTACTGGGGGACTTTTCTTCATTTTCCCGAGGTTTGGTTAGTGTCTCTCTCCAGCAGAGTCTGTGTCTTTAATGAAAATTCCACCCAAGGGCTGCGTGTGGCCACAGAGTCCTGCAGAAGTGGATCTGGAGCTTCTCTGCTGCAAGGCTGGCTTTCTGTCCAGCACATCCACGTTGGCTAAGTCTGGGCCTGGCTGTGTCTGTCATAGACATTTGAGGATGACAGCCGAAGATCGCGGTTCTGTCCCCAGGGAGTCAGCTTGAACCAGCCTCTTCTATGGTTTTTAGGCTTCAGTTTCACAATTGACTTGAAGGTAGTGGGTTTGGTTTAGACATTTCTCTAAAATCTACACAGCCCAGTTACTGACAAATTCTGTGCCACTGAGTCGATTCCAACTCATAGCAACCCTATAGGTCAAAGATGAACTGTCCCATAAAGTTTCCAAGGAGTGCCTGGTAGATTTGAACTGCTGACCTTTTGATTGGCAGCCATAGCACTTAACCGCTATGCCACCAGAGTTTCCAGTTACTGACAAGTGAACTCCAATGTGTGCCAACCCCACGAGTGACAGAGAAGAGCTGTACCCCATGGCATTTTCCACAGCTGAGGTTTTGCCAGCCTTGAGTGCTTCCCCACTGCAAGCACAGGGGAGGAAAAAAGAGCTGGCAGCCTGGGAGGACCTCTTCCTGTTGGAATGTGGATCTGAGAAAGTCTGGTCGATGTTCAAGGATTCCAATCACCACATACTCACTGTGTGCTGGGTACCTGCCCACCTCTCATTTTCACGTGTTTATTTAAAGGAGTTCCTGAGTGCTGTGTCTTTCTTCTGAGTTACCTCTGGGTAGACTTGAACTTCCAGCCTTTTAAGTTAGCTAGCAGCTGAACATGTTAACCATCTGTGTCACCCAGAAAAAGGTGTTAACATTGAGTTGAGTCTAACTCATAGTGACCCCACCTGGTGGAGCAAAACTTCCCCATAATGTTCTCAAAGTTATCATTGTTACATAAGCAGAATGTCACATCTTTCTTCCATGGGGCAGGTGATGGCTCTAACCATTGACCTTTTAGTTAGCAGCCAAGCACCTTAGCTGTTTGAACTACCCAGAAAAAATCCATTTCCCCTGGGTTGATTCCCACTCATAGCAGCCCCATGTGACAGAGGAGAAATACCTCTTAAGGTTTCCTGGGCTGTAATCTCCATGGGACCAGATCACCAAGTCTCTTCTCCCATGAGTAGCTAGTGGGTTCAAACAACTGGCCTTTTGGTTAGCAGCCTAGTGCTTAACCACCGTGCCACCAGAGCTCATCACAGCACTCAGGAACTCCTTTAAATAAACACGTAGAAATGAGAGGTGGGCAGGTACCCAGCACACAGTGAGTGTGTGGTGATTGGAATCCTTGACCATCGACCAAACTTTCTCAGATCCACATTCCAACAGGAAGAGGTCCTCCCAGGCTGCCAGCTCTTTTTTCCTCCCCTGTGCTTACAGGGGGCAAGTACTCAAGGCTGGCATCCAGCTAGTGAGTCTGGTCAGTTAGTGGGCGTGAGTACTGATTTTCAAATACACTTCTAAAGCCTTGTTCTCATGGAAGTGTAATGTTCTCATTATAAAGCAGCATACTTCAGGGACTTGGTAATTCCTCGTAATGCCATTGCTCATTTTCCCATCCAAACAACACCTTCAGGCTTGCTTTACTTCAGGGATGTATGAAGCAGCAGAATCACAGAGCCCTCAGGAATCCTGGTCTCCTTTCAGCTCCAGAAGCCACAGTGTTTGGGTATTAAATGCCAAGGTCATGGAGAACCAGAGCTGAAACAGCTGACTCTGAAGAAAACTGAGCAGCAAGAGCCAGTTTCCTGTGCTCCAGAGGAGAAAAGGTTTTATTTTTAAAGCGGAGAATCTGAGAGTTCAAATCCCCCACCAGTGGGTTCTGTGACCCTGGACCAGTCATCTCACCTCTTCGGGGCTCAGTTTCTCCTTCTGTATTCAGATCAAGTGGGATCATGTCCTACCCCTCAAAATGACCTATTTGTCCATGACACTTGACACTGGAAAACCATCAGCTAAACAATTCCCTTTAGCATTGTTATCTGAAGTCTGTTATCACCATGACCTCACTTATCACCTATTTCAGGCCTGATTCTTGCCTTCACGTTTCTGCTGCCTTTGGCCAGAAGGGCAGTGTGGGGTAATGAGAAGGAGTTGGACAGAGGTGGGTTTAGAGGTCTGAGCCAATAGCTTGCTAGCTTTGTGACACTGAACAAGCCACTTAACTTCTTGGTGCCTTGATTTATCATCTACAGAAGCCAAAGCCAAGTGTGGATCCAACTCATGGCAACCCTACAGAAAGGGGACAAAATTCTGTCTTTTAAGGCCATGATATGGATGAAAAACATGAAATCACATAGCAAAAAGGCCAGATACACACAAATAGCAGCCATACGGCATCATGATCAAAACCTAGATTCAGGATCAAATACGTGTGGATTTAAACCTGGTTCCATCCCTTCTACATTTTAAGCTCATTGGCCAGTGCTATCATGACTATTAGCTATTATTACTACTCTAGAAAGAAAGATCTGGCAATCTAGTTCCAAAATCCACCCAGTGAAAACCCTACGGATCGAAGCAGTGTTCTGGTTTCTAGCAGATTAGAGTGATGGCACAGGGCTGGGTAGCATTCCATTCTGTTGTGCACGGGGGCAACATGAGAGTCAGGGACAACTCCATGATAGCTAACAACAGCAGATAACCAATTATTATTATCACCCAAAGATGCCTTAGCAAGGGGAAGGATTCTAGCTTACATGTCAGGTTAAGTGAGGCTTCTTGTTTCCAAGTTGGTTTTGAGGCCAGCACTCATAAGTCACAGTGGACACCAGAACTCTCAGTTGCAAAACCAGGGCACAGGAAACTTGATCCAAAGCAGATATGGCCAGCAGTGGTACTCTGACACAGACAGGTCTTCTGAGGTAAGATCAAAAGTTCCTTCCAGCCCTGTAACATCAGTGTCTTCTCTAAGGCACCACTGTTTCAGCTCCGGGGGACTCTCCCGACAGAGTCAAGTTCCCCAGAGAAGTCTCAGATCCACCCCTATGTCTAGGTTTCAACGTGGTGTTAGCACCAGGAGCCACTCAGGAGAAGGTCACACACAGGGGCTGGCATTGTGGTAGTGAAGCCACCATCAAGGCTTCCGCCACTCTACTGCATTTGCTCCTCTCCTCGTCTTGCTAGCTGTCCACCAAGTGGCGGTTTCTAGCTACGGTTCGGCCCAACCACACCTCAGCCCTAACTGCAGTTTGAATTTTGGTGCCAGCATGCCTTGCATGCACAGGATCTGAGGAGCTGTGCTCCTGAACTTGATGTTGGATATGGACATCTCAGCACACCACACTGCCCTAGTCCACTTGCAAAGCAAAAGTTCCCTTCCTTTGCAACGGGACTCAGCACCTGCATCTCTAAATATGGGCAGGAAAGGGAGAGAAGCTTCAGATTTCAGGTGTGAGTCTGTACCCTCCTGGGGACAAGAGGACAGAAAAGCTCTCTGCTCCCCTGGGGCAGGGAGTGCATGATCTTTCAACAGCTAGACCCCACATTGTTTATCTGTGCAGTCAGTTTCCACTTCCTGTTTCCCTGCAACTGGTGCTGTGCTGGCTGTCTTATTGCAATCCGTTAATAGTTCAGGACAAGAACTAGCATTTGGTCACAAAGAGGACACCCGGTGGCTGATGCCGTGTGGTCAGTAGGCCCCTACAGCAATGGGTATGCTGCAGGCATAGAGATGGCAGAAAGATGGAGAAGGTGGTTGCAGCCCACACCCAAGTGCTCAGCTGTGCTCTGTAGACCAGCAGTTCCTAGGCCTGGCATCCGAGTTGAGTCCTCAGCGATGCTCCTGACACTTCACTGCAGCATTGAACTCAGCATACACAGCCCAGGGGAGGCCTGGGAGTCTCTGCTTCTAATCAGCAACCAGGTGGTGCCAAGGTGCTGTCCCAGACCTCAGGAGGGAGGCCTGCCCCTCCTGAGACAATCCAAGATGCATCCAGGACAGTCCAGCAGAGTGAAGGCCCTGCAGCTGCTGGCCCAGATCCACAGAGATACAGAATCCGCACATCAGTGTCAGCCATTAGCACCACTGTCTCTGACATTCTTGATTAAAAAAGGAAAATGAATGCCAGTGGATTTCAGATATTGGGTGTGTTTTTAAGGATAAAAGAAAGCCACTTGGGGGAAGTTCTACCTCCCAAGCATCTTCAGAGGAGACTTCCTCAGCCAGAAGGAACCCAGAATTCAGTCCATTGTTGGTTGGTCTTTTTGTTACCCTTCTTGGAAGAAGAAGCTAGAAGATGAGGCTCCTGGGCCACCTCAGAGTTCCCATGTGGTCCCTGTGGTGGGACTAACTCTCTGTTTCCATGCAGATACCAACCCCACTGTCTCTGCTGGTGCAGGGACGAGTTGTCAGGGAATCCTAGTCAGGAGGAAGCCTAGGTTACTCCACAAACCTACATGTTGGAAGCCGTGCCAGAATCAGTGCCAATACCAGCAGGGACACCTGTGGTGACAGGCTTCGGCAGGGCTTCCAGACTTGGAAGAAAGGCCTGGTCATCTACTCCTGAAAATTAGGCAATGAAAACTCTGTGAATCGCAACAGAACGTTGTTCAACATAGTACTAGAAGGGGAGCCTTCTAGGTTGCAAAGCACTCGAAATAGACAGTGGCTGCAGCAATGAACTTGAGCAGACCAATGGCTTTGAAGCTAGTGCAGGACTAGATAAGATGCTATTCTGTTGCTCATACAACATCACAAGTCAGAGCCGACTCCATGGCAACACACAACAATCACGTAAGAAGTACCACCTTCTTATGCGCCATCAGTCCTAGCTTCTTTTCTGAAGTGTTCTCTACTCTCTTTAATTGAAAACTTTATATATAATCTATGCTTGCATAAACATAAATAAGGAACACAAAAGATTACAACCCAACATCAAAACAGATCAAGCTAGTTTGTTGTACTTGAACTCCACACTGTTTTGCTAACTGATTTCCCTTCCTAGTCTGAGTCAGGAACTAAGATGAAATGGCAGGATTCAGGCTGGGCCTGATGTGAACACATGTGCCTCCTTCCCATCCTGCTGCTGTCTCCTCATCGGTACACAGAGCAGGTGGGATAGCTGGATTCGGAGGTTCCTTGGCATTCTTTTTCCATTTGCTGTGAATTCACTCTGACTTGTAGTGACCCTGTCTGTGTCTGCCATCTGTCACTGGCAGATTTTCAGAAGCCGTTTGCCAGGTCTTTCTTCCTAGGCACCCCTGGGTAGACTTGACCCTCCAACCCTCCAGTAAGCAGCTGAGCACATTAACTGCCTGCGCCACACAAGGACTCCCTCAAAAGGTTAGGCTTGTGTAAACCAGTGTGACTCTACCAGTCCCTTGAAGGCATGGCCTGTGACAGTCTTACATACTGTACACGGAGCTTCTAGAACAATATTCAGAACATAGGAGGCACTCATAAATTGAGTGTTGAATGATTTTTTTTGTTATTATATCTAATCATAGTAACTTATCCACATAGTAAAGAAATTCATATGGAAACATAAAAATAATTTCCAAAGCTCAATTATAAACTTGGTTCAGACCCTGTGTATTCTGCTGCCCAGATAACCTAAGTTTACTGATGCCTCTCATTTGCCAAAGCGGAGCCCAGGTAGTACAACAGCTCAGTGTTTGGCTGCTGATGGAGAGGTCTGCAGATGGAAACTACCACCCAGCCACTCGGAGGTAGAAAAAGACCTGGTGATCTGCTCCTGTAGACATTTCCTGCCCCAGTGGGACAGTTCTACTCTGACGCCTGGGGTCACTATGAGTTGAAATCAACTTGATGGCACACAGCAGCCATGCAACAACAATCAAAAGGGTCACAGTGCATGACCAAGAATAATTCCTGTGATTAATTAGAGGCTGTAGCTGTTAGATGCTATCAAATTGCTTCTGACTTGTAGTGACTGTATGTACAACAGGGTGAAACACCGCCCGGTCCTGTACCACCCTCTCAATTGTCATTGTGTGGAACCCCCCTCACTGAGAGTCTTCCTCCCTTTTACTGACCCTTTGCTTTACCAAGCGTGATATCCTCTTCCAGGAACTGATCCATCCTGACAACATTTCCCAAGTACATGAGACAAGTCTTGCCGTCCTTGCTTCTAAGGAGATGTTTGTTAGAAAGAGATGTGCATTTTATGGAAGGTTGCTGAGCCAAGTGCTGTTTTACAACAGCAGACAATGAAAAAACAAACAAAAACCTCTTAGCTCATCTCTTGGACTGCAGACAGTTACATAAATAAATCCTGCAGCACGAATACTTCAAAAAATAAAGATTCTACAAGGAAATAATTTTCATGATCTTCACAACATTTGTTCTGTCTGGTTTGATGAATGAAGCTGTTCTTTGACGCTGTCCTAAATTCTCTGATGGAAACCTTGGTGGTGTAGTGGGTTAAGTTCTGAGTCTGCTAACCAAAAGGTCGGCATTCAAATCCACCAGGCGCTTCTCGGACATTCTCTGGGGCAGTTCTACTCTGACCTCTAGGGTTGCTATGAGTTGGAGCTGACTCGACAGCAGTGGGTTTTTTTAAGTCTCTGAAGCTCTCAGCCACAAACTAAACTTAAAGCAGATGAGTGATAACACTTCAAGCTAGCTGCCGTCAAGCTGACTCTGACTCATAGGATCCCTGTGTGTCAGAGGACAGCTGAGCTCCATAGGGTTTTCAATGGCTGGTTCTCAGAAGCAGATCACCAGGCCTTTCTTCCGAAGTGCCTCTGGGTGGACTCAAACCTCCAACCTTTGGGTTAGCAGCTGAGTGCATTAACTGTTTGCACTGCATAATAACAACCCTCTGCTGTTAAGTCAGATCCAACTTGTAGTGACCCTAGAGGTCAGAGTAGAACTGTCCCATAGAGTTTCCAAGGAATGCCTGGAGGATTTGAACTGCTGACCTTTTGGCTAGCAATGTAGCACTTAACCCACTATGCCACCAGGGTTTCCTTGTACTGCTTGCAGACTTCAAGATATTTTAAGTTTTAGCACTTATTTGCATTTCAATCCACAACACCTCTTATTTTGTCACTTACTGGAACTGGTGTGTTGTGATATGTTATCACAGTCTTTGTTCATCACATTTTTTACTTATTTTTGCCACCACAGACATACCACTTTGTATTTCTTTATATACGGTCACTATGAGCCAGAAGTGAGTTTACAGCAATGGGATTCCTTTGGTTTTTGGCTTAATATCAAAACATAATGCTTCTAGGTAAGAAGACTAGGGGTGTAGGTACAGCAGAGTGGAGACTTTTAAATACAAGGTCAACAACAAACACACCTGAATGAAGTTCATTGCCAGTACTGTGATGGTACAGGAAGGGAGCTTGAAACATGCATAAACCCTAAACAAACCCATTGCTGTAGGGTTGATTCTGAATCACAGCAACCCTACAGGACAGAGTAGAATGGTCCCATAGTGTTTCCAAGGCTGTAATCTATTACAGAAACTGACTGCCACATCTTTCCAACTCAGAGTGCCTGTGGTTTGAACCACTGACCTCTTGGTTAGCAGCTAAGCGCTTTAACCACTGTACCACCAGGGATTCTTAATCACAAATACAGGGATTAGTTAGCATCAATAGCATGCATTTTGGTGGACATGATATGATCCCTAAAAGGAAGCTAGTAAAAATAAAAGATGCAGGGGGACAAGTGTAAAAGCCTAGGGAGCAGCTCTAAGTGATTGATTTCTATTGCTTTCCAAAGGTCTTTAATTTCTCACAGTGGGTGTGGTTAGGCAGGAGACAGTGTAGTCCCCAAGGCAGAAGGCATGCTGGGATAAAAGGGGGGAGGGGCTGAAGCTCTACATCAAAAGGTGGAAAAATAGTTTACAGTGACTGAAAAATTGCACTGATTAAGAGTAGGATTGCACAGCCAATTAACCCTGGTGGCGTAGTGGTTAAGTATTACAGCTGCTAACCAAAAGGCCAGCAGTTCGAATCTGCTGGGTGCTCCTTGGCACAGTTCTACTCTGTTCTATAGAGTAACTGTGAGTTGGAATCAACTTGACAGGACTGGGTTTGGGTTTTGGGTTTGGCCAGTAAGTTGTATACCTACAAAAATTAAAATTGGAAAAACTTGTGTGATAATATACATGCATTTACAACAACAAAACTGAGCAGCTGCTGAGGCTTCACATGTACAACCAGATACCTCAAGGGGTTGGTTTCTTGGTTTGGAGGTATCGGGTCATGGTTTTATGGAATATCCCAGTTAACTGGCTGAAAAAACACGCTTAGTGTTTCTGTTCAGCCTCCTAATACATTTCATGCTTCCTGGGGTCTTAAAAACTTGCAAGTGGTCATTTAAATCACAGTGATTAGTTTCTAATCACCTACACTAACAAGGGAAGAAAGAGGATCAGGAATAGGAGGAGGAAATGGAATTTGTGGCTAATTGCCTCATGAACAACTGCCTTCTTTGCCATGAAACCAGAACAACTGGATGGTGCCCAGCTAGCATTACCGAACATTCTAATCAAAGATTCTATAGGAGAACTTTGACCAAAGGGGAAAAGGCAGAACAGAATTTCAATTTCTCATGGGCTCTAGGGAGGCTGGATGACCCCTGAAACAATTGTCCTGAGATAATCTTTAAAACTTAAAAAAAAAAAAAATTTATTATGATTGAGTGAAAATGAAAATGTACAATCCTGTATAAATTTGCATGCCCGCATATGTGCAGCTCCCACTGCTTTCCTTGCCCATTGACAGTACACTCCTCCTCTCCGTTCTATACATGTCACATCCTCCTAATAATCTCCTATTTCCTCCTCTCCACCCTCACTCCCATCTCCGGTAAGAGGTCAGCAGGATAACATCCTATAGATGCACAAAACTATAAAGTGCACACATGATATGGTCACTCTGTGTTGCCAAATCCAATCCATTCCTGTCCAAAGAGTTGACCTCCATTATGATTTATAGACAAGGGCAGCACCAGGGCCAGGGGCCATGCTCCCAGGGGAATGCCCAGGCTCCTGGACCATCAACTGTGGTCTTTTAGTGGAGTTCTCAGGGTACACTCCTTTTTATTCTCATGTTGCCAGTGAGACTCAACTTTCTGAGCCCCATCACAGCTATCACTGGTGGTTGCCGGGCACCACCTGGTTCTGCTGGTCACATGTCGATGTAGTCAACCACTCACGTGAGTCTCTCTGTCTTCTGGGTTCTCTTTCCCCCATGTCGATTTGGTCCTTGGTGATCATCCGTTCCTGCTGAGTTGGGACCATTTGCTGTACCTCAGATGGCAGCTTGGTAGCTTTTGAGACCCCAAATGCCACTCACCAATGTGGGGTGCAGAAGACTCTCTTAGCAAAATGCTAGTTATGCCAATTGGCCTTGATGACCCCTGAGAGCATGGTCTCTGGACACCCACCCCAACTACTCTGTCCTTGCAATATTGGGTTAAGTAGGAGGAGTAATCATGTTATGTTGAAGTCCAGTTAAAACTGATCTTCTTTGTCTTGTGTACTGTCACTGATTTCACCCAACCAAATTTCTATTAACTATTTGTATACCCCACCTTAGCTCTCCCTCCCTCCCTACCCTTGCAGTCATCAAAAGAGTCTTTTCTTCTATGCATGAGTCTGTTTTTAAGTTCTTATCGTAGAGGTCTCATACAATATTTGTCCTTTTGCCACTGATTGCTTTCACTCAACATAATGTCCTCCAATTGAAACTAAGTTATGAGATCCTTCCTAAAATCATCATTGTTCTTTATCATTGCAGTTCTACTGAGGTAAACCATAGTTTAGCTATCCATTCCTCTGTTTTTCTTTAGTATGTTTAGCCAATGGTTTGTCAATTTTGTTGATCTTTTCAAAAAACCAGCTTTTGGTCTTTTCAATTTTTTCAATTGTTCTTCTATTCTCTCAATCATTTAGTTCTGCTCTAATCTTTATGATCTGTTTTCTTCTGGTATCTGAGAGGTTCCTCTGTTGCTCTCTCTCTCCTTGTTCAAGCTGTAGGGTTAGTTCTTTGATTTTGTTTCTTTCTTCCTTCCAGATGTGTGCATTTACGGAGATAAACTGACCTCTGAGCACTGCTTTGGCTGTATCCCTTAGGTTCTGGTAGGAAGTGTTTTCACTCTCATTGGAATCCACAAATTTCTTTATCTCATCCTTGATTTCTTCTATAACCCACGGCTTTTTGAGCAAGGTGTTGTTCAGTTTCCATCAGTTCCACTTCCTTTTTTTTTCTGCTACTAATTTTGACTTTTATGGCTCTATGATCTGCGAAGATGCTTTGCATTAATTCAGTGGTATGGATTTTGTTGAGAAATGCTTTATGTCCTAACACATGGTCTATTCTGGAGAATGTTCCACATGCACTGGAGAAGAAGGTATAGTCGCCTGCTGATGGACAGAAAGTTATGTATATGTCACTGAGGTCTAGTTGGTTAATTGTGTCAATAAGGTCTTCTGTGTCTTTATTGAGCTTTTTTGTAGACGATCTGTACAATATTGAGAGTGGAATGTTGAAGTCTCTATTATTGTGGAGTGATCTATCTGACGTATTTAGGTGCTCTAATATTAGGTGCATAAATATTTAATATTGTTAATTCCTGCTTGTGTATTGAACCTTTCAGCAATAAATAGTGTCCATCTTTGTCCAGGTTGGTGGACTTTACATCAAAATCGATTCTGACATTAGAATTGCCACACCTACTCTTTTTTGTTCATTGTTAGCTTGATATATATTCTTCCATCCTTTAATTTTCAATTTGTTCATGTCATTAAGTCTAAGGTGAGTTTCTTGTAGACAATATATGGATGGGTCTTGTCTTTTGATCCAAGATGTCAATTGATGTCTCTTTACTAGAACATTCAGTCCATTCACATTCAATGTGATTATTGATAGATATGTGTTCAGTGCTGCCATTGTGATATGTTTATTTTTGTGTTGATGTTTTCTCTGTTGTTCTTATTAATCTGTTCTGGAACATTCTTCTTTGTGAGTTGATTTTTCACCATTGTCCATGGTTGGTTTTGTGGTTGTTGAGAACTTCCGTAGTACATTTCTTATCTTGATATGTTGCATCTTTATTGTGCTTTACGGCTGTCCCCAAGATCCCCCTTAATAAACTATGTATAAACCCAATTTCAATTACTACCATTCTTACCAACTTCCTTTCCATCTGGAAGGACTATAATGACTGTAGTACATCCCTCATTTCAATATGATGACATCATAGTTTTCAGGATATGATCAGTAGATTATTTCTTTCACAATTATAGCTTTGATTGAGTTTGGAGTCTTCCCTAACTGAACAGGATTCTGGGTGTTGTGTCCTGTATTTGCTTCTAAATTATAGTTAGTGGTTTTGTTTTTCTAAGCCGAGAGATTCTTTCAGTATTTCTTGTAGCTTTGGTTTGGTCTTTACAAAGTCTCTGAGTTTCTGATCTGTGAATGTCTTAATTTCATTTTCATATTTGAAAGACAGTTTTGCAGGATATATAATTCTTGGTTGGAAGCTCTTCTCCTTCAAGGCTTTGAATGTTTCATGCCACTGTCTCTGTGCCAGCATGGTTTCTACTGAGAAATATGATGAAAGCCTGCAGGGTTTCCCTCTGAATGTTAGCTTTTCTTTGAGTCTTGCTGCCTTCAAGTTTCTGCTTATGTTTCACTTTGTTAAGCTTGATTACAATGTGTCTTGGAGTCCTTCTTTTGAGATCTATATTGAGTGGTGTTCCATATGCATCTTGAATATCTATATTCCCTTCTTTCATAATTTCTGCCAAGTTTTCTGTAAGCAGCTCAGCAACAATACTCTCTGTGTTCTCAGGTGTCTCGTCCTGTTCAGGAACTCCAATTAATCATAGATCGTTCCTCTCCTTAGAGTTCCACATGCTTCTTAATACTTCTTCATTTTTCTTGTTTCTTTTTCTGATTTCTCCTCATAGATGCTGGAGTCAGTAGCTCTGTCTTCCAAATCAGAAAGTCTATTTTCCATTTGTTGCATTCTGTTTTCTTGGCTTTGAATTGAAGTTTCTATCTCTGATTTTGTTCTTGATCTATTGGATTTCAGAGTACTGGTGTTCCATCAGATTGAAAAGCTTGCTTAATTTTTCATTTTGCTCTGCTGAATTTTGTATAAGACCTAGGAGAGTTCTATATATAATCCTTTTGTATTCACCTTCTGATAGTTTCAGAAAAGCTTCTTCATCTGTGAATTTCTTTGGTTGTTTCTTTGGGGGGCCTTCTGAAGCAAAGGGTGATTTCTTGGTTACAGTTTTCTCCAGAGTTTATTGCTTTGGGGGCATCATGTGAGTCAATAGAGGCTCGGAGAGATGCTGTGAGGATGGGCTGCAGTTGTTTCTCTAAGCCATCTTAAAATGAGAGGTAATAAGTATCTGACAACTTCCAAAGTCAGTCAGGTTTTCAGGTGCATAGGTCCCTCTTCCCAGCTGGTAAAGTAAGCACCTCTATATAGAACCCCAGATGTTATAAACTAGCTCAAAATACAGAAAGGCTACTACTGCCCTGTTGGCCTCTGCTGTCAGGCCCCAGCTGTAGGCCACACTGTGTATAATACTGCTTTTCTGCCAGAAAAGTGTTCTCCTCTGTCTGGGCAGACGCTGCCTCCCAGCCCAGGAATTAGGTCCAGCTGAGGCTTCGGTATGGGTATCTCTACCTCCCAGTGGAACAAGGTGGTGTCCTGCACAAGCTCGCCACCTGGCTGGAACCAGGCTACTCTATAGAACATGCAGAAAGAGAGGCCAAAGGTACCAAGACGCACTGAATCCAAAGCCAGACTCTCAAAATATGGCAATTTTGCTTGCTGATCCCTCCAGTAGTTCATCTGAGATTTGTGGCTACTCAAGTCACAGTTCCACCCACTGGCTAAGACAGAGAAAAAAAATTAAAATGGTGAGTTACCTTTGGTTTGTGCAAGCCTGCGCTCACCAAGAGTGGGGTCAGGAAAGAGAGAAGGTTATCCGTTCAGTGGTATGAAGTCCAAATTAACAGCCCTATGCTGTGTTCTAGGGCTTACTAGGTGTCCAGAAGGTTCCATTTAATTATTATTTCAGGTCTTGGTTTCCAGAGGGATTTAGGAAGATATGTGTTTAGTCTGCTATCTTGACTCCACCCCCCAATCTTTAAAACTTAAAGCAAAAATATCACATGAAATCTTAAAACCAAAGAATAGTTTAGCTTAACCTGTAAAGAATGTCTGCCTTGAGCATTATACTCTTTTAAGAACTGTCTATATAGGATCAAAGTGACAACATCAATTCAAAGGGTTATATAGAAACCTTAGGGGATTGTGAGTCTACATTAAAGGGGAGGAACAATTCCAAAAAGCGGGATGAGAATGGCTGTGCAACTTGGAGACTGTCATCAGGGTCACTGAATTGTAAATGAGAAACTGCTGAATTGGTATGTGTTTTTGCTGTGTATATTCTTAGCAAAACTAAAAACTGGTTTGGTTTTACTTTCAACAACAACAAAATAAATAAAAATTTTGAGAAGATAGGCAAATAAAAGTAAATGTATATATTTTAAGTAAAAATAAATATTTTAAATATATATATAAATATCTTTTTCAACTCTCTAGTCCCAATTGATTTACATTGGGATTACATTACATGTTCTTAAAAAACAAATTAATATTCCAGTGTATTTATGGCTCTTAATTTAGTAAATCTGTCATGAATTTTTGCTCTATTAGATTCTTTGTAGATTAGGAAAAAAAATAATGCTACATGAGATTAGTTTTCTTGTTTCAAAGGTTTAGGATCATATCTTCCTGGGGCTATCTTGTTAACTGGCCTAATACTGTTTTTAGAGTTTTTGTTCTGCCTCTTACTTTGGCAAGTAGCACCTGAAATCTCAAAAACTTGTGACCAGCCACCCAAGATACAAAAATTAGTCTCTACTTGCCCAGAACAGCAGGAAAGGGTGGCCCAGGAGTCAGAAAAGGATCTAGACTGCACATCTAATTATTTCCACAAGTTTCTACCTCTTCTGCCATGAGACCAAAAGAAATAGATGGTACACAGCTACCATTACTGAACATTTTGATCAAGGACATAGCAGATGTAACCTAATCAAAAGAATAAAAAGTATGGAATAGAATTTCAAATTCATGTAGAAACCAGACTTACTGGATCAATTGAAACTGGGGGAACCCTCAAATCTATTGCTCAGAAATAATCCTTGAACTATGGACCAAAATAATCCTGTGAAGGCATCATTAAACAAAACCACATTTTCACCCAATTAATAATGTTTCCTTTGAGCATGACTCTCTTAGAAACCATTATTTATATTAGTTTAAATTCACAGTTTATCTAAAATACACATGAGAACTTTAAGAAGCAGAGAACCTAAATTAACAATGATGAAACAATATGGGTAGAGCTGGTAGGAATAGTAACACAATGTGCAGTACATAACCAAGGTCACTGAACTTCTTAAGTAGAATTTATGAGTGGATATATGTTTGGTTGTCTATATTACCACCAAAAATAAATAAAATATTTTTAAAACAGTGCTTGCAGTGAACACTTTCATAATACAGTTTTTGCCTTGTTAAAGAATTTCTATAGGATAATATTCAAGGAGCAGGACTTCTACTTCTAACAGTATATATACCTTTGTAGATTTTGCTAAGTTTCACCTTTTTGCTTTCCAAAAGCATAATATTTCCATTTCCTTAATACCAGTCTATGTTTTAGTTACCTTTTGCTATATAACAAATTGCTCCACAACCTAGTGGCTGAAAGCAACCACAATTTAATTATTTCTCATAGTTCTGATGGTTGGGAATGCCTCAGCTGGTTGGCTCTTTTGCTAGTCTGTTCATCAGTTGGAGTCTGTTAATCAGCTGCAGTCAGAGAGTGACTGGGTATGTTGTGAAATATCTGGATGCCTGGACTGCACTGGGCAAATAGACTGCCAAGATAGGAATGGGGAAAAAGAGACCTCAGAAGTGTGAGAGGGCAAGAATACTTTTCCCATGCAGCATTTCAACCTACCTCTTCTCCTTCCCTGACTACCCTAATTATGTGTGAAGGATAATGGAGAAAAGTATCACAATGCAAAAATCAAACCATGGGTGTGAAAACCAAAGTTGTGGATAGATTTCAAGGGCATGAAAGCCCCCTTCTTTTTCCCGAAAAGATCTTGCTTTAGCTAGAAATGAAGAGGACTTCAAATTCCTTCTGAAGTTGTGGGATTTGAGTGCTCATGAGAAAGCTTTTGTTCTGAATTAATTCTGATCTCCACTTCTGGGTTTGCAGTTAATAATTACTACTTTCTTTTTCAAACAGGACTTCAGCAAAGCTGGAGTGTCACCAGTATAGGACGCAACTCTGAAATGAAAACCAAAGTGTATAAATAGCCCCTCTGAATAGACAGCAAAACACTGGGCTGCAGACCCTACAGAGGAATCAGTACTGCCAATGAGCCTCAGTGCTTCCAGGAACATAATTCTGTCTAATCATCCATGCCCATCTCTGTTCTCTGCCCTATTTCTCCCACATTCCTAGTCACCTCTTCACAAGCTTCCTCTCCTTTTCCCACCTCCCAGCAAAAGAATAGTCCAGAAAAATGCAGGTAGAATGGAATACCATCTCCAGGAGTGAGCATTGTCTCATCACGGCTGGCTGTAAACTTCTGGAGAGTATGTGGGACTTAGCAGAGGACTCTGGTGTCAGTGCTACTCTTCTTGTTGTTGTTGTTAGCTGACATAGACCCCTGTGACTCCTGGAAACCCATATACAACAGAATGAAGTGTAGGTTGGTCTTGCACTGTCTTCAAGACTGACTGTTGTTGGTAGGCTTGAGGCCATTGTTATGAAACCAAAACTCATTGCAGTTGAGTTCATTCCAACTCATAGCCACCCCATAGCACAGAGTAGAACTGCTCTGTAGGGTTTCCAAGGAGCAACTGATAGATTCAAATTGTTGACCTTTTGTTTAGGAGCTGAACTCTTTATCCACTGCACTATCAGGGCTTCCCATTTGTGCAGCCACTGTGCATTTTGAGGGCCTTCCAACCTAGAGAGTTCATCTTCAGCACCATGTCAGACTAGGGTTTTCCTTGGCTAATTTTCAGAAGTAGTTGCCAGGCTTTTTTGCTAGTCAGCCTTAGTCTGGAAGCTGCGCTGAAGCCTCTCCATCACGGGTGACCCTACCGGTATTTCCAACACTGGTTGGCATAGACGCTAGCATATGAGCAACATGTAAGCCATCACAGTAGGACAAACTGACAGACAGTGGTGGGTCTTACTTTTAGGAAGTCAGTGATGGCTTAAGAATGTAATCAGAAGTGTTCCAAATGATCTACCAACTAAAAAAAAAAAAAAAAAAGATTTCCCCTGTGTCAGTCAGAATTCTCCTAGAGAAACAGAACCAGAAGGGGAGACACAGGCAATACAGATACAGATATGGATATATTGCAGAATTAGCTTCTGTGATTTTGGAGGCTGGTGCTTCTTAAGTCTGTACTGTAGGCTGGAAACTCTTGGGCAGGAGACGACAGTGCAGTTCATAGGTAGAATTTATTCTTATTCAGGGAAATCGGAGTTTGCCTTTCAATTAACTGAATCAGATCCTTAGAGTCGGCAGATTGTAGATGTTCATATTCACTAAATACCTTCCCAGCAACACTAAGAGCACTGTCTGATTGTGCAGTGGAGATTAGCCTGTCAACTAGCCTGTCAACAGCCTAGCCAAGTTGACAAGTAGTAAATATCCCCCATGCTGGTCTGAAATTCTCCTGGAATGTAGAATTGTTGAGAGGAGGCAGGAGGTGGAGACGAGACAGCTCAAACACACAGGAGAACACAGATAGCCCCTCAAAATGGGGCAGTATTTCTGGGACCATCAGACATAAGCTTGTTTCTTATCTTTAATATAGTGAAGCCCATGAGAGCTGGAACTTGCTGGGATGGCCTTGTTTTCCTGGATCTCACAGGTTTTCTTTTCTTGACAGGGTGTAGTCTACCACGTATCTATTGTTCCTTTCAGTGGAAAATATTTCCTTCTGATTTAGGAAATGATACTAGCCACTATTCCCTGTACTAGAGCATAGAGGATGTGACTCAGTGAAACTGGACTCACAGGAATGCTTCAGCTGGGTCCTGAGGTGTAAAGACAGGAAAAAAACCAAAACCCACTGTCTGAGTAGATTTGACTCATAGAGACCTTATAGGGCAGAGCACAACTGCCCCATAGACTTTGCAAGGAGCACCCAGCAGATTTGAACTGCCAGTCTTTAGGTTAGCAGCCATAGCACTTATGCATTACACCGCCAAGGTGTCCACATGACGATAGCTAGGATAGTTTTGGGAAATATATTTAGGGAAATTTTCACATAAACTGGAAATGCTTGGTGGCAGTGATTAAGTGCTATGTCTGCTAACCAAAAGGTCACTAGTTCAAATCAGCCAGGTGTTCCTTGGAAACTGTATGAGGTGGTTCTACTCTGTCCTGTAGGGTCACTGTGAGTTGGAATTCACTTGATGACAATGGATTTTTTGGGGGGGGTCGTATAAACCAATCAAATGGAACACAACTGACTTTCCACTCTGTCTTAGTCATTCATCTAGTGCTGCTGTAACTGAAATAACACAGATAATTTTTATTCTGTCACAGTCCAGTAGGCTACAAGTCCAAATTCAGGGCATGAGCTCCAGGGGAAGGCTTTCTCTGCTGGCTCTGGAGGAAGGTCTTTGTCATCAATCTTCCTCTTGAGTAGGAGATTTTGAGGCACAGGGACCCTGGGTCCTTTCCAAAGGATACACTCTGCTCCTGTCACTGCTCTTGGTGGCATGGGGTCCCCAAATCTCTTTGCTACTTTCCTTCTTTTATAGCTCAAAATATTACCTCAGGCACAAAACAATCTTACACAGAGTCCTGCCCCACCAACAAAACTGCCGCCCACCCTCCCTCATTAACATCAGAGAGGAAGGGTTTACAGTACATGCAAACATCACATAATACCAGAATCAGGACCTAGCTAAATGGCTACATGTATTTCAGAGAGGATACAATTCAATCCATGACACAGTCTTATCATTTTCTACTAACGTTTAGTGAATGGAAAAATTGCTGGACCAGTGAAGACCCTCCTGACTGCAATCTGTACCAACAACCATTAAGGCAATTCAAAATGTACGATCACATTTCTAGCCAATCTGTGAAAAGACGAGGTTCTCAATGGTTTTGCCTATTTGTAATGCTAACAATTTATACACTGATGGTTCTGTAATGTTCCAGAGACTCAGGCAGATGTGGCTGTGGCAGCATGCTTGCCCCTTTGGTCTTTTTTGAATATATGCCAAATAAAACTTTGCTTTTGCTTTGCTTTATGATGTTTTTACCTTACACCACTTCTCTGGCAAGTTCCTGTGTTATACAGTGTTTGAGTCGGCTAGGGCTGCTCTAACAGAAATACCACAGAGTGGATGGCTTTAACAAAGGAAGGTTTATTCTTACACAGTCTGGTAGGTTGCAAGTCCATATTCAGGGTGACCACTCCAGGGGAAGGCTTTCCCCTTGTCGGCTCTGGAGGAAAGTCCAGTATTGCATCAGTCTTTGTCCAGGGAGCATCCTGGTGCAGGAACCTTAGGTCTCAAGGATGCGCTCTTCTCCCCGAGCACATTTCTTGATGGTGCGAGGCTCCCAATTCTCCTTGTTTCTTTTTACCTTTTTATCTCTTGCAGGCTGAAAGCACTAAGGGTGGGGCAAGCCATACTCCGGGGAAACTCCTCCTACAGCAAAGCAAGGAAGTAATCCTATGCAGGAATTTACAGCCCCACCCCAATCCTTCAATATACAGTTTAGCGAAACCACACAATGGAGGACAGTCCCAAGATACTGGGAACCATATCCCAGCCATGTGGCTACACATATTTTTGGGGGGACACAATTCAACCCATGACACACAGGTTCTGGCTTTTGAAGATTTTCTGCATCTTAAATGAGACTGACTTAAGACATACCTTGCACTAATATCACCTGTTAACAAAACAAAGAAAATTCATTCCCAAAAGAGGTTATAACCATAGGTATAGGGGTAAGGATTTATAATATAGATTTTGGGGGGACACAATCAATCCATAACAGCCAGTTTATAGAAGCTGTGAACCTACAGTGCTTAATGCAATATTTTTATCATAAAATAGTAATAATATTATTGTATCTAATATTTATGAGACATTCTTGCTTTATATTAAAATCATTGTCTTCATTTTATAGAGGAGTCAACAAAGACAGAGAAGTTCAATAACTTGCCCTGAGGTAGCTGGTGTCAAAAGCCAAACCCACTGCCATCAAGTTGGTTCCAACTCATAGTGACCTATAGAGAGAGAACTGCCCCCTAGAGTTTCCAAGGAGCACCTGGGGGATTTGAACTGCCAACCTTTTGGTTAGCAGACAGAGCACTTAAGCACAACACCACCAGAGTTTCCAAGGTGGTGGTTACCAAGGAAAAAAAAACAGAAAGTGCTACTAAGTCAATTTCAACTTGTAGCAACTCTATAGGACAGAGTAAAACTGCTCCATAGAGCTTCTAAGGAGCACCTGCCAGATGTGAACTGCTGACCTTCTGGTTAGTGGATGTAGCACTTAAGTACTGCATCACCAGGGTTTCTAAGGTTGTTGCTAGGTGACATCTATTTGATTTTGAACTCAGAGTGGCTCTGTGTGACACAGTGGAACTGCTTCATGGATGAACCTTGAAATCATTATTCTGAGTGAAATAAGACAGTCACCAAAGCACAAATATTGTATGATCCGACTCACATGAAGTAAGGAAACATAGAAACCCAAGAGTATTCTGGTTACCAGGGCTGGGAGGAAGTTGTGAAAAGAGAATCTTGTGCTTGAAGGCAATAAGCTGTTAAACTGGCGACTGCCTTGTCATGCGTATTTTCATCACAATTTTAAAATGAAGAGTTTGTGTTAAGAAGTATACACGCTCCTAGAGGCTCCCTGGTGCAGTGTTTAAGCACTCTGCTGCTAAACAAAAAGTCAGGGGTTCAAACCCCAGCAGTGATCCTTGCCTATAAAGCTTGAAGCCTAGAAGCCCCCATAGGGCAGTTCTACTTCGTGCTAGGGGGTCGCTGTAGGAGGTCCAATAATTAAGTCTTTGAACTTAATTGTTCTAAGTGCTACATACCTCATTGATGAGTATCACTATGGTCACCTTTGAAGTATCCCCCTCGGGAAGCTATGCACTCATGCCAGTGCCTAGTCCACCCTTCAAAGCAATTTTGGAACTCTTCCTGGGATGCCATCATGCACAGTGGCACGGTGGCAAGGTTTGCAAACTTAATTGTATAGTTGTCTGTGAGGGAGTTTTTAATTAGTAAACAAATAACTATTGGAACACCCTCCCTACCCACCTGCTCTGGCCCCCAATGACTTTTCTCTATCTGTAGATAAAGGAAATACTGAAAGGAAGATATTTTGATGACATTCAGGACATCAAGTGAAACACAATGGCAGCTCTGATGGCTATTCCAAAAAAAGAGTTCCAAAATTGCTTTGAAGGGTGGAGTAGGCACTGGTATTGGTGCAGAACTTCCCAAGGGGAATACTTCAAAGGCCATGGTAGTGACATTCAGCAGTGAGGTGTGTAGTACTTTCCAGGGTGAGTTCACGCAAACTTAATTGGCAGTCCTCCTAAGTTGGAATCGCCACATCGGCACGCAACATACTCACCCTGAGGACAGCAACTGTGACTCGTCTTCTTGAGACGGTAACTGGGCCCTTGTAGAGACGTCCCATAAATACGTATTGAAAGAATGAATCAAGTCTACATCGGGGCACCTTAGACTTTGTTGTCTGTCATGTGCCATCAAGTTAATTGCAACTCATAGCAGCCCCATGTGACAAAACTTCCCCTATAGGGTTCCCGAGGCTGTCATCTTCATGGGAGCAGATTGTCAGGTCTTTTCTCCCACGGAGTGGCTGGTGGGTTCAAACCACTGAACTTTTGGTTAATAGATGAGCATATACTACTGTGCCACCAGGGACCTTTAGGTCATTAGTTCAGTCCAGGATGGCTGGGTGTGGAGGCTCTGTTTTCAAACCCAGGATGCTCTTTCTAAACAGCAGGATGGAATTCCTCCTTCAGGAAGAGCAGAGGGAAAACGTCCTTGAAAACACTTGTGAGGGAAGAATACTGACAGCACCCTAGCCTAGCCCTTGTCTGGGGGACAGGCACAGCCCCAGGCCCTAGGGAAGCAGGTCTAAGACTGATCAGACCTGTGGTGGGAGACGCCAGGCGGCTCCTGCTGACTGAGCACCACACTCTTGTCCTCCTGACCTGTACCCGTCTCCAGGTCATCAGAGACGGACATGTAGCTGACTTACAGCACTGTCTGCAGGGTGCACTGAAGCTGAAAACTAGCCAGTCCGTGAGCTGGACCCAGTCCAAAGCTAGCACCTGTCTGGCTGGGTCTGAGCTGGAGGGTCACCAGCTAAGTCCTGCCATGAATTCATTTAACCCTATGTACTCACTGTGGAGTCCCTGGGTAGTACAAATGGTCACCTGCTTGCCTGCTAACTCAAAGGTTGGAGGTTCAAGTTCACTGGCAGTATCGTGGAAGAAAGGACTGGCAATTGATTTCCAAAAAATCAGCCACTGGAAACTCTATGGAGGGCTGCCCTCCTCTGACGTGTAGCAGGTAGCCAAGGGTCCAAACCGACTTCATGGCTACTGGTCTGGGTTTTCTGGTTTGGTACTCACTTTGTTCTAGAAACAGGACATTTTTGTCTTCCTCCCTCCTTTCCTCCCTTCTTCCCCCTTCCCTCCCTTTTTCCCTTCCTTCCAGCTGGTCCCTGGTTGACAAGCAGGGATGGATTACCCCAATTAGCAAGGTATGCACAGGCTTCATTGTGCTTACTCGCTAATCTGTAGTGCAGAATTTCAAAGATAAGGTGAAAAACGTGTGAGACTGTGTACTACAGATTAGTAAACACAGGTAACTCTGTGCGTACCGTCCTTGCGTTTCTATGCCGTGCCCCTGCTGACAAGCCTGCTGCCCTGCCTCTTCCCTGGCACGCACTTTCTTGTTTGTACCTTTTCTTATGACTGTCTGTGCTGCCCCCCTCAGGAGACCCACAGGCCATTTGTCTGAATTAGGGACAAAATTCACCAACCCAGTTAGCTCTTTTCCTCAGAAGCCTTGTTTCTGTTTAATGCAGTATCTTCAGGGAACGTGAAAATTACTCAGTAGTGACGCTGCTATGGTAACTTAATAAGACAAGATTTTTGCTAAGCAGTCTAACAGACGAATAGAAATTAAAACCTACAGGACTCATTTCATCATGAGTCAGAGTGGGCTCCATGGCAATGGGTTTGGGCTTTCTTTATTTTAACTCACAGACCCAACTTCTACAGAGCACTTTAGATATAGAAGTATTCTGTTCTGGAACACGCTGAACATGTAGTAACAGCATTAGTCCCTGTTATAATATTTCAGGAAATTTTGTTTAAAAATAACAAACTTATGTTCTTGTGAAATATGGTTATTGTTTATATGGATGAATTTGTAAAAGAAATTCGTATACTATGGCGTGTCTAGACTGAACTTCTAAACTATCTCTGAGATAGTTTAGGTTCATACTGAATCCTGAGACTGATTGATACAGAATCCACTCCAAACTATACCTTTTTTAATTCTATGAAACAGTCTATTGGCAGTAAATAAGATAGCACACTTTTTATTTAGCACCACATAAATTGACATGAACACAACTGCTTTTTGGAATGGCTGGGTTTCTCGAAGTAGATTACCGGCCTTTCTTCCAAGCTGTCTCTGGATGGACTCAAACCTCCAACCTTGGACTAGCAGCCAACCACATTAACCATTTGTGCTACCCAGGGAATCTCCTAAACTGCTTTCTGTGTCATAATAATCAAGATGTTCCTCATATTTCACATCCGAGCATGCCCTTTGCAGCTCATTGAAATAAAAGATATAAGAATAAAAATTTATCAAAATGATTTTTTTTCCTTTTGGACTGATACTACTATTTAAATAATAGTGATGACCACTTAAGTCTGCCTAGCATTTAGTTTACAGAGTACATCCATAATTTTGAGCCTCACAACCTTCATGTGAGATAACATACATACTATAAAATCAACCCTCTTTAAGTATATAAGTCAATGACTTTCAGTAAATTTACAGAGTTATGTGGCTTCGACTATTATGTAATTTTAAAACATTTCCATCACCCTAGAAAGGAACTCCTTTTCCTTTTACAGTCACTTCCCAGCTCTACCCAACCCCAGTCCCCCAAGACATAAGCAATCACTAACCTACTTCAGGAAACCCTGCTGGCAGAGTGGTTAAGAGCTATAGCTGCTAACCAGAAGGTCAGCAGTTCAAATCTACCATGTACTTCTTGGAAACTCTATGGGGCAGTTCTACTCTGTCCTGTAGGGTTGCTATGAGTTGAAATTGACTTGATGGCAAAGGGTTTGCTTTTGGGTTTTGAACCCACCTCTGTCTCTGTATATTGACCTTTGGGCGGACATTTCACAAAAAGGGAATTCCAGTAGACGTTGCTTTGTGTCTGATGTCTTTGTAATGGTTTTTAAGTTCATCCTTGTTGTGGCATCCATTGGTACATCTTTCTTATTTTTTTAAGTGTTGTAGAATATCCCGTTGTTTGGGTGTACTACATGTGGTTTATCCATTCATCGGTTGATAGATATCTGAGTTATTTTCTGCTTCTGATGATCATAAATAATGCTGCTATAAACATCATGTGCAAATTTTTGTATGGACATATGTTTTCATTTTCTCTTTGTTCAATACAGAGAGATAATGTTTCTTGGTCATATGACGAGTCAATGTTAAGCTTTTGAAGAAACTTGCAAGCTATTTTCTAAAGTGGCTGCACTATTTTACATTCCCACCAACCATATAGAAAGGTACCAATTTCTGCACAGCCTTGACAACTTTTGTTGTTGTCTTTCTGATTATAGCTATTCTGGTGGGTATGATGGAAACACTGGTGGAGTACTGGTTAAGTGCTTCATCTGCTAACCAAAAGTGCAGCAGTTCAAATCCACCAATTTCTCTGTGGAAACTCTACAGGGCAGTTCTACTCTGACCTACAGAATCACTATGAGTTGGAATCTACTCAACAGCTTTGAGTTTTAGTGGGTGTGATGGAGTTCCTGAGTGACACAAATGGTTTGTAATTGTCTACTAGCCCATAAGTGGTGGTTTGAATCCATCCAGAGGTGTTCAGCGGAAAAGCCTGGTGATCTACTTCCACAGAGGGTGAATGAACCCCTAAAACTATTACCCGGAGATAATCTTTAAAATTTAAACCAAATCTATCCCCTTAAGCCTTCTTAAAGCCAAAGAACAGTTTAACTTAACTAGTAAAAAAGGTCTGTCTTGAGCATTATGCTCTACATGGGATGAAAACGACAAAAGCCACTCAAAAGACTAGACAGGAAATTTAAGGGGCAGTGACTTTATATTAATAGGAAGAGAACAGCTTAGACAAGGAGGGTGAGAACAGTCACACAACTCAAAGAACGTAAGCAATGTCCTTGAATCGTACATGTAGAAACTGTTGAATTGGTATGTTTTGCCGTGTATGTTTTCAACAACAAAATTATTAAAAAGAATCTTTTTCATCAACTTTTAAATTTAATTTTGAGATTGCACATCCATTCTAAGCACAACTACTCTGTTTCCTTGACAAAGAAAGAAAAAAACAAAACAGTAAGTAGACGGTATACAAACCCACAAGCTACTTGTAATTACCATGTTCACTTGGCCAAAGAATCCTACGAAAATTAAGCCATGCTAAAAACACTAAACCAAGTATTTAAAAAAGAATTCAAATGAAAGAACAAAAATTAAAAGTACATGAGTAAGATTGTTTTTACAACCGAGTTTTAAACAACTTTACAAATTACAGAAAAACAAAACAAACAAACAAAAAAAACCAGCGATGATGACACAATGAGATTGGTCTGGGATCAGGGAAAACTGGGCCAATAAAATCACACTTGTTGTTGCCAAGAGATTTGTCCTAGTCTTATCTGTGAATGACACACTTCTACTTTATATAGCCATGTTTTGTACTGATTTTGTTTTTGTTTTACTTTATTGTACTTTAGATGATTTACAGAGAAAATCAGTTTCTCATTAAACAATCAGTACACATATTATTTTGTGACATTGGTTGCCAACCGTATGACATGTCATCACTCCCTATCTCAATCTTGGGTTCCCCTGTTACCAGCTTTCCCGTCCCCTCACGTCTTCTAGTCCTTGCCCCTGGGGTGGCGTGCTCCTTTAGTCTCATTTTGTTTTATGGCTTGCCCAGTCTTTGACTGAACAGTGACACACAAGAGTGACTTCATTACAGACCCAACAGGGTGTCCAAGGCCCATACGCTGAGGGGTTTTCCACTCTCTATCTGGGCTTTTTTGCTAGAATTTTGTTCTACATTTTCCCCAGCTCTGTTGTGGTTTTCTTTGACAGCTAACATTTGTTGAGCACTCCTGTAAGCCAGGAGCTCTATGTGTGGGACGTGTGCATGTTTATTTATTTTTAATTTTTACAGCATGTCTACATGAAAAATACTGTTGCTGTGCTGCTAGCCCAAAAGACTGTAGTTGGAAACAGCCTCGTGGCTCTGCAGAAGACCTGGCAATCCGCTGCCATAAAGATTAGAGCCTAAAAAGCCCTATAGGGCAGTTCTACTCTGTCATATGGGGTTGCTAAGAGTTGGAATCAACTTGATGGCACCCAACAACTATCTTCATGTAGTAAATGAGGAAACAGGTTTACAGAGATTAAATAACCTCCCAAAGACACAGAGGGCAAACCAGCTGGACTCTAAACCCAAGTCATGTCACTTGTCTGTACTTTAGGTCACTAGGCCATATTGACAACTGGCACACTTCCATGTGATTCCTTCCACCTCTGTGCATGGCACAGAATCCTTTGTTGTCTTATGTTCTTTGAATCTGTTACATGAACAGTGTTGATAAGTTTCTCAGTCTTCATTTCATCCTTTGGTCTACACCATTCTCTTTGCCTGGAAAAACAACTCTTCCCTTTTGGGGACAGCACCAGACAAATGTGACAAAGCATATAAGCAAGCTCTCCTTCCAAACGATGGGTACCTAGGAAGGAGGCGAACATCTAGACTGGATACATTTAGGTAAGATACAATTCCTGTTACATCAACTGTAACTGCTCAGTCTACTCTTCCATTCAAAAAAGTCTGCGTCTGACTCAAGCCATGATCTTTTCAATTGTCTCATATGTACATGAAAGCTGGACAAAGAAAAAGGAAGACTGATGAAGAATTGATACATTTGAAGTATCACACGGGAAGAAAACTGAATAGACCATGAACTATCAGAAAGACGAACAAACTGCTCTTGGAAGAAACATAACCAGAATGCTCTTAGAAGCAAAGATGGGGAAACTTCAACTCCCTAACTCTGGACCCATCACCAGATGTGAACATGGCAGGCGTCACACCTGGCCTGACTTCAGGAGTGGGGCTGGTGAATCAAGATCAGCATTGGCCCAAAGCTGATTCCTGTAAGGTGGAGGCCACACACACCCCACTGTCCAACCTGTTTACCAGTTCTAATATCAGCCACCACCATCCTCCAGTAGCACTCTCCACTTATCTAGTGGGTTCAACATGTCATTGCAATGGCCACAAAGAACTCAGAGAAATACTGATGATTGTGGGGCTTATTAGGGAAGTAACAGGTTACAACTTGGGATCAGTACAACTTGAAAATAACAGGAACAGCCCAGAATATAATTCTTCAAACAGGACAGCTTCTTCTTGGCTATTCACATAAGCAGGCCGCTCTCTCAGCCTGGTCACTGTCCTGCTCAGGGAAGTGTTATCAAGCTCTTCAGCTCCACTAGCAAGTACCTGGAGGCACCCCACTCTGCTAGCAAGCCTGCTGTCTGAAGGCCCTCAGCTCTTTCACTCCGGGTAGTCCACTGCACCATCTTGCACCAGTCTCCTGGTTCTGCTGCTATTTCTCTGCAGCTGAACATTGCCATGCCCACCTCCACTTCTCACCATTTCCGATGCTAACGGTCCTTTCTCCTGGGAGTAAGAGGTTCTTAGTGCAGGGACCCTGGGTCCAAAGGCTGTGCTCACTCCTTCATGACGTCCCTTCTTGATAGCACAGTCCCATCGAATCATTTTTGTGGGTGTTAAAAGACCATGCTAGAAGGGCCATATACTAACAAGTCACTGCAGTGCACCAAGAAAGACCAACTGCTAGACAAGGACATGATGCTTGGTAAAGCAGCTGCTTCGTGAGAACAAAGGAAATGCTAGTGAGATGAACTGACACAACAGTCAAAACCATGGGCTCCGACACACCAAGGATCATGAAAATATGGCACCAAGCAATGTGTCATCTGGATACACGGGAAGTCACAACGAGTCACAGCAGACTCAACGACTGCTACTTACAACATGAAGATACAAGTGTCCTAGAGGACAGTTAAAAAAAAGGAGTAATTTCAAATCCACTCTGATTCATAAAAGGGGGGGGGGGGAAAGATAGTGAAAAAGAATAGTGTGCTGTCACGGGGTGAGAAGAGCAGAGGTGCAGAGAAGTGAGTGCTCAGGGTTTTATATGACAAATTGTCTTGGATTGTAAACTGTTACTTAATCACAATAAAATAAGGAAGAAATAAGATAGGAAAGGAAGGAAAGAGGGAACTAAGGAGGGAGGAAGAGAGGAAGGGAAGGAAGGAAAATGGAGGGAGAGAGGGGGGATGGAGGAAGACAAAATAAGATCAGTTACAACATTCACAACCAAACTATTATGAATTCAAACGACTTATGAACACACCAGTATGTCAGACAACCTGGCTAGATGTGGAAAGGGCTGCTGTCATGGACTGAACTGTGTCCCCCCAGAAATGTGTGTACCTACATGACTGGGCCATGATTCCCATATTTTGACTGTTCTCCATTTTGTGATTTTCCTTTGCTGTATGTTAGAAGTTTAGGGTGAGACTGTAAATCCCTTCAAAAGATCACCTCCCTACTCCACTGTAAAGGAAGTTTCCCTGGAGTATGGCTTGCACCACCTTTTATCCTTTCATCCTACAAGAGATAAAAGGCAGGGGAGGCAAGCAGAGAGCTGGGAAACTCACACCATGAAGCAAGCAGCACCGGCAGAAGAGTGCATCCTTCAGACCCGAGTTTCCTGTGCCAAGATGCCCCCTGACCAAAGACTGATGCAACCCAAGAACTTTCCTCCAGAGCCAACAAGGGGGAAAGCCTTCCCCTGGAACAGACATCCTGAATTTGGACTAGTAACCTACTGAACTGTGTTAAGAATAAACTTTCCTTTATTAAAGCCATCCACTCATGGTATTTCTGTTAGAGCAGCACTAGCTGATGAGAAAGCAGGTGCTATGAATTGCCAGTGGCTACCAGTCATGATCTATGTTGTTGTTGTTGTCGCTGTTAGGCACCATTGAGTTGATTCCAATTCCTAGCAACCTTGTGTGCCGTGGAACAGAACACTGCCTGGTCCTCCACCATCCTCGCCATCGTTGCTGAGTTTGAGTCCACTGTTGCAGCTACTGGGTCAACTCATCTCATTGAGGGTTTTCCCTTTTGTTGATTTTCTATTTTACCAAGCATTATGTCCTTCTCCAAGGAATGGTCTCTCCGAATAATATGTCCAAAGTACATGAGATGACGTCTTGCCATCCTTGCTTCTGATGAGCATTCTGGCTATACTTCCAAGACAGATTTGTTTGTTCTTCTGGCAGTCTATGGCATAGTCAATAGTTGCAAACACCATCATAACTCAAAGCCATCAACTCTTCTTCAGTCTGTTATTCAGTGTCCAGCTTTCATATGCATAGGAGGCAACTCAAAACACCATAGCTTGGGTGAGCTGCATCTTAGCCCTCAAAAAGACAGCTTTGCTTTTCAGCACTTGAGTGGGGTCTTTTGCAGCAAATTTGTAATATGCTGTTTAGGGATTTCTTGACTGTGGCTTCCATGGGTATTGATTGTGATCCAAGTAAAATGAAATCCTTGATAACTTTATCGCTTCTCCATTTATCATGATGTTGCTTACTGGTCCAGTTGTGAGGACAAGTTGACAGCTGATGAATTGCCAAGGGCTATTAATTGCAGCTTGTAAGTCATTCAAAGTAAGAATGAGGGAACATACTTCATTTTTTTTTTCTTTTCATTAGCTCACATTACTCTGGTGCACTTCTCATAGTAACACTTTAAATGTGCCTTTAATGCCATCATAATCACACATGCATGCATTTTATGATTTGTAGTTTTGCCTCCAAGTGTTAACAAGAAAACATTTGACTAAGTCAGTGGTAAGATCCATCAATCATATACACAAAGTTAAAGAACTAGTTCAGCTGGAATTTCTACTGTCTTGTGGACCAGGCCTTATCTGACAGTCCTGGGTGCAGTAAGGACAACCTAGCGTTACACATTTGATAATTTAATAACCATTTCGATAATTACAATGATTATACTGAATGTGGAATGCAGATTACAGAGTCGATCATGTAGTAACTAATACAGGGAAATCCCAGGTCCTAGTTGTTACCTCCCTGTGAGCCACAGACCTTGTCTGCTTGTTTCTAACTCAGTAACTATAAACGCCTACAGCAGCAAACAGGATGCTTAGTATAGAAATCCGTTTTAATAAAAGATGGCTTTGTCATCAGAACTTCCTCCTAAAACTAATACAATAGTTGTGGTGGTGGTAGTAGTGGTGGCTATGTGCTGCTGAGTCACTTCTGACTCATAATGACCCTACAGGACAGTACAGAACTGCCCCATGGGGTTGCGTAGGCTGTTACTCTTTCTCAGAGCAGACTGTCAGGTCTTTCTCCCTTGTTGCTGTTGGACAGGTTTCAAGTGCTGAGCTTTTGGTTCATAACCAGGCATTGAACCACGGCAGCAGCAGAACTCCTAGTGACCTCTTATTAAGTATCCTATGCTATTTGAAACACAATTCAAGGTCATAAAAAGAAAGGGATGACATTAAAAAACACAGAGCACCACAACAAACTCATACACTTTACTCAAAAGCATCTGAAAAGGCTCAGTTGGGTATTTTACAGACCACGACTGTCTAAAAAATACTTATTGTTACCTGCTGTTGAGTCAGTTCTAAGTCATGGCAACCCCATGTACGAAGAGTAGAACTGTTGTTCCACAGGGTTTTCAAAGCTTTTGGAAGCAGATCACGGCAACTTGGGGCAGGTTTGAACGACCACCTTTCAGTTCCTAGTTGAGTGCCTGACCATTTACACCCCTCAAGGGCTCCCTAATGAATACTTAATACACACTAATAAGATGCAGTTCAGAAGCAGGCTGCGCTGGTAACAGACCTTTTAAGGAGCTGACAGTGGAGAGGGTGGAGGCACTAAGCATTCAAGTAACCACAGTAACAGGAACAATACCAAATGCCACAGGATAAAATGCATCTGACAAGGAGCAACCCTATAGGACAGAGTAGAAGTGCTCCATAGGGTTTCCAGATTTGAACTGCTGAACTTTTGGTTAGCAGACTTAGCACTTAACCACTACACCACCAGGGTTTCCATGCCACAGGACAGGTGTATGCAAAGATCTCTGAAATTCATCCAGCTGGGTTAAGGAAAGGCTTCACAGGAGAAGAGGCACTTGGGGTAGGGCTTGAAAGATGACTCTGTGTTCCAGGCAGAAGGTATGGCATAAACACTGGACCAGTGAGGCTCAGAGGCAGAAGAGTCCAGAACACGGTCAGGGAACAGCACACTATCCAGTTCAGCTGCTGGGCAATGTTAGGTGATGACAGTTATGTATGTCAGGTTGAAATAAACACAAAAGGACTCTAAAAACTTCTACCTAAGAATCCCTGGGTGGTGCAAATGGCTAACATGCCCAGGTGGTAACTGAAAGGCTGGAGATTCAAGTCCACTCAAGTACTTCGGGAGTAAGGCCCGGAGGTGTACTTCAGGCTTTTCAATTTTTTTCAATTGTTCTTCTACGCTCTAGTTCATTTAGCTCTGCTCTAATCTTTATGATCTGTTTTCTTCTGGTGCCTGAGGGGTTCCTCTGTTGTTCTCTCTCTACTTGTTCAAGCTGTAGGGTCAGTTCTTTGATTTCATTTCTTTCTTCCTTCCAGATGTGTGCATTTATGGAGATCAACTGACCTCCGAGCACTGCTTTGGCTGTATCCCATAGGTTCTGGTGGGAAGTGTTTTCGTTCTTGTTGGAATCCATAAATTTCTTTATTTCACCCTTGATTTCTTCTGTAACCCATGGTTTTTTGAGCAAGGTATTGTTCAGTTTCCATGAGTTCCACTTTCTATCTATGTTTTTTCTGCAATTGATTTTGACGTTTATGGCTTTATGATCTGAGAAGATGCTTTGTATTAATTCAGTAGTATGGATTTTGTTGAGAATTGCTAGAGATGCACTTTGGAAAAATCAGCCACCAAAAACCCCATGGCACCCCGTTTACTCTGGCGCACATGGATGGGGTTGCCTTGTGCTGGAATCAACTTTACAGGAACTGGTTCAAGTGTGATCTAAAGATGAGGAACAAAGATGAGCGGTGCCCACGGGGGCGGGAATTAGAAAGTCAGAAATGAGGCTACTTCCTCCATCTTTTAAAGGGTCTCAGGCACTCATCTTTCTTCTTCGTGCCTTCTTCTGCATATCTGTGACAATCTCCAGCTTCTCTCTGGAGACCTAACTTCATCAGCTTGAACAAATTCAGCATGCACATGGCATTAGCTTATATTGTGAAACAAACAACTTTCTTGGCTGTAATCTTGACAGAAGCAGATTAGCCGGGTCTTTGTCCCTTGGAGCTGTGCAACAGGCTTTAGCTGCTGACCTTTCAGTTAGCAGTTTGGTGCTTTAATCACTGCACCACCAGTAATGCTTATATAAAATATTTTCACTCGAAATGGTACAAATCAGGAAGTTCCATGTTTATTGGGGAGGTAAGCCCATGGAGCACCGTGGTCCATTCTCACTATGCACTTGGTGACAACTAATGACAACAGGCTTAGCTATCTGGAAAACTCACTCACACAAAATGTGGCATTTTTTATATAATAATGAAATGAGTCATCCCCATCCCAAAACAAACACGTTTTCAAATGCATGTAAGAGCACAGCACTTAGATGTGTCTACTGTGTTTCCTTTGCTGATCACAGAAAATACAGCTTTCGAAAACAAGCTAAAAGAATGGATTGTGGTTGTTGTTGTGTACCATGGGGTAGATTCTGACTCACAACAATCCAGTGTGACAGACTATGACTGTGCCATAGGGTTTCTCAGGCTGCCATCTTTCTGGGAGCAAACGACCAGGTCTTCTTCCCAAGGAGCCACTGAGTGACCTTGAACCACCAACCTTTTGGTGAGCAGTAGAGAGCTTAACTGCTTTGCCACCATAAAACACGCAAACCAAACCCATTGCCATCGACCCCATTTTGACTCACAGTGACCCTACCAGGCAGAGCAGAACTGCCCCACTGGATTTCCAGTGAGCACCTGGCAGATTTGAACTGCAGGCTTTTTGGTTAGCAGCCATAGCACTTGATCACGGCACCACCCAGGTTAAATGAATGAATACAGCTCATTAAACCAAAGTAAAGCCTCCCATTTATCACAGAAATGCAGCTTCATGAAATATGACACCTTCATAAAATGCTCAACACTTGGCACAGGCCCTCCACAGCCACACACAGCTGACTGTGAGGTCAGGGTCCTTGTGACCCTTCTCCAAGGCCAGTTTCCATTCAGCTTGGAACCTGAACAGAAGCCATGGAGGCAATAAACGTCCAGAGCAGAAAGGACATAAGCAGAAGTCTGTGGCTATCTTTTTTGCTTACACAGAAATACAATAAACACCCAGTGCTGCCCCCTATTGTCCTTTAATTCAAAGAAATACACCTAGGAGCCTTTACAAAGGTGGCCTTTTGAGTCATTTTGAATGGCTGCTGGAAAAAATTCTCTCCATGCAGCTTAACATAAAAACACAACAAAGACGCTTACAGAAGTTGCATCCTCCGCATCTTTCTAGTGAACCACTCTCCCTGCCCCACAATTTCTAAATGTGGATTTTTTTTTTTAAAACATCCTTTACTGATTATTTTGACTTAGCCACGCAGGGAGCCTATTTTAAGCTCCCAATTGGAAAATCATGGAAGCTTTATAAAGTCTTCCACCTGCATCTCTTTTTAGGAACACAGTGCATTATTCTCTAAAGGATGAAAACCACCAACATCTAAAAACTTTTTTAGGCTGTCACTACCAATAGAGAAAAGAAAGAAAAATAATGGTCGACAAAGAAGAAACAAATCGCATCTTCGAGTAAGTTTTCTTGTTAAAAGCTATAACCTCTGATGTTAACTCAATTTAACCTATTGTGACCCTTGTGGCGGCCCCTAACCTCGCCTTTTTTCTGCTTCCTGTGGCTGCTGGAGAAAACTGGCCCCTGCCTTGGAAAAGCCTTCTCTGAAGCACACAAAGGCACAGGCCCGTCAGGAGGCCCTGCACAGACCGCGGGGTCAGCACCTGTGCCGAGAAGCAGGTGACAGTGGACGGCCCGCATCCTTGCCAAGCGTGCTGTCCGTGTCTTCCCTTCAAATAGCATGCTGCCGTTTCAGGCATTCAAGCCACTGACGTTCAGGTCTTCTTTGTGCAAGCGGACTTTAAACAAATTAATCTATTGCTGTTCAACTGACTGTAAAATTAGTAGATTTACTGTTGCAAAAAAAAAAAAGGAAGAAAAACAGACCTTTCATTTCCACTTTTGGAAGGTCGCGGACGCATCCTGGGCTGCCTACAAAGCAGTCTTAGAAATCTTTGCAGCAGAACCTAGAAACTTTCAGGAGGCAGAACAGCAAAACAATACTCAAGCATACAGTGGGAAGCCTTCACTGTAAACACGTAAAACTCCACATCTGAACAACTTTCTAGAATGGGATACTTTGCTTTTAATTCTGTCTCAAAATTAGAAAACAGCGAGGACACAAATTTACCACTCACACTATGTTTGCCGTCACACTTGCCTTCCTTCAATAGCCTAAATTTTGTTACTAGCAGTTCTCAGTGGGTGTTTAAACACATTATTGGGTTTTATTTAAAATGCACAATGCAGATTAGTAACTCAGTCCTGTATGGTTTGATTTCCACAGTAATTTATGACATTTTGTATGGTTTCACGCACAAAGTCTGTATTTTTCTTCATGACGCCCTGTGCGGGTAATAGAAATGGTTTTCTCTAAAAGTGTTTCAAAACGACCAGTTACTGATTCATCCCCAGACATAATACCTCTGAGGTGGAAACATGTGGCTCTGCCATTTTTCCAAAGGAGACTTTTGAACCTATTTTCTGCTTCATTCACAGAAGATAAATGGAACTTCCATAGACAAATACTCTTCAATTTGGCAGACATGAAAGCTTAAAAAAAAAGATTGCAATATGTTATTCATATGACAGATTCACTTGGGTCATTCCCAGGCATCCTCAGATTTTAACAACTGAGTGCTATCTTTTTTTTTTTTTTTTTTTGCCACGAGGGATGATTTATCTAGAGTGAAATGTTATGGGAAGTCTTAAACAAGATAAAGAAATTTCTTCTGACTCTAACAATGGTGTAAGAGCGCATGAAGGGTTCCAGCACAGATGTGTTAAGGGTCTGTTGAAGCAATCACAAGGATTTCATTTTAGTTAGATCTGCGATCAATAACCATGGAAACAGCTACCAAGAAACTCAGTGAAGTACTGCACTAGGCAAATTTGCTGCAAAAGACCTTTTTAAAGTGTTGAAAAGCAAAGATGTCACATTGGGAACTGTGGTGCAGCTGACCCAAGTCACGGTGTTTTCAATCGCCTCCTATGTATATGAATTCTGAACAATGAATGAGGAAGCCTGAGGAAGAAATGACACATTTGAATTATGGCGTTGGCAAAGAATACTGAATACGTTCAACATTTAAGTCTGCAAACTTAATTGTTCTAAGTGCTACATACCTTATTGCCGAGTATCACTACGGTCACCTTCGAAGTACTCCCCCTGTGATGTCATGCACTGATGTCAGCGCCTAAGCTACTCTTCAAAGTACTTTTGGAGCTCTTTCTGGAACGGCTATTGTGCAGTGGCACAGTGGCAAGTTCACAAACTTAATTGTCTAATTGTCTGTCAGGGAGTATTTAGCCAGCAAACAAATATCTGTGTTGGAAAACCCTCCCTGCTCACCTGATCTGGCCCCCAGTGACTTTTTTCTTTACCCAGAGATAAAAGAAATATTGAAAGGAAGACATTTTGATGACATTCAGGACATCAAGGGAAATATGACAGTAGTTCTGATGGCCATTCCGGAAAAAGAGTTCCAAAATTGCTTTGAAGGGTAGACTAGACACTGGTGTAGGTGCATAGCTTCCCAAGAGGAGTACTTTGAAGGTGACCATAGTGACATTCAGCAATGAGGTATGGAGCACTTTTTCAAGGATGAGTTCCTGAACTGAATCGGCAGTCCTTGTATACCATAGACTGCCAGAAGAATGAGTGAATCTGTTTGGGGGAAAGTACAGCCAGAATGCTCCTCGGAGGAATTAATCACTGGAGAAGAATATCACAGTTGGTGAGGCAGATGATCCTTGAAAAAGAGGAAGACCCTTAACGAGAAGTACAGACACATCAGTTGCAACAGTGGGTTCAAACACAGCAATAACTGTGGGGATGGCAGGGGGCAGGTGCTGTCTCATTCACTGTACATAGTGTACTATGAAGTGGAACCAGCTTGCTGGTGCCTAACAACACAGATGTGCTCACCAGATGTTCTCCAGCTCTACTGGGGAAACTGGCTTAAGCAGCAACATGATGGATTTGGATCCCCTTGTCATGGATTGAATTGTGTCCCTGAAAAATATATGTCAATGCGGTCAAGCCATGATCCCCAGTACTGTGTGGCTGTTCTCCACTTTGTGACTTTCCTATGTGTTATAAATCACAATCTCTGCCTGCAGTTACAGAGGATCAGGGTGGGCTGTAACACCCTTGCTCAGGTTACCTCCCTGATCCAATGTTTCCCTGGGATGCGGCCTGCCCCACCTTGGGTGTGGTCTCCACCATCTTTTTATCTTACAAGAGATAAAAGGAAAGGGAAGCAATCAGAGAATTGAGGACCTCCTATGACCAAAACAACAGTGTTGGGAACAGTGTGCCCTTTGCACCCAAGGTTCTTGCTCAAAGTTATGCCCCTTGTCCAGGTGAAGACTGGTGACAAAGAACTTCCTCCAGAATCAACAGAGAGAAAGCCTTCCCCTGGGGCTGATGCCCTGAATCTGGACTTCTAGTCTATCAGACTGTGAGACAGTAAATTTCTCTTTGTTAAAGCTGTAAACCTGTGATACTTCTGTTACAGCAGCACTAGTTGACTAAGACATTCCCAAGACCTTTACAATGCTGATGGAGACCTGAGTCTCAGCTATTGGAGTTTTTGTTTGTTGTGTTTTTCTAAGTGTATCTTCAGGTTTTTGATGACTTACCTAACACTCAGCCAAAGCCCCTTGCACACCCTGCTTTCTTCCGACACGTCTGTAAACACTAAGGATTTAAACAGGCACTATAACAAGACAGTGGCTGCTGTTGGGGAGAACTGCTCCCAGCCAGACTGAGCTGGTACTTACTACACAGGGTCCCCCAAGGTCCCCGGGTGGCACAAATAGTTTGTGCTCGTTTACTAACTGAATGGCTAAAGTCTGAACCTGCCCAGTGTGCTGCAGAAGAAAGGCCTGGTGATGAGCTTCTGTGAAGACCACAGGCCAAACCCTAAGAAGCAGTTCTTGTCACGCCTGGAATCACCGTAAGTTGGAACTGACTCGATGGCGACAGGCTTTTTTTTCAAACACAGGGCCTTATGCATACAGCAATTCTCCTATCTTGGCAATGCTGCTCTTACAAGAGGAGCTGTGGTGGCACAGATGGTTAAGCGCTCAGCTAACTGAAAGGTGCACAGTTGGAACCCACTCAGTGGCTCTGTGAAAGAAAGACCTGGCAATCTGCTTCCACAGATTCCACCCAAAACACCCACCGGAGGCAATTCAACTCTGCAACATGTCAGGCTGCAAAAAATTGAAAATGACTGGATGCCAAGTGGCCACCTACTGGAAAACAGTGCCTCTGGTAATTACTTTTAAATTGCCGAATGTTCTTGCACAGCTGGCCTGGAGCACATGCCCTACCTGCCTTACCTTAGTGACACCTCTGATCGCAGCCGACAGCGACAGCACCTGCCTTACCTTAGTGACACCTCTGATGGTACCCAACAACAACAGCAGCCTTTACAAGAGCTTAAAATCCAGTGGAGGAGACCAAAAGATCAAATCTGTTGCCTTTGGGTGGATTCCAACCCTCAGCATCTCCATAAGACAGAGCAGAGCTGCCCCACAGAGTTTGTAAGTAGTGGCTGGTGGATTCAAACTGCTGCCCTTTTGGAAAGGGTATTTAAATTAAACACAGTCCACTAACGACTACCTGTTGAAGAATATTCTGCATATTTGGACCCTGAGAGGCTTTGAAGTATCTATAAAACCAAACCAAAGGAAATTCATTGCTGCGGAGTTGATTTCAACTCATGGCAGCCCTACAAGGACAAAGAACTGCCCCAGAGGGTTTCCAAGGAGCAGCTGGTGAATTCAAATTGCCAAACTTTTGGTTAAGGGCCTGAGCTCTTCACCACTGCTCCACTGGCATCTATCTAACTTCCAAATAAACCAGTACTCAAACTAGTATGAGTTTTAAAATTAATTGCTGCAGCAATTTGTGGCATCATGAAGGCAGTCTACTTTTAATAACTTTTTTTAAAAAATCACCCACAGAAAATACTGTACCTCAATAACCTTGGGCTAAGCAAACGTGTCTTACTTGTCAATGCAAACCCATTGCTGTTGAGTCAATGCCAATTTATGTGACAGAGTGAAACTTCCCCATGGGGTTTCCAAGGCTATAAATGTTTACAGAAGCCGACTGTCAAGTCTTTCTCCCACAGAGCGGCTGGTGGGCTGAAACTGCCAACTTTTGGTTAGCAGTTGAGCACTTAATCATTGCACCATTAGGGTTTCTCAAGTGTCTCACATGATATTCTGTCTCTGAAGAGTCCCTGCTCCAGTGGAAAACATCTGAGAAAGGAGAGGTTGCCAGCTAACAGGCAAGGAGCAGGACAAGGGTACTTCTGCTAAGCCTTAAACAGGGCAAAGTGCTAATATGTATATTGTGTGACAAAATACACTGTTCGTGGATCAACCTCAGAAGACGGAAATTACTCCGTGGTAGAAAACGCACACGCTGTGGGGTCACTAGGACATCAGTCTTACTGAGTTATGTGTGTATGTGTGTAAATCATGGATAGAAAAAAATAACCAAAGGGAAAGCTCTGTGCACTTCTGAGAGTCCTCTTCTGTGCACAGGATTTGGGTCACAGTAACACAAAGCATGTCTCAGTAGACACGGCAAATGCAGGAAGGTGTCACCTTCTGGAGCCTGTTGCCTACTGTGCATCTTTGTTCAAAGGTCTTTGAAACCCACTGTCAGGAGCGAAGCTCCAGGCTCGCAATAAGTCTTTAAAAGCTGTACATCCCATTCTGGCTGGAGGCCAAGGTAGAGTTCAGGGGATGAGATCAAGGATGGCTGCTCTGTCTCTGGGGACCCACCCTCTTCCAGCCACGCCGCAGCACTATCTTATCACATGGAGGCATGTGCAATGGAGCGCATGGCGGAGCCCCAGATCAGCTAGCTGGAAACATGCCTGCGCAAAGGGGCTCCAAAAGGGATGCTGACAGAGAGATTCGGTTACCTGTGATAACAGCTGCTGCTGAGTCAGCTCATAAGACTTCCCCCCACCACCCCCTGCAACAGAACAAAACACTGCTCAGTCCTCTGTGGTCCCCAGGACCAGCTGCGGCTTACACTCTCATGATCATACTGGTTGATTTTCAGAAGTCAGTTGCCAGGCCTTTCTTCCTAGTCCACGTTGGTCTGGAAGCTCTGCTAAAACCTGCATCATAGCAACATCATAGCAACAGGCAGCCTCCACTGACAGGTGGTGGTGCTGGCTGCGAATGCAGTGCACTGGCTAGAAAACAAACTCAGGTCCCTACATGAGAGACAGGAATTATGTCACTGAAAATCTTGAAAGATCAGGCTCCTGAGAAGCCACAGCTCCACGAAGGCATTATGAAGGCTGGATGACACAGTTCCCCGATATGTACAAGGAGAGGTGATCCTTGAGTCTAGTTATTCCTTGAAGATTAAGTAAAACAGTGGGTTCCCGCGGACAATTATCCAGGAAACAGTATTTTCCCTTCATGTGTTGAATGAAGCTATTTCCTAGTTAAGTGGCTTCATCAAATCAAGACAGCAGACTTTCATTTTGGCAATTGGGAATTTCCTACTGCAGAAGAGATGAAGTGGGCTGGTGGTTGAGGGGCACAGGCCTCACTAGCCTGATGGCCCAGCGGTGGGCCCCAACAGACAAGCAGAGCTCTCTGAAGCGGGTTAGAAACCAGGAGCATCAGCTGGATTCCAGGTTTAGAGCTGAATCGCCTGACTGTAGCTAAGCCAGTTAAGCAATACGGATCTACTTTCCCCTTGTAAAGAAACCCCGGTAGCATAGCTTAACTGCTATGGCTGATAACCAAAAGGTTGGCAATTCAAACCCAACATGTGCTCCATGGACTCTATGGGGCAGCAATGGGTTGGTTTGGGCTTTCCCACCGTAAAATTTATGACCGTTTGAATCTCTCCCAGTTATAAATGGCTTGAATCTAACACGCCCTACCTCGGCCACTGTTCTATCTTGCGAGTCTGCACCCACCAAGGGCACATACCCGCGGCATGCCTGCCACATGCAACTTCTGTGAACCAAAGAAACTTCTTACTTTTCAAAGCTCAGTTTCCCAACCTGTGTAACGAAGATAATGTTCTCTAGCTCACACAACTACTGGGGGTAAGCTCCCTTTATAAGCCCCTAGTAGAAGAGACATAATGGACGTTCTGCATGCTGCAAAAACTCACAACACATTACACTTCATCTCATCCCTGGAGGAGCGGGAACCAGAAATTTCCCCGCGGGAACCTCCCCTTGCCTCCGCACTTTCTGTCGGAGGTACTGAACCCAGAAGCCGTCAAAGAGCTCCTCCCCACGTCACTTTTCCTTTAAGAAAACACGTCCAGGGCCCCGCCCACTACGGAAAGCGAAAGGGTGTCGCCCGGAGCCCAGCTGTGGCTCCTTCAGTTAGATCTTATCAGCCGTATACCCGGTCAAACCCAGGTAATGCTCAAGACTAGGGGTAGGGGAGCTCGGGGAACAACGGCGGGGGCACGCGGTGTTAGCCAACGAGCATGCGGAGTCCTCGGCCGAGTCTCCGAGAGGTCATTGCTGCCCTGTCCCCTCAGGTGGAGCGCGGACATGCCCTGCTGTGGGAGCGGGGATTCTGCCGGGCAGTGACCCCGTTTTGGGCCCCAAACCGCTGTCCGGTCTTTCCGGAGCTGCCAGACCTCTACCCGGCGCGGGTCCTGTCTGCACCTTCCGTTTTCCGCCCCGCCATCCCTGTCCGCCTGTGTGTCTGCACGCACGCACGCACGCACGCACGGCCGCCTGCCAGCTCGCTCGCTGACGTCTTTACCTGGCGGAAGCGCGCCGGACTTTGCGCGCTCCCTCCCGGAGGTGGGCGTGACCAACGCCTACCACGTGGTCTGACCTGATCTGATTGCGGGCCACCTGCCGGCACTTGAGCTGGAGGGCGGGGCCATATTTTGGCGTCGGAGTTGGGGGCGGGTCCACCTGTCAGCACCTGAGCGGGAGGGCGGGGCCACCACCTGCGTCTCACTGGGGGACCGGGCTAACGCATTCCTGCTGCAGCTTCGAGAAGCCTGTGTGTGGTTCAAGTGATGGGCTTTCTTTTAGTTCACACTTAATCATTTTGTAAGCTTCCTAATGTAAGACTCCGGAGAGAAGTAAAGTATATTTTCTTGAGGAATATATGTCACTAGTATATGTTTGTCGGTGGAAGAAACCCCTGAAACAAACAAAAAAAAAAAAACCAAAATTCGGAAAAGACCAGGGATTTTCCCACTTAATTTTGGTATCATCAGAATCAGAAAAATACCCGAACCATCAAGCTCTGCTTTTCACTAGGTGTTTTTTTGAGCGTTAAAATGCAGATGTGACAGGGACTGGAAGTTCCTCTTTGTAAACTCCAGGGGAAAAAAGGCAAACATGTCGTCGAGTCAATTCAGACTCAGTAGTGAGCCTGTAGGACAGAGTAGAGCTGTCCCATAAGAGTTTCCAAGGAGCACCTGGTGGATTTGAACTGCAGAACTTTTCGTTAGCAGACATAGCACTTCACTACTACACCACCAGGGTTTCCTTGTAAGCTCCCAAAGGACCAAAACCCAAACCCACTGCCTTCAAGTCGATGTTGACTGACAGCGACCTCATAGGACAGAGTAGAACTGCTCCATAGGGTTTCCAAGGCTATCTGATCTGTAGGGAAGCAGACAGCCACATCTTTCTCCCACAGGGTGACTGGTGAGTTTGTACTGCTAACTTTTTATTTAGCACCTGAGCGTTTATTTATGCCACCACCAAGACCCTAACAAGTTAATAAGTAAAAATTAATTGATCTCATTCATTACAGATGGAAACATTTGGCTCTAGATCCTTTGCCAGCCTGTGTATACTGAGCCAGGAGCTAGACTTAGCTGTGGGGGTCACAGCAGTGAAAACAAAGGGCAAATCCTATTTTCTCATGAAGTTCACATTCTTGTGAGGTGAGAATATGCACATAAATGCAAGTAAATACAGAACGTGTCAGGTGGTAGAAAATGCATTGCTGTTTTTTACAAAAGCAGGGAAGACTGGGTTAATCAGTGATGGGGCATGCCATTTTATACCAGGTGGTCAGGGAAGGCTAGGTAATGTTTTGATTGAAGACCTGAAGGGAGCCATGCAGGTATCTGAGGGAAGAATGTTGCAAAGACCTGGGGTCGGGGACATCTTTAGTATTTGCGGGGGACAGCAAGGAGGGCCAGTGAGGTTGGGACAGAGTGAGCCAGAGGAGGTGGGATGGGAGATGTGGGCAGATAGATCAGTGGGGGCCATCCCATGGGCTTTGCTTTCATCTTGGCGAGATGGGAACCAGAGGAGGAGCTTACTCTGACCTAACAGTTGTGAAAGGCTCATGTGTGAATGATAAATTATAGGGAAGCGAGGGGTGGAAGTGGGGAGACCAGAGCTAGTGAGAGTGATGACATTGTGGACCAGGGATAGCAGTGGAGGACGTGAGAGACGTTGGATTCTGAGTATATTTTGGATGTTGAACAATAGAATTTGCTGGTAGATTGCTGAGGGAAGAGGAATCAAGGAAAACTTGGATATGTTTGGCCTGAGCAACTGGAAGGAGGGATTGCCATTAGATGAACTAGAAAAACCTGGGGTGGAAGATCAAGAACTCTGTTTGGGACATGGTAACCTTAGGATGGCAGCTAGGTAATTAAGTGGAACTGTTGGCTGGGCAGGGAACCCTGTAGGACAAATTCAAGGGAGGCATTGGAACCAGTGGAAGTTTGGGTGTTACAAAGCTAGGTAAGGAGGGAAGTGAGAATTTGCAAATCTTATCACTCTGTTATCAATTTACCATGCTCTTTCTGCAAATCAGGAGGCCTGGTGACACAGTGGTTAAGTGTTTGCCTGTTACCACAGGTCAGCAGTTGGAACCCACCAACTCTTCAAGAGAGAAGGATGTGGCAGTCTGCTTCCATAAAGGTATACAGCCTTGGAAACCCTATGGAACACTTGTACTGTATCCTAAAGAGTCGCTATGAGTCCGAATCAGTTTGGTTTCACCCTATCACTCATCTGTTTGAGGGGTTGTGAAAGTGGTAGGATCAAGGAGTTATAGATGCCAGTAGGATCATAGTTGAAGACCAGATAGAGTGAGCTGGAACAATAGGAAGTATGAATGGGAGATGGGGATGCTTGAAGTTGACGTTAGGTAGGGGCATAGTTTTTGTAGGTCCCTGGATGGCACAAATGATTTGTGCTCAACTGCTAGCCTAGAGGTTGGTGGTTCAGACCCACCCTGCAGCACCATGGAAGTAAGGCCTGGTGATCTGTGTCTGTAAAGTTCACAGCCAGGAAAACCCTAGAGAGAGTTCTACTCAGTAGCACGTGGTGTCACCGTGAGTTGCAGTGGTAGTTATTGATAGTGACAGGGTCTCGGTAGAGTGTGACTAGCAGTGGGTAGCTCAGGAGGGGTGGAGGACCAACTTATAGGATAGAGATCAAGAAACTTTGAGGCCAGAGTGATTTAGGTATGAAAGTCACCAGGAGTCTGCACAGTGCAAATGGTTTGCCATCAGCTGCTAACTAAGTTAAAGGTTGGCAGTTGTAACCCACCCAGCAACTCCGTGGAAGGGAAGCCTGGTGGTTTGCTTTTAGAAAGTTTATAGCCAAGAATACTCTGTGGAGCAGTTCTGCTCTGCACACGTGGGGTTGTCAGGAGTTTTGATGGAGGGAGCATTGGAGGGATGGTGAGTCAGGTGCTAACTTCCTCAAAGCATGAGGAGAGTGCCCCGGAGGTCACCAGATGTCTATGAAGGATTGACAGAATTGTTTAGCTAGATGTCTTTGTTCATCCCACCTCTTTCCAGCCCATGGCCTCCTGGTGATTATGCAGCCTCTCACTTGGACACAGAAGAACTGTTTGATGTATGGACCGTTTCTTGAGTGTCAAGTACCAGAAACATGTGAGGTGTTTTTTGTTCTTTAAGCCCCATAACAGCACTGCTGGGTTAGCATTATTGCCAAGGAAATAGGGTCCGAGAGTTTGAGTGACTTAACCCAAACCATGTGGTGGTTGCTGTTGTTGTGTGCCACTGAGTCACCTCCACAGAGCTGAGTTTTTAGTCTGACACCTCTGACTCAAGAGCTTTATACAGTGAAACCTGTGAGAGCCGGAACTTGCCAGGACTGCCTTGGTTTTCCTGGTCTTGAAATTTTTCTCTTTTGACCAGGTGTAGTCTTAGCTCTTTGTTATTGCTTGTTTTAGTGGAAAATATCTGCATTTTCTGTTTCTGATGGGTTTCAGCCTTCCACAAGTTCCAGGTTTTAGAGTACCACACATGTCCCTGAATTGGGAACCACTGAAGCACTCACTTCAGAGTTGCCTTTATAACCTTTACCTGTTGACTGCATGGGTGCTCGGACTCAGATTGTGACTCAAATTTGAAGTCTGGGGCTAGTCCAGGAATCCCCCTTTTTTCCCCTTTGTTGTGCTTTGGGTGGTGCGGTGGCTAAGTGCCACAGCTGCTAGCCCAAAGGTCAGCAGTTCAAATCTGCCAGGCGTTCCTTGGAAACTCTCTGGGGCAGGTCTTCTCTGTCTGTTGCTGTGAGTCAGAATCAACTGAACGGCAGTGGAGGGGGGCGGTGGGACCTGAGATGGAAGTTTATAGCTCCGGTTAGATTCTCATACAAAAATTTATGCACACTTTGTTCCGTGACCCTAGCTGCCATCCCTATATTGTGACTGCACATTCCTCCTCTCCACCTCACGTTGCCTGTGTCCATTCAACCAGCTTCTGTCTTCTTCTGCCCTCTCGTCTCACCTCCGGACAGGAGCTGCTCATCTCGTCTTGTGTTTCTACTTGGGCGAAGAAGCACCCTCTTCATGCATATCATTTTGCCTCATAGTCCACTCTATTTTTTGAAGAGTTGGCCTTGGAAATGGTTTTAGTTCTGGGCTGAGAGTCCAGGGGCTGCATCTCCTGCGGTTCCTCTGTCCGCAGTTGTATCATCAAGTCTGTTCCTTTGACATGAATTTAAGTTTGGTACCCTACTTTTCTGCTGCTCCGTCAGGGATGCCATTACGTTCCCTCTCAGGATGGTTATTGGTGGTAGCTGGGCACTGTCTAGTTCTGATCTCAGGCTGATGGAGTCTGTGGTCTTCATGGTTCCTCTTGTTTCCTGGCCTTCTGCTTTCCTTATGTCTTTGGTGTTCTTCGTTCTCCTTTCTTCCAGGTAGGTTGGAACAAGTTGATGCACCTTAGATGGCTACTTGATAGCTTTTAAGACCCCAGACGCCGTTCACCAAAGTGGAATGCGGAACATTTTCTTAATAAACTTTGCTATTCCAGTTGACTTAAATATCCCCTGAAACCACGATCCCTAGGCCCCCACCCCTGCTACACTGTTCCTTGAAGTGTTTGGCTGTTTTCAGGAAGCTTCTTCACTTTTCATTTAGTCCAGCTGTGCTAATATTCCATGTCTTGTCCTTCCCATCATCCAAGATAATTCTTCTCTGCTATTTAGTCAGTGAATTCCTGTCTCCTACCCCCACCCTCCTAACTATCAAAGACTGTTTTCTTCTGTGTTTAAATTTTTTCTTGAGTTCTTGTAATAGTGGTCTCATACTATATTTGTCTTTTTCCTATTCATTTCATTTAGGACAATGCCTTCCAGATTCATGCATGTTATGAGATGTTTTGCAGATTCATCATTGTTCTTTATCAGTGTGAGTATGCAGTCTCACTGTTAACAAACACACCAGGTGATTCACATGCAGGTGGCCCACAACTGTTCTTTGCAAAGAACCACTTCAGGCACTTCCTCCTCTCCTCTTTGGTCTTTGGCAAACCCCACTCTCTCTGTCCTTGATTCTCTCAGGTTTCTCAGCAAATCACCAGCTGAGTGAGCCTTCTCATCAGTCTTTCAGCCTGTGTTTGAGATGGACCAAATACGTGGATGGAAGGAGAGAGACCTTACCTATGGCGGAGAAGGAAGTGAAAACTCAGACCACCACTCATAACCACAGCACTGTAACCGTGAACTACAGCTAGCATTGCCCTGTGTGCCCAGGGCTTGGTCCAGGTTTCACACTGAGGCCTCGTCTCCCTGGTGGGTGGTCTTATGGTTGACAGGTCATCAGTTGGTTCTCTGCCGGGGTGTTTCCTTCCTGGTGGTCTGGATTTGTTCTTCCAGTGAGTCCGTGCTTGCACAGAGCACCGCTTCTCCCGTAATAGTGCTGCTATCTTTTGTATGCCATCAGGTGTATTGATACATTGGTAGCAGTTAATCACACTAAAAGTTTATGGATGTTTGAGTCCCTGGGGATTTTACGCGTGGCGCTGTCATAAATAAATCCTTCAGATGATATTTGCTCTTGTAGCTGGCACTGCAAGATCCATGGAAAATGGTCAGGTGAGGTAGTGTGCCAGGCAGAGGATTTGGAAAGCCAAAGCACTGTGCAGACATGGTTGACTGCCCAAATGGTAACGTGTGTTGGGGTAGTCATGCCATGACTTAGTGTGGCCAGAGTGAGGTGCCCGTTTCTTCCTCGTGATTGTGGATTCCAGGCATCAGCATTCCTGAACATTCACAGGTGACAGTCGCTGGGGTCCTCACACACTGTGGTGTGCACTGAAGGCTCATGGGAGTACGTGATGGAGTTGTAATGGGCTTTTTCCCTGCTTACTTAGAATGGCTGCTGTCTTTGTGAAGAGATTAATACGACAGGCCATGAAGACTGACAACAGCTGTATTGCCACATGTGTGGGGAAACACCTCACGCAGAACACAGCACCAGCACAGTCGTCCGTGGCCATTTCAGCCCTGAGACTGCCCAGCCTCATTCCTGCTAAAGCCTTCAGTGTGGCCGAAGATGCCCAGGATAAGAACAAAAAGAAGAAGAAGAAGACGGAGTTAGCTCTCACTAGCATTGGGAGAAGAATAAGTGATCGAATCATTCAGGTGTTTGACGAGAAGGGCAATGACTTGGGGAGCATGCACCGGGCCAACGTGATCAAGCTCATGGACAAGCAGGAGCTGAAGCTTGTTGTCAGGGACGCCGACGCAGAGCCTCCTGTGTACCAGCTCCTGACAGGCTCCCAGATCCATGAAGAGCGCATGAGACTGAGGGAGCTGGACAAGGCCAGACCTAAGACGGGTAGGTAGTTGGCTCTTCACTCCCTGAATTCCAGGACTGCACAGCAGCCAGCCGAAGCCTGGCGTGTGCCAAGGTGCCCTGTGACCTGAGGAAGAGGGGAAATAGGAAATTGACACCATTCATGCTTCCACCCCCATTTCCAAGGCCTTTTTTTAATTTCCTCGCCTCACTTATTTCTACTCCTCTTTTGTCTTTCCCTCTTACCCTTCATCTAACCCCTCTTCCTTTAAATCTGCGTCAAATGAGGGAGAAACAAGGTAAATGCAACCCAAGCTCTGTCCATACTTTTCCCCATTGGTTCCCTAACCTTCTGGGAGGTGGAGTAGCTGACCCCATCCAGTGCCATTGACTCTCAGTGGCCCTGGAGAATGAGCTGCCTCCGTGTTCCTGGCTGTAAGCTTTAGGGAGGAGCCCTGGTGGTGCAGTGGTTAAGTGCTCAGCTGCTAACTGACAAACTCATGAGCCCTTCTGTAGGAGAAAGACGTGGCAGTCTGCTCCCGTAAAGGCTGTAGCCTTGGGGACCTCCAGTGCTCGTGATTTGGAATCTGCTCGTTGGTAGTGGGCTTGGTTTTCTGGCTCAGTCTCTGTGGAAGCAGACCGCCACATCTTCTCCCACAGAGCAGCCCTTGGATTTGAACCACCAGCCTTCGTTAGCAGCCCAGCACATCAGAGTAGGGGTGCTGAAACAATGCCAGAGCCTTAGACCTGCCCTGCCCTGGGCCACTTATTTAACCACCCTCCTTTCATTCCCCCGTCTCAGGTGGGATGTCTGGCTCCTTACGTAGAAGTACTTGCTGAACTCAGCAGTGATTCACAGAACTCCTCTCATGCCCTAGCATTTGTTCACATATTCGTAGTGACATTCATACATTTTGCCAGTCACCTTACAAAAACACTTGGTAGGTAATCCTCACGGAAGCCGTGCACTGTCCAGTGAAGATGGTTTTTTATAGTTACCAGTAAGTGCTAGGGAGCTCTGGTGGCATAGTAGTTAAGTGTTACAGCTGCTAACTCCCAAAAGTTGGCAGTTCAAATCCTCCCGGCACCCCTTGGAAACTATGGGGCAGTTCTACTCTGTCTACAGGGTCGCTGAGTCAGAATCGACTAGAAGGCAGTGGGTTTGCTTTTTTGGTTTAGTAAGTACTACTCACTGTGAAAGGTAGTGCAGGGCAGGCACACCAGACACAGTCAGGGCACCACGGTGAGGTGCGCGCCTGGAGAAAAATCACCCATTGCTGGGGAGTGGCTTCATAACGCCACGTTTAACAAGGGTGATGGCTGAAAATGTGATTCAGAAGAGATATACAGGGGTGTAAAGGACATCAAACTATGTCATATTAAAAAAAAAAGTAAAACTTGAGAAGCTTGGAGGCAGCATTTGACATGACTTAACACGAAGGGGTCCCATTGCAAGAGGTGGGACTCTGTCCTGATACAAAACTGAGACTCACTGGCAGGAGTGCTAAGGAGGTGTGGAAGTGTTAATACAGGAACCTTGTTGTTGTTAAAAAAAATCACTTTGAAAAAATTTAAAACATATAGAAAAACACAACACTCATTTACCCATCACCCAAAATGAACAAATGTTAGCACCGTCACACTGTTATTTTGTTAAACAAAATACTGGAGAGTTGATTTGAGTGCCTGGCCATTAACCGAAAGTCAGCAGGTCAGGGTGGCTCCCAGTATTCCATTATCATGAACAAGAGTATAGCAGTCACCTTGGCAGCTCTGGGATCTGTGGATGTAGATGGGGAGTCGCTGGGACACACTGCCCCTCTGGTGCCACCCGCGGGGTGTGACACCACTTTTCCTGCAGCCCCCCCGTCCCCCCTGCACTTGGTGCCGTCTTGTTTCTGTCATGTTAGTGAGCAAGAAAGGGTATCCATGCTTAGTTTGTTTCACTGTTTGAGTTGCCTATTGCTCTTTTTGTTTAGGTGGCTTATTTTTCCTCCTGATTTTTAGGATTCTCTGCTCTGCATGATACAAAAACCTCCTTTGAGTCAGATGTGCCATTTTCTGATTACCCAGTCCCATTGCTGTTGAGTCAGTTCTAACTCATAGCAATCCTACAGGACAGAACCGGAAACCTTGGTGGTGTAATAAAAAGCTGTGGCTGCTGACGGCTGGGCAGTAGTTCAGATCCACTAGGCACTCCTTGGAAACCCCATGGGGCAGTTCTACTCTGTCCTATAGGGTTGAGAGTCAGAACTGACTCAATAGCAGTCTTGCTCGTTTTTTTGGCTTTTATAGGATTTCCTAGACTGTCATCTTTACGGGCATAGATCACCAGGTTTTTCTCCCAGGAGGCAGCTGGTGGGTTTAAACCATCACATACTCGGTTAGCAGGTGACCCATTTAATGGAGTGCCAGCAGTTCTTAAGAATAGTGTGACTTGTTGCAGTCAAGTTGATTCCAGCCGGTAATTACCCTACAGGACAGAGCTGAACTGCCCCAGAGTCTGCAAGGCTGTTCATCTCTACGGAACTAGCGGTTCAAACCACCGGCCTTCCAGCTCGCAGTTGGGTGCCTGACTGTCACCGTCACCTCGGCTCCTTCTACCCAGTAGTTTTAAATTTGATACAGGAAAACTGCTCATCTTTTTCTTAGTGAAATCCTTCTCCTTTCCTGAGGTCACAAGCATGCTTTTTCACCTATTTGTTTAACACTCCCATTTTTTCACTGTCATTCCTTCTGGGGAGATTTTTGTATGGGTCGAGGTCCAACACTTTTCTTCCATATGAAAACTGTTGACCCAACACCTTTGAGTCACCCATCCTCCCTGGTAAAATGATTTTCTAACAGGACCATGACTGTGCAAACAAATGCAGGGTGAAGGCTGTTGGCCTGTGTGACAGTCAGGATGACCCATTAGTAGCTAGGACATCAGAGACGGTGACAGACCAGAAAAGTAATTCCCTGATGCTGACTCACAGCAGAAAGAAAACCAAGGATAATTAATTCCATCACAAAGGTAAACTTGTTCCTTTTGAAGTACCGTTCTTCTAGTGTTCTTTTGTTAAATAACAAAGTAGCTCAGACTTCTAAATCATGGCAGGTGAAAAAAGATAGTACCTCAATGTTAGTCTAGTCTCTCATTTAAAAAGTGCTTGGTCTGTGACAATGAGTCAGATGAGGGGATGGCTATGTCCCTGATGCAACCTAAGACTCCATGAAGGGTATGTGCCGGCCCAGTGGTTAAAGCTCTCAGCCGCTAACTGAAAGGTTCTAACCCGCCAGCCGCTCTGCAGGAGGAAGATTACAGCCTCGGGAGCCCCATGGGTCAGTTCTGCTGTCACACAGGGTTGTGACACACAGGCTGAGGTGGAAGTGATGCGACGGCAGTGGGTGTGGTGTGACACGGCAGGGTTTGGGTTTCTCCGGTACACTGGTGAAGAACTATCACTGTTCCTAACTAGGACCGACCCTGACAAAGGAACTGACTTTTTCTTCAAATATTGGACAACATGATTTGGACACAAAGAATAAGCAGATTCAGCAGTGGATTGAGAAAAAATACCAAGTTCAAATTACAATAAAGAAAGGGAAGAATGCAGAAGAGCCAGACAATAAAATAGTAAGTAAAAGGTGATGTAAGTAACTGCTTGGTTGGTTTTTCTGACAGTTTTTCAAATATAAATCAGAGAGAATTGGTGGAAAACTTACAAAGTTGACCGGCAGTTATTTTATCCAAGGATAATGCAAGCTTTCCAGTGAGTTTTCAGAGTGCAAGCGTGCTGCAGATACATTATTTTCCATTATAGCATACATACCTTGCCACATGAAAACATGCCACTTCTTAATGGTTATATAAACCTAGTGCTGTCTAGTTAATTCCAACTCACAGCAAGCCTACAGGATGGAGGAGAACTGCCCCACAGAGTTCCCACGGGGTGCCTGGTGGACTGGAACTGTTTGGTTAAGTAGCCATGGTACGTAGCTATTAAGCCACCAGGGTTTCTTAAAGGCTGGTGGCATAGCGGTTAAGTGATACAGCTGCTAATGAACCAGTCAGCAGTTCAAATCCACCAGGTGCTCCTAAGAAACTCTACAGGGCAGTTGTGCTCTCCTATAGGCTTGCTTATGAGTCGGAATCAACTAGGCGGTAGGTTTGGGTTTTTGGTTTTATGTACAATTTTATAAATTATGCACATCTAACACTTAAATAGGAAAACTAGAAACCATAATTTCAAGTTTCCTTTTCATACATGCCTATAGAGTTTGAAGTGTCTTACATCAGTTTGTGATCCAGGGTAAGTTTATGGAATATCCATTTTGCTTTCAGGGTTAGCTAACTTTCACTGCCAACAAAAAGGCAGCAGCCAGCCGGCAGTTCTCAGCCCTGGTACTGTCAGAATTACCCAGACCAAACCCAGGCATCTGTTTTTTTTAAAGCACCTTGAGTGAGTCTAACTCCTAGGGTTGGGGACCACTGTCCTGGGCTGACAGTTTGGGGGAGAAGAAGTGCTTTGCCATTAAAATCACTAGCGTTTTATCTGTTTTTGCAAGAGTGTAGTCTGGGGAAAAACCTAGGTCCCCTCAGTGACAGGACACTGGATTTATGATTGTCAGGCCTTAGCGCATTAGTTAGGTACAAAGCTGTGTAGCTACTCGGTTTTTGTCAAAGTTTTGATCAACCACATGTGTGTGAATACACTATTCACCTAAATAGCAATTCAAAAAAGCTTTTTTTAAAAAAAATTTTTGACTGTTAATATTAAAAAGTTTAGACACTGATTTTTACTAATCTTTTGGCTGTTTCCCTCTTTCAGGAGGTGTTGTTTAACCAAATACTCCAGACGATGCCTGGACTGGCTGCCTTCTCATCCAAGCCCCATGCCGTCAAGGGAGGAAGAGCCGTCATGTGTGTTCTCCGCCCGCTGAGCACACAGGAAGAGAGCACGTGCAGGGAAGCCCAGAAGACCCCCACAGAGGGGGCTCTGAATGAAGAGACGGGACACGATGGGCGGCAGGAGGCTCCGCACCCGTGATTTTAATAAAGACGGTGTGCTTCTGAGACCCACACAGGACTAAGCTCCCTGGTCCGTCCTTTCCGCAGGGTGGCCTGCCCTTCAGCTGAGGGTGAGGACCGCAACCGTTGAGAGCACCTTCCTTTCAATACAGTTCAGCGCCTCTCCGTTTTGAGGCAAGGATGCACCTTCTTCGTGTTTCTTTTTAGGAGGGATGTATCCACTCAGGCGAGAGGCCAAACTCCGCTTTTCCCGTGCTGGTTTTACCTTTGGGGAATAACAGAAACAGCAGAGAATTAGAATTCCACATCAGAGTTCTCTGAAGTAATGTGACAGCAGTTGTGTGCTGTCCCCTGCCCCCCCACCCCTGGGAGAACGCCTTTACAGAGAAGCGAAGTCCATCTGATCAGTCTGTAGATTCCCACCATGAGAAGTGGCTGAAAGGCTTCTAGACAGACTGCCATCTGGCTTAAGCTGTGTCTGTTTTGGGGAAAACTGACAGCTTGCCTAAACTGTTCCAACTTACTTTGATCTTCATTTTCTTCCTGTCAGGATCGTGCACAACAGCGTGCCTAGTGAGGCTTTGCTACAGAGAAAGAGAAAGAAAAAAAGCTGTTTTTAAAACATCTCCATTTGGTACCTATTATAGGAAATGCCAGCTCTTAACAAACCACTCCAAGCTCAAGAAGATTATTATTTTTTATTTAACATGACTGAGTGAAAATGTACATTCCCATATAAATTTACATGCCCACCTATATGCAGCTTCCACTGCTCTCCCTGTCCGGTGACAGCACACTATTCCTCTCTGCTCCATACATGTCTCATCCTCCCAACAGTCTCCTTTCCTCTCCTCTCCACCCACTCTCTCAAGATTATTTTAACTCAACATACCAAAACTGTTTCTAAGCACCAGTGACAACCTGACTCGCATCCTTCTGTCTTGATGATTAACCCTGGCCCACTTGTCAGCCCCAACCTGGCCTCCAATGGTTTGGACTTGTGCCGAGCCTGTCTCTCCCCCTCAGTCTTCACAGCTCATGGCAACCAATGAGGGCATCTGTAAAACTGAACAGGCCCCTCCACCAGTTCTTATCCAAGAACCCAGCTAAACCTGGACTCGATTTCCAACGTTTCACAGCCCTTCACTGGTTGCCCACTTCCCTGCTCAATCCCTAGGGGATGGTTTTCTGAAAGGAAATTCAAAATAGCAGCACACTCTGGATACCATTATATTGATACCATAAGCCAAACCAAAACCACTGCCATGAAGTCAGTTCTGACTCATAGCAACGCTTTAAGACAGGGTAGAAAGGCTCTAGGGTTTCCAAGGAGCAGCTGGGAGATCTGAAGTACAGAGCTTTTGCTAGCAGTTGAGGTTTTAACCATGTGCCACCAAACCAAAAAAGCCCACTGCCTTTGAGTTGATCCTGATACATGGTGATCCTACGGGATAAAGAAGGACTACTCCATGGAGTTTCTACGGAGTACTTGGCAGATGTGAACTGCCAACCTTTTGGTTAGTACCCCAGCACTTAACCACTGTGCCACCAGGGCTGCTCAAACTCAGCAAGCGTGAGTGTCACCCAAAGGACTTGTGAACCTACTGCTGGGCCTCAGCCCAGGGCTTCCAACTGACCACGTTACCAGCCTGGGGCTGGAAACCCCAGGGGCACTGCCGTTAAGTGCGGCTGCTGCTAACTAAGAAGCAGTGCAAATTCACCAGATACTCCTTGCTAACTCTATTGGGACAGTTGTACCCTGTCCTATAAGGTCGCTATGAGTCAGCACTGACTCGGTGGCTATGTTGTTTTGTTAGTTTTTTATCCCAGTGCCACGTTTTGAGAACTGATGGCACAGGCCAGTCTGGTGGTTTTACTGACTTTGGTCAGGAAGGACCACTCATTAAAGCAGGAGGGGAAGGCCTCCACCCAGCTTTCTCCGTCGCAGTCCCTGGGATGCCACCACAGAGCTCAGGAGCCCAGTCCAAAAGCCCCAACTCAGAGGAAGGCACCGGTCACGCCGAACCCTACCTTCATTGCAAACGCTTTGCCGCAGCCCTCGTGCTGACACAGGAACGGGCGCTGCTCCTCGTGGAAGGAGAGAATGTGGCTCTGGAGGTTAAACACGGTTGTGTACGTCCTGCCACAGCCTTCCCGGGGACAGCGACACACGTGCCTTTCCGGGGCATGTGTTTTCCTGTGCTGCTTAAGGTAATCTTTGCGTTTGAATGTTTTCTGGCACACTTCACACCTGATTGCCTCTGGTGGGAAACAAACAAATTTAACCAATTTTCCCAGAAGTTACTCTATAGGAAAAGTTCCCACCTACCAGTGCCCAAAGCTGTGTGTGCCCGTACATAAGGCAGAGGGCAGCCCCTGGTCATGTCGGCACAGCCTGGCTCCATCCCGTCACTGCTCAGTCCTGGTGAGCAGGACCCTCAGCTGCCAACAGTGCAAGTGGAGACAAGGGACCAGACCAGGGACCTCCTGGTCTTCCAGCGCCCATGGTACCGTGTCCCAGCTGCCCCCACGACACTAGCGCCTCCCATTTCCTTACTCAGACTTGCCAGAGGCTTCAAGTACGTGTCCTGGCACAATGCCTCCCTAACGTGGGGTCACAGGGCCCCCTGGCTCATCTGTCGAAGAGCTGATACCCCGACTGGCACACCTACCTCGGGGCCCGAGGCCTCAATACCCTGCACCTTACAGAACATCACAGAAAGAAGGCATAACAAAACCCTCTTATATCAAAGCATGTATTTAATTTTATTACTAATTTTTGGTAAATATATGCACAGCAATAGACACACCTCACCAGTCTCAAGAGGTGAAAATAAAAACAAATGTTTTTGTTACGGAATAAAAAACTAGTAACACGGGCAAGGTGCCTGCAGCAGTTTCTACAATTTGTACAAGCCACTGACACTGGATATGTCTTTCAGGTTGTCAGAGCAGAATAAATCTCTTCCTCCTCTCTCCATCAGTCCTGCAGGGAAAAGTGTGGGTCACACCCTTTGTTACCTGACTTACCTTTATGGCTTTCTCTCACATGTTTCAGCAGCTCTGTCCATGTTTTTGCCACAAAGGAACATCCCTTTTGACACATGTAGCCTATTTTTAAAACGACATGAGATATTTAGAAAAAATAAATTGGTGTATTGCCTGTTATGAATACTCAGTATGAATACTGACTCCTAATTAGAAACTTAACCTGGCTACATAGATTGTTTCTCCTATCTCCCAGAAGTTCTGTTAGTGTCAAGAAAACCCATCACCTGTTGACATCAAGTCGATTCTGACTCATAGTGACTCTACAGGACGGAACAGAACTGCCCACAGGGTCTCAAGACTGTCCCCCTCATGGGAGCAGACTGCTGCGTCGACCTCGTGAACAGTGGCTAGTGGGTTCAAATCACAGACCTTTCGGTTACCAGTGGAGTGCTTAACCACCGTGCCACAAGGCTCCCTTGTCAGTCTCAAGAAGTAGAGATAAAAACAAGGTTTGTGTACTACAGAAAGATAAGCAGCAGTGTGGCACGTGCCAGCAGGCTGCCACCTCGGGCCACCAGGAGGACTGGCCTCCCCAGGTGTCCTGTATCTCACTGTTTCCATCTTTGCCTGCCATCTACGCACCTCTTATTTTGCCTCAGACAGTGTCCTGTGACCTTTGTCCTCGGCCAGCAACCCCAGAGGGTACAGTGCTTGCCTGGTGGTTCCCTCTCTACCACAAACCTGGACAGAGCACACCGCAGGAGGAGAAGCCAGAGGGAGAAAACGCGCAGCACAGACGGACCTTGCCAAGGCTCCCTATGCGAGTTCAGCGAAGCACCGCAACGGGACCCATCAGTCACCGTGACAGCCCGCTCGGGGCCCTGGTGGAGCAGTGCTTAACCACTCAGCTGCAAACGAAAAGGCTGGTGGTTTGAACCCATCAGTCATTCCCTGGGAGCAAGATGCCGCAGGCTGCGTGTGACAGCCTAGGAAATCCTGGGGGGCAGTTCTACTCTGCCCCATAGGGTCGCTCCAAGACAGAACTGACTTGGTGGCAGCAGGCATAGTTTTTCTGGTTTACGACAGCCAGATGCGTCTCAGCTGACTAAACGGCTGGGTAGAAACTGAAAACAGGCTGCCTCAGTCTCTGCGACCAGCCTCTTGTAAATATTCCATAAATTCTAGGTCTTGGGAAATTGGAATACAACCAAGCCCCACACCCGTGGTATTTTAATCAACTCACTGAAATTTTTTTTACAGCAACACATTAAAAAAAACTGGCGTAGCGTCCTGTGTGAAAATACCGTGCAGGTGGAGGGTGCAGGGCAAAACAAACGTAGAAGGCGCATGTTACTGTCTGCATAAAAATACAAGCTCTGAAGAAGCTACGTGATATCCCTCTACGCCTTGTTTTAACCTTCACATATCATTCAGAGTTTCTCAGAATGAGCAAGAAATACAACAGCAAGCACCACATTCATAGAATTAAATATCTTCCCTGCAGCTGTTTACTTAAAGTGACATCACAAAAGACACACCCTCATGGACCTTCTCGTGTCGTTTCAGCCGGCTGGGTGACGAGAAGTGTTTTCCGCATCCTTCGTGGTTACACCTGGGTGACGAACACACCAAGGATTAGCCAGGCTGCAGTAACCCACCGCTTCACGGAGCACAGGACTGTGTCCTGCTGCCCCACCAGGGTGACCTCCTCGTCCCACAACCAAACCAGTCACGGAAAAGTAAGATTTAAAACTGAGGCCTAGACAGCACTGACACGTCATGGGGTTGGTAACCAGTGTCAGGAAAGAGTATGAGATCTGACAGTGGAGTCTGTGAATTCAATTGTTCTAAGTGCTGCATCCCTCATTGCTGAATATCCCTATGGTCCCGTTCGAAGTATTCCCCCTGGAAAGCTATGTACCGACTCCAGGGCCTAGTCTGCTTTTCAAAGCAATTTTGCAACTTTCTGGAATGGCCATCAGAGCTGTTATCATATTACCCTTAATGACCTTCCTGGATGTCATCAAAATGTCTTCTTTCAATGTTCCTTTATCTTTGGGGAAAAAGACAGTCACTGGGGGCCAGATCAGGTGAGTAGGGAGGGTGTTCCAATACACTTACTGTTGACTGGCTAAAAACTCCCTCCCAGACAACAATATAATTAAGTTCACAAACTTGCCACCTGCCACCATGCATGATGGCCATTCCAGAAAGAGTTCCAAAATTGCTTTAAAGGGTGGACTAGGCCCTAGGGTCAGTGCATTGCTTCCCAAGGGGAGTACTTCGAAGGTGACTGCAGTGACATTTGGCAAAACGGTATGTAGCACTTACAGTAATTTAGAATAACTGTCAGACCTCATGTAGTAATTGTTTAATGAGTTCTGTCAACCTTCCTCTGAAATACAAATAAAAATAAGATTGAGACCTAACATAGGCAAGGGTCGCCATGAGTTGGATCCGACTCAACAGCACTTGGCTGACCTGTTTGTGAGAAAAAGTTCACATTACTTTCATTTTTTGGCTTATGCGACCAAATTAAAGTTTCACCTTTATAACTCTGAAAATACACTGCTTTCATGGCTCCTGGATTAAGACGTCACCTAGCTCAGCTTAGGCCAACTCCAAAGCCACTCTGAACAGTCAGTGCTGTGCAGACATGAGGGATCAGGAAACCCAGCAGCAGGTGCATCAGCCTGCGACACAGCAGTACACAGCCCAGGGCACTTCTGTGCTAAAGTCAGTGACAGCGCTAGAGTAAGTGGCAGCCGGGCAAGCAGGGAACAGCATTCCAACAGCATCAAGGCCAAGGAAAACCCTGGCTGGGGGGTGGTGGCCAAAGGAGGGCACGACCAGGCACCACTGTGCACAGGTCACCATCAGCCAGGGGTCTACAAGCACAATGTCACCAACACCCCACCAAGACTGGCCAACTCCCTCTGCAAGTCTACTGCAGTGTGTCCCATTACCCTCACCTGCTCCCACTGCAGCCCTCCAATGCAGTTTAAGCTCAATCCCTGTTTTGTTCTACTGAAAAAATGTCTTCATAATAGCATTTCATATAATTGAACAAGGTTCTATTTCACTTGTAAGTCATTTCTTAGCCACATCTTCAAGCTTAACCAAAATCCTGTTGAACTCACCAGTTCTGAAGTGTTTTACAAGTGCTTTTAGAGAAACAAAAGCAAAAGTAAACTTATAAAAAGATGCCCAAAATATAAAAATGAGCACTCACTATGAATATGAACAGCAAAATGCTAATTACTGTTTCAGACCACTTTTAGACCCAACCCGTGCACTTCACTCTTGCTCACACACGAGATTTAAGCAACTTGCCCAACCATTTAACACACTTACTTGAACAGCGGTTCATTGGTGTGCTGGCACTGATGGACTTTCAGCTGCTGGTGTTTCTTAAAGGTCTTCTCACAACCTTCAAAATCACACTGTACAGTGCAGGTTTGTTAGGCTTGAGGAAAATCAAAGAATCAACAGTACACAACAGAGCCTACCAAAATAGAACTATTTTAGGAATTACATACTTGGTACTTTCACCCAATTAAAAAAGAAAAAAAAAACATTGGCAGTGAGTCAATTCTGACTCAGCAACCTTATAGATAGAGGGACTTCCCCATAGGGTTTCCAAGGACCGCTGGTAGATTCAAACTGCTGACCTTTTGGTTTGCACCTGAGTCCTTCACCAGTGTGCCTTCACCTATTTATAGTAACTATGCAGTTCTACTCCAGGTCAAGAAGCTTTATGAAATCATGAAACTTCAAAAGCAAAAATGGTTTGGTTACTACAGCCCACGGGTAAACAAGTCAGGTGCCACGGTCAACAGGAAAGACAGGGACTCCATGAGTGCCCAAACTGTGCTCTGTAGCGTTTTCAGTGGCTGATTTTTAGAAGTCAACTGCCAGGCTTTCCTTCCAAGCCACCTCTGAGTAGACTCACATAACACTGTCTGCACTGCCCGGAGACTCGCATCCACAACAACACACTTCTACTTACACAATCAATTTTGTTTGCAATAAGAGGAAACCACTGCTATGACGGCTAATGCCAAAACCTTAAATTCAGGTATTTGACAGACAAAATTTGGTTGATGGAAATTTTAGAAATATAGGCAAATGCATAAAAATACACAGAAGACAAGTATATAAACTCATTCATACTTACCACATACTGTCTTTGCTGTTTTTCATGTTTGCGCTCAAAATGCTTCCTCAAGTTTGATTTTGTGTTGAACTTCTGATCACAGCCACTAGCTTCACAACTGTAAGAAAGTTTAAAAATCAAAATCTAAACAATGCAATTATCCTATTGTGCCACAGCTAATTATTCCAAACTACTATAGGTAGTATGACATATTCAAGTTAGGACTAAGTGCACTTAACCACCATCTGCTTTTAGGGTGCTTTTGGTACATCTTATACCCCAAAACCCATAAGTCTGATCCAACTCGATGGCACTTGGCTTGGCTGGCTATACCCAAAAAACACAAACCGACTACTGTCAAGTCAGTCTGACTCATAGCAACCCTGTAGGTCAGAGTAGAACTGCCCCATAGTTTCCAAGGAGTGCCTGGTGAGTCTGGACGGCTGACCTTTTGATTAGCAGAAGCAGCCCGTAATGCACTATATCACCAGAGTTTCAGATACACCGTATACTTAGTAATCTTTACTGCATATAATGTTGGAACATGTAATTTGCTGATGTTTCTTTTCAAATGTTCACTTGCAGATGTTCATGATTCACTGACCACAACACTGCAGTACAGCAGACTATGGCGAGGTCTGTAATGAAGTCTGGGTTGGTGTCAGGAGGTGTAATGGACAGAAAGTTCAGCAAGGTTCAACTCTAAAGACATACAACAGTGGAAACAACACACAACAGTGAAACTGTGCAAGTACCCAACAGCTGTTTCGGCTCAGATTTCATCATAACAACACTGACACCCACAAAGAAATATCAGATTTATAAAGATACTGATAATAAGACAATAATAATGAGAACTAAAACACGAACAAAAAAAAAGAGAACAGGTATCCAGCTTACATTACAACTGACGACACAGTTTGTCCAAATAGAACCCCGTCATAAGTTGGGAACCACTGGTAACCTGTATAGCACAAGTCTTGAACAAACTGCAAAGCATTAAAGCATACCACATAAACCTCTCAACTGCAATGTGACTGTCATGTAATGAGATTATGTTTCTTTATTAAACCCGAAGCCTGTTATCTTCGAGTTGATTCCAGCTCATAAGGATCCATGGTCGCACACTGGTCAAGCATGCAGCTGCTAACCGAGAGGTCTGCAGTTTAAACCCACTAGACATTCCACAGGACAATGATGTGGCAGTCTGTTCCTGTAAAGATGACAGCCTTGGAAACCCTATGCATTAGTTCTACTCTGTCCTATAGTCACCAGGACTCAGAACTTCCATGTTGAAAACAAAAATCCACTCTTGCTGTCAAGTCGATTCCAACTCAGTCTCTACAGAACCCTAGTGGCCTGGTGGCTAAGGGCTAAGGCTGTGAACCAAAAGGTCAACAGTTCCAATCTATCAGGTGCTCCTTGGAAATTCTACAGGACAGTTCTATTCTGTCCTATAGGGTTGCTATGAGTTAGAATCAACTTGAGAACAGTGGGTTTATAGGGTTTATGGGGTAGAACTACCCCATAGGGTTTCCAAAACTGTCATCTTTACAGAAGCCAACTCTTTCTCCTGCAGAGTGGCTGGTGGGTTTGAAGCATCAACTGTCTGGTTTGCAGTAGGTCTCCTCCCCTTGCAATTAGAGACGGTCATATGGAAACGTTCAGGTCAATCCGAAAAGCAGACTCATCCTGTTCCATTCCCACACTGTCCTTAAAAAGAGGGGTTTGTGTTATTTGTCCACTTCTTCTAGGTTTTCAAATTTGTTGGAGTTTTGTTTTTCACAGTACTCTGTTATGATCATTTTTATCTCAGTTGGGTCTGTTGTAATGTCCCCCATTTATTCTTTGGGTCATTCGTGACCTGCTTTTCTTTTGTTAATTTGGCCAATGGTTCATAATTTTTTTGACCCCGTCAAAGAATCAACTTTTGGTTTTAATTCTTCCTATTGTTTTTCTATTCTCTTTCATTTATTTCTCCTTTAATCTTTATTATTTCTTCTCATGGCAGTGTGCTTCTTTTGCTGCCCTCCATTCATTTTAGTTATGTAGCTAATATTTCCATTTTGTCTTTTTTTCACGTGTACAACCACTGCTATAAATTGGTATCTCTGTACTGTCTTTGCTGTGCCCCAAAGGTTTTTGTAGGATGTGTTTTCAGTCTCGTTTGATTCATGGAATACTTTAATTCCATTTTTTATTTTCTTCTATTACCCAGTAGTTTTACAGCAGGGTGTTATTCAGTTTCTATGTGTCTGAGTTTTCTTTTTTCTTTGCCCTTCCTATTATTAATTTCTACTTTATGATCCTGTGATAAGAGACAATACTTTGTATTATCTTTATGTTTTGAATTTTGTTAAGGGTTGCTTTGGAGCCTAAGATGAGGCCTATTCTGGAGAATGTTGGAAAAGAAATGTCACCATGGCTGTAACTAGGTGGAATGGTCTATATACATCTGTGAAGTCAAGTTGGTTAACCAAGGGCTTTAGATCTTTGCTTTGTTGAGTTTCTCTGTGAGTGTTCTGTCTTTTACTGAGAGTGGTATGTTCAAGTTTTCTACCGTTATTGTGGAACTACCAATTTCTCTTTTCTGTGCTGTCAAAGTTTCTTTTAGAGCCTTGTCACTGAGTGTGTAGATACTTATTATGATTATGTCTTCATGATGGACTGTCTCTTTAATCATTATGTAATGCCCTTCATTGTCTTATATGGTGGATTTGGTTTTACAGACTCTTTTATCTGAGATCAGTATTGTCACTTCTGCTTTTTGGTAGCTGTTTGCTTGACATACGTATTTCTCCTATCCTTTGGTTTTTAACAAATTTATGTTTTTGTTTCTAAGGTCTGTCTCTTACAGACAGCATACTGATAGGTCCTTTATTTATTTTTTTTAATTCATTCTGCCCTTCTCCATCCCTTTATGGGTACATGTAGGATCCGACTCGACGGCACTTGGCTTCGGCTTTTAGGCTATTTATGTTTAGTGTTAGTATGGACAAGTGAGCTTATTGCTCTCATTTTGTGCTTATTTTGTGGTACTGATATCTCTTTGTTCCTCTTACTCTTCTGCTTGTGGATTTTTTTCATTCATTTCATTTTTTGTAGATTTTCTATTTACTGAGACTTTGTTTTTCTTGTTAATTTTCTTTGTGGTTATCTTGAAATTTATCCTTATCTTCCTAATTTAAGCCAGTTTTTTATTACCTGATAACACCTGGCTTCCTCTCCATTTGAAAGGCAGGTGGATTTAAACCACAGCCCTTTCAGTTAGCTGCAGAGCACTTTAACCATTGTACCACCAGGGCTCCTCCCCTTGCAATTAGGGGTAGACACATGGCAAAATTCTGGTCGATCTGAACAGCAGATTCATCCTGTTCAACTCCTACAGTGTCCTTAAAGAGGGGGCATACCTCTTGTGTCCCCTCCTCCTTCCTGCTGGCTGGAATCCTGCAACAGCTGGAGTGCACACAAGCATCTCAGCCCATGATGCTGACGCCCCAGGTGAGGATGGCAAAAACCAAGTCAGGGGCACTTTGGTCCCTGAGGACCGGGCAGTAGCCCAGGATCACCTGCCTCTGTACTTCTGCACGTTGTTTATACAAGAAATCATCTTGTTTGAGCCTCTATCATACTGGGGTTTCCCTCCCTCTTGACTCGGGTTCTGACACAAGTATCTAACCAAGCACAAGGCAGCAGGCAGGCCGGGAAAAGTCCTGATGGCAGCCAAACAGCAGGTGCAGGGGCACGGAAGTCTGGCAGAATGGATAGGGTGGGGGCCTGCTGTTGAGTGAAGCATAGCCGGACCACTGCTTCATGTCTGAGAGTCAAAGAAATGTAAGGCAAGCAGATAAAGGCCAGATGACGAAGGTCATGTGCACAACACACTAAGACCCTAGACTTCACTGTATAAGCAATGCCCAAAACTGCTGCAGGATTTTAAGAAGGAAGGCAATCTGGCTCATGACGCGGAGGGCGGTCAGTTCAGAGACAGACAACTTCCATCACTGCAGTGAGGAACCAAGCCAAAGCTGTTGCCCTCATGTCAATTCCAACTCACAATGACCCCACAGGGTTTCCAAGGCTACAGAGTGTCAAGGAAGCTGACTGTGACATCTTTCTGCCACGGTGCAGGTGGTGGCTTTAACCTGATCTCTGGGTTAGCAGCCAGCCACTTTAACCACTGTGCCAAGTTCCTTCCAGTGAGGAAGGAGGACCTGAGAGAAGACAGGGCAGTGGCAGTTCCTGAGTGGTGCCAATGGTGAACACCCTAAGCTGTTATTTGAAAGGTTTGACTCTGATACATGCTGGGTTGCCATGAATCCGATTCAACACCATGGCAACTGGCTTTAACTGGCATAAAGGAGGAATCTGAGGTTTCAGTAATAGCACTGGATGATATATCTGTTGCATGGGATGGGAGGGAATGTGGACAGTTCAGGAGAATGGCCTTATGTGTGGTGTTGGCCACGAGTGGAAACTGAGGCCACTCACCTGGACAGAACAACAGAGGAGTAAGACCACAGAGAAAGATGAGCTTGGTTTGGGCCACAAGAACTATGGCCACATGGAACCTAGGCAGCCATCAGGACGGCAAGTAACCCTGTCCGGCAGGCAGCTGGAGGTGGGATTCACAGCTAAGGAGCGAAGTCTGGGCTAGAAAGTACTGGAAGACACTGCCCTGCAGCCGTCTCACAGCAGGTGGAATGGTCCTAACCTTTGTTTAGTTTTGTGCTTCAGTGTTAGGTATTGTTGTGTTGACCCTGCCTCACAGCGACCCCATGTGACAGAGCAGGACTGGCCCACTGGGCTCTAGGCTGTGATCTCTATGAGGGCAGATTGCCAGGGGCTTCTCCTGCAGAGCTGCTGGGTAGATTCAAACCACCAACCTTTTGGTTAGCAGCCAAATGCTTAACCACTGCACCCCACAAGGGCTCCCTACCCAGGTTCATTTTCTCTTTAAGATTTAATTGTTTAGCAGCATAGAACCACACAGTTTAGAAAGCAGGAAGTCCTACATGAATAAGCCAGAGTTGTAAAGTTCCCTGTTATCCCTGCCCCCAACCCAACTGGTACCCCTCCACACCATTCCCAATTTAGTTTCTTTTGCAACTTTTAGGATTTCTTCATGCCCATTTAGCAAATATAGACTTCTTGTTCCATGCCCCTCCTCTGTACACAAACAGGCAGCTCACTCTGCACCCTGAGGTCTTCTCCCAGTTCACAGAGACCACACATGACAGTCAGTAAGCCAGGGCACAGTTACCCTCATGTTGATCTACTCTGACCAGTCCTTGCCTGGTGAGCACTTGAGCTGTTTCTGGGATCTGCCTACTATTAACGCTGCAAATAACCCCATACATGGCTTTTAATGCCAGCATAAGAATATCTGCAGAACAAACTCCCTAAGTGGAATGTCAGGGTCAAAGACAACGCCCTAGCCCTATTCCCAGGGTACTTTAGTTCCCTCTGCTGGTCCACTTGAACTGTATTTTGAAATTAACTCTGTTAGCTCAGTTACTAACAAAAGACTGGCCGTTTGAATTCACGAGTGACTCCATGAAAGAAAGACCTCGTTGATCTGCTCCTGTAAAGTTAACAGCCTAGAAAACCCTATGGGACAGGTCTACTCTGACACATGGGTGACTGTGAGACAGAACAGACTTGATGGTACACTACAATAGTAACATTTAGATACCACACTTTAATAGGCACTAGAAAGATGACATCTGCTATCCTCAGTACTTTGTTTGCCCCATTCTTGCTGGCCACATACAGGCCAGACAGCACCAGGGTGATGGAAGTGGTGGCTCACCCCATGTAAAATGACCATGAAGATTATCTTATGTGAAATACTCACCTCACCTCTGATTGTCTGTGTGGACCTTAGTGAGATTTCACATACTTCATACTCACTGTAATCTTAAAAAATCAGTTCAGGCCTTTAAAAAACTTGACTGCTCCACAAATTGTCTTAAGGAACAAAATTATGACACAAAATTCTATTACCTTAAAGAACCACTATACACAGAGCTATACATAACAGACCATCTATTAAGTTCTTGTTTTCTAATGAAAAGTATTTTCAGAACTGGAATGTGGCTAACTGCCTTCATGAAAAACTGCCTCCTTTGCCATGAGACCAGAAGAATTAGATGGTGCCCGACTACCATTACTGTACACTGAGATCAAAGAAAGATTCTCTAGACAAATCCTGATCAAAAAGGGGAAAATGTGGACTCGATTTCAAATTCTCATGGAATCTAGTCTTTTTAGGCCACTGAGATTGGATGAACCTTCAAAGCTATAATAATGTCTTTAAATCTTACACCAAAAATATCCTCTAAAGTCCTCTTTAAACCAAACAATACCATAAAAAAAAACTCGTTGATTCAATTTCAACTCAATAGGTCTGAGTAGAACTAACCCATAGAGTTTCCAAGGAGTGCCCAGTGGATCTGAACTGCCAACCTTTTGGTTAGTAGACACAGCACTTCATCGCTATGCAACCAGGGTTTAGCTAAACTGATAAAGAATGTTTGCCTTGAGTATTGTGCTCTTTTAAGATCTAGCTACAACATCTAACAATTAGGTCCACAAACTTAATTGTTCTAAGTGCTACATACCCCATTGCTGAATATCACTAGTTACCTTCGAAGTACTCCCCTTGGGAGGTTATGCTGCAATGCCAGTGCCTAGTCCACCCTTCCAAGCAATTTGGAAACTCTTTCTGGGCTGGCCATTGCTCATGGTGACAAGATGGCAAGTTCACAAACTTAACTGTACAGCTGTCTGTGAGGGAGTTTTTAGCCAGTAAACAAATCACTTGTATTGGAACACCCTCCCTACTCACCTAATCTGGCCCCCCATGATTTTTTTTCTTTACACGAAGATAAAGGACATATTGAAAGGAAGACATTTTGGTGACATTCAGGACACCAAGTGTAATACGATGACAGCTGTGATGGCCATTCTAGAAAGAGTTCCAAAATTGCTTGGAAGGGTGGACTAGGCACTGGTGTTGGTGTATAGCTTCCCAAGGGCAGTACTTCAAAGGTGCCTGTAGTGATATTCAGCAATGCGGTATGTTGCACTTTTTCTAGGATGAGTTTGAGAACTTAACTGGCAGTCCTCCTATATGGGTGAAACTGATGACAGACACTCAAAAGATTAGACAGGAAGTTTAGAGGTTGTGAGTTTGTCTTAATGGAGGAAGAACAGTAAGAAGAGAAGGGTGCTGCTGAATTGGTTTTGCTGTTCACCTTCTTGACATCAACAAATAAAACAAATGAAAAGCAAAACAAACAAACAAAAAACCTAAGTGCTTTCATTGGAACATATAGGGTTAGTGGTTCTCAAAGTGCTGGAAGCCAGACCAGCAGTATCATACTACCTGGGAACCTGCTAGAAATGCAATTTCTGAGCCCTCATCCCCCACCAACACTGAATTAGAAACTCTGGGTGTGAGGCCTGGAAACCAGAGGCTTAACAAGTCCCCTGGTACTTCTGGTGCACCCTAAATTCAAAATCCACTGCTTTAGCAAGGCAGCTGACTTAAAGGACAAGCAGTATCTCCGCCCTTTCAGAAACGACCAGCAACTCCTAAAAGAATAAAATGAAAATTTGTATTATATTGGGGCAAAGGCCTAATTCAAAAAATGCAAGCTTAACTACTAAAACCTCTCCTTCTTCACGCTTTTATCAATTATCCTGGAGACGATCAATTCCTAACAATTCATAACCCGACAAGGCAGAGCCATGAATCGCCTGCCAGCCGTTCTCCACCTTCACTGCACTGTGTTGCCTTTTAGCATTTTCAAAGCAGGGTGAGATGACGTTAACCACAGGGTACTTTAGATGACCTCCTTGATGTCATTACATACAAATGACCCATGAGATCCCGAGACACCTGCAAAAAAACTATTCTCATCTTGCTTCAGAAGACAAAAATAAAACAAGTTTTACATCACTGATCTAGTAAACTCACTATCAATTTTCTTACCCGCACTATATGCCAATACAACTCAACTCACAGGGCCCCAAAAGAGGTTTCTACTTACACAAACGGCTTCTCTCCAGTGTGGGTCAGGGCATGGCGACTCAGATGATAGTCCCTGACGAAAGCTTTGCCGCAGCCTTCATGGTCACAAACAAAGGGTCTCTAGCAGGAAGAAGGGAAAACACACGTAAGCCCTACCCCAGTGAAAACAGCAAATGCTGGTCTTACTTAATGACCCTAAAATATTTCACAGGCAGAGCCATCAGGGCTTTGTCCTGGTGGCGCAGTGGCTAAGTGCTCAGCTGCCAGCCAAAAGGTCCAGCAGCTCAAAGCTACCAACTGCCCTGCAGAAGAAAGACGTGGTGCTCTGCTCCACTGCAGATTTCAGCCTTGAACACTCTATGGAGCGATTCTACCCTCTCATACAGAATCACCATGAGTCAGAAGGAAACCCTGGTTGTATAGTGGTTAAGAGCTAAGGCTGCTACTCAAAAGGTCGGCAGTTTGAATCCAGCAGGTTCCTTGGAAACCCTCCTGGAGCAGTCTGACTCTTTATAGAGTCACTGTAAGTTGGAATCAACTCAACAGCAAGTGTTTTTGTTCCTTTTTTGAAAATGAGTCAGAATCAACTCCACAGCACACAACAACAACAGGCAAAACACCAGAGAACATTTCCATTCTGTAAGTGTGCTGATGCCTGCTACACACACCAAGGTAATGTTTTCCTGCATAAAGTGTCACAGTGCCACATGTCACAAAGTCACTCCAGCCACATCCTGCTCTACATTACAAAGCAGCAGATTTTTGTTCTGTGACTATCACTGGAAATAAGCAGACCACCTTCAGAGTAACAGTGCAGCACACTAACCTGTCCTAACCTGGCACCAGAATTCACTAGGCAACTGCCTCTCAGAGATCATTTGTGTGTAACTGCACGGCCCATCTCCACGACCTCCGTCCACAGCATCATCTAACTTGTCCAAAGCCAGAGCCAGAAGAATACAGCGGTGCTCTCAGTCTGGACAAGGACTGGGCATGTGCTTAGAGAATGCCAGGCACAGGTAAAAGAAAAGGTGTCTCACTCACAACTCAGTCAACTGACATAATATAGCTTGTAAAGTTTATGTTCTATATCCTGGTGAATAATGTCTGGGGTCTTAAAAAGCTTCTGAGTAGCCATTTGAGATAACAACTATTGGTCTCTATTTATCTGGAGCAAAAGAGAAAGAGATTTGAAAGAGTCGGAGAAAAACTACTCTATAAAACAAACAGTCTACACAAAATACAGCCTCGTCTGTTCTGACACCTCAAGAACTAGATGGTGCCCAGCTACCACTACTGACCATTCTGATCAGGGACATAAAAGATGGAGCCTGACAGAATGGAAGAAAAATGTGGAAAAGAACCTCAAAGTCTTAAAAAAGTCACAACTACTAGACCAGTTGAGACTAGAGGAATCCTCAAGATATCGCCCTGAGATACCATTCAAACCTTGAACTGCAACTAACCCCCGGGACCATTTTTTAGCTAAACAACAGTCTGGCTCACAAAATAAAGAATATCACCTGTGAGTACTGTGTGCCTTTAAAAAAAAAACACACAAAACCAAACCCAATGCTGCCAAGTCAAGTCTAACTCATAGTGACCCTACAGGACAGAACAGAACTTTCCTATAGAGTTTCCAAGGAGCACCTGGTAGATTTGAACTACCAACCTTTTGGATAACAGCCATAGCAGTTAACCTCCCTGACACCACGGTTTTCAAATCATCACCAATGACTTTAAAACAAAGATGACAATGTATGGAGTCAGATAAACTAAATTCACGGAGCAAGTAGACTAGAAATAATGAGAATACTCACACCTTGGGAAGAACAAAACCAAGGTCACCAAACAACTTGTGTAGAAATTACTAAATAGGTACCTAAACTGCTGTGTAAACCTTCTCTGAAAACACAGTGAAATATTTTTTACAGTGTCATGTCTGACAGACCTCACAGGTGCCTGGCCAAGCAAGCTAATGGCTCACAGCCATAATAAGTGCAACCACTTGGGACCCAAGAGTTGGGAAGGGTGCTTCTTTCTGAACCTACACCAAAACCCAAACAAGCCAACCAAAACTACACCCACTACCATCGAGTCGATTCCAACACAGCAACCCTACAGGACAGAACAGAACTACCCCACAGAGTTTCCAAGGAGCACCTGGTGGATTCCAACTGCTGAATTTTTGGTTAGCAGACATAGCACTTCACCTCTATACCACCAGTTTCCATTCTGAACCTATAGGGAAAGCCAAAATACATCCCCAGGTAACCAGCTTCACTTTTCTCACAAAGGGAAGCATACTGACTGCAGGCCAGGAGGTGACACTGAGATCCCAGTAGCTCAGAGGAAGGTACTGGTGTCTGGGATAGCTACACTGGTAGCCAGCAAGCACTCTGGAAAGGTGTCAAACCTTGGACACATTTACAGATTACCTGGAGGCGCCAGCTGGCCCAGATTCACGATAAAAGAAGAGGAAAGGACTGTTTATTTAAGGCCTAAACCCATGGCAAGTGTGTGTGGTCCCAGAATACTGGTTTTTGTCCACTTAGTTCTGCTTCCAAGGTCTGGGGTCAAAACTAAATACATCTGGTGGTGCAGTCGTTAAGAGATCAGCTGCTACTCAAAAGGTCAGCAGTTCCAATCCACCGGTCGCTCAGCAGCACCCCAGTGGTGCAGTTCTATCCCGTCCTACAGGGTCGCAGTGAAAGTAGTTGGTGATTAGGGCAACAGCAATAGGTTTTTTTGTTTGTTTGGGCAGCCACACGGTTAACGCCCTGGGCTGCTACCCAAAAGGCTGGAGATTCAGTCCACCCACAGGCATTTCAGATGAAAAGCCTGAGATCCACTCCCCAAAACTCATGTGAGAGTCAGAATTGACAGCCCGCAACTGGTGGTTTATCAACCCGGGCCCAAAGCAGGATTTGGGAGTCCACTTGGCGTGCCACTAGCCTATCGCTAGTCCCTGCAACTGACCTCCACGCCCCGCCACGCCTGCGCGGCCTACACACTCCCGGGGTGGGCATCCCGGCCCACGGGGCCTCATTACCTCCCCCGTGTGCTTGCACAGGTGTGCATCTAGCTTCCAGGCCTTGTTGTAATTGGCGCTGCAATCCGGGAAAGAGCAGATGAATCTCCTAGGGACCACGCGGGGCGGCGGGGCGAAGGCGGGGCTCTTGCTAACCGCTGTGAACGCGTCGGTGATGGTTAAGGACGACACTGCCTCGGCGACAGAGGCCGGAGGCTCCAGGGCGCCACAGTCTCCGCGCCCCGGCCAGGAGCGCAGCCACGTGGAGCTGAGAGGTGCGCGCGGCGAATTCTCAGGCGGACCCACGCGCGCCACCGCGCACTTCCGGGTCCGCCGGCGGCCTCGGCGGGTGGGCGGAGCATGCCGGGAATGGGTCCCACCCACTCCCCGGGTGCTTCGCCACTGCGCATGCTCGAGGAGGTCCCGCCCCCAAGAGTCGCACAAACTGAGACAGTAGTGGGGTAGTGGCAGGTTTAGAGCAGCTGGTACTTCAGTGTGGTGAGGAGAGGGCAGCGAGCGAGTTGGGGTTCCTTCTAAAATAGGGGCACTCCTCTGGAGCAGTACAGGTCCCAAGACATTGTTTAATGTGACATGTTTCCCGTTTCCTCCAGCCGATTCCGAGTACAAACCTTGCCTTTAAACTGGTCTGTTGGTTAAGTTGCTACATCTGCTAACCAAAAGGTCGGCGGTTGGAATCCTCCAGGCGCTCGTCGGAAACTATGGGGCAGTTCTGCTCTGTCCTGTAGGGTCACTGTGAGTCGGAATCGACTTCACAGCACTGAGTTTGGTTTGAAATTGCTGCCGTGGACTCTATGGGACATTGTAGGACTGCCCCACTGAGTTTTCAAGGCGCGCCTGGCAGATTTGAACTGTCGACCTTTTGGTTAGCAGCCTAGCACTTACCTACAAACTGCTAGTGTATTCAGCCCCAGGACCCAAAACCCACTGCCTTCCAGTCAATTATGACTCATTGAAATCCTGAGACAGTACGACGGCCCCATAGTTTCAAAGGAGTGCCTGGTGGGTTTGAATTGCTGATCTGGTTAGCAGCTGTAGCACTTAACCATTAGGTCACCAGGATTTCCAGCCACAGGACAGTGACTCATAAATTTTTCTGCACATTAGAATCGTGTGGAGATATTTTTAAAATGCCAAAGCCCCCTGGGCATGCCCCAGAACAATGAAGTCTGTAGTCGCTAGAGGTAGAGCCCAGGCGTCAGTATTTTTGGAAATTCACTAGGTGATTCCAACTAGTGGAAGAGATTGCACTGCGCTGAGAATTTGCTACTCAAAATAGCATCAGCAAGGATGCTTGTTAGGACTCAGAATCTCAGAACCTCAGAGCCCCTTGAGGGGCAGAGAACTAGCTCTCCAGATGATTTGATGCATATTGAAATCCAAGAAGCGAGTTGGTTCTGACTCATAGCAACCCTATGCACAACAGAATGAAACACTGCCCTGGCTTCTACCACGTCCAGAATCATTTTTATGCATAAACCCACTGTTGCATCCACTGTGTCAATCCATCTCATCAAGGGTCTTCCTCTTTTTCACTGACTGTCCACTCTACCAAGCGTAGTGTCCTTCTCCAGAGACTGAGCCCTCCCGACATGTCCAAAGTATGTAAGACACAGTCTCACTGTCTTTGCTTCCAAGGAGCACTCTGGTTGTACTCATTGCAGAACAGAGCTGTTTGTTCTTTTGGTGGTCCATGGCAGTCCACATTTGATATTCTTCTTCAGCACCACAATTCAAAGGCATGAATTCTTCTGTCCTCCTTATTCTTTGTACGGCTTTTGCTTCCATGTGATACCATTGAAAATGCCATGGCTTGGGTCACATGCACCTTAGGAGAAAACTATATGGCAATCAGTTTCCGTAAAGGTAATGACAGCCTTGACGATCCTATGGGGCCATTTAACTCTTTTTAGGAAAAATGAGTCAGAAATTACTTAAGGGCAGTGGATTTTTTGTGTGTGTGTTTGGCAGAGGAATGCAATTTTGAAAACAAGCCAGGCTTAACAATGAACCCTGAGCTTGGAGCTTCCTGCTCACTCCTGAGTCTTCTTTCCTCATCCACACTTGTCTTGGGGTGTCAGGTGGATGGTGAGAGGCCGTCTGTGACATGGTCACCTGTTGCTCACCTTCTTGGCTGCTCCAGCCTTTCCTGGGGAAGATATCCACTTGCAGATATCTGCAAGTCATTGTAAACAGTTTCCCTGGCATTGATTCTGGTTTCCTCCTCCTGGTGTACCTTGGCCTCTGGGCCCCATACGGTGCACCTGTGGTCTTTCTCCTGCCTCCCTGACATTCTCCTGTCTCCCTGGCCAATTGTTCTTCCCACCTTCAGAATGAGGTACTCATGTTTTCATGCTTTGCTCTCTGCTGTGACAAGCTTTGAGCCTCAGCCACCTGACTTGGTATTCTAACTCTAAATTGACTAACCATAGGGACTTGGAGAGGAGCCCCAGTGGTGCAATTGTTAAGTGCTCAGCTGCTAACTGAAAGGTTGGCAATTCAGATGAACCCAGTGGCTCCACAGGAGAAAGACCAGGCAATCTGCTCCCATAAAGAGCCCCGTCCAAAACCCAAACCCGCTGACATCAAGTCAATTTTGACTCGTATAGACCCATAAAGATTACAACCTAGAAAACCATATGGGGCAATTCTTCTGTATCACTTAGTGGCACTGTGAGTTGGAATCAACTAATCAGCACATAGTAACAACAAAAAGGACCTGGGATAAAGTCCTCTGAGTCTCTTTTCTCACCTTGAAACAAGAACAAATAATACCCACCCTTCTCGATGGTTGCTAGAGTTAAACAAAATTAACCAATGGCTCTTTTTATAATGTGCCACTCACAGTGCCAAGCATGCATCCATTAGCCTTCAGGTCTCTTAGCATCTCTCCTGTAAAGCAGCTAATCAAAATCCAAGCCATGTCATATGCCATCAAGATCCAGGCCATGCCACAGCTGCAGAAGGATTTATGGCTACAGCTATTTCTTCTCTGTAGTTTAGTCCAGTTCCCAGTGGTTCTGCCCAGCGTCTCACATTTCTAAATGCCAACTGGACATATATATATATACAAATATATATATACATATATATGTAGTGATTAAGTGAAAGTAAACAATCCAAATCAATTTTGTGCGCCCACCTGTCTGTCTGCAACTCCTTCTGCTCTTCTTGCCCTTTTTGACAGCACACTCCTTCTTTTCATCCTATACTTGTTGCATCCTCTTAACAAGCTCTTGTCCCCTCCTCTTCACCTTCTTCTCTCCCATCTAGAAAGAAACCAGTAGGACAGTATCCTGTAAATGCATAGAGCCATAAAGTACACACAACATATGGTCACACTGTATTCCGAGTCCGGTCCATTTTTGTCCGAAGAGTTGACTGCAGTAGTGTTTTTTGGTCAGGGGCAACAGTAGGTCGAAATGGATATTTTTTTACTTAAAGATCAAACACTCACCTCAAACTCAACATTACTGTACAACCAACTCTGTCACCGTCCTTGCAGAACTGTACCTTCCTTCCCTCTCTCCATGACAGTGGTGGCGTAATCCCACCTGCTGGCCATGAAAATTTACAACTCACTGCACATTAGAGTCACCCAGGAACCTTTGACAAGTAATAATGAGTTCCACCCAAGGAACCCTAGAGGTGCAGTGATTAAGTGCTTGACAGTTAACTGAAAGGTGAGCAGTTCAAATGCACCAATGGCTCCACAGAGGAAAAGACCTGGCGATCTGCTCCTGTAAAGATCACAGCCTAGAAAGCCTTATGTCACATGGGGTCGCTATGAATTGAAATTGACCAACAGCAATGGGATATGGTAGTTTGGGGCCTCACCAAAGCCACGCAAGTCAGAGTCTCTGAGTCCAAGCTGAGAATTCCTGACAAAACTTGCTCCTCCCTCTGTGCAGTCCAGCCAGGCCAGCTTTGGCATCTGCTGTCCCCTGTCATCTGCTGTTCAGGGTTCTATGCCCTTTACCTAGATACTGACACAACCTCTCTACAGGCTTCCCTTTTGCTCTGTCCTGCCTGTCACTGCCAGCATCATCTCCAAAAACAGCTGAGACTTTATAAGCTTAAGTTTGCAAGGCTAGTATTTGCAAAGCGTCTTCATTCCTCTTGGCTATGTTGTTGTTCATTGGCATGAACAATAGGACATGCACAACAGGAGAAAACATTGCACAGTCCTGGGCCATACTCATGATTGATTATCGATCAGATTATTGTGATCCATATGATTTTCATTGGCTGATTTTTCAAAGTGGGTCACCAGGCCTTTCTTCCTAGTTTGTCTTAGCTGGGAAACTGCAGAAATCTGTATAAACTGACAGGTGAGGAGTGGCTGCAGCTTGAGGTGCATTGGCCTGGAGTCAAACCCAGGCCTCCTAACTGAAAGACAAGAATTGTACCGTGAACCACAACTGCCCCCACTCTTAGCTACAGTTCCTGCAATTCAGATAACAGCACTCAGGCAGGAAATGGGGTCCCTGGGCTCAAGCATTCTACAGGCCCCCCTCCCTTAGACAAAATCCAGGCTCAGATCAAGTCCTGCTTCTTGACTACTGTAGCTCCCTACTCATCTTTTCTGTCTTTGACCTTTTGTGACCCTTTCTTGAAGGAGCTCAATCATTGGTACAGTCACTGGTGGTGTAGTGGTTAAGTACTGTGGTTGCTAACCAGAAGGTCAACAGTTCAAATCCACCAGGTCCTTCTTGAAAACTCTGAACAGCAGTCTACTCTCTGTAGGGTCGCTATGAGCCAGAATCAACTTGATGGTTGTGGGTTTGGTTTGATTTGGTTTGGTTTGCTTCCGGTGGTGCAACAGCTAAGTGCTTAACTGCTATCCACGTCTGAATGACCCAGCAGCCACTCAAGGGAACAAACCTGGTGATCTGTTCCTCTAACGATTACAGCTTAGGAAGCCATGTGTGGCTGTTATACTCTGTCACACGATATCATTGTGAACTGGAATTGACTTTTCAGCACACTATCACAACAAACTTTTCTTTCTGTGGCAGGAGTCCCTGGGTGGTACCAACAGTTAATCTCTCAATGATTAGCCAAAGGAAGCCTGGTGGCGTAGTGGGTTAAGCACTATGTCTGCTAACCAGAAGGTCAGCAGTTCAAATCCACCAGATACTCCTTGGAAACTCTATGAGGCAGTTCTACTCTGACCTCTAGGGCCGCTATGAGTTGGTCCCAACTCGACAGCAGTGGGTTTGGTTTTTTGGTTTACTAGCCAGAAGGTTGGCCATTTGAACTTACCTGGAGATACTTTGGAAGACAGGCCTGGAAGCATGCTTCCAGAGGTTACAGTCTCGAAAACCCTCTAATGCAGTTCCACCCTATTACGGGGTCACCATGAGGTGGAATCAACTCAACAGCAACAGATGACAAACAACTCTCTGTAGCTGTGAGCAAACTGTCCTCGAATGCAATGGGTCATTCTCAGCTACTCAGGCATATAATTACGTATTGCACCAGTCTTGAGTTAATGTCTACAACAGCAGGAACTGGATCATATTCTCTTTGAATTGTCAGTAGCAAGGTGACCTGCCTACACTAGGAGCTAACTTTATTATTTGTTAATCAAATGACAACCACAGCCCTTTTGTGCCAAATATTAAAGGTCTGACATAAATGTCTTCATCAGGGAATCTTTAGTGCACAAGGAACATAATCCCATTCAAACTAACCCAAACAAAAGGGATTTATTATAAGGTTTCAAGGGAAATTCACTGACTCAATTATAGAAAGACCTCATAGGACCATAGGGCAGTCCATTTCTCAATCTACAAGGAGTCTCCAGGTTATGAACGTCTGATTTAAAGTACATTAAACCTGTAGTTGTGAACCAACCCCCAGTAAAGTTTATTATATTAAAAAATTCAAGGTATATATGGCCAACCAGCCAAGTGCTGGCGTATATATAGTTGTTGATAATAATAAACAGGTTGTTACTTTACAACACACATCGAAACATTGTTATTGTCATGCTATTATGTTAAAGGTGTATGGAAGTATTTCTCTGTGGTTTTTATGTGTGGAAATGTATACTATGTACTAAGGCAAACATTTGGCTAACTGACTTCAGACACAAACCGTACCTAACTGTTCTGGCTGAAGTACAAATTAGACCTTAAAGACAGATTTAGAGATGGAAGCAGCTCATAATCCGGTATCTGTGTGTCTTACTGTTTGGATCACGTGTGCTCCTTGTCCTCATTCATCCTTTGCTTTCTGTGCATGCCTTAGTCTATTTGACTCATTTTCTGTGCATACGAAGGGCTGACAAGTTCGCAAACTCATTGTAGGAAAAGTGCTACATAGCTCGTTGCTGAGTATCACTGCAGTCACCTTTGAAGTACTCACCTTGAGAAGCTATGCAGTGATGCCAGTGTCTAGTCCTCCCTTCAAAGCAATTTTGGAACTTTTCTGGGATGGCCATCAGAGCTGTCATCATATTACCCTTGATGTCCTAAATGTCCTCCAAATGTCTTCCTTTCAATATTTCCTTTATCTTCAGGTAAACAAAAAAGTCCCTGGGGGCCAGATCAGGTGAGTAGGAAGGGTGTTCCCATACAGTTACTTGTTTACTGACTAAAAACTCACTCACAGACAGGGCCGTGTCAGCTGGTGGTGCAATATAGTGATGCAAGAGCCATGAGTTGGGGAAAAGTTCAGGTCATTTTCATCTAATTTTCCATGCAGCCTTTTCAGCATTTCCAAATAGTAAACATAGTTAACTGACCAGTTGGTATAAATTCATAATGAACAATCCCTCTGATATAAAAAAATGTTAGCAACATTGTTTAGACTCTTGATTTGGACTGATGGAACTTTTCATGGAGAATTGACTGACTTCCACCGTACACTCTGACACTGTGTCAGGGCCACACGGGTACACACGTTTCATCACCAGTGATAACATGGCCCAAAACATCGTCTTTCCTCTCCAAAAGGTCTTAGCATACTTCAGCTCTCCTTTGCTTTTGTTCATTGGTGAGCTTCTTTGGGACTGTTTTTGCACACACCTTTCTCATGCCAAGATTTTCAGTTAAGATTTTCCTTTTCTGTATCAATGTTCACTTCGTGTGCTGTGCTTCTCACAGTCAGCCAATGCTTTTGATGTGCAATTCAATGAATTTTTGCAATGTTTTCCTCAGTTCTGTTCCTTATTGGCTGCCCTGACCTCTCTTCATCAGTGACGCTTCCTGTCCCCTCAGAAAAACATTTAATCCATTTGTACACTCCATTTTCTTCATGGCATTGTCCCCGTAAATTTCAACTACCATGTCCCTGATTTCACATCCACTCTTGCCAAGTTTAACAAGAAATTTAATGTTTGTTTGTTGCTCTAATTCAAGCTCTGACAGTCTCACAATGACACACAAAAATGTGCAACAATAATAATGACTGCCACTCAGCGAGGCATCGCCACATGCAGAGGTGAACACAGCTCTGAGACACTGATATACCAAGGTTGTAAAACCTTACTGAGTTGCTTGTACAGTGTCAGCAACATAAGCACATGGTGAAATGTTTGCAGACTTAGTTGTCAGAACTTGTTGTAGAGTTTCCAAAGAGCGCCTTGTAGACTTGAACTTTCAAACTTTTGGTTAACATCCGTAGCTCTTAACCACAATGCCACCAGTTTCCAAATGAATAATAATTCCTGAAAATTACCTACTAACCAGAAATCCTCCAACTCGGTATATTAAAAACTGCTTTCCTGTTCCTGCACCATTCCTCCAGGTTTTTTTGCCTCTGTCTGTGAGTGATGTCACCATCAATCCAGCTGCCACAAGCCTGACTGAACATATGGCTTCTTTCCTTCCATCACTCCCTGCATTTATTAAATGGTTCATTTCAACTTCTCCACCTTCAGTTACCCTCAGATGAAGCCCCTGTCCCTCCAGCTCCCATGGTGTGGTGTGAATCCATCAGAAAAGGAGCAGTCAGAGCTGAGATTAGTCCATTCCCCAACCATGTGAAGAAAATGATGCTTAGGGGCCCTATTCACCCAAATCTTGCCAGATCCCGCCAGCTCTCCCCAATTACCCCATCAAAAACCTTAGCCTTTCTAAGACCATCTGAGCTGCTCTGATTTTTATTAATAGAGCATAAAAACCCAAACCCATTGCTTTGAAATCTGTTCTAACTCACAGTGACTATACAGGATAGAGTGGAACTACCCCATAGGGTTTCCAGGGCTGTAATCCTGACAGAGGCAGATTGTCACATCTTTCTCCTGCAGGAAAGCTGGAGGGTCCAAAGCGCTGATGTTTCACTTAGCAGCCAAGAGCTTTAACCACTGCAGCATCATGGCTTCTTAAGAGTAGAGCAAATAGAAAGACAAATCAGCTTCCCCTCTTACCACACCTCACCCCGTAAGTGCAGAAGAATTAACTTCAAAAAGAAGCGGCATGCAATGGAAAGCTAAAGCCCCCTCCAGCTCTAACATTCCACGATTTTATAATGGAAGAATCACAGGATGATATTTTTGTGAGATCTGCACAGTGGGGGAAACTATTGAGAGATGTTTGGAGCCAAAGCCTGGCAAGATAAATGTGATACTTCAGTTCAAACATTCTATGTTTCTTCGATAAGAAAGAGGGAGATAGTGACACATTTTAGAGTTGAAATCTGACAGGATAAAAATGGCACTGAAGAACAAGAGTGTGGATAGCAGGATTACAAGAGAGAATCCTGGAGTCAGGGAAACCACTAGCATCAGCAGAGCAAAAGGTCTGGCCTCAACTGGGGTGACTGTGGGACTAGGAAACAAAAAGGAGCATACAGGCAAAATAAGCAATTCACTGAGAGTGTTTAGAAGCAGGGATGGGCTTTGGAATTTGGCAGCTCTAACTTTTTTAAAGAATGTATTTTTGTTATTGGTATTGAAAATATATACAGCAGAACATACACTGGTTCAACAGTCTGTCCGTTTACAATTCACTGACTTTGCTTACATCTTTCAAGTTGTGCAAACATCCTCACTCTCCTTTTCCAAATTGTTCCTTCTCCGTTAATACAAACTCATTGGCCCTAAGCTATCCTGTTGAATCTTTCTAGTTGCTCCTGTTGATTGGATCCCACATAGATAGTTCCCAGAAGAGCCTGATGCTCAAGGCAGACATTCTTTAGTAGCTATGCTCAAGTATTGTTTGTTTTTAAGAAGACTCCAAGGGATATTTTTAGCTTAAGTTTTAAAGATGATCTCAGGGCAGCAGGGTCAGGGGTTCATCTCAGTGGCTCCAAAAAGTCCAGATTCCATGAAACTTTGGAATTCTCTTCTACATTTTCCTCCTTTTGGTCAAGATTGGAAGATCTGATGTTGGGTTCTGGTTCTACCATCGACTATTCGACCTTACTCCAATTATTAATCTCTCTGAACTTTGTGTTGTCTGTACAATGGGAATGATGACATCTATACCACCGACGGTTGTGAGAATGAAAAAAAATTATTAATTCATGAGAAGTGCTTAGCAAACACTTGGCATGGAGTAATACTCAAAAAATAGTAGCTTTATTTTTTCCCCACATGCCACTGACTTACACCTTCCATCCCTACACTAGACTTATAGTTGACAGACTTCCAGGATGGCTCTGAGTGGTCCCCACTTCCTAGTGTTCATGTTCTGTGCAGGTACCCTACCCTGTCAGTATGGACTAGACCTAGTGGCTTGCTTCTAACCACTGGGGCACACTGTGGGTGGTGTCTGTTGATATAAGATGTCACTCGATGTCTCTTTACTGGAGTGTTCAGCCCATTTGCATTCAGTGTAATTATTGATAGGTTTGTGTTCAGTGCTGCCATTGTGATATGTTTGTTTTTTGTGTTGATGTTTTCTCTGTTGTTCTTATTAATCTGTTCTGGGACTTTCTTCTTTGTGAGTTGATTTTTCACCTTTTTCAGGATTTGTTTTGTGGTTGTTGAGAAACCTGTAGTATATTTCTTGATTTGATGTGTTGCATCTTTATTGTGCTTCAGGACTGCCCCTACGATCCCCCTTAATAAACTATGTATAAACCCAATTTCAGTTACTAACATTCTTATCAACTTCCTCTCCACCTGGAAGGATTAGTACATCCCTGTTTTTGATAAGATGACATCATAGTTTTCATGATGTGATCAGTGGATTATTTCTTTCACTATTAAAGGTTTGATTGAGTTTGGAGCCTTACCTAACTGAGTAGGATTCTGGTAATGTGTCCTGTATTTTCTCCTAAAATATAAATTCAGTGGTTTTGTTCTTCTAAGCCAAGAGGTTCTTTCAGTATTTCTTGTAGCTTTGGTTTGGTTTTTACAGTCTCTGAGTTTCTGTTTATCTGCAAATGTCTTCATTTCATTTTCACATTTGAAAGATAGTTTTGCAGGATATATAATTCTGGGCTAGAAGTTCTTCTAGTTCAGGTCTTGAATATGTCATGCCACTGTCTCCCTTCCAGCGTTGTTTCTGTTGAGAAATCTGACAACAGCCTACAGGGTTTCCCTCTGAATGCTAGCTTTGCTTTGAGTCTTGCTGCCTTTAAGGGTTTCTGTTTCTGTTTCATTTTGTTAAACTTGATTCTAATATGTCTTGGAGTCTTTCTTTTGAAATCTATATTGAGTGGCATTTGATATGCATCTTGGATATCTATACTCTCCTCTTTTATAATTTCTGGGAAGTTTTCTGTCAGCAGCTCAGCAACAGGAACTCCTCAGCAGCTCAGGAACTCCAATTAATTGTAGATTGCTCCTCTTCATAGAGTCCCATGTGTTTCTTAAGGCTTCTTCATTTTTCCTGTTTCTTTTTTCTGATTTCTGGCTGGCTTGGCTTTTTCTGACTTCTGCTCATAGATGCTGCAGTCAGTAGCTCTGTCTTCCAAGTCAGAAAGACTCTTTTCCACTTGTTCCATTCTGTTTTCTTGGCTTTGAATTGAAGCTTCTATCTCTTCGATTTTGTTCTTGATCTTTTGGATTTCAGAGTACTGGTGTTCCATTAGATCGAATAGCTTGCTTAATTTTTCATTTTGCTCTGCTGCATTTTATATAAGGTCTAGGAAGGCTGTATATATAATCCTTTTTGTATTCATCTTCTGATAGTTTCAGGGAGGTTTCTTTGTCTGGGAAGCTCTTTGGTTGTTTCTTTTGGGAGCCTTCTGAAGCTATGGGTTGTTTCTTTGTTATGATTTAATCCAGAGTTTGTTGCTTTTTCGGCATCATGTGAGTCAATAAAGGCTGGGAGAGATGTTGTGAGAATGGACCACAGTTGTTTCTCTAAGCCATCTTAAAATGAAAGGTAAAAGGTATCTGACAACTTCCAAAGTCAGTTAGGTTTTCAGATGTACAGGTCCCTCTTCCCAGCTGGCAAAGTAAGCACCTCTATATCCAACCCCAGATGTTATAAACTAGCTAAAAATACAGAAAGGCTACTGCTCTGCTGGCCTCTGCTACGGGGCCCCAGCCATAGGTGACACTGTAAAATTCCACTTTTCTGCTGGGAAAGTGCTCTCCTCTGGACAGACACTGCCTCCCAGCCTAGGAATTAGGTCCCTCTGAGGCCTCCATATGAGTATATCTGCCTCCCAGTGGAACAAGATGACATCTCACACAAGCTCCCCACCTGCCTCAGTACAGGCTACTCAATGGCAGAGGTGGAAAGAGAAGTCAAAGGTGCCAAGATGCACAGAGTCCGAAACTGAGCTCTCAAAATGTGGCAATTTTGTCTGCTGATCCCACCAGTTGTGTGTCTGAGATTAACTGCTTGTCAAGTCCCAGCTCTGCCCGCTGGCTAAGACAGAGGGAAAAAAATTTTAAATGGCAAGTTACATTCTGTCCGTGAAAGCCTGCACTCACGAAGAGCTTGGGATGGCAAAAGAGAGGAGGTTGTTCCATTAACAGCCCTATACTGTGTCCTAGGGCTCACTAGGTGTCCAGAAGCCTCTATCCAATTATCAATTCGGGTCTTGGTTTCCAGAGAGACATGTGTTTAGCCTGACATCTTGACCCCACTGCCCCAGTTAGTGCAGCACTAGATGAGTAAAATGAAACCTCATGTGACAAAGCAGAACTGTCCTATAAGTTTCCCAAGCAGTCTTTATTGGAGCAGATCACCAGGTCTTTCATGAACAGAAGAAAAATGAGTTCAAACCACCAGCTTTTGGCTAGCAGCTGAATACTTATCTGCTGACTGCTGACTAACCAGATTAGTTAATGGGGAAGAAGAGGGGTGGCAGATGGACAAATGAAGTCATCTGACTGAACCAGGTGCTTGGCCTGGAGGTGTCCTCAGTCAGAGGCCCCAGTTTCTGCAGACCTCAGGCAGGAACAGAGAGGTAATATAACAAGACTGTGTCTTCCTGTCTATTCTGCAAGAGAGATGGATGGGGCAGGCCAGGCTCCTAGCCAGAACCACAAGGGGTCAGGTAGCCTCCAGCCCCTGAGGGTGCAGTGTTTTAAACTTGAGGGAAGCTCTCTACCCCTTAGAGTTTTCAAACTGTTGTGATTGTCTCACTTTAGAGCCTACGTCAAGGAGAGTCCCAGCCTCTGTATTGACCTGTCCAGCTGTGCAAGATGAATGAAAGGAAGAAAACATAGGGTCTGTGTCCCCTCCTGTTTTCTCTGGAGAGAGCATCAAAGATAGGAATCATCAATAAACTGTCACCTAAAGCACATATGCACACTAACACTCACACACACACGCACACACACAAAGATAGGAACCACCTCTCTCCATGGTGAAGGGGTATGTAGAGAGGAGATGGAAAAGTCAAGGGTTTCTGTACTCCCTAGGGTGTTGGGAAAGTATTTGAGGACCAGCAGGGGGTATCCTGGAAAGCCACTATTCCGACTTGTGTGACAGGGGAAGTGGCGGCTCAGTGGTAGAATTCTCATGTTCCTTGAAGGAGACCTGGGTTCGATTCCTGGCCAATGCACTTTAAGTGCAGCCACCCCCGTCTGTCATTTGAGGCTTGTGTGTTCCTATGATGCTGAACTGGCTTCAGCAGAGTTTCCAGACTAAGATGGATTTGAAGAAAGTACTGAAAACCTGCTTCTCATAATTAGCTGGTGAAAACCTAGTGGATTGCAGTTACCTGATCCACAAATGATCCTGGACATGGACAGGACTGGGTGGCATTCTGAGCTGCTGGGTACAGGGTTGCCATGAACCAGGGACTGAGTGGACAGCAGCTGGAACCTCAGAAGGGTCTCTAGTAATATTCATTTACATTCAGACCCAGCAGGTGCTCCTTGGAAACTCTATAGGTCAGTTCTACTCTGTCCTGTAGGGTCACTGTGAGTTGGAATTGACTGAATGTCAATAGGTTTGGATTTTTTGTCTTTGTTTTTTTAATGGAGAAGGAAACACAGGTTTTCTCAAGTGTTTATCTTCTAAAAATAAGGATCTGAGCCAGATATGGAAACAGTTGCTGACTTTTCCTTCAATCTATGTACCTTGACCTATTTGTACCTAAAGTGGAGTGAAATGCTTCTTTTTGGCTTTTCTCTTATTCAGGTTATTTGGCCTTCTTTTCTGTAACAGTTAAAGAGGATGGTTTTATATGAGTGTTCTCTTTATCAAATGTAAGAAAAACAGAAACAAAAACCCCACCAGTATGTCAAAAGCTTCTGTTACACCTACCCTCACTACAATGGGGGAGGTGAGGTATACCTGGAGTCCTCTCCCCAGAAAATACACACACAGCTAAGCAAAAAATATTCCACATAGTTTCATGAAATCTAGCCCCCTGTTAAAAGTTCACGCTCCATGAGGTGAGTTGCAAAAGATATTTCAGCAGTAGTGCTAAGGTATCATCACCTTTGGAGCCCTGGTGGCAAAGTAGTTGAGAGCTTGACCACAAATCAAAAGGTCAGCAGTTTGAATCTAGCAGTCACTTCTTGGGAACTCTATAGGGCCATTCTACTCTTTCTTATAGGCTCTCTATGAGTTGGAATCGACTTGACAGTAGTGGGTTTGGTTTGGGTTTTCTTGGAATGCTAAGGCATGAGACCATGGTGGTTCAGTGATTGATCACCTTCCTTGCAGGAGACCTGGGATTGATTTCTGCCCAATGTACCTTATGTGCAGCCACCATCTTTCTGTCAAGGAAGCTGGCGAGTGGTTGTGATGTGGCTCAGAGGCTTGTGTGTCCCTGTCAGCAGACCTTCCGCACTGAGACCAACTAGAAAGAAAACCCCAAAAAACCAAAGCCACTGCTGTCGAGTTGATGGTGACTCATAATGACTCCCAAAAATCACTTAGTGAAACCCTATGGATCACAACAGTGTGATGTGCAAAGGATCAAGGACAGTGAAGGACTTAATGGTGTTTCATTGCAACGTCAATGCCAGCTAACAAGAATAACAGGCAACTTGAATTAGGATTTTAGATTTTTTTTTGGTTAAAATTTCAAGCCTTGGCATAAGTGACTATTTCCAGTGGGACTTGTCTCTGATTCAATGGCCCCTCCATACTGGCATCCCAAGGGCTGGGCCAGCCAGAGACGTGGCACAGTTTTCCTAAGGAGCCTGTTCTCAGCAGGACAATTTGTAGTAATAAATTTTCAGTTTGAACAAGTGGTTGCTTTGCCTCCCATGGAAACTCATCGTTTATTATGGTGTCAGTGACCACCATAGAGAAACATATATTGATGCCATCAGCTATGTTCGGAAACCCTGGTGGTGTAGCGAGTTAAGTGCTACATCTGCTAACCAGAAGGCTGGCAGTTCAAATCCACCAGGCACTCTTGGAAACTCTATGGGGGCAGTTCTACTGTGGCCTATACAGTCGCTGTGAGTCGGACCCAACTCAACAGCAGTGGTGGGTATGTCAGCCATAATGGCAGGAACCTACATCTAGTGGCTTAATGTGGGTTCTTTCAAATGTTTGCTGAGAATCTCTGTGCAAGATGGTGTGCTAGGCTTGTGATTCCCGGGATCTAACACAGAGCCCATTGAGAGCTGCTCACAGCTAGTGTAGGTGCATATCTCTTGGCACTGCAGTGAGGTTCCTCTTTGTTTCCAACAAGGTTGGAGAAAAAAAAAAATTCCATGAACTTCAGTCAGGTCACCTCCTGCAAACCTTTGATGAACCTTCTGTTTAGTAATAAATTATAGTGTGTCAATTGGAGAAACTGAAGGAAATTAATTAAAGAGCTGATTTTTCTCTTGCAAAGCTATTTTGAGCAACAAAGAATGCTTTGTTGCTGGTTGCGTTTATAAAAAGCCTGTTTGGATGGTGTACTGCGTGGTTAAGTGCTATGCATGCTAACTGAAAGGAAGACGGTTTGAATCTCCCAGGCCCTCCTTGCAGACTCTGTGGGGTAGCTCTGCTTTGTCATATAGGGTTGCTATGAGTCAGACTCAACTTGATGGCAGTGGTTTGGGTTTTTTTACTCTTTGGATATTATAATTATACTAAAATTTACTTGACTAAAAGACTTTTGCTTTACCTAAAGAACTCAAGGGGAGTGGAGGTATTTAGGATACAGTTCTTGAAGAGTAGCTCCCTCATGAGGAGACCTGATGGTGAAATGGTTCATCAAGTGCTGATTCACAGTACTGGCAAGCCGGCACAACTTGTCCAAGGCAAGATAATGAAAGCTCTACACCACCACCACCACCACAACAAAAACCACCACAAATCATTGCTATTGAGTGGATTCTAACTCATAGTAACCCTGTAGGTCAGAGTAGAACCATCCTATAGAGTTTCCAAGGAGCGCCTGGCAGATTTGAACAGCCTACCTTTTGGTTAGCAGCTGTAGCACTAAACCACTATGCCACCACGGTTTCTGAAAACTCCACACCAAAAAAAAACCCACTGCCATCGAGTCCATTCCAACTCATACTGACCCTATGGGGCAAAGTAGAACTGCTCCACAGAGTTTCCAAAGAGCACCTAGCAGATTTCAACTGCCAACCTTTTAGTTAGCAGATGTAGCACTAAACCACTATGTTGCCAATGTTTCTGAAAGCTCCATAGACACATCCAAATTCTCCCAAGGTCCAAATTATTGGGCTGAAGGTTGTGGGGACCATGGTCCCAGGAACATCTAGCTCAATTGGCATAATGAAACCCTGGTGGCATAGTGGTTAGGAGCTATAGCTAATAACCAAAGGATCAGCAGGAGGAATCCACCAGGTGCTCCTGGGGAACTCTATAGGGCAGTTCTACTTTGTCCTATATGTATGCTATGAATCAGAATCGATTCAATGGCAGTGGGGTTGGCCTTTTTGTCCTGGATTGCATTTTGTCTCCCTAAAAATGTGTGTCTTGGTTTAACTTGGCTATGAGTCCCAATATGGTGCAGTTCCTCCTGCCTCTGTGATGTTGATGAGGGATAATGGGCAGCAGTTGTATCGGTGAGGCAGGACTCAAGTTACCAGCTTGTGGAATATAAGGGAGAGAAGTGAACAGAGGAAGTTGGGAAACTCACACCACCAAGAAAGCAGCAACGAAAGCAGAGCACACCCTTTGGACCTCAGCTTCCTATGCTGAGATGCTCTCACTGGATTTGAACTCAGCCCACCAGGCTGTGATAATTTCTTTTTGAGTGGACTTGTAATTTGTAAATGGATTTGCAGCTTGCCAGACTGTGACACTAAAGTTTCTCTTCACGAAACTATCTGCTAGAGGTATTTTCTGTTGGAGCAGCACCAGGTGATTAAACACCTTTGCAGGAAGCAGCTGAACACTTAATTGCTGACATTGCCTTCTTCTTGGTTTCTGTACCTGAAAGGGTTTCTTCAGCTCAATGGTGATCCTCAGCTGCCTCCTTATATTGAAGAGGAGAGAATTTCAGGATTGTCTGAAGTTCTCTGGGAACTAGGAGTAAGCCGGTCCACAAGTGAGCGCTAATGTCCACAGGTCTTTCCTCAGGGACTCACCACATCCTCCAGGTTGCTGAAGACTGTCTGCTTCTCACTGTTGTTCTTAGGTGCCCTTGAGACAATTTTTGACTGAAATCTTGTCTTGGTTATCTAGTCCTGCTATATATAACAGAAATGCCACAAGTGGATGGCTTTAACAGGCAGAAGTTTATTCTCTCAGAGTCTAGGAGCCTAGAAGTCTGAATTGAGGGTGCCAGCTCCAGGTGGAGGCTTTCTCTCTCTGCTGGCTTTGGCAGAAGGCCCTTGCCATCAGTCTTCCTGTACTCAAGGTGCTCTGTCTCAGTGCGGGAACCCCAGATCCAAAGCAGGAGTTCGCATCCTGATTCTTCATTCTTGGTGGCATGATGTGCCTCTGTTCCTTTGCTTGCAACTCTCTTTTATACATCAAAGGAGATTGACCAAACATAGAACCTAATCTTGTAGATTGAGTCCCGCCTCGTTAGTGTAACTGCCCCTAATCCTGCCTTATTAACCTCATGCTAAGCCAAGCCAAGTGCCATCGAGTTGGATCTGACTCATGAGTATTAACATCATAGAGGCAGAATTTACAACACATTGGAAAACCATGTCAGGTAAAATGCTGATAATCACCCTCGAAGCTCTGTTAACCCAGAACTAAAACCATTTCCGAAGCCCACTCTTCAGACAAAGATTAGACTGGACTAGAAAACAAAAAATAATACTTAATTAGAGTGTGCTTCTCAGTTCAATAAGATACAGGAGACCGAATGGGTGGCTCTTGTCCAGAGGCGGGACAAGAAGGCAGGAAGGGACAGGAACTGGTTGAATGAGTATAAGAAAACCCAGAGTGGAAAGGGAAAATGTGATATCACATTATAGAAACTGCAACTGATGTCACACAACAATATGTCTATAAAATTTTGCATGAGATATTAACTTGAGCTATAAACATTCACCTAAAACCAAATTCACCATACCCATTGCCGCTGAGTTGATTCCAACTCGTAGCGACCCTGCAGGACAGACTAGCACTGCCCCACAGAGTTTCCAAGGAGTGCCTGGTGGATTTGAAGCACCAGTCTTTCTTTTGGTTAGCAGCTGTAGCACTTAACCACTATGCCACCAGGGTTTCCAGAACAAGACACAAAAAAACCAAACCAAACCCAGTGCCGTAGAGCCAATTCTGACCCATGGCAACCCGGGAAAGGCCATAGCGTTTAGTAGAGAGTGAGCAAAAACAAGGGACACCCTCAATGAGATGGATTGACACAGTGTCCCCAACAATGGCACAAGACTGGACAATGCTTTGTTGTGTTGCATGTGAGGTTGGTGTGAGTTGGAAACTCTTGAAGGCAAAGTACAACCGGCAACCTGGCTTCACAAATGTGAGTCTGCTGCAGACTGTTCCTTTAGAGAAGAAACTGTATAGAGCCATCTAGTGGTGGGAAAAAGACAAATCAGTTTCAATCTGAAGACTCCATCGGATTTTATACGGTATCAGCAGGTGTAAATACATCTGCATACCATTTATTGTACCCACGATGTTCCCCATATGGTCGGGCAGCACTTTAAAGCAATCAGCAAATGTTTACAGCCGTCTATACTTGTTCCACTAACACATTTACCACAGGTAATTAACTCCCTGATAAAAATGTAATTGGCATGTTGTAACGCTAGCTATTGTCTGAAAATACTTTGACTGACAGTTACTTGTGTTGGTTCCTTGGTTATCTTTACAGGCATATAATCAAATCTAAATTTCATCATTATTCTGTGATTTGATTAAAGTAAACGGCCAAATTAGGCCACCAGGATCCTGAAAGGATTATTTGCTTCCATTGTTTGATTGGGAGTTTTATAAGAAATTAGTCAAGTTGCTTGCTGACGTTGTCAGGTGCTGTGTGGCCGCACCTTTGATGCGGAGGTGAAGCCTAACTAGTCAGAGATTGCAGGAGGCCTGGGGATAGCAGCATGTCCTCAGGAGGGACCAATCCCTGGAAAAGGACAGCACGCTTGGTGCAGACGAGTGTCAGCGAAAAAGAGGAAGCCTTCCATGAGATGGTTGGACACAGTGGCTGCAAGAGTGGGCTCAAGCATGGCAGTGATTGTGAGGATGGCGTAGGACGGGGCAGGGTTTCATTGTCTTGTTCATGAGGTCGCTATGAGTCTGAACTGACCCCAAGACACCTAACAAGAACAATGCTTAAAGTAGTCACATTGCTGCTCATGGAAGAACCAGGGATTGCATACAAGCCTTCACATGTTGTTATTGTCTATACCATGACAACACACGCTGAGTGTAGGTGACCCTGTAGAATTACCTTCACCACTGGAGCAGGGGGAAGAGACTTCCAGAGCCTGGATGGCACAGCCCTGCTGCCGCAGCATGGACTGTCTGCTATTCCTGGCATTGCTGTCACCTGTGAGACAAAGCGCTGTTCTCTGCAGCTTTAACAGGGATGAAGAGCATCCCCAAGTTGTGTCAGGTGTCACTCACTAGTGATGCACTTTTACGTGATGTACTTTTTTTTTTTTTGGTAATGTACCTTTTCTGTCTACAAACTTCAGCCCTTAAATAAGCAAATAGCCTCCTGTGTCAGCTCAGTTGTTCTTAGCTGCCATGGAGCTGGCTTCCCGACTTGTGGCAACCCTGTGCGCAGTGGAAGGGAACACCACTAGGTCCTTTGCCATCTGCACGATCATTTGCGGACTGGACTTCGGTTGCTCATGCGCGGTTGTGACATAACAAACCCCTGTGACAGAGTAGAACTGCCCCTGTACCATTTTCTAGGCTGTGATCTTATGGTGCTGGCATAGTAGTTAAGTGCTATGGCTGCTAACCAGAAGGTTGACAGTTCAAATCCACCTGGTGCTCCTTGGAAACTCTATGGGGAAATTCTACTCTCTGTAGGGTTGCTGTGAATCAGAATTGACTCAACAGCAGTAAGTTTGGGCTTTTTGTTTGTTTTTCTCTGTAGAGCCATCAGGGGGGTTTGAAACACTGACCTTTCTGATAGTAGCTGAGCTTTTCACCATCATGTCACCAGGCCTTGTAAGTGAAGCTCTCACTCTTGGACTCTCATTGTAAGACATTTTTCAAAAATGCAGTAAGTTGTAAGGATTTTTCTCTCTCTGCCTAGAGATCCACCAGCATCCTTTTGGCATCTGTATGGATTTAGGCATCTGTGCAGCAGCCTGCATGGCAATGGAAGAAAGGGGCCTTCACTGGACTACACTGATGAAGGTCAAATCTCAAGGCCACAAGTAGTGCAACCCTAAGGGTCTCAGCGTGATGTAGCTATTCCCAGTGCTAACAGCCTCAAACCTAGTACAGAGAAATATTCTGCTACACATGACTTTGGCCGTGTGCTTGAAGCCAGCTAAGATAGGATTTAGTCCAATTTTAAAACAAGTCATTTCCCCATGTCCTTAGGGCAACCCAGACAAGGTTCCAGCTCCTCTGCATTCGTTGCCTTCCCCCACCTCCATGCCAACCTGACAACCTGACCTTTGATCAGCTGACTCAGAGCACCTGCCCAATCCAGACTTTGGCTTCTGTGCCAGTGACTTCCTGCAGAGGGGAGCTGACCCTTCACAGCTGTTAGCACCTGGTTCTGCTTGTCTTATCCTGCCATCTAATGGCCGTGTATGTGCCACTTAACATCCATACCTCTCCAGGAGACTGTAAGTGCCACAAAGTGCCCCAAGGTGTTGGGTATGTAACAGGAGTTATTCTGCACAACTTACTGAGTGCCTGCTTTGTGCCGGGCACCATGCAAGCCACTGGGAAGACAACAATGAACAAAACTGGCCAACTCACTGCTCTCACAGTTTCTGTTCTGCTGGGGAAAGACAACAATAAACCAGTGTCATGGGTTGAATTGTAGTCCCTCAAAAATCTGTGTAGCAACTTAGTGAGGCCATGATTCCTGGTATTGTGATGTCCTCCGTGTTGTAATCCCTGCCTCAATGATGTTGATGAGGGAGGATGGGTGGCAGTTGTGTTGGTGGGGCAGGACTCAGTGTGTAAGATTGCTTGTGCCTGGATTCAGTCTCTTGAGATATAAAGGAAAGAAGCTAGCTTTTCCATCAAGAAAGCAGCACCAGGAGTAAGACACATCCTTCAGACCTGAAATTCCTCTGCCAAGATGCTCCCTGACCAAGGACTGATACAACACAAGGACCTTCTTCTGGAGTCAACAAAGAGGGGAAGCTTTCCCCTGGAGCAGACACCCTGAATTCAGACGTGTAGCCTACTGGACTGTGTAAGAATAAACTTTCTTTTGTTAAAGCCATCACTCATGGTATTACTGTTAGAGCGGTGCCAGATGACCAAGACAACCAATGAGTATAACACATTGGAGATGCAAATCTGAAATATGGTCCAAGTTCATCCAGGAGTCTAGCAGCCAGCAACAGAGATAAAACTAGTGTTCTCCATGATGAAAATCCAGACCATCCAGCTTGCACTATTTAGCAGGCATCTCTGAGTGTTTTTTTGTATGCATTCAATAGAGTATTTGTAGACTAGCATGGGTTCTGGGGATGCCTTCAGTATGCCAATCTCTAATTTAGTGGTTTTAAAAAACTATACAGCATTTGTCCCACTGAGTGACTTTATTAAAAGTGGTCTTGGGAAAAGAACTGTAGGGAGGAACACTAGCAGACATGTGTACACCAGAGTTTACCTTAGCACTATTCACCATAGCTGAAAGATGGAAGCAACCCAAGAGGCATACCTCAGACAAATGGATAAACAACGTGCGGTATATCCATGCAGTGTAATGTTACTCAGCCATAAGGAAGAACAAACTCCTGATATATACTACAGCATGAGTGACCTTCGAAAGCATGATGCTGAGTGAAACAAGCCCAACATGGGAAGACAAATATTGTAAGATTCCACTTACATGAATTATCTAGAGTTAGAGACCAAAGTCTCTTTGTGGTTATAAGGGATGGGAAGAGGGGAAGGTGAGACACTCCCGGATGGCCTTTGAGTTTCTGCTCATGGTAGTTGAAACATGCAGAAACAGGCAGTGGTGACGGTCGCGTAGCGTGGTGAGCATCATATCACTGCACTGTATATGTAGACTTGTTGACATGACCCGTGTTTATATACATATGTGTATGTGTGTATATATGTTCCCCACAATGAAAATTAACTAAACCAAAGTGGTTCCTGGGCACGAGCAGGCTGTTTTCTGCTGCCTGAGATGCCCAGCAATGTGCCCCCTCAACACTGCCCCCGGGGAAGGAAGATGTCAAGGACGCTGTTGGTGCTGCCAACTTCAGATTGCGCTTAGCAAACATGGTTCACTTTACAAAGCAAACAGGATCACCCAGTTAACTCACGAGCAAGAGGGAAGGAGACTTAGCCATCATTAATGTTTTACTACCCTTCTCAAACAATATAACCTTTCACCCCCACGTCAACTCTATACCGAGTCTAGGGGTGCAGCTCCTGGGACAGTTCCGGGTGCCAGTTCTGTCCTAGTGCCAATGATGGGCCTCCTTTCTATCTGGACAAGTAAATAATCAGGGAAAGAAGTGCTTTATAGCATGCAATGAAGCAGATCTAGGATTTCCAAACCAGAAAGAGCCTGCCATTTGGCCCCCACTGGAAATGATAAAGAAAACGTGGTAGCATTGGGGTCCAGTGCTATAGCTGCTAACAAAAGGTCAGCAGTTCAAATCCATCAGGGACTCCTTGAAAAGCCTATGGGCCAGTTCTACTCTGTCCTATAGAGTCAATATCAGTCAGAATCAACTTGATGGGAATGAGTTTGTTTGAGGAATGATACACAGCTCTCAAGGTCATCCAATTATCTGGGGCCAGAGACAGGAATAAAACCAGAATCCACAGTGAACGATGTAAACCAATCCGGACTCTCTAGCTTTCAATGTTGCTGTGTGTCACTGTGTATTTACAAAAATGTGTTAATAGTGTGTTTGCAGATGCACATGCTTTGCTGTAAAAGACTTATTTAAAGTGTTAAAAAGCAAAGATGTCTCTTTAAAGACTACCATGCAACTGGGCCAAGCCACATATTGCCCCCCCACCAAATTTGTGTATCAGTTTGATAGGCTATGATTCCCAGTATTGTGTGATTGTCCCCCACTGTGCCATCTGACATACTTTTCCTGTATCTTGTACATATATCTCTAATATGTTGATAAGATGGGATTATTGGCAGTTACGTGAATGATATAAGACTCAATCTAGAAGACTGGATTTTTGTCTTGAGTCAATATCTTTTGAGATAAAAGAGATAATCAACAAGAGACACAAAGGGACCTCAGACCATTAAGAAAGCAGTGCTAGGAGAGGAGTGCATCCTCTGGACCCAGGGTCCCTGCACTGAGAAGCTCCTACTCCAGGGGACATTGATGACAAGGACCTTCTTTCAGAGCTGACACAGAGAGAAAGCTTTCCCCTGGAGCTGATGACCTGAATTTAGACTTCTAGCCTACTAGGTTATGGAAGAATAAATTTATCTTTGTTCAAACCATCCACTTGTGATATTTCTGTTGTAGCAGTGCTAGCTCTTTAAGATGCCATGGTATTTTCAATTCCTGGATAATGAAAAAGGAAGATAGAAGATGAATTTATGCATTTGAATTGTGGTGTTGGTGAAGAATATTGAATATACCACATGTATACCAGAAGAATGAACAAAGCCATCTCAGAGGAAGTACAACCAGAATGCTCCTTAGAAGCAAGGGTGGTGAGACTTCATTTGTCTTGCTTCCTTTGAACTTGTCATCATGAAAGACCAAGTGTCAGAAAAGGACACCACTTTTGATAAAGTAGAAGGTCAGCGAAAATGAAGGAAACCACCTCCATGGGATAGACTGATACAGTGGCTGCAACAAGGTGCTCAAACATACCTAGGAGTATTAGGATGGCACAGAAGAGGGCAGTGTTTATTTCTACTGTACATAAGGGTGCTATGAGTTGTAGCCAATTCAGTGGCCACTACTGAAAACAGCGTGAGCACTGGGGAAGCCTATTCTAGGATGCCCTGCCTGGGACAGAGTTGGTCTTTTGTAGCAAATGGGCAAGGGAAGCCCTTCACCTGCCCGGCAAGGAGTGTTGTCTTGGGTGATGCTTCCTAGAGCTTCCTGGAGAAATTCTATATTTGATGGGGTGCAGCATTAACTGACTAATTGCTGACCTGAAGGATTTGATATTCCCACAAATAAGCCAAAAATTTTTTGTGAGTAATAACCAGCAAGCAACTGATTTAGCACAGGCACTATGGGGACTGCAAAGTCAAAGTCAAACTTGATGATGTTAGAAAAGGACTTGGTGTTTCTGGAGCCACTGAGGCCAGGTGACTCCCCAAACTATTAACCAGAGGAAAACTTAAAGCCTGAGCTAGTACTATCCCCAGAAATCATCTTTGAACCAAATAGCAATCTAGCCGAATTAGAAAAAAACTGAAGAGAAGATTTCAAAGGGTGGCACAAGAAGACAAAGTATTATAATGATATGTGCAAAGAGCTGGAAATAGAAAACTCAAAGGGAAGGATACACTCTGCATTTCTCAAGCTGAAAGAACTGAAGAAAAATTCAAAGCTTGAGTTGTGAATACTGAAGAATTCTATAGGGAAAGTATTAAACGATGTAGGAAGAATCAAAATAATATAGAAGGAATGCACGCTCATTATACCAAAAAGAATTGGTTAATATTTAACCATTTCAAGAGTCAGTATATGATCAGGAACTGATGGTACTGAAGGAAGTCCAAGCTGCGTACTGGCAAAAACAGGGACCCAGGAACTGATGGAATACCCATAAAGATGTTTCAACAACCAAATTCAGCACTGGAAGTGTTCACTTGTCTAAGCCAAGAAATTTGGAGGACAACTAGCTGGCCGACCAACTGGAAGAGATTTGTATTTCTGTCTAGTCCCAAGAAGATGGTCCAACCAAGTGTGGAAATTGTCAAACAATATCATTAATATTTGTTATGCTGAAAGTACAGAAGATTTGAAGCACTTACTGATGAAGATCAGTGACCACAGGCTTCAGTATGGATTACACCTTAACATCAAGGAAACAAAAATCCTCAAAGTGGATCAATAAGCAGCATCTTGATAAACGGAGAAAAGATTGAGCTTATCAAGGATTTGGTTTTACTTGGATCCACAATCAACACCCGTGGAAGCAGCAGTCAAGAAATCAAAATATGCCCTGCATTCAGCAAATCTGCTGCAAAAGACCTCTTTAAAGTGCTGAGAGGCAAGGATGTCACCTTGAAGATTAAGATGCACCTAACACAAGTCATGGTGTTTTCAATTGCATCATCTGTGCGGGAAAGCTGGACAATGAATAAGGAAAAGAGGAGAAGAATTGAGGGAAATCATGTAAAACACTCTTGACATAAGTGAAGCCATCTTGGATGCTGAACCGTTACTTCAACTCTGTGTAACCTCCTATGACGTTTGTGTACTGTAACCTAGAGGCAGCCTGGGAATACTTCCAAGCCCTTGGCCCAAACATGTAGAACAATGTATGAGCGAAACTGTAAACAACTTAGTTACTGTATGTTTCTGTTCCTTGTATGCCCAGTTACCAAAAGAGTATAAATACCCTAATAAACTTTTGCTCTGGGCTCTTGGCTGGACGATTGCCATGAGCCCCTGATCCCATAACTGTTTCATGTCTATCTTTTCCTAAGTCTCGGCGCTGCCTCTCCTCCACCCATGTTCGTTGGAGATATCTCTGATCTCCGACAAAGAATTGATGCCTTTAAATTATAGTGATGGAGGAGAATATTGAATATACCATGGACTGCCAAAAGAAGAAGCAGATCCGTCTTGGAAGAAGTACAACCAGAGTGCTCCTTAGAAGAAAGGATAATGAGACTACTGTTTACACACTATGGACATGCTGTCAGGAGGGATCAGTCCCTGGATAAGGACATCATCTTGGTTAAGCAGAGTGTCAGTGAAAAAGAGAAAGACCCTTAACAAATGGATTCACACAGTGGTGGCAACAGCAGCCTCAGGCATAGCAACAATCGCAGGCCTCATGCAGGACCGGGCAGTGCTTCCTTCTCTTGTACATGGGATTGTTATTAATTGGAACCAACTCAATGGTGCCTAACCACAACAATTAGAAAAGAATGCCTGCAAGAAGTATTGCACACTTTGAAAGAATTTTATAAGTGATCAAATTGACAACAAAAGGTTAGATGAGAAGCTTAGAGCACAGTTTGTGTTCATGATAGTGAAATAGTTTGACTAAGGCTGCCGAGCAAAACGGCATAGCTTGAAGAACGTAACCAACATCACTAAAGTCTAAGTGTAGAAATTGCTGAAATGGTTTGTTTTATAGTGCGTATTTTTACCAAAATAAGGAGAGGAAAGAAAGGGTAAAAAAGAAAGGGAAAGAGAGAAGGAAAAAGGGGGGGGAGGAAAAAAGGGAAAGGAAGGATGGAAGGAAGGAAGGAGGTAAGAAAGGAAAGAGAGAAGGAAGGCAAGAGGGAGGGAAGAAGGAAAGGAGGGAAGGAGGGAAGGAAGGAAAAAAGGAGGGAAGGAGGGAGGGAAGGGAAAAAGAGGAAAGGAGAGAAGGAAGGAAGAAAGGAGAGGAGGAGGGAGGGAAAGAAGGAAATGTGTTTAGTGAAGCTGAGCCTGGTAGACAGCATAGGTATGGTAGCTGTTTTTGATACAGTACAGCTCCGCAGCACGTGTTCCTTCACCTTGATACACAGCCGCCCCATGCTGAGCAGGAAACTGGACTTTTCAGCGCCACTCCAGGTGTCAGGAGGGTAGAGGGTGTCAGGGACAATGATTAAATTTGCCCCATCCCCTCATTGGTTTGAGACGTTGTTGCAGCCACTGTCTCAGTCCACCCTGTTGAGGGTTTTCCTCTTTTATGATGAACTTTACCAGGCATGACATCATTCTTCAGGGACCGGATACCATGTCCAAAATAAATGAGATGAAGTCTTGTCATCCTCTCCTCTCAGAAGCATTCTAGCTCTTCTTTCAAGACAGATTTGTTCATTCTTCTGCCACTCCTTAGTATGCATATTCTATATTCTTCGCCAACATCGTAATTCAAAGGCATCGATTCTTTTTCAGTCTTCTTTCTTCGTTGTCCAGTGATGTATGACAAATGCCTACTTAAAAAGGAGCCCTGGTGGCAAAGTGGCTGCTAACTGAAAGGTCAGCAGTTTCAACCCACCTTCTGCTTCAAAGGAGAGAGATGTGGCAGTTTGCCTCTGTAAAGATTATAACCTTGGAAACCCTATGGGGTAGTTCTGCCCTGTCTTATAGTGTCGCTATGAGTTAGAACTGACTTGATGGTAATAGGATTTTAATGACTACTTATTTGCGACCTATGAAATGAGTTGTTAGGAGTTAGTGCAATTTATTATTCATGACTAAAATTGGCAGAGGAATAGAACTCACTGAGGTTTCGCCTTCAGTGTCTCCCCAAATGTCTGGGTGCCTTACAAGACGTAACCAGTGGTAGATTGCAGGATGGTTAGAATTCCTATAACTTGAAGGAGAAATAAACATGATTAGCACTGTCTGAAGTTGGTCATGCTTGACAGTTGCTGCTTTTTCTTGCTTGTAAGTTATAATTTCCTGTTGGCTTATCTTCTTTACTATCAATTTCATTTGTTGTAGGTGGTTCAATTAGCCCTGAAGTGTGTTGTGATGTATTTTACCATCTTCTTATATGTTCCCAGTAACTAGACATTAAAACATAAAAGCATAGAGGTTTAAATATGTCCATAATTGCTGAATCAAAAATGTCCATAATTCTGCCAAATGTATTGGTAGAGTTTCTTTTCTATACCATATGGAAACTGATTTATGGAGGTAGGAAATGGTGTTTGAGGGCTGTCAAAGAGATCTGCTGTCAAGAAAGTTTTGACAAGCCACTGTCCTAGAAGCCACTTTACTAGAAGTCTGAAATAGCACTGCATTCATGATTACAGTGGTAGGCCAATTCTTACTTTGTAACCATTTCCCAAAAGGAAAAATATACATGCTTGTGTGTGTATGTAATGCAATACAGTTATGTATATATTATCTATACATTTATTATACATTTTACTGATTTAGAAGATGCAGGATATATTTTACAAATAGTACAATATATGATACTCTTCATTGTGAATTTTGTATAGCAAATTGATTCTTACAGAATATTTTCAGTTGGTTTTCATTCCTATATATTCAACCAATCTACACTCACAATTGATGAGCAAGTATATTGCTACTGTAAATGTAGATTATCTTTGTTGTTAACAAGGATTCAGGCCAGAACTTCAGTTATTTATCAATGATGTGAGTGACTTCATTGCTATAATCATACAATATTTGCAAAGACTGGGAGAATATATTTTTAAGCTATTCACAACTCAGAGGTGATACCCATGATATACTTTTAAGTTTAGGTATGTTATTATCATTATTTTTTTCCCAGTTAATTCTAGATAGTCACCCAAACAATACATCAAGCCTTGATTCGTAGTGTTCGGTGATTTCTACGGTATAAATACTCCCACTTGGCCAATTTCCAGCTATTAACATGATGTCACTGGACGTGGAATTGGAAAGAAGTATGTGCTAACGCACTGTCTCATAGTGGTTCCATCATACGAATACAGTGGCCTAAACAACTTCAAGAAAGTAGATAACAGTAATATACAGTTAAAAAAAAGTGGTGAACACTGAGTGTGACTTTTGCTTTTCCTGTAACTTGTTACTTTGTACAGTTTAACTCTTAATAATGGCTGTGTTTAATAACTGGCTTGGAAGATTCCTGGAAATTTAACCATTGGCTCTTTTCAGGCCCATCCAGGCCAGCCCCAGCACAGCATGGAGTGCATCACTGTGAAGGTAGCTGTGATTTAGGGAAAGCTAGCTATTCTTTAAGACGCAGTGGTTGTGTTTCCCATTTCCATTCCCCTTGGCTTATAATTTGGCCAGCATCTGTCCCTGGGCTCAGCCTCATCAGTTTCAGACCCCTTTGGTCACAGTTGGCCACCCTGAGCTCCCCACACCCCTGGGGTCTAGCTGGTGGGGCAGGGCGGGTCTGCTCCTCTGTCCTGCCGGAAGCACACCCCCCTGCCATAAAGAGGAAGTCCTGGGAGCAGTTGGAAAATTAGGAAGAGAGTGCCAGCCATCAACTAAAAGTCTATTGTGGCCATAAAACCTGTCCCGGGTTACATCTTGAGAAACAAGGTGTCAGCTTTAAAAGTGTTTCACTCTCTCTTTAAAAGTTAACCAGATCTTTAATTACAGGCAGATCAGAAAGCTCAAATTTGAATTTAAATGAATGTTTCCAAGGATGATTTTTGCTTTCTCAAATGACCAAAAAAAAAAAAAAAATTCCTGTATGAACAACCAAGTGTAACCTTATCTTTTTACTAGTCAACTGTGAATGTTTTGTTTTCCATGGCATGTGATTCTTTTTTATTATTATTGTGATTGAATGAAAATGTACATTCCCATATAAATGTGCATGCCCACCTACATGCAGCTCCCACTGCTCTCCCTGCCCAGTGGCAGCACACTCTTCCTCTGCTCCATGCATGTCTTATCTTCCCAACAATCTCCTATCCTGTCTTCTCCATTCACTCCCCTTCCTCCAGTAAGTGGTCAGCAGGACGACATCCTATAGATACATAAAACCATAAAGTGCACACACATTATGTGGTCACTCTGTTTCACCAAGTCCAAACCATTCCTTTCTGAGAGTTGACCTCCATCATAATTTATGGACAGGGCAAGCATCAGGGCCAGAAGCCATGCTCCCAGGGGAACCACGAGGTTGTGGACCATCATTTGTGGTCTTTTAATGGAGATCTCAAGGTGCACCCCTTTTTATTCTTGTGTTGCCAGTGAGACTCAACTTTGTGAGCTCCATCATGGCTATCACTGGTGGTGGCCAGGCACCATCCACTTCTTCTGGTCACAAGTCGATGTAGTCACCCATTCACGTAGGTCTCTCTGTCTTCTGGGTTCTTTTTCCCCGGTGTTGTTTTGGTCCTTGGTGATCATCTGTTCCTGCTGAGTTGGGACCATTTGTTGTACCCTCAGATGGCAGCTTGGCAGCTTTTAAGACCACAGATGCCACTCACTAATGTGGGTTGCAGAGAGCTCTCTTAGCAAAACACTAGTTGTGTGAATTGGCCTCGATTTCCCCTGAGATCATGATCCTCTGCCCCCTGCCCCAGCTACTCTGTCCTTGGTAATATTGGATTAAGATGTGAGGAGTAATCGTGTTGTGCTGAAGTCCAGTTAATACTGATCTTCTTTCTAATGTGTGGTGTCAGCATGTGATTCTTAATGATGGCAAATTTGTCCTCTGAAAGGACATATATTTAAAAATTTAACAAGAGAAAAAAATTCCTTTATCTTTCAATTCCACTTTTTCCATGAAGGCGGTTGCCTTCATTGCACAGTACTGTCCCAGAGCTGCCTCCAGCCTCCACTTCCTGCCATGGGTTATTCCAGGGAGGAGACATCATAGACTGGGAGACTCTTCCCCTCTCAGAGGAACCTTCACCTGTGATCTCCTTGGATAAAAAGTAAAAAAAAAAAAGACTAACATGGAAGGCATCCTGCAGTTATGATCACTGCAATCTGCTATTTGAAAAATATTGGAGGGCAAATAAATTTAAATAAACATTCTCTACTAGGGTCGCCATGAATCGGATCCTACTCAACAGCACTTGGCTTTGGCTACTCATGGCAAAAGAGTTCTCTACCACTGACTGCAAGGTTGGTGGTTTGAACTAACCTAGCAGTGCTGTGGAAGAAAGACCTGGTGATACGCTTCCATAAAGATCATAGCCAAGACAACCCCGTGGAGCAGCTCTGCTCTGTAGGGCCAGCACATGGCCGGTATCATGAGTCAGAATGTACTTGATGGCAGTAAGTTGAGTGTTTTGTTTCTAATTCATGGTAAATATGTAACAATACTTTGAGCAAGATAAAGATGAGCAATTCTTCCTGACTTACCAAGGCTGAAAAAAGTAGGCAGATTCATAATTTCATTTACTTTGACCAAGATAGAGATGAGCAATTCTTCCTGACTTACCAAGGCTGAAAAAAGTAGGCAGATTCATAATTTCATTTATTTTAGTGGGGGGGTGGACAGGAATAGAGTCTTGAGACATAATAATTGGGTTTCTAAGAGGGGCCCAGAGAAGTATGGAAACAGCCTTAACTCTACAGAACTGTCACTTAGGGTCTGAGTAACTTCAGTACTAACAGCATTCGTGTACATTAAGATAAACCTTTTCTTTGTTCCCAGAATGTCTACTGATAGGTAAAAACAAAAACAAAAAACCTGACTGCCACTGAATTGATTCTGACTCACAGTGACCTTATAGGACAGAGTAGAACCAGCCCACAGGAGTTTTAAGGCTGTAATCTTGATAGAAGGATCCCCTGGTGATGCAATGGTAAAGCACTCAGCAGCTAACCAAAAGGTTAATAGTTCGTACCCCGGCTTCCCTGCACAAAAAAGATGTGGTGGTTTCTTTCTGTAAATACCACAGCATTGGAAACCCTATGAGGCAGTTCTACTTTGTTTCATAGGGTTGCTATGAGTTAGAATTGACTTGACAGTAACGGTTTGGTTTTCAGTTTAATCTTTACAGAAGCAGACTGCCACATCTTTCTACTCGGGATCAGATGTGGGTTTGGACAACCAATCTTTTAGCTAGTGGCCAAGTAGAGCACTTAAACCACATGCCGCTAGGGTGGCCCTATAGAGCAGAGAACTGCTCCAAAGGGTTGATCTGTTGATAGAGCTACTTTAATGACAAGGTCTTCTGAGAACAAATACACTTATGTGAAGGAGGAAGCATGCCACAGGGGACTTAATGATGAGTTTTAGATGTCTTCTTGTTTCTAGTGAAATTAGCACTCAGCTCGTACTGTTCAAGGATAAGCCCTTGGAGCAATGGACTGAGTGTGTGTGGCTTTGCTGTCAACCTGCCTCTCATGGCAGCTCACTGAATCATCTCAACGGATCTGTCTTCACACCTTCTCCACCTCCACCACCACCTTTGTTATGTGAGTATCTTCACATGGCAGTTATTTCTCTCCCACTTTTAGGGACTTTTGCAAGCCCCATAAGATGAGGTATACGAACATGCTTCATCCGAAACATGCTACTGCTTCGTTTATCCACTTCCCTGAGCCAAGAATATAAAACTGGTTGTTTGAACCAAAGACACTTTTACGATCTTACGCAGGTGTCTAGTATAAACTGCAATCAGTAAGCTTATCTTTAAACACTACACAAAAATCCATTGTCTTTGAGTTGATTCCGACTCTTGGAAACCTGCAGATGGAAATTTTCAAACATAAAAACCCTTGCTGTTGAGCCAATTCTGACTCATAAGTTAACTCACTACCATCAAGTTGATTCTAACTCATAGCATAACACAGAGGCAGTCAAATCAGGACAGGAGCGATGGGATCAACATGCATTCCCAGAAAGCAAAAAGTCAGAGTGGAAACAATTTGTTCCTAGGAAGAGTGTATATAACTGAGCTGGCTTCTGCTACTCACCTAGAGGGAAAAACCTCACTTTCCTCAGTCAAATGGCTGATTTTTGCAAGGACACCAAAGCTTAAGCTAAATCAGTCATTAACCCATTAACCCCCAATGCATAAAAACCTCAGATTCAATATAGACAGCAGAATGTTACGTATTTTTGCTTAGGGCTGCCCAGCTCAAGCTGTATTACTCCTCAGTAATCTATAACAGAGTAAGAGATTTCTTCTCTGATATTTCTGGTGTCAGATGCAGGACCTTGAAGTTACATTGTCTTTGATGATACCCAGGGTATCCAGACATGGACATGGTACCTGCTGATCTGCTTTGAACTTCCTGTTTCTATGAGCTCTAAAGAATTGTTCAAGTTAAAAAATTTCCTGAATCCAAGCTCTGTTCCCATGTAATGATAACTCTTTGAGATTTGTTATGGATTTGTTTTGATACTTGCAAGTAAATTTTGTTTTGCTATTATTGTTATTGGAAACCCTGGAGGCACAGTGGTTAAGTGCTATGTCTGCTAACCAAAATTCAGTAGTTTGAATCCATCAGGCACTCCTTAGAAACTCTACAAAGCAGTTCTACTCTGTCCTATAGAGTCACTATGAGTCAGAATTGACTCACTGACAATGGGTTTGCTTGTTTGGTTATACCTGTCATTAAAAATGGTGAATGCCATGTCTAAAGGAGATTTGGACCCACATTCTAGGACTCCTGCACATTACATGAAGAAGTATTATAGTTCCTTATTGTGCATGTTCTTTTCTGTCTGGTCTAATCTCACTCAAGACACTTTGGAGATTACTGAACTCTTGGGGTTATTTTGATCTCTCCAACTTAACTTTTCTACACAGTAAGAGAACTGAAATACAAAACTTACTGCCATCAAGTTGATTCCAACTCACAACGACCCTATAGACAGAGTAGAATCATCCATAGTGTTTCTAAGGAAAATCTGGGAGATGTGAAATAACATAGGTAGCTATGTTATTTAACTACTACGTCGCTAGGGCTAGAGAATAGACGTGCCCGGATTGAACAGTTCCAGTGGGATGCTTATTTTGATTGGTATAGTGATGTCTATAAAAGACGTAAAGAGAGAAAAATTGCTTCCTTGCAGAACACTTTCTCTAAATTAACTGGACAGAATAAAGAATTACAGTGTTGAATTTCAATTCCCACTCCTTCTGCTTCCCTGCCAGCTGCTACCTCTTTACACCCTTCTCTTCCCTCCTGCTCCTCTGCTAACACTTCAACTGAACTTTTACTTTTTCTGTAAAAATTGACAAATAAACTCTTTCTAGAAACTCTCTTTAAAATTCTCCCCAGGAGTGATGCAGAATATTCCCTACATGCAGAATATTCCCTACATATCATGTTTGCATTGTGGACATGCTCATAATTATGTAACGTTATGAAAGGTTTTCCTAAACTCTGTGAGGACCCTGACTTAGTTATCTAGTGCTGCTGTAAAATAAATACCACCAGTGGATGGCTTTAAGAAATAGAAACCTACTCTTTCACAATCCAAGAAGCTAGAAGTCTGAATTCAGGGTGCTAACTCCAGGGGATTTTCTCTGTCTGCTCTGTGGCAAGATCCTTATCCTCAATCTTTTCACTGATCTAGGAGCTTTGCTGAGCAGGTATCCCAAGTCCAAAGGATGCACATCACTTCTGGCTCTTCTTGCTCAGTGATAATGAAGTCCCTGTCTCTCTCTGTTTGCTTCTTTTATATCTAGGAAGATTGACTCAAGATACAACCTAATCCTGTAGATTGTGTTTTGCCTTGTTAATACAACTACCTCTAATTCTGTCTCATTAGTAGTGCAGAAGAAAAGACTTACAACATGTAGGATAATTACATCAGATTACAAAATGGAGGACAACTACACACTACTTGGAAGCATGGCCTAACCAAGTTGACACACATTTTTGGAGGACACAATTTAATTCATAATAGACTCCTATGTATTTTTGGACAATTTTTTTTCTGCTTTCTTTTTTTAATTTAATATAACTGAGTGAAAATGTACATTCTCGTATAAATTTACATGCCCACCTATATGCAGTTTCCACTGCTCTCCCTGCCCGGTGACAGCACACTATTCTTCTCTGCTTCATACATGTCTCATTCTCCCAACAGTCTCTTTTTCCCCTCCTCTCCACCCACTCTCCTTTCTCCAGTCAGAGGTCAGCAGGATGACATCTATAGATATACAGAACCATAAAGTGCATTCAATATACGGTCACTGCATCGCCAAGTCCATCCCATTCCTGTCCGAAGAGTGGACCTTCATTATGATTTATGGGCAATGGCAGCATCAGGGCGAGGGGCCATGCTCCCAGGGGAACCCCGAAACTGCTGGACCATCAACTGAGGTCTTTTAGTGGGGATCTCAGGGTGCACCCCTTTTTATTCTTGTGTTGCCAGTGAGATTCAACTTAGTGAGCTCCATCACAGCTATCATTGGTGGTGGCCGGGCACCATCCAGTTCTTCTGGTCCCAAGTTGATGTAGGCACCCACTGATGTGGGTCTCTTTATCTTCTGGGTTGTCTTTCCCCATGTCATTTTGGTCCTCGGTGAGCATCCATTCCTGCTGAGTTGGGACCATTTGCGGTGCCCTCAGATGGCAGCTTGGCAGCTTTTAAGACCCCAGATGCCACTCACCAACGTGGGGTGCAGAGAGTCCTCTTGCCAAAGTGCTAGTTGTGCCAATTGGCCTCGCTTTTGCCTAAGAGCATGGTCCCCCATCCTCTGCCCCAGCTACTCCATCCTTACAATATTGGGTTAAGGTGGAAGGAGTACTCATGTTATGCTTAAGTTTTTTGGACAATTTTTTAAAACTCTTTTTGAAACCCACAAGTTTGGATTACCTAATTTCTATTAGCTTCTTCACATGACTACTGGCCCATGGGAAATGCAATTTTGGTTAAAACAGGCAAAATGAGGAGGCCTCAGGACAACTTAGTGTTAAATATTGATATAGTGGCCGTGGAGCTATTAGAAGACTCTCAAGTCATAAATAAAAGAATTGCTAGAGGCTACCCCATAGGTCTTTCCTTCACTAATTGACTGGAATAAAATTTCACTCTTACAAGCAAAATAAAGATGTAAGTGTTTTTGTTATCAGACTTGGTTGCTCCAAAATTTTCTGAACACACTAGACTTACTTTGACCACACTTGGTCTTCTGTAGTTTTCAATGCTGTTTTCATATGTAGCCTTAAACCTAAAATCTCAGCTGTAGAAAAGTGACACTGATTAGACAGGGAGACAGCTCCTATTGTTGAGCTAATATACTTAGCTTACAAATTTTCCAGACTCTGGAAGCTGAAAAAGTTTTTAAGACTAATAAGTTAATTGGCCTTCAAGTTACAGTAACAATCTAAAAGTCAAAAGAAAAATGCTAAACCTTCCAATGGTACAAATGTTCGTATTTGTCACTATTGTCAAAAACCCAACTGTTGGAAAACCAAATGCAATAAGTAAAAAATGAAAGACTGACATAGCACCCTTAAAAATCCAACAGTCTGATTAAAAATGAAGGCACTCTGGGTACCCAACAGGGACTTTTCCTGTGGTGGCCTTTAACCTGCAAGGAGAAACTATTTATTAACGAAGACTCTTGCTCATTTTTAATTGACACTGGAGTCACCCCATCTGCTAATAATCCCACTTGTTTACTAAAGTCCCTACCCTAGAGTACTAAAACCTGATTAGCAGTGGAGGTCACCAATCAGGAAAAAATGTTGATTCATTCCCAACCTATTCCAATATCTCTTGGCCCTATTGAAAATGTCCAAACTTCTTTGCTCAATTCTGATACCACTGTCAATCCATTGGGAAGAACTATTTTTCCAAATGGACTTACTGTTTACACTTTAATGAAAAAGCAGAAACATTGAGTCTGCCTGATACCTATAAGTCAACAAAAAGGCTCCGAATTAGGCAATATTCAGGAAAAATAAGCCATCTGCTACATGCAAGTGCTTGTCATGCTTCATTAAAGTTCAGCTCAGCTTAGTCCTTTCTCTTCCGGTATCTTTTCCCTAGTTCCGGGAAACTTACGGGCCACCATAGCCACAGATGTAGGTCTAGTTTTATAAGTAGAGTCATTTAAAATTCAAATAGATTTATCTGAACTCCTGTCGAAAATCCCCCAGTATCCATTCAAATGAGAAGCAAAAGAAGGATTAACTCCTATCACAGAAGATTTCCTGTCTAAAGGTTTAATTGTTCCTTTTACCAGGCATTATGATACTCCTGTTCTTCCAGTGAAAAAATCAAATATAAGGGACTGTAAATTTGTTTAAGATTTACACACAAACGTATCATTAATCCTAGATTCTCAGTAGTCCCTAATCCTCAATTATTACTTTCCAATGTCCCTTCAGATGAAGCTCATTTTGTGGTTATGGATCTTTGCAATGTCTTTTCCAGTATTCCTTTGCATTCTGAAAGTCAATATTTGTTTGCTTTTACTTAGGAAAATCAACATTTTTTCTGGGCTGTAACATCCTAAGGATTTACTGAATTTTATACCTGTTTTTCTGAGATTCTTCATGTGGATTTGCAGCCTTTACAGTTTACAAACATACCAGATTGTTTCAATATCCTCATGATTTGCTGCTTTGCTCAACCTTTCAGCCTTGATGACAACTTACCTTTCTTAAAATATTTGGCTGCTAGTGGATACATTTCCAAAGAAAAATTCCAATTAGCTTAGTCTTCTGTTAAACATTTGGGCCATCTAATTTCTGCATCTGGTATATCTATTATGTCCACAATGGAAAGAAGGTATTTTTGTCTTTCCCACATTCCAAACAAAGAACCAGTTACAGGGGTTTCTAGGACTCTGTGACTAGTGGTGAACCTGGCTTCTCAATTTTTCTTTGTTCATTCAACCATTATACAACTATTTAAAAGTCTCTGAGCTAGACCCATTCCAAACTGCACCAGAAGACCAAGAGACCATAGTTCAATTAACCTTCAATTCTGTACTAGGTTGGCTACTTTCTCAGGAATACAAAGTCTTTTTCAATGTAGAAAAAAGAGTACTCCATTGAGGGTAATCAGCACTCCATAGGGGAGGCTTGATCAAAAGGGGGAAATATGCGGATGGAAATTTTCAAACATGGAGGCAGTAATCTCAGGACAGAAATGGGGAGACTAACATGTATTCCCAGGAAGGAAAAGTTCTGAATGTAAACAATTTGGTCCTAGGAAGAATGTGTATAACCAAACTGACAGGTGCCACTTACCTGGGGGGTAAAATTCACTCCACCCTCAGCTCATGCTGACCTTCACATTTCAAAAGACTCCAAAGCTGAAGCTGAGTCAATCATAAGCCTTCTCCCTTCCCTTTTTTCTCTGTACATAAAAACTTCTAACTTGATAGAGACAACAGAGTGTTTTGTATTTTTACTTAGCAGTGCCCAGCTTGAGCTGTGTTGTTCCTTGATCATTAAAACTCCTTTTCTTTGATTACTAATCAAGTACAGGATTTTCTTTTTGACAGACCATATATGACACAGTAGGGCAGCCCCATAGACTTTTTTCCAAGGATATGAAACCCTGGTGGCGTAGTGGGTTAAGTGCTATATCTGCTAACCAAAAGATCGGCAGTTCAAATCCACCAGGCACTCCTTGGAAACTCTACGGGGCTGTTCTGCTCTGACTTCTAGGGTTGCCATGAATCAGACCTGACTTGATGACAGTGGGTTTGGGTGGGTATGATCTTAAGACCACCATACCTTTCTCTTACGAGGTGGCTAGTGGGTTTGAATCACCAACTTTTAGGTTGGTAGCCAAGCTCTTAATGAGTGTACTGCTAGGGATCCTTCTTTAAACACTGTAGACAAGGAGAAGGAGGGTTGAAGCTGGACCCTCTTTCAGGAACATGGTACATGATAAAATAATGAGCTCTATTAGCACCTTCTTGGGCAGGCTAATTATGAATACTAAAATATTCACTCAATGAGAAATTTTAAAAAGTCACCCAAAGAAGCAGCTCTCTTAATGTATGCCCAAAGTATTTATAGACAGATGATTAAAGCAGTTTCAATACAATCCTTATTGAAATATTCTCATCTGTATTTCAGCAAGATTTCACTCCTTCTGTACTAAATTCTATACTAAAGCAACAATAGTCTAAATTAGTAAAAGCACAGGAAAAAACTTTGATAGAAACTGGAAATGTCTATAACCTTTACCCAATCCAGGGATTTCAGGAGATGTTAATTGTTCTATAATATTTGCCCAATCCAGGTATTTCAGCAGACATTTAACAGGGCCTGGAATTGAAAGTATCTTCTAAAACATTAGTAAAAGATTTAGGAACTCTGGCAGTATAGTGCTTTGGTGCTGAGTGGGTAAATGAAAAGTTGGCAGTTCAAAAATATCCCCAGCAGCTCTGTGGGAGAGAGACCTGTTTGTGTGCTGCTATAAAAATTACAGCCTATAAAACCCTACTGGGAAGTTCTAGTCTGTCAGACAGGCTCACTATGAGTCATAATTGACTTAACACACCCAGTGATAAGAGTGACAGGTTTGGCCCAATGCAGCTATGATTCTTGGTCACATGTGTTCTTGTGGACAAATAATCACACAGACTATATGGCCTGGTAAACTGCACAAATGGGGATTTAAAAAATGCTTTCTAAACATTGCTGATGCTAGTGATGACAATTATTTTACTAGTTTGGGTCAGTATGGCAAAACACCTATAGGTTTGTGTTGGCTGTGCACTAACTAGTCTACGACTGGAAGAAAAACAGTATTTGATATCAATGAATTTTCAGTATAAAATAAAGAGCTCTCATGCTCCTGTATATGTGTATGTATCATTCATTGGGCTTTTGAAGTACAACCTCACATATTTGAATTAAAAGAAAAAACTATAAGAAAATACGTTATCCTTCATTTATAGATAAATGAGGACAGGGAAGCTTCTTTTTTCTCTTTTAATGCTTTTCTTCTTCTTATTTTTAAAATTTTATTTTTATTGTGATTAAGTGAAGGTTTACAGTCCACATCAATTTTCTATCTAGAACCCAAAGCTAACACCTCTATGAAATTCTATCTGTTCTCCTCACCCTGTGTCAGCACACTCTTTCTTTCCACTCTGTACTTTCAGTATTCACTCAACCAACACTTTTCCCCTTCTCTCTACCCTCTCCTTTCCCTTCTAGAGGAGAACCAGTTGGACAGCTTCACATACATATGTATTAGATGATAAAGTACACATACCACCTGCATCATTCTGTGTCTCATAGTCTAATCTTTGACTATTTGGCTTCAGTACTGGTTTCCACACCAGGCTAACAGCAAGTCCAAGGGCCATGACCTCAGGGAACCCTCCAGGTTGTTGGGCCATCAAGTCTGGCCTTTAAATAGAGTTTGTGATCTGCATATCCCTTTTTCTCCTGCTACGTCGGGGACTCTCCATTGTGTTCCCTGTCAGCGCTATCTTTGCTGGTGGCCAGGCATCATCTAGTTCTTCTGGCCTCGTGCTAATTCAGGCTCCCCATTGTATTGTCCCTTCCATCTCCTGGGCTCATATATCCCTCATGTCTTTGATAGTCCTGGTTTTCATCTGCTCCAGGTGGGTTGGGACCAATTGATGTTCCCTAGATGGCAGCTTGCTGGCTTTTAAGGCCCCAGGTGCCACTCCCCAATACGAGATGTAGAACAACCTCTTAGAAAAAAACTTGTTATGCCAACTGACCTTGATGTCCCCCGCAACCATGGTTCCCAGACCCAAGGACAGGTAAGTTTTTACAATGTTGAATGAATATTATTTGGCATCCTAGGAATCTGAGGTTAGGAGATTTTCATTCACTTGGAGCAGATACCACTGCTGACGACAAGGTCTGCAGTTACAATCCACCAGGCACTCCTTGAATACTCTGGGGATCAGTTCTACCCTGGTCCCTAGGGTCGCCAGGAGTCAGATCTGACTAGATGGCATTTCGCTGGCTGGAACAGATATTTGCCACCACAACCGCAGTATGATAAACTGGCAGACGTGTGGTGGGAACAGCCTGTACTGGCATCTAAAATAAAATAAAAAAACCATTCATTGCTGTCAAGTCAATTCTGACTCATCATGACTTTGTAGGACAGAGTAGAACTAGTCCCTACAGAGTTTCCAATACTGTGATCTTTTCAGAAGCAGATTGCCACATCTTTCTCCCATGGAGTGGCTGGCGGGCTTGAACCGCCATCTTTTTGGTTAGCAATAGAGTGCTTTAAGCCATTCACCGTTGTAATTACCATCTTGACACCAACTTATTCCCCCACCTTTCAGCAAACATTTATTCTCTCTAATACATTCTTATGCTCACCATTGCTAGGTGAGATGATACAAGTGAAGCTTTCACTCAGTAAACACTAACTCACAATACCAAAGGCAGCAAAGGAAACAGGAATGATGACTCAGTCCAGGGACCACTTACAGGAAGCTTTTTATTGTGGGGTGCATAATGACTGATGGTGTAGTGGTTAAGCAGCTTGACTGCTAAGCCAAAGGCCTCTGGTTGCAGTCCTCCAGTAGCTCCTCAGGAGGAAGACCTGGTGACCTCCTCCCGTAAAGATTACAGACCAGAAAACTCTAGGGGGCTATTCTACTCTTGTCACATGTGGTTGCCATGAGTCTATGAAGAGGGTGCCAGGCCCTATAAATGATATACAGACTGTAAAGGATCCTCTTTGCTTTCGTTATGTGTGCAGTTTCCTTGGAGAGGATGGCATGGTGGCATCGGACTCAGGATCTAAGCAGCCAAGGACAGAAGCACAGGCTGAGGGGTCCTGGAGCTGCTGTGTGGGTGGCAGGAGTCCCCGCACTCTGTGTCATCATCAGTGGAAGCTTGAAATCAGCCATGGGTGGAGTGTATGCACCACAGGAACCATGAATCCTACACATCAGGGGTTATTTCCCACCTCTACCCCCCGTACCCCCAGAGCTGCCTGCTAAACATTCACCAGCACATCACTGAAGTCACGTAATCGAGGTGAGATGCTGGAAGAATCGGGGAATTAGGAAGAAGGTTGGGGAGCCTCGAGGACATGTTCCAGGTGAGATGACCCTTGGGCTGGACCTTGCAAGCGGAGAATGAACTTGGGGAGCATTTGCTGATGTGCTCTGTTCTCTCGCAGGCTCATTCTGCAGCTTCCAGCTCTGAAGGAGAAATCCTAGTTGGAGCAGCTCTGCAGAGTAGTCAACGGTCTTTACCATATTCCTGTGAAATCAAGTCTGTGTGCACACTGATGATGCCAGATGCTGAGAACATCAAGTGAGCGACAGGAGCAAACCGTCTTTAAACTGGGAGTGCTCCTTTTAGCTAAATAACAGATTGGCTCACAAATCAAAGAGTGTCACTTGTGAATAATGAGCTTTTTCAGAAAGTGTCATCTATAGGACACCAAACGGTCAACAATTTCTCTAAAGCCAAGAGGAGAAAGCGATGGGACAGGGAGACTACAGAACTGGAAATAGTACAACCAGAACAGAATAAATGAGAATGATACACATTGTCAAACATGTAACTAACTTCACTGAGTAATTTATGTAGGAATTATTCAATAGAACCTAACTTGCTGTGTAAACGTTCACCTTAAACACAATGAATATTAATTAAAAATATAGTAATAAAATAGGAGTAGCACACATCATAGAATGAGTTAGCAATATCACTAGATAAAAATACAAGCACTGAGGATGAGAAGATGGCAACCATTTTTGGCATTTTCCTCGTTGACTTAAACTAAATGATCCAGTTCCTTAAATCAGATTTGTTCTTCAGAGATGGCTGCATTTACTGATTCACACTAAGAAAAGAAGCCTGGGTCTCCACTCACGTCATTTCTTCTTGCTGAAATTACATAACACGCCGTTAAAACAATTATTGACCATTAAGTGCATATGAAAAGACATCAGTTGTCAGAAGAAGACAACGATGGTTTTTTTACATAAAGGAGCCCTGGTTGCACAGTGGTTAACCCAAGAGGTTGACACTTTTAACTTACTCTCCACTCCGTAAGAGAAGGATGTGACAGTCTGCTTCTATAAAGATTTAAAGACTGAAAAACCATGGGGCAGTTCTACTCTGCCCTATAGGCTTGCTATGAGTCACAATTGACTCAATGGCAGGTGGGTTTTGGCCTTTCTGTATATATATGTGAACTCGCCTATAAACACAAGGAACCCACAGCTTATATGCATGAAATGGAAAAGGCGTGTATACTTACTATCTACACTCCCTAGAGGATTTTAAGCCAGCTGGAGCATCTGGTGAGATTTCTAAAACATTCTTGGTATCTACTCATTTATTTGACTCTGGTATCATTTTAAAAGTCAAAGAGGCGTTTACAAGGCTCTGTACAAGGCTGTTATGTATGCAGAACCGTCACACTGCAGCATCTGGGGAAGGAAGCACATCTGCCTTATGCCTGTTTTTCCTGGATGTCTCCCTGACTCTGCTTTTATGGAGGTGGGATGGAGGAGGGAGTCATAAACGTTCCCTTCGATTTGACTCTGAGAGTTAAGAATACGAGGTCTGTCACTGAAGTCCACGAACTTAATTGTTCTACGTGCTACATACCTCATTGCTGAACATCATGACAGTCACCTTCAAAGCAATCTCGTTGGGAAGCTATTCACCAGTGCTAGCACCTGGTCCACTCTTCAAAGCGATTTTGAAACTCTTTCTGGAATGGCCATTGTGCACGGTGGTATGGTGGCTTGGTGGCAAGTTCGCAAACTTAATTGTGTAGTTGTCTGTGAGGGAGTGTTTAGTCAGTAAACAATAACCATATTGGAACACCCTCCCTCCCTACTCACCCGATCTAGCCCCCAGTGACTTTCTTCTTTACCTGAAGATAAAGGAAATACTGAAAGGAAGACATTTGGATGATGTTCAGGACATCAAGGGTAACATAAGGACAGCTTGGATGGCCATTCCAGAAAGAGTTCCAAAATTGCTTTGAAGGGTAGACTAGGTGCTGGCGTTGGTATGTAGCTTCCCAGGGCGAGTGCTTCAAAGGTGACTGTAGTTATATTCAGCAATGAAGTATGTAGCGCTTTTTCTAGGATGAGTTTGTGAAGTTAACTAGCAGTCCTTATTATACATTCCACTTCCCCTTGTGACTAAGATGACTAAGATGACAAGATGCTGAATTCAGGACAAAGGTGCACCCAAGGAAGCAGGAATCTTTGTGCTGGTGACTGCAGTGTGGGATCCAGGCCAGCTAATCACATTACTTCAAGAGCCAAGAGGTGGCCTGTAGACAGTGAAATAAAGGGAGGGAAGAAGCAAGACTGATCTTGTTAACAGGGAAGCAGAGAGAGCTCTCCTTTTACATAACTGGTTAGAGCGCCTTGTTTTCTCAGGAGTAGGATCACTTGGGAACCTTGGTGGCTCCAAGCTGGTGGGGTATTTTTCAGCCCCTCCAAACGCTAGAGCCACAGAAATTCAATTAGACTTGTCTTAACCAGAACCAAATCCATTGCTATTGAGTCAGTTCCAACACAGAGACCGTACAGGACAGACTAGAACTGCCCCACAGGATTTCAAAGGCTGCAACTTTGCAAAGCAGACTGCTACGTTTTTCTCCTATGGCGCAGCTGGTGGGTTCAGACGACCAACACTGTTGTTAGCTGCTCAGGACTTAACCACCGCAGAGTGCTCAATCTGTTTTAGGGGAAAGTAGATAGGACCTATTCTACTCCCCCTTCCCCCACAAAAAAATGATGCTTCCATCATGATCCCATTTCCAGTTTACTATTTGGCAAAATTTCTAGAAAGAATCCACCTTCCAAAGAATTGGACAGAAAGTCAAGTTTTGCAAGCTTTCTGCAACTTGAAAAGAATTTCAGCTGAATCTCCACGATTCCCAAAGTGCGGTCTAAAGGCTCCTGGTGGGAGTCACATCCTAACACACTTCAGGGGATTCCCAGGCTCTGCCTTTTCAAACTACATGTGGATATGATTGTGAAAGATGACCCAACTATTAGGAGAGACAGATGCAGACTTGAAGAAGAAAGCTGTGAAACGATTTGCAAAATAGAAAGCAAAACTTTCAAGCCAAGCCAAGTGCTGTGGAGTTGGATCTGACTCACGGCGACCTTAGGGGCCAGGGTAGATCAAGAGATTTGCAAAAATGGGAAAGTGATGCTATGCTTTTCAAGAAATGTATGGTTTGGGAAATTACAGTGATTTGTATAATAATATATTATTTGTTCTGACATAAAAGTAGCTTATAATTATTTTACCACAAATACGTAAATATTTTTAAAATTTTTCAATTTTCATTCCTCAGATGGTAAATGTGGATAGACTTAACCCACACAAACAAAAGTTCTTTGGGATACTCAATAACTTTTTGAGCTTTTTAAAAGTCTTGTGAAAATATACACAAGAAAACATCAATTCATTCAACAGTTTCTACATATGAAATTCAATGATCTTGGTGATCGTCTTTTTGCACAGCAGTTATTCCAATCTTTTTCCTAATTATTCTTCTGCAGTAACATAAACTCAATGTCCCTCAAACAAGCCCCCTCACTTTCCCTTTCCTATCTATGGTAACCACTAATAATCTTTGGTTTCTATGGATTTGCTTATTTCACATAAGTGACGTCATGCAGCATCTGTCCTTCCATGATTGACTTATTTTGCTCTGCATCATGTTTTCAAGGTTCAATCCCTTTCTCTTCATGAATGAGTAATATTTCATTGTGTAGATATACCAGTTTTTATTCATTCATCCACTGATGGATGTTTAATTTATAGGTCCCAAGTAATTTTTAAATTATAAATGGCTCCTGAGACCAAAAGGTTTTAGAACTGTGGAGACAGACAAATATGAAAGCATTCTCATGAACCTTAATTTTGGCTTGAACCTCTGGATCACAATGAGATTGTGATCTCATTAGATTCTACAAGGTCCAAGTCTTAAATTAGCTTCTGAGTGAAAATGCCTGATGTACAAAGAATGAAGACTTACAGAAACCCAGAGAGGCTAGGACAATGACAGACACAAAAGCCAGGCCAAACCCATGGCTATCGACTTGATTGTGACTCACGTTGACCCAAAGGACACTGTCGAATTGCTCCATGTGGTTTCAAGGCTCTAGTCTTTTATGAAAACAGACAGCCACATCATTCTCCCAAGGAGTGTCTGGTGGGTTGAAACGGCCTACCTTTGGGTTAGCAGCTGGGTGCTTTAACCACTCAGCAACCAGCCTCCTGGAACATAAACTATTTTAACAGTCTTTCCATGTACAGTTCGGTGACATTGATTACATTCTTTGAGTTGTGTAACCATAGACTTTTGTTTTAACGTATCGAGTTTTATAGATTTTATTCTGGAGCCAGTAAATATTTTATATAGTTATAAAACTGTATTAGATCAAAGGAAAAACCAACCAACCAAAGCTGTAGCCATTGCATTGGAACTGAAGCTGCCTCACGGCAATCTTATAGGACAGGAAAGAGCTGCCCCATGGGGTTTCCAAGGAGCACCTGGTAGATTTGAACTGTCAACTTTTTGGTTAGCAGACATAGCACTTAACCACTATGCCATCAGGATTCCTATGCCACCAGGATTTTATTTAAATGAAAGAGCAATTCCTAAAAACTGACAATAAAATGAAACAGATGCACAAATGTGCACATCTACACAGAAAAGAACTATTCCAATATCCCTCGGGACTTTAAAATACTAGTATCTGGGAATTCTCGGTGTGATGTACCCTAAGGTCACATCCACAAAATCTCAAAAAACAATATAATCCACCTTCAGTAATCACACTGTTGATGGCCACTTTGGTATTGTTGCTCCAGGGCTGCCGTCGGAGTATTGTGAGATAATAATAGTTACGTTACGAGTGACCACACTGGCGTCTTTGAGACCTTCTTAGTCTGGCTGAAGGGAGCTATTGTGTAAAATAGGTGAAGTCAGATACAATCCACGTAATCTAGGTGGACCTGTAGTATCAGCATCACCTGATGATGATTTTGGTTTTTAATAAAGAAGATATATTTTTAAGGCAGTCTTAGTGAACTAATGGTGAAGCATGGGGTTGCTAAATGAAATATTGACAGTCCAAACCTACCTGGTGGCTTTGAGGGGAAAAAGTCGGGTGACCTGTTCTTGGAAGGCTAACAGTCAAGAAAACCTAATGGGGCCGTTTCACTCTGTAACACACGGGGTCACCATGAGTCAGAATCAATTGGGCAGCACCTAACGACAACGATATCTTTGTCTTACAACTGTGTCATAATCCTGGTCCTTGAAACTTGAGTTTACAAAAGCTCCTTGTTAGAAAGAAATGAGTGTGACGGGGAAAAAAATACCTATTTTTCCAGCTTTGGGAAGGCCCAGAAGCAGTGATCTGTCTCGTGGTCACTAACTGTCTCAGCATTCTGATTAAGACCTTGACATAGCATTTCCCACTAGAAGTCTTTAGGAGTCCTTGGAGAAACGGTGATTGCTGGTCTGGGGCAAGGTAGATATCACAGTTTCTCATAGCACAAAGCAGGCATGCTATCAAAATCCACTAGAGCATGTCAAAGGACTCTGGAGTCCAGCGCGTAAGACCCTCGTTGGCCAAATACAGGATAATTTGAGCAGTAATGAAGAAGAAAACTGTAGTGGGTAGAAGAATACCAAGTACATTTAAGTCGACTCGACGGCACTTGGCTTGGCATGTGTTCCCGGTGACTAAGAAAACTCCTTGTAACAAAAACAACTATCCATTGGTTAAACAAACAAACAAACAAAAAAGGCAAACCTGTTGCCATGGAGTTGATTCAGAGTCATAGCATCCCCATAGGACAGAACAGAACTGTCCCGTCAAGTTTCCAAGAAGCACCTGGTGGATCTGACTTTTGGTAAACGGCCATAGCTCTTAACCACAGCACCTCTGCAGAATTAATCCTAAGAAAGAACATCTTTGCTGAATTTTGAAAACTGCTAAGTCATGAGTAGGAAACAAGCAGTTGTTCTTCATTTCCTGTATGATGTGGACCTCAGGGGTCACCAAAGCTCGATGAACGGAAGTTTTACTGTATGTGTTTCAGCTAACAGACAAAGAAGAAAGTTAGAATTGGAACAGCATCAAAAAGAACTCAATAAAAAAATAAATGGATTTAGACAAAGATTATTACTGGTTAGTAACATTGCACAGAGAGAAAAAGACATTGTGTACTTCCTAATGAAGATATACAGGATCACTTATGAAACATGCGTGCAAGGACATGCATGGAAGCACATGTATACACACATGCGCGCGCACACACACACACCCCCACCCATACCCACACCTCTCTAGATCTCGAAATACACATGACAGAAGAGCATTTTCAAAGACATCATAGGAATTCCCTCACCAAAATTAAGCCTGTCATAAACTCTAAAGGAAAGCAATTTAATTTCCTCGAGAGAGCTTGGGTCTCAGTTCAAAACAAGCAAACTGAAAAAATGTCATTAGGGCATCAGAGGAGTCTGAACATTGATTTGCAGGCTATTTGAAGGATACCAAGGAACTATAAATATTTTCAGTGAGATAGTATCATTATTATGTTCTTGGGGCTTATCATTTAGAAGTATTTACAGAAGTATTTACAGATGGTGAGATATCCAGGATCTCCTTCAAAATAGTCTGGTGTGGGAGGGGACGAGGGGCTGGTTTGATTTGCCACCTGCTGATGATTGTTGACAGTGGCCGCTAGACAGATGGGAGTTCATTTTGCTATTCCCTCTGTTTAAGAACATTCTAGAGGAGCATTCTAAAGGAGTTCATCTGCACTGTCATTGAAGGCTCTTGCTAACTGGAGCAAGACGGACAGTGGTCTCACGGAGTAGCTTGCTGAGGGGGCAGAGTGGTCTAAGAACTTCCCTTTGGAACAGGAAAGGAAGGCTCTGTGGCAGCCAGCACTGTCCCAGGGGCTAGTACAGTGCCTAGCCTAAGCATATGCAACAATAAAAAAAGAAAAGAAACAAACCCACTGCCACTGAGTCGGTTCTGACCTATAGAGGCCCTATCTGACAGGGTAGAACTGTTGCATAGTCTCTAAGGAGCGCCGGGCACATCCAAACTGACCTTTCACTTAGCAGATGTGACACTTAACCACTAGACCCCCAGGGTTTCCGTATGTAACTATGTGCTGTAAAGGCCTGAGCAGGTTCTCTCAGGTGTGTGCAGTGGGGACGGGGCAGGGTGTGGGAGTGGAAAGACCATTTAGCATCTTCCAATCAGGAGATAAAGAACTTTAAATAACAGGAGAGCCATCTAGCTCAATTGCTGGCTGCGTTCTTTAGATACCAGAGCAGATAATAGATAAGGCAAAACGGGACAAAATTGATATAGGAATAAAAGAGATGCCAGAAAGCACCAGAGCAAGCAGCTGAGCTTTGTTCTTACCAACTGGAACCTGCACCTTCTCCCCCTGCTTCTGGCTGAGCTTCCCATCCCACCTACTACCTCTTGTTCTCTCTCTCTCTCTCTCTCTCTCTCTCTCTCACACACACACACACACACACACACACACACACACTCGGCGCCAGAGTTTCGGGCTCTCTCGGGTCCCTTTCCTTTAATCACGCCGTTTTAGAAGGGCCTGCGGGGGCGCTTCTTTTCACCTTGGTAACACGGCTTCGCGGCCCTTCTTCCGTCACTCTGGGCTGGAGGAAAAAGGGACCCTGCAAGCCCTGGGCAGGGCGGAAGGTTCGGGCAACTATTTTATGAATGAGAAAGCTAAGATGCCGAGGGGTTGTGTAACAACCCCAAGAGTAACCGCTGTGTGTCGAGCTAGCGGTGGAACCCAGTGGCGACCCCAGTGATTTTCCCGGAGCTCACGCTCCCAGCCCTAACTTTGCTCCTTGACCTGCTCATGGCTCCCGTTTTCTGCTTCCTCCAAGTGCAATCCATGCAACACATCCGGTTTCCGAATCTTGTGGTTAGTAGCTCGTCCTATCTACAAGCGGAGCCTTCCGCTCTCCAGCCTGGATCTTCGTGTCCATCTATACCCTCCATCGCACACTGAGAATACCACCTGCAGCCCTGCACCCAGCTACACCTCTTGCAGGATATCCAACCATGCGAATCCCACCTCCTCCATGAAGTCCTCTTGGGGTTTCTCTGACCCTCCAAATCTCGTGGGGTCCCTGGGTGGTGCAAACAATGAACATGTTTAGCTGCTGATAGAAAGGTTGAGAGTTTGAGCCCACCCAGAAGTGCCTCTGAAGAAAGGGCTGGCAATCTGCTTCAGAAAAATTGGCCACTGAAAACCCTGTGGAGCAGAGTTCTACCCTGACCCACGTGAAGTGGCTGTGAGTCAGAGGCGACTCAACAGCAACTAGTTCCAGATCTCTGAATTCAGGTTGTATTTATAATGTTAGTCACAGCACTGGTCAAGTCACTGAGCACTTGATGAAAGCACCTTCCATCACTGATGAGTGCGCTCGCTCTCACAGTGCCTAAAGAATGCTGAATTGATTGTCTGGTTGTCCTGACTCACAGTTCCCAGAGAGGGGAGGCAGTGCCACCCAGTTTGGGTGCACGAAATGAGCACAGCCTGAGATGGCCCCGTGCAGACTCAAACTAGTGTTGGAGATTACGTATGTTTTCCTTTTCTGTACATGTCCGTATTGCATTTACTCTGTATTCACGTTTGATTTAGTTTAAAACATGTCTATGTTACATGCCATTATGAAAATCTAATCAAAACTTGATTTTAAGAATCTTTGTCTGGAATTTATCCTTTGGGAAGAAATACCCCATTTATCACTTGGTTTCTAAGGCTCCAGGCATAACACCTGCCACGTCTGTGGCCCAAGGAGTAGGATATCCGATCATGCAAATCCCACCTCCTCCATGAAGTCCTCTTCAGGTTTCTCTGACCCTCCAAATCTCATGGGGTCCCTGGGTGGCGCAAACAATGAACATGTTTAGCTGCTGATAGAAAGGTTGAGGGTTTGAGCCTACTTTTGTGTAGGAAGTCCAGATGTGTGGGAAGAGGACAGAGCGTGCAGGTAGAATCTGGGCTTTACTCCTGGAGCTGCCCCTAGCAGGCCCAGGGCTAGGCTACTTCAAGCTTCTCCCACTGCAAGAGATGCTATGGCCCTCTCCAGGAGGATCTGTGAAGGTTAAATGAAAACACATGACTGGAAGTGGAAGCTCAATAGATGTTAACTCAGCCACCCAAGATACAACATCTGGTCTCTATTCACCTGAACGAATAGAGGACAAAGAGGACCCAGGAAGCAGAGAAGGTAATAAACTGCAGATCTAACTGCTTCCATAGACTACTACCTCCTTTGCCATGAGATCAAAAGAACTAGATGGTGCTCGGCTACCACTATTGAACATTTTGATCAAGGACTCAATAGATGGATCCTGACCAAAAGGAGGAGAAAATGTGGAACAGAATTTCAAATTCTCATTGGAAACCAGACTCACCGGACTTGTTGAGACTGAGGCAACCCCCAAATCTATTGCTTGGAAACAATTTTTAAGCCCTTGAAAGAAAATTATCCCATGAAGTCATCTTTAAACTAACAGCAATTTAGCTCTCTTGATAGAGAATGTTTGCTTCAAGCACTGCACTCTTTCTAAGTTCATCTGCATGAGGATGGGGGGAGAATCAACTTGATAGCAGCGAGTTTTAGGGGTTTGTATATATGTATACACATCTGGAAAATGCTGTTGATAACTGTCCCTGAATTCTCCCACTTTTAGGAGAGGGACAGTGCTTTCTTCACCTTTGTGCCCCCTACACTGGTTGTCTGGCCTACCGCTGGTGAATGGATTTGCTGAATGGATGAATGGCTATAAGACGCCTACATACTCAACACTGTTAAACTCAGTGTGAAATTCCTGAGTAGTGTAAACTGTTCATACCAAATACTCCCCTAAATGGTAGCAGTCTGAACCAGACAGTGGTGCCTCAGAAGAAAGACCTCGTGGGCTGCTTTTGTAAAGATGATGGCTGAGAAAACCCTCGGGAGCACAGTCCTACTCTAACACATGGAGCCATCATGAGTGGGAATCAACTTGGTGACAACAGGTTTCCGTCTGTTTTTTTAAAGAGTCTAGTATGTTGCTGTTCAGTGCTACCAAGTCAGCTCTGACACATGGGGACCCCGTGTACAACACTCCTGTGCCCTCCCCACAATCATCCATAGGCTCAGGTCTGCTGTCATAGCCCCTGTGTATTTCAAGTGCCTTCCAGCCTAGGGGGTTCACCTTCCAGCTTTCTATCAGTAGACCACCAAATTTTTCTTCCTAGTCTGTCTTAGTCTGGAAGCGCTCTGAAACCTGTCCTCTGTGGGTGACCCTGTTGGTGTTGGAAATCCTGGTGGCGTTGACTTCCAGCGTCACAGTAACGTTACCAGTGCCCACAGGACAAGAGACTGACAGACAGGACAGGAGGCTCTCAGGTTAGAACATGGGAAAAGATGAGCAGAGTGATGCTCTTTCTGATGTCTCAGGCATAACCACCAGCTAAGTGGGGAGTCCTATTGGGGCAACCCTTACGTGCTCAGCTGCCGACCCAAAGGTCAGCAATTCGAACCCATCATCAGCTTCATGGTAAAAAATGACCTGGCCATCTGCTTCCTGGAAATTACAGCCTAGGAAACCCTCTGGGGCAGTTCTGCTCTGTCACACGGGGTCACGCTGTGCTGGGGTGACACACAGCAACAAGCCTTACCCACAAACATCGATTTTCCTCCTAGCACTCCCAGCTGCAGGAAGCTTGCCCTCTGGTAAAATGTCCCTCTTTCTACAGTACCAGGCTGATAAGTGGGGCCTAAGAGGCACTTCCTGGAGAAACAGCTGCCCTCAAAGCCCTTCGTGTGTCTCACTTGCTCCAGGCCCTTGTGAAGCAATCTGCAGAGGAAGGGAGAGGCTGCCTCTGAGATCTGCAGCCTCCAGAAAGTGGTCTGTAGAAGTTAGAGAGCACCCTGCCTTGGTGTGTGTAGGTGTGAAATGGAAGGTGGTCCCCGCCCCCCCCAGCCCAGCCCTGCACCCTCACCCTTCATCCATTTCTGGGTCTGTGGTGCGGGAAGCCCTGCCCTCAGAGGAAGCCCGTTCTCTGACCAGGCCGAGACGCAGGGCTACACTGGAGCCTGGCCAAATGCAGCGGGTCTCCCTTACTCCGCCCCGCTGTAAACACTATTATTTTCCCCTTGGTTTATGGCTGCTCTTGCGAAGGCCCACAACTTGTTTAAAGCAGGTCTAAGCGAAGGGCTCTGGAGATTACAGGCCTGCTGCTGGTTTATGGCCGCTTACTTTGTCTAACATTCTTCCACACTCTTCCTTCCTCCCCACCCCCATCCCAGGACCCTGCTTCTTTTAAAAGGGGCCCTGTGGGCCGGAGGGGGCCTTCCACCCTCCACCCGTAACCTCTGCTTCCTCTCAGCTGCTGGTTGGAAGCTTTGACAGGAGGCTGGGTGAATGTTCCCTGGGGCAGGCTTCAGCTGGTCCCTCCCTGGGAGTGCCGGAAGTGTCTTCCATGTCCTCTGGGGTTCCACCTGCCCAGTAAGGCTGTCCCAGTGTGGACAGGATAAAGACCTCTGACCCCATTCCTGTCTTCAGCCATCCTGGCTGAAACCAGCTCCACTTTAGCTGCTTGCCTGGAGGCTAACCAGAGTCTTGAGGTTAGGACTCCTCTCCAAAGCCAGTGCAGGGACATCCAGACCAGGGTGGACCCAGAAGGTATGCTCCCAGACCCTAGTCCATGTGGGGGCTGCTAGCAAGCCTTCTTCTACAGTTTTTGCTGCTTTTCCCAAGCAGATGCTAATCCCCTGGCCCTGAGCTGCTTTCTTCCCCGGGTGGTGCAGTTAACACATGGTTAACCCAAAGGTTAACTCAAAGGTTGGTGGTTTGAATCCACCCAGAGTTGCCTTGGAAGAAAGACCTGGTGATCTCCTTCTGAAAAATCAGCCCCTGAAAACCCTACAGAACACAGTTGTTCTCTGACACACATGGGGTCACAATCAGTTGGAATTAACACGCTGGCAACTGTTTTTTTCTGGGCTTCTTGCCTGGTATACAGGAGCAGGGGGAAGTATTAGAGGAACTGAAGATGTCAGAGAAGATGGAAGTTCTCCATGCTTCCTTCGGGTTCCCTCAGCAGGAGCTGTGTAAGCTGTGGCTGCTGTCACCAGCCCTGCTAGATGCTGTTTCCAGGCAGAGCTGCTGTCCCCATTGGGCTGCAGAGATGGCTCGCTGAAGACCAGAGCCCCATAGGAAGGAGAACGGCTGTGTAAGGGAGAGACTCTAGCTGTCCACTGACCTCCTTGCTCTGTTTCAACCTGAAGATTCCTCCTAGGCAAAAATGTATTTGTTCAAGGATTTCGATGAAAACATCTGAAAGGGTGTCTGAGGGTTCAAGTTGGGGAGTAAATTTCAAACAGGTATGTTTTCTAGACAGACTGATTAGAAGAGAAACAAGATGGTCTTTAACTCATGTCCTAGTCACATGCAGACAAATGGCTTCTCATCACTCAAAACTCAGACTGGTCATCAAAGTTGATTCTGACTCACAGAGACCCTATAGGACAGAGTAGAACTGTCCCACAGGGTTTCTAAGGCTGTGATCTTTATACAAGCAGACTGCCACATCTTTCTCCTGCTAGTGGGTTCGAACTGTTAACTAGCACTTAACTACTAGCACTTAAGCCTAGCACTTAACTACTGCACCACCAGGACCTTTTAACTCAGAATGCACTCCAGAAAATAGAAGATGGGTGGCAGAGAATGTGAGGAGGCCACTTGGGACTCGTAATGCTTTCCCCATACTGGCAGTGCCTGGTCGTTTCACATCCGGTGTGCTTCATTCCTTACAGAGCAGGTGGAAAAGCTCACATCCTCACGACTTTACCTGACACACGGAGTGCTGTCTGAGAAACAGACACTGAACACAGCTGATGCTCAGGGTTTCTAGTCTCAGAAATAAAACACACAAGAAGGCAAACAATAAACAGTTGTCCTAAGGAAATAGGGTGACCATTGAGGATTCTGATCCTTGAGTGGTGCCAAGGGTTAACATGCTCAGCTGCCAACTGAAAGGTCTGAGTCTGCCCATAGGTGCCTCGGAAGGAAGGCCTGGTTATCTACTTCCCAAACATTTGAGCCCCTGAAAACCAGGTGGAGCACTGTTCTTCTCTGCCTCACACGGGGTCGCCCCAAGTCAGAGTCAGCTTGATGACAGCTGATGGTGGTGGCAGAGGATGGGACAGGAGCCTGATAAAGACAAATCTCAAGGGTCCCTCTGAGGTAGAAGCCAGCTGAAGGGAGTGTGGGGGAAGGACCCCAGAGAAGCCAGATCCCCAGAGAAGCTCCTCTGACCTTCCCGAAGCCCATTTGAAGTGTGTTTTGCCTTCTGTGTGTTCCTTCTCGTTTTATAATGAAACTCTAGCATTTCTACAGATTTCTTTGACATTCATAAACATATTGCAGCATGAAAAGCTCGTAATGGCTCAGTAAAATGTATCTTTTTGTTCCATTTTTCTCAGAAGAGGAAACTAGGACTTAAGAAAGTTCCACTTGCTCCTCAGATTGACCTAAACGGGACAAAACACCAAATCTGCTGCCTGGAGTTGACTCTGACACACCGAGACCTCACGTGTGACAGAGCAGGACTGTGCTCCCCAGGGTTTTCTGGGCTATAATCTTTACAGAAGCAGATTGCCAGGCCTTTCTTCCGTGGTGCTCCTGGGTAAACTGGAATCACTAATATTTAGGTTAGGGATGTGATCCAAATCAAATGCCAGGAGTCTTTGTTTGATTTTTGTTTGTTTGTTTTAAAGACATTGACAATTTGCTTCTATAACATTTAGGTGAAAATAAAAAGGCCTAAGAGTAGCTGAGGCAGTTCTAATGAAATACAAAATTGTCAATTCTGTATTTCTAGATGTCAGGGTCACTCAGACTATGCGGTAGTGACACAAAAACCTACTGCTGTTAAGTCAATTCCGACTCATACATTGTGACCCAATAGGACCGAGTAGAACTGTCCCATAGGGTTTCCAAGAAGCGCCTGGCAGATTCAAATTGCTGACCTTTTGGTTAGCAGCCGTAGCTATTGACACAAGTATAAAAAAATAGCCACCTGAACAGAATACAGAGTCCAGGAATAAATCCACATATTTGCAGACACAGGATTATGACCAAAGATCCAGTGCAGAGGGACTGAGAAAGGACTGTCTTCTCAATCACTGACGACAGAGCAGTGGGATCCCCAGGTGACAGACTGGGCCAATCTTACCCCTTCAACAAAAATCCGTTCCAGATGGATGATGGATCCAAATGTCAAAAACAACACAATTAAGTTTCTAGAATAAAGCACAGGAAAATCATCTTTATTTTACTGTTCTTTAAGTGAAATCAGTTTCTCATTAAACAGTTCATAGAAAATATCTTTATGACATTAAGGTAAGGATTATTTTTCTTAAACATGAAACTAAAGTTACTAAATGTAAAGGAAAGAGATAATTTGAACTACATAAGCAACAAGAATGTCCAGTCATCAACAAAACACCATTAAGAGAAAAAGAGGCAAGCCTCAGTGTAGACTGTATTTACAATCCATGTAACTGTAACTGATGAAAAGTTTGGATCTGAGATGCTAACGAGCTCCCAGATGAATGAGATGACAGGGTGCTTCACTGCCCCCAGCTGAACGCTCACAGACGTTGCAGGATGCTACAAAAGGAGTGCGTGCTTAGGGACACACTGAGTATGGATTAAAAAAGACACACACACACACACACCCATTGCCATGCAGTTAATTTCACCTCACAGTGACCCTATGGAATGGCCCCACAGAGTTTCCTACAAGCAGCTGGTGGATTCAACCTGCTGACTTTTTGGTCAGCAGCCATAGCACCTACCCACTGCACCACCAGGCTTTTCAAACGTGGGCTGGAAAGATGTGTTTACACAGCTCTTGTGTGAAGTTAGGTCACAGCTAGCTGTCCTGGTTCAGGGACGGCTTCCAGGAATGTTTCCACTGTCCCCTGTGCCAATTCTCACTGTTACCAAAAAACCAAACCCATTGCCGTCGAGTCGATTCCAGCTCACAGTGACCCATCATGACAGGAAGGCAGAAAATTCTTCCCACTTTTGTTGCACAACACAACAAAATGCTGCTCCTGGGCCATCTCTGTGACCTGGTTCCCATCAGATAACTGTGATCCATAGGGTTTTCACTGGCTGATTTTTGAAAGTAGATCACCAGGCCTTTCTTCAGCATCACAGCAACACGCCAGCCTCCACTGACAAATGGGTGGGGGCTGAGCAAGAGATGCACTGGCTCGGAATAGAACTAGGGCCTCCTGAATGAAAGGCAAGCGTTCTGCCGCAGAACCACCAATGCCATCTGCTTCTAATCATTAGGCATGTCCGATTTTAAGTGGAGAATTCAGTTCTTAGCAACACCAAGTGAAAGCTGAAGTTGTCCCCTGACAACTTGCAATGAACGTGAATACAGCACACTATCTGTGTTATAAAACCAAACACATTTCCACCAAGTCAATTCTGACTCATAGCAACCCTATATACACACACACGCATATATATTTTTTATGGGACTCAAATGTTTACCAGGATTTCTCTATTTGCAGGACACACACTTGTAGTGGTATTACACACAGTGAATACATCTATGTGATGTCACATATTTTATGCCGGAGGCGAGACAGAATTGACTTCCTCTAAAAGATGATGTGGAAGCCTTGGTGGTCTAGTGGGTTAAGTGCTACGGCTGCTACCCAAAGGTCAGCAGTTCAAATCTGCCCGGTGCTCCTTGGAAACTCCGTGGGACAATTCCACTCTGACCTCTAGGGTTGCTATGAGTCGGCCCTGATTCGATGACAGTGGGTTTGGTTCTTCTTTTTTTTTTAGAAGATGATGATACGAAACCGCTGACATTTGAAGCCAAGCCAAGTGCCGTCGAAAAACTGCAGGAAAAAGTTTTACAGAGATATACTAGGCATAAGTAGATAATTAAAATACAATTATTTTCCTGGATTTTGAGGTGTTCGAGTGTTTGTCAGTGTTTTAAAATTTATGATTTTGTGTTTTCTTATTCTAAATAAAGACATTCACACTTGATGGTTTCGAATGTCACGTTTTACTTATGTGAAACTCAGTCTCCTTACCTGAAAATGGGGTCAATAATATATAAGTTATAGTGTTAGTAAGATAATTAATTGAATAATATGTATAAAATAAATATATGTAATAATATAATATACATCATGCGTGACACAAGGTCCCTGGAGGGTACAAATGGTTTGCACTTATCTGTAAACAGAGAGCTGGTGGTTCAAACCTACCCAGCAGTGCTGCACAAGAAAGGCCTGACAATCTCCTTCTGTAAAGATCGTTGCCAAGAACATACTATGGAGCAGTTTTACTCTGTAACACATGTGTCACATGAGTCAGAGTTAATTCCATGACAATGAGTTGTTTTTTTTAATGTCTAGTATACAAAGCAAACCAAACTCATTGCCATAGAATCAATTCTGATTCATAGTGACCGTATAGGACAGCAGCTGGTGGATTCCAGCTGCCAGTCTCTCGGTTAGTAGCCTGAACTCTTAATCCCTGTGACACCGGAGCTTGGTACAATATATAAAATAGACTTAAATTATTTTTTAAAAGCTGCCATGGCTTCTTGTCATTGCTTTGTGTCACAATAAAGGGATGAGGACTAGAATAAGAAAGCAAATGTGAAAAAAAGAAAGTGTCATCAAACCTGATGGCTGAGCCCTTCTTGTGGGACTGTAAGATTCTCTGAACCCACCAGCAGCGAATTCTCAATGCCTGCTTCAGGCAGTACTGATTGGGAATACACAAATAAACCACACACCTCACCCCAACGGGTTCAATAACAGCATGATTCGCAGGCTGTTCTGTTTTCTTTCCTTTGTCCCAGAAGGAAACGCTGGTGGAGCAGTGGTTACGAGTTCAGCTGCTAATTATAAGTCCAGCAGTTCGAATCTACCAGGTGCTTCTTGGAAACCTTATGGGGCATTTCTACTCTGTCCTACAAGGTCACTATGAGTTGGAGTTGACTCGAAGGCAACAGTACTGTGTGTACAGCAGAACCAAATGCTGCCTCATCCTGCCGCCTTCTCAAGTCTGTTCCTCTTGCCTGAGCCCTGTGTTGCAGCTGCTGTGTATTTTGAGTGCTAGCTTTCTTTATTTCGTTCAGCACTTCTGAAATCCAAAGGAATAGCCATCAATAATGTCCCTCAGAAAAAGACATTGCTAGATGTGTTGTCCTGGCATTATAAAGGCCATGTTTCGTTCAAAGGGTTCTTAAGGTGGATTTGACTTAGATGTGGAGTTAGATCTCTGAAGCTGATACGGTACACTCTGGCAACTAGTCTCTCCAGCAGCCGAAAATCAGGGGAAACCAGGGCGTTCGAGAAGGTGTTTCGTGGCTACACAGCGACCCCTACTGTTCACTACGGGAATAGAGAAAACCTAGAGCAAAACCCCCAAAGCGCTGATTCCGGAGCCGACACCGAGCCCTGGACAAGTGGGTGCGGCTGTACTGTTTATTACGCACGTCTTGACCGCAATAATACCTCAGGAGATTGGCTGGGTTCACATCTACCTACCAAATGGAAGCCTTCCGATACAAAGGGAGTTTCAAGGTCAAGGCTGACTCCTCTGGCGTGGGTCAGGGCTGGGGTGTGTCGGGGAGAACACTGTGGCTGGAGGGACTGGGCATTTGTTTGCTCTATGGGCCAAGCGTCTGACCGAATCAGGAAGGGCAAGTAGGAACTAAGCCTTCTTCACCTTTTGTCAGGAAATGACACTTCGCAGGCACCAGAATGTCTAGGCTGGGCGTGACAGGTCTATTGATCACTGGCCAATCCCGTGGATTTCCACTCCTCTCCAGAGAGGCATCAGTGGGGATTTTTCTAAGTCCCCTCCCTTGTCTGGCCCTGTTGCCAAGTCAGGAATGTTCAGGACACTCCTCACCGTAGGTGTGGCAGCTCGTAGAAGACCTTTATGACAAAGGGGAAAGGTGACAAGCTTGGCTTGCTGATGTGGAGCCTGCGTCCCACAGAATGTCAGCAGTGCAGGCAGTGTGTACCCGTCGTCGTGGTTGGGTGCCATTGGGCTGACGCCAACTCCTGCCGCCAGCCTGGGACAGCGCAGAGCTGCCCCACCGGGTTTTCTCGGCTCTTCTCCTTACACAAGCAGGGTGCTGGGCCTAGGAAGGAGTGAGTAGTCCTTTTTAGCTTTAGTTAGTTCGTTTCACTTCATTTTGCTGCTGATGAATGCTATGGACCTGCAGAAAGTATTGCTGGGCGTTCATGGGGCAAGCCTGCAGGAGGCCAGAGAGACCCAGCTCAGCACTAAAGACTTCTCTGGCACTTTCCTGGGGAAATAAAAGAGCATATGAGAAAAATCTGTGCAAACTCAAAGGAGTCTTCGGTCCTAAGAAGACTGCTATAGATAAACAAGCATTCGCCTTACTGGGCCAGGAAATGCTAAGAATCCATGATGAGCCTCTCAGGAGAAGACACCAGATGGGTGCCCAGGATATGATGGGGATAGATTTGTGTTGTTGTTGTTGTTGATTTTTGCATTTGTTTTCTTGTTATTTTAAATAAATAAATAAATAAATCTTACACAACAGTTGCCATCTGAACATTCTTTTCACGGGTACGCTTAAATGGCCCCAACTGCATTCACTATGTCATGCCACCATCACCCGTGTCCGTCACCACAAAGAGCTAGCTCAGTGATTCCTGAGCAATGAGTCAGGGTAATGGGCATCTGCAACGGGGATAAACGCCTCAACAGAAAGGAGACCGGAACCAGAATCTCGGCATCTGGTTGTTGTCCACAGTGGGCTCCCTTTGTTGTTAAGTGGCCATCAGGTGGGTTCTGACTCGTGGTGAGCCCATGTGTGCAAAGTAGGACTGCTTCTAGGGTTTTCTAAGTCGTGACCTTTCAGGAGCAGATTGCCAGGTCTGTCTTCCGAGGGGCCTGTGGGTGCGTTCTAACCTGTGACCATTTGCCTAATCATTTGTGCCATTTAAGGACTCCTGCTAAGCTCCTACTAGGTCTGTTAGGTAGGAGGCTACCGTCTACTTTCACATCTGGATGGATTCTTACATGAGAAATAATGCACCACCAGCAACACCAACAGCCTCAGAATTTAATGTGTTTAACCAGCAGAAAGAAGAATAGACGCTAATATCTTGTGGTTGTTAGCTGTCACTGAGTCAACCAGCAACTCACAGTGACACCACACACAAACAGCTGCCGATTTCACGCTATGCCCGTGATTGGGTCCAGCCAGGATCATTGTTCCCCCCAGGGTTTTCAGAAGTGGGTCACCAGGCCGTTCTTCCTCATCTGTTTTAGTCTAGAAGCTCCACTGATAACCTGTTCAGCGTCATAGCAACACGCAGGCCTCCACTGACAGACCAGTGGGGCTGTGCCTGAACTGCATTGGCTCGGAACTGAGCCCAGGTCTCGCTCATGGAAGGCGAGGATGCTACCGCTGAACCACTGCTGTCGCCATTAGTATCGAGTGAGACCTTCTGGGCATTGTTCTAAGTACCTTGTATTTACTAATGTATGCAATGCTCCCAGCAGGATTATAAAACCTGTACCATCAACTTGATCTCAACTCCTAGTGACTGTGTGTGACACACCAGAACTGCCTCACAGAGTTTTTCAGTCAGCAATCTTTATGGAAACAGATGGGCATGGCTTTCTCCCATGGAGTGGCTGGTGGGTTTGAACTGCTGACCTTTGGGTAGCAGTGAGCACTTAACCATCATGCTACCAGACCTGCTTACTCAACAAGATTATCATTCCCAATTTACAGATGAGGAAACTGAGGCCAAAGAGGCTAAGTCACTTGCTGGGGAAACCAGGACGTAAATCCAAGCAGTGTCACTGCAGAGAGGGGCTTATCAACCACCACTAGACTTCTTCCTAACAAAAGGCAAGAAGGCCTGTGAGATCAAGAATAGAGCAGCTCTGTGTGGTAAATAACTCACATGCTGGTCACACTACACATCTAGGTTTTTATTCACTTTCGTATAAATGCTTTGCTTCTCCATTAAAATTTTCTATTTTTAAATAATGAACCAAGGTCGCTACCTGTTAAGGACAAGCCCACGAGCCTTCCGTGTGCCTGCTGCTCCAGCCTGGGCCAGAGGCGCTCCCAAGAGGCTTGTCCAAGGCGGTCTGTTTGCCGACAACACGCAGTGCAAACAGTGCTCTGGCGGCGACGTCAGGCGGCAGCTGCTGAGTGCCCCGGGAAGCCGTTTGCTGTGCAAACGGCTCTAATTTCAGCAAATACTGCTGTGGTCTGGGCTTGGGCAAGATAAGGCGGCGAGGGGGCATTGGCGTGGATGTTTCTATGGCTGACGTGGGAATATAGGGCAGGGGGCTGGGCAGCGGCGTCCAGTCTAGGAATGTAGGGGCTGCCGCTTGCTCCTCCCCTGGCTCCCCGCCGCTGATTTCTGATTTTGCCGGCCAGGATGAAGAGGAGATAAACCTGAAACCATTTATGCAATGAGACAGTGCTGCTAAAGGGAGGGAAAAGCAACTTAGCAGGAGGTGGCATTTGTACATGTTGTTTTAATGTTTTTACCTGTAGGATAGCCTTGCAGGTGAGCCAAAGCCGAGCCAATTGCCGTGGAGTCGCAACACAAGCCCAAATCTCACTGAAGGAAGCTGGTAAAAGGGAATAAGCCAAATAAAAATAGTTCAAAAGACAAAGGGGGTTCTTGATGGGCTTTTTCTTGTCCAGTGGTACTTCTCAAATTGAATGTGTGTGCCCACACCACCCAGGGGAAAGGCAGAGAAAGGTAGGTGTCAGTTGTGGCCTTGCCACCCCTAGCTGTGTATACGGGGAGGGTCACTTGGCTTTGAGGGAATCCCATCCACTTTTTCACTTACAAAACTTGTGCAGGCAAAGGCACTTAGCACAGTGCCCGGCACACAGCAAATGTTCTCCTAGTGGCTGCTCATTTCTTCGTAATGATTACAATCAACATGCTTCCGTTCAATACCACCCTGTCAGCTTGGTGGCACCGCGATGACGTGTGTGTTGCTGTGATGCTGGAAGCTATGTCTCCAGTATTCCAAACACCAGCAGGGTCACCCTTGGTGAACAGGTTTCTGTGGCGCTTCCAGGCTGAGACAGACGAGGAAGAAAGGCCTGGTGATCTCCTTCTGAAATCAGCCAGTGAAAATCTCACAGTTCGCAGGTCAGTATTGTCCAATACAGTGTTGGTAGGTTAGGTTGGAATGCGCTTCAGATATACAGCGGCCTCAACGGTGGCCTCAGGGAAACCAGTGACTGTGAGACCGGGCAACATTTCACTGTGATGTCTGTGGGGTCGCCGTGAGTCAGGACAGAGTTGAATAAATGACAATGATATCCATTCAGCAAATACTTACCAGTGCTGCAATAGATGGTTTCCTCCCTACCGGGCACTCCTCTCTGTCCTCAAGGGTCCACCTACCCCCGGGTGCTCAGTGTTGGCTACTAAGGCTCCTTCTTCAGAGACTGCCCTTGCCAAGAGCATGTACATTACCTGAAAACACCCGGAAGTTGGTAGCCACTGCCGGGGGTTGCCTCAGACAATGGCTGGTTCATGTGGCACATGAGCCTGGACCCTTAACTAGAGCAGGACAGGTTCGTGGTGCCACTGGTGTTCCAGGGTCTGGTTGAGATCAGACTTGAACTGAAGCCCCATTTTTTACTGAGCTTCTTCCGGCATAGCTTCCCTCGCTTCCCTGTGGATTTCTCAGGAGAATGTTCACTCAATAAACCACTTATGCAAGCACCCCTGTTTCCAGTCCTACTCAAATATGTCTGACCTAAGACAAGTACCTGGTCATCGCCAGGCTCAGGTGTCACAGCAATGATGAGGTGTCTTTACCCTCCAGGAGGACAGGTTCTCTTGGGAGAGACTGACTGTTACGTGGACAAGAAATAATCCCACAGAGCTAACTTGAGTGTTGGGTAGACGTGGTGGTGCAGTGGTTAAACCCTTGGCTGCTCTCATGGATTGAATTGTGGGCTCCGCCCCCCAAATGCATGTAGCAGTTTGGCTAGGCCCGATGCCTAGTATTATGTCATGTTTCCATATGTTGTAAATCCTGCCTCTATGATGTTAATGAGGGCGGATGGACAGCAGTTGAGTTGGTGGGACAGGACTCAATGTGTAAGACTGTTTTGTGCCTTGAGGCAGTCTCATACCACCAAGAGGCAGTGACAAGGAACAGAGTGCAGCCTTCAAAAAGGACCCAGGGTCCCTGCGCCTCAGAACCCGCCAGTCCAGGGGAAGACTGACAACAAGGACCTTCCTCCAGAGCCAGCAGAAGAAGACTTCTCCTGGAACTGATACCCTGACTTTGAACTTGTCACCTATCGGACTGTGACAGAATAAAGTTTCTCTTTTTAAAGCCATCCACTTGTGGTATTTCTGTTAGAGCAGCACTAGGTGGCTAAGACAGCTGCTAAGTAAAACGTTGGTAGCTCAAATACACCTAGTGGCTCCGTGATAGAAAAACCCGGTGATCCACTTCTGGGAAGACGGGAGCCTAGGAAACCCAGTGGGGCAGTTCTACTGTATCCCGTGGGGTTGCTATGAGTCAGAATCGGCTTGATAGCACCCAGCAACAACCTAAGGCAGCATGGAAGCCATAGGACCCCACTGCAGGGGAGAATTCCTGGAGGAAGGGGCATGATGGGTGCGATGTCGCTGCAAAGCAGTGGTGAAGGTTGCACCAGACAGAAAGGATCACTTACAAAGGCTCAGGGAGAGAAGGTCAGTCTGAGAAGCTCAGTATCTGAGGAGGGGGTTTGTCGGCTCCTAGGTTATCACCCATAATCCCTCCCTTCAGTGGACTGCAAAGGAGACCCAGTGCAAAATCACCATGGTAACTCAGTCTGCACTCCTGAGGGCTACGGTCTGTGTTTAAACTGTCCGGACAGTGTAAGACGTAGCAACTCCACATAGAATTGTTCCTTCCCCACAGACGGCTTTGTCCCATGTGGCCCTGTCACAGGCTCACCCTGCCTTCCTTTCCATCCACAGCAGAAAGAATGGACCGTGGTTGAAGTTTAGGCTCTAGGCACGGAGTGACGTTGTGTGTTACAGCAGGAGACCAACAAAGTCTCTCCAACAGACTTATTAAAATATCCGTCAGTCACTAGAAAGCTTCCCGACCATATGTCTGTGGGTGGTGCTACCTATCTCTCCAGGCAACAGTGGCCTTCCATGTTCTGAGGGCTGGCACTTGCTAAGTTCTCTGGGGTGATTCACTGCCCCCTGGGGCCCTGCCAGAGAGAAGTTCATTCCCTTTTCGTTGAGGAAAATCTTTCTCTTTGTCTGCCTTTCTCAAATGGCATGGAGAGGGATAAGGGAAATACTAAAAGCAATCCCTAGCTTGAGTTCACAGAACATCAGTACTACTGAAGAACATCTGTAACAGCTGCTTCGACCAGAAGAGAAGGGACAGCCTGGCACCAGTTTCCACAGAGGTCTTCCCCAACCCTATGAGTATCATTGTTCATTAGCCTTACTCTCTTCTGAGTCTAGTACAGTTCCTGACATACAGTCAGTGCTCAGGGAATGTTTGGAAGAAGGAAGAGAAAAAGGGGAAGGGAGGGAGACCTTCATGACCATCTAGCACCTAAACCTCCTTGTTCAGGTAAAAGGATATCTGGTCCAAGCCAGAGAGGTCAAGTCCAAAATCATCTGTGTGGCTTTAGGAAGTAAGCACGTGACTGGGGGTTACAGTCAGGCCCTAACCCAAGACCACTTCCCCCGCATTGTTCTAAAACTTGACCATCGCGAAGCCATCCGATGCCTCTAGGTAAGCCTCATTCACGTCCACCTGGAATAACTGAACTTTTGTGAGCGTCTTATTTGTTTCTTTGATACCTAGTGTTTGCCCAGGCAAAGCAAACTTTTTAAAGATAGTGAGTGAGGTCAGAAGGCCTTGCTTTTTACACAGTGATAAGTGCAGGCGAGTGGCTGTGACTCCACAGGTTTCATTTGACTAACAAATTCAGGTTTCGTGTGTCTATGTCACACTGGCAAACTGACCCCCTTGTGTGTCACCCAGAAGAGGAAAGAAACAAAAAAAGAAGTGAGCACGGCCAAGCACTGGCTCTGCTTTTCCCATTAAATCCTCACAGAAACCTGGAGGCACCGCTATCAGCCACCTTACAGGTGACCTTACAGGCTCAGGGGTCTAAGAAACGAACCCAAGTCCACCCAGGTGGATGGCACAGCTGGCATCAGGCAGTACAATGTCTGGCATTTAGCAGGCCCTTGATGAACATTTGTTGAATGAAAGAATGAATAAATGAACTCGTCTCCGTTTGCCTAGCATGTCCCTATTCTTGTTCCCCTACCCTGTCTGCTGTCATGATTACTAAGGTGCTATGTGGATCTCAAGATTCCTGAGTGATATGGCTTGTGCTTGACTGATAATCAAAAGGCTGGCAGTTGAAACCCAACCCAGCGGCACCATGGAAGAAAAGCCTGGCGATCTGCTCCCACGAAGACTGCAGCCTAGAAAACCCTATTGGGTAGTTCTACTGGGTAACACATGGGTGCCAGGAGCTGGAATCAACTCAGCAACACCCACCATCTACACATGACTCTAAGAAATGATTCTCAGTCCCAACCGTCAGAGAAACTATATATATAAATATAAAAAAATACATCCAAGGCCATCATGGGTCCGACTCATAACAACCACAGAGGTCAGAGTAGAACTGCCCCATAGAGTGTCCAAGGAACACCCAGTCGATTTGAACTGGCGACCTCTTGGTTAGCAGATGTGGGACTTAGCCCACTACGCCACCAGGGTGGAGACAAAAATACCTGGAACAGGCAAAGAACAGGCATATTGAGTTTTATTCCTCATTAAAGGAGATGAAGGTGAGAGGGTAGGGAGGGTGCTGTGCAGTTAGTCGAATTGTATCGCAGCATCAAACTTGGACACAATCGTGAGACAGGAGAGATCTGTGTATGTGTGGCACCACATAGCCATTGCTCCCGTCACCATGGTAAGCACTGAGAGCGTTTCTGTTTGAAGCAGCACCCCAGGGTGCAGATTGATGAGATGGGAGCTTCTGAAACAGCTCTCGTTGCTAGCCCTGCCGTTTTCAACCAACAGCTTGCTGTTGCTGTTGTGTGCCATTGGGTTGATTCCAACTCATAGAGTCCACGTGACTGAGTGGAACTTCCCCCGAGGGTTTTCTGGGCAGTCACCTTGCTGGAAGTAGACCTCCTGCACAGGTGCTGGCTGGCTTCGAACCACTGCATCTTGATCAGCAGCCCAGTACTCAGCTGCTTATTACTAGCGAGTCTCTACTAACAAGATAGAGCCTTAGAAAAGGTAGGAGCTGATGAAGACTTGGAGCCTCTCCAACCTGAGAGCCTGCTCTGCCTTCCCCCGGGCAGCAATGGGTTCTGCTCCTTGGAGTTTACGGCAGACCCAAGAAGGGATCCACCAGGAAGAGCTCCCTGGGGTTCTAGGGGCCCAATCAGGTGTTTCTTTTCAATGCTGCCCTTTCCCAGGATCCAGCTATGTACATTTGGGCCTCCAGAAACCATACAACATTGATTTCAGCTGAAAAAGGCAACACACAATTTCAACAAAACACAGTTCAGAACCTGGTCACATGGGAGCTTAGTGACACTCAGCCATGCTGGGGTCACACTCTAAAGCTGTTTCCAAGGGGGACTAGAGGACAGAGGTGGCGTGATCAATATTTCAAGTTTGTCCTCCTGACTGGACAGTGTGTCTGCTTGCTTTTTCCACTCAAGTTGTTGGTGAAAATGTTTATTGAGAGATTGTGCAAATAAGATTAGCCAGTTTTAGGGCCATTAATAACCCCCTGGACTGAGCCAGCTCCATTCTGATTGATTTTTTAATTTTTGAAAATGTCAAATTTCTTGGAGCAGAGATGAAAGTCCCAGAGGGTTGGCACTAGAGTGTATACACTTTGTCTCCACTGGGGCTGGCCCATGGATTCAGGAGCTCAAATAGTGTTCTACCAGTCTTTGTCCACTGATCTGAGTGAGTCAGTAGCCCTGGAGCAGCCGTCAAGGGGTGGAGGGTTGTCACATCAGATGCCCTTGTGACAAACATCCCTGCAGCAGGGTTGGGGGAATGCTCTCCCTCCATATTGATGGAGGTGCAGAGGACATTGGGCCCGGGGAACAGCCAGGATGTGCTTAGAAAGCCAACCATACACACCCAAACCTCAGCTGGAGAGGACATTCAGGAAGGTGGCCAGTGGCCAGACCTCAACCTATGGAGCCAAAACTCGTGGCTTTACATCCCAGCTCACTTGGATACCTGCAGAAACCCTGGTAGTATCGTGGTTAAGTGCTATGGCTACTAATCAAAACATTAGCAGTTTGTAATCCACCAGGTAATCCTTGGAAACTCTATGGGGCAGTTCTACTCTGTCCTTATAGGGTCACTGTGAGTTGAAATTGACTTGATGGTAACGAGTTTGGTTTTTCTGGATATCACTTTGGGTCAAGTAATCTCTTGGTGGCTTTATTACCATAATTGTGACTTGGGGATTTCATCACAATACATTTCTTGTTTCAGGAAAGGTGCTTTCTCCAGACTCTGTTCCTTGAAGAACTGGGATGCTAAGCACGGAGACTGACAGAGCTGAGGTCTCCATGATCCTTCAGTTCTTGTCTCCATGACCAGGCCTGCCAGAAGAAACATCCATTCAATCCAGAGTTTTTGGAGTCAGTGAGATCAGGTGAACCCTTGACACTAGTGCCCTGAGATGGTCTTGAACCCTTAAACCAAAACCAAGTCATGTTTAAACCAAGCGGTATGTTAAGCCTAATTAGTGCAGGATTTCTCCCTTGAGCATTGTGCTCTTTGAAAGAACTGTCTCTATGGGATCAAATTTGCAACAGCAACTCGAAAGGTTTGATGGGAAGCTTGGAGGAATCAGTTTGGAAAAGGAAGGTGAGAACGGTTGGGCGGCTTGAAGAATGCAATCCAGGTCCCTGAACTGTAAGTGTAGAAATTGTGGAATTGATGTAGTTCTGTTGAGTATATACAACAACAGAAATAAACCAAGAAGAAATGGCCATAGCATCTTTCAAACAGACACGCGCACACGCACACGTGCACACACACACACACATACACACACACACACACACACACACACACAAAGAGATGCTTCCACAGCAGCATATCAAGACCAGCAGGGCACAGCCCACTTTCCATGAATGCAAGAGGCTCGGTGGTCCACCTCAGAAAGGCTGCTCCTGCCTGCTGGTGCCCAAACTGCTCCGTGACCCCTTCTGCTTGCTGGCCACGGGGCACCTCTCAGAGCCTTCGGACTTACTGGGCAGCACTGCACTTCTCTCTGGAGAGTTCTATGTGCGCCTCCTCTCTCCTAGCCATTTTCCCGTATCTGTTTATGTGCACCCTGGAGTCTGAGGTCGCCCCCTCCCTTCAGGCATGCCAAAGCTGGAAACGAAAATTTGTGGGGAGGCTACCAAACAAAAAGATTGGGAAGAAACAGGTGAGAAGAAAAGATAGCTAAGACACTGCCTCCAAGCTTCCTTCTACAAAAGGCACAACAAATCGACTCTCTTATTAAAGGCCGTCAGTCTAGTGGTTCCAGACAGATGACAAGTGCAGCCAAAGGGACCCAGAGACCCTGTCCCCCTGTTAGAGCCCCCTGCGTGGGCGCAGCACTGCTGTTCTTGTTCACCGCTGTCTAGTCGGCCACTGCCTCCCGGCAGCCACGTGTACAATGGAACTAAACGCTGCCCAGCTCTATGCCATCCTCAGGGTCTGCTGCAGACCAGACCCTTGTGATCCACAGGACTTTCCTTGACTGGTTTTCAGAAGTAGATCACCAGGCTTTTCTTCCAAGTCTGTCTTAGTCTGGAAGCTCCACTGAATCTGTTCAGCATCACAGCAACACGCAAACCTCCACTGGGTGGTGACTGCGCAGGAGATGCGCTGGCCACTGGGGGTTGAACCCAGATCTCGTGCAGGGAAGGGGTGGCTCCCGACACTGCACCACTAGTGCTCCGCGCTGGCATGATACCCTCACTACTTCTGGCACTGGGGGGGGGGCGGCGGCGGAAGAGGGAAGGTGAGCTTGTCCCCAAACACCACCAGTGACAGGGATAGCCTTTGCCTAGGAGCCCAGGAGTGACTGACAGCCTGAGCCTACACCTCTGGGTACTGGCAAGATGGGAGGAGCGCACAGCTGGTCTGGGGAAAGTTCCAGGTCCCCGACAGCTCCCAAGTCAGCACCTAGTGAGCTCAGGACTCCTGTCTCCAACAGAAATGGTGGTGCCACCACCTCAGAGAGAATGACAGATGGCTAACCAACCTGTTCACTGCAGAGACAGCTCTGACCACTGAGACGCCTTGGGCGTCAGAGTAGAGCTGTGCTCTGTAGGTTTTTCAATGGCTGATTTTTCAGAACTGGATTGCCAGGCCTTTCTTCTGAGGCACCTCTGGTGGGTTCGATCTTCCAGTCCTTCAGTTAGTTGCAGAGCACTTAACCATCAGGGGCAGCCACGAGCTCCAGATAGATGGACAGATCTAAGCTATTTCACAGCTGGGTCCAGGACAGTGGTCTTCTCCTAGAACCAGGAAGTGAGGAGACCAGACACCTGTTAATGCTCACACCCCTCAATCACAGAATATGAATGACCCCCAAAGAGCTCCTAAATTCTTCCCTTGCATCTGTGGCCCCGCCCCTCCCCTGCCACGGATGTCATGCCTTGTAGGACGCTGACATCTACTGGCAGTACTTGTTACTACAGGCCTTTTTTTCTTTTGGCATAAATGACGACATCCTTGTTTAATGATTCAGAAGTTCAAGTAACACTGGTATAAACATCAACAGCAAACCTCTTACCTATCTGTCCCCCCACCTTCCTTGGTCACCTTTCGTCTCCAAAGCAGCAAAAGGTTGCCTGCAGCAAAAGGTTACCTGCTGAACTAACAAATGTCTCCATCAAAATAACGGTCTCCTTCCCCACTAACAGAGGGCTTGGGGGAGACGCGCACGTTGACGCGCACGCACACGAACAAGCACACGCGCACACCTTCACCTTAGAGATGAGAAAGGATCAGGAATGGCTAACAAACAGGCACTAGGTTATTGGGAAGGAAGTTTCAGAATATCTGATGGGTCCAGGGTGACTGACTTGACTTTGGAGACCTGCCAATCTATAAATTCAACCATCTAATTCCTTCATGCAAAAAGAACTGTTTATAGAAAAGTGCATTCTGGCTAATCGCCTTTGTAAACATTGCCTCCTTTGCCATGAGACCAGAAGAGTTGGATAGTATCTGGCTACCATCACTGAACATTTTGATCAAAGTTTCCATAGATCAAAAGGGGAGCAACTGTGGGACAGAATTTTAGGCTGTCATAAAGCCTAGACTTTCTGGCACCATGGAACCTGTGCAAACCGCTGAAACTATTGCCCTAAGATAATCATTAAGCCGTAAACCAGAAATATCCCCTGAAGTCTTTGAACCAAACAACAGGCTAGGTTAACTAGTCAAGAATGTTTGCCTTGAGCACTGTGGTTTTTGAAAGAACTATCTCCATGGAATTAAACTGCCAACGGAAACTCAGAAGGTCAGATAGGAAGCTTAGGGGAAAGTAGGTTTCTGTTAACAGAGGGCAAACAACTCAGAAGAGAAGAGAAGCGTTGCGTAACTTGAAGAATGTAGTCAGTATCACCGAGTTGTAGAAAGTGTTGAATTAGTACAGGAGGTCTGACAATTAAGTCTGCAAACTGAATTGTTCTGAGTGACACTGCCAAATATCACTACAGTCAACTTCAAATTACTCTGCTCGGGAAGCTATGCACTGATGCCAGTGCCTAGCCCACCCTTGAAAGCAATTTTGGAACTGTTTTTCTGGAATGGCCACTACACACAGTGGCATGGTGACAAGGTAGTGAACTTACTTGTATAGTTGTCCGTGAGGGAGTTTTTAGCTCAGTAAGTAAATAACTGTATCAGAGCACCCCGGCACCCCTACTCCTTGATTTGGGCCCAGTGACCTTTTTCTTTACCCAAAGATAAAGGAAATACTGAAAGGAAGACATTTCGGTGACATCCAGGGCATCAAGGATACTATGACAACAGCTCTGATGGCCATTCCAGAAAAAGAGTTCCAAAATTGATTTGAAGGGTGAGCTAGGCACTGGTGTCAGTGCAGAGCTTCCCAAGAGGAGTACTTTGAAGGTGACCATAGTGATATTCAGCAACGAAGTATGTAGCACCTTTTCTGGGATGAGTTTGCTAACTTAATTGTCAGACCTTATGTGTTCTGCTGTGTGTATTCCCAACAACAACAATTTTTTAAAAAAGAGAGAGAGAGAGAGAAGGGCCAGTTCAGCCTGTCATTGCTGTGTTCCCTGGTTGCTGCGCTAGCACAGGACAGTAGAGCAGCCGAAGAACCTCACCAACTAGGAATCAGTGGTTGGCACACAGGCACAGGGAGCTGATTCGTCTTCCTGGCAAGGTTCTCAGGAAGCCCAAGAGAGCAAAAGCAGATGGGCTTCTAACAGAAAGCTCATACACCAGAAGAAAAAGTTCACAAACCAGGTCAGAGAAACTAGGCAGATGATTACATCTGAATCCCATCGCTAACCTCTCTTAAGTAGCTAAGTTGTGAGAGATGAACTGTGTTTATTCATTGAACAAATACATATTAAGCGCCCCTGTGCCCCCCAGTGGTGGAGAGTTTAGTCAGCAGTTTGAATTCACCAGCTGCTCCCCGGAAATCTTAGGGGACAGTTCTTTCCTACGGGATCACTGAGTCAAAATCCACTCAGTGGCGGCGTGGGGGTTTATAACCCAGGCACTGTGTGTTTGGCATAAGGAAGAGGACGAGACCAACAAGGAAAATATAAAATATACATAATGCTTGTGTTTTAGTTGAGAGAGAGACAGACAATGAATAAATAAAGATAATTTCTGAGGATTACAGCTGTCATGCAGCCCTTGAGTGGCATAAATGGTTAAGTGCTGCTATCTGAAAGGTTAGCAGTTCAAGTCTACCCAGAGGTATTTTGGAAGAAAGGCCCTTTGATTCAGTTTTAAAACTCACCCGTTGGGGTTTGGGGACCATGTCTTCAAAGGATATCAAGGTCAACTGGCACAGCTAGTCTTTTGCTAAGAGAGTCTTTTGCACCCTGTATTGGTGAGTGGTGTTTGGGGTCTTAAAAGCTAGCAAGCTGCCATCTGGAGAACACCAACTGGTCCCAATCCATGTGGGACAAATGATGACTGGGAATATCAAAGAAACAAAGAAGAATGAGCCCAGGAGGCAGAAGGACTCATATATTCATATGAAACTGCATCAGCATGAGTCCAGAAGAACCAGGTGCTGCCTGGCCACCAGCAAAGACAGCCCTGACAGTGGACACAATGTAGAGTCCTTGGGGTAACATGAGACAAAGAGATGTGCAGTTCGAGAACTCTACTAAAAGACCAAAACTGATGGTCCCACAACCCGGAGGGTCCCCTGGTAATACGACCCCTAGATTTGCTGCTGCCCTAGACCTGAAACCAGGACTGAGGTCAACTCGTCAGACGAGAATGGACTGGACTCAGGGACACAGCGGAGGCATGCGGTGTGTGTTCTTTGTGGTTTTATACATTTATGGGAGGCTGTCCTACTGGTTGCTTTCTAGAGGAGAGAGGAGAGAGGCGAGAAGAGGGGACAGGTGTTTGTTAGGAGAATACTATAAGTAACAAGTGAAAAGGAGGAGTGTGCTCTCGCAGGGTGAGAAGAGCAGATGGAGCTCCAGATACAGAGGCATGCGAAACTGATTTGGATTGTACACTTTCACCTAATCATGAAAGAAAGAAATAACCAGCCATTGGGAACCTCCTGGAGCCCAGTGTTACTCTGACACATGGGGTCACCATGAGTTGACTAGACTCAACAGCGACTAATTCTATCTGTTATAAGGGAGGAAAGGCTCTGTCAGCTTGGGTGTCTCTTAGGGATGGTGTTTGGTTGGAGCTCTGATTCTCCCTGAGGTGAGGTGCCCCACCCAATGACAGGAAGCCCATTTTAGGGACCAGACCATAGGTGCCCAGGGTGATGGAGACTCGCATCTGGCCAATGTGTCCCAGCAGGGGTGTGGAGAGTGAGCTCCACCCTGGAATGTGACTTCTCTGTACAAGGGAAAGGGCTCTTCAGTGCCACAGGGGGGCGCCGGGGGTGTCCCATTCCCGACACTGAGACAGAATGTCAAAACCCCGTAAAAGAAACTTTGCCGGAGATGAACATCTCATTAGGACGGGACCGAGGGTAATCTAGCCCCTGGCGAGTGGTTCACCATGGAAGAAGCAAATTGGCCACCATATTTAATTTTGAAATTATCGAGTAAATTGGATATTATATCTAATTTTGAAATTATTGGCAAATTCTTAAGACGATCGTGATTGTCTGGGCAGCAGCAAAGCAGACGGCACTGTGGAAATAAAGCCACCAGGTGACACTGTAGTCTCAGAAAAGAAGGCTGTGAACCCAATCTGCGAAAACGGACAGGTGTTTGGGCATTCCTAAACCCTGGTAGCGTGCTGGGCTAAAGTGCTAGTACGCCTACCAACCAAAAGGTCAGCAGTTCAAAGCCGCCAGGCGCTCCTTGGAAACTCTATGGGGCAGTTGTACCCTGATCTCTAGGGTCGCTACGAGTTGGACGAGTTGGACCGGGCTCCACAGCAGTGGGTTTGGTTTTGGTTTTTGGTTAGACAGGAGAGTGAAAACCCTGGGAGTGTAGTGGTTAAGTCCGACGGCTGCTAACCCGAAAGTCGGCAGTTCAAATCCGCCAGGTGCTCCTTGGAAATTCCATGGGGCAGTTCTACTCTGACCTCTAGGGTCGCTACAAGCTGGACCTGACTTGGCTGCAGTCGGTTTGGGTTTGGTTTTTTTAGTCCCTAATAATGCAGGTTGCGCGCACAGTGGTTAAGAGATCAGGCTGCTCACCAAAAGGTCAGCCGTTTAAATTCATCAGCTGTCCCTTGGAAACCTTCCTAGGCAGTTTCACTCTGTCGTGTAGGGTCACTGTGAGTTGGAATTGACAACAGTAGACACGCTGGCGGGGTAGTAGTTGAGGGCTACAGCTGCTAACCAGGTCAGCAGTCCAAATCCACCTTGGAAACCCTTTGGGACACTTTCACTCGGCCTTGAAGGGTTACTGTGAGTCAGAACCTACCTGATGGCAACAAGTTTTCGTTTGGATTAGTCCCTAATAGGAAACCCTGATGGTGCAGTCTTTAAGTGCTACGTCTCCCAACCAAAAGTTCAGCAGTTCGAATCCACCGGATGCCATAGTGTCCTATAGGGTCTCTATGAGTCAGAATTGCCTCCACTGTAGCAATTTAGTTCCTGATAACAACCCTCTGGCTGGTGCAAATGTTGCACACTCAACTATTAGCCAAAAGGCTGAAGGTTCAAGTCTACCCAGAGGCACCTTGGAAGAAAGGCCTGGCATCTACTTCTGGGAGATCACTCACTGAAAACCCTATGGAGCAGGAGATCACCCGCTGAAAACCCTATGGAGCAGCGTTCTACTCCAACACGCATGGGCTCACCGTGAGCTGGAAGCTACTCCACGCAACTAGTTTGGTTTGGGGTTTTATGGTCTTTCTAGGTGGTTAGCAAGCTGAGCTCAAAGGTTGTGTTCATTTGTGTTTTTATAACCCTTGGCAAGGGCCTGACAGACTGCAAGTGATGCATGAGTGGAGAATAATGAAAGATAGAGGCAGAATGGATGAATGAGTGAGTCAGCGTATGAACAAATGAAAGAAAAAGCGTGCCGTTTTGGTGACCAGCTTGAGCAGAGTAATAGGTAGGACATCAGGGAAAAGAACTTTACCGCATGGGACAGAGCAAAGCTGCCCCATAGGGATCCTAGGATGCAATCTTTACAAGCAAAGTGCCAGGTATTCCTCCCACGGAGATGTTGGGCGGGTTTGAACCATCAACCTTTTGGTTAGTAGCCAAGAGCTTAACCACTGTAGCACCAGGGCTCCTTAGAAAAATGTTAATCAAACCAAATCCATTGCCATCGAGTTGATTCTGACTCATAGTGACCCTACAGGACAGAGTAGAACTGCCGCCACAGGGTTTACTAGGCTGCAATCTTTTTGGAAGCAGATTGCCGTATCTTCCTCCCTTGGGGTTTGAACTGCCTATCCTTTGGTTAGCAGCCAAGTACTTAACCGCTGCTCCACCAGGTTCCTCTGTTAATTTTCTCGGAGACATTTGTAAATGAGTGCTACTGGACCTGTACACACGTCTGGCCGTTCTTGATCAGCCATCCTGACCTGCATCTGTCGGTGTCTCTGATGTGCTGGTAGACATTCTCCAAACCCCGGACGTTGTGGTTGATGTCTCCTTCATTTCCTCCCATGAAAAGAAGAATAAAACAGAGAGGAAATCTCCAGAGCTGGATGTGGACTAGACCAGGGAAAAGCCATCATCGTTTCCCAGAACTCCTTGCCTGGTCGCCTAGCCCTGAAGCCACTATGTTTGGGAGATGCCAGATGCCAGAGTAATTAGGTACTTCTATTCCATTGACTTGACGGCACTTGGCATTCCATTGGCGGTGTCACCCTGGGCAAGTTACTTAACCTCTCTGAGTCTCGGCATTCTCATCTGTGAGAATTTTCATATCTACATGGAGACAGGAGTCTTGGTGATGCAGCAGCTGCCAACAAACAAACAGCAAAACCAACTCGCTGCTTTCGAGTTGACTCCAACTCATAAAAGGTCAGCACAAAAAGCACTTAGTAGCACACTTCACAGCCATCAGCAAAAACTTGACTATTCTCATCTCCTTGTTCCTTCCTAGAAGACCTCTAGTTTGTTTGTTTTTTGAAAATATACGTAACTCTAGCTGCTCTTCTCACCCTGTGACAGCATGCTCCTACTTACCACTCTGTATTTCCAGTGTCCATTCTGGTAGGATGTGCTTAGATAGCCTCATCTCTCTGCTTAACCCAAGGAGCACACTCTTTGACAGTATCACTTTATGTCTTATAGTCAATCCAATCTTTGTTGAAGAGTTGGCTTTGGGAATGGTTTCAGTTCTAGGCTAACAGAGAATCCACAGGCCATGTTTCCCGGGGACCATCCAGTCCATTGGACCACCAAGTGTGACCTTTTTAATAGAGTCTGAGTTCTGTGCCCCACTTTTCTCTCACTACATCAGGGTTCTTGGCTGTATTCTCCTGTCAAGGCAGTCACTGGTGGTGGCCAGGCACCACGTGGTTCTTCTGGTCTCAAGCTGATGTAATCTCCAGCTTATGTGGCCTTTTCTGTCTCTTGGGCTCTTATTTTCCGTACGTCTTTGATGTCCCTCACTATCCTCTGCTCCAGGTGGGTTGCAACCAATTGATCCTACTTAAATGGGCACGTGCTGGCTGTAAGATCCCAGATCCCACTCACCAATGTGGAATGCAGAACATTTTCTTTAAAAAAGTTGTTATATCAATTGACCTAGAAGTCCATGAAACCATGGTATCCAGACCCTTGCCCCTGCTACTCTGCTCTTTGAAGTGTTGGGTTATACCTAGGAAATTTCTTAGCTTTTGGTTTAGTTCGGTTGTGCTGACTTCTCTACTGCCCCCCGCCCGCCGCTTCACCTAATTTAATTCTTATCTAGCATCTAATTAATGGTGGCATAGTGTTTAAAGTGCTTCATCTGCTAACCAAAAGACCTGCAATCCAAATCCATGTCATGGTTTGAATTGTGTCCCCCCAAAAATGTGTGCAGCCATGTGGCTGGGATATGGTTCCCAGTATCTTGGAAATGTCCTCCATTGTGTGGTTTTGCTAACCTGTAGGTTAAAGGATTAGGGTGGGGCTGTGAATTCCTGCTATGGGGGAAGTTTCCCTGGAGTATGGCTTGCCCCACACTTAATGCTTTTAGCTTGCAAGGAATAAAAGGAAAAGGAACCAAGGACGATTTGAGAACCTCCCTACCATCAAGCAAGCAGCACCGGGAGCAGAGCGCGTCGTTCAGACCAGAGGTTCTTGCGTTAGGATGCTCCCTGGACAATGACTGATGCAATACCGGACTTTCCTGCAGAGCCGTCAAGGGGAAAGTCTTTCCCTGGAGCGGACACCCTGAATATGGACTTGCAACCTACCGGACTGTGTAAGAATAAATCTTTCTTTGTTAAAGCCATCCACTCTGTGGTATTTCTGTTAGAGCAGCCCTAGCTGACTAAAACAGTGGCATAGTGTTTAAAGTGCTTCATCTGCTAACCAAAAGACCTGCAATCCAAATCCACCAGGCACTCTTTGGAAACCTTGTGGAGCAGTTCTACTCTATTTTATAGGGTTGCTATGAGTCTAAACTGACTCGGATGGCAGTGGGTTTGGTTTTTGGTTTGTCTAATTAATGACCTCTCTCACTCCCTTCCACCCCTGTAACCATCAGAAACTGTTTTCTTTTGTGTTTAAACCTTTTCTTGAATCCTTATAATAGTGGTCTCATACAATATTTGTCCTTTTGAAACTGATTAATTTCGCTTAGCATAACACCTTCCAGATTCTTCCATGTTATGTTTCCCAAGCTTATCATTGTTCTTTATCATTGCATAGAGTTTATTGTGTGAATATACTGTAGCTTATCCATTCACCCATTGGTGGGCACCTAGGTTGATTCTGGGTTTTTGCTATGGTGAACAGTGCTGCAGCAAACATTAGTGTGCATGTACAGAATCCGACAATGAAATTTATGAACTTAATTGTTCTAAGTGCTACATACCCCATTGGTGAATATCACTACAATCACCTTTGCGACGCTACACACAAATGTCAGTGCCCAGTTCACCCTTCAGCGCAATGTTGGAACACTTTCTGGAATGGTCATTGTGACCCTTGGCTTGGCTGGCTTCTGGAATGGCCATTGTGCATGGTGGCAGGTTCGTAAACTTAAGCTTTGAAGAGTGGACTAGGTGCTGGTGTCAGTGCACAGCTTCCCAAGGGGAGTAGTTTGGAGGTGATCATGTAGCACTTTTCCTAGGGTGAGTTAGCAAACTTAATTGTCAGTCCTTGTATGTAGGTCTCCTTTGGTTTCTTGCACCAGTGTCTTAAAATTTTTTTTTTTTTTTTTTGCAAGTCTTTTACTTGCCTGGTTAGATTTATTCCTAAGTAAATGCTATTAATTCAGTGATTTCCTCTCTGATGTTTACTTTGTTGGTGTAAAGGAATCCAGATGGTTTTTACATGTTTACCTTGTATCTTGATCCTTTGCTGAACTCTTACGTTAGCTCCAGGGGGTGTTTTTTTATTTTTTTATTTTTATTTTTTATTTTTTTGTGTGAGTGTGGATTCCTATTTATAACATCATATCATCTCCAAATAGAGATACTTATACTTCTCCCTCACCAGTTTGGCTACCCTCGATTTCTTTTTCTTGCCTGATTGCTCTGGCTAGAACATCCAGCACAATATAGAATAGAAGTCCTGACAGAGGGCATCCTTGTCTGGTTCCTGTTCTCAAGGGAAATGCTTTCATACTCTCTCCATTCAGGATGATGTCAGCTGTTGGCTTTGTACAAATGGCCTTTACTATGTTGAGGAATTTCCCCTCTATTGCTATTTTGCTGAGAGTTTTTACCATGAATGGGTGTTGGACTTTGTTAAATGCTTTTTCTGCATCAATTGATCAAATAAGTGTTTCTTGTCTTGTTTTATTTATGTGGTTGATTATACTGATTGTTTTTCTAATGTGGAACCATTCCTGCATCCATGAAACTTACTTGGTCATGGTGAGTTATTTTTTTGATATGCTGTTTAATTGTGCTGGCTAGAATTTTGTTGAGAATGTTTGCATTTAAATTCATGACAGATATTGGTCTGTAATTTTTCTGTTCTTGTGGTGTCTTTATCTGGTTTTGGTATCGGGGTTACGCAGGCTTCATAGAATGAGTTTGGCAGTATCACATACTTTTATATGCTTTGAAATACCATTAGTAATGGTGGTATTAATTCCTCTCTAAAAATTTGGCAGAATACTCCAATGAAGCCATCAAGCCCAGGGTTTTTTTTTTGGTTGAGAGTTTTTAAATTATCTTTTCAATTTCTTCTTTTAGGTTTATTAGTTGTTCTATCTCTGTTTGTGTTAGTTTAGGCAGGTAGTGAGCTTCTAGGAAGCTATTCGTTTCCTCTTGTCAGAGGACAGGTTTTCATAGCATTCTGTTATGATATTTTAAAATTTCAGTTGGGTCTGTTGCAATGTCACCCATCGTGTTTCTTATTTGGTTTATTTGCTTCCTCTCCTGTTTTTCTTTTGTCAGGTTGGCCAATGGTTTATTGATTTTGTTGATCTTTTCAAATAACTGGCTTTTGGTCTTGTTAACTCTTCTGATCATTTTTCTGTTCTCTATTTCATTTAGTTCTGCTCCAGTTTTTATTATTTGCTTTCTTCTGTTGCCCAAGGGCTTCCCCCCCCTTTCTACTTGTTCAAATTGTGTAGTTAATGCTTTGATTTGGAACCTTTCTTCTTTTTGGATGTGTGCATTTATTGAGATAAATTAACCTCTGAGTACTGATTTTGCTGTATCTCAAAGGTTCTGGCAGGATGTATTTGCATTCTCATTTGATTATTTAAATTTCTTCATTCTGTTCTTGATGTCTTCTATAGTTCAGTAGTTTTTGAGCAAGACGTTGTTTGGTTCCCACATGTTTAATTTTTTCTCCCTTGCTTTTTCTGTTACTGATTTCTACTTTTATGGCTTTATGGTCTGAAAAGATGCCTTGTAATATTCAGTTTCAATTTGTTAAGGCTTGCTTTATGGCCTAATATGTGGTCAATTCCGGAAAATATTTTGTGTGCATTGGAAAAGAAAGCATACTTAGTGCTATTTAGTGGAGTGTCCTGTATATGTCTATGAGATCCAGTTGGTTGATTGTGGCATTTAGATCTTCTGACTTTACTGAGCTTTTTTTATGGATATTCTGTCCTTCCCTGAAAGTGGTGTATTGAAGTCTCCTACTGTTTTTGTAGAGCTATTTCTGTTTTCAGTGCAGCTAGAGTTTGTTTTATGTAGTTTATAGAGCACTACTGGGTGTGTAAATATTCAATATGGTTAGGTCCTCCTGGAGTACTGACTCTTTAATCATATAGTGTCTTTTCTTACCTGATGTGGTGGATTTTACTTTAAAGTCTGTTTTATCAGACATTAGTATTGCCACTCCTCTTTTTTGAGTGTTGCTTGCTTGATATATTTTTCCATCCTTTGAGTTTTAGTTTGTGTCTTTAAGACTAAAATACGTCTCTTGTAGGCACCATATATATGGATCATGTTTTCTCAAATCCAATCTGCCACTCTCATCTCATTATTGGTGCATTTAATTCATTTATACTCTGTGTAATTATTGACAGGTATGAGTTTAATGCTGTCATTTTGATGCCTTTTTTCTGTTATAGAAAGTTCCTTTGTCCCATTTAATTTTCTGTGATGAGTTGTTTTTCTTTGTGTGTTTTCTCTGCATCCTTATCATTGTTGATTTTGCATTTGCTGAGATGTCATGTTTTTCTTGTTTTTTATTTTGACGTGAAGGATTGTTAATTTCCCTTAATATCAACCCGTTTTTCTAAATTTAAACCATTTTTTTATTTCTTTTTATCATTTTGATTTTCTCTCTGTATGAAAGGTCTATGACTACAGTTTTTAAGTCCTTTTTTGTTGTTATAATGTTATCTTTCACATAGTGATATTTCATTTATCTTATTTTCAGTGTTTTGCCTTTATTTTTGTGAATTCCCTATCTAGGTTGATGTCTAGTTCTGTTCTGTGTTCTATTCTTTGTTGTTATCTGATGTTATTGATTTTCTAACCGAAAGACTCCTTTCGTTATTTCTTGTAATTTTGCTTTGGTTTTTGCAAATCCCCTAAGTTTGTACTTATCTGGAAGTGTCCTAACTTTACCATCATATTTAAGAGACAGTTTTGATGGATATATAATTCTTGACTGACTGTTTGTTTTCCTTCAGTGTTCTGTATATGTCATATCATTGTGTTCTTGCCTACATGGTCTCTGCTGGGTTGTCCAAGCTTAGCCTTATTGACTCTCTTTTGCAGATTATTTTTGGTTTATCCTTAGGCACTTTTAAAATTGTCTCCTTATCTTTAGTTTTGGTAAGTTTGATTATAATATGCTTTGGTGTCTTTCTTCTGGGATCTACCTTGTGTGGAGTTGGATGAGCATCTTAGAGAGATATCTTTTCGTCTTTTATGATAACAAGGATGTTTTCTGTCAATAAATCTTTGACAAGTTTCCCTGTATTGTCTGTTGTGCCCCCATTTCAGTACTCTAGTCCTTCATAGATTATTCCTTTTCATAGAATCCCACACAATTCTTAGTGTTTCTTAATTTTTTAAAAATTCTTTTATATGATTTTTACTCCAGTGTGTTGGTTTCATGTGCTTTACTGTCAGTCTTACTAATTTTCTCTTCCATTGCCTCAGTTCTGCTCCTTTGACTTTCTATTGAGTTGTCTAATTCTATGATTTTATTATTAATTTTTGAATTTCTACTTCCCGTCTCTGTGTGCTTTCTAGTAGCCTGTTCAAGTTGTGTTTATGTTGTGTTGCATTTTGCCTCCTTTCCTTCCTAATCTATCAAAAAGTTCTAAACATTAATCTTTGTATCCTAGGAAATTCTCTTCATATATGGAATTTCTTGATTCTTTGTTTTGGGAGCTTTCTGGAGCCATCATGGTCTGCCTCTTTAAGTGATTTGATATTTACTGTTGTCTCCAAGCCATAGGTTTTTGAATTTGTTTATTTTATGTTTGCTTACTGTGTTCTGGCTTCTTGTTTTGTTTTTAAATGTTAAAATAGGGTGGTCATGTGTGTTAGTTTGGTTATTTGTGCCTTTGAAGCTCTAACATCCTGTCACCAGGTGGTTAGAGCTGTTACTTGACATGAGAACCCAGGAATCTGTTTACTTTTATGAATCCAGCTCAGGTGTCTGGGTAGTCAGTCACTGAGTGTGTGATAGAGGCTCTCCCCTGAAGTCCTAGATGGTCAGGGGTGATTGGTATAAGCACAGGTATCTGGTTGCATGTGCTGAGAAAGGCAGGAGGCTAACAGCCATTCCCAAGTGTCTGTGAGGAAGGCATGTCCCCTTTTGCCTAATCCTAGGTGAAGGAACTGTTTCTGCCCTGAATTTCTGGCTCAGGAGATTCAGTGTATTCCCCCCTGCCCCATTGTCATATTTTTCCCTCTCTGAGTCTAGCAGAATAGTTTGGGGTACATCTAAGGAGTCCTACTTCTGGGTCAGGTGATGACATCAGACTCCAGAGGCAGGCACATGCAGACAAGAGAGGAGGAGGCACTGGGGAAAGGGAGAGACATTTTAGATCCTTGTTTGGTAGGTTAGAAGCAAGCCACCCAGCTTTTGAGGGTTAAGTGTCACTTTTCACTGGTTACAAAGATGCAAGTGGACTCTCTGTGGCTCCTTCTCTCCCACTGAGGAGAGTGTCCTCTGAATGCCACTGTGCCAGTCACCACACTGGCTACAGTCAATTCTTAGTGGGTCAGATCTGGTCAGTCCTGACCGGGACCTACTTTCCCTGCTGTATCACTCAGCCCAATTTTTCAACTTTCTCTCTCGTGTTCAGGGCTCCTAGAATGTCAAATATAATCAATTCATTTGTCCTTTTGGGTCTCTGGTGTTACAGGGATCACAGGAAACATCTGACTACGGCTGCGGGCTAGAAGCTACAGTGTCCTAGCCCCCTGGCCCCTTCCTCCCTCTCTCCAAGTTTTGTACTTCTCTGTTTGGTGCCTTGAAACTATTTACAGAATAATAAGAATCATCTCCTTGAAATTGTAGGATACTAGCCCAGACTAAACTATTTGCAAGTTAAAACTATTTCGTTGAAACTATTTGCAGTTTAATTGACTCAGACAAAACTATTTGTCAAATAATAAGTCCTCAGCTAAGAACTATTTCCTTGAAACTGTTTGCAGGATAATAGCTCAGATTAAAACTATTTACATGTTCCCATCCCTTGCTCTGTAATGAAGATCATGACCATTTTTGGCTATGTACCACCCTGTCGGCTTCCTACCTGTAAAGCCTATAAATAAAGCTCCATCAGAGCTTTATTTATCAGAGACCTTGGTCCATCAGAGACCTTGGTCCCACCTGGTCCCAACATTATCTTGTGTGTGTGATGCGTTTATTTGTTCTTGTGTGAGTAACATGTTTCATGTGTGATGGAGATTTTTCTCATCCCCTCACCTGTCCACATTCGGCCTTCGGACTTTATCCAGAGCTGGCCACTGGAATGCCGGATGTGGCAGACTACTTCACCATCTTGGTCCCAATTGATCTCTATTCCCCAGGTGATTTGAGGCTGTTCACAATTCCATAGACTATTGATGGAAAAGAACTCAGAATTCCAAAGTCTCTGTCAACCCAGAACATAACTCTTCCAGTGGGACACAAGGTGGTTTTCAGCAGAAGTGGCCTCTCAGCTGTCACCCAGGAGTCACTGTGACTCTACCTCTCTTCTGCCAGTCCACAACTCAGCAAGAACACTAACAGCCACTGTGTGGCATTGTCCTTAAAATGCCAGTGTGTGCCTCCCAAAGCCGCATCTTCCTGTGACAGGTCTCTTACCCACATTTATCTGCCCCACTGACCTTATTTGTGTTTTGAGGCTGAATAATATGAGAATGAAGTTGAATGTCAACTTGCCAAGTGGGGCCTGGCTGAAGACACCCACACAGCTGGGCATTGGCTGGGGAGCACTGAGAACAGGCAGCCTAAGGACAGTCATAATGTTATTGCACCAAAGACACAGACCTCATCTAGCATTCTCTCTGGGGAAAAAAAATCATTCTTCTTCCCTCAGCCATAAATCAGCTTGTGTTTATCCTCCATCTAATTTTATTTTTTAATGAAGATATGTTATGGTTTCCCCTTGTGGTGGCTAATGTGCTACAACCCAATTACTTCGAATTTATTCCATTTGGTGTCATCTCTTAAATTGGATTGTTGCCTTCTGACAACTCCCCTAAGTATCTGTCTTATTGCTTCTGCTTGTAATACCTGAGCCTTCTGCTTATTACTCACATCACTCATCTGTGTCTTGTTACACACACGGGGAGAGCCTGACACACACCTACCTTGGCAGATGAGTTGGATGCCCTCTCTGGCCTTCCTGACAAATACTCCCCTCTGATCACAACTTTGCCCAGAGGACACTTATCAGAGCCAGTTGCAGCCTTAACATTGAGAGAACAGGTTCATCCAGTTGGCCAGCTGGTTGCCTTTTCAGCTTTCACTCAAAGATGCATCCCTCCTGGCTGGTGTGGCTTGGCTGCTGGGCAGGCACTTCTACCCTTGTTGCATCTTTCCCATGTCCTGTCTTCTCTTAGGGCTACGTGGCACAGCCAAGCCTGGGCAGTGCAAGAGCCTCGTGAATCTCAGCTTATAAGTCTCTTGCAACTCAGCTTTTCTCAGCACCCTTTCCTCAGCAGTAAAGTGAGGAGGATAAAGAGCACCTACCGTGTAAGATGGTTTTATGAGTTAGAGATAATTACATTGGAGCCATGTTTCCCCAGCCATGAAAACTGAATGAGATAGATAGACAGATATGTGGTAGATAGATGGATGAATGAATGCATGGATAGATATATGACAGATGCATGAATGGATAGACAGTTTGATGATACTAACTAGAAAATAGATGATATAGATAGATACATAGAGATAGGTAGATGATAGATACGTAGATAGATATAGCTGATAGATACAGAGACAAACAAATAGATTAGTTACCATTATCTTAACTTCAATTCATGACAATCTTATATACGACAAAAGGAAGCCTTGCCTGGTCCTATATCATCCTCGAGATCACCAGTCAGGTGTTCAAGTCCATTGTGGCTTTTGTGCCATCCATCTCACCAAGGGTCCCTGTTTTAGTCAACTAGTGTTGTTCTAACAGAAATACCACGAGTGGATGACTTTAACAAAGGAAAATTTATTCTTGCACAGTCCAGTAGGCTGCAAGTCCAAATTCAGGATGTCTGCTCCAAGGGAAGGCTTTCCCTCTGTCCTTGCGTTGTGTCAGTCTTTGTTCAGGGAACATCTTGGCATAGGAACTTCAGGTCTGAAGGACATGCTCTTCTCTCAGTGGTGCTTTATTGAAGGTGTGAGGTTCCCAATTTTCTCTGCCAGATTTTTTCCTTTATAGCTCGAGAGACTGCATCAAGGTAGGAAACAAACTCATACATTGAATCCTGTTCTACCAACACAACTGCTGCCCATCCTCCCTCATTAACATCATAGAGGCAGGAATTTTATCATGGCAGAACATCAGGCAATAGCAGGAATTGTGGGACAGCCAAATTGTTACAAACTTTTTAGGGAACACATTCAATGCATGACATCCCACCTTTCGTTCTCTAAAAAAAAAAATCACATCTTTGCAACATGTAAAACATATTCACTCTATCACAGCGAAACTCTTGAAGTCCAAGTCCAAAATTCACAAAGTACTCTCTAACTGTAAAATCTAGAACACAAGTTATCTAGTTCTAAAATACAATGGCAGGCACAAGCTAGACATTTCTGTTACAAGTGGGAGAAATTTCAGGCAAAGAAGGCATTAACAGGCAACAAGCAAGTCAACAGAACACGTTACATTAGCACTCAAAGTTTTGAAAACAATCTTCAGTTCTCTCAGACATTTTACACAGTAGCTTTGCCTGCTAGGTTCTAGTTATTGGCCACAGTCTCTGGATTTTGAGTGGAGACCCCTGGTGCTGTGCTGCAACTCTGCCTCCCAGGCCCACTTGGACAGCAACTCTATCCCCTCGGCTTTAGGTGCACCCTAAGACCAACTGCGTGGCAATTCCACCCTTACACACACAGAAAGCCCTGGCTCCACCCCTTCAAACTTCTGAGGTCATGGCCATACCTTCTGAGATGAGGCAGCACAGCTTCTCACACTCTTTGTCTCTTCAGCTTCTGCCTTCTATGGCCTCATGGCCCAGGCTGCATCTGCCCTGCAGGGGCAAGAGTTCTAAAGCTCTGTAGCTTCACCGATTCAAGTGCCCAGAGGCACCCCACTCCACCGGGAAGCCTCTGTGCACAGGCACTTAGCTCTCTTGCTCCATGGGTTGGTTCCAGAACAGCCTCTAGTTCTCCTACTGCCACTGCTGCTAGTCTTTTGCTGTTGTCACTCACCATCTGTGCCTTCTTTGGTGTTAACAGTTCTCGGTTCTTCTAGCCACTCAAAGTTTCAAAATGGCTTCCACATTTTAGGTATTTGCTAAAGCAGCGCCCCACTCTCTCGGTACCAAATTGTCTTAGGCTGGGTTTTCTAGGGAAGCAAACCCAGTAACATGTATATGTACAAAGAAAGATTGACATAGAAAGGAAACAGCTCACCCAACTGTAGAAGCTGAATGTCCCAAGTCCTGGCACAAGCTTCACATGGCCATGGGAGCTGGTGAACCCAAGGTCAACAGGTCAGAGACCAGAGTTCTAGACCACTGGTTGTGTAGGTTTGCGGATCCCAAGCCTGCAGTGAGACTGCAAGGTCTCTGCTGACTCACGGAGCTGCAGGGGCTGGCACACCCAGGATTGGCAGGTCAGGGTACAGGATTCTCACTCTCTGGCTGTAAGAGTTCATTAAGTCAGCAGTTGCTAGTTCAGGTCCAGGAACCAGATGCAGAAGAGAGTAAGAGCAGCTGGCAACATGAACAGACAGGAAGAAGATGTTAGAAGACAGAGAGATGAGAGCTGAGGGGAGGGAGGCCATCACAGGCCCCATCCCTGCCACTTGATACAGCAGCCAAAAATGGATTTGCCAAGTTCACACAGTCTTAACCACCACAGCCCCCTTAACCCTCCCTGGACCTCTGTTTTGCCAAAGATGATGTCCTCTTCCAGAGACTGAACCTTCCCGGTGAAGTGTCCAAAGCAAACAAGTTGTGATCTATATATAAAGTGGCTAATTTCCAAAAGTAGAGAAGGAAGCTTAAAATAGGATCCCACAAACAATAACCCTCGGCATTTCCGTGGCTCCTCCTACAATGTGGTGCTTCCTTCTCCACCAGTTCTTGTCCATCTTTCTCTGTTCCCACTCTGGCAGGGCTCACCTGTCCTCACATCAGCTGGTGTCTGTGACTTCTCTCCTTCTGCCTTGGCCTACCTTGAAGAGTGGCTGGGAAAATGAGGTCACTGGTGTTTGCCCCAAGCTTCTACGCAACTCCACTACCATCAAGTCATGGTAGTAGACTCATACTGACCCTATAGAACAAAGTAAAGAACTGCCCCTCTAGAGTTCCCAAGGAATGTCTAGTGGACTCAACTGCTAATCTTTTGGGTAGCAACTGTAGCACTTAACCCCTACACCACCAGGGTTATTCCCCAAACCTCCAGGATTCACCAAACTGAGGCAAGAAGAAGTCCAAGGACTTGACACCACTGAAGGGTCCTGGTGCCACCTCCCAAAGCTGCTGAAGCAGCTATCCCCCCTTAGAGCTGGTTGAGCCATCCTTTGAGCATGTAGGCGAGGGGTTCTTTCCCTCTCTATTGGCTCTTCCATTGTGCCCTTCTCTGAGGCTGATGTCAGGGTGGGCAGGGGGATGAGGAGGGTGACAGATCCCAGCAGTTCTCAGAATGCTTCCTCTGTCCCCCAGACCAAGCCCATTGCTCCATTTACCCAACCAATATATATGAGAACTGCCAATTAAGCTTGTGAACTCATTCTAGAAAAGAATGCTACATACCTCATAGCTGAACATCACTATGGTCACCTTTGAAGTACTCCCTTTGAGAAGTTTTGCACCAACACCAGTGCCTAGTACACCCTTCAAAGCAATTTTGGAAATCTGTTTCTGGAATGGCCATCAGAGCTGTTATATTACCCTTGATGTCTTGAACCTCATGATAATATTTTCATTTCAATATTTCCTTTATCTTTTGGTAAACAGATGAGGTGAGTAGGGAGGGTGTTCCAATACAGTTATTTGTTTCCTGGCTAAAACTCCCTCACAGACAACTTTACAATTAAGTTTGTGAATTTGCCACCATGCTACCATGCACAACAGCCATTCCAGAAAGAGTTCCAAAATTGCTTTAAGGGTGGACTAGACACTGGCATTAGTGCTTAGCTTCTCAAGGGGAGTAGTTTGAAGGTGACCATAGTGATAGCCAGCAATGAGACATGTAGTACTTAGAACAATTAAGTTCGTGGACTTAATCGTCAGATCACATATTCAGCACCTACCATTCCACTAGGATTCCTTGGGTGGTATAAGTGGCTAAGTATTTGACTACTAGTTTGTTGGCAGTTCAAAGCTATCCAGAGGTATCTCAAAAGATAGGCCTGGTGATTGGCTTCTGAAAGGCCACAATCTTGAAAACCCCTGCTGGGCAACTCTACTCTGCACATAGGGAATACCATGAGTCAGAACGAACTCAACAGCAAATAATAATAACTATCATTTCCACCATCCATCCATCAGTTTGTCACACTGTGGTGGCTTGTGTGTTGCTGTGATGCTGGAAGCCATGCTGCTTGTATTTCCACCAGGGTCACCCAGACTAAGACAAACCAGGAAGAAAAGTCTAACGATCTACTTCTGAAAAGCAGCCAGTGAAAACTCTATGGATCACATCAGAACACTGTCCAGAGCTGGAAAATGAGCCCCCTAGGCTGGAAAGCACTTGGAACACACAGTGGCCACAACCATGAACTTGATCACACCACAGATCATGAAGATGTTGCAGGACCACACAGCATTTTATCCTATTGTACATCAGGTCACCATAAGTCAGAGCCAACTGGAAGGTCACTCCTAATACCTACTATGTGCCAGGCATTGTATGGGGAGGAAAAGAAAGGAAGTCCTTTGCTAGTCCAGGCAGGTTATAACCTGCTGTTGTGAGTCACTGAGTCCTATGAGTGCTGGACTATGCCAGGGAAGGCTTCCCACGATCTTTTAGCTCTGGTGCCAAACTCCAGCAGTGGCTCTTTCTTCCCTCATTGGGGGCGCTTTTGCCAGAGGTCCCACAAGTGGACTCCCTGCAGGGTTCCCCGCCTTTCCGCAGGTACACCCCAATGGCCCTCCATCCTGCAGCAGCCCTGTCCTGGCCCAGGTAGAAACACCACTGACATGCACATGGGCACCCAACCTGGCCTGCAGTGAGTCAAGGCAAGGAGCTGGGATGGCACAGTAGTGCCCGCTGTGAGCCAAAGATGGGTTTGCGTGTTTAGACTGCAGTCACGCCAGAAGCCCTGGTTAGCTGGGAGAACTCAGAGACTCATGGTAAGGCTGGCTCTGGGACAAAAGTAGGGCATGAGAAGCGACACCATGGGGATCACAGGACCCAGGGTTTGCTCTGAAGCAGAGGCACACTTCATTTTCCCTGTGACTACTCACCTCCCTTCATCCCTCCCTAGAACTGTATAAGATGTGAATAAATCTTATACAGAGTAAATCTCATGCTTGTCTTTTTCTGTAGAATAGCAGTAACATGCTTTTTCTATAGAAAGACATTTTTTCATTCTTTTCTTCTGGTCACACTCCTTCTCTTTTCAATTTTTTTCCTGCCCTGTCACGCTCTCCTTGCTTTTTTCACTCAAAAGCAAAGCAAGTGCAATGCCTAAGAATCCTGTCAATCACGCGACATCTGGAACTAGCAGCGCTGCACAAAGGGAAATTTGCATCTCCTCAATTCCTCCTAATTATTCATTTCCTTTTTCTCTCCCCCAAAAGATAATTATTACTCTATGAGTAGGTTTTTCTAGATGAGAATCTGAGGCAGTGACATCATGCAATGAGTCAGCTTTGTTTTTCAGATTGTTCAGTGTCAGGAAATTCTGAATGAACATTCATGGGAAATGTCAACATGCCATATTTGAAGAATGGCTGCAGAAGAAAGGCTTGCAGAGGGTGTATGTTTAAAAAACAATATTTGATTGTGTTTTTGGTGAAAGTTTACACAGCAGCATGGATATCTAGTCAATGATTTCTACACAAGTTTTTCAGTGACATTAATTGCATGCTTCATATGGTAAATAGACTCCACATTGCCTTCTGGTGGTTCTGTCTCCCTTCATCTAGTTTCCCTCCTCCCTTGTATTCTCATCTTTATCTTAAAGTCGTTGTTGATTAGTGGGTCTCACACAGGTGACTTTGTTATTTTATTTTATTTTTACAGGATTACAGCACTTAGAAGTGATGATAAGTCAATCTGTTATTTAGCTACAAGTTTGTAGGGGCAAGTTTAGGTTCCAGGTTTGAAGAGTAGCTCAGGACCACAGTACTGGGGATTCCTTCAGTCTCAATTGGCCCAGTAAGTCTGGAGATGTGTTGATTAATGTGCCTTCATAATTATGCTTTCGGATCATTTCCATTCACCCACATGGTCACTACTATTTGGTGCTGAGTGGAACTATAAAAGTCAAAATCAATGATAATGACACTAATAATCTTTGGTTTTTGGTTTTCTTTTTTTGTCTTTTTAGAGTTTACTACTTGATTTCACATCCGTCTTATGGATGAAGGGGCAGATGGTGAGATTATTTGACTCCGTCAACTGGCAAAGCCAAGATTAGAACTCTGCTCCCTAGAAAACAGAGCTCAGAGCTCACCTTGCCATCAAATGGAAAACACAGTCTTGCCCTGCCCCAAGCCTCAACTTTAAACCTGGAGCCCTGCTTGCTGTTGCCATGGTAATATTATGACCCACTTGGTGGCTCCATTTGAAAATGGAACCTTTATGTTGATGGCTCTCAATCACTTTCTCTGATTCAGACCTGCTCCAAGCCATAGACCTATAAATACCATTGCTTTCTGGGAATTTCTCCATGATATCTCTTAGTCACTTCACAATCTGTTCAGAGCTAACTGAGGATCTTCACCCACTAAAAGCTGCTCCTCCCACTGCAGTGTCACTTCACAGGGGGGTGGTAGCACCTCACATCCCGTCTCCAAACCTAGAGTAACCCTACAAACCTAGAGTTACCTCTAACTTTCACTTTGCCCACCCTCGTTACTCAGTGAGTGGTGGAGCTGGGAGCAACTACCCTTTTAAAAAAACCAAATCCACTGCTGTCAAGCTGACTCCAATTCATGATGACCCTACAGGACAGAGTAGAGCAGCTCCATGGTTTCCAAGGAGTGCCTGGAGGATTCGAACTGCTGATCTTTTGGTTAGCAAACATAGCACTTCACCACCACACCACATGTTTTGAAAGATGGTAGTCTTGAGAAGGGGAGGGATTTGGGGGAAGGTGCCACAGTGGAATTGGTGGAAAACTACTTACAAATAGCAGTTTAGACTGATATGATCCCCTGTCTCACCAACACACAGATGTGTGGTTGTATTTTTTCTAAGACTGATTTGTTTGTTCCTTTGCCAATCCATGGTCTATTCAATATTCTTCACAACTGTGACACTTTCAAAATCAAGCCTTTGATTCTTAGCCAAATGTTGTTTAACCCTCCTTGATTCTACCTTTGATTTCTATTGTAAGACGAAGTCCTCTCATGCTTTGAATCACCGTCATTCTCTCCCAGGGATGCTTATGTCTACTAACCTGGTGTTTTGGTCAGCTAGGGCTGCTCTAACAGAAACACCACAGCGTGGATGGCTTTAACAAAGGAAGATTTATTCTAACACAGTCTAGTAGGCTACAAATCCAAATTCAGTCCACTCCAAGGGAAGGCTTTCCCCCTTGTCAGCTCTAGAGGAAAGCCTGGTACTGCATCAGTCTTTGTCCAGGGAGCATTTTGGCACAGGAACCTCAGGTCTGAAGGATACGCTCTTCTCCCGGTGCTGCTTGCTTGATGGTATGAGGTTCCCAATTCTCTGCCTGCTTCTCTTTTCTTTTATCTCTGGCAGGATGAAAGGATTAAGGGTGGGGCAAGCCGTAGTCCACGGAAACTCCCTTTACAATGGAGCAGGGAGGTGATCTTATAAAAGGATTTACAGTCCCACCCTAATCCTTTAACATACAGCATAGGAAAAGCACAAGATACTCGGAGTCATGGCCCAGCCACGTGGCTACACTTATTTTGGGGGGGGGACACAATTCAATTCATGACACCTGATAATTCACTTTCCTATTTGCTTTGCCCTTCAAAACTAATGAGTAGCTAAAGAATTATGGAATCAAAAGCAAGACATGTAACATCCAGGTCAGAGCTGCCCGTACTTGTGATAGTTTCTGTTACAGCAGCACTAGAAAACTAAGACAATGACTATGCCTGCCAACAGCATGATAGGAGCTGCAAAAGTGTGGGATTTATTCTACAAACAGTTTATCCAAACCTACTTCAAATCCAGAACCTTAGCTGCAAGGGAGTCGGGGAATGTGGTTTGCTGCTCTCCAGCCTCTGTTGTACCAGAAGGCACATTAGAAAGAGACCAAATGGGTGTTGAGTGCTGATACCCTATCTACCACTTCTTTCTAGGCTCACAAATGGAGCTGACTCAGGAGGCGAACCTCAAAGCCAACCTCCCCTCTGATAAGTGGCATTTTCATGAGACTGTGAAGGCATCGTTGCTTTGCTTTAGGGTTGGAGAATGTGGGATGAGGCATATACGAATCTCTCAGGAGCATTGCTGTTTAACCATCTGGGAGCAAAGTATCTCAGAGCATGGAAAAAACTGAAAGGTTAAGTGAAATTAGTCAATAAAAGGACAAATATTGCATGAAATCAACATTGTAAGAACTCAAGAAAATGTTTAAAAACAGAAGGAAACATGCTTTGACAGTTATGAGGGTGGGGAGGAGGGAAAGGTGTATTCACTCACTAGATAGAAAAGAAGAATTATTTTAGGTGAAGGAAAAGACAATACATAGTACAGGGGAAGTCAGCACAACTAGACTAAACTGAAAGCTCAGAAGTGTCCCAAATACAACTAAACACTTTAAGAGGAAAGAGTAGTAGGGGCAAGGGTCTGGGGCCATGGTTTCAGGAGACATCTAGTGCAAGTGGGATCAGAAAGTTTATTAAGAAAATGTTCTGCATTCTATTTTTGGCCAGTGGCATCTGGGTTCTTAAAAGCTAGTAACTCTGACTGTCAATAATGTATCAATTGGTCCCAACCCACCTGGAGCAAAAGAAAATGAAGAACACCAAAGATACAGGGAAATATTAGCCCAAGAGATAGGAAGGGCCACATAAACCAGAGACTCCATCAGCCTGAGATCAGTAGAACTAGATGGTGCCCGGCTACCACCAGTGACTGCCCTGAAAGGAAGCACAGCAAAGAGTCCCTGATGCAACTGGAGAAAAAGGGGATGCAGAAGGCAAATTCTAGTAAAAGACCAGACTTGATGGTCTGGCTGATACTGGAGGGACCTCAGAAGACATGGTCTACGCACTCTCTGGTAGCTCAGAATGAAAACCATTCCTATAGCCAAGTCTTTAGACAAACACTAGACTGAACTATAAGACATTAATTGATACTCCTGAAGAGTGTGGCTCTTAGCCCAAGTAGATACATAAGACTAAGTGAGCAACTCCTGTCTGCAGGTGGGATGGGAAGGCACACAGGGACAGAAGCTGGTTGAATGGGCACAGGAAACACAGGGTGGAAAGGTGGAACATGCTGTCACATTACAGGGAGAGCAACTACGGTCACACGACAATGTGTGTACTTGCATAAATTTTTGTATGAGAAACTAACTTGAACCGTAAACTTTCACTTAAAGCACAATACAACAGAATAAAAGCACGTTGTTGCCATGACAGACCAAAGCCTGTGAAAATCTTATAAATAAAAGAGGCCAAAGAGACATGACAACCAAATACAGTATCTGCCCCCTGATGTGAGACCCTGTCCTGGAGCTGAAGAAATGTCACAGGGGACGTCATCTGATCTACCAGCCAAACAGGAACATAAATGGTGGATGAAAAGCATTACATATATTGATTATGTAATAGAATATACCTGTTCTTAACTTTATTGAAAGACCAGACTTCATGGTCCAACATCTTGGAAGGTCCCCTAAGGAGACAGCCCCCAGACTGTTTGCTGGCCCAGAGTTGACCCCAGTACTGCAGCCAACTCTCTAGACAAAGATTGGACTGGACTAAAAGACATAGAGTGATGCTAGCGAAGACTGTGTTTCTTGGTTTACATCTATGCGTAAGGCTGTCTGAGCAGCTCTTGTCTAGAGGCAAGATGAGAGGGTGGAGGGGGACAGGAGGTGGTTGAATGGATGTGGGAAGTACAGGGTGGAAAGGAGGAGTGTGCTGTCACAGGGTAAGGAGAGCAGCTAGAGTTGCACAGAGGTGTTTGCACTGGGTTTTATATGGCAAACTAATTAGGATTGTAAACTTTCATTTAAAGCACAATAAAATTTTTTTTTTTTTTTTTTTTTTAAACAAAAGCCTTGTTCTTAGGAAATACACACACAAGTATTTAGGAATGAAGGGTCCTGGTTCAGCAAAACGAATGAATGAAAATGCTAACAACCAGGTGAACCTGGGTAAAAGGTTTATAAATGTTCCTTGTACATTTAATTTTTGCAGTTATGGGGGTAAATTTGAAATGACACCCAACTGAAAACTAAGTCAAAACAAAACAGAAGTGCCTTTCTTTACCTCCAAGTTTGAGTACTGCCAAAAATGAACTGTCTGCCGTCTCAGCCCTAAAACTTTTTTTAAATTGTGATAAATATAAATGTAACAAAACATTTGCCATTTTCATGTCCCTCACACGTACAATTCAGTGACATTGATTGTGTTCGTCACATTGTACAATCATCACCAATCCATTTCCAAATTTTCCCACCACCCTTAACAGCGCAGTGTTTCCTAGGCAACAAGTCTTGTTTTCCTCTACCTCTCACCGCCCTGGTAGCCACTAATAACCTCAGCTCTTTATACACTGTACACACCTTCCTGCTGTATTCTTTTCATGTAAGTGGGATCACTTAGCATCTGTCTTTAAGAGTCATTCCTGCATCAGAATCAGATTTCTCTTTAAGCTGACTAGAATTCCATTGTATGGATGGATATACCACTGTTCCTCTGCTCAACCATCTGTTGGTGGACACTTGCATTGTTTGCTCCTTTTGGCCCTTATGAATAGTGCTGCAGTGAACATTGGTGTATGTCATAGATTGAATGGGTCCCTCCCGAAATGTGTGCAGCCATTTGGCCAGGCCATCATTCTCAATATTCTGTGATTTTCCGATGCTATACATCCTAATCTCTGTGTGTAGCTAATAGCCAGGATGATTATGTCAAAAGAAGAGTAGGCTGGGACTGCGACACCCTTACTAAAGGAGTTTCCCAGGAATGTGGCTTGTGCCACCTTTTATTCTTTCATTTTATGGGAGATTAAAAGAGAGGGAAGCAAGCAGAGGATTGGGAACCTCACACCTTCAAGAAGGCAGCACCCAGGAAATAACATATCCTTCAGACCTGAGGTTCCTGCATCAACGTGCCCCCTGACCAAAGACTGATGCAACACAAGGACCTTCCTCCAGAACTGACAAGGAGGGAAAGCCTTCCCCTGGAATGGACACCCTGAATTCACACTTACAACCTGCTGGACTGTGTAAGCATAAACCTTTCTTTCTTAAAGCCATCCACTCTGTGGTAGGTATTTGTGTTAGAGCAGCTCTATCTGACTAAAACAGTGTGGCTCTAGCCCTTTTGGTTGCAAGGGAACAGAGACGTGGACACTATGAGGTGGAGCCCAGTCACGTGGTCCCTCACGTCCTCTCAGGCACTGCTGAGTGATGCCCAGGTACTAGGTGAAGGTGGGCCTCTTCACACACCCAACATGGTCCTAGCCCCCAGGGTGGTAGCACCCTGTTTGCCATAGAAGAAGACACTGCAGAGCTGCCTTCACTTTGCAGCCCCTGTGGGTACCAGTGGGGTGCAGTGTTCCCACCCATGACTTTGAACTGCAAGCCTTTGATGCCCATCATGATCACCTACGCTCCTTGACGGGAGGCTGAGGACAAGTTTCTCCCTTGTTTTTAAAAAGAACACAGCAAGTGGATTTTCTGTCTTAGGACTTGGCAAGGCTTTTTGCCCAGGATTTACTTCCTTATCAGACCAGTTGGGAGAGTCCCCAGTATGGGACATTCAGGGAGCTGATCGAAAGACAATGTGCAGAAGCCTGGAGCTTAGACTTATGGGATACAGCAATAGATGTCGTCATTAGCTGCTGTGGAGCTGGATCCAGCTCATGGGGACCTCTGCACCACAGAACTAAACACTGCCCAGTCTTTTGTCATCGTCATGATCGTCAACATGTTCAAGTCCATTGTTGCAGCGGTTGTGCCCACCCATCTCACTGAGTCTCCTTCATCCTTGTTGGCTTCCGCTTCACCCAATGTGATGTCTTACTCTAGCACCTGACCCTCCCTGATGATGTGCCCAAAGCAAGTTGGATAATGTTCCCTTGTGATCTATAAAGAAAACTTGGCGGTGTAGTGTTTAAGGTCTACATCTGTCAACCAAAAGGTCAGCAGTTCAAATCTACCAGGAGCTCCTTAGAAACTCTATGGAGCAGTGATACTCCGTCTTATAGGGTCACTGTGAGTCAAAATCGACTTGATGGCAGTGAGTTTGGGTTTGGGTTCTGGCAATCTCTAAGATTTTCACTGGCTAATTTTTGGGAGTAGAGCTCCAGGCCTTTCTTCCTAGTCTCTCTTGGTGTGGAAGCTCCACTGAAATCTGCCCACCAGGGGTGACTCTGCTGATATTGGAACTACCAGTGACACAGCATCCAGCATCAGGCCACCACACAGCAGCATGCTCACAGATCAGAGGTATGACAGATGAGGTAGTTCCTGTCCCAATCGGTGGGTCAGACACAGAGCTGAGCACAGAAGAGTGTGGAGGCCCAAGAGCTTGCCAGTGGTCAGCAGTGGGTCATCCTCAAGGAAGTCAGAGGTAGCAAGATCTAAGCCACAAGTCTGAGGTTCATATAAGGGAAAGGAAAGTTGAGAACAAAGCAAAGACCCAGCTTCCAGCTTCCAGAATTTCAAGGTCTTCCTTAGAACAGGGGGTCCACATCCCTTCTACAGGACTGGGCCACCATGAGGCCAAAAGGGTCACCACTAGGGCACCTCGTGCAGAGACCCTCAATTTACTGAGACCTTCCCCAAGACAAGGAGCAGAACTGCTCCTGCAAAGAGGGATGCTGTTGTAACTCATGGGTGCTGATCACCCAGTGAGATACCAAAGCAGGTGTTTGAGTTATCCAGCCTTGCTTTCAAAGAAATACCACAGCTGGATGGCTTTGAAAAGAGGAATTTGATTTGGTCACAGTCTAGTAAGCTGCAAATCCAAATTCAGTGTGAGAGCATTCTAGAGCAGGAACCTCGGGTCCAAAGGATGTGCTCTGTTCTCCGTGCTGCTTCCTTGGTGGTACAAGCTTTCCAAATCTCAGCTTACCTCCCTTTCTTTATATCCCAAGAGGCCTCTGCACGACACAGTGCAATCCCCCACGTTAAATCCTGTCCACCAACTCAACTGCAGCCTACCCACCCTAATTAGCATCACAGAGGCAGAAATTCCAACATGGAGGAACATCACACGATACCAGGAACCATGGCCTAGCCAAATAGCTACACAGATTTTGGGGAAAATGTAACTCAACCTATGCCAACAGCCTAACCACCCAGAGAGAGACTGATTTCTCTATCAGGCCCAACTCTAAATTCTCCAAGAGGCAGTGGGCTCAGATTCTGCTGTTTGCTTACCCTGGACTCTTCAGTACCAGTGGGGAGGTAGGCTTGCTTTGTTAAAAACGTGGCAGCCTCAAAGGCAATCTCACGTGTGGAGTTGTGTGCCATTGAATCTATTCCATTTTAAGGTAACCCTACAGGACAGAATAGAGTTGCTTCAAAGGGTTTCATAGGCTGAAATCTTTACAGCAACACACACCCCAAAATACCCAACCCATTGCTGTCAGGTCAATCCTGACTGATAGTGACCCTATAAGGAGCACATAGTCAGGTCTTTTTTTCTGTGGAGTGGCTCATGGGCTTGAACTGCTGACCTTTGGTTAGCATCCAAAGCCTAAAGCACTGTGCCACCAGGGCTCCTGTGTTTGGAGCAGTGTCAGGCCCGTTCTGAAAAGGGGGTTCTGGGTGTCATCTGGGGCCTGTGCAGGTAGACATGATCCTGGACAAGTTAACCAGAAAACTCAGCAGAGCTAGGGGATTCAACTACATGCTTCTGGTTAAAGGTTGCTTCTTTGGGAGCTGTTTGGACAAAGCCTGCAACTGGCTGTCACTGGGCATTTGAAGAATGATAGGTCAGATTAAAGACCAGAGTCTCTAAACTCAATAGAGATGAGCAGTCAAGTAAAGGGGCGAAGACAAGGTGCTGACCTCGCCTAGAAGTGTGGCTGCTCCTTCCTCACCTTGCTCCCTCCAGCCAAGTGAAGGCCTTCATGAATAAGGCTCTTTGTCTGCTTTCTGGCTTAGTACCTGTAGAGCTCAGAGAGGCTGGGGGACCTCCTAGAAGGGAGGGCCAGGGGAACACCCACTGTCACTAGAGGAAACAGCTTAAGAGGCAGATGGACAGCAGGGACAGAAAGGAGCATAGTGAGCTGGAGTCCAGGAGGGAGCAGAGAGGCCAAGACCACTGTAGCCAGTGGCCCAGGCAAGACTCAGGGAAGACCTCTTCCTTTCATAGGGCTGGGTCCTAAGATGGCTCTGGCTTTGGGGAGCACTGGGAGGGATCTCTGCTGGAAGACGAAAACAGAGGTAAGCAGAAACCATAGGTGATCTCCTGCTGAATTTGTGCCTCCTTTCCCCTAAACAGGAAACCCTGGTGGTGCAGTGGTTAAGTGCTATGCCTCCTAACTGGAAAGCTGGCAGTTCAAACCCAAGAGCCCCTTGGAAACTCTATGGAGCAGCTGTACTCTGTCTGCAGGGTCTCTGTGGGTAGAACTGACTCGATGGCAGTGGGTTTGGTGTTTGGGTTACTCCAAAATTTACGGTGGAGTCCTAACCCTTGTACTCAGGGATGTGATCCTGTTTGGGAACAGAATTTTCTTTATTATGGTAACGAGGCCCTATCAGTATAGAAAACCTCGTTAACCACTGCACCACCAGACCAACTACTTCTGAGTTCAAAGCCATGCAGCACGTACACAGGGATGAGCAAGCACAAACAGAGGAAGACAGATGTCACATGGAAATCATTAAGGAACTGAGGAATCTCGGGGTCACAGGAGCTGAAAGGGACAAGGCTCTTCCGATACAGCCTACAGAAAAAGAGACTTCCCCTAGAGCTGCTGGCCTGAATTTAGACTTCAAGTTTCCAGAACTGTGCGGGCAATGAATGTTGTGATACTTTTTTTACAGAAGCACTAGGAAACTAAGACCCCCATCCCCACCCCCCACAACCAGCTTTGTCCACACTGCTGCCAATAGAGTCTCCACAGTTTGAAGACAAGCCACCATGCCCATTAAACTAATTCTTACTGAAGGCTTAAAAATCTTGGTGGCATAGTGGTTAAGTGCTATGGCTGCTAACCAAAAGGTCAGCAGTTGAAATCCCCCAAATACTCCTTGGAAACTCTATGGGGCAGTTCTACTCTGTCCTATAGGGTTACTATAAGCCAGAATTCACTTGACAGCACGGGGTTTGGCTTTTGTTATTGACAGCTGGACGTGTGTTGAGCTCTGTGCTTGATGTAAGGAGCCCTGGTGGTGCAGTGGTGAAGCTCTCAGCTGCTAACTCGAAGTCCGGTGGTTCAAATCCACCAGCTGCTCCACGGGAGAAAGATGTGGCAGTCTGCTGCCACAATGATTTTCAGCCTTGGAAACCCTATAAGCAGTTCTACCTTGCCACATACGGTCGCTGTGAGTCAGAATCGACTGAACAGCAACCGGTCTTGTTTTAGCACTCCATGTCAGGAATAGAAGAGTATTTTAGGATGGAATCTGGACAAGAGATAGATGTCTAACTCTTAAACATGATGTGTGATGTACTCTAGTGTAAAAGTCCTTGGGTGGTACAAACAGTTAACGGGTTCGCTGGCTCCAAAAGGTTAGAGATGCAAATTCACCCAGAAGTGCCTCACAAGAAAGGCCTGGCAGTCTACTTCCAAAAAATGAGCCAAGGAAAACCCTATGGAACACTGTTCCTCTCTGATACACATGGAGCTGCTCTGAGTTCACTCAGCGGCAGCAGCTACTATTTTTTCTTTTTAATTTTAATGTAAGTGTAAACAAAGTGCCAGGGTAGCAGACAGAAGGCAGAGGCCCAGTGGGGCTGGGGTGAACTGTTGACAGCTTTGTAGAAGAGGAATATGTGAAACTCCATGGGGCGTCAAGATACCTAGGCTTTTGTCTTGAGGCTGTGACGGGGCCAGAACAAGGGTTTGACCAGATAAGTGGGCACAGTTTCAGGGGATACTCATTTTCTGGGTCCAGCAAGGGCAGGGCCAGTGGTCTCTTGGAGAGCGTCCCTGTCCTCACTCAGCCGGAGACAGCCTCGCTGTGTAGCCTGATACAGTCTCTCAGCTGCCTGGTCTATGCTGCTTCATCTGTAGATAGCACACCACATGATACAAGGACAGACGTCCCAGAGAGTCCTAGATGAGAGGGGAGGCCTGCCGGCTGAGGAAACCTCCTGTTGCAGCCGTCTCCCAGGACCTGGCAGAAGGGCTCTCATCTCTTTTGTCGCTCGTCTCTGTGCTTACCTACTGGTCTGGCTGTGTTTAATACTGACGGAATTAGATTTTTCATCAAGTGTGAATGGCAGAGAACATCTAAGTACCACGCTGAGCAGCTCCACATTATAACGGAGAGAAAATGAGCCTGAAGAACTGTTATTAAACTCAGAGCTTCAACAGAAGAAGATGAACCACAGGAGAAGGCCATCTAGGGACGCCATACCCAAATCACAGCGTGGGGAGCTCCTGGCCCTGTTGTCAACACAGGAGGAAATAACTGCTGGGAGCAATCTTCAGTGGTGACATATTCCTTTAAAGGCAGCAGCTGCTGGCACTGTTGCCCCTGTCCAGGGCCCTGCAGCTGGGTGACTCTGGACACTCTATCCAGGTGTTCCCACAAACTCAAGCCAGGTGCTGTTGGGTCATTGCTGACTTGCCGTGTCATCATGTGTGTCAGAATAGAACTGTTCTCCTTACAGCTTTTAATGGCTGAGGTTTCGGTGGTCAGTTGCCAGGCCTTTCTTCCGAGGCACCTCTGGGTGAACTTGAACACCCAGCCTTTTGGTGAGCAGCAAGTGTGTACCACCCAGTTCCCTGTGTGTTCCCATAAAGCTACTCATAGTCATTCCAACTCACAGTGACCCCTATAGACAGAATAGGACTGCCCTATAGAGTTTCCAAGGAACACCTGGTAGATTTCAACTGCACATCTTTTGGTTAGCAGCCACAGACAGCACTTAATCACTATGCCACCAAGGGTTCCAGGTGTTCCTATTAAAACCTCAAACTCAGCTTGCCCTAAAGCAAAATGCACCAGTCATCTCTGGCAATTTCCCTGCCACCCGTTTCCTAGGGGTGATGGATCTCCCACCCCAAATCCCAGGAGTCACTACACGGTGACTTTCACCCACTCACTGCAGCATCCGTTGTCAAAGCTTGATGACTCTGCCACCTCAGAGTCTCATGCTACCGTCTTCCGCTCGCCATTATCTGACCACTGCCTGAGCTGAGGTGCTCCCGGGTGGCACACACAGCTCAGCTCTCAACAACTAAGTAAATGTTAGTGGTTTGAGCCCACCCAGAGACTCCACAGAAGAAAAGCCTGGTGATCTGCTCCTGAAAGGTCACAGCCTTGAAACTCCTATGGTGCTGTTCTACCCTGCACACTAAAGGTTACCATGGCAACGACTAACAACAAGAAAAGCCTGGGCTCAAGGCCTCATCACTTCCTGTGTGGACCACAGGTAACCAGTTGCCATGGAGCTGACTCGGACTCATAGAGAGGCCATGTGCGGCAGAGTAGAGCAGAGCTCCCTAGGGTTTTCAATGGCTGAATTTCTGGAAGTAGACTGCCAGGTGTCTTTTCTGCGGCACCTCTGGCTGGACTCCGATTCCGACCTTTTGGTTAGCAGCTGAGTGCATTAAGGGTTTGTACGACCCAGGGACGCTTGCATAATAGCCCATTACTCCTCTTCTTGCCTTCAGCCTAGCTCTTTTCCAAGCAACTTTCTGTATTGGTACCTCTGTTTATCTTTTTAAATTGTAAACCATGTCAACTACACGTTATAAAGAAAATACCAGAAGCACCGCCATCCAGGTTAAGAAATAGAATGTTTCACATACTTTCCTCCCTGGCCCATACATCTTCCACTTCTTGCAGCAGAACCAGGGTCCTGAGTATCCTTGTACACTGATTTCTATCTATATTTTAGAATCCATTGAATTGTAGAGTTCCATCAAAAAAAAAAGTTGCAGTTTTTTAAATAAGGATTTTATTGAATCTCTAGATTAATTTGTACAGGAATGAAACTTTAAAAACACCGAGTCTTTCTTTGGAAACCTTGGTGGTGTAGTAATTAAGTGCTACACTTGCTAACCAGAAGGTCGGCAGTTCAAATCTGCTGGGTGCTCTTTGGAAACTCTATGGAGCACTTATAGTCTTCCCTATAGGGTCACTATGAGTCAGAATTGACTCAATGGCAATAGGTTTGTTTTGGTTGTGAGTCTCTCTTTGGAAACTCTGGTAGTGTAGTGGTAAAGTGCTACATCTGCTAATCAGAAGGTCAGCAGTTCGAATCCACCATGAGCTCCTTGGGAAGTCTTTGGAGTAGTTCTACTCTGACATTGCTATAAGTTGGAATTGACTCAATGGCCATGGGTACGTGATATACCCACTACCTGTCTGTCAGGTTCCATACTGTGGTGGCTTTTATGTTGCTATGATGCTGGAAGCTATGGCACTGGTACTGCAAATACTAGCAGGGTCACCCATGGCTGACAAGTTTCAGTAGAGCTTTCAGACTAAGACAGACTAGGAAGAAAAGCTTGGCCATCTGCTTTTGAAAACTAGCCAATAAGCATCTTATGTATGACACAGAACTCTGCTCGATGTCATCAGAGGGGATCAGTTGCTGGAGGAGAACATCATGTTTGGTGAGTGTCATGGCTTGCATTGTGTCCCCCCTAGAAATGTGTCTAGCAATTTGGCTACGCTGTGATTCCAAGTATTGCTGATGTTCTCGTATGTTGTAGACCCTGCCTCTATGACGTTAATGAGGCAGGGTGGACGGCAGCTCTGTTGCTGGGCTGGACTCAACACATAACTTTGTCTTGTGCCTCTAGGCGTCTCTTGAGACATAAAACATGGAACCTGGCCAAGAGATTTGGGGACCTCATACCACCAAGAAGCAGCGCCAGGAGCAGAGGGCATCTTTTGGACCCAAGGTCCCTGCATTTTAGAAGCTCCCAGTCCAGGGGAAGATTGATGACAAGGATCTTCCTCCTGAGCCAGCAGAGAAAGCTTTCCCCTGGAGCTGATGCCCTGAACTTGGACTTGTAGTCAACTTAGACTGTGACAGAATAAGACTTCTTTTAAAGCCATCCACTTGTGGTACTTCTGTTGCAGCAGCACTAGATGGCCAAAACAGTGAGGTAGTGGGCCAGTGAGAGCGAAGGAGACCCTCGGTGAGATGGACTGACACAGCAACCACAGCGGTGGACTGGGGGATGCTGCCAGTCGTGAGAGTGATGCAGAACTGAGCTACTTTCTGTTCTGTTGTACAGAAGGTCACCATGATCAGAGTCACCTCAAAGGCAGCCCTGTGTCTATTTGCCTGTATGTCTGTCTACCTAGGTCATCTCTCATGTTTCTCAATATTTTTTCCAATAGAGACTAAATCCTTAATCTTGCAAATACTTAACCTTTTCCCACATTTTTGGTGTTTCTGTGCCACCTTTTGTGTGTTCCTGTTCCATATATGCAATTGCCTTAATGTTGATTTCAGATCCAGAAACTCTTTAGTTAGCTGCAGAATCTGCATAGCTTTTTGAGCAGCATTGTTAAAAGCATTCCCTGTTACTGACAGGTATTAGACAATTTTAAAGGGTTCTGTGATCAAATTGGAAACCCTGGTGGGATAGTACCTAACTGCTACATTGGCTAATCAAAAGGTTGGCAATTCAAATCCACCAGGCACTCCTTGGAAACTCTGTGGGGTGGTTCTGCTCTGTCCTATAGGATCGCTATGAGTTGGCGTTGACTCTATGGGAGTGGGCTTGGTTTGGTTTGGTTTGGGGTGATCCAATGGGGAACTCTAGTGGTGTAAGGGTTAAGCACCATGGCTGCTAACAAAAAGTCTGGCAGTCCAAATCTACTAGCTACTCCTTGGAAACTCTACGGGGCAGTTCTACTCTGTCCTATAGGGTCACTATGAGCTGGAACTGACTCAACGGCTGTGGGTTTGGTTTGGTCAAATTGGAAACCCTGGTGGTATAATGGTTAAGTGCTATGGCTGCTAACCAAATGGTTGGCAGTCCAAATCTACCAGGTGCTCCTTGGAAATGCTATGGGGCAGTTCAACTCTGCCCTATAGAGTCACTATGACTTGACAGTAGGTTTGGGTATTCTGGGTGGTCAAATAAGGTGAGAGAGTGTCCTCCTGTGGTAAGAGGACACACATCTACCTGTCAAGCAAGAGCCATGGCAGGGAAGAATGACCACCTGCATGTAGTAGGTGTCGTCTGAGCACTCCTCTGAGTCTGACACTGACCTGTGACAGTGTCCTGCACTCATGGGGACTCCTTACCACTGCAGAAAGTGAGAAGAATCCCTCTTCCTCTGCCCAAACCACAGTCATTTCTCCTCTGAGCACAGGAAGATCACATCCCTGCTCACCCCCTTTACCACCCCTGTTAAGCACTTTCAACTTCTGTGGCTCTTCTGCTCATGACACACTGAAACTGGAGAGGCCACCTCAGCCACAGGCTCAGACAGCCACAAGTGCCTGGGACTTCACCCTGTTCTTCCTGCTTCTGGTTTCCCAGGGACTGTTGGGCATGGAGTGTGAAATCCCAGCTCCCCTGTCTTGTTCATTTCCCTGTGCTATCACCCACCTTCCAGAGCTTTCTAGGGCTCAAGCTGAAGCAGGCTGGGGCACAGCTGTTCCTGAGACCACACCTTTGCTCCGCATCCTCACCACCCAGGTCTTTCTCTTCCTGCTTCTTCATCAGCCTCACCTGGAAGCCTTTTGTTAAGAAAATACTCGTCTTCCGGTCTAGTTCTTCTGTTTGCCTTGTTTTTCCAAAGTGTTGGTGTGGAGATCCAAATAGATAGGAATGCCAAAGTATACGATTCAGCATCCCATCAGTAAAACAGAACCCTGGCTCTAATTAGAAGAGGAATTTGTTCCCACGGGGTGGGAGAGCTAAGGGATCCAGCGAGGGACAGGAAGCAGCAGGGATTATCAGCAACTGGAAGCATTACTGAAGCCTGGGAGACAGACGGCGGTGGTGTGGTGCGACAGGGCCCTGGGGTGGCATCCTGCAGAGACACAAAGCTGAGACCATGGAGGCCTTCTGCTGGAGATGAGGTCACAGAGAAGACACAGTTGCTGTTGCTATAGAAACAGAAAACAGAACCCAGGGTAGGGGGAAGGGGACCTAGAGGCTCAGGAAGGAGGCAAACCAAAGCAAGGTGCCTTCAGGGAAGGAATTAGGTTTCAGAGAAGAGGAGGATTTTTCTAGCTCAAGAACTCCATGCTGACCAGAAGCCACTCATGGAAGGTGATCGAAGCGAAGCTCTTGGCCCTGTCGCTCTGTTGGCTCTCACAGGACTTCAAAGCTCCCTAGTAAGGCCGGTTGGGCCGAGTGACCATATCAAATGAACGGTCACTGCTTCAGTCTCTGACACTTCAGCCTGGAAAGCAGGGCTCACTGGGGAGCAGCCAGCCTGGTCCTGAGGTCCCCTAGAAAGATTGAGGCCAGATGTTCACCACCAGCGTTGGCTGGAGTTCCAACTGCCCTGGCTGGGCAGCCTGAGGGCACCTTGTGGCCTTGTCTGCTGTCAGAGAATGGGTTGTTAATTAGTATCTGTCTCCCCTCTGGACTTTGTCCTCCACGAAGGCAGGTGGGTAGAGGACAGATGGCTGCCACTGACTTGGCTTCTACTCACGGTGACCTTATGCGCAAGAGATGGAAACGTTACCCCGTGTTGCTTCATCCTCACAATCACAAGCACATTCGATTCCCTCATTGTTACTATCAGGCCTATCCTTCTCGCTGAGGTTCACTGTCACCCTTGCTGACCATCTATTTCACTAAATATGACGTCTGCCTCCAGTGATTGACCCTTCCTGATGAAGTGTCCAAAGCAAGCAAGTTGGACAACATTCTGTTGTGGTCTGTAGGGTTTTCATTGGTCAATTTTCAGAAGCAGATCACCAGGCCTTTCTTCCTGGTCTATCTTAGTCTGGAAGTTCTGCTGAAACCTGTTCACCACAAGTGACCCTGTGAGTAGTTGAGATATGGGTGGCATGGCTTCCAGTGTCACAGCATCATGCAAACCTCTATGGTAAGACAGAGTGACAGATGGAAGGTGTGGTATTTGGCAGGGAGTGGTTCCTAGGATTGAACCCCTAGGACCAGAGTGACTCACAGTGACTGCTTTGGGACCTGAAGTACCTGTGGGTTGAAAGGTCACCCCAGAAAATGCAGGTCCAATCATAAGGTCTTAAATACATTAGAAAGAGGGAAAGTGCCCAAGACATGATGAAGCCATAGTCATGCAGTGGTTAAGAGCTTGATGGCTAGCTGAAGGTCAGGGGGTTGAACCTACCCAGCTGCTCCATGACAGAAAAGACCTGGGGATATGCTCCCCTGAAGACTATAGCCTAGGAAACCCTAGGGGGACAGTTCTACTTTGTCACCTGGAGTTGCTATCAGTCACAATCAACTTGATGGCAACCAATATATCCAAGACACAGGCAAAAACAGAAACCTCTAAGTTGACCCATCCACCCACAGTGTCCCTAAACATTTGAGGTCAGTAACTATCTCATGAAACCCTGATGGTGTAGTGGTCAAGTGCTGCCTCTACTAACCAAAAGATCACCAGTTCAAATCTACCAAGGGCTCCTTGGAAACTTTATGGGGAAGCTTTACTCTGACCTATCAGGTTGCTGAGAGTTGGAAATCAACTTAAAGGCATTGGGTTTTGTTTGGGGTGTGAACTATCCCATTGAATAAATTTTGAGCTCCATCTGAGTTCAGGATGCAGAACTCATGAGCTTCAGGCAAAGGGAGTGTCATGGTTTGAATTGTGTCCCCCCAAAAATGTGTGCAGCCATGTGGCTGGGATATGGTTCCCAGTATCTTGGAAATGTCCTCCATTGTGTGGTTTTGCTAACCTGTATGTTAAAGGATTAGGGTGGGGCTGTGAATTCCTGTTATGGGGGAAGTTTCCCTGGAGTATGGCTTGCCCCACCCTTAATGCTTTTAGCTTGCAAGGAATAAAAGGAAAAAGAACCAAGGACAATTTGAGAACCTCGCTACCATCAAGCAAGCAGCACCGGGAGCAGAACGTGTCATTCAGACCAGAGGTTCTTGCGTTAGGACGCTCCCTGGACAATGACTGATGCAATACTGGACTTTCCTGCAGAGCCGTCAAGGGGAAAGTCTTTCCCTGGAGCGGACACCCTGAATATGGACTTAGAACCTACTGGACTGTGTAAGAATAAATCTTTCTTTGTTAAAGCCATCCACTCTGTGATATTTCTGTTAGAGCAGCCCTAGCTGACTAAAACAGGCAGCATCTCCCCTACCTCCAGCGCTGGCACCCCCCACACTTGAAAGTGAACCTGAGTTGAGGAAATTGTATTAGTTAGAAAAGAAGCAAAAGGCAGGAGCTGCTGACATCTGTTAACTGTAATCAGCTCTTACAGTGGCCCCAGAGCACCAATGCCATGAGAAAAGAAGAGGAAAAAAAAATTGGGTCATGAACTGATGGAATAGGCCTTTCATTAGGGTCCCAGGGAAAGAAAAAATTGGCCTTGATGTAGTGGGCTCATCTGTCATCATTTTCCGGAGGCTAATTTTAAGTCTGAAACCAGACCATCGCGAATTTTGAAAACTCAGAGCACAGCAAAAACGATGAAAAAGGTAAGCTTTCTGTTGGGTTTTGGGCTGATGGTCCAGCATGCTGTGGCCTAGATTCCTTGGCTGTAAAACAAGTGTATTAAATTACTTGCTTAAAACTGGGTCGCAGTAGCATGAGAGGTGCTGCAGCAGAATAGCTTGTAGAATCATCGAGGCTCAAAAACCTTAAGAGACCGTTTGGTTCCTGTCTCAGCTCTGTTGCACTGCTGTAACAAAAGTACCACAAGGGGGTGGCTATAACAAACAGAATTTTACTATCTTACAGTTTTAGGAGGCTAGGAGTTCAAAGTCAGGGAGCCAGCTCTATGGGAAGTCTTTCTCTGTCTGCGCTATGGGAAGGTCCTTGTCCTATCAGCTTCTGTTCCTTGGCTCATTGGTGACCTTCACATAGTGTGGCATTTGTCTTCCCTTGTCTTCATTCATGCTTCCTCTCTCATTTGCTTTATCTGCTTTTTTGTGTGGCAAAAGAGGTTGACCTTTGCTGGACAATTCGTGTAGAAATATTTGAACAGGGACTTAAACTTCTGTGTATACTTTCACCAAAACACAATAAAATAACACAGTGAAACCTGTCAGAGCTAGAACTTGATGGGACTGCCTTGTTTTTCCGGTTCACAAGTTTTTTGCCTGTGATAAGCGGATGTCTTCCCACTTCACTATAGCTCTTTATTAGTGGAAAATGTTTTAATTTCGTCCTCTGACAGGTTTCCCCACCCTACACAGATTACAGTTCCTGCAGGTTTTACAGTATTAAAAAGGAGAATGATTGACTGAAAACATACCCAATATTAATACTGTCTCATATACATAACAAAGACAACCCATTCCCAAATGAGAATGTAACAACAAGCATAGTAGTTAGCATTTACATCGCATATTTTTGGGAGACACAATTCAATCCATTACCGTTCACCTCCACCTTCAGAGAAACACATGCTTTATACAGCCCACACAGAGAAGAGTAGAGAAGGCTCTATTCTCATTTACGGTGCTCCAGAGCCCTGGTGTAGTGGATAAGAGCTACAGCTGCTAACCAAAAGGTAGTTAGTTCAAATCCACGAGGCGCTCCTTAGAAACTCTATGGGACACTTTCACCCCATCCTATAGGGTCACTAGGAGTTGGAATTGACTCTACGGCAGTGGGCTTGTTTCTTTTTTTTGGTTAGAGCACATGTCACACTTCCTGTTATTCTATTTTAATTGTCAACAGTTTGTTGAGAAATTCTTCTCCGCACTAGCTTAGTTTCTAATTATCTCCTTCTATGCAGGAGACCCAGTTTCATTCCCAGCCAGTGCCACCGCCTGTCTGTTACTGGAGGCTTGTGTGTTGCTATGATGCTGAATAGGTTTCAGCTGAGCTTCTAGACTAAAATGGACTAGGAAGAAAGGCCTGGTGATCTACTTCTGAAAACCAGTCCGTGAAAATTCTATGAGTCACAGTGGTCCATCCCATGACTGCTTCGTGTGGTCAGAGGTTAGCCCTTCTCCTGGAGACAGGAGACAATCTCAGGATACTCAAAAGGAAAGAACGTCAAGAGCCACTGTGTTACACAGCACAGACAACTCCCAGCTCTCAGGGCTGTCATCTCTGAGGTCCAGTACCAGAAGGATCTATGTGTACTTGAAGGACTTCCGGGAGAGGGAGCTATAAAAGGCCTCTGGCTCATGGAGGCAGGCCAGCAGCTAGGCCAAAAGGTGTCCCCTGAAGTGACCACGAGAGAAAAGAAAACAGCTATATTTCATAAGCTGAAAATACATTCTGCACACTATTAAAGTTGCCTTGTTGTCCCTAAGGTCTCAACTGCAGATCCCCCTAGGGAAAACATTTCCTCCTTCTTTCTCTTGTTCTTGTTAGCTTCTGTCAAATGGAGTACAGTTCACAGAGACTTCACATGTCACAGAAGGAAATGCTGCCCGATTCAGCACCATCTTCATGATTATCATGCAAGTCCATTGCTGAGGCCATTGTGTCAGTCCATCTCATAGACAGTTTTCCTCTTTCACTGACCCTCTGCTTAGCTAAAAACATGGCCAAACTCATTGCTATCGAGTGGATTTTGACTCATGGAGATCCTGTAAGACAGGGTAGAACTGCACCACAGGGTTTCCAAGATGTAGCAGACTGCTACATCTTTCCTTCAAAGAGTTGCTGGTGGACTGAAACCACTGACCTTTCAGTTAACAGCTGAGCACTTAACTAGGGATGAGCCACTGTGTTACACAGCAGAGATGGCTCCCAGCTCTCAGGGATCATCAGGGATCCTTTCCTCTAACCACTGCTGCTGAGTCGATCCTGACTCATAGCAACCCTATAGGACATAGAACTGCCCCATAGAGTTTCCAAGGAGCAGATAGTGGACTTGAACTGCTGATCTTTTTGTTAGCAGCCATAACAGTTAACCACTATGCCACCAAGGTTTCCATTTAGGACTATTTTGATGGAAAATTTAGGCAGCCTCCTTCACAGCACTTCTTTTTTTTGACACTATTTTCTATTCTCCCTATATTAGTGGGCAAGGATTTTCTTGTGCTTCTCAATCTGATGGGGATGCTTTGGTCTTCTCTGGTCTGTCCATTCATTCAATAGGTGTTTACTGAATACCTATAGCACGCTAAGTGCTGAGGATCTAGCTGCAAGTGCAATACCCATGATCTGGCATCCAGGGTTCTACAATCTCTGCAGAAAGTTCATTCTCAGTTCCTGGGTCCATGCTTCTACCACCTGCATCTAGCTTCTTGCTCCTTGTGCTCTGCCCTTCTGCAGGGACACTAGCCTGCTGTCCAGAAGGAGATGTCCCTTGCCTAGACTTACCCTATTGCTTGCCACTGGACTTTCTAAAGATCTGTGTGCAGTCTCATTGTGGGTCAGAATTCTTTCTGGGTCCCACGGATTCCCAGCAAAACAGTCTTGTTTCTTGGCCTTCCCAGTGATGTTAGCAAGGGTTCAAGGTCCAGTGACTACCCAAGGAGTCAGTCACTGCAATAATTGGCTCTTCCTGGGCCAGGGTTACCTGGCTGCAGACTGGCCTGCCTCAGAGCAGTCATAACTGACAGGGAAAGTCCACGAAGCTGCTATTAAACCAGCCTGACACCGTCTCACAGGACCTACTGTGATTCAGCTCAAGACTGAGTCACGGTTGGGAGGCAGACTAAATACATGTTTCCCTAAATCCCTCTGGAAACCAAGACCTGAATTGAAAACCAGAGCCTTCTGGACACCTAGCAAACCCCAGGACAAGGCATAGGGCTGTTAATTTGGACTTCATACCACTGAAAGGAAAATCTCCTCTCTTTTGCCATCCCCACTCTTGGTTGAGTACTGGCTTTCACCAACCAAAGATAATGTGTCATTTTAACTTTTCATTCTCTGTCTTAGCCAGTGAGCAGAGCTGGTACTTGACTAGTGGCTAATCTCAGAAGCACAGCTAGTGGGATCAGTGGGTGAAATTGCCACATTTTGAAGCTCTGGCTTTGGACTATGTGTATCTTAGCACCTTTGGCCTCTCTTTCTGTTTTTGCCATTGAGTGGCCTGTACTGAGGCAGGTCGGGAGCTTGTGCAGGATGCCATCTTTTCCACTGGGAGGCGGATGACCCATACGGAGGCCTCGGCTGGACCTAATTCCTAGGTGGGAGGCAGCACCTGCCCAGCGGAGAGCACTTTTCTGGCAGAAAAGTGTCACCTATGTTTGGGGCCCAGCAACAGGGGCCAGCAGGACAGTAGCCCTTCTGTATTTTGAACTAATTTGTAACATCTGGAGTTGGATATAGAGATGCTTACTTTGCCAGCTGGAAAGAGGGACCTATACACCTGAAAACTCAACTGACTTTGGGAGTTGTCAGACACCTTTTACCTTTCATTTTAAGAAAGCCTAGAGAAACAACAGTGGTCCATCCTCACAGCATCTCTCCCAGCCTTTATTGATGCACATGATACCAAAAAAGCAACAAACTCTGGATAAAAGCATAATGAAGAAATCACCCATGGCTTAAGAAGGTCGCCAAAAGAAATAACCAAAGAACTTCCCAGACAAAGAAACCTTTCTGAAACTAGTGAAAGGTGAATACAAAAGGATCATATAGAGAGCCCTCCTAGACCTTATACAAAATGCAGCAGAGCAAAGTGAAAAATTAAGCAAGCTGTTTGATCTGATGGAACACCAGTACTCTGAAATCCAGCAGATCAATAACAAAATCAAAGCGATACAAACTTCAATTCAAAGCCAAGAAAACAGAGTGGAACAAACAGAAGACAGACTTTCTGATTTGGAAGACAGAGCTACTGACTCCAGCATCTATGAGGACAAATCAGAAAAAAGAAACAAGAAAAATGAAGAAGCCTTAAGAAATACATGGGACTCTATGAAAAGGAACAGTCTATGATTAATTGGAGTTCCTAAACAGAGCGAGACACCTGAGAACACAGAGAGTATTGTTGCTGAGCTGCCGACAGAAAACTTCCCAAAAATTATGAAAGAAGAGAATATAGCTATCCAAGATGCATATCGAATGCCACTCAATATAGATCTTGAAAGAAATACTCCAAGACATATTATAATCAAGCTTAACAAAATGAAACATAAGCAGAAACTCTTAAAGGCAGTAAGACTCAAAGCAAAGCTAACATTCACAGCAAAACCCTGCAGGTTTTCATCGAATTTCTCAGCAGAAACAATGCTGGCACGGAGACAGTGGCATGACACATTGAAAGCCCTGAAGGAGAAGAACTTACAACCAAGAATTATATATCCTGCAAAACTATCTTTCAAGTATGAAAATGAAATTAAGACATTCACAGATAAACAGAAACTCAGAGACTCTGTAAAAACCAAACCAAAGCTACAAGAAATACTGTTAGAACCTCTTGGCTTAGAAGAACAAAACCACAAACTTTATATTTTAGAAGCAAATAAAGGACACATCACCCAGAAACCTACTCAGTTAGGAAAGGGTCCAAACTCAATCAAACCTATAATAATGAAAGAAATGATCCAGTGATCATATCATGAAAACTATGATATCATCATATTGAAAAGAGGGATGTACTACAGTTGTTATAGTCCTTCCAGATAGAGAGGAAGTTAATAAGACTGGTAGTAATTAAAATTGGGTTTATACATAGTTTATTAAGGGGGATCACAGGGACAGTCTTAAAACACAATAAAGATGCACCATATCAAATCAACAAATGTAATACAGGAGTCTCAACAACCACAAAACCAACCCTGAAAAAGGTGAAAAATTAACTCACAAAGAAGAAAGTCCCAGAACAGATTAATAAGAACAGAGAAAACATCAACCAAAAATAAATATATCACAATGACAGCACTAAACACATACCTAGCAACAATTACATTGAATGTGAATGGACAGAACACACCAGTAAACAGACATTAAATGACTTCTTGGATCCAAAGACATGACCCATCCATAGGTTGCCTACAAGAAACTCACCTTAGACTTAAAGATATGAACAAATGGAAAATTAAAGGATGGAAGAATATATATCAAGTAAACAATAAACAAAGAAGAGCAGGTGTGGCTATTCTAATCTCAAATAAAATAGATTTTAATGTAAAATCCACCATCATGGACAAGGATGGACATTATTGCTGAAAAGGTTCAATACCCAAGCAAGACTTAACAATATTAAATATTTATGTACCTAATATTAGAGCACCTAAATACATCAAAGAAACACTGGCTGCATTAAAAAATGAGATAGATCACTCCGTAACAATAGTGGGAGACTTCAACACTGCACTCTCAGTATTGGACAGGTCATGTAGGAAAAAGCTCACTAAAGACACAAAAGACCTTATTGCCACAATTAACCAACTAGACCTCATCAACATATACAGAACTTTCTATCCATCAATGGGCAGCTACACCTTCTTCTCCAGTGTAAATGGAACATTCTCCATAATAGACTATGTGTTAGGACATAAAGAAGTTCTCAACAAAATCCATACCACTGAATTAATGCAAACCATCTTCTCAGATCATAAGGTCATGAAAGTCAAAATCAACAGCAGAAAAAACATAGAAAGTGGAACTCATGGAAACTGAACAAGGATTAAATAAAGAAATTTATGGATTCCAATGAGAATGAAAACACTTTCTACCAGAACCTATGAGATACAGCCAAAGCAGGGCTCAGAGGTCAGTTTATCTCTGTAAATGCACACATCTGGAAGGAAGAAAGGAACCAAATGAAAGAACTAACCCTACAGCTTGAACAAGTAGAGAGAGAACAACAGAGTAACCCCTCAGGCACCAGAAGAAAACAGATCATAAAGATTAGAGCAGAACTAAATGGTTTAGAGAATTGAAGAACAATGGAAAAGACCAAAAGCTGTTTTTTTGAAAAGATCAACAAAATTAACAAACCATTGGCTAAATCTACTAAAGAAAACTAGGAAAGGAAACAAATAACACAAATAAGAAATGAGAGGGGAGTTGTCACAGCAGATCCAACGGAAGTCAGAAATATCATAGCAGAATACTATGAAAGTCAGTATTCTAACAAATTTGAAAACCTAGAGGAAATGGACAAATTCCTTGATTCATATCACCTACCAAAATTACCACCAGGTGAACCAGAACAACTTAATAAAGCAATCACAAAGGAAGAGAATGAAAAAGTCATCCAAAAACTACCAACCAAAAAAAGTCCAGGCCCAGATGGCTTCATCTCAGAATTCTACCAAGCTTTTAGAGAAGAGTTATCTCCAATACGACTGAGACTATTTCCCATTATAGAAAGGGGTGGAATATTCCAAAATTCATTCTATAAAGCCAGCATAACCCTGGTACCAAAGCCAGGAAAAGATCCAACCAAAAAGGAGACCTACAGACAGATATCACTCATGAATCTAGATGCAAAATCTTCAACAAAATTCTTGCTGATAGAATACAACAACATATCGAAAAAATAATCCATCATGACCAAGTTGGACTCATATCAGGCATTCAAGGCTGGTTCAACATCAGAAAAACAATTAATGTGATCAACCACATGAATACCAGAAAAGACAAGAATCACCTGATTTTGTCTCCTGATGCAGAAAAGGCATTTGATAAAGTCTAACACTCATTCATGCTAAAAACCCTCAGCAAAATAGGAATAGACAGATAATTCCTCAGTGCAATAAGGGCCATTTATATAAAGCCAACTGCCTATGTCATCCTGAATGGAGAGAGACTGAAACAATTTCTCTTCAAACAGGAACTGGACAAGGATGCCCACTCTCACCTCTCCTATTCAACATTGTACTAGAAGTTCTAGCCAGAGCAATTAGACAAGACCAAGAAATAAAGTGTATCTGCACTGGCAAAGAAAAAGAAAAAATCTCCCTATTTGCAGATGATATGATTGTATACACAGAGAATCCTAAAGAATCTATAAATAAACTACTCCAACTGACGGAAGAGTTCAGCGAAGTCTCAGGATACAAGATAAACATAACTAAATCAGTAGGATTCCTTTATACCAACAATAAGATTGTTAACAAAGAAATCACCAAATCAATACCATTTGCTATAGTCCCTAAGAAGATGAAGTACCTAGGAACAAAACTAAACAGAGAAATAACAGATCTTCACAAGGAGAACTACAAGTCCTTACTACAAGAAACTAAGAGAGACTTACATAAATGGAGAAACCTACCCTGCTCATGGATAGGAAGACTTAACATTGTGAAAATGTCTATTTTACCTAAAGCAATCTGCTTACATAATGCAATCCCAATACAAATTCCAGTGACATTTTTTAATGAGATGGAAAAGCAAATCAAAACAAATTTTTGGAAAGGGAAGAAGCCCCAGATAAGTAAAGCACTACTAAAGAAGAAGTACACAGTGGGAGGCCTCTCACTACCCATTTTTAGAACCTATTACACTGCCACAGTAGTCAAAACCATCTGGTACTGGTACAAAAAGAGACAGATAGATCAGTGGAATGGAACTGTGACCCCAGAGATGACACCATCTGCCTATGAACAGCTGATGTTTGCCAAATGCTCTAAGACGTTCAGCTGGAGTAAAAACAATCTCTTCAACAAATGGTGCTGGCAAAATCGGATATCCATCTGCAATAAATTGAAACAAGACCCACACCTTACACCTTATACAAAAACCAACTTAAACTGGATAAAAGACCTAAATATCAAATCTAAAACAATAAAGCTCATCCAAGAAGAAGTAAGAACAACAATGGAAGCTTTCATACACAACATAGCAGGCTTCAAAATCTGTCAAACAAACTACAAACAACAGAAGAGAAAATAGATAAATAGGAACTACTAAGAATCAAAAACTTTTGCTCATCCAAAGACTTTATTAATGGAATTAAAAGGCCACCTACAGAATGGGAAAAAATGCTTGGCAACTACATGTCATACCAATGCTTGATCTCCATAATCTATAAGGTACTACAAAATATCAACAAGAGAAAAAAATCATCCAATTAAACAATGGGCAAAGGAGATGGACAGACACTTCTCTAAAGAGGAGATCCAGGCAGCCAAAAAACACATGTTGACATGCTCACAATCATTAGCTATTAAAGAAATTCAAATCAAAACAACAATGAGATACCATCTCACCCCAACAAGGGTGGCCATGATCCAAAAAACGCAAAACAACAAATGCTGGAGAGGCTGTGGAGAACTTGGAACTCTGCTACACTGTTGGTGGGATTGCAAAATGGTGCAACCTCTTTGGAAAGCAATCTAGTGCCTCCTTAAAAAACTGGATATAGATATACCATTTGATGCAGTAATTCCACTGCTTGGAGTATATCCTACAGAACCAAGGCTATTCACACCAACTGATACAGGCACATCAATGTTCACTGCAGCACAGCCCACAATAGCAAAAACATGGAATCAACCCAGATGCCCAACAACAGAGGAATGGATAGGTAAACTATAGTATATGTACTCAACGGAACACTATGCAATGATAAAGAACAATGATGATCTTACAAAACATCTTATAACCTGGTTTCAATTGGAGGACATTATGCTGAGTAAAAGTAGTCAGTGATAAAGGGACAAATATTGTATGAGATCCCTACGATAAGAAATTAAAAACAGACTCATGCATAGAAGAAAAGACTCCTTGATGGCTGCAAGCTTGGGGAGGGAAGGAGAGCAAGGGAAGGAGGATTTAGATTAGATAGTTGGTGAAATTTGGTTGGGTGACAGCACACATTAGAAAGAAGATCAATATTAACTGAACTTCAACATAATGTGATTACTCCTCCAATCTTAACCCAATATTTGAAAGGACAGAGTAGTTGGGCCAGGGGGCTGGGGACCATGCTCTCAGGGGAAATCAAGGCCAAATTGGCACAACTAGCATTTTGCTAAGAGAGCCTTCTGCACTCCACATTGGTGAGTGGCATCTAGGGTCTTAAAAGCTGTCAAGCTGCTATCTGAGGGTACAGCAAGTGGTCCCAACTCAGCAGGAACAGATGATCACCAAGGAGCAAAACGACATGGGGGAAAGAGAACCCAGAAGACAGACAGACCCACATGAGTGGGTGACTACATCGACTTGTGATCAGAAGAATCAGATGGTGCCCAGTTACCACCAGTGATAGCTGTGATGGAGCTCATGAAGTTGAGTCTGACTGGCAACACAAGAATAAAAAAGGGTAAACCCTGAGATCTCCACTAAAAGACTGCAACTGATGGTCCAGGGGCCTCAGAGTTCCCCTGGGAGCACAGCCCCTGGCCCTGATGCTGTCCCTGTCCATAAATCATAATGGAGGTCAATTCTTTAGACAGGAATGGTTTGGACTTGGAGACACAGAGTGACCGTATCATATATGCACTTTATGGTTCTGTGCATCTATAGGATGTCATTGTGCTGACCTCTTACTGGAGGCAGAGGAATGGGTGGACAGGAGGGGATAGGAGGATAAGACATGTATGGAGTGGAGAGGAAGAGTGTGCTGTCACCGGGCAGGTTGAGCAGTGGGAGCTGCATATAGGTGGGTATGCAAATTTATACGGGAATGTACATTTTCACTCAATAATAATAAAAGACTGAGTCACAGTTAATTTTTAGACTTGTATGCAGTAATAACTTGATAAAACCCTTGACAATATGAGCAATTCGTGGTAAGACAAAGGGGCCCCAGTGATAGTCAGGGACTTTCTGGAATCCCATATGTCCCTCTCCAATTGGCTTCAAGTTCCCCACATAGGTGGGTCACAGCCATCATGCTGCCATTGAGTCCTTTTCCTTAGCATCATCATGCACAGGTAGGAGGAGAAAGAAACAGATCATGCAAGTAAAACAAAGTCGTGATTGTTGTCATTGTCACTGGGTGGCGTGAAGTTCATTTCAACTCATTGCAGCCCTATAGGACAGAGTGGAGCTGCTCCACAGAGTTTCCAGGCTGTCATCTTTATGGAAGCAGACTGCCACCTTTTGGTTGGCAACTGAGTGCTTAACCACTGCACCACCAGGGCTCCTAGAGATTATTTAGACATTGATAATATGCGGCTCTCCACACAGGCTTTTTGCATCTCGCTTTCTCTCCTTCCATCTTCCATCGTCTCCACTGCCCAATTTGTTTCTAGAAGGAAAGAAGAATCAGGAAAAGTGAATAAAAACCAGAACAGTAAATTCACTTTCAGTATGTACTCTTGTATGAAGTGCTCAGAAAAAGAAGAAACCTGAAGCTTACTTACTGTGAAGGTTGGGGATAATCTCAGTCTTGGTTTTCTAGCACTGCTGTAAGCAGAAATACCACAAGGGGGTGGTTTTAAACAACAGAAACTTATTTTCTCACAGTTTTGGAGGCTAGAAGTTCAAATTCAGGCACCAGCTCTGTGTAAGTCTCTCTCTCTGTCAACTCTAAGAAGGTCCTTGTGCCTTGTGCCTTGTCCATTGTCCCTTTCGGCTTCTGTAAGCTGGCCTTCCACAGTGGGTGGCTCTTTTCACATAACAGCTGTTTTCCCCCATTTGTGCGTTTTGTCCCTGTGTCTGTGTTATTCCTTATAGTTCACAAGTGATTGCTGCTGTCATCCTTGCCAAGCCAAGTGCCATCGAGTAGGTGTCTTTAAATTGGTTCCAACTCAGAGTGCAGCCACTGTGTCAATCTCTCTCATTGAGTGTGTCCCTCCTTTTCACTGACCCTCTTTCTATGTTACAAAGCTTGATGTCTTCCTCCAGGTCCTGATCCCACCCAGTCACATGGCCAAAGTATGTGAGACACAGTCCCACCTTGCTCCTAAGGAGCATTCTGGCTGTATTTCTTCCAAGATGGATTTATTCATTCTCTTGGCAGTCCATGGTTTATGTTCTTCTTTGGTCTCCCTTGTTCATTGTCCAGCTTTTACATGCATGTGAGTCAACTGAAAATACCTTGGCTTGGGCCAGGTTCATTTGAGTTCTCAAAGTGGTGTCTTTGCTGTTTAACACTTTTAAAGAGATGTTTTGCTGCAGACTTGCCCAATGCAGTATCTCATTTATTTCTTGACTGCTGCTTCCACAGTGATTGATTGTGGAGCCAACTCAAAATACCTCATTGACTATTTCAATCTTTTCTCTAGTTATTATGATGCTGCTTATTGCTCCATTTGTGAGGATTTTTGTTTACTTTATGTTGAAATGTAACCCATACTGAAGGCTGTGGTCTCTAATCTTTATCAGAGTTTCAAATTGTCTTCGTTTTCAGCAAGGAAGGTTGTATCATCTGCATAATGCAGGTTGTTAATGAGCCTTCCTCCAGTTCTGACTCCACATTCTTCGTCATATAGTCAAGTTTGTCAAATTCGTTGCTCAGCATATAGATTGAATAGGTATGGCGAGAGGACACAACCCTGGTGCACACCTTCCCTGACTTTAAACCAGGCAGCATCCTCTTGTTCTCTTCAAACTACTGCCTCTTGATCTATGTACAGATTCCTTGTGGGCACAATTCAGTGTTCTGGAATTTCCATTCTTTGCAATGTTACCTATAATTTGTCATGATCCACGCAGTCAAATGCCTTGGCATAGTCAAAAAACACAAGTAAACGTCTTTCTGGTAGTCTCTGTTATCAGCCAGGATCCTTCTGACATCAGCACTGTTATCTCGGTTCCGTGTCCTCTTCTGAATCCAGCTTGAATTTCTGGCAGTTTCCTGCTGATGTCTGCTGCAACTGCTTTCGAATGATCTTCAGCAAAATTTAACTTGTGTGTGATGTTAGTGGTATTATCTGATAATTTACTCTTTGGATCACCTTTCTGGGGAACAGAATAGGCATAAATATGGATCTCTTCCAGTCAATTGGCCAAATAGCTGTCCTCCAAGTTTCTTGGCAAAAAACAGTGAGCTCTTCCAGTGCTGCATTCATTTGTAGAAGCGTCTCAACTGGTATTCCATCAGTTCCTGAAGGCTTGTTTTTCACCAGTGCCTTCAGCGCAGCTGATTATATGCTACCTCCCGAAACGGTTGACTGTTGACTAATGCTTTCCGGTATAGTGACTGTGTAATCCTTTCATCTTCTTTTGATGCTTTGTCTATGATTAGGTCTTGTGAAGCCTTCTTTAATTCAAAAGACAGTGTGTCTTAACCAGCAATGAATGTCCACTTTGTGAACTTTGTTGCTGTTAAAAAACTCATTATATGGGATCAGCTGACAACAGCAACTCAAAAGGTGAGCTAGGAACCTTATGGGGTAGTGACTTTATGTTAACGAAGAGAAACAATTTGGAAAGGGAGGGTCAGGGTGGTAATACAACTTGAAGAAAGTAATCAGTGTCACTGAATTGTACATGTAGAAATTGTTGAACTGCTGTCTGTTTTGGTGTGTATATTTTCAACAACAAAAAGACACTAAATCAACACAGAAGCACAAATGTTTATTCCATCAAACCAATAATTCTGAAAATTCATTGAAAACATTTTCCAACAAGCAAAAAGAAGTAATTAGGATGATGATACACTCTACACTGGTGTGGCCACTTTAGCAAATAAAACCTTATTCCCAGATGGAATTACAGCCACAGATATGGGGTTAGGTGTCCAGCACATGTACAGGGGAGACACAATTCAACCCATAACAATACATTGTCTTTTATTTCTTTCCTCTCTAGAGCCATTTCTAAACAAGTTGCACACACCATGGCTTTTTATTTCTAAAAGTTCATGTTTTTCTCTGAAAAACTTTGTTCTCTTGCATGCTTACCACACAGTCTCTGTTCCAATAAATTTAACACACATTTGGGGGGGACACAATTCACTCCATATACACTGTCTTAATGCTCACCACCCATGTTTTCCCAGCTGAATCCACCTGCTACCTTTGGTCACAGCCCATGTACAAGTAGACAGACGGGTACACTGCCTAGGAAAAAGTCTTAAGAACTTTGTGACTTAACCAGAAAACTCACGTGTTACAGGTTTTTAGTGGTTAGGATTATGTGTCAACTTGGCTGGGCCATGATTCTTAGTGTTAATATGTAACCACTCCATGCTTGACTAAAGGGAGTTTCATTGGAGGTGTGGCCTATATTCATATTTAAACAGATGTTCTGGTTTTTTGCTTGCTCTGAATCATGCAGCTGCCTTCTGTTTGTCTAACCTTGGCTCTTGGGACTTAAACTATCAGCTTATCTGCAGATCTTGGAATCTGTGGATCTTCACAGCCTTCACTCTCAGATCTGCCGATGTTGGTTTCACCCCTGTGGCTATGTGAATCCAGAGATGCTTTCATCCTGATCCACAGACTTGTGATGTCCCAGCCTCTATAATCATGTAAGCTGTTTCCTTGATATAAATCTCTCTGTATATATACACACATATTTACTCGCTTTGCTGGTTTTGTTCTCTAGACAACTCAGCCTAAGAAGGTTGGATCTTTATTCTCAAACACATCCCTAAAACTCTGTATCTATATCCTCACATAATGATTTACCAAAGGACAAAAAACACTAGGGAATCAGATGGCCTGAATAAAGTTGTTAATTGTTTTTCTTTCCAATTATCAGTTTCTTAGGAGAAAAAATTTAAAGAAAAAATATCCATTACTGATTCCCGAACAACTTGTCTCAGACAAGCACTTCCAGGGTAATAAGCCTCATAAGCTACAGTACGGAGCCATGAGTGACCAGTGGGGAGGAGAAACGCCAGGCTCAAGCATCAGAGAATTTCTCTCCTGTTCTCTCGAAATCACATTTGCTGCATTGTGTTTGCAGTGAACTCTTGAGGAATTTATAGTTTTCAACAAGTTCTAAAGCAATTCCTTCCACGCCACTCTACAGACAGTAGAGTGTGTGACCAAGCACAATGTGGTTTTCTTGGTTGGTTGGTTGGTTGTTTTGAATAATAGTATGTTTTTGGTAAAGTCTTAACACAAGAGTTAAGGTTCCCATTCAACAGTTGCTACACAAATAGTTCAGTGATGTTGGTTATATTTTTTTCAATGCCTGAGCATTTTTAGTATTTCTGTTCTGGTTGTTCTGTTTCCATTAATCTAGTCTCCCTGTCTCTTTATGTTCTCATCTTTGTTTTAAAATAACTGTTAACTGTTTGGTCTCATGTAGATTTTTTTTTTAAAAGAAGCACAGAATTCACGGATGCCGGTTTCTATTTTGTGAGCCAATCTGTTCTTTAGCTGAAAGGTAACTTCGGGGGCTAGTTTTTATTCAAAGTTTAAAGCTGTCTCAGGCCTACAGTCTTGGGGAGTCCTTGGGTCTGTTCTACTTTCTTCTCTCATTCTGTTCAGATTCCATATACTGTGGTTCTGGTCAGAGTGGCTCGTAGTGGTAGCTGGACATCATTTAGTTCTTCCAGTCTCAGAGTGCATGAGGCCATTTTTCATGTAGACTATTTGTCCAATAGATTAATTTCTTTGAGCCTTTAGTGTCCTTCTTTCTCTTTTGTTCCAGATGAGTAAAGACCAATAGTTGTACCTTACAGTGTGGTTTTTCATTTCAGATTGAATCAACATCTCATCTAATGCTTGCACAATTGCATTGCATCTTGAAAGGCTATTGCTGGTTTTGTCATGCACTAGACTTGGCACCCTGAGAAACAGCTGACCTGTGATTGGCATAATAAAGTTTATTAAGAAAATGATCTGCATCCCACTCTGGTGAGTGCAATCTAGGGTCTTAAAAGCTAGCAAGCAGCCATCTAAAATGCATCCATTGGTCCCAACCCACCTGGAGAAAAGGAAAATATAGAACACCAAAAACATAAGGAAAATTTGGGCCCAAGAGACAGAAAGGGCCATGTGAACTCAAGACTTCACCAGTCTGAGACCAGAAGAATTAGATGACACGTGGCTACCACCGATGATCACTGACAGGACAAAACAGAGAGTCCCTGATGGAGCAAGAGAAAAGTGAAAGTACAGAGCTCAAATTCTACTAAAAAGATTGACTTGGTGGTCTGACCAAAACTGGAGGGACCTCTACAGTCATGACCCCTAGACCCTCTGTTTGCCGAAAATTTAAAACCGTTCCCGAAGCCAACCGATGAGACAAAGACTAAACTGGACTGTAAGATATAAAATGATACTGGTGAAGACTGTGCTTCTTGACTCAAGTAGATACATGAGACTGAATAGGCAGCTCTTGTCTAGAGGCAATATAAGAAGGCAGAAGGGGACAGGAGCTGGTTGAATGGACATGGGAAACATAGGGTAGGCAGGAGTGTGCTGTCACATTGTAGGGAGAGCAACTAGGGTCACACAACAATGCATGTTTAAGTTTTTGTACTAAAGACTGACTTGAATTGTGAACCTTTATTTAAAGCACAATAAAGAAAAAAGCAGGGGTGAGGGGTAGAGTGGGGTTTAATAGCTGACCTGGCCATGTGAGTGGTGGCAATATTATCCTACCAAACTTCCTGATTTGATTCCTGCTTAAGCATCCTGCTCACCAACCCCAGTGATGGTGGAAGCAGTTATTGCCTTCACATCATCTTTGGCTTAATCAACCCATGTGACCTGTCAAAGAATAACTACACTCATAAACCCTGGTAGCACAGTGTTTAAGTGTTATATGGTATACCCATGCCAAAGAAACCAATTGCCATTAAAGTTGTGGGTGCCTTGAAAACAACAAATGGTTAACCAAAAGGTCAGCTGTTCAAATTCACCAAGGGCTCCTTGGAAACTCTATGGGGCACTTCTATGCTGTAGGATCTCTATGAGTTGGAATTGACTCCTTGGTGGTGGGTTTGGTTTCCGTCTACACTCGTCTCCAGGTAGAATGTATTACAGCAGTGTCTGCTCGGTACCGCATCTTTTCTGATTTCTTCTTTTTCTGCTTAATGAATTGCTCTTAATTCTTCTTTCCTCATGCAAAAATTTCTATACTCAAGTATGTGTCACAGTTTTTAGGGGAAATCATACTTTTTTTCCCCAGAACAACAGTTCTCCTGTTACCTGCCCCACTCCCACCAAAGACCAAGAGTTTGAGTAAGAAGTGGTTCTAGGTTTAATAAAATGATTTCTAACTTTGTAAAAGCTTTCTAGCAGCCATCCAAATTACAGTTAGTCTCTATTCACCCAGAGCAACAAAGAAAGAAGGAGACCTGAGAGTAGAAGAAAGAAATTGATTGCAGGTCTAATTGCGTTGTCATGAACTACTACCACCTATGCCATGAGACCGGAAGAAATGGATGGAGCCCAGCTACCACTGCGGAACATTTTGATCAATGACTGTGTCAACTAATCTGGATCAAAAGGAGGAAAACGTGGAACATAACTACAAATGCTTCTTGGAAATCAGACTCTAGATTCATTGAGACTGGAGGAATCCCCATGTCTAGTGTCTGGAAAAAACTTACAAGCCTTGAACCAAAATTGTCTCATGAAATCGTCTTTAAATGAAACAATTTAGCTCATATGATAAAGAATGTCTGCCTTGAAAACAGCAAATGGTTTCTGGTTTCCAAGGAAATCAAAAGCTAATTTCTTCACTACATCTTAAGGAGATTCTGAGCTGTAGTTTTAACTTTGTTTAACTTCCTGTTTTAGTTCTGTTGCTTCTCTAGAGAGTTTTCATACTAAGAGCAACCAGAAAGCCCTATTCAGGGCTACAAGAGTACCTAAGTAGACTAGAGTGTATCTATACCTAAGAGGCAAAGAAACCAATTGCCATTAAAAGTGTGGGCATAAAAACTGTCCAATTTAAACAAATCAAATGAGATAACTTGACCTCACTTTTGTAGACATGGGAGTACGTGTATATATAAACATGCTTTATAAAATGCATAGAAAAGGGACTGGAAATACACACATCGAATAACTGTGTAGCCGCTAACGATGGGAACGTGGCGGTAGAGAGTGAAAGGGGAGTTAGGTTTTGCTTTGATTACTTCTACATGACTTAATCTTTTAGAAGAACATATTATTACATAACATACTTGTGTCACTCTGTGCGCATGTACACATATGGATGTATGTTCATATACATATAAGTGTATTAAAGAGAACATTAACATAAGTTTATTTGTAAACCCCTGTAATATTTACGAGGTCTAACAATTAAGTAGGAGGACTTAATTGTTCTCAGTGCTAAGTGCCTCATTGCTGACTATCACCACAGTCACTTTCAAAGTACTCCCCTTGGGAAGGTATGCACTGACATCAGTGCCTAGTTACTCCTTCAAAGCAATTTTGGAACTCTCTGGAATGGCTCTTGTGGACAGCAGCATGATGGGAAATTCGGAAACTTAATTGTATGGTTGCCTGTGAGGGAGTTTTAGCTAGTAAACAATAACTGTATTGGAACACCTTCCCTCCTCACCTGATCTGACCCCCAAGGTCTTTTTTCTTCACCTGAAGATAAAGAAAACATTGAAAGGAAGATATTTCGATGACATTCGGGACATCAAGGGTAATAAAATGACAGCTCTCATAGCCATTCCAGAAAACAGTTCCCAAACTACTTTGAAGCATGGACTAGGTACTGGCATCCATGCATAGCTTCCTAAGGGGAGTACTTTGAAGGTGAACATGGTGCCATTCAGAAATGAGGTACGTAGCACTTTTTCAAAAGCGAGATCATGAACATAATCGTCAGACTTTGTACATAAGGGGCAGAGCCAAGATAGCAGACTAGTCAGACTCCTCAGCCCACCCCTCTGCAACAAAGATCTGAAAACTGGGTAGAATAGATATAGACTTCAATCCTGGAACCTGAACTTTAAATGAAGAGATAAAATATTAAATAGGAAGCCACAAAGAAGAAGAAGTTGATTGAAAACAGTGAATGAGTAGAGATATGAAACAGAGATTCCCTGACAACTGGCAAGGCACAGAGTGGAAGGGAATTTATAAAAACCCAATTAAGCTTACAGGAAATATTAAAGGGAGCACTTGGTTAGACAGCTAATGACATCTGACAACAACCTGATTCTAGGACACAGGAAACATGAGCCAGATGCCAACCTAGGTAAAAACTGAAGATTTAAAACAGGGAACCAGAGATATCAGTCAGTAAATGATGACAATGACAAAACAATAAAAAAAAGAGGACTAAACAGTGTAGGTATAGAACTTTTAAATGGAGAGGAAGTCAAGACGATAACCAGTAATTAGAAACTGGTTTAAATTTAGGAAAATCAGTGTAAATTTCAAAGCAACCACAAAGATAGCGTCATGGATTGCATTGTCTCTCGTCTCCCCAAAATACGTGTAGTAGTTTGACTTGCCCATGATTCCTAGTATTGTGCAACGTTCTTATATGTTGTAAACCCTGTCTCTATGATGTTAATGAGGGAGAGTGGGGAGTAGTTATGTTGGTGGGGCAGGACTCAGTTTTTAAGATTGTGTTGTAGATTGAGGCAATTTTTGGGGATGTCAAAGCAAGGAGAGCAAGTGGAAAGTTAGGGACCTCACATCATCAGAAAAGAAGCAGTGCCAGAAGCTGAGTTTGTCCTTTGGACCCGCAGTCCCTTTGCCCTGGTTGTTCCTGGTCCAGGGAAAAATTGGTAAGAACCTTCCTCTAAGCCCACATGGAAAGCCTTCCCTTGGAGCTGATGCCCTGAATTTAGATTTGTAGCCTGCTGGACTATGACAGAAGAATATTTCTCTTTGTTAAAGCCATCCACTTGCAGTGTTTATGTTACAGCAGTGCTAGACAGCTAAGACAACCAAATGGAAATCGTGAGAATGTTCACACATTATAAAAGTGTAACTAATTTTATTGACCAATTTGCATATGTATTGTTAAGGAAACCTCATTTGCTGTATAAACTTCCATCCCAAACACAACAAAATAGAATATATAAATACACACACACACACACACACACACACATATGTATGCAAATATTATTGTTAGGTGCCATGGATTCAATTCTGACTTATAGTAACTTCGTGTGACAGACCAGAACAGACCCAAAGGGTGTTCTAAGCTATTCTTTACAGCAGCCAGTCACTAGGTCTGTCTCCCACAGAGCCACTTGGTGGCTTTGAACCACCAGTCTTTGGGTTAGCTGCTGAGCACTTAACCATTTCCCCATCAGGGCTCCTGAAAATACAGACAGATAAAGCAAATACAGCAAAAAGGTGACTTCTGTCAAATCTAGATCGAGGAAATACAGGTACTCACTGTAGTTTTCTTTCAACAAATATGTACGCTGGAAAGATTTTTTTAAGTTTACTTTTATTGTGATTAAGTGAAAATTTACAATCCAAGTCAATTTGCCATATAAAACCCTGAGCCTCTGCCTCTCTGCAACTCTCCTCACCCTGTGAGAGCTGTTCTTCCTTTCTGTTTTGTGTTTCCAGTATCCACCCAACCAGCATTTGTCTGCTCCTGTCCACGCTCTCTTCTCCCTTCTAGAGAGGAACCAGTGGGACAGCCGCATACACACATTAAACCCTAAAGGACACACACCCGCTGCATCACTCTGTATCCCATAGTCCAGTCCAATAATCTTTGTCTGAAGTGCTGCCTTCAGTACTGGCTTCAGCTGTGGGCTAGCAGCAAGTCCGGGCGCCGTGCTTGAAAGTTTTAATAGTGAAAAGTAGAAAACAAACCTTGATTGCTGTTTGGTCTGTGACAGGTCTTACGGCTTGGAGTATCAGTCTCCAGACTTTCTGGTCTCTTGGCAGGGAGGTCTGTTACAGCACTGAAGAAGAGACTCCAGAGATTCACCAGGAAGGCTTTTACGTCATACTCCGTGACCTGCAAGGACCCTGACTTCCTTCTACAACCTTTCACTCCTAAAGGTCACAGTGTCTTTGGGAAAATATGGGCGAATGGTTATTTTATTACTTGAGGAAGTATTTTAATGAGACTAAAAGAAATCACTAAACCATTCCTGGAGTTTCTTCACTGAAGAGGAAAAGATAGGAAAACATCCGTTAAGAAGCTTTTAGGACTAACTTCAAATTGAAGGGATGAGTTCTTTTTCAACTTCAAACTAAACTGATGTTTCTAGGATTCTAGAGGAGGGATGCCAGGGCTTGGTTCTGCGTGATGGTGTCTGTAATGTTACTTTCACTCTGGCAGGGGATCCTGACTCACAGAACCTGTGAGTAAAAATAATTGTTTCGTGCCGTATGTTCCAGGATACCTGGTTACACTGCCTCACTAACTAGGACGTTTTCTTCAGTGCTCATCTTTCTCTACTTTTCATCTAACCATAGGGTTGACACATAAAGGGTGACCCATTAAACCTGAATTTCAGGAACACATCACACGATATTTTTCAGATAAGTGTGTCACAAATATTGCATAAGACATAGACTATTAACCGAATACCTGAAATTCAAATTCCAGTGGGCATCTGGAATTAAATCTGGCAAAGGAGGCCTGGTGGTACAGTAGCTAAGTGCTCAACTTCTAATTGAAAGACTGGCAGTTGGAACCCACAAGCCACTCCTGGCGAGAGAGCTGTGACAGACTGTTCTGGTAAAGATTTACAGTCTTGGAAACTCTATGGCGTGTCTCTACTCTGCCCTGTAGGGTCACTATGAGTCAGAAATGACTTGATGACAGAGTAAATCTGGCATGCTAACCTGAAGGCTCCCTCCTCAGCCTCTTCTCTATACTCCCTCCTCAGGTGAGTGTATCCAGTCCAGTCTGTATTCTGACCACTGTCCTGATTGCATCTCTGGTCCAGAACTTCACTGACCTCCAAACTGAAGTATCCAACTGCTAACTTGATGCCTCCACTTGGATATCTAACAGTCACCGCAAACCTGATCAGGATTCTTGATGCACTATCCCTCTACCCACACTCTTTCTCTTCAGTCTTCTCCTCAGTATCTGACACCAGTGTCTACCCAGCTGCTTGACCTTAAACCTGAACACCAGCCGTGATTCCTTTCTCAGATAAACTGTGTCCAATCATTCAACAAGCTCTGTTGACTTCAACTGCCAAAACATGCCTCCAGCCTGTCCATGTCTCTCTATGTTCACTGCGAACACCCTGGGTCAAGTCATGGTCTTCTCTCACTTAAATAATTGTAGTGGCCACCAAGTGGCTTTCTTATATCAACTTCTCCTCCTTATAACACATTCTGCACATGGCAGTTAGCATAATCTTTTGAAAGACAGACCATGTGTAATTTACCTGCCCCAAACTCTCCAAGCTTTTAAGACCCTAGATGCTGCTCCCTCTCTAGGATAGGGACTGTGAACTTTGTGAACTATTTTGTGTCACTGACTAAAACAGTAATAAATAATTTAAATACTCAGCTGCTAAACAAAAGATGGGTGATTTGACCCTACCAACTGATCTCCAGAAGATAGAATCTGGTGTTTGAGTCCCATAAAGATTACAGCCTAGGTAACCCCATGGAGCAGTTCTATTCTGTCCTCTAGGGTCACTGTGTGTCAGAATCAACTCAAAGGCACACAGCAACAACAGTCTTACTCTGGTGTGTCTAGGAGTGGGTGTATTCTACCCTGTATGAGACTTGGTGTGATCTCTCAGCAGAAATGCCCATCTTTTCTTTCTCTTGTTTGTTTTTGTTTTTCCTGTTGTGAATATATCCTACATATAAGAGTGCACGGACTGTTTAGATGTAGATTTAAGAGTAATACAATGAACACCTGTGTATCCACCAACTAGCCTAAGAAACAGACCATTACCAAACTCTCAGAAGCCCTGTGACTGCTCCTTGATCACATCCTTTTCTCTGTCCCAAGAGGAATGCACACATGTGAACTGTATATTAATTATTTCCTTGTTTTTCTTGTTTTCCTGCATTTCTATATAACATGTTGTTTAATTTTGCCTATTTTTTCCACTTTGTATTGCTGGAATCATATGTTCTTGATATATCTGAATTACTTTTCTCATTCAGTATTATATTTTTAAGATTCATTAGTGTTATTGTGTGCAAATGTAGCAGTAGTTCATTTATTTTTAATGACTGTGTAGTATTTCATTATGTGAATGCATTGCAAAAGACTTATTTATGGAATGAAAAGGCGTAAGTCATTAAGTCATGGAGAATAAATAAGTCACTGTCATACAAAGCCTCATTTCTAAAGAGTGAATTTTGCTCTGAGCATCTGTGGTTGCTTTCAAGATGACCCTTTTCAACCATTGGCTATAACACAGCTCCTTCTGCATTTTGCCTCACCCTAAGAAAACCTTGGTGGGGTAGTGGTTAAGTGCTATGGCTGCTAACGAGAAGGCTGGCAGTTCAAATCCAACAGGTGCTCCTTGGAACCTCTACGCAGCAGTTCTACTCCGTCTATAGGGTCCCTATGAGTCAGAATTGACTTGACAGCAGTGGGTTTGGGTTTTTTTGGTTAGTCCTCCACTGCAGTCTGATCCAGCTCCATCTCCATTACCCTGCATTTGTGGGGGCTTGTTCTAATCTAAGTTGAAATTACCCTTCTTTGGGAAATCTTTGGTGACGAACCTGTGTTATCTCTGTCAATTAATCAATGACTTCTAGTAGAAAAATCTTTAAAGGGCATTAATTAAATGCTTATCCAATGTGACCCTTGACAGACGAACATCCACCTGCTTGAGCACAGGAAGTACTAAGAAGCCTCTGCTTCGTGAGAATACCCAACCCACTGTTATTTTTCATTCTACAAGTCTTTTTTTCTATAGAGGTGAAATTCACTCCCTCTAGACTTCACTCACTGATCTTTGTTCTGCTATCTAGAGAGATACACAAGAAATTTACTCCGCTTACCAGGACAGCTCCTCAGATATCTGCAGATACTTTCACAGGACCCTTGGCACCCCGCCTCCTCTCCCACCCTCATCCAAGTCTACTCAGTCCAAGTTCATGATTCACCATTCTTTTTGTCTCCACTGCACCACCAGGGCTCTGGGTATATGTCCATGGGGAAGGAAAAAGCACTAAGATAATCTCAAGTGTTCTATACTGGGTAGTTATGATGTTCAGGCTTCTCATTCTAAGTGAATTTGCATAAATAATTGGTTGGTTGCTTGATGTTTATCTAGGCATCCATGTCAGCTACCCATCAGAACTGAACACTCACAACAGGATATATATACTTGATCAAACATGAAATATTTTCTCTCTGCTATGCACCTATGCATCTGCTTATGCACTATGAGTGAGGACTATGTTTGCTAACAGTGAAAAAATTATTCTACAAGATATGAGATCAATCCAACCATGGGATCTATCAACCTTATTCATCACTAACTGCTCATATTAAGAAAACCCAAGCCACACCGAACATGTTGCCTTCAAGTCGATTCTGACTCATAGTGACCCTGTAGGACAGAGTAGAACTGCCCTCACAGAATTTCGAAGAAGTATCTGGTGGATTTGAACTGCCAACCTTTTGGTCAGCAGTCATAGCTCCTAACCACTACACCATCAGGGTTGCCAAAAACAACTAACATTGTTTAAATTTATGCCTCATTAGTCTGATGATATTAAACTATACCAAAAAAATCAAACCCACTGCCATCAAATCCATTCCAACTCATAGCAAACCTATAGAAACTTTTTAAAAATGCACCTCACTGCAGAGCTAGCTATGCTGAGTCATTCAACCAACAAATAACCTTAAAGTGGAGGAAGTATTTGGGATGAGGATGGATGTTATTACATTGAATTCAACACTCTGAAAATTTAACATTTGAGATGCTTGACAAGGACCAATGATCAGTCGAACATCTACCCAACACAGAGGAGTGGCTCAGTTAATTCATACTCTGGTAAAAACATTACCAGTATTTTCCCCATTCAGGGAAAATACTATAATATATCAAAACAAATAGGTCTTTTTTCCAAATGATGCTAGGTTGTGTGGAAAAAGGTATTTTGATCCCTATTTTCATGATACACACAAAAATAAATTCCCAATGGACTGCAGGTATAAGTGTGAAAGGTAAAAAAATAAAACTGCAAAAGGAAAAGATAAGACATCTTCATGATCATGAAGTAAGCAAAGATCTCTTAAACAGTGCTCACAACATTATCATAAAAAGTGATGAACTGTCTATTAAAAAGAAGCACTCTGTCCATCAAAAGACATTATTAAGAGGGGAGAACTTTTACAGAGGGAGAAGATATGTATAATACATACTCAATGCAAGACTCAGATCCTGAGTATAAAAAGTACTTGTACTAATGAATAAAAAAAGGCAAAATACCCAATATAGGAGAGAAAAAAAGACTTGAATAGAAATCTCACAAAATATATGAATCTCAACAAGTACATGAAAAGTTTTCAACTTCATTAGTCACCAGGGAAATGCAAACTAAAATGATAATGTGATATCATTATACACCTACCAAAACAGCTAAAAGACGGAAAATACCAAATACTGGCAAAGATATGGAACAGCCAGAATTCTCACATACTTCTGATGGAAGCATAAATTTGCAAAACAATTTTAGAAAGCTGAACTAAAAGGAACACATGCATACACTACATACTTCTACTTTTAGGTATATACCCATCATAAAGGCATACTCAGGCTCACCAAAAGTCACATACTGGAATAGCTGTATCAGCATGATTCATAACAGCCCCAAACTACTCAAATCTTATTAGAAGTAGAACAGATAAATAAATTGCAGGGGGGTAGAGTCATGATGGTGGACTAAACACACTCTCCCTAAATCCCTCTAGAAACCAAGACCTGAACTGATAATTAAACAGAGCCTTCTGGACACTTAGTGAGCCCTAGGACATGACAGAGGGCTGTTAATTTGGACTTCATACCACTGAATGGAAAACCTCCTATTTCACTGACCCTGCTCTTCTCTGTCTTAGCAGGTGGGCAGAGCTGGGACTTGACTAGCAGCTAATCTCAGATGCACTGCTAATGGGATCAGCAGGCTAAGTTGCCATATTTTGAGAGCCCGGCTTTGGACTCTGTGCATCACGGCACCTTGGGCCTCTCTTTCTGTGAAGCTTGTACAGAAGTAGGCGCCAAACTTGTGTGGGATGCCATCTTGTTTCACTGGGAGGCAGCGACACCCACATGGAAGACTCAGCTGGAACTAGTTCCTAGGCGGGGAAGCAGTACCTGCCTGGAGGAGAGCGCTTTTTTGGCAAAGCAGTATTTTACACAGTGTCACCTATGGCCGAGGCCCAGCAACAGAGGCCATGGACTCTGTGCGTCTCAGTACCTCAGACCTCTCTTTACACCTCTGACATAGAATAGCCTAGATCCAGCCAGGTGGTGAGTCTTTATAGGACACCATCGTGTTCCACTGGGAAGCAGATATACTCTTACAGAGGCCTCAGGTGGACCTAATTCCTGGGCTGGGAGGCAGTGCCTGCCCAGAGGAGAGTGCTTTTCTGGCAGAAAAGCAGTATTATACACAGTGTTGCCTACATCTGAGTCCTGACAGCAGAGGCCAGCAGGGCAGTAGCTTTTCTGTATTGTGAGCTAGTTTATAACATCTGGGGTTCTATATAGAGGTGCTTACTTTGCCAGCTGGGAAGAGGGACCTATATACCTGAAAACCTGACTGACTTTGGAAGTTGTCAGATAGCTTTTACCTTTCATTTTAAGATGGTCCAGAGAAACAACTGCCGTCCATCCTCACAGCATATTTCCCAGCCTCTATTGACTCACATGATGCCCAATAAGCAACAAACTCTGGAAAAAACTGTAACCAAGAAATCACCCATAGCTTCAGAAAGCACCACAAAACTTTCCAGATGAAGAAACCCTTCTGAAACTATCAGAAAGTGAATACAAAAGCACTATACAGAGAGCCTGCCTAGACCTTATACAAAATGCAGCAGAGTAAAATGAAAAATTAAGCAAGCTTTTTCATATGATGGTGCACCAGCACTCTGAAATCCAACAGATCAAGAACAAAATCAAAGAGATAGAAACTTAAATTCAAAGCCAAGAAAACAGAATGGAACAAACAGAAAATAGACTTCCTGCTTTGGAAACAGAGCTACTGACTCCAGCATCTATGAGAAGAAATCAGAAAAAAGAAAGAAGAAAAATGAAGAAGCATTAAGAAGCATGTAGAACTCTATTAAGAAGAACAATCTATGATTAATTGGAGTTCCTAAACAGGGAGAGACACCTGAGAACACAGAGAGTATTGTTGCTGAGCTGCTGACAGAAAACTTCCCAGAAATTATGAAAGAAGAGAATATAGATAGCCAAGATGCATATTGAATGCCACTCAATATAGATCTCAAAGGAAAGACCCCAAGACATGTTATAATCAAGCTTAACAAAATGAAACATAAGCAGAAACTCTTAAAGGCAGCAAGACTCAAAGCAAAGCTAACATTCAGAGGGAAACCCTGTAGGCTGTCATCAGATTTCTCAGTAGAAACAATACTGGCACAGAGACAGTGTCATGACACATTTAAAGCCTTGAAGGAGAGGAACTTCCAACCAAGAATTATATATCCTGTAGAACTAGCTTTCAAATATGAAAATGAAATTAAGACACTCACAGATAAACAGAAACTCAGAGACTTTGTAAAAACCAAACCAAAGCTACAAGAAATACTGAAAGAATCTCTTGGCTTAGAAGAACAAAACCACTAACTTTATATTTTAGAAGCAAATAAAGGACACATCACCAGAATCCTACTCAGTTAGGGAAAGCTCCAAACTCAATCAAACCTACAATAATGAAAGAAATGATCCAGTGATCATATCATGAAAACTATAATGTCATCATATTAAAAAGGGGATGTATTACAGTCGTTGTAATCCTTTCAGATAGACAGGAAGTTGATAAGAATGGTATTAATTAAAATTGGATTTATACATAGTTCATTAAGGGGGATCATAGGGGCAGCTGTAAAGCACAATGAAGAAGCAACATATCAAATCAAGAAACGTAATACAGGAGTCTCAACAACCACAAAACCAATGCTGAAAAAGGTGAAAAATCAACTGACAAAGAAGAATGCCCTAGAACAGATTAATAAGAACAACAGAGAAAATATCAACACAGAAATAAACATATCACAATGGCAGCACTGATCATATACTTATCAATAATTACATTGAATGTGAATAGACTGAACACATCAGTAAAGAGACATCGAGTCACTCCTTGGATCAAAACACATGACCCATCCATATGTTGCCGACCAGAAACTCACCTTAGACTTAAAGACAGGAACAAACTGAAAATTAAAGAATGGAAGAATATATATCAAGCTAACAATAAACAAAGAAGAGCAGGTGTGGCAATTCTAATCTCAGATAAAATAGATTTTAATGTAAAATCCACCATCACGGACAAGAAAGGACATTATTGCTGAAAAGATTCAATACCCAAGTAGAACTTAACAATATTAAATATTTATGCATCTAATATTAGAGCACCTAAATACATCGAAGAAACACTGACTACACTAAAAAATGAGATAGATCACTCTATAATAATAGTGGGAGATTGCAACACTGCACTTTCAGTATCGGACAGATAATCTAGGAAAAAGCTCAATAAAGAAACAGAAGACCTTATTGCCACAATTAACCAACTAGACCTCATTGACATATACAGAAATTTCTATCCATCAGCAGACAACTATACCTTCTTCTCCAGTGCACATGGAACATTCTCCAGAATAGACCATGTGTTAGGACATAAAGCAGTTCTCAACAAAATCCATACCATTGAATTAATGCAAAGCATCTTTAAGATAATAAAGCCATGAAAGTCAAAATCAATAGCAGAAGAAACACAGATAGAAAGTGGAACTCATGGCAACTGAACAACACCTTGCTCAAAAAGCCATGTGTTATAGAAGAAATCAAGGATGAGATAAAGAAATTGATTAATTCCAATGAGAATGAAAACACTTCCTACCAGAAGCTATGGGATACAGCCAAAGCAGTGCTCAGAGGTCAGTTTATCTCCATAAATACACACATCTGAAGGAAGGAAGAAACCAAACCAAAGAACTAACCCTACAGCTTGAACAAAGAACAACAGAGGAAGAACCCCTGGGGCACCAGAAGAAAACCGATTATAAAGATTAGAGCAGAACTAAACAATTTAGAGAACAGAAGAACAACTGAAAAAATTGAAAAGACAAAAAGCTGGTTTTTTGAAAAGATCAACAAAATTGACAAACCATTGGTTAAACTTACTAAAGAAATACAGGAAAGGAAACAACCCAAATAAAAAATGAGAGGGGAGTTGTCACAACAGATCCAACAAAAATAAAAAATATCATAACAGAATACTATGCAAGTCTACTCTAACAAATTTGAAAGCCTAGAGGAAATGGACAAATTCCTTGATTCTTATCACCTACTAAAATTATCACAAGGTGAAGTAGAACAACTTGATAAGCCCATCAAAGAGGAAGAAATGGAAAAAGTCATCAAAAAACTGCCAACCAAAAAAAGCCCAGGCCCAGATGGCTTCACCTTAGAATTCTACCAAGCTTTTAGAGAAGAGTTATCTCCAGTACTTCTGTGACTATTTCACAGTATAGAAAGCGATGGAATACTCCCAAATTCTTTCTATGAAGCCAGCATAACCGTGGTACCAAAGCCAGGGAAAGACTAGACAAAAAAGGAGAACTACAGACCGATATCACTCCTGAATCTAGATGCAAAAATCTTCAACGCAATTCGTGCCAACAGAATACAATAACATACCAACGATGCAAGGCTGGTTCAACATCAGAAAAACAATTAATGTGATAAACCACATAAATAACACAAAAGACAAGAATCACTTAATTTTGTCTATTGATGCAGAGAGGTATTTGATAAAGTCCAACACCTATTCATGCTAAAGACTCTCAGCAAAATAGGAATAGACGGCAAATTCCTCGGTGCAATAAGGATCATTTATACAGAGCCAATTGCCTACGTCATCCTGAATGGAGAGAGACTGACACAGTTTCCCTTCGAACAGGAACTGGACAATGATGCCCACTCTCACCTCTCCTATTCAACATTGTACTAGAAGTTCTAGCCAGAGCAATTAGACAAGACCGAAAAATAAAGCCCACCTGCATTGGCAAAGAAGTAAAAATCTCCCTATTTGCAGATGATAAGATTGTATATGCAAAGAATACATAAGTAAACTACTCAAAGTTTAGCAAAGTCTCAGGACACAAGATAAACATAAATCAGTAGGATTCCTTTATACCAACAACAAGATTATTAATGAAGAAATCACCAATTCAATACCAGTTGCTATAGTCCCTAAGATGATGATGTACTTGGGTGTAAAGTTAACCGGAGAAATAGTGGATCTTTACAAAGAGAACTACAAATCCTTACTACAAGAAACTAAAAGAGACTTACATAAATGGAGAAACCTATCCTGTTTATGGATAGGAAGACTTAACATTGTGAAAATGTCTATTTTACATAAGCAATCTACTTATATAATGCAATCCCAATACAAATTCCTCTGACATTTTTTAATGAGACGGAGAAACGAATCAAAAGTAATTGCTTGGAAAAGGAAGAAGCCCCAGCTAAGTAAAACGCTGCTCAAGAAGAAGAACACACTGGGAGGCCTCTCATTACCTGACTTGAGAACCTATTACCCTGCCACAGTAGTCAAAACAGCCTGGTACTGGTACAAAAAGTGACAGATAGATCAAAGGAACAGAACTGAGACCCCAGTGATGACACCATCTTCCTATGAACAGCTGATATTCGACAAAGGCCCTAAGACGTTAAACTGGGGTAAAAACAATCTCTTCAGCAAATGGTACTGGCAAAATTGGATATCCATTTGCAGGATCCAACTCGACGGCACTTGGCTTGGCTTGCAATAAATTGAAACACCTGATACAAAAACCAAGTCAAACTGGATAAAAGACCTAAATATCAAATCTAAAATGATAAAGCTCATCCAAGAAAAAGCAGGAACAACAATCCAGATTTTAATACACAACATAGACAGACTTCAAAATCTGTCAATCAAACCACAAACAACAGAAGGAAAAATACATAAATGGAAACTATTAAGAATCAAACACTTTTGCTCATCCAAAGACTTTATTAACAGAATTAAAAGGCCACCTACAACTATATGTCAGACTGATGCCTGATCTCCACAATCTATAAGGTACTATAAAATATCAAAAAGAAAAAGATAAATCATCCAATTAAGCATGGGCAAGAAAGATGGACAGACACTTCTCTAAAAAAGAGATCCAGGAACCCAAAAAACACATGCTGACATGCTCACGATCCTTAGCTATTAAAGAAATTGAAAACAAAACTGCAATGACATACTGTCTCACCCCAACAAGGGTGGCTGTGATCCAAAAAATGCAAAACAACAAATTCTGGAGAGGCTGTGGAGAAATTGGAACCCTCCTACACTGTTGGTGGGATTACAAAATGGTGCAACCTCTTTGGAAAGCAATCTGGTGCTTCTTTAAAAAGCTGGATCTAGATATACCATTTGACCCAGTAATTCGACTGCTTGGGATGTATCCTACAGAATCAAGGCCATTCACATCAACTGATACATGAACACTAATGTTCATCGCAGCACAGTCCACAATAGCAAAAAAAATGAAATCAACCCAGATGTCCAGCAACAGAGGAATGGATAGGTAAACTATAGTATATATACTCAGTGGAACACTATGCAATGATAAAGAACAATGATGATTTTAGGAAACATAGCCTGGTTTCAGTTGGATGGCATTATGCTGAGTGAAAGTAGTCAGCAACAAAAGGACAAATGTTGTATGAGACCCCTATGATAAGAACTTAAAAACAAACTCGTGCAGAGAAGTAAAGATTCTTTGATGGCTGCAAAGGTGGGGAGGGAGGGATGGCTGTTGGGGAGGGTCTAGATTAGACTGTTGATAGAAATTTGGTTGGGTGAAATCTGTGACAGTACACATTAGAAAGAAGATCAATGTTAATTGGACTTCAACATAACGTGAGTACTCCTTGCGTCTTAACCCAAGATTGCAAGGACAGAGTTGCTGGGGAAGGGAGCTGGGGACCATGGTCTCGGGATATCGAGGCCAATTGGCACAACTAGTGTTTTACTAAGAGAACCCTCTGCACCCCACTTTGGTGAGTGATGTCTGGGGTCTTAAAGGCTGCCAAGCTGCCATCTGAGGGTACAGCAAATAGTCCCAACTCAGCAAAATGGTCCCAACTCAGCAGAAACAGATGATCACAAAGGACCAGAACGACATGGGGGACAGAGAACTCAGAAGACAGAGAGACCCACGTGAGTGAGTGACTACATCGACTTGTGACCAGAAGAACCAGATGGTGCCTGGCCAGTGACAGCCATGATGGAGCTCACGAAGCTGAATCTCACTGGCAACACAAGAATAAAAAGGGATGTATGCACCCCTTTGCAAATGATGGATGAGAGCACAGCCCCTGGCCCTGATGCTGCCCCTGTCCATAAATCATAACGGAGGCCAACTCTTCAGACAGGAATGGATTGGACTTGACAACACGGGATGACCATACCATGTGTGTACTTTATGGTTTTATGCATCTATAAGATCTCATCCTCTGGCCTCTTACTGGAGGAACGGGAGGGGGTGGAGAGGTGGGGATAGGAGATTGTTGGGAGGATAGGACATTCATGGAGCAGAGAGAAAGGATGTGCTGCCACCGGGCAGGGAGAGCAGTGGGAGCTGCATATAGGTGGGCATGCAAATTTATATTGGAATGTACATTTTCATTCAATCATAATAAAAAAGAAAAATTACAATGCATTCACAAGTGGAACACAGGAATGATAACAAAAGAACTAAAACTGTGTTCATCAAGATGGATGGATCGCATGTGAACGTTGTTGAGTGAAAGAAGCCAGGTATGAAAGAATACACATGTGTAATTTCATTTATGTGAAGTACAAAAAGAGACAAAACTTCAAATGCCAGTAATCAAGGTAGCAGTTATCCTTATCCTTAGATGGTAGTGACTCAAAAAGAATGAGAGAAGCTTCTAGAATGCTGGCACTATTCTCGTTCCTGATGTGGTGCTGGTTACACAAGTGTACTTAGCACATGAAAATCCATGAAACTGTATACTTATACTTGCACTTTTTCTAACGTAAATTATACTTCAATAAAAAGTTCTTAATTTTTTTCCAAGTGTGATGCTATTTTTGTGGATGATGTAAAGTGAGTATTAGAAAACTCTTATCCTACTACCTGGGCTTTTCAGAGCCTGCTTTACATTTTTTGCACTCACCAAAAGTTTCACATCTTAAGTAACCTATGATATTAAAGTGGATGGGATTATAATTATTTTTTCACTGGGGGGAAAAAAGTGAGCTTTAAGAGTTCATGAACAGCCATCTACTTCAAGGATACAATAGATTTTTTTCAAAACTTGGTGGTGGCAGTGTTAGCTGTGATAGATCATCTCCAACTCACTGCAGTCCCGTGTGCAACAGAAAGAAACACTGTGCGGTCCTGTGCCATCGTCATGACAGTTGGTCTGCTCGAGCCCATCATTGCGGCCACTATGTATCTGTGTGCCTTCCAAGCTAGAAGGTCCATCTTCCACTGCTGTACCAAACAGTCTTCCAGTGTGGTTCAGAGAGTTTGCACTGGCTTCTGCAAGTATATCACTAGGCCCTTTTGCTAGTCTGCCTCAATCTGGCAGTTATTCTGAAACCTGTCACCCATGGGTGATCCTGTTGGTATCTGACTTATCAGTGGCATAGCTCCCAGGATGAGAGCAACCAGAAAGCCACCATAGTACACAGACTGACAGATGGGTGGTGATTTTCCAGATGAGACCAGTGTTTATGGAGAACACACTAGCTTTCTCACTTATCGTGTTTCTTTACGAAGCATCACCTCCAAGCATGCCACAGTCAGCCACTTAGCACCCACCCTAGTGGGTGATTGTCTCTAGTTCAAAGCAGACTCTTCAATGAATGAATGAATGAACGAACGGGCCTGGTGTGGAGTGGTGCCCTGGGCCTCTGCCTGCCCGGGATCCATTCAACCCTCCCCTCTCTGACAGTCCCCATATTCTTGCTCTGTCTATCCCTCCTTTCCACTCTGTTCCCCTCCCCTTCCCAGCTCAGTCCCTGGGCATCAAGGGAAGCTGACTCCACCCCTCAGCTCCGGGAGAGTCCTGATTGGCTCCAGACACCTTCCACCCTTCTGGTATAGTCACTTGATTCCACTGTGGACACGCTACCACTGGACAGTGGTTCTCAGCCCTTCTTCCAGGATGCTAAGGATCTACTCTCTTTCCTTGAGGACTTCCTGGGTGATGCAAACAATTAAATACTCAGCTACTTACCAAAGGTTGGTGGTTCAAATCTGCACAGAGGTACCTCAAAAGAAAGGCCTGGCAATCTACTCCCCCCAAATCAGCCATTGCAAAGCCTGTGGAGCACATGTCTACTCTGACTTACATGGGGCCGCCATGAATTGGAGTCGACTCGACAGCAACTGGTCTTTTTAGTTTTCTTTCCTCAGTGGTGGGTGTGCAGATGGAATTCTGACCTGGATATAGCCATCCTGCTACCAGGAACAAATCCAGCATAAGGACAAAGCAGAAACAGAAAGACACAAGGTCCTTACGACATGGCCGTTTTGCTGAAGTAAGGTCACCTGGAAGATTGACCTAAACCAAACCTTCCGGTTACATCAGCCAACAATCTCCTCCAGTACCTGAGTCTGTTTGAGTCAAGTGTTCGTCACGTCTAAACACACTGTGTCAAGACCCCTGATGGTGTCCCTGTTAAAGTGCAGGGCAACCAGCCAAAAGATTGATGGGTAGATGCCCTCCCCACCTCCCACCCCCACCCCACCAGAGGCTGCACAAGAGAATGACATGGCAGTCTGTTTCTGTAGAGTCCCGCCGAGAAAACCCTACAGGGCAGGTCTACTCTATCAGTCAGAATCAACTCAGCAGTATACAACAACAAAAAACAAGTTGTGTGTGAATAAACGAAGGCTGACATTGTATAGCACTGGAGGCCCACAGGCAGCCCGGGAGGTGTGGTAGAGAAGGATTCACTTGAAGTGTTGGACAGCAAGGAGAAACTGTGGCCTCTTAGGAAGGTCAGGGGCAAAGTGGGATGACGTTCCAGGGGGCAAGAACTCAGGGGCTACGAGGCCAGTTCTAACACTGTGGCACAAACCACAGGGGCGGTACCATGGCCCGCCACTACTAAGTGGCTGCGGGAATAGGAAAACGTGAGTCCGGGAGACATTTAAGGAAGAGAGGCTCAGACTGGGAGTTAGTTTAGAACTGACAGGATGGAAAGAGTCAGGGATGGAAGACTGGAAGGACTGTGTGACTTACTTTGAGCAAATGTAACAGAAGGTGGGATATCCGTGTCCCCTGATCGCTTGGAGTTCTGTATATTTCTATAAGGATCTCAAGTCCTGGCAGATAGAAGTCATTGTTTTGCTTTCAAGATACACACGAGGCCTGACAAGTAAGTCTGAGAAGTTAGTGGTTGTAAGTGCTGCATTCCTCATTGCTGAATATCACTGCCATCACCTTTGAAGTCCTCCCCTTGGGAAGCTATGCACCAATGCCAGCGCTTAGTCCACCCTTCAAAGCAATTTTGGAACTCTTTCTGGAACGGCCATTGCACACAGTGGAAAAGTGGGAAGGTCACAAACTTAATTGTGTAGTTGAGTGTGAGGGAATTTTTAGCCAGCAAGCAAATCACTGTATTGGAACACCTTCCCTTCACCTAATCTGGCCCCCATTGACTTTTTTCTTCAGCCAAAGATAAAGGAAATCTTGAAAGGAAGACATTTTGACGACATTCAGGACATCAAGTATAATCCGACGATAGCTCTGGTGGCCATGTCGGAAAGAGCTCCCAAATTGCTTTCAGGGTGTGGAATAGACTTTGGCGTCAGGGTGTAGCTTCCCAGGGGAAGTACTCGGAAGGTGATAGCAGTAGTATTCAACAATGAAGTATGTAGCACTTCTTCTAGGATGAGTTCACGAACTTATTTGGCAGCCCTCGTGTAAGTACTCGTTACATGAATTTAGAAACAACAATATATCTATATTTGTGGGGCTCTCTAACTTTAACTGTAAGTCATAAGAAAGTTATTCAGAAAATTTCTGAACTGAGACATAGAAACTGAAGTATGTGAAGAATGTAGCAAACAACTTTTTAAGTTAAGTTGGCTTTGACCTGGTGTGTTACGATAAAATAAGACATGACACAGTTAATCTTTGTAAAGTAGCCTGGAGACATAAATTTAAACAACCTCCCTAATCTCTTACCTTGAAAGAAAAGATGCCTCAGTCAGCTGATCTCTAAGCCTGGAGAAAAGACATAACATATCAGCTTTTGACTCACACCAGCCATTACTGTCTGATGCCAAGGTGAAATTTTCACAGGTAAACCCTGAATTTCTGCTCATTCACAAAGAGAAAGTAAAAATGCAACTGAGATTCTGCCCACCACGCTGACCTCAGACCCTCACACAGAGGGACCTGGGGCAAGTTAGAGCTGTGGTTAAGCCTTCCTCCCAAGACATCTTGCTAAAGGCAAACACCTGAAGTCTAAAGATTGGAGCTCTGACCGTTGAACAAACGTAATCACTCATTCTGATTCTCAGTTCTAAATGAATGTGGGGACACCTTGTTTGTGAATGTTGCTATGACTACCTTACAATAAGCTAAATGAGTTTGTGCATGTCAAACCTGAGCATTTCTTTGTTAGCTTTCTAAGATAAACTCCTATGCGACACTTGGAAATTCTGGCCCAGCCAGTGCTTTGACCTTCAGGTGAAGTGTTGGATGAATGAGACTTTCTCAGCAATGAGCATGGAGGGAGAAGGGGACAAGGCTGAGAATTCAGCCTGGGAGGAGAAGAAAGAGGTAGAAGCTATCTTTTATCAAATAGCTACCAGGAGCCCTGGTGGTTCAGTGGTTAAGCATTTGGCTGCTAACCAAAAAGTCGGAGGTTCAAAACCACAAGCCACTCCACAGGAGAAAGACCTCATGATTGGCTCCCAAAAGATTCCAGCCTGGAAAACCCTATGTGATAAAAAGATAAGAAACGGCAAATGTATAGAGAACAAAGTTTATGACTATTTACCAGGAGTGGGAGGGACAGGGAAGGAAAGGTAACAGATGTGGAAAAATTGCATGGGTTAAGGGTAAGGTTGCGTAGCCAAACACCAGAATTGCTGCCAGCAAGTTGTATACCTGTAAAATACTGAACTGGCAAAAGTTGGGTGATAGATAGCTATACACTAAGGACAAAAAAAGAGTAGCTGCTTAAGCCCCCTTGTGTCTCCAGCCAAACACCTCATAGGATTTGGTTCCTTGGGTTGGAGGCTTAAGGTCATGATTTCATGGGACATCCCAGTTAATTGGCCGAATAATATGTTTCCCTTCTACCGCCAGATTTGTTGTGTAGTTGCTTGGGATCTTAAGAGGCCATCCAAGGCGCAAACAATTGGTCTCTCTTCACCTGGAACAATAGCAGAAGAGTCAGTAACAGGAAGAGGACGTGGAATGTGTGGCTAATCACCTCCATCAACAACTGCCTTCTTTGCCATGAGACTGGAAGAACTGGATGGTGCCCAGCTACTACCACTGAACCTTTTGATCAGAGATTCTATAGAAGAATTCTGACCAAAAGGGGTATATACAGAACAGAATTTCAAATTCTCATGGATTTGAGACTTTCTGGAGCCACAGAGAGTAGATGAACTCCTAAAGCTACTGCCCGGAGATAATCTTTAAACTTTAAAACAAAAATGTTCCCTGAAGACTTCTTAAAACCAAACAGTAAAAGTTAAAAAAAAAAAGGTCTGCCTTGAACACTACGTTATTTTAAGAACTATCAGTATGGAATCAGATAGAAAACAGTAACTTGAAAGATTAGATAGGAACCTTAATGAACAGTGAGTTTGTGTTAATAATTTAAAAAACAAAACCCCAAACAAGCCTACTGTCATGAAGTTGATTTCAGCTCACGGTGACCCTATAGGGCAGGGTAGAACTGCCCCCACCGGGTTCCCAAGGAACTAGTGGTAGATTCAAACTGCCAACCTTTCGGCTAGCAGCCAAGTTATTGACTACTAAGCCACCAGGGCTTCTTAATTTAGTGAGGGAGAACCAACTTTCAAAGGGAAGGTGAGACTGGTTATACAACTCGAAGAATATAATCAGTGTCACTGAACTGTACACGTCAAAACTGTTGAGTTGGCCTAGCTTTTGCTGTGTATATTAACAACAGCAACACAAGAAACAAAATTTAAAGGAAGAAAAACCTTTTCACCACAATTAGAATCTCTGCTTAAAGCATTTGACTTGATGCTTATGCAACAATTGATAAGAAAGAGTAAGAAAAAGATCGCTATTGTTACAGTTACTGAAATTTGACCATAGAAAAACTTTTATAAATGGTAGTGAGGTGTCAGGAAACCCTGGTGCCATAGTGGTTAAATGCTACGTCTGCTAACCAAAAGGTCAGCAGTTCAAATCTGCCAGGCACACTTTGGAAAGTCTGTGGGGCTATAGGACAGTCTAGTCTGTCCTATAGGGTTGCTATGAGTTGGAATCAACTTTGTGGCAGTTGGTTTGGTTTACTGAGGTGTCATGGTTACATATTTGACATATTGTACAGCCTACCTAGTGCCAACATTGCTTTTAAGGAAGCTATGGCTTTGAGTATGAAATGACTGTATTAACATGAGCTTTCTTTTTCTAAGAAGAAAGTTTTATTCTGTGTATGGCCAAAAAGGCAAAAGTAGGAAAGCAGACAATCACAGTACTAGAACCATATCTGCCTGAGTCTAAGGAAATTACAGAATAGACAGGAAAGGGAAAATGGACAAGATACGGCCACAGGCACATCTCCCCAATTTCCCCTGAACTTTCTGAAGTATCACTGGTTTGTCAGAAGCTGTTCATTTCCCATGAAACTGTTTATTTCCCGGAGTTTGTATCATAATAAACCACAGCGTGTAAACAGTCTTGCAGAAGGTTGACGGGGTCACTGAAACCACAGAAGATACAAATGCATTAAATTCAGAAAATGCTTAGTTTGGTCCTTGAGACATTTGCAACCTTTAAAAGTACACATTTCACCTGGAAGAGCCTAGAGCCATAGAGGCTCTCCTCTGGTGGGTCCTAACAGGACTTTTTCTTACAGGTAGTATGAACTTCATTTTTGAGCAATGGGCAAGTCAGGATGTGCTTTCAAAGATGTTATGTCATAAATCCATGTCTTAGTCAGTTTGGCTCAGGAGATCAGATAAAAGTTAATACTTACCCTTGCGGGAAAACACTGTATACTTGTAATAAATACTAAGATGCTCAATTGGCTAATTATGAATTAATTATGGATTATATTGTGATACATATCTTGTATTTTTCAATTTTGAATTCAGGCACGGAATGTTTTTATCAGGATGATCTGTATGATATATAGATTAGTGCCCTAATCTAACTGTGTTCTTTGGAATTCTTATAACATGTGAAATGCTAAAGAGTCTTGTGCAAAAATAACATTACTGGGTAAACTAAATTAGAGAGAAACTGAGATAAATAACGTCAAATGGACGTCTCTAAAGAAAACAGAAACACTAGGTGGAAGTTCTACTCTTATCATATGGAGTCATTATGAGTTGGAATTAACTCAACAATGCCTGAGAGTGGCAACACCACATAGTAGGTGCCTTGCATCTGCTATAATTCATCTCACTTAAATCTCTCAGTGATGCTGACAGACTTATTACCATTTTGCAGACGAGAAAAGTGAGTCTCCAAAGCTTCCCCAGTATGGAGAAACAACGGAGAACCTCAATAAGGTAATGCCATAGATTCTGAAATGTACCTACTATGTATTTAATAAATTCCAGGAGAGGTTAGAAAAATCAAGTAGTATTAAGAAGTCAAAGACTAGACAAGGCTGGAAAAATTCATTTGCTGAACAAGATCAAATGGGCAGCTCCTATCCAAAAGCAGGATAGCAAGCCAACAAAAGACAGGAAGGAGACAAACGGGTACAGGGAACTTGGGATGGAAAGGAAGAAAAGTACACTCTCATGTTGTGGGGATTGCAATTAGTTGTCACAAAACAATATGTTTATAAATTTTTGAATGAGATGCTAACTTAAGCTGTACCCTTTCACCTAAAGCAAAATTAAAAAAAAAAAAAAATTCATGTATTGAAATCACCACCTCAGTGTCCTCAAGGTTGGCTTCGGGAATTTTCATAAGTTGGTGCTATCATCATGTCAGCTTGTAAAAACCCAAAACCCAAACCCACGGCCACTGAGTCTATTCTGACTCCTAGCGACCCTACAGTACAGAGTAGAACCGCCCCATAGAGTTCCCAAGGAGCACCTGGTGGATTCGAACTGCCAACCTTTGGTTAGCAGCCACAATGCTTAAGCACTATGCAATCAGGGCTTCCAACTTGTAAAAAGCCAGTATAAAATACAGCTGTATGTGACTGAAGAAAGAGGAAAGACAGAATCCATTGTCCAGACTTTGTTGAAGATGGATGCTGAATGATAAAAAAAAAAAAGTAAGCTGGAGCAATAAGAAGGAAGATAATTTTGCTAAAAGCATTTCAGTGGGATCTCGCAGTTCAGTTCCCATTCATTTCAAAAAACCTTTCCTTATTTTCCCCCCCCCCCTTTCTTTTCTTTCTCAGCACGATGTTTAAAAATGCTCCAAGAGTGAAGAACGAAGCCAAGACATGGAAACACTTTATATGCAAACTGTGGAATGGGAATCTAATTTACTCTGTAAACTTGCACCTAATGCATACTCACACACTAAAAAATAATGAATAAATGTCTTGTCCACCACGACACAGCTTTGTTGTTGTTGTCAGGTGCCTGACAATTGGTTCCAACTCAAAGCTACCCTATGTACAACAGAACAAGACACTGGTCACTCCTATGACATCCTCAAAATCTTGGTTATGCTCGACTCCACTGCTACTGTTACTGTATCAGTCCATCTCGTTGAGAAGCTTCCTCTTTTTCATTGACCTCGCACTTTACTAAGCATGATGGTCTTCTCCAGGGACTTGGTGTTCTTGTTAATGTGTCCAAAGTATGTGAAATAAAGTCTCCCCATCCTTGCTTCTAGGGAGCACTCTGGCTGTACTTCTTCCAAGGCAGATTTTTTCTATTTGTCTGACAGTCCACGGCATATTCAATATTCTTTGCCAACACTATAATTCAAAGGTGTCAGTTCTTGGGTCTTCCTCATTCACACTCACACATGGTGACTGAAATACCACAGTGAGAGTCAGGCACATCTTTGTCCTCAAAGTGACATTTTTGCTTTTTAACACTTGAAAGAGGTTTTTGGCAGCAAATTTGCCCAATGCAATGCATCATTTAATTTTTTTGACTGCTGCTTCTATGGCCGATGCTCGTGTATTCAAGTAAAATCAAATCTTTGACAACTTCAATCTTTTCTTCATTTATCATGATGTTGCTATCAATCCAGTTGTGAGGATTTTTGTTTTCTTGATGTTGAGATGTAATCCATACTGAGGGCTGTGCTCTGTGATCTTCATCAGGTAGTACTGGAGTCTTCCTCCAGTTACGATGCCTCATTATTTTTCATACACTCTGGCTTCTCAGAGTATTTTCTTAGCACGTAGACTAAATAAGTATGATGAAAGGATACAATCTTGATGCACACCTTTTCTAATTTTAAATCACTCAGTATTCCCTTGTTCTGTTTCAACGATTGCTTGTTGGTCTATGTACAGGTTTCAGATAAGCACCATAGAGTGTCCTGAAATTCCCATTCTCCACAATGTTATCAATGAATTGTTGCGATCCCCACAATTGAATGCCTTTGTAAAGCCAATAAAATGCAGGCAAATATTTTTCTGGTATTCTCTGCTTTGAGAAAATATTCATCTGACATCAGCAATGATATCCCTCATTCTACATCCTCTTCTGAATCTAGCTTAAATTTCTGCTTAGTTTCCTACTGAAATACTGCTGCAACCATTTTTTAATTATCTCCAGCAAAATTGCACTTATGTGTGATATTAATGGCATTATCCAATAATTTCTACATTTTGTTGGCTCACTTTTCTTTGGAATGGTACAAATAATAGATCTCCTCCAGTCAGTTGATAAGGTTAGCTGTCTTTCAAATTTTTTGGAACATTTTGATTGGTGTCTGCCTTAGTCAGCTAGTGCTGCTCTAACAGAAATACCACCGAGTGGATGGCTTTAACAAACAAAAGTTTATTCTTACACAGACTTGTAGGTAGGCTACAAGTCCAAATTCAGGATGTCTGTCCCAGGGGAACTGCTGCTGCCTTCAGTCCTCTGCTGCTTGTTTCTCACCATTGTGCCTTCTTCAGTGTTAACAGTTCTCCTCGGCTCCTTCTGAATCGTCTGTCCATTTATAGTTTCAAAACGGCTTCCACATTATAGGTTTTTGTTAGTGCAGCACCCCACTCTCACAGTATCAAATTCTGTTAGACCGAGTTTTCTAGGGAAGCAAAACCAGTAACATGAATATTTATATGCAAAGTACAAGGAAAGATTTATATGGAAAGGAAACAGCGCACTCAATTGCAGAAGCTGAACATCCCAAGTCCTACTACAAGCCTCACATGGCCACGGGAGCTGGTGAATCCAAGTTCAGCAGGTCAGAGACCAGAGTTCTAGATCACCAATTGCGTAGGTCGGTGGATCCCAAGGTGGTGGTGAGATGGAGCTGCAGGGACTGGTGAACCCAGGATTGGCAGATCAGGGAACAGGACTCTCAAGTGCCAGCTGTAAGGGTTGATGAATCCAACAGCTGCTAGTTCAGGTCCAGGGACCAGATGCAAGAGGAGAGCCAGAGCTGCTGGCTACATTACCAGCTGCAGAAACAAGGACTGTAATTGTTACGAGTATTTCTGGTTTGTATGTGTGTATCAGATGTTTTTGTTTACTTATGAAACATAAGATGTAAATGGGTTAATGTATTTTCAGTTGTACATGTGTTAGTTATGTCATGTTAGGCATAAGTACGACTTTGTAATTGTATTCCTTCAGAGACTATGGATGGTAAGGTGAAATGTGTGCAGATGCCAAGTTGACAAGGGGTGGACTGTGGTGGTCAGGATTATGTTAACTTGGCTACTCCACATTTGGCTGCTGTATCAAGTGGCAGGACAGGGTCTGTGATGGCTTTCCTCCCCTCAGCTCTTATTTTTCCACTTTCCACCACCTACTGCCTGTCTGCTTACATAGCCAGTAGCTCCTGCTGTCCTCTGGTATCTGGTTCCTGGACTTGAACTAGCAGCTGTTGGATTCATCAACCCTTATAGCTGGCACTTGAGAGTCCTGTTCCATGACCTGCCGATCCTGAGTTTGCCAGCCTCTGCAGCTCCATCTCGCTGCCAGCTAGGGACCCACCGACCTACACAACCAGTGATCTAGAACTCTGGTCTCTGACCTGCTGACCTTGGGTTTACTAGCTCCCATGGCTACGTGAGGCTTGTGCCAGGAATTGGGATGTTCAGCTTCTGCAATTGCATGAGCTGCTTCCTTTATATATAAATCTTTCCTTGTACATATACGTGTTATTGGTTTTGCTTCCCTAGAAAACCCAGCCTAAGACAGTATCCCACCAATTCCTGGAGCCTTGTTTTTCACCAGTGCCTTCAACGCACCTTTGACTTCTTCCTTCATTACTACCACTTTTTGATTATATGCTACCTCTTGGCTTGGCTGTAACGGTTGAATGTCAACCAGTTCTTTTTTGTACGGTGACTGTACCAAATACCCATAGAATCATGCAATATTGTAACTTAGAGCTTTAATATTTTCTTCAGGTCTTCCAGCTTGAGAAATGCCAGTGTGTTCATACCTTTTGGTTTTGTAACTCCAGATCTTCACATATATCATTGTAATACTTCCCAAGCTGCCCTTTGAAATCTGTTCAGCTCTTTTACTTCATTTCTTCCATTGCTTTAGCTACTGTATGTTTAAGAGCAAGTACCAGAATCTCTTCTGACATCCAGTTTGGTCTTTTCTTTTTTTCAACCCCATCTTTTAATGACCTTTTGCCTTCTGCATGTGTAATGTCCTTGACATCATCCCACATCTCATCTGGTCTTCAGTCGTTAATGTTCCGTACTTCATATCTGTCCTCAAGATGGTCTCTAAATTCAGGTGGGACAGACTTCAGATTGTACTCAGGCTCTTTTAAAATTGTTTTAACTTTCCTCAACTTGCATGTGAACAATTGATGGTCTGTTCCACCATCAGCCCCTGGCCTTGTTCTGACTGGTGACATTGAGCTTTTCCATCTTCTCTTTCTACAGATGTAGTCTGTACATGAAGAGAAAGAGGCATTCTGTAACAGTAACTTGTTATAATGAGACTTTTCTGCTGCATTACCTTAAGCTTCCTTCTATAGTCTGATATATGAACATAAAACATTTACCAAACAACACAAACTGTTTTCCTTACCAATTTCCTCCAGCCTTCCACAGTTTTCAAAGCCTAGAACTTGCCAGAAGTGATTTTCTAAGACAGCTCTGACCCTTACCCTGTTAACTAACTTTATGTTAAAACAAAAACCTGTTGCAGTGGAGTCAATTCAGACTCACAGCAATCCTAGAGGAGAGAGTAGACCTGTTCCATCATGTTTTCAAAGCTGTAAATCTTTAGGGAGCCAGACAGCCATGTCTTTCTCTTGAGGAACAGTTGGTGGGTTTGAACCGCTGACCTTTCAGTTAGCAGCCAAGTGCTTAACCACTGTGCTACGAGGGAGGGCTCCTTAACTTCATGTGAAAGTTTGTATGTATAATGGTTTTAAAACAAAAAAAAATTTCTTCACACACAATGGAAAAAAAAAACGGCATTCACCCTCAATTATCTGGGCTCCAGTTCATACTGTCCACTCAAATTAGTAAGAGGGACTGGGTGCAGTGAAGGGGAACACCCATTTACAGGAAAATTCTGTTTGAGCTACACGAAAACGTTCCAGCATGCCTGCTTCCTGGGCCATGTGGTTTATGTTTCAGAGATGCTACAAGCTCCCGCACTGAAAGGCATGACTGAGTCAGTCCAGGAGATTATAACCCTGTTGACAGGCTGAGGAGGGAAGGTGTAGCCTCCACAGCACTGGCTTTGCTCTCCCCTGGATGTCTCTGTGACTTCCACACCCTCATCCTGCCTTGTCATCAGCCCCTCTTGTTCAGTGATCCAAAGCAATTAGCAGGGCAGCTGAGGAGGCCAGACAGAATACTCGCTGCTCTGCCAGCATGCTCCTACTCAGAGCCAGCAGGCTTTGTGACTCATGCCTGTTACACGGGGTCTCCAGCCCGGCCTAAGGAACTGCAAATCCTGACACTTTTCATTCTGGGGGCATCTTTAGTGTGTATGCTCCTCCCAGGCTTCCTCTACTTACCACCAGGCAGGAAATAAGTGGGCATAGCCTGCTGCCCCAGCTCCCAGCCACCTCCCGCCTCACACAGGTATACTCGCCCCCAGTGGGAATAGGGAACCCTGTGAGTTCCTTCTGTTAAGTGTCACCATGTGGATTCTTGTATTGTCATTCTCACTTTCCCTCCCACCCTGAGTGTAGCACATGATGTTAGCAGGCAACCTAGTGAGCCTTCCTGGGAAGGGGTAGAGTATGGGGAAGTCTTTCCTCTTAGCCTCCTGCCCAGGTGAGGAACCACCATCTGACTCCCCTCTGGAATTCCTTCTGGAAAGTCCCAAGCCTGGAGAAGACCTAGTAGTGGCAGAAAAGCTGCAGGGCCTCTTCAAAATGCCAAACTTGAAGCACTCCAGAAGGATGGCACTACCAATACCCATTCTTCTATTTCTCCTTAGTAATGGAACCCAGACAACACTGAGGGTGGCAGTTGGCTTGTTGTTAACTGTCATACAGTTGGTGCCAAACCCATGAAGTCCCTATGAACAACAGAACAAAATGTCACCTGATCATGTACCATTCCCACAATCAGCTTGGAATGGGACCATTATGCACCACTGGCTTGTCACTGGCTGACTGTCAGAAGTAGATCACCAGTGATGAAGTAGTCCATCTGCGATGGTTAACATTGCTTGCCAACTTGGCTGGGCCACGATTCTCAGTGTTCGTGTGAGATTTACTCCCTTGATAGGATTTGCTGTGGGTAGCCAATCAGTTGAAAGGAAGTTTCCTTGGTTGTATGGCCCGCACCCGAATACAAGTGGATGTTCTAGCTTTTGTCTTCTCTGGATCTTGCAGCTGCCTCCTACTCACCTGATCTCTGGTTCTTGGGACCTGAGCTAGCAGCTTACCCTACTGTCTTGGGATTCATTGATCTTGATAGCCTGTGAGTAAGAGCCTTGCTCTTGACCTGCCAACTTTGGGGTCCATCTGCCCTTGAAGCCACATGAATCAGGAGAAGCCTCTATCCTGACCCATGGATTTGGGACATTCCAGACTCTACAATCATGTGAGATGTTTCCTTGATATAAATCTGTACATATACATGCTTGTCATGGATTGAATTGTATCCCCCCAAAAATATGTGTAGTAATTTGCCTGGGCCATGATTCCCAATATTTTATGATTGTCCCCCGTTTTGTGATTTTCCTATGCAGTATGTTAAAGCACTACGATGAGATTATCTCTTCATAAGATCACCTCCCTGTTGCACTGTAAAAGGAATTTCCCCAGAGAATAGCTTGCACAACCCTTAATCTCTCTCATCCTGCAAGAGATAAAAGGAAAGAGAAGCCAGCTGAGAATGGGGAACCTCACACCATCAAGAAAGCAGCACCGGGAGAAGAGCACATCCTTCAGACCTGAGGTTCCTGCACCAAGATGCTCTCTGTACAAAGACTGATGCAATACTGGACTTTCCTCCAGAGCCAACAAGGGGGAAAGCCTTCCCCTGGAGTGGACATCCTGAATTTGGACTTGTAACCTACCAGACTGTGTAAGAATAGTTTCCTTTGTTAAAGCCATCCACTCTGGTATTTCTGTTACAGCAGCACTAGCTGACTAAAACTATGCTTCACTGGTTTTAGAAACCCCAGTGATACAGTGGATTAAGTGCTATGTTAGCTAACCAAATAGTCAGCAGTTCAAATCCACCAGGTGCTCCTTGGAAACTCTATGGGGCAGTTCTACTTTGACCTCCAGGGTTTCTAGCAATTGGACCCGACTTGATGGCAGTGAGTTCGGCTTGGTTTGGTTTTACTGGTTTTGCTTCTGTGGAGAACCCAGCCTGAGACATCATCCTACTCTGGAAGCTCTACTGAAACCTGTTTGGCATGACAGTGACACACAAGCCCCCACTGAGAGGCAGGTGGTGTCTAGGCATGAAGTGCACTGACCAGGAATCTAACCCTAATCTCCCCCAAGGAAGGTGAGAATTCTACTGAACTGCCCACTGCCTCTAGAGGTGACACTGAAAAGACTGCATGTCCTACTTCTCTTGCAGCTAGCTACAGTGGTGAAGGGACAAATGAGATGCAAACGACAGTGTTGAGTAGGATTTCTGGAACGATTGATTAAAAAAAGCTGCATTATCTGGGATGCCACTTCCTGCTTCTCAGAACTTAGGTGGCTCGAGGGCCTGTAGATCTCATCAGCATTGGGGGTGTCATCTCCCCTCCAGTGTTTGCTCCTTGTTTTTATAGCACTATCTGTCTGCCAGCCCTGGTTCTCAACTGTACCTGACAATACCCCTGTTCTAGACCTTGCACTTGCTCCATCTCTCTACCCCACCTCAAGTACTGGCCTCCTGAGCCCAGCGCTGCACGTGGCCCACCTTCTTGCTTCTAACGTTCCTTCACTCCTGGTTCCCACTCTGAAGAGCCTCAGGTCACTGCTCTGTATTGGTGCTAGTAGCGTGGAGGAACATGAGGCTTGCAGCAAGATGAGGCAAAGAAAAACAGGTCAAATCTTTTGAAAAATAACATTGGCAGAAACTTGACCGAGCTTTTCCCAGAAGAGAGCAGCACTGGTGCCAAATAAGAACTGATTCTCTTGGAAGACATTCACTAACATTTATCAATGTCCTGTCTGCCATCATTAAGTCCCGTGATGAAAATGAGGGTCAGCATATAAAAACTCTTGTCCTAATGCAATATCCCAGCTATAAACAGTAGATACGAAGACAGCAGGAGTCATTCAAGCAATAACCTCAACAACAGCAACAACAATGCAGATTTGTTGAGCATGTGCCATGCGTACCTTGTGTGCCCTCTTACTGAATCCTTATACAGACCATATGAACTAAGGCACAGAGAGGTTGTGTTACTTGATTAAGGTCACACAGTAAGTGAGAGAGCTGGCATTCCAACCCAGATTTCTCTACTCGGAGTTCATGTTCCTAATTTGAGCAAGAATCAGTCCTTGTCTTAGGCTGAGTTCTCTAGAGCAGTAAAAGCAGTGAAGCATGTACGTGAATTTATAGAGAGAAATTTATTTTAAGGAAATGACTTATATAGCTGGGGAGCTGGCAAGTCCCAGATTCATGGATCAGATGGCAGGTTGGAGGCTTCTTATGTGGTTGTAGGAGCTGCTAAACTCAAAAGCTACAGGTCAGGTAAAATGCTGCAGGCTTCTCATGTCCCAGGAACTAAAGGTCAGACAATACAAGATGAATGCAGGATTGGGAGACAGAGAGAGAGAGAGACAGAGACAGAGCTGCACCATAACATCCATTTATATCATGGATGCAGGCCACACCCCCAAGAAAACTCCTCTTCCAACTGATTGGCCTTCACCTCAGATCACAGAAAAGTCACTGGCCATCATGGGCGGCGGATCCTGCAGTTGACTGTATGCTCCTATAGTGACACTTCACAGAGTATGGTCTGGAGGCCATCAACCTCAAAACGACCTGGGATGATGGTTAGAAAGCCAGCCTAATGGATCAGAATGTCTAGGGTTGGGTCCATGAATACAAGGGAGAAATTTCTAGAGACCACCAAATAGCTTCAAATAGCTTCTTCTGCAGACCTCAGGGAAAACATAGAAACAACTACATTTCCTGACATAGAGTGGCCAAACATCCAGATAATGTCAGTGTTGATGGCCCCAGAGTCCCTAGCCTCTCATTTTTCTGTCCACTAAAGATTTTCTGGACACATCTGACTTGTGTGACTGAAAAGGAAGAAATGAGTCCTGTCCCTAACCATTTTACTTCCTTGCCTTTCTATTAGGGACATTTTCATTCCCACTGATGGTCTTAATCATCTAGTGTCACTGTAACAGAAATGCCACCAGTGGATGGCTTTAACAAACAAAAGCTTATTCTCTCACAGTCTTAGTAGGCAAGTTGGAACTCAAGGGACCGACTCCAGGGGAATGTTTTCTGTCTCCTTCAGCTCTTGGGGAAGGCCCTGTTCCTAAATCTTACTGTGGTCTAGGAGCTTCTCAGGGTAGGGATCCCAGGTCCAAAGGATACACTCTGCTCCTGGAATTACTTTCTTGGTGGTGTGAGGTTCCCTGTCTCTCTGCTTCCTTCTCTCTTTTACATCCCCAAAGGGACTGATTTAAGACACAAACTAATCTTTAGATTGAGTTCTGTCTCATTAATATAACTGCCTCTAATCCTGCTTCGTTAACATCACAGAGGTGGGATTTACAACTTGTAGGAAGATTACATCAGATGACAAAGTGGTAGACAATCATACAGTACTGGGAATCGTGTCACAACCAAGTTGACATACATTTTGGGGGGATGCTATTCAATCCATAGCACTGTCTTTTCTGAATATGGGTTGTGTCTTCCCTGACCCCTTTGTGTAATCCACCTAATAATTTGTTCTCTGCTATGAAGACTACTAACCACGAGGTAGCAGTTCAGATCTGCCAGGTGCTCCTTGGAAACTCTATGGGGCAGTTCTACTCTGTCATACAGAGTCGCTATGAATCAGAATTGACTTGATGGCAATTCTGGGTTTCGTTTTTTGTTTCTTTATGAAGACAAAAATAAAACAGCTGCCATCGAGTCACTTCCAACTTATGGTGACCCCGTGTTGGCACAAGTGATGAAGCACTTGACTGCTAACTGAAAGGTTGGCAGATGGAACCCACCCAGGGGTGCCTCAGAGGAAAGACCTCATGATGTAGTTTGAAAAACTCAGCCACCGAAAATGCTATGGAGCACAGTGTTACTCTGGGACTCACGGAGGTCACCAGGAGTCAGAATCGACTTGACAGTAAGTGTTGTTTTTGGTTTGAGGGCATCTTTTCCCTGTGGGGGCTACAAGAAATCCCTGAATGGTGCAAATGGTTGACACACTTAGATGTTAATTCAAAGACTGAGAGTTTGGGTCTACCCAGAGATAACTCACAAGAAAGGCCTGGCAATCTGCTGCTCAGACATTGGTCACTGAAGACCCTGTGGAGAACAGTTCTCCTCTAACACACCAGAGGCACCGTGAATGCCTTGGGAAGGGCACCAAAATCCCTGCTCCTGTTGAACTTGAAGCAAATCAAGAGGATAAAATTTCAAAGGACTAGTTTGTAAATAATTACAGCCTGAGAAATATGAAGGACCCACCTAAGATCCTTACTATTCCTAGCATTTAAAAAAAAAAACTTTCACGTAAACCAAAGTGACCCAAGACAAGACCTTCTCTCTCCTGATGTCCTCAGGCCAGCTTACAAAGGGATGACCTGCCGTGTCCGCAGTGAGGAACTTCAGGAGGGGGACCTGTTGCCATCGTTACAGCTAAGAGAGAGCATCGTGGAGCTCTCCTAACATGGTTGGGAGGTGGGAGATTCTGTGGTGTGTCAGTGGCCTTGGTGGTCACTGGCAGTGTGTCATATGCTCCAACATGACTTTCAGTTCCGCAGGACAGAACGTTTCCTCTCCCAAAATGGTAGCCTTCAAAACAACTGGGCATTACTCAGCAGGAAAGTGTCCCTAACACTAATTACGATCTATTTTTCCTTTCAGCTTTGTTTGCAGTACATTTTCTGTAATACTTTTTCTTACCTATTTCTGTTCCTATTTTTCCAGTCATTACTAACATCACAGAAATTCTTCCTTTGTGAAACTAAAGTGTCAAATCACAGAGGAAATTATACTTTGGAAATAGAAGGAAATCACTCAATGTTCTCTGTAAGGAAGACAACATATAACAAATTTTCACCTACTTAAGAAAAAATACAACTGCTGCTATTCTTTTCCTAGGGAATGAACAGTTGTAAAAGCTTCAGAAGAGCCCTGGTAGCCCAGTGGGTAAGTGCTTAGGTGCTAACTCAGATGTTTGTGGTTTGAACTCATCCAGAGGCTTTTGGGGAGGAACACATGGTAACCTGTTCCCATAAAGGCTGCAGGCTAAAAAACCCTATGAAGAAGTCCTACTCTGTCACATGGGGTAGCTATGAGTCAAAATAAACTTGATGGCACCCAACAGCAACAACAAAAGCTTTACATTAGATGTCCTACCCAATAAGATGGTGTCTCAGTTATTGAGTACTGCTAACAGAAATACTGCAAGTGAATAGTTTCAACAAAGACAAATATGTTCTCTCACAGTCTACAAGGCTGAAAGTCTGAATTCAGGGAGCCAGCTCCAGGGGAAGGCTTTCTCTCCTTTTTTCAGCACTTGGAGAAGGTCCTTGCCATCATTCTTTTCCTGGTCTAGGAGCTGCTCCACACAGGAATCCTGGGTCCAAAGGATGTGCTCTGTTCTCCGTTAGGTGCTGATGGGTGGACACCCACTTATGGCACCCCCGTGTGTCAGAGTAGAACATTCTGTAGTGTTGCCCAGGCCGTAACTTGTACAGGAGCAGCTCCCTAGCAACTGCTTTGTCTTTCTGCTGGATTCTGTATCCCATATCTCAAAAGAAACTGACCCAAGACTCAAACTTAGCTTGTAGATTGAGTCCTCCCTTGTTAACATAACTGCCTCTAATCCTGCCTTCTTAGCATCATGGAAGTAGGATTCACAATACAGAGGAAATCACATCAGATAACAAAATGATGGAGGATCACACAAGACAGGAAATCAAAGCTTAGCCACATTGACACATATTTTGGTGGGGGTGGGGAGGACACAACTCAATCCATGATGAGTGGCAACTCAGAATGGCAAACAAAAGATCACTAGTGTGAAGTCATGGCCTCCTAAATTGTTTCCCAAGACAACCTATTCTGCATGGGCTGAGTGAGAAAACTTGGTCTTTCCTGATTCTTTACCATCTGTTATATGAGTCCCCCACCCTTCCTCTTTGTTTTGTCCTGAGAAGCTGGAAACTCTTAAGGCATGAAAGTACTCTTTTTTAAAAAACAAAACAACTTTATTGTGCTTTAAGTGAACATTTACAGTCCAAGTTAATTTGTCATACAAAAACTTACACACACACTGCAATGTGACTCTAGCTGCTCTCCCCACACTGTGACAGCACACTCCTTCTCTCCTCCCTGTATTTCCTGTACCCATTCAACCAGCTCCTATCTCTCTCTGTCCTCTCATCTCGCCTCCAGAGAGCACCTGCCCAGTGAGCTGCATGTACAAGGACTGCCGATTAAGTTCTTGAACTCATCCTAGGAAAACTGCTACATACCTCATTGCTGAATATCACTACAGTCACCTTCGAAGTACTCCCCTTGGGAAGCTGTGCACCGACACCAGTGCCTAGTCCACACTTCAGAGCAGTTCTGGAACTCTTTTTCTTGAACGGCCATCAGAGATGTTGTCATATTACCCTTGATGTCCTGAACGTCATCAAAACGTCTTCCTTTCAATATTATCTTTATCTTCGAGTAAAGAAAAAAGTCAGTGAGGGCCAGATCGGAAGAGTAGGCAGAGTGTTCCAATACAGTTACTTGTTTACTGACTAAAAACTCCCTCACAGACAACTATACAATTAAGTTTGCAAACTTGCCACCATGCCACCATGTACAATGGCCATTCCAGAAAGAGTTCTCAAATTGCTTTGAAGGGTGGACTAGGCGCCCCCATTGGTGCATAGCTTCCCAAGGAGAGTACTTGGAAGGTGGCCATAGTGACATTCAGCAATGATGTATGTAGCGCTTAAAACAATCAAGTTGGTGGACTTCATTGTCAGACCTCGTGCCTACTAAGCCAAGAATCCCACTCTTCACCAGTGTTCTTTTCTGTCTTACACTCCAGTGCATCTCTGTCTGAAGAGTTGAAAGACCAGCGTGTTCCTTCTTCTCCGTTAGGTGCTGATGGGTGGATACCCACGTATAGCGCCCCCTGTGTCAGAGTAGAACAACCTGCAGTGTTGCCGAGGCTGTAATCTGTACAGGAGCAGCTTCCAGGGCACTAAGCACCTCCAGGGCACTAAGCAAATTCTTAGGGCCACAACAAGCATTCGGACTTCTTGGAGAAGATTCAGCAAGCAAATCGACCCCATAAATAAAACTCTTTCCAATCATCCTTCAGAAGTTTTAGAAACTGTAACCATTATATTGATTTTTCTCAATTCTTTTTTAATTCATCCTTGTTATTCTAAGCTTTTTTTAAAAAAAACTGTAAAGAACAATAAATATCCAATAGAAATTTCTGAGAGCTTTTAGTACTATAAAGAAAAGTCACACAAAATACAGGTTTTTGCTTTGTTTTGTTCTCATTGAAAGCATTGACTAAAGAAGAGTTTCAAAGAAATTCTTTGCAATTCCAGCAGCTTTGGGAAAATTGTATTAATTCTTGGGAATGACTTGACAGGGCAAAACTCACTGACACTACAATACTGACTTTTTTTGTTTAAGCCAGTAATTTAAGAGTTGTGTTGTTGTTTATTGCTATCAAGTCGGCCCCCGACTCCCAGTGACCCCATGCAGACCTGAACATAATGCCTCCTGGTCCAGAGCTGTCCCTATGATTGATTGTGATCAGATTCTTGTAATCCATAGGTTATGGGTTGATTGTCAGAGTTAGATCTGCAGCCTTTTCTTCATAGTCTTTCTTGGTCTAAACCCATTCTGTGTCATGACAACATACACACCTCCACTATCAGACAGGAGCACTGGCCAGGAATCAAACCCAGGTCTCCTGTACGGAAGGCAAGAATCTGACCGCTGAACTACTCTGCCTCTACTTTAAATTAACACCTCAAATCTCAAACTATATCCTGCTAACACTAAATGATTCAAGGGTCCCCTACCGTAGACAGGGACCTAGGGCTGTAGAAGCCATCTGCCCACCAGCCTTATTATCCCTGGTGTTTCAGTGTTGGCCCAGACAGTGGTACTTGACTCAAACCAGATGGAACTTCACGTGGAATATTTCACTCCACCCTTTCCTAAACCACAGTGTCCACCACTAACTGCCCTTTGGAAAAGACAAGTCGTAATCCAGTGGGAAAATGAACCACTGGGTAAAAAGTTCTCTGAGTACTGACTACAGCAGGTAGGACTAGTCGTTGGGTGAGCTCAGTCTGCTGCTTACAATGTTCTGTGAACATTACAAACATTTGAATATTCTGCAAGCATTTGCCCAGCAGAACAAAAAAAAGAAATCCAATTCTTTTACAACACCCCCAAAACACACTGCTTACAAACTCTACAATGACATCTTTGGTTTGCATTCAAAAGCAATTCAAAGTCAAAATAGCCTCAACAGGCTTGTTTTTCTCACCAAACTGGTTGACACTGTCAAATTATCCCATGTTCTGGAGAAAAGGCACTAGTACTCCAGTCAGGCCCAGTAGGAATGGAGCTCATTTGAAATAAATGACCAATACACCCACAGGGCTGAGCACACTCAGCTCGGGTCACCATGGGCACAGAGTGACCATGTTAGTACTCTTAGCCCTGTGTGACAGTTTCTTTAATTAGTGTCATTTCCTGATTACAAAAGGAATCGACTCTTTGTAGAAAACATAAAGAAATGAATATGAGCACATAGAAGAGAATATGATAACCCTGCCACCCAACAATAAATACCATTGACATTCCTGTATTCATTCATTCTTTATCTGTCCTTCTCTGAACATGAATATATGCGCTCTTAGAGAAACAGAGTCGTGGTATTTAATATACTGTTTCCTAAGCTGCTTTTTCTACTTAAGAACAAATAGGGAACACTGTCTCATATTGCTAAGTAGTCTGTTATGCCATCATTTTAATGCTATCATCCAAAATACCTTTCTTTGGGTATCTAGCAGCATGTCTAGCACATACAAGGAGTGACAATAAAATTTGCAAACTCATCCTAGAAAAAGTGCTCCAAAGCTCGTTGCTGAATATCACTATGGTCACCTTGAAAAGTATTCCCTTTGGGAAGCTCCACACTCATACTAGAGCCTAGTCCACCCTTCAAGGCAATTTTGGAACTCCTTCGGGAATGGCCACTGAGCACGGTGGCAAGGTGGCAAGTTCATGGATTTAATCGTTCTGGTTGACTGTAAGGGAGTTTTTACCAGTCAGTGACTTTTTTCTTTACTGAAAGATAAAGACAATATTGAAAGGAAGACATTTTGATGATATTCAGGACATCAAAGGTAATGAGACAACAGCTCTGATGATATTCAGAAATGAGGGATGTAGCACTTAGAACAAATAAATTCACAGGCTTAGTTGTCAGACCTTGTATAACTAGCCCTGGTGGTACAATGGTCAAACATTCACCAGCTAACCGAAAGATTAGCAGCTGCTAGTTCAAACCCACCCGACACCTCTTGGCAGAAACACCCTGTGACCTGCTTCTATAAAGAATGCATCCTAGAATACTCTCAGGGGCAGCTCTCCTCTGTTGTGTGGTGTCACTATGAGTCAAAATCAACTTCATAGCACCTGACAACAACAACAGTTGTCATCCAATAGATTCTGACTCAGGGTGGCCCAAGTGTGTCAGAGTAGGACTGGGCTCCATGAAGTTTTCAGCGGCTGATGATGCAGAAATGATCACCAGGTCTTTCTTCCGAGTCACCTTCTGGGAAGGTGACCTCCTCATCTGTAATAACCCAAAAAGCCCGAACCCACTGCTGTCCAGTAGATTCTGACTCATAAAGAGCCTCCCGGACAGAGTGGAACTGCACCCAAAAGGCTTCCAAGGCTTTAATCTCTGTGGAAACAGACTGCCACATCTTTGTTCTGCAGAATGGCTGGTAGGTTCAAATCACTGATGTTATAGCTAGCATCTAAGCGCTTAAACACTGCACCACTAGGCCTGCTTATGTGAAAGTATACTGAGTTCAAAAAATTGGATTTAAAAACTGTCCTACCTCACATATGTTCGCCCCCGATCTCCACACAGAAGATTCTTTGAATGGTCCAAGTGAGAGAGTGAGAGAGGGAGACCGCCAATGGCTGTGAGCCAAACCCAAACTCTGAGACTACACATTTCTGTCGCCTAGCAGTCGCCCACAGTGGTATTTGTTGTTACAGCAGCAGTAGGGGCTGGTCTTGAGGAGGGCTCAAATGACTGGGGAAGCCCTCAAGCCTGGGTTAGGGCCACAGGGTTGGGGGGTTTATCTGTTGAGCTCACCAGTGCATTTCCAGCAGTGTATGCATAGTACCCGGGGCTCTGGGGGCACAGTGCTTAAGCACCTGGATGCTGACAAAAACATCAGCAGTTTGAATCCACCAGCTGCTCCTTGGAAATTCTAGGGGGCAGTTCCACTCTGTGCTAGAGGGTTGCTTTGTGTTGGAATCAACTCGAAGGCAACATGTTTGTCTGTTTGTTTGTTTTTCTTTATATAGCACCTGACATACACTATTACTGTTAAGTGCTGTCCAGCTGACTTTGACTCAGGGGGACCTCATGTGACAGAAGATAACTGCCCTATAGGGTTTCCTAGGCTGCAATCTTTACAGAAGCAGATTCCCAGGTCTTTCTCCTGCTGAGCTGCTGGATGGGCTTGAACCATCAACCTTTCAACTTGTAGAGGAGAGCTTAACCCTTGAGTCAACACTGTTTCTTGACACATATTCAAAACCAAAAACCAACTCAGTGCCGTCAAGTCGATTCCAACTCGTAGTGACCGTACAGGACAGAGTAGAACTGCCCCACAGAGTTTCCAAAGAGCATCTGGTGGATTTCAATTGATGACCTTATAGTTAGCAACCACAGCACCTAACCACTATGCCACCAGCATTTCCTGAAACATATTAAAAACCAGACCAAACCCACTGCCACTGAGTAGATTACAACTCACAGTGACCCTATAGGACAAAGTAGAACTTCCCCACAGAGTTTCCCAGGAGTGCCTAGAAGATTCGAACTGCCAACTTTTGGTTAGCAGATGTAGCACTTCACCACTACACCACCAGGGTTTATGAAACATATTAGATGCTATAAAATACTTGTTGAGAGAAAGACACGGAAAGGCAGATGGAGAGTGAAGAAAGAAAGAAGAAATGACCTGGCCTCGCATCCTAGCTGTTTACTCAATGTAGGGCCTCCTGTAAGTCACTCAGCCCTGGTTTCCATAAGTACTGGACACTCAGCCCTGGTTTCCTCAATGTACTGATCTGTAAAATGGGGCACCATCTCGGGGCTGTTCTGAGGATGAAAGGAAACAATATATGGAAAATGTTAGGTGAGGGCCTGAAATATAGTGAATGCTCTGTAAACAGTGTGACTGTCACTACAAGTAGTCCCCAACTTACAGGCATTCAGATTATGATGAATGGCACTTACCACCTCTGTAATTTTGTGTGTTTGCTTGGGGTACTTGTTATCATGAGCGAAACCCTGGTGACATAGTGGTTAAATGCTACAGCTGCTAACCAAAAGGTTGCGAGTTCTAATCTACCAGGCGGTCCTTGAATACCCTATAGGGCAGTCTTACTCTGTCGCTAAGAGTTGGCGTGGACTTGACGGCAGTGGTTTCTTTTGTTGTTGTTGTTATTGTGAGTACCACCTACTACATACAAGGTTGCAGTGAGTAAAACCATCATCCAGACAGTTTCTACTCACTTTCTGATGTGGAACGCCATCCCTAGTCCCAGGGATAACACAGATGATCCAGAACTTTCCACAAACGGAGTTACTACCGTAACTGACCACATGTCAGCATAGTTCATTTTTTACAGATATGTGTATTATTTTATGTATGCATGTCGCCAGGATCCGACTTGATGGCACTTGGCTTGGCTTGGCATGTATTAAAATATATTTGTTAATTTATATGTAATATATCTAGTCTTCAAAAACAAATAAACACTGGATTTATAAAGGTATTCATAATAAAAGGCAATAATAGTGAAAATGAAGAGCAAGAGAGAGATGCATGACATGTCCGAACCAAGTTGTAGCAATGGAACCCAGTTATAAATGGGGACAACCTGTGCTGATAACCAGCACATAGCTGGTGAGCTCACTTGGTGAGAGTCTACCTGTGTACCCCATAAGCTCCTCCCCTCTGCCATGCTCCATAGAGGACCACATGTGCAATTGAGGGTCCCCCATCACCCCAGTTCCCCTCTTCTCTTCAGAGACCTACCTCTATCATTAAAGAGTGGCTGGTGAGTAAGCCTTGTGCTGAGAACAACAGGGCAAGGCCACCAGACCACTTCTGGGATGACACCTCTCCAACAGTCTGTGACACAAAAGAAGGAGCAGACAGAACCATTAAGATGTACTCAGCCTGTTCCAAACCTCAAGGAAATTGGCCTGAATCATCATCCTTGTCAGTAAGCCTCGAGGCAGTGTGGGAAGAGAGTGTTCTCGGCTGCTGCAGTACACTGCTCAGGAACTCGGCCACCTGCTTTGGTCACTCCTGACCAGGAGCCCGCATGTGGGGTCCTCAGGGTGGGGCTGGGGCTCAGCTGTCAGGTGCCCAGTTCTGGTTCTGAACTCTGATCGCTCACTCTTTCCCAGAGCCCCAGCAGCATTCTCTCCTCTCTCCAGTCTCCAAGTGGAGAAAGGCGGCAGCTGACAAATGGCCCTGACCACAAACGCAGGCCAGTGAGAAGCAGCATGGGCTAGCCGTTAACACAGCACCAGAAGACCAAATGCCCTGGTTTGAATTCTGAATTCGCCTCGTATCAGCTGCATGGCCTTAGGCAAGAAAGTCACTGCACTTCTCTGAGCCCTCGCATGCTCATCTGTAAAATGGGCATGATAGTAACAGTGCTTACCTCATCAGGGTGTGAGCTGTTAATACAGGTGAAGCACTGGTTTAGTACACGCCTGGCATGTAGTTCTCACAATGCAAATGTTTGCTACTGCCATCAGGTTATGTCACCAGAATTAGGACAGAGTAGCACTGCTCTGTACGGTTTCCAAGGTTGTAATCTAGATGGAAGCAGACTGCCACACCTTTCTCCTGCAGAGAACTGGTAGGTTCAGTTAGCCACCAGCTGCTTTAACCACAGCGCGACCAGGGCTTCCTGGAGAAAGCACAGGAGTGGCCACTGAAGAAGACTTCCATTCATGCGCTGACATCCTTCCCATGTGCCAGGCAAGCAAGTCTTCTGAGCCTCAGTTTCCCCAGAAATGAAAGTGATAGCTTCACTGGGACTATCACAGGTTCTTTTGGTGATTAAATAAAAATCGTAGAAAACTCTAGAATGCTACACAAGTGCACAAGGTAATCACCAATGTGAAACTCCTTTTGTTTCTGGAAATGGACCGTGCCAGCAGCAAGACTGATCGCAGAGCTAGTTATGCATCGCCCCAGCCTCATTGCGTGCCTCTGGGGTATGGCAACGCGCGCGCATGTATACGTGCGTGTGTGCGTGCGTGCGTGCGTGCATGTGCGTACACGTGTGTTGGAGCCGTCGGGCATGCCAGCAGAGGCAGTGGAATGGCAGACGGCATTTAATCCTCTCAGAATGTCAGAGGTGAGTGGGTGGAGCTGGAGAATCATACATTTGTCACTTTCAGCTGAACAAAGGTAGAAACAAATACAAAGACGCGTAAGGAAGACAAGTGGCCGCTATTCAACATCTAATGGCACAATCTTCCAGTTCCCAAGCCTCCACTCAGAGATGGGCGGTGGCTGTGCTTAAGGTGCCCTGGCCAGGTATCGAACCGGAGTCTCCTACAGGGAAGGTGAGAATGTTATCATTGAACAACAGTGTCCTCTACATAGTATGTTAAAAACTTGTTGCCATGGAGTGGATTCCAACTTATAACGACCCTATAGGGCAGAGTAGAACTGCCCCATAGAGTTTCCAAGGAGCATCTGGGGATTCAAACTGCCAACATTCTGGTTAGCAGCCAAGCTCTTCACCAGGGCTCCTCATAGCATGATAGCCCAAGCTATTGCAGTCGAGTCGATTCCAGTAAAAATACTATGGGAAAAAATTAAAAAGGAAAGCAGAAGTAAGAAGGATCAGGGTACCAGCTGAAGGAGGCCGTGGTAGTAAATCGGGGTTGGGGTTGGCCTGGTGAAGACAAGAGTCAAGAATTAACCATGTAGATTTCTGGGAGGAGCATTCAGTAAGAGGAGTGGCTAAAGCAAAGGCTGTTTGTAGTGACAGTAGCTATTCGAGTCCCAGGAGATTAGTAAATGAGAGATCTAAAGCAAAGGCCCTTGGCAGCATTTATTAGAGTCCCAGAATGTCAGTGCATGCAGGGGAGCCTGTCTGGCTCACACCAGGAGCAGCAAAGGGAACAGTGTGATGGGCTGAGCAAGTGAATGAAAAAGTAGTAGCAGAAAAGGACAGAGCTGTGAAGCAGCCAGGTCTGCTCCATAAGGTGACACCCAGCCTTGGGCCTGGAACTTCAGCAACGGCTCAGGCCCTGTACATACAGGCCGCTCAAAGAACAAGAGACACAGACACATACTTGCCTCCAAGCCCGGAGCCAAGGGCTATCAGAAAGACTGCTGGTCCTGGGCTCTGAGGTCATGTCCTTCTGGCCTCTGCTCTTAAACTCATTGGTTATAGAAAAATCAGTTTTTCTTTCTCAGACAGTAAGCTGAGAGCTATTATACGTGTGCCAGGGGAGGTAGGAAGAGCAGCGGCAGACACTGTGATAGGCTCTCCCGTAGCGAGTCCATCCCAAACACTCAGACTAAGCCAGCAGCACCTGGCATCACCTGACATTAGGAGTTGGTGTGTGTCCTAATTATTCTAATTACTGGCCCAATGAGACAGAGAGGACTTGCACTCCACAGTAGGGAAGAGGTTTTCAGTTTTTGTTGACAGACACGAAGTCCCCATAGTCTTGGACAATGATCTTGTGGCCAATAAAAGAGCCACCCTTGGAAGGAAACTGATGCTAGGAAAGAATGACAAGATGTCATGAATTGGAAGACTTGCTATCACATGATGTTATAAGTGTTTTTATTGTCAAGAGCAGTTGGAGACATGTTCTGAAGGCAAATGTGCACTATTTCACGCAAGAAGAGAGTCGTACATTTGAGAGGTGGAAGTAGTTTTGAAGATCACCTAAGACAATGTCTCTGTTGTGCCGAAGAGGAAACTGAGGGTCATCCTGGGTCAGGGATCTAGTGAGTGGCAACTGTGGCATGAGAGACTGGAAGTTGGACTTCTCTGCGTAGCTAGAATGAGCCTGGGCCAACACCCAGGTGGGCACTCTGTCAGCTGGTCAGAACCACATCCTCCCACATCCTCCAAGACCCTGAAGACAGTATAGAAAAGTGATGGTGGGCAATTACCTGGTCCTTGTCACTTACCAGTTGGCTCCTAAGAGTGCACTAGGCCTCTGCTGTGAGCCTCCTCTCTAGCAGCACAAGGACGTTACCAAGACATGGTCCCTGACCTCTACGAGCTGGGAATTTAGGTCTGTATAGCCCTTTACAGTTCATAGAATGCTTTCTCACACCTCATGTCTTACTAGTTGTCATGGATTGAATGGTGTCTTCCCAAAAAATATGTGTAGCAACTTGCCTAGGCCATGTTTCTTGGTGGTATTGGGTGATGTTGCTATATGCTGTAAACTCTGCCTCTGTGCTAATAAGAGAAGATGAGTGGCAATTCTGCTGGTTAGGCAGGACTCAGTATGTAAGATTGTATTGTGCCTTGAGGCAACCTGTTGAGTTACAGAGGAGAGAAGCTAGCCTAGAGATTTGGGGACCTCTTCCCACTAATAAAGCAATGGCAGGAGCTGAGCACCTCCTTTGAAAAAGACATGGGGTCTCTGTGCTTCAGAAGCTCCCAGTCCAAGAAACCACTGATGACAAGAGCCTTGCCCCAGAGCCAGCAGAGAAAGCCTTCCCCTGGCAATGACACCCTGAATTTGGACTTGTAGTCTTTTGGACTGCGGCAAAATAAAATTTCTTTTTCCTTGTGGTATTTCTGGATGACTAGGATACAGAGATGGTCTTGGGGCATGAGAAGATGAAATAACTAGGTCCCAGTCTCAAACTATAAATTGAGAGTTTGAAGCCTGTGCCAGGGGAGGCAGGGAAAGCAGTGATGGACGCTGTGTATGACTCTCCACAATACTCACAGAGAATGCACATCAGTAAGTCATATGTACTCAGCTCCCTACAATAAAGCATCATTTCCAGAGGGCCCTTCCAGACCCACAGTTAAGTACCCAGTATAAAGAGCTACAGAAACCTTGCAGAATCATGGACATAACTCAGCGAAGCTGCTCTGGGCCCTCAAAAATGTATGGTGGCTGGTGAAGAAGCTCAGTGATGGAGGTGGGAGGTGGGCATGTCACTGCCAGTGACGCTGACCATGTTAAGATGAGGGCTCACTGGGTCTAGGAGCTGATTTCACCCACCACCATGGCCATGCTATGTCTGGGCTCTCCCTGCTCTGCAAGAAGAAAGTATACAAACATTGTCCACAGCTGACGCTTCCATTTGAAGGGCTGTCTGCAAACATAGGACTTCTGGTTCCTGAACACACTCATCAGGAAAAACACATCCTGGGCTGGTTGAAGGAGCAGAGACAGGGTCAGGTGGCCCTGGGTAGCACAGCTTTGTCCCCAACTTTCAGCACAGGCAGAATGACAAGCTGTGAAGCCAAGCCTAACTCTGACAGCCACCCGTGCAGGAAGGGCCCTAGTGTGGCCGGTGCCCTCATGTCCCTCAGACTGGATGTTCTCCAAGACCTCTTGGGTGCTAATGTCCTGGGACTTTAGTAAATGCTACAAGGACAGTGCTGTTGCAGTTACCGGGTGCTGTTGAGTTGATTCCAACTTAGAACAACCCCATGCGACACAGTAGAATTTCCCCATAGAATTTTCTAGGCTGTAATCTTTTCAAGAGCAGCTCACCAGGTCTTTCTCCTACGCAGGTGCTAGGTGGGTTTGAACTACGAACCTTTAGGTTAACCAGCCAAGTAGCCAAGTGCCGTGGAACCTTTTAATCATTTGTACCATCAGGGCTCCATACAAGGACAATAGAAGCAATGAATTTTCATTCTTTCCTTCCCTCATTCACTCACCCAACAAATACCGGTCAAGGACATACAATGTGTGTGGCACTCTCCAGGGGGAGAGGTGAAGACATCAGAGGAGGCTGCCTGGAGGTGGTGGCATTTGTTTGACCTTGCAGACAGGCTAAGATTTTGATTGGCAGCAGGCCTGAAAGAGAACAAGGAAACAGGAAAGGACTGATGAGTAGAGAAGTTCTCGCTGACATGAGCCCAGGTGGTTTCGGGGGAAGAGTGGGCTGACAGTCTAGACACACTGATAAGAACTCCATTGTGCTTCGAGAAGACTCCACCTGGCTGTCTGCCCCTCACTTCCTACGGGCATAACCTAGGAGAAGGAGCCGAAGAATGGGGAAGAAGATGACTTATTCTTCCTTCCGGGGAGAGGATGGAGACAGGCGGAAAGCAGCGAGGATTACAAGGTGTTTCACTATAAACAGCACAAGTGTTCTTCCAGGCAGAACACAGCTCTGATTCGGACCATTCTAGTGGGCGTTTGATTTGCTCGTCAGTGCTGGGAAAATGACTTGTCTGCCTATTTTGGAACATCTAAATCTGGTTGAATAATTATATTTGTACACCATTCACAGGGTGAGGTTACAGCTTATGCAAATACTCCGAGCACGGATGTGGAAGCCTACGCTGAGGCTTGAGACAGCAGCTGAGGCAGAAATCAGTGCCCCTCTCTAAAGACCTAAACGCCCCCTAAAGAGAATCAGAAGAGGACATCTTTGGTTTCCTGCAGTATGCTGAGGGAGGGGTGTCACTGGAGGGAGGGTTGCTTGTCGGGGAACTAACTGGTTTGGGACAGTCAATCCTAACTGTCCCAGTGCAGCGGGATCATGAAGTAAGCAGGGGATCATCTTGTCACCCAAGCACCTCCCTCTTGCTTTTTGGTGGAATTCAGAGTTTTCAATATACCCAAGAAACAATAAGAGAGCTTGTAAAATATTGTTTCCTTTCTGGGGTATGGAGAAAATGAAATATGGGTGGTGAGTTTTGTGGGATGGGAGGAGAGAGGAACTAGTCACAGAGATACTTAGTAATGCATTCAGGTAGGTTTGGAGAGAACTAGCAGCACAATTTGAACCATATTGTATCAAGTAAAAAAGAAAATCATTGACCAATACGTGTTGAGCTTTGTGGGGGAAGAAATCTATAACTATCAGAGCTAAATAAAAGACACTAAAAAGACGTGGTCATTAAATACAATACTTATGAGCTCTGGTGGTGCAGTGGTTAAGAGCAATGGCTGCTAATCAAAAGGTCAACAGTTCAAATCCACTAACTGCTCTTAGGAAACCTTATTGAGAAGTTCTACCCTGTCCTATAGGGTCACTGTGCATCACAATCAACTTGACAGCAACAGGTTTGGTTTGGGTTATATATACATATGTTGTTATGGATTGACTTGTCACTCCCTACCCCAAGTAGGTGTGGGATTCCTATGCCCATGGATGTCACCCTGTTTGGGAATAGTGTTTTATTTAAGTGGAGGAGACCATGTCAGTGTAGGGTATGCCCTAAACCTAGTTATTTCTCAGTCATAAAGGGCAGCCTAGGCACAAAGACAGGAAAACACAAATGGGGTAGGACAGATGTCCCTTGGGGATCATGAAGGAACTAAGAAACACACACACCAAGGCTACATAAGCTGAAAGAGACAAGGATCTTCCCCTAGAGCCAATCTCCTGAATTTGAATTTATAGTCTCCTAATCTGTAAAAAAAAAAAAAAAAAAAAAATTCTGTTCTACAAAGCACCCCCTTATGGTATTTCTGTCACTGCAAAACTGGGAAACTAGGACATATATACAAAGAGGCAGAGAGGGAATGATCAAGCAAACAGCGGTAAAAGGGTAAATCTGATAATAAATGCCGTGGCTGTTAGTTGCTCTGTAGTCAATTCTGACTCACAGAGATTCCGTGTGTGCAAGTAGAAGGGTTTTCTTGGCTCTAATCTTAATGGAAGTAGACTACCAGGCCGATCTTCTAATGTACTGCTGGGTGGGTTCAAACCACAAACCTTCGGGTTAGCAATAGAGTGTTGCTTTAGTCACCTGGTGCTGTTCTAACAGAAATACCCCAAGGTTGATGGCTTTAACAAGAAAAGTTTATTCTTACACAGTACAATAGGCTACAAGTCCAAATTCAGGATATCCACTCCAGGGGAAGGCTTTGCTCCTGTCGGCTCTGGAGGGCAGGTCATTGTGTTGCATCACTCTTTGATCAGGTCTGAAGGATGTGCTGTACTCCTAGTGCTGCTTTCTTGACGGTGTGAGGTTCCCAATTCACTGCTTGCTTCCCTCTCTTTTTGTCTGTCATAGGATGAAAAGATAAAAGGTATTGCAAGTGACACTCCAGGGAAACTCCTTTAGCAAGGCTGTTGCAGTCCCACCCTAATCCTCTTTCAACATAATCGTCCTATCTGTTAGCCACAGTCAGAGATTAGGATGTATAGCATAGGAAATAAAAAGAAGAAATGAGGCATCAGGATTGGAGGACAACTCATTAAAAACCTGCGTTATGCAGATGACACCATTTTATTTGCTGGAAGTGAAGAAGACTTGAAACACTGATGAAGATTAAAGACCACAGCCTTCAGCATGGATCGTACCTCAACATCAGAAAACAAAAGTCCTCACAACTAGACCAGTAAGCACCATCGTCATAATGGAGAAAGGATTGAGATTGTCAAGGATTTCATTTTACTTGGGTCCACAATCAACACCCATGGAAGCAGCAGTCAAGAAATCAAAAGATGCATTGCATTGGGAAAATCTGCTGCAAAAAGTCTTTTAAAGTCTTCAAAAGTAAAGATGTCAGCTTGCAGACTAAAGTGCACCTGATCCAAGCCATGGTATTTTCAATTGCATCATACGCAAGCAAAAACTGGACAGTGAACAAAAAGACAGAAGAATTGATGCCTTTCAATTGTGATGTTGGAGAAGAATGTTGAATGTACCATGGACTGCCAAAAGAACAAACAGATCTGTCCTGGGAAAAGTACAACCAGAGCACTCCTTGGAAGCAAAGATGGCAAGACTGTGTCTTATGTACTCTGGACATTTTGTCAGGAAGGATCAGTCCCTGGAGAAGGACATTGTGCTTGGTAGAGTGGAGGATCAGTGCAAAAGAGGAAGATCCTTGATGAAATGGATTGACACAGTGGCTGCAACAATGGGCTTAAGGATAAAAACGATCATGGACATGGTGCAAGACCGGTCAGTGTTCCATTCTGTTGTTCATAGGGTCGCTGTGAGTCAGAACTGACTCAATAGCACCTAACAACAGCAACAGCAACAGCATAGGAAAATCACAAAATATTGAGAGTGATAGCCCTGCTAAATGGCTACATACATTTTGGGGGGACACAGTTCAATCCATGACAAGTGCAAACCATCTGCAGCACTGTCATGGATTGAATTGTGTCCCCCTAAAATATCTGTTAACTTAGCTAGATCATGATTTTCAGTATTGTAAGATTGTCAATCGTTTTGTCATCTGGTGTGATTTCCCTATGTGTTGTAAATGTATCCGTATGATGAAAAGGATTAATGGCAGTTACATCGATGAGATCTACAAGGTCAGATAGTGTCTTAAGCCAGTCTCTTGTGATATAAAAGAGAGAGGCCAGCAAAGAGACATAGGGGTCTCATACCACCAAGAAAGCGGTGCCAGGAGTAGAGTGCATCCTTTGAACCCTGGGTTCCTGTGGGGAGAAGCTTGTAGTCTGGAGAAAGATTCACAAGAAGGACCTTCCTCCAGAGCTGACAGAGAGAAAGCCTTCCCCTGGAGTTGACACCTTGAATTTGGACTTGAAGCCTACCCAGTTGTGACAGAATAAATTTCTCTTTGTTGAAGGCATTCACTTGTAGTATTCTGTTTCAGCAGCACTAGATGACTAGGAGACACCTAGGGTAGTTAAGTATACAAGTATTCTTTTTATGATTCCTATAACTTTTCTGTAAGTTTAAAGTTATTCATAAATAAAAGTTATTCTGTCTCTTTATTGGTGCATTCAATCCATTTACATTCAGTGTAATTAATGACAGATATGAATTTAGTGCTGTCATTTTGGTGCCCTTATATTTTTGGGATGTTGATGTTTTCTTTGTTCCACTTAATATTCTGTTTTGAGCCATTTTTCCTTATGGATTCTCTTTTTGTCTTTTTCAATGTTGGTTTTGTATCTGTTGAGACTTCTGCATTGTGTTTCTTGTTCGATGTGTAGTAGTGTTAGTTTTCTCTGCAGCTACCCCCACTATTCCTCCCTCACGTGCTATGTTTAAACCAATCTTTAACTTCTTTGTGTCTCCTTGACATCTTCTCCATCTGAAAAGTCTATGAATACATTAATATGTCTATCTTTATACCCTAATGTCATAATTTGCATACTAAGATCTTTGTTTCCCTAATTTTAATATTTTAGCCTTGTTTGAGCTTTGTGACTTTTCTAACCAAGCAGGACTCTGGATGCTGTGTCCTGCATTGCATCTTTGAGTAAATAAAAGTTAAAGAATACAAATAATAAAAATGTTAGAGCCACAGGGGGCCCTAATGTCACCTAGTTCAACCCTCTGTTTCTTACAAATAAAGAAATTTAGCACAGAGTGGCTGGGTGACTTTGCCAAGGTTGCACAGCTACTTGGTAGTGAAAGAGAAACTGGGCTCTGTCCTCCTGTTTTCTAGGCCACAGCACTTCCTGTGTTACAACTCTCCACTGCACCAGACTTCATATTTTTGGAAAACTTGCTGAAAATTCTGTTTTGGGCTGTGGCATTAGAGTGAGCTGATGGATTTTATTTTTTAACTCAGGCAAGTGAGACACTCTGGTAGCCCAAATTTCTCCCTCCTTTGTTTCAGAAAGAAAACAGCCCTTTCCTTTAATCAGAAACTCTTCCCCTTGATGCATTTATTTTGTTGTTTTGTTAGTTGTTCTCAAGCTGGCTAACTCATAGCAACCCAACTGTCTTAGGGTGGTTTTCTATAGAAGCAAACCAGTAAAGTGTATAAATATACACAGAGAGAATTATAATAAGGAAATGGCTGGCACAGTTGCAGAGGCTGGAATGTCCCAGGTCCATGGGTCAGGAAAGAAGCCCTTCCTGATTCACATAGCTGCAGGGGCTGGTGAACTCCAAATCAGCAGGTCAGAGAGTAGAGCTCCTGCTCATGGGCTGTAAAGATCATCCTATCCCAAGATCAGCAGGCAAGACGGCAGGTAAGATGCTAGCTCAAGTCCAAAATACCAGAGGCCAGACGAACAGGAGCCATCTACAGGAGCCAGCAAGAACAAAATCCCACAAGCCTTGCCAGAATACCTACTTATGTACAATGTAGGTCATGCACCCAAGGAAGCTCTCTTTCAACTGATTGATTACTCACAGCAGATCCCACACGGAGGTGATTACATAATATCAAATCTCATCACGGAAATTGTCCCGATTGGACTGTGTCCCCCCTTAAAACGTTTGTAACAATTTGGCTGGACCATCATTGCCAATATTTTGTGACTGTCCTCCATTCCGTGATTTTCTTTAGCTGATCTAATATCTGCCTGCAGTTAATACAGTGGATTATGTTAGAGAGGATTACAGTGGGATTGCAGCACCCTTTCTAAGGTCACCTCCCACTTCCAATGTAAAGAGAGTTTCCCAGGAGTGTGGCTTGTACCACCTTTCATCCTTTCATCCTACAAGAGATCAAAGGAAAGGGAAGCAAGCAGAGAGCTGGGAACCTCCTACCATCAGGAAAGTAGCACCAGGAATCAAACAGATGTTTCAGTCCTAAGATTCCTGTGCCAGGAACCTGCTCCCTGACCAAAGACAGATGCAGCAGAGCTGACAAAGAACCTTCCCCTGGAGCGGACACTCTGAATTTGGACTTGGAGCCTACTGGACTATGTAAGAATAAACTTCTCTTCTGCTAAAGCCATCCATTTACGGTATTTCTGTTAGAGCAGTACCAGATGACGAAAACAGACGTGATCACATCTTACAGCTATCAAACCACTGAGAATCATGACTGAGTCAAGCTGCCACTCAACTTTAACCATTACGCCTGTGTCCAACAGAACATAATGTTGCCTGGTCCTGTATCACCTTCATGACAGTTGACCTGCCCAAGTTTGTGGTTGCAGCCACTGTGTATCTGAGTGCCTTCCAACCTAGGGGCTCATCCTCTGGTGTTATATCAGACAGCATTTGTTCGTTATTCACAGGTTTTTCCCTGGCCCATTTTTGGAAGTAGATGTCCAAGCCTTTCTCACTAGTCTGTCTTAGCCTAGAAACTCAAATGAAATCTGTCTGCCATAGGTGTCCCTACGGGTATGTAAAATACCGGTGGCAAAACTCCCAGCATCATCAGGGTGCAAGCACCACAGTACAACATGCAGAGAGATGGGTAGTAGCATTTTGTTTACTCTTCTATTTTTCCCTAGAACCAAGTTGAATTCCACTCCTCCCCGCTGACTTTACAGCTTCTCCAAGTGTAGTTCAAAGACGGCCTGAGTAAGACTCTCCTGGGGAGCTTCTTAGCGACAGGCTTTGGAGCCTACCACCCCCAAATCAGCCTTATTAAAAGCTCCCCAGGAACACAAGCGAATCAGTATAAAGACACAGGACAGAGGTGGTTGGGAGCAACCTTCCACTTCCTTCTTCAGCTTGCTTGAAAGGGAGAACTTCCCTCCTCTTCATAATCTCCTCCCAACCTGCGAAGCCCCGGACACTTGGTCTATGGATGAACTCATTGCAGAGACTACCAGTTGTCTCCCAGTACTGGTTCCATCTTCCTTAAACAACTGCTCATCAAAGTTTAGTTGGGCCCAGAGCCACCCAGTTGAAGGCTATGTTTCTCATCTCCCTTAATAGTTAGGTGTGGCCAAAGGGAGCTGAGGTTGATGGAATATGAGCAGAACTCTGTGGTCACCTTCAGGGACCTGGCCTCTCCTTGCTCTTCCCCTCACCCTTTCCTGCTCTCCATAATGTGGATGTGCCTGCAGCCAGCTAGTTATTACTCTTGTTAGCATTAGTTGTGCCAGTTTCGTTCATGGTAACCCCATATGTACAGGGTACAACTGTTCCATAGGGTTTTCAAGGCAGATTCACACTTGAATGTGCTTCTGTGACTTACTGTCTTTATTAACAGACTTCGAGTATCTTCTTAATGAAACAAAAATGGCGTATGGAGGCATGAGTTTTTGTGTACCTTCATGAAGCTGAGAGAGAATCATTATCACCATTAACAATGCAAGCCTGATTCCTAGACGGCAGAGGTCAGATATAACTTCTCTCTCCAATCTTGTTACCAGTTCTAACACCAGCTGTCTTTCCCAAGGCACTCTCAACTTCCTTGCTGGGTTCAATAATTCATTCCAGTGGCCACATACAACTCATAGATAATACTTATAATTGTGGGATTTATTAGGGAAGTATCAGGTTACAGGAAAACCTGATGGCATAGTAGTTACATGCCATGGCTGCCAACCGAAAAGTTGGCAGTGGGAATCCAACAGGCACTCCTTGGCAACTTTGTGAGGCAGTTCCGTTCTGTCCTTTAGGGTCACTGTGAGTTGAATCAACAGCAACCAGTCTTGTTTGTTTGTTTGTTTTTGTTAGTCTGTTTAATGTCAGGTTACAATTCCAGATCCAGGATGACTCAGGATACAGTTCTTCCACCAGAAGATGGAAGCCTTTTCTCAGTCTCACCCACAGTAGGCCTCTTCCCAGCCCTTGGACCCTCAGCCCCTTGGCCTGTTGGCCCCTTCGCCCCCTTGTTCAGGATTCTACCTGCTTGTGCAAATATGACAAAACTCTTCAGCTCTGTCAGCAAGTGGCCAAGTGTACCCCACTCTGCCAGTTGTGAGCCTTGGCCAGAATGCTCTTGGCTGTTTCTCGCTCTATGGGAAATCACACCCACTGTAGCCACCTCATTTTGCAGCCCTAGAGGCCTTTGAATTATGGTGTTGGAGAAGAATGTTGAATGTATCATGGACTGCCAAAGAACAAACAGATTTCTTCTGGAAGAAGGGCAATCAGAGTGCTCCTTGGAAGCAAAGATGGCAAAACTGTGTTTTACATACTTTGGACATATTGTCAGGAAGGATCAGTCCCTGGAGAAGGACATCATGCTTGGTAGAGTGGAGGATCAGTGCAAAAGAGGAAGACCCTCAATGAGATGGACTGACGCATTGGCAGCAACAACAGGCTTAAGCATAAAAATGATTGTGGACATGGCACAAGACTGGGCAGAGTTTTGTTCTGTTGTGCGTGGATGGGGTCGCTGTGAGATGGCACCTAACAACAACAACAACAGACGCCCACCATGCCATTTCACACTGGTCTCCTGGTTCTGCTGCTGGTGGTACTCACAGTCTTCCACGGTCTTTGGTGTAATAGCTCTTTGGCTCCAAGTTCTAGGAGGCTCTCAGGGCAGGGATCCGGAGTCCAAAAGATGTGTTCCACTCCCAGCTTTTCTTCTTGGTGGTAGTGGGTCCCTTGCCTCATTCACATCTCTCCTTTTATCTCTTATAAGGTAAAATGGGCCATCTAGTAAGGGCTTAACTTGAATAGAGATAGAATGAGTGGTGACAGGGATAAGAGTAGTGACTCAAGTCACACCCCCTAGTAAGGCATTGACTCAAGATACACCCACTCCAATACTACCTTGTTAACATAACAGACAACGCACTCTCAAAAGGTACCATGATCACAGGCACTGAGGCTAGGATTTACAACACATCACAAAACGGAGGATAATTGCATCAGTCATAAAAATGGAGGATGACTACAACCCACAACTGCCAAGATACTGAAAATCATGGTCCAGCCAAGCTGATACATAACCTTATAAAGAAAACCAAAGCCACCACTGTCGAGTGAATACTGACTCATTGCAACAACCCTGTAGGGCAGAGTACACCTGCTCCATAGAGTTGTCAAGAAGCATCTGGTGGATTTGAAGTGCTGACCTTTTGGTTAGCAGATGTAGCACTTAACCGCTACACCACCAGGGTCTCCAATACATAACCTTAACCATTGTAAATTCCACACACCTTGTCTGCATAGTCCCATCCGGTCACTGGGAGGGAATCACAAAGGCTGTGACTAGAAGGACAATATTAAGGCATTCACTGCACTGCATTTAACGTCTTAGAACCTCAGTTTTTGCAATGCCAGACTTACATTAATTGTTGTTGTTGTTAGTTGCTGTCAAGTTGGCCCCAATTCGTGGTGACCCCACCTGTGACAGAGGTGATGCTGCCAGGTCCTGCATCACCCCCGTGATCAGTGCAGACTAGACAGGGTGATCCGTAAGGTTTTCACTGGCTGATTTTCAAAAGTAGATCACCAGGCCTTTCTTCCTGGTCCACCTTCATCTGGAAGCTCTGCTGAAATCTGCACAGCATCATAGCAACACAAAAGTTGCCACAGACAGATGGGTGGGGACTCAGCATGAGATGTGTTGGCTGGGAATCAAACCCCGGTCTGCCACACAGAAGGTGACAGTTTTACCACTGAACCTCCAAGGTCTCCCATATTAACTCTTACTGTTGTTATCGGGTGCTGTTAAGTCAGTCCTGACTCATAGCAACCCCACGTGGCAGAACAGAACTGCCGTGTAGGGTTTTCTGGGCTGTAATCTTTATGGAAGAGGATCCCAAAGTCCTTTCCCCACAGAGTTGCTGCTGGGTTCGAACCACCAGACTTTTAGTTTGCCCAAGTACTTCACCACAGGGCTCCTTTATATTAGTTCTTAGGGGTCAGTGCTCAAGGGGTCCCCAGGACACACACTGGGCCCAGCTAGTCATCAGTAGATGCACGTATTGGACCTTTGCCATCCTTCCTGCTATTCAGTCTCCAAACCCCCTTCCAGTCTGGGTGGGGTGGATAGCACAACAGATACTGAAAATGCCAGAGACTTACTCTTGGCCTGGACTGTGGCTCTCCAGCTCTCTAAGCAACTCTGCTGAGAGTTATTCAGTGGCCGTTTTTTAAAAATTCCTTTTTAAGCTAACTCAGCCAGAGTCTGTTTATTGCTTGCAAGGGACAGCCTTGACAGATACGCCTGCAGTATTTCAAGGCCTAACAGTTGGTCAAAAGGACAGCAGGTCTGCCCGATGACCTAGGAGGGTGCTTCCGCTAGGACAATTGGCACAGCAACACAGGCTGGTGGCTTTCAAGTTAGAAAGATCCTGACTTCAATCTCAGCTGTGCCACTTACCAGCTGAGAGGCCACGGGAATGTAATTAACCTCTCTAAGCCTTGTTTGCCTCATCTGTCAGATGATGGCGATGAGGATGATAAGCTGCTTAATCAAATTGCTAGATGGATTAAATGAGATTATGCGCTTACAATTCTTACTGTAATACCTGGAACCACAGTGGGTTCTCATTAATCCAGGTAACTGATTGCTGTTGTTAGTCGTGTTATTACGCCACCAATGATGTGACCCACATAGGCTCAGCCACGGCACCTCAAGCCTGGTGGCAGCTTCCCCATGACTCTTCCCAAGTCTCTGTGCTGGCATTTCTGTTTAAATCCTGAGCTCGTTACTGTTCTCTTGCCCTTCCCAGCAGACCACACATACACATCCACAGAGACCACACTGCTCTCACACACAAACCACACCACACACACATCACACACGGACAATACACCACATACACACATATACACATACATACAACCTACAACATACACCACACAAACCACATACATGTACTGCACACTGTAACACACATGTGCAAAGACACACACACCACACACTTCGTGCACAAACCACACACAGATGACTCCCACATACAACACGGAGAAGATGCACACCACACACACATCACACACCACATACCACACATCACACCATGAAAACATGTACACATATCACGTATGCAAACCACATACTCACCTGCACACACTGCACACACCTGCACAGACTATACCACACACCCATGTAAACAAACCACGCACATACACAGCACAAACAATGCATCCACCACATACACAAAATACCATACACCCATGTAAACCACACACCAAACACTGCACACAATTGCTCATATCTTATACACGTCATACCACACACCCATGTAAACAAACCACACACAAGCATGCCACACAAATACAGACACACAAACACACACAGGCAGGCCATTCCTGGACCAGACAGAGTTGGGCAGGGAGGCTCTTGTAGCTCACAACGTGTGTTGTGCCCTCCTGCGCCTGGCAGCTTTTCCGCTCTGTAGTACCCACTGCCTCCACAGGCCTGTGGGATGCTGGCATTCAGTCCTGCTGCCTCCTCCCACACAGGGCACTCACCTGCCACCTCCAGGAGGTGAGAAAGCTGGTGAATCACAGAGGCTGCTTCTCAGGGCCCTGGGCAGAGAGGAGGGTGCTCCAAGGAAAGAATGGGGCCAGTGGGAGGGTGTCCCTGGTGTTGGTGACTTAGATAATGCCCACCACCTCCACCTCCCACCCATTGCTCCCTCTAATGACTCTCAGCATGACTCAGGAAGAGACCCCTCGTGGGAAGCCCAGGCTCTACCAATTGGTACTGAAAAGAGACCCGAGCAAAGCCGGAGCGATGAATGCGCACCAGCTCCCACCTCTCAGCACTCAGCCGGTTGCTGTGGAGTCAATTCTGCCTCCTGGTGTCCCCACGTGAGTCCATGAAACTTCGCTCCATGGCGTTTGCAGTGGCTGAATTTCATAAGCAGACTTCCCGGTTTTTGTTCCCAGGAGCCTCTGGGTGGATTCTCATGACCCATGTTGTGGTTAGTAGAGTTCAGGCCATTTACACCACACAGGCATCTTATGGACAGTGTAGGTTTTCAATGAGCGAGATTTAAAATCATGCAGATCTCTGTTGCGGTGATCTTTGTAATGATTGGAGGAAAATCAAAAACAACGATACCTGTTGCACTCAAACAGTTTTTCTCTAGAGAACATTCACCCACTTTCCAACAAAGCCAAAGGGCTGTTCCTGACAGTTAATTCTGTCCCAGTTACCCAGTGCTGCTGTGGCGGAAGTACCATAATTGGGTGACTTTAAAGAAATTAATTTTCTCCCAGTTCAAGAGGCTAGAAGTCCAAATTCAGGGCACCAGCCCTAGGGAAGGCTCTCTCTGTCGGCTCTGAGGAAGATTCTTGTCTCTTCCAGCGTCTGTAACCCAGGTCATCCTCGGTTCCTTGGCAGTCTTCACCCTGCATGGGGCTTCCCCAGTACCCACTTGCTGATTCCTGGGTCTAGGCTCCTACTTGAGACAGAAACGACACCGATACAGTCTCACTAACATAACAGAGAAACCCCTCTTCCCAAACAAACTGCATCCACAGTCACAGGGGTTAGAATTCCAGCACTGATCTCTTGGCGAACACAATTCAATCCATAATGCTGAGGAAACCCAGACTATAGATACGTATCTCCGTACTCAGGGATGATACAGAAACAACATTACGAACTTCTTCGTTTTTTAATGGTTCACTTCAGCAAGTGTCATGAAAGATCCTACCTTCTACCAGACATTCGAGCAGGTACTGAGGCTCCGAAGATGAATCAGAGGTGATCCCAGCCCAAATGGAGCTGATCTTCTCTGGGACAGAGGTACAAGACAGCATTGAAGGATAGCCCATTTCACTGAGAAAAGGCAAGTGTCCTCTATGTTATGTTGAAGACTGTTCTCCTAGTGCAATCAGGGTTCTCTGAGTGACATAAATCATCAGATGCTCGACTACTAGCTGAAAGGTTGGCAATTCAAACCCACCCAGAAGCCTCACTCAGAAGACCTCCCTGGCAATCTGCTTCTGGAAGGTGACAGCCTTGAAAACACAATGGAGCACAATTCTACTGTCACATGGGGTCACCTGAGTCAGAATCAATTTGATTCCAACAAGTGCAGTCAAGTTATCACTTAAATAGAAAATGAAAATTGTTGCCATCAAGTCAGTTTCAATTCATCGCAACCAAAAGGACAGGGTGGAACTACCCCCAAGGAGAACTTGGATTTGAACTGCCAACCTTTTGGTTAGCAGCCATAGCACTAGGCACCAGTCGTCACTTACATTGCTGAATTTTTTCCTAGAGCCCTCACTAATTTCATGATGTTTGGAAAGCAACAGGTTTTGTTTCTTTTTTTCTGTATCACACCTGCGTGCCAAAGTAGTTTGAAACTAGCTTTTATAAAATATTTTATTATGATTAAGTGCAAGTTTATGATCCAAGTCAATGTGTTGTATAAAACCCGTACACACACCTCTGTGCAACTTCAACTGGTCTTGCACTCCGTGACAGCACACTCTTCCTTTCCACCCTGTACTACCTGTATTCATTCAATTAACTCCTGTCCCCTCTTCTCTGCCCTCCCATCTTGCCTTTGAACAGGAGCTGCTCTGATAGTCTCGTGTATGTCTTTAAGCCAAGAAGCATACACTTTACCAGTGTCACTCTGTGTCACCTAGTCCAGTCCAGTCGTTGAAGACTTGGCTTTGGTGCTGGTTTTAGTTGTGGTCTAGGAATGAGTACAGAGGCCATCTTCTCAGGGGCCCATCCAGGGTATTGGGCCATCAGGTCTGGTCTTTTAACAGAATTCTAGGTCTGCACTCCCCTTTTTCTCCTACTGCTTCAGGGAGTTTATGTTGTATTGCCTGTCACGGCAGACAGTGGAGGTGGCCAGGCGCAATCTAGTTCTTCTGGTCTCATGCTAGTGTGGTCTATGAATCATTTGGCCCCTTCTGTCTCCTGGACTCACATTTTCCTCCTCTCTTTGATGTCCTTCATTCTCCTCCATTGCAGTTGGATTGGGACCAACTGATGCCTCTTAGATGGCAGCTCGCTAGCTTTTAAGACCCCAGATGCCACTCACCAAACTGAGATGCAGAACATTTTCTTAAAAAAAAAAAAACTTAGTTATGCCAACGCACCTAGATGTCCCCCCAAAACATGGTCCCCAGACCCCTGCCCCTGCTACTCTGACCTAGTTTGAGACCTATTTTAACAAAGTTTCAAAGTAATCTACCTTCTACGGACAGATCAAATAGTAAGAATAACTTACTGATCACATGAAATAGCTTTGCATGTTATATTTGTATTGGTAGCTTTGTATAAATGTGCAGTTGAAATAACAATGTGTGAGGGGGACAAATAAAGATCCAAAGCTCCTGAATAAACAGTCTTCTATTTGCTCCATTGTTCACACTGCTTTTTTGTTTTACTCCAATTCTCCAGGCCCACAATAATAAACTTCAGAACTTCTGCCGTGCCCTTCTTCCCAACACAAGCAAAACACATTCATCTCCCTCTATTATATTGATTTATTTTTCTATGATTCACACTAGCAGTCCTTAAGAGAGTACAGAATATTTGTAGGACATACTGGTCATTTGGATGACCCCCATTTCTCCAGAGCCATGCTAATAGCCACGTTAATTCAATCATTCTGCAGAGCTCGGAGAGGAGAAGTAGCAAGGGTGTCCTGACCAACTGGGAGAGTGTGGCCATGGAAGCCTGCACTCCTAGAAGGCACCTCTAGTGGAGGTGGGAATCGGGGCAGTTAATAAGCAAATGAGTGCAAACAGCTGTCCCACCTCCCACGTGATGGTGGTTGTAAGTTCCCACACCCTTGACTACACCTCGGAGGTGAAACAAAACTACCAGCTGAACATGTGTAGACACTGTTGTCTCCATACCCATCCAAGTCTTCATTGCTGTATTCCCGGATTTTTGCACCCAGCAAAATAACAACACCAGGATTCTGGGGACTCTGCCTTCTCCCTTTCAGATGGGAAAAGGAGGCTGGCCTAGAGCTCAGCTTGCCCTTGCAGTGCCTCCTCATTGTTATCATTGTGGGTGCCATCGAGTCGGTTTCAACTCATAGTGACCCTACACAAAACAGAAATAAACACCGTCCGGTCCTGCACCATGCCCACAATCATTGTTATCTTTAGACCTGCTGTTGTAGCCACTGTGTCACTCTATCTTGTTAAGGGTCTTCCTCTTTTTCGCTGACCCTCCTCTCTCACAAGCATGATGGCCATCTCCAGGGACTGATTCTTCTTAACTACATGTTCAAAGTATGTAAGACGCAGTCTTGCCATCTTTGCTTCCAAGGAGCACTCTACTTATATTTCTTCCAGAACAGATATGTTCTTTTGGTGGTCTGTGGTATGTTCAATGATCTTCTCCAAGGCCACAATTCAAAGGTGTCAGTTCTCCTTCTGCATTCTTTACTAACTGTTTTGTTTTCTCGTGCATATGATGAGAATGAAAAATACCATAGGTTTGGTCAGGCACACTTTAGTCTGCAAGGTAACATCTTGTCAACACTTTAAAGAGGTCCTCTGCAAAGGATTTTCCCAAGGCAATGTGTTTTTGGATTTCTTGACTGCTGTTTGCATGGGTGTTAATTGTGGAACCAACTAAAATGAAATCCTTGACAACCCCAATCCTTTCTCCATTTATCATGATGTTACTTACTAGTCCATTTGTGAAGATTTTTGTTTTCTTGATATTGAGGTGCAATCCGTACTGAGGGCTGTGGTCGTTGATCTTCATCAGTAAGTGTTTCAAATCCTCTTCACTTCCAGCAGGCAGGGTTGTGTCATCAGCATAATGCAGGTTGTTAATGAGTCTTCCTCCTATCCTGATGTCTCTTTCTTCTTCATACAGTCCAGCTTCTCAGATTATTTCTCAAATTAAAAGGGTGACTTGAAAGGATACAACCCTGACACACAGCTTTCCTGACTTTAAACCATGCAGTGTCCAGCTGTTCTGTTGGCATAACTGCCTCTTGATCCACATACAGATTCCTCATGAGTGCAATTAAGTGTTCTGGAATTCCCATTCTCTGCTGTGTTAGCTATAATTTATTATGATTCACACAGTTGAATGTCTTTGCATAGTCAATGAAACACAGGTAAACATCTTTCTGGTATCCTCTACTTTCAGCCAAGATTTATCTGACATCAGCAATGATATCTCTGGTTCCATGTCCTCTTCTGAGCCCAGCTTGAATTTCCAGCAGTTCTCAATCAACATATTATTGCAGTTGCTTTTGAATAATCTTTATCGAAATGTTACTTGCGTGTAATATTAATGATAATGTTGGTAATTTCTTCACTCAGTTGGATCATCTGTCTTTGGAATGGGCATAAATATAGATCTCTTCCAGTCAGTTGGCCAGGTAGCTGTCCTTCAAATTTCTTGGCATAGATGAGTGAGCGCTTCCAGTGCTGGATCTGTTTGTTGAAACATCGCAACTGATACTCCATCAGTTCCTGGAGCCTTGTTTTCTGCCAACACCTTCAGTGCAGCTTCAACTTCTTCCTTCAGTACCATCGGTTCCTGATCATATGCTACCTCTTCAAATGGCTGAACACCAATCAGATCTTTCTGGTATAAGAACTCTGTGTTTTCCTTCCATCTTCTTTTGATGCTTCCTAAGTTGTTTAATATTTTCCTCGAGGCTTGAATTTTTTCTTCAGTTCTTTTAGCTTGAGAAATGTGTGCTCTTCCCTTTCGATTTTCTATTTCAAACTCTTTGCACGTGTCATAATAATACTTTACTTTGTCCTCTTAAGCCGTCCTTTGAAATCTTCTGAATTCAATTCTTTTACTTCATCATTTCTTTCTTTGCTTTTAGCTACTCAGCGTCCAAGAGTGAGTTTCAGAGTCTCCTCTAACATCCAATTTGGTCTTTGTTTTCTTTCCTGTCTTTTTAATGACCTCTTTCTTCTTGAATGATGCCTTTGATGTCATTCCATAACTCTTCTGGTATCCAGTCATTAGTGTTCAACATATCAAATCTGTTTTGGGGATGGTCTTTAAACTCAGGTAGGATATACTCAAAGTCATACTTTTGCTCTCATGGACTGGTTCTAATTTTCTTCAGTTTCAATTTGACCTTGCGTATAAGCAATTGATCGGTGCTTAAGTCAGCACCTGGTCTTGTTCTGACTGCTGATGTTGAACTTTTCCATCATCTGTTTTCACAGATGTAGTTGATTTGATTCCTATGTACTCCATCTGCTAAGGTCCATGTATATAGTTACTGTTTATGTTGGTGAAAAAGGTATTTGCAATGAACAAGACATTGGCCTAACAAAATCCTATCATGTGATCTCCAGCATCATTTCTATCACCAAGACCATATTTTCCAAGTACTCATACTTCTTTTTTGTTTCCAACTTTTGCATTTTAATCACCATTAATTATCAATGCATCCTGATTGCATGTTTGATCAGTTTTGGACTGCAGAAGCTAGTGAAAATCTTCAGTTTCTTGATCTTTGGCTTGAGGGGTTGGTGTGCAAACTTGAATAATTAGTCACATCAACTGGCCTGCCTCGTAGATGTACAGCTGTTATCCTATCACTGTCAACATTATACTTCAGCACAGATTTTTAGGTGTTCTTTCTGACAAAGGATGCAACACCATTCCTCTTTGAGTTTTCATTCCAGGCATAGTAGACCATGTAATTATCTGATTCTAAGTGGCCAACACCAGTCTATTTCAGCTGACTAATGCCTAGGGTATCAATGTTTATGCATTCCTTTTCATTTTTTGATGATTTCTAGCTTTCCTAGAGTCATACTTTGTATATTCCATGTTTTAATTATGAATGGATGTTTGCCACTGTTTCTTCTCACGTTGAGTCATACCGCATCAGGAAATGAAGATCCCAAAGGCTTTACTCCATCCGTGTCACTAAGGTTGACTCTGCTTTGAGGAGGCAACCTTCCCCGGTCATCTTTTGAGTACCTTCCAACCTGGGGGCTCATTTTCCCACACTGACAATATTCCACAGCTATTCATAAGGTTTTTGCTGGCGAATTCTTTTCAGAAGTAGACTGTGAGGTCTTTCTTCCTAGTCTGTCATAGTCTGGAAGCTTAGCTGAAGCCTGTCTGCCATGGGTGACCCTGCTGGTATTTCAATGTCAGTGGCATGTCTTCCAGCATCACAGCAACATGCAAGCTCCTCAGTATAACAAACTGACTAGTTGAGGGGAGGGCCTCCTCAGCACCCCCATAACCCGTTGCTATCAAGTTGCTTCCAACCCATAGCAACCTTACAGGACAGAGTAGAACTGCCCCATAAGGTTCCAAATTTGTCATCTTTATGGAAGCAGACTGCCACATCCATCTGCTAAGGAACAGTTGCTGAGTTTGTACTGCTGGTCCTCTAGGTTAGCAGATGAGTGCTGAAGCACTGAGGCACAAGAACTCCTCCTGAGTCCCCAGACAGGCCCCAATCCAGCACCTTGCTGCCCTCGCTGGCCCTGATGACTCCATATTTTACCTTATCCATCTCCAACACCACTACCCCAGGAGCCTTCCATTTTCTCTAAGCGCAAGACTTTTGAGAGACCCACTGCCGATCAGCAGGAGGGTCTGCCTTGGACAGAGAGGAAGGAGGTGATCACATCCCTCCCAGACCATGGTGCCCATGCTAGGCCAGCTCTGGGGCCAAGAAGAAAGGGGGCTGCACGGGTCTGGAGACCTGTTGCTTTTGACACTGGGGACAGGAAAAAGACAAGAGATCTTTCCGATTAGCCCACCCATCAGGCCCAGCCTGGGGCCCTGTAGAGCTGCCCTGGGATACTGTCCAGACCACCTGTCCACAGAGCACTCTATTCTGGAGAACACCAGGCACAGTGTATCCCCTTTGCTCACCTGGGGCTACTCGCAGGCTGTTGGGGATGCTTTATATTGCTCCTTAGCTCGAATATCACTATTTCCCACGGGATGTTTAATCTCTGCAGTTGTTTGAGGATGGGGGAGGCTCCAGTCACCTGGTGGTACACTGCAGGTGTAGCAAGAAAGATGCAATGAATCAGTTGTTCTGGACACACTTGCAGTGTCAAAATGTGTGGCTTGCACCTAGTAAGAAGGAGGATTGTATGAGGATAGAAAGAACTCCTTTTTTGCCGAGGGCGTGCAAATTGCAATGAGAGTGCAGGCATTTTTTAAAAACATGACAGGTTCCTAAATCATGTTTGTCTTTAGTCGTTTGAGTACTCCTTTAGTCATGAACTATCTGAGTTTCTAAGTCCTGCTTGCCATTTTGCACAGGCAGACATTCCTCAGATGCAAGGAACAATGATGTTAGCATAACAGGTCTCAAAAGAGGAGTCCTTGCCTGGGAGGGAACGGTCCACAATTGAGAAAAAAAGGAAAAACAACAAAAAACAAAATTACCAAAACCATTGCTATCAAGTAGAATCTGACTCGTGGTGATCTCATGTGTTACAGTAGGACTACCCCATAGGGTTTTCTTGGCTGTAATCTTTAGGGAAGCAGATGTGAGGCATTTCTTTCATGGAGCCGCTGGATGGGTTTGAACCTCCAACCTTCAGGCTAACAGCTGACTGCAATCTTGTGCCACAAGGGCTCCCATCTGCAGCCACCAGAAGCTGCATGTATGCCCATTGCCCCTTGTCCTTGCTAATGAAGGACCCTCAGCTACTATAAACACTTCCTGTCTTTGTTCTGCAGAAGAGACAAGTTGTTTCACTGTAGTCCCCTATTACTGTTGGTTGGTCCCCCACAAAATAACGCATCCATTCATTCCTTACATATTTACTGAAAATCTGCCACCGTGTGTGCAAATACTGGCCTGGAAACATGGAATACAAGGATGTGAAATCACAGTCACTGCCCTCAAGGAGGGTGCTTTCCAAAGGCTGCGGGCAGAGATGAAGACCCCGAAAAGGCATCACAGGAGCTAATGGTAGATAATCTAGGGATCCCCCTCAGTGGAGAACACTCAAGAGCATTGAAAACACGGAGGCAGAGGCAGGTGCCAAGGCAGGGAGACCTGCAAGAGCCTGGTGTATACCAAGAGCAAGACTACTGTTGTGTCAGCTTTGCGTGTACGCATGAGGGTGTATGTGTGCACACACACATGTGCACGTGTGCACACACGTGCGTGAACGTGCATGCATGTGTACGTATTTGTGTTGGCAGAAGGGTGTGATGAGTGTCGAGGCTGCAGAGGTGATGAATAACACTCTATGCCATTCCTCATTTATAGGTTATCCAGGAGATATGAGGAAGCCAGTTGAACTTTTTCTATCATAGAAATAGAACGGTTGGTCGTTGTCACTGAGTTATTTCCGACTCACAGTGATCCCCTATGACAGAGTATAACTGCCCCATGGGGTTTTCTAGACTGTGACCTTCACAGGAGCAGATCACTATGTCTCTCTCCCACAGAACAGCTGAGGGGGTTCTAACCCTCACTCTTTCAGTTAGCAGCCAAATATTTAGTGGTCATGTCATCAGAGCTCCTTGAAGACAGAATTCTTGTTGCCTTTGATTTTGATGCACAGTCAACACTAGAGGACAGAGTAGACCTGCCCCAGAGAGAGTCCAAGGAGGGCCTGGTAGATTCGAACTGCCTACCTGTTGGTTAGCAGCCACAGCACTTAACCACTATGCCACCAAGGCTCCTCGAAGATGGAAGTAGAGAGATGATCTTCAGAGGCCAGGAGATCAGTGAGGGGAATTCTCAGAGTTCAGGCAAGAGTTGGAAAAGTGAGGAATATGGCAGAGAAAAGCAAGAGAGAAGTGACAAGAGTTTGTGTCCTATAGAAGCGGGCATGAAGGAGCCAAAGAAAGAAATCAGGATGGTAGGGTCCACTTACAAGGAGAGGGTTTCATTTCTGTCTTTTAACTCGGGTAGAGAAAACAAGTAAATCTGCCCTAATAAATAATGTTCCCCTTTTTAGCACTAGCTCACAATGCCTCTTCCCTTGAAAAATGATGAGGTGTTGGTTTCAGGCGGAAAATGCCCTGATTAAATACATCCTGCAATCATGCAAACCCCTCTCCTCCGCATACTTGCCTTTCTCCCAGGACAGTTCCTGCCTACAAACCCCTCCCTCCCTCGAGACAGCCAGAGTTCAGACCCAGGGCAAGCGCTGAGCAGCTGGGATCTGGTGCAAGTTTGGGTTCTATAAAAAGACATTAACAAAACAAGGAGCCATGTTGCCATTTTGCCTTTAATGGAAAAGTGGCTGGCAGTTAGAGTTTAAAAAAAAAAACAAAAAAACTCCACCTGACTTGTAGATAACATTCAGAAACACACATACACATTTGAAAATCAATAATGTCTTTATAAAAATAAAACTCTGAAAGTGTGTAATTAAAAGGGTGAGCCCCAGTCTTTCCAGCTGCAGAAATGCATCATAAAAAGGCTCCCGGCCCTGCGCGTACTGGGTTCACCCCAGCGCCGAGGCAGAGGGGGACTTGACTTTGGAAGACAGTGCCTGCTTGAAGCGCCTCTTCAGGTCCTGCATGTTGGGCGAGCGTGGCCGGGGGATGATGGAGGACCGTCGCCTCTCCCCACCCAGGCTGTGCAGCTTGCTCACTTCTTTGCAGAGATGCTGAAACACATCGCAGACGTCGTCGCAGTTCTCACTGGTGGAGATTTCCAGGAACAGGCTGCCCAGCTCATTAGCTAGCTGAATGCCGTCATGCGTCTGCACCTGGCGGGCATGGAGCAGGTCTCCCTTGTTGCCCACGATGATAATGGGGGCCCTGGAGTCAGGGTGGACCTTCCGGATGTGCTGGTACAGGGGCCGGATGGACTGGTAGCTGTTGTAGTCTGTGATGGAGTAGACCAGCAGAAAGCCCTCCGCCCACTGTACACATCTGGACAGAGAGTCCACCACCTGGATGAGATTGTCTTGCACCTGAAACAGATCAGGAGGAGCCTGGATCAAGGAAGCTCTCGGTGGGAGATGTCTCAAAATAATCTCAAAGTAGCCCGGGAAGAAAGTTTTGAAACAGAAATCACTTAAATATAGCTTTCAGATTCTACCCAGCCTCTGCACAGGGAGGCTTTTGATCTGGAAAGAACAGATTCTCGGGCACACTGCCGACCTAGATGATTTTATTAGTTGTGACCAATGCATTATTTTTAAATCCCTTTCTTGGCAAGCAGCCTGCAGTGAACTGTGGTTAACTGAAGAATGAGTTCCATGAGACCTTCCAAACCAGGAGGGCTTGAGTTCTAGTGAAACAACTCATAATAAACAAAACTTGGAAAACAAGCCAAGATAAACATCCATTTCCACATACTCATTAAGATATTTTTAGCATGCTTTTCTTGAGAACAAATTCTTTCTTTGTGGTCTTACCCAAGACCTTCCTCCCCTAGAAGGGACAGCAATTAGTACGTTATTAATCATATTGCATTTCTGAATGCTGGCCAGGGGGTCATCTGGTTGTAATTGGGGACTTGAGGGAATAGCCAGTAACAGAAGCACTTCAATAGTGTTTGCTTGCAGTATACCCCTTCTCTAGAAACCCTGTCAACCCAACCCCCGCACCCCACCCCCACTCCATCCTCACCCCGCGTTTATTTCTAAAGGCTCAGTGGCCCAGCATGGAAAGAAGTGGGGAGAGACAACCTAAACAGTAATGCCTCCTCCAGGGTTGCTAAGGGACTTTAAGCCTGTCTCCGGTTAAGGAGAGCAGGAAGCTACTTCTACGCACCCTCCTTGCAGGGGCTCCAACACCCCCAAACCCTGGCCCCACCTGTGCACAATCCCACTCATGCACATTAATGCAATTCATGTTTGGACATCTTGCTCCACGCAGCCTGGCCAGCGTCGGCTTCCGGGCACCCAACCAGGAGCGTCCGCTTTGGATTGTCTGAGTGCGCTCAGCTGTTTGCTGGCAACCTCGTAGTCCTTACCTGAATGCATCCTGGGGTGTCCTGGATTTGCAGGGATAGCTGGTCTCCCTCCACGTAGACGAGCCGGGAATACAGCTTCCCTGTAGAATGAGGACAGTTTGCTTTTAAATTCTTACACTCTAATCAGGTGAGGGAAGAACCCCCCCAAACACACACACCCAACATGCAACTCAAAGCAGGGACAATGAAGTGATTCCTAACCTGTATTAGGTTCATAATCGCCAATGAATCTCTTGGTCAAGAAGCGCACAATCATTGCTGAGAAGGAAACAGGCAAATCAGGTTAAGGGGTAGGACGAGTGGCTCTCGCTGGAGAGGTGGTCAAATCGGGAAACCTCGGGAAATTGGAGGGAGAGGGATGGGTCACAGACACACCGGTGTTGCAGGCATTCTAAAGCCTCTGCAAACCACTGGCGCGCCGGGTTTGCCTCGGCGCCGGCTTCCGTGGTGGGGTATGAATGCAGTTACCCCCGCACCACCCCCATTCTCAAACAGGTGTTTGTGATGCCCGGGAATAGAAGCCCCACGGACACGGCACCGGGGAATAAGGGGACGGGACCGATGAGGGGATCGCGTGTGAAAACTCCTCGGTTCTTCCCCTCTCCCCTAGTCCTCGCCCTGGACTCTGGGTCTCCGGGGCAGCCGGTGGTTGGGAGACCGAGACTGAGGTGAAAAGTACCCTCGCCACTCCCCGTCCCATCCCCGTGCGCACTCACCGCTCTTGCCCACACGGCCTGAGCCCAGTACCGCCAGTTTGATGTCTTTGGGCTGAAGACAGTCGGAGGAGGCCTCCGGGATGGGCGCGAGCAAGAAGTTCCCGGACATGCTGGGCAGCCTCATGGAGTGTGACCGGGAAAGCGCAGGTAGCACTGTGCTAGGCGCGCAGCTGGCTCCTGGCGCTCCCGGCCGCGCAGACTCGTCTGCTGCTGGAGAGCGGCGGGCTGCGGCTTTGCCTCCCAGAGATCTGGTTAGGATGCAGGGCGCAGAGCTGGGGTCCTTGGAAACGGCAGCTGGAGCTACCCGACCCGCGGCTTTTAAAGGTCTGGGCGCGCTGGCCGGAGAGCGGCACCGCCCCGAGCTCCGCCCCTTCCCCGGAGCCAGCAGGCGTGGGCGGAGCCGAGGGCACGGGGGAGGCACGTGGGAGACTGGAGAGACAGTCGCCACGGGCGTGCGCACAGCGCGCCGCTTGACGCATTCTACTGTGTGGCTGCGGCGCACCGCAGCTGCTCTGGAGAGCGCTCTCGGGGATCCAAGAACTGGAAAAGGGTGCCCAGCCGGGACCTGCGCAGCCGGCGCCCTGGCACCCTGAAAAGGCCGTCACCGTGCCGAGAGCGCACAGGAGGGCTGCCGTCCAGGCTGTGCCTGAATAGCGCCCCTGCCCAATCCGGCTGGCCTCTCACTCCTCAGGGTTGAGCCTAGGTCCCTAGATCAGGAGGCGAACCTGAGATGGGAGGATGAGAGAAAGAGGAAAAAATGCCATCAGATGGACCTTTTGTTTGCAGTGACGTGAAGGACAGATTCCTGTTGAATATTTTTATTTTCAAAAACTAATGGGAAATACCATTAATAGGGAAAAGGGGTGGGGGGGCGAGAAGGGGAGCCTAAGTAAAACATCAAGTGAGGTTAATGCAGTCATTGTAACCTGGCCCCAGATCCTTGAAGGCCCTTAAGGGCAATTTTCAACTCAGCATCAAAACACACCGCCTTCCATTCTAAACAGACTTCTCGAAGCACACTCAGTGAGCGCTCCCTCCGCTGAGGGCTGGGCAGTGAGCTAGTTTGCCCTTATGAATATTGTCCTGTGCACTTGACTCATACATTTGCTTCTTTATTCCAGTATTTTAGGTGTCTAGTAGAGTTCAGGGACCGGCAGAGGTGGGAGGACCCAGAAGAAAGCTAAGGCCTAGTCCTTGGGTTTCAGCCTTGGGATTTCATCCTTGTACTTTTGAGGGCCTTCGTGAATCTGGCTTGTTGTCTTCCAGCCTCACACATTCAACTACTGCATGTTGGACAGCTCCACCTCACTCAACCCTTTCTCTCACTCTAACTTGCATCAGGTAATTTTTGCTGCATGACAGAAATCACCTATAATTGCTCAAAAGTCTATAGGTAGTGGGCTGGTATCCTAATCCAAGCCAGGCTCAGCTGATCCGGCCCGAGCTGTTAAGTGCATGCATGTGCTGACATCAGGCAACCGGCTGGTCTAGGATTTCCTTACCCTCTGGCATCTGTCTTTCCTCTGTGGTAGCCAGCTGGCTGACAGTGGGGAGGGAGCAGCCGCTGAGTCACCCAGCAGGCTGGTCAGGGCTACTTATGGTGGCCAAGCAGAGGCACAGAGAGTGATAGAGGTGGACAAGGCCTCTTGAGACCTGGTTCAGAAGTGGAGCTGAATCACTGCGGCTGCATTCTCCTGGTCAAAGCAAGTTACAGGGCCAACCCAAAATCAAGGGGCAGGGAATACTCCACCCCACTGTGGAAACAGATGCAAAGCCACGTTTGAAAGGATTGGAATACAGAGAAGGCTAGAAACCTGGATCCATTTTTGCAGTCCACCCCACAAGCTACTGTGTCTCCATCCACCCAGTAGTTCAAGCCAGTGACCTGCGTCAAACTAGCCTCCAGCCACTCCTAATTTCGTATCACTGAAACTGCAAGTTCAATCATTTCTACTTCCTAAATTGCCTCATGCCTCCTTCCCTTCATCCCTTCTGCTTATATCACTTCTCCACTGGTTCTCTGTCTGCCACTGTTTTCCGTTATTTCTCCTCTCTCTAGGCTGTGGTCATCCTTCAGAAATACAAATCCAATCACACCTGTCCCTGGCTTCAAAGGCTTTTTTTAATGTAAGCTGTATTTTTATAAAAAAATAAAAGTGATTTTACAGAAAAGTGTACAAATCCGAAGCACAGAGTTTTCCCAGATGGACATATGCAGGCACCCAGCTCAAGACACAGAATGTCACCAGGACCTCAGCATCCACTAGAGTTCATTCTAGTTACTACTCTCCACACCCCAAGAACAAGTACTATGCCAATTTATAACACCATAAATGAGGCTTTGCCTACTATTGAACTTTACGTAAATGGAATCACACAACATTGCTACCTACGAGGACCGCCAACTAAGTTTGAGAACTCATCCTAGAAAAAGTGCTACATACCTCATTTGCTTCACCTTTGAAATACTTCCCTTGTGAAGCTGTGCACTGATGCTAGTGCCTAGTCCACCTTTTGAAGTGATTTTGGAACTCCTGGAATGGCCACCTGAGCTGTCCTTGATGTCCTGAATGTCATCCAAATGTCTTCCTTTCAATATTTCCTTTATCTTCAGGTAAAGAAAAAAGCCACTGGAGGCCAGATCAGGTGATAAGGAGAGTATTCCAATACAGTTACTTGTTTACTGGCTAAATACTCCCTCACAGACAGCTATACAATTAAGTTTGTGAACTTGCCACCATGCCACTGTGCACAATGACTATTCCAGAAAATAAATTCCAAAATTGCTTTGAACAGTGGACTAAGTACTGGCATTGGTGCATAGCTTCTCAAGAGAAATACTTCTGAGGTGACTGTAAGTGATATTGAGCAATGAGGTATGTAGCACTTAGAACAATTAAGTTCGCAGACTTAATTGTCAGATCTCTTATTTCCCTCAGAGGTGCTTTTCAAAGTGTAGTCCTCCAACCACTGGGGTGATATTTAAAAACTGATATTCCTAGGCCTACTCCAGTCCCACCAATTCAGAAATACCTAGAAATGGGTCTTAGAAGTTGGGGTGGGAGAGGAGCTTCCCAGGTGATTCTTTTGCAATCTGAAGTTTGGAACACTGTAATAGTAAGGCATACAAGGTCCAGCCCATTCAACCTTGTCAGTCTTTTCTCTCACCCTCCTTCCCTCTTCCCCAGCACAGCCAGCACTCCAGCGGGTGTCCTCAGGCCTCTGGGTCCTTCTGTGATTTGTGCCTGTACCCTCCTAGAAAATATTTGTAGACACACACATTTTATTATATAACTGTCTAGGCAGCTAAACTTACCCAAATTACCCTCACTCACCAATAACTACTCTTAAAATTTTGTTGTGCATTTGCCCAATCCTTTTCTCAAGCAAATGACATAGTCCAAGTTGCTGCTGCTGTTTTAGGAATGTCTGACTTTCCCTGTTAAATTGTGAGCTCTGGAACTTACCAGTTTTCTGCCTGGTGTGCAAGCAGTTTGGAAGTCATCACTTCCATCTTCACAAAAGGAAAGAAGCTGAGAAACTAAAAATCAACATCTCTTCTTAGAGTCATCAAGAACTGAGGTCATACCAGAATTGATTATAATGACAACCTGGAGGGTCCCCTGGGAACATGGCAGCTACACTTGCTGCTGCCCCAGACTTGAAACCAGTACTAAGGTCAAAACTTCGGACAAGAATGGACTGGATTCAGGGACATAGAATGGACATGCAGTGTTAGTGCTTTATGGCTTTATAAATTTATAGAAGCCTGTGCTGCTGGTTTCTTTCCAGAGGGGAGAGGAAATGGCAGAGAGTAGGGGACACGTGTTTGTTAAGTGGATACCAGAGTGAAAAGGAGGAGTGTGCTGTCACAGGGTGAGGAAAGCAGATAGAGTTGCAGAGAGGCGGAGATGCAAAATTGATTTGGATTGTATATTTTCATTTAATCATAAAAAAAGGAAATTGAGGTCACAGAGCAAACCACCACTCTGAAAACTGGACATACAGACAGGTATACAGAATAACAGTGTACTGGGAACAGGAATCCTAGCTGGATTCAGCATCAAATAAAACCAAAAAGAAAAACCAAACCTTTGTTGTTGAGTCCTTTGTAACTCATTGCAACACTGTGAGAAAGAGTAGACTGCCCCACAGATTTTCCAAAGAGCGCCTGGTGGGTTCAAACTGTTGACTTTTGTTTGGCAGCCATAGCACTTAACCACAATGCTGCCAGGGTTTCCCAACATCAGATACTGAAAAAACCCACTGTCATCAAGTAGGGTCTGACTCATGGTGACCTTGGAGGTCAGAGTAGAGCTGTGCCATAGAGTTTCCAAGGAGCACCTGTCAGATTCAAATTGCTGACCTTTTGGTTAGCAGACGTAGCATTTCACCCACTACATCACCAGGGTTTCCAACATCAGACAAGTACTCTTAAAAAGTAATTGACCAATGCTAGAGACTGAGCATAAACTTGCTTGACAACCTTACGGGGACCCCATACTTTCATGAGCTCTACCTCCAGCAGCCCCAGAGGTTCTAGAGAAAACTCTGGTCCTCTTTCAAGCAACAAAAGGAAAAATCACCCTTCTGAAATATATCCAGAGTGCTCCGCTTTCCTTAACACCCATTCCCTTAACACCCATCCTAACGAAAACAAACCTCATGCCCATCAAGAATGCCAACTCATAGTAACTGTGGTGGTCAGGATTATGTCAACTTGGCTACTACTTATTTCCCCCCAAAAATGTGTGCAGCCACGTGGCTGGGATATGGTTCCCAGTATCTTGGGACTGTCCTCCATTGTGTGGTTTTGCTAACCTGTATGTTAAAGGATTAGGGTGGGGCTGTGAATTCCTGCTGTGGGGGCAGTTTCCCTGGAGTATGGCTTGCCCCCCCCTTAATGCTTTTAGCTTGCAAGGAATAAAAGGAAAAAGAAACAAAGGACAATTTGAGAACCTCACTACCATCAAGCAAGCAGCACCGGGAGCAGAGCGCGTCCTTCAGACCAGAGGTTCTTGCATCAGGACGCTCCCTGGACAAAGACTGATGCAATACTGGACTTTCCTGCAGAGCCGTCAAGGGGAAAGTCTTTCCCTGGAGCGAACATCCTGAATATGGACTTGCAACCTACCGGACTGTGTAAGAATAAATCTTTCTTTGTTAAAGCCATCCACTCTGTGGTATTTCTGTTAGAGCAGCCTAGCTGACTAAAACAGAATTGGTACCAGGAGTGGAGTGCTGCTGTAGGAAATACCTAAAATGTGGAAGCCACTTTGAAACTGCCAATGGATAGAAGATTCAGAAGGAACGAAGAAGGTGCAGATGGTGAGAAACAACAGAGGACCGGCAGCAGCGGCAGCGGCAGCAGCAGAACCAGAGGCAGCGTTGGAGCCGACCCGTGGAGCGAGAGAGGTCAGTGCCTGCGCAGAGTTTTCCTCGGCGGAACAGGGTGCCTCTGGGCATTTGAATCGGTGGAGCTGGCCTTGCTGACCCACGGAGTGAGAGAGTTGAGTGTCTTTGGGCAGGACGCTTTCCAGCAAGAGTGGGGTGCCTCCGGGCACTTAAACCAGTGGAGCTACAGAGCTTTGGAACACTTGCCCAGCAGGGCAGATGTGGGCCTGAGGCCCGGGCCACGCTGCCAAAGGAAGCTGAAGCTGAAGAGACAAACAGCGTGAGAAGCTGAGCTGCCTCAGTCTCAAGAGGTATGGCCATGACCTCAGGGGTTTGAAAGGGTGGAACTATGGTGTGCTGTGTTCATAAGGGTGGAATTTCCACTCAGTTGGGTTTAGGGTGCTCCTAAAGCTGATGGGACAGAGTTTCTGTCCAAGTGGGCCTTGAAGGCAGAGTTGTAGCATGGGGCTGGAGGTCTCCACTCAGAAACCAGAGAGTGTGGCGGATACCTAGAGTCTGGAGAGCATTGCTGTTGGGTAGAATGTCTCAGAAAATGTAAGAGTATTTCCAAAGCTTTGAGGGCTAATGTAATGTGTTCTGTTGACTTGCCTGTTGCCTGTTAATGCCTTCTAAGTTTCACAGATGTAGAAGAGTTTCTGTATTTTGGACTTGGAACTGATTTAAGACTTCTGTTATATGGATGGACATAATTTTGCTATGGTGAGATGAATGTGTTAAATGTTTTTGTGATGTGATTTTTAATTGGATTGACATTACATAACGGAAGTAAAGAAGAGTATGTTTGGAATGCAGGAGATGCCCTTAGGACGCCTCCTAGTACTACCATGTCCTGTGATTAAGGTCAATGGAAAACTACAGCAACCCAACTCCAAAATGAGTGATAATAGCCCAGACCCTTCAGGAATGAAGGTTTGGGTCACCTCACCAGGCAAGGAACCACAACCAGCTGAGGTACTTGCTGAGGGCAAAGGGAATACAGAATGGGTTGTAGAAGAAGGTAGTTCTAAATATCAGTTACGGCCACGCAACCAGTTGCAGAAACAAGGACTGTAATTGCTATGAGTATTCCTGCTTTGTATGTGTGTATTGGATATTTTGTTTACTTATGAAACATAAGATGTAAATGGGTTAATGCATTTTCAGTTGTACATGTGTTAGTTATATCATGTTGACATAAGTCTGACTTTGTAACTGTACCACTTCAGAGACTGTGCATGGTAAGGTGAGATATGTGCAAATGCCAAGTTGGCAAGGGGTGGACTGTGGTGGTCAGGATTATGTCAACTTGGCTACTACCTATTTGGCTGCTGTATTAAGTGGCAGGGCGGGGCTTGTGGTGGCTCCCTGCCCCTCGGCTCTCATCTCGTGACCTTGGACTACGGCTGCTGATCGCTCACGTGGCCAGGAGCTCCTGCTCGCTTCTTCCAGCATCTAGTTCCAGGACTTGAGCTACCAGCTGTTAGGTTCATCAGTCCTTATAGTTGGCACTTGAGAGTCCTGCTCCCTGACCTGCTGATCCTGGGTTCGCCAGCCTCTGTCGCTTCGTCTCGCCACCAGCTTGGGATCCACCGGCCTCCAGCCTCTGTCGCTTCGTCTCACCACCAGCTTGGGATCCACCGGCCTCCAGCCTCTGTCGCTTCGCCTCGCCACCAGCTTGGGATCCACTGACCTACACAACCGGTGATCTGCAACTCTGGTCTCTGACTTGCTGACCTTGGTTTCCTCAGCTTCCATGGACATGTGAGGCTTGTGCCAGAGCTTGGGACATTCAGTTTCTGTGATTACGTGAGCTGTTTCCTATATTTGTATCTATCTATCTGTCTATATATATATTATAAATCTTTTCTTGTACCTACACGTGTTACTGGTTTTGCTTCCCTAGAAAACCCAGCCTAAGACAATTTGGTACCAGGAGTGGTTCTAGGGAAACAAAATTGTAAAAATGAATCCTTTCAAGTGGTTCTTGAGTCTGGCTAGTAGTAACACTGTTGCTAACTCTGCTCCTACCGGTAAAAAGTGCCCTGCTAGTCCGTGGGCTGAGGTGGTGGTACACATCTGCCAAATAGCCCCACCGATAGATCAGGTATTGGTGAAAGGTGACCCTCAGGGTGAAAACATGTGTGATGACTTTTCGAAATTATGTGTGGATGAGCAGTACAAGGAAGTTGGTTGGCTGGTCCTACTTGCATTAGATAAGCTGGTGAAGGAAAAAGATGAGCTCAGGGCCTTGGAATCAAAGCTCTCATGTCGTGTAAGAGAACCTCGCTACCATCAAGCAAGCAGCACTGGGAGCAGAGCGCATCCTTCAGACCAGAGGTTCTTGCGTCAGGACGCTCCCTGGACAAAGACTGATGCAATACCAGACTTTCCTCCAGAGCCGACAAGGGGAAAGCCTTCCTCTGGAGCGGACACCCTGAATATGGACTTGCAACCTACTGGACTGTGTAAGAATAAATCTTTCTTTGTTAAAGCCATCCACTCTGTGGTATTTCTGTTAGAGCAGCCCTAGCTGACTAAAACAGTAACCCTATTGTCAGAGTAGAACTGCCCCATAGAGTTTCCAAGAAGCATCTGGTGAATTTGAACTATTGACCTTTTGGTTAACAGCTGTAACACTTAACCACTATACCACTAGGGTTTCCGTTCCCACCAAGGGAAATTATTTTACCAGAACACAGCCAACATGGGGAAGGTAAATGCTTGAGTCCAGCCCCTGTCTCCCCTGAAGGTTATAAAAAAAAGAAAGGAAGCTGAGAAGCACTTGTGAAGCTCCCAGGCCAGCAGCACAACTCACCAAAAGATTGAGTAGTGACAAAATCATACATACCTAGCACAACTCACTAAATGATTGAGAGTAGTGATAGATCTGGAAACATTTCCCCTCCACCCACATCTTATATCACATTAATAGGAATATAGTATACTGATGGGGGAGGGGAGAGTACACCAGAAGAAACTGCAAGGTTTAGACTCTATTTAAGAAGTCTTGAGAAACCCAAAGATAACAGAGCAGACAAAAACAAAGACACAGAGTAAATTTTAGCCTCCGACACTTACAGCTCCAAACAGTAAACAAAGCCAAACTCCCAGCCAGATAAACATAAAGCCTCCCATCAAAGGCCTACTTAACCCAGTTCATTTTACCCAATACACCACATCCAGCTTTCAGCAAAAATTACAAGGCATGTTAAAATGCTGGAAAGCCGAGTCTGAAAAAACAGAGCAAGCATCAGAACTAGGCTCAGATACGGCAGAGATTCCAGAATGTTCAGACCAGGAATTTAAAATAACTGTATGCTAAGGGCTCTAACAGAAACCTCGGTCAGCAGCTCAAATCCACCAGGCGCTCTTTGGAAACTCTGTGTGAGCAGTTCTACTCTGTCATATAGGGTTGCTGTGAGGTCAGAATTCACTCAACAGCAACAGTTTTTTGTTTGTTTGTTTTGTTTTTTCTTTTGGTGCAAGTAGAAATTGTTACTTTTAGTTTTAATATAATTTCCTCAAAATTTAAATAAATATCTATAGGATATTCAAAATCAGCTTCCCAATGTAATTGCACCATTTTTCTTTATTTTCTGGGAGGAGGATGCAAGATTTTTCTTTGTTATTAAGTGAAAATTTACAGTCCAAGACAATTTGCCATATAAAAACCCAAGTAACTACTTCTCCATAACTCTTATGTAATCTCCTTATCCTATGACAGCACACTCTTCTTTTCCACCCTTTATTCCAGTATTCACTCAACCAACACTTGTCCCCCTCTTGCACCCTCTCCTCTACCCTCTAAAATTAAACCGATGGAACAGCCTTATACACATATTTAGCCATAAAGTATACCCACCGCCTGCATCATTCTGTGTCTCCAGGCCCACTCCATCTGGTGTCTGCAGTGTTGACTTCAGTACTGGTTTCAGTTCTGGACTAGCAGCAAGTCTAGTGGTCCATGTTCTCAGAGGACTCCTAAAGACGTCAGATCATCAAGTCTGGTCTTTTAGTAGAGTTTTAGATCTGCACAGCACTTTCTCTCATGCTACATCAGGGACTCTACATTATGTTTTCTGTAAGGGCCGTCTTTGGTGGTGGCTGGGCACCATCTAGTTCTTCTGTTCCGCAGCTGTGTGGTCTCCCAATCATATTAGATCTTCTGTGTCCTGGACTCATTTTTATTAGTGTCTTCAGTGTTCTCCAGATGGGCTGGGACCAATTAGAAGGCAGCTTGCTGGCTTTTAAGACCAGCAAGGACTCTTTGTCTGTCTGTTTGTTTTTGTTTTAAGGGCTCTAAAAGGAAAAAATGGACAACATACAAGAAGAAATGGATGATGTCAGTAGGAGGACAGAAAATCTTAGGGAAAAAAATGCTAGATACCAATAATACTGTAGCAGGAATTAAGAATTTTCTAAGAGCTCATTAGTAGACTGGACAAAACTGAGGCAAGAATGAGTTTGAATATATGCAGACAGAAACTTCCCAAACTGAAAAACAAGGAAAAAAGAGGGGAAAAAAGAATAACCAAGAACTGTGAGACAAATAAAACAGCACACACACACACACACACACACACACACACACACGTTTGTTTATATATTTATATATATACATATATATGTTTGTTTATATATATATACATACATACCTTGGAAACTCTGTGGGGCAGTTCTATTCTGACCTATAGGGTCGCTATGAGTCAGACCTGACTCCAGGGCAGTGAGTAGATACAAACATACGTATATAAAATGAAAGTACTAAAGGAAAAGAAACAGAAGAAATACTGGAAGTAATAATGGCTGAGATTTTTCCAAAATTATTGACAGACAGTAAACCACAGATCCAGGAAACTCAAAGAACATGAACAAGGGCAAATACAAAAAGTCTACTTGTAGGCATGTCGTATTCAAACTGCAGAAAATCAAAGGCAAAGAGAAAATCTTAGAAGAATCCAGGAAAAGTCAGACTCTTTTCAGAAACTGTTCAGACAAGAAGAGTGAACTACTTAAAGGGTTGAAAGAAATAAAACTCAGCCCTGAATTCTGTGTCTAGTGAAATTATCCTTCAAAGTTTTCATGGACCAAAACTTGTTAGTAGACCTGCCTTGCAAGACATCTTTAAAAACTCTTCAGTGAGAAGAAAAATGACACAGTTCAGAATCTTGGATCTGTATAAAGAAATGTGGTTTAGTGAATTACTTAATATGGCCCTTCTAGCCATAGTCTTTGTAACTTCCACCAAATGACTGCATGCGGCTATGCAAATGAGGTGCTGTGGTCCACCAAGAGGACTGGATAGTCTGCTACTGCCAGAAAGCCACCTAATGTACATAAAGTATATGGCACCCTTGCGGGGGTGGGACCATGCAGATAAGATGTGAAGAACCCCATTGAGGAGACTGGTCAGTTTTGTCATTCCATTAGGCTTAAAAGGAAGCACCAAAAAAAAAAAAAGAGGAGTGCTAAAACACAGAAGACAGAGAGAGGCAGCAGAATCAGCACAGAGAGAAAAAGTCATAACACTGGAGGGAGAAGACAAGTAGTAGCAACAAAGAAATAGAGACAGCAGAACCAGGAGACTGGCAGAAAACCAGCAAGAGATGGCATGGTGGGCTTCCCAGGTCACAGTGCAAGAAAGCTGAGCAACTTGGGCATGAGACTTGCTGGTAGAGTAGGGAGCCTCTGGGCATTTGGTGGAGCTAGGTTCACTGACCCACGGAGTTGGAACTAAGTACCTTGGGCCAAAGCTTATTGGCAGGAGAAGATTGATGACAAAGACCTTCCCACAGAGCTGACACAGAGAGAAGGCCTTCCTCTGCAGCTTGAGCTCTGAATTGGAACTTCTAGACTCCAGACTGTGAGAGAATAGATTTTTGTTTGTTAAAGTCATCCACTTGTGGTATTTCTGTTATAGCAGCACTAGGCAACTGAGAAAAACAGCAATGTTATAAAGGATAAGAAGGAGGAGTTGGTGGCAGTCTGTTATAATTTACCTGTACTACTCATGAAGTGGCATATTGTCATCTGAAAGCTGACTTAGATCAGTTGTAAATGTATGTTTTGAACTCTAGGGTAATCACTAACATTTTTTTTTAAAGAAGTATAACTGATGGTTTGAGAAGAGAAAATGAACTCATAAAAGAAGGAAAAAGAAGAATAGCTGGATGACAAAACAAAAAACAAAACTCAAGAGCAACAAACAGCTACAAATGTGGTAGATAATTAATCCAGCTATGTCAACAACTACTTTAAATGGGAAGTGAATGATCTAAATACACCAAATTAAAGGCAGAAAGGATTAGTGGTTGATAAAACAAGACTCAACACTACGCTGCCTTTAAATAGAAAGACTCAGGTTAAAAGTAAAGTGTTAGGGAAAGACATGCCATTGTAACAGTCATCAAAAATAGCTGGGGAGGCTATATTCATTTCAGACAAAGTTTTCAGAGCAAAGAAAATTATCAGGGATAAAGAGTTTACATTATGTCATGGATTGAATTTTGTCCCTCCAAAATACAATTTGAGGAGGCTGTGATTCTCAGTATTGTGTGATTCTCCACCATTTTGTCTTATAATGTGATTTTCTTATCTGTTGTAAATCCTACCTTTACGAAGTTAATGAGGTATGATAGATGGCAGTTATGTTAATGAAGCAGGACTCAATCTGCAACATTGGATTGTGTCCTGAGCCAATCTCTTTTGAGATATAAAAGAGAAAAACAAGCAGAGAGGCAAGGGGACCTCCTACCACCAAGAAAGTGGTGCCGGGAGCAGGGCACATCCTTTGGACCCAGAGTGCCTGTGCTGAGAAGCTCCCAGTCCAGGGGAAGGTTGATGACAAGGACCTTCCTCCAGAGCCGACAGAAAAAGCCTTCCACTGGGCTGATGCCCTGAATTTAGACTTGTAGCCTATGAGACTGTGAGAGAATAAAATTCTGTTGTTAAAGCCATATACTCGTGGCATTTCTGTTAATGCAGCACTGGATGACTAGGACACATTACATAATTATAAAATCAATTCACCAAGAAGAGACAACAATCCAGAATGTGTATACACTTAAGAAGAGGGTGTCAAATATGCGAGGCAAAATTGATAAAACTCCAAGGAGAAACAGAGAAATTCTCTGTCATAGTTGGCAACTTCAGCATCCTGCTATCAGTAATTGATGGATTCAGCAGGCAAAAAAATCAGTCAGGATGTAGCTGAATTAAACAGCACCATCAATCAATTGAATCTAATTGACATTTATAGGTCACTCTATCCACCAACAGAACACACATTCTTCTCAAGCACACATGGAACATTCTCTCCAAGAGGGACAACATTCTGGGCTATAAAACACACCCTAATTTTTTTTTAAAGAATAGAAAACAGACAAAATAGTCTCTTGGCCAACTCTGTGGACTGAATGCTCTCCCCTCCCCCCTCCAAATGTGCGTCAACTTGGCTAGGCTGTGATTCCCACTGCAATGTCTTTGTTAACTGGTCTTTGGCAAAGGAGGAAAAGTAATTCAATTGAGAAAGGCAATTTTGTCAACAAATAGTGATGGAACAACTGGACATCTACATTAAAAAAAGAAGTGAATCTAGACAATGCATCATTGACCTAATTGCTAAATGCCAAACCATACAACTTCTAGAAGACTACGTAAGAGAAAATCTAGGAGGAATTAGGTTGACAATGAGCTTTTGGTATACCACCAAAAAACATAACCTATAAAAGAAAAATGTAAGTTGGACTTCATAAAAATTAAAAACTTCTACCTTGCAAGAGATGTTAAGAGACTGAAAAAAGAAACTGCAGACAGAAATAAAAAAATTGTAAAACACATGTCTGATAAAGGACTTGTATCCAAGATACACAATGAACTCTTCAAATTGCACGGTAAGGACACAAACAACCCAATTTAAAATGGTCAAGAGATCTGAACACTTCAGAATAGACACTGAAAACAGGAAATCAGTTATGAAGCTGCTGAAGCAATGTGTCAGGGGTAGGGTGTTACGGATCCAGCAAATGAAAGACCATGGGAAATAAGCCCACACATAGGGTCCATTTTTGCTGCCTACCACACTAATTACTAGGCCTCCATCCACCGCATAGTTCAAGCCTGTGTCATCCTTGACCCCTGTGTCAACTTTGACTCCTACCACTCTCTCACTCCCATGTCCATGAATTGCCAAGTTCTACCATTTCTGCTTCCTGAAGTTCTTGGTGTCTTCTCCATCCCTTCTGCTCTCATCCCTTCTCAGCGAATAATCCTGATGTGCGCAGATGATTCAGTTAAGCTCTTGGATAAGCTTTCTTTGAACACTACTGCCACCAGCAGCCCTTAGGTCCCAGTTACTCTCAGGACACCCTTGGGAGTGCTGATCTCAAGCATCATTACTTACTGGTATGGTAAGTACCATACTAGTCTGTCACCATGAGGGGACAGACTCTTCTTGTCTCTAGCACTCAGCATGCAGTGGTACCTAGCACATATGATGAAGCCCTTAATAAGTGTTTGTTCACTGACTGGCTTCACTGGAAAGGAGAAAAGTCACGTGTGTGATCATCATCCCAAGGCTTGGTTTTGAGAGCAGATAATTCTTAGAAGGGAATGTCCTGATATGAACCACCGTATTCAGGGTGCACTGATTTTGGCTATTCACAAGGCAATCCCCTTCAATTTACACTGCAATGCCTGGAAGCAGGGAACCTCCTTCTCTGACTGGACAAAAGGCACCACAAAGACAGTTACTGCCTGCCCATTAGTTGTGACTCTTAGGTTCCAGGGATTGTGGAGCAGCTCAGCGATAGGGGCTCTGGGTTAATGTGTCTCAGATTCTCTTGGCCTCTTGGATACAAGGTGGCTTCTGCAGCACCAAACATCATGTCTTTGTCCAAGCAGGGAGGGATTTTTTTGGTTTGTTTTTTACTGTGCTTTAGATGAAGGTTTACAGAGTTAGTTTCTCACTGAACAGTTAATACACATATTCTTTTGTGACCCTGGTTGTCAACCTAGTGATGTGTCAGCATTCTCCCCTTCTCGACCTTGGGATCTTTGTTTCCATTCCTCCAGCCTCCCTGTCCCCTCCTGCCTTCTCGTCCTTGCCCCTTGGCTAGCGTGCCCATTTCGTCTTGTAAACATGGTTGAGCTATGTATATTACTGTTCATTTTATGAGCCTGTCTAATCTTCAGTGGGAGAGTGAACCATGAGTGACTTCAGTACTGAGAAAAAAGGTGTCTGGGGACCACACTCTTGGGGTTTCTCTTGTCTCTATCGCACCAGTAAATCTGGTCTTTCTTTTGTCCCTTACAACTTTGTTCTAAATTTATGTCCAGCTCAGTCTGGGGCCCTCTTTTGTGGTCCCTGTCAGAGCATTTGGTGGCGGAAGCCAGGCACCATCTAGCTGTGCTGGGCCCAGTCTGGCGGCTGTTGAGTGGTCCTTTAAGCCTTTAATCTTTCCCCGTGTCTTTGGCTTTCTTGACTCTTCTTTACTCCAAATAGGGTGGGGCCAGTGGAGGAATTTAGGTCACTAATCACAGTTTTAAGACCTGAGATGCTACTCACTAAAGTGGGATACTGAGTACCTCCTTTATAAAACCAAACACACTGCTTTCAATTTCAACTCCTAGTGACCCTGCAGGACAGAGTAGAATTGCTCCACAGTTTCCATGGAGCACCTGGTGAATTCAAACTGCTTACCTTTTGGTTAGCAGATGTAGCACTCAACCACTGGGTTTCCATCTTTTTTATAGTTATGTCAATTGGGCTAGATGTCCCCCAGGATCATACTAAAAGGAGGGGTTTTCATCTCTCATAAAAGAACCCAAGACTTATTGGTGAAAGCTTGGAAGCTGAAGATGAGGTTATCCAAGTTTCTAGGAAAGATGGCTGGGATTGACATTGGACCATCCTGACTCCTCTCTGGGGCTGGACACACTGCTGCTCCACTGGCAATCAAGAAATGAAGAGGAATGACTATTGGGCAACTCCCAAGGAAATTGCCACAAACATCCTTCACTTCCCCTAGGTTAGAATGCAAAACTCTCAAATCAGAAGTGTTGGTTGGTTGGTTGGTTGGTTGCATCCTGGGCTTATTTCTTCACCTCGTTCCATTTTACATTCTGCATCAGGAAAAATGGAAACCCTGGCAGCCTAGTGGTTAAGTACTGTATGTGCTAACCAACAGACAGGCAGTTTGAAGCTGCCAGGTTCTGCTTGGAAACTCTATGGGGCAGTTTTATTCTGTTCTACAGGGTCACTGAGTTGGAATTCACTCCACTGGTATTTTTTCTTTTCCCCCGGTACCAGGAAAAGGATCCTTTTTGTTTCAGATCCTCCAATAGAGAAGATTCTTTAGACTGTTTTCCGCCTGGTGATACTTAAAATGTTCCATTTTACATTTACACTGTATCCGTTTGCTCCCAAGAGCTCCAAGTGTTACTCCCTTCTCCTTGGAAAGGTTCCTTGCATTTACAAATACAGAAAATAATCCATGACCTTTTAATGCAGACAATAAACTACTGAACCGGAGAATTATAAATAGTCTGCCTAAATCATTGCTGTGTGTGTTCTGCTATTTCATCTTGGATTTGTGTCTGCAGTTACGTAAAATTGTGGTGCAACCAATATAACAGGCATGCTGAAGTGGTTTTAAAAAGATAATAGAAGTGCGTAGGCAGACATACAGATACACAAATTTGTGGGTGTTTAGAATGAGTGTGTAGGGCAGAATTTGGAAACAGGCAAATACCATGTTTTCTAACTTATTAACCCCTTTCCAGCCAAATCAGCTTGAATTCCAGCCCTCTGGCTAAAGTTTCCCAAGGGTCCCTGCTATTGATTAAACTGTACCCATCCACCCAAATACGTGTTGAAATCCTAACCCATCTGTGGATGTGATGCTCTTTGGAAAGAGAGTTGTCTTTGCTGTGCTACTTAGACCTTTCCCAAGTAGGAGTTCGAAACCTAATCAGTTGAGTTATAAAAACCACAGATTAGACACAGGGACACGAAAACACAGAAAACAGATACTCTGTAAGGGACGCAAGGCCAGCCAGGATGAGTTACAAAGAAGGTATCATCATGGCCGAGACCATGATTTGGACTTTCAGCTTCCAGAACTGGGAAAATACATCTCTCTTCTCTCAAGTCTGTGTTACAGCAGCACTAGGAAAATCACACAGTGCTCCTGCAGTCTACAGAAGTCTCCATCACCACCATCCTTCCCCGAGAGCAACTACCATTCCCCTATACCCACAACTTTTCATGCTTACTGGAGCCTCAGAGATTCTACCTTTGACGCACTCTGTCCCCTGGAACAGAAATCTTACTTCACCACTCTAGCAGATCTCTACTTCAATTTAGGCAAAATTATTGAAAATCTGCTGTCTGCAAATCTCTTGGTTAAGGGATTGTACAGAACACAAAGAATGGTGATAGCAGCAAATGTTCACAGTGTCTTTATGTGGCGGGTGCAGTGGACAACTGGGAGGACGTTCCTGCATGTCTTCTGAGATCTCCCAATCTAGTGGAGAACTTCAACGATCTTGTGGAAGTTAGACTGGCCAGGACAGTCTGAACAGTGCCCTCAGGGTGACTAAAGATTCTGACAGGCTTTTTCCAGACTCGATGCTCTTGAAAGCCTCACTCTGGTCCTTATAGAACTCAGCTGGCCCTGACAACAGACTCAGGAAACCAATGTGCCTGACACAGAGCACTGCTCGACCTGTCCCTAACCCCTCCAGTGCTGTTCTACTAACTCACCTTGGCTCTAAAATCCCTACCACCCTATGTTTCAGCAGGGCTGAGTTCAGACTTGGTTGTGGCCTCCCTGTTAATGGCCTTGAAAAAAGTCATCCCTGCCTGTTTAGCATTGTCCGAGGCAGTTTTATCTGACAATAGCCAAATAAATATCTTCAACATCTTAACCCTTTATTAGTCCTATGAATAAAATCAAAACTAAACTCACTGCCAGCAAGTAGATTCTGAGTCATCTTAAGGGACAGAGTAGAACTGCCCCATAGGGTTTCCAAGACAAGTGCCTTGTAGAGTGAAACTGCTGACTTTTTGGTTTGCAGCCATAGCACTGCCATACCACGATGGTTTCCAGTCCTGTGAACAGTAGCTATTAAATCCATTTTATATTAACTATTTTACCATTTCATAGATAAAATTGGTAAAAAGAAATAATATTGACATTCAGGTCTCAGTCGCTTATCTAAGTCATGGAAACTCCGAACCCTCTGGTTTCGTATCTTGGCCACTTCCCACCAGTGTGAAGGATGGACAATCCAATGTGTCAATGAAAGACAAAGCAGGGTGGGTTGTGATCTCCAATAGTGCTACAGCACTCCTTAGAAGTTCTATGGGGTAGTTCTACAGGGCAATTCTACTCTGTCCTTTAAGGTTGCTGTGAGTCAATCTACTTCATGGCAGTACAGTTTGATCTCGGTTTTATTCACAGGACTAAGTAGGAATTAAGATGTTGAAGATAATTTTGGGGTATTGTCGATCTAATCAAAGGCATTGGGGAAGGCTGAGAGAGACAAACACTAGTCTCCAACAGAGAAGGTTGCCATGTCAAGTGCAGGAAAACAGCGGGATCCAAATCTCTGAAGGCAGAAGTACTGAGCAAGTTTGGGTAACTTTGAGTAGTTTTCAGAAATGAAAAGGATGTGGTATGTGACCCAAAAGGTTGGTGACCAGACTGTGGGTGACAATAAATGCCATGCTAAGTTTATCTGGAGGCCATGGGAAGCCACTGATGTGTTTTCCAAGGGGGGTAAACCCCTTGCCGACAAGTCGATTCTGGCTCATAGTGGCCCTGTAGGACCGAAGAGAACTGGCCACGGAGCCTGTAAACTTTACAGAAGCTGACTGCTACATCTTTCTTCCACTGCCCAACGGGTGGATTCAAACTGCTGACCTTTCAGTTAGCATCCCAGCGCTTATCCAGTGTCACCAGGGCACCAGTGAAGAGGACAGCCAAGCCCAACCCAGTGCTGTTGTCAATTTCATCTCACAGTGTCATGGTTTGAATTGTGTCCCCCCAAAAATGTGTGCAGCCATGTGGCTGGGATATGGTTCCCAGTATCTTGGAAATGTCCTCCATTGTGCGGTTTTGCTAACCTGTATGTTAAAGGATTAGGGTGGGGCTGTGAATTCCTGCTATGGGGGAAGTTTCCCTGGAGTATGGCTTGCCCCACCCTTAATGCTTTTAGCTTGCAAGGAATAAAAGGAAAAAGAACCAAGGACAATTTGAGAACCTCGCTACCATCAAGCAAGCAGCACCGGGAGCAGAACGCGTCGTTCAGACCAGAGGTTCTTGCGTTAGGACGCTCCCTGGACAATGACTGATGCAATACTGGACTTTCCTCCAGAGCCGTCAAGGGGAAAGTCTTTCCCTGGAGCGGACACCCTGAATATGGACTCGCAACCTACCGGACTGTGTAAGAATAAATCTTTCTTTGTTAAAGCCATCTACTCTGTGGTATTTCTGTTAGAGCAGCCCTAGCTGACTAAAACACACAGCAACCCTACAGGACGGAGAACTGCATCCGAACCACTGACCTTTTGGTTAGCAGCCGTAGCACTTAACCACCATATCAGTCAAGTTTCCTTCTGAGGACAGACCCTACTAACTGCAGGGGCACACAAAGAACAGGACATGGTGCCTGTTCTCAAATGTCTTAAAACTGTTTAGTCATCTCACATCCAAACTTCCCTTCCTTCTCAAGAGCAAAAAATTCAAGTCACATCTTCCTCCCTCGAGCTAAGCCATTATCTCCTTCTATGGACCGTCAAGAGTACCTCATCATGTTTCCTTTCCAAGCCAAATGATTTCCCTAAATCCTCATCTTGCTCCAAGTGTCTGAGAGTGTTTCCTCTGTGCCTCCCACCCACTGTTTGAAAAGGATCAATACCGACCCTCAGGCTGCTTATTCATGCAGTATACGTTTTCCATCTCAGCAGTAACAGCTGCAGATGTCCCTTTCTGTTATTATTCATAACCTAGCTGCTTGTCTAACGAGTCTGTGAAGGGTTCCTACATGAATAATGCTCGTTTCCCCCCGAGTGGGGGTGTCAGGAATGAAGAGACAAATGATAAACATATTCCAAATAAAAAATATTCAGCTTCAGATTATTTCCCTTGTGCTCAAATGATAAACATACTTTGCTGGTATTTCAGCATTTTCTTTCGCACACAGAGAGGAAATGCTACCCTAACAGGAATATAGCAGCACTCTGAATCCCCCCTTTTTTTTTAAGCCACAATATTCAAAGGAAAATGTCAGAAAAGTGATCCATTTTACCTAACCCTTGGGAAGACCTGGTAGTGTAGTGGTTAAATGCTACATCTGCTGACCAAAAGATTGGCAGTTCAAATCCATCAGATGCTCCTTGGAAACTCTATGGGACAAATTCTACCGTCTATAGGGTTGCTAAGTTAGAATCAGCTAGACGCCAATGGCTGGTTTTTTTCTTTAACCCTGGGGAAAGGGGTCAACTGAGCAAAAACACAAGGCCTTATAAGATACCCAGCTAGATCAGCAGCCAGAATTACAAGTTAAAGGAGACACACAGCTTCACTTGTAGTCACAGCTTTTATTCATTTTAGAACTGCATGGAATGTTCTAGAATTAGAATCTTTTTACTCATTTTCACTGACAAGTGTCATAAAAGCTAACTGTATAGTAGGGGATTATTTTATAAGTTCAGTCTGCTGTGGTTGCTTGTTACAAGGGCCTGCCTGTATTTCACGGCAGTCACATAATTTCATCAGTGTACTCAAAGCTTGTTATATCCTTTCACTGCATCTACTCAATCTCTATGCTGAGCAAATGATTCAAGAGGCTTGACTGTGTGAAGAATGAGGCCTCAGGACTGGAAGAAGAGTAGTTCAACCTGTGTTATGTGTGTACTTATTGATGAAGGTCCAAGGCTACGGCCTGCAGTATGGACTACACCTCAGAATCAAGAAAACAAAAATCCTCACAACTGGACCAATAAGCAGCATCATGATAAATGGTGAAGACTGAGGTTATCAAGGGTTTAATTTTACTTGGATCCACAATTAACCCCCTTGGAACCAACAGTCAAGAAATCAAAAGATTTCTGAGAAAATCTGCTGCAAAAGACTTCCTTAAAGTGCTGAAAAGCAAAGGTGCCACCTTTAAGACTAAGGCACAAACCCAGTACTGCAAGGACACAGTAGCTGGGGCAGGGGGCCGGGAACCACGCTCTCGGGTAAAATTCAGGCCAACTGGCATTTTGCTAAGAGGGCTCTCTGCACTCCACATTGGTGAGTGGCATCTGGGGTCTTAAAAGCTGCCAAGCTGCCATCTGAGGGTACAGCAAATGGTCCCAACTCAGCAGGAATGGATGATAACCGAGAACCAAAATGACATGTGGGAAAGAACCCAGAGGATAGAGACCCCCACATGAGTGGGTGTCTACACTGACTCGTGACCGGAAAAACGGGATGGTGCCCAGTGCACCACCAGTGATAGCTGCAATGGAGCTCACAATATTGAGTCTTATTGGCAACACAAGAGAAAAAAGGAGTACACCCTGAGATCTCCAATGCAAGACTGCAATTGATGGTCCATGAGCATGGCCCCTGGCCTTGATGCTGCTCCTGCCCATAATGAAGGTCCATTCTTCACACAGAAATGGATTGGACTTGTCAACTCAGAGTGACCGTATCTTGGGTGCACTTTATGGTTCTATGCATCTATAGGATGTCATCCTGCTGACCTCTTACTGGAAGGAGAAGGAGTGGGTGGAAAGAGGGGAGACTGTTGGGAGGATGGGACATGTATGCACCAGGGAGGAAGAGTGTACTGTCACCGTGCAGGGAGAACAGGGGAAACCTCATGTAGGTGGGCATGCGAATTTATACAGGAACGTACATTTTCATTCCGTCATACTAAAAACAAAGACAAAGGCACGCCTGATCCAAGCCATGGTTTTCTCAGCTGCATCTCACGCATGTGAAAGCAGGACAGTGAATCCAGACAGAATTAAGGCTCCTGATTGTGGGGCTGGAGAATACTTAATACCAGACTGCCAAAAGGATGAACAGGTCTGTCTTGGAAGAAGTATAACCAGAACACTCCTTAAAGGATGGTACAACTATACTTGGGACACACTGTCAGGAGGGATCAATCCCTGGAGGACACTGTGCTTGGTAATGCAGGTCAGTGAAAACGGGGAAGACCTACCTTCGACAACGTGGACAGGGTGGGTCCAATGATCAGCCGAAGCATAACACATGTCGGCACGGTGTAGGACCAGACAGTGTCTGGCTCTGTTGTCCACACAGTCACTGTGAGTCAGAACTGACTCCAGGGCACTTAACACTCCAAAGCTCAAGTGATTTCACTGAATTACCTCTCCACTAGCATTACACCTTACAGATCTGCACAGTACCTGCAGTATATCCAAATGGAGATGCCAGAGTTGGATATATACATCTGCACGTTCAGAGAAAAGTGAGCACTGAAATTTGAGTATTAAAAAAATCACTGGTTTATATCACCCAAAGGGCACCATACAGAGAAGCCAGATACAGAACAGGAAATTGAGGTATGAAAGGCAAGTGGGTGGTGAGGGAAAGCTTGGTTGGTTAATTTGCTGGTTTTGGCAAGTCTGCAGAATGAAGACCAGGAGGCCAGTGGGGAGAATCAGACAGAAGATCAGAACTGGGACAGAGGGGCTGGGGCAGGTAGAACCTGGGACAAGTACTATGGCAGATGACCCTGGAGCCAAAGGAAATCAAAAAAGCCTTGTTAAATATTAATACACAGCCATTGTCATCAATTCCAAACGGGAGCAACATTACAGGACAGAGTAAAACTACCCGAGTTTCGAAGGTGCACAGAGTGGATTCAAACTGCTGACCTTCTGGATAGTAACAACAGCACTTAACCAAGGTTTCCATGAAAATAAGGAGATAGAAATTAAAATGAAAGTAATCTGAATTTCTTAATTTGTGAGTCTCTTTCCTTGGTGGTGGAGACAGACAACTGAATTTGCAGCAGGAACTAGGAATCTGAGCTATGAAAGGCAGAAGGCAAGAGGAAGGCTGGTCGGTTCACCTGCTGGTTTTGGCAAGTCTGCAGACTAAAGGCAAGGAGGCCTGGGGGAAGCAGCAGACAGAAGACCAGGAACAGCCTTTAGAACAAGGTGAGGGCAGAAACAACAGGCCTGTGCACCCCACTTGTCCCTTTCCCTTTTATACTTCCTGGTACCTTATTTTACATTAGGACTCCCATATTGCAACCCTAAGGAACAGGGATTTGTTTCCTTGGCCTTCTCCTTCCCCAGTAGTTGGCTACCATGAAGCTGGCCAAACTGAGGCCAACTCCACATGCAATGGAAACGGTCTTGCACCACCCGCCAACCAGGAGGGCTGCTGCGAGTTTCCAGGGGCTGCCTGTCAGGCGCTGATCCGCCAGGCCTTGCTTCCCAGGCCGAGTTCAGCTTGTGCTGCATCACGATGACACACAAGCCTCCAAGAGGTGGTGAATGGATGAGGTACACTGGCCAGGAACCACATGAGATCATTCGAATGGAAGGCCGGAATTCTACCACTGAACCAGTGCCCCCTTCCCAGCATTTACCAGTAAATACTCCCTAACTTAGTAAGGTGGCTTGAAAACTCAAACACAGTATTAGGCTAGCATTTTGCATGTGCTTCCCCATTTATAAAATGGCAACATCTACTTCTCACTGTCCTTCCAGTCTCCATGGCAACAGTAGTAGTGAAATGCATACTGGGACCCCCACAAACACCACACCCCACTGAGACCACTAACAGGCCCCTTCAATCCACTCACAGAACGGTAATACAAAACAAGGCAACACGGACAATCTGAGGCAGTAGCCATCAGAAGAGCTTATGGTGAGCCTGTGTGGAATGTCAAAGGTTGGTTTAAACAGACGAGGGCACCGTAAGGGTAGAACAAGATGAGAGTGGGTTTGATTTGTAAGAGGTAGCAAGCTGATAGGTTTCCAGGACAGATTAGTCATATAGGAATAATCTTAAAATTAGGTAAACATGGGCACTTGACTGTAGAGAAGTCTTCATTTCAAACACAGAAGGAGACCAGGGGAAGGATGGCTGACTCCCTTTTGGACATATCAGATTTGAGATACTTTTTTGTCACATCCAGGTGTATCAACTGACTAATCTCAATGTATTAGGGCCAGAAAAAGTAGCTTAACCCTAGTGACTAAGACCCAGTTGCGGAGCCAGACTACTGGACTTGAATTTTTTGCATGTACTACCTGTAACTTTGTCTCGTTTTGTGTCAACAGGCAAAGAAGAGGACTTGATGGCAGGCTGCTAAAGCTGGTGCTTCAAACCCGCCCAGTGGGCAACCTGCTTCCGTGAAGACTACAGCTAAGAAAACTCTAGGGTGCATTTCTACTTTGTCTCACCGGGTCACGAAGATCTTGACAGCACCCAACAACCAAACAGTACCTGTTCCCAAGCTCTTTGGTATTAACGTAAACTGCTTAGTATGTCACATGGTTTATCTTAATTGCTATAAAAACGTTTGTCCTCAGTGAAAAATAAAAGACACTGCACAATTTGGAACCAGTACATAACCACAAACAGAGCACTTCAAACAATCTATTTTTAAAATTATGTTTCAAAGCTCTTGATCTTTAAAATCCAGTAATGAGTTCTTTTAGCTTAACTGTAATGCAGATCATCTTCCATTCTGATAAAACTTTTTCCCACAGTAACTTTGATGGATTAATGTCCAATTAATATACTTGATACATAATCAACATAGGACAATAAATATATAATCAGTAGAGGACAGAGTAAAGCTGTCCTAGAGCTTCCAAGGAGCACAAAGTGGATTCAACCAATTAATCAACTATTCTTGATTTTTGTCAAGTATTGATTTTGAATTTTAATCAAGTATGTTCCTTGTTGAACAATAAGCTAGCTCCCTTGTATTTTTCAGCAAGTGCTACATTTTATTAAAAGAGACATTATTTATTACCCAGCAAGTTAGGAAACAAATGTGTTTTAAATACTCATCTTTAGGAGAGGACATCACACTACTCCACAATTACAATCAAAGACGTCATGCGCTAACAATGCAGGCATCTTTATTTTACACCTGTTATGCCATGAATTCATAGGGAATAGGTTCCAGCAGCTCAGGCTCCTTTCCATTGGTTCTCACAAAGTGTGCTTCTCGGGGTGGAGCAGGCTATTCAAAAAAAAAAAAAAAGGCCCGAAAAGAATTACAGCAAGTTCTTTAATACAACGGTAAAATACTCTCACAACCAGTGAAACATACACTTGATCCCCAAATCATTACATTTTGTAAAAGAAAGTATCACCAAGCACCAGTCTTGCCATCCCTCCACATTAATCCCAACAAATCCTCACCAGACACTCACCTGGCGCTTCAGCTGAACCCAGGTCCCCTTCTCTTTGGCTTCCTTCTTTTTCTGGTCATTTTCCTTCACCCGTTTCAGGAAGCTGTCCCGGCTCTTTGAGTGCTTAATGTGCTCAATACGCACATTGATTCTCTTGGCAAGAATCTTGCCCCTGGAAAGAGCAAAAATTCTTTTAAATGCTTCATCAACAATTAACCCAAACTCAGAAAAACATTTTTTGGGGAAGTTTCACTCATTAAATAAATCATGAAACATTGTTTATTAACTTTACTGGAAGAACCCTTGAGGCAAATACCCTCTTAAGCTCTCTCTTCTAGCAAGGACAGGCCCTAACATACACAGTAATTTAACCAAAATCAAACTGCTCCAACTTACCACCTCTTAAACCTCTTTTTACACTCTGACAAACCTCTTTTTACACTCTGACAACCAGAACTGCTTAAAACCAAACTGCATAAGCAACAAAAGTTTCTAGTAACTCTACTTCAACTTGTTTCCTCTGACAGGATACAAGACAAACACAGAGTTTGCCTGAGTTTTAAAAGGATTATTTCCTTTACCCCACTTGAATGACCAATCAAGACATGAGTCCAACTGGCAAAGTGAAAAGTGGGTATGAAGGAATATACTACAAAGAACAAGGATATTACATACTTAACTTGTTTGTTCACAATAATGCCAACGGCATGCTGAGTGACATTGTAGACGCGCCCTGTTTTGCCATGGTAGCACTTGTGCGGCATCCCCTTCTGAACAGTGCCCATTCCCTGGGAGGAAGGAGACAAATGTTACACCAGTAGTCTCTCCTTCTTTTTCACCCTGAACCTTTTCATTCTAAGACTTCTTTTTCCTTTTAAATGACAACTCAGAGCTTTCAGAGCCGGTGAAATGTGTTTTTCACATTGCTTCAAAGCAATCAAAAAGACCATCATCATCAAGCTTTCGAGTGCCAGGGTACAATGTCAACACTGGTCGCAAAGGAACAGAGCTCGCATGTGCTTTCACAATAGCAATCCCCATCTTCATCAATAACTGAACCTGCAATATCCATATCCATTTGTATTAGATTAAATTCAGCTTTTCTACATTGTAATGCTACTTTCCCAATTTTGTCATTTACCTTAATGTCCACAATATCACCCTTTTTGTAGATTCGCATGTATGTGGCCAAAGGAACAACGCCTGCAAAATATTTTAGTGTGGTCAGTATCAAGAAAAAAACTTTTTTTTTTTTTTAAAGCAACACACACATACAATTCTGACACAAGTATTTTAAAGCTCGCCAGTGGAGAACTTATACTATTAGTAAAGATCAATCTACTAAATCACAATTCTCTCCAAATTAAAGTTGAGTCATGTACCAATACTTAGTTAAGAAACTACTACATAAGAGTCAATTCTTTTATTTATTACAAAAACAAGTTAGACAAATACTTGTTAAGTAACACTATTTATTAATACATGGAGTGACTCATGTTAATAAACAAACATTCTCCCCTTTGCTCCCCAGGCCAGCAAACCTTACCATGCTTTCTGAACGGTCTAGAGAACATGTAGCGCGTGCCTCTTCTCTTTCCCTTTGTGTTTGTCATTTTGGCGGATTACTGAAACCAGAAAGCGTAAAAAGTGAACCTCAAAATTACAATTTGTACTTCTACACAAAGGGCCTGTGATTTCAGACGGTTGCATCTTAGCAGATTGAACAATTATGGAAGAATCCAAAAAGCTGGACCACCAATCTATTTCTTTTAAAGGGCAAAAATCTGTCCTTTTTGCCTTCTAAAAAAGGCCAAATAAAGTCTTTGCCAAACTGCTTAAGTTCTTAGCATTAAAATGCATTTATTCATGTTTCCATCCCTTGCTTCCCAGCAGAAGGAGTCATGACACTCTAATAACAAATATACCAGGGACTGCTGGAAGAACAAACAGGTCTATCCCAAAAGAAGTACAGCCAGAATGCTCCTTAAGTGCAAGGACAGTGAGACTTTGTTTCTTGAACTTTGGACACATCAGGAGAGACCCACTCACTGGAGGAGGACACCATGCTTGGTAAAGTAGAGGGTATGAGAAAGAGGAAGACTGGTTGCCATAGCGACTGCAACAATAGGCACAACTTAAGATCCACTGTGAGGCTGGAGCAGCACAGGGCTGTTTGCGTATGTTGTACATCCAGTCACCATGGGTTGGAACCAACTTGTGGGCACTTAAGAACAAGGCTGAGACCATTTCAACATTTACGAAACAGGCAAGAAAACAGTTTTCCATATGAGGATACAGTGCTAATTCTTAATTGATTTATATAAAGTCCTAAGCAGACAACCTGGAAATCAGAACCCACATCAGTACCTATTTCCTATAACATAAAAACACAGAAAACTTCGACCACACTCTATTTACAGAACTCAGTCTAGGACACTAAGGGCCCTGAAGTTACGATGCAGGTACTTTCTAGTTAGAGAGCCCAACAAAACTCAACCTTCAAATTTTACATGGTCTATCAAACTTCTTTACTTGTCCACTTCATTTTGTGTTCCCTCTAATTCATATTTCCAACTACTTGAACAATGCACTTACTGGGAAACGTACACAGGACAGGAGAAAGAACAGGTTGTCTTATCACCAACTCAAATTTGACACAGGCTGCGCCATTTAACTCACCCTCACCAAAGAGCATTCAGAATTAACTCTTCAGTGTTCCCCAAACGCCCAAGAGTGGCTTTGACCTCTGCTCACTCAAGAGCACAAGTCCCACTTTCCAGCAATGACTTGTACCACAAGGCACAATAAACCAAAGTGAAGCTTAATCGATGACTGCGCTCTAACACATATTACCCAAACTGGCCTCTGAAGACTCCTTGATCTTGAAGAACGACTCTACCAAAACACATTTTCCATACAGTTTGTGCAGCAATGAGATACAAGAACCTTAATCTATCATACCTACAACATTAATGCATCTTTTATTAAAATAAAATTTAAAAAAAAGCAAATGAGTATCTGCTTAACGCCAAACACCCTGTTCCAACTCTCAAACCCCTCATTTATAAATGAGCGACTCTGATGTTTCAAGTCACTAGTGTGTGAGGGGCAGAAACAAGTTGTTTTTGATTCCAGAGCCCACGCTCTTCCCACCAGATCCCCTCTCCTGTAAGAAGTCTGTTTACGTCCAGCCTAATACATACAAATGGAGTTTTTCTAAACAGTAATTAAAGTGCAAGTTTTCTGTTTTACTGCAACTTGAATTTGAAAACCAGTTTGCTAAGATGTTTCAACTCTACTAAAACTGCGAGCCAAAGACTTATCCAGTAACTTTCTCCCTACAATTCTAAGTCAGACATCCAAGAATCCTTTCACTAAAAAAATTTTTTAAAAATCAGTCAAATTGGCTGCTGTACAGTCAACTCCTACTTCTGGCGACCCTACAGGGCAGAGGAGAATTGCCCCATTAGGTTTCCTAGCTGTACTCTTCTTCTGAAACAGACCACCACATGTTTCTCCCGTGTAGCAGCTACCTTTCAGGAACCAAAACCTCAACCACTGTCCCGCTAGGGACCCAAACAGTTAACTCGTCGTTGACAATGCTGGTGTGGTCACTTAAGTTCTTTCCCACAATCTAAGATTTGGAGTCAAAACGAAAATAGAAATGATTTCCTGCATTTAAGGCGACACAGCAGGCACTTACGCCATCTCCAACCCAGCGCCCCCGCTTCCACACACGCTTAAGCCTCATCATCAGAGGTTGAAACTGACATCTGAGTCCAAACCCGTTCCTACTGTCCCCAAGTTCCTGCATTACCATGCAGGTTTACATTTCACCATAGAGATCAGATATGCTGCACTCAATGGAATAGAAACCATCATGCCATGCGACAAGAGACTAGTAAATTCCAGGATTCCAGGGCTCAGTCTGGGAGCACAAAGGAGATAAAGTCCTATCCTGAATAACGCACAGTGTCTCTCCCCAGTGACCCGGTCTCTTTGTTTATCAAAGACTGTCCCCCTGCAGGACTGCAAACTCGCAGTCCGGACCCCACTTCCCGGCACAGGCCTGCGGCAGGCTGCTCCCAGACTGGGAGATGGCCCCACCAGCCCACACCTATGAATCCCCAACTGACTAAACGGTCTCTCAGGGGTCACCACACACAGCCTCAGCGCTCCTACTGCAAAGACTCAAGTCTTCACCACTCGGGGTACCGGGAGCCACGCGCGGGCCCTACCTGCAAGATGGCGGTTCAGGCCGAAAAGAAGGAGGCGGAGCCACGGCGCCGGACTTACTAGGGCCGGCGGGCTGCCCGCATTGCTGCCTGAATGAAACGCCAGCTCAAAGAGACTCTTCCGTGGCGTACGAGGTCGTTTCTGAGAACGAGAAGGGTCTGTGAGGATAGCCTCTCTTCTCGCTAAGAAGACACAACCAGCCGACAATAGCTTACACTTGGATCTTGTCGGACAGCCCGGAAAGGGGCCTTCAAGGGCATCAAGAGGACGCGACCCCGAGCGCCTTGACGCAGCCCTTGCGTCAGAGCCGACGCCGGAAGGCAGCTTGCGTCTGCGCTCTCGGACGGGAGGGAGCTCGCAGTAGTGCCGGGTCTGCGCGCTTGGACGTTCCCTAGCGTTTTTTGCAGAGAACGGTTGCGTAGGAGCGAAAGTCAAGCTGCAGTGAAGCAAGACTGTTATCTAGTTTGTATGTCCTTTGAAGAGTTTTGTTTTTTCCTGGGCTTCTGTACAGGTAAATTGTTAAAACCAGTTTGGCAAAATCTTGTAAATGGAAGTTTGTGAGTTCTAAATCCCAGTATTCCGCACCTAAATTTAGGTCATAAAGAAACTTCCACACGTGGGCAAGGGGTGTACATAGAAGCACTGGGGGTACGAGCAAAAAATAAAAAAAATTAGAAATGACCATCAATAAGTGAATCAGTGTATCTTTTATGAAATATTTATACAACAGAATAATCTATGCTAGTAAAACAAGATCGAACTTAGATGTATCATGAGGCCAAAAGAACACGATGTAGATAGAATACTCTGAGGGAGTCTCCCTTACCCTTGCTGACCGTCTGTTCCATAAAACCTGATGCCCTCCTTCTGTGATTGTTCCTGATGATGTGTCCAGAGCCAGTTAGCTGGACAGTGTTGTGTTGTGGTCCCTCCGTTTTTTATGGGCAAATTTTTGGCAGTAGATTGCCACACCTTCTAAGTCTGAAAACGCCACTGAAACCTGTCCACCATGGGTCGACTTGCTGGTATTTGAAATATGGATGCTTCCAGCATCAGCAACGTGGAAGCCACCACAGTACTGACAGGTGATGGGAGATAGACACGCATATCTGTATATGAAAGGGTCTTCCAATAAGGGTGTCCTGTCTTTGAACTTGAATAAAACAAGTTGTGTAAGTGATACAGCTTTAATTGTTTTCTCTTTGAAATACATTTAATGGCATTATGTGTGGAGAAGAACTTCAGGTAAATGGCTGCCGAAGTACCTTCCAAGTGGGGTCAAAAATAGTGAGTTACCATAGCATGCTATCTTTCACCATTGAAAGTCACAGCCTCTCCTCGGATTAGTCCTGGAAAGAAATACGGGACAATGATTCCACCAGACCAAAATCCACACCAAACGGTAACTTTTGGGGATGAAGTGGAAGTTCTTGAATCTCGGTCGGATTCTCGTCGCTCTCAATGTGACTGTTTTGTTGGTTAACAGAACCATTGATCCGAAAATGGGCCGCGTCGCTGAAGATGATTTTTTGGCCGATGCCGGGTCAAATTCCGATTGCTACAGAGCCCGCTCAGCAAATATACGGCAGCAATCTATGGTCGTTGGACTTCAGTTCTTAGTTAAGACAGTTTTGTAAGGGTCAAGCTTCAAGTCCACATGCAAAATCCAGCAGATTATGGTTGACTAAAGGCCCAGTTCGTGTGCTCGGCGAGAAATTGATTCGGATGGATTCTTGCATCCACTCTGACAAATGGTGGTGATGTTTTCATTGCAGTGTGTGGTTTGTTGACGCACAGACGTCTGGCAGCAGACCCGGTTGTCTCAAATTTTTAAATCAAAAGTCAAATTGTTCTCTTGTTGCGACAATTATGCACATCGTAAATTTCATGTAGTGCACGGAATGTTCGGCAAACAGAACTCCCGTTTTTGATAACAAACTAATAATTTGTACATGTTGTGGGATTGTGTAAACTTTTCATGGCTATTTGTCAGTACTAATCAAAAAGGTGATAAATATGGTCGCTATAGCTTCACAAGCACAGCCACCATGAGCTGTCAAAAAGAGGACATCCTTGTTGGAAGATGCTTTGTCTATATGTATATTATTAAGAATACATACATATATATGCATACATAGTGTATATATATACACACATTGTCTAATTTATATACAAAGCATTTTTAAACGTGTAAAATGACATGTGTTGCTTAGGTGTATATACACATGGAAATGGTCAAGAAATACCAGGACAGAAAAATTACCACATTTAAAATAGTGGAAAGGATATATGGGAAGCCTTAACTGACAATCATTTATTGTGCTGGTTATTAGTCATACAACTAATTCAGTTGCTTCTATTATTAATATTTTACATTAGCATGGTACATTTGTTACTGTTAAGGAATCTGTATTAATACATTATTATTAACTAAAGCCCATAGTTAATTCAGATTTCCTTAGTTTCTGCATTATGTCCTTTTTTCTGATCCGGGATCTGAGGTAGACACTATATTTTGTCTTCATATCTCCTTAGACTTCTTTCTGCTGAGACAATTTCTCAGACTTTCTTTGTTTTTTATGAGCTTGACAGTATGGAGGAGTGTTGATCAGGTGCTTTGTAGGATGCCCTGCTATTAGAATTTGTCTGATGTTTTTCTCATAATTGTGTGTATTTTTTATATTGTATTTTTGAAAATCGCCTAAGTAACTTAAAAACTTCTCTGACTGAATATAAATAACTTTTTAAAAAATCTTTATTTTTTGGGCTCACTCCCCTAATGTGTCTGAAAGTTGTAGTTTCTGAAAACTGCATTGGCTCCAAAATTTTGAATTTATACATCCCCCTGTGTGACCAGGGAGCTCTGGGGTGCAGTGGTTAAGCATTGAGCCACTGATCAGAAGGTTGGCAGTTCGAACCCAGCAGCCACTCTGTATGAGAAAGATGTGGCAGTCTGCTTTCATAAAGATTGCATTGGAATCTTCATGAAAATTCCAATTGGAGATCTCCAGCTTTGGAAATTTCCAGCATTGGAAATGTTATGTGGCAGTTCTACTCAGTTCCTATATTGTTGCTATGTGTCAGAACCTCCTCGATGGCAACAGGTTTTTTTGGTTTTCTGTGACCAGCCTCCAGCACTTGCTGAAGAACATGAGGATGAACACTGTCATCATCGATCATCGATTCCTTCAATGCATTGACTTCTCAACTTTCTGTAACCATTACTCTTTCTTGACTTCTGTGTTCTTCCTCTTTCAGCTTGGTTTTCAGTAGTTCATCTTTCAGTTACCTTTCACACCGCTCCCCTAGCAAATATGCAACAACAACCAAAAAAAAAAAAAAAAAATCCAACCCAGTGGCTGTCAAGTCAATTCTGACTCACAGGCACCCTGGAGGACAGACGAGAACTGCTCCACAAAATTTTCAAGGAACACATAGTGGATTCAAAGTGCTGACCATATGGTTAGCAGCCGTTTCACTTAATCACTGTACCACCAGGGCTTCCAGTGTACAGTTTTGGAAAAATGCCACCCTTTACTGTTTCTGTGACACATCCCCCGCAGCTAAGTATTGTTGAAGGTCATCTTACAGTCGTGCAAATGGATGTGACTGTAAACCAGTCATCCTTGGACTGTGTTTTACATGTAGACATGTTTTCTTCAGCCCCTAGAATGTTCCTTAAGACAAATTATAAAAATCAGGGGGTAGTGATAGTTTAGTGGTAGAATTCTTGGTTTCTGTGTTGGAGACCTTGGTTGAGTTCCTGGCCAGTGTGCACCACCACCCACCTGTTAGTGGAGGCCTGCATGGTTCTATAATGTGGGGCAGGTTTCAGTGGACCTTCCAGGCTGAGGCAGAAAGGAGAAGAAAGGAGTAGTGACCTGCTTCCCTGAATTAGCTGATAAAAACCCTCTGGATCCTAACAGTCTGATCTGCAACAGATAACTAGATTGGGACAAGACAAGGCAGTGTTTTGTTCCATTGTGCACGGGGTCACCATGAGTCAGGGGTCAAGTCAACAAAACAAAAATCAAGATGTCTGGCTTCTCTTGAAAAAAATTAGGTTTAGATGAGGCATGTATCCTTGTGTTTCCTTTAGATGGGCATGTGTACTAGAGTTCATTGTCTGCTTTGCCTGCTTCAGTCATTTACCAGCCTCGTGACTGGTTTGCCATAAACTCATAGTCAACCATTCTCAAATGGGCACTCGGTACTGAGAACTGGATCCCCACTGAAGTTCCAGAGTTAGTATATTTACCCACACTCTTCAAAGAGTGTTTCACATTCTTGGCTTCTATTCTCCACTCTCCCATCACTTCTCTTCACCTTTCTTTTCACTGATGATTGCTTAATTTTTATCAGTGTACAAACATGCTCTGACATGTCTACCTAAAGCTCATAATCTTCTTATATCTGGCTCTACTAAACCTTATATTCCCTTCTAGCTACTTACTGCCCAATTATTTTCATTTTCTTTTTGTTGAACTTTTTTTTAAGAATCCTGTGAAGTTACTGCTTTGTAGTCACTCAGTTTCCATGGAGAGAGCAGTCAAGAAATCAAACCACATAGAGCATTGAGGATATCTGTGGCAAAAAACGTCTTTAAAAAATTAAAAAGCAAAACTGTCGCCAAAGGACCCAACACATTGTCTTTTCAATCACCTTATGTGCATGGGAAGTCTGGCCCATGAAAAAGGAAGACTGAAGAACTGAAGCTTTTGAATTATGAGGTTGGCAAAAAAATTGTGAGTAAACCATGGCCTGCCAGAAATCTGCTGTGGAGTAAGAACGGCCAGACTTCTCCTTACAGGGAAGGATGGCAAAACTTTGTTTTGCTTACTTTGGACGTGTTACCAGGAAGGACCAATCCTTAGAGAAGGACACTGTGATTGTTAGGGTTGTATGCCAACTTGGCTGGGCTGTGATGCTCATTGATTTGGCAGTTGCGATATGGTTTGGAAGTCACGTAGTGATGTGATCACCTCTGTGATGAGGTTAGATGTAACGCGATTCCCTCCGTGACAGGATGTACTGTGAGTAGCCAGTCACTTAAGAGACATTTCCTTAGAAATGTGGCCTGTGTCCGATATAGGCGGACTTTCTAGCATGGCTTTTGGTGGTTCTGGATCCTATAGCTGGCTCCCATTAATCTGACCTCTAGTTCTTGGAACTTCAGTTAGCAGTTTCCCTGTCATCTTGCCTGCTGATCTTGGGATTTGTCTTTATTCACAGCCTGCGAGCCAGGGTCCTGCTATCCACTCACCAGTCTTCGGTTTGCCAGTGCCTGCAGCTACATGATCACCCTGACATATTGACTTGGGATGGTCTGGCCGCTAACCTCATCAGCTATACCTTTGATGTAAATCTCTCTCTCTCTCTCTTTCTTCCTCTCTCTCTCTCTTTATACACTTTACTGGTTTTGCTTCTTTGCAAAACCGAGCCTAATACAGACATCACGCTTGATTAATTAGAGGATCAGCAGAACAGAAAGACCCTCGTGAAACAGATTAACACAGTGGCTGTAACAGTGGGCTCAAACACAGCAACAGTTGTGAGGGTAGTGCAGGATGGTGAAATGCTTTGTTCTGTCATCCATGGGGGTCACTGTGAGTCAGAGCTCCCTGGACCTGCCAACGTAACAACAGTCAAAACCTGTCAGATCTCAGCAGTTTCACAGGGTTTCATCTTAACACCTGAGTACTGCCGTCTCGTCCTCATCTCCCATTCTATTTTTAATTCATTCTAATCCATTTTCTGCCACAGTCGTGTCATTGAAACTGCTCTTGTCATCAACTGCTTCCAAGTTGCCAAACCAGAAAGACACTCCTTGTTCTTGCCTTGCTGGATCTCTCAGGAGCTCTGGACTCTGTTGGCCACTCCTTCCTGCTTGAAACACGACCTTTCTGATCACTCTACAGTTCTATTTTGCTGTTTTTTTCCCCCACCTTTACCAGCCCTTGTGGTGCGGTGGTTACGTGCTCAGCTCCTAACTGGAAGGCTGAAGGTTTGAACCCACACAGCAACTCTGCAGGAGAAAAACCTGGTGATCGGTTTGCATGAAGATTATAGCCAAGAAAACCCTCTGAAATAGTTCTGCTCTGTGACATGGGGTCACTGTCAGCCAAAATTGACTCCATGGCACCCAACAATTACAACAATATAACAATATAACAATTGACTTTGTGAGGACTTGCAGCTAGTTCCCCTGCTTCTCTCTTCATATACCACCTTCCTGCATAAATTCGTTTACTTCCATAATTTTAAATCCTGTCTCCATTCTGCTAATACCAGATTGATTGATTCGGGTCTCTCCTCTACACTTCTGTTCAGCTTGACATCTATCGTGGATAGCCTTTAGCATTTCAAAGTCAGCGTATCCAAAGTAAAACTGTTGACTTCCTCTGTGAAATTTTGAGTAACTTCCGTGTCGATAAATGGCATAAACCAGAAACCTAGGTTTCATCTTCAAGTTCTCTCTGTTTCCTCTGTATCTAAACTCATCAGCCATTTTTTCCCCTGTTCTATTTGCAGAATATATCCGCAGTTGGTGTGCTCTTCCTGTCTCTATGGCCACAACCACCAGGATGTCACACTGGACTGCAGCCACGGCTCTGTTATGGTCACTGCTTGCATTCTTGGTCCCACTGTATCCGTCTTCTGCGTAGTAGCCAGAGTGACCTTTTTTAATGTCAACTGATTATATCACACGCCTGTTTAAACCCCTCCAAAGGCTTCCCTGGTGGCCTAGTGGTTAAGTGCTACTGCTGCTCACCAAACGGTCAGCAGTTCAAATCCACCAGACAGTCCTTGGAATCTCTATGGGGCAGTTCTACTCTGTCTATAGGGTGACTGTGAGTTGCAGCTGTGGGTTTGGTTTGGCTGTTTTAAAGACTTCTGTTGATTTTAGACTAAGATCAACACTGCATACTTTGGTTTATAAGGTCTGCATAAAGTACCTCCTGTGTCTCTCCAGTTTCTGTTGGTACTCCCCTCTTCCTCCTTGCTCTGTTGTCTCTCCTGCTGCATTCTATGCTTTCATAAACACACCAAGTTCTCTCCAGCCTCAGGAGCTTCGTGCATGCTGTTCCCTTTACCCTTCAAGTGACTCATCCTTTCTTCGACATCTTATCTGCTGGCTTCTTTAAAGAGGCCTCCTGAAAGGAGGGGTGCCTGTGAGACTGAAAAATGAGTGGGAATCAGATGAGGAAGGTTCAAAGAGTACTTCACGTGGAAGCGGTACAGCATGTGGTATGAGCAGTGTGGTATTGCTGATGTAGGAGTAGAATGATGAGAAATAAGCTGAAAAGGTAGTAGGGAGGCTTCTCATCATGGTATTGAAGAATGCTGAACCCTTGTCTACTGACACTTGAGAATCAAACCGACAAGTTTTAACAGGAGGGACAGTGACAATGGTAATGAGGTGACAGCTAATATTTATTCCATACCAGTTGCCTTCAAGTCAGTTTTTGACACGTGGCAACCCCATCTGTGTAAGAGTAGAGCTGTATTCCATAGGGTTTTCAATGGCTGAGTTTTCAGAAGTGGATTGCCAGCACTGTCTGTCAAGTTGCTTCTGGGTAGATTTGAACTTGGAAGAAGCCAAGTGCATGAACCATTTGGACAACCCAGGGACCCCAGTTAATCTTTCAAAACAACAACACTGCTATTGAGTCATGATCTTATAGGCAGAAAGAATGGCCCCGTAGACTTTGAAATGCTGTAATTTTGACACACTGTCTTATTCCTGCTTTAACAGGAATACCACAAGTGGATTGCTTTAAAAAGAGAAATTTTATTTTGTCTCTGTCCAGTAGGTTAGAAGTTCAAATTCAGGGTGTCAGCTTCAGGGGAAGGCTTTCTCTGCTGGATCTGGAGGAAGGTCCCTGCTGTCAGTCTTCCCCTGGACTGGAAGCTTCTGAGGTGCAGGGGCCCTGGTTGTTTCCAAAGGATGTGCTCAGCTTCCAGCATAGCTTCTTAGGGGCATGAGGTCCCCAAATCTCTCTGCTAGCTTCTTCCCTTTGTCTCACAAGAGACTGCCTCAAAGCACTAAATGGTCTTGCATACTGAGTCCCGCCCTACTGACCCAACCATTGCCCACCCACTCTTATTAACATCCTAGAAGGAGGATGTATTTCTTTTATTTGCTTATTTTTTTTATTATGATTGAATGAAACTGTACATCCCCCTATAAATTCACGTGCTCATCTATATGCAGCTCCCACTGCTCTCCCTGCCTGGTGACAGCACACCCCTCTTCTCTGCTCCATATATGTCCAATCCTCCCGACAGTCTCCCATTCCCTCCTCTCCACCTACTCCCCTTCCTCCAGCAAGAGGTTAGCAGGATGGCATCCTATAGTTGCATAGAACCATAAAATTTTCACAAGATACAGTCACTCTGCGTCACCAAGTCCTATCCATTGATGTCTGAAAAGTTGACTTTCATTAAGATTTATGGACAAGGACAGCATCAGGGCCAGGGGCCATGCTCCCAGGGGAACCCCGAAGCCCCTGGACCATCAATTGTGGTCTTTTATTGGAGATCTCAGGGTGCACTCCTATTTATTCTCCTTTTGCCGGTGAGACTTAACTTTGCGAGCTCCATCATGGCTATCACTGGTGGTGGCCGGGCACCATCTTGTTCTTCTGCTCAAGAGTCGGTGTAGAGACCCACTCACATGGGTCTTTCTGTCTTCTGGGTTCTCTTTTCCCCATGTTGTTCTTGTCCTCAGTGATCATCTGTTCCTGTTGAGTTGGGACCATTTGCTATACCCTCAGCTTTTAAGACCTGAGACATAGAGGCAGGATTTATAACAGGGAGGAACAGAACGTAATACCAGGAGTCATAGCCTAGCTAAATTGTTCCACGGATTTTTTGAGGGGGAGGACACAATTCAATCCATGATGCTGTCACACACTGGCACATATTTTTCCAGCACAGCAGTCTGAACCATCAACCTCTTGGTTAGCAGTTGAGTGCTTAACCACTGTGCTATCAGGGCTCTTCAGTTAACATTTCCTGAGGGCTTATTCTGTGTGCCAGTAAGCACTTTGCAAAAACTGCATTTAGTCCTCACAGCAATCCTACACCATCCTGCGAGGGAACTGATGTTATGTGGAATATGCATTAGAAGAGTAAAAACAAACAAAAAAACCCAAACCACCAAACCCCCTGCTGTCAAGTCAACCCTGACTCATAGTGACCCTATATGTCAGAGTGGAAGTACCCCATAGAGTTTCCAAGGAGTGCCCAGCAGATTTGAACTGCTGACCTTATGGTTAGCAGATGTATCACTTAACTGCTTACACCCCCCAGATATTCCTTAAAAGAGGAGACAGTGTAAAAAAATGGCTGTTTTCCAGTTTTTTCTCCATTCCCAGTTTGAGATTTAGCATTCTCAAGTCAACTGCTTTACCAGGTCTCAAAATTTTGTTGCTGTTGTCTTGTGTTCTCATCATACTTGTGGTTTAGAGATTTAGACACACACACATCTTTACCCAGATATTTATGAGTTTTAGGAAACAAAATTAAATGAGGGTATTCAGCCCACCAGGTTAGGCTAGAAGCCCCTAACCCATTGCCAATGCATTAATTCTGACTCCTAGCAACCCTGCAGGACAGAGTAGAACTGCCCCATAGAGTTTCCAAGGAGCACCTGGTGGATTCAAACTGCTGACTTTTTGGTTAGCAGCCATGAAGCTTAACCCCTACACCATTAGGGTTTCCTTGAAGCCCCTGGGATAATTAACTAGGTTAACTCACTGATTATTCTAGCAGAACTAGATACTAAAGAAGGAACTCCAGGACTGTCTGAGGAGTTAGGCTGTGAAGTGAGCACTGTTTTTGGCTACCTAGAGTTATTCTCCTTGTCTGTTAGGGATTGAATTGGGTCTTCTAGAAAAACCAAACCACTGATGTTGAGCCAATTCTAACTCACGGCAACCCTTTAGACAGTGTAAAACTGCCCCATGGAGTGTCCAAAGAGCACCTGGTAGATTTGAACTGCGAACCTTTTAGTTAGCAGCCGTAGCACTTAACCACTATAGCACCAGAGTTTCTTCTCCAAAAAAATGTGTTGTAAAACCCTAATCCCTGTACTTTGGGACGTAATCGTATTTGAAATACACTATTCTTTCTTGTTTTAATGAGGTCATGTCAGTGTAGGGTGTGTCTTCAGCCAGTCACTTTTGAGTATAAAACAAGATTAGGCACAGAGAAGCAAACAGAGATGGGGGAAGGCAGACACTGAGTCCCATGAAGATCACCAAGGAACCGAGGAGCAGAAGCTGCAAATTCACTAGTACCTTCCCCAGAGTCCATAGAGAGAGTCTTTCTCTAGAGCTGGCACCCTGAACTTAGATTTCTAGCACTCTAAGCTGTGAGAAAACAAATTCATGCTTGTTCAGACCACCCACTTGTGGTATTTATATTATAAAACAGTAGATTACTGGTGACATAGTGATTAAGTGCTACGTCTGCTAACCAAAAGGTCAGCAGTTCGAATCCTCCAGATTCTTCTTAGAAACTCCATGGGGCAGTTCTACTCTGTCCCAGAGGGTTGCTCTGAGTCGGAATCGACTTGATGGCGGTGGGTGTGATTTCAGGTACACTAGATTACTAAGACGCTCCCTCATAGGCACCATGTTTACTTTGGGAATAGTAACTCCTTATCCCATGTGTATAGTCTTCTTAGGAAGGTAATTGCCACCCATTTCAGAACCAAAGGTACTAGAGTCTCCATCTCCTTGTTCCAATACAACCACAGGGCAGTCTCAGGCCTGCAGTCAGCCAACTGGATGCTGTAGGTTTCATCATTAAATTGTGAGTGAGTGATATAGCAACATAAGGAATGCCTGGAGGTTGGTGATTGTGGCAGCGTCATGCTCACCAGACTTTTTCTAGAAAGTTCTCTGGGACTGTTTTTCAGTCAATTCCCCACCTCCCCATAAGAACCATCCAGTATTCTGATTCCTCTCACTTAAGTTGGTTTTTAAAAACCCTAGTGATATAGTGATTAAAGCACCGTAACTGAAAGGTCAACAGTTCGAATTGCCCAGCTGTTCTGTGGGGAGAAAGACTTGGTGAGGCCATCTGCTTCCGCGTTAGAAACTATAAGGCATTTCCACTCTGCCACATGAGGTCACCATGAGTCAGAATCGACTCCATGGCAGTGGGTTTGGTCAGTGGTATGGTTTATGTTAGGATTAGGTTATCCTTGAATTTCATATACCTAGTGCCATACAGTATGGACGCGTTATCGCAAAGGACCAGTCCCTAAAGAACATCATGCTGGTAATGTAGAAGGTCAGCAAAGACTCTCAGCAAGGTGGACTGGCACGGTGACTCCAAGAATGGCGTCAGACACAGCAGTGACTGTAAGGGTGCCGCAGATCTGAGCACTGTCAGTCATAGGACATAGGAGATGGCTTGATGGCGCCTAGCATGAGCGACTATGATATGTACTCATCTTTGTTTAGACTTTATTCAGCTAACAGAGAACGACTTAAAACATACAGAGAAAGAAACTCATCCAATCGATTTAGAAAAGGAGGTCAGCCAGTGACCAGGAAACCAAAGTGTTGTTTTGGAATTTGGTTATATTGGTATGTACATCCACGATTCAATTGTTTTATTGTACTTCTACCATATGAACACACAACAGTTTGTTCATCCAGTCTCCTCTTGATAGAAATTTGAGTTGTTCACAATTTTTTTGCTGCGGCAAATAAAGAAACTCAACCTGCGGCCGTCGAGTCAGGTCTGACTCATAGCTGCTATAATATTTTTGTGACTTTGTTCTTGTTTCTTTTGGATAAATATTTAGGAATAGAATTGCTAACTCGTAAGGTTACGGAAGTTCATAAGAAATTGCCGAATTGTTCTCCAAAGCAAACCCCAACTTTATTTATTTAGCAGTTTCCTCTGAAGAGGATAAGGCATTTATTTTTATTACCTGCTTTTAAAATTGGTTTGTATCCCTCACTAGCGCCACTGTACAGACCTGGAAACCAAAGTGGTTTGTTTCCTGAGTCTCTAAAGATACAATTTGTCTCCAGGTTGAGATCATTAGTGTAAAGAGACCAAGAAAACTATTGAAACTTAAAAAGTGATGTCAAGTAAATTAAATGTGGGAAGTAGGAAAACTCAGAACACATTCAGTATTTATTAGCATCTAGATGAAATCAGGCAGCAAAACTATTAAGTGATGGGGCTGTAAAAATAAATAGAAAGTGATCATTAACCTCACTGAGCCCACAGAGATGGAAGGGAAGGTGAGCAGACTGCAGTATTGTATCTGCAACAACTCAGGACACTCAGTGAGGGTGGGTGGGTGCCCCGTGGGTAAGGGTGGTACCCTGAGGTCAGAGGAGAGGGATGTGGAGACAGAAGAAGGCCTGGGTGAAAAGGGAAGCTTCACAGAGGAGGTTTGACTGGATGAAAGATAGTCCTTTGCCCAGGGACCAAGCAGCAAAGACATTTCAGGCAGAGGCCAACAGCTTAGGTAAAGGCAGAAAGATGGAGAACAGCTTAAAACATACAGAGAAGGAAACTTGTCTACTAGATTTAGAAAAGAAGGTCAACCAGTGACCAGGCATCTGACTTACCACAATGAAGCCAGTCTGTCATTTTCCACTCAGCTTGACTAAAACAAAACAAAAGCCACAACTCTTGGTCATTAAGCTAAATTCCTATATTCCAGGCTTCTATGTTTGTGTTTTCTCCTGTGAAGAGGCTTTAACAAAGCCCATGCTCTGTTAGGTTTTTTTTTTACTGAAGACCCTGGCTACTTCATGCCAGGAGGCACGGCGTCTTTGAACATAGCAGGAGATAGGGCTCAGTCCTTGATGTGGGAGGCTGCAGTTGGGTGTCCGCTGCGTCTCTCACCTCTCCTTTGTGGTTTGCCTTCTGTCTTGGTCGATTGACGGCAGAACACAGGCAAGTAAGACCTGATTAGGAGCTTCTAGTGTAGAAAGTATATAATGAGAACTTGTGTCTCCAAGAAAATGTCACTATAATGACATAGCTTAAGTAAAAAAGGGTAGAAACACTGAATAATTGGAAAGCATATTAGGAAGACTAATTATGTAAAATATATTAATCTTTTTTTCCATCAAGCCTTTCATCCCAGGTCCTGAGAAGCATCAGAGTGAACAAGATTAATTATTATTATTATTATTATTTTTTTTTAATCAAGCAGGAGTCCTGTTGGTGCCGTGGTTAAGCTTGTGGCTGCTAACCGAAAGGTTGGTGGTTTGAACCCCCCAGCCACTCTGAGGGACAAAATGTGGCAGTTGGCTTCCACAAAGATTTATAGCCTTGGGATTCTTATGGGGTCTGGGTTTTTGATGAAGCAAGGCCAGGATCACCCTCTTCAGAGTCCATTCTCTACCTGAAAATTGTGAGGCTTCTAGCCCTGTGATTAGACATCCGTGTCGGATCTCAGCCCTGCAACACAGGTTCTTACTGTCCACATCTCTGTTTGTCCCCAGCTCCTCTGTCTTCTTCCAGCCACTGAAGTGTCTTCAGCTGACGTAGCCTGTAAGGCCAATGCAAACCTGCAGAAGAACCAGATCAAACACAGTGAAACCTGTGAGAGTCGGGACTCTGCTGGACTGCCTTGTTGTTCTGGGTTGGCAAGTTTTCCAGCTGCCTCAGGAATCCCATCTCATAAGCACCCAGTGAGTTTTCCTTTCCTGACAGCTTTCTGCCTGGTGCAAATTGTGGCTTTCAAAGACTCTACTGTGTCTGGTGTGTTCAGATGGGAAATGTCGGGAAGTGCTGACGGCAGTCAGGGAGGCTGCTGCAGTGTTCTGGGGGGGCCAGATATGTTTAGACAACACTGCACAGTTTGGAAGTGTATAAACAGATGACGCAGGTCTTCGTTTACTGTGCTGTTGTAACAGAAATACCACCAGTGAGTGCCTTTAACAAACAAATTTACTTTCTCCCAGTTCAGAGCCTGGAAGTCTGAATTCAGCATCTGTTTCTAGGGAGAGGCTCTCTCTGCTCTGGAAGAGACCCTTGTCTCAGATTGTCCAGCACCCTTCTTGGTGTTCCTTGGCGTCTTCCAGTTGGTGTGTGTCTTCGCTGTTTATGCTTGCTTGATTCTGTGCCTCGTTTGCTTCTGTTGTATCGCCAAAGTGGTTGGCTTAAAAAAACATACCCTACACAATATGGCCTCATTAAAACAACAAAGAAAACCCTGTGCCCAAGTTGGGTTACGTTCATGGGTATGGAAACCAAAACCAAACCCACAGCCACTGTTGAGCCGATTCCTCAAAGCTGCTTTACAGGGCGGAGTAGATCTGCCCCGTAGAGATTCTGAGACTGTAAATCTTTAAGGGAGCAGCTCTCCAGGTCTTCTTTCCACAGAGTCACGGGGTGTGTTCCAGTGGCAAGCCTTTTGGTCAGCAGCCAAAGTGTTACCCACTGCTGCCACCAGGGCTGCTTTCCATAATAATTCTAAAACATGTTTTGCCCTTTTTCCTGCTTTGGCATTTCTCTGAGGGTGACAAAAGAGTGGAGAGAAAAACAGCCAAGCACTTTGGCAGGAATCAAGGTCATGGCAGGAAACTGTAGAAGCAGTGATTGTATTCTGTACGCGACATGCACTCACATTAAACAGAGCAAAACCACAGTTGCCTGAAGAATACCTTGATGTGGGGTGGTACAAATTAATGTTTTTTTAAATCTGCACTCTTAAAGTGCACATTTTTTAAATATGTATTGTGTCACCATATCAGGAACCCTGGTGGCACGGTGTTTAAATGCTCGGCTGCTGACGGAGAAGTTGGAGGTTCCAAACCTTCCACCACTCCAAGGGAGAAGGATGGGGCAGTCGGCTTCTGACAGTTACAGCCTTGGAAACCCTATAAGGCAATTCTACTGTGTCCTACAGGGGCTCTGACTCAGGATCACTCCACAGCGGTGAGTGTGATCGAGGGCCGAGACATTTCTCTCAAATGCAGGCACCAGGGTTCTCTAGGGGAGAGACCCTTTGGTTATTCTCCGTGTTGAGATCTGTACTGCCTACCTTCTCCCCTGCTCCCCCAACACTAATTTTAACTTGAAAGAATGACAGACTAGAGTTATTCACACCTGGGTATCTGGCAGACACTTTGTAAATAATGACCCAAATGAGCTTGAAACTTGAGAGAAACAACTGACAGTAGTTGCTGCCGATGAAAACTTGGAGCTTTCAAGTGAAAATGAGAACTTGGGTGAACTTGTAGCCACCTTTGGAGAGGCTGACAGTTTCCCAGAAGTTGGAGGCTTTTCTGTTGAGACCAGTGGTGACAGTAACAGATTCAGTTTGTTTTATATTGTATGTGTTTGTTTTGTATTGCATAACGAAATGGGTCAACATTTCGGTGATCTGCATAACTTAGTGAGCTGTGTTTTCCCTGGGACCAATGCCTGATGTTACAAAGCAATGAATGGGTGAATGATGCACTTACAGTGCAATAGATTTTAATATCAGAGAGTATGCAAACTTCATTGATGGGGTTTCAGATTCCACGTTGTGGCTAATCCAAAAAAATCTACCACTTGTCCAGCACTGGTATAAACATTATCTAAAAAAAAAAACAGAAAACTAAATCAATCCACTGCCTTTGAGTCAGTAGAACTGCCCCACAGAGTTTCCAAGGAGCACCTGGTGGATTTGAACTGCCTATCTTGTGGTTAGCAGCCATAGCATTTACCCACTATACCACCAGGGTTTCTGCTATCTAAAAAGATTATAAAAGTGCTACTCCTTTTTTACAGTGTATCTCTGAGACTAGATTTTATTCATATTCTTCAACCAAACAGTATCCGACAATAATTTGGATGCAGAATCAGATAGGAGTATCCAGCTGTTTTCTATTCAGCCAGACACTAAGGAAATTTGCAAAATTATAAAATAATACCATACTTCTCCTTCTCTTGTTATTGCTTTGCAAAATAGTTTTTTAAAAAAATTATAAAAACATGTTATTTATGTAACATGTAGAATGTTCACTATTTTTACTTTTAAATAAATTAATGAATAGTCTTAAAGATTCTTCAGTTTAAATCCTGACATGGTTAAAAAAACATCCAGTTGCTGTTGACCTGGATCTCATTCATGGTGACCCCAGCGCCCGTGTGTGTCAGGGTAGAACTGTGCTCCCCAGAATTTTCAATGGCTGATTGTTTGGGAGTCAGTCACCAGGCCCTTCTTCTGAGGCACTTCTGGGTGAGCTCAAGCATCCAGCCCTTTCAGTTAGCAGCCAAGTGTGTTATTTGTTTTTACTACCCAGGCCCTCTAATATGGCAAATACTGGTAGATGAAAAACACATAAGCAGAAATTCTTTTAGGATCCTGAATAAATGTTAAGCAGTGAGGTGCTCCGGCCAAAAAGTTTAATAATACTGCCCTAGTCAACGACTTTTGCTACTGCTGGGTGTACTTGGACTCCCCCACGGTGTCACTGGGAGTTCCCAAAGTCATCTCCATTTTTAGCAAACTTTGACAATATACTTTGACTGTTACAGTATTGGGGTCAGGATCAGGCCCAAGTAGACCTTGTTCTCATAGTGATCTTGCTTCTGCAAAGTTTTCCAGGAACATAGCCTTATGGGACTACTTCTGTTATGCTTTGTAAGTTATAGCATAAAACAGCTTTGCTGACTTGCCTGGTGCTGAAGGGCTTGGATTTCTGCTTTAATTTGCCCTGTACCTGGGCTGATTTTGCTTCACTGTCATTCTGTCATGTTCTTGGATTCCCAGAGAAACTGCTGATAGACCAACCAGGTCAAGTTAGATGAGAAAAATTTGATGGGGAATCTAATTGGCTGTGTTTGTTAAAGTGTATCTCAGGGACGCTTCTTCCCAAAGCCCACTGAGTTTTTCTCCAAACAGTCATTTCTGGTAAGTAAATGAAATAGGTGACCCATTGGGCTTTTATCCTCTGAGGAGATTTAGCATTTTCAGCTGACTGATGGTGTGTCTTGTCTTTATCTTCTGAACTATCATTCAGGTACCTGGCCATATGCTGATGGCCTTCGAATAAATCTCTGGTTGAAAAATTTTGACTGCAGACTTGCTGACAAAAGACTAAAATCTTTCTAGCTGTTGGAAAAATTACTCTGGCTCAAGTTACATGTATGCCAGGAAGTTTTGAGACAGATTGTTTTGGAAAACCAACAATAATTTGAACCATTAAAATGAACCACAATCCCATCAAACTATTTCTGCAAAATAGTTGATACAAAATGCTTTTAAAAGTTTGAGCACAGGGATTTGTAGCTGAAGCATAAAAGTGAGGAATCTCTGTCAGATATTAGCTGAATGCTGCTCGTTTATACTAAGCTCTTAAGTGGCAGAGATGGAATTCCGCTGCCGGCTGTTTTCCTCAAATTAGTATTCAAATGTCTCATACTTAAAACTCAATTTCTGTAGTATCTGAAAGCTGTTTTATGCACACGAAATTGTCAAGGTCCCATTTAAATTGTTCAGTGGCATTTTATTGAATTTTTGTTGATATAGGAGAAGATTCTGGGAACCTGGGAGGAAAGGGGAGAGTGAACCCTTAGGAATAGTTGTCACAAAGAATTTTAGAAGGAATTTCAGAAAACTATAATGTAAGCTTCATTCAACCAGCCAACTAGTTGCTGAGTCTGTGTGTATATCTGTCTGTCTGTCTTTCTCTGTGTGTGTGTATAGAACTGTGCTCCATGGGGTTTTCAGTGGTTGACTTTACAGAAGTAGATCACCAGTCCTTTCTTCTGAGGTGCCTCTGGATGGACTCGAACCATCACCTTCCAGTTAGTCACCAAGAATGTTAATCATTTGCCCCACCCAGGGACTCTGGCGTTAGGGACTCCAACATGCGGGTTGTTGTTGTGAGCTGCTGTCCAACTGCCCCCAGCAGACTCCTGGTGACACTGTGTACAGCAGATGAAGACACTGTCTGGCCCTGTGACATCTTCATGATCACACACGACTGCAGCTTGGACCTCAGCTGTGACCCTTAATGTTTTCAAGAGCTGATTGTTGGAAGTAGGTCACCAGGTCTTTCTTCCTAGTCCATCTTAGTCTGGAAGCTCTGCTGGAAGCCATTCATTGTCAGAGCGATGTGGAAGCCCTCACTGACAGATAAGTGGTGGCTGCATGTGAAGTACCTCATCTGGGAATCCAAGCTGAGTTTTCCATGTGCAAGGGGAGAAGTCTACCACTGAACCAAGTACCTAGACCAAAGACAAAAAAAGTTTCTGCTGTTGAGTGGATTCCAGTTCCTAGAGTCCCTATAGGATAGAGTAGAACTGCCCCATGGGGTTTCCAAGGAGTAGCTGGTGGACTAGAACTGCCAACCTTTTGGTTAGCAACTGAGCTCTTAAGCACTGTGCCACCCGGGGTCCAACCAAGTGCCTGGTACATAGCCAGTAGTGAGAAAGTGTTTAAAAAAAGAACGAGAAAAGAAGGGAGCACCAACGTGATCCACCTGGATCAGCTCTGCTCAAACCCATTTGTCTTCATAGCTCATGCTTTATCATAGATCAGTTCATACTAAAAAGTAGTTTTAACAGCACTAATGAAATTTTAAGAAATGAGTCCTTTCTAGTCGCAGTCTAGTCACAGTCTTATAGTGACAGAATTAGTTGATAGGGCCATTGCAAACAATGAATCTGACTTAGTCTCCCGGATGGTGGACTGGTTTCCACATATAGTACTCAAGACATTCACTTACCCATGAATGGGTTGACCACCTGCTATATGACAGACACCAATGCCGAAGATATGAGAGAGTGAAATAGACAAAAATCCTTCTGCTATTGAAGTTTACGTTCTAGTGGGGGCTGGGTAGGAAATAAAACCAAATCAATTGCTGTCAAGTTGATTCCAACTGGTAGCAACCCGATAGGAAAGAGTAGAACTGGCCCAAGGAGAGACTGGTGGATTTGAAGTGCTGACTTTTTGGTTAGGAGCCAGAAGCTTAGCCTCTGTGCCACCAAAGCATCTCATGGGGAAAGAAATAATAGAGAATATATACACTGGGACAGATGGAGATAAGCGCTATGGAAATAAAACGAAGCAGGAAAGGGGAAATGAAATGTTGCGATTTAAATTAGTGTGTTCAGAGAAGACTTCAGTGAGAAGACATTTGAGCAAAGATCTGAGCAAAGCAAGAAATATGGATAACTGAAGGAAGAGAATCTCAAGCAGAGAGAACAGCAAGTGCTAAGGTCCTGAGGACAATGGGTATCTGGTGTTTTTCAGCAATGTAAGGTTGGGGATTGAAGGGTTGGAGTGGAGAGGAGGAGACAGAGGAGAGCATAAAATGCAGCCAGAGGTAAAAACCAAAAACAAACCCACTGCCATTGAGTTGGGTCTGAGTTGTAGTGACCCTATAGGTCAGAGTAGAACTGCCCCATAGAGTTTCCAAGGAGTGCCTGGTGGATTTGAACTGCCAAGGTTTTGATTAGCAGACGTAGCACTTAGCTCACTATGCCATTGGAGTTTCCACACAGAGGTAAGTGGGGTGGGGAGACATACTCTGTTAGACATTTGGGTATTAAAGGTACTTTGGTTTTTACACTGAGTGAGGTGGAAAGGAAGATTTTGAAGAGAGGAATGGCATAATCTGGCTTAATTCTGTAAAAGACCAGTTTGGATTTAGTGTTAAAAGTAAATGGAAGGTAACTGAAAGGTGAAATACAAACTTCCACAATAATAGTTGGAAACTTCAATAACCTCACTCTCAGTAATGGATGGAACATTTAGAAAATTAGCAAGGGCAAAGAAGACTTTAACAACACTATGGAGAGGAGCCTTGGTGGCAAAGTGATCAAGAGCCCAGGCTGTTAACCAAAAGGTCTATAGTTCAAATTCATCAGCCATTCCTTGGAAACCCTATGGGACAATTCTGTTCTGTTCTGTAGGATTGCTATGAGTTGGAACCAACACGATAGCACACCAACAACACCAGCTACCTAGATTTTACTGCCAAGCCAAGTGCCGTCGAGTCAGATCCGACTCATGGCTACCCTAAGGGCCAGGGTAGAACTGACCTCCAGAGATTTTACTGATATAAATGAAATATCCCTTCCAATAAAAGCAAACCAGTCATTCTTGACACTTTCGAAGACAGACCAGGTATTCTTGACCTTTTCCAAGATAGATGAGACCATATACTAGGCCTCAACACAAGTCTCAACAAATTGAAAAGAATTGAATTCATGTATATCCTTATACTATAGTGAAATCAGCAGCATAAGAAAAATTTTAGAAATTCACAAATCTGTGGAAATTACCTGACACCCTTTAAATTACCAAGGGATCAAAGAAGAAATTCTAGTAGAAATTAGAAAATCCTTTCGGATGCATGAAAATCAAAATGCAATGTGCCAAAATTTGTGGAATTCAGTGAAAGCAGTGTTCACAGGGAAATTGGTAGCTATAGATTCCTGTATTAAAAAAAGAAGAAAGATTTCAAATCAGGAACCTAATTCTATACCTTAAACAACTAGAAAAAGAAGAGCCAACAAAACCCAAAGCAAGCAGAAAGAAGGAAGTGATAAAGAGTTGAAGTAATTAAAATAGAAAAGCAATAGGAGGCAGAGTCAAGATGGCCGACTAAGCACACGTCTCCTTCTATCCCTCTGGAAACCAAGACCTGAATTGATAATCAAATGGAGCCTTCTGATCACCTAATCAGCCCCAGGACACAGCACGGGGCTGTTACTTTGGACTTCATACGACTGAGCAAAAAACCTCCTCTCCTACGCTGACTCCCACACCTGGCTAGCCCTGGCTGTCACGGACTGAAGGTAAACGCACCATTTTGACTTTTTTTTTTCCTCTGTCTTCGCTGGCGGGTGGAGCAGGGTCTTGCCTAGCGTCTACACTCAGACATGCTGCTCAGGGGACAGGCCGGCGAAATGCCCATATTTTGAGAGCCAGGCTTGGACTCTGTGAATCTAGCCACTTTGAGCCTGTCTTTTTATATCTGCCTCAGTGGTGTTTGTATGCAGTTTCCCAACCAGTGTGCCAGACGCCATGTTGGATATAGAGATTCTAGCAGGACCTCAGTCTTAGCCTGGGAGCCAGCACTTGCAAACAGGACAGCGCTTCTCCAACAGAAAAGCAGTAATTTACCTAGTGCCACCTGCTTTGGGGGTCCTGCAACGGAATCAGAGGAATCACAACCTCTCAGAACCTTTAGGCCTCTGTCTGCTGCCTGTGTGGAGGGTGCCATCTTGGATACGGTGGCCGCAGCTGGACCTAATTCTTAGCTTGGGAGCCAGAGCCTGCCCACAGGAGAGCGCTTTTCTATCAGAAAAGCAGTACTCTATGCAGTGTCCTCTAAGGCTAGGCCCTGTCAGCAGAGACCAACTAGTTTGTATCATCTGGGGTTGGATATAGTGGCACTTACTTTGCCAGTTGAGAAGAGGGACCTCTACACCTGAAAACCTAACTGACTTGTGAAGGGGTCAGATATCTTTTGTTTTACATTTTAAGACAGCCTAGAGAAACATCTGCAGTCCATCCTCACAGTACCTCTTCCAGCCTCTACATACTCACATGGGTCCCAAAAAGCAACAGACACCTGTGGCACACAAGAAATCAGCCATGGCTTCAGAAGGCTCTCAAACAAAGCAACCAAGGAGTTTTCCAGATGAAGAAACTTTTATGAAAGCATCAGAAAGTGAATACAAAATGATTATATACAGAGCCCTTCTAGACCTTATATAAAATGCAGGAGAACAAAATGAAGAATTAAGCAAGATGTTCCATCTGATGGAACACCAGAACTCTGAAATCCAACAGATCAAGAACAAAATCAAAGACATAGAAACTTCAATGCAAAGCCAAGAAAACAGAATGGAACAAATAGAAAAAAGAATTTCTGACTTGGAAGACAGAGCTACTGAGGCCAGCATGTATGAGCAAAAATCAGAAAAAAGAAACTAGAAAAATGAAGAAACATTAAGAAGCATGTGGGACTCTATTAAGAGGAACAACCTTCGATTAATTGGAGTGTCTGAACAGGGTGAGACATCTGAGAACACAGAGAGTATCGTTGCTGAGCTGCTGCCAGAAAACTTCCCAGAAATCATGAAGGAAGAGAATATAGACATCTCAGATGCATATCATATGCCACCCGGTATAGATCTCAAAAGAAAGACTCCAAGACATATTATAATCAAGCTCAACAAAATGAAACATAAGCAGCAACTCTTAAAGGCAGCAAGACTCAAAGCAAAGCTAACATTCAGAGGGAAACCCTGTAGGCTGTCTTCAGATTTCTCAGCAGAAACCATGCTGGCACGGAGACAGTGGCATGACACATTCAAAGCCTTGAAGGAGAAGAACTTCCAACCAAGAATTATATATCCTGCAAAATTATCTTTCAAATATGAAAATGAAATTAAGACATTCCCAGATAAACAGAAACTCAGAGACTTTGTAAAAACCAAACCCAAATTACAAGAAATGTTGAAAGAAGTTCTTGGCTCTGTCTTAGAAGAACAAAACCACTAACTTTATATTTTAGAACGACTTTACTACTCAAAACTCTACTCAGTTAGGGAAGGCTCCAAAGCCAATCACAGCTTTGATAAGGAAAGAAGCAATCCAGTGATCCTCACGAAAACTATGGTGTCATCATATTAAAAAGAGGGATGTACTACAGTTGTTATACTCCTTCCAGATGGAGAGGAAGATGACAAGACTGGTAGTAGTTAAAATTGGGTTTATATATAGTTTACTAAGGGGGATCACAGGGACAGCTGTAAAGCACAACAAAGATGTATCATATCATTTCAAGAAGTGTAACACAGGAGTCCCAACAACCACAAAACCAGCTCTGAAAAAGGTGAAAAATCAACTCACAAAAAAGAACGTCTCAGAGCAGACTACTAAGAACAACAGAGAAAACATCAACATAAAAATAAACATATCACAATGGCAGCACTGAACACATACCTATCAATAATTACATTGAATGTGAATGGACTGAATGCTCCAGTAAAGAGACACCGAGTGTCATCTTGGATCAAAAGACATGACCCATCCATATGTTGTCTACAAGAAACTCACTTGAGACCTAAAGATAGGAACAAACTGAAAATTAAAGGTTGGAAAAATATATATCAAGCTAACAATGAACAAAGAAGAGCAGGGGTGGCAATTCTAATCTCAGACAAAATCAATTTTAATGTCAAATCCACCATCGTGGACAAAGATGGACACTATTGCTGAAAGGTTCAGTACACAAGCAAGACTTAACTATATTAAATATTTATGCACCTAATGTCAGAGCACCTAAATATGTTGAAGAAACACTGACTACGCTCAAAAGAGAGTTAGATGACTCCACAATAATAGTGGGAGACTTTAACACTCCACTCTACTAGACAGATCATCTAGAAAAAAGCTCAGTAAGGATACAGAAGACCTCATTGACACAATTAACCAACTAAACCTCATTGATATATACAGAACTTTCCACCCATCAGCAGACAACTACACCTTCTTCTCCAGTGCACATGGAACATTCTCCAGAACTGACATGTGATAGGCCATAATGCAATGCTCAACAAAATCCATACCATTGAATTACTGCAAAGCAACTTCTCAGATCATAAAGCCATCAAAGTTGAAATCAATAGCAGAAAAAACATAGAAAGCGGAACTCTTGGAAACTGAACAACATCTTGCTCAAAAAAACATGGGTTATAAAGAAAGTCAAGGATGAATTAAAGAAATTCATGGATTCCGATGAGAACGAAAACGCTTCCTACCAGAACCTATGGGATACAGCCAAAGCAGTGCTCAGAGGTCTGTTTATCTCCATAAATGCACACATCTGGAAGGAAGAAAGAAACCAAATCAAGGAACTAACCCTACAGCTTGAACAAGTAGAAAGAGAACAACAGAGGAACCCCTCAGGCACCAGAAGAAATGAGATCATAAAGATTAGAGCAGAGCTAAATGAATTAGAGAATAGAAAAACAATTGAAAAAATTGAAAAGACCAAAAGCTGGTTTTTTGAAAAGATCAACCAAATTGACAAACCACTGGCTAACCTTACTAAAGAAAAGCAGGAAAGGAAACAAATAACCCAAATTAGAAATGAGAGGGGGGTTGTCACCACAGACGCAACAGAAATAAATAATATCATAACAGCATACTATGAAAGACTGTACTCTAACAAATTTGAAAACCTAGGGGAAATGGACCAATTCCTTGACTCATACCACCTACCCAAATTATCACAACGTGAAGCAGAACAACTTAATAAACCCATCACAAAGGAAGAGATTGAAAAGGTCATCAAAACACTGCCAACCAAAAAAAGTCCGGGCCCAGATGGCTTCACGGCAGAATTCTACCAAGCATTTAGAGAAGAGTTATCTCCGATACTACTGAAACTATTTCATAGTATAGAAAGGGATGGAGTACTCCCAAACTCATTCTGTGAAGTCAGCATAACCCTGATACCTAAGCCAGGGAAAGACCCAACAAAGAAAGAGAACTACAGACTGATATCACTCATGAATCTAGATGCAAAAATCTTCAACAAAATTCTTGCCAATAGAATACAACAACATATCAAGAAAATAATCCATCATGACCAAGTGGGATTCATACCAGGGATGCAAGGCTGGTTCAACATCAGGAAAACAATTAATGTGATTAACCACATAAATAACACAAAAGACAAGGATCACCTGATTTTGTCCATTGATGCTGAAAAGGCTTTTGATAAAGTCCAACACCCATTCATGCTAAAAACTCTTAGCAAAATGGGCATAGATGGCAAATTCCTCAACACAATAAGGGCCATTTATACAAAGCCAATTGCCCACATCATCCTGAATGGAGAGAGACTGAAAGACTTTCCCTTGAGATCAGGAACTAGACAAAGATGCCCACTCTCACCTCTTCTATTCAACATTGTGCTAGATATTTTAGCTAGAGCAATTAGACAAAACCAAGAAATAAACAGCATCTGCATTGGCAAAGAGGAAGTTAAAATCTCCCTGTTTGCAGAGATATGATTGTATATGCAGAGAATCCAAAGGAATCTGTAAGTAAACTACTCAAACTGATTGAAGAGTTCAGCAAAGTCTCAGGTTACAAGATAAACATAAGTAAATCGGTAGGGTTCCTTTATACCAACAAAGAGACTGTTAAGGAAGAAATTTTCAAATCAATACCATTTACAATAGCCCCTAAGAAGATAAAGTACCTAGGAATTAATCTAACCAGAGAAATAACAGATCTTTATAAAGAGAACTACAAGCCCTTACTACAAGAAACTAAGAGAGACTTAGATAAATGGAAAAACCTACCCTGCTCATGGATAGGAAGACTTAACATTGTGAAAATGTCTATTTTACGACTCGACGGCACTTGGCTCGCACTTGGCCTACCCAAAGCAATCTATTTATATAATGCAATCCCAATACAAGTTCCAGTGACATTTTTTAATGAGATGGAGAAACAAATCACCAATTTTGTTTGGAACAGGAAGAAGCCATAGTTAAGCAAGGTACTACTAAAGAAGAAGAACACACTAGGAGGCCTCTCATTACCTGACTTTAGAACATATTACACTGCCACAGTGGTCAAAACAGCCTGGTGCTGGTATAAGAACAGACAGATCGATCAGTGGAACAGAACTGAGACCCCAGAGATGACACCATCTGCCTATGAACAATTGATATTCGACAAAGGCCCTGAGACATTAAACTGGGGTAAAAACAGTATTTTCAACAAATGGTGCTGGCAGAATTGGGTATCCATCTGCAAGAAACTGAAACAAGATCCATATCTTACACCTTATACAAAAACCAACTCCAACTGGATAAAAGACCTAAATATCAAACCTAAAACGATAAAGCTCATCCAAGAAAAGGTAGGAACAACAATGGAAGTTTTAATACACAATATGAACAGACTCCAAAATCTGTCAAACAGACCACAATCATCAGAAGAGAAAATAGATAAATGGAATCTATTAAGAATTAAACACTTTTGCTCATCTGAAGACTTTATTAATAGAATTAAAAGAACACCTACAGAATGGGAAAAAATATTTGGCAACTCTATGTCAGACCGACACCTGATTTCCATAATCTATAAGATACTACAAAATATCAACAAAAAGAAGATAAATCATCCAATTAAGCGATGGGCAAAGGAGATGGACAGACATTTCACTAAAGAAGAGATCCAGGCAGCCAAAAAACACATGCGGACATGTTCACAATCTTTAGTTATTAAAGAAATTCAAATCAAGACAACAATGAGATACCATCTCACCCCAACAAGGTTGGCCATGATCCAAAAAAATACAAAACAGCAAATGCTGGAGAGGCTGTGGATAAAGTGGAACTGTCCTACACTGTTGGTGGGGTTGCAAAATGGTCCAGCCTCTTTGGAAAGCAATCTGGAGCTTCCTTAAAAAAGTAGATATTGATATACCATTTGACCCAGTAATTCCACTACTTGGAATATATCCTACAGAATCAAGGCCTTTCACACCAACGGACACATGCACCAGAATGTTTATTGCAGCACAGTCCATGATAGCAAAAAGATGGAATCAACCCAGATGCCCAACAACAGAAGAATGGATAGGTAAACTATGGTATATGTACTCAATGGAGCACTACACAATGATAAAGAACAACGATGACTTCAGGAAACATCTCATGACCTGGTTTCAACTGGAAGACATTATGTTGGGTGAAAGTAGTCAGTGACAAAAGGACAAATATTGTATGAGACCTCTACGATAAGATCTCAAAAACAGACTTGGGTATAGAAGAAAAGACTCTTTGACAGATGCAAGGGAGGGGAGGGATAGAGGGAGGCGGGAGGGTTTAGATTAGATAATTGCTAGGTATCTGGCTGGGTGAAATCGGTGATAGCACACATTAGAAACAAGAACAATATTAAGTGGACTTAAACATAACATGAGTACTCCTTCCATCTTAACCCAATATTGCAAGGATAGAGTAGCTGGGGAAGGGGGCGGGGGCCCATGCTCTTAGATGAAAGCGAGGCCAATTGGCACAACTAGCATTTTGCTAAGAGGGCTCTCTGCACCCCACGTTGGTGAGTGGCGTCTGGGGTCTTAAAAGCTTCCAAGCTGCCATCTGAGGGCGCAGCAAATGGTCCCAACTCAGCAGGAACAGATACTCACCAAGGACCAAAATGACATGGGGGAAAGACAACCCAGAAGACAAAGAGACCCACATCAGTGGGTGCCTACATCGACTTGGGACCGGAAGAACCAGATGATGCCCGGCCACCACCAGTGATAGCCGCGATGGAGCTCACTAAATTGAGTCTCACTGACAACACAAGAATAAAAAGGGGTGCACCCTGAGATCCCCACTAAAAGACCTCAATTGATGGTCCAGTGGTTTCAGAGTTCCCTTGGGAGCATGACCCCTCGCCCTGATGCTGCCCTTGACCATAAACCGTAACAAAGGTCCATGCTTCGTACAGGAATGGATTGGACTTGGTGATGCAGAATGACCATATATTGGATGCACTTTATGGTTCTATACATTTATAGGATGTCATCTTGCTGACCTCTGGCTGGAGGGAGGAGAGTGTGTGGAGAGGAGGGGAAAAAGAGACTGTTTGGAGAATGAGACATGTATGGAGCACAGAGGAATAGTGTGCTGTCACCGGGTAGGGAGAGCAGTGGAAGCTGCATATAGGTGGGTATGTAAATTTATATAGGAATGTATATTTTTACTCAGTTATATTAAATAAAAAATTTAAAAAAAAATAGAAAAGCAATAAAGAAAAATCAATGAAGCCAAAAGTTGGTTCTTTGGAAAAAATCAACAAAATAGACAGACTTTTAGCTGGACTGACAGAGAAGAAAAGAAGTTTCATGTTATTAAAATCAGAATGTAAGGATATAAGAAAATTGCTATCAATCTTACAGAAGTTAGAAAGATTATAAGAGAATGCTCTGAACAACCGCACAGGAACTTACATGAAATAGACAAATTCCTGGAGAGACACAAACTACTGAACCTAACTCAAGAAGAAATAGAAAATATGAATGGACCTGTAACTAACAGATAAAATTAACAACTTAAAACCTTGCTACAAATAAAAATCTGGGTCTAGATGGCTTCAGTGGAGAACTCACCAAATGTTTAAAAAAAGAATTAATGCCAATCCTTCATGAATTCTTACAGAAAACAGAGGACCACTTCCCAAGTGATTCTGTGAGGCAGTATTACCTGATACCAAAAGCAGATAAAAATATCATAAGGGAACTCCAGACTAACATCTTCATGAATATAGATAGAAAAAAAATACTTAACAAAATACTAGCAAACCAAATCCAACATCTAAAATCAGTTAATGTAATGCATTGTATTGATACAGGACAAAACCCATGTGTCATGGGTTGAATTATGTACCCCCAAAAAATACATGTAGGAATTTGAATGGGCCAGAGTTCCCTGTATTCTGTGATTGCCATCCATTTTGTGATTTTCTGATGCTGTAATTCCTAATCTCTGCCTGTGGTTAATAGATAGGATGATTATGCTAAAAGAGGATTAGGGTGGCACTGCCACACCCTTGCTAAGGGAGTGTTCCTGGAGTGTGGCTTGTACCACCCTTTATCCTTTCATCCTATAAGAGACAAAAGGAAAGAGCTGGGAACCTCACACCATCAAGAAAGCAGCACCAGGAGAAGAGCACATAATTCTGACCTGAGGTCCCTGCACCAAGAGGCTCCCTGACAAAGACTGATGCCACACAAGGACTTTCCTCCAGAGTTGACAGAGGAAAAGCCTTCCCCTGGAGCAGACACCCTGAATTCAGACTTGTAACCTACCAGACTATGTAAGGATAAACCTGTCTTTGTTAAAGTGATCCACTTTGAGGTTTTCTGTTAAAGCAGCCTGAGCTGACTAAAATGCCATATGATCATTATAATAGACTCAAAAAAGTGGGTGAAAAAATCCAATCCCGATTCACGATTTAAAAAAACAAACAAGCTTGTAACCCCAGTCGCGGATCCGTGCTGCCTGTCCGCAAAGCCAATACTGAGACAGGAGATAAGGTGATTAGATGAGGACATTTATTGAGTGCCAACACACAAGAGGCAAGGGGGAAGCAGTTCCTCCAAAGCTTGCCTGCATGAATAGGCCAAGCCTGGAGGTTATCTAGGCTGATTAAGGTGGTGGTAAGGGGGCACTGGTTAGTATTTTTCCCGGTCCACTCAAGTAATTCTTTTGATGTTTCAACAGTATTTTTTGTGGGGAGTTTGCACAGCTCCAACAAGTCAGGGCTTGATACTCATCCAGACTATCTAGTGATTCAGTTCAATAGTCTTAGACAATAACTGAAAGGGGATAAACAGAACAATTAATCAATGCTCTTAAGGGGAAAGAATAGCCATGTGACTTATGACCAGTACAAGGTAAACTCTTACAGATGGGGCAGAAGCGAGTTCTCAGGACTTAATGTTTATAACATGGTTGTCTTAACTGTTGTATGTAGCAGGAAGGAGTTGGGCTGGCCAAGGGCCTCCCTTTCAATTCCCCCCTTCTGTGGATACCTTTTCAATCATGGGAAGAGGGGCGCTGAGCTGCTCTAGCTACTTCCTGCTGACCAGTGGTGTTGACTAAGGATGTCTTTTTATTCACAGTAAGGAGAGGTGTATTTTGGAAGGCAGCAGCATCTCATATGATGTGTAAGGGTAGTGCATTTGTCATGAATCTGCCTTATGTCTGGAGGGTGTGACTAGCTCCTCCCAGGATCATTTTAACAAGACATGGTGCACCAACACAGAATAATCACCATTATGATAGTGAGTAATGATGTTAGCCAAGATTTTAGAGAGGGGAACAAATTAGACAGCCAGTTACTGCAAGCCCTCCAGTTTGGGTAGGGACAAGTCCAATCAGCCACCTTATGATTTTATTTAGGCCTTGTGAGAGTATTGATACAGTAGGCAGTATTATAATTGAGTGCCAGGGTAACCAGAGGATGAACTGGAATTCCTGAGTGGGGCCAGCCACGCCAAGCCAAGTGCCATCGCCCAGATGGTGGCAAATGTAACATTTTTCTGTCTACCCCCACCCCCATAACTGTTTGGAACATGGATAGCATATCATTAGAGGACCAGTCCCATCTGTCAGGTTGAAACCTTACTATAACCTGAACCCCTTGTACCTTCAGAACCTCAACATTTTGAGGGGTTGCCTTATGAAATTTAACACTGAAATAAGTGTCTTCATCAAGGAGAGTGATGTCAGAGATCATAATAGAGAAGTCTATATTATTCCCCTGGGTAGTATCAGTAATGGGGAAAATGCCAGGGTATTCATTTTTTTGCTTCTCAAACTGCAGTACTTTCCCCTCCTGAGGTTTGTTTCACCCCTTTTATTGGTCCCACCGGAGTTGAAGGAGAAACAGTGTAAGTAAGTGTCAGGGTCCCATCGATCACCATAGTGAGAGTTTCTTCTGTCTGAGGTAAAACGAGTTCAGACATTTCTGTCAAATTCTGGAAAAGGAGAAACAAACAAAAATATTTTTTTGAATTTGCACTTAAGCTTCTCCACTGATGTGCAGGCATATTTGTGATGAGCCGCTTTGTCTTCTCCGTGTTGTTGTTGTTGTTGCGCAGGTTGTAAGGGAGGGCTGACCTTAATCTGGGTGTGGTGTACCCGCTACCCAAGAGAGCTTCGCAGAGGAGTGGGTTGTCAGTAGGACCTCGCATGGACCTTCCCACTGTGGAAACAACTGGTCTTCAGGATGTTGCTGTCTCCACACCTCCAGTAAGACTTGGTCACCAGGCTTGAACCTGGGGAGAGGGGCATTGGCCAGGGAGGATAGACAAGAGGAAGCATATTGATTAATAATAGTGAGACATTTCCCAGAGAACAGACCCGTTCCTGCTTATCCACCTCAGTAGCCACTGAGGTTGGAAGCACCAACCATTTCAAGAATGGCCTCCCATATATTAACTTGTAAGTGCTTAATTTAAGCCCACTTGGAGGGGCCACCCAAACCGGGAGCAGGGCAGTAGGCACTACCTGAATCCATGTTGAATGGGTCTCTTGGCAAAGCTTAGCCAATGTCTTCTTTAAGATGTAGTTCATCTTTTCTGTTTTTCCCGTTGATTGTGGTCTCCAAGCAGAGTGTAGCCTCCACATGATTCCCAGTGCTCTGCTTATCTCTTTGGTTACTTGTTGCTCTGGATAGTTACGGGGAATGTGAATTTTGGCAAAATATCTCTCAGAAGAGCCTTGGTCACTTCACAGGCTTCTTCAGTCTGACGGGGGAAAACTACCCATCCAGACTATGTGCCCAAAAGACCAGTAGGTACCAAAAATTTCTTGGGGCTCGAGGCATTACAGTGAAGTCCACCAGCCAATCTTCTCCCATATCTGTTGCGCAGAACTGGATCCCTGGTCTTGATGGGTGTGGGACTGCCTTTGGATTCTTTTGGTCACAGAGGAGACACTCTTGGGTCACCTTTTGATTAGTCTTTAAGAGGTGAGGTCCAGCTATTATTTGCTGCGTCCATTCTATGCTGGCATCTCAGCCATAATGAGTGCTGTTGTGGAGAACAGACACTACATCTCATATCCGAGTTTCAGGTACCAGGACTTTTCCTTCTGGACAAATCAGCCAGTCAGTGTTTGGGTTGGGGTAAAATCTCCATTTCTCAGCCCTTTTTAAATTCTGGGAAGTATAAACAGGTGTAGTAAGATGTGAGGAAACAAGAGTGGGAATTAAAGCAAAAGCAGAATCGGGCTCAGTTGGCTGGAGCGTGGCTTTCTTAGTCTCAAGATCTGTCTTGCTATTTCCCATGGCCTCTGGAGTCCTACCCCGTCGGTGGCTGGGGCAGTAGATAACTGCTACTTCGGCGGGGTTTCCTACAGCCTGCAGGAGTTCCAAAATTTTAGGCACATGTTTTACCTCTAGATTTGGCACAGTAGGAGGCCTCCTTCTCTCTACGGGGCCCCATGAGCGTGTAATGCCAGGTGAGCATACCGACTGTCGACTGTCAGTGAAAGTGTTCCCTCTCTTCCCTGCAGCCAGGTGAAGGGCTCTTCCCAAGGCTATCAGCTTCACCTTTTAGGCCAAAGTACCTGGGGGTAGAGGGCCAACCTGTAACATGTCAGTCAGAGTCACTACCGCAAATCCAGCTCTTCTTTTCCCTCCCATCAAGTACATGCTTCCATCTGTGTGTATTTCAACTTCTGGGTCATCAAGGGGGACATCAGAAAGATCAGGGCAGCTAGAATAGACCTCTTTGATGATTTTTCAACAGCCATGCCGAGTGTGGGCCCTCCCAACAGGCAGCAATGTGGCTGGATTCAAAGTCATCCTTGCTCTTAAGGTTACGTTTGGATTGTCTCGTAGGATGGCCTGATATTTCCCCATCCATCCTGCTGTTAACTGGAAACCCCCCTTCTGTTCTAGCAGGGAGAGGACTATATGAGGGGTATTTACCATCGCTTTCTGTCCCAGAGTAAAGTTCTCTGCTTCTTGGAGCAAATCACAGGTGGCAGCGACTGCCCGTCACAGGCGTGGGGGCCATTCATGAGCTACAGCATGTAACTGCTTTGAAAAGTAAGCAACTGGTCGCTTTGCAGGCCCTGAAGTTTGGATCAGGACCCCCATGGCCACTCACGTACAAATAGTTTAAAAGGCTTTTTGAGATTGGGGAGTCCTAGAGCAGGGCTGTCATTAGTTTATGTTTAATCTTTTTAAAGATTTGTTGGCACTCAGGTGTCCACAGCAGAGACTCCCTTCTCTTTTTAATGTGTCATACAGAGGTTTAGCTGTTAGTCTACACCCTGGTATTCAAATTTGACAGAACACTGCCATTCCCAGAAAGCCCCGTAGTTGTCACTTACTTGTTGGTGACTTCACTCAGACAATTGCTTCCTTCCCATCAGGCAAAAGATCTCTTTGCTCTGAGAAATCTGGAACCCCAGCTACTTTAATCGAGGTGGTAAAATTTGAGCTTTTCTCTTGGAGACCTTGTAACCACATTCAGCTAGATAATTTAAAACACATACAGTATTTTGATCTGAGTCCTCTTTAGTTTCACTGGCCACCCATATATTATCTACATATTGTAAGATGATTACTCCTTTCAGTTCTAAGGCCCTCAAGTCCCTTGCCAGAATTTCTCCAATATTGTAGGGGAATTCTAAAATTCTTGTATTAAAACCTGGCAAATCAGGTATCTCTTTGTGTTCCATTCTCAATACCTCCGCATTCAAAGGCAGACAAAGGCTGTGACTCTGGGTGTAAAGGTGTCCAGCACTGAGAACCGTGTACAGTTCCAGGGATGGTGTTCTCTGACTCCCTCCCTTCACTTTGATTTTTCAGTGTTTAGGACCCTCCTGGAGTGCCTGTAATTTGTCTTGTGGGGGCCACTCTCGGGGCATTCCCACTTCTAATGTCCCTGCTTTTTGCGGTTGGCACATTGATCTGTCTACAAAGACTGCCTTTGAAACGGCTTCGTTTGTTTAGGGGTTGCCCCCAGCCCTTGTTTTCCGTGCTCACCTCTGATCCCCTGTTTGCCAAGTGGGGAAAGAGCGGCTGCAGACAGTGCTGCCTTTTGTTTTTTGTTTCTGTTTTTCCTTCTGTTCAGCAGTCTGGTCCTGGGAATTAAAAACCTTAAAGACTATCTCAAGCAGCTGTCCTATATGCATCCCAAGACCCTCTTAGATTTTCTGTAATTTTTTTCAAATATCAGGAGCACTGTGAGAGATGAAGGTCATATTCGGCAATCTAGTATTATTGGGATCTTCAGGATTAATATCAGTGTGTTGGCAAAATGCCTCAGTGACTCAAGAAAGGTTGAAGGATCCTGCTTTTCTTCCTGTATAACTTCCCTAATTTTATTTAAACTTTTTGGCTTTGGAGCCCCGCTTCTTAATCCAAAAATAATACAATCTTGATAGTGTTGAAGCCTGGCCTTTCCTTCCTCAGTGTTACAGTCCCAAGTAGGGTTGGCCACAGGGACTGCTGCCAGGCAGGCTGGGACATCCTCATTAGTGGGATCTAAATTATGTAACGCATCAGTCTCCTTCCACGCCTGTTCCAGCACCATGCGGTACTCCTCAGATGTTAGCAGTATACCGAGGAGAGATTGTACATCTGCCCCCGTGGAGCGATGAGTACAGAAAGTGGAAAGAACCAGTCCTGCCTTTAGGGTCACTTCTGTAAGGAGGGGTGTGGTTCTTCCAGTTCAGAGGTGGAGAGCGGAGTGTCGATGAGTACTGCAGGCCTCGGATGCCTGGCAGCATCTACCCCAGTTGGTGTTTCTCTCGGGGTACTGCCCTGCCCAGAGCCCAGAGGTTCCCTCACCGGAAACAGTACCTTGTCGGGTATGTGAGGGGGTGGCCGTACCTGTAGTTGAGTCGCCCCTCCGCTGGCCATAGTCTTCCCACCCCACGGCTAGTCTGTCCCTTTGGAGGTGTCCAGGGAGGCCACTGGCTGTCGCTGTCTCTGTCTCCCACTCTGCCTGTCACTTGGGACTGACAGAGGAGCAGATGGGGGCATCCATCCCCCAAGGAGGGGGTCGTTTTCTAAAGAATCCTGTAAAATTTTCTTACCCAATTTCTTTCCTTGATACAGAACAGCTTCATGTAGTTTTGCAGGCTGACGTAGAGACATAAATGCTTGAACATAGAGGACTTCATCTCGCTTTCCTTCTCTTTTATAGAATAAGTCTGGTTGTGAGATGGTATTAAATAGTAAGGGACCCATAAGAGGCCAAATTTCCTGACCTCCCAAGATATACTGGATCTATACATCATTACACAAATAAAGCATCTTTTCCATAGTCATAGTGTTTCAGGAAAAAGACAAGTTCGGCCCACAGAGCAGTAAACGCCTCAAACCCCATTTTGTCTTTGAGACGAAGGGGATTTTATTGCCGCCGGTGCTGCGGATAGATTCAAGTCTGAAAAACAGCCCTGCACCCTGTTGCATTGCCAAACATACCTATTTACATGTTTTCTCAAAGAAGCAAACAAAGGAATTTTCATACATTTTTCCAATTGGCAACTACAGGTTTACATATTTTCATATTTTATTGGCATAGCAGTTTCAGAAATTATCATTTCACCTTCTAACTGGTGTTAACATGGTTACAAACATAAAGATAAGCAAATTCTTAAGTTGAGAGGAGGGGCTCTCCTTTCTCTGGGGTCAAACTGCTCATAGGAAGCACATGTGGGAGGTCTCTCTTGTGCCAGGCTTCCAGGAGCCTGGTGCTTTTACCAAGGCTATCACTCTTCAGGTTTGAAGCCCTCAGGCTTCTGGTATTTTAGGAAAGCGACTCGATGGCACTTGGCTTGGCATACTTCTTCAGGCTTTACTCTGAATTTTTTTCATCCAGATAAGGTGCACCCCAAAGGGCAGCCCGGCGGGATGGAAGAGGCTCCTCTCATGTTAATAGTCACAGATGACTGAAGCACTTCATACCTTGCCTCTTAGAGGGAGCTTCCCTTGTCCTTTCAAGGGTCTGTCCCCTCTCCTGCTCCCCTAGCCTTTCTGTCAAGAAATCTTGTATGTTGTCAGACCTTAGTTTTTTGCTTTACTGTACCAAGCGGTCACTGAGCTGTTCTTGGAAGTAAGACCAAACCTAACAGACCGGTTTTGTTAGGCAAACCTGGCTGTGGTCCTGGACCTATTTCTTATGTTACTTTTCTGTAATTCCGGTTAGTTCTTTACCTTCACAGTCCGGCAGTTTTTGGCCACATTCACACAACACTCGCCCAGCTCCACTCAAACAGCTGGCTCTTCACACACACCCGTTCGGACCACCCAAAAGGGGAACAGCTGGAGGTGATCAGTCTCCCAAAAACCAGGGGTAGTCACCACTCACACACCAGATCAGGCCCTAGGGAATTCCAGGGATCTGAACCAGGTGGGTCCCGCTCACGGAACTAGCAATGTTGGAAATAATCCAACCCTGGGACAGGTTCTTCCCCGAAACATGACATGCTAGTCCAGCCCTAAGCGCCACAGGGAGGGGAGCCACAGACCAAACACACTGTGGAGAATTCCAGGTCCCAATTTACTCACCTCAATCACAGCGGTTAGTAATGGGCAACACTAAGGCAGAGGAGAGAGGGCAACACCCCTTCATGGTCTACCTAGCCCTGCTGCAGCTAACAAAGCAGAAGTTGTCCAGCCCACATCTTGCACCAGGACCACCGTATCCCAAGAAGCAAAAAGAGGGCTTCCCTGTACAGGCCACCAGAATTTGTAACTGCAATCACTGATCTGTGCCACCTGTCCACAAAGCCAATACTGAGACAGGAGGTGAGGTGATTAAATGAGGACATTCATTGAGTGCTGACACACAAGAGGCAAGGGGGAATCAGTTCCTCCAAAGCTTGTCTATATGCATAGGCTAAGCCTGGAGGTTATATAGGTTGATGGGGGGGTGCTGGTTAATATCTTTCCCAGTCCACGCAAGTAATTCTTTCGATGTTTCAACAATATTTTTTGTGGGATGTTTGCATGGCTTCAACGAGTCAGGGCTGGATGATCACCCAAACTATGTGGTGATTCAGTTCAATAGTCTTAGTCAATAACTGAAAGGGGATAAACAGAACAATTAATCACTGTTGTTAAAGGGAAAGAAGAGCCCTGTGACTTAAGATCAGTACAAGGCAAACTCTTACGGATAGGGGAGAAGTGAGTTCTCAGGACTTAATGTTTACAACATGGTTGTCTTAACCATCGTATATAGAAAGATAGAGTCAGGCTGGCCAAGGGCCTCCCTTTCCAACTTGTCAGAGCTTAAACTGTGCCCCGGAGAAATGAGCAACAGCTTGGCTAGGTCATGATTCCCGTTGTTATGCGGTTGTCTGTCATTTTGTCATCCGATATGACTTTCTTTTGTGTTGTAAATCCTACGTCTAAGTTAAGGAGGCAGAATTAGCAGCAATGACATTAAGGAGGCAGGACACAATCTACAAGACAATGGTGTATCTTGAGTCAATCTCTTTCGAGACATAAAGGAGAGAAGTAATCAGAGAGGTGAGGGGGACCTACTTCATGCCACCAAAAATGAATAACTGGGAGTAGAGTGCATCCTTGGATGACAGGTCCCTGAGCTGAGAAGCTCTTAGACCACGGGAAGATTGATGACAAAGACTTTCCTCCAGAGCCAGTAGAGACAGAAAGACCTCTCCTGGAGCTGGGGCCCTGAATTTGGACTCCAAGCCTCCCAAGCTGTGAGAGAATACATTTCTTTTTGCTGAAACCATTGACGTGGGGTATTGCTGTTACAGCAGCACAAGAGAACTAAGACAGCCTTCAACAAACTAGGAATAGAAAGGAACTTCCACATCATAATAGGGAATTTATATCTTAAAAAGTCCATTATCTAAATCATACTTTGCGGTGAAAATCTAAATGATTTTATTTCAAACAGAACACAAGACAAGGATGTCTGTGTTCATTATTTCTATTCAATATTGTCTGGGAAGGTCTAGCCAGGACATACGTAACACAAAATAAAAGCATCCGGTTTGAAAAGAGAAAACAGTAATTCTGTGTAATACGATCTTGTATAGAGAATCCTGCAGAATCCACCATAAAACTAGTAGAATAAACAAATCCAGCAAGGTCACAGGATACAGGCTAGACTGAAAAACCAAACCAAAACAAAAAAAAAACTTTATATATCAGCAATAAACAGTTCCAAATAAAGTTAAGAAAACAATGCTATTCACAATAGTGTCAAAAGAATAAACTGCTTAGGAATCAGTTTAGAAAAAGAAATGTAAGACTTATACTCTTAAAATTATAAAACACCGCTGAAGGAAATTAAAGAAGAATAAAATGCAGGTAGTCCTTGGGTAATGAACAAGTTCTTTTCCTAAGCATGTCCCTAAATCAGATTTGTAGGTAAGTTGAAACAGATGAATACAGTTTTTATTTAGCCTTGATCTAGTGCAAGGAAGGGAAACCTTAGTGGCATAGTGAGTTAAGTGCTGTCTGCTAACCAAAAGGCTGGCAGTTCACATCTGCTAGGTGCTCCTTGGAATTCTATGGGCAGTTCTACTCTGACTTCTAGTTGCTGTAAGTTGGACAGCAGTGGTTTTCTTTTTTTTTTTTCAGTGTAAGGAGGAAAACCTGGTAGAGTAGTGGTTAAGTGCTATGTCTGCTAACCAAAAAGTCAGCAGTTCACATCCACTAGATGCTCCTTGGAAACTAAGAGGCAGTTCTACCCTGAACTATTGGGTCACTATGAGCCAGAATGGACTGGGTGGCCATGGGTTTGGTTTTTTGGCTACCGCAAGGAAGGGCTTGTAAGCCTTTTCAGTGATTTAAAAGCTGCATGAACAGCAAGTGAAGGCAATTGTGATGAAGAATTGGTTGTGAGGTTGGTTCAGTCGTTTCAAAGTGAGGGCAAATTTACATAATACTAAAGGTCAAAATATGAGTGGTCAGATATTTTTAACTCACAGACTTACAGTACGTGGCAACATATCCTATGTCTGTGGATTGCAGGAATTTTGTTAAGCTGGCAAAACTTCCTGAACTGGTCTGTACGTTCAGTGCAAATCCTATGAAAATCTTCACCAGCTTTTTTTGCAAAAGTTGACAATTGAATCCTAAAATTCATAAGGAAATGCAAAGGACCCAAAGTAGTCAAAACAATCCTGAAAAAGAAGCGTCAAGTTGGAGGATTCACACTTCCCTATTTCAAAGTTTAATAAAAAGTTACCGTAATCAAGACAGTGGCATAGTACAGGATACAGTATAGGATACACATCTAGATCAGTGGAGTAGAACTAAGAGCCTACGAATAAGCCCTTCCTTATATTTAAGGTCAGTTGGTTTTTGACTCCTGTGCTAAGAAAACACAGTGGGAAATGTGGAGTCTTTTTTAAAATGATGGTGGGGCAATTGGACATCCACATGCAAGAAGGTAAATTTGTGTTCCAGCCTCACACCATGTATGAAACTTACCTCAAAATGAAGCAAAGTTCTATATGTAAGACTTAAAGCTGTTAACTTTACAAGAAAATCTAGCCAGCCAAGCCAAGTGCCATCGAGTCATATCTAGGAGTAAATTTTTATGATCTCAGATTAGGCACTATTTCTTAGAAATGACACCCAAAACACAATAATAAACAAAATAATAATAATAAATTACACTTAATCAAAATTAAACAATTTAGCATTCCAAATACAACATTTTCAAATTGTATATCCAGTAAGGGACTTGTACACAGAATACATGAAAAACTTTACAACTCCTTGATAAAAAAGACAACTCAAATAAAAAATCAGTATAGATTTGAATAAACATTTCTAAAAAGACAGTATACAAATGACCAATGAACATAAGAAATGATGCTCAATGTTATTAATAATTAAGTAAATGCAAATCAAAATTACACTGAACTATCACTTTATAGCCACCGTGTGGCTATAATTAAGAAGACAAATGATATAGATTGTGTGTCCTACAATACATGTTGAAATCCTAACCCTTGTACCTGTAAACATAACCTTGGTTGTAAGTAAGATTTTTCTTTTGTTAGTGGGGTCCTAAATCTAATTACTTCTGAGTTTTGTTTTTTTTTTTTTAAAAAAAGAACAGAATAGACACATAGTGGAGAGAGGAAGACAGAGGACAGAAAGAGATGTGTCTATAAGCTGGGGAATGCCAAGGATAGCTTGTAAGCTACCAGAAGCTGAAATAGACCCAGCAGGGCCATCCCTAGAGCCATGCCCTAAATCCAAACTTCTAATCTCCTGAACTGTGAGGAAATTGTTATCTGTCCCTTAAAGTCAGTCATTTGCAGTATTTGTGTTCCAGTAGCACTAGGTAACTAAGACAACGGATAATAATAGTTTCTGGAAAAGATGTGGAAAAAATGGAGCCCTCATACATTTCTGATGAGAACATAAAGTGGTCCAGTCACTAGTTTGGCAGTTCCTCAGAAGGTTAAGCCACTTCTAGGTTTCTGCAGAGGAGAATTGGAAACAAATATTCACACAAAGGCTTTGAGGTGAGTGTTCTGAGCAGACTTACTCATAGTAGCTAAAAGGTAAAAACAATCCAGTGTTCATCAATTGGGAAACAGGTAAACAGAATGTAATGTGTTTGTACAACAGAAGACTGGTAATAACAAGGTAAGGGATATTGATACATGGCACAATAAAGACGGAACTCAGAATATTATGGTCAGAGAAAGAAGCTAGACACCAAAGAACACACATTGTATGACTCTATTTACCTACAGTGTCCAAAGGAGACACACCCACAGAGACAGAAAGTTGATTAGTGGTTGCCTGTGGTGGTTAATTTTGTGTGTGAACTTGGCTAGACTACGGCTCCCAGTGTTTTGATCAAATGCTCATTTAGTTGCTGTTTCATAATATGTTGCTGTCAGTTGTCATGGAGTTGATTCTGACTCACAGTTTCCCCGTATGTGCACAGTACTACTGTTCCATAGAGATTTTCCTGGATGGTGCAAGTGTTTAATGCATTTGGCTGTTAACCAAAAGGTTGGCAGTCCACCCATGGGTGCCTCAGAAGAAAGGCCTGGAAATCTACTTCCAAAAACTCAGCCACTGAAAACCTATGGAGCACAGCTGTACTCTGAGACACATGGGGTCACCATGAGTTCTATAATATAATATAAATTATAATCTAACTCATCTTCTTTATGCAATCTGATGTAATGTAGTCATTCAGTTGGTTGAAAAGGAAGCTTCCCTAAGCCGTACACTGCCTCCAAAAACCAAAACCCACCACGGCTGAGCTAATTCTGACTCATAGGGAACATATAGGGCAGAGTAGAACTGTCCCTTAGGGTTTCCAAGGAGCAGCTGGTGGATTCCAACTGCTGACCTTCTGGTTAGCAGCCGTAGCTGTTAGCCAGTACACCATCAGGGTTTCCGTCCTGCCTCCAGAATACAAGTAAATATTTTGGTAGAACTTTGCTGCGTACTTTTCCTGTTCCCTGATCTACAGATCTGGGGATGCAAGCCAGCAGAAGTCTCCAGTCTATCACCTGTCCTACAGGTTTGGGAACTGCCACTTTCCCATAACTGCATGAGGTAGATCCTTGAAGTAAAACTCTCTCTCTCTGATATGCTTGTCAAAGAGAGAGAGAAGCAGTGGTATCGATTGATTGATAGGTAGATACAGAGAAGCCCCAATGGTGCGGTGTTAAGAGCTTGGATGCTAACCAAAAAAGTTAGCAGTTCGAATTCACCAGCTGCTCCTTGGAAATTCTATAGGGGTATTTCTACTCTGTCCTGTAGGGTCATTATGACTCAGAATCACCTTGATGACAACAGGTCTGTAGATATAGATGTCGAAAACAGGTACAGATATGTGACATTTCCTAAAGCTGGGGAGAAGGGAGGAGAATGGGGATTAGCTGCTAGTAAGTACAAGGTTTCTTTTGCGGGTGACAGAAACTCTAAAATTAGCATGTGGTGGTGGCTATACAACTCTGACAATAAAAATCATTGAATTGTACTGTTAAAATTAACTTTTATGTTATGTGAATCACATCTCAATAAAGCTGATATAAAACACCACTAACACTGGCTGTTATCTTGAGATGCCTCTGCTCTAAGTGACTGTGGGACAACCATGGCACCCCCTCTGGTACCTAGAGTCCAAGTGACTGCTATGCTGATGCTGTTGTTGTTGTTGTAAGTTGCCATGGAGTGAGCTCCAACTCCTAGCAAACTGACGTGTAAAAGAATGAATGATAACCTGTCCTACACAGTCACCATGATCCCTGCTGTGCATGAGCCCTCTTTGCAGCTTTCTTCTTTTTCTTCTGTTAGTGCTTTAATGAATCTGTATGAGAAACTGAGAAAAAGAGGTCTTAAGAATTTTTAGCAGCATATCTTTTATCTACATTTCAAAGGAAATTATTCCCTGCTCTGGAATTTTCGTTCAGTGGCATTTTATTTTAATGACCAGAGAATTTTGTCTTCAGTCTGTCAAAAGAATCTAAGGACCTTGCTTTTAATGGCTACAAAGTAAATCAGGACAAAATTGGCCTCAGGAGTCTGGAAACTTCCATCAGTCAGAAGTGTAACCATAGGCATGCTTGCCCTTTCCATTCTTCTCCAGGTTTTTTTGGATGAAACTTTAGGGATTTGGCTCTCCAGTGTTCTTTTTAGCTTCTTGGCCATACCCATAGACAGACCAGTCCATCAGCCCCTTGGCCTGGCCTCTGCCCTGCTTGGGAAAGTGTTACAAAGCTCTTTCTCTTCACCAGTGAGCTCCTGAGGCATCTTATTCTTGTAGGAAGCCTCCTGTCAGAAGACACTCGGCTCCCTCCTTCCATGGGTCAGCACACATCCACTGTAGACGTCTAGCTTTAGGAGCTAAGAAGCCCTCCTTGCCACCTGGTGCCAATTTCCTGGTTCTGCTACCATCATCTTAGACTCCAGCCCACAAGGGTTCTATATGCCTTATTTGCATCATCAGTAGGCTGTCCTACCCCTTTGGTGGGCCACAAGCACCTTATTTACATAATTCCACCCAATCAATTTGTGAGAGTCACAAGACCATGCCAAAAAGGGCCATGTCATAGTAATTCACTCCACCAAAGAACTAGTCCATCATTACCAATTTCTAATATCAGTTGCCAACAAGTTGAATCTGACTCATGGAGACCCAATGTGTGTCAGAGTACAACTGCACTCCATAAGGCTTTTAGTGGCTAATGTTTTGGAAGTAGATTGCCAGGCCTTTCTTTGGAGGTAGCCCTGGGGGGACGCCAATCTCCCAACTGCTCATTGGCAGTGGAGAACATCAAACTTTTGTACCATTCGGGGGCTCCACAAATCACTGCTACCCTTTTATAGTCAACTCACCCTTTCCCTCCCATCACCACTGGCACCCGCTAATCTATTCTCCAATTTACCATGTCAAGAATGTTATATCACTGGAATCATGCACTAGATTGATCACCCCTTCCCACTCACATGATGTCTTTAAGAGCCTCCTCAATAGTTTCTTCTTATTGCTAGTAGTATTTCATGGTATAGATGGATGTAGGACAGTTTATTTAACTCACTTATTAAAGTACATTTTGGTTGTTTTCAGCATTAGGGTTATTTTATTAGGACTGCCTTTTAATTATTAAAGAGGAAAAGTCTTTAATGTGTTTAAAACCCAGGAATCCAAGGTGAGAAATGACTACAAGTTTACGGGAGGAGAAGTCAACCTTGTTATAATTGAATGAGGACACCATCCAGTTGACAAGAAGCTGGGAGAAAATGAAGCCCTTCAATGCCAGAATGTCTCCTCCCTCATTACAATGCAGGCGCTTTTACACCATCACTCTTGGTACAAACCATAAACAACAACAAAAAAAATATACACAAACCTTTCTTTGTAAAGAACTTCAGCCTGTGATATGTTTATTCCTTTGGCTTTTAATTAAGCAACGCATTCTGTGCTTCTTTATAATGAGACCTGCTCCTGAGATGGGAACAGGGTTCAAGTCTTTATGGAAGTTGAATATTCTCCTAGGAGTTAGAAGCTAAACAAGAAACTGGAGGGTTATAGAATTGTCATTTTCATGTGTGTCATGAAAGATGAGATGAAGCCATGAGATCATCAACAGAATCATTGATCCAGGAAATCCAGCAAGAATTCCCAGAGTTGGCAGCATCAAACTAAAGAAGTAAGAGAACACCACAGGGTCATATATATTCCACACTTTTGGAATTGTCACAGGATTTATTGGATTATGGAGCCCTAGTGGCATAGTGGTTAAGAACTTGGCTGCTAACTGAAAGGTCAGTGGTTTGAATCTACCGAATGCTCCTTGGAAATCTTATGGGACAGTTCTTCTCTGTCCTACAGGGTCTGTGTGAGTCAGAATCAATGCAATGGTAGTGGTTTTTTGTTTTCTTGTGAGTATGCTGCTACTTTTCAGAAGGTTTCATTTTATCATAGAATACAAAATTGTGAACACATTATCTTGACTTCATAATGTATTAATCGGGTAAGGAGAATATCTATACACCTACAAGGATGGCTAGTTAATACAGTTATTATTCAATTTATGCACCAAGCACTAAGGCCAAAGATGAAGTGGTTGAAGATTTTTACCAGCTTCTGCAGTCTGAAATTGATCAAACATGTAATCAGGAGGCCTTGATAATTACTGGTAATTGGAATGCAAAAGTTGGAAACAAAGAAGAAGGATCAGTAGTTGGAAAATACAGCCTTGGTGATAGAAATAATGCCGAGATGGCATGATAGAATTTTGCAAGACAAACGACTTTTTCATTGCAAATATCGTTTTTAACCAACACAAATGGCAACTGTACACATGGACCTCACCAGATGGCATACAAAGGAATCAAATTGACTACATCTGTAGAAGAAGACGATGGAAAAGCTCCATATCAGCATTCCGAAAAAGACCACGTGTTGACTGTGGCACAGATCATCCATTGCTCATATGCAAATTCAAATTGAACCTGAAGACAATTAAAACAAATCTATGAGAGCCAAAATATGACCTTGAGTGTATCCCTCCTGAGTTTAAAGACCATCTCAAGAACAGATTTGATATGTTGATCACTGATGATCGAAGATCAGACGGATCATGGAATGACATCAAAGATGTCATCCATGAAGAGAGCAAGAGGTCATTAAAAAGACAGGAAAGAAGAAAGACCAAATTGGATGTCAGAGGAGACTTTGAAACTTGCTCTTGAATGTCGAGCAGCTAAAACAAAAGGAAAGAATGACAAAGTAAAAGACGTAAACAGAAGATTTCAGAGAGCAGCTCGAGAAGACAAAAGAAAGCATTATAATGACATGTGCAAAGAGCTGGAAATGGAAAACCAGAAGGGAAGAACATGTTCTGCATTTCTCAAGCTGAAAGAAGTGAAGAAAGTATTCAAGTCTCAAGTTGCAACAGTGAAGGATTCTACAGGGAAACTATTAAATGACTCAGAGAGCATCAAAACAAGATGGAAGGAATACACAGAGTCATTATACCAGCCGTTTGAAGAGGCAGCATATGATCAGGAACCAATGGTACTAAAGGAAGAAGTCAAAGCTGAATTGAAGGCATTGGCAAAAAACAAGGCTCCTGGAATTGATGGAATATCAACTGAGATATTTCAACAAACAGATGCAGTGCTGGAAGTACTCATTCATCTATGCCAAGAAATTTGGAGGACAGCTACCTAGCCAACTGACTGGAAGAGATTCATATGTATGCCCATTCCAAAGAAAGGTGATCCAACCAAATGTGAAACTTACCGAACAATATTGTTGATATCACACGCAAGTAAAATTCTCCTCAAGATCTTTCAAAAGCGACTACAACAATATATTGACGGGAAGTTGCAAATGCAAGCTGGGTTCATAAGAGGACATGGAACCAGGGATATCATTGCTGATGTCAGGTGGATCTTGGCTGAAAGCAAAGAATACCAGCAAGACATTAACTTGTGTTTCATAGACTATGCAAAAGCATTTGACTGTGTGGATTATACTAAACTATGGAGAACACTGCAAAGAATGGTAATCCAGAACACCTAATTGTGCTCTTAAGGAATCTATATATGGATCAAGAGGCAGTCGTGCGAACAGAACAAGGGGACACTGCATGTTTTAAAGTCAGGAAAGACATGCGTCAGGGTTGTATCCTTTCACCATACCTTTTAATCTGTATGCTGAGCAAATAATCCGAGAAGCCGGATTATACGAAGAAGAATGAGGCATCAGAATTGGAGGACAACTCATTAGCAACCTGTGTTGTGCAGACAACACCACCTTGCTTGCTGGAAATGAAGAAGATTTGAGGCATTTACTGATGAAGATCAAGGACCACAGCTTTCAGTATGGATTGCACCTCAACATCAGGAAAACAAAAATCCTCACAAGTGGGCCAGTAAGCAACATTGTCATAAATAGAGAATGAATTGAGGTTGTCAAGATTTCGTTTTACTTGGGTCCACAGTCAATGCCCTTGGAAGCAGCAGTCAAGAAATCAAAAGACACATTGCACTGGGAATCTCTGCTGCGAAGGACCTCTTCACAGTTTTCAAAAGTAAGGATGTCACCTTGAAGATTAAAACACACCTGAGGCAAGCCATGGTATTTTTCAAATGCATTATATGCAAGTGAGAGCTGGACCATGAACACAGAAGACAGAAGAAGAATTGATGCCTTTCAATTGTGGTTTTGGAGAAGAATGTTGAATGTGCGATGGACTGCAAAAGAACAAACAGATCTGTTCTGAAAGAAATACAACAAGAGTGCTCCTTGGAAGCAAAGACAGCAAGACTGTGTCTTACATACTTTGGACATGTTGTCAGGAAGGATCAGTCCCTGGAGAAGGACATCATGCTTATTAGAGTGGAGGGTCAGCGAAAAAGAGGAAGACCTCTGAAGAGATGGATCGACACAGTGGTCTCAACAGTGGGCTTAAGTGTAAAAGCAATTATGGATATGGTGCAAGACCAGGCAGTGTTTCATTCTGTTGTTCATAGGGTCGCTGTGAGTTGGAACCAACTCAATGGCACCTAACAACAACAACGTAATATATAGTGTAGGAAAAAAGATATACACATTTCCCCAGCTACTTAGTACAGGTAGATTTTGGGGGAAAGAATTTTCTATAGATAACAAATGTGGACTGTTTCAGTTTTAGTAATTATCTTAGTTATCTAATGCTCCAGTAACAGAAATACTACATGTGGGAGACTTTAACAAAAAAGCAATTTACTTTCTCACAGGTTAGGAGGCTAGAAGTCCAAATGTAGAGTGCCAGCTCTGCTAACCAAGAGGTCAGCAGTTCAAATCAGCCAGGTGTTCCTTGGAATCTCTATGGGGTAGTTCTCCTGTGACCTGTAGGGTCACTATGAGGCAGACTTGACTCGATGGCTGTGGGTTTGTTTTTTTTTTTTTTTTTTTGGTTTTGGCGATCTCCATGTGGTTTGACATCTTCCCCACTGTCTGCTTGCTTGGTGTTGTTGGGTGCTGCTGAGTCGGTTCTGACTCATATCCACCCCATGTACAACAGAACAAAACACTGCCCAGTTCTCAGGCCTCACGACTGCTGTCAATCCATCTCAGTAAGAGTCCTGTTCTTTTTCACTGATTTTTACCAAGTGTGATGTCCATCTCCAGGGTCTGATTCCTCCTGATAACGTGTCCGAAGTATATGAGACAATTCTTATAAGGAGCATTCTGGCCATACTTCTTCCAAGATAGTTTTGTTCCTTCTTCTGGCAGTCTATGGTAGTCAGTATTCTTTGTCAATACCACAATTTAAGGCCCACCTTAGTCCTTACACCGACATCTTTTTAATGCTTTGAAGAGGTCTGTTGCAGCAGTGTATGGAACCAGAATAATAACATCCTATAATGACTCCTTGGAATGTACCTATCTAAGAAACCTTAACCACAGTTCTTCCTGCTTTCTGGTCAAAGTAATTAAAATAAGGATATCAAAAACATGAGCTGAAAAGCCCCAAGAATTTCATGTACACATTTACTAGTGCATGTCCACATGCTGACTGTTTGATGTAAAACACGTTATTACAGTATCCACTGGGCAGGGATCCACCTTGCAGTTAACTGACATTAGTAACGGTGGACCTAAGTGGCAACATGTTGTCACCACTCCTACAGGACAGTCAACCTAACCCTGATTAACATATGATGCACCCCTCTGGACCAGAGCCAGTATGACCCTAGGGGAGGGGCATCCATTAAAAATCTAGGTGCTCCTGCCAGCACGTGGTTAACAGCCTGTTCTGCCAGCCACCACTGGATGTGGGTACTGCTGTTCCCCCAGTCCCTTTTGATGAATAAACAACCCATGTCTCTTGGATGGTCTCCTGGTCAGTTTTTCACTCTCTTGGCAACCACATATTCAGAAGCATTTGCATTGTCCAGACTAAATCCTAACAATCCAAACAAGCAGATTTACTGAAAGCAGTGTTTTTTTTTTTTTTATTTTTCTTGACTGCTACTTCCCTGGGTGTTGATTGTGGAGCCAAGTAAATGAAATCCTTGACAACTTTGATGTTTTCTCAGTTTATCATGATGTTGTTTATTGGTTTAGTTGTAGGGATATATATTTTTTGCTTGCTTAATCTGCTCCTGTTATGTTTTGTTGGAGACTGACTTGAGACACACTGTACACTAGTCCTGCCTCATTAACTTAACAGAGATTACCTGCTTCCAGATGGCGTTATGGCCACAGGCATGAAAAAACAGAAAAACAAACAGACAAACCATAAATACGGTGATCTTGTAGGACAGAGTAGAACTGCCCAGTGAGTTTCCAGGGAGCGCCTGGTGGAGTTGAACTGCCAGCCTTTTGGTTAGTAGTGGTAGTGCTTAACCACTACCAGGGGCACCGGGGTTCAGATTTGCAACACGTTTTTAGAGGACACAATTCCATCTGCAACAGTAATAAAAGTACTTGCTGGTTGAGCAATTGTTTTTATCTTTATTTGTATGTTCAACAGAAATTTATGGTAAATCTTTTGTGCATATTTGTTTATGTTTAGAATGAAATTCAGAATCACAAATTAAAGGGATACACTTTCCTTCAATTTTCTCGATTTTTGATTTTGCAGTCACTGTCTATTGCTCAATACTAAGCACCCTAGGATTCCCGACACACTTCTTATACAAAAACCCAGTCCAACCCATAGCCATGGAGTCGATTCCTACTCATTGTGACCCTGTAGGATGGAGTAGAGCTGCCTGTAGCATTTCCAAGGAGTGCCTGGGGTGGATCTGAATTGCCAACATTTGGTTAGCAGCTGAGTTCTAACCACCGCACCACCAGGGTTCCTCCTGTGCAAACTAAAAACCCACTATGATTGAGCTGATCCCAACTCACAGTGACCTTATGGAAAAGTTAGGTGCCAAATAAAATTTTATTTGATGTTTGAATGAACAAGTAGCCTGCAAATACAGTATTCAGAAATCCTGAAGTTCTATTTGCATATATCTTTCCCTTGACTTTTTTTCTTGTTAACTGAGATAAAATTTACTGCAGAAATAGTACATATTTTAAAGTATTCCATTCACTGACTTTTAGTACGTTCACAACGTTGTACAATCATCACTGCTATCTATTTCAGCAACATTTTCACCCAGAGGGAAACTCCGTACCAATTAAGCAATCAACCCTCCTTCCCTTTTTCCTCCTGTCCCCAACCCCCAGCCTTAGACAACCACTAATCTGATTTCCGCCTCTGTGGGTTTGTCTATTTGGGATATTTCATGGAAATTAAAGCATGCCGTCTATAGTCTTTTGTGTCTGGTGTCTTTCACGTCGCATAATATTTTTCAAGTTCATTCATGGTGTAGAATGTATGGGTACTTCCTTCTTTTTTATGGTTTAGCAATATTCCATTGTGACATGTACAACCTTTTGCCTATGCGTTCATCAATTGATGAGTATTTTGGTTGTTTCTACCTTTCAGCTGTTGTGAGTAGTGCCACCATGAACATTCAGGTCCAAGTCTTCACGTGAACATGTGTTCGCAAGAATCCTGGCTGAATAGCTAGGAGTAGAATTGTTACGTCATGTGATAACTCTGTGTTCAACTTTTTGAGGGACTGACAGCTGTTTCCCAAGTGGCTGCAGCATTTTCCATTTCCACCAGCAACAAGAGAGAGTTCTGCTTTCTCTCTGTCCTCACCAAAGTTATTTTCCCTAAAACTATTTTTTTTTCGTAAAGTGATATCTCATTGTGGTTTTGATTTGCATTTCGTGATTGAAACTAAGAATCTTTCCATGTTTGCTGTTTATGTACCTCCTTTGGTGAACCATCTATTCAAGTCCTTTGCCCATTTTCAAACTGAATTGTTTGTGTTTTTGTTATTAAGGAGCTCTTTATAGATTTATATGCAATTTGCAAATACTTCCTCCTGTTCTCTGCATTATCTTTCATCTTACTGATAGGGACCTTTGAGGTACAAAAGTTCTTCATTTTGATAAAGTCTTATTTATCTGTTTTTTTTTCTTTTGTTGCTTGAGTTTTGGGTGTCCTTTCTAAGAAACCATTACCATCTCCTAAGTCATGAAAATTTACTCACATGTATTCTTCTGAGACTTTTAAGTTTTACTCTTACATTTAGTTCTTTGACCCATTTTGAGTTGATTTTTGAATATGGAATGAGGTAAGGGTTTTGTGCTTTTGGTACTGTTGAAATGAGGAAGGGTGCGGTAAAAATTCGAGGTATTAAAGACAGCCCCAGGAAACAACTTAATAGCAGAAAATATAGAATAATCTCACCTTTGTCTTACAAAACACTGTCACAAGACAAGCCTGGGGGCAACCTTGCAAGTGACAGCCTGCAAGTGACCCCTAGACCTTGACCACATTTTACAACTAATAGGAGTTAACCAATCAATGTAAAGGTCAGTTTACCCTCCCTGCTTTGCAATCTCACGACTTAAATACTGGGCGCTGAGGAAACTCGTGGTCGCCCCCTGCTCTGTGTAGCTTGGGGTGCATCCCTGGTGCACCAGTATTTTTCCTATTGGGCATATTTTTTAATAAAATTTAACCTTTAAAGTAACAGTGTCGCATCTTGAAAATTGCGGACCCTAACAGTACCTGTCTAGTAAGCCATTGCCATCTCTAAGATCATGAAAATTTCTTTGTTTTTTTCTGAGAGTTTTAGTTTCAGTTCTCACATTTAGGTCTTTGATCTATTTAGAGCTAATTTTGCATTCGTATTTATAAGGGACATTTATCATCAGTTTTCTTTTTTGTAATGTATTTATTTTTAGGTGAGAATATACACAGGAAAACAAGTGCCAATTCAGCAGTTTGTATGTACAACTCAGTCATATCAACCTCATGCTTCAGGTGGTACGGCCATTCTCACCCTCTCTTTCTGAGTTGTTCTTCCCCCATTAATATAAACTCACTGTCCCCTAAATTTATTACCTAGTCATTTGAATTGTCGTTATTAATTTGATCCCATATAGATAAATCTTGAAAGAACATAAGGCTCCAGGCAGACACTCTTTTTTAGTTAACCCAATCAATGGTTTGGTTTTAAGAAGATTTCAGGTGGGGTATTTTTGGTTTAGGGTTTAAAAATTATCTCAAGGCAATAGTTTCAGGGTTCATCCAGCTTCCTTAGCCCCAGAAAATCTGGATTCCATGAGAATTTGAAATTCTGTGTTACATTTTCCCCTCTTTGATCAAGATTGTAGTTTTCATTTATTATCATTTGTTTTTCTTTGTTGCCTGATGGAATATTAGGCAACATTCCCTCCTCTTCTCTTTATTAGAAGAGTTTGAGAAGGATTGGTATTAATGTATTCTTAATTATTTAGTAAAATATAACAGTGAAGTCATCTGGTCTTGGGTTTTTCTTTGTTGGGAGTTTTTGGATTACTGACTGCATCTTTTTACTCATCTGGTTAGGTTTTTCTGTTTCTCTCTGAGTCAACTTTGGGAGTTCATATTCTTTGTGATGGGGAGCTGGTGAGGTCTGTATTCTATTAGCTTAGTGGTGAGCTAGTAACTTAATAGAGATTTTCTTAGTGTCTGGAGCCAAGAACAAAAACAAAGTCTCTTTCAGTCACTATCAATTGACTCCTTCCCAGAAGCCTAGAACTCTGCCTTAGCTTTCAGTTCCTGTTTGCATGGAAACTGAAGGTCAGCCAGCAGTAAGGGACTCAGGCTTTCTCAGAACTTTTCTGAGCATGCATCCAAACCTGGGCATGAGTGTAGCCTTCCAGATTCTCTGGAATATATGGGAGCTTTTCAAAGCCCTCATTTCCCAAATTATCTCCTTTCCCAGCTTCTTCCTTCCCGGGCTCTTTAGTCTGTTTATCGTTTCTCTTAACTGTTACCCAAGCCTTGATGGCATAGTGGTTAAGTGCTATGTCCGCTACCCAAAATGCTTGCAGTTCAGATTTGCCAGGCACTCCTTGGAAACTCTATGGGGCAGTTCGGCTCTGACCTCTATGGTCCTTGTGAGTCGGAATTACCTTGATGGCAGTAGGTTAAGTGCTATTCATTGCTAAAGGCTAGCACATTTGCCTTTCAATATTTTTGACAGGAAGCTGACTCAGCCCTGGGGATGACCAGAGGCAGATGAAACAAAGGCAAGCCCTTGAGTCAGTTCGTCAGGGACTAGCATACAGATCAGACGCACAAGCATGATTCTCCAAGAATAAGATCTTGTCTTAGTTTTATAGTGCTGCTGTGACGGAAATATCACAACTGGATCACTTCAACAAACAGAAGTTCATTTGCTCACAATTTAGGAGGCTAAAAGTTAGAATTCAGGGGACCTGCTCTAGGTAAAGGCTTTCTGTTGTCACTGGATGAATGTCGTTTGTCTTTTTCCAGCTTTTGTTCCTTAGGCCCTTGGTGATCTCTGGTGCTGTGTATTTTCCCCTCTGTTGGCGGGCTTGTTTCTGTGCCTGATTTGCTCTTTTATACCTCAAAGGTGACTGGCTTAGGACATCCCGTGCATCAATATGGCCTCATTAACATAACAAGGAAATCCCTGTTCCCAAATAGGATTACATCCATAGATATTAGAGTGACCATTCATAATACACTGTTTTGAGGGGGGATGTGATTCAATTTGTAACAGAACTGTGTTGCTCCCTCAGTTCCAGCAACTTATACTAGGAGCGTGAACTATAGATCTCAAGCCCTCTATTAAGCCGAGTAGTAGGAGATGGTTACCAACCAAAAAAACTCACTATAGTCTAGTCAATTCCAACTCACAGCAGCCCTATAGTACTGAGTGGAACTGCCACACAAAGAGTTTCGAAGGCACCTGGAAGATTTGAACTACTAATCTTTTTTGGGTGGCAGCCATAGCGCTTAACCACTATACCATCTGGGTTTCTGAAGATGGTTACAAGGTAAGCTAAAATGCCAGGGAGCTCTCTTACTAAAATCCAATTGCTTTTCTGGGATGGGTGTCAGTGAATTCTTTCTGGCCATTACAAGTTTATTTTATTTTTTTATTGTGATTAAGTGAAAATATACAATCCAAATCAAGTTTGCACACCTATGTATCTGAAGCTTCTTTTGCTCTCTTTGCCCGGTGACAGAACGCTCCACCATTTCGTTCTATACTTCTAGCATCCTCTTAACAAACTCCTGTCCCCTCCTCTCCACCCTCTTTTCTCTCACCTAGAAAGAGACCAGTAGGCCAGCCTCTTATAAATGCATAGATCTATAAAGCATTGTGAGTTTTTAGTTAAATTCCAGTGTTCCAAAAAAGTTGATTTTCATAATCTTTGCCAGCTTTATTGTGGAGTGATGAAATTTTGGTTTCCCATACACCATGATTTTTGCTGGCGTGTGTTCTGTTGCCTTGTTTTGGTTGAATTTTTAATGTAAAGCCAAGAGGACAGTGTTTTAGTCAGCTAGGCTGCTCTAACAGAAATACCACAGAGTGGATGGCTTTAACAAAGAGAGATTTATTCTTACACAGTCTGGTAGGTTGCAAGTCCATATTCAGGGTGTCTGCTCCAGGGAAAGACTTTCCCCTTGTCAGCTCTGGAGGAAAGTCCGTATTGCATCAGTCTTTGTCCAGGGAGCATCCTGACACAAGAACCTGTGGTCTGAAAGATGCGTTCTGCTCTCGGTGCTGCTTGCTTGATGGTAGCGAGATTCTCAAATTGTCCTTTGTTTCTTTTTCCTTTTATTCCTTGCAAGCTAAAAGCATTAAGGGTGGGGCAAGCCATACTCCAGGGAAACTCCTCCTACAGCAGGAATTTACAGCCCCACCCTAATCCTTTAACATACAGGTTAGCAAAACCATACAATGGAGGAACAGTCCCAAGATACTGGGAACCATATCCTAGCCACGTGGCTGCACACATTTTTGGGGGGACACAATTCCAACCATGACAGACAGATTGGGAGAGATTGGTGGGGCAGCATGTGGGTAGAAGGTGTCACTTCACATCTTCCTGTAAAAGGGCAGCACCCTGTCCAGATCCCTTCAAACATAGCAAAGATGGTGGGGTGATGCAGGACTAGGCAGTGGTTTGTTCTGTTGCACTTGGGTCTCTGAGTTGGAATCAACTCAACAGCACCTAGCAACAACAACAAAAACTCTATGGTGTCTGGACACACAGTCTATGTTGCCATGATTCCTTGATGATTCAGACTGACTGGAAAAAGGATGTTCGTTTGTCTAGAGTACTTTCAGTTCTTCCAGAAGAAGCAGGTACACGAAAATCTGACTTTGGGCCATATAGTGAGCCTTTTGAGAGAGTTGGAACCAGACACAGAGGCACGTATACACATGGGGGATGAAAGATGCCATGTGTGAGTGTCTACAAGCCAGACAACCAAGGAATGCACAGGGCTACTGACAAGGAAAGAATTGACAAAGCTGAGACCCCAATTGAGACCACAGGTCTTCAGAACTACGAGAAAATTAATTTCTATTCTTTAAATCTTCCATTTATGGTGTTTCTGTCATGGCAGTGCTGGGAAATTAAGATAAACTCTTGGGACTGTAATTACTGTCCTCACCAGGTCTATGGGACCCTTTGGTGGCACAGTGGTTAAGAGCTTGACTCTATCAGCTGTTCCTTGGAAATGCTATGGATCAGTTCTCCTCTGTCTTATAGCATCAGGGTCACCGTAAGTTGGAATTGACTTGATGGCTATGGGTTTGTTGTTCTTGTTTTTAATCAGATCTATTAGGATAGAGAATTGAGAAATGAATTCACTTAACCAGGTTGAGCCTGAGTGACTAACTGTAATGGTGCCCTCATTCTTGAAGATCTATGTGTTGTTACTGTTCTTTGCCTGTGAGGAAGTGACAAACTGAAATGCCAGACAGCTAGGATTTTGTGACTCTTGGAGCTGACACCAACCATGTGTTCCTGGGAGTAGCTTGTAGGTGTCACTCCCACGTGAGAATCGGTCCTTTAGAGATGGCTTATGACACTTAATTCTAGAAGAACTAAACACCACAAAAATGTACAAGATGAGACTTAAACATTTAGATTAAGAGACTAGGTTTTGGATCTCTGGGTAAAGAAGAAACGCTTAAATAAGATAAAAAGCACTAACTGGAAAAGACTGGCAAATCTGAAAGTTAAGAACTTCTTTTCATCAGTAACACCAACAAGAAATTGCAAAGACAGTCAAAAACGCAAGAGAAGATATTAGCTACACATACAGATAACAAAGAAAGTAGTATTCAGTTTATTTAAATGATGCTTTTAAACAAAAGAAAAAGATAAACAACAATAGGATAACTCAAAACAAGTGAAAACAGGTATTTCACAGAAAGAAAAAAACACAAATTAAGGCTACAGTGATAGAGTAAGTGATGTCCAGGAAATTAGTAAAAATGAAGTCGTAAGATCACAAGTCTCAGAGAAGCTGTAGATTAACAGGAACTTTTACATACTGCTGATGGACCAGTAAATACATATAACCACTTTGAAACACAGTGTGAGAAAATCTTGTATAAATGAACATTCACGTGCCCTATAGCCTATCAATTCCACTAGTGTGTACTCTATAAAAAGCTACTGTATGTGGGTACAACAAGATAGCTGTAACATTCATAGTAAGATTAAAACTTCTTGTTTCTAATTTTTGAAAAATGCTGGATGCAAATCTCTACATCTCTTGCTCATCGTCGAAGTCATCTATAATTTTGGTTACATGAATAATTTTGAGGGAAAATGCATCAGAACGAACAAAGGAGTGTTTGATAAAAATATTCATTCTTTTTTAAAGTTCTGCGTAATTTTAATGTATCATCTGACTGGCAAGCCACCTCTGTCTCATAAAATATAAACTGAAGAAGGGTATTTTTTTCTTCCTTGTTTAGACTATATAATTTTGCTCCCCTTTGCTATTGTCTAGTTCCAAAAGAAGCAGCCTGGTGTGAAATTTGTGGAAAGGATGCTAGTCAGAGTTTAATTCTGTTACGTGGTAACCCAGTGAAAATCCAGCGGAAAAGATGTAGATATTTCTAGATGATGCTTAAAAACTGTTTGAAAAATGAGGAATTCATAGATGTAAGTTTTCTAAAATAGAACATTCAATCATTGGGGCTGGACATTGAATAAGTGAATGGATGATTGAACAAATGAGTAGTTCAAATGTATCATTAGTGAACTAGAAGTAATAGACTATTTCACTAGGGCCTAAAAATACTTGGAAAACTTTTTAAAAAATGATACCCAAGCCCCCCAAGTAAACCCACTGCTGTCGAGTTGATTCCAACTCATAGAGACCCTATCAGTCAGAGCAGAACTGCTCCACAGAGTTTCTGAGGAGCCTCTGGCAGATTCCAGTTGCTGAACTTTTGGTTAGCAGCCCTAGCACTTAACCACTATGCACCAGGGTTTTCACCCAAGCCCCGGTTAAGTTAATCAGAATTGGGAAAGGGGCTTTAATGTTGCTGTTAGCTGCCTTCAGTCGGCTCCTAACTCATAGCGACCCCACGCACAATGGAATGAAAGACTGCCTGGTCCCGGGCTGTCCCACTGATAGTCTGTGAATCAGGTCATTGTGAGCCATACAGTTTTCATTGGCTACTTTTCAGAAGTAGATCTCTAGTCCTTTCTCCCTGGTGCATCTTAGTTTGAAAGTTCCACTGAAACCAGCATCACAGCAACATGACAGTCTGTGTGGCAGATGAGCAGCAGCTGTGCATGAGATGCATTAGCTGAAAGATAAACTTGAGTCTCCCTCGTGGGAGGCCAGGGTTCTACCGTGCAACCACCAAAGTCCCCTGGAGAGGAGGCTAGGCCACTAATGTTATTAAAAAGCTCACAGGTAATCTAAACGACAACTAGACAGTGAACCACAGCTCTAGGGCCTTGTGTTCCAAAGGTGGCCCAAAGATAGCATTGCCCAGGGGCTTGTTAGATGTTCAGAATTTCTGCCCCTACCCAGACCTTCTGAATCAAGGTCTGCAGGTTAACAAAGTTGTTGGGCAATCTGTGTGTATAATTAAAGTGTGAGAAGCACTGGATACTGAAAGTCCTACTCACGTTTAGACTCATCCGGGTTGCTAGGAGTTGGAATTGACTTGATAGCACCAGGTTTTTTGTTTTGTTTAAGATATTCAGCATTGCTTCTCATCTCACTTCGTCTTTCACTACAGTGAAGATCAGGAGACTGAGAGAGGTCTTCCTCTAATTTAAGGTTCTTTAGTATGGGTAAAGCTCGAACTACCATTTTGGTAAATTCAATCATGCAGAACTAATCAACATTCTACGTCCCAATGGAAACAACTGGGGTCACCAATCTAATCCCAAGCAAGAGTTGAAGGACCAGCTGTTGTATCCCTCTGCTCTGTCATCCTCATCTCCATCACAGAAGATACCTTTCTGATGCCTCTTTTGAGCCTTAATCTTTCAGACTCTTAGACCACTTGCTAAAAACTTTTAAAAATCCTTTTTATTATAGACAATTTCAAATACACTGTCATGGATTAAATTTCTTTCCCCACTCCCACCTCCAAATATTTGTCAACTTGGCCAGGTCCTGATTCCCAATACTGTATGACTATCTACCATTTTGTCATCTGATGCGATTTTCCTATGTACTGTGAATCCTATCACTGTGATGTAATGAGGTGGATTAGCAGTTATGTTATAGAAAATGAAGACGCGAATGACACCCAGGAGGAGGTAAGAGGCCTGGTTTATTATGCCGGTGGGCCAACGGGACCTCTGCAGGTTCCAACAGCTGGCCCCAAGTCGGGTTTCGGGAGGGTAGATATAGTGCAGTTTGAGGATGTTGTGGTTGAGACAAATGGGGTGAGCGGGCAGGGTTCTGAGGAGGGGGCATCCTGCTAGGCGGGTGTGAGGCTTTGATGGGGAGTATCTGCATCTTATCAGGTGGGTGTAAGGCTTTGAAGGGGAGCAAGGGGGAGTGTTAGGCAGGTGCCGGGCTTATCAAAGGAGAGTGTCCTGTCAGGCGAGAGCTGGCTGTGAAGAGGAAAGGGGAGTGTCCCGTCAGGCGGGAGCAGGCACAGCAAGGAGGGGAAGGAAAATTTTTCAGTCTCAGTTATCTATATTATTCTCCCCTTTGATAACCCCCCCTTTGATAAGGGTGGGTATCACAACTCTTCAACATCAGCTTGGGGAAGTTGTTGGTAAGTTCGGAGGGTCAGGACTCTGGATACGGTTTTGTTGAGTAAGTTCTGTTCTAGTCGGTCTCGTAGATGGCGCAGGAGGCAGGGTCCGAAGGTCAGGACTATGAGTCCGAAGACGAGCGGCCCCCACAGAAGGGCCAGCCAGGTGGCCCAGTTTGTTAGGAGTCACCATCCAGACTGGGTAAGTTTGTGTCATCTCTGTTCGATTTGGCTTTTGAGCTCTGTAACCTTAGATGTGACAATGTTAGAAGTATTTATAAAATAATAATATTCTTCACCTAGTGTCATACAGGTCCCGCCCTTCTCTGCCAGTAATAAGTCTAACGCTCGTCTGTTTTGTAAAGTGACTGCTGTCAGGGAGTTAATTTGATTCTGAAGTATAAGAAGTGTGTCAGCAACTTGGTCCATGTCCGCATTGAGTGTCTCTGATAGCTTTTTATTTATCTCTTCCTGAGCAGAGAGTGTCTGCCATCTCCTAATCCAGCCCAGCTGTTCTAAGAAGGATGTTTCTTTAGTGGTAATTCATTTGTCATACCAATTATAATGGACTTGGAAGTTTATCTATCTTTCTGCTGTAGGGAGTGAAATGCTTGCATAGTTTTAATGGCTGTGTGGAGAATTCCTTGGAAAGCCTGTCAAGTCAGTGAGGCTGGGCAGGCCTCAGTGTTTTCAGGCATGTTGTATTGAAATTTATTCCTCCAAGCTCTTTTCCGTAGAAATTCCTGGCCAGATTTTCCCAATAAACCGAGGGGGCTGTAAAGTCCTAGGTTCGGCTCTCTACATCTCTTCTTTTTATTATAAAGTCAGCTGGCTTGTAACTGTCTCATCTGCGTGCCTGGCTTAGGTCGCACTTACTGACTCTATCTCTTACCCGTCATCGGAGTCCAATCTCTATGATTGGGTCCTGTCTTAGGTTGAGATAGTTGAGCTAAATGTCTTAACTATTATTGACTACCGCAGAGGGTTAGAAGGTAAAGGTGGAGGGCTTTCGCCGAGTCCGCAGTTTAAGATGGTGTACATCTATTAATAACTGTTGCAGACTTTTGCAAACTAGTTTAAGCAGACAAGGTGTATAGAGTATTATCAAGAGGACAATTTCCCCGATTGTGATCATGGGGATCAATAAGTGCCAGATTTGGTCAAGAGGCCCAGAAAACATGTTTTTAAGGTTATTCAGAAGATTTTTAGCTGTTGTAGTAGCATTAAAGGATAAATGGGCATGACTTAGTGCCAGAATTTCTGGATGTAATTGTGCTAGGTTCAGAGTTTCATGAGTATGTTTCTACATACCTTCTAGATGTTGTTTAACTCTTTTCTATTGATCTGTATTTATATTGTAAGTTTTGTTAGTCACACAAATCCAGATAAATTCAGCATGACAAGCCAGCCTGGCTTGGTGTAGCAAAGTTTGGACCAGACTTCTTATTACTTCTACAGTTTCAAACAGTAACTCTAACTTTTGTTCGACTTTTAGATTAATCATTTTCTGGGGACACATAAGTTGTGACATATTATGAACCACATTATCTGTAAATTGAGTAGTCTGTATATTCTGAGTAATGGCCACAGTGATTATAGCAGATACAAGTACAGTTATTCCCATAATAACTAATTCTACAGCCTGTTTAGGCCTAATCAACCCTTGCAGTCTTTCTATCACTCATAGCCCTCTGTCCTGATACCAAGGTCCCGACAAGTTTACAGGTAGTACCACAATGGGAAGCTGATGAAAGAACAATCATAAGTTTCCCTTCCCCAAGGGGGCCCACACAATTAGTAAGATTACAGTTAAAACATATTATGTTAAAACGGGTTACATTGTGGCAGGTTTCATTGCCCTGTGTGACAGTTACCTTTTTTTAAGTGATGTTTGTATTTTTCTCACTGGAATTCCCTTTAAGTATTATGTTGGTCCCTGTCACACAAGTGGTGACTGTTTTATTCAGGAGAGATTGGGATAGTTTATGTCTAAGTCCAGAGTTCTTTCTGTCTCGGCCATTGGCAACATAGTCCCCTGTGTCATTTAAGTTGGTGATGTTGTAGTACCTGCTGTACACTGTGGTGATTGGGTACGGTGAGCTTGTCAGCGATTATATCGTGAGAAGTTAACTGGAGGAAAGAAACCTTGGGAGAGAGGAGCTGTAGTATTTGAAAAGGGTTAATAAGGAGGTAGAGATGGAGGAGCTGGTGGGCACCAATCACACGACGTTTCGGCGGTGACTTCATTGTTGCTGGGGAGATTTCTCAGACGGAGTGGTGTCAGGTTGTGTTTGTGGGTCGGATTAACTCCTCAAGAATTCAGATAGGGGAGTCAGTATCCTGTGAAAACACAATTTCTGCCTCCATGGCTTGGTTAATAATAGCAAGTGATTGATAACAAGAGGGTATTGTTTATTAAATGATATGGTCAACTGTGTTTATAATTTCAAAGGTGTTGTAAAATTCCTGAAAGCTCTTAGAAGTATAAGACGGAGCATTGTCTGTTTTAAGATGTGAGGAAATCTGGCAACTTGCAAAACAGTAAAAGAGGTGTCGAATTACATCCTTGCAAGCTTTTCCCATGTGGGCTGAGGCCATAATTAAGTGAGAATAAGTGTGAATGCATGTATGGACATAACAGAGTTTTCCAAAGGAAGGTATTTTTTTTAGAAAGTACAGTTTAAAATCATGGTTACATTTGTAATTTATGTCTCATTTTAACATTCCCCTCTTGAGTTCTTGTTTCAAAGTCAAATCTTAAACTGTGAGTGGGGGACGGACTGTTTAAAGTCCTGGCTGCTCAGGGCGTGGTTAATCATGGAGATCAGGAGAACAATGACTCATAAGTTCTGATTTTGTTTCCTAGTTTTGCTTGGTCCTCTAATTTTAAAATGGTCACAAAAAACTCTAGCCAGGTTGTTTGTCTCAGGCAAAGTTTAAAACCTAAGAGAAAGTTTCTCAGTTAATGAAATTAGTCTGTCAAGCTTATATTCTCACAGAAAAAAGGAGCAAGAAAGCACGTTGTGAATATATAAAATGTAGTTTCTGTTCTCTAGTCTGAAGGCCATCTCCTTGAAGATTAAAGGAGAAGGAATCTGTAACTGGTTGTGATCAATTAGTTGTAAGCCCCATGCTATATTCAGACCAGCCTTGTAGTGGCTAATTTCAGTTCTGAAGGCCATAGCCAGTTGATCTCACCAAGCAGTTTTCGAAATTCATTTAAAGTTTTTAGGTGGGTGGTTCATAAGACAAAGGGAACACGAGCCACTGTGGTGTGATTTAATATGCAGCTCAAGTAGGATACTGAGGCTGAGTTTGAATTTTATCTGGAGCAATTACCAAGCCTCTAGCTCTCAGGGCAGAGGTGAGTGTTATTAAGCACTCCTGTAAAAAAAGAACGATCACGGTGAGCTCACAAAATGTCATCCATATAATGAATGAGATAAACAGAGTGAAATCGTTTTCGAACATTCTTTATCGCAGCATCTACAAATTTCTGACAAAGAGTGGGACTGTTTTTTATCCCCTGGGGGAGGACCTTCCACTGATATTGCTAGAAAGGCCGTTTGAAATTTTCTGATGGCAGGTTAAAAGTGAAACATAAAGAAGTACTTTTATAAATCAATTCAGTAACAGCATGGTTCATTGGAATAACACTTTAGAGGAGGGAGCTCAGGTTGTAAGGCTCCTGTGCTTCCATTGTTGCATTGATTGCCCTTAGGTAACAAATGTACCAGACACAGAAGCCTTGGGCGGGGGGGTGGATCTGAGCGCAGAGAAAAAATGGGTGGTCTGTTCCTTTAAATCCTGTGTCTGCCGGCAAGTGAATAGCCTGCTCTTTTTGATTTTCTGCACTCACTGGCAACAGCAGCTTGACAGGTTTTTCAATCTCCGACTCTGAGTCAGAAGCTTGCTGCACCGCATAAGCTTGCTGCACGACCTTAGAAGGAGCCGCCTCTTTTAAAGGGGTCTTAGATATTAGGAGAGGAGGCTCGGAAGAGGACTCTCCTGCACCAGTTAGGGAGTAATATATTAGGTTCCAATAAGACATGGCACTTATAGGAACACCACTAGGCCCCTGGTCGTGGTAAATTTTTGTATGTTATGACCAACATGTTCCCAGGCTTCTTTTTCTAGTGTACCTACAACTGGGAACCGGGGACAATACTTCTGAACAAAATTCATGAAAACTGTTAAATCTTTGGTGGAGACCTTAACCCTTCGTTGGCATAATAGTTTCTTAATCACTTTCACAGAGTTTGCTTTAATTCTTTACAACCCATAACCCTTTGCTTGACAAAAATCTATAAAGAATCCTATTTTTTAGAACTTTTTATAGCACATAAACTTCACTTGTTAAGAGACTTGAAAAGAAGGGGTTCCCAAACAGCTTCAGGTTTTGACTCTGAATTAGAATTGTCTCTTAATACTGAACAGCACAGAAAAGAGGTATTCTCCTGGAGAGATGCCTGGTGGAGGACACCGTGAGAACCCACGAAACTGAGAGCAGAAAGAGACTAGGTAGCCTGTTCTTTTAAATTCTCCGCAGTGGAGGCTGGCTCAACAGGTTTCTCAGGTTTTGACTCTGAGCAAGAGTTGTCCCTGGTTAATTAACAGGCTTTTTAAGTTTTGACTCGGGGTTAGAGTTGTCCTTAGTTCTTAAAGGAGCTGCAGTTATTTAGGAAGAAGAAGAAAAAGACTCGGGAAGAGAATCTCCCATACCAGTTGGAGAATAACAGATTAGATTCCAGTAAGAAAAGATATTTACAGAGATGTTAACTATAAAGAGTCCTCTCTTTCTTTAGACTCTCTATGGTACATAATCTTGGCTCTTCAATAACTATGAAGAATTCTCCCTTGAAGCCCTTATCAAAAATTTTCAACATGCAGTCTGAGACTGTAGGTTTGCTGTGTGTCCCACCTATGCTGACGGTGTCGTAAGTGAGACGAACGACTTGTCCCGAGGACCACTCAGATGCCCTTCTGGCTGTTCCTCTCGCAGGGACGTAGGTGGGCTCTTGGCTAAGGTGTCCCCGTATAAACCCCGGGGCAGAGGAGGCTTGGCTCACACTGTTATGCCTTATAAGTCCAAATGGAACTGCAGGAGAGGGCCCACTAGCCTCCACCTGAACTTGGAGGCACAGATACAATCACACAACACAAAATAGACCACTCACACAGACTGAGACTTCCACCCGGAGGGGGAATCCTGAACTGAGGCCCAAAGGCCGGGAGGTGATCAAGCTCCCCTTCGCCCTGCAGAGGGCGGTCCTGACTGGGCTGAGGCGGCCCCGGGGCCTTACCTGGACTGAAGTCTTCTGATGCCTGTTACCTGATCCTTTGAGGGTCCTGCATCTTTGGAAACCTCTCTGGCAGGTATGAGGTGGAGAGGAGGGGACCTCGTTAACCGGAAAACGAGTGGCGCCTATCCTTCCTGGCCTGTCCGCCCTGGCCGACGGCCAAAGTCCTGAGAGGCAGGTGACAGCAAGGGGTCAGTCTGTTCGTTTCCCGGTCAGGGAACTAAAATGTTATAGAAAATGAAGAAGCAAATGACACCCAGGAGGAGGTAAGAGGCCTGGTTTATTACGCTGGCGAGCCAATGGGACCTCTGCAGGTTCCAACAGCTGGCCCCGAGTCGGGGTTTGGGAGGGTGGATATAGTGCAGTTTGAGGATGTTGTGGTTGAGACAAATGGGGTGAGACAAATGTTGTGGTTGAGACAAGTGGGGTTCTGAGGAGGGAGCATCCTGCTAGGCAGGTGTGAGGCTTTGATGGGGAGTATCTGCATCTTATCAGGCGGGTGTAAGGCTTTGAAGGGGAGCAAGGGGAGTGTTAGGCAGGCGCCAGGCTTATCAAAGGAGAGTGTCCTGTCAGGCGAGAGCTGGCTGTGAAGAGGAAAGGGGAGTGTCCCGTCAGGCGGGAGCGGGCACAGCAAGGAGGGGAAGGAAAAATTTTCAGCTTCAGTTATCTACATTAGTTACATTGATGAGATCTACAGGATTAGATAGTGTCTTAAGCCAACCTCTTTTGAGGTGGAAAACAGAAAAGCAAGCCTAGAAACAGGGGGACCTCATACCATCGAGAAAGCCATGCCAGAAGCAGGGCACATGCTTCAGACCTGGAGTTCCTGTACAGAAAATTTCCTAGACCAAGCAAAGACTGATAATAAAGACCTTCCTCCAGAACCCACTCATAGAGAGAGCCTTCACCTGGAGCTGAATTTGGATTTGTAGCCTCCTGGACTGTGACAGAGTAAATCTGTCTTTGCTGAAGCCGTCTACTTGTGGTATTTCTGTTACAGCAGCACTTGGTAACCAGGACACATCTACAAAGTATACAGACAAGTAAAATGAGCCATCATGTACTAATGACCCAGGATCAACAATTATCTATTTGTGGCTGATCTTGTTTCATTCAAATTAGCACCCACTTATTCTTCTTTGGAGTTATTCTGAATTCAACGAATCCCCGCCACCAGACTATTTTGTATATAAAGAGTTCAAAATACCACTATGACACTTTAGAAATTCAACAATCCCTTAATACTGCCAAATAGCCAGTTTCTGATCATGTTTCTCTAATTGTCATAATAATTTTTACTAGTTTGTTTAAACCAGAATCCAGGTATCACTCATGGTAATTTCGATATGTGTCTTAGGTCTTTTTTAATCTTCGAATCCCTTTGCCCCTCTTGCAGTTTATCTGCAAGGTCACTCAATGTGTCCTCCAGTCCTCCAGTTTTGACTTTGTTCCCCTGCAGTTTTATTTAAGGAGCCCTGGTGGCACAGTTGTTAAGTGGTTAGCTGCTAACTGAAAGATCAAGGTTCAAACCTACCTGCTACTTCATGGAAGAAAGACATGGCAGTCTGCTTCCATAAAGATTTACAGTGCTTCTGGGGGACATCAAGGCCGATTGGCATAACTAGTCTATTGCTAAGAGAGTCTTCTGTACCCTATATTGGTGAGTGGCATCTGGGGTCTTAAAAGCTAGCAAGCTGCTATCTGAGGTACACCAAATGGTCCCAGCTCATTCAGAACAGATGGCTGACCGAGAACAACAAAGACACGAGGAAAAAAGAGCTCAGGAGACATAAGGGCCCATGTGAATGGGAGACTGTATCAGCATGTGACCAAAAGAACCAGATGGTGCCTGGCCACCACCAAAGAGAGCTGTGATGGGGCACACAATGTTGAGTCCCTATGGCAACTTGAGAAAAAGAGGGGTAAACTTAAGAACTCTACTAAAAGACAGCAAGTGATGGTCTGATGGACTAGGGGATCCCCTGGGAGCATGGCCCCTAGACCTGCTGCTGCCCCTGACCAGAAAATGCTACTGAAGCCAACTCTCCAGACAAAAATTGACACAATGTGAACATATGGTGTGTGTAATTTATGGTTCTATGCATTTATAGGATACTATCCTACTGGTTTCTTCCTAGATAGGAAAAAAGAAGGTGGAAAGTCGAAGACAGGAGATTGTTAAGAGAATATGACAAGTATAGGATGAAAAGGAGAAGTGTGCTGTCACTGGGCAAGGAGAGCAGAAGGAGCTGCAGATAGAGGGGCATGCAGAATTACTTTGGACTGTGTACTACACTTACTCACAATTAAAAACAAAAATAGATTTACAGTCTTCGAAGCCCTATGGGGCAATTCTACTCTTTCCTCTAGGGTCGCTGTGTATCAGAACCAGCTTGCACAGCCTAGGACACCCTATGGGACAGTCCTACGCTGTCATGCAGGGTCTTTTCGATAAGGCTTGATGTAAAAGCATCCAATGATACCACCACGGTGTTATTCAGCATATCCCTCTGTCTTCTATGTTTGCTGGAGATTGTTAGTCTGATAAAGTTTGACAATCTGATTAAGTATTCACAACAACTCATTGTATTAAGTCTCCTTAAAACCAAACCCACTGCTGTCGACTTGATTCTGACCCACAGGGACACTATAGGACAGAGAAGAAAGGCCCCCATAGAGTTTCCAAGGAGTGGAATCAAACTGCCCACCCTTTGGTTAGCAGCCGTAGCACTTAACAACTATGCCCCAGGGTTTCTTAAGTCTCCTTGGAAGCGGGGTGAAAGTAGTGCTGGCTTCAGGAAAGGGTTCAGGAAGTTGATGATGCCCAGTTCTGGCTGGAGCTAGGATAAACTGTGGAGATTGAGGTAATAACTGTGGGACAGAACACAGCAGAAGAAAGCTCTCAATGCGGAATGGCACCCGCTCTTTGCCTCGCTTCTTGCAGCTTCTATCCCTGACCCTCTTATCTCTCCTTTAGTGGGTCATCATATGATTCTCTTCTCTGGACTTCTTTTCCCTGATCATAATGCTGAAGACGTTTCTGGCACCTGAGAGAATGAAAGAATCAACTAATTTGGGAGATGTAAAAAGGAGATATTCCTAACTTTCTACTCATCTTTTAAGACCCAGTTCAAATCATCTCTGAAAGCGTGTTCATCCATGCCTATCTGCGTCCAGAAGCATAGTTGATTACTTACTAGTTGGTAGCAATAGTGTATGTCACATAAGGCTTCTATTGTGCTTTTTTGTCAAGTGTAGCTTCAAGTATTGTTTTACCTGAGTGTTTCATCTGCAAGACAGATAAGTTCCTTGAGGCCAAGGACTCATTACTGTAACTCTGGTGCCGTGTGTGGCACCAGTTTGTATCAGTCAAGTGCCTGGCAGGAAACAGATGGCATTTTCAATGTTAGGACAACATACTAAAGGGGCCATTACAAGGGTCCACCACTTATCTGTCACTTGTGATACTGGAAGGTATGTCACCAGTATGTCGGCTACCAGCAGGTCACTCCTGGTTAACAGGCTTCAGCAGAGCTTCTGGACAAGGACAGACTAGGAAGAAAGGCCTGGTGATCTACTTCCTAAAATTAGCAGAGGAAAATCTTATGGATCACAACAGACAATGTCTGACTTGCTTGCTTTGGACCAGTCATCGAAGAGATGAATCGTTGGAGAAGGATATCATGCTGGGGGAAGCAGAGGGTAAGTGAGGCCGTGGGAGACTTTCAGTGATATCAGCTGGCACTGTAGCCACGACAGTGGATTCAAACATTCGGGTGATGGTGAGGACAGCGCAAAACTGGGCAACGTTTCATTCTATTGTACGCTAAAACCTCAGCGAGTCATAAGGTGTGTAACGTGGAAATGTGTGAGACAAGGAAAACTAAATATCTTCCACTACTAGCAAGGTGGTAAGACTGTATCCTGTCAAAGGTGGAAAAGTTCTGAGGCTCAGAAAATCAAAGCAGTCCTGTGAGTTCTGGCTCTCACACTTTTCACTGTATGTGAGGTTGTCACAAGTCAGAGTTGACTCCTTGGCAGCCACCTATTTAACTGTTAACAAAAATGTACGCAGGCTTTATTTAGTGAAAGGAACAAGGAAGGGTGCTTATCCCAGGTGTCACGGATTGAACTGTGGTCCCCCAAATGTGTGTTGACTTGGCCATGATTCCCAGTGTTGTGTAGTCCGATGCAGTTTTCCTATATGTCATAAATCCTAATCTCTGCTCATTGTTAAAAAGGCAAGATTAGGGTGTGTTAAAAAGGATTAAGATGAAGTGCAGTGTTACTGGAGTTCATGGCACCTGCCTCAAGGCCAATCATTGAGACAGGAGGTTAGGGTGAACTAAATCAAGCATTTTATTTGCATGCTAGCTTACACAAAGTGGCAGAGGGGATAGGTCCTCCAAAACTCTGCCCACCCCACTGTTCTATACAAGCAAGGGTTTTTAAAGGGTGAGGCTACCTGCTAAGATCAGAGGTAGGGAATTCAAGGAGTTAGGGAAGACACTTTGAAGAGGAATCTGGGCTTCTTCAATCCCTCTGATTTTTCTGGGCCATCCAAGTGAAAGGCACTGGGCACTGCCTGGCCCTGCAATCTCACGGGCCCTTGTTGGTCTTCAGGGCCATAAGCATAGGGTTCTGGGAGCTGTTCAGCCACCTGGAAGGGAAAACTCAAAACAAATCATTTGCCACACCCTGTCTCATTTCTTGTCTAAGTCTTCAGTTGTACCTTAGAGCCTAATTACTGGCTCAGAGGCCAGTTACCAGGACAGGAAGAGTTATACAGTCAGGTTCCTGAATCTGTGCCAATGTTTTTTTCAAGGTTAGAACTTCTTCTCTTAGTATCAGCATCTGGGTGCTATGGAATGTGCATGTGAGGTTTCCCAAGCAGGGGTTGGGGTGATTGCTTTGCAGCAATGTCTTTCAGGCCTCTGGCCTCAGTTTTCCCCTGTTGCTTGGAAAACTGTGCTTTTCAGGCCTCCGGTTTCAACAGCACCCTTACTCTGGTCATAGCCCTGATGTGAAGTGAGGGGACTTTTCCTGGTATGTGGCCTGCATCACCTTTCTCTCACAAGAGATAAATGGGGAGAAAAATGAGCAAAGGGTGAGGGACCTCATGCCACCAAGAATGAAGAACCAGGAGGGAAGCCTGACCTTTGAACCCAGTATCTCTGCATTGAGACGCTCCTAGATCAGCACAAGACTGAGGACAAGGACCCTCTCCCTGGAGCCCATAGAGAGAGAAAGGCTTGTCTTGGAGCTGACACTGTAAATTCGGACTTCTAGCGTCCCAGCCTGTGAGACAATGAATATCTCTAGGTTAAAGTGTCCATTTGTGGTGTTTTTCTTATACCACCACTAGATAACTAAGATACCAGATGTTTTAGTTGGCTAGTGCTGCTGTAACAGAAGTAACACAGAGAGGATGGCTTTAACAAAGGAAGGTTTATTCTTACATAGTCCGGTAGGCTACAAGTCCATATTCAGGATGTATGTTAAAGGTTAGGATGGGGCTGTAAATCCCTTCATAGGATCACCTCCCTGCTCCACTGCAAAGGGAGTTTCTGTGGTGTATGGCTTGCTCCACCCTTAATCCTTTCATCCTGTGAGAGATGAAAGGACAGAGAAGCAGGCAGAAAATTGGGAACCTCGTACCATCAAGCAAGCAGCACTGGGAGAAGAGCGTGTCCTTCAGACCTGAGGTTCCTGCGCCAAGATGCTCCCTGAACAAAGACTGATGCAATACTGGACTTTCCTCCTGAGCCGACAAGGGGAAAGCCTTCCACTGGAGCGGACACCCTGCATATGGACTTGCAGCCTACTGGACTGTGTAAGAATAAACCTTCCTTTGTTAAAGTCATCCACTCTGTGGTATTTCTGTTAGAGCAGCCCTAGCTTACTAAAACAGACCACTCTTCTGGTGCTGCTTTGTTGATGGTACAAGGTTCCCAGTTCTCAGCCTGCTTCCCTTTTATCTCTTGCAGGATGAAAGGATAAAGGGCGGGGCAAGCCACACTCCAGGGAAACCTCCTTTACAGTGGAGCAGGGAGGTGATCTTATAAAGGGATTTACAGTCCCACCCTAATCCTTTAACATACAGTATTGGAAAACCACAAAAGGGAGGACAGTCACAAGATACTGGGAATCATGGCCCAGCCACGTGGCTACACATATTTTTGGGGGGACACAATTCAATCCATGACATCAGGTATCTACACAGGAGGCCTTAATAACATGACAAGGTACCAATCCTAGACAAGACATTTTGAAAAATTTATAGAAGAGAGAAAGTAGGTGGATGAAATTAGCGAATTAACCCGGGGCCACTGTGGAGTTGGAAGCTGTTTTTCCTGGCAGAACTTCAGAGAAATGTTAAACTTGGAGTCAGCAAGTTTGGGGAGGATTGACTACAGGAAGGGACCATCTACAGAGTGGCTGGGTCCCTTAGTCCCCTCACTCCCCCCAGATGAAGTACTGTGAGCCCCTCCTCTGGCAAATAAAGACTGGTCCCGTGGGAAGGAATGGGAGCTGCAGGGGAGGCAGAGCAGATCCTGAGACACTCAGGACCCCAGAAGTGGGCCATAGACAAGTGTTTGCTGCCAGACGATATTCTCATTCATGTTGGTCATTCTACAGTGCAACCCTTTCCAGGAGCTTAGGGGCATAAGTGGCTTGCTAACCTAAAAGTCAGCAGTTCAAACCCAGCCAGGAGCTCCATAGTAGAAAGCCCTGTGATATGCTTCCAGAAAGAATTTCAAAAACAGAAGAAGAAGCGAACTGTTGCTGTGGAGTCCACCCTGACTCACCATGACCCTATAGGACAGAGTAAAACTGTCTTGAAGGATTTTCAAGGCTGTAAATCTTCAGAGAAGTAGACTGCCACATTTTGCTGCTGAGGAGTGGCTGGCAGTTTCCAAACACCCATCTGCTGGTAGCTAAGCACCAAACCACTGAGCCACTCCTATGAAGCATTTCTATTCTGTAACCCATGGGGTCACCATGAGTCAGAATCAACTTGACGGCAACTAGATAATCTCCTTCAGCCAATTCTCTGAAGAGAAGCCTGCCTCTGAAGAGACAACCAGTGGTACAGACCCTTCTTACTGACCTGTTCTTTGGAAGGGGAGTGCAGATGGGGTGTCAAAGTGGTCTTCTGAGTAAACAAGACCATTGCTGTCAAATCAGTTCTGACTCATAGCAACCCTATAGCACAGAAAAGAACTGCCTCATTGGGTTTCCAAGGAGCAGCCAGTGGATTCAAACTGGCAGTTTTCTGGTTAGCAGCCAAACACCTAACCACGGCTCCTCTAGGAAGAAGGATCTACACATCAGTGAAGGCAATGCATGCAAGCTGCGTGTAAAACAATCAGTCAATTCTGTTGTTCATCAACACATCATCGAACATCTCCAGGCCCTTGAAACACATGACTTTTGTGAAATACCAGTTTGAACAATCAGAACACCCAGTTTCCAAGCATGGAAGACAGGTCAGATGAGGAAGAGAACTTTCTAATTGAAGCTCCAAAAGACATGCAATTTATCTGTTGGAAAAAGAAAGAACAGAAATAAATGTCCAAGAAGAAAAGAGCACTCAGAGAATGAATTAAATGAGTTACCACCAGTCAGCTGTGACTCACAGGGACTCTGCATGAGTCACAGCAGAACTGTACTCTGTAGCATTTTTCATGGCTGGTTTCCAGAAAGTAGACAGCTAGGCCTTTTTTTCTGAGATGGCTTTGGGTGGCTTTGAACCACTGGCCTTCCAATTAGCAGCTGAGCACTTTGGCCGAGGATGAAGAACACTCAGAGAATTAAAAAAAAAAAAAAAAATTAAAAACAAGTTTGCAAATGGGAAAACTACAGAAAGACTGAATCAGAAAATGAAGCTGAAGAACAAACACAGACACAGAAGATAAGGGCAAACAGATACTGCAACTATAGAGCAATAATTGAAAATGTGAAACCAAAGAAACCTGTTAGCATCAAGTTGATTCTGATTCATAGCAACCGTACAGGGAAGAGTAGAACTGCCCCCACAGAGTCTCCATGGAGTGCTTGGTGGATTCAAACTGCTGACCTTTTGGTTAGCAGCCATAGCACTTAACCACTATGCCACTAGGCTTTTAGGCAAGTGTAAGGGAAAGTTTGAAAAAATTATAAGGTTCAATACATATTTAACTGGAGTTCCAGGGGTAGAGAATAGCAAATGAGGAGAGAGCATTTAAAAAAAAAATCATAGAAGACAGTTTACTTGAATTAAAGACACACTCAAATGTTCAAATTGCAAGAGGGAACTACTAACTCAAGACAATGAATGAATGGAAAAAAAGAATCACATCTAAAAATATTCCCCTACTTTGGGGAAAACAAGTAATGTATAAAAGTATCATGGTCCAAATATGAACGTAACTAAAATCAATATGATTGTAAGCTATATACATATGTGTGTGTATATAATACACACACATGTATATATATATATATATATATATATACACACACACACATATACACATACACACAGAATTTAAGTTCCCTGGGTACAGCAAGGAAATCCTAGTGGCACAGTTATTAACAACTACAGCTGCTAACCAAAAGATCAGCAGTTCAAATCCAACAGGTGTTCCTTGGAAACCCTATGAGGCAGTTCTACTCTGTCCTATAGGGTTGCTACGAGTCAGAATCATCCTGGTGGCAGTGGGTTTGGTTTGGTGTTTTGGGTAGTGCAAATGGTTTGTAGTCACCTGCTAAATGAAAGACTGGCAATTCAAATCCACCCAGCAATGTCAAAGAGGAAAGTCCTGATCATCTACTGTGTAGGATAAGAGCCATTGAAAACTCTATGAAGTACAGGTCTCTGACACAAATGGCATTGCTATGACTTGAAGTCAACTCGATGGCATTTCTTTTATTTTTTTAAGTATAGAATTTGGAAATCGTGGTGGCGTAGTGGTTAGGTGCTATGTCTGCTAACCAAAAGGTCAGCAGTTCGAATCTGCATGGTGCTCCTTGGAAACGCTATGAGGCAGCTCTACTCTGTCCTATAGGGTCACCGTGAGTCGAAATCAACTCGACAGCAGTGTTTTTGTTTTGTTTTAAAAGACCCAACCCAGTGCAGTCGAGTTGATTCTGACTCATAGAATTTAGGAAAATAATACTAGCAGAGACTTAATGCCATACAATGTATTTTCTCACCTACCAGTTCAGTCACATTACTTGGTTCTGCAATGAACCTGTATACACAACACAGAAGACGTCCTGCGAGTTACAGACAGAATACAGGTGCAGGAACAATGGCCGAATGGGTCAGAAGTAGGGAAGGGGAAGAAAGGGGGAAAGCCTGGTAGGTCCAGTGAGTGGTTATTGCCCTCAGTGACCATCAGGAGTGCTCGCCAGGAGGATCTGTGGTGAACCGTGAGGAGTCAGATGGGGAGAAGGAAATCGGGGAAGGTAAAGGAGATTTTAGACCCTAGTCTGTCTTTTCAACAGGGAATCTGGCTTTGGTCTTCAGTCTGTTAGCTCACTGTTGTTAGGTGCCCACAAGTCAGCCCATTCCCACACAAAGCCATCCCACATGACCGAGCAGAACTGCCACCGAGGGTCTTCTGGGCTGTAATCTTTATGGAAGCAGCTCTCTCTCCCATGAAGGTGCTGGGAGGGTTTGAACTGCTGTCCTGTTAGCAGCCGAGCACTTAACTCCTGTGCCCCTAGAGCTCCTTGGATTTTCAGCTAGCTGCACTCAGCTCTTACCTGTTTCTGTGCTGTATCTGCTCTGAATGAATAATTAGTCCATTTCTGAACCATCTATGTCTTTTTGTTTTCCCCTTAGACATTTTTAAAGGGCCCTGGGTGGCACATGATTTATACTCGACTCCTAACTTGACCTAACTTAAGGAAGCCCTCGTAGCATACTGGTTAGGGACTACTAAAATGTTGGCAGTTCAAATCCACCACGTTCTCCTTGGAAACCCTATAATGCAGTTCTACTCAGTCCTATAGGGTCCCTATGAGTGGGAATCAACTTGAAGGCAGTGTATCTTGTTTGTTTTTTTTACCAACCTAAAGAACGCTCTCCTCCCAAATTGAAAACGAATCCAAGAAAGAAGGGAACTAACCCAGAAGTGGTGGCCCAGTGGGTAGGAGCTACGCTGAGCTATGGCGGCTAACCAAGAGGTTGGCAGTTCAAATCTACCAGCTGCTCCTTGGAAACCCTATACAGCAGTTCTACCCTGGGCTATAGTGTCGCTATGAGTCGGAATCGACTCTACAGTAATGTGTACTAACTTAACTGTTGGCGGTGTGAATCCACTCTGTGGCATCCTGAGGAAAAAAGTCTGATGCTGGGCTCCCTTGAAGCTTCCAGACAAGGAAACCTTGCGATGCCGTGAGTCAGGATGGATGACTAATTTGCTTGGTTTTCGTATATTTCCTCTGGCATTGCCTATGTTCAGAGTAAGCTAAACGCATCTTGCTGCGCCACCTTGACTAGAAGTATAACTAAAAGTCATTTTAAAGTACAGAAAATTCATTTTTACCTGTCTCTTGTGAGTCCCTGGGTGGCGCCAATGGGTATGCGCTCTCCTACCAGCTGAGAGGCTGGTAGTTTGGAAGAACCCTCAGGCATCTGCCAGACGGTTCTGGCGTCTGCTTCCGAAAGGTCACAGACTTGAAAATCCTGTGGAGTAGTTAGTTCTCTGCACAGATGGGGTCGCCGCGAGTCAGAAGTGACTCAGCGGCAGCAAACAACAACAAATGATCTATTCTGGAATGTATTGATACTGTATAATTATTTTTTATGCACTTACCTAAAAAAAAAAACAAAACAAGCAAACAAACAAAAACCCCACAGTTGTACTGAAAAAATTCTGATTCATGGTAACCTGCTGTGTGTGTATCAGTGTAGAACTGAAAGCTGCAGGGTTTCCAGCGGCCAACCCTTCGAAAGTGGACTGCCAAGCCTTTCTCCCAAGGAGCCTCTGAGTGGGTTTGGACCCCCAGTCTCTCTGTTAGCAGCCAAATGCACTAACAGTTTGTACCACACGTCTATCTTCTAAGTCAATATGATGTCTCTTTTCTAAACTGCAAAACATAATTATTCTATGAGGGAAACTGAGGTACAGGACAGGAAACCACAGATGTTCCAGTATTTTCCCCTATAGTTGCCCTCTGCTCCTTCAACCCCCAACCTCCTCCTTCAGGGGCATGCACATTCAGCTGTGGTGAAGTAGTTGTCCAGGACTAAGTCCATTTCCTTCCATAATACACCTGCTTTTCTTAAAAGTCCTGGCTTCCTGAGCTACCTGGCCCCGGAAATCACACATTAACTTGTAGGAGCCACCGAGATAAAATCTTAACAGCTTTACACCAGTTTTTTTCTTAGAACCACTGACGTCTTGCCCAGATGACCACCACTGAGAGCCTCTGGATGGACCCTCCCCGACCCCCGCAGTTCCAGATGCATAATTCCTTGGGAACCCAGATGCCTACCTCCAGGTGGATGCCCCAGTTCCAGGTACATATCTTCTCACAGGATGCCCACCTAGTTGACCACATTCTTTCATCCCTGACACCTGATGTTTACCCTTAGCTATCATTAAAAAACCCCAGCCTGACTGAAGAAGGTGGACATGCTCTGAGGACCCAAACCGCCCCTGTCCCTTGCACGCCAGCATGCATAGTAAACCTCTTGGTCATTTCCTTTACCCAGTGTCAGGACTGGCTTTGAGGCTGGCAGCTTAAACCTGTGTGTCAGGGTAACAATCTTAGCGTTCAGACGTGACAGCCTATAAGCTCCTTGGGTAGCCTTTGAACAGCCACCCAGGTCAGTGTCATTGTCCTTACTCTTCTCTCTGTTGCTCTTGCGTCATTTTCATTTTCCTAAGTCCCTAGTGAGGACCAGCAGCCAGCCACCCTCCTGGTCCTCCTCCTCGCCCTCCTCCTCTGTCAGAGGTCTTTCTGCAGCAGGACATCATTGTTCTGTCACCCTCTGGCCATTTCTTCCCCTGGCTGACTCAGTCTAGCTCCTGTCACAGTCCCTTCCAGCTCTCATTGTTGGGGGCTGTTTGTCATTGTGGTGGATTTTCTTTGAAATCCTCTCCAATGGCTTTACCTTTCCTTTAAGTCGTGGAGGTTAGGATGGAAATACATTTGCCCAGCATTTCCAGGAGGGCTGAGAATGTAGTCTTTGTTACAATTCTTAGGATTGAATCACAAAAAGAAATAAAATAAGCAAATTGCTACCACTGTGCCCTAACAACTTGGTAACCAAATCAGTAAATCTGAGGGATGCTGCCATTATGTTTTTTTCCATCAGACCAGTTTGTTATTGGCCCGAAGGTGAGACTAACAGCCACTGTATCCTGTGTTTGAACTGTTATTGCACAGTTGAATGAAACTTGACCTGGTCCTGTGCTGTCCCCATGATCAGCTGAGGATTGGGACATTGTGATCTGTAGGATTTTTGTTGGCTGGGTTTTGGAAAGAGATCACCAAGCTTTTCTTCTTCATCTTAGTCTGGAAGCGTGCTGAAAACTGCTTGTCATCACAGCAGTGCACAGCCTCCAGTGCCCTGGAGATGGGGGTGGCTGCACACGGAGTGTACTGGCCAGGAATTGAACTGGGGTCTCCCATGTGGAAGGCAAAATGTATTAGCTGAACACATGACCACTCACGTAAAGACTATTTCTTCCCATGGAGTTAGACTTATCTGTAAGACCAAGTTCTAGTCAAGGAAGTGTTAGCAGAGGGGTTGCATGCAATTTCTGAAAAGTCTTCTTAATGACATTGGGAAGAAAGTCCTGGTGGTCCACTTCTGACAGTCAGCCCATGTAAATCCTATGGATCTCACTGGTTCTGTCAGCCACTGATATGGGGATAGCACAGGACAGGGCAGCGTTTTGTTCCATTGTGCAAAGCGTCACCATGAGCCGAGGGCCAATTCTAGGGCAGCTCCCAACAATTCTTAAAGGGAAGTGGTAAAGGAAGAGCCTATTTTTCCCTCTTCCCCTCCCAGCACCTGAAAAAGGGGACCAGATGGTAGGGTTCAGGTGATCTTCCAGGACCTGAGGCAGCCTGTTAAGAAGGGTGGGGCATGAAAATGACAAGAACTGGGACCTAGAGGATAACAGTCCCTTAGAGCAGCACTGGGCTGCCTGCTGTCTGACTTACTTTACCTGTGAAAGAAATTCATCACTATCTTTCTGAACTGCTGGCGTGTGTGTGTGTGTGTGTGTCTGTGTGTCTGTGTGTCTGTGTGTCTGTGTGTGTGTGTGTGTGTGTGTGTCTGGTCGTTATTGTTGTTATTGAGTCTATTCTGACACAGTGATGCTACAGGATGGAGTAGAACAGCCCCATATGGTTTCCTAGGCGGTAATCTTTATGGCAGCAGATACACAGTTCTTTTCTCTGCAGGTACTGCTGGTAGGTTCCAACAGATGACCTTTCAATTAACAGCTGAGGGCTTATTCACCCCTGTACCGCTAGGGCTTGTCTCAAGGCTATCAAGTTAATTCCAGCTCAGAGAAACTTTGCAGGGCAGGGTAGAACTGCCGCAGAAGGTTCTCCAGGAGTCCCTGGGGAATTCATAACTGCTGAACTTTGGATCAGCAGATGAGCTTTTAACCAGTGTGCTACCGTGGATCACTGACGTGTGTATGGATGATTATTTGTTTATTTCATGCAGTTAAACCCAATCCTACCTGATCTAGAGATCCATAGAATGTGTGTATATTTTTAAACTTATTTTGATTATTTGTTGTGTGTTACTTGCATGCCAAGTGCCAAGTGCCGTCATAAAATGATAAAATATAGGAAATGTCTGGCTGGCTATGCTTTTCTTCCTTTGTGTAAAATAGCTGAAGTACATATCATGTGCTGGAAACCCTGGGGTTGGTGGTTAAGTGCTACAGCTGTTAACGAAAAGGTCAGCAGTTCAAATCCACCAGGCGCTACTTGGAAGCTCCATGGGGCAGTTCTACCCTGTCGTGTAGGGTTGCCATGAGTCAGAATTGACTCACTGGTAGCAGATCTGGGTCATGATTTATGTCACATGCTTACTGTACAGATGATGCTTTCTGTGCCTCGTCTCATTGCATCCTGACTAATAACTCTATGACAGCAAGACAGGGACATGAAGGGCCAGCCTAACCACATCTTGGAACATTCCAGAGTGATAAGCAGTTCATTTTATCACCTATACTCGGGATGAGTTGCTTAAAATATGCCTAAAGATGGTTTTCAGAGAAGCCAGTTTAGGCCCAGTTCAGACGCATGCGCAGATGAGACGAAACTGACTGCTGTATGTCCTTCCAACTATGATACCAGAGATCTACAGTCAGGACCAGGGAATCGAACCAAGGGAGCAAGGAAGTGTGCGTAGCCAACACCCGAAAATAAGTCCTGCTGCCAGTCCCAGAAGCCTCCATGGCAGGAACCATCTTGGCGTCTGCGTGGGTGTGCTGTCAAGAGACAAGCTGCTGCCTGCCATCCCAAAAAGGCAAATTCTTCAGTTCCCTATCATTGATTTGCTGTCCCCAGCTATATCCTGGGCCTAGACAGGCTATAAGAACCCAACCCTGAACTTGCTCAGTGGTACAGCCTGTTGGAGTGCTACACACTCTGCAGCTTCCCCATTTCCAAGGGCTTCTGTTTTCCAATGAAGATTTCTTTCTTGGGAAAGCCATGTCTCCCCTAGCAAGTCTTTCTCATGTGTCTAACAAGCACCCTTGAGGGTCTTCAAAGATGTCCAGTAACAATACCATTATTTCTACTTTGAATGAGAGTAGGTTGACACTCAGAGATTAAGTCAGGAGTTCAAAGTCACATAGCTAGTAAATAGCAGATGCAAGATTGGCATGGAGGTAGCTTGGAAGGCCCTGCTTGGGGAAAATAGTTAGCGCAGTTGGCTGCTATCCAAAAGGCTAGAGGTTCAAATCCATCCAGAGGCTCCTTAGATGAAAGGCTTGGTGATCTATTACAGAAAAATCAGCATGGACAACTCTACGATTCTCAGTATTATCGTATCCACCTCACCATCCTGTTCATCCAGCCTGATAGATGGAAAACATATCTCAGAACCTAGTTTAAATATTATATATTGTAACTTCAAACTCGTACCGTAGATTCTCTGAGCCCCTTTTGTCTCACAGATGTGCTATAATGACACAAATAGCCCCTGCTGTAGAGGAGGGAGTCTCCAGGTGGTGCAAAGAGTTAATGTGCTTACCTGTAACTGAAAGGTTAGTGGCTCAAGTCTCCCCTGGGGTGCCTCAGAAGAAAGACCTGGTGATCTGCATCTGAAAAATCAATTCTTGAACACTCTATGGAGCACAGTTCTACTCTGTCACCTATGGGGTTGCTGTGAGTCAGAGTCAACTCTAAGCCAGCTGGTTTAGAAGAGAAGAACTACTTTCCATAGGAAAATCAGCTATCCAAACAATAGGGCTATCATTTGGATAAATATTGCTCAACTAAGGAACCTTGGCGGTGCAGAGGTTGAAGCTCTGGACTGCTAAACAGAAGGCTGGCGGTTCAAAATCACCAGCTGCTCTGCAGGAGAAAGATGTGGCATTCTGCTTCTGTAGGGGTTTACAGTCTTGAAAATCCTATGGGGCACTATGAGTCAGAATCGACGCAATAGCAGCAAGCTTGGGCTACTCAACTCGGTCTTCAATATAGACGCTATGTGCCACTATGTCGGAAACCCTGATGGCGTAGCAGTTAAATGCTACATCTGCTAACCAAATCCACCAGGTGCTCATTGGAAACTTTGTAGGGGAAGCTCTGCTCTGTCCTACAGGGTCACTACGAGTCAGGATTGACTTGATGTCAGTGGGTATTTTATGTAGCAATGTGAGAAGAGATGGTTAAGGAAAAAAGCAATTTTTTAAAAGACAGACTTGATAGTTCGATTACAAAAAATAAAATAATGTTCTGTATGGCAAAAGTATGGCATACAAAAAAGAAACAACAAACTATAAATTGGGAAAAGGCTTGACGACAAAAATGTAGAGAACTCACAGAAATAAATAAACGGTGTTCTTGTGGTGTGCCATGGAGTCAATTTTGACTCACAGTGACCCCATGTGACAAAGCAGAATTACCTCCTAGTGTTTTCTAGGCTGGTACTTTTACAGGAGCAGATCATCATGTCTTTTTTCCCTGAGGAGCCTCCGGTGGATTTGAACTGCCAACCTTTGGGCTGCCAGCCACACAGTTAACCGTGGCACCACCACTCCTCCTTAATCTGTTACATGGGTAAAGCTTATTTGCAAGGAAGTTCATTAAAATGTTATTCCTCATGGTGACAAATTGAAACTATCGTAAGGCCAATATTAGGTGAAAAGTTAAGGTAATTACAGCATAAACACAATACAGAATTGTATGTATGGACAACTTGACAGCAGTCGGTTATGTAACCATTCCATTTCTATTTGCAAAGGCTTTTAAATGCCATGGGTGAGTGCTTACAAACAAGGAGGAGAAATTACAATAAAGACCAGGTGTGGTCCAGGAAGTTAGTTTCACAGTCAAAATAGGTGTAGAAGGCTGGGATTCCTATCAGCGACATGATGTTGGGATCAGAAATTGGGATAAAGGTTCAAGTTAGGGATATAAAACCAGAATTCTGGGTTCAGTGGAATGAGGGGCTAGAATAAAACTGGAAAAAGAAGCAACTCATCTGTGAAGAAAGGTACCACTGAAGAGACAAGGACCACACTACTTAATATGTGAAACAAAATGATGGCCTCCTTTTGTAAGCCCACCCACCCTCAGCACTGGGTGAATCCCACTACACCACTGCTGATCCTTCGTCTATTTGCATAGAAAAAAATACTGAAAGAGAATACACCAGAATGCTAATGGTTCTGTTTGAGTGATGGGTCACAGGTAATTTTGATTTTCTTCACTGTACCTTTCTCTTCATCACTCGTCCGTCAGTTTGTCATATGGTGTTGGCTTTCATGTTGCTGTGATGCTAGAAGCTGTTCCACCAGTATTTCAGATACCAGAAGGATCACGCATGGTGAACAGGTTTAAGGCTGAGAAAGTCTAGGAAGAGGTGATCTACTTCAGAAACAACTGGTCAGTGGAAACCTTATGAATAAAAGCAGAATATTCTCTGCTATCAGTCATGCTGAGAGATGAGCCCCTCAGGTAGGAAGCCACTGAAGATACCACTGGACAAGAGCTGCTTCACTGAAATGGAGCTGACCTCAGTGACACGGATGGAGTCAAGCTTTGGAGACCGTTGTTTGCTGATGAGGTATGACTCAGAATGGAAAGAAACGGCTGTTAACATCCACTAATGATCGGAACATGGAATGTGCAAAGTAGGAGTTTAAGACAATTAGAAGTCATCAAAGATGAAATGGAAAGCATGTAATAAAGTAGAACTGCCCCACAGCATTTCCTAGGCTGCAATCCTTGTGGGCGCAGATGGTCAGGTCCTTCTTTCATGAAGGGCTGACCTTTCAGTAAGCAGCTGACTACCGAACAACTGCAATATTTTTATTCATCAACTTCCCACATTAATATTTCTTAAGAAGAAAATGGTGGTAAGAGGAGATTTTCTTGGATGCGCTTTTGGTTCTAAGGTTGAGGCATTCTCTCATAATGGGCCTGGGAGGCAAAGAGCTTCTCAGAGAAGGGCCCACTCCTACAGAAATCTAGCACAGGGTTCATATCCTGGGTGCTTTGCTCCTTCATGTGCCTGGTTGCCTTCTGCTGCTGAAACTGTGCCCACGAAACAGGTCATATTCTGTGTCTGTAGGTCTCCATCTCTATTTGGGTATTTAAATTGTAGCATGCTTTCTGGGTACATTTCACCACAGATTTGGCATAATGACTGCTAAAAATCAGTCTCGTTAGTGCTCAATGCCCACATAAGTTAAGAGCAACAGGGGCTGAAAGTTCTTATGACAGGGTTGACTGGTCTTGACCACACTACAGAGTAGAAACACTGGGTCCTAACAGTGTGAGCAAGGAGAGTCATTTGTCTAAGTCGTTGTAAAAACATACTGAATTCTGTTCAAACAAGCCTAAATGTACTGTCACAGAGAGACACTGACAGGATTGAAAGAAGATATAGCCAGAAGTGGATCTGGCTTGAAGGTAAACAATCCCACCCCTAGTCCTACCTCACATTGACTCTATTCACCTGGTGTTGTGGACTGAACTGTGTCCTCCCTAAAATATGTGTCAACCTGGCTAGGCCGTGATTCCCAGGATTGTGTCATTGTCCGTCATTTTGTCAAGCGACGTGATTTTCCTATGTGTTGAAAATCCTGCCTCTAGAATATTAACGAGATAAGATTAGAGGCAGTAATGTTATTAAAGCAGGCCTCAATCTACAAGATTAAGTTGTATTTTGAGTCAGTTTCTTTTGAGCTATAAAAGAGAGACTGAGTACAGAAGAAGGTGACCTCATACCACCAAGCGAGTAGTGCCATGAGTAGAGCACGTCCTGTGGATCTGAAGTCCTCGGACTAAGAAGCTCCTAAACTGGAGAAGATTGATGACAAGGACCCTCCCCCAGAGCCAGCAGAGAGAGAATGTCTTACCCTGGAGCTGGCATCCTGAATTCAGAATTTCTGCCTCCTAAACTGTGAGAGAATAAACTTTTATTGGTTAAAGCCATCCACTTGTGGTATTTCTGTCATAATAGCACCAGATGACGAAGACACCTAGTGTCGATTCACTGCTTCTTCTCTTCTAACAAAATCTTTGTTTTGGCCAAGTAGGCCCTCATCCCTCAGAAAGCCTTGTGCCTCAAGGGGACTGACCTCCAGTCCCCACCCCAGGATTAAGGACTAAGCTGCTTAAAACAAAAATCCAAACCCATTGCTGTTGAGTCAATTCCAACCCATAGTGACCCCATAGGACAGAGTAGAACTGCCCCATAGAGTTCCTGAGGAGTGCCTGGCCTGGTAGACTTGAACTGCTGACCTTTTGGTGAACAACTAAAATCTTAGCCATTAGGCCACCAGGGTTTCCAAGCTGCTTAGTCACAATTTCTCATAACTTGGCCAGTAATTTGTTGAGAAGTTAATTTATGTCTGTCTTATGGTTTGAACTCTGTCCTAAAAAGACGTGTTCAAGTCCTAACTGGTATCTGGGAATCTGAGCTTATTTGGAAATGGGGCCCTAGGAGATGTTGTCATGTAGCTGAAGGTCAGTTCATACTGGAGTAGGGTGAGGCCTGACCCTACACGACTGAGTCCTTATAAAAGAGAAGAGAGATTGAGGCGGGAAGACCTTGTAATTTTGCAGCAGCAAGCCAAAGAACCCCTGGAGCCACCAGAAACTGGGAGAGAGACAGGGGCCAGATTCTTTCGAGACCACTCAGAAGGAATGGACATGGCTGGTATCCTGATCCAAAGTCTTGGCATGAGAAAGGTATGTGCAAAAATGATCCCAAAGGAGCTCACCAATGAATGAAAGCATTGGCGAGTCAAAGTATGCCAGGACCTTTTGGAGAGGCAATACGATATTTTAGGTCGTGTCATTACTGGTAATGAAACATGGGTGTACTATTGTGACCTTGAAACAAAGTGTGAAAGTGCACAATGGAAGTCAGCCAAATTCTCTACAACCAAAAAAGTTCTGTCAGATCAAATCAATACTCACAAAAATGTTGCTAACCTTTTTTGATATCACAGGGATTGCTCATTATGAATCTGTACCAGCTCGACAAACAGTTAACTAAGTTTACTATTTGGAAATGCTGAAAAGGCTACGTGAAAAAGTTACACTAAAACAACCTTAACTTTTTGCCAACAACTCATGGCTCTTGCATCATAACAACATACCAGCTCACACGGCACTGTCTGTGAGGGAGTTTTAGCCAGTCAACAAATAACTGTATTGGAACGTCCTCCCTATTCACCTCATCTGTCCCCCAGTGACTTTTCCTTACCTAAAGATAAAAGAAATATTGAAAGGAAGACATTTGGATGACATTCAGGTCATCAAGGTTAGTACAATGACAGCTCTGATGATCATTCCAGAAAAAGAGTTCCAAAATGGCTTTGAAGGGTGGACTAGGTGCTGGCGTTGGTGCATAGCTTCCCAAGGGGAGTCCTTCAAAAGTGACCATACTGATATTCAGCAATGAGGTGTATAGCACTTTTTCTAGAATGAGTTTGAGAACTTATTTTTCAGACCTCATAAAGCAACTGTTGGCCTTATTGACCATTTGGTCTGATACAGGTGATTGTTTTTAGAGGTGCATGGTACTTACCAGTCATAGTCATTGTTTTTTGAGCTAGTTTATTATTTAGCTACAAGGCAGCCTCGGGGATTATTTCAGTTCAAGGTTTGAAGTGTATCTGAGGCAACAGCTGTGTGAGTTCCTCCAAAATCATTGAGTTCTGTGAGTCTGTTTTGTTTTAGTTCTAGGAATCTAAGGTTGTGATTTACATTTTCTTCTCATTCTGTTAGTCTCTGTCTGTTGTGGCCTTGATCAGCATAGTCGGTAGTGGTATCTGGGCACCATCTAGTTCTTCTGGTCTCAGAACAGATGAGGAAGTGGTTCATGCAAATTGTTTGTCCTGTGGACTAGTTTCCTCTTTGAATCTTTGGTCTACTTCTTTCTCTTTTGCTCCAGAGAAGTAAAGACAAGAAGTTCTATCTTACATGGCCACTTCCAAGCTTTTAAGACCCCAGACGCTATTCACCAAACTAGGATATAGAACATATATGAACATTACACCAATTTGACCGAAATGTTCCATGACCCTTTGGTGTGACACATAATTCTTAGTTAATAAATATTTAATATGTTCACTTTTTCATTCCTCTTCAGCAAACATCACTTGAACACCTACTATGTGTCAAGGACTCTTGTGAGTACTGGGGAGGTGAAAATAAGTAAGACTCAAGAGGTAGGGAAGGCAGATACATATCTGATCCTGTTATAACACGCAGGGTAAATGCTGAAATAAAGTTATATGTAAAAGGCTGTGGTGGGGCACTGATGAAAAAAAAAAAACCCAAACTTGTTGCCATTGAGTCAATTCTGGCTCATAGTGACTCTTTAGTCAGAGTAGAACTGTCCCAGTTTCCAAAGAGTGCCTGGTAGGTTCAAACTGCCAACATTTTGGCCAGCAGCCATACTCCTTAGCTACTACAGCACCAGGGTTTCTGAAGGCCTTGGATAAGGCTTGGATAAGGCTTCCCAGAACTCCTGGCCTTGGAGTAGATCTTGATGGATGAGCAGAGATTCGCCCCGTGAACCGTTCGGACAAATGTAGTGTGACCACACAACTTGTCGCGCACACTAGGAGACTTTGGAGAACCACTGGATGATCATCAATAATTGTGCTGGACAACAGGTACAAAACGAGGTCTGTCCTTGGCAAACCAGTCTACTTAGTAGAAGAAACAGAATTGTGGAAGCATCTGGGGAAGGTAGCGATTCAGTTTGTTGAGGTTGCAACATGGCCCAACTGAGGCTGTGTGGTGGGTGGAGACTAGAGTGGGAGGAAGGGCCTTTCAAGCAAGCAAATAGCTTCAGTCACATCCTGTGAAAACGGCAACCTGTAGAGGTGTCTTGGGAGGGAAATGCTGTGACTAGATTTGTATTCAGGGATGATAACCCTGGTAAGAATTTTGAGAAAGGCCTGGAGGTGCACAGATGAGCGGAAACAGGCCAGGGAAGTGCAGAGTTTCCTCAGGGGAACAATGGGCAGGGATGGAGTGGGGGCTCAGAAAGAATTACAGTGAACCCCGTGACAGCTGGAACTCAAAGAGACTACCTTATTTTTGTGGGTTGCACAAGTTTTCCTCCTGTGACAAGGTGCAGTCTTACCACTTTTCTATTGCTGTCTTAGAGGAAAATGTTTGTGTTTTCCTTCTCTGACAGGTTTCTGCCTTACTTAGTTTCCTCTCACAAATTTTGTTATAAATGTGCCTCATACTCCTGAGGTAAAATTGACACAACTGAATTGGGGGTCAAGGACAAGTTGGACGGGTAAGGGGAAAGAAAAAATGGATGATGCCTAATTTCGAGCTTGGGGGACTGGTGGCTCTGGGTGGTGACATGTAGGCAATGACCTCAGTCACTTGGTTGAATGAGAGTTGACACTAAGTAGATATAAGAAGTTGAATCTTTCAGGGCCCAGTGCTGAGCCAAGAATCTGTTCAAAAGCTGAGTCACTGGACCCAAGGGGCCAGCACAGAGGGAAGAGAAAGAATCAAGGTGTCCTATGGGAACAGTGAGCCAGGGAAGTCCCTGGAAGAGCAATGTTGAAGCTGATGGGCAGGAGAGCTGGGACCCACAGCCTGACTTCACAGATAAGCCTTCTGCATGGTATCCTCTGCATCCACCAGTAAAGATTCAGAAGGCACAGTGGTTAAAGCGTTTCTCTGTTACCGGAAGGGGGGCAGTTGGAACCCACCAGCTGCTCCACAGAAGAAAGATGTGGCAGTTTACTTCCATGAAGAATTTACAGCCTCAGAATTGCCCTATGGGGCAGTTCTCCTCTGTCCTATAGGGTCACTATGAATTGGAGTTGACTGAACTATAAAATATATATATATATTTAAATCTTTACAAGGCAGACTGCCAACACCTTTCTCTTGTGGAACCACTGCTGAGTTAGCACTGTCGACCTTTTGGTTAACAGCCAAGCACTTTAACTACTGTGCCACCAGAGTTTCTTAAAGAGCTGTACATAGGCTACATTAGGCAGAGATAAGATAAATACGTGTCTAAAAAGACAGAACGTTGCATTAGTCAGATCAAGCTAGTTCCTTGCTGCAAAAACAAAAAACTCCAAAAAAATCTCAGCTGCTTAGCTCTGTACATTTATTTCTTCCACCACAGGGCCACCATTGGTTGGCCGGGAGGTGAAGTGGCTGCTGCTGGAGCAGTCATCTGGAATGTCTTTTACCCCAGAAGAAAGAATGCTGTGGAGGCTGTGCACAGGCGGGTAGGTCACTATGACTCATTGTTTCCCTTCATAATTTGCTGGACAGAACTGGTCACCTGGCCCTTCTCAACAACAAGGAGGTTAGAAATTACAATCTTAATTTGTATCCAAAAAGCAGAGAGCCAGACTATCAGCTCAAGACCAAGAACAGGCACAATTTCAATGGACATCATTTCACCTTTGTCAAGGAGCATCTGCACTCGAGTCCCTGGATGGTACAAAGGGTTAAGTGCTGGACTACTAACTGAAACATTGGCAGTTCAAAGCCCCCTAAACTCACTGTGGAAGAAAGGCCTGGCAGTCTGGTTCCAGCTGGTCAGAACCGTGAAAACCCTATGGAGCACAGTTCTACTTTGCACCTACGAGGTCACTATTGATTTAGTAGCATTAGTAATACTGTTGTTGTTAGGTGCCGTTAAGCTGATTGTGACTCATGGCAATCCCATGTGACAGAGAACTGTCCCACAGGGCATGCTAGGCTGTAATCTTCACTGGGGAAACCTCGGTCGCATAGGGATTAAGAACTGTGGCTGCTAACCAAAAGCTTATCAGCCTGAGTCTACCAGACGCTCCCTGGAAACTCCTGCTCTGTCCTATAGGGTCCCTATGAGTTGGAATCAACTAGACAGAAATGTGTTTTGGTTTAATCTTTAGAGGAAGGAGCCCTGGCTGCTAACCAAGCAGTCTGTGGTTCAAACCCACCAGCTGCACTAAGGGAGGAAGTCGTAACAGTCTACTTTTATAACGATGACAGCCTTGGAACTCTGTGGGCTAGTTCTACCCTGCCCTATACGGTCTCTGTGAACTGGAATCTCTACAGGAGCAGATTGTCACACCTTGCTGTCACCGCGCTGCTGGTGGGTTCGACAACATTTTGTGCAGCAGCCAGACACTTAACCACTACACTATCAGGGCTCCCTTTACTAAGACTACTAAGATTTTTTTAAAAAAATCATAAACTGTGACCAATATTTTTGGAGGCCCTGGGTGGTAAAAGAAATCCTGGTGATGCAGTGGTTGAGGGGCACATCTGCTAACCAAAGCATCAGCAGTCTGAATCCATCGGCTGCTCCTTGGAAACTCTGTAAGGCAGTTCTGCTCTGTCCTGAAAACTCTATGGACAGCAGTTCTGCTCTACCACATGTGGGGTCACCGGGAGTCGGAATTCACACCACGGCAACCAATGGCAATGATGGTATTGACATTGTCATGAATTTTTTCTGTATTTTTCTGCCTTGCCATGAAAAAATATTGTTACTGAAGGTATTCTTCAAAATGCTGTTTGGTAATAGGTTTGTTCCGGTGAGAGGAAAGAGCTCAGAGGGGTGAGGCCCTGCCCTGTGGATGGGAGTTCAAGAGTCATATGTGGTTCTGACAGAGTTGACTCTCCCGCAGAGAAAAGGAAAGACTTGAATGGAGCAATCAAGAATTCCTTTCATCTTGTTTGTCTCATGGGCCCCACGTGGTGCTGAGTACTTCTGTGGAGTACAGGCAGTCCCTGGGCTGTGAACAGGATCTATTTCTAAAGTCTGCCTTTACATAAGTTACAACACTTATGTAGCATCAGTTAGTTGAATGTTTGTCTTAATATATTGTGTATATTTTATCTTTCTACACATGTAAAAGCACTTTCAAAGTTTGAAACTGTGTTAGTGGATTAAGGTCACCTGGTTTGCTAAACCAAATGAGCAAACTCACATTCGCTTCCCTGTCTCTGGGGTAGTAGATTATTTCAAAACCTTAGGGAGGTAATAATATTTTGGGTCGTTCACATTGTTCAATAAGATGTAATGGAATCTTGTGCCTCCCTGACAAAGTTTGACATTTTCCAGATGCTAACCCTGTTGTAATCTGGCTATAAAAGCTGCTGGAATTATAACCCAATTGGAACAGTTTTGGAGCAGCTGTTCTCACTGTTTCCCAGATTCCCACACTTGTCTGTTAATAAAGCATACTTGAACCTTTTTCCCTGTCTCTGACTTTGGCTGCAGTGACAGGCTGAACGAACTTGCTAAAAGTTCAGCAACATGTGCAGTGGTTTCCTGAGTGTCACAATGCAGTGTGTGTGTTTTGTTGTTATGAACTACTGTGTGCATGTAACTCAATTTTTAATATAATACTCTTCACGACAATCCAGAGTCCTGGTGGTGCAGTGTTCAAGAGCTGGGCTGTTAACCAAAAAGTCAGCACTTCAAACCCACCAGCCACTGCTTGGAAACCCCATGGAGTAGTTCCACTTTGTCCTACAGGGTGGCTATGAGTTGAAATTGACTTGATGGTGATGGTCTGTGGTTTGAGAATTTTTTATTTTTACTTTTTTTTTGTGTGTGTGGCAGTCTGTTCTTAAATATGAATTGTCTGTAAGTCAGACATTTGTAACCTGGGGGCTTGTCATGGTTGGAATTGTGTCCCCCCAAAAATGTGTGCAGCCATGTGGCTGGGATATGGTTCTCAGTATCTTGGGACTGTCCTCCATTGTGTGGTTTTGCTAACCTGTATGTTAAAGGATTAGGGTGGGGCTGTGAATTCCTGCTGTGGGGGGAGTTTCCCCGGAGTATGGCTTGCCGCACCCTTAATGCTTTTAGCTTGCAAGGAATAAAAGGAAAAAGAGACAAAGGACAATTTGAGAACCTCGCTACCATCAAGCAAGCAGCACCAGGAGCAGAGCGCGTCCTTCAGACCAGAGGTTCTTGAGTGAGGACGCTCCCTGGACAAAGACTGATGCAATCCCAGACTTTCCTCCAGAGCCAACAAGGGGAAAGTCTTTCCCTGGAGCGGACACCCTGAATATGGACTTGCAACCTACCGGACTGTGTAAGAATAAATCTTTCTTTGTTAAAGCCATCCACTCTCTGTGGTATTTCTGTTAGAGCAGCCTAGCTGACAAAAACAAGGCTATTAGTATCTCATTTAATCCCCTCAACAACTTGATGAGGCAGGAGTCTTCTCTATGGTGTGGTGAGGAACCTGGAACGCTGACAGTTTAGAAGCTTATTCATGATCTCATCTTGTAAGACTTAGCACTCAATCAAGCCTTCTGATCCTTGAATTCTTTGTTTTTTATTGTGGTGGATATATATGCAACACATTGCTTGCCTTCTCAATATTCTCACATGTACATTTTGGTGACATTTATGATTATTAGGCTGTTCAGCAGTTACCCTGATCTGTTTCCACCTTTTCCATCACCTTTAAACAAAGCTCAGTGGCCCCTAAGCAATGCGGTCCCCTTTCAGCCTCCCTTCCTCCCACCCCGGCCATCGCTTAATGACTGCGGTTTCTGTAGACTTGCCTATCTTGAATTGTCATGGGTTGAATTGTGTTCCCCCCCAAATCTGTGTAGCAATTTAGCTAGGCCATAATTCCTGGTATTGTGTTCTGTTCCTCCATGTTGTAAATCTTGCCTCTAGGATGTTAATGAGGACGGCAGTTGTATTGCTGGGGCATGACTCGGGTTGCGCCCAACTTTTGTGGTGCACTAATTCGTAACTGGAAACACTTCAGTTTTTCAGGGATCAACTGCTGCTACCGCACTGTTGTTGTTAGGTGCTACTGAGTCAATTCTGACTCCTGGTGACCCCCCATGGGTTTCAGGTTAAGAATTATTGCATCACGAAAGGTGGACACAGTCAAAGTGTCCATCAACAGTGTCCATCAACAAATATGTATAAATATATACATATTTATAATGTAATCCATACATACAACAGAATATCATAAACCCAAACCCAGTGCTGTTGAATCAGAACAGTGACCTTATAAACAGAGTAGAACCACCCCACAGAGTTTCCAAGGAGCACCTGGTGGATGTGAACTGCAAACCTTTTGGTTAGTAGCTGCAGCACGTAACCACTGCACCACCAGGTTTTCCACCACTGCCATAAAGCTTTATAAACTCTGGCTTTCCTACGTGTCTATTTCCTATTTCTCGGTTATGATTAGCAGTGAATCCACAAAATGAAACCTTCTTGCTGCTCACCAGGCAGCAAAGGTGAGGAAAAAGTAGCTCCATGGGGTGGGGGAAGGGAGACCCTGTCTTCAGTCTGTATCACCGTTAGGAGGCGCAGCAGCCCTGGGCTCCAGCCATGGAGAGACTGGCATGCATTTCCCAGCTACCTGTAAGACCTATTGATTAAAAAAAAAAAATCTTTGTATCTCACCATTTGTTTATCCTGAAGGTTGTTGCCAGAAAGCTGATATATCTATTTTCTGTGTGTAATTGTGGTTAAAAAAAATAAAATAAAGAGTAAATTCCACTGTTCTTCATGTCTAGCCAAAGCATGAAGGGACTCGGGGAAGATATAAGCAGATCTCAAAAGCAACCCAGCAAAGGTTGAGATGGAGGCGCTAAGGACGCTGTGTCCCCATCGGAGCGGGGGAAGAGTCAGTGCTGGATGTGCTCTGCAGGTGTGATGCTCTATAGGTGTGAAGCACCCAGTGGGCCCTGGGTATGCAAGTGTGAGGGGCCCCATGGGCCCTGAGTGTGCTTTATAAGATATGAAGGACCTGGTGGGCCCTGGGTGGACTTTGAAGGTGTGAACGGCTGAGTTGGCCCTGGGTGGACTCCGTAGAGGGTGAAGGGCCTAGTCAGCCCCGGGCATACTATGCTAAGTATGGATAGATCAGGGAACCACTGCCTCACTCTTCATTTGGCCCCGGAGTGCCAAGAACTGGAGAACAGCATGGAATTTCCGGGTGCAGCTTCTTCTCACCTCTCACTTTCCGTGGGATGTTTTTCTTTTGCTACAGCAGGAAAAACAACCCAGGCCTAAAACCAGTGGTCATCGAGTGGATTGTGCTCGTGGTGGCCCTGCGTAGGTCAGAGTAGAACTGTGCTCCAAAGAATTTCCAGTCTCTGTGCGAGGCACCTCTGGGTAGACTTGAATTACCAACCTTTTATCAAGCAGCCTATCACATTCACTTTGGCATTTCCCAGAGGGACCTCCAACCCTAAACCAAAACACCAAACTTGTTGCTATTGAGTCGGTTCTGATTCATGACAACCACTCATGCATCACAGAGTAGAACTGCTCTCTGGGGTTTTCTGGCTGTCATTTTTATGCAAACAGATGGCCAGGACTTTCTTCCATGTCACTGCTGGGTAGACTTAAACCATTGATCTTCAGGTTAGTAGCCGAGCACAAACCATTTGTACCTCCCAGGGACCTACTTCAGGGCTAGACCTCTTAAAGCAGGTACATAAACACTTGTCCTTTGATTATTGTGTAAAGAGATGATTGTCTTTGTTGATTAGAAACTTCAAAGCCAATGAAGGTAAAAGAACCCTATGTCAGCCCAAAAGAAGCTCACAGGTAAATCGCAGTCTATTGAGGCAGAGAGGTTTTAGAACTCAACCAGGCTCACTTGTATTTGTAAGAAAGGAAAAGAAAAAAAAAAAAGAATCATGCCTAAGTCAAAAAAATAAACAAAACCTAAACCCAGTGCCACTGCCTGGCTCTTCTGGCCATTAGCTCTTTCATACTTGAGGGATTAACTTTCCCCTCCCAGTCATTTTTACCAGTCCAAAATATTCACTGATGATTAACCCTTCAGGGTGACAAACAGTCCTCAGGGTGAGGTTACTTAGACACTGCCTTAGTCATCTAGTACTGCTGTAAACAAATACCACAAGCGGATGGCTTGAACAAAGAGAAGTTTATTCTCTTATGGTCCAGTAGGTTTCAAGTCCAAATTTATGGCACTGGCTCCAGGGGAAGAATTTCTGTCTGTGTGGGCATTGGAGAAGGTCCTTGTGACACATCAGTCTTTCCTTGGTCTGGGAGCATCTCAGTGTGGGATCGTCACGTCCAAAGACACACTGTGTTCCCAGCACTGCTTTCTTGGTAGTTGGAAGTTCCCAATACTCTGCTCGCTTCCCTTTCCTTTTATCTTTTGTAGGATAAGAGGCTAAAAGGTGGTGCAAGTCACACCCCAGGGAAAACTCTTTTACATCAGATCAGGGGGGTAACCTTAGGAAGGATGTTATAGTCCTCCCTAATTGTCTTTAAGATAACCCAATCTTACCCCATTAACCACAGGCAGAGATTAGGATTTACAACATAGAAAAATCACAGGATGGAGGACAACAAATGGTGGATATCATGGCCCAGCCAAACTGCTACACAAATATTTTGGGGGACATAATTCAACCTATGACAGGTATCACCCATTCAGTTTGGCTGACAGTGTCTGTCAGATCCAGTCAGGTTCTTCAAAAGTCTCGGCTTCACCGTCTCTGGCCTCTGATAAAACGTAACTGAGAGATTACTCCTTTGCTTGGAGTCTCTTCTGAGGTATCAGCATAATGTTAGATTTCCCTGGCTGCATAACCCATTTATTCATTCCTTTACCTTCCAGTATTATTTCTCCTTCCTTCCATTTGTCATTTATTTTTACTTAAACTTTTCACCTCGGGAAGGCACATCGGGCTGAGCAGCTGAATCAGACCAGATTGCTGATTGCAAGACCAGTCTAACAAGAGCTTCGCCACCTGTCCACGCCCCTTCGTGCCCAGTAGACTTACACAGGTAGAACACTGGTGAGCTCTGTGACCCACTAGGCAGTATGGCAGTATTCACTGTCAACCCTGATTTTGCCAAATAGAAGGGGACTATAATCCATCCCATCAGGCCCTAGGGAAGTCTGGGTACAACGTCAGCAATGTAGTTACAGTCTCTTGCTTAGACATCACCCCCGCTTCTGGCATCCACAGCTCCATCCCTGGTCCTAGGATCATAGCATCTGGCAGGAAAAAAATAATTTTAGGTGACATGGGGAAGAGCTGTACAGAGGCACCAGTATCCTCCCCAACCTCCTCTGTCCAAGCCCCAGAGAAGCGTAGGAATCTGTCCAGTGGTGATCCTCCCTTTGTCCTCCTCACGCTGAGTGTCAGCAGATGCTTGTGAAGGTGTGCAAGCCAGCCCATCCTGCCTGTTGCTCTCCTTGTTTCAGACAGCAGATGTTTCAACTTCCCATTCCAAGTCTCGGCCAAACCTTCACTCATTCTGCGGGAGATGTGCAACATGGCATGTCCATTTAACATGATGTTTCTCCACTTATTGCTGTAACCTATTGGCCATAAAGTGTATTCCTTAGTCTGATGAAATACAACTTGGTGGCCCAAACTGGTATAGCATCTTGTCTTTCAGTCCCCTGTCTGTGGCATTTGCATCCATCATGGGCTATGCCAAACCCAGTTCAGCATCAGTACCTCTTCCTGTGAGGACACAACTGTAGCTTCCTGGTGCCCACTGGTGTCATTGGTCCAGTATAATCAATTTGCCAGTGATGTTCATGGCCTTCTCCCCAGAATCTGTCCCACACCTATCTGCCACCTCATCCTTCTTGCTGGCAGCCAGAGAAGTCCTTACAAGAGGGATGTGTTTAGATTCAACCCATCTTTTCATTGCTACAGCACCCCAGCATCCCCTAATTGCATAGATCCAGTTGGCCACCTCAAGTGAGTGTACCAGTAGGTCTGCTTGCTGATTCCAATCACCTTATAATCCAGGAGGGGAGTTCTTCTAATAAGTCTTGACATATCCTACCTGAATGCACCCTCTGAATTTCCGGAGTGCTTTCCGTGGGTCCATGCCCCACAAAGTCCTCTTTGCCCAACTTTCTGTCACCCATTTACCTGTCTACATAGCCAGGCCATTGGCTACTGTCCATGAATTGGTAAAAACCCAAACGTAGGCTCTCACCATTGCCCAGTTCTTCCATAGGCAAGAAGAAAGACAACAGGCCGTCCAGCCGATTGAGCCGATCTGTTCTTACCTTCCTCGATCGTCTTTCAATCTGCTGTTTTTTTTTTTTTTATGATTGAGTGAGTATATACATTCCGATATAAATTTGCATACCCTCCAATGAGCGGCTCTTACTGCTCCCCCTTCCTGGTGAAAGCACACTCCTCCTCTCCGTTCTGTACATGTCATAGCCTCCTAATGATCTCCTATCCCCTCCTCTCCACTCTCTCCCTGCGTCCAGTAAGAGGTCAGCCTTAATCTGCTGTTCTTAAGGCAGTAGTTTTCTTTCTGGTATCACGTATTGTCCATGTTCCCTGGAACTGCCAACCGTGAACCAAGCAGCCTTCTGCTGAGCAGCCGAAAGTTGATCACAGGGCCCTGGACATCTAGTAATTGGCTCTGGCAGCTGCTCAAGTGGTTCCATGGTGGGACCTATGACAGAAGAGATTACCTGCTCCCCAGTGTGGTGGGTGAACCCTGCGTTCCCCTGGTAGCCTGTTCTTGTATGAACTGTTTCCATTTTATTGGGTAACTATCTTGGGCACTGCCATCCTTATCGGGGAAACCCTGGTGGCCTACTGGTTAAGTGCTATGGCTGCTAACCAAAAGGTCAGCAGTTCAAGTCCTCCAGGTGCTCCTTGGAAACTCAATGGGACAGTTCTACTCTGTCCTGTAGGGTCACTATGAGTTGGAATCAACTCAATGGCAATGGATTTGGTGGATTTTTTATTTCTGTATCTCTGACATCACCCAAAACATTGTAGGTATTTCAACACCTCGTGATGGTTTTATGTCCTTTTGACGCTAAGGTCTTCTCAATTGATGCCCAACAGCAGGTGAGTAATTGCCTTTCAAATAGTGTGTATCTCACTACAGCACCTGGAAACTTGCTAGTCGGGAATCCCAGGGTCGCTGTATGGTAACACTCTTAGGTTTTTGCCATAAGCTCCAGTCTGCATAAGCATGTGTGGCAGACCCTGCTAAAACCATGTCTGAATGTGGACCATAAGGACCTAAAGGCAGGGAGAGTGAGACCGCTTTTTGTAGTTCAGACGTAGCCTGCTCCTGCTCCTGCTCTGCTCCCAACTCAGTGCAGTTTTCTTCTGAGTGGTTTTATGGATGGAGGCCAGCACTATTCCCAGATGTAGAATATGTGTTTTCTAAAACCCCAACAGATGAATCAAACACTGAGTCTCCTGCTTAGCCTTGGGGGCAGGCAGAAGAGCAACTGATTCCAGGTTGCTTATGAAATGTCATGGGTGATTCCTACTCAAGTTATTCCCAAGAATTTCACCATTTGGTCAAGGCCTGGAATTTTTCCGGCATTTATTAACCAGCATCTGTTGGCCATGTAGGCTACCTCTGTATTCCAGTCAGTCCCAGCCTCTTCTTTGGTGTTTGATGTTAACATAATATTGTCAATCTAATGTATCATTACACTTGAGAACTGCATCAAGTCCAAGTCTCTTCTAATCATTAAGCCCGTGAACACAAGTAACTCTGTCAATACTGCGAGAGTAAATTGAATCCTTGCCCCGAGAAAGCAAACTGCAGCTGGCTCTTTTCTGAGACTGGGATAGAGAAAAAGGCAGTTCCAAGATGAATCAGTGAGATCAGTCACTTTTAGCCCGTCAGGTCTACTGCACCGCTGACACCACGTCTGGGACAGCTGAAGCCACAGGTGGCCCTACTTCATTTAGGCACCAGTAGTACTGTCAGCCTCTAGGACTATCTGCCTTTTTCCACTGGCCACGTAGGGCTGCTATACAGACACTGTCTTGACACCAACACTGCAGGCTTCAGGAGTCCTGAATCAAAGCAGTAATCTCGTTTTGTCTACCAGGCATAGTATACTGTTTTACATTAACAAGCTGAATGAGTTCAGGCAATTCTAACAGTTCCCATTTAAATGTTCAATCAATTACTGGCCTCAGAGCACATGCTGTCTTAATCATCTGGCACTGTCCTAACAGCAGTACTTCCAGAGGATGGCTGTAACAAAGCAAAGTTTATTCTTACACAGTCCCAGCAGGCTACAAGTCAGAATTCAGGACGTCTACACCAGGAAAAGGCTTTCCTCTTTGTCAGCTCTAGAGGAAGGTCCTAGTGTTTCTTCCACCGGTCTTTCTTTGGTCTGAGAGCACCTCGACGCAGGAACCTTAGGTCCGACCGACGCACTCTGCTCTTGGTGCAGATGGTATGATGTCCTCAACTCTCTGCGTGCTTTCTGTTCCTCTTGCCTCTTGCAGGATAACAGGTGGTGCAAGCCACACTCTAGGGAAACTCCCTCTGCAATGAAGCAGGGAAGTGACCTAAGGAAGAACATTATAGTCCCACCCTAATCTTCTTTAACACAATCCAGTCTGTTACCACGGGCAGAGATGAGTATTTACAGCATAGGAAAATCACACAATGGAGGGCAATCCCACAATGCTAGGAATCATGGCCCAATCAGATTGCTGTGCACATTTTGGGGGGGGACGCAATTCAACCCATGACATATACCTTCAGTTTTACAAGTAGCGGAGTGTTCCACAATCTGACATAATATCCACACTGATAATATATTCAGATAAGGGAGGTGCAACTGCTTCATACGAGATCTCTTTAAATCTTTGAATTTTTATCCCAAATTTTACCTCAGTCCCATTGAAAGTTGCATCCACATATCCTCCCAGTTTAACCTTAGGCCCCTTCAAGATTTTATTGACAGATTTTAGGGTTACAGTGCATTGCGCTCTGGTGTCCAGGAGCCCTAAGAAGATCTCTTCCCTATCCATGGGCCATCTCACCCACACATGTGTCTATGACCTTGAAGGAGAAACCAGACTGAACAGCACCCCCACTTTGTTCGCCCCCCCGCCTCATTTCGGGAAATTCGTCCCTTGCTGCCCCCAGCCCTAAATATACACTGCCCCTTGCTACACTCACCACCAAGCTACTTCCCCTTGCTGCACTCAGCACTCAGTCCGCTTGCTGCACTCAGCAACAAGTATACCCTGCTGCACCTGACCCAGAAGACGCCAACCCATAAAAGCCTGCTTAACTTCCCCTTCGGGGCCAGTTGTTGGAAGTTTGTGAGCCCCCCACTGGCTAGCGTTACTATTAATAAACGGCTGCTTCTTCTCTCCTTGGGTGTCGGTATATTTCCTGTAACAACTTCAGGTCTCCAGCTGGGTGCTGGACCAGAAGACCCGGAGCCTCTCTGCAATCCTTGTCTTAATCTACTAACTGAGCCTCTTCTTCAAATGGTTCCAGATGGGACTTGCCATCATTAAATTTATCCCAAATGAGGTGAACAGAAGAGACTGTTTTTTTACAAGGTCTGATAATTAAGTTTGTGAACTTATCCTAGAAAAAGTTGCTACATACCTCACTGCTGAATATCACTATGGTCACCTTCAAAGCACTGCCCTTGGGAAGCTGTTCACTGATGCCAGTGCCTAGTCCACCCTTCAAAGCAATGTTGGGACTCTTTTTCTGGAATGGTCATCAGAGCTGTCATTGTATTAGCCTTGATGTCCTGAATGTCATCCAAATGTCTTCCTTTCAATATTTACATTATTTTCAGGTAAAGAAAAAAGTCCTTGGGGGCCAGATGAGGTGAGTAGGGAGGGTGTTCCAACACAGTTATTTGTTTACTGGCTAAAAACTCCTCATAGACAGTGCCCTGTCAGCTGGTGCATTTTTGTGATGCAATAGCTATGAGTTGTTGGCAAAAAGTTCAGGTTGTTTTAGTCTAACTTTTTCACACAGTACTTTTAGCACTGCCAAATAGTAAACTTGGTTAACTGTCCAGGTGCTACAAAGTTATAATGAACAATCCCTCTGATACAAAAAAAGTTTAGCAACATTGGTGTGTCTCTTGATTTGGACTGATGGAACTTTTTTGGACAAGGAGAATTGGCTGACTTCCATTGTGCACTTTGATACTTTGTTTTATGGTCATATTTGGTACGCCCATATTTCATCACCACTGATAACCTGGTCCAAAACATTGTCTTGCCTTTCCAAAAGATGTTTACAAAACTCGATTCTGCTTTTGTTCATTGGTGAGCTTCTTCAGGACGATTTTTGCACACACCTTTCTCACATCGAGAGTTTCAGTTAAGAGTTTCCTGTTCCACTATTGATGTTTACTTGGTCTGCTATGCTTCCCATAGTCAGCCAGTGATTTTGATGCACAGTTCAACAGTTTTTTGCAATGTTTCCATCAGGTCTGCACGTTACTGTCTGCCTTGACCTTTCACCTTCAGTGATGCTTTCCCTCCCCTCAGAAAAACATTTAATACATTTGTACACTGCTGTTTTCTTCATGGGCATTATCTCCATAAGCTTGGACTAGCGTATCCCTGACCTCACTTCCACTCTTGCCAAGTTTAACAAGAAATTGAATGTTTATTCATTGCTCTAATTCCAGCTCTGCCATTGTTGTGATGACACACAAAAAAATGCAATAATAATAATGAATGCCACTCAGCAAGACACCACTACTTGTTGACATGAACGCAGTTTTGAGACACTGATATACCAAGGTTATGAACCCTTACAGAATTGTCTGTACAGTGCTGTCAAGGCAAGCACATGGTGGCAAGTTCATGAACTTGTCACACCTCATATGCCCCTTTGATGTTGGGGGACCAGCAGGAGTTTCCATTGGTCCACCCAACCTCCTGTAGTGCTGCGTTACAACCTTTGTCTCAACTCCATCAATGTCTGCTATATTCATCCCATTTCTCAATAATCATTTAAAAATCTCCATCCTACTGGGCTAGGTAAGTTCTTTCCTGTTGCCTCCCCTCACTCTCCTATGAATCACCTTTATGTTTCTTTCATTAGTAAGACCCGGGCAGGGAAGCTGTACCAGCATATCCAACAAGGCAGCTTGGATTGTTGCTTTGTTTCCCAGTAGCAAGGTTACATGGGGTACCCATGTAGCAGGGGCTACCTTGGTTACCGTAACTACCAGGACCTGTATAAGAAACATACTCATTGGGTGAATATCCTGATCATCACAAATCCATTCTAGCATACCTTGCTAACCAGCACATCAGCTGATTCCCCTGGAATGTTCCACTGGGTATTTAGAGGGAGAGGGAGGCAGTTTCTCTTTTTAGGGTCTCACTGCCAATGTTATCTCCAACCTGTGAGGCTCTGGGTTAACCCCCAGATTAAACTGTTGTGTAACTGGATCTTGTATCATGATTTGTGACTGTTTTGTTGTGTGATCTGTGGGTCTTGCATCAACCTGAACATGCTCTTCCATTCAGCGGCATTCAGAACTAAAGACCCAAACCCAAAAAACCGAACCCATTGCTTGTCAAGTTGATTCCAGCTCACGGCAATCTTGTAAGACAGAGTAGTACTCCCCCATATGGTTTTTAAGGAGTGGCTGATGAATTTGAACGGCTGGCCTTCTAGTTTGAAGCTCAGCTCTTAACTGCTTTGCCACCCAAAACCCACTACCACTGCCACTGAGTTACTTCTGACTTGTAGTGACACCATAGACCCTATAGAACAGGGTAGAACTGTTTCATAGAGTTTCCAAGGAGTGCTTGGTGGATTCAAACTGCCAACCTTTTGGTTAGCAGATAGGATTTCTGCCACCAGGTTTCCAAAAATCAGTTATTCTCACAATTCATTTTAGTAATAGTTCCTCAGGAAGCTGACAATAGCGATCTACAAATCAAAGCAATCTCTTTACACTGTAGCCCCTGGTTTTAGTAGTTTTTTTGGTTCTCCTCCTTTCCTTTCAGGATTGCCTTCTTGGTGACCAGAGGTCATAGGGTATTTCCTGTTGTTCTGATGTGACTTTTACATTGTAGGTTGGCCCCGAGACTAGTGGTTGTACTTCCACTGAACCAGATCTGGTCTTGGTTCCGTTACTATAGTCTGCCCTAACATTTTTGTTGTCTGTCCTTGCAACTATTGGTAAGAGTTGGTAAGAGCAAGTCCTGTCCTTTCCTGATCACTCTGTATTTCCATGTACCTCTGTCATGGATTGAACTGTGTCCACCCCAAAATATGTGTAGCCATGTGGCGGGGCCATGATTCCCAATACTTTATGATTGTCTTCCATTTGGTGATTTTCCTATGCTGTAGGTTAGAGGATAAGGATGGGACTATAAATCCATTCTTAAGGTCACCTCTCTGCTCCACTGTAAAGGGAGTTTCCCTGGAGTATGGCATGTACCACTCTTTATCCTTTCATCCTACAAAAGATAAAAGGAAAGGGAAGCAAGCAGAGAATTGGGAACCTCACACCATGAAGAAAGTAGCACCGGGAGAACACGTCCTTCAGACCTGAGGTTCCTGCACCAAGATGCTCCATGAAAAGAGACTTATGTAACACAAGGACTTTTCTCCAGAGCCAACAAGGGAGAAAGCCTTACCATGGAGCAGACACCCTGAATTTGGACTTGTAGCCTACCAGACTGTGTAAGAATAAACTTTTCTTGTGAAAGCCATCCACTTGTGGTATTTCTGGTAGATCAGCACGAGGTAACTAAAACAGCATCCAAACAGCCAATTTCTCAGGAGTTAGATCTCCAGCTCCTAAAATCATGAATAGTATTTGCTTTGATTGCAACAGTACTGCTTGCAACATAACAGCTACTGCAGTCCATGCGTGTTTTATCCTGTCCAGAAACCAAAGGCTTCTCACTCTCCCATTTACCTCCCTTTTTCCAAAACTGGGTATTCCAGTGGGTCTGGGCCATTGCAGCAAACTTTACCATTTTGACACAAACTAAATAAATAACTTATAAGGATCAGAGCAAAGCTGTTTCCTGTGAGGCAGAAATTAAAGACATCCCGAACATCCAGCTTCTCTGAATTGCTGTACCACTCCATCATTTCTTCCGTCAACTCTTCCTCCTCCTCCCCTCACTACTCTTTCTCCTGTCTTGGGGTTCTGTAATTCACTGCAACATCTCACAGAACTCATGAAGTGTATTTACAGTTAAATGGTTTATTATAGAAGTAACAGGAACAACTCAGGATGCACTTCATCTATTAGGACAAATTCTTCTCACCCTCTGCTGAAGGGTCCTGCTGGGGGCCTCACTGGACAAGTGTTATAACTGTTTGGCACCACTGCCATCCCCACTGCAGCTCTGCGTACAGCGATAGCCCTTGCTACTGCTATGCCATCATCTCTCACTGTCTTCCATGTTCCAACTCCTCTCTCTCTGTTTCCTTTTAAGGCTAGCAGGATGGCAAAACTGACCAATCCCCTTGTTAACATTTTATGTGCCTCATTTGCATGTTCCCACCCACCCTATTTACATTATTAGTAAGCTATCCACTCCCCTTGGTAGGCCATAAGCACCTCATTTGCATCACCCCACCCATTTGGTAGAAATTACCAAGATTATGGCTAGAGGGCTATCTTAAGTAATCCACTGCACCACAGTCATCCTGCCCAGCAAATCAGATCATGTATCCATCATACGGGTGACTCAACTTAACTCATCTGAACTAGAGGTATCCTAGAAAAGCAAATCATTGATTTGTTGACTCAGATCAACAAGATCTCACTCATTTTGACTGACATACCCCACTGGAAAGCTGGGTGATATAAACTAAGATTACTAAGAGGGAAATGCATTTACCTGCCAAGAAGCAGCATATACAAAGAAGAAACTAGTCTACAGGGAAATAGTTTACATGACACACAGCCTCATCTACCCTGAGACCAGAAGAACTAGATAGTGCCCAGCTATCACTTACTGACATTTGTAATCAGGGCCACAGTAGATGGACCCTGATAGAATGAGAGAGAAATGTGGAAAAGAATCTTAAATTCCTAAACAAAACAAAACACACACACACAAAAACAGACCTACTGAGCTAGTTGAGACTGGAGTATTCTTTGAAACTGTAGTCCTGCAATACTCTTCAAACCCTGAACTGAAACTAACTCCTGAGTTCATCCTGTAGCTAAATAACAAAATTGGCTCAAAATAATATCATTTATAGGTACTGTGCTCCTTAAAAAAAAAAAAAAAATACAGCAGACCCACCAGTCAGTAATGACTTTAAAGTAAAAAGATGAGAATGCAGAGCAGTGGGAAAAACAGATGAATGGAAATGAAACAACCAGAATGGAAATAATGAGAATGCTTCACACACTGTGAAGAATGTCAGTGAATGACTTTTGTAGAAATTGTTGGTGTCAACCTCTGCCAAAACCATGATAAAATATGTCTTGAAAAAGCAGCAGTGTAGAGAAGGGGAGCACAGGGCCTTTAGAGTCCAACTTTGGTGTGGGAGTCCTAGCTTTGCTCTCCTCTTGCTCAGCAGCCTCATCGTGAATGTGGTACTCGGTGTCTTCTGTCTCAGCATCCTTATGTGTAACATGAGCATTGTGGCATCTGGCTCCCAAGATCATTGTGAAGGTTACTGTCTTAGCCACCTAGTGCTACAGTAACAGAAATACCACAAGTGGATGGCTTTGACAAAGAGAAATATATTGTCTTATAGTCTAGGAGACTGGAAGCCCTAATTTAGGGTGCCAGCTCTAGAGGTAGCCTTTTGTTGTCTGTCAGCTCTAGGGCAAGGTCTTTGTCATTACTCTCCCCGGGTTGAGGAGCTTCCCAGTGCAGAGACCCTGGGTCCAAAGGACACATGCTTCTCCTGGCACTATTTTTTTGGTGGCATGAGGTCCCCATGGAAACTCTGGTGGTGTAGTGGTTAAGTGCTACAGCTGCTAACCAAAAGGTTGGCAGTTTGAATCCACCAGGTGCTCCTTGAAAACTCTATGGGGCAGTTCTACTCTGTTCTGTAGGGTTTCTATGAGTTGGAATGGACTCGACAGCAGTGGGTTTGGTGTTTAGAGGTCCCCATGCCTTTCTGTTCTTGTTTTTCACTTTTATGTCTCAGAAAAGATTGTTTAAAACACAATGTAATCTTGCAGATCAAGTCCTGACACATTAACATAACTGCCTCTTATTTTGCCTAGAGGCAGGATCCATAACACATAGCAAAATCACAGCGAATGACAAAATTGTAGACAAGTATGCAATAGTGGGAATCATGGCCTAGCCAACTTGATGTGCATTTTGGGGGGACACAATTCAATCTATAACAGTTACATTATAAACGGTGCGTGTGGCACCTGATAAGGTGCCTGGAACATAGTACAAAATTAGTACCCGTTACAGCAGAGTTGATTCCAACTCACGTGGACCCCATGTGTGTCAGAGAAGAGTTCTTCGTGGCATTTTCAGTGGCTGAGCTTTTGGAGGTAGATTCCCAGGCCCTTCTCTGAAAGCTCTGTGTGGACTCAAACTTGCAGCCTTACACTTAACAGCCCATTGTGTTACCTGTGTGCACATCCCTTGTGTTACCTGTGTGCACAATCCAGAGATGCCTGAGGCTTGTTAAATCTGTGGGAGTGAACTGCCAGACTGAGAGCTGTCTTTGCCCACCATGAGTTTTAAAATGTTGAATTGTGATGCCCACTTAAGGCTCTACACATTGTCACAGGAACTCTTTATTTCACCCTCCAAGACTTATTCTCTAACAACACTCCGATACAAGTAAAATCAGCGTCCTTATTCTGCAGATGAGGAAAGTGAGACACACAGATACCTATTGGAGTTTATTTTGTGGCTAAATTCTCCACTGGGTCTCTAAGGAGTCAGTGCTATGAGAACTGACAATTAAGTAACTCATTCTAGAAAAGATGCTACATACCTCATTGCTGAATGTCACTATGGTCACCTTCCAAATACTCCCTTTGGGAAGCTATGCACCAAGGCCAGCACCTAGTCCACCCTTCAAAGCAATTTTAGAACTCTTTTTCTGGAATGGCCATCAGAGCTCTCATGATATTACCCTTGATGTCCTGAATGTCGCCAAAATGTCTTCCTTTCAATATTTCCTTTATCTTTGGGTAAAGACAAACATCACTGGGGGCCAGATTAGGTGAGTACAGAGGGTGTTCCCATGCAGTTACTTGTTTACTGGCTAAAAACTCCCTCACACACAGCTATACAATTAAGTTCATGAACTCACCACTGTGCCACCATGCACAATGGCTATTCCAGAAAGAGTTATGAAATTGTTTTGAATGGTGGACTAGGTGCTGGTGTTGGTGCATAGCTTCCCAAAGGGAGTACTCGGAAGGTGACCATAGTGATATTCAGCAATGAGGCATGTAGCACTTAGAACAATGAAGTTCAGGGACTTACACCCCACTGGGCTGGGTGCCATAAAGTTGGTTCTGACTCACAGTGACCCAGTAAATAGAGTAGAACAGCCCTCTGGGATTTTCTTGGATGTCATCTTAGAGAAGTAGGTCACTAGGTCTTTATTTCCTGAGAAGCTGCTGGGTGGGTTTTGAACTAACAACCTTTCAATTAGCAGCTGAGCGGTTGGTTAATCACTGTGACACCAGGGCTCTCTCAACTGTGTCCTGCCAGAACTAAAGTGAGGTACTTTGATGAGAGTGGTTATACTAGACTCCATAGAGGGACAGTTTCTGCAGCTGGGTTTGAATCCTAGTCCCATCAAGTGCTCTCTGTGCAAGCTTGTGAATGTTCTCTCTGTGCTTCAGTTTCCTCATCTACAAACCCACTGCTGTTGAGTCGGATTCTGACTCATAGCAACCCTATATAGACAGAGTAGGACTACCTCCTAGAGTTTCCAAGGAGCAACTAGAGGATTTGAACTGCTGACTTTCTTAGTTAGCAGCCGTAGCATTTAATCACTATGCCGCCAGAGTTTCCCCTCACCTACAACACGGGGATAATAATAGCACCTATTTCCTTGGGTTATTTGAGCAAATGCTTAATGGCACAGATAAGGCCTCAGTAAGTGCTAACTCACTATGGATGCCTTCTGTCCTTGATAGGTGCTGTAGAGTTCATTCTGTCTCCTAGCAACCCCACGTCACAGAGCAGAACTGCTCCACAGGGGCTCCTGGACTGTGATCTTTGTGGAAGCAGTTTGCCAGGTCTTTCTTCCGCTGAGCTGCCCGAGGGTTCCAACTGCAGACTTTTGGGTTAGCAGCCTAGCACTGAACGATGGTACCACAGGACACTTCGATGGGTGCTTTACAGCTCCTTGTATCCTATTCCTCCCATCGCCACGAGGCGAATGGAGAGATGGCAGAAATGCCTGTGGCAAGCTGGAGGCAAGACGAGTGACAGAAAATAAGAAGAGGTTTATGAGGAACGGGGAATTGCAAGATTTTATAAAGGTATTTCAAATAAACATGTGTTGAATACACTGGGCTGGCCCCCGTCCCCTCCGTGAAGCTGTCCCTTGTTTGGTCCTTGAAGGACTGGGCATCTTTGGATCTTACACATTCGGGCAGGCTTGGTGGGGTCATTTGTACACAAACTCATCTGCTCAAGGCAAAAAGGGGTTCTTGGTGGAGCTGATAAGCTACATGTAAAATTGGGGTGCCACTGACTGTTCTGATGGGGATCATAATAGAGGATCCCAGACAGAGCAGGAGAAAAATGTGGAAAATCCAAATTCACCAAAGACAAGACCAGACTAATCGAGACTGGTGGATCCCACAAGACTTGGCCTCTGGACATCCTGCTAACTCAGAAGTGAAGCCACTCCCAAAGTCCACCCTTCAGCCAAAGATTAAACAGCCTATAAAACAAACACTAACATGCATGAGGAATGTGTGTCTTAATTCCTAAAGCATTTAAAAAAAATTTTTTTAAAGGAAATCATCAACTCTAAAAAAAAATCTAACAAATGAAACAAAAAACAAATTCTGTGTTCCAGGCCCGGATTAAGGCGCTCTGGTGGCAAAGATGGTTAAAGCACTTGGCTGCTAACCGAAAGGTTGGTGGTTTGACCCCCTCTGCAGCTCCGCAGGAGAAAGAGCTGATGATGTGCTTCACTATAGATTGTTGGTGTTGTCGGGAGCCAACACACAGTGACACGATGTACAGCAGAACCAAAGCTGTCCAGTCCTCTGCCAGCCTCACAACTGTTTCTTTGTCGTGTTTGAACCCACTGTCGCAGGCACTGTGTCAGTCCATCTTGCTGAGGGACCACCACCATCTATCACTATGTCACATTGTGGTGGCTTGTGTGCTGCTATGGTGCTGGATGTTCTGTCACCGGTATTTCAAATAACAGTAGGTTCCACCCCTGGTGGACTGGTTTCACTGGGGCTTCCAGACTAGGAAGAAGGACCTGGTGATCTACTTCTGAAACCCCAATATTAGCCCCTGGAAACTTCATGGATCAGTATAGATTACAGCCAAGAAAACCTCATGGGGCAGTTCTGCTCTGTCACATGGGGTTGCTGTGGGTTGAAACCTACTCAACAGCACTTCACAACAAAGCTGTACATGTGAGGTATGGATTTTCAGTCAGATTACATATAGTGAGAACACCCAGAAGAGCCCCTAGCAGACGGCAGGATCTGTGTGTCTCTCCACTCAGCCTTAGGCTGGGGAGACAAGGCATTGTGAGGTTCTGCAGTCAGCATCTATGACATCATCTGCACATTTAAATGGCTGTCACATCTACTAGACGTGCACCTAGGTGTTTCTACCAGAAATCCATTTTAAAAAAGCTTGTTCTCATATAAACTTCTGCGAGAAGTTGGACCTAGGAGGCCTCCATCCTTGTCACAGTTTAGGATTCCTAGGCAAGGAAGCCTGTTGGTGGGCAGTGTCGCCGGAGGCAGGACTCAGCCTCAGCATGTTAGGTTTGCTCCCTGGAACAGAAGGAGTTACTGGGTGGTGCACACTGTTAAAATGCTTGACTGCTAACCAGAAAGTCTGGTGGTTTGAACCCACCCAGAGGCACCTGATAGCTTTGATGGCAGAGTGGTTCAGTGCTTGGTTGCTAACTGAAAGATCAGTGGTTTGAACCTACCAGCTGCTCCATGTGAAAGATCAAGCAGTTTGCTTTGGTAAAGATTACAGCCTTGGAAGACTTCTTGGGCAGTTCTGCTCTGTCCTACAGGGCCTTTATGAGTTGAAATCAGCTCAAGCACAATGGATTTAGAGTGACCTTGCAAGAAAGGCCTGGTGACCTCCTTCCAAAAAATTAGCCATTAAAAATCCTGTGGCGTACAATATGACTTCAGCACGGATTTGCCACGAGTGGGAGTTCAGCTGACAGCAAGTTTTATTTTGCTTTTTCCCTTGGAACAAAACAGCAAGTGGTAGGAATAGGATGACCATGGACATCCACTGGGATGACAAGACAAACAGGATTTAGGGGCGTGATAACAGTCAGAGGGACCGAGGAAGGCCTCTGGGATTTAAGACGATAGTTTCCTACAAACCAGTGAAACATGGTCGGGAACTCAGATGGGTGATTAGGAGCCTGGCAGGAAAACAGAGCTAATGGATATTGGTTTTAAACTGGTGAATGATCTCTCACAGCTGGTGACAGAAACTGCAGCAGGCTCTAGAAACTGCTCATCAGTGCCTCTCATCAAGTGGCCTGTCCCGTGCCCTACCTGCCATACCTTTGTTCCCGCTCTGGAGTAGAGTCCTATGTATGCACCGGCTTAGGTGTCAGATCACGGAGACAAGCAGCTGGAGAACCAGGCTGGTTACTATGGAAGTGGCTATTTTCAAGCTGAAAAATACTCCCCCAAGCAAGCTTATAATGGAAATCACTATGGAAACTGCATTTGTGTAACGAATGTATTTTTTCACCTAAATGTTGCATGACTGCTTTATTTGCTATCTGAATACTTTTCACCTGTGATAAGGAAGGAATAGCTGATTTTAGACCTTTATCTGAATTATGGCTCTCTGTCCCATGGAAGGAAACTTTAAGAGCTACAGCTGCTAACCAAAAGGTCGGCAGTTCAAATACACCAGTGCTCCTTGGAAACTCTGTGGGGCAGTTCTGCTCTGTCCTGTGGGGTCACTATGAGTCGGAACTGATTCCGTAACAAGGGTTTAGTTTTGGCCCCAATAAAATTGGGGAATCCCCCAGGAAAGCACCCCATCACTATAATTCACTCACAGAGCAATAGCACCAGCTTCCTAATCAAGTTATTCTACTTGTTTGAGCTACTTTCTCGAAAGGAAACAGCAAGGCTGAGCTGCTTGACAGGGAAACCAGGGTGCAGGTACAAATTTTATAAAAATAGAAAAGAGGAAATATCCCGCGAGCTCACAGGGCATTTTTCTCACTTGCTGGACTTACTGCATCATCCTGTCTGCTGGGTTGAGATCTTTCCTTTTTTGAAGTTCCTGTGTCTAGGACAAATATATTTAGATACTATATTTATAAACATATCTAAATTCAAGGCCAACAGGAGGTAGAAAGTTAGGCCCCTCCTTCCTTTTATCTACACTGTTAGTTCAAAGGAAACACTTGTGGCCTAGTGGTTAAGTGCTATGGCTGCTAACCAACAGCTTGACAGTTCAGATCCACCAGATGCTCCTCAGAAACTCTATGGGGCAGTTCTACTCTGTCCTATGGGGTCACTATGAGTCAGAATCAACCCGACGGCAGTGGGTTTTTTGAAGGGTTAGTTCAAAGAACTAAACATAGATATAATTTCTCCTCCGTCAAGTTCATTTGTATTTAATTTGTCTTTCTCTAGTTATGGGCCGATAGCAACCGGTTCGGGATTTTCTTGATCTGAGCCAGGTAAATACCCAATAAGTGTTTTTTTCAGAAAGAACCCTTACATTTTGGAAAGTGCTCTGGAGGGTACAGTACACGGGCTATCATTACAGAAACGGGTTTTCCCAGCGTGAATCACCCAGATAAGAACTCCGCTTTTCGGTTTCGGTAGCAGAGGTGAGCTGCGGTCCTCTCCCGGCAGGGTTTACCCGCAACCGGCGCCTCTCTCTGCTACCGAGCGGGCTCTAGGACAGCGGGGGAGGCGGGGCGGAGTGCAGCTCGGGCCAGACCCCGCCCGGCCGACGCGCTGGAAGGGGGCGGACCAGCCTTTGCTGTTGGCTCACTCTCGCTCCGGGGCGGGGCCAGGCGCGCGATGGGCGGGGAAATGGGCGGGGCGTGGGCGGGGAGGTCGGAGCGCCGGGAGTGAAGCGGGGAGGCCGGGCAGTCAGGACAGCCGGGCACTAGGGCCTCGGCGGAGCCGCTCCCGGGAGCGCTGGGCGGGGTGTGCGGCGGCGGCGGCGCGGCTTCGCGGGCAGGCGCGGGCCCCGAAGCGGCGGCTGCGCCCTGCGCCGGGGAGGAGCCGGGGGCGGGCGGCCGGCGGCTGGGGCTGGAGCCCGAGGCCGGGGGTGCCTGAGCGCCGGCGGCGGCGGCGGCAGCGGCAGCGTAGGCTCGGTCCGTCCGTCCGCGCGGCTCGGGGTCGGCTCGGGGCTGCGGCCAGAGCGGGCGCCGGGCTCCCTCCCCCGCCCGCCGCCGCTGTGATTGGGTGGAAGATGGCGCTGGGCGGATGGAAATCCTAATGACAGTCTCCAAATTCGCCTCCATCTGTACCATGGTAGGTGCGGCGGGCGGCGGCGGGGCCTAGCGCGCTCCTCGCGGCAGCCGGTTGGGCGGTTGGCCGGAGCGCCGGGGGTGGAGGCCCGGCCGCGGGGGAGGGGAAGCGGCCCCCGCGAGCGCGGCTGCGGGCGGCCGATTAGGGCTGCGGTGGCGGCGGGGCGATTAGCGCTGGAAGTGGCGGGTGGGCGGGCTCCGGTGCTTCCCGCGGGGCGAGGGCAGGTGGGCGCGGGCTGCGCGCCCGGGGCTGCGGTCTGAGGGCCCGGGTCGGTGCTGGGGCGCCGAGCGCTCCTGTTCCCTTTGAGCCTAGGCGGGCACGGCGAGGGGAAGTGTCCCTGTATTGGGGGGGCTCCCCTGCAGGCAGCAGGAAGGAAGGGTCTCATTCCTGCCTGTGGAGAAGACGGAAGTCAAGTGCAGATTTCCTCTGAGCGCCGGGGAGGGGTCGTTCTCCGAGCCTCGGTTCTGGGGGAGAGGGGTGTGTAGGAAGGAGGAAACTTTAACTAAGTGTCTTGGACATTTTTTCTATTTTCTCCTCTTTCTGAGGAATGAGCTCTCCCGTTCCCAGCCATGCGTCCAGATGGCAGAAGTCCTGTGTCTGGGAATCCACACGAATCTTGAAGAGCTGCGTTTCTTTTCCTGTCACTTGTTTACTTTAATCCACATCTGTGTGTGGCTTGAAGTGTTTCTGTGCCGGGCAGGGCTGCACGGATTATTGCGTTTGTTTCAGTAGGGCTTTTAGAAAGATCAAAGGGGAAGGGTATTAGTGCCTGTTGAAAGTCCAGAATAAGGCAAAATTTGGGTGTGTTTAAAGCTTGGTGTTTCTGTGCTTGGCCAGCAGGACTACTTGTGCAAAATGGGGCAGAATTTGCTCCTTATAAGCCGAAATCTAGGCATCCTAATTATGAATCACCCCCACCCCCCAAAGTTATGCATGGCAACGTGGGCCTAGTGGTTATGTTATCACAGATTTCAGAAATCTTTCCTTCTCTTTTCACCTTCGGATCGGAGGTGGTTAATTTTATATATCTGTTTAAGGAGCAGAGAATCAGATTGGAAAAGAGCACGCTGAGAAACAGTATTTAAAAAAATGGCTGAAATCAGGTGGGCTTCAAATAGCCAATACAGTTGTCTGTGAGTCGGAATTGACTCGATGGCAGTGGGTTTGGTTTTTAGGCTTTAATGCCTCTTTGGACAATATCCTACCTTATATACATCCTGTGGTCCCATAAGGAAAACCAAACCCACTGCCCTCAAGTCGGTCCGAGTCATAGGTACTGTGGAGGTCAGAGTAGAGCTGCCCCAGAGTCTCCAAGGAGTACCTGGCGGCTGTGAACTGCTGACCTTTTGATTAGCAGACATAGCACTTAACTGCTTTGCCACCAGGGTTTCCATAAGGTTATAATAGAGTTCAGAAATCCCAATCGGATAGCAGGACAACAGCAGGCCTCACTGAACGTAGGGAACCCACAGCTTCCCGAACGCAACACCTGTATCTCATGCCTCTTGCAGTCAAGGCAGTTGTGCCGACAGGTGCATCATAGTACAGTTATCTATGTAACTTATGTTACATGTGTCTTGATAGGCACAGAAGACACCTATGTACTAGCTTGTGTGTATTGCATTATGCTTTCTATTGTTATTTGAATGTGAGCTTTCCCTACATACAAATAAAATGTTTACGATACAGTAATAGTGTATGTTTTGACTCTTAGGTAGCAGCATCCAGTTTCCAGCATTGAGCATCTCGTGAGTGTTGAAGCGTTACCTCTCTTTAATTTTCTTTCTAAAATATTAACGCGAAGTGCATCCTGGCTCCAGGTGGAGCAAAACCATTGCTGGTGATGGCAGCAGTGAGAGGCAAAGGAGGAGTATGGGTTTGGAAGTGGGACAAAAGATTATTAAGCAGCACCAAGGTAGACAGTCAGTGAATGCTGTTCCTTGGGCTTTAAGCATGTTCACGCAATGTCCAAATCACACAGTGTCCTATCTTGCAGCATGTATTGTCAAGTGATACATGACTGTGTTAGATCTTACGAAGAATGAATCATTGAAGAGTCTACTTCCCCAAATGAATGTTTGTTCTTTCTCACAACTTATGTTCTGGAAAAGTGCTGGTATTAAAGGGACTGTACCAAAATGGTTTTAGAGAACTGTTTGGACAACTTATTTTTAGATATGCCAATTATCATCTTGGCATATCTGCTGCAAAAAGGACTGTGATAATGAGGCGTTTTAAAGTGATAGCTTTGCCAAATCGCATAGCTACAACATATGGTCAGGTCATAGTTCGTTGTCCCAGTCTAGAGTTTCAGGAACTTGAGTCACGTGTTACTCTTTACGAGCCACTCTTTTCATTCACGCACTCAAGTGTGTATTTTAGCACCTGTGAATCAGAAATGGGCTCTGGTTAAGTTCAAGAAAAGGAGCGCTGGTGGTGCAGTGGTTTAAGGGTTCAGTTGCTAGACGAAAGGTTTGTGGTTTGAACCCACTGGCTGCTCTGCAGGACAAAGAAGTAGCAGTCTCCTTCCATATAGAGTGAAGTCTTGGGAACCCTATGGGGGAGTTCTGCTTTGTCCTCCAGGGTTGCCGTGAGTCGGAATCTACTTAAAGGCAGTGGCAGGCGTGCAGGAGGCGGCAGTGACAGAGTATAGGGGGCTTTGGCAAGCGTTGATGACCCAGCAGTGCAGTGGTGAGCAAGGCAGAAGTCCCTGCTTCCTGCTGTTTGTCCTCTAGGTGAGGGAGACAAACAGCGTGGAAATAAACGTTCTAATGCTGTAATCGGATTAGGAAAGGTGGGCACAGAGATTTGCCAAGGGCATATAGGGAGTAAAGGGGGTGCTCGGCCCAATATCTGTCTGCTCTTGCACTCAGGTTCTTCTGGGGCTCCCACCCAGGTGTGCAGTGTGTGTGTAACACTGAAATGGTAGTGCCTGGCCACATGCAATTGCAGAAGTAGAATGAAAAATTAGGTGCATCTGTGTTTGTGTTTTCGACACGGCAGCGATGGGCTTGGTTATATTCATGTTTGGATTAATTATGGTGCACTGTTAAAATAATGCTAAATGTCTTGAAGTAACCTGTCATCCTTTGTCCAGAAAGCTGCAACTCATCTTCTGCTTTGTACATGCAGTTTGGCTAGCCTTGGAATTCCTTGCCTGTGTGGCTAGTTCCTGCTTGTCTCCTCAGTAGGAAGAGCAGTTCTTCAGTAGTCCTGCCGGTCCCTACATCTCCGTCCTTATTTACTTTCACTAACATTTTTGTAATCTCAGTAGCATATCTAACTTACTATGTTTTAATTTTTTCTCTTATCTGCATATGAGATTGTGCAAGCTTTAAAAGGAAAGGACTGTCCTTTTTTTTCTCTGTCCTCATTGCACAGGGCCATTTGGTAAGGACCTCTGCACACAACAGAAAAGTTGCTGTGAGGACTCCCTTTCTCCTGGTGGTCTCTGGGAATGCTGAGCTTGGTTAAGTATTAGTGATCAGACTGATTAGTGTGTGTGTATGTGTGTGTGTGTGTGCACGCATGCATGTGTGCGGGAGATACCTGAAGAGAGTGTTGCTTCCCAGAGAATCAGCCACTGAGAAATGATTAGGATAAATTGAAATTTTATTTTGTAAAAAACCACACCAGTCCCTGTGGTGCCAGTTCTGTCTCTGGGCGACCCCATGTGTGTCAGAACTGTCCTCCATTGGTTTGTGGACGGCTGGTTTTTCAGAAGTAGGTCACTAGACCTTTATTCCGTGGTGCCTTTGGGCGTCTTTGAGCCACCAACATTTTGGTTAGCAGCCAAATGCAGTAACTGTAGTGCCCAGGAACTCGTATTAGTAATGTAGTTTAGAAAGTTTTCTCAGTTGGCAAAATATGGTACCTGGACAAATCTGTAACACGTTAATTAGATTAAGTAACTCTGTTAAAACGGATCTCTTCAGATGTTTCTTATTCTAGGCCACTATTATCCTGGGTACATGAGAATGTTAGTAGAATATATTTTCCTTTAAGTTAGTATTATAGCCTGACCAAAAGGAGTGATTATGTTTAGATTGCAGGGAATACATTTGTGAAGTAACTGTCGAACTAATTCTTTTTCATCTTTCCAGGAAATAATACATTTTCAGTATCACATGGTGTTTGTTTTGCCTCTGAAGTAGGTTCAGACTAGGACCTGGCACAGAGTCACTGCCTAACGTTAAATATTAGATTTCATCATTGTGAAACAGTGGGAAAAGTGGTAGAATCCACAAAGAGGACTGAGGTTTTGAAACTTGAGATGGAGGTCATAGAGCAACTTTTGGGGGCCTCTGCCTGGAAAGTGATCACGTGCGTGGTCCATCATGGCTCTCCATGGCGCCTCTGGTTTTCAGGCTCCAGCGCTTCCTATTTAGGTTGTAGGAATAATAGCTGGGGGAGAAAGCTCTCGCAGGGGCTGGGCAGAATTAGGTCACAGGCAGCACTGGCACTGCTTGCCCATCCCTGGTCACAAGAGACTAAGACAGATGCTCATGGGACCAAGGCTCTAAGTTACATCCTTTGATGGGCTTTACAGGTAGTTCCTGGGTTATGAATAGCTGACTTATATACAACCTATAGTTACGACCTAATCCCTGTGAAGTTTATTATATTAAAAATTCGAAGTACATACACTGGTCCATAGTAACAAATGGTATTCGTTTGTGACAGTCACTGAAACATTATCATTACTATGTTATGTTACAGAGATTTAGCGTATCTGAAAGTGTTTCTTGATTTTTTTTTGATGCACAGGAAGACACACTGTATACAGTATACTTAGATAACCCTTTGGCTAGTGGACATAGCTATGCCTAAATGTTCAGACTTAACATGTAAGTTCTGTTTAAAGGCAGATATAGGAACCAAATTGGTTTGTAATCTGGGGACTGCGTGTACTTTTGGAAAGGCCTGCACCTAGCACAGTGCTGTGCGCATCGTAGATCTTAAACTACTCACTGAAGGTAAAATTGGCTCTTTGCCTTCTGTGATTGGCCCGAGTCTCAGCAGTTCCAAGTAAATGTATGTGACCAGTGCAGATTGTCACCATTCCAGAAAGGGAGAAAAGGAGGAAAAAGCCTTCAAAGCCTGTGCATTTTTGATAGGAAGTTGACAGTCACCTCTTCATATAGGCCCACTATCATACTAAATAGTAACATTTCTTGTCACTTTTAAAGAGAGTGCCTTTAGTTTATTAATGTAACATTTTATTAATATTTTATTAATAAAATAGTATTTCTATGATATACCAGGAACACTGTGCCTTCTAGTTGATTCTGACTCATAGAGACTATGTAAGACAGTAGAACTGCCCTGTGGGGTTTCCAAGGCTGTAATCTTTGTGGAAGCAGACTGCCGTATCTGTATTGCACAGAACAGCTGGTGGTTTCAGACCACTGACTGAGCTTTAAGTTAGCAGCCAAGCACTCAACCAACCACTAGGCTACCAGGCTTTGTGTGCTGTCAGGTCTTCTTATTTCTGTGATAAGCACATTTAATTCAAGTTGCCAGTGTTTTATTCTACAGATTTCTACTGAGGAAAGAAAGCCTCAGATGTAAGGAGTCTTTTACCATATAAATTGTTGATTAGATATTGATAAGGAATATTTGAGTATTTAGAATATATTTCATATATATCAATATTTTATTTAAGCCTGCTGGTCCTTTGAATTTGGTGGAAACATTTTTGGATGTTAAAAATTATCTAAATGATTCATTCTCATTATGAAAAGTAATGGAAACTGTAGAAACTCTGTTGCTAGTGGCTGTTGAGTTGGCCCGTGACATGTGATGACCTGTGTACAAGAGAAGGAAATGCTGTCATCTCCATGGTGCACTTCAGGTCATACTGTTAATGATTCGTTGACCAATTGGTGGAAATAATCACCAGGTTTTCCTTTCTGGTTCATGCAGGTCTGGAAACCTGCTGAAACCTGTTCTGTGTGATAGCCACATGCAGGCCTCCACTGATGGGTTTGGTGGCTGTGTGGGGTGGTGGCTGTGTGTCAGGTGCAGTGACTGCCAGTGCAAGCATGTGGGAGGTCAGAACTCTGCCAGTGAAGCCCCCCTGTAACCCTAGAAACTCCAAGGAAGCAAAAAGAAAATCACTTACTTTACCTTCCAGAGAATATATTTTTTTCACTTAAAAAAAAACAAAAAAAAACTTAGTTGTGTATCCTATATATAATTTCATAGCCTATATATACAGTGTATATCCTATATACAATTTCATAACCTATAGCATATATCCTGTATACAGTTTCATATCCTGTTATGCTCAGTTTTCACAATAAGTATGGAAAGTTTAATGTTTTAAAATGTGGAAAGATTACTAATTTATGAAGGTATGGTGATAGGTTAACTGAATTGTTGACAGGTTACTCAATGAGTACTGAGGGTAAAGTTCCACTGTTGGTAGAAGTGGAATTTTGTAGGAGATGATGCATTTATTCTAATCTTAGACATTTACTGTACCAGTACCCGTTGTACTGGAATCATGTCTGACTCATTACCACCCCATGGGTATCAGAGTAGGGTTTTCAGTGTCAGATTTTTCGGGGAGGAATAGATTACTGGGCTTTTTTTCTGAGGAGCCTGCGCGTGAACTTACACTTCCAGTTTTTTGGTTGTTGCTGTTTGTACCATCCAAACTGCTGACACTTTGTACCAACCAGTCTCCTAGATGTTTCTTAGTTATTCCAAATTAAAGTAAGGCCACTGGAATCTGAAACTGGTAATTTACTTAAAATGTGGTAGTTTTAAATACCATATTAAGTTATGTAGTCCGTATAGATATTATGGTTTTGTGTTACATCATATGGGTTTCGTTACCCTTCTGTCGCGCCTCCTCCCTCCACCTTTGACTAATCTTTTTATAATAGATCTCAGAGTAGGTTAATTATCTACCTCACCTGGCCTCCGCATTAGCCAATTTCAGCTAGACTTGATCACAGCGTGTCTTGTTGTCGTATTTGAACTTGGCTTTTGACCAAGTCCCCAGAGGTTATGTCCACCTTTGTTTGGTCACCAAGCTCTTCTCTTCCTACCTTTAAAGCTTTCTTTATTCTAGCTGTTCTGTGAATTTTATTGTCTCACGAAAGAATATTTAAGCATTTGTATACTTTGTGTAATTCCTTTTCAGAAACCTTAGGTTTTCGGGTTTAAATCTAATTTTTTGTTCATTTGTTTCTCTTTTAATAGCCTTAGTTCAGGAACTTAATATAGTATTATGTGTCCTATAGCATGGTATATTAAAAACAGCATTTGGATCAGGAGGTAAATGTTAGTTCACATTTTGACATTTAGGTCTGTGTATTAGAGAAAATCTCTTAAAGCTTTCGGAGAGTTGATTTTTTTCATCTTTAAAATAAAGGGGTTGAACTAGACAATGTTTAAGAAATATACCTTACAGTTTCTTCTGCCTAGATTTAGATTCAACTGTGGTCCGTTGAGACTTTATGAGTGATTATCATCATTATCTTGATCAGTTTTGGAAAACCTTGTGGCATAGTGGTTAAGAATTTGGCTGCTAACAAAAATTGGCAGTTTGAATCCACCAGGAGCTCCTTGGAAACCCTGTGGACCAGATGTTCAGTCCTGTAGGGTTGTGTGAGTCAGAATTGACTTGATGGCAATAGGTTTTGTTTTTGGTTTTATCATATTTTAGATAAGTGAAGCTTGGAATTAGATACTGTGCCTGACTTTTAATGTCTCAGGTTATTATTTTTAATATGCTAGTATTTACTGAAAATTGAACTTCGTTAGCAATGACATTTTTCTTTCTTAAAAGCATTTATGTGAGGTTGGTAATACCACCCTTTCACTCATGAACAGGCTGGTCCACATAGTTATTTCCTAATTTTGGCATCTTCTGTACCAGTACTATGGAAAAAAAAAAAAAGATCAGAATTGACTCTCTATTTTTTGAGATTCCACACTTACTTCTGTAGCTGTGATTATAACCTTGAATAAGTTGTTCTTCTGTGCCATGTTTCTTCATCTGTAAAATGGAGCATTGCAATAGTACAGTAGAACCTTTGAGCTGCAGCTTGTGTGAGGCAGGAGCCTGTCAGAGAAGGAAAGCACAAATATTTTCCACTTACAGCGACCTGAGAGTCGCAGGACTGTATTCTGTTAGAGGTGGAAAACTTGTGAGAGCTGGAAACACCAGGCAGGGGCGTCGAGTTCTGGCTCTCATGGGTTTTGCTATATCTGGTTCTTGGAATCATTTATGTAAATGTTGGCTCTTGTGCTTCCTGAGTGGTGTACTCTCTTGGATGGGATGCAGAGTAGTTAGTGACCATACTGATGAATCGGTTAGCTCAAGAAATAGCAACTGAAATTGAAATTATTTAATGAAATAAAAGTTTTTCCGTTCATTTTCATCTTAAACGTTTTAGTAGTGTGTATCTCAGGGAAAGCATACATTTACTTTTAAGTTAATTGGATTAGATTCTGATAGTGCTGTTGGTTGCGTCTCAGTTGATTCCATCCTGTGGTGACCCCGTGTGTGCAGAGTAGAACTGTCCCACAGGGCTTTCAAGGCTGTGACCTTGCAGAAGCAGAGCACTAGGCCTGTCTGCTGTGGCTCCTGGCGGGGAGGAGGGAGTGGATTCCGTCTGCCAAGCCCTCTGCTGCGTGTCCAGTGCTTAATTGTTTGTGCTGCCAGGAAGTCCTAAAATACTACTGAGTGTGTAAATTGTCTGTGCTTCCTGTTTTGAATAGCTTGTGTAAAGAGATTTTATTCCTTTTGTCTGGGAACACAAATGACTGGTCTAATTTGTGGCATTCTTAAACATATTTTAGAAGTTTTAAGTTGGAAAAATGTGTAGATTTCAGTTGGAAAAACATGTAGAAGAAAAATCTTAGCTAATCGTTTTGTACTTTAAAAAAAACTATGTTTTTGCACATGTTTTTGTCGTTGTGGGAATAAGGTGTGTGTTAATCTCAGCTTCGGGCCTTATTCTTATTCAGATTTTTGCCTGTTGTGTATTTTGAAATAGTGTGTTTACTGTTCTTATTAAACACTGGGGCCATGTTATTACAATTCGCTCTCTTGTGTCCCTGTCCTTTCCTAGAATGCCATTTCTTGTTGGCTTGCAACACAGGCACCTCCCCTGATTCCAGGCGGATGGCTTATGTAAAACTGTCCTCACCTGGTCTTGTAGGCCGGAAGAAGACTAATGGAATTATCTGGAAAGTAAGGTGTTGGGAGGAAAATGTAAATACTAGATACTGTGAAAAGAAATGGGTTGCTGAATTAAAAAATCCTAATTGCATACCCAGTATTGTTAAAATTACCTGTAATATAAGAATTTGACCACTTAACATGGGCACTAGGAGATGCATATGAACAATTTTCTGTCCTTGGGATTTATTGGTAGGCATCTGAGCCACTTTAGCATGTTCTGGTGTCAGTGTGTACCATGTGTGATGTACTTCATGGAACATGGGACAGATATGGCCTGCTTTTGTTAGTCATCTCCCTGATAACATCATATAAAGTGCTACTTGAAAGTTGAGTAAGACATTCTGGCTGCAGTGTATCCAGGAAGTGTCACACACTTCTTGGGCCGTGGTGACCGACGTGTTCCGTGTTTATAATGTGCTTCATGGAATATGGTTACTGACAGGGATCACGTGTAGTTGTCACCCGTATTTTCAGCTAATAAAAAACCACTAGTAATGATTCAGCAGCCATTCCATTAGTGAATAAGCATGACGTCACCCCAAATGTCCAAAACCAAAAATTCATCCTGAAAGTGTTAAAATCTTATGAACAGCATTTGTATTAGGAGGAGGTAAGAGAGTTGATAGAAATAATTTGTTTGGGAAGAAAAACGATGAACGGCTTTCGTAAGAATAGTCAATCAAGAAGAATTTTGTTTTCTTTAATGCCAGATACAGAATGTGGTGTGCAGTGTAACACTGACTGTGGCTGTGTGAGGGGCCATAGCGCTCCGTAACCCTCTCTGTTCTCTGGCTTGTGCTTGTCTGTTGCCTCTGTGTGAGAGGTTGTTAGCGTTTTCTTATAGTGCCTAAAGAAGTCAATCTGGTATACACAGCAATCAAAGATGTTTCCAGCTTAAAAGTGGGTGTTGCAGTCGGTGGTAACTGACACCTTCTTGGAGCATTTATTCCCTGTCTGCTAAGAACAGTGGTTCGAATCACAGTGTCTTTTGGTGGCGTTAGGCTACTGTTGCCTTTGATTTTCTAACAGCTTTTTATTTTAATGACCTAATGAGTGTTCTGCCTGACAGTAAAGAAATGTTTCTCATGGGAAGTGAGGGAGGAGTGTTTTTTTTTAAGCTAATAGTAACCTTTTTTCCCTCCCTGTTTAAGGCTTGCAGAGTGCTTTTTTCCTTCAGTAAGTACTTTCAGGAAGTATTAACAGTGACCTACATTGTATCAGGGAGTATGTAGGGTTCTGGGAATACAAAGATGACATGACAGGCCCTCATCTTACGGAGCTTCCCATTTAGTGTGCCTGAATGCATGACAGACGTGGTAAGAAAACAGTCCCCTTGACTTCTGGGCAGCCAGGGTGCCAGGGTGCCAGGGTGCCAGGTCGACCAGAGAACCTAGGAGAGTCCCAGCCAGGTGAGATCAGTCTTACCCATGTATTCTTGTGGGCTGTACACAAACTGTTACTTCATATGAGGAAAAAGATCACCAGCTCTGTTTATAGCATCCTAAAGAAGGATAAAACCCTGGAACAAGTAAGGGCCGAGAGAAGTTGTTCCCAGTAGTGTACCACAGTAGCACGCTGCTGCCAGTTGCCGTTGAGCTGTTCTGGCTCATGGTGACCACGTGTGTCCACTGGTTATTTCACTCTGTTGAAAGGGGAAGGGCTTCAAGGAAAAAGCACAACACTTCATAGAAAAGGTTTGAACCTTGAGAAATGAATGGTCATTTATTGTGTGGACAGGAAAAGATAGCCTTCCAGCAGCGGGCAAAGCCATGGAATAACGTCCTCCTCTGACGGTCGCCAGGTCCACAGAAGGGGTGATGTGACAGATAGTCTGGAAGACAGGTCAGATCCAGAAAGCCACGGGAGGTGAACAACTGTAAGACCTGTTGCTGTCCAGTCCGCCCCCCATAGAGACCCTACAGGACAGAGGACAGCTGCCCCATAGAAGTTTCCAGGGAGTGGCCGGTGAATTCAGACTGCTGACCTTTTGGTTAGCTGCTGAGCTCTGAACTAGTGTGTCACCAGGGCTCTGCCATAGACTGTCAGTCAAATAGTCATTTAGCCTGAGAGGAACAGTGTGAAGACGTTAGAAACACTGTGAGAGGGGAAATTAATGCAAATATATGGTAAGTTTCATTACGTGAATTATGAAAAAGTAACTTGTTTTCTTTTAAACCAGGTAAAACAACCACACGAAACCCTGGTGGCACAGTGGTTAAGTGCTGTGACTGCAGACCAAGGGGTCAGCTGTTCAGATCTGCCAGGCACTCCTTGGAAACTGTGGGGCAGTTCTGCTCTGACCTGTAGGGTCACTGTGAGTTGGAACTGACTTGACGGCACCTAACAACAACAACAACAGCAAAACAACTACCAACGATAATAAGATGGAGTGTTGTTAGGGAGCAAAACAAACACCATCAGAACATTTAAAATGTGTTATAGTCGTGTTAAAAACTAAGGGTAAATACAGCAACAAGAAACACATTTTCTTGCTATTAAGCCATCAGAAGTTTAAACCATAACTATCACTCAAACTCTGAAGGCAGGAAAATAGAAAAAGAAAAGAGAAACAAAAACAGAGATAGAAGGAATCACAACAGATCTAAATGGATTCAACTCATCTGTTCTGTTTTAAGGAAACCCTAGTGGTGTACTGGTTAAGTGCTATGGCTGCTAACCAAAAGGTTGGCAGTTCAAATCCACCAGGCGCTCCTTGAAAACTCTACAGGGCAGTTCTGCACTGATCTGTAGGGTCGCTATGAGTCAGAATCGACTCAGTGGCACTGGGTTTTCTTAGTTTTAGAAGAAAGAGGTGTAAAGATAGGATAAAAACAAAATATTGCTGAATAAGAAACCTACTTAAAAAGGATAATATATGTAGTGCTTTTTTTTCTTTTACTCAGGAGGGCTTTATTTGTTTTGTTATTCATTCTCATCTCTGTCATCTGAAGGATCCATTCAAAATTAGGACAGATAGGTAATATTAGCCCCACTTTCAGAGATTAGAAAAACAAGCATGTCATCCCCACATGGAGTAGATAAGCTTCAGATTTCCTGACTCCCAAATGCTTCTTATACGTTGCAGTTTTGTTAGTTGAGAGAAAGTTGTTGTTCTTTCTCTTTAAGCAAGAATTTTGAGAATTTTGGTTCCTAACTTCTTAGCTGTTTATATGTATAGCTGTGAATCCTGCTTCACTTTCTCATTAAATATTTCTACGTGAGTAGTCCACTTAAAAGGATGCCTGGTGGTGCAGTGGTTGGTTAAGTGTTTGGCTGATAACTGAAAGGTTGATGGTTTGAATCCCCAAGCTATTCCATAGGGGAAAGAGGTGGCTGTCTGCTTCCCTAAAGATTATAGCCTTGGAAACTCCATGGAGTATTTCTCTGCTGTCCTTTAGGGTCACTGTAAGTCAGAATTGACTGTAGCAGGTTTAATCGCTTTATCTGATCTCACCCATCAAATGAAACAATAATTGTTTTGAGAGTGTCAGATTTTAGTGAGGTAATACATGTGAAAGTCCTTTGCACTGTAAGTATGCGTTAGAACCATTATTACACGATTACTGTTAGTAGAACCTTCACTGACCATTGTCCTCAGAAGGACAGGAGGCGCATCAGGAGACCATGGACTGTCTCCAGAAATCACCTTTGACAAAATATTGGGGAAAAAAATGCCGTTGATTCCAATTCACAGTGACCCTAAAAGCACAGGGTAGAGCTGTCCATAGGGTTTCCAAGGAGTGCCTGGTGGACTCAGATGGCCAGCCTTTTAGGGAGCAGCCGTAGCTCTTAACTGCTGTACTGCCGGTTTCTTTGACAAGGCTTAGCCATGGCGGAGTTTGAAAATGAGGTTTTTGAATGGTCCCAGTTCCAGGCTGCTCAAGTAGATGATAAAGCAGCCAAGTTTTAGATTATCCTTAGAGAAAAAAGAATCTTTTTAATGTGTAGGAGCTATGGTTCATAGAATTTTATCTCATATTTTTTAACAAGGTATTGTGGGCTTTGTTCTCTTATTGATATAACTTTTTTTTTTTTGCCGTATTTGATATGAGAAAGCAGTTAACATCTGGTGTGAGGAAACTTCTTGTAATTCTCCTTGTATGACTTTTTTTTTTTTTTTTTTTTTTTAAAAGAGCTAAATTGTAGTGAATAAATTGTGTTAAGATCCATAGTATTGGTCTGGCTGCCTCTGCTTCTGAGGGATCTCAGAAAAGACAATTTGAGTAATTATATTTTTAAATTAGGGTCACAGATTCAGTTTCCTGGAAATACCTCTTCTACCCTAAGTGATTTATAGATACTGTGTAATCCGGATCCAAATTCCAGTGACATTTTTTAGGGAGATGGAGAAACAAGTCACTGGTTTTATATGGAAAGGGAAGACACCCTGGATAAGTAAAGCACCCCTAAAGAACAAAGTGGGAGGCCTCACACTACCTGACTTCAGAACCTGTCACACTTCCACGGTAGTCAGAGCAGCCTGGTGCTGGGATACCAACACTTACACAGGTGTAACAGAATCGGTCGGGTCCGACTCGACGACACTTAACTGGCTACCAATGAGCAGTTGATATTTGACGAAGGCCCGAAGTCCATAAACTGGGGAAAAGACAGTGTTATTAACAAGTGGTATTGTCATAACTGGGTGTCCATCTGCAAAAAAATGGAGCACTAGCCATATCTCACACCATGCGTAAAAACTAACTAAATGGATCAAAGATCTACATACCAAATCTAAAACGATAAAGATCATGGAAGAAAAAAATAGGGACAAAGATGGGGAGCCTTAATACACAGCATAAACAGAATACAAACTATTACTAGCAATGTATCAACACCAGATGAGAAAATAGATAACTGAGAAGCCCTGTGATTCGGAATCAACTCGATGGCAGCAGGTTTTGTTTTGGTTTTATGCTCATCCAAAAATGTCACAAAAAGAGTGAAAAGACAGCCTACAGAGTGAGAAAAATGTTTTGGCTGCAACAAATCTTATCAGCAGCTAATTTTCAGAAACTACATGGTACTCTAAAACTTCAGTGATAAAAAGACAAATAACCCAATTAAAAAATGGGCAGAAGATATGAACAGACATTTCACCAAGGAAGACATCCAGGAGACTAGCAGATGCAGTTAGAAAATGCTCATGATCATTAGCCATTTGAGAAATGCAGATTAAAACTACAATGAGATACCATCTCACCCCAACAACAGTGGTGCTAATGAAAGGAAAACAAAATAATAAACATCTGTGAAGTTATGGGGAGACTTCAAGTCTTATGCACTGCTGTTAGGGATGTAAAATGGTAAAACCAGTATGGAAATCAATTTGACACTTTCTTAAAAAGCTAGAGATAGAAATGCCATACAGTCTAATCCCAGCTCTTGGAATATATCCTAGAGAAATAACGGCTGTCACACGAGTAGATACATGCACACCAATGTTTATTGCAACACTGTCCACAATAGCAAAAAGATAGAATCTACCTAGGTGCCCATCAACAGATGAAAGGGTAAACTACGGTATATTCACCCAGTGGAATACTGTGCTATGATAAAGAACAACCGTGATCTTGGGAAACATTGTATGGAGGAATCTGGAAAGTAGTATGCTGAATGAAATCAGTTGCAAAAGGGCAAACTCTGTATGCGATCACTATTAAAAGGACTCATAATGTTTAAACACTGAAGAAAACAGCCTTTGATGGTTACAGGGTTAGGAGCGAGGGAGAGAGGTACTCCTTAATTAGATAGTAGGTAAGAATTAAGTTAGGTGAAGGGAGGGATAACATAAGTCTGCATGACATCTAGGTCACTTTGTATAATGAAGTTGATTAAGAAAATGATGCATCCCACTTTGGTAGTGGCATCTGGGGTCTTAAAAGCCAGCAAGTGGTCATCAGTTCGTCCTCAGCCACCTGGAGCAGAGGAGAATGAAGAACATTAAAGACATACGGAAGATAGGAACCCAAGAGACAGCAGGGGCCGCATAATTCAGAGACTACATCAGCGTGAGACAACAAGAAGTAGGTGCTACCTGACCACCACCAGTTAGTACCATGACAGGGAATGCAGTGAAGAGTCCTTGATGTGGCGGGAGGAAGATCTGGTGAGGAACTTGCCATCTATTAAAAAGACCGAACTTGGTGAGCTAACGGACAGGAGGGACCCCAGAAGACATGCTTCTGGACTGGGTTAGCCCAGAACTGAAAGCGTTCCTGAAGCCAACTCTTCAGACAAAGATTGGACTGCACTGTAAGACATAAAATGATACTGGTGAAGCTTGTGTTTCTTGGCTTAAGTAGATTAACATGAGGCTAAGTGGGCAGCTTTTGCCCGGAGACAAGATGAGACAAGGGCAGAGGGGGTCGGGAGCTGGTTGAACGGACAAGGGAAATACAGGGTGGAACGGAGGAGGTGGGTGCTGTCACAGGGTGGGGAGACCAGCTAAAATAACTCAGCAGTGTGTGTGTTTGTATGATAAATTGACTTGGATTGTAAACTTACACTTAAAGAACAATAAATTTTTTAAAAAATTGAATAAACTAGAGTCATAGAGCCCATCTAGACACCAGCCTTGGATGCAGTAAAGTAAGCCTCAGGGGCAAGGAGAGAAGAAAGCGAAAGCCTGTTTTTTTGGAATGGAAACTGTATGTGCTTTGAGATCCTGTGGATTAACATTTATTCTGCTTTCTATGTGATTGTATCTGAAAATCTAGCGGTTATAACTTTAAAGAAGTTATTCCTGTCTTTCTAGAATATTTTTCCTCGCTTTTTCTTTGCTGGTGTTGGAAGGCTTCCATGGTGTTTAATTTATTTTATAGAGACATTCATATGCAGGATGATTAAGATAGTACCCTGGGGGTAGCAGTGGGTGCTTTGAAGTTTACATAAGGAAGATGTGCTTTGAAATAAAACAGGAAGAGCATTCTCTTTCCTACAAAAGCAGGATGTGGTGTTAGAAGGTTCCAGACTTAACACTGGAATGATGAAGCTTTGGATGGCCTGGGAACAGTGAAGAATAGGAGTCACATGTTTTCGCCTCTCATTATTTGGTGAACTTGAGGGGGATTCTTTCAGATTCGTCGTAACTAGGATTTAAAGGGGAACAAAAACTGGGATGATTTTGAGATAATCAAAAACTCAAAACTAGATATAATTGATCAAAAAGCAACTAGAAGGACTATAGTTTGATTCTACTAGGTGAATATTGTGGGTTATTTTTGCATGTTTCTTTAAAAAGGTAGTACACTTTAACAAAAATTTCTCTAGTTTATGAGTTTCATTTTTATTGCTTTTTTTTGTTTGTTTACGGAGAGTTGCATTTCAACACGGGCATTGGTGGTTTGGGGGTAGAATTCTTGCCTTCCATCTGGAGCTGTGGATTCACTTCCTGGCCAGTGTGTCCTGTGTGCATCTACTGCCTGTCTGTCGTTGGAGGCTTGTGTGTTGTGATGCTCAGTAGGTTTCAGTGGAGCTTCCAAACTAAGAGGGACTAGGAAGAAAAGTCTCCTCATCTGCCTGACAAGCCATGACAACCCTTTGGACCACTGTTGTTTGATGGACAGCCTGCCGTGGGGAGGCTGCTGGACTGGGCAGCATTCCCTTCAGTTGGGGGTGCGGGGGATGGGGAGTTGGTGGGGTGGGCCGGGCTGGGAGTGTGGTGACAATGAGCCCAGCCAGGCCCCAGAGCAGCCAGCAATAACATTTTAACCACACAGGTCCTCGCTGCATGCCTTATCCTAGGTGCTTTAATAGGCTACTGTCCTTCCTTTGGACATCCTAATGGTGTAGTGGTTAAGTGCTGCGTCTGCTAACCAAAAGGTTGGCAGTTCAGTTCCACCAGGCGCTCCGTGGTAACTTTACAGGGCGATTCTACTCAGACCTACAGGGTCACTGTGAGTTGGAATCAACTTGGTGGCAGTGGGTTTGGTTTTTAATCATTCCTTTTCACCTCTGGAACTGGGTTGTAGTTGACGTATTATTTTAGTGCTCAGATGGTTAGCTACCATTGACTCCTCCCCTGTGTCACGAGGACCCAGTGCACAGCAGAGCAGGATGCTGCCTGCTTTCAAGTCTGTCTTAGTCTTTAGGGTCTGATGGAAAGGCTCAGTGTCATATGCTGGGTCAGCCTCCCCTGACAGATGGGTTGTCTCCTCCGTGGAGGGGAAAAACTCTACCGCTGCCACCAGAGTGTATTATTAAAGAGGGTATTTGGGTACCTTTTTGGTTGACGTGAATGTTAACAGAGCTCTGTACCAGTGTTACTGGTGCTGATATGCAGAGAAGTCCAAACTAAAAGGATGTGACCCAGATGAGTGGGTGACATTTAATGAGCTAACATTTGTCAAGGCTGTGAAATTATAACCTGGTGGACGAGGGGCGGTGTTTGGTGTTACTTTATTTTTCTTTAATTATGCCTTGATTTGGAGCAATCTATGTTTAATACTGACTTTGAAATAGAAGAACAGGGTCACTTTTAGAACTGTAGTATAGGCATGCCCTTCTGTGTGCTGCTTAGTAATTAATGAATTGTTTTCAGTGGTGAAAGTGAGGAATTTAAAAGTAAATTAAACTATTCAGGTTTAACTATGTGTGTTAAAGAGTCGCATAACCTTTGATTACCTTGCAAATAGTATTTCTTTTTAATTATGCATTTCAAAAAAAGTTAAAAAATGAGTATTTTTTATTCAAGAAGTATAAAATATATATCGTGTGTGTATTGAATGTGACGTTACTGGTATGTGTACACACAATGGTGTTATATGTGTGTGTTATTTTCCCCACAATACTATCACCTGTACAGTTTTATGGAAGCCTTGGTGGTATAATGGTTAAGTGCCACGACTGCTAACCAAAGGTTGATGGTTTGAATCCCCCAGGCACTCCTTGGAAATCTTCAGAGCAGTTCTCTTCTGTCCTGTAGGGTCACTGTGAGTTGTGATTGACTCGACGCCAGTGGTTTTATATAGTTTTAGAGGAACTGTGGTAGCACAGTGGTTAAATGCTTGGTTGCTAACCGAATTTGAACTCACCAACTGCTCCACAGGAGAGAGATGAGTCATATTGCTTCAGAATGGACGTGACACAGTGGCCTTGACAGGTATTTGGTTTGGTTTTAGTATACATTAGGTGACAAGTGCAAGTGACAAGTGAGGTGACAAGTGCAAACTGCATCTTATTGTCATCAAGTTGATTCCAGCTCACAGCCACCCTGTAGGACCAAGTAAAAGTGCCCCACGCGGTTTACAGGGTTGTAATTGCTACAGGAGCTGACCACCGTGTCCCTCTTCCACAGGGTGGCTCGTGGGTTCAGACCACTGACCTTTTGGTTCGCAGCTGAGCACTTTGGCCACTGCACCACAGGGCTTCTACCTAATGTGTAATGGACATTTTTCTTTGTCATTGTGTTGCTGTGTCTGGGTCAAAAACAAGTACACTGTCTTTCGTCATTGTCCCCAATGTCTGTCATTAGAAAAGCTTGATTATATGGTACAGTTTACACTGGAACCCTCAGGTCCCTGTTGACATTCCGTATTAATGAAGGCTAACTGAGGAGGGTTGTGTGCTAGACACTACAGGTGGAAAGATGTGTACCTGTCGGGCTTGGTGCACACAGAGTTTGCAGTCTAGTTGGGAAGACTAGGCACATACACCATGAGATAAATAATGAAGCAGAGTTAATGTTCTCAGTCTTATGGATAATTAAAAGGAAAAGTGTAGACATCCCTCTCCCCCTGCAAATACAACCATAAGATCATTCAGTCTGGTCCTGCTGTACCTTCTTAATAACGTGAAGTATCAAGTCATTGTTACAGTTACCGGCTGTTCCAGTTAGTTGTATACAGCAGGATTGATCATACATAGCTTTTGGTTGCTCTCTCTTGAGTCTTATCCCCTCCCCCCACTTTCGCCTTCTTATAATTTATCCGTTGAAGAAATCAGGCTGTTCCAAAGCTTTTCCCATTTTCTCAGTTTTGCTGATGGCATCCTCTTGGCAATGTTGAACGTACTCTTCTATCTTGTGTATTTTCTGTAAACTGCCAGAACTAGAGGCTTGATCCAGAGTCCTTGATTTTTATATTTTATGCTGGTGGGGCAAGAGTGGAAATGGTGCAGAGACACTTCATCTTAGACAGATGACTTCCTGTGGTGTCACACTTGGAAGCACTCAGTGTCCTCCGTCTCTGTGTGATGGTAAGGCTGCCCTGTAGGTTCAGGTGTTGTAAGCAGGACTCTTATTGTGCATTTCCTCATGAGGTTTTTGATCGTCCTTAATTCATTGTCCAGCTTTCACATGCATATGATGTGATTGAAAGTGCTATGGCTTGGGTCCTCCAAGTGGCCTCTTTGCTTTTTAACATGTTAAACAGGTCTTTTGCAGCCCAATGTACTGTGCCTTTTTATTTTTTGACTGCTGCTTCTGTGGGCATTGATTGTGAATCCAAACAAACTGAACTGAACTTCAATCTTTTCTCCATTTACCATGGTATTGTTTATTAGGTCCATTTGTGAGGATTTTGTTTTCTTTATGTGTGGTGTAATCCATGCTGAAGGCTGTAGTCTTTGACCTTCATCAGTAAGAGCTTCAAGTTCTCTTCACTTTCAGCTTGCAAACTTGTGTTACTTGCAAAGTGCAGGTTGCTAATTTATTTTCCTCGAGTCCTGTTGCCATGTTACACCGTTGTTGAAGAGTATTGAACATACCATGGACTGCCAGAAGGACAAACAAGTTTGTCTTAAAAAAAGTACGACCAGAATGTTTCTTTGAAGCGAGGATGGCAAGACTTTGGACATATGTCTGGAGGACATCATGCTTGGTAAAGTTGCCAAAGCCAGGTGCTGTCGAGTCGGATCCGACTCATGGCCGTGATCCTTGATGAGACGGATTGACAGGGTGACTCTAGCCATGGCTGAAATAGACCTAACATTTTAAGAATGCTACAGAACTGGGCAGAATTTCATTCTGTTGTACGTAGGGTCTTGGTGAACAGACATAACACCTAAGAACAACAAAATCGTATTTTCGCCTAATAAATTTTGTGCTTCTGTTGATGTCCATTGCCTAGATCAAATACTTCATTAGGGATTCAGAATAGAGTTGCAATTCTTCTGTACTTTTTTTTAAGGAAATAATGTAAGAAACGTGAGAGAATGAAAATCTGTTCTTTGTATCATATTTGAAGCAAAATAGATGTAAACTTCCGTATGTATCGGAATATTTTTATAGTTGTGCTTCTAAAATAGTAAATTCAGTCAGGCTACATTTAAAAATTAAAGTTGAATGGTTTACATCCTTGAACATAATCTTGTGGCCTTAAAAGTCAATGAGTACATGGGGTCCTAATAAAAATCCTTGCATCCAAACTGTAATTAATGAGAATTGACTGTTTACTAATACTTGGTGTACAATAAAACTTGGGAAGCACAGTTTTTCTTTTATGTCTCCATTTTTTAATGAATTTCAGGCATAATTATATACTTAACCACTACTATTCTTTTAATAAAGCAACTTTAAACTCTTTAAGTGTGTGATTCAGAAAACTAGATAAAGGAGACACGGGTACTTTAATTTTTAGATTTTGGAGCTGCTTTCAGAGTGCATTTATTTCTGTTTGTAATGTTTAAATTTCTTTAATGAATTAAAACGTGGCATATGGCTGTATGTGTATTAGTTTCCTATTGCAGCTGTTATAAATTAACACGAACTTAGTGGCTTAAAACAACATGTAACTATTACTATTTTACAGTTCTGAAAGTGAAGCATTTAAAAGGGCTCTCAAACCAAAAACCACATCATTGCCCTCTAGTCAGTTGTGACCCATAGCAACCCTGTGGGACATCGTAAACCTGCCCTATAGGGTTTCCAGGACTGGGATCTTTATGGAAGTAGATTGCAACATCTTCCCCTGTGGAGTGGCTGGTGGGTGTGGGCTTGAACTGCTGGCCTTACAGTTAGCAGCTGAATGCTGGATCATTGGGCCATCAAGGATCCTTCAAATGGGTCTCACTGGGTGAAAATCAAGGTGTTGGGAGAGCTGCCTTCCTTCCTGGAGGCTCTGAGGAGCATCTGTTGCCTTGCCCTTTCCGCCATCTAGAGGTTGCCCTCATTCCGTGGCTCGTGGCCTCTTCAAAGCTGTTCTCATATCATCCTGACATCTCATTGCTCTGACAAGGACCCTTCTGCCTCCCTCTTCCACTTAAAGGACCCTTGTGCTTACATTGGCCCCACCTGGAAAATCTAGGCTTGTGTCAGCATTTTAGGTTCAGTTAATTAGCCACTTTGGTTTCCTCAACAGCCTTAATTCTCCTTCCTGTGGAACATGACATACAGATTCTCAGGAATAGGGCCTGGATATCTTAAGAAGGTGTTATTCTGCCTACTGCAGTGTATGTGAATTTGAAAAATTTTATGTAGATAATTGGTCCCTGATAGCCAGTAGTAAACTTTTGGCTGTGATGAAGTATTAGAAGGGAGTTCAGTGGATTTGTAAACACATATTTTGCACTAAATTATTGTTCAGATTCATTGCTGTGGACTCTGTTTATCCACAGAGGCCCTAGAGGACAGAGCAGAACTGCTCCATAGGTTTCCTAGGCTATAATCTTTATGGGAGGTAACCACGAGGTGTTTTCTTCTGCAGGGCAGCTGGTGAGCTTGAATGCTGACCTTTTGTTTAGCAGCCAAGCATTTATCTTGTACCAGCAGACCTCCTAAGTGGGTATTCCAAAAACTAAACCAAACTCAATGTCGTCGAGTCAATTCCAGCACGTCAACTCTATAGGACAGTAGAATTGCCCCATAGAGTTTCCAAGGAGTACCTGGTAGATTCAGACTGCCAACCTTTTGGTTAGCAACTGTAGGACTTAACCACTGTGCTACACCAGAGTTTCCAAGTGAATGGTCTGAGGTAGTTATTTTTTATTTGTATTTGTGTCTTTGGATCTTACAGTTTTGTAAAAAAAAAAAAAAAAAATTGTTATGTTTTGGGTGAAAGTTTACAGCTCAAGTTAGTTTTTCATTCAAAAACATCCACACATACTGTTTTGTGACAGTAGTTGTAGTTCTCACAATGTGATGGCACCCTCCCCCTTTCCATCTCGCGTGCCCTGTGTCCATTCATCCCGTTCCTGTCCCTTTCTGCCTCCTCTTTGCTTTTGGACAGAAGCTACCCATCTGTTCTCATATATGTGATTGAAAGAAGCAGTGCCTTCCTCACATGTCCATGTTTGTTTCGTCATCCAAGAGGTGGTTATTATCAGTTGTAAATACAGAAGTAGGCAGGATTTTCTTTCCAGGAAGTGTCAGCACACCACCCTTCCCGTCAAGAGAGGGTGAAGAGGCAGTGGAGCAGTCAGGGAAAGCAGGCACCAGCACTTTGATGGCTGTGGTGGGTGAGTGAGTCAGTAGGCTTTGTAGTCTGAGCATCTGTAAAAATGGAGAAAAGCTTATACAGAATGTCTCTTAGAACTTTTAAGGTCAGATCAGAACCTGTTCTATGTTCATAGTAATTCAAATGATAGTAAAAGATAGTCCATGAGGCTTAGAGGGCAATTTTTTAGGACGAGACTGTGAGCCTCTTAAGGAAATGTAGGAAGGGGTGCCTGGGAAAAAGAGAACAGCAGACGCTAATATTTTATCCTACTAAATAGGAAGATAGGGAGATTTCCGAAGAATGTGAGAGGAACTTGTAGAATTTTAACAAGGAAAGATAATGTCAGAAGGAATTCTAACCTGAGGGTTGCCAGAATCTCAGAAAACAAAATTATGTTCTACTGTCATTAAATAACTACCATTGTTAGATTTAATATATCAATAAAGTTGTGAGCAATAAACCCACGAAACCAAACCCGCTGCCGTTGAGTTGATTCTGATTCATGGCGACCCCTGGATGATTAGGGCCTTTGTTTTTCTCCTCTTTGTTGTTACTGTGGAAAAAAAGAGCACTTAAAAGGTTAACAAAAGAAGCAACATCCCAGGGAAGACAAAGTATCAGTAAATACTTAGGTCTGGTATTGTGCTAAGTGAACTAACCAGTGGGTGTTAAAAATGGTGTTGTTGAGGAAGACACAGTTTGGGGGAGATGAGACTGTCAGTGCCATATTGATAAGGGGGTTATATGAACTCTTTCTGAGGGTAGTCTGACATATTTAATTGTTTAACAATTTCTGAGGAATTTATTGTTGTTAGATGTTACAGAACTTAATTCAACTAGAAAGTACTTTTATATTCTCTGTGTATGCATATATAAACTTCATTGAAAAAGCTAAATTCCTTTTACACATTAAAAATGAATTTGAATTTTTGGTAATTTATTGTTTTCCTGTTCTCACAGTCTTTGCTGTGCTTGAGCCTCGTGTTGCAGGCGCTATGTTCGCCCATCTTGTTGAGGGTTGTCCTCTTTTTGTTCACCTCTGCGTTACCCATCGTGATACCCTTCTCTGGAGGTACAGTGTTCCACTGAGTACATATACTGTAGTTTACCTATGCAGTCCTCTGTTGCTGGGCATCTGGGTTGATTCCATCTTTTTGCTATTATGGACTGCTGCGATAAACATTCATGTACATGTATCAGTTGGTGTGAATGGCCTTGATTCTGTAGGATGTGTTCCGAGGAGTGGAATTACTGGGTCAAATGGTGTATCTGTATCCAGCTTTTTAAGGAAGCACCAAAGAGGTTGCACCATTTTGCAATCCCACCAACAGTGTAGGAGAGTTCCAGTTTCTCCACAGCCACTCCAGCATTTGTTGTTTTGCATTTTTTGGATCATGGCCACCCTTGTTGGGATGAGATGATATCTCATTGTAGTTTTGGTATGAATTTCTTTAATAGCCAGTGGATCTCCTCTTTAGGGAAGTGTTTGTCCATCTCCTTTGCCCAGTGCGTAATTGAATTATTATGTTTTTCTTATTGATATTTTGTGGTACCTTATAGATTATGCAGATCAGGAGTTGGTCTGACGTATAGTTGCCAAATATTTTTTCCCATTCTATAGGTGGCCTTTTCATTCTATTAATAAAGTCTTTGGATGAGCAAAAGTGTTTGATTCTTAATAGTTTCCTTTTACCTTTTTTCCCTTCTTTTGTTTGTGGTTTGTTTGGCAAATTTTGAAGTCTGACTCTGTTGTGTATTAAAACTTCCATTGTTGTTCGTGCTTTTTTTTGGATGAGCTTTATTGTTTTAGAGTTGATATTTAGGTCTTTTATCCATTTTGAGGTGGTTTTTGTATAAGATGTATGATACGAGTCTTGTTTCAATTTTTTGCAGATGGATATCCAATTTTGCCAGCACCATGTGTGGAAGAGATTTTTTTCCCCTCAGTTTAATGTCTTAGGGCCTTTATTGAAGATTAGCTGTTCATAGGAAAATGGTTTCATCTCTGGGGTCTCAGTTCTGTTCCATTGATCTGTTGGTCTTTTTGTACCAGTACCTGGCTGTTTTGACTACTGTGGCAGTGTAATAGGTTCTAAAGTCAGGCAGTGAGAGGCCTCCCAGTGTGTTCTTCTTCAGTAGTGCTTTACTTATCCAGGACTTGTTCCCTTTCCAAACACAATTGCTAGTTTGTTTCACCATCTCATTAAAAAATGTCACTGGAATTTGTATTGGGATTGCATTATATAAGTAGATTACTTTGGGTAAAATAGACATTTTCACGATGTTAAGTCTTCCTATCCATGAGCAGTGTAGGTTTCTCCATTTATGTAAGTCTCTCTTAGTGTCTTGTAATAAGGACTTGTAGTTCTCTTTGTCAAGGTCTGTTATTTCTCTGGTTAGATTTATTCCTAGGTACTTTATCTTCTTAGGAGCTATAGTAAATGGTATTGATTTGGTGATTTCTTCCTTAATAATCTCATTGGTATAAAGGAATCCTACTGATTTGCTTATGTTGATCTTGTATCCTGAGACTGCTGAACTCTTCTAACAGTTTACTTATGGATTCTTTAGGATTCTCCTGTGTATACAATCATATCATCTGCAAATAGGAAGATTTTGACTTCTTTGCTGATGCAGATGCCATTTATTTCTGTCTTGTCTAATTGCTCTGGCTAGAACTTCTAGTTCAGTGTTGAATAGGAGAGATGAGAGTGGACATCCTTCTCTAGTTCCTGTTTTCAAGGGAAACTGTTTAAGTCTCTTGCCATTCAGGATGATGTAGGCCATTGGCTTTGTATAAATGGCCCTTATTGCATTGAGGAATTTGCCGTCTATTCCTGTTTTGCTGAGAGTTTTTAGCATAAATGGGTGTTGGACTTTATCAAAGGCTTTTTCTGCATCAATAGACAAAAATGAGGTGATTCTTTCCTGTTATTTTTGTGGTTGATCACGTTAATTGTTTTTCTAATGTTGAACCAGCCTTGCATCCCTGATAAGAATCCAACTTGGTCATGATGGATTATTTTTTGGATATGTTGTTGAAGTCTATTGGCAAGATTTTTGCATCTAGATTAATGAGCGATATCGGTCTGTAGTTCTCCTTTTTTGTTGGGTCTTTCCCTGGGTTTGGTACCAGGTTTATGCTGGCTTCATAGAATGAATTTTGGAGTATTCCACTGCTTTGTATACTGTGAAATAGTCTCAGTGGTATTGGAGATAGCTCTTCTCTAAAAGCTTGGTAGAATTCTGTGCTGAAGCCTTCTGGTCCTGGGCTTTTTTTGGTTGGCAGTTTTTGGATGACTTTTTCAGTCTCTTCCTTTGTGATAGGTTTATTAAGTTGTTCTGCTTCAGCTTGTGATAATTTTGGTAGGTAATATGAATCAAGGAATTTGTCCATTTCCTCTAGGTTTTCAAATTTATCGGAGTACAGTCTTTTCATTGTATTCTGTTACGATATTCTCGATTTCTGTTGGATGTGTTGTGACAACTCCCCTCTCATTTCTTATTTTGGTTATTTGTTTCCTTTCCTGCTTTTCTTTAGTAAGTTTAGCCAGTGGTTTGTCAATTTTGTTGATCTTTTCAAAAAACCAGCTTTTGGTCTTCTCAGTTTTGTTCATTTGTTCTTCTATTCTGTAATTTGTTTAGTTCTGCTCTAATCTTTATGACCTGTTTTCTTCTGGTGCCTGAGGGGTTGGTTCCTCTGTTGTTCTCTCTACTTGTTCAAGCTGTAGGGTTAGTTCTTTGGTTTGGTTTCTTTCTTCCTTCCAGATGTGTGCATTTATGGAGATAAACTCACCTCTGAGCACTGCTTTGGCTGTGTCCCATAGATTCTGGTAGGAAGTGTTTTCATTCTCATTGGAATCCATAAATTTCTTTATTTCATCCTTGATTTTTTCTATAACCATGGCTTTTTGAGCAAGATGTTGTTCAGTTTCCATGAGTTCCACTTTCTGTGTTTTTTTTTTCTGCTGTTGATTTCATATTTTATGACTTTATGATCTGAGAAACTGCTTTGCATTAATTCAGTGGTATGGATTTTGTTGAGAACTGCTTTATTTCCTAACACATGATCTATTCTGGAGAGTGTCCCCTGTGCACTGGAGAAGAAGGTGTCGTTGTCCGCTGATGGATAGAAAGTTCTGTCTGTGTCGATGAGGTCTAGTTGGCTAATTGTGGCAGTAAGGTCTTCTGTGTCTTTATTGAGTTTTTCTAGACAATCTGGCCAGTATTGAGAGTGGAGTGTTGAAATCTCCCACTATTACTGTGGAGTTATCTATTTCGTTTTTGAGTGTAGTCAGTGTTTCTTTGATGTATTTAGGTTCTGTAATTGCCAAGCCAAGTGCCATCGAGTCGGAGGTTCTGTAATTATTAGGTGCTTAAATATTTAATATTGTTAAGTCCTGCTTTTGTATTGAACCTTTCAGCAATAAATAGTATTCATCCTTGTCCACGATGGTGGATTTTACATTGAAATCTATGTTATCTGAGATTAGAATTGCCATACCTGCCCTTCTTTGTGTACTGTTAGCTTGATATATATTCTTCTGTCTTTTAATTTTGGGTTTGTTCATATCTTTAAGTCTGAGGTGAGTTTCTTGTAGGCAGCATATGGATGGGTTATGTCTTTTCATTGAAGATGTTACTTGATGTCTCTTTACTGTAGCGTTCAGTCCATTCATGTTCAGAGTGATTATTGATAGGTGTGTGTTCAATGCTACCATTGTGATATGTATGTTTATTTCTGTGTTGATGTTTTCTCTGTTGTTCTTACTAATCTGTTCTGGGACATCCTTCTTTGTGAGTTGATTTTTCACCTTTTTCAGGGTTGGTTTTGTGGTTGTTGAGACTCTTGTATTATGTTTCTTGATTTGATGTGTTACATCTTTATTGTACTTTACAGCTGCCCCTAAGATCCCCTTTAATAAAGTATGTGTAAACCCGATTTCAGTTACTACCATTCTTATCAACTTCCTCTCCATCTGAAAAGGCTATAACGACTGTAGTACATCCCTCTTTTTAATATGATGACATCAGAGTTTTCATGATATAATCATTGGATTCTTTCTTTCATTATTATAGCTTTCCTTCCTAACTGAGTAGGATTCTGGGTGATGTGTCCTCTGTTTGTGTCTAAGTTATGAAGTTAGTGGTTTTGTTCTTCAGTATTTCTTGTAGCTTTAGTTTGGTTTTTACAAATTCTCTGAGTTTTGTTTGTCTGCAGATATCTTAATTTCATTTTCATATTTGAAAGATAATTGTGCAGGATATATAATTCTTGATTGGAAGTTCTTCTCCTTCAAGGCTTTGAATATGTCATGCCACTGTCTCCATGCCAGCGTAGCTTCTGCTGAGAAATTCAAAAGCCTACAGGGTTTCCCTCTGAATGTAGCTTTGCTTTGAGTCTTGCTGCCCTTAAGAGTTTCTGCTCAGGTTTCCTTTTGTTAAGCTTGATTATAAGATGTCTTTGACTCTTTCTTTTGAGATCTATACTGAGTGGCGTTCGATATGCATCTTGGGTATCTGTATTTTCTTTCATAATTTCTGGGAAGTTTTCTGTCAGTAGCTCAGCAACAGTACTCTCTGTGTTCTCAGGTGTGTCACCGTGTTCAGGAACTCCAGTTACTCATAGATTGTTCTTCTTAATAGAGTCCCATATGCTTCTTCATTTTTCTTATTTCTGTTTTTGATTTCTCCTCATAGATGGTGGAGTCAGTAGTTCTGTCTTCCAAATTAAAAAGTCGATTTTCCATTTGTTCCATTCTGTTTTCTTGGCTTTGAATTGAAGTCTCTGTGTCTTTGATTTTGTTCTTGATCTTTTGGATTTAAGAGTACTAGTGTTCGTCAGATTGAACAGCTTGCTTAATTTTTCATTTTGCTCTGCTGCATTTTGTACAAGGTCTAGGAGGGCTCTCTATATAATCCTTTTGTATTCACCTTCTAAGAGTTTCAGAAAAGCTTCTTTGTCTGGATAATTGTGAGGTGCTTTCTTTTCAGGGCCTTCTGAAGCCATGGGTGATTTCTTGATTACGTTTCTCTCCAGAGTTTGTTGCTTTGGGAGCATCTTGTAAGTCAGTAGAGGCTGGGAGAGATACTGTCAGGATGGACTGCAGTTGTTTCTGTAGGGTGTCTTAAAATGAGAGGTAAAAAGTATCTGACACTTCCAAAGTGAGTCAGGTTTTCAGGTGTATAGGTCCCTCTTCCTAGCTGGCAAAGTAGGCATCTCTGTATTGAACCCCAGATGTTATAAAAGCTCAAAATACAGGAAAGCTGCTGACCTCTGCTGTCAGGCACCAGCTGTGGGCGACACTGTGTAGAATCCTGCTTTTCTGCCAGTAAAGCACTCCCCCCCATGACAGTTGCTGCCTCCCAGCCTAGGAACTGTATCCAGCTGGGGCCTCCGTGTGAGTAATCCACCACCCCGTGGAACAAGATGATGTCCCACACAAGCTCACCACCTCACTTGGATCAAAAGAGAGGCCAAAGGTGCTGAGATGCACAGAGTCCACAGCCAGCCCTAGGTGACACTGCTTTTCTGCTGGAAAAGGGCTCCCCCAGCCTACGAACTAAGTCCAGCTGTGGCCTCAGTATGGGTGTATCTGCCTCCCAATGGTACAAGAGGGTGTCCTACACAAGCATACCACTGCCTTGGTACCAGTTATTATATGGTGAAGGCAGAAAGAGAGGCCAAAGGTGCCGAGATGCATAGAGTCCAAAGCTGGGCTCTCAAAATACGGGAATTTCGTTTGTCGATTCCCACGAGCAGTGCATCTGAGATTAATGGCTAGTCAAGTCCCAACTCCTCCTGCCTGCTAAGACAGAGAAAAAAAAAATTAAAATGGTGAGTTACCTTAGGTCCGTGCAAGCCCGCGTTCGCTGAGAGTGAGCTCAGTGAAAGATTGGAGGTTTTGTGTTCAGTGGTATGAAGTCAAATTAACAGCCCTGTGCTGTGTCCTAGGGCTCACTAAGTGTCCAGAAGGCTCCGTTTAATTGTCATTTCAGGTCTTGGTTTCCAGAGGGATTTAGGGAGACCTATGTTCAGTCCGCCGTCTTGACCCCTGTGGGTTACCTTTTGACTTGTTTCATGATCTCCTTTTGAAGCACAGAGGTTCTTAATTTTGATGAAGTCCAATTTTTCTTTTTTTGTTTTGTTGCTGTTGCTTTTGGTGTCATGTCTAAGAAGACTAATGCTCCTTAGAGACACTTGTCTCATAGACTTTGGACATGTTATCAGGCAGGACCAGTCCCTGAAGAAAGAGACAATGCATGGTAAAGTAGAGGATGAGTGACAAAGAGGAAGACCCTCAACATGCGATGGGTTGACACAGCGGCTGCCACATTGGACTCAAACATGGCAGTGATTGTAACGATGATATAGGGCTGGACAGTGTTTCATTCTGTTGTACATAGGGTTGCTTTGAGTCAGTACCTAACAAGTGGGTAAAAAAAACAAAAACCCGTTGCTGTTGAATCAGGTCTGACTCATAGCGACCCTAGAGGTCAGAGTAGAACTGCCCCATAGAGTTTCCAAGGAATGCCTGGTGGATTTGAACTGTCAACCTTTTGGTTAGCAGACGTAGCATTTAACCTCCTATGCCACTGGGGTTTCCAACAAGTGGATAGTCCATACATAATTTGGAAAACTACACATATATATAGGATACTAGGTGCTGTAATGATTAATTCTTGGGAGTCTTGGGAGCACAGTGGTTAAGTGCTAACCGAAAGATTGGCAGTTCAGATCCACTGGCTGCTCCTTGGGAACCCTGTGAAATAATTCTGCTCTCTCCTACAGCATTGCTGTGAGTTGGAATCAACTCAGAGCCAGTGGATTTTGGGGGGTTTCAACTCAAAGGTTCATGGTTTGAACCCACTAGCTGCTCCATGAGAAAAAGACCTACTGATCTGCTCCTGAAAAGATTACAGCCTTGGAAACCCTGTGGGGCAGTTCTGTGCTATCCTGTAGGGCCAGTATGAGTTGAAATCAACTGGACAGCAGTATATATTTTGGTCTACACATGTACACACTTGGACACTGGAAAAATTTATTTTCTCTAATTTGAATTGACTGAATTATAGGTCACTCAGTGGCAAGAGTTTTTAAAATCATGTATTTTAATTGTGTTTTAAGTGGAAGTTTACAATTTAAGTCAGTTTGTCGTACAAACACATGCTTTGTTATACAACCTTAGCTATGACAGTACTCCCCTGCTCTCTATACTCTGTATTCCATGCCCAGTCAACCAGCTTCTGCCCCTCTGTTTCTTCTCATCTTGCTTTGGGACAGGAGTTGCCCAATTAGTCTCCTGTGTCTTCATAAACCATAAAGCACACTCTTGTCTTGTATCATTTTAAAAAAATTTTTTCCTTTTTATTATGCTCAAAGTGTACAATCCATATAGATTTTGCATGCCCACCTATCTGCAACTCCATCTGCTCTCCTTATCCTGTGACAACACACTCCTCATTTTCACTTTTCTAGTATCCTCTTAATGAACACCTGGCCCCTCCTCTTCACCATCTCCTGTCCCATCTAGAAGGAAGCCAGTAGGACAGCCTCTTGTAAATACATAAAATCATAAAGCACATACACTGCATGCTTACATTTTGTCCCTGAGTCCAGTCCATTTTTTCCTGAAGAGTAAACCTCAGTATTCGTTGCAGGTTAGGGCCAGCTACAAGTCTAGGGGCCATATTCCCAGGTGATCCTCCATCTCCCATATCATTTTATGTCTTATGGGCGAGTTCAGTCTTTGTCTGGAGATTTAGCTTTGGGAATGGTTTCGGTTCTGGGCTATGTCTTTGAAGGACCCTCCATAAAGTCTAGTCCTTTACTAGAGTTTGAGTTGTGCACCCCACTTTTTTCCTGCTCCATCAAGGACTCTGTTGAGTTCACTATGAGAGCAGTCATTGGTGGTAGCTAGACACCACCTAATTCTTCCAGTCTTATGCTGATAGAGTCTCTGATTTACATGGTGTTTTCTGTCTGTTGAACTCATATATTTGTTATGTCTTCATTGCCTTCATTCTCCTCTGCTCCAGGTGAGCTGAAACAAATTAATGCTTCTTAGATGGCCAGTTGCTAGCTTTGAAGACACTAAATGCCAGTCACCAAAGGGAGTTGCAGAACATTTTCTTTAAAAACTTTGTTATGCCAGTTGACCTAGGTGTTCCCTGTAATCGTGGTCCCCAGATGCCTGTCCCTGCTACTCTGTCTTTGAAAATGTTGGATTTTGTTTACAAAACCTTTTAGCTTCCAGTGTAGTCCAGTGGTGCCAGCCTCTTTTCTTCAGCATGCTACCACTCCCTTCATCTAACCCAATTCTTGCCTACTATCTAATGTGTTAATACTCCTCCCCATCTTTGTAACCATCAAAAATTCTTTTCTTTTGTTACTAAACCTTTTCTCATCCTTACAGAAGTGGCCTGATATAATACTTGTGCTTTTGCAGCTATTTTCAGTAAGCATAATGTCTTCCAGATGACTCTGTGTTAATGAGATATTTACCACAATCATCATTGTTGTTTATCATTGCATAGTGTTCCATTGTGTGAATACACCATAGTTGTCTATCCATTCATCTATTTATGGGCACATAGATTGATTCTGCCTTTTTGCTATTGTGGACAGTGCTACAATAAACAGTTGTGTGCATGCATCTGTGTGACAGCCCTTATTTCTGTAGATATATTCTAAGAAGTAGGACTGCTGAGTCATATGGTATTTCTACTTCTAGCTTTGTAAGAAAGTGTCAAATCAATTTCCAAAGTGGTTGTACCATTTTACATTCCCACCAGCAGTGTAGAAGAGTTCTAGCCTCTCTACAACCTCTCCAACATTTATTATATTGTGTTTTGGGATTAATACCAGTCTTGTTGGGGTGAGAAGGTATCTCATTGTAGTTTTGATTTGCATTTCTCTAAGGGCTGATGATTTTGAACATTTCCTCATGTATCTGTTAACAGCCTTTATGTTTTTTATGGTGAACTATCTGTTCATATTCTTTGCCCATTTTTTAATAGGGTTATGTGTCTTTTTCTTCTTGTGTTTTTGCAATACCTTGTAGATGGAGGAGATTAGATGCCAGTTGACTTCGTGGTGGCCAAAAATTCTTTTCCAATCTGTAGGTAGTCTTTTTTACTCTTTTAGTGAAGTCTTTGTATGAGTGTGTTTGATTTTTAGGAGTTCCCAGTTGTCTCTTTTCTAGTGTTTGTGCATTGTTAATATTTTGTAGTTTGTTTATGCTTCTGGTAGTAAATCTTGATATATGTTAGAGACATATTTTGAAGCATACATTTGTAATATTTATTTCAAAGACCTGCAGTATTCAAAGGTTTGAGTGAGTAAATGTTTAGGGATTTAAATGATGTAATGAGAGGGTTGCTTATATTTAATTTATAAATTTTGTTATGCATAGAGATTTGAAGCAAAGCAAATTTTAAGACCATATTCTAATAGACTTTTATTCAAACTATTCGTATGCCTCTTTAGTAAATTTTGTTTGTCTTTAGTTCTTTTTGGTGTCATCTAGCATAGTTTTTCAGAGCATTATTGTCTTTATTTTTATTTAAGTGTGTACTTATGTACCAAAAAAACCAAATGAAACTTCTTGCCATCTAGTTACTGATTGCAACTTATAGTAACCCATTAGTACCATACTTTTCAATTTATAATGGGTCGTGTCACTGGGTGCTATGGCTTGGGATAGCATGTGTGTAATGTTGTCAGTGTATTTTTGGAACTTGCTTAGTAATATACCTACTTAACATGTTACTGATGAGTGTCCTATTCTCTCCTTCTGTGAAGTAATTTTAAAAGACTTTTTTATGATGATATCCATCATGTCCAACATTGATGTCATGCCTCTAGGCATAATTAATAAATGTGTTCAAATTTTTTGCTTCTCTACTGGCGTCTAGAAGTTTCGTTTGCTGAGGTTGTTTCAGGCCATAAGACTTCCTTGGATAGCCCTTTGTTGTTCAAAATGAAGTAATAGAGTGATTTTTTGCAATATGGAGACTTTGTTGGGGACATAAATAGAAAGTTGGTGTGTGCTATTGAGTTGATTCCAAACCATAGTGACTTTAAAGAGTGCTTCTGTAGTTCTTTTTGTTTATAGGGTCACAGGAATCTGTTTCTGTGTTAATTTGTGACTGATAAGAATTTTTTAATTAGAGTACTATTAGAAATGCTTCCTGTAAGAGATAAGTGATATATAAATTTCTGTTACATTTTGGTATGTAGAACATTGGAGATTATTGTTTGGAACAAAAGCCTGAATGAAACCAGCTTTAGCATGAACTGAGAATTTCTGATGAGATTGATTTAGAGCATCGGAGAGACTCCTTCCACAGTTGTGGATGGTTGTTAGCAGAGCTTCTTCTTATGGGTTAGACAATATTCATATTCTGGGGGGATTAGACTATTTTGAAGTAATCTTATGCTTGTTAAAATAAAATCTATTATTATAAGAAATATAAAGGAACACGATGCTGATCTGAGTTCATGCATATCCACCTTCTTCTCTAGAATTTCTGTGAAAATAACAGAAAAGGCATGTCTGTGTGTTTTGTGCATTAAGCTGGTAAAACTATAGTAGAGCTAGGGGATAAAGGATTCTAGCAAGGGGCGAAATATTTGGGGAGAATTCCTAGAGGATTGCAATGACAACATAAGAACAGAAAAAAAAATCACAGCAGGAAAGAGAGTAACTGATAAACAGAACAATTGGCCTTGATCATCAGAGGCTGGCACCAGAAGCTTGAATTTGGAATCCACAGTGCACAGCTGGAGTATGGCTGTCACGCCCTCATCGTGGTCGCTAAGAAAGAACTTCATTGGTGGTGGCTGACATAGTGGGGCCCTGTCTTGTCTTGTTTAGACAGGGCAGCTCTGGGACGACTGGCTTTTGCTTTTGGGGATAGCAATAGAGACAGAATGTTTGCAGAAAGTGGGTGATCTTTTATCTGAGGAGGACTCACAGGCCTTCAGGGCATGAGAATGCAGAGAGCAGAGGAGAATTTACGGTAGTTTGGTCTTTGACACAAATTTTAGGGGCTGGAGGGTAGGTTGGTGAGTTCGTCTGCCTGCTGCTTGCCCATCAGATGCTGCCTGAAGGCTTGCTGGTCAGCACTCGGCCCACTTAGCTGGCACGTGGAACCAGCTCTCTTTCAGGAGAACCAGACTTAACACAAAAGCAGAAGAACCCCATGCCAGATACTTTTGCTAACAGCCAACCATATGTCCAGACCTTTAAAGAAAACCCAAGGGCTTTGAAAGAGAATAAACATGGAAGGCTATTGTTTGAATGGCAGTGTTTGATGGCAGGGGCTACATGTCTGTTTCTTGTATTTATTTTTTTGTGTATTGTTACTTACTGTACATCTTTTTGTTGGAGTAGTGATACTTATTTTTTGCTAGTTACTTTTAAAATTTTTGCCTTCTATAACTTCTTCTTAAGTGTAAAGTTACTGTGTCTGTGTCTTCCCCAGCCTGCTGTGCAAGTCAAGCACCTTTGTACCCAGTAGCTATCTTTTGAGCATCCTGTCTTTTGAGTTGTTTTGCAGATAACTTTATCAACAAAGCATGGAGAGTTTAGTTATAATTACAGAAGCAAATGTAAATTTTGTAATTCCAGAATATGTTTTAAAAACGAGAGAGAGAGAGAGAGAGAGAGAGAAAGAGAAAGAGACTGGCTATTGGGAGGTGGTGGAAGCAAAGGGGATGGAAGGGAAGATGAGTGTAATAATACCTCCCTGGAACTAGGAGGTGACATGGAGAAGGATAATTGGGAGGTGGCGTGTGTGTTGGTTTCTTCTTGCATAGCACAGAGTTCAAAGCTGCTGAATTCAGCTAACCAAGCGCTATTGTTGGGCTGTTGCTGGGTGCTGTTGAGTTGATTCCAGCCCATACTGACTATGTGACAGAGTACAACTTCCCTGTAAGGATTTTGAGGCAGTAGCCATCACAGGAGCAGATTACCAGGACTTCTCTCCTTTAGAGCTTCTGGGTGGGTTTGAACAGCAAACTTTTCAGTTAGCAGCCAGCCAAGTGCTGAACTGTTGGTCGCATCAGACACTTGAAACTCACTACCATTGGGTTGATTCCGCCTCGTAGTGACCCTGTAGGACAGAACAGAATTGCCGTGTAGAGTTTCCAAGGAGTGCCTGGAGGATTTAAACTGCTGACCTTTTGGTTAGCAGCTGTAGCGTTTAAACTCTACCCCGCCAGGGTTTCCCATGAAGAACTAGAGATAGAGAATATATTATTTGAGGTTATGATGTAATTACCATCAAATCTGAAACCAAACTCTTAATAGTGGTTTTAGGGGAGGGGGAGGGGGTGGTGATTAATAATGATATTTTTTATACCCTCTTTGTTGCTTGAAAGGAGCTTGGGTGGTGCAGTGGTTAAAGCACTTGACCACTAACTGAAAATTGTTGGTTGGAACCCACCAGTCTCTTCATGGGAGAAAGATGTGGGTAGTCTGTGTCTATAAAAATTTTCAGCCTTTTCAGCCTTGAAAACCTTCTGGGGCAAATCTGCTCTGTCCTGTAGGGTCACTGTGAGTTGGAATTGACTGGATGACAGCAGGTTTGATTATTCTTTGAAATATTTGGATTGTGAGCAGGGCTGGTTTAAGGCATGTGAAGACCCTAATCTGTGATGATCTGTGCCCCACCTTCCTCTGTTTACTCACACATTGGATGGGATTTGTAAATTACATCCACATAGGTATATGTGTGTGGCTTCGCTGCCCATGGCTGATGCTTTCTCATGTGCTGTAGCTGGTATCAGTTTCCCTTAGTGCCATGCCAGTTCTCTTCTGTTCCCTTCCACTGAGACACTTGCTTTCCTCATGTCCTGTCCAGCTGGCATCTGTGGGTCATTGCTGTGGATGGCTAATGCCCCATGTTGATGCCCTAAGCGCGTGCATCCTATACTTACTGGGTAATCGTCCCTGACAGCGAGTATGCAGGATACGTAAAGTGAAGGTTCGTAAAGGCATACAAAAGGGATGGGGTTTGTTCTCGTGTTTATAGCAGTTTGTATGCTTATAAATTATGTGTATAATTTCACAGGGATTTTAGAATTTTACATTGATATATTTTGCCTCTTACATGGTAGCTTTCAAAACAAAGTGTGCTTAAACATAGCATATTTACTGGAATTTTCCATTGCATTCCTCACTTTGGTAAAATGATCACTTAGAAAACTGGAAGTGCCTGGTGTTTCTAATAATACCTTTACACAGTGCTTTATTGCCAATAGAGAACTTCCACATTATTACTGGATTTCCATAACTGCATGAGGGAGGCAGGATAGGTGTTAAAAAGATGAGGAAATGAAGACAGATACAGTGACTTGCTTATGAAGTGGTGCTGGAGCTGGAATTCACACTTGAGTCCTCTGGAGCCAGCTCAGCGTCTTCTTGTCCTGGGACATCTGATGTGTCTATCCTGTCGTGTTTCTTGCTTACAACCCAAACTCCAGTTCTCACTTGATTTTGTCCTACGTTTTGAAATTTGTTTTGTAATCGCACTTTAAATGCATCCATCTGTGTATGTCTTAATAAATGGATTTTATTGCAGTTTTTAAAATATCATAGATAAATACTTGGTGTCATTCAGCCTCACATTGTTTGTGCAGCTAGACTACTGCTAGTTCTCACTCATCAGCCTGCTGAACTGTTGTTTTCTCAGAGAGAGAGGTGCTTTCCAAAGTTTTTCTAACATCCTTGTTTTTAACTGCTTGTGGAATCAAAGCAGTGGAATTTATGTGTTGTTTATCTTTTTGGCTTGCCGTACTGGACAAGCAGCATCTGACCTCACCTGAGCCCTGCAGATAAGTTTTCCAGGCAAAGGGTGTAGATTTCAGCAGGTGACTTGCTCTCCAGAAGTATGATGTTGATGGGGAGGTAAGTGTGTGCAGCCCTTGTCTTGGAAGGTCAGTGTCGTGCTCTGAAACCTGTTTTGAACATGATTCTACGTGGTGCCAACTGCAGTGTCTCGTTCTGTTACCCCACAGTGAGTCCTTTCCTTTCACCCCAAGGAAATTAAAGACTGTATCGATGTGATCAAGTCCTTCTGCAGGATTTCTGTAGAACCCTTCACAAAACTGCATCCTTTCAAGGGACTTGGCTGCTACAGTGTAGTTGTCAGGGAAGATCTTTAGTCTGCAGTAAGACTTAAAGTTTGCTTTCAATTCTTGCACAGTTTCTGGGAAAAAAAATGTCTTAAGAGAGCACCACATTTAGTACATCAAGAGAATAGAAATCTACAAAGCTGAACTGGGAGGGTTTTTTGCTCTTTCTACGTCTCTGTGGTTTAATATAACATTCCTTTAGTCTCAAGAGATATGGAAAAGAGCCACAAGTAGCTTAACAAATACTTTTTTAATTATACTGCAAATTAAGACCTCTTGGAGGCGAGTCTTCACAGAGAGTGCATTATTTTATTTGAAGCAGGTGGAAGATTCCAGTTATTTGATAATAACAGTATTTCACTTTGATTGTCCTCTTACCACTTATTAGGGTGAGCTGAAGTAAGCGCCTGGAATCTGGAGTGTCAACTCTGTTAATGTAACCTAAGTCAGTTGGTAATTTAGATTGTCAGCTTGGGGTTCGCTTCAGCTTCACGTAATGATACCCTGTATTTATATAGTGATTTTCTTCCCGAGAATGTGAAGTACTTCACAAAGACTTCATTATACTACACCATAGGGTTTTGGAAATAAAGGAGTGTTGGGATGTTTGTAAGTGGAGAAGCAGGGAGCACACAGGTTTTCTAAGTGAGCATCCTCACATAGATCAGGAATCCAGGTAAGACACCTGGAGAGCCGGCCTGGTCCAGGGCTCTGTATTTTATAGGGTGGAAATACTTATGTGGTGAAAGAATATAGAAACTGTCAAGAACCTGGTAGAAGTAACTAGAAATGATGAACTCTGCCTGATGATTTGTTCACTAGAGCACATATTGAAATAAATGTGTGGATGCTGACCAGCTAAACCTTGCCCTTTTTCCTTCCTCTTGGTTTTTTTTTCTTTTTTTTTTGGTAATGTTGTCCTACCTGCTTATGGTAAAATATAGGTAGGTGCCAGTAATGGAATTAGGATCCAGTTATGATTTTGCTACCTGACAGTCTGTGGGACTATTGTATGAATTTTGGATGGAGATAGTTTTTTTTTGGTGTTGGTAGAAAAGTAGCATTTGTACAGTGTCATTGTGAATGCTGGGATAGCCATGTCATCTGGCTAAATGTGCTGATATTTGAGGTGTTTCCTTTTGATGCCAAGTGAGAGGACGTGGCAGAGTCGTTCTTGCTCAGCCTGGAATCATTACTGTGAGTTCCTCAAATCTCATTTAGTAGCTAGTTGTCTTATAATGAGCATTTAGAGATCAAAATTACTTTTTCTTGTTTTGGCACCTATCAGTGTTCTGACTTGGCCATTCCTTGACTGGGCTAAAAAAAGATTGAAGGTGAACGAGCATACTGAAATGTGAATAGATAAGGAAATGACTGCGTGAGTGAACAGATGAATGCGTGCCTGCGTACGCACCAACGGACAACACACTTAGTGGGTTTGGTAACCAAACCTTTTTCTGAAGGTGTTAAGCTAAATAATTGAATATGTGCCATTTGGTAGGAAAATTGAGTTTCTAGTGCATGTTTGAACTTTCTGGAGATTAAAATTACATGCTTGTTTTTGGTTTGATCATTTTATTATTTGAGTAAATGTAAGTTTGCAAACATGCAACCATTAGGTTAATTATACAGCATTGGAGTTTCTTGAATTGATTAGATGAAGAATTTGCGTATTTAATTATGTTATAAATGTGCTTTTCTGGTGGTAGAGGAGAAGAGTAGCTATCCTGGTCTTGAAAACTCTGAAAAACTCCTCAGAGGTCTTTATTGGGTTGACGATTTGGGAGAGGCATAGAGGGTAGGTGGGAGGACAGGATGACCCCCAGAGATGAACGTGTATGCACCTGTAGTCTACACAGCTGGTTGTCGGCAGACTTGTGGGAGACCACCGCAGAGGCGAGGACCGACAGGAATGGGATGATCGGAGTCGGCGAAGCGGTTGCATCACGTTCTAGTTTTCTCAGCGTGAGAAAGATGTTTTGTCTTGTTCTCCTCCCTGTTCCATTGTGGAGTGTTTATGCCCAGTCCAGCTGTTCTGGACCTTCCCATGGTGGCTTTTTTGCTTGATGCCAGTCTTGGTTCCATGGTGGCCGTCACAGCCCCTGTGATACGTGCTGCAGTGCTATGGTGCCGCCGCCGCACCAGGAACGGTTTGTGCTTGGTCTGGAAGACGGTCACCCTGTGATGGACTGGTGAAAAGCAGAGGAGACTGCTACAGAAAGCTTAGGCCAGGGCTCGTAAATGGACTGCCGGTCAGTGTGGAACCCCAAATACTACCAGCTGAGAAAGGCAAAGCAGAATGGCTTGTCATGGTGGCACTGTCTGTGGTCCCGTTCAGTACTGCCAGGGGTCAGGAGTGGCGGCTGCCTGGTTTGCCCACTGCTGTGTTTGGGTGCCTCCTGTTTGCTCTTTACAGTCTCATTTTCCCATTAGGAACATTCTTGTGGAAAAATCCAAGGCCAGTTATGAAGCCTTTGTCGTGAAGCCTTCCCTAGAATTTCCAGCACTCGGTGTTACCTACTGTCTGGACACTGTCCTGTGTCATAGTGTAAGCAGGATAAGCTTTGACACTTCATCTCTCCTTTCTAACATTAAAGTTCACATTTAATGATGTCCTATGTGGGTGGTGGTGCAGTGGTTAAGTGCTCAGGTGCAAACCAAAAGATCAGAGTTGGAACCTACCAGCCTCTGTTGGAGAAACATGTGCTCAGCTCCTGCAAAGATGTTACACCCCTAGAAACCTTACTGAGCAGTTACACTCTGTTCTTCAGGGTTGCTGTGTGTCTGAGTCAACTCAGATAACGGTAAGTTTGCTTTTTTTTTTTTTTAATTCATTATGTACTCGCCAGTTGGACTGTAATTTTGAAATTTTTGTCTTAGGCTTCTGTATCTTGTATAGTACTCTGGGACAACTGATTTCATTCCACAGTGAGAACCCGGCTGTACATTGCCTTGGTGTGTACATACATATATCGAAACTAAAGTTTCATGAACTGCTGCTTGCTCTTGGGGAGGAGGTATACTCTGATATATTCTTTTATTTATCGTGCTCTAAGTGAAAGTTTACAATTCCAGTTAGTTTGTCATACACAAACTTAAGCATTGTTATGTGACTCTGGCTGCTCTCCTCACCCTGTAGACAGCACACCTCTCTTTTCCATCCTGTATTTTCCTGTGTCCATTCAGCTAGCTTCTGTCCCTCTTTGCCTCGTCATCTCACATCTGGACAGAAGCTGCCCAGTTAGCCTCAGTGTATTTACTTAAGCCAAGAAGCATGGTGTCATTTTTTGTCAGCCCAGGCTTTGACTGAGAGTTGGCTTTGGGAATGGTTTCAGTTCTGGGCTAACAGACTCTGCGGCTGTATCTGCCAGGAAGCCTTCGTTCAGTCTGTCGGACCATCCAGTCAGGCCTTCTCACTCGAGATGGACTTCTGCACCCCACTTGTGTCTCACTGTGTCAGGGACTCCAGTCTGTTCTGTGTTACTGAAAAAGAAAAGGCTGGCTCTGATGTGCTGGATTGATTTTATACTAATGGACATTACAGTTGGGAAGGAATGTTCTACAGTTTCTAGCACAGTGCGTGGTGGGAAATATTCACATATTTCTTGGATTTTTAAATTTTCCAGAGGACTTCTTCTTTGTTGTAGGAGCCCTGATGGCACAGAGTTTAAGTGCTTGATGATTAACCTAAAGGTTGGCAGTTTGATTTCAGCCTTGGCAACAGTATGGAGCAGTTCTGACCTGACATATTAAATGACTAAGGTTGGCATCGTTACAGCGATACACAACAATACAGGAGCCTGGTGTGCGGTGGTTAAACATACGCCTGGTAACACAGAGGCTGGCAGTTTGAACCCACGAGCTGTTCTGCAGGAGTAAAGACCTGGTGATCCGCTCTTGACCTAGAAAACCCTATGTGTGGGCTGTTATTCTCTGTCACATGGGGTTGCTCAGTTGGAATCAACTCAGCAGCAGCCAACAGTAATAACAACAGCAGTAACAACTTCTTTGATGCTGTTTTTATGATGCTTAAAAAGTTTTGGAAAGCAGATGATTTGTTCTGTCTGAAAAATTTTAGTTGCTATGGATACAGTTTCAGGGCACATAGCATTTTCCAGAGCAAAGTATACGCTTGAAGTCTTCTCTTTGATTCTTTACTTTTTTTCCTAGATCAAAGGATAAAAACTTCTTACGTTATCTTCTGTGCTGTGGATTTATTTTTCTACTCTTCATATTCAGTTCCGCTTTGCTGTCTTACCTCCTCTTGTCCTCTTAGAGCCTGCTTCCTGTGCCTTGGGGACTTTTCTCAGTGCCCCAAGGTCACTTGGCTTCTCTTGCCTCCAGGAAGCCTTTCCTGCCTGCTTTGGCAGCCGTCCCCTGCGCACTCACCCTATCTCGCCTCTTTCAGTATTAACCTCGTAGTGGTCAGCCATGAGTTGTAGAACACGGCAGGACTCGTGACAGTCAGAAAAACATGTGCTGGTTCTCTTTTGTATTAAAAAGAAAGTTGTCTGGGAACTAGTTGTTACAGTTATCTACTATGAAAAAGGAAATATTCTTGATGAGTATTTTCCTGATAGATGTTCCTTTTAAAGTTTTCATTATTTTTCATTTCTTGCTGTATTTCCTAAGTTTTATGTGCTCTACTTTCCTAAACAGTGTATAACCCCGCTGCCCTCCGTTTGATTCCTACTCACAGTGACCCTGTGGGGCAGAATAGAGCTCTCCTGTGGGCTTTCCAAGGCTGTAAATCTTTATGGAAGCAGACTGCCAGGTCTTTCTCCTGTGGAGCTGCTGGTGGGTTCAAACGGCCGGCCTTTCACTTAGCAGCGGAGTGCTTTAACCTGTGTGCCACCAGGGCTCTATAAACAGTTGCACATACTCCTTACTTAATGACTGACTCAGTATCTGACATTTCCCATTTATGGCAAAAATAAAAAATCTGCTGTCTGACTATCTTGTAGGAAACCCTGGTGGCACAGTAGTTAAAATGCTACATCTGCTAACCAAAAGGTCAGCAGTTTGAATCTACCAGGTGCTCCTTGGAAACTACAGAGCAGTTCTGCTCTGTCCTGTAGGGTCACAATGAGTCAGTATCAACTCGATGGCAGGGAGTTTGGTTTTGGGTTTTGACTGTGTTGTGCATTAGTGATACACGAGGTCTGAACAACTAAGTTTGCAAACTTGCCACCATGCACTTACGTTGGCAGCACCGTACAGACACCGTGGTAAGATTTCACAATCTTGGTATATCAGTGTCTTGCAGCTGTGGTTGTGTTGATGTGTGGCAGTGTCTTGCTGAGTGGCATTCATGATTGTTGCATGCCTTTGCGTGCCGTCACGGGAATGTTGAAGCTTGAATTTCTTGTTAAACTTGGCCAGAGTGGAAGTGAAATCAGGGATGTGTTAGTCCAAGTTTGTGGGGATAGTACATGAAGAAAGCAGCAGTGTACAGATTACTGAGGGGAGACAAAGTGTCACTGATGAAGAGAGGTCAGGGCAGCCAGTAATGAGCAGAACTGATGAAAACATTGCAAAAATTCATTGAATTGTGGTGTCAGAAGCTGTGGCTGACTGTGAGAAGCGTAGCAGACCAAGTAAACACTGACAGGAATATCTTAACTGAAAATATTGGCATGAGAAAGGTATGTGTGAAAATGGTCCCAAAGGAGCTCACCAGTGAATGAAAACAGAGGAGAGTCGAAGTTGGCCTTTACCTGAAGATAAAGGAAATACTGAGAGTAGGACATTTGGATGACTTTCAGGACATCATGGGTAATAAATGCAACAATGGCTCTGTTGGCCATTCTGGCAGAAGAGTTCTAAAATTGCTTTGAAGGGTGGACTAGGCACTGGTGTTGGTGCAGAGCTTCACAAGGGGAGTATTTTGAAGGTCACTGTAGTAATCTTCAGCAGTGAGGCGTGTAGCACTTTTTCTAGGATGAGTTCATGAACTTAATTGTCACGCCTTATATGTGAGACAGTAACAGACGGTGAGTTGTGAGGGGAAAGTAGTGCTGGCTCTGATGCCTAAGGTTGCGTGTCGGCTTGGCGGGGCCGGGTTCCCAGTGGTTTGGCAGTTATCTGATGTCACTTGGCAGTTACGTAATGGTTCAGTGATCCTTCAGTGTGGTCTTACGTGGTCCTCTTCCGTTTTCACATAATGCGCTGGTCTTTTGAACCTAACTGTGTCAGAAAGTGGGGAGTGGGTGTGTACGAATGTAATTAAACTCTGCAAGCCGATGAGTCTTCATAGACCTTTTGTTTTCAACACCACGTTCTAGCTTCGTCTGTGGATGATACGGGCCAAGAAATTTCCCCACCGTGTTTTCTTGAAAGCATCTCTTGTTACAGGTTTGCTTTCAGATGCTTCTTACCCTTCTCATAGTTGCACACACACACACACACACAGAGAGAGAGAGAGAGAGAGAGAGAGGTCAGTTGTGTGTTTTCTCTGGTTAATTATGTAAAACCGTTGTTCATCAGAAGACTCCATCTCTCAGGCTGTTTTCTTTTTCTCTATTTTCAGATTGTATCTTTGACATGACAGCAACATTTAAGATACTGTTACTCTTATATTATCAAAATAGTGTACCCCAGGTTTCCTTGTAGTTTAAACTGACTTTTCTTCCACTTGGACGTTTACTTCTGGAGTGCTTACTGTATTTTCTACTAGTTTTTATTTTTAGATGGTCATTTTTGAGGGTCAGCTGCTGTAGATTTTATTCAGGATTTTGTTGATGTTTGGTTTTTAATAGATTATCCCGTATTTTACTGTCAGTATTTTATTGAGACTGGAAGAGCGGATAGATTCACAGGTTGGGAGGTATATGATACACCTTGAGATTTTACATAGCAAGTAGCTGGAGTCCAAAGAGGGAAGCATTTAATTTTAAGTCAGACAGCTAGGTAGTTAGTGGCAAGCCACGACCAGACGGTAGCCTTGCTTGTTGAGTGCTATTTTTAATATACCCCGGTTCCATTCCAGGGAGCCCTCAATGGCACTTTGGTTGAGTGCTAGGCTGCTAACCAAAGGTTGACAGTTCAGACCCAGCAGCTACTCTGTGTAAGAAAGATGTGGCAGTTTCCTTCTGTAAAGATTACAGCGTGAAAACTCGAGGGGACAGTTCTGCACTGTCCCATAGGGTGGCTTTGAGTCTGAGTTGACTTGATGGCAGTGCGTTTGGTTTTGGTTGGTCTCTGCAGCAGCTCTAAGGTGGATTGACTCATTCTTCCATGACATATTTTCTATAAAACAACATTTCCTAGTTTGAGTAAAATTTTAGTTTTAATTAGTAACATTATATTGACAGGACTGTTGACTGGAAAATATTTTGTAATATTAACCTTGTTTCTTAAGCGCAAGCATTGATTTTTTACTTTCAGTTAATGCAAGTTTTATATTTAGAATTGTTATTCTTTAAAAAAAAAATTATTGAATGTCTTCTTTGTTCTTATAGCCAAATTTTGTTATTTCTTGATACATATTAAAGATTTATTTTATATCTTGTGTCTGATAGTTCTAATATTTAATCTCTCTGTGGGTCTGATTCTGCGGTGTTTCTGTTGGCTTTTTTCATGATGCTTGTTTTCCTGTGTGGTTTTGTGATTTTTGACTGCAAACTCAAATCTCTTGGAATTTTACTTGTGAGAAGTCTTTGTGGGATGCACTGAATTTGTTTTATTCCAGAGTGACTTTGTAATTCTGCCAGTTGGTTGGGGGAGGACACTACCAGCTCAGGATCTTTGAGTTAAATGCTCTGCTTGAGATTTCTTTTTAAACTCACACAGCTTGTATGAATTTGGGTCACGGACTTTCATGAAGACCAATTGTGGTTGTAAAATTTTGGAAGATACTTGTTTTTTTCCTGTTCACTCCAGTGCCAGAGTCACATGGGTCAAGTTTCTTTCCTGTGCTCCCTGTGCTAAAGGTGTAGCCCTGTGGGGATCCCAGCTTCGTGCTCATCTGTTAGACTCCCTACCTTGTGTGAGTCCTAAGCTTTAGGGCCTGTTTTCTGTACTCCATTCAGCTGTCAGAAGAGCATCAAAAGATCACCACTTGTTACCGCGTGCCCCTGAGTCAGGTCCCGCCCATAGTGAGTCCATGTGACAGAGTGGAACTGCCCCAGAGGGCTTTCTTGGCTCTCGTCTTTATGGGAGTCAATCTCCAGGCCTCTCTTCCGTGGAGCTGCTGGGTGTGTTCATACTCCTACCCTTTTGTTGAGCAGCTTAGTACTTTCTGTGCTGCCCCAAACCAAAAAACCAAATTTGCTTCCATCAAGTTGATTCCAACTGACAGCAACCCTGCAGGACTGGGTACAACTGCCTAGCAGGGTTTCCAAGGAGTTCCCAGGGTCAAACAGCCGACCTTTTGGTTAACAGCCATAGCGCTTAACCACCAGGTTCTTAAGGCTCTAGGGTTTGACACATAACCCTTGGTGTGAAATCTGTCTTTCATGTTTGCTTATCACAAAGAGTTTTCCTGTCGCTTTATTTTTTGGTTCCTGTAGATTTTCTGTGTTCTTTCCTGTTTAGTAATTTTTTTTTTTTTTTTGGTAAGTTTGATCCACCTTTTGGTTGTCTTCATCAAGAGTGTTATGGGCATCTAGTTGCTTCTTCATGATGAATTCTGTAGTAACAGATACTGGGTCTAAAGTAGTCTTTTGCTTGTTTTTGTTGTTAGGTGCCATCGAGTCGGTTCTGACTCATAGCGACCCTATGAACAACAGAACGAAATACTGCCTGGTCTTGTGTCGTGTCCACAGTCGTTTTTATGCTTAAGCCCCTTGTTGCAGTTCCTGTATCAATCCATCTTGCCAAGGGTCTTCCTCTTTTTTGCTGACCCTCCACTCTACCAAGCATGATGTCCTTCTCCAGGGACTGGTCCTTCCTGACAACATGTCCAAAGTATCTAAGATGCAGTTTCACCATCTTTGCTTCCACAGAGCACTCTGGTTGTACTTCTCCCAGGACAGATCTGTTTGTTCTTGTGGCGGCCCATGGTATATTCAGCATTCATCTCCAACAGCACAATTCAGAAGCATCAATTCTTCTTCTGTCTTCTTTGTTCATTGCCCAGCTTTTGCACACTTACATTACACTAATGGTATCTGAAAAATCAGAAAAGGATGTTTTTCTTCCATCTGTGTAGGCATGTGCTCAGACAACATGTTTGAGTGCTGATATCAGTGAGAGCTCGAGCACATCATGTCTTAACTGGGGATGCCACCATTCCTTCCTTCCACTCCAGTAAAGAATCACAGACTTCAGGAGCCCTTGTTAACTAGGTAAGGTCCCATTTCTCTAGTGCAAAGAGCTGGAGCCTAATTCAGAGCCATTCCTGTTGAGCATGGACTTGTGTGAGGCTCAGTGTAAACATGGGGGACCCTGATGCTCCATGGTATGACACGGTGAGTTTGTTAGCCTCCGTCACAATCCTCGGGGGATGTCTGTGTATAAGAATTCTTCTAAAGATGCCTACAGGCTGCATAGCAGATGTTTGGTTTGATGGTTGGTTTTCACCAATTACAGATAACCCTTGTTGAAAACATTTTTTAAAAAATAGTTCTATATTTTCATTGAAGGTTTACATAGCAGTTCAGATTGTCATTCCACAATTTGTACACAGGTTGCTTAGGGACACTGGTGACAGTCTCCACAAAGTGAACATTCTTATTATTTCTGTTTTGATGGTTTGTTTCCATTCATCTCAGTTCCCTGCCCTGTACATTCTCACCTTTATTTTAAAGTAATTGTCGACCCTTTGGTCTGATACAGGTGTGCCTATGGGTGATACTCCTTTATCTTTTGAGCCATTTTGTCAGTTGGCTGTAGGTGACCTTAGGAGGTAGTTTCACTTAAGGGTCTGGAGAGTGCTTCAGGGCAGTAGTCTTGGGGAGTCCTCCAGTCTCAACAAGTTCTGTCAGTCTGGTTCTATTTATTTATTTGCAGCTCTGTTCTACATTTTTCACCTATCCTGTCATGCTAATAGTTTTATCTTAGATGGCTGCTCACAAGCTTTTAAGACCCCAGGCACTGATGTATATAAATACTTATACACACATAGGTATTTCTGTAAACCTGTTGCCGTCAAGTTCATTCCGACTCATAGCCACCCTATAGGATAGCGTAGAACTGCCCCGTAGGTTTTCCAAGGAGCGCCTGGTGGAATCTCACTGCTAACCTTTTAATCAGCAGTCGTAGCTCGTAACCACTGCGTCACCAGGGTTTCCATATAGGCCTGTATACATTAATGTGTACCTATGTGTGTATTTTTTGGTTCTTTTTGCTGCTGTTTCAAAATTCTGTATGCCATAGCGTTTGCAAAAGGACCTTTTTCCTTATGTATTTTTTACTGGCTTTGTTTAACTTTATGAACCTGTGTACACTTCACCCTCATTTGGGGTTACCTTTGAAAGTGTTTTTTAAACTAAAAAACTACTCATCAGAAACTGGAATGCTTCGTATACCCTTTTAGCTGTTTGGTTCACATTAGGCTAGAGGTAGGGACGTATTTGATCATTTCAGCAGACGAAGTCTTGCATCAGTGCCTTGCATGTGCGCCTCCCAGTGTTTGCAGAATCAGCTGTGTAGCGTCATTACCATAGTAAGGGATAGTTTACTGTGCTGTGCCTTTGGTTAGAACTGCAATAAAATGAATCCCATTTTCTGTTCATACTTTGTGTCTTGATTTGGTGCTTTCACTCCATCCTTATCCGTAGTCTCTCAGACTATTGGATTGTGCTGCTTAGCGTGCATTGGTTGGCTTGGTGCTCTGTGTACATGCAGTGATATCCCAAGAAGCATTGATACAAGCTATTGGGAATGATAAAATATGGAGCTAGAAGGGGCTTTAGAAGCCTAATCCTTTCATTTTCTAAACATTTTAGCTTGCAAACCTTAATTTGTGGAAAGGTTTATTTGAAAGCCAAGCAAATAAACTTGGAGTGGGGGATTTTGAAAATCTCTAAGGAGTCTGACCCTTTTATTTTATAAACAGGATTTTTACATCCAGAAGGGCAATGATCTAGGGCTCTGTCATAGATTGAACTGTGACCCCTCAAAATGTGTTCAACTTGGCTAGTCCCTGATTCTCAGGATTGTGTGGCTGTCCATCATTTTGTCATCTGATGTGATTTTCCTGTATGTTGTAGATACTGCCTTTATGTTGTTGAGGTGACATTAGTGGCAGTTGTGATAATGAGGTAGGACTAGGTTGTGGCCATCCTATAAAGTAGGTGGTGACATTTTCCTTTGAGAGTTAGGAAACGGAGGCACAGAGATGCTAATAAAGAATGAAATGATCATGATGACCGTGTGGGGGTGGAAGAAGGGTATTTTAAGCCAGTGAATAAAAGTACCCTGTGGTGTGACTTAAGGGGACAAGAGGGACGTCTGGGACAGTTAGAACAGAGGTATGTGGCGTGATGCAGTTGCTATAACAAAAAACAGCAGACGAAACCCAAACCTGTTGCTGCGGAGTGGATTATGACTCACAGTGACCATACAGAAGAGTGTAGAATTACTCCACAGAATTTTCAAGGAGCGCTTGGAGGATTCAAAATATTGGCCCTTTGCTTAGTAGCTGTAGCACTTAACCATGACACCAGCAGGGTTTCCAAGTTGCTATGATAGTAGAAAGATAATGTCCACAAGCTCTTCTGTTTGTAGTTCGTCCTCAGGGCCAGAAATGCTTTTGTCAGATGTCCCTGCTTGTAGGGTTCCAGTTAGATGTATGAGATTGTATTTTAGATAACAGCAGCTTTTCTTGTTTTTTGAGACCGGAGGGATTATACCAATTTGAATAAACTAGTTATCAGTTTGAATTTTTACACCAGTTACCATCAGATGAAATTCCAACTTCCAGCTGCTTTGTAAGAGAGGGCAGGACTGCCCCACAGGGTTTCTGAGACTGTAATCTTCATGGGAGCAGATTACTGTTTTTTTTTTTTTTTCCCATGAAGCGACTTTTGGTTTCAAACTGCTGACTTTACTTGTTCGCAGCTGAGCACTTAACTGCTTCACTGCTGGGGCTTCTTTTGAATTTTTAAAGTACATGGTAAAAATCTAGGCTTACTGATACTTTTCAATATATGTGAGGAAAGTCTGTGACAAGGTCCTTGAGCTGGTAGCAGGTAGTAGGCATAGAGCTTGCTGCGTTCTCACTGCTTTTGTTCAGTGAATCTCAGAAGGTGCGATAGTAGTTGAATTTGGTGTTGTGAGTCCACTGAATTGTTGTTGTTGTTATTGTTAGGTGCTGTCGAGTCAGTTCTGGCTCATAGTGACCCTGTGAACAGCAGAACGAAACACTGCCCGATCTTGCACTATGTCCACAATCGTTTTTACACGTAAACCTATTGTTGTGGCCGTTACGTCAGTCCGTCTCGTTGAGGGTCTTCCTCTTTTTTGATGACCCTGCACTGTACCAAACATGATGTCTTACTCCAGGGACTGATCCTTTCTGACAGCATGACCAAAGTATGTAAGACACAGTCTTGCCATCTTTGCTTCCAAGGAGCACTCTGGTTGTAGTTCTTCCAGAACAGATCTGTTTGTCCTTTGGCAGTCCATGGTACCTTCAACATTCTTCTGCAGTAGTATAATTCAAAGGCATCAATTCTTCTTCTGTCTTCTTTGCTATGGTCCAGCTTTCGCATGCATATGATGCAACTGAAGATACCGTGGCTTGGGTCAGGCACATGTTAGTCTTCAAGGTGACTTCCTTACTTTTGAATACTTTGAAGAGGTCCTTTGCAGCAGATTTTGCCAGTGCAATGTGTCTTTTGATTTCTTGACTGCTGCTTCCAAGGGTGTTGATTGAGGACCCAAGTAAAATGAAATCCTTAACAACTTCAATCCTTTCTCCATTTATGACAGTGTTGCTTTCTGGTGTACTTGTGAGGATGTTTGTTTTCCTGATGTTGAGGTGCAGTCCATACTGAAGGCTGTGGTCCTTGATCTTGATCAGTAAATGCCTCAAATCTTCTTCATTTCCAGGAAGTAAGGTGGTGTCGTCTGCATAACACAGGTTGTTAAAGAGTCGTCCTTCAGTCCTGATGCCTTGTTGCTCTTCATATAATCCAGCTTCTCAGATTACTTGCTTGGCATACAGATTTAAAAGGTGTGGTGAAAGGATACAACCCTGATGCACATCTTTCCTGACTTTAAACCATGCAGGGTCCCCATGTTCTGTTCTCATAGCTGCCTCTTGATCCATATACAAAGTCCTTACGAGCACAATTAGGTGTTCTGGAATTCCCGCTGTCTGCAACGTTAGCCTAAGTTAGAAGTAAATTATGTGTGTAAGCTAGCTTGGAAACCCTGGTGGCGTGGTGGTGAAGTGCTCAGCTGCTAACCAAACGGTCGGCAGTTCTGATCTGCCAGGTGCTCCTTGGAAACTGTGGAGTAGTTCTGTTGTGTCTATGAGTTGGAATCGACTGGACGGCAGTGGTTTGTTTTGTTTTGTTTTTTTAAATAAGCTAGCTGTTGTATCAGAATTTCATCTAAAAGTAAATCCTAAATTAGAAAAATGAAGACAGTGTCACGTACATACGAGGTCTGACAATTAAGTTCACAAACTTGCTGCCTTGTGCTTATGTTGACAGTGCTGTACGAACAACTTGGTAAGGTTTCATAACCTTGGTATATCAAAGTCTCACAGCTGTGGTGTCAGTGTGGGATGGTGTCTTGCTGAGTGGCATCCATTGTTGTTGCACGTTTTTGTGCACTGTCTCAAGAATGTCAGAGCTTGAGTTAGAGCAATGAACAAGCATTACATTTCTTGTTAAACTTGGCAGGAGTGGAAGTGAAATCAGGGACGTATTAGTCTAAATTTATAGGGATAACGCCATGAAGAAAATGGCACTGTACAAGTGGATTAAATGTTTTTCTGAGAGGAGAGAAGCGTCACTGATAAAGAGAGGTCAGGGCAACCAGTAACGGGCAGAACTGATGACAGCATTTGCAAAAATTCATGAAATTATTTGTCAGAATCATCAGCTGACTGTGAGAAGCATGGAAGACCAAGTAGACATTTATAGAGAAACAGGAAAGTCGTAACTGAAAATCTTGGCATGAGAAAGGTGTGCAAAAATGGTCCCAGAGGAAAACACCAATGAACAAAAGCATAGGAGAGCTGAAGTTTGCCAGGACCGTTTGGAGAGGCAAGATGATGTTTTGGGCCATGTTACCACTGGTGTTGAAGCAGGGGTGTACCAGTACGACTCTGAAACAGAGCACCAAGGTGCACAGTGGAAGCCAGCCGGTTATCCACAACCAAAAAAGTTCTGTCAGTCCAAATTAAGAGTCACAATGATGTTGCTAACCTTTTTTGATTTCAGAGGGATTGTTCATTATGAATTTGTATCAGCTGGACAGTTAACTAGATTTACTATTTGGAAGTGCTGGAAAAAAGCTGCTTGAAAAAATTCAATGAAAGCAATCTGAACTTGCTGTCAGTAGTAGCTCATGGCTCTTGAAGTATCTTGGCAATGCACCAGTTCACGTGGCATTGGTTGAGGACCCAGGTGAAGTGAAATCCTTGCCAACCTCAGTCCTTTCTCCATTTATGACAATGTTGCTTACTGTGAAGGAGTTTTTAGCCAGTAGACAAATAACTGTATTGGGATACCCTCCCTACTCACCTAATCTGGCTCTCAATGACTTTTTTCTTTACCTGAAGATAAAGGAAATATTGAAAAGAAGACATTTTGATGATTTCAGGGCATCCAGGGTAAAACAATGACAGCTTTGATGGCCGTTCCAGAAAAAGAGATCCAACATTTGCTGTGAAGGGTGGACTGGGTGCTGGTGTCATCAGTGCATGGCTTCCCAAGGGGACACTTCAGAGGTGAACATAGTGATATTCAGCAATGAAGTGTGCAGCACTTTTTCTAGGATGAGTTTGCAGACTTGGCTGTCAGACCTCACCTATACAAATGACGGTTGGCTGGAGGACATTGGAGAAAATGTGTTTTGGTAGAACTTGTCCACCAACTGCTTGTTGTTGTGTGCTGCTGAGTCGGGTCTAACTCACAGTGACCCCTCGTGACAGGGCAGAAGATCGCCTTGTCTTTTCTCCTATGAAGCAACTGGTAGGATTGAAGTGGAACCTTTTAGTTAGCAGCCAAGTGCTTAACTGTTGCATCACTCAGACTCCCGTACCAACTCTGAAAGCACCTTTAATCAGGTCTTAATTTCCAGTATTGACCTATCGGGACGTGACTGAGAATGCAATGTCTAACAAATAGGTCTCAGATTCAGGACTGAGTGAAATAAGGAGAAGCAGGTGTGGGATTCCAAGCTGGGATCATTTAGGAGGGCACATTGTGTGTGCTGTTGTATACATAGCTCTTCAGAGTGATGTTTGGGTTTTGGTTTTTATTTTGAGTAATACCATGTCAGTTGTGTTTTTCTGGTAATACGTTGTTTTCTTGGGAACTTTCAAGGTAAACATATCTAGACTTACCAGAACTACTTCTATTTTTCTTTTAAAGTAGGTTCAGATTCTGCTTAGGTAGTATCTGTGTATGATTTACCCGCATGCGTTACTCAGGGCTTTAGCCCCTGTCCTCTCCCACCTCCACTTTTTCTTCAGCTGCTTAGAATTGAGTTAATCGGCTTCCTCAGACTGTAGCATCCTAGTATAGGCTGTTCTCCCCCCCAGCTGTTTTATTCTGATTTAGTTGAAAGTTTACATTCCAAGTCAATTTGTCATACAAAAAGTTATGCACACGTTGTTGCGTAACTCTGGCTGCTCTTCCCACCCTGTGGGAGCACATTCCTCCTTTCTACCGTGTATTTCCTGTGTCCTTTCAGCCATTTCCTTTCCCTCTCTGCCCTCTCATCTCGCCTTTGGACAGGAGTTGCCCAGTTAGCTTAACCCAAGAAGCACACTCTTTGCCAGTATCATTTGATGTCTTATAGTACAGTACAGTCTTTGTTGGAGGAGTTGGCTCTGGGAATGGTTTCTGTTCTGGGAATGGTTTCTGTTCTAGGCAAGGCCTTTCCTTTGTCAGATTTTTTTTGCGTCTTTATTCTTCATCCTCAGTTTCATTTCCTAGTCCTTTTCTAGTATCCATTCAAGTATGCTTAGTGTATACGCTTCTAGTCTACTTTCCATGTCATGTGTATATATGTCTGTGTGTATGTACACATGCTAGCGGTAGTTTGTGATAGTCGCGTTTTTTTCATTTAACATTGTGGTTTCGAAGTCTGTCTGTGTTTTTGTATATACTCCTGGTTCATGTATTCTGACACTCCTTTGTAGTAGTCTGCCATATGTACGTGTCTCTTTCTTTAACAGTGGACCACCAAATTGCTGCCAACTCTGTGGTCGTAAATGATGTGCAGTAAGCATTCTTTTTTGGTATGCCATTTAATATATATATTTTTCAAAACATTGCTTTGGACTTTGTGAAAATTTACAGAGCAAATTAGTTTCTCGTTAACACAGGTAATACATTTATTGTTTTGTGATACTGGTTGTCAACGCCATGGTGCGTCAGCAGTCTCCCTTCTCAACCTTGAGTTCCCCGTTCCCAGCTTTCCTGCCCCTCCTGCCTTCTAGTCCTTGCCTTGGGGCTGGTGTACCCATTTAGTCTCCTGTACGTGGTTGAGCTACATGTGTTAGTGTGTGTTTTATGGGCCTGCCTAATCTTTGGCTGAAAGTTGAACCTCTGGAGTGACTTGAGTACTAAGTTAAAAGGGTGCCCAGAGGCCATATATGCTTGGAGCTTCTCTAGTCTTTGTCAGACCACCGGGAAGTCTGTTCTTTTTTATTTCTTTTGGAGTCTGTATCTTGTTCTACCTTTGCTCCCGCTCTATCTGGGGCCTTCTGTTGTGATCCCTGTTGGCGCAGTCGGTGGTGGCAGCTGGGCATCATCTACCCGTGCTGGATTGAGACTGGTGGAGGCTGTGGGAGCGCTGGCCCGTCAGTCCTTTGGGCTAGTCTTTGCCTTGTGTCTCTGGTTGTGTTTGTTCTCCCTCACGCTAAGGCAGAGTACGAGGAGTGGAGTATCTTTAATTTCATCAAGTTTCCTTTCTCCAGTGTGGCTGCCCTTAGACCGTCGTCGCGTGCGGTGGAGTTGACTGTGCCTCCTGTTAACGTATCAGACAGAATAGAACTGCCCTGTCGGGTTTTCTAGGCTTGAATGTTAACTGAAGTGGCTCTCCAGCTCTTTTTTCCTGTGGAGCCAACAGTGGGTTTGGGCCATCAGCCTCTCGGTTAGCAGCTGAGTCCTTAACCACCGTACCACCTGGCTCCTTGCTCTCAGACTACTCTTCCATTAACATACATTAAAAAAAAAAACCCAGTTTGCCCTTGAGTTGATTCCTATTCATGGTAACCTCACTGTACCGGAGTACCGTTTTCAGTGGCTAGTGTTTTGGAGGTAGATCACTGACCCTTTTTTTCTGAGGCACCACTAGGTAGACTGCAACCCACCAAGCTTGTGATTCACAGCTGAGCCTGTGTTATCCGTGGACACCATTCTGGGTCTCCAGGGCCTTGAATTTGTTGCTTAGAAAAGAAGAACAAGTTGTGGATTTAATTCTTATTCAGTCTTTCGTTCCATAAGAAAGTTCCTGCAAACTTGTTTGTAGTCAAATTAGTAGCCTTTGTTCTTTAGTATCCTATTTCATTTTCTTTCACTGTTGTTATGCATGATAATTTTTCAAAGAGTGGCTCTACTATGCCTCTGTCATTGTGATTGTGTTGAATACTCTTAACGGCTGTAATTTTTCTTTTCATTTCCTAGGGCGCCAATGCCTCGGCATTAGAGAAAGAGATTGGTCCAGAGCAGTTTCCAGTCAACGAGCACTATTTTGGGTTAGTCAATGTGAGTATCCATTGATTCTTAGCCATCACAAGTAGGATTGAAAACTGAAAAATACATTCATAATTTATTGCAGGAAAGATATTTGTTTATATCAATAAAGTTAATGCCAAGAAACTTAATGGGACATTGTATAATTAGCTTGAATGGAAGGGAAGCAAGAGCTGCTTAGGTCGTAAGTGTGTTAGAGCAGTTTGTAACTTGTCCAACCTGATTTGTCCTGTTTTGTGTCAAAAATTTCTCACAAGCAAAATTTTGTACAGCCTAGACCAGATGATCTCCTGATTCAGAAGAATTATTTAAATACCTAAATTATCCCAAGTAAAATCCTAAATTATAAATGATCTAAATGTACAGCTATAAACGTAGTCCTGTAAAGGCTCTCTAGGTTAGAGAATAATAGTCAGTTGCGTTTCTGGCACTGTACCAGTATTACAGACACAGATGTGCAGAAATAAAGGGGAACCAAACAAACAAAACGCCACATTCCAACCCTTGTGGAGGTAAACTTCATTCTAGTAATTACACATTATTAAAACTTGGGAAGAACTTTTCTTTAGAATTACTAACTCTGACCATGCTTGATTCTTTCCACATCATCAGAAAATACCACAAATCTGTTACATAATTATTTTCAGTAGTTTAGTTTATGCTGTTGTACTCTGTTAGGGAGACCTATGGTGAGTATTTTTTTATGTATATGAATGATATGCTCATACAGATAACACAGTACGTTTTATTGAACATATTGGTGTGTGTCTGAACAGTAGTATGTGACTGTGACCAGGGAGGTAAATTTGGTAACAGTTACAGTGATGTATATGTTTCTTGCCTTGTGCGTTGTCTCTGCACCTGCACCGTAAAGTCTGTCACAATGAACCAACAGTCCCCTGCTTTCCTCTGCCTTTCCAGAAGAATCTACTCGTCTTCCCTGTAGCTGTTTTTCTCATACACTTGACCTTTATACTCTTCACCATTTGTCACTCTGTCATAGTGTGGTGGCTTGTGTGTTGTGGTGCGATGCTGGGAGCTATGCCGGTGGTATTGCCAATGCCAGCAGGATCACCCACAGTGGACAGGCTTCAGTGGAACTTCTAGACTGAGACAGACTGAGGAGCGGGGCCTGGTGAAGAGTGGAGGACTGTTGTCTGAGACGGTGCTGGAAGATGCGCTCCCAGGTGGGGAGGCAGCGATGGGCCCCGACAGCCGCGATGGTGAAGGTGGAGCAGCACAAGGCTGTGTTTCCTGGGTGTTGTGAGTTGGCATCCACTTGTTGGCACCTAGTGAACCATGACCTTCCTAGTCTAAATACTTATGCCTCCTTTTAAAAAAATCTAGCGACAGCCTGTTACGATAGAGTAGAAATTCAGTGCTCTCCCTCCACCATCCCCCTCAACTTCAATTTCTCTGTATTCTCCCAGCGTGCTTACAGCATGATACTTGACCAGTGTTCAGCATTTTCTTGGTAGCTGTGTAAATCATTTTCCCAAGTGAGCCAAGTTATACTACAAATGTACTTCATTTCTTTATATAATTTTGTTTTGCCTGAAATTGATTCTTGCTTTACTTTTCCATGTCCTTAATTTTCATATATTTTCCTCAAAGCTTTTAACAGAATTAAAAAAAAAATAAACCTCAGACATCCTGTCCATGTCACAGGTTCCACTGAGTCATGCCTGTCAGGTAACCAGGTCCACTCTCCTTCTCTTTACTTGGACTGTTGTTGGCTAGCTGTGCTGCAAAGCTATTGCCCAGACGTTCTGTCTTCTGTCACTCTGGAAGTTCTGTCCATTTATCTTCTTTTCTTGATCCTCTGTCTCCTTTTGGGGGTTTCTGCCTTGATTCATGGAGTGCATCCTCTGGCTGGCAGGGATTGGAGATAAATTTTGAGACCCTGTCCATCTAAAACTGGGTTGTGTTGACTGTAGGTAGTGTGTTCAGTGATCTTCTTTGTGAATTTTGAAGGCATTGCTCTACTCCCTTCTGACATCTGGTGTTACACTTGAGAAGTTTTGATGCTATTCTGGTTCTTGACTTTTAAAAAAATTTCATTGGACTCTTAGCATGTTCTTTTTATTCATAATTACGTTCTGCAGTTTGCTGTGTCTTGATAGTGTGGTGTTTTCCCTCTGTTAAACTGTGTTGGATACTTGAAGGGCTCATTGAGACTGGAGTCTCATTTTCTTCAGTTCTAGAGCATTTCTAATAGTGGTTTTTGAGTCATTCCGTCCTTTCCAGTGTAATTTCTGTGTTCTGTCTTTCTGAGTATCTGATTCATTGAATATTGAAATAGATTTCCTAATTTTATTTCTCTTTTTCCTCATTTCTGATCATCTACCTTTTTGATCTGTGTTTTAAGACAATTTGTTGTGCTATTTGTCTGGAGCCCTGATGGTACGGTATGTGGTTAAGAGTTCAGCTGGTAACCAAAAGATTTAGGAGTTTCAATCCACTAACCCCTCCTTTCCAGCCCTTATGAGGCAGTTCTGCTCTGCGCTGTAGGGCCACTGTGAGTCAGAATCAACACAACAGCAGCAGGTTTACTTTTGTCCAGCTCTTTTTAATTCGGAGTGTTTTATTTTTTGACTCATGTTTCATGGCTGAAATATCATTCTGTTGTCTTTCTAGGGATATTATTTATAGGTTTGGTTGTTACTGGAGTTTTCTGAGGCTTACTGGATTGTTCCTGAGACCTCTGAGTGCATGTTTTTCCTTTGTTTTAAACAGTCTTTCCTGGTGGAAGGTTTTCTCAAATTTCATATATAGAAGTGAGATTTTTAAAAAGCTGATTGGAACCTTTGTGTAATATGGGTGGAGCTTGTCAACATGAGTGTCACTGGTGTGACTCCTGGCCAACTGGCTTTTTAAAACATAGTCCTGTTAACAGTCCCTAGCCAGAGGCCTGTTCTCTAGAGGACTGTTTATATTCTACAGAGAAGATTCTGCCGGGTAGAAGGGGGGGGTCTTAATTCAAAGTTTAACTTAATCCCTTTAGATGCATAACTGCTGTCTTCTGTCCCCGAAGCTTTTGAATCCCCAGCCTCTCCTGTTCCATTTCGGTGGAGACTAAGCCTGCAGTCTTCTGCAGGGTGGGCTGGGTGTCTAGACAGTCCTTGTAAACTTCCAACCAGACTTCTGTTCTTGGATGCTCCCCCGGCGCTCTCTGCCAGTTCCCAAGCCTTCCAGAGGTGAATCAGCGCCTTTCTCCTTTACTTTTTCCCTGCTGTCGCTTAGGCCCCAGCTTTTCCTACTCTGCTAATTCATTTACCCTCTCCTCCATCTGCCTTCTGCCCCCTGAAAGTTAACTGGCATCTCTAGTCTGTGGTTATCTCATAGTTCAGTCTTTGGCCTTTTGAGTTTTTACCTAATCGGCTCCTTTTCTGTCATTTTACCAGGGTTTTATTAGCAAGTCGAGTGAAATGAAGATACTTAATCACCCATGTTTAATGAGGACTCTGTTTCTAATCATATGATAAATGTTCGTGTTCACATGCACAGTTGGTGATCCAAAGCCGCATTAAAATTCTGGGGATGTCAAAACCCCGTTTTCTCCACTCGTCTCGTGTTGCCGCTTCTCTGTAACCACCGCCCTCATACGGTGTACACCCCAGAGCTCAGGTGTACTGTGAGTGTCGTTAAGTTGTACCTATTCTCTGCACTTTGGGCTTCTCCGTCATGTCCCAGAGGAATCCATTCTCCGTCATGTCCCAGAAGGATCCATTTGCTTTCAAACAGTAGTCTCTGTTTGTATTGGAGGCTGTTTTACCTTTAATCTTTTCCAGTATAAATATCTCAGTTTCTCCCATTTTATCTCCAACAGTCAAGTTTTTCATTGTTAGTCTCAGAGCAAGTAAAATAACATCCTAGATAAAAATCATGTGAAATAAGTACTAAAGCGGTGTAATGGTTTTTGTGCTGTTTTGTTTTTAATTCAATCTGATGTCCAGATAAAATGCTGGTATCATTCGTGTAAAAACAGGATGTCTATGAAGGCATCATTTTTGTGACTTCTTGTGGATTAGTCTAGATTGAAGAGGTGATATTTGGGCTTTCCCCTGAAGCTCACTGATATCAGTGACATCAAGATAAGCAGGAGACTCTCAGAAGAAGCTTTCTTTGTCTTCAGTCTCTTGAGAGAATTGATCTGATGGATCAATGAATAGTTTCTGATCTCTGTGTTTTGTTGTGTCAAAGAATTGAAATCTCTGAAGTTGCCAGGGCCCCACCAGTTGTTGCACACCCTGACTTAGGCTCAGAAGTCAGTCAGTGATTGGATCAGACGCAGCAGACTTGGTATGAGCCCCCAAACAAGACCCGTTGCCATGACTCACTCTGACTCCTAGTGGCCATATAGAGCCGAGCAGAGCTGCCCCGTCGACTTCCAAAGGCTATAATCTTTACAGAAGCAGATTGCCACATCTTTCTTGCACAGTGGCTCGTGGTTCACAGCAGAGTGCTTAACCATCATGCCACCAGGGTTCCTTAGAGAACTAGTGTAGTGATTAAGGGAACCATGGTGGTGTAGCGGTTAAGTGCCACATCTGCTAGCCAAGGGATCTGCAGTTCAGATCCACCAGGCACTCCTTGGAAACTCTGTGGGGTGGTTCTACTCTGACCTACAGGGTTGCTGTGAGTGGGAATTGACTCAACAGTAATGGGTTCGGTTGTTGTTTTTTTTATAATGATTGAGCTTTTAATGTGGTATGTCCCTGCTACTTCACAGCTGTATTCTTTATGTTTAATCTTTTCCTGTCAGTCTTGTTTTCCAGTGTGAAAGTTACCATTACTCTTCTGTTTTCTCTTGGCGTTTTTTTAAATTTTATTTTTATAGTAATTAAGTGAAATTTTACAGTTCAAATCAGTTTGCCATGTAACACCTCAAACACACGCTTCTCTGCAACTCTTGCATGGTCTCTTCACCCTGTGACAGCACATTCCCCCTTTCCATTTGTACTTCCTGTATTAATTCAGCCAACACTTGGCCCCTCTTTTCCACCCTCCCTCTCACCTCTCGAGAGGAACTGGTTGTACGCCTCATATGTCTGTTTAAGGCATGAAGTACACACACTACCTGCATCGCTCTGTGTCTTATAGTCCAGTCTAATTTTTGTCTGAAGGGTTGGCTTCAGTACTGATTTCAGCTCAGGGCTAGCAGCCAAGTCCAGGGGCTCTCAGGGGACCCTCCAGGCTCTCAGACCATGAAGTCTGGTCTTTATTTTAATAAAGTTCTACAGCTGCATTCCTCTTTTACTCATGCCACATCAGGGACTGCAGATTGTGCCCCCTGTCAAGTGTGTCTTCAGTGGTGGGTGGGCACCGTCTGGTTCTTCTGGTCTCCCAGTCATGCGGGCCTTTCTGTCTCCTGGGCTCATATTTTCCTCATGTATTTGATGTTCTTGGTTTTCATCTTCTCTAGGTGAGTTGGTAACAGTTGATGTTCCTTAGATGGCAGCTTGATGGCTTTTAAGATGCCAGGCACCACTCACCAATATGGGATGCAGAACTTTTTCTTAGAAAAAACTAGTTATGCCAGTTGACCTCAACGTCTCCTAAAACCATGGGCCCCAGACCCCTGTTCCTGCTACTCCATGTTGGGTTGGATTTAGAAAAACCTTTAGCTCATGGTAGTAGTCAGTTTTGCCGATCTTCCTTCTACTGCGTGCTGTAACTCATGTCATCGAAGCAAATTCCTATCGACTAGTATGTGATTTCCCGTCTCCCTCCCTTCCCACCCTTGTAGCCATCAAAGATTATTTTTTTCTGTGCATAAACCTTCTCTTAAGTCATTGTAATAGTGGTCTCATACAATATTTGTCCTTTTATAGATGACAGACTTAGCATAATGTCTTCCAGGTGTTTCCAGTCTATGAGAAGTTTCCTAAAATGTTCATTTGTTATCATTGCATAGTGTTCTATTATGTAATATACTGTAGCTTGTTTATCCATTCATCTGTTGATGAGCACTTAGGTTGATAACGTCTTTTTGCTGTTGTGGATGGTGCTGCAGTGAACACTGGTGTACATGTTTCTGTTTGTGTGACAGTTCTTATTTCTGTAGGGTGTATTTCAGGAAGTAGGATTGCTGTTGTTAACTTGGTGTATGTTTTCCCATCCTTTGAGTTTCAGTTTGTTCATATCTTTGAGACTAAGGTGTGTTTCTTGTAAGCAGCAAATGGACAGATTGTGTTTTTTTATCCATCATGTTGCTCTTCGTCTCTTTATCATTACATTTAACTCATTTACATTCAGTGTAATTACTGATAGGTGTGAATTTAGTGCTGCTATTTTGGTGCCTTTTTGTGTGTGTTGTTGAGGGTTTCTTTATTCCACTTAATTTTCTGTTCTAAATCATTTTTCTTTATGGGTTTTCTAATCCTCCTTTTCAGTGCTGGTTTTATATCTTTTGAGACTTCTAGATTGTGTTTCTTGTTTTGATGTGTAGTTTGGTTTCATTGTTAGTTTGGTTTGTGGCTGCCCCACTATTCCCACCTGATTTTCTAAATTTAAGCCAGTGTTTAACTTCTTTGTATTGCCTTGACTTCTTCTCCTTCTGAATGCTCTGTGAATATGTTAATCTGTCCCTCCTTTTAGTACACTGCAATAATTTACAGGCTGACATCTGTTTCACTGATTTTTAATATTTTACCTTTGATTAAGCTTTGTAAATTCTCTATCCAAGTTGGGCTCTGGATGTTGTATCCTGAATTGTATCCTTGAGTATATATTTAATGTTAACTGATTTTCTACTCAATGAACTTCCTTCAGTATTTCTTGTAATGTTGGGTTAGTTTTTGCAAATTCTCTAAATTTCTGTTTATCTGCAAATGTCCTAAGTTCACCATCATTTGAGAGACAGTTTTGCACGGTATGTAATTCTCGGGTAGAAGTTTTTTTTTCCCTTCAAGGCTTTGTATATTTTTATCCCATAGTCTTCTTGTCAGCATGATATCTGCTGAGTAATCAGAGCTCAGTCTTTATGACTGTCCTTTGTAAATTTTGGTTTCAGCCTAGCTGCCTTTAAAAGTATGTCCTTATCTTTTGTGTTGTTAAGTTTGATTACAATATGCCTTGGTGAACTCTACCTTTTGTGGAGTTCAGAGAGCATCCTGGATAGATAACTTCTTTTCTTTCATGATGTCAGGGAAGTTTTCTGTCAGCAAATCTTCAGCAGTTGTCTTTGTGTTTTCTTTTATCCCTCCCTTTTCTGGTACTGAAATAGCATTCCTCTTGATAGAGTCCAACATAACTCTTAGATATTCTTCATTTTTTAAAACTCTTTTATCTCATTTTTTCTTATAAATGCTGATGTCAGTTGCTTTATCTTCAGTCTTGCTAATTCTGCATTCCATTGCCTTGATCCTGCTCCTCTTGACTTTATGTCAAATTCCCCAACCCTGTGATTTTATTGTCAATTTCCTGAATTTCAGATTGTTGTTGCTTTCTTGTAGCTTGTTTAATTTTCATTGTGTTCTGATGCACTTTATCTAATCTCCATCCTGATTTCTTGAAGGGCTCTGTACATAACTCTTGTATATTGCCTTCTGTAATTGCAAGAAGACATCTTCATCTGGGAAATTTTGATTGTTTGGGGAGTTTTTGAAGCCCTTGTGGTCTGCTTCTTTAAATGGTTAGAAATTGGTGTCTCTGAGCCATCAGAAAGCTGTTACGATTTGTTAGGTTATTGTGATGTAACTAATATATATATAAATGTATTTTAATTTGATTTATTCTAAGTTATCTAGTCGTTTGAGGTAGAGTGATTATTAGAGTCTTAATAGTTTCAATGCCATGTCACCAGGTGGCTGGAGCTGTGTCTGCACTGAGAAAGGTAGCAGGAATTTCTGGCTTAGCCGACCTGGTGCTACTCTTCTTCTGTCCCTCCTTTTGTTCCCCTCTCCAAGTCTGGGAGAAAAGCTCATCATACACACGTAAAATATGCCACTTCCACAGAGTAGCTGGTGGGAACCAGTGGAAATTTTCTTTTACTCCTCCCTTCTTTTCCTTCCCTGAGTCCAGGAGAAAAGCTCAGAGCACACATGCAAAATGTCCCTCTTCTGGCCCAGGTAGTGTTCCAGAATTTAGCATCTGGTGTAGCTTAGAGAAGAGGAGGGAAGGTCGGGAAACTGGGAATGAAGTCAGTGTGTGGGAAAGGTTTGAGCCACAAGAGTTCACGAGTACTTACGTTGTGATGCTGTAGTGAAAGTCCTGTGTGGCAGTTTGTAGCTCAGCTTCCCTCTCAAGAAAGACGTGCCCGTTGCTTACCATTGCTACAGTCGGCGGCCAGCCACCGCCGTGTTCTATAGGTGCAACCATCTTCAGCTCAGCTTTCCAGCTGAGAAAGATACATTTTGGCCCAGAGTGGCTCCTGGCCCCAGCAGCTCTCTCAGGTGCAGCTGTCCTAAACTCAACTTTCCCGCTGAGAAAGATGGGCTCCATTCTTCATCTGCTGCTCTGCTCCCACATCAGGAGATGTGGCTGCCAGTCCACTTCTACAAAGGTAGTTGTTCTCCTTCCTTTCACCTAGTCTGGTCTCTCAACTTTCTGCCTGACATTGTGGCTCCTGTAATGTTCTGTTTATTCCATTCAATTGTTTTTTTCAAAGTCTTTGTTGTTAGAGGGATCAGAGGAAACATGTGGCTAGTCTGCCATCTTAACCGCTGCTCCTGGAACTTTCCTTCTTGTGCCCTCTGTTTGTAAAGTTGTCACACTCCGTATAGGTGTTCTGTAAATTTGACATTGGCACTCTTGTGAAGGTGGTGGCTTAGTCAATTCACATGGAAAAGCTGACCTTTGAATTAACTAAGCCACTACCTTTACAAGATTCAAGTTAAAAGCTGAATGTTTTTTCCCTGTCCCTATTAGAAAACCCTGTGGAAAATTCTGTTCTGTCATATGAGGTAACCATGAGTCAGAATCAGCTCAATGACACACAGCCACAATATATGTGTTTGCTAAGGAGTTAGTGCTGTGAACACTCGAATGTGGGCTGTGTTGGGAAACTTCTGGTTAGTCTTTTCCAGCAGTTGGATCTTGTTAAAATGAAGCTCACATACATTTTCTTTCTCCCAATGTGTTTTAGCTAACCATTGCTCTTTCAGGTTCATTTTCATTGCCTTACAAAAGTAGTGTGCTGAAAGAGTTCACGTTATGCCTGATTTCATTCCTTTCTTTGTCAGCATCAGTAGTAGGGTTGCTTTTAGTACTTGCCTTTAGGAACTAGTAATAGCACTTGGGCACATAGAAAATTAGACTTTAAAGGATAAAAGAAAGTAACTGCAGTGTCATTAACCCAGCAGAAAATTCAACACAGTGATTATTCTCAGCATTGTTAGGGACAACCTGTATTCCATTATTTTAAGTTGCTGATGCTTTTACCTTTCAAATGTGTGGCCACAGATAACAGCTTTTATGGCACCTTACTCTGAATGATAATTCCTATGTTTATCACTACAGTTTGCGTAATGCCTAGAGTGGTGATTCCCTTTTTGAAAAATAATTTATTTTTGTTGTTGTTGAAACCAGACAGTGCAGACATACCAGTTCAACAGTTTCTGCCTGTAATTCAGTGGCGTTGACCATTGCCCTTTTGTGGATTGTTTTTTCTCCATTAACATTAACCCACTGCCCCCTAAACCTCCTCCCCAACCTTTGAGTTGCTGTTGTAAGGTGGGTCCCCTGTAGGTAGCTCTATGAAAGAGCACAGTGTGGAGTTCAGGGCAGACATTTTTGACTGATTCAACTATTGATTGATTAAAAGATGACTTCATGGAATGTTTTTGATCTAAGGTTGAAAGATTATCTCAGGGCAGTAGTTTGGGAGATTTAGCAGCCTAGACCTCACTCAGTAGCTCCAGAAAGTCCAGATTCTATGAAAATTTGAAATTCTGTTCTGCCTTTTTTCCCCTTTGGATCAAGATTCTTCTGTTAAAAGATTTATCCAAATATTTGGTATTTATAGGTAGTACCCAGTATATAAATAGATTGGGCTTACTAAGTCTATTTGTAATCCTGCTGTGAAGTATGCAGTCCCGAAAACCTTTGTTATAAAATTATGATTGATTGAATTTCTTGATCATCTCATGAAAGAAATCCTGTTTAATCTGAGTTACTAATAGTCCCTAGTTAGAATTTTGGATCCAAGGAGCAGGGCTCATTATGGAAGAAGCAAAGACTTTATTTCTATTTAGGTGTTATAAGATTGATTAGGCAAATGCCTTTTGGCTGTGTATTCTTTTTCACTAATATCATTCTCAACCAGTTTCTCTCCAGCCGATGGCCCAGCCTGCAGTAGGTTTACCTTGTCAGAGATCCCAGAGGACATCCGTATGACACCTGGCAGAAGAACTCTGGCACTGCTTAAGTCTAGTAGTGGTAGAATGATTGGGTTAGATCAGATCAAGCACCTACTCTGCTGCAGACTCTTGAAAGGTCTTGCATTTGGCTACTCTACAGAAATTGCATAGAGTGGAGAAGTGGTGGTAGTCCTAAGAAGGCATGGGACAGTGGACCAAAGGCAAGGTGATACCTAGTAGAGTCTGGAAGGACTGCTGTCAAAGTAGGTACTCACATTGTGCCCACTTCACTCAGGCGAGCTTGGTGTAGGGTGGAATGTATGAAAACCTCTTGCCCTCAAGTTGATTCTGACTCGTAGCGGCCCTAAAGAATGGAGTAGAACTGCCCCATAGGGTTTCCAAGGCGATAATCTTTACAGAAGCAGACTGCCACATCTTTCTTCCTCGGAACGCCTGGCTGGTGGGTTTTAAACGCTGACCTTTTAGCTAGCAGCTGAGTGCTTGAGCACTGCACCACTAGGGCTGCTAATAATGAGGTGGGGGATTGGGCCTTCTGTTAGAGAGGACATTTATGGGACAGGCAGCAGCACCTGTCTCCAGGATTGGGGAGAGGAGAGGGAGTTACAAGAAATGATCATTTTTAAACAGTTGTTTAAAGGTTAACATAATGGTGGTTAAAGCCAGTTAAAATAGAAATGTTATTTTTATCTAGAAATAAAAGCTGTGTTATGTTTTACTAATACTTAACAGATGGATGATGCTGGCCTTCAGCCTACATATATGTCATATGGTCATATGTCCCTTCCATTTCCCAAAGTATCTTGAAAGAAGGGGGAGGATGTTCTGTAATGCCATCAAAATCCAAACCCATTGTCGTCAAGTCAGTTTTGACTCACAGCAACACTATAGGACTGAGTAGAACTGTCCCACAGGGCTTTCAGAAAGCAGCTGGTGGACTTGAACTGCCCAACTTCTGGTTAGCAGCCAGGCTCTTGACTGCTGTACCTCCATATCTCCCCGTAGTGCCAAAGGATTGTGAGTCACCCTCTTATTTATTTCTGCTTTTGCAGTCTATTATAATTTAAATGTAGATTTACAGATGATGAGATCTAAGTTCAGTTGATGTCATTTCCATGATGGGAAGATGACTTAAAAAGGTAGGTTCCAAAGGGACTGTGTAGCCATGACGTGCCAGGCAGTGTTCCAAGTGCTTTGTGAGGGTTAGTTACTTATACAGAATTCTAAGCAGTAGGTTCTGCTGTTTTCCCCAGTTGGAGGATGAGGAGGCTGATGAAGAGAGTTGTTCAGGCCAGATCAGTCCAATGGCTGGAAGGGGCAGAGCCAGGCGTGAACCTGGGCAGTTTGATTTCAGATCCTGTGCCTGCTCTCAAGGTACACAAAGTCAGTAGATAGAATCGAACTTGTCCTACCATGATTTAGAGATCCTGAAGCGAGGCTGTCCTCCACTCAGGTTTGTGAAGATAACTTTTCCAGCTTGGTTTGTAAAGCGCAATATCAACACAGAGGAGTGCTTTCAAGGGCAGGCAGCCTCAGTTAATGGGGATGGGAGAATGGTGATACAGGGTGAAGTGTACCACCCTTGTCAATGAACTCTACATGTGGAAATTGTGCTTGGAGGTATGTGTGGTTGTGTATGTTGCCACCCAAAAGAAAGAAAATATTCAGACAGATGCCTAGATACCTAAATGCCTGAATATAAACTCAAGCAATCAAATCACAGTGTTAAAATGTGTATAACTCAAGGTTAAAAAAAACCCTAAATCTCATTGTTATTTAAGTGTCAATTTGTGTAATATATAAGACAAGAATTTTAAACATGCATTTCATCTTAATTACATTCTTTTGTTTTCTAATGTGTATTTATAATTCTATAAAATTATATAATTTATATATATAATTTATAATTATATTGTAAATATAATTATATATAATTTATTATATATCATATAATTTATTATATATAAATTATATTATAAATACAACAATTTATAAATATATTTACATAATTTATAACTATATAAAATTATATATAATTTATAAGCAAGTACACATAATGAGGGGTATGTGATCAAAATGATCTCATTGATGGGCTTATGATAAAGTGTATTTGTGGGTGTCTTAGTTATCTAGTGCTCCTTTAACAGAAATACCACAAGTGGGTGGTTTTGAAAAGAGAAGCTTTATTCTGTCACAGTCCAGTAGGCTAAAAGTCCAAGTTCAGGGTGTCAGCTCCAGGGGAAGACTTTCTTTGCTGACTCTGGAGGAAGGTCCCCTTGTTGTGAATCTTGCCCTGGACTGGGAACTTCTGAGGCGTAGGCACCCCTCCCTGCACTGCATCTTAATGGTGTGAGGTCTCCAAACCTCTCTGCTGGCTTTTTTCCCTTATATTTTAAGAGATTGCCTCAAGGCACAAAACAATTTGATATGTTGAGTCCAGCCCCACCAACCCAACTGCCACGCCTCGGTCTTGTCATCATAGAGCCAGGGTTTACAACATGAAGGAACGTCCCACGGTGACCAGCACCACAGCCTAGCTAAATTGGGGGTACGCAGTCGGGGGGGCGGGGGTGCAGTTCAGTCTGTGACACGTGAGCATTTGTTAAGACTTGGAGAAAAAGGCATTAGAGAGCATTTGGAATGCAACGACATGTTTGTTTACTGTGTTCACTAAACAACTGAAAGTCAAAGATGAGAACAGTTTGTTTCCCCTGATTTTAAACGTACTCATCCCTTTGATCTTCGGACCCAGAGTAGGTTTCAACCCGAAAGCAATAGCTTTTTTAGAAAGTGAGCACTGAGAAGCAAGAGTGGAGGAAATCATCTTAGAAAGCACTTCGTGTGAAAGCTAGACACTTAACGGGTGTGTTTTTAGGACTTGGGAACTTGAACCAAAGTGTCGGAAACAGAAGGTAAAATTCCAAAGTTATTAATAAGACTGGAAAGTTAACTTTTTCTGAAGAAACTGTAGTAGTTTCCATCTTTAATTTTTCTTCAGTGGGATTCATAGATAGTGCAGAGCTTCACATAATTGGATGTAATGGTACCTCATTGGTCTGTATTGAGAAGACTGAGCAAGTCCTGAAAACAGAAGTGCTGGGATGGACTTCTCGTGTACACCATGTGCTGTGTACATCTTGTCGGCCCCCTCTAGTTTTCTTGGAGGAGTCTTGGTGGCATCCCGGGTGAGCACTTGGCTGCTAACCGAAAGGTCGGTGGTTTGAACCCCCCAGCCACTCCGGCTTCTGTGAAAGTTACAGCCATGGACACCCTAGGGAGCAGCTCTGCTCTGTCTGTAGGGTCCATGAGCCCACACTGACTCGATGGCAGTGGGTGTAGTTTTTTTTTTTTCTCTCCTTGTTTCTTAGCTTGTCACATTTGCTTCTTGTATTTTTTCTTATTGTAAAATGAATACGCATGTAATACAGTTTGTCACTGTAACCACTGTCAGTGGCATTCATTACTTCACAGTGTTCTTCCTGACCAGCTTTCTTTTTCATATCATTGAATTGTAGAGAAACTGGGTCATATTTGTCCTAGGAACTATCCTGTATTTTGAATTTGGCCCATTCCTCTTTGGGGTTTTGTTTAACTAGTTCCCTTCTTTGTTCCCTGAATACGGATTACAGTTCAGTGGTTTGTTTTTAATGCAAGAACATGTCGTAGGAGACATTGTGAGACATATAGTGTTTGATTGTTAACTTTTTAAAATTTCTTATTCACCTTTAATGATGCTAAAATGTCCTGGGTTATTTAGGTTTCCCATCAACCTTTGTCGTAGTACTTTTAGCATCTGTTGATAATTATTTACCAGTCTGTTATTTACAATCATTTCCTCTGAATTTATTAGCTGAAATTAACTCTATAGACAAGAATTTCTATATCAACTACTTATGTAGTGACCTTGAAGCATTGTTAAAGTAAGACAAGATGTAACTTTGATGCTTACCTTTTATTTGTTTGCAACCTCCACTAGGAACTAATGAGGATTTCTTTCTTTGTAAATTTTATGTCATTATTTATTCACGGATTTCTGTAAGTTGATATGTATTAATTCATTGTACTAATTCTTTTTGACAGGCAATGCTATCTGTAAAAACATCCATTAAGGCTAATTTTGCATAATGTAGATTCTTTACTTTTTATCAGTCACATTTCCAAGGTGTCCTGGTTCCCTTGTGATGGAAAATGTGTAGAGACCGTGACTGGGTACAAGGGAAACACATTCTTACTAAGTATTTTCAGTGTATAGAGCTTAACCACATGCACACGCATGCGCGCACACACACACACACACACACACACACACACACACACACACACACACACACACACACACACACACACACACACACACACACACACACACACACTTTAAGATTCTTAAAAGGCAAGTTTATACCGGTGCTTCCAGTTGTAACTAAAGTTTACAGGGCTTTTACTTGTCTGATTTTTATTATATTTCTTTTCCTTTGAAAGTGTTTGTCTAATGGTGTTAACATAATTCCTTGCCTTATCCTCCAGTACAGGAGGAGTATGACTACTGCTGTTTAAGATTTCTTTGTGGTCTTCTGTATTGTTAGATAGTATGTCATTAGAAGTCTGTAGTCAAAATACTGTGTTTTAAAATCACTTGAAGTAATTTTTTTTTTACCTATGTGTAATTATACCACCAGTTTGACAAGCATTCATTTCTTTCTGTTTTCAGTTTTAAAGTTTGCCTTTGTGTGTTTGTTTCCTTTTTGATTTGACGTTTCTGTTTCTTTGAAGTAAACTTTTAGCAAGATGGACTTACAGAGTCTCTGGCTGCCGTCCTTGTTCTTGCTGCCCTTTGGCTGCTTTCCCTATAAATAACTGTTTGTAGTGGCTCTTAATTTTTTTCCTTTTTTTTTAAATATAAGCAAATATATATGTGTATTTGTATGTATTTGGTCATATTACCCATTTATTAAACACTGTTTGGTACTTTTTAATTTAGTACACATATGAAAGTACCCCCCAGTAATAATGTGAGAATTATCTTCATGGTTTTTTACAGCTTCATGATATTCCAGAGTCCTCATTCATTGACATTTTGGTGTTTTATTAGTGGACTTTTGGAGCCAAAGTCTATTAGTGGAAAGGGAAAAGGAAGGAAATAAATGTTTGCCAAAGTATGTGTCATTTATTTTGTTAGATGGGGTCATCTCCCCTCTTCTCTCTATCCAGAGACAATTTGAAGAGGAGGAAATTGAGTTTTAATAAGGTGTAGTGATGTGCTCTGGATTCCATGGCCAGTAAGAAGTAGATCCAGGTTGAGAATTTGACTCAGGCTCCAAAGAGCATGTCTGTCTGCTGTATCGAGAATGCTTAGACCTGATGTTTCGGCAGTTGCTGGGCTGTCACATAGATAACTGTGCACTCTAACATTTTAGAAGATATTGTTTCTCCTTTTTTTTTTAAGGTGATGCCTGTGAACCTGAAGGAAAATAATCTTTAATTTTTGCGTTACAATTTAAAATATATAATATTTAAAATGCTGAATATACAACCAGTATTATAGAAATGGAAATTTAAAAAGTAAAGATAATAATAATAATTGCCTAGAATCCTAAACCTTACCTGATCCCTCTGCTGAAAATATAGTTTTTTAAAGTAATTTTTCATAAACATCAAGTTCATTACATGTATTTCCCTTAAATTTTAATTTGAACGCTGTGCTTGCAGAGTCCACTTGGCTTAAAATGATTAATTTGCATCCTGAATAATGATTTCTACTTTCCGATATCTTTTCGTTTACGAGCATTGTAAATTCCCTGCCTTTCCTTCCTAATCTCTCAATATGGATGTCGAAATTCTCTTGAAAATGAATGGTCCACGGATCAAAAGAACTTTTTCTTTTCCTTCCAGTTTGGGAACACCTGCTACTGCAATTCAGTCCTTCAAGCACTTTACTTTTGTCGTCCGTTTCGGGAGAAAGTTCTAGCTTACAAGAGTCAGCCCAGGAAGAAGGAGAACCTGCTCACATGCCTCGCAGACCTCTTCCATAGCATAGCCACTCAGAAGAAAAAGGTTGGTGTGATACCTCCTAAGAAGTTCATAACAAGATTACGGAAAGAAAACGGTAATTATTCTTCTACTTCGTAATGAATTTCTTATATCCGTAGCAGGAAAGTTAAATATAGCATACTGTAATTCATCAGTCACTGATTGAGTACCTACTGTGTGCCTGGTAACGTGTCAGCCATTGAGGAAACAAAGATGCTTTTCTGGTCTTCAAGAAGCTTTGGTGAGGACATAGTTACACAGCAGTTACTATGAGGTGTGATCAGTGTTGGAAGTGAGTGACACAGAAATAGACTTCTGTATGCCAGGAAATCATGATTTTGTTTGTGGCTTGGTTGGCTTAGCTATCGGGAATGAAGTATTTCCGCATTACGCGTTTGTTCCCACGATGCCTTCATATGTGTTAACTCGTTTGATTCTTGCAATCTGCTGAGGTAGGGAGCATGTTATTTCCCCTTTTATGGCCATGAGAAAATCAAAGCTAAGACACTTGGCAAGAGTCATGGCACCGGGCAAGGAAAGAACCAGAACAAGAAATCCAACCTTGATAGATGATTTTAGGTAGATGAGTCTCAATCTTTCTTCCTTTGAAGGAGTTGGCCCCAGCTCCTCTTTCCCTTTTGGAATTCTTCATTTAATTGTCACAGCAAGCCTGTAAGTTTGACATTGTCACCTTACCCTAAAATGTGCTAACTGAGGCTTGGAGACATTCAGGTCATTTTGTGGGGTCGTTGGCAGAGCTGGCACACAAACGTCATTCTTCCTCTTGTATCAGTTTTGTATCTTTGGTGGTGTGCTGCCTCAGAAAAATGCAAAAGGAATGTAAATAAAATGTGGAATTCTGAATTTTGTCTGATATAGGCATTTCAGTTGTAGAAATACAACTGAGTGGTATTTTGAGCTTGATTTGTCATGTCTCAGATAAAAAGATGCACCCAGAAATATGAGTGAAGGTGTTTTTAAGGTTGGTTTTTGAAGATACTGTTGTGTAATCCTGCCCTCTGATTAATGCAGTGGCTGCTATTTGTTATCAGATGGGTGTTGAGTTCCCCTGGGATGTAAGAAGACCCTGAAATAGTTAAGAGGCTGGTAATAAAGCTATTAGTCTTGGCTTTGATACTCTTGCTTGGTGTTTTGTTTTCATTTCCCCCACAATCAGGTCAGAGCAATTGATTCTTTGCTTACCAACATACATCTTTTTAGGTTTTCCCTGATGAAAGCAAAACATAGGTACTGTGGTTACAAATCTGCGTGGTATCAGCTGTTTCTAAGAAAGCCAGCAGTAACCTGTTGGAATATGGACTGAGCAGCTCAGGTGTTCTCAGTCTTCTTATCTGTGTCCGTAATGAAACTTGAGGATTTTACCTTGGAGAAAATTCATGTATGTGCTAATTGCACACACTGCCCTTTCCCATGGAAACCCCGATGGTACAGTAGTTAAGTGCTGTGGCTGCTAACCAAAAAGTCAGCAGTTCAGATCCTCCAGGAACTCCTTGGAAGCTCTGTGGGAGCAGTTCTGCTGTGTCCTGTAGAGTCTCTAAGTTGGCCATCAACTCGATGGCACTGGGTTTGGTTTTTCTGGTCCTTTCCCAATGCTTCCATTAGAATTTGAGAAACATTTAGCATTAGAAACACGTACTCACCGAGACCACGTGTTACTTCTCTTTTCATTAAAGAATACACGTTGCTTGTCGGCCTTGTTTAATGTTGTAGGTGCTCTAAATAACACCGTGATTGTTTTGGCTAAATTGATTCTCGTGCTGTGTTTTGAAAGTGTTATCTGATTGTTTACCTGTGGCTTCATCTGTTCCTTGTCAGAGCCTGGATGTTTGTACAGTGCTTATTGCATAGTATTAGCTCAATATTGTCTGTTTTGTCTTTAAATGGCAGAGTAAAAGGATACGCAGTGTACTTCATAAACTTCTTTGAACGAGACTGATTTCAGAATGCGTATTTATTCTAAACCCATCTTCTCTTAAGTTTTCTTTATTTTTTCTCCACTTCAGAAATAATATTTAATAAAAAAGCACTTTTATTATTTTGATGTTGTTGACATTTTTAGGTATGTTTTGATATGTGTTTTTGGCTTTTCGTGTTCCTTAAGAATTGTGTCAGGACAAGTAAATTCATCAAAGGGAATTAAATATGTTATCCATTTCATATCTCTCCTCCTGAGATATTTTGTTTCTTTTAAATCTTTGGAAAATGAGTTACCCACTATCTTTAAGAGTCGGATAGTTCTTCGTAATAAATTTCTGTCCATACTGTGTTAAAAAATTTTACCTACTGATAGCTTTACTTTATTAATCATTTTGATATTGCTTGGAAAAAAAAACTTAATGTTCATTTATATTCATGATTAAGCTTTTGTTTTTAAAGCGTTATCTGCTCATAGCAGCAGAGGACTGTATCATAATGCTTCTGTACATGGTACTAGTTGCCCTATAAATGTTATCTTTGGTGATGCTTGAATTGGTTATTTTATGTTCAGGTTCCTGCTGTATGCCAGGCACTGCTTCAGAACCAGGGACAGAGAAATCAGACAAAACCTCTGCCCTCTTGGGAAGAGAAACCGTCTGCCATTAACAGTCTACCATTAGGTAGTACAGTGTGTCACTCCTGCGAAGAAAGATAAAGCAGGGAGAAGGGGATAGAGAAGGAGGAGTTGCTGGTTTAGATGCAGGTGGTTGGAAATGGTCTCAGAATGAGTCATGAGAGCAGAGGTTTCAAGTGAGGAAGAAACCACTTGAAGATCTTGGCAAAAATGTGACAAGGAGAAAGAAGCAGCCCTGGTGGTGTAGTGGTTAAAGTGCTCAGCTGCTGACCCATAGGTCACAGTTGGAACCCACTGGCTGCTCTGTGGCAGGCAGATGTGGCAGTCAGCTTCTGTGAAGATGACAGCCTTGGAAACCCTGTGCAGCAGTTCTGTTAGTTGGAAGTGACTCGATGGCACTGGGTATAAAGAAAGGGAAGTACAGATGCCCTGAGTGACTGAGGGGTGGCAGGAGAATTGGTGTGGCTCCAGTGGACTGAAGAAGGGGCCCTGGTGGCGCAGCAGTTGACGGCTCAGCTGCTAACTGAGAAGCTGGCGGCTTGAACCCAACCAGCTACCCCAGAGGAAGACCTGGTGATTTGCTTCCATAAAGATTAGAGTCTAAAGAGCCCTATAGGACAGTTGTTCTCTGTCATATAGGGCCACCACGAGTCAGAGTCCACTCAGGGACGCCTGATGGCAGTGACAGATGGAGTCAGGAAGAGAGAAAGGCAGGGCCTGGGTCCCGCATGTCGTTTGAAAGCTGTTGAGAAGCCTTTGGAAGGTTCCAGACTGGTGGTGACCCATTAGGTAAGGATGCCTCCAGCTCTGGGTGCAGTGTGGGGGCTAACCTGAAAGGAGCAGTGGGGAGGCCAGACGGGAGGCTATCCCAGCAAACTAGGTAAGAAGTGAAGTCATTACGTCTATTTGAAATGACCCATTGTAGATTGACTCTCATCCCTGAAGAAACCCCAAACAGAGTTTGGTGATCCAGAGCATCTTAAAGTAGTTACATTTGCTAGGGTTGGATCTTGCTAGAGTCTTTGGCACTGTTTAAGGTGGACTTCCAGGCGATTGCCTGCTAACTGAACCCCCCAGCCCATTCCATGAGAGAAGGGTGGGACATTCTGCGTCCCATAAAGATTCCAGTGCTGCTCTCTCTCCTGTAGGTTCACTGGCTTAGAATGGACCTGACGTCACCAGGGTTTTGTTTTTTTTTTTTGGTGAGGTGAACTTGAAAGCCATCTGTTAGCAGCTATAACTGAAAGCTTTGTTTTAGGTAAGATTTAGTCTTCTCATAACAGCGGCTTCAGACCCTGCTGTTCAGCTGTTGGTTGCTTCATTCACTCAGTCATTTATAAAATGTCAGTCCCATCTCACATGTGGCAGGCAGTGTGCTAACTGCTGGGGACACTGCCCTGAGTAAGATGGGAAGGGCTGTCGTTCTCAAGGAAGCTGCATGTGGGTGGCGATGGCTCGGGTGCTGTGGGGCAATGGCACACATGCATACCCTGTCTTGGTTTGCCAAGTGTGGAAACACAGGTGGTCCCCCAAATAACACTTGTTAAATCGACCTGAGTAAATGATTTGAGCATACTCATTTCAGTCAGTTCTTTCTTTTCTAAAAACATGTAAAAGGTATTTTGTGTAATGAGTGCTCCACCTACTTCAGAATTAATGAAGAGAATACCTGTTTTTAAGCAGTGATTTGGGTTTCTTTTTTTTCTTCCAGTGTTAATGTTGTGGCTGTATCAGGTCTGTGAGAGTCTATAATTAATTATCCATTGATCTGACAGTGACATTTGTCTGTCCGTTCTTTCCGTTCTGTGACGGAGGGAACCTGTTTGTTTTTACTCACCACTAAATTCCCAACCCACATTCCAGTTCCTGGCACCTAGTAGGTGCTTACTAGGTAATTGCTGAGTGAGTGAATTTGTTTAATTTACCAAAGAAAATGTGAAGTGTACCTTTCTCAGTATGTTACTTTGCAGAGAAGAAAGCAAACTATAAGAGGACTAGAGCTTTACAAATTAAGTATAATGCCAACGCCAAGTGCCGTCGAGTCAGATCCGAGTTACGTTATATATACACACACCCACAAAGATGGGCCTGAGGGTGTTTAGGCTCAGTGGTTTCAGTGTTTCTGCGGCACTGGCAGATGTTTTTGTACTGTAGGGACCACTGTTGAGGTGTAGTGAGGTGCAGGCACATTTAGTGTGCTATGTGTCTAGAAGGAGCCCTGGTGGTACAGTGGTTAAGAGGTCACCTGGCTGCTGACCAGAGGGTTGGACAGTTCCAACCACTGGCTCCTTGGGAACCCTGTGGGGCAGTTCTGCTCTGTCCTGTGGGGTCACAGTGAGTGGGAATTGACTGTAGCATAAGATTTGGGTTAGTTTTTTTTTTTTTCTTAAATATGTATAGAAAATAGACTAAATTATTTTAGAAATATTTTACTCGACGTTTAGACTGTTTTCTGTTTCAGTTTATATTTAATTTCCAGAACCTTAAGTCAGTTGAGATTTTTGTGTGTTAAAAGAACATCCCAAAAGAGAGATTTCCAATTTTTTAAAAATAAACCATTTGCACATTTTTGCTTTACAAAAATAGCGATTATTTTGACAAACCTGCTTAGAGGATAAAATAATTTTTTAAACAGGCAAGTGATTAGATGAATTTCAGTTGCTGCATGGAAGCCAGTGTGTAGATACCTGCCCTGGGGACTTCAGAGTCTCCCTTCTTGCCTGGGAGTGAAGCAGGGCTTACCAGCTCTCCCGTCTAATGCTGCGTTTGTATTCCTCGGCGGCTTCTCCAGGTGGCTTCTGCTATTCTCAGGCCTCCTTCTCAGCTCTGGCATTATTCTCTCCCGTCTTCATCTAGATTTATGACCTGGGAGAGGTAAGTAAGGAAGCAGAGGTGGCTCTTGATTTTAAGGAGCTCTTGTGCCTTTAAGGAAGTCAGGTAGACACCCAAAGTATCAAGTTCACGACAGGAGTTGGGTGGAGAGGGAAACCCATCAGAGCATCGAGGGGAGGGAAATCGGTAGATGACAAAGAAAGAGAAGGGTTCAGGGTAGTATGGCCAGATTGATGAACCTTGACTGGGGGCAAAAAAGTTTTTTTTCTTTTAATAGTGCTTTAGGTGGAGGTTTATAGAGCAAATTAGTGTCTCATTAAATAGTAAGTATACATATTGTTTTATGACATTAACAAGCCCATAACGTGTCAACGTTCTCTCTTCTCAATTTTGGGTTCCCCAGTACCTGCTTTCCTGTCACCTCCTGCTGTCTAGGCCTTGCCCCTGGGCTGATGTGCCCCTTTAGTCTTGTTTTGTTTTATGGACCAATCCAGACTTTGGCTGAAGAGTAAATATCAGAAGAGGCTTCATTACTGAGCTGAAAGGTTGTCCAGGGACTATACTCATAGGATATCTCCAGTCCCTGTCAGGCCAGCCAGTCTACTCTTCCTTTTTGAGTTAGAATATTGTTCTCCATTTGTCTCCGTCTCTGTCTGGGACCCTCGGCTGTGATCCCTGTCAGAGCAGGCAGTGATGGGAGTTGGGCACCATGGAGTTGTATTGGACTCAGTCCGCTGGAGGCCGTTGTAGATGTGGTCCAGTAGTCCTTTGGAACAATCTTTCCCTTGTATCTTTGATTTTCTTCATTCTCCTAAAGGAGTGAGACCAGTGGAGTAGCCTAGGTGACCACTCACAGGCTTTAGGAGCCTAGGCACTGAGGGCAAATTTCTACATGCAGGTAAAAGTATAAAGGTTTAGAAGTGGCAGCAGGGAGCTAGAAGATGCAGAAGGCTGACGAGATGGGGAATTTGCTTAGGACAGCTTGAGATTCCTAGTAAGAATAGCACAAAGAGTTGAGAAAGAAGAAAGCCCTAAGGTTGAGAAGGGAAGTAAAGCAGAGTCAGTAACTGTAGTAGCGGACAGGGTGGGGAGAAACAGGAATGGGGTGGAGCGTCAGGGGTGGAAGATTACTGCACTGCGAGGCTGGGTTCAGAGTCATTGACTTCAGTGATCTTGACTTGGCATACCAAAACCAAACCCAACCCACTTCCCTTGAGTTGGTTGTAACTCATAGCTACCCTATAGGATAGAGTAGAACTGCCACATAGAGTTTCTAAGGAGCGCCTGGTGGATTTGAACTATTAACCTTTTGATTAGCAGCTGTAGCACTTGAACCACTATGCCACCATACTTGGCACAGTCCTCCAATGACCAAACCATCTAGGTTCCTGATTGTGACTTGGCCTGGTCTCAGAGGTGTAGTGGACAACTAAGGTTTGCAGAGGTGTGGGTTCAGTCATTAGATTTGGAATATCTGTAGTGTCATCTGCTATGAGTGTGTGAGTAGGGAATGAATTGATTATCTCTTGTGGCAAAAACCAGCTGGGCACCCAGCATACCACAGTGAAGTTAATTAGGTGTTCAAGCCCTTGTAGGCTAATGGAGTAGCACTTAGAACTCATGGCTTGTATTATTCTTAAAAATAGCTTAATGAATTTAAGGCTAATTGAATCCTTAGATTAAACTTACAGCATAGAAAGGAGGTGTGGCTGCATTTGCATTCTTAATATTATTAAATTGACAACCAAATTTGTATAATGGATTTGGGTACATGAAATTAATTAAATAATGAATTTTAAAGATTTATTGTGAGTGTTACTATAATAAGAGGGGTGCCAGAGAAAATTCTTTGGTAGAAAGAGTTGCAGTCTATGATTTGAAGTTGTCTATTTGCAGACTCTTATGTGCATAGGGTAGGTATTGTGTAATCTAGTGCTCCTTTAACAGAAACGCCACAGATGGATGGCTTTAAAGAGGCACATTTTATTTGGTCACAGTCTAGTAGGATAAAAGTGTAATTTCTGAGTATCAGCTCCAGGAGAAGGCTTTCTTTGCTGGATCTGGAGGAAGGTCCTTGTCATCAGTCTTCCTCTGGACTGGAAGCTTCTGAGGTGCAGGGGACCCTCTCTTCCTCCCTACCCCCACCCTGGTCTTTTTCAGAGGGCACCCTCTGCTCCTGGCACTGCGTCCTTAGTGGTATAAAGTCTCCAACTCTCTGCTTTCTTGCTTTCCTTTCCTTTATATCCCAGGAGATTGCTTCAAGTCAGGGCGTGATATAATCTGCATGGACTCTTGCTTCACTGCCCATTCTCCTTCGTTAACATCACACAAGCAGGGTTTATAGCAGACAGAAATATCACACAGTACTGAGAATCTTGGCCCAGCCAGACAGCTACACACATTTGGGGTGGGGGAGGGGGGGCACACCATTCAATCCATGACAATAGAATGTCCACTGCTGTTTAGTTGATTCCTACTAATAGCATTCTTATAGGACAAAGTAGAGCTGCCCTATGGTATTTCCAGAGCTGTGATCTTGACAGAAACAAATCAGCAAGTCTTTCTGTCACACAGAGTGAAGAGTGGCTGGTGGATTTGAACCTTTGACCTTTTGGTTAGCAGCCTCTTTTATGCCAGAGGTGCATATTATGGCTGTGAACTTTTCCAGCCTCTGGGGCTCATTGGAAAGCTGTTGTACCACTGACAGTATCTCCTGCTGAAAGGTGGAAGCGTTTATGACTGCTAGAAACTAATGAAATGGGTGTATGCCACAGATTATTGTTTTTATAGGGTATTGTATGAGTCAGAGTCCACTTGATGGCAGTGGTTTTGGTTTTTTAGGTTTGGTGTGAGATATCTGAAGTTTTGGTAGGAAAAACAGATTTTGAAAGTTCTTATTTGTTATCCATAGGAACCAGTAGACCCCGGTGGGGACTCTGAGGCATAAGTAGTGGTCCTTCGTATGTGTCGCTGAATACTTAGGGTAGGCGTATGGGAGCATGGGAAGCAAGGAAAAAATGCACACGTCTACCAACAATTCCAGCACACTCAGTGATTCATTAGACTTCTGTTAGCTAAAACATACAGCATCAACCAAAAATTCAGAGTAGTTGGGTCATCAGAGGGGTAAGCACCGCACCAGCAGGGTTCCTGCAGGGTGGAATGGAGTTGGGTAAACTGAGGCCCAGGAGACTTCCGTAGGTGGTCTGTGGGGGGGAGCTGACTTGAGCGAGAGATGGAAATGCAGATGGGATGAAATGACAGAGATCCCTACAGATCCTGCACACAGTGAGAGAACGAGAAAAAACGTGAACATCAAAAAGGAAAACGAAGCAGAGAGACGTAGGCAGAAGATGTTTTTTAAAATCGACGGCATTGGCTTGGCTTGGCTGGGAAGTATTGGATATGAAGGATGTGCAACAGGCAGTGACAGGGAACTGGAAAGTGGGCTTTCTGTGTGGAAAGTTTTTTATTTTTTAAATATATGAATAATACATGTATACGTTCTTGTAGTACAGTTTCCATGCAAAAGTAAAGTTTTTCTTGATGATTTTCTCCCTCTCCAGCCAATGAATCTCACCTTCTTCTTTAGGAATAACCTGGATCTTCTGAACCCTTTCCCTCTCTCCCTCCTGTTTTAAGGGAAAGTTGGCGATTTGAGTCAGCTTCTCCCACAAAAACTGCACAGATTTTGTTGCGTGACTTTAGCTGCTTTCCGCACACTGTGACAACACACTCCTCTTTGTACTCTGTGTTTCCCATGTCTATCCAACTAGCTCCTGTCCCCCTCTGCTGTCTCGTCTCACCTCTGGACAGGAGCTGCTCAGTTCCTCTCCTGTATCTACTTAAGCCTAGAAGCACACTCTTTGCCAGTATCATTTTATGTCTTATGTATCAGTTCAGTCTTTGAAGAGTTGGCTCTGGAGATGGTTTCAGTTGTGGACTAACAGAGAGTCTTGGGACCAAATCTTCAGTAAGGACCCTCCAGCCCGTCAGATCATAGAAAGTCTCATCTTGAACTAGAGTTTGATTTCTGCACCCCACGTTTCTCCCACTCCATCAGGGACTCTGTCAGGTTCCCCATCAGGGCAGTCTTGGGTAGGAGCCGGGTACCATCTAGTACTTCTGGTCTCATGCTGATGTAGCCTCTGGCCAAATCTTTTTCTATACATCTGAATATCTTTGTCTTTGTGGAAACTCGATGTTCTAGTGTCTGTGGGGTCTCAAAGACTCAGAATTCACTCGACAACAGTTGGTTTGGTTTATTGATTTTGAGCTATACAGAAAACCATCAGGAATCATTGAGTGGCATAAACAGTGAAGCACTTAATTACTAGCCAAAAAGTTGGCAGTCTGGAGCCAGCACAGAGGTGCTTCAGAAGACGGACCTGAGGACCGTCTTCTTTGGAAAGTTCACGGCCCTGAGAACCTCGCAGAGCGCAATTCCACTCTGCACACAGTGTGTCTGCATGAGTCAGAATCTCCGTGGCCGCAACTAACCACAGCAATGTCGAGAACTCTAGTTAGCTTCTGTGTGGTGTTTGTCACTGTTCTTGTTTTAGGTAAAAATGAGATACTGCTGCCCAGTCTGCATTCTTGCTGCTTAGACTTAATAATCTTGGAAATGTCACCATTGGTTCATACCGTACTATTTCCCTTTTGAAGTGTTGCTGCCCTGTGTTCCTTAACAGAATCATGCCATAGAATATTTTCAGACCTTTGTTACTGTAAACAGGCAGCCTCATCCCTGCTTGTTTCAGTAGAGGTACAGACACAGCATTGACGTCTGGGAGAAGAGCTAAGCTGCCTTCTCGTAAAGACGTGACCAAAGTGTGGCATGACCAGAGCGCAGCATGACCAAAGCGTAGCGTGTCACGTGAGGCACCAGCAACAGTGGGCAGGAGGGCCCTTTCTCCACATGCAGCTCAGTGTGGGCACTCAGTTGTTTCTGTTTCGCCAGAGAAATGGGCAAAAACGTCATTGTCATGATTGATATTTCCAGTCACTTGTTATATATTATTTGACCCTTTGTATTTCTGCTCTGAATTGCTTGATTTATTTCTCATTGCCAGTTTTTTGGCTGGGTTTCCTTTTCTTGTTTTGTAAGGAGTCCTTTAATATTGTAAATGTTAAGCCTTCATGTACTCTGAAAAGTCATATGGAGATACTTTCTCCTAGCTTATTACTTGTCTCTCTTTATGGCTTCTGGCTTTTGTGTATGTGTTGTGTTTAATAACAGTAATTAATAATCAGCAAGGACTTATGACCTTTGAGCACTTACAGTGTTGTGTTCTAAGTAGTGTTAATTTTTGTAACAGCCCCGTGAGGTAGGCACCTTATTAGCCCCATTTTTTCACGGGAGGGATGTGGTTCAGGGAGGTGAAGTGAGGGACGTAGATCTGAGTGGAACCAGAATAAAATTCAAACAGTCCAGCTGTAGCAGCCACGCCTGAAATGGGATACTTCTGATCATCTTTGTTTGACATAGCTGTTAAACAGATTCTTCTTTATGTGCCTTTACCAGGCCTCCCAGTAAGTGTTCTCACTGGTTCCCATTTATTTCTACAATAACTTTGCAAAGGAAGGAGATAACCCATTTTACATATGGGAAAATTAAGACCTTTTGATTACTATTCTCATGTTTTTGCTGTTTATTTATTTTTTTATAAGTAGTGCATTTCAAGTCCTTTGTGTTGTCTTTTGCACGAGCTCTTTATATATTGAAGATACTAGTAATTTTCAGATTAACTTTATGATTTCTCTTTCTTAGAACTTCATGCAGTCCTAGCTCTTCCTAAGTGTAGTTTATTTTATTTATTTTTATCTAGGGAAGGCGTTCCCTGATTTTTTTTCTTCTAAATATGTAAGTTTCTTTGTTTTAACAATATTTACTGTTTCTGGAGCCCTGGTGACACAGTGGTTAAGAGCTTGGCTGCCAGACAAAAAGGTCAGCAGTTCAAATCCAGCAGCTGCTCCTTGGAAATTCCATGGGGACAGTTCTGCTGTGTCCTATAGGGTTGCTGTAAGTCAGAATCGACTCAAAGGGAATGGATTTTTTTTCCTTAATGCTATTCTTTTTGGAATGTACGTACCTACAAGCACTAAAAATTTCATAAGTAAGTAGTTTTTCTCAATGACTTTTTTAAGTAGTCGATTACCTTCTAAGTGTTACACAGTCTCCTCACATTGGCATGTTTTATAGTGCGGTGGAGTCAGCCTACGGCATTTGAATCCTGGCTCTGCCGTTTCCATGGAGTATAATTTAACCCTTTCTGGTCCCATTTCCTTCTTAGTAAAATAAGGTTAGTAACAGTATCACAGGGTTATTGACAGGATCAAATGAGGTCGTGCCTCTGCTAAGGCTTGTGTGGTACCACGTACAGCGCTTCATATTAGTTGTTGGTATTTCTGTGATACTCACTTAGATAATTATGTGGAATATTTCTTGGAGTTATGAAATCGCATGTTTAGAAAGGACCTTAGAAATTATCAGGATTAAGTAGCTGCTTCCTATAGCCATTGCCATGTTTGTTAGGAAATAACACACCCATGTAAATAACGCACCTGCTTACATAATCCCTAGCATAGCACACGTAAGAAAATAGTACAGGGTTTGCATGGATGGCAAAAAATGTATAACATATTATTTGCATAAAATGTATTTTGTGTGTCTTGACTGTACATCAGATTCACCTGGAGGAGCTTTGAAAGCCTCACCCTGATCTACTGTGACAGTCTCTAGATTTTATGGCTCAGTAGTTTATACTTTCAACAAACTTTCTATGTGATTCTTCGTCAGCTAGCTAGATAGTATTGGGAAGAGGTTGATCAAAAGAGGTTCTGCTTTTATATTTGCCATGTTACAGTATTTGTGTAATGATAGATTAAATGAGCTAATAACAATCAGTGTTTCTTATCTTCCCAATAGCTGTCATGTAGAAGTATGAGAATATATTTTGCCCTTTTTTTCATGGACAAGTTAGTATTGCTTTCCATCCTGATTTTTCCCCCAAATTCAGTGATAACTTTTAAGATGTGAAAGTTATCTATTTCTTTTATGTTACCTGCAGTATCAAACATTTGTATTAAGTTTCCATGGAGTGCTAAGTAATTCTTTCTGAATTTGTGTCTTTGAAGTTATTAATTATGAACTAGCTAATACTATTTTTTAATTTTTAGAGCTCTTTGACAACTACATGCAGCAAGATGCCCATGAATTCTTAAATTACCTGCTAAACACCATTGCTGATATTTTGCAAGAGGAGAGAAAGCAGGAGAAGCAGAACGGCCGCTTAGCGAACGGCAGCATCGCCGGCGAGGACAACAGCGGCGCACCGGACCCCACGTGGGTTCACGAGATTTTTCAGGGAACATTAACTAATGAAACCAGATGTCTTACTTGTGAAACGGTAAGTACTTCATAAAGCTCTGGGAAGAAATACGTGATTTGTTATATGAGGGTCTGAGAGACGGGCACGCAGGTCGTGGTTGTCAGACGCAGTGCAGGTGTTGGAGCCTTAGAAACGGCTCTGCGCTTTCTAGCAGTGCCGCTCTTGAGCCCAACTGCCCTGGGTGACAGAACGTGACGTACTGCCACTTGAACTCTTGGATTTGGTTTTATGGAGGCCGTAAAGCCATGGTGTGGAAATTGTGTCACTTGGGTGAATTTGTTTTTCCTTTGCCCACAATGTTTATTGCTGAGGTAAAAACTAAAGCAGGCTGTCTGCACCCCAGGAGGAGACACTGCTCCTTTGCCAGCGACTCTGTAGAGATGAGCAGTGGGAAGATTGGTCAGGTGCGGGGTCAGATAACCTAGGACTCCTGTCGGTTTTAGAAAACTGGTCTGGTGTGAGGTCACAAAACCTAGTACTTCTGTTGGTTTTATTTTTAGCGTGTTACTCGTTTCTCACTTAGAGAATGAAACATCGAACAAACTCATATCTAATCAGGTATCCACTCTCCCGTGTTGTCCATTGAACCCGTAAAGCCTTCCCTCCTTCCCCTTTCAGTACAGAGCCCAGTTTAGAACTGGGCATTACATCTAGTTAACGAGCATCTTTAACCTCTTTTTTTTTATTATGATTAATTTTTTTATTGCGATTAAGTGAAACTTTACAGTCCAAGTCAGTTTTGCATACCCGGCCTCTGCGGCCCTCCGTGCTCTCCTCACCCTGTGCCAGCATGCTTGTCTTTTCAGCTGTTCACTTGTACCCTCCTGTCCACTCTCTCTCCTGCCCTCTAGAAAGAAGCCAGTAGGGCAGCCTCTTGTATGTATATAACCACAAGGTACACCCACCACCTGTATCGCTCTGTGGCCCCAAATCCAGTCCGTTCTCTGTCTGAAGTGTTTGAACCTCTTTTAGTCTAGCACATTTCTGGAGCTGGTTTTTGTCTTTGGCGGTGTTTCCATTTTTGAGAACACAGCTCCCTGCTGTTTGTGCACTTCCTTCGTAGGGAGTTGGTCTGGTGCCTCCTCCCGATTGGATGCCACTCATGCATTCTCAGCTGAGATACTGAGATGTGATGTTTTTGTCCTTTTCAGTATGTCATGTCACAGACACTCAGGGTCCCTCTGCCCCTCATTGGTAAGATTAATGTTGATCACTGAGTCACAACTTTGTTCGTTTTCTCTGCTTTAAAGTTGCTGTTTTTTAAATCCTTTATAGCTAGCTAGTAGGCAGTCGTTAAAAACCAAATCCATTACCGTCAAATTGATTCCAGGTTTTAGTGACCCTAAAGGGCAGAGTAGAACTGCCCTGTAGGGTTTCCACAGCCATAACCTTTACAGGAGGAGACTGGCACATCTTTGGCCCAGAGCAGCTGGTGGGTTCTGAGTGCTGACCTTCAGGTTTGCTGCTGAACACTTGACTACTGTGCCACCAGGGTGCCTTCAGCACCTTGCAAATACCCAGCTACTCTTCAAAATCTTCCCCAAGATTCAACATCCATTGATGGTCTTTGCCTGATCCAGTCTTCACTGTACTGGTTGTACTAGTAGTTTTTAAGAACTGTCTTAGTTACCTAGTGCTGCTATAATAGAAATACCACAGTGGGTGGCTTGAACGAACAATTTTTTTTTTTTTTCGTAGTTTAGGAGTCTAAAAGTCAGAATTAGGGTGACAGATGTCGGTACAGAGATCCTTTCTGTCTGTGAGCACTGGGAGAAGGTCGTTGTTTCTTCAGTTTCTGTTTGTTCTGTGGTGATCTGTGTATGGTGTGGCATCTGCTTTCCCTGTCTCTGCTAGCTTGCTTCCTTGTGTAATCTTTTCTTTTTGTATCTTAAGAAATAGTGTTAGTGTAGTGTATCCTGAGTCAAATTAACATAACAAAGAAAGCCATTCATGTGTAGGATTAAGCAGAACCCAAACCCACTGGACTGTTCAATCTGTTCCTACACATTATGACACTATGGACAGAATGGAACTACCCCAGAGAGTTTCCAGGACACTCCTGGTGGATCTGAACTGCCGATCTTATAGTTAGTGGTTGTAGCACTTAAACCACCTGTGCCACCAGGGTTTCCTTGTGAGATTAGAGCCACCAAAAAAAAAAAAAATGCCCCAACCCACTGCCTTCGAGTGGATTGCTAGCAATCCTATAGGACAGAGTAGAAGTGCCCCATAGAGTTTCCAAGGAGCACCTCTTAGGTGTGAACTCTGCCAGCCCTTGGTTAGTGGCTGTAGCAGCTAACGGCTGGATCACCAGGGCTTTCAGTGTGGCAGCAGGTGTACTGGAAAACCAAACCCATTGCCACTGAGTCAAAGCCAAGACACCCTTTAGGACAGAGCAGAACTGCCCCATAGAGTTTTCAAGGAACAGCTGGTGGGTGCAAACTGGTAACCTTTGGATTAGCAGCCAGGGTCCTAACCACTGTGTCACGGAGGCTCCAGAACCAGAGGTGTGGGATTAGGGTTTACAACACATATTTTTAGGGAACACAGTTCAGTCATAACAGTAACATTGGAAGATACCGTGGTCGCTGGAAAAGAGTATTCACAAGCAAGAACAACAACAAAAAAATTAAACCTACTGCAGTCGAGTTAGTTCCCACTCGTGGTGACCCTGAAGGCAAGAAAAAGTTTTATGGGTGTTTGGAAGAAAAACACAGCCCATTTGATTGACTGCGTCAACTACACAGAGGCTGAAAAGCAGCAGGATTTGTTGATTTCTTCTTAAGCAAATGGTGATGTGAGGGGAGGAGGTGTTCAATAATGAATCACAGATGATGTGCTCTTTACATGGAAACATAACCCTACCCCAGTGAGCAGCCTATGGGTTGTTGATTTTGCATCGATCATTTGCCATATGATCTCAGTCAACAGTGTAATTTCGGTGAATGAAGAACACAGTATCAGTAAATCGGTAAAACTCCCCTTTGTGAGTAAGTTCCTAGTGGTGAGCCTTTATCAGGTCAGGTGAAGGAGCTGTAACCCAGGACTTCCATACACTAACAGCAGCCTGTGAAGATTGGAGGAGGGGGTCTTTTGTATGTGTTTTGTTCATTAACTCAGCCCTTTGTTAACTGTGGTGATGTCTGGACTGGGCAGTGCTTCTGTAGAAAATGGGACTCAGTGCTCATCTTTTTTCAGTCTGATCAACTCTAGTTATTATTTTAATGTGAGTTCTTCAGTTTTGTAGTTAAATAGTAAAATTTTGTCATAACTGAATTCCAGACCTTAGGAAATGTGTTTCTTTCTTTGTTATTAGAGTAGTACATCAACTCGAGTTGCAGGAGTAAGCAGAATTTGGCAGTTCCTTGATAATATGAAATTTGGTTTGTATTAGAAATCAGAATGTGTATAATACAGTCTTCTTTGAAACAAAAAGTAGTTGAATTTGCTTGTTACCATTCTGAGAAATGCAGTAATAGGTGATGTCAGAAAGGAAGGTTTGGGAAACTTATGATCTGATCTGTAATGAATGGATACTGATGATTTTACCCACTTTTTGCTAGGTTATCGTGTGGCCTATAATATACATTTGCAGATAATCTGTCAAAAATAAAGGGTATGAATTGAGACTGTTTCCTGAGAATCGAAGCTGTCATCATGCAGATTCCATAGGTGATCATTAGTATGAATGTAAATTTATCAAACTAATCTAGAGACAAGAAATACAGGATTTTGCAAGACTGAATATGTATTTCTTCATCCAGCCTCACACAGATATTTGGGTACCAGTTATAGGTAGAAAGTGAATAGAGGATGACAGAAGGTGTTAAGGCATGGCCTTGGATCTCATGATCCTTGTAGATTCCTGCAGACCAGCCAGTAGCTAGTGGTGCATTTCCAGAGCAGGGCACTATGGGATAGGTCGGCACAAGATGCTGTGAGAACCCAAGAATGAGAGACCTAGCAGCTGGAAGAGTGGCTGTACTGGCATTTGAAGGAATCAAAGATAATTCCTTGTTTTTACAGATAAGCAGCAAAGATGAAGATTTTTTAGACCTTTCTGTTGACGTGGAACAAAACACATCCATTACTCACTGCTTAAGGTATTTATAGAATTATTTTGTTTGTGGAGTGTAATGACTGCCTTTGGTTTAGATTGTTTTTAAATGAATGTGTGAGCTTTTCCTGGTGTCTACAAAATAAATTTGCTTTGACATTTATGCAGGGGTTTTAGCAACACAGAGACCCTGTGCAGCGAGTACAAGTATTACTGTGAAGAGTGCCGCAGCAAACAGGAGGCCCACAAACGGTGAGCGCCTGCTTCTGGACGTGGCCAGCAGCCCTTGGGCAGGAGACGTGGTAGCGGGGCTCTTATAACTGAAAGTGATTCTTGAAAATTTATACTGAGTAAAATTGATAATTTTATCACAGTTAGGACTCATTAGGTCTGAGGTAAATGTTATTCTACTTGAAGCTTTTATGGCAAAGACTGCAGACCCTCAGGTAATTTCCTGCATTTAGTGACTGCTGAATAATCACAAACTGGTACAGTTAAAATATTTGTCTTTGGAACTGCTGATTATGCCAACTTTTTTTTCCTTTTCAAGAATGGTGAGAGGAGTAAGGGCTCACCTTACTCTGGTTTCTGCTGTTCCTGTGAAATCCTCCTAGGATTTCATACTGCCTCTTAGTGTGTCACTGTGAGCACTGGAGTCATGTTGTCAGGGAATGTTGCAGTCATCACTGTAACTGTTGCACAGTTTAGTTCACAACACAAGCAGCACAAAAGATGCCTTTTTTCCCCTAAGCCATTTGAAAGTAAGTGACTGCTGTGTTGCCTTGTGGTCCTCAGACATTTCATTATGTCATTATGTGTTACCTGTAAATCAGGAAAGCTTCTTGTGTAACCGTATCCATCAGAGGAAATCAACACATTCCTATTATCTAATCCTCAGACTGTAACTGTGTGTCACCATTTGTCCCAGTAATGTCCTTTATTGAAAAAAGATCCACTCCAGAATCACTGGTTACATTTAGAATTTGTACCCTTTTTAAAAGTCTTTTTGATCTGGAACAGTTCCATGGTCTTTTCTTGAGTTTAATGATCTTGACATTAGCGTCTGAGTGTCAGTGTGCGTTGCTGTTGGGGTGTTGCTATTGTCAAGTCTGCTTAGTGAACAGAGCTGGAGGGTGTGTGTGTACGTGTGTGTGTGTATCTGTATCTGTGTGTGTATGCATGCACCGTGCACACACATTTGCATCTGCATTTGTGTTTCCTCTCTCCCTCCCTCACCCTCCATCCATAAAGCATGAATTCATAGTGATATATCCAGTTGCAGCATATACCATGGAGTTCATTTGAGTTTTCTCCCACTTCATATTTACAACTTCTTTCTCTGACAGTAGAAAGTGGATCCCCGTATCATCACTGTATTTACTCTTCACTTTTGGGGTCACTGCTCCTGTCTGTAAACCAGTTGCACTGTTCATGTGTTTCCCTACAACACATATGCGTGTGTGTTTGCTCTCTCACTTGGATGCTGTCCTCGATTCTTACCTTACTGGTTTCTAAGCGGAGTTGGTTGGACTAGGAAAGGGAAGAGCTCATAACTTACGTTGTGATCTTGAGCAAGTAATTTAATCTTTTTGAACCTCACATGGATTATTGACTTCCAGGGTTCTTATCAGCTCTAAGAGTCTGCAGTTATAGTGTTAGAATAAGAGAATGACCTCGTGTTGAGTGTATAGATCTTTTGTTATTGTTAGGCACCATCAAGTCAACTCCAGCGCATGGTGAGCTCATGTGACAGTAGGTTTTGAAGTCTATGATCTTTACAGGACGTATCACCAGGTCTTCCTGCCGTGTTGCTGCTGGGTTGATTTGAGCCACTAGCTTTTCAGCCAGCAGCCAGATACGTAACTGTGGTGCCGCCAGATCACAGTTCTTAACTAGAGAAATAAAAGTCAGTTTTACGTAAAGAGATTGTAGTCTGGGAATACTGAAGAACAACTTCTACAGGTGTTAATAATGTGTCACAAAGAAAAGATATTCTGTGATAAAATTAGGTTGCTATATAATACAATGCCCTCGTAGATAATTATATTTTATGTTGCAGACTATGAAAAAAACCCACAGAATAGAATGTGATTAACTTTTCTCACCTAGCTTTTCCCAGAGTTTTTTGCATGTAGCCTCCTTTCACACAGCACACGCATGAACTACGTCACAGCTTAGGAAGACGTTCAGTTCGGGAACTGTGGGCAGAACACTTCGTATAGTTTTATCCAGTGGGAGGGTAGACAGTGTATGGGTAAAGGTGGAGCAATGTTCCTGGGGAATTGGGAAAAGAAAAGACTTATGTCTTCATTTCAGGTGGTGGTCTCTGTTTTTCTGGACAGTGGGATAGAGGAGCAAAATCTCTGTCGCCTCTGTCATTGATATGAGGCCTGAGGATTAATCAGAGTGGGCTGGGAGCTAAGCCAGAGGCTTCCTCTCTCTTGCCTTCCTGTACTTTCCCTTTAAGGAGCCCTGCTGCTGCAGTGGTGAAGCATTTGGCTACTAACCAGAAGGTCAGGGGTTCGAACCCACCAGCCACCCTGGGGGGAAGATGTGGCAGTCTGGGCCCTTAAGGATTTCAGCCTTGGAAACCCCGTGGGCAGTTTCTTCTCTGTCCTACGGGGTCACTGTGAGTTAGGATCAACTCCACAACAGTGGCCTGCTCTCCATTTGCTCTGTATGCAGGCTTAGCCCGTGTCTGGGACCAACTCTGTCTTCACAAGGCACTGGAGAAGCACGATTGCAGTACCCAGGTGACTCCACATCAGGTTGTTATGGCCACACACTCGTCCCAGGGTGTATACCCTAGATTCAACAGTTGGGGTTCTTCTATTCCTGAAATCAAGTTCTTACCTTTTCTTCAGTTTGTGTAATTAGATCCATGCCTTATTCTCCCTTTCCCATGTCATGGCCGTGGACACTTTTATGATACCATGTTAGAATCTCAGTCGTAGGGTTTTGTCTTGTTCCAGTCCTCATCTCGACCCTCCCCTCTTGGAGACATCCCCATTAGGGTGCTCCTGAATCTGACCTTTATGTCTTCTTGGTTGGGTCCTTACTATCTGTGGACAGTTCGGTGCTAACTGGCTGCATGTCTGCCCAGGTCTGTAGATACTTCTTAGTACTCTGTGCCATCTGCTCACCGTGGTGGTCCACGGGCGTCATGCATTTCGAAAGTGTGCCCTCATCCCACTGTTAGATAACAGGATTGTGTTTAAATAGATACTGCACACTAGTGTGTGGTGCAGCGCTATGAACAGTAGGGAAAAATGGAATCAGCCTAGGTGCCTATCAGCAGATGAATGGATAAACAAACGATGGTATATTCACACAGCAGGCTACTGTGTAATGATAAAGAACAGCGTTGAATTTAGGAAAGATCTCATAACAGAAGAAATCTGAAAGATGACATTCTGCTCAGTGAAATGTGCCATTTGCAAAAGGACAAATGTTGTATTAGACCACTGTTATAAGGACCAAGAAGGGGTTTAAGTACTGAAAAAAATAGTCTTTGATGGTTACAAGGGTGGGGAGGGAGAGAGAGGGGCACTCATTAATTAGATAGTAGATAAGAATTAAGCTAGGTGAAGGAAGGGACAACATACAGTAGAGGAGAAGTCAGCACGAGTAAGACTCGAAAGCTAACATGTTTCCTACCTATGAGCAAACACTTCAAAGGACAGAATAGCAGGGACATGGTTTCAGGGGACATTTAGGTCATTTGGTATAACAAAGTTTTTTTAAGAGAAAGTTGTGCATCCCACTTCGGTGAGTGGTATCTGGGGTCTTAAAAACCAGCAAGTGGCCATCTGGGATCAATTGATCCCAAGCCATCTGGAACAGAGGAGAATGAAGACCATCAAAGACATAAGGAAAATATGAGCCCAAGTGTACCAAGAGGTACCACATAATCCAGAGACCACATCAGCTTGAGACCAGAAGAACTAGATGGTACCCAACCACCATCAAGGACTGCCCTGCCAGAGAACACAAAAAAGAGTCCGTGTCGTAGCAGGAGAAAAATTGGTTTGTGGAAGTAGAACTCTGTTAAAAAGATCAGATTTGATGGTGCAACAGACTGGTGGGTCCCCAGAAGACATGACCCACAGACTGTCAGCCCAGAATTAAAACTGTTCTCTAAGCCAACTCTGCAGACAGATTGGACTGGACTGTAAGACATAAAATCATACTCGTGAGGTGTGTGCTTCTTGGCTTAAGTAGGTACATGAGGCTAACTAGGTAGCTTCTGTCCAGAGGCAAGATGAGAAGGTAGAGGGGGACAGGAGCTAGTCGAATGGACAAAGGAAATACAGGGTGGAAAGTAATGTGCTGTCACAACGTGGGAACAGTAGCTAGAGGTACATAGCAGTGTATGTGTAGGTTTTCATATGATGAATTGATGTGAATTGTAAACTTCCACTTACAGCATAATAAAATACTTTTGATTTGTGGTTGTGTTACCTTGTGTTAATTTCATCCCATCGCTTGGATCTTGGTTAGTTACCTTAGTGTTTTCCTTCTAGCCATTGAATTGTCCTTTCCTTTAACCCCATTTAAGTTTGCCACAGTTAATTCTTATTTATGTTACAGTTTATAAGAGCACAGAACTTAGCCTGTAGAATTATATGTCTGTGGAAATTACTCAGCTTTTCTGTGTGGTCAAGACTTTTCTCCTAACAAGATGTATCTTGGGCTGGGTTCTCAAGAGAAGCAAAACCAGTGAAACGCCTGTGTACACACACATGTACATATATCTGTATCTGTATCTCTGTGCGTATATACACAGAGAGAAAGAGATTGATATCAAGGAAATGGCTGGCACAGTTGTTGTTATTGGGAGGTGCCGCTGTGTCAGTGCCAACTCACTGTGAGCCTGTGTACCACAGAATGGAGCACTGCGCAGCCCTGCGCCACGCCCACAGTTGTTTTTTTGCTCAAGGCCATTGTGGCAGCCTCTGTGTCAGTCCGTCTTGTGGAGGGTCTTCCTCTTTTTCGTTGACCATCTACTTTACCAAGCCTGATGTCCTTCTCCGGGGATTGATCAAAGTACGTAAGACACAGTCTCTCTGTCTGTGCTTTTGAGAAGCACTCTGGTCATACTTCTGGGACATACCTGTTTGTTCTTTTGGTGATCTGCATCAATTCTTCTTCTGTCTTCGTTATTCATTATTCACCTTTCACTTGTATAGCATGCAATTGAAAATACTGTGGCTTGGGTCAGGCACACCTTAGTCTTCCAGGTGACATCATTACTTTTCAACACTTTAAAGAGGTCCTTTGCAGCAGATTTGCCCGTTGCAATGCATGTTTTGATTTCTTGACTGCTGCTTCCATGGGTGTTGATTGTGGACCCAAGTAAAATGAAATCATTGACAACCTCCATCTTTTCTCCCTTTTTGATGGTGTTGCTTACTGGTCTACTTGTGAGGGTTTTTGTTTTCTTGATGCGGAGGCGCAATCCATACCAAAGGCAGTGGTCTCTCATCTTCATCAGTGAGTGGAGGGTTGCATCATCTGTATATAACTCAGCTTGCTAGGGAGTCTTCCTCCAATTCTGATGCTTTGGTTTTCTTCATAAAGTCCAACTTTTTGGATTATTTGCTTGGCATGAAGATTAGAAAGGTATGGTGAAAAGATACAACCGTGATGCATACCTTTCCTGACCTTCAGCCATGCAGTGTTGTCTTGTTCCGTTGAAACAACTGCCTCTTGATCCATGCACGGATTCCAAATGAGCATGACTCAGGGTCCTGGAATTCCGATTCTCAGCAATGTTATACATAGTTTATCATGATCCACGCGGTCCAGTGCCTTTATGCAGTCATTAAAACACAGGGAGACATGTTTCTCGTATTCTCTGCTTTTAGTCAAGATCATCTGACTTGAGCAGTGGCATCCCTGGGTCCATGTCCTCTTATGAATCTGGCTTGAATTTCTGGAAGTTTCGTGTCAGTGTAGTGCTGCAGTCCACTTTTGAATGATTTTGAGCGAAATTTTACTTGCATGTGATGTTAAAGATGTTGTTTGGTAATTTTTGCACTTGGCTGGATCACCTTTCTTGGGAATAGGCATCAGTATGGGTCTCCTCTGGTCAGCTGACCAGATAGCTGTCTTCCAAATCTGTTGACATAGACGAGTGAGCACTTCCAGTGCTGCACATGTTGGTTGAAACATTTCAGTTGGTCCCCCATCCATTCCTGTGGAACCTTGTTTTTCACCAGTGCCTTCAATCACATCTAGTACCTTTCACATCCAGTACCTAGCTTGGACTCTCTCCTTCAATTCTGGATCATATGCTGCCTCTTGAAATAGTTGAATGCTGACCAATTCCTTTTGATGCAATGACTCTTGTATTCTTTCCATCTTTAGATGCTTCCTGAGTCATTTAATATTTTCTCTATAGAGTCCTTCACTATTGCACCTCGAGGCTTGATTTCTGTCTTCAGTTCTTGCAGCTTCAGAAACACAAAGCATGTTTTTACTCTTTGGTTTTCTATCTCCAACTCTCTGCACATGTCGTTATATAATACTTGGTCTTCTCAAGTTGCCCCATTGTGGAGGCTGGTAACTCCTAATCCATGGGTTAAGCTGGAGGTGTCTCCCAACTCATGTAGCTGCAAGAGCTCCTGAACCTAAGACCCAGACCATAGAGGCGGTTGAATCCCAGACTGGCAAACAAGCTGCCAGGTCAAGTCTGAACAACCTGAGGGTGGATGCACAGGAGCCAGCTGCAGAATCCAGAGCAAACAAGACCTTGAGCCTTGCCAGAAAGTTTACCTGTATTGGATGTAGGCCATACCCCCAAGGAACTTCCCATCAGTTGATTGGCAGTTCACAGCAGATCCTATCATGTAGTAATCACATTATATCAGATCTCATCCTGCAGAAGATTACATCATTATATGACTACAAAGGTACACTGTAACTGCCAAACCACTGAGAATTGTGACTCAGGCAAGTTGACACACAACCAAAACAATCACAGGACGTTAATTAAGTTCTTATGTGCTTGTGGCTGGGATATTAAATTCATCTGGGGCAGAACTTAACAGCTGGTTCTCTCTGGGCCAAATTCAGTCTGTAGATCTACTTGTTTGGCTTTTGTAGTTTATAAAAATGGGAATTTTGTTTAAAAATTATTTGGGGATACTCTTGAAAAAATCAGTAGATCGGATTGCACTGATCCTGGCGTTCATTCTTCATGGCATCATGTGCCTACAGCTCGGTGGTTGGTGTTGTGCTTTGGGAGTGGTGCAGACGGTATCGCTCCCAATCTTTTGGCAGGCTCTCACATCCAGTACCTAGCACCTCCTGGCTCTTTCCGGAGGACTCCCTTGGCTGCTAGAGAAGAACGTTTCTGGGAATTTCTCCCCTCTCCAAAGTCTTTAAACATTGATTAACAGCTGGGGAAAAGAGTATAAAAACCTAGCTACCTTGTTGTTGGGAAAAATTTGAGGAGGAATGTCTTCTCCAGAGTTTCTTTGTGGGAGTAGGCTGAAGCTACCCCACAGTTTTTGCCTGAGATCAGATCCTTACTTGGCTTCTTTCCCATCCCTGTCTTGTTCCCCCACTTCCCATCTGGTGAACAAATCACGTGCATGTGACTTCTTGCCTCTGGTTCACTTCTGGGGAACATGACCAAAAATAGGAAGGATGTGCTCTCTAAAAGGCCATTAATTCCTATGTCTTTGTAATATACTGGCTCCTGTAGTCATTTGCGGTTGGAACCTTGTATGTAGTGTGAGTGGTAAGTTTTTGCTAGGAAAGTAATACTTGTGATCTGCTCATTTCTGCTCTGATGGAATACTACTATTTATGAAAGTCATGTTGTTTGACAGCATGTGTGTTCTGCAGAGATATTCTGGGAACTTTAGGTAAGGGTAGAGATATTTTTCTTTGGGAGCAGAAATGGAATTTCTTCTATACACTTGTAATAGATCCTTTTTTTAAAAAATGCCCCTCAAAAGTTCATGGTTACTATGTTGTTTTGGGACTATAAAGGCACTTTTAGTTATTGGTTTTTAGAAAGAAATTGAATTTTAAAATTTTTCAGCTTTTTTAGGGTAACTGTTATGTCATGACCAAGTAGACTGTCTGTATTGCTGGATTCAGTTTGCTGTGTTTTCGTGATCATGCTGATGTGTGTGTTCTTGAGGAGTATTGGTCTGCACTTTTCTGGTAATAGTTTTATCAGGTTTGGGTGCTGGGTTTATTCTGGCCTTGAAAATGAATTTGCGGGAAGGGGTTTAGAGAAAATGCTGGAAGGAGTAGCCTTCTGCTGTTGTCCTCTGACACAAACCCACACTCCCTTTGGAAAAAAAAAAACAGAAACTGGGACAAGCAACTTTGTCAGACCTCTGGAAACTAGTGAAAAGGTGCAACAAAGTGAAATGCCAATTTCAGAAGAAGACGACAGCTGTAGATAGCAGGCGTGGTTTGGTGTGGTGTGGTTTGCTGCTTACCTGTGCCTCACTGTCCTCAGGCCTTGGCCGTGATCAGAGCTCACCCATTGGTGGTTTGCTGTGTGTGGCTGTTCTCATCTGTCTGGGACCTACCCATAGGGCTGAAGCCAGGCGCTCTCTTGATTTGACCTGCCTCAGAGCTCTTTCAGGATTGAAGGGGATTGGGACGCCACCTAAAGCTGGAAGTGCACGTAGATTCTGGTGCACAGGAGTACGGTGAGGCATTCGTTTAGCACCTAAGTGCTGGAAAGAGAGATGGAAAAAGAGTTTCTTTCAGAAACTAGTGCTTTCAAAAGCACTGTGCATTTAGGGGTGTTGAGAAAGCCCCATGCATGCCTAGGCAAGATGTATACTCAGAAATGATATAAGACCATCCATTTTGACATTGGACTGAGCCCTGAGCTCAGTGTAAACCTGGTAAGTGTTGAAGGAGTGCGTGACACAGAGCCGTTGTGCGAAAGACTTATGAGTTTGTTTTTCTTTTCCCCTGGTGGTCAAGGAAATAGCTGTCAAGACAGGAACAGCACAGTAGTTGAGAAACAGAGATCTCAGCATCTCCACACATCCAGGAAAGCAATCTTTGCAAAAATAGAGGAAATCATTAGAGACGGATGACTACAGGCTTCCAATAGTTAGAAACCCCAGCAAGCCCAGAGGCAGGGCAGAGTGATTTCTAGAGTTGCGTTATAATATTCAAATGCTCAGATTTCAACCCAAAGTCACAAGGCACGAGAAATGGGAAATGATGACATATTCAGAAGAATCAAGTAAAGGGAGAAAAACTGTCATTTGGAAGCCTAGTTAATTTGACTGAATAAAGATTTAAAAAACAAATAAGATCAAAAAGCCAAAGGAAAACAGGGACAGAGAACTAAAAGAAATCAGGAAAATGATACAGAAACAAAATGAGAATATCCATGAAGAACTTATAATCAGGCAAGTGCTGGAGCTGAAGAGCACAGTAAATGAAATGAAGAATGCACTAGAGAACCTTAGCAGCAGATCTGCACTGGCCGAAGAATTAATAAACTTGAAGATAGGACAGTTGAAATCACTAAGTCTGAGCAGCAAAATTAAAATAAGAAAGAATGACATGACTAGACCCTAAGGGACTTGTGAGACCCCATCAAGTGGATATGCACCTTGCTGGGAGTCCCAGAAGGAAAAGATACAGGAAACACCTCTACTCTCCTGCTAATCCTTTCCTAACCTCTAGAACCACCGTTCTGTTCTCTATGTCTGTAATTGTATCTGTTTTAGTCAGCTAGGGCTGCTCTAACAGAACTACCACAGAGTGGATGGCTTTAACAAAGGAAGATTTATTCCTACATAGTCTGGTAGGCTGCAAGTCCATATTCAGGGTGTCCACTCCAGGGGAAGGCTTTCCTCCCTTGTCGGCTCTGGAGGAAAGTCCAGTATTGCATCAGTCTTTGTCCAGGGAGCATCTTGGTGCAGGAACGTCAGGTCTGAAGGATGCGCTCTTCCGGTGCAGATTTCTTGATGGTGCGAGGTTCCCAATTCTCTGCTTGCTTCTCTTTCCTTTTATCTTTTGCAGGCCGAAAGGATTAAGGGTGGGGCAAGCCATACTCCGGGGAAACTCCCTTTAGAGTGGAGCAGGGAGGTGATCTAAAGGGATTTACAGTCCCACCCTAATCCTTTAACACGCAGCATAGGAAAACCACAGAATGGAGGACAGTCACAAGATACTGGGAATCATGGCCCATGCCGTCAGGGCCTCTCTATTTTCTAACATGGGTAATTAGCATTTTCTCTTTTTTTCTCAATTAGCCTTGTTAGAATTTTATAGCTTTAATTGTTTGTAAACCTTTATTGTTTCTGTTGTCTGTTTTACTGATTTCTCCTTTCTGTTATTTTCTTTCCCATGCTTGCTTTGGTTTTCATTAATTCTGTTTTCTGACTTGGAAAGGTGAAGTCATACATTATTGATGTTAAACTTTTTTTTTCTTCTAATACAAGCATTTAAAGCTAGGAATTTCCCTCCAGTTCTGCTTTAGCTTGTTTCGTTGGTTTTTAACATACTGTTATTTTCATTATCATCCATTTCATAACGTATTCTAATTTCTCTCGTGGTTTTCTCTTTGTCCTGTTAGTGTTTTAGAAGTATGTTGCTTGCCAAATTGCCTTATTTTGTGGATGTTTCTAGATATATTTTGCTGTTTATTTGGGTCAGAGAACATACTCTGTGATTTAAACCTTTTAGAATTTACCAAGACTTCATTTACTGCCCAGCCCCCGTTGTACTTGAAAAGGATGTTTATTCTGAGGTTTGGGAATAGAGTGTCCTGTAAAGTCAGTCAGATCAGCAAGGAGGTAGTTCATATATTTCCCATTTTTACTGATTTTTGTTGTTGTTGTTGAGAGAAACCTGTTAAAAACTACAATCATTTATTTCTTTAATGTGTCAAACTTTGATTCTTCATTTTGAAGCTTTGATGTTTAGACCATACACTTTCAAAATTGTTCTGTCTTCATGATTAATCTTTCCTCATTATTGTGAAATATTCTTGTTTATCTCGGGTAATATTCCTTGTGTTGCAGTTTGCTGTGTCTGATGTCAGGACAGCCAGCTTATTTAAGATTATTGTTTACGTTGCTGTTTGTATCCTGATTGCTTTCTTTTGTAGTAATTATTTTTCACTATAATTATATATTATTAAGAAAAGACAGTATGTAAATACCTCTTAAGGTAGGGTGTGAAATGAAAGTACCTTATTGTTTTAAAGGTGTGAAAGCAAGAAAATTTGTAATACGATTTGTCCAGATTTTAAACAGTGTTTGTGTAGAATAATTTGCACACTATAAAGTAACTCTGGAAGTAGATTTTTTTTCCTTCAGAACTCTTGTTTGTGTGATTATATACCAGCAGAAGAGAGGTCTGGCTTCCTGCTTACATAAAAGTAGAAGCCTGGAAAACCTCTGGAGCTGTTAGAATCAAGTCATGGGCAATGAGTTTAATTTTTGATTACCAGTAAAAGTGAGACTGGTGTGTAATGTTAAGTGCGTGATTTCTGAAGAAGGAAAATCTGCTTCTAGAGTTACTTTATATTCCTAGAAATGAGTTATTTCAGGCTGTAAAAATCAAATGCACAAACAAACCACTTGCGATCAACTTGGCGCCGATCACAGTGGTCTCATGTCTTTTAACAATAGAAACGTGCTCCGTTGGGTTTTCACTGGCTGTGACTTTTCAGAAGCCGGCAGTCAGGGCTTTCTTCAGAGGTGGGTCTGAGTGGATTTGAACCACCAGCGTGTGGTTAGTAGCCAAGTGCCTAACTCTTTGTACCACCTAGGGACCCGTGCCCAGGGTCATGCGGGCTCTTAAGGTCTGGGGCCAGATTGTTTTTTAGGAAGGACTTCTTGTTGACATTTATCTTGACTAATGTTTCTAAAGGCTAATTCCTAAGTATTCTAGGAATTATAAACTGTCCCCTACATTCAAGGTCGATGGAATCGAGATGTCACTTAATGCTATAAAGTTACTCAGTTGTCTTCATTAGATGCACGGCTTTGTAAATTTCTTCTTTTAGTTCTGAGAAATATTGTGCTTCCCTTAGCCATAGATAATGAAATTTGGCAGCATCTGTCAAATATCTGTGGTGCCCCAGGCATGGTAGACAAAGGAAATGGTTTCTATCTGCCAAGAGCTCAGAGCTTGAAAGAAGAGAAAGATCAAAGTCACCTAAAGACTTGAGAGTGTAATAAGCTGTGCAGATACTAAAAAACCCACTGGTGTGGAGTCGATTCCGACTCATAGCGACCCTATAGGTCCAAGGAGAACTGACCCATAGAGTTTCCAAGGAGCTCCTGGTGCATTTGAACTGCTGACCTTTTGATAAGCGGCCATAGCAGTACTGAGGAAGCCTGTGACATCACTGTTGGAGGACCGAAGAGGGCAGTGGTGGGCTAGGCCTTTAGAAGACTAGATTGTTGGTAGGTAAAGTAAGAGTGAAAGGCAATCTCAAGGAAAGGTTGTTCCTGAAGGACATGATAACTGTTGTTTGGAGTGGGAGTGAAAGCCTGTGTTTTACAATTAAGAACTTCAATTTCAAGATTATTGTATTCCCTTTCTGGAATCCATGCAGTTGTTAGTCTTCACTTGGACTTACTTCTTCTGTCTTTGACAGATACCTTTAGTGGGATGGTCTAGAATGGTCTTCTCATTTCAGTCTTCCATTCTAATCTGTTATTGCATCAGACAGATGCATAAAACAAAAGAATTTCTATCTCCACACACATCCAAAGGGGTTTGCTGTTTTAGGGAACCAATTTTTCTCTGCTGTACATGGGACACAGACAGACAGACATACACACACACACAAACACATGCACACACACACACACGCACTCTGCCATCCAGTCACTTCTAACTCGTAACAACCCCACAGGATGGAGTAGAATTGCCCCAGAGTTTCCAAGGCTGTAATCTTTTCAGAAGCTGACTGCCACATCTTTCTCTTGCAAAGGGGCTGGTGGGTTCAAGTCACCAACCTTTGGGTTACCTGTTGAGTGCTTAACTACTGTACCACTAGGGTTCCTTTTAGTGTACTTAGTACTCAGTCCCCCTCTTTCACTTGACTGACACAGGGTCACCTCTGAGAATTTGTTCAGTTGTGTCCTAAGGGACTGTATTTCACAGATCACTGTTGGACAGACGATTCATGCTGTTCCTCTCTCTGGGAGCTGTGTGGAGAGCTGAGCTGGCTTCTGTTTGGTGATGGTGGTGTCATGGAATAGGGATAGTCTGGAGACCTTCAGAAAGTTACTTGATCCTCTAGCTTGGTCCATATACAAAACAGCAAACCTGGGCAGTGCTGGGCTATGGAACCTGGCCATTACCTGTTAATGGGTATTCTGAAGTTGGGTGATTCTTTTAAGGACATGGTGATTGTCTGACAAAATTTTGTTTTTGGTTTTATTTAAATAGGATGAAAGTTAAGAAACTGCCCATGATTCTAGCTCTACATCTGAAGAGATTTAAGTACATGGATCAACTTCATCGATACACAAAACTTTCTTACCGGGTAGTTTTTCCATTAGAACTTCGTCTGTTTAACACTTCAGGAGATGCGACGAACCCCGACCGGATGTATGACCTGGTTGCTGTGGTGGTTCACTGTGGAAGGTAATTGCAACTTTGGGGACTTGTAGTGACATCTCTAGGTTAGTAAAGCAACACTCATTCTGTATGGTAGTCAGGGATTTGAATGTAGCCTATTTTTAGAAGTTTTTTTTCCTCTGCTGCTTTAGTTTCAATGTAAGTTTATTTCACATTGGGTTTTTCAGATATAATAAGCACATGTTATCATTTCTTTCTCAAAAGTTTTATATTTTATATTAATATATCTTTTTATTATTATGGTTTAAATATTACACTGAGGGTACTACATGTGAAATCTTGAAACTTGAAAGCTTATTAGTTTTACTTTTTTTCTCCTCAGGTTGTTGTTGGTAAAAATGATGCTGCCTAAATTTACTTTGCAAGATTAATTGTTTCTGAGGTTAATTGGATACATTTATCTTGTTAATGGTTATGACAAGCTTTGGGAATAATCTTTCAGACTCAGACATCTGAGGTTTACCTGTCGGCGTGTTTGTTCATCGTCTTCTCGGAGCCAATTTTGTGGGGTCTGGTGCTCACAGCCCCTCCCAGTGTGGAGCACGTGTCTTCTCAGTGAATGGACGCATGCATTTAATTTATGAAATAGAATTTCAAAAGCATCTTGAGACAGAAAGAGCGTCGCATCTGCAAAGGCTGCTCAAACTGTAGACTTTGGACAAGCAGTCGTTATCATTTGCTTAGGATTCTTTAGAATTTTTAAACAGGGCTCTCATCCTTTCCTCCTGGTTTTGGGAACCCCTTTTATCTAGCAGGAAAGCTTCTTACCTTTATTGCCTCCCAACTTTCTGCGTACAAGAGCAGGTAGTAACAGTTGGGAGAGGACATTTCTGCCCCCTAGCCCTGAGCCTCCACTCCCCATGCCAGGCTTGTTCTTGCCGTTCTCAGCAGTCATCTTCTCTTCTGTGTCCTGGAGCATTCTGTTTCTGAGAGAAGGTAGTAACATCTGAAAGGAGAAAACAGTGTTAGAAAATGTAAGAGGCTTTGGTCCAGCGATTCAGAATTGAAGATTCAGACTCAGAGAAGAAAAACTGGGTTTGGGGTCCATTTCTGCCATCCGTTGGCTGTGTGACATTGTATGTAGCTTCCTTAATGTCAGTTCTTTTCTCTATGAGCTGAATAATGTTAACTACTAAACTGGAATGTTAGGATTAAAAAAGAAATACAGATAAATCACTTCACTGATGCTACTGTTTTGGTCATAATAATATAATCACATTATTACCTTCTACTAACTTGACCACTCTTTAACCTCTTCAGATTTCATAACAGTTTTAATCTCATTAACTTTTGCTTAGATAGTTTGGAATTACTCTACTCCCAAGATCTTGAGTTCTGAGATCCTGATTCTGAGCACCACCCAGGCCCCCTCCCCACTCCAGCTCCCTTGCTCAGCCGTCCTTGTCCCCACCACGTAACACAGGGTCAGGGAGTTCTAGCGTGCTGTCCCGAGTACAGTCAGGTTCTCCTGCCTACTCTCGCTGCGTCTCTTGTCAGCTGGCAGGCGTGCAGCATCAAACCATGTAGAGATGTTTATTGACTCGCCTCCTAGACCACACAGTCTGACCTGAGTGGGCATTCATTCCAGGGTGAGTTCTTCACAGCAGTTCTTCCGGGTCCCACCCCTGGCTCAGTTTCTTCTCTTCCTGTAGGTCACTCTGGTTGTCTCGTGTCTTTTTCCTGTCCTTTTTTGTATTTTTTTTTTTTTACATCTCTGGAGGTTCCCTTAATGCTCTTTTATGGAGCTTCGTCTCCAGGGCGCTGTTTCTCTGCCTTCCTGTGAACTTGATCTGTATGTTGCTGGTTATAATTCGTTGCTTTGTATTGTACTGTATTTATCAGTTTATATGGCTGCCTCCCTGGTGCGAATGAGAGCTAGAGACAGGAAATAACCTGTTAGCAATGTTTGTTAGCATTTGTTGACCTTGTTTCATCTTATCCATCACATTTATTTGTAGGTCTGTCTCACAGGAGAGTATGGAGGGTGTGGGTTTGCCTACATCCTTCAATTGTTAAGGAATCCTGCTGTCAGGATTCATTTTCTATTCCCAGTGTCAGGCGTATGGTAGATTTTCAATAAATATTTGATGAATTTTAAATACCACCCTTAAAGCCCTCCTTGGGCACCAGCTCCATCATGTGTAACTGGTCTCATCTCTCGCTAGACTGAGGCTCTCACCTAGCAAGCCCCTGTGACACCAGTGGTGTCTGCCCGGCGCTGTATTTCTGGTGTCATTATCTCCTTTTCTGGAAGCATCTTCAGGGCAGGAGCTGTTGGTTTCTTTCTAACTCTACAGCCACTAACACCTTTATTTGCACACGTTAGACGTTCGTATGTCATACTAAGAATGTTTTATGTTCAGGAAGCAAATCCATAATAAACACTGTGTTAGATAACAGGTTAATTAGCTTCAGCCCTGCTCATTAATAGTTTCTGAAGTTAAGTTTTGTCTTCCCTTCTTCAAAGGAACTGTACCAGAGCGGGAAACCGCCTGACTTTTCTCATCTTACACCTACCAATCCTCAGCCCACTCACCCTTCCTCACAGCTGCCATTTCTCAGTCTTTCAGAACTTTTCTTTACTTTCAGTCCCTTAAGCTTTTTTGTTTGTTTGTATTCTACTTTATGAAATGCAAAGGGGAAAATAGACTTACTTATGCATTGAAAGTCTTTTTTCCCCCCAAGTTTTGATACGTTTTCCTGTACAACAAAAAGTTTATAAAGCACTCTGTGTCATTCTGTCACCTAAGATATTCACGTCACCACAGGATAAAGGATCTGAAAAACATTAGACTTGATAGCAGGTGGCTCATTCTGATGTCTGCCTTTACTATTTACTATTTTATTGCAAGCAAAATATAATTATTAACTGATAGAATTACATTTTAATAAAAGTTATGTTAAGGAGCTAATTGTTTCTTTAAAGAAAATAATCCTTCCTTAATTTTTATGCACACCAAAATGTCTGTATTCCAACTGTGTTTCAGAGGAGATTCAGAATCAGTTAAAAATAGAGGCCCAAAGAATTAGATCCAGATAGCAGTAAGGGTGCTGATGACTGGGAAGTGTCATTGGCTTTTAAAGAAGTTTACCAAGTTTAATTTTGATTTCAGAACCATAGATTTAATTTGATATCCTTGTCTTTCTGAGTATCACATTGGATCTTTCCTTAAGGAAAAGAAATACTATTACCAAGAGGATGATGAGGTTTAGAGATAATTGAACATGTGTTGTTTTGTAGTTTAACTGAACATGTTCAAGCTGTGACCGAGATAAAGTAAGCTAGAAAAACTATTTCAATCTCCCATAGAAGTACATTTGAATAGTCTTACAAAAAAGTATTTTGAAGAAAAGAAAATAATTTTAATTACTCAAAATTCAGTTCAATAAAATTTAATAAGGGATTTTATATAAGTAGAATACTAGATATATCTTTCATTTAAAAAAAAAAACAAAAACCCATTGACATCAAGTCGATTCTGACCCATGGCAACCCTATAGATCAGAGTAGAAGTGCCCCATAAGGTTTCCTCATAGCACCTGGTGGATTTGAACTGCCGGCTTTTTGGTTAGCAGCCAGAGTATGTAACCACTATGCCACCAGGGTATCTTTCATGGTAGGGTACCAAGCACTTGATTTGAAAATTGAATGGGAATGCAAAGTAGTGGAGCTTGTCCCTGCCCCCCCACCACCACTTTTTGGTGGGATGCGGGGAAAGACTAGGTAAAGAGGTATTTTTATCTGTTTCAGTTTTGTTTTACACTATACAACATAAAATTTGGGACATAAAAGAGTAATAATACTAAACACTGTACAGAATTCACTCTTCTTTCTCTTTGTTTTAGCGGTCCCAATCGAGGCCATTATATTGCAATAGTTAAGAGTCATGACTTTTGGTTGCTGTTTGATGACGACATTGTAGAAGTAAGTACTTGGTTTCTTAGTTTCCTCCTTTTCTTTAAAGCTGTGGTTGTGTTTCACTGGTCACATGATTCTTGCTTGTACATGGCAGGTGATGAGTGTAATTCCTGCTTCTTGCTCCCTCATGTCTGACCCTAGTGCTTGAGTGCTCGTCTCCCGATTACCACTTAGAGGAAACAAGAAAAGCTTCCAATAGCAGTGTAGTCAGTAAACTCTTTGGCTGTTAAAAAGAAGTGATCTTTAATATGCTACAATACAGTGCACATAACTAATCAAAATTTTACCTGTGTACACGTGTCCCTGCGTGCACACAGCTACACGGGCATGCACACGCCCACCTGTCTACCTTCCAAATCAAGACCGAGTACATGTTCAACACCCCAGCAGGCTCCCATGTTCTTCTTCCTGGTCAGTTCCTCAGAAAGTTCTCTACCCTCTGTCGCTGGAACTCACCGTTTTGACTTCTGTCATTATGATTAATTTTACTTGTTCTTGACATGATGGCAGTGGGTTTGGTGTTTTGGAGGACGAGGAGATTCTTGTGTCTGGATTTTTCCTTGAACGTTGTATCTGTGGGATGCATTCTTGTCTGTAATAGTATTAAAACATAAACCTTTTGCCACTGAGTTGATTTCAACTCATAGGTCTTTTTAATTACTGTGTAGTTTTCCATTGTATGTGCACACCAAATCAGAAATTTGACTTTTTGTCAGTCGTTAACTCTTGAGTAAAGCTGCCTTGGTCATCCTTGGATGTGTCTTTAGCTAGACTTACGCTATCATTTCTCTTGGGCGTGTATCAGGTTAGACCATATGACATTGCCTTTTTTGTGGATCCAAAATGCTTTTCCTATGTTTTAACCTGTTCTAGGAGGAGAACTGCTAGATCAGAGGGCCAGTATATGCAATAGAGAGTCCCAGTCAGCTGGAGAAAAATGTAGAGCAAAATTCTAACTCAGATGAGAGACTAGACTTGACTGATTTGACAGAGACTGGAAAATCTCTGAGAGTATGGCCCCAGGACACCCTTATAGCTCAGTACTGAAGTCACTCCTGAGATTGACTACTGAGCCAAAGATTAGACAGGCTCATAAAACAAAATGAGAGTAAAGAGGCGCACTAGGGCAGAATCAAGGACAAGAAGGCAGCAGGAGACGGGAAAGCTGGTCATGGGGAACCCAAGGTTGAGAAGGGAGAACGTTGGCAACCAGTGTCAAAACACACTGTATGTACTAATTGTTAATGAGAAACTAGCTTGCTCTGTAAACCTTCATCTAAAGTATAGTTAAAGAAAAGGAAAGTTAGCTATGCACTCATTTTTAGAAAATTCTGCCAAACATTTTTCCGAAGTGTACTCTTGTACATCCCTACCAGCTGCGTGTGAGAACTGCAGTTGTCCCACATTCCTGCCAGTACTTAGAATTGTCAGCATTTTGAGTTTAAGCCCTCAGGTTGTACAGAGCTGTTTTATAGATGAGAAAACGGAGGTTGTAATTAGGAAACATTGAGGATCTCCCTGGTGAGAAATGCATGCTAAACAGTTCTGCAAGGTCGTTTGCGTGCTGATAATGTTGACCTTTCTGCCTTGCAGAAGATAGATGCACAAGCTATTGAAGAATTCTACGGGTTGACATCAGATATCTCCAAGAACTCTGAGTCCGGTTACATCCTTTTCTATCAGTCTCGGGACTGACGGAGCGGGAACTGTGATGAAGAGAGACTTTCTGCCTCATTTCTTCTCTGGTTATTGGAGGAAGGATCAAGCACTGATTTTTCAGGAAAAGAGAAAAGCAGGACGCTCAGGGGCAGCAGCACACTTTGCACACAATAAAGCAAAGCCTCTGGACGGACCAGCCCTGGCGATCATGATAGGTGATTTCCTTGCTCAGGTATCATGCTGTCTGTGCAGTCCTTACACCCAGTGAGTGCAAGCAGAGATACCAGCTCCTCTCGTCTGGCCTCCTTCCAGGCATTGCCATACATTGTCTCTCTTTTGGGGGCACCAGTGATTATATGAACTCCTTGGGGTACAGGAGGAAGACTAGAGATTGGCGCCAGGTTGTAGTGATCATGTCAGGAGGCAGTATTGAATACACTGCACCAGTTTGCCTGTGATCAGTATGTATCGCGAGCATGCTCAGTGGTTTTCTTCAAGCATAAAACCAGAAATACTTTTGGGCCCAATACTTGTAGTTGCCTTCCTGATGTCATAAACTAACGGAGGTGAGAATCCAGTGTCAGGAAGACAAAGATGTTTTGCTTCTCTGAAGAAGCTTATAATAATATACAGTGTATGTATATGTAGGGAACAATTGGTCGAAATGGCTTTTTGTTTCCCCAAGGGGAAAGACTGGCTGTGTAATTATAATTTTTTTTTCTTATTTATTTGACTTAGAACTGGTAGAGTCTAAGTATTGTGTGAAGTGCCCATATTCTGTCAGTAAATTTGAGCACATTTTTATTAGTTTTTGTCAGGTTAATTTGTCCTTTGTTAGTTTTTTTTTTTTTTTTTAAGGTAAATTTTAAATTCTATCTGAAATCAGTAAGAAACATTTCAGTGAGAGAAGGTAAATATTCTGTTTCAGGAGGAACTCAGATCTCTGGCTAAATATTTGTCCTTAGTCCGTAAGTCAGTTATTTTATTCAGCTTTAATTGTAGTAAAATAATGATTAAAAAATGATCACAGTTCCCTATAGTGGTTAGAATGATACAGGAAATTATGGTGCAGTGGTGGAGTGTCAGTCTTCAGAGTTCTGACATACATTTGTTTGGAGTTGAGGCCATGCCTGGAAGATTCATGTCATAACAGTTATGTTTTTCACAAATGTCATTCTTGAACCTGGAAAGAAGTAATCCCTTCTTTATAGCCCCAGCAGCCTTGGGTAGCTTGCTAAAAACCCTTTGGAGATTAAATTTTCATGAATAGGTCAAGAATACAGGAAACAATACTGTAAGTGCATTCAGGAGTTGAAACCTCTGTACGTTAAGACTTCTGTTGGGGTTTTTAAGAAGTAATATATGTAATGTAAAATATGTGTGAAATGAAGCTGCTGTTGGCATTTTTCTGTGCGTCAGTAAGTTGTCTGACAGTAAGGAAATGGTAAGTGGATGTCACTTGCAGAAGATAATTGAATATATGTTCCAAATCATAGCAGTCAGGCCTGGGATGTTCTTCCCCAAACCCTTTTGGGCAGTAATTTCTTTCTCTTTTTTAGGTTGCTGTAATTTTCTTAAGTTATTTTATTTTACTAAAACTGTTGAATATGAAAAACAACAAAACAAAAAAAAATTTTTTTTTTTTTGGTCTGCTGCTAATCTTAACATTATCTGTAACTTTTAGCTCAGGAAATGACTTCGCCTATTCTTTCAGTGAACAGATATTACATTCTTTCAGTGGACAGATATTAACAGGGTCACTTAGTTGATTGGGCTGTTGGAGCAGGTGTGCTGGGAGACAATCATGACAGATTTGAACCAGTTGCTTTGTATGACGACAGTTTCTAAACCTTCCCTAGGCTGGAATTGTTCAGTACGGATTCTCCACAGCCTACCCAGTCTGTTTACACCGTGGGATGCCTCCCGAGAAATGTGGGGACAAGGAGGTCTCGGCAAAGGGGAGGAGGATACGTCTGGTTTTGTTTCATTTCGTTTCAAGAGCATAAACCAAATTGTCTTGAAATTTTGAGCTGTGTTCCTGCAGCTTTCAGTACAGAGAAAAAGAGTAAATTTAAGCTGAATCAGTCTTTGGATCACTTCAGCCACAGCATGTGTAAGAAAGAAAGATGAAGTCATTTGCGCGCAAGTACAGCCTGGAGATACTACATTGTGTTTTTACACTTTGCATTAAAAAAAAAAATGCCATAAAAGGTGAGTTAAATTCCACATGGAAGCAAGCTCTGGCATGTGTGTTGAGTTCCACAGAAGTCACACATTTGTGTCACACCTACACCATGTTTAGTGGTAGCATTTGTCAGGGAAGGGACACGGGGTGATGGTTCTCCATTTGCTTTGACTCCTAGTGCAGCTGAATCTGACTACAGCGTTGGGAAGTGTATCAGAAATTCAGCGTGCTTTCAAGCGTACAGGGATGGGGCTGGGAAAAGGGTCGCAGGGATGGTGAGTAGAACAGAGGCCCGTGGAGAAAGCCTTGTGAGGTTGTCTGTTGGTTGACTGGGGTAAGTGAGGAGAGGTTTACTGTGTAAGTGGTGGCTGATTGCTTTGTAACTATGTACATGTTGGGATGGCTGTCCCATGTTTTGTATATTGGAATAAAAACTTCTATAAATTAACTAAAAGTAAATATTCTAAATTAAGTTGTACTTCTAGGTCTCATGGTTTCAGTCTTGGAGACTTTACCTGTAGAAGATTCCTTGAGACAGGAACCATGCGACTTTAGGGAAAAGGAGACAAGGAAGTGTGTAATATATGGATCTTATTGCCTCTAACCGTCAGTATAGGGCTTTTTCTTTCCGTGATGGCAGTAGAAAGACCTCACTTTCATAACATAACTACTCTTGATACTTTCTTTAAAGACACTTTTCATTCAAGATTCTCTCATGAGGTATTTAACTGGGAGCTGGGAGGCTGAGGCGCTCGGGTCCTGCCTCTTCAGTGAACTAAACTGTGTGACCTTGGGCAAGTCACTTAACCTCTCTGTGCTTCAGTCTCCCTATCTTGTAAAATGGGAGTAATACCTACCTCACAGGGTTGTTGTGGGGATTAATTAGATATAATGTCTGTAAAGCATTTAAGGTTCTTGAAGAAGGCGCTATATAAATACAGAATAATATCTATTAAAGTTGGTTTATTTGTGCTTGTTGGGTTTCTGAGTGTGGTTTCTCCTTTTTGCCTGAAATGTATTTCTGAATACTTTGGAAATTGTCTCTTTCACTCAAAAGTTATTACTTTGCTTATCTAAAGGGATTTTCCCTAGGACAGCATCCCATGGAAAACTGTTTTATAAGTACCTGCATTCGGTCAGCACATAACCTGCCTGTGTCTTTGTGTAGTAGTCTTTTGAGGAACATCTCAAGTTTAAATGTTAAAGTTAGAATTGTAGAATTTTGGAGGGGCAAACCCTTTCCAAGTCAGTTCTTTGCACCATCCCTCCTCCTTCCCGTGCAGTAACCATTCCTGTACCATCTTGTGGTTGTCCATCTCAGACTGTTGGTATCTAAGTTGTTGTTAAAAGATGATCACCTGTGTCGTCTGGCTTTCAGAGCCTCCAGCCTTCTTGTGAGCCCTCCTCTGGGATCCCTTGGTGGCTCCTGTCCCTGGAGGATATTTTCTTAGAATGAGCACAGTAACCAGCAGGACTCGATAGTCATTGGGAGCCAAGAACGTGTTCTGTTTTTCCAGTGTCCGCATCACTCTGTATATGAATTTTCAGTAAGTAGAATCCCCAGTAACCAAGATTTTTTTACATGAATATTAAAAAATCTCCCCCACTTCCTTTTTCTCCAAGTTCTCGTCTTGTCCTGCCCCTGTGCATGTTGCTTTCAAGTTTTTCCACCCCTCTTTTATCATATGTTTTCTATGACAACCTGTTGTCAAAGAAGGATAAAATTGAATTTTTATTTTACTGTGTTGTAATGGAAACCCTGGTGGCATAGTGGGTATGTGTTAATGTCTGCTAACAAAAAAAGGTTGGCAGTTCAGATCCGCTGTGTGGTCCTTGGAAACTCAGTGTGGCAGTTCTGCTCTGACCTAGAGGGTCACTGTCAGTTGAAATCTATGGCAGTGGCTCTTAAGCCATGTTATTACAAAGGCTTTTTCCATCTGCTCTGTAGCCCCCAGGTAAGACCGTAATAATCATTGACGATATTTTGGGATGATAAACACAGTGACTGGTTGTGTTGTTTTTAATGTATTAACGTTTTTGTTTGCTGGTAGCTTTTCCTTCCAGGTAGCAAGAAGTCTCCAAATGCTCTGTAATTTAGACTGCCAAAAAGAATGATTTAGGGCTGAAGGTGTACTGACTTAGTTTTTTATAACTGCAAGAGTTCCGCAGTTAAAAAAAAAAAAAAAAAAGTTGGTGATAGAAAGATAAAGTAGACTTAGAAATTGCAATAGTTAGATTACTAGATAAAATATTGGAAGGCTTCAGAGATTATAGCTACAGGTAATCACCTTACCTTTTTTTTTCTTCCAGTATTACATCTGTTCGTTCCTTGAGACACCAAATGTCACACTTAGAATTAGATTTGTTCAGATATGTTTTTAAACTTCCTTCTGTGAACACAAAATACAGACAGTGTTGTACCTGGATTCCTATGCATTACATGTGTGTGAGTGTTCATGTGTATGTGTATGTATGTACTTGTCTCTAAATGTATGTTTTACTATATAATGATTTGGGACTTCTGGTGGTGCAGTGGTTAAGTGCTACAACTGCTAACCAAAAGGTCAGCAGTTCAAATCCACTAGCCCCTCCTTATCCTGTAGGTCAGTTCTCCTATGTCCTGTAGGGTTGCTGTGAGTTGCAGTTGACTCAGCCACAGTGAGTTTGGTTTGGGCTTTTTAATAACAATGATTTTATCAGGATGAGTTTGTTCATTTATTCAAGCAGTACTTCCGGGCATCTGTTTCTTGCTGAGTGTTTGCTACTCTCAGTGATAGATGTAGACCTTTGAGTCATTTTAGAGTAGAATGGTTCCAGGCATTCTTTGAGTTCCACTGGTAACTGATGATTCATTGCTACTGGCTTTGCCACCAGCCACTCAAAGGGGACTTGCTTGTCATAGGTAACTCGGGCAATGTGTCGAGTTTCCTGGCGCGGGTCTCTCCTGCCATCTTTCTGGCATCAGTTGACATCTGAACTGGCGATTGCTTCTTGACCATGATGCTGCTTGTTTCCTCTTGTGTGCTGAGCTAAGCACGCACAGTTGACGTAGGCAGTGAACCAGGCTTTCACAGCCCCCTGACCCCTGAGCAAGTTGCGTAACCTCCCTTAAGCCTGCATTCCTCTTGTGTAAAATGGTGCAAGTTGTGCTATCATGTAGGAATGTTGCGAAACTAAGATGTACGCAAGATACGCAGCACAGTTCATGGCAACAGCTCCTCAGACAACATTGTCCAGAAACTTACACCGAGACGCACCACTGATTTCTCATTTATTGCATATAAATATCTCAATATTGACAGCTTTTTGCAGTAAATACTTAGCTCAGATGTTTGTTTCATTACGTGAAAAGCACCGTCGGTTGCTGCAGGAGCTGTAGAGATGACAAGGGCACTGGTCCTGGTCTCAGGCAGCTTGCTAGAGAGAAGGTACTTCTTGTGGTTTGTTTAAAGGGAAGACAATGAGTAAAATAGTCTTGGAGTTTACAGTGAGTCATCTAGTGTTGCTCTAACAGAAATAGCACAGGTGGGTAGCTTTAACAAAGAGACGTTTATTCGGTCACAGTCCAGTAGGCTACAAGTCTAAGTTCAGAGTGTCAGCTCCATGGCTAAGCTGTCTGTGGTGGCTCTGGAGGAAGGGCCTTGTGTTGCTTCAGTCTTCCTTTGATCTGCGAGCATCACAGCGCAGAAACCTCGATTCCAAAGGACACGCTGTGCTCCCAGTGCAGTTTTCTTTGATGCTGTGAGAGACCCAACTATGCTTGTTTACTTTTCCTTTTATCACTTACAGGATAAAAGCTAGTGCAAGCCACATCCAAGGGAAACTTCATTTACTTTGGATCAGGAAGGTGACCTTAGGAACAGTGTTACAGTCACACCCTAATCCTCTTTAACTTAACCCAATTGTGCGTGATCAACCACAGGCAGAGATTACAACACAGGAAAATCACAAAGTGGAGGACAGTCACACAGTACTGTGACTCATGGGCCAGCCAAATGCACCACACAGTTTTAGGGGGACGTGATTCAAATGGTGACAAGAGTCATCAGAGGTAGTGGAGTGTCGTGGATAAGAACACAGGTCTAGAGGCTCCCACACTTTCCTGTGATGTTACCTGGGGCAAGCTAGCATGCTTCAGTGCCCTTGTCTTGTGTTCTGGGGAATTGGCATAGAGGAGCTACTCTGACAGTAGAGCCTATATGCGACAGAAAGTTGTCAGAGGAGGAAAACACCTGTTTTCTGCTTGTCATTTTCAGATCATTGTGGGTGTCGACTTCGCACTCAGTGTTTTGAGGATTAAGTGAATGAGAATTAAGCTGAGAAGAATAAATGTTAGGCATCGTATGCTGTCATGGATTGAATTGTGTCCCCCCAAAGCCTGAGATGTTATGTTAAACCATAAAGTACATGTCACCTCCATCCCTCTGTGTACCTTCGTTCAGTACACTCGTTGAAGTGTTGGCTTCAGTACTGGTTTGAGCTCTGGGTTGGCAGCAAGTCCAGAGGCCTTGTTCTCAGGGGACCTTCCAGACTGTCAGAGCATCAAGTCTGGGCTTTTAACAGAGTTCTAGATCTGCACAACCCTTTTTCTTGGGCTACAATCAGGGATTCTACATTGTGTCCACTGTCAGGGTTCTTTGGTGGTGGTGGCCCGGCCATCTGGTTTTTCTTTTCTAATGCTGATTACATTCTTCACAATACAGGAACATTCTCGTTGTTTCTGCTCTGGGGGTTCCATTTCCATTGGTCTGGTTTCTCTGCCTCCTTACGTTCATGTATTCATTTTAAAGTCACTGTTGAGAAAAAAAAAAATTCTGAAAGCCACTGCCATCAAGTTGATTCCAACTCACAGTGACCCTATAGGTCAGACTAGAGCTGCCCCACAGCTTCCAAAGAGTGCGCGGCAGATTTGAACTGCTGAAATTTTGGCTAGAGGATATAGCACTTAAACACTATGCTACCAGGGTTTCCCATTGTTAACCATTTGGTCTCATGTAACTGGTGTTTTAAAGGAGTGCAGTCCTTATAGGTGATGTTCATAATTTTTGACCCACTCTGTTGTTTGGCTCAAGGTGACCTCGGGTTAGTTTGAAGATTGTATGAGGACAGCACCATTAGAGAGTTCTCCAGTCTCATCTAGTCCAATTGGTCTGGGTTTTCTTTTTATTTATTGTTAAGAATTTGAGATTCTCATCTTTAGAAAACAATTTGGCTCTTTCTTAAAAAGCTGGAAATAGACATACCATTTGATCCAGTAATCCCACTGCTCTGAATACATGCTACAGAAACAAAGGCTGTCATACAAACAAACATGTGCACACAAATGTTTGTTGTAGCACAGTCCACAATAGCAAAAAGATGGAATCAACCTAGATGCTCTTCAACAGATGAATGGATAAACAAACTATGGTACATATACTCAAAGGAACACTACACAATGATAAAGAACAATGATTTTAGGAAACATAACCTGGTTTCGATTGGAAGACATGTTGAGTGAAATCACTCAGCAGCAAAAGGACAAATTGTATGAGATCCCTGCTATGAGACCTTAAAAATAGACTTATGTACAGAGGAAAACAATCTTCGATAGCTACAAGGGAGGGGAGAGAGTAAGAGGGTTGGTCATAGAATAGACAGTTGATAGAAATTTGGTTAGGTGAAGGCAGCAACAGCACACAATAGAAAATAGATCAACTTAACTGGACTTAACCATAAACTGAAAGCTCTTCTAATCTCAACCCAATATTGCAAGGATAGAGTAGCAGAGGCAGGATCTGGGAACTTTGCCTTCAGGGGACATGGAGGCCAATTGTCATAAATAGCCCATTGCTAAGAGAGTCTTCTGCACCTCATGTTGGTGAGTAATGTCTGGGATCTTAAAAGCTAGCAAGCTGCCATCTGAGGTACGCCAAATGGTCCCAACTCGTTTGGAACAGATGATGACTCAGAATAACAAAGACGCGAGGAAAAAAGAACTCAGGAGACAGAAGGATCCATGCAAATGGGAGACTGTATCAACATGTGAGCAGAAGAACCAGGTGGTGGCCATGTGCCATGATGGGGCACACAATGTCGAGTCCCAGTGGTGACACAAGAGAAAGGGGTGCAGCTCAAGAACTCTACTAAAATACCACAACTGATGGTCTGATGGCCTGGAGGATCCCCTGGGAGCATGGCCCCTAGAACTGCTACTGCCCCTGGCCAGAAAACACTGCTGAGGTCAACTCTTTGGACAAAAATGGACTGAACTCGGGGACACAGTGTGACCATATAATGTGTGTCCTTTATGGTTCTGTGCAGTTTATAGGATGCTATCATACTGGTCTCTTTCTAGATGGGAGAGAAGAGGGTGGACAGGAGGGGACAGGAGCTTGTTAAAAGGATACTAGAAGTATAGAATGAAAAGGAGGTATGTGCTGTCACTGGGCAGGGAGAGCAGAAGGAGCTGCACATAGGCAGGCATGGAAAATTAATTTGGATTGTATACTTCTACGGAATCACAATAAAAAAAAGGGGGGAATGTGAGGTTCCTGAACCAAATTGTGAAGTCAGTGTTATTTAGAATAAAGAGAAGGTAGAAGGAGAAGCGTTCTGGGTATAAAAAAACAGCATGTGAGAAGGCACAGTAGTACAAAAAAGCACTGCTGGTTTGAGAGACGAGTTAGTTTGGACAGTAGGGTTCTAATGCATAGGGCCTAATCCATCAGGCTTAGGGGTTTGTGTTTTCCTAAAACGGACATAGGTAACTTTTGGAAGAGTTTTAAGTAGGTGATAGATTCTCAGAATGATTTGGGCAAGTTATTTTAGCAGGAGCATGAAAGGTGGATTGTGGGGGAGAGTCCAACTACATGACCAGTGGAGTGATTGTAGTGATCCCTTTGAGAAGGAATGACAGCCTGGACCAAGTTGGTTGTGTTGGCAGTAGGGGTGGGGAGTTGGTACACAAAACACTGAGGTGGAATCCACGGGACTTGCCTGGAGAATTAACATGGAAATAAGCAGAAGGGAGGAGTCTGCTCTGTGTCCTAAAGTTGGTGTCCTTCTGGGTTCTGTTGGAGTCCACTTGCTTATGTCTCTATACACACTCTCCCTGGGCAGCGTCCTGCCCTCTTGTGACTTTGATTATCCTCTGATGGTGAAAAAAAAAAACCCAAACCTGTTGTCATCGAGTTAATCCTGACTCATAGCAACCCTATAGGGCAGAGTAAAACTGCCTCATAAAGTTTCTAAGGAGCACCTGATGGATTTGAACTGCCAACTTTTTGGTTATCAGCTGTAGCACTTAACCACTACACTGCCAGTTTCCATCCTCTGATGGCACTGACTATGAAATCTTCTCTAGCCCTGGTTCCCTGAATTCCAGACTCGTAAGTGTAATTGTATCACCTGGAGCGGCTCCACCTTGATGCTATATAGACCCTTCACACTCAGCTTGCTCCAACTGCCTTCCTCCTCCAGACTGACTGGTCCTACCTGCTGGGTTCCCTTATGTAATGCGTAGCCCCATCATTCACTCACATATACATGTCAGAAGCTGGAAAGCATCCTTGATCCTTTTACCTTCATCCTCCACTTACGTTCAGATGTCAGGTTTCAACAGGACTATCTCCTAAAAGTCTCCAGATCCATCTGCTTTTCCACAGCTCCAGTCTCCCACCCTGATCCCGTCCACCTTCCTTGTGCCTCCTGCTAAGTCTTGACCTGCTTAGGTCCGTTCCCTACAGTGGAATCTGAGTTCTCCTTTTGAAGTATGCATATTTGCTGACTCAATGCTTCAGCCACTTCAGTGACTCTTCCTTTGGGTAAAATCTAGTTTTTTTAACAAGGCCTCTGAGAATCCGATTCTTGAACACCTGCTAAGCATCCTCATACCATCCCTCGTCACCACACACACAAACACACCTTTTCCACAGTCCAGGCATCTGCCATACTGAGTTACGTCACTCCCTGGAATATAATGTGCCATGGTCTCTGTCTCCTCCAAGCATTGGCACAGGTGGTTTCTTACGCCTCTAACACTTCCACCTCACTCCACAGCTTCTTTACCTTAAAAACTTATCTAGCCTTTGGGTCTCCTTCCTGTTATGTCACCACTTGAATAAAGTCTTCCCTGACCTGAGGTCAAAGTTGGAGTTACCTTCTGTTTCTATAGCACCAGCATTCCTCTCTCATAGCACTCACCACACTTAGTGTGATTACTTCTTTACCTGTCTGTGGGTTTGTGGCCCATCTCCCCACCACCAGACAGCCACCTCCAACCAACCGCTAACACTTAACCTCTTGAGGTTTCAGTTGTGAGAGCACAGCTTTGAGAGTTATTGCCCATCACAGTCGCAGTAAGTGCCTCTTGGATGCTGAATGAGTGGACATTGGAATGGATGAGGCAAGCCAAAGCCAAGTGCCATCGAGTCGGATCCAATAGGGTTGTTAAATTATTGCTTGGGTGACTAAGTAATGCCACTTATTTAGAGAACATAGAAAGGAAGAATTCATTGTAAAGGAATGATCATGTTTGATTTTGAACTTATTGGGATGAGATACTTGAAAAGACCAACTGGAGATGCTCAATAGCAGACATCTGGAGCAAGAACTCAAGAGGATTGAGCTAGAGACGGATATATAATGTCATTAGTATTTAACTGCTATGTGAAGACCTTAGTTCAGATGCCATAGTTCTGGAAACATGTCAAGACTGAGGAATAACAGGCCCCAAAGATGCCTTAAACACTTAGAAGATGAAAGAAGGAAACCGAAGACACAGAAGAGGCAACAGCAAGGAAACTGGAAAAGTATGTTAACATAGAAACCAAGGGAAGAGAGAATTCCAAGTGCCAGAGGGAGTAGTCACCAGTGTCCAGTGCTGAAGAATCAAATAAAATGAGAATAAAATTATGTCCCCTGCATTTGGCAATAATGTCACTCTTATCCTTGGGGGGGAGGGACATGGAAGCTGACTCCCAGAGGTCTGAGTCTGCATGCAGTAGGAAGCAGAGGGACGTAGAGATGGCTGCTGTTTCAAGAAGGTTGCCTTTGCAGAGAGAGAGATCATAGACTAGACAGGTGTATGGGGACAGGCAGAATTTTTTTTTAGGTGTTAGTTGCTGTGTACAGCAGAAGGAAATGTTGCTGATGTTGTGGTCACCTTCTCCTTTACCTGGAGCACTGTTGGTGCAGTCATTAACAGTTTATCTACTAACCAAAAGGTAGGCAGTTCGAATCCACCAGCTGCTCCCTGTAAATTCTATGGGGTAGTTCTGCTCTGTCCTGTAGGGTTGCTGTGAGTTGGAATCAACTTGATAGCAATAGGTTTGTTGTTGGCTTCTCTGCTTTGGCAAGCATAACATGGTAGAGAATCAAATTGAAGTGTCTGTGTCTCTTCCCCTCACCCCACCCCCGGCTGATTTTCAGCGCTTGCAGTTTTGAATTTGTTTCTTTGACCTCAATATCAGTTAAGAATCCATGAACATGCTATTGAAAACAGAGAAAGGTAAAGCTGATAATCCTCACTTTTACCTTATAACAGTGAGCCCTCTGAAAATTCAGTGTCTGTGGACTCTGACCTTTAAGCTTTTTACTATACCAAAAATAACCAAGCTTGTTACCATCGAGTCAACTCCAACTCATAGCAACATATGACAGAGTAGAACTGCCCTGTAGAGCTCCCAAGGAGCACCTGGCGGATTCCAATTGCCAACCTTTTGATTAGCAGCCATAGCATGTAATCACTACACCAACAGTCATTTATTATTCTCCCTGTTTATGGTCGAGAGATTTTCTCACTGGAAGAATTCAGAAAACACAAGATGAAAAGGAGAAACACCTGCCTGTCATTCACACAACCCAGACACAGTGTTAGCATTTAATGCATTTCCTTCTAGGCATGCCAGTTTGCACATCCACATGTCAGTTGTCCAGATGTCCCCTAGTTCCTAGCCTGATGGAACACCGTGTGCTGTGATGTGTCAGTAAAAATAGCTCAAGGCGAGCTCACTGTGATGAGAAACCCAGGCACCGCTGTCTGAGCCTCCTTCCCCCCCCCCCCAACAGTGTCTTCTAAGGATCCTCGGTGGTGGATGAAGTGAGGACTTTATCACCTCTTGTGAGGATTTCCAAAATTTGCTGAGTTTTTGTCACGTTCAAGTTACGATTCTTACAGTCGCTGTAGCTGGCCCATGCACTCCAGTTCCCCTCTAGTGGCTCTAGTCGCTGCTGAGTTCAGAATTTTGGTGCATCCCTCCAGTATTTGGGTCCTGCGCTTTCATTATGTATTTGCCTTCCTTGTCTTTTCCCATGTAGTAATCAGGAGCCTTGAAGGTAGGACTGTGGGCAGTATACCGCATTGTTCCTAATCCCTGGTGGGTTGCTCAAGGAAACTACGTCAAATACACAGATACATTCTCATGCCATTAAAATTATTTTTTAACAGGTATATGATTTTTCCATACGTTTGATGTTTATTTAGTGGGATTGATTGCTTTAAATGTTTCAAACAACAGATAAGCATGGTGTTTCAAAGTACAAACAGGCTGCTGTTGTGTGGCATTGAGTCAATTCCAACTCACAGCGAAGCTATCGACAGCACACAACAGCCCCATGGGGTTTCCTAGACTGTAAGCTTGACTGAAACAGATCCCAGGAGTCTTTTCTGCCATAGAGCTGCTAGTAGGTTCAAACTGCCAAACCTGGCAGTTAGCAGCCAGGCACTTAGTCGTTACACCACCAGTGTTCCTACATCTAGGCGACACCTTTAAATTATCAGCTGTGACTGTGAACATTAAATCCCTTTTCCATGTGGTTGCATAACAAACTGCCCTGAGATTTACTGGTGTACAGGAACAATTCCGGGAGTCCTTAGAGACCACAAACTACCAGGTGAAGAGCTCAGCTACCAGCTGAAAGGTTGATGGTTTGAATCCACCCAGAGGTGCCTTGCAAGAAAACAATCGACTTGACGTCAATGGTTGGTTTATGCAAAGTCCCTTGAGCTGTATAATAAAAATGTATAGGGTTTAGGGTTAGAGTTCTAATGCATATTTTGTGGGGGAGACAGTTTAGTCTATAAAAGAAGCAATAGCTCATCTTTTGGTGACAAACTAAAATATAATTAAGTGTGTGCAACTTGCTCCTCAGAGACCATAGGTAGTACAAGTAGTTAATGTGCTTGACTGGTAACCATGGAGTTGATGGTTTGAGTCCAGCCAGAGGCACTTCAGAAGAAAGACCTGGCGATGTGGGAGGTCTGACAAGTCGGCAAACTAAATTGTTCTAAGTGCTACGTAACTCATTGCTGAACAGCACCACCGTCATGTTTGAAGTACTTCTCTTGGAAAGCTACGCACCAATGCCAGCACCTAGTCCACCCTGCAAAACAGTTTGGGAACTCTTTCTGGAATGGCCATTTCTCATGGTGGCACAGTGACAAGTTCGTGAACTTAATTGCCTAGTTTTCTGTGAGGGGTTTCTAGCCAGTAAACAAATAACTATATTGGAACACCCAACTCACCTGATCTGGCCTCCAGTCATTTTTTCTTTACCTGAAGATAAAGGAAATTGTTTTAGTCACCTGGTACTGCTCTAACAGAAAATACCATGAATGGTAGGCTTCATGAAGAGACATTTTATTGTCACATTCTGGTAAGCTACAAACCCATTCATGAGTTACAAGTCCATTCAACAAGAGAAATTATCACAGTCTGGTAGGCTGAGTCCAAATTCAATGAGAGCTTCTTGGCACAGGAACCTCAGGTCCGAAGGATGTGCTCTGCTCTCAGTGCTGCTTTCTTGGTGGTATGAGTTTCCCAACTGACTCTGCTCACTTCTTTCCCTTATATCCCACAGCTGGTAACTTGAGTCCTGCCTCACCAACACACTGCTGTCCATTTTCTCCCATCAGTGTCACACAGGCAGGATTCACAACACATGACAGGAATTGTACCATATTGGTACAATATGGTACATAGCCAAGTCAAGATCAAGACATACATTTGGGGGGATGGAACACAATGCAATCCATGACAAATATTGGAAGGAAAATATTTAGATGACATTCAAGACATCAAGGGTAATGCAACAGCTCTGATGGTCATTCTGTAAAAAGAGTTCCAAAATTGCTTTGCAGGGTGGACTAGGCACTATCATAGGTGCATAGTTTCCCAAGAGGAGTACTTGGAAGGTGACTGTAGTGTTATTCAGCAATGAAGTATGTAGCACTGGTTCTAGAATGAGTTCACGAACTTAAGTGGCAACTCTCATACATCTGACAAATTGGCCTCTGAAAACCCCATGGAACACAGTTCGGTTCTAACTCACAGGAGCTCACCATGAATTGGAGTCAGCACAATATCAACTGGTTTGATTTTTAATGGAAACCCTGGTGGCAGAACAGTCAAGTACTATGTCTGCCAACCCAAAGGTCGGCTGTTTGAATCCACCAGGGGCTCCTTGGAAACTCTATGGGGCAGTTCTACTCTCTCCTACAGAGTCACTACTATCAGTTGACAGCAGTGGTTTTTAATCACCATTTTATTGAGCTCAAAAGTTTTCTGAGTTGCAAATTTGATAAGTACACAGAAGGAACATCTTTTCTCTGCTGCCTGATACCTGGGGCCTCAGGTGAGAAGACTTGAAGGCCGGAGTGACCCGGCTTGAGTTTGGAATCTCTAAAGGTTGGTGCTGGCTATAAGCTGAGACCTTGGCTGAACTGTTGTCCAGAATGCCTGCCCTCAGCCACTCCATGTGTTCTTGTCCCACATACTCATTGGGCTTCCTCACAGAACAAGCTTCCCAAGAGAGCAATGTAGAACATGGCCTTTTATAATCTATGCACAAAACCACAGAGCATCACTTTAGCCATACTTGGTTGGCTGAGGCAGCCCCAGACATCTGCCCATATTCAAGGGAAGTGGACATATACATTGTCACTCAGTGGGAGGAGTGTCAGGATCACACTGCAAGAAGAACATCTGGGATGTGGACTGTGGCCTGCAGTTTGCCAGTCTGTGTCGTATCTCCTCCACCTCCAACCTTGCTAAGGGGAGCTGTCATCTGCAGAACACTTGAGGATATTTATTTAGAAAAATCATATGGGTTATGACCCTCACAGAAAGCTCAGGACCAGGACAGAGGACAGAGGTAAAGACCCAGGGGAGGAATTCTAGGCCCTGGAGAGCCAGTGGTCAAATGCATTGGAATCAGGTTTAGGAGTCTGTCTTGGTCATGTCCTGTACTTAAGTTCCACAGTCACTTGTCATTTTCCTTTCCAATGGATAAATCCTTCTGGGTCTGATGCTGCTACAGGCATAGAAAGTAGAAATAGGAAGATGGCGTGTGGCTTTGCATATAGTAAGTACACACGTGCACGTACACGTACACACACACTTTGCAGCTGTCTAGGTAGAAGTCTGGTGTTTTTGCCTCTTGGCATCCACTGTGACTTCTGCACATGGGCCTGACAGGTTAGGGACGCATCAGAGAGTCAATAAGGAAAGTTACCAGGAAACCTGGCATCCCTCTTCCCCCATCTCTGCTGGCTAGCTTACATCTAATCCCTTTCCCATCTCAGAAGAGATTGATTACAAGCTACACCCTCCACTAATCCTTCCTCATTATAACCAGAGGCACAAAGGTTAGGATTTATAATATGTATTTTGTGGAGAGACACAATTCAATCCATAACAGAGATTAAGGGTATTAACTTAATAAGCAATGTGTGTCTTTATCAGAGTTCCACGGGAGGCAGGGAAACCCTGATGGCATAGTGAGTTAAGTGCTATGTCTGCTAACTGAAAGGTTGGCAGTTCAAATCCACCAGGTGCTCCTTGGAAACTCTATGGGTGGTTTTACTCTGACCTTCAGAGTCGCTACGAGTCCGACCAACTCGACAGCATTGGCTTTTTTTTTTTAGTTTATGGGAGGTGGTGGTGGGGTGACTCAGCTCAGCTCTTTGGTTTCAAGAACAAGTGCGGGTCTCCTTTGACTGCTCAGGGTGATTAGCCTGGTATGAAGTACACAGAGAGGAGGCCTCTACCCCCAAAGGACTTGCAAGATAATGCCACGGATTCTTCATACCTCGGGAGTGACGTATGTAACTGGAGACACTCCATTTCACCATTTTATGCGCCTTGCTTCACTGTTCCATATGTGGGCAGCACGGACTCTGACAGTGTAATAAATCTCCAAAGTAAGGGTCAGAGTGAGTTTAATTGGGAGAGTTACTGTTTCCTTAAGGATTAAAATAAACAGAGAGAGTGGATTATTACATAATCGATAATGTTGGCTACTTGATTAAAAATATAAATGTAATTTAGCTCCAAATTATCCCCTGGTTTACTCTTCTACAAAATTAGATTGTGTTAATAAATGCTTTGGTCTGCTTGAGCACAGAGATCCTTACCGGAATAGCCTCTAGAGAAAGAGTTTTCCCAACCCAGGTTTCCTATGGATGAAATGTTGGAAAAAGCATGATTCATCCAGACATTTGAATCATAGTTATGAAAATCATTAAAGACTAAGAGACCTCCTGGCAAAATGGAAAAACCACAGGTTCCTGGAATCAGATACAGCTGGATGTAAATACTGACTTGTTCATGAGCTGGTGAGTTTTCATCAAGTTCCTTCAACCTTTCTGAGTCTGCTTTTTCTATTAAACCTGAAAAAAATAAAAAGTTGGGGGCAGAGTAGGAGGAATAAGGGTAGTTACCTTACAGGTGGTTTACAGATTTAGATACTGTCTGTAAGAATGCCCCCTAGACATAGCAAACAATGTATACAGCGTGCTTGGCACATATTACTGTTAGTTACCCTCCAGTCATTTCTGACTCATGGCAAATGCGTATTTTGCAGAGCAGACCTGCTCCATAGAGTTTTCTTGGCTGTAATCTTAACAGGAACACATTACCAGGTCTCTCTCTTCTGTGGTACCACTGTGTGGGTTTGAACTGCCAACCTTTAGGTTAACAATTGAGCTCAAACTACTTTTGCCAGCCAGGGACCTTTCACATACATTAGGTCTTCCATATGAGGTAGCATCAGAAACCCTGGTGGCCTAGTAGTTAAGTGTCACAGCTGCTAACCGAAAGGTAAGCAGTTCAACTCTGCCAGGTACTCCTTGGAAGCTCTATGTGGCAGTTCTACTCCGAACTATAGGGTCACTCTAAGTTGGAATTGACTTGATGGGAGTGGGTTTTAGGTTTATATGAGTTAGCTTCTATTAGTCCCTAGTGGTCCAGCCATGTACATGCCTGACTTCGAGCTTTGAGTTCATCCACAGGTGCCTTGGAAGAAAGACCTGGTGATTGGCCTAAGAAAAATTAAAGTTTGAAAACAGTGTGGAGCACGGTTCTACTCTGAACAGCAAAGGCTCTGAAAAAGAAGCCTTTGGGCACCAGGAGAAAGCAAATAATAATCTTAACAATCACTGGTACAGGTTTCAGCAGTAGCAGTCAGAAGGATCTTCACTGGTCCAACAAGTTTTCCATTTCCGCTAAATTCTGATAGAAAAAGATAAGAGCGCAAAGTCTTTTGTGTTGTATTTCATTGGCTTATGTGAAAAGTCCCCTGAAAGATACTATCTGAGACAGAAGTAGGGCTTCTGATGTGTCCTGAGCCATTCTTCTTCATTTGGAAAAGGAAAAATATAACAAACTGGGGACAAGGGGAATAAATCTGCCCACTCCCTGAGCCAGAAACTCGGGGCAGAAACCATTCCTTCGTCTACAGTCAGGTGTAAGGGGACACACCCTCCTCATAGACACTCAGGGATGGCTGTTAGCCCTGACTTTCTCAGTGCCTGCCGTCAGATACCTGTGCCTATACCAATCACCGCCGCCCATCTATGACAGTAGGGGATAGCCTGTACCACACACTTGATTACTGACTGCCTGCACACTTGAGCTGGATCCATACAAAAGAAGTAAATGGGCTCCTGAGCATTCATGTCTAGTAACAACTCTAAACACCTGGTGACAGAACTTGAGAGCTTCAAAGTCACCAATAACCAGACTAGCACATATGGCCAGCATATCTGAACATTTCAAAATAAAATAAGAAGCTAGAGCACAGTAAGCAAAACATAAAAATAAATATACTCAACAACTAAACTGATGGCTCCGAAAGAACAATTGGTATCAGATCACTTAAAGAGGCAGACCATGATGACTTCAGAAAGCTCCCAAAACAAAGAATCAAGATATTTTCCACAGGAAGAGAACTTCCTGGAATTATCAGAGGTGGAATACAAAAGATGAATATTTAGAACTCTTCAAGAGATCAAGAAGGATAGAAGAGTTCAGCAAAGTCTCAGGATACAAGATAAACATAAGTAAATTAGTAGGATTCCTTTATACCAACAACAAGACTGTTAAGGAAGAAATCATCAAATCAATGCCATTTACTCTAGCCCCTAAGAAGATAAAGTACCTAGGAATTAATCTAACCAGAGAAATAACAGACCTTTACAAAGAGAACTACAAGCTCTTACTACAAGAAACTAAGAGAGACTTAGATAAATGGAAAAACCTACCCTGCTCATGGATAGAAAGACTTAACATTGTGAAAATGTCTGTTCAACTCAAAGCAGTCTACTTACATAATGCAATCCCAATGCAAGTTCCAGCATCATTTTTTAATGAGATGGAGAAACAAATCACCCATTTTGTTTGGAAAGGGAAGAAGCCCCAGATAAGTAAAGTACTACTAAAGAAGAAGAACACACTAGAAGGCCTCTCATTACCTGACCTTAGAACATACAACACTGCCACAGTGGTCAAAACAGCCTGGTACTGGTACAACAACAGACAGATGGATCAATGGAACAGAATTGAGACCCCAGAGATGACACCATCTGCCTATGAACAGTTGATATTCAGCAAAGGCCCTAAGACATTAAACTGGGGTAAAAACAGTCTCTTCAGCAAATGATGCTGGCAAAATTGGATATCCATCTGCACTAAATTGAAACAAGATCCATATCTTACACCTTATACAAAAACCAACTCCAATTGGATGAAAGACCTAAATATCAAACCCAAAACGATAAAGCTCATCCAAGAAAAGGTAGGAACAACAGTGGAAGTTTTAATACACAACGTAAACAGACTTCAAAATCTGTCAAACCAACCACAATCAACAGAAGAGGAAATAGATAAGTGGGAACTACTAAGAATGAAACACTTTTGCTCATCCAAAGACTTTATTAATAGAATTAAAAGGCTACCTACAGAATGGCAAAAAATATTTGGCAACTCTATGTCAGACCGACGCCTGACCTCCATAATCTGTAAGACACTACAAAATATCAATAAGAAGAAGATAAATCATCAAATTAAGCGATGGGCAAAGGAGATGGACAGACATTTCTCTAAAGAGGAGATCCAGGCAGCCAAAAAACACATGCAGACATGTTCACAATCTTCAGTTATTAAATTCAAATCAAGACTACAATGAGATACCATCTCACCCCAAGAAGGTTGGCCATGATCCAAAAAACACAAAACAGCAAATGCTGGAGAGGCTGTGGAGAAAGTGGAACCCTCCTACACTGTTGGTGGGGTTGCAAAATGGTCCAGCCTCTTTGGAAAGCAGTCTGGTGCTTCCTTAAAAAAATGGATATAGATATACCATTTGAGCCTGTAATCCCACTACTTGGAATATATCCTACAGAATCAAGGCCTTTCACACCAATGGACACATGCACAAGAAAGTATATTGCAGCACAGTCCATGATAGCAAAAAGATGGAATCAACCCAGTTGCCCAACAACAGAGGAATGGATAGGTAAACTATGGTGTATATACTCAGCAGAACACTACGCAATGATAAAGAACAAAGATGATTCCAGGAAACATCTCATGACTTGATTTCAACTGGAAGACATTATGTTGAGTGAAAGCAGTCAGCGACAAAAGGAGAGATATTGTATGAGACCCCTATGATAAGATCTCAAAAACAGAATTATGAATAGAAGAAAAGATTCTTTGATGGCTGCTAGTGAGTGGAGGGAGGGAGGGCGAAGTGGGGAGGGTTTAGAGTAGATAGTTGGTAGGAATTTGGTTGGGTGAAATCAGTGATAGCACACATTAGAAACAAGAACAATATTAAGTGGACTTCAGCATGACTTCAATACTCCTTCCGTCTTAACCCAATATTGCAAGGACAGAGTAGCTGGGACAGGGGGCAGGAGACCTTGCTCTTAGGTGAAATCAAGGCCAATTGGCACAACTAGTGTTTTGCTAAGAGGGCTCTCTGCACCTCACATTGGTGAGTGGCATCTGGGGTCTTAAAAGCTGCCAAGCTGCCATCCGAGGGCACAGCAAATGGTCCCAACTCAGCAGGAACAGATGCTCACCGAGAACCAAAATCACACAGGGAAAAGACAACCCAGAAGATAGAGAGACCCATATGAGTGGGTGCCTACATAGACTTGGGACTGGAACAACCAGATGGTGCCTGGCCATCACCAGGGATAGCCATGATGGAGCTGACTAAGTTGAGTTTCACTGGCAACACAAGAATAAAAAGGGGTGCACCCTGAGATCCCCACTAAAAGACCACAATGGATGGTCCAGCGGTTTCAGGTTTCCCCTGGGAGCATGGTCCCTGGCCCTGATGCTGCCCTTGCCCATAAATCATAATGAAGGTCCACTCTTAGGACATGAATGGATTGGACTTGGCAATGCAGAGTGACCATATTGGATGCACTTTATGATTCTGTGCTTCTATAGGATATCATCCTGCTGACCTCTGGCTGGAGGAAGGAGACTGAGTGGAGAGGAAGGGAAAGAAGCCTATTGGGAGGATGAGACATATATGGAGCAGAGAGGAATAGTGTGCTGTCACCAGGCAGGGAGAGCAGTGGAAGCTGCATGTAGGTGGGCATGTAAATTTATATGGGAATGTACATTTTCACTCAGTCATAATAAAAAAAAATTTGAAAAAAGAAGAGATCAGGAAGGAGATGAGGCAAGATGCAGCAGAGCATGACAAATTGGAGATAAGTAGAAACAGAAAATTAATAAGAAAATTACAGAGACACATCGATAGAAAGTCAAAGGGCAGGACTGACACAATGGAAGACTGAATTAGTGAGACAGAAGATAAAAAGCATGTGACACCAGTAAATTTGAGGAGAAATCATACAAAAATTTCAAAAAATAAAGAAACAGAACTATGTGAGACTCTACCAGGAGGGATAATCTACAAGCGATTGGAGTACCAGAATGGGGGAGGGGGTGGATAACAGAAGTTACAGAGAGAATTGTGGAAAATTTGTTGACAGAAAAAGTCCCTGATATCATGAAAGATGAGAAGATATCTACCTAAGGCACTCATTGAACTCCATACAAAGTAGATCCCAAAAGAAAGACACCAAGATATATTATAATCAAAGTTGCTAAAACTAAGGATAAGGAGGCAATTTTAAAATCTGCTAGGGATAAACAATAAATAATCTATAAAGGAGAGCCAACAAGACTAAGCTTGGACCACTCACCGGAACATGTAGGCAAGAGGGCAATGGGATGATATACAAAGCCTTAAAGAAAAAAAAAATTGTCAGCCAAGAATTATATAGCCAGCAAAACTCTCTCAAATATGATGGAGAAATTAGAATATTTCCAGGTAAACAGAAATTTGGGAAATTTGCAAAAACCAAGTCAGGAAATACTAAAGGGAATCCTTTGTGTAGAAAATCAATAACTTCAGATAACAACTCAAGATTACAGCACACAGCAGAGCAACTAGATACAAACCCAGATGGGAAAACCACAAAAATATATCAAAGACAAAACACTGAAAAGAGGGTAACAGAGATGTCATTTTGTAAACATTATAAAAGAGGGACTTAAAAAATGTAGTCATACAAAGAATGGGCTGGGCTTGGGGACATGGAGTGATGCAGGTATTATGTGTACTTTATGGTTTAATATATATATGAGACTGTCCTATTGGTTTCCTTTTAGAGAAGAGAGGATGGAAAGGAGGGGACAAGTGTTGGTTGAGTGGATACTAGAAGTAAACAGTGGAAAAGGTGAGTGTGCTGTCACAAGATAGGGAGAGTAGATAGAGCTGCATAGAGACAGGTGCTCAGGGTTTTATATAGAAAATTGACTTGGGATGTAAATTTTCACTTAATCACAATAAAAAATTAAAAAATGTAGTCAGAGATATTTCATGTGGAGAAGAAGTCAAGGCAGTATAAAGAAATTAAAGACTGGTTTAAACTGAGAAAAATTAGGGTAACTATTAAGATTAGCAAAAGGAAGTTAACTGTCATGGATTGAATTATGTCCCCCCCAAAATATGCATAGTAATTTGGTTGGGCCAGGGTTGCCTGTATTCTGTAATTACCCTCCAGTTTGTGATTTTTTGATATTCTATGTCCTAATCTCTGCCTGTGGCTAATAGACAGGATGATTATTTAAAATGAGGGTTAGGGTGGGACTGCCACACCCTTACTAAAGGAGTTTCTCTGGAATGTGGCTTGTACCCCCTTTTATCCTTTTGTCCTATGAGAGACAAAATGAGAGGGAAGCAAGCAGAGAATCGGGAACCTCATACCATCAAGAAAGCAGCACTGGGAGAAGAGCTTGTCCTTCAAACCTGAGGTTCCTGTGCCAAGATGCTCCCTGAACAAAGGCTGATGCAACACAAGGACTTTCCTCCATAGCTGACAAGGGGGAAAGCCTTCCACTGAAGTAGACATCCTGAATTTGGACTTGTAGCCTACTGGACTGTGTAAAAATAAACTTCCCTTTGTTAAAGCCATCTACTTGTGATATCTCTGTTAGAGCAGCACTAGCTGACTAAAGCATTAAGGAATGCTGGTAGTGTAGTGGTTAAGTGGTATGTCTGCTAACCATAAGGTCAGCAGTTCAAATCCTCCAGGCACTCTTTGCAAATCCCATGGAGCAGTTACACTCCGTCTTACAGGGTTGCAATGAGTCAGAATTGACTCGACTGCAGTACGTTTGGTTTGGTTTTTGTTTATGCTTCAAAATATAAAAGAAGAAAAACATAATGTCTCAGCAAACACAAAACCATTGACAATGAAAACGGTGAAAACAGAGAAGGAAAAATGACTCAGAAAATTAAGTGGAACAAAGGAATTGTCTACAATGCATAAAGACATCAAAATGAGAGCACAAAACTCATACCTATTAATAATTACATTGACTGTAAATGGATTAAATGCACCAATGATGTCATGGTTGGAATTGTGTCCCCCCAAAAATGTGTGCAGCCACGTGGCTGGGATATGGTTCCCAGTATCTTGGGACTGTCCTCCATTGTGTGGTTTTGCTAATCTCTATGTTAAAGAATTAGGGTGGAGCTGTAAATTCCTGCTGTAGGGGGAGTTTCTCTGGAGTATGGCTTGCCCCACCCTTAATGTTTTTAGCTTGCAAGGAATAAAAGGAAAAAGAAACAAAGGACAATTTGAGAACCTCGCTACCATCAAGCAAGCAGCACCAGGAGCAGAGCGCGTCATTTAGACCAGAGGTTCTTGTGTGAGGACACTCCCTGGACAAAGACTGATGCAATACCAGACTTTCCTCCAGAGCCGACAAGGGGAAAGTCTTTCCCTGGAGCGGACACCCTGAATATGGACTTGCAACCTACCGGACTGTGTAAGAATAAATCTTTCTTTGTTAAAGCCATCCACTCTGTGGTATTTCTGTTAGAGCAGCCTAGCTGACTAAAACAATTACATTGACTGTAAATGGATTAAATGCACCAATAAAGAGATGGAGAGTGGTAGATCAGGTTAAAAAACATGATGCATCTATATATTGCCTACAGGAGACATTCCTTAGACTTAAAGACATGAAGAAACTAAAACTCAAAGCCAAGCCAGCCAAGTGCCGTCCAGTAAGGATGGAAAAAAAAAAAACATATCAATGAAATGATGTTCGAAAAAGAGCAGGAGCAGCAATATTAATTTCTTTTTCTTTTTCTTATGATTACGTGAAAGTATACAATCCAAGTCAAAGTTGCATACCTACCTCTCTACAACTCCATTTGCTCTTCCCACCCTGTGACAGCACTCTCCTCCTTTTCACCCTTTACTTCTAGTATCCTCCAAATGTACACCTGTTGCCTACTTTCCACCCTCTCCTCTCTCCTCTGGAAAAAAACCAGTAAGATGGCCTTCTATAAACATACAAAACCAGGAAGTACACACACCATATGCTCACTCTGTGTCCTTCCGTCCACTCCATTCTTAATCTGAAGAATTGAGATCAGTACTGGTTTCAGATGTGGGGCAGCCACGAGTCTAAGGGCTCTGTTCCCAGAGGACTGTTCAAGTTGTCTGACTATCAATTCTAGTCTTTTAATAGCAGAGTTCCTGATCTGCACACCTCTTTTTCTTGTGTTACCTCAGAGACTCTACCTTGTGTCCCCTATCAAGGCTATTTTTAGTGGTGGCCAGGCATTGTCTTTTTTTTCTGGTCTCATGCTCATGTAGTGTCCCAATCATATGGGTCCTTCTATCTCCTGGGTGCATTTTTCTTCATGTCTTTGATGTTCTTGGTTATCATCTGTTCCAGGTGGATTCGGACCAGTTGATGCTCCTCAGATGGCAGCTTTCTGGCTTTTAAGACCCCAGACACCACGAGTGGCAATATTAATTTCTGATAAAATAGACTACCACAATGGATAAGAATGAACACTATTTAATGATTAAAAAGTCAGTTCTCCAGAAGGACATAAGTATATAGAATATTCATGCACAGCTGCAAAATACATAAAACAAACTCTATTTTGCATCAAAAAGTGAAACACATAACTCCACAATAATAGTAGGATACTTCAACATGCCACTTTCAGCAAAGGACAGAACATCCACAAAAAGGGTCAGTAAAGACATAGAAGATCTAAATGCCATAATTGACCAACTTGACCTCATAGACATATACGGAATACTCCACCTAGCAGGAGCCATGTATACTTTCTTCTCAAACACACATGGAACATTCTCTAGATTAAACCACATAGTAGGCCATAAAACAAGCCTTAACAAAATTCAAAGCATCTTTTTCGGACCAAAGCACAATAAAAGTAGAAATCAATAACAAGAAAAGAAAGGGAAAGAAAGAAAAAAAATCAAACATGTGGAAACTGAACACTTTGCTCAAAAACTGCTGGGTGATAGAAGAAATCAAGAACAGAATAAATAAACTCACAGAATCAAATCAGAATGAAAACATACCATACCAGAACCTTTGGAGTACAGCAAAAGCAGTACTCAGAGGTCAATTTATCTCAACAAATGCACTCACCCAAAAAGAAGAAAAGGCCCCAATCAAAACTTTAACCCTACAATTTGAACAAGTAGAAAGAGCAGCAAAAGAAGCCTTTGGGCACCAGGAGAAAGCAACATTATTTAATAAAAGTATTTCATTTTTATTAAAAATGAAAGCAGAACTAAATGAATTAGAGAATAAACAAAAAAAGCAATTCAAAGGGTTAATAAGACTAAAAGATTAACAAAATCTGTAAACTACTGGCTAAACTGACAAAAGAAAAACAGGAAAGGAAGCAAATAACCCAAATAACAGATAAGATGGGTGACACCACAACAGACACACTGAAATTTTAAAAAATCATAACAGAATACTATGAAATATTGTGCTGTAATACATTTGAAAACCTAGAGGAAATTGACAAATTTCTAGAAACATACTACCTACCAAAACTAACACAAACAGAGGTGGAATAACTAAATCAAATCATAACAAGTGATTGTAAAGATAATTAAAATCTTCTCCCAGAAAGATACCACATATATGAAACATCTAGAATAGGCAAATGTATACAGAAAAATAGGAATTCCAGAACACTTAATTGTGCTCTTAAGGAATCTGTACATGGATCAAGAGGTAGTCATACAACAGAACAAGGGGACACTGCACGGTTTAAAGTCAGGAAGGCTGTGTCTCAGGGTTGCATCATTTTGCTGTACTTTCTCAATCTGTATGCTGAGCGAATAATCCAAGAAGCTGGACTATATAAGAAGAACAAGGTGTTAGAATTAGAGGAAGACTCATTAACAACCTACATTATGCAGATGACACAACCTTGCTTGCTGAAAGTGAAGAGGATTTGAAACAGTTACTGATGAAGATCAAAGACCACAGTCTTCAGTATGGATTGCAGTCAACATTAAGAAAATAAAAATCCTCACAACTGGAACAGTAAGCACCATCATCATAAATGGAGAAGGAATTGAAGTTGTCAAGGATTTCATTTTACTTGGGTCCACAATCAACACTCATGGAAACAGCACTCAAGAAATCAAAAGATGCATTGCACTGGGAAAATCTGCTGTGAAGCACCTCTTTAAAGTGTTGAAAAGTAAAGATGTCACCTTGAAGACTAAAGTGCGCCAGACCCAAGCCATGGTATTTTCAATCACATCATATGCATGCAAAAGCTGGATAATGAATAAGGAAGAAAGAAGAATTGCTGCCTTTGAATTGTGATGCTGGAGAAGAATATTGAATGTACTGTGGATTGTCAAACGAACAAATGTGTTCTGGAAGAAGTACAATGAGAGTGCTCCCTGGAAGCAAACATGCAGAGATTGTGTCTTGTGCACCTTGGACAGGTTGTCAGGAGGGATCAGTCTCTGGAGAAAGACAACATGCTTAATAGAGCAGAGGGTCAGTGAAAAAGAGAAAGACTCTCAACGAGATGGTTTGACACAGTGGCTGCAACAATGGGCTTAAGCATAAAAATGATTGTGGACATGGTGCAAGACGGGACAATGTTTCATTCTGTTGTGCGTGGGTCGCTACGAGTCAGAACTGACTTGATGGCACCTAACAACAATATACAAGCCAAAGTTTATTAGTGTTTACTAGGAGGGAGAGGGAGAGGGAAGAGGGCATTCATTGCTAAGGGGATGCTGAGCTGCTATTAGGAGTGATGGAAAATTCTGGAAACAGTAATGATGACAAGATGGTGAAAGGAATGAACATGACTGAGTTGTATACAGAAAAGTGGTTGAAACAGCAAATGCTCATATTTTGCCATAATAAAATAATCTAAAAACGTTTTCAAAAAACTTTTATTATGCTTTAGACGAAAGCTTACAATGCAAATTATCTTTCAAAAATTTATATGCAAATTGTTTTGTGACTTTGGTTGTAATTCCCACAATCTGTCAGCACTCTGCCCCTTTGCTTTTAGACCCCAGCCTCCCTGTGTCTCTTTGTCCAGTTTTCCTGTCCCTTCTTACCTTCTTGTATTTGCTTTTGGGTAGATATTGCCGACTTGGTCTCAAATACTTGATTGAGCTGAGAAGCTCGTTCCTCACATGTGAAGCTGTTTGTTGTATTGGGGTGTCTGACCTTTGACAGAAAGGTGCACTTTAGGAGTCGTTTCAGTTCTAAGTTAGCAGGGTTTCTGGGGTCTATAGTTTTGGGAGTTCCTCAAAAATTATTTTTATGTTGAGGAAAAAAAAATACCTGAAGCAATTAATTTATTCTGGATTTAAAAGACCACAAAAGAATGGAGAAAGTCTGTCCATTAATTCTTTCTAGAACTTAGCCAAAATTAATAACCAAGTATATAAGCCAAGAACTAAACCCATTGTTGTTGAGTCAATCCCAACTCACAACAACATTATAGGAGGAGTAGAACTGCCCAGTAGGGTTTCCAGGGAGTGGTTGGTGGATTAAATTGCCAGTCACTTGATTAGCAGTCTGATCTCTTAACCACTATGCCACCAGGGTTCACCCAAGGGTATAAAACCCCTCAAAACCAATAAAACCCAAATCCACTGCTGTTGAGTCGATTCTGACTCATAGCAACTATTTAGCACAGAGTAGAACTGTCCCATAGAGTTTCCAAGGAGACCTTGGTGGATTTGAACTGCCAGCCTTATAGGTAGCAGCTGTAGCACTTAACCACTACTCCACCAGGGTTTCCAACCACGGATATAGTATAATTGTATTCATTGAGCTCCAATATTCATTGTGGCTCTTGGATTAACTTCAAGTCCTTATCATGAAGGAAATCCTTGGCCAGGAGGCGCTGAGGGAGATTTCTTGCAGAGGTTCTCTTTGGATCCTTGTTGTATTTAGCTGACCTGTTAGGCCATGGTTCAGTGGTAGAATTCTCGCCTTCTGTGTGGGAGCCCCAGGTTCAAGTCCTGCGAGCACCACCACCACCTGTCATGTCATTGGAGGCCTGCATGTGCTATGATGTTGTACAGGCGTCAGGGGAACCTCTCAACTGAGATCGATTGGGAGGAAAGACCTGGTGATCTACTTTTGAAATTGAGCCAGTGAAAACCTTCTGGATCACGACTGTCTGATCTACAACCAATCACTGGGATAGTGCGGGACTGGCCAGGGTTTTATTCTATCATACATGGGGTTGCCAGGAGTCAGGCACCATAACAATACTTCTGTTCTGTTCTGTGGGCTTCATACCAGTTTCCATCCCAACAGTGCCTTGTATCAGAGATTTTATACCACAGTAGTTCTGTTGTCTGACATCTATGAGGTTCCACAATTAAGTCTGAGAACTCAATTGTTCTAAGTGCTAAGGTGGATATAGGACATGAGGTCTGACAATTAAGTCCACAAACTTAATTGTTCTAAGTGCTACATACCTCGTGGCTGAATATCACTATGGTCACCTTTTAAGTACTGCCCTTGGGAAGCTACACACCGATGCCAGGACCTAGTCCACTCTTCAGAACAGTTTTGGAAATCTTTCTGGAACAGCCTTTGTGCATGATGGCACCGGGGAAAGCTCACAAACTTAATTGTGTAGTTGTCTATGAGGGAGTTTTTAGCCAGTAAACAAATAATTGTATTGGGACACCCTCCTTACTCACCTGATCTGGCCCCCAGTGAATTTTTTCTTCACCTGAGGATAATGGAAATATTGAAAGGAAGACATTTTGATGACATTCATGACACCAAGGGTTAATACGATGACAGCTCTGATGGCCATTCCAGAAAAAGAGTTCCAAAATTGCCTTGAAGCATGGACTGGGCACTGATGTTGGTACATAGCTTCCCAAGGGGAGTACTTTGAAAGTGACCGCAGTGATATTCAGGAATAAGGTATGCAGCACATTGTCTAGGATGAGTTTGCAAATTTAGTTGACAGTCCTTGTAAACTAACTGGCTGGGATAAACATTTGACAGGTGCCCTAGGCTCAGGGGATGGTGGCTGGCTTTCAGAGCACCCACACACTTTACAAATTAAAGGCAATGGAAATAATTTTTTTGAGTGGTTTTAGGTTTACCAAAAAATTGCATAGAAAAGTAGAGAGTTCCAATCTCTCTGTGCTACCTGCTGCCACAGTTTCCTCTATTATGAACATCTTGTATCAGTGTACTGCTTTTTATACCATTGAGGGACTAGTACTGGTACATTATTAAATAACTAGAGTCCCTGGGGAGATGGTGTCCTTGTTTTTAGGTGCTCTGGAGTCAGTTTCGACTCATAATGGCCCCATGTGACAGAGTAGAACTTCTCTATGAGATTTTCTTGTATGCACTCTTTGCTAAAGCTGATTAACAGGTCTTTCTCCTGCAGAGATACTGCATGGGTTCACACTGCCAACTGTGTGGTCAGCAACCTAGTGCTTAACCATTGCATCACCAGGGTGCAAGTGGTTCATGAGCTCAGCTGCTAACTCAGAGGTGCCTTGGAAGAAAGGCCTGGTGATTTCCTTCCAAAGAATAAGCCATTGAAAATCTTATGGAGCTCAGCTCTACTCGATACATACAGGATTATCAGGAGTCAGAAGAGACTCTACAGTAACTGGTTTCGGTTTTGTTATTAACTAAAGCCCACAGTTTACCTTAGGGTTACTCTGTGTTGTACAGGTTACAGGTCTGAGCTGTTCATACATAATACGAGGACTGCCAGTTAAGTTTGCAAACTCATCCTGGAAAAAGTGCTACATACCTCATGGCCAAATAGCACTACAGACCCCTTTGAAGTACTCTCCCTTGGGAAGCTATGCACGAATGCTAGTGCCTAGTCTACCCTTCAGAGCAATTTTGTGACTCTTTTTCCAGAATGGCCATCAGAGCTGTCATCGTATTACCCTTGGTGTCCTGAATGTCATCACAATGTCTTCCTTTCCATATTTCCATTATCTTGCCACTGTACACAATGGCCATTCCAGAAAGAGTTCCCAAATTGCTTTAAGGATGACTAGGCACTGGCATTGGTGCACAGCTTCCCAAGGGGGCAACCATGGTGATATTCACCAATAAGGTATGTAGCACTTAGAACAATTAAGTTTGTGGACTTAATTGTCAGACCTTATGTTCTATATCCACCATTACAGTATCTCCACATAATAGTTTTACAATCCTAAAGTTGCCCTGTGTCCACCTATTCATGATTACCATCACCAGCCCATGTCCCAGCCTCTGGCAACCATCGATCATTTTACTGTCTCTAGTCTTCCCTTTCCCAAAATATCATATGATGGTGTCTGCCAGTAAGCTTTTCTTACTCTTCTACATTTTCTTTTAGTTCTTCATTTTAGCTTGATAGCTCATTTCTTTTTATTGCTAGATAATACTCCATTGTATGGATGGACCAGAGTATGTTTATTCATGCACCTGTTAAAGGATATCTTGATGATATTCAATTTTGGGCAATTATGGAAAAAGCTGCTCAGTTCATTTGGGTAAGTAGAAGTGTGATTGCTGGATTGAATGACAAACTCATGTTTATCTTTGTTGGAAACTGCCAGACTGTCTTCTGAAGTGGCTGTACCACTCAGTGTTCCCACCAGCAGAGATGAGAGTTCCTATTGCTCCAAATGCTCACCAGCATTTGGTGACATCAGTGCTCTGGATGTTAACCCTTCCAGTCAGTGGATGATGGTATCTTACTGTTGCTTTAATTTTCCATTCCCTTATGACATATTATGTTGAACATCGTTTCACATGCTTATTTTCCATCTATGTATTTTCTTTGGTGAGGTGTTCAGATCTTTTGCACATTTTGTGATTGGATTGTTTGTTTTCTTGTTGTTGAGTTCTAGGAGTTTTGTGTTTGCCCATTTTTTGCATATTTTGGATACAAGTCCTTTATCAGACATGTACTTCACAAACATTTACTCCCAGCCTGTGACTTGTCTTTCATTCTTTTACCACCCACACACTTTTGAATTGAGTGGTGTTTTAAAACCAATTTATGCCCATTTTGCATGTTACTGTAATTAAGTAATTACATACTATGTGAGCCCATCACATATTGTGTATACCAATATAAAGAGTGCAAAACAAAAGGATTGTGTCTTTGAAAACTTGGTAGAATGATTTGGAAAGACTCAATAAAAGCAAGGTGACTTAAATTTTTGCTGCAAATTAAGTGTAAACGTATTAGGGAAAATAATAAAAATTGGAAGGATTCTGTACTCAAATTGCTTTTCAAGATTCTTTTAAGTTCTCATACCACTTTAAGGAACTTGAAATTGTGGACGACACAATCTAGGTGTGATTTATGTTGGGAAGGAGACACCAGGGACCTACACTCACAGAAAAGGCTTTGGCCTGCATAAAAATATTGCAAATAAATGATCATCCATCTTTTAAGTTAAAATGTGTAAAGTATTTGTATAATTTTTTAATGGTTGGTTCCTTTATTTAATATATTTTTATTGAGTGCCTACTATGCGTCAGTATTCTAGGTGCTGAGGATGGTGAGTGAGAAAGACCAGCAAGGTCCTTGCCCTCTCAGATTTACATTCTACTGAAGATGACAGCAGGAGTCAAGGTTAAAAAATGTCATATATAATATGTAATGTCATGCATGCATATAGACTATACAAGTGTTGCAGGAAAAATAATCACAAAGTTTAGTAAAGCAAAAAGGAAATTTTATTTGGTATATCTTCAAAAAGGCAGATGTGAGAAGTAGACAGCCATCATGCCGGAACTAATATCTGTTGGAATCCAGGGAAATGTTGTGGCAAGAGCAAAAGTGGGAAAATGGACAAGCACACTGCCACAGCCATGTCTGCCCAAGTCTGCCCAAGTCCAAGGACTATTACAATCCTAAAAGCATATTAATGTTACAAATGGGTGAAATGATTGAAAACGTCACCTTTTATCAGACTTTCCAAAAACTATGAATTGTCTTTATTAATCATTGGTACAGGTGTTAGTGAGGACAGTCAGGAGGGTCTTCATTGGCCTAACACATTTTCTATGCATTAAATGCTAATAGAAAAAATGAAGAGTGGAAAGTCTCTTATGTTCTGTTTGATTGGTTATTGGAAAAGTTCCCTGAAAAATATTTTCCAAGATTATCCTATTTATTATCTTTATCTCAGGGCCCAGTGGATGTGTCCTCATGAGTCCTTATGGTACAGCTCCAGTTGGGTCCCACTGTCTATGCTCAAGAACAGGGAATAATGACTCTAGTATTATTTTCTAAATCATAGGGTGAAGAGATACCTGTAAGCCAAGATGTGAATCACATGAAGACCAAAGAGAAGAATGCTAGGGGCAGAGGGACCAGTGAAGCAAAGACCCCAAGATCAGGTATGGCTTTGCATATTTAAGGAATCCTGTTGCACCAAGGCCCGAGGTCACCAAGAAAGACACAACTTGTTGCTGCCTGCCGTGGAGTTGATTCCAACTCGTAGTGACCCCATGTGACAGAGAAGAACGTCCCCCTGGGGTCTGCTTAGCAGTCATCTCTGCAGAAGCAAATCACCAGGGCTTTTCCTGTGAATCTGAACCTTGCAGTTAGAAGTCAAGTCTTAAATTACTGTGCCGTCGGGGCTTCTTATATAACGCGCTGATGCCGAGCCATGTAGGGAAGAGATAGAGAAAGGAAGCTGCACTAGCCGGCTTGGTCCTAGCAGGGAGGTGGTCGGTAGGCACTTACCTTGTGCTGCATGAGAAAGACTGGCCAGGTGCCCTGTGACATGCTGTCGTCAACAGCAAAGAAAGTTCACTGTGTACACAGAACAGGGAGTTTCCTGGACAAGGGAGAAGAAACAGGGACCTTATCAGGGAAGGTTCTGGGTCTAAGGCTCTGATTAGGAGGTCTGTGTGAGGGTTGGTCCGCGCAAGTCCCCATTCCACTACCATTGGTTGACCTCACGACTTGTGTCAGAATTGCTGTCCCTTCGCCTGGCCCAACCCAAACCTGGTGGTGTAGTAGTGCTATGGCTGCTAACCAAAAGGTCAACAGTTCGAATCCGCCAGGCGCTCCTTGGAACTCTATGAAGCAGTTCTACTCTGTCCTATAGGGTCGTTATGAGTCAGAATTGACTCGACAGCAGTGGGTTTGAGATTTTGAGCTTTTTGGTTTGCTTTGCCTGCCAGGTGAAAATCCCGACGCCTGTGCAGTATCGTTAAGCTACTGAAGTAACATGTATGAACTCACCCTCTGTAAACAACCTTGGTGGCTGCATCTCCTGGTACCTCCTTCCTGGCACAATGAAATAAAGGCAGTTTTACACCTTTCAACCTCTTGTTTATTGGCCAATACGAGTCACGCTGAGCAGAAGCTGGTCTTTCCACCTGGTAACAGGAAGAGGGACAAACATGTGGCTGTCTCGGTTTCCCAGTACTTAGCCAGAAAGCTGCCTGTCTACCTAGGAGAGCATATTGGACGGAGAGTGGGGATTGCGTGAAGTGGAGGGTGAGGTCGGAAAGAGAGCGGGCAGGGCCAAACTCAAGAGGCAGGGCTTGCGGACTCTATCTACAAAGACTTGGGTTTTAGTCTGAAAATGATGGAAAGCCTTTGGGGGGTTTCCAACCAAGACTGACTAAATCTGATCTATATTTTAAAAAGATAACCCTGGCAGCTAGATGGTGAACCGGCTGTAGGAAGGAAAGAATGGAAGCCACAAGTCACGCGTGGGGCAGAAAACATCCCCCGTGTAGTTGGAGAGCCAGTGGCGAGTGAGCGACCCCAGAAGTCGCAGCAGGAGAAACTCCAAACACAGACGGTGGTCTGGAGCACGCAAGGCTGCCGAGGGACGGCAGGAACAGCCATCGGACGTGAGGGTGTCCCTGGGTCGGGGTAGCTTCAGAGGACAGATGAAGGGGAAGCTGGGCGGCCGGTTCAGAGCCTGCTCGAGATGGGAAACTCTATAAAGGAAGTTTGGATGTAGCAGGAAGAAGGGAAGCAGCTTTAGGGGAAGGATCTTGAAATGCGAGAGAGAAAGATAGTATTACAGGCTGGTGGGAAGGCGTGCGACTCTGAGGTGGGGGGAAGGGACAGGGGTGTCCCTTCTCTTGGCGTCTCATCAGTCGCCACCTGCAGGGTCGACTGCATCATTGCAGCCTGAGCTGTCAGGCGTGCAAACACTGGGTTCCTGCAAACTGGAGAGAAGATGCTTCGTATGTTTCTATTAGGGAACAGGCAAAACTTGACCGATTTCTCCGTTGTTGCTGTTAGATGCTAGGGAGTTGAATTCAACTCATGTGACAGAGGGCTTTCTTGGCTGTAATCTTTACGGGGAACACATTGCTATGTTTTTCTCTATCAGAGCTGCTGGGTGGGTTTGAATCGAAGATCCTGAAGTTAGCAGCCACTTCCTTCCCCTCTGCGATACAGGAGCTTCTTAAAAGCCACTTTCGCAGCTCAGGAGTATTTCCTTATTATCTGCAGTTCTTCAAGTTTTCTTTGCCTTCTAGTTAAGACGGCAGAGTCAGGAGGATGATAAAAGTCTGCTTTTGTATGGTCTCTGGGGGTCTGGCCCTCTGGCAGGGTCTGCAGAGTATCAGAAAGGGGTGGTGACTTGTGCTATGGCCATTCCTACCCGTGTATGGCCGTCTGTGCTGGCAAATGAGGCTCGGCAGAGCTCCAAAGTCAGAGAACAGCACCAGCTGGCATGTCTCAGGCTTTAGGTAGACTTGCTGTGATTTAAGAGCTTTTGAAAAATCTGTCTCTGGCAGTCTCTTTTATATAAAGGTATCAGCGGTCTACCTGGAGGAGCTGCATCGCCTGGAAGCCTAGAACCCCGACGGGATCATGGGCTGCAGACGGAAGCCTCCAGGCTTTGGGCCACTTTGGGAGACTGGATAGCTCTGGCTGGGTAGACCACACATAATTATTCATTTTGCTGGAGATGGGAATTTGGATTTCTTCCCATGTGGGGTGGTTGTGTCGTGCTGTTGGCAATGGGCAAGCTGCTGTGAATATTTTGGACTATAAGTCACGATGCAGCAGTATGTACACGTTTCTCTAGGGGCTGTGCCTAGAATTGAGAGTTCACGTCTGTCACTCTAAAGATAACGGTTCAGGTCTTCCAAAGGAGTCCATGAGTTTCTCTGAGTCTTCTCTTGCCTTACTGCTTTTTACCTTTGTTCTTGTAATTGCTGAGAGATGTGTGTTCACAGGTGGATTTGTTTCTTTATCTGGAGTCTTAGTCGTCCATTGCCGCCATAACACAAATACCACAGATGGATGGCTTTAAAAAAGATAGATTTATTTTCTCACAGAAAAGTAGGCTGAAAGTCCAAATTCAGGGTGTCAACTCCAGAGGAAGGTTTTCTCCATTGGCTCTGGAAGAAGAAGGTGTCTGTCATTAATCTTCTTCTGGACTGGGAGCTTTTGAGGCAAAGGGACCCTGGGCCCAAGGGACCCACTCTGCTCCTGGCACTGCTTTTCTGATGGTTTGGGGTCCCCAGCTCCCTGCTTGCTTCCCTTTTGTTTATATGCCAAGAGATTGCCTCAAAGCACGACACAGTCTTACACCCTGAGTCCTGCGTCGCTAACAACCACTGCCCGTCCTCCCTCATTAGCATCTTAGAGGCAGGGCTTACACACATAGGAATCTCACAGGAACAGCACACAACACCCTAATCAAGGCCTAGTCAGGTTGCTACACACATTTTTGGAGGGCACAATCCAATCCATGACATCTGATCAGTTGTCATTTTTCGATTTACATATTTTGAAGTGATGTTATCAGATGTATGAAATGATTATATCTTTGGGGCTGCATTGATCATGTGTGAAACAATTCTGACTCATATTCAGAAATGTTCATACCAGCAGTGGGCATTACTAACAGCACCAGACAACAATCCCAAATGGAAAGCAATCCAAGTTTGAACATTTTGTCATTCTTTTTTTTTAATTTTTAAAATTTATTTTATTATGATTAAGTGAAAGTATACAATCCAAGTCAATTCTACCTATTCACTTCTCTACAATTCTGTCTGCTCTCCCCGTCCTGTGACAGCAGATTCCTCCTTTTCACTCTTTTCTTCTAGCATCCACTTAACAAAACCTGTCCCCTCCCCTCCACAGTCTCAATCTTTATTTATTTCATGACTAAGTGAAAGTATACAATCCAAATCAATTTTACATGCCCACCTATCTGCAGCTCCATCTGCTCTCCTCACCCAGTATAACACATGCCTCCTTTTCACTCTATACTTGTTGTACCTCTTAATGAGCACCTGTCCCCTCCTCTCCAATCTCTCTTCTCTCTAGAAAGAAATCAGTAGAACAGCTTCCGATAAATGTATAAAACCATAAAGTGTACACACCATGTGCTCACACTGTGTGGCTGGGACCAGTCCATTCTTGTCCAGAAGAGTTGACCTCAGTACTGGTTTCCATTCAGAGCCAGAAGCAGGTCTAGGGGCCATGTTCCTAGGGGACCCTCCAGGCCATCAGACCATCAATTCTGGTCTTTCAGTAGATTTCTTGTGCCGCACACCTCTTTTTCTCATGTCGCCTCAGGGCATTTTGTCATTCTTAAGTGACCCTAATTGTGTCCGCCAAATCTTTTTGCAAAGAGCCCTGGTGGTGCAATCAGTTGAGAGCTTGGCTGCTAACAGAAAGGACGGTGGCAGGGACCCAGAGGCCACTCTACGGTAGATGCCAGACCTGGCGATCTGCTCCCATAGAGACTGCAGCTTGGGGAACCATAGGGGCCAACTCTACCGTCACGTGATGTCACTCTGAGTCAAGAAATTAACTGGACATCAGGTAACAATCAAAAACAGCATTTTTGGGGGCTTTAGAATCTCTTTTGGATATCTAATTTTTCACTGGGGAAAAGAGAGATCAAAGAAAGAGCCATGTTGCTGAGTGAGTCCAAGGGGACGTGGGACAGACTGACAGGCTGCTCCGCAGTGCGTGTTAGCCCCCTTGCTTCTCTCGGAGATCGCCTCTTTCATCCTGTTGGGCTCTGGGAAAGCTGAGTTGTCCTCAGCCTACTCCCTCTTGGGGACTGGATGAATCAAGGGAGGTGGGGCTGAGCTTGGGGCGCAGCCACTCAGACTGTGGGAATCCAGACCAGAGATTAGGAGACTCAGTGTTACACACAAGTGTCTGTGGGGGTTGGTGGTTGGTGCCTCCTGGCTGTTTGCTCTAATAGTTGAGTTTTCCTTGAGGGCAGAATGCAAAGCTATGTGAAATATAGTTCAACATGTATCAGGGCAACGGAGTCCTTGGGTGATGCAAACAGTTAAGGAACTCAGGTGCTAACTGAGAGGTTGTAAGTCTGTGTCCACTGGCAATTGACTTCCGAAAAATCAGTGATTGGAAACTTTACAGAGCACAGTTGTGCTCTGACACACATGAGGTGTCCACTGCGTTAGAATCCACTTGCAGGTACCTGGTTTGGTAGGGAGCACCCATCACAGCCACGCTGTGCTAGAAACTCCCAGTTGTGTTCTGATAGCCATACTCCCTTCTCCCTTAAAAATAGGACCTCTGTTGCTCAACCTCCTTAGCTGCTAGCTGTGGTCATGTGATTAAGATCTGGGTCATGAGATATGCAGAAGACACTGTCATAGTCAGTTTCTGGCAAGTACCCTGGAAGGGAGAATGAATTCCTGGCTTCTCCTTTCCCCCTTCCAGTTGGCTTGAGTTGGGTGTCAGTGCTGAAGTTGACACTACCACCTGGGACTAGGACAGGGTGCTCTGTGCTGAGGATGGTAGGGTAGGCAGAGGGATGGAACTGGGTTGAAGACTGGTGAAGCTGGCGTGGATGTCCTTCATTTTCTGTCAGCATTGCACATGCATCTGAGAGGAGCCTTACTTCCAAAGCACTGCTGGGTGGACTGGAATTTCCAACCTTTCTGCTAGAAGCCAAGTGCATCAGCAGTTTGCAGCACCCAGGATAACTATGTAATTTAATTGCCAAATGGAAGGAGTTTAGAGAGTAAATGGGGTTGCTATCCATATTTCTACTGTAAGCTAGTATTGTTCTGGGCACTCTGGGACATCTGATTGTCCTTTCAAGAACGGAGATTTTCAGAAATAATCTGAGATGAAAAAATTTAATTCTCTGTCTTCTTACTTTGGAATGTGGCCCAGAATTCATGCTATTCAGAATTTTTTCCAACAAGTCATCTCCTTTCTTTTTACCTAACAATATACAACAGGAGAACATTCCAGAATGCTGCCTGGATTGTTGTTAGTTGTTGTTGAGTTGATTCCAATATATGGTGACCCCACAGACAAGTGAAAGAAATGTTGCCTGACCCTGCTCCACCCTTATGGTCAAGTCCATTGCTGTGGCACTCTGTATTTTGAGTGGCTTCCTGCTTAAGGGACTCAGCTTCCAGCACTATATTAGACAATACAGTGTGGTGATACACAGGGTTTTCATTGGCTGATTTTCAGAAGTAGATTGCAAGGCCTTTCTTCCTCACCTGTTGTAGTCTGGAAACTCTGCTGAAATCTGTCCACCATGGGTGACCCTGCTGGCATTTGAGATATCCAGTGGCATAGCTTTCAACATCACAGCAACATGCAAGTCACCACAGTATGGCAAACTATTAGATGGTTGGTGGCTTTCTGGCTTACAGCTGCGTTATAAAGCCACACTGGACCTCGAGGGCAAAAAAGGACATTGGAAAGATGCATGGGATGCCCCTGTTGGGAAACAGCACAGAGACTGAAGGATGAGGGAGCCTTTGAAGACATACAAGCCACACAGAGGAAGTTTCTGGAGTTCAACAGGGTCAGAACCCAGGCCTCAGATCTACCCTGACATTTTCCTAAGAGGTCAAGAACTTGTTTGGGTTTTGTAGATGTTTCACTGAAAAGTGTGTTGAGGAAGTTCCAGGCTCTGTGATCGAGTTTCTGAGCTGGCTGCTTCTTGTTTCCGTGCAGTGCTGCTATACCGATGGTATTTTTAGAAGAGGCTACTTGGAAACGAGAAGTCGTCTGTGACGGTGGCATGATTCAGCCGTCACTGGCAGAAACCTCTGCTCTGGAGAACGAAGGAGCTGGGTGTGGGGAGCAAGAGAGCTGGGAAAAGACTGAGAAACACTTCTTAGGAGCTTAGAGAGGTGGAACCTGTTCCAAGGGACAGAAACCTAGAGCCCTGCAGCAGAGATGCAGGCTCCCAGGTAGACCAGAGAGGTGAGGATGGAATCTGCAACTTGGGCTTGATTACAGTGCTAGCCTGAGCTGTCATGGCCTGTGATGTCACAGTCTCATCTATGAGTACAGTCATGGCCCCGAAGTGTAAGGAGGATTCTGATTCAGCCCACCGTGAATACCTGTCATGTGTCCCTTGCAGCCGTACTGTGAACACTGCATGGGTATGTGCACTCCAAAAGGAAAACCTTCCAGATCTTCTCGGTGTTCCAGTTGACCAACAAATGTCATTGTTCTTGTGCACACCAGTCTTGAAATTTAGAATTCCACTCTCGTGGAAGAGTGTGTCCTGCAGTTTGTCAGCTTCTTAAGACAGACACTTTGTCTTTATCCTGATTATAGCTTTCATACTTAAACACAGCCTGGCACACAGTAGTACTCAATACATATATATGGAGTAGATATAATTGAATAAATCTCTGTCTTTTGTTTGTTTTTAAATATTCTCACCATGTTGGCTACCGTCTTAGACATCTGGTGCTGTTGTAACAGAAATACCACAAGTGGATGGCTTTAAAAAGAGTAATTTTAGTAATTTTAGTCTGTCACAAGCCAGTAGACTGCAAGTCCAAATTCAGGGCATCAGCTCCAGGAGAAATCTTTTCTCTGTTGGCTCTGGAAGAAGGTACTTGTCATCAGTCTTCTCCTGGACTGAGCACTTGTGAGGTGCAGGCACTCCAGGTTCTTTCCAAAGAACACTCGCTGCTCCCAGCACTGCTTCTTGGTGGTATGAGGTCCCCAACTCTGCATGCCTCCCTTTCCTTTATGTTCTGAGATTGCTCACTACACTCATACACAGTGAGCCCTACCCCACCAACTGCTGCCCGTCCTCCCTCACTGACATCACAGAGTCAGGGTTTACGGCGTAGAGGAATGTCGGGCACTACCAGGAATCACGGCCTAGCCAAATGGCTACCTCGTTTTCTGAGGGACATCCTTTAATCCCTAAGGACTACCTTGAGCAATACTGGCCTGGGACTGGGCCATCTCATTTTCCTAGATTGGCTGACTCTAAGGAGTACAGAGTGGTATAAACAGTTAATGTATTTGGCTGCTAACCGAAGGGTTAGAGGTGTGAGTCCACCCAGAGGAGACTCGGAGGAAAGGCCTGGAGATCTAGATCCAAAAATTCAGTCATGGCAAATGTTATGGAACACAAGTTATACTTCCACACATGTGGGGTGGTTGGAGTCAAGTGGCTGGCAACTGGTTTTCTTTTTGCTTTTGTTTTGTCTGACTCTGAGATCCTGGTGACTCCTCTGGTCTCAAAAGCCATTTGTGTCCATTTCTCAGTGGTCTGACTGGGTGGGCAGCAAATACTTTGAGGCAAGCCAACTGTAAGAAAGCTGTCCTCTTGGAAACAACGTCTCCTTTTACTATAGAAAGATCCCCTTTCTATTCTGGTATTAACACTCCAGTGCAAATTCTCTCTCAAGTGCTTCAAAGTTTGTTTTTTTTTACCCTTTCCTATCCCAATTCATGGGCCCTCATAAACATACAGTAATTATCTTTTTATTCACACAACTTTGCCTTTTTATTAATGGTTGAGTTCCGTAACATATAGGATTTTAAATGCAAGAAATCCAGAATATAGAGTCTAATGGGTAGTTCAAAATAGTCTTCCTAGGATTACCCTCTTCCAGTGGTCCCCCTAGCATGGTCCCCCATACAGTGCCCCCCTAGAGTTGTCCCCGCATAGAACTGTTCCTCTAGAATAGTTCTGCATAGAATGGTCCTCATGGGATGATCTGCTGTAGAATGGCCCTTGCAGAATGGCTTTCATCAAACGGTCTCCATAAAACAGTCTCCACAGAACAGTCCCCTGGAATTAAAAAACCCGCTGCCATCAAGTTGGACTCATAGCTACCCTATAGGACATAGTAGAACTGCCCCATAGTTTCCAAGGAGCGCCTGGCAGACTTGAACTGCTGAACTTCTGGTTGGTGGCTGTAGCACTTAACCACTATGTCATGGGTTTCCTCCCTAAAGTAGCCGCCATAGAAGGATCCCCATGGAACAGTCTCCACAGAGCGGTTTCCTATGATGTCCAAGACAGGATGGGTGCCTTATCACGTAATACATGCTCGAATGATTTCCAGAAGACTATGATTTCTGTCTCCTCTGTTGTGAATTCCTTCTCATGGACTCTCAAAACAAAACCACTACACACAGATGGTGTTAGAGAGCAAAGCGTTCTGGTCCTCTGTGCCAACAACCTTAGGCCCACCAACTTGGCAAGCTCCGGTTCCTTGCAGCAACTGCAGAATAGGAGTGGGGTGGGTTCTCCCACTGCAGTTGGGTGACAGATGTACAACATGGGGCCTTCTGTTCGTACTCTGGGTTTGACATACAGGCTAGTAAAGAAGAGGGAAGGAAAGGAAAGGAAAGAAAAAGAGTCTGGAGACATGCCCACCAAAGGTGATGTTCTCAAAAGGTGGAGGTTATTCTGCACTTGGCCAGCCTTTTCCTCACTGTGAGCCATTGCAGATGATGTCTTCTAATTGTGGGTCCCCAACCCTGCAAGTCACACTATCAAGACTGTGAATAGGTAGCCCTCTGAAGCTCTTCTCTCCATGTCTTTGCCAGATGTGGGTATGATGTCTTAGCTGGTGATAAGCTGTATCAGGCTGGCCTTTCTGGAGCTGGTTGACAAATTAACACACATGAGGCTGAGGTTTGTCACTTCTCTACAGCCTTTAGGGTGAGGGGAAAACTTAGAGTTTCCCATCTTCTTAAGATGTAGAAAAGTTTCAATACCTGTTATTCATCTTCCATATAAAAAAGTAGCCTACTCTGTGTGTCATCCTCTCTAAATGTAAGCCTTAGGAGATGGCACAGAGAGACCAGTGCCAACAGAGGTATTGGTGGTTCAGTGGTAGAATTCTTGCCTTCCATGAGGAAGACCTGGGTTCAGTTTCCAGCCAGGGCACTTCATATCCAGCTAACATTTAGCTGTCAGTGAAGGCTTACGTGCTACTCTTGCACTGACTGGGTCTCAGAGGAGCTTCCAGACTGAGACAGATTAGGAAGAAAGGCCTGGTGATCTACTTGTAAAAACCAGGCAATGAAAACTCTGTTGGTCACAATGGTCAGGTCTGCGACCAACGTGAGATGACACCGGATGACACAGTATTTCATTCTACCATGCATGCAGCTGCCACAAGTGAAAGCTAATGACAACATTAGCAAAGAAGGCTGAGTAGTATTTTTCAGGAATTTCTACACTGAGCTCTCTGCTGTCCTGTCAGGTTGGCGTTGGTTTTTGTCATATCACTGGAAAGGTCTTTCCTGTGACATCCGTGCCAAAGGAAGTCTTAATGGTTTCTACATGACCACTGTGGGGGGGCAGGATCACTGCCTTTGTGCATCACTGACATTCAGTGGCCAGCAGTTGAGAATACCCCACTAGAAAAGACTTTCTGGCCTAAAAGGAGTCTACAACTTCAGAGCAACTCGGGGATCTGATTCTTAAGATTCAGAGTGAATGAGAAAGAAATTTTTCATTTCAGTCTGGTGATGACTGCACCTAGTTGTTATTTTTATCTTGTCTGTTTCAAAATTATTGGCACATCTGAGCCCCTTGTTGCATCCACTGTCCACTCATCCTGCTGAGAGTCTTCCTCTTTTCTCTCGATCTTCTACTTGACCAAGCATGATGTCCTTCTCCAGGAACTGATCCTTCCTGATAATGTGTCCAAAATACACGCGATGAAGTCTTACATTTCCCTTTGGAAGAGGCTTCTGGCTGTATTTCTTCCAGCATAGATTTGTTCATTCCTCTGGCAGTCTAGTACTCAAATACACCATAATTCAAATGCATCGATTCTTCTTTCATCTTCCTTAGTCACTGTCCAGCCCTCACACACATATGAGGCAAGTGAAAATACCTTTGTGTTATGGATTGTATTGTGTCCCCCAAACATGGGTGTCAAATTGGCAAGGCTGTGATTCACGGCCACCATTCTGTGATCTGGTGTGATTATCCTATGTGTTGTAAATCCTAATCTCTGTGACTTTAAAAGAGGCAGGAGCAGTGGCAGTTATGTTAATGAGGCAGGACTCAAGTCACAGGATTAGGTAGCATCTTGAATCAATCTCTTCTGAGATACAAAAGAGAGAATCTAGCAGATACTAAAAGAGAGGGATGTAATTACAACCAAGCGAGAGTGAACAGGAGTGAAGTGTGTTCTTTGGAACCAGAGTCTCAGTGCAGAAAGCTTCTAGACAAGCAAAAGACTGATGAGAAGGACCTTCTCTTGGAGCTAACAGAAAGAGAAAGCTTTCTCCTGGAACTGATGCCCTGAGTTTGGACTTCTGGCTTCCCAAACTGTGACAGAATAAATTTCTGTTTGTTAAAACCGCTGACTTGTGATATTCCTGCTATAGCAGCACCAGAATGCACTAAATAGCAGCACTAAAATGCATGGCTTATGGCAGGCACAACTTAGTCCTCCAGGTGACATCTTTGCTTTTGAACACTTTTAAGAGATCTTTTGCAGCAGATTTGCCAAATGGAATGTGTGTTGACTGTTGATTCCATGAATTCGTTGTGGATCCAAGTCAAATGAAATCCTTGACAACTGCAATATTTTTCTGTTTATCATGATGTTTTCATTGGTTCAGTCATGAGAACTTTTGCATAATGCTGAGATGTAATCCATACTGAAGCCTGTGGTCTTTGATCTTCATTGATGTGTGATTCATGTCCTCTTCGTTTTCAGCAAGGAAGGCGGTGTCATCTGCGTATAACAGGTTGTTAATGAGTCTTCTACCAGTCCTGATGCTGTGTTCTTCATGAGATAGGCCAGCTTCTGGAATGATTTATTCCGCATACAGATGGAGTAGATGTGGAGACAGGGCACAGTCCTGATACACACCTTCCTGATTTTAAACTGTGTAGTATCCCCGTGTTCTATTTGAACAATTGCCTTTATGTATAGGTCCTGCATGACTGCAATTGAGTGTTCTGGCATTCCCATTCTTCACTGTGTTATCCATAATTTGTTGTGATCCACACAGTTCAATGTCTTTCTATAGTCAATAAAACACAGGTTGACACACATTCTTTGCTTTCAGCCATGATCCATGTGACATCAGCAGTATCTCTTGTTTTGTGTGCTTTTCTGAATCTGGCTTAAATTTCTGGCATTTCCCCATTGATGTATTGTTGCAACTGTTATTGAATTATCTTCAGCATAATTTTACTTGTCTGTGACATTAATTATGTCACTAAAAAAGCCGAAGTCACTGCTGTCAAGTCGACTCAACTCATAGTTAACCTATAGGTCAGAGTAGAACTGCCTCATAGAGTTTCTAAAGAGCACCTGGTGGATCTGAACTGCCGAACTTTTGGTCAGCAGTCATAGCATTTAACCACTACACCACCAAGGTTTCCAATAGTGTTCAATAATTTCTGTATTCTACTGGAATAGGCACGCGTGTGGATCTCTTCCAGTTGGTTGGTCAGGGAGCTGTCTTTCAAACTTCTTGGCATGGATGAGTGAGTGCTTCCAGTGTTGTATCCATCTGTTGCAACATCTCAGAAGGTGTTCCCATCAATTCTGGAGCTTTGATTTTTGCCAGTGTCTTCAGCGCAGTTTGGGCTTCTTCTTTCAGTACTGTAAGTTCTTGATCACATACTACCTCCTGAAATGTTCGACCAATTCATTTTGGTGCAGTAACTCTGTGTATTCCTTCCACTTTTTTGTTTTTTAATATTCTCTGTGTCTTCCAATTTTTTTGTCCATAGAATCTTTCAGTATTGCAACTAGTGGCTTGAGTTTTTTTCTTCTGTTCTTTCAGCTTGAGAAATAAACTGTTGTTATTCAGTGTTTGGATTATGAGGCTATAACCCAGTCACCAAGGCTCATTTCATAGCCATGAGAATTAGGATGGCAGTTGTGATGGAAAACCCAGAGTCTCAAGTGCTGCCCTTGCAAATCCATGTAGAATGTGATGACACAATGACACAATGACAAGGCCCAGGTCCACTCATTTGCATTTTCTTCCCAGTTGTGTTTGCATAGAGTTGGCACCTTTACCTGGAAAATCCCACTTCCTTCACTTGGATCGCTACTTTAGGACTTTCTGTCTTTCCAGTCATCTCTTTTTCTTTACATTTTATTTTGTGTACAGTAAAACTGAACTTTTGGGGGCACACAGTTTTAACACATATGGTGATGTATGAAGCCCCCACCATAATCATCAGAGCCTTTTGTTACTCCCCAAACTTCTTTCCTTCTGCCATCCCTCTGTGGTTACAGCCCACCTGCTCCCACCATCACCTTGGAACCCACTGATATCTTCTCTGTCACTGTCATGCCATCTTTTCTAGAGTTTCTATAAATGGTATCATATCATTTGTAAGCTTTTAAATTGCCTTTCTTTCATAGTACATTGTTGTATCTATACTTCCTGCCTGTTTATTGCTGAGTAATATTCCACTATATGAATATTAGTTCTTGTATTTACTCTCCACAAGGATCCCTGGTGGTGTAGTGGTTAAGTGCTTCACTGTTAACCAAAAGGTTGGTAGTTCAAATCCACTAGCTGCTCTGAGGAAGAGAGATGTGGCTATCTGCTTTCATAAAGATTTCAGTTTTGGAAACCTCACAGGATAGTCCTACTCAGTCCAGTAGAGTTGCTGAATTGGACTCCACTGGACAGCAGTGGGTTTGGTTTATATCCATCCACCAGTTGGAAGGTGTTTCCATTGCTTTCCTCTTGGTGATTACGGTTAGAGCAGCTGACAACACTCACGTACAAGTGAACATAAGTTTTCTTTATCTAGGCCAGTGTGATGGTTAAGTCCATGTGTCAGCTGGGCTGGGCTAATGGTTTAGCAGCTGTATACAGTGCCAGGGGTGGGGCCTGTGATGACTCAACACCCACCCTTGGTCTTCATTGCCTCACCTTCTGCCACCTACTTCTGTCTGCTCACATTGCCAGCAGCTCCTACTCTCTTCACTTTTCATAGCCTGCAAGTAAGAACACTATTCCCTGTTCCCTGTTCTCTGACTGTTCCTGGGTTCACCAGCCCCCACAGTTCCTTGAATCAGCAGAAACTTCACAGTCTCGCCTGTCGTCTCTGGATCCACTGAGTAGCCTGTACAGCCGGCAAGCAGGACCTCTGCTTTCCGACCTTCCAGCCTTGGGTTCAGCAGCTTCTGCAGCTGCATAAGGCTTGTGCTCCGATTCAGGACTTGGGATGTTTCAGCTTCTACATTTGCATGAGCTGCTTCCTGATACAAATCTTTCTCTATACACGTTGCACATGTTACTGGTTTTGTTTCCCACGAGAACCCAGCCTAAGGCAGCTAGGTATCCAATAGTGGGATTGCTGGGTCATATACTGAGCTTATGTTTAATTTTACAAGAACTACCAGGCTGTTTTCTACAGTGGCTGTACCATTTCCCACCAGTAGATTAGATGCCTGAGGGTTCCAATTTCTTCACATTCTGGAAAACAGCTGTTATTTGCCGTTTTTCTGACAATAGCCATCCTGGAGTGAGGGGAGGGAGACAGATGTTTAAGTATCAAGAAAGAAGCTAGTTAAGTATTTTTCTGCAGCTCTTAACCTTGTCAAAATGGTAAAGAAGCAGGACGGTAGAAGTATATTTGACTCCTACCTGCTGATCTGTCCTATAGGGTTGTTATGAGTCAGAATCAACTCAGTGGCAGTGGGTTGGGGTTTTCCTAGCAATGAGCCTTATGCCAATTCCAATTTATGATGCTCACCTTACAGACAGCACATTCAAAAAACTGAACTTTGACCTCAGCTTTACATGGTATATAAAAACAAACTCCAAATGGACCACAAATCTAATGTAAAACCTACAGCTATAAAATATTTGGAAGAAAAAACAGAGGAAAATCTTGCAGACTTGGGGTTAGGCAAAGATTTCTTACATATGATGCCAAAAACAACATTTATAGAAGAAAAATATTGGTAAATTGATCTTTATAAAAAAAAAAATTTTGCTGTCTGAAAGCCATTGTTAAGAAAGTGGAAAGACAAGTTACACATGTGAAAATATTTGCAAAGCACTTGTATTCAGTATACATAAAGAACTCTCAAACTCTAGAAAGCAAACAAAAAGAAATCCAATTTTTAAAATAAGCAACAGGTTTAAATAGATACTTTATACTGAAGAAAGACATCGATAGCAAATAAGCACATCATTAGCCGCTAGAGAAATGCAAATTAAAACAACAGTGATTTCTCCAAAGAAATATGCAAATAGCCAACAAGCACATGATGATATGTTCTGTGTAGCTAGTCATTACCCATTGCTGTCGAGTCAATTCCAACTCATAGCAACTCTACAGGACAGAGTAGAACTGTCCCATCGGGCTTCCCAAACTATGATCTTTACAGAAACCGACTGCCATTATCTTTCTCCTGAGGGGCATAAAGAAAATTGTAACCTCCCTTCTTACTTGTACTCATCAAGATTTTGAGGTTATTTTCTCAGGATGTTCTTGAACTCTGACGGAACAGAGTGACACCAGTTTGCAGCCCAGTATGCAGAGAAGCAACATAGTTTCTGAGAAAAGATAATAGGACTCCAGACACCAAGTCCAACTGGTCTTGAGACAAAGAAACTGTATTTCTCCACCAATCTACGTCCTTCTCTGAATACCCACGCGCCTACCCCATCTTCCCTAAACCCTTCTGTAAAACTCGCCAGCCTGAACTGAGATGTTAAGATGGTTTTTAGGGTGCTAATCCGCCATCGTCTCAGCTCGCAGGCCATCAGAATAAAAGATTTTTAAAGATTCAACCCCTGTCTCTGCATGTTGGCTTAGTAGTGACAGGCAGTATGAATCTGCAATTGGGTTTTGCTAGTACAACTTCATCATTACTTATATATATATATATATATATATATATATATATATATATATATATATATATATATATATATATATATATTCCAGCTCTGTCTTTGGTGTGTTCAGACCATTTATATTCAATGTAATTGATGATATTTTTATTATGCTTTATTATTATAATAAACTTTTTATTATTTCAGGTCTAGCACCTTCTTATTTGTTTTCTGCTTGTTCTGTCCATTTTTAGTTCTTCTGCTTCACCCTGGTGGCCTTGTTTTAGATTATTTGATTATTTGTTAACATTCCTGCTGAATTATTTGTTGTGTGAATCTATCTCTTTGTATAGTTTTTTACTTGTTGCTCTAGGATTACAATATACATACTTAACTTTTCATAGTCCCTTGAAAGTCAGTGTTTTCCCATTTAAATGGAAATCTGAAATCTTAGCTCCATGTTGGTCATTTCACTTTTGTCCCTATGATTGTCGGAAAGCCTGGTGGCATAGTGGTTAAGTGCTTTGTCTGCTAACCCAAAGGTAGGCAGTTCAGAACTGCCAGGTGCTCCTTGGAAACTCTGTGGGGCAGTTAGACTCCATCCTATAGGGTCTCTATGATTCAGCATCGACTCGACAGCCCTGGATTTGTCTTTTGGGTTTTGCTTTTATTGTTGTCTTATGTTTTGCATCTACGTGTACTGAAAACCCTATCAGACAATTGCTGTAATTTTGGCTTTTAACTGTCCAGCATATTTTAAAGAACTCAAGAGGAAAAACAGTAGTCTATTACATTGACCCAAATACTTAACCATTTGTTTTGCTCTTTCTTCATTCCTGATATTTCAAGTTTCATTCTGATACTGTTTCCCTTTTAAGTGATGAACTTCTTTAGCAATTATTTTAGAGTACATAAAACCCCAAAACCAAACCAAGCCAAGAAAACCTGCTACCTTTGAGCTGACTGCAACGCCAAAGCCAAGCCAAGTGCCACAGTAGCTTTATAAGACAGAGTAGAACTGCCACGTAGGGTTTCCGTTGTGTGGCTGGTGGCTTTGAACTGCTAATCTTTAGGTTAGCAACTGAGCTCTTAACCACCACAACGTCTGCTGTAATCTCTCACTTTTTCTTCACCTGGTGATGTCCTTATTTCATCTTCTGCCTGAAAGATGTTTCCTCTAAATACAAAATTCTGAGTTGACAGTTCTCTTCTGGTACTTTAGAAATGTACCACTTGTCTTCTTGTCTCCTTCCTTCTTTCTCTTTCTCTCTCTCCCTTTCTTCCTCTCTTTTGCTTTTTTGAGAAATCCACAACTATTGGAATCGCTGTTTTCCTATTGGTAATACTTTTGTTGGGTGTGGAATCAGCTGGCACTGCCTACTGTTATTGGCTAAATACTAGAGGTTTTCAGTCTTCATACTGAGCCTAAAAACCCCTAAGGCACTACATCAGTCAGGTTCTCCGTGACTTGATCTCAATGATTTCATCTGATCTGTTTAATAACAGAAAGAAAGGAGGAAGCCTAGTTTACCTTCCCTAGCTTACAGACACAATTTTAAAGTCACATTTCCACTCAAGGAATTCCCTGTCACTGTTTCCACTGTGTCATCGTTTCTCTCCTCTTCTCTCACTCCTTCCACCCCATCCTGCTTCCCTCCACCATCCCCGCCCTTCTCACTGCCTCTGTCCTCCTCTATTCCTCTTTCTCTCTCTTCCCTTTCTCCCTCCCTCCCTTCCTGCTAGTCTGTCTCCCTTCCTCCCGCTCTCCTTTCCTTGCTCCTTCTCTTCCTCCTCTTCCCTTGCTGAGTGATATTTTAAGGCTAGAATTGTTGGAGAAAAAAAATACGTCCATATGCCTCTCCTCTAAAGTATTTGGCAGTTAACCACTTATCTCTGTCTCTGGGTCTTACTCTCTGTCCTGAATTATAGAGAAAGTACCTAACCCCCTACCTCCCTGGCTGATATAAAACCACCACAGCAACTCATTTTAGCTGCTTTTTGAGTGAGCTGAGACCAACCTGTGGGAACCTTTGAAAACAGCGTAATGTAAATTTTGGAAGACATGGTCACGCCTGGGGGCCACTGGAGGTGACAGCAGGACAAAGTTTTAGCAGATGCTTATAAAACAGGAAGGAGCAGAGTAACAAGTTGTGAGATGCCATGTGGCAATTAGGTAGAACATTCCATCTCATTCTTCCTGTGGGTAGCGTTTGGAGTGACAGAGAGCCAGTAGCTGGGCTAGCCTTTGGGGTGGTCACTCTGTGGCTTAACCTTGGATCTGGTCACACCAGTTCCTTCTTTTCAGGGGGTGACAGAGTAGCAGCTCCAACAATCATCTGTAATCATCTGTTTCTGGAGTATATGTATGAAGGATATACTCATTTCCCCCAAGCATTTATTATCATGAAGAACAAGGCGCTGCCTACAGCTGAGTTCTGTTGAGAACAGCTCATGAACGAGGGTCCTGATCACAGCACTGTTTCCATGGGGCCTGTATAAGGCAGACATTCATCCTTCATTCTGAAAAGAACTCAAAGGATGAAAATGAAAAATGCCTGCAGTTTAGTGACACAAAATAAGCACCTCCATTTTCGGTGGGGACCGCTCCTGGTTTCTTCCATGAGTGGCTGCAGACACTCAGCACATCTCTGTTGGAATGACTCTAAGGTGGGTTGAAATCCTTTACTTTCTGGTTAGGACTTGATGCTTTCTTTGAGTATTCGTCACCCACATCACCAGTGCTGACATACGGCCTGAGGATCTTTGTGACTCTCAATGATGACGACAGCGACCGCTCAGTGAGTGTCCTCTGGATAAAACCTTTGCATATTAAGGTCATTTATCATCAAGCCAGGTCTAGTTCATGGCCAAGAAAACCTGAACCTGAAGGACTCCACTGAGACCACCTCCCTAGTTATTGCCAGAGCTGAGAGTCTGTCTTGTGTTTCTGAACCACAGAAAGTCTTGTGTCTTTTCCCACGACTCCTTTGGTCTCTTCTTCATTGTGTCACTCTTTTTCCTGCTTTCTAGAAGAGCTGCCAAGAAGAGAGCTTTGTTTGCTTACCACTAGGTGTAGAGTCATTTCTGATTCACAGCAATGCCACGTGTGTCAAAGTAGAACTGTGCTCCCCATCCTGCTGACTGCTTCTCCCTGTTCTCCCTGTTTCAGTGACTGGGTTTTCAGAAAGACATCACCAGGTCTTTCTTGAGAGGTGCTCCTGGGTAGGCATGAACTTTTCAGTCAGCAGTTGACCATCTTAACCATTTGCGCTACTTATGCACGCCACTATTTGCTTAGAGGGACATTTTTCTGGAAGTCCTAGTTGGCCCAGATGCCCATAAAATACTCCTACATGCTGGAGTCCCCAGTAGGCACCTTTGAGCTCCTCACCATGCCTCCTTTCTCTGCACAGGCGTGATACACCCCAACTTATGGATTGCTTATCAGGAGCTTGTGTTTTCCTTCATCATCTTTGCGTTCTAGGATCTTCCCAAACGGAATACAACAGGTCTTCAGTACACACAGGATCTTTCTATTTCCTCAGCTCCCACCCTTCCCACAACCACTTCTTCTACTTCCTAGAATCCTAACTTCCCAAACCAACTATGTGGCCTCTGCCACCGTGTCCTCTCAGGCTGCCAGGTCCTTGGATGTGCCTTTCCATCTCTATGGAAGACCTGTCCTGAGCACCACCATGCCCTTCTGGGCTAGTGCCCCCTGCCCGGGTCCTGTGCCATCTGTGGTCATGGCACACTGTATTTATGCCCTGTATTTCCTACCAGCAGATCATGACCTTGAGGACATGACACATGTGGGTTGTTCCGTGATGTCTTTGGATGGCCATTATTCAATCTACTTGTCACTGAAGAATGGAGAAGAAGGGATGGAATTCCAAGTGAGTGGGACACTAGACTGGGCTGAAGGAGGACTCTTAAAAACACTATTAGAGGAGAAAGAGGAGATTATGGTGGTTCAGTGGTAGAATTCTCACCTTTCATGTGGGAGAACATGGTGGCATAGTGGTTAGGAGTTTGACTCCTAACCAGAAGATGAGCAATTGGGATCCATGAGGTGCTTCTTGGAAACCCAGTGGGCAGTTCTGTCCTCTCTTGTAAGGTTGCTGTGAGAAGGATGTCAACTTGAAAGCAATGTTTTTCTTTTTTTATTATGACTGAGTGAAAATGTACATTCGCATATAAATTTACATGCCCACCTATATGCAGCTTCCACTGCTCTCCCTGCCTGGTGACAGCACACTATTCCTCTCTGCTCCATACATGTCTCATCTTCCCAACAGTTTCCTTTCCCCTCCACTCCACCCACTCCCCTTCCTCCAGCCAGAGGTCAGCAGGATGATATCCTATAGATGCATAGAACCATAAAGTGCATCCAATCTATGGTCACTCTGCATCACCAAGTCCAATCCATTCGTGTCTGAAGAGTGGACCTTCATTACGATTTATGGGCAAGGGCAGCATCAGGGACAGAGGCCATGTTCCCAGGGAAATCCCCAAGCTGCTGGACCGTCAATTGTGGTCTTTTATTCTTGTGTTGCCAGTGAGACTCAACTTTGTGAGCTCCATCGCGGCTGTCACAGGTGGTGGCCTGGGACCACCGATCCCAAGTTGATGTAGACACCCACTCATGTGGGTCTCTCTGTCTTTTGGGTTGTCCTTCCCCCATGTCATTTTGGTCCTCAGTGAGCATCCGTTCCTGCTGAGTTGGGACCATTTGGAAAGCAATGAGTTTATGTGGGAAACCCAGTGTTATGGGATGAATTGTGCTCCCACAAAATATGTGTCAACTTGACTAGGCCATGATTCCAGTATTGTGTAGCTGCCCACCATTTGCTCTACTGATGTGATTCTCCTGTGTTTTCTTTGGCTGATTTTTTGAAAGGAGAATGCCAGACCTTTTTTCCTAGTCTCTCTTATTCCAGAAGCTCCACTGAAACCTGTTCAGCATCACAGCACCCCATAAGCCTCCACTGACAGACAAGTGCTGGCTGAGCATGAGGGGCATTGGCTAGGAATTGAACTTGGGTATCATTCACAGCTGATACCGTGGCAATGGTGCAAGACTAGGAGACTCATTAACTTTGAAGTTAATGAGGCAGAATTCAAGGCAGTTTTATTAATGAGGCAGGAGTTATTGGACTAAATTAGGTTTTGTCTTAAACTAATCTCTTCTGAGATATAAAAGAGAGAAGTGAGCAGAGACATGGGAACCTCATACCACCAAGAAAGCAGTGCCGGGAGCAGAGTGCAGCCTTTGGACCAAGGGTCCTTGTACCTGAAAAGCAGCTAGACCAAGGGAAGATTGATGATAAGGACCTTCCCCCAGAGCTGATGCACTGACTTTTTACAGAAACTATGCCTTGAATTTAGACTTCTAGCCTAACTGTGAGAAAATAAACTTCTGTTTGTTAAAGCCGTCCACTGTGCTACCTCTGTTATGACAGTGCTAGATGACTAAGATACCCAAGTTCAATTCCTAGCCAATGCCCCTCATGCTCAGCCAGCACTTGTCTGTCAGTGGAGGCTTATGGAGTGCTGTGATGCTGAACAGGTTTCAGTGGAGCTTCTGGAATAAGAGAGACTAGGAAAAAAGGTCTGGCATTCTCCTTTCAAAAAATCAGCCAAAGAAAACCATTCACAGCTGATACCGTGGCAATGGTGCAAGACTAGGTGGCATTTCGTTCAGCTGTGCATAGTGTCGCCATGAGCAGGGGTCAGCCCGATGACAGTCAACAAGGGAAAGAAGAAGCAGGGAAGGGTGTGGATGTCAATAGGTTCATATGAGTGTTGGGCGGGGCCTGGGAGGGTGGTGTGAGAAGCTGGTAAGAAGAAGGCAGGACAGGTATTGAGGAAAGTTCAAAGTGGTTTATGAGGGAATTTAAGAGATGACTGGAGACAGGGAGAACAGCTGCCAGGCAGTGCGGAGGGTGACCTGTGCCCCCAGGCCACTGATACACAGCAGCCCCAAGCCTATGCTAGGGAGACGTTTGGTTTTAAGCAGCTGAATGTGTACATGTGTGTATGTTTGTGTGTGTGTGTGTATAGGGAACTGTATAAAGCAGAAGTTTGACTTTATCTGAGGTCAAAGTTTTGCAGAGTGGGCTTGCAAGGAGGACACAGGGGCATGAAATGGCATGTACTGGAGGAAGAGTGGTTTAAGTAATGGGTACAGTGGCAATCTAGCCTATGAAAGACAGGGAGGGACAGAGGAAGATCAGTGATGGATGAAGGGACTGGCCCTCTCAGGATTGTCAAAGAGCTTTTGCTGGAGTCACAGAGTTTAAATTTCTGAAGTGCAGTAGATCAGGCTGAGGATCCAGGATCCTATGGGTCTTCACAAGGGGCAGTTGCTGAGACTGCAGAAAGTGAGACCAGCATGCAGGATGGGCCAGCCAGGTGGTCAGGGAGACCGCTAGGATCACAGCATAGCCTGTAGGGGGGAGGAAGACTGGGCACCAGGGCCCTAGCCTCCAGGGGACTCAGAGGGGTCCGTGTGCCTGGGTGAAAGACGTGAGCCTTGTGGGGCAGGGCTTCTTTGGTCCAAGCAAGACCAAAACCAAAGTCATTGCCACCAAGTTTGATTCACAGCAACCCTATAGAGTATAACTGCCCTGTAGAGTTTCCAAGGAGTGCGTGGTAGATTCAAACTGCTGACCTTCTGGTTAGCAGCCGTAACACTTAACCACTGCGCCACCAAAAAAAAGGAGTTGGAGGCTAGGAGAGCACATATATAGGAAAGGGTGAGAGTCAGGGAGAGCTTTACTTGAAAAGCAAGGCACTCTAGTGACACAGTGGTTAAGAGCTGGATCGCCAGCTGAAAGGTCAAGATTTGAACCCACCAGCTGCTCTGTAAGTGAAAGATGTGTCAGGATGATTGCATAAAGATTACAGCTTTGGAAACCACGTGGGGCAGTTCCACTGTGTCCTATAGGATCACTGTAAGTCGTAAATGACTCAACCACAGGAGGTTTGGGTTTGGGTTTATTTGAAAAGGTTGAGGATGTTCTGTTGTTAGTTGCCAGCCAGTGGGCTCTGACTCAGGAGGACTTTATGGACACGAGAATGAAGCATCGGCCAGTCCTGTGCCATCTTTTTGATTGCTGGCTGTTCATGTTCAAGTCCATTGTTGAAGCTACTGAGCCATTCCACCTCACTGAGGGTCTTCCCCAATCCTCTGCTTCAGCAAACATGATGACTTCCCCTAGCGACTGATTCCTTCTGATGGTGTGTGTAGAGGAAGCAGCTCAGACAATGTCCTGCTGTGATCTGTATGGTTTTTATTGGCTAATTTCGAGAAGCAGATTGCCAGGCCTTTCTTCCTATTCTACCTTAGCCTGAAAGCTCTGCCAAAACCTGCCCACCATGGGTAACTGCTGATATTTGAAATACCAGTGACATAGCTTCCAGCATCATAACAACACACAAGCCACCACAGCAAGACAAACTGACAGGTGTGTGGTGGATCGAGCACATAGGGGACTTCATTTATCATGGGAGAGGGCACAGTGGACAGGCCAAGAAGAGAGACTGCAGTGGGACACTGGGTTCTTGGACAGAAGCCCAGGACAGTTATGGGGAGTGCCCTTAGGGAGATAAGTGAGGCACAGTGGAACGAATGGGTCTCCAGCCTTCAGACATCACTTGGGCATCTCCACTGCAAACATAAGCTGAGTCGCAGATGGTTCGGAAAATTAGCATTTGTGCTAGCTGCTGTCACCACGTTGGTTGACATTTTGTTCTGTGACTGAAAGAGGTAGCTAACGTGTAATGTGAACCGATGAGAGGCAGCTCAGAGCAAAGAAGGAAGGAATGCCCTAGCCACCAATTAATGCCTGATGTGTGGTTTTGTGGGATACAATAGGCGCTTATTTTCATAAGTGAAGACTTTTGCCCAATGAACCTCTTTGGCTCAGTCTGTGTAGGTGCTGAGAGGTCAGGCCATTGAGGTGAGAGCCGGTCAAGCTGCAGTGCTGTCCAGGGACGTTAGGAGCTCTCTCCCACAGGGGACTGATGACCAGGAACCAGCCCCATGCCTGGATGTGCTGGGTCAGCTCTCCTCCAGCAAACCCTCCACCAGAGAGCTGACTTTCCAGATTCATCTTGTTACCGGAAAAATCCTGCTTGCAGACTCATGCTGCCTGTCACTACTACGTCAGTTATGCAGACAGAAGGATTGAATCTCTAAAAGCACTTTATTCAGCTGGCCTGCGAGCTGAGAAGTTGATGGGTTAGTGCCCTAAAAATCATCTTAACATCTCAGTCCAGGCTGACAAGTTTTATAGAAAGGTTTAGGGAAGGGAAAGGGTGTAGGTAAGGGGTGTAGGCATACAGGTGTTCAGACCAGCTGAGGTTGGAGAAGACACAACTTCTGGGTCTCAGGGCAAGTTGTCCTTGATGTCTGTAGTCTGCTTACTTTTCTCAGGAACAGTGAATAAAAAACCAACCAAACCACTACCGCTGAGTCGGGTCTAACTCATGGTGACCCTAGGGGTCAGAGTAGGACTCCCCATGGATTTTCCAAGAAGCACCTGGTGGATTTGAACTGCCAACCTTTTGGTTAGCAGATGTAGCACTTGTCAGAATAGTGGGCTGCAAATCGACAACACTCTGCCCCATTATCAGTGAAGAAAAGTCTGGGATAGCCATGATGGGGGACATAATGTAGAGTCCCTGGTATAGCATGAGAAAAAAGAGGTATCAGTTCAAGAACTCAACTGAAAGACCAGAACTGATGGTCCGACAGCCTGGCGGGTCCCCTGGGAACATGGCCCCTAGATTTGCTGCTGGCCCTGACTTAAAACGAGTACTGAGGTCAACTCTTCAAATACGAATGGACTGGGCTTGGGGACACAGCGTGAGCATGTGGTGTATGTACTTTATGGTTTTTTACATTTATAGGAGATTGTCCTACTGGTTTCTTTCTAGATGGGAGAGGAGAGGGTAGAGAAGAGGGGACAGATGTTTGTTAAGAGGATGCTAGAAGTATAGAGTGAAAAGGAGGAATGTGCTGTCATAGTGTGAGGAGAACAGATGGAGTTGCAGATAGGTGGGCATGCAAAATTGATTTGATTGTATGCTTTCACTAAATCATAAAAAAAAAAAAAAAAAAGATGGATAGCCTGGGAAAACAAATTCAAAATCTTTGTGAGTGCTGGTCAGAAAGGAGGTCACAATTTTCTTTCTCTGCCAGCATTCCTAAAGGAGAAAGGAGTTTTAGTATTAAGAAAGAAGCTAGTTAACAATTTTTCTACAGTGATTAACCCTATCAATACGGTGAGCCAGAGACAGCAAACCGGGCATGACTTCAAACCCTTTAAGGTGTCCCTGGGTGCCACTGTTAACTGAAAGGTCACTGGTTCTGGTCCAGCCAGAGATGTCTCAGAAAAAAAAAACCCTAGTGCTCTACAGAAAACTCAGGCACTGAAATCTCCATGGAGCAGAGTTCCCCTCCAGCGTAGCTGGATGGCTGTGTGTTAGTGTCAAGTCCATGGCACCTAGTTTAAGCACAGAGTGGGGTGTCATGCTTTAGGCAAGAGATGAGTTTTTGATGGTGACAACTCACTCGATGTTAGTTTTCATTTTGCTTCTTTTTCCTGTTTCATTGTGGGGTGTGTGTGTATAAAAATTGAAACCAAACCCACTGCTGCTGAGTTCATTCTGACTCACAGCGACTCTATAAAGCAGAATAGAATGGTCCCATAGAGTTTCCAAGAAGGACTTGGTGGATGTAAACTGCCAGTCTTTTGGTTAGCAGGCATAGCACTTTGCTACTATGCCACCGGCTTTCCATGTGTACTTAAAACAAAAATTTGCTGTTTTAACCACCTTCTCATGTCCAGTTCAGTGACATTAATGACATCTACCATGTTGTACACTCATCACCACGATCCGTTTTTATTTATCTTTTCCTCACCCTAAACAGAAACTCAGTACACCCTAAGTGATGCCTCTCCTTTCTCCTCCTTTTCTACCGTAAGTACTGATAGTAGAGAAGACTTTGAGCTGACATAATGCAAGACCTGTTTTACTACAGAAAGAAGTGTACGGTAGCAAGGCAATGACTCAGTAAAACACCCAAAGCTTTAACTGTGGTTGTATTTTCTGTGCTTTGAATTTGCTTTTAAGTCTCTCAGCAGTGGCTATAATGCCTACAAGAGTCCTGTCTCCTAAAACACAATGTCTTGGAGGGAATTCGATCTTTTTTATGGTCTCTTTTGTCACATCTAACTTCTTTTCCAGACTTCATGATTCTCAGGCACGTTTTTTAGCACTTGCAGCTTAGTGACTATTCGGATGACATTTCTATAGGCACCAGAAATACTTTAAATCATAATGCTGGTGAATAATAGCATCACTCACAGGCTCGAGAATGGCAGGGTTGGTGGGCTTCCCTACCCAAGGCTTCCAGCTGAAATGACACCACATCAAGGCAGCTTCGGGTTCCAGCCGGAGGCATTTGAATTATTTCAAAATTTGCAAACAAAGGGAGGCTGTATTAATCTTTTATGGGGGCACCGTTTCAAATTTGCTTCATTCAAACCAGCGTGAAATACATTCATTCATGCAACACATCTTATTAGAATCCCTTCTATGGATTAGACTGTTCTTGGTGCTGGAGCTTAAGCAGTGAACAAAATAAAAGTCCTTTCTGCCCTGGAAGGACTTTCTAGTCTAATGGAGGAGGCTGACAACAAACAAATAAATAGATACCTGATATGATAATAGGTAAGGACAATTCTGTGAACAAATAAAGCTGAATAAGGAGTAAGGGAGGGAGAAGGGTGGTAGTCTCCCTCCGTAAAGACAACAGCCTTGGAAGCCTACTGGGCAATTCTACTTTGTCCCACTGAGGATCAGAATAAACTTGATGGCTGTGAGTTTAGGGGATAAGGAGGAACACTGGTGGTGCAGTGGGTAAGCACTCGACTGCTAAAAAGGTCGGTGGTTAGAATCCACCAGCAGTTCATAAGAGAAACATGTGACAATCCACTTGTTGAAAGATGGCAACCTTGGAAGGTCCATGAGGCAGTGCTGCTGTGTCCCATGCGGTCACTGTGAATGAGAATTGAGTTGATAGCAATGGTTTTGGCTTGGGGTTTCTAAGGGATAAGGGAAGTCTCCAGGTGGTCACACTCTTAACGCACTTGCTGCTGACATAAAGGTTGGAAGTTTGAGTCTACTCAGAGGCATCTTGACCAAAAGTCCTGGCAATAAACTTCTGAAAAATCAGCCTTTGAAAACCCTCTGGGTTGTACAGCTCCCTGACACGAAGGGGATCTCCATGAGTTGGAATCAAGTCACGGCTGGATTAAGGGGGTCTGGGAGATGGAGGAAGAGGTGTTGTCTTAGGTGGAGGACAAGAGGGAGCCATGTAGACCCCTGGGGCAGTACCTTCTAGGCAAAGGGGTCAGCAGTCACAATGAACTGGAACAGGAGGACACTTGGTGACGATTTTGCTCTTAAAGGACTTGGTCTAGAGCTGGAACAGAAGGGTCCACTAGTTGTGGAATTGGACCCAGGTTCAAAACCCAGCTCTGACTTCTATTAACTATGTTTTTTTTTGCAAGTCTTTTGGCAAGTCTGTTTGCTCATCTGTTGCGTGGGGACAGTAGGAGTAGTACTTGGCCCATTTGCTGAATAGGGGCCGTAGAGGGACTTGGCCCATCCGTTGAATGGGGACCGTAGGAACACTAGGCCCATCCATTGAAGGGGGATGATAGAAGCACTCGGCCTGTCCATTGAATGAGGACAGTAGGAGCAATAGGCCCATCCATTGAAGGGGGACAGTAGGAGTACTCAGCCCATCTGTTGAATGTGGACAGTAGGAGCACTTGGCCCATCTGTTGAATGTGGACGGTAGGAGCACTTGGCTTATTGGGTTCTGACTATGAAATGTGGTGATACACACACCACCCTTAGCTCAGGGCTTGAGCTCGAAACAAGATGGCTGTCACTGTCATCGTCATCATCGCCAGAATAGTACGTCTCTTGAAGAGGGACATTTGTGTGGTTACTACTGTTGAGCTGTGAAATGTGGGCAAAGCACTGAAGTGCCTTTCTGCTGCAAGATGTTTCTGACATGTGAACACATCTGTGGATACACACTGACACTCTGTCATGTGAGCACACCCGTGGATGCGCAAACACTGGTGCTGTCTGACACACGGGCTTGTCTGTGGGTGTACAAACACTCACAATCTGACACGTGAATGCATCTGTGGATATGCAAATGCACTTTCTGACCTGTGAGCATGTCTGTGGATATGCAAATGCTTATGCTCACATCTTTGGATATTCAAACCTTCACACTACACAACATGAGAACACATCTGTGGATATGCAAAACTTCACACTCACTGACATGTAAACAAGCCTGTGGATATGCAAATGCTTATGTTCCCTGACACATGAACACATCTGTGGATAAGCAAAAACCCTCATGCTTTGCTGGTGACCAGCTCTGGTGAGTGAGGTGAGGTCAAAGATCTCAGCTCAAGGCCAGATGGGAGAGCCGAGATGGAGGATGTAAACAGGAGGGACTTCAGAGAGTATGTCTGCTATGTTCGCATGTGGTCCCCTTCGCACTGGGGACCCGAGCTAACAGGGTCAATTCTGTAACTGCTGCCTTTTAAAAGGTAGGATGCCCTGGCAAGTGAGAAGCCAGGCCCCCCTCCACACGGGTTCTGTGGGAACGTCAGGGAAAGGAGCCCTGGTGGTGCAGTGGTTAGGTGTTGAGCTGCTAACTGAAAGATTGGCAGTTCACACCCACTAGGCACTCTGTGGGAGAGAGGGGGCAGTCTGCTTCGGTAAAAATTACAGCCTTGGAAGCCCATGGGGCAGTTCTACTCCTTCCTGTGGGATTGTTACGATTCAGAATCAACAACAGTGGGTTTGATTCGGGTTTTAGTTAGATGATAAGCGGTAGAATGGGTAGGGTACCTTCCACTAGACCACATGGCTTCCTGACAGTGAACGATTGTTCCAGAAGCAGAGAATAACTTTACAGAGATAAGCATAACATGCACCCAGCTACCCGTCCATCTGCTTACCTGCTCAGCAGTATTCACTATGCACTTTCTTTTAACAGCAGCCCTGGTGCTTCAGTGCTTTAGAGCTGTATCTATTAACCCAAATGCCAGCGGTTCAAATCCATCCGCTGCTCCTTGGAGACTCTATTGGGTAGTTCCACTCTCTCCTATAGTGTGATTATGAGTCAGAATTGACTCATCTGCAATGGGTTTGGTTTGGATTCTTTCAACGTATATTGGTAGCTGCCAAATTAATGAAATGAACTCAAGTTTTGGAATCACCATAGACCTGGACTCAAATCCGGGTTTCACTGGTCCTTAGCTGGGTTGGTGATAACTTACCCTCTTGGAGTCTCCCGCCTCACCTGTCAAGCGTCTTTCACATCTTGTACAGGTGAAGCTGCAAGAAGTAGGATGCTGTCACTGACATCTCAGAGGGGAGCTGCTAGACTAACGGGGGTGGGGTGGGGTGGGGTGGGGTACCGGCGGGGGTGGGAGGGAGATGGGTGGGGAACAAAGCAAACCCTTGTACCTGTGTGGGAAGTGCTGAGCCTGTAAGACCCCGCTCCAAAGGAGAGCCAGAGAAGTTTCCAGAAGCATACTAAATGACTTGTCATTGGGCAGAGACAGGGTAGGAAAACAGCGGTCTTCATGTGTTCTGGATGTGTGATATTTACTTTAAATGGTGTTGGATGTTTTTAGCAAGCCTTCTGAAATCTATTTCAAATTTCCTTGATTTATTCACTGGAGTACAGATCTTGCATTTAACTTTGAGTTGTCATAAACTCTGTGGGGTTTCTTCTGGGCCATTAGAGGGACAGTTTAGCCTGCAGTGAATGTCCCAGACTGCCGTCCTTCTGGACTAGCACATCCTTGTGATCAGTCCCTGTCTGCGTGGGCCCTTCTCAGCACTGCTAGTGTCACAGATTGAATCGCGCCCCCTTGAAATATGTCTATCGGTCTGGCTAGATCTTGATCCCGAGCATTGTGTGATCGTCCACCTTTTAGTCACCTGATGTGATTTTCCTATGCATTGTAAATCCTATCTCTATGACATTGAAGACATGGATCTGTGACAGTTATGTTAAAAAAGTGGAACACAGTCTTCAAGATTAGATTGTGTCTTTGGCCAGTCTCTGTTGAGATAGAAAAGAGAGAGACCAGTAGAGTGACATGGGGACCTCGTGTCACCAAGAAGCAGGAGCCAAGAGAATAGCACACCCTTTGGATCCTGAGTTCATGGGCTGAGGAGCTCCTCAGCTAGGGAAGACAGAGGACAAGAGCCTTTCTCCTGAGCTGACACCTAGCCTGCTAGACTGTGGAGTACAGAATAAATTTATCATTCTTACAGCCATCCACTTGTGGTATTTCGTTATAGCAGCACTAGAGAACTAAGACAGCTAGTGTCCTGCTTTCTGTCACCCGATCTTTGCCATCTCTTATTCTTGACACACACTTATTATCTGTCAATTCTTTTCTTTTCTCTCCACTTTTCTGCCTCTACTACTAGTTTGCTTTTTGACTTCTGTTCTGGAAGTCTCAGCTCTGATCAGTCAATTGCAGCACCCCTATATTCTTGGTTGGCGAATAGGACAATGACCTCATGCCTTCTTGGGCCTCTGGATCAGCACCGGTGGCATCCTTCTGGGTCACATTTGGAGAGTGTTTTTTTTCCCCTCCTGTACTTTTAGGTTTGTGATTGTCTGTGAGACACTGGCTGTGTGAGCATCAGAAAGCGGGTTGAGGAGACAGCTAAAGAATATGGGGATTGAGATAGATGGAAGGTAGTTTGATTCAAGGGTGTCTTTAGAAAGCCTTGCTGAGGAAGATAATATTGAGCAGGAGTCTGGAAGAAAAAGGGGGCCTGCTGTGCTCCTAGGAGCCAGAAGGACTGTAGAAGTGATCAGTAGGGAAACCAGTTACTGTCAACTCACCTCCAACCCATGGCAACTGCATGGGTGCCAGTGTAGAAATGTGCTTCATAGGGTTTTCAGTAGCTCATTTTTTTTGGTAGTAGATTGCCAGACCTTTCTTCCAAGGTACCTCTGGGTGGATTTGCACCTTCAAATGTTGGCTAGTAAAGTTAGCTGAGCATATCAACTGTTTGTGCCATCTGGGGACACAAGGAATTTTCTTAGCTGTAGAAAAATGGGCCCTTCTGTGAAATGGTCCTGTGGAGTGCTAACTTCAAGAAGCCCTGCCTCCTTCACGTCTCAGATGAAGCTTGTTCTGCTTGCTGTCTATGACAAGGCTGGGCGAAATTTTTCTGTAAACGCCCAGGTAGTAAGCATTTCAGGCTTTGCAGGCTATACCTACTCTGTCACAAGTACACAACTCTGCTGTTATGGTGTGAAAGTGATTGTAAGCCATACAAAAACACACAGATATGACTTTGTTCCGATAAAACTTTATTTATAAAAACCAAGCCAAAGATAGGATTTCAGTGGTGGTTGGCCAGCTCCTACTCTATGCAATCATGGCGTTGACTCTGCCTTGAGTGACAACTGTGAATGGCACACATTCTACAAACCTCTCCATGGTGGTGAGGTTTACAGTAAATCAAAAACTTATTGCTGTTGACTCACAGTGAGCCTGTAGGGCAGAGTAGAACCGCCCTGTAGAATTTCCTAGGCTGTAAATACATGCAAAAGCAGACTGCCAGATCTTTCTCCCACGGAGCTACTAATGTATTCAAACCACTGATGTTTAGACTAGCAGCCAAGTACTCTAACCACTGCACAACCAGGACTCCTTTGTTGTTACAGTGGTAGAGGTAATAATGATAACAACAGTAAGGCAGTCACTATATGCCTTTGAATATATTTAATGTACTTTTTTTCTAGTCTTTTTGACATAGTTCTCTTAATATAGTGGAGATGTATGTGTATAGATTAAATTATTATCACTTATTTAGCATATAGGTCACATGATAATTGTAGAGCACACAAAGAGATTAGACACTAGTGGAAACAGTGGAGGAGGTGGCTTCATTCTTCAACAGAAAAACTAAAAAAAAGGAGAATTGTCAGAAGCAACATTATCAGAACTCTGAAAAATGGTTAAAGGATTATAGTAGTCAAATGAGTTCTGGGTCAAGAAAGAAACAACTTTAAAATGTCAAGAGAGCTTGGGGGTGTTTTTACTTGCCCCTGCCTTACCTCCTTCTCTGGCTCAGCAGCAATCTTGAAGGAAATATAGAAGATGGTATCCTGTATCCCCAGTGTGGGATCTTGGTCCTCATTCTGGAGAGAGCACAGCACATCTTGTTCTCAAAGAACTGTTTGTCTGTTTTGCCCTGCCTGGAAGCTTCCTGGAGAACTGATGCAAGCTATTTGCCTTTGTTTCTCCCTACTCAGAACTTCTCAAGGTGGAAAAGTTACTTTTCTTAAAGGGCATCTCTCAAAAACACTCAAAGATAAGAGCAACTTACTGAAATCTGGGGGAAGAAATAATGGTGGAGGCAAACAATAGACATACTGAAAGCCTGGAGGAAAAGCTGGGGAGAGGGAAAATTAGGGCATCAAGAAGTTCCCACTTAGGTGGGGGAATTTAGACAGGCATGCATAGGCATAGGGTAGGATTATGCTCAGAAAAGACCCATAAATGTTCCAAGCATTCACCTCTGGCTGATCTTTGGCTCAGCACAAGCAGAAAGTGACAGCTAAGACAGAGTTGTAAATAACATGGCTAATTATTAAAGGAGTGCTCAAATACAGCCAGTTTGGAGACTGGGAGAATTTTTCTTTTGTGTTTCCTTTTTTAAACTCTAGGTGCTCAAAAGAATCTCTGCCAAAACACTAACTGACCACCAAAACAACCACACACACACAAAAAAAAAAAAGAAAGAAAAAAAGAAAAAGAAAAAAGAACAGAAGCTTCAAAGACAGAATAAAATAAAAAATATCTTTTTTACGAAACAGTTTTCTAAACAAACAACTACTGTTGACAACAAGCAACATAAATCCTGAGGAGGGAGAAGAATCTTATTTCAGTTACAACATTGCAATATTAAAAACATGCAAAGAAACATAAAGTATGGCCCATTCACAAGAGAAAAGAATAGAAACTGTCCCTTAAGAAGCACAGACAAGATTTATTAGACAAAGACATTAAATCAGCTGTTTTAAAGACATTCTAGTAGCTAAAGGGAACCATAGATGAAAAGTTAAAGGAAATTAGAAAAGTGATGTCTCAACAAATGGAGATTATCAATAAAGAGATAAAAATTATGAAAAGGAACCAAACAGCAGTCCTGCAACTGAAAAGTACACAAACTGAAATGAAAAATTTCCTAAAGGGTTTCAGGAACAAATTTGAGCAGTCAGAAGAGAGAATCACAAATCTGAAGAAAAGTCATTCAAGATTACAAAATCTAAGGATCAGAGGGAAAAAAATCAGAAAAAAATAATTGGACATAGCCTAAAAGACCTGTAGGATGCTACCAAGCGTACCAATGTATGGATAACGGGAGTCCCAGAAAGAACAGAAAGAGACAGAAAAAATATTTGAAGAAATAATGATTGAAAACTTCCCAAATGTGAAGAAAGACATGAATCTGTATATCTAAGAAGCTTAACAGACTCTAAAAAGGATAAACACAAGGCCATTCACACTGAGATGCATTATAATCAAACCATCAAAAGCCAAAGACAAGGAAAATCTTGAAATCTTCAAGACAGAAGCAACTTGTCGTGTACAAAGGAACTTCAACAAGATTTTCATTTAATTTCTCCTCTAAGACTATGGAGGCCAGGAGGAAGTACTAAAGAAAAATCTGTCAACTAAGAATTTTGTATCTAACAAAACTATTCTTCAAAAATTAAAAAAAATCATTAAGATATTCCTATATAAACAAAAGCAAAAGGAGTCTATCTCCACTAGACCTGCCCTACAAGAAATGGTAAAGAGAGTCCTTTAGGCAGAAAAGAAAGTACCCTAGACAGTAATTCCAAGACACAAGAAGGAATAAAGAACACCTATAAAAATAACTACATGGATAAATATACAGTCAGAATTTATTGTTTGGAATTCTTTTCCTATAATATTCAAAATACAAATGGATAAACAATAATTCTAGATATACGTTAATGAGCACACAATGTATAAAGACATAATTTTTGATGACATCAATATAAAGGAGGAGCCATTTGGTAACAAAGTTTTTATGTCATTGAAGTTATTTGTTTACTTATGCATAACTGTGAGTATATTATTTTATATATTATGTTGATCTTTTACTCAATATTATAAAATTTTCCCCTGCTATTAAATCTCTTTACAAACTAACTTTTTTAAACAGTTGCAAAATATTTCAACATATGGATGTGTTTGATTACAAACCATCCTTTACTGTGGAATGGCTCCGATAGCCCCAGCCTGATTCCTTCATCAAGCTGACTCTTTCGCTTGGATCTTCATGGCTGTCACTCAGGGTGCAGGCATTTCATGGTGATCAAAGAAACGCTCCCCTGGACTTTGTATCCAGCCTGAAGTGACCAGATCTGTGAATTCCAGGGTCTGAAACACAGATGAGGAGAGAAGTTGAGGAAAGGCCAACCTTCATTTACTCAGCTCCTCAAATTCTTTGTAAGAATTTTTCTCCTATGGATGATGGATTAAAGGAGGAAGGGAATTGTCACACAGTTCTTAGAACCCACTTATATGGACCTTGGGTTCAAGAATCGTGATCCTGTGCTGATTTCCCAGTGCCTGACTAGAACACAGTACATGGGCCCCATTAGGGCTGATGCTGGATAACTCTGACTGTTGTACTGTGGTTACTTAGCATTCTGCCTGGCAGGCAGTGACATTCAGTAGTTGCTGTTTTCTCTCTTATGTGTCTCTCCTAGTGTTTCTGCCTCACACACACCTCTGATTATCTCACTACATCACTGTCACTCTTTCTTCCTTGTTCATCGACTCTCTCTGTCATCCTTCTATTTCCTTCCATGACCATCAATAGGGTTCTGAAGACTAGTTCGTCTGAGTTGCAGCTTCTTCATCCTTGAATCAGCAGAGTTTGTTGTTGAGTGCTGTTACGTAGATGTCCAACTCAAAGAGACCCTGAGTGACACAGTAGAACTGCCCCATGGGGTCTTCTAGGCTGTAATCTTTGTGGGAGCAGATCATTAGGTCTTTCTCCTGTGGAGCATCCGAGAGGGTTCGAACTGTCAGCCTTTTGGTTAACAGTCAAACACTTAAAAACACTGCACCCCAGGGCTTCTTCAGCAAAATTTGGAACTGGTCTAATTAGACCTACAACTAAACAGCTGAAGAGAGGAGCTGGTTATGGAAGGGTTATCAGCTGGGGAAGTCTTCTCATGGAAAAGGGGCTCTCCATTTGCAGTCTGGTGATGCCAGCTCTGATGGAAGCAGCTGCAGTGTACTGAGCTGGAAAGCAGCCCTCAGAAAAGAATCCTTACAGGCAGCTCTTCTCTGTTTGCCTTGACTGTTGGATGTGTGGGTGGAGCATACTGTTCTGTATGAGAAGGTCCCATATGCGCCTCCAGCACAAATGAGCCAGCATTTCCTAAACTCGCTATTCTTTCCTGAGTGGGTGGTTTTCATCCAGAGCCACTGAGATTTTGTCTTGACTTTTCCTAGACTTGTTGAGCTGGTAGCTTTAGGGCTGAAATTGAATGACTTGACACTAGTTCTCATCTTGGTATAAAAAAATGTAATCTTGGTATCACTGACATCATCTTTAGTGTTTTATTTGTGCTGTATCAATATGGGAGAGTATTTTTAAACTTCTCTTGACTCCCTGGTATTTTAACAACAGAGTATCAGTGGTACCCAGAAAACAGGTTCGTCCCTTCCTCTTGGTGTTCTTCCTTCTTATCTTCCTCTTCCATCTCCCTCTTTGTCTGCTCAAGCTTCTTCTTCTCTGTTTCTCATATATATATATTTTTTAATTGTGCTTTAGATGAAAATTGACAGAGCAAGTCAGTCCTCATTAAACAGTTGATGTGCATACAGTTTTGTGATACTGGTTGCCAACCCCGCAGTGTGTGAACATACTCCTCTTTATAACCTTGTGGTCTCATTACCAGCTTTCTTGTCCTCTCCTGCCTTCTCATCCTTGGCCTGGGTTGGTGTGTCCCTTTAGTCTTGTTTTGCTTTATGGGCGTGTCTAATGTTTGGCTGAAAGGTGAACCTCAGGAGTGACTTCACTACTGAGCTAAAAAGGTGTCCAAGGCCATAGTCTCAGGGTTTCTCCAGTCTCTGCTAGACCATAAGTCTGGTCTTTTTGTCAGTTAGAATTTTGTTCTACATTTCTTGTGGTCTTCTCTTGTGGTCCCTGACACAGCAGTCAGTGGTGGTGACTGGGTACCATCTAGTTACCCTGGACTTGGTCTGGTTGAAAGTATGGCAGTTGAGATCCAATAGTCTTTTGGATTGATATTTTCCTTGTGTCTTTAGTTTGCTTCATTCTCTTTTTCACCACACAGGGTAGGATAATAGAGTATCTTAGAGGGGCTTTCTATTTCCTTAAAAACATTTTGTTAAATGTCTATTTTTTTTTCTAGCTGATAAAACCTCTATTCAGGAATATCATGAGTTTTTATGAAATAAGGTGCATCCAAGTAAATAAAGAAATATGACATCACAGACAAAGAGAAAGAGTGAGAGAGAGAAAGGAGAAGGGAAGAAAAAAAGAAAGGAAGCCTGTTCATTTGTCTGTCCATCTGTCTATCCAGATTTGCTGATCTGACAGAGACTAGGGAAATCCCAAGAGTATTGTTCCCCTGCCCCAGTCAACCTTTTAAGTCAGTCATTCTTGAGATTCACCCTTCAGCAAAAGACCAGACAGGCCTACAGTGCAGGCCTAATGGTTAAGTGCTACGTCCGCTAACCAATAGGTCTGCAGTTCGAATCTGCCAGGTGCTCTTTAGAAACTCTCTGGAGCAGTTCTGCTCTGACCTCTAGGGTCGCTATGAGTTGGAATGGGCTGGATGCCACTGGATATATATATATATATATATATATTGGTATACCGCAAACAACAGCACGGCTGAGGAATGCGCTTTATAGTCGAGTCAGGTAGGTGGGACTAAGTGGGAGCACCAGCCCCAAAGCCAAGACGAGAGGCAGGAAGAGACAGGGAACCGGAAATAGGAAACTCGGGGTGGAGAAGGGGTTGGCCATCAATACCATGAAACAATTTATAGTTTAGTGAGAAACTAATTTACTCTGTAAACTTTCAGCTAAAGCACAATTTAATTAAAACAAACAAAAGTCAAGGAGTACATGCAACGAGGGAAGTGTCACCTATACATAAGAACCTTAAACGGAAATCGCCCAATCCTGATGAAGTGGCTCCTGTTAATGCTAGCAATGGTTGAACACTAGGAGGCCAATGGAAAGACTGGTGGTTTAAATCGACCCAGAGTGCCGAAGAAGAAAGGCCTGGCTATCTACTTCTGAAACATCAGACACTGAAAGCCCTCTGGAGCACAGTTCTGCAGTGACACACATGGGCTCACCAGAAGTCGCTGGGGTCACTGGCTTACTGGTTTTAGCAGCTGGTTGAGTGGTTTTAAGCATAGATAAAAAAGTCACAAAAAGACTGTCCAGCTGTGATGCTGAAGTTAATTGAAGAAATCTGTATGCTGGATCTAAATTCCATTTTTATGAAACAGATATTAATTATAAATGCTTGCCTCAAAGCACCTGACTCCCAAAGGCAGAAAAGCAGGCCCCAGGATGTAAGGCTGAGAATGGTTGCTTCCCTGTGATGTTTGGTGCCACACCAAACCAAGGATAGAGAGCCACACCCCTCAGCCACATCCCTCCACGCCGGGGAGTCCTTCTCTCTGCTGGATTTCAGGTCATGCCCCTTTCGCTGCATCCCACCCACTTACCAGGTCAGCGCTTCCAGCCCCCACAAGCAAACATCAGGGGCTTTTTAAGACAAAGTGACATAGTCCTTATAGCATTTTTGTGCTTTTAAACCTTTCATTCATTGATCCATTCATAGTGATTTAGTGAGTTTACAACCCAAGTCAATTTGTCTTATATTAAACCTTTTAGCACGTGGAAAACTGTGCTACTGTTTTTTTCAGGGTCTTGTCTTTTCTTTTATGTCCTGATGATAATTTTGAATTGCTCCCCAACCTCATTTTTCTTATAAGTCTTGTGACTTTTATTACGTGATTTTGCAGTGTGGTGACTTTGGGAAATGCATATGTCACATTACGGCAGAACAGACTGTATTTGGAGATGCTCTGTCAGCTGCATTCCTGAGTTAGGCTGATGGATCTGGCCAGCTGGCCAGAGTGATACACGGAGCAGCAGAGGCTGGCAGTGGTTTCGACATCTGTCAGTATTCTGAGAAGCTTCTCATTCATGTATTTGTTTACTTTTTTTTTCTAAACCACACAACTTTCCAAACATACACAAATGTTTCTTTTTTTCTAAACTGAAAAATATTTCTCTGCAGCTTCTATCATAAGAAAACTCTAGAATGTCCTCAGTCAGTACAAGACACCAAGACGAGGATTAATAAACCTCGCTCAGGAAGTGGGTCTCACTGACAAAGGCAACCAAAAACAAGGCAAGAAAACACATGTGACATGGTCACTGGTCTGGTGTAGGCTACTGTGTGAATGGGATGGAGTCAGAGAAACGTGAGCTGACCTGATCACAGAAGGTGTCCCGTGGGAAGCGGAACTGGGGAGAGGGAAGAGTTGTGGATTACAAGCAAGAAAGTCACCCTTTGAAGGCACAAGGATGAGAAGGGGGTAAGCCAAGCCTTGCATCTATGTAGGACCAGCAGCTCACCAGAGCCTCTGCCATCAGTATTTGGCTTCGTCAGTGAAGTGATGCCATCTTGCTTCCAGTTCATAGATGCCCACTTAGTTCTCTGGGACCACGCAGCTGCTGTCCTTGTTGCACACTGCCAGAGCAAATGCATTAACCTTTGCAAGAAACGCTCCGGTTAGAAACCACTGAATTCATACCTGGAGCAGAGGACATGGAACTCATTTCACAGTGGTCAACCTGGACAGCCGCAACTTTGTTGCTTCATGTGGGATACAGTTTTGAGAAGGACAGAAAGTGAGGTGAAGAATTAGAACATAGCTTAGGTCGCCTGCCCCTCTGCCTGGATCCTCCTGAGTGGGTAGACTGGAGAGGCAGGGCAGGAACTTGCCTAGCCAAGTGTCTCCTCTGGGAACATGTCACTCACTCTGTTTCTCAGCTGTTAGGGACAGTGATGAGGATGGGATAGACAGAGGGAATGCCTCTCGCTCCACACCTGCTGTTTGCAAACCCCCTGATGTGTCTTGCAGTCCTGACCTCTCTGTGCTGCCGTCACAGCAGTGCCACTGCTCGGTGCACTGGGCTCGCTTTGAGGTAGGAGGGCACTCCTACAGTCTGACAACCCTGTGCTCCTGTCTCACTCATCCCCTTCTTCTATCTCTGGTGTTAGAACAGGTGGGTTGTTGCTGTTAGCCGTCTTCTGGTCAGTTCCCAAGTCCCGGTGACCCCACGCCTAGAAGAGTGAAACAGGCACCATCCGACAAGGTCTGACAGTTAAGTTTGCAAACTCATCCTAGGAAAAGTGCTACCTCCCTCATTGTGGAATATCACTACAGTACCCTTCCAAGTCCACCCCCTTGGAAAGCTGTGCACTGAAGCCAGTGTCTAGTCTACCCTTCAAAGCCATTTTGGAACTCTTTTTCTGGAAAGGCCATCAGAGCTGTCATCATATTACCCTTGATGTCTTGAATGTCATCCAAATGTCTTCATTTCCATACTTCCTTTATCTTCAGGAAAAAAAAAAAGTCACTGGGGGCCAGATCAGGTGAGTAGGGCAAGTGTTCCATTACAGTTATTTGTTTACTGACTAAAAACTCCCTCACAGATAACTATACAATTAAGTTTGTGAACTTGCCGCTGTGTGCAATGGCCATCCCAGACAGACTTCCAAAATTACTTTGAAGAGTGGACTAGGCGCTGGTGTCAGTGCACAGGTCCCCAAGGGGAATGCCTCGAAGGTGATCGAAGGGATATTCAGCTATGAGGTATGCAGCACTTGGGATAATGAAGTGTGTGGATTAAATGTTAGACCTTATATTCACAATGGAATTGGATCTTTGTGATCCATGGGGTCCTTTGGAATTCACTGGCTGATTTTTGGAAGTAGACCGCCAGGCCTTTCTTCCTAGCCCATCTTAGTCTGGAAGTTCCACTGAGACCTGTTCATCATCATAGCGACACACAAGCCTCCCCTGACGTATATATGGGCGGCTGTGCACTGGCTGGGTCTTCTTCTTGGAAGGTGAGAATTTAACCAATGACCCACCTCTGCCCAGAATGCAGAAGTACTTGTTCAGTAGTCCCTGGTGGTGCAAATATTCCATTGCTAACCAAGAGGTTGGAGGTTTGACTCCACCTAAAAGGCACCTCAAAAGAAAGGTCTGGTAATCTGCTTCCAAAAAATCAGCCCTAGAAAATGTTTAACAGCACACTACTCCGAGGTGTTATTCTGTGGTGTGTGTTCCTGTGCCATGATTATTGGAGTTTTATCACCAGGCCTTTGCACCATGTCTACTTTCTTGGAAGTTGGCAGGATTTGTTTTGCAAAAACAGGCCCCAAGAGCATACCCGTTAAAGGAACCAGGGCTTTTTGGAGAAACGGCTAATTCCAGATGTGGACAGTGTTTTAGCCATCTGGTAGCACTCTAGCAGAACTACCACAAGTGGATGGCTTTAGCAAAGAAAAGTTTATTCTTACGCAGTCCAGTAAGCTACAAATCCTCATTCAGGATGTCCACTCAGGGGAAGGCTTTCCCTCTGTCGGCTCTGGAGGAAAGTCCTTGTGTTGCATCAGTCTTGGCTGGGGAGCATCTTGGTGCAGGCACCTCAGGTCTGAAGGATGTGCTCTTCCCCTGGTGCTGCTTTCTTGATGGTGAGAGGCTCCCAACTCTCTGCTTGCTTCCCTTTCCTCTTATCCCTTAGAGGATAAAAGGATTAAAGGTGGTGTGAGCCACACTCCAGGGAAACTCCCTTTACAGTGGAGCAGGGAGGGGACCTTAGGAAGAGATTTACAGTCCCATCCTAATCCTCTCTAGAGCAATCCACTTTGTTAACCACAGGCAGAGATTAGGAATTACAGCATACGAAAATCACAAAATGAGGGAGATCACAGAATACAGGGAATCCTGGCCCAGGCAAGCTACTACTCATATTTTGGGGGCGACACAATTCAATTTATGACAGGCAGAGACAGCATCAAGTGAGCCTGTGAGCAACAAGTGCCCCAAATGCCAGGAAACCATCAAAGGTTAGTGGGGCCAAAAGAGCCCTTGTTGTGTGGTAGTCAAAGCACTTGGCTGCTAACTGAAGAACAGCAGGGTGAGCCTACCAGCTGCTCTGCGGAAGAAAGGCATGGCAGCCTGCTTCTGTGAGATTCCAACCTTGGAAACTCTATGGGGCAGTTCTAATCTGCTTTATAGCATTGTATGAGTCTGAAACCCCAGGGGCATAGTAGCTAAGTGCTATGGCTACCAGCCAAAAGGTCAGCAGTTCGAATCCACCAGGCACTCCTTGGAAACACTATAGGACAGTTCTGTCTTGTCCTGTGGGGTCACTATGAGTCGGAATTGACTCAACAGCAGCGGGTTTGGTTTGGATGAGTCTGAATGACAATGGGTACTTTTGTGTTTGTCTTTAATTTAAAAGATATAGGGGCCACCTTGAAGAGGCTCCTACTTGGTCAGAATTTGGGATGGTTTGAACATCCCCAATATGACTATGATTTACTATAAAATGTTTGAGTACGTAAAAATTCATGGATTTACAGTTTTGCAAAAAGAAGAGAGAGAAAGACACAAAAATGGAGAGGAATAGAGAGAAATCACTGTCACAGGTACATGCAGATTTCAGGATGTGACAATTCTATTAATTTCTTTTTCTCAAAAAATGCATAATTAAAGGGAAAGAAGTCAGCATGTATCTTGCCTTCTGAGGGGAAAGAGCAGTTATGAGAAGCAGCTCTTTGCAGAATGCCGGCTAATATATGTGGGGAGAATGAGTGAATTAGAAAATTAAATTACCATTTTGCAAACCTCATTGAAACAGATGATTCAGACAAGTATCATAACTGGAGTTTATAAATCACAAATTATAGCCCATGGCCAAACCTACCTGATTTTCGTGGCCCTTGATCTAAGCAGAAACCCTAATGATGTAGTGGTTAATAGCTATGGCTGCTAACCAAAAGTCTGGCAGTTCAAATCCACCAGGTGCTTCTTGGAAACTCCATGTGGCTGTTCTTTTCTGTCTCATTATAGGGTTGCTAATGAGTTGGAACTGACTTGACAGCAGTGAGTTTTTTTTTAATTTAAAACTTTTAAAAAAATAGTTTTAAATGGCTAAAAAACAATAAAAAAGAGAACAATATTTCATGGCATGTGAAAATTACACAAGATTCAAATTTCAGTATTCATAAATAAAGTTATATTGGAACACAGTCATCCTCATTCAACTACATGATGTCTGTAACTGCTTTTGTGATACAATGACAGATTTCAGTAGCTAAGACAGACAGTAGGTGTTGCAAATCCTATTTAGAAACTGTCTTTTATTAAAAATGTTTATTGACCTCTGCTAAACACAATTCGGTGAAAGGAAGTTGAGGAGCATGAGCTTAGCATGGTGCCAATGTGTTGTTGTTAGGTACCATAGAGTCGATTTCATAGCGACCCTATGAACAACAGAACGGAATTCTGCCAGGTGTTACGCCATGTCCACAATAGTTTTTATGCTTAAGCCCATTGTTGTGACTACCGTGTCAATCCATCTTGTTGAGGGTCTTTCTCTTTTTTGCTGACCCTCCTCTCTAACAAACGTGATGTCCTTCTCCAGGGACTGATCTTTCCTGACAACATGTCTAAAGTATGTAAGACACAGTCTTGCCATCTTTGCTTCCAAAGAACACTCTGGTTGTACTTCTTCTATTAAAGGGTCTATTTGTTCTTTTGGCAATCCATGGTATATGCAACATTGTTCTCCAACACCACAATTCAAAGGCATCAATTCTTCTTCTGTCTTCTTTGTTCATGGCCCAGCTTTCACATGCATATGATATGATTGAAAATACCACAGCTTGTGTCAGGTGCATTTTATTCTTCAAGGTGACATCCTTACTTTTGAATACTTTGAAGAGGTCCTTTGCAGATTTTCCCAGTGCAATGTGTCTTTTGATTTCTGAACTGCTAACTTCCATGGGCGTTGATTGTGGACCCAAGTAGAATGAAATCCTTGACAAATTCAAATATTTCTCCATTTATGACAATGCAAAAGGAAAGGTATATTTTTGCAATTGAAAGATCTAAATGAGCCACCACCGTGCCACATTATCAAAACTTAGCATCACTAATCTGAGGACAACCTGATAACATGTTGGCTGGCTCCTGATCTACGTACAGGTTCCTCATAAGCACAACTAAGTGTTCTGGAATTCCCATTCTTCACAATGTTAACTATAATTTGTTATGATCTACACAGCTGATGGGAGGCTATCTGAAGGTTGTATACTACCTCCAAAGTACTCTTGCCAAATGTGTTTAACCCTCAAAATTTTAAAAGCTTTGTTGAAATACAGTTGACATAAACTGCACATTTTAAATGTGTGCAATTTGACATGTTTTAGCCTATGCATACATCTGTGAAACCATCACCACTATTAAGATAATGAACATACCCATCCGCCCCCCAAATTTCATGATGTCCTTTAGTAACCCCTGCCACCTCTATCTTCTAGCCCCGTTCTATCTGACCTTTCTGTTACTAAAGACTTGTCTATGTTCTGTAGAATTTTAAATAAATAGACTCACACAGTTTTTGTTGTCTTTAGGTGCTGTTGAGTTGATTCTGACTCACAGTGACCACAGTATAACAGAATGAAACACCGCCCAGCCTTGTGTCATCCACACAGTCATTACACTTGAGGCTGTTGTTGCAGCCACGGTGTCAATCCATCTTGTTGAGGGGCTTCCTCTTTTTTGCTGGCCCTCTACCAAGCATGAAGTCCTTCTCCAGGGACTGATCCCTCCTAACAACATGTTCCAAGTGTGAGAGACATAGTCTCACCATCTTTGCATCCAAGGAGCACGCTGGTTGTCCTTCTTTCAGGACCAATTCTTTTGGCAGTCCGTGGTATATTTAATATACTTTGCCAGCACCACAGTTTAAAGTCATCAGTTCTTCTCTGGTCTTTTTTTACCCATCAGCCAGCATTCAGATAAATACGAGGCAATTGTAAACACCATGGCTTGGATCAGGCATACCTTGTCTTCAAGCTAACATCTTTGCTTGACAACACCATAAAGAGGTCTTTTGCAGATTTGCTCACGGTAATATGCCTTTTGATTTCTTGACTGCTGGGTGTTGATTGTGGATCCAAGTAAACATGAGATCCTTGACAACTTCAATCTTTTCTCTGTTTATGAAGCTGCTGCTATTGATGTAGTCGTGAGGATTTTTTTCTTTTATGTTGAGGTGTAATCCTACTAAAGGCTGTATTCTTTGGTTTTCATCAGTAAGAGTTTCAAGTCCTCTTCATTTTTATTAAGCGAAGTTGTGTTATCTGCATAATGCAGGTTGCTAATGAATAGCCTGTTGCCCCATTCTTCATATAGTTCAGCATATTGGATTATTTACTTAACATACAGATTGAATAGGCATGGTGGTAATATATAACCCTGATGTATATCATTCCTGCCTTTAAACCATGTGGTATCCCTTGTTCTATTTGAACGACTGCCTCCTGATCCAAGTACAGGTTCTTCATGAACATAAGTGTTCTGAAATTCTCATTCTTCACAATGTTAGCCGTAATTTTTTATGATCCACACAGCTGAATACCTTCACATATTCAATAAAACATAAGCAAACATCTTTCTGGTATTCTATGTTTTCAGTTAGGATCCACCTGACATCAGCAAAGATATTCCTGGTTCCACACCCTCTTCCGCATCTAGCTTGAATTTCCGGAAGTTTCACATTGATGTATTGCTGCAGTCACTTTTAAATGATCTTTAGAAAGATTTTACTTTTGTGTGGTATTAACAATATTGTTCAATAAATTCTGCATTTGGTAGGATCACCTTTCTTGACAATAGGCATAAATATGGATCTCTTCCAGTCAGTTGGCCAAGTAACTGTCTTGCAAACTTCTTGGCATAGATGAGTGAGCACTTCCAGTGCTGCATCTACTTGTTGAAACATCTCAATTTGTATTTCATCTATTCTTGGAGCTTTGTTTTTCACCAGTACCCTCTATGCAGTGTGAATTCTTTTTCCTTCAGTACTATTGGTCCCTGCTCATATGGTATCTCCTGAAATATGTCTCCTGAATTACGTCAACCTATTCTTTTTGGTATAGCAACTCTGTGTATTCCTTCCATCTTCTTTTCATGCTTTCTGAGCCATTTACTATTTTCCCCACAGAATCCTTCAATATTGCAACTCACGGTTTGAATTTTTCCTTCAGTTCTTTCAGCTTGAGAAATGCTAATGTGTTCTTCCTGTTTGGTTTTCCACCTCTGGGTGTTTGGACATCAATTTAATACTTAGTCTTCTTGAGTAGTCCTTTGAAATCTTCTGTTCAACTCTTTGACTGTATCATTTCTTCCTTTTGCTTTAGCTGTCTGGCATTTGAGAGGAAGTTTCAGAGTCTCTTCTGACATCCATTTTGGTCTTTTGTTTCTTTCTCATTAAAGAACGATGTTATAATTCTGATCAGGATTGCCTTATACTTGTAGATTACTTTGTCAGTATTGATATTTTCACAACGGTAAGCCTTCCTGTCTATAAGCATGGTATATTTTGCCCTCTATGTAGATCTCTTTAGGTTTCCTGTGGTAGTGTTTTCTAGTTTTCTTTGCATGAATGTTCTATATCTGTAGTTAGATTTATTTCTAAGTATTTTATTTCTTTGAGGCTATTGAAAACGGCATTATTTTCCTGATTTCCATTTTGGAGCTCTATAAGTGTAGAGGAATCCGACTGACTTTTGTATGTTGATGTTGTACCCTGCCACGTTGCCCACTTTTATTAGTTCCAGTAGTTTTCTTGTGGTGTCTCTGGGGTTTTCTACGTGTATCATCTGGGAATAGGGACAGTTTTACTTCTTCCTAAATGATTTGTTGCTGTGAATTGGAATTGACTTAACAGCAGAGCATTTTTTAACAATTTGTATGCCTTTATTTTCCTTTCTTGCCTTATTGCTCTAGATTGCACTTCCAGTACAACACTGAATAAGAGTCGTGATAAAGGGCATCCATATCTAGTTCCTGTTCTCAAATCTCTCCCTGTCGGTTTTGTATACATGCCCTTAATATAATGAGAAATTTCCCTTCTATTGCTATTGTGCTGAGGATTTCTGAAGTAAGGGTGTGGACTTCAAATACTTTTTCTGCATTGATTGAGGTGATTCTGTGATTCTTGTTCTTTGTTTTGTTTATATGGTGGATTACATTGATTGATTTTTCCATTGTTGAACTACCCTTGAACATCTGGTGTGAACTGCACATGGTCATGATGTATTATTTTTCTGATATGTTGTTGTATTGCCTTGGCTAGAATTTTGTTGAGAATTTTTATGTCTATTTTAATAAAAGATACGGGTTTATAATTTTCTTTTTTACTGGTATTTTTACCTGGTTTGGTATCAGGATAATGGAGGGTTCATACAATGAAGTTGAGACTATTCCTTCGTTTTACATGATTTGGAATAGTTTGAGCAGGGTTGATGTCAACTCTTCTCTGAGTTTTTGGTAGAATTCTCCAGTTAAGCTGTCTGGGACAGGGCTTTTCTTTGTTCAGGGTTTTTTTGATGACCTCTTCAATTTCTTCTTTTTTAATCAGTCTGTTAAGATTTTCTACCTCAGTTTGTGTTGATGCATTTTGATAAATTTGTCCATTTCTTCTAGATTTTTGTATTTGTTCTGAAGTATTATTTTCCATAATATTCTGATGTACTTCTTTTTATTTCACTTTGTTGTTTTGTAATGTCATCTACTTCATTTCTTATTATGGCTTCTTCTCCTTTTATTTTGTCAGTTTAGCCAGTGGTTTGTTGATTTTATTAATCTTTTCAAAGAACCAGTTCTAGTCTTGTTGACTCTTTTAATTGCTTTCCCGTTTTCTGATTTGTTTATTTATACTCTAATCTTCGTTATGTCTTTTCGTCTGGTGGCTGTGGAGTTCCTTTGCTGTTATTTTTCTATTTGTTTGACTTACAGGGTTAAGGTATTAATTATGGCCATTTCTTCTTTTTTTGATCTGTGCATTTATTGTTATAAATTGACCTGCGAAAACTGCTTTCACTGTGTTCCAAAGGTTTTGGTATGTTGTATTTTCGTTTGTATTTGATTCTAAGAATTTGTTAATTTCCTTTAGAATTTCTTCTATTACCCAGTGATTTTTCAGCAAGGTGTTCTTTGGTTTCCATGCATTTGATTTTTTTTCCCCTTGTTCTGCCTGCTATTGATTTCTAATGTTGTAGTGTTATGATCTGAGTAGATGCTTTGTATTATTTGATATTTTTGTATTTATTGAAGCTGGCTTGCAAGCTAGAATATGTTCTATTCTGGAGAATGATTCATGTGCATTGGAGAGGAATGTGTACTGTACTGCTGTTAGGTGGACTGTTCTGTATATGTCTATGAGGTTAAGCTACTTGGTTGTGATGCTTAGATCTTCTGTATCTTTTTTGAATTTCTTCATAGTTGTTCTGTCCCTCCTCACAAGTGATATGTTAAAATTACCTAAAATTATTGTGGAATTGTCTATATTTTACTTTTGTTAGAGTTTGTTTTATGCATTTTGGAGCTTTGTCCCTGAGTGCATAAATATTTATTATGGTTATGTTCTCTTACTGGATTCACCTTTCAATCATTATAAATTACCCTTCCTTGTCTTTTATGTTGGATTTTGCCTTAAAATCAATATTGACATTCTTGGTATTTTTGATTATTGTTTGCTTGATGTATTTTTTTTTTTTTGCTTATTTTAATCTTTGTGTCTAAATATATCTATGTGTCTAAAACACATTGATGGATATAAATGTTAAGAGTGTATGTCAACTTGGACACAATTCTCAGTGTTTATAATGTGATTATTCGCATGATCAAATCTACTGTGAGTAGCAAATCAGTTTAAAGGGAGTTTCTTTGACTGTGTGACTTGTATCCAAGTATAAGCAGATGTTTTGGGTTTTTGCTTGCTCTGGACCCTTCAATTACCTCCCGTTTGTTTGACCTCTGGTTCTTGGAACTTGAGCTATCAGCTTACCTGCTGATCTTGGACTCACCAGCCCCTGCAGTTATGTGAGTCATGAGCAGCCTTGTGGTCCCACCTACAAATCTTGGGATTTTGTTGATATTCACAGTTGGTGAGCAAGAGCCCTGCTTTCCAACCTATTGATCTGGGGTTCATCATCCCCTGTAGATGCATGAATTGGGAGAAGCCTCTATCTTAATCCACACATTTGGGGCATTCTAGCCTCTATGATTGCATGAGCCATTTCTTTTCTATAAATCTATTTTTGCTTCTCTAGAGAACACAGACTAAGATACTGAGTCATGTTTTTGTTAATCTGTTAAGTTATTTTTTGTATCTTGACTGGTTCATTTAGCCCATTTGCATTCAGTGTGATTATTAACTGGTATGAATTTCCTCTGTCATTTTGTTGTGCTTTCTTGTGTGTATACAAGGATTGCCAACTGAGTTCGTGGTCTCATCCTAGAAAAAGTGCTTTTACATACCTCATTGCTGAATATCACTATGGATAACTTTGAAGTACTCCCCTTGGGAAGCTTGCACCGACGCCAGCACCTAGTCCACCCTTCAAAGGAATTTTGGTACTCTTTTTCTGGAATGGGCATCCGAGCTGTCATCATATTTCCCTTGATGTATTGAATGTCATCCAAATGTCTTTTTTTGCAATATTTCCTTTATCCTCAGGTAAAGAAAAAAGCCATTTTAGGCCAGATCAGGTGAATAGGTAGGATGTTCCAATACAGCTGTTTGTTTACTAGCTAAAACTCCTTCATAGACAACTATACAATTAAGTTTGCAAACTTGCATTTGTGCTACTGTGCACAATGGCCATTCCAGAAAGAGTTCCAAAATTGCTTTGAAGGGTGGACAAGGCTGACATTGGTGCATAGCCTCCCAAGGGGAGTACTTTGAAGGTGACCAAAGTGATATTCAGCAATGAGGTATGTAGCACCTGGAACAATTCAGTTTGCTGACTTAATTGTCAGAACTCGTGTGCTGTTCATAGTTTCTTTGTTCTGCTTACTTTTCTATAATGCATTCTTTCTGTTTAGTGATTTCCTTTTTATTTCGTTCATTATCGATTTTGTGTTTGCTGAGTCTATGGTTTTCTTTTTTCATTTTGGTGAGTAGGTTTATTGATTTTCTTTGTGGTCATCCTGAAGCTTATCTTCTTAAGTTTAAAGCAGCATGTTATATCTTAATATTGCCTTGACATTCTCTACATATGGAAGTTCTGTCCTTTTTTATTTTGAAGTAATCATCATTTACCTATTGATATCTCTGGTTTTATGTTTTCAGTCTTGTAGCTTCATTTTATTTTTGAGAATTATTTATATCTGTTGGTATCCGAGTGATGTCTCTTAACCTCAGGTTATTGTCTGAGGATATTGGTTCTCTACCCAGAGGGCTCTCTTTAACATTTCTTGTAAAGTTGGTCTGGTTTTAACAAATTCTCCTAATTTCTGCTTGTCTGGAAATCTCCTAGTTTTGCCATCATATCTGAGAAATAATTTTGCTGCGTATATAATTCTTGGTTACCAATTTTCGTTTGCTTTTTTCTCTCTCAGAGTTTTATATTTGTCATCATTGCCTTCCTACTGACATAGTTTCTTGTAGGAACTCAGAGCTTAGTCTTATTGGTTCCCGTTTATAGGTGACAGTTGGCTTTTTTTCTCAAGTGCTCTCAGAACTCTTTCTTTGTTTTTGTTTTTGGAAAGTTTGGTTATATGAAGTCTGACACTTAAGTCCATGAACTTAATTGTTCTAAGTGCTGCATACCTCACTGCTGAATATCACTTCAGTCACCTTCCAAGTACTCCCCTTGGGAAACTATGCACTGACACTAGCACCTAGTCTACCCTTCAAAACAGTTTTGGAACTCTTTCTGGTATGGCCATTGCACATGGTGGCATGGTGGCAAGCTCACAGACTTAATTGTATAGTTGTCTAGGAGCGAGTTTTTAGCCAGTAAACAAATAATTGTGTTGGAACATCCTCTGTGCTCACCTGATCTGGCCCCCAATGACTTTTTTTTTAACCTAAGAGAAAGGAAATATCGCAAGGAAGACATTTGGATGACATTCAGGACACCAAGAGTAATACAATGGTAGCTCTGATGACCATTCCAGAGAAAGAATTTCAAAATTGCTTTGAAGGGTGGAGTAAGCATGGCATCAGTGCATAGCTTTCCAAGGGGAGTACTTTGAAGGTGACCATAGCGATATTCAGCAGTGAGGTATGTAGCACTTTTTCTAGGATGAGTTCATGAACTTAATTATGGGACATTGTCTGTCTGCATGACTTTCTTCTGGAGTCTGTCCCATATGGGGTTCATTGAGCTTCTTTGATAGATATCTTCTCGTCTTTCATATATTGGGAAGTTTGGGGCCAGAAAATTTTGAAAAATTTTCTCTATTCTTGTTTTTAAAAACTCCTGCTCTGGAGTTTCTAGTATGTGTAAATTACGTCTCTTGATAGTGTCCCACATAACTCCTAGCCATTCTTCGTTTCTTCTCATTCTTTTTTCTGAATATTGCTGAAGCAAATTAGAATCAAGGGATTTCTATTTTCCCCTCTATTTCACTGATTTGGTCTTCCACTGTTTCAACTCTATTCTTAGATACTTCCAATGAATTATCTATTTCTTAGATTTTATTGTTAACCATCTGGATTTTTAGTTGCCTTTTTTTTATATGATGTCTATTTATTTTGTCATTATGTTCTTCTATTGTTTTCCTGAATTCTGCTATAATTTTGTCTGTCTTTTCCTTGAGCTCTCGGAGGATCCTATTTATAAGTCTTTTGAATTCTTCATCAGATAGTACCACTACCTTTTCCTCCTCAGTAAGTTTTTCTGGCCTTTTAGTTTAGTCATTTCATTGAGCCATCTTACCCTGTTTTCTCATAAGCCAGCCAAGTGCTGTTGAGTCGGAGCCGACTCATGGCAATTTGCTTTTATCTGTTGTCTGTAAGGCATAAAGGTGTTAAATACATTTGCATATTTTATGTTTGCTTACTTAGATCTGATTTCTTGTTTTATCTTGAGTTTCCAGGTGAGTAAGGTAGACATGCTACTCCAGTCACCAGTCTGGCAGTACTGGTGTGCTTATCACCTGTTTCCAGGTGGGTGGGTGCATCTGTTGGTCTCTACTTGCTGGTCTTGTGTGGCAGCTGAGGGAGGGCTGGGAGGCCACTGGCCATTGTTGGTTGTCAATCCAGTGTCACAAAAGTGGACACTGGTACATATCAAGCGGGTGGTGAGATAGGTGTGGTTGGTGTTGTTGGAAGACAGCATGGTCATCACTGCTTCCAGGGTGGGGATGTGTGTGTGCGACAGGCAGGTACATGTGTGTTTGTGTGGTTGCCACTATTTGCTATTTCAAGGGGATGAATGGTGGATGTTTGCATATGCGGGTGCTCAGTTATTGCTGCTAGTCAGGTCTCAAGGGTGGGGAGCAGGCAGATGTCTTTGTGGTCATGCAGTCATTGGGGGGATAGGGAGTTGTTGGCAGGCAGGTGTGCTTAGAGTGGTGGGGTTGTTGCTGCCCCATTGGGTCAAGGGTGGAGGTACGGGGTAGATGACCATGCACTTGGTCATGCTTTTGCCATCACCATCTTTTAGAGAGAGTGAATGCGTCATAGGCAGATGCCCAATCATGTGACAGTTGCCACTTACTGGTTTGGGAAGCGGGTCGCTTGTTGTGGGCAGTCATATGCCTGTGTGTGCAGTTGCCACCACTCAGTGAGTCAGAGATGGGGGTGCAGGAGGCAGGTAGATGTGTGTATATGACTGTTCTTTGTGTAAATGAAGGGATGGCAGAGAGGGATGGAATAGGAGAGGGGCTTGTATTATGGTCTCCAGTTGGGTGAGGTGGCCAGGGTATGGGACCTTCTGCTGTTCTCAATCAGGAGGAGGAGGGAGTGCACGCATTCAGCTAGGGCACATGAGTGCACTGGCACCCCTAGTCACTGCAATCAGCAATCAGGGTCTGCCCTCAACCAAATATGAGCAGGGGATCCACTAGGGTCCAAGTGGGTGGGGAATCTCCTGCTGATAACCCTGCTTTTGCACCACCTCATGTACATCACCCACTCTGGAGACCAGGGACTGCTGCTTGGGAGTATAATACATGATTCTGGATCTTAGCTCCCTCCCTGCTCTGTAGATGGCAGGGTCCCTGGAATTCTCACTTCTTTTCTATGATCATGAGCCACTCAACTTGTTTCTTTCTGGGTGTGTTTATGTAGTTCCTCTGTCTCCTTTGGGCATGCCGTGAAGTTGCCTTCCTGTGCTCCTCTTCTGGGGTTGCTGTTGGCTTTGTCTCTGAGCCAGGATGACTGGCAGAATCCCTCTGCTCTGTTTCACTCTTCTTTTGTTGCATTCGCTCAATTTTTCTTCTGTTCAGTTCTTTAGACCTCCTTTTTAGTGCTCAGACTTCCAGGATTGTTATTTATACCTGTTTCTCTTGGTTTCTTGGGTCTTCGCTGTAAAGTGCGGGATGTATATCTGACTAGTCTGCCGTCTTAGCTCCTCTCTCTTGAGTTAATTTTTTTAAAAATAAATTTTATTGTGATTTAAGAACAATTTAACAACCTACAGCAATTTGTCATACAACACCCAGAACTTCACCACTACTCTTGAGTTAATGTTTGAGATGTGGATCCAAATTCATTTTTGCTTGTGGATATCCAATTTTGCCATCTCACTATTGAAAAACTGTTCTTTTCCTATTGACTTGGTTTTGCACCGTTGTTGAAAACCAACAGCATAAATGTGTGAGTCTATTTCTCGGGTCTCTATTCTATTTCACTGAGCCCTTGTCCATCATGACACTAACACTACACTGACTTGACAACTGTAACCTTACAATAAGTCTCGAAATCAGGCAGTATTAATTGGACTTACTTTTCAAAGTTGTCTGGCTATTCTGGATCCTTCACATTTACATATAAATCTTAGAATTAGCTTGTCAATATCCATCAAAACACCTGCTGGGATTTGGATTTGGATTATTTTTAATCTAGATATCAACTTGGAAAAAAATGAGACTTAATCAATATTGAATCTTCCAACCTATGAACATGGTATGTGACTCCATTTACTTAAATCTTCTTTCATTTATTATCAGTGTTTTATGATCTTCAGTTACATGTGTTATGACTGGTAGAGTTTTAAGACAATTCTAGGATTCCCACCTCCTGGTATGCATACCATGTGTGATTCTGTCCCCTTGGGTGCGAGCAGGACCTGTGATTATAATGAAATTTTCACTCTTGTAATAAGGTGACTAATCAGTTGAGTTTCAGTTAATCAAAAGGGAGATTGCCCACAGTGGGCCTGATCTAATTAAGGAGGGGTTTTAAGAAAGGATGACTTACCAGAGATACACTCCTGCTGGCCTCAAAGATGAAAAACACTGCCACAACTGTACAGCTGCAAGTAGGTTAACTCTACCCACAAGCTGAAGAAGCTTCTAAGAGATCAGCAAGGACTAGATGAGACTGCAGATCCAGCTAAGATAAGCCCAGATTCCTCGTCCACAAAAACTGATAATTATCACTGTTGCTGGTGGTGCTGAGTTGGCTCTGACTCATAGGGGCCCTGTACAGTAGAATTTAACACTGCCCAATCCTGTCCTATTCTCTCAGTCATTGCTATGCCTTCATTGCTATGTTTGAGCCCATTGTTGCAGCCACTGTGTCTGTCTTGTTGAGGAAGGGTCTCCCTCTGTTTTGCTCAAGCTTTACCTTACCTAGTATGATGTACGTCTCCAGGGACTGGTCCCTCCTGATAACATGTCCAAAGACTGTGAGATAAAGTCTCATGATCCTTACTTCTAAGGTAGATTCTGGCTGTACTTCGTCCAAGACAAATTTGTTCATCCTTTTGACGGTCCATAGTCTATACCTTTACCAACACCATGATTCAAAGACATCAGTGCTTCTCTGATTGTCCTTATTCATCGTCCAGCTTTCACATGCACATGAGGTGATGGAAAACACCATGGCTTGAGTCATGTGCACCTTGGTTCTCAAAGTGACATCTTTGCTTTCAAACACTTCATTGAGGCTTTTGGCAGCAGATTTGCTTAACGCAATATGTGGTTTGATTTCTTGACTGTCTTTTCCATGGGCATTGATTGTGGATCCAAGTAAAATGAAATCCTCGAAAAGTCAACCTTTTTCTGTTTATCATGACATTGCATATTTTTCTAGTTGTGAGGATTTTGTTTTCTTACTCTGATGTGTAATCTATACTGAAGGTTGCGGTTGTCTTTGGTCTTCACCAAGTGCTTCCAGTCCTCTTAATTTTCAGCAAGCAAGGTTTGTCTCCTACATATCACAGGTTGTTGATGAGCCTTGCTGCAATCCTGATGCTCCATTATTCTTCATCTAGTCCAGAGTTTTCAATTATTTATGCAGAATATAGGTTGAATCAATGTTGTTAAATTATACAACACTGACACACATCTTTTCTGATTTTTAACCACTCAGTATCTTCATCAACTGGTACTGCTCTAACAGAAATAACACAAATGAATTGCTTTAACAAAGAAAAGTTTATTCTCACACAGTCTAGTAGGCTAGAAGTCCGTATTCAGGATGCCAGCTGCAAGAGAATGCATTTTCCTTCCTTTATCTCTTGAGGAAGGTCTTTGTGTTGCATCAGTCTTTGATCTGAGAGCATCTTGGCACAGAACATCAGGTTGGAAAGATGCACTCTGCTCCCCATGATACTTTCTTGATGGTATGAAGTCCCCCATCTCTCTGCTTGCTTTACTTTCCTTTTATCTCTTGTAGGATAAAAGGTGGTGCAAGCCACACTCCAGTAAACTTCCTTTACATTAGAGCAGGTAGGTAACCTTAGGAAGGGTTTCCAGTCCCAATCTTTTTATCTTAATCCTCTTTAACATAATACAGTCTATAAACCACAAGTAGAGATTAGGATTTACAACATAAGAAAATCACATGTAAGGTGTAGTCTTGTCATCCTTGCTTCCAAGGAGAACTCTGGTTGTACTTCTCCCAGAGCAGATTTGTTCGTTCTTTTGGCACACTGTAAAGCATTCAATATTTTTCACCAGTACCACAGTTCAAGTTGTCAGTTATGTGGTCTTTATTTATTTTTTCATCGTGTTTTAAGTGGTTACAAATTGAATTGGTGTCTCATACAAAAACTTACATGCACTTTGTTATGTGATCATAGCTACTGTCCCCACATTGTGACAGTATACTTCCTCTCCATCGTGTATTTCTATTGTCTAGTAAGCCAGCTTCTATCCCACTCTACTCTCTCATCTTGCCTCCAGACAAGGGCGGCCCAATTAGTCTCTTGAATCTACTTAAACCAAGAAGTATACTCTTCACCAGTATTATGTCTTATATATAAGTTTAATCGTTATCTAAAGAGTTGGCTTCAGCAATGATTTCTGTCTTTGACTAACAGGGATCCCAAGAGCCATGTCTTCTGGGGACCCTGTAGTCTGTCAGACTATCAAGTTTGGTCTTTTTACTAGAGTTTGAGTTTTGCAGCATACATTTCTCCTGCTCCATCAGGGACACTTTGTTGAGGTCCATGTAAGGGCATTCATTGGTGGTAGCCAGGAGCTATCTTCAAGACTGTAAATCTTTACAGAAGCAAACTGCCACATCTTTCTCCCATGGAGCCTCTGGTAGTTTCAAATTGCTGATCTTTTCATTAGCAGTTGCCCAGTGCACCACATAATACTGGAAATCATGGCCCAGCCAAATTGTTACACACGTCTTTGGTGGGGTGGTGGGGCAAGCACAATTCAATCTATGACAGCATCTCCTTGCTCTGTTCAAACCACTACCTCTTGGTCTATGTACAGGTTCCTGATGAGCACAATTAAGTGTTATGAAATTCCTGGTCTTTACAGTGTTGCTCATAATTTGTTGTGATCCATACAACCAAATGCCTTTGCGTAGTCAGCAAGACACAGGTAAACATCTTTGTGGTATTCTCTGCTTTTAGCCAAGATCCATCTGACATCAGCAATAGTATTCCTCTTTTTGTGTTCTTTTTTGGTAGACAATAAGTGGTGTTTTTCCAGGGTGCAGTTTGTGATTTATTACAAAGCAATAGAAAATCTTGCACATGTATTTTGTTTTCCCAATATTTATCCTTTTTCTTATTTTTGGTTGCTATTGTGAATGCTATTGTGAGACTTTGTCTTAGGTACTTAGGACATGTTATCAGAAGGGATTTGTCCCTATAGCAGGACATCATGCTTGGTAAAGTAGAAGGTCAGTGAAAAAGAAGACCCTCAATGACATAGATTGACATAGAAGCCGCAACAATGGCCTCTGGCATAACAGTGATCAGGCTGGCACAGGACCAGGCATTGTTTCATTCTGTTGTACACAAGGTTGCTTGCTATGGGTTGAAACTGACTCAACGGCACCTACCAACAACATCGTACATGGAATTGTTTTCTTAGCTTCATTGGTAAAATAAAGAAATACAATTGATTGTTGTATATTGATATTGAATACGGCAAATCTGCTAAATTTATTAGTTCTATTAGTTTTTGTAGATTTCTTAGGATTTTCTGCATATAAAATAATGTCTGTGAATAATGCAATTTTATCTGTTTCTTTCCAATCAGTGTGACTTTACAGGTAGTCTCAAATTTACATCGAGCTTCTGTTCTGATGTAAGCGGAATACCTGTGTATTTATTTATTTTATTAAGTTTTCATTTTAAGTTTCATTTCTCAGTATCTTTGTAAATCTCATCTTTATTTCTCTTTGGGGATTGGAAACATTACATCTGAGAAAGAGAACATCAGGAAGCTCACTGCTGCAACACTGTGTGTAGTACATATTACTGACAATAAGATGTAAAAAATTACTGACAGTGCAGTTTGTCATAGCTTGAACAGGCTGTAAGTTGGAAATCACTTGTAATTTATTTCTCTTACCTTATTGCTTTGGATGCAATCTTTATTTCAATGTTGAATAAAATAGGTAAGAGAGGGCATATTTGTTTTGTTACTGATCTCAGGAAAAATATTCAGTCTTTTTACTTTAATTATGATACTAGCTTAGGTTTTTTTTTTTCTTTTTTGGTATACCTTTTAGTAGATGAGGGAACTTCCCTCCTATTCCTTTGCTTGTTGAGAGTTTTTTTACAGGAAATGGATGCTAGATTTTATTAAATAATTTTTCTGCAACCATTGAGAGGATCAAAATTTTTTTGTCCTTTGTCCTATTAGTGTGTGTGATGGTTAACATCGCGTGTCAACCTGACTGGGTCATGATTCTCAATGTTTATATGTCATCATGCCCATGATGAGATGGGCTATGAGCAGCCAGTCAGTTAAAAGGGAGCTTCCTTTGTGGGTGTAGCCTGCATCTGAATATAAGTGGATATTCTGGCTTCTGACCTCTCTGATTCTTGCAGTTACCTCTGTTCATTTGACCTCCTTTTCTTGGGACTTGAGCTAGCAGATTGCCTACTGATTTTGGGACTCATCAATCTTCACATCCTGTAAGCAATAATCCTGCTCTCCAACCTGCCAATCTTGAATTTGCTAGTCCCTGCAGATACATGAATCAGGAGAAACCTGTGGTCTTGCCTATCCATCTTGGAATTCATTGATCTTCACAGTTTGTGAGCATGTGCTCTGCTCTCTGACTTCCTAGTCATGAGCTCACCAGTCCCTGGAGTAAGTGGATCAGAAGAAGCCTCTATCCCAATCCACAGACTTGGGATGTTTCAGCATCTAAAATCATGTGAGCTGTTTTCTTGATATTAATCTCTGTATTTGTTTATATACTTCAGTGGTTTTGCTTCTCTAGTGAACTCAGCCTAAGACGTATGGTGAATTACATTAATTGATTTTCTAATGTTAAACTATTCATTGGATAAACCCCCAGGCCATGAGGCATTATGTTTTTAGTATACTGTTGGATTTGCTTTGCTAATATTTTGTTTACAATTTTGTGTCTATGTCCACCACAAATATGGGTCTATAGTTTTCTTGTCTTGCTTTTTTTTTTTTTGGTCTAGTATGGCATAAACGTAATGCTGACATCACAGCATGAGTTGAGAAGGATTATCTCTTCTTCATTACTTTTGTGTGTGTGGGTGTGTATGAGTTTGAGTCTTTTTATTTTTTTGTGTTTGCTTTAAGTGAAATTTTACAATTCAGGTCAATTTGCCATATAAACCTTACACACACACCTCTATGCAACTCAAGCTGCTCTTGCAACCCTGAGACAACACACTCCTTCTTTCTATCCTGTAGTTTCTTTATTCATTCAATCAACTCTTGTTCTCTTATCTCTTCTTCATTTTCCTGAAGGAGTTTGAGCAATATTTTTCCTTAAACACTTGGTTGACTTTACTAGTGAAGCTGTCTGCAACTATGCTTTTCTTTGCGGTGATATTTTAAGTTACTGACTCATTTTTCTTATTTTTAAGAAGTCTTTTCAGATTTTCTGTTTCTTCTTGAGTTGGTCTTCATCATTTGCGTCTTTCTAGGAATTTGTCCATTTCATATAAACGGCTCTTTATTTGTTGGCATAAAATTATTTCCTTATAATCTTTACAGTTTCATCAGAGTCTGTGGTAATGTTTCCTCTTTCATTCATGATATATAAGTTGTGTTTTCTCTCCTTTTTATCTTGGTTATTCTTACTAAAGTTTTATCTATTTTGTCAGTCTTGTCAAAGAATCAACTTTTGGCCTGCATTGGTTTCTCTATCGTGTTTCTATTTTTTATTTCACTGATTTGTGCTCTTCATTATTTTCTTTCATCTACTTACTTTGGATTTGATTTGCTTTTCTCTTTCTCATTTCTTTGGGCAAAATTTAGGTTACTGGTTTGAGGTCTTTCTTCTTTTCTAATGTAAGAATTTAAAGTTATAATTTTTTTCTTAGCGTGGCTATCCCCACATTTCATAAATTTTGATGTTTTCATTTTCATTCAGTTCAAGGTATTTTCAACTTTCTCTCGTGATTTTTTTTTTTTTTTGCTGAACTATGTTGTCATTATTAAACATGGTTCTTTGCAGTAGTATTTGTTGTCTTAAAATTTATTGTGTCTAATATTAATTTATCTCTCTCAGTTACTGTTTCTACAGTGTATCTTTTTCTGTCTTCTTTCATTGTATTTGTGTTTTTGAATCTAAAGCGTATCTCTTAGAGACAGCATATTGTTGTGTCTTACTTTCATATCTAACCTGACAATCTGTCTTTTAATTGGAATGTTTTATCTACTCTCAATTAATTTAATTGTTGATATGGTGTTTGATTTCCAAACAGTTGGTAATTTCCTGAATTTCTTTCTGTTGTTGACCTCTCATTTAATTCTGTGGTAGTTGGAGAAACACTTTGTGTGATTTCACTTCTTTTAAATTTATTGAGACTTGTTTTATAGCCTAGCATATGGTGTATCCTGGAGAATGTTTCATGTGCACTTGAAAAGAAGGGTAATTCTGCTGTTTGGGGGAGGGGAGTGTTCTATAAATGCCAGCTGGATCAAGTTGGTTGCTGATTTTGTTCAAGTTGTTTTTAATATCCTTACTGAATTTCTGTCTAGTTGTTCTGCAAATTACTGAGAGAAATATTGAACACTCTGCCTCTAATTGTTAAATTATCTACTTTTCCTTTCAATTCTCTCAGCTTTGCTTCTTGTTTTTCATTTTGGGGCATTTCTATTGACATATCTTCAAGCTCACTGATTATTTCATCAGCCTTGTCTGGTTTCTAATGATCCCACTAAGAGCTTCTTCATTTCTGTTATGCTGTTTTTAATTTCTAGCATTCCAGAAAGAGTTCCAAAATTGCTTTGAAGGGTGGACTAGGCACCAGCTTCAGTGCATAGCTTCCCAAGGGGAGTACTTCAAAGGTGACCATAGTGATATTCAGCAATGATCCATGCAGCACTTAGTGTAATTAAGTTCATGGACTTCATTGTTCCACCTCATATGTATATATACATGTATGTATACGCATGTGTGTGTGTATAAATATACAATATTTCTTGGCCTTCTGAGAAATTATCCTGGGCATGCCACAGATCTAAAAGAAATGTGTATGTGTTTGAAGAACACTGACAAGCCCTAAGTAAGAGTGTTAACCTGCTATGAATGGCCTGGGAAGAAAAGGCCATAGTGCTACCATTGGAAAAGAGGCCAATTGTGCTATCTTTTCTCCTCCATAGAGTTATTACCTGCAGCCCCTGTAGAGAGAAAACAACACATGTCTACAGAAAATTTGTGGTACCACCAAAGGCCAGTGATTGGCAAAAACTAATTAGCTTTTGAGTGTTCACTCTTTCCTTCCTCTTCACCCCAAAGGCTAAGCAGCTATAACCAAAGGGTGGGTTTCAACCACCAGTTTATTGATTAGCAGCTGGGAACATAACTACTGCACCACCAGGACATATAGTTGGGGCTAAACAATCTGCCCCTTGCATACGACTCCAGTTTTATTTCTTAACAGAAAACTCCCCAACCCATCTCTACCCAAACTAAAGCACTACTGAAAAAATGAATCATTTGCTGTCAATTTGATTTCAACTTATGGCAGCTCCACATGTGTCAGGGTAGAACTGTGTTGTGTAGGGTTTTCAACAGCTGATCTTCTGAGGTATGGCTGAGTGGATTTGGACTGCCAGCCTTTCGGTTAGCAACCAAGTGCTTAGCCATCTGTGGCATTTAGGGACTCCAAAACTATGTTACCTGTTCATATATAACTGCACATACCTTCTGGAGACAGATGAGGTCGGGAATGTCTGACCCACAGAATAGGTGATGTCTGTCTCCCAAAAGCATGTTTATGGCCACTGATTTTAAGTGAAGGCAGAGAAACTCCTTGGGGAAAATGCCCACACTATGTCCCACATGCCTCCATGAGTGTCGAGCTGAGGCTGGGATTAGCGCACAGGAGAGGAGCCTGTGGATAGGAGACACATTGTAAGAAGAGTTCTGAGACATTTCAGAGAGATGCCATTAAGGCCTCTTCAGAAGAATGGGGAATGAAGATAGAAGGGGAGTCCTGTCTTCAGGAACAGTCTGGAAGCTGATACTGAAATTTGTTCTGAACCCACCATAGTGATGCCAGCTATGCAGCACAGTAAAAAAAATCCAAACCTGTTGCTGTTGAGTTGATCCTGTCCCACAGGGTTTCCAAGGGCTACAGACCTTTCGGTTATCAGCCATAGCTCTTGACCACTGCACCACCAGGTCTCCAAGTGTGTACTAGGGAAAGAAAAAGACTGTGAGTGCAAACTATGGGATCATTTATTTACGCCCTAGTACTTGCCACCTAATTAAGCGTAGCTGGAATATTCTTAAAGGGAAATGTTCTCCTTTTCACCTCTCAGGGGCTGCCCAGCTGCTTTGATCACCAAGAAGACTGAGGGCCATCAACAAAGACTGACAGCTTGGGACAGGGAAGGTGGCACAGCCGAGTTTGGTGAGAAGGAGGGCAGCAGTACAGAGCAGACCCATGAACTGCATTATGAGGCATCAAAAGACTCCTTGGGGACTGTCAGAAATAAGTGGTAGATAAGAGGTGGTTGGTCACAGAGATGGGAGCCAAGAAACGTAGATACTTGGGTCTTAATTAAGTGGCATTGTTGGCCTGGTTTTGGGATCCAGCACTGATTGGGTCCTCCACTGGAAAGTTGATCATGACTGGTTTGGGGTAATCATGGTAACTCGTTTTCCTTTGTCAGTGTCTTAGTCACCTAGTGCTGCTCTAACAGGAATATCACAAAGGGATATCTTCAACAAAGAGAAATTTATTCTCTCACGGTCCAGTAGTCTAGAACGCTGAATTAAGTGTGCTGGCTCTAGAGGAAGGCTTTTTCTCTCTGTTGGCTCTGGAGGAAGTTCCTTGTGATGCGTCAGTCTTCGCTTGGTCTGGGTTCACCTTAGCACAGGAACGTCAGGTCCAAAGGATGCTCTCTGCTCCCAGCACTGTTTTCTTGGTGATATGAGGTCCCTATGTCTCTCTACTTGCTTCTCTCTTTTATGCTGTAAAAGAGATTGGCTTAAGGCATTAGCCAATCTTACAGACCTCATCAACCCAAGTGCTGCTAATCCACCTTATGAAATAATAGTGATACAGTTTACAACACATAGGAAAATCCCATCAAGTGACAAAATGGTGGACAATCACATGATACCAGAAATTATGGCCCTGCCAAACTGAAACATTTTAGGGGTGACATAGTTCAACCCATGACATTCCACTCCTTGGCCTCAAAAAACAAATCACTTTCTGGCAACATGCAAAACATGTTCATATCATGGTAGAAGTTTTAACTCCAAGTTCAAAATCCTTAAGCTCCTTTTCATGTCTGATATCTAGGTTACAGGTTATCTGCTTTGAAAAGTGCAATGGCAGAATAAGCACATGCTAGATATTTTCATTATAAACGGGAGAAATTGGAAGAAAAGAAGGGAACACAGGCGGCAAGCAAGTCAACAGAACACGTTACATTAGCCCTCAAGGCTTTGAAAGTAATCCTCTCTGTTCTCTGAGGCAATTTACACATAGACCTGCCCTCCAGACTCTAGGTACTAGCCAAATTCTCTGGATTCTGTGTGGAGGCCCCTCAGCCCTGGGCTTTAGCTCTGCCTCCCAAGCCCACTCAGACAGCAACTCTGCTCCCTTGTCTTTAGGTACACCGTTATCCTAGTCCAACTGAGTGGAGATCTTGCCAGCTGGCCCCAACAGGCACATTCTTCCAACCCCTGGACACAGCAGCCCTGTCCCTCAGCTTCGGGCAGTGGATCTGGCCCCATCCCACTGATATTTGTGAATGGCAGCCCTGTATTCTGGAACCAAATTGGTGAAGGTATGAAACCTAAGAGACTGTGGCCCCACTCTGAAGCCCCTGAGGCTATGGCTCCAGCCACTGAAACCTGTGAGGTCATGGCCATACTTTTTGAGACAGAGGTGGTTTGCCTTATTGTGTTCCTTGTCTCTTCAGCTTCTGCTTCCTGCGACCTCTCAGCTCCTTGGGCCTCATACCTGCAACTGTCCTACAAGGACAAGTGTTCCAAAGCTTAGTAGCTCCACCAATAAGTGCCCAGAGGCACCCTACTCCACCAGGAAGCCTCTTGTTCACAGGCACTCTGCTGTTTTGCTCCATGGGCTGGCCCCAGCGCTGTCTGGTGCTAGTCTTCTGGTACTGCTGCTACTGCTTCTCTGCCACTTCTTTGCTGCTGCCGCTCCTCTGTCATTTCAGTTTCAAAACCACTTCCACATTTCAGATACTTGTTAAAGCAGTACCCTGCTTTCTCAGTACCAAAGTCTGTCTTAGTCATCTAGTGCTGCTATAACATCAAATACCACAAGTGGATGACTTGAACAACAAGAAATTTATTTCCTTTTAGTAAAGTAGGCTGAAAGTCCAAATTGAGGGTGCAAGCTCCACAAGCAAGCTTTCAGTCTCTGTAGGCCTTGGGAGAAGGTCTTTGTCCTCAGTCTTTCCCTGGTCAAGGAACTTCTCAGGCATAGGGATGCTGGGTCCAAAGGATGTGCTCTGCTCTTAGCACTGCTTTCTTGGTGGCATGAAGTCCTTAACACTCCACTTACCTCCTTTTCCTTTTGTCTCTTGAGAGATAAATGGTGGTACACTCCACACAAGAGGAAAACTCCTTTTATACTGGATCAGGGATGTAACCTTAGCAAAGGTATTAAAACAGTCCCACCTTGCTCCTCTTTAACATAAAATTGCAATCATAAAATGTAGGACAACCATACAACCATGAGAATCATGGCCCAGCCAAACTGAGACACACATTTTGGGGTGGGCATAATTGAGTCCATGAATGCAATTGGTTGATGAGTGGGCACGTGACCCAGTTCTAGCTAATGAAATGTTGAAGGGCCCTGCCACGGAGGTTCTGGGAAATGTTCCTGTCTCTGGTGCAAAGAAAGTGCCCTATGAGGAGAAAATGCTTCCTGCCCTTGGATTCTGAGGTGGGAAAATGTCATAGGTGTAGCTGTTGATGGTGAGAACGTAGGTGAGGAACGCTGTGCTGGGCATTATGGGATAGAAAGGATGAAGTCTGAGCTCTGCATGACATTATCGTGTCATGGAACCCACTTGGAAATAGCCTTGCCAGGCATCTTGCTGTGAAATAAGAATTCCTGATGTTCAATCCTGGACTCTCAAAATGGGGTCTGAAGATTGCACCAATTCTACTACCAAATATATTGATTGATTATATTATCAATTCTCTACTGTATCAATTACATAGTTCAACAAGCTTGTTAAAAGTGAGAAACACAGGCCCACCCAGGTCTTCCAGGTAGGAATCTTCATTTTAACAAGATTTCCAGGCAATTTGAATATACATTGAAGTTTTTTTAAGTACTATTTTATTGTGTTTTTTATGAAAATTTGCACAGCAAATTAAGTTGAGTGACATTAGTTCCCTTTTACACAACGTGTCAATGTGCTCATTAGTTGTGTTCTGGTTGTTTTGTTTCCAGTAGTATGATTTCCCTGGCCTCCTCATCTTCTCAGCTTTAGAGTCATTACTGATCTCTGGGGTGCACTCAAGTTTGAGAGACACTGGCTTGGGTGATTTTAGCTGAGTAGTCTGTCTTTAAAGAGCCCTGGCTGGTGCAATGGTTAAAAGTGCACTGGTTAAAACTCAGCTGCTAAACAAAGGGTCGGTAGTTCAAACCTACCTGCAGCTCCACGGGAGAAAGATGTGTCTGGCTGCTTCTGTAAAGATTTACAGCCTTGTAAATTCTATGGGGGAGGTTCTGCTCTGTCCTATAGGGTCATTCTTGCATCTAAGAACATCCCAATATAATGAATCTGACTTTGTTTGTAGTTACAGGCTCAGGTGTGTGAATATTTAGCTTAGGTAGTTCTCTGACTGTGCAGTGCCCCTTTTTTCTGTTGTTCCTTTGTACAATCTGGTCTCTGCCTCCCTCCCACTGTTTCACGCAGCTAATTCATCTTGCCTTCAAGACTCAGCTCAGGCAGCCACCTCCATCAGGACGCCCCGGTGGGTGCCTTCAAACCGAATCAGGTGCCCTTCTAGCCTTTCCTGCATCCTGTCTGATCTGTGTCTTCCCTTATTTGACTGTTCAAGTAGAATCTGAGTGCCTAGAGGAAATGTCTGTTTGTACTCTCTGTGTCCTGCAGCTCTGTTTAGGGTCTGGCACATGGTAACCGCTGAACAAATGCTTTTGAAAGACTGTACCAGGTATCTCTTTGATGACCTGCTCATTGCTGCTGTGGGCCCTCCGCAATGGCACTGGCCTTGTAATCCTTGATGTGGCAGGAAGTGGGCATGGAGTAGGGCAGGATGAAGCCTGCTGGTCCAGGCATCGGTCTCCCTCTGACTTTCCAGAACATGAGCACACCAGAAGCCCCTGCAAGGTCCCTCCTTGTCCCTTCTGCTCTCTCCTCTATTTTCTTTCCTAGAAACAAATGTCACAAGCTGACATACCAGTGGGCCACTAGGGTTGGTGTCACCCAGTGTGGTAACACATGGTGTCACACCCCTGTGCTATTCACTACAATATTGTAGCTAAATCACCAGAAAATTTGTTAAAACACCACAGGTAATGCAAAGAATGGCTGATGCTTGTAACACATGCGGAGGAAGCCATGTGACTTGAAGGTCATCACAACTGAGTAATAAAGACAGCTCTGAGCAAAGTGCATTAGAAGATTCAAAAAGTAAATCAGCAAAGAGTTTTCGCCTGGTAGGTATATTGATATGTGTAAGCCGGTGTCTTGGTCATCTAGTGCTGCTATAACAAACAGCACGAGTGGATGACTTCAACAAAGAGAAATTCATTTGTCCAGGTCCAGTAGCCCAAAAGTCCAAATTTAGGGCATCAGTTCCAGGGGAAACCTTTCTCTGTTGGCTCAGGAAAAAGGTCCTTGTCATCAATCCTTCCCTGGACTGGAAGCTTCTCTGCATAGGAACCTGAGGTCCAAAGAAGACACCCTGCTCCCAGTGTGGCTTTTTTGGTGGTATGAGATCACCAACTACCTGCTTCCTTCACTTACCTTTTATCTCCTGTAAGATAAAAAGTGGCACAGGCCACACCCCAGGGAGACTCCCTTTACATTAGATCAGGGATGCGACCTTCCGTGGGGGCATTGCAATCCCACCCCAATGCTCTTTAATGTAATCTAATCTTACCTCATTAACCACAGGCAGAGATTAGTATTTATAACATGCAGGAAAATTAGAATCACAAAATACAGCACTGTCACCCAGTACTGGGAATCAGGGCCCAACCAAGGTGACACATATTATGGGGAGTCACAAATCAATCCATGCTGACTGGGCTTACAAAAAAAAAATGTTTGTTGTTGTTGCGGCTAAGAACAGGGGTATTTGCATAAAAATAATAAATCTCTGCTGAAACACTGCACAAAAATTGTACAGGCAAATGATTTTGGTGTCACTCCCTCTGACAGTGTCATCCAGTGTGATCTGCACTCCCTGCACTCCCCTAGTGACACCACTGTTGCCAACAGCTGAGAAAGAGTGGCATAGGCAAAGACAGGACACCAGGAATATGAGATGCTGGAGCTGATAGCTTCTTCAGCCCTGTGCCTGAATCAGAGCCAATCTGTAAACGATGCCCAGAGCAGCTCAAACTCAGCTGTCATTTTTGAAACAGAATAGATTGGCAGTAAACCCAGTGAGGAGAGGTACCATGCCAAAGCTCCACTAATTACACATGAGGCGCCTACACACGTTTAATGGCACTTTCTTATTATGACATGATTAAAAATGTGCTGTTTCTCCCTTTGTAGATGGAATGACATCTGTTTGGATGCACTAAAACCAGTGTAACTTTCAACTGGGATCCTTGCGGGACATTTGCAGGGAGCAGGACTCCCAAAGGTGGGTGAAGGAGCCAACTGTCAAGGCCTGAGTCAAGAGGGCTCCGCTGGAAGAGTTGAGGCCAGCTTGCGTCACTTGTTCCCAGCAGGCTGTGGCCTGGGTGTCCCTCCAGCCATCCTGGCATGCACACATGTTTAGGGCATGCCTTGTCAATTTAGTTCCCTAGCAGGAGTGTGGCACTCCAGCTGCTGGCCCGGTGTCATGAGCTAATAGCTTGGGTTGAGTTTAAGTACAGGAAAGTGCAAAGGAACTTGGGATAAGGAAGCCTGAATGTCTGTCTCCAGGAGGTCTGCATGGGACATTCCTTTGGGTGGCAGTGGAAACGACAGTGTCTGAATTAGCTCATTTACTTTATTTGATGAGCAAATACCTCTAGTCAGGAGCCAGAATCTGGAGTAGGTCCTCAGGATTTAGGGCTGAAAGATAGATTTCTGGCCTCAAGTACCTCCCAGTCCATTAGGGAAGAGAGACAGACAGACAGACACATCCTACTTAGTATGTTAAGTGGCTGAGACAGAGGCAAACACAGGGCGCAAAGGGGCAAATGACCAGACCAGAGGATCAGAAAGATGCCCAGAGAAGGAAACCCCTGAGTTCTCTTTTGGGTAGACCAGGTAGAGGGAAGGAAACATTCATTTAGTGTCTGAACCAGCTGTTATTTGGAAGAGATCCGTATTTGTGCCCCTTCCAAAGAAAGGGAATCCACTGAATGTGGAAATTACAGGACAATATCACTAATATCACACATCAGTAAAATTTTGCTGAATACCTTCCAGTACAGCAGTACATTGACAGGGGACTGCTAGAAATTCAAGTGAGGACATGGAATGAAAGATATCATTGCTGATGTCTGATGGATCTTAGCTGAAGGCAGAGAATACTAGAAAGGTGTTTACCTGTGTTTTATTGACTATGCAAAGGCATTCGATTGTATGAGTCATAACAAATTATGGATAACATTGTGAAGATTAGGAATTGTAGAACACTCAGTTGTGCTCATGCAGAACTTGTACATAGACTAAGAGGCAGAAGAAGGGGTTACTGCATGGTTTAAAATTAGGGGACTCATACAACGGTCACATACATCTGTAGTGGCTCTTCACTCAGGTAGGAGCCTGCTGTGTTGACCGTCTTGAAACACCCAGACAGTGATGGTCAGTACAACTGTTGAGGCTTTGGGCTCAGAGCTCAGAGAAGCAGATTAAAGTAGAAAATCAGAGTTCAGAGGCTTTTCCTTTTCAGTAACAAGGTCAGACTTATTTTTTGTAAATGGTTGGCATTAAACACTTCACACTATTTTTTTTTACTGTGATTAGGTGAAGGTACACAATCCAAGTTAATTTTGTATGCCCAACTATCTGCAGCTCCTTCCTCTCTCCTTGCCTTGTGATAGCACATTCCTCCTTTTCATTCTGTACTTGTCGTATCCTCTTAACAAGCTCCTGTCCCCTCCTCTCCACTCTCGTCTCTCCCATCTAGCAAGAGACCAGTAGGACAACCTCCTATAAATGCATAGAACCATAAAGTACACATGCCATGTGGTCACATTGTGTCCCCAGGTCCAGTCCATTTTTGTCCAAAGAGTTGACCACAGTAGTCAACACTTCACACAAATATTTAATGCAAGACTTACCTAAAGGAGTTTTAAGTGCCTCAGTCTACTGACCACAGAACTGCAAAGAACCACATGATAAGGCACAAATCCCTTTCATGAACAAAGACTTCTAGTTAGGCAATCTGAATTTGGTCTTGGCCCGTCGTCACTTCAAAATGTGCCTGTCCAAGGACCCAGGAAAGCTGATGTTTCAAAGTGCAGCAACTGAAATGGCAAGGGAGGGTGCAGATTTGAAATCTGAGATCCATCGGGCAGGCATCCAGTGTTCTGGAATCGCAAGCATTTGGAGTTTAGACAGGACCCAAATGAGTGATGACAGCCAGAAAAATCTGTGTGCTGGCTGAGGACCATGGAGCAGCAGGGAACGTTACAGGCTGGCTGGCTTTCTGTTCTGACCAGCTCTTCTTCTTTTTAAAAATAATTTTAATAATTAATTTTGTTACTGTTATTGTTAAAAATATACACAGCAAAGCATACACCGTGCAATAGTTTCTACACGTACAGTTCAGTGACACAGATTATGTTCTTCAAGTTGTACAATAATTCTCATCTTCCTTTTACGAATCTTTCCTTTTCCTTTAACACAAATGCACTGTCCCTTAAGCTTCCTATCTAAACTTTTGAGTTACTGCTGTCTTCAGTCTGATCTCTTGCAGATAGTCTTTTAAAAGAACATGATGTTCAAGGCAGATACTTCTTTTTTAAAACTTTATTTTTGTTGTGATTAAATGAAAGTCTACACACCGTGTCAACTTGCCATATAAAACCCTGAATACCTCTATGCAACTGTGTCTGCTCGCCTCACCCTGTGACATCACTCTCCTCCTTTCCACTGTGTACTTCCAGTATCCGCTCAGCTAACACTTGTCCCCTCCTCCCCACCCTCCCCTCTAGAGGGGAACCAGTTGGACAACCTTATATATATATTAAAGGCAGACATTCTTTATGAATTAGGCTAAATTATCATATGGCTTGGAAATTCTGATGATGTAATAAAGTGCTACACCTGCTAATCAAAAGGGTGCCAGTTCAAATTTGCTAGGCAGTCCTTGGAAACTCTATGGAGCAGTTCCACTTTGTCCTATAGGGTCGCTATGAGTCAGAATTGACTCAATGGCCATGGGTTTAGGTTTTTTAGGGGGTTATTGTATGGTCTTGGAGTCCTAGTAGCTCTTTGGTTAATAGTTCAGCTGCTAACCAAATGGTCAGTAGTTCAAATCCATCAGCTACTCCCTCGAAACTCTATGGACCAGTTCTACTCTGTCATATAGAGTTGCTATGGGTTGGAATCAACTCAACAGCAATGGGTGTAGGGTGTTTTTTTTTTTTTATGTGACTTAAAGAAGACTTGAGGGAATATTTTTAGTTTCAGATTTAAAGATTACCTCAAAGTGATAGTTCGGGGGATTTGCCCAGGCTCAGTGGCTCCAGAAGAATGGATTCAATGAGAATTTGAAGTTATAAACTACATTTTCTCCCCTTTTGATAAGAATTTTTCTGTAGAAACTTTAATAAAGTATTCAAGAAAATGATAGCCAGCTACCATCTAGTTCTTATGGTGTCATGGCAAAGGAGACAGTTGTCCAATTAACCACTTATTTCTGGACCGACTTTTAAAGGGCTGGCAAAATTGTCCTGCTGCATGGTGTGAGGCACTTACAAGCTACTGAAGGCAGAGGCTGACAGCAGCTCTGCAATAGATATGAAAGTTTTTGTTTTTAACTGTATGAGGGGGGTGGGAAGAGAGTGAAGGGTGGGTGATAATGAGATTTTATTGTAATCGTGAAAGGTGATGTGATAGAAGTGTCTCATCAGTGTAGGTGCCTGAGAGATGCCCACAGAGATGACGAGGTCCTCATTTCTGCAGGGCCTTCCCTCCCTGGAGCTTCTAGGCTAGGAGAGGTGCTGAGATACATGTGAAAAAAATCTGCCAACATTTCTAAGGCAGGAAAAACAAGTGTATGCAAGGATCTGTGCCACAGGTATGATGGCCAAGGAGATCTGAAGTGTGGAGAAGACCCCCACAGGTGGTCAGAAGAGGCTACTAGAAAGTGATGAGTCTTCAGCTGGAATGAGTACTCCATCTTGTTTATCACTTTGATGTTCTTCGCTGAGGGGAATTAGCCCATTTAGCATCCTTTTCTCCCCCGGGGTGGTATCACAGCAGTTGGTTAGGGCTCTTGCCTGGTGTGAGTTCATGTCCCTTGAGATTCTGAAGAGCAGTAACTGTGACTGAAGGGTCTCGTGGTGTCTGTACTAATGGCACAAGGGGTGTACATAATTTATAACCTTTTAAAATCTCCCATGTAATTATCATCTAGTATTTAAAAGTAGGAAAGATTAAAACCACCCTAAACAAAATGAAAAAGCAATCGAATTATGGACAATTACCAGGAAAGAGTCAACATAAAACTTCTAGCTGTGGTTGAATCAGCCCTAACTCATGGTGACCCCATATGTGTCAGAGTAGAACTGTGCTCCATAGGGTTTCAGTGGCTGATTTTCCAGAAATAGAACACCAGGCCTTGGACTTGAACTTCCATCTTTTCATTAGCAGCTGAGCAGATGAACCATTTACACTACCCAGAACTCATGTGAATGCATAAGAAAAATACCAAGACTGCAACAGGAAAATGAGCTCAGGATATGTGGAAACACTATTCCTTGTTGGGACAGCCAGCACCCACAACAGAGACAGAAAACGCTGGAATACACATTTCCAGCTTCCCTTGCAGCTATGATATGGATGTATTTCCTGGACGTGTGCCCAGCTCTGGCCAATAAAATAAGAGGGGGGATTCTTAGACTTTGGGGAAAGACACAAAGAGTTTCTCCTTTTCTCTTTCATTCTTGCCAGTGAAGATTCCATGAGGGTCCAGTGCTTGGCAGGCTATAGCAGCAGCTAATGACCATAAGGGTAAAGCAAGGAAAACTGCAGAGAAATTGACCAAGAGCACTGAAGTCATGGATATTCTGAACTAAGCTTCAATCTGCCTGTCTTGGACTGCTTGCCATGTGGGATTTGTTAATAAACACCTACTGTCCAAACCACCTCTAGTCAGCTAGTCTGTTACTTGAGATAAAGACGTCCTAACTGATAGAAGATTAAATACCATTTACAGTAGAGGAAATTACGATCAGCTAGTAAGAAAGACAGGAATAATGTTTTGCCTCACTAGTTGTCAAAGAAATGCAAACCAGAGTGGTGATATTGTTACTGGATTATCAGATTTGCAAAGGTCAAAAATAAAGATAGCTCAAGATACGTGTGTAGGGAGACTGTACGCTTGTTCACAGCTAATGGGAGTGCTAATAGACCAGTTTGCGATGTAGGTGAGATTTTAAAAGGCGCTCTGGTGACACAACAGGCTCTTAGCTGTTAGCCCAAAGGTTAGTGGTTCAAACCCACCCAGCAGCTCCTTGGCAGAAAGACATGGCAATCTGCCCCTGTAAAGATTACAGTCTAGAAAACCCTATGGGCAATTCTAACCTGTCATATGTGGCCATTGTAAACTGAAACTGACTTGATGGTACACAGCTGTAACATGAGGCTTTAAAAAGTCTTATACTTTGACTCACTATTTCTGCTCTGTAAAAACAGAGATGTAGACAAATATTTATTGATTGACTCTACGGTATGTGAGGAAATAAACAGGGCTTTGTTTATATTTCTTTGGGCTCAGAAAATCTTATTTTCAGTCATTCATTCCACCTTTAATTGAGCCATGTTTGAAACCCTCATGGCATAGTGAGTTAAGTACTACGTCTGCTAACCAAAAGATTGGCAGATCAAATCTGCTAGGAGTTCTTTGGAACTCTATGGGGCAGTTTCTACTCTGACCTCTAGGGTCGCTGTGAGTCAGACCCGACTCGATGGCAGAGGGTTTTGGGGTTTTGATCATATATATAAAATGATGTGTCTGAATTTCTTATTTTGGAATTTTGTTCCTTAAAACTAAAAATATTTAATATTTTTCTAATTTCAGAACTAATAATATATGTACATTGTCAAGAATTTACACCTACAAGTAAAATAGAAATTAAAGTATTTCACTGTCCTGCCTCAGAAAAACAACCACTGGAGACATCTAGGCAACATTTTTCTACAAAATACTGAATATTATGTGTACATGTATACACATACATGTACATTCAAATAAGCAGGCATTGTACAGAATGAAATCACACTGCATGGTATTCTACAAACTGCTCTTTCACTTGAAAGCATTTCTTGGACATTGTTTCACATTAGTACCCGTGATGGTTAATTTTATGTGTCACCTTGGCTAGGCTGTGGTGCCCAGTTGTTGATCAAACACCAGACAAGTTGCTGTTATGAAGTGTTTACACGTGATGAAAGCAACTGACCCCAAGTAAGGCAGATTACCTCCCATACTGAGGGTGGGCCTCATCCAATCAGTTGAAGCCTTAAAGAACAAAAAGGGATCTTCCCCAGGGTGTCCTCTGCCTTCAGACAGAGGCATTTTGCCAGAACTCCCTCGCTCTTCATTCTTCCTGTTGCCTGACTTACAGATTTTGGGACACAAGCTTGTAGGAATCTCCAGCCTGTCACCTGACCCATGGATTTTGGATTTGCCAGTCCTTTGCAATAGCATAAGCCAATTCCCTTAAATAAACCTTTGTCTTACTCGCTGTTTGTCCATGGAGAACCTTGACCAAGACAGAGACCAAGCCATGTCAACAGGTCTCACAGTCAGACTCAGCCACTTAAAGTCTAAGAAAAGTAATCAAGATCCAAGAAGCGGAACAGTCCTTTCTTCAAGGGCAGAAGGGTCAAGGTTCGTGTCCCCAGATTGGTTGATGTCCCCTATTGCTTCCCAGCTCATTGTTTTTCTTTGCCATGGAGACCACGTCCACTGTCCCCATGTACTGTGTCACTAGGTCAACCATGTGCAGTCCTCTCTTTGGGTGGGAGCTGACATGTAAGTAGAAGAAGGGACCAGGATTGCCCTGGGCATGCAGGAGCTCAAAACTCTACTATATTTTAGGTGTCTCTAAAGCTTCCAGTCATTAGTGCGATCATTTCACCATCATTAACAGCTGGAACCAAGTGTATAAAATGAAGTAATACAGTTAAATTGTGCAAAATAAATATCCTTTATTTGGCCTTGGTAAGGGGTGTAGGCCCTTTGTGAGTGTGTTTTACCATTTAGTAAACTTAAAGAATTTTATTATTTAGCAATTTATTAAATTTAGGTCTCCACATAAACCCATAGTCTTTGTAATTCCATATGGTGAGTAAAAGAAATTCTATTATTAAGTATTATCATACACCAGTGCATCTGAAACAACAGAATTTGATGCAAAGGCATCTGATAAAACCGCAGGGGGTTGCTGTGCTGCTGTTTTCAGGTGCCGCCAAGTCAATTCAGACTCACAGTGACGCCCCGTAGGGTTTCCGGCTGTAACTCTTACAGGAGCAGATTGCCAAGTCTTTCTGCCCACAGAACAGCTAGTGGGTTCCAACTACCAGACTGGGGGTCAGTGGCCAAGTCCTGAGCCGCTGTACCACCAGGGTGGCTTCCCAGAGCTGTAACCAAAAAAATATCCAAATCCACCGCCCGCAAGTTGATTCTGACTCAGAGCAATCCTACAGACAGAGTAGAACAGCCCCATCATAGGGTTTCCAAGGAACGCCTGGTGGATTTGAACTGTTGACTTTCTGATTAGCAGTCGTAGCATTTAACCACTCCACCACCAGGGTTTCCACCAGGGCTATAAAAAAAGCCCAGTGATGTCATGTCAGGTGCAACTCATAGCAACCATACAGATCAGAGTAGTAGAACTGCCACGTTGAGTTTCCTTGGCTATGGAATCATGGAACAACATGAAGCCTAGGTTTTAATGAAGGTTATCCCGAGGTTGTTTTTCTGAATGAATCCTGCCTTAGTTATCTAGTGCTGCTGTGACAGAATACCACTGGTAGATGGCTTTCACAAACAGAGGTTTATTGTCTCACAGTCTGGTACGCTAGAAATCTGAATGCTGGGTACCAGCTTCAGGGGAAGGCTCTTTCTCTTTGTTGGCTTTGAAGGAAGGTCCTTGTCATCAATCTTCCCTTGGCCTAGGAGTATCTCAGCATAGAAACCCCAGGTGCAAAGGACAGACTCTGCTCCCAGCACTGCTTTCTTGGTATTATAAGGTCTCCTTATCTCTTTGCTCATTTCTCTCTTTTGTATCTCAGAGAGATTGGCTTAAGACTCAATCAAATTCTGCACATCTCATCAGGATAACTGCCACTGGTATCTCACTACATCATAGTGATAGAATTTATAACACTTAGCTCATCAAAAGACAAAATAGTGGACAATCATGAAATAGTGGGAATCTTGGCCTAACCAGGTTGATATGCACATTTTGGGGGGGGACAGTGTTCAATCCAGGACAAGCTTTCCTGTTATTCTTGTTTTCCAGTCTCCCCTTAGTTAAGGGCTCGTGCTGAGGGGTCCTGCCATCACATTACCAGGGAAGGGTGACCCCCTACAAGGAGGTAAATCAGGGCACCAGGCTGCCAACTTGGGATAAACGCATCATCTTGACAAAGAAACCTGCAATTTGAAGTCATTTATTTTTAATGATTTTGTTATATATGCAATGGAAAATAATCTATTAGTTACCTAATACTCAGGACAGTCTTTTCCAGCAATTTAATGGCAATTCTGTTCACATTCTTTGAGGATAAGGTACAAGATTTATCAGCCATCCATCAATTAGGAGAAAGAAGCTCAGGAGAGTATTATTCCTGTCTAAGAAGTATCCATCACTCAGGTTTACTGATTTCACCTTTGAAACTAGGCATGTCCCCAAACATGTCCTTTCATGTCAGAGTCAGGTTTATTTCCAAGAACAGAGACTGCACAAAACATTGTACAGACAAAAGCCAAGATGGAGTGAGTGAAATGGAACCATGAAGAATGAACTTGGACTTGAGCCTTGATTTTGAATTATTAGGGGTGCACTGTTATACTGTTTCCCCCATCTAACTCCTGAGTGGAAGTCAGGGGAGAACTCTCTCTTGGTCTGTTTTTAGGGGTCACTGCTACAATCAGCCTCGTGATCAGCCACCATGGGAGCAAGGGGTCTGTGCCTTCCCAATCGATGCTACAACTTGAATTGGAGCCTGGATCACAAAACCAGTGTGCCTTGCAGACCAGTGAGTGGCTTTTTTGCTTGGACACCATTCATTTAGAAAAATTCACTTCTATTTCCAGCATTCTTTCTGAAAGATATTCAAGAAGTGGAAGCAGATCTAGACCGATGTTAAATTCAGCTCCACCACCCACGGTACTTATCACTCTGCACTGGATTTTCTTACCTGCCTGTCTTCTCCAGGACACAGTGAGCTCTGCGGGACACACACTGGGTGACACCAGTTGCTGTTGAGTAGACCTTGATGTCTGGTGACCTTGTGTGGGTCAAAGTAGAACTGTACTCCATGGGGTTTTCAGTGGTTGATATTTCAACAGTAGATCACCAGGCCTTTCTTTCGAGGTACCTTTGGGTGGGCTTGAACCTCCAACCTTTCAGTTAGCAGTTGAGTGTCGTCACCACTTGTACCACCCAGGGACTCTGGCTGGATGGTCAATTCTCAATAAATAATTCATGACGAATCAACAGAAAGGTACATGACGGGACACATGGGACAGGGACACACCTGTGTTTAGAGCAGGAGATCTCTGGTAGGCTGGTGGAAACTTTGAGCAGGACTGTTAGAATGATCAGTGTTTTGAGCCCCTGTTGACTCAGCATCTTGATAAGGGTGGGGTATGGCCACGTCTTGTCTTTATTTTCAGAAGGTTATTCTCATTTCTTTAAAGAGAAAATTACAGGCACTCCCCAGGTTATGAATACCTGATTTATGTAGAACCCAGAGTTACCAAGCAACCCCTGTAAAGCCTACTAAAAATCAGAGGTGCATACAATGGTTTATGATAACATATGGATGCTACTTTGCAATGTGCACCAAAACATTGTTATCATTACTGTATTATCACCTTGAAGATGTGTTAGTGTATCTGGAAGCATTTCTTTAATGTTTTTTATGCATAGAGAGGTATGCTGTATACTAAGACGAACATTTAACTAACTGACGTTAGCTACTCCCTGTCCCAACTTACATACAAATATGACTTAAAGACAGATCTGGGAATGGAACTTGTTTGTAATCTGGGGTCTGCTTGTAATTCTCTTGGGTCAGTGACCACGGCAGATGTCTTTTCTGTGGGTCAAGGCAGAAAAACTAGGCAATGAGCATCTAAAGCAGGACTGAAAAGAGAAAGAAGAAAGAACAAAGAGAGAAGGAATGTATTTAGTGCTTATTATTTGCAGCTGGTTGCATAATGGTTAGTGCTATGACTGCTAACTGAAAGGTTGGCAGTTCAAATCCACCAGGTGCTCCTTGGAAACTCTATGGAGCAGTTCTCCTCTGACCTATAGGGTCTCTATGAGTTGCGGTCAACTCAACAGCTCCAGGTTTTGTTTTATTTCCAACTGTTGGTGCAGTGGTTAAGTATTCGGTTGCTAATTGAAAGGTCAGCAGTTGGAACTCACCGGCAGCTCTGCAGGAGAATCACAGGGAGAGGGCCTTCCTCAAGGCCACACAGCTCTTATAGGCATTGCTAAGGGTTGGACACTGGCCTGCCCAGACCCAGTCTAGGGCCACTGGGCAGACACTGGGCCAGCAAACGCTCTGTGATGACTGAGTCTTCCTGAAGGTCTGAGCTCAACATGAATGAATGCTACTATTACAGTTGCCAATTTGGAAGGCACAGCAACTCATTAGTGTAGACTGAGTTTCATTTTTTATTGCAGCAAAAATACATACAACAGAAATTTGTCTTTTTCAACATTTTTTGATGTGTGCAGTTCAGCGATATTAATTATATTTGCCTTGTTGTGTTATCATCGCCGCAATCTATTTCCACATTTTTTATCAGCCAAACAGAAGTTCAAGCCCTTGAAGTAATAACTGTCCTCACTCTCTCTTTCAGCTAATTAACACTAACAAACTTCGGTCTCTATGCATTTATCTATTCTCCCTTCTTCCTATAAGTAAGATCACGTAGTGTTTGTCTTTTTTGCGTCTGACCCAGCTCATTCAGTCTAATGTTTTCAAGGTGCATCCACACCATCGCGTCCAGCAGGACTTCATTTTTCTGGATGGCTGAGTGGCATTCTCTTGCATGGATGTACGCTGTTGTGTTGAACCACTCTTCTGTTGATGGATATTCATTTGTTTACACTTTTGTCACCTGCAAATAATGCCATAACAGACTTTGGCGTATAGGTTTCTGTCTGCATCCCTGCTTTGTGGAACATACCTGTTACTGGGATTGCTGGATAATGGGGTAATTCTATGTTTCACGTTTTGAGAAAGAGCCACATCAGCCATTGGATGAGGGATGCAGTCTGTCCACATCCTCGTCCACATTTGTTATTTTCTGTTTTTCTGATCACAGCCAGTCTAGTAGGTGAGAGGTAGTATCTCCCTGAGGTTTTGTTCCATTTCCCTGATGACTAATGACACTGAGCACTTTTATTTCATTGCTGTTGATATTTAATATGTTCCAGGCAGAGAGCCAGGTGTTTCACATGCATCTTATCTAACACACACGCGCACATCCCACAATCTAGTAAGGTGAGTATCAAGTATCATTCCCATTTTACAGCTGACAGAATATTGAAGATATTACACAATTTGCTTCAAGTTACACAACCAGTTAATGATGGAGAGAGTTAGGATTTCTGATTGCATCTGCGAGACTCTAAATCTCTGCCTGAAACATCAGCCCATGTGCTGTCAGTGGGGCTGTGCCCGGTTACACGTTCCTTTATTATAGACTTGGCCATGGAGTTGACTCTGCTTGTGTCATGCTGTTCTGAGAATCCTAGCAATTACCTCCAGCAGATGCAGGCACCACTGTGTAGAATGAATCACGGTGTGGTACAGATGAGGTCCCTCCAGGAAGAGGTGGGACAAGCCCCAGATGTGAAGCTGCAGAAAGGACAAACATAGGTAAGGCATGGAGTTTGTCCCTGATGCCACTGCTGTCTCTGACCTCACTTCACGTAGGCAGTGGCTGCCCCTTGGATGGCTAGTGGTAAGCAAGCGAGATGGGGGTTAGAGGGCTGCAGCATCCCACCCTGGAAGCCACGATTGCCTCCCTGTAACTCAAATACAGTGACTTCTGCTCCTGCCACCAAGCACAGAAGAAAGAAATTAGGCTGGGTGGAAAAATTAAACTAATACAGTAAATTCCTTCAGTGTGGCTGCAAAAATCCAGTTGATAAAGAAACCTGGTGGTGCAGTGGTTAAGAGCTTGGCAGGTAGCCGAAAGATAAGAAGTTCAAATCCACCAGCTACTTCTTGGAAATCCTATGGGGGGATGTCATGGATTGAACTATGTCCCCCCAGAAAAGTAGTGCTGATTTGACTTGGTTTGGAGTTCCAATATGGTGCCCTTCCTCCCATGTGTTGTGAATCCTGCCTCTGTGGTATTGATGATGGAGAATGGTTTGCAGTTGTGTTAGTGAGGCAGGACTCAAGCTTGTGGAATATAAGGGAGAGAAGTGAGCTGAGGAATTTAGGAACCTCACACCACCAAGAGAGAAGCACCAGAGCAGAGCACGTCCTTTGGACCTGAGGTTCCTGTGCTGAGGTGCTCTCACTGGATTTGGACTCAGCCTACTGGACTGTGATAAATTCTCCTACTGAATGGACTTACAATTTGCAAATGGATTTGCGGCTTGCTGGACTGTCTCAGTAAAAGCTGCTCCTCATGAAACTTTCCACTCGTGGTATTTTCTGTTAGAGCAGTACCAGGTGACTAGGACAGGGCAGTTCTACGGTGTCCTGTAGGAGCACTATGAGTTGGAATCGACTCAGCGGCAGTGAGTTCTTGATAAGGAATGTTAAGAACAGACACAAAGTTCACAAAAGTGATAAAAACTCTTTCTATGTCTTTACAATCCTTGCTTTTGAGGTACAGACATCAGGATAAGGCAGAAATAACATATTAATAATAGATGTTGTTGGCTGCTGTTGAATCAGCCTCTGATTCATGACAATCCCATTTACAATGAATGAAACGTTGCCTAGTCCTGTGCCATTGCCGTGATGGGTTGTAGATTGGATTATTGTGATCCAGAAGGTTTTTAACTGGCTGATTTTTTGAAGTAGATTGCCAGACCTTTCTTCCTGGTCCATTTCAGTCTGGATATTCCACTGGAATCTGTTCAGCATTATAACAACATGCAAGCTTCCACTGACAGACAGGTGGTGGCTATCTGTGAGAAGCATCGGCTGGGACAGCCACAGGTTTGGTTGGTGGCATTCTGACAGCAAACAGATAAGCCAGGAGGAAGATGCATTCCTGCTGTAGATGGGGACTGCCTGGTGGGTAGGGGTGGGCTCCAGGGCAAGAATCCTTCATCGCTTGTGTCTGGGACCTGTTGGGCAGCTTGAAAGCCATGGACCCCTAAGGAAAACCATGTTTTTATGTGCACAGAATAAGAAACAGGGTGACTATGGAAATGAGTGCTATTAAAATGCTGTTATGAAAACATTTCAAAAAGGAAGTTATGAAATAAGTTATATGTGTGCCCTTTGTTAATGCATTAAATAGCAAATGCTAGCAGAGGGTCAGCGTAAAGAAAACAAAAATCCTCATAACTGGACTAAAGAGCAACATCATGAGAAACGGAGAAAAGGTAGGCGTTGTCACGGATTTCATTTTTCTTGGACTCACAAGCAATACGTACGGGAGCGGCAGTCAAGAAACTAAAATCGAATGATGCTCTGCACTGAGCAAATCTGCTGCAAAACAACTGTTTTAAGTGTTCGAGAGCAAAGATGTCACTTTGAGGACTAAGGTGTTTCTGACCCAAACCAGGGCATTTTCAATCACCTCTTACGCGTGTGAAAATTGGACGATGAATAAGGAAGAAGAAGAACTGATGCCTTTCAACTGCGGTGTTGGCAAAGAATATTGATTATACCACAGACTGGCAGAAGAATGACAAATCTGTCTTGGAGAAGGTACAGCCAGAGTGCTCCTTAGAAGCAAGGATGGCGAGACTACATCTTAGATACTTTGGATGTGTTATCATAGAAGGACTAGTCCCTGGAGAAGGTCATCGTTGTTTATTAGAGTAGAAAACCCACTGCTGTTGAGTTGATGCCAACTCATTGTGACCCTATAGGTCAGAGTAGAACTGCCCTATACAGTTTTTAAGGGGTGCCTGGAGGATTTCAACTGAAGACCTTTTGGTTAGAAGATGTGGCGTTAACCACTAAGCCACCAGGGTTTCCTGTCAAAGTAGAGGCCACTGAAACAGAGTCGTTCAGTGACACAGACTGACACAGTGGCTGCCACATGGCTCCAGTAAAATGACGACTGCGAAGATGGCACAGAACCTGTCAGCGTTTCATTCTAGTGTGCCTACGATGATGATTAATCAGAACGGGGCTGACGACACAACAGAAACAGCAGTGGGTCTACTAGCGATGGGAACGGTGAAGCCACGATGAGTGAGAATGATATTTGAAGAAATCTGCGGTAACTGTAATGTCACGTGAAAGTAACATTTATTTTGGTGACAAAACCACAGGGCCTGCTGTTATGACTGTGCCTTGTGCTTTTTATTTGTTTCTTTCCAATTTAAGAGAATGCTAGCTTTCAGTTAGGGGTGAGAGTATGAAGGTGCATTTTTTTTCCATCCAGGTTTGGGGATACCTTGAACCTGTCCACAGACCTCTGGGCATCCCCAGGCCCAGGCTAAGAGTCCTTGGCGGGTTGCTGTGCTGCTGCTGGAAGCTGTACCGCTGTGATTGCACATACCAGCAGGGTCACTGTGCTGGCCAGGCTTCAGTGAAGCATCCAGGTGACCAGGAAGAAAGGCCTGGCAACTGCCAGATGATTCCAACTCAGCCATCTGGGGGTAGGACAAGTGGGACAGGAGGCAAGAGGGGCTGCTTGAAAGAGGGAGCCTTGGGAGGGGGCAGGACAAATGGAGGCCAGAGCTAACTCGCTGGCAGTCTTTGGTTTCTCTAACTCAGCAGACCACGGCCCCAGGCTTGTCCTGTCAAATCAATAACCATGGAGTTCCTCTCTCATTTTAGTTTTTCCACCTGTCACAGAGGGGAACACCTTTAGAGGGATGCAAGAACTAGAATAGAGACCAGGTTCAAAACTGGAGAGGAGGAATTGCTCAGTTCACCCCACAAACTGGAGAGACTGGGCATGAAATGGGGAATACTAGGACTAGGACAGTTTCAGGCCAGAGCTCTGTTTTCCTTTGCTTCCCGCCTTCCCTTTCTTTTCTTCTCTGCCTCCCTCCCTGTCTCCCTCCCTCCTTCCTTTTTCCCCACACCAGCCCTGATTTTACCACAGCGGCAGTAAAGGACCGCCTCCTGTCTTCAACCCGCACTGCAGAGACCACTTTTAAAGGAAGGGCCCAGAGCACTGGAGGGGCTAGGGGGCCACGGGGGTGGGGGAGTGAGCCTTGGGGTGTCACCCTTGGGGCACCTGGATTCTCCTCCAAGCTCTACAGTCTCTGCGTGCTCCACGGGCTGGACACCCCACGGCTGTCTGCCTGTCTGCCTCAGTTTCCTTTTCTGTGCTATTGTTGCTGGCCCCGGACTCATGGCGACACCACGCACAGTGAAATACAATTGTGGCCGGTGCTGTGCCATGCCGTGGTGGGCTGTGCCTCATCAGCCTGCTGTGATCCCCACGGTTTTCACTGGCTGATTTTTGGAAGCAGAGAGCCAAGCCTTTGGTTCTGGAATTATTACCACAATTTGTAGATTAGAGTTGCCTGCCACAAAGAGCCAGTTTTTGAGAAAGGGGTGAGGTGAGTAGCAAGGATTCTATGATGTATCGGCTTATAAGGAAGCAAGGGGGAACAAGCTCCTTCAGAGGCCTGTCTCCCTGAACAAAAAGAACCATGAGAAGTTTTATACTATGTAGGGAAAGTGGAGCTACACATATTCATTAAATTTCTGGGAAATAGTATGAGTATTAAAAAGGGTCAAGGCTGAGACTTTGTATAGAAATGGGGGCCCAACTCCTCACCTCTAAATTAGGTCCAGCTATATTCTAGTGATATATATCTAGCATTTTTTGTTCCTTGACGTGAGTTTCTTGGTTCTGCAGCAGGACTCATTATGATATGGAGGCATTTGGTGGTCACCCAAGCTTCTTCTTAGCATGGTTCTTGGCAGCCACCGTGAAAAGTACTACAAACAGGGAGACGAGAAGACGGTGGGAAGAGGGTTCTGAGTTTGTTTTCCTTTTGTGGGACAATAATGGCTGCATTTCACTCATGTTGACTGCTTTCTGCCATTCTGGACTCAGATCGGTATTTATTGTTCTCTACGGTATGAAAGGACAATAATCCTTAGTGAAAATTTATCACAAAGGAGTAACTAAGCAACAGAATTGTACTCAGAGGCAGGAAGGAGCTCAGAAGGAAGAAAAAGGTGTAGGTTATGCTCAGCATAAAACCTTTGATTTCACTCTGCCTGTTTCGGTCTTAGTCTGGAAATTCCACTGGACTCTGTCCATCCTGGATGGCCCTGATGATATTTGAAATACTAGTGATATAGCTTCTAACATCACCAAAACCAGAAGTCCAGGGCTGTCAAGTCAAATCTGACTCACAGCAACCCTGTAGGACAGAGTAGAACTGCTCCATAGAGTTTCCAAGAAGCTCTTGGCGGATCCAAACTACTGACCTTTTGATTAGCAGATGTAGCATTTAACCACTACACCACTAGGGTCAGCTGCAAACCACCACAGTCCCACAAACTGACAGACAGGTAGTGAGGCACTGTTTAGGAATACTTGAATCTGTGAGATGGTGTCAGGGATTGAATTCGGTCCCCCCCAGAAGTGTGTAGCAGTTTGGCTGGGCCATCGCTCCCAATATTTTGTGATTTTTCCTACGCTGTACATCTTCATCTCTGTCTGTGGCTAATAGGTAGGATAATTATGTTAAAAGAGCATTAAGGTGGGACTGTAACACCCTTGATAAGGGACTTACCCTGCAATGAGGCTTGTACCACCCTTTATCCTTTCATCCTATGGAGATAAAGAGAGGAGAGAAGCAAGCAGAGAATTGGGAGCCTCATACCACCAAGAAAGCAGCAGTGGGAGAAGAGTCCATCCTCCAGACCTGAGGTTCCTGAGCCAAGATGCTCCCTGACCAAAGACTGATGCAACACAAGGACTTGCCTCCAGAGTCTCCAGAGAGAAATCCTTTGCCTGGAGCAGACGCCCTGAATTTGGACTTGTAGCCTACTGGACTGTGTAAGAACAAACTTGTCTTCACTAAAGCCATCCATTTGTTGAATTGCTGTTAGAATAGCACTAGCTAACTAAAACAGATGGATACTGTGATGGTCCCCCACTTTATAGTGAGAAAACCAAGGCACAAAGGGTCAAATAACTGATCTAAGATCACAGAGTTAGGAAGCGGCAACGCATGATGCTTGCTGAGTGAACGGTGATGAGTGTACCCCTTATGTGTCCCCAGTCCTGTGCCTGTGCTATCCTTGCCATAGGGAAGGCTCACCTTTTAGAAACCACCTCCCACTCCACCCTTTCCTGAGTGTGACCGTGGCACTTTGGGACCCAGCCAGAGTTGCTTCATTTTATGTCACCTCTACAGACAAGGGAATGGGTGTGTCTCTTCAGCCTGCTGAGCACTGGCCAAATGTGTGTTTGAATATAACTGGAGCCGTGATGTTTACTGGGAGAAATTAGAGCAGTTAAACCCAAAACGCATCAGTGGCCGTGCCTAAGAGGCAAGTGACTTTGTCTCTACGGGCAGAAAGAAGCTCCACTGCCTGAACAGGTCAGAGAGGTGTCAGGGTCCCAGAGGCCAAGACTGAGCCTCTCCTTGGGGATAAAGAAGAGAGAGAGCCTGTGTGACCTTAGACAAGACGCTCAACTTTTTTTTTGGCTTCCTTATCTAAACTGGGGATGAGGTTAATGAAGAAGTGAAGCAAGTTCAAATCAGTATTTCATCTCCATGCTGAAATTTTGGGACAGGGGTCATTCAGTGGTAGAACTCTCACCTTCCATGTGGGAGACTCAGGTTTATACCTGGCCAGTGTACCTCTCACATAGCTGTCACCTGTTGGCCAGTGGAGGCTGGTGTGTTATACAAGGACTGCCAATTAAGCTCGCGAACTCATCCTAGAAAATGCACTACATACCTCATTGCTGAACATCACTGTAGTCACCTTCCAAGTACTTCCCTTGGGAAGCTGTACACTGACGCCAGTGCTTAGTCCACCCTTCAATGCAATTTTGGAACTCTTTCTCTGGAATGGCCACCAGAGCTGTCATCATATTCCCCTTGATGTCCTGAATGTCATCTAAATGTCTTCCTTTCAGGATTTCCTTTGTCTTCATGTTAAGAAAAAAGCCAGTGGGGGCCAGATCAAGGGAATAGGGAGGGTGTTCTAATATTTTCTGTTTACTGGCTAAAAACTCCCTCACAGACAATTAGACAATTACATTCACGAACTTGTCACCTTGTCACCGCAATGATCATTCCAGAAAGAGTTCCAAAATTGCTTAAAAGGGTGGACTAGGCACTGGCATCAGTGCATAGCTTCCCAAGGGGAATACTTCAAAGGTGACCATAGTGATGTTCAGCAATGAGGTATGCAGCACTGAGAAGAGTTAAGTTCATGGACTTAATTGTCAGGGCTATTATGTTGCTGAATAAGTTTCAGCAGAGCTGCTGGGCTGAGACGGACTAGAGAGAAAGAGCCAAGGATCCTACTGAAAATCAGTGGTGGAAACCTTATGGATCACAGCAAGTCGATCTACAACTGATCCCAGGGATGGTATGGGACCTCAGGACAGGAAGATGGTGCTGGACCAGGCAGTGGTTCCTTCCATTGTATATGGGATTGGGGTTGCCGTGACTGTAGCTAAGAACAACTCAGGAATCTGTATTTCTATTACTCCACTGGGAATCAGTGTGCCTGTTAGTAGCTGGCACTTGACCAAGGTCATCTAGACTGCTAAACTAAATTCCATTCCCCGTCCCAGCCAGGTCTACAGACTCACATTCCTTTACCTGTCTCTGGGGTAGTAAATCAACCTTCAAGGAGATAATGAATTCACATTGTTCAATAAGATGTGCAGGAACCTTGAGTCTCCCTGTTCTATCCGGTGACAAGATTTGACATTTTCCAGGTGCAAATCCCTTTGTAATCTGGCTATGAAAGCCGCTGGAATTGTAACCCAGGTGTGACTGTTTTTGGAGGAGTTATTCTCACTGTCTTGTGGGCTGGCATGCTTGTCTGCTAAGAAAGCACCAAACCTTTCTCCCTGTCTCTGGATTTTGGTTGTCAGTGACAGGCGGAATGAACTTGCTTTAGGTTCAGCGGCATTCCTAACTTCAAAGCAGAAGTTGGGAGGTTTGTATTCTGTTATTTTAATAAGGTTTAATGTTGGTTGAAAATTCATGCATGGCGGCATCTGACACTGTTGGAAGTTCTTTCCTCCTCATTCTTTCATCCTCTTTGGACCCCTGCTGATACAGTGGTTAAAGGGCTCAGCTGCTGTCGTGGATCGAATTGTGTTTCCCCCAAAATGTGTGTAGAAATGTGCGTAGCCATTTGGCTGGGTCACAGTTATCGATATTGTGTGATGTTCTTTTATGTTGTAGACTCTGTCGCTGTGATGTTGATGAGGGAGGATGGCGGCAGTTGTGTAGGTGGGGCAGGAGTCAGTGTGTGCGTTGTTTTGTTCCTTGGGGTGATCTGTTGAGGTATAAAGGAGAGAAGCTAGCAGAGAGATTCGGGGACCTCTCATCATCCAGAAGCAGCACTGGAAGCTGAGCCTGTCCTTTGGAAAGGACTGGGGACGCTGTGCATCAGAAGCTTCCAGTCCATGGGAAGATTAATGGCAAGGAGCTTACTCCAGAGTTAACAGAGAAAGCCTAGAGCTGACATCCTGAATTTGGACTTTTAGCCTACTGGACTGTGACAAAATTTCTGCTTTTCAAGCCATTCATTCTTGATATCTCCGCTAAAGCAGCGCTAGGTAACTAAAACAGACGCTAACTGAAAGGTCATTGGCTTGAACCCACCAGCCGCTCTTAAGGAGAAAGATGTGGCCATCTGCTTCCATACAAATGACAGTCTAGGAGACCCTGGGTGTCCGATCTGCTTTGTCCTGGAGGGTCACAGTGAGTCAGAATCAACTCCTTGTCAACAGGTTTGGGTTTTGAATTGGGTGAGTCCTCTTTGCAGCTTTCAGAAGAGGGTGCTGCTGTTCTCGGCCTCATCACTGTTTTACAGACGAAGATGCTGAGGTGCCTAGAGAGGCTGAGTGACTTGTCCCCAAAGTGACACAGCTCTGAGTGATGGAACCAGGACGGGTGACTCAGACATTCCGGCTCTGGGGTCCTGATCTTAAATTATAGTACTCTGCATTGTCTTGTATTCATCTCACAGAACAATGGCCTCTCTCTCTAGCCTGGATTTTCCTGGATGCAGCAGCTGATAATGAAATCCAAATATGTGCTTTCCAGGGCCTCCGACCTTGTCTTTCAGCTGCAAACTCTTCTCAAGGTTAAGGGCGGGAAGAGGGACGGGCAGAGATGGTGTTCTCCTCATACTCCTAGATTGTCTTAGTCGTCTACTGTTCTTATAACAGTGATATTATCCCAAGTGGATGGCTGTAACAAGGAGAAGTGTATTCTTTCAAAGACCAGAAGCCTAGAAGACTGAATTCAGGGTGCCAGCTCCAAGGGAAGCCTTTGTTTCCTCTATCAGTTCTGGAGAAAGAGCCTTGTCATCAATCTTTCTCTGGTCTAGGAGCTTCTCAGTTCAGGGTCCCCAGGTCCAGAGGTTGTGCTCTCCTCCTAGCACTACTTTTTTTGTGATAAGAGGTTGCCGTGTCTGACCGCTGGCTTCTCTCTTTTATATCTCAAAAGAGACTGGCTTAAAACATAACCTAGTCTTGTAGATTGAATCTGCCTTGATAACACAACTGCTTGTAATTCTACTTCGTTAACATCACAGGGTTAGGATGTACAACTCATTGGAAAATCACATCAGATGATGAAATGGTGGACAACCACACAACACTGGGAATTGTCACCTAGCCAAGTTTACACACATTTAGGGATGACACAATTCAATTGATAGCGTAGACTTAGACACCCACAGCTTGGGACTGACTGGATTGTGGCCCCATGAATTGAAGGCTTCTCCTTTTCATTGACTAGTGGGTTTGATCTCACTGGCCATCTGTCCTGGGTCTGGGACATCTTGAGTTCTTAGAAAACAAGGCACCAGCCTGTGTCACCATTGATGACAGCCCTGAAACCACTGCCAGGCCTTTGCTATGCAAGTTTGTTCTGAGAAATAGTTTTTAATCCTGAAATACAGAAATCTGGAATCCGTGGGTGTGGGGGTGACCCACCTAGGCTATTGCCCTGAGATAATCATTTGAAACATGAGCCTTGAGCAGGCTGGTCTTTGAAAACCCCAAATCCCATTGCTGTTGCATATGGGATTCCAACTCATTGTGACCCCATGGGACAGAGTACAACTGCTCGTAGGATTTCCAAGGCTGTCATCTTCCCAGAAGCACGCAATGAAGGCATTTCTCCCGTGAAGCCACTGATGGATCCCAACTGTCAGTCTTTCAGTTAGCAGCCAAGCACATAGCCACCAGGCCACCAGGGCTCCACGGTCCCCTGAAAGTCACCTTTAAGTCAAGGGAAAGTCTTCCAAGTTAATAAAGACCGTTTTTCATTGGGCATTGTGCCCTTTGGAAGAATTCAGTCAGCTTCAGCAAACAGACTCCAGGGTTAGACTGGAGGGTACGTTTCAGGGTAAATTGTGATTATGCAAACAATGGTTCTGTCCCTGTTTCCATGGTGATGTCAGTTAAGTGGGTATAAGTATCTTTGGACATTCTCTCATATGTGAAACACTTTGTAATAAAAAGTGTTGCCTGATTTGGAAAGTGTATATTCAAAAACCTTCAAATCACTTTCTACTGTTAGCCTAATATGATTTTTGTTTCAACAGTTCTGAAAAGGCAGCTTGTAAAGGCCGAGAGGCAGGATAAGGAGCAGGAGAAGGACTGGGTGCAAGGAAATGGGGGAAGGAATGCCCACTTTTTGAAGAATCTTAAAAAGTATTTCAGAATTGACCCGAGACCTTAGGGGACACGCCTAATATTGGAATACTTTTTTGATCTGCGTTCTGGTTGAACACTATTCTTTTTTCTTGTTGCTGTGCATATAGAGATAATAAAACATTTGTCACTTCAACAATTTTAACACATTCAGTTCAGTGACATTCAGTATCTTCATGTTGTTCAGCAATCACATCAGCTGTCCCTGAATTTTCCTGTCACACTTCACAGAAGCTCAGGGTCCCTTAAGCATGTCTCCCTCCCTCCCTCCTTCTCACCCTGGTAACTACTAAGAAATTCTGCATTTACCTGTTCATAGAAGTGGAATTGGATGATATCTGTCCTTTGTGTACCTTATTTCACTCAGCATAACATTTTCCTTTTGTTTGATTTTTAATATTTTATTGTGCTGTTTCAGCCAAAGGTTACAATCCAAGTCAATTTGCCATACAAAAGTCAGCACACACATCCTGCTAGATAATTCTAGCTGCTCTCCCACCCCGTGACAGCACACTCTTCCAGTCCACCCTATGCTTTCTGTATCCATTCAACCGACTCCTGTCCCCTCCCCTGCTCTCCCCTTCCCTCCCATTTCACCTCCAGCGGAGAGCTGCTCTGACAGCCTCCTGTCTATGTTTAAGCCAAGCAGTGCTCACTTCTTCAGCATCGCTCTGTGTCTTACAGTCCAGGTCAATCTTTGTCTGAAGAGTTGCCCTCAGCACTGATTTCAGCTCTTGGCTAGCAGCAAGTCCAGGGGTCGTGTCCTCAGGGGACCCTCCAGGATGTTAGACCATCAAATCAGGTCTTTTAATAGAGTTCTAGATCTGCACCCCCATTTTTCTCCTGCTACAGCAGAGACTCTAGGCTGTTCCCTGTTAGGGTAGTGACTGGTGACGTCTGGGCACTGTCTAATTCTTCTGGTATCATGCTGATGAAGTCTTCTGATGACATGGCCCCTTTGGTCTCTGGGGCTCATATTTTCCTCGTGTCTTTGATGCCCTTCGTTGTCCTCTGCTTCAGGTAGTCTGCGGCCAATTGATGTTCCTTAGATGGCAGCTTGCCAGCTTTTTAGACCCCAGACACCATACACCCAAATGGGGCAATGTAACGTTTTCAAGTTTCATCCATGCTGTAGCAGGTATCAGGACTTTGCTATTCTTTCTTTTAGTTGTTTTAGGCTTGACCTGTGTCATGGATTGAATCGTGTCCCCCCAAAACAGGTATAGCCATGTGGCTGGGCCATGATTCCCAGTATCTTGTGACTGTCCTTCATTTTGTGGTTTTTCCTATGCTGTATGTTAAAGGATTAGGGTGGGACTGTAAATCCCTTTATAAGATCACCTCCCTGCTCCACTGTAAAGGGAGTTTCCCTGGAGTGTGGCTTGCCCTATCCTTAATCCTTGCATCCTGCAAGAGACAAAAGGAAACGGAAGCAGGCAGAGAATTGGGAATCTCACACCATCAAGAAAGCAGCACCGGGAGAAAAGCACGTCCTTCAGACCTTAGGTTCCTGAGCCAGGACGCTCCCTGGACAAAGACTGATACAATATCAGACTTTCCTCCAGAGCCAACAAGGGGGAAAACCTTCCCCTAGAGCGGACATCCTGAATTTGGGCTTGTAGCCTACCGGACTGTATAAGACTAGATGTTCCTTTGTTAAAGCCATCCACTCTGTTGTATTTCTGTTAGAGCAGCCCTAGCAGACTAAAACAGCCTGGCTCCTGACCCATTCAGAAGCAGGCTGCGGGAGGGCTGAGCCCTCCAGGGCTTCATGCACCCACAACAGTGACACCTTGTGAGACCCTCCGTCCAGGTCAGCACCTTAGGCTCCAGGGGAGACAGATAACCCTAATATGTCCTACACGGACAGTGAGTCCTGCAGTCAGCCATGCTTGTCGCACCAAAGGTAGACCTTGGTCTAAACACTTGAAGGCCACATGTAGCCAGGGAGAAAGTCACCGAAGGGAGTCGGGCTGTCTGACCAGTCCTGACCTAACTCGGTAGAGATCTTATACTGCTCCTGTGGTCACGATCTTTTTAAAAACACTTTATTTATTTTATTGTTATTGTTGAGAATATACACAGCAAAACATATACCAATTCATCTGTTTCAGCATGTACCAGTGACACTGATTATATTCAGAGTCGTGCAGCCATTCTCAACCTCCTGATCTGTTTCTCCCGCACCGATAAGTTCAGTGTTCCCCCATCAGGGTTCCTATCCAAGCTTTTGAGCTGCTGATGTTACTTTGATTCCATAGAGATAGTTCTTAAAAGAGCACAGCGCTCAAGGCAGACACTTCTTACTACTGAAGCTAGATTATCTTTTTTTTAGTTGTACTTTAGATGAAGGTTTATAGAGCAAGCTAGTTTCTCATTAAACAATTAATTCATGCATTGGTTTGTGATATTGGTTGCCTTTCCCATGACATGTCTACATTCTCCCCTTCTGCACCATGAGTTCCCCATTACCAGCTTTCCTGCCCCCTTTCCTGCCTTCTTGTCCTTGCCCCTGGGCTGGTGTGCCCCTTTAGTCTCATTTTGTTTTATGGACCTGTCCAATCTTTGGCCTAAGGGTGAACCTCGGGAGTGATGTCAGTACTGAGCTGTAAGGGTGACTGGGGCCATCATGCTCTCAGGGGTTTCTCCAGTTTCTGTCAGACAAGTAAGTCTGGTCTGTGTGTGTGTGTGTGTGTGTGTGTGTGTGTGTGTGTGTGAGAGAGAGAGAGAGAGAGAGAGAGATAGAGAGAGAGAGAGAATTAGAATTTTGTTCTAGGTGTTTCTGTAGCTCTGTCTAGGACTGTCTGTTGTGTGCCCTGTCTGAGCAGTTAGTGGCATAACCAGACACCATCTATTTGTGCTGGACTCATCCTAGCAGAGGTTGTGGTAGTTGAGGCCATTGCATGATCTTATTTAAACAGCAGACTCACTAGGTCTGTAACCGTGTGCAAATTGAATCTCTTTAAGCCTCAGTTTTTCAATCTGTAAAATGGAGTTAAGGTCCTTGGATGACCCAGTGGTTAGGCACAATGGCTGCTGACCAGAAGGTTAGCAGCTGGAACCCCCTCAGTGGCCCTGAAGGAGAAAGAGCTAGTGATTTGCTCCTGCAAAGACTGCAGACTTGGGGACCCCATGGGGCAGTGTTGCTCTGTCATGTGGGGTCACTGTGAGCCAGAATTAACTCAGTGACTCCATAACAACAATAGTAACAATAACAAAACAGGGATGGTAGTAACAGCTGCCTCACTGGGTTGTTGTGATAGAAAGAATGCACACAGAGCTTCTCACAGTGCCAGGCATAGGACATACTCAGTAGGAAGCAACTGGTGACAACAGCCACCACGATACATACACAGAAGCCGTGAGATGCTTGTTCTAAGCACGCAGAGGGCACAGGGAAATGGTCAAACAACAGTCACTCTGCTTTGGTGTCTGAACTGTACACATCAGCTGTTAGTTCTGTATTCTTGGATGCTTGGGGGATATTCCCTTTGTGTTAGTCCATTCACACATCTGGAAGGTAGCAGAAGCAATATGTATTATTGAAATTCTGTGTGGCAGGCACAATCCTGAGGACAGAAGACTCAGCAGTTAACAAGGGTTGGTCTCAGCTCTCAAGGAAATCATAGCCCAGCGAGGAATTTACAGCTGGAATGCAGAGGTCCATTCTCAAGTGCTTCCATTCTCCAGTGGGAACTCAGTCCTGAGGACACAGCAAAAAAGTTAAAAAACACCGAAGCAGGAACACTAGAGTCGGTTTTAACATGTGATAACCCCGTGTGTATCAAACTAGAACTGGACCGCACTGTTTTTCACTGGCTAGATTTTTAGAAGTAGATCTCCAGGCCTTCATTGTCTGAAATTCCTCTGAGTTGACTCGAACCTCTGAGTTTTTGGTTTATCAGCTGGGTTTCTGCATGGTTTCACCACCCAGAGACTGGACTTTATAGTGGAACTTCAGTGTCATCTGAACACAATGAAGGTAATACCTCAGGGAGTTTGAGGAGCCCTCATTGCAAAACGTAGTATCATACAATTTGATTAAATTGTCCTAGCTTTTAAAAAAGTTCCAAAATCACTATATCTCAAACTATACTGTTATTCTAATTTAGTAAATTTTTTTGGATTTGTGGAAACCTTGGTGGCATAGTGGATTAACGGCTATGCTGCTAACTAAAAGGTCAGCGGTTCAAATCCAGCAGGCTCTCCTTGGAAACTCCATGGGATAGTTCTACTCTGACTTCTAGGGTCGCTATGAGTTGGACCCGACTCAACAGCAGTGTTTTATTTCCTGGATTTGCAGTATTAATTTAAATATAGCTTGTGGTTAACAGAAGACAAAAAGTTGCAAAACTGAGCAGTAATTCCTACAGGGAGTTTTCCTGATTAGATCGTTGGAGTAATGTTACAGATCTGCCTTCTTCAAGCCGGGATGGCAGCTTCACCGGAGACAGGCTACGTTTTTCTCCTACATTTTGGCTTCTGCGTTATCAGCCCGGTGTTGGGGCGTCACAGAAAATAGGTTGTCTAAGGCTGACACCTAGTGGCCATACTCGGGGTTAGAGTTTTGCAGCATTTTTGTGTTCCAGTTGAGAACCACCTAGCAGGAAGTCCGCGATTCAACGAAAACTAGGCGATCAAACTGCTCTCTGAAGATTATAGGCTGGAAAACTTGATGGAGCTGTGCTACTTTGTCACATGGGCGCACTCTGAATCGGAAATCGACTGGGCTGCACACAAGTTACCTATATACCTAATTTGGAAAAAAAGAGAAACCTATCCCATTATCATGTCCAGCCATGTCTTTCCCTAGACTTAACAGCCTGTGGCTGTGATTGGTCTCGCTCCTCGTTTTTTCCATGTCGTGATCTCTTGTTCACCTGGCACCTCATTTCAGGCCAGCGTCAAGCTGTGACACTGCCCTCTGCCTGACCGCCATCGCATGGAACAGAGCAGGGCATTGTAAAGACCTAAGCTGTCAACGGAGCCTGGGGGATGCGAACAGTTAATAAGCTTGGCTGCTAACCTCAAGGCTAGAAGTTCGAGTCCTCTCAGAGGCATCTCAGAAGCAAGACCTGGTGATCTACATCTTGAAAGTCCTACGCGGTGTAGTTCTCCTCTGACACACATTGAGTCCCCAGGAGTCAGAGTTGACTTGGTGGCATCTGGTTTAAGACCTAAACACAAGACTTTGACCCGAAGCCCTAAAACCGTTGTGATTTCTCATCCGTAATTTAACTCCTCCAAGGAAAACCACTTCTCCAAACACTTGCAGGAGCCAAGCCGTGGAAGTCCAGCATCCCCGGGAACTTATGTGTCTAAGCCGTCAGGGGGATTCTCACCTTCAGCGCACTTAGGGTTGGTGGGCTGTGCATGGTGCCTGCTGGTAGGCACGCTAGTGGGCACATTTCTCCTCCATACTCGGATACACAAACGGTTAATGTATTTGGTAGCTAACCAAAAGGTTGGAGGTTGGTGTCCACCCAGAGGTGCTGCAGAAGAGAGGCCTGGTGATCTACAAAATCAGCCAGAAAACCGTATGGGCAAAGTTCTCTTCTGACACCCATCAGGTTGTCATAGGTTGGAGTCATAGGTTGGTAACTGGTTGATGGTTCCAGGAACTGGTCAGGGATGGTGTGAAGTTGCCTGGGCATTGCAGGGGACTCAGGGAAAGCCTTTAACTGTTTGCTGCCCAGCTGATTCCAATTCACAGAAATCGCATGTGTGCAGGTGAGAACTCCTCCATAGAGTTTTCATGGTTACAGCCTTTCGGAGAGGAACCCTGGTGGCATAGCGGTTAAGCGCTCAGCTGCTTACCGAAAAGATTGACAGTTCAGATTCACTGGCTGCTCTGCAGAAGAAAGCTGTGGCCATCTGCTTCTGTGAAGATTACTGCCTTGACAGCACTATGGGACAGTTCTGCTCCGTTCGACGGGGTCACTGTGAGTCAAAATCCACTTGGTGGCCACAAATTGCCAGGCCTTTCTTCCCTGATGTCTCTGGGTGGTTTCGAACTCCCAACCTTTCCAATGATAGCTGGGTGCTGAACCATCTACACCACCCATAAACTTCTTGGGGGAACATTTGGAGGGCTAGGAACGTTCTGTACCTAGAGCTGGCTGGTGATGATACAGATGTATACATGTATGAAAATTCTCCTAAGATGTAGGCACTTCATCATGTATAAATCACACCACAACAAAAAAGGAAAGACACGAAAGTCAGACCACAATATCATTACTGGTCTCTTGTATTACTTCCCATTTTCTGGTAAAAGCTGTTACTGTCAAGTCATATCAGCCCTAAAGGACAATTCATAGCAATCCTACAGGACAGAATGGAATGGCCCCACAGGGTTTCTGAGGCTATAAATCTTTATGGAAATAGACTGTCACATCTTTCTCTGGTGGGATGGCTGGTGGGTTTGAACAGCTTTCTGGTTAGCAGCTGAGCGCTTAACCACTGCACAACCAGGGCTCCTTGCTAAAGGATCGCAGCCTTGAAAATCCCCAGAGGAGCTCTAATCTGCACATATGAGGTTACGGTGAACCTCTGCACCACAGGGTTAGGCTCATTCCTCCAGATGTCTGTGGTCTTGGGAGAAGGTTGCTGGGTAGGCCCCAGGTCTGGCAGGGCTGGGGTTGAGACAGGGCACGGGAACACCGTGGAATGAGTCACAGAGAGTTCTCCAGAGACTTCTTTCTCATCCTTTCATTTTTAAATTAATTTCACATTTTCCCCAGACATTGTGTTTCACAAAGGCCAACATCCCTCCACCAGCCCTGAGCAGCTGTGTGACCTCCAGGTCATAGGTGTTTCTGCCCTGGCTGGGGTCAAGTTCTCTGAAGGGTTCTGACACCCAAGGAAGTGCTCTGACCATCATAGCCAACAGGTGGCGGGCGGGGTGGGGGGAGACCCCTGGGCACACCTGCAGCTGTGGCTGTGATTCAACTTTGTCCTCCTCAGCAGCAGTGTGGAGCAAGCTGGCTCCAGGAATTTTCAGTTCCCCGAGGTCCCCATTCCAGGAATCAGGCAGCTGGTAACTGGCGTGGAATGTGCTGGGCTGCTGGAGAGCCCAGGAGCCTCACGGAGGTGAAGGGGACGCTGACCAAATAGCAATTTGTAACCTGAAGACAGGCCAGGTAAACGTCCCTTCGCCAGCCTGCTGGCCACACAACCGTGTGGCCCAGGAGTTATGAGCTTTTTATTGGTGCTTCTTGGGTGACACTCTGAACCGCCGCCCCGCTTGTTCATCGCTGGTTATCAAACTGCCAGGCAGGGCGAGAGATAAACCGGTCACTTCAGACTAAGAGGCGCCGGGGGCACATTTCATGTGCTGTGGGTTTTCTCCTTCTTCTGCTGTTTTTTTCGTTGTAGGATGATGTATTATTTTTTGACCTAGAAATATTTATGTAAGGTACATAAAGGGAAAAGAAAAAAACAAACCTTAAGTCTAAGGGCACTCAGAACGCTGCTGACAAGCTGCCCCTACGCTCTCCTCAGCTTCCAACATATATCCGGGTCCAGCGCCAGTATCAGCATGAGAGGCACAAATTGTGTTGAATCAAAGCTGCCTACGGAAATCCCTCCATTCTCCCCTCCTCCACAAAAACAAAAAATAAACAAAAAAACCTGTTTCTGTCAAGTTGATTCCAACTCTTAGAGACCCTGTAGGACAGAGCAGAATGGCCCCACAGGCTTTCCAAGGTGGATTTGAACTGCTGATCTTTCAGATAACGGTTGTAGCTCTTAACATCTGCAACACCAGGTCAACAGGTGGAAGAATTTGAAGGCATCTTTCTTCACTTGCAGTGACTTTATTTGATTTCAGCAGTCAGCTTTGTCCCTGTAGCATGTCGTAGCAGACGTGTTGTTTAAGAGGTGAGTGATGACACCCTGCTTCCCTCCCTGATTAGTAGGTGGCTTTTGTGCCTGGTGGCCGTCAAAGGGGAGGGCTTTGCTCAGAGGACTTTGAGTGCAGACTTCTGACCAGATCTTTGGGAACTTGAATGTTTTGGTGCCATTAACAGTAGTGATTGGAGGGAGCCCTGCGCACAGCCAGCAGCCCTCTCTCTTCAGCCCCATAAAGAATTCATCTGAAAGTTATTGCATTCCGTTCCTGCCAAACACCACTCACAGCATCCCAGGCCGCCTCCAGCCAGCAAGCACCTTCTAGGGGCTGTAAAACCGACCTGAAGTCCACGGCTGGTGTGGACAGTTAACAAGCTTTGCTGCTAACCAAGAGATTGAAGGTTCGAGTCCACCAAGAGACACCTTGGCAAAGGGCCTGGCAAGCTACCCACCATAGAAAACCTTGTGGGGTAGCTCTACTGTGACGCATACCAGTTGCTAGGAGTTAACTTCATGGCAGCAGTTTAGTTAAAAGCTACCTTATGATGTTTTCTTTGTACAGTTGCACTAGATCATTTTCTGATGGCATTTCTAGTGGTTTGGGGACATGTTTAAAAACCAGACTTCTCAGCTATTTCTCAAACATCAGGAGAGATGTGTGTGTTGGAACTTTCTTGTTCTGCCATTTTGTTCAGGATGGCAGAGGCAGCCACCCTGGACTCCAGGCTGCAGCTTGACACAGCCCAGCTAGGCCTCAGACAGGGTCAGAATCACCACCTTCTTCACAGAGGACTGTGGGCCAAAGAGACAGAGATGAGAGATTCAGTGCTGAGATGGAAAGAGGGAAGGATTTGATGTGTTTCCTGAAAACCAACAGCTATGGAACGGAAGTAACCTAAGCTCTGGAAAGCATTGTCACAGGGACGGGGCCAGAGCAAGGCCCAGCTTGCCGGGGACCACTGCCACTCGCTCCCCTAGTCACCAAACTCTCAGCACCCTGAAGGACTTAGACTCCTAGAAACTCAGGTGACATGGCCACGCGGCTCCCAAGCAGGTGTGAGGGCATATGGCCAGGCTGCTCTCCCCCTGGGCAGAGGCCAAGCTATGCAGCAAAACCTCTTCAGGAAATGTGCGCAGAGCCACAATAAAACACTGCCGGGCTGCGTGGGTTCTGTTTGCTTAGCCGTTTGTAAAGTGGAAAACATTCAGTACTGACTACTTTCCCTCCAGATTTTCATCCTGCTCATTTTTATTACCGTCTTTGGGCTTCAGGATGTATAGCTCTTTTTCCTTGAATGCAGTTTGAATCATGAGATGGGTGGGAAAAGACCTTTGCAGAAAACCATTATGAATTCGTCATCAGCCGAGTTACTCCAGAATACACCCTTCCCCGTCAGGAAGGTGGTCAGGCGGGTACCCTTCTGATGTGAACAGCGGGCCACTGGCCCGAAGACCTGTTGTTACAGTTTAGTGGAACTGCCACTCTCAGGCAGCCGAGGGGACAGTGAGTGTGGTCAGGACGGGCCCAGGGGCCTGCTCCAGGCCTGTCTCAGGGGACCTAGGTTCTCATCTTTCCTGCCTGTCTCACCAGCCTCCTGGCCCCCACTCTCAGGTTCATCAGCTGACCTCACTTCTGATTTCCCCACAAGAAATCACAGGTAATGATGGCTTTTAGGGAGAAAAGCCTGTGGGTTGATGAGAGGCCTGGAATCACCTTCCTTTACTGTTGCCCTTTTCCGAGTGCCTGGGATGAGGCATTGAGGAAGGGAATAGGAAAGGATGAGACAGAGGAGAGTTGGCCATGAAGTTCTTGAAAGCTGTCTTCCTAAGTGGACGAGGTGGCCAGTTCTAGTCAGGGACAAAACTGACAAGGAAGGAAGCTGTCAGGGTGGGAAAGATTTCAGCACCCCATGGAGCACACTCAGTCAACAAGAGCCCGTGGGTAACAGCTGGACAGTCACTCCCTGGCCATGAGCACAGAACAGAGCTTCCTGCGACCCTAGGCCTGGCATCTGGGCTGACTGTGGCTTGTCAACGGCCCTGCTCCCTGCCAACTGGATCTTTGGGAATTACTCTGGGATTTGGCTAGTGGACAGAATGAGTTTAGCCCCGAGTTTTCAGAACTCTGCTTCTCCAGACCAAGTTCCTCTGTAAGAAGCATAAAATCATCACCACTGGGTCCTGAAGGGAACAACTGTGACTAAGCTGGCTCAGGGAACCATAGTTGTCACCCAGTATGCCAGGTCAGCAGAAGACAAGTTGCCGATGCCGGCCCTCTGTGGCAGAACCTGTGTCACGTGGATTCTCAGGCCACCACACACTTTGTCACAGCCCAGCCCACCGATGTGGACGTTGATCAGCCCGTCACACCCGACTTGGAAGAACTTCCCAGTCAGGCTTTGCAGTGTCATTGCCTGGCGGGATGGCAGCACAGATTTATGGGTAAGAGGTCTCGGCTTCCTGTTTGAGGGTCAGTGCAGTGCGCCCGCAGAGCCTAGGCCCAAACCCAGACAGAGGCTTCTGTGTCATTCAGCCTACCCTCTGCCTTCCTGTGACAGCCCTCCAGGTGCCGAGGTAAAGCCTGTGGGGCTGTCAGAACTCGAGGAAGAGGCACAAGAACACCTCCCTGGAGATCGAGCTTTTGGTTTGCAGACTGTCCTCCAGTGGCAGTCACAACAGGCACCCCATCTGACTCTGTGCTTGTGGAGTCCTGGGTTGCCCAGATGGTTAGCACACTGCTCTGCTAACAGAAAGCTCCGAGTTGTAGTCTGCCCCAGAGGTGCCTCCAAAGCAGGGGCTGGAGATCCACCTCTGAGGAGTGGCCTTTGAAAACCCCAAGCAGAAGTTCTGTTCGCACACACAGGGGTCACCGTGAGTTAATGACGACTTGCCAGCAGCTAGCCTGATTTTGGTTTCTGCACTTGGAGTACAGTGTCTCACTGTCACTAACAAAGGAGGCCAGAGCTCCTTTTCTGAAAACACCCAAGGGCTCCTCTGAGCCCAGCAAGTGTCTAGTCCCAGCAACCGATTGTCCCTGCTGATGGTCACATCCAGTTCAGTGACCATCCCCTCAACATGAGCTTTTTGCTGTCCCTTTTCTCTGCTGCATTCTAAAAGCAAACAAAAACAAACCAGTTGCCCCCAGCTCATGGTGATCTCATGTGTGTCACAGTAGAACTGTGCATCTTTAGGTTTCTATCGGCTTCTTTTTTGGACACAGATCACCAGGCCTTTCTTCCTCGACTGGGTGGACATTAACCTCCAACCTTTCTGCGAGCAGCCAAGTATGTCAACATGGAAACAATAGTCACTGCCACTTCACCACCCAGAGAGAACCACTGTTCGTGCTTTTGGTCCCTGCCTCTCTCTGTCTTCTTTCTGTGTGCATACACTTTCGTGTCCTGATGCTGAACAAAGAATGAGCCCTGGTAGCGCAAGGGTTAAGCATTCAATCACTGAGGAAAAGCCTAGTACCTCAAACCCACCCAGTGGTCCTGTGGAAGAAAGACCCAGCAATCTGCTCCCATAGAAAACTGTCTAGAAAACTGTATGGGGCAGGATTGACTCAATGGCACACAATAACTGCAACAGGAATATAGTCAGAGCCCCATGGTGGCGCAAATAGTTCAAGTGCTCAGTTGCTGACTAGACCATTCAGTGGATCCACGGGAGCAAGGCCTGGCAATCCCATAAAGATCATAAAGATCACCCATAAAGGTCGCCCATAAAGATTACAGCCTTGGGAAGCCCTTCAGGGTAGTTCTACTCTGTCACATGGAGTTGTCGCGAGTTGGAGTCAACTCATGGCACAAAGCACCAGAAAGAGGGAGTGCCTCCAGCCATTCTAGAAGGCAATCTGAACATCTGCAGCCTGGCTCCCAAACCTCAGAACTCAGGTAACTACCTGGAAAGCTGGTTGACCACACAGGTTACCAGTCTCTGCTCCAGAATTCCCCTACCCGGGACGGTGCACCAGTCCAGACCCCTCTGAACAGCCTCGCACCTTCCTGACCTGGCCCTGGCCACCCCTCCTTTATTCTCGCTGACCGCTGCTTTCTGAGGCACTTCTGGGTATTCCATCTGGAATTCCATCTGGACCTTCAGTGCTGAGTTTCTCATCAGAAGGATGGAAAGGGAAGAGATATTCCAGGTAAAGGACTAACCTGAGCCTAGAAAGAACTCACCCCAGGCCACAGTCTGTCCAGGAAACCGCAAGAGACCAAAGTTGATAAGGGTCTGGCACCCCCTTCCTAGCTGTCAACCATGGGGAGCCACTCTCTTGAGCCCTGTTCCCACCGTAGCATTATTGTAGGGGTGACTGAAAAATAGGATGCAAAGAGTGACCTGGCCCAGAGTTAGTCCTCAGGAAGCTACTGTGAGAACTCAAGCATGATGCCTTGAGGTATTTAGTGTGGGCACAGAGATCATGGCACTCTTGATACGGTAAAGTGAAGGTGACAGCTCCTTTGTGGGAAATCATGACAATCCCATGTGGTCAGAACATAACTGTGCTCCATTGAGTTTTTAATGGCTGTGAGCTTTTGTCAGCAGAATGGCAGACCTTTCATTTCAGGCAGGAGCTCCGGTGGTGCAGTGGTTAGCACCAGGCTGCTAACTAAAAGGTGGCCATTAGAATCCTTGGAAACCCAATGGTGAGGTTCTACTCAGTCTTACAAGGTCGCTATGAGTTGGCATCACCTTGAAAGCAATGGTTTCTTGTTTTCTTTTCCTTCCAAAGCACCTCTGGATCGGTTGGAATTTCCAAGCTCTTGGTTAGCAGCCAAGGTTTAACCACTGGGATCACCCAGGGACTTGACTTCTTCATGGACTGGAGAGGTTAAACTCGCTATTGCCAAGTTGACTCTGGCTCATTGTGACCTCATGTGATGCAGCAGAACAGCCCCAGAGGGTTTACAAGGCTGTAATTTTTATGGCGGCAGCCAGCCACATCTTTCTACGTCAGAGTGGTTAGTAGGTTGAACTGCTGATGTTTCATTAGCAGTCAAGAGCTTAACCACTGTGCCACTAGGTCTCCTCCTGTAGGGATACTGCGGTGACATTAGACATATAAAATGCCTGCTCTAAGCTTAGCCCGTATTATGTGGCCAACAAATAGTCATCATTATTTTGATTGTCTCATAGCTTCGCTCTATGCTCCATTAGCCTAAGGGCCCAGAAAGTGGTTTTTAGTGTTCTAACCTTTATTTAAAAATTTTATACTTGCACAGTCTGAGATGAGCCCCCCCCCGCCACCACCCAGACTCAGCAGTGGCAAGAATTTGCCATCCATCAATCTGTGGGTCTGTGTTTGGGTCTCAGAAGCTAGGTGCAGGGTTCTCAGGTGCTGGGACACAGCAGCTCCCAGGGAGGAGCGGCCGTGGGTTCCTGGAGCAGCACGGAGCAGGGACAAGTGGAGGATGTTGGGGGGTTTCTGTGATTCCCCTGGACCGAAGCACGATCCTGACTTCAGAACAAGCAAATCTGGAAATGCTTCTCAGCATATACTGGATGCGCCAATTACCTTCAGCTGCTCGGTGCTGCAGTTCCCAAATACCCACTGTCATTTTCAGCTCTTGATTTTAGCAACTTGGTGTTGTGGTAGCTGTTGTCAAGTTGACCCCTGACACATGGCAGCCCCACACTGCCTGGTCTTGTGTAGTCCCTACCATCACCCCCATGATTGATTCCATATGGGACCATTATGTTTCATAGGGCTTTTTGGATCTAGATCACCAGGTCTTTCTTCCTCGTCTTACTATGCAAGCTCCACTGAAACCCATTTGGCATCATAGGAACAAGCGAGCTTCCACTGACGGGTGGGGTGGTGGCTTCCCATGACGTGCACCGGCTGGGAATCAAACCTGGGCCTCCACAGGGAAGATGAGAATTTTACCACGAGACCACCATTGCCCCCATCAGCAAATTGATAGAAGCTGTCATGGATCCTCAGCCCTGCCACCTCCCTGCATCCCAGCCCGGACCTCTGCAGACAGTTCTGGTATACTGACAGAAGGGGGCAGCTGCTGTCTCCGGGTACAGTGTCACTTGCATCTTTCTGGCTTATAAGGAAGCAGGACCATCCACAGGGCTCACCCTTCAGCTAGTTGCCACTCTGCAGGAAGTAGATTACCAAGGAATAGGAGGTGCAAAGAGACAAAGACTTTTCTGCAGAGCCAGCAGAGGGAAAACTTTTCCCTAGAGCCAGTGCCCTGAGTTTGGGTTTCTAGTCTCGTAAACCATGAGAAGATAAACTTCTGTTTGTTAAAGCCACCCATTTGGGGAATTTTGTTATAGCAGCACCAGATAACCAAGACCCCGTGCCTGTAGCTGGTGGCATCCTCAAGGAGCCATTGCATGACCAAATTTGGCCAGTTCCTGGCCCAAGTATTTGCAAGGTTTCAGCTAATGAAATGCTGTTGGGTCTTCCTGTTGGGACTGTGAAGAAAGTGGTTGTGACAGTCAAGAACAGAAGACGCTACGGGTGGTACACACACTCTTGGCTTTATGATGTCATTGTAGAATTCAGAAAGCAAGGCAGTGACAGGGACAGGGAAGTGACAGCACAGGTTTCAGAGTCTCCTTCCAGATGTTTCCATTGGTCAGGGTGTGACTTTGGGCAAAATACTTAAACCTATCAGGGACAGCCATCTATAAGGCAGAGATAAGCATCCTGCCTCACTGGTCGGATAGGCTGAACGCAGAGTCTTGTCAAAAGCTCCAAGACACAGACTCCCCTCCATTTTAGGAGGTATTCCCCCACTCCTCCCACCCCCACCAGCAAAAGTGACATTCCCAACAGTCAATGAACTTTTATAATTTGTACCAAAAATGGGATCCTGAGATGCTGAGTATGAATGAAGAGAACTTTACGTAACTTGAGAACTTTATTGACGGAGCGAAGAAAACATATACACTGTTACACTAAATGAATTTTGGTAGGAAATTTGCAAGAATGGCTGGAGAGTTTGGCATGGGGCAGTGGAGTCCACTCCCCATCACCCTGGAAAATCAAGGGTGGGGACGGTGAGGAGTAATGGCTAAGCCACACCCGAGACTATCTCTACCACGCGGCCCAAGGCCACGTGACTCAAATTAGACTTGTTTAAATGCTGCCTTCCTGTCCAGTCTCTCCAAACCAAAGAATGAATTTGAGTTGTGACCTACATAGCACAGATTTTATATGGGCAATTAACTTCCCGTCCTGCCTCCCCCACCCCACAGAGCCCTTTGGCAGGCAGATGAGCTTGGGAAATATCTTGAAAGGTTTATGGGAGTCCATGTCTCAGGGCTTTGTAAGAAACGCATTTAATCTGACAGTTTATCATATGGTGGCAGCTTGTAGGTTGCTATGATGCTGGAAGCTACATCACTGATAATCTAAATACCAGCGAGATACAACTAGGCAGAAAGGGTTGGTGATCTACGTCTAAAATCTAGCTAATGAAAATTTGTGAATCATAGCAGAATTGTCTGGTGAAACGCTGAAGGCTGAGACTCCTAGGCTGGAATGCACTCGAAATGCAGAGACCAGAACACTGGGCTCCAGTGTAGCGCTGTGGATGGAGCTAGCACAGGACCAGGCCGTGTTTTGTCTGTGCAGAGCCAGGGTCAGAGGCATACAGACATTGATTTTTAGGGCTAAAATACTACCCTGTCACATGTGGTCGGTATGAGTCAGGACCAACTCGACAGCATGCAACAACCAATGTATTTAGCAGCATGTGCTAAACATCCACCTTGTGCATAGCCCGGCAGTCCTGGGTGTGTGGTGGTTCACAGCTCAGCTGCTAACGAAAAGGTCAGCTGTGCAAATCTCGCCAGCTGCTCCTTGGAAACCCAACGGGGGGAACTGGCCCTATAGGTCAGAATTCACCTATAGGGTAAACTGACCCTATGAGGTAAACTCTGACCTATAGGGTCACTGCGAGTCAGAATCAACTCGACGGCAGTTTCATGCAGATCACAGCGCTGGCACTGACTGGCAAAGGCTGGAGAGGTGGGATGTGTCTCAGGCGGCCACTCTGCAGACCCAAGTGGGGTGGGGACGGTGAGCTGGAATGGGGCTGTCCTGAGGAGGGAGGGGCTGGGACAGCCATGGTTCACTCCCCACCTGGTGGGGTGGCCTTGGGTAGCTCCTCAGAGTGCTGGCTTTTGCCTAGGCTGTTGGCTTGGCTGTGAGTTGTTTGCATCTGTGCCCACATCCCTCTGGCTGCACTGTGGGGAGCCTCCCTGGCACACAGATGCTCCAGGGAGAGTTGGGCGGCCAAGGTAACGAGGGCTGCGATGGTTAGGACATAAGGCGGTGGACGGTCTCTCTGTGAGCCCCAGGTTTGGACCAGCAGGGACCAGGTGACATCTGGGGAGATGTAAAGAGAAGCTCTTCTCTGAGAGCGAACAAAGGAGACACATTTTTTCTCCCTGTCTCAAGGCTGCACCCTTAATTGTGTCTGCATGTTGGTGGCTGACACATTCCTGTTGTCCAGCTATTCCTTCATACACGATTCCTGAGATCAGACCTCGAATCTGGTCTGTAACATGCAGTGCACGTTTCTGGGTGTGTTGTGTGTGTGCGCCATGTACATGATTGTGTGTGTGTGGTATATATGCAACTGAGTGTGTTTTGGGGATGCATATATGATGTCTGTATGTGACCGTGTGTGTGTGGTGTACATGTGACTATGTGTGTGTGTGTGTGTGGTGTGTATGTGACTGTGTGTGTGTGGTGTGTGTATGTAACTGTGTGTTGTATATGTAATGTGATTGTGTTTATAGTATGTATGTGACCGTGCGTGTGTGGTGTATATGTGACTGCGTGGGTGTGGTGTGTATGTGGCTGTGTGTATGTGTGTGGTGTGTATGTGACTGTGTGTTGTGTATGTGGTGTGACTGTGTGTTGTGTATGTGGTGTGACTGTGTGCATGTAGTGTGTATATGTGACTATGTTTATAGTGTGTGTGTGTGTGTGACTGTGTGTGTCTGTGTGTGTGGTGTGTATGTGTGTGCAGGGAGACCTGCTGTACTTTCAGACACCTTCTGGCCACCTGTATCAGTAGCTGCTCATAGACAGGCCACACTGGGCCTCTCTACTTTCTGGCTGTAGACAGGATCGAGTCTCTCATTTCCAGTTCATCCATCTGTGTAACGATGTAAGGTCCCTGGGTGGTGAAAACCATCAATCACTCAACCAGGAACCAAAAGGTTGGTGGTTAGAAGCCATGCAGAGGCACCTTGGGGCACAGGTCTGGTGATCTGTTTCCAAAAGCTCATAGACTTGAAAACTCTGCGGGGTGTGGCTCCACTCTGCCCGTAGGGCGTCACCACAAGTCAGAGTCAACTTGACAGCAGCTAACGACAGCATAAAATAATCTTCGTAAGGAACCCCAGTTGTACCCAGTTCATTCCAACTCACAGTGGTCCTACGTGTGTCAATGCAGGGCTGTGCTGCACAGGGTTTTCAGTAGCTGAATTTTTTCTTTTTAATAATTTTTCACTGTGATTAAGTGAAGGTTTACGAATGAAGTCCATTTTCCACATAAAACCGTATACAAAGAGCCCTGTGCAGCTCCATCTGGTCTCCCAGCCCTGTGTCAGCACAGTCCTTCTCTGTGCTCTGTACTTCCCATATTCATTCAACCCGCTCCTGTCTCCTCCTCTCCAGAGTCCCATCTCGTTACTATAGGAGGGCTACTCTGACAGCCTTGCGTCTTACAGCCAGTCCAATTATTATCTGAAGAGTTGTTTTTGGTACTGGTTTCAGTCCCAGGCTGAGAGTAGCCATGCTCTCTGGTGACCCTCCAGGATGTCAGACCGTCAAAGCTGACCTTTTAACAAAATTCCAGATCTGCACCCCTTTTTTCTCCTGCTACATCCAGGAGTCTACATTGTACTGCTTATCTAGGCAGACACAGGAGGTGGCTGGGCACCATCTAGTTCTTCTGGTCTCATAGTAGCTGATTTCTTTCAAGTACATCTCCAGGCCTTTCTCCTCCAATCTTTCAGTCAGCAGCTGAGTACTTTAACAGTTTCTACTACCGAGATTCCCTTGCTGAATCAAAGATTCAACTTCTTTTGGGTATATTTTATTGTGTTTTTGGTGACAATTTACACAACAGGTTAGGTTTCCATCCAACCATTTTTACACAAGTTGTTTGGTGATATCATTATATTCTTCACAATACATGAACATTCTCTTCAGTTCTATTCTGGTTGTTCCATTTCTATTCGTCTAGTCTCCCTGCCCCATTCCATTCTCATACTTGTTTTAAAGTCGTTGTTGACTGTTTGGTCTCATATAGATGATTTTTTAAAAGCAGCACACTACATCTGGTTGATGCTCATTATTTTGTGGGCCGCTTTGTTATTTACCTGCAAGGTGACATCAGGGATCAAGGCTTAAAGAGTATCTCAGGTCAATAGTCTTGTGGAGTCTTCCAGTCTCAACCAAGCCAGGAGTTCTGTGTTTTTTTTTTTGTTTTTTTTAAAGGAATTTGAAGTCCTGTTCCACACTTTTTCCCCATCTGTCTGGGTCCATCTATTGTGACCTTGATTGGAACAGTCAGTAGGTGGGCCTCACTTCTTTGGCTGAGGAAAACACTGATGCTCAGAGTGATTTTCCCAGAGCCAGTTAGCTGGTGAGTGGCAGAGCCTGAGCTGGAATCCAGAATGTTGGATTCAGGCCATGTTCAGTTATCCCTAGGATCACGTTACCGACTTCCTTCGGTTTAGAGTCAAGAATGGTACAGGGCTTTCGGTGTTTCTTGTCTCTCATGGCTGCCACAAGTGTGGGAAATGAAGGCTTGGAGATGATACCTGAACCAGGTTACCTAGGGGCTCTTTAGAAGACTCACTTTAAGTTCCAGGAGAGCGGAAGGGAGATAAAGAGCTAAGCAGAAGCTTGGTCTTTTCTTCAGTTTAGAGCTCTTACTGTCTCCATTACAGTAGATTCTAAAAAGGTGCCTGATGAAATCACGCTTTGAATTTGTACATGTACAACAGGAATCCCTGGGTGGTACAGCTAAATGTTCAGCTGCTCCCCAAATGGTGGGATGCTCAAATTCACCCAGAAACATCTTGGAAGAAAGGCCTGGAGGTCTACTTTTGAAAACTCAGCCACTGAAAACCCTACGTTGAGACTAGAGAATTTCCTGAAATACTCTTGTCATGAAATACTCTTTAAATCTTGAACAGAACCATCCTCTGACGTCACCTTTTAGTGAAATAACAAACTGGCTTACAAAATAAAGAATATCACCCATGAGTACTGTGCTCCTTTAAATAATCATCCACATAAGTCCAAAAGATCGATCACTACTCTAACAGCTACTCTGCAGCACAGATGAGAAGATACAGAGACAGGAAAACCAGAGCACTGAAAGAGAAACAACCAGAAGGCAATCAAGGAGAATGTTGACACATTCTGAAAAGTGTAACAAATGTCACTGAATAATTAGTGTAGAAATTGTCAAATGTGAGCCTAACTGACTGTGTAAACTTTCACCAAAGACACAACAAAATACTGTTTAAAAGAACCAAAAAAACTCTATGGAGCAAAATTCTACTCTAGAACACACAGTGTTGCCATGAATTGGTATTGATTCAGTGGCCATTGGCTTAAAAAAAAAAAATCTGTTTATAAAACACTTTCACATCTTTTTTACTTAAATTCTGATAAAAGATCCATAGCACAAAATTTACCATTTTAAAGTGTTATAGATATATTTTTTTAACTCTTTATTACAAGCATTTCAAGCACATGCAAAGGGAGAACAGCAAATAACGCAAGGAACTGCCATCATCCAGCTCCCACAGGCATCTGCCTGCAGAAGGCTTTCCCACATTCTGGATTCTGCAAATTGCATCCTGGGATGTCCTTTGCCATTTTTTTTTCCTTTGTCCCCTTGATCCCTGTATTTTTTTTTTTAATGCTTCCTTCACAGGTGGTAGTGTTACTTCCATCAAGAGGCACATGATACTGCTGACATTTTTGACATATAATACTTTGAAATGTAGATCAGTGTCACCATAACCATCCAAAAAAAGTGACAACTGACCTACTCAGTAGGCATTTATTGGAAATGGAAATAGTCCACTCTGGGTGATATCTTTTTTTTTGCTTTTAATAATCCTTTATTGAGTTTTTGGTGCAAATCTACACAACAAGTTAGCTTCCCATTTGACAATTTCTGCACAAATTGTTCAGTGACATTAGTTACATTTGTCACAATGTGTCACCTTTCCCCTTAATTGTGTTCTGTTTGTTTCCTTTCCAGTAGTCTACTATTCTTGTCACCTTATCTTCTCACCTTTGCTTCTAAGTAACTGTTGACCTTTTGATCTCATATCGATGGCTTTTAAGTAGAGCACTCCTCTTGTGGGTAATATTCTTTATTTTGTGTGTCACTCTGCTATTTCACTAAAATCTTATCTCAGGAGATAGGCTGAGGTTTAAAGATTGTCTCAATGTGAGCCTTAGTGAGTCCTCTGTTTTCCATTATTCAAGTTTACCAGGATTTTTTAAAATACGATTTTGAGTTCTGTCGTACATTTTTCTTCCTTTCTGTCTGGGATCAGCTGTTGTGACCCTTGTCAGAACAGTTATGGGAGGTAGCCAGGCACCATCTAGTTCTTCTGGTCTCAGGGCAGATGAGATTGCGGCTGGTGTAGACTTGCTTCTTTGAGCTTTTGGTAACCCTCTTAGTGCTTTTCTCCTGGAAAGCAGAGACCCATAGTCATGTCTTAGATGGCCTCTCAAAAGCTTTTAAGATCCCATATGCTACTTGCTTCACTAGGATGTAGATCATGATTTTTTTGAGCTATGCTATACCAGTTGGCTGAGTTATCCCATGAGACTACGGCCCTAAGGTTTCCAACCGGAAAACCAATCTTGGAAGATGTTTGGTTATCATCTGATAATCTAAGAGTATCATTGTTTGTGTCTTTGATGAATATATGTGCCTATACTCACATGTTTGTGTTTACAGGAACCCATGGATACTTCTGCCTATCTTCACCTCTATCTACCAGGGTACCAGTTTGCCGATATCCATCCATACATGGTTGGACGCTCGTTTTTACTTTGGCTGTGTTAATACATTTATATCTTGTGCTGCTTTTCCTATTACCAAAAAGAACAAGTCTCTATGGTCTAAAATCTACTGTCTCTTCTCTGCTGTCATCTCTGTTAACCTTCAACGAACATGAGAAGTGTTTTAATAGAAGTTGGTCAAATGAGTAAGATATAAAGGGAAGACCATTGTTCACAGATTGGGCTCCTGAAGTAAGATGTTTCCAGAACTGGGCACTTGTTCAATGATTGCTACCTGCTCAGCCAGGACAGGAGGTCAAATCTGACTACATCACGCAACAGTTTTTGTCTCCTATAATGAGGGTGTCAGTAAGAATCAGTACTTGTTTTTTTTCAAGGGTCCATATGAGGCATGTTTTCCACAAGAAGAGTTTGGAAAGTGTTGGAGGGGCCTCTCAGCTTCAGCGTTAGACAGAAACGAAACTTATAAACATGGCCTTTCAGTGCAAAGGGGCGGGAAAGCCGACGACAAAGATGGGGAAGACAGAGTGAAGATGTTTGTGGACTGGGACACCTGGGTGGTTATGAAGAAAGTGCCAGAAGCAGGGGATGGATTGCAGCTCTGTGGTGCTTCCTGGCTGCCAACAACCACATGTCCTCAAATGAGCCACCTTTCTGTGCCTTCACTTCTGTCTATAAACTAGGAGACTCCATCAGTTCTTCACTTACGTGATGACTTCCCAGAACTCACAGAAGTCCCTTAACTTCACAGTATGACCGCCCATCTGTCAGTCTGTCTGACAGTAGTCAATTGTGTGTAGTTATGATACTGGTAGCTATGTCACCAGTATTTCAAATACAAGCGAGATCACCTGTGGTAGACAGGTTTCAGTGGAACTTCCAGGTTAAGCCAGAGTAGGAAGAATGGCCTCGTGATTTACTTTGGAAAATCAGCCAATGAAACTTTATGGATTGCCATGGATTATTGTCCAATACAGTGCTGGAAGATGAGCCCCCTAGGATGGATGACACTGAAAATGCACAGTGGCTGCATCAGTGCACACAGCATGCCAATGACCTTAAAGATGACACAGGTCTAATGGTGACACAGGACTGGACAGCGCTTTGTTCTGTTGACCATGGGGGTCACCACCGCTGGAGCCCACTCTGTGATAACTGGTAACTATATTGTTACAGTCTGTCTGGTGTTGTCTTCCTGTTGATCATGAGTCCTAAGTGAAAGAGTTCTTTTTCACTCTGTACTGAGAACAACAACGATGCCCCAAAGGTGCCGTGGTTGAGAGCTTGGCTGGCAAACAGAAGATCAGCAATTCCAGTCCGCTGGCTACTCCTTGGAAACCATGCAGGGCAGCTGTGCTCTGTCCGAGAGGGTCATGATGAGTTGGAATCAACTTGATGGTAAGAAGTTTGTGCTCTGGGCCAAGCCCCGTGGTGGATACACAGCAGGGGTTTAGTGATGAAATGGAGGAGTGAGTTCCACATTGGGGATTGCTTGGGAATTTTAGGAGCCAGTTGTGGGAGAATTCCACCTAAAGGCACGAGAGTATCAGAAAATCGGACAGTAGAAAGCCCCACTGAGAATCTTCTCCAGTTTCACTCCAGTGGGGCAGTGGGGTGGCCCTCAGTGTCTTCCAGTGTGCCCAGCAATAAAGGTAAGTACCAAGCCTACGTCTTCTTGCCAGAGCATAACAGCCTCAGCACTGGAGGGAAACTGCCACCCACCTGCAGGAAGATACCACATTGGTGTCTTCACCCTGGAATTTACCAGGCCCTGTGTCCCTTGGGTGGTGATGTAAGGGCCCTGGAGGGAGGTGGATGGCTGAGGCTGGGCTGGGTCGGGGTTTGGTTTTCGGAAAGACCCCCAGGGAGGGTTCAGAAAGCGCTGGTGCGGTTTCTCCTTCTGCACTTGAGATAGCACCAGGAAACTTTCTCAGGATCACACTGACTTCTAGGACTCCCCTCTGCCAATTAATCATTACAGGTTTGGGGCTGGGCATCGTGGCCCATGGGCCTGTTTTGCTGCCCACTGGGTTTATGGCTTTCCGGAAGCCCACTCTGGGGTTTGCATGGCATGGCGTGGGGCTGGCCGTCTCAGGAAACCGGAGCAGCAGCTTCTTAGCTCCTTCTCCCCCAAGGAGCTGAGCACCCCGTGTCTACTTTGGACAAGGCTCTCTAGGTGAAACTGGAGGTGCAGGAGGCCCAGACTCAGAGGAGAAAGCCTCAGTGTGGGAAGGATGATGACCTCAGGGTAGACCAGGACCCACCTCTTAGGGACTGTCTACTTCAGGACCCACACAGAGGCACCCATCATGGACCTTCTTCTGAATTTCCCCTAGTGTCTTTTTATTTTTGAGATACTATATTATTATTATTATTCATCGTGGTAAATAGATATGTAACAAAACATCTGCCACTTCACTAGCCTCCACTACATGGACATTAATTTTGTCCCTTGTGTTGTGAAACTATCTCTACTATCATTTCCAAATGTCCCTGTCACCCTCAACAGAAGCTCAGTGTCTCCTCGACACTGAGTCTCCCTTTTCTGCTCCCTCGCATTGCCCGTGGTGGTGTCATTGAGTGGCTTTGAGTAGATTCTGACTCGTAGAAAACCCATTTAACAATAGAACTGCCCTATAGGTGATGCAGAGTGACCATATTTTGTGGGCACATTGTAGTTATGTGCATCTATAGGATGTCATCCTGCTGACCTCTTGCTGGAGGAAGGGGAGTGGAGGGAGAGGAGGGGATAGGAGACTGGTGGGAGGATAGGACATGTATGGAGCAGAGAGGAAAAGTGTACTGTCACTAGGCAGGGAGAGTAGTGGGAGCTGCATATAGGTGGGCACACAAATTTATATGGGAATGTACGTTTTCATTGAATCATGATAAAAATAAAAAGATAAAAAAAGAACTGCTCCATAGCGTTCCTGAACCTGTGATCTTTATTAAAGACTGTCAAGTCTTTCTCTTGTGGAGTCACTGAGCGGGTTCATACTCCCAATCTTCCAGTTAGCAGCCTAGGGCTTAACCATGACTCCACCAGGGTCCTTACCACCCACAGTGACCACTGATAAACTCAAGTTGAAAGGGCTGATAATTGTAAAATATTGATTAAAAATCCTTGCTCGCTCTTTCAGACTGACTAGAAACTCGTCTGGGGAATGAGGTTTTCTTTTTCTTTTTTAGATCTTGCCCAGGGGACTGAATCAGATAACATCACAGTTCCTCTAACAACCCGCACCCCCCATGGTTCAATGACTTATTTCACACGACATTATGTTTCAAGGTCTTCTCCCCTCCCCCTGGTCTCTCCCCTCTTTTTGTCCACATATGGTCTGGGATAAGCCAGAGATGTTCAACATGTATAGTAAGATCCATCAAAGACAGGATCTGTGTCAGGCGGAAACCCGTCAGACCACCGTCCAGATAATTTCATAGTTCCTCTAACAACTCACTTAGTGACTCCAGGCCTTGCCCAGGGACCTGAGACCACTGCCCAGATAAAATCACAGTTCCTGGACAACTCACTTGGTGACTAGTAACTTCCCCTGGGCAGCAGAATAATACTTCATTTTTTCTGTAACCCTTCCTCCTTCTTCCTATAAGCTCCAGCTTGAGAAGAGATGTTAAGATGGTTTTTTGGGTGCTAATTCACCCTCTTCTCAGATCACCAGACATCTGAATAATGCACAATCCCTCCCTGTCTCTATGTCTGCCTTTGTAGTGATGGGCAGTGTAAAACTGTGACTGGGTTTTCCAGTTACGGAGTCTCTAAAGACTTGCCAGTTTCTAGATGTTTCATATAAGTGAGTCATGTAATATTTGTCCTTTTGTAACTGACTTATTTCACTCAGCATTATGTTTCAAGGTCTTCTCCCCTCCCCCTGGTCTCTCTCCTCTTTTTGTCCACATATGGTCTGGAATAAGCTGGAGACGTTCAACATATATAGTAAGATTCATCGAAGACGGGATCCGTGTAAGGAGGAAACCCGTCAGAGAAGGAAAACTCAGCTATTTTCCAAAGAGTGATAGAAAAGAGGTTAAGACTGCATTCTGTCAAAGATGGAAAACTCACCAGACCCAGGAAAACAAGGTCATCCCACTGAGTTCTGGCTCTCATAGACTTCACTGCATTGGAGAAGCAAGCTGTCTTTTCACAGAGCATTCCCTAGCTTTCCTGATAACCGTTAGACACCCACTGCTGTCGAGTCCAGTCCTACTCATAGCAACGCTGTAAGACAGAGTAGAACTGCCCCATAGAGTTTCCAAGGAGCACCTGGCAGACTTGCACTGCTGACTTCTGGTTAGCAGATGCAGTACTTGACCCACTATGCCACCAGGGTTATGCTTTAGTAATTAAACAGAGTTGGTGAAGGTTCAGAGTCATCTGCTCCTGTCACCTCCCAGACGACCCAGGCTTCATAGGACAGTGCTGGCCTGGACAGGGTCATTCCATGCAAGTGAGCAGTGTCCCTCCTGTGTCTCCAGCCCCAGAGCTGTCCTCTCCTGCCTGTCAGCCATGTCTTTGAAACCATAATTGGCCACTCCTCTGATCCTGACCTTCTAGTGATTCTCCTTTCTCCAGAACAGGATATCTCTCTTACTCTGGCCTGAACTTTTCTACTCCATCTTCAGAGCTGTGCTGCAGAGGCACTTGGACGAGTGATACCCTTCTGCCTGAGGTCTTGCCCTTCGTGGCTCCCCTTGGCACGCTCAAAGCTGACCACTCCTTACCCCAATCCGCTCTCCCCAGAGGGAGTCCTCGAAGACAGGGCTGTGTCTGCCCTGGCCTTACCTCAGTCCATGTACAGCCCGGAGCTCTTCGCAAAACACACAGGCGCTCACACTATCCTGCAGAAAATAGCGCCTAAGGCAAGCACTGAAACTGTGCACTACAGGGGCTAAATACTGTCTGCTAAGCGAAAAGTCGGCAGTTTGAATCCACCCGGTACTCCTTGGACACCCTGTGGAACAGTTCTACCCTGCCCTATAGGGTTGCTATAAGTCAGAATTGACTCGACAACACTAAGTTTGGTTTGGTGGAGGGCTGGGGCAATCTCTGAGTTGTGCCCACCTCTTAATTGAGGGCCCAGGGGCAACCACCAAGTTGTGTCCCTCCCTCAGTTTCAAGGTGAGCAGATGTTGAGAGCAGCCACGGGTCAGCTGAAACACTTCCCCTCCCCTTGTCCAACTGCCTCAGACAGGCACTTTTCATATTTGTGATGCCTCAGAATGTCATTCATGCCTCTTCTGGCACCCCCTTGGAGGCAACTGCTCCCCTTGGTCCCTCTCCCCACATCTGTGTGTCCATCATCCTTGAGGAAAGATGTTGGGCTCAACCAGATTTATAGAAGCTGCTCAAAGGTGTCCTGCTTCGGGTAGCATCCAGGACATGGACAGTGCCTGCCATACCTTAGATATGCCAGTGGCACCCAACACCCAACACTAAACAAACCCAAACAAAACTGGTTGCTGTGGTGTCAGCTCTGACTCACAGTGACCTCACAGGTGACAGAGCGGAAGTGTGCTGCCTAAAGTTGTTAGTGGCTGACCTTTCAGATGCAGATTGCCTGGCCTTTCTTCTGAGGCACCTCTGAGTGGACTTAGACCTCCAACCTTCCCGTCAGAGCTAAACACATTAATCAGTGGTGCCATCCAGAGACATCTAAGCAGTCACTAGTGAAAACTGGGATGGGACAGGATAAGAGGAGAATCTCAAAGCTATCCCCACACTCTGTGTGAGCTTTACAACCTTCCTGCCAGTGTGTGGTGAGGGTGGGAAAGAATGTGGGGCCACCAGCTTTCCTCCCATGGGCAACCCTTAGCCCCACCACACTTGAGACTTCCCAGCTTCCACATGGGCTTGCTCTTCCAGAATTGTGCACTGTTGGTACCAGCTCTGTCATTCAGCTCCTGACTCACGGCGAGCCTGCACCCCATGGAATAAAATGCTGTGTGAGTCTGTGCCATCACCAGGGGTGATTTAGAGAGTCAATTGTTATGATCCATCAGGTTTCCATGAGCTAATGTTTGGCCAGAACAAGCTGAATTCAGAAAAGCATATGAAACAAGACATATCATTGTTGATGTCAGATGGATCTTGGCTGAATGGAGAGAATACTAGAAAGATGTTTACTTGTGTTTTATTGATCATGCAAAGACATCGACCATGTGGATCATAATGAGTTATGGATGACATCACACTGAATGGGAATTCCAGAGCACTTAACTGAGCTCATGAGAAGCTAGTACATAGACCAAGAGGCAGTGGTTCAAACAGAACAAGGGGGTAGTGAGTGGCTTAAAATTGCAAGAGGTTTGTGTCAGGGTTATATTATTCTGCTATACTTATTTAATTTGTATGTTGAGCAAATAATCAAAGAAGCTGGACAACATGAAGACCAAGCCATCAGGATTGGAGGCCGACTCATTAACAATCTGTGATACTAAGATAACACAACTTTGCTTGCTGAAAAGTAAAGATGACTTGAAGCACTTACTGACAAAGATCAAAAAGTAGAGCGTTCTGTGTGGATTACGCTTCAGCAGAAAGAAAACAAAAATCTTCTCAAGTGGACCAATAAGTAACATTGCGATAAACAGAGAAAATAGTGAAGTTATCAAGGATTTCATTTTACTTGGATCCACAATCGATGCCCATGGAAGTAGCAGTCAAGAAATCAAAAGGCATACCTCACTGGGTAAATCTGCTGCCGAAGACCTCTTTAAAAGTGTTAAAAGGGAAGATGTCTCTTTGAGGAGTAAGGTGGCCTGACCCAAGTGACGGCATTTTCAATTGTCTTGCATACAGGCAAAAACTAGGCAATGAATAAGGAAGACCCGAAGAAGAATTGACGTCTTTGAATTACCTTATTGGCAAAAAACACCGAGCACAGCAAGGACTGCTGGAAGAATGTGCAAATTTGCCTTGGAAGAAGTACTGCCAGCATGCTCCTTAGAAATGAGAATGGTTGAAACGTTGTCTTACGTGCTTGGGACATGTTATCAGGAGGGACCAGTCTCTGCAGAAAAGCGTCAGGCTGGGTAAAGCAGAGGGTCAAAGAAAAAGAAGAAGACCCTTCGTGAGCGGGATCGACACACAGTGGCTGCAACAGGGGACCCAAGTAACAACAGTTGTGAGACTGATCAAGGATGGGGCAGCATTTTGTTGTACAAAGGCTAACTGTGAGTTGGAACTGACTCGGCAGTGCCTAACTACACCAGTGATTTTTTTTGTGAAATAGATGTCCGACCCTCCTAGTCCATCTTAAGCTGGAAGCTCCACTGACACTTGTTCAGCATCACAGCATTACCCCAGGGTGCCCTGGCTGACAGCCCGTGGCTACAGACGAGGTGCATTGGCTGGGACTTGAATCTGGATCTCCCACGTGAAAGGTGAGTGAAACAAAAACCGTATGGAGAGACTGAGCGAGAAAAGCTTGTCCAGAGAACTTCGGGAAGTTTGCAGAGTGACTTAGGTCTCTGTGAAAAGGGCCGGTGGCCTTCCCACCCATTGCTGGTCATTGCTGTGGAGCTGGGTGCAGTGGGGGGCAACACAGAGATGACAAGCTATAGGCGGCCAGCAGAGTCACAGCCATACAGAGTGGTGTCATGACGTGTGCTTCCCGGGGCCTGGTCTGCTGCTGTTGATTGTAACTCATAGTGACTCTATAGAGCAGAGTGGAACTGCCCCATAGAGTTTCCTAGGATGTAATCTATACGGGAGGTAGATTACCACATCTTTCTCCCATGAAGCTGCTGAATGGATTTGAACTAGTGACCTTTCAGTTAACAGCTGAGCATCTAACCACCCCCAGGACCCACGCCAAGGAGGGGGTGATGATGATCCTGGTAGCACCCTCCTCCGTGTTGTGGGTGAAAGGCTTGGACACAGGCTAACCGGGAGACCTCTCCCCACCCTCAGTTCATTTGGAAGAGAGCTGTCTAGTCCACTGAGAGTGGAGAACACTGAGCGCAGGGTGACCTGATGTGAAACCCTAAAGCCACCTTGCGTTTCTTTCCTCCTGGGTTTTGTCTGTGGACTTTTTGAAGCAATGAGAGCTTGTCACAGCAAACTGAGCCTGCTTCTTCCCTTTTATATGACTGATAGCATTTGCTTCCTCTGAGATTTCTTTTATGACCCTCTATTTTTATTAATCCTATATCTGCAGTGATAACAAAAAATAAAACCAAACTTGTTGCTGTCTAGTCGGTTGACTCATAGTGACACTACAGGACAGAGCTGAACTGCTCCTCAGAGTTTACAAGGCTGTCATCTTTACAGGAGTGAGCTGACAGCCAGGTGTTCACTCCCTAGAAGCAACAGCTGGATTCAAACCACTGACTTTGGTTAGCAGCTGAGTGCTTTACCACCGCACCACCAGGGCTCCTCCTTATAATCACGATCTCATAAAAAATTAACTGGGTGAATGGCTGCCAGGAGGCCCATTTGGATGAATTAGGTCACATCTCTGTTCCTGAGAGCAGAAGGTACCAGGACAAGAGCAAAGACTCATCAGACGTCAGCGATGTCTTGAATGTTGAAGAGGTTTATCTGTGTCCTGCAGCAGACAGATCCCCTGCTCCCAGCCATGTGGCCCAGAGAAGACCCCTCTGTGTTCCGCAGACTTCACAGTCTGTGGCCACCGGGGCAGACGCAGCAGGAGGAGAGTGCAGAGAAGTCACAGCCCCTAGGGGGATGCCAGACACACTCAGCTCAGGGATTCCTCCAGCCAGTTTGTCTAATCAATCACCGTAAAGACAGTTCAGACAAGGGGAAACACTTCGCCCTGAGATTCAGTGTTCGACCCAGGAAGCTTTGCATGTTCCCCATAGCTCTTTTTTTTTTTTTTCTCTAACTGTTGTTGAGAATATATACAGCAAAACACATGCCAGTTCAACAATTTCCACGTGGACAATTTAAGGACAGTGATTATGTTCTTCAAGTTGTGCAGCCATTGTCACCTTCCTGTTCTGAATTGTCACCCCTTGCCCTGTGGCCATACACTCACTGCCCTCTAAGCTTTCTGCCCAACCTTACGTGTTTCTGTGGTTAATTTGACCCCATAGAGATAGTTCCTTAAAGAAGCATTATCTGTGTCAGTCTCAAGGTAGATAGTCTTTACTAATTAAGCTTTATTTTGTTTAAAGCAGACTTTAGGGGACATTTTTCATTTATTTCTCAGTGTGATAGTTTCAGGGCTTTATCCAACCTCAGTGACTGCAGAAAGTCTGGCTTCTTTGTGAATTTGAATTTCTGTTCTACATTTTCCCCCCTTTTTGATCAGGATTCTGCTATAGAATCTTTGATCTAAATGGTCAGTAATCTCATAACACATCGTTTTCTAGGTACAGAGTAGTATCTTGAGCATGCCTCCCACTCTTAGCCTTGCAAGACAGTACACTGACCCAGCCTCTCTCCACCAGCCTAGCTGCCATAGTCTGTGTGTTTTCAGGAGGAAAGACAGTAAGTATAAACACGGTCAATTAAGTTTGTGAATGCATCCTAGGAAAAGTGCTACATACCTCACTGCTGAATATCACTAAGGTCACCTTTAAAGTACTTCCCCTGGGAAGCTCTGCACTGATACCAGTGCCTAGTCCTCCCTTTAAAGCAATTTTGGAGCTTGTTTTCTGGAACGGCCATCAGAGCTGTCGTCGTATTACCCTTGATGTCCTGAATGTCATCAAAAGGTCTTCCTTTCAACATTTGCTTTCTCTTCGGGTAAAGAAAAAAGTCATTGGGGGCCAGATTAGGTGAGTAGGGAAGGTGTTCCAATACAGTTATTTGTTTACTGGCTAAAAACTCTCTTACAGGTAACCAGACAATTAAGTTCGTGAACTTGCCACTCTGCCACTGTGAGTTCCAAAATTACTTTGAAGCAGGGACTAGACATCAGTGCATAGTTTCCCAGGGGCAGTAGCTAGAAATCCTGTAGTGATATTCAGCAATGAGGTGGATAGCACATAGAACAATTAAGGGCATGGACTTAATTGTCAGACCTCCTATTTTCCCCACCTCGAGAGAGCAGTGAAGCCTCACTTCTCAAGGAGCACAGCAGTCCTTTCCACAGAGCACGGATGTGAATTTGTGTTGGTCCAGCAGTGGCCACTAAGAACAGAAAGCAGCAACTGGTCCAAGCCTAGCTTTGGTTTCTTTTCTGTTTGCATCTCCTCCTCCTCTAGCGACTGGGATTGGATCTGGTACTCACAAATACGAAGCACATTAGAGTGACTGTAACAGCTTTGAAGGCAGTGGTCTTTCAGGGGTACAGTTCTCACCTTTCACAGGGAACCGAGGTTTGATTTTGGCCAGTCTACCTCAGGTACAGCCTCCTGTGTGTCACTGACGGCCTGCGTGTCGCAATGATGCTGAACAGATCCCAGAGGAGCTTCCAGACTAAGGTGGTGAGGAATAAAGGCCTGGCAATCTACCACTACAAGGCAGCTGGTGAAAACTCGGTGAATTACAATGGCCTGAGCCACAACATTTTGTGAATATTGCACGGGACCAGGCAGCATTTTGTTCCTTTGTGCATCGAGTCTTTGTATGTCAGGGGCAACTCCATGGTGGGTAACAACAGCAGCAACAACACCCCTTGAATGCAGCTGTCACTGGGCTTCAGACTGAGACTTCCATGGAGTGCCCTGGGATCTGATCATTCTTGGCATTAAATCATAAGTGGCCAGGTAGGAACTCCATTGGTGAATCTGTCAGCAACCCTTTCCCTCTTTCTTCCATCTCCCACCTCCTTTATCTTTCAGCTGCCATTATTGTTTGTGGTACGTTGGTCCCCACCCATAGCAACTCTATGCACAGCAGAGTGAAACACTGCTCAGCCCTGTGTCAAGCCCACGATGATTTTTATGCTTAAGCCTCTTGTTGCCACCACTGTGTCAATTCATCTTGTTGAGGGTCTTCCTCTTTTCCACTGACTCTCTGCGTTTACCAAGCACAACGTCCTTCTCCAGGGACTGGTCCCTCCTGACAACATGTCAAAAGTTATGTAAGATGCCGTTTCACCATCTTTGCTTCCAAGGAGCACTCTGGATGTTCTTCTTCCAGAACAGATCTGCTTGACCTTTTGGTAGTCTATGGTACATTCAATATTCTTCTCCAACATCACAATTCAAAAGAATCAGTTTCTCTCTGTCTTCCTTATTCATCATCGTCCAGCTTTCACACACATGTAATGCGATAAGCTTATGTCAGGCATATGTTAGTCTTCGAGGTGACAGCTTTACTTACACCTACATCCTTCATCTAACACAGGAAATTCATGGGGTAGGGGGACTTCAGAAGAGACAGTCTTCCTTACTGGAGACTTGCTTAGATTTCATGTAACAACAAGTGAGGAGGACTTTGACTGAACTTGGCGTAGGGTAGAGAGCGTGGAACTGCAATGAGCTTTCATACACACAGTTGATGCTGAGTGTCCCCTGAGCTCACCATCACTGTTAGGTGCTCAGTAGCTTCCCTGGGAAGGAAGGGCTTCCAAACAGACAAAGCACGATGGGGAAGTGGCCCTGAGTGTTGAGGGGTGAGGGATGTCTCAGAGATGGGGCTCAGATGAATCCCCTAAAGTGTACGCTAACACCTATAGGTGGAGGGGGAGCTGGAAGAGACATCGTCTTTCCCGTCCATCTGCTGAATGCATCTCAACCTTGGGCTTCCTGGCCCATGGGATGAGGCTATCAGGTCACTGGGTGACCAGTCCCCAGCCCAGAATCACCCACACCACCCTCCTTTCTCCAGCAGACACTGTCCAGGCATTGGAAACACCTCTTAGATCACAGCATGCCAGGTGTTCTGCCAAACAAATTATGCCTGCCAGCAAGCCTGCAATTAGGACCCACTTGCTGGGGGCTGGGATACTGGTAGGAATCATCAGCCTGAATTTTAATCTCAGGTTAATTTTTCTCATCCTGTTTTTATACCCGTTTTTCATTAAGTAAAAGCCACTGTCGCAGAAACTTTCCCATTTCATACACAGAGCCTGGATGAGAGTCACTGAAATCCAGCCTGCCCCATCCTGAGTGTGGACCCAGCAGAAGTATGTAAGTACGCCCACTAACAGAGCTGCACATGTATTTTACTCTAAGTGATTCCCATTGGCTGAGTGTCAGAAGCAGATCACCAAGCAGATCATCTTCTTAATGTCTTAGTCTGGAAGCTCAGCTAAAACCTGTGCAGCATCACAGCAACACACACATCTCCGCTGGCAGACAGGTGGTGGCGTGCATGAGGTGCAATGGCTGGGAACTGAACCCGGGTCTCCTGAGTGAAAGGAAGAGCTCTACCACTGAACCACCACTGCACTTGGTGTCATTTAGAAATACAGTATTTCAACCAAATGCTGGTCATGTACATGATGTATTTCTTCAACTATTCCTAGAGCCTGCTCTTTGACAAGCACAGGGCCACTGAGGACTTCTCGGCCTCCATCTGTTTTCTTTTACTGTGCTAGATAGGTCCATAAAGAAACATTTGTCATTTTAACATTTTTCATTGTGTGCAATTCAGTGACGTGGATTAATGTACTTGTTGTACCACCATTTTCACCACCTGTTCTGCATCTTAATTTTTAATAACTTCTTCACATCTAATTCTACCCCAAAGGCACTTCTCAGCACTTACTGGCACGATTAACAAGAAACACAGTCATTACCTCTCCTGCCTTAATTGTTTGGAGCCAAGAAGCAGGGAGTAGAGTCACCCCCTAGGGAGAGGGCTAGATGACAGTCCTGGCCACTGGCCACTGGCCAGGTTCTTTGGTGCCAGAGATGTAACACCCAGGAAGGAATTATCTTGCCCAAAGCACCCGAAGACAATCAGCTCATGCCACTGTCATCCAACTAGGTCCATAAATTGGAAACTTACGGGGAGACTGGAGTTTTCCAATATGTGATGGCTGCCCACATGTTTTCAGGGGTCTGGCTTTGACCCCGTGAGGCATAAATGGCTAAGTTCTAGGCTGCTATCTGAACAGTTAGCAACTGGAACCTGCTTCTGGAAAACCAGCCACAGAAAACCCCATGAAGCAGAGTTCACTTTGCACACATGGGATAGCCATGAAGTGGAGAAGACTCCATGGCAACTGATTTTGTTTTGGTTTGGCCTTGACCCTGACTGTTTCTCTCTAATGAAAACTAGAAAAAAAGGAACAAGGAAGAGGAAGAACGAGATGAGGACAGGGTAGCAGAGTCTGGAAGATGACCAAGGAGGTCCCACCCAGGAAGCTGGGAGCACCTTCCCTTTCTCCCCAGCTACCTTCTCCCTCTTCTGCCCACTCTTCCTCGTCATTCTTGGGCCTGCCCGCCCCGTCTCTTATTTCCATGACGGTGGTGGGAATTTCAGGTGGGCCTTTAGTACCCTTTCCCCTCCGAGTGTCACTAACTGCCTCCACTCCCATTCTAAATGCATCATCCTAACTCTGGGTGTCTGGGTTGCTTGCCTCTCAGGCCACTAGCTCCTGACATATTTCTTACTGGTAAGAACCAACAACTAGTTGCTGTGGAGTCCACTTGGACTCATGGTGACCCAGTGCCTATCAGAAAAGCCCTGAACGCCACTGGGTTCTCAGTGACTGATTCTGGGAGCAGATTACCAGGCCTTTCTTCTGAGGGGTCTCTAAGTGGACTTCCACCTCCAATCTTCGGCAGCCAAGTGCATTAACTGTTTGCACTGTCTCTGAAAGGCTGTTTATTTACTAAGAAAAAGCGAAAAAGGCCTTCTATAAACGTCAGGCTCGTATCTAATCTGCACTGGTAGGTGGTGTCTCCTCTTGCCCACTCGGCCATGTTTGTAGGAATGTATGCAGAGGTGATGACAGTCTTCAAATCCAGCCCCTTAGCCTTCCAGCCTCAGCTTTTCTGCAAAATAAATGGGTCCACCCACCAGACCTTCTCTCCCCTCCCGGGTCCGAGGCTGTGTGGTGAGCTCTGCTTATCTTTGGTGGCTGTTCCTGCACCAGCTGGGTCTTTTTCAGGGTAAGTAGAGGCTGAGGCAGTGGTAGACTCAGGGGGACATCATAACTCCTTCCCCACCCAGCAGGTTTGTGTCCAACCGGAGGAGGAGGTGACGGTGCTGCCTGATGAGACTTTGGGGAAAGCAAAGGCCTGGGGTCAAACCAAGCTTCTCTCTGCAGCTGCCTGAGCATGCACACCTGGTTACGCATTAACAGGTGCCGGGCTGCGTGTGCGGCCGAGGACAGGTGATAGCGAGCTGAGGGGCATGTTTATAGCATGCGGTCTTCCAAATAAATCACCTGTCTTGCACCCTCTCCCCTTTTCATGTCAGCCTTGTCACAAAGCTGCAGTGACAGGTGAGCAAACAGGAGAAGAGACAAACTAGGAAAATCTCTGCCCCTCAGCCGGTCCCCAGAGCCTGGATTGCAGGATTGCCTGGGAATTGTCCTTGCGTGTGGCAAGCAGGAACCAGAAAGGGTGGGCTGGTTCTGGGAGGAACGGGCCAGGAGGCTGCAGGGGGCACGTGCAGTGGTTGGGGGCTGGGACAGTGTACTTCACCTGTCTTAGCCCAATTTCATCTGAACCTCTTGGCTTTCTTCCTTTCCCTCACACAGTGGGGAGAACAGCTACCTTTAAGGGTGCTGCCTTTGCTGTGGCAGGGTGGAGGGTATGCAGGTGTGTGGAGAGTCTAGCCCTGCAGCCCCCAGGTTTGTGGCACTGACAGTAGTCTCAGAGGACAACTTGGCTACCACCTCCTCATTTCAGAGCATCTTTTGTACTCTGAGGAGCCCAGGGCTAGTGAGGTCCCTGGAATCTCATCCCAGTATCTGGGACCTCATAATGAGACAAGGGAAGGAAACATCAGGCCCTAAAACAAAAGCCCCAGTGATTCAAGCAAGCCCAGGCCTCCAGATAACTCAACTTCATTTCTCCAGGCACACACATGCGCACAAACCAGAGATGGACACATGTTGATATTTATCTGCAGAAAAGACCTCTACTCTCTTCTCTCCTTTCCTGGGTCCTTGCCTGCCCTGTCTCTTCTTCTGCAAACATCTGTAAGTATTGGGAACAGGGCACTGACAGGCTGTGCTGACAGCTTACAGGGAGAGGACAGGTGCCCAGGCTTGGGAACCCCACCGAGGCCTTGTGGGAATGGGAAAAGTAGGCCCCTCTGGGCAGACACAGCCTACTGGTACGGGGCTTGGGCACCAACACATCTTTGCACAAACTAGACAAGGCACCCTTACCCTGGGCAGAAGTGACTGTGTGTCAGTGCTGTGAGTGGACGGCTGTGTGTCATTGGCCCTGAGGGGTGAGAGCAGCCGCCCTGCCTGTGTCTACAAAGCTCGACTTGGAAGGCCTGAGTGATTGCTTACAGGGCAGGAGAGAGGGACACTGAGGTCCTCAGGAGCCACATGGGCTAAGTGAAGAGCCACGGATGGTAATGTCTGGGGAAGCCAAGGGGCTCAGAGGAGCCAAGGGACACCAGCCCTTGCTGTCCCCACAGCCGTCACTTCAACGCCTCAGCCTGGGGTCCCGAGGCTAGGGTTCTTGTCACATTTAATTAGGATATCCACATGTCCCAAGTATCCTGAGACAGACCTAGTGTTGGTGTTAGTTGCCGTCCAGTTGCTATCTCAGGCAAATCACTATATGTCTCTGTCCTCCATTTTCTCATCTGTAAAATGGGGATGATGCGATTTCCTAACTCACAGGGTTGTCGTGCAGACCATTGTTAGTTGTCCTCAAGTCAGCTCCATCTCATGGTGACCCCATGTCCAGTGGAATGAAACCCTGGCTGGTCCTGTCCTGTCCTCACAATTGCTAGTCTGCTTGAGCCCATTGTTGTGGCCACTGCGTGTCCTGAGTGCCTGCCAATCATCTTTCAGAGCTCAATCACGCAATATTCTATTTCGATCAATAGGGGTATTGTTTGCTAGCTTTTGGAAATAGGTTACCAGGCCTTTCTTCCTAGTCTGCCTCATCTGGAAGCTCTGCTGTAACCTGTCCACTACGGATGACCTGACTGCTACTCGCAATACCAGCGGCATAGCTTCCGGTGACACAGCAGCATGCAAGCCACCGAAAGTATGACAAACTGACAACCAGGTGGTGGAGCCTGTTTATACCTGTTGTCATGGTTTCCTTTCCCTTCTGCCGAAGCTGCTTTAACCACCCCCCTGGGCTTCTCCCCTGTCCATTCAGATCAGGCTCGAGTGGGATCCGCACACAGAGTCTTGGAGCTTGGAACCTCAGAGACACAGGTTCCAATCCCTGTTCCTCTCTCTCACCAGCCACGCTCTGAACCTCTGGACATTTTCAGTCTCAGCGCTTTTGCCTGTAAAACAGGAAGACAGCCGCGTCCACTTTACGTGGGTTTGGGTGATGATTAAACGTAAGACTCCACAGGAAACAGAATTGCTAATTTGAAGGGCTCTAGGTTAGTAGATATAAGAGTGACTGAGCAGTAAACAGGAAAACAGGAAATGACCATTGTCAGAACAGGACTGTTAGCAGCCGTGCCAAGTATATGAAAGTGATAAGCTACTCATTCAATAGTAAGCAAAAATGCTGGGCTGTGTCCCAAAGCAGTAATGACGACCGCTGACAATTGCTGGGTGCTTCTAAATACTGTACCCACAAGCAGTCACTGATTTCTCACTGCTGTCCTGTGAGTACAGTAGTTTATTTTGCTCATTTACAGAGGAGGAAACTGAGGCAGAGAGTTTGGGGTCAAGGTCACAAGGCTCATAGGTGCTGGAGCTGACTTAGTCAGGCCTCTGCTCCCAGAGCTCGTGCCTCTTGGCTTGTAGGAACTCTGGGAGCCCTGGTGAAGGAGAACCGTACCTGGATGACAGTGCAGTGTCCCTCAGAGCTCATCCTGGATGGTCACTTCTCTTTTCCTGAGGCTGTTAGTTCATTCCTCAGGAGCTCACTGGCACAGACCCAGCAGCAGGTGGAACAGAACACATCGAATCTGTTGGGTTTCCTGAAAGGCCACTGCTTGCTTGGGCTGAATTCCCCATGAAGAGCCAGCCTTGGTCCCAAAGTCAATTGGCAACATTCTGAACATGAGTCTAAATAATGTGGCCTGTTAGTTAAAGGGATCCTATGTCTTTCAGGGTGACTGGCCTACCTCGATGATGGTTTGGTCCAGCATTTGGGGGCAGCGCAGATGCTGCCAGCCGCCTGCCTACTATGTCCCATCTCCACTTCTTCAACTGACCCAGGCATTCCACCCCCTGGTGGCTGCCCACCTGCTCGTGGAGCCCTGCTCTGCAACTTTAGCAGGCAGCACGGATGCCCATGGCCTGACTGTGTGGGTGAGAGGCCTCCTGTCTCATGTAGTCCTGCTGCCTAGACCACTTGTATCATCAGTGTCATGGATTGCATTGCGTTCCCCCAGAAATGTATGTATTGATCTGACTTGGCTCTGAGTCCCAGTATGGAGCAGTTCCTCCCATGCGTTTGTTGTGAATTCTGCCTCCGTGATGCTGATGCCATCTGCTGATGGCAGCTGTGTTGGTGAGGGAGGACTCAAGTTACCAGCCTGTGGACATAAGGAAGAGAAGTGAGCAGAGAATGTCGGGAACCTCATACCACCAAAAAAGCAGCACCAAGAGCAGGGCACTTCCTTCGGACCTGAGGTTCCTGCACTGAGATGCTCTCATTGAATTTGGACTCAGCCTACTGGATTGGGATAATTTCTGTTATAGAGTGGACTTGTAACTTGTAAAGGGATTTGTGGTTTATCAGACTATGACAATAAAGTTTCTCTTCATGAAGACTTCCAGTCATGGTATTTCTGTTAGAGCAGTACCAGGTGACTAAAACAATCAGCTCCAGGTGCATGGCACTGGAGCACACATGCTTAGTTACCCAGTGGTGGCCTGCATCCTCCTGGCCTTTGGAAGGACCTGTGAAAGAATCAACTGATATACTGCATTTAGCAGCTCTGCCTCAGAAGACCTCTTTAAAGTTTTAAAAAGCAGAAACGTGCACCTGGATTAAGGTACACTGGATCTAAGGTGCTGTCTTTTCCATCACCTCATGGAAAGCCCTGATGCTGTACTGGTTAAATGCTACATCTGCTAACAAACAGATCTTCAGTTTGAATCTGCCAGGCACTCCCTGGAAACTCTGTGGAGCAGTTCTACTGCTCCAAATCAGAATCAACTTGACAGCAGTGGCATTTGGGGGATAGACAGATGACAGTCAGATAGTGACAATGGAAGATGGAAGAACTGGTGCGTTTGAACCACGATGAAGAATACTGAATACACTGTGGATTGCCAGAAGAATGAATAAATCAACGTTAGAAGAAATGCAACAAGAATGGTCCTTAGAGGGAAGAATGGTGAGACTGGTTCTCTTACTTTGGACAGGTCACCAGGAAAGGGCAGTCACTAGGAAAGGCCATCATGTTTAGTAGACAAAAACTCACTGCCCCTGAGTTGATTCTGACTTACAGCGATCCTATAGGTCAGAGTACAAGTGCCCCGTAGAGTTTCCAAGGAGCACCTGGCCGATTTGTACTGCCGATCTTGTGGTTAGTGGACACAACACTTAACCAGCGTGCCACCAGAGACTCCTTGTTCGGCACAGGATCAGTGAAGAGAGGAAAACCCTCCATGAGGTGGACTGACACAACAGCCTCAGCAACAGACAGGACCTACCAACCACCGTGAAGACGGAGCAGCACTGGGCCCCATTTCCTTCTGTTGTACATGGTGCTAACTCAGTGATAACTAAAAACAATCATCCTGGACCCCGAAAAACTGATGCTGAAAGCAGGCAGAAGACACCACACACACACAATGGCTGGCTAAGTGTTCACTTGAAGCAACAAACAAGTGTGAAGGACCAAGAGCGGTGGGGGCCGAGGAAGAGATTATGGGGGGAGAGAAGCATCTTTACAGGGCTGCTGCCCAGCCTGGGGGTTTCCTTCCCTAGACCGGTAGCTGAGGGTTCTTCTTCTCCCCCTTCTCTTTCTTCTTTCATTGACCACCACTTGCCTAAGGCCAAGGAGATGGAAGACTTGGAATCCTCCACTTTGCCATCAGTTGAATTATTCTTTGGCTCTGTTGTCTTACATCATTTTGAACACGAGGTACTGGACAAAGATGTACCTGTTTGGAAACCCTGGTGGTGTCGTGGTTAAGAGCTATGACTGCTAACCAAAACACTGGCAGTTTGAATCCTCAGTTGGAAACTCAGTGGAGCAGTTCTACTCTGTCCTACAGGGTTGTTGTGAGCGGAATCACTTGGCGGCAATGGGTGGGTATAGGATGTGCAGGTCCCTGGGTAGTACAAATGGTTAAATGTTGGACTACTAACTGGGAAGCTGGAAGTTCAAATCCACTCAGTGAGAAATAAGACCTGAGAGTCAGCCTCTGAAAGGTCACAGCCTTGAAAACTCTGAAGAGCACAGTTCTGTTCTGCACACATGGGGTTGCTGGGAGCTAGAATTGACTGACTCGACGGCAACTAACGATAACATACAAAGACTGCCAATTAAGTTCACAAACTCATCCTAGAAAAAATGCTACATACCTCATTGCTGAATATCACTACCGTCACCTTGTAAGTACTCCCCTTGGAAAGCTATGCACTGATACTAGTGCCTAGTCCACCCTTCAAATCAATTTTGGAACTCTTTCTGGAATGACCATCAGAGCTGTCATTGTATTACCCTTGATGCCCTGAATGTCATCAAATTGTCCTCCTTTCACTTCAGGTAAAGACAAAGTCATTGGGGGCCAGATCAGGTGAGTAGAGGGGGTGTTCCAATGCAGCTATTTGTTTACTTACTGAACCCTCTCCCACAGACAACTATACAAGTAAGTTCACAAACTTGCCACCATGCCACCATGCACAATGGCCATTGAAGAAAGAGTTCCAAAATTTATTTGAAGGGTGGACTAGGCTATGGCATTGGTACATATCTTCCCAAAGGGAGTACTTGGAAGGTGACCATAGTGATATTCAGCAATGAGCTATGTAGTACTTAGAACAACTAAGTTCACGGACTTAATTGCCAGACCTCCTATGACATGTAAGTTTCCCTTTCTTTCAGCTCATGTGTGCTCTCTATGTACCCTTGAATGCCTGTGGCATCATCCTGTCTGCCTTTCCTTGATCAGTTTTATCATTCTACAACTTACAATGCACTGTGTCCTTCCGTGGTGTGTGAACAAATCGTATTCCCTGCCCTTAGGTCTGTTAGTCTTCACCCACGTAGTTTCCATCCAGATTCATTGTCCGTATCTCTCTTTTCATCATTTCTTCATTCATTTAATACCCTCAGTTTAAGTAACTCAACCTGTCTGACACTTGGCCGGCAAGAATCAGTTAAGACAATTCCTAGGGAGTAGGGCAGAATAGTCAACTAGCTAAATGAATTTCCCCAGAAAAGAAAGCGGAAGTTACAATAAATATTTCCAAAGTTAGACTTTATGAGGTGCCACTGTAATGCAATTCCCTCTTCTCTATTTCAAACTCCATTCTAGAAGATTTGGAAGGTTAGTTTACTTGGTGGTGATCAACGACTCTTCTCCCTGATTGAATTTTCATTTTCCCTCTTGTCCCAGCCCTTTGTCCCACCTAGGCCCTCTGTGCCTGCATCAAGCGCAGAGAATTCCGGGCAGGGGGAGGGGAGGGGAGGTGGTTTCTGCACATGGGTTAGACTCCAAACAAAGTCTCCTAATCTCTGGGTTTGGTGGAACTCTTTGCTCAGAAACTTTATGACCAGTGGGAATGGATGAGCTGTGTTTGCTCTTTAAATAAAGGAACCTTGGAGGCAGAGGAGGGCATTTTCTGTGGGACTGCTGACTTTTGAAATCTTGAGCCCTCTTCCTTATCAGGCCTGTTTATTACAGGTTTCATAAATGTTTTATGAGGGCCTGGTGAGGCCCTGCTGACGAGGGGTGGTGGCAGCTGTCTCCAACTTTCCAGCCTTGTTGACACGATCAAAGGACAGATTTTACCACCTGATAAGATGGAGGGGATAAGATAGGGCAGAATCCCAAACTGACTTCTTGCCTTCTTGCTTCTCGGACAAAACAAGCCAGGGTTGAGCCGATGTGTTTTTCTTTGCTTCCCTCAGGTTCTTTGTTTCTTTGCACTATTTGAAGGACCAGATGGACCTCCCCCCAAATCCCTGTCCCCAAGCACCAACTATTCCTTTCCTTTATGTTAATAGTTCAGAATTAAAAGTAACATTTGGGTATCTTTTTAAAGATGTCTTAAATACGTGAGCATTTCCGGTATACGTTTTGCAAGCAGCTGAATCACTTCCATGCCTGCCTTTTTCCTAGAAGAGTGCTGATTATAAAATAATTTATGGCTTCATCTCCAGAATACTTACATTTTTGGGGTGGAGAAGTCATATTGACTTTATTTTCAGCCATGTGGCCCCTTTACTATCATAGCCTTGACATCCTGGAGAATTTTAATTTGTCTCCTTATTATTAGAAATTGGAAACTTGTTTGTATCACCACCAAACTCCATTTTTCTTTGTAAGAGACAGAGGGGTCAAAAGAAGTTTCTTTGACTTTCCAAAAGTCCCCATGACATTCATGTTATGGATGCTTTCTCTGTAACTTACCTGCTCCCTTTCAATGCTTGAGGTCCTGCTGGTGAAGGAGCTCTTTCAGCCCAGTGGTATAGCCCTTGGTTGCTATGCAAAAGGTCAGCAGTCTGAAACCACCAGCTGACTCATGGGAGAAAGACATGGCAGTCTGCTTCTGTCCAAGTTACCTCTTTGGAAACTCTATGGGGCAGGTCTTCTCTGTCCTTTAGGGCCGCTATGAGTCAGAATCCCTCAAAGGTTGAGGGTTTCTTTGGTACCCTTCTGGTGTTGGGCCAGAAGGCTAGGTGCTGAGGCTCATGCTTATTTGGGGCCGCACTGGGGAATATCTGGAATGTCCCGGCAATTGGTAACGTATGCATCCAGGTAATTCATTGCAGCTGCCCGGTCTAACCCCAGCCAAACATTAAAAGGCTGCTTTATAATCCACTTTGTTCTAGACAGGCTGCATGGCAGATCCCGAGAACATGGTGAAGACAGCTCTGCTCCCCTTGGTTTGGTGTCTTCCCTGCTCTAAACTCCTTCTGCCCTCTCTGAGGGTCTCCCTTCCCCTTGGTTTTCTCTGCCTGCCTTCCTGAGCCAGATGGGGCAGGCCGTCTGCATGGCCTCCACTTATCTCCTGTTACCGCGCACCTGCCCTGTGTCTTGAGGCCCTTTGGAAGGCTAGATAATAAAGAAGTTCCTGCGCAGAAGGGGTGGCAGAGAGCGCTGTCTGACCTACCACGCTTCCTGTCCCCCAGCTTTGCAACAGATCCACTTGTTGAATGGTAATAAGGTCACCCTGTGTGCATGTTATCCCACTCTGCATATTACCCCAACCATTGCTCCGTAGAATGTTGTGGTCCTCCTGGCCATCTCTGTGGCTCGCACTGCAGATCAAAACCCAGGCTCAAGAGCAGCACCCACTGTGGTGACAGCTGAGGCCTGGCTGCCATCGGGACTCCTCTTTCTGACCCCACAGCTGCCAGGATGGTGCTTCCTGCTCTGTAAGTGGTTCTCCATAGGACATGGAGCTGGCGCTGTGACCCAAGGACCAGCCTTGCTCTGAAGAAAAACCAAACCAAACCCATTGCTGTTAAGTTGACTCCAACTCTTAGAGACCCTAAAGGGGAGAGTAGAACTGTCTTGCAAGGTTTCCTAGGCTGTGATCTTTACAGAAGTAGATTGCCACCTCTTTCTACCACAGAGTGCCTGGAGGGTTTGAACCACTGACATCCTTTTAGCGGTCAAGTGCTTACCTATTGCACCACTGGGTATCCTTTTCTCTAAGGGAAGAAAACCTAGAAAAGCAGATTGGTTGAAAAAGGAAGACGGACTTGAAAGCTTTGTGTCAAAGTTCAAAACAGAAGTGTGTCTTGGGAGCTAGGTTTGACTAATCTTTAGGGGGTAGCCTCTTCTCCACCCCTCACTTGGAAGAATCAAACAGCCCCTGGGAGCCCAGTCCTTCTGTCACTGCAAAAGATCATATCAGGTGCCTCTGTCTCCTAGGGAACAACATGGGGTGCTGAGATAAAGGACTTGGGCAGAGTGGCCTGGAAAGGATGCCTTGATCTGTCTAGAAAGCAGATTCTTTGTCTCCAGTAGGCTGGAGTGGCCAGGGTATCCACATTGGAGCCTCTGCCTGGCCTCTCGAGGGTGGTGTGTGGTACCAGACGGCTATCAGCCTCATGGAAACCAGACCAGCTGCTGCCAGGCTGAGCTCGACTCCCAGTGACTGTATGTGTGTCAGAATAGAGCTGTACTCTGTAAGGGTTTTCAGTGGCTGAGTTTTGAGAAGTACATCCCCAGGCCTTCTTCCAAAGTGCCTCTGGCTGGACTTGAACCCGTAAATTTTTGGGCAGTGGCTGAGTTAGCAATGCTAGCAGTGTTTGCTGTTTGCAACACCAGTGACTCCTGCTTTGGGAAATGGTGGCCTTTTCCTAATGAGCAGGAAACATTCTATGGGAGCAATTGGCTAGGGTGGACTGAGCTGCCCCCGGGGTATGTCCAGGCAACAGTGGTCCCCTGAGGAGATTCTGGGTGGCAAGATGTTTCAGTTTCCCCTTTCCTCTCAGACCCAGCAAAGTTCTCTGAAGAGGGCCCATCGGGAGCCTCTGTTTGAAAACAATGCCATCTTTAGCTCAGAGCACCTCTGGGTCTTACTTCCAGGCAGGTGCCTGTGGTTAGGATCTCATGTTCTAGACTGAGAAAGCCCAGCCTAGACACCAGGCCAAGGCAGAGATGGGAACCTGCCGCTTACTGTTTAGTCTCCCTGGAAACCGGAGGGATCTCGGTAAGCAAGGTTAGTGGGCCTGACCTCAGATGGGAGCGGGTTAGAAAGAAGCAGAGATGCCTCTGTAAAGACAAAGAGTCCTCTTGGTGAGTTGGGCTCCCAAAGATAACAGGGCATTATGCTGCGGCCACACAGCTGGCTGGATGCATTCCAGGGGTTCAAGGCCAGAAGATTCATGCTAACCCCCTCCTTGCCCCTGAAACCAAAGGAGAGCACAGGCTTGCTCCCGGGCCTCTGGGAAATCACCTCCAGGGACTCTGGGAAATCACCTCCAGGCTGGGGGCCCACCCAGGAGGTGGGAAGCTTGAGTGCTGAGTAGAGATTTTCACAGCAGTACAGTCTGTTTCTCATTGGGTGGCTGGCAGAGGCGTCAGAAGTCAGTGGCAGTAGAGGAAGCCCTGGATGATGGCTTGTTTGGGTCTTCATGGTCAAGTCCCTGTTGACCCTGCTTTGCATGGGGGCTGGTGTGGGGTGTTGAAAAAGAGAAGAGGGCCTTTATCATCTGTGAAAATTGTTTCCGAAACATTATCAACTCCGATTATTGGCCACAAATTTCGTTCCCGAATCAGAGAGTGATATAGGCTTTTACAGTGCCGTAAAAAGAGTATTTGCTGGTTCTGGGCTTGTCTCACCTCCCATTTACTCGGCTGTTTTATCAATATTGCCATAATCTGACACTTGTGAATGGAGGAAGACTGTAAAGTGTCCACAGATCCTGTAAATCATGCTAAATAGAGATTAGTATTACTACTAAGTTTAAGCCCTAGTAAAAGATAATTAAAATTGATGGATGTGGCTGTAAATCTCCCTTTTATCAAATGCTCACTCTCGCATGAGCACTCTCTAGGATTATTATTTTACGGCATCATTAATGCTCTGACTATATCTGCGTCTTTAGTGGTTGCTGCTGCCCGCTGGAAAAGGGACAGTAGGAAAGGCAAGTTGATCCTCTCTGCTTTTTCTTTTGCCATAGCGCACTGCTGTGACACGTGTCTTCACATTGTGGGGGTTACCTGGTGCCTACCAGTGAAGTGTCCTCCTAATGTGTACAAGTAAACAAGGAGACACTAATACCTGGTAATCCAGGTTTTTTGGTTTTTGTTTTTTAAATAATATTTTATTGTGTGTTCAGTGAAGGTTTATATAGCAGTCTAGCTTTTTGTGCAATAATTTCTGCACAAGTTGCTCAGTGACCCGGGTGCACTCTTCACCACGCCTGAACATTCTTATCGTTTCCATTCTGATTGTTCCATTTTCATTAATCTAGTTTCCTTGTCCCCTAACAGTCTTGTTTTTGTTTTAAAGTCATCGTTGACCATTTGGTCTCGTGTAGGTGATTCCTTAGAAGGAGCACAGTACTCTTGGATGGTTTGGCTCTTTTTTAGTTGTAACGTTTACTTGTTACTACTGAGTCAACTCAGGGTGCCAACTTAAGGAGACCCCATGTGTCTCAGAGTGGAACTGTGCTCCACATAGGGTTTCCATGGGCTGATTTTTCAGAAGCACATTACCAGGCCTTTTTCAGAGGACCCTCTGGGTGGACTTGAACCTCTAACCTTCAGATTAGCAGCTGTGCGTATTTACCATTCACACCACCACTGAGTCACTTTCAAGGCTGTCATTTGTGGTGCTCTGAAATGCACACTCTTAGCAGAAGCTGCTGTTGGGCCTGCTTTCTGCAGGGACAGCTCCACACGGGTCCACGTGCTGCTACTTCTAGGAAACATAAAACTGCCAAGCCTAGATGCAAAAATATTCTTAGTAGCAGCCATGGTTGGCAGACTACAGGACTAGAGGCTGGGACTGAGCAGCTCAGTTCCCCCATGGAGGCCCACTGCACAGACACGGGCCAGGAGAATTCTTTTCCAGTTTTGACAAGTGTAAGGGTTGACACAAGGTCTGAACCAGAGGGCCTTGCCGCTGGGGCCACCGAGCTATGGGAGCTGTTTCACTGGAGGCTACCATGAGAAGGAATAGCTTGGACAGCATTGCCCGTCGGACCTCACCCTTCGCAAAATTCCACCATTTGGTCCAAGCTTCAGGTCAAAGGCAAGGTCAAGTTCTCAGTGCCTGAAACTGGCTTCTGGTCAATGGCACAGCTCCAAACATGGAATCCACATGTCTGCTAGAGATTGACTCAACTTTGATCTGGCCCCCTCTCTCCATGGCCACTGGGAAGAAACAGCATCTGTCTCTTGGTGCCTATGTATTTCCCTCCAGCTAACAGTGCTGGCCACCAGTCATCAAGAACCACTGGTGGGCGAAAGTCAGCAGCATCAGAAATGGACCTTGTGCCTCCGGCCTTACCCTGAGACTTACTGCAGTCTGGCCCTCCACCTTTGGGGCTGTAGGTACCACCTATAGTCACACGGTGGCTTCTTCAGGTGTCAGTACTCCACTTTAGCCTAAAGAATGGCCTGTATTAGATAATCCTGATGCCTTTGGAATCCGAGTTAGCCAAACCAGTTGAGCTGATTCCTACTCCATGTGTCTCAGACTAAAACTATGCTCTATAGGGTGATCAGAAGTACATCTCCAGGCCTTTTTCAGAGGTGTCTCCAGGTGGCTGCGGATCACCAACCTTTCTGTTACCACCCAAGTCTGATAACCATTTGTACCACCCAGGGACTCCCTCAGTTGGGCAGCACCCCATTATTTATGGAATGGGGGACCTAGCTCCCAACATGAACTGCAAGCCTTTCCCCAGTGGGCCAGGCCTGTGGGTGACCCAGCTCACGATCTTTGCCCTGGCCTGGATGACAAGGCCAAGTTCTCAAGCTCCAGGGCCGAGCCTGCTCTTTGGCTGGCCTTGACTGCAGGAACTGGGACATGGAGTACAAGGAAATGGCCCCACAGACAAGTCACCTGGGAGAGACTGGCTTTGGCCACAGCAGATAAACATAATTTTTTTTTTCTTTTTATTGCTCAAAGCAAAGTGATATGTACCTTGGTTGGGATCAGCAGGCTGAAAGTTCAAGAGATAAGCAGCTTTTCTTGGAGTGAGTGATCTGCAGCCCGAGCACCAAGGTTTCTCATGAGGTTCCCTCGGCCTTGTCACCTTTTGAACTTTCAGACGGCTCAGTGGGCCAGGGGCCCTGGTTTCCCTCTGCCCATTTCACAATCCCCAGCAGTGGGGTGCGCAAGGAGAGAGAAGGAGGTGACTGCACCCCATTGCTTCGGTCCCACTACAGGGTGCCCTGGTGACATGACTTTCCATTCTGCCACCAGCAGAGTGGCAGCCAACATTTAGGGCCCTGTTGTGTGCTGGGCTTTGGGTTTCTGGAACCTTCCTAGGGCCTAAGGCTAAGTGGAGCTGAACAGCAAACTCATGAACCAGGCTTCAGTATATGGTGCCACCTGTGAAGTATGGCTCAGATGGCCCTTGAAGACTGCTTGTGTGTATGAAGTGCTTATAGAAAAAAAATGCTGTTTCCTGAGCCCTCTCTCCAGGCCTCTTGCATGAGAGGGGAAGGAAGTGTGCGGAGAGCTTTATACACCGTTGGGTTTGGGGACCCACTGGCCTGGTCTTCATACCTAGTGCTATGAGTGAAGACCAGAGCCTTCATCTCAAAAGTGGAAAATCACTCCTCCCATCATCTCCTAAAACTGATGAAGGCAAAGCAACTTCATCTAAGTAAGCAAATAAATGATTGTCATTGACGAATGTGTGACTGTGGACTCAGGAGTAAGTCAGCTCAACATGTCAGGTATGACCCTGCTGCTTTGAATCTGTTTTGAGATCTGGCTTTGATATAATCACACATGACAACGAAAATAGCTTTGGGAAACATGCCCACAGGCATAGACCTGCCCAGATTCAAGTAGAGCCCTGCCGAGGCAGATGAACTTGGTGATGAACTAGGGTGGGAGCCATGCTGAAGATTAAAAATAAAAGAATTGAGTGCCAATGACAATAGATACTTGTCTGTAAAACATGAAGATTCTTTCTCAGGCTCAGAGTCCACTCATCTGCAGCTCCGCTCCGTAACTATCGGGAGCCCTGGTGGTACAGTAGTTAAGTGCTCAGCTGCTAACTGAAAGGTTCTGTAGAAGGATGTGGCCACCTGCTTTCAGAAATAGCCTTAGAAATAGCAGTTCTGTTCTGTCCTACAGGGTCTCTGTGAGTTGGAAACAACAGCAATGGATTTGGCTTGGGCTTTTGGTTCTGTAATTATTTATCAAATACTTGTGTCCCAAGCGCTGTCCCAGGCTCCTTGGATATAACCATGCACGAGAGACAGCCTCTCCCTGCTGAAGGTCACACCTGGTACAGGAGAAGAGAAGTGAGCTCAGGTGCTAAGTATCAGGACTCGGAGGGGTCACCCCTGACTCAGTCTCCTTTCTGTATTCCTGATCGTATTGTGGAGTCCTTGGGTGGTGCGAATGGTTAATGAGCTTGGCCACTGATTGAGAGGCTGGAGGTTTGAGTCTGCCCAGGGGTGCCTCAGAAGAAAGGCCTGGCTATCTACATATGAAAAACCAGCCATTGAAAACACTACGGCACGGCACACAGTTCTACTCTTACACACATGGGGTCCCCATGAGTAGGAAGTGCCTCAGTGGCAGTTGGCACTCCTATTGTGGAGTGTGTGTGTGTGCACGCTGAGGGACAGTCTTGGAGAGTGGGTAGCCTGTGCACAGAGCACTATCAGCCTTACTGACCAAATCTGTTACGCTTCAAATCCCAGCCTCCCACCTTGGAAAGCTCTCACTTTGGAAGCTGACACTCACTGAGGATTTAGCATCGGATCTTTTTTCCCTCTCTATTTTTCTTTTAGGATATTATTTAGTTACTTGAATAGACATCACAGTTGATATTAGGCTTCTTAAAAATGTATCCTTTGATCTTTTCAACAAAGAAAGAACAAACAAAAAAGGCAAGAAAATGAAAACAAAAGCTCAGGGGCTGTAATTCAAGTAAAACCCTAAAAAGATGAGGGCTTAAGCAGACTATAAACCACTCTCAGCCACTTAAACTAATAAACCTGACTATCTTGAAGAGTAAACACCATATTGTTTTGACAACTATTAGATTTTTACTACTCTCCAATAAAGTGAGTACATTATTCCTTTCAAATAATATTCCATTCATTGTTTCCTAAAGATTAACAATTGCAAGAGATGTCAACAATTTTCACTCTTTAAATTAAGTATAATAGGCTTTTATAGCGCAGTATAAAGATATCGAAGGCAAAGCCTGCAATTGCAACACCTCAATTTTTCTTTTATCTATCAATACAGCCCCAATTTGACACTTGGGAGCAGAGGAAGCTTGTAAACAGCCCATAGACCCCATAAAGTTGGTCACATTTGGATTAGGGTTACAGCTCACTTTAGGTGCAGTAAACTGATAATTTAATTAACTAATGGGGCTGTAAGCACTAACGTTTATCTAATTAGCGTCTTTCTCCTTTGCCTCATGGTAATTCCGGTGCCTGGTGTTCGCCTATTAGTAACAGCCTGGGCCAGGACTCCCAGACTGGAGAAGCTGTCCACCAGCCTCAGGACACTGCCTCCGCTCTGGGTGTCGCTGTGACATCACTACGGTGCCCAGAGAAAAAGAAGACACGCATCCAGAGCCAGTCACAAATAATGACTTCATTGACAGAGGCTGCAAACATTCTCTTCTTGGCATCTGATATGATTTGCATGCATATTTCAGCAACGTCTACGTCCACTAGTGCTGTGTATATGTGTGTGGATGTAAGTGTGTGCACGTGTATCAGTGCGAGGGTGCAAGTGTATGCCTGTGTACGCGTAGCTTGTGTGTGTGTGTATGTGTGACAATGCACGCATATATGATGGAGAGTGTGTGAGTGTGTGTGTGCACTTAAGTGCATAGTGATCATGTACGTGACTGGGTGTGAGTGCATATGTACGTGTGAGTGTGTGTGGTGTCTAATTGTGTGTGTGACTGTGTATGTAATTAGATGCATACGTGCCTGTGGAGGGGAGAGTGTATATATGCATGTGTATGTGAGTTTGATTGTGTAACCACATACAAGTGTGTGTGAATAGGGTGTGATTGTGCAAGTGCGTAAATGTGTGATGTTGTGTGTGCGTGAGTATGAATGTGGGAGTGTATGCATGTGTGTATGTGACTGCATGTGTATGAAAATGTGAAAGGGTGTATATGAGAGTGTGTGAACGGGCAAGTATGTGTATGTGTGTGAATGTGTGCATGTGACTGTGTGTGAACGTGTGTGACTGTATGAGACTGTGAATGTCTGTGTGTGCATGTGTGCGTGTGTGTGACTGTGTGACAGTGTGGCAGTGTACGTACTGAGGATCTGAGAGGCATCAGCTCTGCCTTCGGCACAGCTCCGGAGGGGAAAGGACAGCAGGAGGTGGGATCGGACACCAACGGTTCCCGAGGGCAGGTGGTGGGGCGCAAGCTCTCTTACACCCCCTGGGAGACCCTGTCACAGCCCCATCACCCTTGAAATGAGTAGATATGCATTTTGCATTTTTCCGCTTTCTTTGTCACCCGGCAAGCCAGCACTGGCGCACAGCTGTGAGACGAAGCCCACCGCCCACCCGAGGGGCCCTGAGTGATGCGCAGGTTTCCTCATCTCTGCGCCAGACTCCTCGGGGCCTCATTCCAGGGAAATCGCAATCTAAGTAGAGAAATGGAATCCTGACCCCAAGCTCATTCTCTGCTCAGGTCCACAGGAGGCCACCCAAGCCTGGGCGAGTCAGTTTATGGCTCAGACACCTGGAGATCTTCCAGAAACTCCCGGACCCTGAGCCCCAGAGAGGGTGCCCTCTTGAGGAGCCTGAGGGCACAGCCAAGCTCAGAACGCGAGGCTTGAGTAAGAGCTTCCGGGGCAAATGCTGTCCCTGCGGCTGTCCCCCAGCCCCCAAACTCTAGAAGGTAACACAGCTGCCTCCGGCCTGAGTGGAGAACGCAGTGGACTGTCGTTTTGTGCCATCCAGTCAATTCCAACTCATAGCAACCCCATAAGACAGAGTACAACCGCCCAGTAGAGTTTTCTAGGCTGCAATCTTTCCAGAAGCCAATCTCCGGGTCTTTATCCCGCAGAACTGGTGGTGCGTTTGAACTGCCACTGTTTAAGTTAGAAAATGAGCGCTTATCAGTGGCGACCCCAGGGCTCCTTTGCAGTGGGCTAGCCAAAATCAAACCAAACCTCTTGCTGTTGTGTCGATTCTGACTCAAAGAGATCCTACAGGACAGATTATGGCTGCCCCATAGGACCTCTCAGGCTGAAAATGTTTACAGCACAAACCGCGGCCGTCTTTTTCCCATGGAATGGCTGGTGGGTTCACATCCCAGGCATTTTGGTTAGCAGCCAACAGGTCTGCTTTGTAGTGGGCCCCGCAGGTTTGTTTACAGATTTCAGCTCCACCTGAAGCTTGCTTCAGATGTGAGTTGTGGTCCCTGCAGGTTTCACCGAGAGCATCCTGAGAGGGGTTGAGCAGTGGGGACGCCGGCGGTGTCAGCACAGAGCGGGCCAGCAGAGGGCAGCAACGAGTCAGCTCCGGAGGGGGCCAGCTTGGTTAGTGTCCACTGTTCTGGAGGGTCTGCCCATTGCTAATCCTGCCTGCTGGCCAGGCAGGACTGTCCCTTTGGAAGCCTTGTCAACTCTGACTGTGCAGAATGTTCCAGCATTGCGGGAGGTGGGGGTGGAGCGAGGAAGGCTCTACCCAGACATTTGGGATTCAACTAGTTTGGGAAACACTCCTCGTTCAAGTTCCCCGGTGGGGACAAAGGAGCCCTAAGAGTGGAGAACTGTGAGTGTCATAGTTATCAAGCACTGAGCGCAGGTGTGTAGCAAGTGCTGCTTTCAGCACTTAATGCATATTTTCCTCATTCTGCCCAGTGGCACATACAGCCACCAGACTTTTTCAGCCTCTGGCGTGTATTGGAAAGCTGCTGTACCATTGCGAATGCCTGCTTCTCAAAGCAAGGCTTTTATGGCGATCTGAAACCAAAGAAAAGGGTGTGGGATGCAAATTACCGTTTTTACAGGGTGTTGTATGAGGTGTCTTAATTTCTGGAAAGAAAAAATAGAAATTTTGAAAATTTTTATTTGCTACACGTATGTACCAAGATAACCTTTGTGAGGAGTTTGACATAATTCCGGGTACTACAAATTATTGCTAAACGCTTAACGGTGGGCTTGTGGGACAGAGTAAGGAAAAAAAATCCATACTACCTACCAAAAATTCAGACTCAGTGATTCAGCATGCCTCTGTTAATGAACGCACGTGGGATCAAGCAAAAAATTAAAAACAGAAAATAGTTGGGTCACCAAAGCGTTAAAGGAAATCCCGCTGGCGTATTGGCTAAAAGCGCTACATCTGCTGGCGAAAACGTCAGCAGTTAGAAGGCAGCAGGCGCTCCTTGAAAACCTTATGGCACATTCTACTCTGTCCTGTAGGGTCACTGTGAGTCGAAATGGACTCCACAGCCGCGTTTTTTTCTTGTTTGTTTGTTTTTTAAGGAGTTTAACTGTTCCGTCCTAACGACAACTTGGTGAGGCAGGAATGTTCTCATTTCGATTTACAAGGTGAAGCGGCTGTTCCATCGAGGCTTTGCTTGTCGGTGTGGGTCCGGAATTTGAGTCGAGCTGACTGGATCGTGGGGCTGCCTGGCTTCCTCTTGTTTGGGATCTTAGGTACCACTCAGAAACAGCACACATCTCCCTTGGGGACGCTTCCATAGTGGCAGGAGAAAAGCTTTGGCCAGACACACTAGGATAACTTGAATTTGCACGGGATGCTTTCTCAAAACAATCTCAACATGAACTGTGTACTTTAACTTTTGGATTAAGTGTTTTTTTCACAGATGTTTTGGTAGCATGGTTTATTCTTTTTTATTAACCCCCCCCATTGGAAGAGTCGCTTAATGCTAAGTAACCACAGTCTCTCTCTTTTAACGCATTGTTTAAGCAAAGGAGTGGCAAATATCAGAATTTTTTTTTTTTTGGCAGAACAAAACTTGAGCTTATGCATTTTATGCATTTTTAGAGAGGCAGAAAACTTGACCTCATTTCATTTACACTTCTGTATTTACTGAGCTGAGAATGTATCAGGATTTGGCTATGACAATACTGCCATCTGGTGGAGTATCAAAAGGTGGCCATTTACCTGGGTGGTAAGGAGCCCAGGTGGTACAGTGGTTTAGCACTTGGCTGCTCAGTGTAAGGTCAGCAGTTCGAACCTGGCAGCCGCTCTCCGGGAGGCAGATAGGGCACTCTGCTTCTGCAGACTTCACAACTTGGGAAACCCTATGGGACAGTTATCTGCTCTATAGGGTTGCTGTGAGTTGGAATTTACCAGATGGCAATGGGTTACCTAGGTGGTGCAAATTGTTAAGCACTCAGTTGTTAACCAAAAGGCTAGAGGTTGGAGTCCACCCAGAGGTGACTCAGAAGAAAGGTCTGGCAGTCTATTTCCAAAGAATCAGCCACGGACAATTCTGTGGAGCACAGTTCTGCTGTGACAGCCGCGGGTCACTGTGAGTCAGAGTTGACTCGATAGCAACTGGCCGACTGGTGACCCTAGATCTACTTCTGGTGGAGGAAGGAGGAAGAGTAGCCATGAAAAGATCCTGCCTGCTCTGTGAACAGTTCCACTGGGGTCAAAGTCAGAATCATGTCTCTACAGTGACAGAGGCCATAGGTGACACAGAAGGCTCAGTCCAGACCTAGTTCTGCTGGTCACTGCCAGTCTCTACTACTCGAGGATAAGTGGTTCCAGGAGCCCTGGGGACGCTGGTTGGAGAGCTAATTACCCTACAGCCATACTCCCACCCTACTGGCAAAGACAAGGAGGAAAATCTGAGCCCAGGATGTGGCTTCTCTCTGTCCTGTATTTTAGGAGGTCTAGGCAGGGATCTTTCTTTCTTCTTGTTTGTTTCTTTATTGAGATATAAACCACTTGCCATACAATTCACCTGTTTAACATGTGCAGTTCAATGGCTTTCAGTGCATTCTCAGGCGTGTGCAACCATCACTGTAAGTAATCGGCTTTAGAACATTTTCATTGCCTCAGAAAGAGAAACCCTGTGTCCTTTGGCTGTCTCTCCACACCCTCCTGTCCTCTTAGGCCCTGCCAACGTCTCATCTGCTTGCAGTCCATGTGGATTTGCTTATTTTGGACATTTCGTATGAATAGAATCATACACTATGTAGTCTTTGTTCACCGAGTGGCTACTTTCACTTAGCATAATGTCTTCTAGGTTCATCTACATTGTAGCATGTATTGGTAATTCATTCCTTTTCACTGCTGAGTAGTATTCCATTGTATGGATATACCACATTATATTTTCCATTAATCAATGAATAGACATTAAAATTGTTTCTACTTTTTGGCTTTTATGAATAATGTCACTATGAAGTGTTTGTGTGGATGTATGTAGTCTCATTGCTTTGGGGTATATATACTTAGGAGTGAAATTCATGGTCAAAGGGTAACTCTATGTTTAACTTTTTTGAAGAGCCATCAGATTGTTTTCCAAAGAGGCTGCACCATTTTATATTCCTACCAGCAGTGCATAAAGTTTCCCATTTTTCCATGTCTTCACCAGCACTGTTTAATCTTTTTAATTATAACTATTCTAGTGGGTATGAAGAGGTTTCTCACGGTAGCTTTGATTTGAATTTCTCTCATGGCTAACAATGTTGATAGTCTTTTCACACTCTTTGGGCCATTTGTGTATCTTTTGAGACACCCCCCCCCAAACAAACTCCTTGTTGTCTACTTGATTTCAATCTCATTTGCTTATTTTTAAATCTCGTTATTTGTCTTGTTACTGAGTTGTAAAAACTCTTTGTATATTCCAAATACAAGTCCTTTATTAGCACAGAATTTGCATAAGTTTTCTCTCATTCAAGGAGTTATCTTTTCCCTTGATCGAAGCCAAAGCCACTGCCATTGATTCGATTCTGACTCATAGTGGCCCTATAGGCCAGAGTAGAACTGGCCCATTGAGTTTCCCAGGAGCCCGTGGCAGATTTGAACTGCAGACCTTTTGGTTAGCAGATGTAGCACTTAACAACTCCGCCACCAGGCTTTCCATTGGTGGTATCCTTTCAGGTTCAAAAGTGTTTTATTTTGCTGAACTCCAAATCACTTATTTATTTTTGGTATTTGTGCTTTAGGGAAACCCTGGTGGTCTAGTGATTAAATGCTATATCTTCTAAATAAAAGATCCACAGTTAGAATCCACCGGGCATTCCTTGGAAACTCAGGGAGAAGTTCTACTCTGTCCTATAGGGTCACTGTGAGTTGTTGAAATTGACTCGATGGCTGTGGGTTTGGTTTTCTGGTTTGTTTTATGTTTTGGAGCTTGACTCTAAGAAGCTAGTGCTTTACTAAACCCAAAGTCATGAAGATTTATACCTACATTCTCTTTCAAGAATTTTGTAGTTTTAGTTCTTACATTTGAGTCATTGATCTATTTTGAATTAATTTTTTGTGTGTGGTGTGAGGTAGAAGTCCAATTTCATTCTTTTCTATGTAGATATCCAGCTGTCCCGACATCATTTGTTGAGATTATTCTTTCTTCTATTGAACTGTTTTGCACCCTTGGTGAAAAACCAGTTGAGCATAAATGTGATAGTTTATTTCTGGATTGTCAATTCTATTCGATTTACACATATGTGTCTATAGTTATGCCACTATTACTCTGTCATGATTAATGTAGCTTTGTAGTAAGTTTTGAAATTGGAAAGTGGAAATCCTCCTACTTTGTTCTTTTTTTAAAAGATTGTTTTGGCTATTCTGAGTCTCTTGAATTTTCGTCCTAATGTTTAGGATCAGCTTGCCAACTCCTGAAAAGAAGCCAGCTGGGGTTTTGATAGGGATGACACTGAATCTATTGATCAATTTGAAGAGTATTGTTATCTTAACAATGTTAAGTTGTCTGATTCATTAATACATTTATTTAAATTGCCTTTAATGTCTTTCAGCGATGTCTCATAGGTTTCAGAGTATAAATCTGGCACCTTTGTTGTCAAATCCATCCCTAAGGGGCAGGGCCAAGGTGACAGAATAGTCAGACACATTGTATCATCCCATTCACAACAAAGACCCTCCAAAACAAGTTAATTGGATATACATGACAATCTACTGACCCTAATCATCAAAAACAGAGCTGAAGAATTGAACTGAGTGACAGCTGGAAGGAGAGACAAGATAGAAACAGTGGAAAAGGGGTTTAAAGATTATTTCAGGGTAATAATTTCGGGGGTTCAACCAGCCTCTGTGGCTCCCCAAAAGTCTGGGTTCCATGAGAATTTGAAATTCCATCCTGCATTTTCCCTCTTTCAGTCAGGATTCTTCCAAAGAATCTTTGACCAAAATGTTCAGAAATGGCAGCCAGGTACCATCCAATTCTTCTGGTTTCATGGCAAAGCAGGAAGTCATTTATAGAGGCAGTGACCCACACATTCCATTTCCTCCTCCTGTTCCTGACTCTCCTCCTTCCTCTGTTACTCTAGGCCAATAGAGAGCAACTGTCATACCTTGGATGGCTATTGGCAAGCTTTTAAGACCCTAGGCACACCCAGTGAGTAGCAGGTAGACCAGAACCACTAAAGAAATTCTTAGGTCAAGGTTCATTCTTGAGCACCCATCCTACAGGGCCAGGATTCTTTCTCTATGGTTCCCCGAGGTCTGGGATTATCAGACCGTATCCTGGGGCTCAGGATTATGGTGGGGCGTTTCTGAAAACGAGTGTCTGGAATTGGCACTGTGCTTTCTCCTGGTGTCTGCACACTCCCCGACTCCAGCAGCATTCCTGCCCCTCATTGATCACATATGCAAAATATCTTTCTATTTATTAAAATAGTTATCATTGTGACAATTACAATTTTTTCACGAAGACCTGACTAATGGTCATAATTTTTTTCCCTTTCCACCCCCCTGGCATTCGTGGGACCCACCATTCCTCATAATCACGTCATCACCATGATCGTTGCCTCCCCTGCTCTCCCGCTGCGTCTTCTTCCCCGGCTTTCTACCCACAGCTTTGCAGGCCTTCCCCTTAGGAATGGCCCTCCCCACCAAGTTTCCAACCTTCCGTCAAGCCTTGCCTGGAAATGGCTCAGGAGACAAGGGTAATGTTCCAGAAACAGCAAGGGAAAAGCCCCAGGGTGCTAAGCTGCCAGGGACTCCAACAGCACATAGTGGCATCCAAAAGGGTCTCCCCTTGGGCAGAACTGCTGAGTAAAGCTTGTGTCCAGGTTGGATGCATATTCCTGGCTTAGAGCACTGTGTCGCTGGTTGTCAGCCCATCGTTCTCCTAGCCAGGTGCCTTTGAGCAGTGCACAGACTCTACAATGGCATGAGTTGACCCTGCAGGCCACTGCTGCTCCAGGCTCCAGCCCCTGATCTGGAAAAATGTTTGACCATTGTCTCTCCCAGTAGTCACTGCCCAAGCCTGAAGATGCTCCACATTCAATGGCCCCAATAGTAGCCCCGTCACTGAGGGCCACCACATGCCAGTGCTCGTACAGTTGTGTTAGCTCTCTTAACATGGGGCTTCTACATGGGCCAGTGCCTCCCCATGGAGCCACACCACTTACACTGCAATTCCTCATTGGTTCCTCTCTAGACTGGACTCTTCTGTAAGGGCAAAGGGATCTGGGTGTCACATGTGTGCCTTTTGTCACTGGACCCATACTGCAGACTGGCTTTGCCTTCTTTTTTTTTTTTTTGGTAGGATATATAATATTCCTAATAATATTTGTTCTGGTTGTTAGGTGTCACCAAGACTGCTCAAACTCAAAGTAACCCTGTAGACAGCAGAATTAAATACTTCCGGGTCCTTTGCCATTTTCACATTATTGCTGTGTCTGAGCCCATTTTTGAAGCCGCTGCGAGTCTTCCTCTTTTTCGCTGACCCTCTGATTTACCAAGCATGAGGTCCTTCACCAGGGACTGGCCCCTCCTGGTAACATGTCCAAAGTACATGAGAGAACGTTTCATCATCCTCACTTCTAAGGAGTATTCTAGCTATACTTCTTCAAAGGCAGATTTGTTCATTCATCTGGCAGTCCAGGTTATGTTCAGTATTCTTTGCCAATATCGCAATTCTAATGTGTTAAATCCTGATGATGCATTTTTTTTTTGTCATATAGTCCAGCTTTACAGATCATTTGCTTAGCACACAGATGGAATAAGTATGGTGAGAAGATATGATCCTAATTTTAAACCGTGTGGTGCCCCTGTTCTTTTTGTACTACGGACTCTTGGTCTGTGCACCAATGCCGTGTGAGGACAATTAAGTGTTCTGGAATTCCCGTTCTTTGAAACATTATCTATAAGTTGTTAGGATCCACACAGTTGAATGCCTTTGCATAGTCAATAAAACACAGGTAAGCATCTTCTGATAGTTTCTGCTTTCAACCAAGTTACATCTGACTTCAGTAACGACATCCCTTGTCCATGTTTTCTTCTAAATCTGGCTTGAATTTCAGGCAGTTTCCTGACCAACTAACTGGAAGAGATCCATATTTATGCCCATTGCAATGAAAGATGATCCAACAGAATGTGAAAAGTATTCAGCAATATTATAAATATCTCATTCAATTAAAATTTTTGCTGAAGATAAATGAAAAATTGTTGTAACCATCCACTGACAAGGAGATCTTTTCCAGCTACTAATAATACTGTTGCCAGGCGTCTCAGATACCGTGGACTCGTGTAAAGTCCTTGCCTCTCACTAATCAAGACCAAACAGGAAAGGCACAGAGACTCTTTCCACACGAGTAAGGTTTATTAGAGAAAAGACCTGCAGTCAGAGATGGAGAGGGCCTTTAGGGCAACACTAGCCACAGCTTGCTGAACAAAACGTTTGTCTAGCTTTTGAAAGGTTTGGAGGCGGGAAGGGGAGTTATGATTTACTTGTTAAGTAACAGGAGGGAAAAGTAGACCAAAGGTAATGAAGTGTGTGCACAAGTGGATTTCAAGACGGCCTTCACAGTGAAGGCTTCTGGGACTCGTAATAGGACTCATGATACAGTGTTGTGCCTGGGTAGTTTCTTGCTCCCTTGGTTTGATTCTCCAGTCCTAGCTGTAGCTCTCTGGTGAAAGCTGAACTTTCTGAGTATATGTTCAGAACTGGTTTCACCTGATTCCTTCTGAAAAACAACTCTGAGGAAGTTTACCCAATCATGTGAAGGACTTATCACAGTGTCCCCGGATGTGGTTAATCTTAGACTCTTTCATCCTCTCTCACCTGTTAGCAGTTTCCTCCACTGTTTACTGAAAGGCATTTGCATAAAAAGATGTTTACGTGGTTTCTAGCTTTCCTGTCTCTGTTACCTAGGTGTAGTGCCAGATGCACTGCTTTACTGGAAAAGTTATTAAAATGAAAGGAATTCAGAGGCCTTCAGACTCCCTGTCTCAATACCTGTCAGTTACTGAACTGTTCTATAAGCCTACAGTCCTTTCACCTACCTGTAGTAACTCATTTGATCCTCACATCAGTCCTGTAAGGAGGTATTTTTAACCCATGTATTGTTGTTGTTAGTTACTGTTGAATCAGTCTTGATCATAATTAACCTTATGCATAACTGATGGGAACGGTGCTATTCAGTCAACCCATCAATCCATTCATTGAGTTTCCCTCTTTTTTTTTTGACCTTCCACTTTAACAAAAATGGAAGCCTTTTCTAATGATTGGTCTTTTCTTTTTTTTTCTTTTTTATTTTTTTTAATTTTTATTTGACATGACTGAGTGAAAATGTACATTCCCATATAAATTTACATGCCCACCTATATGCAGCTTCCACTGCTCTCCCTGTCCGGTGACTGCACACTGTTCCTCTCTGCTCCATACATGTCTCATCCTCCCAACAACCTGCTTTCCCCTCCTCTCCGTCCACTCCCCTTCCTCCAGCCAGAGGTCAGCAAGATGATATCCTATAGATGTATAGAACCATAAAGTGCTTCCAAAATATGGTCACTCTGCATTGCCAAGTCCAATCCATTCCTGTCCAAAGAGTGGACCTTTGCTATAATTTATGGGAAAGGGCAGCATCAGGGCCGGGGGCCATGCTCTCAGAGGAACCCCCAAACCGCTGGACCATCAATTGAGGTCTTTTAGTGGAGATCTCATGATGCACCCCTTTTTATTCTTGTGTTGCCAGTGAGACTCCTCTCTGTGAGCTCCATCGTGGCTATCACTGGTGGTGGCCGGGCACCATCCGGTTCCTCCGGTCCCAAATCGATGTAGGCACCCACTCTTGTGGGTCTCTCTGTCTTCTCGGTTGTCTTTACCACATGTCATTTTGGTCCTCGGTGAGCATCCATTCCTGCTGAGTTGGGACCATTTGCTGTGTCCTCGGATGACAGCTTGGCAGCTTTTAAGACCCCAGACACCACTCGTGATTGGTCTTTTCTGATGACATTTACAAAATAAGTGGTCAAGATCATGCCATTCTCACTTCTAAGGAACACTGTATTTGTATTTCTTTTAAGACTGGTTTGTTATTCTGGCATCCTGCATATTCAATATTTGTTACCAGCACCACAGTTTGAAGGCATCAATTATTCTTTGGTCTTCCTTTTTTCATTCTCTAGCTTTCACATGAATATGAGGTGATTGAAAACACCATGGCTTGGGTCAGACATACCGTAGTCATCAAAGTAACATCTTTGCTTTTTAGAACTTCCAAGGGTTCTTTTGCAACAGATTTGTTCAACATAATGCATCATCTGATTTCTTGATTATTGCTTCCATGGGCATCGATTGTTGATCCAAGTAGAATGAAGCTGTTGCCAACTTCAATTTCTTCTCCATTTTTCATGATATTGTTTATCAGTCCAGTTGTGAGGAATTTTTTCCTTTATGCTGAGTTGTCGTTAACACTGAAGACTTTGACCTTCATCAATAAGTGCTTCAGGTTGCCTTCACTTCGTGGGAGGCAAGGTTATGTCATCTGTATATTCCAGGTTGTTAATGAGTCTTCCTCCCATCCTGATGCCATGTTCTTCAGATAATTGGCTTTTCAGGTTATTTCTTCAGCACACAGATTGAATAAATAAGGGGAAAGTTTCAACCCTATGGATCCTGCCCTGTGCAGCTTATAATCAATCAAAGCACACCAAGAAGGGAAAAGGACTTTATTTCAGGTCGATCAAGAATCAGAAAGAATGTTTCTCAAATTATGAAACCTAATTCGTTGGAAGCTCAGTTTTTTATCGAGTTTCAAACAAGGCCATTCAAGGAAACACCAGGGGTTCTATAAGCTGCCATGGCATGCACGTGCATTAGAGTCATTCACACATCCTTTTCTTAGCATGTAGAGCCCATGGAAGCAGCACTCAAGAAATCAAAAGATGCATTGCTTTGGGAAAATCTACTGCAAAGGGACATCTTTATGTACTAAAAAGTGAGGATGTCACCTGGACAACTAAGATGCACCTGACCCGAGCTATGGTATTTTCAACAGCATTACATGTATGTAAAAGCTGGACAGAAGAAGAATTGTTACCTTTGAGTCATTACATTGGAGAAGAATATTAAATTTACCACAGACTGCCAAAAGAAGGAACAGATCTATCCTGGAAGAAGTACAACCAGAGTGCTCCTTGAAAGCAAAGATGGTGAGACTATGTCTAACATACTTCAGACATGTTGTCAGGAACGATCGATCCCTGAAGAAGGACATTACGCTTGGTAGAGTGGAGCATCAGCAAAAAAGAGAAAGACCCTCAACAAGATGGACTGACACAGTGGCTGCAACGATGGGCTGAGCATAAAAATGACTGTGGGTCTGGCACAGGGCCAGGCAGTATTTCCCTCTGTTGTGAATACGGTCACTTTGCGATGGAACTGACTGAGCAGCACCTAACAACAAGAGAACATCTAACTCTGCCTTGGGATGGTAACTTTACTATGCAGATGAGACCTTTAGCAGGTTCAAGCAGGCTAGAAGCAGGAATTTATCTAGCTTTGAAAAAGAGTCTAAAAGGTCAGAGAGTCTTTCTGTGATTCTAATCAGCATAGAACAGAAATTATGTTAAGCCTTGGGAAGGGACTGTACTTTTGCAGTTCAGCTAAGACATTATGATACTTTAGCTGGGCTTTGCTACCAAATCTGACACACACTTTTTCCAGTATCCCCTTGGCCTGGTCGAATAATTACCTCTTGATCCACGTACAACTGCTTTGTATGTTGTAGTTAGGTGCCATTGTGTTGTTCTGCAATTCTCCGTGACAGAGTGAACTGCCCCATAGGGCTTCCAAGTTGTACTCGACTGGAGCAGACTGCCAGGGCTTTTTCCCACAGAGCAGCTGGGTGAGTTCAAACCAGTGACTGTTTGTTTGGGTAACAGCTGAGCACTTAACTGTTGTCCCATCAGGTTCAGAAAAGCTTAGCAGCTTGCCTCAGGTCACGCAACTGCCACTGAACATGGAAAAACTGGTGTCAAAATCACCTCTTAACTGCTACCCTGATGACATGACATTATGATTGGTGACATGGAGCCTTTCAAGTGGATATTGTCGTTCTTCAGGGATTCTTTAAGGGGGAAATAATTTTGACTATTGGGAGGCTAAGGGAGAAGACATATTTGCTGAAAGAGGCACTATGAAAATATATGAACTCCGGAGTCTAGGAGACCTGGATTCAAGTGCCAGCTCAGCCACTTAAAAGCTTGTGACATTGGGCAAGTTCCTTCACTCTTTTTTGCCTCTGTTTCATCATCTGTAAAGCAGGAATAATAATAATAAAACTAGTTGCTGTCCAGTGTCGGTCTGACTCCTGCAGGCCCTATGTGTCTCAAAGTAGGAATGTACTCAGTAAGGTCAACGAAAGACTTTTTGTAAATACATTGTTGGGCCTTCCTTCCAAGGTGCCCCTGACTGGCCTTGAACCTCCAACCTTTTGGTTAGCAGCCAAGCTCGTTAACCGTAACAGGGTTGTGAGGAACAGATGAGAAAAATCCATGCTGAGTGCCTAGTACAGGGCCTGCCACACAGGCAGGAGGTATCCTGATAACTCAGGATAAAGGCTGTTGTTGTCATTGTTGCTAACATGACTCCTCTTCCAGTGATGGTACCACATTGCTCTCAGTTGCACACAGCCCTGTGCCCTTGGTGTCTGATACGGCTGCATGCTTATCAGTCTATGAGGGAGGGGGACATTGCCTAGAGATCCCAGTGGTACAAGCGGTTAAGCAACTTGTATGATAACCAGAAGGCTGGTGGTTCAAATCCACCAAAGCTCCATGAAACACCTGGCAATCCCCCATTGCCGTGGTGTCTGGTCCGACTCATAGTCATCCTAGAGGTCAGAGTAGAATTGCCCCGTAGAGTTTCCAAGGAGAGCCTGGCAGATTAGAACTGCCGACGTTTTGGTTAGCAGACGTAGCCCTTAACCCACTATGACAGCAAGGTTTCCCCCTGTAAAGATTACAGTCTAGGAAACACCGTGGAGCGGTTCTACTCTGTAATACGTTTCACTATGAATCAGAATCAACTTGACAACACCTAGGAAAAAATTCTAAAAGGGCCAGCAGCTCCTACCACTGCTGCATTTCAAATAAGGTAATTTCCCTAGAAATCTCTGCAAGGTCTGAAAATGCCCACCATCCCCTGTGGGAAAAAGGCTCAGCCAGGCTGTAGCTTCTCCTTAAGGTTAAGGTGCTCTGATCTATTTCAAAAAATGACAGTCGCCAACAGGCTGACCTTTTGGGAAAGGGGCCCATCAATCCACCAGACTTGATAATCAGCTCTGGGAGATGAGAAGAGTCTGGAAATGATATTCTCAAACATTCGTTAAATGGATCATTTTCAATGCAAGGCTAAGCCGCTGAAGAGAGAACAATTACCAGAAGAAACCACTAGAGGGTGCCAAAATCCACCTCTTCATTCTGCCAGCTTCAGCAGGAAGAAGACAGGTTTCATGATGTTTGTCGTCGGAAAGCAAATATACACCAAGATGTAACCACCTTCTCCATCCTCCTGCCCCGGGCTCAGCCATTTATGCACATTTTAAAAGCTTGTAATTCTGTGGTCTCATCTTTATTCCTTAATTGTTGCTTGTACTTTGCCCTTCAGTGAATGGCTTACAAAAGCATTGAGAAACAATTATTCATGACCAGCAATTAATTACTGCCGTGTTTCAGACACTGAGGCATTTTTTTTTATTCACTACCTTCAATTCTCACAGGAGTCCCTGGATGGTCCAAATATTTAAGATGCTTAGCTTCTCACCAAAAGGTTGGTGATCTGAGTTCACCCAGCGGTGCCTCAGAAGAAAGACCCACCTCCGAAAATTCTACCACTGAAAACTCTTTACAGAGCACGATTCTACTTTGACACACAAGAAGTCACCCTGAGAAATGACTCAGAGGCGACTTTTCTTATTTTAAATTTTGATTGTCCCAACAACTCTGTTAGGTGGATGCTGTTACACTTTTTGTTGTTATTATTAAACTTAGTAACTTTTAATTGTAAAAAAAAAAAAAAGAGAATAACACAATTTAATAATCCTGGTGGCATAGTGGTGAAGAGCTCTGCCTGCCAACTGAAAGACTGGCAGTTTAGATCTACCAGGGATTCCTTGGACAGTCTAAAGGGTAGTTCTATTCTGCCTAGAAGGTTGCTGTGAGACAGACTCACTCTAAGACAATGGGTGTTATGGATTGAATTGTGTGCCCCCAAGAATGTGTGTGGTAGTTTGTAAGGACCATGATTTCTGGCATGGTGTGATGTTCCTCATTTTGTAAATCCTGCCTCTATGATGTTAATGAGGGAAGATGGAGGCAGTTATGTCTGTAGGGCAGGATTCAGTATCTAAGACTGTTCTGTCCCTTGAGGCAGTCTCTTGAGATATATAGGAAAGAAACTAGTAGAGAAATTTGGAGACCTCGTACCATCAAGTTGTGCCAGAAGCTGAACACATCCTTTGGAAAGTATCGGGGTCCCTGGACCTCAGAATCTTCCACTCCAGGGGAAGACTGATGACAAGGACCTTCCTCCAGTGCCAGCAGGGAAAGCTTTCCCCTGAAGCTGATAACCCTGGATCTGGGATTTTAACTTACTGGACTATGATGAAATCAAATTCCTCTTTTTGTAGCCATCCACTTGTGGTATTTCTGTTAAAGCAGCACTAGATGACTAAGATAAAATTTATTCTCTCATAGCCTAGTAGGCCACATGTCCGAATGCAAGGTGTCACCTCCAGGAGAAGACTTTCTTTCTCTGTCAGAGGAAGATCCTTCTCTTCAGGCTTCCCCGGGTTGAGGAGTGTCTCAGGCACAGGGACCCTGGGTCCAAACAGCACGCTTTGCTCCACTGCTTCTTTTCTGATGGCGTGAGGTCCCTGACTCTCTGTTCACTTCTCTTTTCTTTTATCTGTCGTGAGATTAAAGATGGTGCAGGGCACACTTTGGGAAAACTCCATTCACTTTGGGTCAAGGATGTGTCCTTGGTGAGGGTGTTACAATTCTGCCTTGATCCTCTTTAATATCATCACAAAGTGGAGGGCAACCACACAAGAGCGGGAATCGTGTCCTAGCCACATTGATACACACGTTTTTATTTCAATCCATGACACCCTGTTCTAGTATTCCAGTCACTTGTAGGTTACTCTTTCCATGCAGAGTCCCAAGTAATTCTTAAAAGTTTATTTTTTAAATTCTTTTATCTGATTTTTCCTCAAATAAATTGGTGTCAAGTACTTTATCTTCAGTCTCACATATTCTGACTTCCATTGCCTCAATTCTGCTCCAATCACTTTCTATTGAGTTGTCTCATTCTCAAATTTCATTGTTAACCTTTGGAATTCTATTTGCTCTCTTTCTGTGGATTTTCGAAATCTGTTAAATTTGTCATTCTGCTCTTGTCCAGCTTTCCTACACTGTGGTATTGCTTTGTCTGTGTGTTCCTTAACTTGGTTTGAGTTTTGCTTGCTCTCCTTCCGGATCTCTTGAAGAGTTCTGTATAGTCACCTTTCGAACTCAACCTCTAGTGATTTTAAGCCCTTCTCTTCCTCTGGGTGCCTTCCTGGTTCTTTGTTTTCTTTGCTGGCTGAAGCCATCGTAGTCTGCTTCCTTCCGTGATTTGATTTTTACTGTTGTCTCTGAGCTATCAATAACTTACTGTATTTATTGATTTTATGTTTGCTTACCATGTCCTAGCTTCTTGCTTTGTTTCATTTTTATATGCCCACATAGGCTGCCTGTGTGAGCTGTTGTGATTATTGGCATATTTGAAGCTCTTCTGTCACTAGGTAATTAGGGCTGCTATTAGGTGTGTGTGCACAGGAGCCTGTTTACTTTTCTTGCGTGCATTCAGGTCAGCAGCCAAGCCATCAGTGGCTGAGGGTATGGCATGAGCTGTCACCTACAGTCCTAGAAGGGCAGAGCTATGTAGGGGCGACTGGAGCAGGTACAGATGTGTGGTTGCAGGAGGGGGTTACGAGTTGAGCAATTTAAGGGGCTGACAACTGCCCTGAGTGCCTAGGTGGAAGGTATATCCCTGTTCCCTAAGCACATAGGTGGGTGGGTTTTGCAGCTGGGCTTTAGACTCAGTGCCGGTGGCTGTAAGGACTGGGAGGAATCTCTTGGTCTCAGACAGACCCCTGTTGTGAGTGGCTAGGTGGAGCAGGGGAAGCTGCCAGTTCTGAGGCCCCTGATGTGATTGTGTGATGAGCCTGCTTAATGGACAGGACAGTGCCAAATATCATGAACCTGCTACTCCCCCTTGGCTGTTGCAGCTGAAAATAGGCTTCAGGTATACAGCCTCTTGTTCTGCTTTAGGAAGGCCTAAGCTGTTAAATGGGCTTACACAGGTCTAGGCAAGGCTGAAAGGCATTTGAAGTCTGTGAACCTGTTTTGCCTGTGCCTAGGCAAAGGGGCAGTGCCTGCTGTGAGTTCCCGGCTTAGAAGTGTGGCAGTGTTTTAAAATTGAGACATTGGTTTGGGCAGAGTTAGTCCTGAGCTCTAGGGGAGCTGGTGGTTTCTTTCCTTGGTTTTTCATTTGTTTGTTCTCTTGCCAATACTGGAGACTGACTTGGTGACATGTGTACCACTTCCAGCCTGGTGGGCCCGGCAACCGCTGAACACTGCCAGACCAGCACCGGAGCAGAGTGGGGAAAGGAGGGGAAGGAAAACAGAAGCGCTTCTCTGTTACGGAAGTCTCAGAGAGCCAGGGGTTATTTTGACCCCACACAGTTGGTTAGATGTTTACATTTAACTTTCGCACTTTCAGTGCTGCTTTCCCTGGCTCCGGAGGCTAGTGCAGAATCTCTGCTGGGCTGTTCTATTTCTCTTGGCTTGGTAAACACCTCCTGAACACTCCTGTTTGCCCCAGCCTGTGTGAGCCAAGCAGTCCAGCCTGCACAGTGCAGGCTAGGTCAGGTCTGGCACTTCTTTGCTGCTTCTGAACTGCCCTTTCCTACTCCTGCCACTCAGTCTGACACCTCAACTTTGTCTTTGATGTTCACAGCTCCTGGTTTGTCTTATGTAATCAATTCTCTTTATTTCTTGAGCATCTGACAGTTCCACCATCTTGGCCTCACCTTGGCTGAAGTGTTTTAAAATAAATCAAACTATCATTCACCTCAGTTAATCCAGGGTTTCAGGGTCTAGAAGTGCAGGCCAGAGAAAGGTGGGACAGGTAAGTGAACAGTGGGTATATACCCTAGCCACACTGGTGAAGCCATAGCAGACAGGGGAATATACTATGACTACCTTGAAAGTGGAGCTTTTCGATGTGATATTTAATTAGATGTCTTGAGGAGGTACTATGAAAAGACTAATGGTGAATGAACAATCAATATGCAATAATGAATTACTAATTATTATTTAATAACTAACAAAGTTCTTCCAGATATATGGAAATACAACAGGCAGACTTGTCCTGAAGCTAGCTCTCCATCTCTGTTTTTGGAAGGCTAACATGAATCCTTTTTTATTCTTAAATACACCCAAGAAACCTTCCATAATAGCTAGCCCCACGGTCTTTTTTTAATGTCCAATTTCATGCTCCTCTATTGTTGTTCAGCTTATAGTTTTTCCCCATCCTTCTACTTTAAAACTTCCTTCATCCTTATATTTAAGGAATATCTCTTCCAAACACCACATACCTACATATTTCTCTTTAAATGCAATCTGATAGAGTTGATCTTCTAATTGTATCCTCTAGTCCATTTACATTCCTGTCTTGTCTTCTCTTGATCAATTATTCTTATTTTGCTACTCTTTTTTGTTTTTGTTTTTGCTGTCAAGTCATTTCTGACACATAGTGACCCTGTAAGACAGAGTAGAACTGCCCAGTAGGGTTCCAAGGAGCAGCCAGTGGATTCAAACTGCCAACCTTTTGGTTAGCAGCCCAGCTCATAGCGACGTTGCCACACGTGCTCCAAAAGAATGTTAAGAGAGCACATATCTAACAATCTTTTTGTTTTCTATTGGCCACTCCTGTTCTATGTTACTTTTCTTTCCTGTCTTGTCTTCACTTAATTAAATCTTCCTATTTTATTTCTCCATTAGCTTGTCAGACACATGCTGTTTTACTATTCTTTTAGTGAGTATCCTAGAGATTGTGGCATGCATTTTTGACTGTTAAAATCTAGTATAAAAGAGAACTTGTACAAGTTCCCAGGCAATGCAAGGACGTTAGAATGTTTAAGGTCCTTTCTTCCTGCCTTATGTACTACAGTTGCCATGTAAATTCTCTCTACATATATTCAAAACTGCAAAACATTATTACTGTTATTGCTAATATGGTCTATATTAATTTGGATTTATCTGCTATTATACTTACACTTTCTAGTACTTTTTATTTCCTCCTGCAAGGCTGAGATTATTTTCTTTCTACTGAAAGAACATTCTCTACTATGTACCTGCTGGTTAGAAATTTTCTGGTTTTGTTGGTAGGAATGTTTCCAGTTGACCTGGTTGCTTAAAGAGTAGTTTTGGTGGCCACAGAGTGCTAGCTTGCAAGTTATTTTCTGCCAGCACTCCGAGGATGTGCGTTCACGTCTTCTGGCTTCCATTGTTTCTTATGAAAGTTAGCAGTCCATCTTATTGTTACTTCTTTGACAGTAATATGCATCTTCCTTTCTGTGGTTTCATTTAAGATTCTGTTCTTTGTCTTCAGTTTTCAGAACTTTCCCTATAATGTGCCTAAATTTGATTTTCTTTGTATTTATTCTTTGTGTAGGGTTTTCTTTGCATTTATCCTGTGTAGGGTTTTCTTTGTATTTGTCTTGCATAGGGTTCATATTCTTTTTGAATCCGTGGCTCAGTGCAGTGTGTTGCTATGGATTCAGTTGTGTCCCCCCAAAATGTGTGTCACTTTGGCTGGGCCACGATTCCCAGTATTGTGTGATTGTCCTTCATTTGCTGATCCGATACAATTTTCCTATGTGCTGTAAATCCTAATCTCTGCCCATGGTTAATGAGGCAAGATTAAAAAGAGGGTAAAACTGGTATTTTAGTTATCTAGTGCTGCTTTAGCAGAAATACCACATGTGGATGGCTTTAAAAAGAGAAATGTTATTTGTCACAATCCAGTAAGCTAAAAGTCCAGATTCAGGGTACCAGCTCCAGGAGAAGGCTCTCTCTGCTGGCATTGAAGGAAGGTCCTCATTAGTCTCTCCATGGACTGGAAGCTTCTGAGGAGCAGAGATCCCCATCGTTTGCAAAGGGCATACTCAGCTCCTGGCACTGCTTCTAGGTGGCATGAGGTCCCCAAATCTCAGCTTGCCTCCCTTTCTTTTATATCCCAAAGACCACCCCAACCCACAATGCAATCTCACACGTTAAGTCCTGCCCCAGCAACTCCACTGCAGCCCATCCACCCTCATTGACGTCATAGAGGCAGGACTGACAACAGGAAAGACATCACACAATACCAGGAATCACAGCCCAGCCAAATTGCTGCAGATTTTAGGGGAACACAATTCAATCCACGACAGGTGGGGTACAACACTGCTACACAGGTCACAGCACTGATGTGATGTAAGGAGAATTTCCTTGAAATATGCTCTGCTTCACCTTTTATCTTACAGAGCTAAAAAGAGAGAAAAGGGAGCAGACAGGGATTTACCAATCCGTTCATTACCGCTAAGTAAGAAGAGACAGGAGTGGATTATTTGCTGTCATTTCAACTTACTGAATCTTTTCTAAGGTGGCATTTGTAGCACAGAGCAGTTAGAAGTTTTGCCCAAGGTCACATAGCTACCAGCGACTGTGTTGCTTTTGCTGCAGCCCAATAACTCCTGGTCCTTCTTACATTTGGAACTAAGACATACTTTCAGCACAAACACATGACTCGCTCCTGCCCAGCCAGGTGCTCCTCAGGACTTTGTACCTGGAGACAGTGAGACAGAGATGCAGGATACCACCGGGGGCTCCCAGAGATGTCGTGGTGGAAGCAGTGGCATTACATGTGGTAGTGCCAGCCAGCCACAGAGCAACGGGGTCCACCGCAGACCTGCCCCCGTGGTATGAATTGGGCTGTCCTTGTAGCCTCCTGGCCTCATTTTCTTCTGGCCTGTCTCAGAGCCTATCATCCATTCTGTGAGTTTCTGCATAAGCTAACCAGAAAGGGTTTTCATTTATAACTGTAAATCATGACTGATACAGTAACCAAGAAATTGAGGACCCCAGGGTGTCACATAGCTCCGCTCTATGCTGACAACTCTGCTGAGAGGTGACTGCGTTTCAGACCCAGGAACCCAGGGTGATTCAGACTCTGAGGCTGGGGGTGCAATGACAGAACACTGCGCTTGTCTCAGTGTGCTTGCTAAACTGTGTGCAATTTTCCTGGAAAAGTAAAATAATAATTTAGTCCCTTTAACATGCTTGAAAGGACTCATTAGGGAGAAAACAATGAAGAACAAATTACGGACAGAATTGTCAGTGGGTTGTTGCTGACACAGATGGGGGCTGGTCCCATGGAGTGTAAGATGTGGACTGGGAAGACTTGGGGAAGGCTGGTGTCAGTGCACTTCCTGCCAGCTGTACCTCTCTGTGATGCTATACGGGTACCATGCTTCTAGGTATCCCAGCTGTGGCCTGTCCTCAGTTGAGGCTCTGCTCTAGGCGCTGGCCCTCACCTGCATTGCACAAGCCTTACTGCACCCATTGAGAGTGCTCTGCTTAGTCTCTGTTGCCTGGAGGGTCTGAGGATAGTAGGAACATGTAACGGGCAACATAGGATGCTCCTGTCCCTATCTCTACCCAGAGGGAAAGTTTCATGAGGGCAGGGCTGAGTCTTTACATTGCATTGTCTGCTGTCGTAGTCATCTGGTACTACTGTAACAGAAATACCACAAGAGGATGGCTTCAGCAAAGGTAAGTTTGGTCTTACGCAGTCCAGTAGGCTACAAGTCCAAAATCAGGCTGTCTGCTCCAAGGGAAGGCTTTTCCTCTTTGTCTGTTCTTCAGGAAGGTCCTGTGTTGCATCAGTCTCTCTTTGGTCTGAGAGCATCTTGGTACAGGAACCTCAGGTCCAGAGGACTTGCTTTGCTCTTGATGCTGATTTTTTGGTGTTACGAGGTTCTTAACTGTCTGCTTACTTCCCTTTCCTTTTATGTCTTGTAGGATAGAAGGTGGTACAGGCCACCCTCCAGGACTCCAGGGAGATTCCCTTTACATTGGAGCAGGGAGATGACCTTAGGAAGGGTGTTACAGTCCCACCCTAAACCTTTTTAACACAATCCAGTCTATCAGCCACAGGCAGAGATTAAGATTTACAGTGTAAGAAAATCCCCAAATACAGGGCAATCACAGAATACCAGGAATCATGGCCCAGCCAAGTTGTTACATACATTTTTGGGGAGAAACAACTCAAACCATGATATATGCTGAGCACATAGCAGGTTTCCACAAATGTCCCTTGGAGCTGAGATGCTTGGCTGGTTTCTCCTGCTCTTTGCTAACAAACTGGTAGCCCCAGATTGCTGTGTAGCTGGACACACAGATTCACGTGGAAAGATACACATGGGATCAGAATGCTGCCTCCACCAGTAGGTCTGGGGTTGGACTGAAAGGGACACGACTCTCACCTTTTTCCTTTTTAGAAGGCCAGTTCTGGCTCGGGGCTGCAGCACACACACCTGTCGCTGCCCACCTGATGGCGTGTGCTGTCCTGTTGTTTGCCGTCAACAAGTTGGCTCCCACTCATGGCGACCCGCGTACAGCTTAATGCAATGTTACAGAGTCCTGCACCCTCTTCATGATTATTGGTGGCATAGATTAAGTTATGTCCCCCAAAAAATGTCTATAGCAATTTATCTGGGCCATGACTCCCACTATTGAGTGGTTGTCCTCCATTTTTGTGATTTTCCTGTGTTGTAAATCCTCATCTCTGCTTGTGGTTAGTAGGAAAACATTGGATTGCATGAAAAAGGATTAGGGTAGGACTGTAAAACTGTTACTGAGGTTACCTTCCTGATCCAATGTAAAGGGAATTTCCTTGGGGTGTGGCTTTTATCTTTTATTCTACAAGAGATGACAGGGGAGCAAACAGAGAGTTGAGGACCTCCTAGCACCAAGAAAGCTGCCCTGGCGGTAGAGTACGTACCTTAGACCAGAAGTTCCTGTGCCAAGTTGCTCCCAGACCAAGGAAAGACTGATGCATCACAAGGACCTTCCTCCAGAGCTGACAGAGAGATAACACATTCCCCCTGGAGCTGAGAGAGAACGCCTTCCCCTGGAGCTGACACCTTAGATTCGGACTTGTAGCTTACTGGACTGTGACAGAATAAACTTCTCCTTGTTAGATCCAACCACTTGTGGTACTTCTGTTATAGCAGCACTAAATGACCCAGAGAGTTGGTATGTTTGAGACCCTTGCTGACCCCATTGAGTCAGTCCATCTCATTGAAGGTTTCTTTCCCTCTTGCTGCTTCTCCACTTTACCAAGCATGATGTCCTTCTCCAGTGATAAGTCCCACCTGGTGACAAGTCTAAAGTAACTTTGTTGATGTCTAGATCAATATTCTATGATCTATAGGGTTTTCATTGCCTAATTTTCTAAAGTAGCTCAGGAGGCCTTTCTTCCTACTGTCGTAGTCTGGGAACTCTTCCAAAATTTACCTGCCATGGTTAAGTTCAAATCTACATTTGAAATACCAATGGGATACCTTCCAGCATCACAGCAATACACAGACCACACAGTATAATAAACTGACAAATGAGTGGTCATGATGGCCTGTATGTTGATGACATGCCTTGAGAGCTCTAGCAACTGTTCTCATCTGGATCTAGAGTCTTTTTGTCCCGTGTAGTGCAGATGCAAACAGAGGTGTATTCTCTTACCTGTGCTCTAATGTTGAGGGAAGCACAGGTTTCTCCCTCAGTGTTTTTGCCTAGGAACCTCTAAGGTCAGAAGAGAGTACATATAAACCAACATTAGCCTCCTAACACGTCGTCCTGCCTTTACTTTTGCCCAGAGTTGTCAGTTACGACATAAATCAGATCAGGTAACTCTACTGTTGAAAAGCTGCCAAAAGCCTCCTGTCACACTGGAGCACTTGACCATGGTCTACAGACCCAGTGCAGCCTGACCCCTGTCCACTTATTGCTGCCATTTCTGGCCTCTTACCTCTTTGATCATGATAGTTCAGCCACACTGGCCTCTTTCTGATCCTGTGAGCACTCCAAACCTCAGGGCCTTTGCACATGCTGTTCATTGGCCTGGAACACCACCTGCAATCTGTCTTGCAGCTTATTCTTTCTTATCATTCTGGTCTCAACTAAAAACTCCCCTCTCCTCTGGTGACCCACATTAATTTATTCATTTGCTATTCCAACTACTATCTGTCCCTATGCTTGATTGTATTTTCTTTATCACATTTAGTCTTCCTAAACTTATCTTCTTCGTTTACTTGTATTTATTTTTCATGCATGGGGCATAACAATTGCTTGATAAGGTTTTGCTGAATAAATGAATGAAGTCATGATCTGGTAAGAAATATCTTTTAATGTCTATAATTTTTATTATTTTTAAATAAATTATACCTTGCACTCTAAAATATTGTATTAGCTTTTTTTAGAAAACTTCAATTTTGTATTACCTGTAGAGTAAAAATGTTTAACACTAGGCAAGTTGAGTCAATTTGTTATTGAATAAATGAATGAATTCATTGCTGAAAAAAATGAATGAATGAATGAATGACTAAAATGTTGGTGTTCCAAGGAAACACATTATTTTTATCCTGGGGCATCTTGTACCTCCTGGCACTGTGCTGAGTACACAGAGATGGGAAACACAGTCTGGAGAACTTGGAGAGAATGTTCCTTTCTGTTGCTTCTCTCCTCCGTCTGGCCAAGGAGAGCTTCCACAGAGTCACTGACTGCTTCTCAAAGCCAAAGAAAGAGAGATTTGTAATTGCTTTCTTCTTGGAATGACCCTTTTCTGTCAGTCCACCCTACCCCAGAATAGTAACTATCACCCAAAGAGGGCAGAATCATTCCAGAAGCTGTCCTAAGGACTTTTCAAGTGATGTCTTACTTAAGCCTTGTCACAACCCTAGAAGGGGATGTCTGCAAGCATCTGTCGGATGACTGTAGCCCCCTGAGAATATGGGGGTCAGTCAGTTGTGCAAAGATGGCTGGACAAAGTGCATCACCATCTGATTCGCTCTACCCTACAAGGTCCAAAGTCCGGGTCACACCAGCTCCCTTCTGCATCCCCATAGGGCTGCCAGTTCTTCGGGGGCTTAAGTCAGGCAATGGCAGTTCAGCAGTAGACCTTTCACGCTCAGTGTGGGAAACTTGGGTCTGATTCTCAGTCAATGTACTTGGAGCGCAGCCACCACCTGTTTGTCAGTGGGGGTTTGTGTGTTGCTAGGATGCTGAATGGGATTCAGTAAAGCTTCCAGACAAAGATGAAGAAGAAAGGTCTTTCGAAAATCAGCCAGTGAGAACTCCATGGATCACAATGGTCCTATCTGGAACTGGTCTTAGGGAAGGCACAGGACCAGGCAGTGTTTCATTTCATGTGGGCGCGGGGTCACTGAGAGTCAGAGGATGACTTACTGGCAGGTAGCAACAACATATGTTATGTTATGTAATACTGGATTCCAAGTAAGTGTCTCAGGTAGATTTGGGTTTTCTAAAACACCTAATAGTCTATGAGGTATGTGAGAAGTACCTACCAATTCTTGTGCCAAGAATTTGGGGTGTCCATCAGAAGTGCCATTGAATGTTGACTCTATTGAATGTCACTCCATTGAATTTTGACTACACTGAGTGTGACTCCATTGAATGTGACTGCGCTGAATGTGACCGCATTGAATTGACTCCATCAAATGTAACTCCATTGAATGTTGACTCCACTGAGTGTGACTCCATCAGATGTAGACTGCATGGTATCGGTGGAGCTCCTCCCCTTTCATAAGTATCTTCACATTTCATCTGACACTGTTCCCTCCACATCTCATCTCTCTGTGGGCCAAGATGTGCCAGATAAGACAATAAGAGAAAACCATTAATAAAAGGGACCCAAATGACCCAACTGAGGCCCCCACAACATGAGCCAATGAATGATACTAGGGACTAGAAATAATGTGCCTTAGAGAGAGCATCCAACCTCAATCTTGAACAAAAGGCCAAGTGTCCAGACCCCAGGGAGGCCACTCTACCAGCTCATTGACAGCCATTGCCCTGGATATCAGAAGGAGGAGATGAGTAGCTAGGTCATGTCTGGATCAGTTCCAGACGTGCCCCTTGGCAGGGAAACCCAGGGCTGCAGTGAAACAGAAATGAGCAAACACAATGAAACCACGAGGCCTATTTCTGCATCAGGACTTGGCAGCTTCGCATTCCTTTTCATTGTATTTATACTCTGTGTTGCTATAGATAGAAAAGGCAATCATCATGATTTTGTAGAAAGGAACTGCTATGCAACAGAACATGTACAAACAGGAGAGCCTGGCTGGCAGAAGGGGCTGGGCTGGGGGCTGAGAGCCAGGAGTTCCTGAGTGTGGGTCTTGGCTGTGCCACCTGTGAACAGAGGGAGCTGGGTAAGTTATTCTGTGAGCCTGGTTTCTTTTTCTGTAAAACAAACAGACCTGTTGCTGTGGAGTCAGCTCTGACTCATGGCACCCCCCTGTGTCTAGAGCAGAATCCCTCTCTGCTGGTTTTTGGCTGGCTAGTTTTTCAGAGCCAGAGAACCAAGCTTTGTTTCCAAGGCACCTTCAGGTGGACCCGATCCTCCTTCTGTCAGTCAGCAGCTGAGAATGTTAACCACCCAGGGACCCCCATCCGTGAAAAGGGGGAACGATCACAGTGACTAGGAGTTCTGGTAGAACTTGGTTGCAGACTGAAAGGCTGGCAGTACCCATTCACCAGCTGCTCAGTGGGAGAAAAGAAACTGGCAATCTGCTCACACAAAGATAACAGCAGAGGAAGTCCTCTGGGGAAACTGTACTGTCTCACTTGGAACAGTTACGAGTTGTAGATGACTTGATGGCACACAACAACACATGACAATGACAGTGGTCTCCTGGTTGGCTTATAGTGAGTAAGGGAGGTGGAGTGTGGAGAACACTCAGAACACTGCAGATGCAAAGTAGGTGTCTTGCAGTAGGTGTAGATGAAAGACAAAGTAATGGCTCCATAGATTGGGGACTGTCCCTCCTAGGATGCCAGTGGTGGACACTGACAAGGTCCCTTCCCTGACGATTCCTCCTCCAAAACCAAAAAACCACTGTCATTGAGTTGATTCCAACCCATAGTGACCCTACGGGACAGAATGGAACTGCTCCATAGAGTTTCCAAGGAGAGCCTGGTGGATTCAAACTGCTGATCTTTTGGTTAGCAGATGTAGTACTCAACCACTACGCCACCAGGGTTTCCTCTTCTCCCAAAGGAGAGGGTTTTTGTGGCCACTAGCTCTCCAGCAGCCACTGTTCTTGGCTGTTTGCCACCATGATGTTAGCAACAAAAGCTATGATTTAGCAGCCGTGTATGGCATGCCACATGCTTTACACAGATGCAATGCTGCACGTATCTAATCTCAAATCATAATGACATTTATAATATTTTCTTTACTAGAAGTGAGTGATTCCAATGTTTCCAGTGAGGAAACCTCTCAAAATAGTCACAATGCCTGCAGGAGGTCCGAGGGTGAGGTGAGAACTGAGGGCAGCACCCAAGAAGGTTTGGCTCGAAAGATGGGGAAGAGAGCCCATGGTCCTCAGAAAGCTCTGGCAGCGTGATGGATGCAGGGAAGGATGCAGGCCTCTTCCTCGGAAGTCACGAGTGTTGGTACCACAGCTCGTTAGCAGAAGAGTTCATCTCCACAGTTGTCTACTTGATCCTCACAGCAGCCCTGGAAGATTTGTTGTTAGTTATCATCGAGTCAGCTTTGACCAGAAGAGACCTTATATACAACAGAAGAAAACGTTGTTGGTCCTGTGTCACCCTCAGGATCGATGCTGTGTTTGAGTCCATTGTTGCAGTTGTCATGTCAATCCATCTCATTGGAGATTGTTCCTCATTTCTGCTGATGTTTCCATTTACCAGACAGGATGTTCTTTTCTAGCTGTTGGTCTTTCTGGTTCAAAGGAAGTGAGCCAAAGTCTCCACATGCTTGCTTTTAAAGAGCACTCCAGTTGTACTTCTGAGACTCCTTTGGTCAGTTCTCTGACAGTCCACAATATAACAAATATTCTTCTCCAGTGACACGGTTTGCACATTTTCATTGCACAGTTTTGGCACACATATGCAGCAATTACCAAGACCAAGCAGTTACCAAGACCAGAATTAAGATTCTCAGATTAAATGCACACATCTAAGGTCAGCTGATACTTGACAAGGGTACTAAGCCCATTTAAAGGGGGAAAGAAGAATCTCTTCAATAAATAAGAAAACCAAACCCACTGCCACTGAGTCAATTCTGACTCATAGTGACTCTATGGGACAGAGTAGAACAGCTGTATAGTGCTTCCAAGGAGTGCCTGGTGGATTTGAACTGCTGACCTTTTGGTTAGGAGACATAGCTCTTAACCACTATGCCACCAGGGTTTGCCCCTTTAGTAAATGGTGGTGGTAAAATAGATTTCTACATGGAGAAAAAAGAAGAGATACAAAAATTCAAAAATGGATTAAAACCTAAATATGAAAACTAAACCATAAAATTCTTAGAAGAAAATGTGAGTGCAATGCTGTCAAGCCTAGATTTTAACAATGGCTTATCTAACAGAATAACAAATATATAAATAGGAAAAGACTAAATAGATAAATAAATAGGATCTCATCGAAATTAACAAATTTATTCATGAAAAGACTTTACCAAAAAGGTACAATGACAGGCTACTGACTGGAAGAATATCTTTGGAAACCATATATCCAATAAGAATCTAAAAACAAAAATATAGATAAAACTTTGAAAACAACAGAAAAGACAAATGATCCAATTATAAGTTGGCCAAATGACTTGTCCTGCATCTTTGACAGGTGCGGGGTCATCTCTGCTAAGTGTCTCTTTCCTTTCTTCCTCTTCTCAAAATATTTTCAAGAGCATTTCAAGAACTTCTTTTGGGCACCAAGGGAGATGAGGGGTTTGGGGGATACAGCCCTTGCTCCCTTCTTTTTCTGGTATGATGTTGAGAAGTAAACCCGGAAGATACATACAAATTCTAAATGTGAACTCTTCTCCTGAGCTGTGCTGGGTGTTCTGAGCCCTGTCTGGGCAACTTGCCCCATCTCTTACTTTCCATGCAAAGTTCAAGAACATCAGATTACCCCATAGGCCACAGAGGCAGGTATGGGGCTAAACCAATAGTGTTCATCCCCCTCTGCAGAGAAGAGACCATGTGGACACGGTTGTGGCATCCATCAGCATCTCAACAGGGATGGCCATGGAGTTCTCATGTGTCAAAACTCCCAGTGACTGCTGGTGGCAGACTGGAGTACAATGTAGACAATGCTGACCTCTGGATGAGGACAGGTTAGTTTTACCTGCAGGGTGGGATGGCACATGGGCTGCACAACAGGCAAGTATGGAAATGGTTATAATGCAGCCTGGGCTCTGTGTGACAGAGATCCAGAGTCCCCGGGGGCTTAAACAAGGAGAAGACCATGTCTCCCTTCAACACTCAAACTGTGAAGCCATGAAGGCCTGGGGACTGTCACTGTTCGCGCACCACTGCTGGGTGCTGTCTACAGCTGCGTGACCCAGACTCATGCCATGTCCTCTCTGTCTATGTGGTATCTTCAAAGGGAATCCTGGCCTTCATGGCAAAATGTATCTCTGATGTAAAAATCGGAGGAAAGATGATAAATATTTATAGTTCCAGAAGGGTTTTGTTTAATCAGAACCCCTGTACAGGTGAGGGTTTAATCACAGGAAGCAGAGCTTTCTCTTCTGCTTTCGGCAGGCAAAGTGGTGGAGGGTGAAATAACAGCTGGGCCTAAAACGCATTAATTTTTTTAACTGTGCTAAAATACATGGAACAACACATGTGCTGTTTCAACCTTTTTCATGCATACAGTTCAGTGACCCTGACTACTTCCCCATGGTATGTAACCATCCCTGCTATCATTTTCAAATGTTTTTCATCTTCCTAGACAGAAAGTCCTTAGCCCTTCAGCAATACCTCCCCATCCTCCCCTTCCACCCGCCTTGGTAACCGCTATAACCTTGGATCTCTATATATTTGCCTATTCTGAATACTTTGTATGAGTTACTGTTGATATGTGTAACAATTTAGATGAATCTCGAGGATATCACCCTGAGTGACAAAGGCAATCTCAAAAGGGTACATATGAAACAATTCCCTTTCTATACCACTGCTGATGTAAAAAATTCACAGAGATGGAGCAGATGAGCAGCTTCCAGGGTTCGGGATGGAGGAGGGAAGAGGTCGGTGTGGCTATAAAGAACAAATGCATAGTAGCCTTACAGTGCTGAGACAGTTGGCATGTCGATTGTGGTGGGGGTTCCGTTAAAGCTCACGTCTGTTGCCACGAGTCAGGGACAGCCGAACAGCAATGAACAGCAATGTAGTTGTACCGGACGCTAACTTTAGGGTAGCCCAGAGGAAGGAGTGTGTAAGACTTTCTTGAATATTTCCTTGGTATTTCCTGTGGTCCTAGAATTATATCAAAATAAAAATGTAAGGAAACATCTTCTAGCACCAGAAAGAGATGCTGAAAACGAACAAAACAAAATCCTGCATTAACGGGGGTGTCAAAGAGCCACAGGGGCTGAGTGAAAGAGCTCCCAATCGCTGAAGCTGGGACAACCTGAGCACCAAAATAACATCGAATTTGATTATAACTCAACGTATCAGTCCTAACTGATACAGATACATCATGAAACAATGAACGGAGAGAGGAGGCAAGCCTCCATTGCAGAAGGAATTCCAAGTAATTTGTGTGGATACTCTGTCCCGAAGAAGTGGAGTGTAACCTGTAAGTGCAGACAGGGTGCAGTGACTTCCTTTCAAAGAGTACAGTATGGGATAGGAAAAGGGTAATTTTACAGTGGAGAAGCCTGACGAACATTACTTCATGGTGTTGCTGCTGTCAGGTGCCATTGGGTAGATTCTGACTCATAGCGCTCCCATGCATTCCCAAGTAGAACTACCCCACAGAGTTTTCTTGGCTGCAGTCTTCCTAGAAGCAGATTGCCAGGTAATTCTACCGCAGAGCTGCTGTGTAGGTTGAAGTCTCCAGTCTTGCAGTTAGCTGCTGAGCGTGTACAGGTTTGTGCCTCCGGGGCTGCTTGAAGTAGTCAGGTATAAATCATGGTGACAATATCTACCATTAGAATGTGGCATAAAAACAGCACTTTACCTCTGTGATCCTCCCCCCAAAATGCGTAAATCCAGTCTACTCACAAAAAAAAAAAAAAAAAAAAAAACCACAGGTAAGTTCCAACAGAAATAACTGACCAGTCCTCAAAACTCTCAAAAACAAAGACAGACTGAGAAACTGTCACAGCCACTTGGAGCCTAAAAGAGACATGACAGTTAAATGTCAGTGTCCTGGATGGGACACAGAAAGAACATTATGTAAAAATGAAGTAGATCTGAATAAACTGTGGATTTTGTCTAAATTGGTTCATTAACTGTAACAGATGTTCCATACTAGCGCAAGCTGTTACGAGAAGAGAAGTGGGTGATGGGCATATAAGAACTTTCTGTACTCTCTTATATGTTTTTTTGTAAATCTACAATTATTCTAAAAATAAAATTTATTACCAAAAAAAGTTTCAAGACATTAAAGATTCAGATGTCATTTTAGAACAACTACCATGAGTCAGGCACTTTCTTAGGATCATAATTATCCTTACTGTGGTATCATATTGTCTTAGCCTGAGTACCAGTAACACAGGTTGAGAGAGAGGGAGAAATTTACTACAAGGCAATGGCTTGTGCAGTGGTGAGGACTGATAAACCCTAAGTCTCAGGGTCAGATAACAGGCCAGTGACCTCTGCTGCTCACGGGGTTGCAGGGGCTGATGAACTGCAAATTTCAGGTCAGGAAGTAGGCTGGAGATGTCTGTTGGCTCATAAGGTTGCAGGAGCTTGTGAATTCAAAATCAACAGGTCAGGCAGCAGGGTGGAGATTCTGAAGGTTTACGTCCCAAGACCCAGAGGTCAGGCAATGAGAAGAGTACAGGGTCAAAAGAGAGAGCAGACTTTGCCAGAACATCTATTTACATACTGGACTCAGACTACACCCCCAAGGAAACGCACCTTTCAACTGATTGGCTACTCACACCAGGTGACATCATGGAAGGTGTCTGCCAAAACCACTGAGCTGACGCATAGCATTGACTATCCCATGCACTATTCAGCTATGTTGCACAGATGGAGACCCTGAAGCTAAGAGAGATCAATTTTCCAGACTGACACAAACCAGGAAGTGGCTCAGCTGGGACTTTTATGCAGGTCTTCTGATTTACTCCTTAGCTGTTCCTATCAGGCCACCTGGTGAGCTGGGAGAGAAATGATCACTGAGTTATGTAGCAAGATGCAGCTGATGAGAATGAGCGTTTGCACTGAGCATGCATATTACCTTGTCTCCACTGAGTTGCTTTTGATTCATACATCCTCTATAGGACAGAGGAGAACTGCCCTACGGAGTTTCTAAGACTGTAATCCTTACCGGAGCAGACTTCCATAGCTTTCTTCCAGGCTGTGTGTGGTGACTTTGAACTACTGACCTCACAGTGAGCAGCAGACACTTAACAACCACTCCTCCTAGTCCAGCAACCCCCAAACTACATCTGTGCCACCATCTGGAAAGGTAGGTATGTTTTTCTCCATGCTGGGGATGGAGAAACTGAGTCTCAGAGAGCTAAAGTAGCCTGCTCAAGGTCATGCAGCTAGTCACTGGCCAGGATTTGAACCCAAAGTCTAGGCTTCCCCCACTATGTCACTCTGCCCTTTGAGATGAAGAGTGTGGCTCCCAGTAAGGAACTGCACCCAATCTCCAGATCTAGCCATCAGTTTGATCTTTTCTCCGACCACTCCTTGTATGTGGGGATGATTAGTGAATCAAGAAAATTGGGTGGTGAGTATATGAGAACTCTCTGTACTCTCTTGATTTTCTGTGAATCTAAAACTGTTCTAAAATGAAACCTATGACTAAAAAAAAAGTTAAAATAAATGAAAGATTCTTTAGGTAGTCTTGGGAACATTTTCCCGAAGGGGGTGGAACAAGGGGATCACTGTCATCACATTCTAAAACCAGGATGGCAAAACAAACCACATACCTACTCCACTGTCCCCACCCTAATCCCATGGCAGACATAATTAATCAATCCTGAGCTCTTGCCTGCTGAGCCTGATCTCAGCCCCACAATCCCTCTCTGCAAGAGCTTCAGGAAGCCACAGCTGATGGCTAGAGGTGACCTTGAGAGAACCCCCCTGCTTTCCTAGGTACAGGCACTGGCATACTTTCACACTTGGAGTTTTCAGCATGGGACAAACACAATAGCATGTATAGGCTGGTTACTGAACTTGCAGTTAATGCAACCATCACACACAGAATTGTCACTCCAGTCTTTTCACAAGGATACGGGATCCCGAGGACATTCATGATGTGATGCTCTCTGCTCTTTAAGGAGTGAATGCTGCCATGCTGAAGGTCTGTGTCATGGTGTAGCCAGGTCCCTAGGCTGCCTGTGGATAAACCATCCTGGCCAAACACCAACAGGCCTGCAAGCTAGGCTTTCTTGGACAGTGACACGGGAGCTTATTCCTGCAGAAGAGCAGAAGTTAGAATAACTGATGGCTGCAGGACAAGGTGTTCTGTTTTATTGCAGACTGTGTTCCAGTACTCGTAACAACAACATCAAAACAATAGCAGTGACCTCCAGGCTCCTAAATAAAGAGGAAAATTGTCCAGTGATCCTGGCATGCTTTCTGATCACAGCAGGTCCACAGCATCAATAACATTAAGTCCAGGGTGTTTATCACTGATACTACATATCATTTTGAAACAAGATGTCAACTTACCTGAGACTGGTATTTATGAGAAGTGGTAGAGCCTGCTGGAAGTTTAAGGTCATCGTACTTCTAAGTAGCTCACAAATGGGGTGTCAACCTAATGTCTGTTTGCTAACATCTTTGTTTGACTTTACAGAATGTCTCCTCTTTCCACGACCCGCCTCATCTCAAGATTCAGAGACTGTATGTCCTTTCCATAAATAGCAGTTGCTGTGGACTTTGACTCATGTGCATCACGGTAGAACCGTACTCCATAGAATTTGTAGTGGCTCATTTTTCAGAAGTAGATCAACAGATCTTTCTCCTGAGACACCTCTTGGGGTGGGGGCTCGAACTACCAACCTTCTGGTGAGCAGCCAAGCCTGTTAACTGTCTGTGCCACCCAGGGACGCCTACATAAACATACATGCAGAGAAATTCTCTTAGCTTTATGGTAGGTTTGAGAATATTTCCCACATAGAAAGGGCTGGGGTGGCGTTTGCACTCATCACATCCCTCCTCCCTTCTGGAATGTCTAAAGACAGCATCACTTTTCTGCCATCCTCTTGTTTTCCCTCTGAAGCAAAAGAGAGGCAATCATTCCTCTTCCCCTTTCCCAGCCTCATGCCCTGCCACCCGCAGAGCCCATGAGGCAGACTAGTCCTCACTGCCCTTTTCTTTCTTTTTTTAAAATAATATTTACTTTGTTTTGGGGAAGGTTTACATAGCAGCTTAGATTCTCATTCAGGGATTACTGTACATGTTGTTCAGTGACATTGGTCACATGATATTCTCGTTATCTCCATTCTGGTGGTTCTGCTTCTAGGAATCTAGTTTCTTTGCACCCTTAACGTCTCATCTTTTCTTCCCAAGTAACTGTTGACCATTTGTTCTCAATAGATGAGTTTTTAGGGGAATGCAGTACTCACCAGTGGTATCAAATTTTTGACCAACCAGAAAGAAGACACACACAGATGCCTTCCTCCGTGCTGTTCTGTGGGACACTTGGCCCACTTGGAAGTGAACATGGCTGACCCATGGATGGCCAATTTCCCAGCATAGTAAGCTGAGTTGTCGGTGTTATAAGGGAGGGAAAGACCCAGATTCCCTCTGAAGCTGGGGGTCTAATGAAGGTCAGGAACCTGAGGGAGCGGAGGACACCAACCTGAGCTGTTCTGTCCCTCCGGGTTCCCACTCTTCCCATATGGGAATGGACAACAGCATCCATGGAGGGGAAATGGTCCGCACCTCCCAGTCTACCTTCCTAAAATTCAGTTATGTCTTCCCAGTGTGGAGCAACCATGGGATGAAGTTCTGTGTTGGGCCACCTCAGAGATCTTTGACCTCATGCTTTCATAACCATACATGGTTTTCTAGGCTGAGGCATCAATTTCTGATTCATTCAATACTTCTTTTTTAATTTTTGCCTGCCTATGGAGTACCTGGAAACCCTGGTGGTATAGTGGTTAAGTGCTATAGCTGCTAATCAAAAGGTTGGCAGTTCAAATCTACCAGGCACTCCTTGGAAACTCTATGGGGAAGTTCTACTCTGTCCTATAGGGTCACTGTGAGTCAGAATCAACTTGATGGCAGTGGGATTTTCAGTGTATATGGAGTACCAAGCCCTGGTAGAGCAGCACTTAAGAGCTATGACTGCTAATGAAAAGGTCAGCAGTTCAAATCTACCAGCTTTTTCCTGGAAACTTTATGGGGTAGTTCTGCCCTGATTATAGGGTTGCTCTGAGTTGGAATCGGCTCAATGGCACTGGGTTTGGTCCTTTAATAGGATCCTAAGGTACAGGAGAACAGGAACATTATCTGTAGCTCCAGAACTTACTCAATAGCAATGGGCTAGGTTTGTTTTTGGATATGGAGCACCTAAGTGATGCAAACAGTTAATGTGCTGCTCACCTGATAACCAGAAGATTGGAGGTTCCAGTCCACCCAGAGGCATCTCAGAAGAAAGGCCTGGCAATCTATTTCCAAAAAAATTAGCCATTGAAAACCCTGTGCAACACAGTTCTACTCTGACACACGTGGTATTGCCCTGAGTTGGAGACAACCTGGTGATAAGTGGTTTTGCTTTTCCTGTGTGCTAGGTAAGGAACCCACCCTGTATGTCCAGGGAAGGCTTGGCAACCTGTGGGGCAGTTCTACTCAGTCACATGGGGTCACAATGAGTCACAATAATAGCAATGTGTTAGGTACTGTAGGGTCATCACTCCTCCAGCACAGAGCTGGGTGGCCCAATCAGTTGCAGTTAGTATCTCAAAAGTGGCTTTGACTGATACACGGCACACACCACAACAACACAAAGATGGTTGTGGCTGCTCTCATCAAAAGCTGTGGACATGCAAGGGTTAACGCTTCATGAGCCTCTTGCCTGGGTGCCAGGGAGGACAGCTCCAGAAAACCAGTGTGGAGTCTTTTAGCAGGCAGACTCTGGTGTCAAACCACCTTAGGCTAAATCCCAGCTGCCACCTTTTCTATCACTGTGGCCTTGGATAAGCACCTGGCCTCTCTCAAATTTGGTTCACTCATTTGGAAAATGGTGACAGCAACCACAGCTGTCTCAGAGAGTTGAAGATGAAGAGGAAATAAGTTTAACAAAACTGTTACAGGTAGCAAGCACTCTAGGTTGCTGTCATTGGTTGTCATTGAGTGGGTCCACCTGATGATGACTCCGTCTATAATAAAATGTTACCTGGTACTGTGCCATCTGAATGATTGCTGGTCTGATCAAGTGCGCTGTTGCAGCCCCTGTGTATTTTGAGCGCCCCAGAGAGTTCAGCATCCCAGTGATGTCACACAAGGCAGCAGCCCTCTCTCCCCCATTTCTGGCTGGCCTTCAAGAATGTCGCTGCATTCCCTGATGAGACTTCTCCACCCACAGCCCCCCACTGCGATCAATGCAATCCCAGCTAGCACACGGGCCATGAAAACAGCTACATCCCAGTGTCAAGGTCCCTTGTAGAGAGGGGAAACGCTGTTAGGGAAGTGGAGACTAACTAGACCACAGAAGAAAAGCTGGGTCTTTCCTGTCAGCTCTCCCTCCTGTACTCCTTCAGCTGCTGGCTAACGCCGAGGTACAGCGTGTGAAGTGTGAGTCTGTTTATGCACCCTTGGATTCATCTCAAGAGCTGGTGGATTAAAGTGTTATTCTGAGAGCCCAGATAAGGCTGAAGGACAGGGTCCTGGTCAGGCTGGGTCCTCAGGGCTAGCTTCCTCTTTGGCCTAATAAGACCAGGTCAAACTTGTCCTCAGGCAAAGGCCAGTAGATCAGACACAGGCTGAGTAGTCGCTCCCCACTGCTCTTTGAAATACAGGCTGCTCTGCAAAGCCCCGGCACAGGAGCTAAGGCCATCTCTACCATCTATGTGACCAAAAGTGAGCACTGGACAGGGAAGCAGAGAGTAGAGCAGTGTAGAGACCTGGCACCAGCCTGCCTCTGTGTGGGCCAGGCATCAGTCGGCACCTACAGGTGACTGCAGTGAGACACTCCTCCTTCCAGGTGTCCTCACCTGTCCGCAGAGCCGTGCCGCTCTCCTCGAGAGCATCCTTCTTGAGAACCTGCCAAATGGACACTGAGCCACCGTGAGATGTTTACTAAGTCATAGTTGCACTGGGGACATTTCAGTTGTGCACAAGAGGAAACCGTTCTCACATAGAGCTTTTGGCATACGTATATATGCTTGGAGACCTCTGGGAGATGTGATGGTCTCTGCAAAGCCACTTCAGACACTAAGTTGCTGTTAGTTGCCATGGAGCTGGCTTCAATGCGTGGAGACCTCATGGACAACAGAAGGACACATTGCCTGGTCCCATGTCATCTTTAGGATCGTTGGCATGCTCGAGTCCATTGTTGCAGCTGCTGTGTATTTTGAGTGAATTCCAACTCAGGGGGCTCATTTTCTAGCGCTGTATCAGACAATGTTCTGCTTTGATCCGTGGAGTCACCACTGGCTAATTTTCAATTAGATCGCCAGGACTTTCTTCTTAGTCTGTCAGAATCTGGAAGCTCCTCTGAAACCTGTTACCACGGGCCACCCTGCTGGTATTCACAGTACCAGTGGTATATCTTCCAGCATCACAGCAACACACAAGCCAGCACTTTATGAAGTTACGCCACAGATTTAGAAACTTACCTAGAGACCAAGTTCGAGATGCCAAGGACTATACCAGCTGCAGGTGAGACTGCAGCCCAGGCATTTTTGAAAACTATTCTTTCTTTTGAAACCCTGGGGGCGTAATGGTTAAGTGCTATATCTGCTAACCAAAAGGTTTGGCGGTCTGAATCCACCGGGCGCTCCTTGGAGCAGTTCTACTCTGTTCTACACAGTAGCTATGAGTTGGAATCGACTTGATGGCACTGGGGCTCTTTTTTTTTCTTTTTTTCTTCCTTGTTCACTGAGTCAAGACCCAAACCTGCAGAACGGCTGTAGAATGTTACTGGCTGAGCCAGTTCCCTCCCCCTCAACAGCCTATTCTCCGTGGGCTGCCCGTATATGCAGGTCTAAGACAGAACTGACTCCCTCTAGGCATTAAAAGGTCGCCTTGGTACAGTCAGGAGAGAGTACCAAGCAGTAACTAAGGTCTTTCATCAAAGATAATGAATAATGAATATGTTTCAGAGCGAAAATGACTGTAATTCTTCAACTGTCAGATTAAAAAGGCAGAGAAAAGAGAGTTTAAAAATAGCTGTGGCTCACAGCCATAGTTGGGAACCTGAGGACCATGACCTGGAGAGAACGCTGCCTGGACAGGTGGCCCGGGGCCCCTTCCAGAACCCCTGGGGCAGCAGCGGCCTTGGAGAGGTCTGAAGGGCCAAGAGGGTTTCTCCCCATTGACCACAAACTTGGTCTTGCTCCCTATCTTCTCGCTTGAAACTTAGACACGCAGCTGAGCTTCGTTAATTCCTGCGCAGAGGAAACAAAGAGAGGCCTCCCAGCCACAGGGGGCGCTGTGGAGCTGCTGGGTCTCCGCTTCCTGCGAGCTGGGTGGGGACCACCGGCAAAATGCGTGGGTTGGTGACCGGTTGGGGAGGCAGCGCGCTATGAAGAGCGCAGCTTTGCTGGCAGGTGGCCTGGATTGTACCCAGGTCGCAGCCATTATTCCCTCCACAATTTGGGCAGTTAACCTAGCCTCTCCCAGCCTCAGTTCTCTGTGTGTGTTGAGGATATGACATCCCTCGCTCCCACAGAAATTTTAATAAGATGCTTTGTGTCTTTCTCCTTTTAGCATTCCCACTCCAAGTGCAGCCCCTCACCCCTCACTCCGTCGGTTTTCATACAGCCCCTTCGCCGTCTAAACTTGTATTCCGGGTTTAGTCATCTCCTCCTTAGGAATATCTGCCCCATGAGAGAGCCAACTGCCTCCCTCCTTCACCACTGTCTACCTGGTGACTGGAATAAAACCAAAACCAAACCCATTGCCGTCGAGCTGATTCCGACTCACAGTGACCCTATAGAACAGAGTAGAACTGCCCTATACAGTTTCTAAGGAATGCCTGGTGGATCCAGACTGCTGACCTTTTGGTTAGCAGCTGTAGCAGTTAACTAGTATGCCACCAGCGTTTCCCAGAATGGTATGCTGCGCATGGTATTGGTCCCTAACGATTTACTGAGTCATCTGCTCCTCATCAAAGAACAGTTGGTTTTATGAAAATAAAATGAAAATTAAAAAAAAAATTCATTCAGTCAGTGGTTACGTTACTAGGTGGCTGAGGAAAGACCATTATCAGAATTTCCACTTTAGTAGAATTCCATAGTTATTTCCTTTTACTAATAGTCTGCTTACCACATTGTCCAGACATCTGACACACCTACCTGATGCCAGCTTCGGGGGTCCGTGGTAAAGACCCTGATGGCATAACAGTTAAGTGCTATGACTGTTAATCAAAAAGTCAACAGTTCACATCCACCAACTCCTTGGAAACTCTATGGGGCAGTTCTACTCTGTCTACTCTGTCTGTCGCTATGAGTCAAAATTGACTCAATGGCAGTGGGTTTGGGTGTGCTGGTCCCTCAGCCGGCCAGGATTCCTGCCCTTGAAACATCAGTTGAGCTCTGATGGTAGAGGTGAGAGAAAGGGGCTGAACTGGCCAACCCCTGAAGCTCAGCCCCTCATTCCTCCACTTACCAATCTAGCTTGCCTTCCTGGATTCTGCTTTCGACAGCAAAGGAAAGTAACTGTTCTGCGAAATGTAAGTCATTATGTCAGTAACACATCTGGGTGGTGCCAACAGTGAAATGCTCAACTACTAGGCCAAAGATTCATGGTTTGATTCACCCAGAAGTGCCTCAGAAGACAAGCCTGGCAATCTGCTTCTGAAAGGACGCAGCCTTAAAAACCCCAGGGGGCAGTTGTACTCCACACACTTGGGGTTACCATGAGTTGGAATCAACTTGGCAGCAACTAATAATGACAGTAGCACATCCCAGTTATTCTAACAGATAACTGCCCCCCAAAATCAAATTCACTGCCATCAAGTTGATTTCAACTCACAGCAACCCTATAGGACAGAGTAGACCGCTCGACAGAGTTTCCAAGCAGCACCTGGCAGATTTGACCTGCTGAACTTCCAGTTAGTGGATGTAGCACTTAACCACTACACTACCAAGCTTTAAAAACTCTCAAGAGGGTGTTTGTGGCTAAAGCCCAACTCTTTAGCTTGGATGTGAAACTCTCTGAAGGACAACCAAGGATGCTTACCAAAGGGACCGTGGCTCTGATGCCTGAGAGACTCCGCTCACTTCTGAAAAGCAGAACTCCTCGTACTTCATTCATTCTCCACCCGGATTCTCCCAGTGGGGCCCTGGGAGGTGACTGGGGCAGGTCTCTCTCTCCAGGAAGCCTCACTGAAGGGCTATTTGGCTAAGCGATGAGAGAACTGCAGGGCTGCCAGTTTTTCTGGAGAGCAAAGCCCAGGCAAGAAGCATCCTTTCCAAGAATTCCAACATGATTTACTTTAGGGAGACAGAAGTCTGTGATCATGCAAGCTGATACTGCAAGTTCAAGGCACAAATCAATACCTCCTGCTGGAGTTTGTAACTGTGGTTCCTGGAAATTAAATCCAATTTGCACCTATTTTGTCTCAGAGTCTAGGCTCATTAAGGCACAGGGAAGAACAGATTGTCCCTGTCTCTGCCATGTCCCAGCTATAATCACCCCTCCTGGGCGCCTCAACCTCAGTTCTGAAGTGGGCACCTTGTGCTCTGAAACTTCAACAGGAGTGGGGGGGGGTGGCCTTGTTCCAGCAGGCTTCTCATTTGTGTTCAGCACCAGTGAGTTTCCAGAAAAAACAATTTACTCCTTGCAGCCATGCTGACCTTTAACCAGCTAGGAAGACTCACCATGAAGTCTGGAGAAAAAAATTTAAATGGACAGCACACTGCAGTCTCTAACATTGTTCTATCACAATGCCAACCCTTCTCTCAAGGAGGACAAGCATGTTCAGATGGCCACATCTGCCCAGGACAAATTGTAGCTATTAGCACAAAACCAGACACAGATGAGAACTTAAAAAAAATCTGAAAAAGATGACTAAATGTCTGAAGATTTTCCAAAGACAATTGAGGCAGCAGAATCTGCTTATGTCACCTAGTGATGCTTTGCTGTTTTTTCAGACTTTCAGACTGAGTTTGAATGAAAATAAAATTGTGGAGTTGAGCCCCATTCACCTCCTCGAGGTTGCTGGTGACTGAAGAAAAATGAATACACTAAGTACATCCCTCACAGCTGGCTTGTTGAGACTTACTGTTGTTTAAGAGGTGATGCTCCCCAAAGCAACTGGCAGGCTCAAAATTCCAACTGGCTTTCCTGCAGAAATTGGCGGTCTGATCCCTAAACTTCATGTAGGAATACAAGGAACCAAGAATAGCGGAGACAAGTTTGAAAGGAAGAGAAAATTAGAAGATGTATGCTTACTAGTTACAAAATTTACTAAAAAGGTAGAGTAATTGTCTTAGAAATAGAAAAATAGAACCAGTGAGAAGTGTGAGTGTGTGTGTGTGTACTGCTTTTGTGTGGTGCTGTCAAGTCCATTTGGACTCATAGGTGGCCCCATGTGACAGAGTAAACTTTCTGTAGGATTTCCTAGGCTGTGAGCTTCATGGAAGCAGATTACCATGTCTTTCTCCCGTGGATCCACCGGGTAGGTTTGAACCTCCAACATTTAGTTAGCAGCTCACCACTTAACTATAGTGCTACCAAGGCTCACATATACATATATAAACCCTGGTTAAGCACTAAGTCTGCTAACCCAAAGGTAAGCAATTCAACTCCACCAGGCGCTCCTTGGAAACCTTATGGGGCAGTTCTACCCTGTCCTACAGGGTCACTGTGAGTAGGAATCAACTCAGAGGCAGTAGGTTTGGTTTGGGTTATACACATGAATGTGTGTGTCATGTGTATACATATGTCTTCCTGTATGTATAAAAGAAAACATTGCCATTGAGTCGATTCCAACTCATAGCAACCCTATAGAATGGAGTAGAGCTGCCCCCATAGAGTTTCCAAGGAGTGCCTGGTGGAGTGGAACTGCCAGCCTTTTAGTTAGCAGTCATAGCGCTTAAACACTATGCCACCAAGGTTTCCACACACACACAGACATATAAACATATATACACACATACACACACATAGACATATATATATTTACTTCAAGGGATTGACTCACACAGTTTTAGGCAGGTCTGGCAAGTCCAAATCCATAGGTCAGGCAATAGACTGGAGATTTCTGCAGGTCAGGTGATGGGAAGAGTGAAGAGTAGAAAGAGTGAGACAGAGTGAGGACAAGTTCTGCCAAAATATCTATTCATAGTCTGGAAGCAACATTATTCATAACAGTCAAATGGTGGAATCATCCCAAATGTCCATCAACTGATGAGCAAATAAACAAAGTATGGTATAGCCATATAATAGAATCTTATTCAGTCTTTAAAAAAAGGAACAAAGTTCTGAAACATTCAGGAACATGGATAAATCTAAAAAACAGACTGAGTGAAAGAATCCTGTAATAAAAAATATTGTATGATTCTATTCTAAAGAAATGTCTGGAATATAAAAATCTAGAGAGATGGAGAGTGCAGTAGTGATTGTTTAGAGTTGGGAAGGGGTGGTATGGGGAGATAATAGTTAAAGGGTAACTACTTTCCTTTTGAAGTGATAAAAAAATTGAACTAATTGTGAGGATGGTTGCACATCTCTGTGAATATACTAAAAATTCTTGAGTTGTGCACCTTAAATGGACAAATTGTATGCCATGTGAACTGTATCTCAATAAAGATGTTTAAAAATGAGACACGTATTCAAAAATATACCAAAGATTGATAAACAACTGGAAAAGATCTTAACATTATTAGTCATCTGGGAAATGCAATTTTAAGCCACAATGAGATTCCACTTCATACCTACTAGAATGCCTATTAATGGCTGTTTAAAAAGACCCAATAGTAAGTGTTGATGAGTGTATGGAAAACTGGAACCCTCAAACATTGCTGGTTGCAATGTAAACTGGTGTAGCCACTCTGAAAACTGTTTTGTGACTCAATATGACAAACATGCATTACCATATATCCCAGGAACTCCGCTCCTAGGTATCTGTGTAAGAGAAATGATACATGGATGTTCATAATGGTATTATTTACAATAGCCAAAAAGTGGAACCACTCCAAATGCCCATTGACTGGTGAATAATCAGTATATCCAATGGAGGAAACCCTGGTGGTGTAGTGGATGAGTGCTACATCTGCTAACCGAAAGGTGGGCATTTCAGATCCACTAGGCGCTCCTTGGAAACTCTGCGGAGCAGTTCTACTTTGTCCCACAGAGTCGTTATGAGTTGGAAATCACTCAACTGCAGTGCATTCGTATACAGTGGAATATTATTTGGTGATTAAAAGGAATGAAGTACTGATACAAGTACAACTTAGAAGAATCTCAAAAACATTATACTAAGTAAAACAGGACAGACACAACAAACCACATATTATCTACATCTGTTTATATGAAATGTCTTTAGAGACAGAATGCAGATAACTGGTTACCTAGAGCTGGACCAATGTGTGCCGTCTGAAATTGATCAAACATACCCTCAAGACGCATTGCTGATTATTGGTAATTGGAGTGTAAAAGTTGGAAACAAGCAAGAAGGATCTGTAGTTAGAAAATATGACCTTGGTGATGAAAATAATTCCAGAGGTCACGTGATAGAGTTCTGCAAGACTCATGATTTCTTTGTGGCCAGCCAAAAGCCAAGTGCCGTCGAGTCGGATCCGACTCATGGCGACCCTACCAAATATCTTTTTTTCTTTTCAAATAACATAAATGGTGGTTATTCACATGTGGACCTCACTGGATGGAAAATACAGAAATAAAATGTACTACATCTGTGAAAAGGGATGATAATAAAGTTCAATATCATCAGTCAGAATGAGGCCAGGCGCTGATTGAGCAAGGACCGTCAATTCCTCACATTCAAGCTCGAGGTGAAGCTAAGGAAAATTAAAAAAAGTCCCTGAGAACCAAAATATGACCTCGAGTTTATCCCACCTGTGTTTAGAGACCATTTCAAGGATGTATTTGATGAACTGAACACTAATGACCAAAGACCAGACGAATTGTGGATGAGATCAGGGACATCATATATGAAAAAAGAGAAAGGTCTTTAAAAAGAAATGAATGTCAGAACAGGCTTTGAAACGTGCTCGTGAACACTGAGTAGCTACATTGAATGGAAGGGTGAAAGAGCTGAACGGAAGATTTCAAAGGACCACTCCAGAAGACAAAGTATGGTACAACGAAACTGCAAGCACCTCGAACTGTAATCGAAAGAGGGTCTTGTCCTGCCTCATTAGCCAGCTGAAATAAAACCTACTCCACAGTACCAGCTGTAAAGAAAACAAAGAGTGGAAATTTACTGTTTGCGCAAACAGGGAGCAACGTGAGAACTAGCTGCTGAAAGATCAGGAGCTCCCCTACCCACGGGAGCGCGGAATTTTTTTATCCTCCGCTCTCCAGAGGTTGGGGATTGAAATCTGAGATCTGTAACCCCGAGCCTTCCCGTGCCCATATTTGGACACGGCTGCTGAGTGCTGCTGCAGAAGAAAGGGCGGTGCACCGGAAAGCATCTTCCCCTCCTGGGATTTTCACTTACCGCACTGGGCACAGCTCTTGAGATCCCAGGCTTGCGGAAAGATACTGGTCTGCGCATGCGCGAAATTCAGGTCAAAATTTAAACGGAGGCTAGAGCCGAGCTGCAGGGGCAATCAGAATACACCACTTGCAGATGGCGTGGGAAGCTAGGGGGTGGGAGGACGAGGGATAGGGAGTGGGGGGACGAGGAATGTAGGTGGGGAGATGCAGGGTAGGGGTTTGAGGGGTAAGGGGTGGAGGTGGGGATGGGGGTCGGGGTGGAACAGGACAAAGCAGAGGACGCCCTGGTTTCAGACTTAGAAAACCAGAAAAGAAGAATGCTCATGGCGTTTCTTAAGCTCAAAGGGTTAAAGAAGTCAGGTCTCTAATTGCAGTATTGAAGAAGTCTATGGGCAAGATACTAGAGGTGGTTCCTGTCTGCTCTACAGAGTTGCAATGAGTCTGAATAGACTTAGCAGCAATCTTTTTTTTGTTGTTTTAAAAAGGGGCAAAACATTGAATGACAGAGGAAGCATCAAAAGAAGGTAGAAGCAATACTCAGAGTCACTGTACCAAAAAAACTGGTCAATGTTCAATCATTTCAGGACATAGCATAGGAGGTATGATAGTATTAAAGGAAGAAGTCCAGGCCACCCTGAAAGCCTTGGCACAAATCAGGGCTCCAGAAATTGATGGGAAGAATGGGAATTCAGAACATTTCGTTAATTTTAATTGGCTCCTTCTTTCTAGTCTGTGTTGGTCTGGAAGATCAGCTGAAACCCATCTACCATGAATGACCCTTCTGGTCATACCATGCAATACCCCCTTCTTCTGTTGGAAGGACTGCCTGTTGGTCTATTTGTGGTTTCTGCACAAACACAATTAAGTGTTCTGGAATTCCCATTCTTCAAAATCTTTTGTGTAATTCATTGTGATCCACACAGTTGAATCCCTTTGCATAGTCAACAAAACACAGCTAAACATCTTTCTGGTATTCTCTGCTTTCAGCCAAGATCTATCTGACATCAGCAATAATATCTTTCATTCTTCTTGGTCTTCTGAGTCTGGCTTGACTTTCTGGCAGTTTCCTGTGGATATACAGCTGCAACTGCTTTTGAATGCTCTTCAGCAAAATTTTACCTGCGTGCGATATTCATGCCCATTCTGTTCAATCACTTTCTTTGGAACGGGCACAAATATAGATCTCTTCCAGTCAGTTGGCCAGGTAACTCTCTTCCAGATTTCTTGGCATAGACAAATAAGCATTGTTAGTGCTGCATCTACTCGTTGAAACATCTAGATTGATACTCTATCAAGTCTTGGAGCCTTGTTTTTCACCAGTGCAACTTGGACTTCATCAGGACAACTTGAACTTCATCTTTCAGTGCTAGTGGTTCTTGATAATATGCTATGCCCTGAAATGGTTGAATATTAACCTACTCCTTTGGAACAGCCACTGTGTATCCCTTCCATCTTCTTTTGATATTTCTTGCATTGTTTAACCCACCTCATGTTTGTCAGTTTGTCATACTGTGGGGGCTTGTGTGTTGCTGCTACCAGTATTCAGATACCAGAAGGGTCATTCATGGTAGATGGGTTTCAGCTGATCTTCCAGAGCAACACAGACTAGAAAGAAGGAGCCAGTAATGTACCATAGACGAGAATTAGCCAATGAAAACCTTGGGAACAGCAGCAGAACATTGTCTGATACAGTTCTGGAAGTTGAGCCCTTTAGGTCAGAAGGTACCCAAAAGATGACAGGGGAAGGGTAACCTTCTCAAAGCAGAGCTGACCTTCTGGACCTTCATTTGCTGATATGGCATAACTCAAAGTTAGACGAAACAGCCGCAAACATCCGTTAGTAATAGGAATGTGGAATGTATGAAGTATAAATCTAGGAAAATTGAAAACTGTTAAAAATGAAATTGAATGCATAAACATCAACATCTCAGGCAATTAGTGAGCTGAAATAGAGTGGTACTGGTCATTTTGGATAGAATAATCACGTGGTCTACTGTGCTGGGAATGACACCTTAGAAAGAAATCACAACACATTCATTGTCCAAAAAAATTTCAAGGTCTATCCTGACGTACAATGCTGTCAGTGATAGGATAATATTCGTATGCCCACAGCCCAGGAAGACCAATTAATATGACTTTATTCAAATTTATGCACCAATCACAAAGGCCAAAGAAGAAGCAATTGAAGATTCCTGCCAGCTTCTGCTGTCCGAAATTGATCAAACATGCAATCAGGATACAATGACAATTACTGGTGATTGGAATGCCCAAGTTAGAAATAAAGATGGATCAGTAGTTGGAAAATACATCCTTGGAGATAGAAACAATGTCAGGGATTGCATGGTAGTATTTTGCAAGACCAACAACTTTTTTATTTAAATACTTTTTCGCCTATGTAAATAGCAACTGTACACATGGACCTTGCCAGTTGGAATACACAAAAATCAAATCAGCTACATCTGTGGAAAGAAACAATGGACAAGCTTAATAAGACCTGTCAGAAGAAGGCCAGGTACCAATTATGACACAGACCATCAGTTACACACATGCAAGTTCAAATTGAAACAGAAGTTAGAAAAAGTCCGTGAGAGCCAAAGTACCACCTTGAGTATACCCCGCCTGAGTTTAGAGACCATCTCAAGAATAGATCTGATGCACTGAACACTAATGATTAAAGACCAGATGAGTTGTGGAATGGCATCAAGAACATCATTTGTGAAGGAAGCAAAAGGTCATTAAAAAGAGAGGAAAGAAAGAAAAGACCAAAAGGAACATCAAAAGAGACTGAAACACATTCTTGAATATAGAGTACCTAAAGTAAAAGGAAAAAATGATGAAATAAAATAACCGAATAGAAGATTTCAGAGGGCAGTTCAAGAAGACAAAGTAAAGTGTTATGATGACATGTGCAAAGAGATGGGGATAGAAAACCAAAAATGTCAGAACATGCTCAGCATTTCTTTAGCTGAAAGAATGATGAGAAAATTCAAGACTCAATTTGCAATAGCAAAAGATTCTATGGGGAGAGTATGAAACAATGCAGGAAGTCTCAAAAGAAGATGGAAGGAAGACATAAAGTTATACCAAAAAAAACTGTCGATTTCAAGAGGTAGCGTATAATCAGGAACCAATGGGACTGAAGGAAGAAGTCCAAGCTGCACTGAAGGCATCATTGAAAAATGAGGCTCTAGGAAGTGACAGAATATTAACTGAGTTGTTTCAGCTAAAAGTTGCAGCTCTGAAAGTGTTTTTTCATCTACGCCAAGAAATTTGGAAGACAGCTAACCTGACCAACTGACTGGAAGAGATCAATATTAATGCCTATTCCCGAGAAAGATGATCCAACCAAATGTGGAAATTACAGAACAATATCATTAATATCACATGCAAGTCAAATTTGCTAAAGATCATTCAAAAGCAGCTGCAGCAGTATATTGACAGAGAATTATTGGAAATTCAGGCTGGATTCAGAAGAGGACATGGAACTAGGAATAATCACTGCTGATGTCAGATGGATCTTTGCTGAAAGCAGAGAATACCAGAAAAATGTTTATCTGTGTTTCTTGGCTTTTCAAAGGTGTTTGACTGTGTGGATCACAACAAATTATGGATAACATCGTAGAGAATGGGAATTCCAGAACACCTAATTATGTTCATGAGGAATCTGTACATGGATCAAGAGGCAGTTGCTCAAACAGAACAAGGGAACACTGCATGGTTTAAAGTCAGGAAGAGTGTGTGTCAGAGTTGTATCCTTTCATCATTCTTATTTCATCTGTATACCGAGCAAGTAATCTGAGAAGCTGAACTGTATAAAGAAGAATGAGGCATCAGAATTGGAGGAAGACTCATTAACAACATGTGTTATGCAGATGACAATCTTGCTTGCTGAAAGTGAAGAGGTCGTGAAGCATTTACTGCTGAAGATCAAAGACCATAGCCTTCAGTATAGATTACACCTCAACTTAAAGAAAACAAAAATCTTCACAACTGGACCAATAAGCAACATCATGATAAATGGAGAAAAGAGTGATGTTGTCATGGGTTTCATTTTACTTGGATCCATAACCAACACCAATGGAAGCAACAGGCAAGAAATCATAAGATGCTTTGCACTGGGCAAATACGCTGCAGAACTCTTTCTTAAAGTGTTGAAAAGCAAAGATGTCACCTTGATGACTAAGATGGGACTCATTCAAGCCATGGTATTTTCAATCACATCATATGCATGTGAAATCTGAGCAGTGAGGAAGGAAGACAGAACTGACACCTTTGAATTGTGGCGTGAGAGAAAAATACTGAATGTCCCATGGACTGCCCAAAGAACAAACAGATGTGTCTTGGAAGAAGTACAACCAGAGATTTCCTTAGAAGCAAGGATGGAAAGACTTTATCTTACATACTTTGGACATGTTGTCATGAGGGATCAGACCTTGGAAAGGATATCATTCTTGGTTAGTTAGAGTGTCAGTGAAAAAAATGAAGACCCTCTGGAAGACTGATTGGCACTGTGGAAGTAACAATTGCCTCAGACATAACAAAGATGCGGGCATGGCACAGGGCCAGCCAGTGTTTTGTTCTGTTGCGCGTGGGGTGGCTATGAATTTGAACCAACTCAACGGGATTTAACAACGGCATCATTGAATGTATTCCTCACGGAATCCCTAAAGATTGCAACTCAAGGCTTGAATTTTCTCTTCAGTTCTCTTGGCTGGAGAAATGCTGAGGATGTTCTTCCCTTCCAGTTTTCTAACTCCAGGTCTTTGCATATGTTACTGCGGTCTCCTACTTTGTCTTCTCAAGTTGCCCTCTGAAATCTGTTCAACTTTTTTACTTTGTCGTTTCTTCCAGTTGCTTTAGCCATTCTGTGTTAAAGAGTAAGTTTCAGAAATTCTTCTGACATCTGCTTTTGTCTGCTCTTTCAATTCTGTTTCTTAATGACCTCATGATTTGGTTATGCATGTTGGCCTTGATGTCATCCTGCAACTTGTCTAGTCTTTGATCTTTAGTGTTCAATGAGTCAAATTTATTCTTGAGATGATCTCCGAACTCAGGTGGAATATGCTTCACATTGTACTTCGGCTTTGTGAAATGAACTCTTATGATAATTGTTGACTGAACTTTGAGGGGAAAGCCTGGTGGCGTAGTGCTTAAGGGCTAAAGCTGAATCTACCAGGCACTCCTTGGAAACTATATGGGGAGCTCTGTCATGTTCTACAGAGTGGCTAATAAGCCAAAATCGACTCAGTGGCAACAGGTTTGCTATGCATATTTTGAGGAGATAACTCTTCCCCATTTGTCTCTTCTGTGCCTTCCAACCTGAGGGGTCATCTTCTGGCACTCTATCAGTGTTCTGTTGCTCTTCATAAGGTTTCACTGGTCCATTCTTTCAGCAATAGACTGTCAGTTCCTTCTTCTTTGTCTTAGTCTGGAAGCTGAACTGTAAACTGTCCACTATGGTTGACCCTGCTGGTATTGGAAATACCAGTGGTACGGCTTACAACATCACAGCAACATGCAAGCCACCACACTATGACAAACTGACAGATCTCTGGGGACATAATACACTTACAAATGTGTATATGTGTATACAAATACATACATACATACACATATATCTATATATGTGTACTGTCTGACAATTAGGTCTGCAAACTTAATTGTTCTAGGTTCTGCATACCTCATTGCTAAGTATCACCACGATCACCTTTGAAGTACTCCCCTTGGGAAGCTATGCACCAATGTCAGCACCTTTTCCACCCTTCAAAGCAATTTTGGAACTCTTTCTGGAAAGGCCATTGTGCGTGGTGGCACAGTGGAAAGTTCATCAACGTAATTGCATAGTTGTCCGTGAGGGAATTTTTAGCCAACAAGCAAATAACTGTACTGAAACACTCCACCTGCTCACCTGATCTGGGCCCCAGTGACTTTTTTCTTTACCCAAAGGTAAAGGAAATATTTAAAGGAAGGTAATTTGATGAGATTCAGGACATCAAGGGTAATACACGGCCATTCCAGAAAGAGTTCTAAAATTCCTTTGAAGGGTGAACTAAGTGCTTCGAAGGTGACCATAGTGATATTCAGCAATGAGATACGTCACATTTTTTCTAGAATGAGTTTGTGAACTTAACAGGAAGTCCTTATATACATCTATATACACAGACATAGTGTACGTTTCTATGTATATATACACATATATGTACTTGTGTGTATGTATATTTATATGTGTGACTCAGTGCTGTTGAGTCAATTCTGACTCCTAACAGTGCTGTAGGACAGAGTAAAGCTCTCCATAGGGTTCCCAAGGCTGGAATCTTTATGGAAGCAAACTGCCACAATTTTTGTCCTGTGGAGCAGCTGGTGGCCTCAAACCACCCACCCTTCAGTTAGCAGTTGAGCACTTAACCCCTCAGCCACTGCCCCGCCAGTGTGCTGTTCCCTAATGATTGCAGACTGTGATGCCTACTCAGTCACATGGGGTTGCTGGAGTTGAAAACTGATGTGAAGGCACCTAACAACAACTGCAGGCAAGCAAGCTTAGCACCAGTGATGTCATTAGGAAGGTGCAGGAGGTGTGGGTCACACCAGGTGGCATCATCCCTGTGACTGGTTGTGGATCCCAATGTTGTGATTTTCAGAAGTACATCACCAGGCCTTTCTTTCCAGTCTGTCTTAGTCTGGAAGCCCCAATAAAACCTGCTGAGCATCATAGTAACACACAAGCATCCACTGACAGACAGGTGGTAGCTGCTTTTGAGGTATATTGGCAAAGAGTAGAATCCAGGTCTCCCACATGGAAGGCAATTCTACCACTGAACCAGCAATGTCTCCTTTCAGTACTTATGGTTAAATATTTTCACAGTGGTGCAGTATTTGCAGAAATCAATCCCTCACTGAAAACAGTAGAATGTCAGGAAGCAGGTCAGTCACTGTGTTCTATTTAATTTAATCTCCTTTTCTACTACATAAGGTAAAATCAATACTTTGAATTTTGGCATTGGCAAAGAATATTGAATATACCATGGACTTCCAGAAGTGTGAGCAAATCTGTCATAGAAGAAGTATGGCAGGAATACTCTTTAGAAACAAGGATGGCAAGACTCTGTTTCTTGTACTTTGGACATGTTATTGGGAGAGACTAGGCCCTGGCGAAGAACATCATGCTTGGTGACTTAGTCATCTGGTGCTGCTGTAACAAGTATATCACAACTGGAAGGCTTTAGCAAACAGAAATTTGTTCTTTTATAGTCTAGCAAGCTAGAAGTGCAAATTCAGGGTGCCAATCCGGGGGAGTGCTTTCTCCTTCTGTGTATTCTGGAAAGGTCCCTGTCATCAATCTTCCTCTGGTGTAGGAGTTTCTCAGTGCAGGGACCCCTGGTCCAGAGGATGTGATCTGCTTCCATCTCTTCTTTCTTGGTGGTAGGAAGTCCTTCCTCTCTCTGCTTTCTTCTCTCTTTTATATCTCAAAAGAGATTGACTCCGGATACAACCCAAGGCAATCCGAGTCAAAAAACTGTGTATTTACTGCTTAACGATAAACTAAGTTGCTATGTAAATGTTCATTTAAATCACAATCAAAAATAAAGAAAAACAAAAGATACCACTTAGTCCTGGAGAATGTGTCCTGCCTCATTAATATAACTGCCTCAAATCCTGTCTCATTAACTCCACAGAGGTGGTTAGGCTTCCGTCTTGAGGCACAAGGCCCCCTGGTGAAGATGAGCTGGGGTCCCAGCTGCTCCATGTGCCTCAATCTCAGGTAGAAGGCTCTCAAAGCCTTCCAGAATTTCTGACATCACTTTAGATGTTGGGCTGCCTTGAGCTGTGGTGTGTTAAATGCTTCCTGACAAGCCTAATCTATACACAGAGGCGCCAAAGTCGGTTGTTTAATATGCTAGGATGAATCTAATGGGCGTCTTTTGTCTCTGTCTAAACACACACTTAGATTTGAGGCACTAGGCATTGATTTTCCTCACTCCAGCTTCCATTAAATTCTAAATACTATTCACACGAGATACTGATAGAGTAGATTAGTATGCCCTAAGAAAACCAAATACATTAAACCTTCATCGCTGTTCCTCAAATCAGCATTTCTTAATGTGGGACACAGATCACTGTCACACAGCTACCTGGGGAGTTTGGTAGATATACATTTTTCATGTGGACCCCACCTCAGACTGATTTTTCCCCAGTGGCCATCCAGTCACCTCTGACTCCGGGCAACCCCGTGTATAGAGAATATAACTGGGCTCTGTAGGGTTTTCAATAGCTGATTTTTCAGAAGCACATTGTTACCACTTTCTTCTGAGGTACCTCTCCCAAACCCACTGCCGTTGAGTTGGGTCTAGTTCCTAGCAAAAGTAGAGGTCAGAGTAGAATTGCCCCGTAGAGTTTCCAAGGACCGCCTGGTGGATTTGAACTGTCTACCTTTGTGGTTAGCAGACATAGCGCTTTACACGCCACCAGGGTTTCCGAGGTACCTCTAGGTAGACTAGAACTTGTTAACTTTGGGTTAACAGACAAGTCTTGGCCGTTTTGCACCACCCAGAGACCACTAGTTCAGACTTACTCTCTTGCAATCTTTATGCGTGTGGAGTTTGCTCTTCAAACCTAGTTTAAGAACTCCTCGTACTCTCTGAAGTCTGCCTCCGCAAATCTAAGCCCTGGAGGATTCAGTCACCTTTCAGGGGCCAATTTCCAAGCGGAGTCCACGAAAATCTGATCATACTAAATAATCAAATTAGTTAACTGTTCATGTTCTTCTAGTACAGGGTTTCTGTAAAATAATCCCTGGGGCATGTTAATAGCATTTAATGTATAAAATCTGATGCATGTCTTAGAGCCCACAGGTTGTCTCTTTAAGATGCTCCTTCCTCACAGCTACTGTCCAGTTTCCAGGTTCTCCTTCCCTCCCAGCCGCAGTCTCTGACAGGCTTCATTAACTTCCTTCTGGAAGCCAGCTCTTCTCAACCTGGGCTGCTCTGTAATACCACCAGGGCAAAACTAAAAAACCCAAACTCATTGCCATCCAGTCAGAAGGACCCAAAGCAATCTTAATGGCGGAGTAGAATTGCCCCACAGGGTTTCCAAGGCTGTAATCTTTAGGGGAGCAGATTTTCACATCTGTCTCCTGCGGAGCAGCTCGTAGGTTGGTGGCAAGTTGGAACTGCTGACCTTTCAGTTAGCAGCTGAGCTCTTAGCTGCTGCACCACCTGGGATCCTGTCGCTAGGGCAGATTCTGTTTTTCAACAAATGCTTTATTTTATTTATTTTCCATCCCTACCCCTCCTCTCCCTGTAGTAACCATCAGGAATTGTTTCCCTCTATGTGTAAATCTTCTCATGAGTTTCCATAGTAGTGGTTTCATGAAACATCCATCCTTCTGTGACTTACTCATTTCACTCAGCATTATGCTCTCCAGTTTGCTCCACGTTATGAGATAACATCCAGATTTGCCAGCACCATCTGCTTGAAACACTGTCCTTTTCCCATCTGGTTAGACTTGGCCCTCTTTGGAGATCAGATGACCATAGGTGGATGGATTTACATCCGGCTTCTCAATTCTGTTCCACTGGTTAATGTATCTGTTATTACACCAGTACCAGGCATCTTTGTTTGAAAGGTGTGTCTCCTGCAAACAGCATATTGATGGATCCCATTTTTTGTTTTAAATCCATTCTGTCACTCTCTGCCTCTTTATGGGTATATTTAGGTCATTTACATTCAGTGTAACTGTTGATAGGTGTAAGTTTATTGTTGTCATTTTGTCATGCTTTTTCATGGCACTGACATTTTTATTCCTCTTACTCTCGTGTGCTGAATTCCTTTGGTTTGTAGATTTCTTTTTCATTTCTTTTGTTTTTGCAGATTTTGTTTTTATTGAGATAGTATTTTTTTCTTTCTTGGTTTTGATGAGTAGGTTTGTTAACTGTCTTTGTAGTTATCTTGAAATTTACCCTTGTCTCCCTAGGTTTAATCTAGCCTGCTGTTACTTGCTGGAAAGCCTGATGGCGTAGTGGTTAAGTGCGATGTCTGCTAACCAAAAAGGCAGCAGCTCAAATCCACCTAGGAGCTCCTTGGAAAGTTTCTGAGGAAGTGCTACTCTGACATCTAGGGTTGCTACGAGTCAGACCCAACTCGATGGCAGCGGGTTTGGTATGGTCTTTAATGTTACTCAGTAGTGCCTTCCCTTTGACTCCATTTTTCCCTCTGCTATTGTTCTGCTGTTGCTGTTTACATGTTAACCTTTCTAGTTCCCTGTTCTAATTCTTTAGGTTTTGGACAGTTCCCTGTGTGTTCGTTTTCTAGGTTGGTATCTGCGTAATAGGACTTTGTGTTCTACAGTCAGGCTGTGGTCTGTTATTGTTTGTTGGTTCTCAGACAGAAGGATTCCCTTGAATAATTCTTGTAATTTGGGTTTGGTGTCTACATATTCCCTTAATTTCTCTTTATCTGCATTAGCCAGGAAACACTGGAGGTAGAACAGCAGAGAGAAGACGGGGAGTGAGAAAGCGTGTCTTGCTTGTTACCAGGTACTTCGTCTTCTGCTGGGATTTCCACAGAGCTTCTCTCCTTAGCTGCCGACCTCTGACAGGCATCCAAGATGAGGACTCCATGCTGAGTTAGCTGATAGGGAATTTTCTTTTATGTACCTTCTCACTCTCTGTTTTCTATCAGTTTCTTATTCCATTGAGTTTTGGCTAAGATCTTTATGTCTTTGAGACTTTGTATTCTAAGATTGACACTTGTCTCTGTTTTACTTAGTTTTTCAGGTCTTCACTATGGAGGAACAGCGTGATGTTTTTGTCTATGTTGGCCAGAAGCTCAGGGTAGCTTCTGAAAACACCAGTGTCTGGGTCACGCTCCAGACCAATCACATCTGAATTTCTGGAGGTGTACTCAAGCATCAATATTTTTATTGTAGTCTTTAATTTTATTTTTGTGTTGTTGAGAATATACACAGCAGAACACATACCAATTCAACAATTTCTACATGTACAATTCAGCATCATTGGTTACATTCTTCGAGTTGCACGACTATTCTCACCCTTGTTCTCTGAATTGTCCCTCCCCCGTTAACATAAACTCACTGCTCCCTTAGTTTCCTGCCTAATCTTTCAAGTTGATGTTGATTATCCATAGTTTTAAGCTTCTCAGATGATTCCAGGGGGCAGCTAGATGAAAACCACTGATCTGGGGCAATAGCACATCAGTTTCTAATAGACCTTCCGCTTTTCTCCATTCTGAACTGTGGCTGTGCCGCCTTGTTTTTCTGCTGCTGAACACACCATTATCTGCCCCATTCATCCTGAGACTGCTTCAGCCTCAGGAGAAAGAGACACTACCTTGGGGCTGCCTTGCAGATTGTCCACACCAGCCAAACTGGACCAGTTGGCTCTCTGCTGGGGTGGGCTAGGCTGAGCTGAGCCTGCACTGCTCGCCAGAGTCCAGCTGACCAGTTTGCTGCTAAAACCTACTTTCCCCACTCCCTCACCTCAGCCTCACTTCTGCTGTGATGCAAGAGGCCACACAATGCCCAGCATGTAAAGCCTGCCGTACCAGGAAACTGTCCTCATCTCCTTTAGCCATTTGAGGAAGCTAACCTTGCTGATCAGTGCCTGCAATGCCAAGGGCAAAAGAATTAAATAAACTTGAGACTGATCTGACATTCTGCGAGATATGACAATTAAATCTGTGAACTCATCCTAGAAAAAGTGCTACATGTCTCATTGCTGAATATCACTATGGTCACCTTCAAAGTACTCCCCTTGGGAAGCTCTGCACCGATGCCGGTGTCTAGTGCAAGCTTCAGAGAATTTTGGAACTCTTTCTGGAATAGCCATCAGAGCTTTCATCGTATTACCCTTGATGTCCTGAATGTCATCTGAATGTCTTTCTTTCAATATTTTTATTACCTTCAAAAAAAGAAAAAAATCACTGAGGGCCAGATCAAGTGAGTAGGGAGGGTGTTCCAATATAGCTTTTTGTTTACTGTCTAAAAACTTCCTCACAGACAACTATACAATTAAGTCTACCAACTTGCCACCTCACCACTGTGCACAATGGCCATTCCAGAAAGAATTCCAAAATTGCTTTGATGGTTAGACTAGGCTCTGACCCCCATGCATAGCATCCCAAAGGGTGTACTTCAAACGTGACTGTAGTTTAGAACAATGAAGTTCACAGACTAAATTGTCGAACTGGGTATTGAGAAATGAAGTCTGCATACATTCCAGAGTATTGGTGGCACTCAGCTGCTAAGCAGACAGTAAGTAGTTCAAATCCACCCAGAGGCTTTCCAGGAGAAAGATGTGGCAGTCTGCTTCCATAAATATTACAGCCTTGGAAACTAATGGGACAGCTCTACTCTTTCCTGTAGAGTCACCATGAGTCAGAATCAACTTGATGGCAATGGATTTTTTGATAGGTGTGCAGTTTACTAGATCCTCTGAAGCCCAGAAGCCCAGAGAAGCAAAAGTCATGTCTGAGCTTCCAGGAGGAGTGCTCACAAGAGCTGGGATAATAATCAGAATCTCAACAGCGTTGGCAGGACAGGGGTCCAAAAGAAACACTGTTAAACTACCTCATTGACTCAACAAACCACCTCACTGATTACAAGCTAAGCCTGATGCTGAGTGCGAGGCCTACATACAACAACAAGTTAAATTGTTGTCCTCACAGAGATTACCTCCAGACAAGGCAGGTAGTCAGTTAAGTAATCACAGAAATCTTTTAAAAATGCAAATGTGATGCTTCCTAGGGAGGAGAAGCATGAAGCAGTGGGGGAAGTCATAACTGAGGGCTTTGATGGAGAAGTAGAGGAAGATTCAAAGATAAATAAAGCTAAATAGAGGAACCACCCATCCTTATGCCAGTTTGTGTTACTGTGGTGGCTTGTGTGTTGCTGTGATGGAAACCAGGCCATAAGGTTTTCAAATATCTTCAGGTTCACCTGTGGTTGACGGGTTTCAGTGGAGTTTCTAGACTAAGACAAACTGGGAAGACTCTATCTGAAAATCAGTCAATGGAAACCCTATGGATAACAACAGAATACTCACTGAAACGCTGGAAGATGAATACCCTAAATTGGAAGACACTCAAAATACAACTGAGGCAGAGTGGCCTCAACAATGGACTCAAACACACCACAGTCGTGATGATGGCAATGGACTAGGCAATGTTTCATTCTGTTAAACTTTGAGGTTGATATGAATTGGAGGCTACTTGAAGGCAACTAATAACAACTTGACAAAGGACTTGAGTAGTAAGGAGGGATGGAGTGTTTCAGGAAGAAGTAATAGCTCATGCAGAGGATCCATGGGGACTTGTTAGCTTGTTAAGGTCTAGAGACTGGAAAGCCAGTGTGTCAGAAGGAAGAAGCCAGAGGGGTCATTCATGGAGATAGGCCAGAGAAACCCTGACCACTGAGAGCTCACTGGCCATGTTCCCTGAGCAACAAGGAGCCATAGATTTATACTTTGAAATGATCACTCAGGTATGCCCTGAGAAGGGACCTAGGGGGCCAGAGTGGGTAATGTAGAGCCGCTGGGAGGCATTTTCAGAAGGAGTCCTTGCTGAAGCAAATGTGTTGGCAGTAATGGGTTAGGTGGCTCAACAGTCCTGAGCTCCGGGAGAGGCTGATGCAATGGAAGCGGGGGGTGGGGGGGGAAGAGGGAAGAGTCCAGATGTTCTAGGAGATGAAGTCTGTGGGGATTAGGTAAGGGCAGATGAGGGACAGGTTTGGTTCTCTGCCCCCTCTGACCTCCTTCCTGGGGCTCAACAGACACCAGTGCCCTTCCAAAGGCAGATACTGAACAAGTTTGGACCACACGAGTGGCGGGGGGCGGGGGCAGGGAGGAGGGAGTCCTCAGTAATATTATTCAGAAGAGATAATGAGTGACAGAGACAGTTTTAATATAAAGGTGCATGAGACTTTAGCAGAAGTCCCCTGTTAGACACACACAAGATTCAGTTGACTTATAGGTGCTTAGTCCTGTGAGGATTGGCTCTGATCTGTCATTCACTGAGATGATTCCTTAGTCCCCAAGTTCTGTTCATGAGAAGTCAAAGAGTAGGGTGACCCAACACCAGTCCTAGCAGCTGGCCAGGCTGGGAGAATAAGGAGCTGGATACTTAGAGGAGGAGTGAGGCTTATGAGATCAAGTGGCCCAAGGTGAGGGAGTTTTATGATTGAACTGTATTGCCCCAAGTAATAGCACGAGCTATTACTTCTTCCTGGAACACTCCACCCCTCCTTACTACACAAGTCCTTTGTATTTACTTGGATAAGTCATGACTCCCGGTGTTGTGATGTTGTGCTCTGTTTCATGATTGATGTGATTTTCTTATGTGTTGTAAACCCCCTTCTCTGCCTGTTGTTAATGAGACAAGATTGAGTTATTTAAAGAGGATTAGGTAAGTAACACCCTTACTTAGGTCGCAGCCTTAATTCAATGTAAAGGGAGTTTCCTTGGGGTGTTGCTTGCATCATCTTTTATTTCACAAGAGAGCAAAGGAAAGAGACGTGAGTGGAAAGTTGGAAACTTCACACCACCAAGAAAGAAAGAAGCACCAGGACCTGGGGTTCCTGCACAGAGAAGCTCCCAGACCAAGTGAAGATTGATGACAAGGACCTTCCTCCAGATCTGACAGAGAAAGAAAGCCTTCCCCTGGAGCTGGTGCCCTGAATTCAGACTTCTGGCTTAGTAGACTAATGACAGAATAAACTTGAAATCATCCACTCATGGCATTTCTGTTGCAGCAGCACTAGATAACAAAGACAGCGAGGAAAAGAAGCAAAGTAGTTGGTAAGGAAGGGTCCACAGGGCTGGAGGGCCCATTTAGGTCCCTGAGGTAGGAGGTACAATTGGTTTGCCCTTCATACTGATGTAACTTTGGCAGTTCAACTCACCCACCAGTGCCACAGAAGTTAGCCCTGATGGTGTGCTTCTGTAAAGATTATAATCAAGAAAAACCTATACAGCAGTTCTACTGTGGAATACAAGGGGTCCCAAGAGTCCAGATCTACTCAACAGCCATAGGATAGGAGCCACAGAGGCCGTGGATGGTGCAAAGGTGAACGTGTTCATTGCTAACTGTGAGGCTGGCTACTGAAGTCCATCCAGAGGCACTGCAGAAGAAAGTCCTGGTGATCTGCTTCTGAAACATCACACATTGAAAACCCTGGTGAGCACAGTTCCACTCAGACACCCATGGAGTCACCCTGAGTTGGAATTGACTTGACAGCCACTGATTTTTTGAGAGGAGCTGTGTTGGAACGGATTCTGTACAGGCTGTACACTAAAAAAATAACTCTACAAACTAAAATAAGTGAGCTCAGTATGATTCTGAGCCTGGAGATTCAAATCTTCAGTGTCTGCAGGTGGGCAAGGCAGGTCCAGTAGAGTGTGATGCTAGAGATGAGTCAGTTCCCTGATGGCTCTCACTGTTCATTTTCCAGTAATGGATGCAGAAGCCAAGTGTTAGATGACAAAAGTGATAGGAATGACAGAAATACACCCGGGTCATTTCAATCGACCAGTTAATCAGCTACAGAAAGATAGACAGATGCTACATAAAGGCAACTATTGCCCAATTGCACAACTTATTTCAAATTACATTTGTATAGCCTCACTCTTCTCATACATAGAGAAGGATGGTGTAAAGGAGGAGCACCTAAGGATGCTGCTGGAAGCTCTGGTGAGAGGGACAGTGAGTCACTTCCAGTTCTTTTCTCCATCTAAGAGGTCAATGTGTGACCTCTTTAAGGAATGTTGCTGTTAGCTGCCGTAGAGTTCCCTTCCAACCCCCTTCATGGCAACCCCATGCAGAACAGAACCAGATGCTGCCTGGCTGTGGGCCAACTCATTATGATCCACACGGTTTTCACTGGCTGATGTTCAGAAGTAGGTGACCTGACCTTTCTGCCATGTCCATCTTTAGTCTGGAAGCTATGATGAAGCCTGTTGAGCACCGTAGCAACACACCCATCTCCAGTGACAGACAGGTGGTGGCTGCACGTGAAGAGTGTTGACCAGGAGTTGACTGACTCTCTTGCATGGATGATGAGAGTTCTTCCACTGAACTCTACTCCTTTTGACCACTGTACCCCGGTGGCATAGTGGTTTAAGTGCTATGTCTGCTAAACAAAAGGTTGGCAGTTCAAATCCACCAGGCGCTCCTTGGAAACTCTACGGGGCAGTTCTACTCTGACTTCTAGGGTCGCCATGAGTTGGATACAATTCGACTGCATTGGGTTTCCTATCTAGAAGCTTGAGGCACAGTCATTTCAACTGCCAAATAATTTGTGTAATGGGAATAGTCTATATTTACCATACTAAATGGACAGGGTTTTTTTAATTATACTTCATAAGTATAAGCATATCTATTTTACTCAGCTAGTGGTGTTCTAACAGAAATACCACAAAGTAGATGGTTTAACCAGAAAAGTTTATTCTTACACAGTCTGGTAGGCTACAAGTCCAAATTCAAGATGCCAGCTCCAGGGGAAGGCTTTCCGCCTGTAGGCTCTGTCCTTGTGTTGCATCAGTCTCTGTCCAGGGGGCATCTTGGCACAGGAGCCTCAGGTCTGAAGGATGTGCTCTATTGCCAGTGCTGCTTTCTTGATGGTGTGAGGTTTCCAAATCTCTCTGCCAGATTTTTCCCTTTATAGCTCATGAGACCACCTCAACGCACAAAACAAACTTACAGGTTTGAACCTGCGCCATGGCTCCCCAGGAGAAAGATCTGGGTGATCAGCTTCATGTAAGGATTACAATTAAGAAAATCTTATAGAGCAGTTCTATTCTGAATCAAAGCCAACCAGGTGGCACTCAACAATGATGACACCAACCTCAAAACAAGAACAGGCTGTGGCCAGTTCATCTTGGAGCATTACTGTAAAACATGTTGTAGAGGGGAAGGGGAATAAGGCATCAGGGAAGAGCCTATCACCAGAAAGGGGAAAGTCTGCCCGGGACTGGAAGATGCTTAGAGGCTTTTGAAAGGGATGTCATTATGAGAGAAGGTCATCAGATGGTTCCTCTCACAGCACAGCTGGTGGGTTTGAACCCCCAAAACCTTTTGGTTAGAAGCTGAGTGATTAACCATTGCACACTATCACCAGAGTTCCTTAAACCCAAACCCAAACCTACTGCTATCTAGTTGATTATGACTCCTAATTGCCCTATAGGACAGAGCAGTACTGCTGTCATATAGTTTTCTAATTTCTAGAAAAGTCTGCATTTCACCTTTTTAAGAAAGAATTCTCTGCATGTACAATTTAGTGACATTGGTGACATTCTTCAAGTTGTGCAACCAGTCTTGCCCTTCTTTTCTGAGTTGTCTTCCCTCATTGACATAAATTCACTGCTCACTAAAATCCTCATATAATCTTTCAAGTTGTTGTTGTCAATTTGACCCAATATAAACCAAAAAACCCACTGCCTCCAGGTTGATTGCTATTCATAGGACCCTGTAGGACAGAGTAGAAACTGTCCTATAGAGTTTCCAAAGCTGTAATGTTTAAGGAAATAGACTGCCACATCTTATTCCCATGGAGCCACTGATGGGTTCAGACCTGTGACTTTTTCATTAGCAGCTGCGTGTTTGACCACTGCACCATAAAGACCCCTAAATCAATTAAGAGAGAAGCTAAGATTGTAGGCTTGTTCCCCAGCTCCCTGTGCCTCTGCCCTGGTGGAGGAATAGTGGAACCCTTGACATGACACTAGATCATAAACCCAGAGAGGCTGCTGGCCACACTGGGAGTAGGAACCTGCCCTGTCCTTGCGCCTTGGAAAGGGAAGGACCAGGTCACCCTGGAGGCTGCTGGGTGTGGGACCTCTGGGGAGAAGCTCAGACCAGACTAAGGACCATGGCAGCGAAGGTGGCTCAAGCCTAAAAAGACCTTGTGGGCCAGCCCCACTGCAGCAAACACAGCACAGAAGGGCTGGGGGCAGATCTGAGGAACAGCCTGCAAGGATGCCAAATTCAGAGTACCCCCATCAATATGAGGAAGAAGTGGGTTTCCACCAGCAGAGATTAGGTCATTACCAACAGGAAGTGTAGTCTTCCCCACATGTACCCGTGAATCAGTGGGAATGGGGACTTCTGAGCAAGAAGAGCTCAGATATAACTCTGATCACAGTATTGAGTGTGGGACACAGGTGCTACAGGGTCAGCTCTTCTGAGCACTTCCTGCCTCATCCCAGCATCTCTCCCTTCCTCCACAGAGCCACCGGCTCTGCCCTCAGAGGTCAGTGAGGGTCAAGGAGGGCTGTGGGGAGGAGGGCGGCCTGCAGGGGGCAGGTTGGAGGGAGGAGGAAAGCAGCAGCAGAGGAGTACAGCACAGGACAGGGAGGGCCAAGAGCACAGGGAGGCAGCAGGCCCACCGAAGCACTCTCTTCTGCCATGTGACTTTGGACAGTTTCAGGGCTTTAATCGGCTTATCTAGAGGCAAAGATGTAAGGGTGATGTCCCGCCAAAAAGCCCTCCCCCAAGTGCCTGGCCTACTCGTTTGGGGCCTAACTGTGCCAGAATTTCCCATCTGCAGCCTGACCTACAGAAGTCAGACTTACCAGTCCCATATAGTCACATGAGCCAACTCTTTTAATATCTACCTACCTATGTGTCAGAGGACACTGTGGCGGCATAGTGGGTTAAGTGCTATATCTGCTAACCAAAAAGGTTGGCATTTCGAATCTGTCGGGGGCTCACTGGAAACTCTGTGGGACGGTTCTACTCTGATCTATAGGGTTGCTGTGAGTCGGACTTGACTTGGCAGCACTGGTTTTATTGTTTGTTTGTTTTAAATCTGTCAGAAGCCCTGGTTATGTAGTGGTTGAGTGCTATGGCTGCTAACCAAAAGGTTGGCAGTTCGAATCTGCCAGGGTCTCCTTGGAAAGTATGAGGCGATTCTGCTCTGCCCTATAGGGCCATGATGAGTTGGAATCAACTCGACAACGCCAAAGCCAAGTGCCATCGAGTCGGATCTGATTCATGACAACAGTGGGTACCTATCTGTCTGCCTTCCTATCTATCGATCTATCTACCTATCATCCATTCCTGTATCTATTTTAATCTATCTTCTATCTATGTATCTATCTTTCATCTATGTATGTATGTATCTGTGTGTCTATTTATCCATCCAGTCTTTCATACCTCACTTTGCCCATCACAATCTCTCCCTCCTTGGACCCTCCAGAACTCTGCGGTAGGACACCTCTGACAGAGAGAGTTTTACCCTGATGGCTCACATTTGCATATCCTGACTCCATCAGGCACATACTGTGGATCCATTCTTGTTCTCAGCACTTACCTTAGTTGTTTCACATATTGTGTCTCTTTTATAGATAGGAAACTGAGGTAAGGTAACCAGCAAGTGGCAAAGCCACTCTGGACTCAGCACCTGATCCAGTGACCAAGCTTCTTCTCCTCCTCCTGGTGACATTCTGCCCACAAAGCTCCTGGAAAGAGCTTAGATAACAAAAGTAGGTCAGTGGCTGTCTAAAATATAACTGTAGGTCTCTCACAGCTGGAGCCAAGGACAGTAGGGGGGAAAAAGCCTCAAGGAAGCATTTAGTCCACAGGAGTAATGGTCCACACAAGAACTAGGTGGTTCCTGCCTGCCACTACAGGACATTTCAGACAAGGGGCACAGTAGAAAGTTCTAGTTAGAACTAGAGCAAAATGAAGAACCAAATTCATAAAAAAGACCGGGCTTATTGGAATGACAGAGACTGGAACCCTGAAACTACTGTGGTTAGACATGCTTCTAATCTGGAGCTGAAGACACTCCTAGCAGCCACTTTTCAGCTAAATAATGTTGTTGTTGTTAGGTGCTGTTGAGTCATTTCTGATACATAGCAACCTCTATACAACAGAAGGAAATACTGACCGGCCCTGAGCCATGTTTTTATGCTTAAGCCCATTGTTACAGCCACTGTGTTACTCCAACTTGTTGAGGGTCTTCCTCTTTTTTACTGACCCTACACTCTGCGAAGCATGATGTCCTTCTCCAGGGGTTGATCCCTCCTGACAACATGTCTGAAGTGCAAGGCAATAATAGATTGACCTAAGAATAAATAATAACACCTGTGCGGAAAGAGCTTTCCAAACCAGTCAACTATAGAAGACCAAAAGGTAGTGTTTGCCCAAAAGCAAAGATGAGAAGGGAGAATGGGGCAGACAAACTAGATAAACGGAGACAGGGGAAATCAGGGCAGAAATGAGGAGTGGTGACACATTACAGGGATTTCTGTCATCATGGAATAATTTATATGTGAATCATTGAATGGGAAGCTAATTTGCTGTGTATACTTCCACCTAAAGTACAACGAAATGTTTAAAGAAAGTAGATCAGCTCAGATGGAAACCAGAGTTTCTTAGAAATGCACTTAGGTGATCATCATTGTGGACAGGTGGAAATATATTCTTTTGTCTTTAAAGAGCCATGATGGGGAGAGAAGAAAAAAATTCAACTTTAGCAGGTTGGGCATTGAGAATCCAAAAAAGACTGGGTCTTCGGTTATCTTTCCTTCCTTTTCCTTGCCTGTATCTTTCTCCTTCCCTGCCCTTCTTTCTCTTGTTCTCTCTTTCTCTCTCAAAATAGTGCACAAACATATTCAAAATAATTAAGTATACCAAAATCCAAACCAGTTGTCATCAAGTCAACTCCAACTAACGGTGACCCTAAGTCTATCAGTGTAGAACTGTGCTCCGTAGAGTTTTCAATGGCTGACTTTTCTGAAGGAGATCTCCAGGCCTTTCTTCCGAGCCCCCAGGTGGACTGAAACCATTAAACTTGTCATTTAGAGCGTGTTTAACTGTTTGCACCACCCAATCAAGGGACTCCAATTAAGCATAGAGGGGGCATAAAACAAAATAAAATATAAGTATCTCTCATTTATTTTGGATTAATTCTCAGAAGATTGTCTTTTTTTCCCCCTTTCTCTTATTTTTTAAAAGCTCTTCTGGTGATTGTAACTCTTGGTTTTCACTGTACCAGCTTTAAACAGTATCTGTAGACAATCTGCTCTGAAAGACCAGGTGTGTATCCTACAGATCTCCCATTGTCTTCTACGTTCTTTTCCTAATTGCTATTGTAGTGCCCTTTTTATTGTTCCTGCAAGTTAACTGTTTTTATGACTGTAATATGCTTAAACTCTAGTTTCTTGATTCATTTATATTCGATTGGATGGTTGGAGTCCAAGTCTTAAATATTAGGAACTGAACGCCCTTAATTACAGTGAGAATACCTGATGGCTTAGTGGCTAAGGGTTTGGCTGCTAACCAAAAGATCAGCAGTTCGAATCCACCAGTTGCTCCTTGGGAACTGTGTGACCAGTTTTGCTCTATTCTGTCATATGAGTTGGAATCAACTCAACAGCAACAGACTTTTTGGTTTTAATTTCAGTCAGTTATTTAATTTTTATATCATCTAAGTTTGTAATCGTTACATTCAGTTTTGTGACTGCATATGCTTTCATAGTTGATCTTTGTTGTTATTAGGTGCTGTTGAGTTGGTTCCGACTCATAGTGACTCTCTGCATAACAGAACAAAACACTGTCCAGTCTTGCGTCATGTCCACAATTGTTTTTATTCTTAAGCCCATTGTTGCAGCCTCTGTGTCAAACTATCTCGTTGAAGGTCTTCCTCTTTGTCGCTGACCCCTCCACTCTGTCAAGTATGATGTCCTTCTCCAGAGACTGATCCTTCTTGACAACATGTCTGAAGTATGTAAGGACAGAGTCTCACCATCTTCGCTTCCAAGGAGTACTCTGGTTGTACCTCTTCCAGAACAGGTCTGTTTGTTCTTTTGGAGGTCCACGGTACAGTCAACATTCTTCTCCAGTACCACAATTCAAAACTATCAATTCTTCTGTCTTCTTAAGTTGATCTTTAGGTTAATTTTAAACAGTGAGATTGTGTGAACAAATCTACAAGATCATAACTATAAAAAGTTGGTACATAAACGATCAGTGTGGTTGAAGCTGGAGAAAAGGAAATGAGATCTTTGCGTCTAGGAGAGTCTTCTAAGCACCATGGTGAGAGGGTTTCCTTTTATCTGTATATAATTCCATGATCACTGCTCCTTTTTCTTTGATTTCTTTTTGCATTTTTCTGGTGTGCTTCTGTGAGCAATTTTGTTCACATGAATTTACTGAGAACATACAACTTTTCAGTCTTTATGTATCCCAAAATGTCTTTCTTTTGCCCCAATGCCATGGATTGTCCCCTCTAAAATATGTGTAGCCACGTGGCTGAGCCATGATTCCCAGTATTTTGTGACTGTCCTCCATTTTGTGGTTTTCCTATGCTGTATGTTAAAGGTTTATGGCTCGTAAATCCCTTCATAGGATCACCTCCCTGCTCCACTGTAAAGGGAGTTTCCCTAGAGTGTGGCTTGCCCCACCTTTAATCCTTTCATCTTGCAAGAGATAAAAGGAAAGAGATGCAAGCAGAGATTTGGGAACCTCGTACCACCAAGAAAGCAGCACCAGGAGAAGAGTGCGTACTTCAGACCTGAGGTTCCTGTGCCAAGATGCTCCCTGGATGAAGACTGATGCAATACTGGACTTTCTTCCTGAGCCGACAAGGAGAAAGCTTCCTCTTGGAGCAGACACCCTTGCAGCCTACCATACTATGTAAGAATAAACTTTCCTTTATTAAAGCCATCCACTTTGTGGTATTTATGTTACAGCAGCCCTAGCTGACTAAACACCCAGTTTGTTTGATAATTTTTTCTTATCTTTGCCTGTTTGTTTTTGTTTTAGTTATGCAAGTCAGATTTCCATGCAGTAAAGAAAATAAATCTTAATGTATGGCTGGCTGGATTTTTGTATAAATCATGACATGTATTAATCTGTAGAACATTTCTGTCACCCAGAAAGCCCTCTTGTGCCCCTTCTGGATCAATACTACCTCTTTACTTTCTCAGGCAACTGTTACTATGATTTCTTTCACCACTGATTAGTTTCTTGTGTTCTAGAACCTTATACAAATGGAATCATTCAGTTTCCACCCTGTATTGGATTCTTTCAGTCAACATATGAGCTGTGACATTATTCTGTTTTGCATGAATGAGTGGCATACATTTTTTTATTGCTGCTGTATAGTATGGAATTTTGGAAACCCTGGTGGTGTAATGGTTAAGAACTACAGCTGCTAACCAGAAGACTGGCAGTTCAAATCTACCAAGCACTCCTTGTAGACCCTATGAGGAAGTTCTACACTGTCCTTTAGGGTCATTATGAGACACAGTCATTTCCATAGGTCCTGGGCTGAGGTAAGGCGTAGGCAGAGGGTTTCCACTGTAGGTACTTGGTGTGTGGAGTCCCTGGGTAGCACAGATGGTTACCACACTCAGCTGCTAACCAAAAGGTTGAAGGTTTGAGTCTACCCAGAGGTGCTGAAAGTCCATCTGATGGTGTCTGATGATTCACGAAAACTCAGCCAGTGAACGCTGATGGGGCACAGTTCTGCTCTGACACACATGGGGTCACTGAGTTGGAGTTGACTCGAGGGTGACTGGTTACTGCTGGTGTGTTCCTTGTGAGGATAAAATGAGCACCTTTCCTTCCTTCTTTTCCTCTCCATTCAGTTAAAATGCAAGTGTGAGTCCACATGTGCAGATTAAATCAAGAAGTAGCTTCCAAGAATCAGCAGCAGTCCCTGTTCCCTAACTCTCAAATTCTCTATAGTGGGTGGGGCCAAGGTGGTGGAGTAGTCAGACGCTTCCTGTCATCCCCCTAACAACAAAAACCCAAAATAATAAGTGAATTGATTACATATAATATTCCAGGAACCTTGAACATCAAAGGGAAAGTTAAGAAACCAGTTCTATTCTAACACACAGAGTTACTACAAGTCAAAGTTAACTCTACAAAGACCTTGTTTTTTAAAGAAAAAAAAAAAGTGTGAGATGGTCAGTGACATGGGTCAGATGCTCACAGTGCTCATGGGAATTAGCATTGCCCAAAAGTGGACACCAGCTATGTTTTGACAGGTTCCAAAGGTGACTTCACAGATGTCTTGAATAATAGGATCATATTTTGTCACTTTGTTTATCAGCATTTAAAACAGAATCAGTTAAGTCCTTTTACAACCTCAAATTATGTTGTGTTTATACTATATTTGTTTAATTTTCCTTCTTTGTCTATCTGTCTCTCAAGCTAGGAAAATGTAAGCTCCACAAGGATAGGATGTGTCCTCTGCTGCATCTTGTGTCTGGGCCACTGGTTTGCATCTGTGGGTACTCTGTACACATTCATTGTCAAAATAACTGAATTATAAATGAATGCCAAACTTTCCAATACTATTGAGAAACAGGTACATTAAAATCCCAGCCCACCACAAAATGTTAACAGTTGATGAATTTGGGGTATACAAGTATTCCTTGAGCTAGTCTTTTAATTTTTCTGCAAGTGTGAAATTTAAAAAAATGTCAAGAGAAAAAACAACCTAGTCCATCCAGAATAGTGTCTTTCAGTTCCAGAGCCATTTTTTTGTGATTGAAATTAACATTCTGATAAGATAATTTAAAATCTGTTACAAGTTCTTCAAAAGTGCACCTTCATCATTCTGTCCACCACTTGGGATTGAAAGTAGAACGCAAAGGTAACTTCTTACATCTGTTTTTCTACTGCAAGAACTTGGCATTTTCTCTTCACAAAGTCAGGGAGCATCTCATCACTGTCCTTAGAACTAAAAGCTGGTCAAACTTTCCCTGCCTGGCACCTTTGCTGAGTGGACAGAGACCAGAGAAGCAGAAAATCTCACCCGCAGAAGATTCTAACCATAGCTTTCCTGAGAGAGAACTGTCACAGCCTGATATATTAGATCTGGGATTTGCTGTCATTTTACTCACTGGGTTTAGACACAGCAGGGTTGGATTTTGATGTCTTTTAGTCAGTTTTGAGAGTTTTGCTAAGTCCTTGTCAGATACACTTTGTATGAAAAGAAAAGAGCAGTGAACATCCTCAGACCTGTAGATCGTGGTCCACGGTGCAAGTATCTCAAAAGGTTTGAGACATGTGCCAATGCAGGTTCCAGGCTTCTTGTTGCCTTCTTGCACATTGTTGTTTAAAAAGGTGGAACTAAAATGGATTCCACTGGTCAGTGGCAAAGCATGTTGTTGTTGAATTGGTCCCAGACTCATGAGTATCCTTGGACAACAGAACAAAATCCTGCCCTGATCTGTGACACCCCAATAATGGGTTATGGATCAGCTTTTTATGATTCATAGGTTTTCACTGGCTGATTTTCAGAAATAGATTGACAGGTTTTTTTTCTTTCTAGTCCATCTTAGTCTGGAAGTTGTGCTGAATCCCACTTAGCATCAAAGCAACGTATAAGCTTCCACCAACAAATTGATGGTGGCTACATATGAAATGAATTGGTCAGGAATGGAACCCATGTATTCCACATGAAAGGGGGGAAGTTTATTGCTGAACCACCAAAGCATAGAAAATGATTACAGCTAATAAAAACCACAATACAGTGAGAACTCAATCACTCATGATGTGATGCTTGAGATACCTCTTTCTGTAACTCAGTCAAGGGCCAATGAATAAACGAATAATTTTAAATCTCTCCCTTGCCTATACCAAGGCTGTGTTTCATTCTTCCTTGGTTCAATAGTTTGGCCCTTTGGTGAAACAGGATGGGAATGATTAATTGAAGGAGATCTTTGAGGAAGCACAGGTTGAAAGATTAACATGAGCAAGAGAAGAGATCACCCACCTGAGCCAGGAGTAGAAGAAAGTTGAGTGCAGATGAGGACAAATTTGGAAGACTCTCAAGGATGGACCTTCTTTGGCTAAGTTTTTGTCTTGTGGCCTTAGTTTTATCAGTAACATAGGGAGCAAAACTGTATGCTAAAAATGGAGAAGGGAAGAATTTGAATAGAGAATTAGGGTAGATAGATAATTGAGTGCATAACCAATCACCTCATGGGAGTAGTTCTAGTTTAGGGGCTTAGGGTTGTGGTCTAGTGGGACAACCCAGTTAATTGGCATAATATAGTTCTTAAAGTTTATGTTCTACTTCCAATATGGTAAGTAGTGTCTGGGGTCTTAAGAACCATCTACGATGTAACCACTGATTTGTATTCATCCAGAACTAAAGGGAAAGAAGAAAACCCAAGAATCAGAGGAGGCAGTAGACTGCAGACTACCTGTCTACATGAACTGCTACCTCCTCAACGTTGAGACCAGAAGAACTAGATGATGCCCAATTACTACTACTAAATGTTTTGATCAGGAACATGATAGAGAAATCCTTACAAAAGGGAGAAAAATGCAGAACTTCAAATTCTTAAAGAATCTAGACTTACTGTACCTGTTGACTCTGGAGGAGTCCTGGAGACTGGTCCTCAGTTGCTCTTCAAACTTGAATTGTAATCATCCAACTAAGTAATGGTTTAGTCCAAAGGGTAAATATTTTCACTTTTGAGTATTTTTTTAAAATTATCTATGAAAGATTCAACAACTATCTTAAAGCACAGGAGAGAATGTTGGGGGCAGGGAGATAAAGTAAACAGGAGTGAAGCAACTAGAAGTCAAATAAAGAGAATGCTGACACAATGTGAAAAATTTAACCAATGTCACTGATCATTGTATCTAGAAACTGGAAAGGGAGCAGCTTTTGCTATATATGTTTTTGCCAAAAATAAAAGAAAATAAAAATTTAAATAGAGTTTTCCAGATGGGCAGAGAGGGGAGCTGATTAAGAAGATGTACAAAGCTTGTTGGACTGTACAGACAGCCCAGCCTCAGGAGTACCCCTAAAGTGCATGGGATGCTTCTTCACGTCAGAACTCAGGAAGTTGGAAACGGCTGAAAAGGTCAAATCCCCTGGCACCTTTAAGGCTGGGTTTTCTCAGTCAAGTGTGATGGAAGGAAAAGAAAGCGTAGGGAACTGAGGAGGAATAATGGCAGTGTTGCACCATGAATTCAAGGCTGACAAGGAAGGAAGCCAGAAGGCAGTGGATGACTGCGAGAAAGTATTTGGTCTGGGAGCCACATATTGTAACGAGATGGAAGAAGAAAGATACTGGCAGTGAGAAAGTCAAAAGGGTGGAGGGACAAGAGAGTGGGATGCTGTTGTTGTTGTGTTGTTAGGTGCCTTCAGGTCGATTCTGACTCATAGCAACCCTATGAAAAACAGAATGAAACACTGCCTGGCTTGCATCAGGTCCACAATCATTTTTATGCTTAAGTCCATTGTTGGCAGCCACTGTGTCAATCCATTTCATCTAGAGTCTTCCTTTTTTGCACTGACCCTCCACTCTGCCAAGCATGATGTCCTTCTCCCAGAGACTGATTCCTCCTGACAACACATTCAAAGTATGTAAGATGCAGTCTTGCCATCTCTGCTTCCAAGGAGAACTCTGGTTGTACTTCTAGAATAGATCTGTTTGTTCTTTTGGCAGTCCATGGTGCAGTCAACATTCTTCTCCAACATCTCAATTCAAAGGTCTCAATTCTTTGTCTGTCTTCTTTGTCCATTGTCCAACTGTGGGATACTAGAGCTATACATTGTATTAATTTCCCAAAACAGCGAAAAGAAAATACCACAAAGTGGGTGACGTATGAGACCACTAATTTGTATTCTCACAAATCTGGATACTAGGTCAAAATGAGTGTCAGCATTGTTGATTCCTTTTGAGGGCTCTGAGTCAGATTCTGACCCATCATGCTTTCCTAGCTTCTGGTGGTGGCTGGCAGATCTTTGGTGTTCCTTGGCTTGTAGATGCACCTCTCTGGTCTTTACCCTTGTCTTCTGCGACAGGATCAGCTTCCCTCTGTTTTTCTCCCTGTGTTGCTTCTCATCCTCCATAAAGACAACACTCAAACTGGATTAGACCCACCCTACCCAAGTATGACCTCACGTTAACCAATAATATCTTCAAAAAACTTGTTTCAAGGGTCATAAACACAGGTACTGAGGGTTAGGATTTCAGCATACCATTTGAGGGGACAGAGTTCAACCCCGTATCTGGAAGGAACAATATTCAGTAACAAGAGAGGGGATCAGGATGTCATATAGTGGCAGAGTTTGAGGTCCCAGGCAAGCCAGCAGAGTTTTCCTGACGGTGTTGAAGTGCAGGTCGAATGTCCAGAGCACGGACTTCCAAATGAACAGTGATATCACCCAATGAGAGAATGGAAGTCAGTGGGGAAGACTGAGAGACAGGAGCTGAAAGGAACATGAGTGTAGAGAATGGTACTCTCAGCTTTCTCCCATCTTGTTTTCCTCATTCCAGAACACTGATTATCTATCCTGTTAAACACGAGCCCCTCTGAGGTCAGAGCATTATCCATCTTTACGTCAATGACAACTTCTCTCACATCAGGGCAGTCTTACCACTGCTCCCTGTGACTTCGCACGGCTGACAAAAACAAAGCTGTTTCTCAATTAGGCCAGACTTGAAAGAGGGTATCAGAGAGCCAGTTTTCTAGTCCTGCCTCTCATTCCATCAGATTATCTACCTCTGATGAACACTCACTGCCACCAAACCATTTATCCAAGCTAATCTTTGGGGAGCATTAATAGCTGTGTTCATCTTCAATGACATTTTGCCATCTTCAACTTACTGATCATGATGTCAATCAACCAGATTGTCTTAGACTGGAAGCAGAGTCATCAATGTCTTCAAGACTAACTAGACTTCAAAACCAGTTTAGAAAACTCATCCTGACAATTTTGGTTTCCTAGAACCACTTTGGTACCAAATTTATTAGGTTGGGTTCTCTAAAGCATCAACACCAGCAATGTTGTTGCTGTTGTTGTTGTATGTGTGTGTGTGTGTGTGTCTCTCTGTGTGTGTCTCTCTCTCTCTGTGTGTGTCTCTCTGTGTGTGTGTCTCTCTCTCTGTGTGTGTCTGTGTGTGTGTGTGTGAAGAGAGAGATTTAAGGAAAAGGCACACGATTGCAGAGGCTGGCATTATCCATGCTTCTGGGTCAGCATAGCGGCTTCTCCTGATTCACATAGCCTCAGAAAGCTGGCTTACCCAAGATCAGCAGGTCAGAGAACAGGACTCTTGCTCACAGATTGTGAAGATCAATGAATCCCAAGACTGGCAGGCAAGACTGCAGGTGAGCTGCTAGCTCAAATCCCAAGAACTGGAGCTCAGATGACCAGGAGCCAGCTGCCAGATCCAGCAGGAGAAAAAGCTCCCTAGCTTTGCCAGAATGTCCACTTATATTTAGTGAAAGCTACATACCCAAGGAAACTCTCTTTTACCTGATTGGCTACTCACTCCATTGTGGAAGTGATCACATATCAAATCTCAACAGGGAAATGATTACAAAATTACACAACTGCCAGAATGCTGAGAATTACAGCCCAACCAAGCTGACATGTAACTTTAAACATCACGCTGAGCACCAGAAAGTTGTTGTCCACTTTTTTCACCTTGGGTCCTGTGACACTATTGCTCTTAAGGGAAAAAAGGAATCATCTCTAAGGGGTGATAACTTGTGCCCTCTTCTACCATCCTTTGATCCTAGGGATATATGTCTTAATTATTTCAGTCGTGCAAAGAGAGCAGTTTTGCACAGGAGGTTGGGATTTTCATTTCATCCCCTGTTTGAGAAAAGCTAAGGGACAGCCAGGGACTCCCTGAGTAACAAGAACCTGCTGCTCTTCAGCAGAGCCCAGGTGGAACCATGATTAAGCACTCACCACTAACCAAAAGATCAGTTACTTAAACTTACCAGCTGCTGCTGTGTTGGAAAAAGATGTGGCAGTCTCCTTTCACAAAGATTACATCCCTGGAAACCTTGTGGGACAGTTTCTGCTCTGCCACATGGGATCACTGAGTCAGAATTGACTCAGCAGCAAGAGGGTTGCTCTTCAGAGATTACACTATAGTTTCCAAGGAGCATCTGATGGATTTGAACTGCCAACCATTTGGTTAGCAGCTGTGGCACTTAACCACTACACCACTAGGGTCACCATGGGTCAGAATCCACTGGATGGTGGTGAGCTCTCCCCAGCCCCCAGAGATCTGTGAGCCCGCTAAAAACACTTCATTGAAGCCAATCAGATGCACTGAGGTGTGTGTGAGCGAAATGAAAGTGAATATTGAGAAAGAGAGAAAAAAGGATTTATGATGGTCTGGAGTCTGTATATTCCGGGCTGATGAGCACATTGGTGCATTCCAAAGCGTCTGGGACAGCCTGCGAGTGTGATTTATATGATGATTAAGTTGAGGAGCGGGCATCCTTCCAAGCCTGATTTTTAAAGCCACAGGAGCTCAAGGAAACCATCAGTTCAAACCAATGGCCCCATCTTGGTGATTTCACCTGTGACTGGGAAGAGGTGGATATTCCCACATCTCCATGACAACTGAGGATGAAAGACATTCTCTGTCAAATTCTGTGCTGACAAGCTGTAGCCACACATCTCATTTTGGGGTCTATAATGGGTGGTGAGGACAGTTTGTGTGTCGATGCCGAGAGCCAGATTCTGTGCCTGTGAGCTTGAGAGCAATGGCAATTTCATCAGGCAAATGTCACAGCTCCTTAGCCTGGGGGGGAGAGAACGGCCCTCCTGGGAAGCAGAGAGGCCAGCTAAAGAGCAGAAGCTACCGCCTCTGCTGGGCAGAGCTGTTCAAGGGTATTGTTTGTCCCAGCTGAGCCCAGCTGTAAATGTACCCTCAGGAACACTGCTGCCTTGCCTAGGACCTGAGACTTTGCCGTCACATGGCATCCCCGTCTGCTCCCCTTCAGCTCCCATAGAAAAAAAGAGCCCCCACCACCCATCTTTTCTCCTTTGTGTGTGCTCTGCAGTGGTGAATCCCAGAAAAAAAATGATGTTGCATCTAGCTTTCCCTGGGAGGGGAAAACTCTGTCCTGGTTTTATGCAGATGAAGTCAGTAAGAGTCACATTTCAAAATGCTTCTGGGTAAGCCTAGTTTCCTTAGAGGAAAACTATCAAAATAAAATCCATCTTTAAGAAGAATTCTTTTCCCTTTGGGAGGCTCTGGGACCCTGGTCATTGGTCACCCTACTTCTGGCAATGTCATGCTTCAGAGGATAATTCCTTAGGAGATGTCCCTCCTTTTCTTAGGTCACCCAGTTCAGTAGCTGTAAATACTGGACTGACATTTGCTTGCCACAGATTGAGTTTATCTCCCAGGTTTAAACGAGATCACTGAGAACAGCAATAAGCACAGTAATTTATGTAAATCCACACACTCATTTATGCAAAGCCCTGCCCAGGCGTTAGGCTCCGTCCTCAGACTTTTCACCTTGGATGGCCCCTCAGCTCTCAGCTTCTCTGGAACCTTTGGCTCAGGAATCTCCCACAGCTTCCAGTCCAGGGCGCTTCTCCACAAAGATGAGTAATTACACAGCCAGCCTCAAACCTCAGGTACTTTCATGATCCCCCACATAAGGATGAAAACAACAGAGGCTTGGACAGGTTAACAAACTGCCCAAGATCTCATAGTTAGAAAGTGACAAAATCCAGCTTAGGAACTCAAACTGCCTCCAGAGACTGTCCTTCCAAAACTGCATGGTCTATTTTAGTGTCAAAATTCTGAGCATTCTAATACAAGTGGCAGGTTTTTCCCTCTCCACATATAAATTCATCAGCGTTGAGTTGATCCCAACTCATAGCGACCTCGTAAGACAGAGTATAACTGCACCACGGAGTTTCCTAGGCTGTAATCTTCATGGACGGAAACAGCCATATCTTTCTCTTGCAGAGCAGCTGGTAGGTTCCAACTGCCCATCTTTTGGTAGTGGCCTGACACTTTAACCACTGCACAACCAATACTCCTTCTCTACATATAGTATGTTTACATATATTCGTAGACTAAATACTTTCAGGAAACCCTGGTGGCATAGTGGGTTAAGTGCTATGTCTGTTAACCAAAAGGTCGGCAGTTCAAATCTGCCAGGTGCTTCTTGGAAACACTGTGAGACAGTTCTACTCCAACTTCTAGGGTTGCTATGAGTTGGACCTGACTCAACGGCAGGGTTTGGGTTAAATACTTTCATGGTATGCTCTTTAAATGTTGAATCACAAGCATTTCTTTATATTGCTGCCTTTCTTAATTATCATTCCAAATCTGCTATAGTTTTTTTTTTCCTTACAAAGATATCTCTTATAGGGAATTTTATTTCTCCTGATTTTATGTTATTTGAAATAATCTAGGAATGGGTATCTTGAGGCATATAACTGCTTCTTCTTTGGGGGTTGTTTCTTTAGTAAAAATACTCATACGGAAGATCATTGGATCATGGCTACACAATGTTATGGCCCCAGAAACATACCAGCAGCTGAGCTTCAGATTCCTGGGCCTTTTTTATGCTGCTGGTGTCTTGACTCTTTCTTCCCAAGCACTGGATGTCATTGGTGATATTTCCTTTTCTTTTTTGTATACATGAAAGGTGAGCTCATTTTCATTTAGATTGGTTTCTTATCTAGTTGACTGAAATACTTGGCGGAAGGATGCTTTGGAACTGCACAATTGTTTTGAGGTTCCCATGGAGCCCAACAATGCACTCGATTGTCACACACACACACACAGACACACACACATTTACATACATACATACCATACACACACTCACCAGCGTGCATACATACACCAAATACTATATATACACTTCCACACACTGGCAGAGAAACACACATGTGCACGTTCACATACACTCACATACATACAGACATCATGTACCACACACTCACTCCAGCATGTGTACACACACCAAGTACTATCTGTATATGTATATACTCACATATATACTCACACACACACCACGCACACAGTCACACACACCACATACACTCACTTGCACATACACAGATACCACATACCACACACTCATTCACACCTACATGCACACAGGCACAGACACCACACCACACACACACTACCTCTCACACACACACTCCTTATTCCGCACACACTCGCTCACACATGCCCAGGAGCCGATACTGCGATTCACCTCGATAGCGTTACTAGAACAAACAACAGCTGAGGATCCTTGCACCGGTCTCTGAGTACCCGACAGACACTGTCTAAGGCAAGAATTAATGTCAGAGGAAATGTAAGAGACAGAAGACGCTGATTGTGTTCTTTGCCTAACGCTTTGCCAGTTAATAATTCAACAGCAGTTGTACGAGAGGCTCTAGTTCCCGTGGTTCTCTTCACAGTTCTCTGAAGATGCCATCACTCACTCTGAGAAAAATCTCTTCCAAGTTACTGAGGCTTGATTGTATCATTTTCTCTTAAAACACAATTTTGTTTTAATTTTAAATTTAATTAAGATGTGCATATTGTAGCAAATCTGTAAAATATAGGAAAGCTTAAAAAGGAGAAAAATCATCTGTGAGCCTCAAAAACACACTATTAATATTCAGTGCATCCCATCTGCTCTTTTTCTATATATATGTGAAGCAAAATTGGTATTATCTTGTATTTAGTCAGTTTTGTAACCTGTATTTCGTTTTTTTAATTCGGTGATATATTGAGAGTATTCTACCACGTCATTAGATAGTCTCCAAAATTTATTAACGTCTATATAATGTTGCTAGATGTCATCAAGTCAATTCTGACTCAGTGACCCCATGTGACAGAACAGAATTGTCCCACAGGATTTCCTAGGCTTTAGTGTCTACAGAAGCAGATCATTATGTCTTCCTCTCATGGAGTGGCTGAGCGGGTTCAAACTATCAACCTTTCAGTTAGCAGCCAAGTACTTAACCACTAAGCTACCAAAGCTCCTTTGTGGAATATCACCCAATATCAGTTTATTATTACTTATCATTTTCTTAATGTTGCCCATCTAGATGGTTTCCAAATTTGCCATTTATTTTTACTATTTGAGAAAGCCTGATGCGAGTAGCATTCTAAGGACAATTGGTCCACAGTGGAACGTCACAGAGGCCCAGGCCAATCTGTGATTGTGAGATTCCCCCTGTAAATGGCATTGCATGTCCTTCAGCATCAGTTTTCCCATGTGTGAACCAAGAGGCCTAAATAGATTTCCAGATCCTTTCAACTCCAACAGTTTACAAGTCAGTGCTAAAGAGATGAACTTTCTCATTACGAAAGTTCTTTCTCTTGTGTTGTTGTTAGATGTTGTCCAGGGGCTTTTTAGTCACAGTGACCCCTTGTGACAGACTAGAACTGCCTCCTGGGCTTTCCCAGGCCATAATCTTGATGGGAAGGAGCTCTGTGGGGCAGTGGTCAGGCTCTCGTCTGTTAACCAAGGTCTCTGAAGAGCTGAAGGGTGGGTTCAAACTCCTGACCTTTCACTTAGCAGCTGAGCGCTTAACCTGCGCCACCCATGCTGGAATTTCAAAGTTCTTACTTTTTTTTTTCCTCCACTCATGTCAAATGAGAATATATGTGGAAAGACTCAGGGGTGACAACAAAAGAATGACTTGTATAGACCACTACAAGTGGCACTTTGTAGGCTGTGCTCATTAGCAAACACATTACAGATTGATTACTGCTAGCAATTAAGATGAGAAAACAATAATTAAGCAAGTGGAATTATCTAGGATGAGATACAGTCTAATACAGGATGGGAGAGGCAGAGATGTTTTGGGGGCAAGATTGAAACAGGAAATTCAAATTCTCTAGTTAAAAGCTTTTTTGCACTCAGAGAGGACACTGCATAACACAGGGCCCAGGGGTAGAGGCCAAGAGTAACAAGGATCAGGGATCCCCTGGGGTCTAGTGTAAAGCCTATTGTTAGATCAAGTTCTCATTGAGCTTTCACACCCCAAAAGTGCCCCAGAACTCCCTAAGCCACACTGGTGGCTTATTCCACAAAGCTCAGAGAAACAATCTGTCTCGGGAGCAGTTTCTTCTTGGTATGGAGGTATTTAAATACAAGCAAAGAATAGAAACCACCCCGTGTATCAGCTTTAGATAACTGTACTTCCTCTACCCCTGGCTTGGCTGGCCTGCTGCCTGGCAATCGCTTTGAAGGATTCCCTCATTTCCCAGGGTGCAAAGAGGGTGGGAGAGACGGTATCTAAGGAATCCTCGAGGGAAATCCTGGTGGTGTAGTGTTAAGTGCTATGGTAGCTAACCAAAAGTCTGGCAGTTTGAATCCTCAGGGCACTCTTTGGAAACTATGGGGCAGTTCTTGTCTGTCCTATGGGGTCACTATGGATCAGAACTGACTTGATGGAAATGGGTTTCATTTGGTTTTTCGGTACAATGAGGAACCCTGCCGGTGCAGTGGTTAAAGTGCTGAGCTGCTAACTGAGAGGTAGGTGACTTGAACCCCCCAGGCAACCTGTGGGACAAAGATGTAGGAATCTGCTCCCATAAAGCTTACAGCCCTGGAAACCCTATAGGGGCAGTTTGACTTGGTCCTACAGGGTCACTAGGAGTCAAAATCGACAGCAACAGATCTGGGTTTGCGGTACCACAAGGAGCCCTGGCAACACAGTGGGTAAGCCCTTAGCTCCTAATCAAAAGATCTGTGGTTCGAACACACCAACCACTCTGTGGGAGAAAGACATGGCAGTCTGCTTCTGTAAAGACTACAGCCTCTGAAACCTGTGAGACAGTCTTGCCCTACAGTGTCATTGTGAGTTGGAATTGACAGCAATGGTGTCCAGGTCAGCTAGGGACCTTGATTTCTGCCACCACATATGAACATATTTTGCTCCAGAATCTAGCATTTTCTAGGGATAGCAAAGGTCGTGGTTTGCATTATAGAACACACAGTATTGATAGGGTTGCCAGGGGAACCTGATCTGCCACATATCAGCAGTTCTCCCTGGCAGTTTGTGATGCAGATGTGTGGGTTCTTCCTGGCATTTGTGATACAAATAGAGCAGTTTCTCCTGGTAGTTGTAAGGTGGCTACAGTGGTCTCAGGCCCAACCCGAAGCCAGGTTATGACCTCCCCCTCCCATCTATGACATAGCCCCCTGCATTTGCTTATGAAGAGCGGCCCCACATAGAGACCTCCACACATGGAGACACCCATTCCCTCCTTGGGACGTACTTTCCCTTAATAAACTTCACCGTCATTTGCTACTTCAAAGGATGCATCCCCGTGTGCTTTGGGGCAGGGACATCCCTGTTTGCCATGCAGTCAGGAGACCGAACTTGTTAGTTGGATCTCCAGCATCGAATCAGGTCACTCGGGTCTAATCAGCTGCATGACTTTGACAATGGATTTTGGGTTTCTGCTTTGCCAAAACACTTCTAGAACATCAGAGTGAAAGGTTTAAGAGCTGGAGACAGAGATAGAGAGAGACAGAGAGAGAGAGCATGCCTGCAGCCCGTAAACCATCTCTTCACTACTGTACACCTCTTAATTTTGACTGAGAGCTCGTCTTTTACAGTTGCCAAGTGCTTAGTTCCACTAAACCAATACGGCTGCCTGATGAAGGTCTAGCTCTAAATAACTTGATTCTTAAAGGCAAGGCTCATTTCATGCACGGAATTTCTGTTGTAAAGAAAAATTTCTGCAGAACAAGACTGCATATGATGCGCTTCCATAGAAAGTTTGCTTTGTCAAGAGTTAGCTCTCCAAGTGAAAGTTGAACCTTATGCATTGATCCAATACCAGAGGGTGCCACTGCCCAAAGTCCCAGGAGAAAGGCCAGCCTGGAATTGGTCAGTCCTCTTGTTCCTTTTGCTCTGGAGTGTGAGAAAATATTTTCCAGCTCAGCTAGGCAGTGAGGTGAGCTGTTGATGCTGTTCCCAAATGCAGTCTTATCTCATGATTACTCAAGAGAGCAACGGAGGGAATCCTGTACAGGTCAGCTGTCCCAGAGGCACAGGTGGCATTGGTGCAGAGAGAAACATGTACAGGTAGTGTATGTCACAAGTGTTCAACTTATATAGCCCTGAACCAACTGCAGTAAAGCCTATTACATTAAAAATTCAAGGTACGTAAAGGGTTCATAATAACAAATCGAAGCTACTTTATGATGCACATCAAAATATTATTACTGTTATTACTGTACCATTATGGTAAAGATGTTCTGTGTAATTCCAAGTCTTTCATATCTTGTATGCATAGAGAGGTATACTATATACTGTATACTAAGACAAGCATTTGACTAATGTTAGATATGAACCATACCTAGCTGTTTGGATTTACATACAAATTTGACTTAAAGGCAGACTCAGGATTGGAAAATCAAAAATAAACCCAACACTGTCAGGTCAGTTCTGATTCATAGTGACCCTAAGGACAGATTAGAACTACTCGATAGAGTTTCCAAGGAGCACCTGGCAGATCTGAACTGCTGACCTTTTGGTTAGCAGACATAGTGTTGGTAGCTGGGACTTAATCAAGGTCAGCTAGACTGCTAAAACTGAATCAACAGACTTACATTCCTTTACCTGCCTCCGGGGTAGTAAATCAATTATGCAGGGAGGTAATGACATTGTTCAATAATATGTAAGAGAATCTTGTGACTGACTCCTTGTTCTACCCTGTGACAAAGTTTGACATTTTCCAGATGCAAATCCCTTTGTAATTTGGCTATAAAAGCCACTGGACTTGTAACCGAAGGGGGACAGTCTTGGAGAAACTATTCTTGCTGTTCCCCAAACTCACGTGTTTGTCTGTTAATAAAGCATTGCTTGAACCTTTCGCTGTCTCTGAATTTTGGCTGCAGTGACAAGTGGAATGAACTTCTTTTGGTTTGGCAACAACAGCACCTAACCACTATGCCACCAGGGTTCATTCATGATTCAGGCACTGCGTGTAATGAAGACATTTAGTTCTGAAATGGGCATAGACAGGGACAGAATCCTCAGCTGTGACTTTTGCTCTTATCAGGACACGCTGCTTGCTATCTTTCCAATCCGTTCCACCTGCCTATGTAAGGCCTCTGGTGGGCCTGAGAAAAGTGGCCATTTCTGCGCACCAGAGCTGAAGGTCAGAACTTCTTCAGGCTGCTTTTGAAAGGCTCCCAGCCCGTATGTTATAATAATGATACCTAGTGCTTAGCAAACCTCTGCTATGGGCCAGACACTGCATGGAACACTTTACGTTCATTCTCTCTTGTATCCATGGTGAACTTATGAGTAGGAATGAAGAAACCGAGGCTCACAGAGGATGCAGGCCTTGTCCGGGATTACACAATAGTAAGTAGCAGAGATAAGATTTAGCTTCCAGTCTGCATGATACCGAAGCTGAGAGCTTTGCACTTCACATACCACATCCTAATTATTCATCACTGTATGTTATTAATGATTATGTGTAAAATTTGTTAAATTATGATTATCCATGAACAGAATTTCAAATTCTCATGGAATCCAGACTTTCTGGAGCCATGGAGGCTGGGTGGATCTGTGAGACTATCACTCTGAGATAATCTTTAAACCTTAAACCAAAAATGTCCCTGGAAGTCTTCTTTAAACCAAATAATAACCTAGCTTTGCTAATTAAAAAAAAAAGTCTTCCTTGAACACTGTACCCTCTTAAGAACTGTTTAAATAGGAGCCGACTGACAGCAGCAGTTCAAAATGTTACATAGGGAGCACAGGGGGCAGTGAGTTTATGTTAACAGAGGAGGAACAATTTAGAAAAGGCAGATGAGAATGGTTGGTTGCACAACTTGAAGAATGTCATCAGTAACACTGAACTGTACATGTGGAAACTGTTGAACTGGTCTATGTTCTGCTGTGTACATTCTTAACGACAATAACAACAAATAAAGTAGTATTTGAAAAAGAAAAGAAGTAACAATAAACCTTCCTGATCCACACTAACACGGGTTTCTAAAAGAGACTAAAGTTGTTCAGAAACTAGGTGCAATGCTCAGGTAAGGGCCTTGGGCAGGGTCAGCAGACCTATTAAGTGAATCCACTTTAGAACTAGAACTGTTCCCCGTGCTGCACTCCTGTGCTCAAGTTAGCCTGCAGCACTTCCCTGGAGATTTCCTCACTCCCATCTCTCCCTGGAACCAAAGAAGGCTGTATAATCAGAAGTAAGGGTTAGAAACTCAGAGAGATACAGATTTATAACACTATATGTGAAGAGGAAATAACAGCTTGCCATTTTCCCAGTTTTAGATGTGTATTTAATAACAGAAGATCTCTCATAGTATGTGCATAATACGTGTCAAATCTCTCCCTCAGAGCCAATGAGCAAATAAAGGAGTTAGTGCTCTTTTGTAAAAGTGAGGATTCCATGCTGAGTGTCCAGCAGAAACGGCCTTCTCCCCAGAGCCTCGGATTCAGATAGAAGATAATGTTCCAAGGTGAATACCCAGATTTGAATCCAGCTCCACAACTTCCTAAGTGTGAGACCTTTGCTAGGTTACTAACTTATCTGTGCCTTGGTTTCTTGACCTATTAAATGGGATACTAGTCATACCCTCCTGTTAGTGTGGTTGTGAGAATTAATGAGTTAATTCATGTGACTAACTGCCTTAGTTCTCAGCACTGCTATAGCAAAAAATACTACAAGTGGTATTTCTTACAAAAAAACGGAAATTTATTTTCTGACAGGTCTGGAGGCTAGCAATCTGAATTCAAGGCTTCTGGCTCCAGAAGGTCTTTTGATGTCTCTTTCAACTTCTAGTAGCTTGGTGATCCTGGGACTGTAGACACATCTGTCTCTTGTGAGGTTTGCTCCTTTTTGTGGGTATCTGTTTTCCCTGTTATAAGACACTTCTCAGAAGGAGTTAGGTTGAGGATGTACCCTACATGGATATGACCTCTTTAATGTGACAAAGGAAAATTCTGTCTCCAAGCAAGATCACATTCTTAGGTACAAGCATTTAAGAGTGAAACCTATATTCTCAGGGGACACAATTCAAATCCCCAGGAAGCACCAAGAACAGTCATTTTACACAGTAAATCTCTATTTAAGAGTTAGCCATTACATGAGTGTGGGATTCAACTAAAAATTTTAACTTCAGAGAAACTGAGCTAATTTAAAATTAGACAGGTCTTATAAACCCCACCAAAAACTTTCAACATTGTTTTCAGCTGGCTGAAGGCAAGGCACTCCAGGCCTGGGAATTTGCATCCATCTCACATCTCCTGTTCAATGTGTAGCTCAGATAAGATATGCATGGACAGCACATGCCCTCATCTCACCCCAAAGTTTCCAGAGGAAAAAATAAGTGAATAAATGTGAAACTGCCAGTAACATTTCATTATTCAGAAAATATTTCTTGAGTGCCTGCTCTGAGCCAGGTACTTTCCTGGCCACTGGAGATAAACATTAACCCAAATTCCTGCCATTAAATAGTGTCATGGATCGAACTGTGCCCCCCAAAAATGTGTGTAGCAGTTTAGCTAGGCCATGATTCCCTGTACTGTGTGATGTTCCTGTATGCTGTAAATCTATGACGGTAATGAGGGAGGATGGTGGTGGTTGTGTTACTGATAGGTGACTCTATTTATAAGATTGTGTTGTGCCTTGAGGCAGTCTCCTGGGATATAAAGGAAAGGAAAGCAAACAGAGAATTGGGAACTCATGCTACCAGAAAAGCAGTGCCAGGAGCAGAGCATGTCCTTTGGACCCAGGGTCCCTGTCCTCAGAAGCTCCCAGTCTAGGGGACGATTGACAACAGGATGTTCCTCCAGAACCAGCAGAGAAAGACTTCCCCTGGAGTTGATGCCCTGAATTTGGACTTACAGCCTTCTGGGCTGTGACAAAATAAGTATTTCACTTGTTAAAGTCATCCACTTGTGGGATTTCTGTTATAGCAGTACAATATGACTAAGGCAGGGAGCATTATGAATTGAATTGTATCCTCAAAATACGTGCTGTAAATCTGACTCGATGGCGGTAGTGTTTGTTTGTTTCTAATACTCCTGTCGTGAACTGAGCTGGTTCTGACTCCTAATGATTCTATGTAACACACCAACGTATTTTCACACAAATAAGCCACTTACACATTTTTTGCCAACTATACAACCCTCTGGAAACCCTGGTAGTGTCGTGGTTAAGTGCTGTGGCTGCTAAACCAAAGATTGGCAGTTCAAATCCACCAAGTGCTCCTTGGAAACTCTATGGGGCAGTTCTATTCTGTAGGGTCACTATGAGTCAGAATTGACTCAGAAGCAATGGGTTGGTCTTGGTTTTACAAAACCCCCACCCCACCCCGCATTATTTTCATAAACACAGTATGCCATGTGTTAAGCGGGTGGGTAGGTTATTCAGATGAAAGTATTATTTGTGAAAAAATACGGTAGAAATATCCAGTAGGATTTTGTGGGCTGTAATCTTTATAATAGTAGACCACCAGGTCTTTTCTCTTGCCAAGCAGCTGCTGGGTGTGAACCGCCAAGATTTCAATTAGCAGGCAAATATAACTCCATCTGGGAGTAGGATTTTCTCTGTTATGTTAGTAGGGCTGTATCAGTTTAGGGTGTGTCTCAAACCTCTCACCTGTGGGGTGTAAAAAAATCAGATTATGCAGAGAGAGGGTCAGAGGTGAAGAAAGATCACCAAGGAATCGAGAAACAGAAGGTGAAAAGAGACAAGGCCTTTCCCTAGAGCTAATGTCTCTCCTTGGAGACATTGTCCTGAACGTGGTCGTCCAGCCACCTGTGAGAAAATAAATTTCTGTTTGTCAAAAGCAACATACCAATTGTGTTTCCATTTTAACAACACCATATAAAAAGAAAGAGAGTGTACAGTCCAGTCCAAGAGACTGACAATAAACCAGTAGAAGAAATGAATATACAAGGCCACTCAGAGGGGCAGTGGGAGTATATTTTAGGAGTTCAGCCAAGGAAATCCTGTTGGAGGAGGAGATGCCATAGAGCAGAGCCCTGAATGCTGTGACTTACGCGGTGGAGGGTTTCAGCTTGAGGTGGCGGTCCTTGGTAAGAAGGCTAGCATGACTGGAGTGGGGCAAGAGGGGCAGAAACTAGGTTGCAAAGGGCATCATTGGTACCCTGGAAAGACCTGGTTGCCGTGATAAGGACATGGAATTTCTATTCCAAGTGATGGGAAATCCTTGAAGCATTTTAAGAAGAGGAGACTGTGAAAAGACTTGTGTTTTAGGAGGGTCATTCTGATTCCTTTTGGAGAATAAATAGAGATAAAGAGAGATGGCAGGCAGAATGGAAGCAGAAGATGAGTAGTTCAGGTGAGAGATGATAGTGGTTTCAACTAAGAGTAGCAGGTTGAAGGGAAGTGTGAGATGCAGTTGAATTTTACATATATATGCAAGTGCATGTGAATATGTATCTTTGTTAAAAAATATGCCTAGAAAAACAGATACCAATTCAATAATTTCTACATGTATAATTCAGTGACACTGATGACATTTTTTGAGTTGTGCCCCATTCTCAGCCTCATTTTCCAGAATATTCCTCCCCCTTTAACATAAAGTTGCCACCCCTATAGTTCTTATTTCACCTTTCAAGCTGCTGTTGTCACTTTGATCTCATATAGGTAGGACTTCAAAGAGCACAGTGCTCCAGGAAGACATTCTTTACTAGTTAAGCTGAACAACTGTTTGATTTTAAGGAGAATTCAGGAGAGGTTTGTGGTTTAAATTTTGAAGATTATCTCAAGGAAACACATCAGTATTCATCCAGCTGCAATGTCAAATTTGATATATACTTTAAAGGTAAAATTGGAGCTTACAGGATTTTCCAATGGATTAGTTATGGAGTTGGAGAGCAATAGAGATGCAAAAATTACTGCAGGATTTTTAGCCTAAGCAACCGGCTGTACTGTATATTGAGATGGAAAAGACTACAGAAGAAGGAGGTTCTCGGGAGTATGAAGAGCAGGTATTAGATATGTAAAGTTTGGGAAGACTGTAATGTCACAGGCAAACTAATGGCTCCCCAAAGAATTCTATGACTTAATCCTCAAATCTGTGAATATGACATTTTACATGGCAAAGGAAAATCAAGATTGTCAATCAGCTGACCCCAAGAGAAGAAGATCATCTTGGATTATCTAGATGTAATCACAAAGCCAACCCACTGCTGTTGAGTCAATTTCAACTCACAGAGACCCTATAGGACAGAGTAGAACTGCTCCATAAGTTTCCAAAGAGCACCCAGTGGATTCCAACTACCAATCTTTTGGTTAGCAGATGTAGCATTTAACCACTACATCACCAGGGTTTCCAGTATAATCATCAAGGTCCTTTAAATACAGAAGAGAGAGACAAAAGAGATAGTGTCAGAGTGATGATCCTGGAAAGTCTTGACCTACCATTGTTGACTCCGAAGATGATATACAATTGCTGACTCTGGGAGACTACCAGAAGATGAACGATGGTAGCATTTTGAAGCCAGAAAAGTCAAGAAAATGGATTTTTCCTTGGTACTTCCAGAAACGAATGCAGTCTTGTTAGCACAGTGGGGCCAGTTTTTGACTTATGACTTCCAAAACAAAAAGATGATAGAATTATGCTGTTTTAAGGCACTGTATCTGTAGCAATGTGTTACAGCAATAATAGGACACAAATACAGTTGGCCATTGTGAAACTCTTGACAGTGAAGAAAATGGTATTAATACTTCAGCAAGGACAATATCCATAAATTAGAACTTTTCTGGGAAAGTTGGGATATAGAGTCATCCTATCCATCAGTCATATGAGTGGGAAGTCAAGCAGGAAATTGGATATATGTGTCTTTTTTTTTCTTTCAGAAAAGAGGTTAGGGTTAGAGAATTAAATTTGGGAAGTGCCTCTATGCTGAAGGTATTTAAAGTCATGGAACTGCACGAAATCACAAGGGATTGAATACAAATAAAGAAAAGAAAATATTCCAAGATAGAGTCTACCTGTAGAAGTTTGGAAGAAGGGGAGAATCCAGTCAAGAAGCTTAAGAAGGCCTACTCAGTGAGGCTAACCAGAAGATTGGCAGTTCATATCCACCAGGCACTCCTTGGAAACTCTATGGGAAATTCTACTCTTGTCTATAGGATTACTATGAGCTGGAATATATTTGACAGCAGTGGGTTTACCCAGTGAGGTAGAAGGAAATCCAGGATTGGCGTCCAATTTCCATAATCTACAAGGTACTGCAAAATATCAACAAGAAGACAAGTAACAGAATTAAACAATGGGGAAAGGACATGGACAGACACTTCACCAAAGAAGACATCCAGGCAGCCAAAAGACAATTGAGGAAATGCTCACAATCATTAGCTATCAGGGAAATCCAAATCAAAACTACAGTGAGATACCATCTCACCCCAACAAGGTTGGTCATAATCCAAAACACCAAAACAACAAACCCTAGAGAGGCTTTTGAAAGATTGGAACTCTCCTACACTGCTGTTAGGAATGCAAAATGGTACAGCCTCTTTGCAAAGTAATTTGGTGCTTTCATGGAAGCCAAAAATAGAAATACCATATGATCTACCAATCCCACTGCTTGGAATATATCCTACGGAAATAAGGGCTGTCACATGAACAGATACATGTGCAAGAATGTTTATTGCAGCACTGTTCACAATAGCAAAAAGATGGAATCAATCTAGGTGCCCATCAACAGAAAAATGGATAAACAAACTATGGTATATATGCACAGTGGATCACTATCCAATGGTAAAGGACAATAACGGTTTCAGGAAGCATCTCATAATCTGGCATCAACTAGAACACATGCTGAGTGAAATCAGTCAGCTGCAAGAGGACAAGTATTGTATGAAACCACTATTACAAGGACTTGAAAAATGATTTACACACAGAAGAAAGGCCTCTGATGGCTACAAGGGTGGGGAGGAAGGGAGAGAGATGTTTATAGGTTAGACAAAAAAACAAAAACCCAGTATCATCGAGTCAATTCAGACTCACAGTGACCCTGTAGACAGAGTAGAACTGCCCAATAGAGTTTCCAAGGAGCACCTGGTAGATTCACACTGCTGACCTTCTGCTTAACAGATGTAGCATTTCACCACTATACTACTAGGGTTTCCATAGAGTAGTCAGTAGGAATTTGGTTAGGTGAAGGGTGAGGCAGCAGAATTTGGTTAGGTGAAGTGTGTAGAAGGCAGATTAGCATAACTGGACTACCCCAACATTTCAAAGGATACAGTAGTAGGGATGGGAGTCTGAGGACCATGTTTCCAGGGGACACCAAGGTCAATTGGTATAGCTAGCATTTTGCTAAGAGAGTCTTCTGTATCCCTTATCGGTGTGTGGCATCTGGCATCTTAAAAGCCAACAAGCTGCCATCTGAGGGACATTGATTTGTTCCAATCCACCTAGAACAGATGATGACCAAGAACATCAAAGACATGAGGAAAAATGAGCCCAGGAAACAGAAGGACCCATATGACTGTGAGACTACATCAGCCACCACCAAAGGCAGTCGTGATAGGGGATACAGGTAGATTTCCCTGACATGGCACAAGAAAAAAAAGTGCGCAGATCAAGAACTCTACTAAAAGACCAGAACTGGTGGTCTGATGATCTTGGAGGGTCCCCTGGGAACAGCCCCTAGACTTGCTGCTGCCCTAGACCTGAAACCAGTGCTGAGGTCAACACTTTAGACAAAGAATAGACTGGACTCAGGGACACAGAGTGAGCATGTGGTGTGTGTACTCTATGGTTTTATACATTTGCAGAAGACTGTCCTACGGGTTTCTTTGTAGAGGGGAGAGGAGAGGGTGGAGAGAAGGGGACAGGTGTTTTATTGGGAGGATACTAGAAGAGCAAAAAGAGGGAGTGTGCTGTCACAGGGTGGGGAGAGCAGATAGAGTTGGAGAAAGGCAGGTATGCGAAATTGACTTGGATTGTATGCTTTCACTTAATCATAATTTTAAAAAATTAAAAAAAAAGAAAGCATTCCTAATACTGGGAATTGTGGCCTAAACAAGTTGACAAATATTTTGGGGGGAAACAATTCAATCTATGACATTTCATTCTTTGGCTCTTCAAAATTCATGTTCTTGCAACATGTAAAACATATTCACCCCATCATATCATAGCAAAAGTCCAAAATCCAAAAATTCCTCTTCTATGAAGTCTAGAATATAAATTATCTGCTTCCAAAAGTACAATTGCAGAACAGGTAACAGGTAGACATTTCCATTACAAATGGAAGAAACTGGAGAAAAAGAAGAGATAACAGCCACCAAACAAGTCAGCAGAACACATTGTGTTAGCCCTCAAGTCTTTGAAAATAATCCTGTGTTCTGAGACCATTCACACAATAGCCCTGCCCACCAGGATCCAGGCATTGGCCACACTCTCCAGATTCTGAATGGCAGCCACTTGGACTCATGCTTCTGCTCCACCTTCCAGGTCCACTGGAGCAGCAACTCTGCTCCCTCAGTTTTAGGTGCACCATTCTTCTAGTCTATCTGAGTGGCTACTCCACCCTTAGAAACACCAGGGGCCATGGCTCCACCATTTGAAACCTAAGAGGTTGTGGCCATACCCTTTGACACTTGGACAGTACAGCTTCTTGTGTTCATTGCGTCTTCAGCTTCGGCTTTGTGTGGCTTCTTTTCTCCTTGGGCTTGATACCTGCCTAAGCCCTGCCAATGCAGGTGTTCCAAAGCTCTGTAGCCCTACCAATAAGTGTTTCGAGGCACCCCACTCCACCAGGAAGCCTCCTGCACACAGACATTCAGCAGTCTCACTCCATGGTCAGCTCCAATGCTGTCTAGTGCTGGTCTTCTGGTTCTGTTGCTGCCAATTGTCTGCAGCTGTCACCACTTCTCTGCAGCTGCTGCTGGTCTTCTTTCACTGCCACTCTTCTGTATATTCACAGTTTCTGACCTTCCACATTTTAGGTGTCTGTTAGAGCCACACCCCACCTTCTCAGTACCAAATTCTGTCTTAATTATCTAGCACTGCTATAACAGAAATACCATATGTGGATGGTTTTAACAAAGAAAAACTTATTTCTTACAGTAAAATAGGCTAAAAGGCCAAATTCAGGGCTTCAGTCCCAGGGGAAGGCTTTCTTTCTTTGTTGGCTTCTTATCACTCTTCCCCCAGACTAGGAGCAACTCTTACCTCTTCTCCATACAGGAATCTCAAGGCCAAAGCATGCACTCTGCCTCCAGCACAGCTTTCTTCATGGTATGAGGTCCTCCACTGTCAGCTTGCTTCTCTTTCTTTTGTCTCTTGTAAGACAAGCATTGGCAGAGGCCACACCCTGGGGAAATTTCCTTTGCATTTAATCAAAGGTAAGACCTTGGTAAAGGTGTTACTTTTCCTCCCTAATCCTCTTTATCATAAAATTACAATCACAGAAAGTAGAAAATCACACAGTACTGGGAATCACAGCCTAACCAAGTGGTCAGATAACTTTGGGGGACACAACTGAATCCGTGAGAAACGGTTTGGTCTTAAGTAGGCACATGGACAACTCCTCCACAAAGGAGGTGTAAAGTTGCAAAATTATACACGCTGCTGCATTTTGTAGTGGGAGAGTGGAGAAGTTCTTTACTGTTTTTAATTTTTCAGGGGAATAAGAAATAAGGTCATTAGTGGAGAGTGTGGTGTGGAGAGGAGGTATTGGATGTTTGAGAAAGTTGAAGATTCACATCCTAGAGAGCATGAGAATGACTCGACTCTCATACAATTGTCTACCAGTGACATGAACAAAGTGACAAAACAAGCAAACAAACAAACCAGGAAGTCAGCTCTACCAACTACAAAACATGAAGGACACAAACTCAAAAATGTTATGGGCAATATAAAGAACTGATCTTTTAAAGAGAAGCTAAAACAAAACAAATCATTGTCATTTAAGAATAGCTGACAGTGTCACTTTGGCCATGTCATACCTGTCTATCTGGTATTGCCATCCTGTGTGACTATGTTTGTTCAAGTTCACACAACTCTTATTTACCTTCAAGTGTTCACTATTTCACCCATTCCTCTCTTGTTTTGTCTAACGATTTGGACATGATAGCAAAAGTATTTCTGTTCCCTGGGACTGATCATGCCAATGCATAGAGCTCTCTCCTCTCTGTACTATAAATATCCCAAGGCCTGGTTTTTACTGTACTAGACAGTGTGGACTATGAGTTAGAATCAACCTGACAGCTCTGGTTTGGTTTTTGTTTTGTTTCTGGAGGGTAGTCTGCACCCTATCTGGCTGTGAGGGTTCAGAACCATGGACAGCGCTCTCTCTCTCTCTCTCTCTCTCTCTCTCTCTCTCTCTCTCTTTTTTTTGTCTCCACGAGTTAGCTTGCCATTGAGTTGATTCTGACTCATGGAAACCCGATACGTATAGAATAGAAAACTTTTCATGGCTGGAACTTTTCAGGAGCAAGTCACTAGGTCTTTATTCTAAACTGGGTCGGTTCAAACTGCTAACTTTTTGGTTAATAGCCCTGCACCTAATCAATTGTGTCACCCGGGAATATTTTGGCCATTTTTCAGTTCATGTTACTATGTATCAAACACTGTGGTAGGCCTTAGAATAAGACAGAATTGAAAATACAGAAGATGATACCGGTTATAATCCCACGGGGAGAATTAAAATGTGTCAATAAAGGATTTTATGGAGATGCTTAGGAAAAAAGGTGCTGATTCAGTCCTTGGATGAGGGTTGCTACAAGGAAAAGCTTCTTGGACTAAGTGATGTCTAAGCTGAAATCTTAAGGTCTTAGTTGGCCAGAGGAGAAAGATAGGGAAGAGTGCTCCAGGCAGAGACAATGGAATGTGCAAAGGCCTGGAAGCAAGAGGCTGTGGCTCATTTATACGATTACAAACAGTACTGTCAGCACAGACTGTGAGAAGAGAAACAAGGGGCCATAAGAGAGTCTGTCTCTGAGAGTCTATTGTCTAGTCAAGTCCACCTTAGAGTGGTCTCGCACATGTCACAGTGGAGCTGGGCTCCATGGGGTTTTCAATGGCTGATTTTCCAGAAGTAGATTGCCAGGTCTTTCCACTGAGGTGTCTGAGTGGACTCAAATATTCTGAACTTGGGTTAGCAGCCAAGTGCTTTAACCATCTGCACCACCCAAGGCCTTCATGATCGCTATAGACCTGGATAAAGCCCTAGGGGAATGTGGCAGAGAGTGTAACTTAGTCTCACAAGGGAGAGGATGAGGTGAAGGGAAGCTATAGAGAGGCAGTAATAGTTAAACTTGCTCTTGATAATATACAAGCATTTTCTAGACCCTAATCTGGAGGAAAGGGAAGAGAGAAGGACAGAGAACATTTCAGTTAGACCCATACTGTCTGATACTGTAGCCACTGTCCACCTATTTTAACTATCAGTTACAGCTAAATGAAATAAAAAACTTACTTTCTCAGTACTGCTGTTCACACTTCAAGTGTGCAATACGCACAGCCAGTGGCCACCATGTTGGACAGTTCAGATACAAGACATTCCTATCATTGCACACAGTGCTGTTGGGCAGTGCTGGGTTCAGTGGAACAGTGTATGCAAAGGCTCAGAGGCTTACGTGTATGTACTGTGTCCAGAGAATAATGACTAGCCACAGGTACGGGCTATAGTGAAACATGCACACAGGGTGAGAATGTCTAGAGATGATTGGAGAGATTGGTTGGAACTGGGGGATGAAAGGCATTTTAAATCATTTAAAGAAGGGTGGGCTTAACATAGTTCATTAGTGAGGCACTTTGAGGGAACAGGAGCAAACTTAGATTTAGAGAACTAACCCACGCAGCAATAAAAACATTTGAAAGGAATAGCAGGTAAACAAAAGGCAGAAAGAATAAGCCAACTGGCTTTTCCAAACAAATTTTGATAAAATATCACTATTTATCATATTGTGTTATATTTGTCAGTTTCTTGGCTCCCAGATTAATCTCCATCTTCTCCACCTGGTGTTCCAGGACCCTGCCTTGTGGCTCCCTATTATCCAATACAGTAGCTTTACTTGTTTTGTTGTTAGGTGCTGTCATGGATTGAACTATGTTCCCTAAAAAACGTCTGTGGCTGTTTGGCTGGGCCATGATTGCCGGTTTTTTGTGATGCTCCTTTATGTTGTAAACCCTGCCCCTATGATGTCAATACGAGAGGGTAGGTGACAGTTCTGTTGCTGCAGCAGGACTGAAGGTGTAAGATTGTTTTTGTGCCTTGAGGCAGTCTCTTGAGCTGCAAAGGAAAGAAGCTAGAAGAGAGATTTGTGGACCTCCTACCATCAAGAAAGAAAGCAGTGCAGGGAGCCAAACAACTCCTTTGGAAAGGAACAGGGTCTCTGGCCCTCAGAAGCTCCCAGTCCAGGGGAAGACTGATGACAAGGGCCTTCATCCAGAGGCAGCAGAGAAAGGCTTCCCCTGGAGCTGACACCCTGGATTTAGACTTTCAGCTTACTGGACTATAACAGGTAAGATTTCTTTTTGAAGCTACCTGCTTGCGGTATTTCTGTTAAAGCAGCACTAGATGACTAAGACAGGTGACATGTCGTCCCCTGTGACTCACACTGACCCTATGAATAACAGAATAAAACACTACCCAGTCCTGTACTATCCTCATAATCGTTGCTATGATGGAGCCCATCGTTTCAGCCACTGTGTCAATCCATTTCATTCAAGGTCTTCTTTTTTGCTTACCCTCTACTTAACCAAGCTTGATGCTCTTCTCCAGGGTCTACTTCCTTCTGACAATGTGTCCAAAGTATGCAAGCACAGCCTTGACAACCTTGCTTCCAACAAGTATTTTTGTTGTCCTTCTTCTGAGACAGACTTGTTCATTCTTTTGACAGTCCATGGTATATTCAATATTCTTCAGCAACACTGCAACTCAGAAGTGTCAATTCTTGTAAAGTATTCCTTGTTTATTTGCTCAGCATACAGACTGAGTAGGTATAGTGAGAGGATACAATTCTGATGCATGTCTTTCTAGACTTTAAACTATGCAATATCCCCTTGTTCTCTTGAAATGACTGTCTCTTGATCCATGTAGATTCCTCATGGGCACAGTTAAGTGTTCTAAAATTCCCATCCTGCAAAATATTATCCATAATTTGCTATGATCCACACAGTCGAATGCCTTTGCAAACATCTTTCTGGTATTCTCCACTTTCAGTCAAGAACCACCTGACACCAGCCATGATATCGTTAATTCCACAGCCCAGGGTTGATATTTCAGCTCTCAGTAACTGAGAACTCAGGTTCTTTCTATCTAGCTACTCTCCTTCCTCAGCATACTATCTCCTGGTCCAAGCTGACTGCTTGAGCTATAGACATCAGGCTGGTATGCCAACATATAGAAAGATGAAAGAAAAGGGAACACAGAGATACATTTTCTTACTTTAAGCACATTTATGTGAAGCAACGTGTGACACCTGCTTTGTCATTTCATTAGCCAAAGCTTAATCATACGAGCGTATCTGGCTGCCAAAGTGGTTGGATATATATCTATGCCAAGAAGTTGTATGTGCAGCTAGAAACTGAGGGTTATTGTAAGAAGGAAAAAGCAGAGGTTGGATGTTAGAGGACAGCCAAATCTGTTTTATAGTCTAAGAGGGAAAGGATCCTAGCCTATGGGGATGCTAGAGAAATTCCACAACTGAGCCAAAAGCCTTCTCAGAGTTCAATAACCAACAAAGTGAACACCTTGAGGATAGTGATTGTATCTCTGATGACACATCACACACATTCATCCACCACATTATAGTTAACTGCATGCCAACTTCTAAGAGAAAATCAGTTTTGCTGTGTAAGGATAATGCACATTGGATGCCAGTTAAAGACATTTGCAAAGAGAGAGTTAAAGATTTGTTCCTGGAAAATGTACTGCCCATAGATACTAGGAAACCATCTGGTTTGATATAGAAGTAGCAAATTGTGTTTTCTGAGTAGAGGGACACGTCTGCATTTAATAAGATACTCAAAAACATGGTTCCTGATTCTTAGAGAGAAGAACCCCAATAGCCATGGCCTTCAGAGCCTGCATGCCAATGGTTTCAGCTTCAAAGCCTGGAGGCACTTTCTCCTTGTATGCCCTCATCTTGTCCTAGACTGCACAGCTCCACCCCAGTAGGCACGGGACACTGCTGTCTAGGCTACATCTACATTGCTTGATTAGGAAAGCTGTTCCAGCTCCCATGGAGCTGCCTGAACTCTCTTCAGCTATGAAGAGTGCCAGTTATCCCCATCTGCTCCTTAGGTAGGCACATGAGTGTGTCTCTACTCCCTCTCTTTTCTAGCATGCTTCAGAGGCTTTGGTCAGCCTGCTCAGAGAAGGGGATCCTTTGGGTTTTTCAAATCCTTCATTGAATTAATCTTCGGGAAGCAGCACTTGTGTACACTCCTTTGGGCACATCGGGGATACAGAAATAGAACACTAGTGATTATAGTCTAGTTAGAGTAAGCCAGTGTTACACACACTGAGTTAAGTTACCTGGGCGACAATACAAACATCACAGGACAGCAGTGTTCAATGAATAACAGAGGCAGTAGGTTCCCTAAGTCCATGATGGACAGAGTATGGAATGCTTAAGGAGGAAGCCACAGACAAAGTAACTGCTGGGTAGGGTCTTGATATATAGGTAGGAGTTGGCTTACAGGGAATGGCATGAGACAGGAGAGCATGCAAGAACAGGATAACACAGAGGCAAGAAAGAAAACCCGTGTTCAGGGACAGTTGAGAGACTAGCCTGCCTGGAAGGAAGTGTTTGCATAGCACAGTACTGAGAGAGGAAAAGAAACACATGTTAGTGAGGGCTCTTGACTGCCAGGTTGGGGATACTGGTATTCAAAGAGGAGCTATTAAGATTTCTAAATAGAAGAATGTCGTAATAAAAACAGTGCTTGGAAAGTAATATCTAACACTATTTAGCTGTCTAGAGCTATCTATACCCTTCTGGTGTATGCTGTTATTGTTATTAATTGTGCTCATAATAGATAAAAGGACAAAGCGTTGCCTGGTCTTTGCTATCTTCATGATTGCTGGTATGTCTGAAGCTTTGTATCAATCCATCTTACTCAGGGGTTCCTTCATTTTCACTGACCCTGTACCAAACATGATATCCTCTTCTAGCAATTGGTCTTTCCTGATGTTGGGTCCAAAGTATGCAAACTGAAGCCTCCTCATCTTCACTTATAAAGAATATTCTGGTTGCATTTCTTCTTTGGGCAATCCATGGTATGTTCAATAGTTTTTGCCAACACCACTTTTAGAACGCATTGATTCTTCCATCTTCGTTTTGCACTCTGCAACATCCACATGCATACGAAGTGGCTGAAAAGACCATGGCAGGTCAAATGCACCTCAGCCCTCAAAGTGAAATCTTTGGTTTGGAAACCATTGAAGTGATCTTTTGCAGCAGATTTGTTCAATGAAATACACTATTTGATTTCTTAACTATTGCTTCCATGGACATTGAATGTTGATTCAAGTAGAATGAAGACAGTGTTGCATCCATATATCTCACTGGTATTCCGTCAATTCCTGGGACCTTGTTTTTCTCCAGTGTCTTGAGTGCAGCTTCAACCTCTTCCTTCAGTACAAGCAGTTCTTGATCACATGTTACCTCCTGACATAGTTGAATATCAACCAATTTTTTTATAATTACTGTATTTTTTCCATCTTTTGATGCTTCCGTGTTATTTTTTACCTATAGACTCTATCAGTATTGCAACTTATGGCTTAAATTTTCACTTCAGTTCTTTTACCTTGAGAAATGCCAATCGTCTTCTTGCCTTTTTTGTTTAACTCCAGTCTTTGCATGTTTTATCATAATAGTTTGCCTTTTCCTCTAGATTCTCTGAAATCTAAAAAATAATGCCGAGGAAGACTACTCCATCATTTGTTCCATTCACTTTAGCAACTCTGTATTTAAGAGTAAATTTTAGTCTTCCCCGGCATTATTTTGGTCTTTTCTTCTTTGCTGTGTTTTCAATGATCTTTTGCTTTCTCTATGTATGATACCCTAGCTGCCTTCCCACAACTCTCTTGACCTTCAGTCATTACTTTTCAGAGCATCAAATCTATTCTTGAGATAGTCTCTACATTCAGGCAGGATGTAGTTAAGGTAGTACTTTGGCTCTTGAGGACTCATTTTGATTTTCTTCAAGTTCTACTTAAACTTGCACATAAGCAGTTGGTGGTCTGTTTCTCAGTTGGTCCCTGGCTTTGTCTTAACTGGTAATATTAAGCTTATCCACCATTGCTTTTCACAGATGTAGTCTATTTGGTTCCTGTGCAGTCTATCCAGCAATATTCATGGGTACAGTCATTAATTATATTGCTGAAAAAACTATTTCCTATAAAAAAGTGATTGGTCTTATCATGTGATCTCTGGCATTATTTCTGTCATCAAGATCTTATTTTCTAAGTATTTGTCTTTCTTCTTTGTTTCCAATTTTTGTAGTCTAATAGCCAGTATTTATCAGTACTTCTAGACTGAATGTCCAGTTAACTTCAGACTACATCAATTAGTAAAAGTCTTCAATTTCTTTGCTATTTTCATCCATGACCAGGATGTAAATCTGAATAGTAGACGTTAACTTGTTCTTACAGTCATATGAATATTACCCTATTACTGACAACACTGTATTTCAGGATAAATCTTGAAGTGTTTTATTATTATCATGAATGCAACATTGTTCCTCTTTGATTTGTCATTTCCAGCAGTCTTGTTAAACCCATTGGATTCTGCCATTATGACTAGATTATGACTCCTAACGACCCTACAGCACAGAGTAGAATTGTCTGATAAGATTGTCTAGGCTGTAATCTTTTATGTAAGCAAATTGCCAGGCTTTTTCCCACTAGGCTGCCAGTGGATTTATACCCTAGGCTGTGTGGTTATCAGGCAAGCACTTAACCACTGCACCACCAGGGATCTCTCATCCAGTGTAGCAGACCATACAATTGTCATATTCAAAATGGTCAATACCAGTCCGTTTCAGCTCACTGATGCCCAGGATGTTGGTCTTTAATTGCTCTATTTACTGTTGATGACCTGCAACTTTACTGGATTGATACTTTGAACACTTCACATTCTGATTGCTGATAGATGTCTATTGCTGTGATTTCACACTTTGAAAAGTGTCACAACAGCAAGTGAGGGTCTTAAGGTCTTTATTTAGTGTGCATCAGTAAGGTTGACTCTACTTTGAGGGGTCACCTCTTCCCAGTTGTATTTTGAGTGCCTTCCAATCTGATGGGCTCATCTTCCAGCACTATCTCAGACAATATTCTGTTGTGATCTGTAGGGTTTTCATTGGTTTATTTTGGGAAGTGATTGCCAGGCCTTTCTCGCTAGCCTGTCTTAGTCTGGAAGCTTTGTTGAAACTTGTCCACTATGGGTGAACCTATTGGTATTTGAAATACTAGTGGCATAACTTCCAGAATCACTGGAACAAACAAGTTTCTGTGATATGATAGACTGATAGAGCAGAGGTGGCTTAGCATCTAGGTACTGCCAAGAACGTGGTCCACCCCCTTTCTACTTCAATGGGTCAAGTCCTATTGGTCACGCTGAAGTCATGCCCTTCTTCCTGCCGTAAGGAAGAGGACCTGGGCCTCATGCTAGCAAAGCTGCTGTCAAACAACTTAAGTTTCTCCTTTTGTCCCCTGGGTAGCTGAGAGATCACCCACTGTCATTAGAAAGTAAAACTCAGTTTAGATGGATGAAGAGGGTACTTTGTAGAAGCTAGAAACTCACAAGCGTTTTCTACTACAATTCTTAGAATGATCACATTATAGAAGCAGAAAACATTTTAAAAGTCATTGGATTAATTGCCTTCCTTTACAGATAAGAAAACCAAGACTCAGACAAACAAGGATCTTGCCTTGGGTCCCATAATGGGAATATAACAGCGCCAGGATGCAAACTCATCTCCTATTCCTACTTTAATACTCTTTCTATTATATTACACTGTTTTCCCAAGAATAAATAAGGGGGAAAAAACTGAAAGTTTGCCTCATTATCTGAACAAAAGTCTGGTGGATAGAATAGTCCACAAAAAGAAGTGCAACCAAAATTTAAGTCATTTAATCAATATTTATTGGCAACATTCTCTACCCGGAACCAGGCCAGGCTTCACCACACTCTAGATGCCTGTAGGAGCTCTAGTGGTGCAGTGGATAAGTACTCAGTTGCAAACGAAAAGTCAATGGTTCAAACTCACCAGCAGCTCCACAAGAAAAGTATGTGGCAGTCATCTGCAGTAAAGATGACAGTCTTAGAAATCCTATGGGGGCACTCCTACTCCATCCTATAGGGTTGCTATGAGTCAGATTTGACTCAATGGCAAAGGGTTTGGTTTTCATGTTTTGGAGATGCCTGGGGACTTTCATGTCTGCGCCCCGTGTTCAGGAGGCTGCCTGAGAAAGAGGCTGGGATACATTCTTGTTCTCACTCCTTTCAGATGGCGTGAGGCTTGAACAAGTCCTGCAAGCTTTCCAGGTTCCAACTCATCATCCATAAAGCCGGGACAACAGTACTCATCCGTCATCTGGGAACACTGTAAAGGACAATAGGATCAGGGAAGGGCCTTTCTTGATAAAGACAGAAAGCACAAAAAAAAAAAAACAAAAAACAAAAAACAACTAGATGTTCCTGTGAAGAGAGCAGACCCCAAGAAGGATTGGGAAAAAAAGACAATTCAAGGATTCAGTGTTACAAATAACCAAAAAAAAAAAAAGTTTAATGACTTTTAGGAAAGTAGCCTTTGAATGATATAGCTCTTGCAAGGCACCTGCAAAACTTTTTTTTGTTTTTGTTAAAAAAATATTCTGTCTTCTTTCTTTGAATGAGGGAGTAGCAGGGGCAGGGGTCTGGAGACAATGGTTTCAGGGGACATCTAGGTCAATTGGCATAACTAATTTTTTTTTTAAAGAAAATGTTCTGCATCTCACTTTGATGAGTGGCATCTGGAGTCTTTAAAGACAGCAAGCAGCAATCTAAGAAATATCAATTGGTCCCAGTCAACCCAGAACAAAGGAAAATGAAGAATACCAAAGACATAAGGAAAATATGAGCCGAAGAGACAGTAAGGGCCACATAATTTAAAGACTATGTCAGCATGAGATCAGAAGAACTAGACAGTGCCTGGCCACCACCAATGACTGCTCCGACAGGCAACACAACAAGGAGTCCCTGACACAGCAGGAGAAAAATGGGTGCAGAACTAGAACTCTATTAAAAGATCAGACTTGTTGACCCAACAAACTGGAGGGTCCCCAGAAGACATGCTCCCTGGGCTCTGTGTCAGCCCAAAACTGAAGCCATTCCCAAAGCCAACTTGTCAGACAAAGATTGAGCTGGACTCTAAGACACAGAACAATACTGGTGAAGATTGTGCTTCTTGGCTTATGTAGATACACGGGACTAACTGGGCAGCTCCTGTCCAGAGATGAGATTAGAGAGCAGAAGAGGACAGGAGCTGATTGAATGGGCACAGAAAATACAGAGTGGAAAGGAGTGTGCTGTCACAGAGTAGGGAGAGCAGCTAGTTACATATCAGTGTGTGTGCAAGCTTTTGTGTAACAAATTGACTTGGATCATAAACTTTCACTTAATGCGCAACAAAATATTTTAAAAATACTGTTTTTAATTATGTTTTTTTTATTATTATTAAAGGGAATATAGTGAGTAGGTCATCCCTGTGATAGATTGCAGATTCTAGCATTGTGATCCATGGAGCTTTCCCTGGCTGATATGTTGGAAGTAGATTGCCAGGCCTTTCTTCCTAGTCCATCTTAGTCTGAAAGCTCTGCTAAGACCTGTCCAGCATTACAGCAACATGCAAGCCTCCACTGGTAGGCAAGCAGTGTCTATGCATGAGATGTATTACCTGGGTTCCTCAAGTGGAGGGCAAGAATCCTGCCACTGAACATCCAATACCTTATTAGAAAGGGGCGTGGAGGATGCAGATCCATAAGGTACAGTTTCTCATGAGGAGCAAGCAACTTGACACTCAGGCCTTGCAAGCCTATGTACAGGCCTGTGTTCGGCTGCCTACAGTTTGCAAGAGGAAGTGACAGAAGAGGCCCTGGTGCCTCTGCCTTGCAAGGGGCCAGCTGTTGGGGAGCAACCCTAACAGCCTTCCACATGGGTCACATCATAGTGTTACCGTGGCTTCCAGTACCTTGAGTGCAGCAGTCAGCCCCTCCCGTGACCAAGAGAGCTTAACTGGGCTCAAGTCAGAACTTTGGGGCTTAGATGTGGGCGGGTTCAGTTTTCTGGGGTTATCTCTGAGGTTCTCCTTTGATTCTAGGGCTTTACATTTTTCAAGTAGGCTGAGGACAGGTTATCAATATTTAACAACACTATAGTGCTAAGTAGAAAGATACGATGAAGAACTTTAAATTTCATGGACAGATGGCTTTTTAGTACCTTCTGGAATGTGACTTGAAAGAAGACTCAAGGACACATTTTAGCTTTTACTGGCAAGCAGATTGCATCAGTAAGAAAGCCAACCATATTCATTCAGTGGTTAGCAGATTATTATTTATTAAGTCCTTATTATATTCCAGGCTCACCACACATCTGTCACTTTGCTTTACTGTGGTGGCATGTTACTATGATGCGAGATGCTATGCCACCACTATTTCACCTACCAGCAGGATCACTCGTGGTGGACAGGTTTCAGCGGAGCCTCCAAACTCAGACAGACTAGGAAGAAAGGCCCGGCAAATTACTACTGAGAACTGTTGTTGCTGTTAGGTGCCATAGAGTTGATTCTGACTCATAGTGACCCTACACAAAACAGAATAAAGCACTTCTCAGTTCTGTGCCATGCCTACAATCACTTTTATGCTTAAGTCCACTGTTGAAGCTATTGGGCCAATTCATCTTGTTGAAAGTCTTCCTCTTTTTCGCTGGCCCCGCACTCTACCGATCAAGATGTCCTTCTCCGGGGACTGATGCCTACTGACAACATATCCAAAGTGTGTAAGATGTAATCTTGCCATCTTTGCTTTCAAGGAGCACTCTGGTTGTACTTCTTCCAGAATTAGCCAATGAAAACTTTAGAGATCATAATAGAATATTGTTTGAGATGTGCTAGAAAATGCCGTCTGTGTTGGAAGACATTCAAAATACACAGTAGCTGCAACAGAGGACTTGAGCATACTAGTGGCTGTGAAGGTGGTACAAGACTGGGCACATTTCGTTCTGTTGTGCGTAGGGTCACTGTGAGTTGAAAATGATTTGAGAGCAACTTGTCAACAACGCCATCAATATATGCCAAGCATAATACATAGCAATGAACAAAGATGATACCTTTGTGGAGTTCTTTTGCAGTGAAGAGAGAGAAACAAATAAGTGCACACATGCCATTGAAACGACAAAATAAGATGGCTTAAACCACATCGGGGTTTATTTTTTAAACAGAATGAAAAGCTCAGAGGTCACAGATGATGGTGTTGGTTTACTGGCTTAAGGGTTTCAGGGCTGAGATCTCCGCATTCATTTAGACTTTCCCTCCTGCTCACCAGAAGGTTCCTTCAGCTCCAGCAATCAAGTATTTTCTTCTAGGAAGAAAGACAGAAGAAGTGCCAATGACATAGCTCCTGCTGGAATATGAAGCTTTTGCAGAAGCCACGCACAACTCTTAGTTACTGCCCTCACTGCCCACTCTTAGTTACTTGACCATTTATCTGCAAAGGAGACTTCTGGGAAATGTAGTTCTTAAAGTAGGAACATCAAGGAGTCTTGATGATGCACCAGTGAATCAGTTTTGCTAATTGAAAGGCTGGTGGTTTGAATCTACTCAAAGGTTCTGCAAAAGAAAGACCTGACAACCTCCTTCTGTAACCATTCCCCATTATCGCAGAGGAGATTACTCCTGAGTGATCCCACATGACAGAATAGAACTGCTCCCCCTACCTGACTCCGAGTTTTCTAGGCTATAATTTCTATGGGAGCAGGTGGCCAGGTATTTGTCTTGGAGTGTGGTTGGTGGGTTCGAAGCCTAGACCTTGCAGTTAGCAGCCAAGCATTTTAACTGTTGCATCATCTGTAAAGATTACAGCCTAGGAAAACTTATGGGGCAGTTCTTCTCTGTCACCTAACAACTACAAGCACCTACTTTGCCACCTTCATCATGATCAGTCTTCTAATGGTAAGGAAAAGCTCATTGCCACATCCTTCTCCCATGGAGTAGCTGGTGGATTTGAACCACTAACCTTTCACCTAGCAGTTACATGTCATTAACCACTGTGTCACCAAACCAAAACCAAACCTGTGGCCATTGAGGTGATTTCGACTTACAGAGACCCTATTGGACAGATCAGAACTTCCCATAGAATTTCCATAGAATCTGGTGGATTCAAACTACTAACTTTAATCATTATACCACCAGAGCTCCTTAAAAGTAAGCACCCAAAGTGGGGCTGGAACCCAAAACTCTGAGACCAAGAGTTTCAAGCACCATGTCTGAGTTAGTTGGGCAAGGGAGAGAATGATGTTGGATGCTACATAAACAACTAGTGTCTTCTCTTTAGAGATGTTTACAGTTGTGGTATATGTTGCTGAGTCAGTCTTATTCTTTCTTCCTTTGGGTCTGTATAGCTGCAAAGTAGTGATTAGAGTGTTTGATCAATAATGCAATTTACTGCTGGCTTTCTATGGGAAAAAATGCCTCAAAAATTTACACCTATTTCTAGGACTAATTTGCCTGCTCTTTAAATCAATAAGAAAAAAAGATTGGTCAAAAGAAACATACAATTAAGTGGATACGATTACCTTTTTGCAATTCTTGCTCAACTAGTTTTGAAAACGGGAGAGGAAATATTTTCCTTTTATGGTTAAATAGCACACTGCCAGCAGAAGCTTAATTGTGGAATGATAAAATTAGAGCATTAGAATGAGAGTTGGATGAATTATAATTAGTCTGAGGCAATGGTTATAGAATATCAAGCAGAAAACCTGAGAATACCACTTGGTCCTTGAAATAACAGAGCCTCTGAAAAACAGGGAGATTGAATTTCAATCTGCAGCACAATCATCATTTCTTCCTTCCCAGTGGCCTGAGTAATCACAGCCACTCTTAGAGAGTAATAAAATGATATTTTATCCTACAAAGAATGGCAGGGCCAAAAGGAACTTGGCTGTGATCACATGCTCTGCTTCTGTGAAAGCGCTTAGTGGAGAGTGTAGGTAGGAGATGAGGCCAGAGAATGAAACACAGTTTTCCCAAAAGCAGTGATGGTTTCTATACTCACCATGTCTAAACACACCCTGACAGAGAACACACAGCAGACACTGTAGCTGCCACCCCGCATTGTCTCTAAGAGGCATTGTTTGGCTTTGGTCTCATGATTGTACTCAATTTCGGAGAGTGAGGGCCTTGCCAAGACGTTCCAAAGAATTCTTATAAACCCAAAGCATTGTCCCCTGTTCCCTAGGCCTAGCAGTTTTAGGGGAAGTCAATAATCTATATAGGTAATGAATTGTACATTTTATAAATATGCATTGGGAGGGCGACAGGAATTTTCATTGCCTGTTGTCATATCTTTGAAAGCTAGAGGTCATGTTCAAGACTGATTCATGAGGATCATCTAGCCTGAGGGGTTTAAAGGATGGTTTAAAGCTGGAGGAGATTGCAGGAAGAGTCAAAATCCTTCATTTTACATACAAGAAGGCAAAGACTTGTTTGCTAGTACAGAATGTTAGTATAGAGACAGGTGGAAAGCAAGAATTTCTTCATCCTAGCTCTAAATTAAACCAAAACCAAACCTGTTGCTGTGGAGTCAGCTCCAACCCATAGTGACCCTAAAAGACAGAGTAGAACTGGCCCATAGAGTTTCCAAGGAGTGCCTGGTGGATCGAACTGTAGACCTTTTGGTTAGCAGCTGTAACACTTAACTACTACACCACCAGGATTTCTAAGACCTAAATTAGATGAAATTAAATAATAAGTACAATACGTACTGAAATGGTTTACATTTAAAATGGGCAAATACAAATAAACTGAAATAGTTCCTCAGTTGTAGTAAGCATTTTTCAAGTTCTCAATAGCTTTAAGAAGCTAGTTGGTACCACATTGGACAGCACGCAGAGAGAACATTTCCATCATCACAGAAAGTGATGCTCCATTAGACAGCTCTGATCTCCTCTTGGATAAGTTTCCTTATGGTTGTAATTCTTTCTTTGTGTATTGATTTTCAAAAGCATTTTATCGGTTTTTATTCATTTTTTCTTTCTTCCTTTTTCTTTTTTAGACATGGGGCTATGCCTCTTATTCAGCAATTCTCCAGTATCACTGATGCAATAAATATAAAATATGGTAAAAGCAGATGAAAAGCTTAAAGGTCAAAGTAGGTTGACAAGAACATGTAGAGAGCAGTAATTATGACTCGGTGACCTGTGAACTGAAGAATGTGGGAGAAGGGGACAAGTCAACAGTTGACACTTCAGGCTACTAAGGGTGTGCTAAACCCAGGGGAAGCACCCTAGGAAAAGGTGTAGAGTGCTTATATTTTTTAAAGCTGACATTTGCTAACTGCTGTTTAAAAGGGCAATCTTTTGTTCTTAGTCAATGCTTGCTTGGATTTACCTGGTTGTTTACCAGGAAGGCTTAGTCATGTGACTGTTAAGTGCCTTGCTGGTCACCAAAATGTGGCCATTTGACCCTACCTAGGCTTTTGGCAGTGGGTCCATGAGAGGAAGGTCTGGCAATCTGCTTCTGTAAAGAATTCAGCTTACAAAACCCTATGGGGCGGTTCTACTCTGTCACAAGGGACTGCCATGAGTTGCAGTCAACTCAACAGTATCTAACAATAACACAAGAGCTATGTACAAATTCCTTTGTTAATCACTGCTTCCTCTACTCCATGCCTTCCTGGTGAGTTCAGTTTTCTTCTTCCTGGAGGGAGGACTTGGGTATTACGTGTGAATGGTTAATACACTCAACTGCTAACCAACAGGTTGAAGGTTTGAGTCTACCCAGAGGTGCTTTGGAAGAAAGAAAGACCTGGCCATCTAAGTTTGAAAAACCAATCTCCGAAAATGCTGTGGAGCACAGTTCTCTTCTGCACACACGGCCAGGAATCAGCAGTAGCTAGTTTGCTGCTGGGTTTCTTCTCCCTGAAGTTCGTGATTTTCCATGTCTTTCTTGGCAGTCTGTGGGCGATCCATCATCTTAGTCATTGTCTAAAAAAGTCTTTATCTTGCCCTCATTTTTGAACTATAGCTAAGGTGGTTACACAATCTAAATTGAGAATTATTTCTTCAGCTTATTTGATTGTTTTCTCGCCTTTCTTGCTGCTAATGAGAAGTCAGCCCTTTCACAAGTAACCTGCCTTTTCTTTCCGAGACTTTCAAGCATTTTATATTTGTCTTTGGTATTGTGTAGTTTCACTCTCACGTGTCTAAACACGGATTTGTTTGGTTTGCTCCAGATGTGTGTTTCTTAACTCTGAAGTTCTCTATCTTTTATTAACTCTGGAAAATTCTACAATCTTACCTCTTTAAAAAATGTCTCCCATTCTTGGGCTGTTAACCAGTGCCATAAAACAATATGTGTACTGACTGTTCAATGAAAAACGACTTCATTCTATAAACTTTGACCTGAAGTACAATAAGAAGAAGAAGAAGAAAAGCATTAAAGAATGTCTCCCATCCTTTTGGTTTCTTTTTCTGGAAAGTGTATCTAGACATATAATCAAACTTATTCTCTGCTCTGTGCTTCCTAGTCCATCATATTCTTTATCTTTTTATCTCTTGGTGACACATTCTACAAAATTTCCTCATATTTCTCTTTCAGTTTATTAAATTATCTTTTTGACTAAGCTTATTCCATCTCTTGACTGTCAGTGTGTCATACTGTGATGAGTGCTTGTTGCTGTGATATTGTAAACTACGACACTGGAATGTCAAATTCCAGCAGGGTCACCCATGATGGACAGGTCTCTGCAGAGTTCCCAGGCTAAGACAGAGTAGCAAGAAAGGCTTGGTGACCAACTGCTGAAAAAACTGGTCAGTAAAAATATTGTGAACTACACTGGGACATTGTCTGATATAGTACTGGACAATGAGCTCCTCAGGTTGGAAGACACTCAAAAACAAGAGGAGAAGAGCTTCCTCAAAGTAGAGTCTGACATTAGCATGGACAGAGTAAAGCTTTCAAGATCTTCGTTTGCTGATGTGGCATGATTCAAAATGAGAAGAAACAGCTGCAAACATCAGTTAATAATAGGAATGTGGACTGTACAAAGTATAAAACTAGAAAAATTGGAAACTGTCAAAAATGAAATGCAATGCCAGAAGGTATTATTCTAGGCATGAATGTGCTGAAATGGACTGACATTGGCCATTTTGAACCAAGTAGTCATACAGTCTACTATGCCAGAAGTGTCAAATAGAGAGGAACAGTGTTGTATTCACTGACAGAAAGAAACTGTCAAGGTTTGTTCTGAAGGACAACGCTGTCAGTAATAATAATATCTGTACATCTACAAAGAAGATCAGTGAATACTATCACTATTGAAATTTAAGTACCAGCCACTAATGTTATCATCTGAATATTGATGTGTCTTGTGACTCAACAGTGACAATTTCTTGGTGTATTTGGGAATTTTTATTCTGAGTGCTCCGGTGGAAATTGTTTTTATCTGTAAGAAACCCCTCTAACCTTGGTTATGGAATTATGCCTCCAGGCTGGTTTTGCAGGTGTGCTGGCAGCCACCAGGTATGTCCTATTACCTTAAGTTTCCTTCATATCAGTTTTTATAGCTTGAGGATTCTCATACTACATGCAAAGTACACACTTGGATTTCAGACCAACAGGTATAAGGTTAAGGTTTGAGATCTTAGCAAGAACATTACTTGACACTACTAAGAAGTAATGACAGAGTACCATCAGACACAACTGTGTGAAAAAAGTCCTGTAGAAAAAGAATATAAGGAAATAATATGACTTCAGGCAGGAAGTTATTTGCAAATCAGTATGTTCTCAGGGATTGTTAAAATTTGTGTGGCAATGTCAAATGTCAACAATCACTTTAAAATAAAGATGACAATGTAAGGAGCCAGGGAAACTAGATTAACAAAAATGGAGCAACCAGAAGAGAAATAATGAAATGTTTGCGTGTTGTGAAGAAAGTAACCAATGTCACTGAGTAATCTGTGTAGAAATCACTGAATAGGAACTTAAACTTCTGTGGGAACTTTCCTCAAAACACAATGAAATATTATACATATTTTTAAAAACAAGCCTAAATAAAAAGACATGATAGAAAATAGAATAAAAACCTGTGCAAGCTGGAACCTATGTAAGGTGAAAAGCTGTCAGAGAAGGAAGACTCAGATATTATCCATTAAAATGAGTGACAGAAAAGTAGCAAGACCATATCCTGTCAAAGACGGAAAGCTTGCAAGACCCAGGAAAATAATGCAGTGACATCAAGTTTTCACTGTATCTAAATTAAAGTGGTAAGAGAAAAAACACCTAAAATTAGAGTTAGAGTATTAGGAACCAGTAGGCTAATATCAAGCATTCTAACAAATGTATAATTGGAGTACCAGAGATGAGAAAATGAGTTAGAAGAAAAGTCCTGAGTTCCCAGTTTCTGCCCAGGATACAGAAAATTGTAAACAGCATCATTACCACTTAAAAACAAGAAAAATCTAGATAATCTACAAAATTATAACTTTTCTTGAAAATACCTGGAGTTAAGACCATAAAACCTAAAATGTGTTGGCACTGTCTAATCCAACTCATAGCAGACCATAAAACCCCAAACCAAACCCACTGCCATCAAGTCAATTCTGACTCATAGCAATAGATAGGACAGAGTAGAATTACCCCAGGCAGTTTCCAAGGAGCATCTGGGGGATCCAAACTGCTGACCTTTGGCTAACAGATGTACTTCTTAACTACTATACCAACAGTGTTTCCAAGAAGATCATCATATGAAATCTAAGGAAAGACAAATACCACCAAGAAAGACAGTAACAGAGCCCTGGCTCACCTGCAGCAGAGCATAGGAAGGAGATGGGATTGCATCACCAAGGAATAAGAATAACTCAGCTAAATGCAGGTTAGTGAGAGAGAGCCCTCAGGAGCTGCCAACACTTGCAACGTCTTCTCTGGGGACTTTTCTTCCAATAAATTTGACAAACCATTTAAAAATCAATGAGGCAGCAAGGAAAGCAAGATAGCCAGAGGTGCAGTGATGAATAATCTTGTTCCCACAAGCATGTTGTAAATCCTAAACTCTGTATTTGTGAGTATAACCTCATCTGAGATTAGAGCTTTCTTTGTTACGTTTGTCAGGCTGTACCAGTCCAAAGTGTGTTTTAAGCCAATTGCTTCTGTGATATAAAATGAACGTCGAAGGCACAGAAGCAAAAAGTAACTGGGAAGACAGACATTACATGAAGACCACCAAGGGACCCAAGACCAGCAGCTGAAACTGACAAGGAACTTCCTCAGAGCTGACAGAAAAAGAGAGCCTTCCCCTAGAGCAAGTGCCCTAAATTCAAACTTCTAGTCTCTGAACTGTGAAAACATACCTATCTGTTCATGAAAGTGATTTATTTGTGATGTTTTTGTTATGGCAGAACCAAGTCTCATATCATAACACAAGGAGAGACAAATGTGTCCCCATCTGATCCAGGTTAGGTGTCTTGTTTTGTTTTGAGGTGCTATGTTTGCTTGGAAAGCCTGGCAGAGTAGTGGTTAAGAGCTACGGCTACTAACCAAAAGGTCGCTAGTTCGAATCCATTAGCTGCTCCTTGAAAACCCAATGGGGCAGTTCTACGCTGTCCCTTACGGTTGCTATGAGTCAGAATTGACTCCACGGCAGCATGCTTGGTTTTTTGTAGATTTGCCTAACAGAGTAGTGATTTCCTCAACTAGCTCTTCCTGAACCCATGGTGTCCTAAGGAGCAGCCCATCCGGACACAGAGGACAAGGCTCCTTGGCAAGGTGCACATGAGAGACACACAAAGAAGAAAAGATATCTTTCCTTTCATGGAGCTCACTCACGCTCTACTGAGAAGAACAAACAGGTAAATGGCCATCGTAAAAAGATAGGGATAGTACGTAAACATACAAGTTGTCAGGAGGTAAAATAATGAGGAGTAAAAGCATCAACAGAATGTATGATAATTAGTTGAAAAAGGACTTTAGATGTTAGTAGACTTAAAAAATTACAGAAAGTGGCTTTGGGAAGAAGGGAAAGAATAAAGGAAAGGAGAATGGGGGAGGGGGAAGGAGGGAAGAGAAGGGAGAACGAGGGGAGGGAAGATGAGGGAGAGGAGGGAAGGGAAGGGGGAAACAGGGGAAGGGAGGATCCTTCCTAGGGTTTCTTTTATTGTTATATTAACAAAGTCTTGCTGAGGCAGGGTGGGTCCTTAACCTAAGTATTTCTGAGTTCTAACAGAGAAGAGGAAACCTAGAGATACACAGGGCGGAGACAGAGCCCTGAGAGGACTGTCTGCAAGCAGGGAACGAAAAGGAATGAAGCAACATCCAGGCTACCGACAGCCAAGAATCAGCATGGTAAGACCCTCACTGAACTTTTATCCCCAGCACTGAAAAAAAAAAAACACATTTCTCTTCTTTAAAGCCACGAGCTTGTGATATTTGTGTCAGAGCAGTACTGAGGAACTAAGACCCTGCTCTAGGCTAGACTCATATCAGGTGCTTTGTGGAGGGCCCAGAGCATTTGGAAAACAGCCTGTAGTTCTGGCCAGGGTGGAACAGCATGGATGGAGGGGTGCTGGAGCTCATGGGACTGAGAGGCTGTCTAAGGTCAGATCAACAACTGCCTGTTGCCTGTCTATCAAATTTGCTTTACTGGAATTCAGTGAAGATTTCTGGAAGGGGCTCATTCTGCAATTTCTTCCATCTGGCTTTTTGTTTATTATTTAGTGAATTCAGGAACCCAAGTGGTATGACTGGGTGGCACACAGCAACAACAACAAGTTAATGCATTAACACATTCAACAGATATTTATACTGGTCGTGTATACATGTGTGTGCTTCTGGAGAACTTACTATATGCCCATCACCGGGCTGAGTGTTTGCACGTGCTACTTTAATTCTCTCTGCAACCAGGTGACATAAGGACCCTGAGAAGCACCAACTGACAGATGAGGAAACTAAGCCCAGAGTGGTGAAGTATGGTGCCCAAAGTCACAGAGCAGGAAGTGGTGGAGCCATGACACAAACCCAAAAAAGAGGACCCTCCCCTCCTTTGCCCTTCTATGGCTCAGAGTCCGCCTCATTCTCCAGATTCCTTTCTCCATCCTCTGGACTCCTTTCTCCATCCCCCTTACTCATTACTTCCTTTCAGGAGATAAAAAGAAAAGTCAAACACAATTGTTTCAAATCATCATATAAAAGTGATACTTGTAAAAAGGTAGCTAAGATGTCACCAGAAACCTTGAGAAAGGTTTCTGAAACCTTAAGGTTTCTGAAAACAGAAAACCAGAGAAAAATGCCACAAAAATGAAAGGAATTAAAGTCTAAGCACATTGTAGCTGTGGAAGTTTCCTGCCTTTTGTGTTGTGAGTCATCTCACTTAATCCTCTTTGCAGCCTATGCACCCCAGGCACAGCCACCAACCCACATGGCAGTGGAGGCTTGTGTGTTGCTATGATGCTGGACAAGTTGCAGTAGAACTTTCAGACTAAGAGGGACTAGGAAGAAATACTTGGCCATCTACTTCTGAAAATCAGCCAATTTTCAGAAAACAGGTTTCCACAAAACCCCGTGAGTCACAACAGACAGATCTGATCACGGGGATGATGAAGGACCGGTCAGTATTTCATTCTCTTGTTTGTGGGGTTGCCATGAGCCAGGGAACAAAGGGACAGCAGCTATCAGCAATAATCACCACCTCCCTGAGGGATTCCTCTACCTGCTGGCCTGGAGAGATGACAAGTGACATGGCCAGATTTAGGAAAGTTGGAGGCACAATTGGAAACACCTTCTAGTTCTGAGATTGTTCCTACCCAAGGGTATCGCTGATTTGTTAGCTATCATGAAGGCTGGGTAAAGACTGGAACAAAGAGCCACAGGCAGAGAAAACCTAAAATTTACCTCCCAGAATCGTCATCCTGAAACTCAGAGGAAAAAAAAAAAAAATCTCTGCTCTTCACTTGACCCAGACAGACTGCTTTTCATAGTTACCCTTTCAGGAAACAGAAGTTTTTTTGCTTATCTCCTTCTAGAGTTCTGAGTAAGAAATGGTGAGATATAACTCTTCCCTATCTTTTACAAACTGACAGGGTGATTCAAGTGCTTGACTGCTAACCGAAAGTTCGGTGGTTCAAATGCAGCAGACTTTCTGCAGGACAAAAATAATGGCAGCCTGTTTCCATAAAGATTTCAGCCTAGGAGACCCAGTTGAGGCAATTCTACTCTGTCCTGGAGGGTCACTGTGAGTCAGAACTGACGAAAGGTAATGAGGTTTTGATCTTACAAACTGAAACAAATCATGGCCTAATGATAAATAATTTCACTGTTTCATAACTACATTAAATCTCACAAATGTGTTCACAATCATTTTTATCTCCCCTGCCCTCAAAGATCATAGATAGAAGCTTCACTAACCAACTGCCTTTGTGATCCATAGAGTTTGCACTGGCCCAATGTCAAAAATGAGGATTTTTAAGCCCTGGTGATGTAGTGGTCAAGTGCTACATCTGCTCATCAAAAGGCTGGCAGTTTGAATCTACCAGATGCTTCTGGGAAACTCTATGGTGCAGTTGTAGTGTGTTCCATAGAATCACAATGAGTCGGAATGGACTTGATGGCAGTGGGTTTGATTTGTCTTTTTTGGCACGAGTCAGAATAGATTTAACAGCAGTGGGTTTGGTTTTGGGGTTTTCTTTTAGAAGCTAGAACTCCCTTTCTGCTTGTTCTCCAAGTGGCTTTGTCAACAGTGTTCTCTTCCCATTAATAATTCTTCAACATAGGAAGAATCTCTATTGGTTCTTCTTGGTGAAAACACATCAGAGTCAAGGCAAAAAGATTGGATTTATTTTGGGATGAGAGTTAGGACAAAATGAACGAGTTGATGGAATACGGAATCTTTGAGTCAAGGACAGCCTGCCTAAAATAGAAGCCATCTAATACAACTTTAATGGAACCGACTACTTGGAAATAATTCTGTGACAGCAGCCTTCACTCTTCCATGATCTTGTCTACAAGCAGAATGGTCAGATAAACAGTCTAAAACCGAATGACAACTGAACTAAGTCTCTTTGCGAATTTTCTTTGAGCAACAAAGATGAACTAGAAAAGGGGACTGGGACCACTCCGTAAATATTGTTTCGTGGCTTTGTGGATGGCACTGTTAAAATCTGAAGAGTAGACCTCGGCTGTAGCCTTTCTCTGAAATTCATAACCCAGCACCCACAGATAGCTGGATAATGAAGCAGGAGGTGTTTAAGGGAGATAAGCTGGTGATTTAAAGCAGGGCAATCTAAGACATTTTAATAAATTATCCATCTGGAGGGAATTGAGAACAACTTGCTTAAAGGAGAAAAAGCAGGCTGGCTGAAGGTTGGATTCAGTTCAAAGCCAGATGATCTTCTTTTGCTAAAAAGGCACAGACAAACTCAAAAAAGAAAAAAAAGGTTCTACCTGAAGTGTCTCAAACTCTGGGACCAGTCTCACTAAAGCACCTCTTCATTCTTGCCCCGCTGCCTTGGAAAGGTGTGCACATGCCATGGATTACCAGAAGGAAAACAAGGCATGCCATTTTAGCCAGCTGCCATCAACTTAACCTTGACTCATGGCTACCCCTGTGTGTGTCAGAGCAGAACTGTGTCCTATAGGGTTTTCAATGGCTGATTGTTTGGTAGCAGACACCAGGACTTTCTTCCAAGTGGACTGTGAATGAGTGTGAACTTCCAAACTTTCCATTAGCAGCCAAGTTCTCCACCATCTGCACCAGCTACAGACTCTGAGAAGACAGTGGGGAGAGGAAAAATACATGAGTGCATTTCACATAAGCTGCTGTTTCTTAGCTGGGATGCTTCGTGCTGAAGAAGTCAGAAATCTGTCATCTGTAGGTGCTAAAGATTCTTTTCTAGCCCCAGGGATCCTAACTGACAAAACTTCGCATCTGGATAATGTGCCAGATCTTCTCAACTGTAACTACATAGCCCACGTTTTTATGACTAAGACACTGCCTGTACAAGCTGACTTCAGTATGCCTAGCACACGCAGAGCCAAAGCAATGCCTGACCCCCTGTGCCTTTGAAGGCTGCATCTCCCAGGGGCAGGGTCCCTGCTATGCTGCTATGGAATGGATTTGAAGACATCTGAAGTGGGCACAGTGGTTAAAGCTCTTGACTGCTAATCAAAAGGCTGGTGGTTGGAACCCACCAGCAGCTCTGCAGGAGAAAGACGTGGCAGTCTGATTCCATAAAGATTGCCTTGGAAAGCCTATGAGGGCAGTTCTGCTCTGTTCTGTATGGTCTCTATGAGTTAGAATCAACTCCATAGCAATGTCACCGGGGTTTTAGTTGAAATATTACTCAATTTGCAACTCGTATATTAAATACAGAAGCCTTGAGTTGCACCTGCCTCAATGGCAGTGGGCTTTTTTTTTTTTTTTGGTAGGATGGTGGTTAAGTGCTATGGCTGCTAACCAAAAGGTCAGTGGTTCAAATCTATGACATGCTCCTTGGAAACTGTATGGGGCCGTTCTACTCTGTCCTACAGAGTTGCTGTGAGTTGGTTAACTCAACAGCAGTGGGTTTTGGGGTATACTAAACAAGCTTCAGTGCATTTCTCTTATTGGCTTAGTATGATTTTCATTTTAACAGAAGTAAGACTGTATTAACAAAAAGGGAAACTGAGGCCCAAACTGACAGATTCCTAAAGTGCGTGAGAAATATCACAAAAGTCATTGGACCCACATAGAATGTAACTGGGGAATAGATACACAGCAACAGAGGAGACACAGTGGCAACACAGTGATCATAAAATCACACTGATGCTCTTTTGTGACAAAACATCCTGTAATGCAGCGTTTGTATAAAGTTTATGGAAAGGAATTTAACAGAATCTAAAATACTGTAGACTAGGGATCCCAAGGACACTCTGGTGGTGTAGTGGTTAAGCACTCTATCTGCTAACCAAAAGGTCAACAGGTCAATTCACCAGGCGCTCCTTGGGAACTCTGTGAAGCAGTTTACTTGGTCCTATAGGGGCATTATGGGTCCGAATTGACTAGACCGCACTGGGTTTTGCTTTCTGTTTTTTATAGGGATCACAATAGAGGGTCCCAGACAGAGCTGGAGGGAATTGTAAAACAAAATCCTATCTCATGTTGTAGAGAGAGAGAAAAAAAAAGTTTAGTAAAGTAAAAAGAAAGTTTTCTCCCGCAAATATTCAAAACAGCAATAGTGGGAAGTGGACAAGAATGATACTAGAAGCGTATCTACTGAGTCCAAGGAAAATTATAGAATAGACAAAACTGGGAAAACAGGCAAGCATGCTGCCACAGCCAAGTCTGCCCAAGTTCAAGGAAAGTTACGGAATGACAAGTACAGTTGGCATTGCAAATAGGCAAAGCCATTGAAACTTCACCTTTCCACAGATCGGCTAGAAACTGTGATCTTACATTTTGAATCCCCTTTCATAACAATCACTGCTATAGGTTTTGGTAACACAATTCAGAAGGGTCTTCATCAAGCCAACGTGTCTCCCATTTAATGAGTGCTAATAATGGCAATAGAACAAGACAACAGATAACAAAGAACAAGATAACAAAGTCTTTTGTGTCCTGTTTGATTGGTGAAAGCTTCCCTGAAGATAGTTTCTATGATTATTTTAGCTATTGTGCTTATGGAAACCCTCGTGGCTTAGTGGTTGAGAGCTATAGCTGCTAGTCAAAAGGTTAACAGTTCAAATCCACCAGATGTTCCTTAGAAACTCCACAAGGGCAGTTCTTCTCTGTCCTGCAGGGTTGCTATGAATAGGAATCAACAGCAAATTTTTTTTTTTTAAATTACACTAATAATGAATAGGGGCTGGCCAGGCCCCATGGACTACCTGACAGTTTCAGGAAAGAAAGGAAGCATAATTCAGTTATGCTAAAGTTAGCCACATAGTTACAAGTAATGTTCTATTTTGTGTTTCCTTTTTAAAAAATCCACTGTAATTAGCTTGAAATGGCTTTTCTGTTTCTTTTCTTTCAGAACAGAAAAGTCTCCCTGTATTTATGCAGATTAACTGCTTGAATAAATCCTATATGCTTTCTTTGTGCTTTGATTACTTTTGACAGCTAAGAGTTGTATAGGTTTCTACACGGAATTAGGGTATCACTTTTTCTGGCTCTCTCCACTCTGGGCTTTTCCTCTCATTCTTCAGCCCTTATTGCTTGGTGCTACTGAGTCAATTCTGACTCATAGCGACCCCATAGGGACTGTTCCATAGGGATTATTAGGCTGTAGTCTTTAAGAGGGCAGATCACCAGGTTTCTCTCTCAAGGAGCTGCTGGTAGGTTTGAATGCTGACCTTTCAGATATTTTTTTCCTGATCTTTCTGTCCAGAAAGCTGATATTCCTATTGGAACGTGCAGTTGTCCACACACCACACCCTGCCTTATTGCTCAGGTGCTAGAACGCACTCTTAAGGAAAGCTACAAGAAAGAGAAGTCTAAAGAAAGGAAGGAAGGAAGGAGGGGTGGAGGGACAGAGGTAGGGAAGGAGGGGGAAGGGAAGGGGAAGGAAGGAAGGAAAGGAGAGAAGGTGGGAAGGGGGGAGGAATGGAGAGAGGGGAAAAAGGAGGGAGGGGAGGAAGGAAGGAAGGAGGGAGGGAGGAAGGAAAGGAGGGAAGGTGGGAAGGTGGAAAAGAAGGAAGGAGAGAAAGAAGGAAGGAAAGAATGGAACTCTACGTGATCACTCCCACAATTCACCTGCCATTGTTTCCTTTTCAGAGTCTGAGTCTTCAGGTATTTCTCTTTTGTTATTTTGCCCATCCAGAGTTTGGAATTGTAATCAGAGGGCAAGGATGGGCTGTAGCGGGCTTTGTTACCTTGGCCAAGCTGGAAGCCCCCATAGCACTTCAGAATATTGAAGGCTCTGAGAAGTCTTATGTTGGTAACCTTGGCTTCACACCATCTTTGCCAAATCAAAATGAAACCCTATCACAGTGCTTGTCATATAACATTCATTCTATTAAACTCAGCCGGGTGCCTTACCTTGTAAATATTCAATGCCAGCATATTAGACTGAATTTCATTGATTCGTTGCCTTTGGGATGACATACTGGGACCAATGTGTCCCTGGGTGGCACAAATTGTTTGCACCTAACTGCTCATCTAAAGGTTGGCAATTCAAACACTCCCAGCGACTTTCGTGGAAGGAAGGTCTGGCAGTCTACTTCAGTAAAGACATATCCAATAAAATCCTGTGGAAGGGTTCCCCTTTGTAACACATGGGATCACCATGACTTGGAAACGACTTGATGGCAACATGTTTGGGTGCTGGGTTTTTTGAACCGGGACCAGACAATCTTTTATCACATTTTAAATAAGAGAAGGATTTCTCAAGCCAATAGCCAATAAAGACAGAACTATTCTTTTATCCCTTCATATGCGTGTCCTGATTCACAAAACAGGAATGTCCCCAAGATACCTTGCCTCAGTGGGGAAGAACTATGAAGTATACTCTTTTTACTTTCTTTTCCATCTTCTCGAACTCTTTTCCACATGATCTACGACATGTTAAGAACATGCATTCATTGGTCCTTACCTCCCTAATAACTGGATATAATGTGTTGAAAGTAAGTGCTTATATTTAGCCCCTGACTCTTAATCATTTGGGCTCTATGGATACAAGACAGACTGCAGTCCACTGTGGTGGATGGGCATGCAGACCCCACTCTCTCAAGCTGCAAGTCCCCAGGTCTAGACTGCTGGAAGGAGGAGGGTCAAGTAGAAGGAGGGTGTGCATCAGCAGCAGGTGCAAACTGCATTCTCCAATAGAACTGCAACAACAATTAGACGAATATTGTATGCTAATTTACTCCGGGAATCTGCGTCTAGTTCTCAATTAGCTTGAAACCTGGAGGCAAGAAGTAGAAGTGATTAGACTCACAAAGAATTGCAAAAACCAAGATCATTTTTAGCCCTGAAATCTCAGAGGTTGTTTACAGGAAAATGGAATGCAGAGGTGTGCCACAGTTACCAAGAAGGTCGTCACAACTGTCACCATTTACTTACCTGTCACCACAGGACATGAGTCTGTGGGTGGTGCAAACAGTTAAGGCACTCACAGCTAACTAAAACGTTGGTAGTTTGAGTCTCCCCAGGGGCACCTTGGAAGAAAGACCTGGTGATCTATTTCTGAAAAATCAGCCACTAGAAACCCCACGAAAGGAACCCTGGTGGCACAAAGTTGATGACCAAAACATTGGTGATTCAAACCCACTCAGATCTCTGAGGGACAAAGACTTGGTGATCTACTCTGTCATGGACTGAATTAGTAGAAGAAACTATATTGGTGGACAATTTATTTAGATGACAAAAAAACTCAATTAAATGAAAAATCATTAAGAATTGGTATGTTTAAACCCTTCTTTGTCCTCCTTCATGAGAGATAAGTGGCAAGAAAACAAACAAGAGTAACTCAAACCCACTGCCTTCAAGTAGATTCTGACTCACAGTAACTCTACGACACAGTAAAACTGCTCCATAAAGTTTCCAAGGAGCACCTGGTGGATTTGAACTGCCCAGCTTTTGGTTAGCAGCTGTAGCTCTTAAACACTACACCACCAAGGTTTCCAACTGGAAAATAGCGAAAGGTGGATGTTATAAGATCTTTCTCAATTTTCCCAGGTCCCAGTGGGAATAAAACACATCTCATCGTGATCCTCACAAGCTTAACTTTGATCATCAGAAGGTCATTTAAATTTCTTTTCTTTAAGAGAAGCGTGCAGTCATACACAGAGATGTGAATCCTAAAAAACCATGTCTTTTCCTTTATGGGGAAGTTTTCCTTTATGGGGAAGTACTAGCACACCGTTTCATCTCTGATCTGAGACGGTTTGTTGCATTTAGTAATTAGAGCCTTAGTGGTACAGTGGTTAACGGATCAAATGCTAATGAAAAGGTCAGCAGTTTGAATCTACCAACCACTCCTTAGAAACCCTCAGGGACAGCTCTAGTGTCCTATAGGGTCACTATGAGCCAGAATTGACTCACTGGCAGTGGATGTGTTTGTTTTTTGTTTTGCAATTTACTATGTTGCTGTTATTGTTAGGTGCCACTGAATGGACTGGCATAGTGACTCATATGACCGAGTGGAACTCTGCCCCATAGGATTTTCTAGAGTGTAATCTTCACAGGGAAACTCTGGTGGCATAGTGGGTTAAGTGCTACATCTGCTAAACCCAAAAGTTAGCATTTCAAATCCAACAAGCGCTCCTTAGAAACTCTGTGGTGCAGTTCCACTCTGATCTCTAGAGTCACTATGCATCAGACCTGACTCGATGGCAGTGAGCTTTTTTTAAAATTCTTACAGGAACAGATCGCCAGTTCTTTCTCCTACAACGACTGCAAACCACCAATCTTTTTTTAAAATTTTTTATTTCTTTATTATGGCTGAGTGAAAATGTATATTTCCATATGAATTTGCTTATATGAATTTGCATGCCCACCTATGTGCAGCTTCCACTGCTCTCTCTGTCTGGTGACAGCACATTATTCCTCTCTGCTCCATACGTGTCTCATCCTCCCAACAGCCTCCTTTTCCCTCCTCTCCACCCACTCTCCTTTCTTCAGCCTGAGGTCAGCAGGATGATATCCTATAGATGTATAGAACTATAAAGTGCATCCAGTATATGATCACTCTGCATCACCAAGTCCAATCCATTCCTGTCCAAAGAGTGGACCTTCATTATGATTTATGGGCAAGGGCAGCATCAGGGCCAGGGGCCATGCTCCCAGAGGAACCCCGAAGCTGCTGGACCGTGAATTTTTTGTGGTCTTTTAGTGGAGATCTCAGGGTGCACCTCTTTTTATTCTTGTGTTACCAGTAAGACTCAACTTCGTGAGCTCCATCGCGGCTACCACTGGTTGTGGCCAGGCGCCATCCAGTTCTTCCGGTCCCAAGTCGACGCAGGCACCCACTCATGTGGGTATCTCTGTCTTCTGGGTTGTCTTTCGCTTATGTCATTTTGGTCCTCAGTGAGCATCCGTTCCTGCTGAGTTGAGACCATTTTCTGTGCCCTTGGATGGCAGCTTGGCAGCTTTTAAGACCCTAGACGCCACTCACCAATGTGAGGTGTAGAGAGACCTCTTAACAAAATGCTAGTTGTGCCAATTGGCCTCGATTTCGCCTAAGAGCATGGTCCCCTGCCCCCTGCCCCAGCTACTCTGTCCTTGCCGTATTGAAACCACCAGTCTTTTGATTAGCAGCTGAGTTCTTAATTATCACACCACCAGGGCTCCTTTTTTTTAGTATAATGCTCAGGAAATCTTCAGACAACAAGGGTTGAATGAACCAAATGTCTGGCTTCATCTTGCATCTTAGAAAATCTTTGTAAGGGAAGAGAAGGATCATTTCCAAGGTTGTCTGCCTCATATTCTGGAGATCGGAGGTCTGTATGCAGGTAGGTACCTGGCTTCTTATTATTTCAGCAGAATCAAGGGGAGATGTTGCTGTTTATTTTCTAATGTTGGGTTTTCATCTCATCTTCTGTACCTCTTTACGTGTGCAGTTCTGGCACACAGGTGGAGGACATCTGGGTCAGGAAGAAAAGGGACAGAGGTAGGATGGACTCTTGCTTAGAAGATAACTGGAGTAGAAACTATTCCCAGGGCATCCACCGTCTAATCTACCCTGCACTGGTTTTCCGTGTTGAGTTGATGGTGTGAATTTTCATTTCTGCCCCAATTCTAAGGAACTAGATTGGGGTCTTGAAAGATTATAAACATCATCTTTTCTCAGGTAAAACTGGGAACAAGGTAACACTGCAATAAAATCTTATAGGGGGTTCCGAGGTGTGCCAAGTACTTGGGGATTAAGTCTGTCTTGAAGTGAACTCTTTCTTTCTTTTGCCCTCCTGGCTGAATCTCCCCACACGTGCGACACGACCAGAAGCTTTTCTGACATGGGGATTTGATTCTGACTAATACTGTAAGAGGGAAAACAATGCTCACTGACCATTGTAGGGGATGATAAACCATGGTTAAAATGGATGTCACTCATTCAAGAAATGTACACTGATCAGCAGCTAAGCTATATCCACTCTGACAAGCCCCAGGACACTGAGGTGACAAGGATATCATGTGAAGACCACAGTCGAGTGAGGAGAGACAGATAAGTCAAAAGGCAAATAAGCTGCCAGTGCCAAGAGCTGATGCAAGAGGAGGCAGGAAAATCGGAGGCAACCAGCAGTGGGGAGCCCTTGGTTTCCCTGGAAGGTTGAGCTGGGTCTTCAAGCAGGAATTTTCCAGGCAGAGAGCAGAACCTCAACACCCGTGCTTTTTTCTAAGGCCATTCTGTGTGCTAGGTACCTCATTTACATGATCTGCAGCCATGCAGGGGAAACCCTGATGGCATAGTGCGCTAAGTGCTATGTCTGCTAACCGAAAGGTCGACAGTTCAAATCTACCTGGTGTTCCTTGGAAACTCTATGGGACAGTTCTACTCTGACTTCTCGGGTTGCTATGAGTCGGACACAACTCGACAGGAGTGGGGTTTTTTGGTCTAGTCATGAAAACCCCATGGAGCACAGTTCTACACATACATTGGCATCAGCTCAGGGCAACCAGCACAAACTCTTTGATAGCCACATTCTTCCGAGAGCACAGAAGATGGCAAATTCCCCATGAATTCTACCCCAGGCCTCAGTCTCCAGCAGGCCAAGTGTCCCTCCTCTGTCCTCTACCACCGTGGCTGCCCTGAAATGTCACTGAAACCATCTATTTATGTGTCTTTTTCTCTGCCGAAACTGTAGGTCACTGGAGCTTTGGACACATAGCATCTGACACAGTGTTGGCATATGTAAAGTGCCAATCAATATATTTCATTGTTGAGTTGATTAACATAGTAAAGTTATACTAATACATTATGTATGTATTATAATATATATAAAGTAATAAATTATAAATGCAGACCAGGTGCTGTCAACTCAGTTTTGACTCACAGCAACCCTATAGGTCAGAGTAGAACTGCCCCATAGAGTTTCCAAGGAGTGCCTGGCAGATTTGAACTGCTGACCTTTTGGTTAGCAGCTGTAGTAGTTAACCACTATACCAGTATAATATTAATAATGTATATATATTTTATCAATATAATAAGTATTGTTAGGTGCTGTCAGGTTGATTTTGACCCTCTGTGACACAGTAGAACTTCTTCATCAGGTTTTCTAGGCTGTAAAGTGTAATGAAAGTAGATCACTGGCTCTTTCTCCTGTAAAGCCATGGGGTGGATTTGAACCACTAATATTTAAGTTAACAACCACATGTGCTTAATTGTTGTACCACTGGGGCTCTTTATAATAAACATATTAATATATTAATAATACAGTAAAAAGCAAAAAGCAAAAACAAATCCATTGCCATCAAGTCAATTTTGATTCATAGCAACCCTATAGGGGTGCCCTATAGAAGTGCCCCACATAGTTTCCAAAGAGCCCCTGGTGGATTCAAATTGCCAACCTTTTGGTTAGCAGCCGTAGTTCTTACCCACTATGCCACCAGGGTTTCCAGTAATATAGTCAACCTATTTATTAGGCATTGATTTTATTGGTGGTGATCAGAATATTAATAACATAGGGAGATAATGCATTATTCTAATAACGATAACAGTAATAATGATGATAGGAATAGTCAGAGATCCAACTCCTGAGAACCCTTCCACACCTTCAAGCAGTCATCCATCATATTTCTTGGCTCTCTGAGTAGAAGCTGGCTCCTGTTGCTGTCTTGTCTGTCTTCCTGGACAGAGCTCATTCCCCAGCTTGAGGGGACAGTGAACTGTGGGCACCACCACCAGCTTTCTCCTGCAGCACCAGCCAGCAGGTAAACAACAGAGGGAGAGTGGGCAGTGCCATTCCCTCAGTCTAACCCACTGTGTCTCCTGGAGGAAACTGGAAGTCATCCTTCCTGCTGTCAGGAATCTCCAAGAAGCCCTGGACCCTGGGTCTGAAGAGGTACATGTTTCATGAGGCTGGCTGAGTGACCGGCTGTCTTCCTCTAGCTTAAGGCTGTGACACAGCTGGTCATCTTGCCTCCGCTTGCCAGTTTGGCCACAACCAATATCTGCCATTGTGTAACGTGTGCATTTTGCAGCTTGGAGTTCTCTGCTCTGCAAATAAATGCTTCTGCAATAAAACTGAAATGCCAGAAAATGAGAGACAACCTACTTTAAGGTCACTGCTGCCTTCCAGCAAAGGCATTTAAAAATAACCCCCAATCTGCCACGTACTCACAGCTTGTATTATGCCAGTTTCATGGCAGACCTGGTGCCAGCCAGGATGCCAGTGCTCAAGGTCTGAGGCCATGTGTGTGCATGTGCACACCTGTGTGTGTCTGTTACCAGGAAGGTGAGCAATGCTATTTTCAGTACAGGGCTGACAATGGACATGAGGTACCAGCCTGGCTGATCTCTAAACCAAAACCCTAACATGTTGCCATACAGGCTTTCCAAGGCTGCAATCTTTACACAAACAAATAGCCAGTTCTTTCTCCCAGGGAGCTGCTTGGTGGGTTCAAACCACCAGCCTCTCAGTTAGCAACCAAGGGCTTTCAACACTGTGCACTAAGGTGCCTTCCATGCAAACAGTTGGCTCTCTCGAGAAACCAGTTCTATCAGTGCCCATCTCTGGTAAATGGCTCGAGGCTCCAACTTGGATGTGTTCTGTAGAAAGTGAGAGGCCAAGGAGCTGAGGGCACAGGGGTAAGACGGTACTGATGCCAGCAGGTATCCTGCATTGAGTCCCACAGTGGAAAGTTTTAGACCTGCTGCAGCAGCCCTGACACAGAGTCACAGATTCCTGCAGCTGAATCTTGGTGGAGGTGTGAGTTGCCACAGTCAGTTGCAACTCATGCAACGTCATGTATAACAGAACACAGTGTCACCTGGTCCCGTGCCTTTTCCAGGATGGTTGGTGTGTTTGAGTCCGTTGTTGTGGCTATTGTACTAATCCATCACATTGTTTCCCTCAGTTTCACTGACCCTCTGCTGTGTGCCAAACATGATGTCTTTTTCTGGTACTTGGTGTTTGCTGACAACGGGTCCCAGGTAATCGAGTTGAAGTCTCACCATCCTTGCTTCTAAGGAGTATTTTGGCTGTATTTCTTCTGAGACAGATCCTTAGAGTAGAATTTTTTCAGTAATTCTCCATCTGTGCTCATGGATCCCTAGAGGTTCGGGGGCAGCTCTTGGTCCTTCATTTGCTCTGAGGGATTGTATCTGTTACTCCAAACACTGTCTCTTACAAGGATTATTGATTACAACTAGGGATCCCACTCTGAAATAGGGGCGTGCAGTTATGCCATGGAGCTCCTGTAAATCAGATGGACAGAGCAGATCTGGAAGGAACCAGGGCACAGCACTCATGCAGCATCTCACCTTTGGACCAAACAGGCTTCATGCCAGGGGTTAACAAACAGGAGTGTAGGGGATACATTGTCACAAGGACAGTCAAAGCCACTTTAGGAGACTGTTGTACCAATTCCCATTCGTGAAACCACTTCTAACAAAAGTCACAGGTGGTATGTGTGGAAAGAGTCCGTTGAAGTTCAGTGGCCTGTAATTGGTGAGTCTCAGTAAACACATCACAGACACACAGCCAATAGAGGAATTAGGAAGTTCATTTAGGAAAGACATCTTTAAATATGAAATGGAAGAGTCAGAACACTCTCCCTCAAGGCAGTGCTGCTGAGGTAGAATTCATTGTAAAAATGGTCCCAATTGTCCAATTCCCTGTATCCCTAGCCCCTGTGACTCCAGGTCCAACAATTAAGTCTGCAAACTTAATTGTTCTAAGTGCTACATACCTCATTGCGGAATATCACTATGGTCATCTTCAAAGACTCCCCTTGAAGAGTTATGCACTGATGCCAGTACTTAGTCCACCCTTCAAAGCAATCTGGGAACTCTTTCTGGAATGGCCATTGCACACGATGGCATGGTGGCAAGTTAGTAAACTTGACTGTATAATTATCTGTGAGTGAGTTTTTAGGCAGTAAACAAATACCTGTGTTAGAAGACCGTCCCTGATGACTCCCCCAATGACTTTTTTCTTTACCTGAAGATAGAGAAAATATTGAAAGAAAGACATTTTAATGACATTCAGGACATCAAGGGTAATATGACAACAACTCTGGTGGCCAGTCCAGAAAAAGAGTTCCAAAATTGCTTTAAAGGGTGGACTAGGGGCTGGAGTCAGTGCATAGCTTCCCAAGGGGAGTACTTTGAAGGTGACCATAGTGATATTCAGCAATGAGGTATGTAGCACTTCTTCTAAGATGAGTTTGTGAACCTAGTTGTCAGACCTCATATGTTTTTAAATGGTTACAGTCATTCCCTCTCTGTATCGTTGTCACTTGTGATACAACATTCCATGCTCGTAATCATCCCCTTCCCATATCCATGTTCCCTGTGATATGATACTGCATGGCCCAGTCATCTCCTCCCTCCATCCATGTCGCCTGTTACATGATATTGCATGGTCCCAATGATTCTCCTTACTGTACCCATGTCTGCTGCAATATAGCTTCACATGGTCCCAATCATTCAACTCCTTGTATCTTTGCCAACTGTTTAATGACTTTGTGTGATTCCAATCATTGCCCTCCCTGTACGTATGTCTCTTGCGATACAACTTTGCAGATCATCCTATCAAGAGGCAGAATTGCTTTCTTGATCCGTTTACTCTGGGACAGCTTTTAGAATTGAGTTTGTCAATAGAAACAGTAAGGACTGAGGGAGTTCCAGTTCTAAGCCTTGGGCTCAGGAAGCTTCATTCATCCCCTTTGCTGAGGGGATTGCTGGCTCTGATGAGAACCAGCCCAGGGCAGCCTGCTGCATGATGACCACACATACCGCCCAGTCAGCACATGAATTAAGTCATTCTAGATCTCCTGGCCTGCCCCATTCAACTCTTCAGCTGACCAGGAGAGAGGCTGACCATCTGAAGCAAGAGGGAGCCCTGCCAAGGTCAGTGAAGCCAGGTCCAGACCAGCAGGACTGCCCAGATACACTTGTACACTCATGAGCAGCAATGAATGCTTCTCTTTCCAGCTACTGAATTTGGGGTGGTTTGGAAACCCTGGTGGCATAGTAGCTAAGTGCTACATCTGCTAACCCAGAGGTCAGCAGTTCAAATCTGCCAGGCCCCCCTGGGAAGCTCTATGGAGCAGTTCTACTCTGCCCTATAGAGTCACTGTGAGTTAGAATTGACTCAACAACACTGGGCTCTTTTTTTTTTTTTAATTTTCTGGTTAGGTTACAGACTAGGACAGCCAACAGTGCCATGGAAGAAAGGTCTGGCAATCTTTTTTCCATTGAGACAGACAAGAAAACCCTATGGGGGCAGTTCCTGTCTGTAACATACAGGGTCACTGTGAACTGGAATTCACTCAACAGCAACATTTTTTTGTTTTGTTCCTTACTTACTGAAAAGACCCTTAAAAACAGGAGTCAATCTGATATTGCTGGCACACTAAATACTCACTAAAAACAGGTTTTGCTTTCAAAGCAATTGTTTTAAAAGGTCGGGGTCAATTTCTGTTGTCATGGAAAGGTGATTTCTTGAAGGTCTTGACTGTATTCTAGGAAAGAGTTAGAGAAGGACTGCATTTATGTTGGCCTTGACAAAATCAGGGCTTGGGACCCTTTCCCAGTGTCTGGGTATCTTAGCAGGAGTTGTGAGAGTGGTATTTTCCTATGACACAGTTCTCTCAAAATGGATCAGAGACTTGTTATCTATAGCTATAATCCATCCTTACCCAGTAACTGCTCTTGTTGATTGAGTTGCATGTTGGGTAAATGTAGCCAGAGTTAGACTAGAAAGCCCATCCCACCTCTTGTTTTCTGGAAAGGAATAGAATACTCCCTAAAGACTTGCAAATATAAGGAGCTTCAATTACACAGGAGGAGGAGACAGAGGTCACTGAAGCTGTTGAAGCTGTAGGAGCCACATGACATAAACCTTGTGCATGGGCACCCTCGTGGCCCTGTGTGAGCTTTATTTCTGGCTGACCCCGTCTCATGCACTGGAGCTGGTATCAGTTTTACTCAGTGCCCTGCCAGTTCCCTTCCACTGTGGTGCTTGATTTTCCTTGTGTCCTATCTGCCTGGCATCTATGGGTCTTTCTTTTGGATAACTGATGCCTCTGTTTTGTTCATGCTTGATGTACTTGCTTATCTTGCTTACTGGAAAATCAGTCCCTGATGGCAGCTTCAGGAAGGGTGTCCTCCTGGCCATACTTCCTGTGGGCCATCAGTGAGGACATCGTGCCAGATCAGCCACAAAGCCAGATGCATGGGCAGCATGGCCTAAAAGTGGGCTAGACTCCTTTTTCTTGTCTAGGTGCCCGTTACTACCAGACTTTGTTTACTGAACACTTACTTTGCATGGGATTTTATAGATATTTCCTCTGTATCCTCATAAACACAGCTAGATATCTCCCTTGAAGCCAACCTGAGTGCAGAATTCAGCACTGCTTTGTGCCCTGTCCACCAGGCCTGTCAACCTAAGGCAACATGAGCAGAGCTAAAGCTTGCTGAATATTTCTTAGGGAAGACTAAGGAGGCAGTTACCTTCAATATCCTAAAACAAACCACTTACAATTCCCCAAAAGCAAATCCAACCCCCAAAGGTCCTTCTGGGCTGCAATTTTTGACCCTGGAAAATGTGCTGGAAAATTTACATGCCCAGACATTCCTCCTGCTTCACAAGACAGCTGGGCTTCTGGCTAACAAGATTGATTCTCTTTCTTTAGCACATTGCTGACTGTTAGTCTGTCACACTGTGATGACTTGTGTGTTGCTGCGATGCTGGAAGCAATGTCACTGGTATTTCAAATACCAGCAGGTCACCTATGGTAGACAGGTTTCATTGAAGTTTCCAGGCTAAGGCTGAGAAGAGAAACTTGGCACCCTCCTTCGAAAAATCAGCCAAGGAAAGCCTTGTGGAATCCAGAATATGAAACCCAGTATGATTCCTTCAACTCACTCATTTTAGCTGGGTCACCATGAAGGCCCAAGTGATGGAGAAGGACACCATATTTGGTAAAGTTAAGGGCCAGTGAAGGCGAGGGTAACCCTCAATGAGACGGTCTGACACAACGGTTACAACAGTGAGCCCGCCATCATGAAGATGGCACAGTCTTGAGCAGTGTGTCATTCTATTGTTTGTAGGTTGCCATGAGGTGGGGTTAACTCGATGACAATTAACAACAGCAAATTTTCTTTAGAAGGCAGTTTAGTTGGGCATGTTTTATCACCCATGACCACAATGTATTTCTTCTAAATAAAGTCAATGCATTCTCCTGAGGAAAAATGGTAGAAATCACAATTTTCTCCATCTTCTTAGATGAGTCAACTGAGGCTCAAGGAAATTTTCCCACAAGTTTTACAAATCTAAATTAAATTGGATTTGAACTCAGATCCATGCCATGTACTGTTAGCCATGCTATTCTGACTCCAGTTTACATCATAAGGACACAATGTCTTTCACTGACCACAAAGTCAGTGGTGGTGGTGGTGGTAGGGGGACAGTTACAAATGGTCTCCTATAAGAGGAGACATTAAGCAGATGTACCTGTTTTAGTCATCTATTGCTGCTGTAACAGACAAACCGCAAGTGGATGGCTTTAAAACAGAAATTTTATTTTGTCACAGTCCAGTAGGCTACGAGTCCCAATATAGGGTACCAGCTCCAAGGTAAGACTTTCTCCGTTGGTTCTGGAGGAAGGTCTTTGTCTTCAATCTTCCCCTGGACTGGGAGCTTCTGAGTTGCAGTGACCCTGGAGCCAAAGGACATGCTCTGCTCCCCACACTGCTTCTTGGTGGTAAGAGGTCTTCAATTCTCTGCTTGCTTCCCTTTCCTTTATATCTTAAGAGACTGCCTCAAGGCTCAATACAATCTTACACATTGAGTTCTGCTCCACCAACACAACTGCAGCCCATTCTCCCTCATTAACATCACAGAGGCAGGGTTTACAGTGTACAGGAACTACACAATACCAGGACTCATGGCTCAGCCCAACTGCTACACGCATTTTGAGGGGACACAATTCAATCCATGACAGTACCAAATTCATGTCGGTCAAGTATTTGTTGATCTTTATTACACTTCTCAGAACACCCCCCAAACATTATCTAGGGTTGTTGTTGCTGTTAGGTGCCATCTAGTCAATTATGATTCATAGGGACTCCACGTGACACAGTAGAACTGTCCTGTAGGGGTTTTCAGCTGTAATCTTCACAAAAGCAGTTTGCTAGTTGGTTTGAATTGCCAATCTTTTGATTAGCAGCACAGTCTTTAACTTTTGCACCACCAAGCTTTCTTCTGGGGTTGCACAGGGACTGAAAATGAAATGTACACAAGTGGATGGAAGTGAGATGCTGCCATTGAGTTTGCCAATTGTTTGCAAATTGTTTGCAAATTGTTCCTCTGTCCCGCCTCTCTACTGCTAATTTGGCATGCGGGGTGCATTCTGTTGTTGTTGTTGTTAGGTGCCATCGAGTTGGTTCCAAGTTATAGTGACTCCATTAACAGCAGAACAAAACACTGCCCAGTCCTGCACCATGCCCACAATCATTTTTATGCTAAGCCCATCATTGTACCTACTGTGTCAATCCATCTCATTGAGGGTCTTCCTCTTTTTTGCTGATCCTCTGCTCTACCAAGCATGGTGTCCTTCTCTGGGGATTTATCCATCCTGACAACATGTCCAACGTATGTGAGACACAGTCTCACTATCTTTGTTCTGAGAAGCACTCTGGTTGTATTTCTTACATGACAGATCTGTTCACTGTTTTGGCAGTCCATGGTACCTTCAATGTTCTTCTCCAACAACATAAATCAAAGGCATCAATTCTTCTCTCTTCCTTATTCATTGCACAGCACTTGCATGTATATGATGCAACTGAAAATATCATGGTTTGAGCCAGGCACACCTTAGTCTTCAAGGCGACATCTTTCCTTTTTAGCACTTTAAAGAGGTCCTTTGCAGCAGATTTTACTCTGCCCCACCTCTCTACTGCTAATTTGGCACGTAGAGTGCACTCTAGCATTAAAAATCCTCTGACTCACGCTATGATTCAGTCTTGGAAATAAAAAGCCTGGATCAGAGCTTGTCATGGGAGAGGCAGTGTGGCTGATGTCCTTTCTGTCTTCTACATCTTCTTTCCTCTAGGGCCTGTCAGGACTTCATCTGTGGGTGCTGTCCCCTATGGGGTAGTCTCTTCTGGAACTCTTGATTTCATGGTTCTGTCCAGATGACACAGCTGGAAGGGGATGTCAAACCCAAAGACGACCCAGAGCCTGCTCTTAGTGTTACTGTATAGTTCGTGGTAATAATAACCATGTTACTGCTAACTGAACTACCACTGATGATAGTCAAAGTGATGGTCAAGGTGATGGTCACATCTCAGAATGTCTGTTCCATTCACAGCCCACACATTGGCTGCAAAGCTTTTTTAAATTCCATCCTTGGCCTCCCTGTTGCCTGCTCTTCAAAGCCTTTGCTTTAAAACTCTAACTTGCTCTTTTTAATCTCCACCACCATAAATGTAAGAGGAAATAACATAAAACAAAATGTGGAAAATAAACAACAAAACCATCACTTCCCTATTGGGGTGGTTTGTGAGCCAACTTGCCTCCCCTTACACCCTCCCTCCCCCATCACAGGCTCCTAGCCTTTTTTTTTTTTTAAGTCATTGATTCATTTATAAATGGACACAATGACTCCTACTTCACCCCACTAGCATCGAGTTGATTCCAACTCCTAGCGACCTTATAGGACACAGAATTGCCCCATAAACTTTCCAAGGCTATAACCTTTACAGAAGCAGACTGCCACATCTTTCTCCCGTGGAATGGTCAGTGGATTTGAACCTCCAACCTTTCAGTTATAGGCTGAACACTTACCACCGTGCCATCTTCCTACTTCACAGGATTGTTGAAAGGAGCACGTCTCACAGGGCCTGACATACCCTCCCCTCAGGTAAATAAATAACCCTGGTTATTTATTTACCCATAAGCAAACCCTTATTAAGCACCTACGGTACAACCAGAGGAGGACTAGTAGTGTAGTGGTTAAGAGCTCGGCAGCTAACCAAATGCCAGCAGTTTGAATCTAACAGCCACTGCTTGGAAACCATATGAGGCAGCTCTGTCCTTCCCCATAGAGTCACTGTGAGTTGGAATCAGGGTTTTGTTGTCATTGTTGCTGTTAGTACACATAGTAGAGGAACTGTTGACACACTTGGCTGCTAACCGAAGTTTGGGAGTTCAACTCTGTGGAGAGGCACCTTAGAAGAAAGGCTTGATGACCTACTTCCAAAAAATCGTACACTGAAACTCTAAAGAGCACAGTTGTAATCTGGCTCATGTGAGGTTGCCAGGAGTTGGAAGCGACTCCATGGCAGTTGGTTTACTGATGTGACTGACTCAGCGCTTCTGGAGTCTGGGCTTCAGTGTGTCCCTACAGCCAGGAGGTCCCATTGCTCTTCCAGCATCCTTGCTGTCTGTTTTGGCTGAGGACCTTCATGACCACTGACCATCAGAGGTAACTCTGCTGGCACTTGAAATACCGGGAGCAAAGCTTCCAGCATCACAGTAGCACACAGCCCCACCCCTCCACCCCCGCCCCAGTACAACAATGAATGGGCTTTTCTAAGCTTAGCTTTGCAATGCCAGAAGCTGGTGCCCCAGAAGAGAAAGTTCTAAAGGCTGAGCAGGGGCAGTGTCCTGGTGACAAGACAGTGGGATTTCCCAGTGACGAAGACGGCCATGGCTGCAGGGAGAACCGGAGCCTGAGCACCTCCGTCCTAGGTAGCTCTGGCCCAAAGGCAGGGCAGCCTCTGCCCTCAGCGTACCTGAGCCAGGGAGTAGGGAGCTTGGAGGAAGAGGGGACTTCTCTGAAGTATAGCAGGAGACCAGGCTTTGTTCCCCTGGTGATGGTCACCCTCATAAAGATGGAGACTGGACTGTTCACCCACCCCTGCAGTGGCGGGACCAAGTCAGGTTAGGGAAGATTGAGAAGGAAGGAAGGTAACATTTCTCGTACCTCGTATGTCTCAGAACAAATTCATACTCCTGATACCACTTTATAAACACATGACATCATTGTTATCAAAAGTTCATGGCCTTTCTTGAGACCCTGTACTTTGGGGCATATTTTCCACTTTATTTAAACACCTACTTGCTGTGTCTTAGTTAGAGAGTTCTGGTCACACGGAAAACCTTTTTGGTGTAGTGGTTAAGTGTTAACGTCTGCTAACAAAAGATCACAGTTTGCATCCTCCAGGCACTCCTTGGAAACTCTATGGAGCACTTCAACTCTGTCCTATAGGGTCACTATGAGTCAGAATTGACTTCACAGCGGTAGGTTTGGTGGGCAACATAGGAGTTCAGTGTTCAGCTGTCAACTAGAAGTTCAACTGTTTGAACCCACCAGTTGCTCCATGGGAGAAAGACCTGGCGATCTGCTTCCAAACTCACAGGCATCAGATTTTGTTTGGTGTCATAATTATTAAGACTGGGCCTGTGTTTCCTTTGTGTAGGTGTAGCAATTAGTGGAAGAGAAAAAGATAATTAACACAAGAAGTAAAATAATAAAGTCACAAGGGTTTTTGTCATTCTATAGAAATGTGACAAAGTAGTACAGTGGTGGTCCAGTGGTGGTATGCTCACCTTCCATTTAGGAGACCTGGGTTCAATTCCCAGCCAATACATCTCATTCACAGCCACCAACTGTCAGGAGTGGCTTACATGTTGCCGTGATCTTTCGGAGTAAGACAGACTAGGAAGAAAGGCCTGGCCATCTCCTGAAAATCAGCCCAAGGGAACCCTGTGGGTGGATCTGATTCATAATTGATCAAGAGGATGACATGGGACTGGGCAGTGCTTTGTTTTGTTGTGGGGGGCTTGGCATCTAACAGCAACAATAGGAATGTGACAACACACCCTGTAGGAGGAAACTTTAGAATCCACTTGGACAGAGGCAGAGAACGTGAAGGTTCAGTGGTCAAAGCCACAGCAGTTTGAGCAAGTGCTTTTGGAGGGGCTGCAGGCAAGAGACACTTGGATTCCAAACAAGGCGCGGTAGCCATAGTTACGGAGGCTGAGAGCTGAAACTGAAAGCCTTTGAAGAAATCTGTATACAAGACAGATCTCTCAAACGAGAAATTGAACTGAGCAGTGGGGAATATAGATAGCAAATCTGATTATTTTTATACCAAGCTAATTTTAAACGCTCCGTTTCTACAGACACTGGTGAGATGACAACCCGTTGCGGTTCCAGCGGGTGGCTTTTCTAACTCTTGGAACTCACAGGCTGGTTTTTACTACACCAGTGAACATCCCGGGGAGGGCACATTCATGCCCCGGACACCTCGGACAGCCATTTCTCATCAGCTCCCTCCCAAGCTCGTTTCCCTAAGGACAGGACATTCATCACCATCGTTTTGTTAAATACAAGCTTTGGTGTTCCGCATAAAATACATCCCCAGCTCTGGATTTGAATCCTGCCACTGCCTAATGGGAATCACATGTTTTATCCCACGTAATGCCACAAGGGTGACTTACAGAATGGAGGCACAGAGAGGTCTGTGGGCAGGCAGACCCTGGTGGTTAGGGGCAAGAAGGGAGAGAACTGTAAAGACAGTTACAGCTGACCAGGTCCTGCAAGAGGGTTCAGAGCACCAACCAGTCCTTCTCTGGGCAGCTGTCACCTTAAACTGTGTCTGTGAAAAGCCCTGAGTGCTTCCTGCTAAGCTGCCTGTGTGCTTGCTGGTATTGCTGTTAGCTGCTGTCCCACTGTGCACGGTGGCAGCACGCATAATGGAGTGAAATATCCCGTTCTGTGCCACTACCCTGATCTGTTGTGGATCAGACTGTTGTTATCCATAGAGTTTCACCGGCTGATTTTCAAAGCAGATCACCAGGCTTTTCTTCCTAGCCCTTCTTAGTCTAGAACACTCCACTGAAGGCTGTTCAGCATCACAGCAACACACAAGCCTCTGCTGACAGACACGTGGCAGCCATGCTTGAGGTGCACTGACTGGGTCTCTGACGTGGACAGTGAGCATTCTACAGCTGAACCACCACCGCCCCTGCTTACTTGGTCTTAGTCTAAGGTTTCTGCAAGAGCAGAACCTGTGATAACGAGTGTAGGTGGGGAGGGTGGCAGTTACAGAGAGATTTACTTTAAGGAGGTGGCTCATGCAGATGTGGGGTCTGGCAAGGCCCAAATCTGTGGGTCAAGGGGCAGGTTGGAAGTCTCTACTGTCTCACATACTGACAAATGCAAAATCTGCAGGTCAGGTAGCAGGGCAGAAATTTCTGCCGGCCTATATCCTGGGAAACACTGGTGGCCTAGTAGGTAAGTGCTACGGCTGCTAAGCAAAAGGACTGCAGTTGAAATCCATCAGGCTCTCCTTGGAAACTCTGTGGGGTGGTTCTACCTAGTCCTGCAGGCTTGCTATGAGTCAGAATCCACTCAACTCGACGACAGTGGATTTGGTTTTTTTGCGTTTGGGTACATCCCCGGAAGCGGAAGTCAGATGACCGGAAGAGTGCAGTGTTCAAAAGAACATCCGTTTGCATTCCGGAGGCAGACCACATATGCAAGGAAACTCCGCTGACAGCTGATTGGCTGCTCACATCGGATGACATCATGGGAGGTATTTACAGTATAGTACACTATGGAAGAACACCCAGTTCAGTGTCTGCCAAACCACTGAGACTCATAGCCTAGCCAAGCTGACACATCACATAGAATGACACAGATAACATCTGCTTTGCCTATGAGACTAAAGCTCTGTGAAGCCAGGTCACACTCCTGTGGCTGTCACAACAGAGGCACAGTGCAAAGTTGTTTGAAGAACAGGGTAATCGACCTTCCCTGTACAAGAATACAGACTTGATGATTTTCAATTAAATTAAAACAGCATTATTAAAGTTCATTTTGTACGAGACTCTGTGCTAGGACTTGGGGATGATGGATCACTGTTACCACATCATGTGCTGGTTGACTGACGTCCTCTCCATGTTCTCCCTGCAGTTTTCCAGAGAATTTACCTTGGGTAGCAAGTCCCAGGTCGTTACGGGGTTTGCCTGGCAGCCATGACTTTGACACTAGGCCTGTTCCAGTGACCGTCCTGTAAATGGACATATTTGGGTCAGGCTCCACCCCTGATCCAGCCAACTGTGGCCTTGGTAGCCAAGTCACAGCCCAGGAGCACAGGCATCTATGCACACAGGATACTGACAAGAATCCAGTTGGTCCAGGTCTACCTCAAACATTCAGAGAGCCCTAACAAAAGCAGAAACAAAGGCCCTCTTGCAGTCCATTGTTTTGATTGGTAATTAACTCTTAGTAAAGAATGTCAAGCTTCAGGTATCCTGTTTGACCCGTTCAAGGTATTGATTTAATAGAAATTGTTTTCTTGCTATTTCCATTGTTTGGATTAGTAATCAAATCTTCATCAGATAAATAATCTATTATATCTTGTTTGCAAATTTTATGTGGGTCATGTTCTCTAGGGGCCTGCTGGCTTTCATTGTTTCCAGGGTTTTTTATTTTATTTAATTTTAAACAGACCAACCCTTTGAAAATTTCCTATCTACCTTTTTTTTTATATTTTGTTTTCTTTTTTAATCTCCATTTTTGTGTTTTCTATACCCAGCACAGTCTCCACTGTACTCATGATCAGTGATTCAAAGGACTGAGAAATAAAATGTGATTTGTTCCCAAGGCGGACTCCCTAATGTAACTTGAGAGAAAGGGGTATGCAGATTTAGAACTGTCTTAAAAAATCAGACTTGATGGTTTGACAACCTCAAGGGTCCCCTGGGAACATGGCCCCTAGACTTGCTGCTGGTCCAGAGCTGAAGTCAGTGCTGAAGTCAACACTTCAGGCAAGGAACAGAGTGGACTTGGGGACACAGAGTGATAAAGGTGGTATATGTATGTTAGGATTTAATATATGCATGATGAAGCCCTACTGGTTTCTTTCTAGAGGGAAGAGAAGAGGGTAGAAAGGAGGGGACAGGTGTTAACTGAGTGGATATTGGAACTAGAGAGTGCAAAGGAGGAGTGTGTTATCATAGGTGGTGGGGAGAGCAGGCAGAGTTGCATAGAGGCGGGTGCCAGGGTTTTATGTGGCAAATTGACTTCGACTGCAAATTTTCACATAATCACAAACAAATTTTTAAAAATATAACTGTGTCCCAAGTGCATAAAATTTTATATTCTCATCAAAAATGTAAATTGAAGCAAAAATGAACAGGTAGTCCACAAGAGGGGATATCTAATTTGCTGAAAAGGTGTTCAACCTTAAACCTAGTGGAAAGGTAAGGAAAGGCTCAGACGATGCCAGCCAGTCCCTGCTGGAACAGCCAACATTAAAAAGGCTTACATCTCAAACATAGGGAAGGATGGAGCAACTAGATGTCTCTAAAACTGCTGTGTGGAGTGTAAACTTGTTGTAACCACTTGGGAAATTGGAAGGACACTAAAACCTTTGAAAACTGGAAACTGTGAGGTGGGAACCTGTCAGAGAAGGAAAACTCAAACATTTTCCATAAAATGAGCAATAGAGAAGAGGTTGAATGTACCATGGACTGCTAAAAGAACAAACAGATCTGTTTTAGAAGAAGTATAACCAGAGTGCACCTTGGAAGCTAAGATAGTGAGACTGCATCTCCCGTACTTTGGACATGTTGTCAGGAAGGATCAGTCCCTGGAGAAGGACATCATGCTTGGTAGAGTGGACGGTCAGTGAACAAGAGGAAGACCCTCAACGAAACGGATTGGCACAGTGGCTGCAACAGTGGGCTTAAGCATACAAATGATTGTGTGGACATGGTGCCAGACTGGACAGTGTTTCGTTCTCTTGTGCATAGGGTTGCTGTGAGTTGGGGCTGACTTGACGGCATCTAACAACAACAACAACAACATAAAAGTGGTTAAGACTGTACTCTGTCAAAGGTGGAAAGAACAGGTAGTCCCATTGATTTCTGGCTCTCACAAGTTTCACTGTATCTACTAAACATCCAGATGACCCAGAAATTTCATTCCTAGATACATGCCCATCAGAAATGCCTTAAACATGCACCAAAAAAAAAAAAAAAAAAAAACCAGAATGTTGTTGATTTAATTATTTTTAATAGTCAAAAGCTTGGACAAAATTTACTGTCCAAGAAGAAGTAGAATAAATACATTGCAGAATATTCATATAATGAAATACATCACAACAGTGAAAATCAGTAAATCACTGTTATACCTAACAAGTGGAAATGCTGGTAGCATAGTGCCTCCATGCTACCACTACTAAAAGTTGACAGATCAAATCTACCGGGTGCTTTTTGGAAACTCCGTGCGGTAATTCTATCTGTCCTATAGGTCACTCTGAGTCAGATTTGACTTGAAGGCAATGGGCTTTTAGTTTTATACTTAAGAAGAAAACCATGGTTATATAACTAGCTGCTAACCAGAAGGTCAGCAGTTCGAATCTGCCAGGCACTTCTTAGAAACTGTATAGGGCAGCTCTATTCTCTCCTATAGGGTTGCTGTGAGTCAGAATCTACTCATTAGCAGTAACAGTTTTTTGGCTTTTTTAAAAAACACCTAACAAGGAGCCCTAGTGGTACAGTGGTTAAGAGCTTCGTTGCTAACCAAAAGGTCAGCAGTTGGAATCTACCGGTGACTCCTTGGACATCCTACGTGGCAGTTCTACTCTGTCCTACAGAGTTGCTATGAGTTAGAAATGACTCGACAGCTACAGGCATTTCACAAGATCTGCCTAAAAACATGGATGAATTTCATGAACATAATGCTGAGCAAAATATGTCAGGAGCACAAGAATAAATAATGGATGATTCTATTTATATAAATTTCTACAAGAGGAACAACTAACATGGTATTAAAATGAAAAATAATGATCATTTGAAGAAAAGGGAGTACAGTGACTAGCCGGGTTTCACGGGTGATGGTGGCACAATGGTCGCACAAATGACTGCAAACCAAAAAGTCAGTGATTCAAACCCTCCAGTCACTCTGTAAGAGAAATATATAGCAGTCAGTGTCTATAAAGATTACAGCTTTAGTATATGGGGCAGTTTAACTCTGTCACACGTGGGGTCATGGTGAGTTGGAATCAACTCGATGGCCTCGAGAGACAACAATGCGAGGTCTATATTCTTGATGGTGAACTCATCCATCCTATTTTAGTATTGTAGAATGATTGGTACTACGCGCTGAGAGAGGAATCTTGGTGGTGCAGAGGTTGTACACTCATCTGCTAACCAAAAGGTCAGTGATTCAAAGCCACCTGCTGCTCCTCAGAAGAAAGATGTGACAGATGACTTCAGGAAAGATTATAGCCTTGGAAATGCTGTGGAGCAGTCCTCCTCCATTCTAGGAGGTCACTGTAAGAGCTGACTCAGAGCAGTGGGTTTGGGTTGGTTGGAGTAGTGTCCTTTTTCTTGCTTGAGAGGGGTAGTTATTCAGCTTTGTGAAAACTCCTAAGTCACAGACATCGAGCTGTACATTTTTCTGAGTGTATTTCCTACTACACTTAAAAAACAAAGCCAGATTCACACACACACAAACGTAAAGTTAAAAATACGCTCTATATTCTCAAAACAGCTGCTTTTCTCCTAAACTGTACAGATGATTGATAAAAATTAAAAGTAAATTCACTTTTACTTTCACGTGATACAGCTTCTGCAGGGAGGAGACTGGGCTTAGTTGTGTTTATACTTGATGCCCCGGGAGATACAGTGATGCTGAAGGCACGCTTGTAGAGTATGTGGCTGCCAGCATGAATATAAAAAACATAAATCAAAATTACTGAACTGAAGATGCAGTTTTTAGATCTGCTTTTTAAAATGTGTTTAAGTCATTGAATATTCTTATAAAAATACTACTACTTACAAACCAGGCATTCAGTGTTCATTTAGTTGCCAAGGTTAGGAATCACTGTCATTGTCACATGTTGTATTTAGACCTTGTTGCTGTTGGTGGGTGCCATAGAGTCCATTCTGACTCATAGTGACTACAAATGACAGACTGGAACTGCTTCATATGATTTGATCTTCATGAAGAACCCTGGTGGCATAAGTGGTGAAGAGCTTGACTGCTAACCACAAAGTCTGCAGCTCTAAACCACCAGCTACCCCTTGGAAGCCCTGTGGAGCCATTCTACTATGTCCTATAGGATCTCTGTAAGCTGATATCAACTCAATGGTCATAAGTTTCCTTCCTCCCTCCCTCTTTTCTTTTTCCCTGCCTCCATCCCTCTCTCCCTCCCTCCTTTCCTTTCTTCCTTCTCTTTAAGGAGGGAGCAGATCGCCAGATGTTTCTCCCACAGAGCTGCTGTTTGGGTGTGAATCACCAACCTTTAGGTTAGTTGTCAAGCACTTGACAACTATGCCAGCAAGACTCCTACACATAGAAGTATACAAATTTTAGAGTAATGATATGAGCCTTTGATATTGGTGAATGTTCCCAGTCTCACAGGAACCCCTAAGAGCATCACACTAGTGAGTGGGAACTCTAGGACCCCTCAACTAGAATGGGAAAGCAAGGAGCTAAGCACTGAGAACTCCTACGAGATGTATTTTATTCTACAAGAATGGATGGCATTTATGCTGAGATGAAGGATTTGACAAGCAAATTACTTTTTTTTTATCTAATTGCTTCCACAGCTCTAGTCCTCCTGTACTCTGAAGAAGTGTCTCTGAAGTCACAGTTGCAAATCTACAGCTCTTTATGGGACATAGCTGCCTCTGGTGACAGGGAAGGGGTAATCCCCTGGGGCCTAGTCTGGAAGGCAGCATTTAGAGTTACAAGCAGCACTGGAACACCACTGAGTGCCAGGTTCTCAATGACAGTCTCTGCATTGTTTAGTAAATACCTGCTTCATGCCTCTTATATATCCAGGACCCACTAAAGCCCAAGCCCTGGGGCTGGGTCCCTTTCAGCCAGACCTAAGATTAATACTGGTGGTGCAGCAGTCAAGCTCTCAGTGGTTTGAATCTACCCAGTAGCTGCGTGGGAGAAAGACGCAACTGTTTGCTTCCACAAAGATTGTTGTTGTTGTTGTTATGTGTTGTCAAGTCAGTTCCTACTAATAGCAACCCTATGCACAATAGAACAAAGCACTGCCTGGTCTCGTGTTGTGTGCACAGTCATTTTTATGCTTAAGCCCATTGTTGTGGCCACTGTGTCAGTGCATCTCGTTGAGGGTCTTCCTCTTTTTTGCTGACCCTCCACTCTACCAAGCGTGATGTCCTTCTCCAGGAACTGATTCTTTCTGACAATATGTCCAAAGTACGTAAGACGCAGTCTTTCCATCTTTGCTTCCAAGGAGCCGTCTGGTTGTACTTCCTCCAGAACAGATTTGTTTGTTCTTTTGGAGGTCCATGGTACATTCAGCATTCTCCAGCACTACAATTCAAAGGCATCAGTCCTTCTTCTGTCATCTTTCCGCACTGTCCAGCTTTTGCATACATATGATGAGATGAAAAATATCATGGCTTGGGTCAGGCACAGATCCGACTCGACGGCAGTCGGCTGGGTCAGGCACACTTTAGTCTTCAAGGTGACATCTTTACTTTTCATCCGTAAAAATTACAGCCTCAGAAACCCTATGGGACAGCTCTACTTTGTCTTAGGGGTTCACTATGAATCAGAATCAACTATATGGCAGTGGGTTTGGTTTTTTGGGAAGAGTAATAGTATACTGAGGAAACTCTGGTGGTGTAGTGGGTTAAGTGCTATGTGTGCTAACCAGAAGGTTGGCAGTTCAAATCTACCAGGTACTCCTTGGAAACCCTGTGGGGCAGTTCTACTCTAACCTCTAGGGTCAATATGAATCAGACCCTACTTGATGGCAGTGAGTTTGGTTTTTGTTTTTGGAATACTGTACTCGGCCATTCTGTAGACACATGGATAACATGGCTTCTCCTTTCAAGACTGATGGGTCCCAAGTTTGGGAAGTCATTCTGCTCCACACATAAAGGACAATAAATCTGAGGCTCTTAGCAGATGTGCCCAGGCTCTAGCCTGCGTGCTTTGACAAGGAGCTGCTTCGGCCCCATAGGAAAGTTGCCAGAATCCCACAGCCCAAGGGTGGCTCTTTCATAAGACTTAGCAGAAAACTGCCCCAAAGCATCTTAGGTTGGAAATGGTAGTCCTGTGAAGTCAGAGTCAAGCTTTCTGGAGGAATATAGGGATTATCCATAAATACTTTAGACCTTAGGGGTGAGGTGGTTGAGGGAAATCACGTTAACTCAGTTTGACTTGAGTGTCTGGTCGCCAGGCAGGCTAATACAATATAGCCATCTTTAATTGGGTTAATTGTTTATTTGTTCAGCTATTTATAGCCTAATTTGTTCCAAAAAATTTCAAGGCAGCTGATGAGGATATATCAAATACAGTCAGACAGCAAACACAAAACAAGAGAGAATTTATTTTTGCTGTTGGGTACCATGCAGTCAATTCTGACTTGCAGCAACCCACCCTGTGTGACAGAGGAGAACTGCCCCATAGGTTTTTCCTGGCTGTAACTGGAACAGGAGGGAAGCTTTAGATACTCTGATTTTAAAATGGCAAGTTAAAATAGACAGCAAAGATTTAATTCTCTTTGTAAAATTGACTTGTCTTTTCTCCTGTCTTAAAAATTCCTGGCTCTGGCAAGAAGTCACACATTAACTGACAGGAATCATGGAAATAATGTCTTTGCAGTTTTCATAGCTTTTTTAGAAACATCAAAGTAGATAAGGATCCAGTGGAAGGCCCAGGTGCCAGTTGGGACCTGCCTGCTTCAGATGTTAACCGAAAGCAGTCCAGAGCCCTGCTCCTGATGCATGTCTTCAAAGGACCCCGGAGGCCCCTGAACAGATACCCCCCTGATCCCTAATCAATCACATTGCTTCCCTGGCACCAGCACCAATATCTGTGTTTATATTTGCATGTAGCTCCACTCATATAATATACTCCCAACCACCTGATGATTTTTGAGCAGGACCTTGATGGAGAGAACCCTCCCTGCTCCCTGTGTCTGCTAATGCACAGTAATAAACTTCTGCTTGATCACTCTCCCTAATACCTGTCTCAGATATTGGCTTTTCAGGGCAGGAAATGAGAATCTGGAGTTTTGTCTGGTAACATAATCTTTACAGGAACGCATCACCAGGTCCTTTTCCCACAGAGCCACTGAGTGAGTTTGAACTGCCAACTTTCAGTTAGCAGCCAAGAACTTAACCATTGGACTGCTAGGGTGCCTCAAGGATGTATATTCAAACCTGTTGTTATTGAGTTGATTCTGCCTCACAGTGATCCTACAGTGCAGGGTAGAGCTGCCCTGAGGCTTTTCAAGGCTGTAATCTTTATGGAAGCAGACTGCCACATCTTTCTCTTGCAAAGCGCAGATGAGTTTGAAACACTGCCCTTTTGGTTACTGGCCGTGTGCTTAGCCACTGAGCAACCAGCGCTCCTCAAAGATGCATGTAGCTGGCTCAAGCTCTCATACCTTCCACCTTGGCACTCCCTGGAGAAGGAAGGGGAATAGAGAACGGTGGAACAGAGAGAACCCGTCTCCTAGTATTGCTCCACTCTGGGGGAGGGAGGGTATTACCTGCTGTCCCCAGGGTCTCTCATCTAGCTGTAAAATTTCTCCAGGGAGAACAGTGGGCTTTGCCATGTTGATAAAGCCCTATGAGATGCAGTGGTGCTGTGCAGATGTTTGTCAAGTATGACTGACAGCGGGAATCAACACTGACCACTGCTACCATTTACAGAGGACCTGCTGTGTGCTGCTCCCTTGCATACATTGTCTTTAAGCCTCATGAAACCTTGCAAGAGAGATATGGTCACCCAAGTTCCACAGAGGGAAAAATGCAAGTTCAAAATGACATGTTGAAATCACCTGGCTGAGATTTGAGTCCAGTAGGCACAGCTCCAAAGTTATCCTCTTTCTTTCCCTCCCTTCTCTTTCCAGTTATGTAGTGTCCTGCCTTTAAGACATCAACCAGGGTGACCCCAAGGGGTCAAAGTAGAACTGTGCTTCATTGGGTTTCCAGTGGCTGATTTCTGTGGCAGATTGCCAAGCCTTTCTTCTTAGGCACCTCTGAATGAACTCAAACCTCCAGCCTTTTGGTTAGCAGGCAAGTGGCTTCACTTTCAGAGAAACACCGCGTGTGTCAATCCCTCAGGTCCTGCCAAACACCGTCTTCTCCCTGTAGTCAGCATCTGGGGCTTCCAATCACAGACTACCAAGCCTTGGTTTCTCCTTTACCTCCACTTAGATTAGCTGTGCCCTGCACCTGATGGGGACATCAAGTGTCCTAACTTTGTTCTGAGGCCACAGCATCTCACCCTGCTCCTGACTGATGGTATCTGACCTTGACCTGCTTTCCAAGCATTCTCTGTTCCTCTCTCTGCTCCAGCAACTCAAAGGGATGCACCCTTTGCTGATAGCTCTGTCAGGGCACCTAAGATAAATGTTTTTCCTTTTCTTCCCTTTAACAACCCCAGGTATGCTCCCCAAGATTCTTAGGCAGAGTCGCTTTTCCACAAGACACATTTTAAATGGAAAGCCAGAACAGGAATAGGCAAACAGATTTTTACATATGCCTGGGCCAGGACCCCTGGATGGCTGTGGTTCCTTAGAGTCTTCTGATAACAAGCCAGAGGCACTAACAACTTACCTCAAGGAATCTTAGAAAATATTTTTACCATAATGTCCTCCGTATATGCACCGTTTACCCTTGGTCCTCATACACATATATAGTCCTTATAAGTAGGAGTCAAATCAATGGCAATGGATTTGGTTTGGTACCTGTTTTAGTTATCTAGTGCTGCTTTAAGAGAAATATCACAAATGGATGGCTTTAAAAAGAAAAATTTTATTTTCTCACAGTCCAGTAAGCTTAAAGTATGGTCCAGTAGGCTAAGAGTTCAAATGCAATATGGAACCTCAGGTCCAAGAGCGTGCTGTGCTCCTGGTACTGCTTTCTTGGTGAGGTAAGGTTCCCAAATCTCAGCTTGTCTCCCTTTCTTTTACAATCCCAAGAGGCTGCCCCAAGCCACAGTAGAATCACACATTAAATTCTGCCCCACCAACCCAACTGCCACCCATCCGCCCTCATTAACATCACAGAGGCAGAAATTCCAACACAGAGGCAGAAATTCCAACACGGAGGTACACCACACCATACTAGGAACCATAGCCTAGCCAAATTGCTATACAGGTTTTTTGGGGAACACAATTCAATCCATAACAGTAGCCACAGGCCACCACTTGTCTGTCATTTTATCATATTGTGGTGCTTGCCTGTGGCTGTGATGCTGGAAGCTGTGCCACTGGCATTTTGAATACCAGCAGGGTCGCCCCTGATGGACAAGTTTCAGTGGAGCTTCCAGACTAAGAGACTAGGAAGAAAGACCTGGTGATCTACTTCTGAATGAAAATCCTACAGATCGTAGACAATTGTCCAGAACTTACTTCTTTTGAGTGTGTTATTAGGAGGGACCAATGACTGAGAAAGAACACCAAGTTTGGTAAAGTGGAAGGCCAGGGAAAGTGAAGGAGCACTTCCATGAGCTAGATTGACACAGTGGTTGCAACAGTGGGCTGAAATATACTAGTGACTCAATGGCACTTGGCTTCACATGCAGGACCAGGAAGTGTTTTGTTCTGTTACACATGAAGTCACCATGAGATGGAGAAAACTCATTGTTAGCTAACGACACCCACACAGCTATGCAGGCTCTAACTGACCCTCCAGACCCTTTGATTAGCAGCTATAGCACTTAACCACTACACCACCAGGGCTTCCTAAAGCAGTCCCTAAGTAGAACAGGGACTGCCATTAAGCACGTGTGACCACTCAAAGCCAGCTTTCCTAAAGGAGAGAACTTTGCACTTTTCTGGCAGACTCAAGTCTTTAGAAACATCTAGTTCCTGACTGTCTGACTGCTAGACTTCCTTGTGATTAAATAAGGCCCCTGCAGCCTTACCCTGATGACACCTCTCAACAAACTAGGCACCTAAATATAGGCAAAAGCAGACGGTGTGGCAAGCACTTAGTACACAGGGGAGACTTTGCACTCTGTACCGCTTTGGTAATAGGAACTTTCGCAGCACACAGAGTTCAGCAGACGCGAGGCTATTTGCAAACTCACGATTTCAGAAGTGCGCATCTGCTACGGCTGTGAGATTTCTAACTCCTTACTGACATCTTCCAAATGACAGCATGTTGCCCCTCAAACTGCAAGAGATCTTTGGGGTCCAACATCTAATTTCTATGGACAGTGGGGAGATTGCCTCACTTGACCTGGTGAGATGTTCTCTACCTTGGGAAGAAGTTTGTCTCCATCCAGATGGAGGCCCTGCACACACTTCAGTGCCTTTGACAGTGGGAAGAGCCATCTGCAGGCTGGAGGCTGAGTTATGCCCCAGTTCAGCAAAAATCTCAAGGCAGGTTTTAAATTAGAATTTAAAAGCTACTCTTATTAAATTCAAGAGCCCTACAGTACAAAGGTTACACATTCAGGTGCTAACCAGAAGGCTGGTGGTTTGAACGCACTCAGTGGCTCCTCAGGAGAAGACATTGTCGATCTGCTCCCATAAAGCTCCAAAAAATCCTATAGGATTATTTTATCCTGTCACATGGGGTCACTATGAATCGAATGTACTCAACAGCACCCTGCAACAACTTAATAAATTTACAGATGAAACACTGAGCACAGGTAGAATTAAGTCTTAATGTTTTCACCCCTATGAAGATGTTTTTAAATACTTTCAATTTAATCTCTACTCAACTGGCAGATCAACACATCCAGTTTCATGGACGTAAGTATTAAAACCAGCAGGTGGAATCCATTCCCTATCATTATCTAGGACAAAGTACTGGATGTTCTGTGTGTTCTTACTGATCTATACACTAGCACTTTCTACTTTGCTCCAAGCCTAAAACTCTGGGGCTTCTTCTCCTCTGGCTTCTTGGTGGATCTGGGCAATGAAGGTACAGTCAGAAATTCAGGGGGAAATAGGAGAACCCTGAATGATTAATGGTTGAATTTCTCCACCAACACTATAGCTCTTACCCAGAAGCCCTCCTTGTGGCTCTGAGGTTCCCATTATGGCTTCCTCTTCTTGCCTAGGGACAGGGTGACTTCCTGCTGTCACTAGCCCCTGTGTTATTGTACACCCCTAATTGGACTTCTCTGACCTTGTCTAACTTAAACCCAAACCTGTTGTCATCGAGTTGATTCCAGCTCATGGAGACCCCACGTGTCACAGATTAGAACTGTGATCTGTAAGGTTTACTTGACCATAATATTTGTGAAAGTAACAATTCTTCCCCTCTGCAGAGCCACTCAGTTGGTTCCCACCTCCAATCATTCAGTTAGTCGTTGTTAGTTTAGGGACCATGAAGTCAATTCTGACTCATAGCAGCCCCAATTGACAAAGTAGGACTGCCCTATTAAGTTGCTAGACTGTAATCTTTAAAGAAACAGATCACCAGGTCTTTCTCCCATGGGTCGCTGGTTGCGTTTGAACTGTCAAACTTTTGGTTAGCAACTGAGCATTTAATCTTTCAAGTACAACCCTTTTGCATCACCTTTATAAAGAATAAAGTCTCCAAACTCTCCTAGTTGACCCTTCTTTACTGAGACACCTGTTTTCGGAACAGGTGGTTGGCTGACCCTGGTGCAGAAAATGCGAGAAAGAGTTCCCAGGTAAATTCTCTTATCGTTGTTAGCCAGTGGAGCCAGCAACTCTCCTGCCAGATAGGTTATTTATTCAACAAATATTTACTGAATGCCACTGTGTGCCATCTGCTGTATGAAGTACCTTCAAAGGACACATAAATGAACGTGAGTATCAATTAAATGTTGGGCCACGTGGGTGGCAGAGGAAGGCTTCCTGGGGGAAAGAACATACACAGCCAGAAATGTTGTAGATGAGTGCGAGAAATATCTAGAGAAAATAGTATGAGTGTTCTAAACATAGGGAATAGACTGTGCAAGGGCCCAGGGGCCACAGGAAACATGGTACAGTGTACTTATTGTTGATAGAAGCCACCGAGTTGGTTACAACTCACAGTGACTCTTTGGACAACAGACTAAAACACTGCCTGTCCTGCAATGTACTCTCAATTTTTGCAGTGCTTGAGCCTGTCATTGCAGCCACGGTGCCAATCAATCTTGCTGAAGTTCTTCCTCTTTTTCCCTGACCTTCTACTTTACCAAGCATAGTGTTGTTTTCCAGGGACTGATCGCTTCTGGTAGCATGTCCAAAGTATGTGGGGCATAGTCTTCCTATGCTTGCCTCTAAGGAGAATTCTGGTTGTACTTCTTCCAAGACATATTTGTTTGTTCTTTTGGAATTCTGTGGTTTATTCAATATTCTTCACCACACCATAATGCAAAGGCATCAAGCTTTCTTCCATCTTCCTTATTTATTGTCCAGCTTTCACATGCACATGAGGCAAATGAAGACACCACAGCTTAGCTCAGGTGCACCTTAGTCTTCATGGTGATACCTTTGCTTTTCAACAATTCAAAGAGGTCTTTTGCAGCAGATTTGCCCAATGCAGTGCATCTATTGATTTCTTGACTGCTGCTGCATGGGTGCTGATGTGGATCCAAGTAAAGTGAAATCCTTGACAAACTCAATCTTTTCTCTGTTCATCGAGATGTTACTTATTGATCCAGTTTTGAGGATTTTTGTTTTCTTCATATTGAGGTTTAAGCCATCTTCATCAGTAAGTACATCACGTCCTGTTCACTTTCAGCAAGCTAGGCAGTGTTATCTGCAGAATGCAGGTTGTTAATGAGTCTTCCTTCAGTCCTGATGCCACGCTCTTCTTCACATGGTCCAGCTTCTCAGATTTGCTCAGCATACACACTGAATAATTGTGGTGAGAAGATACAACCCTGAAGCACATCTTTCCTGCCTTTAAACCCTGCCAGTATCCCTTGTTCTGTTCAAACAACTGCCACTTGATTCTCTATACAGATTCCTCATGATCACAATTACGTGTTCCAGAATTCCCATTCTCTTCAACGTTATCCATAATTTCTTATGATCCACACAGTCGAATGCCCTTGCATAGCCAATGCAGTGCAAGTAAATGTCTTTCTGGTATTCTCTGCTTTCAGTGGGGATGATATCTCTGACATCCTCTTCAAAATCCAACTTGAATTTCTGGCTATTTCCTGTCAGAGTACTCCTGCAGCTGCTTTTGAATAATCTTCAGCAAAACTTTACTTGCATGTGATATTAATAATGTTGTTTGACAGCATTCTCATTCAGCTGGATCACTTCTCTTGGGAATGGACATAAATATGGATCTCTTCCAGTTGGTTGGCCAGGTAGCTGTCTTTCAAATTTCTTGGCATAGAAAAGTGAGTACTTCCAGCACTGCATCTGTTTGTTGAAACATCTCAGTTGGTGTTCTACCAAAATCCAGAGCCATGTTTCTCGCTAAAGGCCTCTAGCAGTGATTCAGAACTTTGAGCCAAGATGGACAGGAATCAGACTGGCATTTACAATGGAGAAGAGAACAGATTAGTGGAAGAGAGGGCAGGCAAGGAGATGAGTTAGGAGGCTGTCTTAGAGAAACAGTACCAGTCCTACGTCATCCTCACCATGGTTGTCATGTTTGAGCCCACTGTTGCAGCAGCTGTGTCAATCCATCTTATTGAAAATCTTCCTACCAAGCATGATGTCCTTCTCCAGGGACTGGTCCCTCTTGGTAACATGTCCAAAGAAGTAAGACAAAGTCTTCCCATCATTACTTCCAATGAACAGTCTGGCTGTACTTGTTCCATGACATATTTGCCTATTCTTCCTGCAGTTATTCCATATTCTTCAGCAACATCACATTTCAAAGACATCAATTCTTTTTCTGTCTCCTTATTAATTATCCAGCTTTCATAGTCATATGAGGGATTGAAAACACCATGACTTGGATCAGGTGCACCTTAGACTCTAAAGTGACATGTTTGCTTTCTAATAGTTTAAAGAGATCTTCTGCAGTAGACTTGTCAGTGTAATCTTTTGTTTGATTTCTTGACTGCTGCTTCCATGTGTGTTGACTGTGGATCCAGGTAAAATGAAATCCTTGGCAACTTCGATCTTTTCTCCATTGATCATGATGTTGCTTATTGGTCCAGTTGTGAGGATTTTTATATTCTTTATGTAGAGATGTAAACCATATTGAAGGCTGGGGTCTTTGATCTTCATCAGTGTTTGAAGTCCTCTTCACTTTCAGAAAGTAAGGTCGTGTCATCTGCATATCACAGATTGTTAGTCTTCAGTACTAATGCAGAGTTTGTCTTTGTATAGTCCAGCTTTTCAGGTTATACAGGGAGAGAAATTTACTTCAAAGGATTGGCTTACAGTATTCTGGGGTGCTGGAAAATCCAAAATCCATAGATCAAGCAACTAGCTGGAGTATCCTGCAGGCTTGTGTCCCAAGATCTGTAGACCAGAGATAATGGGAAGAGTGAATAGAGATACAGTTCTGCCAAAAGAGCATTTATATTCTGAAGGCAGAGTGCACCCTAGGGAAACATCCTTTATAACTGATAAAGTAATTACATTCCATTAGTTTATATTACAGAACAATAACTGGACAGTGTTTCATTAAACTACTGGAAACCATAGTCTAGCCAAAGTGACACATAAAATGAACCATCACAGCAGCTCTTGAGGAAGCCCAGATGTCCAGATCTCAGATAGTGACAGTGGGGTTGGAGAAATGGATGGATGCAGAAGATATTTAGGAAGTAAACACCTTTGCCTGTCATGTCCCCTGGTTTCAGCTACCTACCTCACTCTGTCATGTCTGAAGGGCCTCAAGAGCTGCTCTCCTGAGGGTCTTGTCCTTGCAGATCCCTCCATACAGCTCCAAGTCTGGCTCTCTTAAACCAAAACCCTGGTGGCATAGTGGTTAAGTGCTATGACTGCTAACCAAAAGGTCAGCAATTTGAGCCCACCAGGCCCTCCTTGGAAACTCTGTTGGGGGAATTCTACTCTGTCATGTAGGATCGCTATGAGTTGAAATTGACTTGATGGCAACAGGTTTGCTTGTTTCATACCTGTGGATGCAATCCCACTTGGCAATAGGCTTCTTTTTGTTGTGCTAATGAGGCCATCTCAGTGGAGAGCCTGTCTGAAGCCACTTGTGAGACATAAAAAGAGCAGACTTAGATGAAGAAGCAAACAAGTCCAGATGACTGGAGACAAATGTCACTCCACAGGAAGATCACCAAGGAACTGAACAAAAGCTGAAAAGAGACAAGGGCCTTCCTCCCACAGCTGGCAGAGACAGAGCCTTCCCCTAGGCCAGTGCTTTGAATTTAAACTTCTACCTTCCTAAACTGTAAGAAAATAAATTTTTATTTGTGAAAGCCACCTCCTTGTGGTATTCCTGTTAGAGCATCAGTAGCATACCATTGTTATTAGGTGCATTCTAGTCGATTTTGGCTCATAGTGACCCTTTGGGACAGAGTAGAGCTGCCACATAGATTTTTTGGCTGTGATCTTAATGGGAGCAGACCACTAGGTCTGCAGTCCTGTGAAGCTGGTGGCTTTGAGGGACACATTTCAGTTAGCATTTGAGCACATAATCGTTTGTGCCACCAGAGCATCTTACTAGCAGACTGAGACACTTCAACAAGCAGAATAGATGAATTTGTTTGTGAGAGTCTCCAAAAACTTGGCTGTGGGCCAGGACTGTGCTTGGTGCTTTAATGCCTTACCTTGTTTATCCTGGCAAAAATTCTAGAAGCATTTATAATTCTTCCCCTTTTACCAACAAGGAACAGGAGGCTGGAAGAAGCCCCTCCTCCTGAATAAGTTCACCCCATTACCAATAGAGTGAGTGGCAGGCAAGAGACACAGCTGTCTTGCTTCGAAATCCATGCTTTTTCCCACATGCTACTCCAGTACTAAATTTAACTGCATTGTTAAAGAGACTATGTTTCCCAGCTGTTGACAGTTCTACTGAGCACAGTTCCACTTTGACACACATGGGGTCGACCCCAGGGTACCTGGTAACTGACATATTCAAATTCTAGCAAATCAGTTTTTATCTTGTATTTTAATGTAAATTTCTAAAACTAATTTCAAAAATGCATTCCATGTTAGTTTTTATTTCTGATTGTAAATATGGATTATCCTTGAACAGAGAGGCACTGTGTTGAAACTCAAACAAGACGGACGCCTTGGGACCACTCAGTATCCAGTCAGCAAAGCCTAATGGCAGGGACCTTTCTTTAAAAGGGAACCAACGAAGGAGAAAGCCTGAGCTGTTCCCATGTAAATGTGGGCCCCTTTCCCCTCCTTTTGCTCTGTTAACCCATGACTGTTTGGAAATCAGAAGAAAGCTGACACCACACCAATTTTGCTTGACAATTTTAGCAATTAGCACTCAGCTGATTATTTCACTGCTGGTAAACTTTCTATTGCAAAAAAAATTTTTTTTAATGTGTGTTAAAAAAATAATGTAACTGTTTTTGAAATCTATAAAGTGTTTGCTACTTCACTGTAAAACTGTGAGCTCTTTGGGTATCTCAAGGAATGTCTGTAATCCATAGTCATGTACCCAGGACCTGTGTGGTAGTATGTGCTCAGAAATACTTGTTAAATTTCACTGAGCTAAAGGTGCACTTTGGGATCCTGAGCCCTGGTGGCAGGGTGGTTAAGAGATCAGCTGTTAATCAAAAGGTTGACAGTTTGAATCCATCAGCATCTTCTTGGAAACCCTACACTGCAATTCTACTCTGTTCTATAGGGCCACTATGAGTTGTGATAGACTTGACTGCAATGAGTTTGGTTTTTGGTTTGGAAAACACCCTGCTTCCTACAAGAGGGCTGTCCTTGACCTTTCAATGTTGCTTTAAAATCTTGCCCTGTGCCTTAGCCAACATTGTAAGGGAGCACTCCTCAACTCCCTGTGGTGACTTCCCTTTATTCTGGAACAATCTACTTGACCCATCCACACTTCGACCCATTTTGCTGATGTTTCTCGCATCTCTTGACTCACAAACATCCCTTCCCGTATCTGGCCTTCGGAAGCTCTGGTGGTGTAGCAGTTAGCTGCTACAGCTGCTAACCAAAAGGTCAGCGGTTCAAATCTGCCAGGTGCTCCTTGGAAACTCTATGGGGCAGTTCTACTCTGTCCTGTAGGGTTGTTGTGACTCGGAATTGGCTGGACAGCAGTGATTGGGTAGATGGCCTTGTCACTGACACGTGGCCCTGCTTCCTCAGCGACGCTGCTTCCTCCTTTGCTCCATTTTCCTGTAGCTCCTGTGCTTCTGGTTGGCCTGAGCCTTGGCCTTGCCTTCCTGGGCTGGCCATACCTGCGCTCTCTCCTGTCAGGGCTATAGAGACTGGTTCCTTCCGCCAGGGAACTGACTCTTGGGCAAAGCTTTGTCTCCATCAGCTCTAGAGGAAGGTGCTTGTGTCTTTAGCCTTTTGTTCCTTGTTCCTTGATGGTCTTCATCATCTTCTCCATCTGCGCTTGCTTGCTTCTATGCCTAATGCTGTCATTCAGTATGGTTAAATTTAAAGCGTGCGCTACACTGATATGGCCTTATTCATGTAACAAAGAAAATCCCATTCCCAAATAGGATTACAACCACAGATATAGGGGCTAGGGTTTATAACACTTATTTTGGGGTTGGGGCATAATTCAACCCACAATGAGGAGCCAGTCACAGAGATTTTGAGCTCAATGGCCACCTCAGCTTTTTAATATCCTTGTCAGGCTTTCAACTCAGACAATCCAGGGAGAGTGAGAAAGAGCTTGCCATGTGCCTCTTAGGTGGTCACATACCGTCCTATTTCTCTGTGCTCTGCAGCCTTCTAATCTGCTGGCTTTCATAATAGGGGGCTCTGTGGGTTGATGAACTCTGAGAAAACAATCAATGTTAACCTACATCTTGCAATTTCTTAGTGACATCCACTTGGGAAGGTGTGGTCTTCCCACTTTTCCTCTCCTGAGAATTGCAGTATTGGCAGAGAATGTTGAATATACTATGGAATGCCAAAAGGATGAGCAGATCTGTCTGGAAGAAGGACATCCAGAATGTTCCTTAGAAGCAAGGATGGTGAAACTTTGTCTCACCTACTTTGGACATATTGTCAGAAGATTCCTGTGTATTTGGAATTTCACTGGGACAAAGCTAAAAGCAACCATTTGCCCCTGCCCAGCAGAGGGACAAAATAAACAGTCATGCATCTTGATGCTTCATGAGGACTTCCTTGAGAACAGGACACCTCAAGGTAAGTATTGCAATTAAAGTCCCCAGAAAGGGAACACAAAAGCCATTTTTAAAATAAAAACCAAGCCAAAGCAGTTGCCATCAGCTCTAACTCCTGGCAGCTCCATGTGTGTCAGAGAAGAATTGTGCTGCATGATGTTTTCATTGGCTGATTTTGGGAAGTAGATTGCCAGACCTTTCTTCTGAGTCACCTCTGGGGACATCTGAAGAGCCAAATTTCAGTTAGTCTCCAAGGGCTTAGCCATTTGCGCTACTGAAAGACTCCTTTGAAATAGAGAAGGATGTAAAGCAGGATTCAAATTCACCTTAAACAAAAACCCAAACCGAATACCTTCAAGTTGATTCTGACTCAGTGACCCTATAGCACAGGGTTTCTAAGAGCAGCTGGAGGATTTGAGCTGCTGATCTTTTTGATTAACAATCAAACTTTTTAAAAAATTTTTTTACTTTTATTATGACTGAGTGAAAATGTACATTCCCATATAGATTTACAAGCCCACCTATATGCAACTTCCACTGCTCTTCCTGTCCGGTGACAGCATGCCATTTCTCTCTGCTCTATACATGTCTCATCCTCTCAACAGTCTCCTTTTCCCTCCTCTCCACCCACTCTCCTTCCTGCAGCCAGGACATGAATGCATTGGACTTGGCGATGCAGAGTGACCATATATTGGATGCACTTTATGAATCTATGCATCTAACAATCAAACTTTTAAATACTTTGTCACCAAGGCTCTAAATTCATCTTGCTGTAGCTGGGTGCCGTCAGATCTGTTCCAACTTCTAGCAATCGAACATACAACAGACACAAACAATGCCCTGTTCTGCATTATCCTCACAATCATTGTCATGCTTGAGCCCATTGTTGCAACCACGGTGTCAATCCTTTGGACTGAGAGTCTTCACTCAGTAGCATCACCATGCGAAGAAGTGGGTAGAATGCTGTCACACTGAGGAACTGAAACTAATATCACAAAACAAAATGTGGATAAATTATGGAATGGGAAAATAAATTATTCTGTAAACTTTCACTCAAACCACAATAAAAGGCTGAGAAAAATTCCAAGGAGTGCTTTTCTACTCTGACGCACATGAGGTCACCAAGAGTCAGAGTTGATTGAACAGCGATTGTCATTTTCTGAAGAATATATGAGAGTAGTCTCCATCTCAGTGCTCTCCCGACTCCACCTCTCATGTTTTCTAGAAATGTGGCTTCAAGGTAATTTGCCCAGGAGAGGCCACAGCATCCCCAGGGGTGATTTAGATGGCAGGTGACATGGAACAGGGGTTTTCTGGGACTGACTGGAAATTGCCAGCATCACAGGTTTGAGACTAAACTATCCCAGATGGAGCAAGTGATGAATGGTAAAATCTGCCTTATTATTATGCAAAGTGGAATTCAGAGAGGAAGGCGTATGTAATCAGATAAAGCAGAGAAACTGACAAGGAAAATTGATTATGTCGTGAAATGTCTCACCCAGCAGACACAAAGCTGGTTCCCTGCAAAGCCTCATAAATCAACTGGGATGAGGCGCTGCAAACTGAATTGGTCCCAACAGGCAACAGAGCAGCCTCCTGGATGAGACAGACCTGCTCTTCTGGAGGGCGTTAGACGAAACATTCCTTGTCCTTAACAGAACCTCAGCAAACCCGAGTGGTGTGACAGTGGTGCTTGACTGGTATCCAAATGTTGATGGTTCGAAGCCACCTGGCAGCTCCAAGGACAAAAACCTATCAATTGGCGTCCTTAGTTCACTCACTGCCGTTTAGTCAATTCTGACTCAGAGCAACTCTACAGGACAGAGCAGGACTGCCCCTTAAGGTTTCCAAGGCAACAGATTTTCATTTATTTTTCATCTTCCTGGGAGCAGACTGCCACATCTTTCTCCCACTGAGCAGCTGGCTGATTTGAACTTCTCACTGTCCAGGTAGCAGCCAAGTGGTTGACCGTGGCACTGACAGGGATCCTTGCCAAAAGATTACACTCTAGAAAATTTTACAGGGAAGTTCTATTCTGTTATACGGGGTCAACGCAAGTTGAAATCAACTTGACAGCTTCTAACAGCACAATAGAACATTAATAGAAATGCCAAAACATACTGCAAATATTTTATAGTAATAAATAACTCTGCTTTTAAAAATATACCCTTTCATTTATGAGAATAATACAATGAGCAAAGATTCTGCAGTCTTTTGGGGGGAAAGGAAAAGAGTTAATTACCTATTCCTTCCCCAAACCTGAAATAGGTGATAGCTCTTTTGTTGGGAAGTGACATTTCATAAGATATCGAGTGCAGAAGCCTAATAGATGTAAACAGGTTTCCTTCCTCCCCCCACGCCTGGCTATTATAGAAAGGATGCTGAAGTATAAGGCTGTATTTAAAACTCAGGTGGAGAATTTAGTAAGTCAGTTCTCTGTGTCTCTTATTATTAGTTTCTCTTCTCAAAAGTATGCTTTTCTTTGTGGGTGTTTTTATTTTGACATTGGTCCAACTTGCAAATACAGATGTTAAAAATAGGTAGGCAGCATTCCCAGATGAAGAAATGCAATGCTATTAGAAAGGAAACCATAAGAGCAAAGGCTTGTTGTGGGTGGTGACCACCTACAGCCATCAGCCTCTTCTAGCAGTAGGTCAACCGTAATGGATCCCATCATTTGCCAGCTTTGAGGCTGTAGACATGTCACTGTCTCCTCTGAAGTTCAGTTATCTCACCTGTAAAAGGAGGATAAAGTAGTCATAAACCAGTTGCTGTCAAGTCACCCTAGCCACATGGGGATCCCATGTGTGTCAGAGCAGAACGGTGTTTCATAGTGCTTTCTAGTGGCTGATTTTTCAGAAATAGATCAACAGACCTGTCTTTTGATCACCTCTGGATGCACTGGAACCATCAACCTTTTGGTCTGCAGCCAAGTGCATCCATTTGTACCAGCCAGGTGCTAGCAATACTGCCTACAATGTCGTTGTTAGGTGCCATTGAGTCACTTTCAACTCATAGCGACCCTATGCACAACAGAACAAAACACTGCGTGGTCTTGCACCATGTCCACAATCATTTTTATGCTTAAGCCCACTGTTGTGGCCACTGCGTCAATCCATCTCATCAAGGGTCTTCTTCTTTTCCACTGACCCTCCACTCTACCAAGCATGATGTCCTTCTCCAGGGAGTGATCTTTCCTGACAACATGTCCAAAGTGTGTAAGACACAGTCTTGCCGTCTTTGCTTCTAAAGGGCACTCTGGTTGTACTTCTTCTAGAACAAATCTGTTGGTTCTTTTGGCAGTCCATGGTATGTACATTCAACATTCTCCTCCAACACCACAATTTAAAGGTATCAGTTCTTCTTCTGTCTTCTTTGTTCACTGTTCAGCTTTCACATGCATATGATGTGATTAAAAATACCATGGCTTGGGTCAGGCGCATTTTAGCCTTCAATGTGACGTTCTTACTTTTGAAAGAGAAGATAGGTAAGAAAACACAATTCAGCATAATCAGTGCTAAACTAGAGCTGTGCTGTAGCTGTGATGGAGACCCAGGGGAAATTACCTGGGGAAGGTAGGAGCCGTACAGCAGAGGAGATGATTGATGTGCTAACTGAGTCTTACAGAATGGTTGGGAACTTGTTTTGTTGTAGGAGTAAGACAAAGAATATGTGCAAAAGTAGGTTGATTTGAGTCATCACAGTAGTGCATTAAAAAAAAAAAAAAAAAAACCCTGTTGCCACGCAGATGATTCCAATTCATGGTGACCCCGTGTGTCTCAGAATAGAATTGTGCTCCATAGAGTTTTCAAAGACGTGACTTTTTGGAAGCTGATCACAAGGCTTTTCTTCTGGAGTGCCTCCGGGTGGGCTGGAACCACTAACTTGATGACTTAACCATTTTTGCCACCCGGGGACTGCATCACTGTTGTGGATCTGACTCATTCAACTGCCTCATGTGACAGGGTAGAACAGCCGCATAGGGTTTTCTAAGGCTGCAATCTTCATGGGAACAGATTGCCAGATGGGTTTGAAATGCCAACCTTTTGTATTGCAGCTGAGTGCTTAACTGCTGAGCCACCAGGGCTCCTCCTATTTCATATTGTTGTTGTTGTGTGCCACTGAGTAGATTCAAACTCATAACAACCCTGTAGAACAGAGTATAGCTGTCCCATAGGCTTTCCTAGGTGGTAATCTGTAAAGGAAATTCCAACAAAAGACCTTCTGTTTAACAGCTGAGCACTTAACCACTATTCCACTAAAGCTCCTTAGTTCTTAGTGGAGAAGTTTTAAACACAGAAGACTCAAAATGAAATTGGTTGGTCTAGGTTTGAGTCTTCCCTGAAAGGGAAAGTTTGGAGGTGTTCTCTTAACCAGCCTCACTGATTTGCCCTGAATTCCTCTGAATATCCTTGCAAATCCTGGTGTTGTAGTGGGTTAGTGCTGTGTCTGCTAACCAAAAGGTCTGCAGTTCAAATCCACCTAGCACTCCTTGGAAACTCTATGGGGTAGTTCCACTCTGACCTACCTATATAGGGTCACTAGGAGTCAGGATCAACTCAATAGCAGTGGGTTTTTTGCATCCTTGGAGAGTTCCTTTCGTGTTGGTTAATGTCACTAACAACTTGTGTGAATGTAGGGTTATTGGTGCTAGTGATGTCCTTTATGTTAGAACTCTTAGACAGTGGAGGTGGCAGTGCTCTTGACTGACTTTTCCCTTGTTACATCCAGTTAACCCAGTCACTCTCTAGCTCTTTGAATGAATAGCTTCTGAGATTAGTGCTTGACTACTTTCTCCCCCCTTGTTCTTTCCTATCAACTAGCCAGCCCACAGTTTAGCCTGTATCTTGCATCTCCTCCCAGTTGCCTTTCGCCACAACCTCCGCTTGAGCTTGAACTTCCCAGGCTGCTGCCTACGAAGCTGGTTCCTTTCAGAAGAGATCAAGAGCAATCTGTTTTATGGGCTGCTTTCCTCCTTCCCCGCCAAACCAAATCTCTAAGCCTGTGCTCTGAAGCCCAGGGTTGGAACAATGGCAAGCTTCTCTCTGAATGACACCCCTGTCTAGGAGCTGAGCCCTCAGTGGAGGGGCAGAGAAGAAGCCTGGGGTACTCTCCACTGGCTTCTCTTGCCACTAAACCATTGCCCCACAAGTCATGGCAAAAATGATCAGGGTCCCAATCATCTCAGCTTTGACTTGTTTTTGTTATTTCCCTATCTGAGATGATAACTGGTTGCTCTGTCCTGTGTTCTAGTGTTGGGTTGTTATCTGATGTTACTGATTTTCTAATTGGAGGACTCCCTGTGGTATATCTTGCAATTTTGGTTTGGTTTTTACAAAGTCCCTAAACTTTAATTTATCTGGAAATGTCCTAATTTCATCATTGTATTTGAGAGATAGTTTTACCAGATATATAATTCTTGGCAGGCAGTCCCCCCCACCCCACCTTGAGGCTTTACATATGTCATCCCATTGCCTTCTTCCTACATGGTTTCTGCTGAGTAGTCCAAGCTTAGTCTTTTTGACTCTCCTTTTATAAATGACTTTTTGTTGATCCCTAGCTGCCCTTAAAATACTCTCTTTACCTTTGATTTTGGTGAGTTTAGTTATAATATTTATTGGAGACTTTCTCTTGGATCTACTTTGTATGGCTTTTGATAAGCATCTTGGATAGATATCTTCTCATCTTTCACAATATCAGGGAAGTTTTCTCCCAACAAATCTTCAGCAATTCTGTTTGTATGTTCTGTATTATTTTCCTATTCTGGTACTCCAATCACTAGTAGGTTATTCTCTTGATAGAGTCTCACATAATTCTTAGGGTTTCTTTTCTATTAATTCTTTTATCTGCTTTTCCTCACATCTGGTGATGTCAAGTGCTTTATTTTCAATGTCACTGATTTTGACTTCTTTTGCCTCAGTTCTACTTCTATGACTTTCTTCTGAGTTGACTATTTCTGAGATTTTATCGTTAATGTTCTGAATTTCTTCTTGCTGTCTCTGTTTGGTTTCTTGATGACTGTTAAATCTGTTATTATGCTCTTCTCTAATATTCTTAAGTTCCTCTGCTGCTTTGTCTGTATCTTTCTTGACTTATTCTGTGTTTTACCTGATCTCTTTCTCTCTCCTTTTTTATTTTTTACTTTTTTTTGTGTGTGTGTGTGTGATTCAGTGAAAGTATACAGTCCAAACTGATTTTGCATGCCCACCTATCTTCAGTTCCTTCTGCTCTCCCCACCAGGTGGCTGCATGCTCCTCCTTTCCATTCCATACTTCTAGTGTCCCCTCACAAGTATCTGTCCCTTCCTTTCCATCTTCTTCTCTCCCATCTAGAAAGAGACCAGTAGAACTGCCTTCTATAAATGCATATAACCATAAAGTATGCACACCATGTGGTTACACTGTGTCCCTGAGTCCAGTCCATTCTTGTCTGAAGAGTTGACCTCATTACTGGTTTTTCTTGTGATCATGAAGAACCCACAGCTACTAGTGTGCTTATCATTTTTAGTGTGGGTCAGGTGTGAAGTGAATCAGAGGGAATATTGGAGAGGATAGTGGAAAATAAGGTGAAGCATGATCATGAAAGGCCTGAATATCAAGCTGGGGAATTCAGATGTGTATCATATAGGTGGAGCCCTGGTGGCACAGAGGTTAAAAGCTTAACTGCTAGCCAAAATATTAGTAGTTTGGATCCACCAGCTACTACTTGGAAACTCTATGAGGCAGTTCTACTCCGTTGTACAGAGTTGTTATGAGTTGGAATCAATTCAATGGCAACAAGGTTTTTTTTTTTTCTTTTTTTAACAGGTATCATATAGGTTACTATATTTCTATACAAGTAACTCACTCATTCTATGTTATTTTGCCAACTGCACCCACCCCCTGGGAGGTATCTTTTGTGAACATGGAATGTCAATTTTTTATTTTTTTTACAACAACATTAAAAGTATCGGCGTAGTACAACTTACAAAAATGCTTCATACTGGGAAGTGTAGTTGGCAAAATAACATTTTCTTTTTTGAAAACTCTTTTCAAGATCTGTTGGAGCAGTGAGTATAGCAAAAATAGGTATCAAGTTAATACCTTATTCTAGAAAATCAAAATACTCAATGACTTCATTAATCTGACCTGTACTAGAACTATTTCATATGTTCTTGGCATATGGGTCTTAAGTTTGAGCAACTGAAGGGAGGAAGAAGAGAAGAACAAAGAGCAAAGAGGTACCCTTAACTATACTCTGCCCCACAACCCGAGTAAGAGACTACTGATTACCAACAGATGAAAAGAATTAATATTATCAGAAAATTAGCTACTTTCTGGCAAAAATGGTAGTGACACTCCCAAAGCTGATTAAAGGATGGCCTGATCTGGTAGCCACACTCTAAGGACCACATTGCATGTCATGAGGTGGAGAAAATTTTATATACTGGAGCTTCTCTGAAGTGTCATGGGTACCAGACATGACTGAAGGAGTCCCAGTGAAACAAGAGTTAAGTGCTTGACTGCTAACCAAAAGGTTAGCAGTTCAAATCCACCCAGAGGCTTTGTGGGAAGAATGCCTGGTGACCTGCTCCCATAAAGATGACAGTCTAGAAAATTCTATGGGACAGTTCTACTCTGTCATATGAAAACACTATGGGTCAGAATCAACTTGATGGCATCTCACAAAACTGAAATGATTGAAAAGAATGTTTTGATAAATATCTTTCAGGAGGCTGAGACCCTCAGAACATATACTCTGACAGTCTCAGTTTGAAAGGCTTCTTTCTAAGGAGGTGGGTCTGGTTATCAGCAGAGCTTCTGTTTTCCTCAGTGCAAGTGTGGGGCTACACTGCCAGTGGTTCTCAACAGGGGCAACAGGCTTTGGTCTTAGTTCTCTAGTGCTAATAGAACAGAAATACCACGAAAGAACAGCTTTAACAAAAGAGATATTTATTTTCTCACGGTCTAATGAGCTAGGAGTCCACATTCAGGGTACCAGTTCCAAAGGAAGGCTTCCTGTCTCTGTCAGCTCCGTGGGAAGGTCCTTGCCATTGATCTTCCCTGACAGGAAAGCTTCTCAGCACAAGGACCCCCAGGTCCAAAGGAGGCCCTACTTTCCTGACTCTTGTTTCTTGGTGGTGTGAGGTCCCCAAGTCCTCTTTCTTTTATATCTCAAAAGAGATTGACTCAAGACACAACCTAATCTTGCAGACTCAGTCCTGCCTCATTAACATAACTGGCTTTAACCTTGCCTTACTAACATTAACATCACAGAGGTAGGATTTACAACAGGAAAATCACATTAGATGACAAAATGATAGACAATCACAAAATACTGAGAATCACGGACTAGCCACGTGGACACATATTTTTGAGGGACACAGTTCAATCTGTGACAGCCTCCCTACAGCTTCTGAAACCATAACAAGACAGAAGCTGCTAAAATTTTATGGACAGTGGTCGGGGACACTGGGCAGCCTGTGATGTGCAGGCAGATGTGCACAATGGGAAACTGTCCCAACCAAATGCTAGTGGAACCAGGTGACAAACTGGGATGAGAGGTAGACTCCTGCCAGCATGGCCACTCATTGTCCTACATGCAGTTCCCAGTCCTGCTCTTAAATAAACATCAAGATACATTTAAAGAATATTAGGAGAGATAAAAGTTTATCCTACTCATGCATGTTAAATCATCACCTTGCCCAAGGCAGCCACACATCTCATTGTTGCCCTAATTAATCCCAGAAGGACTCACTAAAGGAGTCCTAATGAGCCCCTTGTTGCTAGGTGATGGGGGTCTTCTACACTTGCTTGAAGCCATGAGCAAAAAGAGTGTTCTTTCAACCTGTGGATGTAGACTATTATATCATCTAGGGTCCCCATATCTGCGGGTAAAATCAGAACTACAATAATAGTGTAAGTAGCATGCCCTGACTTCCTCCACACCCATCCCGTCGTTTCCTTCCTCTCATAGGGGAGGGATCTGTAGCAACTGCTTCCCAAGCCTCTGATGCTGACACACATTTCAGAAAGCTGACAGTAACCCATTAACCCATTGCCATTGAGTCAATTCTGATTCATAGAAAGGCCATGGAAACCCTGGTGCCATAGTGGCTAAAGCTACATCTGCTAACCAAAATGTTGGCAGTTCAAATCCACCAGGTGCTCCTTGGAAACTCTATGGGACAATTCTACTCTGACCTATAGGGTCACTTTCAGTCAGAATCAAATTAAGGACTGTGGCTTTCTTTTTTCTTTAGGACAGAGCATAACTGTAGGGCTGTAATCCCTACAGAAGCAGACTGATATATCTTTCTCTCATGGAGCAACTAGTGAGTTTTAAGTGCTGACCTTCTGGTTAGCAGCTAGTAGGAGACCCCACCAAATCATAGAAAAAGCACCTTCCATCGCTGTTTCCTGCCCCTTCTGCTGCCCAGTGCCCTAGCCCAGTACTCTGCTAAGCCTCCACTGTGTGCGTCAACCCTCAGGTACAGCTGATGTCCTTGTACGGAACATTCCGGAGTCCTCAGTGCATTAAATCACTACCAATGTTGGGGGACTCTTCCTGGACTGGTACCTCCCTTCTGCCACCACCATTCACTAGGCTCTCTCAGAAAGCTGTTCTTCCTGGCTTTGCCTATACCCACCTTGACCTCAAGCAAGAGGGCAAAATGAGTTCAGGTGCCCTGCCAGGCCCCAACCTCCCATGAGCTATCTTCATCCTATATGCAGGAACTTCATCTCCTGGGTTTGGTTGTATCCCAGGAGGCCCCAGCTCTGTCACATAAATAGGTACCTGGCAGCCCGCTCTATAAATGGCTGCACAAGCCTAGACTTGCTGGATACTCCAGATAAACACAGGTTGCTCTCAGAATCCTTCTCTCGCCTTCTAAGGATGGGTCAGCTTAATTACTTAGGATCTAAACTACTCTCTGAATTGTTCTTGAAAATCAAGATGTATGTCTAGGCCACAGCGAACATGTCCTTGTGCATTGTAATGGGGACACATTCATTTGCTCCTGTGCTGAAGTGGCTGTCCATGTGACCTCTCCTACCCCTGCCCCCAGCCCAAGCTCTTGGGGGCCCCAGGCACCTGATTATGTGCAGTACGCACATCCAGAAGATGCCGTGGTTGCATGATGGTTAACCACTCAGCTGTGAGCCAAAAGGTCAGAGGTTCCAAGCCACCAGCTGCTCCACAAGAGGAAGACCTGGGTTTCTGCTCCCAGATAACTTTACAGTCAAGGAAACCCTATGGAGCAGCTCTATACTCTTACATAGGGCTGCTATCAGCTGGAATCAACTTGATGGCACCCAACAACAGGGGTGATAACTACTACACAGACATCAGAAGAAGTTTGCAAATAAATTTGAAGTTACTGTTCTCTTTTCTGTTCTTACATATGTATGAACATATGTCTGTATGTGTGCATATATATACACAGAGAGAGATTACATAAGCAATAAGGCCTTCGTGCAATAGATTCAGTCATGCAGGAGTAATCTAAGCAAAGCTTAGCTCCCTCTCCATCTCCTCTCAACACCCCAGTGGTTACCCCACCACCCCAGGGGTTACCCCATCAATTGCTAGGTATGCAATTGTCAGGACCCTTTCTATGCATTTTATGCATAATGTACATGCACCCACAGATCTACCAAAATGAGGTCAGGTTATCTAATTGGATTGGATTTAACTGAACAGCAACACACACCCGGGTTACTCACACGGTCCCTGAACACACTTCTAAAATTGTAGCATCCTGCAAAGTGTCAGATTAACGCTACAGGCAGCACAGGTGTTACTGTCTGGGACTTGTCTCCTTTGAAAAAGTGCTTCATATCATTTGTCAGCTGCCCGGTGGGGTGGACCAGGCAGGGATCATTGCCCCAAAGGGCAAGACACAGACATTGAGGGAAAGGTGGTTGGTTACACACAGCTTTTCAGCTTTATCGATGATGTTCTCTTAGTATATTAAAAAATCATCATTGAGCACTTATTCTGTCTTCAGTTATAAAGGTGAAAAGCCCTGGAAACTACAACACTAAACACAAAAATATAGGGTAGCTTTAGTCAGAGATCTATGAAACCAACATCCTACAAATATCATGTGCTAGACTCTCCAAGAGGAGGGGCTGGAGAAACACACAGACAGTGGTGACCATGGTATGTTTTGCTTAGCACTGTAACAGGTCCGCACAGAGGGGTCAACGGATGGGCCATTCAGCTCAGCCACACAGGTAGGCACTTCGCCTAGATCTCAAAGCAGAATGAGGAGTTAGCTAGGTTTGGGGAGTGGGGTGATCCTTATGTGGTGCAAAGATTTAATGTGTTCAGCTGCTAATTGAAAGGCCGGAGGGTAGAGTGTATCTACAGGCAACTTGGCTCTGCTTCAGAAAACTTAGCCATCGAGAGCCCTACTGAGGACAGCTCTACTGTGACACTCATGGAGTCGCCATGAGTCGGGATGAGTCACCGGAAGTCTGTTTAGCCAGATGGAGGAAAGGGTGATGGAAGGTAACCAGCAGGTAAATTCCTTGAGAGAGGGTGAGAGGTGAGAAACAGCCCTGTGATCAACGGTTATTGTTGACTGCCCCTGAGTTGGTCCGGCTCACGGAGACCGTGAGTTCAAAGGAACGAGAGTTGTTGCTCTCGTGGACCATCCTCATGATCAAGAACAGATAGTGATCCATCAGGTGTCATTGGCTGGCTTTCAAAAATAGATTGACAGTCCTTTCTTCATAGTCTGTCTTAATTGCTGAAATGTGTCCAGCGTCACAGCAACGTGCAAGCTTCCACTGACAGACGGGCAGTAACTGTACATAGGCCAGGAATCAAACCTGGGTCTCCCACACAAAAGGCAAGACCTCTATCACTGAACCGCTACGGCTTCCATGCAAGCAGTGGTACAACTGCACTAAAAAAGTGGAGTGGCAAGGAAGAGTGACGGTGATAATATGCATAGCTCTGAGCACTTGACGTGGAAACCCTGATGGTATGGTGGTTAAGAGGTCAGTTGCTAACCAGAAAGTTGGCAGTAAAAATCTACCAGGTGCTCCTTGGAAACCCTGTGAGGCAGTTCTACTCTGTCCTATGGGGCTGCTATGAGTCGGAATGGGCTAGACAGCAATGGGTTTGGTTTTTTGGAGCCCTTTACATAGACTTTCTCCATCTGACAGCACCCCTAAGGTAGGTAGACAACACAGGAGAAGACAGTAGAAGGACCTGATCTAGGTGGAGAGGAATCATCAGAAAAGGACTTTCTGAGATGCCATTATCCATAAAGTTGAGGGAAAGAGGATCCTTGACAAGGAGATGAAGAAGGCCTGGCCACAGGATGAAAAGGGTACTCAAGGAGTGGATCGATGTTCAGTGACTGTGAGACAGAGTAGGCGGAGCTTCTCTCACAGCCTGAGTTTCAGGATTAGTTCTTCCTTGTACTTGAGCTTTCCATTTCCAAGACCTCCTTTGTTTTTCTCCATTACTGATGCTCGGCTAGTTCCCCTGAGAGCAAAGGCAGAATTTCCAGATCTTGGTAACCTAGCACCTGGACCAGGCTGAGCACCAAGGCCTTTGCTCAGTGCCTGTCTATTGAATGAGTCATAGGGTTGACTATTCAATGTCTAAACGTAACAGCAGACTTAAAACCTAGCTAGAGCTTCCTGAAGAGACAAAGACTCCAGTTGGTAATTCAGATAACCTCGTTTTTGCATAGATTTTCAATGGATCAACCCTCTCTAATGACAATGAGGAAGTCTCTTAGTTATTTAGTGCTACTATAACAGAAATAGCCACAAGTAGATGGTTTTAATGAGCAGAAATTTGTTCTCTCACAGTGTAGGAGGCTAGAAGTACAAATTCAAGATGTTAACTCTAGGGGAAGGTTTTCTGTCTGTGCCAGCTCTGGGGGAAGTTCCTTGTCTACTATCAACATCTGCAGGCCCAGCATTCCTTGGAGACATCCATGTGCCTTGGTATCAATCTTCCGCCTAGTGTAGGCAGTTTTCAGCAGAGGGACCCCAGGTCCAAGGGACCCGCTCTGTTCCTAGCTCTTCTTTCTTTGTAGTGGTAAGCTTCCTTGCCCTTCTACTGGCTTCTCTCTCCTTTTATCTCTTGTAGAATAGAAGGCATGACTCTAGCAAGAGTGTGACGTGAGTAAAGCTATGACTTAAGAGACACCCCACGCTGATCCTGCCTTATTAACATATAGACGCTAAGATTTACGGTGCATCACAGGATGGAAGATAATTAGATCACAAGAAGGAAGATAATTATGCAATATTAGGAATCATGGCCTAACCAAGTTGACCCATATTTTGGAGGGATGCAATTCAATCCATGACAGGACTTAATTCTTTTCCATAGGATGGAAGAGAGAATTTGAATTTCTCTTCTGTAGGATTAATCCCAACACTTCCAAAGGAGTAAAAGAAGTAGAATTCTTCCGCAGGACAAAATCTTAGGTCTGATATATTTCAATGAGCTCTTTAAGAAATTTTCCGTACAAAGAAGCTTTTAATTCCTTGTCATTGGTAGCTGCCATTGAGTCAATTCCAACTCATGGCTATACCATGTGTACAGAGCAGAGTGGCTCCATATGGCTTTCAAGGCTGTGATCTTTTGGAAACTGATCACCAGGCCTGTGTTCCATGGTACCTCTGGGTGAGTTCAGACAGCCAACCTTTCAGCTAGTGCTCAAGCAGTTCACCATTTGTGCTACCCAGGGACTTGGAAGAACTCTTAGAGAGAAGTGTGTCCTGCAGGCCACCTCAGTTGTGTGTTCGCTTAAGTAGAGTCTACCTCTTGTTCAAGCACCTATAAGCAACATACTCCCTATATTTCAGAAGCTTCAGTCAGCTATTGTACATGACATGAAGTACATGTGAAAAAAAGTGCTATCATCATCTCTTAATGCTCAAGGAGTCAGACTATTGCTACAAAAACTGTACATCATGTGTCTAAAGAAACAAAAAGATCCTGGAAGTGAGCCAGGGTTCTGAAGACGGTTGTGTCTGCTGGCATAATCCTGCTTCATTCCAATAACAGTCTCTCACTTGTATTATTCTGAGAAGTGGCATCCTTTTGAATGGTAAGCACCTAATTAGAATATACAAAGAAAAAAAACTGAAGTTTCTTTAAAATTATGAAAATGTTCATGTCTAGTCTCCACGTCACTTATGTGAGTTGTAAAGTGTTTGATGAGTCAAAAAAATGATGTAATATACTGCTAATGAGTTTGGCCATAACTTGAAACAGGGATACAGTATGTAAAAAACAAACAAAAACCACATACTGTTACATAAATTATCTCCAGAAAGATATTTAAATTAAATGCCAATTGTAAGAGTTACTCTCCTTAGAAAAATCTAATTATAATTAATAAGAAATGCTATATCAGCATAGGGTAATCCTGATCAAATTGATACAGCATTCTTATGGTTAAATGCTATGTTTTTCTGTCATTAACTTTGTTGTTTTCATGATTAATGAGAAAAAGAATTGAGTCAGTCAACAAAGTATGTGGCAACATTTAAAAAAGTTTTTGTTGTAAAGGAGAATTCTAATAAAATAGTTAACACAAGGATCCCTTTTACCTAACTGATTTTATACACAGGGTGGGAGAACTGGAGACAAGCCCACAACCCTGGTTCAGGCCAAGCTTCTGACCCACAAGGGAAAGCCCTGCTCTATCCCTTCCCCTGAGTCTCAGGGAGCCTGGCTCCTAGAAATAACAACATGAGAGGAATCCTGGATTTGTTCACTTGACAGCCAGCAAATACAAAGTTTCTACTACCATGTACCAGGTATTATGTTAGGTACTGTGCACTCAGCAGTCACTAAGACACAGCCCATGCTCTCACTCAGCTTTAAGTCTAATGAAGAATTGTTAGTGGCTGACGAGTCAGCTCTGACTCCAGGTGACCCACGTCCAACAGAACAAAACATTGCCTGATCCTGCACTGTCTTCATAATGGTTGGTCTGCTTGAGTCCGTTGTTGCACCAGTGGATGTCTTGAGTGCCTTGCAACCCAGGGGCTCATCTTCTAGCTCTATACCGAACAGTGTTTTGTTGTGATGCACAGGATTTTCATTGGCTAATTTTCAGGATCAGATTGCCGGACCTTTCTTCCTAGTGTGTTAGTCTGGAAGCTCTGCTAATGTTGCTTGCTGTGAGTGACCCTGATGATATTTGAAAGATTGGTGGCATTGCTTCCAGCATGCGAACCGTTACAGTGAGATAGACAGGTGATGGAATGAGAGAATAAAAACCTAAAACCACACTTGTTGCCTCAAGTAGATTTTTGCTCATAGCCACCCTATGGAACAGAGCAGAGCTGCCTCATTGGGTTCCCAAGGAGCAGACGGTGGATCAAGCTGCCAATTCTCTCATTAGCAACCAAGCTCTTAACCCCTGTGTCACCAGGGCTCTTGAATGAGAAACAGAAGTAAGGAAATGCAGTGTGTTGAAAATGCTATTACTGGTGGAAATCCAAGTTCTTGCTTGGCATGACTCGTATTGGCCAATAAACAAGAGATGAATAAAAATGCACCTGTATTTTATTGCACAAGGAAATGTCAGTCTGAGCTCACTGCTGCCAAGATCGCTCCCCAAGGGTGGGCAGGCACCTTATTATTTTTAAAGGGATTTAGGCATAGGGAGTTTGTACAAGTTACATCAGCAAGCCTTAATCATACTATGCAGGTGCAGAGGGGTTTGCACAGACCTTCCAAGCAAAAGCAGGATTCAAACACAAAGTTGGGGGGCATGGGGTGGTGGGGGAAGCCCACCAAAAGGAATGATTTTGCAATACAACATTCTAGGGGAGGATGCCAGGTAAGGAACACAGCATTGTGGGCATTCTGTCTCATTCTGGGGGAACACACAGTGTGCTTGAGACACAGAACCTCACTCAAGCCGAGGGTGTCCCAAGTCAGTTTTCAGAGAGGGGTGAAGTTGAAGCTGAGAACACAAGGGACAGCAGGACTTGGTTGAGCAAAGAGGGCAAGAGAGGGGTATTCAGACATAGAGAACAGCCGGAGAAAACGCCTGCAGACGTAGTTCACTTAGAGATGCAATTGTTAGCAGAGAAACACTGGCAACCGCCAGTGTCCAACTGGATGCCCACTCTGTGTATTTGTAGATTGAGACCCCTTGCTTTGGGTCTGTGGTCAAGAGTCAGTTAAATAAACTCTGCTTGAGGGAACTCTGCCCCTGGAATTCAGGGAGGTCACCTTATCCAATGATCAGACCTCCCCATTAGCTGAAAATAGCCTGATATGTATGCCCCAAAGACACTAAACTGTAACTGTAAATAACTTTTGAGCCAGCCACCCCCCACCTCTTTAATGGAGCTTTCCGATATAAAACCATAAACTTTTTTATGAAGTCGTCCCTCACTTCTTCAATGGAACTTTAAAACTATAAAAATTGTCTCCACCAGCTTTTGGGTGGACTGAACCACGTCTCAGTTCAGGCCCCACTTTCTTTCTCTTCCAGTACACTTCACTGGACTCTTAGACTGGTGTGTCTCTGCCCGTTTTGCTCCATTCTACTCCCAACACTACTGAAACTTTTTTATTCCCTAGTAAATTCCTGTGTTGTTGTAAAACTACAGACAACACATTTATGAGTTCAACAGTTTTCGCCGATACAATTCACTGAAATCAGTACATCAACCATGTTGCACAAGCCTAATCAATATCATTGCCATATCCTCCATCCCCAGAACAAAACCTCAGTGCTTCCCTAAGTGATAATTCCTCCTTTCCCTCTCCCTCTCCCTCCTGGTAAACACTGTTAAACTCTGATATCCATACTTTTGCTTATTCTGTTGTGGCTAGGTGCTGTCGAGTTGATTTGGAAACCCTGGTTAAGTGCTACAGCTGCTAACCAAAAAGTCAGCAGTTCAAAGCTGCCAGGTGCTCCTTGGAAACTCTATGCAACAGTTCTACTCTGACCTATATAGCCAAGCCAGCCAAGTACCGTCGAGTGGGTTGCTATTAGTCAGAACTGACTTTATGGCAGTGAGTGCCTGGCTATCTAGTCAATTTAAATTCGTAGCGAACCCTCATGATAGAAGACAACTCGCCCATAGGGTTTTCTTGCCTGTAATCTCTGTGGAAGCAGATGGCTAAGTCTTTCTCCAGTGGAACCATTGGGGAGGTTCAAACTGCCCAACTTTCCATTAGCGTCCAAGTGCTTAACCTTTATGCCATGACCAGGGCTCCTCTGGCTTATTCTAAGTACTTCACATTAATGAGATAACAGTATTTGTTCTTGTGTGACTGACTAATGTTTTCAGGGTTCATCTATGTTGTGGCATGTATCAAGACTTAATCTCTCTTTATTCCATTGTATGTACATACCGTGGAAACCCTGGTGGCATAGTGGTTAAGTGCTACAGCTACTAACCAAAAGATCAGCAGTTCAAATCTGTCATATATTCTTTGGAAACTCTATAGAGCAGTTCTACTCTGTCCTACGCGGTCACTATGAGTCAGAATCAACTTGACAGCAGGAGGTTTGGTTTTGGTATACAAGCCAAGCCAAGTGCCGTCGAGTTGGAAGGTATGACAGTTAAGTTCGTGAACTTCTCCTAGAAAACGTTCTACATAGCTTATTGCTGAACATGATTGTGGTCACCTTCTAGCCCACACTTCAAAGCAATTTTAGAATTCTTTTTGTGGAATGGCCATCAGAGCTGTTGTTGTATTACCTTTAATGTCCTGAATGTCATCCAAATGTCTTCCTTTCAATGTTTTCTTGATCTTTGGGTAAGGGAAAAACTCATTAGGGGCTACGTCAGTTGAGCAGGGAGAGGTTCTAATACAGCTGGCTGAAAAACAGCTGGCTAAAAACTCCCTCACAGACAACTATACAGTTAAGTTTGAGAACTTGCCACCATGCTACCATGCACAATGGCTATTCCAGAAAGACTTCCAAAATTGCTCTGAAGGGTACACTAGTCACTGGCATCAGTGCATAGCTTCCCAATGGGAGTACTTCGAAGGTGATCACAGCGATAATCAGCAGTGAGATATGTAGCACTTAGAACAATTAAGTTCATGGACTTAATTGTTTGACCTCATATGCCACATTTTATTTTCCCAGTCATCTGTAGATGGGTATTTGAGTTATTTTGGAACTCTTTTAAAGAACCGCGCAGAAGGTAGATAAACAGCATATTTCTGAACAAAATGTATCCATCTCTCAGCTGGGGGGTAATCTGGAGTTAAATACACTTGTACAGGATGATAGCTGGTAGCTTCCAAAGCTTCTACGCATTTCTGTCCGGAAGTGGGTGCTGCCTCCGTGACAGGTCCAGAGAGGAGGGGAGCACCAGGGACAGCTTCGGGAAGGAGCAGTGAGAGCAGCTGCTGCAGGAAGATCCACCGTACCTGCCCAAGCAGGAGAGAATGGAACCACAGGATGGAACTTTGCTAACCTCATTATTACAAACCCTCTCAGGCCATTACATTCAATTACATGCAAGAGGCTGAGAGGTTAATACAAGTGCCTGGATTGCTGAACAGTTAATAAAATCACAATAAAAGAATTCAGTGACCACAATCAATTATTAATGTGAAATGTGATTTAATGATGGAAAATAATAACATGTTCTCATATTTCCAAGTGACATATTGCTCTTTCCAGTCCACAAACATTTATTGAATGCCTCCTATTGCCACATCTGATGCTAAACACCGGGGACATAATGGTGAATAGGAAATAGCTCCACCACTCAATGAATATTGTGGACTGAATTGTGTCCCCCTCCAAAAAAAAATATGTGTCAACTCGACTAGGCCATGCTTCCCAGCACTGTGTGGTTATCCGTTATTTTGTAATCTAATGTGACTATCCTATATATTAATGAATTCTACCGCTATTATGTTAATGAGGCAGGACTAGAGGTGGTTATGTTAATGAGGCTACTAGGACTGCCGCTTCTTGAACTCATCCTAGAACAGCTGCTACACACCTCACTGCTGCATATCGCTACAGTCATATCAGCCTTCAGAGTTGTTGTCGTATTACCCTTGATGTCCTGAATGTCATCAAAATCTCTTCCTTTCAGTATTTCCTTTATCTCCAGTAAAGAAAAAAGTCATTGGGGACCAGATCAGGTGAGTAAGGAGGGTGTCCCGATGCAATTATTTGTTTGCGGCTAAAAACTCCCTCACAGGCAACTATACAGTTAAGTTTGCACACTTATTACTGCACCACCGTGCTGAATGGCCATTCCAGAAAGAGTTCCAAAAGTGCTTTGAAGAGTGGACTAAGTGCTGATGTTGGTGCATAGCTTCCCAAGGGGAGTGCTTCAAAAGCAACCATAGTGATATTTAGCCCTTGTGCTAACGCTCCTAGAGCAAGGGGAAAATTGACAACAAGGACCTTCCCCCAGAGTCAATAAACAGAAAGCCTTCCCCTGGAGCTCGTGCCCTGAATTCAGACTTCTCGCCTCCTAAACTGTAAGAAAATAAGCTTCTGTTCGTGAAAGCCACCCACTTGTGGTATTTCTGTTATAGCAGCACTACGTAACTAAGACAGCAGGTACGGTGGAAATCACTATAAACAGCTCGGGAAGGAGAGTAGACCTTTTAGCTATGCTTTCTATTTTCTTTCCTCTTGATTGCCTGTTTCTTATATGTTCCTTTCCATCAATCATTTGTGTAGAAATCTTCCCTTATCATCACAGAATTACAGTACTTAGTGATTAGCAGGTTCATAAAGATCATATGAAAAACCAGTTATTGTGAAGTTGACTGTGACATATGGCAACCCCACATGTGTCAGACCAGGACTGTGCTCCATAGGGCTTTCAATGTCTGGCTCTTCAGAAGAAAATTGCCAGGCCTGTCTTCTAAGGCACCTCTGAGAAGACTTGAGCTGTTTTCCTTTTGGTTAGCAGCTGAGTGTGTTAATTGTTTGCACCATCCAAGGACTCCAAAGATCATGTAATCTGGTTGCTTTTAGACTGCTCAGATCCTAGGTTTCATGACAGCATCTCGTGGGTCAACTGTTGATGACACCTGATGCACTTATGCTCTTTATTGATTCATTAGACAGATGAAACATTGTTGTTGTTGGGTGCCATTGAGTTTCTTCTGACTCATAGCAATATCAAATGACAAAGCAGAGCTGCCCTGATGGATTTGTTGGCTGTAACCTTTACAAGAGCAAATCACCAGGTCTTTCTCCTCTGGAGCTTTTAAATGGATTTGAACTGCCTACCCTTCAGTAAGCACTTAAATGTTGCACCACTAGGACTTCACAACATTAAGCGTTGAAGATATGGCAGCGAGCAGGAAGAAAGAAGGAAGGACGAAAGGAAGGAGGTACGGAGAGAAGGAAGAAGAGAAGGAGAGAAGGAGAGAAGGAGGGAAGGAAGGAAGTAGGGAGGGAGGGAGGGAAGGAGTGAAGGAAAGAAGGAAGGAGGGAAGGAAGGAAGCAGGGAGGGAGGGAGGGACGGAGGGAAGGAAGAAGAGAAGGAGAGAAGGAGGGAAGGAAGGAAGTAGGGAGGGAGGGAAGGAGTGAAGGAGAGAAGAAAGGAAGGAAGGAAGGAAGCAGGGAGGGAGGGAAGGAGGGAAGAAAGGAAGGAAGCAGGGAGGGAGGAAGGGAAGGAGGGAAGGAAGGAAGGAAGCAGGGAGGAAGGGAAGGGAGGAGGGAAGGAGGGAGGAAGGAAGCAATGAAGGAAGGGAGGAAGGGAGAAAGGAAGGAAGGGAGGGAAGGAGGGAAGGAAGAAAGGAAGGAAGCAGGGAGGGAGGGAAGGAGGGAAGGAAAGAAGGAAGCGGGGAGGGAGGGAAGGAGGGAGGGAGGAAGGGAGGGAGGAAATGATCCAAACTCTCCAGAGGTCCCTGCTCATGTGGGGCAGGCATTGATAAAATCCTACAAGTATAAAGTGACTCCGCCACTTGTGTGAAAACGAGGCACATTTTCATGAGAGTGGAAGATGTGTGCAGATCCGACTCAGCCAGAGGAAACTGTTGGGTTGTCTGGGGGAAGCGGAGCTGACAAGAGTCCTAAAGGATGAATGTGCATTGGATGGGAAGGGAAGTTCTTCCAGGAGAGGGGCTTTTGTGTGCAAAGCCCTCAAGACCAGAGGGTCTTCCATCTCTCGGTGTCCTCAAGAGAAAGAATGGTCATTGGGTGAAGCTCAGAGAGTCTGGGGCAGTGTGGAGCCAAAGAAAGCAGAGTGTTTAGCTCTGTAAACCGCAGCACGGATGTGTGTTTCTATCCTTGGAGAAATGGAAAGCCACTGAAGAGCATTTTAGTGGGACAGGAGCCCAGGGATGAGGCTGTTGTTGTTAGGTGCTGTGGAGTTGCCAATGATTTACAGAGACCCAGTGGACAACAGAACTAAACACTGCTGGGTCCTGTGCTCAACCTTACAATCATTGCTATGCTTGAGTCCACTGTTGTAGCCACTGTGTCAATCCATCTCCTTGAGGATCTTCTTCTTTTTCACTGACCCACTACTTTGCCAGGCATGATGTCGTTCTCCAGGGCCTAGTCTCTTCTGATAACATGGTCACAATATTTGAGATGAAGTCTTGCCATTCTCACTTCTAAGGAGCATTCTGGTTGTACTTCTTCCAAGACAGATTGGTTCATCCTTCTTACAATCCATGGTATGTTCAATATTTTTCTCCAACACCGTAACTCAAAGGCAGCAGGTCTTCTTCAGTCTTACTTAGTCATTGTTTAGCTTTCCCATGCATGTAAGGTGATTGAAAACACCATGGCTTCGGTCAGGTACACTTTCATCTTGAAGGTGACATCTTTGCTTTTTACACTTTAAGGAGGTCTTTTGCAGCAGATTTGCCCAATGCAATAGGCTGGTTGATTTGTTGATTGTTGCTTTTATGGGCAATAATTGTGGATCCAAGTAAGGCGAAATTCTTTCTTGACTTCAATATTTTCTCCTTTGCTTGTTGGCCCAGTTGTGGAAATTTTTGTTTTCTTTATACAGAGATACAATCTTGATGTTGATCAGTAAGTACTTTAAGTCTTCTTAGCTTTCCACAAGCAAGGTTGTGTTATCTGCATATCACAAGCTGTTAACCAGTCTCCTTCCAAACGTGATGCCTAGTTCTTCTTCATATAGGAAATGGTTACATTTGTCTTGAAACATTCACTGTTGAGTAGACTCAAGGCTCCTACTTAGATGTCAGGAACCAGGTGAGGCTGACACTGGAGATGGTTCCGACAAGACATGATGCTACATGAACTCAAGAGACAGTGGTGGAGAAGCAGGTATGGGTTGCTATGCAAGTCTCAAGGTGCAGGAAGTATTCTCTCTCTCTGCCCTTCCAAAATCAAACCAGATTTGGCTCAAGCAATTTCTCACTGCTGGGAATAAATGATGGCTTGGAGCCAGATCTTATATGATGGCGTGGCTCCACCTGTCCCCATCTTTTGGGTGACTTACACAGTCAGTCCTCACCCAGCCCCGGAATCATTAGAGAGGGGTGTCACAAATTTTGCACTGCTTATAGTCTATTTCCACATGGAGAAGACTCCTTAGAAATTGTATCTATAGCTTGATTTAAAATGAATTTGCATCTGTGGGAACTGAAATGCCAGCTACCTGCTCTTGTCTGATAGTCAAAACCCGACATTGGGACCTGACACCTGGAAGTATTCATGGGAGTTTTCGACCATGAAAAATAGATAGCTTGCAGATCATAGCTCTTTTAGAACTTAGCCTTTCAAATGCTATAAAATGTTAAAAATTTCTACCGATGCAGGGTGTTCAGTTTAAAATAGACTCCATCAACCTGCTTGAGGACCTCACTCAATCTCTGACTTCTACCTGTAGAGGCAGCTGGCCAGCAATGGTGTGTGCCTTTCTGCTAGCTGTGAAATTCCCTTTGCAGCAGTTTGGCCTTTGGATGTAGTTCCTGAGAGTGGGACCACATTGAGGCTGGTGAGTGGGACTGACCAGGCCAAGAAGGACCACCTAGGGCCCCGATGCTTACTGAGCCGCAGGAGGCATAATGTCATCTATCATGGCCTTGTGGTGAGGTTCAGTGGAGCTTCCTGAGTGGCAAGAGGGACATCTGTTCACAAGAGGGTAGGCACATTGTCTGGTGGCGTGGAAGTTCTTCAACAAGATCCCTCCTGGACTTCATCCTGTATGTTACGTGTGTGTATATACATACATATATATGTATTTTCCTACTATATTAAAGATAAGGAGCCCTGATGGCACCAGGGTTAGGAGCTAACCAAAAGGTCAGCAGTTCAAATCTACCTAGTGACTCTGTAGGAGGAAAGGCCTGGCTATCTCTTCATGTGAAGATTACAGCCTAGAAAACTCTTTGGGGGCAGTTCTACTTTGTCACACAGGGTAGCTATGAGTTGGAATTGACTTGATAGCACGTGACGACAGCAACTGATTAAAAATAACCTTTTCCTTGAAGTTTTTAAGTCGATTCAATGGGTTATCAGACCTAAGACACAGAGAAGGGGGTGGTACCTGCTGACTTAGCTCCAGAAGAATGCAGATGAGAGACCACTGACATCACCCCAGAAGGATGGACCTGAGAGACAGAATGCAGCGAGTGCACACTGACCAGGTTGCAGATGACAGAATCACAGCTCAGGGAGCAAGCAGGGTCTAAGGTCAGCAGAGAAGGGAAACTGACACTTCTGAGATGGATAATTTCAGCCTCCTTGTCCTGGTTTAGAAACCCAGGTGGCATAGTGGTTAAGTTCTACAGCTGCCAACCAGAAGGTTGGCCATTCACATCTGTCAGGTGCTCCTTGGAAACTCTGTGGGGCAATTCTACTCTGCCTATAGGGTCACTATGAGTCAAAATCGACCTGATGGCAGGGGGTTTGACTTTTTCTTTGTGCCCATGGTTTGATACTATTTTACCGTGTCATGGAAATCCTAGTGATGTGGTGGTTTAAGTGTTATGTCTGCTAACCAAAAGGTCAGCAGTTCAAATCCACCAGGCACCCTTTGGAAACTCTATGGCCCAGGTCTACTCTGACCTTTAGGGTCGCTATGAGTCAGACCCGACTAACCAGTGGCAGGTTTGTTTTTTGTTTTGTTTTGCTTTATTGTCAGAGCCCATTTGAAAGTAGAAAGCTCTGCTAGTGGGCTTAATGTCCCCTCCCCCAGCTTGGCCACACAAAGGAACCTTCACTATGGCTTCAGAGACTGAGATGCCCAGTCTGCCTTCCCAGGCATCTCTGCAGCCCCTTCTCCCTCGTGGGCCCCACCTTCCCACTCCTCTGGGCATTGCTGTGAGCCCAGGCAGCTCCACCTTCCTGGGATGTGGCATGCCTGGCTTCTTGCCTACATGTCCTCACCCCTCATCTTTCTCCTTCTTGGTATATTTTCTTAATCAGTCTAGATCATTCTAAATAAATAGCCATACCCTCTGCAGCTGGGGCGATGGGTGACTTTCAGAAGAGCTTACCCCAACCTTGCCTAAAACCAAAAGACTGTCAAATCCTCTAGAGCAAGAAGAGATCCCAGAACTCTAGAACACAAAGGCCTGGCTGTTCACTCTGCCAGGCAAAGAAATGAATAGCTTTTCTTGCGACCAGTGAGTCCACAACAGCAAAAAGCCAGGGGACTAGCTCACCCACCTGTGGCTCCCTCTGTGTCCAGTACTGCTTGGCTCAGATAGCCCTTCTTCCCTCCTTGAGGAGGCATGTCCAAGCCAGGCCATGCCTGTGGTCACAGTGCCACCGCCCATGCTGGGAGGTCTCAGGTGCCTGCCGCTGTGCCCACAGCTCTTTTTGGTAAGGTCTCTTATCCAGGGCATGCTGGTGCCACGTGTTCCCCTTCCTCCCCCCCGCCAAGATCAAATGGTGAGACCAAGGATGCCGCCTGCAGGACCACTGCTTGTAACTCTTTAGGTTGTGACTTCCACAGGAATACTGGGGCCCAGAGGCAATGACGAATGAATGCCAGCCCATAGTCAGCTGCCAAGAGCAATGGCTGGGTGACGGGCCGAATGGCCTTGTGTGGGGTGAAACAGCCTGGGAAAAAGCCCACTTGAGGGACTCTTTTTATCATCCTCTGCCCTGAAGAGTGGTGTGCATGGATTCTCCCTCTTTGGCTAGACTCAGCCCAATGAAGTAGATCTGAATGGATGTCCCTGCAACAGGACAGCTTTGACAACCTGCTTAGAACACATGTTGACTCAACCTGTTCAGTCAATTTCAACTCACTATGACTGTCACTCAACGGCACTTGGCTTGGCATGACTGTCATGGACTGAACTGTGTCCCCCCAAAAGTGTGCGTAGCTCTGTGTCTAGGCCGTGATTCCCAATATTTTATGATCAGCCTCCATTTTGTGATTTTCCTATGCTGTCGGTTAGAGGATTAGGGTGGGACTGTAAATCCCTTCCTAAGATCACCTCCCTGTTCCACTGTAGAGGGAGTTTCCCTGGAGTGTGGCTTACATCACCCTTTATCCTTTCATCCTACAAGAGATAAAAGACAAGGGAAGCAAGCAGAGAATTGGGAATGTCACACCATCAGGAAAGCAGTACTGGGAGAAGAGCACGTCCTTCAGCCCTGTGGTTCCTGCAGCGAGATTCTCCCTGAACGAAGACTGATACAACACAAGGACTTTCCTCCAAAGCCGGCAAAGGAGAAAGCCTTCCCCTGGAGCAGACACCCTGCATTTGGACTTGTAGTCTACTGGACTGTGTATTATAAATATGTGTCTTTTTAAAGCCATCCATTCATGGTATTTCTGTTAGAGCAGCAGCAGCTGACTAAAACGACAACCCTGCAGGACAAAGCAAAACCGTCCCACAGGGCATCCAAGGTTATGATCTTTACAGAAGCAGACTGTCACATCTTTCGCCAGTGGAGAAGCTGATGAGTTCAAACACTGACCTCTGGTTCACAGCAGAGCACTTAATCACTGTGCCACCATGGCTCCTTACACTGAGTACAGAGAAGAGTAATTCCTTGTAGGACCCAAACCAAAACAAAAATCCATTGCTGTTGACTTGATTCTGATTCAAGACAACCCTACGTATTTCACAGTGTAACTGTCTCATAGGGCTTTCCTCCCATTATACTTATGCAAGCAGATTACCAGACCTTTCTTCCATGGCACCTCTGAGTAGGTTCAAACCATCCTCTTCTAGGTTAGTAGACAAGCGTAAACCATTCACACCAATGAGGCACCAGAAATTTCTTTCCAAATGCACATTGTCAATCAAAAAGAAGTGAAGAGATTAAACTTTCCTTTTGCTTGATGTCTAAAAAATATTAAATGATCCCTTAAAGCACAATGAAATATTTTAAAAATAAATTGAATGATTTTTGCTATTTGCAGAGAGAGATGGTGAAGATGCCAAAAAGAAGCAACACTGCCAGCAGTGACTAAGCCCTGTTTACCTTCTGCTAAGCTCTTATGTGCTATCTTGAAAATCCTGGCTTATGTTTGTATAGTGATTTTCCTTTCTTAAAGTTACTTCACAGCCTAATTTGGTCTTCGGGAATATAGGAGTTATTATTCCATGTATCTTACAGATGAAACAACCAAGATTTACACAAGTGTACAAGCTATTTAAACCCATATTGTCAACCTAGTGCTTGTGTGTGACCCACAGAGAGAATTAGACAGCTGCCCAGGCATTAGCCTGACACCTGAAAGCACTACTCATGATGGACCTCCTGTATACAGTAGGAAATGAGCCCTGGTAGTGCAACAATTATGCACTCAGCTGCTGCCAGAAAGGTTGGCTGTTGGAACTCATCCAGAAGCTCCATGGGAGAAAGACTTGGTGATCAGTTTCTGTAGAGATTATAGCCTAGAAAACCCTCCGGGGCACTTATACACTGTCACATGGATTTGATATACTTCTGAATCAACTCGGTAATACCTAAAAGCAACAACCTACAGTAGAAGAATAAAAGAAACTGTTCAAAGAACTTCAGAGAGTTAGAAGATGTGCAGAGACTGAGCGGGCTTGTGCAGGGATGCACAAAGAAGACAGGAAGAATAAAGCCCCTGAAGTGGAGGGGTGGAGGGTGGAGGGCAGGAAGGTGGAGGAAGCCTCCCATAGCCAAGTCCCCAAGAGGATGGAGCTCAGTTAAGAGCATGGGTGCCTGCTGGACAGAGGCAGTGCCCAGGGTGTCAAGAACTCCCAGAGCTGCAACGACCACCACACTCCTGCTGATGCCTGAGCAGCACCCTAGCAACTTAAGGCCACTGAATAGATGTCCCATGTCCTCTATCATCCCTCTTACGTGTTAATAGAGAAATTCTTCCACTGGAGGCAACCTAGTGTTGCCTAGTGTTTTTTTGATTCTGGCAACCTAAAGGAAGATAGGAGACAATACAAAGCGTGAGATCTCCCAGACAAGACAGGAAGCATTGAGACTATGTCTCAATGGAGCTCCACTGCACATGTGTCCAAGGCAGGTGTGGCGCTGCAGGCTCCAGATAGCCTTTATTTTACTGTCTTACATCCTGAGCTCCAATGCAGGGGCTCTCAACTGTTTCTGTGTGCTCAACAAGCCCATCATACCACTGGCATCAGCTCTCAGTATTGGAGCACTGCAATAGACTGGGGAGACCTGGTTGTAAAAGTACCCAGCTACCATTTTAATAATGAGGCCTGGTAACACAATGGTTAAGAGCTCAGCTGCTAAGTGAAAGGCTGGCTGTTCAAACACACTCAGTGGCTCCTTGAAAGAAAGACCTGGAGATCTGCTCACATAAAGATTCAAACCCAAACCAAACCCACTGTTGTTGAGTCAAATCCAACTCGTAGTGACCCTATAGTGACCCATAAAGATTACAGCCTAGAAAATCCCATGGGGCAGTTCTGCTTCGTCATATGAGGTCACTGTGAGTTGAAAAGCAACTCCATGGCAACAACAACTTTAACAAAAATTCTCTTCTAACAAGAAATCTCTTTCGCATGACTTGTTACAGTTGCTGTTGTCCCAGGTTTACTTGCTTTTTGTCCACGTCGCCCACAAGTTGACAAGCTTTATGGAGGTGGAGAGCCTCCTCGTTTGGTTCACTATTGTATCCACTGTATCTTGTGTTCAATATAACTTCACCATGTCAAATTAGCCTACCACAATGTGTGTGTAAGGGAGCACTGCTGTCTATACCGTAATTACCTTGGTAGATATTTTTCTCTGAACATTTTAAAACAAGGCTTTTAGACTTGTCTTCAGGCAATTGTCTACAGGAGTCACAAGGAAGAACAGTCTTAATACCGGATGCAGCCAACAGTGAAAATAAAGCGATTCTGTTAATACACACAAAATCCAGCTGAGAAATGCTTTGAAGTGGCTGACTGTTGAATTTTTAATGGCTAAGATTCCTACTTTCCTGGCATCTGCACATCTGAGTTTGTTAGCACCAGAGTGCTCATCTGTTCGAATAGCTGCAGCTTCCCAGCCATTATTCAGATGCCAGGTCCACGAGTCATCATCTAAGAAAGCTGTGTTGCCAAAGTCTCACACATTCTTTTTTAAGTGTGTATGTTTGTCATTGTGTTTTAAGTGAAAGCTTACAAATCCAGTAAATTTCTTATACCAAAACTTACAGGTACTTAGCTATGTGGCCCTAGCTGCTCTCCTCACACTGTGACAGCACATTCCTCCCTTCCACTCCATATTTCCCATGTCTATTTAACCAGCTCCTGTGCCCCCTCTGTCTTCTCCCCTCATCTCCAGACAGGAGCTGCCCAGTTAGTCTCCTATATCTGTCCAAGGCAAGAAGCACACTCTTCATCAGTATTATATTATGCCTTATAGACTAGTTCAGTCTTTGTATGAGGAATTGGATTCCAGACGGCTTTTAGTTCTGGATTAGCAAAGAATAGAAGGACCATGTCTTCCAGGAACCCTCCAGTCTGTCACACTATCAAGTCTGATCTTATTACTAAAGTTTGAGTTCTGCACCCCACATTTCTCTTGCTCCATCAGGGACTCCTTGTTGGGTGTCCCTGTAAGGCAGTCTGTGCTGGTGGCTGGGCACAATCTAGTTCTTCCAGTCTCCTGTTGGTGTAGTTTCTGGTACATGTGGCTTTCTCTGACTCTTGGGCTCACATTTTTGCTTGTATCTTTGATGCTCTTCTTTCTCCTTTGCTTCAGATGGATTGAAATCAGTTGATGTTTCTTAGATGGCCACTTGTTAGCTTCTAAGACTAATGCCTCTCACCAAAGTGCATTGGGGAAATTTCTAACAAACTTTGTTAAGCCAATTGACTTAGAAGTCCTCTGAAACCATGGTCCCCAGACTCTGCCCCTCTGTCCCTCCAAGTGTTTGGTTTTATTTGGAATATTTCTAAGCTTCGGGTTTAGTCCATTTGTGCTGTATGTTATGTCTCCCTTCACCTAAAATAATTCTTCTCAATGATCTAATTTGTGGATATCCTTCTCTGTCCCGCCTCACCCTCATAACCATCAAAGAATGTTTTCTTCTGCATTTAAGCCCATTCTTGAGTCCTTATAAGAATGGTCTCATACAGTATTTGTCTTTTTGCACTTGGTTAATTTCAGCACCTTTCAGATTCATCCATGTTACGAGATGTTTCTTTATGATTGCATAATATGTCATTCTGTGGATATGTCATAATTTTTTTTATCCATTTTTCCATTGATGGTCACCAAAGTTGATTCCATTTTTTTCCAACTGTAAACAGAGCTGATGAACACTTGTGTGCATGTACCTATTTGTATGGCAGCTCTTGCTTCTCTAGCATATATTCCAAGAAGTGGAATTGCTGGGTCTTCTGGTATATCTAATTTTTAAAGGAAGCATCAATTTTCAAAATGATTGTACCTCTTAACAATCCCACCAGCAGTGTATAAGTGTTCCAGTCTCTCCACATCCTCTTCAACACTTACTATTTTGTGTTTTGGGATTAATGCCAGCCTTGTTGGGCTGAGATGGTATCTCATCGTAGCTTTGATTTGGATTTCTCTAATGGCTAATGATTGTGAGCATTTTCTCATGTATCTCAACCCACTGGTTGTCTTCTTTGGTGAAGTGCCTCTTCATATCCTTTGCCCATTTTTAATTAGATTATTTGACTTTTTATTGCTGAGGTTTTGCAGTGTTTTGTAGATTTTAGAGATTAGATGATGACTGGATTTGGCATAGTCAAAATTTTCTTCCTGATTTGTAAATTGTCCTTTTACACTTTTGATGAAGTGTCTGGATAAGCATAAGTGTTTGATTTTGTGGAGTTCTCAGTTGTCTATTTTCTCTTCTGGTGTTCATGCATTGTTAGTAACGTTTTGTTTTCTGTTTCTGCTGTGAATTAGGGCTCTCAGTATTGTCCTTATTTTTTATTCCATGATCTTTATCATTTTAGATTTTATATTTAGGTTGTTGATTCATTTTGAGCTAGTTTTGTGAATGGTATAAGATATGATTTTGTTTCATTTTCTGGCAGATAGATATCCAGTTAGTCCAATGTCATTTGTTAAAGAGGCTGTCTTTTCTGCAATTTACAGATTTTGGGCTTTTCTCATTCAGCTGCTCAAGTAGGTGGGTGATTTTATGTCTGGATTCACATTTGTTCCATTGGTCTATATGTCTGTTGTTGTGTGAGTGCCTGTCCTGATCCAAACTCCAATGGCCTTTTTTAATGAGATGGAGAAATGAATCACCAACTTCATATGGAAAAAGAAGAAGCCTGGAAAAATATAGTATTACTGAAGGAGAACAAAGTGGGAAGCCTCATGCTACCTGACTTTAGAATCTATTATACTGCCACAGTACTCAAAACAGCCTGGGATTCACACAACAGACATACAGACCAATGGAACAGAATGCTTACCATGATAGCTACAACCGATCCTCCTGCAGAGTGTGGACTTCTCCTAGGTCAGATTTGGACAGCCCTAGGTACTTCCACACCTACTCTTCCTTCCCAGTTGCTCAGTCTGATTTCTCAGCTTTATCTTTGATCTTCAGTGCTCCTGTAATGTCATGTGTAATCAGTTCATTTGTTTTTGATCTTTGTTGTTAGAGGGATCACAGAAAGTGTCTGACTACTCTGTCTTCTTAGTCCCACATCACATTTTTTAAAATTATTTTTAAAAGTTTACTAACAATAGGCAATTTTGGCAACAATAGGCAAAGGATTGCTGGTAATACAGTGGTTAAGTGCTCAGCTGCTAACCTAAAGGTCGATTGCACAAATCTACCAGCCACTCCATGGAAGAAAGATGTGGCAGTCAGCTTCCTTAAAGATTATAGCCGTGCAAACCCTAGGGGATAGTTCTTGTCTGTACTATGGGATCTCTCTGATTTCAAATTGGAGCAATAGATGACTTGTGGTCAAGTCAACCGACTCACGGCTACTTTATGCACAACAGAAAAAAAGGTTGCCCAGTGCTGCATGATCCTCATGATCACCAGTCTGTCTGAGACCATTGTTATGGCTATGTTGCCAATCCATCTCACTGAGCATCTCCATCACCTCTTTTGGTCTTTTACTTCATCAAGCATGATGTTTTCCTCCAGCAACTGATTCTACCTGATGATATGCCCAAACCCTGAGAGTCAGACAATATTCTGTTTTGATTCATAATGTTTTCATTGCCTGATTTTCAGAAGTCGACCTCCAGGTCCTTCTTAATTTGTCTTAGTCTAGAAACTCCATTGAAACCTGTTCACATCAGAAACCCTACTGGTATTTGAAATAGTGGTGGCATAGCTTCCGGAGTCACAGCAACACCCAGTCCACCTCCGTACAACAAACTGACAGAGCTGTGGTAGAGTCAATTGTTCTACAAAGTAGATATTAACATCCTCATTTTATAGGTCAGGAAACTTTGGCTTCAGGAGGTTAAGTAACTTCCCCAACATCCCAGGAAGTAACAGAAACAACCAGAAGTAAAGACAAGAAAAATATGATTTTGTAGTCAGGAGTTTTTGCTGGGGTTAGTGTTTATTTGTATGTGTGTAAAATGCTTCTGTATGAATACAGATGTTAACTAAAAACGTACATTGGGACAGCAGCCTAAGAGCTCTCCCACTTCCATATAAGAAAATCCTGGGAAAAACACAGCAGTGGAGACGTTACTGGTCTCTCAAGAGGTTCAAGAAATCTCCACAGCTCTCCTCTTTGAAAGAAACAAATATAAGCTAGGGCCAGAGCAACAACTGAGAGCTCAGGGGATCAAGTCAGCTACAGTTATCTAGGAGGGTGGCAGGGGGCTTGTTTTAGAGCAATTGTTGTTGTAAACAGTTCTAGGGAAAACCAAGTAATACGTAAGATTGAGAAAAGGGCTCAGGGACTCCAAACTGAGCCAAAACTCCGAACAAGGGCTGAAATATCCTAGGATGGTGATGAATCTTGGCTTCTAGAAAAAGGCTAAGCAAATTCTCTCTGCAGGAGACCCTCCTGAAACCTCAGTTTAGAATCAAAGTCTCCTATAGATTAACAGTGAGCAATGAGCTCACAAACCATGGTGACTAAATGAAAGAGAACGAGAAACTGTGACAGGGAGTTAGCAAGAACATACACCTGGCTTAGATGGCTAGTGACTGTGAAACTGGAGTTATGAAACACAGAATAAATATCCCCTAGTGGCACAACAATTAAGCTCTCAAATGTGAACCAAAATGCTGGCAATTTGAACCCACCCAGTGGTTCCATGATCTGCTCCTATAAAATGGAACAGTTCTACCCTACCATGAGGGTCATCTTGGAAACTCTGTGGGTCAGTTCTATGCTGTCCTTTAGAGTCAGTATGAGTCAGAATCAGCTCAGCAGTAAAGGGTTTGCTTTTTTTTTTTAATAGCATGTATTAGTAACAAAAGAAAGTAACCCTGCAATCACAAAGGTTTTTAATTGGTAAGAAATGATTCGGAATAATAATTTGGATTTTTTAATAAAAATTCTAAAATGAAAAATGTTGTAGTGGGTTGGTTGTACATAAAGTAGCTGTGAGCTGGAACTGACTCAATGGCACCAAACAGTAACATAGTTGCTGAAATAAAAACTCAGTGAATGATTTAAACAGCAGAGCAGATATAGTTGAAAAGAGAATTATGAAGCAGGAATTATAATCATTGAACTCTCCCAGAATATAGCACAGAGTTAAGGATATGGAAAATGTTAAAGAGATGATAAGTAACATGGACTATTGAATGCCAGCAGAAAACAATAGAGAAAAAGGAAGAGAGACAATATATAAATAGATCAGTTTCCAGAATCAATGGAAAGCATGAATGCACAAGTCTAGGAAGCACAGTATACTCCCCAGGCAGCAAAATGAGGAGGAAGCATGATCTGATTTGTAATTCTCTGTTTTCTACTCTTACTCCCTCCCACATGTTTGAGATTGTATGGCCAGATGAGATGGACAAAGGAACCCTTAGAGGTAGCACAGAGAGTCCTAGTTGCACAAGGGTTAAGTCCTCAGCTGCTAACCAGAAGGTTGGGGGTTTGAACCTACCAGCCATTCTGCAGGAGAATGATGTGACTATCTGTGTCCATAAAGGTCAAACCTGAAACCAAACCCAGTGCTGTGAAGTTGATTCTATGGCAACGGATTATAGCTAGCTGCTACTGTCTGTGGTAAACCCCTTACTTGCTAAGTGCCTTCTGTCTTGATAGACTTTGAGATCCTTGCTCCCACTTTCAGCAGGTTTTTGTGAGCAATTTGGAGAATTCCATGGGGGCCTTCCCTGCACCATTTCCTGTTCAGCTTCCACACCTGAGAGTATGCCTGTAGTCTGTCTTGGCTATGATTACCTGTCCCAGCAGACTGCCCTCTTGGACGCAGCCCTTCAGAATGGTCTCATTCCTCTTTGCCTTGACTCTGTGAGGGCAGCTGGCTCCCACTGGTGCCTCCATCTTCACTCTGCTATCACTGGCCACCAGCTAGCATCTACCTTCCGGGATATCCTCGTGTGTACTTCCAGACTCCTGGGAACATGGATCAAGCTCTCTCAAGAACCCTCCAGTCTATGAGTTGTTTTCCCAGCTTGGTAAGCATTCAGCAGCTCAGTAGGGTGCTCGCAGGCAACCTCCATCTACATGAAGCCTTCCGTGGGCTCTCTTCACCTGGCTTGAGATGAGCGAAGAGAAACATTCATTCCGCTCTGCTGTGGAACAGTACCACTGCTGTACTCCGTGTCTGCAAACTCCTTTCGAAGACTCGTCCTCAGTAAAACTCTAATTTCCTCCTAACACCTGAGGTAGTAGTTACTGGGATGACTTAGCTGTATTTTCACAAGTTCTGCCTGATGAGAAGATATTGAGGTTGTCAAGGATTTCATTTTACTTGGGTCCACAGTCAACACCTATGTAAACAGCAGTCAAGAAATCAAAAGATGTATGCATTGGGAAAATCTGCTGCAAAGGACCTCTTCTTAGTATTCAAAAGTAATGATGTCACCTTGAAGACTAATGTGCGCCAGACCCAAGCCATGATATTTTCAATAGCATCATATGCATGTGAAAGCTGGACAATGAACAAGGAAGACGAAAGAATTGATGCCTTTGAATTGTGGTGTTGGAAAAGATTGCTGAATATACCATGGACGGCCAAAAGAACAGATCTGTTCTGGAAGAAGGACAACCAGAGTGCTCCTTGGAAGCAAAGATGGTAAGACTGCATCTTACATACTTTGGGCATGTTGTCAGGAAGGATCAGTCCCTGAAGAAGGACATCAAGCTTGGTAGAGTGGAGGGTCAGCAAAAAAGAGGAAGACTTTTGACGAGATGGACTGACACAGTGGCCGCAACAATGGGCTTAAGCATAAAAATGATTGTGGATATGGTGCAAGACCAGACAGTGTTTCGTTCTGTTGTAGATGGGGTCCCTATGAGTTGGAACTGACTTGACGGCACCTAACAACAGTAACAGCCTGATGAGTTTACAACCTTCCTTTAGAATAAGTAATCCTTATTCTCATTTTGCTCTGATGGGAGACTTTACCCAAGTCTAAGATGACAGATGCATTGGTTTTGTTGTTTGTGAAGGAGCAGGTCTGGAATGATTAAATCACTAGGTATGTGAAGCCTGGTGGTATAGTGGGCTAAGTCCTACATTTGCTAACCAAAAGGTCAGCAGTTCAAATCCACCAGGCACCCCTTGGAAGCTCTATGAGGTAGTTCTACCTTGACCCCTAGGATCACCATGAGTCAGACTCAATTCAACAGCAGTGGATATGTGAAGCTAATACCAAGCAGCTCTAAAGTTTTACTTAGGATGCTGACTGACAAGGATAAACTGCAACGGACAGACAGACACACATTCACACAACACACACTGCATCCACCACTTACATATTGTTGTCGTTAGGTGCTGTGGAGTCAATTTTGACTCATTAAGGCCCCATGTGACAAAATAAAACTGCCCCATAATGTTTTCTGGGCTGTAATATTTATGAGAGAAAATTGCCAGGTCTTTTCTGCAAACCTTTTGGTTTAGCAGCCAAGCATTTAACTGATGCACCACCAAGAATCCTGTTAGAAAGCTTCCTTTTTCTTTCTGTCCCTGCTCCTCCACTCTCCCTTCTTCCCCTAGCCATCCCAAAAGGAAAAGCCTTCCTTGACCTTGAGTCATCAAAATGCTGCACACATGTGTTTGGTGTGGCTGGGAAGATGCATGCTATTCATGCTGTCCACGCACGCAGAAGCTCCTGGCTCTTTAGACTTCTTTTATCCTTCGTTTGATCCAACACTTGTGCTCAGAACTCAGTGCCATTGGAAAATTTCATACATTTGAAGCTCTTTCATCCAGAAAACAAATGCAGAAGTGTATCTAATAATTGCTAGCTATTTTATTTTCCCAGAGAGACAGAGTCATCCAGATAAAGCAGCGTATGTGTGCTGCCTCCCCTCTAAGCAATCATGTATCCTCTGTTACCACTCCTTTGGGGACTGGTATTTTCCTTTGCCTCCTAGATACACAGAAAAGATCTGAAAACCCTGACTCGAAAACTTCAGGGTCAGATGTGTTTCAAATTTCAGATAGTTTCCAATTTTAAGAAAGTAACACAGATGAGGTGAGGGCTAGGACAATACCCGTAATTAGGCTCCTTAACACATCTGCAGCAAAGTGAATGATAAGTTTCCTAAAAGTAATGAATTGTTGCTGTAAGTGGCTGCCAAGTTGGCTCCAATTGAGGATGATGTCAGGTACCACACAGTGAAATGTCACCCAGCCCCTGGCTGTCTTCTCCATTGTTGGCCTACTGTGGCCACTGTGTATTTTGAATGCCTTCCAGTGTAGGCAACGCCCTTTCTGGCACTGTAGCAGACAGTGCTCTGTTGTGATCCACAAGGTTTTCATTTGCAAATTTTCAGGAGTCAATTGCCAATTAATAATTGAAAAATCTAAATTGTCTCGTGATTTCAGGTCAGGTTTTGCCACTGAACAATTAAAAACAAAACTCTCAGTTTGGGGACATTGGTATTTCAAATAAGGGATTGTATGCCAGTGTTCCCAAGTTTTCTGACTTCCTTGCCCACAAAAAACAAAGACTGTATATTCTCCTTTCTTCTTGTTTCTTGTATCTTCCTTCCTTTGCTCAAACTCTTTGTCTGAGGATGTCAGCTTTACTCCTGTTATTTACAGGGCTTCTTAACCTTCTTCCCGATCTCATCATTCCCAAATATCTTAGGAATAACTGTTGCACTGATTCCCACCTTCAAACCCACACGCAGTAGCTGCAGCCTCCCTTGTGCACAGAGAACACATGTGTGCAGAAAGAAATGGTTTAGACTTGGAGTGCAGGCTTCTTAAAGTATGCTTGGTGGGTAAAGTATATTGTGTCTTACACAATTTTGCAAAATCCATAGCCCGAGTGTCTTCAAAGTATAGGCCCTCCAGGACTTGATGAGCAAACACTAAAAAGGTCATTGCGAGCCATGAGTCACTCTCTCAGCCCTCATTTATTGATTAAATTAATGAAAATTATCAGGTGGTTCCTTAGCAACCCATCTCAGAAGGCTAGCAGAAAACTGTTTTCTGGTTACAGATAACTTTGTAAAGTAGCCTGGAGTTATGAACAACTGTTTATGCCACAAAATAAAATCTTGAGAGCACAGGTCAGCAGAATGTAATGAGAAGGTTCAAATGGGGATGTCAAGTTGTTTCACCCACCCATGTAGCTGGCTTCGTGTTTCTCTGGTGACTCCAGTGTCTCATGCAATTCACTTGAGAATTGCTAATGTTAATAAGAGTAACTCTTGTTTTGCAGAAATGCTTTCTGCTTTAGATGCAAAATGAGCCCCCCAAAATGACTGAACAAGGCATTAACATACACCCACCACTTTCAAGTCAATGCCAACTCATAACACCCCTATAAGGCAGGGTAGAACTGCCCCATAGGATTTCCAAGGCTGTAAATCTTTATAGAAACAGACTGTCATATCTTTCTTAGAAAGAGCAGCTGGTGAGTTCCACCTCCCAACCTTTGTTAACATATACCTAAGACCATAACTTGAGAGAAAAATTGGCATCAACTGTCTAAGCTAAGAAAAGCTTTAATATAATCTTATACAATTTGTGTGTGTGTGTGTAAAATTTTTTAATTTATAGCTGTAATGACTTTGAAAAGGGGGAGCCAAGAGACTCTCAGCTTTGAGGAAACTAGGACACTGTGTCATTTATAGAAACAGGTGCAACTGGTTTGATTTGGATTTTTTCCCTACTGTCCTATTGATAAATAAAAGCAGACACCATGTTTAATAAACCAGGAAACTCTGCTGTTGGCAAATGGCTGAATTTCATGAAGATTAGATTTACCTCAAATGTACTTATACTCTTGGCCCTGCTGGTACTTCTTGCAACAACTTCTACATCCACTAAATGGTCCAACTAATCTTTTGCACATAATGTATTTTCATGATGCACACAAATGTTTTCCAGCTGGATCACCACTGTGTCTAATTCCATCGCTATGTACTTCATCTTTTCACAGCAGTGGTTCTCAGTCAGGGCTACATGCAGAACCACTGGAAAAGCTTTTAAAAATGCCAATGCTCAGTCCATATCCCAGGTCATACTCTAGTCCATCCCTAGTCCAATTGATCAGAATCTCTGGGACTGGGCCTTGAGATTGCAAACCACCATTTGAAAGTAACTTAATAGTCCCTTAGATGATATCTTCTAGAAACAAAGGTGCCTTTGAAGAAAGCCCTAATAATCTTGGGATAAAAAAATCAGCCATGAAAACTCTGTGGTGCACAGTTGTACTCTGACATCTGGAGTCAGCAGGAGTCAAAACTGATTTGACTGTTCCTGTATGCTTTTTTTCTGGAAAATTCCACCAATAACACTGTGAGAATTTCGCATCCTGTATCTGCCTTATCTCACTTCTCAGAATAATTGGTTGAATTCTAATCTAACAGTTGGCTTCTGGGAAACCAATACGTACTAAGCACCCACTGTTTACATCAGAGTTGTCAGGTGGGGTGAACAGTTAAGCACTGAACCAATAACTGGAAGATTGGTGATTTGAACCTTCCCAGAGGTATCTCAGAAGAAAGACCTAGCAATCTTCTTTTGAAAGGTCATGGTCATTGAAAACCCTGCAGAACACAGTTCTATTCTGAAAGACATGGGTTCACCATGAGTTAGAATCAAGTGGACAGCAACTGCTGCTTTTAAGTGTCATTGAGTCTGTTCTGACTCAGCAACACTTGTACAACAGAACAAAATACTGAAAATTTGATTTATTCTAGACACTGGGGGCATATTGGTGAACAAGACAAAATGTCAGCCCTCCTGAGAGCTTCCTTCAAGAGAAAGCAGACAGATATCCTTTTGGGGCCAAAGTACACATTCCTACAGCTCCCAGGAGTGGGCATCACTAGCTGACACTTCCCAGAAGCTTCCTCAGCTGGGGCAGCCCACATCCACTAACTAGTGGTGGGAGTGTGGGTACAAAGGTCGTGCCTTTTCACATCATCTCAGGGCAATCTGGAGCCGCCTAAATTCAGAAGCCCCCTAAAGAATACGCAAAGCCTTGTTGCTGTTCAACTTCAGATCAACTTCTCCCACTTCCCAACCTTCTGTTCTTACTGCCTCACACGAGTTGACCCCAATAAACTAACTGCACAAGATTCTTTACCTCATAGTGTCCCAGGGTACCCATCCTAAATCTATGGCTTACACTGGCTGGTAGTCCCGGCAATGAGAGAAAGAGAGATACAGGATATGCGTTGAGGTTAGAGCACACAGGCCCTGTTGATAGATTAAATGTGAGCCTTGAGAAAAAGACAGGAACCAAGAATGTCTTCCAGGCAGAAGACCTGAGAATACTAGGTGGGTGATAATGACGGAGATGCCATTTTCTTAGGAGAGAAGCCCACACCACAGGAATTTTTGTCTGTTCCAGAATCAAGGCTTTTAACTACAACTTGCAAATTATTGTTATTTTTAACATTTATTTTATATTGTACTTCAGAAGATGGTTTACAGAACAAACTAGTTTCTCATGAAACAGTACATGTGTTGTTTTATGACAAGGATTAACAACCCCACAACATGTCAGCATTCTCCCTTCTCAAACTTGGGTTTCCTACTGCCTCTTCTCTTGTCCCCTCGTGCCTTCTAGTCCTTGCAGCTGGGCTAACATGACCCTTTAGTCTTGTTCTGTTTCATGGGTCTGTCTAGTCTTTGGCTGAAGTGTGACCCTCAGGAATGACTTCATTATTGAGCTGAAAGGGTTTCATGGGCCATGCTCTCAAGTTTTCTCCAGCCTCTGTCAAGCCAGTAAATCTGGTCTTTCTTTTTGAGTTAGAATTTTGTTCTACAGTTTTCTCCAACTGTCTGCAGGACCCTCTGTTGTGAGCCCTGTCAGAGCAGTCAGTGATGATAGCCAGGCATCATCTAGTTATACAGGACTCAGTCTCAAGGAGGCCATTGTAGATGTGGCCCATTAGTCTTTTGGACTAATCTTTTCCTGTGTCTTTAGTTTTCTCCACTCTTCCCTTTCTCCTGAAGGAGTGAGACCAGTTAAGTGCCCTAGGTGGCCTCTCACAGGCTTTTAAGATACAAGACGCTGCTCACTAGAGTACAATGTGGATGTTCCCCAAGACCATGATTCCTATACTCCTCAGCTAAACAATTTGGTGAGTTTGGATGACTCTATGGAGCTTCCATGACCTTGCCTTGGGCAAATTGTGCTGGCTTCCCCAGCATTGTGTATTGTCTCACCCTTCACCAAAGTTGCCACTTAGCTACTGTCTATTTAGTGTTTTTCTGTCCGACCCCTCCCCTCCCTTGTAACCGTCAAAGATTTTTCCTTTTGTGTGTCAACCTTTTCGTGAGTTTTTATAGTAGTGGTCTCATGTAATAGTTGTCCTGTCATGATTGACTTATGTCACTCACTATAATGCCCTCCAGTCTCCTCCGTGTTACGAGAGGCTTCAAAGACTCATTGTTGTTCTTTATTGTTGCATAATACTCCGTTGTGCACATGGACCACGGTTTGTTTATCCCTTCATCAGTTGATGGGCACCTAGGATTTTCTTTCTGCTTTTGTGAACAATGCTGCCATGGACATGAGTGTGTATGTGTCTGTTCATGTGACAACTCTTATTTCTGTAGGATATATTCTTCAGAGTATGAGTGCAAGATTATATACTTCTGTTTCCAGTTTTTCTAAGAAAGTACCATATTGTTTTCCAAAATGGTTGCATCATTTTTCATTCCTACCAGCACTGCCTAAGAGTGTTGATCTCCCCACAGCCTCTCCAAAATTTGTTACTTCCTATTTTTTGTGATTTGTGCCAGTAACGCCTCAGGTAAGATGGTATATCATTGCCGTTTTGATTTGCACTTCCTTAGTGATTAGCGACCATAAGCATTTCCTCTTGTGTCTGTTGGCCATGTGCATGCCTTCTTTGGTGAAGTCTCTGCTATTTTGCCTATTTTTGTTTTTAGGCAGATAATATGTCTTTTTGTTGCTGAAGTGTTGGATTTTCTTGTAGGTTTTTAGAGATTAGAAGCTTGATTTTTAATAAACAATTGTTCCCCCCAAGTGTAGGTTCTCTGTTTAATCTTTTGATGAATGTACATGTTTAATTTTTAGAAGATCACAATTATCTATCTTGTCCTCTGGAATTTGTGTGTTGTTAGTTATGGTTTTGCACCCTGTTAATGCCATGTATTAGGGCTTCTAGCATTGATTCTATTTTTTTTCTTCTTTGAACTGTGTAGTTTGGTCTTCAAAAGATCCATTTCAAGTTCAGGTATGAGCCCTGTTCCATTTTTCTGCACAAATAATTGCAGTTTTACCAGCATCACTTGTTCAAAAGGCTATCTTTTCCTCGTTTGGTGGTTTTTGGGCCTTTGTCAAAGATCAAGTGACCCTATTGGGCAGGGTGGAACTGCCCCATAGAATTTCCAAGGAGCATCTGGTGGATTTGAACTGTCGACCTTTTGGTTAGCAGCTGTAATGCCTAAACACTATACTACCATGGCTTCCAAGGTGGCCATAGGTAGATGGATTTACATTTGATTTCTCAGTGCTGTTGTATTGGTCAAAATATCTGTTGTTGTACCAGTACTAGGCTGTTTTGACTACCATAGCCATTTACTAGGTTTTGAGGTCAAGTAGCCTGAGTCCACCTTCAGTAGTGCTTTACTTTCCTGGGGCTTCTTCCCTTTCCGTATAAAATTAATGATAAGTTTCTCCATCTCTTTAAAGAACGTTGTTGGTATTTGGATCAGAATTGCATTGCATTTGTAAACTCATTACATAGAATTGTCATCTTCACAGTGTTGAAACTACCTGTCCGTGAGTGTGATGTGTTTTCATTTATGTAGATTTCTTCTGATGCCTTTCAGCAGTGTTTTGTAGTTATCTTTGTATAGGTCTTTTACATCCCGGGCTGTGTTTGTTCCTAAATGTTTTATTTTTTCAGGGCTATTATAAATGGTATTGTTTTCCTGATTTCCACTTTGTCATTCTTTTTATTTGATGTATGGGAATTCACCTGATTTTTGTATGTTTATTGTGTATCCGGAAATGCTGATGGCACAGAGGTTAATTGCTTTGTCTGCTAACCAAAAGGCTAGCAGTTTAAATCTGCCAGGTGCTCCTTGGAAATTCTATGGAGCAGTTCTACTCTGTTCTGTAGGGTTGCTGTGAGTCAGAATCAACTCAATGGCATTGGTTTTTTTGTTTTTTGATCTGGTATCCTGCTGCCATGCTGAATCTTCCTGTTAATTCCATTAGTTCTCTTGTGGAATCTTCCAGGTTTTCTATGTATAGTATCATACCATCCACAACTAGAGCCAGTTTAACTTCTTTATTACTTATCTAGATGACCTTTATTTATTTTTCTTGCCTTATTCCTCTAGCTAGGACTTCCAACACAATGTTAATAGGACCAATGATAAAGAGCATCATTGTCTTGTTCTTATTATTCTTAAGGCCAATGTTTTCAGACTCTCTCTGTTAATAATCATATTGGCCATTGGTTTTGTATTAAAAAAAAAAAAAACCCACTACTATCAAATCAGTTCTGACTCATAACAACCCTACAAGACAGAGAAGAACTTCCCCCATAGAGGTTCCAAGGAGTGCCTGGCAGGTTAGAACTGTGGACCTGTTGGTTAGCAGCCATAGCACTTAACTGCTAAGCCACCAGGTTTTCCTGGTTTTAGTAAATACTATTTATTCTGTTGAGAAATTTCCTTTCTATATCAATTTTTTTTTCTTGAGCATTTTTATCGGGAGTGGATGTTGGTCTTTGCCAAATGCCTCTTCTGTGTCTATTGAGATGATCCTTTTATTTATGTGGTGGATCACACTGATTTTCTAATGTTGAATCATCCTTGCATACCTGGTATGAATAACACTTGGTCATTGTATATTATTTTTTCTTATGTGATGCTGCATTTTGTTGAAAACTTTTGAATCTATGGTCATGAGAGACAGTGGCCTATAAATTTCTTTTTTTGTAGTGTCTTTGTCTAGTTTTATTATCAGTGTTATGTTGGCTTCACAGAATGAATTCACAAGTATTGCTTCCTTTTATATGCTCTTACAGTTTGAAGTACTCTGAAAGCATGGTAGAATCCTCCAGTGAAGACATATAGGTCAAGGCTTTTTTTTGCTGGGAGAGAGCTTTTTTTTTTTATTTTTCCTTAATTGCCTTTTTAATCTTTTGTTATTGGTGTGTTTAGATTTTCAACATCAATTTGTATTAGTTTGCCAGCCAAGTATTAGTTTGAGTAGGTAGTATATTTCTAGAAATTTGTTCATTTCATCTAGGTTTTCAATTTTTTTAAGAGTGTAGTTTTTCATAATACTCTGTTATGATCTTTTTTATTTCAGTAGGGTTTGTCGTAATGTCCCCTGTGTCATTTCTTATTTGGGTAATTTTTGTCCTCTCCTATTTTTATTTTGTCAGTTTAGCCAGTGGTTTGTCAATTTTATTGATCTTTTCAAGAATCAATGTTTAGTTTTATTGATTCTTTCTATTGTTTCTAGTCTCTATCTCATTTATTTCTGCTCTGATCTTTATTATTTCCTTTCTTCTGGTTACTGTGGGCTTCTTTTGCTGTTCTCTTTCTATTTGTTTGAGTTAGATAGCCGTGTTTGATTTTGTCCCATCTTTTTTGATGGGTGCATCTCTTGCTATAAAATGAACTTGGAGGACTGCCTTTGCTGTATCCCAAAGGTTTGGGTATGAAGTATTTTCACTCTTATTTGATTCTATAAATTTTTTTATTCTATCTCTGATTTCTTCTATTACCCAGTGGTTTTCAAGCAGGGTGTTACTGAGTTTCCATGTAGCTGATTTTTTTTTCCTTGTTCTTCCTAGTGTTAATTTCTACTTTGATGGTACTGTGTTCAGACAAGATACTTCACGTTATCTCAGCATTTTGGATTTTGTTGAGAGTTACTCTGTGGCCTAAGATGTGGTCTATTCTAGAGAACATTCCATGTGCACTGGCAAAGAATGTGTACTTTGCAGCTGTTGGATGGAGTATTCTATACATGGCTGTGACATCAAGTTGGCAGATTGTGTCCTTGAGGTTTTCTGTATTCTTGCTGCGTTTCTTTCCAGATGTTCTGTCTTTTACTAAGAATGACGTGTTGAAGTCTCCTACTATTATTGTGAAACTGCCAATTTCCTTTTTCCGTGCTGTTAGTTTTTCTGTACTTTGGAGCCCTCTCATTTGGTGCATAGATGTTTATTATGGTCAAGTCTCCATGATGGATTGTCCTTTTAATGATTATACAGTGCCTTTGTTTGTCTTTTATGATGGATTTTGTTTTAAAGTCTTTTTTATCTGAGATTAGTATTGCCACTCCTGTTTTCTGGTAGCTATTTTCTTGATATATTTTTTCCATTCTTTGATTTTTATTAAGTTTACATCTTTGTTCCTAACATGTATCTCCTGTAGACAGCATATTGATGGATCCTGGGTTTCTTTCTTTCTCTCTTTCTCGCTTTCTTTGTGTCTATACATTCCGTCACTCTGTCTCTTTATGGGTCCATTTAGGTCATTTACAATCAGTGTAATTACTGATCAGTGTGACTTTATTGCTGTCATTTTGTAGTGGTTTTTTTGTGGAGCTGACATTTTCCTTGTTCCTTTTACCTTCCTGTGCCAAATTTCTTTTGTTTGTGGATTTCTTTTTCATTTCTTTTGTTTTTGTAGACTTTGTTTTTACTGAGACTTTATGGCTTTTTTCTTTATTTTAATGAGTAGGTTTGTTAACTTTCATTGTGGTTACATTGAAAATTATCTTATCTTCCTAGTTTTGAACCAGTCTATTATTACTTAGTATTACCTACTCCATTAGAAAATTTTAAACCCACACCATTTATTCCCTCTTTTATTGTTCTGACATTGTTGCCATTTACAGATTAACCTCTTTGAATTTCTATTGTAATTCTTTTGGTTCTGGATAGTCCTTGAGAGTTCATTTCCTAAGCTAGTGTCTGACTAGTATCATCTTCCATCTTAGATTCAGGCTGTGGTCTCATATTGCTTGTTCTCTGACCAGAGAACACCTTTTAGTAATTCTTGTAAGTTTGCTTTGGCTTTTACATACTCCCTTAATTTCTCTTTATCAGAATTTCACCATCATATTTGAGTGAGAGCTTTGCAGGATATATTATTCTTGGTTGGCAATTTTTTCTCCAAGGTTTTCATATATAATTTCATTGTCTTCTTGCCTGTATGATTTCTGCCAAATAATCAGAGGTTAGCCTTACTTCTCCTCTGTATATGATTTTGTTTTTCTTGAGCTACTCTCAGAATTTTATCTTTGTCTTCAGTTTTAGTGAATGTGATTATGACACACCTTGTTGATTTTCTTTTGGTGTCTATCCTATGTGGGGTTTTTTAAAATTCTTGGATGGTCAGCTTTTTATTTTTCATGATACTAGGGAAGTTTTCCGTCAGCAATTCTTCAGTAATCCTCTCTGTATTTTCCATTGTTCTGGTACTCCAGTCACTCACAAATTTTTGCTTTGATTGTATCCACATAATTCTTGAGATTTCTTCATTTTTTTCCTCATTCTTCCTTCTAATTTTTCCTCAGAGTTGTTTTTAAGTGTTTGTCTTCTATTTCACTGATCCTGTCTTCTGTCATTTCAATCTTGCTCCTCAGTCCTTCTATGACACTGTCCATTCCTAAAATCTTGCTGTTTATCTTTTGGATTTCCAATAGTTTTTTTGTATGACTTATAATTATGAACTTATTTTGGAATTTCATCCTGCATTGTTTTCCCAATTTCTTCCATTTTCTTTGTCTGTACTTTCCATGAATTTGCCTATTTTTTCTCATTTTGATTTCTTTTTGCTTCAAATTTTGAAGGGTCCTGAATATTAGAGATTCAAGTTTCCTGTCAGGTAGTTCTAGTAACTTTTCTTTTCTTAGAAAGTCATGGAATTTTACTGTGGACATGTACTGGAACCATCTTGTCTTTACATGTATATCTATCAACCAAATTATATATAATATGTTAATATATTATCACATATTGTTTATAATATAGCCAAAGCCAAGTGCTATATCATAAATATAATTTATATATTTTATTATATAAATATAACATAATTATTATATATGTTTAAATATAATTAATATAAATTAAACATTGTATAATTATCATATACAATATATTTATTTTACATATATGTAAGTTTTTATATTGCCTGCTGTCCTCAGGACGTTCAGTGGTTATTTTCTACATTGATTGTAGTCCTGTTTGTTTTATACTCCTTATTTTGTTTCTTTTATTGGTTATGTTAAAGCTGGTAAGCTGTGCTTTCTCTGTTGTTTGCTCATCTGTGGTCATGATAATTTTTACCTCCTTGTTCGACAGGCAGGGCCAGTCTCTCAGCTATGATGCAGCAGAGTGGATGCAGCTAAAGAGAAGGCTCTAGAATGGCTTGTTCGTAGCATGTATTAAGGCTGACAAGGTGGGCCAGGAATCAATATTGGGAAGGTTCCGGTAGCCCATGCCTCTGTTATTCAGAGGTGTCATATTCAGCACACAATGCAGGTAGGCAGGAAAGAGGGGGGAGGATGTGATATGTGTAGCTAAGCTGGGTATGGAAAAGAGGATCGATAACAGGAGTCCAAAATCAAGTGCTATAAGGGAGCTTGTTGAATTGGTGAGATGAGAAACCAAGAAATGGAGAAAACCAAAAAGGAAAAAAAAGAGGAGGATGAAAAATACTAGATAAAAATTAGGAAAATAGGAGAAAAAGAAGATAAAGAAAAGCAGAACTGCCCCATAGCATTTTCTGGACTGCAGTCTTGATGCAGTGACTGCAAATGGGCTCCAGCACAACGGCCATTGTGAGGGTTGCACAGGACTGGTCAGTGTTTTGTCTTTTGTACACGAGGTTGCTGTAAGTCAGAAGCAACTAGACAGCACTTTAAAAAAATCATTATGAAAACAGGTTACACTTTTATTTCATGGTGCTCTGGGTAGGTTCAAAACACCAACCCTTTGGCTAGTAGCCAAGTGTTTAACACCCCCCCAATAACGACTATTGCTACTTTGCATTCTAAGCACTTTAGATACATTAGATACCTTAACTTATATAATTTTCACAACAGCACTGCAGAGTAGGCAGTATTCTTTTCTCACCTTCAAATCTACCACATTTCTCATCCTAGACCATTGTCTTTCTCTGGCCCTGGCTAATCACCCATTTTGCAGTTAACAAGCACCCTGCAGCCCTTTGTGCCTACTACTGTCTGCCTGGACAGACCTTCCTCTGCCCACCAGCACCTATACTCTTCTTCACCTTCTTCAGGTCTCACCTCAAAATTCATTTCTTCACTGGCTTTTCTTATTCTTCTGGCCTGATAGCATCCAGGGATATTCCTTTATTAATTAATCCTATGCTATTACTTTGGAAACTTTGGTGCCATAGTGGTTAAGTGCTATGTCTGCTACACAACAAGTCAGCAGTTAGAATCTACCAGGTCCTCCTTGGAAACTCCACAGAGCAGTTTCTACTCTGTTCCATAGGGTTGTTGTGAGTCGGACTCAACTTGGCAGCAGTGGATGCTATTACTTCACTGAACGCTACTGAGTCATGATAGTGCAGGTTAAGCTCTCAGCTGGTAACCAACAGATTGGCAATTTGAACCACCAGACATTCTGAGGGTGAAAAATATGACAGTTAGTTTCTGGAAAGATTACAGCTTTGGAAACCCCACGGGGCAGTTCAAATCACTTTGACAGCAGCAATAGGTTTGGTTTTGATTTTTCTGTTGTAAGTAAGTGATGATTTGTTTGATGAATCTGTACCCTGGTGTGTGTTTTAAACTCCACAAGAGCAGGCGCTGACTCACTCTAGAGTCTGGCACAGTGCCTGGTACAAAATAGGCTCAACCTAATAATGTTGGGTTGAATGAAGATGAAAATACTAGCGCTTCATGAAATTACATAACTTCTCCAATATCACAAGTCCATTGTCATAGAGCTTGGATATAAATCCAGTTTGATTTGTCATCAAAGTTCAAAACAAGTTACAGTTTGCTGAGCTGCAGTTGGGTAAATGTCCCCACCAGGGTGGTCAATAATATCTGGAATAAAGCAAATACATCAAAGCTCAAGATTGCCTCTCCAAACGGGATTAACATTCCATGGGTTCCTATAATAGTCTGCTCTTAGTTGGGACCTATTGCAGGAGATCAGGGAAATAATAATTCTCCCTCCTTCTGAGTGATTTTAGAAGAGATTCAGGTTGACATGGCACTCACTGTTATGATAGAGAATGGTGGTGTCATGCGGAGGGACAGGAGGATATGAAAACATTTTGTCAACTAGATTTGAAGTTATCTTGGTAGACCTTGGTATAGAGACTAAGGTGAGACTTGCCCTATGAATTTTTCTAACTAATAATATATTGACTAGAAAATCCCTTTTATTTCAGCCCTGAAAGTAGCTCTTTCAAAGATGGATTAAGTCTGCTTTCCTACAATAATAAATACCATTTGCTAAAAAAACTTTATTTTCTGTGATGATAAGGCTCTAGACAGGAACTTGGATTGATGTCTCTGACTATCCAATGCTGTGATGGAGAAATAGAGACACCCTGGTGCACAGAAGAGGACACTGGGTCAGAAAAGCTGAAGTCTCAGCCTGCTTCTCTCTAAAACTGAGCCAGAGAGCTGGAGCTAGGGGATTCATCCATGTAGACCTGTGTGTTCTCATTAGAAAAATTATGAAGTCAGGCAACCTCAGTGTTTTTCAAATTATTTTTATTGCACCCCACAGTTGAGTTGATTGCTACACAGAGCGTGCCTAAAAGCCAAACTCATTGCTAAGGAATCGGTTCCAACTCATAGTGATGCTGTAAGACAGAGCAGAACTGCTCGGGGCTCCAGCAGAGTGCGTGTGTGTGTGTGTGTGTGTGTGTGTGTGTGTAAATTATTCTATGAGATTATCCTCCATGAATACTATAGCATTTAACATATTAAGTATATTAAATATAATAAATTAAAAGTTTCATAAAAATACTCTTGTGATGCATTGATTTTTTTATTCTATTTTATTTTCTAAAGACTGCTGACTGACTTCATCATCTGCTAATGGCTTGCAACTGCAGTTTGAAAAATACTCACTAGCTGATTTCTAAATACCACTCTCACTCCAGATTTATGATTCTCAGCAAACTGGCTGAATAAAGATGAACATTTTATATGCACTGAGATTTATCTGTCATTTACAGAATTAAATGTTATCTTTGTCATTCACCTTATCTGCACAAAAGTTCGGTGAAAAGAAAAGAATTCCAATTAAATAAAAATCCACAAGTACCAAAGCCTCCACCAGACTGAGTTCAGAACAACTAGGTGGTATCCAGCTACCACCACCAACTGTTCTGACAGGGGATCACAGCAAACAGTCCCACACAGAGGGGGAGAAAAATGTAAAACAAAATTCTAACTCTCAAAAAAAAAAAAAAAACAAAAATAAAGACAACCCACACTTACTGGTCTGACAGAGACTGAAGAAACCTTGAGAGTATGTCCCCTGGATACACTTTTAGCTCAGTAATGAAGTCGTTCCTGAGGTTCATCCTTCAGCCAAAGATTAGACAGGCCCCTAAAAGAAAACAAGACTAAATAGGCACATCAACCCAGGGGCAAGGGCTGGAAAGTAGGAGGGGACAAGAAAGCTGGCAGTGGGAACCAAAAGTCGAGAAGAGGAGAGTGTTAACACACTGTGGAGTTGGCAACCAAAGTCACTGAAACAATATGTATATTACTTGTTTGATGAGAAATTAGTTTCCTCTGTAAGCTGTCATCTAAAGTACAATTAAAACAATCGAGAATTCTGGAATGATGGTAATTCTGGTTGATTGCGGTTCATTTATAACTCCCCCGGTCGCCATGAGTCAGATCCGGCTCGACGGCACTTGGCTTTGGCTACCCCTGAGTCCTGAGTGGGGAGAATAGATAATGTGCTCGGCTGCAAACCTAAAGGTTGAGTTCACTTACATACAGGTGCCTCGGAAGAAAGGCATGGTAATCTCCTCCTGAAAACTCAGCCATAGAAAACCGATGGTCTGATTCTCCTCTGACACACAAGGGTCACCATGAGCTGGAATCCACTTAACAGCCACTGGTGGTTTTACCCCGGAGGTACCGTATCAGATGTAATAAGAGATCAGCTCTCAGTGCTGCATAATCAAGGCTAAAACTGTGAGTTGTGAAGAAAACACTGAGAAGGAGCTAAGATGTGAGTCTTTTCTTCCGGTCTTATAACCTCGTCTGTAACTTCAAGCCACTGAAGCACTTCCCAAAGTTCTTTCCAGTGTGAGTTTCTATGACAGAGGCTTGTAAATCCCTAAGGTCTAGAATTCTCAAGGGATCTGGAACTTGGCTTGGGCCTGGAACCAGCAGGTGTCTGGGGCACTTGGGAGAATGTTTTATTGGCACGACACTGTGAATACGATTAATGCTGTGAAATTCGACACTCAGAAATAGTTTGAAAGACAAATTTTATGTTAGATATTTTTTATCACAATAAATTTTTTCAGTTAAAAAATAGTGTGTCTTCTGCTGTTTTGCTGCATCTTTTTTTAATTAGCCAGATATCTGGGAGATCATCCCATCCTCACCACATCAAGTGGTTTGTCCTGAGCCATTCTGGATAATCTGGGAATTTTCATTTCCCCTGTTGGTTAAGAGTGTGATCCCTATTTTTAAAAAACCAATTGTCAAGGATTCAACTGTGACTTATGATAACCCCGTGTGTGTCAGAGTAGAACTATGTTCCATAAAGTTTTCAGTGGTTGATTTTTCTGAAATAGATCACCAGGTCTTTCTTCCCAGTCACTTCAGGGTGACCTTGAACCACCAGTCTTACAGTCAGCAGTAGATGGTGTTGACTGTGCTGCTCATGGGTTCCATGATCCCTACATCCCTTATTCCAGAAAACAAAATCAAAGCAGTCAGCCTCACTCTCAGAAGCATGCAGGGCTGAGTAACTCTGCGGGCCAGTGGCAAGACGGTCAAAATCTTGATGAGATTCAGGGACTGGGCTAAATGACGGAAAGAAAATGTGGGACCTCTCTTCTGAGATCTCCATGCAATGATGTGATATAAAAACCTGCTGACTCATTTCTCTCAGGTTCGAGAAGCCTCTGCTGTATCCAGAAGCTTTAGTACCCTGGGCTGCAGAAGTCTGGGGCCACAGCCTGGTTGTATCAAGCAGACAGCACAGCCAGAGTACTTCACTCATCAGCCATGCCCCGAGCTTCTTCCAGTCCAGAAAGATCATGGCTGCCTTTTCAGGTCATCTCACTGAGACCCAGAAGGAAAGGCTGAAGCCCAGGTCACTCTTAAGTTAGGGACAAAGCTGGGATCTCAATCCAAGAGTCTTGGCTCCCAGTTCCACCCTCTTCTGTATTTTTGTTTGTTTGTTTTTGTGCCTGAATGTTGGGAGACCTCCAGGGAGTGATGATAATACTATCTTATGATGGAGCATTTCCTAGGCACCTACTATGTGCCAGGTCCTACAAGTTCTGGGTACAGTATTGTTCTTACTAGCTGCCAGCAAGTTGGCCATCAGCCCATGGCAACCCCAGGCACAATGAGCGCGGGCCGTTGTGATCTACAGGGCTTTAATTTGCTGCTTCTGGGAAGTAGACTGGTCCACCTTTCCTCCTGGGCTGTATTAGTCTGGATGGCTCATCAAAAGCTGTTCAACATCCAACTACTTGCAAGTCTCCACTGACAGATGAGTGGTGGATGTTTGTGGGATGCACTGGCAGGGAACTGAACCTTGATTTTCCACATGGAGGATGAGAATTCTGCCAGTGAACAACCAATGTCTCCTTCTAAATGTTTTAGAGGCAGTCATTTAGTTACTGTCAAAAAGAAAACCTTGTGACGCTGGTACTATTTTCACGTGTAATTGCAAGTTATAGAGACTAAGCACAGGGGACAGGGTACCCTGGAGGTACCTTCTGAGGCCCAAAGAGGGAGCATGAAGCTGATCATGTCTTACTGAATGGGACCAAGATGGCCTTTCACCAGACTCCTCTGAGTAATGGCTAAATACATTAGAGAAGGGGAGGAATTTAATCGAGGTAATTCAAATTTCATGCCATTTAATTTTAATAAGGAGAATATTGGCCCATAAATAACACTTTTAAATAGTTAGAATGTGAATGTGTGCACTTCTTTGTTGAACTGGTGGTATTATTTCCACATCATTTAATCTGTTTCATCTCAGGGGAAATGAAACAGACATTTTTAGTGGCCATAAAGGTAGGCATCTGAAATTTTAATTAATCTGGGAACAGCTGAGTCAAACATCAGTCTAGGACTGACTCCCACAGCAGCCACATCTCTGTAGCATCAGTAGGCTCTAACCCCATCAGCTACATGACACTGCTTTGTTCTACTCTTAATGTCCCCAGGAAAGGAGCCTTGGTGACTCCTTGGTTAAGCCCTCAGTTGCTAACTGAAAGGTTGGATGTTCAAACTCAGCCAGTGGTTCCACAGAAGAAAGACCTGGTGATCTGCTTCCTTAAGATTAGAGCCTAGGAAACCCTATGGTGGTGGGGGGGGGGAGTATGAGTGGGAATCGACTTGAAAGCACCAACAAAGGCATGTCCAAGAAGTGTTCTATGGTGCTGGGTCCAGAAATGTGTAAAGCAGACAGAAATCTCTGCCTTTGGCGAGCTGATATTCTGGCAGGTAATTGGAGGAGGGACAAGAAAATAAATGCATGAATGTAATATGCAGTATATCCATGGCAATAAATACTGAGGAGAACAGTAAATCGGGGAAATGGAATGGTACATTAGGGATAGACAATGTTAGCGTGGCCCACCAAGAAGGGACTCACTGAAAATGTCATTTGAAGACAGACTTGAGTGAGGCCAGGGAGCCATGGGTATACCCGGGGGAAGAGCCTTCTGGGCAGAGGTCACAACCAGGGTGAAAGCCTGAGTGCTGGCAGAAGCACAGTGGAAGTGGAGATTGGACAGGTGGCAGAAGGGCCACACTGAGTCAGGACAGCATGGGAAGCTTGGTCTTCCTCTGGATGAGATGGGAGGGCTTTGCCAAGGGACAATGTAAAATCTGAGTCACATACCAGGGTGAATATTCAGAATAAACTAAACAAAAGCAAGAGTAGAAGCAGGAGGTCAGCTCAGAAACTCCAGGAATACTCCAGATCATTTGGGTCAAGGTGGTAGCAGCACCGGAGGAGATGGAATTCTACATAGATTTGAAAGTAGAGTTGACAGGACTCCCTGACAGGTGGGAAGTTCTGTGAGAGACAGCTGCAAGAGTGATACCAAAGTATTTAGCCATGCAACTGCAAACAATGAGCTTCCCTGCACCGTCTCCTCACACAGTGATATAATTCACTAACAGTAAGAACAATGATAATAATAGCTGCTGCTTACTGAGCTGTATGAGGCGTTGGTGCTTCAGTAGTAGAATTTTCGCCTTCCGTGCAGGAGGCCAGTGCACCTCAAGTCCAGCCACCAGCCATCTGGCCGCAGAGACATGTGCGTGACTCTGATCCTGAGTAGATTTCAGTGGAGCTTCCAGACTAGGACAGTCTAGGAAGAAAGACCTGGCGATCTAGTTCTTAAATTTAAGCAAAAAACCCAAACCCAGTGCCGTCAAGTCAATTCTGACTTGTAGCAACCCTATAGGACAGAGTAGAACTGTTCCATAGAGTTTCCAAAGAGCACCTGGTGGACTCAAACTGCCAGCTTTTTGGTTAGCAGACACAGCACATAACGACTATGTCACCAGTTAGTCAATGAAAACTCTACAAATCACAATATCTGACCCACAATCAATCATGGGGGTGGTACAGGACTGGGTAGCGTTTCATACTGTGGGTTGTTCTTATATGTTGTAAATCCCACCTCCATGATATTAATAAAGTAGGATGGGCAGCGATTGTGTTAGGACTCCATCTATAGGACTGTCTTGTGCCCTTAAGCAATCTCGGGAAATGAAAGAAAGGGACTCAGCCTGGGGTTCCTGCACCTCAAAAGCTCCCAGTCCAGGGGAAGACTGACAACAAGGACCTTCCTCCAGAGCTAACAGTAGAAGACTTATCCTGGAGCTGATGTTCTAAACTTGGACTTGTAATCTACCAGATTGACAGAATGAAGTTCTTTTTGTTCAAGCCATCCACTTGTGGTATGTCTGTTAGAGCAGTACTAAGACAGGGGTCTTAGCTGTCTCTCACAACCACACTGAGTTGTAACTTTGTGCCAGGCACTGGGCTAAGTGCACTATATGTGTTATAGACCAATCCACAGAATAAGCTTATGAGGTAGATACTATTAATACTCTCATTTTGCAAATAGAGAACTGCGATGGTTAAGACTGTGTGTCAATTTGGTTGGGACAGGATTCTAGCTGGTTTGACAGTCATATGATGTTGTGATCACCTCCATGATGGGATGTGCTGTGAGTAGCCAGTCAGTTGAAAATTCATTTGCCTTCATCATCTGCCTGAAGCAAATGTAAGTGGACATTCTTGCAAGACTCATGGAAGATCAACAATCTGTGGGCTGGGAGTTTAGCCAGCACCTGGGATCTTCTTATTCCAGTCTTTCCTCCTCATCCTTCTGCCAGTTCATTCACCAACACCAGCCTTTCAAGAGCCACAGGATGGAAGATGCGCTGAGCAAGTGTGTTAGGGTTAAAAAATTCACTGATTTCCAATTGACTATCAAAGCCTCCTGATACGGTAAAAGAAAATTTATGAGTAAAATAGCACATTGCCAAAATATTCCACTTCCCTTACTTCTAGCCACCCTTGAGAGCCTTCACTTTTCACTTATAGGGAAAGCACATTACAGAAGGCACAGCCAGGGGAGAGCACTGGAATTTGATAGTTTCACCAGGAGGAAAGGCTGTAGCTTTGTTCACAGCACCATTTCCTCCAAGTTGTACAGAGAAGCTCACAAGGCTTGATTATGTGGCAGTCCCAGAAAGAAATAGCATGTGATTCACAGCGCAATCAGTGATAGATCCCTGGGAAACACAAGTGTATGGGCTTTTCACCTCAAATACAAAGCCTTCAGGTTGGGTGAGCAGTGCTCTCCATTGCTGTTGTGTCGATTCCAGCTGATGGCAATCCCGTGCATTACAGAACTGTGTGTCATTGGTTTTTTTCATTGTAATCTTTAGAGATATAATCGCCAGGTCTTTCTTCCGTGACACTTTTGGGGGAGTTCAAACCACCAACCTTCCAGTTAGTTGTTGAGTGCAAACTGTTTGCGCTGCCCAGGGGCCTCTCCTGGCTTATTGGTGATTCACAAAATCATTATCAATCTGATGACCCCACTTCTCTCCAGTTCTTATCTGAACACAGCAAGAGAGTCGAGGCACGTGAAAATCATTTTCTAGGCTGTCTCCCCACAGGGTATAACACCCTTCAGCGGGTAGAGTGCAAGTTTCCTGAGCCACGCTGTCCAGGTGACCGTCCAGAGGCATTGTTACATGGGGCCAGACAGGAACCATCTCTTCTACTTACAATCAGCATGAAACACCAGATGAACACTTCCTTCTTATGCTCAGACAATAGCTGTCAAAGCCGCTAGCAGTTAGCTTGCTAAAAACGAGAGGTCTTTCAAGTTGCCTCTGACTGCTTCAGGAAATTCTCAGAGAAGTGTCTATGTGTACCTGGAAGCCAATCGCTACCAGTGCCTTCTCCTCCCTGTGCCGGCGTTTATCTCAGGTGAAGGGCTGCTAGGCTTTATTTAAACAGAGGTTTACAAGCATGTAAAGGATTTAAGTTTACAGTTAAGATGGGCACACTGTCTTTGTCACGTGAAATAGTACTGGCTAGTTTAGGGACTTTTAGGTGGAGAACATACTAGACCGTGGTCAAAGGTTTCCAATTTTTTTTGCCAGAGTTATAAGAAAAAAGGGACCAAAAGATAAGTAATGAAGAGAAAGTAACAATAAACTAGCAAGGGCATCCCTTAGTGCCTTGCAGGCAGGACATACATTGAAGAGATGGCCTCGCAGGCAACAGACTCATATCCCGCAAAACTGAAACCTGTGTAAACCTCTCAGCTACCCCCAGAATTTCCAGTTGTGTTTCTACCCACTTGGTTACCTCTGGGTACTGATCTATTCTTTTCCATGTGGTTCTGACAGGAAGTGAATCGTGGGACTTTATACACAATTTAGGCCTGATCCATCCGGTCCTGCCTGGCACAGAGCTGGGTGGGAGACCAAGTGAGGCAGGGCCAAAGATTACTGGGATGGGGAGTCCTGCTCACAAGGTCAGAATCTCAAAAAGCAGCCTGGGGCTGCCTGGAGCCACTTTGCATAGCCATGTGGAAGAAGCTTGTCTGTGGTAGGGCGGCGTAACACAGCCAGACCCAGAGAATCAAAGACAAGCAAAACTGAATCATGGTGAGAAACTACCAGGAAATTGAGGCAGACTGGGAGAATCCCTGCTCCAGTGCTGAAGGGCCTGATGCCTATGGCTCTTCCTTCTTCTCCAGGAATTACTTCAAGGTCTTTCCCAGCCATGCCAGGCAACAAAATCCCTCTTTTCTTAAGCTAGTTTGAATTGGAGCTCTCCTTCTTGGCCTCAAAAGCCCCAGTGAAGACACTAATCAACAGAATTCTGAGTATGTCATTATTGTTCTTAGGTCCCCTTGAGGTGTTTCTGCATCACAGGGACCCCGTGCACAACTGCTCAGTGCTACACCACACTCACAATCATTTTTATGCTTAAGCCCATCGTTGTAGCCACTGTGTCATGACTCATTCAGAGTCACCCTCTTTTTTGCTGACCTGCCACTCTACCAAGCATGATGGTCTTCTCCAGGGACTGAATCCCTCCTGATGACATGTCCAAAGCAGGAACACAGCAAAGTGTAAACAGAAAGCAGTGGTGGTTCAATTCATGGTAGAGCTCTGGCCCTCCATGCAGAAGACTGGGCTTCCGTTCCAGGACAATGGATTTCATGCTCAGCCACCGAATGTCCTCCGCTGGAGGCTGGCGTGTGGCTGTGATGCGGAGCCACTTTCAGAGGAGTTCCCACTCTAAAATGAATGAGAAAGGCTTTGTGATTTACATCTCCAGATCAACCAGTGAAAACTCTGTGGATGCCAAAGCTTCAATCCACATCTGCTCAAGGGGATGGTGCAGATGGTTCAGCACTTCCTTCTGTTGTGTGGGGGGTGGTCACCAGGTGGCCAACAGCAACAAACAAGATTTAGCTCTCCTGAAGCTGGTCACATCCAAGCCCCACGTTTAAGTTTCTTTACCTTCTTCCTTTAACTCATCCCAGATTTCACTCTAAAAATCCTGATACCTCTGTCATTGACCTCAGTACCTTTTTGTCTTTTCCCAACCTTCAGTTCTTTGTTTGCTCTTACTCCCAAACACATTACAAAGTGAATAAATTCTCCCACTGTAAGCTTTCTGAGGCCAGGAAACATCTCAGTGTCTTTGCTGTTACCAACCAAAACCAAAGCTACTGCCGTTGAGTCAGTTCTGACTCATAGTGGCCCTGTAAACAGAGTAGAATAGCCCCATAAAGTTTCCAAGGAGTGCCCAGTGGATTTGAACTGCCAACCTTCCGCTTAACACCCACAGCACTTAACCATTATACACCACCAGGGTTTCTATTATTGTTGTTTTGTTGGTAGGTACCATTAAATAGATTCTGACTCACAGCAACCTCATGTGACAGAGTAGAACTGCCCCATAGGGTTTACAAGGCTGTGTCTTTCTTTACAGGAGAGACCTCCAGATCTTTTTCTCTTGAAGAGGCGGGGCTTCAAACCACCAACTTCTTGATTAGCTGCTCAGTGCTTAACCACTGAGCAACCAGGGATCTTTGTCTCTATGCTGTTGGCTTACATGGGGCCTGGCTAGCTCTCTGCATTTTGTTTCCCTAAGCTGCATGGCCAATGTGAAACTCCGAAAAATTTGGCAGTTAGTTTAAATTAAATTATGTTGAAATGACTGTGTGTGTATTTAAGCATCTGTTAATCCTTCATCACTTTATTCTAAGAATATTTCCATTCCCCACATAGAAACTGAGGAGAGGTACACCCTTTCATTATTGTATTTGCTGTTACTTTGATGTGTCTGTCCCCACTAGACTATAGTAGACCTGTAATCACAGAGATCGCACGTCATTGCATTGTTGGCCTAGCCCTTAGCGTAGTCTCTGGCCCAAAGGAAGTATTTGATCCTTATTTGTTGACTAAATCAAACATTCCTCTCCCTATTATACTTTTAAACACTCCAGTACCACCAAGCCACCTAACACATGGAATTGTTAGTTAGAGTACAGGTGAATTGTTTCATTGTTTTGTTGTTTGCTGAATGTATTGTTTTCTAGAAGAAAAGGCTGTCAAAAACCCACGGCCTTCAAGACTATTCTGACTCATAGAAACCTTAGAGGACAGAGTAGAACTGCTCAACAGGGTTTCCAAGTCTGTAAATCTTCGGGGAAGCAGACTGCCATTTCTTTCCCTGGCAAGAAGAAGAAGGGATGGCTAAATGTTGAGAAAAATGATGGAACAAGGGAAATAGAACAACAACAACAAAAAACCATTCTCATTGAGTCAATTCTGACTCACAGTGACCCTTTAAATGTCACCAAGGGTCCTGTTTTCACTGTCCTAGCCGTAAAATGAAACTATTCCTAAGTTACTGGGGTAAACATGTCCCTTCAGCTTTAGTTTTGTCTGTCATTCTGCTCAACAACAAATGCAAGTTGACCTTGTTTGGATAATACTAGTTTCACCTACAAAGAATGAAAGACAAAGCAAGACTAAGTGATTGTGTTTGCAACTGCTTAAAAGGAGACTGAGAATTCTCAGTCATTTCTCTGTGACTGAACTCGTTAAGTCTCGCAACCTCTAACACATAAAAAGAGAAAGGGATTTGGTAAATTATAGGTAACAAATTAAAAGTCAAAAGAGCAAGCTGTCTTATGCAATGGCAAGTTCACAACCAAAGGGACTTTTTGATCACTTCCCAGAATGACGTAGAATGGTTGTGTAAGGTAGAGTAAAGAGGTTGGACAACTACACAAAATACATAGACATGACATTCTGGCCTTTATTTACATTGAGCTACCAGAGAGAGGTCCTTACACACAAGGAATGCCAATTAAGTTCGTGAACTCATCCTAGAAAAAGTACTATATACCTCACACCCCTTGGAAGGCTATGCACCCAAACCAGCACCTAGCCCATCCTTCAAAGCAATTTTGGAACTTTTTTTCTGGAATGGCCATCAGAGCTGTCATCATATTACCTTTGATGCCCTGAATGTCATTAAAATGTCTTCCTTTCGATATTTCCTTTATATCAAAGTAAGGAAAAAAGTCCTGGGGGCCAGATCAAGTAAGTAGGGAGGATGTTCCAATACAGTTATTTGTTTACTGCCTAAAAACTCCCTTCCAGACAACTAGACAAGCCCATGAACTTGTCACCATGCCACTATGTACAATGGCCATTCCAGAAAGAGTTCCAACATAGCTTTGAAGGGTGAACTAGGCACCACTATCAGTGCATAGCTTCCCAAGAGGAGAACTTTGAAGGTGACCATAACGATATTCAGCAGTGAGCTATGTAGCACTTAGAAGAATTAAGTTCGTGAGCTTAATTGTGGGAGATCACTTACTTACCTTTGGTGTTCTGACTGGTACCTCATAATGCAAACTTAAGGCAACATTGATAGTCAGCACTGTTACTAAAAACAGCTCCCAAATCATCTGTTTGTAGTTTGAATGAAAACACTGCTTGATTTAAGATGGAAGAACATGTTGAGGCATTCACATGTGACTCTCAAACTCTGTAGAGCCTCGATTCTGAAAACTGTGGTGCACAGACTAGCAGCATCAGCATCACTGGAGAGAGAGACACAGAGCCTGGGCTCTAACCCAGAATACTCGGTGGGAATCTGATTTGTATGCCAGATGATTTGTATGCACATTAAAACTTGGGAAGTGCTGCCTTGGGAGACACAAAAATTCAGAAAGGCTTTCCAGTCTGGTAGGAGATAAGACCACACACACACACACACACACACACACACACACACACACACACACATGCCAAAGCAGAACACGGTGAGTTCTTCCTAAAAAGTGACTATGTAGCATTAAGTGAGCATGGTGAAAAGAAAGGTCCTTCCCATAGACAAGCTTCAGAGAAGTCCCCACTGGGACTTGAAGGATGAGTAGGGTTGGGTGGGCACAGGTCAGGAGGCAAAAGTAGAGGTGCTGGAGAGGGCAAAGGGTGCTGGGAGCGCAGTGTGGTGGAGCATCAGAAAGGACTGTGGAGAGAAGACCCCAGAGTAACCGGAGCAGGGGGAGAAGAGTCTGGACTATTCCTGAGGTAGCAGGCGCAGTGTTGCTGGCTGTTGTGGAGTGGACATGACAAATGAGGTGGTGTGGCCTGGCAGCGGAGTCATGCAGGGTTGAGGAAGTGAGAGGCAGGCTGTTGACAGGAGCGCAGGTGACAGGAGGGCCTCACCCATCAAGTCAACTATGCTTCAACCTACAGTGCAGGGAGAGCTGCAAGCTGACTAATGTGAGAAGAGGAGAAGGGAGAAGGGGTGTCCAGGGTGAGTGACTTGCCCTGGCAGCCTTTGGAGGGTGTGGAGGAAAGCAGCTGGGAAAGACAGTTGAAGGACAAGACACAAATACGTCTTTTTCTTCTCCCATCTTTGAGCTAGGAGGTCATTTTTACACTTCTGATTGACTGGGTGACCTGGTTTTTGCATACAGGCTATAAAAACAGACAGCTACCAGGTTCTTAATCTTAGACTTTATTGATGTGGCGAAAGGAAAAAATAAATTAACGGTGCCACTTCACTACCTTAGTGAATTGGGTTTTGGCCAGCGTCTGCAAGCATCTTCTGCATGAACTCAGCAAATGATTTCCATTTGAAAACACAGCTCAAAGAGCACTTAATAAACGCAATTGGACGATGATGATTCACGTAGCAGCATGTACACCCATTCTCTGAGGGAAACAGAAATAAGGAACCAGCCAAGATAGGAGTCCCTTGGGGGCTGGAGTGCAACGTGGCTGAAGGCAGCTCTCAAATCGCGCAGGCTGAGCCTTTTGCTGTGTTCAAGTCTGTCGCCCTATTCTATCACGCTCCTTCCTTCCCTGCTATTAATTCTGAATCTCAAACCAAGCAATTCTTTTTTCTTTCTTTCTTTCTTTTTTTCATAAATGCAGCAGTTTAGGGAAAGGCATGGGTGAGCCACGGACCCTAGGGACTTAGACTACCCAGGGGCACCATCGAAGCGAAATAGGTCACGGGGCTCTAAAGGCAGCGCTCCCTGGCGCCCGCGCGGGTGCAGAGCCCTGGACCACGGCTGGGGTGTGATGCAGGAGGCAGCAGGCCGGGCTGAGTCGCCTCGGAGGGTGACGGTGCAATTATCGGCCTCCAGGCTCTCGCTCTCCCAGAGGGCGGTCCGGGTGACTCCTCAACTGGGGGTGGCCCCTTCAGGACCCTGGGGTGCTGCGAAGGTGGTGAGCTGGCTCCCTCCGGTCACCCGCAGCTGCGCGCGCACGCGCAGGGACCGGACAGGCTGGCGGCGCGCACGTGTGCGGGGGCGCGCGGGGGCCGAGCTCGAAGTGCGGCGGGGGAGGCGGGCGTGAGCCAACTGCGCCGAGCGCTCACCTGCGGCGGCAGCCCGTGCGCCCCGAGCCTCCTGGCTCTTCCGCGGCGGCTGTCGTCCCTGGTGGCCGGGCCGGGCGCCAACATGCGAGAGGAGTAGTCCGCGCAGGCTGGAAGAGGCAGAGAAGCCCCCCTCCGCCTGGGCGCATCAAGGTGACCCCCCTCGATGATCCCCGCCCCGGGTCCGTCGCTCAAGGCACCACGTGTGGCCCCCGCGAGTCCACCGCCCATCGCCGTGGTCAGGGGAGGGGCAGCAGTGCATGTGCATCTGTCTGTCCGTCTGTTTGCCTGTCTCCACCCTTCATTCCACACATCTGCCCTTGCCGACTTGGTCGCGCGGAGCAGCAGCCCACCTGGCACTCATGGGGGACGTCTGGGACCCCTCTTTGTTCTGCTTGGGGTTTGTGAGAGAGTGTGTGCACGCGCGTGCGGGCATTTTAGGGAGGGTGGGAGGTCAGTGTAAACGGGCGCTGTAAATACTCCGTCTAGGACCGTGGCCCCGGGCTTGCAAAGTGTCGTGGCCGCGTGGTGGTCTCGGCGACAGCCCAGATGTCGAGCAGTTGTTCCTTTTCGGCACGCGAGATGCGGTTTCTAAACGTGAGCTGCCCTCACTTCGGGAAGCAGGCGCCGCGAGCCGCGCGCTCCCGCCCCGCTCACTCCCTGCTGCGAGGCCGGGGCGCTGCGCTTGCCCTGCTCCCGGCAGCCCGCGTGCGGCGGCTGTAAACCGCTGGGACTTTTGCTTTTTGTCTCCTAGCAGAACAGCTTCGATGCACGAGCCTGGTGGCATTTGGTAGTCGTGTCTAAGTAGGGGCTGGCCTCTGCTTGTTTGGGTGCTTGGTGCATGATCGCGCATTGCCCTCGTGCCATCTCCGAGCATTAAAAAGCCTGTCTTTTCGTTGAAGAGGACCGGGCTTAAAATGAATGAAGACCTGCAGGTTAATGCCAGCGGGCTGCCTCGGGACCACTTAGAAGCCGGTCCTGCGGAGAACGTCTCCTCAGCTGCTGTCTCCTCGCAGACTCCTGTGGTGGAGCCCGAGCCGGAGCTGGTAGTGAACCCCTGGGACATCGTCCTGTGCGCCTCGGGAACCCTCATCTCCTGTGAGAACGCCGTCGTGGTCCTCATCATTTTCCATAACCCCAGCCTGCGAGCGCCTATGTTCCTGCTCATAGGCAGCCTGGCTCTGGCGGACCTGCTGGCGGGCATCGGACTGGTCATCAATTTTGTATTTGCCTACCTGCTTCAGTCAGAGGCCACCAAGCTGGTCACGGTCGGACTCATTGTCGCCTCTTTCTCTGCCTCTGTCTGCAGCTTGCTGGCCATCACGGTCGACCGCTACCTTTCCCTGTATTACGCTCTGACATACAATTCAGAGAGGACTGTCACGTTCACCTATGTCATGCTCGTCATGCTGTGGGGGACCTCCATCTGCCTGGGACTGCTGCCCGTCCTGGGCTGGAATTGCCTCCAGGACGAGTCCACCTGCAGCGTGGTCAGACCGCTCACCAAGAACAACGCCGCCATCCTCTCCGTCTCCTTCCTCTTCATGTTTGCGCTCATGCTGCAGCTCTATGTCCAGATCTGCAAGATCGTGATGAGGCACGCCCACCAGATCGCCCTGCAGCACCACTTCCTGGCCACGTCGCACTACGTGACCACCCGGAAGGGGGTCTCCACCCTGGCGATCATCCTGGGGACCTTCGCTGCCTGCTGGATGCCTTTCACCCTCTACTCCCTGATCGCTGATTACACCTATCCCTCCATTTACACCTACGCGACCCTCCTGCCCGCCACCTACAATTCCATCATCAACCCTGTCATCTATGCTTTCAGAAACCAGGAGATTCAAAAAGCCCTCTGCCTGATTTGCTGCGGCTGCGTTCCGTCCAGCCTCTCGCAGAGAGCACGCTCGCCCAGCGATGTGTAGCATCCTCGCAGCCAGGCGAACGCGGCGCTCGGAGGCCAGCGTTAACCAGGCGCTTTCACTGCCCGCTGAGCGGTTGAGACGCTTTCTTCCGTCCTTTGTACTGGAGTCTCCGCAAGCCGCCGCAGCACTTAGCCTTTGTAAAGCAGTGACATCGTTTAGCTGAGTTAAGTGATTGACGTGAAAATAATGTTACCAGTGTTTTTACCCTTAAAGAGAGAGATATATATATATGGTTGAGTTCTTTGTTCAGTGTTTTTGTTTGTTTGCTATTTTGTTGGGGGTGGGGGGTTGGTGATGGGGTGGGGAAGGAAAGTCTATGGCATGGCCATGATGTCATAAAAAGTTAGCTAGTCCCAGAGTTTTCTCCTGGACTTGAAATAAACTTGAGTTTTTGAGGAAAAACAGGGGAGAAATTACATCTCCAAGTCTTTTTTTTTTTTTTTTAACATCGAGGTAAATTTTCAATGCTGCATGCGTAGAACAAGATATGAGCTATTTCAAGCCAACAAAAATTGTTTACATAATTGTATTGGGAAGGTATCTGATATTGTTAACAACGCTGAAACCAAGAACCCATTCTTATCCATTCCTTCTTTACCCTCAGTGATTACTGGTTATGAATGGATATTTAACTTGGTATTTCTAGGAATGTGGCAGTTCTTTCCACACGGTTACTTCTACAGGTAGTCCCCAACTTACAGTGGGGTTCCTTACCAACAGCCCCAGCATAAGCCAGTTCTGACATAAGTTGAACACCTCTCTTTTTTACTTTTCACGGTCTGCTTGTATGATAGTGTTTTCAACAGTCGATCATAGCACTGAACATCTGCGAGTGAACATCCAAGAAGGATAACAACAAATTACCAGATGTGTCCGTAATACATATTGTACGTAATACATATTAGTAAAGATAAGAGGTACCAGAAAAAGAAAACTACAGGTGGACGTTCTTTAGAAGTTGGAGATTATCTGTACCAGCTAGACTACTAATTCAAATGCTTCCAGTGAAAGCCTGAGGCAAGGGAGTCTTTTTACAATACAGTTCATCAATACACCCTTCTAAAATTAATCATGGATTTATTTTGATTTACATATGAAGTAGGATTGATTCTAGCCACCTTTTTTTAGGAAACAAAAGGAAAACATATTAGTAATATCAATTGAAAATGGATTACCTTTATTTTAGTGTATTCTGAAAAATAAATTACGTGAGGCTATCGTGAAATATGGAAACCACTACCTTTCATATCTCTCTTGCTGAAGGCTATATTAATAGTTATTCCTGACTGAAACAAAAAAAATTTAATATTGCAGTGCTCTGGTTCATATTGTCTGCGTTGCAAATTGCACTGAAATTTGTGGCCTCCTATTTTAATTATTAATCTCAACAGTTATCTAATTAATATCTCTCATCTATGTCAAGAAAGTTCTCAAGTGGCATGACTCTGTGGCTTGTTTGGAAAAACTAATTGAGAACTCTTTTTTTCCTTCTGTTCACCAAAAGACAACTTTAGTGCAATAAAACTGCATCGATTGCTTTTAGAGAGTAGGTTTTTAGTCAGGAAATTGTGCAGAAAACTAATTTTGAACATATTGTAAAATCACTGTGTCTGAGCATCATTTCTATTAGTGCAGAGAGATGTTTTGGACACAAATTCCTGTCCAGTAGAATTAGAACAGCATCAACAGGAGCCCTGGTGGTGCAGTGGTTAAGTGCTCACTGGCTAACTGAAAGGTCAGTAGTTCCCACCTACTAGCCACTCCTCAGAAAGATGTGGCTGTCTGCTTCCTGAAAGATGACAGCCTTAGAAACCCTTGGCGCAGTTCAGGTCAGGTCACTATTAGTTGGCATGGACTTGGCAGCAGTGAGTTTGGTATATGGTTTCCTACAACACTTCTTTGTTTCTGTGGAGTTATCTATTAAGAAGTGTGCATGTGTATATGTATATGGACAGACATGTACACACACACACACACACACACACATACACATACACACACACACACACACACAGAGACACACATATTCAGTAATGTTACTTTTGCACCAGGGCTAAATACATCATGCAAAACAGCCCTATTTTCTTCAGTCCCAAGGTAGCAAATAATCTTTTATGTTATGTGTTTAAAATTTCTAGCTGCTAAGGACTTTGCGCTGTTTCTAATAGAATCACTCATAAATAAGACAATTCAGTTACCCTCCCAGAATCCTTATGTGAGGCCCGTTATCCAGTCTGTAACTCTTCAGAGGGTTGTTTTCCTTTTTTCTCTGTCTCTCTTTATTGTACACCTTTAAACAGTCAAGTTTGTTTTGAAGGTAAATCCACAATAAAAGTTTTGGTAAGAGAAAGAGAAATTATTCAACGAAATGATGCTTAGCTTTGTCCCCCAGCGCAAGTGATCTTTCAACAAAAGCTATCATTGTCCTTTCCTGTCATTGTTGGGCCTCTTGTACATATGGTCTATATAACCTATAAATACTTCTAAGATGTATTTTTTTTTAACATCTTAAATGTTAGCAATAATGCTTTCACAAAATACTGCTTATTATAGAGCAATAAGATCCTGCTGAGAGAGAATGAATGCAAGGAACCAAGCAGGTGACCGGGAGCCTGGCAGTGGGAACATGCTTAGAGACGCATGCTGTGTGATCTTTGTGTACACGAGGTGTTGTATTAGCACACACCTCCCTGTGCTAAGAGACTTCAGCGTGTTTGTATCACCTGCATGTGTACATGTACTAAGACACTGTTTCAGAAGAGTATTTTGGGTATATGAAGAATTTTTTACACCCAGATTGAAAGTGCTTATTAGATGTCCAGTCTTCAGCATGCTTAATAACTAACGAGTAGTCCTATAAAAATGCCTGTATTACATATGTTTGTATATATGACAAAGATTGAAATCTGGCTGTTTTCTGCCAGTAACAAGTGATACTAGCTGAACAGTGGCCAAATTGGCACCCAAAAACAACAGTCTTTATGGGAGCAGATCACTGGGTCTTTTTCCTAGAGGTGAGCTGGGCAGTTCAAAGTCCCGACCTTTCGGTTAGCAGCCGAGTGCTTAGCCACTGTGCCACCAGGACGGCTTCCTTACAACCAAGGTGGGCTGAATGGCTGTGACAGTTTAAATATATATGTGTGTTTATGGGACGTGTATTGGCAGGCAGGCAATGTGACAAGCACACTTGATCTGTGATTCCATGTGTATTATTACAGAAGATTAGTGGTACTCATGAAGATACCTCGTCCATAACTGGTCTTGGAAACCCTGTACCAAGCCTCCCATAGAGAAAACGTTCCTCTGTGCAAATCCAAAATGAAGTTGGAAGACAATGGTGATTTGCAGTTTCCAAGTAGGAGGGAGTTATTTATTAAGAAATGTACATGTGTATATGTCTGTGTGTATACCTTCCAGGTAACCGGAGGGATGCAGAAGGGCGAGAGAAAAGGCTGTTTCTTCCCTTGTTGGGTGCTGAGGAGTTGATTTGGACTCATAGACACCCTGTAGGAAAGAGAATGCACAGTAGAATCTGACTCCTTTGATGCATAGAGTTTCTGTTGTCTGATTATAAGAAGCAGATCAACGGGTCTTTCTTCCTAGTCCACCTGATTTGGAAACTCCAGTGAAACTTACTCAGCATCATGGCAACAAGCAGGACACTTCTAACAAATGGGTGCTGACTGCACACGAGGTACACTGGCTGGAAATCAAACCCCGTCTTCCATGTGGAAGGAGAGGGTTCTACCACTGAGCCACCACTGCTCACTTAATATCTGGTCGTTGATAGGTGCCATCTGTCCAGTTGGTTCCAGCTCACAGTGACCTGATGTGCAATGGAATGAAACACTGCACGGTCCTTTGCCATCCTGACAATGACTGTTGTGTCTGAGCCCGTTGTTGCAGCCATTGTGTAACACATCTGGTTAAAGGTCTTTCTCTTTTTTAGTAGTTCTCTACTTTACCAAGCATGACAACCTTCTCCACAGACTGGTCCTTTCTGACAACATGTCCAAAGTACATGAGGCCAAGTCTCCCCATCCTCACTTCCAGGGACCATTTTGGCTGTACTTCTTCCAAGAAAGATTTGTTTCTTAGACAGTGTTCTGCTGTTGTTCATAAAGTTTTTCACTGGGCAATTTTTCAGAAGTAGACTGCCAGGTCTTTCTTCCTAGTCTGTCTTAGTCTGGAAGCTCAGCTGAAACCTGTCTGCCATGGGTGACTGTGCTAGGTTTCAAATACCAGGGGCCTAGCTTCCAGCATCGCAGCAACATGCAAACCACCCAGTATGGCAAACTGACAGATGAGTGGGGATAAAGTCTGGTAAAAAAACCTTTGAATCCGGTTTTTTAAAAAAAAGCTTTCAGAATCTTCAAACCAATAGTTTCATTAAGGGAACAAAAAAATGGTTTGAATTAGTAGAAAAATCTGTAGCCCTCGAGAAAACAATGAGGAAGAAAACATTAGTTATTCTCACTGTTGTTTAGTGTTGAGTCGATTCCGACTCATAGCAACCCTATAGTACAGAATAGAACTGCCCCATAGGGTTTCCTAGACTGTAAACCTTTATGGTGAGCAGATGGCCAGGTCTTTCTCTTGCAAAACTGTTGGGTAGGTTCTAACCAACGACCTTTCAGTTCACAGATGAGCACTCAACCATTGCAACACCAGAGCTTCTCAAACTTTAAAGGAGATACAAATTAACTGAGAATCTTCTTAAAAATGCGGATTTTCACAAACATAAACTACATCTGGGGCATTTCTGGATTTCCAGCAAGTTCCCAGGTGATGCTGGTAGTCTGTGGGTGACATCTTGAGTAGCAATAATAAGAAGTGTTAATAGTTACCATTTTATAAATATGTATAAAGAGAGCTACATATATACATATCTATGTATACATAAAAGTGTTCTTGTCAGAAGGTTAATACATAGCCAGTCTGTGTTCGGTGGGTGCAAACTTCTCTAGAACTTATTAGTATCTAGCAGAGACTTATAAACATATATTTTGTTTTCAATTTAAATTATCACTTTTTTGAAATCTCTGATGATTATTATCTTAAGGAAGTTCTTTTGGTGACTTCATGTATTCAAGTAGTCCCCATCAACTCCCTCCTAACATAGTCGAATCTTTCAATTTTTTCTTTTTTAGTTTTCATTGTTCTTGCCTTTTACTGGAAACCTTGGTGGTGTAGTGGGTTGAGTGCTACATCTCCTAACCAAAAGTTCAGCAGTTCAGATCCACCAGGCACTCCATGAAAACTGTGGGGCCGTTCTACTCTGACTTCTAGGGTCGCTATGAGTTGGATTAATTCGTCGGCAGTAGGTTGGGTTTTTTGATTTTGCCTGTTATTATCAGTTTCTTTATAAAACTCATCTTTATTTGTCTTCAGGGGTTGGAAAGTTTACATATAAACTTAAAGATCTATTTTAACATTGTATGTAGTACATGTTACTAATGGCAAGATACACCAACATGAAACAAACAACAACAAAAAGACTGTTTTAAATGCAGTTCGCCATAACCTGAATACATCCTAAACTGGGGACTGCTGCTATATATGTGTGAAGTGTGTTCCTGTACATGGGTGTAAGTATGCTTGCCAACAAAAGTTTCATCTCTGTATTTTCAAGAAGAGTCTTCTCTACGGTATAGGTGGCTTGTGTTTGGGAGGCTGTGGGTGTATGTGTGTTTGTATAATTTATCTTGATATTTTGATATAATTGAGATGAAAATCTTTGTTCTCTACATTCTAAAATTCAGCTGAATTCATCCCAAAGTAACCTGACTGGACATTTATCTGTAACCTTTTCTCACTTTTCATCATCAAAAAATAGAGTCAGTTACAACAGTCATTCCATCTGTTGTACTTACTTTCTGCCAAATGAGAAGATAACTTTTTTATCTACTATTGTTTTTGCTGTTAGATACCATCCATTTGGTCTGACTCATAACAACCCTGTGCACAATACAACAGATCACTGCCCAGCAGTGTGCCATCCTCACAACTGTTGTAGTATTTGAGCCCGTTTTTGCAAACACTGTGTCAGTCCAGCTTATTGAGCACCTTTCTATAGTTTGTTCACCCTCTACTTTGCCAAGCACACTGTCCTTCTCCAGGGACTGGTCCCTCGTAATAACGTGTCCAAAGTATGTGAGATGGAGTCTTAGCATCTTTACTTCCAAGGAGCACCCAGTCTGGCTGTACTTATTCCGGGACGGACGTGTTTGTTCTTCTGGCAGTCTGCGTCATATTCAATATTCTTCACGAACACCCTGATACAGATACCTCAGTTCTTCTTCAGTCTTCCTTATTTATTGTCCAGCTTTGCCATTCGTATGAAAAAAATAGGCCCTCTGCCATCAAGTCATGTCTGACTCATAGCAATCCTAGAGGTCAGAGTAGAACTGCCCCCTAGAGTTTCCAAGGAGCACCTGTTGGATTTGAACGGCTGATCATTTGGTTAGCAGATGTAGCACTTAACCCACTACACACCACCAGAGTTGTGTATGAGGCTATTGAAAATTCCAGGACTTAGGCTGGCCGCAGCTTCGTCCTCAAGATGACACCTTTGCTTTTTAGCACTTCTTTTGCAGCACATTTGCTCAAGGCAATACCTTGTTTGATTTCTCAACTGCTGCTTCTGTGGGCATTGATTGTGGATTGAAGTAAAATGAAATCTTTAACAGCTTCAATCTCTTCCCCGTTTATCACAATATTGCTTATCGGGCCAGTTGCCAGTGTTTTTGTTTTCTTTACATTAAGGAATAATCCATATTGAAGGCTCTGATCTTTGATCTTGAAGCAATTGCTGCAAGTCCTCTTCCCTTTCAGCAAGCAAAGTTGCATCATCTGCATAACACAGGTCGTTAATGAGTCTTCCTCCAGTCCTCATGCCCCGTTCTTCTTTATGTGCTCTGGCTTTTCAGATTGTTTGCTCAATAGAAAGATAGAACAATTATGGTGAAACGATACAATGCTGACACCCTTCTCTATTTTAAACAATACTGTATCCCCTTGTTCTGTTCCAACAGCTGCCTCTTGGACCACATACAGCTTTCTCATGAGCACAGTTCAGTGTTCTGGAATTCCTGTTCTTTGCAATGTTATCCATAACTTGTTATGATCTACACAGTCAATTGCCTTTGGTAGTCAGTAAAACACAGGTAAACACCTTCCTGGTATTCTCAGCTTTCAGCAAAGATCCATCTGACGTAAGCAATGATATCCTTCATTCCTGAATCTGGCTTGAATTGCTGGCAGTGCACCGTCAATGCAGCTACAACATTTAAAAAATTATCTTCAGAAAAATTTTAGTTGCATACCACAGTTTTCTGTCTCCATGTTTTCACACGTTTCATTATAATACTTTACTTTGTCTTGTCCGGCTGCTCTTTGAAATCTTCTGTTTAGCTCTTCATCATTTCTTCCATTCACTTTAGCTACCCTGAAGAGCAAGCTGGCAATATTAATGATAGGTTTGATAATTTCCACATTCCCTTGGCTCTTTTCTTTGGAATGAGGAAGAATATGAATCTCTTCCAGTCACTTGGCTGGGTAGTTGTCTTCCAGGTATCTTTGAAAAAACTAGTGAGCCCTTCAAGTGTTGTATCTGTTTTTGAGACATCACAATCAGTATTCTGTCTATTTCTGGAGCCTTGTTCTTCACCAGTGCTTACAGTATGGCTTGGACTTCTTTCCTCAGTACCATAGGTTCTTGGTCATTTGCTACCTCCTGAAATGATGAACACTGATCAATTCTTTTTGGTACAGTGACTCTGTATATTCTGGCCATCTTCTTTTGATTCTTCCTGGCTGGTTCAATTTTTGGCCCATTGAATTCTTCAATATTGCAACTTGAGGCTTGAATTTTTTTCTTCAGTTCTTTCAGCTTGAGGGAAACCTTGGTGGTGTAGTAATTAAGCACTATAGCTGCTAGTCAAAAGGTGGGTGGTTCCAATCCAGTTGTCACCCCTTGGAAACTCTATGGAGCAGTCCTACCCTGTCCTACAGGGTTGCCATGAACTAGAATCAATTTGACAGCAGTGGGTTTGGTTTTTTGTTTTGTTTTCAGCTTGAGAAATGCTGCGTGTGTACTTCTTTTTGTCCATGTCTTCACACATTTCATTATACTGCTTTACTTTGTATTGTCCAGTTGCCCTTTGAAATCTCCTGTCTAGCTTTTCAATTTGCTTTAGCTACTCTACATTGGAGAGCAAGCTTGCAATTCTCTTCTGACACCCATTTTGGTTTTTTGTTATTTTATTTTATTTTATTTTGTCTTTTTAATGACTTCTGCTTTCTTCGTGTATGATATCCTTGATGTCATCCTAGAACTAGTTGATCTTCAGTCATTAGTGTTCAGTAAAGTTCAAGTATGTTCTTGAGATGGTCTCTAAATGCAGGCGGAGTATGTTGAAAGTCATTTTGGTTGAAAGCACCCACTTTGGCTCTTGTGGACTTATTTCAGTTTTCTTCAACTTCATCTTCAACTTGCATATAACCAGTTGAAAGTGTGTTCTGCAGTCAGCACCTGGCCTTGTTCTGACTGATGATAGGGAACTTTCCTACCATTTCTATTCACAGATGTAGTCTAATTTGATTCCTATGTATTTCACCTGGTGAAATGTGAATATAGTGACCATTTATGTTGTTGAAAAAAGATATTTCCAATGAGTAGATTGTTTGGTCCTTCAAAATTCTATCATGCAATCTCCAATGTCGTTTCTATCACCAATCTATATTTTCTAAACTACTGATCCTTCTTTGTTTCCAACTTTTACATTCCCAGCACCAGTAGTTATCAATGCATTTTTATAGCATGTTTGATCAGTTTCAGACTGCAGAAGTTAGTAAAAATCTTCAATTTTTTCATGTTAGACCATTAGTGGTTAGTGCATAAATTTGAGTAATAGTCATATTAATGGGTTGTACTTATAGGTATATGGATATTGTGTCACTGACAGTATTGTACTTCAGGATAGATCTCGAAATATTCTTTTTGATGATGAGTGCAACACTATTTCACTTCAGTTTGTCATTCCTGGTACAACAGACCATGTAATTGTCCAATTGAAAATGGCCAGTACCCGTCCGTTTCAGCTGACTAATGCGTAGGATAAGCATCATCAAGAATTCTATTTCATGGGGCGACTTTCCTTTTTTCCTTGATTCATGCTTCATATATTCCCCAATTTTGCAGCTCTTTCTTTTTATTTTGAGTTAGGTCACATCAGCTAACAAAGGTCCTGAAAGCTTGACTCCACACACATCCTTGAGATTGACCCTACTTTAAGGAGGCATCTTTTTTATTTTTATTATATTTGAATGCCTTCCAAGCTGAGGAACTCATCTTCCAGTGCTATATCAGGCAATATTCAACTGCTAGCCTTAAGGTTTTCACTGGCCAGGTTTTTCAGAAGTAGAACAACAGGTCTTTATTCCCAATCTGTTTTAACCAGGAAGTTCCACTAAAACGTATCTACCATGGGTGACCCTGTTGATGTTTGAAATACTAGTGACATAGCTGTCAGCATCACAGCAACATGCAAACCACCCAAGTATGACAAACTCACAGACTAGTGGTCCATTATCCACTATCCAATAAAGTTCCTGAAAGTGCAGAATTGAAGTGGATTTTAATATGTATTTTAAATATGTCCATGTTGTTGTTGCTGGGTGCCATCAAGCCGATTTTGACTCAGTGATCCCACGGGATGGGGTAAAAGTGCACCATAGGTTTTTCTGAGGTCAGTAGTTCAAATCTACTGGGTGTTCCTTGGAAACTCTGTTCTACAGGGTCACTATGAGTTGGAATCTACTCGATGGCACTGGGGTTTGGGTTTGATCTTTACAGAAGCAGATCACTAGGTCTGTCTCCCGCAGATCTGCTGGAGGGCTCAAACTGCCAACCTTTTGGTTGGCAGCTGAGTACTAACCATTGTACCACCAACTCTCCTTAATATATCCTATCAAATATCTACAGAAGAAATATGGGAATTTCTTTCTAACTATCAAAATTCAAATACTAGCCTCAAACACCAGTGAGTCAAGTTTCCATTGAAAATAAGTTTGGAGCATTAAATCAATCTTCTCCCCTATATCATCTACCATTTTTGTTAATATCTTTTTAAATCTAGGTGTGCCGTAATCCACTAAGGTGGGTGCCGTAATCCACTAAGTGCTGAGCTATGTAGTGTAAGATGACAATGAGCCTCTGCACCTCTTTACTGTAGAGCTGTAGTTCCAGTGTGGTCCCTGTACCAGCATCCATCAATGCATCAGCATCTCCTGGGAACATATTCCAAAAAGCAAACACTTAGGCCTCTGCCCCAAGCTACTAAATCAAAAACAGTTGCAGGGCCCAGCAATGTGAGGCTACACAAGCTCTCCATGGGACACTGATGACACTGGAGTTTGAAATCCACACCATGGAGCTTTGGCTTAGTCCTGAGGTCCTATTAACATTACTAACAATATTCCTAACCCATGGTTGCTAAGACCCTGTTAGGACCCGCTAAGCTTTTTCTGCTGCTTATGCCAGCCAGGTGTCGAGTCTTCCCCCTTCTAGCTGGTTTTTAGGTTATTGCCTTGCACTTATTTCTGTTGACTGTTTTGCCATTGTTGAGGTGATTTTTCAAGTCCAATTGTCTGCCCCTTCCATTAGGAATGGGCCACTACCAGATGCCATGTGGTACTTAACATGTAGGCAATTCAGTGAGAAGATGAATCTAATCAGACCTAATTCTTGGTGTCATAGGCTGGCCTTGTCTTTTCCTGCTCATGACTTATCTGTGAACTTGCTGGAATATCCCATAGTCGGGGCCACAGCCATCCAGTGACATCATCTGTGCATCCAAACCCACCATCGCATCCTGCTCTTCACGCACAAGCATGTGCACAAGAGCACACTTGCCTTTCCTCTCTCACTGTGCCTATCTCCACCTTTGTTTTCCAGTCCAGAGATCTAAAGTCTTCAGAGAGGAAGTCCTGAAAATCAGGGCCTTGCAGGTAGGTGTCTTACCTTCAGGTCAGTTCTGGGGCAAACCCAAGTCAGTGGGAAACCCATGCATGATTCCATACTGAGTATAGTTTCAAGCAGATAGGTTGGTGGGACATCTTACCCCATTCCTACACTAATCTCATGATCGTGTGTTTTCCAGGCCAGGTAGATTAGCAAGTAAACAGATTTTCAGCAGACTTTTCTTACTTCTAGGGACTAACTTGAAGCTGGAACCAAGTAGCATGTGTCAAGACTTATCATATCTGAAACCAAACTGACCGCCATGGAGTCGATTCTGACTTCTAGCAGCCGCACGTCTATCAGAGTAGAGCTGTGCTATGGAACGTTGGCAGTGGCTGATTTTTTCAGAAGTAGATTTCCAGTCTTTCTTCTGAGGTGCCCCGGATGGACTCGAACCTCTAGCCTTTTGATTTGTAGTATCCAGGTACGTTTACTGTGCACACCACCCAGGATCTCCTGACACAGCATAGGTCATCACCCTCTGGGTGCTTTTTACTCTTTAAAATGTTCGAATCTACAAGAACAGGACATTTTAAGTATTTAAAAGTTTTATTGTTTAAAAAAAATTGTTAAAAAGCCTCTCTTTTTGTAAGTTCATGATCTAATTTAACAAGAAGCAAGTTTCACAATAAAGACGACTGCTGACCAGATGGATAAGGTGGCTTTTTAACTCTGAGTAGACTTCAGAACAAGAAGCAACTCTCTTTCAGCCGAGAAACCTGATGATTCTCAGCTATAGATGCATTGTCACTTGACTCTTTGGGATCTTTTCATGTGACAAATCTAAATGATGACTAAACCAACTGAAGAAACTGTGGTCTCATCCAAACCAAAGCAAACCAGCTGTTGAGTCAATTCAACTCATGACAGAGTCATGAGTGTCATGAGTATCATGAGTGTGTCAGAACAAAACTATACCCCCTGGGTTTTCAGGGATTCATTTTTTGGAAGGTAGACTGCTGCACCTTTCACCTGAGACACCTCTGGGTGAACTAGCAGCTGAACGCATTAACCATTTGTACCACTGGCGCCTGTGTCCTCATTAATTTATTGCTGTGCAGTCAATTCTCACTCATATGAGCCTGTAGGACCGAGTAGAACTCCTTCATAGGGTCTCCACTAACAAATACCAGCTCCTGGGAAACCCTATGGAGCTTTTCTGCTCTGTCCTGTGGGATTGCTATGAGTTGGAATTGACTCAGTACCAATGGGTTTTACATGTCTTAGTAGTCCCAATGTCCACACTTCAAGCTGGAGAGATCTGAGGACACAGACAAGGAGGCAGAGGCTCAGGGGTGTCCTTGAGCTTGCCAAAGTCATTGGCTTGCTAGTGGTAGGCACAATACATTGCGATCATGATGCTTCAGCCAGAGTTTCTTTCGGGAACAGCTGTTCACTGACAAAGAAAAGCTTGAAGCGTGAAAACCTTTGTGTAGTGTACCCTCGTAGATCTGAATAATTTGTAGGTAAAAATTACATCCTTAGACACCTGATTGGAGCAGTTCTACTCTTTCTTAGAGTGTTGCTATGAGTTGGAATCAACTCAATGGCAATGAGCTTTTTTCAGGTTTACTGACTGTTAGAAATTACAATAAAAAGTGAGCGATAATTTTATTAAAGAAAATCGCATGAGTAAGCATCATCTGCTTATCAGTGGAGTCTCACACGTTGCTATGTCACTGAACAGGCTTCAGGAGAGCTTCCAAACCAAGAAGGACTAGGAAGGAAGGCCTGGAGATCTACTTCCAAAGATCAGCCAGTGAAAATCCATGGATCACAATGGTCCAATCCACAGCCAGTCATGGGTGTGTCACAGGCTTGGGCAGGGTCCCCTTCCATTGAGCCTAGTGTCACCACGTGTCAGAGACCACCTTAGCAGAACCTCATAGCACTCTGAGCCCTGATTCTATTCTAGATGTCATTCTAAGTGTTTCCATGTGTTGACTTTTCAGGCTCCTCTTCCACAAAGGTAGTATTTGAAAGTCTTTGGTCTGGTGCTAAAATGGGGGAAGTTTACGTAGATAGCCCCTTCTTAAGTCAGCAAATTGACAGTAACTCCCATAAACCTCTTCTGTGCTGTTCACATCCCTGGGGCTTAACACACTTGTGTGGTGTCTGGGCCCAAATGCTCCAAGAACTTGTTAGCTTAGTGACGCATGTTCTAGATCAGAAGTCATTGCACTTTCAGGGCAGACTGTATAAGGTTTGCAAGCCCAAAATATCAGCACAAAAATGAAGACTATGATAGGCATTGGGATTCTTTGCCCACACCAGGGTGAGCAAGCTCTAAAGGTGGGTGCAATGGTCTAAGGAGCCCTTGTGGTGCAATGGTTAAGTACATAGCTGCTGATCTAGAAGCTGGTAGTTCAAATTCACCCAGTGATTGTAGGGGAAAGACCTACCAATCACTCCTGTAAAGAAAACCCTACTGGGCAGTTCTTCTCTGTCACATGGGATAGCTGAGAGCTGGAAATGACTCGATGGCACCTAATGATAACAACAACACGCAGACTTCCAGAACCCATCCACAGATGCATCTCTCAAGTCTTTTTGAGAAGAGGCAGGAAGGCCCCACATGTGACAGAGTGATAAGCTGTTGGCAATATTAATGCTACAACTGTTATTAAAAAAGGCAGCAGACAGCAAAATCTATGGCACGATTCCGGGCACTGTCATAGACACTTCTTATGAACTATCTTTTTCAATTTTTATGATAACCCATTGACACATAGGAACTTTTATTATACCCACTTTACAGATGAGGAAATTAAGGGCTAATAGATTCAGTCCTCTATTTCTTCTGCCATGTGGCAGGTCTGCCCAACACCAACACCTCTTTACCCTCAGGAGCTCTTACTTCCCATCTATCCTCACAGACTCACCTGGGTGTCTGCATTGAGCAGGCCAATCTGCATATTAGAAACTGCAATGGCTGGAAGACAGGAAACCTCTAGAATCTCTTCTTTGTAATAACTAAATACAAGACTGTCTCCTACCACTTGCTGAGGGATGTTTCATGCTTCTGCTTGAACACCTGCACACGACTTACATGAACTGCATCGGATGTTTGAACAGAGGCTACCTCCACTACCACCTATGTTTTATCCACCTGCTGAACCAGATGAGCCCTGGTCTTTAAAAAACAAAGTTATTTTATGAGTCTCAAAAAATTTTTTTTTCAGGGAAGCAAAGAAGATACTTGCAATTATAGGTAACCTGAAGAAACTCTCAGAATAAACTACTTGATAAAAATAGGATTTTTTTTTTAAGCATTAGGACAGCTGTTTTCTTAATTCTATAGATGGAAGAAAGGCATAGATGGGCTATTTTCCCATTCTGCCAAGTTTGCAAGCTATTTTAGAAGATGATCTGTATATTTGATAAAAGATTTTACTGAAAGTGATCAATTTTGACAGTCTATTTTCAGTAGAGTGATCCATTGACTCAGAGACCTTTGACCGAAGAATAATCCCACTGCAAACAGAACCTAGTGAAAGTGTGCCTCAGTGACATGTGTGTGTGTGTGTGTGTGTGTGTGTGTGTGCATGCATTAGTGCAGACACACAATCTATGCACTCTGTCTTTGGTTTGTGCAATGAAATACGGTTGAAGATATACGAAATCAAGCTTGCCTTTTCCGCAACAGATAGGAAATGAAATAATGGGAGTAGGACCAAACTGAAGAAACCTACTCAGTTATTCCAAACATAGGCTTTTATATGCTTAATGAAGTACACAGTTCAATAATCCATGAATTATTTTTAATATCGAGGCTACTGTATATACTTGGGGTTTTACCATTTTAGTTGGCAAGTATCTAGTGTGGAATTATATGATCTAAACGATAACTTACTTAAAAAAGCACAATCAACTTTATTTTCTATTTTGGTCACTTAAAAGACATGCTAGAGCAGGAGTGTCCAATAGAACTTTGTGTGGTGGTGGAAATGTTTTATGCGTATGTTGTTCAGGACAGTAGCCTACCCCCGCAGGGCTACTGAGATTTAGAAGTGACTGCAGTGCCTGAGGAGCCCTGGTAGTGCTGTTGTTAAGATCTTGGCAGTTTGAATCTACCAGCCACTCCCTGGAATCCTTAGGGGTGGTTCTCCTTTGTCCTAAAGAATTGATGTAAGTTGGAATCAACTCAACAGCAGTGGGTTTGTTTTTCTGTTTTTTAGGTTTAGTGTGCTTAAAAGGAACCCTGGTGGCATGACAGTTTAAGTGCTCAGCTGCTAACTGGAAGATTAGCCGTTGAAACTCACCCAGCAGATCTGAGGAGAAAGATCTGGCAACTTCCCTTAAAGACCACAGCTTAGTGCACTCTATGGGGCTGTTCTACTGTACTATACAATGTTGTTATGGGTGGAAATCGACTCAGCAGCATCCAACAACAAGGGTGCCTCAAGAACTTAAGTTTTAATTGTATTTAACTTAAAGCAATCTGAGTTAAATTTAGAAAGCCTGATATAGCTAGTGACTACCATAACCACACAGATACACTGGACAGCTGAGGTCTACCCATGGCTGTTGGGTTGATTCCAACTCATAGTGACCGTATAGTACAGAACAGCAATGCCACGTAGGGTTTCCTAGGTGGAGCTCTGTATGTGAGCAGATTGCTAAGTCTTTCTCCTGCTGGTGGATTCAAACAACCACCCTTTTGGTTAGCAGCTGAGCATTTAATTGTTTGCAGTGCAGGTCTAGGGGAGAGAAGCTAAATTTCTCATAGAGGCAAATAAAAGAAATAATTTTTGTTTAAAAAAATGACAGGCCAGAGTGACTGTATCATGTGTGCACTTTACGGTTCTGTGCATCTATAGGATGTTGTCCTGCTGACCTCTTACTGGAGGCAGGGGAGCGGGTAGAAAGGAGGGGACAGGAGATTGTTGGGAGGATAAGACATGTATGGAGTGGAGAGGAAGAGTGTGCTGTCACTGGGCAGGGAGAGCAGTGGGAGCTGCATGTAGGTGGGCATGCAAATTTATATGGGAATTTACATTTTCACTCAATCATAATAAGAAAAGAAAAATAAAGACAGGTGTTATTTTTAGGAAATCAAGTTTCTGCCTCTCAGTCATCTTCACTCTTAGACCAACGTTGTTATACATTGTGCCAGGTTTTAAGAAAATCTAATGTAAGCATGTTTCAAAGGGAGGAAACTAAAAAGAGAAGAGTGGTTATCACTTGGCACAAAGATTATTCCTTCAAAAGACTGACCACAATACTTTTAAAATAACATGTTTTCTCCTCCATCTAAAATATAACTCTCTTACAGAAAGTGAATATAATAATTCCTGGACCCAGAAGGAAAAATTTGGTGGCAAAACTGATTGTGTTCGAGCTCCTGGGGCCGCTGATGACCTATCCCTTGTTCTAGGTATAAGTATCAGTGTCTCTGTGCTTGTTACAGGGGTGTAAGCCTTGGATACAACTTGTGGTATGTGTGGGGTAGCAAGGGAGGTATGTCATGTTCAGTTGTGGTTGAGTCAGTTCCAGCTCATGGTGACCCCATCCCACACTGGTCAGAGTAGAACTATGCTCCATTGGGTTCATGGCCATGAGCTGCAGAAGAAGGTTACTAGACCTTTCTTCTGAGGTCCATCTAGGTGGACTCAAACTTCTAGCCTTGCAGTTAGCAGCCAAGGTCTTTAACCATTTGTACCATGCAGGGACTCCACTCTGGTCTAAGGATGATTTTTGTTTAGCATTTCCTCCCTTCCTTCCTCTTCTTAAAACTCAGAAGTCTTCTGCCACATTTGACTATTAGTAGACTGCATGATTGACTTTGCCCAAGTTCTTGTGCTGAGTAAACCTTCAGTCACTTGGACCAGGCTTGTCACAGCTTTGCATCTATACCACCAAACTCATTCTCTGAGGGCCAGGGCCAAGGACAGTGAGGGTGCCTAGGGAATAGCCAATGAGGAAACTGAAGCTTAACCAATTTCTTTCCCCTTGGTGAAACACAGGCAGCCTATGGAGCAGTGTAGGAGGCTGTCTCTGAGCAAAACCAAAGTTAGAATTGTTAACTGTGGCTTCTCTGGGCTGGGGTAGGATGAGAAGCAGTGCCTTCATTAATGAAATATCTATCTGCCAGGACTGGTGGGTGAGCAGGGACTAGCTGGAAGAGCCCAAATGAAGGTGGGAGGAGTCAGGTTTCTGCTGCCCCTGGTCAGCAGACAGTAACAGGTGAAAGGGTGGTGGCCCCAGTGAAGAGGATCACCTTCAATTTCACGTGCCAGTGATGAGTAATGCTTTTTCTTGACTCTAATAATGTATCCTTGAAGTTATGCTTTTTTTCTATCTTTTCTTGCCTCCCCATGTTGGTTTTTGAGGGACAGAATGAGAAAAACAAAAGATCGTTTTATAGTGGTCTCCTACCTAATTTGTCTACAAGTCGCTTTCCCCAGGGAATTTCATTTGTGTTAATGCAATCTGGTAATTTCAGCATGAGAGTTTCACAGTTCAAGTCCAGTCACCTCTAGTAAAGCAAACACTACTCAGAGGTGTAACTCTGGGTGTCAACTCCAAGATGCTGCTTCTTCCCAGTCACACTACCTGCCACCCAAGCCTGAGAAGAGGCCTGAGTAATTTTCACACTCTCTTCCACAGTTCTTGTGGCCCTTTGCAGCCCAATCTCTAAAATGTCAAATACTGAAAATTCATCCACTTCTTTTCTCATTGTCCTCACGATTTCACACTTGGATTAAAATCAGATAGTGAATGCGTTTTATTTTCATTTTTCAAACAGCACAAGTAATTCTTGTTCAATATGGCAATTGCACTATGCTGTAACACTGTTGAGAATGTACAGTTTTATAGGTCATATTGTAACAGTGTAGATAAAAAGAAAACAGTCTTCTCTGAGGCTTGTGTCGTTTTGTATGTGATACCTATGATGAATAAATTTTCCTTTATAAAAAGACAGTGTATTTCTTAATTTGGAGTAGCTCTATTTGTTGGTTGATTTCAGTGACCTTTAAAGTTTCAGTATGCTTAAAGACAAGGCTATCTTATTGCTTACAGAACACTGAGTTTATGTTAAACAATAAAAAATCCCAGCTCATTGCCATCAAGTAGATTTTGACTCGTAGTGACCCTATAGCGCAGCAGAGAACTGTCTCACAGGGTTTCCAAGGAGTGGCTGGTGGATTTGAACTGCCAACTTTCTGGTTAGCAGCCAAATGCTTAACCACTGTACCACCAAGTCTCCTGTTTCTGTTAAGAGTGATGGTAAAATTGGGAAACATACAGCAGCGATCACTGCACAACCTGATGAATGTCATTAATGTCACTGAATTATACATATACAGAATAGCAAAATAATAAATGTTTTGTCACATACGTTTTTACCACAATAAAAATTCTAATACTAATAATGTTTTTTGAAAGGACACCTTTCTCTAGAGCCCATAGACTGAGTCTGAAAACCTGAATTTGAGAAAGACAAAACCTTGAAGAGGTAACAAAATCACACTGAATTGCTTTTCTACAGAATCTTGATTACACTAATTTTCACATAAACAATTTAAAAATGTACAAGATCTTAAATAGGCAAAGATTCTGAGGATTGGAACACTTTGATGACCACAGGAGCACAACCCAAGGGAGTGAGCATAGAAAAAGACCAAATCCAGGGAGTGTGTAGCTCTGGTCAGAATGTGTCACCTCTCCTCCACTAGCCATTAATGAATCCTGTGCTGGAGCCCCCTGTGTCTGCCTCCTGCATCAGCTACAGGGCACCAGGTCAGATGTCAGAAAGCAGAAACTGTTGTGACTCAGGCCAGAGTCGGCATGTGGGCCAGGACATTGCCTCACCATATCTTGGATTTTTTCTTTCTTTCTTTTTTAAACTGTGCTTTAAGTGAAGATTTACAGAGCAAATTAGTTTCTCATTAAACACTTAATACATACATTGTTTTTTTATTTTTATTTACTATAACTGAGTGAAAATGTACATTCACGTATAAATTTACATGTCCACCTATATGCAGCTTCCACTGCTCTCCCTGTCCTGACTGCACACTATTCCTCTCTGCTCCATACATGTCCTATCCTCCCAACAGCCTCCTTTCCCCTCCTCTCCGTCCATTCCCCTTCCTCCAGCCAGAGGTCAGCAAGATGATATCCTATAGATGTATAGAACCATAAAGTGCTTCCAATATATGGTCACTCTGCTTTGCCAAGTCCAATCCATTCCTGTCCAAAGAGTGGACCTTTGTTATAATTTATAGGAAAGGGCAGCATCAGGGCCGGGGGCCATGCTCTCAGAGGAACCCCAAAACCGCTGGACCATCAATTGAGGTCTTTTAGTGGAGATCTCATGATGCACCCCTTTTTAATACATACATTGTTTTGTGACACTGGTTGCCAACCCTACAACATGCAACACTTTCCCCTTCTCCACCTTGGGTTCTGTATTATCAGATTTCCTGTTTCCTTGTTCCCTCTCATCCTTTGGTTGGTATGGCCACTTAGTTGCTTTTTTGTCTTAGGGGCCTGCCTAATCTGTTACTGAAGGGTGTTCCTGAGGAACAGATTTTTTTCCTTGCTCTGTAAACTTGACAGTCAGATTCAAGGTTGTCAGTCCTTATCCGCTCCCACACAAGGATATTGGAACCCTGAGAGGGTAATGAAATTGCAGAGGACTGGGAGCAGAATAGGGAAATGATCCCTTCATCTTAGACCAGGCTCAGTAATTATTATGGTTTCAATTGTGTCCTTCCAAAAAATATGCTGATTTTTATGCAAATAACTTACAAATTGCATGTGTTTGCAAACCACACCAGCTCAAGTGCTATTTTCAGGAGCCTGCTGTACCAATATATGTTGCTGACTTCAATTTTGATTTTTTTTTCTGTCCAACTGATCTAATGTTACTGAGGTGAAACAGATCTCCTGGAAACTTCATTTAAGATACGTATTTTGCTAAAGTAAGCACAACCAACAGTGAGCCATACAGGCTCATAATGACATGGATGACATATTGAGACCAAAGAGCAGGAATGCATGAAGACCTAGAAATTAGTATGCAAGAAATGATCCCTCGCCTAAAACTATAAAAATAAGATATTGTTTACATTTTATTGCTTTCATAAGTCTTAAACTGAAACAATTTTTGATAATCAATGTCTTTGAAATCAACCAATAAAAGTCACCTGAATAAACTGTATTTTCACTAACTAAACAATGGATAAGTGGCAACTTTGACAAAGGATACAACAGGACACAAGACAGGAAGAGATAGCACAAGTTGACCAAGGTAAGGTCATGGAAGCGTGGTAAACACATCCAGACTCCTGAGGGATGGAATTACTGGGCTGAGGGCTAGAGACCATGGCCTCAGGGGACATCTAGCTCGACTGACATAGTTTATAAAGTAGCTGTTCTACGTTCTATTTTGGTTTGAGTAATGTCTGGGGATCCGACTCGACGGCACTTGGCTTGGCTGCTAACGTCTGGGGTCTTAAAAACTCGTGAGCAGTCATCTAACATACTTCACTTGTTACACCCTGTCTAGAGCAAGAAAAAAGAAAGAAAACAAGAGACACAAGGGAAAGATTAGTACAAAGATCTGATAGACCACGACTACCACAGCTACACCAGACTGAGTCCAGCACAACTACATGGTGCACGGTGTCTAGCTACCACCACTGACCGCTGTGATAGGTATCTCAATGGAAGGTCCTGAACAGAGCTCAAGAAAAATGTAAAATAGTGTTCAAACTCACAGAAAAAGACCAGACCTACCAATCTGACAGAGACTGGAGAAACTCCTGCACTATGGCCTCAGAATCCTTTTTAAGTCAGTACTGAAGTCACTCCTGAGGTTCATCCTTCAGTCAAAGATTAGACATGCTCCTAAAACAAAACAAGACAAAAGGGGTAAGGACTAGAGGAGACAGGAAAGCTGACAATGGGGAACCCAAGGTCGAGAATGGAAGAGTGTTGACACGTTGTAGGGTTGGCAACCAATGTCACAAAACAGTATGTTTTTAAATTATTTCTTGAGAAACTAATTTGTTTGGTAAGCCATACTAAGCAGAATAGTAAATAACAACTTTTTAAAAAGAAAAAAAAAAAACCCTACAACTTAATCTTGTAGAAAGAAATCGCGTTTTCATTCTCATGGAAAGGTCATTCCTCTTCATGAATTTAGAAATCCACGTGAAACTCATCTTAAAAATCTGAGATCGTCTTTGTTTGCCAGAAGCTTCACTTTGATCTGAATTGGGACAGTAGAGACAATTTGATATTGTTTACTTCAAGAAATCATCCACTCAGGCTATTCTGCTTTGGGCACACGATGTGTGTGTTTTCCCAGATTCACTCCGTTCAGCTCCTTTTTCTCCTTTTCCATGCATGAATGGACAACTCTCCAACCTTGAGCTCTCGACTACTGCCCTTCTGCTCATTTCTTCTGCCCTCACAATGACTTTCAGTCATAAATTAGCAGTGTGGGACTTCTATTTAATTCCTGCGATGATACTAAAGAGCTCTAACCTGTAGGTTTATGAACTGAAAAACATGCACAATATAAGTGATAACTTGGTGTTTTTAGTACAAAAAAAAAAGCTACTGCTGTTGAGTTGCTTCCAACTCAGAGCAACTCTATATGACAGAACAGAATTGCCCTATAGAGTTTCCAAGGAGGGCCTGGTGGATTCAAACTGCTGACCTGTGGGTTAGCAGCTGTAGTGTTTAACCAGTACAACACTAGGGTTTCTGTTTCTAGTACAGAGATCTCAAAATTCAAATGTGAGATGTATGAGAAGCAAGGGTCTTTTTAGATGCTGGCAGGCATATGACTAAGGTGACTTACGATTACTGATCGAAGACACTGGCACTAATAAGACATAATTAGACTGTGAACTAAGCGGACCCAGCAGAGCTTAATGGTTTCATTTAAGATGACTGGATTGGGTGTTGTGATTCAACCACCGAGACAAGAGAGATCATCTGTCTGTCAGTTTTGCTCTGTTTATTCCTCCACTTAAAAGTCAGTCAAAAGTTGTCATCAGGCACTGTTGCATTGGTTCCAACTCGGGGCAAACCCTATGTACAACACAACAAAACACTACTCGGTCCTGTGCCGTCCTTACAGTCATTGCCATGTTTAAGTCCATTATTGGAGCCACTGTCTCAGTCTATCTCCTTGAAGGTCTTCCTCTTCTTGTTGATCCTCTACCTTACCAAGTATGATGTCCTTCTGGTCTCTCCTAATAACACATTCAAAGAATGTTAGATGAAGTCTCACCATCATCGCTTCTAAGGAACATTTTTGTTGTACTTCTTCCAAGACAGATCTGGCCATTCTTCTGGCAGCCCATGGTATATTCAGTATTCCCTGGAAGATGAGTGTGATACTTCTATCAGCAGAGATTGAATCAAGATTCCTGTTGATAGTATCTCCAGGCCATTTATGCCAGTGCTTTTCTTTGTTAACGCTTTCAGTTGGAGAACATGATTTATGGACAGGTTTATGTAGGTTCAAAGTTCTTATTGATGAATTTACAGTGATGAGGATGTGATTATCAATTTAATAGAAATAAATACACAGTTCCAATTATTTATTTCTCAGTTACTGGGATACTATCAAAACCAGTCCACGATTTCTTGACCATGGCTTATACCTTTATTATACAAACATGGTCAAAAGTAATATTTTCAGACTATTGAATGAGGGTGAATGAGGCCGAAATTCACTTCTGAAAATGTCCCAAGATATGAGCAATATATACACGGGTACTCTATGGCAGGACTTTTCACATAAATTTGTCATTTTCAGTCATTATATGTGCTTACATGTTCTTTACATGGTATGCTATTTGTGAAAAATACAGTATACTAAAGTCCTAACCACTATTTTCCTTGTTATGTTTCTTACCATATAATAAGACAGTATACAGTACAGAGGAAGTCAGCACAACTTGACCAAGGCAAAGTCATATATGATTCCTAGACATAATCAAATGCCTTGGGGAACCAGGGGCTGAGAACTGGAGATCCTAGTCTCAGGGGACATCTAGGACAATTGCAATTGTCAATAACATAATTCATAAAGAAAATCCTAGTTTGATAAGTAGTATGTGTGGTCTTTAAAGCTTGAAAGAGGCCTTTAAAATGTAATTTAAGATGCTTTTATTGGTCCCATCCTATCTGGAACAAAGTAGAATTTAGAAAACAAAAGACACAAGGAAAATGCTAATTCAGCCTGAAGACTAATAAACCACATGAACCACAACTGCCACCAGGCTGAGGTAAGAAGAACTAGATGGCCAGCTACCACCAGTGACTGTTCTAACAGGGATCACATCAGAGAGTCTCAGATAGGGCAAGAGTAAAATATAGGGGGGATAAAAAAAAAAAAGAAAAATGATCAGAACTGCTGGTCTAACAGAGACCGGAGAAACTCTCAAGATTATGGCCCCTGGACACCTTTCTAACTCAGAATCAAAGCCACTCTTAAGTTCACCTTCTAGTCCAAGATGAAACAAAACAAACAAAAGGGTCAATCCCAAATTTAATCCCTTCTGAGTAAACAAGTTGCTGTCAAGTCTATTCCAGCCCTTAGTGACTCCATGTGACAAAGTGGAATCTCCTGACAGAGTTTCCAAGTAGCCAATGGCCACATCTTCCTCCAGTGGAGCAGTGGAGGTTTAAATCACCAACCTTTCAGTTAGCAGCAAAGTGCTTAATTATTGCTCCCTAGGGGCTCCCTAATCCCTCCTGATTGGTGTCTTATAAAAAGAGTAAACAGATTCGGAAAAGAACATATAGGAGGAAGAGACCATACGAGGTATACGGAATCATCTACAAGCCAAGGAACATGAAGGAATGCCTGGGACTACCACAAAGACAAACTCCCCACTACAGCCAAGATGCTGATTTGAATTTCCATCTTCCAAGACCATAAGACAGTATATGTCTGTTCTTTAAATTCACCCATTTGTGTGGCACTTCTGATCCACAGCACTAGGAAACTAAGACAGTGATCTATAGCAGTGACCAACTCCTTTTTGCAGCATGAATTAGGAGGAGTGGGCAGAGATGTGGCCTGGACAGAGTTTCTCTCTCCAGTGCTTAGGGCCTTTGATAGAATAGTGCTCTTTTTCAGTACAGTGCTTGGGTCTTTGCCCTGTTTTCTCAGAACCAGAGGGGTATTTCTGTGCAGCCACTGCAGATGATGAGGGAGAGGCTATTGGGGTCTTCCAGGACCCCTTCAAGGAAAGTTGTCTTCTAAGGCAGAAGTCCTGTCTTCCATTACAAGAGGCAGGGAAATAAGAAAGAGTAGTGCATTTATCTCTGTTTGCAAACATTTGACACCAGAAGCTTAAGTTGGTTGGTTGGTTGGCAAACAGATAGAAAACATTTTTTGAAATTTCTACCTTGAAGAATCATTATGGTTAACAAACTTTATACAAAATAAAGTTGCTATGGTCACATAATGTTGTTGTTGAGTGCTGTCAGTATGATGCCAGTTCACAGTGAGCCCATGGGACAGAATAGATGTACCCCATAGGGTTCCCTAGGCTATAATCTTTACAGGAACAAATCACCAGGTTTTGATCCTGCAGAAGAAATGGGTGAGTTCAAACCGGCAGCGTATGAGTTAATAGCCAAACATCTAACTGTTGTGCTACTAGGGCTCCTTTTGATCAGATGATAGACACCCCTACTCTTCTCACAACTGAGATGAAGGAGTAAGGTCTTTCCCAGGAAGATGCCTGGTTCCTGAGAGTGTCTCCTTCACATCATCTAGATCAGCTCCCTGGACAGACTTTTGCCTTAGAGTTGAACTATGCTGGGCAGCACCTTGGACAGAGCTTTGGATATAGAGAATGGTCACCCAGACAGCTTCCTAGAGCAGGGGGTTTCAGGGTCAGCTGTACTGAGAAGGAGTCTCTGTGAGTCAGGCTCTGAGAATGATGGCATCTCACACTGCCCAGCACACACCTAGCCACTGCTGTTCAGTTGCTTCTGACTCTAAGCGACCCTATAGGACACAGTAGAACCACCCTCCTAGCGTTTCCGAGGAGCACCTGGCAGATTTGAACTGTCGACCTTTTTGTTAGCAGTCTCAGCACTGAACTATTCCACCACCAGGGTTTCCAGTACCCACCATCCCCAGCCAAATGCATCCTGTCATCTTTCTGCCCTCATGATAAGTTTATTTACATGGCAGTGTTTCCTCACCCAGACTAGCATGTGGAGTTCTTCCTGTGGTGAGGAAGTGTCCCACAGCTCACTCTTCCTCTTCACATACGGGCACTGAGGTCTTGGTCAGACTCAGGTCAACAAGTCTTCCGTGTAGCATCACCACTCAGGTTGACTTCTTGCAATTAAACCACATCCCATACCTATCCCCATGCCCACCCCACCATTTCCTTCCTCATGGAAGAAGTTGTATCCATAAGCTGAGTGCCAAGAAAACTCACCTGGGCCATCTACTAAGGCAGACATTGGTTCCTGTAGATGGATAGACCTGTTCAAATCCTGAGGCTGTCACTTCCTGTATCTGTGACCTCTGGTAAGCCCTTTCATTTGCTAAGCTAAAATTTTCTCATCTGTAAGATGCTAATGGAGTCCCTAGGTTGTGCAAAGGGTTGACACACTCCACTGCTAACCAGAAGGTTGGACAGTCAAGTCGACCCAGAAACTGTCTCAGAAGAAAGGCCTGAATATCTACTTCGGAAAAATCAGACATTGCAAACCCAATGGAGCAGCAAACTACCCCAAACACCTGTGGGGTGCCTGTGAGTTGGAGTCAACTTGATATGACTGGTTGAGATGCTGCTGATGAGAATAAAAGCAGCATGCAGGAGGAAGAGAATACATGGAATCCATTTCATTATTGCTGATGAAAACTCTCTTGAAATATCAGCAGAAGAAAGCAAGCCCTAAACTAAAACTGTCAGATATTATTCCCCAAAGGGGTAAATAAAGCCCGGAGAGAAAGGAAGTGTCTGAAGTCACAGCAGAAGTGGAGTGGGATTGACACCATTCCCCACTTCCCAGCACCACACGAAGGCCAGACTCCTGTCACACTCAAGTAAGAAGGATGAGCTCTATACAGACAATTCGGAGAAGTCAGAAAAACAGAGCAGAACACATAAATCCATGATTCTCCTACTCCTCAATAACCACTTACCATTGCAATGTATCTCCTTCCATTATTTATCATCGCTTCTCCAAAAACTGGCAACTAGTCAGTGAAACCACTATGGATTATAGAACATTGTCCAAGACTTTGGCCTACTTAGTCTGGCTGTATCATCTGTAAAGACCAATCGTTGGAGACAGAGATCATTTTTGGTAAATTGGAGGGCCAAGGAAGATGAGAAGGACCTCAGTGAGATGGACTGACACAGTCGCTGTAACAGTGGACTCAAACATACCAAGAACTGTGAAAGTGGCTCAAGACTGGGAGGCATTTCATTCTAGAATTGTCATAGATCAGAGATGACTCAACAGCAGCTAACAATGACAACAAGGTTGTAGACAAACTGGAATGAATTAACTTTCAAAAGTCATAAAGAAATAGAGTCAATGAAGAATGATGAAAGGAGTTGGGGTTATTTGTCCTGAAGTAAAGGAGACCAGTTAGCAACTTGCCTTATCATAGCTAGAAAGGACTTTAAAGAGGTGGCTTTTTCTCAGTGTTGATAAATTAGTAAATAAGAGGCACATTGTTGTTGTTGTAATTAGACTCTGTCAAGTCAACTCTGACTTATAGTGACCCTGTGTGTAACAGACCCAACACTACCCAGTCCTGCACCATCCTTAAATGCGTCACAATGCTTCAGCCGATGGTTGCAGTCACTGTGTCAGTTCACCTCATTGAGGGTCTTCATGTAATTGATGGCCCTCTACTTTACCAAGCATGATGTCTTTCTCTAGGAACCAGTCCTTTCTGATGACATGTCCAAAGTGCATGTGGCAAAGTCTCCCCATTCCTACTTCTTAGGAGCTTTCTGGTTGTACTTCTTCTAAGACAGATTTATTTGTTCTTCTAGCCAGCCACGCCTAGTGCCGTCGAGTTGGATCTGACTCATGGTGACCCTAGCAGTCCATGGTATATTCAATATTCTTTGCCGATACCTTAATTCAAAGGCATCAATACTTCTTTGGTCTTCCTTATTCATCGTCCAGTGTTCATATGCTTATGTAGCCGTTGAAAATGCCCTGGCTTGGGTCAGGTGCACTTACTCTTCAAAATGATATCTTTGCTTTTTAAAACTTTAAAGAGGTCTTTTGCACCAGATTTACCTAGTGTCATGTGTCATTTAGTTTCCTGACTGCCACTTCCCTGGATGTTGATTCGGATTCACGTAAAATAAAATCCTTAACAATTTCAATCTTATCTGTTTATCACAGTGTTGTTTATTGGTCCTGGTGTGTTTTGATTTCTTTATACTGAAATGTAATCCATACTGATCTTCATCAGTAACTGTTTCAAGTCCTCTTCACTTTCGGCAAGCAAGGTTGTATTATCTGCATAATACAGATTGTTAATAAGTCTTCTTCTGATCCTGATGCCTTATTCTTTTTCTTATAGTCTAGTTTCTCAGATTATTTGCTCAGCATACAGATTGAATGTGTACAGTGAAAGGATACAACCCTAATGCACATCTTTCCTTATTTTAAACCACACAGTATCTCCTTGTTCTGTTCAAATGAGTGCCTCTTGGTAGTAAGTACAGGTTCCTTGGGAGTACAATTAAGTGTTATGGAATTCCCATTTTTTGTATTGCTATCCATACTTTGTTGTGATCCACACAGTCAAATGCCTTTGCACAGTCAATAAAACAGGTAAGTATCTTTCTGGTATTACCTGCTTTCTGCTAAGGTCCATCTGACATCAGCAGTGATATCTCTTCTTCCACGTCCTCTTCGAAACCTGGCTTGAATTTCTGGCAGTTCCCTGCTGATGTACTGCTGTAACTGCTTTGGAATGACCTTCAACAAAATTTTACTTGTGTGTGATATTGTTTGATAATTTTTGCATTCCGTTGGATCACCTTTCTTTGAAATGGAAACAAATATGGATCTTTTCCAGCCAGTTGGCCAGGTAGCCGTTGTCCATATTTCTTAGCCTTGGCGGTGGAGCACCTCCAGTGCAGCACCTATTAACAGACACATCAATTCCTGGAGCCTTGTTTTTTTTTCCAAGGCCTTCAAAGCAGCTTAGACTTCTTCCTTCAGTACCGCTGGTTCTCCTGATATGATTGAACATCTACTGTTTGTTTTCAGTACACAGACCTTATATATTCTTTCCAGCGTCTTTCAATCGTTCCGGAATCCATCAGTATTTTCCCTGTAGAATCCTTTAATATGGCAACCAAAGGCTGGACTTTTTTTCCCCATTCCTTCACCTTAAGAAATGTTGAGTGTGTTCTTCCAGATTTTTGGTTTGCTAACTCTAGGTCTTTGCACATTTCATTGTAACACTTCACTTTGTCTTCTTGAGTTGTCTTTTGAAATCTTCTGTTCAGCTCTCTTACATGGTCATTCCTTCTGCGCACTTTACTGACCTTACATTCAACAGTAAGTTTCAGAAACTCTTCTGGCGCTCATTTTGGTCTCTTATTTCTTTCCTGCCTTTTTTATAACCTCTTGCTTTCTTTATGCATGATGTGCTTGATGTCAGTCCACAACTCATCTGGTCTTCAGTCACTAGTGTCCAGTGGGTCAAATCTCTTCTTGCAATAGTCTAAATCCGGGTGGGGTATACTCAAGGTTATTTTTACTGTTTCAAAGTTACAAAGAACTTTAAAGAGATTGACTTTCCTCAGTATTAAATGGTTATTGAATAAGAGAGACCTATCATATAAAAACAGGAGTTTGACAGTTGAAGGCAACAAAAATGAGTTGAATGCTTTATGACATTTAATTTTCATGGTATTCCTTTGAGGTAGGCATCACCCCCAGTTTACAGACAGGGAACTTAAGAAAAATTATGTAACTTGATAAAGGTGCCTGCTTTAGTCAGCTGGTTACTCCTCTGACAGAAATACCACAAAGTGGATGGCTTTAACAAAGGAAAGTTTATTCTTACACAGTCTGGTAGGGTACAGTTCTGAATTCAGGGTGCCTGTTCCAGGGGAAGGCTTCCACCTTGTCAGCTCTGAAGGAAAGTCCTGTGTTGAATCAGTGTTTGTTCAGGGAGCATCTTGGTGCAGGAACCTCAGGTGTGAAGGACATGCTCTTCTTCTGGTGCTACTTTCTTGATGCTATGAGTTTCCCAGTTCTCTGCTTACTTCTCTCTCTTTTTATCTCCCATTGGATGAAGGGATAAAGAGTGGTGCAGTCCACACTCCAGGGAAACTCCCTTAGCAAGGGTGTTGCAGACCCACTCTAACCCTCTTTTAACGTCTATTAGCCTATCTATTAGCCATAGGCAGAGGTTAGGATTTACAGCATCAAAAAATCAAAAACTGGAGGACAATCACAGAGTACAAGGAATCCTGGCCCAGCCAAATTACTACACATATTTCTGGGGGGACAGAATTCAACCCCTGACAGTCCCATAGCTAATGTCTCAGTCACTATTATGTATTCAAGTGCCTAACACCAAGCAAGTAGTTTGCACACAATATACATTTATTTATTGAATGTTGACTAAAGGAAGTAGAACTAAAACTTGAACCCAGCTCTGTCAAACTCTGTCAGACGTCAAAGCCTATGCTCTTAACCACTGAGACGCACCTCTCCCCAAATGTACGATCAACACTTGATGTATTTTAAAGCCTCAGTGTGACTCAGGTATCAGAGTCTCTGGGTGAGGGAAGTAGTTTACTCACTCAACTGCTACCCAAAAGGTTGGAGGTTTAAGTCCACCCAGAGTCACCTCAGAAGAAAGTCCTGCAGGCTGGCCAGACTGGTAGAAATTGGATGGACCCTTAAGATCATTGCCCTGGAATACCCTTTAAACATGGAGGTCCTCTTTCAGTCAAAAGACAGAATGGCTCGTCAAAGAAATAGTGTCATCAGTAAGTACTATACTCCTCCAAATAATCATCTAAATGAAACCAAGTGGTAAACATTTCTCCTAAGCCAAACATGAGAAGGTAAGAGGGGACAGGGAAACTAGATTAAGGGAAACAGGACAAAAAGAATGCCGATACAGTCTAAAAAATGTAACCACTGTCACTGAACAATATGGATAGAAACTTTTAAATGAGAACCTAATTTGCTGTGTAACTCCAAAACTACAATTAAAAATTTTTTATTTTATTTTTTTTTGTTTAAGACAAGCAGAAGTAAGTCCTGGAGATCTACTCCTGAAAAATCATCCATTGAAAATCCTGTGATGTACAGTTCTACTCTGACATTCATGGGGTCATGGTAAGTTGGAAGTGACTTGGTCCCAGCTGGTTTTGGTTAAGTCAGATATCAGGTGTTCCCTTCTAAACTTGACCTAAAGCTCAGTCTTGTCACCAGCTTTCATACCAAGAGTGCTGTGATAGTCTCTGGTCTACTCATCATTTGAGAGGACAAGGGAAGAGGTCATGGTACAGCACATCACTTCACCCAGCCCCCTCCCCCTTTGAGCATGCCTTCTTTCCAAAGCCTAGTAATCCCTGCCCAACCTTGTCCCTATTGGGGAGCCTCCCACGGCCTTCCTTCTCAAGTGGCGGATGAGCAGATGACCCCTCCCTTACACCACCTTCAGAAGTAAGTCTGTCCTCAGTTTCTCTTCACTAAAGCAGCTCTGCTGGCTTCCTTCTGTCCTTCCATCAGAGCAGCAGCTGATCACCTTGGTTCCCAGCCTCACCCTCAATCCCAAGTAGCTCCCAGAAACAGCGACCCGCCAAAGCTCATCCAGGGGAGTCTCATAGGAATCACTAAGACAATAGCTTTTTTCTTGGTCATCTTACTTAACTACATGTATTTCCCAGTATGAAAGCTTTTTTTCACCCATTTGGTGTGAATCCACAGAAGGACTCCCGGAAAAGCTTCTCTCTCGCATTCCACAGCTTCTGTTAGGTCCACTACCCCCATCTCCCCATGTTCAGCTCTAACTGCTCAGCTCAACATTGACTCAAAGGGTCTTCTAGGCCTCCAGCCCCTGAGATATTTGAAGGTCAGCGGATTCATCTAGGAAGAATAAGATGCCCCTTACTTGGAGCCAGGAGAGGTGTCAGTGTGCCAACCCAGGAACTACCGTCCTTGATAGTTGTTGTTGGATGCCATCAAGTCAGTTTCCACTTACAGTGATGATCCCTTGTATCTTGGTAAACCACTGCTGTTTAGGCAATTCTGAGTCATGGAAGTTGTAGGACAGAGTAGAACTGCCCCATAGGACTCCTTAGGCTGAAATTTTGATCTTATGGAAAGAACCGTGGTGGTGCAATGATTAAGCACTCAGTTGCTAACTAAAAGGTTGGTGACTGGAACCCACCCAGCAGCTCTACAAAAGAAAGACCTAGTGATCTGTTCCTGTAAAGATTAAACACCAGAAAACCCTATGGAGCACTTCTCCTATGTCCTGCAGGGTAACTGTGAGCCAGGACTGACCTGATGGCAAAACAAGCACATTCTTTACAGGCATAGATTTCCAGGTTTTCTCCCCCTAGGAGCTGCTGGGTAGGTTCTAACTGCCGACCTTCTGGATAGCAGCCAAGCACTTAACAGTTCTGCCGCCAGGACTCGTAACCCCTCCAAGATTAGAGCAGAGCAACGAGGCACTCAGTCTTGACAGAAAGCAGAAATTTGGCACACAAGAGGAAATAACATATTAAAATTAATTAGTCTCTCAATCAGAAAGCATAAGCAGTTCTTTTTTGAAAATAAAGAGTCCTCTGGCTGACACTCAGTTGCATTTCTGGGCTTGGAACTTTTGTAGACAAAGTGTGCATATTTAATTTGGCACATCAGGTGGGCCTCCTGAAAACTTAGCTGAGGTTCTGCTTTCAACAACATTTGTTTAGGTAACTTCTGCCAACAGTATCACAGATGGCAGCAAACCAAGATTAAGGTACACAGATGGCTCCAAATCCATACTTCGTATTTTATTATGATGATTTTTAACTTTCCTGGCAAAGCCAAGGTTGTTTTGTGGTGGTCGGTTGACGGGTTGTGGTGGTTGGTTGTCGGACTGTGTTTTCTATGTTTAGAATGCTGGATGAGATTCATCTTGAGTTTAGAGGGAATCAGAATTGTACCTCCACACCTGGACAGCTGACTTTCCCATGTAAGGTGGATTTACCTGAGCCGGGGAGTGACACTGAGGCTATACCCCTGCCCTCGGAAGCACAGCCCAGGCAAGTGAGGGTGGAGTTGCTATGACGATAACCTTAAATTTGTCTTAAATTCTTTTTCAAAGAGCAACTATTTCAAACCTGAGCACTGTGTTGTCAGTACAATTTGGTCAGGACACAGCAGTGAGGTGTTACACAATAACTAACGACTTCAGAAACCAAGCTGCAGTTCTCAGCTACTTGGAGTGATGGCACTCACGCTGTAGCAAAAACAAGAACATTTTCACAGAACAAAATGTCAGCAGGCTGAGCAGCATGCTGACTGCAGCTCTGGTCTGTTGGCACTGAGAGGGGTCACCTTCTCACGTGATCACGCTTAGGAGGCAGAGAAGGCTGAGTGGAGCCTGAGCTGGGTGCAGAGGTCATATGGATGCTCTGGTCAGGTAGGATCTCAAATTCCACCTCCAGGAAGAGAGAAATGAACGCTTTGGTCTAACATATTGTCGGTGTAAACTTCTGTGTCTGTGTAAGAGACAAGATTTATTTGTGACACACTGTTTCTCAGGTCCCACCCCTACGGCAGGGAATTGAACTCTGCTCACTGAGCCTCTCTCCCTTCCCTAGCTTGCAGCCCAAGAGTTTGCCCTCAGGCAGAGCTGAAGGAAGCTTGTGACAGGGCTGGAGAACCGAAGTGCAAGAAACTGAAAACTCATTGCCGTTGAGTTGATTCTGCTCACAGTGACCCTATGAGACAGTGTAGAACTGCCCCATAGAATTTCCAAGGAGCACCTGGTGGATTGCACCTGCCACCCTTTTGGTTAGAAGCTGTAGCACTTAGCCACTATGCCACCAAGGTTTCCAGAAGAGCAAGAGGTAGGGCAGAAAGAAACAGACAAGCTCTGTGGTCTGGGGCTCAGTGGTTAAGGTGGGGGACAGGTAAGTAGGAGCTCTAGGATTCCAGAGCAGCTGCGACATTTGGGAGAAAGTCTCTTTTTGGAGTCTTGCTTTGGTTTATGAATTGGATGTGGCAAAATGTCCTCCGAAAGACACAAATATGAGGTCTGATAATTAAGTTCACAAACTTGCCACTGTGCACTTACGTTGACAGCACTATGTAAACAACTCACTGAGATTTCATAACCTTGGTGTATCAGTGTCTCACAGCTGTGTTCACGTCACCGTGTCGTGGTGTCTTGCTGAGTGGCATTCATTATTGTTGTTGCGTGTTTCTGTGTGCTGTCACGAGAATGTTGGAGCTTGAACTAGAGAGAAGAACAAACATTAAATTTCTCGTTAAACTTGGTAAGAGTGGAAGTGAAATCAGGGACATGTTAGTCCAAGTTTATGGGGATAATGCCATGAAAACAGCAGTGCACAAACGATTAAACATTTTTTTGATGGGAGAGAGAATGTCACTGGTGAAGAGAGGTGAGGGCAGCCAGTAACAAGCAGAACTGACAAAAACATTGCAAAAATTCATACAATTGTGTGTCAAAATTGTCAGGTGACAATGAGAATCACAGCAGACCAGGTAAACATCGATAGAGAAACAGGAAAATTTTAACTGAAAACAACTCTTGGTTCTTGCATCATGACAGGGTACCAGCTCACACAGCATTGTCCGTGAAAGAGTTTTTAGCCAGTAAACAAATAACTGTACTGGAACACTCACACTACTCACATGATCTGGTACCCAGTGACTTTTTCCTTAACCAAAAGATAAAGAAAATATTGAAAGGAAGACATTTGTATGACATCCAGAATGTCAAGTGTGACACAACGACAACTCCGATGACCGTTCCAGAAGGAGAGTTCCAAAATTGCTTTGAAGGGTGGCTAGGTGCTGGCCTCAGTGCATAGCTCCCCAAGGGGAATACTTTGAAGGTAACTGTAGTGATATTCAGCAATGAGGTATGTAGCACTTTTTCTAGGATGCATTTGCAGACTTATCAGACCTCATATACATGGAATTTCTTGGGTTGGTGCAGGATGGTGGGATTATACATATATTTTCCTTTTTAAATTTAGTTTTGAATTGTGGTATTGGGAAAGAATGTTGACTACACAAATCTTGTCTTCTGGTACCACAAGTTGTTGACTTCTTTCTCATTGGTTATGGTCTTTGTCATCTCTCTGACCATCTGTGGCCATGTCCATCTGACATTTGTTTTTTTCACTTTTACTCCTTCACCATGACTTTGTATTTTCTCACCATCTTACTTAGCTCAAGCACAGCTGCTTTGTGTTTAATAGTTTAGCTGATTCACAGTTTAGCCAATTTTAACTTCTCTTTATGACAAAACCCTCCTTTACTATATATTCTACTTAATAAATCCTACTCGATGGCACTTGGTTGGCTGGCAATATATATATATATATATATATATATATGCTCACCCACACATGTACATACATATGTGTATGTATACATACATACACACACATATCCTCAATTCAGGTTTTTACTCGATTTTTACTATGTCTCGTATTTTTCCAATCTAATTTTAACTCAAAATTTCTATCAACTAGCTTTGGAAATTACAAATCCTCTGCTCAACTGACCAAGTCTCTTGCTAGGGTTGGAACACGTTTTTTCACAGCTAAGTTTTATATACACTATAGTCAGCCTACGGGAATAACACAATTTCTCAGATACTTTCCAGAGAAAGTTACAAACCGGTGGTCCCCACATCTGAACACAAGCTTCACAAACGTAATGAGGGGTGCAAAAACCATTTGTCGGACAGAAGGCCAGTGTGGTAAGTAAAGACCAAGATAAAAATCGTCCTGCAGTCCCCTTTAAGAGTAATACTACTGTCACAAGAAATTTGGAGAAATAAGAATAGTCCCTGAAGACTGAGCACCAGCAGATTCCATTCTCCAGATTGAGGTAATGGTTGTAAGGGACTGAGTGGAGAGGAAGGGATCTGACCCTAATAAAAGCCCTTAAGGATATATCCTCCTATTACCAAGTGTCTAGGTGTTATGGGACTTTTCCCTAGAACTTAGTACAAAATGAGTGTCTGGGCCTGGCTCCCGGAACGCAAAACAAATTTCAACAAAGCAAAAGACAAAGCAGGCAGACAAAACTGAGGGTGATCAGTCCTTGGTCTTCTATTTAAAAAATAGAGGCCCCGAATCCAATGCCTGTGCCCGGGACTTCCTAAAAGGAAGACAAAACACAAGATAAAATAGGTAGGCTGTTGCCCTGTGGAGGAAAAACAGACAAGCTGGAGAAGCAAAGACTAAAATTTTTCTCATTTCCTGACCCATCCAGATGCTGGAATAACCACTCATCTCAGGAGAAGGCTTGGAGTCAAAATTGCTCCACTGGCCACTTGCCTTGTCCTGTTGGTGAGGTGGCTTGTTCTTCTGTCTGTCAAGGTTTCGAGGTCTCAGCCGATTTTGGAGGTCCCCATCTGGTCATCAAACTGCTACTGGGGATCTCTGAAGATCCTCAAGGGTCTTTGTCAGACACTCAAGAAAGAATTGCTCTGGGAGCCATGGTTGGCTGCAGGGTCTGGGATTGGGTTTGGATTGCTCCAGTTTTTGTTAAGAGACTTAATGAGATGTGTTAGGACTTTAGTGGGCCCCCTTCCATAGGAAGAATCTGACAAGGGGAGTTGGGCTTGTGAGGCCAGCATCCCAGCCATCACTAACCCAAAATTAAGAGGACTAGGGGGAGGCATCCCTGCACCCTTCTCCAAGGCTTCAAGGGGGAAGCATCTCTCTGCTTTCCTCCCTGGCTGGATCTCCTGGAAACCCTCGCTCTAGAAACTCTCAGCAAGACTCGACCAGTTAGGGCATCCCTCCCCTGTAGGTCACTCCTGAAACTGCGGTGTGTTTTATTCATATTTTTCTGTTTTGGGCATCCCAATGCACCAGCTTCTTAGAAACATTCATCCAGCTACCTTAAAGATTTTCTGAAGAAGGGGCAATAGAGCTAGAACTCAAAGAGGAGTTACACCCCTCTAGAGAGCCCTTTGGCCTATTGTAGAAAGTTCCCCAGGAGATTAATATTTTGGAAGGCATAGTTAAAAGGGAAGAATGGGCCCAAAGGGCATGATGAATTAGAATCGTTTGGTGTACCTCAGATGGCAGCTTGAGAAGCAAGTCTTGAAACAGGCAGGTAAAGTTGAAGATGAAGCCTCCAAATTCCCCAAGACACAGAAATAGGGAACATGCATTATTTGTGTTTTGTTATAGCCTTTCCGATTCTTGTTTCTTAGTGCTGATTGTAGGTGAAATTTTTGATTGTTGTTTCTTATTTTTCAATAGTCCCCCCCTTTTCTTCCCCCACACCTTCTCACCCCGTGTTTATTAGCTTGTTCTGGGTTGGTCTTTGCAAGTTGTCCTTTGCTGAGTCAGAAATGAAGTAATTGACCCATTGCTGTGTAGCTTGTGGCTGCTCTATAAATTCTTGCTAGCGGAGTGATTCTAGGCGGCTTTGGTGCTGATAATCTCTTATTGTGTGCTGAGCCCCTTCTGTCACCGTAGTGTGTGCTCCCTCTGCTGGTTACTTCTAAAAACTGAGAGGACACTGTCTTCCCATCGCACTCATCTCAGGTCTAAGAAAGTGAATCCTGCCCAAGAGCCCTGTGAGTCCTGGCAAGAATCTTCTGGCTGAAAAGAGATTTGATTTAAAACAAACAAAGAAATCTTACTTCCACACTCATTCATATGAATCGTTTTAGGCAATCCTGGTTCAACGAAGCTCCAAATTCGTGTTCATTTTAATGTTTGGCCTAGAAAGGAGCAGAGGCATAGTACTCTGGCTGGGTTCCTAGATGTACTTGCTGATAGTAGCAAGGACTGGCCCTAAAGGCACCTAGAGGGAATGTGATGGCCGGAGCAAGGAAATAAAAATATGAGCCATCTAATTACATTTGCGTTTTGCCAGCCAAGTGCCATCGAGTCAGATTCGACTCATGGCGACCATTTGCATTTTAGGTGAACCGTATGTAACTTTTTAGTCTAAGTGTATCCTGTGTAATATTTGAGATGTACTAAAAAGTTATTCATTTTTCTGGCAACATTGAGAAGTGAGACAGGTTGCTCCACAATGATAGTAGGAATCTTCAGCACTCCTCTTTTGGTAATGGACAGAACATCCAGAAAAATACTCAGTAAAGATTTTGAAGATCTTATTACAACAATAAACCAACCTGATATTGTAGACATACAGAGAACTCTCCACCCAACAACAGACAATGCAGATGGAACTTTTTGCAGAACAGACCACGTATTAGGCCATAAAGCAAGTCTCAACAAAATCCAAACCACTGAAATATTGCAAAGCTTCTTCTCAGACCATAAAGCCATAAAAATTGAAACCAAACAGCAGAAAAAAACATGAGTAGAAACTCAAACTCATGGAAACTGAACAATACCTTGCAAAAAAACTCATGGGTTATAAAAGAAATAAAGGACGCAATAAAGAAATTCATGGAATCAAATGAGAATGAAAACACGTCCTACCAGAACCTATGGGATACAGCATAATGGTGCCTGGAAGCTGATGACAACTGAACCATTAGACCTACGAAGACACCAGTCCCACCAAGCCTCCATGCTGTGTGCATACTAAAAAGCTCAAAACAGGCAAGAACCTGTTTAACTCACTTTGTGTCATTGCCACAGGACCTATTTAAATCACACCATGCTATCTTTTATATAAACTCTCTTTTAGGAAGACACTTTAAAGAGCCTTAGCAAAGCAGTTTAGGGCATATAGGTAGAAGTCTACCTTCCATGGTGGAGATGGGACTTGATTCCCAGGCAATGCACCTCAAGCGGAACCACCACCTGACTGTGAGTGGAGGCTTGTATGTTGTTAAGATGCTGAACAGGTTTTAGCAGAGCTTCCAAAACTAAGATGGGCTAGAAAAAAGGTCTGGCAATCTACTGCTGAAAAGCAAGCAGTGAAAGGCTTATGATTCTGAATGGCAGATGATCATGGGGACAGTGCAGTACCAGGCAATGATGTTTCATTCTGTTGTGAAGGAGGTTGCGAGTCAGGGGCCAACCCAATGATGCCTAAAGATAACAACAAATAGAATATGTCAGTGTTTTAGTCAGCTAGGGCTACTCTAACAGAAATACCACAGAATGGATGGCTTTAACAAGGAATGTTTATTCTTACACAGTCCGGTAGGCTACAAGTCCGTATTCAAGGTGTTCGCTCCAAGGGAAGGCTTTCCCTTTGTTGGGTTTTCAGGAAAGTCTGGTATTGCATCAGTCTTTGACCAGGGAGCATCTTGGCACAGGAACCTCATGTCTGAAGAACACGATTCTTCTCCCAGGGCTGCTTTCTTGATGGTAGGAGGTTCCCAAACCCCTGCTTGCTTCTCTTTCCTTTTATCTCTTGCAGGATGAAAAGATTAAGTTGGGGGGTAAGCCATACTCCACAGAAGCTCCCTTTCAAGTGGAACAGGGAGGTGATCTTATAGGGGGATTTACAGTCCCACCCTAATCCTTTGACATACAGCATAGGAAAACCACAAAATGGAGGAGAGTCACAAGATACTGGGAATCCGTTTAGAAGCCACATGGCTACACAAATTTTTGGGGGGACACAATTCAATCCATGATAGTCAGTAATGTATAATCTTAAGTATTTTCAAGTTTACATTCCAGTAGAAGGGAATCCCGCTGCAATTTTAATTTATTCTCCTCTTATAAGTGAAATGACTAGTTACTGATCACTCACATCAATAGGTTAACTAAATGTGGCATGTGCTGTCTTTCTTCATTCTGCCTGTAATGATGCTGGTTTCCTGTTAATTAAAATATACCATATTTCAGAGACATCGGGCCAAGATGGTGGACTAGTCACCCAGCTCCTTGATTTTCTGAGAACTAAGGCCTAGAAAAAGAATTGAACAGAGCAGTGTGGACATTCTGGGAGCCCTAAGATGAGACATGGATTTGTGAGATCAAACTGGGTGACAGGAAGACAAAAACTATCTTTGTCAGAGGTGAGACAGAGGCAAAATTATGAGTCCAGCTTCTGCTGACACAGTGGCTGAGAGGCTTCCAGGTACCGACACCTCCTTCATTAATCAGGAGACTGGGACTGGGACTGCTGAGCCTGAAACCTGGCAGGGACTGGCTGCTACGCTGAGCTGCAGCGCCTAAGGAAACAGCATATCCTGCAGTAGAGAGGCGGTGCTTGGGACAGTCACATCTAGAGAACACAGCAGCAGCTGGTGACTAAAGGTGCTAGTGCTCCTCCCCCTTCTCTTCTTTGAGCTGCACCAGACATACTGCTGGCACAGTGCAGGAGAGGTGGCTCAGGCAAGACATGATGTTGGTCCACAGAGAGGTGGAGTCAGTCATGCCTGAAGGCTCAGCTCCAGCTAATTCTCACACTGAGCAACAATGGCTTTCTGGACAGTGCCTCTCCGAGCAGAAAAGCTGTTTTTAACACATTCATACCTAGAGAACAGAGTGGTGGCTGGTGGTGGAGAGTGGCAGTGCTTAACCCCTCCCTTCTTTGTGCCATGACATAGCATCTGCTGACAATCCCAAGAGACTCCATAAGTAGGGAATAATCTTTGTCAGCCAGGAGGCAGGACTTGCTACCCTTGAGGGTCTGGTTGCTATGGGCTGCTGCTGGTCAGCATCTGTCTCAGCAGAAAAGCAGTTTCTAAGAACAGTGCATCTAGAGAACGCAGCAGTGACTGGCAGCTGAGTGTAGTGGTGCCATTTCCACCTTCCTTCACTGAGCCACATCAGTTCATTGGTTGATGGCGTCTGAGAGACTCCATAAGTAGGGTACCATTTTGCCAGTTAGTAAGCGGGATCTGCCACCCCTGAGCGCCTGGCTGCTTTCTGCTGCTGCTAGAACAGCACTCCCTCAGCAGTAAAGCATTTTTTAAGATGAGCACATCTAGAGAAGGCAGTGGTCCCTGATAGCTTACTGTGGTGGAATCTTTCTCTCCTCCCTTCTCTGAGCTATGCCATAGTCTCAACTGGCATGATGCTGAAGAGTCAACACAAGTAGGTTGCCATCATTACCACACAGAAGGTGGGGCCTGCCACTCCTGAAGACCCAGCTGGGCCAGCCATCAAGCCAAACAGCATCACGGGGCTTGATAACATGCCTATTACCAGAGAAGCTGTACATAAGACAGCTGCACATAGAGAACATAGTAGTAGCTGGCGGTCAAGTCTAGCAGTACCCTTACTCCTGCCCTTCATACACAACAGCTTGTGTTTGTGTAACATCAGAGAAGCTGAACAGCTTTTTGATGGGGCAAAGACAGCAATAAATATCTAACCCCCTAAATAAAGATGCAGACCACCACGGCTCTGGAAAACCCCCAAAATAAAGAATCAAAAACTTCCCAGATGAAGAAACCTTTCTGAAATTATTGGAGGTAGAATACAAAAGAATTGTGTATAGAGCCCTTCTAGAGATTAAACAAAGTGCAGGAGAAACACAATGAAAAATTAAGTAAGGTACACAAACTGTTAGAACATCAATGATCTGAAATCCAGCAGATCAATAATAAAATTACAGAGTCAGACAATTCAATGCAAAGCCAAAAGAGCAGGATGGAGGAACTGGAATGCAGAATTAGCAAGACTGATGATAAAGCAACTGACACTAGCATGTATAAGTTGAAATCTGATAAAAGAAGCAAGAAAAATGAAAAAGGATTAAGAAGCATTTGGGACTTCATCAAGAGGAATAATCTACAAATAACTGGAATTCCTGAACAGGGAAAGATAGCAGAAAATACAGAGAGAATTATAGAACAGTTGCTGACAGAAAACTTCCCAGACATCGTGAAAGAAGAGATCAAAGATATTCAAGATGCTTGTTGAACTCCACAAAAGGTAGATCCCAAAAGAAAGACACAACAGCATATTATAATAAAACTTAATAAAATCAAACATAAAGAGGGGCTTTTAAAGACATCTAGGCTTAAAATCAAAACTAACACACAAAGGGAAAGCCTATAGGCTGCCTCTGACTTCTTGGCAGAAACCATGTTGGCAAGATATCCTGCAAAATTGTCTCTCAAATATGACAGTGAAATTAAGCCATTCTCAGATACACAGTAGCTTAGATACTTTGCAAATCCAAACCAAAACTACAAGAAATACTGAAAAGAGCTCTTCATTTAGAAAATCAATAACATCAGATGTATACTCAAGGATGCAATGCAGGACACAGTATCCAGAGTCCTATTCAGTTAGGGAAGTAATGAAGCTCAACCGAAGCTAAAACATTAAAAGTAGGGAAACAGAGATCTTAACATGTAAATAATGACAACACCACACTATAAAGAGGGATATATTACAGTAGTTACAGCCCTTTCAAGTGCAGAGAAAGTTAGGGAAAAATATGGAAGTTAAAGATGGGATTAAACTTAGAACATTAAGAGGGGATCAAACGGTAGCTGCAAAGCAAACTAACAATGCTACATATCAAAACAAGAAAAATAATACAGAAATTTCAATAGACAGAAAACCAACATTGAAAAAGATGAAAAGAAAACCCATTAAAAAAATGACCCAAAACATAATGTTAAGTGAATCATCAAAGAAAATGTCAACAACACAAAAATAAAGGCACCAAAATGACAGTGCTAAACACATATCTATCAATAATTATGCTGAGTGTGAATGGATTGAATGCTCCAATTAAGAAGCAGAGACTAACAGCTTGGATCAAAAAGCATGCTATATCTATATGCTGCTTACAAGAAACGTAACTTAGACTCAAAGATATTAACAAACTGAAAACACATGCCAAGTTAACAACATGCAAAGAAGAATAGGAGTGGCAATAGTAATCTCGGATAAACTATATGTTAATATAAAATCCAGCCTCATGGACAAGGATAGTCCCTGCTTTTGGCTTACAGTTTCAATACATAAGCAGGATGCAACAATATTAAATATTTATGCACCCAACAACAGAGCATCTAAATACATAGAACAAATGCTGACAACATTGAAAATGAGATAGATCACTCCACAATAATATGTGGAGACTTCAACACTCTACTTTCCGTAATGGACAGATCTTCCAGAGAAAAGTTCAATAAAGATACAGAAAATCTTGTTGGAACAACTAACCAACTAGACCTCATGAACACATACAGAACTTTTCACCCAATAACAGATAAGTACAACTTCTTTTCCAATGTACATGGAACATTCTCCAAAATAGACCACAGATTGGGTCATAAAGCAAGTACTCGACAGCACTTGGCTGACTTGGCAACAAAATCCAAACCAATGAATTATTGCAAAGCATCTTTCTGGACCATAAAGCCATAAAAGGTGAAATTAATAGCTGAAGAAACATGGGTAGAAATTTGAACTCATAAAAACTGAACCACACTTTGTTCAAAAATTCATGGGTTATAGAAGAAATCAAAGAGGCAATGAAGAAATTCATGGAATAAAATGAGAATGAATACGCATCCTAGCAGAACCTATTGGATACAGCAAAAGCAGTGCTGAGAGGTCAGTTTATCTCTATAAATTACACACATCCAAAAGGAAGAATGGGCCCAAACCAAAGAATTAACGCTACAACTTGAATAAGTAGAAAGAAAAGAACAAAAGAACCCATCGGGCAGCAGAAGAAAACAGACAATAAAAATCAGAGCGGAACTAAATGAATCAGGGAATAGAAAAACAAACAGAAGAATTGATAAAACCAAAAGCCATTTTTTGGGAAAAGATCAACAAAATCAACAAACCACTGGCTAAACTTACAAAACAAAAACAGGAGAGGCAACTGATAACCTGAATAAGAAATGAGACGAGAGATGTCACAACAGCCCCATCTGAAATTAGAAGTATTATAACAGAATACCATGAAAAACTGTACTCTACAGATTAGAAAACCTAGAGGAAGTGGATAAATTTCTAGATTTACATCATCTACCAAAATCATCACAAGGAGTAGTAGAACAACTTAATAAACGCATCATGAAAGAAAATATTTAAAAAGTAATTTAAAAAACTACCAACCAAAAAATGTCATAGCCCATACAGCTTCACCAAAGAATTCTTCCAAACCTTTAGAGAGGAGTTAATTCCAGTGCTACTGAGGCTATTTCACAGCATAAAAAAGGTCAGAATACTCTCAAATTCATTCTATGAAGCCAGCGTAACACTGATACCAAAGTCTCAGAAAAATCTTACCAAAAAGCCTAAATACAAAAATCTTCAACAAAATCTTAGCCAATAGAATTCAATGACATCTCAAAAAAATAATTAATCATGACCAACTTCGATTTATACCAAAACGGTGTTGCAAAAAAACTGAAACAAGACCTGTATCTCACACCTTACACAAAAACTAACTTAAAGTGGATCAAAGACCTAAATATCGAACCTAAAACAATAAAGATCATGCAAGAAAAAATATGGTCAACATGTATGTTCTAACACACAACTTAGACCGACTACAAAGCCAGACTGACAATGCATGAACAACAGAAGACAAAATAAGCAAATTGGAACTGCCAAGAATCAAACACTTGTGCTCATCCAAAGACTTTATCAAAAGAGTTAAAAGACTATCTACAAAATGGGAAAAAAAATATTTGGCAACTACATGTCCGACCGATGTCTGATTTCCATAACCTACAAGGTACTGCCCAAGATCATCAAAAGAAAGGTAAATAACCCAATTAATCAATAGGCAAAGGAGATAGGCAGACACTTCACCAAAGAAGACATCCTGGCAGCCAAAAGACATGTCAAGAAATGCTCATGATCATTAACTAATAGAGAAAACCAAATCAAAACTAAAATGAGATACCATATCATCCCAACAAAGTTGGCAATAATCCTAAAAACACAAAACAACAAATGTTAGAGAGGCAGTGGAGAGATTGGAACTCTCCTACACTGTCTGGTGGGAATGCAAAATGGCACAATCTTTTGGAAAACAATTTGGTGCTTCCTTAAAACACTAGAAATAGAAACAGTATATGATCCAGCAATTTGCTTGGAATACGTCCTACAGAAATAAAGACTGTCACACAAACAGATACATGCACATGAATGTCTATTGCAGCACTGTTCACAAGAGCAAAAAGATGGAATCAACTTAGGGACCCATCAACAGATGAACAGATAAACAAACTATGGTACACATACACAATGGAACATCGTGCAACGGTAAAGAACAATGATGATTTTAGGAAGCATCTCATAGCCTTGTTTCAACTGGAAGACATCATGCTGAGTGAAATCAGTCAGCTGCAAAAGGACAAATACTGTATGAGACCTCCACTATAAGGACTTAACAAATGGACTTACGTACAGAAGAAAAGGGTCTTTGATGGCTACAAGGATGGGGAGGAAAGTAGAGATATGTTCATAAATTAGATAATCTACAGGAATTTGGTTAGGTGAAGGGAGTGAGAGCACACAGTAAAGAGCAGATCAGTATATCTGGATTATGCTATAAACTGAAAGGTTTTCTAAATTCAACCCAATATTTCAAAGGTGAGAGTAGCAGGTACAGGGGTCTAGGGACCATGTTTTCAGGGGATGCCAAGGTCAGTTGGTATAGCTAGTCTTTAGTTAAGAGAGTCTTCTGCACTCCATATTAGTGCATGGCATCTCGGGTCTTAAAAGCCAGCAAGCTGCCATCTGAGGTACACCAAATGGTTCCAACCCATCTGGAGCCGATGACTACAAAGAACATCAAAGACATGAATAAAAATGAGCCCAGGAGACAGAAAGATCCATATGAATTGGAGACTGTATCAGCATGAGACCAGAAGAACTGAATGGTGTCCAGCCACCACCAAAGGCAGCTGTGAGAGGGGACACAATGTAGAGACCCTGAAGCAACATAAGAAAAAGCGGTATGCTGTTCCAGAACTCCACTTAAAGACCAGAATGGATGATCCAACAGCCTGGAGGGTCCCCTGGGAACATGGCCCCTAGATTTGCTGCTGGTCCCAACCTGAAACTAGTACTAAGATCAACCCTTTAGACAAGAATGGACTGGACCTGGGGACACAGTGTGATCATACAGTGTACATGTTTTATGATTTTATATGTTTATAGGAGGCTGTCCTACTGGTTTCTTTCTAGATGGGAGAGCAGAGGGTGGGCAGGAGGGGACAGGTGCTTGTTAAGAGGATGCTAGACATATAGAGTGAGAAGGAAGAATGTGCTGTCACTGGGTGAGGACAGCAGATGGAGCTGTAGATAGGTGGGTATACAAAATTGATACAGATTGTATACTTTCACTTAATCATAATAAAAAATGTTAATATGCCATTATTTTATTTCAGCAGCCAGTGGCTTTATTTCTTAAGAGCATCTATGGCAGCCACAGTAAGATTACCCATAAATGTTCCATTATTTCCTCTTGTACAGTCCTGCTGAGGGTGCTATGTGGCTCATCTGGACTTTTAACATTTCTGGGCTCACCAGGCACCTAAACACACCTCACAGAGCAGGTCTGAAGTGCTCCTTTGAATGGCAGGTAAAACTTGAGAGCCTCAGTTACTCATCCTTCTCTTGGGTGAATGTTCCAGTAGAATTTGCAGCCTAACAACAGCCAATTCTTTGCCTAATTTTTTTTGTTTTGTTTTGTAGGTGTGTGTGAGGTGCAAATATGCTTAACAAAACATAAGCCATCTGAACGATTTCTACTGGTACAATTCAGTGACACAGATTACAGTCTTCAGGTTATACAACCGTTCTCTCCATCCTTTTCCAAATAATTCCACCATCACTTACATAAACCAGTGCCCTTAAACAAAAATTTCTCTTTGCCCCTTGTTGTCACCCTTGGTAACCACTAATAATCTGTGGTTTCTACATATTTGTTTATTTCATATAAGTGACATCATATGTATCTTTTGCAAGTGACATATTTTGCTCAGTGTGATGTTTTCAAGGATCCTCCATGTTGTTGTATGTAATGGACTTCATTTCTCTTTGTGGGTGAACAATATTTCATTGTATGTAGCTGCTACATTTTGTTTATCAATCCATCTCTTGATGGACATTTAGTTTGTTTATGCCTTTTGGCTGTTGTGAAAAGTGCAGCAATAAACACGGGTATACAAGTTTCCATTTGTATTCCCTGCCTTCACTTTTTCTGGGTTTACACCTGAGATTGGGATTTCTCAGTCATATGGTTCTGTTCAACTTTTTGAGGAACAACCAAACTGTTTTTCACAGTGAATGTACCATGTCATATTCCCACTGCCAATATACAAGAGTTTCAGTTCCTCCACAACCTCAGCAACATCTATTATTTTTCTTTTTCTTTTTCTTCAATCTGTTTTAATAGCGATGAAATGATATCTTTGTAGATGGCTGTTTCTTGTTAATTGTTTATCATTTCCTTTTTTAATTTTTTCTTTCCTTGAACTTATGTACAAAATGCCTTGTTTTTAATTCCTGACTGGGTTGTGTCACATCCTGCTCTTATGCACCTTTCTGCACCAACACAAGCTAACCATAGTTTGAAAGAACCTGGGAACAGAGGCTGTTCCCTCTCTTGTTTTCTCGGTTTGCTTATAGAGTGAATTTTTATTCTTTGGAAGTGCTGATCCCAGGATACATATGTTCTCAGGGTTAAAACAGTTTATCTCACACTGACTTAAGATGCTATCAATTAAAATTATTTAAAGCATACCAGAGAAAAAGAAATGACCAAGATAACAAGTGTTCGTCGTTTGTGTGTGGTTTATATGGATCAGGGTGTGTTTTGATACCATCAAAGCTTAAGTAGACATCTCAAAATGGACAGATGAAGGATGAAAATTTGGGATGATTAGTAAATATCTCTGTTAACATCACTGTCTTAGTCATCTACTGCTGCTATAACAGGAATACCATAGATGGATGGCTTTAACAAAGAGAACTTTACTCACAGTAACTAGGCTAGAAGTCCAAATTCAGAGGGTCAGCTCCAGAAGACTTTCCATCCCTACTGGATTTCTCATAAATATTCCCCTAGACTCGGAGCCTCTCTGCACAGGTAACCCAGGTCCAAAGGACTTGGTCTACTCTCTGCATTGGTATGAGGTCCCCACTCTTTACTCACTTCCTTTTCCCTTTCCTTTTATCTCTTAAGAGACATTAGGTGGTGCAGGCCACATTTCAGGGAAACACCTGTTACTCTGGATTAGGAATGTGACCTTAGCAAGAGTTTTACAGTCCTACTCTAATCATCTTTAACATAATCCAATCTTGCTCATTAACCATGGGCAGAGATTAGGCTTGACAACATATACAAATATTACAATCATGATATAGAAAATAACCATACAGTACTGGGAATTATGGTCCAGCCAAATTGTTACACACAGGTTCAGAGGACTATAATTCAATCCATGACAATCACTGAAAAAAAAAATGTTGAAATTTCAAACTTCACTTTTTTCATTAACTTACATTGTCATTTATATTCCAGCACACCGTAGTAGTTATTAGATTAATATTTAGTAACCTCTTATTATATTATTTCTTTCTATAGCTTCTCCCCTCCCACCCCCCAGCTCTTAGAATAGCTCAGTTTACACTAGAAGCAGTAAAGACATAAACATTAATGGAAAAATAGGGAGAAAAAAAATTAGCAAAATATTTGGTTACTTAGATTTTGTGGCTACTGATTGCTGTTTCTCTAATCTCTTTTCAAAGACTCTTGACAGAACAGGGAATTCATATCTAAAATAACAGTTATTTTTTGTTGTTGTTAGGTGCCATCAACTCAGTCCCTACTCGTAGAGATGCTATGCACAACAGAACAAAACACTGCCTGGTCCCGTGCCCTGCATGCAATTGTTTTTCTGCTTAATCCCATTGTTGCAGCCACTGTGTCAATCCATCTTGTTAAAGGTCTTCCTCTTTTTCACTGATTCTCTACTTTACCGAGAATGATGTCCTTTTCCAGGGATTGATTCCTCCTGACAACATGTCCAAAATATATAAGACGCAGTCCTGCCGTCCTTACTTCCAAAGAGCACTCTGGTTGTACTTCTTCCAGAACAGATCTGTTTGTTCTTTTGGGAGTCCATGGTATGTTCAATATTCTTCTCCAACATTGCAATTCAAAGTCATCAACTTTCTCATGTATATGATGCAACTGAAAATACCATTGCGTGGGCCAGTTGCACCTTAGTCTTCAAGGTGACATCTTTACTTTTCAACACTTGAAAGAGGTCTTTTGCAGCAGGTTTTCCCTGTGCAATGCACCTTTCGATTTCTTGACTGCTGCTTCCATGGGCATTGATGGTACAGCCAAGTGAAATGAAATGCTTGATAACCTCAATCTTTTTGCTGTTTATCATGAAGTTGCTTGCTGGTCCACTTGTGATGTTTTCTGTTTTCTTGGTGTTGAGGTGCAATCCATATTGAAGGCTGTGGTCTTTGAACTTCATCAATAAGTGTTTCATATCCTCTTCACTTTCAGTAACGTTGTGTCATCTGCATAACTCAGGTTGTTGATGAGTCTTCTCTAGTCCTGGTCTCTTCTTCTTCTTCATATAGTCTAGATTCTCAAATTTGCTCAGCACACAGGTTGAAAAGGTATGGTGAAATGATACAACCCTCACACGTACCTTTCCTGACTTTAAACCATGCAGTATCCCCTTTTTCTGTTGGAATGATTGCCTCTCCATCCATGTACCAGTTCCTCATGAGCACAATTAAGTGCTCCGAAAATCCCATTCTCCACAACATTATTCATAATTTGTTATGATCTACACAGTCAAATGCCTTTGCATAGTCAGGAAAACATAGGTAAACATTTTTTTCTGGGATTTTCTGCTTCCAGCCAATATCCAACTGACGTTAGCAAGTATATCCCTGGCTGCACATTCTGTTCTGAATACAGCTTGAATTTCTGTCAATATACTGCCGCAGTCGATTTTGAATGCTCTTGTGCAAAATTTTATTTGCATGTAGTATTAATGATATTGTTCAATTAGACCACCTTTCTTGGGAACAGGCATAAATATGGACTTCCTACAGTTGGTTGACCATTATATAGCTGTCTTCCAAATTTGTTGATGTAGATGAGTGAGCACTTCCAGCACTGCATCCATTTGTAGACACATCTCAATTGATATTCCATCAATTCCCGGAGACTTGATCTTCTCCAGTGCCTTTGTTGCGGATTGAAGTGTGTCTGCCCCCAAAATTTGTGTGGCCATTTGGCTGGGCCATCATTCCCAACATTTTGCAATTTTTCTATATTATAAATTCTCATCTCTGCCTGTGGCTAGTAGATAGGATAATTATGTTAAAAAAGGATCAGGGTGGGACTTCAATGACCTTGCTAAGGGAGTTTCTCTGGAGTGTGGCTTGCACCACCTTTTATCCTCACACCATCAAGAAAGCAGCACTGAGAAGAGCATGTCCTTTGCACTTCAGGTTCCTGCACCAAGATGCTTCCTGACCAAAGACTGATGCAACACAAGGCCTTTCCTCCAGAGCTGGCAGAGGGAAAGCCAGCTCTGGAGTGGACATCCTGAATTTGGACTTGTAACCTACAGGACTGTGTAAGAATAAACTTCTCTTTGCTAAAGCTGTCCACTGTGTTATCTCTGTTAGAGTAGCACCTTCAGTGTAGCTTCAACTTCTTCCTCTAGTACCATTGGTTCCTGATCATATGCTACCTCTTTTTTTTTTTTCTTCTTCTTCTTTTTTTTTTTTTATTATGACTGAGTGAAAATATACATTCCCACATAAATTTACATGCCCACCGATATGCAGCTTCCACTGCTCTCCCTGCCTGGTGAAAGCACACTATTCCTCTCTGCTACACACATGTCTCATCCTCCCAACAGTCTCCTTTCACCTCCTCTCCACCCACTCCCCTTACTCCAGCCAGAGGTCAGCAGGATGATATCCTGTAAATGCATACAACCATAAAGTATATCCAATATATGGTCATTCAGCATCATCAAGTCCAGTCCATTCATGTCCGAAGAGTGGACCTTCGTTATGATTTATGGGCAAGGGCAGCATCAAGGCTGGGGGCCATGCTCCCAGGAGAACTCCGAAGCCACTGGACCATCAATTGTGGTCTTTTAGTGGGGATCTCAGGGTGCACCCCTTTTTATTCTTATGGGAGCTCCATCTTATTCTTAGTGAGCTCCATCGTGGCTATCACTGGTGGTGGCTGAGCACCATCCGGTTCTTCCGGTCCCAAGTCTACGTAGGCACCCACTCATGTGGATCTGTCTATCTTCTGGGTTGTCTTTAACCCATGTCATTTTGGTCCTCGGTGATACGCTACCTCTTAAAACGGTTGAATGTCCACCAATTCTTTTTGGTATAATGACTCTGTGTATTCCTCCCATCTTCTCCTGAAGCTTCCTGAGTTGTTTAATATTTTCTCTGTAGAATCCTTCACTATTGCAACTTGGGATTTGAATTTTTCCCTCAGTTCTCACAGCTTGAGAAAAGCAGAGCATATTCTTCCCTTTTAATATTCTATTTCCAGCCTTTGCACATGTATTATAATGCTTTGTCTTCTTGATCTGTCCTTTAAAATCTCCTCTTCAGTTTCTTTACTTCATCATTATTCCTTTTGCTTTAGCTACTTAATGTTCAAGAGCAAGTTTCAGAGTATCTTCTGACATCTAATTTAGTCTTTTCTTTCTTTCCTGTCTTTTTAATGACCTCTCGCTTTTTTCATGTATGCTGTCTTTGATGTCATTCCACAGCTCCCCTGGTCTTCAGTCATTAGTGGTCAATGCATCAAATCTGTTCTTGAGATGGTTTCTACACTCAGGTGTGATACACTCAAGGTCATACTATGGTTGTTATGGACCTGTTCTAATTTCTTCAGTTTCACTTTGAACTTGCATGTGAGCAATTCATGGTCTGTCAAAGTCAGTACCTGGTCTTCTTCTGACTGCTGATATTGAGATTTTCTATCATCTCTTTCCACAGATGTGGTCAATTTGATTTCTGTCTATTCCACTGGTGAGGCCCATGGGTACAGTTGCCATTTATATTGGTGAAAAAAGGTATTTGCAATGAAGTCGTTGATGGTCTTTCAAAGTTCTACCCTATCATCATTTCTATCACCAATGCCATATTTTCCAGCTACTGATCCTTTGCATTTGCTGCCAACTTTTGCATTCTAATCACCAGTAATTATCGGTGCATCCTGATTGCGTGTTTCATCAATTTCGGACTGCAGAAACTGGTAAAAATCTTCAGTTTCTTCATCTTTGGTCTTAGTGGTTGGTTCGTAAATTTGTATAATAGTCTCATTAATTGGTCTTCCTTGTAGACCTATGGATACTATCCTGTCACTGACAGTGTTGTACTTCAGGATAGATCTTGAAATGTTCTTTTGGATGACAAACACAACACCATTCCTCTTCAAGTAGTCAGTCCTGGCATAGTAAACCATATGATTGTTTGATTCAAAATAGCCAATACCAGTCAATTTCAGCCTACTAATGCCTAGGATGTTGTTATCTATGCATTCCACTTCATTTTTTGACAATTTCCAATTTTTCTATATGCATTCTTCACACACTCCACATTTCAATTATTAATGGATGTTTGCAGCTGTTCTCATTTTGAGTCATGCCACATCAGCAAATGCAGGTCCCTAAAGCTTGACTCCATCCATGTCATTAAAGACAACTCTACTTTGAGGAGGCAGGTCTTCCTCAGTCATCTTTGAGTGCTTTCCAACTCATTGGGGTCTCATTTTACAGAACTGTGTCAGACAATGTTTCCTTGCTATTCATAAGGTTTTCACTGGTTAAGTCTTTTCAGAAGTAGACTGCTGAGTCTTTCTTCCTACTGTGTCTTAGTCTGAAAGTTCAGCTTAAACCTATCCACCATGGATGACCCTGTTGGTATCTCAATACCAGTTGTATAGCTTCCACAGCAACACAGAAGCTCCCAGAGTATGACAAGCTTACAGAAAAGCAGGGAACAGTTGTTTAGAGGGGATATTCTAGGACAGTCAGGCTGCTGGGGGTACAGGTGGCAGAAGCAGCCAACTGCCTTACTGTGATACAGTGTTCTCACAAGCAGGGCTTGGGGCAAAGGTCACTGAGTTCATGCTGGAACACTGCAAACACCCAGCTTTAGAGTCAAGAAGGCACTCATGTTTTGCTACCAGTCTAGTAATGTATCTCTATGACCTAAGTCTATAATTAGCAATCAAGTATTCTCTTTTGATGATCTAAGTTTGTAACCACCAGTCAAGTAATGTGTTTCATAGCGATGGTTCCCCTCTTATAAAGCATCACTGCTGAGTTGCCAGTGCATGAATTTCAGTCTGTCCTCACTCCAGTTGATTCTTCTTCTTTTTTTAAAAAAAAATATCTCAGTTTTACATTAATCGGAATACAGATGGTTGCTTTACAACACTTAGAAGTGCAGTCGGCAGCATTCTGAAAGAATATTCTGCACTCCTAAGAAGTCACAGAACCAGCTCACTTTGGGACCAGCAAGGACATCTTCAGCCCTTTTCCAGATTCACCCGAAGCAAGCCTCTTCTTAGAGCAAGCCTCTGTTTATTCTGAAGATGGCTCTTTGAGAGATTTATAGGCTATCTTTTCTCTATACTCTCATTTTCTGCTCATTTCCTGAGTTCCTGGGTTCACTATCAAATTAAGTTTGATGAGACTGCCATTTCACGACTGTCTGTTTTACTGAACTCCCTTTTCTTTCTGGTGCACAGTAAGCTTTCTGAGCATATTTAAGTATCTTTTGTTGCACTGGGAATGCCACATCCAAGACTGAAGCTGGACCCGTAAGAGAACTCCTGCCAATTAAAGGACTAAGCATTATGGCTCTGGCTCTGTCCTGCATTTAAGTCAATGACATATGTTTACAGAAGGAAATTTAAAGGATCAGTGGCTATTGTGGAGATCATTTGACTTAACTAAGTCAAAATTTCGGCCAAGCAAGTTAGAGTGTAGAAGCTTACAAATAAAACTAAAGCAATAGGAAGCATTTGTAGTTGATACTTAGAGGTGTCCAAAAGAAATAACAACAAAATCGCCTCCTTGCGCATGACCGTTTCAAACAAACTAAACAAGTTAAAGAGACATGATATCAGAGCTTTGTAACCTCTGTAGCTATCTACCTGTCAGCAGTCCTTGTATCTTCCCTTTCCCCAAATGACTCCTTTTCTCAAAACAGCTCCCTTTCCCAGAATGGCTCCTGTCATGGATTTAATTGTGTTCCCTGAGAATATTTCTATGCATCTGGCTGGGCTATGATTCTTGGAATTGAGCAGTTGTCCTCCATTTATGACTGATGTAATTTTCCTGTGTGTTTTAAATCCTAATCTCTGCCTGTGGTTAATGAGGCAAGATTAGATTATGTTAAAGAGGATTAAGGTAGGATGAAACATGGTTGCTCAAGTCACAACCCTGATCCAATGTAAAGGGAGCCTCTCAGGGGCGTGTCCTGCACCATCTTTGACATTACAAGGTATAAAAAGAAAGGAAAGTGAGCAGAGAGAAGAGGACCTCATACCACTAACAGACAAGATCCAGGAGAGTAGCACATCCTTTGGACCTGAAGTCCTTGTGCTGAGAAGTTCCTTGGCTAGGGGAGGATAAGATGACCCTGCTCCAGAGATGACAGAGAAAGAAAGACTTTCCCTGGAACTGATGCCTGAATTTGGACTTGTAGCATATCAGACTGTGAAAGAATTAATTTCTCTTTGTTAAAGCTATCCATTTGTGGTATTTCCGTTATAGCAGCACTAGATAACTAAGACAGTTCTCTTTTCAAAATACCTTCACCCCCCAAAGTGCTGAAGCCCCAGTTTCTGTAGTCCATGCACAGCCTCTGATGCCTGGCTCCCTTCCTTCCCTCTGGCCCTTCCAGTGGTTTCCCCCTTGTATGTCTTTTTACCTATCTATCTCCACTAAAAACTCCCAACTGAATCTCCATCTTATCAGAAGTAAATTTTAGAAGTACAACCCATTTGTGAAATGTCTTTTAAAATTAATATCCTGAAGAGGCTGAGAAACACAAGTCACTTTTTCCCCTTGGTGAGAAGCAGAACTTTACACTATTTTTAAGTAATTGTCTAACCCTCATGAGTTAACTCAAATCTTGACTGATACCTACGATCCTGGTCCAACAGACTTACATACATTTAATACATTCACAAATAGGAGCAGGTGATGCTCAAAGGTGGATGGAAAAGGCCTGATAGAAAACTCATACAGTATCCCTGACCCTTCAGTTTAATGTTCCTGGCATGCAAATAATATCACAGACAAGAACTATTGTTGACACACCTTGTTAGAGCTACCCCAAAGGTCTCCCCACCCAAAATAGATTTGGCCAAAGTTGAGGGTTGCAAACAAAATGAAGCTGAAAATGTTTATTGTTACAGAGACCATTTGACTAATGCTTTACAAGAACACTCTGGTTTAAACCCAGAAGAGTCTGGATTGGATACTACTTTCAGTTCCCTTTTTGTCATTGGCCTCTGTTCAGAGCTCACTGATTGGAAAAATGAAAATGCTAGCCTCACACGTCCTATAAGCAGTCTCAAACTCTTAAACATAAGGCTAAAGAAGCTGAACAGCGAACTAAAGTTAAACAAAAATCACCTTATGGCCCTGCAATTACAGCAGTTCATATTCAGCCTCAAAATAATTTCTCCACACAGAACATACTGAAGTGGCATATGGCTAATACCAGGTCCAGTAACTTGCCTTTTATTTGTTAGTACTGTAAAAGCCTGGACATTTTAAAAGAGAATATTTAAAACTGAAAAGTAAACTGGGCAAAGTAACAGTAGATGTTGCTAAGAATCAGGTACTTACAATGAAGCTACTCTGCGGACAAAGCAGGAGCTTTACCTATGGTAAAAACTTTCAGGGAGAAACTGCTATTCAAATAAATGGAAACTCATGTAAATTTTAAGTGATACTGGTATTACCTTACCTATAATAAATCCTACAGTTTATAAAAGCTGTGGCCACTGAGTAATAAAACCTCAAAAGTTGTATGAGTTACTAATCCAGAAAAGATTTCAAACTGTTCTCACCATATTTCTGTCTCTACATTCTGTAGAGGACATTCACTCATTTTTATTCAGCTTAGATACTCTAGTAAATTTACTGGAAAGAGAGCTGTTATCCAAATGGAATATCAAACAAAATTCTCAGAATCAAGAGAAATACTATTAGATTTACCTGATACCAATCAACAGATACACTGTATGATAGAAAATAAGCAAAGAAGCTTATTTCTATTTGCTAGCACTCAGCTTATCACAACGAGATCATTTTCTACTTTAGCCAATTCTGTGAAATGTCTTGCCTCTGTACCTGAAAGTTCATTGATCACTTCTTCTTGGTTGAGTCCCATCAGCTAAAGCAATTAAAATCCAAACAGATATCCGTAAACCCTTATCTGAAATTTCTCAATAGTCTTTAAAACAAGATGCTAAGAAGGATGTGTGCCTAGAACTTAATATTTTTTGACTGAAAATTTAATAATCCTTTGCACTAGTTCTTGGAACACTCCAATTTTCCTGTTGTGGCAACACAAAGTGACCCTATTTTCTGGGCACTTTATGGTTCTATGCATCTATAGGATATCATCCTGCTGACCTCTTACTGGAGGAAGGGGAGTGAGTTTAGAGGAGGGGTTAGGAGACTGTTGGGAGGCTAGGACATGTTTGCAGCAGAGAGGAAGAGTGTGTTGTCACCATGCAGGGAGAGCAGTGGGAGCACATAGGTGAGCATGCAAGTTTATATGGGAATGCACATTTTCATTCAATCTTAATAAAAAAAAAAAAAGAAACTCAACATGCAAGGCTGATTTACACAAAACTCAGTGCTACTAATTGTGTAATTATTCCAAGATTCTCCATAGCTCTTTAACCATTACCTTGTGCCTCTCCAGTGTCCTCCCCAAAGCAGCTCACTCTATAGTAGTTGATGTTTACAGTGTTTTTTTTCCCTTTTAGCATTCCAACTCATCCGGACTTTCTGTGTGTGTGTGCTTTCACCGGGGGATAACAAAAAAAAAAAAAAAATAAGTCAACTGTCATGTCTCAAGACTTTAATGAACCCCCTGTCTTAGTCATCTAGTGCTGCTGTAACATAATTACCACAAATGGATGGCTCTAAAAAATAGAAATTTGTTTTATCACAGTCCAGTAGGCTACAAGTCCACACTCAGGGCATCAGCTCCAAAGGAAATTTTTCTTTATTGGCTCTGGGGGATGTCCTTGTCATCAAACTTCCCTTGGACTGGGAGCTTCTAAGAAACCCTGAATCTTTTCCAAAGGACACACTCTGTGGCCAGTACTCCCCTTGGGAAGCTATGCACCAAGGCCAGTGCCTAGTTCACACTTCAAAGCAATTTTGGAAGGCTTTTTCTGGAATGGCCATCAGAGCTGTTGTCGTATTACTCTTAATGTCCTGAATGTCATCAAATTGTCTTCCTTTCAATATTTCCTTTATTACCTGGCCAAGAAAAAAGTCACTGTCGGCCAGATCAGGTAAATAGGGAGGGTGTTCCACTACAGTTATTTGTTTACTGTCTAAAAGCCCCCCACAAACTTGCCACCTTGCCACTGTGCACAATGGCCAGTCCAGAAGGACTTCCAAAATTGCTTTGAAGGGTCCCTGTGGCTGAGAAGCTTTCAGCCCAGGGGAAGACTGACATTAAGGGACCTTCCTCCAGAACCAACAGGGAAACACTTGCCCTAGAGCTGATGCCTGAATTTGTGCTTGTAGGCTAGTAGACTGTGACAGATTAACATTTCTCTTTGTTAAAGCTATCCATCCACTCATGGTATTTCTGCTAGAGTGGTGCCAGATGACCACAACATGCCACTATCACATACTCTTGTAATCAACACAGTATAATGAATCTAAGAAAGATACATATAACCTTGTAAGCCAATTGCTTTATGAGCTTTCATTACAGAAAGTATTGCCTTATGAGTTCCCACCACACAAATTCCTACCTATAAGTTCCTGCCACAGGAAGTCATACCTTAAAATTATCTACCACCAACTGAGAGGAGCCCTGATGGTACAGTGGTTAAAGGCTTACTCAGTAACCAAATGTCAGCAGTTCAAATCCACCAAACACTACTTAGAAACCCCGTGGGACCGTTGTACTCTGTCCTACAGGGTTGTTATGAGTTGGAATTGACTCCATGGCACTGAACAGCCACCACCAATTGAGTAATATCTTTTGATTTTCTCACTCTACAATTACCAATCAAGTAATGTCTTTTGATGATATAAACCTGTACATATCAGTCAAGTAAGGTGTTTTATATTCTTTGCTCCCCTGATATGAAATATCACAGTTAAGTTGTCATTTGGGATATCTGGATTCTACTGTATGGATTTCAGTCTATCCCCTACTTGAGCTGATTCTTTTTGGGGTTTTGTTTGTTTTAAAATACATCTCTCAGTTTTATACTAATCAGAGTACAGATGGTACAATTTTATGACTAATAATCATTCGTGTCATTCACTTCTGTTTAAAAGAGGAGATGATCTTTATGGGGAAACAATAAAATACTTCAGAATGAAGAAGATTTTTCATTCGCCTTTTAAAAAGAAGATGGTAATTTTCTGTAAAAACATTTTATTATGTAGAATAAGTCAGAGATAACATAATACTACCGCAATCTAAAGTATCCCAGCTAATAGCTACTCTTTAATAGACATGTGTCTATGTACACAGCAGGTTGTCTCCAATGGTGTCTCTCTTGTTTCCTGAATGCCTTTATCTGACTCTGAAAGCCTGCACTGCTCAGCTGTCTCCCCATTGTCTTTAACAGCCCCACATAGGATCGTTGCCACAATATAAGTGTTATTTTCTGAAAAGCAATTTTCCCTTTTATGGCATGCTAATATTAAGATTTCTTAAAAATTAGGAAATTAGGAAACAGTGTAGAATTATTCTTAGCTGAAGTTTTGTTTTTATTTTTCTCATTTTAACTCCTGGAGGAGTTAGAAACCCTGGCCTAGATGAGTAGACTGAGGTGTGTAAGGAGGAGTCCCAAAAGGACAAAGAAAAAGTGGGCAGTGGAGGCACCACTCAACGGAAATTGAAGCAGGAAGTGAATCTTCCCACTTTCACCTTTATTTTCTGTACTATACTTCAGATCCTCAAATTCACATACACATCTTGAACCAGCTAAGGGACACTCTTTTCTACCAAACTCTGTCTGTACAGGGTGTATCTTTAAGCCACCATGAGTAAACAGCAAACTGACTCAGCCACTGTCCCTTTCCCCAGCTTTCACAAAAGGCACCAAGGAAAAATAATCTAAATAATTCTCAGTAATAAAAATCTAGCTACCTCCTTGTAAGAACTCTTGTTTTAAATTTGTAAAGTATTTAGACTCTATACCATTTAGTGCCAAATTATTTTCTGTTTGGGTAATTTACCCTTGTTTATTAATATTTGCCAACTGAAGTATAACTGCCTAGAGAACAAAGAATAACATTATTTTAATACCATTTCTCTTCTCCACCCTATGGCTACTATACTTTCAAATACATTAACAGTATTAATTAATTACAAATGATCTATAAATGGTTACATACAATGTCACCCTCTTGCGAATATGTCGTATTTGTTAGCTGGAACAACCCTAGAAGAGGTCCTTGGCATGTGTATGCTTCTTTCAGAAGAGAGGAACATCCAGACATGAGCAGAACCTGCTATCTGAGGACAGAAGAGTTAGCCAAGTCTTAGTCTAGCTTTATAGGCAACCCAAGGAAGGTCATCAGAAGCAGGAAGGTTCAGAGTCCATTTCCCAGAACAATGTTGTCGTGGATTGAACTGTGTCCCCCCCAAAATATGTGTTGCCATGGGGCTGGGCCATGATTCCCAGTATCTTGTGACTGTCCTCCCTTTTGCAGTTTTCCTAAGCTGTATGTTAAAGGTTAAAGTGGGACTGTAAATCCCTTCACAGGATCACCTCCCTGCTCCACTGTAAAGTGAGTTTCCCTGGAGTACAGCTTGCCGCACCCTTAATCCTTTCACTCTACAAGAGATAAAAGGACACAGAAGCAGGCAGAGAATTGGGAACCTCCCACCATCAAGAAAGCAGCACCTGGAGAAGAGTGCGTCCTTCAGACCCGAGGTTCCTGCGCCAAGATGCTCCCTGGACAAAAACTGATACAATAGTGGATTTTCCTGCAGAGCCAAAGAGGGAAAGCCTTCCCCTGGAGCGGACACCCTGAATGTGGACTTGTAGCCTATTGGACTGTGTAAGAATAAACCTTCCTTTGTTAAAGCCATCCGCTCGGTGGTATTTCAGTTAGAGCAGCCCTAGCTGACTAAAACAGATGTGGATGATAGTCCCGGGAGACGAAAAGAGCTGAGATGGTGTTCCTAAAGGGAAACCCATTTTATACTTATACCACGTGGGTATTACTCCAGGTGCCTGTATCACAGATACCTGGTAGCCCAGAAGTGAGGAGGATTTCCCCTGTCTTTAAGGCAGACTAGGTGTCATGGATTGAATTGTGTCCCCCAAAAAAGATGTGCAGCCATGTGGCTGGGCCTCGATTCCCAGTATTTTGTGATTGCCCTCCATTTTTTATTTTCCTGTGCTGTATGTTAAAGGATTGGGGTGGGACTGTAAATCCCTTCCTAGGATTACCTCCCTGCTCTACTGTAAAGGGAGTTTACCTGGAGTATGGCTTGTCCCACCCTTAGTTCTTTCATTCTACAAGAGATTAAAGGAAAGAGAAGCAAGCAGAGAATTGGGAACCTCACACTATCAAGAAAGCAGCACTGGGAGAAGAGCGTGTCCTTCAGACCTCAGGTTCCTGCGCCAAGATGCTCCCTGCACAAAGACTGATACAACACCAGACTTTCCTCTGGAGCCAACAAGGGGGAAAGCCTTCCCCTAGAGTGGACATCCTAAATTTGGACTTGTGGCCTACCGAACTGTTTAAGAATAAATGTCCCTTCGTTAAAGCCATCCACTTTATGGTATTTCTGTTAGAGCGGCACTAGCTGACTAAAACAGTAGGATGTTGTGAACAGTGGGACAGGATGACTAAAGGCAGCAAAGGAACGCCTCTCAGGATAGAGAAGACATGCAAGTGTGGTCCCATTTGTCCTCTTTTTCAAATGTCAGCACTCTTAGGTCATTTGATGGCATCAGAGGCTTCCACATAGACCATAGCAGAAGAGAAGGTGTAAGTCAGCCCTGTCCCTTACAGAATGCCAGAAACTCTGCAGGACTAGAGAACCTGATGATGGAAACCTGTTTATTCAGTCCAGTAGTAACATTTTTCCAAATCTTTCACCGACAGAAATGTTTTAGTCATCTCGCACTGCTCTAACAGAGATACCACAAGTGGATGGCTTTAAAGAAAGAAATGTTTATTCTTATACAATCCACTAGGTTACAAGTCCAAATTTAGGGTGTCCACTCTGGGGAAAAGACTTTCTCTCTTTGTTTGTTCTGGAGAGAAGTCCTTGTGTTGCATCAGTCTCTGATCGGGGAGCATCTTGGCACTGGAACGTCAGGTCTGAAGGACACGCTGTACTCCCTGTATTGTTTTCTTGGTGGTATAAGGTTCTCAACTCTCTGCTTGCTTCCCTTTCCTTTTATCCCTTGTAGGATAAAAGGACAAAAGAAGATGCAAGCCATACTCCAGGGAAACTCCCTTTACAGTGGAGCAGGGAGGTAACGTTAGGAAGGGATTTACAGTCCCACTCTAATCCTCTTTACCATACAGCATAGGAAAATCACAAAATGGAGGGCAATCATACAATACTGGTAATCACAACCCAGCCAAATTTATATACATAATTTGGGGGGGGTACAATTCAATCCATCAAAGAAATAAGTAGCAATCTTCTCCAAGTGGGTGGACATTATAACTTAATAATTTTTAAAAAATCTGTAAAGTCAACTTTCTTTTAGTTCACTCTTGTTCCTATTTGCTACTTACTCGGGAGGGGGTGGCCAGAAACAGAGGCAGAGACACTGGTCCAAGGGTTCAGTGAAGTTTTTTGAAGAGAAAGAGAGTGGGATCTGAGCCGAGTAGCTCAGCCTGCCCCTCCCTAGTACAGCAGGTTTTTCATAGCTTAAAATTTTCAGTGAGGTAGTGTGAGGTGAAGGGGCTTATGGTTTGATATGGAAAGAAAGAAGGATAGGAAGAAATTCTGATTAGGGGGCTTATGATCTGAATAAAGAGAAGGTATTGATTAGAAGGGGGAGGGCTAAGGTTTGTTTATGGTCAAGGTTTTGATAAGGAAGAGTTTTCAATTAGGAGGGTGGGGAAGACAGCTATCAATAAGTTATTTATGGTTATACCAGGTGGGGCCTACCAGCCTGTTTTCAGCTGATCACCAGATAAGACCACCTCCCTGAAGGACAGAGTCCTCTCAGTGACCTTCCTGAATTTCAGGGGCGGAGTTCCCTCAACTCACACTTTAGGTTTAAGGACAGGGGGATGTTGTTATCTCTCAGCTACTTCCTGCTGACAAGGGTCTTTGACTTGTCCTAGGGTATACAGGAGTTCGAGGGTCCTCTGGCCTCCTGGCATTCTGTAAAGAAGGAGGTCCATTGGTTGTTTTTAGGGTGGCTTTGGTAAAGATCTTGTCGAGTCTCTCAGAGGAACAGGATTTGATTCATTTGTTAGGGAGTATAGGCTGGTATGTTTATAGGACCATGAGTTTAACTTGAATTTGTAGTCAGGAAGAGATAAAGTAAATTAAGAATTAGAGTCCCAAAAGCAAGAGTAACCAAAAAGATTAATAAGGGCACTACCAGTGGCAATAATAATGACATTAGCCAGTTGGGTTGTTACAGCCTGTCTATGTCCAGGCTATACGCTAGGGACAAACTAGGGATGTGGATCTGGATGACAGATGCTTGTCCCTTGGTTCAATTTCCCGGTGCTGATAGTAGCTCTCTGGTGTCCCCGTTGGAAGGACACCTAGTGGTGGAAGTTGGACTTTCTGCACATGTCCCCGGAGTTGGTTGCATCTGAAAAACAACTTTGAGGAAGTTTACACAACTGTTGGAAGACTTATCTCAGTGTTCCACAACACAGTTAGTATTGTTTGCCTCTAGTTTTAGTCGCACCACGGAGGCCCTCAGGCTCCCTGTCTTATTTCTGACTGTTGAGTCAAAAGAAGTACTACATTTCTCACAAGGTTTCCATCATGTGTTTCCTCACAGACGATTCTGTCTGCCTCAACTCTCAAACCTTTTGTGTAACCTGACTGAGGATTTATTTCTTTTGGTATATGCCCTTCTGGTTCTTTAGTTTTTAACACATTAACCAACAATACAAGTAATTCTTAGTTCTCATTTCTTATATTTAGTTGAGTTTCTAAATACATTTGTGCCAGCAGTACAACAGGACATTAAGGGATAGAAAGAAATGTCTTATTAATTGCCACCCCATCAGACACAAAAGCAAACTTTTTACCTTGGATTTTTAGTCCAAGCCAGTAATCACAAAGTTCTGCTTGGAGAGAGGGCCCATTTAAGGTAGAGAAGGTGGCTTTTCATGTCTAAGACAAATTTAATCTCCTTACTTTCCACATCAAGTGTAACCCTTGGTTTCCCCATGGAAACGTTGATGGTGTGGCCAAATGCCAGGTGGTTCTCAGGGCTCTGTCCATAGTCTGTTTCTTCAGACTCCTCTTCTGAGAGTCATTATGGGAGAGTGTCTATCTGGGTCTGTGGAAAGTCAGCTAGGCATCCTGTTTTGGGGTGCTCAGGACATTCCACTTTTCTGGCCTCATAATTTGACAGTACCTGTATTAACTGGGGTCAGTACTTAGCTGGTCAGGTGACCTAAGTCTTGATCTTGGGGGCCAATGGGTTACCCTGAGGTGGACACTGGAGGGCTATTGCCAAAAATTGGACTTTCCTTTTCATTTATTTTTTTTCCTGCCACTAATTCTCTTACTGCTATACAACTTAAAGGCTTCTGCTACCAATTGGGAGAGTGGGGTCTGAAATTCTGATAGAGGGTCATAAAATACCAAAGAGTGGATGGCTTTAACAAAGGAAGGTTTATTCTTACATAGTCTGGTAGGTTACAAGTCCATATTCAGGGTGTCCGCTCCAGGGGGAGGCTTTCCCCTGGTCGGCTCTGGAAGAAAGTCCAGTATTGCATCAGCCTTTGTCCAGGGAGCATCTTGGCACAGGAACCTCAGGTCTGAAGGGGACGCTCTTCTCCCGGTGCTGCTTCTTGATGGTACGAGGTTCCCAATTCTCTGTCTGCTTCTCTGTCCTTTTATCTCTCATAGGATGAAAGGATTAAGGGTGGGGCAAGCCATACTCCAGGGCAACTCCCATTACAGTGGAGCAGGGAGGTGATCTTATGAAGGGACTTACAGCCCCACCCTAATCCTTTAACATACAGCATAGGAAAACCACAACATAGAGGACAGTCACAAGATACTGGGAATCATGACCCAGCCACATGGCTGGAAATATTTTTGGAGGGATACAATTCAATCCATGACACCAAGTCATTATAAAGAGTTTTTAAAAGCTTCCCTGGGGCTATGACCTGAGGCTAATTTCTGCCTTTTGCTCTACTTTCTGGAGGGCAAAAGACCATTAACTTTCCTTCTGCTATTTTGAAGTTGTTATTTTCTCCTTAAGACAGAGTTATCCCTTTAACTAAGGGCTGTATCTACTTGAAATTTGACTTCTTCATCAACCTTAATTTAGCTCAAGCAAGACTCTGACCTGTTAAATGAGTTTCAAAAGAATAAGAACTATCTTAAAATTAGATGCATTGGCAAAAACAAGACTTAACACCCTTAACAGGCAAAAACTGTTTTATGAAAACAGACATTGTGTAATACTGGGGGAAAAATCAATGTTGAGGTTGAATTGGCCAAAATGTGTAGCCTGATGCCAAACACTGGGCGTTCAGTCTATAGGAATCAGACACTTTCACTGAAAACTATAAATCTGGAGTCCCTACAAACAGCTCGTGTAAGTACAACAATGACAAGGACATTTCCAAAACCCCACAAAGGCAAATGTGAAACCACACTGCAGATACACATGGGAGGCCTCACACTTTCATACACACACAGCTTCTCTCTACACAGCCTGTTTTTTTCTTAGTTACAGTGAGCTTAGCAAGTACCTTCGTGATTTTTGACAAAAGAGCTCTAACTGTAGGATGGTAAAATAATTTTAGGGATCCCTTCAGTTGCTAACTTTCTCCAGAGACTAGCTGATACATTGGTCAAGCCAGTTACAGTAAAACATCATTTGCTCTTTAGTCACAGATGGGCACTCTTACTGAAACCAGACAGACAGAGTACAATCCATCAGGCTTTTCTTAGGAACAGAGGCCTCATTTCCCATGTTACAGAGTATAGAGAGAAACCTTTTCTAGTTGGGACAGACGTTCCCTTCTTACCAGACAGACAGAAGTTTGAACCCTGATGAGAATCTGAGTTCTCTGCACAACCAGAATAAAGCACTTGAACCTTTTTAGATTCCAGGCAGACAAGAGAGACTCTTCCAAATTCCCTCTATCATGGGTCCAGCCAGCTGGGCCTTCAGAATTCACCAGTGAGTGCCCTGGTCAGAATCTTTTAATTGCCACAGCAGCCTCTTCACTGTGGATTTTTAGAGATGCAGCGGAAAAGTAGAAAAGTGAAGGAGAGAAAAGATGAATCTTCCCCAGAGAAGGAGTTTGGCCGCAGTCACCAGAAATATGCTGCTGAATTAAAGCCAGTTCATTCCACCTGTCACTTTAGCAGAAAATTCAGAGATGGCTGGGATTCAAGGTGTTGTATTCTCAGATAGCTGGCAAATCTGGAGGAAGAGCGAGGATAACTCCCCCCCCCCAAAAACCTGCCTTCAGACCTACTGTGTGGAGGTGAAAGCAGGTGAGTGAAGGGTCACAGGAGTCTCCCAAGTTGGTGGTAGGTCATGGAATGGGAGAAGAGGGAGGAAGGGTTAGCATAGAAGGAGAAGGCAAAATTTCAGAAGTGGAAGAAGAGTCTGCCAGAGTTGAAGGCAGAGGGAAAGTACAAGAAGTGGAGAGGCTTGTCAGAAGGATCACAATCAGGTTCAGGAAGTGGTGGCTTAGAAGGCTGAGGTTTTTCATTAAGCAGGAGGAAAGTGCCACAGGTTTAGCAAAGAGAGGAGTGATTACAAAGGAAAAAGAAAGCTTAGATATAAGGGACCTCGGACCACTTGCCATTGTGAGTTATGAAGATGACTAAATCATGAAGAATGTTCTTAGATACCTAGAGTTTTTCGGATACACTCCAATGGAGTGTCCTTAGGGGACTTAGACTGACTAGTCCTCATAGTGTAGAGAGTGACTAGGAGGAAGAGAGAGGGGGAGGATTAGTCCTTCCGGGGAGAGGCAGGCCTCCCCATTTCTCACTGGGGACAGGGTTCTGATCCCAACTCACTGTCCAGGCGTCCCTGGAAAGTGAAGACAGGGGCAAAGAACCAGTGTGCTGGTGCCCCGAGGAAAGCCCCAACTGAGCACTGGGGTTTGTGAAAAACAGAAACGAGAGAGTGAGAGAGAGAAAGCAAGGCTTCCCAGCAAGACAAATTTCCCCTCCACCTCACCAGTTTAGAATTTTGTCACTGTGTTGTTGGTCCTTCCAAGTGCTGAGGTAAGGGTCTGATGTAAGTGGGGACCCTTGAGTTGGTGGTCTGGTACATCCCTGTCCCTGGTTTCAGCATCAAATGTTGGGGAGGGGATGGCTTGAAAGAGAGGCAGAGACACGCATGTCCAAGGGTCCAGAGAAGTTTATTGCAAGAGAGAGAGAGGGGGGTCTGAGCTGAGTGGCTCAGTCTGCCCCTCCCTAGTAGGGCAGGTTTTTTATAACTTTAAAGTTTCATTGAGGTAGTGTAGGGTGAGGGGTTATGGTTTGATAAAGACAGAAAGAAGGATAGCAGGAAATTCCGGTTAGGGGACTTATGGTCCCAATCAGGAAGAAGTGTTGATTAGAAGGGGGAGGGTTAAGGTTTTGATAAGGGAAGAGCTTTCAATGGTGAGGAAGACAGGCATGAAGTTATTTATGTTTATACCGGGTGGGGCCTACCAGGCTGTTGCTTATGAGTTCCAACCCTGCTAGCCCCTCAGGCTGTTCTGAACGCTCCTGTGTGATCTCCTTCCCTACCTTTCCCTTCCAAACTGTTTCAGCACTCAGCATTCTTACCTAGATTGCAAAGTAACTAACTCAGAGACGCCTGAGAGTTTTATGCTGGTCACTCTCAAATTCACGCTAAGGCCCACGTTTGCCTAAGAAATCCATCCTCTGATAATGAAGACACTTTTTGTTACCAAGACACTGTCTTAAAAAAAAAAAAAATGTGTTTTAGGTGAAAGTTTACACAACAAATTAGGATTCCCTTTAAAAATTTTTATACAAGCTGTTCCATGTCATTGGTTACAATTTTTACAATGTGTCAGCATTCTGGTTATATTCTGTTTGTCTGACCCTTGTCTTCTCTTCTTTGTTTTTGGGTAAATGGTGACCTTTGGGGCTCAAATAGTTAATTGCTTCTTTTATAAGCTAATCTATTATTCGGCTGAAAGGTGTCCTACAGAAATAGTTTTAAATCCAAGTTCAAAGGATTAGGGCCCTTGTTCCCAGGTTTCCCTAGCCCCTATTAGTCCAGTAGATCCGGCCCCACACCTGATTAGAAAGCAGTTGCTGCTGGAAATAGCCTTTTTCTCCAATGGCTTGTATGCGTTTATAAACTCATTTCTTTGGTAAGCAATTTGAGTTTTAAAAAAGAAAAGCAAGTGTTACGGCGTAAGGCCTTGGAGAAGCCCTTACGCGTGCTCTCAGAGCCAGGGCTTTGCCCGCGGGGCAGAGTCCCGGGCGGCGGGAGGTGCGTCAGGCCCGGGAGAGTTCGGTCCCGCCCTCCGGCTCCTGGTGGCTCAGATCTTCCCGCTACTCCAGCGAGGGCCCGGGAGGCGGGGCAAGTGTGAGGGGCGGGGCCAGACGAGTTCAAAAGCTCGCGGGCGGGATGTTCCCCACCGGAGATGGCTGGAATGCAGAGTTTGCCAGGCTGGCTCTCACCAAGTCCCCACCGGGTCTGCGCCTCAGCCGACCTCGCTCGCCATCCGGACCGCACTCAGCGCCCCAGGCCCTGCGCACCCCGCAGAACTCCGCGTCTTGCAGTCGCTGGGTCCCTCGCCACCTCACCTAGCTCAGCACTTCAACCTTGGCATCATGGGCAAGGTACGTGCATCCCACGAGACATGCTGGTAAACCCCGGGGGAAGGGGGCGAGGGGTGGAAGGTCGGGAACAGCAAGGAATAAAAGCCCCAGGAGGCCGAAGTAGGGATAGAAACTTAGAGCTGTCTGATTTTTCAGCGCACGCTGACTTCACCACGGTTTAGCACCCCGACGCTGGAGAGAGGCCTCCCAGCGGCAAAACGTCCGTGGTTCGGGCCCCAGTGTGAGCTAGCGTAAGGAGTTAAATCCCAAAGTACAGGAAGGGGTCATAGGGCTCTAGGCAAGCTCAAATAGCACCTCGAGGTGCGGGTTTCGAAGATGGCGCTGGGGCTGGTGGGGTGGGTGGTGGAGGAGATGCGCGGTACCGGGGTTAAATGGGTGGAATGCGCTCTAAGAACGGTTCCCCCAGTGGCCTAGCCTGTTTGCCGTTGGTGAGGTTCGTGAGTTCAGTGGGCATTCCCCTACCCAAGAAAGGGGACCAAGGATCCATTGCCCAATTAAAAAGTCAAGCACATCTTTACCAGTGTTTGCAACATACCGTGTGCAGCGCGTTCCCTTAATCTTGTGGACTTGAATGCATAGCGCATGGAACGCGGTCATTGGGAAATCCGACCCTGTGCGCTGACATATCGGCAGCATTGTCACGGGACTCTGCACTCAGCAAAAGCGATTTTGAGAACTTCACGTATACGGTGAAGTTTGTAATTTCAATGGTGAGCTCTCATCTTGTTACGTAATCTGTTTCAAAAGGGGACACACATCTGCTGTGTCCTATGGGAAGAGGGCAGTAGGAAAACCTTGCAGCTCCTTGGAGGGATCTTGTCTAGAGTTGAGAAACAATTTTCCACCTGCCCCACCCCAGGGAGGGTCACCTTAAGGAGAGGCCTTTCAGGCCAATCCCTCAGAACCTTCTAGACCTGTCCCTGCATGTCCCTGACCCACAGAGAGCCCTTCACTGGAGAAGGTAGGCTTTGCATCTCTTCAGAAAATCCATTTTGGGGCCAATATATGCACATCTGTTACTCTTTCAGAAAACACCAAAAATATACTCTGAGGAGCTCAGTGAAACAAAAGACATTAAGAAAACAGACAGGGAGGATGCCAAGGATAAGTACAGGGGTCTGAAGAACAAGTGTTCGAACTGCAGTAAGAATCACCAGATACAGATTAAGGAAGAACTTGATTTGGTAAGTAGCCTTAAATCAAATGGGTCCCACTGGCTACTGCCCTTCTGAGAGTTTGCCCCCCTTACAAAAGAAAAACCCAGCTCAAGGACTTGAAAATGCTCTTGAGGTTTGTTTCTTGGCTTTAAAAAAAAAAAGAAAGTTGTGATAACATCTGCCTCAGAGTTAGGCCCCGTGCGGGATTCCTGTTTTCTGCTTGGAGACACTCCCAGGCAGAACTGAGAAGATAAAGTGTCAAAGTCTTACTGGCTGTTCAAGTGAGACATAAATAACCACTTGCTAGATTTTAGCTGGTAAGGTAAAACTATTTGAACCAGAGTCTATTGAGGAAGACAGCCAAAGCCACTAGACCTTAAGAAGTTTCTGGATATATAGTGCCCATGAGACAGAAGATAGATAGCTAGGGAAACATTTAGAATACAACGCTGAAAGTTGATTAACCCGAATTTAAATCCTAGTTTGAGTTAAACTTCGGTTTCCCCTAATGTGCAGCTATAGTTAAAACTGGTGTCTACCTCTAGATGAAATGAAGTGGAATGTATAGAAATTATTTCCTGTCCATCTCTAGCTTTAAGATTGTGCTCTATGCAGACTGTTTATCTGTGGACCTCAAGAGAACAAGCAAAACTATACCCTAATCCTGAGTCCCAGGCAATATCACATTCAATTAATTGTCAGAATGAATACATAAGCAAAGCAGACTCTGAAGAAAGGGTAAGAAGAAAAATGATTTTTGGGGGGGAAGGGTTAATCTTGTGATTCAGCATGAAACTCCTTTTTCCTGTAATCGGCATTTATAACATGAATGTATGTCCATCTGTTCTGTGCCTGGAGGCCGTGGTGGCATAGTGGCTACTAACCAAAAGGTTGACAATTGGAATCCACAAGATGCCCCTTGGAAACTGTGCGACAGTTCTTCCCCATCCTATAAAGTCGCTATGAGCTGCAATTGACTCAAAGGGAACAGCTGTGGTTTTTATTATTGTTATTACATGCCTGTTTATTATCATAATCAACTCAAAAGGGGTAGGTTTGGTTTTGGTTTGGTATATTGCACTGAGAACCTCTCTTTGGGGCATTTTCTGAAGGTAAGTGTCATAGAGTGAAAGAATTTCCAAAGTGTTCTCTTTCCCTGCTGAACACACCATCTTTCTTGCTGTCATTTCTCCAGCCTTCTCATAAACCCAAAACCAAACTGTTGCTGTTGAGCAGATTTCAACTCATAGTAACCGTATAGGGTGAAGTAGGATTTCCAAAGAGTGCCTAGTGGATTCAAACTGCCAACCTCTTGGTTAGCAGTTGTAGCTCTGAATCAATATACTGCCAGGGTTTCCAACAGAAGAGTCTTTTAATTTGTGACGGTGTGCTTGGATGCTTTTACATTGCAGATTTTCCTGTGATGACAACTGAAGTTTCTTCCCTTCCCTCCAGGACTTGAAACTGGTTTGAATCAGTTTGGTCGTGGTTGATGAACAAAAGTAGTAACACACCTGAAACTTTACAATTTGATGGATTAGGCATGATACCCAGAACAAGAAAAATCACAGGTCAGACCCAGGAATGACAGACTTGGAGGAGGCTTAGTGAGGCCTTTCAAGAGCCTGATGCATGAGACTAGATTATTGGTGGGACTGCAGGAGAGCAAGGAACCCTTGCTGGGACAGAGGTTAGAGCTACAACTGCTAACCAAAAGGTTAGCAGTTTATGTTCACCAGTTGCCCTTGGAAATCCTATGGGGCGGTTCTTCACTGTCGTGTAGGCTCCCTATGGGTTGGAATCAACTCAGCCACTACAAGTTTGGTTAGGTTTGGTAGAGCACAGATTCTCCTAGCAGGGCGCTGACATCTTTGAGCAGAGTAGAGCTGCTTTGGACCATGCTCAAAATCCAAAGACAAGACATGCAGTCTATTTGTTGCCTTTGTTCTCTTAGAAGGAGATTAAGTTTCTGGAAGGCTATGAGCTGTAATAATTTTCTGTTCCAGCTATCTTTGGGGTTCACTGTAACTTTAAATATTCAAGTCTGTTCTAGTGTTCCTGGATAATAGCAACATCAAAGCAGACCTTCTGCAGCTTACTCAATGATTTGCTTGACCAGCAGCCGGGATCGTATGTTCTGACAACTCCTTATCCATGAAGCCCCAGCTGGGTATCTCTGGCACCAACAAGTACGCCTTTCCTTATTCAAGGAATGGAACTCAGGTAGTTCCCTAGAGAAACCACTTGGAATGCCTGTTTCTAAATAAATAGCAACAAGGTCCGGTATGACTTGAGCCTGTGCTATGCCGTGCTAGCCAGAAGAGGGCGCCGACATCCGTGCCCTCCTCCCTGAAGCAGAAGCTTAGAGGGAGAAAGAAAGATGATTTGGTCCTACAGCATCACCCTCCTCCACCGACAGGTCGTGGGTGCGTACCAGGGCTCTAAGCATCCCGCAGTGCTACCTGTCCAGAGCTTAGCCTACTCCGCTGTGCTCTGTGCTGATTGTTTCTCTGTGGACCTCAAGAGAATAAGCGAAACTATGCCTTAATCCTTTGAGTCCCAGGCAATATCGCGTTCAATTCATCACAGAATGAATGCGTAACCAAAGCAGAATCTGAGCAAAGGGTAAGGAAAAAACAGATTTTATTTTTTTGGGAAGGCTATTCTTGTAATTCAGCATGAAGCTCCTTTTCCATATAACTTAAGAAAAGAGATGGGTCTGGTATTAATCCCAGCATAAATATTTGTTTCAGACAATCAGAAATTTAAGAATCAGCCACTGGGATAAATAAGAAAAAATAAACTTTCTTGGCTGTAAGTGTTGGGTTTTCTAGGTGAGGTAAGGAAGGCTTAGCCATGAGTTTTCTATTATAAGAAGAAGCTCTTTAACTCAGTGGGAGAGGAATAGTGATTCCCCTAACCACACCCAGGGGAGACTGGGCAATATCTGGAGACACTTTTGTGTGTCATGACTTAGAGGATGATGCTGGCATTTAATGAGCAGAGGTCAGAGATACTGCTAAACATCCTATGGGACCGCCTTCCACAGCAAAGAATTGTCTGCCCAGAATGTCACTAGTACTGAAAGTGAAGAAAAACCTGCTGTAGTATAGCATCACTACGGGTCAGGATGGACTCGATGGCACACAGCAGCAACAACCTCATGATTTCATGGCAGGATCAGCAAGTGTGGGCCACCCTGACATTTATTTGATGGGGTTTTAGTCTGTGGGGTTTATCTAACCAGGGAACTACCTGAATTCCATCCCGTGAATAAGAAACAGCATGCTTCTTGGTGCTCAGAGACACCAAGTTGGGGCTGTACAGGTAAGGAGCTGTCAGAGCATAAATAATCCTGGCTGTTGGTCGAGCCAGTAAGTCAATGGGTAAGCTGCAGAAGGTCGGGTTTGATAGTTTCTCATTACTGTCAGCTGACCTCAGAATTTAGGTCGAATTAAGCATCCAGGTAACCAGTACCTGGAAGACAAATGTCTCAGGAGTTACACGTGTACAAATCAATGCTGAAATGCTGTGTGTTACTTTGTTGATGAAAGCTAAGGACAGCTAACACATGGCAACTGACAAGTTAACCCCCAATTCTTCACGGATAGCCAGAAAGTTCCCTAGCCAGTAAATTAGGACAAGACTCTTGGAGCAGTACCCCTCTCCTGCTGCAATGGAGTTGTTTCTTTGTCTACCACACTTCCTGGCCCTTCTCCCATGCTCAGTGTTCCTCCCAGCTTTTCCCTGGCAGGTCAAATCTCAAGGTTTGGATTTTTATTGAAAGTATCTAATTCACTCTGCTCTTCCTTTGATGGATTTCAGGATGACCACAAACTGAGCGCTGAGGATTTGGAAAAGAAATATGGAACAAACATCATCACAGTGAGTCATTGGGTATCGGGGATCAGCAAAGAAACCTTCTGACCATATAGGTGGAAAGATTGTGTGCTGAGTGTATGTAGAAAAGTAGATGTCATGAGCTATAGAAGCATCTTTGAGAGCATCTGTATGCCACATGCCTTGAATGTGGCTGAAGAGGTGGCCAACCTCAAGGAGCTGATGTGTCTGAACCAAGGCCCTTTCATTGAGCTATTGACTTGGTTGTTCACAGTCCTTTTACTGTGGCTGCAGAAAAGTTATGGCATCCTCAGAAAGATACTGATACTTTCTGGCTCTCACAATTAAAGGTTGCTTTTAATCCCTGTGTTATGGTACATGGTACTCTTATTACCAGAGAACGGGGGAAACTAGGGTTAAAAAAAAGGGGGTTCAAGAGTAACAGTCCTGGGACCCTGCTTGTCCCCACCTTCTCCTTCCAAGAGGGAGGCTCTCTCCAGGAGCATGCAGGTGTGTCCACGGGTACTTAGACAGGTGTTAGCACCTCAGAATACTGCTTTCGCTTGTGAAATCCAGTTCAGATGAACGTTCAAGACTTGTCTTGATACCATTATAGGATGGCATACTAAATGTCCAACAGAAATACGTACTGTTTGCAGACCACTGAAACAAGCTGATCTCTGATCTTAAGGAGTAAGCAGTTTGTAGAGGAGGCAGACATTTACAAAAATACAACATCCACTGTAGTCTGCTTAAATGACTACCGAAAAGTTTAAACAATATGCTGAGAAAATGATAAATTCTGACTAGGAGGACCAGAGCCGACTCCATGGGTGATACAACGTCTGCACTGGGACTTAAGAGGATGATTGGAATTTAAGTTGGCAGATAACCCAGGGAACCAAAGAGAACAGAACACTCGGACCCTGAGAGCAGTCTGAGGTCACTGGGTCCTAGTGTGGAGAGGGAGGAGGTAAGGTAGAAATGAGGCTTGTGGAAAGGCAAACTAGGTGGAACTCACAAGGACTTTGCTATTTAGCTAAGGAATAGGAACTGTTTTAAGTATATAAGAGGCATAATTTCTAAAGAGGCAAGCGATTGGCTAAGATTAGTTTTCAAAAGGCAGTTCTGGTACCAGTTTTTTAAGTGGGAGATGGAAGGAGGAGATTTTAGGAAAACAGGACAGTAATTTAAGACAAAGAATGAAATCTGAAACAGCAGCAGCAGTTAAGATGGGAAGTAAGACTGAAGATATGTTTTACAGAAATAACTAATAGGACTTGATGAGGAAGAGATGGCAGGGTTTTTTGAATAAATCGCCAAAGAAATTAACAAAATAAATAATAAAATAAATGAAAGAGAATGCATGGAGAGAAGGTTTGGTCAGGTGAGAGGCTAGGGGCCAGTGAGAGATTAGAGAAAGCAGTAGAGGGGATGGTGAGTTTTATTTTGAAATTCATTATTTGAAATGTCTGTGGAACACCTAGGTGTAAATGTTTAGCAATCATTTAGAATGATGATTGGGTTCTGGAATGGGAAAGGGAGGGTGATGACATTAAGTTGGTTAGTCTGAATCCTTTAACTGGTATGAACTAATTTTAAAAGTAGCTGGAAGATTAGAGGAGGCGGGAAACCATTGCGGTTGAGTTAGTTGCAACTCAGGGTAATCCTACAGAACTGAATAAAACTGCCTCATAGAGTTCCCAGGAGGCAGCTGGTGGATTCCAACTGCTGAGTTTGGTTAGCAGCTGAGCTCTTAAATGCTGTACCACCAACCAGAGAAGTCAGTTTCATTATTCATTAACTTTCAGTTATTTTCCATAAAACAATTAAAATTAGTAAACACATCTTGTTTTCAAAACTAGTAAACATATTGATTGATGTTTCCAAGACTGATGAAAATATCCTGTTTTGAAAACTCGTAACCAGCATTTACTAATCTTGTGAAAGTTTTGTAATTCTTCAGCAAAGTTGCATGAATGTCAACTGATCAAAAACGTTGTTAAAAATTTTTCTGTAAGGGTTTTATGACTGTTACGTACTGGAAACAGATTGCCCAGACCCTTCTTCTGTGACACCTCCGGGTGGATTCCAAACACCAACCACCACTTGTTAGCCAAACGCTTAACAATTTGTGCCATCCAAGGATTCTACTGACCCGAGAGGGCACCATGTCTTCCAGGGACCCTCAGTCTGTCAGATGATGAAGTTGAGTCTTTTTATTAGAGTTCAGGTCAACATCCTGAAATTCTCCCATTCTGTCAGAGACTCTTTGCTGCATTCCCTGTAAGGGCAGTCCTGGGTGGTGGCCAGGCACAGTCTAGTGATTCCAGTCTCATGCTGATATAGTCTCTGGTTCACATACCCCTTTGTGACTTCTTGGGCTGACACTTCCCTGTGTCTTTGATGTTCTTTTTCCTTTGCTCTAGGTGGATTGAAACAAATCAATGCTTCTTAGATGGCTGCTTGCTAGCTTTTGAGAACCCTTAGATCCCGTGAACCAAAGTGGGATGCAGGTCATTTCAATAAACTCAGTGTCACCTGTAACCATGATCCTCAGACCGTCACCCTAGTGCTCTGTCCCTCAAAGTGTCTGATTTTATTTAGATTACTTCTAAGTTTTAGGTTTAGTCCATATGTACTGACTCTTCTACCATATGTTGCCTCTCCCTTCACCTAAAATAATTCTTGTCTATTATCTATAATTAGTGAACAGCCCTCTCCTTCCCACTTGTCCCTCATGCCAAGCCAAGTGCCGTCAGTCGTCCCTCATAACCATCAAAAAAATGTTTTCTTCTGTGTTTAAACATATTTTTGATTTCTCGTAATAGTGTCTTATGCAATATTTGTCCTTTTACAATTGATGAATTTCACTCAGCATAATGCCTTCCAGATCCTTCCATGTTATGAGATGTTTCCCAAATTCATTTGCTGTTCTCTATCATTGCATAATATTCCATTGTGTGACTATATCACAGTTTGTCTTTCCTTTGGTGGGCACCTAGGTTGATTCTATCTTTTTGTTATTGTGGACAGTGCTGCAATGAACATTGGTGTGCATGTGTCAATTTGTGTGACAATCCCTTATTCTCTAGGATATATTATAAGAAGTGGGATTGCTGGATCATATGATATGTCTATTTCTATCCTCTTAGAAAACACCAAATAGATTTCCAAAGTGGTTGAACCATTTTACAATACCACCAGCAATGCAAAAGTGTTCCAGTCTCTCCACATCATCTCCAACATTTATGATTTTGTGGAGTTTTTTTTTTTTTCCTACTTATTGTGATTGAGTGAAAGTGTACAATCCAGTTTAAATTTGTGTGCCCACTTACGTGCAACCTCCTACTGCTCTGCTTGCCTGGTAACAGCACACTTCTCCTTTGTGTTCTATACCAGTCATAACCTCTTAACAATCCCTTGTCCCTTTTCTCCACCCTCTCTACTCCCCTCTAGTAAGAGGCCAGTTGGGCAACATCCTATAGATACATAGAACCATAAAGTGCACACACAATATGGTCACTCTGTGTTGCCAAGTCCAGTCCATTCGTGTCCGAGGAGTTGACCTCAAGAATGATTTATGATTAGGGGCCGCTTCAGGTCTAGGGGCCATGCTCCCAGGGGAACCCTTAGGCTTTGGACCGTCAATTGTGGTCTTTTTGTGGAGTTCTCAGGGTGAACCCCTTCTTATTCTTGTATTGCCACTAGGACTCAATTTTGTGAGCCCCATCACAGCTGTCACTGGAGGTAGCTGGGCACCATCTGGTTCTTGTGGTCATTTATTGATGTAGTTAGCCCTTAACATGGGTGTTTCTGTCTTCTGGGTTCTCTTTCCCCTGTGTCATTTTTATCCTTGGTGATCATCTGTTCTGGATGAGTTGGGACCAATTGGTGTACCTCAGATGGCAGCTTGCTAGCTTTTAAGACCCCAGATGCCACTCACCAATACGAGGTGGATAGGACTCTCTTAGCAATAGGCTAGTTATACCAATTGGCCTCAATGTACTCTGACAGCATGGTTCCCAGACCCCTGCCCCTGCTACTCTGTCTTTACCTATTGGGTTAAGATTGGAAGAATTGTCAGGTTATGTTGCTGTCCGGTTAAATTGATCTTCTTTCTAATGTGTGCTGTCCCTGATTTCACCCAACCAAGTTTCTATCAACTGTCTAATCTATAGCCAGCCCTCTCTCTCCCTCCCTCCATCCCTCCCTTGCAGCCATCAAAGAGTCTTACAAGTCAGTTTTCAAGTTCTCAAAGTAGGGGTCTCATACCATATTTGTCCTTGTGCCACTGACTAATTTCACTGAACATGATGGATAAAAAGATTTGTATATGTCGATGAGGTCTAGTTGGTTAATTGGCACAATAAGGTCTTCTATGTCTTTATTGAGCTTTTTTAACAGTACATTTTATCTGAGATTAGTATTGCCACACCTGCTCTTCTTTGTATATCATTAGCTTGGAATATATTATCCTATCTTTTAATTTTCAGTTTGTTCATATCTTTAAGTCTAAGGTGAGTTTCTTGTAAGCAGCATATAGATGGGTCATGTCTTTTGATCCAAGATGTCGCTCATTGTCTCTTTACTGGAGCGTTCAGTCCATTTACCTTCAATGTACTTGTCGATAGGTGTTTAGTGCTGTCATTTTGCTGTATTTATTTTTGTGTTGATGTTTTCTCTGTTGCTCCTACTATTCTGTTCTGGGACATTCTTCTTTATGTGTTGATTTTTCACCCTTTTCAGTATTGATTTTGTGTTTGTTGAGACTCCTGTATGGCATTTCATGTTTTGATATGTCACTTCTTGGTTGTGCTTTGCAGCTACCCCTGTGATCCCCCTTAATTATGTATGTTTAAACCCAATTTTAACTTCTAAATATCTTAAACTTCTTCTCTATCTGGATGGACTATAACTTCTGTAATATATTCCTCTTTTTAACCTGATGATATCATAATTTTTGTGATATAATCACTCTATCACTTCTTTTGGTATTATAGCTTTGGTTGGAGTTGTTTGCCTTCCCTAACTGAGTACGTTTCTGGATGATGTGTCCTGTGTTGTCTCCTAAAATGTAGAGTTAATGGTTTTGTTCTTCTAAACCAAGAGCTTCTTTCAGTATTTCTTGTAGCTTTGGTTTGGTTTGTACAAAGTCTCTGAGTTTCTGTTTATCTGTGAAGGTCTTAATTTCATTTTCATATTTGAAAGACAGCTTTGCAGGATATGTAATTCTTAGTTGGAAGTTTTTCTCCTTCGGGGCTTTGAATGTGCCACCCTACTGCCTCTGTGCCAACATGGTTTGTTCCAAGAAGTCAGACGAAAGCCTATAGTGCTTCCCTCTGAGTGTTAGCTTTGCTTTGAATGCCACTGCCTTTAAGAGTTTCTGCTTGTGTTTCATTTTGTTAAGCTTGATTATAATGTCTTGGAGTCTTTCTTTTGGGGTCTACATTGTATGGCGATTGATACGCATCATGGATGTCTGTGTTCTCTTCTTTTATAATTTCTGGGAAGTTTTCTGTGAGCAAGTCAGCAACAATCCTCTCTGTGTTTTCAGATGTCCCTTCCTGTTCAGGAACTCCAATTAATCGTAGGTTGTTCTTCTTGATTGAGTCTGATGTGTTTCTTAATGCTTCTTCATTTTTCCTGTGTCTTTTCTCTGATTTGTCCTCAAAAATGCTGGTGTCAGCAGTTCTGTCTCCCAAGTCAGAAAGCCTGTTTTCTATTTGTTCAATTCTGTTCTCTTGGCTTTGAATTGAGTTTTCTGCTTCTTTAATTTTGTTATTGATCTGCTGGATTTCAGAATGCTGGAGTGCCATCAATTCAAACAGCTTGCTTGATTTTTCATTTTGGTCTGCTAAATTTTGTATAATGTCTAGGAAGGCTCTATATATAATTCTTTTGTACTGAGCCTCTGAAAGTTTCAGAAAGGTGGCTCCATCTGGGAGGTTCTCTGGTTCTTTCTTTTTGGAGCTTTCTGGAGCCATGGTTGGATTTTTCCTTAAGTGTCAGGCCAAGGTCTGTTGCATTTTAGGCATCTAGAGGTTGTTCGGTTGTTCAGTTTCTGTGATGTTGCCTTAATAGGAGCTGAAGTAGAAGTTATTCACCATTTAGCCTCTATGTACTCCAGCAACTGGGCCCAGTGGATTCTCTGTGATAGCAGGCTCCACCTCCTGGCTGGCAAAGGCACGGCAATACTTACGGAGTCATTGGGAGGCCATCAACTGACCCTACATTGTGGCTCAGTCAAGATTAGAAGAGATGCCATCAGGTTGCACCACAGTTATTTCTCTAGGTAGTCTATTTTAGAAAGGTAAAAGCTATCTGACAGCTTCCATAAACAGTCAGGCTGTCAGGTGTGCAAGCCTTTCTTTCCAGCTGGCAGGGGAGACACCTCTATATCCATCCCTAAATACTGTGATCTAGTTCAGGACAGGCTGCTGCCCTGCTGTTATCAGGTGCCGGGCCCTACCAAAGGGTAAACTGTGCTAAACATAGTTTTTCTTCTGCAGAAGCACTCCCCAGGCTGACACTGCCTCCTAGCCTGGGAATCAGCCCCCACTGAGGCCTCCATTTGGATAGCTCTACCTCCCAGTTGGACAAGATGGCATCCCACAGTGGCTCTCCTGCCCACTGAGAAATAGCTGAACCAATAGTGGGGTTCAGGAAGAGGAGTTGAGAGGCCATGGTGCTCAGACCCCAGAGCTAGTCTCTCAAAGTGTGACTATTCCACCTGTTGGTCACTTCAGCAGTGTGGCAGAACTTTGCAGCCAGTTAAGTCCAATCAGTGCCACAAGCTAACAAAAAGGAAAAAAGTTAAACCCAGTAGCTACCTTCAGCCCATGAGAGCTGGCCATTCAACAAGGACGGGGATCAGCGAAAGAAACGAAATTTCCCATTCAGTGGCATGTAGTCCAGAATGACAGCCCTATGCAATGCCCTAGAGCTCACTGGGTGTCCAGCAGGCTCCGTTTAATTATTAGTCCTGGCCTTAGTTTTCAGAATGAGCTAGAGAGACATGTGTCTAGTCTAACATCTTGACTCTGCCCCCCTGATTTTGTGTTTTTTTAAATTAATACTAGTTTTGTTGGGGTGAGATGGTATCGCATTGTAGTTCTAATTCATATTTCTCTACTGGCTAATGGTCATGGGCATTTGCTCATGTATCTGTTAGATGCCAGACTGTCTTCTTTGATGAAGTGTCTGCTCATATCCTTTGCCCATTTTTCAATTGGGTTGTCTTTTTGCTGTCAAGGTTTTGTAGTATCTTGTTGATTTTAGAGATTAGAAGCTGATCAGATTTGTTCTAGTCAAAAATTTTTCCTGTTCTGTGGGTTGTCTTTTGACTCTCTTGGTGAAATATTTGGATGAGCATGAATGTTTGATTGCTAAGAGTTTTTAGTTACCTATTTTCTCTTCTGGTGTTTGTGCATTGTTGGTAATGTTTTGTATTCTGTTGGTACTTAGTACTAGGGCTCCCAGTGTTGTTCCTGTTGCTTCTTTCATAATCTTTATCATTTTAGATTGGATAATTAGGTCTTTGTTACATTTTAAGTTAATTTTCGTATATGGTATGAGGTATGGGTCTTGTTTCAGTTTTTTCCAGATGGATATCCAGTTATGACTATACCATTTGTTAGAGACTATCTTTCCCCCAATTTGCAGACTTTGGGCTTTTGACAAATATCAGCTGCTCATAGGTGAATGATTTTATCTGTGGATTATCAGTTCTTTTCCATTGGTCTGTGTGTCCATTGTTGTGCCTACCAGTACCAGGCTGTTTTGACTACCATGGCAGTGTAGTAGGTTCTAAAGTCAGGTAGTGTGAGGCCTCCCACTTTGTTCTTCTTTTTCAGCAATGCTTTATTTATCTGGGACTTCTTTCCATATGAAGTTGATGACTTGTTTCTCCATCTCCTTTTAAATGCTAATGGAGTGTAAATCAGGATTACATTATATCCATAGATTACTTTGAGTACCGTAGACATTTTCACAATGTTGAGTCTTCCTACTGGTGAGCAAAGTAGGTTTCTCCACTTATGTCAGTCTCTTGGTTTCTTACAATAGGATCTTGTTGTGTTCTTTGTGTAGGCCTTTTATGTCTCTAGTTAGATTTATTTGTAAGTACTTTTTCTTGAGGGCTACAGTAGATGGTTTTGATTTGGTTGTTTCCTCTTAGACTGTTCTCTTTGTTGGTGTAAAAGAATCTGTCTGATTTTTGTATGTTTATCTTGTATCCTCATGCTCTGCTGAACACTTCTATTCATTTCAGCTGTTGGTTTTGTGTATTTACCCTTTTGTGTCTTGAGGAATTTCCCTTCTATTCCTATTTTCCTGAGAGTTTTTTAAAATGAATGGGTGTTGGACTTTGTCATATGACTTTTCTGCGTCAGTTGATAGACTGGTGGTTCTGTCTTCTGTTTTATTTGTGTGGTTGATTACATTGATTGTTTTTCTAATGTTGAGTTTTTTTGAGGAATAAATGAATACATGTAGAGCACTGTAAATCATGTCTGGGTTATGTTAAGCATTGAATATTCTTTAAACATAAAGGACAAGAGAAATTGAAGCAATTGCTCATTGTTTCCCAGGGCCTTCTTTAGGCTGGCACATTAATTCCTAACCACAACCTACAGAAATGTGATCCATCCTCTGAGATAGAAGAACTGTCTAATTCCCATTTTGTTTTTCACTTGGCCTTTGCAGGGTCTCTCCAGTGCAAGAGCTGCAGAGCTCCTGGCTCGAGATGGGCCCAATGCCCTCAGCCCTCCCAAGGAGACCCCCGAGATTGTCAAGTTCCTCAAGCAGATGGTAGGGGGCTTCTCCATCCTCCTGTGGATGGGAGTCATCCTGAGCTGGATCACGTATGGGATTGAGTACTCCAAAGATCCTTCTATACCCCTAGATGATGTAAGGCACTTACTGATCCCCCACATGGCTCTGCTGACTTGGGAACAGGGGTAAACAAAAGCATTAATTTAGGCCTCAGTGTAAACACTGAACTGAGCACTGTGTGGGCTATAGGAAATGAATCATTGTCCCATGTGTGAAACAGAATTATGCCTGACTTCCTAATGGCTCAGAGGCAGTGCGGGCATGAATTTAAACAGTAAAATAAGAAAGCACCATAAGATAAGTCCCTAAGCAAAATAAAGCTCTGTGTCAATGTGAAGTATTTTTAACATCTTTCTCCTCAAAGCTAATTCTGTCCTGTAAACGTGGAAAGCCTCTGTGCCTCTTGAAAACTGGGTAGCAAAACTACAAAACTGAATTGGCTCAAATCATTTTAAGAGAAAGACATCTAGAAAAGGGAAATCTGTAGGGTTGGTGAGCAGATTGGTGGTTACTTGGGGCTGGGGACAGAATGGGGGGGTTGACTGCAAACAGGCATGAGTGAGTGTACTTTTTGGGGTGATGGAAATGTTCTAAGACCTATTTGTAGTGATGGTTGCCCAACTCTAAATTTGCTTAAAAACTGTGAAAAATCAAAAAACAAACAAGCAAAAAAGCTAAATAATCCTGAAATAATCATTGAATTCTACAGTTAAAACAGGTACATTTTACGGCATATAAATTATGTCATACCAAATGCCCCACCTTCCGTGGAAAGTTCTAGCCCTAGGTTCTGGCTCATTGTTATCACTTGTTTTACTGAGTGACTCCTTTTCTCATCATTCAGGTATATTTGGGTGCTGTGCTTGCCCTGGTTGTTATTTTAACGGGCACATTTGCTTATTACCAAGAGGCCAAAAGCACCAACATCATAGCTGGCTTCAGTAAAATGATTCCTCAGGTAAGTAACAACCATCTTTCTAATGCCTGCAGTATTTTCATGTGATGAAACATGAGCTAATTAATGAAGAAAGCAGGGTTTTGGTGGCAGTGGCTCTATGCTCAAGGCCTGTCCCTGTTACTTGTCTAAGAAATCTTGAGCAAGTTACCTACCTTTTTTTGCATCCCATTTCCTTGCAACATTTTGAGATGATCAGATGAAGATACAGGGGAAATGCTTTGTCACGAATAAAGTAGGACAGAAACATTAGTCGTTGTATCACATCTTCTGCTACTTCTCTGAAGCATTTTTTAACCATTTAGACAGCTTCATTATTTAGGTGATTGAGGGAGTAAACTGTAGAAGTTCAAACTGAGGGAGTAAGCCATTCACTGGCAGTCATGGAGATCAATCTATGATTCTTTTTCTGGGACCATTTTGCTGCCATTCGTGAGCTTAGTGTGTGTTGTCAAAGATGCGGCCAGTGTGAGATACCAGTGCTCTCCTCTTCACGCAGGACTTCTGCTGTGTGTTCCCTAGGGAGTTCTTGCACCACTGTTGACATAGAACAGGAGCGCTGGATTGTCCTTGCCAACCAGGAGGAAAGATTGTGAATTCAGAGAATGCTTCCTGCCTTGCTAAAAAGCAGGAGATCAACCTCATTAGAGTTTTCCTTACTTGAGCAAGGTTTGTGAACCCTTTGGGTTCACTTTCAGTATTCTTCCTGCCCATGACATCCAATGTCACATATCCTCAATGAGCTCTCCTTTTTTGTCATGCCTGTTTCTCTTATTTGGCTGTATCTGCTTACAGCAGCATGTTCCATTTCTAAGAGTATCTGTATCTCCTCCTCCTCCAGAAAAATTAGCTCCGGGGATGTGGGGAATCTTCAGACTTCAGGTGATACACTCTTTCATTTTCTTTTGTGCTGTGCTCTAATGCATTTCTGAGACTCAACAGAAGTATAAATGAAGGAGGAGGATTGGTTTGATTTCAGGATGTGAGACATCTGTTACATTTTCCTTTCCCAGCAAGCTCTTGTCATCCGAGATGCAGAGAAGAAGACAATCCCTTCAGAGCAGCTAGTGGTGGGGGACATAGTGAAAATTAAAGGAGGAGACCAGATTCCTGCAGACATCAGATTGCTGTCCTCTCAGGGATGCAAGGTAAATGCCCCTAAGGATCAAACTTTAACTAGTTGACATTCTATTGGCTTTACTGATTTTAGTACATATAAGACAACAAACCTGATTTTGAATATTTTTCACACTTTTAGGTGGATAACTCCTCTCTCACTGGAGAATCAGAACCCCAGTCGCGGTCCTGTGACTTCACTGATGACAACCCCCTGGAAACAAAGAACATTGGCTTTTATTCTACAACTTGTCTAGAAGGTCAGTCCATTTCTTCTCCCCCCTTAGGCCTTACGTTTTTGCTTTTTTACCTTCTCTTGTTACAAAGCTTTTCCCAGAGAAAACATAAAATTTAAAGAACCTACAGAACTGCTTTGTGTCCTGTAATGTCACATGCTAATTGAGTATGTGAGCTGCTGAAGAGAGGACCGTGAAACTGATATTGTGTTGCTTTCATAGCCGAGGACCCTGGAATCAAATATCTGCTTCCCCTACAGGCACAGCAACTGGCATGGTCATCAACACAGGTGACCGCACCATCATTGGACAGATCGCCTCACTGGCTTCAGGAGTTGGAAATCAGAAGACGCCCATTGCCACAGAAATCGAGCATTTTGTGTATATTGTGGCAGGAGTGGCCGTCTCCCTCGGCATTATTTTCTTCATCATCGCCGTGTCCATGAAGAATCCAATCTTTGACTCCATCATCTTCCTCATCGGCATTGTTGAAGCCAATGTGCCCGAGGGTTTCCAGGCTACTGTCACTGTGAGTCCATGCTGTTAGGTAGACACCTGCACCCCGGTGTTATTAATACAGAACATCTTTCACAATCAAATGGCCGATCTTCTTTAACTTGAGAGTGAAACTCCTGCTTCACCATGGACAAACAATGGAACATTCTGAATAGACTGATTCTCAGAGGGACAAAAGGAATTGTAATATTTTAAATATCAGAATACATTGTCCATGAAAACTCTTCATTTCCATAGTCTTACACAGTACTTTCCTTCTTAAGATCTAGACAAGACAGACTTGAACCAATACTGATATAACTCGAAGAATTCCTTGCAATTCTTAAAAAAAGAAAAAGGTACCTTGACAGTTCCAGCCTAGGAGGTTAGACACAGTCTCTAAGCCATGTTTTTTTTTTTTTTGTTTGTTTGTTTTTTGCCTCAATTCTCTTTCTGTTTCTTTTGGGAGCAAAATTGGAAATTTCTCCTATTTTCTTCTGCAAAATGATTCGGTTATTTTCTGTCCCTACCTCAGTTCAGATTTAGATCTCCCTTTGTAAAGGCCCACCTAATTAAATCTCGTTAGTGATAGCCACTCTCCTTCCTAGTCTCTGAAGGTCCTGTATGTGGAGGGGAGAAGGAATTCGTATATCCAGTTACATGTAAAAGTGCTGGCATAATCATTAGCTTGCTGTTGTCCTGCTCAAGAACAGAATTTTTGGAATTCCAGATTTCTTCTCACTATGTGAGAGTGTCATTTGCAGAAATTGGAGCCAAGAGGACCCTTTGAAATAAAGAGTTTAGAAAAGAGAGCTAAGTATCTTTAAAATACAAGAACCTTTTGCCATTGAGTTGATTCTAACTGAAAGCACTGTTTGGGATGGAGTGTAACTATCTATAGTGTTTCCAAGGAGGAGCTGTTGAGTTAAAACTGCTGCCCTTTGCATTAGCAGCCATGTTCCTAACCACTGAGCCACTAGGACTACAATAAAATACAGAGCTCTGAAAATGATACACAAATAATTCTTGATTTCCCAAAGCTAAAAGTGAGTCCTTTTGAACAACTTCCAAGGTTAAAAAAGTGTTTAAAAAATTTTTTTTGGCATGTTGTCCTACGTCTGTAACTGTACCTTTATCCCAAAATAGTCTAGTTCTGTCCTAAAAGTCAGGTCACAGCAAAGCTTAGCTAAGTATATGTTATTGAAACTGAGTTCAAGGTAGTTATTTTCAGCTTATGCTTTTAAAAAATTTTTATTTATTTTGTTGTTAAAACACAGGAATTCAACCAATGCCAGTTGTACAACCCAGTGATGCTAATTAGCATGCTTCAAGTTGTACAGCCATTTCTGGCCCTCTTTTCTGAGTTTTTCCTCCTCTAACAACATAAATACACCGCCTCCTAAGGTTCCTATCTCATCTTTCAAATTGCTGCTGTTAATTTGTCCTATGCAGATAGATTTTAAAAAGAGCACGGTGCTCAAGGCAGTATTTTTTACTATTTAAGCTAATCTATTGTTTGCTTTTATGAATACTTCAGGGGATATTTCTGATTTCAGGTTTAAAAATTCTCTCGGGGCAGTAGTATTAAGGATTCATCCAGCTGTTGTGGCTTCCAAAGTCTGAAATCCATGAGAATCTGTAATTCTGCTCTTCACCTTGCCTCTTTTGATCAGAATTCTAATAGAATCTGTGATCAGAATGCTCGGTAATGTCTACCTATGCTTTTTTTCAAAAGCTTCCCTCTCTGTCGTTTCTATTCTGCACTTTCCCCCTTTTGATCAGAATTCTTCCGTAAAATCTGTGATCAGAATGCTCAGTAATGTCTACTTATGCTTTTTTTCAAAAGCTCCTCTCTCTGTCATTTAGGTGATACTGACACTGACTGCAAAACGGATGGCCAAGAAGAACTGCCTAGTGAAGAACCTGGAGGCGGTCGAGACTCTTGGCTCCACTTCTATCATCTGCTCTGACAAGACTGGAACTCTGACTCAAAACAGGATGACTGTGGCCCACCTATGGTTTGACAATCAGATCTTCATGGCTGACACAAGTGAAGACCATTCAAGTAAGTCTTGTAGAACATTCAGCATGGCCCAGAGCTGTGGACTGGAGCACAGAGGGTTGAACTAAACCTGGCAGTGTTGCTGTGCGATGTCTAAGAATCATCTAAGCAGGTTGACTGTTGGATACATGCCTTAGCACCCACTGTCCACTCTTTCTTTTCCAGACCAAATCTTTGACCAAAGCTCTGGAACCTGGGCCTCCTTATCCAAGATAATAACACTGTGTAACCGAGCTGAGTTCAAGCCAGGACAGGAAAGTATTCCCATTATGAAGGTAAGGCTTCTGCCTAACTTGGTCTTAAATCACAGCCAGCTGGAAGCCACTTTGTGTATTCTGATTTGGTATTTGATTTGATCTCTCCAGTGGAGTGAAGTTTATGCTAAACAGAACAGACCTAACTCACAAAATATGAAAAAACAATTGGCTTTCTTTTAATTACCTTTTAGAATTGCACAAACAGATTTAGGTGATTTTTAAAATCACATTGTGTTCCCTCCCTAACTTTTCACCATCCAAGTGGTTATAATCAAGATTCCTTTATTACATAACTGCTATTCACTGAAGTTTAAAATATAGCTGGATAGGTATTAAGGAACTGATCTAAGGGTGTATTTTCTATGACAACCTTTCTGCTTGATATCCATGTGAAGACTTTTAGAAGTCATCTTTGACTGTCTTCTTTCCTATATTTAATGACTTACCAAGTCCTATCATTTGTGCCTCACAATGTGCCTAATTTCATGATACTGGTGAAGAGCGTGCTTCTTGGCTAAATTGGATACATAAGACTAAATGGGCAGCTCCTGTCCACAGGCAAATTGAAATGGCAGAAAGGGATAGGAGCTGGCTGAGTGGATGCAGGAAATCTGAGGTGGAATGGAGGTATACACTGTCACACTATAGGGAGAGGAACTAGGGTCACATAACAATATGTGTGTAAATTTTTGTATGAGAAACTAACTTGAACTGTAAGCTTTCATTTAAAGCACAATTTCTTTTTAAAAAAGACTATAACAAAAATGTCTCTAATTTTACACTTACCTCCAATACCTTTTTGGTCTAAATAACTACAGCAACCTCTTAATTGCCTTCTTCATCATAAATGATTGTCTGCTGTAAATATATTTTAAAAATTGTTTTTTGTTGTGATTAAATGCTAGTATACAGTCTAAATTGGCTTTGCATGCCCACTATCTGCAGCTCCCTCTGCTGTCCCCACCCGGTGACAGCACACTCCTCCTTTTCACTCTATCCAGTGTCTGCTTAATAAGCATCTGTCTCTGCCTCTCCACCTTCTTCTCTCCCATCTGGAAAGAGACTAGTAGGACAGCCTCCTTTAAATGTGTAGAACTGTAAAGTATGCACACCACATGGACACACTGTGTCCCTGAGTCCAGTCCATTCTTGTCTGAAGAACTGACTTATTACCGGTTTCCTCTCAAGGACAGCAGCAGGTCTAGGGCCATGTTCCCAGGGGACTCTCCAGGCTGCTGTACCATCACTTCAGATCTTTGCGTAGAGTTCTTGGGATGCACACCTCTTTCTCCTGTTGCTGCTAATATTTATTTCCTTGAATTCCCAGAAAGCTGTGGTTGGAGATGCCTCAGAAACTGCTCTCTTGAAATTCTCAGAAGTCATTTTGGGTAATGTGATGGAAATTCGGAAAAGAAATCACAAAGTAGCTGAAATCCCCTTTAACTCTGTCAACAAATTTCAGGTGAGTTATTTTGAAGAAGGGGAGGCAATTTTGGTTGCCAGTCAGACGATATCTCTACCTGCATGTATACGTTGGGTAGTACACATCTTGTATGACGCCTGACCTAAAAAAGAATCATCAGGGATACAGGGCCTGGGCATCTAGTAAAGCCAGATCCAGTTTCCCTCACTGGCCACCTTCCTTTCCCTGAAGAAAGAGAAATAAAGAAAGGTGAAGAGCTCGTCAAGACCTGGCTGCTCCTATGTATAATCTCTCTTTATGTCACTCATACAAACACACACACACACGCATACATAGAAAGCAAACCAAGTTCCGAGGAGTCCGCTTGGACTCAAGGCAACCCCGTAAGTGTCAGAGTAGAACTGTGCTTCACAGGACTTCCAAAGTATAAGTTTTGGGATGTAGGTCACCAGGTTTTTCCTCTGAGGCACCTCTGAGTGAACTTGAACCTCTGGCCTTTAGGTTAGCAGGATAGCACGCTAATCATTTGCACTCGCACAGACACACGTGCACATATATACACTGGCTTCTTGTGTTAGGAGGTGTGTTTCTAGTAAATCAAATGCTGGTGGCAGGTTCTGACTTCAAAGTAACTGTAGTACAAGTGAAAGGCAACAGCCTAACCTTGCTGCACGCCTTGTATATGACAGGCACTTTGCCTGTATTATCTTAATCCTCACCGTAATCCTATGATGTAGTACTCGTTAATCCCTAATTTATAAATAAGGAAACAGGCACTTAGAGAAGTGTGGATTTACATCTGTAAGTGGCAAAACTGATTTTTAGAAGGAGTCTGCCTAACTGAAGTTCGTAATTTTCTACCACAACACAGGCAGAGCAATTTCATTTCACTCTATTTAAGTAAACCTTGTCCTTTGTAAAAACAAGTGAGTAGTCTCTCAGATGACCAGCCGTGTTTTTCCCGTCTATCTTGTAAGCATTTGATGGTGTGTTAGTCAGCTGGTACTGCTCTAACAAAAATACCACAGAGTGGATGGCTTTAACAAAGGAAAGTTTATTCTTACATTGTCCGGTAGGCTACAAGTTCAAATTCAGAATGTCCACTCCAGGGGAAGGCTTTCTCCCTTGTCAGCTCTGGAGGAAAGTCCTGTATTGCATCAGTCTTTGTCTAGGGAGCATCTTGACACAGGAACCTCAGGTCTGAAGGACGTGGTATTCTCCCGGTGCTGCTTGCTTGACGGTGTGAGGTTCTCACTCTCTGCTTGCTTCCCTTTCCTTTTATCTCTTGTAGGATGAAAGGATAAAAGATAGTACAAACCAGACTCCAGGGAAACTCCCTTTACAATGGAGCAGAGAAGTGCTCTGAGGAAGAGATTGACAGTCCCACACTAATCCTCTATAACATACAGCACAGGAAAAAATCACAAAATAGAGAGCCATCACACATTGAGATATAAAAGAAAAAAAGAGAGCAAAGAGACATGGGGGTCTCATACCACCAAGAAGCAATGTTGAGAGTAGAGCATGATTTTGGGGCCTGGAGATCCTTGCACCTGAGAAATCCCTAGATTAAGGAAAAAAAGACCTTCCCTCAGAACCCATGAGCAAAGCCCTCTCCTGGAGATCTAGTTACTTGAATTTAGATATCTAGCCAACTAGACTGTGAGACAACAAATTTGTCTTTATTAAAACCATCCATTTGTGGTTTTTCTTTTATAGTAGTAATTATTATGCATATATATTTTTTCACATTTTTTGATTATATTATTAGGATAAATCTAGATACAGAGTTGCTAGATCAAATGGTATTCATGTTAAAATTGTCATACCTGTTACTTAGTGTCCTCCAGAAAGGTTGTACATGAGAGTGTTTGCCTCCTTACATTGTCACCATTTTCTCTAACATCCAGGCCACAAAGTTGGATCAGTTCCAAGATGAAGAGGCACAGGGAATTCCTGATGCCTGCCTAAGTACAGAGTAGTTGTGTCTGAAAGAGGGCTGCTCACAACAGGTGGATAGAGACAGACTGGTTGCGGTGGGGAGGTTCATAGCTGCTACCCCTCTAGAGAGTGCCGTAGGAGATCTCATTCAAAGCACAAGATTTCATAGACTGACAGCCTTATCAGGCTTTTGTTGCATTCTCTAAAGCAGCCACTTTCTGTTTAGTTTAATTCTAAACTCACGGTGCCTCTCCATGCTGGAGTCAAGTCTAGATTTGCATATTGCTTGACCACTAGACAGAGGATAGAACATACCTGTGGATACCATTATTCCTCTTTCTTCTTTGCATTTCAAGGGCAAGTGACCCAAGAGTAAGAGGTGTTAGCCACCTTTGTGTGATGTTAGTAATTAAAACCTTTGTAAAAATTCACACTCCTAGTAATGAAGGAAACCCTGGTGGTGTAGTGGTGAAGTGCTGTGTCTGCGAACCAAGAGAACACCAGTTCAAATCCAACAGGTGCTCCTTGCAAAGTCTATGGGGCAGCTACTCTGGCTTGCTGTGTGTCCAAACCAACTCAATGGCACCTAACAAGAACAACAACAGTAATGAAGATGTAATCAATAGCAGACAGTATGCTGTGTCTAACATCTCAATTGTTTTTTTCCTCGAGCTCTCCATCCACGAGACTGATGACCCTAATGACAAACGCTTTCTTGTGGTGATGAAAGGAGCCCCTGAGAGGATCTTAAATAAGTGCAGCACCATCATGATCAACGGCCAAGAGCAGCCCTTGGATGAAAGCACTGTTGAGGCCTTTTACACAGCATACACGGAGCTTGGAGGCCTGGGCGAGCGCGTGCTAGGTGGGTTTTTGGAACAGACCTCCTATCCATTACCTGAAAGATGCAAACTTCTGACACTCATTCAGGCACAAGATGAGGCAGGCATCTGAGTAATGTATTGTTTAGCAGTTATGGGATCCACATGAGTAATACAAAGAAGAATACGATAAACCTGATGGTATACATACAACAAAAACGTATATGACTGCAAAGAGAATGGTGGAGCACTTTCAATAAATTCAGTCTGTTAAGATTTTATGGAAGGGATTGTGGAGTTGAAAACTGGGCCTTGAATGACATAAAACATTTTGAAGGGAGGTTGAGAAAAGCACTGAAGGAAGAGAGACCAACACGAGCCAGAGCATAAAGGTAGGTCTGGATGAGGAAAGGTAGGCAAGCATTGTTGAATCAGCCTACTGGGCAGAGTGTTGTCGGGGGCATGAGGTAGTGTAGTCACAGCCATAGCGTAGTCATACAAGAGAAAGCGAGACTGAATGACTGGGTAAGGAAATGAGGTTTCATTCTGCAGTTAATGGACAGCTGTTAAAGACTTCACAACAGGAATAAGCCAGTCAAAGTCTTGATGTATTTTTAAGGACAAGTTTTGACAGTAGCATTGAAGATGAGTTAACAGGGAGAGGAGAGGCATTCATCTAAGTAGGAAGTGGTTGCCCTCATTCAGGCAAAAAGGGATGAGAATGTGCTTCAAAGGCAATGGGAATGTGAAGGAGGGGGTCAGGTTCAAGAAACTTCATGGACACAGATTGGTAAGACTTAGCACCTAATGAGAGGAGAAAAGCACATTTAAAAAAATGTCTATGTGATTAGGAAAAGTAGTTAATGTCAGTAACTGAGATAGGGAATGTTAGAAAATTTAGAAATGCCATCCATGTGGAGATGCCTATTTGAGGTTGTGTAAGGTTTGTGTAATGTTATGTTGTGAGAGTCATAGGCCGATCAAAGGACCCTGACTTAGGACAACAAAATGATAGATTTAAGGTTGATGATGAGGTCGTTAAACATTAATGATCTTGCTAGGAGAGAAGTTGACATTTGTGGAATGTGTGCTTCCAAAGGGTGTTTGAGTGAATCTAACGAGATCACAAGTTATAAGAAGTCCCAACAGTCATAGAAATTCCTTCTGCCTCGACTTGGAGAGGCTGATGCCTTCAAGGAAATAAGAGATTCTACCCCATTCCTAACAGCTTTTCTTTTGTGCTTATCTAGATTGAAAATAACTTCATTGCTATTCCCACTGATGCCCAAGTTTTTTCCTAACTTTGTGCAGTAGTAGTATATGCTGTTTTCTCTGCCTGAAATGGCTTTTCCACCCCAATCCTCTTTTCTTTCCTGGAAAAATATCCACTCCTCTCTCAGGATCCAGCTTAAATGTTACCTCCTGGATAAAATCTTTCTTGACTCCCCAGGTAGCCGTAGTGTAGCTATACTCTGTAGCACTGGCTATGTTTTATTATACTTTATCTCTTTGTCTCTCTGTCCACCAAACTGGGACATCTTCAGAAGTAAATGCTTGGTCTTCATATCCCTAGAATATAACATGGCTTTTAAAGGGCACACACTACATGCTTTTTGGATTAAATGCCTTTTCTAAAGCCGTGTGTATTAGTCAGCTAGGGCTGCTCTAACAGAAATACCACAGAGTGGATGGCTTTAACAAAGAAAGATTTATTCTTACACAGTCCGGTAGGTTGCAAGTCCATATTCAGGGTGTCCGCTCCAGGGAAAGACTTTCCCCTTGACGGCTCTGGAGGAAAGTCCGGTATTGCATCAGTCTTTGTCCAGGGAGCGTCCTCACACAAGAACCTCTGGTCTGAAGGACGTGCTCTGCTCCCAGTGCTGCTTGCTTGATGGTAGCGAGGTTCTCAAATTGTCCTTGGTTCTTTTTCCTTTTATTCCTTGCAAGCTAAAAGCATTAAGGGTGGGGCAAGCCATACTCCAGGGAAACTTCCCCCATAGCAGGAATTCACAGCCCCACCCTAATCCTTTAACATACAGGTTAGCAAAACCGCACAATGGAGGACATTTCCAAGATACTGGGAACCATATCCCAGCCACATGGCTGCACACATTTTTGGGGGGACACAATTCAAACCATGACATCCCACCCTTTGACAACCCAAAAATCACATCACAAAACATTTAACACATTCATCTCACCATAGCAAAATTATGTCCATCCATATAACAGAAGTCTTAAATCAGTTCCAAGTCCAAAATACAAAAACTCTTCTACATCTGTGAAACTTAGAAGGCATTAACAGGCAACAGGCAAGTCAACAGAACACATTACATTAGCCCTCAAAGCTTTGGAAATACTCTTACATTTTCTGAGACATTCTACACAACAGCAATGCTCTCCAGACTCTAGGTATCGGCCACACTCTCTGGTTTCTGAGTGGAGACCTCCAGCCCCGTGCTACAACTCTGCCTTCAAGGCCCACTTGGACAGAAACTCTGTCCCATCGGCTTTAGGAGCACCCTAAGCCCAACTGAGTGGCAATTCCACCCTTACGAACACAGCACGCCATGGTTCCACCCTTTCAAACCCCTGAGGTCATGGCCATACCTCTTGAGACTGAGGCAGCTCAGCTTCTCACGCTATCTGCCTCTTCAGCTTCAGCTTCCTCTGGCCGCATGGCCTGGGCCTCAGGCCCACATCTGCCCTGCCGGGCAAGTGTTCCAAAGCTCTGTAGCTCCACTGGTTTAAGTGCCCGGAGGCACCCCACTCTTGCTGGAAAGCGTCCTGCCCAAAGGCACTCAACTCTCTCACTTGGTGGGTCAGCAAGGCCAGCTCACCGATTCAAGTGCCCAGAGGCACCCCGTTCCGCGAGGAAAACTCTGCGCAGGCACTGACCTCTCTCGCTCCACGGGTCGGCTCCAGCGCTGCCTCTGGTTCTGCTGCTGCCGCTGCTGCTGCTGCCGGTCCTCTGTTGTTTCTCACCATCTGCGCCTTCTTCGTTCCTTCTGAATCTTCTATCCATTCGCAGTTTCAAAGTGGCTTCCACATTTTAGGTATTTGCTAGAGCAGCACCCCACTCCTGGTACCAACAACTAAAAAAGCCAACTCTGTATTAGTCAGCTAGGGCTGCTCTAACAGAAATACCACAGAGTGGATGGCTTTAACAAAGAAAGATTTATTCTTACACAGTCCGGTAGGTTGCAAGTCCATATTCAGGGTGTCCGCTCCAGGGAAAGACTTTCCCCTTGACGGCTCTGGAGGAAAGTCCGGTATTGCATCAGTCTTTGTCCAGGGAGCGTCCTCACACAAGAACCTCTGGTCTGAAGGACGTGCTCTGCTCCCAGTGCTGCTTGCTTGATGGTAGCGAGGTTCTCAAATTGTCCTTGGTTCTTTTTCCTTTTATTCCTTGCAAGCTAAAAGCATTAAGGGTGGGGCAAGCCATACTCCAGGGAAACTTCCCCCATAGCAGGAATTCACAGCCCCACCCTAATCCTTTAACATACAGGTTAGCAAAACCGCACAATGGAGGACATTTCCAAGATACTGGGAACCATATCCCAGCCACATGGCTGCACACATTTTTGGGGGGACACAATTCAAACCATGACACCGTGCATTACAGAATTAAAGGAATCAAACTTTTCTGGCATACTGTAATACCAAATAATTACTCTAGTACCATAATCATAAAATAATAAGGGACTATGAGTATATGAGAATTGTTCCTCTATTTTGTTTTGTCATGTTTTGTCCTAGGTTTCTGTCATCTCTACCTGCCAGCAGATGAGTTTCCTAAAAACTACTCATTTGACATAGACACCATGAACTTTCCTACCTCCAACCTCTGTTTTGTGGGGCTCTTGTCAATGATTGATCCCCCTCGTTCCACTGTGCCTGATGCAGTTACCAAATGTCGGAGTGCTGGGATCAAGGTGAGAGTCTATTTTCTGACTCAAAAAGTTCCTCATGTATGTTGCGTCTCTGGCTGAGAACTTGTGTCATAGAAGATGGTTAATATTTAGGCCTATTTATGTAAATGTTATAATTCCCTTTTATCTCTTCTTTTACTCACTTAGGATTTTAATAACTGTGCCAGTAAAAGAAAATGGTTGTGTCTGTCTGGAATAAACCACCACAATAATAGCAGTGAGAAGAAAGCTATCTCCCTGTGTCTTGTCCTAGATCATGGTGGACCACTGAAGGTTTTATTCTTTAGTCTTAAGATTCCGCTTCCAAAATCCATTTATCTTCATGATATCTAAGCTCAAACTGAGTTCTGTAACTATGTTAATATCAAGCCAGCCAAGCCAAGACAGTTGAACAAATGTGGCACTGCACAAATACACGTTATCAGCCATTTCACAAGTAATGTGATAGCAAAGGGAAAAAAAACAAAACCAAACCATTGCTACCGAATCATTTTCCAACTCATAGCAACCCTACAGGGCAGAATAGAACTGCACCATAGAGCTTCCAAGGAGTGCCTGGTGCTTTCAAACTGCCAACCTTTCGGTTAGCAGCTGTAGCTCTTAACCCACTATGCACCAGGGCTTCTGCAAAGGGAAAGAGCTTTAATGTCACATGAGGAAATCGTAAAAGCTGAGGAAATCGTAAAAGCTGAGGAGTAGGGTTGATTCAGTGGGATTGATGTCACCTTGATCGTTGTGTCGTAAATCAAGAACTGCCCACAAGGACAATAATCACAAGCCCTATTCTTCCAAATCATGGTAGAGTTGGCAATATTGAACTGTTCCTGCTTTAGCTGGCCCAGTTGCTCATTGTATGTCTTCATTGTGCCCTAGGTTATTATGGTGACTGGTGATCATCCAATCACAGCTAAAGCTGTTGCTAGGAGTGTAGGTATCATTTCGGCAAACAGCGAAACAGTGGAAGACATTGCAAAACGTCTCAACATTGCCGTGGAGCAAGTTAACAGATGGTAAGCACAGAACCAATGGAGCAGAAACTGAAGTTCTTCACTTACAGAGTAGAACTTCTCACAGAATTTTTAAGGAGCACTTAGCAGATTTGAACTGCTAACCTTTTGGTCATCAGATGTAGCACCTAACCACTATGCCACTAGGGTTTTCACTGGTGCTAAAGAGCTGTGTTATTAGGAGTAAATCACCTTTTGGTGAAATACCCTCTCAGGGTTTCACTAGACTGATTTGCTCTATAATTCACGTACTCATTCATTCGCTCAACTGTTAAGCATGTGGTACGTGCCAGGCACTATACTGATGCACATGAATTACTTTATGAAGCAGATCTGACAACTTGTGCTGAATTTAGAGTGAGAAAAACAGAAACCAAAACTTGATCTGCAGTTACTTGTCGCTGACCTAGTTATATAGTTAGGACTATTAAGAACCCATCAGATTTCATGCAGTCTCCTACTGAGCACCTTGGGTATCATCTATTCCGTTGGTTTCCTAATGTGTAGCTGTATAAACATATTCTTCATTTCCTTTTTATTTGATTGGAAATAAAATGGAAGCCTCCCAAGGAGAGAACTGAATTTTTCCTTGTTTCTCCAATTCTATTAAGTTTGTCAATCCTTTTTTCTATCTCTGTATCCGTCTATTGATTTGTCCACTTACATAATAGTTCTTTTGATGCATTTGTAAAGTGCTAAGTGTTTACCAGGCACTGTGCTAAAGATGGGAACTGTAGTAGCAAATGGGACAGGCACTGTCCCTGCCTTTGGGGAGCTTTCAAACTGGCCAGGCAGACAGGAAAAAAGTAGCTGATTGTAGTGTGATGAGTTAAATGCAGGAGACATGCAGGAAACAGTGGAGCCTGAAATAGGAGGGGACTGACCTGGACTGGGGTGACCAGAGGAAGTTTCCAGGGTACAGTGCTGACAATTTAAATGTCAAAGACTCCGAAGCCTCGAATGAAAAATAAATATCACTGGCTTTGTTGTACTTTCATGCCTGTGAGAAAAAAAGGGAAAGACCAATGTACCTCTTTTGTTTTACCCAAGCATTTATGTTCTTTAGGAATATACAGGTATCAAGTAATAAGTTATTACTAGAGAAACAAATGAACAAGTAAGAAAACCAAGCCAAACTGGATTTCCTGGGCACAGCAACAATATCTGAAGTCTGAGCGTGTCTAAAGCTCCTTTGTATAAATAGCACTTACAAAGCCATATTTTTTATTTGTTTTTTAAAAAATATATACATTTTCATAAAAGTCACCACACTGAATGGGACAGTGAGAGGGATAGCTTTGTAAATGTTTTCATTTAGTCACTTAAACACGTCTAGCATCATGACAGCATAACTTCATTTTGTCATTTGTAGAGGGAAGGGAAACACCCTTTCTTTCTTTATAGACATGCACATACACACAAACACACTTTCTTTTATGTACTAAGTAAAGCATTGGCTCAGAATTACCTATCACTTACCCATTTCTGTAATAGAAAAGCTGCTTGGCTATTTATTCATACCATTAAAGATTACCAAGAATTGCCTTAATTTCCAAGCCTCAGTTTACTGTCTTGGAATGGAGACTGAAATGTCCCCAGTGTTCATAATCTATTATCTGACTTATCAGTGGCTGAGGAAATTTGGTGCCATGTAATATCACAGTGATTCTACCTGTGTACTGACAAGAACAGTGCTCCAACTTCCGCTCTGGACTGTGGCTTCAGCTGGTCTCTCTTGACCCTTCTAGGGATGCAAAAGCAGCGGTGGTGACTGGCGTGGAGCTGAAGGACATGAGCCCAGAACAGCTAGATGAGCTCCTGGCCAACCACTCGGAAATCGTCTTTGCCCGGACCTCCCCTCAGCAGAAACTGATTATTGTGGAGGGCTGTCAGAGACTGGTGAGTGAACGGCACCACAGCCAGAGGGCCTAGGGCCACTGTCATCAGGTGGAGAAGTGCCAGAACAGATTTGTGTCTCAGACCTGGCCTAGGGAACCTATTGAAACTTCTCAAGAGAAAATCTTCACTAGTCAATGTCATTTCACTTCTCTGCCCTCTCGCTGGGTTTATACTCCATTCTACTCCCTGTTCACATCTAAAAGGAGTGGTACCCGACCTTTCCACACCCCACGTTAAAAGAGGAATTCAAACTGGTTGTCCGCACTCCAGCACTAGACCTAGGGACTTTCAACCACAAAACATCTGGGTATGGCGGTAGATGTGGGTCTTAAGAATTTAAAAATACAACACACAGCTGCTGTCCACTATAACTCCCAATGCACATTAGTGTTTTTATCTGGATACATCTTGTTTTCATCTCGCTATTCTTACCTTCTAGATTTCCTGTCTTTACAGCTTCCCCTAGTACGCCACTTAATTTAAGCCCCAGCAGTCCTTAAGATGAAATCAGTCCTTGAGATGAAATCAGACAGTATTGTTCTCGCTAAATCTGTGGTCCCTCGGATCTGCATACTTACATTCTCTCACCGCGTCTCCCACAGGGTGCAGTGGTTGCCGTGACAGGGGATGGGGTTAATGACTCTCCAGCTCTCAAGAAGGCGGATATTGGAATTGCCATGGGCATAGCGGGTTCTGATGCAGCCAAAAATGCAGCCGACATGGTCTTACTGGATGACAACTTTGCGTCTATTGTCACAGGGGTAGAAGAAGGTAAACAAGGTCTCCAGTGGTCTTATCAAGGGCTGTGGTCACTTGAGGGTTCCAAGTAAGTCCTCTAACAGGACATGTTTTTTCCCTAGGTCGTCTGATCTTTGACAATCTAAAGAAAGGCATTGCTTATACCTTGAGCAAGAACGTGGCTCTGCTTTGCTCGTATTTGATCTACATCATTGTCGGGCTCCCGTTACCTATTGGTGCTATTGCCACCTGTCTCACCGACTTGGGCACAGACATTGTAAGTAGTACCAAGAGGAACAATGGTCTACAAACTTTTAAGAACAAGGAGATGAACTCAATCAGTATTTCTGAGATGTCAGTGCCATGAGGCCTGAAGTTCTTGTTTTAACAAGTGGTCTACTGAATACTTCACTCTATAGGGGAGCTTTTCAAGACATAAGTTATCCACCTTCCAAAAAGACATGTGCCATGGGTCGTGTCAGTCCCCGTGCCTCCCTTTTCCTTTGGGAAGATGAAGCTGTCACCAAAATAGTCCCTGCAGTACTGGGGTCCAGTGGTAAAGTGAGAACATCCCAGCCATCCCTTTTTACATAAAAGAATCTGTGATCTGGAAGCCCTTTATCAAAATGCAGCAAGAACGTGGCTGTCTTTTTTGCTGCTTTCATCTTCAGCAAGAAGTAGAAGTTATTGAACATCTATTTAAAAAAAGAGAGAGAAAAAGAAAACTAGTGCTCTCCAGTAATTCTGACCCACAGTGGCCCTGGAAGCTTTGCATTAACCTACAACAAGTTCCACTAAACCTTCTCTTCTTGCATGTATCTATTTAAAGATCAGGAAGCTCTTTGGAAGTTACTCAGATGGCTCTGGTTTACATGCGTAAAGGGGTAAAAAGCGAAATTCAAGGCAACTTGCTTCATTTTTCTCCTCTGTAGTTCTAAGTAACAGCCAAGTGATGGCTACAATACAGGGTCCTAGAGATGTCTTTACCACTGAGGTTCATAGAGGGCCCTGTAATTTCTGATCAAATTCTTTGGGCCCTTTAAATGTGTTCATTTTTTTTCCAGTGCAGGGGCTCTTCAAGTGCCTTTCTCTCAGTGGTAGCTGTAGGTGTCACCTGGAAATTGTTAGAAATGCAGAGTCTCAGGCCCTACCCTAGAACCACCTCCAGAGGGCCTGTCTTTTACAAGCCCTCCAGATCATTCTGTTGCCTGCTCAGGTTTGAGGACCATGGTTCTAGTGCATTGCATTGTGGTCAAGAGACATACTAAAGGGGAGTGGGATGGTAGAAGAAATCCACCCCTGAGGGAAAAATATTTCATAACTAGTATGTTTAGAACGGCTAGGACATGGAATAATAAAAAGCAGATTGATCTTTTGAACTACCCAAGCCAGCCAAGTGCCGTTGAGTCAGATCCGACTCATGGCGACCCTAGGGACCGGAGTAGAACTGACCCCCAGAGTATTCAAGGAGCACCTGGTGGATTTGAGCTGCCAACTTTGTGGTTAGCAGTGGTAGCACTTAACCCACTACTTGTTTTTAAATTGTATACAGGCTGTAAACCCTGTACTGATAGATGGCCATTCCAGAATACCCCACAAGTCCTACCCAGCTCCTGCCACTGGTGTTGCTAGTGTTCTCTAGGTAGACTGTGTTTCAGGGCTAAGATTCACAGGCTCTCTCCCTTCTCTAGATTCCCTCCATTGCCCTGGCTTATGAGAAAGCTGAAAGTGACATAATGAACAGGAAGCCTCGTCACAAGAAAGACAGACTGGTGAACAAGCCACTTGCTCTCTACTCTTTCCTGCATATCGGTATGATAAGGGGATCTTTAACTTGCCTTACAAGGGTCCACCCAGAAGAATTCATTTGTCACAGCTCACAATTGTGTTTTTTTCTTTTGGGATGGCTGTGGGATAACAAGAGGGACTGACAGGAATGTTGTAGAACCTTAATCTCTCTTATTCTTTTAGGCTTCATGCAGTGCCTGGGAGCTTTTTTTGTTTATTTCACGGTTTACGCACAGGCGGGGTTTAGACCCAGCACTCTCGTTGGCCTTCGGGTTAAGTGGGAAGACGATGATGTGAATGACTTGGAAGATAGCTATGGACAAGAATGGGTAAGGAAGAGGAAAGCTCTTCACTGAATATCCTGTCCGTCTTTGCCCTGATTCGTGCTCAAAGTTTGCTTTCCCCAGTTGCCTTGATAAGACAGAGTGGATGAAATTTTCCTCTGTTCTTATGGCCTGGGGACATGTTGTTTGGCCTTTGCCAGGACTTGGCCTCATGTCTCAGATAAGATCCCTGGAACTAACTTTTTACATTACTTTTGAAATTGGTATAGAAGAATACTCTGGGAGTCAGTTCTACCCTGACCCCTAGGGTCGCCATGAGTTGGATCCGACTCAACGGCACTTGGCTTGGCTGGCATAGAAGAATAAGCAGTCCAGCAACACCCACAAATAGGTTAAATGAGCAATCTTTCCCTATTCACCTGGTTAAAGAGGAAAACAATATGTGTCTTTCCAAGGGCCAAGAGTTGACCTGTTGTCAGCCTTGGTGAGGTGGAGAAGGAAATAAAGCTTTACAGAACTGCGTTGGCATTTCTCTAGAATTTTCCCTCTTGAGTCTTATGGTCTCCTGTGTTCCCTGACAGACGAGGTATCAGAGGCAGTACCTAGAGTGGACAGGCTACACAGCCTTCTTCGTTGCAATTGTTGTCCAGCAAATAGCAGGTCTGATCATCAGGAAAACCCGGAGAAACTCCATTTTCCAGCAAGGTCTCTTCAGGTATTGAGAACATCTGATCTCATGGCTCAACTCTTGGCCTGCAAGGTCAAGTGTCAAGATGTGTGTATATCCCAAGAGCCCAACTATGGCCTTGCCTTTAATCCACAAGGCATTAACTCTTCTGGGTAGCATCAGTCTGTTGGGTGGCAGCATCACAGTCACATGTGAATTCAGAATCTGCTTCCTTTTATATTCCTTGCAGCAATAAAGTCATCTGGGTAGGGATCGCCTCACAGATCATCATAGCGTTAATCCTCTCCTACATCGCTGGGAGTGTCACAGCCCTGAACTTCACTGTGCTCCGGTGAGTTCACCTTACATGGTGGTGGGAAGGAAAGGACTCATCCTCATTCTGAGATATCACTAAGGAAATTAACATTAAGATTTTAGAGGTTCCTTTCCCCTTCCCAAGTTTTTCAAAAGAGATTTAAGTATGAGTCGGTTCTGTACCTGTCCATTTTCCCAGAAGAGGAAATGGGCTTTCCATTTCAAAGGCAAATGATGCTTCCACCATTACAGTCCAGTTTAAATGAAAGCCTTTTGTCTTTATTGTGTGATCCCCAAAATTTGTTATTTCCAGGAAGGCAGGAAAAATAAGCAAGAAGCCTTCTGTCTATTGGTTAGGATCCTTTCCCTGCAGTGTGCTGGGACTTACCTTCTGCTCTCCTGCTTCTAGGGTTCAGTATTGGTTTGTGGCTGTGCCATATGCTGTTCTGATTTGGATATATGATGAGGTGCGGAAACTTTTCATTAGGCTTTACCCTGGAGGTAAGTGATATTATGATCTATGAGGATTTGTTTACCAAGTTCACTAGACTTGATTTCTAAAAAAATATTTTGTCTTTAAGTGAAAATTTATAATCCATGTCAAATTGTCATACAAAAACTTACAAACATTGTTATATACATCTTGCTGCTCTCCCTACACTGTGTCAGCACAGTCCTCCTTTCTACCCTGTGAGCTCCTGTTTTCCTGTCTCTGATGCTCTTCATTCTTTGCTGGCCCAGATGGATTGGGACCAATTGACGCATCTTGGATGGCTGCTTGCTAGCTTTTAAGACCCAGATGCCACTCACCAAAGTGGGATGCAGAACTTTTTCTTAAAAAATTTTGTTGTGCCAATTGACCTAGATGAACAGACTTGGTTTCTAACTGACATATTTTTGCCTACCTCTCCAGGTTGGTGGGATAAGAATATGTATTATTAGAACATCTTATTTCCCAACTGTCCCAACTGCGTATTAATGATGTCCTTCATCTTTTGGCCACTAACTGGAAGATCTCTTGGGCAATGGAACACCATCCAAATTCATTCAAGACAATGAAGAAATCTATGTGAAAGAGATTCAACTGATGTTTTATATTTTTATTAAAGCTCAGATTCAGTTATTTATACGTAATTTTCATTGCCACCTTGTGAATTTCAAGGTAACATTTTAGGGACGAGGACATGTTTACGAGTACAGAAATTTAAAATTTTGTGTGGTTTCACTGTTCTTTAAGCTCTACATAGACGTTCTCAAACATCCATTCCACACCCCACACTCTCCTGAAGGTCTACAACCTCTCTGGGATTTGCATAAATTCCTAGGGAATTTATACTTTCATGGCCACCTTACTCAAAACAGGTTAATTCACCAAAGGTTTGCAAGAGATGGAGGTAGCAGCAGGCTTAGATGACAGCAACACAGTCAAGCTTGACTCTAGGACATCCTTGTCAAAACTTCCCGGCCATCTTGCCATGACAGTTTTCCTGGCTACATCAGCCATCATCCCAGCTTCTTACCATCTCACCAGTCCTTTTAGGCTCTACTTTCCTCCCATCCTACCTTCTCTCTTTCCCAGTTGCCCCCCCTTCATTTTACCCAGTGCAGACCCACTGCTCTCAAGTGGATTCTGATTCATAGTGACCCTTTAGGACAGAGTAGAACTGCCACATAGAGTTTCCAAGCCTATAATCTTGGCAGAAACAGACTGTCACATCTTTCTCCCATGGAGTGCCCAGTAGATTAGAACCTCTGGCCTTTTGATTAGCAACCCAGTGCTTTAACCTCTTACCACCAGCCCTCCCCATCCCTACCATTGGACCTCTAATTTAGCTTTCTTCAACTCCCCAAAAGTGAGCTGTATTTTGCAAGTTCTAATTGTGGCGTAGTAGTTAAGTGGTTGGCAGTTTGAACCCACCAGGCACTCCTTGAAACTATGAGGTAGTCCTACTCCACCCTACATAGCCACCATGAGGCAGAATCGACAGTAGTGGATTTGGTTTGGGTTTGAGAGGGTAAGGACAAGATGACAGAGTAGATGGGTGCTTCCTGTGACTCCTCCAACAACGAAAACCCCAAAGAACAAATGAATCCAGTACATAATGACATCCTGGGAAACTTCAACATCAAGGGAAAGTTGGGGGATTTGACTGAGGAATAGGGAAGGGAAAACAGCCACAGAAATATGTAGAATTCCACAGACATGATATGCCAGGAACTGGCCACATCGACTGTATGGTGGAGAGGGTGCGGAAGTTCGTGGGTGGCTTCCCCAACAGGAGTAATTCTACTGAGAATCCACGTGTGTTTTCAGAACCACTGAGAGACAGTACCAGATCATCAAAAGCTAAATTTCTGTAAAATGCCATACATGCATCTGAATCTTTTCTGGAAGATGGGCCTGTCTCCCTTCTCCTCATTGTGCCCACTGCAAGAGTCTAATGCCCGTAACTGAGCCAGAAGTTGAACTCCTCAAGCATGCCCCAAGCTAATTTCCCCCTTCCTTTGCACTGTGCCCAGCTCTGAAGTCTGATCCCACAAATTGAGTCAGAAGTAGGACTCCTTAAGGCCACAGAAAGCTGTCATCTGACACTCAGGAGAAACAAATTGACAAATTTGGGACAGGAAATCCTTCTGACTCCCCTAAGCTGGAAAATCCGAGCAGAAACTGTTCTTTTACCTAGATTCAGACATAAGAGGATACACCATCCTCAGACTTCAGGGAAACAGCCCCTTGCCTTAGTGGCAAAAGCCAGACACCTGTGCCTGTACCAGTCACCCCTGACCATCGGATAGTAGGCAAGGCCTGCATTACACACTGGGTGACTTACTGCCATCCATGTAAGAAAAGTAATCCACACATTTTGAAACAAGCAGCTAGAAAACAGTAGGTAAACATAAATACAGCTTATTGATGGCTGAGAAATAGCAGTCCATGTCAAAGCACTTATAGGGGTGGGCCATGATCTCTTCAGAGAGCTCCCAAAACAAGAATCAAATTTTACAGAAGACACCTTTCTGGAATCAAAAGAAGTTTCAAGAAAGCATAGAGCAGCTAGAATTAGAAATTCATGAAATTAATAAAATTACAAAATTAGACAACTCAATATGAAGTCAAAAGAGCAGAAATGAGGCCCTGGAAGTCTGAATTAGACTGAAAATAAAGCACATGACATCAACGTATTTGAGGAAAAATCAGAAAATATTTTAAAAGCAAACACTAAGAATTAGTTGGGACTCTATGAAGGGGAATAACATGCATGGTTGGAGTACCAAACGGAGGCTAACAGAAAATACAGAATTGTTGAAGATTTGCTAACAGAAAACTTCCCTGATACCATGAAAGATGAGAAGATAGCTATCCAAGATACTCACTGAGCTCCACGCAAGGTAGATCCCAAAAGACACCAAAGCATATTATAATCAAACTTATCAAAATTAAAGATAAAGAGACACTTTTAAAAGTAACTAGTGAAAAACAAAAAATAACCTGCAGAGAATAAGACTAAATTCAGACTGCTCACTAGAAACAATGCAGGCAAGAAGACAATGGGATAACATGTGCAAAGCCTTAAAGAAAAATAATTGCCAGCCAAGAATTATATACCCAGTAAAACCGTCTTGCAATTATCATGCCAAAATTATAAGAAATGCTAAAGGGAGTCCTTTGGTTAGAAAATGAATAATATCGGGTAACAAGCCAAGAGCAGAACATAGAAGAAAGCAACTGGATATTAATCCAAATCGGGGAATCACAAAAATAAACTACAGGCAAAACACTGAAACGAGGAAAACAAAGATATCATTATGTAAACATTATTTGAAAAAAAAAGAGATCCCAAAGAAAACTTAGTTATAAGCCTTTCATATGAGAGGTTTAAGACAGGTTTAAATTAAGATTTAAGACAGGTTTAAATTAAGAAAAACAGGGAAAAAACATTAAGGTAACCGCAAAGGAAATTACAGCCCTACACATCAAAATAAAAAACAAGAAAAGTATGAAGTTTCAGCAAATACAAAACCAACACTGAAAAAGATGAAAGACTGACTCAGCAGAGAAAATTAAATGGAACAGAGGAATTATCTACAACACACAAAAACATCAAAATGACAGCACTAAGCTTATACCTATCAATAATCACACTGAATGTAAACTGAATGCACCAGTAAAGAAATGGAGAGTAGCGCAGTAAATAAAAAACATGACCTATCTACATTCTGCCTACAGCAGACACACTTTAGATTCAAAGATGAAAGCAAACTAAAACTCACAGGGTAGAAAAAAATGTATGAAGTTAATATTCAAAAAGAAGCACGAATGGCAATGTTAACCTCTGATAAAATAGATTTTAAAATAAAATCCATCATATTGGATAAGGAAGAACATTACATAATGATTAAAGAATCAATTCTCTGGGAGAACATAACCATATTAAATATCTACACACCCAATGACAGGACTCCAGCATACGTAAAACAAATACTAACTGCACTGAAAACAAAAATAGATGGCTCTACAATTACAGAAGGAAATGTGAATGAACCACTGTCAGTGAAGGACAGAACATCTAGAAAAAAACTCAGTAAAAACGTGGAAGATCTTAGTGCCACAATCAACCAACTTGACTTCAGAGACATATATAGAACACTCCACGCAACAGCAGCAAAGAATACTTCATTTCCAGTGCACATAGAACATTCTACAAAACTGACCACATATTAGGCCACAAAGCAATCCTTAACAAAATCCAAAGTACTGAAATATTACAAAGCATCTTTTCAAACCATAAAGCCATAAAAGTAGAAATCAAGAGTTGAAAAAACAAAAGGAAAAATATCAAACATATGGAAACTGAACAACTCCTTGCTAGAAGATTATTGATTTATAGAAAAAACCCAGGATGGGATAAATAGATTCATAGACTCAAATAAGAATGAAAACGCATCATACCAGAATCTATGGGACACAGCTAAAGTAGTGCTCACAGGTGAATTTATCTCAATAAATGTACGCATCCAAAAAGAAGGGCCCAAATCAAAGAATTTACAACTTGAAAAAGTAGAAAGAGCACAGGAAAAGAGCCCTTAGGCACCAGAGGAAAGTAAATAGTAAAAACTAGAGCAGAACTACATGAACTGTAAATAGAAACTTGATTGAAAGAGTTAACAAAACCAAAAGTACGTTTCTTGAAAAGATTAACAAAATTGATAAGCCACTGGCCAAACTGATGAAAGAAAAACAGGAGAGGAAGCACATAACTTGAATAAGAAATAAGACGGGTAATATCACAACACACACAACTGAAATTAAAAGAATTATAACAGAAGGCTATAAAAAATTGTACTCTAATAAATTTGAAAACCTAGAGGGTGTGGATGAATTTCAAGAAACACATCACCTACCAAAACTAGCACAAACGGAAGTAGAACAACAAAATACACCATCACAAAATAAGAGATTGAAAAGGTAATTTAAAATCTTCCAAATAATAAAAACCATGGTCCTGATGGCTTCACTGGAGAATTCTACCAAATTTTCACAGAGTTAACACCACTGTTACTAACTGTACTCTACAGCATAGAAAAATGTGGAATACTAACAAATTCGTTCCACGCAAACCCAATGTAAAAGCCAAGTAAAGACAGCACAAAAAAAGAAAACTGCAGACCACTATTTTTCATGGGTAAACCCTGGTGATGTGGTGGTTAAGTGCTATGGCTGCTAACCAAAAGGTCAGCAGTTCATATCTGCCATGCACTCCTTGGAGACGCTGTGGGGCAGAGACTTATAGGGCAACTATGAGTCAGAAGTGATGTGGAGGCACTAGGTTTGGTTTTAGGTTTATCTTTCTTGAACTTAGATGCAAAAATCCTCAACGCAATTCTAGCCAATAGAATTCAACTACAAATCTAAAAAATAATTCATTACAACCAAGTGGATTCATACCAGGGATGGAAGGGTGGTTCAACATTAGAAAAATAATTAATGTAATGAACCACATAAATAAAAGACAAGAACCACTTGACTCTATGAACTGATGCAGAAAAGGCATTTGACAAAGTCCAAGACTCATTCATGTTAAAACTGTCAGCAAAATAAGAATAGAAAGGAAATTCCTCGTCAAAATAAGAGGCATCTTGCAAAGCCAACAGCCAACCTCATACTAAATGGAGAGAGACTGAAAGCTTTCCCCTTGAGAACATGAATTAGACAAGAGTGCACATTGTCACCACTCTTATTCAATATTGTCCTAAAGGTTCTGGCCAGAGTAATCACACAAGAAAAAGAAATAGAGGGTATCCAAATTGGTAAGGGAGAAGTAAAAGTATCTCTATTTGCAAATTATATGATCTTGTATACCAACAACCCTAAAGAATCCACAAAAATGACCAGAGTAATCACACAAGAAAAAGAAATAGAGGGCATCCAAATTGATAAGGAAAAAGTAAAAGTGTCTCTATTTGCAAATTATATGATCTTGTATACAGAAAACCCTAAAGAATCCACATAAAACTACTGAAGAACTATTAAGAAAGGTTCAGCAAATTATCAAGATTTAAGATAAACATGCATAAATCATATGGATTCTTTTACACCAACAAAGAAATTGTTTAAGAGGAACTCCCCAAATCGATAGCATTTACAATAATGCCCAGGAAGGTAAAATACCTAGAAATAAATCCAACCAGAGATGTAAAAGACCTATACAAAGAAAATTACAAGATTCTACTACAAGAAATCAAGTGACGCACACAAGTGTAAAAAACCTACCTTGTTCACAGATGGGAAGACATAACATTGTGAAAATGTTTATTCATCCCAAAGCAATCTACAGGTACAATCAATCCCAATACAAATTCCAATGTGATTTCTCTCTCTCTCTGTGTGTGTGTGTGTGTGTGTGTGTGTGTGTGTGTGTGTGTGAAATGGAGAGACAAATCATCAGCTTCGTATGGAAAGAGAAGAAGCTTCGAATAAGTAAAGCATCACTGAAAAAGAAGAACAGAGTGGGATGCCTCACTTCACCTGACTTGCAAACCTATTACACTGCCACAGTAGTCAAAACAGCCTGGTATTGGTACAAAAACAGATACATAGATCAATGGAACAGAATTGAAAATACGTATATGATGTCATGCACCTGTGATCAGCTGATACTTGACAAAAGATCAAAGTCCCTAAGGTGGGGAAAGACAGTCTCTTTAACAAATGGTGTTAGTGTAAGTTGGATAGCCATCTGCATAAACATGATACAAGACTCGTATCTCACATCAGGCACAAAAACTAATTCAAAATGGATTAAAGACCTAAGTACAACATCTAAAAATATAAAGATCATGGAAGAAAAAATAGGGACAATGCTGGAAGCCTTAGCACATAGCATAAACAGACTATAAATACAAGATCTGACAACTAGGTTTGTGAACTCATCCTTGAAAACGTGATATGCACCTCATTGCTGAATATCACTATGGTCACCTTCAAAGTACTCCCCTTGGGAAGCTATGCACCAACGCCAGCACCTAGTCTACCCTACAAAATAACATCGGAACTGTTTTTCTCAAATGGCCATCACAGCTGCTGTCGTATCACCCTTGATGTCCTAAATGTCATCAAATGCTTCCTTTCAATACTTCCTTTATCTCTGGGTAAAGAAAAAAGTCATTGCTGGTCCAATCAGATGCATAGGTAGGGTGTTCCAATACAGTTATTTCTTTACTGGCTAAAATGTTCCACACAGACAGTACCGTGTGAGCTGGTGCATTGCCATGATGCAAGAGCCATGAGATGTTGGTGAAAAGTTCAGGTCTTTTTCGTCTTTTTCATGCTACCTTTTCAGCACTTCCAAATAGTAAACTTGGTTAACTGTGCAGTTGTTACAGACGCATAATGAATGATCCGTCTCCCTCTAATATAAAAAATGATTAGTAACATCTTTTTGCCTCTTGATTTGAACTGACGAACATTTGGGTTGTGAAGAATTGGCTTACTTCCATTATGCACTTTGACGCTTTCTTTCAGTGTTGTATTGGTACACCCATGTTTCATTACCAGTAATAACAAGGCCCAAAACATGGTCTTGCCTCTCCAAAAGTTCTTGGCAAATTATGACTCTCTTCTTTGCTAGTGAGCTCCTTTGGGACCATTTTTGCACACAGCTTTCTCATGCCAAGATTTTCAGCTATGAGTTTCCTGACTGTTTCTCTATCAGTGTTTACTTGGTCTGCTTTGCTTTTCACAGTCAGATGATTTTGACACACAATTCAATGAATTTTTGTAATGATTTCATCAGTTCTGCTTATTACTGGCAGCCCTGACTTCTCTTTGTCAATGATGCCTTCTCTCTCCTCAGAAAAACATTTAATCCATTTGTACACTGCCATTTTCTTCATAGCATTAACCTCATAAACTTGGACTAACATGTCCCTGGTTTCACTTCCACTCTTGCCAAGTTGAACAAGAAGTTTAATGTTTGTTCATTGCTGTAATTCAAACTCCAACATTCTCTCAACAGCACACAAAAAACACGCAACAAAATTAATGAATGGCACTCAGAAAGACACTGCCACATGTTGACATGAACACAGGTGTGAGACACTGATGTACGAAGGTTATAAAGCCTTTCTGAATTTCTTGTGTAGTGTTGCCAACTTAAGTGCATGGTGACAAGTTTGCAAACCTCATTGTCAGATCTTGTATGAAGAAATGATCATGATCATTAGTCATTAGAAAAATGCAAATCAGAACAATAATGAGACGTCATATCACCCCAACATTTCTGGCATGAATCAAGAAAACCAAAAATAACAATGTAGGAAAAGCTTGGAGGAGACTAGAGCTGTTAGGTACTGCTGATGGGGGTGTAAAACAGATTAACCATTTTGGAAAGTCATATGGTGCTTCCTTAAAAATCTAGAAACAGAAATAATGTATGATCCAGTAATCTCACTATTATCCTAGAGAAATAAGAACTATAGTATGTATAAACATGTGCACACTCATGTTCATTTCAGCATTATTCACAGTACTAAAAAGATGGAAACAATCTAAATGCCCATCGGCATATGAATGGATAAACAAACTATGATACATATGCACAACTAACAGCATGCAACAATAAAGAGCAATGACCAATTTATGAAACATCTCACAACATGGATGAATGTGGAGGGCGTTATGATGAGTGAATCAAATCAGCTACAAAAGGACAAATACTGCATGAGATCACTGTTATAAAAAGTCTTGAAAAGGTTTATACACGAAAAGAAACAATCTTGCGCTGTTACAAGGGAGAACGGGGCCCACGAGTTTCTCTGGCCTCGGACCCTCACACCCTGGCAGCAGAACCAGGGTGGAATAGCACAGTGATGTGGAGGGGGAACCTGATTCTGTGTGTATTTTTGGTTTTCTTGATTCATGCCAGAAATGTTGGGGTGATATGATGTCTCATTATTGTTTTGATTTGCATTTTTCTAATGACTAATGATCATGATCATTTCTTCATACAAGGTCTGACAATGAGGTTTGCAAACTTGTCACCATGCACTTAAGTTGGCAACACTACACAAGAAATTCAGAAAGGCTTTATAACCTTGGTATATCAGTGTCTCACACCTGTGTTCATGTCGAAGTAGCAAGAGAAAGATTAGTCCAGAGGACTAATGGACCACGACGACCACAGCCTCCAGCAGGCTAAAGTCATTGGGTTGGGGAAGACTAAGCACTAACTGGACAACAGATAAATAGTAACTTTGGTAAAGGGTAACACAGTCCACAGTCCTGGGGACGTGAACACAACTTGACCAAGGCAAGGCCATGGAAGCTTCATACACACATTCAGACTTCCTGAGGGACCGGATTATTGGGTTGATGGCTGGAGACCATGGTGGGGGGGGACATGTAGCTCAGTTGGCATAATACAGTTTATGAAGAAAACGTCTCACCCCCTAGTTTGGTGAGTAGCATCTGAGGTCTTAGAAGCTTGTGAGTGGCCATCTAAGATAGTCCACTGGTTCCACTTCATCTGAGGTGTAAGAAAGAACAAGGAAAGCCAAAGTAACAAGAGAAAGATTAGTCCAGAGGACTAATGGACCACAACGACCACAGCCTCTAGCAGGCTAAATCCAGTACTAGATGGTGCCCAGATACTACCACTCCCCTGACAGGGATCACAGTAGTGTTTCAGACAAAACTGGAGAAAAAAGTAGAACAAAATTTTAACTCACAAAAAAGACTGGTCTGACAGAGACTAGAGGAACTTTGAGAATATGACTCCCAGACACCTGCTTAACTCAGTACTGAAGTCACTCCTGAAGTTCACCCTTCAGGTAAAGATTAGACCAAAAAAAAAAAAAAAAAAAAAATAGCGACCCTGTAGAACAAAGTAGCACTGCTTTATATAGGATTTTTAAAGAGTGCCTGGGGGATTCAAACTGCCAAAGTTTTGGTTAGGAGCTGTGATTCTTACCTACTATGCGACCAGGGTTGTCAAAGATTGAATAGGCCCACAAAATAAAACAAGACTAAATGGTCACACTAGCCCCAAGGCAAGGAAGAAAGCAAGAGCGCACAGCAAAGTTGGTAAGGGGGAATCCAGAGTCAAGAAGGGGGGAATGTTGACATGTTGTGGGATTGGCAACCAATGTTACAAAACAATATGTATATTAATTGTTTAACAAGAAACTAATTTTTTTGGTACATTTTCAGCAGAAGCACACACACAGAAAAGATCTCAGAAAAAGAGCAGTAGGTTGATCTTCTTAGACATCAGTGAACACTGCCTGCATTTCTACAGTTTATTCCTTCAATTGCTGCTGTAATCATGTCCAGATGGTTCACAAATGCTTCACGGTGGCAGCAGATATGATACAATGATCAATGCTTGTGTCCTGCTTTATTCTTAACAAAACATTTTCCTGTATCTTACTTCATCTGACCATCTCAAATTCTTGTGAGGAAATGGGACTCAAAAAGAGTAGATAACTTGCTCAGGATTTCTCGGACAGCAAGTGATGGGGCCAGGCTTTGAGCATAGATCCTCTGCCACCAAAACCACGCTCTCCTCATTAGCTCATGTTCCTTCATGTGGGAGCACCACCAACATGAGAAGAAGGATTGCTGGGCTACTCACCTGAGGAATCGTTTTACTGATGCTGGCCATGATGTTGATGCTTTCTGCCTCCTGGTAATAAGCAAATACACCCATCACAGTAACAATCATGGCAAGCACGCACTCAAATATACCTGAGTGATGAGGAGAAGAACCAGTCAGTGAAGCCAATGGCAGTAGTGAGCCAGATCTTAGGGCTAGATGTCTCCACGGAAAGATGAGACACAGGGCATTTTGTATGATATGGTTCACATGCCATTAATTGTACCTGCTGTAAGTACACAATTCAGTGATTATTTCAGGGTTATTTATATTTTTTTAATTTAACTTGAAGCAAACTTAACGAGTTGTGCAGCCATCTTTACAACTGGGCTTTAGAACGTTTCCATCATCCCAAGAAGCTTACTTAATTGTGTCTGTTTGCCGTCAATTTCTACCCCCATTCTCAGCTCCAAATAACGGCTAATCTGGATGGTCACTGTACCTGTAGGTTTCCCTTTTCTGGACATTTTACCGTCTTCATAGCTGTTTCTTTCGCTTAGGATGTTTGCCAACTCAGTTTTACAGTTTTGCCACCTCTCAACAGGCATGGAGGCTCTCCATGTTCAAAGGACAGAATCAGCTTTGAGGAGAAAAGTCTCAAAAATACTTCAGTGAACATAAAGTTTTTTTCCTTAGGAACTTGTGGCACTTTCTCATTTTTTGGTTTTTTTAAACTCATGCTCACATGGCTTCTGAGACATCAGGAAGTCTGACATAATTCTGTTTTGTATGTAGGACAATGATTTATTCTCTACAGCCCATGCAGTGGTCAGGTCTAGTGCTCTGCCCACTAAGGTCTAAACATTTTTTGCTTTGTTTTGTTTTCTCCCATTCCCAAGTTGGAAATCTGGTGGTGGAGTAAAGTGCTACAGCTGCTAACCAAAAGGTCAGCACTTCAGATCCACCAGGCACTCCTTGGAAATGGTATTGGGCAGTTCAACTCTATCCTACAATCCTATAGGGCTGCCGTGAGTCAGAATTCACTCAAAGGCATGGGTTTTTTTTTTTTTTTGGTTCCCAAGTCAGTAGAGCCATGTGGGAGATCAGCCGGGGCCTTACGTCCTCTAGGGATGTGGAAAGATATTTGGAGTACTCAATCTCATATGTGATTCAGCTCAGGATGACTCCCATCCACAGAAACACAGGGAAGTCCCCCACCATCTGCTTGAGGAACCTGACAACCCCTGGCGTCTCCTTATGGTGGCTGAAGGTGTTGGATCCATCTTGATCCAGGAGCTCTGCAGCTCTAGCACTGGAGAGACCCTGCAAAGGCCAAGCAGAAAACAAAATGGGAATTAGACAGTTCTTCTCCCTCAGGGAGTAGATCATGCAGGTTGTGGTTAAGAGCTAATGGGCCAGCCTAAATTAGATCCAGAGGCAAGTAGACAATTGCCTCAGTTCTTCTCCCCCATGTTTAAAGAATAGTTAAAGCTTAATATGATCCAGACATGACTTTAAAGTGCTCTACACGTATTTGGAAACCTTCACTATGTTGTGGTTAAGTGCTGTGACTGCTATCTGAAATGCAGGCAGTTTCAACCCACCAGGCACTCCCTAGAAACTTTATGGGGCAGTTCCACTTTGTCTTATAGAGCCGCTACGAGTCAGAATCTACTCAGCAGGTTACACATGTTTATTCATTTACTCCTCAAAATAGTCTTATGAGGAAGGTGCTAATATTATCCTTATGTTACAGATGCGGAAATCGACGCATATAGAGGTTAAGTAACCCGCTTAAGGTCACCGAGGTAGTAAATGCTAGTGCCAAGATTCAACCTCAGTGACCTGGAGCCGGAATCCAAGCTGTTAACCTAGGACTATGCTCTGCTAAGGAATTTCAGTTTCTTAGAGACTGATCTGGAGCTAGGTATATCACTGCTAAGGGGGATTTGAAATGCATAAGCTAGTCACCAGAATTAAGAGGAAAGCAGTAAATCCATAAAAGACATGTCACCTATTCTGGGACCTCTCTACAGCTCAGCCGTTGCTTTAAAGTCAACTCTGATTTACAATAACCCTATAAATCAGGGTAGAACGTCCTCATCAGGCTTACAAGGCTGTAATCTTTACAGAGACAGATCACGCTACCTCCCTCCTTTGGAGAAAGACTGATAGGTTGCACCACCAGTCTTCTGGATAGCAGCTTAACATTTAACCACTGCGCCACTAGGGTTCTCAGAATTCTATATGGTGCAACATGAGTGCTTTTCTACTTTTCTACATATCCACCTAGAGTTCTTGTTCATCTTAACACTGACAAATTGTACCCAATCTCTGAGACCCAAACACAAAGTTATTTCTTGTCAGAGCTTTCTCTGGTGCTGTGGGGTGACCACAGGTACATGGAGGTATACTCACCCTCTTTTGAAATTTTATACTATGAGTCACAGGATTTTTTTTTCCCACTAACTATCTTCTATTTGCAAAGTCTTATATATATCTTTATATGTGCATACATATATATATATAATGTATACATATGTGTGGGAAACTTGATGGTGTAGTGGGTTAAGTGCTACCACCGTGCTCTTTGAATACTCTAGAGGGCAGTTCTACTCTGCCCTCTCAGGTCGCCATGAGTTGGATACAACTCGACGACACTGGGCATACATGTGTACGTATACATATATGTGTGTATATATACATATTATGAGCTACTTAAAGGTCAATGTCATGTCTTACACATTTTGTGGTCTTCTATTGTGTCAGTGGAGTCCCTGGATGGCACAAATGGTTACATGTTTGGCTACAAACTGAAAAGTTGGGTATTTGCACTCATCTACAGGTGCCTCATAAGAAAGACTTGATGATTTGCTTTTGAAATATAGCCATAAAAATGCTATGGAGCACAATGCTACTCTAAAACACATGGGTTTGCCAGGAGCTGGAGCAGATTCAATACCAACTGGCTTGGTTTACAGATACAGCCAATGAAGTCCTTAGGTAGCACAAACAATTGAGTGTTCAGTTGCTAACCAAAATGTAGTGGTTCAATTCCATGCAGAGACACCTTAGAAAAGAGGCCTAGAGATCTACTTCCAAAAAATCAGCCATGGCAACCACATGTAGCACATGAGTTGGAGTAACACTTAATGTTTTTATGCAATAAAAACACAAACACCTGTTGAATAACTGGCTTCCAGAGTAAACAATATCATCCTCCTTTTCCTGAACCCAACTCATCTTTCTAAAATAGCTTTTGAATGTTCCCACATGGATATTCCAGGGCCATTTCAAATAATGCAAAATAACACTCATCATCTCCTCCCTGCTTTGTTCTCAGATGTCTCACTTCTTCCCATCCTCCTTCCTGACTAAGTCTTCTCTTCCCCCTGCATTCTCTGCTTGGTTAATTTGGTTGGTGCTTCACTCCAAAAACAACTTTGCAATCTCTTCCTCATCAAGTCCTGTTGGTTATCTCTCTAAAACATCTCTTCAATCTGCCCATTAACTTTCCGTCTTACTGCTGCTGCCTTGTTTCAGATCTCATTCTCAATGCCCTAAATTATTGTCCCCTTCCATCTCACACTTAAAAGACACTTTTACCAGAACTACTTTTTGAAAACTAGTCTTATCAAATCACTTAAACGATTTAGAAATCACTACCTTCATGCACTTAAAATAGTCTTTTTAGTTTAATATCAAGGTACCAAACAATTTCACCCATCTTCTCTTCCCTTTCTACACAGTAGGTCTCAGCGAACCACACGTTGCTCTTAGGGTTCAAGCCCGTTGTGGTCTTTTTGGTTACCTGAGTACTCTCCCAACTTATCATCCAGTGCAAACATTGTATCACCTAGGAAGCCTGTTTTGGTGTTTCCTGTTAGAATTCATCATTCTCTCAGCTATATTTTAAATCTCTAATTTGTTATTTAAGTGGAATGCAGTGGATGTTGTGATATTTTTGTTCACACTTCCTTCTTCTACAGAACTGCTCACTCCTTAAGATCAGAGATCATCTTGTGTATCTTTGTATCTCTCCATGTTCAGTCTAGTGGTCTGCACATATTAGATATTTTTGCTGTGCATTCAGTATCCAAACTTCATGGTATCAAGACACCAAGAGCTGAATTTTCATTTGAATTAGAACTCAGTATTTCTGAAAACTCCTCAAATGTTAACCCAATATTGCACAGATAGAGTAGCAGGGGTAAGGGTCCGGGGACCATGCTCTTAGGGGACATGGAGGCCAATTGGTGTAACTAGCCTATTGTTAAGAGAGTCTTATGCACCCTATATTGGTGAGTGGCATCTGGATTCTTAAAAGACAGCAAGCTGGCATTGGAGGTACACCACATGATCTCAACTCAGCTGAAACAGATGATCACCAAGCACAACAACATGAGGGAAAAAGAACGCAGAAGACAGAAAGACCTACTTGAATAGGTGACTATATCAACATGCGACCAGAAGAAGCAGATGGTGCCTGATCGCCACCAATGACAGCTGTGATGGGGCTCATGATGTTTAGTCCCAGTGGTAACACGAGAAAAATAGGGGTGAACCCTGAGAACTCCACTAAAAGACCACAATTGATGGTCCAAAGCCCTGGGAGTTCCCTTGGAGGCATGGCCCTTAGACCTGATGCTGCCCCTGATCATAGATCATTACTGATGTCAACTCTTCAGATAGGAATGGATTGGACTTGGGGACACAGAGTGACCATATTGTGCGTGCACTTTATGCTTCTGTGCTTCTATAGCATGGTGTCTTACTGGCCTTTACTAGAGTGGAGAGGGTGGAGAGGAGGGGACAAGACAATGTTAAGAAGACACGACATGTATGAAACGGAAAGGAGGAGTGTGCTGTCAGTAGGCAAGCAGAGCAAAAGGAGCTGCACATAGGCGGGCATGCAAATTTGAACTGTATCATCAACTTTCTACTCAATCGCAATAAAAAAAAAGCAGTATTTCTGAGGTGGCAGCATTTGTAAAATTCCTGTAACACACCAGTGTGCTTCTGAAGAGAGCCTACCTTCTTGGGAGAGAAGACAGACACAACATAGGTTCTAGAACTGTTCGTCTTTATCCTCACTTTTTAGTACTGGTTTCCCACATTCTCTGGTAATAAGAGTGCCATGTACTGCAACACAGAGATTAAAAGCAACCTAAGACTGTGACATCCAGGAAAGTATCAATATCTAGTTGGGGATACCATAGCTTTTCTACAGACACAGTAAAAGGATTGAGTGCAACCAAGTGGATAGCTCAGTGAGAGGACCTTGGTCTAGACACATCAGCTCTTTGAGATTGGCTAGCTCTTTAGCCCTGTTCTAGGCTTGTGGGCCTCTGGTATTCTCAAAGTCGCTGCTATGGATCATTCACTCTAAGGGATATCTACCTTTCTATACATCCTAAGCACACAATCTTTCTATTTATATGGCCAGAGGCCTTTTCTTTCTGATCCCTGGTTCCTGATGACTTATCATAATGATGTTTGTTCATGTATATCTTTTCCATGTCCTCAATGTTGATATTGTAGCCATCTGGAAATCCATAAAAGAAAGAAGAATGGTGAATTAGATATTTAAAAAAAAAAAAAACCAAACTCTGAGCTTTGGCAGCTGGGAGTTGCACTGAGAATGGGAAAGAAGTCAGAAAGCATGGCAGAAAAAGGAAAAAAAAACTCCATTCTGTCAGGTGATTGTTGCAGTAGGGGAAGGGTGCTGATTCAAGAGGATTTTGCCCTAATTCATGGGCTGCAAAATTTTCTGGATATCCCAGAAGAGTTCAGACTTAATTTGTCACTTTGCCCCACTTTCTAATTCTCCCATGGAATCATTAAACTGTTGTTGTTGCTGTTCTTTGTCATCTAGTTGATTCTGACTCATAGCAACCCTATACTGAAACAGGATTTTTTTTCACTCTTGCCACATTCTGGGCCAGACAATTCTTTGCTGTAGAGTGCTGTCTTGTACACTGTAGGATGTTTAGCAGCACTCTTAACCACTGCTCACTAGACACCATCCTCTCCGGTGCTGTGACACACAGAAATATCTTCTGACATTGCCAAATGCCCCCCGGGGTACAGAAAAAGGGAACAGCCACTTCTCTTCCATTGAGAAAGACTGGGTTAATTAAAGGTGTGGTGTGATTATTTTTGTGTGTGTTCTTATTAGTCATAGTCTTGTGAATTCTGCAAGTCAATCAGTGGGGCTGTGGAAATACGAGGTCTGACAAGTCTGTGAACTTAATTGTTCCAAGTGATACGTACCTCATTGCTGAATATCACAATAGTCACCTTCCAAGCATTCCAGTTGGGAAGCTGTGCACCAATGCCAGCAGCTAGTTCACCCTTCAAAGCAATTTTGGAACTCTTTCTGGAATGGCCATTGTGCACCACGCTGTGGTGGCAAGTTCACAAACTTAATGGTATAGTTGCCTCTGAGGGAATTTTTAGCCAGTGAACAAATAACTGTATTGGAACACCCTTCCCACTCACCTGATCTGGCCCTCAATGACTTTTTTTCTTTATTTGAAGATAAAGAAATATTGAAAGAAAGACATTTTGATGACACTGAGGACATTAAGGGTAATATGACGATGCTCTGATGGCCATTCCAAAAGAAGAGTTCCAAAACTGCTTTGAGGTGTGGACTAGGAACTGGCATCAGTGCCTAGCTTTCCAAGAGGAGTACTTTAAAGGTGACCCTAGGGATGTTCAGCAATGAAGTATACAGTACTTTTTCTAGGATGAGTTCATGAACCTAATTGTCAGACCTCATATATAATCTTGTATACTGGTAGTATATAGCCCATTGCCATCAAGTCAGTTCTGACTCATAGTAACCCTATAAGACAGAATATAAAGTAAGTTTCAAATTTAAATTGTATCAGTGAAGACATCTTCATGTATTTATTAGCAAATATGTCAAGGCAATATTTAGGTTGTGTTTCATCATTGAGGATTGTGTAAATAAAGCTGTGTTTCAAATAGCATTCTTGGATAATTTATTTTTGAGGGGGAGGTTGACTTCTTGACTAGTCTCATTAGAATGATTGTTGCTTTTACTTTATGTGACTTACAAAGAGCTTGCATTAAAAGTAGATTACCGGATCAACTAATTCCGATTGACATTTATCCAGTATACCTTCTAAAAGATATTTCATTTATTTTATTGTGGTTGTTTAGAATATACACAATAAAAATACAGCAAATTAATAGTTTCTACATGTACTATTCGATGACATTGATTATGTTCTTTGAATTGTGCAATGATTCTCAGCCTTTTTTCTGATTTATTCCTCTTCCAATAACATAAAATTGTTGTCCCCTAAGGCTACCATCTAATCTTGAAAGTTGCTGTTGTCAATTTGATCCCACATAACCAATTCTTGAAGGAGTACGATATTCAAGGCCTACCTTTTTTTCAATTATTAGATTTCTTTGAGTCTATGCTGAACTTTAAGAATATATGGGTGGTACAAAGTGTTGCGTTCTCCGCTGTTAGCTGAAAGCCTGGTGGTTTCAGCCTATTCAGGTGTGCCTCAGAAGATAAGCCCGGTGATCTGTAAGACAGACACCCTCAAGGCCTCAAGAACTAGTCTGCATCTTATTTGTCAGACAGAAGTCTTTACACCTTCTTCAGTTCCTAAGAAGTCATCTTAAACAAACTCTGTAGCTGTTCAATGAATATTTTATTGAATAAGTTAGCCTACCATTACCTTTTGATGGTGGACAATTTCACTTGGTTTAGTCTAAGGGCATAGTGTACCCAAAATGGCTAGACAAGGAAGATGGGACTCTTCATGAGGTTGAGGACCAAGGACAACCTCAGAGAAGCAAGAGGGCAGTGGATTTCTGGTCTCAAGGAGAAGACTACAGGGAGAGGGAAAAGAAGGGCAAACATCCAAAACGTCTAAAGAGTGGAAGGCTAGATTCCAGAAAACATTCATTCTCTGAAAAAACCAGAAACACATTGTTAAAGAGTAATTTTTAATTTTTTTGTTTTGAGAATGCAGAAACTAAGCCAGTGAGTGCCAGGAGTAAGCACTGATTGAAACTTACATCAGAATAAGTCCTTTCCCTTGACTGAGTCAGAGGGCCCAGAACTTATGCACGGAGTGTCCCGTTAGACAAGGTGGAAACTGATAGCAAAATGTGAATAATGATAGTCTTAAGTGTATTTGAAGCCACTCTTACTGTTTTTGACCTGTAGTGAGTGTGGTGGAAGCCTCCTCAGCTTATTCACCTTAAAAATGTAAGTGCATCTAAACAGAGGCTGAGGTAGATCCCAGGGATTCAAGTTGTGCCAAGACCTGATGGGTTTCTTGGGTGAAACAGCAATTTTTAGTCTGATACCAGGTGTGTAGTGTTCAGGAACATAACTCACAAAATTGAAGAGCTAAGTGCTGAACCGTGCTCTGCATCATGAAGGGACAAGAGAAAGCAAAGCCTGATAAAAAACAACTTGTCATCCAGTCAATTCTGAGTGTTAGAGCCCCTGATAGGGCCAGGTAGAGGCATCTCATAAGGTTTCCAAGGCTCTGTGATCTTTATGGAAGGGGTTTGCCACATTTTCCTCTCATGCAGTGGCAGGTGGGGTTGAACTGCTGGCCTTTCAGTAGCAGTAGAGTGCTTAACTACTGTGCTACCAGGCCTCCTTTAGAGCTTCACTATCTGTGGGGAAAAAAAGAGTTATGATAGAGTAGACTCCAGAAACTCAGGGTGATCCCATGTGTGTCAGAATAGATCTGTGTACCATAGAGTTTTCAGTCACTGTGACCTTTCAGAAGTAGATCACCAGCCTGTCTTCTGAGGCAACTCTGGGTGAACTGAAATCTCCAACCTTTTGATTAACAGAAGCATCCAGTAACTCTTTGGGATCACCCAGGAATTCTAGGCCAGGTAGGAGTACTCATTAAACACCAGGGCACATGATGAGGCTTCCTATCAGTTAGTGTATGATGCTGATGTGCTTTGAGTTGTCCAGCTGCCTTCCCCACTATAGGGCTAATAAATCGTTTTCAAAGTTGATACTCAAAATATGTAGGCACACAGAAGGGGTGCCCAGTTAATCTCGAAGGGTGTGAGTCAGCAGTCTATACCAGTCAGTACTGCTGAACAGCGGCCCTGAGCAAATGGAGCCTTCCCCACCCCCTTCCCTGTTTCTCTGGGGACTAGACACATGTCTACAAAGAGACCCACTAGGTAATCTACGGACTTGCGACTGAACATTTTTCTGCATTTTATGGCATGCTCTAACAACCTATTTAGTTGTAAACCACTAAGTGGTAGCTGTGAGAGATTTTTTTTTTAAGGTTCTTGTCATGGTGGAATTGTGTCCCCCCAAAAATGTGTGCAGCCACATGGCTGGGATATGGTTCCCAGTATCTTGGGACTGTCCTCCATTGTGTGGTTTTTCTAACCTGTATGTTAAAGGATTAAGGTGGGGCTGTAAATTCCTTCTGTAGGGGGAGTTTCCCTGGAGTATGGCTTGCCGCACCCTTAATGCTTTTAGCTTGCAAGGAATAAAAGGAAAAAGAAACAAAGGACAATTTGAGAACCTCGCTACCATCAAACAAGCAGCACCAGGAGCAGAGCGCGTCCTACAGACCAGAGGTTCTTGCGTCAGGACGCTCCCTGGACAAAGACTGATGCAATACTGGACTTTTCCTCCAGAGCCGACAAGGGGAAAGCCTTTCCCTGGAGCGGACACCCTGAATATGGACTTGCAACCTACCGCACTGTGTAAGAAGAAATCTTTCTTTGTTAAAGCCATCCACTCTGTGGTATTTCTGTTAGAGCAGCCCTAGCTGACTAAAACAGTTCTTTTAAAATAATTTGTCAGTTATTCATGGGAAGAGTCTCTGCCAACAAACAATGCAAGAGATGTGTCTCCCAGAGCCTCCACTTGGACATACCTGCATCCACCTCCAGACACACTTAAGCATAAATCACCTACCTCTTCCCTCTTCCCACTGTGAGGTCTCCTTCAGCACCTTGCTTCTAGATGACGTTCACGTATAGCTGAAACCCAGTTCTACTCTGTCCTATGGTGTCACTACGAGTCCAGATCGACTTGATGGCAATGGATTTGGTTCTTTTCATTTGTTTCCACCCCACTTCAGAAATCAGAAGGAGAAACATTTCCACAGTGTTCAAGAATAATTATTTACCAGCACTGTTTTCCTTTCTGGTCCTCACCCACTTAAACACCACCAGAAAATACTCTTTAGTCATGGCTCTATTCTTGTATTTTATAAAAAGAAACTTCAAACTCAAGTCCAGGTATCTATGCAGATATCTGAGTTGATCCAGAATGCGATGTGATACCCCCCTATATGGTAAGATATTGTGTAGAATCCCTGGGCTGCTCAGCCTTTATGTGAGTCTGATAACTGCTTAATTATGTCTTGTTAAGAGAGCAGAATAGAACCAATTCATAGTGACAGTATATACAACCGAAAGAAAACACTGATGGTCCTGTTCTGTCTTCACAGTGTCATACTTGAACTAATTTTTGCAACCACTGTGTCAATTCATCTTGTTGAGGGTCTTTGTCTTTTTCGTTGATCTTGTGCTTTGCCATTCATGATGTCCTTCTCCAGCTCCTGATATCATGTTCACAGTAAGTAATATATAGTCTTTGCCATCCTTGCTTTTAATGACCATTCTGGTTGTACTCTTTCCAGGACAGATTTGTTCATTCTCCTGGTGGTCGGTGGTATATTCCATGTTCTTTGTCAACACCATTATTCAAGGGGATCAATTCTTCTTTGAACTTTCTTATGCATTGTCCAGCTTTCACATTCATATAAGTGACTAAAAACACTGTGGCTTGGGTCGGACATATCTCAGTCCTTAGAGTGACTTTTTTTTTTTTTAGCACCATTAAGAGGTCTATTGCAGCAAATCTACCAATGTAATGCATCCTTTGATTTCTTGACTGCTGTGTCTGAGGCATTATTTGTGGATCCAACTAAAATGAAATTCTTTTCTCTATATACCATGACGTTGCTTACTTCTCCAGTTGTGAGGATTTTAGTTTTCTTTATGCTGAAGAGTAATCCATATTGAAGGCTGTGGTTTTCTATATTCATCATGTAAGTGTTTCCAGTAATCTTCAATTTCAACAAGCAAGGTTGTGTATTCTGCATGTAAGAGGCTGGCAATGAATCTTCTTCCAATCTTGATGCTGTGTTTTTCTTCATATAGTCCAGCTTCTTGGATTATTTGCTCAGCATACCCACTGAACAAGTATGCTGGAAAAATACAACCCTGACGTTCATCTTTCTGGACTTTAAAGCACGCAATATCCCCTTTTCTGTTCAAACGACTCCCTCTTGGTTTATGCACAAGTTCTGCATGAGCCTAATTAAGTGTTCAGGAATTCCCATTCTTCACAATGTTATCCACAATTAGTTATGATCCACACAGTCAAAAGCCTTTGCATAGTCAATAAAACACAGTAAACCTATTTCCAGCATTCTCTACTTTCAGCCAAGACCCGTCTAACATCAGCAATGATATCTCTCATTCCCCACCCTCTTCTAAAAGTGGCTTACATTTCTGGTAGTTTGCTATCTATGTACTGTTATAACTGTTTCTGGATGATCTTCAGCAAGATTTTACTTGTAAGTGATATTAATGATAATGTCTGATAGTTTAAACATTCTGTTTGGTGACCTTTCTTTGCAGTGGTTATAAATATGCATCTTTTTCAGTCAGTTGGCCAGGTACCTGTCTTTCAAATTACTTGGCATAGATGAGCCTGTACCTCCAGAGCTGCATCCATTTGTGGAAACACTAAAATTAGTATTCTATCGTTTCCTGGAGGCTTATTGTTCACCAATGCCTTCATTGCAGCTTGGACTTTTTCCTTCAGTAACACTCATTCTTGATCATATGCTAGCTCCTAAAATGGCTGAGTGTCAATCAATTCTTTTTGGTACAGTGACTCTGTGTATTCCTTCCATCTTCTTTTGCTGTTTTCTGAATTGTTTAGTATTCCTCCTTTTTAATCATTCAGTATTGCAACTCAAGGCTTGAATTTTTCCTTCAGTTCTCTTAGCACAGTCTTCCCTTTTGGTTTTCTATCTTCAGGTCTTTGCACATTTCATTATAGTACCTTGCTTTGTCTTCTTGAGCCACCCTTTGACATATTCTGTTCGCCTCTTGTTATTTCATTGTTTCTACCTTTCACTTTAGCTAAGCTACACTCAGGAGCAAATTTCAGAGTCTCTCTGACACCATTTCGGTCTTTTTCTCTGTCTTGTCTTTTTGAGGACCTCTTGCTTTTTTCATATATGGTGTCCTAAATGTCATGCCATGACTTGTCAGGTCTGTGGTCATTAGTTTTTAATGCATCATATGTGTTCTTGAGATGGTCTCTAAACTTAGGTGGGGTATAATCAAGGTCATACTTTGGCTCTCATGGACCTTCAATTTTCTTCAACAAGAATTGCACTTGAGCTATCGATGGTATGTTCCACAATTAGCCTCTGGCCTTGTTCTGACTGATGGTATGTAGCTTTTTCATCATCTTTTTCCACAGACATAGTCAATTTGATTCCTGTTTATTTCATCTGTTGAGATCCACATGTACAGTCACTGTGTTGATTTGGAGGAAAAAAAAAGATAATTTGCGATGAAGAAGTCTTTGGTCTTTCAAAATTCTACCACACTATCTCCAGCATTGTTTCTGTCCAAGGGCCGTATTTTCCAACTACCAATCTTTCTTCTTTCTTTCCATCATTCATGTTCCAATCATCAGTAATTATCAGTGTGTCCTGATTGCCTGCCTAATCTTTTCAGACTGTACAACTTGGAAAGATCTTCAATTTCTTCATCTTTGGCCTTAGTAGTTGTGTGTAAATTTGAGTAACAGTTGTATTAACCAGTCTTCCTTGTAGGTGTATGGATTTGCCCTATCACTGATAGCCTTGTACTTCATCACAGATCTTGAATGTTTTTGTAATTGTGGTTTCATGAAAGTTTAAACCCTGATGGCACAGTGGGTTAAGTGCTACATCTGCTAACCAAAAGATCGGCAGTGTGAATCTGCCAGGAGCTACTTGGAAACTCCACTATGCAGTTCTACTGTCCTCTAAGGTCACTATTACTAGACGGTAGTGTGTTTGGTTTTTTGGGAGTAAGTGAAAGTTTACAATTCAAGTTGGTCTGTCATACAAAATTCATGCATACATTGTTATGTGACCCTAGTTGCTCTCTCTAAAATGTGACAACACATTCTTCCTTTCCCCTCTGGATTTTCTGTGTCCGTGAAACCAGCTCCTGTTCTCCTCTTCCTTCTCATCTGACCTCCAAATAGCAGCTGTCTGTTAAGTCTAACGTGCCTACTTGAGCTAAGAAAACCCCTGATCACAAGTATTGCTTTATGTTTTACAGTCCAATCTAATTTTTGTCTGAAGAGTTTCCTTCCAGAATGTTGCCAGTTTTGTGCTCACTGACAGTCTGGGTCATGTCTTCCAGGGTCCCTCCAGTCTCAGTCAGACTTTTAACTAGAATTTGAATTCTGTATTCCACTTTTCTCCTGCTCTGCTGGGGGCTGCCTGTTGTGTTCCCTGTCAGGATAGACACTGATGGTAGCTGGGCACCATCTAGTTCTTCCTGCAAATGTTCTTTTTTTTTTAAATTTTTTATTTAATATAACTGAGTGAAAATGTACATTCTCATATAAATTTACATACCCACCTATATGCAGCTTCCACTGCTCTCCCGGCCCGGTGACAGCATACTATTCCTCTCTGCTCCATACATGTCTCCTTCTCCCAACAGTCTCTTTTTGCCCTCCTCTCTACCCACTCTCCTTCCTCCAGCCAGAGGTCAGCAGGACGACATCCTATAGATGTATAGAACCCTAAAATTCATCCAATATATGGTCACTGCATTGCCAAGTCCAATCCATTCCTGTCCGAAGCGTGGACTTTCGTTATGATTTATGGTCAAGGACAGCATCAGGGCTAGGGGCCATGCTCCCAGGGAACCCCGAAACCACTGGACCATCAATTGAGGTCTTTCAGTGGGGATCTCAGGATGCACCCCTTTCTATTCTTGTGTTGCCAGTGAGACTCAACTTAGTGAGCTCCATTGCAGCTATCACTGGTGGTGGCTGGGCACCATCCAGTTCTTCCAGTCCCAAGTCGATGTAGGCACCCATTGGTGTGGTCCTCTCTGTCTTCTGGGTTGTCTTTCCCCCATGTCATTTTGGTCCTCAGTGAGCATCTGTTCCTGCTGAGTTGGGACCATTTGCTGTGCCCTCGGATGGCAGCTTCGCAGCTTTTAAGACCCCAGACACCACTCACCAACGGGGGGATGCAGAGAGCCCTCTTAGTAAAACGCTAGTTGTGCCAATTGGCCTCGCTTTTGCCTAAGAGCATGGTCCCCCGCCCCCTGCCCCAGCTACTCTGTCTTTGCAATATTGGGTTAAGATGGAAGGAGTACTCATGTATGTTTAAGTCCACTTAATATTGTTCTTGTTTCTAATGTGTGCTATCACCGATTTCACCCAACCAGATACCTAGCAACTATCTAATTTAAGCCCTCCCCCCCTCCCCTTCCTTGCAGCTGTCAAAGAGTCTTTTCTTCTATACACAAGTCTGTTTTTGAGATCTTATCGTAGAGGTCTCGTACAATATTTGTCCTTTTGTCGCTGACTACTTTCACTCAACATAATGTCTTCCAGTGGAAACCAGGTGATGAGATGTTTCCTGAAGTCATCGTTGTTCTTTACCACTGCATAGTGCTCCATTGAGTATATATACCGTAGCTTATCTATCCATTCTTCTGTTGTTGGGCATCTGGGTTGATTCCATCTTTTTGCTATCGTGGGCTGTGCTGTGATAAGCATTCTGGTGCATGTGTCCATTGGTGTGAAAGGCCTTGATTCTGTAGGATATATTCCAAGTAGTGAAATTACTGGGTCAAATGGTATATCGATATCCATTTTTTTAAGGAAGCACCAGATTGCTTTCCAAAGAGGCTGGACCATTTTGCAACCCCACCAACAGTGTAGGAGGGTTTCACTTTCTCCACAGCCTCTCCAGCATTTGTTGTTTTGTGTTTTTTGGATCATGGCCAACCTTGTTGGGGTGAGATGGTATCTCATTGTCGTCTTGATTTGAATTTCTTTAATAACTAAAGATCGTGAACATGTCCGCATGTGTTTTTTGGCTGCCTGGATCTCTTCTTTAGTGAAATGGCTGTCCATCTCCTTTGCCCATCGCTTAATTGGATGGTATATCTTCTTCTTGTTGATATTTTGTAGTATCTTATAGATTATGGAAATCAGGCGTTGGTCTGACATAGAGTTGCCGAATATTTTTTTCCCATTCTGTAGGTGTTCTTTTAATTCTATTAATAAAGTCTTCAGATGAGCAAAAGTGTTTAATTCTTAATAGATCCCATTTATCTATTTTCTCTTCTGATGATTGTGGTTTGTTTGACAGATTTTGGAGTCTGTCCATATTGTGTATTAAAACTTCCATTGTTGTTCCTACCTTTTCTTGGATGCAAATGTTCTTTTTGATGATAAATATAATGCTATTCCCCTTCAATCTGTCATCCCAGCATAATACATCATATGATTGTCTGGTTCAAAATGGTCAATACCAATCTATCTCAGCTCATTAACAGGATATTTATGTTTACACATTCCATTGCATTTTTGATTGGTTCGAATTTTCCGAGATTCATATTTTGCACATTTCATGTTCTGATTACTATTGAATGCTTGTGGCTGCTTCTTCCCATTTTGAGTAGTGCCATGTCAGCAAATGAAAGTCCCCAAAACTTGATTCCATTCATGTCATTAAGGTCAACTCTGTTTCAAGGAGGCAGCTCCTCCCCAGTCATATGTTGAGTGTCTTACGACCTGACAGGCTAATCTTCCAGCACTATGTCAAGCACCCTTTCTCTGCTATTCATAAAGTTTTTACTGGCCAATTTATTTTTAGGATCTCCTACCACTAAGAAAGCAGAGCTGGGGACAGAACACATTTTTGGTTCCAGGGTCCCCTTGCTGAAAAGCTCCTAGGCAGAAGAAGATTGATGACAAGGATTTCCTCTAAAGCCAATGCCGAGAGAAAGCCTTCCCCTGGAGTGACAACCTGAGTTCAGATTTCTAGCCTCATAACTTTCAGAAAATAAACTTCTTTTTGTTAAAGCCATCCCCTTGTGGTATGTTTTGCTACAGCAGCACTAGATAACCAAGACAGAATTTGACAGACATGTGATGGACAAGCATACTACATATATATGCATATACATATCAACATATACATCAATATGCATATTAATATCTATCTATCTATATTACAAAAAGTAACAAGTGTGGGTAAAGCTGAAGAGAAACTAGCATTCTTGCACACTGCTGGTGGCAATGAAGAATCGCATGACCTCTGTGGAAAATAGTGGATCCTCAAAATGTTAAACACAGAATTACCATCTGAATAGTAATTGTATTCCTAGGTATCATACCCCTACAGAAATGCAAACAGGGATTCACAAGGATTCTTTTATATCAATATACATTGCAGTACTATTCACGATAGCCAACAGATGAGTCGATAAACAAAATGTGGAATATTATTCATCCATAAAAATAGAATGAAGTTCTGACATATGCTACACGATCGATGAATCTTGAAACCATTAAGCTAAATGAAATGAGCCAGACACAAAAGGGCAAATACCATATGATGAGACTTATGAGAGACCTAGAATAGGTGGTTGCACAGAGAAAGAAAGAAGAATAGGCAAATTCTTAGAGACAGATTGTAGATTAGAGTCACACTAGGACTGTGAAGGAAACTCTGGTGGTATAGTGATTTAAGAGCTACAACTGCTATCCAAAAAGCCAACATTTCAGTTCCACCAGGCACTCCTTGGAAATGCTATGGGGCAGTTCTACTCTGTCCTATAGGGTCTCTATGAGTCGGAATCAACTCGATGGCAATGGATTTGGGTTTTTGGTTTTGAGGCTGCAGAGACCAGGTGGTAGTGAATTATTGCTTAATAGGTACTGGATTTCTGTTTGGGGTAATGAAAGATTTTGAAAATAGAAAGTGGTAATAGTTGCACAACATTATGAATGTACTTAACACCACTGAATTGTATACTTAATGGCTAAAATGGAAAATTTATAATCAAAAGGGACACAAAACATGGCACAAATGATTTTATTATAGGGGATTAAAGTAGGAACCACACAACAGTAGAGAGAAAACACGTGAGGACTGAAAAGAGAGAGAGATCAAGACAGGAATCAGGAAGAGTTTTATGGAGACAGTACCTCTGGGGTAGGTCTTTTTTTTTATGATTGAGTGAGAATATAGAATTCCGTATAAATTTGCATACCCACCAATGAGCAGCTCCAAATGCTCTCCCTGCCCGGTAACATAACATTCCTCTTCTCTGTTCTGTACATGTCAGATCCTCCTAACAATCTCCTATCCCCTCCTCTCCATCCTCTCCCCCACATCCAGTAAGAGCTCAGCTGGATAACATCCTATAAATGCATAGAACCGTAAAGTGCACACATGATATTGCCAAGTCCAATGCATTCCTGTCTGAAGAGCTGACTTCCATTATGATTTATGGACAGGGACAGCACCAGGGCCAGGGGCCATGCTCCCAGGTGAACCCTGAGGCCCCTGGACCATCAACTGCAGTCTTTTAGTGGAGTTCTCTGGGTGCACCCCTTTTTATTTTTGTGCTGCCTGTGAGACTTAACTCCATGAGTCCCATCACGACTATTACTGGTGGTGGCCAGGCACCATTCTTTTCTTTGGTCACATGTTGATGTTGCCACCTGCTCATGTGGGTCTGTCTTCTAGGTTCACTTTGCCCCACATTGTTTTGGTCCTTGGAGATCATCCTTTCCTGCTGAGTTGGGACCATTTGGTGTACCTCAGATGGCAGCTTCGCAGATTTAAGACTCCAGATACCACTTATCAATTGGGAATGCACAAGACCTCTTAGCAAAATGCTAGTTGTGCCAACTGGCCTCGATTTCCCCTGAGAGCATGGTCCCCAGGCCCCCACCCCAGGTACTCTGCCCTTGCAATATTGGGTTAAGATGGGAGGGATAATCACGTTATGTTGAAGTCCAGTTAAAATTGATCTTCTTTCTAATGTGTGCTGTCACTGATTTCACCCAACCAAATTTCTATGAACTGTCTATACCTCACTCTCTCCCTCCCTCCCTCCCCACCTTTAAAGCTGTCGAAGAGTCTTCCTTGTGCGCATGAGTCTGTTTTTAAGTTCTTATTGTAGGAGTCTCACACAGTATTTGTCCTTTATCGCTCACTACTTTCACTCAACATAATATCCTCCAATTGAAACCAGGTTATAAGATGGTTCCTAAAATCATCGTTGTTCTTTATCACTGCATAGTGTTCACTTGAGTATATATTTCATAGTTTACCTATCCATGCCTCTGTTGTTGGGCATCTGGGTTGGTTCCATCTTTTTGCTATTGTGGACCGTGCTTCAGTAAACTTTCGTGTGCATGTATCAGTTGGTGTGAATGACCTTGATTCTGCAGAATATATTCCAAGCGGTGGAATTACTGACTCAAATGGTATATCTATTTCCAGTTTTTTAAGGAAGTGCGAGATTGCTTTCCAAAGAGGTTGCACCATTTTGCAGTCCCACCAACAGTGTAGGGAAGTTCCAATTTCTCCACAGCCTCTCCAGCATTTGTTGTTTTCAATATTTTGGATCATGGCCAACCTTGCTGGGGTGAGATGGTATCTCATTGTAGTTTTGATTTGACTTTCTTTAAGAGCTAAAGATCTTGAGCATGTCCACATGTGTTTTTTGGCTGCCTGGATCTCCTCTTTAGAGAAGTGTCTGTCCATCTCCTTTGCCCGTCGCTTAACTGAATAACTTATCTTTTTCTCATTGATATTCTGTAGTACCTCATAGATTACGGAGATCAGGTGTCGGTCTGACATATAGTTGCCAAATATTTTTTTCCCATTCTGTAGGTGGTCGTTTAATTCTATTAATAAAGTCTTCGGATGAGCAAAAGTGTTTGATTCTTAGTAGTTCCCATTTGTCTATTTTCTCTTCTGTTGCTTGTGCTTTGTTTGTCAGATTTTGAAGTCTGTCTACATTGTGTATTAAAACTTCCATTGTTGATCCTGATTTTTCTTGCATGATCTTAGTTGTTTTAGGTTTGATATTTAGGTCTTTAGATTTGATATTAGGTCTTTATCTAGTTTGAGTTGTTTTTTGTATAAGGTGTGAGATATGGGTCTTGTTTCAATTTATTGTAGATGGATATCCAATTTTGCTGGTACCATTTGTTGAAGAGGTTGTTTTTACCCCCAGTTTAATGTCTTAGGGGCTTTGTTGAATACCAGCTCTTCATAGGAGGATGGTGTCATCTCTAGGGTCTCAATTCTGTTCCATTGATCTATCTGTCTCTTTTTGTACCAGTACCAGGCTGTTTTGACCATTGTGGCAGTGTAATAGTTTCTAAAGTTGGATACTGAAAGGCCTCCTAGTGTGTTCTTCTTCTTCAGAAGTGTTTTTGCTTCTCTGGGGCTTCTTCCCTTTCCATACAAAGTTGGTGATTTGTTTCTCCATCTCATTAAAAAATGTCACTGGAATTTATATTAGAATTGCATTATGTAAGTAATTTGCTTTGGGTAAAATAGACATTTTCACAATGTTAAGTCTTCCTGTCCACGAGCAGGGTAGGTTTCTCCATTTAGGTAAGCCTTTGTTAGTTTCTTATAGTAAGGTCTCATATTTCTCTTTGTAAAGGTCTGTTATTTCTCTGGTTAGATTTACTCCTAGGTATTTTACCTTCTTGGGAGCTGCAGTAAATGGTATTCATTTGGTGATTTCTTCCTTAATAATCTCATTGTTGGTATAAAGGAATCCTACTGATTTATTTGTATTTATCTTGTATCCTGACACTTTGCTGAACTCTTCAATCAATTTGAGTTTAATTATGGATTCTTTAGGATTCTCTGCAAATACAATCATGTCATCTCAAATAGGGAGATTTTGACTTCTTTGCCAATGCAGATGCCCTTTATTTCTTGGTCTTGTCTAATTTCTCTGGCTACAACTTCTAGCACAATGTTGAATAGGAGAAATGAGAATGGGCATCTTTGCCTAGTTCCCATTATCAAGGTGAATTGTTTCAGTCTCTCTCCATTCAGGATGATGTAGGCAGTTGGCTTTGTATAAATGGCCTTTATTGTATTGAGGAATTTGCCATCTGTTCCTATTTTTGCTGAGAGTTTTTAGCGTGAATGTGTGGTGAACTTTATGAAATGCCTTTTCTGCATCAATAGACAGAATCAAGTGATTCTTGTCTTTTGTGTTATTTATGTGATTGATCACAAGAATTGTTTTTCTGATGTTAAACCAGCCTTGCATCTCTGGTATGAGTCCAACTTGGTCATGATGAATTACTTTTTTGATACGTTGTTGTATTCCATTGGCAAGAATTCTGTTGAAGATGTTTGGGTCTAAGTTCATGAGTGATGTTAGTCTGTAGTTCTCCCTTTTTGTTGGGTCTTTCCCTGGCTTTGGTATCAGGGTTACACTGACTTCATAGAATGAATTTGGGAGTATTCCATCCCTTTCTACGCTGTGAAATAGTCTCAGCAGTTTTGGAGATAACTCTTCTTTAAAAGCTTGATAGAATTCTGCAGTGAAGCCATCTGGGCCAGGGCTTTTTTGGTCGTTAGATTTTTGATGACTTTTTCAATCTCTTCTTTTGTGATGAGTTTATTAAGTTGTTCTACTTCATCTTGTGATAATTTGGGTAGGTGAGATAAATCTAAGAATTTATCCATTTCCTCTAGGTTTTAAATTTGTTAGAGTACAGTATTTTGTGGTATTCTGTTACAATCTTTTGGATTTCTGATGGATCTGTTGTGACAATTCCTCTCTCATTTCTTATTTGGATCGTTTGTTTCCTGTTTTACTTCAGTGAGTTTAGCCAATGGTTTGTCAATTTTGTTGATCTTTTCAGAAAACCAGCTTTTGGTCTTTTCAATTTTTTCAATTGTCCTTCTATCTTATAACTCGTTTGGCTCTGCTCTAATCTTTATGATCTGTTTTCTTCTGGTCCCTGAGGTGTTCCTCTGTTTCTCTCTCTCTACTTGTTCAAGCTGCATGGTTAAATCTTTGGTTTGGGTTCTTTCTTGCTTCCCGATGTATGCATTTATGGAGATAAACTGATCTCTGAGCACTGCTTTGGCTGTTTCACATAGGTTCCGGTAGGAAGTGTTTTCACTCTCTTTGGAATCCATAGATATCTTTATTTCATCCTTGATTTCTTCTATAACCCATAGTTTTTGAGTATGACATTGTTCAGTTTCCATGAGTTCCACTTTCTGTCTATGTTTTTTCTGGTATTGATTTCGACTTTAATTGTTTTGTGGTATGAGAAGATGCCTTGCAAGTTCAGTGGTAAGGATTTTGTTGAGATTTGCTTTATGTCCTAACATGTGGTCTATTCTGGGAAATGTTCCAGGCACACTGGAGAAGAAGATGTAGTCATCTGCTAGTAGATAGAAAGTTTTGTATATATCAATGAGGTCTAGTTGGTTGATTGTGGCAATAAGGTCTGTGTCTTTTTTGTGCTTTTTTCTAGACAATCTGTCCAATATTGAGAGTGGAGTGTTGAAGTCTCTCACTATTATTGTAGAGTGATCTGTCTCATTTTTTAGTGTAGTCGGTGTTTCTTCAATATATTTAGATGCTCTAGCACTGGGTGCATAAATATGTAATATTGTTAAGTCTTGTTTGTGTATTGAACCTTTCACAATAAATAGTGTCCATCCTTGTCCACGATGGTAGATTTCACATTAAAGTCTGTTTTATCTGAGATTAGTATTGACACACCTGCTCTTTTTTGTATGTTGTTAGCTTGAAGTATATTCATCCATCCTTTAATTTTCAGTCTGTTGATATCTTGAAGTCTAAGGTGAGTTTCTTGTAAGCAACATATGGACATGTCATGTCTTTTGATCCAAGATGTCACTTGTTGTCTCTTTACTGGAGCATTCAATCTATTCACATTCAGTGTAATTATTGATAGGTATGTGCTTAGTGCTATCATTGTGATATGTTTATTTTTGTGTTGATGTTTTCTCTGTTGTTCTTATTATTCTGTTTTGGAACATTCTTCTTCATGAGTTGACTTTTCACCTTTTTCGGGGTTGATTTTGTGGTTGCGACTCCTGTGTTATGTTTCTTGATTTGATATGTTGCATCTTTATTGTGCTTTGCAGCTGCCCCTGTGATGCCCCTTAGAAGTCTATGTTTAAACCCACTTTTAGCTACCACAAGTCTTATTAACTTCCTCTCCACTTGGAAGGACTATAACGACTGTAGTACATCCCTCTTTTAGTATGATGACATCATAGTTTTCATGATGTGATCACTGAATCACTTCTTTTAATATTACAGCTGTGACCAACTTTGGAGCCTTCTCTGACTGAGTAGGAAGTTTTGGATGATGTGTCCTGTATTTCCTCCTAAAATATAAAATTAATGGTTTTGTTCTTCTAAGCCAAGAGCTTCTTTCGGTATTTCTTGTAGCTTTAGTTTTTACAAAGTGTCTGAGTTTCTGTTTACCTGTAGATATCTTGATTTCACTTTCATATTTGAATGATTGTTTTGCAGAATATGTAACTCTTTGTTGGAACTTCTCTTTGAGGTCTTTGAATGTGACATCCCATTGTCTCCATGCCAGTATCATTTCTGCTGAGAAATCAGACAAAAGCCTACAAGGTTTCCCTCTGAATGTTAACTTTGCTTTGAGTCTTGGTGCCTTTAAGAGTTTCTGCTTATGTTTCATGTTGTCAAGCTTGATTATAATATGTCTTGGAGTCTTTCTTTTGGGATCTATATTGAGTGGCATTCAATATACATCTTGGGTGTCTATATTCTCTTCTTTCATAATTTCTGATAAATTTTTTGTCAGCAGCTCAGCCACAATACTCTCTGTGCTCTCAGGTGTCCCACCCTGTTCAGGAACTCCAATTAATCATAGATTGTTCCTCTTAATAGAGGAACATGCTTCTGAATGCTTCTTCATTTTTCTTGTTTCTTTTTTTATTTCTCTTCATAGATGCTGGAGTCAGTAGCTCTGTCTTCCAAGTCTAAAAGTCTCTTTTCTATGTGTTCAATTCTGTTTTCTTGGCTTTGAACTGAATTTTCTATCTCTTTGATTTTGTTATTGATCTGTTGGCTTTCAGCGTACTGGTGTTCCATCAGCTTGCTTAATTTTTCATTTTGCTCTGCTGCATTTTGTATAAGTTCTAGGCCAAGCCAAGCCAAGTGCCGTCAAGTTGGATCCGACTCAGGGCTTTCTATATAATCATTTTGTACTAGCCCTCCGATGGTTTCAGAAAGGCTTCTTCATCTGAGAAGTTCTTTGGGTCTTTCTGTTATGGGCCTTCTGAAGCCATAGGTGAATTCTTCCTAACGTTCCAGTCCAAAGTTTGTTGCTTTTTGGGCATCTGAAGGCTGTTTTGTTTCTCTGGTGTTACCTTAACGGGATCTAAAGCTCAGTCTGAAAAGGAAGTTGATCACCAGACACCTCTATATACTCCAGTGATTGGGCTCAGTGGAATCTCTGGGGCAGCAGGCTCCACCTCCTGATTGGGAAAGACACAGCCCCAATTATAGAGTCACTGGGGAGCTGTCAGCTGACCCTATAATGTGAGATAGTATAGGCTGGAAGAGATACCATCTGGATGCACCACAGTCATTTCTCTGTTGAAAGGTAAAAGGTATCTGATGGCTTCCAAAATTAGTCAGGCTTTCAGGTGTGCAAGTCCCTCTTCCCAGCTGGCAAAATAAGCACCTCTATATCAAAGACTGCTTTACAGCCAGAAAAGTGCTCTCTGGGCATGCACTGCCTCCCAGCCTGGGAATTGGGTCCAGCTGAGGTCTCCATATTCCAAACTCCACCTACCAGTGAATCAAGATGGCATTCCACACAAGCTCCCCCATCCACCTCAGAAAAGGCTATTCTGTGGCAGAGATTCAGAGATGTCGAGAGAGATCAGAGGTGCCAAGTTTCACAGATTCCAAGGCCAGGTCTCAAAATGTGGCAACTCTGCTCACAAATCTCATCAGCAGTGCTTCTGAGCCTTGCTGCCAGTCACCACAGTCCCTCCCATTGGCTAAGAAAGAGGAAAAAAAAGTTAAAATGGCAATTTACCTTCAGTCCACAAAAGCTGGAACTGAACAAGGGCAGGGATCAGTGAAAGAGAAGATATTTCCCACTCAGTGGTCTGTAGACCAAATAGACAGCCCTATGCCATGTCCTAGGGCTCACTAGGTGCCAAGAAGTCTCCGTTTAATTACCAGTTCAGGCCTTGGTTTCCAGAGGAATTCAGGGAGACTTGTGTTTAGTCTGCCATCTTGACTCTGTCCCCCTGGGGTAGGTCTTAATGATGAAAAGAACTAGCTGAAGTGACAGCAGAGGGATGAAGGGTCTCCAGAGCCCCCCAGGAAAACCCAAAGTTGAAAGTGCCTGTATTGGAGGTTGTGGCACTGGTAGAGACCACTGACCCTTCCTAGTCCAGGAGCTGGCTTGAGCCAAGAAGACAATATGGCCTCTTGTGCTTTCACATGAGTGATCTTTAAACTGTCACTGAGACTTTCTTGCTCCATGGAGGTTCTTCCCCACAACCCCAGCCTGCCAAACTGAGGTCTTTAATTGCAGTTTGGACCAGCCACAGCTGCAACCCTAGCCTTGGTTTGACTTTTGGCACCAGAATCAGAGTACAAGGCAAATCAGATTTTTAATGCATGTGCAAGATCTAACGCACTGTGTCGGGACCCGAACTTTGGCAGAGCAGAAGACGTTTTCTGACATGCAATGGTGCAGACTCATTCAAAGAGCAAAAGTTCCCTTCATTTGCAGCTTGACTCAGCACCCGGATCTCCATACCTGGGCACGGGAAGGCTCTGGGTTTCAGACTTCAGGTGTGAATCCCTAACCCTTGGAGAATGGAGAATATAAAAACTTCCAGCTCCCATGGAGCCCAGAGCTTGTGGGCTTTCCTCTGCTAAGCCTAGTTATTGCTCCTTGTTTATACAAACAATAAATTTCCTTCTATTTCCCTTGCAGCTGGTGGTGTGGTGTCTTATTTCAAATTGGCTAATAGGACCAGAGAAACCCTGGTGGCATAGTAGTTAAGTGCTACAGTTATTAAACAAAAGATCGGTAATTCAAATCCACCAGGTGCTCCTTGCAAACTCTATGGGGTAGTTCTACTCTGTTTCTAGGGTCAGAATCAACTCGACAGTAGTAGGATTGGTTTGGATTTCAATAGGACTAGACAAGAAACCATGTTAGGTTACAATCTCAGGGAGAGGGGGTGACTCAGAAGAGAGGGTGATAAGACATAGAACATTAAAGTTCACAGTGAGGGCAGTGGGTACATAGTAGTGGTCCTTATTCTAGAACTGTCCCCCACCCCCGAAGTCAGCATTGCAAGTGAAGCTCAGTGAGCCTGGAATCCTGTGGCCAGTGGCCAGTACCTTGAAGGACTGAGGAGATGGACAGTGATGGAGCACACTTTAATTTTTTCAACCTGTGTGAAAGTTTATTTCCCCTCACCCCAAGGCAGAAATCAGTCCAAGCCAGAACTCAGGGTCTGAAGGAAACAAGGGTACATTCCAGTAAGAACGTCATCGGAAGGAAGAAGCACTTCTGGGCCTTGAGCAGCTCCTCAGCTCCCACAGGAAAGGCACCTGCCACCAATGGCAGCTATGACTCACTGCCCTCAGGCCTGGAAGGAGGAAATGAAGTCCATGCTGATGTGTTGGCTAGGCCAGCTCCTATCAGTACGTGTGCTGTGACCTGCCACCTGAAGAAGAAGGGACAACTCCCATTCCAGGTCCTCAATCTTGCAGGCCAGGTGGAGTCTCGTGACCTCCAGTACAAGGGCCCTGTCACTCTTCATGGCCCAAGCGGGAAGGTTCTCTCCATCCAAGTCACCCATCTCCACAGCACTGACACAGTCTTCCTGCAAAGGACAAGAGGAGACACGTGAACCACTTGAGAAGGGTGCTAATCTCACTCTGCTCTGAGAGCCCTCAGACATGAACCTCAGGAAGACATCAGGAGCATGCCCCCTGCTGAACCGATGTTTGACTAGTACAACATCCCCTGAGCTTATGTCACCACATTAGTTCACAACTAACAACCATAGTATGTAACAATTTGAAATAATTCTTGAGTAGTTAAATCTCACTGCATTTTATAGTCCCTCACCTCATCCTCATCTTTTTATTCCCTTCCTTAATACCAAGGCTATTTGTGTTTCTCTAAGAATGACAATACCCTGTTATCCTCACCAATCAATATCACCTGACCCCCTCGGTCCAACTTCTGACAATACCCTGTGCCAGGTTCCTGAATAGTAGAGCCAGCGTCATAGCTGCCTGACTGAGAAGAGAGAAAAATATTTAAGAGGAATGGGTATTGCCGCTGGGCATTGCATCTCAGCGTTGGCTCTTTGGAAGAAGTTCAAATAAAGTTTAGTGAAAAATCAGAGAACTATTTGAGAAGAGAACATGAGGGAGGGAGGGCGACTGTGGATTTCACAGAGAGGAACTTGAAAGTAGTGGGAGATGTGGCTCCTGCAGCCCCCTTAGGAAGGTGTTTTGCATATCATGTCATTCATGCAATGTTAGACATTTTCTGGACTTTACCTTACCTTGTTTGAAAAGAAGATAGCTTTCCCACAGTTGTTTGTGAGTCTAGATGCCCTTTCTTGTCCTTTTTATCTTAACAGGGTGATCAGTTTGACTCAGAAAGAATGACATTCCAGATCTCCCAACATCAAGGCCAGAGCAGATGGTGACACTTCCATATTTAGGAAGTGTCATGGATTGACCTGTGTCCCCCACCCCGCAATGTGTTTAGCAATTTTGCTAGGCCATGATTCCTGCTATGGTGTGATGTTCCTATATGCCGTGAATCCCACTTCTATAACGTTAATGAGGGAGGCTGCTTGGTGGTTGTGTTAGTGAGGCAGGACTCAACCTATAAGATTGTATTTTGCCTTGACTGCCATCCGAGATACGCCACATGGAACCAACTCATCTGGAACTGATGATGAACAAGAACAACAAGGACACAAGGTAAAAAGAGCCCACAAGACAGAAGGAACCACATGAATGGGAGACTGTATCAACATGAGACCAGAAGAACCAGATGGTGCCCAGCCACCACCAAAGGCAGCTGCAAGGGGGGGGGTGGTGCACAATGTAGAGTTCCTGAGGCAACATGAGAAAAAGAGAGGGGCAGTCAAGAACTCTGCTATAAGATCAGAATTGATGGCTTAATGGCCTAGAGGGTCCTTGAAAACGTGGCCCCTAGACCTGCTGCTGGCCCTGCCCAGAAACCAGTACTGAGGTCAACTCTTCAGACAAGGTTGGACTGAACTCACTGTCATATTTGAGAGACAATTTTGCAGAATATATAATTCTTGGTTGCAATTTTTTCTCCTTCAAATCTTTGTATGTGTCATCCCACTGTCTTCTAGCCAACATGGTTTCTGCTGAGAAGTGAGATGAAAGCCTACAAGGCTTCCCTTTATATGTTAGTTTTTCTTTAAGCTTCAGTGTCTTTAAGAGCCTCTCTTTATGTTTCATTTTCTTAAGCCTGATTGCAACATCTCAGTCTGTTTCTTTTGGGGTCTAGTTTTTGTGGTGTTTGATAAGCATCTTCAGCATCTATGTTCTCTTCTTTCATGATGTCTGGAAAGTTTTTGTCAGCAGCTCTTCAACAACTGTCTCTGTATTTTCTGATATCCCTCCCTGTTCAAGAACTCCAGTTATTAATAGATTATTCCTCTTGATAGAGTCCCACATGTTTCTTAAAGCTTCTTCATTTTTCTTGTTTCTTTTATCTGATTCTCGTCATAAATGCTAGTGTCACTTACTTTATCTTCAGGCGCACTAACTCTGCATCCCAGTTCCTCCATCCTGCTCTTTTGGCTTTGCATTGAACTGCCTAATTCTGTAATTTTGATTATTGATCAGCTGGATTTCAGATCTTTGCTGTTCTAAGCAGTTCACATAGCTTGCTTAATTTTTCATTTTGTTCTACTGCATTTTGTTTAATCTCTAAAAGGGCTCTGTACATAATTCTACCTAAGGTAATATTAGAATGGCTTCTTCACCTATGAAGTTTTTTGATTCTTTATTTTTGGAGCTTTCTGGAGCCATGGTGGTCTGCTTCTTTAAATGGTTAGATATTGATTGCTTTAATCACACCATCAAGAAGCTGTTCAGTTTCTCTGGTGTTACATCAATGGAAGCTGTGGCATAGCTCTAATAAGGGAGTAAGAGCACTACTAGACTAGGTCATCAGCTGCTGCTGTGTTCTCTAGGTGCAGTTGACTTACATATAGCCCCTCTGGCAATATAGACTCTGTCAAGCACCACGATGCCTCTCAGCTTAGTGGCTGGCCCTTGAAGGGCCCTCAGGGGTGTCAGGCCCCATCTCCTGGCTGGAGAAGATGGTGCCCTACTTACAGCATCTTTAAGGGGCCATCAGTCAACTCTATGATGTGGTTCAGTGAAGGGAGGTGGAAATGGCACTGCCACACTGAGGGGCCAGTCACCACTGCTATCTTTAGCCACTCTTAACATAAAAGCTGCCTTTCTGCTGAAAAAGGTGTTGAGCAGATGCAGCTGAAAGCAGCGAGACCCTCAGGAGTGGTAGGCCCCACCTCCTGGCTGACAAAGACAGCACCTTGTAGGTCATTCCCAGATGGTAATGATGTAGGTCAAGTGAGGGGTGAGCTAGGGCACTGTCACACTTGGCCACCAACCCTCACCATGTTCTCTAGGCATGACTGTCTTTTTTAAATTTATTTATTAATTACAGTAAAAGAATAAAATTTCTAACATCTATCAATTTATCTCACCTATGATAAACCCTCACCCCTCCTACCCTTATAGCCAACACAATTATTTTCTTCTGTAGCTAATTCTATTTTTAAGTCCTTATAGCAGGTATCTCACACAGTATTTGTCCTTTTGAAACTGACTGGTTTCACTCTGCATGATTCCTTCCAGTTGAAACCATGTTATGAGATGTTTTCTGAAACTGTCATTGTTTTTTACTATAGCATAGTGTTCCATTGAGTTATGTACCATAGTTTGTTTATCCATTCATCTGTTGATGGGTGTCTGGGTTGATTTCATCTTTTAACTATTGTGGACTGTGCTGCAAACAAGCATTTGTGTGCATGTGTCTGTTCGTGTGACAATCTTTGTTTCTGAAGGATAAATTCGAAGCAGTGGAATTACAGGATCAAATGGTGTATTTATTTCTAGCTTTTTAGGGAAGTGCTAGATTGCTTTCCAAAGAGGTTGTCCCAACATGCAATCCCACTAGCAAGACATTGGCAGATAAACAGAAGCTTAGAGACTTCATAAAAACCAAACCAAAACTACATGAAATACTGAAAGAAGCTTTCTGCTTAGAAAAACAAAACTGTTAAATGTGTGTTTAAGGTGATAACGCAGGACACAGCATCCAGAATTCTCAGTTAAGGAAGTCACAAAACTTAACAAAGCTACAGTATTAAAATAAGGGAATCAGTGATCATATCATGAAAGTTATGACACCATCACACTACAAAGAGGGATATACTACAGTAGTTACAGTCATTTCAGATGGAGAGGAAGTTAAAGAATTGTGCAGTACTTAAAACTGGGTTTCATCTAAGGGAGACAATAGGTGCATCTGTAAAGAAAATTAACAATGCAACATATCAAAACAAAAAACACAATACAGGAGTCTTAACAAACACAAAACCAACACTGAAAAGTCAACCCATAAAGAATGACCCAGAACAGAATACTAAAAGCAATATAGAAAACATCAACATAAAAATACTTACATCTAAATGATGGCACTAAGCACACACTTATCAATAATTACACTGAATGTAAATGGACTGAACTCTTCAGTAAAGAGACAGCAAGTGACATCTTGGATCAAAAGATAAGACCTGTCTAAATGTTGCTAACAAGAAACACACCTTAAACTCAAAGATATGAACAAACTGAAAATTAAAGGATAGAATAATATAGACCAAGCTAACAACATACAAAGAAGAGCAGGTGTGGCAATACTAATTTCAGATAAAATAAATTTTAATGTAAAATCCACTATCGTGGACAAGGATGTTCACTATTTATTGCTGAAAGGTTTAATACTCAAGCAGGACTTAACAATATTAAATATTTATGCACCCAACACCAGAGCATCTAAATTTATTGAACAAACACTGACAACACTGAAAAACGAGATAGATCATTCCGCAATAATAGTTGGAGACTTCAACATTCCCCTTTCAGTTATGGATAGATCATCCAGAAAAAAAGCTCAGTAAAGATACAGAAGATCTTACTGCTACAATCAACCAACTTGACATTACTGACATATACAGATCTTTTCACTCATCAACGTATAAGCACACCTTCTTCTCCAATACACATGAAACATTCTCCAGAATAGACCATGTATTAGGTCATAAAGCAATTCTCTATAAAATCCAAATCACTGATTTACTGCAAAGTGTCTTCTCCAACCATAGAGCCATAAAAGTTGAAATCAATAGCAAAAGAATCATAGGCAGAAATTCAAACTTATGGAAACTAAACAACCTTTTGTCAAAAAGTCTTGGGTTATAGAAGAAATCAAGGACAAAATAAAGAAATTTAAGGAATCAAATGAGAATGAAAACACATCCTACCAGAATCTACAGGACACAGCAAAAGCAGTGCTGAGAGGTCAATTTATCTCAATAACTGCACACATTCAGAAAGAAAGGTCCCACATTAAAGAATTAACCTTACCGCTTGAACAAGTAGAAAGAGAGCAACAGACACCAGAAGAAAACAGATTATAAAGATTAGAGCAGAACTAAATGAATAAGAGAATAGAAAAACAATTTTAAAAAGTTTAAAAAAACCAAAAGCTAGTTCTTTGAAAAGATCAACAAAATTGATAAACTAGTGGTTAAACTTACAAAAGTAAAACTGCAGAAGATACAAATAACCCAGTTAAGAAATGCGATGGGAGATGTTACAACAGATTCAGCTGAAACCTAAAATATCATAACAGAATATTATGAAAGGCTGTACTCTAACAAGTTTGAAAACCTAGAGGAAATGGACAAATTTCTAGATTCATATCACCCACCAAGATTATCATGAGGAGAAGTAGATCAGCTTAGTAAATCACAAAGGAAGAGATTGAAAAAGTCATCAAAAGTCTACCAATCAGCAGAGCGACCATATATTGGTTGCACTTTATGGTTCTATACATCTATAGGATATCATCCTGCTGACCTCTGGCTGGAGGAAGGAGAGTGGGTGGAGAGGAGCGGAAAGGAGGCTGTTGGGAGAATGACACATGTATGGAGCAGAGAGGAATAGTGTGCTGTCACCAGACAGGGAGAGCAGTGGAAGCTGCATATAGGTGGGCATGTAAATTTATACGGGAATGTACATTTTCACTCAGTCATGTTAAAGAAAAAAGAAAAAAAAATGGAAAAAAAAAAAGAAGTCTACCAACCAAAAAAATTCCTGGCCAGATGGCTTCACTGGAGAATTCTACCAAACTTTTAGAAAAGAGTTAACTCTGATACTATTGAAGCTATTTCACACCATAGAAAGGGATAGAATAGTCCCAAATTCATTCTATGAAGCCAGCATAACCATGACACCAAAGCCAGGGAAAGATCCCACAAAAAAAAGAAAATTACAGATCAATATCACTCCTGAACCTAGATGCGAAGATCTTCAACACAATTCTAGCCAACAGAATTCAACAGCATATAAAAAAAATAATTCATCACGACTGTCTTAAAAACAACTTTCCTGCTGGGGGATGTGCTATCCAGACAGATACTGTTTCTCAGCATGGGAATTAACCCCAGGTGAGACCTCAGGCATGGCTAACTCCACCTCTGAGTTGCCCAAGATGGCATCCTGCCTGAGCCACCTCTGCTACAGTGAGTCAGCAGTATCCACGGTGCAACTCTGAGAAGAGAGGAGGGTGGAGCACAGGCATCCTTTGTTGTCTGCCACTGCTGGGCTCTCTAAATGTGGCTGTCCCATGCACAGTCTCTCTGCTGCAGGATACACTGTTTACTTAGGCATGGCAGTTCAGCATAGTGGCCAGTGTGTGCCAGGCTCAAAGGCTCAGCAGTCCCAGTCCCAGCCTCCTAGTTAACAAAGAAGGCATCCATACCTGCATTCCCCTCAAGCGATGTGCCAGCAGAAGCAGGACTCAGTGAGCCTCTACCCTGCCTCTGACAGAGGTGGTTTCCCCCTTCTTTTCACCCAGTCCAATCTCAAAGCCCTATGCCAGATTTTGGGTCTCCCAGAATGTCCACACTGTTCCATTCATTTATTTTTCTAGGCCTTAGTTCTTAAGAGGGAATAGAGGAAACGTGTCTCTAGTCTACCATCTTGGCCCCGCCTCCTAAAATTTTTTACTTTATATTTAGGTCTTTGAACCATTTTGAATTAGTTTTTGTGCATGGTGTGAGGTATGGGCCCTGTTTCATTTTTGCAGATAGACATCCAGTTTTGTCAACACCATTTATTAAAACGCCTGTCTTTTCTCTATTTGATGGACTTTAGACACTTGTCAAAGATTTAGGCGACCAAATGTTGCATGTATTTACATCTGGGCTCTCAATTATGTTCTCTTGGTCAATGCATCTGTCATTGTACCAGTACCAGTCTGTTCTGATTACCACAGATGTACAGTAGGGTCTGAGGTTGGGTAATATGAGTCCTCCTACCTCATTCTTCTTCAATAGCATTTTACTTATTCAGGGCTTCTTCCATTTCCATATAAAGTTAATGATAAGTTCTGCCATCTCTTTAAAGAATGTTGTTGGTATTTGGATCAGTGTTGTACTGTATTTCTAAATTGCTTTGGATAGAATTGTCTTTTTTACAGTGTTGAATCTACCTATCCATGAGCAAGGCATGTTCTTCCATTTATGTAGATTTCTTTTTGATTTCTTACAACAGTGTTTTCTTTGTGTAGATCTTTTACTTCTCTGGTTAGATTTATTTGTAAGTATTTTCAGAGGCTGTTATCAAAGGTATTGTATTCCTGATTTCCTCTTCATCATTCTCTTTATTCATGTATAGGAATTCAACTTCTTTTTGTATGTTTTTCTGGTATGTAGCCTGCGGCCCTGTTGAATTTTTCTATTAGTTCTTGTAGTTGTCTTGTGGAATCTTCTGGATTTTCATATCATGTCACCTGCAAATAGAAACATTTTAACTTCTTCATTATCAGTTTGGGTGCCCTTTATCTCTTTTGCTTGCCTGACTACTCTAGCTAGGACTTCTAGAACAATGTTAAATAGAAGTGTTAATAAAGGGTGTCCTTTTCTTGTTCCTTTTCTCAAGGGAAGTGTTTTCATCCCCTCTCCATTAAGAATGATGCTGGCCATTGGCTTTGCATAGATGCCCTTTATTATGTAGAGAAATTTCCCTTGTATACCTTCTATTGAGAGTTTTTAACAGCATTAAATGTTGAACTTAGTCAAGTGTCTTCTCAGCACAGATTGAGATGATCATGTGATTCCTTCCTTTTGTTTGTGTGTTGGATTACACTGATTGATTTTCTAATGTTGAAGCATCGTTGAATATCTGGTACAAATCCTGCTTGGTCATGGTGTATTATTATTTTTAATATGATGAATTCTACTGGATAGAATTTTGTGGGGGATTTTTGTATCTATATTCATGTGAGATTTTAGTCCATAATTTTCTTTTGTGTGTGTGATGTCTTTTCCTGGTTTTAGTATCAGGGTTATTCCAACTTCATAGAACTAATTTGGAAGTATCATTTCCTCTTCTGTGTTCTGAAATATTTTGAGTAGCTCTTCTCTGACTGCTTGGTAGAATTCTCTATGAAGCCATCTGGGCCAGAGCTTTTCTAACTGGGAGGCTATTATTATTATCATCATTATTAACTTTTCAATCTCTTGTAACAGTTCTGTTCTCATTTTCAACATCCTTTTGTGTTTATTTGGGTAGATAGTGTATTTCTAGAAACTTATTTCCCTTCAGTTTTCAAATTTGTTGGAACATAGTTTTTCATAATACTCTGTTATGATTCTGTTTACTTCAGCTGGGTCTGTTGTAATGTATCCCATTTCATTTCTTATTTGAGTTATTTTCACCCTCACCTGTTTTTCTTTTGCCAGTCTGGCCCATGTTTTGTCGACTTAGTTGATCCTTTAAAAAACTCAACTTTTGGTTTTGTTGATTCTATTACCTTTTTGTGCTCTATTTCACTTATTTCTGCTCCAATCTTTATTTTTTTCTTTCTTCTGGTGGCAATGGGCTTCTTTTGCTGTTCTCTTTCTATTTGAGTTGTATAGCTAATGCTTCAATTTTATTCCTTTTTTCTTATTGATGTGTGCATGTATTGCTATAAATTGACCTCTGAGGACTGCCTTTTCTGTGTCCCAAAGGTTTTGGTATCATCTATTTTCACTGTCATTTGAATCTAGGAATTTATTTCTTCTATTATCCAGTGGAAACCCTGATGGCATAGTGGTTAAGTGCTGCAACTGCTAACCAAAAGGTTGACAGCTCAAATCCACCAGATGCTCCTTGGAAACTCTATTGGGGCAGTTCTACTCTATCCTATAGGGCAGCTATGAGTTAGAATCGACTTGATGGCAGTGGATTTTGAGTTTACTACCCGGTGGTTTTCAAGCAGGGTGCTATTCAGTTCCCATGTAAATGATTTTTTTTTCCTTGCTCCTCTTGTTGTTAATTTCTACTTTCATGATATTGTTGGAGAAGATGCTTTTCATTATCTCAGTGTTTTGCATTTTGCTGAGGGGTGCTCTGCTGCCTAAAATGTGGTCTGTTCTGGAGAACGTTCCATATATGTTGGTAAAGAATGTGTACTTTGTTGCTCTTGGGTGGAATGTTCTGTATACATCTGTGAGGTTAAGTTGGTTGATTGTGACCTTTAGCTCTTCTATATCTTTGTAGAGTTTCTTTCTAGATGGTCTGTCCTTTACCAAGAGTCCTTTGTTGAAGTCTCCTTCTATTGCTTTAGAACTGTCAGTTTCTCTTTTCAGTACCTTTAGAATTTTTCATGTATTTTGGAGCCCTGTCACTGGGTGTGTAGATGTTTACAATGAGTCATGACCTTAATCATGATACAGGACCCTTTTTTGTCTTTTATAACAGATTTTGTTTTAAAGTGTATTTTATTTGAGATTAGTGTTGCCACTCCTGCTCTTTTTTAGTAGGTGTTTGCTTGACTTATTTTTTCCATCCTTTGACTTTTCATAAATTTATGTCTTTGTTTCTAAGGTATGCCTCTCATATACAGTAAATTGGTGGATGCTGTTCTTTCCATCCATCCTGCCATTCTCTGCCCTTTATGGGTGCATTTAGGCCATTTACATTTGGTATAATTACTGATAGACCTAAGTTTATTGCTGTCATTTTTTAGTGGTGTGTGTGTCTGTCTGTCTGTCTGTCTGTCTGTCTGTCTGTAGTGCTGACATTTTTTTTTTGTTCCTCTTACTTGCCTGTGCTGAATTCTTTTGGTTTGTGCATTTCTTTTTCATTTGTTTTGTTATTGAAGATGTTGTTTTTATTTAGACTTTTTGTTTTTCTTCTTTATTTTGATGAGTAGGTTTGTTAACTTTGCTTGTGTTACGCTGAAATTTAACCTTACCTTTGTAGGTGTGAACTAGTCTATTATTACTTGTTATTCCTTGCCTTTCACTTCATTAAAACTTCTATAGCTACACCATCTATTTCCTCTTTTATTGTTCCTATGTTGTTGCCATTTATAGATTAACCTCACTAGTTCACTGTTGTGATCTTTTTGGTTTTGGATAGTCCTTGGGAGTTCATTTCCTAAGCTGTATTTAGCTGGTACAATCCTGCATTCCTAATTCAGGCTATGGTCTGATGTTTGTTCTCAGACTGAAGGACTCCCTTTAATAATCCATATAAGTTTGGTCAGATTTTTACATATTCCTGTAATTTCTGTTCATTTGGAAATGTTCTGATTCCACCATGATATTTGAGTGAGAGTTTTGGCATTTTTTTTCTTTCAAGGTTGTATGGTCAGGGAGAGCAGTGGAAGCTGCATATAGGTGGGCACGTAAATTTATACGTGAATGTACATTTTCACTCAGTTATGTTAAATAAAAAAATTTAAAAAAGGTTGTATGTATGTCATCCCATTGCCTTCTTGCCTGCATGGTTTTGCCAAGTACTCACAATTTAGTCTTACTGTTTCTCCTCTGTATGTGACTTTTTGTTTTAATCAGGCTGCTCTCAGAATTTTTTCTTTGCTTTTGTCTTTAGAAGGGGTACTTATGATACATCTTGGTGATTTTGTTTGGGATCTATCCTCTATGGAGTTTGTTGAGCTTCTCAGATGATCATCTTCTCGTCTTTCATGATGTTAGGAAAGTTTTCTCTTAGCAGTTCTTCAGTGATCGTCTGTCTGTGTTGCACTTTCTCCCTCTGCTCTGGAGCTCAAACCCCTCATATATTTTGGCTTTCGATTTTATCCTACATAATGTTCAGGATTTCTTCATTTTTTCACTATATCTGATTTTTTTCTCCAAGCTGTAGCCAACTCTTTGTCTTCAATTTTACTGATCCTACTTTCCATCATTTCAAACCAGCTCCTCAGCCTGTCTATGACATTGTTCATTTCTGAAATCTTGTTTTTTATCTTTTGAATTTCTAATTTTTTTGTATGATTTATAGTTGTGAATATATTTGACATTTTGTTCCTGTATTGTTTTCCTGAATTCTTCCATTTTATCCCAGTACTTTCCATGAATTTGTCTATTTTTCCTTCATTTTTGTGTGCTTTTTTCTTCAACTCTTTGATATCTGTGAATATTTGAATTCCCTGTCTAGTGCTTTTTCTTCTGCTGGAAAGTCATCAGAGTACGGCTATTTTTACTACTCCTTTTTCATGCCCTTCCTTGATCTTTCCAGACTATCAATTTATTTAGAATCCTGCAAAAACAAACAAAAAACAGTTTCTGTGGAGTTGATTCCAATTCACAGCAACTCCAACTGTGTCATACTGGAACTGTGCCCCATAGGGTTTGGGAAGTTTTTTATATTTTATTTTATTTTTGTTGCTGTTGGGAATACACAGAGGAGAACATGCACCACTGAATAATTTTTACACGTACAATTCAGTAACATTTATTACATTCTTTGAATTGTGTATCACCTTAATTTCTTTTATTGAGTTGTTCTTCCCTCATTAAATTAAATTCACTACTCCTTAAGGTTCCTGTCTGATCTTTCAAGTTGCTGCTGTCAGTTTAATATCATACAGATAATTCTTAAAAGAGCATGATGTTCAAGGCAGATGTTCCTTACTAGTTAAGTAAACTGTTGTTTGGTCTAAAGAAGGCTTTAGGGGATGTTTTTAGTTTAAGTTTAAAGATTATCTCAGTTTAATAGTTTTAGGGTTCACCTCTTCCATGACTCAAGAAAAACTACATTGCATGAGAATTTTGAATTCTGTTCTACACTTTCTTCATTTTAGTCAGGATTCTTCTACAGAATCATTGATAAAAAGGTTCAGTAATGGTAATCAAGCACCATGCATGTCATGGATTGAACTAATGTACCCCCCAAAATATGTGTAGCCATGTGGCTGGGTCATGATTCCCAATATTTTGTGATTGTCCCCCATTTTGTGATTTTCCTATGCTGTATGTTAAAGGACTAATCCCTTCATAGGATCACCTCCCTGCTCCACTGTAAAGGGAGTTTCCCTGGAATATGGCTTGTCCCACTTTTTATCCTTTCATCCTACAAGAAATAAAAGGAAAGGGAAGCAGAGATTTGGGAATCTCTGGGAGATTTACTGGGAGAAGAGCGCATGCTCCAGACCTGAGGTTCCTGTGCCAAGATGCTCCCCGGACAAAGACTGATGCAATACCAAACTTCCCTCCAGAGATGACAAGGGGGAAAGCCTTCCCCTGGATGGATATCTTGAATTTTAACTTGTAGTCTACCAGACTACGTAAGAATAAACATTTATCTTTTTAAAACCATCCATTTTGTGGTATTTCTGTTAGAGGAGCACTAGCTGACTAAAATAGAGTTTGACTAAATTCTAGGAGAATTTTGAATTCTGTACTGCACTTTCCTCATTTTTAGTAAGATTCTTCTACAGAATCACTCATCAAAAGGTTCAGTAATGATAATCAAGCACCATGAAGTTCTCCTGATATCAGGGGGAAAAAAAGGCATTTGTTAAAGAAAGTAATTATCCATACATGCCATTTCTTCCTTTTATTTCTTCTTCTTCTGTTGTCCAAGTGAATAGAGACCAGTTGTTATAATTTGGATGGCAACTCACATTCTTTTAAAATCCCAGGCAGTACACAGGAACTAGGAAGTAGAACAGAAGCACCACCATGCTACTAAGCCAATTGTACTAAGAAGTCCCATGAAAGCATGACCCTAAACCTCCAAGAAAGCAAATCCTCTGAGGTGTTTGATTGTACATAATCACCCTCAAAAAGTACTCTTTTGAGGGGGGCTATCATTATTGTGTATATATCTGTCTTAGTTATCAGGTACTGCTCTATTAGAAATATCACAAGTAGATGGCTTTAAAAGAGAAAGTTTATTTCATCACAGTCCAGTAGATTAAAAGTCCAAATTTGGAATGTCAGCTCCAGGGGAAGGCTTTCTCTGCTGCCTCTCCAGAAAGGCCTTTGTCATCAACCTTCCCCTGGATTAGAAGCTTCTGAGGTGCAGAGACATTGACTCCTTTCCAAAGTAGGTGTTCAGCTCCCAGCACTGCTCTCTTTCTTGATGGTATGCAGTTCCCCACACTCTCTGCTAACTTCTTTCCTACATCTCAAGAGATCGCTTCAAGGCACAATACAATCCCACACAATGAGTCCTGCCCCAGTAACATAACTGCTGCCCATCCTTACTTATTAATCATAGAGGCAGGGTTTAGAGCATGGGGTAATATCACACAGTACAGGGAATCTTGACCTAGCCAAACTGCTACACACATTTTTGAGGGAACACAATTCAATCCATGACAGTATCTATCCCGTAACTTTTGCAAGTTCAACAATTTACAGATGTAAAATTTATTGACAGCAAATAAATTAATCGACTGTGCAAACCTATCCTTCATCAATATGATTTCTACATCATCACGAATTGAAACTCAGTATTCCTTAAGGAATAGCACCTCCTTTCCCTCACTCTCCTGTCCCTGGTAACCACTAATAAACTTTGACTCTATACATTTGCCTGTTGTTGTCTTTTTGTATAAGTAAGGCCATACAATATTTATCCTTGATTGACTTACTTCACTCAGCATAATGCCTTCAAGTTCCATCCATATCATAGTGTGTATCAGTATTTTATTCTCTTACTGGCTAAGTAGTATTCCATTATATACGTGTAACACAGTTTGTTTATTCAGCCTGTTAATGGGCATTTATGCTGCTTCCGTCTTTTGGCTACTGTGAATAATGTTACAATGAACAGTAATGTACAAATATATGAATATCTTCCTTTCAAGTCTTCTGAAATATACCTAGGAGTGGAATTGCTGGCTCATGTGGTCATGTGGTCTTGAGGAAACACCACACTGTTTTCCAGAATAGCTGTACCATTTTTCATTCCCTCCAGCATTGGATAAATGTTCCAATTTCCCTAAATTCTCATCAACATTTATTATTTTCTACTTTGTTTTTTGTTGGTTGGTTTTTATCTTAGTATCTCATCATTGTTTTGATTTGTATCTCTCTGATAGCTACTGACACTGAACATCTTTCACATGTTTGATGGCTATTTGAATGTCCTCTTTTGTGAAATGTCTATTGAACTCCTTTAGCCACTTTATGATTGGATTTTCTTTTGTTAAGTTGTTGAAATTTTATATATATATATATACATGTACGTGTGTGTGTGTGTGTGTGTGTGTGTGTGTATTTATATATAATTAGATTCTTATCAGGTATATGGTTTTCAAAGATACTTTCCTAGTCAGTAGCTTGTCTTTTTTATTTTTTGGTAAAGTTTTTAATGAATATATTTTTAATTTTTATGAAGCCTATTTATTTATTTTGTCTTTTTCTGATTGTGCTTTTGTTATCATTTTAGATAATCCACTGTTAGAAGTTAGGCTAAAACGGTGTCCCTTAATTTTCTTCTAAGAATATTATTATGGTCTTAGTTTAGACATTTAGGTCTTTAATCCATTTTGAATTTTTTTTCTTTTCTTTAATGTATGGTGTGAGGCATGGATCCTGATTGTCTTTCTGTACGCGGAAATTCAATTTTCCCAACACCATTTACTGAAGAGATTCTTTTTTACCTGCTATCTAATAGACTTAGCATTCTTGTCAAAAATGAGGTGACCATAGATGTGTAGGGTTTTGCCCTAGATTCTCAACTCTTCTCTGCTGGTCAGTGTGTCTATTGTTATACCAAAAAAAAAAAAAGAAAACCCAAACCCAATGCCATTGTGTTGAGTCCAACTCATAGTGAAACCCTATATAACAGAGCAGAATTGCCTCAATTGGTTCCCAAGGGGTACCTTTTAGATTTGAACTGCCAACTTTTAGGTTAGCAGCTATCTCTTAACTGCTAGCCCATCAGGGTTTCCATTGCTATACCAGTATCAGGCTATTTTGATTACTGTAGCTGTATAATATGTTTTAAAAACAGGAAGTTTGAGTCCTCCTATAAGTCCTCCTTGTTCTTCTCTTTCAACATTGCTTTGAGCTTCTTGTCATTCCATGTAAAGCCGAGGACTATATTTTCCTATACAAAGAAGGCTTGGAAATTTGATCAGGATTGTGTTGAATCTATAGATTACACTAGGGAGTACTGACATCTTAACACTATTGCATCTGTCAATCCATGAACATGGAACATCTTTCCATTTACTAAGTCTTTTTTAGCCCTCTTGTCATTGCTTTATAGTTTTCACTGTATAGGTTCTTCTCCTTCCTCGTTAAATTTATTCCCAGATATTGTATTCTCTTAGTTCTATTATAAATAGAATCAATTCCTAATTTCTCTTTCAGATTTTCATTGCTGATGTATAGAGTGCCAACTGATTTTTGTGTGTTGACCTTGTACCCTGCCAAAGCCAAGCCAAGTGCCGTCGAATTCCTCTATTAGCTCTAAAAGTTTTCTTGTAGAGTTATTGGGACTTCCTATACATAGGATCATGTCATTCATGAATAGAAATAATTGCATTTTTCTTTTCGTATTTCAATACCTTTTATTTCCTTTTCTTGTCTTTTTGCTCTGGCTATGACTTCTAATATAATATTGACTAGAGGTGGTAAGAGCAGGCACTCTTGTCTTATTCATGATTTCAAGGGAAAATTCTCAACTTTTCTCCATTAAGTATAATGTGGTCTTTAGCTTTTCATATAGGCCTTTAATCATTGAGGAACTTCACTTCTATTCCAAATTTCTTGAGGGTTTTCATCATGGAAAGATGTTAAATTTTATCAAATTCTTTTTCTGCATCCTTAGAAAGGATAATGTGGTTCTCCTTTGTTGTACTGATGTGCTGTATTACATTGATTAACTTTCCAATGGTGAACCATCCATGCATTCCTGGAATAATTCTCACTTGGTGTATGACTCAGCATATTGTTGGATTCTGTTCACCAGTAATTTTTCTTTTTTGAGGATTTTTTCATCTGTATTCAAAACGGATATTAGTCTATAGTTTTCTTTTCTTGTCATGCTTTGCTTTGTTTTGGTAGCAGGGTTATATTTGTTTCATACAACGAGTTAGGCAGTCTTCCTTCCTTCTCTAATTTTTAGAGGATTTGAATAGGACTGATGTCAATTCTCTAAATTTTTGATACAATTTCCCACTGAAACCATCTGGTTCAAAACTTTTTTCTTGGAAGATATTCAATTAGTGATTCAATTTCTTGATTTGTTAGGGATCTATTGAGATTTTACATTTTCTTTTTGAGTTAGTATGGGTATTGTATTTCTAAGAATGTGTCCATTTCATTTAGTTTATCCAGTTTTTTGATGTACAATTGTTCACAATATTCTGTCATAATTCTCTTTATTTCAGTTGAGTCGGTTGTTAGGTCTCCTCTTTCACCTCTTATTTTGGTTATTTGTGTCTTTTTCTTTCTTTGTCAGTCTAACAATCCAACTAAAGGGTTGTCAATTTTATTAATCTTTTCAAAGAAACAACTTCTGGTTTTTTATAGGGAAGTCTGGTGGATATGAACTTTCTTAGTTCTATTTGTCTGAGAATGTTTCAATTTTACCCTCATTCTTGAAGGACAGATTTTCTGGGTATAGTAATAATGGTTGACAGTTTTCTCTTTAAACATTTTAAATGTTTCATTACATTGCCTTCTGGCCTCCAGTGTTTCTGAGGAGAAACTGACATTTAATCTTACTGAGGATTCTTTGTATGTGACTGCTTCTCTCTTGCTGATTTCATGATTCTCTCTTTATCCTTATTTTTTGAAAGCCAGACTACATGTCTTGGTCTAAATCTGTTTGGGTTTATTCTGATTAAGGTTTATTGAGTTTCTTATATTTTTAGATTTATAGCCTATAAATTCATGTCATGTTGGGAATATACTCTGTCATTATTTCTTCAAATATTCTTTCTGTTCCTTCTGTCTCATCTCTTCAGAAATTCCCATGATTCATATATTAGATCTCTTGATGTTTTCCTCTCATTCTTAAACTGTGCTCAGCCGTCTTGAGACTCTCTTCTTGTTGCTTTTCTGTCTCTGTAATTTTGACTATCTGATTTCTATTGTTTTCTACCTGCTATTGGTAAATCCTTCCATTGTCTTTCTCATTTCAGTTACTGTCCTTTTCATTTTGCAATAATTTTGTTTGCTTTTTAAATCTCTTTTTTAGACCTTCAGTTAGTTCTTGAATTGTTTTCCTTGCTTTTTTTTAGATCTTTGTGTTTTCCTTTAACTTTAAATTACCTTTAAAGTTGTATTATAATTCTTCCATTCCTTCCATTATTTAGTCTTCCATACGTGTGTTTTCACTCCCTTCTTCATTTTCATTTGGATGGGTCACTGTTTCTCTTTTCTTGGTGTGTCTTGTGATTTTGAGGAAAGGAGCAGCATTTGAATTTTGAAGAGTGTCAGCTTTCTTAGTTCTTCACAGTATTTGGTGGTTTTGCCCCTGCTACTTTCTGCAAAAAGGATACAGACTTCGCTTGTTATTTTATTTCCCTCTGTGTGATAGCTCCTTCTCACTCCTTGGATTAGTAGGATATGAAAGTTCCATATCTCACTTTTCATCTTTCAATGTTTCCCAACACATACTGTGAAACACTCTGGGGTCAATCTGTCCAATAACTGGCATGGCCCCTTAAGCAAGATATTACACACTAATCAATCTGCTCACCCGGGGGGGGGAGGGGGTGCAATCATTTCTCCATGGTTATTACTCCCTTTTCTTCTCTGTTTCTGCAGCCATGTTTCTAGTCAGAAAACTCATACCTAGTGAGCCCCATTGGGGCTGGGTGTTGCCCTCTGGTTTTATCCCTGGCTTCCTCCCCTGCTCTGCGGAGACTGCTTACACCTCAGCTGGCATTCAGGGGACACATAGATAGACTTCCCGCCATTTCAGGAGGAGGTCTGGCTGGTAATCTGCAGAAGGACTTCCAAAAAAGCTGGCTTGCTGATTTGAGAGCCCCAGTGTCCTTGTGGTGGTTGCAGGAGTAGTATCTACTTAGACAACTCACCTTCTGGCTCCACTGTAAGGAATTTTCTGTAAGAATTTTTATCATCTCAGCATCCAGCAATTACTTGGTAGAAAAGGGGCTGTCATGATCTAGACACCCAAGGAGATCCACCTTGTTGCCATCAGAGTCTCCTGACAGACTCAAGAAATCTGTTTCCCACCATACCACACCCTCAGGAAATAGTCCTCAGTGCCAACTGGAAAAGGGAAGAGAGATACAAGCTGATGTCTAGCATATAAGTCCTGTTGAATTTGGGGCCCTGACCTATGGAGTATGCAAGGACAGATGTAGAGTTCTGCCTGTTGGAGCAGACTTCACTTTGGTGGCCTTCTGTAGCACTGCAAGGAAGCCTTGTAGCTGCCAGTGTTCTGGGGGGCAGCATCATGCTCCAGTAGGATCCTCATGGAGTTCTGCCTTGTTGCTATCAGAGCCCCCTACTACGGTAAATTGTTGGCTGTGAGTGTACCCTCAACTCAAGGCACCTGTTTTGTGGCATATGTCAGCCTCAATCAGCATTCCTCAGTACCAGCTGAAAATGAGAGGAGATTAACCTAAATTGCCCTGAAGGGAGGTCTCTTCTATTGGTTTTCAAGGCCTGAGCTATGGAGTGCACAGGGGGGCAAAGTGTTGACTATGAGGCAGTGAAACCATAGGCCTCATCCACTATTTGTTGGCACCTCAGGAGCTGAAATGTTAGCTGCTACACTTACCATAAACATATCAGATTCACTTGGGAGTAGCTGGTCTGACTTCTCCTTTTTCTGGAGCTCTAGGGCTTGAGCAGTGATTTGGAAGAACTCCTCATTCAGTTTATCCAAGGTGTCTTCCACCTGCCATATCTTTCTCTAGAAACAAGGAACATATGATATTTGTTACTTTATCCTTTATTTTAATTTTAATAAACAGTTATTGAAAATGGAACCTCAGACATATGCATCATGCTATCCCTCTGCAACAAAGACCCTAAAAACTAAGTAAAACAGACATGGACATCAGTTCTGGAACCATAAATATCAAATAAAAGGATAAAGAACTAGATCAAATACTTAATGAAAGAAGAAATTTACAAAAAACAGAAAAAGAAAGGAAAGAATGGAGGTCTTTGGCCAACTGACCCAGGACAGTGTCATCATCTTAAAACAGCCAGCAATGACTTTGGATGGGGAATACAGGAAAGCAACTTCACAGAGTTCCCAAAACAAGACAGAACATCTGATAACCAGGGAAACACACTTTCCCATCCCTCAGTTTTCTGGTGGGTTGAAGCAAGAACCTCCCAGTCTTGGGTCATCTAGTGCTGCTATGAAAGAAATGCCACAAGTCAAAGAGAAATTTATTCTCTCATAGTCCATTAGATTAGCAGTCTGAATTCAGGCTGTTAGATCCAAAGGAATGCTATCTCTCTCTGTGCTAGCTCTAGAGAAAAGGCCTTGTTATCAGTCTTCCCTTGGTCTGGGAGCATCTCAACACAGGAAGATGAACACACTCTGCTCCCACTGCTGCTTTCTTGGGTATGAAGTCCCGCTGTCACTCTGTCACCTCTTTTTATATCTCAAAAGAGGCCAGCCTTAGACACTACCAAATCGTGTACATCTCGTCAGTGTAACTGCCACTAATCCGCCATAGTGATAGGACTTACAAAACATAGGAAAATCTCGTCAAATGATTAAATGGTGGACAATCACACAATACTGGGAATCATCGGCTAATCAAGTTGACACGTATTTTAGGGGGGACACAATTCAATCCACAGTACTCCCAATCTCAGCAATCACTACTATGGGGGTTCACAACACAAGCTCTCTACCAGTCCACCCTTCCCTCTTCCAGTGTGCAGTTTCTTTTGTTTTTTGTCTCCCTTTCTTTTCTTTATCCTTCCCACCTAGCCACCTCCCCTTTTCCTCCTGGGCCTTACAATGCCACCACAACTAGAAAGTCACTAGCTTGCAACCATTGCCCCAATTTTGCCCCACCTCTACCCACCAGGTCCAACCATGTTTCTACTTATTTTTGCTTTTGTTTTCTTTCTTTTCTTTCTCCCTTCCATATAGCCCTGTACTTGTCTCCCCTCCCTTTTGACTGGTCCTCAAGTCTTCTCCACCTCCAGTCACCAACTCCCAAAGCACAACCAATTTATTATTTTTTTTTCTCTTTCATTCTCCCTTCCACACATCCAAAACATTAACCTACAGTTCAAGTAAATTGAAAGAGAGTAGCAAAAGATACTCTTGGGCACTAGAAGAAAGCAAATAATAAAAAGTAGAGCAGAATTAAATGGAATAGAGAACAGAAAAACAATTGGGTTAACAAGACCAAAAGCTGGTTCTTTGAGAAGATCAACAAAGTCGATAAGTCAAAGACAAAAGAAAAACAGGAAAGGAAGTGAATAAATTGATTAACAAGTGACATGAGTGACATCACAATGGACCCAAATGAAATTTTAAAAAATCATAACAGAATACTACAAAAATATGTACTCTAACAAATTTGAAAACCTAACAGAAATGGATAGATATCTGGAAATACACTACCTACCTACCTAACACAAACAGAGGTAGAACAACTAAATAAACCTGTAACAAAAGAAGAGACTGAAAAGGTAATTTCTTTTTTTCTTTTTTTTTGGAAATGTACATACCTCATTTTTTTATTATGATTGAGTGAAAATGCACATTCCCATATAAATTTTCATACTCACCTGTGTGCAGCTCCCACTGCTCTCCCTGCCCAGTGACAGCACACTCTTCTACTCCATTCTATACATGTCACATCCCCCTAACAATCTCCTATCCCCTCCTCTCTACTCTCTCCCCCACCTCCAGTAAGAGGTCAGCAGGACAACATCCTATAGATGCATAGAACCATAAAGTGCACACACAATATGGTCACTCTGTGTCTCCAAGTCCAATCCATTCCCATCCAAAGAGTTGACCTCCATTATAATTTATGGACAAGGGCAGCATCAGGACCACTGGCCATGCTCCCAGGGGGACCCTGAGTCCACTGGACCATCAGTTGCGGTCTTGAAAAGGTAATTTCAAAACTCCCAACAAATAAAAAGCCCTGGTCCTGACTTCAGTGGAGAAGTCTACCACACTTTCAGGGAAGAATTAACACCACTATTACTAAAGGTATTTCAGAAAACAGAAAAGAATGGAACACTCCCAAACTCATTCTATGAAGCCAGCCAGCATAAGCTTCAACCAGGTAAAGGCATCAAAACAAAATTACAGACCAACATCCCTCATGAACTTAAAGGCAAAATACTCAACAAAATTCTAGTTAACAGAACTAAAAAACATATAAAAAATATTCATCATGAACAAGTGGGCTTCGCACCAGGTATTCAGGGATGGCTCAACATTAGAAAAACAATTGATGTAATCAATCACATAAACACAACAGAAGAAAAGAACCATGTGATTTCATCAATTGACGCAGAAAAGGCATTTGACAAAGTCCAACACCCATTCATGTTATAGACTCTCACAGGAACAGAATGAAAATTCCTTATCATATTGAAGGGCATTTATGAAAAATTAACAGGCAATATCATCCTAAACAGAAAGATTCTGAAAGCATTCCCTTCAAAAATGGGAAACAGACAAGGATGCCTTTTGTCACCACTTTTATTCAACACTGTGCTGCAGGTTCTAGCCAAAGCAATTAGGCTACACAAAGGAACAAATGGCATCCAGATTGGTAAGGAAGAAGTAAAAGTACCTCTATTTGCAGGTGATATAATCTCATACACAGAAAACCCTAAAAACTTCACACACACAAAACTACTGAACCAACAGAAGAGTGCAGTAAAATATCAGGATACAAGATAAACATACAGAAACCAGTTGTATTTCTCTACACCAACAAAGAATACATTGAAGGAAATCACCAAATCAATACTATTTACAATAGTTGCCAAGAAGATAAAATACTTAGGAATAAGCATGATGTGAAAGATCTATACAAAGAAAACTACAAGTTGCTGCAGCAAGAAACCAAAAAAGACCTACATACGTGGAGGAAACCTACCTTGCTCATGGATAGGAAGACTAAACATGGTGAAAATGTCTGTTCTTCCTAAAGCCATCTAGAGATACAGTGCAATCCAGATTTAAATTCCAATGGCTTTTTTTTTTTTTTTTTTTTGCCAAGAGGGAGAAACAAATCAGCAACTTCATATGGAAAGAGAAGAAGAACTACTGAAAAATAAGAATGCATGAGGCCTTATAATACCTGGCTTTAGGACTTGTTATACCACCTTGTTGGTCAAAACATCCTGGTTATTTTACAACCAAAAATATATAGCACAGTGGAACAGAATTGCGAATTCAGATGTAAATTCATTCATCTAGAAGCAGCCAATAGTTGCCAAAGGCCCAAAGTCCATTAAATGGGGAAAAGATAGTCTCTTTAACAACAGTGTTTGTGTAACTAGATACCCACCTGCAACAAAAATGAAAAAAGAAGAGCTAGGGACAAGATAGCAGACTAGTCAGATGGTTTCTGTGATCTCTCCAACAATAATGACCCAAAGGATTGAATGACTTAATTACATATGGCATTCTAGAAGCCCTGAACATCAAAGGGAAAGTTAAGAAATCAGACTGACTAACAAGGAAGGAAGAGGAGATCTAGAACTACATAGGACTGGTTAGATCCTGGTGGCACAGTGGTTAAGTGCTACCCTGCTAACCAAAAGGTTGGCAGTTCAAATCTAGCTGGTGCTCCTTGGAAACTCTATGGGACAGTTCTCATCTGTACTGTAGGATCACTATGAGTCAGAACTGGCTTGCTGGCACTGGGTTTGGTTTGGTTTGGTTCAGTTCAGTTTGGTTTGGTTAGACCTGAACCATGGGAAATCAGCTGCAGCCAGTGTGGTTAATGGGGTAGTGGCATCTGGAAGGCATCTTCCTAAACAAGAGACCCAACAGACAATACACTCACACCTCCAGAAAAAGTCAAAAGTGACAATCAGTCATCAAAAGATAAGTCATTCTGTCTACTTACTGTATGCAGATCTAACTCTATCTTTTGGGAAAAACCTTTCTCCTTTTCCCAGCGCTCCCTGGCCCTTCTTTGCACTATGTCCAACTCAGTCTGATGACATTAACTGAGCCAAAAGTAGGACTTCTTAAGCCTACCTTGAGTCATTCTCCTAGACTCAGAGAGAGAACAATTTAATAAATTGAAGGAAGAGGGTAAAGGAAAATAAAAAACAACCTACTAACTTCTCTCAGCTATAAATTCAGGGCAGAGACAGTTTCTTTACCTAGAATCTGAACAAGGGGACATGCCATCCTCACAGAAATTCAAGGACAACTGTTAGCCACCTACCATTCTCAGCACGTGCAACCAAGTAACTGTACCTACACCAATCATCCTTGCTGATCTAGGAGAGTGGAAAAGACCCTACATCATATAATCTGTGACTGAGCACCTAGTCATCAGAGATAAATCTATACAGAAGCAGAACTAAATGAATTAAAGAATAGAAAAACAATGGAAAGAGTGGCAAGACTAACAGCTGGTTCTTTGAAAAGATCAACAGAATCGATAAACCATTAGCCAAATTGACACAAGAAAAACAAGAGAGGAAGCAAATAACTCGAATAAGGAATGAGACGGTCAATATTACAACAGACCCAACTCAAATTATAAGAATCACAACAGAATACTATGAAAAACTGTGCTCCAACAAATTTGAAAACCTAGAACAAATGGACAGATTCTGGAACCACAGAAATAGAACAACTAAATAAACACACCACAAAAGAAAGAGAAAGTAACTAAAATACTCCTAACTAAAAAACTCCCTACTCCTGATGGCTTAATGAAAGAATTCTACCAAAGTTTTAGAGGACAGTTGACACTCCAGGCCCTAGAAAAGGATGAAATACTCCAAAATTCATTCTATGAAGGCAGCGTAACTGTCTTAGTCATCTGATACTGCTATAACAGAAAATACACAAGTGGATGGCTTTAAAAAGAAACACTTTATTTTGTAACAGTCTGGCACATTAAAAGTCCAAATTCAGAATGTCAGCTCCAGGGAAGAGCTTTCACTGCTGGCTCTGGAGGAAAGTCCCTGTCATCAATCTTCTCCTAGACTGGGAGCTTCTGATGTGCAGGGACCTTGAGTCCTTTCCAAAGGACACACTTTGCTCCTGCTACTGTTTCTTGGTAATATGAGGTCCCCAAATCTCTGCTTCTTGGTAATATGAGGTCCCCCAAATCTCTCAGCTAGCTTCTTTCTTTCATAGCTCAAGAGACTTCTTCAAGGCACGGTATGGTATTACACATTGAACACTGCCCCACCAACACAAATGCCACCCATCCTCCCTCATTAACATGAAAGAGGCAGGGTTTACAGCATACAGGAGCATCACACAATACCAGGAATGAAGACCTAGACAAATTGCTGCACATATTTCTGGGGAGACGCAATTCAATCCATGACATTCCACCCATTGTCACCCCCAAAATCACACCCTTGCAACATGCAAAACAGAGCATACTATAGCAAAAGTCTTAAGTCCAAGTTCAAAATCCAGAAATTCTTCTTCACCTGTGAAATCTAGAATACAAGTTATTTGCTTCCAAAATACAACAGCAAAACAGGCAGGCATAATTTAAACATTTCCATTAAAAATGAGAGAAATTGCAGGTAAAGAAGCTGTAACAAGCAACAAGCAAATCAAAACTTTTAAAAGAATACTCCATTTTCTGAGACATTTTACACAATGGTCTTGCCCTCCACACTCTAGGTCTTCGCACTTTTTAGATTCTGAGTAGAGCCCCCTTGGCCCTGGGCTAAAGCTGTGCCTACCAGGCCCACTGGGAAAGCATCTTTGCTCCTTGGCCTGAGGTATATTTTTCTAGTCCATCTGAGTGGCAACTTGACTCTTAGAAACACCAGAGGGCATGGACCCACCCTTAGAGATCCCTGCAGTCATAACCATAGCTTTTGAGATTGAGGCAACTCATCTTCCCATGCTTCTTTTCTCTTCATCTTTTGGATCTTGCAGCCTCTTGGCCAGGGCCTCATGCCTGCATCTACCATGCTGGGGCAAGTATTCCAGAGCCCTGTAACTCCAATGATTTAAGTGCCCAGAGGCATGCCACTCCACCAAGAAACCTCTGCACAAAGGCACTCAGCTTTCTCACTCCACAGGTCAGCAAGCCTAGCTCCACCAGTAAGTGCCCAGACCCCACTCTGTCAGGAAGCCTCCAGCTCTCTCACTGCATGGGTTGGCTTCAGCGTTGTCTTGTGCTGGTCTGATTTGCACTGCAGCTTCTGTTTCTCACTATCTGCACCTTCTCCAGTATTAGCAATTCTCTTCAGTTTCTTCTGTGTCTTCTATCTATTCAATTTCAAAACCACTCCCACATTTTAGGTATCTGTTATAGCAGCACCTCACTCTCTCAGCACCGACTTCAGTCTTAGTCATCTATTACTGCTATAAAAGAAATATCACAAGTAGATGGTTTTAAAAAGAGAAATTTTATTTTATAACAGTTCAGCAGGCTAAAAGTCCAAATTTGGGATGTCAGCTCCAGGGGAAGGCTTTCTCTGATGGCTCTTTGTCATCAGTCTTCCCTTGGACTGGGAGCTTCTGATGTTCAGGGACCCTGGGTCATTTCCAAAGGATGTACTTGGCTCCAGCACTGCTTCTTGTTGGTATGAAGTACCCAAATCTCTGCCTGCCCCCTTTTCCTTTGTATCTCAAAAGACTGCCTCAAGAAACAGTACTATTCCACACACTAAGTCCTGTGTCACTGTCTTAGTCATCTGGGTCTGCTCCAACAGAAAATACCACAAGTGGAAGGCTTCACAAAGAGAAACTGTCACAGTAAGGTAAGCCACAAATCCGTTAACAAGTTACAAGTCCATTCAACCAGAGAAATTATCACAGTCTGGTAGGCTAAGTCCGAACCCAGTGAGAGCATCTCAGCACAGGAACCTCGAGTCCAAATGATGTGCTGCTCTTGATGCTCCTTTCTTGGTGGTGTGAGGTTCCCAACTTCCTCTGTTCGTTCCTCTCCCTTATATCCCACAAGCTTGTAACTTCACTCCTGCCTCACTAGCACAACTGCAGCAGCCCATTCTCCATCATCAATATCACAGAGGCAGGATTCACAACACATGGGAGGAACAGCACCATACTGGGACTCCAAGCTGAGTTAAATCAACACACACATTTTTGGGGGGACACAATTCAATCCATGACACCCACCAAAACAAGTGCCGTACATCCTACCTCATTAACAACACAGAGGTAGGGTTTATGGCATACAGGAATACCACACAATACCAGGAATTACGGCCCAGCCAAACTACTACTCACATTTTCAGGGAGACACACTTCAATCCATGAAAATAACCCTGGTACCCAAACCAGGCAGAAACAGCCCCCAAAAGGCAAATTACTGACAAATAACTCTCATGAACTTAGATGCAAAAATCCGTAACAAGTTTTAGCCAATAGAATTCAATAGCGTATTAGGTGGGATTAATATCAGGGATACAGTCAACGTAATCAACCACATGAATAAAATAAAAGACGAGAACCATTTGATTGTATCAACTGATGACGAAAAGGCATTTGACAAAGTCCAACACCCGTTCATGTTAAAAGACTCTCAGCAGTTTCCCTTCCCAAGGAGAAGGGAAATTCCTCCACACAATAAAGGATATTACACAAAGCCAAGAGCCTATATCGTCCTAAACAGAAAGTCTAGCAGCATTACCCTTGAGAACGGGGACTAGGCTAGGATGTCATTTCTCACTACTTTTATTCCATATTGTGCTGGAGGTTCTAGTTTAAGCAATCAGGCAAGATAAAGAAATGAAGTGCATCCAAGTTAGTAAGAAGTCAAAGTATCTCCATCTGCAGATGATAATATTCTATACATAGAAAACCCTAAAGAATCTATAAAAACACTACTGGAACTAATAGAAGAGTTTGGCAAACTATCGTGACACAAGATAAACATAAAAATCAGTTGGATTCCTTTACGCCAAGAAAGAGAATATCAAAGAGGAAATCACTGAATCAGTACTATCTACAATAGCCCCCAAGAAGATAAAACACTTAAGAGTAAATATAACACAGACATAAAAGGCCTATACAAAGAAAATTACAAGACACTACTGTAAGAAACCAAAACAGACCTATGTTAAGTGAAGAAACTGACCTTACTCTTGCACTGGAAGACTCAATGTGGTGGAAATGTCTATTCTACCCAAAGACATCTATGGATACAATGCAATTCCAATAGAAATTCCAACACCATTTTTTAATGAGATGGAAAAACAGATCACCAACTTCATGCAGAAGGGGAAGAAGTCCCAGAGAAGTAAAGTATTACTGACGAAGAAGAGCAAAGTGGGAGGCCTCACACTACTTGACTTTAGAAACTATTACACTGCCAGGGTAGTCACAACAACCTGGTACTGGTACCAAAACAGATATATAGACTAATGAAACAGAATTGAGAATCCAGACACGAAATCCTCCACCTACAAGCATCTGATATTTGACAGAGGCCCAAAGTCCATAAATGGGAAAAAATTGGTCTCCTTAATAAATTATGTTGATATAACTGTATATTCATCTATAAAAACATGAAACAAGATCCACACCTCACATCATGGATAAAAACTAACTCAAAATGGATCAAAGACTAAATATTAAATCTAAAAATGATAAGAAATCTCAGAAGAAAAATAGAGACAATGCTGGGAGCCCTAATACACAGCATAAACAGACTACAAAACATTACTAACTATTCTCAAACACCAGAAGAGAAAATAGATAACTGGGAACTCCTGAAAATCAAACACCTCTGCTAATCCAAAGATTTCCCCCCAAAAGTCACAAGACAACGTATAGACTGGGGGAAAAAAATTGGCTGCAACAAACTGAATCCACATCTAATTTCTAAAATCTGCAAGACACTGTAAAACCTCAACAATGAAATGACAGTTACAAAATGGGCAAAGGGTATGAACAGGTACTTCACCAAGGAAGCTATGCGGTCAGCTAACAGATACTTGAGGAAATGCTCACAATAATTAGCCATTGCGGGGGGGGCATCAAAACTACAATGAGATATCATCTCACTCCAACACAACTAGCATTAATCCAGAAAACGCAAAATAATAAACCTTGGAGAGGTTGTGGAAAGACTGGAACACTTATACACTGTCGGTGGGAATGTAAAATGGTACAGCCATCTTGAAAATCGATTTGGCCCTTCCTTAGAAAGCTAGAAAGAGATGTATTATGAAATCCAGTAATCTCATTCCTTGGAATATAACCTAGAAAAATAAGAGCTGCCACACCCATGTTCATGGCAGCCCTCTTCACAATAGCAAAAAAGATGGAAACCACCTAGGTGCCCATCAACAGATGAATGCATAAACAAATTATGGTACATTCATGCAATGTTGTGCTACGTGACAATAAAGAACAATGCTGAATCTTCAAAATATAACAGGAGAATCTGGAAGGCATTATATTCAATAAAATCAGTTACGAAAGGATAAATACGAGACCACTATTATACGAATTCTAGAAAAGTTTTAAATATTAGAGAAAACATTCTTATTTAACGGTTATGAAGTGGGAAAGGAGGGAGAGATGTATTCGCTAACTAGATTGTAGACAAGAACTATTTTAGGTGAAGGAAAGGACTATACCTGGTACAGGACAGGTCAACACAACTGGACTAAACCAAAAGCTAAGAAATTTCCTAAATACAACCAAAAATTTCCAGGGACAGTGTAGCAGAGGCGGGGATCTAGGGTCCATGATTTCAGGGGACATCTGAGTCTTGGCAATATTATCCATAACTTGTTGTGATCCACACAGTCAAATGTCTTTGAATAGGCAATAAAACACATCTTTCTGGTATTCTTCACTTTCAAACAAGATCCATCTGATACCAGCAATGATATCCCTGATTCCACATCCTTTTCTGAATCCAGCCTGAATTTATGGCAGTTCCTAGCTGATGTACTGTGGCAACCCCTTTTGAATGATTTTCAAAAAAAATTTTATGTGAGAGTGATTTAATATTTTTTGATAATTTCTGCACTCAGTTGGATCACCTTTCTTGAGAATATGCATAAATTTGGATCTCTTCCAGTCAATTGGCATAGATGAGTAAGCACCTCCAGAGCTGTTTGTTGAAACATCTCAATTGGTATTCCATCAATTCCTGGAGACTTGTTGATCATATGCTACCTCCTGAAATAGATGAATCCAGACCAACTCTTTTTTGATATAGAGACTTTATACTTTTTTTCTATCTTCCTTTGATCATTCAATATTTTCCCCATAAAGTCCTTCAATAAATATTGCAACTCAAGGCTTTAATTTTTTCTTCAGTTCCTTCAACTAATAAAAGCTGCGTGTATTCTTCCCTTTTGGTTTTCTATCTACAGGTCTTTGGTCACTTCATTATAATATTTTATTTTGTCTTCTTGATCTGTCTTTTGAAGTCTTCTGCTTAGCTCTTTTACTTCATCATTCCTTCCTTTTGCTTTAGCTACTTTGTATTTAAAAGCAATTTTCAGAGTCTCTTCTGATATCTATATGTGTCTTTTCTTTCCTGACTTTTTAATGACCTCTTGCTTTCCTCAAGTGTGATGTCCTTGGCATCATTCCACAACTCATCTGGTCTTCAGTCATTAGTGTTCAATGTATTATATCTACTCTCTAAATTCAGACAGGACATACTCAAGTTTATACTTTGGCTCTCATGGATTTGTTCTCATTTTCTTCAGCTTAACCTGAACTTGTACATGAGCAATTAATAGTCTGTTCTTCAGACTCAAGCCTTCTTCTGGCTGATAATATTGAGCTTATCCATCATTTCTTTCCAGATGTAGTCTATTTGATTCTTGTGTATTCTGTCTGATGAGGTTCATGTCTATAGTTACCATTTATGTTGTTGAAAAAGGAATTTGCAATGAAGAAGTTGTTGGTTTCACAAAATTCTAGCATGCTATCTCCAGAATCTTTTCTATTACCAAGGCCATATTTTGCAACTACCAATCCTTATTCTTTGTTTCCAACTTTCACTTTCCAATCACAGTAGTTATCTCTCTGTCTTGGTTGAGTGTTTGATCAGTTTTAGACTGCAGAAGTTGGTAAAAATCTTTGGCTTCTTCATCTTTGGCCTTACTGGTTGGTGGGTAAATTTGAATAACAGTAGTATTAACTGGTCAGCCTTGTAGGTGTATGGATGTTATCCTATTATGGACAGTACTATATTTCAGGATAGATCTTGAAATGCTCTTTTTGATGATAAACATGATGTCATTCCTTTTAAATTTGTCATTCTCAGAATACTAGACCATATAATAGATTTAAAATGGCCAATACCAGTCCATTATGGGTCCCTAATGCCTAGGATATTCATCTTTATGTGTTCCATTTCATTTTTGATGACTTCCAATTTTCCTAGGTTCATGCTTTTGTGCATTCCACATTCTAATTATCAATGGATAGTGGCAGCTGTTTCTTCTCATTTTGAGTCGTGCCACATTAGCAAATGAAGGTTTTGAAAGTTTGACTCCATCCACATCATTAATGTTTACTCTACTTTGAGAATACAGCTCTTCTCCAGTTGTATTTTGAGCATCATCCAACCTGAGGTGTTCATCTTCCAGCAATATATCAGACAATGTTTTCCTGCTGTTTATGCCAGTTTTTTCAGAAGTAGACTTTTAAGTCTTTCTTCCTCATCTGTCTTAGTCTAAAAGTTCTACTGAAACAAGTACACCAACAGTGTCCCTGCTGGTATTAGAAATACTAGTGAAAACCTTCCAGTATCACAGCAGCAAGAAAGCTACACAGTATTGTAAACTGATGGACACCTGATGGTAGAAACTCTAGACACATCCAAATACCTTGAGGGACCAAGTTAGTGGGGCTGAAGGCTGGAAGCGATGGTCTTGAGGTAAATCTAGGTCATTCTGTTATAACAGATTTCATTAATAAAATGTCCTATACTCTACTTTGGTGAGTAGTGTCTAGGGTCTCAAAAGCTTGTGAGTGACCATCTAAGATACATCTATTGGTCCTATTCTGTCCAAAGCAAAAGAGAATTATGAAAACCAACGAGACAAGGCAACTTCTAGTCTAAAAGATACACCACTGCCTCCACCAGCTTGAGACCACAGAAACTAAATGATAACCAGCTACCACTGCCAACAACTCTAATAAAGATCACAACAGAGGGTCTGAGACACAGCGTAAGAAAAGAAAAATGTGGAATAAAATTCAAATTCACAAGAAGACTAGACTTACTGGTCTGTCAGAAATTGGAGAAACTACCAAGGCTATGGCCCCCATACATCCTGCTAATCCAGAATTGAAGCTATCCCAAGTCCACCTTTCAGTCAAAAATTAAACAGGCCTGTAAAACAAACAATAACACACATAAGGAATGTGATTCTTAGTTCAGTTTAATATGTAAGACCAAATGAGTAACACCTGCCCAAAAGGAAAGACGAGAAGGCTGGAAGTGACAGGAAAACTGGACAAGTGGACACAAAGAAACTGGAGTATAAACAGAAACAGGAAAAGTGCTAACACATTACAAGCTATAAACAATGTCAAAAAATTATTTGTGCATAGGCAAAGAAGAAGTAAAAATCTCCATATTTTCAGATGCTATGATCGTATACGCAGACAATTCTAAATAAATAAGTTATTTGAACTCACAGAAGAGTTCAGCAAAGTATCAGAATACAAGATAAACATAAGTAAGTCAGTAGAATTCCTTTATACCAACAACAAGATCATTAAAGAAGAAGTCGCCAAACCAATACCATTTACTATAGCCCCCCCAAAAGATAAAATATCTAGGAATAAATCTAACTGGATAAACAAGAGACCTTTACAAAGAGAACTACAAGACCTTACTACAAGAAACTAAGAGAGACCTACTTGCTCATAGATAGGAAGACTCAACATTGTGAAAATGTCTATTTTACCCCCAAACAATCTACTTATATAATGCAATCCCAATACAAATTCCAGTGACATTTTTTAACGAGATGGAGAAAAAATTACCAACTTTGTTTGGAAAGGGAAGAAGCCCAGATAAGTAAAGCACTACTGAAGAAGAACACACTGGGAGGCCTCTCATTACCTAACTTTAGAACCTATTACACTGCCACAGTAGTCAAAACAGTCTGGTACTGGTACAAAAAGAGACAGATAGATCAATGGAACAGAATCAAATCTCAGAGGTGACACCATCTGTCTATGAACAGTTGATATTCGACAAAGGCCCTACTGAGGTAAAAGCAACTTCAACAAATGGTGCTAGCAAAATTGGATATCTGCCTACAGTAAATTGAAACAAGACCCATGTCTTACACCTTATACAAAAACCAACTCAAACTGGATAAAATAACTAAATATTAAATCTAAAACAATAAAGTTCATCCAAGAAAAAGTAGGAACAAAATGGAAATTTTAATACACAATGTAGACAGACTTCAAAATCTGTCAAACAAACCACAATCAACAGAAGAGAAAATAGATAAATGGAAACTATTAAGAATCAAACACTTTTGTTCATCCAAAGACTTTATTAATAGAATTAAAAGACCACCAACAGAATGGGAAAAAATTATTTGGCAACTATATGTCAGACCAACACCTAATCTGCATAATCTATAAGGTACTACAAAATATCAGTAAGGAGAAGATAAATCTTCCAATTTAGTGATGGGTAAAGAAGATGGACAGACATTTCTCTAAAGAGGAGATCCAGGCAGCCAAAAAACACATGCAGACATGCTCACGATCTTTAGTTATTAAAGAAATTCAAATCAAAACTATAATGAGATACCATCTCACCCCAACAAGGTTGGTCAGCATCCAAAAAATGCAAAGCAACAAATGCTGGAGAGGCTGTGGAGAAAGTGGAACTCTCCTACATTGTTGGTGGGATTGCAAAGTGGTGCATCCTCTTCAGAAAGCAATCTGGTGCTTTCTTAAAAAGCTGGAAAGTTAGGTACAGCATTTGATGCAGTAATTCCACTGCTTGGAATATATCCTACAGAATCAAGGTCATTCACAGCAACTGATACATACACACTAATGTTTATTGCAGCGCAATCCACAATTGCAAAAAGATGGAATCAACCCAGATGTCCAACAACAGAGAAATGGATGGGTAAACTATGGTGTACATACTCAATGGAACACTATGCAATGATGTTTAAGGAAACATCTGATAACCTGGTTTCAACTGGAGGACATTATGTTGAGTGAAAGCACTCAGTGACAAAAGGACAAATATTGTATGAGACTCCTACAATAAGAACCCAAAAACAGACTTATACATAGAAGAAAAGACTCTTTGACAGTTGCAAGATAGGGGAGGGAGGCAGGGTTTAGATTAGATAGTTGATAAAAATTTACTTGAGTCAAATCGGTGACAGCACACATTAGAAAGAAGAAAAATATTAAGTGGTCTTCAACATAACTTGAGTACTTCCTCAATCTTAATCCAATATTGCAAGGACAGAGTAGCTGGGGCAAGGGGCTGGGGACCATGCTCTCAGGGGAAATTGAGGCCAATTGGCACAACTAGCATTCTGCTAAGAGGGCTCTCTGCACCCCACATTGGTGAGTGGCATCTGGGGTCTTAAAAGCTGCCAAGCTGCCATCTCAGTGTACAGCAAATAGTTCCAACTCAGCAGGAATGGAAGATCACTGAGGACCAAAACAGCATGAGGGAAAGAGAACTCAGAGGACACAGAGACCCACATGAGTCAGTGTCTACATCGACTCATGACTGGAAGAACCACATGGTGCCTGGACACCACCAGTGATAGCCACAATGGAGCTCACAAAGTTGAGTCTCACTGGCAACACAAGAATGAAAAGGGGTGCACCCTGACATCCCCACTAAAAGATCACAATCGATGGTCCAGCGGCTTCGACGTTCCCCTGGGAGTATGGCCCTTTGCCCTGATGCTGTCCCTGCCCATAAATAATAAATAAAGATCCACTCTTCAAACAGGAATGGATTGGACTTGGTGACACAGATTGACTGTATCTTGGGTGCACCTTATGGTTCTGTACATCTATAGGATATAATCCTGCTGACCTCTACAGGAGGAAGGGGAGTGGGTGGAGAGGAGGGGAAAGGAGACTGTTGGGAGGATGTGACATATATGGGGCAGAGAGGAAGAGTGTGCTGTCACCGGGCAGGGAGAGCAGTGGAAGCTGCATATAGGTAGGCATGCAAATTTATATGGGAATGTATATTTTCATTCAATTGTAATTAGGAAAAAAAAAGAAATCATAGGTAAACATCTTCCTGGTATTCTCTGCTTTCAACACAAGATCCATCTGACATCAGCAATGACATCCTTGGTTTCATGTCCTCTTCTGAATCCAGCTTGATTTTCTGTCATTTGCCTGTCAATATACTGCTTCAGTCCCCTTTGAATAACCTTTAGAAAAATTTTACTTGCCTGTGATATTAATGATATTTTTCAATAATTTCCCCATTCAGTTCAATCACCATTTTTGGGAATAAGCACGTATTTGAATCGTTTCTGGTTGGTTGACCAGATAGCTCTCCTCCAAATTTCTTGACACAGATAAATGAGCACTTCCAGCACTAAAACCATTTGTTGAAACATCTCACTTGATATTCTATTAAGTCCTGAAGCCTTTTTTTTTTTTTTGTAAATGTCTTTAGTGCAGCCTCAACTTACTCCTTTAGTACCATCAGTTCTTGATCATACACTCCCTCTTGAAATGGTCGAATATCAACCAGTTCTTCCTAGTGCAATGACTCTGTGTATTCCTGCCATCTTCTTTTTGGCTTCTTTGAGTCATTTACTATATTCTCCATTGAATCCTTCACTACTGCTACTTGAGGCTTGATTTTTTTCGTCTTTCAGCTTGAGAAATGTGGTGTGTTCTTCCCTTTTGGTTTTCTATCTCCAGCTCCTTGCACACGTCATTGTAATACTTCACTTTGTCTTCTCAAATCTTTGAAATCTTCAAAGTCAGAACAAGACCAGGTGCTGACTGTGGAACACACCATCAACTGCTCATATGCAAGTTTAAATTGAAACTGATGAAAATTAGAACAAATCCACAAGAGCCAAAGTACAACCTTGAGTATATCCCACCTGAGTTTAGGGACCATTTCAAGAATAAATTTTATGCAATAAACAGTAACAACCAAAGACCAGACAAGCTACAGAATGACATCATCCATAAAGAAAGCAAGAAGTCATTAAAAGACAGGAAAGAAAAGCCCACACTGGATGTCTAAAGAGACTCTGAAGCTTGTTTCTGAACATCAGTTAGTTAAGCAAAAGGAAGAAATGATGAAACAAACAAAAAAATGGGTAATTGAAGAAATAAAAAGTGGAATTAAAAAAATTTCTAATTCAAATGAGAATGAAAACACATCATACGAAAATCTCTAGGACACAACAGAGACAGTCTTCAGAGGTCAATTTATAATAACAGATGCACATATCAAAAAAGAAGAAAGGGACCAAATCAAAGCAATAGTTACACACTCAGACAAACAGAGAACACCAAAAGAAGCCCACAGATACCAGAAGAAAAGAAATAATAAGGATCAGAGTAGAAATAATAAGGATCAGAGTAGAAATAATAAAGATCAGAGTAGAAATGAATGAAATAGAAAAACAATAGACAGAAGCAACAAAACCAAAGTTTGGTTCTTTGAAAGGATCAAATAAACTGAAAAAAACTGACCAGACTGGTAAAAGGAAAACAGATGAGGATGCAAATAACCCACATACAAAATGAAATGGGGGACATTACAACAGACCCAGCTGAAATGAAAAGGATCATAACAGAGTATTAAGAAAAACTATACTCCAATAAATTTGAAAACCTAGGGGAAATAGATTCCTAGAAACAAATGACCTATTCAAACAAACACAGATAAAATCAGAACACACCTGTAACAAGAGATTGAAAGACAATAATAATTTGAAAAACAAACTAACTCCTAAATAAAAAAAAAGCCCTGGGCCAGATGGCTTCACTGGAGAATTCTACCAAGCATGCTAAGAAGAGTTTACACCAGTACTACTTAAACTATTTCAGAATATGGAAAAGAAGCGATGCTTCTAAATTCATTCTCTAAAGCCAGAATAACTCTGATACAAAAACCAGAGGCAAAAAAATCACAAAAATGACAGACTAATGTGTCTCAGATCCGACTTGACGGCACTTGGCTTACTTGTCAATATGTCTCATGAATATAGATGAGAAAATTCTCAATAAAATTCTAACCAGTAGATTCAGTGTAATATCAACAAAATAATACACAATGATCAATTAGGATTCATACCAGGTATTCAAGGATGCTTCAGCACTCAATCTGTGAAGCATCTCATAATATGGAGGAAAATGGAGGGCATTATACCGAGTAAAATAAGTCAATTTCAGACAGAAAAAATATACAACGTAAAAAAATATCACGAAAAGTTTACACACAAAAAGAAATAATCTTTGGTGGTTATGAGGGAGCAAAAAAGTGGGGATGGATATACACTAAATAAACAATAGATAAGTTGCAACTTTGGTGAAGGGTAAGACAGTACACAATACTGGGGAAGTTAGCACAACTTGTCCAAGGCAAGTTCATGGAAGCTCCATAGACAGGTCTAAACTCCCTGAAGGACTGAATTGCTAGGCTGATGGCTGTGAGGACCATGGTCTTGAGGAATATCTAGTTCAATTGGTGTAATACAGTTCATAAAGAAAATGCTCTACATTCTTCTTTGGTGAGTAGAATCTGGGGTCTTGAAAGTCCAAGCACAGCCTTGCAGGATATTCCACTGGTCTCATCCCTTCAAGAGCAAGGAAAAATGAAGAAAACTAAAGAAACCAGGGGAAAATTAATCCAACAACTAACAGACCACATCTACAGTGGCCTCCATCAGATCAAATCCAGCACAACTAGATGGTGCCTGGCAACCACCACCAACTGCTCTGACAGGGATCACAATCAAGGATCCCAGACAGAACTGGAGAAAAACATAGAACAAAATTGTAACTCCAATATAAAGACCATACTTAGTAGCCTGACAGAGACTGGAGAAACCCTGAGAGTATGGCCCTGTACCTCCTTACTGGTCAGTAAAGTCACTCATAAGCTTCACCCTGCAGCCACAGATTGGACAGACCCATAAAACAAACCTAAACTAAAGAGGGACACAGCCCAGGGGCAAGGATGAGAAGACAGGAAGGGAGTGGAAAGTTGGTAATAAGGAACCTAATTTTCCTAGTGTGGATCTAGGAAAACTGGAAATCAACAAAAATGAAATACAATCCATAAACACAGATATTTTAGGCATTATCGAGCTGAAATGGACCAGTATTGGCCATTGTGAGTTAGACAATCACATGGTCTATTATGCTGGGAATGAAAACTTGAATAGGAGTGGTGTTACATTCATCCTCAAAAAGAACATTTCAAGATCTGTCCAGAGGTACAGTGTTGTCAGTGATAGGATAATATCCATATGCCTACAAGGAAGGTCAGTTAATATGACTGTTATTCAAATTTATGCACCAACCACTAAGGCCAAAGATGAAGAAGTTGAAGACTTTTACCAGCTTTGCAGTCTGAAATTGACAGAACATGCAATCAGGATGCGTTGATAATTACTGGTGATCAGAATGCAAAATTTGGAAACAAAGAAAAAGGATCAGTAGTTGAAAAATACAGCCTTGGTGACAGAAATGATGCTGGAGATCACATCACAGAATTTTGCAAGACCAATGACTTCTTCATTATGAATACCTCTTTTCACCAACACAAACAGTAACTACATACATGGGCCTCACCAGATGGAATATACAGGAATCAAATTGACTGCATCTGTGGAAAAAGACGATGAGAAAGCCCTGTATCAGCAGGTGCTGACCATGGCACAGACCACCAATTGCTCACATGCAAATTCAAACTGAAACTGAAGAAAATTAGAACAAGTCCACAAGAACCAAAGTATGGCCTTCAGTATATCCCACCTGAGTTCAGAGACCATCTCAAAAATAGATTTGATGAGTTGAATACTAATGACCAAAGACCAGATGAACTGTGGAATGACTTCAAAGATGTCATCCATGAAGAATACAAGAGGTTACTAAAAACACAAGAAAGAAAGAAAAGACCAAACTCAATGTCAGAAGAAACTCTGAAACTTGGTCTCAAGTGTTGAGCAGCTAAAGCAAAAGGAAAGAATGACAAAGTAAGAGAACTGAACAGAAGATTTTAACAGGGCACCTCAAGAAGGCAAAAGGAAATAGTGTAACAACACATGCAAAGTGCTGGAAATAACCAGAAGGAAGAACACACCACATTTCTCACGCTGAAAGAACTAAAGAAAAAATTCAAGCCTCGAGTTGCAGTGGTGAAGGATTCGACAGGGAAAATATTAAACAATGCAGTGAGTATCAAAGACTATGGAAGGAACACAGAGTCATTCTACCGGAACCAACTGGTCAATGTTCAGCCATTTGAAGACATAGCATGGGATCAGGAACTGGTGGTACTGAAGGACCAAGTCAAAGCTGCACTGAAGCATTAGTGAAAACCAAGGCTCTAGGAATTAATGGAATATCAATTGTGCTATTTCAGCAAATGAATGAAGTGATGGAAGTGCTCACTCATCTATGTCAAGAAATTTGGAAGACAACTACCTGGCCAACTGACTGGAACAGATCCATATTTATGTTCATTACAAAGAAAGATGATCCGGCTGAATGCGGAAATTACCAAACATTATCATTAATATCACACTCAAGTAAAATTTTGCTCAATAGCATTCAAAAGACAAGGCAGTGTTTTGTTCTGCTGTGTACAGCACTGCCGTGAATCAGAATTGACTTGGCAACACCTAGCAAGGACAACAACACTTTTGAGAAAGTAGAATGTTGACATGTTGTGGAGTTGTTAATCATTGTCATGAAATGACATGTATACTGTTTAACAAGGAACTAGTTTGTAAATGCTCATCTAAAGTACAATAAAATTTTTAAAAAAGAAAAGAAATACCAGGGGTTAAAATTTTAAAGGAGTCCCTGGGTGTTGCCAATGGTTATATGCTTGAATACTTATCGAAAGGTAGCAGTCTGCTTCTGAAACGCAACAGCCTGGAAAGCCCTATGGAGCAGTTCTACTCTGCACTGGTAGGGTTTCCGTGAGTTAGAATCCACTAAACAGCAGCTAGCAACAACAAAAGAGATTTTAAGTAATGTCTAGTACTACCCATTAATAGTCTTTTTATTATGTGTGTGTGTAAGCATACACATACGCATTTATAAATGTCACTGTTGTGTGTGAGTCATATAACTTTGCAGTGCCTTCCTATTATAAAGGCAGGGGAAAGGGCTTTCTCCTCACCTCTGGATACTGGCCCCATCAAGTGACCTACTGTGGCCATTAGAATGAGGCAGAAGTCACAGTGTGCTACTTACCAGCCTAGGACTCAAGAGTCTGCCATCGCCATGAGAAGGGCACGTCCAGGCTAGTCTGCCAGCCCCAGAAACAGAACAACTGTTGCAGCTAAAGTATGCTAGTCAGTTCGGACTCTGGCTCCAGCTGAAATACATATGCCTTACCTAGACTGGCAGAAATGCCCAGACCAGAGCACCCGAATTTGCCAAATCCGTGAGCAAACAGATGCTTATTGCCATATGCTGCTGGGGTTTTGTGATGGTTTGTTATACAGCAAAAGTTAACTGCTATTCCTACGCTTCAGGCCTCCTCATTTTAGGTGATCTCTTCCCTTTTCCCATACAGGTCTCTTGTCTGCTTTTACAGCCCTGTTTTTCTCTACTGTTCTCTTCTCTCTTTCTATAAATGTGTATGATCATATTTGATATTATGCCATAATGTAATTTTCTATTCTCATTTTTATGTTGATGACATTAAAAATTCTCTATGATATCATTTTTAGTGAAGGTGTAATATGACAGGTTCTTGCATAATTCAGGGAACTCTTGTTTTATTGGATATTTAGGCTGTCTTCCTTTGTTTCAGTATTATAAAAACATTCCAATGAATAGGTTTGTTCATTGCATGTTGCTCATGTTGGCCTGTATTTTAAAATAGTTTTCTTCACACAAGTTCTTAGAACTGGAGATACTGAGTCAAAGTAACTGAATATTTTAGAGAGATTTCTGTTACAAACGCCAAATTGCTTTCCAGAAAGTTTTTGTCTTTTTATTTTCCCACCAGCTGAATGTTGGGGGTGTCTCTGTAATTCTCACAATCACTTAGTACTATAGTTTAATTTGTTTTCTAGGTAGATTTAAAAAGGGCAACTAGTTTAACATGTATTTCTTTGTTGTTTTTTTTTAATTTCATATAATTATATTCATTAATATTTCCTCTTCTGTTTGGGTCATTTACATGTTTTTGCCAATAGAGAAAGAAGTTTCAATAGTTGGTAAATTTTTTGACCTAGCGAACTTTTGTAGCATTATGTGTTCATGCCTATTGTTGCTTTCTTTTGGGATTTCTTCCATTGTTTTGGAAACTCTTTGAAGTCTTCATAGGTCCTCACATCATCGTCCACCTTGTGAGTATTGCAGACAATCCATGAATCTTGTTGACGAACTAGTCATTTTACTGACCGCCATTCTCCAATCTGAATTTCTTTCTCCCCAAATATCCTTTTGGTTACCTGTTTTCCAGGCTTCTGTTTATTTAGGTTTCCTAGGCTACCTAAGGATATGCAGGAAAGAAGCAGGGACGAAGAGGTAGGTGGGGCCAACAAGGTAGAACCCTCAAAGGGGGCACAGAGGTCTGAAGACACAAGGGCTCACAAAGCTTCCAGAAAGACAGCTTTGGTCCCACATGCAGGACCTACCTGCAGGCCCCAGTGTCCAGCCATGCTGGTCCCTGCCCCAGGCCCTGGGCTCTCAGCTTCCCGTCCTGCAGCTTCACTTGGAAAAAGCCATGGAGGTCCCTGGCCCTCTTGGGACCTGGGGCAAGAGGAAGTGAAGGGCTCTTGTCAGGCCACTGTCACCCTCCAGCACATTCCACTTTAGCCAGACTCAAGAAAGTGCATGTTCTCTTCTCATTCCTCCCCACGGGTCTGCCCACTAGAGAAAGATGCTGCGGTAAGATGACATGTAATCACCAGGTAGGGGAAAGCCTCCTGTCTGTGCAGGCTGCTCATATCTGTCTGTGGAGGCCTGGCCAGGTGGTGCCCCCCATGTGGTGCTCTTCCTACAGTTCAGGGTCTGCCCCCTGCCCTCACCCTTTCAAGCCTGGAGGGAGAGCATTGCCCTGATGGTCGTAACGATTAGGGATGACAGGACAGCTAAAATTTGTGACAGTCTCAGTGCTGACAAGTCTCTCACCTTGCCCTTCGGGGTCCCCCACCGGACAGCAAAAGCTGAGCCTCCAGGAGCGTCGCGTTCACCACATGGGGGTCCAGCGGACAGGCAGAGGGAGGCAGTGCGCCAGCAGGACTGGGGGCCTGGCGGGAAGACAGCCTGTAACTTTCCCCCGCAACTACACCCAGCAAAGAGCAATGATTGTGAGTGCAGTATTGCTGAGGGACTCAGATGACAGGCAGTGACCTGACTTTGGGGCCCTACCTCTAGGGATGACTAAGCCACTACTTGCCTTCAGGTTCCTGGGAACCCCGTCACCTGCTTTCTGAGGGTGAGGGACTCAACAGGAGACTGCACTCTGTTTGAGTTATGACCTCCCTTCCCACTGCCCCTGCATCCTCCAGTGACATGGGCTGCCTTTTGTGTAGTGCTGCCTTGTGACACCATGACTTTACCACCTGAGTTGTCTGTCTTCTCAGTTAGACTTAAGCCAAGTTTCCTGAGAAGAGACCTGCTGTGTCCTCCTTCCCTGTAAGAAACTATTCTCAGGAAGGATCCAGGAATGATGCTGCTTAGCTAATTTCCATGGAGTCAGGCCTAGGCTCTGGCATCAGTGCATAGCTTCCCAAGGGGAGTACTTCAAAGGCGACCATAGCGATATTCAACAGTGAGCTATGCAACACTTAGAACAATTAAATTCGCAGGCTTAACTGTCAGACTTCATGTACATGTGTGTGCGTGTGTGTGTGTGTGTGTGTTTGTGTGTGCAGTGTATTGTGTATTCATATATGTGTATGTGGTGTGAAGTGAGTAGCTGTGCATGCAATGTGTGTATGGTGTGTGATATGTGATGTGTCGGGTGTGTGTCGTGTGGTATGTGTGTGGTGGAGTAGGTGGTGTGGTGTGTGTGCGTGTGTGTGTGTGTGTGGTTTATGGTATGCGTGCATGTGTCTAGTTTCAGCAGCTCTAGTGTAAACCAAATGAACTTCCATGGGGTCAAAGTAATGGGTACACACAGGTGTGTTCAGTTGTTCCCTTGAGGCCTCTCACCTTCTTGCAGGCTTCTGCTGTTCCCCAGGGTGAATGGGAAAGTGCGTTCTCCAGGGCTGCGATGGCTCTGTTGAGCTCCAAGGGCGTGCTCTGGGGAGAGACTCTGGGGGTACAGCCTGTGGAGGGAGAGCAAGGAGCGCAGCCTCAGACACATTCTTGTCACCCAGTCACAGTCCCCCTTTCTGACGCTTATTTAATGTCATCATTTTTAGTCTTTTCACATCTGCTAGTACCTAATGTATATGAGCCTCTCTCTTTTTGTGTTTTTTATTTTTCATTTCATTTTATTATTCCCCTCTCATCCCAGACCCCCATTTCCATCCCCCTATTACTTTAAATAATTACTCTGATGTGCTTAATACACAAGGATATTACCTTGAAGAATATATAGTGTTGTTTTGTATAGGAGAGTTTTTATTTTCATATATGGCCTCTTCCCTTCCTATAAATCTCTCTCTTTCTTTTAACTCAAAACTGTTTCTACATTTCATTTATTTCCTGTCAGTGCCATAACTCCTCACTTCTAACCCCTGCACTTGTTGGTTTCCCTGAGATTTCTCACATTCGCAAGGCTGTCATAGTGCTAAGTCATCTCCCTGAGACTCTGGAACGAGTTTTTCTGAAGTAAAATGGGTTTTCTAGGTCATAGGGTAATTTCACCAAGGTGTTGATTGGTTGCTTTTTCTCTTTAATTTCCTGCATTTTCAAATACTTTTTTTTTTTTTTTAGTGTCACACAGCAAGAGAGAAATGAAAAGCTTCTTCTATGAGTCAAAATCAACTCTATGGCAATGGGTTTGGTTTGGATTTTACCTTGTGGTTAGTACTAACAAAGAATGAAAGTGTGATTTTCTCTGGTTCTCAGAGCTCAGGCCATGTCACTGCATATGAAGAGAATGCTGCAAGTCACAGTGTTTTATAGTTTAGTCACAGGCAAATTTCATATTAAAGTGGATTTCTTTGGCCTTTTCCTTCTACCATGGTTTAGCCAAATATTCTTGCCCAACAGTGTATGGAAGCAAAGTTTAAAAAGGGAAGGTCAGGGAAGATTCTCACTGATATCGCTGCCTGATGCCCTTGGTCGCAGTTAGGAGCAGGACAAGAGGGCTTCTGCACTTGTCTGGTTTGCTCCCTGAATCCTCTCCCCCAGGGCCATCAGCTAGACCTTTTGTCCAGGACTGAGGTAATAGAAAAAGTGAATAATGACCTGCACTGAGGAACAAGGAGTGAAGCCCTAACCCTGCCTGACTAGCCTGTCTCCGCAGAAGGGTCAGGAGTTCTGGGTGGGAAAAACCATAGCGAAGGTCTTGGAATGGGAGCCTGGCTGCCAAGTAGAAGGGCCTCAGGACCTATCGAAGTGAAATGCCTTCATGCCCTTTCTAGAGAATTTACAGCAGAGATCTGGGCTTCTAGCCTGACTCTGCCATTTTCTATGTGACCTTGAATAAGTCACTTAATTTCTTTAAAGCTCAGTCCTTTCATCTGTAAAATAAGAATGATAATAATATCTCACCCATGACAGCACGCATTATTAAGAAGATCGGTATTAACTGGGCTTCAGCACAACTTGTGTACTCCTCCCATATTAACCCAATAATTGCAAGGACAGAGTAGCTGGGGTGGGGGCTGGGCACCGTGCTCTGAGGGGAAATCGAGGCCAACTGGCATAACTAGCGTTTTGCTAATGAGGACTCTCCACACACCACATTGGTGATTGGCGTCTGGGGTCTTAAAAGCTGCCAAGCTGCCATCTTAGGGTATAGCAAATGGTCCCAACTTAGCAGGAATGGATGATCACTGAGGTTCATAATGACATGGGGGAAAGAGAACCCAGAAGACAGAGAGACCCACGTGATTGGGCGTCTACATCAACTTATGACTAGAAGAACCAGATGGTGCCTGTCTACCACTAGTGATAGCCATGATGGAGCTCACAAAGTTGAGTCTCACTGGCAACAGAAGAATAAATAGGAGTGCACCCTGAGACCTCTACTAAAAGACCGCAATTGATGGTCCAGGGGTTTTGGGGTTCCTCTGAGAGCATGGCCCCTGGCCCTGATGCTGCCCCTGTCCATAAATCATAATGAAGTTCCACTTTTTGGACAGCAATGGATTGGACTTGGCGACATAGAGTGACCATATTGTGTGGGCACCTTATGGTTCTAGGCATCTATAGGATGTTGTCCTGCTGACCTCATACTGGAGGAAGGGAAGTGGGTGGAGAGGAGAAGACAGGAGACTGTTGGGAGGATAGGACATGTATGGAGCAGAGACGAAGAGTGTGCTGTCACTGTGCAGGGAGAGCAATGGGAGCTGCATATAGGTGAGCATGCAAATTTATATGGGAATGTACATTTTCATCTAATCATCATCATCATCATCATAATATCTCACCCCATAGGTTTCCTGTGGCAATTAATAGATTAAATGTAAAATGTTTACAACCACAATCAGGAGCACTGTTTGGGGAAAGTGGGATCTCAAAGCTTCTGCAAGCTCCCAGTCCCCTTCTGTGATTAGATAGCCCCAAGTGGCTACTTTTTTGGTAGAGTGCCACTGGGTCGCCTCTACACGTTGACCAGATAGCATCCTTGTGTACTCTCTTCCTAATTAGGGAGGCCTCAGGGAAGAGGCCTCTAAAGAATCTCAGATCAAATGGTTTACCATTTGCTGAACTGAAAGAGGAGGTATTTTTCAGATTACATCGAACAGATGGAACCAACAGCTGTAAGGAGAAATACAAACAGGGAAAAAATGAGATGCGTTACATTCTGTGTTAACGCTTATTCAATAATAAAATTGTTTTAGTTCTCGTCTACCTTTGTGAAGAGGTTTTCTGGGTTCAAAATAGAATTTGCTTTAATTAAAATTTCCCCCAACACAGCCATCTGAAGGGATACTGCCATCACGGCCAGCAAAACTCTTCTGCACAAATTAAAATGGAGATTAAAAAAAAAAAAAACAGCTCTAAGTAGCTCCTTTAATACCAACAGATCCAGACAAAAGTTAGCCTGAGCAGGCAGATCTTAACTACCTTGGAATCACTTTTTCCTCTCTAAAATGAGTGAGCAGATGTTCCTTCCTATCCCCCTTATAGGACACCATGGGACATAAGACCACAGAGACAAGGCTCTGGGCCTGTTGAAAATGAATGAAAAATTGATTAGACTTAAGTTGCTCTGTATAGTATAAATTCTTCTAGGCTTAGCTTAAAAACCGCAATGTCGGTAAGAAACCAAAAGGCTCTTTCTTTCTAGGTTTGAACAGAAAGTTCTAGGAGGCAAGCACAGGTTTCTCTGAACTTGGAGCTCTCTAGCTAGACTTGAGGGCCCTATGGATTATGCAGTGTGACTTCAGATGGAGGCTGGGCTGACTCCAGGTCTGAAGATTGGAGGACAGTTCCCAGAGGCAGACCCTACTTCTGGGATTCCTCCTAAAGAATGGCTTCCAAACTCTGAACCACAACCCACAATAAGAAATACATTTTTCACATACTCCTCTATGAAAAACTGAAAGAAAAGTTACATGAAACAATACAGCCTTTAATATACGTGTTAATTCTGCTAGCTCCAGTTTCATCCTGTTCTAGGTTGGTTGGTTGGTTGGTTGGTTGGTTGGTTGGTTGGTTGGTTTTATGCTGGTTACCACAGATATGTCCTAGATAGAACCAAACACTTCACAGAACCTGATTTCTGAGTTTGCAGGATTAGGACCACAGTTCTGGGGACATCTTGGTCAATTGGTACATAGTTCATCAAGTTACATTCTACATTCTAACTTGGTGAGTACAGGTAATCCCCAGGTTATGAACATCTGATTTCATACAACCTATAGCTATAAAGGAACCCTATAAAACCTATTACATTAAAAATTCAAAGTATACACAATGGTTCATAACAACAAATTGGTGTTATTGTGCAATGCTCCATCAAAATATTATTATTGTTGCTGTATTATTATGTTGAAGACATTTTAGTGTATCTGGAAGCATTTCTTTAATTTTTTTTATGCATAACCCACTGCCACTGAGTTGATTCTGACTTATAGGGACCTGTAGGACAGTGTAAAACTGCCCCATGGAGTTTCCAAGGAGCACCTGGTGGATTTGAACAGCTGACTTTTTGGTTAGCAGAACTAATACTTAACCACTAGGCCACCACAGTTTCCACTCTTGTGTGCACAGAAAGGTATATTATATACTATATACTAAGACAAGCATTTGACTAACTGTACCTAACTGTTGTAATTTACATACAAATTTGATTTAAAGACAGATTTAGGAATGGAAATCCTTCATAATCTGGGGGCTGCTTGGGGTCTTAAAAGCTTGCTAGTGACCATTTAAGATGCAGTTATTGGTCTCTACCACTTTTGGAACAAAAGAGAAAGAAGGAAACCAGAAATTCAAAGAAACTTGTCTACAGAACAAACAGTCTATTTGCACCTCAGCCTTGTTTATCCTAAGATGAAAAAAAATAGATGGTGCCCAGCTACCAGTATTAGCTATTCTAATCAGAGGCATGATAGGTGGACCCTGATAGAATGGAAGAAAAATGTGGAACAGAACTTCAAATTCCAAGAAAAAATACACAGAGAAAGCAGATCTAGACCTACTGAACTGGTCAGTGAGAACGGAGGACATCCTGCTCCTATTGCCCTGAGATACTCTTTGAATCTTGAACAGAAACTAATCCCTGAGGTCATTTTGTAGTCAAATAACAAATTGACTCAGAAATCATGAATATCACCCATATTGTGCCCCTTTAAAAAATCACTTATACGAGACTAAATAGTCAACAAGTACTTTAAAACAAAGATGAGAATGTAAGGGGGCCGGGAAATTAGATTAATGGAAACAGAACAACCAGAATGGAAATAAAGATGTTCGTACTTTGCGGAAAATGTAACCAATGTCACTGAGTAACTTGTGTAGAAACTGTTGAAAGGGGACCTCAACTGCTGTACAAATCTTCACCAAAAACAGAATAAAATATTATTTTTAAAAAATGCTGCCACCAGTTGATATCAAATTTACTGTGACTCATGGTGACTCTAAGTGTGTCAGAATACAATGGTTCTTTGTAAGGTTTTTGATGACTGTTTTTTCAGAAGTACATTACCAGAACTTTCTAATGAGGCGCTTCTGGGAGGACTCAGACTGCCAATCTTTTGGTTAGCAGCTGAATATGCTGTTTCAGTGGGACTCCAAATGCTGTTTCCAATCCACTAAATTGATTTATGATAAGCTGCAATAAGATAGGTGTATAACAAGCTATAATTGACATTTATATACTCTTCTGTACTTAGTGAAATTTTATGAGTATGTATTACTTTTGCCATTTTAAAAACCAAACCAAAATTGCAAACTAGGGAGATAGCCAAAAGCTATCTGTCCACCCAGCACTGTGCACATGGCCAAGGTCATTTTTAAGATGAACTTGAGAACATGGGAATGGACGTGGCTGGCAGGAATGGAGACTTCATTTGGCCACATGCTCTCTGGCTCACTCTGAGTGACCACACACTCTCTCTGGGCATCAGTGCTGCCTAGCTACCACACTGGAGTACAAATGTCTGCGGAGCTGATGCATGTGGCCTGAAAGTGTCCCGGGAAAGCTAGTTTTAGGGTTTTCCACCTGCCGTCACACCCTACTCTGGTGCTTGCTCTTACCTAGAGGATACTGCCAGTACTCTCTCGAGAAAGCTCTAGTGTGGCTCCAGGGTCCTTCACTCAGTCCAGTATCTGTCCCGGCACAGACTGTAGCCCCCATCCTTGGACTCCCACTCCTGTCCAGAGCTTGCAGCTCCCTGGCATTGAAGCCCTGTAGAAAGTCCTAGAAGGGGCAGAGCAGTCAGCCTCCTAGTACTATCCTTCAGTTCAAACCAATATTCTTGGCTCAGACAATCCCTAGAAGGAAGTAAACGCTTCCCATAGGCCTATGGCAGCAGTGGTAGGGAGGGGTGCTGGCTTGGCTATCTCTGACTCAGGACTTACCTGGAGCCCCTGGATCTGATGGCCAAGGCTTGTGTAAAAGGCCAGTGTGTCACTCCTGTGCTTGCTCAGCTGAGCTGCCACATGGAGCGTCTGGTCTTCCAGCTTGTCATAGAGTGTGCGGATGCTGAAATCCTCCAGGGTCTTCACTGTGAGCAGCTCTCCTGCAGAAAGAGTGATGCAAGTCTTGGAAGGAGACTTGGGGACATGAAAAGAGCCAAAAGGAGGCCCTGGGTCTCAAGCTGGCACAGTGAGCTGCCTCTTCCGCCCAGTTAGGGCTGTACAGGCAGGACAGGATAAAGCCGTCCTACTACAACTCAGAGAATGGGGAAGAGGCCTCCTGAGGGATAGCAGAATGGGCTGGGTGGCACAGCAAGAGGCGGGAGAGAGAGTCAAAGGCAGAAGGTAGCAATAGTTGCCATGGTGAATTTCTCTCTGTGAATCTGTTTGTGCAGCCTGGCAGGTCTGGCTTTGCCACTTTATTTTGTTGATGGCAAGGTTTCCGTTCCTACAGAATGTGTGTATTCTTGACGTCCTTCAGCTACAAGCTTTACTTGCTGTGGGTAGGGCTGACTGCTTTACCTCCTCCTCCAAGAAGCCACCCCAGATGCTCTCTCTTGCCCTCCACTTGGAACCCACCTCTCAGCCCACAGTCCATTGTTCTGTGTTGGCCCTGCTGCTGAGTGAGCTCAGGGACAGGCTGACTAGAAGCCTTCTCAACTATTAGTGTCCCCAGCACCCAGGACTGTGTGCTGCTGATGGTGGATGCTCAGTAGTTACTTGCAGACCAAGGTGTCACAGTTTTTAGCTTTTTTAGGCCAGGGAGGTGATGCTGGCTGACCTCAGGAGAGCAGGAGACATTGAAGACGGGCCAGGGCTAGGCAGGGCTTCCCTCACATCCTTCAGTCACTTTCTTCCCTCAAGGGGATAATGCATCTTAACCTCCTTCTCTCTCAAACCCACTCTGCTCTGTCTGGGAAACGTTGGTGAGTAAGGGAGGTATTTTTTCAACTGTCTTTGACACTGGAGCGTGGTATTAACAGAGGGAAGGCTAGTGATCTACCCTCCCTTCCACAACCCCATGGCCTGCTGGGTATCACATATGTGCATGACACTGAGTGAGCGTCTATTGCCCGTTCACCATATTGCCCTCTCCAGTCCTGGTAGGAAGAATAGTATGTGGGGTGAGACATGAATCTTCACCAAGTAGGCAAAACACGAACAGGACTTCTTTTCTGGGTGACAAACATGGTCTCCTGTGTGGATGCCTATTCCATGTGAGATTGCTGGGCTTGTCACCTTTCCCTTCTCCCCATGGCCCAGTAGGCCCTGTCACTGAGTCACCTTGGTCAGTTGAGGGCCATGAGATGGAAATCCTTTTCCAAAGACATGACCAGAAATTTCTTTTCCATCCAGATTTTCTGTTCCATCCAAATCTTCTCTTCCATCTGTTCCAGGCATGTGTCCCACAGTGGAGGACACATTTACCCACCACTAAAGACGTTTGTTGAAAAAGGGAAGTCACAGGACTCAAGCAACAGTTCTGTAGGCTAGGACCCTGCAGGCTGCTAACCTGAGCAGCCCAGCAGGGAGCTCCCCTCCTGTTCCCCAATGCCCCTAATTTCTTCTTCTGATTCCAGTTCTGAACCTTGAATAGAGCCTGCATTGCAGGGTTACTGTTCACCCCCTCATGGAGCCCACCACCCTTGTCCACCCCAACAGGGTAAAGGAAGGGGCATATGGGAGGGACCTGACTCAGCCTGCTGCCAACATAGTGCTTGTCTTCCTTTTTCACAGCCACTGACCAAGGAAACAAGGCCACTGACCTTCAGACTCTCTGCAAAGGTCATCAGGGATAGCGCAGAACCAGGGTCCCAGGCCAGGGTCCATTCCCCATGTGGTGTGTCTGTATGTGCGTGTGTATGTGTGTAAATACGTGACAGTGTGTGTGATCATGTGCACGTGTGTGTGTAACGGAATTTGCGTAAGAGTGTGAGACCATGTGAGAGTGTGTATAAGTGTATGTGCATGTGTGTGTGTGTGTGTGTGTGGGAATAAGTGTGTGCGAGTATATTTGAGTGTGCGAGTGTATATTTGAGAGAATGTATGTATAAAGGAAACCTTGGTGGTATAGTGGTTAAGAGTTACAGCTGCTGGGGAGCAGAGTCAAAATGATGGACTAGACACACATCTCCTTAATTCCATCTGTAAACTAAGGCCTGGATTGATAATTAAATGGAGCCTTCTGGACACACAGTGAGCCCTAGGACATGGCATAGGGCTGTCATTTTAGACTACATGCCACTGAATGGGAAACTTTTGCTCTTTCACTGACCCCCACCCCTGTTGAAAGCTGGCTCTCAGGGACTGAAGGTAACTTGTAATTTTAACTTTTATTCCTCTGTCTTAGCCAACAGGCAGGGCTTGGGCTTAACTGGCAGCAAAGCTCAGCCACACTGCTGATGGGATCAACAGGCAGAATAGTCACATTTTGGGAGCCCAACTCTGTACTCTGAGCACCTCGGCCCTTCTACCCTCTCTTTCTGAACCTCCGCCATTGCTTTGGCTATTTCACAGCAGGTGGGAGAGCTTGTGCCGGATGCCATCTTGTTTGACTGGGAGGCAGAGTACCCAAACAGAGGCCTCAGCAAGGACTAATTCCTAGGTTGGGAGGCAGTGTCAGCCCGGGGAGTGCTTTCCCAGCAGAAAAGCTGTGTTTAAGTGTGGTCTTACAGGTGTGGTCCAGCAGCAGAGGACAACAGGGTAGTAGCCTTCCCATACTTTGAACTAGTTTACAGCACCTGGGGATGGATATAGAGGTGCTTACATTGCCAGCTGGGAAGAGGGGCTTGTACACCTGACAGCCTGACTGATTTTGGAAGCTGTCAGATACCTTTTGCCTTTCAAAATAAGAATACCTAGAGAAATAACTGTGGTGCATCCTGACATTATCTCTTCCAGCCTTTACTGACCCACATCATAGGTTCAGCTGACAACCCCCAGTGACTCTATAAGTAGGGCCATGTCTTTGGCAGTCACAAAGTAGAGCCTGCTACCCCAGAGATTCCACCAAGCTCTGTCACTGGAGTACATAGAGGTGACTGGTGATCACCTGCCTTCTCAGACTGTGCTTCAAATCCTGTTAAAGTAACACTGGAGAAACTAAACAACCTCTAGATGCTCCAAAAGCAATAAACCTTGGCCAGAAACGTAAAGAAAAATTTATCCACGGCTCCAGAAAGCCCCCCCCAAAGAACCAAAGAACTTCCCAGATGAAGAAGCCTTTCTGAAACTATCGGAGGTTGAGTACAAAAGGATTGTATATAGAGCCCTCCTGTAGTTTATACAAAATGCAGCAGAACAAAATGAAAAATTAAGCAAGCTGTTTGAACTGATGGAACACCAGCATTCTGAAATCTGACAGATCAATAGCAAAATCAAAGAAATATAAAAATCAATTCAAAGCCAAGAAAACAGAACTGGACAAATAGAAAATAGACTTTCTGACTTGGAAGACAGAGTTACAGACTCCAGCATCTATGAGGAGTAATCAGAAAAAAGAAGCAAGAAAAATGAAGAAGCATTAAGAAACATGTGGGACTCTATCAAGAGGAACAATCTATGATTAATTGGAGGGACACCTGAAAACACAGAGAGTATTGTAGTTGAGCTGCTGATAGAAAACTTCCCTGAAATTATGAAATAAGAGAATATAGATATCCAAGATGCATATTGAATGCCACACAATGTGGATCACAAAAGAAAGACACCAAGACATGTTACAATTAAGCTTAACAAAATGAAACATAGGCAGAAACTCTTAAAGGGAGCAAGACTCAAAGCAAAGCTAACATTCAGAGGGAAACCCTGTAGGCTTTCATCTGACTTCTCCGCAGAAATGATGCTGGCACAGAGGCAATAGGATGGCACATTAAAAGCTTTGAAGGAGAAGAACTTCCAACCAAAAATTATATATCCTGCAAAACTGTCTTTCAAATGTGAAAATGAAATTAAGAGATTTGCAGATAAACAGAAACTCAGAGGCTTTGTAAAAACCAAAACAAAGCTACAAGAAATACTGAAAGAAGCTCTTGGCTTAGAAGAGCAAAACCATTAACTCTGCATTTTAGGAGGCAATACAGGACACATCATCCAGAAACCTACTCAGTTAGGGAAGGCACAAAACTCAATCAAAGCTGTACTATGAAAAGAAGTGATCCAATGATCATATCATGAAAACTATGATATCATGACATTAAAAAGAGGGATGTACTACAGTAGTTTTAGTTCTTCCAGATGAAGAAAAGGTTAACAAGGTATGTAGAAGTTAAAATTGGGTTTAAACATAGATTATTAAGGGGGATAACAGGGGTAGCCACAAAGCACAATAAAGATGCAACATATCAAATCAAAAAATGCAATACAGGAGTGTCAACAAACACAAAACCAACACTGAAAAGGGTGAAAAATGAACCCATAAAGCAGAATGTCCCAGAACAGAATATTAAGAGCAGCAGAGAAAGCATTGACACAAAAATAAACACAAGGACAGCGCTAAACACGCTTACTGTAAATGGACTGAGAGCTCCAATAAAGAGAGTATGAGTGACATCTTGGATCAAAAGACACACCCATCTATATGTTGCTTACAAGAAACTCACCTTACACTTAAAGATACGGACAAACCGAAAATGAAAGGATGTAAGAATATATACCAAGCCAACAATATACAAAGAAGAGCAGGTGTGGCAATACTAATCTCAGATAAAATAGAGTTTCATGTAAAATCCACCATAGTGGACAAGGATGGACACTATTGCTGAAAGGTTCAATACACAAGCTGGACTTAACAACATTAAATATTTATGCACTCAATACTAGAGCATTTAAATACATCAAAGAAACGCTGACTACATTAAAAAATGAGGGAGATCACTCCACAATAACAGTGGGAGACTTCAACACTCCACTCTCAGTATTGGACAGATCTTCTAGAAGAAAGCTCAATAAAGACACACAAGATCTTATTGCCACTATTAACCAACTAGACCTGATCAACATATACAGAACTTTCTATCCATCAGCAGATAACTACACCTTCTTCACATGTGCACATGGAACATTTTCCAGAACAGTCCATGTGTTAGGACATAAAGCAAGTCTCAACAAAATCCATACCACTGATTTATTGCAAAGAGTCTTCTCAGACCATAAAGCCATAAAAGTCTAAATCAACAGCAGAAAAAACATAGGTAGAAATTGGAACTCATGGAAACTGAACAACATCTTGCTCAAAAAGCCATAGGTTATAGAAGAAATCAAAGATGAAATAAAGAAATGTATGGATTCAAATGAAAACAAAAACACTTCCTACCAGAACCTATCAGATATAGCCAACGCAGTGCTCAGGGGTCAGTTTATGTCTATAAATGCACATCTAGAAGGAAGAAAGAACCCAAACTAAAGAACTAACCGTACAGTTTGAACAAGTAGAAAGACAGCAACAGAGGAACCCCTCAGGCACCAGAAGAAACCAGATCATAAAGATAAGAGCAGAACTAAACAAACTAGAGAATACAAGAACAGCTGAAAAAACTGATAAGACCAAAAGCTGGTTTTCTGAAAAGATCAACAAACCTGACAAACCACTGGTTAAACTTACTAAAGAAACACAGGAGAGGAAGCAAATAATCCAAATAAGAAATGAGAGGGGAGTTGTCATAACAGATCCAACAGAAATCAAAAATATCATAACAGAACACTATGAAAGTCTATACTTCTAAAAGATTTGAAAACCTAGAGAAAATGGACAAATTCCTAGATTCCTATCACCTACCAAAATTTTCATAATGTGAAGCAGAACAACTTAATAAACTCATCACAAAGGAAGAAACTGAACAAGTCATTCAAAAACTACCAGCCAAAAAGAGCTCTGGCCTAGAAGGCTTCACCACAGAATTCTACCAAGTTTTTAGAGAAGAGTTAACTCCAATACTACTGAGACTACTTCACATCATAGAAAGGGATGGAATACTCCCAAATTCATTCTATGAAGCCAGCATAACCCTGATACCAAAGCCAGGGAAAGATCCAACAAAAAAGGAGAACTACAGACCAATATCACTTATGAACCTAGATGCAAAAATCTTCAACAAAATACTTGCCAATAGCATTCAACAACATATCAAAAAAAATAATTCATCATGACCAAGTTACAATCATAGCAGGGATGAAAGCCTGGTTCAGCATCAGAAAAACAATTGATGTGATCAACCACATAAGTAACACAAAAGACAAGAATCACCAGAGTTTGTCAATTGAAAAGGCATTTGATAAAGTCCAACACCCATTCATGCTAAAAACTCTCAGCAAAATAGGAATAGACAGTAAATTCCTCAATACAATAAGGACCATTTATACAAAGCCAACTGCCTACGTCATCCTAAAAGGAGAGAGACTGAAACAATTCCTCCTGAGCATGGGAACCAGACAAGGATGTCCACTCTTACCTCTCCTATTCAACATTGTACTAGAAGTTTTAGCCACAGCAATTAGACAAGACCAAGAAATAAAAAGCATCTGCATCAGCAAAGAAGAAGTAAAAATCTCCATCTTTACAGATGATACGATTGTACATGCAGAAAATCCTAAAGAATCCATAAGTAAACTACTCATGCTTATAGAAGAGTTCAGCAAAGTGTCAGGATACAAGATAAACATAAGTAAATCAGTAGAATTTCTTCATACCAGCAAAGAGATCATTAAAGAAGAAATCACCAGATCAATATCATTTACTATAGTCCCCAACAAGATAAAATACCTAGGAATAAATCTAGCTAGAGAAATAACAGACCTTTACAAAGAGAACTACAAGCCCTCACTACAAGAAACTAGGAGAGACTTACCCAAATGGAGAAACCTACCCTGCTCATGGACAGGAAGACTTAACATTGTGAAAATGTCTATTTTACCCAAAACAAGCTACATATGTAATGTGATCCCAATACAAATTCCAGTGACATTTTTTAATGAGATGGAGAAACAAATCACCCACTTTGTTTGGAAAGGGAAGAAACCCTGGATAAGTAAAGCACTACTGAAGAAGAAGAACATGCTGGGAGGTCTCTCACTACCTGACTTTAATCCATTACACTGCCACAGTTGTCAAACCAGCCTGGTAGTGGTACAAGAAGAGACATACAGACCGATGGAACAGAGTTGAGAGCCCAGAGATGCCACTGTCCTCCTATGAACAGTTGCTATTCAACAGGGGTCGTAAGATTTTAAACTGGGGTAAAAGCAGTCTCTTTAACAAATGCTGCTGGGAAAATTGGATGGATATCCATCTGCAAAAAACTGGAACAAGACCCATGTCTCACCCTTTATACAAAAACCAACTTAAACTAGATAAAAGACCTAAATATAAAATCTAAAACAATAAAGCTCATCCAAGAAAAAACATGATCAACAAAGGAAGTTTTAATACACAATGTAGACAGACTTCAAAATCTGACAAAGCACAATCAACAGAAAACAGATAAATGAGAACACTAAGAATCAAAATACTTTTGCTCATCCAAAGACTTTATCAAAAGAATTAAAAGACCACCTACAGAATGGGAAAAAAATATTTGGCAACTATATGTTAGACTGACACCTGATCTCCATAATCTGTAAGGTAACACAAAATATCAATAAGAAAAGGATAAATCATCCAATTAAGTGGTGAATGAAAGAGATGGGCACTTCTCTAAAGAGGATATCAAGGCAGCCTAAAAACACATGCAGAAATGCTCACGATCATTAGCTATTAAAGAAATTCAAATCAAGACTATGAGGAGATATCATCTCACCCCAACAAGATTGGCCATGATCCAGAAAATGCAAAACAACAAATGCTGAAGACGCTATGGAGAAAGTAGAACTCTCCTACACTGCTGGTGGGATTGCAAAATGGTGCAACCTCTTTGGAAAGCAATCTGGTGCTTTCTTAAAAAGCTGGAAATAGATATACCATTTGACCCAGTAACTCCACTGCTTGGAATATATCCTATAGAATCAGTAGCATTCACACGAACAGACACATGTACACGAATATTTATTGCGGCACAGCCCACAATAGCAAAAAGATGGAATCAACCCAGATGTTCAGCAAAAGATGAATGGATAAACAAACTATGGTACACATGCTCAATGGAACACTATGCAATGATAAAGAACAATGATGATTTGGGGAAGCATCTCATAACTTGGTTTCAACTGGAAGACATTATGTTGAGCGAAAGTCAGTGGCACAAGGACAAATATTGTATGAGACCCCTATGATAAAGACTTAAAAACAGACTCGTGTACAGAAGAAAAGAATCTCTGATGGCTGCAAGGGAGGAGAGGGAGGGAGGAAGAAGCTGGTTATAGATTAGATAGTTGATAGAAATTTGGTGGTGTGAAATCAGTGACAGCACACATTAGAAAGAAAATCAGTTTAACTGGACTTCCAAATAACATGAATTCTTTTCCAATCTTAACCCAACATTGCAAGGACAGAGTAGCAGGGACAGGGGTCTGGAGACCATGCTTTCAGGGGACATCGAGGCCAATTGGCATAACCTGCTAAGATGCCTTTTGTGCCCCATATTGGTGAGTGGCATCTGAGATGTTTAAAGCTAGCAAGCTGTCATCTGAGGTACACCAAATTGTTCCAACTAATCAGGAACAGATGATTACCAAGGACCAAAGTGACATGGGGAAAGAGAACCCAGAAGACAGAGAGACCCACATGAGTGAGTGACTACAGTGACGTGTGACTGGAGGAACCAGATGGTGCCTGGCCATCACCAGTGATAGCCATGATGGGGCTCACAAAGTTGAGTCTCACTGGCTACACGAGAATAAAAAGGGGTACACCTTGAGAACTCCACTAAAAGACTGCAATTGATGGTCCAGGAGCCTCAGGGTTCCCCTGGTATCATGGCCCCTAGTCCTGATGTTGCCCCTGTCCATAAATCACTACTGAAGTCAACTCTTCGGACAGGCATGAATTGGACTCAGTGACACAGAGTGACTATATTGTGTGTGCACTTTATGGTTCTATGCATCTATAGGATGTCGTCCTACTGGCCTCTTACTAGATGGGAGGGAGAGGGTGGTGATGAGGGGATAGCAGATTGTTCAAAGAGGATATAACATATGTAGAACAGATAGGAGGAGTGTGCTGTCACCAGGCAAGGAGAGCGGTAGGAACTGCACATAGGTGGTAATGCAAACTTAAACCAGGTTGTACACTTTCACTCAATCACAATAAGTAAATAAACAAATAAAAATGAGTTACAGCTGCTAACCAAAAGGTCTGCAGTCCTTGGAAACTCTGTAAGCCAGTTCTCCATCCTAGAATTGTCACTGAGTCAAAATCAACTTGATGACAATGTTTTTAATTGGTGTGTGTATGCGAGAGAAAATATGTGTAAGAGTGTGCAGGTGTGTGTGTGTGAATGTGTGAAATTATGTGTCTGCGTGCCAAGCCAAGCCAAGTGCCATCGAGTCGGCTCCGACTCATGGCGACCATGCATGTGTGTGATTTCTGTGAGTGGATGTCAGAGTATATGTATGACAGAATATGTGAGAGATTGTGTGTATGCATGCACATGTACGTGAGTGTGCATGGAGGATTGTATGTGAGTGCATGGGACTGTATATGAATGAATGTGTGGATGTGTGTGGATGTAAGAGCGTGAGCATAAGTGTGTGTACTATGCATGTATGTGTATGTGTGCACATACAGGATGTGTTGTATGCATATTACAGGGATAGTGCATGTGAAAAAGTGTGTGTGTGTGTGAGAGAGAGAGAGAGAGATGAAGGGGTGAGTAGGGACTGCTTCCTTCTTCCTTTCCCAGCAGGAGAGGAGTCATCTACTGCCCCCTGGGGAATGCTGAATTATCATCAACAATTTCCTCTGGCTTATGCAACTCTGAAACTGAGAGCAAATGGAGTGAACACTTACTCTACAAGGAACCCAGCCGATAAAAATGTATCGTGCCCTGACTCTTCCCCTTCTTTGTATGTAGTCTGGAGTGAGGCCGCTCACCTACAAGTTCAGGGAGGAAGTCTCCACAGCAAGTGAAGGTTCGCACTTGCACAGAGCCCCTCCCAACAGCCCTCTGCTCACAGCTCCTGCTGAGGCTTGGTGTCAGGTCTGTGATTCAGGGACCACAATGGGTGAGGGGAGGGCTATGTCCTCACAGCATCTCATCAGCTGAGCCCCAAGGGTGAGAAGAGGAACTGGCGGGGACAGATGAGCTATCCTGTGAGTTGAGGTCCTCATTCTGGTCCCTGAGGTTTGAACAAGGGCCAGATAGCCACAAACTGAAGAACTGTCCCTGAATCTCAGAGTGCTCCTAGTCGGGATAGCTCAGAATCAAGGAGGCGTTATCCCTAACACAGTGGCATTTTCTGTTGACTCCTTGCCAACTGGGTGACACCTTAGGCAAGTCACTCACGTCTTTCCCAAGGCCATCTCTGCTTCTGTAAGATAAGAACAATGACACTTGAAGCACCTAGCTCTAGGTATGGTTGTGAAGATCAGATTGACAGCCTCAAATATCCCACCAATTATGAGTGCTACAGAAATTGTTTTTTAAAAGTTGCCATGGAGATGACTTGACTCATGGTGACCCCCAAGTGTATCGGAGAACTGTGCTCCATAGTGTTTTCAATGGCTGAGTTTTCAGAAGTGCATAACTAAGATTTTCTTCTGAGCTAACTCTGGGTGGACTTTAACTATCAATATTCCAGCTATGAATCAAGCACCCAGGGCTTCCATTCCAGAAACAGGACTTGCATTTTGTGAGTTTGTCTCCCAGAATTTGTGCCTGTGGATGTGGCGTGGGCAGAAGGCAGACAGAGAGGAAGAGGAGGCTCCGCCTCACACAGAATGGTACCTGAGCCCCGGGTGATGTCCTGCTCCCTGGATTTGTCTCCTTGATGATAGCCCTGAAGACAGTGGCCTTTGTAGAACAGGAGGCTGGAAGGAACCAGTACGCAGGCTGAGACATGTCTGAGGAACAGAGCCAGCCAGAGCTCCAAGGTCAGCTCTGAACATCCCAGGTCAGCCCAAGAGAGCATTTTTTTTCCCACCCACCAGGATTAGGCAAAGTCTGGCCAACCCTGAGGCTCAGGGGTATGACTTAACCTGCCGCAGAAGTTTCTAGGTTGGGAAAGGGCTGGACAGGGAGTGTGTGGAGGGAGCGATGAACCTGTCTCTGAGGAACACATACTCAGCAGGCGTGGAAGGCTTCCCCAGGTTTCTCCACCGAGGCTGCCAGGCTTTCCTGGGACAGGCCCAGGCCAGAGTGGGTCTCAGGATGAGGCCCAGGCTTGTCAACAGTGTGGTTGCTAGGCCAACAGTCAGCAGCACTCCTAAAAATTGAGTAATAGAGGAAGAAGCCACAAGACTGGCACTCAGCACCTTCCCTAGTCTGTGTGAGGTCCCAGAAATGCTCAAGAGTATGTATGGCCTTCAAGTCTCTGTCCTGCTGCCTGTGGGCAGCAAGCTTCTCACAGTTCCCTATAAAACAATCCTCATTCCTGCCTCAGGAGCTTTACAAATGTGAGGTGTCACACTGGAAGGTCCTCTGTGTGAGGACATATCTCCTCAGGACCACTCGGATTAGCGCCCCCTGGTGTACCACAGGCTCCAAGCCTGCTCCCCATACAATGTGCTGACTGGCCCACCTCAAGCAGCTGTTGCAGGCCTACACTCTATGGCCCTGCCTGGGCAGGGGAGTCGTGTTTGTCTCCCTCTGGGGCTTATCCTGGGGTTCACAAAGACTACTCAGGGCTGATTGTTGACTGACAGGCAAGACAAGAGGAAACAAAGTCTAGAAAAACCAAATGAGGCTCTTCTGGGTTCTCTGCAACCCTGTAACTCAGTCCCTTCAGGAGCCCTATTCACTAGGGCAGCTCCAAGATTCATGGTCTGGGAAGGGGGATAAAAAAGAAGAATGAGAAAGGCATTCTCAGATGGCAGAAATCTACTTTTCTTTGCCTGGCAAATGGAGAACCCTGGTGGGAATGCCTTTTGTGGCTGCATCTGAATTTTGGGACGTGTCCAGTCACGGTGGAAACCACACCTGGAGGGGCCCTGATGCAGCCCTGCCCCAGCTGGTTCCTCTGGGTATTAAGTCCCAGGCCCGTACCTGTGATCACGGCCCAGTCTGGGGCCAGATTCAATGGCTGGTGTCTTCGGATGCCGTACTTGGCCAGCTGGTACAGGGAGGAGGGCTGCACACGGGATACGCCAGGGTCACAGGGAGCTCCCTTCTTCACCAGCACCAGGATGACACTGTCAGCTAGTCCATTGTCTCGAAACACATACGTGCCAGCATCTTGGAACTGGTAGGCAAACCTGTGAGGGCAAAGGGCTCAGAAGAGAGCATGGGGAGAGTTGGCCTCAAACGTGGGACAGAAAGGGTGTGTGGACCCACTAATGTGGCCAGAAACCCACCCCTCCAACACACCCAGCTGGCCTGGTCTGCATATGGTCTCACCTCCCCCATGATCTGTGGCCTCTGTCATCTCATGTGCCCTTCATGGAGGACGTTGGGACCTATATTCAAGGAATCCCAGCCCTACTCCTCACCCACCCACCAAGTTCAGCCCAGCTGTCTACCTGGAGAAGTTGAGGTGTGTCTCTTGAACCAGGTGGTGGAGTCTCCTGAAGTCCCCAAAGTCCCACTGGGGGTTGCTGTTGAACAGATGCTGCTTCTGGTAAACTGGGTAGTGACTGGCAGAGCGATCTGGAAAACACAGGGTTGGGTGGACTCAGAGGCCCCTGTAGCTCAGATCCAGCCAAGCCAAATCCTATGAACTCAGCTTGCTGCTCTGGGGAATGCTGCTCTGACACAGGTATTCAGCGAAGACTCAGAAAGAATTCCTTGTTTATTTGAAAGTTTCGGTGCTGTCAAGCGTTGAATAATGTTCTCCCAAAAATAGGTGTAGAAATTTGGCTGGGCCGTGATTCTCAGTACTGTGTGAGGTTCCTGTATGCTGTAACCTCTGCCTCTGTGATATTAGTGGAGGAGAATGGGCTGCAGTGGTCCAGGTGGGGCAGGTTTCAATGCTTGGGATCCTACTGTGCCTCAAGGCCACCTTTTGGAGTGTAAAGAAAAGGGAGGCAAGCAGAGATCTGAGGACTTCCTATCATCAGAGAGAAGCAGTGCCAACTGCCGAGCATGTCCTTTGGAAAGAAGTCCCTGCACCTCAGAAGCTTCCAGTCTGGGGGAAATCTAACAATAAGAACCTTTCTCTAGAGCCGGTATAGAAAGTCTTCCCCTAGAGCTGACACACCAAATTTGGACTTTTAGCTTACTGGACTGTGAAATAAATTTTCTTTTTAAAGCCACCCACTTGCAGTAATTATGTTAAAGCAGCACTAGGTGACTAAGACAGGTGCTGAGATAAGAACCTTCTTTCCTAACATACCCCAGCCTGCAGAAAGACCAGTCAGTCACTGTACTGGCAAGGCTCTGAGCAGTTGCCCCCTGGCTCTGATGCACTTAGGACATGGGCACCACTAGGGTGCTCTGGCATTCACAGAGAGGGCACACATAGCAGGCTCTCAACAATGTTGTGAAATTCACGAGGAAGCGAGTGACAAAGTGAATCCATGGAATCTCCAGCACAGGCTGGCCTGGTTTAGGTGTTCTGCCTGCACAAGGATGCCTTTTGACATGCACAGGTTGATTTCTTCTCCTGGAGCTCTCCCCCAAAAGATGCAGCTCTGACCTCATCTCCCCTCCCAGGGTGCGGAATGTCTAAAAATGGGATCATTGGTACAGGCTCGGAGAGGGCGGGGAGGCCCAGGCGGCTCAGCGAGGTCAGGGAGGCTCGGAGAGGTCTGGGAAGCTCAAAGAAGTCGGGGCGGCCCGGAGAGGGTAAGGCTGCCCCAGGTGGGTCCCAGGGTTTATGGAAGCTTGGAGAGTGGACTCCGGGCACCCTTCCAGCATCCTGCCACTTTCAACCGCCACCCTGGTGGTGCCACTGCCTTTTCCAGGATTCATTTTCTCTCTCCTAGACACATTTCCCTGAGTCCAGGGGTTTTGTCTCTCTGCGTTACCAAATGCCTTTAATACTAAAGATCTCATGGGCATGGTCACCATCTGTGTCAGCCCAGGCACCAGTCAGTGGTCTCTGATCTTTGGACTTCCTGTTGTGACAGCACTACCTCACCTATGTGCACGCAGGTAGAAGAAGAAGTGTCAGCTACCCGTCACAGCAGTGCCTGGGAAAATGCCAGTTGGAAGGACAGAGAGGGATGAGGGTTTGCTGAGGGCCCACACAGGGTAAGGCTCAGGGTAGGAGAGGCCTGGTGACCCTCACTAAGGAGTGGCTAGAGGAGCATGGACGGGTGAGCCAAGAGAGCACAAGACCAGGAGCACCCTCTTCAATTATTTGACGGGTTTTCTCGTGGGAGAGGAATTCAGCTTGTTCTGCAGGGTTCCAGTAGATGGGAGTTACAGGAAGACAACAGCTTCAGCTCAATAAGAGGAAGACTTCTTTAGAAACTACATTGTTTGAAGATGGAGGGGCTGTTCAAGCCTGAAAGTCTGTGTCTGTGGAGGGTTTGGGGTACTGGCATGATGACCTTTTGTCACACAGGGCCCCCAGCCTGATATGCTGAGGTTCCACTGGAGCCAAAGACCTTAAGATGGAGGAGCTGAGCCAGTGTCACCAGAGGCACTGCTACGGCCCTGCAGGTCACAGATAATGGCTGTTGGTGTTCCAGTGGAGCTCATTCCAGACCAGCAGGTGAGCCCCACATTTACCTGAGGGCACAGAGGTCTTAAAAGTTCACAGTCTATAGGACTGAGTTGCAGAATGTTGGAACTGGAAAGGATAACTATCCCAATTCCCTATGTTATCGATATGGAAACTGAGGTCTAGAAAGGTGGAGTGACAAATAGATCAAGAGCCAAAGGACAATCCAGGTCTATGACTCCTATCTGTGGCCCCTGCCACACTTGTTGTCTCTGTGGGTGTCTCCTCTGCTGACCCGCAGCCCAAACTAGGGCAAACACTAATCTGTGCACTGGTGTCCTGGGGTTGGGTAACAAAGCACGACAAATTAGGTGACTTCAAATGACACAGATGTGTTCCCTTAGTTCTGGAGGCCAGAAGTCATGGTTCATATGTCAGTGAGGCCATACTTCATCCACAGTCTCCAGGAGAGGATCCTTCCCTACGTCTTCCAGCTGCTGGTTCCTTGACTGTAGCCGCAATACTCCAGTCTGTTTTCACACGGCCTTCCTCCTCTCCCTGTGTGTCTTTGCCTGTGCCTCTTCTCTTACAAAGGCAGTGTAGCCCTGGTGGCACAGTGGTTAAGCATGTAGCTACTAGCCAAAAGGTCAGCAGTTCAAATCCACCAGCCACTCATTGGAAACCCTGTGGGGGCAGTTCTAATCTGTCCTATAGGGTTGCTACTAGTCAGAATTGACTCAACAGCCACAGGTTTGGTTTTTTGGTTTCAATCATGTTGTATGATTAAACGTACAACCGAATGTGAACTTCACTCATTAATTACATTTGCAAAAACCATCTTTCCAAACAAGGTCACGTTCACAGGTACTGGGAACTAGGATTTGAACTTATCTTTTGGAGGGCAGACACAAATCAACCATAACAGCCTTATGGGAGATTACTCAGAAGGGCAGGGAAGGAATCCAAGAGCCAGAGCTGAGATGGAAGGCAGGGTACTCACTGTGAGGAAGAATATGAAGCCGAAAAAGAATGGCATCCCCCTCTTCCAGGCAGATGATTGGATTTTGAATGTAGGGGGAACGGCTGGTGTCCTGGGGGATGGTTTGCTGTGGGCCTGATGGAACAGTCTGATGGAACAGAGGTCTGGTCTCATATAAGCCTATGACAGTTTGGGAAGAAAAGGAAAGAACAAGTGTCATCAAGGGCATTGCTGACGTGTGACAGCCCTATAGGTCACAGATAATGGGCCTATCTCAGAAGGCACAGTTTCTTGTCTGTTGTCCTGTTACTTGTCCTTTCTGATTTAAAATATGGGTCCCCTTCCTCGTAAGGGTTGTCCTGCTTGACCCCCTGTGAGCTCTAAACATCTTCTGAACATCTCAGAATACAGGTGAGGGTCCTCGAAGGTGGCCATAGGGGCTCTCTACACCTCTACTTTCCTCAAAGAATGCAGGCCACACCCTGGCCCCTCCGACTGTAATGGGGAAAGCTGGCTTGATATCCCTTTCCCTGCCTAATGTCACCCCTTACCAAGGAGGAATGAGTCAAGCACGTCCACACTGGAGACGATAAAGCCGAAGGTCCCATAGGGGCCACACTGGACCAGATAGGTCCTGGTACTCCTCTGCAAGGGCTGGACTGATCCCAGAGTGCTCACCATGTCCTGAATAACATACAGTGTTATGTGTTAGGAGAGAGCAAGGTACCCAATAGACTTCGTGGAAAGACGGGGACAGACATACACACAGACCATGGCTCCTCTGTGTGGTCCCAGGTGATGGTCAGTGCAGTTCCTGCTTACCTGCAGCCTCACCCCTCTCATCCTCAGTGTAAACTTCCTCCTTTCTTCCTCCTTAGAGCTTGCCCAAGGCCCTCCTGGGACTTATTCTCTGTATCTTCAGAAAACACTCCTGACTCAATCTAGCCCTCTTGTATTGATTGAGTCATCACATGCCTATCTTTTTTTCTATACCTTCAAACAGCTCACTTAGAGACCTCCAAGTCCCACACCTCTTCCTGTCACCCCAAATCTACTGCCCAGGTGATTTCCTTCAGATGGTCTCCCAGCCCCTCACTGGTGAACAGAGAAAACTGTCTGAAACCTTCCAGCAGATGAACTTCCAGAGCATGCTGAATCTGCATTCTGCACAGATCAACGTTACCAGGTCGTCTTGGACTACTCCTTGCCTCATTGTGGTACTGAAGGACAACCACAGGAGTCAAGATGGTGGACTAAACACACGTGTCTCTAAATCCCTCTGGAAACCAAGACCTGAATCAATAATTAAATGGAGCCTTTTGGACACCTAGTGAGCCCCAGGACATGGCATAGAGCTGTTAATTTGGACTTCATACCACCGAATAGAAAACTTCCTCTCTTTCGCTGACCCCCCGCTCTTGGTGAGTGCAGGCTTTCACAGACCAAAGGGAACTCACCATTTAAAATTTTTTTTCTCTGTCTTAGCCAGCAGGCAGAGCTGGGATTTGACTAGTAGCTAATCTCAGACACACTGCTGGTGGGATCAGCAGGAGAAATTGCCATATTTTGAGAGCCTGGCTTTGGCTGTGTATCTCAGCACCTTTGGCCTCTCTTTTCACTTCCGCCATTGAGTAGCCTGTACCAAGGCAGGTGGGGAGCTTGTACAGGACACCACCTTGTTCCACTGGGAGGTGGAAACACCCATACAGAGGCCTCAGCTGGACCTAATTTCTAGGCTGGGAGGCAGCACCTGCCTGGAGGAGAGAGCTTTTCCAGCAGAAAAGCAGTATTCTACACAGTGTCACCTACTGCTGGGGCCCAACAGCAGAGGCCAGTAGGCCAGGAGCCTTTCTGTATTTTGAACTAATTTATAACATCTCAGGTTGGATATAGAGCTGCTCACTGTGCCAGCTGGGAAGAGGGACCTGTACACCTGAAAACCTGACTGACTTTGGAAGTTGTCAGAAACCTTTTACCTTTCATTTTAAGATGGCCTAGAGAAACAACTAAAGTCCATCCTCATAGCATCTCTCCCAGCCTCTGTTGACTCACATGATGCCCCCAAAGCAACAAACTCTAGATAAAAGGTAATGAAAAAATCATCCATGGCTTCAGAAAGCCCCCAAAAGAAAGCACCAAAGAACTTCCCAGACAAAGAAACCCTTTTGAAACTATTGAAAGGTGACTACAAAAGGATTATATATAGAGCCCTCCTAGACCTTATACAAAATGCAGAAGAGCAAAATGAAAAATTAAGCAAGCTGTTTGATCTGATGGAACATCAGTACTCTGAAATCCAATAGATCAAGAACAAAATCAAAGACATAGAACTTCAATTCAAAGCCAAGAAAACAGAATGGAACAAATGGAAAAGAGACCTTCTTACTTGGAAAACAGAGCTACTGACTCCAACATCTATGAGAAGGACAACCACAGGAGACTTCACGGTGGCCAAGAGATGGCCCTGATACATGGTCAGAAACCTGGATGGGATTGAGGCTCTTAGAGTCACTTTAGTCTGTGCTCTGCCACAGTTTATGTGACCACAGGCAAGCAATTTGACCCCTCTGTCTTCGTTTACACTTTTGTTAAATGAAGGAATAGGAGCTTGTGATTTCTGAAGTCTCTTCTGACATCTGAATTGGATGATTGACATTGATACTATCCATCTCATCTATCTATCTATCTATCTATCTATATCTATTTATCTCTATCTATCTATCTATCATCTATCTATCATCTATCTATCTATCATCTATCTATCTATCTACCTATCTATCTACCTATCTACCTATCTACCTACCTACCTACCTACCTATCTATCTATCATCTATCTATCTATCTGTATCACTGACTGTCCTTTTCCTAGATCCCTGGGTGCCACAAATTATTTGAGCTTGGCTACAACAATCTAAAGGTTGATGCTTTGAAACACCCAGCCACGCCATGAAGAAAGGGCTGGTAATCTGCTTCCATAAAGATTCCAAGAAAAATCCTATGAAGTGTTCATACTTTGTAACACACAGGTCAGCCATGAGTTGGAATAAACTCAGCAGCAACAGGCTATGGACTACTTCTTTTCTACTCTACCTTCCAGCCCACAGAATGGAAACTCAAACAAAGGAGTCTCTGGGTGGTACAAACAGTTGGTTGCTAACCAAAAGATTGGAGATTTAATCCCAACCAGAACCACCTCAAAGAAAGGCCTGGAGATCTAATATTGAAAAATCAGCCGCTGGAAACCCTATAGAGCACAGTTCTACTCTGATGCACAAAGGTTGCCATGAGTTGGAGTTGGAGTTGGCTCCATGGTAACTGGGTTTTTTATTAGGTAGAGAAGACAGATTATCAAATAAGCTTCCCCTCCTGCTGCCTACCCTCTCCACACAGGGTGTCCAGAGGTGTCATTCCCCTCCCCCACAGCAGGCAGGGGCAGCCCTCTCATCCCAGCCTTTCCCCAGGTGGACTCACCCTCTGTGTGGTGTTCCCAGCTTCATCCTTCACTCTGAGGATCAACTCCCTGTTGGTGCCCCAGGTCAGGGAAAGATGAGGAGCCTTGGCCAGACACTGGGCATCACAGAACAACTCAGCTGAGACATATTCCCAGCACTGGCAGCTATGAAGAGAACACAGGAGACAGCCGCCATCAGTCATGGAGCTGACCAAGTCAAGCAGGCCCCCAAGAAAGGTCGGTGGCTATGTGCAGCCCTGTCCTCATAAAAGTGGGTAGTGTCTGTCTTTTAAGGGTGACTGGTTTCAAGGGGCCCAATAAGTGTTAACTGAGTGAGGGCTTTCAAGTCCTGGCCACGCTGAGCCAGTCTGGGCTAGCCTGAAAGCCACCAAGGAGGGCTCCATGCCTAGAACAAAGTATTCAGTCCTGCTTGAGAAACTAGCAGGTCTGCCTCAGGCATCCTGCTTAGGCAATGGCGATAAGAGGCAGATACTAGTCTATAATGCCCCTGTTTATTCAGAGGACCTCTCAGCCCTCACTTTCCTCCTCCCTTGTCCCTCTCCTACCTATTTGGGAGGGCACTACCCGGTCCACTTCTCAGCGAGGGGATTGGAACTCAACCTGGGTACCCATTCTCAGCCCGGCAGTTCAGAATCAGCTCCTGGCTGTCAGCTCAGACTCTGGGCTGGGTCCCTCACTCTTACTTGCCCTAAATTGTATGCCCCCTGGCCAGCGCTGGCCTGGGCCCTCTTCTCAGAGCAATACTGCCTCAGGGCCAGCTCTGGGTGCTGTATGGGAGGGGGACTTTCACTGGCTCAGCCTCCCACCAGGGCCAGGCCCAGCCAGCACCCTTTTGAATGGGCCTTCAAGAAAGCATCAGAATCTGTGTGGAGATAGCCAATCCAGTCCATCTTCAAGTACTTGTATTCACTCACATGCCCAGGTTGGTGCTGAGTGTCCCACCAACTGGGTGGCAGAAGGAAGAGCAGTCATGCCTCTGCGGGGACACACACTTGCGGGTGGCAGCCAAGCGGACCTCTCCTGATGAGCAGCGCTCTGCAATCTGTGTGAGGGTGTCAGAAGACAGCCTTGATCCTGGCACCCCCTGAAGACCCAGGGTGGGCTCTCTTAGCACCAGAGAATGTTCTACAGCCCCAGGACAGAAACTTGGGGAAAGCAGTCTCCTTTGAGAAGATCCTTCTGTTACTACGGTTTTAGGCTGGCGGCTGTGCTAAGCCTGGGGTACGCCTAAGGGTGGAGCGAGTCTGCAAAAATAATGGAGTCAAAATTGCTACCTTGGAGAGATGGTTAGGGGTCTAACTGGGGAACATGGATTCAGGTCTGTTCACAGCATCTCCTATCACTTTCTACAAAGCAAGAATGGATAAGCAGGAGTAAATGTGAGGGCTAGTTAGGAAGAGATTCCTAAGAAGGGGAGTGTGGACAGAAGTTTTGAAGTAGGATTATAAAAGGGAAGACATTCCAGAGTAAGTTTTTTCTAATGTATGAATACCTAGGCTGTGTCAGGGGACCAGGCATGATTGGTATCAGTGGACCTGCATGAGGAAACAGTATCAAGGGACACTGGTAAACTGGCCGGGCAGCTTTGGTGACTCAGGGGCCTTAGGCCAGTTCTGGGCTTTTGCCATCTATCCACTCCTGAAAGCTGGTGCTTGGTGACAGAGGGGGACTGGGAGCCTAAAATTCCTTCCTTGAGGGATCATTTGAGAGAAGACACATACCCATCCAAACAACCCAGTTATGCAGACTAGTGGTACTCAAACACTTGACTGTTTGTGTTATATATATTGTATATTATATACATTATATACTGTGTGTTGTATATATTGTGTTATATATATAAAACTTATTAAAATAAAAAAATGAGAAAAAAATAGTATGACTACTTTTAATATTTTCTTTTCACACCCCAAGGTGCTATTTTGAGCACACTTCATTCTGAGGACAGCCAGATGACCCTCAAGTGCCTTCCCTGCTTTCTGCCCTGAGAATACAGGAGTGAGAGAATTCTCAGCTTCTTGGGGCTTAGGGAGTTTTTCTATGAAAATTAGAGCCAAACATAGGTGGTTTCTGTCAATAAAAGGAACAGTCTCAGATTAAGAATGTAATACACAGGTGTCAAATCTCTGCCAGGCAAGCTCTGCCTTTGACTGACCTCATTGTGTTGGAAACCGTACTGTCTGTCTTGGGTGGGTTTTACTCTCTCCAGTTGAAAGAGGGCAAACCAGACCCACAGCAACCAGGAGATGAGGTGTGCCAGGCTGGCACAGTGTGCTGGGAGAGAACAGGCAGTTTGAGGGGAACTGTTGTGAGGAAGATGTTACTGGAGGGCTGTTGCTACAGAGTTGTGTCTTCATTTCTCTGGTGGGGGTGGGTGGGAGAGAAGGAGCCTGCTCAGAGGCTGTCTCTGTAACTCAGCCACGAGGGAAAGAGGGCTTGTGCTGCCCAGAAATCAGAGCAATACAGAGGACAAAGGGTCCCTCCAAGGCTCCAGAAGAGCAGATGTCCAGGATAGGGTGTTCTTGGTTTCTCGGGGTAAGAGGGAGGAGAAAACCTCCCCAGCAGCCTGGAGAAGCCCTGGCCTTGGCCTGAAGTAAGGACCACTGGTGACTGGCATGCAGGGTAGAAACCCAGGCCACTCAACTGAACAGCTCCACACCCATGCCAGGGGCTCCCAGTCTGGCTCCATTAGGGAAAGGCCTGCAGGCTGGAGCGGTGGTTCTTGCAAGTGAACATCAGCCTCACCTCGAGGGTTTGTTAACGCACAACTTTCTGCACCTTCCCCACCCAGATGTCTCATTCAGCGGGTCTGGACTTAGGGCTCAGGAATTTGCATTTCTAATGTTTCCAGGTGCTGCTCTTTCTGTCCGTCTGAACCAGACTGTGAGAAACCTCTGGGTAGAGGAAAGCAGAAGGCATGAGCCACTTTGTAGACAGAGAGGTCACAGATGGTGGGAGAGAGCTGGAAAGTGAAGGTCAGTGGAGTTAGGGCTGTGAGGATGCTGAAGACACCAGTTAGGGCCTCCAAGTCAAAGACAGTGGAGGTACACTGTTGGAATCCACTCAACAAAGTCTCTTTGTTTGGGGCACTACAAGGGCCAGTGGTAACTGCTTCCATCTAGTGGAGAAAAGACAGAACAGTGTCTTTCTATCTGGCTTTTCTCTCAGCAAGGAGCAGGATCTTTGAGGTGGACAGCAAAACTGCCTTGAGTCAAAGGAGATTATGGTAGGGGGCTGAGGAGGCCAGTCCCGTAGCACCTGGCACTGCCTCAGATGCTGACCTAAGCTCCCACCAGGTCAAAGGAGACAGGCCTGCCTCAGGGCTAAAACCAAAAATCAAACCTACTGCCATTGAGTCAATTCTGACTCATAGCAACAGAGTAGAACTGCCCCATAGCGTTTCTAAGGAGCCACTGGTGAATTCAAACTCCTGACCTTTTGGTTAGCAGTCAAGGACTTAATCATTGTGCCACTAGGCCTCCTAGTAGCAGATACAAATGACAGGGCAGGAGATTTGAGTTTACAGGAGCAAAAAGCTGTCTGCAAGCAGAGTCGGGGCAGCAGTGGGTGTGAGCAGGGGCTTTCTGCACCGAGTGACTGGTCAGCTTCAGACCCAGAGCCCCCAACAGTTGGCCAAAAAAGGAGGGCTACCCAAGTGTAGTGAGTTAGATCTTGTAGGCCTATTTCTAGTTTTCTGAGATCTGCAAAGAGAACTGCTAGGGTCTCTTGCTCATTACTATAGCTGCCACAAGGGCTGTGGGGTTGGGGGAAAGGAAAAGGTTGTGCTTTTTCTTTAACTTCCTGGGTTATGTGTGGACATAAACCACAGAGATGGCTCTTCCTGTCGCGATAACATAAGAACAGTGAAAGAAACTTCAAGAAAGGCCATGGGTGATGAAAGGGACACAGAGGAAACACGATCCCAGGTAAATGGTCCAAACGCTCTTTGTTTTACAACCTTCCAGTGACTGGCACAAGCAATGGTCATCCTTTCAGGGGGACTCTACCCACTGTCCACAGGACGTTAGCTCACCTGGGGCCCTTAGGCCAATCATGCCAGTCTATAACAGAGTGCTGCTTAAAGTCAAATAACAGTCACACAAACACAGAAGTGAGAAAGAGTAGAACCCTTAACGGCTCTTTTAAGGTTCTTTCTAATTCTACAGGTCTGTGACAAGGAAAGAGGCAATGCAACCTCTTTGCAATCTTGTCATTGTGAAAGGGTCACACCACCTAGCTCTAAGACTGCAATGGACATTGACTGAAACAGCAGAGAAGAATTGCCCGCTACGAAGCAGGACCTCCACAGACACTACTCCTCTTTCCCCCTCTTGCCTCCCCTTTCCCTGGAACTGTAGAGCATTACCTGGGGCTGACAATCCTCATCACTGTCACTGTCATCACTTTCCAGGCCCCTGTCATTGTGGAACACATGTCCTGCCTGGCAGATGCAGGCACCATCTGACTTTTGGAAGACCCGGTTCAGGCCCCGACACACACAGTGGGAAGAACCTGGGAATGGAGAAATCCCATTGATCATCACAACACAGTGTAGCTGGAAATAGGATGACATCCCCAGTCCTTATCCTCAGGAAGCTTACAGTTGAAATACCTATCTAGATTTCTAACAGCATTCTGCTGCTGGTGCCATATGTATTCTATATGACGATACTTTCTGTAGAGCTCTCTCTACTCCTTTTTGAGCCCTTACCAGAAATGCCTCTGATGTTCATAATTCTAACAGTCTCTTAAAGGCAGTCTAGGCTTTTCCTATTAGGAACCCTAAAACTCTCCCAGCCTCCCAGTTCATTATCCAACTCAAAACAGCTTTCACCTTTTAGGTTTCTATTAGATCAGCACCCCACTGCCAGTATCAAATTCTTAGTTATCTAGTGCTGCTGCTATAGCAGAAATATCACAAGTGGTTGGCTTTAACAAGCAGATATTTATTTTGTCACTAGTTTATTTCTTCCAGTTTAGGAGGCTAGAGATCTGAATTCTAGGTGCCAGCTCAAGGCAAAGACATTCTGTCTCTGCTGATTCTGGAGGAAAGTTCTTGAATCTTCTAAACTTTTGCTCTCGGACAGTTTTCATGTGGCTTGTCATCTTTCTTCCCCCATCTCTGCTTCTTAGCTTGTTTGTTTTATCTCTTTTATATCTCAAAAGAGACTGACTTGAAATACACCATGTACTGATTCCTCCCCACTATCACAACAAAGACAACCTATTCCTATGTAGGATTATAACCCCAAGTATAGAAGTTAGGAATTGTAACACATACTTTTGGGAGACATGGTTCAATCTGTAACAGGGAAATTTGGGGTTTAAGATTTAAAGATTATGTGAGGGAAGCAGTTTCAGGTGGTCATCCAGGCTCCAGAAAGACTGTGGTCAATGAGAATTTAAAAATTCTGTTCTACATTTCACCCCTTTTGATCAGGATTCTTCTACAGAAGCTTTTATCTAAATGTTCACTTGTCATAGCCAGATACCATCTAGTTCTTCTGGTCTCACGGCAAAAGAGGCAGTTGTTCACGGAGACTATTAGCCACACATTCCATATTCTCCTATTCTTACTGTCTTTCCTTGTTGCTCCAGATGAACAGAGACTAGTTGTGGTGCTATACAAGCTTTTAAGATCACAGACACTATGCAACAAACTAGGAGGTAGAACACAAGCACCAAACACATTATTAGGCCAAATAACTGAGATATCCCATAAAATCATGACCCCAAACTTCCAAACCAAGAAACAAAATCCCATGAGTGTTTGGTTGTGCATAAGTAGCCTCAGCAGGTAGTCTGTTTCTCTTTTTTTTCCCACATTGGGTTATAAATATAATGCAAAACTTGGTTAATTCAAGATTTTACAGGTTAACAACTTATTGGTCATAATTAGATTAATGTGGCCATGCAACTCAAATGTGATTTCTCTAGTACGACAAATCAAAACTAGTACTCCATAATCAATAGTTCCCTTTTCCCCCTCCCTTCTGACCCTGGTAACCACTAAGAAACTTTGGTCTCTACACATTTGTCTATTCTTGTTTTTTTATATAAGTGAAGTCATACAATATTTGTCCTTCTGTGGTTGATGCATTTCACTCAACATAATGTCTTCAAGCTTCACTCATATTGCAGCATGTACTGAAACTTCATTTCTCTTACTGAATTATCAGTATTTCACTGTATGTGTGTACCATGCTTTGCTGATCCATTCATTTGTTGATGGGCTTTAGGTTGCTTCCACCTTTTGAGTATTGTGAAGTGTTGCTATGATCACTGGTGCTCTCAAGTTTTTTGGGTTTACACCTAGGAGTAGAATTGTTGGATCATATGGTAGTGCTATTTTTAGTTTTTTGAAGATTCACCATGGTGTACTATTTTTTATTCCTACCAGCCATGGAGAAGGGTTCCAATTTCCCCACATCCTCACCAACATTTGCTATTTTCTGGGTCTGCTGGTTTTTATCTTAGCAATCCCAGTGGAATTCAAATAGTATCTCACCATGATTTGGATTTGTGTCTTTCTGATAACTAGTGATGTTGAGCATCTTGCGTGTTTTTGCTGGCCATTTTAATGTACTCTTTGGTGATATGTCTATTTGACCTTTTGCCCATTCTGTGACTAGGCTCAAGATGTGGTTTACATGCAATCCTTTCCCTAAAGTCTTTTTTCCTGATATTACTACTGAGAATGAAGTCATTCCTCTTTTGAACCATCTAGACCTTGGGAGGCAGGGGTGGGGGCAGGTCCTTAAGTTGGGTTTTGTTGAAAACTAGAGGTAAAGGGGGAAAAGAAACATTTTTATGTTTTCCTACTTGTGCTTAACAGTGGCTTGCTGGCTCAAGTATTCTGGTTAGCATTGGTCAACCTTCCCATCAGCAGTGAGAGTCCTTTGACAGCCATTTGAGATGAGGTTCATATTGATGGTAAGGATGAGAATGGAATTCATCTAGACTTTTCTTGCCTTTTTTTGTGAAACTTTACTCTTTCTGCTAATCTATGTATATTTTTTCCCTTTGTTCCATTATGCCTGTCTTAGACTCTTCCATAGTGTTTTTGTGAATAGCAATAATTGATAGTTACTGTTTTGAGACAGCCTTTAAAAGAAATTACATTTTCCACCTCATCCAAAAAGAAAAGAGGCAGTTTATAACAGTGCATATATACTTACAAGATAAAAAATGAACAACACTTTTTCTACTTTTTACAGTGACAAAATTGCTTATTTCAGGCCAATCCTCACGAAGAACAACTAGGAAAGATGGAGTAAAATATTTAAAAAATCAACTGTTTGAAGGTACGGATGGCTTAGGTGAAAAAAATTCTGGAGAGAATGGAAATCCCAAGAGAGGAACCCACATTTGACACTACATTTGTCCTCAAGACATTTGTCTTTTCCAAAGGTAGAGCTTAGAGGTTGAAAATATGGACACAGTTTCAGGAGTTCTCATGAAGTGAAGGGCACAAAAATTAGGTCCACCAAGGAGGAAGAGCTCTGGCAAACAGAAAAGATTTTTAGATTGGACCACTGAAGGGCTACATGTTAGGAGTAAATGTTGGCTGTAAGGAAATCAGCTCTCTCACATCCTGAAACCCAACGCTGGATTTGTTAATCCATGACTGGATTGAGATAATGTATTCCTATTGTAACTGCCTTCTGTAATAAAAAGTAAATCCCTTCTGGCAGAAGATTACACCATCCAAGTCTCCATTGTTCTCTACAGTTTTCATCTGCTTTTCCTAGTACTCAATAAAGAAAATAACAGGGCATGCAAAATAACAAGAATTGTTAAGACATCTGACTCGACGGCACTTGGCTTGGCAAATACAGTATGTCAAAAATGCAAATATCGGGGTTATCAGATACATTAATTTTGAATTATTATTTGATAAATAGAATCTGAAAATAAAGAATTTAACAGGAAACTATAAAAGGAAAACACAGAAGTTCTAGAATGTCATGGATTAAATTGTGTCCCCCCCAAAATATGTGTAGCCATGTGGCTTGGCCATGATTCCCAATATTTTACAATTGTCCTCCATTTTGTGATTTTCCTGTGCAATATGTTAAAGGATGAGGGTGAAAGTGTAAATCCCTTCATAGGAACACCTCCCTGCTCCACTGTAAATGGAGTTTCGTTGGAGTATGGCTTGCACCACCCTTAATCCTTTCATCCTACAAGAGATAAAAGGAAAGGGAAGCAAGTAGAAAATTGGGAACCTCACACCATCAAGAAAGCAGCACCGGGAGAAAAATGTGTCCTTCAGACCTGAGGTTCCTGAGCCAAGATGCTCCCTGGACAAAGACCAATGCAATACTGGACTTTCCTCCAGAGCCGACAAGGGAGAAAGCCTTTCTCTGGAACGGACATCCTGAATTTGGACTTGTAGCCTACCCAACTGTATAATAAACTCTCCTTTGTTAAAGCCTTCCACTGTGGTATTTCTGTTAGAGTAGCACTAGCTGATTAAAACAGAATTTGGTACTGGGAGTGGGGTGCTGCTTCTCTAGCAAATATCTAAAATGTGGGAGCCATTTCAAAACTGTAAATGGATAGAAGGTTCAGACTGAATGAAGAAGACACAGATGGTGAGAAACAACAGTGGACTGGTGGCAACAGCAGCAGCGGCAGCAACAGAACCAGAGGCGGTGCTGGAGCTGATCCATGGAGCAAGAGAGCTTAGTGCCTGTGCACAGAGTTTTCCGCATGGAACGGGGTGCCTCCAGGCACTTGAATTGGTGGAGCTAGCCTTGCTGACCCACGAAGCGAGACAGCTGAGTGCCTTTGTGCAGGACACTTTCTAGCAAGAGTGAGGTGCCTCCGGGCACTTGAACCAGTGGAGCTACATAGCTTTGGAATACTTGCCCTGGAAGGGCAGATGTGGGCCTGAGGCCCAGGCAATGAGGCCACAGGAAGCAGAAGCTGAAGAGACAAACAGAGTGAGAAGCTGAGCTACCTTTGTCTCAAAATGTATGGCTATGACCTCAGGGGCTTGAAAGGGTGGAACCATGGCATCCTGTGTTTGTAAGGGTGAAATTGCTACTCAGTTGGGTTTAGGGTGCACATAAAGCCAATGGGACAGAGTTTTTGTCCAAGTGGGCCTTGAAGGCAGAGTTGTAGTACAGTGCTGGGGGTCTTCACTCAGAATCCAGAGAGTGTGGTCAATACCTAGAGTCTGGGGGGCAGGGACTTTGTGTAGAATGTCTCAGAAAATGTCAGAGTATTTTCAAAGCTTTGAGGGTTAACGTAATGAGTTTTGCCGACTTGCCTGTTGCCTGTTAATGCCTTCTTTCCCTGCAATTTCTCCCATTTGTAATGGACTGTCTAACCTGTGCCTGTTCTGCCATCATGCCTTTGGAAGCAGATAGCTTGTATTCTAGGTTTCACAGATGTAAAGGAATTTTTGAATTTTAGACTTGGAACTTATTTAAGACTTCTATCATGGAATGGACATGATTTTGCTATGATGGGATAAATGTGTTACATGTCTGAATCATGTGATTTTTGGGGTACTAAAGGGTAGGATGTCATGGATTGAATTGTATCCCCCCAAAAATTTGTGTAGTCATGTGGCTGAGCCATGACTCCCAATATTTTGTGATTGTTCTCCATTTTGTGACTTTCCTGCACTGTATGTTAAAGGATTAGGGTGGGACTTCTAAATCCCTTCATAGGAGCACCTCCCTGCTACACTGTAATGGGAATTTCCCTGGAGTATGGCTTGTACCATACTGAATCTTTTCATTCTACAGAGATACAAGCAAGCAGAGGGCTGGGAAACTCATACCACCAAGACTGAGCAGAGCTCGTCCTTTGGACCTGAGGTTCCTGTGCTGGGATGCTCTCCTGGAACCTGGACTCAGCTTACTAGACTGTGACAATTTCTCCTATTGAATAGACCTATAACTCATAAACAGATTTGTGGCTTACTGGACTGTGTCAATACAGTTTCTCTTCACAAAACCATCCATTCGTAATAGCTTCTGTTAGAGCAGTATCAGGTGACTAAAAAAACACATTTCACAACCTGGTTGAATCTGAAGGGAATCATACTGTATGAAATAAGTCAGTCACAAAAGGACAAATACCATATGATATCACTATTATGACAACTCATAAGAAGCCAAAAGCCAAGTGCTGTTGAAGGTTACATACAAAAAGAAAAACTCTTTGATGATTATAAGGGAGGGAAAAGGTGGGGATTGAAAGACACTAAGTAGACAGCAGGTAAGTGATAACTTTGGTGAAGGGTAAAACAGTACAAAATACTAGGGAAGCCAGCACAACTTGGCCAAGGCAAGGTCTTGAAGCTCCATAGAGACAACCAAATTCCCTGAAGTATGGAATTACTGGGCTGAGGGCTGTGAGAACCACTGTCTTTGGGGAACATCTAGCTCAAGTGGAATTAGATAGTTCGTCATGAAAATGTCCTACATTCTACTTTGGTAAGTAGAGTCTGAAGTCTTAAAAGTTTCTTAGTAGCCATCTAAGATATTCCACTGATCTTGCCCCATCAGTACCACGGGGAAATGAAGAAAACTAAGACACAAGGGAGAGAATCATTCAAAGGAATAATGGACCCATTAGCCACAGCCTCTACCTGACTGAGTCCAGCACCACGAGATGGTGCCTGGCAACCACCACTGACATCTCTAACAGGGATCACAATAGAGGATGCCAAACAGAGCTGGAGACAACATAGAACAAAATTCTAACTCACAAAAATAGACCAAACTTACTTGTCTGACAGAGACTGGAGAAATCCCAAGAGTATGGCCCCAAACACCTTCTCACCTCAGAAATGAAATCACTCCTAAGGTTTACACTTCAGCCATAGATTGGACAGGCTCATAAAACAAAACGAGACTAAAGGGACACACCAGGCCTGGAGCAAGGACTAGAAGGCAGAAAAGGATAGTAACACTGATAATAGGAAACCCAAGTTTGGGAAGGGAGAATGTTGACATGTTGTGGGGTCGGTAATCAGAATCACAAAACAATATGAATACTAATTGTTTAATGAGAAACTAGTTTGTTCTGTAAACATTTTTCTAATTAGAATAAACAAAATTAGGAAAAAAACATAGGTAAACCTCTTTCTCGTATTCTGTTTTCAGCGAAAATTCAACTGACATCAGCAATGATATTCTTTTTTCAGTGTCCTCTTCTGAATATGGACTGAATTTTTAGTAATTTCCCAGTCCATAAACTGCTGCAATCATTTTTTTTTTTATTATTGTGATTGAGTGAAAGTATACAGTCTGGTTGAAATTTCCACTTCCACCTACGTGCAGCTCCTACTGCTCTCCTTGCCCAGTGACAGCACACTCCTCCTTTCTGTTCCATACAAGTCATATCCTCCTAACAATCCCCTGTCCTCTCTTCTCCACCCTCACCACTCCCCTCTAGTAAGAGGCCAGCAGGACAACATCCCATAGATGCAAAGAACCATAAAGTGCACAGACAATATGGTCACTCTGTTTCGCTGAGTCCAATCCATTCCTGTCTGTGGAGTTGACCTCAGTAATGATTTATGATCAGGGGTAGCATAGAGTGTAAGGTCTATGCTCCCAGGGGAACCCTCAGGCCTTCAGACCATCAATTGTGGCCTTTTTGCAATCATTTTTTAAAATTACCTTCAGCCAAATTTTACATGCATGTGATATCAATGATATTGTTTGATAATTTCTGCATCTGTTGGATCACTGTTTCTTTGTAATAAGTACAAGTATGGATCTCTTTTTGCTTGTTGGCTACGAAGCAATCTTCCAAATTTCTTGGCATGGACAACTGAACACTTCTTCCATTTCATCTATTTGTTGAAATATCTCAATTGGTATTCTATTGATTCCAGGTGGCTTGTTTTTCACCAATGCCCTCAGTGCAGCTTGGATTTCTTCCTTCAGTACCACCAGTTCTTGATCTTATGAGACCTCCTGAAATGGTTGACATCTATCAATTCTTTTTGGTACAGTGATTCTTTGTATTCCTTCCATCTTCTTTTGATGCTTACTGCATTGTTCATTTTTTTTGTGCATAGAAACCTCCAGTATTACAACTCAAGGCTCAAATTTTGTTTCTCCAGATCTTTCAGCTTAAGAAATCCTGAGTGTGTTCTTCCCTTTGGGTTTCTAACTACAAGTGTTCGTAGATTTCATTATAATACTTTGTCTTTTCAAACTGCTCTTTGAAATCTTCTGTTAGTATCTTTTACTTCATCCTTTCTTCCCTTTTCTTCAACTACTCTGTGTTCAAGAGCAAGTTTCAGAGTCTCTTATTATATCGCTTTTGGTCTTTTCTGTTTTTTTAATGAACTTCTGCTTTATTGATGTATGATGGCCTTGATGTCATCCTACAACTCATTTGGTCTTCATTCATCAGTGTTCAGTGAATCAAATTATTTCTTAAAATGGTATCTAGATTCAGGCAGGACATACTGAAGACCATACTTAAACTTTGTGGATTTGTTTTAATTTTCTTCAGTTTGAATTTACATATGAGCAGTCGATGATTTCAGATTTATTCTGCACTCTGCCCCTGGATTTTTTCTGGCTGACGATATTGAGTTTATCCATTGTCTCTTTCTACAGATACAGTCTATTTGATTCTTGTGTATTCCATCTGGTGAGGTCCATGTATATAACCATCATTTATGTTGTTGAAAAAGTGTTTGCAGTGTAGAAATTGTTGATCTTAAAACATTCTGTCATGGATCTTTGGCACTGTTTCTATCATCAAAGCCATATTTTCCAACTATCAGTCCTTCTTTGTTTCCAACTTCCTCATTCCAATCACCAGTAATTATCAATGTATCTTGATTCAGTCAATCTCATACTGCAGAAGTTGGTAAATGTTTTCAGTTCCTTCATCTTTGGCACTAGCGGTTGATGAATAAATTTCACTAATAGTTATATTAACTGGTCTTCCTTGTAGATGTATTAATATTATCTTATCACTGACAGCATTGTAATTCAGGACAATTCTTTTTTATGAAGAATATGATGGTTTTCCTGTTCAATTAGTCATTCTAGCATAGTAGGTCATATGATTGTCTGACTCAAAATGGCCAATGTCAGTCCATTTCAGCTCACCAATGCCTAGGATATGAATCTTTACACATTCCATTTCATTTTTGATGACTTCCAATTTTTCTTGATTCATACTTTGTACATTCCATGTCCCAATTACTAATGGATGTCTGCAGCTGTTTCTTCTCATTTTACATCCTCCCATATCAAGAAATGAAGTTCTTAAAAGCTTTATTCCACCCATGTTATTAAGATCAAATTTACTTTGAGAAGGCTGCTAGCCAATTTTTTGCAGAAGTCCTCTCTCATAGTCTGGAAGCTCTCTGAAATCGGTCCACCATGGGTGACCCTATTGGTATTAGAAATATCAGTGGAATAGTTTTCAGCATCACAGCAACACACAAGCCACTATAGTACAACAAACTGACAGATGAGTAGTGGAAATAAAATATAGATTAATAAAATATCCAGGTTGAACATAAAGAGGAAAAATGATGATAACTGTAGGAGAAAGTTCAAAAATACACGTACATGGTAAAAAGAGGCAATGCATGTATAATTGCAGTTCCATAGAAAAAGGAATGAAGAGAAGAAATGTTTGAAAATGCAATGGCTGAGATTTTTCAAAAATTAACTGAAGACGTCAAACCATAGACTCAACAAGTGGTATAGAATCCAAATAAGATAGATACAGAAAAAAAAAATCTGCAGGAAGAAAACTGTAGTTACATTCCTGAAAATAAAACACAGAGTAAAATCTTAAAGGTACTAGAGAAAAAGAATATTTACCTTCAAAGGGCAAATATAAGACTTACAACTCACTTCTCAACAGAAATAATGAAAGCTAAAGACAATGGAAAGATCTCTTTGAGATGCTGAAAGAAAATAACTGGCAATCTAGAACTCTATCCCCAGTTAAAGTGTGTTAAGGATTAAAAAAAAAAAAAACTAATAGCATTTACATCAAATAATATCAAATACTTAGGAATAAATCTAGCAAACATATACAAGATATCTACCCAGAGAAAAAAATTACTTTAAAAAATTAAAAAAGCCAAGTGCAGAAGACTAAGTAAATGGAAAGATAAGCCAAGTTCAAGTATTAGGAGATTCTGTATAGTAAAAATGTAATTTATCTCAAAATAGATCTATATACATTTTCTGTGACTCTTCAGTGGAAATCACAAGTTTCTTTGTGGATACTGACTTGCAAGAGTGACAGATAACTAAAGCAATCTTGATAAAAAGAACAAATTAAAAGACTTCATATTAGACTACCTGATATCAAGGCTCAGTGATTGGGATGGGATGGTTATAGAACAGAATAGAGATTCCCAACAGAATAAACCCACACAGAGATGAAATATTTAATTAACTACCAACATGATCTTTCAAATAAATGGTGCTGTGTCAGTTGAATATCTGCTTGGGAAAAGTGAATTTTGACCCTTATCTCATACCCTACATAATAAATCAACACAGCCTTTAGAAAATAACAAGGCAAAATATGTTAATTGGAGTAGGATTTATTAATTCTTACAAAAGCTGAGAAGCCTCAAGAGAAGATAGGTTTATTCTAACATTCAACCCAAAGTTCATCAAAGCCCCAGAGTTAACTCTATATCACAGATAACAGCTACAATAATTTTAGCCTGAAACAGTAAGGAGTGCTACCAGTGGTCAAGAAAGGAAATCAAAGGGAATGGAGAAATTATCCAACAATATAATTAATATCACATGCTAGCAAAATTTTGCTGAAGATAATTCACAAAGACCTGCAGCCATATATCAAGAAAGAACTTCCAGAAGTTCAAGCCAAATTCAGAAGAAAATGTAGAAAAAGAGATGTCACTACTGATACCAGGTAGATCTTAGTCAAAGGCAGAAAATAACCAGAATCATGTTTATGTTTTATTGACTATAGAAGACATTTTTCTTTGTGGATCGTAACAACTTGTAGGTAACATTTCAAAGAATACGAATTCCAGAACACTTAATTCTGCTCATGTACATGGATTAACAGGCAATCATCCAAAGAAAACAAGGTAATACTGTGTAGTTTAAAACTGAAAAGAGCATGTAATAGGTTTATATCATTTCATCTTACTTGTTCAGTCTATAGGCTCAATGAATAATCCAAGAATCTGGGATAGATGAAGAACATATTATCAGGATTGGAGGAAGGCTCATTAACAACCTGCAACATGTAGATGATACAATCTAACTTGTCAAAAGTGAAAAGGAGATATCACTCATGAATCTAGATGCAAAAATCTTCAACAAAATTCTTGTCAACAGAATACAAAAACATATCAAGAAAATAATCCATCATGACCAAGTGGGATTCATACCAGGGATGCAAGGCTGGTTCAAAATCAGAAAAACAATCAATGTGATTAACCACATAAATAACACAAATGACAAGGATCACCTGATTTTGTCCACTGATGCAGAAAAGTCATTTGATAAAGTCCAACACCCATTCATGCTAAAAACTCTTAGTAAAATGGGCATAGATGGCAAATTCCTCAACACAATAAGGGCCATTTATACAAAGCCAATTGCCCACATCATCCTGAATGGAGAGAGACTGAAAGACTTTCCCTTGAGACCAGGAACTAGACAAGGATGCCTGCTCTCACCTGTTCTATTCAACATTGTGCTAGAACTTTTAACCAGAGCAATTAGACAAGACCAAGAAATAAAGGGTATCTGCATCAGCAAAGAGGAAGTTAAAATCTCCCTGTTTGCAGATGATATGATTGTATATGCAAAGAACCCCAAGGAATCTATAAGTAAACTACTCAAACTGATAGAAGAGTTCAGCAAAGTCTCAGAATACAAGATAAATATAAGTAAATAAGTAGGATTCCTTTATACCAACAAGACTGTCAAGGAAGAAATTATCAAATCAATACCATTTATGATAGCCCCTAAGAAGATAAAGTACCGAGGAATTAATCTAACCCGAGAAATAACAGACCTTTACAAAGAGAACTACAAGCCGTTACTACAAGAAACTAAGAGAGACTTAGATAAATGGAAAAACCTACCCTGCTCATGGATAGGAAGACTTAACATTGTGAAAATGTCTATTTTACCCAAAGCAATTTATTTATATAATGCAATCCCAATACAAGTTCCAGCATCATTTTTTAATGAGATGGAGAAACAAATCACCAATTTTGTCTGGAAAGGGAAGAAGCCCTGGATAAGTAAGGTACTACTAAAGAAGAAGAACACACTGGGAGGCCTCTCATTACCCAACCTTAGAACATACTACACTGCCACAGTGGTCAAAACAGCCTGGTACTGGTACAAGAACAGACAGACTGATCAATGGAACAGAATTGAGACCCCAGAGATGACACCATCTGCCTATGAACAGTTGATATTCAACAAAGGCCCTAAGACATTAAACTGGGGTAAAAACATTATCTTCAACAAATGGTGCCGGCAAAACTGGATATCCATCTGCAATAAACTTAATCAAGATCCATATTTTACACCTTACACAAAAACCAACTCCAGCTGGATAAAAGACCTAAATATCAAACCTAAAATGATAAAGCTCATCCAAGAAAAGGTGGGAACAACAATAGAAGTTTTAATACACAATGAGGACAGACTCCAAAATCTGTCAAAGAAACCATAATCAACAGAAGAGAAAATAGATAAATGGGAACTACTAAGAATCAAACACTTTTGCTTATCCAAAGACTTTATTAATAGAATTAAAAGAACACCCACAGAATGGGAAAAAATATTTGGCAACTCTATGTCAGGCCGACACCTGACCTCCATAATCTATAAGATACTACAAAATATCAATAAGAAGAAGATAAATCATCCAATTAAGTGATGGACAAAGGAGATGGACAGACATTTCACTAAAGAGGAGATCCAGGCAGCCAAAAAACACATGCAGACATGTTCACAATCTTTAGTTATTAAAGAAATTCAAATTAAGACGACAATGAGATACCATCTCACCCCAACAAGGTTGGCCAGTATCCAAAAAACACAAAACAACAAATGCTAAAGAGGCTGTGGAGAAAGTGGAACTCTCCTACACTGTTGGTGGGGTTGCAAAGTGGTCCAGCCTCTTTGGAAAGCAATCTGGTGCTTCCTTAAAAAAATGGATATAGATATACCATTTGACCCAGTAATTTCACTACTTGGAATATATCCTATAGAATCAAGGCCTTTCACACCAATGGACACATGCTTATAACAGCACAGTCCACAATAGCAAAAAGATGGAATCAACCCAGATGCCCGAGAACAGAGGAATGGATAGGTAAACTATGGTATATATACTCAATGGAGCACTATGCAATGATAAAGAATAATGATGATTCCAGGAAACATCTCATAACCTGGTTTCAACTGGAAGACATTGTGTTGAGTGAAAGTAGTCAGTGACAAAAGGAGAACTATTGTATGAGACCCCTACAACAAGATCTCAAAAACAGACTTATGTATAGAAGAAAAGACTTTTTGATGGCTGTGAGGGGAGGGAGGGAGGGCCAGGGGGCAGTGTTTAGATTAGATAGTTGGTAGAAATTTGGTTGGGTGAAATCGGTGATAGCACCCATTAGAAACAAGAACAATATTAAGTGGATTTCAGCATAACTTGAATACTCCTTCCATCTTAACCCAATATTGCAAGGATAGAGTAGCTGGGGCAGGAGGCAGGAGACCATGTTCTTATGTGAAATCGAGACCAATTGGCACTACTAGTGTTCTGCTAAGAGGGCTCTTTGCATCCCACATTGGTGAGTGGCGTCTGGGGTCTTAAAAGCTGCCAAGCTGCCATCTGAGGGCACAGCAAATGGTCCCAACTCAGCAGGAACAGTTGCTCACCGAGGACCAAAATGACATGGGTAGAGACAACCCATAAGATAGAGAGACCCATGTAAGTGGGTGTCTGCATAGACTTGGGACTGGAAGAATCAGATGGTTCCCAGCCACCACCAGGGATAGCCTCAGTGGAGCTCACTAAGTTGAGTCTCACTGGCAACACAAGAATAAAAAGGGGTGCATCCTGAGATCTCCACTAAAAGACCACAATTGATGGTCCAGCAGCTTCGGAGTTCCCCTGGGAACATGGCCCCTGGCCCTGATGCTGCCCTTGCCAATAAATCGTAATGAAGATCCACTCTTTGGACACAAATGGATTGGACTTGGCAATACAGAGTGACCATATTGGATTCACTTTATGGTTCTATGCATCTATAGGATATCATCCTGCTGACCTCTGGCTGGAGGAAGGAAAGTGGATGGAGAGGAGGGGAAAGGAGACTGTTGGGAGGATGTGACATATATGGAGCAGAGAGGAATAGTGTGCTGTCACCAGGCAGGGAGAGCAGTGAAAGCTGCACATAGGTGGGCATGTAAATTTATATGGGAATGTACATTTTCACTCAACCATAATAAAAAAAATTATTAAGAAAAGACTTGGGGAGGTAAAGCTAAGGTTGTGGAGTAGTCAGATGTTTTCTAACATTCCTCTATCATAGATCAAATTGTGACTCCCCAAAAATGTGTGTAACTGTTTGGCTAGGCCACGATTCATGGTATTGTGTGATGCTCCTGTATGTTGTAAATCCTGCACTTATGATGGTAATGAGGGGGAATGGGAGGCAATTGTGTTGGTGGAGCAGTACTCAATATGTAAGATTATATTACTGTACCTTGATGCAATCTTTTCAGATATAAAGGAAAGGGAAACAAGCAAAGAGTTATGGACCTCATACCAGGAGGAAAGAAGCAGTGCCAGAAGCAGAACACACACTTTTGGTCCTTGCGATTCAGAAACTTCTGGTTCACTAGAAAATTGACTGCAAGGACCTTCTTCCAGAGCCAACAGAGAAAGACATCCCCTGGAGCTGATGCTCTGAATTTGGACTTTTGGCCTAGTTCTCTGTGAGAAAATAAATTTCTCTTTGCTAAAGCCATCCAAGCAAAAAAGATGGAATCAGCCTAGATGCCTGTCAACAGATGAATGGCTAAACAAATGATGATATATTCACACAAGGGAATACTACAGAATGATAAAAAACAAAGACGATTTAGGGAAACATCTGATACAATGGCACCACCTGGAAAACACTATACTGAATGAAATTAGCCAGATGAAACAGGACAAATACTGTATGAAACCATTGTAATAAGTATGCAACAAAAGATTTATGCACAGAAGAAAATAATCTTTGACGGTTATGAGGATGGGATGGGAAGGAGAGAGATTTCTATGAATTAGATAGTAGTTAGAATTCAGGTTACGGTGTGACAGCATGCACTAGAAAAGAGGTATCTACAAAGAGACTGCATCAAAACTAAATCGTTCCCTAAATACAACCCAACTCTTTGGAAGAACAGAGTGATGTGGACAGTAGTTGGGGGACCATATTTTCAGGGGACATCTGTACTAACTGGCTTATCAACGCTTTTTTCCTTTTTCTTTAAAGAAATTTTCTGCATACTACTTGGGTGAGTGCTATATTGGGTCTTAAAAGCTAAGAAGCTGCCATCTAAGTAGTATCAATTGTTCCCAATCAACCTGGACCAGAGGTTAACGAAGGTAATCAAGGACAAGAGGAAAATATGAGCCCAGAAGATGGAAGGTGTTATATGTTCAGCACAGGACCAATAGAACTAGATGGTGCCTTGCCGCCACCACCCCTTATTCCCCAGAAGGGGCACACAGTATAGAGCACCTGACATAGTGGGATAAATGTAAGTGTGCAGAACTAGAACTCTACCAAATGACCACACTCCAGGCTCCCTCAGTCTGGAAAGTTCCCTGAGAACATGACCACCAGACTCTCTAACCCCAAACTGTATTCAGTACCAAAGCCAGCGCTGCAGACAAAGACTGAACTGGACTGTATAAGACATGGAGTGATGCTGATGTTGAACAAACTTTTGGACTTACGTGTATACAAGCTGCTGTCTGAGAAGTTCATTGCTGAAGGCAAGATGATAGGGTAAGGGGAGACAGGTCTTGGTCAAACAGGCACAGGGAGATCTGGGTAAAACAAGGGAGTGTACTGTCATGGGGGAAGGGAAAACAGAGTAGAGTAGTGGTGTCAGTTAAGGGTGTTATGTGGCAAATCAATATGGATTGTAAACTTGTAATTAAATCACAATAACATTTATTTTTTTAAAAGCCATCTACTTGTAGTATTCCTGTTATTGCAGCACTAGAAGACTAGGACACACTATTACAACAAAGACTCCCCCAAAAAGTGATTATCTATGACATTCTAGGAGTTCTGAACATCAAAGGGAAAGTTAAGAAAACACAACTAGTGACAAGGAAGGGACAATAGATCCAGAAGTACCCAAGACTAGACAGATTTGACCCAACGGGATTCTGCACCAGGCAGGTGGATTGGCTTCAGCCACCGTGGTGAGTAGAGCAGTGGTGCTCAGAAAGAATCTTCCTTAGCAGGAGAGACTAAGCAGCAGACCACATACTCACACCTCTAAAATCAGTGAAAAACAGCATTTGATCATAAAAAGCTAAGTGGTTTATATCTAACCTGGTGTGTGCAGAACTAACTCTCTAATTTCAGATAAATCTCTCTCTCTTTTCCTTGCATTTCCCCTACCCTTCTGTGCACTGCACCAGGCTCCATAGACTGTCACATTACCTGGTCCAGAAGTAGGACCCCTTATACATGCCTTGGCTCAGATGCCTAATAACAGCTCTAGCCACCTGGTAATAGGATGTTAGGACCTCTAAGGTACCAATAATCAAACTGGCTCACATGACCAGTCTTTTAAGGCATTTTAATACACAAGAAAAGAAATTAGAACACAGTAAGAAAACATAAATAAATACAATGACTTGCTGACGGCTCAGAGACAACAGTGAATATCAGATCACCTAAAGAGGCACAATGGCTTCAGAAATCTCCTAAAACAAAGAAATTTTCCAGATGAAGAGAACCTTTTGGAATTATTGGAGGTAGAATACAAAACACGAACATTTAGAAGTCTTAAACAGAGGTTAGGAAGGAAATCAGGCAAAGTATAGCAGAGCACAATTTCAAATTGAAGAGGTTGCAAGAAACTTTTAAAGGAGGGTAGTCAGAAATTCAGCACATTAATAACAAAATTGCAGAATTAGAGAACTCAATAGAAAGTCAAAGGAGTGGAAGTGAGGTAACAGAAGTCAGAAATTGTGAGATTGAGGATAAAGCACCTGACACCAACATGTTTCAGGGAAAATCAGAAAAAGAATTTTAAACAGTGACGAAACACTAAGAGTTATGGGGACTTTATCAAGAATGAATGATTACAGTAGTCGAATGAGGGGATAACAAAAAATACATAGAGAATTACTGAAGATTTGTTGACAGAAACTCCCCTGATATTGTGAAAAATGAGAAGATATCTATTCAAGACACTCATTGAATTCCAAACAAGGTATATTCCAAAAGAAAGACACCAAAACATATCATAAGCAAATTTACTAAAACTAAAGATGAGGAGATAATTTAAAAGTGGCTAGTAATAAGCAAAAAAATTATCTACAAAGGACAGTCAATAAGATGAGGCTTGGACTACTCAGTAGAAACCATGCAGGCAATGGGATGATACATACAAAGCCTTGGAGGAAAATAATTGTCAGCCAAGAGTTATATATCCAGCAAAACTATCTCACTCAAACATGATGGTGAAATTAGGACATTTCCAGATAAACAGAAATTTAGGGAGTTGGCAAAAACCAAACCAAACTTACAAGAACTACTAAAGGGAGTCCTTCAACAATCTTTTCTGTATTTTCTGCTATCCCTCCCTGTTCAGTAACTCCAGTTATCCACAGATTATTTCTCCTGATAGAGACCCACACGCTTCTTAGCACTTCTTCATTTTTCTTAATTCTTTTATCTGATTTCTCCTCATAAATACTGGTCTCAGAAGCTTCATCTTCAGTCTCACTCATTCTGCACTCCATTTCCTCAGTCTTGCTCTTTTGGCTTTGCACTGTATTGTCTAACTCTGTAATTTTATTACTTATCTGCTGGATTTCTGATTGTTGATGTTCTAGTAGTTCATATAAGTTACTTAATTTTTCATTTTGTTCTGCTGCACTTTGTTTAATCTCTGGAAGGGAATATTTCTTTTGTATTCTACCTCCAATAATTCCAGAAAAGCTTCTTCACCTGGAAAGTTTCTTGATTCTTTATTTTGGGAGTTTTCCAGAACCATGGTGTTCTGCTTATTTAAATGGTTAGATGCTGGTTGTTGTCTTCACACCATCAAGAAGCTGTTCAGTTTCTCTATTGCCACACCAACAGGAGCTGTGGCAAAGTGGTAAGAAGGGTGCGAGTTAGGGCACTGCTAGACTTGACCATCAGCTGTGTTCTTTAGGTGCAGCTGACTTAGGTACACCTTCTCTGGTAATAGAGACGCTATCAAGCCCCATGATGTTGCTTGGCTTGGCTGCTGCCCCCATTTGGGTCCTCAGAGGTGACCAGCACCACCTCCTGGCAGTTAAGAAGGCAGCTTACTTGTGTCAACTCTTCAGTGTCACGCCAATGGAGACAATGGCACAGCTCAGAGAAGGGGGGAGAGAAGGATGCCTCCACACTTGGCCATCAGAGACTGCTGCATTATCTAGATGCAGTTATCTTAAAAATTGATTTTCTGCTGACAGAGGCACTATCCAGTCATAGCTGAAAGTAGCCAGGCCCTTAAAGATAGTAGGCCTTGCCTCCTGGCTGGCCAAGATGATGCCCTACTTATGGAGTCTCTCAGGGGCTGTCAGCATATACTGTGACATGGCTCATTGAATGGAGGTGGAAATGGTGCCACCACACTCAGCTGCCAGTTACTACTGCATTCTCTAGCTGTGCTTATCTTAAAAACTGCTTTTCTGTTGAGAGACGTGCTGATAGGCAGCAGCCAATAGCAGCCGGGCCCTCAGGGGTGGCAGGCCCCACCTCCTGGGTGACAAAGGTGGTGCCCTACTTATGGAGTCTCTCAGGGGCTGTCAGCAGACATCACGATGTAGTTCAAAGAAGGGAGGGGTTAGGGAACTGATACATTTGGCTGCCAGCTGTCAGCCACCACTACATTCTGTAGGTACAGTTGTCTTAAAACCAGCTTTTCTGTTGGGAGAAGCACTGTCCAGGCAGGCACTGTTGCTCAGTGTGGGAGTTAGCCCCAGCCAAGCCCTCAAGCACAGCTGAATCCGCCTCTGTGCTGACCAAGATGGGATCCCACCTGAGCCACCTCTCCTGTAGTGAGTCAGCAGTATCTATGGCACAGCTCAGAGAAGAGAGTGGGGAGGGGCACTGGCACCCTCAGTCACCAGCCTCTGTTGGGTTCTCTATGTGACTGTCCCAAGCTCAGCCTCTCTACCAGGGGATGCACTATTTAGTTAGCTATGTAGCTCAGCATAGTAGCCCACCCAAGCGAGGTTCTCAAGCTTGGCAGTCCCAGCCCCAGTCTCCTGGTTAACAAAGAAGGTGTCCATATCTGTAATCCTCTCAGCTGCTGCACCAGCAGAAGCAGGGACTCACTGTGCCACTGTTCTGCCTCCAACAAGGTAGCTTCTCCCTTCCTGTCACCCATTCTGATCTCACAACTTTAATCCTGATCTTGGGGCTTCCAGAACATCCACACTGCTCTGTTCAATTATTTTTCTAGGCTTTAGTTCTCAGAGGGAATCAACAAGACATGTGACTAGTCTGCCATATTGCCCCTCCTTGTCACCATTTTTATTCAACATTGCACTAGGGGTTCTAGCCAGAGCAATCAGGAGAGAAAAAGAAACAAAGGACATCCAAATTGGCAGGGAAATAGTAAACATATATTGATTTGTAGATGATATGATTTTATACACAGAACCCCCTAAAGAATACACAAACACACACACACAGACACATGATGCACACACACACACACCAAAAAAAAAAAAAAAACTACTGGAACCAGTAAAAGAATTCAGCGAAGGATCTAGATACAAGACAAACATACAAAAATCAGTTGGATTCCCTTATACCACAAAGAGAACAGCAAAGAGGAAATCACCATATCAATGCCATTCACAACAGCCCCCAGGAAAGTAAAATACTTAGGAGTAAATCTAACCAGAAATATAAAAGGCCTATACAAAGAAAACTTCAAGACATTACTGCAAGAAACCATGTTGCTCATGGATAGGAAGACTCAACATGGTGAATATGTCTATTCTACCCAAAGTGATGGCTACAATGAAACCCCAACACAAACTCCAATTGCATTTTTGGATGAGGTGGAAAAACAAATTGCCAACTGCATATGGAAAGTGGAAAAGCCCCAGATAGGTAAAGCATTATGGAAGAGGATAAAGTGGGAGGCCTCGTACTACCTGATTTTAGAACTTAATACACTGCCACAGTAGTCAAAACAGCCTGGTACTGGTACAAAAACAGATACTTAGACCAATGGAACAGAATTGAGAATCTAGGCATAAAATTGTCCACCAATGAATAGTTGACAGTTGACAAAAACCCAAAATCCATAAACTGGGGGAAAAGATTGTCTCCCTAACAAACGGTGTTGGCATAACTAAATACCTAGCTGCAAAGAAGTGAAACAAGACTCACATCTCACATCAGGCATAAAAACTAACTCATAATGGATCAAAGACCTAAACACAAAATCTAAAACCACAAAGATCACAGGGGCAATGTTGGGAGCCCTAATATATGGCACAAACATAGTACAAAACATTACTAACAACACACAAACATCAGAAGAGAAAACAGGTAACTGGGAACTCCTAGAAATCAAACAGTTATGCTCATCCAAAGACTTCACCGTAAGAGTCAAAAGGCAACTTACAGAATATGAAAAAATTTTGACTATGACAAATCTGATTAGAGTCTAATCTCTAAAATCTACAAGATACTGCAAAGCCTTTACAACAAAAAGGCAAATAACCCAGTTCAAAAATGGACAACGTATATGAACAGACACTTCACCAAAGAAGACATTCAGATAGCTAACAGATACATAAGAAAATGCTCATGATCATTAGCTGTTAGACAAATGCAAATCAAAACTACAGTGAGATACTATCTCACCCCAAGCTGGTATTAATGCAAGAACACAAGATAATAAATGTTGGAGAGGATATAGAATGACTGGAACACTTAGGCACTGCAGGTTGGATTATAAAATGGTACAACTACTTTGGAAATTGATTTCACACTTTCTCAAAAAGCTAAAAATAGAAATACCATACAATTTAGCAATGCTACTTCTTAGAATATATCCTAGAGAAAGAAGAACTGCCACACAAATGGATGCATGTCTACCAATGTTCATCACAGCGTTGTCTACAATAGTAAAAAGGTGGAATCAACCTAGGTACCTAACAATGGATGAATGGATAAACAAACTATGGAATGTTCATGCAATGGGATATTATGCAATGATAAAGAACACTGATGACTTAGGGAAATATCTTGTAACACGGACGAATCTAGAAAACCTTTATGCTTAATGAAATCAGTCAAATGAAAAGAGCAAATATCGTACGAGACCACTATTTAAGGACTCAACAACAATTTTAAACAAAGAAGAAAACATCATTTGATGATTACAAGGGTGGGGTGGGAGACAGAGGTGTATTCACTAAGTAAATAACAGATAAGAATTATTTTAGGTGAATGGAGAGACAATACACTGAAGAGTGGAAGTGAGGGTAAACAGTCTAAATCAGAAGCTTACAAGTGTTCTAAATAAAACAATCTGAGGGACAGAGTAGCAGGGCAGCAGTCTGGGAACCATGGTTTCAGGGGACATTCAGGTCAACTGGTATAACAAAGTTTATTAAAATCTTCTGCATCCTACTTTGGTGAGTGGCACCTGGAGTCTTAAAAGCTATCAAGCAGCTTTCAAAAAGCATCAATTTGTTTGAACCCACCTGGCGCAAAAGAGAAAGAAGAGCATCAAAACACAAGGAAAACATGAGCCCAAGAGACAGAGAAGATCACAGAAACCAGAGACTACATCAACACGACACTAGAAGAACTAGATGGTGCCCGGCCACCACCAAAGACTGCACTTATAGCGAACTCAACCAGGAGTCCCTGCTGAAGTGAGAGAAATGTGGGATGCAAAACTCGAACTTTAGTAAAAAGACCAGACTTTTCGGCCTGACAGACTGGAGTGTCCCCAGAAGACATGGTCCCCAGAGTCTCTGCTAACCAAGAACTGAAAATATTCTGGAAGCCAACTCCTCAGACAAACACTGAACTAGTACATAAGACATAAAATGATACTGATGAAGAATGTGCTTCTTGGCTTAAACAGATACAGGAAACTAACGAGGCAGCTCCTGCCTGGTAGCAAGACAAGGAGACAGAGGGGGACAGTAGCTGCTTAAACGGACATGGGAAATACGGGGTGGAGGGGAGGAGTGTGCTGTCACAGTGTGGGGAGAGCAGCTAGGTTACATAACAAAATGTGTGTAAGTTTTTGAATGAGAAATTGACTCCAACTCTTTCACTGAAAACACTTCTAAAAAAATGTTCTGCATCCCACTTTGTTGAGTGGTGCCTGGGGTCTTATAAGCTAGCAAGCAGCCATCAAAGTATCATCAGTTGGTCCCAAACCACCTAGATCAAAGGAGAATGAAGAACATCAAAAACGCAAGGAAAATATGAGCCCAAGAGACAGAACGCTCCACATAATCAAGAGACTATCTCAACATGAAACTAGATGAACCAGATGGTGCCCAGCCATCATGAATGACAGGGAATACAACACAGAATCTCTCTGCATCAAGAGAAAAATAGGGTGAAGAATTTCAACTTTGTTAAAAAGAACAGAACTGATGGTCTGACAGACTGGAGAGTTCCTGAAGATGTGGCTCCACAATCTCTGTTAGCCCAGAACTGAAACCATTTCTGAAGCCAACTCTTTGACAAACGCTGGACTGGACTATAAGACATAAAATGATGCTGTTGAAGAGTGTGCTTCTTGGCTTAAGTAGATACATGAGACTAACTGGTGGCTGTGTCTAGAGAGAAGACCAAAAAGGCAGATGGGGACAGGAGCTAGATAAATAGACATGGGAAATACAAGATGGAAAGCAGGAGTTTGCTGTCACAGTGTGGGGACAGCAACTAGAGTTAAATAACAATGCATGTGTAAGTTTTTGTACAACAAAAGGGAATTGTAAGCTTTTACTTAAAGCACAAGAAAACATTAATTAAAATAAAAATAAATCAAGTGATGTATTACATAGGGAAAATATGTTTCAAAAGACATCTTTAAGTGTTAACAAAAGATGTTAGTTTGATAATTAAGTAGCTCCTGACCCAAGCCATGGTCATATGAGTGACTCATAGGCATATGAAAGCCGTACGACAAAAAAAGAAGACTGAAGAAAAATTTGAATTGCAGTGTTGAAGAAGAATTTTGAATATACCATAGGCTTCCAGGAGAATGAACAAATATGTCTTGTAGGAATTATAGCCAGAATGTTCCTTAGAAGTGAGGATGCCAAGATTTCATCTCACTTAGTTTGGACAGGTCGTCAAGAGGGACCTGTTGCTGGAGAAAGACATCATGCTTGGTAAAGTGGAGCATCAATGTAGAAGGGGAGGTCCTCAATAAAGTGTTTGACAAAGTGGCTGCAACAATGTGCGCACACATAGGAATGACAGTGAGGATGACTCACAACTGGACAACATTTCATTTTGTTATATATAAGGTCACTAAGAGTCAGAGTGACACCTAACACCAAGTCATCTCACCTCAAGGTCTGCAATCACATGTCCATAGAAGGTATAACTTTAAATGAATTCCTTTCTGGTCATTAAAACACAAACCCATTAAAAAGTAAATACATAAACCCATTAAAAATATAATCCTTAATAATTAAATAAAACAATTTACTGTATTGGACCGTTAGCTACAAGCCAATGAAATGTGACTTAGACAAAAAATATTGGGAGCTGTTATACTCTATCCTGGTCTGCAACTGGGGTCATAGGATTCGGGCGTTGGTTACCTGACATATACTATATCTTAACTAGAAGACGAGATGACAGTAGAATCTTTAGCAACCTCGAATAAAATGGGGATTTGAGAGGTGGCATGGCATGGTGATTGAGCACAGAAACTTAAGAGCCAGCCAGCCAGGGTTCAAACATCACCTCTGTCACTAACTGTCTGAACTTAGGCAAGTTGTTTAAACTCTCTGTGTTTCAGTTTCCCTATTTTAAAAACAGAGATGAAAATAATTATGCCTGTTTCACAGAGTTGGTATGAGGTTTAAATGTGTAAGTGTTGAATAGAACTTAGAGCAGTGCCTGGCACATGGTCAGTGCTCCTATTTACAGTCAATAAAACCTGCTAACTCTCAGTGGAGAGCTGAGCATGGTCAGCCCCCATTAGGATCAGGAGTGGAGGGGGCCCTCACTGAGGCTAAGTCTGTATATGTGTGACTTTCAGGTTCCTTACTGTGGGTTCTCTGATCACTTCTGTGTCAGCACAGTGAGACTGGATTGGCCCCATCTTTAAATAGAAGAGAGGGGAGAGGACCAGCAGGCTAAGAGATGTATTCCATGCTTAGCACTTCATCTACATAGATTCAAGAACAGGGATGGACATGGAAGAGCTGAGAATGAGAACAGCAGCTGCTGCTGCCATTATTCGCAATATCATAACTGGGTCAGATCATCTCAGATTAAAATCCTGGCCTTTCCTCTTACAACTGAGTCATCTTGAGTAAATTGCTTATCCCCTGAACTTGAATTTCTTCACATTTGTTTATGCACTTGCTGAAGTCTTTCACACACACATTCTCATTTCATCCACACCTACCACACCAGGACAGTCACACGCATACCTGTTCTTTCCCATCCTGCAACTTTTGTAAAGTTACTACAGTGTTACTGTAATTGTCACAGAAAACATTTTTTAAAAAAAATGTTCTGCATCCCACTTTGGTGAGTGGTGCCTGGGGTCTTGAAAGCTAGCAAGCAGCCCTCAAAGTAGCATTAGTTGTTTCCAAACCACCTAGAGCAAAGGAGAACCAAGAACAATGTTTACTAATTTACATTTAAGACCCCAGGCACCACTCTCCGTTTTCTCCCACCTCAACTGACCTTCAAAGCTGTAGGTGGCAGAAGAATTCAAGTATTTTGAGCCAATTGTGACTGTCTTGAGACTCACCTGGTGGAGAGAAAGCAGAGCTCCCACAGGAAAGACAGCCCATCTGGCCAGGCAAGGGGCTGAATGTTCCCTCAGGGCATGGGAGACAGGCTCCAGCAGCCTGAGCTTCACTGCTGTTTCCAAAAGTCCCCGCTGGACAGGCTCTGGGGCTTCCAGTCCTGGCTGGGCAGTAGTGCCCCAATGGGCAGGGTTGGCTTTGGTAACTCTCTGTCCCTAGAGGGAGAAAACCCAAACCCACTGTTGTCCAGTTGATTCCAACTCCTAGCGACCCTACAGGACAGGGTAGAACTACACCCTTAGAGTCTCCAGGAAGTGCCTGGTGGATTTGAATTGCCAGCCTTTTGGTTAGTAGCCGTAGCACTTAACCACTACGCCACCAAGATTTCCTTATTCAGCGCCTCTGTCTGAGGCAGGGACTGAGAAATAGGTGGACGGATTCAGGGCAAGACTGTGCTTGCCGTGGAGGAAGTAAAGCAAACCTGGGAAGAACATAGATTGTAGGGAAGACAGGAGGCCCTACTGGTGTCCCAACTTCCAGCCACCTCCCCAACCATACACTCTAAATATCCCCTTGTTCTGCAAGCTCCACAAAATACCAGTCGCATCTTCCCAGCCAAATAAAAAACAGGGCAAGGGCTCAGCACTGCTGGTACCTCTCAGCAATAGCTGTCCCATTTTCTCAAGTATCTGGGCTACAGATGCCAAGATACTAACCTGTGTGGCATTTTGCAAAGTCTGCAATTTACAAGTCTCTGAAACAGAACATTGAGACGGACACCGGACACTGCATCTACTTCTCTGGATCCCCTTCCCTTCTGACCTCACCGTCTTCTTGGCTTGCCCAGACCCACTCCCATATGCTCCTGAAGCTTAAGGGATTCTGCAGCAGTACATCTCCCTCACCTGAGTACTCAACACTCAGTCCCCCTGCCTTTCTCCCAGGCTCCCAAGGCACTCACCCTGTGGGCAGCTGAACCCTGGGGGACAGGGCTGGCATGGCTGTGAGTCCACACCCCCACTGCGGTAGGTCCCCGCTGCACAGAGGCGGCAGCAGGTCTCTTCAGAGACTCTGAGTTCACTGACATTCAGGGCCTCAGAGCCCCCAGGGCACGCAAGTGGACGGGCACTGCCCAGAGGGCAGTAGTAGGGAAACACACACCTATAGAGACACAGATCCTGGACTCAGCTTCCCATTGGCAAGCCTGTGATTTGTTACTGCTTTTTATCTCAGTGGGTGGGTTTATCTCACTAACATCATGGGCACTCCCAAGGTTTGGGGCTTAGAGCTGGTAGGTGGAGAGTACTCTGAAAGTATCCCAAATAGGAGCCCTGCGTCTGATGGGACATAAGCAGGACCAAGGTGCCTTTGTGGAAGACATAGTGCCATGCCCTGGTGGCCAAACCATTAGGCAGTGTCCGCGCTGTGACTCTGCCCACCACATCCTGGGAAAAATGATTTGTAGAGAAGATTCTGGTTGTTGAGGTTGGAGAACACTGAGAAGGGCAGAAAATGCCAAGCCTGGACACAGGGTTAACATTGCCAGGTAAAACACAGGGTGCCCAGTGAAATTTGAGTTTCAGATAAGCAATGAATAATTTTCTTTAGAATAAGCATGTCCCAAAAATTAAATGTGGCATACTTATATTAGAATGTATTTGTTGTTCATCTGAAATTCAGATTTAACTTGATAACTTGAGTTTTACCTGCTGAGTCTAGCTATCGTAGATAGGGTGGCCCTAGCAAGTGATGAAGAGTGTTGTCAACGCAATTTCCTATCACTCTCCCCCACGGACAGACAGGGGGATGGGTTGCATGTTAAGACCCTAACTCTGAAGCCAAAACGTAGGGTTGTCAAGGACCTTGTATCTGAGCCCTTTGGCTTGAATCACTTGGGAAACTAAGGGGTTGACTTCTGGAATGTGGCACGTCTGTCTGGAGCCCCCAGAGGCTGAAACATGGGGGACCCCCAGATTCATACACATGAAGGAGCCCCCAACTCACACTGATGAGGGACAGTACTCACAGTTGCCCTGGGCCAGTGTAGGTGGAGGAGCCCCCAGGACAGACATAGCCCCTGGGGCACAGTGGGGGGACCCCAGTCTGGGGCCCACAGTAGGAACCAGCCCTACACGGGACCTCGGCCACAGCACCTGAGGGAGGCAAAGGCAAGGGGTTCAAGGAAAGCGCACTAGTGTGGGCAAGGTGCGGAGCCACGAGGGGACTCCTGGGGCACCACCCTGCAGTGCGGCGAAAGTCCAGGGACTCTCAGTTTTCTGGAGAAGCTGTCATTTGGGGCTCGGGAAGGTAGTGGGTAAATTGGGCCGCATGGCTGTGCCCACCCCACATGCAGAGACTTCCTGGGTGGCCTGGGTGGGAGGAAAGCTCCCCTGGATTAAAGCCTGGTGGTCAATGAGGAAGGGGCAGGTGTAACTAGGGGAGGGGCTGGGCCCACTGTGGGTGAAAGGAGGGCATCTTGGTGCGCTGGAGGGGGTAGCACGCAGTGGATTAGAGCACTTGGATACGGAAGGCAGGGTTGGGCGAGGGCCACATGGTCAAACACCTGCAAGCCACCCACCAGGACCCACCCATCCAGCAGAGCAGGATGCTCTCCTTGATCTTTTGGCTCCTACTTATTCTCCCACTATAGGCCGGGCCTCTGTCCCTCCCTCTCCCTCCCTCTCCCTCCCTCTCCCTCTTCCTCTTTCTCCCTCTCTCCCTCTCCTCCTCCTCTCTCTCTCACTCTCCCTCTCCCTGCCTGCTCAGACCACTCAGTGTCCTCCCAAAAGGAAGCTGGTGTCGGCCCTGGGATTATGGATCAAAGGGAGGGCAACAGGAAGGAAGGGAGTGCCAAGAAGTGTGGGCAAGGCCTGGGATGGCAGGAAGGGTCTGGGCAGCTTCACCTGCTGGGCACTCGGAGCCAGCTCCGCAGGGAATTGCAAAAACACTTGCATGGCCTGTCAGCTTGGCATCAGGGCAGTAGTAGCCAGAGGGACAGAGCTCACATTCTTCCCATGATGATGCTCCAGGCTTTGTTCTAAAGGTACCCGGAGGGCAGAGAAAAGCACCCTGACCACCTGGACACCAGTGGCCTGGGGGACATGGGCGGTCTTCAAAGGAGGCAAGACCTGGGGTACAAAGTGTCAGAAAAAGATTGGATGGCTCCTGGTGCTTCCCATGGGCCTCCTCTCTGTTCTCAAATAAGTCTCAACCCTCAACATCCTGCTTGGGAGCAGCCACTCACCTGAGAATGGGCAGTGATAGCCAGCGGGACAGGGTAGACACTCTGCCTGACTTTGGCTTCCTGTTGCTGCCAGGTAAGTGTGCATAGGACAAGCCTGTGGCATTCCTGGGGAGCTCCGACTTCCTCCAGGGCAGTAGTGGCCGGCAGGGCACAGATATGTGCCTGGGTCCCCTGTAGAGTGAGAGCTGCCTCCTTTTCCATCCTTGCCTGCCTCTCTACACCCAGCATGCCGATAGCCCTCTTGCGAACCAGCATCCTAGCCTATGATGCCCCCAGAACCAACTTCTCTTTTTGCACATGTGGTGGGCTGGCACCACCACTCCACGGCTCACCTGCTTTGCACCACTGCCCAGGGGGACAAGGCTCACAATCTTCCCTCTGCTTGCCTCCGGGAGCAACTCTCATGGTGTGAGGTGGACACAGGCTTGGCTGTCCACTGCCCTCTGGGCAGTAAAAACCTATACCAGATAGGGTCACTTTAGGGTCTTGAGGAGGGGCAGAGCAGGGACCCAAAGTGGCAAATGAAGGAACAGGAATGTGGGAGGGCAACATGTCCACACCAGGCCTGTGGATTCTACCATCCTGTGGGTTGGAGATCTAGATTTTTAGTCCTAGCACAACTTACTTTGTGTCTTTTATAAAATCATTCACCATCCTGAACTATACTTTATGTTTAAAAAAAGCCCACTGCTGTCGAGTTGTTCCAACTGATAATGAACTTATAGGACAACGTGGAACTGCCCCCACAGAGTTTTCAAGGAGCAGCTGGTGGACATTCTTGTGTAGCAACTAGTTTTACAGACGGCACTTGCTTTTTGGCTTTTGACTGCTAGAGCCCTGATAAGCTGCAAACTGGAAGGTTGTTGGTTTGAACCCACAAGCTGCTCTGAGGGAGAAAAACGTAACCATCCGATTCCGTAGACGTGATAGCCTTGGAAACGCCATAGGGCAGTTCTGCTGTGTCCTGTAGTGTTGTATGAGTCAGAAAAGACTCAATGGCAATAGGTTTTGGATTTTTACCATGACCACCTCTGCAATGTCCTTTTCTTGGACACTGCGGCCCCAACCTTTGCCACAGGTGAGAAACAGGGGCTGCTTACCTGGTGGACACTGCTGTCCGCATAGCTGTCTCCGGGGACAGGGAGTCTGGGGCTCTCTGGGACCCGGTATCATCAGCTCGGAGGTCCCAGCTGGGCAGAAATAACCGGCAGGACACTTGCCCCATATCTGTCCACCTCTACCAGTTAAACAGAGAGGGAAGACATAAGGTGACCAGGAAGGAGGCTGATCTGTGCCCTGCAGATCGATACCTTAGTGCTAATGAGCATCCAGCTCTGTGGTTTCAGTCGATTTTTGCTGGGATCTAGTATGGAACTTCACAGCTCTGACCCAGTGCCACACACATATATCCATGTATATCACTGAAAGAAAATTAGATTCTTCTCCGTCTGGTCTTATCTACCCTAGCCTACCCTACATCTTGTCCCATTCCATTCCAACATACTGATTGATTGATTTCACCCAGAGTTTGAACTCATTCCTCACTTTGGGGCTGAAGTGTGTCCTGGTGCCCTTGAATTGCAATGAAGAACAAGGACTCCACTGCCCTCCCTGCATCTTCCCTGGTCCTCAGTGCACATGTCCTGATGCTGGCATTGTCCAGAGTCAGAGTGGCTTCATGTATTTGTGGCCATGCTTGTGCTAGGGAAATGTGACTGCAGATTCCTGTGGAGACCTGCCCCTCTTTGGCCTGGCAGATACACCTGAAGGGATCCCTGGCCCATTCCCTCCTCTCCTTACCCACCACAGGAGTTACCTGTCCCCCATCCCTACCATTTTACCTGACTAGCAGAGAACTAAGAGATGGCCCCCCAAATATAGGGTGTGATTCTCAAGCCTGCAGCCCTGTGCTCAGCCCCCACCTAGGTGTGTTTTCCAGCCAACAGTGAATTCTGGATTCCTTTTCTCCACTGCATTTGTAGAGCCAGTGGATAAAGGGTTACCTTGGGCCTACCAACAGCAAGGCAAATGCAGCCTAGAGGCCCTCTTGGCCCTTCTGTCCTCACTCACTGTGGTGGTGCTCACACAGGTGAGACCCCCAGAACAGCCAAGTGCCACAAGAGTTTGTGCTGAGGCTCTTGGGTACTTGGGCTGGGGTTGTGACTGACTGCTGGGAAGATGAGGAACAATAGATAGGAGTCTGATCTCTGTAGCCCAGCTTTGCAGCAATAGAAAGCAGGCCAGACCTGGCAATAAGCGTCTGAACCTCCAGAAAGAGAGTCTGAGGTACCTTCTGATACTACTTTTTAAAATAATAGAAAAGAATCAGCTTCGAAGCATGTTCACCCTATTGTGAAATTTGGGACTACTCTTCTGGTGACAGCTCCCACACTTGCTGTCAGGAATTGCAGGCATCCACCTTCAAACATGCTGGGAGTTCTAAGAGAACTCCCCAGACCCAGAGATCCCCAGTGTAAAGGAACAGGGAGAACGGCAGTGAGTGGGTTGTCTGTCGGCTTTTTGCCTGTAGGCCTTTGTTTTGCCTTGCTTATGCTGGGAAGGTGGGACCAGGGCCTCTTTGAGTGGTGGGACTGATGCCGCCCACCCTACACCCCCGGAGATCTGATGGAAGGTTGGAGGGGGCCTTTCTGCCTAGGTCCCTTGCTCTACAGACCTCTACTGTTCCAGCAGGTATGCCCCTACTGCCCAGACAAGGAAACTGGGCCCAGAACCACCAACTCAGTGGAATCTGGGTGCCCTAAATCTCAGTCTTTAGGGTTGCTGCTGGACACACAAGTGTGTTATATTGTAATTGTCCCTCACCATCTCCCTAGCCTGATGGACATAATAGCTACTAATGGACAAAAAGTATGTGTTTCAAGGGAGATGATTACCATCTGAGAAAACCCAAGAACTCTGTAAAGCTGTCTTAGTTAAAGGAAGAAAGGCTGTTCCTTCTTACCAGTAGGTCTATTTCACTCTGAAAAGGGGCAGTATATGGTATCCATTGTCAGGGGGGGCATTCCACCTTTATTACCCCCAGTTCTACTTAACACCTTTTACCACCTGCTCTCCACACACACTACTGGCATGTAGACACGGCTGTATTTATTATTTAGTAGTATTTAGCACTTGTAGAGAGGAACTTAGGCATGCATGGATGCAATCTTTCCCTGTGAATAGGAGCTTAACTTCAGGGAACCTAGGCTGATGAGGACTTGTGCTGGTCTGTTCTTCTCTGTCCTTCTATTCTTTGAATAATAAACACTGTTGGTTACGCCATTAGAAGTTTCTGGTTTGTTTTCTGCTTCAAACAGTTCTTCTCTAAAAATCTGGGAATATGGTGACACTGGGACCTGCTTTCTGACAACTCTATTCAGAGTCTCTCCCACCCCAACCAATTAAGAAAGCTATTTATATTGTAGAAAATCATGAAGTAGAAGGAAGACTTGTCCATCTTTTTTTCCAAGTGCAAAGAATTTTGCTACAAGGAACTTGCCTGTGATTTTAGGCAGGGACTGAACAGACCATTTCCATTTTCTGCTGATTCTGCCTCAGTTGGAAGGTATTTTTTTCCTTAAATCTAGGCCTGTGATAATTTTCTTGGCTGTCTTTGTCTAATTCTTAGGCTCTCCCATCCTCAAGACAAGGGTTGTGGTCTCGTACTCCCAGCTCAGTTCTCATGCCAGCGTGGCTCACTGGCTGTCTAGTGCAGGTGTCTCAGAGACGGTGGGACAGCCCAGCGGGGGCAGTTTTATTATGGCAGCAGCAGGTAAGGGAAAGACTTTGGAGTTACTGACCTGCAGTAATGTCCAGGGGGACAGACAGAGCAGTCACCCTCTTCCCGGAGGCCTGAGGCATCCCGGGGAGTAAAGGTACCTAGAGGACATGGAGGCGGAGACCACGTCCCTGTAGGGAGAAGGGAGGGAGCAAACTGTAAAGATGAGGAGGCCACGTGCCTGGGAAGAGAAGTAGATGAAGATGCAGAGATGACGCCCCTTGAAAGGCAACCAACAGCAAAGACGGCAAATCTGTGAGAAAATCAACAGTGGAGACGGGGAGACCACGTCCTTGGGGGAGAGCAAACAGCGATGACGGGAAATCGTATCCCTGGGTGGAACAGGTAGTGAAGGCGGGAGTCCATGAGCCCATGCAGGACACCGATAGTGAAGAGAGGAGCTCACATCTCTGTGGGCAGATGGTGAAGACTCAGCACCCAGTTGAGGCCACATCAGTACACACAGCCCTGCCACACTTGGCGCTACGCTGACTCACAGAAAGCTCTAGTAACAGTGGGCCTGACTTAGGCCCCATGCCCATCAGTTCCAGCTGTCCCTGAAGGATGCAGAGCCCCACTGTCCTGCTCTGCTTTCTCAGAGCTGATGAAGAGATGTGATTTGCATTGCTCCCTTAAGAGATAAGGCAGGGCAGTTCTTAACAAAAAAGGAAGAAATTTAATAGTTCTTTCGGGGCAATGAAGCTACCCATCTATCCAGAGAGCTTACTGAGGTACCTAAGTGTGCTAGGCTCTGTGCTAGGCTCCTGGGACTTTATCTGAACCATGGCACCTAGCCAGCCCACATGGAAGAGTGTCTCCACCTGGGGACACCGCCTCCAGCTGTGGCATGAACAACCATCTTCCACTCCTGCTGTTCTTTTCACCCAGATGAACTACTGGCCACAGCTGGTTAAATGGAGTGTGTCTCTGCAGATACGTGAGGGTTTCTCTCTTCCCCCACCTCTCTCGCTTTATCCACCTCTGACACTTATCTGTGGAATGATGCCCCGACTCTGTAAGCCACAGTCGTTTCCTGGTGCCCCTGGGGTATGCTGTTAGGTACCAGCTGCATACCAATTTAAGACAAAAAAAAATCTCTGTCTGAAAGTAAAGTTTCAAGGCAGAGGCTTGATGTACTATGAGTTTGAAACAAAATAATGTGGATGGGAGTAAGACTTGAAAGCCAACAGCTCAGAATTTAGTAATGGGAAGTGTAGAGTAAGAGAAATCAGCAGACAGCAAGAGTGGGGCAGGGGTCCCGGCTGTCCTAGGCCCAGAATCAGAGGGAACAGTGTTCCCCAGGACATATGCTGTCGCTCTTCCGAACTATAATACACAACATAATTGTGGCAAAAATAGGTGAGAGGCTTTGATGCTGGGATGTTCAAAACATTCTAAGACAAAAAGGTGACTCAGTTAAAGGGGGCTCATATGCCATTAGTATCACAGTCATGGGAAGGAACAGACTCAGCGTGACTTGTGGATCAGTTTGAGGAAGCTTATAGGAATGTTATGCCTAGGTCTGGAGGGACTCTGGGACCACCCTAGGCCAGAGATGATGGCAAACAGGTCCCATCACCTGTGTTGTGCAAAAATTCCCCCAATATTACACCTAAGCTATGACACTTTATTGGGCACTTATTTGTCTCCTGATCTACCCGACAACCTTTACGTGTGTGTGTGTTCATGTATGTACATTTGTGTGTATGCTAATGTGACCGTGTGCACATGTTCATGGATAATCCTGTGTGTATGTGTATTCACGTATTTGAGGTCTGACAAGTCCACGAACTTAATTGTTCTAAGTGCCACATACCCCCGTGCTGAATGTCACTATGGTCATAGTATAAGTACTCCCCTTGGGAAGCTATGCACTGACACTAGCATTTAATCCACCCTTCAAAGCAATTTTGGAACTCCTTCTGGAATGAGCATTGTGCATGGTAGCACGGTGGCAAGTTCATGAACTTAATTGTATAGTTGTCTGTGAGGGAGTTTTTAGCCAGTAAGCAAATAACTGTATTGGAACACCCTCCCTACTCACCTGATCTGGCCCTCAATGAGTTTTTCTTTACCCAAAGATAAAAGAAATATTGAAAGGAAGACATTTTGATGACATTCGGAACATCAGGAGTAATATGTTGACAAGTCTGATGACCATTCCAGAAAGAGTTCCAAAACTGCTGTGAAGAGTGGACTAGGTGCTGGCATCAATGCATAGCATCCCAACGGGAGTTTCTCAAAGGTGACCATAGTGATATTTAGCAATGAGGTATGCAGTGCTTTTTCTAGGACGAATTTGAGAATTTAACTGGCAGTCCTCTTACGTTAAAGTGTGAACTTGTGTGCTACTGTATCTGTGTGTGTTGTAAATATGTATGAGTTGCATGCGTGTATTTTGCACATGTGTGTTTGTGTTTGTTGTGTGACTGTGCATATGTGTATGACCATTGTGTGCACGTGTGAGCGTGTGTGTATGTGTGTGATGTGGGTGCATACATGTAGAGTATGAGTGTGCATTTGTGTGTGCATTTTTGCATGTGCATTTCATGCATATGTGAATGTGTCCACATGGGAGTGTTGCGTGTTTGCAATACATGTGTATGCATGTGTGAATTATATTTGCATGCATACCACTGTATTCATGTGTGTGCATGTCCGTGTGCTTATGCATGTGTGTATGTGAGTGTGAGCTACAGTGTATTAAGGATGGCTAGACTCATTCAGGGATGGCAAAGGCATGATTTGTGTGGCACTTCGGACTTCCACCTTCCCTGTGCTAGACCTCTCTGCTCTGCCACATTTCTCTTTCCTGGCAGACTAGACATTGCTTCAGACTCCTTTGCTGTACATGCTTGGGCAGCCTCTCCTGCCAATCTAGACCAACACAGGTGATGGGACCTGTTTGCCACCATCTCTGGTCTAAGGTGGTCCTTGGGTCCTTATAGACATGGGAGTAAGGTTCCTGTAGCCTTCCTCAAACTGAGCACCTAGAAATACACATGGGGCCAGTCAGCACAGAACACCCTGCTCACTACCACATCTCCAGTGCCAGGCGTTGTACCTGGTACAGGTGGGCACTGAGTACTTAATAACTGAATGAATGAATGAAAGGCAGTCAGAAGGATTGGGGAGAAGGAAGAGGTCACCCTGGCAGCTGTGGGAAGTGAGAGTTAATCACGTACCAGCTGGGCAGTAGGCATGTGCTGGGCAGGGCCTGAGTGCTCTGGTACCAGGGTGTGGGCAGTAGAAGCCAGGTGGACAAACGAGGCAAGTGTCTGAGCCTAGGGAGGGCTGATACTCCCCTCGGTGGCACAGGGTAGGCTGAGCAGCCCCAGCTTGGCAGAAGTGACCCTACATATTGAACACACAATGGCATCTGTAAGACCAGAGTGGGTTTTGTTGGTTTGCTCAATTCAGGGGGGTTCATACGTCCTCCTTCCAGGCAAGTTCAGGTTACCTGGGGCACTAGGGGTTCTTGACCATTGTTACTAAAGGAGGAAGGCTAGTAGAGGGGACTCGGGCAGCTGGGGAGGACAGCAGGGACTGGGAGACAGAGGGTTTTCAAACTTCCTGGATGAGTCCTGAGAATGACCAGAGGCTCGCGCTGAAGGATTTGCTTTCCAGCCTACCCCTGAGCCTGCACCCTGGCTCCCTTGGCCTCCAGGCTGAGCTCCTCCCACATCAGGCACCTGAGGGCAGAGCAGAACCATGGGACTGGAGGCACTGGGCTCTGAGGGGCAGTAGAAGCCAGCTGCACAGGATCCAGCAGGTGAGCTGAGACCGAGACTAGGGCAGAAGGAGCCAGCTGGGCAGGGCACACAGCTGCCCTTGGAGATGCCACCTGCATGAGGAAAATTGCGTACTGTCTCCTGTGTCTTCCCACAAGGATGTCAGTCCCACAGGCTTAGTTTGACTGCTTGGTTAATGCTGGGAATTAGCACATCCACTGGGAGAGGGAGGTAGAGGCAGACACCTACCTGTGCTGTTGGACAGTGTCCCCATGGGACAGGGGATTGGATACAGGGTCCCTTCTGGGCAGTAGTGGCCACGGGGACAGGGTCCATTGCGGTAAGAGGCAGAGGTACCCTGAGGGGTGGGGCTGGTAGCCCCTGCCTCACAGTAGTAACCTGCTGAGCAGGGCCCTTGATACAGAAAGAAGCAAACTTTTAGGGAAGGAGCAGAAGCCTCCTAAGCTTGTGTTCAAACCCTGCCTGGTGTCTTGGAGTTATGGACAACCCATATGCTTCCTCCTCCCAGGTCCCTATACCTGCCTACTGTCCCTAACCCTAGAGGATTATGGAAATTAAAGCAAGAAGCAAAACTCAGGGAAACAGAATTACTAGGTCTCTACAGTATCCTCAGTCATGACCTGGTGGCTTCCACACAGATTCTAGTATACAGTCCTCAAGTGACCTCAACCAGGACAGGGCATGGGAGTGCTCGGAAGGTCAGAATAACAACATATAGAAACTATGGATACTTACCGTATGCGAAAGGAACCCTGGTAGTGCAGTGAGTAAGCGCTCGGCTGCTAACAGAGCAGTTGGTGCTTCAAACACACCAGAGGCTCCATAAGAAGAAACCGTGGCAGTCTTGCTTCAGTACAAATAAAAAGCTAAGACCAAATCCATGGTTCTCACCAACTAGATCGCAACTCATAGCAACTCTGTCTACAGGACAGAGTTGAACTGCCCTGCAGAGTTTCCAAGGCAGTAAATCTTTACCAAAGCAGACTGTCACATCTTTCTCCCTCAAGGGAGCTGGTGGATTCAAACAGCTGACACTTCCTTCAGTTAGCAGGCGAGTGCTGTTAACCAGTGAGCCAGTAGGGCTCCTCCTTGAAAAGCACAGACTTGGATGTTGGAAATCAACTCAATGCAACTGATTGGTTTTGTGGACAGTGTGCAAGGTATTGTTCTAAGCTCCTGATTTACTTTGCTCTTTGTAGAAGTGGATAGGGTCCAGACCCAGGTCTCTCTGTGACCATGCTGAGGACCTAGACATTATCCTGAAGAGCAACAGGAAACTTAGTTTTAAGCTTGGAGATGATGTCAATTTTTGTGTGCCTGAAACTACGCTTGATGAAATACCCTCATGCTAGGCCGTCCTCGGGACAGGCTCCCGTAGAGACCCTGTAGCTGCTTTGCTCTGTCCACAGTGTGGAAGAAGTTCAATAAAGCCATGTGTCTGGGCAGAGCTCTGCTGGGTATTGGTACTTACCCTTAGGCTGCCAGCTGCCCTCCCCAGAGCAATACCTCCCCGAAGGGCAGAGCTGGCAGGCCTCAGAGGAGAAGGCACCTTCCTGGGGGCTCAGGGTTCCCTCTGGGCAGGGAAGAGCAGAAGCTGCTCCTGGTGGGCAATAGTGACCTGTGGAAAGGCTGGGATGAGCCTGAAGTACCCCACCCCAGGGCTGCACCACCCTCCAGGCCTGGAGAGGCACAAAGGTCACCACTGGAAGAGAGAGAGGTGGTAGCTGCGTGGACAGTAGAGAAGGAACCTGGACAGCAACCATACCCGAGGCAGATGGCATTTTGTTGTGAGCTCAGAAGCCCAATGTGCCATCTTGAGAGGTGGGCTTGGGCAGAGGTCTGCGCTTTGGGATAGTGTGAAGTATATAGTGTGTGTGAGAAAGGTGATTGTGAGGCGTGTGTGTGGTGTGTATGAGGAAGTGAGTGTGAAGTATGTGTGTATGGCGTATGTGAGAGGTGAGTGAGTGTGTTGTGTAAGTGTGTTGTGAAGGAGGTAACTGTGAGGTACGTGTGGTAGGGTGTGTGCAAGGAGGTGTACCTGAAGTGTGTGGTATATGAGAGGGCAGCTTGAAGTGTGTATGGTGTGTAATTAAGGAGGTAAGCATGAGGTGTGTGTCTAGTGTATGTGGGGCAGTATGAGGTGTGTGTATGTGTGGTATACATGTGAAGGTATGAGGTACATGTGTGTTGTGTATGAGGAGATGAGTGTGAGTTGTATGTGTGGGGTGTATGTGAGGAGGTGAGTGTGAGATGTGGGGTGGGGGGTGTGCTGTAGGAAACGAGGACTACAATTTCCAGGCTTGTCACTTAGTGGGAAAGTAGTTCAGCGACAGTTGTGGTTCTGGGTGCTCTGGCTTCCTGTGGCCAAGAAAAGAGTTTCTCGTTCTAGGAAAAGTGGAGCTGTGTGCTTTCCCTGAACCTCCAGTGTTTCACCTGGAGAAATAGCTTCCTTGGGAACGCCCTAGAGGCAGCCTGACCATCAGGTTTCCATGACAGTCACAGGGGATCTCACACAATCTGCACTCTAGTGTCTTCCCCTGGGCATGGGACAGAGCACAGGGAGACCAGGAGATGTTCATTGTGAGTGAGTCACTACCCACTGGGTGTCACCAATCATGGGCGGAGTGGGTCTCCTGGGCCAGGCCTCTGCAGGGGGCAGGATTAATCCCTGCTGCTCAGACCAGTGCCCTTTCCACAACTCTCCAGGGTATGGTCACCCCTGGGAATCACTATGACCTTAGCAGGGAGCAGGAAACTCAGACATGCAAAACTGTCTCCCCTTCTCTCTGGGCCTCTTCTTTTCTCCACCACTAACAGACATCTGCTGAGTGCACATAGCAGTCCTGGCCTTCTGCCCTTGGGAGACCAACAGCAAGCATTCAGCACCATGGACAGAACAGGTCAGGTCAGTGCTAAGTGAAGACGGCTGACTCAGGGTTGTTGTGCTCAGCAATGGGTACTCTGGCAGCTTTTTCTCATGACCCACATCCTCTTCCAGAGCAGGACTGCCCCTGTTTCACAGAGGGTCAGTGAGCACCATGGAGGGGTAAGGCTTCCCTAAGTACCAAACATGGAGTTCCCAAGAACAGAACTCAGGACACCCTAGGATCCAATCTGGAGTCTGACTTCTGAGGCATACATCCCATCAGGTAATGATTGGGGATTAGGGAAGAGACCAGGTCACAGAACATTACCTTTGGGGCAGGTGGTGGCCTCCACGGTGGCAGCCTGTCGGCAGTAAGTGCCTCCAGGGCAGGGCAAGCAGGTACTGGCCCCAGGCAATGGGCCGTAAGTGCCAGGCTCACATGGCAGCTCCCTGTGGGCCCCTGGAGGACAGCGGAAGCCAAGGGGACATCTGTATCCCCAGATGCCATCAGAGGGTGAGGGAACAGCACTGCCTCCCAGGCAGATGAAACTGAGGAGAAGAAGATTCTTGGTGAGGCCACCTCCACATGGTGGGGCCAGCCAATCAGGAAGAAGAGTAGGAAGTGGGGTATGGCCTGAGTCATCAGGCTTGTGTTAAGGGCAAGGCTATGTGACTATAGCCAAGGACTATGGCTAAGTTAGGGTCATCCCTGAGACCAAAGGGAACTACAGCAATAGCAGTATTTCCTCTGAGCCTTCAACTCTAAAACATTCTGGCCCCTCAGATAGAGCAGCAAGTAGCAGGGGCTCAGAAAGACAGTTCTGGTAAGGGCCCTGTACTTTCCAGAATAAGCATGCTCCATCGTAACACATTCTCTGTCCTCAAAGCCCTGAGTTGATGGGTAGATCTTCTACCTCACAGGGTAGAAGGAATGACTAGGGAGGAATGACTAGGCCAGAGCTCTCTGGTGGCAATGTCCAGTCCCCAGCCCTTTGGACAAAGAGAAGAGGATTTCCATCTCAGGAATTTCAGAGTACTGTTGGCAGAACACATTGCCAACAAGGATAAGAGCCCAGAGTCTAGAAGTGACCACAGATGGTGTGGACCCTACCCTGGGGTTCAGAGTGAGACCACAAGGCTCACTGGTACACTCAGTTTTCTTGGAACCTGGGAGGTGAGGGCACATCGAGCTCAACCCTTGTCCTGGGAAGGGCTTTATCTCGTCCTGGGCTCCTGAAAGGAGCTGGGAAGTGACAATGGACATAGAAGATCAGTCTGTGACTGCGGGCCCCAGCAGACCCAGCCCGAGCAAGGGGGTTTCTTCTTCCCCTCCAGCCACCCTAGCCCCATGTCAAGGTTCTCACCCAGCCTCACAAGGCCTGATCTGCAGGGTATGTGATACCACAGACTGGCTGCAGTATTGCCCTGGGGGGCAAGGCTGGCACTGCTCCACACTCTCCAGGCCTGGGCCTGAGGAGTAAAGCCCAGGAGGGCACGGCACGGGGAAGCCACTTCCCTCGGGGCAGAAGAAACCAGGGGGACAGATGTCATTCCCAGAAAGGCCTGAGGCCTCCACCTGCATGGCCAGAGAGAATGAAGAAATGATCCGTGTCAGAGCTGTGGTCTGACACTGAAAGTACCAGGTCTCATGACATGGAGAAAATACATACTGGCATCAAGTCACATGAGGCTATGTCACCAATTAAAAAAAAAATGACATGCAAAGAACCCCACCACTCTGTGGCCAACCCAGCCAGAAAGGCCTACAAGGACTAGCTAGGAGAAACTCTGTGGAAGGAGTGTCCAACCTCTGACGTCACAGAGCTGACTCAGTGGCTCTTTTATGTATCTCCTGGCCTAATTCTTCTCTCGGTGGCTTTTATGGGAATCATTTTCTTCCAGAGAAAGGACAAGAGGACAAGTGACATATATATTCAAGGTCACACAGCAAGTCAGTAACAAAACTAGAATTAGAAACAAGCAATTCAGCCAGGCAGCCATCTGTCCAAATGTCCATCCATCCACCTGCTCAGCTGTCTCATTCTCTTTTTGCTATATTCTTCTATAGTTTAACCTACAATGGTTAAATACACAGGTTGTCGCTTTTCACTATGTGACTTGAAGAAGTCAACCTTTGAGGTCTTCAATTCTTCTTTCTTAAAATAGGGCAATAAAAGTAGATTCTTACAGGACTGTCAGGAGGGCTTTGTAAGCCAATATGTATGAAGCATGCTGAATGCAGCCCAGCACCAAGGAAATGCTGTACAAATACTATTTATAATGATGACCATGTGATAACAAATCTAATATTACTTTATCATTTAAGGAGAAAAATCTCTGTCAGCTATGACTGTGAAACCATTGATTGTAAGATGTTAAAACATTAAAAAAATGTGCATCCACTGATCAATGAAAGACCCTGTTGCCAGGCTCTGCCCTCAAGGAACAGCTACTCTGGTCAGAGAGAGGGTCAGTCATCCCACAGAGCAGGTCCTGGCCAGCTGTGTGGCCTGGGGTATTGCACACACGGGGGTTCCAGGGCTGGCTAGGCCTTGTTTGGGTAGTGCTGAGCCCCACACCACATACCTTGTGTTTGATGGGGGTAGGAGATGCTGCCCCCCCTGTGCAGTAGTAGGCAGCTTGGCAGAGCCCTGAGGGCTGGGCCAGTCCTTCTGATAGGCAGAACATCCCTAGAGGGAACAGCACCAGAAGGGGCAGGAAACAGAGGTGTCTCCCAATCCCCTCCTGCTCTAACCACCAGCCTAGCCCCTACCACACCCTGCCTGCAACCGCCTTCCAAGACGGGGTCATTATAAGGAATTTGTGTCCCCTGCCAAGGGCCCTGGCACAGTCCCTGCTGACAGCCCAGGGGTAGGTGCCTGGGTGGGACTAGGGAGGGTTGATTGGACAATTTGAAGGGAAGAAGCGGTTGAGCTGAGCTCAAGAGAATTCAGACTGCTCCGGACAGCAGAATTCCTCCATCTCCCTTAAGTGTCTGCAGGAAACACTAGGACTGGAGTTTTCTTGTGTCTCCATGTGTATGTGGGACAGACTTGGGTGCTCTGTGGCTTGGGAGCCCTGGGAATCTAACGAAAGGATGGCGGCTGTGGGAAAAAGTAAAAAGGTCTTTGTAGCCCAGACTAATCTTTGAAGAAAGCCCTTAGAATCCAATGCCTGATTTAACTTCCCTCTATCTCCAGTATAAACCCGGCGAGGTGCTACTGTGTCAGCAAGGAGAGCCCACAGACTCCTGAGGGGGCAAAGGGACTTCTTTTGTTGATTTGTTTACTTGCCCCTCCTCCAAATTTTTCTCAGCTCTCCCCTCAGCTCAGGCTCTCCTAAGGGCCCACTGTCTGGACACCACAAACCTGCTGGGCACGGCTCACAGTCCAGTTCGCCAGCAGCCCCGAGCCTGGACCCAAACATCCCTCGTGGGCAAGGCCGGGCTGTGGCGGAGTGGGTGCCAGGAGGGCAGAAGTGGCCCTGAGGACACAGGCTAGGGCCACAGGCAGCAGGACCTAGAAGACCATGGTAGAATTCAGACTGACCAAGTGCTATGGATCCCCCAACCGCCACCACTGTAGTTCTGGTCTCTAAGTAGGAGCTTTCGCCAGCTGTCACTCTGAGTCTGCTCTGGCCCAGCCCCTCAGCCAAAGTGCCATTGCTCTTATTCTGGGCCTGTTGCCTGGGAGGAAACTCTCAGTGGTTGCCATTTGCAGAGAGGGTGAACTTTCCAGGAAACCACAGCTAGCAACTTGGACTCCCACCCTCACAAGGGCCTGAATATTTAGTGGAAGCTTCATTTCTCTGCCCCACAGTTCACAAGCCTGATGCTGACTTGGTTACAGCATGCACCAGGGGACTGCTGAGGTCATGCCCTTCACCACGTCTGCGCTTCACTGACCTGAGGGCTGGGGACAGCACTTTGCAGCGACTGAACCAAACTATTGCCAACTAGCTCCCCATTCTTACCTTGCAGTGTCCCTACAAGGTCCAGAGCTGAGCTGGGCATTAGCAGGTTGTTGATTTTCCGTGGAACAAGTTTACCAGGAAACACCCCTACCCAGGCTGAAATCCTGAATGTGATTTTCCTGATACAGAGCCAGTTTCAAGGAATGTGCACAGATTATCACACTGGCCTGTGTGACGATGACAATCTCCTGGCATAAAAAAGAACTCCCAAGACATACTCTAAAGCCCATTATACCTGAAGCGCATTGTAACTAGGACACCAGGGTTCCAGTCCCAGACCTGCTGTTAACTTACTGTGCTAACTCTCTGAGCCTCAGTTTCCTCATTTCTATAGATAGAGAGGTGACCTCTAAGATCACCTTTCATGCTCACTCGCACAGAACAGTGGCAGCTCCCAGAGGGCCGGTTGAATCTACGACTCACCCGGATAAACCCACCTGCACTGGAAGCATCACAGTAGAACCCAGCTGGGCAGATCTCACAGGAGCTGCTCCCCTCCTGGGGCTGGAAGGTCCCGTTCTCACAGGCATGTGGACGGGCAGAGCCCTCAGGACAGTAGAAGCCACAGGGACATCGGAAGGAAGAAGGAGTGGCAGATGTCTGGCCTGGGGGACAGTAGTAACCCACCGAGCATGGCCCATCTGGGTGGTGCTTCCCTGCAAGAGAAACACGCAAGCTCATTCTACAACAGAGAAGAATTTCACAGGAAGAGGAGAAGGAGAGAAGAGACCTGGAAGAGTCTCCCAACCAAGCCTAAGCATGGAGGTGTACGGCCAGGAAGTTAGGTGCGTCAGCCACCTCTGCTGCTCACGACTCTGCTGCACTTGAGGAGCTCAGCCTCTCTGAGCTCTGACTTTCCATCTGTGAAATAGTAGCCACCTCACAGCGTAGCCTGAGGAGGAAGGAGTCTCATCTCCCAGTATTAGATCGAGCCCTGTTAGAGCTGATTCAGGAGTCTCAGAAAATAGGCAAATGCTGAGGAGATTTGAGGTGTATTGGGGCATGGCCACCTCAGCTCCATGTGACGAGCATCACCGCCCAAGCAGCGTCAGTTTGTGACACACCTGGGCACTTGCTGGGACTCTGGAGACTGGGGACTGTGTTGGAGGACTGCACTCATCCCTTCTGTTTCCCAGCATCAGGGCAGGCTGTTTGTTAATACACTGGTCCACTTATACCTGTATCCATCAGGCTTTATCAGAAAAACAGGACTAGTAGGAAATGTGTGTGTGTGTGCGCATATGTGTTTGTGTGAAGAGAGAGAGACTGATTTTAAAGAACTGGCTTATGTGATTGCGGGGGCTGGAAAGTCTGAAATTTGTAGGGCAAGTGACAATCTAGAAACTCTGCCAGGATTTTATGCGGCAATGTTTCGGCAGAATTTCTTTTCTGAGAAACATCAGTTTACGTCTTAAGTCCTTCAATTGGTCGGATGAGGACCACCCACATCATTGAGGGTCATCTCTTTGCTTAACAGTCAACTGATTGCAGATGGTAACTGTTTCTGCAAAACACCTTCACAGCGACACCTAGATCCGTGTCTGATAAAGTAAGCGGGCACTGTGTCCAAGCTATGAGTTGAAATCGACTCAGCGTCATAAAGAAACAACATGGTCTAGCTAAGGTGAAACAGTAGCCCCACCATCTTTTATTACAGGTAATTTATATGCGAAAGGAGTAAATAACTTCACGAATGCACCTCAGACACTTTCTCCCGTCTCCAGCACAATTACCGGCCAAACACTGCCAGGCCTCCCTGTTACCCTATGGCCCGGTGTTGTGGCTAGTGCCCCGGCTCCAAACAAGGCCTATACTCTGCCTCTTTCAGACCGGGGCTGGAATATGGTCTTGAAGTATTGTTCATCCCCTCATTCCTACCTGCTAAACTCTTACGCTGCCTTCAAAGCCTAGAGCAAATTCTGCTCGTGAGAACCCCGCGTGGAGTCGCATGCCAACACAAGGAGCACTTGTCTGAGTCTCCATTAAAGCACTTTGCAGAAATCAGAGCGGGGCTGGGCTGAGTGGTTTTTTGCTCTTGTCTGGCTCTTTCTAGTCTCTCTGTCACTGACAGCAGCTGGAGGTTCAGGACCACATTATCCTACCTTCCTCTCCAGCTTCAGCACCAGGCCAGAGCTTTATATGCCCTAGTTCCCACCTGCTGCTTGTTAAACTGAGTCACGACTTGCATGTAGTGTGAGGTGGCCCAGAATGCAACAGCAGTGCCAGTGCCCTCTAGGACAAATAGACTATTTAGAAACTCTTCAAAGAGTTCATTAGAGAGCAAGCAAAGCAACCATGAAATGACTCTGGTCACCTGAGTCTGAGCAGAATTGTCCAGCTGGGCAGGCTGTGCAGTCCTCAGCACTGTGTGCTCCAGGCATATCTCGGAAGGTGCCACTGGGACACGGGTACTGGGTCGGAGTCTGAGTGCCCAGAGGGCAGTAGTAGCCAGCAGGACAGTCCACTGGCCAAATGGGCTGTGCCAGCCCTGGCCCCTGGGCACTGAAGGGACAGAACCTGTGGACACAGCCATGTGGGATGATCAGAAATGAAAGGCTTGATTCTTTAACATCCTGAGCCTGTTTTAGAGATCATAGGTTCTTCAAAGGAAGGTAGCGCTCAGGGACTCAGAGTCAGGGCTGCTGGATTCGGACAGAAGCAAAGCCCCCACAGGGCCTCCTGCGGGATGGCCATTTCGACAGAAAGAATGCCACAGCCCTCCTAGGCCTCCATGTTGCCACCAGAATGTTGACTGTATTGGGCTGTACTGTGGGGGCCCAAGGGGTCCTGGGGTCAGTGGTCACTGCACACATGGTTACTATAACACTCCTGAGGTACTGTGGTGACAGGGACAGCTGGGAAAGCTGATGCCACCGGATAAAGATGGCTGCTTACTTCCCAGAAGGACACGTCTTGCAAAGGCTCTGTCCAGCTTCATCTTGGTACTGTCCAGGGGGGCAGAGCTGGGGCTCCAGGCTGCCTGGGGGGCATGAGTGGCCGGGGGGGCAAAGAGAGCCTAGACAAGCAAAGGTAGAGGTTTTACCTTCTGCAGAGGGATATCTACACCTCCTTCCAGGAGAGAGCTCAGAGCAATCGTCTTCCTGCTCCCCTCCTGCTGCTCTGACTGGATGGACAGCGTGCATAGTTTTCAGCCAGTGACGTATCACACAAAGGTGAGTGCCTCATCACCATCCGGTCCCCGATGTGAGGCCTCCAGGACACAAGGCTGCACCAACCAAAAGCCTAGAAGGGCCCCTACAAGATTCCTTCCACCCTCACCTGGGGAAAAGTTGGATCTCCAAGGACCAAGTCCTGAGAGGGAGGGAAGTAGTTCTCCTAGTTGCTTGTGAGGCAAGTAGTCTTTGGGGCTAGAATATCTTTTTACAAACGTGTTCCCGGGGATTCTAGTCCCATGAGATGTGCCTCAAAAAGTGGTTTCTTTGGTCACCTGAGTGTAAGAGATATTGTGTAATAGAAGAATCTGGAAGCACCAGGGCCAGTCAGCACCACGAGCCCTGGCTAGCAGCAAACTTGACCATGTACTTCGCTGATCAGCACCCGGCCTTGTCTCCATGGGAGGGATTGAGTTGGAGGCAGACCATGGGGGAAGGCGAGCTGTCAGGGTCAGAAGTCTGCGCTCTGTGTTCATATTCTAAGAACAAAGTCTTTTAATGCTTTCACAGATCCTCTTAGTTTACCTCCCATGGTGTTTACTCAGCTCTTGGTGGAGACACTGTTCTCTCTGAGCTGTGCTAAGGGGGTCCCTGGGCAAAGAGGAGTAGGAAGAGTAAGAGGGCCCCAGAGGGGCTGCTCGGTGGCAGCTGCAAGATGGGATGCCTCCTGAAACGAGGAGGCTCACTCAGGCCAGGCAATGTGGGACAGGAGCCTCTTCCCCCAGACACTTGCACCTGGGTGCCCTGAGATTATAAGTCCTCTCTGGTCTCTGCAGGACAGTGCTGGCCCACAAATACTGCCTTAGAGGAGAGAAGCAGCCCTCAGGCTACACCTGCCCACCAGAGAGCCATGTTCGGCCCGCACGGATTGTTTTTTCCCACTTAGTGGCCTGAATTTAAAAATCAGAATTGCAGCTTCTCTTGAAGCTGCTGTAAGGAGGCCGACTGTGGGCCCTGGAAGGTCTGTTCACCCCACCCCAGTGCCTGCCTGGGCCCTGTAGGCATCTGAATCATCATTCCTAGAAAACAGGCTGCTTATACCCACTGACTTTTTTAATTAGAATGCTTAGCAACGTTACTGTGGTCTACAAACATCCTGTCCCCACCAGCATCCAACCTGTTCCCAGATCAGCCTTCTCAATCTGCTCTCACATCCAGTGGCCAGACATTTCTGGGTAATATATTCCCAAATGGCTGTCAGGGTCCCCACAGTTACCAGGAACTAACTGGGATCCCATGTCTTTTTTCAATTGATGCTTCAGAATGTCAGAGTGAACTAAGAGTAGTGTAGTTATCTGACCAAGTTTCAGTTCATTCTAATTAAAAAGATAACCCACACTCGACACTTTTATCGCCTCCTAACTGTAGCATATGGAGACCCTGGAAGTTGGAGCTCCCCAGCTGTGCTCAGGGGAGCTCAGCCCTGCCTTTATTCTGGGGCTCACACCTGCACCCTGCCCTTGGCCAGGCCCTGTGCTTCCCACAAACAAGATATTTCCTGCCTCATTACCAGTACCAGTGACCATCGAGTCCCCAGGTACGTCAGAGTAGTTCTGTGTTCCATAAGGCTTTGAAGAGCTGATTTTTCAAAAGCAGATTACCAGACCTTTCTTCTGAGGCACTCTGGATGGGCTGGAACCTGCAACCTTTGAGTCAGCAGCTAAACCTCCCCAAACACTCTACCCACTCATTAAAGGTGTTCTAAATAATCCTCCCACAAACTGAGAGATTTTCTACCTTCAGTGTTTTTTATAATGCTCTTGTTTCTTCTCTCCCTTCTCACTCACTCCAGTTGCCTGCCTTTCCTCTCTGCTTTCCACTCTGAGCTCCTGGCCATTCTGCTCCAAAGAAGCCCCAGTTCTACAGCCACAGATCTCAGCTCCCAGAGTCCTTCTCACCAGCACTGAGCCACAGAAGCCGGGAGAAGCTGAGACCAGAGAGAGAGCCCTCTGACCCCATGCCTGCTTCCTAGGCTCCATTCCCTTACCTGGACTGTGCCCAGAGACAGAGGCCTTGGGGCAGTACCAGCCTCCTTCACAGGGCGCTTCCGGGGAGCTGAGGCCCAGTTGGCTACAAAACCAGCCGGCTGGGCATGACTGGCAGTCTTCCACCGACGTGGCTCCGGGGGTGGGCAGGAAAGAGCCTGCAGGTTCACAGAGACAACAGCAGCCCAGAGGCCTCCCAAATAGGGGCCGCAACACCTGCTGTCCTCTCTCAGCCTCGTAAGTCAACGAGGCAAGGTTCCCCAGCACTCTTCCCACCATCTCATCCCTGGAGTTCTGTCTCATACCTGTCCCACTCTGAGGCTCCAGGGTTCCTCCTGCTGAGCATATTTAATGAATCCTTTACCCCTCACCTCAACTCTACTGCCAGGGCTCACTTGGTCCTGGTTCTGCATGCACATGCACACACACACACACACACACACACACACACACACACACACACACACCTCCTGAAGTCTGAGCTTCCCACAGAGGGCCTGGGATCAAGGCCCACACAGCCTCTGCACACTGAGGGGTGTCAGCTTGAGTGCTGGTTTGAAACTGAAACACTGGTTTTCTTCTGTCTCCTCTCTACAGGAGCCCCCAAAGCTCTTCCCAACACCCTGCTCTCTCACAGGGCCTGGTGCTGACCCCTGCTGTATGGATGCTTACCTGGGGGGCATGGGACAGGCCGAGGGCTGCCCTGGGGACAGAAGTGGCCTGGAGGGCAAAGATCTCCTGTAATCCCATCAGTGGGAGTGGGGACCAAGGCTCCCTGAGCACAGTAGAACCTCACACTGCAGGGCCCAGACACGGCCGCCAGCCCAGGCCAGAGGCAATAGGAGCCTGCGGGCAGAGAGAAAGACATGACCCTCCTGGGTGAGAGAAGAGAAAGAGTTGGGGTATATCCCATCCCTAAACAGGACAACATGGGCTCACCTAAGCTTACTGTGGCCCATAGCATCCCCACTCTGAGCCAGGCCTGAGACCCACACTTGCTTGCCAGGGACAGTGTGGTCCAGGGTGGCCAGGTAGGGTGGATCCTTGCTCCTCACCTGGCTCACAAGGGGTGCAGTCTGCCAGCTGGATACCCCCTTTCTCTGGTCTGTAGGTGCCCCTGGGACACGGGAACTGAGAAGCAGATCGGGTGGCAGCAGGGCAGTAATGGCCCGCAGGGCACTCCTTCCCCACTACAGAGGAGCTGTTTGCTGGACAGAAGAAACTGCAGAGAATCCGTGGGGAGAGGGCTTGGTGGGCCATGTGCAGTTGGGGTGCTGTCTACACCCATCCTCAGTTACATCCTCAGGCCCCTCGCCCAGCTGTAGTCAGCTCTGTGCACTAGCCAACGGAAGGGGGCACACACAGCTGAAACCACACCAGGAGCTCAGGGCAGTCTTCAGAGTCTTTTGGAAGGAATCTTAGGGGACACCTGACGTGACAAATGACAGCATACCCAGAAAGAACAAGTCTGTTCCTGGAAGTGAGCCACTCAGCAGGACCTGAGCACACTCCCAGGAAAGGCTGTCAGCACTCACCCTTGAGGACAAGGGCCACAGTGGCTCTGAGAGGCCAGAGGGTTATAGGTTCCTGCTGGGCAAGGTCTGGGAGTAACAGTGCCCGGAGGGCAGAAGTATCCTGAAAAGGAAGCAGATCATTCAAGTCAGGATTCCAGTGCCCTCCACTCCTGGCCTGCGGGATGCTCCACCCTCACCCCTGCTTCTGGAAGTCTCTGGGGACAGCTGGAAGCCTTCTGACAGTCCTTCACTTCTTTCTGGGTTGCAGAAGCCGAATGGCCTCAGCTCTGGGAGCTCAGGTAGTTTTCCCTCCCAGCCCCTTTCTAAGGTGAGCACCCGCCTCAATGGTACCTGCAGGGCATGGGCCACTGGTCTCATCTCCTAGGGAGCCACTGGGGACAGTGGTCCCGCCAAGGCAGAAGAAGCCTTCACTGCAAGGCCCGGATGGGCTGGAGAGGCCTGCAGAGCTGCAGTAATGGCCAGGCAGGCACGGGGAGCAGGCAGCCTGCGGGAGATGCTGCCGTCAGGAAGCTTGACCAGTAACGCTTGCAGGGCAGGAAGGCAGGGAATAGACCTCGTGGCGTACACCATAGAGGTGCACTTTAGGGGTGCCCTGTGAAGGGTCTCAGAGGTCATCTTGTTCAACCCAACCCTACCTCCTCTCTGTCATGTACAACATCCCTGCAGACACTCTGCTGGGCTTGAATGCTCCAGGGCAAGCACACAATCCCTCCCAGACTGTCCACGCCGTGTGCTGACAGCGCTAATCATTAGACCGTCAGTCCAGTGAGCTCTTTTTGTAACCAGGAATTACCCCCAAAAGACTCAATCAGAATGTTTTCTGTTTGTTTGGGTCTCCTCCCCTCCCCAACTACTTTTGTGTCCTTTCTCAATTTGACTCGTTACAAAGGGGAAGCCTGTTCCCCAGAAGCCCCAGGATTCTAACAACCAATTGGCCCTGGACATCGAAGGGAACTCTTCCTATGCTCATTTGGCACCCAAGGTATCTGGCCACCCTGTGGGCATTTGACAAACAGCTGGGACTGCCAGAGGAGGCAGTGGCCTTGATAGAAAGAATTGCTTCCTGAGGATAAGACCAAGAGAGCATCCCTCTAAACCACGGTACGGCCTCTGGAAAATTCATTGGAAGGCCATGATATACAAGAGTTAGTACCCTGAACCATATTTTAATAAAATTGGTTTTGTAACCTGGCGGTTTACATGGAATTCTGTGTCTCATGTCACTCCTCCTGTGAAGTCTCCACCTCAGTCAGTTGTGAGCCTGTGTGTACCCCACAGGCTCTCCGTAAGCTGCTCCCTCAACTCTCTTTGATCTCTTTCTACTTTCTGCCTCATCATCCTGCCTCAGCCGTACATATGTTGTACCCTGTCTGCTCTTTCTGAGCCTCTGCATATTTATCTACTTCCTCTGAAATGCCCAAATCAGCTCATTACAGATGGTCATTTAGCTTATGTTCTTCATACCTTCCTTCAACCAAAGCTTACTGAGCCCCCGCTCTGTGCTAGGTGCCATCTAAGTGTACGAATGTCAGTAAAAGGACAAAATCCTCAAGCTTTGTGGAAAATCTGAGAATAAATAAGATCACTAAATCAAACAATATTTTTGTGGTAAGGAGAGGCCTCACTTGCAAAGTAATCTTTTTTTTTGTAAGGGACTTTTCAGTAAAGACCCGAAGAACATGGAGTACCAGCCCAGAGGCCCTGCTTCTTCAGGCCCCATGGCAATTTCTGGGGCTGTGTGTTTTGGCCAGATCCAACTAGAGTCCTCGTCATAGCCAACCTCCTCCCCAGGTAGCATCTCCCTACCTCTGAGCTGAGCTTGATTCGTGAACTAAAGGTGCCTGGTGGGCAAGGCTGGGGCACTGCAGAGCCTCTGGGGCAGTAGTGTCCCTGAGGACAAGGACCAGCACCCTCTGGAACGAAGAGACAATGTCAGGCTGGCTGTAGGAGGAACAAGATGAGGAGGGGGTGCTAGACCCCCAAGAGAAATAAGACTGCTAGTCACACCAACAAGGGGTTTCTCTCATGAAGGCCAAAATCCTCTGCCGGGACTGCTGCTACCATCAGTAGTGAGAAGGTCAAAGGAAGCTTTGCCTGACCCCTCTGGGCGGCAGGGCATACTTTGTAGAAGGCTCGGCCCCTTGGGTTTGGGGAGCTGCTAGTGTTTAGACTGAGGCAGGACCCAACTCAGAGATGTCTCATTTGGGCTCTTGCTGTAAATTCCTCAACAGACCTTCCTGCCGTTGGCTCCTGTTTAAAAATTTGTCTCGATTATACTCACACAGCAGTAGTTTCTGGAACTATCCAGCTGTCTTCTCTCCTTCCCTCCACTCCCTGTGGACCAGACTCAGAGACTTGGCCTCAGGGGCTGTTCAGTGTCCCACTGACTGAGGCTGGGAGTGGGCTGATTCTGGGCTACTGGAAAGTTCAGGTTCAGCTGAGTGGCTGAGTCATCAAATCAGTGAGCAAGAGCTTCAAGGACGGGCTGGGCTTCTAGACGGTATCCTTAGAGCTCTCCGTCAGTACCCAGAAACCCCTGGGGCTGGGGTGATCCTGAGCCTCAGAGGGAGCTGCACAGAGCAGAAGTCTAGACTGGGCTCAGTGGGCCTCAGTGGCCCAGCTTGGCTACTGCCTGTGTGCCCTTAGACAAAGTAGTCCCTGAGCCTGTTTCCTCATCTGCCCAAAGAAAAGATTGTAGTGGATCATGGGTCTTTATCTTGTGGTCACTGGACTCAGAGAACTCCCTGAAATACGTGAAAAACTGAGTGTGTGTGACACTTTTTCTTGGGAGTCTTCTCATAGATTTTATCAGAATTCCAAAGGGGATTCGACCACCAAAATATTGAAAACCACTGGATTGATCTTTCAGCTGCACATCAGAATCACATGGAAAGACTTTTAAAATTAACCATATCTGGGTTGCTCCCGAGATATTCTGGCCTCCCCCATACCGCAGTGTCAGTTTGCTTCAAAGTCCCCAGGTGACTCGATAAGCAGCCCGGGCCAGGCACCTCTAGACCACAGTCCCTAAGGCTCCCTTAGTGGTGCTGAAGTGAGCTCCCTATGGGTCTGCCATCTACCCTGGTGGGTCACTGCCCGTCCTAGATCCGGGGAGACAAATGCCAAAGGCGTCTGCATCACTGAGCCACGGACATACTGCCAACCAGGAAATGAGACACTGGGAACGCAAGTCTGCCCAGGGCAGGGAGCTGCAAGGCCTCTCAGAGATCAACTCACTGTTGGTGGTAACTAACGAGTGAATGGAGGACTCTTAACACTCCCCCTCCCCTCAACCTTCCAGTCAGGGGACACTAAGCAGGTAGAGGAAGGGCTATGTGCCAGGAGGAGAAGGATACAGCACCTTCCGTGCCAGGCTCTGGGTTTGGTCGGGTGGACCCTCTAGAGCAGAAGAAGCCCTCCCAGCACTCTCCACCTGTCTCTGTGGCATTGGCTGTGGGGCAGAACCGACCTCCGGCACAGGCTAGACACCCAGTCAGGGTGCTCAGCCCAGGGACAGGGCTATAGGTGCCTGGGGGACATGGCTGCCACTCAAGCCCTGTTCCTTCAAGGCAGTAGAAACCTGTGAAAGAAGCAGGGCTGAGGTTACGGTCTGAGCGTGTAGGGGAAGAAGGCCAGGAGGAGGAAAGGCCTGTCTACCCCTCCAGCCACCGGACCATTGCTCCTAGCAGGAAACTGACCTCTAGGACAGAGCTGTGGCCTCTGTCCTGGAACACAGTAGTGCCCTCTGGGACAGATGTGACACTCAGTTGTGTGGGTGCTAGAAGAGTAGGTGCCAGGAGGGCATGAGGTGAAGTCAGTCATTCCCAGAGGACAGAAGTGCCCAGGGAGACAGGATTTCCCAGAGAGCCCCTCCATGGGCATGGCAGGGGCGGTCCCCCCATTGCAGGACGAGCTGGAAAAATATGGACACAGTTAAAAAAAAAAGCCTCAGTGAGGAGGGTCACTGAGGAGCATATTTCCTGTGAGCAGTGGGCAGACAGGGAGCCTGGGCTTAGGTTAGAGATCCAGCTAGATCAAGCTAGCTAGCCTGAAACACTGCCTAGCATGCTGAACCCTGATTCTTCCCACCCCGTGGCCTCTTCCCTCCCTTCTGGCCTGGCTCCCAAGAGGGTCAGTCTTGCCCTGGCCTTGGGAGAGATGAGCAGTGTTACCAGTGAGTCTGAAAATTAAGTCTTTTTAAAAGGGACCTCACTGACTGTCACTCATGTCCCATTAGCAAAAGCATTCTAGATGCTTCCCAAGAGTGCCTACCAAGCTGCCCTTAGCCCTTCTGCACATCCAGAAGTGACCCCCCAGGGCTACCTCCTAGGCAGTGGGCAGAGTGTCCTCCATCACCAGGCAGGGATTTCCTTCTCCAGGCTCTCTGGCTGGGTCATAACCAAGGAATGGCACCAATACTCACTTGGTGAACACCTTCCTCTGTCTTGTCTGTGGAGACACTAGAGACAAACTGCTTACCTACCCTGAGTGACAGGATGCCGGCAGGACTGGTGGGTGGCCTTCAGAGCAGATATGCCCTGCAGAGCAGGGTTGACACCCTTCTGGAGTCTTGCTCCCTTCCTGAGACCAGGTACCAGGTGGACATCGGACTGGGATGAGGGTTCCTGCAAAAGTCAGAGAGAAAGGGAAGAAGAGGCCACGTAAAGCCCTTTGGTTCCAAATGGCCTTAGTGAAACACTGGATAGAACTGGGCTCATAGGCCGCTGGATCCCTTCTATCCAGCTGATGTCCCTGTCCTTACATCCCTATATAGAAATACCCCACACTCTCAGCTGCCAGAGGACAGGGACAAGTTCTGCTTTGAAGGACTGAAGTCAACTTCATTGAATGAATGGTCACAGGTGGCAGAGAACAATATGACCAATTCTGCTGGGGTTGCTTGCAAGGGAAATGAAAAGCTGAGCCCCTGCATCAAGCAAGTAAAGACCTATGTACCAGAAAAGGTAACCTCTGTGATGCTCACAGAGAAACCAAGGGGAGGAGGGAGAAATGAGTGAGAGAGAGAACCGGGAGGTCTGCTGCTTAAGTGAGACTTCCTGAAGTCCTGTCTGGAGGAGGGTTTAGGGGATGGAAAGGGGAGGACTGTGGAACAGAGATGAGTACCCCCGGAAAGACGGTGTGCTGTGCAAAGGAGAGGCAGTGGCTACTCAGTCTCCTACGCAGCATAGCCCTGACCCTGCATAAAGGGCTTCTGGAACAGGTGTTGGGAGAAAAACCCAAAACCTCTTGGAACCTGTCTTCTACCAACAGGGGGTTCTGAAACGGAGGTGACCTCCTTAAGCCCTGTCATAGTAACAAACGGCCCTAGAAGTCGTGCAGTACCCTTGAGGCAGAAGTGCCCAGCGGGGCACAGAAGGCCTTGCTTCCCGTCGACAGGGTCCTTGGTGGAGGCACCTTCCCTGCACCAGTGACCTGCAGCACAGTCCCCTAGGAGAGATGGTGCCTCATCAGTCATCCCCTGGTGCTCTCCACGTGACAAGCCCACAGGCCTCTCCCACTTAGCCCCATCCACCTAACCCTGATGATGGCCAAGGATTGCAGTAGCACCCAATGCGAAGTTGGCCCAACACGAGTCGGCAGCAGCTTCAGGCCACAGGCCAAGATGGGACTGGAATGGCCCCTCCTCTGGGTTTAGTCAGAACCAAGCTCCTGATTCAAATAGGGTGTGGGGTCTGGGCCCATTTAGGGTTTGGACTTTTCAGAAATTGTCAATTGCTGGGCATGAATTTCACTTAAGAATCAAACATTTGATGTGGAAGTCATCAAATGCTCTGAAGAAAGTATGAGCCTTCCCCGACTAAGTCCCTTCTACCCAAATAAATCAGCCAAGTGAGAGAGATATACTAAGTCTCTCAGGAAGAACCCCTGACCGAGTGGCTTGTGAGTCCCTGGCAGGTGTCTAGAAGAGGCGGTGGAACCACAGCTGAAATACAGCTTTGCATCAGGACAGGAATAGGTTGAGGAGGAGCTCCCAGTTCTGAGTGGTATCAGAATCATTTGGAGAGCTTTTTAGATACAGACACAGAGGCCCACCTATGCCGTCTGATTTCCTGGGTGCTTAGGGACATTGCACTTTAAGAGCACTCCATGTGTTTCTGGTACAAAGGGCATCTGGAAAGTCATGAAAATGTAAAATTCAGCCCAACGAGTCCATTGCACTCTAGCCAAGTGTTGCCTAGTTCATGCATCAGTGATCTAGTTCTCTGGAATTTCTCACTGACGGGTCTCCTCACCAGCCTGGTTTGGGAGTTGGGCCCACTGCTTATGCCCGCCCCCTACTAGGCCTTGCTCAGTAAGATGCCCTCGGTGTGTTTTACCTGTTGGTGCTGTGAGTCCTGCCAGTGCACAGAATTTCCCTGCAGGGCACAGCTGGCACTCAGTGATGCTCGCCAGCCCTTTCTGAGGACCATAGGTGCCCATTGGACAACGGTAGTGTGTAGCCCTGGTTGTGCCCAGGGGGCAGTAATACCCTTGAGGACAGGGGTACAGGCTGAAGTCCTGGACTGGCCCCTCACTGGAATCACAGTAATAACCTGAAAAAGAGAAGAGGTGCAAAAGGACGACTGTGCCCACACAGAGCCTGGGCAACGGCCTCGGAGGCATGTATAATGGAGCCAGTGCCTGGAGGTTCACGGTTCCCCTCTGGGAGCTTTCCCTGATGATCATGTCCCCTTTCCCAGAACCCCAGGTCCTTTCCTGCACCTCACCTGCTGGGCACTGCCCACTTGGGGCCTGGAGACCAGCCTGCTTGCAGTAAAAGCCCGACGGGCAAGCCTGACAGGTAGAGGGACTCGTCTGCTCCAGGAGGCTGGAGAAGGTACCAGCAGGACATAATGTGGGTCTTCGGGACCCTGCAGCTAAGAGAACACAACAGGGCTCAGGGGAGGTCCACAGGCCCAAGAAACAGAGTGCTGTCACAGGCAGCAGGAGCCAACCTGGCTCAGATCACCGGGTGGCCCAGGACACGCTCCAGGAACTTGGTGGTGTTGCATTGTGTGGAGGACCCACCTTTGCACAACCTCTCTCTCAACCTGGCTCCCTGGCCCCTCTACGGCATAAGGGCCAGATGTTCTACCTGTAGCCAGAGATTTGCCAGGGCTTAGGCCACCGTACATGTAGCGTTCCCAGATACAACAACACAGGCGTCACTGGCTCTCAGCTATTCACCCCAAACAACTAAAACCACAGGCAAACTCCCAAATGATCTAACCACACCCTTTGCAGCACTTCCAGCCTCCCAGGTGGCTGAGTTAAGGCACAAGCCAAAGGAACTCAAGTCTGTCACAGCCCTGGACAGCAGGGCTAGAGTGGGGCTGAGGGGACACTCACGACAGAAGGCTCCAGAAGGGCAGGGAGCTCCAGTGCCTCCATCCTCTGGGGTAGGGGACATGGCTCCCTTTGTACAAAAGTAGCCAGCCTGGCACGGCCCACTGGGGGCAGAGAGGCCTAGGGGTGGACAAGAGAAGTTGGTGGGGCCTGGAGAGACTCTTCCTACACAGAAAGTTGGTCGGGAGGTTCTCAGCTGGGGCCCAGAACGACCACAGCTGGTAACTGTGTGCTAGGCTGATGCTGGAGCTTCAATATTGACAGCTTGATCTGGTTCCCTTGTCCCCTAACGCCATAAGAGAGATACCATCATTACTGGCAATGTACAGCTAAGGAAACTGAGGTTGGATCAGTAAGCACCAGAGCTGATATCAGGAATCAAGTCAGCTGCTGAAAAGTGGCTTCATTGATCCCCTCTGCAATCCCTGTGGGAAATACAGCATGCCCCAGGGAGGGATGGCATAACTCATCTCTGAATCCAAAATGCCCTGCCACAGGGTGGCCAGAAAAGGATGCTGAGCTGCACCAAGTGTAGGCGCTCACACTCCAGTCTTCAGCAAGAGTGGCAAGCCAGTGAGCCTTCCCTCTGCTGGGGGACTAGCCCAGAGCCCCTTACCACCTGGGACAGCACTGGGTGTCAAGAGTCTACATGCACATACCTCACAGTGATATCACTAGTGACTACAAGTCAGCACAACTTATGCCAGTGCATGTGCCACTCTAGGGTGCAGGTACAAATACCAGCTCTCATTTCATGGGAAAGCTGGCATTCTGAGAGGTCAGGAACAAACCCAGCATCACAGCGACGGGGAGCAGCTGGACACACATCTAGCTCTGTGCTGGACTCGGGGAGCCCTGGTGCCAACTGACAGCCCAGGGAGCCTGGCCTTCCCTGTCCCGGATCCCTGGGATGGGGTACATGATCCTCTTACCAGGGATGGCACAGAAAGAGCCTGGAGGGCAGAGCGTGGGCTCAGAGCTGCCCTCGGGGCAGTAGAAGCCTGCCAGGCACTTCCCTCCAGTGGCTGTGGCTGGACACAAGCAGTTGGTGCTGGTATAGTTGTCCAGGTCAAAGGGGCGGGAGGTCCAAGCCGCAGACACACAGAACCAGCCTGAAAAAGGGGAACAGCAGCAGAGCCAGGAGGCTGGCAGTCTAAAAGGGGTAAGAGGCAGCTTACACAGCCACAGGACTCAGCCCTCCCAGTTCAGACAAAGGAGGACACACCTGAGTGTGAGGTGCCACAGAGCATAGGGACAGAGTGGCAGGGGCCCTCTTAAGGTGCTGCAGGAACTCACCTGGGTCACACAGCCCTGAGGCTTGGGTCAGATTCTCCTGCCCACAGTAGTGGCCAGGGGGACAAGGCAGGCAGCTATCCAGGCTCTGGGCCAGCAGATCTGGATTGTAGTAGCCCCGAGGACAGGGAAACTGGGTGGCATATTTGGTGCCTGAGAAGTAAAATTCATAGGGGAAAACTGCCTAGGACTGCTGGCTCCTGAGCTTTCCTGAGCCAAAAGCAGCCCTGGCCTCTAGGGGGGCTAGGTCTGGGGGGCTGAGACAGGTGACACAACAGAGCTCACCCGTCCTTGTGCTCTGAGGGGTTTGGGCACCTCAGCAGACACACTAGGCCAGGAAGTGTGCACCCCTGGGCCCTGTGGGAAAACCCTGGTGGTAGAGTGGTTAAGTGCTGTGACTGCTAACCAAAAGGTCGGCAGTTCAAATCTACTACTAGGCACTACTTCAAAACTCTACGGGGCAGTTCTACCCAGTCCTACAGTGTTGCTATGGGTCAGAATTGACTCAGCCGCAGTAGGTTTGGTTCTGGTTTGAGGCTCTGTGGCCACATGCCTGGGCCCCAACAAAGCTGTGAAATAATGTACAGGACTTATCTTCCAGATAACCTGTTACCACAGACTCAGCCCGGACTAGAATGATCCCACATGTGTTGGAGTAGAACAGTGCTTCCTAGGGTTTTCAATGGCTGATTTTCCATACACAGTTTGCCAGGCCTTTCTTCCAAAGCACCTCTGGATGGACTTGAATCTCTGCCCTTTCAGCTGGCAGCTGAGTGTATTAACCATCCAGGAACTCCTACTGAAAGATCTAGAAACCGAACCAGTTGCCAGTGAGTCAATCCTGATTCATAGCGACCCTATGGGAGTGAGTAAAACTGACTCACAGGGCTTCTGAGCAGCACCTGGTGGATTTGAACCACTGATCTTTTGGCTGTAGCCAAGCTTTTAACAACTGTGTCACCAGGGCTCCAGGAAACGTATTGGTAAAATAATTTTAAATCTTTACTTTTTAACCGCTGTGCCTGTATCATAAAACAGAAGGCAACACTCCCATGACTTTTAAAGACAAAGCAGGAACTGATGGCCAGGTATTCTGGGCTATGCCCTTATGCAAGGCTTTCTTGGGGCTGTGGAAAATTTTAAGAAGTGGAGGGCATGTCTGTGTGCCCAATGGTTTCACAACACTTCACAAAGCATTCCTAGCCCAGCCTGTAGCCCCTGCAGCAGCAGCCCCTCTGCCCAGCCAGGCACTCACCTTGGGGACAGTAGAAGCCGGCGGGGCAGGGGTAGCCACTGTAGGAGGTGGAGTTCTCAGGGCAGTAGTAGCCAGCGGCGCAGGGGAAGCAGGCGGCTTGCCCAGTGAGGTTGTTATAGTAGCCAGCAGGACAGGGCTGGGGGAGGCTGGTTCCCCTAGGGCAGAAGTGGCCTGGGGGACAGAGGCCACCTTGCTCTGAGGGGCCTACGGGAGAAAGCTGAGTAAGACGGGCAGGCTCAGCACAGCAGAGTACTCTAGGCTGGGAAAACTTACACAGGAACACTCGGGCCCACTGGGGCCTTGGCCTTGTATTTCGATAAAGTTTTTAGCCAAGGTCGAAGGTTTTAGAATGAAGTAATACTGATAACCAGTACACATATAGCCTAACAGATCAAATACCACATGCTTTCCACACGTGTTACATTATTTGTGTCTCAGATCCCTGATTGGTAGAAAGGGCAAGAAAATGATCTCAATTTTGCAAGGATGAAGTCTTAAGATGGTAAATACCATGTCTGGTGTCATTCCACCCTTATCCAGACTCAGACCCAGGTTTTCTGCCTTCACTATAGGGCTCTGGTTAGGACACACACAGCAATGATTTATTCTTTAATAAAGCAAACTTAGAGAACACCACTTTCACCTTTAGTTTTTATAAACAAGGACAACTGTCTCTGTTTTTGATTGGCTGTCCTGATTAGGAAACCTTGGTGTCATAGTGGTTAAGAGCTGCAGCTGTTTACTAAAAGGTTGCCAGCGTGAATCCATCAGGCACTCTTTGGAAACCCTATGGGGTAGTCCTACTCTGTCCTTATAGGGTCACTATGAATAAGAGTCAATTTGACGGCAATGGGTTTGTTTTTTCTGTCCTGATTAAGTAGTGGACCCCACCTACCCTCTTCCCCAGCCCCTGAACTGATAGATGGAGTTGCTGCTCTATTGCTCCCATCCCTAACTCCTCAGAACATATTCTCCCACCCAGGAGTTGGAGTCTTAACTTCAAATGTTTTCTAAACTGTAGAAGTACTGGGAGAATAGAAATTTTAAAGTCCCTGACCCAGGGCTCAGCTACCACTTGTCAGGGGTTTTTGTGAAACCTTAACGTGCCCTCTAGACCTCTAGAGATGGAAGGGCAAGGTTTACCCTTAGAGGTGATGGTCATAGTACTAGAGTGAGCAGATGATGGGGGCCTAAGTCTCTCCAAATCCCCACCCCACTCTCCCTGTCCTGGCTTTCCTGGGTCTGTGGAAGTTCTGCTCTGGAAACTTCAGCCTGGAGCTCTCCTCCCTGACACGGTGTCTTCTCCAGCCCTGAAGGACTCCAACCAGTAGCGAGGTCCCTGCTCATGGATGGCCCACGAAATCTCAGAGACGTGTTAGTTTCTGCTGGTTAGTCTTTAGGAAGTCCCCCCAGTCCTCCTTTTCACAAAACTAAAATATCCAACCAGTTGCCATAAAGTCATCTCCAACTCATGCCAACTTCCTGTGTGTCAGAGTAGAACTGTGTTCCATAGGGTTTCTGATTGCTGGTTTTTTTGTAATTAGATTGGCCAGGCTTTTCTTCCAAGGTGCATCTTCAGACATCCAAACTTTTAGTGAGGAGCCAAACTCTTAACCATTTGCACCACACAGGGACTCCTCCACCCTGCCCACCTGCCTGCAAGTCTATGATGTTCAAGTCTTTAGGTGGGTCTGCAGGTTTACCAAGATCCCAGAGGACTCAATGTGGTGGTCATTCAACCACACAATGAGAAACATCACATTGGGCCATTAGGGATAGGAAGGACAAGGTTGTTTCAGGAATCAGCAAATATCTTGGCCAAATGTCATATCTCCCCCTTCTAATACACTTTGCTACCCCAACTTCCCTCTGTCCTCTAATTACCCAAACACCCCAGTCATAACTCCATCATTAGAATTCGTTCAACTCAGTGACGTCTTGCCAGCTCAGCTCCCGTCCTAAGAGGCTCCTTACCTGCTGGGGTTGGGGAGGAGACTCCTGACAGACAGAAGTAACCAGGCGAGCATGGCCCTGAGGGAGCGGCAAGGCCAGAGGTGCCACAGAAATGGCCGGAAGGGCAGGCCAGGCACTCAGAAGCCATGGAGAGAAACATCCTGGAGACACAAAAAGGAACCCGGTGAGATGGCCAGGGAGAAGAGGTCTGAGGCAATGGGAAGGTAGGACAGTTGGGTTACAGGGTTCTGGAAAGATGGAGGCAGTCCCGACAGAAGACACCTTTCTGGGCTCTCTGAGACTGCTCCTGCTTGCAGGGGGTTTAGGATAGCATTTTGGCAAGTGTCTTTGGGACAGTGTGACAGGCAAATTATCACTCTCTCTCCTAAAGTAGGCTATATTTTTCCTTTTCCATCTTGACATCCAGTTTAAGCTCAGGGTGTTCAGGGTCACCAATCTTTGGGAGCTTCCAGTTTCCATCAGAACATTCCACAGCTCTTTAGCCATTGTCACCCCAGTTGTCCCCTGGATCTGGGATATCCTTTCTTGGTGGTTGGGAGATTCCTTGAGATATGGAGAGTGGGGTACTAGTCTGAGATCAGACCCAGGCAGGCTTCATTCATAAGGCCTCCCAGCAACCCCTATTGCCTGCCTTTGTTCAGTCAACTCTCTTCACAGAGTTGCTCTCAAAGCCCCCACACTCTTACGGCTGAGAGGTATCATTGGTCAGCTGATCAGACACAGGAAGGAGGACCAGAGGTTGTCATTTGCCCTTTTGAGTCCTAAGGAAGATAGTTCTGGGTTAACCCCATGAGTCTGGAAGCAACGGCACTCACCTATCTGAGAAGGTACCCACAGGACAGGTGAAGGGCACCCCAGTACCCACTGGACAGTAGTAGCCCGGAGGGCAGGGACCCCCTTTAGTTGCACTGATGACTCTGTCAGGGTTGGCAACCGCAGCACCTGCTCAGATAGTTGTCAGTGAGTACAGTCACAGAACAGTAAGTGCAGACCTTCCCCTGCCCAGAGCTCTGGACTAAATATCCCTACAAACAACACATATGCATGTATGGGGGACTATTTAGAGCACCGATCTAAAGTAAGGGGTTAAAGACTGAAGCTGGAGTAACAGCATCCTAAACTGCCAGATGGCAATTACATCCGGGGCCCCAGCCCAGACTTGACCTCCAAAAGGCAGCGGGTAGGACCACAGGTTCCTATGAGCCACGGCTAGTTCTCAAGTTCATTCCCTTTCTTTTTCTTGCTTCTAAAGTTTATTCATTTTGTGATCGGTCATTGTTGAGAATACACACAGCGAAACATATACCAACTCAGCCGTTTCTATATGCACAACTCAGCGACATTGATCACATTCTTGGAGCTGTGCAACAATTTTCACTCCACTTTGTCAAGTGGTACCTTCCTCATTAGTATAAATTCATTGCCCTCTAAGGTTTATGTCTATTTTTTCAAGTCGCTATTGTCAGTTTGACTCACTGAGATAAACGGTTCTTAACACAGCATGATGCTCAACACAGGCCTTTTCACTAGTCTAGGATGACTTCAGAGGTGCCATCCATTTCTTAATTAATTGTGGGTCATCTTAGTGGGATTCTGCTTGAGAACCTGAAGGAAGGGAGCCAGTTGCCATGTCAGAGTTTGGCCATCCTAGGCACCACCTGAGGTTGTGGGAGGACAGCATGAGAGAAACGAAGATCATCATGCAGGGACGGAGAAAGCTTGGGCAGCTTGTCACCAGGTCTCTGCGACACCCCTGTCTCGGTTAAGCCTATAGCTGCTACTTCCGCCACTATTTACTCCATGGGTTTGCCTTTTCAAAATATGGACCACAAGTAATTATATTAATAATCTACTCTAAAGAGAAGATAATCTTTGCACTTCCATGGGGAGAGAAGAGAAAGAAAGGTACCTAACCCCATTTTTGTAAATGCACCCAGAAGGTAGCAAATTTACCTATATATAAAAGCAAAGGGAAAAATGTCAAATAATGCACATCCTGTCCAAAAAATTGGTCTCTGGAGAACCCACAGTACATAGGATCACCGCTAGCCACAGTTCAGAGAGTCTCCAAACTGGACAGGCACAGAGACCACCCAGGGTATACCCCTGCCTCTAAAGACCCTCTGGAGACGAAGGAGCTCTAATGGGACCTTGGTAGGAGCCCTTCACACATAAAGGACTGAGTCTTATGATTTGAAAAAGGACCTGACAGGAAGCCCTGTTCCCTCGGTTTCTTCCGGCCCCAAGGTCCTACGAGTCTTGATTTTACCATCCCTCTTGCTCAGTTCAGCATTTAAGCCTCTCCTCATCAGAATGCTCTCCTGATGGTTAACCTAGATGTCTCACATAGCCACCTGAGCCCTGAACCTGCTCCCAGGAGGGACAAGAATGGCTGGAGTCTGGTCTGTAATACCCTTCACTCACAGAGAGACGGTGACAAAGTCACCCTTCAGCCTTCTCTCCTGGAGGAACAATCTTCAATTGACTTGTAAAATGGCTTAAAGGGACAGGACATCTTACTGAGTCTTATTTGGAAATGATTAAACTTTGGGTAAATGAGTTACCTAATATCCAAGTCACTCGCTTTCTTCACAGAAATGTCACATACCACTTTCTGTTTCAGTCAAGACTGTTTCATTGTCTTTTAGGTGCTTTGTCTAATTTAATTTTCACCCCAACTCTAAGAATTAGGAACTGTTAGCATTCTGATTTAACACACAAGGGAACTGAGTCTTAAAACAGCTAAGTAATTTCCCAAATCTTAATAATTAGGAAACGGTGCCACTGAGATTCTGACTGGATCCAAAAGACCACTTCATAGCCAGTCTTCTGTGCCCTAAACCAGCAAAATTAAGAGGTTTCTGGCAAGTTGTTTTCACTCAGGCCCCAAGACACAGCCTTGGCTTTCCTTGTCTGACGACACCCCACCTGATCCCTAACTTACCTCCTTACATCTAGGGCCTGACGGGCAGGCCTGAAACCAGCTTAGGCCCTGAGACGGAGAGAATATCCACCAAGGACAAGGCAAGGAGAGGCTGTGAGCCCCCCAGAGGCAGTAATAACTAGTGAAGCGGATTCTCTCTTGGCCACATGGACAGTGAGACCCAACAGGACAAGTTCCTTTGACTCTGGTCATCCAGCGGCCCTACCCCACCCAACCCCTTCCCAGCTCAGTACCTGAGCTGTTGCTCTGCTCCCCTTTGGAGCAGATGTAGCCATCAAAACAGAGGCCTCCCCACAATTCAGTGACAGGTCTCGGGGTCTGCGCTCCCTCTGTGCAGTAAAACCCTGGAAACAAAGAAGACTTTGGAGTTTACCTCCCGCTTTGTGTGTGGCTGAAAATAGGCTCCTTTCCTTCCCACCACAAGGTCCCTGCATGGGCCCTGTCTTAGATGTGCTAATAACATGGGTTCCCCTTAATCTACATAGCTAAGCATTGGTTCACAATTTAGTGAAGGGGAGCCAAGGTCTGTGGGTATGAGGGATGGACTGTGTCCACCTCTCCTCTGCTGTCCACAGCCCTCACACTCCAGGAACACTCAGAAGTCATCGTGGTCAGAGGGCCTCATCCTGGAAGCCCTGGGGAACTTTGAGCCTCTCTGCAGTGACCTCTCAGTGTTCTTCCAGTCACAGATGGACCAGGGCTCTCCGAGAGAAGATGTACACCCCCAGACACAGACGGTAACAGACAGTAGCCTGTGTGTACAAAGCACTATGTCCTAGAAGCCTCCTTGCCCTCCACCTCCAACCAGCCCATCCTCACTCTGCTGTGCCTGGATCTCCAGAGGCTTTCATCTTGGGAGCTAGGTACGCAGGGCCAGTGAAGAGGTGATCAGCCCTAGTCACACTCTGCTTGTTGTCTTCCCTCTTGGTCCTTTGGGAAGATTCCAGGCACCCTTACCTGGCATACAGGGGCCTGAAGGGGCAGCCTGGCCTGCTTGAGCACAGAAAAGCCCAAGGGGGCAGGGCAGACACCAACTCAGGTCTGTTGCCCCTCTCTTCTCATTCCAGGTGCCTGCTGGACAGGGCCTCTGCTTCGGGTCCTTGGTGCCAGCAGGACAGAAATGGCCCGGTGGACAGAGGTCACCAAAAGGAAGTCCCTCCTGGGACAAGAGGGACATGCTGAGGCTTGAAGTTGAAGGCAGGTGAGTCCTTCCACCAGGTTCCCTCTTTAAACTGCCCCCTCTGAGGAAGCTGCACTGATTCATGCCCCCCACCTTTGCTCTTGCTATGTCCTTTAGCCATTATGTACATTGATTTGCACTGGCAGGTCCTCCTGGGAGCTGCTTTGAGAACTTGAATTTTCAGAGAAGTGAAACAAATTCTAATTGTTAATAACCTAAACAATTATGGCTTGGCTGGCTACCTGTACTGATACACAGCTTTAAATGTTGTGAAGTGTGTTTATCTCTATGATCTAACACAGAGAAAAATATTCAGATACATGCATGTTTAGCAACATACCAAGATATATAAATAAAATAAATACAGATATATATGTTAAAATATACACAGATCTTTTCACAAATTTTCTTGCAACAGCAGTATACCTAAACCAAAAACCTATCACTATCAAGTGCATTTTGACTCACAGCATATCTACTTGTCATTAGTAGTTATCTAGTGGCCCACTGGGTTGGGGTACCGTAACTCTAAATAGATATTTTCTTGTTCATGAGCCCCCCCTTTTTCTTCCTTTCAGTTTCTCTCCCATGCTGGAATTATTGGAGCAAAAGGTGCAGACTGCCCTGAGTCTCTTGCTACTTATTATAAGACTGTTCTGCCAGCAGGGTGCAAACAGGCTTATACCTACATCAGTGCCCTCACAGGGCTTCGTCAACTACATTTGTGTTTGGTGATTACTAGATGTACCTGGTACAAAAGAACTCCTGATAGCAAAGCACTTAACCAAAAGGCTGCTAACCAAAAGATCAGCAATACATCCCTACTAGCTTCCCCTTGGAAACCATATGGGGCAGGTCTACTCTGTCCTATAGGGTCTCTATGAGTCCAAATCGACTTGACAGCAACTGGTATGATACAAAAATAATGCAGCTCTGTGTGCACTCAGTTGTCAACAAAGCTGTACCTTTTTTTAAGTGATGACAGATTTATACTGGGGCATTAGCTAAACTAAGTCATCTCCTTTGATTCTTTTTCCAGTAAAGCCTGGGAAGCTGACATTTGACCAAAAAAGCCCGTTGCCACCAAACTGATTCTAATTCATAGAGACCTTATAAAAACCAAACCCACTGCCACTGAGCCAATTCCAATTGACTGTGACTCTATGGGCAGAGTAGAACTGTCCCATGGAGTTCCTAAAAAGCATCCGGTGGATTTGAACTGTAGACTTTCTGATTAGCAGCTGTAGCACTTTGCTACCAGAGTTTCCTAAGACCTTTCTCATGGGACAGAAGTACAACTTCCTGCATTTCCAAGGTGGATTGCGGCATCTTCCTCCTGCAGAACAGCTAACGGATTCCAAACACTGAGCTTTAGGTCAGCAACTAAGCACCAGGGCTCCTTGGCAACAGATGCTTCTGTGCTGTTGTTTCCCACTCTAAGTGCTCATTAGCCATGTTTAGTGGTACCAGTTTTAGCCACTCTGTAAAGAGACTGCAGTACGGTCTCTTCACATCTTTGCCAGGGGTCTCACGTCCCCTGCTAGACTGCGAATCACCCCACACCCACACAGCCTTGACTCAAGAAGGCCCCGGTGAAAGAAAAACCCACCGGGGAGGAGGTGGTGGAGCCAGGCCCACAGTAGTGCCCAGCACAGCACAGCCCCTCAGGCTCTGCCAGGCCGGCTCTACCACAGAAGGTGCCGGGGTGGCACAGTTGACAGTCGTCCTCGCGGGCTGCGCCAGGAGTCTCACGGAAAGTGCCCTGGAAGTAAATGTAACACAATTCATAAATAAAAAAAAAAAAATCTAAGTTCTGTTCTAGTAAGTAGTGTCTAGGGTCTTAAAGCTTATGAGTAGCCATCTAAGATACTCCACTGGTCTCATTCTTTCAGAAGCAAGGGAGAATGAAGAAAATCAAGACACAAGGGAAAGACTGGCCCTGAGGACAAAGGGACCACAACTACTGCAGCCTTTAACAGACTGAGTGCAGTACAACCAGATGGTGCCTGCCTACCACCACTGACTGCTCTGATGGATCACAACAGAGGGTCCCAGGCAGAGGTGGAGAAAAAGGTAGGACAAAATTCTAACTCACCAAAAAAGACCAGACTTACTAGCCTGAGAGAGATGGAAGAAACCCTGAGAGCATGGCTCCCGAACATCCTTTGAGCTCAATAATGAAGTCACTCCTGAGGTTCACACTTCAGCTAAGAAGAAGACAGGTCCATAAAAACAAAGATTGACTAATGAAAAGGAACACATGAGTCCAGGTGCAAGAGCTAGAAGGCAGGAGGGGGCAGAAAAGCTGGTAACAGGGAACCTAAAGTCGAGAAGGGAGACAGTTACATGTTGTGGGGCTGTTAATCAATGTCATGAAGCAATTTGTGTATTAAATTTTTAATGAAAAGTTAGTTTGTTCCATGAACCTTCATCTAAAGTCGCCATGGGTTGGACTCGACTCCAAGGCAGTGGGTTATAGTAAGATTGGAAAGAGGGAAGGAGGAAAGAGGGAGGAAGAGAAGGAGGGAGGGGGAAGGAGGGAAAGAGGGTCGGGGGAAGGAAGGAGGCAGGGGGGAAGGAGGAAGGGAGGGAAGAAGGGAGAAAAAAAGGGAGGGAAAAAGTACGGAAGGTAAGAAAAAGTAAAAAACGCCTTGGATATTGAGTCTGCTTCCTTTCTGGCAAGAAAGTGACAGAGAGGTGCCTAAAGGAGACCAGTCTGCCTAGAAGTGAAAAAGGACAAGACTTGCTGGTTGGATTATGTGAACTGGGAGAAAGTGACTCCTCAAGGTCCACGCACACACGAATGGATAGTGCTTCCTTGTTGAGGACCCGAAGTGACCGCAAAACACCTACCCAGTACTGTTTTAACTATACCTCATGCACCAAAAATAAAATAAAATAAAATAACTATCCAGTCACTTCCGTTGCATAGAGACCCTATAGGACAGAGTAGAACTGCCCCATAGAGTTTGCAAGGAGCACCAGATGAACTCACACTGTGGAGTCTTCGATTGGCAACTGTGGTACTTAGCCACTGCACCACTGGGATTTTCATTTCACTCTCTAAAACAAAACCAAACCCACTGCTCTCGAGTTAATTCTGACTCACAGTAACCCTATGGGACAAAGTAGAACTGCCTCGTAGAATTTCTAAGGAGCACCTTGCGGATTTGAACTGCCAACCTTCTGGTTAGCAGCTGTAGAACTTAACCATTATGCCACCAGGATTGTCGTGTCATTCACAGTGGGTGATAAATAACTGATATCAAAATCTCTGCTGAAAGTAACACTCTGACATCAGGAAAGAAGTGAGAGTGAGGACACCAGGTCACCCGAGGAGGTGCATGTGCCTTGCAAAGGGGCAACCACAGTTTGGGGACAGGGCAAGAGTGAGGAAAGAAATCCTGGAGGATAGAGACAAAGGCTGCCTACCTCCTACTTTTACTGAGGACTAACCCTAATCCTCTGTCTCCCAGCTCTCTGAGCCCATCCCTATTCTCCCTGCTTACAAACCAGCTGCCACAAAATGATTTTCCATCTGTGTCTGGTAGAAAGGGCTAAAGACAGGGCTGTGGCCCTGTCATATCTGTCTCAACCCTCAGCCCAGGTTCCAGGGCCTTCCCATACAGAAGCTCAGAGACACTGCCCTGGGGTTGAGGAGGGGTCTCACCGGGGGGCAGGGGAGAAGCAGCAGACCCCCAGTTGGGCAGTAGTTCCCAGGTGGACATGCCAGAGGTCCTGCCAACTTTGTCTGGTTGCACAGTTTTCCTCCTGGACATTCCTGACACCAGAGATGGCCTGGACCCTGGAAAAAGGGATCAGGAATAAGGTCACATTTCTTTTGATCCCTGTAACATGTAGGATAGGGCTTGGCACATAGTAGACGCTCAGGAAAGGTGCTGAGTTAAACTGGCAATGTGGCTGCTGGGCCCAGCTTTTTTGCATGCCACATAGGCTGTGTGCAGCCTGCTGGTGAGAAAGAAGGAGGCAGGCTGCTGGGAGCAGGGCAGGAGTTCAATCCTTCAGTTTTATGACTGGAACCCAAGCTTCATAGAGCTCAGAGGAATAGAACTAACCAACTCTCCGAGCATTTGGCTCGGACCACAAGACTTAAATCCCTAGAGAAGGGAGCCCGGGATCAAGACCTCCATGACCTCATGTGCTTAGCAGAGGCCCAGAGCTCAGTGTGGGGTTCTGGCACTGGGCACTGCAGAACTCTGCACAGCTCTGCCTTGTGCTATCAGCTTCACCTGGATTCTGCTAGAACTATACAAGTTGTCCAAGTTGGGACCTCCTGGGATCTCCAGTCTCAGATACCAGACACTGGTATCAGGTGTCAGGAGCCCTACTGAGCTGAGTTCCAGTTCTGCCATCTGCTGGCTCTCCGACCTTGGACACTCAGCCAAGGCCTCAGTCTACCTTGAGATCCCCTCCCCATCCATGACATGTAGTGACATGCTGGTGGGGGAAATAAACAAGCTGACCTACACAAAGACACTGCAAATTCAAAAAGTCTGTATAAATATAAGCACCTGGGTGGTGCAAATGGTTAGCATACTCTGCTGCTAACTACGAGGTCAGAGGTTCAAGTCCACCCAGAGATGCCTTGAAACAAAGACGAGGTAATGTGTTTCTAAAAAATCTACCATTAAAAACCCAATGAAGCACAGCTCTACTCTGATAGAGTTATACTCTGATACACTCTGAGTCAGAGTCAACTCGACAGCAACTGGGTTTTTTCTACAACGAGGATACTTGGAGAGGAGGGGAAGTGTGTTTCCACAAAACACAAATCTGAGCTCTGCAGGCAGCAGCAATTTAGGTCCATTCACCTGTGTAGAGATGCTGCACAAGACTAAATAAAAAGCAAATTCCACCGAGCCCTGGTCAGCCCTAAGTGTTGGGAGTGAGGAAATGTGAATTGAGAAAAAAATGGCTCTGAAGCCTTTGCTTGTTCTTCCTAACTCCCCGCATGTCATTCGTCACTCCCCTCATCTTATGACACTTCCTGGAATCACTGCCAGACTTCTCCATTTACAGAAGCTTCTGGGAGGTGGTTGGAAAGCAACAAGATAATTAATTATGCAGTGCCATTGTTCCCCCAAAATGTCTTTCAATTTTTCATGACATTCAATGAAGACAAATGCTGGGCAGGAGAGAATGACAGCAGTAGGAGGAGGTCATCAACTGCTTGTTGGATCTGTAAAAGAAATGATGTCCTACTCATTGCTTTACCTGTGGGATGGAATGAAACCCTCACACCAACACCACTGACAGCTCACTGGGTGATCTTCACCCAGCCAGGGCTCCCAGTGATCCCTCTGCCTGGGAGAAGGAGTGAGCAGAGGAAGCTGTGTGCAAGACCCCAAAGCCCTCCAGAACTCAATATCCCTCCCATCTTGCTCCAGAGCTGCTGTTTGGGAGGTAGTGGCAGCTGGAGTAGCTGGTTGTGAGCCTTATGCTCCCCAACTAGGCAGCCACGGTCTAGCAGCAGTTTCAAGGATTTAACCAGTTAAGCAATTGAGTTGGACTCAGGGTGGCCCCATATGTGTCAGAGAAGAACTGTGCTCCGTATGGTTTTCAGTGGCTGATTTTTCAGTAGATTTCCAGGCTTTTCTTTGGAGACAGCCTAGAGTAGACTCAAACTTCTGGCTTTTCAGTTAACAGTCAAGTGCGTTAACAGTTCCCACCATCCGGGAACTCCTCCAAGGGTTTAAACAGCACTGTTAGCTCCTCAGCAGGCTATGACGGCACCTCTCCCCCAGAATCCCAGGACACAATTTCTGTCCTTTCTATTCCAGTGCCCCAGGGAGCTCTGCCCTCCTTTTCCTCAGCTTCTTCCTGGAGAAATGTTCTATTCAAGCTCCATCTTGAGCAAAGACTAGCATCCAACAGGGAAACCAAACTCCAGAGGCCTCATCCATCTGTCTTCCCTCTCACTCCCTTTTCACCCCCGAGGAGTTGGGGCCTCCCCAGCCCCTAATCCACCCTGGAGCATACCTACCCCACCACCCTGCCAAAAAAAAAAAAAAACTCCATTGCCATCAAGCTGATTCCACTTCATAGTGTCTCTACAGGACAGAGTGGAACTGCCTGTTAAGATTTCCAAGGAGTGGCTGGTGGATTCGACCTGCAGACCCAGTCCCCCTCAATAGCGTGGAAGGAGCTGTGCTCTGAGATTCATCTCCCCTCCAGGAGATATCAGATGCCAGAGTTGCCTCCTTGGGACAGACTCCCCACCGCCAGGGCCCACATGTTCCTAGCTTTGGATCTCACCTATACCCAGCCATTTGAGAGACAGATGAATCTACCCTCTCCCTTCTACCTTCAACCCCAGGCAGACACTTACAGAGAAGCTGCCAATGCCACATGGCAGTGGGGCAGTGGTGCCCAGTTCAGGGCAGTGGTGACCTGCGGGACACGGAGCACAGTCCACAGGAAGCCTTGCACCTGAACCCTGGAGGTAGGTCCCCCTGGAGGAAGAAGAGAGAGCTGGGAAATGTGATCACCTTCTCTAAGATAAGCTCATGAGGCCTGGGGTCACCAGTTCTTCAAGAGAGGCAGAGACTTTTCTGCCATCCCAGCTTCCCCACGGGGCTCAAGGACCCCAGAGAGCAGACTGAAGGTACAGCTGGTGCAGCTCCAAATATAACCCGGATCAGATAGTGCTGGGCCTGGACACATTAAAACCAGCTTCAAGCCTATGGGCTACTGTGCTTCTTGTTGAAGTCACCTGTCCCCCGCTGTGCTCTTATTCTCCTCATTTCAACTGGGTTGTAAAGGCTCTTACTATAGAGACGTAGTAAGTGTACAGGTGCTAAACCAGTCACCCAGGTTGCAGATATCACTACTTTGTCACTTGCCTTTTAGTTCTCTTTATGTCTTTGAAATACTGCAGTAAATCCTTCAGTCTTTAATGTCATGCTTAAGACTGTCTCTGCTCCTCTGTGTCTTACAAACATTCATCTCTATTTTCTTTTGTAGTTTCATGGTTTTTATTTAACGCTGAAATCTTTGCTTGATCTGAAGTTGATTTTGGTTAATATGGTTTCCACTTTTTACACAAAGAAAAACTACAAGATTTTTGTTTTGATGAAAAGAGCAAGACAGACAAATCAATAAACAGAGAATCCCAAAGCTTGAAACAAATGATCTCTTCTGAAACCTCACTTGGAATTATAAAGGCCTTTGGCCTGTACGGTAGGCCGTGTTGAAACAGCCTCACTACTAGGGAAGAAGAGGTAGGCTGAAGAAGGTGCCACGTTTCCTGCGTAAACTTCTGTGCTCCTCTCTGAATTCTAGGAGCAAACTGAACCACCTCCACTCTGGTACGTTCCTTCTCTGTTCCAGCCCACAGTGGATTCCCCTTTCTTCTGCACCCAGGGCACCAGCAGGCCTCTTGTGTTTGTGCCCCAGCTGTCTGGTTCCTGTAGAACTGCTGGGTCCTGGGGCAGACAATAGGCCTCATCTTTCTTTTAAGGAACAGTAGTAGTGAGGTTCTCACAGGCCCTCAATAAGCACTTGGTGACAACTTAAAGCCTAGTCATACATGCAGACCTTGCTTACCGTGGGCAAAGCACAGGCTTAGGGGCCCCACTGGGACAGAAGGCCCCTGGCGGGCAAAGCAGACAGCTCTCCAGCTGCTCGTTGGCTATCTGGAAGCTGTAAGTCCCTGCGGGGCAGGGGAACTGGGTGGCCCACTTTGTACCTATTTTAGAGGAAAGAGGAGGATCAGAGTTACCCCGACCTGCTCCTTGGTTACTCACCAGGAACTTAGCCATCAGGAGACTGCGTCCTGTCTGTGCTGATACACATACACATACACATACACATACTGGTGGCTTCCCAGTCAGGATGGTCGGTGGCTAGTCACCGCTAATACCCCCTTCTGGTGCCATCCCTCTAGCCTAAGCCAGCTGAAGGCTCAAGACTCCCGGCTTCACCAGCCACCCTCTCAGGAAATTCTTCCTGAGATCTACCTTCATCCCTCCAATTGCAAACAAGGCCGCTACTGCCACACCTCCTCCAGAGAAGGTGCCCAGGCTGACACTAACTTGTGGCCTTGAATGGGCAGACCCTTGCCTGACTCACCTTGTGGGCAATAATGCCCAACTTGGCACATCCCTGAGGGTTCCTGGGCCCCGCTGACACAGAACCAGCCCCTGGGACAGGGCATACACTCCTCAGCAGAAGCCAGACCAGTCTGGTTACTCCAGGTGCCTGGCAAACACTGGAACTGGGTAGGGTATCTGGTGCCTGGAGGGCAATAGTGTCCGGCTGGGCAGAGGTTGGAGGGCGAGTCCGGGCCCCCGGTTCCTGTAAATATAATCCTAAACTAGCCTTAGATGGGCAGCAGCCCCATCCCTCTGCGAACATGGCAAGGGCACAGCCTGGGCTAGGCATTGGGGAGGGGTTGGTTTGGGTTAGTGATAGTCCTCAGCATCCCCACCTGAGGCACTGGAGTAGAAACTCAGACTGTACTTTTTAATCCAATCCACTGGGCACCCCAAGCTATCAGTGGACAGTGGGTCTGAGTACCGCATTTGTTTTCCTGGACTCCTTGCCTCAGAATACAGCTGATTCTCTACCAACAGAGAGAGTCCAGCAGGAGAGCTAGGCTGCCTTTCCCCTCCTCACTTACCTCCAGGACAAGCCAGTCCCGCGGGGCAGGTCTCACACTGGGAAAGGTCAAAGAGGTTGTTTCTGTTGCTGAAGGTCCCGGGTGGGCAGGCATGGGCCACAGCATGTGGACTGGAGGAGCCTGGAGGGCACACATATCTAGAACAGCCAAGAAGTTTAAGTCTGATATCCAAAAAGCAGAACCCAAGACCCTAGATAACCAGCTGCCAGACTCATGGCAGCTGTCACGGTTGAGGGCATGTGTCAACTTGGCCAGAACATGATTCTCAATAGTCTGACAACTATATAATGATATATTTATCCCCCATTTTATGATACAACATAATCACCTCCACGATATGATCTGATATGATCTGCCAATCAGCTGTAAAGGGATTTTCTTTCAGGTGTGGCCTGCAAGCAACATATATGGACATTGTAACGGACTTAATTGTGTCTTCCAAAGATATCTGCCAACTTGGCTAGTCCGTAATTCCCACTGTTGTGTGATTGTCCAGCATTTTGTCATCTGATGTGATTTTCCTACATGCTGTAAATCTTACAGCACATGTTAAAAGGTGGGATTTACCCCAGTTATATTAATGAGGCAGGACTCAGTCTACAAGATTAGGTTGTGTTTTACACCAAGCTCTTTACATATAAAAGAGAGAAGTACTGCAGAGATACAGGGAGAGGTCACACCACCAAAAACCAGCACCAAGAGCACCGTGCATTCTTTGGACTCGAGGTTCCTGAGCTGAGAAGCTCCTAGACCAAAGGAAGATTGATGACAAGGACTTTTCCCTAGAGCTGACAAGAGAGAAAAAGTGTTCCTCTGGAACTGGCACTCTGGATTCAGACTTCTAGCCTCCTAGCTTGTGAAAGAACAAACTTCTGTTTGTTAAAGCCATCCACTTGCAGCATTTCTGTTATAGCAACACTAAATAACTAAGACAGATGTTCTGGCAAAGCTTGCTGGCTTTTGCACACTCTACATCTGGTTCATCATCATCTGACCACTGGTTCTCGAGATGTGAGATGGAGGCCTGACATACTGCTTGCAGATCTTTGGATTTGTTAGCCTGCACAGCTTTCAAGCTAATAGCCTACCGTTGTATCTGCTAATCTTGGGTTCTTCACTCCCTGAAGCTACGTGATTCAGGAAAAGCCTCCAGCCTGATGTCAGACCCAAGAACTTGGGACTTGCCAGCCTCTACAATGGCACAGAACTTCCTTGATATAAGTCTTTATATATATACACAGTTCACTGGTTTTGCTTATCTAGGGAACTCAACCTAAGACGTTTTGTACCAGTAGAGGTTCTAGAGAAACAAAATTGTAAGATAAGTTTTCTGAATTTGTTGTCAAGTCTGATTAGTCTCAAAGATTTTGATGATTCTGCTTCCTATAGTAAAGAGGGCTTTGTTAACCCATAGAATGAGGTAGCAATAGAAATGTGCAAATTATCACCACCAATAGATTAAGTATTGTTGAGAGGTAAGACTCTGGGTGATCCTGTATTTGATACCTTTTTTGCAGTTTTGTCAGAATAAGAACTACAAGAAAGTTGGTTGAGCTCAGAGCTTCAGATTAAAAGCTCAAGCACTGCATAATGACCTCAAAGTTCTCATTTGTACATCATTTGTACACTGAAAGAAAATTTTGTTTCTTGTACTAACAGTTGATTTTGTCAAAAAACAAACTCAGCCATAATTCAAAAAAACGCAAAACAGCAACGCTGGAGAGGCTGTGGAGTGATGGGATCTGGTGGGATTACAAAATGGTACAACTTCTTTGGAAAGCAACTGGGTGCTTCCTTGAAAAGCTGGAAATAGATATACCATTTGATCCAGCAATCCCACAGCTTGGAATACATCCTACAGAAACAAAGGCTGTCACATGAACAGACACACACACGTGAATGTTTATTGCAGCACAGTCCACAATAGCAAAAAGATAGAATCAGCTTAGACATCCATCAACAGATGAATGGCTAAAACTGTGGTACATATACTCAAGGTAACACTACCCTACTAGGATGCTGTCCTACAGGTCTCTTTCTAAATGGGAAAGAAGAGGGTGGAGAGGAGGGGACAGGATTTGTTAAGAGTATACAATAAGTATAGAACAAAAAGGAGGAGTGTGCTGTCACCAGGCAAGGAGAGCAGAAGGAGCTGCAGATAGGTGGGCATGTAACTTTAATTTGGATTGCATACTTTCACTTAATCACACACACACACACACACACACACAACCCATACTCTTACTGTGAGAATGGCTGAATTACAACCTCAACTGAAATCTTAACCGTGAATGGTGTCTGAAGTTGAAATGAGGGCATGAACTGGGAAGAAATGGGATCCTGAAACCTGGGGTAGGGATACATGAGCAGATAGCCAGGAAGCTGGGGACAGTGAGCCCCTAAATTCCACTGAACCACCGCTGTCAATAAAACCAGCCCTCTTACTCCCATCTGAAGAGATTACTCAATGTTTGTCTGTGAAACCCCCATTAAAATGTTAACTCCCCCATTCCCATCTGATATTAACCCAACTGCGTATGAAGAGATTTTGTCAGAGGTATTTCCTGGACTGTATGTGAGTCATTGCCTCAAAGAGAAGTCTGAGTCATTGCCTCAGGTATTGGCTGAGGCAGACGCACAACAAGGGATTGCTGAAAGTTCTCAGAACATATCCTCACCACCCATTTTTCTTTCTAGACCTTCAACTAGACTTAAATCCCAGTGATATCCAACAGATGAAGTACAAAGTGTGATCTGAAAGGAAATAAGCTGGATTCTGAAAGAACTGCTTGATTTTTCTAATATGTACAAGCAGAAACCTGGGGAATATGTATGGGAATGGCTATTAAGTGCGTGGAATAATGGTGCAAAGGGCATAGAGTTGGATCAGTCTGAGTTCATTGATATTGGTCAGCTAAGCACAGACTCTTCATTCAGTGTTTCAGCTAGTAAGTTAGGAAGGAATCTGATAGTTCATTCGTTTGGATTGGAGAAGCATGGATTCTGCAGTGACCTACACCAAATGAAGTTGAAACACCAGACTTGACTTGGCATGCAGTAGAAGCAAGTATCCAAAGGCCTAGGGATATTGGCATGTTAGAGTTTATTTATGAGATTAGATCTACAGATGCTGAAGGAGAGTGGTGAAAGGGAATCCTCCCAACAGGCAGCATGCCTGGTCATTCACTTTGCTTAGAAAGAGAAATGGTAGATGTATGATTGAATACTGTCATGGACTCAGTTGTGTCTCCCTCAAAAATGTGTGAAACCATTTGGCTAAGCCATGATTCCTGGTGTTGTGTGATGTTCCTGCATGCTGTAAACCCTGCCTCTATGATGTGAATGTGGGAAGATGGTGGTAGCTGTGTTGGTGTAACAGGACTCAGTGTTCAAAACAGTACTGTGCTTTGAGGTAATCTCCGGAGATACAAAAGAAAGAAGCTAGCGGAGAGAGTTGGGGACCTCATGCCACCAGCTATGTAGTGCCGGGAGCAGAGCATATCCTTTGGAAAGTACCTGGGGTTCCTGCACCTCAGAAGCTCCCAGGGATAGATTGAAGACAAAGACCTTCCTCCAGAGCCAACAGAGAAAGACTTCCTGTAGAGCTGATGTCCTGACTTTGGACTTTTAGCCTACCACACTGTGACAGAATAAAAATTTATCTTTTTAAAGCCATTCACTTGTGGCATTTCTGTTGTAGCAGCAGTAGATGACTAAGATGTATACTAATTCATGGGCTGTGGTCAATGGTTTGGCTGGGTGTTAAGGGACTGGAAGAAATATGATTGAAAGCTGAGTGACAAGAAAGTATGGGAAAACAGTATGTGGATAGACCTCTCTGAATGGCCCAGTGAAGTGAAGATATTTGTGTCTAACTTGCATGTTCACCAAAGGGTGATCTCAGCAGAGAAGAATTTTAACAATCAAATTGATAGGTGATGTGTTCTGTGGAAACCTCTTGTTCTCTTTCTCCATCTACTCCCATGATTGACCAATGGGCTGCTGAACAAAGTGGTCATGATAGCATGGATGGAGGTTATTCGGGGGTTTGTCATCACGGACTTCTACTCACCAAGACCAAGGTGGCTACAACCACTGCTGTGTGCCCAGTCTGCCAACGGCAAAGACCAAAACTGAGTCTCCAGTGTGACACCATTCCTCGAGGTAGTCAACTGCACCCCTCGTGAAAACGACAGTTTGTTATTAATGGAGTAGATACTCTGGATATGGATTTGGCTTCCCTACATGTAACGCGTCTGCTGAAACTACCATCTAAGGACTTACAGAATGCCTTAGTCACCATCATTTTATCACATACACACACTATTGCCTCAGATCAAGGTGCCTTCTTCACAGTGAATAAAGTGTGGCAGTGGACACACACTCATGAAATTCACTGGTCTTGCTATGTTCCTCATCATTCTGATAGCAGTGAGAGAACAATGGAATGGTCTTCTAAAGACAAAATGATGGTGCCAGCAAGGTGGCAATACTTGGCAATGTTGAGGCAATGTTCTCCAGCTCTGTACATGCTCGAAACCAGTATCCAATATACAGTGCTGTTTTTCCCATAACAAGAATTCATGGGTCCAGGAATGAAGGAGTAGTAATGGAAGCAACACCATTCACTATTCACTCTAGAGACCCACTCACAAAAATTTTGCTTCCTGTCCTCTGGGCCCTATACTCTGCAGGTCTAGAGGTCTTAGTTCCAAAATGAGGAACATCTAGAGACACAACATTGATTACACTGAGCCAAAGTTAAGAATGCCAGTCAGCCAATTTGGGCCTCTCTAGCTCAACAGGCAAAGAAGGCAGTTACTCTACTGGATGACATGATTGATCCTGATTATCAGGGAGAAATCTGATTGGCATCACACGAAGAAGGTAAATAAGAATGTGGCTTGAATACATGAAATAACTTAAAACGTCTCTTAGTACTACCATGCTCTGTAATTAAAGTCATCAGAAAACTAGAGCAATGCATTTCCAGTATAACTACTAATGGTCCAAACCATTAAGGAATGAAGTTTTGGGTCATCCTACCAAGCAAAGAAACACAACCAGCTGGTTGCCTTGCTGAGGGAAAAGGGAATAAGGAATGGACGGTGTAAGAACATAGGTCTACACACCAGTTGTCAAAATGAGAAGTATAGTTCTTATGAGTGTTTCTCCTTATATGTGTACATCAAATTTCTTTTTCTTCACTTATAAAATACAAGATGTAAGTGAGGCTAGTGCACTTGTATCATGTTAGGTGTATCATGTTACTCGTATCATGTTAAGTGCAAGTATCACTTTGTGATCATCTGTATTTAGAGTCTGCGTATGGTTTAACAAGATCCATACAGATACCAGATTGACCAGAGGTGAACTATAATGGTTAAGGTTTTATGTCAACTTGGCTGGACCACAGTTCTCAGTAGTTTGGCAGTATGTAACTATGTAGTTATCTTTAATTTTGTGATAAAATATAATCACGTCCATGATGTGATCTGACATGGTCAGCCAATTTTAAGAATTTCCTTAGGGGTGCAGCCTACATTCAATATACATAGACATTCTGGCAAAGCTTACTGGCTTTTACCTGCTCGGGATCCTGCATCAGGCTCATTATCATCTGACCTCTGGTTTTTGGATTTGAGTGAGCAACCTTCCATATTGCCTGAGAAATCTTGGGATTAATCAGTCTCTGCAGTCTGTGAGCCGGCAGCCTGTTGTCTTGCCTGACAATCCTGGGTTTATCACCCCTATAGCTACATGAGTCAGGAGAAGCCTCTATTCTGACCCACAGACTTGAGACTCATCAGCTTCTACAACTGCATATGCTTCACAGGTTTTACCTCTTTAGAGCACTCAGCATGGACAGCGACCCCGCATGTGTCAGAGTAGAACTGTACTCCATAGAATTTTCAGTGATTGATTTTTCAGAAGTAGATCTCCAGGCCTTTCTTCCAAAGTACCTCTGGGAGCATTCTAACTGCCAACTCTTCAGTTAACACCTGAGGGTGTTAACTAACTGTCTGCACCACCAAAGGACTCATAGATAATCAAAGTAAAATCTGGAATGTTCCCAAGGGTCAGCTGGGTAGCTTTGGCAGATTACCTAGCCTCTCTGACCTTTCTCTCTTCGTGAAGAAAGACTGTCAACTGGGGTCTTAAAAGCTGCCATCTAAATAGCACCAAATGATCCCAATCCACCTGGATCTGAGGCAAATTGAGGACGTAGAGGACAGAAGAAAGACATGAGCCCATAAGATGGAAGAGGCCATATAAGCCAGAGCCTCTTTCAGCATGGGACTGGAAGAACTAGATGGTGCCCTACTACCACTGATGACAGCCCAGATGGGGTATGCGGAATGGTGCTCTGGATACGGTGGGTGATGGGGTAGAGGGCACAGCTAGAACTCTGCCGAGAAAACACACCTGATGGTCCTTCTGAGTGGTGAACCCCCTGGGAGTGTGCCCCTGGACTCTAACCCCAAACTGCGTCTAGCCCTGGGACCGGCTCCCCAAACAAAGACTGACCTGGACCATATAAAACACTGATTGATACTAGTGGCAAAGAAATCTTTATAAATGTATATGGGACAGTTTGCTGGACCCAAGTTGACTGGGTGAGGAGGGCCAGATCTTGGTCAAAAGGTCCCAGGACGTTCTGAACAAAAGGGGAAGCATGCTGTCACAAGGGAGGAACAGCTAGACTAGAATAGAGGCAAGAGTTCCGGTTATTATATGGCAACATGATATAAACGTAAAACTCTACTTAATTCACAATTTAAAAAGAGAAGAAGGAAAAAGAAAGCCAGGAAAATAAGTTCTCAGGTTTCCAGTGCTCCTAGATGGGATGTTCTGGGCAGCTTCAGACTCTTGGTGAGCCCAAGAGCTGATCTGGAGGCAGAGGGCTCCCGGGAGACAGAAGTGAAGAAGAAACGTCACCTTAACCTAATGGCCTGACTCTCTCATGAAGGGATTTATGACACAGATTTGGTGGGAAGTGTATGCAGCATCCTTTTCTCCCCCGCTGTGAGGTGCTGACTCACCCTGGCGTGCATTCTGCATCTGGCTGACTCAACCCTGCTTGGGTGCAGGCCCTGCCTGCTGGGCACGGAGTGCAGTCTGTGGCTTCATCCTGCCCTTGAAGGGGGCCAAACGTGCCTGGCTGACATGGGATGGGGTGAATGGTTCCACTGGGGCAAAAGTATCCAGCTGGGCACCAAAAACAGTGTCTGGCACCTGGAGAAAGAGGGGCCAGCTAGTTAAGAGAGTGAATTTTCTCCCCTGTTCAGGTGCAGAAACTAAAAGGGCCTTCCACCACTCTCCCTCACTCCCTCTCTTTTTCTGTGTACTCAGTAGAGGTGGTTCCAGCTTTAGGCCCTGTAGCACCTGGGCTGCACATCTGGGTGTGATTTTTCATGTCCACCCCTCACCCAGGGACGGGATGTGCTCCTGGGGCCAACATTTGGGACCATAGAACCATAGGCCTCTGCCTTGGTTAGCTATTGGATAAGACCCTAATTTACAAGGTTGCTTAGAGTCAGGGTCACTCTTTTCATCGTACAAGAAAGGCAGAATTCAGAACCTACCTGTTAGGCAGGAGAGGTTGGTGCTGGGTTGAGAGCTCTCCCTCTTAACCTCAAAGCTCCCAGCAGGGCATGGGACTGAGGCAGCTCCATCTGTGCAGAAGTGGCCTAAGAGAAGAAGCCTTTATGGGTTGGGTCCATCAGGGCCCAGACGAGTCATCTCTGTGAAGAGTCTGCAGGCTGAGGGACAACATCATCTGTCCATACCTGCATCAGAGCAGGGTTCCATGGGTTTCCCCTCTTGAGGGAGGTTCACTTCAACCTGAGCTGTTTTGTGGCAGAAAAACAGAATCTCTGATGTCCTGGAGTCACACCCGATTGAGTGAGTTTAGAGACATGTAAATCCCTTCCACTCTGAAATTTGAGGATGCTGAAACGGAAGTGGATCTCCCTAGGCCTCTCCCTGGCCCAAGTCCTGTGGCTCAACCCTTTCCCCTCTGCCATCCCTGTTTCAGCTCCTAAGAAAACAGAAAGCAGTGGGACCTGTTTATGGTTCATAGCAGCAGAAACCCTAAACCAAACCCACTGCCTTCGAGTTGATTCTGACTCATGGCGACCTTATAGGACAGTAGAGAACTGCTCTATAGAGTTTCGAAGGAGCACATGGCAGATTGAACTGCCAATGTTTTGGTTAGCAGACATAGCACCTAACCACTATGTCACCAAGGTTTTCCGTAGCAGCCGAGGAAGACAGACTACAAGGGTGTGTGTGTTAGGGGCTACAAGGCAGGAATGAGACAGCTCTGTCATACTGGGGAGCAGCCTGAACACTCTTGTCTCAGAGGAGTTGTTCAATTGCCACTGTGCACCCTACTATTAATTGAATTGTGCCTCCCAAAATGTGTGTCTATTTAACTAGACTATGATGCCCAGTATTGTGCAGTTGTCCACCGTTTTGTGATCTGGTATGATGATTCTGTGTTGTGACTCTACCACTGTGATGTTAATGAGGCAGGATTAGAGGCAGTTATGTTCATGAGGCAGGACTCAGTTCACAGGATTTGGTTGTGTCTTGAATTAGTCTGCTTTGAGATATAAAAGAGAGACTTCAGCATAGAGAAGAGAGACTGCCTACTATGAAGAATAAAAACCAGAAGGGGAGGTTGTCTTTTGGGGCTGAGGTCCCTGCACTGAGAAGCTGCTAGACCAGGGAAAGACTGATGGCAGGGACCTTCCCCAAGAGCCAGCAAAGAAAACCTTCCTCTGGCTCTGGTGTCTTAAATTTAGATTTCTAGCCTCTTAGGCTACAAGAGAACAAATTTCTGTTTGTTAAAACCACCCACTTGTGGTATCTCTGTTATAGCAGCACTAGATAATGAAGACATTCTTCACAGAGTTCCTGGGTTGGTATAAAGAGTCTCAGTTCTGACTATAATAGCTACCATTTACTGAACATTTATTTACTTTTGGCTGTCTACATATGATTTCATTTAATGTATGTATTTAGACACTATTATTATCATCCTCATCTTAGAAATAAGGAAAGTGAAGCTTGAGGAGAGGGAAATAAACTACCCAAAGACACACAGCTGATCAGAGAGAAGTCTTAATGGATTTCAAAACACTGAAATATTAGAAAGTATGTCTTTCACCAAAATGGAATTAAATTAGAAATCAAGAAGACATCTAGAAAAGACCCAAATATTTGGAAATTAAGCAACGTACTCCTAAAACAATATGCTGGTCAAAAAATATTATAAAGGAAATTAGAAAACATTTTAATTTAAATGACAGTGAAAGCACAACATATTAAAAATTGAGACATAGTTGAATAGTGTGTAGATTCAAACTTAAAGGCTTAAATGCCTATATTAGAAAAGAAAAAAAGTGCAAAATCAATTGTCTCTGTACATCTCAGGAAGCTAGAAAAAAGAGTAAATTTACAGATTAAAGTATAAGAAGGAAATAATAAGAGCAGCAACTATGAAATAGAAAAAGGACTAAGAAAAATTAAACAAAATGAAAGTTAGCTCTTTAAGAAGATCATTAAAATTGATCAAGTCCTAACCAGACTATCTCATAGTGACTCATAGCAACCATGTGGAGGGTCACTGTGAAGCCACTTTCCAGGCTTCCGCTACTGACCACAGTCGGTTCCCCTCCCACTGCCATAATTTCTAATTGTGGCTTGCTAGAGTCAGGACTCTAACCGCAGTTTGAGTTTGATGCTAGGATCCCATATATGCAGTACCAGGATCCTGGTGCACATGCACCTGAAGAGCCTTGACCATGAAATTGACTCTGGACCTGAACATCACATTACCCAAGAAGATGTTTTCTAGTACACACTGGTACCCAGGCCCATTTGAAAAATAAGAAGTCCTTTCCTTTGCAACATGGTTCAGCACTCAGATCTCCAAATACAGTCACGAGAGGTACTGAGGTTTCAGATTTCAGGTGTCAATCCGTACTCCCTGGAGTCTGAGGACAGAAAAGCTCCCTGTTGCTGTGGGTCAGAGAGTTCATGGTCTTTCAGCTGCTGGGCTCCACGTTGCTCCTTGTTTGAACAAGCAATAAATTTCCACTTTCTATTTCCCTTGCAGTTGGTGGTATGGCATCAGTCTTATTTCAATCAGCCAATAGGACAGGACAAGAACCCACATACAGTTACAATTATAGGGTTCCTATGAGTTGGAATTAACTCCACAGCAACAAGTTTTTTTTTTTTTCTTTTTCTGCCTTTTTTTAAAGAAAAAAACAGAAGACACAAATTATTAATATCTGGAAAGAAAAAGAGATCACTATGGATGCCATTAAGAGAGAAGTAAGAGCGTAGTGTGAACAGCTCTGTGACAATAAATTTTACAACTTAGGTGAAATGGACAAATTCCTTCAAAGACATAGTGACCATACTGTCAGAAGAAGAAATAGAAAACCTAGCATTAGAATATTATTAAATTTCTTAAAGAAACCAAATTCGTAATTCAAAAACTTTTTACAAGGAAAACTGCAAGTCCATGGCTTTGCTGAGTTTTATATAATACTTAAGGAAAAAAAGAAAATACCAGTTCTAAATAAACTCTTTCAGACAATAGAGGAGCACGTAATACTTCAAAACTAGTTCTATGAGTCTAGAGAACCAGATAAAGAAGTTAGAAAACAGCAAATATCCCTCATTAATGCAAACACAAAAGTCCCTACTGAAATATTAGCAAATCAAATTCAGTGCTACGTAAAGATAAAATATCATGACTATATGGAGTTTATTTCAGGACTATAGGGCTGGCTTGACATTCAAAAAAAACAGTGCTATCCACTGTCTTATCAGAAAAAGGAGAAGCATATACTTATTTCAAAAGATGCTGAAAAAAAATTAAACACTCATCCATGATAAAAACTACCAACAAACTGCAAATAGAAGAGATTTCCACAGTCCAATTAAAGCCTCTCGTTAAATCCCACAGCTAATGTCATACAAGATGGTGAAAGACTGAAGGCTTTTTCCTAAGATCTTCGGCAAAGCAAGGATGATCACTCTATTCAAAATAGTACAGTGAAAATTCTAAGAAATCTACCAAAAAAGCTAACATAACAAATGAAAAGCAACTAGGTAGTGCAAACGACCAAGCAGTTGATGACTACCTCAAAAACCATCAGTTCAAACCACCCAGAGACTCCTCAGAAGAAAGGCTTGATTATCTGCTTCTGAAAGGTCGCAACCTTGGAAACCAATGGGGTAATTCTACTCTGCACACAAGGGGTTGCCATGAATCTGAATCGACTTGAATAAAAAGTGTTTCAACAACTCACACATTCAACACAACTGCCACCAAACAAACAAATGACTTAGTTAAGGTTGAAGGATACAAGGTCAATATACAAATCAGTATCAGCAATGAACAGTAGGAAATTAGCACAAAAATACAATTCCAACAAAACATTTACAAGACCTGTACATTAAAAGCTTGAGTAACAGCACCAGTATTGAATCTTTCTCCACCTTCATACTCCCTCTCTTCTACATGGTCTCATTTAATTTTCACTACAACCCTCTGTAAGGGGAGGGGATATGGTTTCAATGGTCTCTGAGTGTTTGGAGTCTAGGGTGGCTGGACTCTACCCCTCAGAAAACATGTTGGCTCCTGGTGGTGTTACCAGGCAATCTGAGAGTCCTGTGTGGACACACCACATGTTGTAATCCAAGGATCTTCTCAGCCCACCCTGTGGTCTTGTCCCTTCCAAGTGTTGCCAGGGCCCCAGCCTAGTCTCACCTACCTGTGAGGCAGAGTTGGCAGCCAGGACCTCTCTCTGTGAAGAAATTACCCACTGGGCAAAAGACACAGCCAGTGTCCTGTGAATTTGGCTCCTGTCCTGGAGGGCACCGCTGAGGGACAAGGAAATTGAAGGTTAGTGGGTGGCTAGGTCTTGACTGACACCTATAACCAGAAGCTGCTAAGAGCTGGAATTCCAGGTCAGGTGTTTGCTCTGCTAACTGTCTCTCTAACCTGTCTCTTCACCGTCCTCTATAAAAGAGAATCCCCACCAACATGGCCCCAACACATCAAAGTGAGGAAGTATGAGTTCATGTGATGCGTGGAGCAGGACACACGCCCCACACTCAGTGACGAAGGGCGAGTCAATGGTGAGGAAGCCAATGGAGAACTGACATCCTCACTTGCAGTGTCCTCTGTATATTCTAAGGTCTACTGCAATTGCAGACTCCTTTGGGAATACTCCCTGGCTTCCTCCAGAATCATCTCTCTTTCCTGTTAACTATTCGTGATGCTGCAGTGAGAGCACTCACCACCTGGAACTATAACTTGCCAGTCTATGGCACTGACACACCTCAAGTCTAGGGTACAGGAATCCTCACCTGTACCCTAGTATGTTGGACACAGTAGGTGCCTGGTGAACCCTTGGAATGTCTGGCCTTGGTATTTATACCTTTCATTCCCTATATGTCTCCATTGCTTTGCTTTTAATGGCACATCTCGTGGGAACACTGGCTTTGAACCTTCAAACACTTCTACATATACTGTCTCCTTTGGTCCCACAGAAGCCATATGCAGTGGGTTAAACTCCACAGGTGGCACATCCACAAACGTTACGTCAGAATTGGGCAGGGGAGTGTTGGCTCTATTCCACAGACAGTTATCACCTTACATTTATGCTGTTCAGGGAGAAGGAGCTTTGTCCTTGACCTGAGAGATGTGGCTTATTCTGGGGACTGTCCAATAATCTCTAAGACCCTCCCCCCCATGGCCCCATAGAATGGCTGAGATGGGAAGGGGGATCACCTGGCAGTCCTTGCTATCTGTGAGTCCTGGGATCCAGCTGAAAGTCCCAACGGGGCACGGCCATGGTGCCCTTCTTCCCCCAAGACAGCTGCAAAAGCCAAAAGCAGCAGCACTAAGGAGGGCCACCTGCCATAACAAAACAGCTGCAGCTCCAACTGCAGCAGAGATGGAACCAAAGTATCCAGCCTGGTTCTAACCCCACCATGGACAGGTGGTCACCTAGTTTCCAGCATGACCCACATACCCCACAGGGATGGGACTGAGTAGAAGTAGGTGGTATGACATCTCAGGCTGGATAACCCAGAATTAAGGGCCATGCAGAGGTGGGGCCTGGGGCCTAGGTCAGTCTGTTGGCACCTGAAGAGGCCCCCTGCAGGACTGTCACTGCAGACTACCACACCAACCTGACCCTGGGGGTTAGTGCAAAAGGGGGTTTAGGCCCCAAAATAAGGGTTGGAGCTGTAGGGTCATGTACTGCGATGTGAACTTATCCACCTGGCCCGAGGTAGGACCAGAGCAGCTGGCACTACTGTAGGTGAGGTGTTTGTAGAGAGCAGCTGCCTGGCCACCATCACCACTGCACAGGTAGAACTGGTCTGGGTTATAAGACAAGCGAAGCAGAGCTCAGCTAGAGCCTGACGTTCTGATGCTCTCCAATCCACATAAGAAGGGGTCCAGGTCAGCAGGCCTAGGACTACGAACTGGGGTGGTCCCAGAGGCTCAGGCCATCAGGATCCCAGCTCTTGAGGCAGGCCTCAGGTGGTGTTCTTCTCCTAGAACTCATCACACTTTGGGCAACCACATGCTTAGATGGCTCCTGGCAAGACGCATTTCCTGCCTAGGGAGTGGGAGTCCTCCTCTTCTCCCCTCCCTCCCTGGGCAGCCCTTGACTGTACCTGCCTGCTTTCCTGGGGAGGGAGAGGGCATTTATTCCTTACTAAAAGCCAGCAGGACACTCCAGGCAGTTCCCATCCATGTAGTGCTGGCCTGGCGGGCAGTCGATGAGGCAGAGGCTGTGGCAATCAACCCCACTGCTGGTGGAGAAGGCAGCAGTCCCTGGGGACAGCACAGTAGGAGACAGGGAGGGATAGCTTGAGACGGAGACCCTGGCTCCATGCTGATCACACGGCAGCCCGCTGTGACAGCAGGGCTATTTCTAACCTCCAGTGACAAGGGTTCTTTCAGCACAATATTGCAATTTTTGACAAACTGTGGACACAAATGGCCTTCATTGAGAATGGGGGTAGTGGCTGGATCCTGACAACGGTATGGAACCGTCAGCGTCAGACAAAGGTCATGGAATGAGGGCCATAAGGTGACTGAGAGCGGCCCCCAGCCCCAGAAATCTGACACTGAAAGGAAGCCACAAAGGCTTTCTCATCACCCTCGCCTTCTAGAATTGCGGCAGCTGATAGAGTAGCAGAGCTGACATTTCATCTTGTCAGCATCTCATTTTACAGTCAAGGCTGCAGGAGGTCCAAGAACTGGCCAGAGACCCTCCTACACCCAGCACAGCGCCACCCTCAGGTTGTACCGGGAACAGAGCAGCAGCTGTCTTCCTCAGTGCTGAAGACCTAGGGAAGGGCCCCCTAAACTTGACCTCAGAACTGCACAGGGGGTCCTTAGGGATGCTCCCAGAGGATTCTTGGTCTGATGGGGAGACCACAAGATTTTAGGACAGACAGACCAGGTTTAGATCTCAACACTTCCACCTACTTCCAGTGTGATCTGGAACAAGTTACTAACTTCTCTCAGCTTCAGTTTTTGGTAAAACTGGGATGCAATATCTACCTCATTTATTTCCATGGGCAATAAATGAAATCGGGGAAAAAAAGGAGATAGTTGTTGTTCAATAAAGCAAACTGTAAGTTTCCTACAAAAGAAGGAAGGAAGCCCAGCTTTGCTCCTTATCCTTAAGGAGAGGTGGACAGATAATTCACAGAGAAAAACTAACATCCTTTGGCACATATGACAGCCCTCTAGCCAGCATGTAATTGAGGGCCAATAGAAGTCACAGAGTTTAAGGACTGAAGGAGTTACAGACCTGGAAAAGGGAGGGAGCTGTGTCAAGGAGATGTGCTTGAGTGGGGTAGGTGACAGGGAAAAGGCCTGCAGATGAGGAAAAAACATGAGGGAAATGGTAAAGAAATCCGAAACTCAGAGACCAGTAGCCGTGTGCCCGTTTCCCAGTGTCTTTTTACAGGGCACTGACCTCATAATGCTTAAGATCATGGGCTGAGTTCACATGCTAGAACTGACCTTAAGACAGCACGACCCTGGCCAAGCAACCGAGCCTCAGTTTCCCCACTTGAAAAATTGTGTACTAATAATACCATGTTTCGAGCTGATGAGAGGTTCAGCTCAGCAGATGTCAGCAAAGCCAAAGATCCCACACAGAGTACGCACTTCAACCTCTAGTGGAGTTATTACCGTTCGTGGTGTGTTGGACTCACCAATGGCAGTGAGGAGAGGGCCCAAGGTCATCCAGAACCCATGCCCAGGCATCCTGGAGCAGCGCTGGGGAAAGGCAGGGCCAGAGGATACGCCAGCTCCTTGGCCTGCCCCGGCTCTGTAACTGTTGTAATCCAATGCGCTGTAACAGCCCCTGTGCAGACCAACCAGGCCCCAGGAGGCAGGAGGGGCCTTCACCAGCTCTCCTGTTGTTGGGCTTTCTTCCCAGTGAAGGCCTTTTCTCCTCTGTGGGACAGAGAACAACACACTGGAGCCAGACTACAAGGCCAGCCCTTGCTGTGCAACTCACAGCCTGTGTCGTCTGGGAAATGACCTACTTCTGCCTCGGTCTGCTCACTTTTAGGGTGGAGATGCTGGCAATACCAACCCCATACAATTGTTGTGAAGTTGAATGAGTTGTGTGTGTAGAGTCCCAAGAGCCATACCCAGCTCTAAAATTTTTGCCAGCGTTATTTCTGTGAAGCTTCAATATATGGAATGTTTTGCTGAGTACTCAGGAGATAGAGAAGGGAAAGAGAAGACTCGTGCCCCCTAAAAGCTTAGTATAAAAAGGCTACAAGATTAGCACACAGGGTTGAGTACAAAAACAATTGTCTCAAACACAGGAGGATTTAGGGGGCCCTAATGGTGGCCAGGCATTTCTTGGCATTTTCACAGATCTGATTTCACTCGCTTTTTCCAGGAACCCTGCTGAAACTGTTCTCTTTACGGGCAAGAAAGCAGACTCAATGAAAACAAGTGACTTGCTTGAGGTCTCTTAGCTAGTAAATGGCAATGATAAGATTCACACCGAGGTCTACATGGCGCCAAAGCCCATACCCTTCCCTAAGATTTCTGTTAACGAGGCCTGTGGCTATTTAAGAAGACAGCCAGACACGGATTTGACAGGTGCTGGGGCACTGCAGTTTTTTTTGGTGTTTGCAGGGGCATTCCTCAGGTCCCAAATGACAGGTTGGAATGATGATTTTCCCCTTAAAGGTTGGTGTTGAGGTTGACACTAATAGCTAATATGAAAACCATAGATTTTAGAAGACAGATCTCAGAGACCTCAGTCCTTCGTGTCCTGGATGCTGCCTGCCCTTCAGACCTGCGTCCTGTGACTTTCTTCCTCATCCCTGTGACCCAGCCGCTCTGGTTTCTTTCCATCCCTTACACACCTGAGAATCATTTCTGACTTCTGTTTAAAAGTCACCTCCTCACAGAGAGGACATGAGAAGGTGACTTTGAAACAGAAGTCGGAAATCCAATCCAATTCCTGTCAATCCACCTCCTCTCTCTTTGACACTCCTCTAATTCTCGGATTTCCACTTACTACTATCCAGGATTTGCCTTAATCCCCTACTTCGTAAGATCAGAGTCCTGGTCAGCCTTATATTCACCTCTGTGGCCCCAATGCTTAGAACAGCACCTGCCATAGCATGACTCAGTAAGTACTCACTGAAGCAGTAAAAGATTATAAGACGATGTAGCCCAACTTTTCTGTGAGACACAAAGGCACAGCGAGACAAAGTGATATACCCAGGCCACACAGCACGATAGGCCTAAGAAAGACACCTGGATCTTTCTACTACTCCCAACGACATACAAAGTTCCTTCTACGGCCCCCAACCACAGACACTGACTGCCCTGCCTGTTGATCTTCCATCAACTTTCTGGATCTGGTCCACTTAAGGGCTGGCCCTTCCAGCAGCTGGCCTAGTCTCCAGGGCTCAGACAGAAACCATGAGGACACTTACCCTACCACACCTCCAGTGTGCTTCAAATGATGTACCCGATAAAGAATAAAACTGCAGTACCACCATGGAAGGATTCTGCATCAGTCCAGGCTTTCAGTATGGTTCCATCTGCTAAAGCATAGAAAATCTAGTTGACTTCTCTGAAAAGAACTCAGAAGCATCCATTTCTTTCTAAGTGGCAACAAATTCCTAGGAATCTGTGTAGTTGTCTTTTCTGGATGTAGTTATTGTTAGCTGCTGGGCTATATATAAGAGAACAGAAACATTGGTCCTGAACCATCCTCATGATCAGATTGTTGTGATCTACCAGGTTTTCACTTGCTGATTTTCAGGATTCAATCACCAGTCCTATCTTCCTAGTCTGTCTTAGTCTGAAAGCTCCACTGAACCAAGTTTAACGTCATAGCAACACACAAGCTGCCAGTGATAGATGAGTGGTAATTTTGCATGAGGTGGATTAACCAGTAATTGAACCTGAGTCTTCTACATGGAAAGCAAGAACTCTACCACTGAACTGTCATTCACCTCAGGTTACACAACTTGTGAATTGCAGTGCCAGGATTTGAACTCAGGTTTGCCTAGTTTTGACAGCCAGATGTTTTCTCTCCCACACTTCCAACCTGTGTGGTTGCCTCTCAGTGTAGCAAGCTAATATGTTAGCTTGTGGTTGCTCCTTTATGGGTTCCTTACCATTCCCCATCCTTACTTCAAGCAGGGAATCAGACTCTTTCATGCTTATGATTACACTATTTGGAGATTTGTCTCAAAGCAGAACTCAGCATCAGCCTGCACAGCTAATAGATGCATGAGGAAATGCTCATATCACTAGCTATTAGAGAAGTGCAAATCAAAACTACAATGAGACACCATCTCACCTCAGTAAGGATGACATTAATCCAAGAAACACAAATAAAAAGTGTTGGAGAAGCTGTGGAAAGATGGGAATACTTACATTCTGTATATGGAAAAGTAATGACACGACCACATTGGAAATCAACTTAGTGATACATTAAAGAGTTAGACATAGAAATACTCTACAATCTAGCAATCCTAGAGATTGCTAGAGAAATAAAAGCTGTCCCTGAATAAATACATGCACACCAACATTCACTGTAGCAGTGTCCACAACAGCAAAAAGGTGGAACCAACCTAGGTGCCCATCAGTGAATGAATGGATAATCAGCTATGACATATTCACACAAGTGAATACTATTCAGTGATAAATAACAATGATAAATTTGTGAGACATGGATGGAGGAATCTGGAAGGCTTATGTTGAGTGAAATTAGTCAGTCGCTAAAAGACAAATATCACATGAGACCACTATCGTAAGAATTTCAGGAAAGGTTAAATACAGAAAAAAAGTTTTTTAATTTTTTTTTACAACTGAGTGAAAATGTACATTCCCGTATAAATTTACATGCCCACCTATGTGCAGCTCCCACTGCTCTCCCTGTCCGGTGACAGCACGCTATTCCTCTCTGCTCCATACATGTCTCATCCTCTCAACAGTCTCCTTTCCCCTCCTCTCCACACATTCTCCCTCCTCCAGCCAGAGGTCAGCGGGATGATATCCTATAGATGTATAGAACCATAAAGTGCATCCAATATATGGTCACTCTGCTTTGCCTTCTCTTTCGAGTTCCTGGGGTTGTTGAGATAGGCTGTTGATTTCAGTAATTTCTTCTTTTTTTATGTAGGCATTTATCACTATAAGTTTCCCTCTGAACACTGCCTTCATGTCACCTCATGAGTTTTAGTGTGTTGTGCTGTCATTTTCATTTGACTCTAACAAATGGTGATTTTTATATTGATTTTGATTTCTCTCTTGGCCCATTGGTTTAATAATACACTGTTTAATTTCCATATGTTTGTGTATTTTCCATTTTTTTTTGTGTGTGTGTATGTTGTTGATGTTTAGCTACACTCCACTGAGGTTAGAGAAAATACTTTGTATGATATAAATCTGATGCTCTAGAGTAGATATCCATGAAATCATTACCATCCGCAACTGTTCAGTTGTATGAGACTCTTGCTGTGAGCCACAGAAAGAGCCTGATAAATTACCTGGCTCCCTAGCTGCCTCCCTGACCACAACTGATCTATTCTGCACCCACCTGGCACCCTTGGGCCTTGCCTCCCCTCAGGAACCTTCAATGCCACTCATCATCATTCAGCACAAACTCAATGATAAAGTGTGGCCCATCTTCTTGAGGTGCTGGGGGGGTCCATAGAAGGAGCACACTGTAAGCCCCTGTAGGGTGCTTGAGTTTTCCCCTCTCAGCCCAGTTCCTCAATGAGAGGAAAGGGGTGCTGTCATCAAGCCTCCTCCCAGCACCTGCTGAGTAAGAGGAGATGTACTCTGAAGTTTCTGGAGACTGGGATACGTCTTCCACATTCCTAGAGGAGCAGGCACCAGACAGCAGAACACAGCAGCTGCCTCCAGTCCCTCAGCTGGAGTGACATCTCTGTGCATGGAGAGGAACCAGCTAGCATGGGGCACAGATCCCAAGGGCTTCCTGCTGGGATGCTTGGCACTTCAGGGACTCTCCCCAGGAGAGACTGTGCTGTGCAGGGGTTGAGAGTGGGCCTTAATCTGCCACTACCACACTTTGAGAGCACCTAGCTGCTCTCAGACTAGGCTGTGCAGGTCAGGGTAAACTTGCAAAGTTGGTTCCCTCAGAAGTAGTCAAAGGTCCTAGAACAGGTTATGCCCCCAAATTGCTCACTGGGTCCTGAGGTGTCTGACAAGCCTATTGCTCTTCTGAAGAGAATGAACCCTACCCCACCCAGCCTACCTTAGCACTCAGAAGCCTCAGACAGGTCAGGATGGTCACAGGCACCAAGACCTCTCTTTGCTGCCCAGTCCCCTACCAGAAGAAGGGGAGTAACAAAAAATCAGAGCAAAAATAAACTTTAAAACAGAAAACAGTAAAGAGAATCAATAAAACCAGAAGCTGGTTCTTTGAAAAGACAACTAAAATTTATAAACATTTGATTTGACCAACAAAGAAAAGATGCAGATAACCAAAGTAAAAAATGAAAGAGGAGATTACAACTGGCCCGCTAGAAATAAAGAGAATTACAACAGAATATTATGAACCGTAAGACAACAAACTAGATAAGCTACACGAAATGGACAAATTCTGAGAAGCACACGACCTACCCAAATAGACTCAAAAGGAAACAGAAAGTCTCAACAGACCCATAAGAAGTGAAAAAGATAGAATTAGTAATCAAAACCCTCTTAACAAAAATTTCTGGACCACATAGCTTCACTGGTAATTCTACCAAATATTTAGGAAATAACCGACACCAATACTGTTTAAACTCTTCCAAAAGATAGATAAGGAACAATACTCCTTAATTTATTCTATAAAGCAAACAAACCACTGATACTCAAGCCAAATAAAGACACTACAAGAAATCAAAGGCCAGAGTCTCTTATGAATACAGATGCAAAAATCCTCAATGCAATACTAGAAAGCAGAATCCAACAGCATACTGGAGCCAACATGGTACTGTAGACAGAAACACTATGCCAAACCTCTGGAGCAAACATCTGAAAAGGTAAGTAAAACTGAGAAAAATGTCAGTCCTAGAACCCAAAGCATTGCACAAAAGAATAAAGAACTCAGTCAAGCACTGAATGGAATAAGAAACTGACAAAGAACAGATAACGAGAGCTATAAAGTAGAGGTTCCCTACCAGCTAATGTGGAATGGATTCACCATCTTGAACAAAAAATGCAGGCAAAGTATCAGAAGATAAACTTCAAGATCTACTCAGGAGACAAAGCACACAGTAACTAGGGCTATATACTTTTCCACCCCTAATCCTTCTCTCTTTGAAGACTCCGTTGCTTTCCACCAGGTCATGGTCGGTTGTCCAGAGTGACACCAGCACGCTACCACCCGGTTCAACCTGGTGCTCACTGTCTGGTCTCTTCAGCACCATTTTTCTTTGTTTATTCAGTTTTGTTGGTTTTTTCCACTAAAAGACCTCAATCAATGGTCCAGCGGTTTCGGGGTTCCCCTGAGAGCATGGCCCCTGGCCCTGATGCTGCCTTTGCCCATAAATCATAACGAAGATCCACTCTTCGGACACTAATGGATTGGACATGGCAATGCAGAGTGGCCATATATTGCATGCGCTTTATGATTCTATACATCTATAGGATATCAGCCTGCTGACCTCTGGTTGGAGGAAGGAGAGTGGTTGGAAAGGAGGGGGAAGGAGACTGATGTGAGGACGAGACATGTATGGAGCAGAGAGGAATAGTGTGCTGTCACCGGACAGGGAGAGCAGTGGAAGCTGCATATAGGTGGGCATGTAGATTTATATGGGAATGTACATTTCCACTCAGTCATATCAAATAAAAAAAAAGGAAAATAAATTTTTAGCTTTTTGTTGTTGCTGTTTTCCTGTCTCAATTCCTTCCTTTAGGTCATTCACTCAGCTAGCCCCATGGGCTGTTCCCTCCCCTTCTTGATGAGCTGTGTTACCCTGTTTGACTAGACAGTCATCACTGCACAACCAGCCTGGGTCTGTGTTGTTCCTGACTGCAGGCTACCTCAACACCATTTCTTATGTATTTTTTCCCAGTTTCTTCTCTCTCTCTCTTCTTTCTTCCCCTTTCTTTCTCCCTCTACCTACACTGCGTAACATCCCTACACCTTCCTGGCAGGTCTTGCTCTACCACGTGCCTAAGAGGCCACTGACACACAGTCTCTCCGGGTCTGTGCTAAACCCAGCAACCAGCATACTCAGCGCTGTACTATGGTTTGTTTGTTTTGTTCCTTTTTTCCCTCCATTTTTTTCTGTTTCTTCTCTCTCTCCTTTCCTTTTTCCCTCTCACCTATGCCTGTGTACTTCTTAGCACATGTCCTCTTCGTATTTGTGCCACTGTCACTGACCAGATCTTTCATTGCCGTTTTATTTATTTATTTGTTTGTTTGTTTACTTTTCCTCTCTCTTGCTGTTTCTGTTTCCCCTCTCTCTTCCTTTGTTTCCTTTCTCCTTCCCTCCTGGTCCCACATGCTTCCACCCCCCTTCTGGGAGGGTTGAGTTGTATCATTCCATTGGAGAGCCTTGGCACACAGGCCCCTGGGTCTGTGCCACTCACACAGATTAGCTCCCTCAGCACTGTATTTTTTATTTTTCTTTACCTTTCATCTTATCCCTTTTCCTTTTTCCTCGACCTAGGTCTTGCACTATCTCCACTCCTTCTGATGGGCTGTACCAAGCTGTGTCACCTGTGTTAACTCACTGCTGCCCCAGTTTTGCTCTGCTGCCAGCAGCTGGCTCTCCTATACTGTATTTACTTATTTTCTTGTTTTTTTTTTTTACTTTTCTTTTTTTTGTGTGAGTTTTTTCATTCTATTCCCCTCTTTGCTTTCTTTTCTCATGCCTGTCTAGCTCTGTATACCACTCACACCCCTTTTTGACAGGTGAGCCACACTGCTTACTATAGAGTAAGCAGTACACAGTGTCATCAGGTCTGTCCCACCCCCACGTGCAAAATCTTGCTGCATTTCCATTTTATTTACTTTTTTCTTTTTTCCTTCTTTTATTCTTGTTTTGTTTATTTTTTTCTCTTCTTTCATTCACCAACTTAGCTCCACACATCACATCCTCTGCCTTCCCTACTACATTTCTGAACCATGCACCAAGCACTGCACACTCAAGCAATGGCCTATATTGCTAGCAGGCCTGCCCCACTGACCCCAGTTTGTGCCACAAACTACTCATTCCTATCCCTCCACCCTTGCAAGACCTAGCCTGCTGCACCATAGCTAAGTGACCAGCCTTACCCACCTGGACAAGGTGGTGAGAAGTATTGTGCTCACAGGCAGCCAAGTACCAAAACACCCCTGACACTCTTGCCAGACATAACCAAATAAAACAAACCAGAAAAACAACAGCAATAACAACAAGGAGAAACAAATAACTCCACAGTCAATAAAGGAAGAAACTAATGCCTGAATGTCCCAGAGACAGCAGACAATATGAAAATATATTTTAAAAAGGGACACGATGGCTCCAATAAGCAGCCAACATAAAACACCAAATGACCTTTGAGCAGAAGAAAAGGTACTGGAATTACCTGATAAGGAATTTGAAACTGTAATATTCAAGGTTCTGCAAAAGATAGAGGAAAATGCATATAAAAGTAAGGAAAAGATAGACAAAATCATAGAAAATACTGGCAAAATCAGGGAAGACATAGAAAACAATTATAGAATTCATGAAAAATAACACAGGAACAAAATGTCAAAATAAACAACTAGAAATCATATGAAAACAGCAATAGAAATTCAAAAGATAAACAACAAGATTTCAGAAGTCATGTAGTAGAAGATTTGGGGAGAAAATTTGAAACAATGGAAGACATGATCAGTGGAATTGAAGACAAATCCTTGGACACCACTTTGAAGTAAAACCATCAAAAAAGTGAAGAAAAATGAAGAAGTCCTGAGAACAATGTGAGATACACTCAAAAGCAAATGCTTGAGTGTGTTCAGAACAGGGGAATAAAACAGAAAGCACTAAAAGGATCACTGAAGATTTTCTGACAGAAAACTTCCCTAATACCATGAAAGGCAAAAAGCCAATCATCCAAGAAGCTCATGCAAGATGTACCTGTATGAAACTCATAGAAGAAATACCTTAAAAGAAAATCACCAAGACATATCATAATCACACTTGCTCAAACCAAAGACAAAGAAAGACTCCTGAAAGCAACTCAAGAAAAACAAATAGTCATATACAAAGCCAAAAAAAGAAGACTGTGATCTCGTTATTTGGCAGAAACCGTGCGGGTAGGAAGGCAATGAGATGGCATACATAAATACTGACAGAAAAAAATTGCCAACCAAGAATAACACATCCTGCAAAACTCTCACTCAAACACAATGTCAAGATTAGGACATTTCCAGATAAACAGAAATTCAGAGAATATAAAACAACTGAACTACATTTACAAGAATTATTAAAAAGAACTCTTCAGTTGGAGAACTAACAACATCAGATTATCTGAATCCAGAACACCACACAACATCAGTCAGTTACAAACCTATGTAATGAACTTACAAGGATAAAACAAAACAGAAGATTTACAACAACGGACAAAAGAGATCAATTTGTAAATAGTAAAAATGTCAGACCAGTAAAGGGGGTAATGAATGGTGTACATACAGAACTCTCAAATGGAGAGGAAAACAAGGTGATATGAATAAAAGACTGGCCTGAACTTAGGAAGAAAGGGGTAAATTTCTAGGTAATTACAAAGGAAATTAACAAACAGACTCAACGAAATAACAAAAAAAAAAAGGCTCAGCAAATGCAAAATCTACAAAACTAAAATAAATGGAAAAAAAAAGAAATCCAAAAGCAAAAGGAATTCACTACCCAACAGTAAGTGGGACAAACAAAATATCAGAAAACACAAAATAAGCACTACAAAATGATAGCAATAAACTCAGACCTATCAATAATAACACTGAAGGATGGCTTAAATGCAACCACGAAAAGATAGAGTGACAGAACGAATTAAAAAAAAACAAGACCCAACAATATGTTGTCTACTAGAGACATACCTTAGAAACAAAGACATAAATATATTAAAAATCAAAGGATGGAAAATATATATCAAACAAAGAGTAGTCAAAAAAAAGCAAGAAAGGTGATACTGATATCAGATAAAATGGCTTTTAGGTGGGGATAAGATGATGGAGTAGTCAGATGCTTCCTATGATCCCTCTAACAGCAAAGATAAAAAAAATTAATTATATATGGCATTCTAGGAGCCCTGAACATCAAAGGGAAAATTGAAAAATTAGTCCAAGCAACATGGAAGGAAGAGTAGACTGGGAGATACCTAGGACTGGCCCGACCTAATCAGTACCTCAAAGGAGAAATCAGCATGGGGCATTATCATGAATGAAGTGGTGGCATTCAGAAAATGTATTCCTCAGTGGGAAAGACTGAGCGGTAGAGAGCCCATTCACCCCTCCAGAATCAGTGAAAATTAAGATTTGATCATCAAAACCTAAGTGGCTATATCTAACCATCTGTGTGCAGACCTAAAACTTTCCTTTGGGCTAAACTTCTCTCCCTTTTCCTGGTGCTTTCCCCTCACTTCTCTACACTGCACTGGGCTCCATATTCTGATGCACTATTTGTGCTGGAAGTAGGACTCCTGACACATGCCCTGAGCCATTCTCCCAGGCTTGGAAAGGGAGCAATTTAAAAAATGGGAGGAAAAAAATCTGCTGGTTTTAAGCCAGGATCTCAGGCCATAAACGGGTCCTTTGACTGGATGCAGGCATAAGGGGTCCATGGACCTTGAAAGGCTTTCAGCACTGTATGCAGCATCTAGCATGTTCATTGTCCTGCAGAAAAAGCTATCCATTTATTTGCATTAAGGAACAGGGACAAGCCTTTTTCACGTAATCTCAGGGACAGTTCTCAGCCCCCTACCTTTGTCAGCACAGGCAGCCAGTTGCCTGTGCCTATTCCAATCAACCCTGCTCATCTAGGACTGTAGGGAAGAGCTGAACCTCACATTTGCTGAGTGACTACCTAGGGGACCTGACTGATTATATACAAAAAAAGTAAATGGACACTTGGGCCCACATGCCTAGTGATAGCTCTCACCACCCGGTTACAGGATGCTAGAACCTCTAAGGTACCAATAACCAAACTAGCTCACACAACTAGCCTATTTGTGCATTTCAAAACAAAACAGACTTTTAAAACATCCATCATAAAAGACAAAGAAGAAAATCATATTGTGATTAAAGGAACACGTCACCATCAAGACATAACAACAATAATTATCTATGCACCAATTACAGGACTCCAAAATACATACAACAAACTGTAGTAACACTGAAAAGAGAAACTGACAGTTCTGCAAAATTGTAGGAGACTTCAAAACACCACTTTCAGGGAAGGACAGAATATTTAGGAACTCAGTAAAGACATAGACTTTCTAACAGCCACAATCAACCAATTTGACCTCATAGACGTATGTAGGAAACTCCACCCAACAGCAGCAAAATACACATTTTTATACAATGCACATTTAATGTTCTCCAGAATGGAGCACATCTTAGGCCACAAAGCATCCTCAACAAACTGAAAAAAACTGAGATAATATAAAACATCTTCTCCGATCATAACAACATGAAAGTAGTAACAGAAAGAGCAAGACAAAGAAAATCAAATACATGAAAACTGAACAAAACGTTGTTTAAAAAAATCACCGGGTAATAAAGAAATCAAAGACAGAATCACTTCCTAGAATCAAACAAGAATGAAAATACATCATGCTAAAACCTTTGGGATATAGCAAAGGCAATGTCAGAGGTCAATTTATGGCAATAGATGGACACATAAAAAAAAAGAAGAAATGGACAAAATCAAGACATTAGCTATACAACTTGAACAAACAGAAAGGAAACCACAAAAGAAGCTCACAGCCACTGGGAAAAGAGGAAGAAATAAAGATCAGAGCAGAAATAAATGAAATAGAGAACAGAAAAACAATGGAAGGAGTCAATAAAACCAAAAGTTGATTTTTTGAAAGGATTGACAAATGCTGGCCAAGCTGAGAAAAAATAAACAGGAAAGGACAAAATAACCCAAATAAGGAAAGAAAAGGGGAGCATTACAATAGACTCCACCAAAAAAGTAAAATGATTATAAGGGAATACTGTGAAAAACTATGCTGCAACAAATTGAATGGACACATTTTTTTGGAACACACTACCTACCTAAACTAATGCTAACTGAAGTAAAAAATCTAACAGACCCCTAACAAGGAAAGAAACAGAAAAGATAATAATTACAATAATAAATTTCCAATTTAAAAAAAAGCGTTGTCACAGATAGCTTCCCTGGAGAATTGCACCAGCACTACTCAAACCATTTCAGAATATAGAAATATAAGGACACTTCTGAATTCTTTTTGTAAACCAGCATAACTCTGATACCAAAAGTAGGCAAAGACACACACACACAAAAATTGCAAACCAATACCTCTCATGAATATAGATACAAAAATTCTCAATAAAATTTTAGCCAGTAGAATTCAGCATCACATAAAAAACAATAACCAGTCAAGTGGGATTCATACTAGATATTCAGGGATAGTTCAACACTAGAAAATCAACTAACATAATCTACCACATAAATAAAAATAAAAGAATCACATGATTATGTCAACCGATGCAGAAGTCATCTGATAAAGTCCAACACCCATACTTGATAAAAATTCTCATTAAAATAGGTACAGAAAGGAAGTCTCTCAACATAATAATGGTTGTCTGTATGGAACCACGTCAATATCATTCTTAATGGGGGGAGGCTGAAAACATTCCCCCTAAGAACAGGAATAAGACAAGGATGTCCTTTATCACCACTCCTAGCTATAGCACTAAGGCAACAAAAAGAAACAGAGACCACCCAAATTGGTAAGGATGGAGTGAAAGTGTCCCTGCTTGCAGACAACACAATACTATATACATACAGAATCCAAAGGACTTCACAAGAAAACAACCAGAACTAATAAATTAAGCCAAGTTTCACAACATAAGATAAACATACAAAAATCAGTTGCATTCCTATGTACCAACAGAGAGGACTATGAAAATCATGAAAGCAATATCATTTATAATCGCCCCTAAGAAATTTAAATCCTTAGGAATAAACCTAACCACGTATGTAAAAGTCTATACAAAGAAAACTGCAAAACACCACTGTAAGAAAAGGAAAACAATAATAATAATAAACCTACATAAATGGAAAAGCATACCCTGCTCATGGATAGGTAGATTAAGCATTGTGAAAATGTCAATTTTACCCAAAAGTAATCTACAGATACAATGCAATCCCACTCTAAATATCAACAGCATACTTTAGCAAGGTGAAAAAAATAATCATTAACTTTATATAGAAAGGAAAGAGGCCCTAGATAAGTAAAGCAGTATGGAAGTAAGATAATAAAATGCCAGAACTTGCACTTGCTGGTTTCAGAAACTACTATACAGCTATGGTAGTCCCAACAGACTGATACTGGTACCATGACAGATACACTTACCAACACAACAGAATTGAGAACTCAAATGTAAATCCAGCCACTTACAGTCACCTGATCATTGACAAAGACCCAAAGTCTATTTAAATGGGAAAAAGACAGTCATTTTAACAAACGGTGCTGGTAAATACTGGAAGTCCATCTGTGAAAAAATGAAACAGAGCCTATACTTCACACCATACACAAAACTAATTCAAAATGGATCAGTGATCTAAATACAAAACCCAAAGCTATGAAGGTCGTAGAAAAAAATAGAGTCAAAGCTAGAGACCCCAATATGTGGGACACCTACAAACAAACCATAATTAATGATACACAAACACCAGAAAATAAGCCAGATAACTGAGATCTTGCAAAAATTAAACACTACACTCATTCAGAGACTTCAACAAAAGAGTGAAAATAGAGCCTACAGGCTGGGAGCAAAAGTTGGCTATGACAAATCCAACAAAGATATAATCTCTAAAATCTGTAGGGAAATCCAACACTTCTATGATAAAAGGGCAATCGCATCAAAAAATGAGCAAAAGATATGAATAGACTCTCCACTAAAGAAAACATTCAGGTGGCTAACACACACATGAGGAAATATTCATTATCACTAGCTATTATGAACTGAATTATGCCCCTGAAAAATGTGTGAAGGAATTTGGCTGGGTCATGATTCCTAGCACTGTGTTTCTGATCTCCACTTTGTGATTTTCCTGTACTGTAAATCCTAATCTCCACTTGTGGTCAATAGATTGGATTATGTTAAAGAGGATTAGGGTGGGACTGTCACACCCTTACTAAGGGAGTTTTCCTGGAGTGTGGCTTGTACCATGTTTTATCCTACAAGACATAAAAGGAAAGGGAACCAAGCAGAGAGTTAGTAAACGCATACCATCAAAAAAGCAGCACTGAGAGCAGAGTGTACCCTTCAGAACTGAGGTTCCTGCACCAAGGACCTTCCTTCAGAGCAGACAGAGAGAGAGAGTATGTTCCCCTGGAGCCAGCACCCTGAATTTGGACTTCCAGTCTACTGGCCTGTGTAAGAAGAAACTTTTCTCCATTAAATTCATCCACTTGGGGTATTTCTGTTAGAGCAGTACTAGATGACTAAGACACTAGCCATCGGAGAAATGTAAATTGAAACTACAATGATATACTATCTCACCCTACTGCTATTGGCATAAAACATAAAATAAAAAATGTTAGAGAGACTGTGAGGAGCCTGGAGCTGTTATGCATTGCTGGTAGGCATGTAAAATGCTACAACCATTTTGGAAAAAGATACACTGCTCCCTTAAAAAGCTGGAAATAGACATATCATACAACTCAGCAATCACACTCTTAGGAATACATCTGAAAGAACTAACAGTCATTACACAAGTAGACGTATGCACACCTATGTTCATTGCAACATTGTTTACAACAGCAAAAAACAGAAACTACCTAAGTGTCTATCAACAGAAGACTAGTGAAACAAGCTACAGTACATACACACAGTGAAATACTATGCAATAATAAAGGTAAATGATGAATCTTTGAAACATTTTACAACATGGAGAATCTGCAAGGCATTAAGCTGTGTGAAATTACTCACTCACAAAAGGACAAACAAAAGGATCACTACTATAAAAATTGCGAAGAGGTTTACACATGGAAAAAATCTTTTTTTAAAAAAATGTTTTGTTGTGTTTTTAGGGAAAGCTTACAATCCAAGTCAATTTAACATAGAAAATGCTGAGCACCTGCCTCTGTACAACTGTAGCTACTCTCCCACACCTGTGACAGCACAGTCTTCCTTTCCACCCTGTATTTCCTGTATTCATTTAACCAACTCCAGTCCCCTCCTCCCTACTCTCCCATCTTGCCTCTAAAGAAGAACTGCTCCAACAACTTCATGTATATATTTAATCCAAGAAGCACATACTTCACCAGCATCACTCTGTGTCTTATAGTCAAGTCCAATTTTTGTCTGGAGAGTTGGTTTTAGTACTGGAGAAAGAAAGAATCTTTGATAATTACTAAGGAGGAGAAGGGTAGGAAAGGAAAAGCAATAACTCAACAACAGATAAGTGGTGGCTTTGGTGAAGGTAAGACAATACACAGTACTAGAGAAGTTGGCACAACCTGACCAAAGCAAGGTCATAGAGGTTTCATAGACTCATCTCAGCTCCTCAAGGGATCAAATTAATGTGCTGAGTGCTGGGAACCATGGGTCTTGGGAGACATCTAGCTCAATTAGCATACAGAGTTTATAAAGAAAATGTTCTACATCTTCTTTTGGTGAGTAGTGTCTGGGGTCTTAAAAGCTAGCTAGGGGCCATCTAAGATACTCTACTGGTCCCACCCTATCCAGAGAAAGGGAGAATGAAGAAAACTGAAGACACAAGGGAAAGATCAGTCCAAAGGACTAATTTATGACCACAACTACCACAACCTCTGCCAGACTGAGGTCAGCACTATTACATGGTGCTGGGATATCACCACTGACTGCTTTGACAGGGATCACAATAAAGGGTCACAGACAGAGCTGGGGAAAAACATAGCACAAATTTTTACTCACAAAAAAGACCAGACTTACTGGTTTAACAAGACTGAAGAAACACTGGGAGTACAGTCCTGAGATACTCTTGTAACTCAGTACTAAAGTCACTCCTCAGATTCAACCTTTAAGGAAAGATTAGATTGGCACGTTAAACAAAACAAGTCCTAGATGGGCATACTAGCCCAAAGGCAAGGATGAGAAGTCAGGAGGGCACAGGAAAGTTGGTAATGGGAAACCCAAAGTCAAGAAGGAGACAGTGTTGATGTCATAGGATTGGCAACTGTCTTGGTCATTTGGTGCTACTATAAGAAAAATACCAAAAGTGGATGACTTTAGCAAACAGAAATTTAATTTCTCACAGAAATTAGGCTAAAAGTCCAAACTCAGGCCCTCAGCTTCAGGGGAAGTCTTAATCTGTTGCCTCTGGAGGAAGGTCTTTGTCCATCAATCTTCCCCTGGACCAGGAGTTCCTAAGGTACAGGGACCCTGGGTCCAAAGGATATGCTTTGCTCCCAGCACTGCTCTTTCCTGATGATAGGAAGTCCCCAACTCTCTGTTTGTTTCCCTTTCCTTTATGTCCCAAAAGATTGTCTCAAGACACAGTACAACCTTGTAGACCGAGTCCTGCCTCATTAACACAACCACTGTCCATCCTCCTGCATTAATATTGTAGAGGCAGGATTTACAACATATAGCAATATTACACACATACTGGGAATCACGGCCTAGCCAAATTGTTACACATATTTTGGGGGAATGTAATTCAGTCCATGACAGCAACCAATATCATAAAATAATGTGTGTAATAATTGTTTAATGAGAAAGTAATTTGCTCTGTGTACCTTCATCTAAAGAATAATAATAGTAGTAGTAGCAGTAGTAGTAAGGACTCCAACAGCCTACTCCAACATATACCGTGACTAGCTGGAATTTATTCCATAAATACAGGAATATTCAACATTACAAAATCAGTGTAATACACCACATCAATGGCAAAAAGGAAAAGAACCACATGATAATCTCAATGGATGTAGTAAAAACATTTGATAAAGATCAACATCCTTTCTTGATGAAAACTGTAAGACTGGAGTAGAATGGAAATGCCTCAATACGATTCAAGCTGTCTATGAAGAGGCAGTAGCCAACATTACACTCAATAGAGAAAAACTGAGAACTATCCTCTAGTAATCAGGAACAAGACAAGTGTGCCCACTCTCACCACTTCTATTCAATATTATTAGAAGTCCCAGCCTGAGCAATATGATAAGAAAAAGAAGGAAAAAGTAAAGAAGAAGTAAAATTGTCACTATTCATGGATGATATAATCTTCCATGTAAACAATCCTAAAGAGTTCACAAGAAAACTTCTAGATCTAACAGAAGGATTTTAGCAGAGTTGCCTGGTACCAGGTCAACAAACAAAAATCAGTTGGGTTTTTACACCCCAGCAATTAGAAATCTGAAAGGGAAGTTAGGGGGGAAATTCCGTCTACAAGAGCATCTAATAGAATAAAATTTGTTGAAACAAACCAAAACAAAGCTTAAACAATGAAAATGATCAGAGCTTCCAACTAGTTCAGAATGGTTCAGTCATGGCCAATAGAAACAAGGGCATAGAAATCAAATCTCTTGCATACTGGATTTTGACTCATGTAGGAAACAAGCCAGGATACCCTGCTCAAAAATGGTGGCCAATTATTCTGTTTTGAGTGTATGTCAGCCTCCAACTTTAAACAGAGCATTGCTGCCTTTTTCCTACTGAGGTAAAAATCTAGTGTGCAAGAGATTTCCCTGCTGCACAATGCCTACATTGCTCTTGTTTCTATTGACTACAACCGAATCAGTTCAAAGATCTGAAAATTATGAAGCACTGCTGAAACAGACTAGAGAAAACTTAAATAAAAGGAAATATACTACTTGTTCAAAATTCTAACAACCTTCTTTATGGAGGAAAATACCAATCCTCAGTTTTATGTGGAATGAAGAGAGGTCCTGAATAAGTAAAGCCCTGTTGAAAGAAAAGATTAAAGTAGGAGAATTCACACTTTCTGATTTTAAATTTGAAACAGCCTGGTCCTCACATAACAATAGACACATAAACCAATGGAACAGAGTCTAGAAATAAACCCACATGTTTATAGTTAACTGATTATTAACAAGGGTGCTAAGTCTGTTCAATGTGGAAAGAAGAGTATCTACAACAAATGGTGCTGGGAAAACTGAATTTTCACATGCAGAAAAATTAACCAATATCGAGGCCTCACAACGTGCACAAAAACAAATTAAAAATGAATTAAAGACCTAAGTCTGCAAACTAAAACCATAAAATCTTTAGAAGAAAACGTAGGGGCAATGCTGTCAGGCTAGCTTTGAACAATAGAGTATTCAATGCAATAACAAAAGCACAAATAGCAAAAGACAAAATAAATGAATGAGATCTAACAAAAACTAAAAAATTTTGTTCATGAAAAGACTTACCAAAAAAGTAAAATAAATAAATAAAAGGCTACCTACTGGGACAACATCTTTGGAAACCATATATCCAATAAGATCAAACAATCAAAAAATAAATAAAGCTTCAACAACTTAAGACAGTAAGATATGCAAGCCAGCCAAGCCAAGTGCCGTCAAGTCGGATCCAACTCATGGCGAAAGATATGCAAACCAATCAAAAAAATAAGCAAAGGTCTTGAATACACATTTCACCAAAGGAGACATTCAAACGGCCACCAAACACGTGAAAAGATGTCATTAGCCATCAGAGAGATGTAAATGAAAACCCAAATGAAACACAACTTTACTCCCAGTAGGATGGTTAGGAGCCCTTTGGTGCAATGTTTAAGAGTTGTTGACCAAAAGTTCGGCAGTTCAATTCCATCAGCCACTTGTAAACCCTACAAGGCAGTTCTATTCTGTCCTATAGGGTCACTGTAAGTTAGAATCATCTAGAACAGCAATGAGTAGGATGGTTAAGATTAAAAAAATACTAATAACAACAAATGACAAGGATGATGTGGGGAAACTGGAACCTTCAACATTCCTATGCTAATCAAAATAGTACAGCCATTGTGGGAAACAGTATGGCAGTTCCTAAAAAAACTAAACATAGAACTATCATGTTGTTGTTATTAGGTACCACATGACCCAGCAGTTTCATACCTTGGTACATGCCAAAAAATTTGGAAGAGATTTTAACAGAGACTTATATATCAATGGTCATGGTAGCACTATTTATAATAGCCAAAAGGTGGAAGAAACTTAAATTCCCATTAATGAATGAGTGGATATACAAAATGTGCCACACACATACAATGCAATATTTACTCAGCCAGTAGGAGAAATGAAGTCTTGATACTTTCTACGATATCAATGGAGCGTGAAGACATTATGCTGAGCAAAATAAATCAATCACACAAGGACAAATATTGTATAACTTCACTCATACAAAAAGAATGAATAGAGACCAGTTTATTAGTGGTTACTAGGGTTGAGAGGGACAGGGAAAAGGGGGCTAACATGATGAAATGATTGCATTGATTAAGTATGGGATTGCACAGCTGATTATTGTAATTGCTATCAGTAAGTGGTACACTATAAAAAGCTAAAATAGCAAAGTTCTGTAATAGATATACATACAACAACACTAAAAACTAGTAAAGACTAGGGACTAAAGCTGCTGATGGACAATCAAAAACCTCATGGGATCTAGTCCCTTGGTCTGGACGATTAGGGTCTTGGTTTCACGGTATATCCCAGTGAACTGGCCTAATACCCTATTTAGGCCTTCTATTATACCTTCAGAGTGCAATGCCTGGAAGCTTGCAAGTAGCCATCAAAGGCACCACAATTGGTCTTTGTTTACCTGCAGCAACAGAAGAAGGGAGATAATAGAATCTGTGGGAATTGCTTCCATGAAGAACTACCTCCTATAGTCATGAGATCAGAAGAAATGGATGATATTCAGCATCCATTCCTAAATATTTGAACAAAGATTCCATAGAAGAAGCCTGATCAAAAGGGATAAAATGCAGAATAAAATTCCAAATTTTCATGGACCCCAGACTTTCTGTAGCAATGGGTGAAGGCTGGATGAAGCCCTGAAGGTTTACTGTCCCAAGGTAAACTTTAAGACATATGTAAAAGATATTCCTTGAGACAGTTACAAAAGAACTAGTTAGGAGGTGGAGCTAATATGGCAGAGTGCCCACATGCCTCCTGTGAACCCTCTAACAACAAAGAACCAGAAAAACAACTTAATGGATTATACAGGATCCTGAAGGATCTGTGAACATTAAGGGGAAAACTGAGAGGGTGAATTGGAACAGAGAGGGGTGAAAAGGTTCAGAACCAACTAGGTCATCCAGAGTAAACCCAGACCTCACAGAGGGACTCATTTCTTTTCTTTCTTTCTTTTTTTTTTTATTGTGATTAAGTGAAAGTGTACAATCCAATTCAATTTTGAATGTCTACTTATCTGCAACTCCTTCTGCTCACCTTGCCCAGTGACAGCACGTTCCTCCTTTTCTTTCTATACTTCTAGTATCCTCTTAACAAGCTCCTGTCCCTTCCTCTCCACCCTCTTCTCTCCCATCTAGAAAGAGATCTATAGGACAGCCTCCTCAAAATGCATAGAACCATAAAGTACACACCCCCCATGGTCACACTTTGTCCTTGAGTTCAGTGCATTCTTGTCCACAGAGTTGACCTCAGTAGCATTTTCTGGTCAGAGACAGCAACAGGTCTAGGGTCCAAGCTCCCAGCGGATCCTTCAGGTGTCAGACCATCAATTCCAGTCTTTTAGTGGAGCTCTTGAGCTGCACCCCTCATTTTCTCATGTTGCCACAGGGACTCTACATTGTGTGCCCCATCATGGCTGACAGGGACCCACTTCTGCCAGCTGAGTGGAGCCGTGGTGTGCTGGTGAGACAACAAACAGAGCAGCAGTGCCCCAATGTATGGTCGTAACTTCAGAGCTGCAGAGGACTTTCATCTGAATATCGTATGCTAAGTGGTGACAAACTCTGGTGAATTTAAATCTTTCCTGTGATCTAATCTTCTCTATCTTCCCCTAGCACTCCCCATCCCTTCTCTGCTCTGCACCAGGTGATAACTCTGATGCTGTAACTTGGTCAGAGGCAGGGCACCTTATGCACACATCCTCAGCTGCTGTCCTGGACTTGGAGAAGGAAACAAAGATGGGGGGAAAGCTCGCCAGCTACATTGAAACAGAAACTCCTCACATCTTTTTCAGCACATTCACAGATCTAACCACCCAGTGACAGGGCACTTGAATTGCTAAGTATCCAATATCAAATTAGGTCAAATGACCAGACTATTTGGATACTGAAATACTAAATGTATGTGTATACATACATATACATATTATATGTGTGTGTATACATACATGTACATATATATATAATGCATTGAATTGTGTCCCCCCAAAATATGTGTAGCTGTGTGCCTGGCCATGATTCCCAATATTTTATGATTGTCATCCATTTTGTGGTTTTCCTATGCTGTATGTTAAAGGATTAGAGTGGGACTATAAATCCCTTCATACAGTCACCTCCCTGCTCCACTGTAAAGGGAGTTTCTCTGCAGTGTGGCTTGCACCACCCTTAATCCTTTCATCCTACAGTAGATAAAAGGAAAGAGAAGCAAACAGAGATTTGGGAACTGCACACCATCAAGAAAGCAGCAATGGGAGAAGGGTGCATTCTTCAGACCTGAGGTTCCTGCACCAAGATGCTCCCTGAATGAAGACTGATACAACCCAAGGAATTTCCTCCAGAGCCGATAATGTGGAAAGCATTCCCCTGGAGTAGACATCCTGAATTTGGACTTGTAGCCTACTGGACTGTGTAAAAATAAACATTTTTCTTTTAAAACCACCTACTTGTGATATTGCTGCTACAGCAGCATTAGCAGACTAAAACAGAATTTGGTAGTGTGAGAGTGGGGTGCTGCTCTAGCAAAGTGAGAATGGATAGACTATTTGGAAGGAACTGAAGAAGGCACAGATAGTGAGAAACGGGCAGCAGAGGACTGGTGGCAGCAGCAGAACCAGAGGCAGTGCTGGAGCTGACCCATAGAGCAAGAGAGCTAAGTACCTGTACACAGAGGCTTCCCAGTGGAGCAGGGTGTCCTCAGGCATTTGAATCGGTGGAGCTAGGCTTGCTAATTCATGGAGTGAGGGTGCTGACTGCCTTTCTACAGGAGGCTTCCTAATAGAGTGGGGTGCCTCTAGGCACTTGAATTGGTAGAGCCACAGAGATGTGGAACACTTGCCCCAGTAGGGCAGATGTGGGCCTGAGGCCCGAGGCATGCGGCCATAGGAAGTAGAACCTTAAGAGATAAACAGCACAAGAAGCTGAGCTGCCTTGGTTTTAAAAGGTATGGCCATGACCTCAGATGATTGAAAGGGTGGAGTCAGGGCTTTCTGTGTTTGTAAGAGTGGAATTGCCACTCATTTAGGGTTGGGGTGCACCTAAAGCTGACGAGCAGAGTTTCTGTCCAAGTGGGCCTGGCAGGCAGAGTTGTAGCACAAGGCCAGTGGTCTCCACTCAGAATCCAGAGAGTATGGTCAATACTTAGAGTCTGGAGGGCAGGACTAATGTGTACAGTATCTCAGAAAGCAGATCATTATATTCAAAGCTTTGAGGCTAATGTAATATGTTTTCCTGACTTGCTTGTTTCTTATTAATGTCTTCTTTCCCTGCAACTTCTCCCATTCGTAATGGAATGCCTAACCTGTGCCTGTTCTGCTGTTGTACCTCGGGAAGGAGATAACCTGTATTCTAGGTTTCACAGATGTAAAGGAATTTTTGAAGTTTGGACTTGGAACTGATTTAAGACTTCTATCATATGGGATGGACATGATTTTGCTATGATGGGATGAATGTGTTACATGTTTCAAAGATATGATTTCTGGGCACCAAAGGGTGGCATGTCATGGATTGAATTGTATCCTCCCCCCAAAATACATGTAGCCATGTGGCTGGGCCGTCGTTCCCAATATTTTATGATTGTCCTTCATTTTGTGATTTTCCCATGCTATGTTAAAGGATTAGAGTGGGACTGTAAATCCCTTCATACGATCACATCCCTGCTCCACTGTAAAGGGAGTTTCTCTGGAGTGTGGCTTGCACCACCCTTAATCTTTCCATCCTACAAGAGATAAAAGGAAAGGGAAGCAAGCAGAGAACTGGGAACCTCATGCCATCAAGAAAGCAGCACTGGGAGCAAAGCACATCCTTCATCCCTGAGGTTCGGGCACCAAGATACTCTCTCAGCAAAGACTGATGCAGCCCAAGGACTTTCCTCCAGAGCAGACAAGTGGAAAACCCTTCCCCTAGAGTGGACATCCTGAATTTGGACTTGTAGCCTACCAGATTGCGTAACAATAAACATTTATTTTTTAAAGCCATCTACTCGTGGCATTTCTGTTAAAGCAGCACTACCTGACTAAAACTATATATATACACACACATACACATATATACATACACACATATACACCATGACTGTCAGTTAAGTTTGTGAACACATTCTATAAAAAGTGCTACATATCTCATTGCTGAATATCACTATGGTCACCTTCAAAGTACTCCCCTTGAGAAGCTATGCACCAACACCAGTGCCTAGTCCACCCTTCCAAGCAATTGACCCCTATGATAAAAACTTAAAAGCATACTCATACATAATAGAAAAGATTTTTTCACGGCTACAAGGGTGGAGAAGGTGGGAGGGCGGGAAGGCAAGCGGCGAGGGTTTAGATTAGATAATTGTTAGAAATTTGGTAGGGTGAAATTGGTGACATACACATTAGTGAGAAGATCATTATTAATGGGACTTCGACACAACTTGTGCACTCCTCCTCTCTTAACCCAATATTGTAAGCACAGAGTATGTACACTTTTCATTTTTTTATTTAAAAAAAAAAAAAGAAAATGCTGGCTTTTGGTAACAGCCAAGCGCTTAACCACTACAGTCTATTTAAAAAAAAAAAAGACAATAACAACAATGAAACAACCTTAGGGAAATGGACAGAAAGGAATAACGAAGATAAAACAAATAAGTGAAATAAAAAACAAGGGATAAAGTCAAACAGCAATAGAATTGTTAAGTAAAATTGAGGGCTTGTCCTTCAAGTAACTGACAAGCTGTTGCAAACTGAAGGAAGAAAAAATTAATAAAACACAAATATGTAACACCAGAAATGGGGGTTTATGCACATATGACTGAGATTAAGAGAAAACCACAGACAACTTTATGCCAAATAGTTGTCAAAACCTCAGTGAAATGACATTTTCTGGGAAAACACATAAATTATTGAAATTACCTCAAGATGTTGAAAGCCTGAATAGTCAAGTATTTGGCAGGGTAATTGCTCTTCTACAGCATCCTGGTCACCTTGCACATACCCACACAGGCTACGCAAGCAAAGGTGTAAACAACAGCTAACCTGAGTCTTGGAATTTAGGAGTGTGGGAGTGTTGCAAGAAGCTGCTACAAGGCTGTTTTTCACCCACCTCCCTGTCTGCCCTAGGAGGCTATCACAGGACAATTTCTCATGTTCTGATGAAGTATTCATCTTTCTGCCGCACTCCGTCTAGGGTGTAACTGCGGACTGTAAAATCCCCTTGCTGCAGTCCAGCTCTTTAGCAACAAGGTTAAGACTTGCAATCATTTAACCTGTTTCCATGTTGTCCTCTTTGAATACTCTTGGCTACACTTCTTTTTGTTTTTTATGTAAGTAGTAAACTGTCTAAAACTATCAAGTGCTTCCTCACTGACCAAATCAAGCCTTGGGCTTGACCTTAGCTGCTGGTGCTTAACATAATCAGAGAAGGTAACCTCTCTTTGCTCATTATATTATACATTTGAAAGATTGGTAATATAGCAGAGAGAGTGTGGACAGATACGTCCTTATATTGTTGCTAGAAACATACTGGTAAAATAAATTCGTCAATATTTATCAAAAGTTAAAGTCACTGTCCACTAACAGGGATTCCACTGACAGGAATTTTACTTACAGGAGTTAATCTTGCAAAAATACGTGTATTAACTATCAGGGTTGGAGTTGGATTACTCAATAAGCAAATTATACACAGGATGATTTGCATTTGCTGCTTAATCTGGAGGAACAACTTCCTAGTGAACGATTTCATTCACTACAGAATACAAAGTAAGCACAAATCAGTCCATGTCTACCTTGCTTACTGGGTAATCCATCTCTGTCAAGGACTGTAAATTGGAAAACATCTTTTCTGTAGGAAAGTAATGTGGAGCTGGAAAAGAGACAGAAGCCAGCCATACTTAGAATCTTCGATATGATGAAAACGTGTGAAACTGTTCACTACCGATAATCTCATAAACAACGTAAGCACCAGGCTTAGCTTGCCTGTTGGATAGTCTGCCCTGCACATTGTATGTGTAATTTTTTCTTTCGCTTTAGCATTACTGCTATATACACTGCTATATATTACTACTATATCAAATTGGTTCCGACACAAGGCAACCCTACAGAACTGCCCTGTAGGTTTGGTAATCCTTACTAAAGCAAACTTCCGTATCATTCTTTCTGCAGAGCAGCTGGTAGGTTCCAAGCACTGATCTTTTGGTTAGCAGCCAAGTGCTTAACAGATGTGCTACCGGGCCTCCTTGTGACTGTTCCAGGTTACCAAAAAATAGACACAATCTGAATGTTTTACACAGATCTCACCCTCTCCCAGTAAACACGATCTAAAAGTCAAATAAAGTACATCCATGCAATGGACTACTGCTCATCAGTTAAAGCAACTAAGTAATTGCATGCTGACATGAAAAAAGATCTAAGACATACTATTGACAAAAGTTGCAAAACAGTAAGAGAGTTCATTTTTAAAAATTTTGTACACGTGAATGTTTGCACATCTTTGGGATAAAAATCTGTTTTATCCCCAAACTCACTAACTTTGAGGAATAGGATCTCTGCGTTTTGTATGTATTTGAATTAATTTTTAAAAAATTTACAGTGAACACGGCTACTTAAAGTTTTTATTTTAAAAAATACATAAAAGCAAGGAAAAAAATACTGAACGCCACCTACCCATCATCAAGATAGAAACTATTTAAAATATTTTGCTCTGTTTTTTCATCTGAACTTTTTATAAACTAGAATAGTGACCTCTTCCTTTTTTATTTTTTTTCTTTTACTTATTGAAAAACAAGGTTGCTTATAGATGTCCCACATTCTGAATTCGAGTAATTGCTTCTTATCTATGTTCTGTAAACTGGAAGAATGAAAGATCCAGTCCAACCCACTGCTGTCGAGTCAGGTCCAATTCACAGAGGCTACCCAAATTCAGGGCATCAGCACCAGGGGAGGCCTTTCTCTGCTGACTCTGGAGGAAAATCCTTGTTAATCTTCTCCTGAACTGGGATCTTCTGCAGCACAGAAACGCAAGGTCCTTTCCAAAGGATTTGCTCTGCTCCCTGCACTGCATCTTTCCAGAAGATAGGAGATTCCCAGACACTTGCTTTCCTTTATATCTAAAATGATTGCCTAAAGCCGCAATACAATGTTACGTATTGAGCCCTGCCACACCAGCACAACCACGACACACCCTCCCTTATTGACATCATGGAGGTAGGATTTGCAACATATAGGAACATCCCTCAATACCAGGCATCATGGCCTAGTCAAATTGCTGCACACATTTTTAGAGGAAACAAGTCAATCCATGACAGGCATGATAGTTTTTCAATTAGGGATTTATGTACCTTACCTACTAGATTTTACTAATACTCAGACGTTCAGGAGCCACTGTTGTTGTTACCGTTGGGTACCCTGGAGTCAATTACAACTCATAGCTACCCCGTATGATACAACGGAGCTACATCATAGGATTTTCTAGGCTGTAATCTCTACAGATTACAGGAGCAGATCCTAGCTATATGCTTGATATAGTCATATTATATCTCAGGATTATTATATCTGAAATTCTTTTTAAAGACTAAATTCACTTTTAAAAATTATTAGTAGTAAGTTAACCATGGCCATTTCTAAGTTATATGTCTGCAGACAGTTTTTTACTGATTCCCTAAAAGTGTCTGCGACTAACCACAAGTCAGAGTATTTAAACAAGAGATTGTCTAAGAGACCCAAGGGTAGGACTATGGCAGTTATTTTGGGTGTGGACTTTCTTTTTTATTCTCACTAAGAAAAAGTCTATTGTGTTTTTGATGAGGGTCTACATGGCAGTTTAGGTTCCCATTTAACAGTTTTTGTGCAAGCTATTTGATGATACTGGTTACATTCTTTATAACGTGTGAACCTTCTCATTATTTCTGCTCTAGTTGTTCTATTTCCATTAATCTACTTTGTCTGCTCCTTTACATTCTCATCTTTGTTTTAATTGTTGACTGTTTCATCACATACTGGTGATGTTTTAAAGGAGTACAGTTGTTTTTTCAGTCATTTTGTTATTGAGCTACAAAATGACCTCAGGGATTAGTTTCAGCTCAAGGGTTGAAGAGTGTCTTAGAGGATGAGTTTCTGAGTTTCAATCAGTCCAGTGGGCCTGGGGTTTTTCATTTTTGTTTCTTTAGGAATTTGAGGAATGTTTCTCCTATCAAGGTCTCGGGCATAGATTTTTTAATGACATTGCATAAATACTACTAGACTGAATCAGGATTTCCAAAACTTTTGTAAAGGTGATGGGTTCACATGATCATATGCTTAAATCCAGAGGGTTGAGGTCATGTAACTGATTAGACCCCAAGTGACCTGATTCGGGTTCCAGAGATCAGATTACCAGGTTTGGTCCCCCCCAGGGGTGGCAAACTGGAATCCCCCTTCCCCAAAGCACACAAGGATGCATCCTTTTTAGTAGCAAATGACGGAAAAGTTTATTAAGGGAAAGTACGTTCCAAAGAGGAAACAGGTCAGTCTCGATGAGTGGAAGAAGATCCCACATAGATTTTAGGGGTGCTTTTTGTAGGCAAAAGCAGGAAGTGATGTCATAGATGGGAGGGTAAGGCAGTAACTTGGCTTCGGGTTGGGACTGAGGCCACCAAAGCCACCTCAGAACTGCCAGGAGGAACTGTTCTGTTTGCGTCACAACCGCCAGGAAGAACCCACATCTGCGGCACAAACTGTCAGGGAGAGCTACTGATGCTTGGTAGATCAGGTTCCCCTGGCAACCTTATCAATACTGTGTGTCGTATAATGCAAACCATAACCTTTGTTATCCCTAGAAAATGTTAGATTCTGGAGTAAAATACGTTAGCATGTGGGGACAGAAATCAGGTTCCTAGCTAACCTTGACAAGAGGAACATGAAGTACATAGGGCTGAATGAACGGAAGATTATTATTGGGTTTTTTGAAACATTGCTAATGTTTAATGTTCTCTTTTCCAGATATAAGGAATCTCTTTTCCCTACACCATGTATAACTCATAAAAATTTAAGACACTGCTTTTGTAAACAAAAGTGAAACATTTATTGTTTCTCAATGCCTGATCCCTCAGGAATTAGAAAACTTTTAATACACATACTTATTTGTATGGAAATGCAATTATAAAGTTCAGTGAGAATCTGTCCTTATTAATAGACTGTAATTGGAAACCTCAGTTGTATAACCAAATTTTGATTGGAATGTTTGTCTTAGTTATTTGTTGTTGTTAGGTGCCATTGAATTGGTTCTGACTTATAGCAAACCTATGAAAAACAGAACGGAACGCTGCACGGTCTTGGGTCATGTCCACAATCGTTTTTATGCTTAAGCCCATTGTTGTGGTCACTGTGTCAATCCATTTTGTTGAGGGTTTTCCTCTTTTTCACTGACTGTCCACTCTACCAAGCATGATGTCTTTCTCCAGGGACTGATTCTTCCTGACAACATGTCCAAAGTATGTAAGATGCAGTCTTGCCATCTTCATGTCCAAGGAGCACTCTGGTTGTACTTCTGCCAGAACAAATCTGTTCTTTTAGCAGTCTGTGGTACATTCAACATTCTTCTCCAATGCCACAATTCAGAGGCATCAATTCTTCTTCTATTTCCTTTGTTCATGGTTCAGCTTTCTCAAGCATGTGAAGGGATTGAAAATACCATGGCTTGAGTCAGGCACATTTTAGTCTTCAAGGTGACATCCTTACTTTTGAATACTTTAAAGAGGTCCTTGCAGCAGATTTTCCCAGTGTAACACGTCTTTTGATTTCTTAACTGCTGCTTTGAAGGGCGTTGACTGTGGACCGAAGTAAAATGAAATCCATAACAACCTCAATCATTTCTCTATTTATGACAATGTTGTTTAATGGTCCAGTTGTGAGGATTTTTGTTTCCCTGATGTTGAGGTGCAATCCATACTGAAGCCTGTGGTCCTTGATCTTCATCAGTAGATATCTCAAATCTTCTTCATTTCCAACAAGTAAGGTGGTGTCGTATAATGCAAGTTGTTAATGAGTCATCCTCCAATCCTGCTTCCTCATTCTTCTTTGTATAATCCAGTATCTCAAATTGTTTACTCCAGCATACAGATTAAAAAGGTATGGTGAAAGGATACAACCCTGACACATGCCTTTTCTGACTTTAAACCATGCAGTGTCCCCTTGTTCTGTTCACATGCCTGCCTCTTGATCCATATACAGATTCCTTAAGAGCACAATTAGATGTTCTGGAATTCCCATTCTCCACAACACTAGCCATAATTTGGTACGATCCACATAGTCAAATGCTTTTGCCTAGTCAATGAAACACAAGTAAACATCTTGCTAGTATTCTTTGCTTTCAGCCAAGATCCATCTGACATCAGCAATGATATTCCTGGTTCCAAGTCCTCTTCTGAACCCAGCTTGAATTTCTGGCAGTTTCTTGTCAATATGTTGTTGTAGTCTCTTTTGAATGATCTTGAGCAGAATTTTACATGTGTGTGATATCAACGACATTGTTCAGTGATTTCCACATTTGGTTGGATCACCTTTCTTTAGAATGGGCATAAATACGGTTCTCTTCCAGTCATTTGGCCAGGGTGTCCTCCAAATTTCTTGACATAGATAAGTGAGCACTTCCAGGGCTGCATTTGTTTGTTGAAATATCTCAACTGATATTCCATCAATTCCTGGAGCCTTGTTTTTTGCCAATGCCTTCAATGCAGCTTCAATTTCTTCCTTCAGTACCATTATCATACACTACCTCTTCAAACGGCTGAACATTGACTAGTTCCTTCTGGTGTAATGAATCTGTGTACTCCTTCCATCCTGTTTTGAGCTCTCTGAGTCATTTAATAGTTTTCCTGTAGAATCCTTCACTATTGCAGCTTGAGGCTTGAATTTTTTTCTTCAGTTCTTTCAGCTTGAGAAATGCAGAAAATGGTCTTCCTTTCTGGTTTTCCATTTCAAGCTCTTTGCACATTTCGTTACAATACTTTGTCTTTTCAAGCTGTTTTCTGAAATCTTCTGTTTAAGTCTTTTACTTCACCATTCCTTCGTTTTGCTTTAGCTGCTCAACATTCAAGAGCAAGTTTCAAAGTCTCCTCTGACATCCAATCTGCTCTTTTCTTTCTTGCCTGTCTTTTTAATCACCTCTTGTTCTCTTCATAAGTAATGTCTTTGATGTCATCCTACAATTCATCTGGTCTTCAGTCATTATTGATCAATGCATCAGATCTGTTCCTGAGATGGTGTTTAAACTCAGGAGGGCTACACTCAAAGTCACACTTTGGCTCTTGTGGACTTGTTCTAATTTTATTCAGCTTTGATTTGAATTTGTGTATGAGCAATTGACGATCTGTGCCACAGCCAGCACCTGGTCTTATTCAGACTGCTGATATGGAGCTTTTCCATCATCTCTTTCCACAGATGTAGTCAATTTTGTTCCTGCGTAGTCCATCTGGTGAGATCCATGTGTACAGTCACGGTTTGTGTTGGTTAAAAAAGGTATTTGTAATGAAAAAGTTGTTAAGTCTTGCAAAATTCTGTCATGCAATCTCTGGCATTATTTCTATCAGCAAGGCCATATTTTCCAACTATTAATCCTTCTTCTTTGTTTCCAACTTTTGCATTCCAGTCACCAGTAATTACCAATGCATCCTGATTGCATGTTTGATCAATTTCAGACTGCAGAAGCTGCTAAAAACCTTTAATCTCCTCATCTTTGACCTTAGTGGTTGGGGTATAAATTTGAATAGTAGTTGTATTAACTGGCCTTCCTTGTAGGTATATGGATATTATCCTATCACTGACAGCACTGTACTTCAGGACACATCTTGAAATGTTATTTTTGATGATGAAAGAAACGTTGTTACTCTTGAAGTTTTTGTTCCCAGCATAGTAGACTATATGACTGTTGGATTCAAAATGGCGCGAACCAGTCCATTTCAGCTCATTAATACCTAGGATATCAATGTTTATGCATTCCATTTTGTTTTTTACAATTTCTAGTTTTCCTAGATTCATACTTTGTACATGCCATTTCCTGATCATTAGTGGATGTTTGCAGCTGTTTCTTCTTGTGCCACATCAGCAAACGAAGATCCTGGAGGCCTTACTCCATCCATATCATTAAGGTTGACTCTAATTTCAGGAGGCAGCTCTTCCTCGGTCGTCTTCCAAGTCCCTTCCATCCTGGGGGGCTCACTTTCTGGCACCATACCTGACAGTGTTTGGCTGCTACTCATAAGGTTTTCCCTGGCTAATTCCTTTCCCAAGGAGACTTCCAGGTCCTTCTTCCTAGTCTGTTTCTTAGTTTGGAAGCTCAGCTGAAACTCGTCTACCATGGGTGACCCTGCTGGTACCTAAATACCAGTGGCATATCTTCCAGCATCACAGCAACAAGCAAGCCTTCACTGACAGACAAGTGGGGGCTGCTCACTCCCACCTTACCTGATGGTGTTACCCTGCTTACCAGATGGTGTTACTCTCCTTAGTTATCTAGTGCTACTTTAACGGAATTACCACAAGTAGATGGCTTTAAAGAGAGGAATTTTATTTGTCACAGTCCAGTAAGTTAAAAGTCTGAATTCAAGGTGTCAGGTCCAGGGAAGGCTTTCTCTGTTGGCCCTGGAGGAAGGTCCTTATTGTCAATCTTCTCCTGGGCTGGAACTGTCCCACAACACTCTTTACTTCTGTGATGGGTTGGATAGTTCATTGCAATGGCCACATAGAACTTACAGACCATAGTAACGCTTACAGGGTTTATTAGTGTTTTAGTCAGCTAGTATTAGTCTAAGGGAGATACCACTGACAGAGGAGAAAACTTTTAAAAAGATTCCACTTTAAAATTCACAGAGGCCCAGATGTTTCTCTCCCTGTACCAACTCAAGAACACTTTCCCCTCCCTTCACAGCATTTTTTGAGATAAACCCTGCTTCTAAGGGAAGTGGAATTTCTTCCTTGTAACTTAACACTGACTGCTTATCTTTGCCTCTGTAAGTTTGTTGGTCCAATAGAAAAGCAGTATGAAGATTTGTAAATATGCTAATGCCAGTTATAATGTTAGGGTCCACGATTTTCAAGATGCGACACTGTTACTTTAAAGGATAAATTTTATTAAAAAAAAATATGCCCAATAGGAAAAATACTGGTGCACCAGGGACGCACCCCAAGCTACACAGAGCAGGGGGCGACCACGAGTTTCCTCAGCGCCCAGTATTTAAGTCATGAGATTGCAAAGCAGGGAGGGGAACTGACCTTTACATTGATTGATTAACTCCTATTAGTTGTAAAATGTGGTCAGGGTCTAGGGGTCACTTGCAGGCTGTCACTTGCAGGCTGTCACTTGCAGGCTGTCACTTGCAGGCTGTCACTTGCAGGCTGTCACTTGCAAGGCTGCCCCCAGGCTTCTCTTGTGACAGTGTTTTGTAAGACAAAGGTGAGATTATTCTATGGTATTTTCTGCTATTAAGTTGTTTCCTGGGGCTTTCTTTAATACCTCAAATTTTTACCGCGCCCTTCCTCATTTCAACATTCCCCCCCTGAGTTCTTATTCGAGTCAAATCTTAGACTCTGAGCGGGTGCCAGGCTGATCAAGGTCCTGGCTGATCAGGGGGTGGTAGGTCTGGTGTTGGGGCTGATGTTTTAGGACAAAAAGCTGGCTAGTTTTTCTCGTATGAATTTAAGTAATTTAGAATGTAGGGACCCCCAGTTAAAGTTAAGGTGAAGAGGACAAGTGGTCTTGTTAACGCAGTGACGAGGGTGGTCAGCCACGGAGACCAGGAGAACAGAGACTCAACTGATCCTAATGAGGTCCCCTAGTTTCCCTGATCCAGGGTGCATTGGTTTCACAGCCCCATGTATAACAGAAATAATCATTTGTTCCTCAACATGATCCATAGACATTAGCCCCGGGACAGACGTAAAATTGTTTCTTAGCCAGTTATTGCATGAAGCAGTTAGTAGCACACCCCCACCCATCAGCATGTATACATCCCCCAGTATTTATGAGTGTTCGCGTGCACGAACCAGGTATGGGTCTTTCTTTAGCTGTGAGCCTATAGAAGCCCCCACAAGGTCACATGAATCAAGGTGAAAAACTGGTGAAGTCACCTCGGGAGGGCCGGTTAGGGTCAGTTCTTGAACTTGCTGGCCAAGGTTTCTTGGAGTCACCTCAGGGCCAGTATGTTGTTGCACCCTCCATTGAAGGTAGATGGCAGTGACAGACCCAGGGCCGGATCCTGTCAACCTTGACGGCAGTGGGGGTTGTCAGGATTACTGTGTGGGGTCCTTTCTAATGGGGCTCCAAAGTCTCCTTTTGGCGTCTCAGGACTGAGACTAGACCCCCGGCTGAAACTGATGTGGCTTTACAGGAGGGGTCTCGACAAGGGGAAAAGCAGATCTTGAGTTTTCTGCAGGGCCTGGAGGGACTTAAGCAGGTCATGATTAGAAATTTCAGCAAGTATGTCTTCCCTTGGTTTAGGGCAGAGGGGTGTGGCCTCCTGAAAACAATTTCATAGGGTGTAAGGCCTCGGGGGTAGAGAGAATTATGCACACGCATTAAGGCAAAGGGAAGCAGGGCCGTCCGGTCACCGCCAGTTTCTAGGGTCAATTTGGTTAAGGCCTCCTTAAGGGTCCAGTTCATCCTCTCTACCTGTCCCGAACTCTGGGGGTAGTTTCCAATTAATCCCCAGAACAGATGTTACTCCCTGAGAGACTATGGCCACAAAGGCAGGGCCATTGTCTGATCCTAGCATCAACAGAACCCCAAACCTAGGTATGAGTTCTTCCAGGAGTTTTTTAGAAACTACTTGTGCTGTCTCTCTCTTAGTGGGTAATGCCTCAGTCCAACCAGAGAATGTGTCTACGAAAACTAAAAGGTGCTTATATCCATATCTGCCGGGCTTAATTTCAGTAAAGTCCAGTCCTCAATGTACTGCAGGCATAGTGCGTCTTTCTCTCTTACCTTGGTGGGCCTTACCAGAGCTGCCTGCATTAGTGGCTTGGCAGGCTTGGCAGGTATGTGTTATTCGTTCAGCAAGCCGGGATAGTTGAGGTATATAGTACCTTGGAGACAGAACTTCCTGGATTTTTGTTGCTCCCAGAAGGGTGGTCTGGTGGATCTGGCAGATGAGCGTCTCTTCCAATTTTTGAGGGAGAATGGGAAGCCCTCCCGAAGTATAGTGTCATCCTTTCTTCTCTTCTAGGTGGGCTCTTCGGGAAGGGTTGGCTCGGGGAGCTGGATAAAACTGATCTCCAGGAAGCTGAGAGCAGCTTCCTTAGCTGCTCGGTTGGCTAGGTTATTGCCTCGGGCTTCCATTGTTTCAGCCCACCGATGTAGAAGGCTTCTCGCAGCCACTGGTCACAGGCATTGTGCGTCTGGGGCACAGTGAGGGGTGGCGAGTCAGAGGACAGGCTGGCATCAGGAGGCTCCTCGTAATCTGAGAGGCCGGATTTGGTGGGTAGGAGCTGTCAGAGTGCAGGGAGGAGGACAGATCCTGGCACAGGCTAAGGTCTTGGCACAGGTGCTTATAGTCCTGGATTGACTCATACAGACCTCACAGCTGGCACAGCAGCGACATGTCCAGTTGTCACAGTCCCACCTGTAGGCAACATCTCCTTGTACAGCACCGCTAACGTAGCGTCAAGGTTGACTGGGCAGCGTGGAGCGGCGAGGCCAGCGTCGGGGCCCGCGTTGGCAGTGCCAGCGCTGTGGCAGGGTCTGTCTGGAGCACAGGCTGTGTGGCTCAGCCTGTCATGGATGCAGCTGTGCTGGCTGTAGACGTGCTCCAGCTCCTGCCACGCTGGCGTTGAGAAGGCTGCTGAGGCCGCACAGCAGCCCGGCCAGGGAGCAGCCCGCACTGCCTGGCTCCTTGGCTGACAGCAGCCCATTGCTCTGATGCTCCAGATGGTAGGGCTCGTGACCAGAGGACCTGATCTTCGGCTACCACCGCTGCCCCTGTGTACCTGGTGTGGTCCCTGATAAAACTGCTCCCGTCAGTGAACAGAGTGAGATCAGGGTCCTCCAAGGGAACGTCCACAAGATCTCGGCGAAGGCCGTGCTGTTGGCTAAGCACCTCAGTGCAGTCTTGTGGTTCGGCCTCCAGGTCCAGATCAGGCAGCAGTGTGGCTGGGTTGAAGGCTGAGTGCGGAGGTCCACCATCAGCCTTGTAGACAAAGTCAGGAGCCCCTGCAAATGACGGGCTGAAGCATCTCACCTGTGACATGTTTTTTAGCCTACTGCCCTTGATATTATTTGGCTTCCTAATCAAATTTTCTTCAAAAAGATACCCCCTCCTCTCCTGGCACAAGGATCAGGGGAGATGCCTTCTGAGAGGGGCCCTTTACTACCCCCTTGGTCTATGAAATAATATCGGGAAAACCTGTACAGGAATTTTCTGAGGAAAAAGAGCTCAGAGGAATGATCTCTAACACAGCCAGCTTTGAGAGCAGCGAGGCCGGCCCAACCCCTGCTGACTTCCCCCAACTGCACATCCCCACCCATGTGAAAGGAATTATCCTCTTTAGAACAGCTTGAGAAGGACATAGGGTGGGGGACGGTAGATGTTTACTATCCCCGCAGGAGGAGATAAAATAAAGAGCAAAGTAGGAACAAATAGAGATCATAAACTTTAGACCCTTCCTCGTGAACCTTTTAACCTTGAGGTATAAGTAGGGCTGATTGAGCTCGAGGCATCCTTAGGCCATTATCTAAAAAGCCTTGACAGTTAAAAGGATCACCAGGTTTCAGTTAACTAATAGCTCATGTGCCAGGGTAAAAAATTACATCACCTCAAGACCACGAGGTTTTTGGTTTCAAATTTGCAACCACAAGGTTTTGGTTTTAAACTAACCAATAGATTGTGTGGTCAGTGGGCAGGGTAAAATTCATGTCACTCTTACTATAAAAACAATAAAGACAGACAGCCCTCTCTTGCTCTCTGGGTCGGGCTGCCTTAAACCAGAAAAGTCTTTCCTGTCTCCTTGATTCATTTCCCGCCGTGCCTCTCCCTCCCTCCATGCGGGACCCTACAAAGTGTCGGGGCTGGCTCCCGGCAGCTGAGCTGGAAGCAAACACAACTCGGGGCTGATCTAGTAATAAAGACTGGTAGTGGGTTAGCCGGGCATTGGAAATCCATTTATGAGGCGGGCTACGCGGGACTCCCTCGATGGCATGGGGGGTAGTGATGGTCAGGGGCTGTCCCATAGTCAGTTGAGCAGTGGCCGGAACAATTCTAAGGCACCTTGACCATCCTGAGGTCACTGGGTCTAGCTGTTTAGACAGACAGGCCACCGGCCTTTTCCATGGGCTGAGTGTCTAAGTAAGGACTCCCTTGGCTATTCTTTTATTTTCATCAACGTATAGTTGGAAAGGCTTTTCCAGGTTGGGTAATGCTAACACCAGTGTCTCCAGGGGTGACTTTTTTATAGTCTGGAAAGCCTGTTCTGTTTCTTTACTCCACATAAAATTCTTTTCCTTTCCTTGGGTCAGCTCGTATAGGGGGTGCATTATCTGTGTAAATCCTGGGATCCAGAGTCGGCAGAACCCAGCGGATCCCAGGAACTCCCTCACCTGCCGCGGCGTGCGCGGGGTGGGAATCCTAAGGATAATCTGTTTTCTTCCTTTGGATAGGGAGTGTTGTCCCCCCTTGAGTTGGAAACTCAAGTAAGTCGTCTCCTGGACATAGACCTGTGTCTTTGTAGCAGAGACTCAATATCCCAATTTCTCCAAGAGAGTTAACAGGGACTTGTCCTTTAAACAAGTGTCTTCATCGGGTGCCCCAAGTAATAAGTCATCTACATATTGTAGAAGGGAAATGTCGGGCCTTTGATGCCTGTACTCACGTAAGTCCCGATGAAGGGCCTCGTCAAAGATGGTGGGAGAGTTCTTGAACCCTTGTGGCAGGCAGTCCAGGTCAGCTGCCCACTGAAGCCATCTTCTGGGTCCTGCCATTCGAAGGCGAAGAGTGGCTGACTCTGCGGGATCAGGGGTACACTGAAGAATGTATCCTTTAAATCCAGCACAGAATACACCCGGTGTTCTGGTGACAGAGAGCTCAGGAGAGTGTACGGGTTAGGACTGGTCTGGAGTCCAGCCCTCCTGCCTTCCTCACCGGCAGGAGGGCAGTATTCCAAGGCGACTGGCAGGGCACCAGTATTCCATGTTTTCTGAGTCTTTGAATGTGGGCCCTGATCCCTCTCTTCGCTTCTGGTACAATGGGGTACTGTAGCACCTGAATCGGGCTGGCAGATGGTTTTAAAGTCTCTATAACCAGTGGTTGGTGTTTGGCCAGTCCTGGGGAGTTGTTTTCAGCCCAAACCTGAGGAATCTCTTTGATCAATTGATTCACTGATATCACGAGGATAGAGCAGGGGCCCCTGTCAAAACCATCATAAAATCTGTATTCTTCCTCTAAAGGGGCTATCACATTGACTTGGGATGTCAGGTAAGCATGATCCCCAGCAAAGCGGATAGTCGCCTGCATTTTTGATAACAAGTCTCTTCCAAGTAAAGAGTACGGGCATTCAGACATTACTATAAACGAGAGGGAAACAGTCTTAGCTCCCAGATCGTTCATCAGTCCATGAGTAGGCATTAATCCCAGTAGCTCCTCGTACTAGGGTTTTGGTTTCAGTTATGGGTCCTAGGGGTTCCATTAGAACTGAGTTGCTAGCCCCGGTATCGACCATCAATTCTACTGGCTGTCCCCCTATTTTTAACGTTACCCTGGGCTCGGGGGCGGGGCCGGTGAGCCCTGATGCCCTCAGGCCTCTAGGTTAAGAACCTTTGGAGGGGGCTTTCTTTTGGGGCACTCCCCCTTCCAATGTCCGATTTCCTTGTAGTAGGCACACTGGTTTCTCTGCAGGGGAGGCTTTCCTGGCTTCCTCATCTGATCCGGTTTCTTCTCCCAAGGGCGCAGCAGTGTGTGGCCCTGGGATTCTGCCAGGAGGATTCTGCTTACCTTTTTGGCTTGTCTGTCTTCTGGTAGTTCACGGTTATTGAAGGTTTTCATAGCAATTTCCATCAGCTCGGATAGATTCTTTCCCTCGAATTCTTCTATTTTTTGTATTTTTCTTTTGATGTCAGGGGCTGACTGTCCCACAAAGGCTATGTTAATGGCCCGTTGATTTTTGGGAGACTCAGGGTCAATGGGAGCATATGTGCAGTATGTTTCCATCAGTCGTTCCAGAAAGGCTGCTGGGGATTCTGAGGGTTCCTGAATTACCTGTGTTACTTTAGACAAATTTGTGGGGCACCTAGCGGTGGCCCGGAGACCCCCATAAGAATCTGGCAGTGGGCAGTTAGGCACTGCTTACCTGCAGTGGTGTTTGGGTCCCAATCTGGGCGGGTCAGGGGAAAAGCGTGGTTAATCTCATCTAAATCACGAGTAAAGTTTCCATCATCTCCTGGCACCTGTTTTCTGGCTAGAGAAACAATCTTAGTCCTCTCCTCAGTGGTAAAGAGGGCTTGGAGAAGTTGCTGTATGTGGTTTCTAAGAGGGGTATCAAGGTAAAAGGAGTATAGACCAAGAAGGGGGTCCCAGCCTCAGTCACGTGCCCTATAGCTCGCAAGGGGAAAATATGAGTGAGGGTTCTATAAGTGGTTGAAAAGATCGACCTTAGTGGGTATGGGCTGTGCTCTGGAGGTCAGAGGAAGGTGGTGCTGCACAAGTGGCAGGGGTCAGGGGAGCAGTAGGGACTGGAGGGTCTGTGGGGATCCTATGCAGGCCACGGAGACTGGCTTTGGCTCCCTCAGCCCCGGTGGCGGCACGAGGAGAAACGGGAACTAGGGGGTAGGGAAGTGGGAGACTGAATCAGAGGAATCAGATGGAGGAAGGGAAGCTGGCGGGGGTTTTGAGGAGCCCTGAACTGCCAGGGTTGTAGGAGGTTGTTTAGGGGGAACATAGGGTTGCAGCCACGCAGGTGGCTGCCTGAGGAGGTCTTGCCAAGCAACAATGTATGACATTTGGTCAGCGTGACCCAGATCGCCAAAGATGACCTGAAAAACAGAATGGGTTTGTTTAATGTCTAGGGATCCCGTGGGTGGCCATCCAGTACCAAAGGCCGGCCATTCCAGATTACAAAATGTGCGGAGTTTTCCCGACTGCACCTTTCCGAAGTCTTGGGCTTGTTTCTGGAAATCTGAAAGTGGTTAAGGAATAGGTCTAGGGGTGTTACAGAGTGAGAAGAAGATTGCCCCATGGTGGCAAAAGTAACAATCAGGACAAACAACACAATTAAACAGACAACAGAACAGACACAGACATGGTGGCAAAAGTAACAATCAGGACAAACAACACAATCAAACAGACACAGACCGGTCACAGAAGAAACGAAACAAAAACCAGATGCGGGATTTACAGGCCGCACAACCGAGAAAGGAACCAGCGGTGCCCGCCCAGATGGACAGCTGAGGCGCCTCCAGCCTCCGACTCAGAGAGCAGTTCTGCGTCCACATTCTCTCTTAGTGAGTCCCAGAACCAGAGCTCGAGCACACACGGACAATATCCAGACTCACTGGTGAGGTCAAACCAGATCGGCCGGCCGCGGCGGTCGCTCTTGAAATCCCGGATGAGCCTCCAAATGTTAGGGTCCACGATTTTCAAGATGTGACACTGTTACCTTAAAGATTAAATTTTATTAAAAAAATATGCCCAATAGGAAAAATACTGGTGCACCAGGGACGCACCCTAAGCTACACAGAGCAGGGGGCAACGACGAGTTTCCTCAGCGCCCAGTATTTAAGTCATGAGATTGCAAAGCAGGGAGGGGGAACTGACCTTTACATTGATTGGTTAAGGACACCTGGAATTCCTATTAGTTGTAAAATGTGGTCAAGGTCTAGGGATCACTTGCAATGCTGGCCAGGCTTGTCTTGTGACAGTGTTTTGTCAGGCAAAGATGAGATTACTCTATGGTATTTTCTGCTATTAAGTTGTTTCCTGGGGCTTTCTTTAATACCTTGAATTTTTACTGAGCCTTTCCTCAAAGGCTGTCACTTATGCCTCATTTCAACAGTATAAGGCATAACTTGGAAAAAGTTCTGCCCATGGGGGCAGAAAGGGAGCTTGGTCATCTTCCAGCATCTCCTGAATACCATTCAGAGTCACACTGAGGGAGTGCTTGATTGGGAAACTGAGGTTGCCTAAGCATAAGGCATAATCTGGGAAGGTTCTGCCCACCGAGGCAGAGGGGGAGCCTGACCACCTCCCCGCATCTCTTTAGTACAGCAGAGATCCTGTAAGCAGGAACCTGAGATTGCCCACGATAGGACAAAGGTTGTGTCTGTGTGTGTATGTGTGTGTGAAAGTGTTTAGAGACTAAGACAGGGCATGCCCAGCATTTGTCAGAGGCAAGAACATGGGGAAATATATAACCCTAATACTTTACAACATATTTTTCCTTTTTTTTCAAAATGTGTAATTGAGATCTTCACATAACTAATGCCATAATGAGACTCTAAATAATCTGTTAAGTTCTCCTCACTGCAATAGCTGCTTTGGCCTCTTTCCAAAAGAATGCAGAGCCCTCAACTCCTGTGACCTTGTTCTCCCTCCTCTTCTCTGCTCTGCTTAAAAATGGCCTTCAGCCTGAAAAACAGCAGCTCAGAAAGCTGCCTGGCATTTTACATTTATCAGAGCCTCCTTGGCTCCTGGAATCTTGGTCCCCTCCCTACCCCCTTCCAATTTCCTAAGAAACGACCTTCAGCCTGGAAGGCAGCAGCTAGGAGGGCTGCTTTCTGTACTTTTACAACTTTTTTTCTTAACCCGTTATGGCTGGCTTATCTCAAAGTGAATTGGCTAGAGTTTCTTGTGACCATACAATGAGATATACAGTTATCTGTGGACTACATACTTAAAAACATAAAGTATTGCTTTTTGAAATAATAAACTCTGATGTACAATTGTCTTTTGAGACAGCCTACATTACTTTCAAGTCTCTGATAGTATCATACCTCCTAATAAACCTTCTTCCTCTTTGTAACTTGGAGTATGTTATATTGACTTGACTGCTCCAGGGCACAGACCCAAATCAGGCAACAAATTTAGGCCTCCAATGTGGGGCTGGTGGGCTCAAATTTTTACACCCTGTTTCCGTCTCCTGGAAGACTGAGCCCTTTGGATGGACCCAGGAAGAGAGAAGGTGAACCCCTCCTTGAGTTGTGGAGGTCTGTCAACCTGCAACAGGCAGGGGAAGAGGAAGACTCCATAGCCGCAAGCTCTAGAGAGACAGAGAATGTTTCTGGTGGCCATAGTAGGGAACTGGACATCGGGTGGTAAGTCCTCTGTAAAAGCCATAGAGGGTGTCGCTTGTCATAAACTCCCTCCAACAATGGGTGACCAAGTCCCATGAGGTTGCATGAGAGAGACCAGTGAGGCTCTCTGATTGCAACAGGGTACCCAGGAAAGTAAGGTTCTGGCTGAGAGTGCACTGGGAATTGAACTTATTTTAGGAGGGGATTCCCTGAATAAGGGACATCTTTAAATTTTGTGCTATCAAGTGTGGCCTGTGAATGACTCTAGAGACCTTTGTACCATTTTAAAATTTGATCTGCTACTAACAAATGAGCTCTAAATAAGGTGTCTGTGTCTATGTATATGTGGTGCTGATGAGAAAAATTCTGAGGTTAAACCACTGTATGTATGTGACATACTTTACAACTTTATGGCGTGGAAAAAGGATAAAGCTTTATTTTAACCCTTCTTGTACAGGTAAATAATGATGACAGGATAAGCAGAGAAAGGGGCTAGAGGAGATGAGACACATATGGTCTCCCCACTCCACACTAAGAGTGTGTTACAATTTGGCCTGACTCCCCCCCCACTGGGAGTTGCCAGTGCCTGCTGCAGAAGAAACTGTAGCTGAAATACTGACAGGTGGTGAGACCCTGAATGTAGCGAGTGTAGAGAGAGAATGTAGGAAAAGGATAAAATGGCAAGGAAAAGCCAAAGAGGGACTTTGGAAAACTGAGTGCCCCAAAAGAATAATCGAAAAAGGGCCAGCCAAGATTGAAAGGGGGGAAATAACCTTTTCGAAGAATTAACAGGAAAAAGACTCTAAATGATAGATCATGGAGTCAGCTTTTAGTTTCCCTCCTACTGATCATCTGATGACAGTTACAGCAAGAATACAACAAATAGACTTTTGGTTGATACTGGAACAGCTTCCTTGGTGCTCACCCAGAAGCCTAAAAAGGAACTGTATTGATTAACAATACTCAAGTTGTTGGAGTGACAGAAAACAGGTGACTAGACCTATCTTGCAGCCAATGAACTGTAAAAAAGAAGAAATTAAGTTATCTCACCAGCTGCTTATACAAGCCAGGATACCTGGTACCTCTTTGCAGTGAAATTTCCTGAGTAAGTACATGCTGAAGTCTCTTGTGATGAAAAAAAAGTTTTGTCTCTGATGACACCACCAAGAAATGCCTGGAAAGTGTAAACAGCTTTCTTAGCTCTCACAGGAGAGGTGCTATCCCCAACATCTGTCTCTTCCACGATCTAAAGAGTGGTTGATGCTGTAATTCTGTGGGTTTGGGCCAGTGACTGACCAGGATGAGCTCAGGCTGCTCTTCAGGTGAAGAAGACACTGACTGGTGAGTACTGTTTTGTTCAAAATTTACAGGCTGTAGACAGAATTGTGGAGACTCTATTACAAATACTATGGCTGTCTCTAATTTTTGGTCAAAGCTGAATATCAAGTGTCTAAGAAGGCTACAAACTAACTTCCCTATAAGGCTAGGGAACAAAGGCAAACTCTTTCAGATGGACTCCTGGGAGTAAACAATCCTTCTGAAATCAAAATCCCAGTTGACAGCCCCACATTTAATCAAAGACTCAGCTTTTGGGAAAGTCAAATTTGACTTCTGTGAAATATTTAAGGCTGAACTTTGGATAAAACATTTACTGGTGTGTGGGTAGATTCTTTTTCAAGATGGGTAAAAGCTTTGCCCTGCCAAACTGAGACAGCTAGAGAAAGTGGTGCAGTGGGTTGTAGCTTCCTTGAAAATAAACTGAAAATACCACATAACCTGAAGATTTCAACTTAGGAAAAAAAAAAAAGGGTGAAAGAAAAAATAATAACAAATCAGACCATAAAATGTCATCTTAGTACATTGTACCAAGAGACTGAACTACCATGGAGAGATGTTCTGCACTGGCCCTCTTCTGAGTCTGTATTGCACCCCAGGAGAAACTTAAAATTAGTTCTTTTAAAATACCTTGTGGGAGACTATATTGTCTTGACTAGCTTTCCTCACCCTCTTCCATCCAGCCACCTAATGTGGTAAATGTCTAAAGGTTTACTTCCTTTAACCAGGATTCTCTACCAGTTACATTAAATGGTGTAAGTCTGCAGGAGGTGTCCTCTTGAAACAGCGGCATGTTCTTTCCATCCAGGAAATCGAGAAACCAAGTCCAAGTTAAAGACTAGGGCCTAGTCCCCTTCAGGCCCAGGTGGGGACCCCTGCACCATCATCCTGACCACACCCACAACAACAAAGGTAGAAGGAATCCCCACCTGGATCCAGCACAAGACTGAAGAGGGTGTCACCGCCACAATAGGAAGCAGAGATCAACCCAACTGATGCCTGCAAGGTGACCTTGAGATGGACAGCATGCCATGCCCCAGCCACAACCTGCAAACTGGCTGTTCTAAGCACGGCCGAAGCTTGAGGACGTCCATCACGGGGCTTCTCTTAACTGGACTTTGGACCTTGGAAAAGGAGAAGAGTGTAGTCTGTACATTCACACTGCTAAGGTAGGACAAAAGTTAACAACCACATTGTTATTCTATAGCTTTTATGAATACAAGGGAACTCACAAGGTGACTTGCACTCATAACCAAACTCAGTACTCTATGTGTGATCCTGCAGGGGGTATAAGCCCATATGTGTCTTACAATTCCACTTAGCCCCCAAAGTCTGTGATATTTGAAGTAAGACTGAGAAGAAGATGACTTTTAGCTGGCGAAGGACCTGCCATAGCTCAAACTGAGGTAAAAGGGAATCCCAGTCAGGTGACCTTAAAGTTTGTGTGCTGTCCTAAGCCACTCCATGGACATGGGCACTTACGGTTCCCTTAGCTGACAAAGGAGCTACATGAAAGAGCATAAATACATATGCCAATACTCCCCGATGTGTGGTACAGACTGCCAGTGGTGGTCATGTGTGTGGTGGGTGACTTGGAAGGGCAATAGTTCAGGAAAAACATACCTATGGAAGGGAATCACCCCCAAAAACTAGAAAGTCAGTCAGTGTAACCCTCTAGAGCTAGTGATCACTGACTCAAGGGACCCCTGATGAAAGCTGGGGGGTGAGGGTAACGTTCGGGATAAGTGGTTCTGGACAAGGTCCTACAATCCTCATACTCATCAAAAGCCCATTCCAAAGCCTTCCTGAGAAGACTTACTGGGTATTCCCATCTGTCCACAAGGAGGTCAGCAGACCTGCACCTCAACCTCCACAGGATGGCAAGAATCTATTCTTGGGGCTAGCAGAGGGCATAGCTCAGTCCCTGAATGTCATATCATGCTACGCATGTGGAGGAACTCTAATGGAAGATCAGTGGCCATGGGAGGCAAAAAGGGTTATTGCCTCATGAAATTATCAGTATGACACACCAAAAGAGGCCACCTGGTAATGAGGTTTTCTGGGTCCTAAAGTCCTTCACAATGGATCAATACTCCTTGGCTAGGGAAAAAAACTTCACTTCGTCAGAGAGACAAAATGGCTGGGACAAAAGACCCTGAATGACTCCACTAGAAAAAGGTGAGTGGTAGGGGAAAAATAGAACAGACTCAAATTCAAAATACTATTTACCAGAACAGGCTAGCTCTGGACTACCTGCTAGCCCAGAAAGAGTGTGTGAGAAGTTCAATCTAACAAACTGTTGTCTAAAAATTGATGACTAGAAAAAAGTCTTAGCAGATGTAGTAAAGGAGATTCAGACACTGGTCCATGTCCTAGTACAGACGTGGAGCAGATGGCACCCCTCCCCGCCCCCCCCCCCCCCCCCGCCAAAGCCTATGATCCTCAACCTTTGGAGAAATGAAAACCCTAGTGGGAGGAGCACTAGCCATAATGGGATTATGCCTAATCATTCCTTGCTTCCTCCCACTAACAAAAGCGATATGCTCTATGATTGAGACAACTGTTGATCAAAAAGCAACTTCACATTTGCTTTATGTGAGACACTACTGATCCCAACAAGAATAGTAATGGTGAGACCCCAAATTAAAAAGTATACATGGGGTCTCAAAGGGGGGAATGAGAGAGGAGAAAACCTTTAACAAGATTCTACTTTAAAATTCACAGAGGCCCAGATGCTTCTCTCCTGTACCAGCTCAAGGACACTTCCCCTTCCCCTCACAGCATTTCTTGAGATAAGCCCTGCTTCTAAGGGAAGGGGAATTTCTTCCTTGTAACTTAACACTGACTGCTTATCCTTGCCTCTGTAAGTTTGTTGGTCCAATAGAAAAGCAGTATGAAGATCTGTAAATATGCTAATGCCAGTTATAAAGCTGTATGGAAAGTTCTTTGCTTTCTTGAGAAAATGTATAAAAGGATGTTTTGATAACAGGACAGGATGCGTGGCCATATGGGGCCTGAGTCTGTCCGCTGTACCACTAGCAGTGAAGCCCTTCCTCTTTAAACAAAGTGGTGTTTGAGGTGTTTTCTGCTCTGCAGGCTGAACTTATCCTTTTCCTGAAACACCACAAGTGGATGACTTTAACAAAGGAAAGTTTATTCTTAAGACAGTCCGGTAGTCTACAAGCCTGAATTCAGGGCGTCCATTCCAGGGGAAGGCTTTTCCTTTGTCAGCCCTGGAGCAAAGTCCTTGTGCTGTTTCAGTCTTTGGTCAGGGAGCATCTTCACACAGGAACTTCAGGTCTGAAGGACATGCTCTACTCCTGGTACTGCTTTCTTGATGGTGTGAGGTTCCCAATTCTCTGCTTGCTTCTGTTTCCTTTTATCCCTCGTAGGATGAAAGGATAAAAGGTGGTACAAGCCATACTCCAGGGAAATTTCCTTTACAATGGAGCAGGTAGGTGACCTTAGGAAGGGATTTACAGTCCCACCCTAATTTGCTGTAACATAATCCACTCTGCTAACCACTGGCAGAGATTAGGATTTATAGCATCAGAAAAATCACAAACTGGAGGACAGTCGCAAAATACTGGGAATCATAGCCCAGGCAAATGGCTGCACAATTTTGGGAGGGACACTGTTCAATTCATGACAATTAGATATGTAACAGGTTATAATTTAGGCTCAGAAACATTCAAGGATACAGTTTTTCCATCATGACAGCCTATTGCCAGCCATTCTCACAGGCACGCCTGTCTCTGGCCCTCAGCCTCTCTCCTAAAGGCATTCAGCTTTCTCCCTCCATGGGCTGGGAAGTACAATGCTCCACCTCCTGGGGGTTCTGCACCCTTAGTGGTGGTGAACTCTTCTTTACTCTAGTTCAGAGGTTGCTTATTTCAAGCCTAGTGGGATGGCAAAACTGAGCAATCTCCTTACCAAAATAAAACCACCAATCAAACCCATTGTCACTGAATGGATTTCAACTCATAGTGACCCTATAGGACAGAGTAGAATTCACTTACAGGGTTTCAAAGAAATGGCTAGTAGATTACAACTACGGACCTTTTTGTTAGCAGCCAAGATCTTAAACCACTGAGGAAACCCTATTGGTGTCATGGTTAACTGCTATGCCTGCAGCTGAAATCTGCCAGGTACTCCTGGCAACTCTCTGGGGCAGTTCTACTCTGACCTATAGGGTCGCTATGAGTCGGAATGAACTTGACAGCAATGGCTTCTTCTTCTTCTGGCACAGTCCCACCCAATCACCTGGGCAGAAAAGCCACGCAAACAATAATCCATTATGTAATCATAACACTTCATAACATTTTCTCCTTTTAAAACGGGTGACTAAGAGCTTGACATAACTAACACCATAATGATACCTGTAAGTACTTTATAAGTGTTTTTTGTTGTTGTCGTTCAGTTTTTATAATTGCATCACCTACCCTGGTCTCCTTCCAAAGCAGTGCAGAGCCTCCTGAATTGCTGGTGTGGTGGGGCTCCTTCTGTACTCTTGATACATGACCTTCAGATACATGGACAGCAAACAGTAGCTAGGGAAGCTGCCTGGACCTCTTGACTTACAACTTTCCTGCTTCTCATCTCAGTTAGACCGGACTCAGCAGCCCAGGTCTACTAACTGAAAGATTTTTAGGTAAGTTTTTCTTTTCCAGATTGTTACATACAGACCATAGTCCAGGTGTCTGACACGTATATCTTTAGTTTAACAGTTTCTTGTGGTTGTTTTGTGATGTATATGACCATCTGTGGGCTATATGTTTAAAAACATTAGGTAATCCTTGCCAAAACATATACAAATTGTCTATCGAGACTCCATAGAAAACAGCCTGCATTGATGTCAAGTCTGTGTTGGTATCATTCCTCCTAATAAACCTTCTGTTTGATTTGGAACGTTGTTCACTGGCTTGACTGATCCACAGCATGCACTGTAACCAGGCAGAATTATACACCTTTTAACTAAACACAAACTTATAGGTTATTCAATCATGGAACTAGTTCCTTTAGTCACAGGAGCTGCTGTATTGGCCACAGTAACGTACACCACCACAGAATTTATTCTCTTGGCTAAATCTTGGTCTTTGGAGTCTTTAGCACATAGGAATTTTTCGAACCAGTGATTCACTACAACATATAATAGACATTTCTAAAATGTATAATTTCAAGAATCTTTAATATATGTGTATTTTTGGTCAAGCTCTTTGTATCCTGGAGAGTACGACCAGGACTAGGGATTGTTAAAAAAGAAACAAGCCCAACCTGACAGGGTGATTAAGGCTTTGCATGCACACCCTCTTTGTGACACACATCATTATTAAACCACAAACTAGCTGAGTTTACCTAATGCAGAAAGTAACGAGGTAAATAAGTTCATTTGCTTTTTTTTAATCTTTGGAATTCTCTTAATAACTGAAGTTTATCATTTAAAACACTTTCCATCTACGTCCAAAGACTATGCAAATAATTGTTCCCGTCCCCACACAACACGCACCACCAACTCATACCAGCTGATTTCAGTAAATAAGGGCAAAAACCAAAAAAAAAAAAAAAAAAAAAAAGAGGGCAGAGTTCAATTAATCACGTTACAATTAGCCAATGGTTGATCTCCTATGCTCCCCTCCTCCTCTTTAAAGGTCTCACTGAGTGGTTAAGAACCGGCTAATAACCAAAAGGTTCAGCGGTTCAAACCCACCAGTCGTTCCTCGGAAACCCCACGGGGCAGTTCCTCTTCGTCCTCCAGGATCGCTACCAGCTGGAATTATCTAGACAGCACCAAGGTGTTTTGGTTTTTTTTTTTTCCCCCTAAACTAGCCTATGTTGAACCATCAATTTTTTTCGGATGCAGTTATAAACACTGTATTTTGATCATCCGTGTTTTATTTTTAACAACAAGCATCCCTAGGCATCCTCCGCCCCACTCCGCTACGGTCACGGGAGCAGACGGTGCCACAGCCATTTTACAAGTCGTCCGTTCCTTCCCCGGAAAGCCACCCAGGTTGGCGGCCCGCCCCCTTCCGCATCCAAGCTTCTCTTCCAAGGTGAACTCCTATGGCCGATGCCAATTGTACTAAGAGACCCAGTGAAGTGTTCCCCTGACTGACTAGGAGCGTCGCCCAGACAGCTCCTTTCCAGCCCCCTCAGCACCGGCGCTAACCGCTGCCTCTTCCAAAAGTGCCAAACGAGCTACGCATTTTCTCCACGAAACACCAATACGCTGCTCCTTTCCCAGCTCTCCCGCTCCGCGCCAGTCCCCAAGTGCCCCCCAGTCCCTCCCTGCAGCCTTTCCCCTTCCTTTCCCTGCAGACATTCTGCGGGCGCCACTGCAGCCCGTCTTTCAGCCCTCACAAGATCCTTGACCTTCTCTTTTCACTCGAGAGACCACATAACAGCTTCCGCCGGTTCAGTATCCTCAGCCCGCCCATCCACTTCCCGTAGGCTCCGCAGTGCCCTGGATCGCCGATCTGGGCAGTGATTGGCTTCTGGCAGGCGTCACTCCGGGCTCTGAAGCCTCGCTATTGGTGGACTTCCCTCCTCCATCACCCGCCCACCGCGGGCTCGAGGTGCCTTCTGGGGGGGGGGGTGTGTGTCGCAGGAGGTCTTATTCCGGCGGTTTGTCGACCTCCTGCTATGGCGGAGGCCCCAGTTGCAGAAGGAGTGATTGCCACTGCACTTCCCGACAGCAATGTTGAGTCGCCCACAGTCGAAGGAGGAGTTGGACCAGTGGGCGAAGAGAAGGACGCGCCGTTGAAAGCCGAGGCCGCTGGGGATAGCGAGGAGGATGGGGAGGATGTGTTCGAGGTGGAGAAGATCTTGGACATGAAGATCGAGGGGGTATGTGTGAGGCCTGGGAGAGCAGAGCCGGGTGTGGAGGTGGGGGTGGGGGTCCCTATCTGCTCCTTCAGTCCTTTCCAGGCTGGAGGTGGCACTGACGGGACCTTACTGGGCTGCGGACAAGACAAGGGAGCTAATTGATGGGTGGAGGTGGAGAGGCTGTGAAGGTGGCTGGTGGCTGAGTGTTTTACTTTGAGGTTCTTTATCCCTCAGGGGCATTTATTTTTAGCATCCACCGCGTGGAGAGTTCAGTGGAGGACTGTTGGGAGGGAAAACACCTAATCCTCCCCAAATTCGCAAGCTGGAAAAATGTTAGTGTGCATATACAAAACGTGAGACAGGGAGAATCAGTGTTACAGTTATAGAATGGTCTGTTCTCAGTGGAAGCGTACAGAATCATGGGAGAAGTTAAGTGGCATTTCTAAATGGGCTCTGTGCTGTGTCTGTGAAGGTATGTTTCCAGATGCTTTAAAGAAATGTTTTGGCAGAAGAGTGGAAGCAATTTGGAATGTGGTCTGTGATGATCAGAAGAGAATTGAAGGGCTAATATGGTTGTCTGTGCTTACATACATGATTGGGGTTACTGTTAAATGCTGCGAAGGAGTGAGAGTGAAACAGTGGTTCTCATAGTCCATTGTCCACATAATCATTCCAGTCCTTTCAAAAATCATAATTGGCTCCCTGGTTTAAGATCTTCAGGAATTTGCTTTTACGCGTAGAATAAAATCCCAATCTTCTGGTTAGCATTTAAAGACCTTCAAAATATGGTACCCTTTCCCACCATGCATTGTATAATTCTAGCTACACAGTATATACATGCAGTGCCTCATCACTGTGCCTTGGTGCTTTATTAGTCTTCTGACCCAAATTGTGCTGTTCCTTTTTCTAATGAAATCTGATTCTGTCACTGAGACTCCTATTTTGACTCTCTGCAGAATGAGATGCATCTGTGCCCTTAAAACACTTTGTACAGACCTCTGTTATAGTATTTAAAATTTTACAGTGCTTTATCGGCTTGTTTCTCCCACTAGATTGTGGGTTCTTTTAACATAAAATCTCAAACCAAACCCAGTGCTGTCAAGACGATTCTGACTCGTATTGACCCTATAGGATAGAGTAGAACTGCTCAGTGGAGTTTCCAAGGAGTGTCTGGCAGGTTCGAACTGCTGACCTTTTGGTTAGCAGAGGTAGCACTTAACCATTACGCCACCAAGGTTTCTACTCTAATTCCACTCTAATATACAGAATATAATTTTTATTGTTAATTTTTCTTTTTATCATTTAGTATTTAGTCTGATGCACAGGATGGCAAATAGTGCTTGTGTGTATTAAACATACAAAATACAGCATTGTGGTTGAGTCAAATTCTTACTTGTGGGATGACTAACGAGTGAATTAAATGTGGTCTGGAGGTTAGGGGTGAGGGTGGAGGGACAGACAATAGAAAAACAATCTGTTGTAGATACGTGTGAGGTAGCCAAAGGGCCTCACTCAGTGATACCTAAGTTACATTCTTTTTGCTGTCTGTTTTACATTTGTCATATGGTAGACACACCTCGTGTCTGTCAGTTTGTTGTATTGTCAGTTTGCCTGTCAATAATAGGATAATATTTGTGTGCCTGTAGGGAAAACCAGCTAACATAAATTTTATTTGTATTTACACATCAATTGCTAAGCCCAGAGATTAAAAACTGAAGATTTACCAACTTCTGAAGTCTGAAATTGATCAGATGTGCAGTCAAGATTCATTGATAATTATTGATGATTGGAATTCAAAAGTTGGAAACAAAGAAGTATTGGTAGTTGGAAAATATGATCTTGGCAATACAAACGATGCCAGAAATCACCTGATAGAATTTGGCAAGACCAATGACTTCTTCATTGCAACAGCTTTTTTCACCAGCATGTGCTGTGACTATACATATTGACCACACCAGATGCAATACAGAGGGAGCAAGTCAGTCTGTAGAAAGAAGAGACAGTGGAGAAACTCAGTATCATCAGAACAAGGCCAGGAGCTGACTGTGGAACAGACCATCAATTGCTCATATGCAAGTTCAAGGTAAAGCTGAAGAAAATTAGAACAAATCTGTGAGAGCCAAAGTGCTGCCTTTAGTGTATACTTGAATTTACAGACCATCTCAAAACAAATTTGACATATTAAACATTAGTGACTGAAAAACAGATGAGTTGTGAAATGACATCAGATATCATGCATAAAGCAGGAGGTCATTGAAAAGACAGGAAAGAAAGACAAGACCAAAATGAATGTCAGAAAAGACAGGAAAGAAAGACAAGACCAAAGTGAATATCAGAAAAGACTCTGAAACATGCTCTTGAATATAGAGTATCTAACCAGAAAATTTCAAAGGTGGCTCAAGATGACAAAGTGAAATATTACAATGCAATGTGCAAAGACCCGGAGAGAACACCAAAAGGGAAAAACATGCTTGACATTTTTCAGGATGAACAAACTAAGAAAAGAATTCAAGGCTGGAGTTGCATTATTCAAGGATTCTATGGCAAAAATGTTAAATGATACAGGAAGCATCAAAAGAAGATGGAAGGAATACACAGTCACTGTATCAAAAAGAAATGGTTCACAGTCAGCCATTTCAGGAGGTAGATTATGATCAAGAATCAATAGAACTGAAAGAAAAAGTCAAGCTGCAGGGAAGGCTATGTGAAAAACAAGCCTCCAGGAATTAATGAAATGTTGACTGAGATGTTTCAACAAACAGATGCAGTGCTGAAGGTGCTGACTTGATTATGCTAAGAAATTTGGAAGATAGCTGCCTGAGCAGCTGACAAAGAGGTCCATATTTGTACACATTCGAAAGAAAAGTGATCCAACAGAATGTAGAAATTATCAAACAATATCATTAATACCTCATGCAGATAATATTTTGCTGAAGATCATTCAAAGTGATTGCAGCAGTACATGGACAGGGAACTTCTAGAAATTCAAGCCAGATTCAGAAGTGGATGTGAAACAAGGAATATCATTGCTGATGTCAACTGGATCTTGGCTGAAAGCAGAGGATACCAGAAAGATAAGATGTTTACCTGTATTTTACCAACTATACAGAGGCATTTGACTGTGAGAATCATAAAAAATTATGGGAATGCTGGTTGGTTTAAAGTCCAGGAAGGTGTGGGTCAAAGTTGTATTCTTTCACTATGCTTGTTCAGTCTATATGCTGAGCAAATAATTTGAGAAGCTGGGCTATATAATGAGGATTGGAAAAAGGCCTGTTCACCACCTGCAGTATGTAGATGATGCAACCTTGCTTGTTGAAGGTGAACTTGAAACATCACTTATGAAGATCAAAGATCCCAAACTTCATTATGAATTACACCTCAACATAAAACAAAAGTTCTCATGGCTGGACCAGTAAGCAACATTATGATACACAGAAAATGTTGAACTTGTCAAGGATTTTCTGTTACTTGGATCCACAGTCAGTGCTCATGGAAGCAACAGTCAAAAATGAAGCATTGCATTGCTTTGGGCAAATCTGCTACAAAAGAACTCTTGAAAAGAGTTGGAAAGCAAATATCTCACTTGAAGGTCTAAGATATGCGTAACCCAAGTCGTTGTGTTTTCATTCCCGTCATATGCATGTTAAAGCTCAACAGTAATGAATACTGAAGAACTGATGTCTTTGAATTATGGTACTGTTGAAGAATTTTGACTATATTGTTGACTACTAAAAGAATGAACAAATGTCTTAAAACTGGTATGGCCAAAACGCTCCCTTAGAAGCAAGAGTAGCAAGACTTTCTCTCCCGTACTTTGGACATGTTATCTATAGTAGAGATCAGTCCTTGGAGAAGGGCATCATGCTTCATAGAGGAGAGGGTCAGAAGATCCTTGATGCTGTGGATTGACCCAATGGTTGCAACACTGGGCTCAAACATAACAATAATGAAGGTGGTACAGGACCAAACAGTATTTTAATCTGTTGTACATACAGCCTCCATGAGTCAAACCCAACTCAATGGCACATAATAACACCTTGTGTTAAGTCCCCCTGTGGCCCAAATGGTTTGTGCTTGACTACTAATCTAAAGGTACCCAACATCAGCACAGAAAGCTTTGGAGGATCTGCTTCCATAAAGACTATAGCAAAGAAAATTCTATGGAGTAGTTTTTTGTAGCACATAGGGTCACCATGAATTGGAATCCAATCTGTGTCAGCAGCTTTGGTGTTTTTTGTGTATTATTTACCTTGTGTTAACTTTTTGTTGATGCATTCAGGAAATATTTGATAACTACTGTGTGCCAGGTTCTGTTAGGTCTTGAGGATATATACAGTTGAGGCATACATAGTTCCTGACTTGGAAAGTTTTGTTGAGTAAGGGGTAAATAATTAAAATACAGTGCCGTTGGTGTCAGTTGCGGCACAATAAAGATAGAAATATTTTTATTTGTAATTTCCCCTTACATACAGTAAGCACCATGAGGGAGAGGAGGACCCAGTCTTGACTGTTTTGTATCTCCTGCATTTCAATATAGTGTTTGGACACCTAGATTTTTAGAAAATATTTAGTTAGGAGAGTAATGTCTGTAGAATTAAGATGATTCACCTACGCATAAAACATTTAATTTTGTCAGGCCCACAAAATTATAAGCACTGTACCTAAAGCCACATGCTTTAGTCAGAAATGGTTGAAACTGAGAAATGTGTAAGGCAATAAAGGAGATTTTAGCAATACAAAATCGAATAAAAATTTTAGTTCACAGGGTTTTGGAATTTTAGGTGTACTAATTAATTAATGATTGATAAGATAAAAATAAGTATTATATATCAGCTGAACAGGACTGGGCTGACTTATGGCAACCTCATTTGTTACAGAGTAGAACTGTTCTGTAGCGTTTTCTTGACTATAATCCTTATAGAAACATAACCAGGCCATTCTTCTGTGGTACTGCTAAGTGGGTTCCAGCTGTTAACCGTTAGGTTAGTAGTCAAGCCCAAACAGTCTGTGTTACCAGAGGCCACAGGATTATGGCAGCTTTTGTAGATAATGTAGGTAGGGACTATGGCAATGTGATGGTTAAGATTGTGTATAAGTGATTCTCACTGTTTGTATGTAATCACTTCCACTGTGAAATCTGCTGTGAGGAGCCCATCATTTGAAAGGGCGTTTCCTTGGGAGTGTGGCCTGTATCTGAATATAAGCAGATGTGCAGGCTTTTTGCTTTCTGTGGATCCTTCAGCTGCTTCCTACTTGATCTCAGGTTCTTGGGACATGAGCTGTCAGTTTATCCGCTGATCTTGGGATTCATGGATCTTCATAGTCTATGAATATTAACAGTACTGTCATTTGATCTCAGTTTGTTTTTCCTTCATTTAGGGAAGTAATTCCATCTCATCAGCATCATCATTTGAAAAGAGCATTTCCTGAACTGTTTTGCCTTATTACACTTTTAAAATTGCTCCTTTTCAGATTCTCTGTCATTTCCCAAATCCTTTTTAAATGTAACATGGCCTTCACTTTAAGTTCAACTACTCCTCATACACTGTCATTTTCAGTGATAATTTTTTCCCTGACATTAAATTTTCAGTGTCTTTTCAAAGGTATTAGGCAGAGTTCTTTATTTTAGCTTAGTTTTTACACCCATAACAAAAACATCACTCATAGTGAATTGTTCACTTTGCATTCTTACTGTAACTTTCTTGAAAGATTTTGAAGTTCCCAATATTAATTTGACATGTTTAGCTAGCATTTCTGTTTCTAATGGAAAAATAATATTTCATGTTATTCTGAGCTAATAAATCACAATGATTTTTGAATCCTAATACACTCTGTGAAATGATGTATGTACAGTTCCATTATAGTTTTTCTTAACTTTCTGGAAAACTTTCATAGATAGTGTCAGAATACAAAGTATTCAAATGAGCTCATGACATTGTCCTAAAAATTCTTCCAGTTCAGCATCCTTTATTGTGTCTTTAATAACTAATTGAAGTATATATGCAGCACACTAGTCAGTTCCTTTTCACCACACTCCGTTATGGTTATTGTCTGCAAGTCAGAGTATACTAAGTCAGATTCTTCAAAATTATCATTTTGCCATGACTTTTGCTGTTCAATTTCACTGTCATTTCTAAGCAGATCTACAAATTCAGTAGTATTAGAGTTACTCTGTGGTTGCAGAATAAATCTGTTGTGTGTGAATCGACACTGTAATTCTCTAAAATTTGATAGTGTTTTTTTATGTACAGATCTGTGTATATTTCTTTTAATTCTTTCATCCTCATTCAAGCAGATGAATGTTACAGTCTTTGTTCAAATTGAGCAATTATTCCTGGAATTAACTGACTCAATCTGCTGGCACCATTCTGTTTCAAGATAATTTTTCTCAATTATTTCTGATTTTGGAGCTAAGTTTTAAAGACAAGTGAGGTCGTTTTCCTAATATTCCCTGAATTGATTAAAATTTTATGGAATCTTGAATGGTCAGTTAACTCAAATGAACAAACGTTAATGTTAACTAACCTAACACATAACTTCTATAATTGTTTATCTAATTTCTGTTAAGACATTTTGGAACAGCAAACTCACCTAATTTTTTTGTTGTTGTTTTTGCTTATTTGGAACATGTCTGACATTTTTTTTGTCATTTTGGAACAGCAAACTTGCTTAATTTTTTTGTTATTGTTTTTGCTTATTTGGAACACGTCTGACATTTTTTTTGTCATGCTTTGCACTGCATTGCACTTACCTGTATGGTGATGTTCCAGGTGTCTCTCTAAATTTGCTGCGTGGTCTCCAGCCATACTTGTGTTGCAAATTGTATGTGTGCTTTTATTTTCAATCATTTTATATTTGAAAAATTCTTTTTTGTGTATGTGATTAAGTGAAAGTGTACAACCCAAATCAATTTTGCATGCCCACCTATCTGCTCTCCTCACCCACTGACAGCATAATTCTCCATTTCACTCTCTGTTTCTAGTATCCTCTTAATGAGTACTTGTCCTCTCCTCTCCACTCTGTTCTCTCCTGTCTAGAAAGAAACTAGTAGGACAGCCTCCTATAACAGTATAGAACTGTAGAGTACACACAGCGTATGGTCATACTGTGTCCTTGAGTCTAGTCCATTCTTGTCTGAAGAGTTGACCTTGAGTACTGGCTTCAGCCATGTTCCCAGGGGACCCTCCAGGCTGTTGGACCATCAGTTCTAGTCTTTTAGTGGAGTTCTTGAGCCGCACCCCTCTTTTTCTTATGTTGCTTCAAAAACTCTACATTGTGTCTCCCATCATGGCTGCCTTTGGTGTTGGCCAGGCACCATCTGGTTCTTCTGGTCTCCTGTTGGTACAGCCTCCCATTCATATGGGTCCTTCTGTCTCCTGGGCTTTTTTCTCTCGTGTCTTTGTTGTTCTCACTTATCACCTGTTCCAGAAGAGTGGGGATCATTTGGTGTACCTTAGATGGCTGATTGCTAGCTTTTAAGACCCCAGGTGCCACTCACCAATATGGGGTGCAGAAGACTGTCTTAGCAAAAGACTAGTTATGCCAATTGGTCCCTAGACTCCTGTGTCTGCTACACTGCCCTTTGAAATACTGGACTGAATTTAGGAAACCTTCCAATTTGTGGTATAGTTCAGTTATGTTGATGTGCTCTATACTGTGTTCTGTCACTGCTTTCACCTAACCAACTTCCTATCTACTGTCTAATCTAAGGCCCGCTGTGTCTCTGCCTCCTTCCCACTCTTGTAGCCATCCAGGAGTCTTTTTTTCTGTACGTAAGTCTGTTTTTTAGTCTTATACCGGAAGTCACTATGAGTCAGACCCGACTTGATGGCAATGGTTTTTTGTTTTGTTTTGTTTTTTTTTTGATAACAGGGTCACATACAATACTTGATGTTTAGAAGCTGACTGATTTCACTTGGCATAACGTCTTCTAGTTGTCACCAGGTTATGAGATGCTTCCTAAAATCACATTGTTTATCATTGCATAGTGTTCATTGAGTATATGTTCCACAGTTTGTCTATCCATTCATCTGTTGATGTGCATTTAGGTTGATTTCATCTTTTTGCTGTTGTGGACAGTGCTGCAGTAAACATTTGTGTGCATGTATCTGCCTTTTTTCTGTAGGATATATTCGCAGAAGTGGATTGTGGGATCATATGGTATTTCTGTTTCTAGCTTTTTAAGGAAGCACCCAGTTGGTTTCCAAAGAGGTTGTACCATTTTACATTTCCACCAGCAATGTAGGAGAGTTCCAGTCTTTGCACAGCCTCTCCAGCTTTTGTTGTTTTATGTTTTTTGGATTATTGCCAACCTTGTTGGGGCAAGATATCGCATTGTAGTTTGGATTTGGATTTCTCTAATAGCTAATGATCATGAGCATTTTCTCATGTGCCTGGAGGTCTTCTTTAGTGAAGTGTCTGACCATCTCCTTTGCCCATTGCTTAATTGGGCTATTTACTATTTTCTTGTTGATTGCAGTACCTTGTAGATTATGGAAATTAAATAGTCGATCCAATGTGTAGTTGCCAAATATTTTTTCCCATTCAGTAGTTGGTCTTTTAACTCTTTTGATAAAGTCTTTGGATAAGCATAAGAGTTTGATTTTTAGTAATTCCCATTTATTTTCTCTTGTGTTGTTTATCAGATTCTTTAGTCTGTCTATGCTGTGTATGAGAACTTCCATTGTTGACCCTGTTTTTCTTGTGTGAGTTTTGTTGTTTTAGGTTTGATGCTTAGGTCTTCGATCCATCTTGAGTTACGTTTTGTGTGAGGTGTGAGATATGGGTCGTGTTTCAGTTTTTTGTAGATAGATTTCCAATTTTGCCAACACCATTTGTTAAAGTGACTGTTTTAACCCCAGTTCATGACTTTGAGGCCTTTGTCAAATGTCAACTGTTTGTAAGAGGATGGTGACATTTCTGGGGTCTCAGTTCTGTCCCACTGTTCTATATGTCTCTTTTTGTACCAGTACCAGGCTGTTTTGACTACCATGGTAGTGTAGTAGGTTCTGAGGTTGGATAGTGTGAGGCCTCCCACTGTGTTCCTCTTCTTCAGTAGTGATTTACTTATCTGGGGTTTCTTCCCTTCCCAACAAAGTTGGTAATTTGTTCCTCCATCTCATTAAAAAATGACACTGGAATTTGTATTGGGATTGCATTGTGTATGTAGGTCACTTCAGGTAAAATAGCCATTTTTGCAATGTTAAGTCTTCCTATCCATGAGCAAGATAGGTTTCTCCACTTACATAAGTTTCTTTTGTTTTTTTGTAGTAAGGTTTTTTAATTTTCTCTGTATAGGTTTCTTATTTCTCTGGTTAGAGTTATTCCTAGGTATTTTATCTTCTTGGGGACTAGAGTAAGTGGAATTGATTTGATGGTTTCCTCTTTGATGATCTCTTTGTTAATGTAAAGGAATCCCTACTTTTTACTAATGTTTATCTTATATCCTGATACTTTGCTGTACTCTTCTATTAGTTCCAGTAGTTTACTTATGAATTCTTTAGGGTTCTCTGTGTATACAATCATATCATCTGCAAATGGGGATATTTTTGTGTCTTCTTTGCTGATGCAGATGCCCTTTATTTCTTTGTCTAGTCTAATTGTTCTAGCTAGAACCTCTAGCACAGTGTTGAATAGAAGTGGTGACAGTTGGCATTGTTGTCTACTTCCTGTTCTGAGGAGAAACTTTTCAGTCTGTCTTCGTTCAGGATGATGTAGGCAGTTGACTTTGTGTAGATGCTGCTTACTGCATTGAGGAATTTCCCTTCTATTCCTATTTTGCTGAGAGTTTTTAACATGAATGGCCTTGGTCAGATGCCTTTTCTGCATCAGTTGACAAAGTCAGGTGATTTTTATTCTTTGAGTTATTTATGTGGTTGATCACATTATTGTTTTTCTGACGTTGAACCAACCTTGTATCCCTGGTATGAATCCAATTTGATCATGATGAATTATCTTTTTATATGTAGTTGAATTCTCTTGGCCAGGACTTTGCTGAAGATTTTTGCATCTAGGTTCGTGAGTGATAATTTGTCTATCAATATTTTCTTTTTTTGTGGGATGTTTCCCTGGCTTTAGTATCAGGGTTATGCTGGCCTCATAGAATGAAGTTGGAAGTATTCCACCCTTTTCTATGATGCAAAATAAGCTCGGTAGTACTGGGGTTAACTCCTGTCTCAAAGTTTGGTAGACTTATCTGGTGAAGCCATCTAGGCCAGAAGTTTTGTTGTTTGCTATTTTTTTTTTTTATTAGTTTTTCAATCTCTTCTTTTGCAATGGGTTTATTAAGTTATTCTACTTGTCCTTATGATAATTTTGGTAGGTGATGTCAATCTAGAAATTTGTCCATTTCTTCTGGGTTTTGAAATTTATTATAGTACAGTATTATTTCTTTCTCAGGTTATTTGTTTCCTCTTCTTTTTTTTTTTTTTTTGGTAAGTTTAGCCAGTAGTTTATCAGTTTTGTTGATCTCTTCAAAACACCAACTTTTTGTTTTGTTAATTCTTTCAGTTGTTTTTCTATTCTCTAATTCATTTAGTTCTGATCTAATCTTTATTATCTGTTTCCTTCTGGTGCCCAGGCGGTTCTTTTGTTGCTGTCTTTCTGCTTGTTCAAATTGTAGGGTTAAATTTTTGGTTTGGGGCCTTTCTTCCTTCTGGATGTGTGCATTTATAGAGATAAATTAACCTCTGAGTGGTGCTTTTGCTGTATCCCGTTGGTTGTGGTAGGGTGTGTTATCATTCTCATTTGAGTCTATAAATTTCATTATTGCATCTTTGATTTCTTCTATAACCCAAGGAATTTTGATCAAGGTGTTGTTCAGTTTCCATGAGTTCAAATTGTTACCTATGTTTTGTCTGTTGTTGATTCCAACTATTAAGGCCCTGTGGTCTGAGAAGATGTTTTGTAATAGTTCAGTGGTTTGGATTTTTTTGAAACTTGCTTTATACTGAATACGTGGTCTTTTCAGGAGAATGCTCTGTGTGCATTGGAAAAGAAGTTGCACTTAATTGTTTTGGGGTAAAAAGTTCTGTATATGTCTCTGAGGTCTAATTGGTTGATTGTCACAATAAGATTGTATCTGTACTGAGCTACTGTCTGGATGATCTTTCTGTTGCTGAAAGGAGAGTGTTGAAGTCTCTTATTGTTTATTGTGGAATGATCTATCTCATTTTTCCATGTTGTCGGTGTTCCTGTGATGTATTTAGATGCTCTAGTTTTGGGTGCATAAATATTTAATACTGTTATATCTTGCTTCTGTATTGAACCTTTCAGCAATAAATAGTGACCATCTTTGTCCACCATGGTGGGTTTTACAATAAAGTCTATTTTTTTGAGATTAGTATTGCCATTCCTGCTCTTCTTTGCATGTTATTAGCTTGGTTTATATTTCTCCATCCTTTGATTTTTCAGTTTATTCATGTCTTTGAATCTGTGGTGTATTTCTTGTAAGCAGCATATAGGCAGATTGTGTGTTTTTGTTTGTTTGTTTGTGATTAAGTGAAAGTATACAGTCTACATTAATTTTGCATGCCTGCCTGTCTGCAGCTCCTTCTGCTGCCCTTGCCCCATGACAGCACACTCCTCCTTTTCATTGTATACTTGTTCTCTTAACAAGCTCTTGTCCCCTCCTCTCCACCCTCATCTCTCCCATCTGGAAAGAGACCTGTACTACAGCATCTTATAAATGCATAAAGATATAAAGTACACACACAGTGTGGTCACACTGTGTCCCCAGATCCATTCCATTTTTGTCTTAAGAGTTGGCCTCAATAGTCTTCTGGTCAGGGGCAACAGTAGGTCTAGGGCCATGCTCCCATGGAATAACCCAGACTGCTGGACCATCAGTTGTGGTCTTTTAGTAGAGTTCTTGATCTGCACCCCTCTTTTTCTTATGTTGCCACAGGGAATCAACATTATGTGCCCCATCATGGCTGTCTTTGGTGGTGGCTGGGCACCTTCTGCTTCTTCTGATCACATGTAAATATAGTCTCCTATTCGTATGGGTCTTTTTCCTGAGCTCTTTTTCCCTCATGTCTTTGTTGCTCTCAGTCTTCGTCTGTTCCAGATGAGTTGGGACCATTTGGTATATCTCAGGTGGCTGCATTGTAGCTTTTAAGACCCCAGACATCACTCACCAGTATGAGGTGCAGAAGACTCTTAGTATAAACTGATTATGGCAGTTGACCTCGATGTTCCCTGTCAGGATGGTCCCCAGGCCCTGCCCCTGCTACTCTGTCATTGCAGTATTGTGTTGAGATTAGAAGAGCTTTCAGTTTATGTTGAAGTGTGCAGTATGGGTTTACTTTTCATCTTTTTCAGTGTTGGTTATATGTTTGTTGAGACACCTGTATTATGTTTTTTGTTTTGATATGTTGCCTTGTTGGCTTGCTTTGTGGCTACTGCTTAGATTCCCCTTCATGTTCTAAGTTTAAACCAGTTGTTAACTTCTGTATGTCTCCTGTTTCCTCTCCATCTGAAAAGGTTGTATCTACATGTAATTTATCTCTCTCTTTATAGTTTTATTATATCGTAGTTTTTGTGTTAAGATGATTGGTTCCCTGCTTTTAATATTTTAGCTTTCATTAAGGTTATTGGTTTCCCTAATTGAATAGGACTCTGCATGCTGTGTCCTGCATTGCATCCACGTATAATTTGATGTTACTGTTTTTGTGAACATAGAGCTTCTTACAGTATTGATTGTAGTTTTGATTTGGTTTTTGCAACATCTCTAAGCTTCTGTTGATCTGTGAATTTCTTGATTTTACCATCATATTTCAGAGATAATTTTGCAGGATGTATAATTCTTGGTGGGAAGTTTTTCTCCTTCAAGCCTTTGTATGCATTATCCCACTGTCTTCTTGCGAACATGGTTTCTGCCAAGAAGTCAGATGAAAGACTACAGGGCTTCCCTTTTTACGTTAGTTTTGCTTTAAGCCTTGCTACCTTTAAGAGCCTCTCTTTATGTTACATTTTACCAAGCCTGATTATATGTCTTGCTGTCTTTTGGCGGGGGGGGGGAGGGGGGATCTCGTTTTTGTGGTGTTTGATAAACATCTTGAATATCTGTGTTCTCTTATGATTTCAGGGAATTTTTCTGTCAGCAACTCTTCAGTAATTCTCTCTGTATTTTCTTCTGTCCCTCTGTGTTCAGGAACTCCAATTATTTGTAGATTATTCCTCTTGACAGAGTCCTGACTGCTTCATAATGCTGCTTTATTTTTTTTGTTCCTTTTGTCTGATTTCTCCTCACAAATGCTGGTGTTAGTTGCTTTGCCTTCAGGCTCACTAATTCTCCATTCCATTTCCTGCATCCTGCTCTTTTGGCTTTGCATTGAATTGTCAACTCTGTATTTTTGATTATTGATCATCTGGATTTCAGATTGTTGATGTTCTAGCAGTTCATATAGCTTGGTTAATTTTTCATTTTGTTCTGTTGCATTGTGTTTAATGTCTGGAAAGGCTCCATACAAAGTTCTTTTGTATTCTACCTCCCAAAATTTCAGGAAGTCTTCTTAATCTGGGAAGTTTTTTGGTTCTTTATTGTGGGAGTTTTCCAGAGCCATGGTGATGTGTCTCTTTAAATGGGTACATATTGATTGTTGTCTTTACACCATCAAGAACCTGTTCAATTTCTCCAATGTTACACCAACGGGAGCTGTGTTATCTAAGAAGGGAGTCAGTAATGGCACTGTTAGATTTGCTTTCCAGCTGCCACTGTGTTCTGTAGGTGCAGCTGACTTATGTGTACCTTCTCTGGTAATACAGACACTGTCAAACCCCATGATTCTGCTCAGCTTAGTGGCTGGCCCCAGCTGGGCCCTCTGGTGGTATGCCCCACCCTCCTGGCTGCTAAAGGTGGTAGTGAGCTACTTGTGCTGCCTCTCCACAGTCATATCAGGTGAGAATATGGTGTAGCTCATAGAAGGGAGGGGAGAAGGATGCTACCACACTTTACTGCCAGACGCATCTGTCTTAAAAACTGCTTTTCTGATGGGGGGCATTGTTCAGCAGCTACCAGAAATCAGCTGGATCCGCAGGGGTGGTAGGCCCCCACTTCCTGGCTGGCAATCAGCTTTCAGCTGATGCTGTGATATGGCTCAGTGAAGAGTGGTGAAAATGGCACCTCCACACTCAGGTGCTAGTCACCACTGTGTTGTCTAGTTGCAGTTACCCTAAAAGCTGCTTTTCCACTGACAGGGACATTGACTAGCCACAGCCAAAAGCACCCAGGCCCTCAGGGATGACAGGCCCTGCCTGCTGGTTAACAGAGACAGCGCCTTGTAGGCTGGCCACAGATGGTGTGATGTAGCTCAAGGAAGGGAGGAGTTAGGGCACTGCTGCACATGGCTGCTAGACCCTGTGGCTCAAGGAAGGGAGGAGTTATGGCACTGTTGCACTTGGCCTCTAGACCCCACTAGGTACAATCATCTTAAAAACAGCCTTTCTGCTGGGAAAAGCGCTATCCAGACAGCACTGTTGCTCAGCATGGTGTTAGCCTCAGGCGAGATCCCAGGCATGGGGAACTCCGCCTCTCAGCTGACCAAGATGGCATGGTGCCTGAGCCACCTCTTCTGCAGTGAGTCAGCATTATCTGTGGGGCAGCTCAAAGAAGAGAAGAGCACTGGCACCCTCAGTTACCAGTGATAGCTGGGTTCTCTAGATGTGTCTGTCCCAAGCACATTCTCTTTGCTATGGGAAACCCTGTTTACTTAAACACGGTAGTTCAGTGTAGTAGCCAGCTCCTGCTAGACTTACAGGCTTGGCAGTCTCAGTCCCAACATCCCAGTTAACAAAGAGGGTATCTTTACCTGTAATCCTGTCAAATGATGCACCAGCAGATGCAGTGCTTGGCATGCCTTGCCTCAGACAGAGGTAGTTTGTACTTCCTGTTGCCCAGTTCAGTCTCACAGTCCTACCCAGTTTGTGGGTCTCCCATAATATGCACACTGCTCCATTCAGTTACTTTTCTAAGCCTTAGTTCTCAGAGGGAATCAAGGAGATGTGTGTCTAGTCTACCATCTTGGCCCCACCCCCTCTATACTTGAAAACTTCTTGACATGGATTTTCTCTGGTGGTTCTTTCTATACTGGAATTTGAAGGATAAGAATACTAACATTAGAGCATATTTTATAGTAATTGTATTACAACACAGTAAACACAAGTCTTAGACATTAATAACATAAAGAGAATAGAATCCATCCATACACTTGTAGATATGGATTAGAGCCAAAACAAAAGAACCCCACTGCCATCGAGGTGATTGTGATTTATGGCAGTTGAGAGAATAATTGCCCCATAGAGTTCCCAAGGAGTACCTGGTGGATTTTAACTGCCTACCTTTTGCTTAGCAGACATAGCACTTAAACTGCTACTCTACCGGGGTTTTTGAATTAGAGCTAGTATGTATTAAAAATGCTTCTAGCCATATATCGTCCCCAGAAACCCCACTGCCTTTAAATCGATTCCAACTCATAGTAACCCTATGTATCATCAGTGTGTTGGAATAAACCAGATTAACTTCAGTTTTACATTTGCAGGGTTTACTAATTTTTTACATTTGAAGTTCCACTTTGCAACATCTTCATACCACTTACTTATCACCTTTTAACTCACTTTGCAGTGCTGTCATCAAGCTGTGTTCAGTGAAATAACCAAAACACAAACCCAGTACTATCAAGTCAGTTCTCACTCATCGTGACCCTATGGGACAGAGTATCCAAGGAGTGCCTGGTAGAGTTGAGCTGTTAACCTCTACAGAGTTTCCAAGGAGTGCCTGGTGGAGTTGAACTGTCAGCCTTTTGGTTAGCACTTAACCACTATGCCACCAGGGTTTCCCAGTGAAATAACAGTATTTTGCAATTGATACATCGTTTTTTTCCCCACTAGTTTGTAATGTTTGTTAGCATTTCAGTTTGTGAAATAAATAGAAAATTTAAATATATATGTACAAACAATGTGTGATGGTACATTTAAATCGAGATAGACTGTAAGAATGGTGTAAAAAAATTGTATGCTATTTTCCATTTCTTGAATTTAAATTTCACACTTAAAAATGTGAATAATATACGTTTAAAATGTTTACACTCACCGGGCAAATTTTCGTTCAGATTAAACTCTTTAGAACTTGATGCATTTTAACCAGCACTTTCAAATTCTGAGGACAAGTATTCTCTGTTGCCAGGTATTTCTCACATCTTTGATAGGCACAGCTAGTGCAGAAGTAGTGAACTCTGACCAACTTGTGAATTGTCTTACATAGCAGCAGTCATGGCCTGTCGCTCTGGCTGTACAATGTCACTTGCTGAAGCAACAAACAGCCGTGTACCAGAGAAACATTTGGCATACATGGGTGCTAGGTACAAATCAAACATGAATGGGCCCAGTGAGCTTGCTTACAACTTCAAAATTTTGTTGTTGCGCTGAAAAGATACCAAAAAAGACCCAATGGTCATCAAGTTGATTCTGACTCTGTAGTTAATCCTGTAGGACAGAGTTGCAGTGTCCTACAGGGGATTTCAGGAATAGCCTGGTGAATCCAAACTGCCAACCTTTTGGTTAGCAGCTGTAGCTCTTTACTGCATCACCAAGGTTTTGGAACTGAAAAGAGCAAAACCAAAAAAGTAACATATTTTGGTTCAGGTTTAGAAAAACCTTTGTTTTTTTGATTCAGATTTCAGTTTTACTCCTGGAAAAATTTTTAGTTCTTTGTCTCCTCTGGTTCCCCTCTCACTTTTTGCCTTGTTACCTGTAGAACTGCTCTCTACAGGGTTTTAATGGCTGGTCAACTATAGCAGGGTGGGGACTGTGAGAAAGTAGAAGCAAATCGCTAGACTTTTGGGTGCACTTCTGTTGGGTATGAACCACTAGCCTTTCAGTTAGTAACCCAACTGCCTAATCTTTTGTGTACCCAGGAACTCTTTGAGAAGGCAAAGAGGCTAACATTCCAGAAGAATGGAAGGAGGAAAGCCAGGGGTCTCAAATTGGTATCTTACTGACTTGTAGCTTTCTTTTGTACCACAAAGTTACTTTTGTTGTTGTTAGTTAGTTGCAAATATTTAAATTTCAGGAGATTTTACATAAAAATCACTATTTGGGTCTTGAGTCTGTGTCCTCTGCTTTGTCATTGTCCCCACTTTGCTACAGTTTCACCATTGACTTTTTAATCTTTCTGCTTTCTGCCTTTTGACTTATTTACTCAACTTCTGGAGAAAACAGAGACTTTGAGGAATCAATGAATGATAAAGTCTGGGTAGGCTTGTCTGGCTTGTATCCAGGGCACTTGGACAAAGGGAATCTCTTGTGAGGGATGTTAAATTGGTCTAGACTGAATATATGGCTTGATAAGGACTTTATTTTATGGATAAAATGGTTATTCTTACTAGCCACCCTACTTTCATGCTGTCACCCTTTTCTAAGAAAAATTAGAAAATTATAGCAAAGCAAATGAAGTGTAGAGAATGTCTGTAATCTCGCTTACAAATACTTGGTTGACTTTTCTGTCAAGAGGATGACCTGCTGAAATCTCTGGTGAATGCTGGCTTAGGGGAGTAGTAATAACACTGATTTTACTGTAGTATTTTGTTCTTTCTTTTAGTTTATTGCTGAAGGTAATTTTTTTTGTTTGTTTCTAGAAAAAGTAACTGAATTATATGAGTGAATATTTTAGAATATTCAGATGTCATGGATTTTGCCTTCAAATTTGAAATGGAACCTCTTTTATATAATAAGAAACTGCACTTTTTAAATTATTTGTGGGCACAAGATTTGATCAGGATATAAATTATTTTATTTTATTGTGCAACTTATTGATGTATTGCAAAACTAATTCCTGTATAATTACCAACCACATCAGAAAATACTATACTGATAGCCCCCAAAGTCCACTTAATATCTCTTTCCAGTCAGTGCCCTTCCATCCCCCAAAGCAAATCCTGACTTAATTTTACAACTCTGATAGTTGAGGCTGTATGTCTCCTTGATTGGGCCATGATTCTCGCTGTTTTGGTAGTTGTATAATGTGATCACACCTATGATGGAATCTGCCAGCTGGTTTTCCACAAGGACAGGGCTCATGGCAGCTTACTACCCCTCTCAGCCTTCATGTCTTCACCCAAAAGAATCTCCCTATTTGCAGGTGATATGATTTTATATACAGAGAATCTAGAATCCATGAGTAAACTACTCAAAATAATAGAAGAGTTCAGCAAAGTGTCAGGATATACGGTAAACATAAGTAAATCAGTAGGATTCCTGTCCATCAACAAAGGGATTGTCAAAGAAGAAATCACCAAATCAGTACCATTTACTATGGCCCTAAGAAGAGAAAATACCTGGGAATAAATTTAACTAGGGATACAAGAGACCTATACAAAGAGAACTAGAAGACCCTACTGCAAGAAACCAAGAGACACTGACATAAATGGGACAACCTACCCTGCTCTTGTATAGGAAGATTTAACTTTCTGAAAACGTGTATTTTACCCAAAGTGATCTTCATATACAATGCAATGCCAGTGCAACTTCCAGTGACATTTTTTAATGAGATGGAGAAATCACTGACTTTGTTTGTAAGGGAAGGAAACCTCAGATAAGCAAAGCACTACTGAAGAAGAAGAACATAATGCGAGTTCTCATACTACCTGACCTTAGAACCTATTACACTGCCACTGTAGTCAAAACAGCGTGGTACGGGTACAAAAAGAGACATATAGACCAATGGAACAGAGTTCAGTCCCCAGAGATGCCATCATCCTCATATGAAAAGTTGATTTTTGACAAAGGCCTTAAGATTAAAAACTGTCTCTTTAACAAATGGTGCTGGCAAAATTGGATATCCTTCTGCAACAAATTGAAACAAGACCCATATCTTACATCTTACACAAAAACTAACTCAAATTGGATAAAAGGTGTAAATGTCAAACCTAAAACCATAATGATCATGCAAGAAAATATAGGGCCAACAATGGAAGTTTTAATATACAACTTACACTTCAAAATCAGACAGACAAAGCATGACCAGGAGAAGAAAAAAAAATGGATAAATGAGAACTACTAAGAATCAAACACTTCGCTCATCTGAAGACTACCAAAGGAACTGAAAGACTGCCTACAGAACAGGAAAAAATGTTCGGCAACTACATGTTGGACCAACATCTGATCTTCATAATCTGTACGGTACTATGAAATACCAACAAGAAAAAGGTAAATAACCCAATTAAGCAATGGGCAAAGGAGAGGGACAGACACTTCACCAAAAACGACATCCAGGCAGTCAAAAGATGCATGTAGAAATGCTTATGATCACTAGCTATTAGAGAAATCAAAATCAAAACTACAGTGAGTTAGCATCTCACCCCAGCAAGGTTGGCCACGATCCAGAAAACAAGAAATGCTGGAGGAGCTGTGGAGAGAGTGGAACTCTCCTACACTGCTGGTAGGATTGTAAAATGGAAGGCAATTTAGTGCTTCCTTAAAAAGCTGAAAATAGATACACCACTTGATCCAGTGATCCTACTGCTTCGAATATGTCCTGCAGAAACAAAGGCTGTCACACAAATAGATACATGCACACGAATGTTTATGGTAGCACAGTACGCAATAGTAAAAAGATGGAATCAGCAGAGATGCCCAGCATCAGATGAATGGATAAACTTATACATATACTCATTAGAACAATGATGATTTGGGGAAGCATTTTATAACCTGCAGACAAATATTGTATGAGAACCCTATTATAAGAATTTTAAAAAATTAGACTTATATGCAGAAGAAAAGACACTGACAGCTACACGGGTTGAGAGGGAGGGAGAGGGCTGGTCGTAGATTAGATAGTTGATAGAAATTTGGTTGGGTGAAACCAATGATAGGACACAGTAGAAAGTCCACCTTAACTGGACTTCAACATAAACTGAAAACTCTTCTAATGTTAACGTGATATTACAAGGATAGAGTAGCAGGGGCAGGAGTCTGGGGAGCATGCCCTCAGGGGATGTTGAGGCCAATTGGCATAACTAGCTTATTGCTAAGAGAGTCATCTGTACCCATACTGGTGAGTGGCATCTGGTGTCTTAAAAGCTAGCAATCTGACATCTGAGTTACATCACATGGTCCCAACTCATCCAGGACAGGTGATCACCAAGAACAACAAAGACTAGAGGACAAAAGATCCCAGGAGATAGAAGGACTTATGCATCAACATGTGACCAGAGGTACCAGATGGTGCCTTGCCGCCACTAAGGATAGCCGTGATGGGGCACACCATGTTGAGTGCTAGTAGCAACACACAAAAAAGAAGGTTGTGCTTCAAGAACTCCACTAGACTGCAGTTGATGGTCCAGCAGCCTGGGGGTTGCCCTGGGAGCATAACTCTTATACCAGCTGCTGCTCCTGACCAGAAAACATTAATGAGGTCAACTCTTTGGACAGGAATGGACGGGATGCAGTGATGCAGTATGACCATAAGATGTGTGTACTGTATGCTTCTCTGCATCAATAGGATGCTGTCTTACTGGCCTCTTACTAGGAGAGTGAGAAGACAGTGGAAAGGAGGGGACAGGAGATTGTTAAAGAGGATATAACATATAGAACAAAAAGGAGGAGTGTGCTGTCACCAGGCAAAGAGAGCAGAAGGAGCTGCAGATAGGCAAGCACACAGCATTAATTTGGATTATATGCTTTCCCTCAATCACAATAAAATATTTTTTTTAAAAAAGCCTTGATAAGCACTTTCATGTAGGTCTGTCTGTGAACACAAGTTGTCATATTGTTTGAATAAATACCTAGAGGGATTGCTCTCAAAAGGAAAGTACCGGGACTGCCAATTAGTTAAGTTAATATACTCATCTTAGAAAAGTGCTACATACCTCATTCCTCAATGTCACTGTGGTCACCTTTGAACTACACCCCTTGCGAAGCTGTGCGTTGATAACAGCTCCTGGTCCACTCTTCAAAGCAATTTTGGGACTCCTTTTATGGAACGGCTATCAGATTTGCCATGTAGCAGTACCCAAAGTGAGAAGAAACAGTTGCAAATACTCAGTAATCAAAACATGAAATGTGTGATGTATGAATTTTAGAAAATGCAGTCATCGAAAATAAAATGGAATGTGTAAGCGTCAATATTGTATTAGTGAGCTGAGATGGATTGGTACAGACAGTTTTGAATCAGTCAGTCATGATTAGTATGCTGGGATGACAGATGGAGGAGGAATGGCATTGCATTCATCATCAACAAGAACATTTGAAGGAAGAACTAGATGGCGCCAAGCTACCACCAGCAACTCCTTTGACAAGGAACACAACAGAGAGTCCCTGACAAAGCAGGGAAAAATTGGATGCAGAATTCGAATTTTAGTCCTAAAAGCAGACTTAAAGGTCTATCTGAGACTAGAGGGACCACAGAAGCCATGACCTGCAGACTTTCTGTTAGCCTCAAACTAGCACCATTCTAGAAGCAAACTCTTCAGACAAAGATTAGATTGGACTGTAAAACATACAGTCATGTTTGTGAGGAGTGTGCTTCTTAGTTTAAGTAGGTACATGAGGCCAACTGAAAATCCAAACTTACTGCTGTTGAGTTGACTCTGACTCATAGTGACTCTATAGGACAGACTAGAACTGACAAATAGAGTTTCCAAGGATTGCCTGTTAGATTTGAATGCCACCTTCTTGATTAGCAGATGTAGCACTTAACCATTATGCCACCAGATGTGAGACTAAATTTACGGCTGCTGTTTGGAGGTGATTTGAGAAGAAAGAAAGAAATAGCAGCTGGTTGCAGTGACACAGGATGTCAAGGGTAGAGAGAAGGACTGTACTATCACTTTACGGAGAGCCACTAAGGTCACATAACAATGTGTGTATGAGAGACTAACTTGAAGAGTAAACCTTTTTTTACCCCTTTAAAAATAATCCAAACCCTCTACTACCCAGTAATAGCAGCCCTGTAGGACAGCAGAACTTCTCCATAGAGTGTCCAAGGAATACCTGGGAGGTTTGAAGTGTCATTCTTTTGGTTAGCAGACATAGCATGTATTTAACTACTATGCCACCAGGGTTTAAACTTTCATTTAAAACATAATTAGAAAAAAATTTTTTTTTTAAAGATCTGTTCTGAAGTATAAGGCTATCAGTGATAGGGTAACATGCACGTGCCTACAAGAAAGACCAGTTAATACAACTATTGCTTAAATTTACACACCAACCACTAAGGCCAAAGATGAATAAACTGAAGACTTTTCCAACTTCTGCAGTCTGAAATGATCAGATATGCAATCAGGACACATTGATAATTACTTGTGATTGAAATGTGAGTGTTGGAAACAACAAAGGATTGGTAGTTGGGAACTATGACCTTGGTGATAGAAATGATGCTGGCAATCATAGAATTATGCAAGACTAGTGACTTCTTTATCGCAAATACCTTTTTCATACAACACAAATGGTGACTCCAGATGGCATACACAAGAATCAAATTGACCATATCTGTGGAAAAAGATGATGGAAAAGCTCCATGTCAGCAGTCAGAAACAAGACCAGGTGCTGACTGTGGCACAGACTGTCAGTTGCTCATATGCAGATTCAAGTTGAAACTGAAGAAAATTAGAACAAGTCCACGAGAGCCGAAGTATGACTTTGACTATATTCCACCTGAGTTTAGAGACCATCTCCAGAACAGATTTGATGTGCTGTACACTAATGACCGAAGACCCAATGAATTGTGGAATGGCGTCAGACATCATCCGTAAAGAAAGCAAGAGGTCATTAAAAAGACAGGAATGAAAGAAAAGACCAAGTTCGTTGTCAGAAGAGTAGCTCTGCTCTTAAACGTTGAGCAGCTAAAACAAAAGGAAGGAGTGATGAAGTAAAAGAACTGAACAGAAGATTTTAAAGGGCAGCTAAAGAAGACCAAATATTATAACGACATATGCAAAGACCTGGAAGTAGAAAACCAAAAGGGAAGATCACATTCTGCATTTCTCAAGCTGAAAGAACTGAAGAAAGAATTCAAGCCTCGAGTTGCAATAGTGGAAGATTCTACAGGGAAAATATTAAATGACTCAAAGAGCGTCAAAGGAAGATGGAAGGAATACACTGAGTCACTATACCGGAAAGCACTGGCTGATGTTCAGCCATTTATGATCAAGAACTATTGGTACTGAAGGAAGAAGTCGAAACTGCGTTGAAGGCACTGGTGTAAACCAAGCCTTCTAGAGTTGGTGGAATATCAGTTGGGATATTTCAACAAACAAATGCAACTCTGGAAGTGCTCACTTATGTATGCCAAGAAATTTGGAGGACAACTACCTGGCTAACTGACTGGAAGAGATCCGTATTTATGTCCATTCAAGAGAAAGGTGATCCAACCGAATGTGGAAATTACCAAGCAATATGATTGTCACACATAAGTAAAATTTTGCTCAAGATCATTCAAAAGCAACTGCAACAATATATTGCCAAGGAACTGCCAGAAATTCAAGCTGGATTCAGAAGAGGATGTGGAACCAGGGATATTTCTGTTAACAGATGGATCTTGGCTGAAAGCAGGAAATACCAGAAAGTGGTTTAGTTGTGTTTCATTGACTGCAAAGGCATTTGACTGTGTGGATCATAACAAATTATGACACCGCCTTACTTGCTAGAAGTGAAGATTTGAAACACTTAGTGTTGAAGATCAGAGACCACAGCATTCAGTGTGGATTGCACATCAACATCAACAAAACAAAAATCCTCACAACTGGGCCAGTAAGCAGTATAGTGATCAATGGAGAAAGGATTGACGTTGTCAGGGATTTCATTTTACTTGGTTCCACAATCAATGCCTGTGGAAGCAGTAATCAAGAAATCAAAAGATGCATTGCACTGGGAAAATCTGCTGCAAAAGACCTCTTTAAAGTACTGAAAAAAGTGAAGATTCACCTTGAAGACTATGGTGCACCTGACCCAAGCGATGGTATTTTCAGTCACATCGTATGAATGCGAAAGCTGAACAATGAACAAAGAAGGCAGAAGGAGAACTGATGCCTTTAATTGTGGTGGTATGGAAGAATATTGAATGTACCGTAGAGTGCCAATAGAACAAACAGACTTGTTCTAGAAGAAGTGCAACAGAGTGCTCCTTGGAAGCAGAGATGGTGAGACTGCTACTTACGTACGTTGGACATGTTGTCAGGAGGGGTTAGCCCTTGGAGAAGGACATCATGCCTGATAGAGGGGACCAGCAAAAAGAAAGAAGACTCAATAAAGATGGATTGCCGCAGTGGCTGCAGTGATGGGCTTAAGCATAAAAACAATTGTGGACATGGCACAAGACTCGGCAGTGCTGCGTTCTTTTGGTCATTGGGTTGCTATGAGTTGGAACTAACTCGACAGCACTTAACAACGTTTCACTATTTTTCAAAGACTACGCCTTATGTTATCAGAAAAGGGCTTTTTTTCTTTGATTATAAAAAAATAAGTGATACTGTTTTTTCTTAACCTACTTGTTTCAAGATATAAGCATGCTTTGTGTGATACTAACCTCCATTTTGATGCAGATTTCAAGTTCTCCTGTATATTCTCAGTAGTTGGTGTGTTTCTAGATATTTAATTAAGTTAGCCAGATCCTTTATTGTGCTTGTTTCTAATTTATACTACAGGGTAAAATTCTGTACAAAGTTCGATGGAAAGGATATACATCAGATGATGATACGTGGGAGCCTGAGGTTCATCTGGAGGACTGTAAAGAAGTTCTGCTTGAATTCAGGAAGAAAGTTGCTGACAACAAAGCTAAGCCAGTCAAAAAGGATATGCAGGTATCACGTTTTGTGTCTTATTTTGTATGTTGAAGATTTCTGCTAATCAAATTAATAAACCTATTCCTAGATTACAGTATAAAGTTAGAAATTTTCATCCATTTCAGAGAATTCAGAGGCTAATTATTCAGATTCTTTGTTTTTCCCTTCTATTCACAATTTAATGTTTAGCCATTTCATTGAGTTTTAATAGTTCTTTCTGATGGTAAGCAAGAATAAATAAATAGATCAGAGGGACCTAGGTAAGTCAAACATTTGTCATCAGTACTTTGGGAAGGAATTTGATGGTGGGCCAGACTGTAGTAATGTTGAATCTTATGTTCATATTATGTTTAATGGTTTTCCTCTGTGAATTTTTCTGGTTTATTTATTTATTTAATTATTATTCTTAGTTCTCTTATTTTATAAATAACTGGCTTTATTTATGAATTTTTACATAATTTTCTAATTTTTTCCCATGTAAATTTTATTTGTAATTTTCATTTTATCAACTGAATCAACTCTTAGAGTTCCTTTTAAAGTTTTTTCTTTTTATTGGAAATAATGAGCATTATTTAGAATACTGGAGGAGATCTTAAATGTAGTGAAAATGTCTTATATCAGGAAACTAATTCTTGGGAATTCAAGCTTGTACTTTAAGGAGTGTACAATTATCCTTTCTTTTCCTACATTGCAGTTTTGGAAATAGTAATTTTTTTTTTAAATGACCAAAATAGTATTAAAATCCAGTTTTAACTGTTTGTGGTGGTTTTTAATAATAACAATAACAGAAGCAGCAGGTGTTTACTCACTTCTTACATTGTGTGTGTGCCAAACATTGAGTAAGTGCTTAATACAGATTAAGGTGGGAAACTGGAGCTAAGTTAACTAACTAGCCCAAGTTCACTCAATTAGTAATGATAGAATTAGAAAGCTTGCACTGTTAGCTGCTGTGCTAGATTGCCTTTTGTTTGGAGTTGTGGCTTGAAATCAATTTAAGAGCAGTAAGACTGCCAATTTTTAATTTACATTATGGTGTCAGGGCCTCTAGTAATACAGTTTTTAAATTGCTAAGCAAAACATTGAATAGTTTTTAAATTTTGTAAAAGAAACCCTTTACTAAATGGGTTCAGATTCAAGTAGGGACCCCCCCATTTCTTTGTCATAGTGATATTTCAGTTCTCTAGAATGAATGTGTACTCCTTCATAATTTCTTACCCTAAAAACATTCACGTATACATTCAAGTTCTTTTCGTAGGTGATTGGCTTGTATTATTCTCAAAATTTAGACTTTTTGATTGATACCTTCTTAAAGTATATGTCTTATTCCCCTGTTTTAGTAAGAAAATACTTATAAGTTTCTTTTTTTGTTTGCTTTTATTTTAGAATAGTGGGAACTATTTCAAATTATATAGCATAAATCAATTAGGAAAGGAACATTTGAGTACAGTCTTTCTTGTTCCGTATGTAACTGTGGCAAGTTTAAGGACATTCTGGGATCCAAGGCCGTAAAAAGCTTTTCAACTTATCTTTGGATCAGTAGCTACTTGACTGAAAACTAAGAAAGACTGTAAAATAGTATTTTCTTGGTTATTTAGGAAATTTGAAGTTTACAGCCTATAAAACCCACCATGGATATTTGTTCATTTCTACTCTAGTTTGGGACCCTCAACAACAGTGATTTTTTTTGTCCCCTCTCTGTGTTCATCTGCTTTTTTAAATTGATACTCATCATCACTACCAAGATCTATTTGCTGTCCAGCAACATAAATAATATTATATAATTGCAGTTACAAAGTAATTTTCAGAAATTGTAAGAGTACATGGCAGGAAAAAACATGTCTGTCAGATTTCATTACTAGTGCCTTCTCCAAACCTCTGAAGTTATTGTTAATACAAGTATTTTCATCTTTTTTTTGTATTTTATAGAGACTGTCATTAAATAATGACATATTTGAGGCAAACTCGGATAGTGATCAGCAGAGTGAAACAAAAGAAGATGCATTCTCAAAAAAGAAAAAGAAAAAATTAAGACAGAGAGATGATAAAAGCCCAGATGACATGAGGAAAAAAAAAGCAAAGACTGGGAAACTAAAAGAGAAGGCCAAATCGGATCTGGAGAGCTCCTCAGAAAATTTAGTGTTTGATTTAAGGACAAAGAAAAGAAATTTGGAAGCCAAAGAAGAATTAAAGGAATTTAAAAAACCAAAAAAAGATGATATAAAAGAAACTAAGGAGTTAAAGAAAGGTAAAAGGGGTGAAGTAAGAGAATTAAAGACTAAAGCAAGAGATGATTTCAAAGAAAACAGAAAAACAAAAAAAGAAAAATGCCTGGAATCTCAGTTGGAATCTGTATCAAATGTGCTTAATGATTCTGTTTCTCAAGATGATGATAATGAAGAATTACATTCTGATAACAAGGAAGAAAAACAGATTAAAAGTACAAAAGATAAATCAGGGCAAGATACGGTTCCAGGTGTTGTTTTTGATAAGCAGACAGATGGCAGGGTAAGTGCTGATGAGGACACTGATGTCAGAACAAAGAGGAAAAAGAAGAAGCTAAGAAAGACTGAAGAACATAAAGACAGCAACAGGCTAGAAAATAAGGACCTTTTCTTAGAAAAGAAAAATACATATAAAAAGCAGAGGAATCAAGACAAAGGCAAAAGTACTATCGAGTTTGATAAGCCCATACCTGCATCGTCCCAAACACAGAGGATTTCAAAATCGGCTGGGGAAGAGAGAGATCACAGGTCTGCTGATTCAGCAGGAGAGGTAAGTCACCAAGGCAGAGGGGATGGCGGATGAGTGAACTGGAAAAAGAGGTAAGTAAAATCTTACCTAGTGCAGAAATGTTCAAATCAATTCAGTTCTCCTTTGAGTACCGAGAAATTTTCACAAGAACATAAAGAAGGGAAAGCAGTAAAACAGATGCTAAGAATAGTTTATCATCAGAGAAAGCTATTTAGTACTGTGACTAGATATAAACCTTTTGCCATTGAGTGGATTCCAACTCATAGCTACCCTATAGGACAGAGTAGAACTGCCTCACAAGGCTTCCAGGGAACGACTGGTGGATTCAGTTTGCCAGCTAAACTTTTAACCACTGTACTGCTAGGGCTGGGACTAGCAAACCAAATACACTGCTGTTGAGAAGATTCCAACTCATAGTGACCCTATAGGACAGAGGAGAACTGCCCCATAGAGTTTCCAAGGAGTGGCTGGCAGATTCGAACTGCTGACCTTTTGGTTAGTAGAAGTAGCACTTAACTACTATGCCACCAAGGTTTCCAGGTCTAGGTACACAAACAAAAACAAACACGGTGCCATAGAGTCAATTCTAACTCACAGTGACTGTATAGGTCTAGGTATTAAAAAAAAAAACCCTGCCATCGAGTTGAGACCAACTCAAGCAACCCTACAGGTTGGAGTAGGATTGCTCCGCAGAGTTTCCAGTGAGCGCCTGGCGAACTTGAACTGCTGACCTTTTGGTTAGCAGATGTAATTAACTCACTAAGCCACCAGGGTTTCCAGTGTGGGTATAGGTAGTTGTAAATGCTGGAAGTCATCCAGCTTTTGTGCTTCCTAGCTTATCTCTTAGTGTTTGATGTTTTTTCTTTTAAATTGAGGGTAGTTAGTAAACTGAAGGCTAATTTGTGAGCACAGTCAGGATTGTTTTTCAGTTGAGAGGTACTGTGATGGTGTGTGGCCTTATATAGTAAGGATTTGATGTTTTATTAGCTTTCACAGCCTACTTGATATTTTCCCCTGTTGAGTTAAGGGCACGCCCTTTTTACTTAAGTAGTGCATAGCTGTGTGTTAGTGTTAAAAAAACCCACTGCCATGAGGTCAGTTCAGACTCATAGTGACCCCATAGGACAGAGTAGAACTGCCCCATAGAGTTTCTGAGGAATGGTTGGTGGATTTGAACTGCGTACTTTTGGGTTGGCAGATGTAACTGTTAACCACTACACTACCAGAGCTTCCTGTTAGTGTACTGAACCAAAAAAGTAAACCAGTTGGCATCAAGTTGATTCTACCTCATAGCAACTGTATAGGACAGAGTAGAAATGCCTCATAGAGTTTCCAAGGAACATCTGGTGGATTCAAATTGCTAAACATAGCACTTAACCAGTATGTGACCAGGGTTTGTGTGTTAATACACAGTGAGTCTTTTTAATTCTGGGCAAACTATGTTTACTAGACATTTGATCCCGTTAAGGCACACTGGTGTGATAGTGGTTAAGCACTTGACTCCTAGCCAGAAGGTTAGTAGTTTGAACTTACTAGCTACTCTGAAGTAGAAAGATGTGGCAGTCTGCTTCTATAAAGATTGGTAACCGTAGAATTGCTATGGGGCAGTCCTGCTCTGTTCTGACAGGTTTACTAGATAGCAGTGGATTTTGTTTTGTTTTTTTTTTCGGTTGTTCCATTATTATAAAAATTGTTTTTATTTGGTTTTTCAAAGTGGAAGTATTTTCAAATTATGGAAGTATTCACGTATACAATATTTATCAAGGGCTATCAAAAAGATCGTTTTCCTTCCATCCACTATTTCTAGTCTTGAGAATGTATAGTAAGCAAATCACTTAAAAGGGAAAAAACCCACGTATGGTTGGCTCTCCATATCAGTGGTTTCTGTATCCACAGGTTCAACCAACAGATGGATTGAAAGTATTTAGGAATAAAAAAGTTATGTTGTTGCTAATGTGTACTATGTAGTTAGGCCTTTGAACAGGTACTGAACAGGTAGAGACTTTTTTTTTCCTTGTCATTATTCCCTAAACACAATGTAACAACTGTTTACATAGCATTTACATCCTTTTAGGTATTGGAAGCAGTCTAGAGTTGATTTAAAGTATGTGTGAGAATGTCTGTAGGTTAAATGCAAAGACTAAGCCATTTTTTTATATAAGGAACTGGAACATTGTCAGATTTTGGTATCCACAGGGGTCCTGGAACTGATCCCCCTCAGATACCAAGGCCTAGGGATCACTGTGTTTTGAGATACTTTTAACAGTATTGGAATCCTTGTAGAGCAGTGGTTAAGAGCTTGGCTGCTAACCAGAAGGTTGGCAGTTTAAATCTGCCAGCTGCTCCTGGGAAGCCCTATGAGGTAGTTCCGCTCTCTCCTGTGTGGTGGCTGTGATTTGGAATCAGCGTGATGGCAAGAGGTCTTTTTATTGTCTTCACTACTGAAAACAGAACATTCTGTCTAACCATGGAGAAACTGGTTAGTAAAATTATGGTATATCATCTTGGGAACTGTTACATAGCCATTACAGTTTTAATTATGAAATCGAAGTAACAAAAATAGGAAAGTTTATAAAATGTTAAGGTAGAGAAGAAAACCGTACATACATTATGGATACAACTATTTAGAAGTATTTATGCAATATAAATAAATAAAAATACTAAAAACAAATTATCTGCAAGATGACAAGTACAAGGGGAAACTTGGAGAAATAAGAATAGTGGGATTATATAGGATATAGTTAGGTATTATATAATTATGATATAACATCATATGTTATAAAATTTATATAAATTATATAAAATTTTTATTATATAAAATATATGTTAGTGGGATTAGATAAGAATTTTTTATTATTTGTGATGGTGGTTTTCATAAATTCTTAAAGAGAATGAGGAAACTGGTGTTTACTATTGAATTTGACATTTCACAATGTATGTAGTTGAAGGGTAGTCCTGATTAAGGAAGCAGTTTATATGGAAAAATACGTAATAATCCATGGTCCTGTACGGTAGTATGTAAAGACAGCCTTTGACCCCATGAAACCTGTATTTTCTAGTGTGAGGTACATAGCATCAGCTCTCTAGCCAGTCTTCTTTTGCATCTTCCTTACGTCTATTTTAGGAAAAAGAGACCAAAAAGAGTGAACCCAAAGAAAAATACCAAAAAAGGCACGATTCTGACAAGGATGAAAAGGGTAGAAAAGAGCCAAAGGGATTAAAGGGTGAGTATGAATGCTAACATTTTACCATGTAATAGTCTCATCTTTTATATGAAGAATTTAATTTATTGTGAAGACACACTGTCTAACTTGCAGTGTCACAGAGCTGGAAATTTTCAGTTACCAGGAATTTAGAGCCTTAAGCTAAGTTGCACTAAGCTAGTTATCTAAGTTAAAAAAAAAAGTCAGACTTGTTGCTGTTGAGTTGATTCTGGGTTCCTGGTGACCCCCTTGTCACCACAAGGTGACTCCATGCTTTTCAGAGTAGAACTGTGCTCCATGAGGTTTTCTTGGCTGTAATCTTTATGGAACCAGATCTTCGTGCCTTTCTTCTGTGGTGCCTCTGAATGGGCCCAAACCACCAACTTTTATTATATAGAAATTTATATTAAGGTTCTGTAATTAATTCTTGCCCTCCTGTTTACCTTATTCTTATTCCTACTGAGTATAATGAAGGACGGCACTTGGCTTGACTAGGTTAGAATTATGAAAAGAAAAAGTTAGCTTTGGCAGAGAAGTAAATGCTTCTGTTGTAGAGGATGTTAAAAACAACATTGCTGAGATGGGGTCAAGGTGGTGGAGTAGACAGATGCTCCCGTAAACCCCTCTAACAACAGGGGCCCAAAAGAATAAACAAATTTACTACATACGACATCCTAGGAGCCCTGAAGAACAATAGTGCCAAGAGTACGTAAGATTCCACTGACCTGACCTGCCAGGTGGCAGCCATTGTTGCTGTATGGTGGGCCTGAAGGTGGGTGGGTATTCTTCGTAGTGGAGGTGATTATCCAGAAGTCCAGTCATGCCTGCAGAGCCAGTGGTGGACAATGTTGGATCTTTGAAGGCTGGATCTTTGCATATGGCCTACTGCACATGGATCTAGCTCTTGCCTTCAGTGTTTGCTTGTCTTACTTTTCCAAGAACTTGGCCCTCTCTTCTCTGGGCTGTGCCCTGTATTGGAGTCTGGAGCCATTAACTAAGCTGGAAGTAGGACTCTTCTAGCCTGCCCTGACCCATTCTCCCTGTCCCTTCTCTGCATCACACCAGGCCCTGGAGTCTGACGTGTTAACTGAGCCTGAAGTAGGACTCCTGAGCCATTCTCTGAGACTAGGAGGGAGAAGAGTTTAGCAAACTCAAGGAAGGGTGAAAAAGGAAGATAGATATATGAGGTCTGACAAGTCTATGTACGAACTTAATTGTTCTAAGTGCTTCATACTTCATTGCTGAATATCACTACAGTCACCTTTGAAATACTCCCCTTGGGGAGTATTCTGATGTCAGTGCCTAGTCCACCCTTTAGAGCAATTTTTGAACTCTTTCTGGGTTGGCCATCACACATGGTGGCACAGTGGCAGGTTTGCAAACTTTATTATATGGTTATCTATGAGGGAGCTGTAGCCAGTGAACAAATAACTGTATTGAAGCACCCTCCCTATTCACCTGATCTGGCGCCCAGTGACTTTTTTCTTTAGTCAAAGATAAAGGAAATATAGAAAGGAAGACATTTTGATGACATTCAGGCCATCAAGGGTAATGCAATGACAGCTATGATGGCCATTCCAGAAAAAGAGTTCCAATCACTTTGAAGAGTAGACTAGGCACTGGCATAGCTTTCCAAGGGGAGTTCTTTAAAGGTGACCATAGTGGCATTCAGCAATGCGGTATGTAAGCACTTGTTCTAGGATGAGTTCATGAACTTAATTGTCAGACCTCATATGTAAATTAGTTGGATTCCTTTACACCAAAAAGGAAACCATCAAAGAGGGTATCAACAAATCATCACCATTTACAGTAGCCCTCCAAGTGTAAAATACCTAGGAATAAATCTGACCAGAGATATAAAAGATGTATGTAAAGAAAATTACAGGACTACTGCGAGAACCGAAAGAGATCTTCATAAATGGTGAAACATGGACAGGGAGACTTAGTGTCATGAAAATGTCTGTTCTATCCAGTGTGATCTATAGATACAATACAATCCCAATACAGATTCTAATGGCATTTCTTAATGAGATGGAGAAACAAATCACCTACTTCACGTGGAAGGGGAAAAAGCCTCAGGCAAAAAGCAGTATTGAAGAAGAATGAAGTGGGGGGCTTCACTCTACCTGACTTTAAAACCTATTACACTGTCCCAATAGTCAAAACTGTCTGGTTCTGGTACAAAAAGAGATACATAGACCAGTAGAACAGAATTGAGAATCCAGACATAACAATATGTACCTATAAGCAGCTGATATTTGACCAAGGTCCGTAGTCTTTAAACTGGGGAAAAGACAATCTCTTTAAAACAAATGGTATTAGCAGACTGGATGGCCAATATCCATCTGCAAAAAAACAAAACAAGACCCGTGTCTGACACCATGCCCAGAAACCGAGTCTTAATGGATCAAAGACCTAAATGTAAAATTTAAAATGGTAAAGAACATGGAAGAAAAAGTAGGGACATTGCTGGGAGCCCTAATACATAGCATAAACAGCCTCCAAAATATTACCAGCAGAGCACAAACACTGGAAGAGAAAGTAGATAACTGGGGACTCCTGAACATCAAACACTTATGCTCATCCAGAGTCTTTACCAAAAGAGTAGAAAAACTACATACAGACAGAGAAGGTGTTTGTGGCTACAACAAATCCGATCAGTGTCTAGTCTCCCTTATCTCTAAGGTTCTGCAAAGCCTCAATGGGCTAAGGACTTGGCAAGTATATTATCAGATTGACATCTAGTTTCCATAATCTGCAAGGTTATATAAAATATCAACAAGAAAAGGACAAATAACACAATTAAGCAATGGGCAGAGGACATGGACAGACACTTCACCAAAGAAGACATCCAGGCAGTCAAAGGACAGGAGGAAATGCTTACAGTCATTAGCTATTAGAGAAATCCAAATCCAGGCTACAGTGAGATACCGTCTCACCCCAATGAGGTTGGCAATAATCCAAAAAACACAAAATAACAAATGCTGAAGAGGCTGTAGAGAGATTGGAACTTGAATGTACTGCTAGTGGGAGTAGAAAATGGTACAACCTCTTTGGGAGGCAATTTGGTGCTTCCTTAAAAAGCTAGAAATAAAAATACCGTGTGATCCAGCAGTCACAATTCTTGGAATATGTCGTACAGAAATGAGGGCTGTCACACGAAGAGCTGCCTGCACACGAATTTTGGTTGCAGCCCTGTCCATAGTAGCAAAAAGATGGAATCAACCTACTTGCCCATCAGCAGGTGAATGGATAAACAAACTATGGTGCACATATACAGGGGAATACTGTGCAATGATAAAGAACAATACTAATTTTAGGAAGCATCTCCTAATCTGCTGTCAACTAGAAGACATTATGCTGAGTGAAATCAGTCAGCTGCAAAAGGACAAATATTGTATGAGATCACTATTAAAAGGACTTAAAAAGGATTTGCATACAGAAGAGAAGACTGATGGCTACAGAATGGGAAGGGAGGGAGAGGGTTGGTCACAGATTAGACAGTTGGTGGCAGTTTGTTTAGGTGAAGGGTGTGACAACTCTGAGTAGAAGACAGGTCAGCATAACTACACCATAAGCTAAACAGTTTTCTAAATTCAACTCAAGATTTCAAAGGGTAGAGTAGCAGGGACAAGGACCTGGAGACTGGTTTTTCAGGGGCCATTGAGGTCAATTGGCATAACTATCCTTCTGCTAAGAGAATCTTCTGCACCCTATATTGGGGAGTGGTGTCTGGGGTCTTAAACTCCAGCAAATTGCCATCTGAGGAATGTCACTTGGTCCCAAAACACCTGGAACAGATGATGACTGAAAACATCAAAGACGTGAAGAAAATGAACCTAGGTCTCATATGCTTGGAAGACTACATCAGCTTAAGAATAGAAGAACCAGATGTACCTGGGCAACACCAAAGATACCCTTGATAGGGGACACAATGTAGAGTCACTGATGTAATACAAGAAAAACAGGTGTGCAGATCAAGAACTCTACTGAAAGACCTGAATTGATAGTCTGATAGCCTGGAGAGTCCCCTGGAAACATGGTCCATAGACTTGCTGTTACCCCAGAACTAAAACCAGTACTGAGGTCAGCACTTCAGACGAAGAATAGACTGGACTTAGGAACATGGAGTGAGCATGTGGTATGTGTACTTTATGGTTTTATACATTTATAGAAGGCTGTCCTACTGGTTTCTTTTTAGAAGGGAGAGGAGAGTTTGGAGAGGACGAGACAGGTGTTCATTGGGAGGGTACTGGAAGTAAAGAGTGAAAAGGAGGAGTGGGCTGTTACAGGATGGGGAGAGCAGACAGAATTGTAGAGAGGCAGTTATGCAGAATTGACTTGGGTTGTGTACTTTGAAGAGCTGGCTTCAGTACTGGTTACAGCTCTGGGTTAACAAAGAATCCCTGGGAACCATGTCCTCAGGGGACCGTCTAGTCTGATGCACCATTAAGCATGGTATCTAGTAGCGTTCTGGTTTTGCACACACATTTTTTTCCTGCTGTATCAGAGACTTCATGCTGTGTTCCCTGTCAGGGCAGTCATTGATAGTGGCCAGGCACCATCTAGTTCTTCTGGTCTCATGGTGAAGTAATCTCTGAATCATATGGCACCTGCAATCTAATGGGTCCCTGTTTTCCTTTTATCTTTGATGTCTTACATCTTCCTCTGCTCCAAGTGGACTGGTACCAGTTGATGCTACTTAGCTGTTTGCTAGCTTTTAAGACCCCAGATGCCATTCAGCAAAGTGGCGTGCAGAACATTTTCTTAGGGAAAAAACTTAGCTATGACATTTAGCCTAGATATCGTGTAGAAACATGGTACTCAGATGCATATCTGCTACTGTGACCTTCAAAATGTCAGCTTAATTATGAGGTATGACAATTAAGTCCACAAACTTAATTGTTTTAGGTGCTACGTACCTCATTGCTGAATATTGCTGTGGTTACCTTCAAATTACTCCTATAGAGAAGCTATACACCAGTGTCAGTGCCGAATTCACCCTTCAAAGCAGTTCTGGAACTGTTTCTGGAATGGCCATCGTGCACGGTGGCGTGATAGCACAGCAGCAGGTTTGCAAACGTCATTATATAGTTTTCTTTAACGGAGTTTTTAGCCAGTTAACAAGTAACTGTATTTGAACACCCTCCCTACTCACCCCTTCTAGCCCCCAGTGCCTTTTTTCTTTACCTGAAGATAAAGAAAATATTGAAAGGAAGACATTTTGGTGACATTCAGGACATCAAGTGTGATATGACGACTGCTCTGGTGGCTGTTGCAGAGAAAGAATTCCAAAATTACTTTGAAGGGTTGACCATGTGCTGGTATCAGTGCATAGCTTCTCAGAGGAGTACGTCAAAGGTGACTGTAGTGGTACTCAGCAGTGAGGTATGTCGTGCTTTCTCTGGATTGAGTTCACAGACTTACTGGCAGTTCTCATATATACATGCTGCTGCCTAAGGAGCTCTTCTCTAGAGGCCAGATGAGAGGGTGCAGGACTATGTGAGTTCGCTGATTAGATGCTGGAACTATGGGGAGAGTGTGCTGCCCCGGGGGGTCAGGGAAGAGAGCAGTCAGGGTTGCATATTGATTTCTGTTCAGAGGGTTTATCTGGCAAGTGGATTGGGATTGTAAACTTTTACTTCAAACCACAATAAAATTTAAAAAAAAAAGGACATTCTTGTATAATGTTTTCTTTGTACTTCACTGTATTTCATTTGTTTAAATGTGAGGTTGAATAAGCATTTTTGGTCATGTCAAAATACACCACAATTGAGACTCCGTAACATATATCCTTATTGGAATAAGTACAGTAGAAAAGAATCAACATTACAGTATTTGAGGAAGCCTCAGCTGGTAAGTATTTTGGGTTTTTGGCCACATGTTGTTGAGGAAGTAGTTCTAAGAGATTAGTGATCTTCCCTGTGTTTTCTCATAAAAACTATTGCTGATAAAAGTATGTAAATAAAATACATTAAAATTATTGATGGTCCAGGGGCCCCAGAGTTCCCCTGGGAGCATGGCCCCTGGCCCTGATGCTGCCCCTGTCCATAAATCATAATGGATGTCAACTCTTCGGACAGGAATGGATTGGACTTGGCTACACAGAGTGACCATATCATGTGTGCACTTTATGGTTCTGTACATCTATAGGATGTCATCCTGCTGACATCTTACTGGAGGAAGGGGAGTGGGTGGAGAGGAGGGGACAGGAGATTGTTGGGAGGATAAGACATGTATGGAGCAGAGAGAAAGAATGTGCTGTCACCGGGCAGGGAGAGCAGTGGGAGCTGCATATAGGTGGGTATGCAAATTTGTATGGGAATGTACATTTTCATTGAACCATCAAAAGAAGTAGATTTTACGTCTGCCAGTAGCAGGATGAAGAGGCTCTGGTAGTTGGAACTAGGAGTGTGGGCAGTTGTCTAATGGAACATGCGTAGAGTGACGAAAATTTAAAGACTGTAACTGCTCAAAATAATGCAAAAGTTTTAGTCACCTCCTGTTGCTGGAGGTTAAAATATTATGTAATTAGAACTGGATAATGAACTTACTTTTACTCCTACTATCTTTTATGCCAATTTCAGTCAGCATTTTAGCATAAATGTATATGTAGTTTTAAATGAAACTACTATTGATACCATTCACTAGGAATCTTGTTTTCAGTACCCCCTGTTACTGAATCCTGTCTGCTGTGTACCTGGAGTTTTATAACAAAGAGTTCTTCCTAGTGTTGTTCTGTTCTACCCTTTTATATCTAGTGTAGCATTTTGCCAGTATTCTTTCTGCTTTTATTGTTAAATGAAAGCTGGGTGGATTTCCTAGACTCCAGTGCTGCCAGCTGTACCATCAGGGTTCTGGTTTCCTCGTACTCACTCCTAGCAGCCGTTTTTGTAGAAGCCCAGCTCCAGCATGCAGCTGAAGAACAGTTTCATGTCTTTAAAAAGAAAAAACAAACCCACTGCTGTTGAGTCCATTCTGCCTCCTAGCGACTCGAGTACACAGTAGAGTTTCCAAGGGCTCCTGCTGGATTTGAACTACTGACCTTTTGGTTAGCAGATATAGTCCTTAACCACTATGCCACCAGGGTTTCTGTGATGTCTTTAGAAGTAGGAAGGTTGTGGGTGTGACCAGGGTCATTCTGCGTGTCACCATCTTCGATGTGCCTTTTTTAGAACTAGGAGTATTGGAACACCTGCGTGGTCAGTGTTTTCTTTGGATGGCATTTCTAAACACTGAGAGCAAATTTTAAGTCAACCGGTTAAAGCTCCCTGGTAGATTTGGTAATAAATCTGATCATGCCTTTTATAGCCAAGGTTGATTTTAGTGAAAATTAAGAAAGAAATACCTGTTTCTTTAACACTGACACAAACTAATTAATCACATCAGAAGTTTATAACTCATTTATTATCAATTTTATTTTTTATGCTAGCATTTAAGGAAATCAGGAGTGCATTTGATATATTTAAATTAACTCCAGAAGAAAAAAATGATCTTACTGAGAGTAGTCGGAGAAAAGAAGAAATTCCACTGGATTGTAAAAGCACAGAAGATTACAAAACCAAAGAAAACAAATTATTTAAAGAAAGAAGAAGTACAAGAGATGAAACGGATACTTGGGCATATATAGCTGCGGAAGGTGATCAGGAAGTTCTAGACAATGTGTGTCAGACGGATGAGAATTCTGGTGAGTATGTTTGCCATCTTTGCGTAGAATTTTTAAGGATACTGTGACATGTTTACTTCCCTTTTTTCTTCTCTCCTACTGTAATTCTAAACTCAGAATAATGAGTAAAAATGTCCTGTTACTTCTAAATTGATCAGACAGATGTTTTCTGAGTAACTACAATGTGCTTAGAAGCCCTGGGAACATAGCTGCTAACAGAAAGGTCAGTAGTTCAAATCCTCCAGGTGCTTCTTGGAAACCATATGAGGTAGTTCTTTTCTGTCCTGTAGGATTGCTTTGAGTCAACTGATTTGATGGCAATGGAGTTTCTTAGTTTTGTTGGTTTGGTTATAAATGTGTTCAGCACATTTAGAAATTATAAAAAATTTCTGATTGTCTACTACCTTATTTAGTCTTGCCAAGCAGCCTGATTGTATATTTTATTGTGTTTCTTTCAGAAAATTATCAAGTACATGCATATTGCATTCTGCTCCTTAAACTTTTTTTGTAATTGTACTTTCGATGAAGGTTTACAGAATAAGCTATCTTCTCGTTAAATAATTAGTAAATGTTTTGTGACATTGATTGCCAGCCCCGCCACGTGTCAACACTCGCTGCTCCTTAACCTTGGGTGCCCTGCCGCTGGCCTTCCCCTCCCTGCCTGCCTTCTCTTTCCTTGCCCTCAGGCTAGTGTGCCCATTTAGTCTCATGTTCTTTTATGGGCCTATCTGATCTCTGGCTGATGGTGACTTCATTACTGAGCTGAAAGGGTGACAGGGTCCGTACTCTCAAGGTTTTTCCAGTCTGTGCCAGGCCAGTAAGTCTATTTTTTTGTTTCTGCTTTTTTTGTGAGTTAGAATTTTATTGTATATTTTTCTCCAGCTCTCTGAGAGCCTCTCTGGCCACCATGTAGTTGTTCTGGACTCAGTCCAGTGGAGGCCATAGCACTTGGGGTCGGTCAGTCCCTTAATGTTTCCCTTAGTATCTTTGGTTTCCTTCATTCTCCATGGTTCAAGACAGGATGAGACCATTGGCATTATCTTAGATGGCCACTCACAAACTTTTAAGACCCTAGATGCTACTCACCAAATTAGAATGTGGAGCATTTTCTTTATAATCTGTTATGTCAGTTGAGTTAGATGTTCCCGAAGACCACCGTACCCACATCCTGCAGTGTAGTAATTCGGTCCACCAGCAGGTTTGGATGTGTCTATGCAGCTTCTGTGACCTGGCCGCGGACAGGTTGTTCTGTCCTTAACTTTACAGTAACACTGAATAAGATGATATTGTAAATGCTGTCTTAAGAACATTGGAATTGGCTGAGAAGGGGAGGACATTGTATGGAATACTGAGTACAACAGCAGTGGTGGTGGTGTTGGGGTGATTAAGAGGTTTACGTATGTGAGTAAGAGAGACCAAGTAAGAGAGGTTAATCTGCATGTCATTTGTCAATCTTGGAGAAACAGTTGAAGAAAATTTCTAAAATATTTCAAAACATGACAGACAGCGGAATCTGGTAGACTGTGTACTGCAAAGCAACTGGATCTTGTATGTCTAGGTAAAACATGCTTTTTTGATGCTTTACTGAGCTTACAAGAAATTGGGGCAATCTCAGGGATCATTGGGCACGGCGGAAGTTGCCCAGAGGATAGTCCCAAATAGTAGCAACAAAGAACAGATATAGTAGAGAACAGCAACAAAGCCAGAAGTTGGTTCTTTGAAAAGACTAATGAAACAGTCAACCTTCTGGCACAGTTGGGGGAAAAAAGATTAAAGCATTAAGCAAATAGTATTTTGAACTAAAAAACAATTATAGACTGCATGTAGATTAAAAGGAAACCCTGGTGACATGGTGGGTAAGTGCTATAGCTTCTAACCAAAGTGGGGAAAGGGTAGGGTTAGGAAGATGAGATGTTCACGCAAGCAGACTTTGAGATGGCTTCTGTAACAGGGGCTGTGGGACCAGTAACAGCGTTTATTGTGGGGAGTTACGCCTGTGCAGTTTCTTGCTCCCTTGGTTGGATTCCCCAGGCCTGGTTGTAGCTCTGTGGTGCCCTTGTTGGAAGGACATGTAGGTAGTCAACTCTGTCTCGTCTGTGCAGGCCTCTGAATTTGGTCTTGATAAACTGGCTTTTCTGAAAAACAACTTGAAGGATATTTTCAGCCACTTGTCCCTGGGTGTGGTTGGTGAAACAAGTTGCTCCTCCAGAATATTCCCAGGTGTGGTTAGGCTGGCCCTTTATCTTTGTATCCCAGCCTCACAGAGTCACCACCAGTCCCAGATGGTTTCATTTCCAAGGATTACCAAGTTTATGAAACTCTTACTAAAAACTAGAAGAAGAAAGAACACTGTTTCATTCTGTGAGAACATTATAACTTCATTACCAAAGCCAGACAAAAACTAAAAAGGAAAATGACAGGTCAAACTCTTCATGAGTGTAGATGCAGAAACCACAAACACAACATTGGCAGATCCTTTAGCCATGTTTAGAAAAAGGTGAATCCTTGTGATCAAGTTAGGTTTTCTCTAGGAAATCTGTGGCTAAGGAGAAATTGATTTAGTAGATCTAGAAGAGCATTCTTCATCGAAGACAAGCAGACGTTTAAAATTTCCTACACAGATTATTCAGTGATGTTAGTTATGGCTTTTGCAGTGTGCCGTTCTCGTTCATTCTGTCGAGTCTCCTTACTTTCTTGTCTCTGCTTTAGTTTTTGACTGTTTGGTCTGCTATAGAGTATATTTTGGAGCAGCTCATTACTCATGGGTGATTTTCTTGAATTTTATGAGCCAATCTGTTATTTAGCTAAAAGGTGACCTCAAGGGATAATTTCAGTTTAAGGTTGAAAACGTCTGTCAGAGTGATCGTTTTGGGAAGTCCTGTAGTATCAACAAGTCTACTAAGTCTAGACTTTTTAAGAATTTGAGTTCTGTACTTATTCTTTAAGGATCCAGTTATTTTGTGGCCCTGGTCTGCGTTGGTCGTGGTAGCTGGACACCAGCCATCTAGTTCTTCTGGTCTTAGGGTAGATGAAGGCATGGTTCTTGTAGCCTTTGATTTCCCGTTTTTGTTTGTTTGTTTGTGATAAGTAGAGACCAACAGTTCTGTCTTAGATGGCTGCTTGCAAGCTTTTAAGACCCCAGACACTGCTCAGCACAGTGAGATATGGTACATGACACTCTGTGAAACTACGTTATGCCAGTTAACGGAGCTGTCCTGTGAGACTATGTTCCGAATCCTTGAAACCTAGAACAGCAGTCTCACAAGCTGTTTGGTTATATGCAAGAAGTATCCCTAACTGTGTCACCCATGTGGTTTATTACATATATAGAAGCACATGTGTATGTATACACACATACCTGTATGTACCCTTGGCTATGGATACTTCCTTCTGTGCCCACACATGTGTCCATGTATTTGTACTCATTTACTTATATGCCTGTATACATATTTATGTAACCACACATATTTTTGGTTGGTGCTGTTGTTTGTTACAAAATTATATTTGTCATATGTTTTGCCAAAAATCTTGTATACTTCTTAGTGAAATCATACATATACCTTGGTCAGGTGTATGATGTGTGTACTTCATCCACTTTCAATGCTGTCTTTCCTGTCACCAAAACTAACAGACGTCTACTGTTTCAAGAGTGTTGCCTCTGCCCCCTCCCCTCATCTATCCCAGTAGGCACCAGTGAGTAGTGATTTACGAAACATGTGCCCATACAATATTTGTCCTTTTGTGATTGACTCACTTCACTCAGTATAATTTCCTCTGTGTTCATCCATGCTATGTTTTGTGGACTCATTGTTTTTTCTGGTCATGGAGTATTCCGTTGTATGTATACACCATATTTAGTGTATCCTGTTACGGGCACTTAGGTTGTTTATATCTTCTTGCTCTTGTGACTACTGCTGTAGTGAACATAGTTGTGCGTATGTCTACTTGTGTCAAGGCTACTAAATCTCTAGGGTTTGTACTTAGGAGTGGTATTGCTGGATCACAAAATATTCTATTTCTAACATTTTTTTAATGGTATTTGGTTTAGGTGAAAGTTTACAGTGTCAATCAGCTTCCTATTCAAAAATTTATACACAGATTGTTTGGTGACATCAGTTGCCATCCCTGCAATGTATCACCACATTCCCCATTTTCTTTTCCACCCTGGATTCCCTGTGTTCATTCCTTCCATTTCCCAGTCCCTTCTTGCCTTCTTGTCTTTGCTCTTGAGCAGATGTTGTGCTTTGGGTTTTGCGCACAAGGTCCAACAGAGTCTGCAAACTTAATTGTTTTAAGTGCTGCATGCCTCATTGCTGAATGTCACTATGGTCACATTCAAAATATTCCCCTGGGATGCTGTGCACTGATGCTAGCACCTAGTATACCCTTCAAAGCAAATTTGATATACAGAACATCAAGGGTTATACGACAACAGCTCTGATGGCCATTCCAGAAAGAGTTCCTGCTTTGAAGGGTAGACTAGGAACTGGTGTCAGTGCATAGCTTCCCAAGGGGAGTACTTCAGAGGTGACCTTAGTGATACTCAGTAATGAGCCGTGTAGCACTTTTTCTGGGATGAGTTTGTAAACTTAATTGTCAGCCTTGTACTTGATTGAATTCGGCAGCATGTTCCTCACATGTGTTATTGCTTGTTTTATAGGCCTATCTAATCTTTGGCTGACATGTGGACTTTAGGAATGACTTTAGTTTTGTGTTAGTATGGTGTACAGGAGTATGGTCTCGGGGGTTTATTGTCATACTAGTAAGCCTTGTCTTTTTTTTGTGAATTTAAATTTTTTCCTACATTTTTCTTACCTTTGCCTGTAACTGTAGCAATCCCTGTCAGACAGGTCAGTGATGTTAGCCAGGCACCATCTAGTTCGGGGCTCAGGTCGGTGGAAGCTGTGGTTCATGAGTCCGTTGGCTGTCTTCACTCTCCATTACTCTAACACAACAGAACCAGTAGATGTATCTTAGATGACTGCTTCCAAGATTTTGAAACCCCAGATGCTGTTCACCAAAGTAGAGTGGAAAACATTTTCTTAATGACCTATGTTATGTCAGTACCCTAAGACTATGGTACCCAGCCCTAAGCCCCAGTAACTGGTCGCTTAAGGAGTTTGGACATGTCTAGGAAGCTGTTTCTGTGGTTTTTGTCTTGGTGAAGTTGTACTGACTTTGCCTGTATTTGTGCTGACTTGCCCTCCACCAAAATTAACATTTGTCTGCTATCTAGTTAATGATTTTCCCTCCTTACTCTACCATCCCTCAAGCCTCCCTCTTAACCGTCAGAGGTTTTTTTTTTTTCCCCCTCTTTGTGTAACTCTTTTCTTGGGTTTCTGTAATGGTTTCATATAGTATTTCTCCTTTCTGTGGTTGGCTTACCTTACTCAGCATATGCCTTCCAGATACATACATGTGGTGATATATTTGACTGGTTTCATCTTTGTTCTTAATCACTGCATAGTATTCCATTGTGTATATGTACCATAATTTGTTTATCCATTTATCTATTGATAGGCATTTAGGTGGTTTCTGTCTTTTGGTTATTGTAAATAAATCTGAGATGAACATAGGTGTGTGTATTTGTGTTGATGTGGTGGCTTGCTCTTCTCTGGGATGTATCCTCAGGGTAGTAGGGTATTTCCGTTTTTAGTTTTTTAAGGAGGTGCCATACTGTTTCCCAGCAGTGCTTAAGACTCCATTCTCCCCACAACTTCACCAACATTTGTTATTTTATGTTTTTTGGATTACTGCTGGTATTGTCAAAGGGAGGTTATACCTCACTATAGTTTTCATTTCCCTTTTTTCTGATACCTAATGATCGTGAGCCATCTCATGTGGCTGTTAGTGGCCTGAATGCCTTCTTTGGTGATGTGCATGTTCATATCGTTTGCCTGTTTTTTTAATCAGATTATTTGTGTTTTGTTTGAGGTATTGAAGTATTCTATAGGTTTTAGAGATTAGACCCTTGTGAGATATGTCATAGTTCTAATTCTTTTCCTAATCTTTTACTGTTGGTGAAATCTTTTTCTTTCTGCCCTTTTTTTCCCCTGAGTTCCCTATTGCCAGCTTGCTTGTCTCCTCGTGCCTTCTAGTCCTTTCTGGTGAAGTCTTTTGATAAACATAAGTGTTTAATTTTTAGGTGTTCCCAGTTACCTAGTTTATCTTCTGGTATAAGTGCCGAGTTAATTATGGTTTGTTATTTTCTTCATGCCACATTTTAGGGCCCCTAGTATTGTCCCCATTTTTTCTTCTATAATCTTTATTATTTTAGGTTTTAAATTTAGGTCTTTGATCCATTTTGAGTTAGTTTTTGTGTACGGTGTGAAGTACGGGTCCTGTTTCGGTTTTTTGCAGATGGATATTCAGTGTTGCCAGCACCTTTTGTTAAAAAGACTGTCTTTTCTGTGTTTATTGAACTTTGCTCCTTTGTTGAAGATCAGCTGACCATAGGTAGATGGGTTACATTTAGGTCTTGAGTCTGTTCTACTGTGCCGTATCTGTTGTACCAGTACCAGACTGTGTTGCCTACTGTGGCAGTGTACTAGGTTCTAAGATCAGGTAATATGAGGCCTCCTACTTTATTCTTCTTTTTCAATAATGCTTTCTTTCTCCAGGGCCTCTTTTCCTTTTCTTATAAATTTAGTGATTAGTCTTTCCATCTCATTAAAGAATGCTATTGGTATTTGGATTGAGGTTGCATTATATATGTAGATCACTTTGGGCAGAATTGATGTTTGCACGTTGTTGAATCTTCTGCCTGTGTTCACATTTCTAACTTTTTGAGGAAGCACCATACCATTTTCCATAGTGGTTGTACCACCAGCGGTGAATAAAGGGGCAGATGTCTTGTAATGGTGAAACACTGGAAACGTTTCTTTTAAAGTGAGGGAATAGTATGTCTTTTATCAGCACTTCTATTCAGCATTGTACTCTGGTCTGGCCGGCGGAATAAAATAAAGTTAAAATGTACAAGCATTGGAAAGGAACAGAAAGAAAGCTGTCATTGTCTGGTGGTATTATCTATGTAGAAAACCAAAAAAACAGTATGAATAAATTACTAAAAATATTATGAGTTTAACAAGGTGATTGGGTATAAGGTTAGCATACTAAAGTAAATTATATTTCTATGCACTGGTAACAAATAAGGAATAATTTAAATTAAAAAAATATATATAATTTACAATAGCCGTAGATTTAAAATATTACTAAGAACATTGCATACGAAAGATGTACAAAACCTGTATGGAAGACATTATTAAAATTTCTTGAAAGTTACTAAAATCTTTATGTACTACTTTTATTAATAGGAACACAGTATTATAAATTTCTCATTTTTCTTTAAATTGCTTTGTAGCACCACTGCAGTGATAATAAAAATTCAACCATATTTTCTCATGGAATTTTACAAGTATCAATTCTGACAGTTATGTGGAAGACTAAAGAAAAACCAAGAAACAACTTGAAAGGTTACATGAGAACTTAGGGAGTAATGAGTTTATGTTAATAATATATATTTAATTTTTATTAGAATTAAGAGAAAAAAATGAAAACTCATATGTAGAGGCAAGAGTAGAAACTTGGTAGGGATCAGATAGGATCTTGAGCTAGCTTTCTTCATTAGGGACAAAAAATAGTCTGAGCTATAGCATATCACTTTCCAACAGTTCTAGTTGCTCTGTAGATGTTATCTCTGTTACATGTAGTAACTGTGCACGTTACAGGGTAGTATGAATCTAGGAAAATTGGAAATCGTCAAAAATGAAATGAAATGTATAAACATCTATATCCTAGGTGTTAGGGAGTAGAAATGGGCTGGTATTGTATATTTTGAATGGGAGAATCACGTTGTCTCCTATGCTGGAAATAACAGCTTGAAGAGGAATGGCATTACATTCATCATCAAAAAGAACATTTCAGGATATATCCTGAAGTACAGGCTTGTCAGTGATAGGATAATATCCATATGCCTACAAGGAAGGCCAGTTAATATGACTGTTATTCAAATTAGGCACTAACCACTGAGGTTAAAGATGAAGAAACTGAAAATTCCTGTCAGCTTCTGCAGTCTGAAATTGATCAAACCATGCAGTCGAGATGCACTGATAATTTCTGGTGGTTAGAGTGCAAAAGTTGAAAACAAAGAAGGATACATAGTTGGGAAATAACAGCCTTGGTGATAGAAATGATGCCAGAGATTTCATGATAGAATTTTGCAAGACCAACAAATTCTTCATTGCAGGTACCTTTTTTAACCAACATAAATGGTGACTATTATACACATGCTTGGCTATTATACACATGGGGAAACCCTGTTGGGGTGGTGCTTAAGTGCCATGTCTGCTAACCAAAAGTCCAGCAGTTTGAATCTGCCAGGCACTCCTTGGAAACTACGGAGCAGTTCTACCCTGTTCTCTAGCATCGTTACAAGTCAGCATTGACTAGACAGCAGTGGGTTTGGTTTTTTGTTGTTGTTGCACATGGACCTTGCTAGATGAAATACACAGGAATCAAACTGATGACATCAGTGAGAGAGACAATGGAAAAGCTCAGTATCGTTAGAACAAGACCAGGTGCTGACTGTAGAACAGACCATCAGTTGCTTGTATGAAAGTTCAAACTGAAAAAAACTAGAACAGGTCAGTTAAAGCCAAGTATGACCTGGAGTGTCACACCTAAGTTTAGAGACCATCTCAAGAATAGATTTGACGCATTAAACACTAATGACTGACCAGCAGACAAGTTGTGGAATGACCTCAGAGACATTATACGTGAAGAAAGCAACAGGTCATTAAAAATACAGGAAAAGAAAGACCAAATTGGATGTCAGAAGAGACTCTGAAACTTGCTCTTGAATGTCAAATAACTAAAGCAAAAGGAAGAAAGGATGAAGTAAAAGAACTGAAGACAACGTAAATTATCATGACATGTGCAGAGAGCTGGAGATAGAAAACCAAAAGGGAAAGAGAAAGGCTCTGCGTTTCTCAGGTTGAAGGAACTGAAGAAAAAACAAGCCTCAAGTTGCAATAGTATTCTACAGGGGTAATATCCAGTGACTCAGGAGTATCAGAAAAAGATGAAAGGAATACGCAGAGACATTATACTAAAAGGATTTGGTTGATGTTCTGCCGTTTCAAGAGATAGTATATGGTCAGGAACCAATGGTACTGAAGGAAGAAGTTGAAGCTACATTAAAGGCGTTGGTGGAAAACATGGCTTCAGGAACTGATGGACTATTGATTGAGATATTTCAGCAAAGAGACATAGTGCTGAAAGTGCTTACTCAGCGATGCCAAGAAATTTAGGACAGCTTCCTGACCAACTAACTGGAAGAGATCCATATTTATGCCTATTCCTAAGAAAGGTGATCCAACCAAGTGCAGAGATTATTGAACAATATGATTAATATCACACACTAATAAAATTTTGCTAAAGGTTGTTCAAAAATGATTGCAGCAGTACATTGACAGGGAACTACCAGAAATTCAAACTGGATTCAGAAGAGATTGTGGAACCAGCAGTATCGTTGCTGATGTCAGATGGATCTTGACTGAAAGCAGAGAATACCAGAAAGATGTTTTACCTGTGTTTTCTTGACTGTGCAGAGGCACTTGACTGGGTGGATCTTAACAAATTATGAATAACATTGCAGAGAATGGGAATTCCAGAACAGTTAATTCTGCTCATGAGGTTTCAGGTCAGGAAAGATGTGCATCACGGTTATACCCTTTCATCATACCCGTTCAGTCTGTATGCTGAGCAAATAATACAAGAAGCTGGAGTATATGAAGAGGAATGAGGCATCTGGATGTGTCACCTTATGCAGGTGACACAACCCTACCTGCTGAAAGTGAGGAAGCTTTGAAAAGCTTACTGATGAAGTTCAAAGACCACAGACTAGTCACTGTATCCTGCCCCTCAACACCAAGAAAGCAAGAATCCTGACGTCTAGTACCAGTAAGTAACTTCATGGTAAATGGAGAAAAGATTGACATTGTCAGGGATTTCACTGTACTTCCATAATCAGCAACCATGGAAGCAATAGTCAGGAAACCAAAAGATGCATTGCATTGGGAAAATGTGCTATAAAAGACATCATGAAAATATTGAAAAGTGAAGATGTCACCTTGGTGACAAAGGTGCCCCTGACTCAAGCCATGATCTTTTCAATCACACTGTGTACATGCAAAAGCTAGACAATGAATAAGGAAGATAGAAGAACTGATGCCTTTCAGTTGTGTTGTCAGAGAAGAATATTGAGTGTACAGTGGACTGCCAGAAGAACAAACAGATTTGTCCTGGAAGAAGTACAGCCAGAGTTCCGTGGAAGGAAGGATGGCAAGACTGTGTCTTGCCTGCCTTGGACATGTTGTCAGGAGGCATCAGTCCCTGGAGGAGGACGTCATGGGTGGTAAAGTAAAAGGTCAGCGGGAAAAAGGAAGACCCTCAACAAGGTGGAGTGACACAGCTGGTGCAACAGTGAGCTCAAGCATGAAGATGATTTGGGCCACAGCACAGGACTGGGCAGTGTTTCTGTTGTGTGTAGGATTGCTATGAGTTGGAACCAGCTTGACAGCATTTAATAACAACAACGTCTTAATTTATATGAACTGTCCGTGTCTTGCTTCTGAGATCTTTCTGTGGTACTGTGACATTGCTTCCTCTATAACTGCTGGCACTGTGGCATGGGAGGGGATCACCTCCAGCTGTCAGACACGTCTGACTGCAAATACTAGCTCTGTCATTGACTGACATGTGTCTCTGCACAAATCACACGACCTGTCTGTCCTCACCTGTGACATGTATCCCCTTACAGGTTATTGTGTGTATATGAAATGAATGAATTAAGCACTTCTTAATGAATGTTAGCTGGTTTTAGTATTACCACCACTGTTACTCAGAAATTGAGGTGTGAGAAATTTATCTGACTTACTCAAAGCCATATAGCTAATGTAGGGCTGGTGAGCAGATCCAGGAAGTTAATGCAAAGGCTGTGTTGCTGTGTGATTTTACGCTGTCTGAGTTAACCATGAGAAGGGTTAGCTTGAGTTTAGGGCTTTGGAAAAAATCCTTTCACTTTCATGTCCTTTTCAAAATTCATTTCCGTGGCAAGATTAACTGCCTAACATCTGTGTAGTCTGAGGATTTGATTTTAGGTGAAACTTCTTTAATTCTTAACCATCGGATACTTGTTTTCCTTTTTTTTTTTTTAAAAAAAAAAGGCACATAGTCATTTTGAAATACTCCTAAATGAAGTATATCTCGAGTATTGCTTGCATCGGTTATAAGGAGACAAGGTGCCTTTCCTAGTGTTGGAGAAACTGTTAGATCAGACAGACGGGGGAGGAAACTAATACTTGTTTTAAGATGTGGTTGGTGATGTGGAGTCAAGGGTGTTGTGGGAGTCTGGGGGTGGGAGCAGGATTTTACAGAAGGCAGCTAGGAGGAGAAGCTTGACTACGCTTAGGAGGAGCCTAGGGTGACAACTTTTTTACATATAGGTTTAGTTTATAAATTTAGAGTCAGTTTACCTGTGTAGGAAACCATGGTTGCATAGTGGCCAGAGTGCTACAACTGCTAACCAAAGAAGTGCAGTTCAGATCTACCAGGCGCTCCTTGAAAACTGTGGGGCAGTCCTGCTCTGCCCTGTAAGGTGCGATGAGTTGGAAATTGACTCGAAGGCAATGGGTTTGGTTTTTTGGGTTTTTTAAAAATCTGTGTAAGTGTTTAGAAGTAGTGTATATCCAAGAAGATTGCTCAGAGAAAGACAAAGTAATGGAAAATTACTTTAGGTTCTTTCTGAATCCCTGTGATGTCTCCCTTCCTTTGTGCTACTTCATGATGTACTTAAAATTTTTATTTCATTTTTTTATAGTTGTAGGTTACTTACTAATCTTTATGCCTTTGAAGTACTACAATATTTGAATGTGGCTAGTTCATACTACTTCCCAAAGAAAATCAGAGATTGTATCAGTTAAAGGAAGGGCTCTATATAATGATCTATCTTAAAAATGTATTGGAAATTTCAGTTAAAACTCTGCAAATTTACTTCGAGAGCCAATTGGCATAGCTAGTGTATTGCTAAGAGAGTCTTCTGCATGCCATTGGTGAGTGGCATCTGGGGTCTTAAAAGCTAACAAGCTGCCATCTGAGGCACACCAAGTGGTCTCAACTCAGCGGAAACTGATGATCACCAAGGACCACAACAACGTGGGCACAAGAGAACCCAGAAGAAAGAGAGACCCACGTGAGTGGGTGACTGCATTGACATGTGACCTGAGGAACCGGATGGTGCGGGGCCACCACCAGTGACAGCTGTGATGGGGCTCACAAAGTTGAGTCTCACTGGCAACATGAGAACAAAAAGGGATGCACCCTGAGAACTCCACTAAAAGACCACAATTGATGGTCCAGAGGTCTTGGGGTTCCCTTGGGAGTATGGACCCTTGTCCTGATGCTGCCCCTGCCCATAAATAATTACTGAGGTCAGCTCTTTGGACAGCAGTGGATTGGACTTGATGACACAGAGTGACCATATCATTTGTGCGCTTTATGGTTCTGTGCATCTATAGAATGCCGTCCTGCTGGCCTCTTACTTTAGGTGGGGGAAAGGGTGAAAAGGAGGGGACAGGAGATTGTTCGGAAGATATGACTGCCGTGTATTAGAACAGAGAGGAGCAGTGTGCTGTCACTGGGCAGGGACAGTATTGGGAGCTGCGCATAGGAGGGCATGCAAATTTATATTGGATTGTACACTCACTCAATTACCATAAATAAATAAAAGACACCTCAAATCTAAGACAACAGATATTATTGTCCACAAGACTGTCTCTTAGTAAGACTCTTCTGTATTCCAGAGGGCAGGCAACAGATTTTGAGTCTGGGCATGGACTTACAGCTGGAATGGATGAGACTAGAAGATTTTCAGAAGCATCTGGATGGAGAAGATGAGAATTTTGCCATGGCAGACACAATTCCAAGTAGTAAGTATCTTTGGAATTATAGGAATTCTTTTCACAACTCTAGGCATATAAAACCTAATTTATCTTTTCTTTCATTTTAGATACATTGAGAGATGCTGTGAAAAAAGGGGACTATATTACTGTAAAGGTTGCACTTAATTCAAGTGAAGACTATAACCTGGACCAAGAGGTAATATGTCTTTGAATAATCTCATGAAAAGAGGTTGGAAAGTACTGGTTTCAAACAAATTCCATTTGATTTCTTTTTTCCTTTTTATTAGTTGCAGAGGTAAGGCACATTCACTTTATAAAATTCAAGCATTGTAGAAATATGTAATGTGCAAAATTTTAGTTCCTGTATGTAATTCCAGCGCCCCAAAATTGCCATCTCGATTAATCATTGATTTTTCCTATTTAAATGTTTGCCGGTTCAAAGAGCATAAAATGATACCTCTTTATTTTAATTTGATCATTTGTGTTTCTTTTTGTAGTTATTACAAGTGTTGCTTTAACTGAAATATCACAAGTGGATAGCTTTAACAAATTTATTTTCTTTTACAGTTTTAGGAGTCTGAAAGTGTAAATTCAGGGTACTGTTTCTGGGAGAATTCTTTTTCTCTGTTGGTTCTGAACGAAGGACCTTGTCTGGCTTCTGCTTCCTGAATCCTTGGAGATTTCTGTTTGTCTTGGCCCTGTCATTCCCCATCTGTGCTCTGATTCCTATATCAGTCCTTCTTCACTAAAATAACAAAGGTAACCCGTTCCCAAATAGGATTAAAACCTCAGGCAAAGAGGTCAGAATTCACAGCTGATTTGGGTGGGAGACATAAGTCCGTAACACCATCTTTCTGTTTCTGTTCGAGTTTTCATAAAGATTTGTAGAGACTTTGTGATATGGAAATATTTTAGTCCTGTCTTCCTGGTTTTCAGTTTTTGTTTGTGCTTTCATCTTTTACGGCATAGAGGATTTTTATTTTTAGATTTTTATAGCTGTCGGTCTTTTTCTGTATGATTTTTGGCTGTCTTGTCTTGATTAGGAAAGGATTTTTATGTTTTCACTTATTAGGTTTCAGTGTGGATTTTTTAGGTTTAATCCTTTGGTATTACAGGTCCAAAAGAAACGAACTAAAGAGATACTGCTGGAATTAGGCACTTAAGCAAGATTTTATGAGTTTCTTGGTTTCATCTAGGTCTTTATATTTTTAGATTTACTCCTACATATTTTATAACTTTTTCTCCCTACAAAATATTCTTTTTATAAATAGTCATGCTAGTGGGTGTTACGTGGTATCATTATTTTGATTTGTGTATCTGGTGGTACAGTGGTTAAAAGCTGTCTATGGCTGCTAAACAAAAGTGGGCAGTTTGAATCCAATAACTGCTCCTTGGAAACTCTGTGGGGAAATTCTACTCTGTTTTTTAGGGTTCCTTTGAGTTAACACACCAAATTGAGTTGATAGCAATGAGTCAGTGACTAATGACGTCCTTATTGGCCATTTGTATATCCTTTGTAATTGGATTGTCTTTTTATTGTTGAATTGTGGGAATTCTTCCTAAGTACTGGCTATTAAACTAATCAGGTATATAGTTTGCAAATGTTTTTCTCAGTGTCTCTTCACATTGTTGATAAAGTCCTTTGCTACACAGATGTTTTTAATTTTCATGAAGTCCATTTTATCTTCCGTTGCTCATGCTTTTGGTGTCATCTAAGAATTCCATGTCCAGAAAGAAGAAGATGCTGAGAATTTAGCCGTAGGTAGAAAAGAGGGTGCTGCTCAGCCATGCAGTGAGGTAGCAATAGAAATATGCAGGCTACCACCACCAATTGCTCAGAGATTTTTGTGACACAGGACTCCAGCATTGCATATTTGATACTTTTCTACAATTTCATCAGAATGAAAAGTAGAAAGAAGCAGAGTGGTTGGTCGTACTTTACTAGACAAAGTGGTAAAAGAAAGATGAGCTCAGGGCTTTAGAGCCACACGACAGGACAAGCACTGCCTAAAAGTCCCCACATTTGCCGGTTGTGCCCTGAACGATGGCTTTTTTTGGTTTGTTTTTGGTGTTTTAGATGAAGATTTACAGAACAAACCAATTTCTCATCAAATGGTGTACATACTGTTATATTACAGTGGTTATAACAACCATATGACGTGTCAACACTCCTCATCCTTGACCTTGGGTTCTTAGTCCCAGTTTTCCTGTCCCTTCTTGTCTTCTAATCCTTGGCCCTGAGCTGCTGTGCTTGCCCCTTGAGTCTCATTTGATTTTATGGGCATGTACAGTCTTTGGCTGAAGGGTGAACCTCAGGAGTGACTTCATTACTGAGCTGAAACATGTTGAAGGAGATAGTCTTGAAATTTCTCCAGGCTGCATCAGGGCAGCAAGTCTAGTGTTTTCTTTTGAGTTAGAATTTTGTTGCAGTTTTTTGTCTCAAGCTCTGGAGCTCTCTGTTGGGATCCCTGTCGGAGTGTCGGCGATGGTCACTGGGCACCATTGTTGTACTGGACTCAGTCTGGTGGAGGCCGTGGTGGATGGGGTCTTGCAGCCTTTCAGACTAATCATTCCCTTGTAGCTGTAGTTTTCTTCATTCTTCATTCTTCCTTCTTCCTGAAGGGGTAAGACCAGTGGAGTATTCTAGATGGCCATTCAGAGGCTTTTAAGATCCCAGAGGTTACTCACCTAAGTAGGATGTGGAGGATTTTTGTTGTAAACTATGCTATGCCAGTTGAGCTAGACCATGGTTCCCCAAGACCATGGTCCCCCTGCCCCTGGCCCAGCAGTTTGGTCCCCCAGGGAGTTTAGATGTGTCTGTAGAGCTTCTGTGACCGTGTGCTGTACAGGTGGTGCACATAGCTGCATTTCTCATCGTAAAAGAACTGATATTGCCAGAAACCAAGCCTAGAGTCTTACCATAAGAATGACTGAATTCTACAATGCCACTTGAATTCTCCTGTCAAATGGTATCTGAACTTAAAGTTAAGGCATTGATTGAGAAAATGTGTGATCCTAATACTTGGATGGAGACATATGGGCAAGTAATCAGGAAACTGGAGACACTGAGTCCCAAAATTCTGTTGAATCACTCTTAAAAACAAAACCAGCCCTGTTAACTTTCATCTGAAGAGATAACTCCGTTCTTGCCTGCTAAGCGAGCCTCCCCAGTAGAACCATTGCCCCTTTCACTTGATCTGCTGACGTTGACGTAGCTATGCCTGAAGAACCTTTTCCTGAGATACTGCCTGGGATATCACATAAGATAGATGTCTTATGTTAGTGAATGTTCCTAGGACCCATTCCTACCACCCATTTTGTTTTTAGACATACAGCTGGACTTAAAGTCTAAGTGAGCTCCAAGTGACATAAAATAGCAATCTTCAAGGACACTGGGGCTCCCTTCACAAATTGGTTCTTCACTGTTGTGTCTGTGGATCCAATCTGATAAATCTGAACTGCAAAATAAGACCCAGAAGGAGGTATACTGCGTTCCCAAAGAACTGCTTAAGTTTTCTAAGATGTACAAACAGCAATGTAGGGAATATGGGTGGGAATGTACTACAATTCACCAACAGGAACTGACCAAGGCTCAAACACCAATCTGCCTCTAACACTTCCAGCACCACTGGATCAGCCAGATCACATGACCCAAGTGTCAGAGCAGCTTACGTGGCAGCTTAAATCTACAGGAGAGTATTCTGTTATTCTGGTCCGTACTTAAAACTAGTGGCTTAAACAGGCCAGAGTAGCACCCTGAAATCAGGGATATGTTGCTTCTAAAATTTAAGAAGCCTGCTAGACCCAGTGCCTCCTGTAGAAGGGGCCAGATGTAACAACTTATCCTTCACTTGAGAAGGAATATTGTGACATATCTCACACCACTGGACCGTAGAAATTTTGCTGAGGTGGAAGATACCCAAACTCTTTTAGGTAAATTTTCTATCTCCTAGCATACAAATGGAACTCTGATGGTGCAATGATTAAGCACTCCACTGCTACCCAAGAAAGTCACCAGTTCAAATCCACTAGCTGCTCCTTGGAAATCCTATGGGGCAGTTTGTCTTTGTCCACTGTGAGTCAGGATCATTAAGATGATAATGTAATTTTTAATATGCACATGTTTTGCCCATAAATTTAGAGTCACTGCTACTCTTATTAGGTCCAATTAACACAATGTCGTCAGTGTAAGGAGCAGTGTGACACCCTGTGGAGAGGAAAGGTCGTCAAGTTCCTGTGGACTGTTATGACACAGGACCGTAGAGCTGAAATACCTCGAGGGAGAACAGTAAGGGTAGACTGCGGGCCTTGGCAGCTGAGAGCAAATTCCGTCTGGTGGTCCTTCGAGAAAAGTACAGAGAAAACGCATTAGCTAGATCAAGCTACATACCAGGTACTGGGAAATGTATTAATTTTCTCAAGCAATGGAGCTGCATCTGAAACAGCAGCTGTAATGAGAGTCAGCAATAATCTAGTGTTTTTCTTTTAGTAGTACCAAGAGGCTTCCTGAGGGATGTCCTGTATTCCGGATACACTCTTACTTACCTCTGTTACGTGGTATCACTCAGGTTTCCCCTTGATAATCTGGATCAGTCACACCAACCAATAGGGTAGCGTGTCGCATCCAACGCATGCCTCTGTAAGTCGGTAACACCTCGTTCACGATGGGTAGCTCAGGCTGCATGGTGACTTGGTGGTCCATGGTAAAATGTTCAGTCCACTGTAAGGCCCAGTGACAAACTCCTTAGGAAGTCTCTTGGTACTACCGTGCCCTGCGATTAAAGGCAGTGGAAAACTACAGTAACTTAGTTGTGACATGACTACTAATGGCCTAGACCCTTCAGGAATTAACTATTGGGTCAGACCACCAGACATAGAACCATGATGTGCTGCAGAGGGTGAAGGGGACATGGGATGGGTGCTAGAAGAAGGTAATTTTAAATACCAGCCATGACCAACTACAATCACCAAAACTGTAATCATTTTTAGTATGTCACCCTTGTTTTATGTATATGTATGTGTATATATTTAACAAATATCTTTGTTTTCTCTCCCTCTCCCCCCTAGTCCTTTACTTTTTATAAAATGTAAGCAATCCTAGTGCATTTTCAGTTATACACATGGAAATTGTACCATGTTAGATGCAAGTTTCTGACTTTATAATTCTCTGTAGAGATTATGGGTAGTTTAAGGAAATCTGCAAAGGTACCAACTTGACAAGGAGTGGACTGGGATGGTTAAGGTTGTATATCAGTGTGACTGGGCCATAATTCTCACTGGTGTGGCAGTTAGTAAAAGGATGCCGTTTGGTGCTTAAATAATTATGTGGTCATCTTCCATTTTGTTATCTGATGTAGTCATCCTCCCGTTTTGTGATTTGATGGGAGCAGCCAATTAGTTGAAAAGGGAGTTTCTTGGAGGTGTGGCCTGCATCCAGTATATATGGGTGTTCTGGCAAAGCCTGCTCTCTGGATCCTGCATCAACTTGACCTGCAGACCTTGCCATCCTTCAGTCCAGCAACCCCAAGACCCAGCAGCCTTCTGGCTGACCTGCCTATTTTGGTTTAATCAAACCCTGAAGCCACTTCAGTTAGGACAAGTCTCTAGCTGCATGAGATTAGTTTTTCTCTCTCTGTCTGGCACATGCTGTGTGTATGTCTGTGTGTGTCTGTGTGTCTGTGTGTCTGTGTCTGTGTCTGTCTGTGTGTCTGTGTCTGTGTCTGTCTGTGCGTGTGTGTCTGTGTGTGTCTGTGTGTCTGTGTCTGTCTGTGTGTGTCTCTGTGTGTCTGTCCGTGTCTGTGTGTCTGTGTACACCCATATCTGGAGAAAGGCCCTTGTCATGCATCAGTCTTCCATTGCTCTGGGAGCATCTCAGTGCAGGAACCTCAGGTCCAGAAAGTGCTCTCTGTTCCTCGCCCTGTTTCTTTGATAATGTAAGGTCCCCAACTTTCTGCTTGCTGGCTTTCCTTTTCTCTCTTGTAAGGTAAAAGGTGGTATAGGCCACATTGCCAGGAAACTCCCTTTCCATTACCTCAGGAAAGTGGACTCAGTAAGGGTGTGTCATGGATTGACCTGTGTTCCCCCAAAATGTGCATGGGTGTTTGGCTAGGCCATGGTTCCTGATATTGTGGAATGTTCCTTTGTGTTGTAAACCATGCCCCTATGATGTTAATGAGGGAAGATGGGTGACAGTTGCATTGGTAAGGCAGGACTCAATATGTAAGATTGTTTTGTGCCTGGAGTTAGTAGCTTGAGATATAATGGAAAGAAGCTAGCAGAGAGATTTGGGGACCTCATACCACCAAGAAAGCAGTGCTAGGAGCTGAGCACATCCTTTGGAAAGGCCTGCACCTTAGAAGTTTCCAGTCCAGGGGAAAATTGATGACAAGGACCTTCCTCCAGAGCAAACAGATAAAGACTTCCCTGGAATAGATGCCCTGAACTTGGACATTTTGCCCACTGGACTGTGACAGAATAAAACTTCTTTGTTAAAGCCGTCCACTTGTGGTATTTCTGTTGAAGCAGCACTGGATACCTAAAACATAGACCGTTACTTATCTAATTCAAATAGTGTTCACTTGTTTGTCATGAATAGAATGGACTTACGGAACTTGTAGTGGTCATTTTTTGCCTCATGTCTTTGGTCCAGCGTAAATGAATATAGTGAATTGTGAGTTTCACCTCTTTTACCTAGAGCAGAAAGGAGAATTTGGGACCTGGAATGTGACAGGAAAAAAATATCATGTTTTTATGCAGATAGCACCCACAGTCTACATTTCTTGGCCAACCACACCCTCTTACTTAGGAGATATTTCTGTCAACACGCTATGCTATTTTTGTAGAGCAATATGTAATATAAAAAACTGGCATAGCAGTGCTTTTAAAAATTATTTCACTTTGGGAACGGCACAAGTGACAGTCAAACATGGAAGCGTGCACTGTTGTATAAAAGCATGGTAAGTACCTTTGCCATTTATCCAGCATCATGTATGTAACATTGTTTATCTTAAGTTATTGTAACATTTGTGTATGAAAAATCTCTAATAGTTGTTAAATATTTACGACAGTAGTTAAAAAGTTTAGTAAATGCTGTTTAATAATCTCACATTGATGCATCCTAGGTGGAGACACTTAGTTTGGAAGCTTTTCTGATTACATAATAACATGTTTTCTTTTTAACAACAACAAAAAATGGTCAAGGATTCAAGTGGAATGACTCTAGTGATGCTTGCCGCGGCCGGAGGACAAGATGACCTCCTGAGACTCCTCATCAAAAAAGGGGCCAAAGTTAATGGAAGACAGAAAAACGGAACCACGGCACTGATACATGCAGCAGAGAAGGTCGGGGACTTAGATGATGCATCAGGTTTACAATCGTTATAGCATTCTGCTTGGGGGCTGAGAAAGAATCTTAGTGAAATACAGTAGAGATGGGAATAGCAGTGAGTGGGGTCATACAATCCTGTAACTCTGTAATTCGTATTTCATTTGATAAGTGACTTGTAGTGAATAGATACTTTCAACAACAGTCCAAAAACACCAAATTCATTGGCATCGTCAGTTCCAACTCATAGTAACCCTACGTTACAGGATGGAACTGCCCCATAGAGTTTCTAGGGGGCACCTGGTGGATTTGAACTCTTAACCACTACACCACCAGTGCAATGGTAGTACTGTGTAATCAAAGTTTCAAAAAGGAAAGTGTCTCATTAAAAGTATCTATATTAAAAATGACCTCTGCTTAAGATACTAATGTTCCCTTTTGTTAGTAATTTAATTAAAATATTCACATGTAAAGAATCTATTCACAGAGGCTCTAATGTTATACTTCAGGTTGAAGTTGCTGGCAAAATAGCTTGTGATTGTGCGTTAGTGTACAAGAAGTGGAAGAGCCTAATTCATGGTACAATTACATTCTTACAGGGATCTCTCTAGGGACGAAATGAGAACAATATACTCAGCAACCTGCCTGAGATTGAATCTGCTAATGACTAACAATGTCTTTTAAAGGATTTTAGAGATTGAATTTGTTTCTTTTGTTTTTAACAGAACTTTTTAACCACAGTGGCTATACTTTTGGAAGCGGGAGCTTTTGTCAACGTCCAGCAGAGCAATGGTGAAACAGCTTTAATGAAGGTAAATATGCTGCACTGGGCAGGTGTCCGTGGGAGGGCCTGCATGGTGCCGCATGCTGAGCTGGGCCCTGGGAGTGCGGCGGGGAACAGGGTCGTCTCTGAACGCAAGCAGCTTGTGGAGAGTAGGAGAAGTAGACCAGTAAACAAGCTGTTAACCACGGTGTGACCGCTGTGTGATAGGAATAAACAGAGAGCTGCAGCTCACATAAAAGGGTTACCGAGTCGGGTCTCAGCTCAGGGAGAGCTGGATGGCAGATGGCAGATGGCAGGTGGCCCAGCACTGCCTTCAAAAACAAATACAAGTTATTGGGGTTGATGCATATGAGGGAGCTAAAGGAGCATAGCCCAGAACTGGGTGTCCCCCTACACGCCAAGACCTGTGAATGAAAGGCAGCGTGATGTGTTTTTGTATTTCCACTACTGTTCTGTATCCATGAATTCGTCTCTATGTGTTTTGGAACTCTCATTTGCAGATATAATTTGCTTAAGTGAGGAGTTTTTAAACCTTCTTTCTCTCACTCACATATCTTCCCCACCCACATACATATCTGTTACTACCTTTTGTTGTTTATTAATTTTTCATTTGCCTTAAGTTGCCCTTCTCCCCTCCCTCCAGTTCTTAAATGGATGTTTCTAGGTTCTTGGCCCACATTGTTGTTTGGGCGTAGCAAGTCCGAACACTGAGACTGTCTTTCTGCCTCCTCCTTAGGGATGCAGCTTTGTGTAAGTTGTTGATCCACGTAGAGATTTATCTGCAGTAGCTTTTCTAACCTCCTTTCATAACTAAGATAGTGCAGGTACAGCACCTGGTTTCGAGCCGGGAGTCTGGCCCTGAACCGTGTCTTGAATGGGGCTGTTATTCTAGAGCACTGGCTCATCTGTACCTCTACCCCCTTCTGCACTTGTAGTTCAAATCTTGCTCCCTGCTTTTTGTTTCTTGTTGATTTGTGGTTTATGGAAATGTTTATTTTATTTGTGAGCCTAGCTCTTCAATTTTTCTTAGTGTTTCTATCAGCACCATGTGTTTAGCAGAGGTGGCACCTCAGAACAGGGGTTGAAAACTACTAGGTGGGTAGCTAAGTCTGGCAGCTCGAGAGTGTGTAGGGATGGCGGGGGACAAAAATTGTATCTCATGTTAAGGATTTAAGAATTTATCTGTAGGATAATTGTGAGTCATTGAAAGATTTAACCTACAGAGAAACAATCAGATTAAAGGTCTTGTTTTTGGTGTTTTTTTATTTTAATGTTCCTTAAAAGGAGGAATGAACTGGTTAGATGAGGCAGGCAGTTTCCCGTCTTGTTGGGAGACTCTAAAAGTTATTTGAAATGATAGTATTCTCTACTTAGTTAATGACAGTGGGGATCCAGAGATGTGGGTCAGATGTGTAGGTTTTTAAAGAGATAGGGTTCACAGGACTTGGTGATTCAAAAGGATGCTTGCTAACCGTGTTTTTTTCTGAATTGGGGAACACGGGCAGTGCGGATGTGGGGTGCAGGATGGCGCCTTTGGGCTTCTTACGCACTAAATGTTCAGAAGGCATTTTCACGTTTCAGTCTTTGGCTCAGGAGAGAGAGAGACAGGCCTCAGGTCCGAGAGTAATCAGTGTAGGTGACAGTGATTATAACAACAGGTTGAAAGCCACAGTTTATATCCACAGGCTGTAAGGAAGGAGAAGAATGCCAGAGATGGAAGGAGGCTATGTAGGAAGGGCCAGAGGTAAGAGGAAAACCGAGGGAGGGTATCCTGAAAGCCCAGAGAGGAAGGAGGGTACTTCAAGGAGAACAGTGCCCAGTGGTGCAGAAAAGTCAAACAGTTATGGCACTGGAAAATACCGTTTGGACTTAGCAGTTTAGAGAGTGTTGGTAACCCTGTCAAAGAGGAGTCTGAGTGTGACCAAGAGTGTTGGATTGCAGTGGGAGGTGAGGGTAGGGAGAGGAAGTGTAGGGCACTCTGAGCAGCTTGTTTGTTAAGAGAAAACACTGGGGAAAAGTGGGCCAAGGAGGGATTTGCTGGTTCTTCCCTTTAATTAGCATCTAAATAAGGTAGACTGCCTCTGCCTACAGTTAATGTGCTATGTTTGTTTAGGTGCTGATTCCTGGAAAGTAGTATTTTAATTGCTTTAAGGATTTAATATAGAGGACTGCCAGTTAAGTTCCTGAACTCATCCTAGAAAAAGAGATAAATATCACTGTGGTCATAGTGATAAATATCACTGTGCTAAGTAACACTATGGTCACCTTCAGAGTACTCCACTCGGAAAGCTATGCACTGACGCCAGCACCTACTCCACCTTCAAAGCAGTTTTGGAACTCTTTCTGGAATGGCCATCAGAGCTGTCATTGTATTGCTCTTGATGTCCTGGATGTCATCAAACTGTCTTCCTTTTGATATTTCCTGTATCTTCAGGGAAAGAAAAAAGTCATGGGGGGCCAGATCAGGAGTAGGGAGGTTGTTCCAATACACTTACTTGTTTACTGGCTACAGACTTCCTCACAGACAACTATATAATTAAGTTCATAAACTTCCCGCTTGGTACCATGTGCAAAGGCCATTCCAGAAGGAGTTTGAAAATTGCTTTGAAGGGTGGATTAGGCGCTGGGGTTAGTGCATAGCTTACCAAGGGGAGAACTTTCCAAAGGGACTGTAGTGGAATTCAACAATGGGCTGTGTGGCAATTAGAGCAGTTAAGTTTCTGGACTTAATTGTCAGACCTCATATTAAATCAGTGTTCCAGAATTTTAGAATTAGAAGAACTAAACATAAGAGGAAGATTTTTAGAATATAAAGCAAAAATGAAACTTTCTGAGGGAAAAAAATACATATAATTGGTCCTTAACGTTTTGTGAGAGGACAAAGAAATAGGGCTGTCTTTTAGGTTGGTGGTGGGAATGGACTTACAGCAGTTTCTCAGCCATCCTGCTACTGACATTTTGAGCCAGATCGTTCTTTGTCGTGGGAAATGTGTTGGATAGTTGGCAGCATCCCTTGTTGGTACTTGAGGCCAATAGTTTGCCTTCCAGTTTGTGACAACCAAAAATGTCTCTACAAAGATAAAAATTGACTCTGATCGAGAACCCTTTTGAAGGATGATTTGTCAGAGTCTATCCAGAGTAAAAAGATACACCTTGTATCATACAAGAGCATGAATCTGAATCCATGGATCCACGTATCACGTCATACACAAAAATTAATTCAGAATGCATCAAGGGCCTAAATGTGAGATCTGATGCTATGAAATTCGTGGGAGAAAACACGGAGACCGTACACTGAGTGGATAACTCAGCTTCTGCTCACAATGACTGATCCTAATAATGAGAGACCAAGGTGGGAGAGTGGAAAAAGGCCCCTTTGTTTCATTGTACAAGGAAAGGAGGCAGTTGAGACTGCTTCTCCTGCCAGACTGCTTAGCGAGGGTGAGGGAGAAGCTTACTTGCTAGGGGTTTACAAGTGCGAAGTTCTTACAGGTTACTTCAGAACATTCTTCATCATGCTGTGCAGGCACAGTGGGGTTTACATACAGCTTCATGCATTACGAAGCCTTGGTGGCGTGGCGGTTGAGTGCTGTGTCTGCTAGCCAAAGGTCAGTGGCTGAGACCCACCAGGCACTCCTGGGAGGCTGCGGGACGGTTCCACTCTGCAAATCAGCATCTACTCAATAGTGGGGGTTTCATGCATCCAGTGTTCAGAAAAGGGCAGCTAAACTCACCCCAGAGGTGGGCAAGTTATTCTCTCTGAGATTTAAAAGGTTATCCTGAATGTCAAAACATGCTGCATAAACCAGCTTCCACCAGTTTCCCCTAACTGGGGGCAGCGGTGTGAGAGGGGAGCCAGGATTTTGATGTAAAGCGATGGGGCATGCTAGGCAAGCTGCTCGAGACGCTGGAGGTTCCTGCAGCCTGGGAGCCTCTGTCTTAGTCATTTCTTTTCTTTTTGGACATTGGTCATTCAGGACCGGTGTCCATTCTGAACTGTAACCTGGCTGCACATTTTTTGGCGTGTTCTTGGGGGAGAGGGTAAATACTGTACCTAGGCCCGTCATCGTGGCTGCTGATCTGCTTGTTGAGGTTTTACGGGTAGGGTGGCAAGGTATGCACCAGCCTTCTGGTGTGTTGGACTCTCCCTAGAGTCTTGTTTTTATTTATTAGCTGTGCCTATTTATTAATTGTGCCACTCTCTTAGCCAGTAAGTTGGATGGAGAGAAAGAGGTTATTTGTTACCCTTGTTCTACATGCAAAGGGGAATGTGAACAAACCCCACAGTTGTCAGCCAGTCAATATGGTTTACAACTGTCTGGTGCAACTTATTAAGAACATTTAAAAGCCCATTTTACACATAGGGTGACTCTTAGGAATAACCACAACCCCTTGTGTGTGGTTTATTTTGCTCTCTCAAAGAGCTATGGCAGTCTGACCTGTTCCAGTAGAGTACACAGGTATAAGAGACAATACTAACACCGAAGTTATTAGCAGTGTTAGGAGTCTTTGGGGATCTCACCTATGCAGGAGGGGGTGAGTAAAACAAATGCTTAAGGTCCTTGACTGTCTCACAAGCCCGGCTGTCTCAGTTCTGATAAGTCTGTCCCTCAGTGTCCAGCAGGGTGGTTTTTATCATCCAAGTATGGTGGATCCAGGCTTTGAGTCAGTTGAGTCTGAGAGCCGTTGGGTAGCCAGCAGGACTTCCAAGGGGCCAGCCCACTTCTGCTGAACAGGGTTGGCTTTCCATACTCAGAAAAGAACAGTCACCGGGCTCAGGAAGGGTGCTCAGGTGAGCTCATTTGTGGAGAAAGACAGAGTCACCTGAGAGACTGCAAGTGTTCAGTAGGCTGAGCATCTCCAGCCCTGTTGAGGAATGGAAGTTGATCAGTACTAAGGAAAGCCACATTGGTCATACTGAGATTGTCAGATAAAGGGCAACTGTATAATAGCTCGGAAACCCTGGTGGCATAGTAGGTTAAGTCCTATGTCTGCTAACCAGCGGGTCAGCAGTTCAAATCCTCCAGGCACTCCTTGGAAACTCCATGGGTCAGTTCTACTCTGACCTCTGGGGTCACTATGAGTCAGACTCAACTCAGTGGCAGTCAGTTTGGATTGTTTTTAGTTTAGATAATAGCTCAAATGGACTAAATTTTAATCTGTCTCTAGAGGCAGACTGAACTCTCAAGAGGGCCATAGGCAGTGCCTCTGTCCATACCAACTTGGACTCTTGGCCCAGCTTTGCTGTGTATCTATCTCTTCAGAGTGTGGTTAGCCTATTCTGCTTCACCACCAGACTGGAATCTAGGATCTGTCTAAGTTCCAGTTAATATCCAGGGTGATTGCCACTGATGGCACCACCAAGGCCACAATATCGGGTCCATTGTCACTGCCAGTGGAAATGGGATGTTCTCTTCAAGGGATGATTGTGTTCAGGAGGTGCTTCACGTCCTCAGGGACCTTTTCAGTCCTGCGAGGAAAAGCTTCGACAGTTTGTGAAAAAGCCACAACCAAACCCAGTGCTGTCGAGTCAGTTTTGACTCAGCAACACTACAGGACAGAGTAGAACTCCTCTCTAGTTTCCAGAGAGCTTCTGGTGGACTTGAACTGCCTGCAGCCTTTTGGTTAGCAGTCATAGCACTTAACCACTACTCCACTAGGGTTTACAGAAAGCCTAGCTGATACTTGTTAGTTCCTGGGGCTTGTGACAGTGTAGTACATCCGTCTGCCAGTTACCTCCAGGCATTGCCCTAGTTCACTGGACGTTAAGGGGCACTTCGCAGAGGTTCTTGGGATGACTTTTGTGTAAGTGGGGCAGCTTTTTCTGTGGGAACAGTAGCTTGGACCTTTGGTTCAATTTAGTGTTCCTTAGCCCAGTCATGTAATGGTATCAAAAGCCTGTTACTGTGTCTTGGTGGAGTCTTTTTATGTTTGCCTACTGTGTTCTAGCGTCTTGTTTTGTTTTGACATGTCCAAATGGACTGTTTGTTGTGAGCTAGTTTATTGGCACCTTAGAAGCGCTAACAAAGGTCCTCTGACCACATAGTCAGAGCTGTTACTAGGTGTGTGAGCCCACACGTACGCACATACTGTTTACTTGGCTGTTCACTTGTCTTGGGTGGATTTAGCTCATGTCACCAGGTGGTAACCAGGTACGTGGCAGAGGCTCTGCGCCTAGCCCTGGATGACTGGTGGGAACACAGCTGTCTGGCTGCACATGCCGAGCGAGGCAGAGGGCTGACAGCCGCCCGCAGGTGTCAGTAAGGAAAGCGTATCCCTGTCCCTTAGAGTGCAGACCTAGGTAGGTTTGGCAGCTGGACCACAGGTGCCTAGTGTCATGGGCTGTAAGGACTGGGAGGCACCACTTACTCTTAGACTTCTGTCATGGGGGACTAGGTGGCATAGAGGGAGCCACTAACCCTCAGGCCCCTGCTTTTAGTAGGTGAGGACCCTGCTTGACAGGCCGAGCAGTGTCAGATGTCAAGAACCTGCCTTTTCACCACAAAGCTGATGCAGTAACGGTAGGGCTCCGGTATATACCCTGTTGCAGTGTGCCCGCATGGGTGTGTGTGGTGGTGAAAGGCATTGAAAGTCTGTGGATCCCTTATGCCTGTGCCTAGGCAAAAGAGCTTTTCTGCCCTGTGTTCCCAGTTTAGGGGAACTGGCAGATTATTATTATTTTGTTGTTATTATTATTATTTGCTGTTTGTTCATTTGTTCTGCCTCCAAAGCTGGGCGAATGGCTCAGGGCACATACGATGTATGTGTCCGTCTCTGGAGCCAGCTGAGGCACGGTGTACACAGTGCAGAGAGCGTGAAGTGTTGAGGGCAGGTGAAAGGGTAACAGGTTTATCCCGAAGGAAAGTTGTGGATTCCCAGTACTGTGTGATTATTCACCATTTTGTCATCTGATATGATTTTCCTATGTATTGTGAATCCCAGTTCTATGACGTTCATGAGGCAGGGTTAGGTGCAGTTGTGTTAATGAGGCAGGGGCCATCTATAAGATTAGATTGTGTTTTAAATGCATCTATTGAGATGTAAAAGAGAGAAGTCAGCAGAGAAAGTGGGAGACCTCATAACACCAAGAAAGCAGCACCAGAAGCAGAGCTTGTCCTTTGGACAAGAGGTTCCTGCATGGAGAAGCTCCCAGACTGGAGTCAGATCGGTGACAGGGACCTGCCTGTCGAAGGCATCCACTTGTGGTATCACGGTTGTAGCAGCAGTGGACAACTACTAAGAAAAGTGATTATTAGTTTACTAGGAGAGAGAGAAAGGGGGAGTCATTGCTGAGAGAACACCGAGTTTCTCTTAATGGTAGTGAGGTCATTTAGAAACAGCAGTAATGGTTGTACGACATAATTAGTATCACTGAATTGTACATGTAAAAATTGTTGAATTGGCAAATATTGCATATTTTTTACCACAAAAGCAATAAATAAAGCAATTTTTAAATGTTCCTGTATGACCCAGCAGTTATACAATGTAGAAACTTGTTCTATAGAAATATTGATAGAATATCCATATAAATATAATGGCATTTTTTTAATACTGAAAAAACTTGACATGTGCCCATCAGTAGTCAGACAATGAAATTATTGAATCTCTATGCCATGGACCTACAGCTAATAAAAAGAAAGATGTAGACAGCATCAGTGTGCCAGTGTGAAAGTTATCCAAGAGAAGTTACTAAGGAAAAAAAGCAAGCTATAGAATGGAAACAAAAAAATGAGTTTTGTGTACATGTACATACACATACTCCTATACAGATAGAAAAATGGCTTATAAGGAATTGAGCATTTCTGTCTGGGCAGTGGGATTTCTGAGTTTGAAAAGGTAATGGAGGGGAACTTTCAGTTGTCTCTACATGCTTCTACACTTACGAAAGAAGAGGTATTTTTTGATTGATCACGTATCATGATCATTTGTAATTTAAGGAAGAATCAATGAAATATTTTCCTGCTCTAAGCCCCTTTTCGTACAGATAAGGAAGCTAAGTCTCAGAGATAAGAAATAATTTGTCCAGCTCACTCACACAGCTAGTGAGTTGTCAATCTGGGACTGGAGCCTTGGTATTATAACTTCTTACTGTGATTTTTAAAAAAATTTTTTTACTAAGCTGTCAAATGTTTTAAGTTATTTGCAAGAGTCATCGTTAAATAGTGTACAGAAGCTCGAGGATTCAAATAAACATCTAGGACTCTGTGACAGCTTTGGAGCCCTGGTGGTAGAGTGGTTAAGAGCTCAGCTGCTGACCAGAAGGTAGGCGCTTCACGTCTACCAGCCACTTCTGGAACACCGTGGGGCGGTTGTACTCTGTCTTACAGGGTCACTGTGAGTTGGAACAAACCCGAGGGTACCTAACAACACCTGTACTCAGATGATTAGAACTTTTTCAGAGTCGATTCAAGCAACGCAGAATTCATTCAGACTGGCAGCAGCTGTACGAACAGTGTGTCCCTGGCCGTGACGAGGGAGAAGCGTCGCTGGCGCAGCGGCTCAGCGCTCCCCCGCTAACTGAAAGGGCAGCAGTTGGAACCTGCCAGCTGCCCTGCCAGAGGTGGCTGATGAAGAAGCTTGCCTGGTCTTGTAAATCATCTGCATCATTAAGCGCTGTGTTCTGTTTAGCTGGCTTTTTTCAGTTGAGTGTCTAGCTAGAGGCAGCATGCTCTTCATTTTGCCGTGGGCTACAGAACCTAGTCTGAAGTTCGCAGTATGTTTTTGTAGAAAAGGGTATTCTGCTGGGCCTGCTCTTTCACATGAGTTCATTTCAACGTCACAGTGTTGTGAGGTGTAAATACAGTTATCTGCTTTTGACAAATGGAAAAGTGTGACTCAGAAGAATTAAGGGTCTTACCCCAAGTCGCCTGGCTGGTAAGTGGCAGGAATAGAACCTTTTCCTGAGTCAACTCCTGTAATGGCCTGTGGGCTGTGTCATTGCTGCCGTTTGGCTTTATTGAATTTGAATTTGTATGTGCTTAAGTAATCCCGCCTTGCGAGCAGCTGCTAGAAACATTTTGAAATTATTTTGTGACACTGGGAGGTGATTTGGAAACCCTAGAATGTAGTTTCCCAGTAAGATGTATCTAACAGTGAGGAGTAACAGGTCTTGCTTCTCTCACACAGTATTAGCTCACAGAGACAGCCCACGGGATGAACCAGGGCCTGGTGTGTCTTCTGCCCGGCGAGAAGTATCCTTTAGTTACCATTTACTGCGGACAGACAGTGAAGAACTTAATTGCATGTACAAGTACATTCCTGTATTGTTCACTGAATAAACTAAGGATACCACTCGGCATTTATAGAAGGCTTCATAGTTTCTCATTGGGTTTAAAACATGCCTAAGAAATGAAATACAGGGCAAAGGAAAAACTGAGGCTTAACGGCTTGACCTGTGAAAGAAAGGGTTGAGCCCAGCCTCCAGGCCACCCCTGTCTTCTCAGAGAACACCTAGGCGAACGTGGAGAAAGGAGCAAGCACCGACTGTTACCTACAGAATAAGAGTTAGAACTATGTCATTACTGCTCTTTTTCCTACGTAGGCTTGTAAAAGAGGAAATTCAGACATTGTACGGCTTGTGATCGAATGTGGAGCTGACTGCAATATTTTGTCGAAGCACCAGAACAGCGCACTGCATTTTGCTAAGCAGTGTAACAACGTGCTGGTGTATGATCTGCTTAAGAATCATTTAGAAACGTAAGTATGAAGTGAATACACCGTGGTTAAATTGCGAAGTGTGACATATCTATTTGAGTAAAACCAATCAAACGCACTGCTGTCAAGTCGGGTCCAACTCCTAATGACCCTAGAGGTCAGGGTAGAACTGCCCCATACAGGTTACGAGGAGTGCCTGGAGGATTTGAGCTTGACCGTTTAGTTAGCAGGCATAGCACGTAACCCACTGTTTAGTAGACATATTGTAAGTGGTATGACCGCTTTATAACTGCTCGGAAAAAAAAATTGTTGAGTGCATGTCTTGGTGGGTTTTGTTCCCAGCAGAAAGGAAATAAGCTTAATAAGTGGCGTATAATTATTTTTGCAAGTCACTTAAGATCTTAGAAACTTTCACCCTACTGCCAAATCTAGGGTTATCTCTTAAAATCTTAATTTAACTAGTACGTTTTTATTAAAACATGCAAACTTTAGTTCCTGCTGTTTAAAATGAATTCTACATTGTATTTTATTTTATGTTAAGCTTATTATTCACAACTAGTAATTGTATCTACTTATCAAGTAGATCTTTGGCAGCATGTAACAGAAAGTCCACAAACAGTAGCTAGCAGAGGGAAGGCGTGTTTTTCTTCTTAAAACAAAGCATATAGGGATAGGTGACCTTCAGCAGATAAAGCTGCTCATAGTCTGTTCCTGACCTGCCATACTTGGGATGTGACTTTGGCATTGCCTGTAAGCTGATCACTGCAATTATAGGCCTAGAGTTTGCATGCTTGGAAAGACAAGGGACAAAACAGACAAGATCCAAAAAAAGACATGTGCCTGGTACCTGCCCACTTGACTAGCCGTGCCAGAAGCTTTGCCTGTTCAGGAGCTTCTCGTGCCTCTCTGGCTGGCCGTGCTGCATGGGTGGCTGCCAGAGGTCCTGGGAAGCTGCTGTTTCAGTTCGACAGCGTGCCACCTGGAATCAAGTCAGTTTTGTTAGTAGAGGAAAAGAGAATAGAACTGAGGTGGGAAATGGGACTTTTCTGCCACATATCAAAGCCTTTGTTCACAATGGTTGACAGTTACAGGTAGCCTGCAAGTTTGCCTGGTGTGCCTGAGACTGAGGGCTTCACAGGATACTGGATGTCTAGTGCTAAAGTGGTACAACAGAGGTTCCTGGTGCTTGGAACTTTCGGTGCTCAAACCAGGATGTCCCCAGCAGACCAGATGAGTTGGCCGCTCTGCCAAGAAGACAATGAAAGATACTTTTCTGCGTCTGACAGTACCTGTCACTCTTTTTCATCTAGCACTGTAACAAGACCTTGGGTGGTAATTCTTGAATTCATTTTTTAGCATTTCTGCTTTTTCAGATTGATCTTTGACTAAACATGTGCTGAGCACCAACTGTGTGTCCACCACTGTCGTAAAAGCTGGACGTGGGGAGGCAAAGACCTTCCCCTCTTGAAATTTATGTTCCACTGAGAGGAGAGACAGACAATAAGACAGATGTTTAGTCTGTCAGATACAGAATGGTAAAGTGATAAAACAGAAACAGTGTTACCATTTTTTTGTAAAAAAGTTAAACAAAATTGACTTGATTCCAGGTGGCATTTTTTTTTAATTGTAAAAAGGAAAGCCTCACTGGTCAACAGTAGAATAGATTCATGGCTAATGGTTCTTTTTTACATTAATATTTACAACTCATACTATACTTTTTTTATTAGACTCTCAAGAGTAGCAGAAGAGACGATAAGGGATTATTTTGAAGCCCGGCTTGCCCTACTGGAACCAGTTTTTCCAATAGCATGCCATCGTCTCTGTGAGGGACCAGATTTTTCAACTGATTTCAATTACAAGCCCCCACAGAACATACCAGAAGGTAAACCTGTGCTTTCTCTCTGAAACGTGATACTATAAATATGTTGACTAATATTTAGACTATTTTTTAGGACCCTTCTTTTGAACAAAACCTTACACTCCATTATGCATAATAATAATGTAAAATAGTTAACAGTACACCTGCTCTGACAGGAGACTCAATTCAACAGATAGTGAACATCCCAGGAGACTTGGAAAAGATTCAGTATTAACACTGTATTAACAGTCATTTAAAAATCAAGTAAAAGAGAATAAAGGATAATATCTATGCAGACTGGGTCTTAATAATTACATGTTTTTCCTGACTTTCATTAAAATCTAACTTCAAGATTGTAAGCCCAGACGACAGGATTGTATCCTTTCACCATAGTTATTCAGTCTGTTTGCTGAGCAGATAACCCAAGGAGCTGGACTGTATGAAGAAAAATGGGACATCAGGCTCAAAGAAAGACTTACTAACAAACTGCCATATTCAGTGACACAGCGTTGCTTGCTGAAAGTGAAGAGGATATGAAGCACTTACTAATGAACAGAGACCACAGCCTTCAGTATGGATTGCCCTTTAACATAAAGAAAACAAAAGTCTCCACAACTGGGTCGGTAGGCAGCATCATAATAAATGGAGAAGAGATTGCAGTTGCCAAGGGTTTCATTTTACTTGGATCTGCAGTGAGAACCCGTGGAAGCAGCAGTCAGGAGACCAGATGACGCATCGCTTTGGGAAAATCTCCTGCGCAAGACCTCTTAAAAGGGTTAAAAAGCAAAGATGTCAGCTTGAAGACCAAGATGTGCCCGGCCCATGCCATGTTTCATTTGCCTCATACAAAAGCTGGACAGTGAATGGAAAAGACTGAAGAATAATTGATGCCTTTGATGTTTGGTGTTGGCAGAGGCTGTTGGATACACCATGGACTGCCGAAAGAATGCACACATCGGTCTTGGAAGAGGTATATATAGCGAAAGTGCTCCGTAGAAGCAGGGATACTGAAACGACATCTCACATATTTTGGACATGTTATCAGGAGAGACCAATCCATTGAGAAGGACATCATGTTTGGTAGAATGAAGGGTCAGTGGAAGCACCCTCAAGGAAAGGAACTGACGCCGTGGCTGCAGCAGTGGGGATCAAGCTTTTCATGTAGCGATGGTGCAGGAACCCGGCATTGTTTCTGTTGTACAGACAATTTCTTTTCAATCAAAACCAACTCAGTGATACCTAACAGCAACAGTAGTCTCTGGGCTAGTGTGCCCTGTTAAAAATAAATAAATGTCTTGCCCTCCCGGAAAGTTGAGTAGCAAGAGAAAGAAAGGTGTCTCTGCTGAACATCTGCCCTTTTGAGGCAAACCCCTGGGCTCTGTAGGACCCGGGTGCTGTCTGTGTTACCTGGAGCTGACACTGGTTCTGCCTGCAGGCAGGAGCCTGCCCGCCACTTTTGTTTTGTTAGAAAAACCCCACCTCCATTTAGAAAAACAATCGTTAGTCCTGGACCCATAGGATTTTCTTCCCACAATCTTTATGGAAACCAGTAGCTTTTTCTTTATTATGATTAAGTGACAGTATACAATCCAAGTCAGTTTTGCATGCCTACCTCTCTGCAACTCTTTCTGCTCTCGTCACCCTGTGACAGTACACTCCTTGTTTTTACTCTTCTAATACCTACTTAATGAGCACCTGTCCCCTTCTCTCCACCCTCTCCTCTCCCCTCTAGAAAGAAAGCAGTGGGACAGCCTCCTACATATGTATAAAACCATAAAGTGCACACATCACATGCTCACTCTGTGTCCCTGAGTCCAGTTGATTCTTTGTCTGATGTGTTGACCTCAGTAGTGGTTTGAGGTCTGGACCAGCAGCAAGTCTAGGGGCCATGTTTCCTGGGGAACATCCAGGCTGTCAGGCCAGCAGTTCTGGTCGATCTGCACTCCTCTTTTTCTCATGCTGTGTCAGGGACTCTACGTTGTGTTCCCTGTCAGAACTGTCTTTGGTGGAGGCTGCACACCATCTGGTTCTTCTGGTCTCATGCTGATACAGTCTCCCAGTCATATGCGTCCTTCTGTCTCCTGGGCTCATTTTTCCTCAAGTCTTTGATGTTCTTGGTTGTCATCTGTTCCAGGTGTGTTGAAACCAATGGATGTTCCTCAGATGGCAGCCTGCTGACTTTTAAGACCCAGACACCACTCACCAGTATGAGGTGCAGATGACTCTCTCAGCAAAAGACTAGTTATGCCAATTAACCTCTAAGTCCCCAAAGAATATGGTCCCCAGACCCCTGTCTCTGCTGCTCTGTGCTTTTGAAATACTGGGTTGAATTTGAAAACCTGTTGGTTTATGGTGTAGTCCAGTCATGGCTGACCTGGCTTCAAATGTGTGCTGTCACCCCCTTCACCTAACCGAATTCCTGTCAACTGTCTAGTCTGTGACCAACCCTCTCGCTCCCTCCCCACCCTTGTAGCCATCAGAGAGTCTTTCCTTCTGTGCATAAGTCCACTTTTAAGTCCTTATAATAGTGGTCTCATAGAATATTTGTCCTTTTACTGCTTATTTCACTGAGCATAATGTCTTCTGGTTGATACCAGGTTATGAGATGTTTCCTAAAATCATCATTTTATCATTGCATGGTGTTCCATTGCATATGTATACCATAATTTGTTTATCCATTCATCTATTGATGGGCACCTAGGTTGATTCCATCTTTTTGGTATTGTGGACAGTGCTGCATTAAACATTAGTGTGCATGTATCTGTTTGTGTGATAATCCAAGCAGTGGGATTGCTGGATCATACCACTGCTGATAATTTCTGTTTCTAGCTTTTTAAGGAAGTACCAAAGTGCTTTCCAAAGAGGTTGTACCATTTTGCATTCCCACCAGCAGTGTAGGACATTTCCAGTCTCTCCACAGCCTCTCTCCACAGCTTTGTTAGGGTGAGATGATACTTCATTGTATCTCTAAGAGCTAGTGATTTTGTGAGCATTTTCTCTTGGGTCTTTTGGCTGCCTAGATGCCTTCTTTGTTGAAGTGTCTGTCTGTGTCTTTTGCCCATTGTGTAATTGGGTTATTTGTCTCTTTCTGGTTGCTATTTTACAGTACCTTGTAGATTATGGAAATTAGATATCAGTCTGATATATAGTTGCGAAGTATTTTTTCCCATTTTGTAGGCTGTCTTTTAACTCTCTTGATAAAGTTTTTGGATGAGCATAACAGTTTGATTCGTAGTAGTTTACATTTGTCTGTTTTCTCTTCTGTTCTTTGTGCATTGTTGGTAAGATTTGTAGTCTGTCTAAGCTATGTATTAGAACTCCCATTGTTGTCCCTATTTTTTGTTCTGTATCTTTATCATTTTAGATTTGATATTTAGGTCTTTGACCCATTTTGACTTAGTTTCTGTGTAAGGCGTATGATGTGGGCCTTGTTTCAGTTTTTTGCAGATGGGTATCTGATTTTGCCAACACCATATGTTAAAGAGACTGTGTTACTCCAGCTTACAACCTTTGGCCTCGAGTATCAGCTGTTCATAGGACGATAGTGATATTTCTGGATTCTGGATTCTTTTCCATTGGGCTGTATATGTTTTTGTACCAGTACCAGTCTGTTTTAACTACTGTGGCAGTGTAACAGATTCTAAGGCTGGGTAATGTGAGGCCTCCCACTGTGTTCCTTTTTTTTTAATTAGTGTTTTACTATCTGGGGTTTCTTCCTTTCCCAGCAAAGTTGGTGATTTGTTTCTTCATCTCATTAAAAAAGATATTGGAATTTGTATTGGGATTGCATTGTTTGTGTAGATTGCTATGAGTACAATTCACATTTTCACAGTGTTAAGTCTTCTTATCCATGAGCAAAACAGGCTTATCTACTTATGTCAGTCTTTTGGTTTCTTGCAATAGGGTCTTGTAATTTTCTCTGTATAGGTCTCTTACGTCTGTGGTTAGATTTATTCCTAAGTATTTTTATCTTCTTGATGGCTGGCTATTGTAAAAGGCATTGATGTGATTTCCTCTTTGATGATCTCTTTGTTGGTATAAAGGAATCCTGCTAATTTGTTTATGTTTATTTTATATGCTGATACTTTGCTGAACTCATGTATTAGCTCCAGCAGTTGTTTATGGATTCTTTAGGGTTTTCTGTGTATACAATCATATCATCTGCAAATAGGAGCTTTTTACTTCTTCTTTATAGATGGAGATTCCTTTTATTTCTTTGTCGTATCTGATTGCTCTGGCCAGAACCTCTAGCACAATGTTGAATAGAAGTGTTCTCAGGGAGAAGTCTTTCAGTGTCTCTCCATTCAGGATGATGTTGGTGGTTGGCTTTGTGTAGATGTTGAGGAATTTCCTTTCTGTTCCTATTTTGCTATGAGGTTTTAACATGAATGGGTATTGGACTTTGTCAAAAGCCTTTTCCTCATCAATTGATAAAATGAGGTGACTCTTACACTTGTGTTATTTATATGGCTGATCACAAATTGTTTTTCTGATGTTGAACCCTGCATGCCTGGTATGAATTTTCCTTGGTCATGATGAATTATTTTTTTTATATGTCTTTGAATTCTATTGGTGAAGATTTTATTGAGGATTTGTGTGTCTAGGATCATGGGTCTATGCTTTTCTTTTTTGTGTGGGATCTTTACCCAGCTTTGGTGTCAGGGTTATGCTGGCTTTATAGAATAAATTTGAGAGTGTTCCGTCGTTTTCTGTGTTGTGAAATAGCTTTGGTAGTACTGGAATTAGCTCCTCTCTAAAGGTTTGGTAGAATTCTCTGCTGAAGCTGTCTAGGCCAGGACTTTTTTTGTTGGTAATTTTTTTTATTACTTTTTCAATCTGTTCTTTTGTTATGGGTTTCTTAAGTTGTTCTCCTCTTTATGATGATTTTGGTGTGTGATGTAATCTAGAAATTTGTCCATTTCTTTTAAGTTTTCAAATGTGTTAGAGTATGATGTTTCATAGCATTCTGTTAAATACTTTTAATTTTGGTTGAGTCTGTTGTGACCTTTCCTGTCTCCTTTCTTATTTGGGTTACTTGGTTACTCTGTTTTTCTTTTGTAAGTTTAGCCAGTGGTTTATCAGTTTTGTTGATCTTTTCAAAAAACCAACTTTTGGTTTTGTTAACTCTTTCACTTGTTACTAATTCATTTAGTTCTGTGCTAATTTTTATTATCTGTTTTTTGGTTCTGAGGGGTCTTCTGTTGTTCTCTTTCTAACGTGTTCAAGTTGTAGGGATAATAGTTTGGTTTGGGCCATGTGGGTGATTTCTTTTTTGTAGGAGAACAGTATTTACTGGTGATACTATTTTTTGAGCCCATCTGTTATTTAGGTGACCCCAGGTTAGTTTTGTTTCGAGGTTTGAAGACTGTCTCAGGGCAGTAGTCTTGGGGAAGGACTGTGGTCTCTACCAGTCAAGTAGATTTGGGGTTGTTGTTGTTGTTTTAGGAATTTGAAATTCTGTTCTACATTTTTCTCCCATCTGTCAGGATCTGTCTAGTGTGGCACTGATTTGAGTGGTCAGTAGTAGTATCTGGGCACCATCTGCTTCTAGTCTCAGGTAGATGAGGTTGTGATTCTGTACACTATCTGTCCTGTGGACTTGGTTCTACGTTGAGTCTTTGGTTTCCTTCTTTGTCTTTTGCTTTGGAGAGCAGACACCAAAAATTCTGTCTTTGATGGCCGCTTATGAGCTTTTAAGTCCCAAAACACTACTCACCAAAACAGGATGTAGAACATAACTTTATGAATTACATTATGCCAAGTGACCCAATTGTCCCTTGAGACTATGGTCCTAATCCTTCATACCCCAAAAAAACAAACCTGTGAGATGTTTAGTTATGATTAAGAAGTGTCTGTAACTGTGCAATCTCTGTGCCTTATTACATGTATGAATATATGTGCATCTAGTTACATGTGTACACATGCATCATGTTCCATTTGTCTGTTGAGTGAATTCCAACACTGTACAACAGAGTAGAAATGCTCCATAGGGTTTCCAAGGCTGTAAAGCAGTCTGCCACATCTTTCTCCCAAACAGCAGCTGGGAGTTTGTGCTGTAGACTTTGATTAGCAGCTGAGCACTTAACCACTGTTCCAGCATGACCCTTGTACGTATGCATACACCTTTGTATACACATGTATGTATACTGTTGTACATACACACCTGTACACGCGTATGTGTAAACACATGCGTACATAACCAACAAATACATATTTTGGTTCTTGCTGATGTTTCAGAATTGTACATGCCATAGTAATTACCAAACTTTTTTTCTTTTGTACATTTTAGTGACATCTTTTACTTTGGTCATGCTGCATACACATTAGGTGTTATCTTTCCTGTTACCAGAAATAACAAGTGTCTGCTATCTAGAGAGTGAATTCTCCTCTTCCCCCGACCCTAATCCCTGGTAACCACTAATCTACTAGTGAGCATTAGTTCTGTATATTTACCTGTCCCTGTCATTTCACAGAAGTGAGATCATGCAATAATTTGGAAGGTTTTTTTTCCTTTCTTTTTTTGTGATTGACTTATTTCACCCAACATAATGTCCTCCAGGTTCATCCATGTTCCAGGATGTTTCGTGCATCATTGTTCTTTATCTCTGAGTAGTATTTTATTGTATGTATATACCACATTTTTACTTAATCTCTTGATCTGTTGATGGGCACTTAAGTTGTTTCCATTTTTTTTGCTGTTGTGAATAATGCTGCAGTGAATGTAGGTGTGTGTATGTCTGTTCATCTCCCTTCTATTATATACCTGGGGTATGTACCTAGAAGTGAAGTTTCTAGGTCATAGGACACCCCTGCCAGATTTTTTTTCCACAAAGGCTATATCATACTGCATTTCTAGTATATGAGAGTTCCAGTCTCCCCACATCTCTAACACATGTTGTTTTCCTTTTTTGTATGGTATCTCATTATTCTGATTTGATTTGCATTTCTCTGATGGCCAGTAATCCATATGTCTGCTGTTTATTTGAATACCCTCTGTGGTGAAGTGTCTTTTGTGTCCTTTGACCAGCCTTTGATTGTGTTGTTTTTTTTGTTAAGTTGTGGAGTTTTCTGTATATTTTAGATGTTATACATTTAATTGTCATTCCCAAAGATTTTTTTCCCACTTTTTAGGTTGTCCCTTTACTCTTTTGATAAAGTCTTTTGATGAACTTTTAAGTATTTAACTTTTATGAGATCCCAGTCATCTATTTTGTTTTCTGTTGCCTGTGCATTTGTTTTTGTGTTTTGTAATGTATCAATGAACAGAACTAGGTTCCAAAGCTTTGCTCCTGTATTTTCTTCCAAGGACTTTATGGAATTAGACTTTAGATTTAGGCCCTTGATCTATCTTGAATTAGTTTTTGTTTGTGGTGTTAGATATGGATCTTTTTCATTATCTGCATGTAGAAATTCAGTTTCCCCAGCACTGTTTGTTGAAGAGACTTTGCCTTCCCCATTAAAAACAGCTAGTCTTAACATTTTAGTGTTTAGTGAACTTAACCCTGGGAATTATAATTTGCATTTTGCTGTTCACTCATAATTTGTAAAGCTTAAAAATAGATTGTATATGTCATAATAATCTAGTGCTGCTGTAACAAATACCACAAGGGGATGGCTTTAGCAAAGAAGTTTGTTTTCTTACAGAAAAGTAGTCTAAAAGTCCAAATTCAAGGTGTCAGCTCTAGGGAAAGGCTTCCTCTGTTGCCTCTGGAGGAAAGTCCTTGTAGTCAGTCTTCCCCTGGACTTGAAGCTTCTCAGGTGCAGAGACCCCAAGTCTAAAGGATGTGCTCTACTCCTGGTACTTCTTTCTTGGTGGTATGAGGTCTCCCAATTGTGCTTGCTTCCCTTTCCTTTATATCTCAAGAGATTGCCTTAAGACAAAATCCAAGCTTATAGATTGAGTCCCATCTCACTAACACAGTTGCTGCCCACTCTACCACATTAACATCATTAGAGACAAGGTTTACAACATACAGGAAAACCACACAATACTAGGATTCATGGCCCAGTCAAACTGATGTACATTTTTATGGAAAAATGATTCAATCTATGATAATGAAGGTATGCTGAACAGGCAAGCAAGTAAGCAGAGATGAACTGGAATGGCTCCCTGGGTACTTAATGTGTGAGGCAGGCCAGTTTTCTACTATCTGTTGTCACTATTCTAGTGGTATATTCTATGACTGGATAACTTTGGAATTAAGGAGTGTTCTTCTGCTCATGTTCATTATTTGCAGCCATGAGCAATTTTTCTGTTAATCTGAAGTCTGACCACACAAATGCCCTGTTGTCCTCAAATCCTTGTCACTCTGTGTGGTCTCTGAAGACAGTGTGATCAGTGTCATAAGGGATATTGTTAGGAATGTAGAGTTGGGCCCCATCTTCAGTTTGGGGTTGTAAGTCTTGTTGAAAGCATAGTTTGCCTGAAAAAAATTTATATTGATATTGTTAAATGGCCACTAACAAATTTACTAGAATCCCTTGTGTCATTTGTATTTATGAATTTTACATATTTGTCAGTTAAGCTGACGAATGAGCACATCTTCCTTAGATCTTATTTTGACTGGCAGCAATATAAACATGACCTTAATGAAAGAAATTTCTAAGGTGACTTAATTATTGTTTGGGCTGTTTGCAGTAGAGTCAGCAGTGCATAGAAGTTCACAGAAGACTCAGCCCTCCAGTCCTCTGCAGCATGGCAGTCCACACTGCATGTTTCATAGGGGAGCTAAGGGGAAAAGGACCAAGGGAGACTGTCCAGGCCTTCTGATCCTCGTTGTTCTAGGTCAGAAAGAGTTGTACAAGAAAGCTATAGAGTCCAGTCAATGTCAGAGCATTAAGTAGCTAGAAAGGAGAGGTAAGACAAGGGCCCCAGACTTCGCTTTCTTTCTCTGGGAACAAAGCAAATGGATCTTAGAGGTCTCTTTCATAGTCTACTCCTGTTGATAACTTGACCTAGATCAATGTGTCATACTAAAATTCATTCATTTACCAGAAAGGTCATTAAGCTCATAAACCTGTTATACTGTCTAATATACTCAAATACATATTAGTAACAATCTAATTCTGGGGAAAGAAAGTTAACAGGCTTGAAGTTTTCACTTAATATCCATAATATTTAAGATTGCATTTTTTTAATCACATACCTGTCTATTTGAGTGTAACAGGTATATGATTAATTCTAAAAATGAATTTTACAGAGTATTTTGGATGTTCAATAAAAACTTCAAATTTCATGTTAACATTTTTCTTAATTAAATTGTTAGTAATTAACCAGAAAACTTAGAGCAGAAAAACAGAACATTACTCATTCCCACAGCCACTATAGAAATGTCTGTGTATTTGCTTCCATTTAATAACAGCTGTGTTCAGTAGGAAGTTTTAAAATTTATTGCTTTTATTGTTGAAAAGACACCCAGCAAAATACACACGGATGTATACATGTACAATTCACTGACATTGATCACATTGTTTGAGGTACACAGTCACTCTCATTCTCCTCCTGTTTCTCACCTATTAACATAAACTCACTGCCCCCTAATGTTCCTGTCTGATCTTTTGAGTTGCAGTTGTCACTTTGATCTCATATAGTTAGAACTGAGTATAATGCTCAAACCAGATGTTTTTTACTAGTTAAACTGTTGTTTAGTTTTAAGGAGACTTTAAGGGATATTTTTGGTTTAATGTTTAAGGGTTATCTTGAGGCAACATTTTGAGGATTTATACAGCCTTCATGGTGCCAGAAAGTCTGGATTCCATGAGAATTTGAAATTCTGTTTTGTAGCATCTGTTAAATACCACTTTAAAAAAAAAATTAAATAGCTTTAATGTAGAAAAGAATATTTACAAGTGTGTCTCCAGTAGGAGGCCTTGCACTACCTGACCCTAAAACCTGTTTCACTGCCATGGTAGTCAAAACAGCCTAGTACAGGTACAAACAGTGGTATATAAATCAATGGAACAGAATTGAGACCTCAGAAATAGCACCATCCTCTTGAACAGTTGATATTCAACAAAGGCCCAAAGGTCATTAAACTGGGATAAAAACAGTCTCTTTAACAAATGGTTTTGGCAAAACTGAATATCCATCTGCAAAAAACTGAAACAGGACCCATATCTCATGCCTTACATAAAAACTAAAAATGGATCAAAGACCTAAATATCAAACCTAAAACGATAAAGATCATGCAAGAAAAAATAGGGTCAACAATGGAACTTCTAATGCATGGCTTAGACAGACTTCAAATTCTGACAAAGGCACAAACAACAGAAGAGAACATAGGTAAACGGGAACTACTAAGAGTCAAACACTTTTGCTCATCCAAAGACTATCAAGAGAGTTAAAAGACTACCTACAGAATGGTGAAAGATATTTGGCAACTATATGTTGGACTGATGTCTGATCTCCATAATATACAAGGTACTGCAAAATATCAACAAGAAAAGGGTTAAATAACCCAGTTAAGCAGTGGGCAAAGAAGATGGACAGACACTTCACCAAAGAGGACATCCGGGCAGCCAAAAGATGGAAATGTTCATGATCATTAGCTATTAGGGAAATCCAAATCAGAACTACAATTAGATACCATCTCACTCCAGCAAGGTTGGCCATAATCCAAAAAACAAAGCAAATGTCAGACAGGCTATGGAGAAACTAGGACTTTCCTACACTGCTGGTGGGAATGCAGAATGGTACAACAACTTTGGAAAGCAACTGGGCACTTTCTTAAAAAACTAGAAATAGAAATAACATTTGATCCAGTGATCCCACTGCTCAGAGTATGTCCTACAGAAATAAAGGCGATCACACAAATGTTTATTGCAGCTTTGTCCATAATAGCAAAAAGATGGGATCAATCTAGATGCCCATCAGCAGATGAATGGATAGACTATGGGACATATATTCAGTGGAACACTATCCAATGATAAAGAACAATGATGATTTCAAGAAGCATCTCATAACCTGGTTTCAACTGGAAGACAGTATCCTGAGTGAAATCAGTCAGCAGCAAAAGGACAAATATTGTATGAGATCCCTGCTATAAGGACTTAAAATTAAACTTATGCAGAGAAGACTCTGACGGCTACAAAGGTGGAGAGGGAGGGAGGGAGTGAAAGAGTTGGCCATAGATTATATTATAGAAATCTGGTTAGGTGAAAGCAGTGACGTACACAGTGTAGAGTAGAGCAGCCTAGCTGGACTTCACCATAAACTGAAAGTTTTTCTAAGCCTAATATTTCAAAGGACAGAGTAGCAAGGACAGGGGTCTGGTGACCATGTATTCAGGGGACATCTAGGCCAATTGATATCATTAGTCTATTGCCAAGCGAGTCTTCTGCACCCCATATTGGTGAGTGGCATCTGGGGTCTTACAAGCTAGCAAACTGCCATCTGAGGGGCACCAAGTGGTCCCAACTCATCTGGAACTGATGATGACTGGGAACAACAAAGGCACAAGGAAAAAAAGCCCAGAAGACAGAAGGACCCTTATGAATGGGAGACTGTATCAGCATGAGACCAGAAGAACTAGATGGTGCCCAGTCACCACCAAAGACAGCTGTGATGGAGGACACAATGTAGAGTCCCTGAGGCAATACGAGACAAAGATGGGTGCAGCCCAAGAACTGTCCTAAAAGACCTGAATTGATGGTCCAGCAGCCTGGAGGGTTCTCTGAGAACGTGACTCAGACCTGCTGTCCCTGTCTGGAAACCAGTTCTTCAGGCCAGAATGGACTGGACTTCACGACACAGTGTTACCACATGGTATGCATACTTGATGGTTCTATGCATTTACAGGAGACGGTCCTACTAGACTTTTTATAAGTGGAAGAGAAGAGGGTGGGGAGGACAGATGCTTAAGAGGGTCCTAGATAGAGTGAAATGGAGGAGTGTGCGGTTTGTTACCGGGCAGGGAGAGCAGAGGGAGCTACAGACAGGTGGGCATGCAAAACCGATTTAGATTGTATACTTGCACGTAATCACAATAAAAAAAAAGTGTGTTCATGAGCTATCAATAGGAGAGATTTACTTGTTAAAAAATAAAAAGGTTTTGTGGTTTGGGAAGTGCTAGGTTAAACAACTGTCAAATGTAAGAGCTCAAAGCTTTCCACATGGGCAGCAGGTGGTGATCCAGGCAGACCAGCACCCTCGCTTTAGTGTGCTTATTCCTGCAGGCTTGTCGGCAGTGACACACTGCCAGGAAAATGGATTTGTAATAGAATTAAAACTTGTGTTATTAAGACTTCTCTTCAAAAGTGTATTTGTATTTCTTTCCCTTACTCAGGTTCTGGCATCCTGCTGTTTATTTTCCATGCAAACTTTTTGGGTAAAGAAGTTATTGCTCGCCTCTGTGGACCATGTAGTGTACAGGCTGTAGTTTTAAATGATAAATTTCAACTTCCTGTTTTTCTGGTAAGATTTTTCTGTAGCTTAATACTGAAAATTACTAATTCCTAATCAAAAGTAGAGATAACTTTTCACTCTAAGTTCCTGCTTTAATAAAATACAGTAATTAAAATATAGTAAACTAGTTGTGAACCCATAAAGTAAAATCATTTTAAACATTGTCAGTAACAATCTAATTTATTTTTGTGCCTTAAATTATGTTTACCAAAAGAAAAAAAAATTATCCTTACCATAATGCCTTAGAAGTTACATTATTCTGAAGATAAAGGTTTATGGTTATAAGAAATATACTGCTTAATTTTAAATATTATGTTTTTTTCCTGCTATTATAATAAAAAAAATTAGGACAAGAAAATTTAGAATATCCAGAAAGGACAAAAAGTTTATTCATTATTTCAGTATCTAAATTCAACCACTTTATTAGCATTGGCTTATTTATGCCTAGTTTTAACACATAATTTGAAAAATCATTACACTGTAGCTTAATTCACCATGAAAATACAAAAATAACATGTACTAAATTGTATACTAGTGCCTATATAAATGCTCTGTCAAAGATGCTTTTAAAGAATTTCATGCATAAAACTGTCACATTTAGAATTCTTAAACTGAATTAACAAAATTAACTGGGTGTGAACATTTTAAACACTTGGCTTTGTGAAACTGAATACGGTCTAATCTCAAAGATTAATATAGTTTTTCCAGATAAACCTTAAACTTTTTTTAAATTTGTATTTTCCCCACCCCAAGGTTTTTTTCTTGTGCTTTAAGTGAAAGTTTACAATTGAAGTCAGTTTCACATACAAAAACTCACATACCCATTGATGTGACCATAGTTGCCGTACCTGTGACTCCTCCCGACCCTGTATTTCCTCTGTCCATTCAACCAGCTCCTGTCCACTTTTGTCTACTTATCTCACTGCAGACTGGAAAACTGTCCACTTAGTGTTAGGTGTCTACTTGAACCAAGAAACACATTGTTCATCTGTATCATTTTATGTCTTATAGTCGAATAATCTTTGGAGAGTTGACTTCAGGTATGGTTTTAGTTTTAGGCTAACAGAGAGTCCCAGGACCGTGTCTTCTAGGATCTCTCTAGCCTCATTCAGGCCATCACGTTTGGTCATTTTACTTCAATTTGAGTTCTGCACTCCACTTTTGTCCTGCTCCATCAGAGATCTCAGGGCAGTCATTGGTCATTTGCATCTTTTTAATAAAACTGAGGGAAAAATAAGGAAATTACAGTATATTAACTCATAAGAAAATCAAATACAAAATTTATGATGCCTTTTGAAATCATTTCAGTCTTAAAGGTTTCTGATACAAGGTTTTACTATAAAACTAATGGTCTGCTTTTGAATGTAGACATTTCTGAAGAAATACTTTTTTCCCCCCCTTGGTCTCTTTCTACTCTAGGATAGTCATTTTGTGTATTCATTCAGTCCTGTTGCTGGCCTCAATAAACTCTTCATAAGGTTGACAGAAGCACCCTCTGCAAAGGTGAACATTCTTTCTTGGTATTAAGTGTTACTTCTCAGGTTGTTACTCTAAGTCATTTTATCATCATTAGAAACAATTTCAAGAAAACTTTGCTTCTTAGTCTCTGGAAGAAGAAAGGCCTGTCCTGGAGAGAAGTGCTGCCTGGGTAGCAACTAAGAATCTCCTTGTCTAGATCTAAAATATGTATCAGACATAAAGAATGAAATGTGCTAAGACAGAGACTAGTGAGAATACGTCTCAAGTCAGTTTTAGGCTTTGGTCTTTATCTCCACTACTGTAATGATAACACTGCTTTTAACATATCCTGAAGTCAAGTTAGAAGCCCTTTGGAAGTAGCGCCAAGTTGTCAAGTAAGAGAAGTGAGCATAGGCTATGTTATATTTTCTTACTCTGTTTTTGGAAAAGAGGAATGCTTTCCTTCTGTACTGATAACATACTTTTTTCTTCCAATAGGTTAAGTTGCTAATAGGTGCCTACAGAGTGCAGCTGCAGTGAACAGAGGATGGTGATGGAGTTCTTTTCAGGCCTATTTTTAGCTACTCTCTTTAAAGCAGTTTGGAATGCTTCTGGGCCATCTAACACTTTCAGATAAAGTCTTATCTGTAAACCTCTTGGAGTTCAAGGCCTGTCATCTGTTGTAGTCTATCAGATGGGACACAGTTGTTCTAATAGATTATGAAATATAGATGTAAGTATTCATGCCGGTATTCTGAAATGTCCATGTTGTGCTTTCCAGACTCTGTATTTCAGCTCTCCACAATGTGGAATACTAAAGGAGAATTATTTAAGAAAACTAAGAAGAGGTCTTTTTTAAACTTCAGATTTTCTAATAATCCTAGTGAATGTGTTTAAAAAAAAAAAGTAAAGTTTTTGTTTGTTTACAGCAAGGGAAGAGCGTTACATTCAAGACATCCAAGCACTAAATAATGTGAAGTCACTGCCCTTGAAGTGTGACTAGTCTGACTGGGCATGCTGAGAGGCAAATGTCTGATCTGTTTATAGTATCTCCTTGCCACAGATCCAGAGCAGAAAGGTTGGAGTTGACAGTAACTTTGTAAATCTGAAGTTATTATCCTTTGAAAAAGTAGCTAGGTGATATCTGAATCTAAAATATAGTAAAAATGTATACCAAGACATTAAGCATAAAGGGCATGCTTGTCAGCTTTGATCGCTATTGGAATCTGTCAAGAAATTTGGAAAAGCTATATCCTATGCCCTTATCTTGAAGACCTGGAAAAGCTTAAATCCTACCCGTGCCTTCCTGCCCTGGTTGCTACTTCAGATGCCACAGTGCCTCTGTGTGAACAGTTATTCTCTCTGTAGGTTGCTCCACGGGTATGTTGCTTTTACGACCTTTTAAGAAGTATTTTCTGAACACTAATTGAGCTCAGATTGTTTACTTTCTAGTTAGTTTATAATTGTATGAATTGTAATTTTGATGAAACTTTTTTCAAAATGTCACATACTAGATCCACACACATTTTGTAGATATTTCTGAGCCATTTTTACTATATATTTAACTCTGCCTTTTCCTACAGTTTTCTCAATAAACACAATGTTCGTCTTTTTATTTCCTCTCTATGTAGAGTCTCAGGACTTCAAGGTGTGGTTTTCAACGTAATGGACTGAGGATGGGCTTTTCAACTAAATTGAATCATGTACTAGTAACTGTATCATAGCTTTCTGGGCAAAAAGTTAGAGATTTGAGTTAGCAACAGTGTATATAAGCTAGGGAGACCATAGTGTCTGGTCAGCTATATATAAATAAATTTTTAAATGTAATTTGTTTTATCTCATAATCATGTCTAGCATATAGACAGTCTTACTAAGGATACATTAGAAAATACACTCTTTCACAGAGGTAAGACCAAATGTAACATACAAATCAAGCAGAAAACTGAATACAGTTCCTTTAGGAGCTTAGGTTGAGAAATGTGAAAGCTGTGAAAAATCAGCAAGTGTGAAATCCTCACTAGGTAACAATGGGCCCCATGGAGGAAGGTATCTTGGGTAAGGTGGGTTAGCTTGCCCACCTTTTCTATTTTGGCTGAAACAGGGTCAAGGAGAGAAAAACATGTTAAAATTGGATATAACCGCCATCCAGTATTTACTTCATCCAGAATGCAGATAGTGCTGGCAAGGTTTAACAGCCAGAACGTTACCAATGAAAAGACCTAACTACCAGTTACTTAGCATAATGAATTAAAAAAAAAGCATAAGGCTACTTAGCAAATACTAGGGAAAAGCAACCAGTACATCAGAATACTTTCTTAAAAACCTGTAAAAAGAAACAACCGCACGAAGTATCTGACAGCACACTGACATACCCCATGCTGTCTGAAGCTACAGTGCCAGGGGACCTCAGCCAGGTGGCGTCTGGCCATGGGAGACAGTGCCCAGCCACTGACCTTTGGGAGCAGGTGACACTGCGCTGGTCTGGGGGGCCCTCACACTTCCTGCAGACCCAAACCTGAGGCTTCCCCACGCACAGAAAAGCCTGACAAGGAGGCTAGAATATTAACATTTTAAACACAATACGTTAGGGATGGTTCACAATTCAGTTAGGACCAGGTGAAGGAGAGTAGTAGTCTCACCTGTCCATTCTGCACATCCAGATTCCCCCCTCCCCCCAGTTGGAACCCAGTTTAGAATAAGGAAATGATTTATCACCATAATGTGTTTTATGTGTCTTTATTAGTCTATCCCATTATTTGTTTTTCTTAGGGAAAGCACTACATATTTTAAGTTAAAAATGTGGTTTTCCTCACAACAGTCCCAAATTACAGTGCTACAGAGCACTAATGATCCCCAGTTAGAGGGAGTTAAAAAGGGGAGATCATTTTACTCTGAATTTATGAGCTACTAGTACAGTACTTTCCAGCATTAACCAACAAAAACAATTACACCACACTAGAGGTAGACAATATTTTGATTTAATTAAAATCCATCCCTAACACACAACTGAATCAAAATGTTTGTACACACAAATTCTTCAGATGATTTCACAAATGAAGTTAAGATTTGCCTCCTGGATAGTTTTTCCTGTATCATTAAAAGCTTTTCTCCCATACAGTCATTTCACCTGCAAAAAACTAAAACAAAAACAGATTTGTTGTTAACAGATAGGAATTAATATTCTTCCTGTATTTTTTCTAGAGAAATGAGGTTGTTATAAAGAAAATAATTTGCTTAGTTAGAAGTAGTGAACTATAAAAATAAAATTTATTCTATTTAAAGCCACTAGAGTCACCATGAGTCAGATCCGACTAGATGACACTTGGCTGGCTTGGCAAAGTCATTACTACTACAACTGATACTGAAGTGATAACTATGTTGATGCTATAAGCAGTGGTTCCCAAAAAGCAGGCCCCCTCACAGGCCATCTAAAACCAAGTCTGCAGCACCCCCTCATCTGCCTGTGCATGTGCTTCAGGTCAAAGTTTACACAGCAGATTAGTTTCTCATTAAAAAATATATACACAAAATTATTTTGACATTTCTTCCAATTCCTGCGGTATATCACCACTGTCCCCCATTTGACCCTGGGTCTGTTTACATCCATCCAATTTTCATGTTCCTTACCTTATCATCTTTGCCTGTGGGCAGGTATGGGCCCATTTGCTCACTCACATACACCTGATTGCCTGTTGTGTCTTTTATTGGCCTTTGTAATACTTAGCTGAAAGATACACTTCAAATGTGGTTTTGGACACACTGAGTTAGGCCAGAGTCGCAGAGGTTCCTCCAGTCACAAATTGGGTCTTTTCTTGAAAATCTGAATTTTGTTCTACATTTTTCTCCCACTCTGCCCAGGACCTTCTGTTGTGATTCCTATGAGAGCTGTCAGTGCTAGTAGCTGGGCACTAGCTAGTTATTCTGGGCTTTGAAGGGTGGAAACTGGTTTATGTGGTCCATTAGTCCTAAGGACAGATACTTTCCTTGTGTCTTTGATTTTCTTCTCCTTTTAGTTGTATCTTAGATGGGTTCTCATAAGCTTTTCAGGTCTCAGATGCATAATAAAGGCCATTTATACAAACCCAACAGCCAACATCATTCAACACTGTGCTGAGTCCTAGCCACAGCAAAAAAGCAAGAAAAATATTGGGCATTCAAATCAGTAATGAAAAAGTTAAACTATCCCTATTGTTGAATATCATACTATACATAGAAAACCCAAAAAACACCACAAGAAAACTACTGGAACTAATAGATAACAGCAGAGAAGCATGATACAAGACAAACATACAAAAATTGGTTGGATTGCTCTACAACAAAGAACTTTGAGAAAAGGAAATTATCAAATCAATACCATTTATAATTGCCCCCAAGAAGATTAAATACTTAGTAAATCTCATAAGAGACAGACCTACACAACAAAAACTATAAAACACTACTGCAAAAAACCAAAAGACAAACATTTATGTAGAACATACCATGCTCATGGACAGGAAGACAACATGGTGAAAATGTCAGTTCTACCCAAGAAAGCTACAGATGTAATACAATCTGGATCTAAACTCCAATGTCCTTTTTTAACAAGATGGAGAGACAAATCACCAAATGCATATGGGAAGGAAAGAGGCCCCAATTCATAAACCATAACTGAAGAAACAGAACAAGAGGCCTCACACTACCAGATTTTACAGCCAGTAACACCACTGCTACAGTAGTTAACAGACATGCAGACCCATGGAATAGAATTGAAAACCCAGACATAAACCCATCCACCAATGGCCAACTGATAACTAGAGAAAGGCACAAAGTTCACTGAAGAGGAGAAAAGGTGGTCTAACAAACGGTATGGCCATAACTGGATAGCCGTCTGCAAAAAAATGAAACAGGACACAGACTTCATAGTGTAACAAAGACTCAAAAGGTATCAAACATCTAAATATTAAATCTGAAACATTCAAGATCCTGAAAGAAATAACAGGAATGATAGGAGTCCTAATACATGGCATAAACATTAAACCATAACTAACAATGGACAAATACCAAAAGAGAAACTGTGAGCACCTCAAAATCGAACATTTATGCTCAACAAAAGACTTCAGAAGTGTAATGAGAAGCTACAGACTGGGGAAGAAATTTTGGCTACAACATATTCTAGTAGGGTTCTAATCTCCAGAATCTACAAGATACTGGCAACACCTCAACAGAAAGACAATCCAGAATAGGCGTTAATGCTATGAACAGACCACTTCACCAAAGAAAGACATTTAGGTGGCTAACAGACACTGAGGAAATGCTTGTGATCATTAGCTATTAGAGAAATACAAATCACTACAATCAAATACCATCTCTCTAAGAATGTTGACACTAATCCAAATGGAGAAGTTGTGGGGAGACTGCATTCCTCGCTGGTGGGAATGTAAAACTGTACAACCACTTTGGAAAATGATTTGGCACTTTCTTAAAAAGCTAGAAATACAAATACCATACACTAGCAATTCCATTCCTATGAATATATCCTAGAGAAATAAGAGCCATCACATGAACAGAATATATACACCCATGTTAGCTGCATCATTGTTCACAACAGCAAAAAGATGGAAACAATCTACAGACCCAGAGACAAAGTACAGTACTACATAGACACAATGGAGTACACTACATAACAGTAAAGAAGGATGAATCCGTGTAACATCTCACAACAAAGATGAATCTGGAGGGCATTATGCTGAGCAAAAGGGTGGGGAGGAAGAGGGAAGGGAATTCACTAGATAGCAAACAAGAGTCAACTTTGGTGAAAGGCAAGATCACAATAAAAGGATGTTGGCCAAAATGGACCAAAACAAAGGTAAGTTTCCTGGTCACAGACAAATATTCTGTGTGACAAAGTAGCCCAAGAACCATAGTTTTGGAGGATATCTACATCAACTGGCTTAACAAAGTTCATTAAGAAAAGGTCTTGCATCTCACTTTGGTGAGTGGCATCTAGGGTCTTAAAAGCTTTTCAGTGGCTGGCCAAGATGTATCAATTGGTCCCATCTGACTTGGAACAAAGGACAATGAAGAAAACCAAAGACACATGGAAAATATCGGCCTCGAACTAAAGGACTACATAAACCAGAGATTCCACCCACCTGAGACTGGAACTCAGTGATGCCCAACTACTAACAAAGACCGTTCATTCTGAAGAGTCCCGGATGGAAGGAAGAAAACTGTACTGTGGAACTGAAAATCACATACAAAGACCAGAATCAACGATCTGACAGACCCTGAAAGTGAGGTGAAACGATTCCTAAAGCCCCCTTTCCAAAGACTTAAAAACCCATTGCCAATCAAGTCAATTCCAACTCACAGCAACCCTACAGCACAGAGCAGAACTGTTCCATAGTTTCCAAGGAATACGTGGTGCATTTGAACTGCTAACCTTATCCATTACTCTTAACCACTACGCAACCAGGGTTTCCCTAGAAAAAAGATTAGACAGACTATAAAACCAAAAATACATGTGAGGAGTATACAGCTTACAAGAGACCAAACAGGCAGCTCCTGTTCAGAGGCAGATTGGGAAGGCAGAAAGGGACAGGAACTGACTCAGGGACATGGAATCTGGGATGGAAAGTGGGAGAGTGCTGTCACATTCGTTGTGGGGATTGCAGCTAATGTCAGAACTGTTTACATTTTCATATGAGAAATTAATTTGAGTATAAACATTCACCTAAAAAAAAACAATCCTAGGTGCTAATGACACCAAAGTAGTATGTAGAACATATTCTGTTATGCCAGTTGACCTAGATGTCCCGAGACCATGATGCCCAGTCCTGAACCCCAGTAACTTCTTTATGAACTATGCTATGCCAGATGACCTAGATGTCCCCAGAGACCATGATCCCCAGTCCTCAACCCCAGTAACTTGGCTACTCAAAAGTATTTGAATGTGTCTACGAAGTATCTATAACTTTGCCTGATTTGTGTTTTGTTATATATATTATATACACACTGTACATACAATTATGTATATAAAAATATCCACAGCCTAATCTGTGTTGGTATGTGGGTATATTCCTTCTACTATTAAGCATTACTGTCTGCTTGCCAGTTACTGTTTTTTTCACTGTTGCATAGGCTATATAAAGTGCCTGCCCCACCCCACATTCCTTTAAGTGTCTACATTGGTCAAGTTGTGCTGACTTTACCAAAGTTAACACTTGTCCACAATCCAGCCATTTCCCTTACCCTCCCCGCACCTCAATAACTATCAGTGTTTCGTTCTGTGTGCAGACCTGTTAGTGAGTTTTTATAATCGTAGTCTTATACAGTAGTTGCATGTTTACGTGCTAGGGTGCTAACCAAAAGATAGGCAGTTTGAATCCACGAAGTGCTCCTTGGAAACCCTATGGGGCAATTCTACTCTGTCCCATTGGGTCACTGTAAGTCAGAATCAATGGCAACAGGTTTTTTTCATACAGTATCTGTCCTTTTTGTAACCAACTTACTTCATTCAGCATAATGCTGTCTATTATTCATTCATCTGTTAATGGACATTTAGGCTGTCTGAATGTTTTTGCTACAGTGTGCAATGGTAAGCATATTTTTACTCATGTGGTGGCTCTTATTTCTCTAGATATATTCCTAGGAGTGTGACTTCTAGATCATAAGGTATCTCTATTTATAGCTTTTTAAGGAAGCACTCTTTTGTTCCTAGTAGTTGTATCATTTTACATTCCCTCCAGTAGTGCTTTGAGTGTTCCAATCTCCCAGCAACCACACTAGGATTTATTGTTTTCTGACTTTTTGATCAGTTCCATTCTTGCAGAAGTGAGGTGGTTTTCATTTGCATCTCTAAAGTAGGTAAAGATAGTGTCTTTTCATATGTTTGGTAGCCACTCGAATGTCCTCTTTGGTGAAGTGTGTATTCATATTGTCTCTTTTTTGCTGAGCTGAAGTTTTCTGGATAGTTTATAGATTAAACCTAGATATTTCATTACCAAAGATTTTCTTTCTCGATTTACAGTTTGTTTGATGAAGGTAACAACGATTTAATTTTCAGTAGGTCCTATCTTCTGGAATTTGTGCACATTTTGTTATGCTTGGTGTTCTATTTCTGCTATAAATTAGGGCTCCAAGAATAGTCCATGTTTTCGTTTATGAACTTTATAGTTTTAGATTTTACAATTAGGTCTTTCATCCATTTTGAGTTAATTTTGTGTATCCTGTGAGGTATTGACCCTGTTTCATTTCTGGCAAATGAGTATCTAGTTTTGCCAAATGATACTCCATTTGTTGATGACACTATCTCTTACCCAACTAGTGGACTTTGACCCTTTGTAGAGAAGATCACATATCTATAGGTAGATGGAGTTTTCTTCTTTTCCAGTAATGTTTTACTTATCTGGGGCTCTTTCATTTCCATATAAAGTTAGTGATCAGTTTTTTCACCTCAAATTTTCATCAGGTTGCACTGTATCTATAGATTGTTTTGAACTGTATTGACCTTTTCACAGTGTTAAAAGTCATCCTGTCCACATTACTGCCATTTGTGAAAGTCTCTTCAGTTCCTGCAGTAGTGTTTTGTTTAAGTCTTAGAAATAAATCTACGGTTTATTTTGTATTGTTTTCCTGATTTCCTTGTAGGAGTTCTCTGTTAGTGTAGAGGAATCTGACTGAAGTTTTGTATGTTCTTCTGTTGTATATGCTAAATCCTTCCACTAGTTCTAGGAGCTTTCTTGTGAAGTCTCTGGGGTTTTCTCTGTATAAGATCCTCTGTGAATAGGAATGGTTTTATTTCTTCCTTACCCATTTGGTTGCCCTTTATTTCCCTTTCTTATCTTACTGCCCTGGCTAGGGCTTCTGGTACGGCGTTGAGCACGAGTAATAATAAAGGACATTTTTGTCTGGTATTTGTTCTTAAAAAACTGAAACCCCATTACCGTTAATTCTGACTCCTAGCAATACTATCAGACAGAGTAAAACCACCCCGTAGAATTACCAAGGAGTGCTTGGTAGATTTAGACTGCCCACCTTCTGGTTAACAGTTGGAGCATTATGAAACCAGGGTTTCCTCCCATTTTCTGGGGAATGCTTTTCTATTTTTCCCTATTGAGAATACAAATTTCCCTTCTATTCCTGTTTTGCTCAGAGTATTTCTATCAGGAACGAGCATGGTACTTTAGCAAATGCCTTTCTTGTATCAACTGAGATAATCCTGTGATTCTTTTCTTTTGATCTATTATGTGGTGGATTACGTTGATTTATTTTCTAATGTTGAACCATCTTTGCATATGTTGTATGAATCCTACTTGGTTGTGATGTATTAATTTTTTGATATGCTGTCAGATTCTGTTGGCTAGCATTCTGTTAAAAAATTTTTGTCTTAGTGTTCACAAGGAAGACTGGTCTACAATTTTCAGTAGTGCCTTTACCTGGCTTCAGTATTGGCATCATAGGCTAGCTTCACAGTGAATTTGGGACTCTTCCTTCCTTTTCTATGTTCTGGAATAGTTTGAGAAGTGCTGATGTCAAACTTATCTCTGAATGGTTTGTTGGTATTTTATGACCTCTTCAGTTTCTTCTTTTGTTATGAGTCTGTTCAGATTTTCTACCTTACTTTGTGTTAGTTTAAGCAGGCAGCATGTTTCTAAGAGTTTGTCCGTATCCTTCCAATTTGATGTAGTATAATTTTTGTAGTGTTCTGATATGATCCTTTTTACATCAATCGGTTCTGTTGTGATGTAACCCATCTGATTTCTTACTACGCTATTTGCTGCTGCTTTTGTCAGTCTGGCCAGTGGTTTGTTGATTTTATTGATCCTTTTAAAGAACCAGCTTCTAGTGTTGTTTCAGTTGTTTTACTGTTTTATTTCTGCTCTAATCTTTACTATTTCCTATCTTCTGGTGGCTGTGGGCCTCTTTTTCTGCTCTTTCTCTATTTGTTCCAGTTGCAGAGTTAAGATACTGACTTTGGCCCCTTTTTTTTGATGTGTGTGTTCACTTTTAGAAACTGGCCTCTGAGCAGTGCTTTTGCTGTGACCCAAGGGTTTTTGTATGTTGTATTTTTGTTCTCATTGGATTCTAGGAATTCTTTTTTTTTTTTTTTTTCCATTTTTCATTTCTTCTATTACCCACTAGTTTTTATGTGTGGCATTGGTTCCATTCCCAAGTATCTGAATTGTTCTACTTGTTCTTCCTGTTACTGATTTATAATTTTACTGAGGCTTGCTTACATTAGTAAGCTCTATTGTAGAGAATGAGCTATGTGCTCTGGAAAACAATGTATAACTGCACTGCTGCTGGGTGGAATACTCTGTATATGTCTCTGTTGGTCCAGTTGGTTGACTGTGTTATTTAGATCTTCTGTATCTTTGTATCTTTAAGTTTCTTCTAGTTATTCTGTCACAAGTGCTGTGTTGAAGTCTACTATTATTGTAAAACTGTTTTCTCTTTCCATTTCTGTTGCCAAAGCGTTTATTATGGAGCTCTTTCACAGATATTTATCATGGTTATGTCGTCTTGGTGGACATAACAATATCCTTCCTTGTTCTTGTGATGGAATTTGATTTAATGTGTTTTTTATCAGAGATTAATACTACTCATTTTTGGCTACTCTTTGCTTGATTCTTTTCCCCCATCCTTTTAATTTTTAACCTACTTATGTTTTTGTGTTTAAGGTATGTCTGTTGTAGGACACATACTGATGGATACTGTTTCCTAATCCATTCTGTCTTTTGGCTGGTGCATTTAACCCATTTACAGTCAGTGTAATTATCATAAATTTAATATTGTCATTTTTGTTATGCTTTGTTGTGGTATTAAAAACTTCTGTTAGGACTCCCTTTAATATTTCTTGTAAAGATTGCCTGGTTTTCACAAATTCTTGTAACTCCTGTTTATCTGGAAATATCCTAATTCTACCACTGTATTTGAGAGACAGTTTTCCTGGGAATGATACTTGGTTGACCAGTTCTTTTCTTTCAACATTTTATATATGTGATTCCATTGCCTTCTTGCCTGTGTGGTCTCTGCTGAGAAGTCAGAGCTTAGTCTTTTTTTTTCTTTCTTTCTTTTAATTGTACCATAAATGAAGGTTTACAGAGCAAAAAAGGGCTTATCGATAAACAGTACCAATACTGTTTTATGACACTGGTTAACAACATCACAACATACTAACACTCTCCCTTCTTGACCTTGGGTTCCCTGTTACCAGCTTTCCTGTCACCTCCTGTCTTCTAGTCCTTGCCCCTGGGCTGGTAGGACTCTTTAATCCCGTTTTATTTTATGGGCCTGTCTAACCTTTGGCAGATGGGTGAACCTCAGGAGTTACCTCCATTACTGAGCTAAAAGGGTGTCTGGAGGTCATGCTCTCAAGGTTGCTCCAGTTTGTCAAGCCAGTAAGTCTGGCCTTTTTTTGTGACTTAGAATTTTTTTTTACATTTTTTCCACCTATTGCGATCCCTGTCAGAGCAGTCAGTGCTGATAGCCAGGCACCATCTAGTTATACTGGACAAAGTCTGGTGGAGGCCATGGTAGATATGGTCCATTAGTCTCTGGAATAACTTTTCCTTTGTATCATTAGTTTTCATCATTCTTCCTTGTTCCCAAAGGGGACTAGCAGCGTATCTTAAGATAGCTGCTTACAGGCTTATAAGGCCCCAGATGCTATACACCAAAATACAGCTTAATCTTACTGGAGTCTCTTTATAGGTGGTATTTCATTTGTCCCAAGCTGTTCAGAACTGTTTCTTTCAATTTGGAGTTCGATTATATCTTGGTGACTTTGTTCACAGAGCCTGTCAGAACCAACTCGAGAGCAGTGGGTTTAGTCTGGTTTTTAACATCCTGTATGAAGTTTGCTGAGCTTCTTGGATGGAAATTTTCTGGCCTTTTATGATATTGGGAGAGTTTTCTTCCAGCAGATCTTTAAAACTTCTCTTGTTCTGGGCTTCCATTCAGGTTTAAATTACTTTCCTCATACTGTCCCATACAACTCATTCTTTTTTCTGACTTCCTCAAACAAACTAGTTATCAATGGATTTGGCCTCTATTTCACTAGTTCTTTCTGCCATTGTTTCAGTTCTACTTTTTTGTCCTTTCATTATGTACTTCTGGTATTTTATTGTTATTCTGGATTTATAGTTACTGTTTTTCTATGATTTCTAATTGTCTATTGGCAATTCCATTCCTATCTCTTCCTCAGGAAGATTTTCTACTACTTTGTTTTGATAACTTAGTTGAACCATCTTGTTTCTTTTTAGGATTTGATACTGTCTGTCATCTCCAAAGCACTGAAGGTGTTGTTTTATTTATTTATGATTTTTATCATTCTGAGCAGGTTGGGCATTCTTCAGTGATTGCTCAGTTGGATAAGGCAATGGTGGGCAGGGCAAACCCTCTATGCTGTTCAGAATTCTTCTGAGAGTGCTGAGGGTGTGCTTGGGGGGGTGCTATCCAGAGGTACACGAATGCTCACATACATTTACCAGATGGGTAGGCAACAAGCAAGGAGCAAGGTGGGCATTCAGGTACACTGAGGTGCGCCTCTCATTGGAAGTCACGGTGGTTGGCCAGAGGTACACAGAGATGCTTGGTTACCTGGGTGGGAAAGAGGAGAGGCAAGTGACCAGGGGCGAAAGTGGAAGAGAGGGGCATTCTACTATTGTCCTGTGCCACCCACCATACTGGTCAAGTACCACTGCTGGAGAGTCACTCTATCTCTTTTTACTGGCTCTGTGTCTGCTGGGATCCCTTAAGCTCTTGTTCACTTTACTGTACTTTCCAGTTTATATCCTGTTTACCTTGCTAGAGTATGAGTATAGTGACAAAATTTCACTGTCTCCTATTGGGAGTTCAGTGACATTATCTTTTTGTGCTCCTCATCAAGGATCACTGCTGCCTTTGTCTCAAAATGTCCTCACTGTGCTGGACGGTCAAACAGGCCACTTCTACTTTGTATCTCTCCCAATTTGCTGCTGTTACTCAGTTTACTTTTCCAGTCACTGTTTCATCTAATTCTGTATCATTTCAGCTGATACTCAGGGTTCTGGGGTTGTCACATACACCTGTTTCACTTTGTTTTTCCTATCTTTGCTGTAGAAGAATGGAGTGGTACATCTGACTAGGCTACCAGCTTTAATCCCTTCCCAGTCTACTTTCAGAAGCCAACAAGGTGATTCTGATGCACGTTAAAGCTTCAAAACCACTGGTTCAGTTGCATCCACTAATTTAAAGGATAGCTGAATGAATATTTTCAATTAGTAAACCTACTCCTCACTTATTACCTCATTACCCAACATTCAGCATTTAAGACAATACTAAAAACTCTACTATTTTTCACATTAATGATACACATCTAGTAGTAACAAACACTGAAGTGCAAGGTAAGAATAACACTGGCTATCACGGTTAAGACAATGTGTCAACTTGAATGTGCCATGATTCTCAATCGTTTGGCAGTTACATAATGAAGTAATGTGGTAGTTGTGTAGTGAGGTAGTTATCTTCTACTTTGGTATTAATAGCCTGGTCTTTGGAACCTAACCATTTTGGTAAGTGAAGAGAGGGTATGACTGATATAACACAAAACTAAAAAACTTGTGACCTATCTACAAAAGAGCTAAAAGAAGCAGGGGAGAAATGGAGCAAGTATTGTAAATATGGAATGCGGTCATGATATTACACCATTTTTAGGATTACTCACATATTTTCCAAAGGAGTGTAAAACTAATATTTTAGATTTGGTATCTCAAGAAATTCCAAGGGAATTTTTTTCCTTTGCAAATGAGACCTGTTTAAGATGTCATTTCTACCCTCAGTCCATTTTTACCTAAACATAAATAAATTTCACACACAATATTACCACTGAGCAAAGAGGATGGCAACTAAATGTTGGTGACACCAGGGATTTAACAACCGGCATACAGGTTTTTCTGTTTCAGCTATAAACTATTTACTAAGATTCCAGCAACTGAAAAACACTGAGACCATTATATATGTTCACTATACTCAATATCAGAATCAAGAAAATTGATTATTAATTAGCCAAGCCAAGTGCCGTTGAGTCGATTATTAATTAAGAATGAATAAATGCTCCATGAGATATTAGGGAATAACAAATAGATGTTGGCTGACCTGAAGAAAATATGATCCGAGTATCCTAGATTTTTAACTGTTCTCAATTATACTGGAAGCCGAATTTTAAGTGTCTTCACCCCTGTTTTCTTTTATCATCCTAGGAATAAAATAAAAATCACATTTAGTCCTTTTCTACAAAACTGATTTCAAGAATCAAATGACAACAGAACTGTTAGCTCATGACAAGAAATGTTAACAGTAATAAGTTTCTGTTTAATAAAAGTTTTTAACTCATTTGATTATTTCCGTTTAATGCAAGTTTTCTGTTCCATTTAAAATATGCCATTTCTTCAAAGAACATCAACTGAATTAAAATTCAAGTAAGTTTTATCTTTTGGTAATAGAATAAACACTACAAAATCCTAACAGATAAATTTCAAGTTTGCTAACAATTTCAAAATACTTATTTTCTTCGAGTCTGTTTTGTTGTATTATTTCCCTCAAAATGCTAGTGCTTGAAACCTTGTAATCCCAAAACTGTACACAGAAATCTGATTCCTATTGTAGCTACAAGAATTTATTCTACCTTGTTCCACTAGCAGGGCATACAAGAATTCTGCTATACTCTATCATAACAAACACTCTTGCCCTTGGACAGAGGTGTATGTATGGAAAATACTGCCTGTGGCAAGCAATAAAATTGTATCCCTATCACCCACCGGATACTCATTTTTTAGAAAACTTGACTGTAACATTAGCAAGAATATAAATCAAGGACTTAATATTACGACACTACATGCAAATTACAATTGCACATCTTCCATGATTTGAGGAGGGACGTGGGGATGAACCAGGTTAATAGAAACTGCTCGGTGATGCCATGGAGCCTGCACACTCACTTCCTCAAGTGGCACCTGTGGTAAATGCCATACCAGCCATACCTCAGATATGCCTATGCCCGAGGGCAAATTTTCTCCTTCAGGGAGAGAACAGACTCCAGATTTTACATTGGGGTGCAAGTCTGTGTTTATTGTCTCATCCTTCTGTTTATAACATAACAAATAATTATAGGTACAGCACACAGAATTTAGGTATAAACACACATACAAATTTCTACCCAGTTCTTTTTTAAACTGTTAGGGATACACGATCCAAAACTATTGGACAGTGCTACCCTATATTAGTGATCTTTTCAAAACTCAAAATCTTTCATCTATTTGAGAAATAGAAGAAGTACCCAACTCCCCCAAATATCTTTGTACATGCACAAAACTGTGTGATTTAAACAGATTCACAGATGTCTTAATAAACTTCAGTGATCCAACAAGACCTACAATCCTACTTAGAAATCTAACAAGTTCATTTTCTTCAAACAAGCCATAATGTCAATCAACAAAGTATCTTTTTTCTATTTCCATGAGGAATTGGCATTCATTCTACCATACTGAGTATCTTGAGTATTCTATATACTGTTGAAAAGCTAGTAAATTCATTAACATTTTTAAATTGAACTTTATATGTGCTTTTATAGATATGTTGCTTTTCTATATATACAGCCTCCAGTAAAGTTCAAGCTAACAAGAACATATAGAACTATGAGCCAAACCTGACACGTAACTGTTCATAATGAAACAGTGACATCAAGACTACCAAAAATCCTAATTGAGCTTTCTCAACAATAAGTGAACTTTGCATTTAAAAACCATTAACTGTCTCACACTATGCACAAAAACTAACTCAAATGGATCAAAAACCTAAATATAAAAACGGTAAAGATCATGGCAAAAAAATAGGTACAATGCACTAATACATGGCATAAACAAAATATAAAATTATTACTAACAATTCACAAACACCAAAGAGAAAACAGATAAACTGGGAAATCCTAAAAATAAAACACTTAATGCTCATCCAGCAATTTCATCAAGAGTCAAGAGACTACTTAAAAACTGGGAGAGAATTTTTGGCTATCCCAAATCCAATCAGCATCTAATCTCCATAGTCTATCAGGTACTGTAAAACCTCAACATGAAAAAGACAAATAACCCAATTAGAAAAATGGGCAAAGGATATGAACAGGGTTCACTAAAGAAGATATCCAAGACACTAACAAATACATGAAGAAATGCTCCCAGTCATTAGCCATTAGAGAAATTGAAACCAAAACTATAACGAGATACCATCTCACTCCAACAAGGCTGACATCAATCCAAAAAACACAATAAACGCTGGGTAGGTTCTGGAGAGACTGGTACACTTATACACTGCTGTTAGTAATGTAAAATAGTACAACCACTTACAACTAGAAATAGAAATATGATCCAGCAATCCCACTTCTTAGAATATATCCTAGAGATATAAGGACTGTGACAGATACAAGCATACCAATGTTTATGGCAGCACTGTTGACAATAGAAGATGAAATCAACCTTGGTGTCCATCGAAAGATTAATGGATAAACTAAGGTATATTCACACAATGGAACACTATACAGTGATAAAAAATAACAACGGTCTTAGTAAACACAACATGAAGTTGGAATACATTATGCTTAGTGAAATTACTTATTTGTGAAAGGACAAATGCTAAATGAAACCACTACTGTAGGGACTCAAGGAAAGGCTGAAGCACAGAAGAAAATCTCATGGTTACAGGGGTAGAGAGTAAGAGAGGTATTCACAGATTAGATGCCAAAGCCACTGCTTTCAGATCCACTCAGACTCATAGTGACCTCACAGATCAGGGAAGTACCAACCACCTCATAGTTTCTAAGGAGCACCTGGTGGATCTGAACTGCCAACTTCTTGGTTAGAAGATGTAGCACTTAACTACTATGCCACCAGGGTTTCCATAGATTAGATAGTTGATAGAAATTAGGTTAGGTGAAGGGAGTGACAGCATGGAGCAGAAGGGAGGTTAGCACAAATGGGCTATACCAAAAGTTAAAAGGTTTTCTAAATACAACCCAGTAATTTTGAAGGACAGAGTAGCAGGGATAGGGGTTGAGGTCCATGATTTCCAGGGACATCTAGCCTAACTGTCACAACTAAGATTTGTTTTAAGGACATGTTCTGCATACCACTTTGGTGAATGGCAACTGGAGTCTTGAAAGCTAGCAAGGGACCATCTAAGTAGCATCATATAGTCCCAATCCACCTGGAGCAGAGGAGAACGAAGGACATCCAAGACAAGGAAAACACAAGCCCAGCAGGCAGAACGTGCCATAGGACCCAAAGATTACATTACCATGAGACCCAAAGAACTGTATGGTGACAAGCCATGATCAACGACTGCCCTTACAGGAAACACAACCTAAATTGTTTAACACGAGAAATAATGGGTGTACAGACCTAGAGCTCTACTAAAAGACCACACTTGGTGATTCATCAGCCTAGAGGATCCCCTGAGGACACAGTCCATAGACTCTGATAGCCCAGAGCTGCCACCAGTACCAAATACAACTCTTTAGACAAAGATTAGACTAGACCGTAAGACACAGAGTGATGCCAGCAAAGAATGTGCTGTTTCTTGGCTTAAATATATACATGAGGCTCTCTGAGTAGCTCTTGTCCAGAGTTAAGATCAGAGGGTAGAAGGGGCAGGAGTTGGGATGAATGGATATGGGAAGTACAGAGTGGGAAAGAGGAGTGTGTTGCCATGACTAGGAGGGTTGAGGGGTTTTATATGACAAATTGATTTTAATTATAAACTTTCCCTTAAAGCATAATAAAATTTTTTTTTTTTTTTTAAATCATTGACTACCGACACCTGGGAAAGTATAAGAATGGTATGCTGGACTTCGGTAAATGGGTCTACAGTCTTGAAAGCTTGCAAGCAGCCATCTATTAAGGCACATCAAGTGGCTTCAACCCACCTGAAACAAGGGAGAACATCAAAGACACAAGGAAAATAACAGACCCAGACACAAAACAGCCACATACACCAGAAGCTCTATCAGCTTGAGATTATACAAACTAGATGGCATCAGTTACCAACAACGACCACCCTGACAGGAAACAGAAGAGACAGTCCCTAACAGAGCAGGAGAAAGATGGGGTATAGAACTCAAATTCATGTAAAAAACATAAATAAATAAAAACAGACTTTACAGTCTGACTGAGACTGGAGGAACCATGGGCCCTGATGCTCTGGCAAACCCAGAACTAAAAACATTCCCAAGGCCAACTCTTCACAAAAACATTAGACTGCTGAACTATACAAAATAATACTCATGAAGAGTGTGCCTCTTAGCCTAAGCAGTTAAACAAAAACAAATGAGCAGCTCCTGTCCAGAAGCAGGATGAGAAGATGAAGGTTTGCATGAAAAACAGATCACAGTCAACAAGAGTCAAGGGTCAGCAATACAAAGCTGTTCAAATTACAACATAAGCTTTCAAACTCAAAGAAACAGGACTTAAAGTCTTATGTTGAAAAACACTTTATGAAATAACTCTATGTAAAAGGCAACTATTTCCTCTTAAAAAGATTATCAGCTGCTAACTGAATGGTTAGTGGTTTGCATCCACCGAGAGGTGCCTTAATGGAAACCTGCTAACCAAAAGGTCATCAGTTCAAATCCCAGGTGGTCCTCAGAAACTCTATGGGGCAGCAGTTCTACTTTGACCTACAGGGTCACTATGAGCTGGAATCGACTCAAAGGCTGCAGCTTAGCAGCTGTATAAGTGCCTCAGAAGAAAGACCTAGTGATTTCCTTTTAAAAAATAACCCCCTGAAAAATCATGTGGCGCAGTTCTGCTTTGACACTTGGGGTCACCGTGAGTCAGAACTGACTCCATGGAACAACCAGTTTTCTTCTCCCTCCAAAACAGAGTCCTCTGGTAGCAAACCATAAAGAACGAGAGTTTGGGGAAGTCTGCTGTTTAGCACGGCTTCTCTCCTGAAAAATGGGTTCTGTGGGGGAATTTCCATGTTATCCAACATCTGACAGTTCTTCTGCAGAACAATGCTCACAACTGAATTAGATCATTCGTGTTCATAACAAATAATACACAGACTTGAACAGTGGCTGATAAGGCAATAAATAAACCAAAAGCAATTTATGACAAAGTATGTACAGGTAGTCCTCAACTCATAACATACTCAAGTTACGCCAATAAAACTCGTTTTTTGTGTATGTTTTAAGGTTAGTGGAAAACCTGGTGACTTAACGATTAAGAACTATGGCTGCTAGCAGAAAGGTTAACAACAGTTCAAATCCACCAGGTGCTCCTTGGAAACTCTACGATAGACAGTTCTACTCTGTCCTATAAGGTTGCTATGAGTTGGAATCAGCTCAACGGCAAGGGTTTGCTTTGGGTTCTGGTTTACAGTTAGTAATTTATACAAGGTCTGACAATTAGATGCATGAACTCATCCTAAAAAAGTGCTACATACCTCACTGCTGAGTATCACTATGATCACTGAAATACTCCCCTCCTTGAGAAGCTATGTACCAAAGCCCAACACCTAATCCACCCTTCAAAGCAATTTTAGAAATCTTCTGGAACAGCCATCAGAGCTGTCGTATTACCCCTGAAAGGCCTCAATGTCATCAAAATGGCTCCTTTCAATATTTCCTTTATCTTTGGGTAAAGAAAAAAGTCACTAGGAGCCAGATCAGGTGAGTATGGTGGGTGTTCCAGTACATCTATTTGTTTACTGGCTAAAAACTCCCTCACACACAACACAGTTAACTTTGGAAACTTGCCACCATGCCACTGTGTGCAATGGCCATTCCAGAAACAGTTCCAAAATTGCTCTGAAAGGTGGACTAGGCACTGGCATCAGTGGAAGGTGACTGTAATGATATTCAGCAATGAGGTATGCAGCACTTAGAACAATTAAGTTCATGGACTTAATTCTTGGACCTCATACTACATACACTGTTGCAGCATGTAATTTGCTGATTTCATTCTTGGCTATTCACTTGTAGATGGCCAATGTTGTGATTTGCTGACCAAAACACTGGGGTATAGGATGCTACAGCCTAGTTTATAATGAAGCCTGTGTCGGGGCTTATACTGGATGAAAGTTGGAAAACACACCTAACAGCCATTATGACTGTATTTTCACTGTTACAACACTGAAGCAAAAAAATATCAGATTTATAAAGATACTGGTAATAAAAAGCAATAATGAAAATAAAGATGAGGTATTCAACTTAAGGTCACAAATCATTTACAATATAGTCATCATAACAGAACCCTGAAGTATCTATCTATAGTACAATCTTCACTGAAGAATTTTTTTCCAATGTTAGTTACTAGATTCCCTTTAAACAACAGAGTATATTTTCAAAGACAGTAAGGAAAACGCCCATAACAGTTGCAGACATGTAAAACATGACAATACCTCCACAAGTTCATCCTGCTTTTTTGATGCAAAACAATTTTAACTGAAAAACAAGTCAGTTTATCATACCCAACTATTAAATGTTCCAATTCCAGCCACAAGTTTGGTTAGCCTCCAGTTAACCTTAGGTATTCTCCAAGGCTGTTTTTCCAATAAGAACCAAAATTTTTGTTAAGTGTCTTCAATAAAATAAGGTTCATCACAAGTGATAAAATACCCATAAATCTTTTAAAAAAAAAATTGCTATTGAGTCAATTCCAACTCTTAGCAACCCTATAGGACAAAGTAGACTGTGACACAGTTTCCAAGGAGTGCCTGGTGGATTCAACTGCTCACCTGTTGGTTAACAGCTGTAGCACTTACCCAGCTACACCACTAGTATTTTCCCTAGAAACCTTAGGAAATAACTTATTAAAACTCAAGGAGCCTTGATGTGTATTAATTGCCAACCTTTCAATGAGCAAACTTTAACTGCCAACCTGGCAATCACTGCACCACCAAAGTTCCTTTCTAATAAAGCTACCCATGCTTTGAAATCGAGGCCAATTGGCACAACTAGCGTTTTGCTAAGAGAGCTCTCTGCACCCCACATTGGTGAGTGGCGTCTGGGGTCTTAAAAGCTGCCAAACTGCCATCCGAGGACACAGCAAATGGTGCCAACTCAGCAGGAATGCATGCTCACCGAGGACCAAAATGAATGCAGTAAAGACAACCGAGAAGACAGAGACCCACAAGAGTGGGTGCCTGCACTGACTTGGGACTGAAAGAACCGGATGGTGCTCGGCCACCACCAGAGATAGTCACGATGGAGCTCACTAGGTTGAGTCTCACCAGCAACACAAGAATAAAAAGGGATGCATCCTGAGATCTCCACTAAAAGACCTCAATTGATGGTCCAGCGGTTTCAGGGCTCCCCTGAGAGCATGGCCCCCAGCCCTGGTGCTGCCCTTACCCATAAATTATAACAAAGGTCCACTCTTTGGACAGGAATGGATTGGACTTGGCAATGCAGAGTGACCATATATTGGTTGCACTTTATGGTTCTATACATCTATAAGATATCATCCTGCTGACCTCTGGCTGGAGGAAGGAGAGTGGGTGGAAAGGGGTGGAAAGGAGTGGAAAGAAGGCTGTTGGGAGGATGAGACATGTATGGAGCAGAGAGGAATAGTGTGCTGTCACCGGACAGCGGACAGTGGAAGCTGCATACAGGTGGGTATGTAAATTTATACGGGAATGTACATTTTCACTCAGTCACATTAAATTAAAAAAAAAAAGCTACTCATGCTTAAATTTACTTTTATAACAAAAGTTACAGGTAGGTCAATGAGTTTTACATAAGATGTCAATGAAACCATATAACCTACTAAGGTAGCAATAAGGGAAAGGCAAAGGTACTTCAAAAAGAACAGTTTACAAAAAGGTAGTGAACGTCAAATCACCAAGAGTCCACAAGAAAACTTCTTGGGCTAGTAGAGAAATTTACCAGTTTCAGTGTAGAAGGTAAACAAAACTCAGTTGAGTCTCTAAACGCCACTAAGTGCTACATCCGCTAGCCAAAAGATCAGCGTTCAAATCTGCCAGACACTCCTTGGAAACACTAGGGGGCAGTTCTACTCTGACCTGTAGGGTCACTATGACTCAGACTTGACTACACAACAGTGGGTTTTGGTTGGTTCTAAACATCAGCAATGAGAAATCTAAAAGGAAAATTAGGGAAATAATTCCATTTATAATGCCATCTAAGAGACTAAAATACCGAGAAACTAATCTGACCAGGGATGTGAAGGATTTACACAATGAAAACTATAAAACATTGCTTGAAGAAATTAAAGACTTAAATAAGCAGAAAGATGTTTCATGTTTATGGATTAGAAGACTTAATATTGTTAAGATGTCCACGTGACATGAACTGATCTACACATTCAATGCAATCCTAATCAAAAAACTCCCATAGCCTTCTTTACAGAAATGGAAAAACAAATCCTCAATGTTACATGAAATGAAAAGAAGCCCCGAATAGCTAAAGCAAAATTGAAAGAGATGAACAAAGTTAAGACTTACACTTCTGATTTGGAAACACACAAGCTACAATAATCAGAACATCCTGGTACTGGTGTAACAACAAACACATACACAAACAGAACAGAACTGAGAATCCAAAATCAAACCCACACATTTATGGACAACTGATTTTTTACCAGAGCCTTGGTGGCACAATGGTTAAGAGCTTGGCTGCTAACCAAAAGGCTGGCAGTTCAAATCCACCAGGCACTTCTTGGGAACTCTATGGGGCAATTTTACTCTGTCCTGTAGGGTTGCTATGAGTCAAAATCAACTTGATAGCAATGGTTTTGTATTTTTTTTTTTTGTTTTCTTTCCATTTTTAACAAGAGTGCTAAGTTCATTCAATAGGAAAGAAGAGTATCTTCAATAAACAGTGCTAGGAAAACTGGATTTCCACATGAAGAAAAATAAGACTCACGCCTCACATCATATACAAACACAAATTCAAAAGAGATTAAAGACCTAAATGTTCAAACTAAAACCATAAAATTCTTAGAAGAAAATATAAAGACAATGCTGTCTGGTTAGCTTTTAACAATGGATCGTCTAATTAAAAAAAAAAAAAACAGCAAAAACCAAAATAAATGAATAGGACCTTATAAAAAATTAAAAACTTCTGTTCATTAAAAGACTTTGCCAAAAGACTTAAAATGCAAGCTTCCAACTGGCAGAATATATTCAGAAGTCATGTATTTGACAAGACCCTAATAATAAAAATATATATAAAACTTTGACAACAGACACACAATCACAAAATCAACGAAGTAGAATAGACATTTCAAATGGTATCCAGACACACAAAAAGATGACAGCACCATTAGCTATCAGAGAGATGGAAATAAACATCACAATGGTTAAGATTTAACACAAAACAAAAAAGAGGACAAATGCTGGCAATCCTTATCCACTACTGGTAGGAATGCAAAATGCTGCAGCCATGTGGAAATCAATGTATGGTTCCTCGAAAGAATTATCCAGCAATTTCATGCCTAGGTATATACCTAAGACTTGAAAGTAGAGACTTGAAAAGAGACTTGTACACCAATGTTCAGTGCAGCACTATTCACAACAGCTGAAAGGTACCAACCTAAATGTCTACTAACAGATGAACCTATAAAATCTAGCACACAGCAGGAGAAAAGTATTGCTACTGTCATAAACGAGCTTGAAGACAATGCTGAGTGAAATAAGCCAATTACAAAAGGGCAAATATTGTATGAATTCACTGACATTCAAACACAAAGAAAGGTAAATGTTCAGAGTCCCCAGTTTATTAGTATTTACCAGGGGTGATAAGGAGGGGGAAAACTGAATAATTAGGGAAAAATCACATTAAGGGTAGGATTTAATAGTCATTAATATAACTGCAGTAAAATGTTGAATTGACAAAAGCTGTGAGAGGTATTTTTACACATCTACCAAAAAACTAGCTGCTGAGGCTCCTTATATACAACCAAACATCTCCTTATAGAATTTGGTTCCTTGTTTCAGAAGTTTATGGTTTCATCGGACATTACAGTTAATTGGCCTAATAACATGTTTAGTGCCTCTGTTGTACCTCTTCAGTGTGTAGTGCCTGGGATCTCAAGACCTTTCAAGGGGCCACCTAATATAAAACAAATGGTCTCTGTTCAGCTGCTACAACAGAAAGAGAGTTAGAAATAGGGCAACGATATGGAACGTGTGGATAACTGCCTCCGTGAACAACTAACTCACTCTTCTCCCATAAGACTAGAATTGGATAGTGCCTAGCGTCCAGTACTGAAATTTCTGACCCAAGTTTCCATAGAAGAATCCTGATCAAAAGGCAAAAATGACAATTCTCACAGACTTCAGACTTTCTGGAGCCATGAAAGGTAGATGAGTTCCTTAAACTGTTGCCCTAAGACAATCTTTTAGACCCCAAACCAAAAATGTCCCCTGAAGGTATCTTAAAAGATCATCATGCTCTTTTAAGAACCATCTGTTACTGGTGTTGTTCGGTGCTGCTGCGTCGGTTCCAACTCATTCCAATGCTACTGCACAACACAACGGAACACTGCCTGGGTCCTGCGCCATACCCACACCTGTTTTGATGCTTAAGCCCACTGCTGCAGCCACTGTGTCAATCCATCTTACTGACGGTTTTTTTTGCTGACACTCCACTCTATGAAGCATGATGTCCTTCTCCAAGGACTGATCTTTCCTGACAACATGTCCAAAGTATGTAAGATGCAATCTCACCATCTCTGCTTCCAAGGAACACTCTGGTTGTACTGGTTGTACTTCTTCCAGAACAAATCTGTTTGTTCTTTTGGCAGTCCACAGTACATTCAATATTGTTCTCTAACACCACAACTCAAAGTGATTAATTCTGCGGTTTTCCTAACTCATTGTCCAGCTTTCTCATGCATAAGATACGATTGAAAGCACCATGGCTTGGGTAAGACATACGGCTTAAAGGTGACATCTTTACTTTTCAATACTTTAAATAAGTCCTTTGCAGCAGATCTTCCCAACACAGTAAGTCTTGATTTACTGACCGCTGCTTCCATGGGCACTGACTGTGGACCCAAGTAAAATGAAATCCTTGACAACCTCTATCCTTTCTCCATTCACCATGATGTTGATCAGTGATCTAGCTGTAAGGATTTTTGTTCATTCCCTGTTGAAGTGCAATCCACACTGAAGGCTGTGGTCTTTGATTCTCATTAGTGAGTGTTTCAACTCCTCTTCACTTTCAGCAAGCAGGGTTGTTGTCATCTGCTTAACACGGGTTGTTAATGAGCCTTCTGCCAATTTTGATGCCTCATTCTTCTTCACATAGACTACATTCTCCGATTACTTGCTCAACATATGAGTATGGTGAAAGCATACCACCTGACACACCCTTTTCCTGACTTAAACCATACAGTGTCCCCTTGTTCTGTTCACACAAGTGCCTTTTTGTCCACAGACAGATTCCTCATGAGCACAATTAAGTGTTTTGGAATTCTCATTCACCGTAATTTGTTGTGATCCCCAAAGCTGAACACCTTTGCATAGTCAATGACATACAGGTAAACATCTTTCTGGTATTCCCTGCTTTTAGCCTAAATCCAGCTGACATCAGCAATGTTATCCCTAGTTCCACGTCCTCTTCTAAATCCATCTTGCATTTCTGGCAGTTCCCTGTCAATACACTGTTGCAGTCCCTTTTGGATGATCTTGAGCAAAATTTTACTTGCACTTGATATTAATGATATTGTTCAATAATTTCCACATTTGTTTGGATCACCTTTCTTGGGAATAGATATAAATATGGATCTCTTCCAGTTGGTTTGCCAGGTAGCTGTCCACCAAATTTCTTGAATTGCCCCCACAGAGTTTCCTGCCCCCACAGAGTTTGCTGGGAGATGCTGGCTGATTCAAAGTGCTGACCTTTTTGATTAGTAGTCATGGCATCTAACCACCACACCAACAGCAGATTCTTCAAGAACTATCAATGTGGAATCAAACAGACAACAACGTGACAGACTAGACACACCAACAAGCAACACAGTACACAGAGAAAGGACTGAAGTTGTCAAGGATTTCATTCTACCTGGATCCACAATCAACATCCATGGAAACCGCAGTCACCTAACAATATTCACAATAATACTAAAATACAATTTAGAGGAAAAAAAATGAACTGAGGAATAAAAAGGTACTCAACATAATAAGCTATTAGAGAAATGCAAATTAAAGTGACTTCAACAAACTTACCGTGACATTGTTGTTAGGTGCCACTGGGTCAATGCTGATTCATAGTGACTGTGTGTACCGCAGAACAAAATGCTGCCCGGTCCTGTGCCATGCCCATAGTCATTTTTATGCTTACATCCACACTCACTAGATGGCTAAAATTAACGAGACTAAGAATACCAAATATTGGTGGCCAATATACCAAACACCTATCTTACACACTGCTCACAGGAGTACAGAACTTTGTAAAACTGTCAATTTATAAGAAACACACTTACCCTATGCTCAGCAAAATTACATTCCTAGACGTTTTGCCAAGAAAAATGAAAGTGCAAATGACTCTCCAAGACTGTTCACAGTAGCTGTGTTCATAACAATCCTCAAATGGAAACTACCCCATGACTATATCAAAAAAAAGAGTAAACAAAATGTGGTATACACATACAATGCTATATCACTGATACATGCAAAATGGAAGAATCTCAAAACCACTATATTGAGTGAAAGAAGCTAAAGGCAAGAGAGTATACAATGTAAGATTCCACATAAATGAAATTCAAAAACTTGGTAAAACTAAACTATGATGATGGAAACCAGAATGGCAGTTACCTATGAAGTGATGTGGTAGACTGGAAAAGGGTATATCCGAGGAGATCTCAAGTTTATGAAAACCAAGGTTGTCAAACTGAACAAAGATAACAAACTGAGCAACTGATAGGACAGTCGAAATTTTCAAAAGTAGAATTTTAAGATTTTTCTAAATAAACAGAAGAAAAAAGCTATTTTCAAGTTCACATAATAAATCAGAATTCATTAGTACCTAGAAAAAAAGATAACATTTGTAACTATTAAATACTTTAAACCTAAAAAAATAGATCTTCTTCAAAGGACATGACGTAATAGTTGCTGTAGTTATAACAGAAACGTAAACTTCAGCACTGCTGTTATTAGTTGCCATCCAGTAAATTTCAACTCAAGGTGACTCCGTGTGTGCAAAGCAGAATTATTCCAAAGGTCACGGCTGTGACCTTTCAGACGCAGATCTCCAAGCCTGTCTTCCAAGGTACCTCTGGGTGGGTTCAAACCACCAGCCTTTCAGCTAATACTAGAGCACTTGACCATATGCACTACTCATAGACTCCTAAAGTTCAGCACTGACTACTAAAAATCTAGTAAATCAAAAAAAGTCTACTTTGAGCTCTGTGCTCTTTTAACATCTATATGGGATGAAACTGACAACAGCAACTCAAAAGAACAGTTCAAAAAAGGATGAGAATGGTTGCACAACTCACCGAATTGTACATCCAGAAACTACTGACGTACACTTTGCTGTGTGTATTCTCAACAACAAAATAAAAAAATTGTTAACATTGACACCCTGGTGGTTTGGTGGTTAGGTGCTACAACTGCTGAAGAAAAGAATAGCATTTCCAATCTACCAGGCACTCCCTGAAAACTATGGGGCCACTCTACTCTATCCTATAAAGTTGCTATGAGTTGGAATCAACTTGAAAGCAGCGGGTTTGGTTTTTGGTTTTTTAATAAACCACATATTGATGATTTCATCAGCATAATCACTCACTTCTAAAATAAATTAAAAGTAAACTAAGTCTCAAGTGCCCACAGAACCAAATAAAAGACACCACAGACTAAATAAGTCTCAATAAAACATGAAATTAATGCTGAATTGCAAGGCAATAATGATGAGATAATTTGGCATTTCAGAGTGTAAGACACCACTGAAAAATTTCAACTTTAATTTTATCCCTAAATTCCTACAAAAGCATTTCAAAAACAAAAATCTAACATTATCCTCTTGCAATCACTTAATATTCCTCAAACATATATGTACAAACACAAATCAAAGAAAACCTGTACTTGATGAGTGCATAATCCAGACTAAGTTTTAATAAACTTGCTGAGCTACAGTAACAATAAATTGCATTTTGAGTCCAACATGACAAATGTCTAATGGAAACTTACCTGAAGAGCTGGTTTCTCCTCTATTTCCTTTCAAAGTTGAATATTTCAAGTAAATTATTACCACACCCAAGAACCTAACAGTTAAGGAACTGGAAAGCAATTACCAAATAATATTTTATTTCTCATTGTAAAGTTGTATTTTCCTCCACATACTTAAAATCAGTTAAAAAACAACACTTTACTATTACATAAAGAAAACATGTAAGGTAGCTTATTAGGGAAAATGTTTATTGCATACTCAAAAATATAAACCAATATGCAGGAAATAGAATGCTGTATTGGGAGAAACCACTTAAATATCAAATAAGCATAATCTGCACTATACTGTGCTAATCATCTATTTAAGTTGACTATTTAAATGGGGGGGCAATAAACTGAATCAGTGTTGAGGGCAATGGTATCAGTCAAGAGGATCCTCTTTCATCTAGTGCCCCATTTATCATGGCTTCCCCACTGGGTTATATTATTTCTGAATTAGAAGAGTATCTGAGCAAAGATATTTATATGAAAGTACATTAAGATTGTTCAATGTTTTAATGTCTTGTTCTTTACCACAAGATGCCAACTCTTCATAAGTAAGTTTTTAAAAAGGAGATTGAGAAGTCTACCACGAAAGGAGAGCTTTAAAACATATTTTTCAAATTTTGACAATGTACAAAATCCCTGTTTGTTGGTAAAAGGAGGTTTTCAGAAATATAGATTTAAAAACCACCTTAATAGAGAATATAAAAACAATGCATTGAAAACCATGTGTCATTTTCCTGCCTCCACATCATTTACAGATGCAAGTCGAAGAGGACTTGCACACTTTTCCCCTGGCCACATAGGACTGATCTCAGAGAAGAGGCAAAACTTAAAAAACTGTTGCCTGCAGCACTCTGGTGAGAAGATACATGCTATTTTCCAACATTAGTCAGAATCAGAGCTTATTAAAGAACTCCAATAATTTTACACTAATTGCACCAAATATGAGGCAAAAATCATGTGGTATAAAGACGACCCATTTTGATCCTGCTACTAAGTCTACAGCAAGCAATGGACAAACAACAGTAGCAGCAGACCAAGAAACAGCAACTGGGGTCTAAAACAGAGATCCCAGAATAGAAGGGTCTGGATGAAAGGCGTGACTATGAAATGTGGGGGTACATTGCTTCTGAACCAAATGAGACACTGAAATAAATATGGAATCATGAAGATTCTAAAACCTGTTTACTTCCATGATCATCTACTAAGACTCAGCTTTCTGGAAACAGAAAAATTAAAATGATCTCAAAGTAAAAACTTAGTGTCAGTTTTCCCTAAAGTACTCATTTTCCAAGGGTCATTTCCTTTTCCACAATTCAATGGGTCCCGTAGGTGACTTTCCTCCTGCTTTCAGGAACACTGGAAACTGTGGTACCATAGTGGTTAAGTGCATCAACTGCTAACCAAAACGCCGTTAGTTCAAACTTGCCAGGCACTCCTTGGAAACTCTATGGGGTAGCTTTACTCTGTCCCATAGGGTCACTATGACTCAGAATCAATGTCAGTAGGTTTGGTTCATCAGTACCATACATACATACTTTCTACTTGTTACCATTAATACAGTACATACTTTGTTTCTCCTTTCATGTTTCTCTCTCTAAAAACAGTGTTTTGTAGACCCCCCTTTCACTAACATTTAATAGTCTTACTGGTCTACGTGATTTTACCCAGGCTCTCCAGTCAATTTCCCATGAGTAACCAAATTTAAAACTTCCAGTGTTTCCATTTCATTCAGAAACAAATCCGACAGCGTCTGCTGCTCTATACCTTGCATTCTTAACGAGGCTGTAATGGCCCCAAGGAGAAAACTGCAATGGGGGCAAAAAATCTTTTGTAATACATAAAGCACACCTATACAATCCATAAACAGCTATTTGTCGTGTTTACAGTTCTTTGGAGGATCCAGGCAGCCAAAAAACACATGCGGACATGTTCACGATCTTTAGTTATTAAAGAAATTCAAATCAAGACAACAATGAGATACCATCTCACCCCAACAAGATTGGCCATGATTCAAAAAACACAAAACAACAAAAGCTGGAGAGGCTGTGAAGAAAGTGGAACCCTCCTACACTGTTGGTGGGGTTGCAAAATAGTCCACCCTCTTTGGAAGGCAATCTGGCGCTTCCTTAAAAAAATGGATATCGATATACCATTTGTCCCAGTAATTCCACTACTTGGAATATATCCTACAGAATCAAGGCCTTTCACACCAACGGACACATGCACCAGAATGTTTATCGCAGCACAGTCCACGATAGCAAAAAGATGGAATCAACCCAGATGCCCAACAATAGAAGAATGGATAGGTAAACTATGGTACATATACTGAATGGAGCACTACACAATGATAAAGAATAACGATGATTCCAGGAAACATCTCCTAACCTGGTTTCAACTGGAAGACATTATGTTGAGTGAAAGTAGTCAGGGACAAAAGGACAAATACTGTATGAGACCTCTACGATAAGATCTCAAAAACAGACTTGTGTATAGAAGAAAAGACTCTTTCACAGCTGCAAGGGATGGGAGGGAGGGAGGGAGGGTGGGGGGAGGGTTTAGTTTAGATAGTTACTAGAAATCTAGTTGGGAGAAAGCGGTGATAGCACACATTAGAAGCAAGAACAACACTAAGTGGATTTCAGCATAACTTGAGTACTCCTTCCATCTTAATACTGCAAGGACAGAGTAGCTGGGGCAGGGGGCGGGGGACCATGCTCTTAGGCGAATTCCAGGCCAACTGGCACAACTAGCATTTTGCTAAGAGAGCTCTCTGCACCCCACATTGGTGAGTGGTGTCTGGGGTCTTAAAAGCTGCCAAGCTGCCATCCGAGGACACAGCAAATGGTCCCAACTCAGCAGGAATGGATGCTCACCGAGGACCAAAATGACATGTGGTAAAGACAACTGAGAAGACAAGGAGACCCACAAGAGTGGGTGCCTACATCGACTTGGGACTGGAAGAACCGGATGGTGCCCGGCCACCACCAGCGATAGCCACGATGGAGCTCACAGAGAGGAGTCTCACTGGCAACACAAGAATAAAAAGAGATGCATCATGAGATCTCCACTAAAAGACCTCTATTGATGGTCCAGTGGTTTCGGGGTTCCCCTGAGAGCATGGCCCCCGGCCCGGATGCTGCCCTTTCCCATAAATTATAACAAAGGTCAACTCTTTCGACAGGAATGGATTGGACCTGGCAATGCAGAGTGACCATATATGGGAAGCACTTTATGGTTCTATACATCTATAGGATATCATCTTGCTGACCTCTAGTTGGAGGAAGGGGAGTGGACGGAGAGGAGAGGAAAGGAGGCTGTTGGGAGGATGAGACATGTATGGAGCAGAGAGGAATAGTGTGCAGTCACTGGACAGGGACAGCAGTGGAAGCTGCATATAGGTGGGCATGTAAATTTATATGTGAATGTATTTTCACTCAGTTATGTTAAATAAAAATAAAAATTAAAAAAAAGAGTTCTTTGGAGGGAGATTATTTAAAAAAGAAAAAAAAGACTAAAACTCGTCTAGAAAGGCACCAATAATGAACCAAAACATTAAGAAACAGAACTATTAAGAGTCAAACACCTTTGCTCATCCAAAGACATTAAAAGGCCACTTACAGAGTGGGAAAAAATATTTGGCAACTATAGGTCAGACTGATGCCTGATATCCATAATCTATAAGGTACTACAAGACATAAACAAGAAAAAGATAAATCATCCAATTAAGCGATGGGCAAAGAAGATGGACAGACATTGCTCTAAAGAGGAGATCCAGGCAGCCAAAAAACACATGTGGACATGCTAACGATCATTACCTATTAAAGAAATTCAAATCAAAACTCCAATGAGGGATGGAGTCAAGATGGTGGACTAAGCACATGTCTCCTCTGGAAACAAAGACCTGAACTGATAATCAAATGGAGCCTTCTGGTCACCTACTGAGCCTCCAGGACACAGCACGGGGCTGTTAATTTGAACTTCATACCACTGAGCGAAAAACTTCCTCTCTTTCGCTGACTCCCACTCCTGGCTAGCCCTGGCTCGCATGGATTGAAGGTAAACGTACCATTTTGACGTCATTTTTTTTGTTTTGGCCGGCAGGTGGAGCTGGGTCTTGCCTAGCAGTTAGACTCAGACACACTGTTGGTACGATAGGCAGGCAAAATTGCCATATTTTCAGAGCCAGGCTTAGGACTCTGTTGATCTAGCCACGTTGGGCCTGTCAATCACTGTGACAGCGTCGTTTGTACAGAATCACAGTGCCTGTATGCAGGACACCACGCTGGATACAGAGATAACAGTGGGACCTAATTCTTAGCCTGGGAGCCAGCGCCTGCAAACACGACAGTGCTTTTCCGACAGAAAAGCAGTAGCTTACACAGTGTCACCTACTGTGGGGCCTGGCAACAGAGGTAGAAAACTCATTACCTCTTGGCACCTTTAGCCCCTCTAATCTGCTGACTGTGTGGAAGGTGTCATCTCAGATACAGTGGCCACAGTTGGACCTATTTCTTAGCTTGGGAGTCAGAGCCTGCCCACAAAAGAGCGCTTTTCCACCAGAAAAGCAGTAGTCTACACAGTGTCACCTAAGGCCGGGCCCTGTCAGAAGAGGCGAACAGGGCAGTAGCATTGCTGTATTTTGAACTAGTTTATACCATCAGGGGTTGGATATAGAGGTGCTCACTTTGCCAGTTGGGAAGAGGGACGTCTACACTTGAAAACCTGACTGACTTGGGAAGTGCTCAGATACCTTTTGCTTTACATTTTAAGACAGGCTAGAGAAACATCTGCAGTCTGTCCTCACAGTATCTCTCCAAGCCTCTACTTAATCACATGGGACCTAGAAAGCAACAGACACTTGTGGCAAACAAGAACACCATCCATGGCTTCAGAAGGCTCACAAACAAAACAACCAAGGAGTTTTCCAGATGAAGAAACCTTTATAAAAGCATCAGAAGGTGAATACAAAAGGATTATATATAAAGCCCTTTTAGATCTTATACAAAATCCAGCAGAAGAAAAGGAAAAATTTAGCAAGCTGTTTGCTCTGATAGAACACCAGTACTCCGAAATCCAACAGATCAAGAATGTCATGGCTGAAATTGTGTCCCCCCAAAAATGTGTGCAGCCACATGGTTGGGATATGGTTCCCAGTATCTTGGGACTGTCCTCCATTGTGTGGTTTTTCTAACCTGTATGTTAAAGGATTAGGGTGGGGCTGTGGATTCCTGCTATGGGGGAAGTTTCCCTGGAGTATGGCTTGCCCCACCCTTAATGCTTTTGGCTTGCAAGGAATAAAAGGAAAAAGAACCAAGGACAATTTGAGAACCTCGCTACCATCAAGCAAGCAGCACCGGGAGCAGAGCGCGTCGTTCAGATCAGAGGTTCTTGTGTTAGGACGCTCCCTGGACAAAGACTGATGCAATACCGGACTTTCCTCCAGAGCCGACAAGGGGAAAGTCTTTCCCTGGAGTGGACACCCTGAATATGGACTTGCAAACTACCGGACTGTGTAAGAATGAATCTTTCTTTGTTAAAGCCACCCACTCTGTGGTATTTCTGTTAGAGCAGCCTAGCTGACTAAAACAAAGAACAAAATCAAAGGCATAGAAACTTCCATGCAAAGCCAAGAAAACAGAATGGAACAAACGGAAAACAGAATTTCTGAGTTGTAAGACAGAGCTACCGACAGCAGTATCTATAAGCAGAAATCAGAAAAAAGAAACAAGAAAAATTAAGAAGCATGAAGAAGCATGTGGGACTCTATTAAGAGGAACAACCTTCAATTCGTTGGAGTCCATGAACAGGAAGAGACACCTGAGAACACAGAGAGTATCGGTGCTGAGCTGCTCAAAGAAAACTTCCCAGAAACTATGAAGGAAGAGAATATAGATATCCCAGATGCATACTGTATGCCACCCAACATACATCTCAAAGACTCCAAAACATCTTATAATCAAGGTTAACAAATGAAACATAAGCAGGAACTCTTAAAGGCAGCAAGACTCAAACCAAAGCTAACACTCAGAGTGAAACCTTTAGGCTTTCTTCAGATTTCTCAGCAGAAACCACGATGGCACAGAGACAGTGGCATGACACCTTCAAAGCCTTGAAGGAGAAGAACTTCCAACTGAGAATTACATATCCTGCAAAACTATCTTTCAAATATGACAATGAAATTAAGATATTCCCATATAAACAGAAGCTCAGAAACTTTGCAAAAACTAAACCAAAACTACAAGAAATACTGAAAGAAGTTCTTGGCTTTGGCTTAGAAGAACAAAACCACTAACTTTATATATTAGAAGGACACATTACTCAGAACTCTACTCAGTTAGGGAACACTACAAATTCAATCACAGCTTTTATAATGAAACAATCCAGTGGTTATCACGAAAACTATGGTGCCATCACATTAAACAGAGGGATGTACTACAGTCATTATAGTCCTTCCAGATGGAGAGGAAGAAGACAAGACTCGTAGTAATTAAAATTGGGTTTCTACATAGTTTATTAACGGGGATCATAGGGGCAGCCATAAAGCACAACAAAAATGTAACATACTATTTCAAGAAATGTAACACAGGAGTCTCAACAACAACAAAACCAGCTCTGAAAAAGGTGAAAAATCAACTCACCAAAAAGAATGTCCCAGAACAGACTAATAAGAACAACAGAGAAAACATCAACACAAAAATAAACATATCACAATGGCAACAGCGAACACACACCTATCAATAATTACACTGAATGTGAATGGACTGAATGCTCCAGTAAAGAGACACCGAGTGTCATCTTGGATCAAAAGACATGACCCATCCATATGTTGTCTACAAGAAACTTGAGATCTAAAGATAAGAATAAACTGAAAATTAAAGGATGGAAGAATATGTATCAAGCTAGCAATGAACAAAGAAGAGCAGTGGTGGCAATTCTAATCTCAGACACAATCAATTTTAATGTAAAATCCACCATCATGGACAAAGATGGACATTACCTAGTGCTGAAAGTTTCAGTACACAAGCAAGACTTAACTATATTAAATATTTATGCACCTAACATCAGAGCACGAAAATACCTCGAAGAAACACTGACTACACTCAGAAAAAGAGTCAGATGACTCCACAATAACAGTGGGAGACTTGAACATTTCACGCTCAATACTGGACAGAACATCTAGAAAAAAGCTAAGTAAAGACACAGAAGACCTGATTGCCACAATTAACCAATTTAAACCTCATTAATATATACAGAACCTTCTGCCCATCAGCGGACAATTACACCTTCTTCTTCAATGCACATGGGACATTCTGCAGAAGTGACCATGTGTTAGGACATAATGCAATTCTCAACAAAATCCATACCACTGAATTACCGCAGAGCATCTTCTCAGATCATAAAGCCATAAAAGTCAAAATCAATAGCAGAAAAAACATACAAAGTGGAACTCTTGGAAATGGAACAACATGTTGCTCAAAAAAACATGGGTTATAAAAGAAATTAAAGATAAAATAAAGAAATTCATGGATTCCAATGAGAACATAAACACTTCCAACCAGAACCTATGGGATACAGCCAACGCAGTGCTCAGAGGTCTGTTTATCTCCATAAATGCACACATCTGGAAGGAAGAAAGAATCCAAATCAAGGAACTAACTCTACAGCTTGAACAGGTAGAAAGAGAACAACAGAGGAACCCCTCAGGCACCAGAAGATGCCAGATTATAAAGATTAGAGTAGAGCTAAATGAATCAGAGAATAGAAAAACAATCGAAAAAACTGAAAAGACCAAAAGCTGGTTTTTGAAAAGAGCAACAAAATTCAGAAACCACTGGCTAAACTCACTAAAAAAAAACAAACAAGAAACAAATAACCCAAATTACAAATGAGAGGGGAGCTGTCACAACAGACCCAACAGAAATCAAGAATTTTATAACAGAATGCTATGAAAGACTGTAGTCTAACAAATTTGAAAACCTAGAGGAAATGGACAAATTCCTTGACTCATATCACCTACCCAAATTATCATAACGTGAAGCAGAACAACTGAATAAATCCGTCACAAAGGAAGAGATTGAAAATGTCATCAAAACACTGCCAATCAAAAAAAAGCCCGAGCCCAGATGGCTTCACCGCAGAATTCTACCAAGCTTTTAGAGAAGAGTTATCTCCAATACTACTGAGACTATTTCACAGTATAGAAAAGGATGGAGTACTCCCAAACTCATTCTATGAAGCCAGCATAACCCTGATACCAAAGCCAGGGAAAGACTCAATAAAAAAGGAGAACTACAGACCAATATCACTCATGAATCTAGATGCAAAAATCTTCAACAAAATTCTTTCCAATAGAATACAGCAACATATCAAAAAAATAATCCATCATGACCAAGTTGGATTCATACCAGGGATGCAAGGGTGGTTCAACATCAGAAAAACAATTAATGTGATTAACCACATAAATATCACAAAAGACAAGAATCACCTGATTTTGTCCATTGATGGAGAAAAGGTATTTGATAAAGTACAACACCAATTAATGCTAAAACTCTTAGAAAACAGGTATAGACGGAAAATTCCTCAACACAATAAGGGCCATTTATACAACACTGCCTACGTCATCCTGAATGGAGAGAGACTGAAATAGTTTCCCTTGAGAACAGGAACTAGACAAGGATGCCCACTCTCACCTCTCCTATTGAACACTGTACTAGTTCTAGCCAGAGCAATTAGACAAGACCAAGAAATAAAGGGCATCTGCATCAGCAAAGAAGTCAAAATCTCCCTGTTTGCAGATGATATGGCCGTATATGCAGAGAATCCCAAAGAATCTATAAGTAAACTACCCAAACTGATAGAAGAGTTCAGCCAAGTCTCAGGATACAAGATAAACATAAGTAAATCAGAAGGATTCCTTTATACCAACAACAAGACAGTTAATGAAGAAATCATCAAATCAATACCATTTACTATACCCCTAAGAAGATAAAGTACCTAGGAATTAATCTAACCAGAGAAATAACAGACCTTTACAAAGAGAACTACAAGCCCTTACTACAAGAAACTAAGAGAGACTTAGATAAATGGAAAAACCTACCCTGCTCATGGATAGGAAGACCTAATATTGTGAAAATGTCTATTCTACCCAAAGCAATGTACTTATATAATGCACTCCCAATACAAGTTCCAGCATCATTTTTTAACGAGATGGAAAAACAAATCACCAAATTTGTTTGGAAAGGGAAGAAGCCCTGGATAAGTAAGGTACTACTAAAGAAGAAGAACACACTGGAAGGTCTCTCATTACCCAACCTTAGAACATACTACACTGCCACAGTGGTCAAAACAGCCTGGTTCTGGTACAAGAACAGACAGATCGATCAATGGAACAGAATTGAGACCTCAGAGATGACACCATCTGCCTATGAACAGTTGATATTCGACAAAGGCCCTAAGACATTAAACTGCAGTAAAAACAGAATCTTCAACAAATGGTGCTGGCAAAATTGGATATCCATCTCCAATAAATTGAAACAAGATCCATATCTTATACTGTATACAAAAACTAACTCCACCTGTATAAAAGACCTAAATGTCAAACATAAAACGATAAAGCTCATCCAAGAAAAGGTAGGAACAACAAATAGAAAATTTAATAAACAACATAGACTTCAAAATCTGTCAAACAAACCACAATCAACAGAAAATAGATAAATGGGAACTATCAAGAATCAAACACTTTTGCTCATTGAAAGACTTTACTAATACAATTAAAAGGCCACCAACAGAATGGGAAAAAATATTTGGCAACTCTATGTCAGACCAATGCCTGATCTCCATAATCTATAAGATACTACAAAATATCAATAAGAAGAAGATAAATCATCCAATTAAACAATGGGCAAAGGAGATGAACAGAAATTTCTCTAAAGAGGAGATCCAGGCAGCCAAAAAACCCATGCGGACATGTTCATGATCTTTAGTTATTAAAGAAATTCAAATCAAGACAACAATGAGATACCATCTCACCCCAACAAGGTTGGCCATGATCCAAAAAACACAAAACAACAAATGCTGGAGAGGCTATGGAGAAAGTGGAACTCTCCTACACTGTTGTGGGGTTGCAAAGTGGTCCAGCCTCTTTGGAAAGCAATCTGGTGCTTCCTTAAAAAAAATGGATATTGATATACCATTTGACCCAGTAATTCCACTACTTGGAATATATTCTACAGAATCAAGGCCTTTCACACCAACGGACACATGCACAAGAATGTTTATCGCAGCACAGTCCACAATAGCAAAAAGGTGGAGTCAACCCAGATGCCCAACAACAGAGGAATGGATAGGTAAACTATGGTATATATACTCGATTGAGCACTATGCAATGATAAAAAGAATAATGATGATTCCAGGAAACATCTCATAATCTGTTTTCAACTGGAAGACATTATGTTGAGCAAAAGTAGTCAGTGACAAAAGGAGAAATATTGTATGACACCCCTAGGATAAGATCTCAAAAACAAATTTATGTATAGAAGAAAAGACTCTTTGAGTGCTGCAAGGGAGGGAAGAGAGAGAGGGCAAGGGGGTGAGGGTTTAGATTAGATAGTTGGTAGAAACTTGCTTGGGTGAAATTGGTGATAGCACACATTAGAAACAAGAATAATATTAAGTGGATTTCAATATAACTTGAATACTTCTTTCATCTTAATCCAATATTGGAAGGACAAAGTAGCTGGGGCAGGGGGCAGGAGACCATGCTCTTAGGCAAAATCGAGGCCAACTGGTATAACTAGTGTTCTGCTAAGAGGGCTCTTGGCACCACACATTGGTAAGTGGCGTCTGCGGTCTTGAAAGCTGCCAAGCTGCCATCCAAGGGCACAGCAAATGTTTCCAACTCAGCAGGAATGTGTGCTCACCGAGGACCAAAGTGACATGGGGTAAAGACAACCCTGAAGACAGAGACCCACATGAGTGGGTGCTTACACAGACTTGGGACTGGAAAAACCAGATGGTGCACTACCACCACCAGTGATAGCCACGATGGGTTCAGCCTCACTGGCAACACACGAATTAAAAGGGGTGCAGCCTGAGATCTCCACTAAAGACCGCAATTGATGGTCCAGCGGCTCTGGTGTTCCCGAGAGCATGGCCCCCGGCCCAGATGCTGCCTTTACCCATAAATCATAACGAAGGTCCACTCATCGGACGTGAATGGATTGGGCTTGGTGATGCAGAGTGACCATGTATTGGATGCACTTTATTGTTCTATGCATCTCTAGGATATCATCCTGATCTCTGGCTGGAGGAAGGAGAATGCGTGGAGAGGAGAGGAAAGGAGACTGTTGGGAGGATGAGACATGTATGGAGGAGAGAGTAATAGTGTGCTGTCACCCGGCAGGAAGAACAGTGGAAGCTGCACATAGGTGGGCATGTAAATTTATACAGGAACATACATTTTCATTCAGTGATTAAAAAAAAAAAAAAAAACTCCAATGAGATACCTTCTCACCCCAACAAGGTTGGCCATGATCCAAAAAACAAAACAACAAATGCTGGAGAGGCCCTGGAGAAACTGAACTCTCCTACACTGTTGGTGAGATTGCAAAATGGTGCCATCTCTTTGGAAAGCAATCTGGCACTTCCTTTAAAAGCTGGATCTAGATATACCATTTGACCCAGTAATTCCACTGCTTGGAATATATCTTACAGAATCAAGGCCATTCACACCAACTGATACACGACACAAATGTTTATTGCAGCACAGTTCACAACAGCAAAAAGATGAATGCAACCAAGAAGCCCAACAACAGAGGAATGGATAGGTAAATTGTGGTATACATACTCAATGGAACTCTATGCAATGATAAACGACGATGACTTTAGGAGACATCTCATAACCTGATTTCAACTGGACGACATTATGTTGAGTGAAAGTAGTCAGTGACAAAAGGACAAATATTGTATGAGACCCCAATGATAAGAACTTAAGAACAGACTCATGCATACAAGAAAAGGCTCTGATGGCTGCAAGGTGGGGAGGGAAGGAGGGGGAGTGGAGAGGGTTTAGATTAGATAGTTGCTAGAAATTTGGTTGGGTGAAACATGGGACAGCACACACTAGAAAGATCAATATTAACTGGACTTCAACATAACATGATTACTCCTCTCATCTTGATCCTATATTAAAAGGACAGAATAGCTGTGGGGGGGGGAGGCTGGAGGCCATGCTCTCAGGGGAAACTGAGGACAATTGGCACAACTAGCATTTTGGTAAGAGAGTCCTCTGCACCCCACATTGGTGAATGGCGTCTGGGGTCTTAAAAGCTGGCATGTTGCCATCTGAGGGTACAGCAAATTGTCCCAACTTAGCAGGAACGGACGTTCACCCAGGACCAAAATGACAGGAGGTAAAGAGAACCCAGAAGACAGAGAGATCCATGTGAGTGGGTGACTTGTGACCGAAGAACCTGATGGTGCCTGGACATCACCAGGGATAGCCGTGATGGGGCTCACAAAGTTGAGTCTCACTGGTAACACAGCAATAAAAAGAGGTGCACTCTGAGATGTCCACTGAAAGACCTCAACTGATCGTCCATGGGCCTCGGAGTTCCCCTGGGAGCATGGCCCCTGGCCCTGATGCTGCTCCTGCCCATATATATATCATAATGGAGGTCAACTCTTGGACAGGAATCGACTGGACTTGGCGACACAGAGTGACCATATCACGTGTGCACTTATGCTTCTATGCACCTATAGGATGTCATCCTGCTGACCTCTTACTGGAGGAAGGGGTGTGGATGGAGAGGATGGGATTGGAGATTGTTAGGATGAGACAAGACACGTATGGAGTAGACAGGAGTGTGCTGTCACCAGGCTGGGAGAGCAGTGGGAGCTCTATGTAGGTGGGCACGCAATTTATATGGGAATATACATTTTCAATCATAATTTAAAAAAAAGTTAAGAAACACAGTTGCCAGTGAACTGCAGCACAGTCTTTTCCATTTCTTTGCTTTTAATGGTATTGCCGACAGCTTCGAATGGGTTCACCTCCAACTTCCCACCCCTCCCTTCTTTGATCATTCAGATATCAGTGCCAATGTGTCCTCATAGTACTTCCTCCAACCATGCTAACTGAAATGGACATGTTTCCTCTTCCCACAATAATTCACAGTCCACACTGTAGTCCCGTGACTAGAACAGTATGTAGTACTGCCACAGCATGTGCTCAAGTGTAATAACTACAATGAAATATGTTTACTCTCTGACCATACCAAGAAAACCCCAGCACTACTATGAATACTTCTTAAGTATGAAGTGGAATAATGGGCCCCTAAACAAGGAGATTTTATTTTCCAAATGGCAAACTATATCCAATTAAATCCTTGGGAATACAAACATAAATAATTATTCAAACTTACTAACTTAGAGCAAGTTGGGAATTGACATAAATTTCATTGTGCTATGGTCTTCATGGTTACATAATTGGCTGAACAACCAAGTACCATACTTTGATAATGAATATTCAAGTACATTTTAATTCACTCCAGGGAGAGCATATGTATCTGCAACAGTTTTGAGCCTCCATCCTTTCTGGTTTGTAAATGACATCCACACATCCCTCCAAAAAACCATACCAGATCTGTTACTGCTGACTCTAATTCACAGAGGCCCTACAGGACAGAGCAGAACTGCCCCGCAGGATTTTCCAAAGAGCAGCTGGGGAATTTCAACTCCCCTCCATTTAGTTAGCAGATGAGGTCTTAGTCACCTCCCCCCCATTACAGCCAAATAATACAAGATTCAAGGTGAAGTTACATGATCTTCAAAGATGAAAGTTATTCTTACAGAATGAATCGGTGGTTCTCCTTACTCTTAACAGTTCATAAATGGAATTCAAAACTTAGCATTATCCATTGCCATCCCTGGAAAACTGCTAGGAAACAATTTTTTTTAATGTAAGAAATCAGAAATCAAATCTAAAGCCCTTGTATACCAACAAAGGAGTAAACTATTATTAATGTAATAATTTTCTTGTGAGGCAAACCTTTAGTGTTTAGATCATAGTGTCATCTACTTAACGAAATCTAATATGTGAAGTACAAGCTGATTCAGGGGTCTGATTTCTGGAATTCTCATTAGCCAACTCTGGACTTGTCAAGGCTCTGTATCCTTTCCATTCCTGTTTACTATCAGGTAACAATCCCACTGGTTTTTATTACCATCTGATCTTTAATGACTCTGGTTGGAGACTGCAAGCTAAATTCTCATTATCTATAGTTACGAAGTCAACAGATGTCACTTTATACTATAAGCAAATCAGAAATACAGTAGTAGCACTTTTTGATTGTTAAGAGTACCAAAGCTAAAAATTGTTGGTAACATTACAGGTAAATGTACAAGATTTTTGGTAGGAGTTTTAATTCGGTCGCTTCATGGAAGGCAGCAGTTACTACATTAAGCAGCATCTAAAAACTTAACAAACAAACATTGCCAGTAGCCAAGTAACTGAACTTGGAGAAACTTTATCCTATATACATATTCAAATATGAGCTCCACGCCACAGGTCCAAAGGCATATTTTAAACCATGCAACAGAAAATAGAAAAAGAAGACATCAATTAAGGACTGGCTATAAAAGACCTGGTACATACACAACAGTGCCCTGACAATAGGTATTTTAAAACACAGGAATCTCAGTTTTTAAATTGAAACAGTCTCCAAAACAGAATACTGTGGGAGAAATAAACAAACAACATATGAGTGTGTACCTTAATTTGCATATGCATTAAGAATAGATACACACATGCCTGTAAATCCATAGAAACTTCTGGAAATATACATAAGAAACTAGTAACAGAACTGCCCATGGACAGAGAAACTGGACGGCTGGTGAACGGCATTAAGAAGTCTACATTTCACCATGTGGCATTCGTTACTTTTGGTGGCAAATCACTTAAGAGCTCAGGCTGCACGAGAGAAGGTCAGAAGTTTGAATCCACCAGCTGCTCTCTGCAAACCCTATGGGGCAGTTCTACTCTATCTGTAGAGTCACTATGAGTCAGAGTCGACTAGAAGGCAACAGGTTTGGTTTGGTAAGTAAATATTAAAAAAAAAAATCAAAACTAAATTGATACTTTAAGTATAAATGGTTTTTGAAGGCTAGCTGACTTTTATGAGATGATAATGCTTTGTGAAGTACAATGAATGGTGTAGCAAGGATTATTTCTAGATTTAACTGGTAGCTACAACAGAGGGCCTAGGTTTAGATAATTTCTAAGTGTGAGGAACAACAGAGAATGGAGGCTAGCTCCTATTTAGGGGTTTCTGCATTTCTGTATGCTGACAGTTGGAAATCTAATGATTTCCAACAAATATTCATTTCTGCAATGCACTTGTTTCTGTAATTACTGAAGCAAGTTTCATATTGAAAGGTCTGATCCTTATTCCAGTATCAGACTGTCAGACATTCACCAAGCCACGGGGAGCCTACGTCAGTCCACCTACAGAAATATATGAGGCACTGGCAGCTGGCTAGCAGAGTTCTCACCTTCCACGCAGGAGACACACGCTTGGTGCGCCTGGCCAGTGCGGGCCATGTGCAGCCACCACTCGTGTCAGCAAGGCCTGCATGCTGCAGTCATGCTGAAGCTTTCAGCAGAGCTTCCAGACTGAGGCTGGGAAGAAAGGTCTGGGAGTTGACTTCTGCAAAATAACTCAGTCAAGACTCTATGAATCACTCCAGCCCAATACAGAACTGTTAACACGGCTGGTGCAGGACCTGAACACTTTCCATACCACTGTGCCTGGGGTTGCCATGAGTCAGGGGGCAAACTGATAACAGGTAAAATTAACAGATGTTTAGAGGCTACCTCAGCCCTCTAACCTATATAAATTTCGTCTGGTGAACTGTATCTCAGACTTTCAGTAATCAAGTGTTGCTTACAACAGTCAAAACTTTCCAGCCAAGACCTCTTCCCTAAGCATCAGGATTACACCCGTCAAATATCCTTTTCTAGATTTGTTATTCTGGGTTAAAAATCTGTCATACTTGACTTCCTTCTTCCAATCACCCCTCACATTCAATTACACCAAATCCTGACCAAATCCTGATTGTCTCATCGATACCCTTCCTGCATAACCCCACTGCCACATATGTTCTTTTTACTTCAAAATGCATCCTTCTCACAATCTAGTTTACCAGAATAACCAATCTACCATCATTCCTGTGACAAAAAAATACATTAACATATTTTCAGAGTAAGATCCCTCATTAGTTTTACAGCCTCATCTTACGTTCCTGCTGCTTCATGTGCTGATAGGGCATGACTCAAATAACAAGAAACAGTATGAACATCCACTGATAATCAGAACATGGAAGGTACTAGGAATAACTCTGAGAAAATTTGAAATTGTCAAAAAAGAAATTGACCTCATAAAGATCCGTATCCTAAGGCATTAATGAGCTGAAATGCGCTGGTACTGGCCATTCTGAATTAGACAATCATACAGTCTACCACGTCTGAACGACAAATTCAAGAAGGGCATTGCATTGACCATCAAAAAAAAATTTCAAGATCTTAAAGTACAAGGCAGTCAGTGGTAGGATAACATCCACACGTCTACAAGAAGACCAGTTAATAAAACTGTTACTCATATTTTCACACCAACCAGTAAGGCCAAAGATGAAGAAGTTAAAGATTTTTACCATCTGAAATTGACCAAACATGCAAGCAAGATATAACGATAATTACTGGTGACTAGAATGCAATCTGAAAAGGGGGATACAAAGAAAGACAGGTAGTTACAAAATAACAGTATGGGGGATAAAAATGATGACAAGAGATTTCATGACAGAGCCTTTCAAGAAAAGCAACTTCTTTACAAATACTCTTTCAAGAAGTGCTTGTAAGTATTCTTGAGCAAGAACAGTTATTATACACATGAACCTTACCCCACAGAAAACAGAGAAATCACACAAATTGACCACATCTGTGGAAACATATAAGAGAAAAGCTTAATACCCAGGAGCCGACTATGCAACAGAGCTTGGATTGTTCATATGTAAGTTAACGTGGAAGCTGAAGAAAGCTGCAACAAGCCGAGAGAGCCAAAGCCCAACCTGAGTATATCCTACCTGAATACAGAGGCCATCTCAAGAATTGGATGCACTCATCACCAATAACTAAAGAACAGATGAATACTGGGATGGCATCAAGGACATCATACATGATCTTTGCCCTTTGCAAAGTTCATTAAAAATAAAGAAAAGAAAAAAAGATAAAAATGGATGGCAGAAGAGACTGAAACTTTCTCTTGAATGTAGACTAGCCAAAGCAAAAGGAGGAAATGATGAAGTAAAAGACCTGAACAGAAGATTTCAAAGGGTGGCTCAACACCACAGTACTGTAACGAAATGTGGGAAGACTTGGAGTCAGAAAGTCAAACGGAAAAAAAAATGCCAGCATTTTTCTAACTAAAAGAACTTAAGAAAAAAATTACACCCTTGAGGTGCAATACTGAAGGATTCTATGGACAGTATCATGAACGATACACGAAGCATCAAAAGATTATGGACAGTCGCATGTCTATGTAGTCACCCACTCACGTGGATCTCTCTGTCTTACGGGTTCTCTTTCCCCCATGTTTTGGTCCTTGGTGATCATCTGTTCCTGCTGAGTTGGGACCATTTGGTGCATCTCAGATGGCAGCTTGGCAGCTTTTAAGACTCCAGAGGTCAACTCTTCCGACAGAAATGGATTGGACTTGGTGACACAGAGTGACCATGTCGTGTGTGCACTTTATGGTTTCATGCGCCCACAGGATGTCATCCTGCTGACCTCTTACTGAAGGCACAGGAGAGGGTGAAGAGGAGGGCATAGGAGATTGTTAGGAGAACATGACATGTATAGAACAGAGAGAAAGAATGCTGTCACTGGGCAGGGAGACCAGAGGGAGCTGCACATAGGCAGGCATGCAAATTTATATGGGATTGTACATTTTCATTCAGTCACAAAAAAATTAAAAAATTAAACCAAAAAAAAAAAAAAGATGATGGAAGGAATACACAGTCACTGGACAAAAGATGACCAGTTGACATTTAACCATTCCAAGAGATAAAATATGACCAAGCACTAACGCTATGGAAGGAAGATACCTAAGCTACAATGAAGGCACCGGCAAAAAAATAAGGCTCCAGGAATTGACATAATACCAATTGAGATGTTGCAACAAACAGACACAGGGCTGCAAGTGCTCAATAGTCTATGCCAAGAAGTGTGGAAGACAGCTACCTGGCCAGCCAACTGAAAGACACATTTGGGGCTCATTCCAAAGAGTGGTGACCCAACAGCACACGGAAATTACGGAAACGTCATTGCTTTCACATGCAAATTAAAGGTTGCTGAAGATCAGTCAAAAACAGTTGCAGTAGTATATGCACAGGGAACTGCCAGAAAGGACGTGGAACAACAGGTATTACTGCTGATGTCAGATGCCTCTTGGTTAAAAAAGGAGAATACCACAAAGATGTTTAACTACGTTTTATTGACTGCAAAGGCATTCATCTATGTGGATCATAGATCCACAAAGCACGGATAACACTGGGGAGAATCCCAGAAGCATTCAGTGCTCAAGAGGAAGCTGTAAACAAGCCAACAGCCACTTGTTTGAACAGAGCAAGGGAACATGGCATAGCTTATAACAGGTGCATCAGGACAGAATTCTTTCACCACAGTTCATCTGTATGCTGAACAAATAACCCAAGAAGCTACACTATATGAAAGAGGAACGTGACCTCAGGATTGGAGAAAGAATCGTTAACAACCTACACTACGCAGATGACACAACCTTGATTGCTGAAAGTGAAGAGGACTTGAAACACACCTTAGGAAGCTCAAAGACCACAGCTTTCAGCATGTATTACACCTCAACATAAAGAAAATAAAAATACAACTGCGTCAATAACATTATGCTAAACAAAAAAAGACTGAAGGATTTCATTTTACTTTGACCCACAATAAATGCTCATGGAAGCGGCAGAAAAATATCCAAAAACACACTGCCCTGGGTAAATCTGCTGCAAAAGACCTCTTAAAAGGCAAGGATGTCACTTTAAACACTAAAGTGAACCTAACTGAAGCCATGGTATTTTCTGTTGTCTCATCTGCTGGACAATGAATAAAGAAGATCAAAACAGAACTGACCCTGCAGAACTATGGTGTTGGCTAATAATACTGACTATACCACGGACTGCCAGAAGAACAAACACACCTGTCTTGGAAGAAGTACAGGCAGACTAATCTTAGGAGCAAAGATGACAAGACTGCATGTCATGTACTCCAGGAGCAAAGATGACAAGACTGCATGTCATGTACTCTGGATTTCTCATCAGAAGAGAACATACTGCTTGGTGAAGTATGCCATCCATAAAGAGGAAGACTCCTCAATGAGACGGTTTAACACAGTGGCTGCAACACCAGCTTCAAATGTAACTGTGAGGATGGCACAGGCAAGGCAGAGTTTCATTCTGTTGTACACGGGGTCACTGTAAACTGGAGCTGACTTGATGCATGTAACTGGCTTCATGCGCAGCACACTGACCAGCTCCTAGTTTTTGCTCTTTAATGGCCCCTCTTCCACAGCACCTGCTTTCCAAAAAAGGCACCCTTTTTGAAGATGACACTGACGTTTTGACATCCCCAAATCACTAGACACATAAATAATTCTCCCTGCTTTTGCTCCGAACAGTCTTCTAATCCCAACTTGAAGTAAAAACATTCTCCCTTTTACTGTTCCTATGCCCCCCTTACACTTTTCTGCACTGTGTAATTTTCTAGTGCTGATAGTGTACCATTCTTTTCCGTTCTCATTGGACCTTCTGCATTGCATTATTAATTACTGTACCAACTTCTAACCACGACCACATTTCGGGAGTTGTCGGAGGACGGGGCACCCCAAAACACTGGGTATTCTCGTCTTGAATTTGAGCTAACATTCTTCCTTACCCCATACACAAGAAAAAACCTCTCATTACTGATTCTGACCCACAGCAAACCTGTAAAGAGTAGAGCTGTTTTGGTGAACTTGAACTGTTGACACTTTGGTTAGCAGTGAGCTGCTAACCACTGCACTACCAGGGCTCCTCATGACCTCATACCTACTGTAACCTTTATTAAGCTAGACCACTTCCTAACTGTCTCTGTTGTTGGCTGCCATCAAGCTGATCTGACTCATGGGAAACCCACGCACAGCAGCACAAGATGCATGCCCATCTTGCACCATCCTCACAACTGGGTACAGATCAGTCCTCTGTGATCCATAAGATTTTCACGAGTTGATTTTCTGATAGAGATCATGAGGCCTTTCTTCATATTCTTAGTCTGGAAGCTACACTGAAACAAGTCCAAGATCCTAACAACACACAAGTCTCCAAGGACAAGACAGGTAGTAGCCACTCATGAGGTCCACTGGCTGCAAATCAAGTTTCTCAAATGGAAGGCACGAATTCCACCACTGAATCACTACTGTCTTACGTGACCATGTTGGAATCACTTTTGAGGCCAACAGTTTGTTTGGTTTTGTTTTTTAAATGTCTACTGACTACATTACATCAGTGTACCAAAACCAAACAAAACCCAGTACCATTGAGTTGGGTCCAACTCGTAATGACCCTATAGGTCAGAGTGGAACTGCCCCATAGTTTCCAAGGAGCACCTGGCACATTTGAACTGCCGAGCTTCTGGTTAGCAACCATAGCACTTAACCACTGAGCCATGACACTTTCCAAATCACTCTAGTCTCTTCCCAAATTCAACAATCCATTATGATTCACTCATTGTCCCTGTATATTTAATGTATACGTGCACACTGTCTCTGTAAACCCTAATGTGCACGTAGATGACCAGATAAACAAAATGTGGTGTATGCACAAAACAGAATACTGCTCAGTCACAGAGACAAAAGGAATCCTAATGCATGCTACAATATGAATGAACCTTAAAAACATGGTGAGCAAAATAAATTAATCACAGAAGGACAAACACCATGTGACCTCAGGTATTTAAGCGAAATTACGAGTAACTGGTAGTTACTAGTGATGGGAGCAAAGTTTTTGCTTACAGCTTACAAATGTATGTTAACAGTACTGAAGTAATTTTAAAAAGGAGAGTAATAAAGGTTTTATAAATAACAATGTAATGTTACTGAATTACACATGCAAAAATTCCTGAATTGGTAAATGTTTTACATACTTCCACCACTATTCTTAAAAAAGGGAGGCACATCGTTCTGTAAGTTAAGCTTTTGCTACCCATTAGAATCTAGGAAGGCAGCTGGGCTCAGCTCTCTACATGTAACGAGGTCTCTTCCTTCAGGGGGATCCAGACAGTCCTCAGCATATCCTGTGAAGAAATAGCAAATACAATCCCTCGAGAGATTAAAACTAAACATATTGGTTTATTAGCTTATTCCCATTATCATGGTAACTAAACATTTATATTAACTAGCATTGATATTTCCTGTTAATTTTAAAGACTTGACACATTTATCAAAAACTCACTCTAGCATTCCTACAGAGCATGTGCTGTTATATTTATGGAGATACACATACACTTATCATATACATCACATATTTACATATAAAAGAACAAAGAGAAAAAAATCATAGTTGTCACAATGGACTGCAGAGTGTTCATTTGATGGCGAAACAGCACAGATTACATCCAGTACAGAAGAACCCTGAAGAAAGCCCTAAGGGGTCTGGCTTTGTTGCTGCAGTTCTAGACACCCAACAGCTCAGCTTGGAACACACAGAAGAAGGGCCTCCACAGGAAGTCTGAAGTAAGTTAAAGACAGGATCATGACCAGTGTGGAAAACTACGGAAATGTTCAAAATAATTACGGAAAATATACAAAATATTTGTATCTGTTAATGTTCATATTTAAAACTCATTCTCTTTTTACATTAAGACTATAAATAGACTATTTAACCATGGTCATGGTTCTATTAAAATAGGTATATTTCACATACCATGTATTAGCTACACTGAAAAATTCATGTTTTGGTTAACTCAACTACATTATACTGATTTATGCCCTGAAAGATGATACAAACTGTCAACATGTTGATTAACCAAAGTCATACCATAATGTAAACTAGAAAGTTAAAAAACAATTTTTTACAAATGTTGCATAACACTCGTATACACCTTTTTCTCCCTAAAGTTCTGAGGACAAAGCAGCAACAGACCAGGTCATTATTTCTTGCAGATGTTGCCACAGTTCGTGGCATTCTCCTTCATAATTTGCATTAATCAGCAATTATACAAAGCCAAGTATACTTAAAATGATACCAAAATACAAGAACTTAGTAATGTCTCCTATGTAACTAAGAAAAAATGTTAACTGACCTCTCTTAAGAAACACTTAAAATCATTAAAAAAAAACAAAGCCCATATTCATTACCAAAAAAAAAAAAAAAAAAAACAAAAAACCTTGATACAGTTTATTTTCAAAATTCCTATAATCCCTCCAATTGACGGGCAACAATGTCAATTCAAAGACCAAACTAAAGGGAAAAACCAAGCAGGATGCAATGAAGTGCAAAGGAAAGCCTTCTCAGAGTATCTCAGTAATCGGCACCCATTCTTAAACACGGAAGACCAAGTCAGAGAGTTCTGGGGCAGTACCACTTCTTCAGCTACAACTTCCCTGCCCCTTCCCCTTCCAATGTTTCTACATGTTTGTTTTCAACTTCTTTTTGGTACAATACCCAACTAATTATTCAAAACCTATCACACAAAAGGGTTCCCTTCAAAATACTTTATTAAAATTTCACTCATTTTAAAACTCAATTACTACAATTAACAATCAGACCTTCAGTGTCTGTAAAAATACATGACTACATATTGTTAAGTCTATGGGGATAACTGCATCAATAATGAGTTCATTGTTTTATTTTTTACTAGAAAAATCTTCTGAGTATTTCCCAATGAGATACTTCTAGCAAACATTCTATTCCACTTTTGTTCCCTTTTGGAAACCCTCGTAGTATAGTGGTTAAGAGACGAAGCTGCTAATCAAAATGTCAACAGTTCAAACCCAATGGGCACTCCTTGGAAACTATGGGGCTGTTCTACTTCATCGTATAGGGCCACTATAGTCAAAAAGAAATCCTGGTGAAGTAGTTAAGTGCTAAGTCTGCTCACCAAAACACCAGCAGCTCAAATCTGACAGGCGCTCCTTGGAAAGTCCACAGGGCAATTCTACTCTGTCCTTTACAGTGACTACCAGTCGGAATCAACTTGACAGCAGTGGCTTTCGTTTGGGGTTTTAGGAATCAAAACTGACTCAACAGTAACAGGTTTGTTTTTCTGTTTTTACATCTCCCTAATGATGGCAATGTGTTTTTAATGCACAACAAAGTCAGAAAAGATGCAAGAGGAAAAACAATATATATGAACTTGAAGAATCAGCAGCTTTCATTTTATACTCGATTACGTAAAGATACTTTATTTCTCTAGGACGAAGAGGACTTTAAACACTTTAAGTAGGCTTTTTAAACTTACTTCAAGGTCCTTTGGTCTTCTTAAAACTTCAGGTTCTTCTCTGACCTTCTAATACAGTGATTGAGTTGTTAAAAAACGTCTTATCTTGACAACCGAGAAGACAGAGAGACCCACAAGAGTGGGTGCCTGCATCGACCTGGGACCGGAAGAACCGGATGGTGCCCGGCCACCACCAGTGATAGCCATGACGGAGCTCACAGAGAGGAGCCTCACTGGCAACACAAGAATAAAAAGAGGTGCATCATGAGATCTCCACTAAAAGACCTCAATTGATGGTCCAGCGGTCTTGGGGTTCCTCTGAGAGCATGGCCCCTGGCCATGATGCTGTCCATTCCCATAAATTATATCAAAGGTCCACTCTTTGGACAGGAATGGAATGGACTTGGCAATGCAGAGTAACCATATATTGGAAGCACTTTATGGTTCTATACAGCTATAGGATATCATCTTGCTGACCTCTGGCTGGAGGAAGGGGAGTGGACGGAGAGGAGGGGAAAGGAGACTGTTGGGAGGATGAGACATGTATGGAGCAGAGAGGAATAGTGTGCAGTCACCGGACAGGGAGAGCAGTGGAAGCTGCATATAGGGGGGCATGTAAATTTACATGTGAATGTACATTTTCACTCAGTTATGTTAAATAAAAATAAAAATAAATAAAACATTAAAAAAACATTAAAAAACGTCTATCTTGAGAGACCCACATAATCGGGTGCCTACATGGATTTGGGACCTGAAGAACCGGATGGTGCCCGACCACCACCGATAGTCGTGATGGAGCTCACAGAGATGAGTCTCACTGGCAACACAAGAATAAAAAAGGGTGCATCCTGACATCTTCACTAAAAGACCTCAATTGCTGGTCCAGCGGTATCGGGGTTCCCCTGAGAGCATGGCCCCTGGCCCTGATGCTGCCCTTGCCTACAAATCATAAGGAATGTCCACTCTTTGGATACGAATGGACTGGACTTCACAATGCAGAGTGACCACATATTGGATGCATTTTATGGTTCTATGCATCTACAGGATATCATCCTGCTGACCTCTGGCTGGAGGAAGAAGAGTAGGTGTAAAGGAGGGGAAAGGAGGCTGTTGCGAGGATGAGACATGTATGGAGGAGAGAGTAATAGTGTGCTGCCACTGGACAGGGAGCGCAGTGGAAGCTGCATATAGGTGGGCATGTGAATGTATACGGGAATGTACATTTTCACTCAGTCATGTTAAATAATAAAAAAAAAAAAAAGCTTAAAAAAAAATGTCTACCTTGACAGATCGAGCAACGGAACAGAACCAAGACCCCAGAAATGACTTCATCTATCTATGAACACCTGATATTCGACACAGGCCCTAAGACATTAAACTGGGGTAAAAACAGTATCTTCAACAAATAGTGCTGGCAAAACTGGATATCTATCTACAATAAATTGAAACAAGATCCACATCTTATACCGTATACAAAACCCAACTCCAACTGGATAAAAGACCTAAATATCAAACCTAAAACAATAAAGCTCATCCAAAAAAAGGTAGGAACAACAATTGAAGTTTTAATAACAATGTAAACAGACTTCAAAATCTGTCAAACAAACCAGAATCAACAGAAGAGAACATACATACATAGGAACTATTAAGAATCAAACACTTTTGCTCATCCAAAGACTTTATTAATAGAATTAAAAGGCCACCAACAGAATGGGAAAAAATATTTGGCAACTCTATGTCAGACTGACGCCTGATGTCCACAAGCTATAAGATACTACAAAATATCAATAAGAAGACGACAAATCATCGAATTAAGCAATGGGCAAAGGAGATAGACAGACATTTCTCTAAAGAAGAGATCCAGGCAGCCAAAAACCACATGCGGACATGTTCATGATCTTTAGTTATTAAAGAAATTCAAATCAAGACTACAATGAGATACCATCTCACCCCAACAAGGTTGGCCATGATCCAAAAAACACAAAACAACAAATGTTGGAGAGGTTGTGGAGAAAGTAGAACTCTCCTACATCATTGGTGGGGTTGCAAAATGGTCCAGCCTCTTTGGAAAGCAATCTGGCGCTTCCTTAAAAAAAAGTGGATATAGATATACCACTGACCCAGTAATTCCACTACTTGGAATATATCCTACAGAATCAAGGCCTTTCACACCAACAGACACATGCACAAGAATGTTTATCACAACACAGTCCATGACAGCAAAAAGGTGGGGTCAACCCAGATGCCCAACAACAGAGGAATGGATAGGTAAACTACGGTATACATACTCAGTAGAGCACTACGCAATGATAAAGAATAATGATGATCACAGGAAACATCTCATAACCTGGTTTCAACTGGAAGACATTATGTTGAGTTAAAGTAGTCAGCAACAAAAGGACAAATATTGTATGAGACCCCTACAGTAAGATCTCAAAAACAGATTTATGTAAAGAAGAAAAGACTCTTTGACAGCTGCAAGGGAGGGAAGGGAGGACGAGGGGGGGGAGGCTTTAGATTAGTTGGTAGAAATTTGGTTGGGTGAAATCGGTCATAGCACACATTAGAAACAAGAACAACATAACTTGAATACTCCTTCCATCTTAACCCAATATTGCAAGGACAGAGTAGCTGGGGCAGGAGGCAGGGGACCATGCTCTTAGGTGAAATCGAGGCCAACTGGCACAACTAGCATTTTGCTTAGTCTCTCCACACCCCGCATTGGTGAGTGGAGCCTGGGGTCTTAAAAATTGCCAAGCTGCCATCCGAGGGCACAGCAAATGGTCCCAACTCAGCAGGACCGGATGCTCACCGAGGACCAAAATGACACGGGGTAAAGACAACCCTGAAGATAGAGAGACCCACATGAGTGGGTGCCTACATAGACTTGGGACCAGTAGAACCGGATGGTGCCCAGCCACCACCAGTGATAGCTGCGATGGAGCTCACTGAGTCTCACTGCCAACAAAAGAATAAAAAGGGGTGTACCCTGAGAGCTCCACTAAAAGACCACAATTGATGGTCCAGCGGTTTCAGGGTAACCCTGGGAGCATGGCCCCCTGGCCCTGATGCTGCCCTTGCCCATAAATCAGAATGAAGGTCCACTCTTCGGGCACAAATGGATTGGACCTGGCAATGCAGAGTGACCATATAGTGGATGCACTTTATGGTTCTGTACATCTATAGGATATCATCCTCTGACCTCTGGCTGGAGAAAGGAGACTGTGTGAAGAGGAGGGGAAAGGAGACTGTTGGGAGGATGAGACAAGTATGGAACAGAGAGGAACAGTGTGCTGTCACCGGGCAAGGAGAGCAGTGGAAGGTGCATATAGATGAGCATGTAAATTTATACGGCAATGTACACGTTCACTCAGTCATTAAAGAAAAAAAGTCTGTCTTACCATTGCCATTCACTACATCTTAACCTAAAAAAAGACCTGAACCAACTCTATTTCTTTACAGTTATACACATAGGGTGAGAACACAACACTAAGTATTTACTAAATGAACAAACAATCTGGAAGTCTCATCTATATACATTAACTGCTGAAGATTCCTAAATCTATGCCACGGGTCCACATTTTTCCCCTGAAATGTTCTTCTGATGAGCTAAGAAATACTCAGTGCCAAAAATGTTGCTATGATACTGGGAATACTGTGATTAAAATACAGGCACAACTAGCAACTGTGTATCACATGCAGACAAAGTGCCAAGGCTGAATAGAGATAATGTGAAATATTACTCAATGAAAAGCTTTAAGAGACCTGCAAAAAATCTCAAGGGGCCAAGGAACTAATCTGAGCTTACTGAGCAAAGGAATAAAGGTGAATGAGGTTGAAAAGGTAGATCAGATCAAATAAAGCCCTGTGGCCTATACTACTACTGCTGGATTTTAATTAGATGGGAAGCTACTGGATTCAAAAAAGGAGATGGGACCATAATTTATGCTCTAAAAGCATACACTGAATATCACAGAGAAAATAAGTTGTAAGAGCAAAAGGTATTGTAGAGCCTTCAAAAACACGTAATGCCTTGGGAGACGTGTTTAATCCACGGGGTACAGAAATTTTCTCCCGTTTTTAAATTCAACAAGTCACCTACAGGCACTCAAAACTCTCACAAATCCCATGAACCAGGTCTTCCCCTCCCAGCAGCAAGTTCATTCCCCTACTCCTGCAACCCTACACCCTTTACATTCCCCATCTAAGTTCGTGGAATCATCATCAATCCACCCTTCAACTTAGAAACCCCTAGACTAACCCTGCATTTCCCTCTCCTCCCCACAACACACTTCAGCAAAAACAGGCAGAGTATTTGCTGTCATTTCCAACTCACAGAGATCTCCTATGTATCAAGATCAGAACGGTTCTCCAGGAAGTTTCAATGGCAGAATTTTTCAGAAGCATATTGCCAGGACTTTCTTCTGACGTTCTTCTGGATGAACTCAAACCGCTCTTTTGACTGTCAACCATGTGAATCGGTGCACCACCCAGAACTATCCCATCACACGGTTGTTGTCAGTTGCCAGTAGCTGAAAAACTGTCAGCACTCCCAGTACTAAGATCCTCACAGGCTGAAAGTAGCAGGAAGAAATCAACTGTGGTCTCTGCTTTCTAAAACACTATTTCTAGCCTAGTCACTACGCCATTTGAAATAAGTACTCTGACTCCCAATCACCTAAAAGATCTAAACTCCTTTAGCTTGTATCAATCACAATTGTATTCCAACTTTTTTCTTTTCTTCACTGTTTTCTCCATTCTAGAGATCACTCCGTATTATCTGGTTAAGAATTTCTGCCTAACATGCTGCCATTACCACCCTCTTTTTGGCTATACCACCTCACCCTCCCACAAGCCCTTCCTACTCTTCCTCCATCCTGCCTACCCCCTAAGAAAAACCTAGCAACTGGCAAACACCCACTCACCTTTAAGACCTGCTCAAAATCTTCCCAGTTTCCCCCAAAATATGTTGTTATTTGCTTCTAGATTTTCATTGCATTTTCATTTGCCCTTATTGGTCAAACAGTTTGCTTACGATTCTACACACACCCATTAAACATGAATTCCCAGGGGGCAAGGACAATATTCATTTTTGTATTTTCATTAGTGAATGCTGTGCCTGTCTCACAGCTCGTTGTCATTCATTCAGTATCTGTTGAAGAGTCTACAAGAGTCTCTTCCCAAAACTAAAGATAAAATCCTATTCTACTCTTAAGGGTTTATCTTCTGGGTGAAATTAAGTAAGTAAATAAACAATGTCACAAAGATGTTTCGAAGAAAACCTGTAATTAAAAAATTTACAGGAATACTATGAATAAACAACATGAGAGTAACAGTAGCCAGGGGGTAGAGTTAATGTATATAATTCATAATCTGATTAACTGAGTACTAATATTCTTTGGCCTTTCACACAAAGAGTACATATAGGAAATCAAAATCTTGCACTGGTATCTAAATGGGTGACATACACTTAACAGATTCTAAGTTCAGCATTAAATTACTGTCAAAAGACAAAAAAAAAAGAATTACATATAGTCCATGTAATAGGATCCTCGTATTATAATTGCATGAAGACAAAAATTTAACAAAATTATTGATGTAGACCAGCACTGTCCAGTCATAGGAAATTTAAAATTTTCTAGCTGCTTCATTAAAGGAAAAAGTAACAAGTATAATTCACTCAGTATATTTAACCCAATATATCTAAAACATGACTATTTCAACATGTAACCATATAAAGAATTATTACATGAGGTATTTTACATCTTTTCTTCATGCTAAGTTTTCTCAACTCGGTGTACTACTTTGTATTTGTGGCACATCTAATTAAGATGCTCAATTTTCTTTAAAAATACTTAACCGTATTTAGGTTTCATAAAACTTAAGATACTCAAGTTGACTCACACCCAAATTATTCCAAATACACTTAATATTATACTGATAACTTAGTGACAATAAAGGTACAAATTCAGTTCCTCAGTCTCACTGGTCACACTCCAAGGGTTCAATAACCACACCGCGCCAAGGGCCACCAGTGCAACTCCACACAGCAGCATTATTTCATCATAATAGGTCATTTAACCAGCACAAACGAAATCCAGTAAGACCTCAGACAGGTACTGTCTATTCTCCTTACCTAACAGTAACTGCCCTTACAAATAAAAAATGACCCATTCTGATTTCATGTCAATACATTTGACAGGAAATAGCACTGTATAGGAGAGTCAGAGCATCAAACGATGATTGTGCCGTTTTGTTCACGGACTCGCAAGAAACTAAGAAATCAGTACTTAAAATTTTAAGTGTTGCTAAATTAACATGAATGTCTATACCAAAATTATATGACCTATAAAAAAGAATGAAATTAGTTGTGCCAAGTCTCGTCTTCCATATCGTTCAAATAATTCAAAGTGAGAGATCTGTGTTTTAACAACCTAATATGATTTCACCTACTAAAGGAGCACAAATACCAGAAGAGACTAAGCTTACTCTTAAAAGCTAAGCACATTATTTTGCAAGACACTAATTAAAATCTGGGTATGTATTTTCTGTATTATACCTTCCACCAACATATCGTTTTTCATAAACTGCCAATCTTAATTTTCTTTAAATACTGACCTTTAATGCAGCATAGTGTAAAACTAAGAACAGCAACAAAAAAACTTCTAAAGATTATATAACTGCCCCTCCACTAATTACCAAGCCATCTAAACACTAGTTTCCTAGTAGGATACTAGTGGGTGGATGGGTGGGTGTCTGTGTGTATGTGTACAATGGGAATTACAGAGAACAGCAAAATGGAATCAGAAGATTTCAGTCATTTACAGGGTCAGAAAACAGTAGAAAACTCAAAGCAGTTTAAGAATTCATTTTTATTTTTTCTACATTCATATGCCTAAAAATAAAGAACCTACTTAAACTTCATGGAGATATAACTCAGTTTAGTAGTCAAGCACTGTTACAGAGCTAAAATGATTTTTTCATGAAGAAAATTACTAACTGCTGAAGACACTCACATTAAAAAATTTGCTAGCTGTATCTATGAGAAGATGAGATGAAAATTTTCTCTTCTCATTAGCTTGCATGAGAATCTCTCAGCTAAAAAACATTTTATTAAGGCAACTTGAGGCAGAAGCTGAATTTCTTAGTTCCAGGCTTCAAACAAACACGAAAAATGTGACACCTTAACAGAAAAAGGTTAACAAAGTGCTGGTTTGGTGCAATGTTGAGATAAAGGGCAGAAGACTTCCTTAATCACATGACCGTACCCTCCCTGAGCCAAACCATCTTCAGTTCAGAAAAATCACATAACCCTGATGAAAACTGGGAAGGCATTGAATTCTATGCTGGGATCACCTATGGGACACAGGGCTAGAGAAGTTACCAGGTAACACCTGGATTACAATCAGAAATGTATCTCTCTGTTTCAGTATTTCCTCCACACAGAAATTCTCAGCACATCTACACCAAAAATTAATATTCTAGGAACTACCTTCCCAGAAACTTAAAAGGCTGCATTATCAGGTAGTTGTTTTTTTGCACTGATCTGGTCATGGTTTTTTGGATGAGACTATTATCAATATGGAAACCCTGGTGGTGTAGTTGGTTAAGTGCTAACATCTGCTAACCAAAATGTTGGCAGTTCAAATTCGCCAGGCCATCCTTGGAAACTCTATGGGGCAGTTCTACCCTGACCTCTAGGGTCACTATGAGTCAGATCCAACTCAACGGCAATGGGTCTGGTTTTTGGTTTTATTATCAATACAGAGCCCTGGGAACACAGTAGTTTAAGCATCTGACTGCTAACCAAAAGGTCAGCAGTTCAAATCCACCAGCTGTTCTGCATGAGAAAGATGTAGCAGTCTGCCTCCATAAAGATTCCACCTTTGGAAAGCATATTCTGCCCTGTCTTACATGGTCATTATGAGTTGGAATCAACTGTAAACCAACAGGTATTATCAACATAACAGCAATGTGCTCTAACTGTGAACTATTACTATTTTAATGCACTGCACAATTTTCAATAGGCTTTGAATTACACATATATGTAGCCCAAATCTTTGTTAGGTCTCATAAAGCAAGCTTTAAATTTTTACCAAAGAATTACTTAACAATTCCCATTTACCCTTTGTGGGCATTACCTTCTAAAACGATTAAAGAGAGAAGCTGCAAAGGAAATTACAGTCTTGATAAACATACTCTACAGAAAATACATTTATAAAATCTTTATCTTCAGTCTAGAAAAGGAAAAAAACAAGCTCACACAAAGGAATGATCATGCCATCTTTTTAATCCATCAAAAATGGTGCCAAATCTATTCATATTTGCAAAAACCAGAGCAGTTTTCTACCACCATCTATCCCACACTGTTACAAAAACATTAGTTCAGTTTGATTTCTCGTATAGGTATGGATCACTGAGAACCAGAAAAGTGAAAATTTTGCAAAATTTTCAAAATGTGCTGTTAAATCTCCTCTTCACTTGCATTAACTAGGTTTGTGAACACAGCAATAAAACTCAAGTTCATGAAAACATAATAGGTAAGCATTATGGCACTAAACTAGTACTACATTGCCCTGGCCAACATTAATAGCGGTCGCTTTTTTGAAAACCCTAAGTAAACCTTACATGACTTTTGCAGTGCTTGCAGACTGGCAGTTAACTGGAAATCTCTATGCATGTTCTGAACTGTCTCAACAACTGGCTATGAATCCTCAACACCCTACAATGTACTGGAAAAGTCACTTATAACAACTAAATTGTAGAGCCCAAACGGCTACTATTACTCTTTTGAATAGCTGTTTTAGAAAAAAGGTTGTCAAAAGTATGGTTCTCAGACCAGCAACATCATCTGAAAACTTGTTAGAAATGCAAATTACTTTACACCCACCCCAGGCCTACTAAATCAAATCCACTAGGGATAAGATCCAGCAATCCGTGTTGTAATGTACCCACCAGGTGATCTGGATGACACTCGAGCATGAGAACCACTGATTTAGAGGAATGCCCATGGCTGCTGTCCTTTAACTGACAGTAGAAATTTTGTTCTCCATTGCTGTACCTTAGCCCTAGAAAGGTACCCAGTATGCAGCAGATCCTCAATCCATACTGGTAGACTCAATCTATGTATCAGTGTAATTGTGAATGACATAGTTCAAAAACATTCTGATTAAGAAAGTTTCAATTTACAATTATTCCAATTATCACAGCCAATTTGCTAAGCTGTTCAACCCAGTTATCTTAACATATAAAATAAGCAAAATAATCTAACTAATTAAAAGAATTAATATTATCAATTAAACAATCATCAAGTAAGTTCCAACATTCAAGATGTCAAAACTGATTAACAGAACCCCTATATGTGAGATTTAGTTTAGTACTGTCTCATTACAGAAAAGCACGAGGCAATGATATCTGGGTATAAGCAATGCCTGACATTTAATACTGATCTACATTATCCAGTAATTTCAAAGTACTCTGAGAAAACTTTAAAGCAGACCATTGAAATAAGGATATAAAAATGTAGCTACTCACAGACCTGAGTATGCTACAACAATGCTAACATTATCTTTACATAGTTCTAAGACCCCAAAACATACACAAAATCTCAAGGACAGCCACAAAAGCCTGGATGGCTGACAAGTATACAATGCCCATTTCGCTTACACAATAACACAGAAGAATGCATTAACATCCGGTCAGAAGCACAACACCAAACATAACAAATTGTGACCAGTTAAGTTTTTGAAAGCAGGTCATAGAGGTGTCATTTCTACTTTACACTGAGATGTACAACGTACAAAATGACAAACAAGTGAAGTTCTCTCTGTAATGACAATTAGCACACTAGAAAAGAGGCGTAGACATTATCAGTTTCAAAGTTCAGCCAGTAACATCATAACTGAGAAATGCAGGGGACCTTTTAATGACAGTTTAAAAATAATTAATTAAGTAACTAAAAAGCCATTTATTAGCTATTTTTAGCTAATAGGGAAGTGGAAAATTACATTACCTCTAAAGTACACTTTTAATTTTGAGACTAAGATGCAAGATAGAATTTAAGTTTTATTGTGAGAGGTATAATTACAATAACATTTTCAAAATTCATTGCTTTAAAACCACAAAGTTAAACTCAAAATTGTTGATTCTAACTCACGCTTTTTCTGAGCATGATGAACTTTATCTGTCGCAGAGAAAGGGAACCGGTTATGATAAGTGGTAATTTAAGCCACAGAACAATGAACCTGAATAGTTTTTAATGTGCACATATGGACTCGGGTCATATTAATGTAAAAAACGTAGTCTTCTTCAGGAAAAAAACTGGCTTTCGTTATTGCAGGGAAATAGCATAAAACAAGGTGCATATTCCTAATTTCAACAGAAAAAAAAGAGAATCACATTACAATTCCAACCAAATGTAACTTTAGAGACAGTCATGATCCAAACATGATTTACAAAAGTGCAGAAGTCAAGTAATATTTTCAAGACAACAGAGCTCCGTGGTAGGGCCTTTACACATGTAGTCTTATAAGATTCGAAACTCATCCATGTTGTTGTTCAGTAACAGAACACTTAGGACATAAAAAAAAAAAAAAGTAGTAAGCAATAATACATGTAGATGTAGTATTTCAGACTTTAAGGACCAGATACTATAAAAAAAGTTTTCTGGAATTCACTATTTCTTCTGAGTAACAACCTCCAAATTACCTGATAAGACACTCATCTATGAAAACTGTATGCGTATCTCATTTTACAGCACTGGGAAAAACTACACACAAAGTAAAGACCCTAAAATTGTTTCCAATTTTTAATTCCATAATGCACACAACTCAAAAACAAACAATGCTTTTACAAAGTATTTCCCTATTTAATCAATCACATAAGATGAAATAACGGGCTAAATAACTTCAGACTTTTTGCTTTGATACTGGGAAATCAGTATTTTTCAGCGTGAAACTGATTTCAGTGTGTTCTTACTTTCAGGAGACATGTGCTGAAATATTTAGGGTGAAGCAAGAGGAAGCCCGCACTTACTCTGAAGTAGTTTATTACTCACCACAGAAAAGCCCACATCTGTGACTATGGATCTCACCACAGAGTAAAAACAGGAAAACAGTAACACCTGTTCAATTTGGGCTACAGGTACCTAGGTATTCACTATTCCACATTCTCACAGAAAGTACGAAAAGAAATATGGTATTTTAAATCATTACTATCCTCTCAAATTTCAATATGATAACAGTTTGATGTACTGTTAAGTAGCACTGTACCAAACATAAAGACTACCCTACCCCCAAAATGCAGACACCACCTTACTTCCCAGGAAGTTTCCTGTTTCAAGAAAATGACGTTTCTATTTTTAACGAGTCTCATCTGATACTAAAATACCAAACTTTTTAACGGTTTTATCATACATTTGACAGCTTTCTTTCAAAACACGTCCTTTTTCTTATCTGGAGTCTAGGTGTAGTTTTTAATATGACCACTTACAAACTGGTGACTGCCATCACTCATACCAACAGTTAGTTATTATTACAGACTTTACAAACACCAAGTCAATGAAACTTTCAAGTAAGCTTCTAACATGTAAAGGCATAACTGCAATTACAATGTTTGAGAAACAAAAGCAAATGTTTTCATCACTGTCCTTATTGATAACTCCTATTTCTGCTGAATGGTACTCCCAGCTAACAGAGCTAAAATTACTGATGTTTTATGGTTAAAAACAAACATTTAATCTCTTCCATTCAATGCTGATTTCAACTGGAAAATCTAATATTTAGGTAAGAAACTGAGCTTTATGAAAATAACCCAAAAGTTCTTTGAAAGCTGCATCTATAAAGAAAATAAATGCATTTATTTTCAAAGTAAGCAAAATCAGAGAACAAAGTTCAAAAATTATACTGCTAGAATAAAACAACTACGAAAATGGGGGCTCCTTTATTTTATGCATATTAATTACAAAATGACATGAAATCTAAACACTGCCAACTTTAAAGTACTATTTCAAATCATGACAAAAAATAGTATGCCAACCTTGAACTACTATATCAAATCATGACACAAGAAAACAGCAATATTATAATAGTATATATATATTTTTAAGAGAAAGAATGATGGTTGTATATATGACAAATTCACATTTAGAAAATCTGATGGCATTGAATTTCCTGTGTGTTTTCATATCTAATATTCTTAAGTAAACGACATTCAAAACTCTTCCTTAGTGAACTAAGTTGTAAGTTACCAGAAAAATACTGACTGAACCAGTCATAAGTTGTTTAACTATACAAAAACTAAACACTGAGTAACTAGGAGTTCACAGGTGTTCACTGGACTGTCACTCAGAAGCTGACTGTTTCCAGGATAAACTTCTAAGTACTGGAACAAGAATTTTCTTGATGCTGGAAAAAAGCTGTGTAGAACTCTATTCCTGGAGCCAGAGTTGAACCCGGACACTAGGACGGTCAGTAGATTAAGACATCTCTTTGTGCACTGGCTTTTGAACATTCTTGAATGAATTAATACAGAATCGCATAACCTTGAGGCTGTGGTAGCCTGGTATTGACAAAGATAGCTTGGTATTAACAAATGGATCAAATATCTCCCAATCTTACTTTAGCTTTGAAGTGAAATACAATGATTAAAATTCCACAAGGAATGAAATATCAATGACAGGAATGGTAACTTCAAGTGCAAGAGATACTACTTAAAAATTATAATCAATGAGAAACTCTCCAAACCCCTACTAACGTCACAAATTTTTAAAATGCCATTTTCCCCTCAATATTTATAGGAAACATGGTAAGGACAGTCTCTAAATCTGTAAACCATAGTTTCAAAGAGTTACAAAAAAAGTAAGCCTGTGAATGCTACAAATTTTAGAAAATACTTCCATCCACATAGATGTGTCTGAAACATAAAACATGTAATAGTGTGCAAGTAAAATTTAACTGGTACACAAGGATGGACCTCAAGTATGCTTTAGAGCCAATTGTTTTTATACAACATCTTAAATAATTCACTGAATTTATTTCTTCCCAAAATACACCTTCCAGCAAAAAAAGAAACCATGCAAAACTAAGAGACACTAAAGTTTATTTAAAAACAGTATATTATTCTCCATAAAAATTCTAAAAGCAGAATATAATGACACACTTAGCTGCTGTATGAGAAGTAACTGCTGCAACCAATGGCTGATGAGTACGTCTGTGGTACAAATCACACACCTGACTCATTAAATTTAATTCAGAAAAACAAGGTAAGCATACAACTTTTTAGAAATAGCTAAAGATTTTGTTTTAGAGTAAGTATTATAATGTAACAAAATCAGTTTCTTCTTAGTACTGAAAATCAAATGTTGAAATGGGTATATGAAAAAGGATCTAAGGAATTAGAGTCCAATAACCCTTATAGCCATTTTCCAGTTAATTCACAGCTTTTTAAAAACACTCATTCTCTGTGTCCCTCTCTCAGACACACACACTCTCTCTCTCTCTCTCTGTCTCATTCACACACACACACCTCTTTCTCTCTGTTCGTCTCTCAGACGCACACACTCTCTCACACACACACTGCTGTTTTAATCAGTCTTAAAGAGACACAAACCACATTCACCATGCTGTGTAATTATCACCACTTTCCATCTCCAGAAACCTCACTCCCTTTTAAGATAACCATTTGAACTGTATTCTTTAGAGAAAAACACTTTTGCCTGTCAGGCAAGTTCAACTATGATTTTACTAGACTTAACAAACAATGGAGCACACTGCAGAGTCAGTGCCTTCAATATTTATATAAAACAAGATTCTCAAGGCATGAACCATACAGCAAATCCTCACCTAACTTCCAACCCCAAAGTATTGATTTTAAAGAAAATTTAAATTATACAAATTATTTTTAGTAGTTAAAATCTAGATACTGAAACCAAATAAATGATGGTAAGGTAAGATTGTAACTAGACATTACTTTAGAAGCAAAGAGATCTGCCTTCAAACTTTTTTTTTTCAAGATTCAAAAGATTTATTTGGAAAAAAATTCAGCACAGGGCAAAGGTATCCTTAATAATCCTTCTAAGAATATTTGAATATTCAGAAGCTTAAGTGAAATGTAGACAGTAACTCCTGATTTCACAGAACATTAATGTTTCATACAAATGTAAACTCCCATGCCCCCACGAAATATGTAATACTCTAACTACCCTTTACTGACATTAGGTTTAACTAAGTTTCTATCTTCAGTGCTAGCTAGCTACTACTACACAAACTAAAAAGCATAAAATCATTTTCATTTTTAAATGGATGGGATTAGTTAAAGCAATCAACTTACAGCAAAGTTTAGTGACACCAAAAGAGAATACCACTAATAACATTTAAAAATAATTCAGTTATTTTTTTATTGAAATTAACTACACAGATTTCACAGCACTGTGGCATACTCATAGTTAGCTGCAGTTACAAACACATTTTAACATTCACAATGATGAGCATCATCACCATTCTAATCTACAAAGTTTATGAATCAAGAATACAAAACCTCAAGTTACACAAAAGAAAAGTTTTGAAGTCTACATACATTAACAGTAAAACCATTTCTTCCAGGTAACAGGTAAAAGTATAAAGACATACCACTGAATTTCTTTTTCTAAAGAGCCACAAATAAAAGAATGTCTAATATCTGCGGCGCTTATTAGGGCCTTCAAAGGTGCTCCCTTGGCTTCCTCGACCAAAACCACCAGGACCACTACTCACAGGACCCACACCACTCATTGGTGCCTGAGGGGTCTCAGAACCTGTTCTACTCCCCATTGGTGATCCCATCTGAGATGGTGGTCCTTGTGGAAATCTATCATTGTGCTATTATACCACACAGTAAATACGAAGTCCATTTGGAACACGCCAAATATAAGTGACAAGAAAAATTGGCAAAATCCCAAGTGGTGGTGTCATGAAGATCAGCAGAAAGTCCAGCAGAATCAGGATCACACATAGAAGGAAGAAAGGAGCAATTTAATTAGTTACTATGTTTAAAAAAAATAAAAGAAGCATCCGAAGAATTACAAACTGCTAATGCTGTGCCCCAATTTCATGAAAAAAGAACTTATTTTATGAAGTAAATGCTATCAGTGTTATTACACTATTCTGATCCCTTAAAAAAAAAACTTTATACTGTACATAGCTGTGCCATGTAAGGAAAATATTTTTTAAAATTCAGATAAAACTGGGGTACAGCACCAATTTCTATTTTAAAAAGTAAACATGTTTCCTCACAATTCTAAAAATTTCAACATCAATGGTTCTAAGAAAGTACTTGTACAAACATATACACGAAGAATTATGACTTCAATACAGAAATCAGAAGTATTAAAAAAAAATCACTGGGTAATGCTACTGCTTTTAAGAAAACTCATTAATTTATTAACGTGTACTACTAACAACGCCGTTAACACCTGAATCACGTATTTTGAAATTTCACAAAGGGCTGGCCAAATAGAACTCCCTTAACATAGTAGTAAAGTGTCAGTGCAAAATCCAAAGTGGTATAAAGTTTGTACTTTTGGAGTTAGGGGTAGAAAAAAGGGACAGTTAATAATACTGGTGATTATTTACTACCTGGAAACTTAACCAAAGTATAGGCAGTCCCCAAGGTACAGACTACTCAAGTTGCAGCAAACTACACTTACGACCATCTCATCAGTGACAGGTGCTACACTGCAGGACATACTCTGCTGATGTTCCCATTCTCAGATGTTCAATCCCAGATGCTCACTTTTATGATTTATTGTTCAGAACACTATTATGTTTTGAAATGAAAACTTTAAAAAAAAAAAAAAGATACTTAAGTCAGAACTGACTTTGGAGTCACTGCAACACTGCCCTGTTGTAAGCTGGGGACTACCTGTGATACAAAAGTTTTTACCAGCTTTCAGGTATTTTATTGTGTAACATAGTTTATATTAAAGGAAACCAACTGATAATTCCACTAACTGTCTTATGTGCTACCTATTCATAGTAGATATTAGGACACTGCCTCTTAATCAACCTATAAGTTTTTTTTTTTTTTTTTTTAAAGGCTTGCTAGTAGGTCCAATTTTTCCAAATTGTTCACAGACTCAGTTGATATAAATAATAAACTAATATTCATCACTTCAAAGACACACACTTGTTTCACTTTTAACAACTCTGAAATCAGGATGGATTTCTACTTAATGGAATGTTTTACTTTACACGGCAGTGCTTTTTCTCTCTAACCAAAAATGGTGCCTTAAGGTTGGATATGGCAGCTCCAAAACTACTTTTAAAATATACATTATTTTAACTCTCCTTGTAAATCTTATTTAGAAGAGCCATTAACAAAAACCCAGTGAGAAAACATTTTGCCACTGTAACACCTCATTTACATAGTAACAAACTTTAAGGAAAATACAAGTCTTACCAATATTCAAATTACAATAAAAATTCCAACTGAAAATTCCTGTTTTTGTGAAACTTAACCCACACAAAGATATCTTCACACTCAAACCACAATATAAAACAATCTAAATTTAGCAAGAACTATAATTAGTAGTTCTGCTATAAAAAATGCTACATTGTAAATTAAGAATGTATTAGAACCTTAACATAAATTATTTTACAGTTCAATTAAATTTTCTAAAATAAATTATGACAAGTGATCTTTTTCACAGTCACTCACACAGGAAAATATACAATCATAAAATACTTGACCTTATATTTAATGCTGATAAAAAGTAAATGCAAATTAAAAGCACTGCAAAAAACATATCTGCTACATACACAGTTAAGTACCTGCTACCAACTACTACTAACATTAACTTTAGAGCAACTTAAAACTGTCTTTCATAAATCAATATATAAATTCATAAAAATTACTTTTTCTTCACTGGATGCTGACCTCTATTGCCCAAACAAATGATGCCAAACTATGTTAAGTGTGAAGTTATCTTTGGGACAGAAGTGCATAGTACTGAAGATAATCAAAATAATGCTTAGGATACATTACCACTGCTCCATTATCTGGCATCATTGGAGTTCCCATATTTGCAGCTCCTTCTGGTCCCATGGAAGGACCAGGACCCATAGGCGGGCCAGGTATAGTTCCTCTGTTGTTCATATTCATACCCATCATTGGAGGAGGACCTTGGTTACCAGCAGGTGCTGGGCTAAAGGCATCTATGCAAAACAATCTATACTTAGAGCTGTCCTATCTTAGTTTAGTCAACACAAAAATTAACAATGGCAAGACTATTATCAAAAGCATTTTCCTTAATAATGATATACTCAAATTATTTACTCGGCCAACGAGCACTGTGTATCTTCAGAATTCTTCATCCCCAAAATAAATTTACATTAAAAACAAACCAACCCAGTGCTGTTGAGCCAATTCTAACTCATAGCAACTCTACAGGACAGAGTAAAACTGCCCCATAGGATTTTCAAGGAGTGCCTGGCAGACTTGAACTGCTGAACTTCTGGTTAACAGCTTAGCACTTAACCACTACGCCACCAGCAATCATAAATTATTTTAGGAAATTTGATACTTTATGTAAAAGGCTGGACATTTTGAAATATCAGTATTATTGCTAGTTATTTTTTAACCAAATATTCCCTTATAATGGTGATTACCAACTTAAATTAGTAGTGAAGGATTAAACAGAAAACTTTTTTTAAATCACAGCCAAAAGTATTTTACATATAAACTAAGTCAAGGTATGAGAAAGCAGTTCCTGCAATATACAAAAAGTTCACCATAACTAAACTCTTTCATACATATCTTAACAACCCCCAAAATTACAAGTTTAACTGTATATAGAAATTGGCAATCTAGTGAAAAAAATGACTCATCATGGTAGAACTTACTTTAAAAAGAAACTGCAACTTAATACAGATAAAACATTACTACAACTATTTAAATTTTCTGACATGCTGAAATTCTGGAAATGCAAATGATCAGATATACTTAAAATTTTTGTCATCGAAGAGATATCCCCCTATTTAATATTAACTGCAATAGTGCTTGAGCTATATAATACTACATACATAAGGTCTCAAATGCACTGTTTATGGGTATTTTATGTATCATTTTTCCTTTTCAAAGTGCTCATAAAAATCCATTAAGACTGATTTCAAACTAGGGGTTTTCTTCCAATTTTTATCCTGTAGGTCAATTTTCTGAGAAACTGAGTTCTGAGTCTCAGAAAATCTCAAAAAGCACATTCTAAACAGATTTGAAGTTTTCATTCAAACTTGCAACTCTACACTCCCTACATGCCCAGTCCCAGAAAGCTGCTGAAGGAAGAAATCTGACTCTCTACCCTTTCTGCTTTTTCTGCACCCCTTCCTTCAAGAACCTAGAGACTTCATAGGAAGGAATTTCCTTAATACCCCAAACTCTCATGTTGATAATAAATCTACACTTGAACTCCCCAACAATATTTTCATTCTCTCAGTATAACTAAACCAAACCAAAAACCAAACTCACTGCCATCAAGTCGATTCTGACTCACAGTGGCACAACTGCCCTGCCCCACAGAGCTTCCAAGGAGTGCCTGGTGGGTCTGAACTACACACCTTTTGGTTAGCACAGGTAGCACTTAGACACTACACCACCAGGGTTTCCTCACTATAACTAGAAAAGGACAATTTTTAATAGATTTCCACAGCATTTCCCAAAATGAAAATAAGGGTGAGTAGAGGGTTTCTAAGAAGTATCTCACCTCAACTTTCCCCAAAAAGAACAGAATAAGGGCCTTTTCTCCTTCTCTTTTCAACTCAGGATACTATCACAACTAAGCTACAATACTGCAATATAACTATACAACCTTCAATTTAAATAGAATCAATAAAAAATAGTATTTCCAACTGACAACACTTGCCATAGAGCCTCATTTTCAATGCTTAAATTTTCCAACATCAGCTATGACTACATTTAAAAAAATCTAAGAAAATGTTAGCATGTCTGGTCTTCTAAGAGCACTGTAACTCAAAAATTATCAAAGTTCCAAGGTCAACATTCAGCTTGATAACTAATGTTTCACTTGGTACACATACTAGTAATACACCAAAAAATCTGCTGCCACATTCCATCTATGTAACTTGAAGGGATATGACACTGTATCTAGTCACCAGCAACATTCAACGGAATGTTAATGTTGCTAGTAAACTATTACGACAAATAGAGGAGGCTGAAAACACTAAAATGTAAAGATGAGTCTCTAGTGACTGAAATGTTTTAAATAAATTATCTTGTATTCTTAACTAATTAAGGACTCTAAATGTGTAACAACCTCACTTCTGTAATCCCTAAAACTATCTGTATTACTTACAACACACATCATTTCATAGATTACTTTGAAGAATATGTTAATAATGGACTACGGGTAGACCATTATATATTCAACTATGCTATATAATCTCAAACTTCATATGTACTCTTTGGTCATTTACTATTTATTATACTAACGCCATAATCAATTTCTTTATGAGCAAGGGCCATGACTCTTGCTTCCTTTATGTAACACAGATGCTCAGTAACTAATTGGTGGAAGATAATTAAAGTGACAAAGTAAACAGCAATAAACTATTCTACATTATCTGACAGGTTGTGGCCAAGAAAATGGTTACAGAGATAGAAATAACTAATAAAAAATAGACTGATTATGGAAATATGCTCATTCCACATACTGCATATTTTCAACTTTTCCACTCTATATACTATATATTCTAAGACTATACTGGATTTTGTAAATGGCTGTGAATGCTACAGATATACATTCCACACTTAATCGTCACTCAGTTTATTTACTTCATTCTGTTCCTGGAAACCTGGAGTATACAAGTTAATCTGTATTCAAAATACTAATACAGGTACTTTCTTCAAAAATTGAGATCCTTAAGATGTGTCAGCATAAAAAGTTGAAGACACATCTCATTTCCTTGACATGTTACTAAACAACCCCCAACAGCGAAGCAGTGCACAACACTGCAGTTAAGAAAAAAGATAAATCTTTGGACAAAGAAAGTACAAAAATAGCTTTCAAGTTATGCAAAAGACTAGCTTAAAACAGAAATTTATAGTAACACTCTCAAAAAGTTTAAAACACCTACAACTCAAAGACTAACAAAGTTTAAGGTAAAAATGCAATTTAAGTCAAGAAGTCTTATTTAATTAATACAACTACACCATGCAATTAACTGAACTTAGTTTCAGCTTGTATCAAAAATCTAGTTACAGGTTTCTTTCATTAACTTTATCAAAACATAACTCATTTTTCAGCTCTCAAGTAAAAAAATAAAAATTTTGTTCTTAGGAATGTGTTTTCAATATATTTTAATTTAATAAATTCAAGAGATTTCACCTTCGCAATCATTTGTCCCATATTTTATTACTGATATCTTGACACCACAAACAGCATGTACAGTCCCCCAAAGAATCATAAGTTACAGAAGGCTTTTATTTCAAATCCCTACCTCCCATGTTTATTGCTCCACGGGGACCCATATCACCCATTCTCATTTCCTGTTCTCTCTGTAAGTAAACATAGTTGTTACAATCAACCTATCAATCTCAACACTTTGTATTTCCCATCTAAAATCAAAAAGAAAAGAATTGGGATGTCACTTTCCATTTAGAACTATTTTAATCTCCAATATAATTTACTCATAGCGCTGAAAAGAAATTTCAGCCTCCTCAGGCTTAATAAACAACTGCTTGGACTCATCTAGTCTATATTACCAAGATTAAATCATAAATGCGTCTGAGTACATAAGAACTATCACAGAATACCTTCAATGGTGTTACTCCAACAGACCAAAGACACTTGCCTATAGACAAAACAAAAATCTAGTAATAATAACCACCAGAGCCAGTTATTTTCTTTCTCTTAGACCACTGCAGTATTAAAATATAAATGACTGTTACCAATTTCTATTCAGATTTATTCAAACATGTAACACAAATAGCTTTGGGGCACTAAGCTTAAAACAAAGTTAAAGACAACTGTCACTATAAATTTTTCAACTACTCAAGCGTTATTTCAACTGCTCAACATAAAATGGTTTTCCTGTAACTGAGCAAGTCTTATACTGGGAAACCTAAATAAAGGTGTTACACAGCTGGAAAGATCAAAAACAATATGCTCTTAAGGTTAACTATGACACACAAGGGTAAAGAAATATTAAAAACTTCTCAGTAATCAGTACAGAAACTGGTTCCTAAAACTCATATATTAACATCAGTTACAGAAAATTGACTTCAATAAAAATTTTAGATGAAATTACCCAAGACAACGCCAGAAACTAAAATGTTCACTTTTACAATCTTTTCCAGTCATGGAAGCATGTTAAATGTAGTCACCATGAAAAACATTCTATTATAACATAAAAGCAGCAATCACTAAATCTAAAGACAGTAGAATTATAATTTTCAAAATCAATTTTATTAAAATCAAAGTGTTTGTTAAAAATTCGCTTACCAATACAAAATAGGGGTAAAATGAACACGAAAATGCAGAAATAAAAGCCTATGATAAAAACATAAATGCCATTAAGCAGCAAATCTGTCTAACCTAATGGAGATATCATAAAAGGTTATCCTTTATGAAGCTATGATACAAAACACCACCTATACAGCACCAAAGAGAACAGAAATGTTTTGTTACGTTAAGAAAACATCAATGTCAAATCTTTCTTAAAGTTATAAATTTTCTTCTCATAAAAATTACTATTAAAAGATACTATTACTGACCTGTAGGGGGAGGAAAAACACTATAAAGCAGACTGCTGTAAGCATGCTATGAAAAACTATTTTATTAATCATTATTTATCACTACTATTGATAGACCACAAAACCCAAGTGGAGCAGTGGTTAAGTGTTATTGCTGCTAACCAAAAGGCAGGCAGTTAAAATTCACCAAGTATTCCTTGGAATCCCTAGGGGGCAGTTCTACCCTGTCCCACAGGGTTACTGGGTCAGTATCAACTTGATGGTAAAGGGTTTACCAATAAAACAAACCACACTGTCAACGTACCACATCAGTACTTGGAATCTACGGATAAAGTAAAGACTATCAGCATACCTGAAATCATTCAAGGATTATTTACTGTAGATACTTGATCAGAAGCTGGCTACAGTCCTATACACTACATATTAATTTTAAAATGGTGACGATTTTCGGGAAAAGAGCTTCACTCATGTTTTTGACTTTTTCATTTACCCTGAAAGGCTAACAATGTAATATCTACCCACTAAAAGCAAAAACTTGATTCTGACTCACAGGTAACCTACAGAACAGAATAGAACCTTACCACAGGACATCCAAGGAACAGCAGATGAATTCACACTGCTGACCTTTTTGGTTAGCAGCTGTAGCCCTTAACCACCAGCTGCCAGAATTCCTAGCCACTAACAGCGGGTAATTTATTTGCTGTTTGCAACATCCATTTCCAAATACCCCTTATGTACTCTAACACACGAACTTCCCAGTGCCTACGACTCACTGGGAAGGGATGCTACAGAATATTCATTTATAATCTCTTCCCACGACCATGTCTACTCCCTTCTGAAATAGCAAAGTTAAGCTTTGTTATTCTCAAAGATGAACTCCTTTCCTTATTCTTAAATCTATTTTGTTTATTAAAAGGTTTTGGTAGAGTTGGGTGAATTCGGTGACAGCACATTAAGATCAGTATTAACCAGACTTCAACTCAACTTCAGTACTCCTCCCATCTTAACCCAACATTGCAAGGACAGAGTAGCTGGAACAGGGGGCCAGGGACCATGATCTCAGGTGAAATCGAGGCCAGCTGGCACAACTAGTATTTTGCTAACGAAGACTCTCCACAGCCTGCACTGGTGAGTGGTGTCTGGGGTCTTAAAAGCTGCCAAGCTGCCATCTGAGGGTACACGAATGGTCCCAACTCAGCACGAATCGATGATCACCGAGGTCCATAACAACATGGGGGAAAGAGAACCCAGAAGACAGAGAGACCCACATGAGTGGGTGTCTACATCGACTTGTTACTGTAAGAATCAGATGATGCCTGGCCACCACCAGTGATAGCCACCATAGAGCTCACAAAGTTGAGTCTCACTGACAACACAAGAATAAACAGGGGTGCACCCTGAGATCTCCACTAGGAGACTGCAAATGATGGTCCACGGGCTTCGGGGCTCCCCTAGAAGCATGGCTCCGGCCCTGATGCTGCCTCTGTCCATAGATCGTAATGGAGGTCAACTCTTCAGATACCAACAGATCAGACTTGGTGATGAAGAGTGATCATATTTTGTGGGCACTTCATGGGTTTATGCATCTATAGGATGTCATCCTGCTAACCTCTTACTGGAGGAAGGGGAGTGGGTGGAGAGGAAGAGACAGGAGACTGTTGGGAGGATAGGACACGTATGCAGCAGAAGAAAAGTGTGCTGTCACCATGTAGGGACAACAGTGGAAGGTGCATATAGGTGAGCATGCAAATTTATATGGGAATGTACATTTTCATTCAATCATAATTAAAAAAAAAAAGATTTTGCTAGAAAATTTGTTTATCAACTGAAGAGGTCTATGGTTTTAAGTCAACTATCTAACAGTGTCATTCACATTGCCTTTTTGATGCTCCAGTAAAAATTGCTTCCAGTTCTATAATATCTTTTTTTAGATAATATCTTACAATATTCCACGAGTGGGCATATCACTATTTAAAGTATCAATTCATGTTGTATAACATTAGAGCATTTTTATCTAAATATAAACTTTATTTAGTAATCACGTTTCTTTAAAGAAAAACACTGAATACTATTTTTAACTATGATTAAAAAGTTTTTAAAAAGAACAATAATATTATGACAGATCATTGTGTAAACACTTTAGACAGTGGGGGGGGGGGGGGGGGACGCTTTCAGCCTCCTAGACATGTTTTCAGGTTTCTGTCACTCTGTATAAACGCAGTACTATGTACTTCTGGTAAAATGTAAAAGCAGCATACACTGTATCAATGCCATTCTGTTAGCTGAAACTGTTATTTCTCATTATAACCTGATACATCAAATAATAATCATCACTTGATGTGTCCACTCAACAAGCTATCCACAAGGTCTCTACTTTGCCCGTGTTACTTTTATTATATGTTCAATTACAACAGCCACATAGAAACTTATATACGTGCATATATGAAAACACACACAAAATGATGCTTTGTTACTTGACCAAAAATGAAAGTCCTGGCATAAGCTGAAACAACTGAAAACCATATTCACTGTCACTGAGTCAATGTCAGTGTAGTAGCTCTATAGGACAGAGCTGAACTGTCTCATAAGGTTTCCAAGGCTGTAATCTTTACTGAAGCAGACTGCCACATCTTCCTCCCACAGAGTAGCTGTAGGTTTGATCCACACACCTTTAGGTTAACAGCTGAGTAGCTTATCCACTGGATCACCAAGAAACAACTTACACATAACCAAAATGTCAAAAGACTACAGTGCAATCAATAACATGACAGTGCAGGATTAAACCTCAGTTTTAGACTTACTACTTCAGTTAATTTTACAGCTCTAAAACTGACGCATTAAGCCATTAAATATTCACACTCATACACACAGCAGGTGATTGAAACTGCCTTTAAAGGTCTGCTAAAATTCTTCAAAAATTTTAAGTCAGTGCCTAACAAAAGGTTAATTTATCCTTACAGGTTTTATAAGAATCTGTACCATTTCATTAGAATTATGTACATGTATTCCTAGAAGCCTGTCACTACAATTAGCTCAAATTTATAGATGAGCAAAGTATGTTTCCTAGAACCACGTATCACATCAGCATTACATTATAACAAGGTTCTCAAAAGTGTAATCCACTGACCACCAGGAATCTCCAAGACCTACTGGGCGTGCACAAAGTCAAATCTGTCTTATTAACAACATTGTTGTTAGGTACCATTGAGTTTCCTAGTATTTTAGCACAAACCAAGGCCAAACTTCTATTAGTTACCACTATTCTTCGCATCCATGCAGCTAAAAAAATTTTTTTTAATTACAAATGCCCTTGATAAAAGCACTAAAAAATATTAATTTTATTCAATTTTTATCCCTAAGTAAAGTCTTTAATATTTCTGCTGCGTTCTAAAATAATTTTGTGACTGGGTTGGCAGGTGTAAGGACCATTTTTTTCATGGAAGATCTTTACATGAGACAGCAACTGACAAGATGTGCTGTGTTCACCTGCAGGCATTTTCTGCTATCGGTGACCATGTTAAAATACCATTCCCTCTAACTTTGTATGATTAAGTGCATCAGCCTCTAGAAGATCTGCTTAATGCAATGGACCAATATTTTCCAAACCACCAACACATGATGTTAACACAGTAATAAAGGGGTAAAAGATCCTTTCAAAGTTCAAGCTAGACCAATGATTTTATAATATCTAAAAAAAAACTACTTGTCAAGTATTAACATGGTATCAAAGAAGAATATCCATTGTTGTCTGGAAAGGTTACTGTATTATTCCTCGCTTTACTAATTACTTATTTGTGTGAAGTCTGATTGCCTTCATACACTTGAACTGAAACAACATTTTGCAACAGATGAAATGCAGAAGTGTTTTTTTAAATGACCAAATTTCAGGGAATTACATGGCACTCAGATAAGACAAAATTAAAAGTGTAAAACAAATGCCTAAAACTTAAGAGACACTAATCGGAATGAATACTCCCTGATCATTTGTCAAGATGCATTCATCTAATACTTTAATCGATCCCAAGTCTTGTTGACTGAACACAATTTAACAGCCAAAAGCAATATTCTTCTTATTTGTAAAGATCTCTCACATGTTATCTCTAAAAAAGTTTTTCAGCACTGTCTACAGATCACTGTGTGATATTTAAGTTCCACTTTTCAATAAAGAAAATGCTGAAAATGTTCCTACAAAATAAATACAATTCTATAGAAAAGTATAACTTTGGGCAAGCAACAAAAGTCAATTTTTTTATGATTATATTCTCTTTAAGACATGCTTTTATTACATTCAAATGAATTATACTTAGCACTGAATAATTAGCAAACTGCATTCTCAGGTTCTTTCCATCACTAAAAGGAAACTTCTGAACGTTAATACAAAAGAACAGCAAGATTATCAGATACCAAAAAAAACCCAAACCCACTGCCATCAAGTTGATTCCAACTCATAGCAACCCCATAGGACAGAATAGAACTGCCCCACAGAGTTTCCATCGAGTGCCTGATGGATTCAAACTGCCAGCCTTTTGGTTAGCAGCCAAAACCACTTAACCACTATGCCACGAGGGTTTCCAGCTAGTCACATTTTCACTGGAGAAATTAAAAAGAAAATTAATAACTATGGTATGAACATATTTAAGAAAAATGGGAACAAAATCACATATGAAATATTAAAAGTAGGTACAAAGAAAAATAGAATTAACCCCTCTGTCAAAAATTATTCACTCATTTTAAGTGTTAAAGTATTAATGGTTTTAAGTCAGCAAAATAATTGTTGCCTATGAAAGTAAAATTAAATGTCTTTGTCTAACGTAAAATTACTTTTACTTCCACTGAATTAAAACACGTAAAATTTTCCACTGTAGCCAATAAAAGCTGAAACATTTCACATTTTTAATTGAGGAAATTAAAAGAAGTATCACATTCTGACCAGCAGAAAAGGGAAAGAACATTTAAAGAGACATAAGACAATCTTCTAATATATATAAATCTACATTTTTGGATTTTTTTCCCCCTTCCCTTGAACCGTATGTATTACAATTTATCTGCACCCTGGAATACTGCGGAAATGTTCCTCAGTTTTATGGCTGTTGCAATGAAACTTTAAAATGTCTCATTACACCCCAATTTGCAGTATAGCGTTTATAGCCATGAAATAATAAGTATTTGTTAATGGCTGAAGATCAAATCAGAAGCAGAAGCAACAAACAGAACAGGATTTAGGTCTCAATTAACTTGCTGTTCAATTAATTTTTTACTTAACAGATGTAGCTATTAAACTACACTCACTCAACAAGGTATTTTTAAAGCCTGGTTTAGATGATGTAAGCAGGTATATAAATTATTTTGTTATATATATATTATCTGGCGTCGCTGTGAAATACAATTGAATATATAACAAAGTCACTGGCTGATTTTTATTAAATAGGTTAGGCTGGGTTTCTACAGACTAAGATGAATGAAGTAGAATCATGTATAATCCAGCATGCATCAAGAGATAGAATGGAATAGGAATTTTAAACATGCTCATGTTTTAAAACATTTATATCCAGATGAGGACATTTGTAAGCTTACTATTTTCAATTTTCATGGCACACTATCTCTGAAAAGGTGCTTTTTAAAACAAACTGATTAGGAATCTTTATTCTTCAAACCAAGTTATTTCATTCAGAACTTATAAAAAAAAATCACCACTTGGTATGTTATTAGCTTCTAGACAAACATAATACTACTAATAGCATCTTAACAAAACTCATCTATGAGGTCCTCACAATTAAGTCCACGAACTTAATTGTTCTAAGTGTTACATACCTCATCACTGAATATCACTAAGGTTACCTTCCAAATACACCACCTGGGAAGCTATGCACTGACGCCAATGCCTAGTCCACCCTTCAAAGCAATTTTGGAACTCTTTCTGGAATGGCCATTGTGCACAGTGGCACAGTGGCCAAGTACACAAACTTAATTGTATAGTTGTCTGTGAGTGAGTTTTTAGCTGGCAGACAAATGACTGTATTGGAATGCCCTCCCTATTCACCTGATGTGGCCCCAATTACTTTTTTCTTTACCTGAAGATAAAGGAAATACTGAAACAAAGACATTTTGATGACATTCAGGACATCGAGGGTAGTATGAATGGCTCTAATAGCCATTTCAGAAAAGGAGTTCCAAAATGGCTTTGAGGGGTGGACTAGGCGCTGACGTCAGTGTGTAGCCTCCCAAGGGGCATACCTCGAAGGGGACCGTAGTGATATTCAGCAATGAGGTATGCAGCACTTTTTCTAGGACAAGTTCGCCAACTGGCAGCTCTCACAGTACTGGAGACTAGTCTGCATTTCTTAATCTGTTACTCAGTAGTTTCTCACCAAAGTTACATGTCACAACTAACACTGACTGACTGGCCAAATCAGGGCATGAATAATAAGGTGAAAACAAAAGAACACAAACTGCACAGGCAGCAGTTCAAAGCTCATCCCACCGACAGAATCAAGCAGTAGAAACTGCAAACAAGTCAATACATATAGGTCAATGCATAAGAATTAAGAAAGTATTTAACAGATGAAAATGTCATTTACTATTCGCAGTACAAGGCATTAAGCAAATTATCTTAACAGTTTATCAGTTTTCACACTTTACAAATTAATACATATTTTTCTAAGTAGCTAATTCAATGCTTAAAAATTATTTAAACAGTACTGAGATAAAATGTCAACTTCTTTAAATGTACAATTTTATGAAAAACTACTGCAACAAGCATATCAACTGTTTAAAAGCAAGATTTAGGGAAAAGGGGGCAGTATTACACAAAATGAAAAAGTTATTCTGTGAAAACTACAGCAAATTCTCAATCAGAAGAGCCTGGATTTGAAACATGCTGCACAATAGAGAGAGGTTATCGTAAGAGAAAGAAGCAAACTGTACCGATACACTTTCATTTCTTTGAAATTTTTAAAAAGCCTTTGCAACTCTGTAAATTTACTATTTATTAACAATGTAGCACTTCAGCAGCAGAGTATGCTTATAAACCCAAATTCCTCCCACTACCACTAGTAGCTACTTGTAGTATTAAGACACTTAGTATTAACATTTAACTAGTTTTACTAATTCAACATTTCTAATTTACAGAATTAACTAAGTTAAATTAGTATGAAATTCTGACTTCTCAGGTGATACTACAGAGCTTTATGCCCTAAATGTGAAGTATAGATGACAGCACATAAGACAACAGAGAAAGATTTTTTTGTAGGACAACTCCTCTAAGGTGGCTCTACATGCATTAAACAGTCATAAAGTATAAGTAACAATTTAAACTTCTGTATCTTTCTTGGATCTTCTGTTCTTAATTCAAAATATTAACATAATTAAACCAAATTCTTGTTAATCATTAGACATTCAAATTTCAAAACACACTTTCACTTCAGTTGACCATTTTTACTGCCCATCTCGACTCTCCTTTTCCAATCCCTCAGAAAAGTAAACATTAGCTACAGGTCTTGCCATTCTCAATCAAAAAGTATTATAAGAACTTACCACTTCAAAGGCAAAAACATGAGGTATAGCTACAACATAGCAGAATAATAAACAAATGATGAGTTAAAACAAAATACATCCCCAATTTCAGTTCCACAACAGGACTGAGACTACTCAGTGGCATTACTGGTACTTTCCAGCACAGAAAATTTCCCTCTAAACTCTCAGAACTTTTCAACTACTATCTCCTCTTCTTAATACACTCTGTATAGATACTCTGTACTTAAAATATTTTAAAATCTTCAACGAGAAGACCCTGGGCTTCATTCACCTCTGTATCTTCTATGGTGCTCAGCACTATGTTTTCTACACAGGAAACAGTGAACAAAATTTTTCTAAACAAATGGAATCTCCAAGTCTTCCTGTAAGTCTAACACTCGGAAGGAACATTCAAGTAGGATCCGCATACTGAAAAGTTAGGTGTGCTGAAAACCAAGCACAAACAATTGTTGGTTATTTGACTGTTTAAAACTTACTCCTTATTAGGCGATTCCATTATGAAGCCTATGAAAATACATCAGCAGTTGCACCTCAATGCCACCTATGTTTCAGGAGTACCAAATTTTTAATATCTGAGGCATTACTATTCAATAAATCCCAAGGCAATATTGAACACTGAAAACCGTGACTGAGCTGTACTGGTATTTGAATAACGTAACATTAACAACTACTGAATTCTCTCAGTTTACTTCTAAGTAATTATGATTTGACAAATACAGAGCCTAGCTCAGTAACCAGCTAAATACCATGGAAACACAGGTTAAAACAACAGAATTCCTGACCTCAAAACACTCAGAGAACTCAAAAAGTAGACAACAGAGTCTACTCTGAAATTACTAAGAAGGTAATGTGATCTTGTATTAAAATTTATACAGGATCACAGCTGTGTGGCGAATCAGAGGAGGTAGTATAAAGAGGGGACTGTGTGCAGACATTCTCCAGGAAGAAAAAGGAGATATGGAAATTTTTCTGGATTGTGGAACTCTCTCTGAGACAAGAACGGAAGGTAAAACAAACTTGTTGCCATCGAGTCAATTCTGACTCATGGTGACCCTATGTGGAAACAGCAGACCTGCCTTCCAAGGAGCAGCTGGTGGATTCTAACCACCAACCCCTGGTTAGCAGCAGAACTCCTAACCACTGTACCATGTGGACTCCAACGGAAAGGAAGGTCAAAAAATAAAAACCACTAGGGTCACCTAATGGGAAAGAAATAATTAAACATAATAAAATATTTTCTGATAAGCTATGTAATGTAGCTTCTATATTAGCTTTCTAATACAGCTATGTGATAACCTACATATAGGGATTCAGTAATCATTTCTACCTGGACTTACTCAGAAAAGACTTTTGATTCAGTAATCATTTCTACCTGGACTTACTCAGAAAAGACTTTTAAATACAAATGCAAAAAACAGAGAAAAGAAAATCAGTACGCTTATATGATTAGGGCTTGCCCAAGATAGTAAAAGAAGTAATTTTAAATACTGCTTCTATTTACTTACCCAGAAATATGGTTAATTTTTAAGATTTCCCTATACATACATATTTTTAAAACTGCTACTTGATACAAACCTTCAACCGAAATACCCAAATTTACCAAAATCCCAGGGATCATTTTCAAGAATATGTACAAACATTATGAAGTTATACCTTTGTCATCATTTGACCACAAAAGTCTACATCGAATTTCAATTACGTAGCTTTATCTACAGTTCCAGCACTACTGTAGGCAATCAACTGAACTATTTTAGTGAATAAACAGATGACAACCTAATTAACCACCAAAGTCTGGGCACAAATAGAACATTTATTGTGTGAAACTGCTACAACAGTGCTACTGTTGCTCATTTTCATTTTCACCATCATTTCCAGACAATTGGGACTGGGCCACCATTATGCTAACATTAAGAAATAATCTACACAGTAGTCACATCTAAAACCGACACCAAATGCTGCAGTGACTAAATGTTCAGTCACTTCCACAGGACGGTTAAAGACACCATAAAAAATCACTTTTAAAATACATTCTCCGTTCAATGCTTCAGATGTTTACACACCCCCCTGCCCTCACCCCCACACCTGGAAAAGAGAAAAGTCCTCTACTGAAGTTCAGTCAAATCACTTGTTAAGAGCTAAACAATTTGTGGACAAAGACGTATGATGGCCATACAAAAACCACAAAATGTCAATTTCTTCCCCGAAAAATTAAGTCTGTTCAGTGCTCCTTGAATACTCTGGGGGTCAGTTCTACCCTGGCCCCTAGGGTTGCCATGAGTCGGATCCGACTTGACGGCACTTGGCTTGGCATTATGTAAAAATAGGGGTCATTTCTCTCAGCATCAAATTTTATTACTAGCTCAAGTTTGTTCTGAGTTTTATAAATGACTCACGGAAGCAAGCCAGGATGTCACCAAATCAAAGACCAACAATAAGAAGAAACAATGCCTATGCAAACAGCAGGAGAAATGATGAACATAAAGTTGTTGCTTATGGGAACATACCAAATTTGGCAATACTGATCAGGAGGAGGCAGGATGTGAAAGAACTTCATGCATATATTGACTCAACAACAACAAAAAAGAATACTACAAGGTACTCAGGTCAAACAGTGAAGAGTGATCAATTCTTCCTTTAACTTTTACTCTGCTTTATAACCATGACTAGCAATGAACTTCCTAGACACTCTTATGAATTCCTCAGGAACCTTGGTTCTCGGATATGAAGTACTCTTAGTGAGCCTTCTAAAAACACTGGAAAAGAACATACAAATAAATAAATTTGCACAGTAATTCACCAACTCTTTCAGTTTGCTTAACACAGGCCAATCATATATATAGACAGATTCTTCATCTCATATTGGCTCTACATCAGGGTTCAGCAAACTTTTTCTGGAAGGGCCAGATAGTAATACAGGCCATATGGCTTCAATATAATCTCATATACTTGTATTAGAAGTACCTCAACTCAGTAGCTGTAGCACAAAAGTAACCATACTTTCTATAAAAACAAATTAAGCGCAGCTGTGTTCCAATTCACAAATATACGTGTTGCAAGTGGATTTGATATTGCCTGTCGCAGCATGTCAAGTCCTTGTCTAGAAGAAAGGATTTAAAAGACTAAAAATCAATGCGTCATTTGAGACAAAGTCCCACTGCATTTATAGTCAGCTCATTTAAGATTGCCGCACCAAAAATCCCACAGAATACTATTCACACAGAATACTGTCCTGTGTACACGGTATTCTGTATGACTCCTACACAATGCACACTGTACAACTACGGCCTCCCCTCCACTCAAATTCCCCTGACCTCATTTAAAAAGAAATTCTACTACTAGTGTTCTCCTTTCAACATACTAGCAACCAGTGGTTCACCTACTTTGCTAACAGAACAAAAAAATCTGTGGAGTTTTAAAACTGCAGATCCTATGACACCAACCCAAACCTACTGAACTGAAATTTTTGGTGATATATCTAAGGCATTTTTCTTTTCAGTAAGTTCCACAGATGTGCTGCATGGGTTGAAAACTACTGGATTCAGCCAAAAACGTGATCAGTGGACAAATGGCATCAAAATCTTCCAAGATCCCAAAGCAAATTCATCAATTTCTGGGTGTAAGACCTAAGAATACACATTATTTTTAAAGTTCCCTGAGTATTTATCACTCACAGTTTGAAAAGACAAAGCATGGCAGAGGCACTACTTCCATCCTCTGGCTACATTACCTTTCATACTATTAGACTCAACTGTTTCATACTCTCAAGGAGCTGCAGTTGAACGCCTCTGGCAGTGGGATACACCTGGGTCACACTGCTGCCTTTACAGTTTATTATGCTATATGTATTCAAAACTGCAGGGCTATTGCTACTCAAATAGGACTTAAAAACTCTTCAATATTAAAACAGATCCGATGAGCCATTTAAACACTAGTATTTACGATTCCACGTAGAAAAAGCTCTCGGACTTTAAAACTGAGTAGCACCCAATCTAAACATTTTTACAACGATTTTTACAACGAAATACTTCATAACTACATGATACAACTACTAAAGTTCAAATAAATCTGGTATTTGGATATCTGGACATTTTCCCCAAAAGAAAAGCTAACACAAAGAAATTGCATCAACAAAATTATTCTCCTTAAAATTTACCCTTCACTCCATGTCAAAATGTTTCTACAAACAGGGAGTGGCATATTACAGGTACTTAAGTGTTTAAACAACTTCATCTCTAGTAAGGGGAGTAACCTAGTAAGAAAATAAGGCAATCTCATAAAATTCCTACTATTTCCAGAATAACCTCTGTGATATGTTCAAAAGCTGTAAAACTGTGAACAGGCAATGGCAAACCAGTAATTACTACCTCAAACAGACTCTACTGTGTGACACATAAAGTGAAACACGATTAAGATACGGTACAAAAATGTGCACACTGTTAAGATAGTCAAAAGTGATTATCTGCAAGAGTGAAAAATAATTCATTTAATCAGCTACTATCAAAGAGACAAGTTTCAACATTCTCTACAGAAAAATATGCATAAAGTACAAATCAAAACTTAAAAATGACAAAGTGCTCACTTATGACCTTAAAACTGTTAAAGACATATTTACACGTTTGTCCTAAGATAATGACCAAGTCGAAGAAGGCTGGTAAAGAAAAACAGTAGATATGTTTTCCCTCATCCTTTGTTACATTAAAGTTATTATTCAAGACACAAAATATTTAAATTAAGCTATTTTGTACCTCAAACCCCCAAACTGAGCTACACAGGAATATTTCTAATAGGAATATTAGAATAAAAATGAGAGGTGTCCTCTTAACACAAACCAAGAAAATATACGTTAGTCTCCAATTGTTCCTGGGCAAGCTGAACACTTACCATTTGATTCCTCGCTTTAAAATGAACAGTGAAAAAGAGAATGCACATAAGAAAGACTAATTTCAAAGCTCTTAAAAACAAAAAACAAACATTAAAATTATTTAACAAATTTGACAAAGACAGTTTTCAAAACAAATGATAAATGACTGATGAACAATCGCCTCAATGGTTTTCCTATTAACACAAAATAGTCGAGCTCTGGAAAGAGTTTTTGTATTTCTTGTAGTATAAACTTACTAGTTTTTATTAACAAGTATTCTGAATCTAGAAACCAAATGACGAAAAACAATGAAAACCATTTCATCAATCTCTAATCTTAAAAAAAATCTAAAAATAGTAAGACTGTTTCTTATTTAATCTCATTGTTACAAATTAATGCAGCTCATTTCCACCGTATATCAAATATAAATGTTCTTCACAAAACATACGACACCAGAACTTTGTGACTCATCTAACATTATGTATTAACTGAAAACTCCCAAATATCCTAGCTTAGTTCAGCAAACATTTTTGATAAAAAGACAAATACTTTAAATTTGGTGGGTCCAAGTGTCCCTAACATTCTTCCTTATTTATTTTTTCCATCAACCCTTTAAAAAATATAAACATCCTGAGCTCTATGTCAGAGCAATACAAAAACAAACCAAGCCATACACTCCAGCTATCATTTGCAAACCCCTGCAACTAGCCAAGTTCATCTTACTATAATGCTTTACGTACATGACACATATTTTAAGTAATAACTTGAAAAGCAGGTATCTTCTTATTCACAGATTTACCGACCTAATCTTTTCTAAGAACACAAGCTCGTAAAACAATAAATGACTTATTCTGAAATGCTAATAAATCCACTATGAGTATTTTTAAATATCTAAATTATCTAGTGTCGGCTCACTGGGTTATTTCTAAAATTTAAGCACACAGATGTCATTAAATTAAGAAGTTGCAGTGATTCAATTTTATATTGTAACAATCTTTCCAGATCTATTTTTAACAGAAAAGTAAAATTAAAACTAGAGGCCCTCAGTTAACAACTAAACAAACAAAACCTCAACCCAATGCCATCAAGTTAATTCCAGCTCAGCTCAACAACCCTGCATGACAGAGTGAAATAGTCCCACAGGGCTTCCAAGGAGCAGCTGGTGGGTTCCAACTGCCAACCTTTTGGTGAGCACTCACAGCTTTTAACCACTAAGCCACCACGGGGTATCCCATAATAGGCATACATACTAGATTAACTGTCACTGAACATTTGAAAAATACTAGTAATGAATTAGTGAAATGATTTTGAAAGAACCGAGTCAGCGATTATGTTTACATGGCCAACTCAATCAAGTTTAACAGAATTTCTTAACTATTAGTTTCTAGTCATCAAGATGTATATGACTGTACATATCCACTGCAAACATGTAAGACTTATGAAAGGAAAAGGATTTAAAAAACAATTCACTAAATTGCACTAAAGCAAGCACTTCAGTTCCAGAAATCTCCAAGTACATAAAGGATTAGAAAGGGCTTCCCTAAGAAAAGTATCACCTACACCCTGGGAGCATGGCCCCTGGCCCCGATGTTGCCCTTGCCCATAAATCATAACAAAGGTCCACTCTTCGGACACGAATGGATTGGACTTGGCAATGCAGAGTGACCACACTGGATGCACTTTATGGTTCTATGCATCTACAGGATATCATCCTGCTGACCTCTGGCTGGAGGAAGGACAGTGGGTGGAGAAGAGAGGAAAGGAGACTGTTGGGAGGATGAGACATATATGGAGCAGAGAGGAACAGTGTGCTGTCACCGGGCAGGGAGAGCAGTGGAAGCTGCATATAGGTGGGCATGTAAATTTATACGGGAATGTACATTTTCACTCAATCATAATAAAAAATAATAATAATAAAGTATCACCTACATCTTGTATCTGATTGTATTAGATGATAAAAACACTTTCTCTAAGTATGGGCTTCAAAGATAATTTTCTTTAATTCCATTTTCTTTTGTAATGCATGTAAAATAAAATTTAAAACAGACATCTTCCTTCGATTTCAAGGGGTTTCTCTTACCCACCAGTCCAAAATTAACAATAAGAGCCTGCCCTCAAAAAACCATAAAACTATGAACATGGTTGTTTTTTTTTTTTGCCAGGAACTGCTACACTGCTTTGCAGGATTTCCACCCCAGCCTGAAGGAGCACTAACACCCTGTCAACACAGTGACTCGATCACTGCTGGCGCCTCCTGACATATATTTGTTAACATAAACTAGCCTGGAGTTGCTCTGATTTTTAATAAAAAGTCACTTAAGATAATTTCTCTTGCTTTCTGAAAGACAAAATTCCTTTATCATTTTTAAAAAACTCCACACTATACATACAGATTAGTACAAATGAACCAGGGCAAGGGATGGGGGCAGAGAGACCACATAGTAACGTGATGTCATATGATCTCAAATGAAGAAGGTGGTAGAGTTCTGCCCATCATGTTAAGATGAGCCAATGGCTGATTTTTCTTCTCTCTCCTTTTTTCTTTACAGGAAACCCCAGTGGTACAGTGGTTAAGTGCTACTGCTGCTAAGCAAAAAATCAGCAGTTTGAATCCACCTTGTTAGAAACTCCATGGGACAGTTCTACTCTATCCTATGGGGTTGCCATGAGTTGGAATCAACTCACTGGCAGCCTGTTTGGTTTAGTTTTTGGTTTCTTTTCTTTATAACCTTCACTGCAACTAGCCTACTGTTGAGTCATTTGCTTTTTTTCACAACTGTTTCCCCATATGCACACCACATTTAACTGCTCAAATAAACTGTTTGAATTTCTCTGTGCTTTGGTTTTTCTAACACTCATAATAAAATATCCTCACACTAATAAATCCAATAGAGATGTATGTTTAAATGTAACAATGTAACAATCAGAAAACTTGAGACTACAGTTTAAAATATGTCACTAAACAAGTGCTACTCATCTAAGAAACAAAAGTTAGAAATGATACTAGAAATTACTCAACAAAAATTTATGGTGCTTAAAAAGATAAATTTTGTAATGGAATTTTAAAAGCAAATTAAATGTCTACTATAACTTACAATAAACCGTATCTTAATGAATTTAAATGTCACATACATTTTACAAAAGAGTATTTACTTGACAGGAGATATGCTAATTCTTGCTGTTAAGCAGGTTAGGATTTACTTTATTCTATGTGTTTTTCTCAACTGAAAAGGTTTTAAAATTTTCTAGGGACATAGAAGGTCAGGAAGAAGGGTATCAATCATTTGAATTCCTTTAGACTGAGACAACCTAAGCAACGTTTTTAAGAGTTATGGCTTTTGAACAGCCAGAGCATCTTTTCATAACAATGAGCTGGTAAGCTGACATTCTTCCAAAGTGAATAATGTGACTTTTTTTTTTGTAGCTATCACTAAGCACTTAAGAATTTTAATATACATGGAATATTACTGTCTGGCCCACTACCTTCACCCCCTCAAAAACAAAAACAAATACTTGAATTAGATCAAGTATTTTAGCTCTAATTCTACTTTGCAGAAAATTCTTAAAGGATAAGGTAACACGTTAAACATCACCACAGGGATGCTATTAACAAGACCCAGAATGCAAGATACTCTATACAACAAGGCTATTTCTTAAGGAGAAAATAAAATGGAAAGGGGGAAAAAAAAAGAGAGGGAGAGGAAACCTAGACTGGTGATATCAGTCAACTCAAAGAAGATAACGTAAACAAAATCTACAAGAACTGAGCAAATCTGTGCTTTTATCAATGAATATTAAAGAATTTATTACTTTTAAAACATGATAAAGAATATTTTAAAAAAGAGTAGCCCTAACCTTTTAAAACATACTGAAATATTCATGAATATAAGTGGTTCATAAATTGCACATAAAATAAACTTGGCAAAAACAGTGATCTGAGAGAGGAAGTAGGTAAAAAGAAAAATATTAGCCATGCGTTGATAACTGCTACAGGTAGATGACAAACACATGCCCTTTTGGGTATACGTGAAATCTTCCAAAGCAGACTTTCTAATACCAGTGAACTGTTCAATTCAAATGGAGATGATGTATTTATCAAGAGTTCTGCTTGAGCAGTATATACAAAAGCATGTAAAATAATGAAGAGAAATGTATTTATAATCTGTTAAAAGGTTAAGAAAACCATTAGTTTAATAAACACATTTCAAATTCATAAAGAACAGAATATATAACAACTATATAATCCAAGTCCTAAAGAATTCTAAGTGTCATTTTAATGAACTAGCATTTACTTACATTTTCCATATAGTTTGGCTTAAAGCCCTCTTGCTGTCGTCTAAGTTCTTCCTGTTCTCGGTGTCTTATCATTTCTTCTTCACGACGACGATGTTCTTCCTCATGTCTGAAAGATTTTTAAATAAAAAAAATAAGGCTGAAACATGTAAAATGTAATTACATGTTTAATATATTAAATTACGCTACAGTGGACAATGGTTGGCCATGGCTTACAAGATTTACCTTCATTCTGCTATTTTGCTGTTAAGACTTTAATAAACCAAATGAATCTAAGAAATAAAGGAACGTAACTAAGACTTTTTTTTAAGTAACAACATATAGCTAGAGTAGTTATATTTTATATCCAATAAATCGCCAGTCCAGAAGCTCAAAACATTTACGCTGTATAATAAAAAGAGAAAAGATCAGGGAATCTATCCATACCATAGAAGAATTCTTAAGAGACATTCAAATCCTATCCCTAAACTTAAAAAAAAAAAAAACAGTTGCCATCAAGTCTGCTCTAGCTCATGGCAGCCCCATGTGTGCCAGTATAGAACTGTGCTCCCCAAGGCTTTCAATGGTTGACTTTTCTTGCCAGACCCTTCTTAAGAGGTACCTCCAGGTGGATCTGAACCTTCAACCCTTCAACTAGCAACATTAAACATTTGCACCATCCAACAAGGACTTCCAAAATAAACTACCACAAACAACCAAACTGATTAGACAAAAATCACAACTATGTGCAGAAGGAAGCCTTCAAAGGTGTCTCCCTCTGCCTCATTTCATTAACTAGCTGAGGAAATCTTCTAGACTACACTCACCAGCCCATTGCCTAGTTTTAGTAAATTAAGTTTTGATAGGGCAATCACTTATTATTGTCTATAGCTGCTTTCATGTTATAGCAGTTAAGCCAGTAGAGACAGAGACCATATGACCTGCAAAGCTTAAAATATTTATACCATCTAGCCACTTTCTAGTAAAATTTTGCTAGTCCCTACCCTGGAGGTGTTTATTTTATACCATGTAAAAATACAAATATATGTGCAAGACTGCAGTTAAATCAGTAATTGGAGCTGTTAACTAAAAAGACTGGTGGTTAGAATCCACTAGCTGCTCTGTGGAAACCCTACTGAGGCAATTCTTCTGTGTCCTGTAGGATTGTTGTGAGTTGGAATTGACTTGTCAGCAATGGATTTGGTTTTACTGTATCAACTTGACAAGTCTGTAGTATTTAAATTGCTGTTGGTTGAAGGTATATATATTGTATTGATTGTAATGTCAGTGTAGTTTAAGTCTGTTTATTATTTTTTAGTTTGCCACTCTTGATTGTAGCGTAAAAACATAGCGAATTACTGATTTAATTGCAGTCTTGCACATATGTTTATATTTTTACATGGTATAAAATAAATACCTCCAGGGTAGGGACAAGCAAAATTTTACTGGAAAGTGGCTAGATGGTATAAATATTTTTAGGCTTTGCAGGACATATGGTCTCTGTCTCAACTGGCTTAACTGCTGTAACATGAAAGCAGCTATACACAATAATAAGTGATTGCCCTATCAAACTTAATTTACTAAAACTAGGCAGGCAATGGGCTGATGCGTAGACCAGATTTCCTAAGTTGGTTAATGAAATGAGGCAGAGGGAGACACCTTTTGCAGCTCCAATCACTGGGCCAGCAAAACTCCCTCAGTAAGTCTCCTTTTCCATGTCACTCTTATTATAAGCACCTTTCTACACTGAGTATGATTCTCAAATTTCAAGATACTCTGTTGTTTTTGTACACATCTCCTAAACACAAGTCAACTCAGCATAAGATACATTAATTTGTTACAGGGCCAGCAAAAAAAAGCTGGCTGTTAGGACTTCGTGTTGGACCAGCTGCTCCTAAGAAATTTTCAAGCTACATCTTTACATGAGTTTTTTTGGTCTAACTCACCCAAATACAACCTTCTGTATTCATACATTTTCAAATAAATTCGTTAATCCATTTCCCTGGAAGTATTCATTTTTACTGTTAAGAAATACTTTTCACATTCATATACTAGTGAAAATGTTAAGCAGGACCAGGTAAAAATCCCCTCATTCAAATTTCTGAAGGCCAGGGCTGTGTGTAACTTTAATATGCTTTATGTTCAGAGCAGTTTTAGGTTTACAGAAAAAATTACACAAGAAAGCACAAAAAGCTCCTATCTCTGCCCCTTCCCCCTGTTTCCTGTATTACTAACATCTTACATTACTGTGGCACAATTTGTTAGAATTTACACACCAATATTGACATAGTTATTGTTAAGAAGTGCATAGTTTATATTAAGGCTCACACTTCATGCCAGAGTCCCATGGGTTTTGACAAATGCATTAATATCATGCATCCACCTTCACAGTTATCACACAGAACTGTTTCACCACCTTAAAAATGTCCCATGCTCCACCTCATCCCTTAACAAGATCAGTGACTGAAAGGACTTCAGGGGAAGGGAGGAGAGAGAAACTTCTCATTTTAACCATTAATTTTTGTCTTTCCTGCCTACAAAAAGCTCTAACTCAAGCTATAGATGAGTTGAGGCATGGGACAGTTTTTCTTGATCTCTCCACACCTTCATTCAAAAAGCACCAGCACATGAAGAAATGGCCAAAGAGCACTTGTGACCCAGTGGGAGGAGAAGTCAGGAGCCTGGATGATTAAAAAATCGTAAGTCAGTACAGCTGAAAACACACCTCAGAGATCCCACCGACCATCTCTTTAGTAAATAAGGAAGGCGAGGCCCTGAGCAGTGAAAAACGCCTTTCCAAACAGTAACCAAGACTCAGCCCAGAAGGCAAATCTCACCGGCTGCTCAACATTGTTGGGGTCAGGTATGTTTTGAAATTCAGTTTTTCTACAAGTTTAAAAAGGATTGACATATTAATTTCACTTGTGTCTCCAATGGGATCAGAGGCAGCAACCCACAATCAAGCACCTAACTATTTCTGCAGTAAAATGACCACTTACGCTATGTGGAAAAACTGCTTTACATGACTACACTAAGTTCACATCAGGCTTTGCCATCAAACATGCTCAAGTCAGAGCGTGCTACTAAAATAAAACAGGAAAAAATTCAGTTTTCAAAACTTTTAGTCCTCAGAATTGCAGATACTGTATTCCGGACATGTGCAACACTGCTGGGGACCAACTGGTAACATATAATGTAATTTTAAGCATGCAAATCCATTTCTGGCAAACTAAACAGAAATATCTGCACAAATGTGCAGGGATGTATGCACACACAGATATACACTGTGGTATTACACGTAGTCAACAAAAAGTTGACGACCTTTTGTGTGTGTGTGTGTGCTTTAGGTGTAAGTTTACACCTCAAGTGAGTTTCTCATATAAACATTTACACACACTGTTATGTGACCTTATTGCTGTACCTAGGATGGGACTGTACATTCCTCCTTTCCACTTGATTTCCCAAGTCCATTCAATCAGCTCCTATCCCTGCATGCCTTCAGAAGGGCGCTGCCCATTCAGTCTCATGTATCTACTTGAGGCACATTCCTCACTGGTATCATTTTATGTACTACAGTTCAGTCTTTTGTCTGCAGATTTGGCTTAACGAATGGTTTTAGTTCTGGGACATGTCTTCTCAGGTTCCTTCAGTCTCAGTCAAGCCATTAAATCTTTGAGTTCTGCACCCTGCTTTTCTCCAGCAATCAGGGACTCTGCTGTGTTCCCTTGTCAGGACAGTGACTGGTGGTAGCCAGGCATCATCTAGACAACTTAATTATTTTTAAGTGGAAGGTAGATGAATTACAATTCACTGACTCCAAAGAGCACAATGTAAATAAAAAGAAGCAGATCTCATGAAAGAATATTTATGATGGAACTGACAGAAAAACAAGCAAAAGAAAAGATTTAACTCCTGTCACTACTTTTTCTTTTTAATTTTTTAATATAACTTAGTGAAAGTGTACATTCCCGTATAAATTTACATGCCCATTTATTTGCAGCTTCCACTGCTCTCCCTGCCCAGTGACAGCACACTATTCCTCTCTGCTCCATACATGTCTCATTCTCCCAACCGTCTCTTTTTCCCCTCCTCTCCACCTACTCTCCTTCCTCCAGCCAGAGGTCAGCAGGATGACATCCTATAGATGCATAGAACCATAAAGTGCATCCAATATATGGTCACTGCATCGCCATGTCCAATCCATTCCTGTCCGAAGCGTGGACCTTTGTTATGATTTATGGTCAAGGGCAGCATCAGGGTGAGGGGCCATGCTCCCAGGGGAACCCCGAAACCACTGGACCATCAACTGAGGTCTTTTAGTGGGGATCTCAGGGTGCACCCCTTTTTATTCTTGAGTTGCCAGTGAGACTCAACTTAGTGAGCTCCATCGCAGCTATCACTGGTGGTGGCCAGGCACCATCCGGTTCCTCTGGTCCCAAGTCGATGTAGGCACCCACTGATGTGGGTCTCTATCTTCTGGGTTGTCTTTACCCCATGTCATTTTGGTCCTCGGTGAGGATCTGTTCCTGCTGAGTTGGGACCATTTGCTGTGCCCTCAGATGGCAGCTTGGCAGCTTTTAAGACCCCAGACACCACTCACCAACGTGGGGTGCAGAGAGCCCTCTTAGCAAAATGCTAGTTGTGCCAATTGGCCTCGCTTTCACCTAAGATCATCCTGTCACTACTTTTGAAAATCATTTGTACAAGGCACAGAAGAAGATATGAAAAACTTTTTATCACAGTGGGAATAACTGGGGAACAAGGGTATTACCCTTTTTACTTTATACACACCTGAGTTTTCTTTAAACACATACTATCATGCTTTTTTAATAAAAATTAAATAAATTATTTTTAGTACAATTTATAATGAATCTCTCCCATTGTTAATGCCACTTATTCTGATGAGGGAACAAAAACAGATTTTACAACAGGAGAGAAAAAAGTATAATAAGAGAGTAAAATCACTTTACAACAGCTACTTTTTTATTCTTCCATTGTCTACAAAATTCACAGTTCTTACTTTACTTTCAACTTAGTTGTGATTATCCCACACTGAAAATTCCATAATCTAAACACAAAACTACCACAACAACATTTCTTGTTGCACATATATGTCCTGCTTGCAATTCATGTTATATTTAATTAAAAACTGATTTAAAATTTTTACTTTACCACTTGTTTTAATTTGAGGCCTACTAATTATTTTCAGGTCTCAAACCATTTTCTGAATTACTTCAGGCACTACGCCTAGGATGGATGACGGACAGCAATGGCCTGTTGCTCCTGTTTTTGCACTACATCCCCCCCATCACAGCCTCCATTTATCAGGACTTCATAATAATTTGCTTAATGGCATAATAAGGTTAATGAAGTCAAATAATGAAGGAATAAATAAATTTATAGAACTAGTAAATGATAAACTAATGATTTGAAGCAGGTCATCTGGCTTCTTATTCTTTCCTCCACATGCTACAACAAAGAAACAAGTGAGTAACTCATGAAAAACTAAAACTTTGTAGCACTGAAAGAATTAAAAAGTAAAGCACTTCAAAATACACTTTTCTACCTTAAACTAAGGCAAAGAAAAAGGCTGATGTGCAGTTAAAACTGTTGTATCTCAGCCAGATAATCTTTTCTGTCTAATGGCTATAAATGTAAAGAAAAAAAAACATCATTATTGCATATCACCTTGATTCTAAGTCATAGCAACTCTGTAGGGCAGTGAAGAACTACCCCAAAAGATTTTCAGAGACTTCAGAGACTTGGACTGCCTCATCTTTCCTTCACCGAGTGGCTGGTAGGCAGATCCTCTGGTTATCAGCTGAGCATTTAACCACCACTGTGCCACTAGGATTCCTTTTACCAAAAACAACAACTTATTACCAACAAGTGGATTCTGATTCAGAGGTCTCTAAAGGACCATCATGGATTGAACTGTACTCCACCAAAATAGCTATCAATTTGTTTAGACCATGAATCCCAGTACTGTGTGATTATCCACCACTCTGTTATCCTATATGGTTCTACATGTATGTAAATTCTATCTCTAGGATGTTAATGACATGGGATGAGTGGCAGTTACATTAAAGAGACAGGACTCAATCTACAATATTAGACTGTTTGCAAGCAAAGACACATGGTGATTTCATACCACCGAGAAAACATAGCCAGCAGCAACCTCAAGGTATCTGCACAGAGAAGGTCCTAGTCCAGGGGAAGACTGACGACAAGGACCTTCCTCCAGAGCCAAGAGAGCAAGAAAGCCTTCCTCTGAAGCTGGCATTCAGAATTCGGACTTCTAGACTACCAGATTGTGAAAAAATAAACTGTTTGCCAAAGCCATCCATTTGTGGCACTTCTGTTACCGCTGTACCGAGACACCTAAGACAAAAACAGAACAGAACTGCCCCATAAATTCCAAGGAGTGACTGGTGGATTCAAACTGTCAACAATATGCTTAGCAGCCTTAGACTTCATCACCAGGGTTCCTTTAATGGCTACACTGTTCTGACTCACAGAGACCCTACAGGACAGAGTACAACCGCCCACAGTTTCCAAGGAGCAACTGGTCTACTGGAGCTGCCAATCTTTCAGTTAATAGCTGGAGTTCTTAACCACTACACCACCAGGGCTCCTTAACAGCTAGTTTCATTTCCTTTGTCTTGAAAGTATGGGGCATATATGACTATTATTAGCAGTAAAGTAAGTTTCTAGATGCAGGGTTTTTTTTTCCTCCTTTTCCTGATACATGGTACAAAGCTACTCGATTTTAAGATAACTTGATCACTGAGATTTTTACAGTTCAACAGAAACTTTCAGTCACCAGGCAAAACAGGTGGTAACAGAGTTATCAACTGCCTGCATTTGTTAGAAATTAGCCAAGCATAAAGGTCATCTATCAAATTATCACCTCATTTAAAATATTTTTACTGTTAGACTTCATAGTTACCTGAATTTTAAACTGATGCCCTTATGTATGAAATAAGTTTATATAATGAGAAATTACCATGTGCACAGAAGAATACCTATCACATCAAGCAACCAGTATTTCAACCTATTATTCGATTTTCCAATACAGACGCCATGGAGATGATTCCAACTCAGGGCAACCATCTGTGTCAGATTATTAACCATGTTCCTCAACACAGGGTTTTCCGGTAGGTGGTGAGTGGTGGAATGAGAATATACACAGCAAAACATAACACACATTCAACAGTTTCTACACAGTTCACATCCTTCAAATTGTAATAACTATTCTTACCTTCCTTTTCTGAGCTGAACCTCTCCCACTAACATAAACCCACTGCCCCTAAATTTCCTATATACTCTTTCAAGTTGCTGCTGTCAGTTCAATCCCACAGACTGCTTTTCAATGAGTCACAATGCTCAATCAAGGCAGACATTCTTTACTAGTTAAGCTAAACTACTGTTTTATTTTAAGACTACTTCAAGGGATTTTTTTTGTTTTATGGTTTAAAGGTTGTCTCAGGGCAATACTTTCAGGGCCTCATTTTTGCCTTGAAGGCTCTATAAAGTCTGGAGGGCAAGACAATCTGAAATTCTGCATTTCCCTCCTTTTACCAGGATTCTTCTACAGACGCACTGATCAAAATGTTTGGTAACAGTAGATGGGCACAATCCAATTTTGGTCTCGTGGCAAAGGGACAAGTGTTCCTGATCCCCCTTCCTCTGCTGTTCCAGGTGAGTACAGGACAACTGTTTTCCCTTGGCAGGCAGCTAGCAAGCTTTAAAGACATCTGGCACTACTTGATCATCAAACTAGAAGCACTAAACATGCTACTACCTCAATTAAGCAGGACGTTCCACCAAACCATGACCCTAAACCGTCAAACCAAGGAACCAAATTCCATGAGCTATTCTGTTGTATATAAGCAGCATCAGCAACTACTACTTTGTTTTTTGTCCTTGTTTCTTTAACTCGGTATTCCATAAACCACACTGTCTCCTTCATGTGTCAGTGTAGAAATGAGCTCCATATGGCTTTACAACAGTTGATTTTTCAAAAGTAGGTGCTAGGTTTTTCTTCCATGGTGCCTCTGGGTACATCTGAACTTCCAATATTTCAATTAGCAAGAGTAAACATTTGCACTGCCCAGGGACCCCCCCAAAACAAGCTACCATAAAGGATCATATTGACTAGACAAAAATTGCTAGTATGTGTAGAAGGAAGCTTTCACAAGAATGTCCCCTCCCACATCTTATTAACCAACTGAGGAAATCCCCATGAATGTCCTTCAGTTCAGTTTTGTCAAATGTTTTCATGTAACTGAAATGAAGTTACCTATCTTGAGCAACAATATCATAGAAATGATGCTCTGTCATGCTTAGTTCATCATAACAAGTGGTTCCTGATGTCACTGTGTCTCATTCTGTATATTAAACTTACTTAGCTGGTTATGGCAGTATCTAATTGATTTCTCCATTTTAAAGTTACTATTTTTCCATTTGTACATAATACAGATGAGACTCTGCAAATCTTGTTTCTCAAGTTTTTGTCCACCAACGTTAGTACCCATGAATATAAATTTTTCTGTAATAATAAGTACTTCTGCATTTGACTCAGTGGATCATGACAAATTATGCATAACACTACAGAGAATGGCAATTCCAGAACACTTAATTGTGCTCATCAGGAATCTGTACGTGGATCAAGAGGGAATGGTATGAACAGAACAAGGGGACACTGCATGGTTTAAAGTCAGGAAAGGTGTGCATCTGGGTTGTATCCTTTCATCAAACCTTTTCGATCTGTATGCCAAGCAAATAATCCGAGAAAGTAGACTATGCAAAGAAGGCTGAGGCATCAGGATTGGAGAAAGACTCCTTAGCAACCTGTGTTATGCAGATGACACAATCCTACTTGCTGGAAGTGAAGAGGATTTGAAACACTTACTGATGAAGATCAAAGACCACAGCCTCCAGTATGGACCGTACCTCAACATCAAGAAAACAAGTATTTTCACAACTGGACCAGCATGCAACATCGTGATAAATGGAGAAAGGATGAAGTTGTCAAAGATTTCATTTTACTTGGTTCTACAATCAATGCCCATGGAAGCAGTCATCAAGAAATCAAAAGATGCACTGCATTGGGAAAATACACTGCAAAGGACCTCTTAAAATACTGAAAACTAAAGATGTCAGTCACCTTGAAGACTAAGGTGTGCCTAACCCAAGCCATGGTATTTTCAATAGCATCATATGCATGTAAAAACAGGACAATGAATAACAGAAAACAGAAAAAGAATTGATGCCTTTGAACTGTGGTGTTGGAGAAGATTACTAAAAGTATGATGGACCACCAAAAGAACAAACAGATCTGTTCTGAAAGAAGTACAACCATAGAGCTCCTTGGAAGCAAAGATGGTGAGGCTGCATCTTACACACTTTGGAATGCTGTCAGGAGGGATCAGTCCCTAGAGAAGGAAATGCCTGGTAGAGTAGAGGGCCAGTAAAAAAGAGGAAGACCTTTCACAAGGTGGACTGACACAGTGGCTGCAATGATCAGTTTAAACATAAAAAGGATTACAGGCACGGCGCAAGACAGACCAGTGTTTTGTTCCGCTGTGCAGACGTTCACTGCTGAGTCTGAACCAACCTCACTCTACAGCACCTAATAACAACATAAAATCCATTGCCATCAAGTGAACTGTGACTTATGACCCTTTAAAGACAGAACAGAACTGCCCCATAGTTTTCAAGGAGCAAGCAGTTACTATGGTGTTTACCTAATAGTGATTTTCTATTTCCTTCATTGCCTCCACATTTAACTGGAATTCTTGAATGAAAAATTGCCCTTTCTCCCGTTTATTTATTGAACTGTTGGTACCAGTACTACCCCCTGGACATTTATTTTATGGTTTAAAATGTAATACCATCATGATACACTTTATTCCTGAAACTGTTCTCACTTTGGCCATTAGGAACTCCTTCAGGCTGGCTCATGACTTTTGACACACTCCATCCTTTAGTGGGTAACCTTGGTGGCATTAATGGTTAAGTGCTACAGCTGCTAACCAAGAAAGTCAGCAGTTCAAATCCACCAGGCCCTCCCTGGACACTATGGGGCAGTCCTACTCTGTCTGTAGAGTTGCTATGAGTCACAATCAACTCAATGGCAACGGGTTTGGTTTTGGTTTACCCTCTTATGGAGCACGTCCTTACTTTCCTACAATACACTTTCCAAGTTCATCTTGAATTTTTCATGCCAGAGCTTAGAAACAATCACTTTTTCACAGAACTCTGGTTTGTTTTATTGGAGAATAGTGTTTAGAAACCAAGATCTAGGTGCTAAATAGAGTGACCCTGGGTTGACAGGGAAAAGACCCTGAAACATACGCATGCAAACAGGTATGGACAAAATTATGCCCCCCAAAAACAGGTTTATCAATTTTACTAGGCCATCATTTCCAGTACTGTGTGATTATTCCCCATTTTATCATCTGATGCGATTTTCCTATGTGTTATAAATCATACCTATACAATGCTAATGACACAAAATTAGTGGCAGTTATGCTAATGAGATAGGACTCAACATACAAGACTAGACTGTATCTTCAGCCAATCTTTTCCGAGATACAGAGAAAGGAGCAGAGAGAAATGAGGATCTCATACCACTAAGACAGCAGCACCAGGTGCACAGCAAAAACCTTTAGACCTGGGGTTCCTGTGTGGAGAAGCTCCTAGACCAGAAGAAGGCCAATGACAATGACCTTCCTCCACAGATGACAAGGAAAAAAAGCCTACCCCTGAAGCTGGCACTCTGAGTTTAGACTTCTAACTTGATAGACTATGAAAGAACAAATTTCTTTTTGTTCAAGTCATCCATTTGTGGTATTTCTGTTACAGAGGCACTAGATAACTAAAATACATACTTACACATTTACACACAAATATATTTCTGCATCTATATATACTAAATATATATCATTCAGTCATATTGACATCTGATTCCAATCAAACACATTTATTAATTTTAATTTTTGTCTTACTTCTCCTGCTCCTTCTTTCTCCATCAGAAACCCAGCTCTCATTATCTATACTACATTTGCTCATTCAGTCACATAAAAAAGTATATACATAAAGTAGTTTAGAACTGCTAACCTACATCCTTATGAGAAACATATACTAATCAGATTACAGAATTTACATGCAATTTTTCTTGTCATTAGCCTTATACTGTGAGCCAAGATACTGCTTTCCAAAGTTACTTACATTACTTATTCTCCTTTCCAACCCTTCTCAGGGTGGTTATGTTCTTCACTTGTAAACAGTTATGTTCACTTGTTTCAGTCTCTGTAGCGCATTTTGCATTCCCTCACACTCTGGTTGGTTTTATTTTTATTTTCTGGATATGTAGTAAAGGGCAGTATATTATTTTCAAAAGCCTAGATTTGGGGTCTGAATATAAGGAAAAGCTAAATTCAGACAGAATTTTAGTTAAGCGAGAAGATATTTATTTCCCCTGCTTTTTAAGAGTGGAAGAGATTGAGACATGTTATTTTAAAAGAGGAAAAAAGACAGAAAGTTAAAAAAAGGTCACTGAGGTAGCAATTCAGATGGGGAACTGTGTACAGCAATGGTCCCCAAACTTTAGGGTGCATCAAAATCATCTGGAGGACTTATTAAATGTACATTGCTGGTTCCCACCCTAGAGTTTCTGATTTAGTAGATTTGAAGGGAGGCCCAAGATGTGAAATTCTAACAACTACCCAGATGAGAATGCTGCTGCTGCTGCTGCTGCTGCTGCTGCTGCTGCTGCTAGTCCAAAAAGTATGCTTTGAGAATGACCAGAGTAGAAACAGAGTAGTTCCAAAACGGAAACATGTAGAGAGAGAAAGAGTTAGGTAATGAGGTAAACAAAAAGACAACGTTGGGACAAAAAAATACTTCAAGTTCTTGAATACCACCAACAGCATGCTGTGAAGACACATAACAGTCATTCTGTGGTTTTTCTTTTCTTCTTTACACGCTGGCTTTCCCACACGCACCTTACTTTCCGCCATAATCACTTACTAGTAGTAAATGTCACAACTAATACTACAAACGTTAAGAAAAGCTGTTCATTTTTCTTTATGTATTTAGGCTCAACCACGCTCCCACACTTCCTTACTACATTTGAAGATTTTCACTTGACTACTACAACTGTCTACTTTATACTAAGGCTTTTAAATGTCCATGCCACTTTTACCATGGATTCTACTTTCAGAAATCTTTTGTTTTTAAACAATCATCAAAACCATACAGATGCATAAATACACTCATATCACCTTCACACTTTGGAAGAAAAGTAAAAACTAAGAGCAATTCAAATATATCCATCACCAGAAAAAAGGTTTGGTATACTACAGTACATTCCTACAATAAATTACATGCCTAACCTCCTTATGTAAGTTCAGTTATGTAATCAAAGTGCCTTAACCATTTAAAAGATTTTGAGAATAACAAATAATCATGCTAGACTGCTGAGTAATTATATATGTACAGTCAAAAATAGGCAACATCTTGATTTTTCCTACATTTCTCATCATACACAAATTGCTTATAATGGGCAGTAGGGAGTTTTACTAATAGCATGCACAATAAAAAACCTGTATATTTACATTTATGTTACAAGTGATTTTTTTTTTTACCTTAGTTGTATTTGTTTGCGTTTTTGCAGTTCTTGGTTTCTGAGTTCTTCCAAGCGTCTGAGTTCTTCCTGACGCCTCATTAGATCTACAAGATATTAATTATACATTAATACTTACAGCTTCCCTTTCTGTATTTTTGTATCAATAAGCATATGTATTTTCTCTTGCAAGCAACATATTCACTACTTTAGTCATATTCATGCACCTAACTCCTTTTTGTTTATTAACCATTTTTTAATGAAAGGTTTTAAGCTGTAAATTAAGCAAATTAATACCCCTCTGCGCGTCTTTCTTCTTCTGTGTGAGGAAAATAGCAAAATTCAACCTTATGTTAAGAACCAAAAAGGTAATAATTATTTAAACATAGGTTCTGTCACATTCTTAACAGAATAAATGACAGCTATATTAGCTTATCTTTTATTTTCATTTTTTAAATGAATTACAATTTTTTCACCAGCAGGTACAAAGTCTAAAAATATGCCTGGGAAAAGACACCAGTGGAGAGAGTACCTAAGAACCAGACCAGATCATCAGCAGGAATAACTACACATTGTACAAAACTCAAATAAACATCATTCTTCCCAACACAATTAGGGTAAGAGTCCTCCTGCACTGAGTCAATGTTCTATGACAGGAGACAATTAGAAGAGAACTCTTGAAAAGGGAGCAAAGGCTGAATACTGACGTCAAGAAGGTCATTTTGCTACCTGCAATCCCTGCCACATCAGCAAGGAACAGGGGCTGCAGATGAATAGTACATTGGGTCCTGCACTTTGATATAAACTTCTTAATGATATAAATCCTTGTCTGCAGTATCTTAACAAATATATTTCTGTACATGTAAAAATTAAACATTAAACAATATATTAAAATATGTTGGATAGCACACTTATCTGTTTCTCTCTCATCATGTTATCTATAATTCGTAAAATGAACATGTATTATCTCAGTAAATCCCTATACTTAAAGCCAACAACACAATACTACTAGTAATATCAACCATTTAATGCACATTACAAATACTTCCTTCAGGCATCACAATCCTAACAAGGTAAATATTACCTACCCCATTACACAAACTGAAAATAAGATTGAATTACATGTCCATTATGAGTCAGATAATAAATCTGCTCCAGCATCCAGCTATTATATGGTTCCACTACAGACAAATCTCTCCTTACTCCGAAGCTCTTTCCCAAATGCCAGTATCACAAACCTAGCTAATCAGGATCAGGTGGGAGATCACACATATGTACGTGGGAAACATACATACACACATACATGAATCAATGAATGAATAACACAGCATTTGGAACAATGCTCAGAAAACAGTGCTTTGATACCGTGGGCAGGTCTAGGTAATTCTGGCAACATGACAGTGTGAAAACACTGAGCTACCTCAAAAAAAAAAAAAGAAAAACTAAATATGGTTAACGGTGATTTCAGACTTTCATACTATCAGTCTCAATTTTCACTGCCCAGTACTTTAATCTCAACTCCACTAAATCAAGTCTTTTGGGATACAGATCAGGCATCGCTGTCTAATCTGAGGCTTCCTAGATGATTCCACTGTGCAGCCAATGTTGAGAACCACACAACTATCATGTAGCTTTATAGCTGAAGAAACTTACTATGGACCAAAAACATATAATCTACTTATAAGGGGAAATACTTCAAGTCAAAATATACAAATATTTCACTATCACTACACAAGAAAATGAATTCTGTATATCCCAAAACAATTTTATGCAGGATTTGCTTTATAGGTTATAGTTACTAAATAAGGCAGTATTTACCACATAGGACCCCTTGCGGCACAGTGGTTAAGTGCTCAAGTGCTAACTAAAAGGCTGGTGGCTCAAACTCCCTAGTTGTTCCTTGGTAGAAAGATGTGGCAACCTGTTCCTGTAAAGATTACAGCCTCAGACTGACTCGATGGCAACCGGTTTGGTTTCAGTTAACTAACCTACCACAGATGACAATAAATGTGAAAATCTGCATTCTGTTTTCTTCCATGAAAAGTAAGAATATGTTTTATTTTTCCCAAAACAACTCCAGGTGCTACTTTTAAACTGTATCATTTTAGAAACCTGTTTTAACCTCCAAGATTATATTTCCTTATCTGTAACATTGGTATAATTGTGTAACAATTAACTCAAATGTCCTCACAATCAAATTATCAGATAAACATGGTTATTTCATATTTAGCAGGACTACCAACTTAAAACAAAGTAGTATTCAACATTTACTAATTAATAAACAAAAGTTGCTTAATATCCAGAGTTCCTAATATTCCAGTAAAACTTATACACTGATACACTGGTGTAATACTAGCCATCTTTAGGGGGAAAAAAATTTAAAAAATATATAATGAAAAGTGTTCTTATTCTCTGATCCTTTACATCACATATAGGAATTTTCTTAATAATCTACACACATGACCATGTCAGCTGCAGCACTACTTATTACAACAGACCAAATAACATTTTAAAATGCTCACATAATAAATGTAAGGATAAAAGAATATGAACAGTATCTTTACTATGATTTTAATAAAGCGTAAACATGGGTACAAAACAGGAGAATGTGACAAACTAAAGGTCTGATTTGCTAGACTGTGAGAAAGTACTTAATGAAATGAATACCCAGCACATCATGAAACAAAGCATGTCCTCTAACAATTGTACTTTCTAAAAATAAGACAGTTGGAACTAGACTCAATGGGCACAGTTAGTTTCCAAAGAAAAGTCGAAACATTATGGTTCACAATTTAAGACACAGACAGAAGGATGGACAGATGGAAAGATGTAACACAACAAGTATGGGAAATTGTTAATGTCAGTGACACCTGAAAATTCTTTCACCTGTTTTATGTCTCAAGTTTTTCTTAACAAAATACCATGGCGGTAGGGGGAATATATCCTGGATAAGTTAACAGAATTCAAAAAGAAAGAGTACACACAGAAGACAGGTTAAAAATTTAAAGTAATGTAAAAGGAAAAACAAATTCAGGCTTACTTCAGATGTTTTTGCATAGAAGAGTCAATGCTAGAAGACAACAAAATTATACCAGAAAGTATTTGAAAGGAAAGGAGAAAAAAGACCCAAAGAACTTCGTACCATTCAAATGCCAGTTCACAGGAGAAAAATCACATGTATTTTAGGACATACAAAAACTTGAGGGAAACTTATTCCTTGAGGCCTTCTTATAGAAACTAACAGAAAACAGCAATTAAGTCACAAGCAGGAAATCCCGACTAAACTTTCTGAAGACAGGTTTAAAATTTAAACACCTGACAGGAAGATTACGGTTGAATGTTAAATCCAGACAGACAAGCAAAACAGCAAATAAAAAGCAGGAAAAAAAGTGACGCAGAAAAGACCTACTTCCTCATACCATTATTTCATTTTATAGCTGACAATCCAGAGATATCATTTAAGGAAAATAAACATACCTCGGAAACGCTGGTGGCATAGTGGTTAAGTGCTATGGCTGCTGACCAAAAGCCCAGCAGCTCAAACCCACCAGGCGCTCCTGTGAAAACTCTACCCTGTTCTGTAGAGTCTCTGTGAGTCAGAACTGACTCAATAGCGGCATGTTTGGCTACTTATTTACTGGCACAAAAACAAGCATGAAGAATAACGCAGACAGAGTGAGGCTGGAAACAAATAAATCTCTGGACTTAAAACATGTACACAGGGCTGTCCCAGAGGCTCATCAATGGATGAGCTCACTGGGTGAGGGGTGTTAGACCTCTGTAAAAATGTCACAGTTCTAATGAAAGGAGAAGCGGACTGTCAAGGGGGGCGGTAGGGAGAAGAGATGGGAGAACAGTTAGAGTACAGTAACAGTGAAAGTTCCAGGTATCATCTGGCAAAATGATACAGATTGTAAAATTGTTCTTAAAATCCATTTTTAAAAAATGATCATTGAATCAACACTCTTTGAAGAAAAGGGCAGAGTAAAGCAAAATTCTGGTAGAATCAGTATGATCTATTCAGAGTTATGTAAAATTTACAGTAACAAAGGTTAACATAACAAGAGTACGTATGAAGAAAATTCAGAAACTGCTCTGACAGTGATGATCAAAGAGATGGAGAAAGAAATAAAATAAACAGTAACTAGTGTAATGGGATTTGGATCTAGAAAGGACTAAATAAACATCATTAAAAGATGCACTGGTGACATAATTAGTATAAGGTACTATTGTGTCCATTAATAAAAAGCATCATTTACAAAAATCTGCTAAATTACATGCATAAATATTCATTGCAGCAGTATTTTTAATGATAAATAGATAAAGAACCTATCAACAGAGACTAAGCTCAGGAACATTTAATCTATATATGTGCACTTGGTTAGAAAGCAAAAGTCCAGTCCAGAATAAGGTACAGTTGTTCTGTTATAAAATAAATATACAGACACATATGACATTTATCTACTAAGATATGCATAATTTCTTTCTCCTAAATGATACAGAAAAAATAGTGATTCCTACATGATCACATAACTTAAGAGAAGGCACATTTTTTTCTGCACTATTTGAGCAGAGGCGTAGTGGATAGGTGCTGTGGCTGCTAACCAAAAAGCGAGCAGTTCTCATCCACCACGTGCTCCTTGGAAACTCTATAAGGCAGTTCTACCCTGTCCTATAAGGGGGGTGCTATGAGTCAGAATTGACCAACAGCAGTGCTTTTGGTTTGGGTTATAGCTGTGATGTCAATTAGAGAGCCGTGAGATCCTCCAAGACCAGAAAACTAAGGTTACCTCAAGCCCTTACTCCACTCAAATAAAACTAAAACCTACTGTTGTTGATTTTAACTCACAGTGAGCCATTCAAATACATCATCAGAAATTCTAGATGAAATATAAAACCACAGAACACAAGCAGGAAAGTTATTAATTAAAAAGAAAGAAAGAAAAGTCCCTGTGTGGTATACATTGCTCAACAATGATTGGACTACTAGCCAGAAGACTATCTTTGCAATCCCACCCAGAGCCAGCTCCGCTAACAGGTCTAGCAATCTGCTTTCAAATGAGACAGCCTTGAAAGTCCTACAGAGCAATTCTACTCTGTACATACAGGGACATCATTAATCCACTCAACAGGAACCAACAACTGCCTGCTCTAACAACAACGGTCAACATATAAAACTGTGAGATTCAGGGTCCAAGTAAAAATGTAAATGTCTGATTAATTTATCGAACTCAGTTTTTTGCTTTGTTCTGTTTTGCCTTATTTGGCATCAGAACAGTTATTCAATGACATAATCAGAGCTGTTCAATAAACACTGAAGAAGAATCAAGTGAGACTTTGGATTTTATCTTAAAAGAAATGAGAATCTATTAAAAGGATTTACTGATGGATTATACTCAATTTTTCATTTTAAAAATAAACTGTGGATCTAGCATATAGAATGTTTTAGAGGAAGCCATGATTAGAAAGCAGAAAGCTCACAAAGAAGGCTATTACAGAAACCAAAGAAAAGTAGATGTCTACTGAAAAGGACAACTTTTTTAAAAAACAGTATCTTATTGTGGTTTTCAGTGAAGGTTCATAGAGTAGTTCAGGTTCCCATCAACAATTTCTACACAAATTGTTCAGTGACATTGACTATATTCTTCACAATGTGTGAACAGTTTCATTAGTCCTATTCTGACTGTTCTGTTTCCATTAATCTAGTTTCCCTGCCCCCTTACAGCTCTATCTTTGTTTAAATGAACTGCCAACCATTTGGTCTCATAGAAGTAATTTTGAAAAGAATAAACTTTTAAAATATCAAACCAAATTAAGAGCAAAACAAAATGCCACTGGATGTTTATATTAACAAACATAGGAGGCAAAGCACATACCATTCTATCCCCTCTACAGCAAGACCCAAGAAACCAAGCAAAGCAGATACAGATGACAGTTCTAGAACCCTGAATATCAAATGAACAGATAAAGAATTAGACTGAACACCAAATGGAAGACAGAACTAAACAGCAAAGTAGAGGTACTTTTACAGCCAGTCCAGCACAGAATGCCATCTTGACACATAATCCATCCAAACCAAATCCAATGCCACCGAGTCAATTCTGACTCATAGCAATCCTAAGGACAGAGCAGAACTGCTGCAGACAGTTTCCAAGGAACACTCAGAGGATTCAAACAGCCAACCCTTTGGTGAGCAGACACAGCACTTAACCACTATGGCATCAGCGTTTCCTAGAGACAACCAGTATCAAATTCATGTGAGGAGCACAGGAAGCTAACTTCACAGAATTAACAATAGGAGACAGAGAAAACTGCGTAAACACACCCAGAGTGATGCTATGTTGAGCAGGACATGAACCAGAGGTAAAGGATAGATACCATAGGAAGAAGAGCAAGAGCTTCTGGGATCCTACCTTCCACAAACCAAGAAAAGAGCCAGAATTCCGAGATACAGAAACTCAGCAGTGGCACACAAGCACACACACAAGATAACAGATCCATAGCATAAAAACTGGCGATCCAACACACAAACAGACTCCAGGCCAAGCCCCCTTTGCACTTGTTCAGGGTCAGGTCTCAACAGCTGACTGCAGTCAATAGGAGGTGCCCACGCACTCACCTCCCTTCACCTTCCTTGTGATTAGCAACACTAACTTTCCACTCCATATCTGTGCCACTCTGATGGCTAAGGACCACAGTACTTAGCTCCCGTCTCCTACCCCATCCACCATCTTTCTCCTTGCCCACCTGCCCCAGCCCTACCCAACCTGCCTAGCAGGTGAAGAACAATGTGCTCTTGTGCTCCAATGACTCACCACATATCACAACCACAGCCTCACCAACCTGGTAAGCAGCTGGGAGCACTCCCTGGCCCACAGATAGAGCATGAGTGACCCACACAGCCAGGCACAGCAAAAGAAAATGAAAGATGCAGGGCAAAACAAACTTACAGTCAACATATAAAAGAATACTTTAATGCCTCTATTTAACAAGTTACATGAAGAAATAGGATATGAAGGATCAAATAAATGACCAAATTAGAGAGGCAGACAATCTTCCTGAGGAATAAATGGTAATACAAATACCTGATAAGGAATTCAAAAGACTCATATACAGGATCTTCAACGAGATCAAAGAAAACAAAAAGTCCTAGAAGAAATTATAAGAAAACAATACAAAAACAAAAAAATACATAGACAAAACAAAAACAACAAAACTCCAGAGGATTAACAATAAAATATCAAAGAGATAACATAAGAGAAGAGCAGAGATGTGGAAGTGAATCAATGGAGGAAAGAATCAATGAAATAGAGGACAGAATCTCTATCAGTAACTTCTTTGCATAACAATTAGACAAAACAAAGAAGAAAGTCTAACAGTTCTGTAGAATATCATCAAGAGAAATAATTTATACAGAACAGGAAGAAAGAAACAAAACTACACAGAAAATTACTGAAGATATATTATCTGGAAATGTCCCGAATATGAAAAATGAGGTCATCACCCAAGAAGCTTAACAAACCCCCAACGCAATACACACCTATCCCCATCACCAAGATATACTATAATCAAACTTTCCAAAACCAAAGAAAAAGTTATATAAGCAGCTCACAAAAAATAAGGCATCACAAAGAGAAATCAATAAGACTATATGCTGATTTCTCATCAGAAACCATGCAGGCAAGAATGCAATGGAATGATACACATAAAATCCAGAAGGGTGCAAACTGATATCCAAGAAATATGTACTAATAAGCCTATCTTTCAAAAAATGACAACTAAGGTTACATTGCCAGATAAGCAGAAACTAATGAAATCTGTAAAAATCAGATGAGACTTGTAAGAAACACTGAAGGGAATCCTTCATATATAGATCTAATGTCATCAGACAATGATCCACCATAAGCCACAGGACATCACCCAAAACTAAAACTAACCCAGATAAAGACTTCACAAAAGGAAAATACAGCTAAAAAACTAACTACATAGTATGCTGTAAACAACAACAGCATCAGAAAGCAGAAATACAAGATGTAGTTAAAGAACTTCCACAGTGAGAGGAAGTCAATATGGTCTCAAAACATAACAGACTGTTCTAATTTAAAGAAAACTAATGTAAATGTCAGGTTAAGCACAAAGAAAAGTAATAGATCTACTAACCAAAATAAAGAAAACCAAAAACACTCAGTAAATAAAGTAAAAAAAATGATTTATACAAAATGTAATCTATATACAAAAAGAACTCAGCACAGAAAATTAAAAGAACGAAGAAACCAACCCTTAACATCACACAAAAAGTATTACAAAATGACCACAGTGACTCTTCACCTGGATAACTGTGCTATATTCAGATAGATCAGGAGACAAAGTGGCAGAATGGATACAAAACCATGTTCCATGCCTACAACATCTCTTGCTGGAACTGAAGAAGGTTTGAAATACTTACTGATGAAGATCAAGGACCACAGCTTTCAGTACGGACTGCACCTCAACATCAAGAAAACAAAAACCCTCACAACCAGACCAGTAAACATCACCATGATAAATGGAGAAAGGATTGAGATTTTCAAGGATTTTATTTTACTTGGGTTCTCAATCAACACCCATGGAAGCAGCAGTCAAGAAATCAAAAGACATACTGCACTGGGAAAATCTGCTGCAAAGGATCTCTTTAAAGTGTTGAAAAGTAAAGATGTCACCTTGAAGACTAAAGTGCACCTGACTCAAGCCATGGTATTCTCAATTGCATCATGTGCATGCAAAAGCTTGACAATGAATAAAGAAGACAGAGGAAGAATTGATGCCTTTGAACTATGGTGCTGGAGAAGAATGTTGAATGTACCATGGACTGCCAAAAGAACAAACAGATCTGTTCTGGAAGAAGTACAACCAGAGGGCTCCTTGGAAGCAAAGATGGCAAGACTGCATCTTACATACTTTGGACATGCTGTCAGGAAGGATCAGTCCCTGGAGAAGGCTATCAGGCTTGCTAGAGTAGAGAGTTGGCCAAAAAGAGGAAGACCCTTGATGAAATGGATTGACAGTGTCCACAACAATGGGCTTAAGCATAAAAACGATAGTGGACATGGTGCATGACTGGGCAGTATTTTGTTCTGTTGTGCACAGGGACGCTGTAAGTCAGAACCAACTCAACAGCACCTAACAACAACATCTCAGACACAAAGACATAAACATATTAAAACTTAATAGATAAAAAAAAGTAAGCATCAAGCAAATAGTATCCAAGAAAGCACAATTACAGTATTAATTTCATAAAGACTTCAAATCTAAATCCACCATAAGAGACAAAAGACTATATACACAGACACATACGTAAAGTAACATATACATAAAAGATCAATCCACCAAAAGGATTTAACAATAATAAATAACTATTCCTTGGCAGCACAGTGGTTAAGAGTTCAGCTAATAACCCAAAAGTTCAGCAGTTCAAATCTACCAGCTGTTCCTTGGAAGCTCTACAAGGCAGCTGATACTCTGTCCTACAGGATCACCATGCACAGGAATTCACTCAACAGTAACAGGTTTGGTTTCGATGTGCACTCAGTGACAAAACTCAAGATACAAATTCTAAGAGAACTGAAATGAGAAACAGTTATAAGACAACAGTAGGAAACTTTAACACATTTGAATAATGAATGGAACTAGAAAGAAAATCGAAATGCAGGTCCAAATAAATAATATAACCAACTGGACCTCTCGGACATATAAAACACACCATCAAATAAAAGCATAGCATACCTTCTTCTCCAATCCACATAGAACATTATTCCAAATAGATTATATTCTAGGCCACAAAACAAGCTTGAATAAATACCAAAACTTCCATATAATACAAAGCATCTTTGGAGGTAGGCCTAATGTGGCAGAACAGCCACACATACTCTGTGAGCCCTCTGACAACAAAGATGGAGAAAAACAACTAAAGAATTACAAAAGACATTCTAGGAGCCCTGAACATCAAGGGTAAAGCCAAAATATCAGACTGGGTGGCCAGGAGGGGAGAGTACATCCAGAAGCACTTACATTGGCCTGACTTAGCCCACCTGTAATCCAGACCCTACAGGGCAACCCAGTACTATCAGCAGGGTGAACAGAGGTGCAGCCTTTCAGAGAGCACCTTTCTCAACAGGGAAGCTGAGCTTCAGAAAGTAATGCCTAAAGAATCCCAAAGGACTCCCATTTGCCAGTCAAAGGACAAGTGCCTGTGAACTTGTGTAGATCTAAAACTTTCCTTTGGGCTATACTTCTTCCCCTTTCCTCTGTGCTCCCTCTTTCCTTCTCTGTACTACGTAAGGCACTAAACTCTGACACTCAACCTGGGCTAGAACTGGGACCCCTCATGTGAGCCCTAAGCTATTCTCCCGAATATCATGAAAGATGAGAAAATATCTACCCAAGATGCTCATCTAACTCCAAACAAGGTAGATCCGTAAAGAAAGACACCAAGACATAGTATAATCACACTTAGCAAAACTAAAGTGATACTTTTTTTTCATTGTGATTGAGTAACAGTTTACAATACAATTGAAATTTGCATGCCTGCCTAAGGATGACACTTTTAAAGGTTGCTAGGGTTAAATGAAAAATAACCTATAAAGGAGTCATTAAGACTAGACTCAGATTATTCAGCAGAAACCATGCAGTCAAGAAGGCAATGATGATATATACAAAGTCTTAAGGAAAAAAACTGCCAACCAGAATCGTATGTCCTGCAAAACTGTCTCTCAAATATGACGGTGAAATTAAGACATTCTGAGATAATACAAAGCATCACCTCTGGCCATTATGCTACAAAGCTTAAAAATCAGTAACAGTAAATACAAAGATAAAAATTAAATACATGGAAACTGAATAACACCTTACATTAAAACTACTGGGTCAGAGAAAAAAAAATTAACAACTCTTAGAATCAAAAGAAAATAAAAACATCAAAAACTCTTCGACACACAAAAGCAGCACTCAGTAGAAAATTTCTAGCAATAGAGGCACACATGGAAAAACATAAAAGATCCAAAATCTGTAACTCAACCTGAAAACCTGAAGAGAAACAAACAGCAAATGAAGTCCACAGCCACAAGAACAAATAAAACATCTTCCTCACTTAACAATCTCCATATCCAACATTTCACACTTAGGACAACAGTAAAAAATCTACTCTCCAACTATTTATAGCATTAAAGACTTATGTCTAGCAGTAAAGAGCAGGGAGATGCAAAAACAAGATCAACATTGCTTTTAATAGTTAGGTTATGTGTCAATTTCACTGGGCCATGATCTCAGCAGTTCAACAGTTATGTCATGATGCAATCTGCCAGCTATGTAATGATGTAGTCATCTTCCATTCCGTGATCTGATGTGGCCATCCATCATTACTGCATTAATACTGATTTCACATAGCCAAGCCAAGTGCTGTCGAGTTGGATCCAACTCATGGCGACCCTTGGGGCCAGAGTAGAACTGACCCCCAGAGTATTCAAGGAGTGCCTGGTAGATTTGAACTGCCGACCTTGTGGTTAGCAGTGGATTTCACATAACGATCTGGGTTTTGGAACCTAACCATGTCATTGAGGAGAGGGTGTAATAAAGATCAGAGCCAGCCAACAAAAATTTTAAAAATCAACAAAATAGATGCTGGTTCTTTGAAAGGATAAATGAAATTCACAACTTCATGGCTAAATTGAGGGAAAAAAAATGAGAAGATGTAAATGCAGTAAGAAATGGAATGGGCAACATTATATAACCAAGAAAAACAGGGTTATTATAGAATATTATGAAACACTGCACTCAAATTTAAAAATCTAGAAGAAATGGACCAATTTCTAGATACGTATTACCTATTTAAACTAATGCCAAGTAGAGGTAAAAACCTAAAGAGGCCCTTAACAAAGGAAGATGTTGACTATGTCATTAAAAACACTCCCAAGGGCATATACATAAAGCCAAAGCCAACAATATTCTCAACAGAGAGAAATGAAAAGCATTCCCCCCTTCACAATGGGGCAAGGATACCCATTATCACTGTTATTCAATACTGTATAGGAAGTCCTAGCCAGAGTAATAAGGCATGAAAGTAAAATAAGGACACCCAAATTGGCTAGGAAGAAGTAAAACTATCCCTGTTTGTAGATGACATGATCTTGTCTGTATACAGAAAATCCCAAAGACTCCACAAGCAATTCACTGGAACTAATAGAAAATTTCAACAAAGTGGCAAGGCAGTACATGATCAACACATAAAGAATTCCAAAAAGGAAATCAGGAAAATAATACCATTTACAGTAGCCTCCAGAAAGATAAAAATACCTAGGAATAAATTTAACCAAACACTAGAAGATGTATACAAGTAAACTTCAACAAAATACTACTTTAACAAAAAAAAATAACTTATATAAAGGGAAAAAATTACTATGCCTTTAGACTGAAGACTTAATGCTGTGAAAACGTCAGTATTATCCAAGGCAATCTACAGATACAATGCAATTCAGAGCCCAAATCCAACAACATTATCTAATCTAATGGAAAAACAGATCTCCAATTTTCAAAGTAGGCAGCCTTAGAAATCTCAAAACTTACTACACAGTCACACTAGTCAACACGGCCTAGTACTTGATATAAATGAAAACCAATGGAACAGAATTTAGAACCCAGAAGTAAATCCATCCAATCTTCAACAAATGGTCCATTCAGTGAGAAAGAGGCAATTTCTTCAAATTGTGCTGGCAAAACTGGGAAATTATTTGCAGAAAAATAAAACAGGATCTATAACAGATACCACACAGAAAAACAAACTCAAAATGGATCAAAGACCTAAGTCTTAAACCTAAAATTTTAATGTTCTCAAAGATAACATATGGACACAAACAGGGGTCCTGATTTATGGCACATATAGACTATCAAAGTAACTAAAGATGCACAAACAGAAGGTAAACTAGGTAGGTAGGACCTCCTAAAAACTTAATACTTATGCTTATCAAAAGACTTCAACAAAAGAGTAAAAGGAAAATCTACTTCACCAAAAATTTTTGGCAGCAATGTTATCTAACAAGAGTGTCAACTCTAAAATACATTAAAAAAAAAAAACATCTCAACAACAAAAAGATAAACAATCCAAATTAAAAAAAATATGGCAAAGGACACAACAAACACTTCACAAAAGATAGTCAGGGGGTTAAAAACACAGTAAAGAAATGATTGCAATCATCAGACATTACAGAGATGTAAATCAAAACTACAATGAGATACCATCTCACACCAGTGAAAATTAGACTGATCGAAAAAACAGAAAGCAACAAACACTGGCCAAATTATGAAGAAACTGGAACTCTCATACACTTCTGGTAGGATTGCAAAATGGTACAATTATTATGAAAAACATTATGGCCCTTCCTCAAAAACCTAGAAATATCATATAACCCAGTAATCCCATTACCAGGTATCCAGGGGGAAAAAAAGTGGTGACATGAAGACATATGCAAACTCATGCTCACTGCACTGCCACATTAATCACATAACAAAAACATGGAAATATCAGTGTCCGTCAACAGGTAAATGGATAAACAAATCATGGTATATACATACAACTGAAAACTACAGGTCTGTGAAGCATCTTCAAAACATAGATAAATCTAGAGGACATGCTAAGTGAAATTAAGTCAACTGCAAAAGGACAAATACTGTATGATAACACTTTCATAAACAGTTAACAGGCTTACTCACAGAAAGCAATATTCTTCCCTGGTTACAACAGATGAGAGGGAGACGAAGAAGCACTAAACAGCAGACATGTGTTAATTCCAGTAGAGTGAAAAGCAAAACACAATATGAAAGAAGTCAGTACACAGTCAACAAAGACACTCAAAGGTGCACAATCAAGGACAAGTACAGTGGTAACTGTAAGACGAATGTACTTCCGACCGAGCCGTGACATTTTCAATCACCTCATACCCATGTGAAAGCCAGACAATGAATGTTGAATGTACCATCAACTGCCAAAAGAACAAATAAATACGTCTTGGAACAACTACAGCCAAAATACTCTCAGAAGCAGGGATGGCGAACCTTTGTCTCAAACACTTTGGACACGCAGTCAGGAAAGATCAGTCCCTGCAGGAAGAAGGACATCATGGCTGCTGTAAAGGATCAGTGAAAGCAAGGAAGACCCTCAACCAGAAGGACTGACACTGTGGCTGCAATAATGGGCTCAAGCATGACAACCCTAAGGATGGCACAGGACCAGGCAGTGCTTTGTTCTGTTATACATAGGGTCGCTATGAGTCTGAACCACTCAATGGCACCTAACACAACAGTAACAACTACACCGTGTGCAGTTTTCCAACAACAGTAATAAAAATAAAAATCTGTGAGTGGTTACACTGTAGAGATACATGCTATACAGATTTGAGAAGGCACATGGGAGTGTATGCACCTGTATTTGTGCGTAACAGCATACACACATTTGTATGTGCTGCACATATAATCATATACATAACAGAATACATAGGGGCCACAGTTATGGTACCTTCTTAGACATATCGAAACACTTCATGGGACTAAGTTATTGGGCTTGACAGCTACGGACCATCATATGAGGAGACGTCTATTTCCACTGGCATCCACACAGTTCATACACACAAAAATCAAGAAGCAAGAGATCATTAAGAAAGGAAAGAAAAGACCCAGTTTTGTGAGTGGTATATGGGGTTTCAAAAGCTTGCAAGCAGCCTTCTAAGATGTAACTATTGGCCTCTTCCTAAGGAAACCAAAGATTCAAGAAAGAAATCAGTCCACAGAACTAATGCCCTACCTGAACCACTCTTCCTCCAGCCTTAGACCAAACTAATCATACGGCTGGTGCCTGCTAACACTACAGACCACACTGATCAGGGACACAGCAGGAGGCCCAGATTACAGAGGAAAAGCACAGAGAACAAAATTCACCTTCATAAAAAAGACCAGACTTACTGGACTCATAGAGACTGGAGGAACTACGAAACTATCATGCTAAAACACCCTGGCACTGACACCACTTGCAGAGGTCACCTTTCAGCCAAATTATAGACAGCCTATAATATAAACAATAACACCCAATAACACCATAAGGAATGGTGCTCCTTATATCAAATAAACAAGACCAAATGGTTATCATTTGCTCTAAAGCAAAAATTAAAAGGCAAGGAGGGGCAGGGAAACAGGAGGGATGAAAAAACAGGAAGGCAGTCTGGAAATGCAGAGAATGCTAACACATTATGAGAATAGCAAACATTGTCACAATTTATACATAAATTGCTGCAATAACCTGCTGTGTAAACGTTCACCTAAAGCCCACTTTAAAAAGAAACAAATAGCACTACTACTACTACTACTAGTGAAACAGATTAGTAGCAAAAATTATTTGCAGGATCAAAGACCAAACAAGATATATGCACACTAGTGTTTACTGCAAAACTGACCAGCAAAAAAACATGGAAACAACACAGGTGCCTGTCAACAGAGGAATGGATAAACAAACTGTAGTATATTTACATAGTAGAATATTACAGAATGATAAAGAACAACAATGATCTTGGGAAACATCTCATAACATGGAGCAATCTGGAAGATATTATGCTGAGTGAAATTATTCAGTTGCAAAAGGACAAATACCGTATGAGAACAGCATTGTAAGGATTCAAGAAAAGGTTTCAGCACAGAAAACACTCTTTTATGGTTTCAAAGGGTACAGAGGGAGTGGGTAGAAGGAAGGAGGTATTCTCTGATGAAACAGTACACAGGAATTGGGTTAGGTAAAGGCACTGACACCAGTGAGTAGACGGGAGGCCAGCTAAACTGGACTACACCAAAAGCTATGAGGTTTTTTAAACATAACTAAACATTCTGAAGGACAAAGTTGTAGGGGCAGGAGGCTAAGGATCACAGTTTCAGGCAGGAGACATCTAGGTCAATTAGTGTAACAAAGTTTTTGTTTTTGTTTTTTTTAAGAAAATGCTTTGCATCCCACTTTGGTGAGTGGCATCTGGGGTCTTAAAAGCTAGCAAGCAGCCAGGTAAGTAGCACGACTGGCCTCAGTTTACCTGGAGCAGAAGAGAATGAATGACATCAAAGACATGAAGAAAATTATGAGCTCACAAGACAGAAAGGGCCATATGATCTGGAGACTGTATCAGCATGAGATCAGAAGAACCAGATGGTACCTGATCATCACCACCAACTGCCCTAACAGGGCGTAAAATACACAGACCTTGATGTAGTGGGAGAAAAATGGGTATGCAAAACTATAACTCTACTAATAAAGACCAGACTTGACTGACAGACTAGAGGATCCCCTGAAAACACAGTTCCCAGATTCCTTGTGAGACCAGAACTGAAACCAGTCCTGAAGCCAATCCTTCAGAAAAAAGACTGGACTAGACTGTAAGAACAAAACAATATCAGTGAAGAGTATGCTTCTTGGCTTAAGTATACACATGTGGCTAACTGAGCAGCTCGTATCCAGAGGCGATGAGAGGTAGAGGGGGGACAGGAGCAGGCTGAATGGACAAGGGAAATACAGAGTGGAAAGCAGGAGTGTGCAGTCACAGGGTGGGGAGAGCAGCTTAAGTTGCACAGCAGTGTGTTGCACAGTAATGTGTGTGCAGGGTTTTGTATGACAAACTGACTTGGACTGTAAACTTTCACTGAAAGCACAACAAAATATTTACCCAGCCACCACCAGTGATAGTCACAATGGAGCTCACTAGGTTGAGTCTCACTGGCAACACAAGAATAAAAAGGGGTGCATCCTGAGATCTTCACTAAAAGACCTCAATTGATGGTCCAGCAGTTTCACGGTTCCCCTGAGAGCATGGCCCCCAGCCCTGATGCTACCCTTACCCATAAATTATAACAAAGGTCCACTCTTTGGACAGGAATGGATTGGACTTGGCAATGCAGAGTGACCATATATTGGTTGCACTTTATGGCTCTATACATCTATAGGATATCATCCTGCTGGTCTCTGGCTGGAAGAAGGAGAGTGGGTGGAGAGGAGCAGAAAGGAGGCTGTTGGGAGGATGAGACATGTATGGAGCAGAGAGGAATAGTGTGCTGTCACTGGACAGGGAGAGCAGTGGAAGCTGCATATAGGTGAGCATGTAAATTTATACAGGAATGTACATTTTCACTTAGTCATGTTAAATAAAAAAGAAAAAAAATATTTAAAGAAACACATAAAGTAAAAAACAAACAGAAAGGGAGACGAGAAATTAAAACAACAAATACACATGGCCATTAAAAGAAACCTAGAACAAAGAAAGGGGAGAGTTGAGTTTTACCACGTTGTTAGTTATTTGACCAGTGGGTAAGACAATTTTCACAGCTATGCTTGCTCCTAGAAATTCAGTTGGCTCAGGCTGTGTTTAAAAAATTTTTTTGCCAGTCAGTAAAAATTTGTTTTTCTTGAATTTCCAGCTACCTGCACACAGAACTTTTTCATCCCTGCCATGTATAATCTTTTGGTATCAAATCTACTCTTGAGATGGTCTCTAAACTCAAAAACAGACTTGAGACATGGGATGCCAGTGACGAAAGACAAGTTGTAGAACGACATCTGACATCATACGTGAAGGAAGCAAGAGATCATTAAGACAGGAAAGAAAAGACCAAGATAGATATCAGAAGAGACAGCAACTTGATCACGAATGTTGAGTAGCAAAAGCAAAAGGAAAAAATTATGAGATAAAAGAACTGAGGATTTCAAAGAGCAAGTAAAAAAGATCAAGTGAAGTATTATAATGGCATGTGCAAAGAGCTGGAGATAAAACACCAAAAAGAATGAACATGCCAGGCATTTTTCAAGCTGAAAGAACTGAGGGAAAAAAATTACAGCCTCAAGTAGCAGTAGTGAAGGTTCTATAGGGAAACTACTAAACAGGGAAAGAAACATCAAAAGATGGAAGGAACATACAGAGTCATTATATGAAAAAGAATTGGTCAGTGTTCAACCATTTAAAAGGTTGCATACAATCAGGAACCAATGGTACTCACAGAAGTCCAAGCCACACTGAATGCAGTGGTGAAAAACACGGCTCCAGGAATTGATGAACTATCAACTGAGATGTTTCAACAAACAGATGCAGCACTGAAAGAATCTGCTCATCAGTGCCAAGAAATCTGGAAGATAACTACCTGGCCAACCAACTAGGAAAAAAAAAAAATCCAGTGCCAACTACAAGAGATCTGTATATATTTATGCCTATTCCCAAGAATGGTGATTCAACTGAACAGGGGAATTATCAAACACTATCATTAACACCACAGGTAAATTAAAATTTCTTAAGTTCATTCAACAGCAACTGCAGCCATATACTGACAGAGAATTGCCAGAAATTCAGGCTGGAATCATCAGAGGACGTGGAACCAGGGATATCACTGTTGATGTCAGATGGATCTTAACTGAAAGCAGAGAATATCAGAAAGATGTTTACCTGTGTTTTATTGGCTATGCAAAGGCACTCAACTAAGTAGGTCTTAACAAATTATTGCTAACACTGCAAAGAATGAGAATTCCACAACATGTAAGCACGCTAAAGAGGAGTCTGTTGGGATCGAAGGCAGTCATTTGAACAGAACAAGGGGAAACTGTGTAGTTTAACATCAGGAAAAGTGGGCATGCGTGCTGCTTTACTTCACTGTATCTATTCAATCTCTAATATGAGCAAATTATCTGAAAGACTGAACTACAGGAAGAACAGACATCAGGATTGGAGGAATACTCATTAACAACCAGCGTTATGCAAATGACGCTTTGCCAGAAGTGAAGAGGACTTGAAACACTTACTCATGAAGATAAAAGACCACAGCCTTCAGTATGTAAGGTCTGAAAATTAAGTTCGTGAACTCATCCTACAAAAAGTGCTACATACCTCACTGCTGAGCATCACTATGGTTACCTATGAAGTACTCCCTTTGAGAAGCTGTGTACTGATGCCAGCACATAGTCCATTCAAAGCAATTTTGGAACTCTTTTTTTTAGAAGGGCCATCAGAGCTATCACCATATTACCCCTGCTATCCTGAATATCATCAAACTGTCTTCCTTTCAATATTTCTGTTATCTTCAGGTAAAGAAAGTCACTGGGGGCCAGATCAGGTGAGTAGTGAGGGTATTCCAATGTAATTATTTGTTTACTGGCTAAAAACTCCACTACAGATGATGCCATGTGAGCTGGTACATTGTCATAATGCAAGAGCCATGAGTTGTGAATGAAAAGTTCAGGTTATTTTCATCTAATCTTTTCACACAGCCTTTTCAGCACTTTGAAATAGTGAATGTGGTTAGCTATCTGTCCAGATGGTACAAATTTTTGCAACGTTTTCATCAGTTTTGCTTGTTACTGGCCCGACCTCACTTCATCAGTAATGCTTTCTCTCCCCTTAGAAAAATATCCAATCCATTTGTACACTGCCGTTTTCCTCATGGTATTATCTCTATAAACCTGGACTAACATGTCCCTCATTTCCCTTCCACTCCTGCCAAGGTTAACAAGAAATTTAACATTTGTTTGTTGCTGTAATTCAAGCTCCAACACTGTTGTGATGGCACATGAAAACATGCAACAATAACAAACACCACTCAACAAGACACAGCCACACATGAGACACTGACATACCAATATTACAAAATCTCACCAAGTTGTCTGTACGGTGTGGCCAATGTAAGCACAGGGTGGCAAGTTCACAAACTTAATTGTCAGACTTCACAGATTACACCTCAACACAAAGAAACTAAAAATCCCCAACTAGACCAATAAGCAACACCACGATAAATAGAGAAGACTGAGGTTGTCCAGGATTTCACTTTACTTGGATCTACAATCAATGCCCAGGGAAGTAGCAGTCAAAAAAACCAAAAGATGCATTACAACGGGAAAACTTGCTGCAAAAGACCTCTTTAAAAGTTTTGAAAAGTGAAGATTGCGGGGTCCCTGACCCAAGCCATGGTATTTTCAACTACATCATATGCATGCAAAAGCTCAACAATGAATAAGGAAGACTGAAGAAGAAATAACATCTCTGAAATACAGTACTGGAGAAGAATACTGAAAAGAACAAATGAATCTAAGAAGCATAATCAGGGATGTGCAGAAGCAAGAATGGCGACACATCTCACATACTTTGGACATGTGGTCAGAAGGGACCAGCCCCTGGAGAAGGGCATCACACTTGCTAGAGGGTCAGCAGAAACAAGATGGGCTGACACAGTGACTACAAAATGGACTTCAATGTAACAACGATGTGGGACATGGTAGAGGACCAAGCAGTGTTTCATTCTGTTGTGCATACTATCTAACTTTATGTCATAAGTACCTACCAAGATTTACCCACTGCACTTCCCTTTTTGCTATCAGAATCATGTATGTGCTACTACCGGTAAAATGAAATATCCTTGAATAACACTTGAGGTTACCCTGAAGTGTAACTGGTTGAACAACAGGTTTGTTGTCCCAGGGGGAGGGCTGCTTTACCTCCATCAATACTACACATGTTGGTGAAATATATTTTTAGAAGTAAGTAATTTGGGGGGTTCTGTAAAGTCTTCCAGGCAAAGATGAATTTTGTTTCTAAGATGCTGAGTTCCAGGATTGTTTCTGAATTCCTAAATGGCAAGTTAAATATTAACACATATCAATGGGACATAAATATGAACCTTTGGAGAGAAAAAAAATCATACCACATCTATGTGAAAACCAATTTTTACCTTGCCTCATTAGCATTAACTGGTGTTCATGCCTAGCTGCTTCCATTTCTGCCTCTAGTTTTTCTTTGGCTTCTCTGATGTTTCTATCAACCTGCTCACGCTGCTGCTTTTCCATTTCGTCAAGAGCCTTCCATCGAGATGCATACTCAAATTCAAATGTCCCAGGCTGAGCAAAACGTGGAGGCTGTTCTCTTTCCCTAAATTTACATTTAAAAACATACAGAAATGTATGTTTAAAAGGTAAAACAACAACAGCAGACAATAACAACAACTACCATTCAATAAGAACTTTAAAATGTTCATAGTACTTTATCAGGCAGATTCTTCACATGAATTATATGCCCAACTAGTAAGTAAGGAAACCCGGCTCGAAACCTAACCAATCTGATGCTATAAACCTACATTCCCCTAATTATCACTTCTAAAAAGCCTGTTTTTCATGCAAGTAACAATTTATGCAAGATAGTCTCCAATACATGAATTAAATGTGTCCTAAGTTAACTGTCTGGAATCAGACTGCTTTTCCTAGTTATTTAGAAATAGTACTAAGAGTTTACTGAGTGTTTCATGCCATGTTTACTAGCTAGGCCAAAGAATAAAGCCCTAAAAAATGTTCCTGAGACTGAAAGTTTTCAATTATTATCGGCTGAGGGAGCTCCTATTAAAAAAATATTGATGACAACACAATCCCCACTGTATCAATAAAAATATACTTTACAATTATACCTTATAACTTCTATTTTGGGGTCAGGAAAGATGGCTACGGTGGAACAAATGTGGGAGATGCAAGGCCAAGTTGTTATACAAGGGGAAAGTAGTAACAACAAACAGCGATAGCATCGAGAAAAATCACAGTTAGACAAAACTTAGGCATTTTATACCTGAAAAAACAAGCCCTAATTGCACAGTGGTTACAAGTTCAGTGCTAACTAAAAGGTCAGCAGCTGGAATCCATCAGCCACTCCTGCGAAATGCTACAGAGCAGTTCTAGCCTGCACTATAGTGTCACTATGAATCAAAACTGAATCAATGGCAACAGTTTTTTTTGTCTGTTTTTCTTCTCGTTTGAAATACCAGAAAAAATGGGTTTGGATTTTTTTCTTTCTAAAGGACAACAGAACGTACCATTCACTAATTTTTTTCTCAAGGAACTGTTTATTAGTCAGAAGTTCCTAAGTCAGAAATTCACTATAATCAGAAATATGAAAACTGTACTTTCTTCCAAGGGAACACCACTGAACCAATACAGATTTTTGGAATTATAAATTAACTGTGAATCTTGGTTCTTAGGCTCTGTAAACATTCCCTTCAGAATATAATTCTTTAGTGGTAATAAGGGGAATATAAGTAGATCTTACCAAGTTTGCAAGGATAATTGAATTACTACATAAATATCCATCTATAAATTCCACCTCTTTTAACACCTTTGTGATTTCAAGTCTCTAATTTCTGAATCCAAAAGTGAGCTACTTCTAACTTGTCATGGTAAGCCATAACCAGGAAAAAATGGATAGGAAGTTAAGTCTTTGAAAAATGACATTACGACAGAACAGAACAGTGTGAACCTAGAAACTGTTTACTACTGCTGCTCTTCCCTCAAGTGCTGTCCTCACTTGCTTCCAGAGCACTTTCTCGTGTTGATCCCCACTCTACTGGCTGCTGTCTCGCCATCTTGGCCACTTTCTCTAGTCTTTCAGAACTCTACACTTAGCCAAGACAGCCCCTCTAAATTCCACATTCAAATCCAACTATCTACTTCATTATTTCCACTTAGATATCAATCACCTTAACTTGCCCAATGAACTCTGGATCTTCCTCACAAAATCTGTTTCTTCTATGGGATTCTCCAAATCAATCACTGCCAATTTCCATACTTCCAATTTCTTAGTCAACTTTTTAATCTTCTCTCTATTTTCATATCCATCATCAAAATTCAGATTAAATCCAGAATATGACCATTTTTTTCACCTCAACTGTGACTACTCCAGTGTCAGTAGGCTCTCCATTTATCTCCCCAACTCCACCTTTCCTCCTTTACAACCTATTCCTAAAACAGCAGTCAGAATTAAAACTTCTATGTTATATACATTGTATCACAATAAAATTTAAAAATTATAAAAACACCCAGAAATGATCCCGTTAAAACCTTATATAAGATTTAGTCATTACTGGGCTCCTTCCTTTCTGAAAACAAAACAAAACCCGAAGTCAATACAATGTCCTACAAAGCCCAACCATCTGCACTCCTTCCAAAACATTCTATTTCTGACCCTGTCTCTTACTCCACTCCAGCGAAACTGGCCTCCTTACTGATTCTGAAACATGTCAGCCGTATTTCCTCCCTGGGGCCTTTATAGTTACTATTCTCTGCTGTCACTACTGTTCACTCCCCTACTCCTCAGCTCTGATATCTACATGGCTAGTCTCCTTTCCTCCTTGAAGTTTTTACTCAAATGTTATCTTCTCAGGAAGGCGTTCCTAACCACCCAACCTACTCTAGTAGTTTCTTTTCTCCCTATTTGTTTCACTAATTTCACTGTCTACCTCCCCACCCTGCTCACATCACTATAAATTTTTGGCCATTTTGTACAACTCATCATCATTGGTGTTAGGCACACAGTTAAGGTCTCGTATTTGTCATGTAAATCAACTCCATGGAAGAATTAGTCAACTGCACTAAAAAGAATGGTAATTAACATGCATAAAATACCATTTTGAACACCGAATGTGAAATCTTAAAGTTGTAAAACCCATTTTTCTGTGAAGATGGAAAAAAACAAGTACTTTTATACATATAACATGTAAGTGGCAGAATCTGTCTGGAGAGCCAATATTACTCATTTTCAAATATGTGCATATCATCTGATCTAAGCTCTTATACACTGCTTGCATTTATTTGGTTTTTTGGGGTTTTTTTATTAGTATTTCTCACTACTTACATTGCTTCCTAATTTTTTGGTTCACTTGTTTACTGTCTGTCCCTATCACCAGGAATGTAAGCTTAGCTGTTTATTGCCTGTCCCTATCACCAGGAATGAAAGCATCATGGGAGAAGACGACAATTCAAAGCTGCACTGCCAGTACCTAGAATAGGGCCTGGCACAAAGGAACTCTAACTTGAATTTGATGAAAACGTTAGTTTTATTTATAATAACAAACGAGTGATTGGTTTTATTTATAATAACAAACGAGTAATTGGTTAAAAATAGAAAATACAAATGTATTCACATAAGCAATTTACGTAAAAATATTCACATTATGCTAAGAGAAAAAAGGGAATTGGTAAAAAAAAATATACAACATTGTGAAAATAGGTAATCCTTCTCTTTATCTCTAAGAATACTTACTCTATGCCAGGTTACAGGGTTATTTAACTAGGGTCCCTTTTAATTCAAAATGCCCCTGAAGTATAATGATCAACACAGTATTTCATTAAATCCAGACTTCATTTTTTGTGGGCACAAATATCACTGACATCTCCTACTACCCACCACCTCTACCCTAGTAATAAGAGACTTTTCTAAGTAAAATTAATGTCTTAATCATATAAAAGAGAAAATGTTTCCATTATACACAGATTTCCTTTTTCATTTTACTGACATCTCCTCCTACCAACCCACCCTTGCCCCAGTCATAAAAAGACACTTATTTTAATGAAATTAATGTTATACTCACATAAAAAAGAAAACTAGCATTCCATTTAGAGCAGACCATTCTACTAACCAGATTATATTAAAAACCAGAACATCTTATAATCCAAAAATACTTGATAACAAATGTGATAATACCCTTGATACAGGACACGTGAAATAGCTTTATTAAGAAAATCTTACTTGTGATACTGCTGAGTTTTCTGCATTAGCTTCTCTGGCAAGCCATCTTCATCATCAAACTGCTCCATGGGCTCCACAATAACCGGACGAGGGGTCCTAGGTAGGTATAAAAGCATTAATAAGAATTAACATAGTGACCATAATTAACTTCCTCTGAGAAATTTTTTAAATGCAAAGTATATAAAGAAAAATGTCTCAAAAGTATCATACACTCATAAAATCAGTCAATAAATATATACTGAGCCAGACACAGTGGATACAAAGATTAATTAACAGAATGCTTGTATTTGAAATGTCACGTCTATTTGAGATGACAGAGAAGTAAATGGACAACTATAAACCAGCATAACCACTGCAGTTACCTTTTACAAAGTACAAGGAAAAAGGAGTTTCTAATTCATGTTTGGAAAGTCTCGTGGTGTGGTGGTTAAGTGCTGCAGCTACTAACTAAAACGTCGGCAAGTCCACTCTACCAGGCATTCCCTGCAAACTCTATGAGGCAGTGCTACTCTATCATACTGGGTTGCTATGAGTTGGAACTAACTCGATGTCAATGTTTTTTTGTTTTTTGCTCATGCTTTATTTATGTGGCCCTCATCATCCTCATACCCAGTATCTCTGCACACATCTCAGCCTTCTTGCTTCTACCTATCTAGTTCAGAAAAAACTTTCTTAAAAAAAGGCTAACACCTAAAATTAGATCTCAAAGATGTCAGCCAAGAAAAAGGCGTCAGAAGCTAATAATACTGGAGAAAGAAGTTTGGAAGATGGGCAAAGAGAAGTGACTAAAAAAATACAGGAATTCAATTTTCCTAATTGAAAAAGAAAGAAAGGTGAGCTCAATCAGAAAAAAGAATAGATGATATATCAGTAATAACATTCTCCTAGCTACCCAGTGGATGACACATTAGTAATAAAATTCTCCATACCATGCAAACAACCCATGAAGTCTATTCATACTGCCGTAAGAACAAAGATACTTCAGAACGAAAAAAGTTACTATTAACTTCTGAGGTTTTAAAATTACTAGATAGTCTGGAAACCCTGGTAGTATTGTGGTTAAGAGCTACTGATGCTAACCAAAAGGCTGGCAGTTGAAATCCATCACGTGTTCTGTGGGAATTCTATGAGGCGGTTCTACTCCATCCTACAGGGTTGCTAGGAGTTAGAACTGACTCAGTAGCAGTGGGTTTGGTTTGGTTTTTGGCATTACCACTTCACACCCACTAAGATAACCATAATTAAAAAAAACAGAAAACAGCAGAGAATTATCATCCATTTTAGCCTATTCCACCAATCAGTATACACCTAAAAGAAATGAAAAGTGGAACATAAACATTTGTACACTAGTGTTCACTGTAACATTATTCACAATATCTTCAAATATGCAGGACACTGTTAACTATAAGTTTTAAGCTTTTAATACTGGAATATATGCATGTATATACCTTTTTTTAGTAGCTTACTGTATTTTCGGTGAGCATGTACACAGCAAAACAGATTCCCATTTAACAATTTCTAGTTTAGTGACACTGTATTAATATTCTCATTATTCTGCACATACAACATTTTTAACCATACCAATTAGTGTACATTTATGGTTACTATGTTTTCTATAATTATACATAATATGATTAACATGTCTGTCACTAATCCTTGTTCATTGTTCAAATCTCTCTTTAGAGGTAAAATCGTGATTACGATGAAATACACAGTACTACAAATACGCAATACTTTGCTCACACCATTAAAAATAACTGATCAATTAATAGTGACAATTTATTACTGAACCATCCTTGTAGATGATAAGATGCACACTTTTCTGTTTTTTGGGTTTTTTAGCATGGTTATGATAAGGTAACAAGGAAAAATAACATCACTAGGATCTGACAGTGTTACCTTAGATTTATAACTCAATGAGACAATGTGGTAATTTTAAGAAAAACCTGAGTTTATTCCATGTTTGTAAATGAATTTTCATTCTTCGGGAGACCTCTAGGAAACATCATCATAAAATATCAATTCTCACTAATAACTGTCAAAGTCAATTCTACTATTAGGACTGCCCAAGAAATTAACAACTAAAACTAGATCCAACTTACACTGACAAGTAAACCATAAGGGTTAAGGTTGCTTTTGTAGAAAAATAAGCAGTAATTTATATTACCACTACCTTTATGTTCCAATATGACAGGCAAAAGAAAGTTTTTTCTTAAAGGTTTTTTTTTTCCCCTAACAGTAACCTCTCTTAGTGAAAGGGTATGTGATAAAACAAAATGTTTGGAAAAACCTATGAAAAATTATTAATGTAACAATTACCTGTATGCAGTCCTGAGATTAAGACTAGTTTTCTGTAATGAAACACTTTGTACAATGTGGTTTAATGCTGAACACCTGTGTCCTTCCAGGAATTTTGGCTCATGCTAGACAGGGTGGCCCCTGTCCCCACACCTCCTGATCCAAAACAACAAAAACTTAGGACCAGTAGGATCAGGTAAGCTTCCCTAGTCGGTAACACTTCACTCAAAGTGTTGCTGGCTAATCTACCAACTACTGTGTGACTACCAGAATACTTTTTGAAGTTTGCATGTACTTTCCTTTGTACTTGGTCCATGCACTTTTTCTCTTTGATGCTTTCGCTTTTTTTATCTTTTTGGAACTTGGGTCTCAATAAGTCTTAGCTGGAAGTAACAACTGTAAGCTGAGTCCTGTGAGTCACTGTAGTGAATCACTGAACTTGGGGATGATCTTGAAGCCAACAGATGTGTAAAGCACAGTAACACATACAACTTCTACTGACACTTCTGTATTTTTATTTTCAATCTTCTTCCTAATCAGATTATTAACTATTTGATGATCAGAGCATACATCTAGGTTTGTAGTGTGTCCTTCCTTTTTTTTTTTTTTTTTGCACTTGCTAAATTAAAGATCTATTTATAGTAAGCTAAATGGCTTTAGTTAGTATATCTGTATAACAGAATCCTCCATAAACAAACCTGAGCTATAACTTGTTAATTTTGCATTTTTGTTGAGATGCAATGCACATATCATAACATTTATACTTCTGAAGTGTACAATTCAGTACATTCTCAAAGTTATGCAACCATCTCCACTAATTCCAAAACATTTTCATAACCCCAAAAGATAACCACAAACCCGTATGGTAGTCACTCCTTCCTCACCTTCTTTGCAGCCTATGGCAACAACTAATCCACTTTCTGTCTCTATGGTGTATTCTATTTAAAAAAATAATTACCATATTACATTTTCCAATGTCATGATATATTCTTTAGTCTGAAAACTAACATGCACTAGCAGGAACAAAGTAACTATACCTTAATCTTCTGTAAGTGTATTTACTTTACATACTCAATTCTCTATTAAAAAAAATTAGATTTGTCCAACAAATTCAGATATTTTGTTAAAAGAAATAAAATAAGCCGAAATCCACCTATTCCACTTACAGGCATGATTAATTTCTAAAAACCAGGTCACTATGTGGAAATCAGCATTAAGAAAAAAAAAACCCACAAAGTGGAAGATGAGTGCATCATTATATAATTGCCAAATTACACACCTGCCAAACCACTCAGAATCACGACCCAGCCACGCTGACCCATAACCTTAACTATTACTGTCAGTGTTAAGTCTCTCCTTGCAACTTGATGTTCATTACTTCCATGTCATGCATGCATAAAATAGTTGGAAAGTAGATTTTTTATTATTGTGGTAAATGCAAAATGAGAAGCAAGTATAAAATGATACACAAAGTCTTTGAGTCAAATTATTTATATTCTACATACTACATGGTCAAAGACTCTTACGGGTTTTTTATCTAGTACCTTAAATGTCTTCTAAAAACAGCAAGACTAATTTACAATAGTATCAGACGTCTATTAAAAGTGAAAAACTCATGTGGCTTCACTTTCATTCACTAATAGTCTTAAATCTTTGCCAATACAACAGATTTTTAAAAAATAAAGGCATAGAGAGAAGTAAATAAAAATGTGGAACAGAACTGCAAATTCTCAAAACTTCACTTACTGGACCCAGTGACACTGGAGACTCTCCTTAAGATTACCGCCCCAAGAAATTCTTTAAAATCCTTAAACTGAAACTATCCCTTCAAGTCACCTTTCAGATAAAAAGCACATTATTTATAAAGTAATGGCTATCACCTGTTAAGTACTTTGCTCCTTAAAAAAAAAATCATCTATCATAAGAGCCCAAATGGTCAAGAAATACTCTTAAATCACACATGAGAAGATAGGGGGGCTGGGAAAGAGAACAATTAGAAGGGAAATAATGAGAATGCTGATACAACGTAAAGAATATGACCAACGTCACTGAACAATGTGTGTAGAAATTGCTAAATGGGAGCCTATTTTACTATGTATACTTTCACCAAAAACAGTAAAATTTTTTATAATCACAAAAAAGTTTTAGTTTGTCCTTAACTACTAGTAAAAGTTTTTAAGTATCAACAACCTTAAAATGATTCTCAAAGTCATAAACTTCTCTCTCCTAAGTCCGAATAAGGCACATAAATATATCTAGGTTTGAAAATAACAGGCACTGGCAGGAACAAATTAAGTTTTCTCAAAAAATAAAAATAAAAATGAGAAAGGCTAAAAACTGGCAAGTAATGATACATGACAAGAAATTTGAAACACATCAATAATTTTAATAGAAAAGATGTTACGTCTCACATTTTACAAATCAAGAGGTTATCTTCAAAATTAAAGAATTTACAATTCTCCCTCTATTCTGGAATTGTCTGACTTTCTAATTTTGAATTATCAAAATTCAGTTAATCCAAAAAGGACTAATTTAAGCTCTTTCCAAGGAAACTCTGGAGTAAATTCATCCTATAAAAATCCACAACTGCAAAACAAAGAATGACCAAGTATTTATGTACCATTATGTTTATCACAAAGTTATGTTTTCACGGCAAAAAAAAAAAAGGAAACAATAGAAACTTGTACCAGTAGAAGAACAGCTACATCTGGTATAATTATAATATCATACATAATTTTTAATGATATGAGAAAAACATAAAAAAGCAAGTTTCACTTTATAAAAAGATAGTAACAAAAAGTAATTTCTGAGTGTATCATAAATCAATAAATCTGAAAGGAGATAAAACGCGTGAATTAAGACGAGAAGTCTGAAAGATCCTGGAGGGTTTCCTTCCAGCTAAAAACAGAGCCTAGCAATAAAAACCCTCAAAAGCATAAGGTGAAAACAAATACAGATTGAAGAAAATTCTGTAACTGGCCTTAACTCTTCAGCTGACTCTCAAATTGTTCAGCCCACTCTCAAATAGTCAGCCAAATAAAGTACATATACATATACAAAAAAAAAAACTGCTGCCAGCAAGCTGATTCCAAGTCACAGTGACTCTATACGGCGGAACAGAACTGTCCCACAGGAGAGCCTGGTAGATTCAACTGCTGTCCTTTTGGTTTTAGCAGCCATAGCACTTCAACCACTATGCCACCAGGGTTTCCGAAAGTACATATACCAAACCAAAAACCCACTGCCACTGAGTCGATTCTGACTTACAGGATTGCTACAGACACAGCAGAACTGCCCCACAGAGTTCCCAAGGAATACCTGGCAGTTTGACTGCCAACCCTTTGGTTAGCAGTCACAGCATTTAACCAGTATGCCACCAGAGTTTCTGAAGTACATAAAAAAACCAAACCCACTTCTGTTCAGTCGATTCTGACTACAGAAAGTGGGAAAAAATCTGACAAAATGCTAACCATCAGTGTATGTAAGGAGAGGGTCTATGGATATTCAATGCAACATTTTTGTTTGTTTTTGCAACTTTTCAGTAGACATGAGCTTTTTCCAAATAAAAAGTTCTAATTCAAAATTGGGTGTTTTTCATGCTCACTCTTCTTTAACCAATGAGGTATTACGGAGAGAAATTAATCAGAATAAGATTAACATTAAAATCAATTTGAAATCTCTGGTCAAGTTGCTAATACTAAGTTGACAGAGCAAATAAGCATGGTCTACTACTTCAGTCATACGCTTACTTGAAAGACAGGCTTCCTATTATCTTCATTAAAATGTACCATTTCCATTAAGGAGTTGTTTTAAAGGAAACACTTCGTTTTCTACCTAAACTAAAACAATGTATGTTTTTGTGCTTCTAACAAAGCAATTCCAACAACATCCTTTTCAGGATTTCAGTTGGAAGACAGTTAAAACAGACTACTATGTATTCACTAGGAAACCCTGGGCATACCTGTTAAGTCTGCTAACCAAAAGGTCAGCAGTTCAAATCCTCCAAGTTCTCCTTGGAAACTCTATGGTGTGGTTCTACTCTGTCTTATAGGATTGCTTAAGTTGGCATCTACTTGACAGCAGTGGGTCTGGTTTTAGGTTTTTTATGTACTCATTTAACTTAACTGGCAAAGATTAAAAAAGCTAGAGAGAGAAAAATTTAACTTGTATGAGCATCTGCTATTATGTATATTTGATTCTTAGGTAGGCTGAGTGTCTCCAATGCTCTAAGTGTGGTGATTCTAATGTTTAAAGACACAGACATAAATTTTTATTTTCCTTTTGGCTCCATCTTCCTGCCTCTTTTATAATTTAAGAACAGCTCAAAATGTTATTTCTCAACTTCTGCATACCAAAAAACCCAAACCCACTGTTACAGATTTTGAGGTATAGTGACGTTTACACAGTATGTTAATTTAAACATTTATACGCACTGTACAAAGCTGTTCATCCAAAACCACACTGGTATTACATGGCCATTTGAAGACAGTTTGGAAAGAAACTTTATCTCCACATGATGCTGACATGTGGAAACCGAAGGTCATGACAAAACACCACTTTTCTAAGTCATTTATCTTAGTAATTTGGTTATGTGTGATTCATCATTCAATCAATATTTGATTGTCTAATACATACCAATACTTACTTGAGGTTAGGGATACAAAGTTACATAAAACAGACCCTAATATCTTACGAGAGACAAAAAATGTAACCATACTCAACTATAAGTGCAAAAACTGTTAAATTGTTTTATTTTGTTTTTTGCTATGGATATTCTCAACAATATTTTGAAACAGTGACCACATTTTAAAAAATGATTTTAAGAGCTACGAAGGAAAAAAATAAGATGCTGTCAGAGAGAAACCCAGGGGGAGCCCATTTCAGACACAGTAGTCAGGGAAATTCTCTTCATGAGGTGACATTTCGGCTTAAGAGAAACAGGCAGATAGAACAGCATCCTAAGTTCCAAGAGAAGGCATGGTAACAGGGAATAAGGCTCCTAAGCAAAGAGAGTCTACAGACAAATAAGACACTCTGTCTATAGCACAATATCAGCAGCCAAGACTGTAGCATCAGACTAAGCTCCATTTTTTATAAGCTGTGTAACCATATGCAAATTACTTAACATCTCTGGGTCCATTTTCTCATCTCAAAAATGGAACAAAAAAATGGCCAGTGTTGCTGTGGAAATCCATGAGACCATGATTAGCAATAAAATACCCATGTCCTCTAAATCATTTTTAAATTATTCTAAGAGCTACCTACAAGAAATGGAAATACTTACCAACACCTGGCTGACTTAAAAAAATACATCATTATAACCAGAACTTACAATGGAAAAAAAAAACTCTCATCATACACCTCACATACAGATTCTCGAGTTACAACAAACCACATTTACAGAAGTAAGTGTATCTGGAACACTGCATCTTCCTAGAGAAAGTTATGGGAAAATGCATGCAAGGGATATGGAAAAAACTGCTGAGTTATGTGAACACGCCGCAATCATTTGATCAGGATAGTATTATGGAAGCCGTCAGAGGAAAATCATCCACATGGCAAGAACAATGATCTTAAAACTCAGCGTCACTGGTACTGAAAAGCTCACAGATAATGTGTCCTGACACATCAGGACTTAATGGATTCTGAAGATGAAAGAAGTAACAAGCAAGAGAAAAAAGAGGAGTTGTCAAGAAAAGTTTACAGTGAAAAGATTAGCTGGAGTTTTTCCTAAACTAAATCAGGAATTTTACTTTGTTGAAAACACAGACCAGAGCTCTGACAGCTTCACTAACACTGACTGACAGGCAAGTTCAGGAAACAGTGAGATGTTACTACAAAATCCACAATGGAAAAACAGGGATCTTACAGGTAACTCTCACTAACTTTCTTCCTTGAAATGCCATTCTCATTCCAAGGGATAATTCAGAACCTTCTGTAAGTGGAGTTATTTTCACAACTGACAAGATACCAACGTCATCCAATTCTTCATCATCAGAGTAAACTTTTATGACTTGTGTGTTTTTTATATTATGCATTAAAATAGGAAACTCTAGTAATGTAGTGTTTAAGTGCTACCGCTGCTGAACCAAGCGACAGCAGTTCAAATCAACCAGGTGCTCCTCAGAAATCATACAGGGTAGTTCTACTCTGTCCTATAGGGTCACTCTAGGTTGGAAATGACTCAACTGCAGCGGGTATTAAACTATACATTTATATATAATACTTTCAACTCCCAAAGACTGGATTTAAAAGGATACTGATAATAAAAGACAGTAACAATGAAAACTGAAAAACAATGAGGATTCTACTTAAATCAGACCCAATTTACAATAGAGTCACTGGAATGGAACCCTGTAGCAAACTGGGGTGTACCTGTATTGGTTTAGTTCCTTCATTCGTTCAACAAATTCATTCATTCAACAGCCTTACTATGTGGTGAGCAACTATTAGAACACAGGCACTGGGATTATAGCACTGAGCAAGACAAAGTCCCCACCCTCATGAAGTTTATACTCTACGAACCCACAAACTGAAACAGTAAGTGCTATAAAGAAAAACAGATTAGTGACTAACAGTACTGAAGAGGTTAACAGCTCCTTTAAGACAGAATGGTCAGCTTCTCTGAGGAGGTAACATTTTAGGAAAGTTGTGAATAAAATGGAAGAGCAAGACCTATGAAGATCAGGAGGGAAAGCATTCTCTAAGCAAAGCAAACAACTGGACCAGTCTCTGAGACAGGTCAAGCTGGCCATGTAAAACAGCAGATATTGCATGAATTTCAGTTTTAGCTCAAGTTAGCACTAAAAAAAAAAACTGAAAAATATCTTACAAATCACAAAACTAACCTCCAAAAACTGAAGAAAAAAAAAGAAAAAAATTTCCTCCCTCATTGTCCCTGTGTCCAATTCCCCAAACCCTAAAGTATCTGCACAGGTCCATCTAACACCTCACCAGAAAACCAAACTCAGTGCCATCAAGTCAACTCCAACTCACAGCGACCCTACAGAACTGTCTCCACAGTTTACAAAGAGCACCTGCTGGGGTTGAACTGCCTACTATTGGGTAACAGCTGTAGCACTTACCCACTCTGCCACCTGGTTTTCCTGATAGCACCACACAATACATGTCAGAGATAAAAAAAAAAAGTTACTAGGAATAAAAGAAATCAATGCAACACTCAACTGATGAACTTTTACTCCAAATCCAATATGAATATTTAAGATGAACATCAAGAATCATACCTCACGTGCAAGCACAAGGAAAGGCATGCTAATATAACTACACAATTACTTAGAAATAAAATACTTCTAAATTGCGAGATACACCACATTCATGCCTGGAAAACTCAATAATGTCATAAAGTCAACATTTCCAGACTGATTTGCAGATGTAACGCAATCCCAATTAAAAGCTCAAAAGAATCTTTTAGAAACAGACAAGTTAAATGGAAAGGACTTATACTACCTAATTTCAAAACTCAGGATAAAGAAAGTAACAGTATTGGTTAGAACAGACATAATTATCCATGATACAGAACAGTATTCTGATTTTTTATTAAAGATGCAAAGGTAACAACAGAGAAATCTCAATCTTTTTAATCAGAAGCTGAAACACCAGGAAATCTGTTGAGGGGAGAGAGTGACTCCTTACCTAATACCATACTCAAAATGGATCACTAATATAAAAGCTATAAAAATTCTCCAAGAGGAAAGCTGGTAACAGAGAACCCAAGGTCAAGAAGGGTGAGTGCTGGCCTGTCCTGGAGTTGTTAACCAATGCCATAAAATATGTATACTGTTTTAATGAGAAAATAATCTGCTCTGTAAACCTTCATCTAAAACACAATTTAAAAAAAATTCTCAAGGAAACATGAGAGATGCAGCTAAAACTCTCATACATTTCAGATAAGAATGTAAAATGTTAGTTACTTTAGAAAATAATTTGGCAGTCTCTTATAAAACTGAACATACAGTGACTCACCCATAAATTATTATAATTCACATAAGAATATAATCCCCAAAATAAGCCTTATATACAAGCATTCACAGTAGCTTTATTCCCAATAATCAGTAGTTAAAATCAAATGTTCACCAACAGGTCACTAAACAAATTGTGGTTAAGTCCATACAACAGAATGTATCAGCCATTTAAAAAAACGAAACAGATGCACCAATAATATCTCTTAAACTTACGATAAGCAAAAGAAGTCAAGGGTATATATATATGTGTGTATATATATACATACATACACACACTATATGAGTTTATATAAAATACTAGGAGAGACACAACTAATCTATCAAAATAACGGAAAGCAAATCAACAGCTATGCAGGATTTGAGCAATGACTGGAAAATAACTCCAAAAGGCACAAGAGAACTTTTGTGGGATGACGGAAATGTACTGTCTTGACTACGATGGTGAATACACGACTCCATTTGTTAAAACTCACTGAATTCAACATTTAAAACTGGGTGTATTTTCTTGTATATAATATACCCCAACTAAGTTAATTTAAAATCCTTAAAGGATTACTTTATTGAAATGTGAAATTTTACTTGCATATGGCAGATGCTCAGTGAGTTGAATGAAAATCAGACTGTAATAAAACATTCCTAAGACTCAATAATGAATCAAGAAATTGAAGAAAAAAAGAATAACTCCCAACACCTAGTGGTACAGAAACCCCTTATGCATATTCATTATTTACTTAACATCTACTTACCAGACATCAAGAATAGTAGGAGCTGCAAAGACAGAATTCCAGAACAGTAAGAAGCCCACATGCAACTAGATACGGAAGAATGACAAGAAGCTTAAAACTTACGTTGTTAGCAAGAATGCTCCATCACCACATCTTTCCAGAGCCTTTCGCGCAGGAGGTTTTGCTGCAAATTCTACAAAACCTTTTCCTGTAGCTCTACCACGATCATCTACAACCACAACAGCTTTCTCTACTGGACCAAACTGCGAAAAAGCTTGTTCTAGAAGCTCATTGGAAACAACTGGAGAGAGGTTCTTGACAGTTAGGGCTGCTCCATGTGTAGCAAAACGAATTCGGAGAGGTCTGCTCTTCAAAATGGTGCCATCCAGTTCTGCTTTTGCAATTTCAGCCAGTGTTCTGGATTCCTTTTTAGAAGGAAAATTTTATTTTTTAAGGTTGACAGTAACATAAATTCATAATAGTAGCTTACGTCTAGGGAGAACTGGGTAGCTTTATGAAATAGCTGTTTTTGTGCCTTTCCATTTTAGTAACACATGCATTTTATTAACCATTTGAAGCTAAATTTTCCAACCCCACCGTCCTGTTCAAAAGCTTCACTTACAGATTAACTACTCATAAATTAATTACCAGCTATTAAATATTGAAAGCAGTGTTGTTCTTAAACCTCCAATACATATTTTAAAAATAATTACTTTTACAGACAAAGTACCAGTTACTAGAAACTACTGAAAACAGAATTGCCTATATCCTCCATGTTTTTGATGTTCAGATCTTAAGCACCTCACCTCCCCACTGCCAGATAAATTCCCTTTCCTTTTTTCTTTCCAGAATTTCCATTTTCTTTTGTACTATCTGAATAAATTCCTAAGTCTATTTTAAGCACTTCTCCTGAAATACTTGCAACACTACACTGTTGTCATCATTTTATAAAGCAGCAAACACACATGCATGAACAACAGTTGTTCTCTTCATTATACAGAGAGGACACACACACACTTATTAAAAAGTAAGCTCTGTGCTGAAACCACAAAAGAACCTTCTTGAAGTATTCAAAGTGGACATACAATACAAGCATCTACAGCAACAAATAACTGGTAGATTTATTAATAAGTATGTTTTATGTCTGTAACAATACTTCAGGTAAAACTGAAAGGCATTACATGTGTAAAGAGCACCAATATACCATGTTACAAAAAATGTCACAACAGCTTTATTCAGTCCCTAGAATGTTCACAACAGCTTTAAGTTACTGCCCTCATGCAAGATTCTAACCACAAACAAAAACAAATGATGCTAGCCTTTTCAAATATATTCAAAACTGTCACTGTGTTTATTATCCTTAACCCATTAATAACCACTGTTAACAGCAGCAATCAAAACTTCATAAGGGACAGGCACTCTGTACCTGATACGTCATTTAACCCAACAATCCTGAGAAATGAGACCTAAATTAAAATGCTGTCAGGTAAAATTATAACTCAGAAAACAAATGACGAAATTTTATGGTATGAGGTTAGTAGCATGCATCTTGATAAGTCTGAGTTAGTGACTGTGTATTTGCTAAAACTCACCAAATGATACACTTTAAAATTTGTACACTGCCCTCTACACAAAGTTCAAAAACCCTACAAAATAACGCTGGGCTGTACTTAATGACAAACATGCTGGAATATTTAGGAGTCACAACCTGATGGGCTGAAAGAGGGATTAATAGTAAAAAATCAAGAATGTTCTTGATAGGTGCTGTCAAGTCAGTTCCGACTCATAGGGACTCTACGAACAAAAGAACGAAACACTGCCCAGTCTTGCGCCACGTTCACAATTGTTTTTATGGTTAAGCCCATCGTTGCAGCCACTGTGTCAATCTATCTCGTCAACGGTCTTCCTCTTTTTTGCTGACTCTCCACTCTACCAAGCATCATGTCCTTCTCCAGGGACTGATCCATCCTGACAACATGTCCAAAGTATGTAAGACATAGTCTTAACATCTTTGCTTCCAAGGAGCACTCTGGCTGTACTTCTGCCAGAACAGATCTGTTTGTTCTTTTGGTGGTCCATGGTACATTTAACATTCTTCTCCAACACCACAATTCAAAGGCATCAATTCTTCTTTTTTGTGTGTGTGACTTTTTTTTTATTTAATATGACTGGGTGAAAATGTACGGCATCAATTCTTCTTTTGTCTTCTTTGTTCACTGCCCAGCTTTTGCATGCATATGATGCAACTGAAAATACCATGGCTTGAATCAGGTGCACTTTAGTCTTCAAGGTGACATCTTTACTTTTCAATACTTTAAAGAGATCCTTTGCAGCCGATTTTCCCAATGCAATGTGTCTTTTGATTTCTTGACTGCTGCTTCCACAGCACTGACCATGGACACAAATAAAATGAAATCCTTGACAACCTCAATCCTTTCTCCATTATAACGATGGTGCTTACTGACAGAGCTGTGAGGATTTTTGTGTTCTTGATCTCCATCAGTAAATGGTTCAAATCATTTTCACTTCCATCAAGTAAGGTGATGTCATCTGTGTAATGCAGGCTGTTAATGAGTCGTCCTCCAATTCTGATGCCTTGCCCTTTGTCAAATCCAGGCTCCCCAAACTATTTGCTTGGTATACAGATTTACAAGGTATGGTGAACGGATACAATCCTGATGCACACCTTTCCTGACTTTAAACCATGCAGTGTTCCCTTATTCTGTTCACACAACTGCATCTTGATCCATATCCAGATTCCTTAAGAGCACAATTAAGTGTTCTGGAATTCCCATTTTACGCAAAATCTGGTGTAGCAAAATTTAATTATAGAACCTAGGTGGCAGATATACATTCTTTATTTCTATGTTTGAAAGTTTCATATTTCGGAGTAGGGGGGTGACAGACGGACTGGCAAAACTAGTTATATTTCTAGAGAGCACCTGCTATTCAAATCAGGGAGTCCCTAGGTAACACAAACAGTTAAGCATTGACTACTAACTGAGAGTTGGGCAAATCAAATCTATCCAGAGGTACCTAAGAAGAAAGGCCTGATGATTCTCCTTCCAAAAAGTCAAAGCCTTGTAAACCCTCTAAGCTCTACTCTGTAACACATGGGGTTAATCGTGAGTTAGAATCTACTCAGTGGCAACTGGTTTGGGTTTGGGGGTTTATATTATTCAGATTTAGTCAGATATATTCACAATGTGAATTGTCAATTTTTATATTAAATTATGTAAGTTCTTACTCATGGCAACCAATTAAATTTTTAATGCTGCTTAGTCCAAATGAAATGTTTGTGCCAGGAAAACAAAACACTATTAGGAATATTTTATATCAGAAATTCTTATTTTAAAGCTTGCTTTTCTTTTCCGTGGTTTTAAATGATTATGTCAGGGTTTCTTAACCTTAGCACTAAGTGTATGACAGGCCAATAGTTCTTTTTGTAGGGGGAGGATATCCTGCTCAGAAGCCCTGGTGGTGTAGTGGTTAAATGCTATGTCTGCTTACCAAAAAGTCAGCAATTTTAATTTACCAGGTGCTCCTTGGAAATTCTACAGCACGGTTCTTCTCTGTCCTATAGGGTTGCTATTAATGAGAACTGACTCAATGGCAATGGGTTTTTTTGGTTTTATATTCTGCTCATTGGACCACTGGTGGCACAAAGGTTAAGAGTGACACCTGCTACTGGAAAGGTAAGCAGTTTGAATCTACCATCCACTCCCTGGAAACCCTGTGGAGCAGTTCTACTGTCTTATAGGGTCACTATGAGTTGGAATCAACTCAACAGTAACATGCTTTTTTGTTCTGATCCTGTGGATCACAGGATATACAGCAGCATTCTTGGCCTCTATCCACTAAAGGGTAGCAAAAACACCTCCCAATTTTGACAGTGAAAAATGTCTCCAGGTACCGCCAAATGTCCTCTGAATAGTAAACAGCCTGTTTTGAGAACCACTGCTCTAAATGTGTACTGAAGTATCTGTTCTTAGAATTACGTTTCAAAATTGTTTTAAGTATTTACTACACTAAAATCAATTAAAACTGTATCTTTTAAATGAGACCAAATTCTTCAAGCCTCAGAAAACAACAACAGTAAGATGTAACCTTTTTAAAGTACAAAGAGAGAGGCACCTGGGTGGCACAAGTAGTTTGGACTAGTATTAAAGTAAAAATTGTCAGTATGAACCCATCCAGTAATGCCACAGAAAGACTGGGTGATTCGCTTCCATAATGATTACAGCCAAGAAAATCTTATGGAACTCGGGGGCTTCTGAACTCATAGGTACTGGATTTGAGATTTTTTTGTTTGCAGGAGGGTGGAGGGCAGGGGGATATATGCTACATAACTACATACAAATGCCATTAAATCCACACCAACAATCCCATTAGGTGGACTTTGTTACTATTTCTACTTTATACATGGGGAAACTGGCCTAGAGAGGTTGAGGACTTAACCAAGATTGCACTGCAAGTGCTAAAACTTAAATCGACATAGAACTCACAATGTCCAACAATATACCATAAATCCTGTCTACCAGCTGATGTCTGTGCATTAGTGAGGACAAAGAATAAAATAATAGTTTCTTAATAGGCAGAAAGAACACAAGAAACTGACTGTCCCCAAGATAGTAACGACTCTTCTCTCACTGTTTACTAACTTCCTAAAACTGTAAGGGTACTACTATGGATTGAACTGTGTCCCTCAAGCAGATGTGATGAGGTTCTAACCTCAACCCGTAGCTGTAAATGTGAGCTTGTTTAGAGTCAGGGATTTTCTTAGAAGGTGATACTGGTCATAGAAGTGTTGCAAGTTCTCACTTCTTTTCTGAGTAGTACCACAAAAGGGAAGAATGAAAATATGATCAAAAAGTGGGAAGACAGGCACCATGGGCACAGGCATTTAAAAAGCTACGGAAAGTCAAGAAACTGTCAGGGCTACCAGAAGCTAGAAGAGGAAGAATCTTCTCATGGAGTGGACAGAGAGATCACATGGCCCTGCCAACACTCTGAATTCAAGACTTCCAACTTCTACTGGTATGAGAACATAAATTTCAGTTCTTTAGAGCCATCTACTTTTTAGTGTTTGATTACATTACCTTAGGAAACTAAGTATTAGGTAATTTAAATTAATACAAGGAAATCCACTCAAACTGGAAATAGCCTTCAAGTAAAACAGTAAAAAGTTGACTAAGTTAGTTGCAGGACATCCACACTGAAATGCAATATAGTTATTAAAAACAACTTAATGATATGTACTATTGTTAAAGATTAAAGTAAAAATTAAATCTCTGCATATCTAGACAGTTGTATTAGTATGGCTTAATTATGAAGAAAAAATTACACACCAAGGTTACCATGATCACATTTCGTAAGTATTTAGAGAAAGAAGGACCTTTTCACTACCATTAAACTAATTAAGAAAAATTTCCTGAAATAAGAGGCTTTGAAACGCTATGGAAACCCTGGTGGCAGAATGGTTAGGTACTCTAGCTACTCACCAAAAGGTAAGCAGTTCAAATTCACCAGGTACTCCTTGGAGTTCTACTAAAACTATAACTAAAACTACAGTTCTACTATAAGTTTACTTCTAGTTCTACTCTGTCCTATATGGTTGCTTTGAGTTGGAACCGACTTGACAGCAGTGAGTTTGGTTTTGGTTTTGGGGAAATGGTATATAGGATAGGCTCAGTAAGTACATTCCGCATTGTCTTCTACAACAGTTGAATGCCTTATAAGAAGTATATACCATTTCAAAATTAAAAACAATAAGCATGTAGGAGTTGAGTCCACAAAGAATAAAGAAAAGTAAATTCTGTTCATTTTTAATTGGTTTATCCAGAACAGGCTCTCAAAGTTCAGCAAATATCAGAGTAACATGCAAGGCTGGTAAAATTTACAACTGCTGTGCCCCACTCCAGGGTTTTCTGACTCAGTAGTCATCTCTAGCAAATTCCCAGTTTATTGATGAAGTCAGTAAATTTTTAAGATGACGCAAGATCAGCACTGCTAGCAAGAATGGCAAGAGAAAGTAACTTAAGTGGCCTTCCATTTACAGCAGAAGAGATCTGAAGTTGCTGGATACGGGCTATACTTCACTGTCCCAGAAATTTGGTTTACTAAAGATAAAGGCAGAAACGGAATTCAGGTCAACTAATATCAGTTTTAGCTATATTAAGCTAACTAAAATGCACTACAACTCTTTAGTTAACTTACCTGATCTAAATGGTCAGGAACCAGCCAAATCTAATAACAAACCATCAGCTTTTGTGTCTAAAATTCCACAATGAAGTACATCCAAAACAGATATACAGTCTGACCCAAATCAGTTGCCACTTAGTTCTTCAATGTCATAAATTTACCATACTAGGACCTTATGTGGAATAGCCACTTAAATACCACTTAAATAGCCACCACAAATACCAGCAATAATGACACTGTACATCTCAAAAATGTTGTCTCATCACATCAATTAACTGGCATACTAACAACTTCTAGAAACATAAACCCATACCACTTTCTATTTTAAAGCCACTATATACCTAGCCACTGTAGCAGTACTAACATACACTGCATGATTTTTCTAAGGAAAAAAAGACATAATACCTCATGAGTACCTAAAGCCATTGTTAAACTGTAAAATTATTAATAAAATCTCATTTTGTAAACGAAATCCAAATTTCCAACTGACAAAGATTTCACATCTTACTCAAAACTTCAGAGTGACAGCTAAAAGCACATTCCAAAGTAGCAAACAATAGCCTTTCTCACCTCCCAATCCACACATAATCCCATAGGTGAAAAAAAAAAAAAGGAAAAGCAGTAATTATTAGAGCTAAGCTGTGCTGTCCAGTATGTCCAACACAGCAGCCACTGGAGCCCGAGTGGCACTGTTGTTAAGAGCTTGGCTGCTAGCCAATGAAGTCAGTAGTTCAAATCCACCAGCCTCTCCTTAGAAATATCTTGAAGCCATTATACTCTGTCCCAGGGAGGTGCTATCAGTCACTATCAACGGCAATGGGTATGGTTTTCGTCTGTTTTGTCCATATATGGCTTTTCAATTTAAATTAAGGATAAATAAAATTTTAAATTCAGTTCTTCAAAACACAGAAAAATGCAGCTCTAGTCAATCTTCCTTTCTTCTTCACAATGTCAACTTTAGAAAAGCCCAACAGTGGCAGAGGCTAAGAATGATGAAAACGTTATATACCATCTCTTTTGGAAATCTCTTACCAAAAGTTGCTTATAATATTTTATTGTAGGAACTCAACTCTGAGATAACTTTTACATTTATATTTAAAATAATTTTAGAACTGACAGTTTCCAGTTCCACCACCCTCTTCCTCTTCTGTCAAGATGCAGATCTTTGGGAAGACCCTGACAGGCAAGGCCATCCCTCTCCAGGTAGAGCCCAGTGACACCATCGAGAATGTCAAGGCCAAAATCCAAGGAGGGCATCACCCTTGACCAGCAGGATCTGACATTCGCTGGCAAACAGTCAGAGAATGGTCACACTTTCAGGCTACAACATCCTGCACCTGGTGCCGGATCTGTACGGTGGCATCACTGAGTCTTCCCTGTGCCAGCTGACCCAGAAGTACAACTGTGATAAAATGAACTGCTGCAGGTGCTGTTCTCTCCTGCATCCCCGGGCTGCCAACTGTCGCAAGAAGCACAGCCATACCAACCGGTGCCCCAAGAAGAAAGTTAAATAACGACCCCTCTCTGATGTCACCCCTGCCTTTGGCTGGTGGCCTCTTCCCAAGCTCCACAGCCCTGGGCCCTCAATGAAGTCTGCCTTTATCGAAAATAGTAGTAATTTTACCAAGCAACAGGCTGTTTCTCTATCTACGAGATAAATGAATAAATTTCTAATTTTCTGTTAAAATGTATCTAACCTGGGTTTTAAGGAAATGTCTGCAGATCATTACTAAGTAATCTATGAAGCTCTGCCCCGTTCTTGGAACCCGTTAGAGGGTCACAAGTTCTCCCTGAAAAAAAAAAGTGTTTCATTACAACGAATATTCTCCACATTTTAAATTTCTGTATTGCCCATTCTTGGAGATTTCGAAGTCAAGCTTCCAATAAAGAAGTGTCCACAAACTCCAACTACCACCAATTATGAGGGTCTAACTGGAAAAACAAGGGAAAAATCACTTATTTGTGTAAAAATGTCCTTGTCTTAGAAACATTTTGTTGGGAAAAAACTCAACGAGTTGTAATAATGCTTTATAACTGAAGGTAATGGAATCCACCACAACGCACACAGGAAAATCTAATTAAGCAGACCGTCTCTTATAAACTCTCAACGGTCTAATTTTGTAAAAATATTTTAAAAACAATTTTTGTATAACTTACCCGACAACTTCAGGATTTAGATCAAAAACGGGTTCAATGCATAATAGTCTAACACTAATATGTGGATACCTCCAGAATGTTGGGGGGGACGGTATTATATCAGACACATAACAATTCAACCCATTACTGCAGACTGAACAGGGTAACTGGAGGCGAGTTTGGCAAATGACGGTTTACTGCAAATGGTTCTGCGCGGAGGTGAGAAACCACCACGAAACGTGTTAAGATCTGGTTAAAGTACTGAAAGTGATTTGGACTAATATTCAAGAAGCACAACTACTACTCAATGAAATTTCCAGTAAGATCGAAGATTCCGTTCCAACGACTTTCCATCTCACCCAATTCCTTTCCCTTATAATTCTACCTGGGAGAATTTCCTTCCCAAACTGCTGCCCACCCCTCCTGACTTTTTTAGAGACCCAGGCAAAGGAAAACCTCAGTAATCCCGCTATCCCAGCAGGATTAACTCAAGGCCACGCAGAGCGTGGCAGCAGTTCTCACCCACACAGCAAAGGTGGAAGAACAGAAAACGTTGGGACAGCAGTGCGGGGTCCCTAAATCGAAACAGACTAAACGGCTGTGTTGGGCAACAGGACAATCCAATACAGCCAGGAAAAAAAAGGAAATACAGTCCCGCAGTTTTAACCTGTCACAGAAAAGCGGCTCCCAAAAAAGGCCACTAAGGGTTGTTGGTTTTTTTTTTTTTTTCCCCGACATGACTGACGGGAAGTGCGGGCTCGGACGCCTCCTCCCGCAAGGAGACCTTGCCTCCTCTCCTCACAGCCTTCCCCTCGCGCCACCACCTCCCCCAGCCGCCGAGCGCCCTTTGTTTACTCGCCCGTCCGCCTCCCGCACTCGGCTGAGCCCGCAGCATCCCTAGGAGCCGCGAGTGCCGTGCGGCGACGCGCGGCCGACACTCACTAGGCGGATAAAGCCGAAGCCGCGATCCCGGTTGATGAAAACCTCGCTGGGCTCGCCATACCGCTCGAAGAGCCTCTTGAAGTCCTCCTCAGTGATGTCGGTCGGCAGGTTCCCCACGAAGAGACGACAACGCTGCGTGTAGGTCTTCTCGCCCGGCTTGAGGAAACTCTTAATGTCAATGGTGAACCCCATTTCCTCCTCCGGGTGGTCCTCCGGCGCGGCGGCCGGCGGCGCCTGTTCCCCCACCATAGCCAGCGCCAGGGCCGTGGCGGCCGCCGGGTCGTTTTCCCCCGACGCCGACTCGAGCGCACGAAGGCGGGCCGGGTTTTTCTCTATGCGTACTTGCTTCAGGTTTCCTCTTAACATCATCTTGTAGTGCGTTTGCTTCGGACACGTAATATATGTCTCTGCTGGCTTGTATAAAGCTATATATAGCTGTGGAAATAAAACGAGCACCTAGAAAGACGAAGCCTAGGTAGCTGAGCCGGTAGCAGTGCCTCCTAGGACTCACACCCCCGCTGTCTCCACATACAAAATGGCGCTGCCAAACGCCGCAGTGAGTGGAAAAGACACCGAACGCCAGGCCGCCCCCTCGGCACGCTGCCGCAGGCCGCCAAAGCCGATGCGTAAACCAGCGCGCCTGCGCATTTCCCACCCCACCCCACCCCACCCCCACCGAACTTGGGCTAGCATGCACATGCGCGAAGGAGACGTTGCAAGCTCGAAGCGGTTCTCTGCGTCCTCCTGGGCTGAGAAATGGAGCTTCCGGGACTCTTTAATATATGTTGCTCTTACAGTGAAAATTACGTGATGTGTGTAGCAATGTGTGAAAATACGGTGACTTTGGGGGACATGCTGACTCTTAAATAGCTCAGCGTTCAATGGCCTCACAAAGAAATTAAAACATGAACTGTATGCTGAGCACTGGGTAAACAGAACATTTTGAATTCAAACTAGTATAAACACATTTATTTCTATTTGAAGGGCAAGGTTTTTGGTATTGTTCAACAACTCGCCAGAAGCCTGAACAACTTTCCAAGACTTCTGCGTTTCTTACTAAATAGATCCCCTACCTACCAACCTAACCAAGCACTCAAAACTGGCACTCCTTTTTTCCCCCAGGACCTTGATCGCTTTGAAGTAACAGATGGTAAAAATTTACCCTGTAGGTTTTTTTTTTCTCCGCGTAATCTATGTCTCTATGATTTACAGTATTCGATGTGACTTGTTCTTGTCAACTGCTGTGTAACTTTAAAAGAACCAACTATACATTTTGTTCTACAAAAAAATCACAGTTTAGTAAAGCAAAAAGAAAGTATTTATTCAGCATGCATTCAAAAAAGCAAAAATGGGAAATGAATAAACATACTGCCAGAGCTAACACCTGCCCCAGTCCAAGGTAGGTCACAGTGATTCTGCCTTTTGAATTGTCTTTCTTAATAATCATTGGTACAGATTTCAATAAGAACAGTGAGCAGGCTCTTCATTGGTCCAACAAATCTTACTATCTACTAAGCCCAGTGCTACTATTTACTAAAGGCTAACAAAAAAAAAAAAAAAGGAGAATGCAAAGTATGTGGATGTTTTGTGCTCTGTTTATGATCTATTTGCATGGAAAATTCTCTAAAAGATGTTTCTGAATATTGTTCTAGTATTATCTTTATACCTCGGGGGCCCCATTGATGTGAACTTGGGAGTCTAGCTAAGGTGGGTTGCATTGTCTATGCTCAGGGACAGTGACTAATGACTCCAGTAGTATCTCCTAGAGGGTTTCTTTTATCATAAGGCTGTATGTGGTGCATAAGCTAAAAACTGTCTGAGTCGATTCCAACTCGTAGTGACTACCTATACTTACTCACCTTACAGGATTCTCTATAAAAATGTTTATAAAAGTAATACAACCAGAGTATGAACTCCTGTGGATGATAATCTTAATATAGGGGTCAACAAACTTTGTTCTGTAAGATGGCAAATATTTTAGGCTTTGAAGTAATTATCACCAGCTTTCTCAACTCTGCCCAATACCTCTCCTGGAATATAATAAGTCCCCACTGCATTTTAAAAAGAAATAAACTTACAGTCATGCTGAAAAACAAGTTTTTATAAAATTATTCCTAGAGTTAAACATATACGAGGTCTGACAATTAAGTCCACAAACTTAGTTGTTCTAAGTGCTACATACCTCATTGCTGAATAGCACTATGGTCACCTTCAAAGTACTCCTCTTGGGAAGCTGTGTACCAACACCAGCAGCTAGTCTACGCTTCAAAGCAATTTCGGAACTGTTTTTTGGAATGGCCATCAGAGCTGTCATCGTATTGCTCTTGATGGCCTGAAAGCCATCAAAATATCTTCAATATTTTTTTTATCTTCAGGTAAAGAAAAAAGTCATTGGGGGCCAGATCAGGTGAGTAGGGAGGGTGTTCCAATACAGTTATTTGTTTACTGGCTAAAAACTCCCTGACAGGCAACTATACAACTGCCCTAAAGGGTTTCGTGGTGTATTCAAACTGCTGACCTTTTAGTTAGCTACTAAATTCTTAATCACTATGCCTCCAGGGTTTCCTAATAAATCACAGGCTTGGTGTTGTTTTGTTTTGTTTTGTTTTTAAATCCTTCCCTTCCTATCTTTCTTCCTCTGCCATGGTCTCTAAAGTCTTGCCCATTTCTGAGGATAAGTAAGAGACAGGGTGATTATTATACTCCTTTGTCACTGAGGCATGGACAGCTGGAACAGGCTTCAGGCCACCCATGGCACCGTTCTACTCTGTCCTATAGTATTGCCAATAGCTAGAATCCACTTGACAGCAACAGGTTTTACGATTTGTTAATACCATCATATAAGTGATAACTGTCTTATTTTTATAATTACTCTATCGTGATGTGATATGTTAACTGTTGGGGTATCCAAGTAGAGAATAAGTGGGAATGATTTCTGCTGTTTTTGCATTATTTCTGAAAGCTAAAAATTATTTTAAAAGAAAAGATTAAAAATGAGAAATATTATGTAGAGTTATGTAACTGAAGTTCAAGGAGAGATAAACAGAATGGAGAAATACCACATCTGAAGTAGTAGTAGCTGAAAATTTTCACAATTGATTTTTTTTTTTTTTTAAGAAGTAATTCTTAGATTTAGGAGGATCCTAAGCAGAAGAGACCTGCCTCACAGTAAAACTGCCAAATCTCCGGGAAAAAGTTAAAAGCCAGCAAATGGAAATAACAGATTTAGTATGTACATACCCTTTGGCACAGAGATTCCACTCCTAGGTGGAATCTCTTGTTATTAGTGGCTTTGAGTTTCTTCGGAATCAAGCAAACCCAGTACACAACAGCAAAAATGCTGCCTGGTCCGGTGCCATCTCCGTGAATGGTTGTCTACTATTTGGTGTATATCCAACATAAATACACTTATACTATGCATCAAAAGTCATGTACAATAATATCTATAGAATTATTCATTACACTGAAAATTCAAAATTACTCAACATTGACTAAAATTTAGCAGATAGATAAATTGAAGTATATTCATACATTGATATACTATGTAAGAATGAAAATGAACATGCTTCTGCTATGCACAGCATGGAAAATTTTATATAAAAAATGTATATATTGATACACATGAGAAGGAATTTTTGAAAGTTGTGGCATAGTCATCCACTGAAATACTGAAAGGGAATTCATTGTATGTATCAACATGGATGAATATCACTAACAATGTTAACAATAAAAACAAATTAACACACAGAGTACAAATCAAGTAATGTAAAGTTTAAAAACATGTAAAGGAACCTATTCATTTGTGCTTGTTAAGGTTGTGTGTCAACTCATCTGGGCCACAGTTTTCAGTGGTCTGGCACTTTTGATGTAGTTTGGCAGTCCTGTGATGATGTGGTCACTTTCATGATGAGATCTGATACAACGGGCTTGCCTCCATGATGGGATCTGCTGCGAGTAGCCAGTCAGTTGACAGGGAGTTTGTCTGGGGGGTGTGGCCTGCATCAAATATAAGTGGACTTTCTGTCAAGGCTTCTGAAGTTTAGCTTGCTCTGGATTTTGCGGCTGGCTTCTGTTCATCTGACCTCCAGTTCTTGGGATTGAGTTACCATCTTACCTGATATCTTGGCTGTTGAACTTGGGATTCATTGATCTTTGCAGCCTGTAAGCAGGAGACCAGCCCCTGTGGCTATGTGAATCAGGCCACAGACTCAGGGCAGTCCAACCTCTATATTTGCATGAGTCATATCCTTGTTATAAGTTTCTCTCTATATGCATTTATACACTTTACTGGCTTTGCTTCTTTAGAGAACCTAGCCCAAGAAAATACCGGTAGCATGTGACTGAGTTGATTCCAACTTCTAGTGTTGCTTAAGTACAGAATAGAACTGCCTCATAAGGTTTCCTAGGCTTAATTCTCATAGGAGCAGATCATCAGGTCTTTTCTCAACTGGTGGGTTTGAACTACCAAACTTTCAGTTGTCAGACTAGCACCAAACCACTGCACCATCAGGGCTCCCTATATATTGCCTTGAAGTCAATTCCAACTCGTAGCAACCCTATATGACAGAGTAGAACTGCCCCCATAGGGTTTCCAAGGAGTGGCTGGTGGATTTCAGCTGTCAGTCTTTTGTTTAATAGCCAAGCTCTTAACTACTGTGCTGCTGAAACGAGCAACAAGAGAGAGAAATCGTAGGGGCAGAAATTGTGGGGGAAGTATAAAAAAGGAATGGTAGAGGGATAATTTGCTGGGTAACTGCAGCATTGTTTCTGTATGGTTTACACAATTAAATTTCATATACTTCAGTGACTTTGTGATTTATGATTTTTTCCTCCTCTTCCCCTTCCCACTCTCCGTGTTCTATGAAGTTTTAAATGAACTTATATTCCTCTTAGAGAAGCCAAACACCAACCAATCAGACCTGGAGTGAGACAGCCGGAAAATGAGGGCACATCTTGTGACTGAAACCTGGGTGATGACTAAGGTACCCAAAAAGATATTCACAGAAGGTCAAGCCACCCACCTGAAAAAATAACTGACCTTCTTCAAATTTATCATGCTTAAGCCTTTATGTTATAAAACCCTCCGGTGACAGAGACAGATTTTTGGAGGAGCCCATTCTTCTTTGTCTGTCGTATTGTTGTTGTTGTTGTGAGGTGCTGTCAAGTTGGTTCTGACTCATAGCGACCCTATGAACAACAGAACAAAACACTGCCCAGTCTTGCACCATGTCCACAATTGTTTTTATGCTTAAGCCCATTGTTGCGGCCACTGTGTCAATCCATCTCGTTGAGGGTCTTCCTCTTTTTTTGCTGACCCTCCTCTCTACCAAGCGTGACATCCTTCTCCAGGGACTGATCTTTCCTGACAACATGTCCAAAGTATATAAGATGCAGTCTTGTCATCTTTACTTCCAAGGAGCACTCTGGTTGTACTTCTTCCAGAATAGATCTGTCTGTTCTTTTGGTAGTCAATTACACATTCAACATTCTTCTCCAGCACCACAATTCAAAGGTATCAATTCTTCTTCTGTCTTCTTTGTTCATAGTACAGCTTTTGTATGCACATGATGCAATTGAAAATACCATGGCTTGGGTCAGGTGCATTTCAGTCACGTTTCTTGTATGCTAATACACAATATCACCCTCTTACCACTCACCTCATCTCTGTCTGAATATTGTCTTTGCCCCACGTGGCTCAGATCCACTTTACAGTAATACCACCAGGGCTCCCAAGTATTGATTCCAAAACCCAAACCCGCTGCCACTGAGTTAATTCCAACTCACAGTGACCCCACAAGATTTCCAAGGCTATACATTTCCACAAAAGCAGACTGTCACATCTTTCTCCCACACAGTCACCACCAACATTATGAACCACCACTGTTTCAGTTAGCAATCAATAGCTTTGACAACTGTACCACCAGGGCTCCTATAGATTGTCTAATCAAAAACCAAACCACACCTGCTGCCATCGAGTCGATTACAAATCACAGAAATCCTGTAGGACACAACAGAACTGCCCAATAGAATTTTCAAGGAACACGTGGTGGACCTTAATTGCCAACCTTTTCCTTAACAGCTGTAGCACACTTAACCATTCTGCCACGAGGGTTTCTATATGCTGCTTCTAAAACTCTTACTGCCATCGAGTTGACTCTAACTCATAGTGACCCTATAGGACACAGTAGAACTGCTCTATAGAGTTTCCAAGGAGTACCTGGTAGATTCAAAGTGTTGATTTACAGTTAGCAGATAGAATACTTAACCACTTATGCCACCATGTATATTTGTGTGCCAAGTGTGAAGAAATTCTTCTTGTTAGGTGCTGCCGAGTCAGTTCTGACTCATAGCAAATCAGTGTATAACAGAATACTGCCAGTTCTGTGCCATCCTCACACTCATTGCTCTGTTTGAGCCCCTAGTTACAGGCACTGTGTCAGTTCATCTAGTTGAAGGTCTTCCTCCTTTCCCTGACTCTCTACCTTACCAAACATGATGTACTTCTCCAGGGACTAGTCCCTCCTCATAATATGTCCAAAGTATATGAGACAAAGACTTGCTATCCTTGCTTCCAAGGAGCACTCTATACTTCTTCTAAGAGATTTGTTCATTCTTCTGGTAGTCCATATAGTTCCTATAGAACAGAGTAGAACTGCTCCATGGAGTTTCCAATGAGTACCTGGCAGATTCGAACTGACAACCTTTTAGTTAGCAGATGTAGCGCTTAACCACTATACCATCAGGGTTTCCATTTATCACAATGATGCTTATTTATTGGTTCATTTGTGAAAATTTTCATTTCTTTGTGTTGAAGTATAATTAATACTGGAGGTTATAGTCTTTGATCTTGATTAGCAAGTGCCTCCAGTCCTCTTCATTTTCAGCAAGCAAAGCTGTGTCATCTGCACATTGCAGGTTGTTAAGGAGTCTTCGTCTAATCCTTATGTCACATTCTTCTTCATGTAGCCTAGCTTCTCTGATTACTTGCTCAGCATACAGATTGAATAAGTATGCTGAAAGGATATAACCTTGACACACACCTTTCCTGATTACTTGGGAAAAACGAACATCAAACTCAGGATAGTAGGTATCTCTTGCAGGGAGAAAGTACTATTTGTTCGGAAAAGGCTATCCAGGAGATTTTTAACTATATTGATAATGTTTCATTTCTCAATCTAAGTTGTAGCTACACAGGCATTCATTGTATTTTTCCTATTATTTTTATTCCATTAAAAGCATTTTTTAAAATTCCATCTGTAGGATTTACAATTACGTTTACGAAAGAACTTTGTCTCTGTCTTTGGTTCCTGAGAGATAACCTCCAAAACCTCGGAATTTCTCTGGTGATTGAAGTGTCTTTAATGAGGCCTGCAGACCACATCTAACAAGTTACACTTTGATGGGGGCTGACCAGGCCAGAAAGACCTGCCTGCCCTGTGGTATCAGCTAGTCTCACAGGAAAGGAGGCATGATTCTCTCAAGCTTGCCTATGTAACAAGGCCCTAATACAGGTTCGGGACACAAAGTTTTATGGGTTTTCTGGTTAATCAAAGACAGTGGTAGTCAGGAGGATGACGTGTATTTTTGAAGACACAGAAACTCCATATTATAGACCCTCCCAAACCTTACCCTATGAATCTCTTCTTTCTCCTGGTACTGAGTTATCCTCTTTGTCATAATAAAGCCATAATTCTGAGTTCTGTGAATTTTTTCAGTGAATTGCCGAATTTAAGTTTGTAGTGGCGGGGGGGGACCAGTAGGGCAGAATGAGAGAGTCGTAGACCCCTAAGTTTACAGCTGGTATTCAGAGGGATTAGAGGAAATCTTTGAATTTGTAGCCAACAGGACAAATGTTACGATGACTCCCAAAATTTCAGCCAGTATCTGAGGTCTTGGGCAGACTTGGCAGTGTAAAGAACTGTGCCCCTTAACTTGTGAGCTTCAGTGTAGTTCTGGGTGGCTCTTGTCAGAGGCAGAAATGCTGCATGTGTGTTGGAAACAGAACTGATAATAGACTGACTGAGATTTCAATTGATCGTTACAGTTTGGCAGCAGACAAGAGGGATTTAATTTTTCACCAGCATCGGTACAGTCATGCATGACATAATGTCTGTTCAGACAACATCTGACTGCTTGTACATTTGTGGTTCCATAAGGTTATGGAGTTCAGAAATCTTGATTGGAGTTCAGAGTTCAGAAATCTTGACTGGAGAATGGGACATTTATAGTGTACCTTTTTATGCTTAAAAAAATTAAAGTAGTATTTCCTGTTACACTAAAATATCTTTAATGTAATAGTACAGTAACAATGATAAATGTTTTGCTATAGGTCAAAATGTAGTGCCCGTTTGTTATTACAAAACATTGCATGTACCTCAAACTTTTAATATAATAGTGTTACAGGGTGGCTACCCATGGACTCTATGTAAGTTGAACATTTGTAACCTGGAGGTTGCCTCTCTATATAATATGGTGTTAGCAAAATGTCCCAGTCAGATAACATCCTGTTTCACAGAATAGATCATGGACATTAAATGGCACATGGTGTATTTTTTATTGTCCTAAATATTTCATATCTAGGGTCGCCATGAGTTGGATCCGACTCAATGGCAGTGGGTTTAAATCTTTCATAAGCTTTTAAAAATATAATCAGATCGTGTCAATTCCCAGCTAAAAATCCCCTAATGGCTTCCCATTACATTTTGAATACAATCTAAAACCTTTACTGTGGCCTCCAAGAACTTGCATGGTCTACACTTTTGGCTTACCTGTCCGTGACATAAACTGAAACCAAGATATGACGTGACTCTGCTTGGACAATGTAGCCAAACACAATGCTCTTGGGATAGTAGAACAATAAGATGAAAAACAATTGAGTCCCTGAATGATTGTATGATTTAGGACTGCGCCACTGACGTGAACTCATGTCCATAGGACTATTATACAAGATAAGTAAGTTTCCAGTATACTTTATGTTGTTGTATTTGGAAATACTTTGTTACAGTAGTTTAACTTTACCAGTCATCACCCTGCTTAACCTTTTGGCATCACTGGACACCTTTGTTTTGTTAACTACTTTCAGTTCTGGAAAAAAATCCTTTTCTCTTGAATTGTAAGACATCACTTCCTCCTGATACTTTCCTTGCTCTCTGGGCACTACTTTTTCATCTTATCTGTAGAGTCCTTTCCCTCTATCAATTTCAAAACATTACTTTTTCTCACAGCTCTATTTTAGACTTTTCTCTGTCTGTGTATTCTTCTGGAAATCCTGGTGGTGTAATGGTTAGGTGCTTAGGCTGTTAACCCAATGGTCAGCAGTTTGAATCCACTAGATTCTCCTTGGAAATTCTATGGGGCAATTCCACTGTGTCCTATAGGGCTACCATGAGTTGGAATCAACTGGACTGCAACATGTAGTTTTCTTTTGTTTGTTTTTTAATACACATTCTTCTTGGACAACTACCAATTAACATCTATATGCTGATGATCCCCAAAGATGTATGCAACTCAGACCATTTTCTTAAATTGCAAACAACAATGGGTTGAAACATACCTACTATTGTGAAGATTACTCAGAACTGGGTAGTATTTAGTTCAGTTGTACTTAGGGTTGCTGTGAGTCAGAACTGACTTGATAGCACCTACCAACAACATGTTAAAATGCCTGTTCTAAAAAGACAACCCACAATGTGGGAGTGTCTTAGTTACCTGGTGCTACTATAATAGAAATACTGCAAATGGATGGTTTTAACAAAGAGAAGTTTTATTCTTTCACAGTTTAGGAGGTTAGAAGTTCAAATTCAGGGTGCCATTTCCAGGAAAGTTTTTCTCCCTCTGTGGGTTCTGGTGGAAGGTCCTTCTTATTAATATTCTTGTGGTCCAGAAGCTTCTCAGTTTAGGAACTCCAGGCCCAAAGGACGTACTCCACTCCTGGCCCTTCTTGCTTGGTGATAATGAGTTTCCCCACCTCTCTGCTCATTCTCTTTTATCTCAAAAGAGAGTGACTCAAGAAACAACTTAATCCTGTCAATCAGTCCTCTCATTAACAGAACTATCAGTAATCCTGCACCATTAATATTATAAAAGTTAGGATTTACAACACATAGGATAACCACACCAGACCACAAAATAGTGGAACACAAACTACTTCAAACCATGGCCTAGCCGAGTTGACAAACATTTTGGGAGGAAACAATTCGATTCATAACTGGGAGAAAATATTTGCAAATCATGTATTTTATTTAATATCCGGAATAAAGAACTTTTAGAAATTAATAATAAAAAGAAATACAACCCTATTAAAAACTAGGCAAAGGGTGAGTATTACCTTTTTTTAAGAATTGTCTACATGGTATCAAACTGACAACTCCTCAAAAGACTAGATAGGAATCTTAGGGGGCAGTGAATTTACATTAATAGTAGAAGGAAGAATTCAGGAAAGGAAGATGAGAATGGCTAGTCAACTCGAAGAATATTATCAGTGTCACTGAATTGTACATGTGGAAACTATTCAAGTGGTGTGTTTCTGCTGTATATATTCTCAAGGGCCATTCCCTGGTGACATCCAAATGCCTGGCTGTTCATGATTCCCCAGTAACTCTGACCCAGATGGGTGAGGGTACCTGTTCCATTCAGAGGCCGAGGATAAGGTCCATAAAAATATTTGTGGACATGGTTGAGACATTTAAGAGCCAATATGGTGCCTGCCACTAGAAGACCCCTGTGTCAGGATGAGAGGGTACAGAGAGGACAAGGAAAGTGTCTGCCCTCTGCAAGACAAACTCTGGGCAATGTGAGGGACATATTGGTCCAAGCAAAACACAACGCATCCCCTTAGACCTCTGCCTCCTTGATAGAATAGGAGGCAGATTCTCCGGCCTCCTCTCCTTTCCTCCTTTCTTCTTTGGCTCAGCCCAGGGTGGAGAGAACTTGCTTGGAGAAGTCCCCATTGTCTACCTTGACAGACGGGACTGGAGGTGCAGCTTCCAAACTCTCTAAGCAGTGCTGTCAAGAATGTTTTTCATAGGAGGATTTAAAGGCCACTCATCTGTGCCCAGTGTCAGATCACAAATCGAAAAAGGTTCAAGTGCTTTGTTCCAGTTGTTCACAGAGAACTCAGTTCTCATCAGGGTTCAAACTTCTGTCTTTGTTCTGTCTGTCTGGTAAGAAAGGAACATCTGTCCCAACTAAGAAATCTTTCTCTGTATCTGTATGCCCTTTAACATGGGAAAATAAGGCCTCTGTTCCTAAGAAAATCCTGAGGGGGCAGATTCTGTCTCTCTGGTTTCAGTATGGGTACCCACCTGTGACTAAAGATCAATTGAAGTTTTACTATAATACAGCCTGGCCAATGTACCAGCTAGACTCTGGAGAAAGCGATTAAATGGATGCATAAAATTATTTCACCATCCTGAAATTAGACCTCTTTTGTCGAAAATCAGGAAAGTGCTCACTAAGCTCTCTTTAATTAAGATGTGCATAGTAAAGTGAAGCTGTGTGTGTGTGTGGAAGTGAGGCCCCCTGTGTGTTTGATAAGATAAATGCATTTATAGTGTGGTTTTGTATTTGCTTTTGTGAGGATTTGTAAACATCTTTTTCATTGGTTTGGCTTTGGGCCACATGTTCTGGCCAATTCAACCTCAGGAGTGTTGTGTTTTTTTTTTTTTACTTTGCAGTGTTGTCTTATTCAGTATCCTTATTTTCATAAAGCAGTATTTGCTCATTAAATGTCTTGTATCTTGCCAATACCAATATACCTAATTTTAAGATATTTCTTGTTTTAACTCTTTGAGATAGACTTAGTTGGCTGGTCAGAAAAGGTTTCGTGCTTAGATCCTCCGTATCAGGGGTGGAGGAGAGTCTTGCTTGAGCTAAGATAGATAAGAAAGCCGAATTTCAAGTAGATCCAGACGTATTACCACTGGAATGAAAAAACTACCTTTACAGCCCTTAGTTAAAGGAAAATTAATAATCTTTCGCCCTCTAGGAAGAAATGGAGGGCAGGGCAGGATCAGCCTCCAGTCACGGTGCCAAGGAGCCTTTTAAAGAAAACTCTTTTGGGTGGAGACCTTTTTTTAAGACAGAAAGCAGAGAAAAATAGCTACTTTAATTATCAGAAAATGGGTGGATCCAAGAATGCAAACAAGTTCTCTCTACTGCAGGGCAACTCTGAGACATCTGAAATAGCCTGGAGGGGTGTTTAAACTCTAACGAGATTTAAAATTCTGTGTATATCAGTAATTGGTTAGTTAAACAGAGACTTAATAATTTCTACAAGTCAGCTGATGAAGCTTTATTTAAGCCCTGGACTTCAGGATAATTGAGTTAGTAGATAGCTGGTACAAAGTAAGTTTATATACTGCTTTCTTTTCAAGCACTGAGGATATATACTATGTAAGGCTAACAAGTGAATTTATTTTTGCTGTTTAAGGAATCTGCTATAAAAGTTTTTTTGAAAGTGTTTATTTGGTATAGTTAAAAGTTTTTGTTTATCTAATAATTTAATGGCTTGATTCATGAGATTTCTAAAAACATTAACTTTAGAAAAATTGAGAATTTAGCTGCTAAATAACACAATTTTCCAACTTCTGAGTGAAATGGTTAATTTATCATTTGAAGGCAAAGATTTGATCTCTCATTTGAATAAGATTCTGGAGTCAAAGCTAAGCCACAAAGTGTGGAAGAAGGTTTGGGCACAGATTGGAACCAAAGGGTGCCCAGCTTTTACTGTGTTAATGTATTGTTTTTTCTTCTAAACATTACCTAACAAATGCATAATATTAACTCATGAGTTTATTATTGCTAACCAGGAGAAAACCTTGGTTACACAGTAATGAATACTGTTTTACTGATCAGAAAGTCTGCAGTTCAAATCTGCCAGCCACTAGGCAGGGCAGTTCTGCCCTACAGCTGAATTAGAATTGACTCCACAACAGTGGGTTTGGTTTGATTTTAAATTGTTAACTTGACCTGGTTGGGAACAAAAGCTGAGCTTGGAAGCTGAACCATCTCAGCTTCAACGGTGCACCTCAAGAGTTTGAAAAATGGAGTCATGCTCCCTGATGTTTCTAACTGTGGGGTTGCCACTCCTGTGGGCTTGAAAAATTGTATGCCTGAAGCCCAGGGAACATCTGGAAGCCAGAGCTACAGGATAAGGCTGGGGGGCTTCCATTCAGAATCTGAAGAAGGTGTCCCATACCTACAGTCTAGATAACAGGGCCATTGTGTAAAATGTGATGTGTTCTCTAAAACTGCTTCGAGCCCTGTGAAGCACCTCCTTTCCCTTGTACTTTCTCCTGTTTGTAATGGGAATTTTTTTGGAAACAGATGTTAGATAATCAGGTTGTCAGCTGCCCCTTCCTCTCACCCCACCCCCATCCAGCCGAAGGCAGTTTAGATGCAATCTCACCATCAGGCACCTGGCAGGGAACTCAGTTCTACCAGGGGATCCAGCATAACAAGGCAGGGCAATATCCTCTTTGACAACTCTCAACTGGAGTAAATCAACAAGGGCAACCAGCTATTTAGGCTTTGTTACATGTACTTCTCACTAGTGATGAAAGGCGCCTGGTCCGGGTAAAACAAAGGAAGAAGTGAGAGGCTTCACTCTGAAAGCCTGAATGACACTCCAAACTCAGCAATAGCCGTCCCAGCAACCAAGCTTAATCGGGACCCCAACAGTGACGGTTTGCCTCTCCTAAAACATCAGCACGTCTCCAAAACAGGGTCCCTAAGCAGAAAGGTTCGAACATGGTATAAGAAGTATGGCAAAAGATCATGGAGGATCCATCTGAGTTCCTGGAAAGAATCTATGAGTCCTACTGTAAGTACAGTGATGTGGACCCCCAAGTGCCTTAAAATCAGAAAATGACAAACATGACTTTTATCTCCCAAAGTATACCAGACATCCAGAAAAAGGTACAGAAGTTGGACAGAACTTTGGGAGTGAATCGCGCCTGGATGGTGGAAATTACAACCAAGGTATTAAAACAACAGAGAATTCAGGAAGACCCATTCAGCCACCATGTTCTTGGAGGCAATGTATGGTGGTAAGGGAGGGACACAAAGGCATCCAACAGGGATCTTGGAGACAATAAACCCCAATCAGGATGACTAAAGAGGCCCGAGGCTACAGCTGAGATTAACTACTGGCATTGTAGTTGCTCCCCCACCCCCACCCCAGGAGCCTTGGCTAGAATTACCAGTCGGGACAAATGCTGGATTTCCTAGTGGACACTGGGGCCACATATTTAGTCCTCAATAACCCTTTTTTATGATCAACTACTCAGTCAGCCCCAGTGACAGAAATAACAGGGTAGTTGGAACAAGTTTTTCCTACAGCCTCCTGACTTTCAGATTGGGGAAAAGCAGATGACTCACCAGTTTCTGTATATGCCAGACTGCACTGTCCTGCTGTTTGGAAGAGACTTACTGTCTAAACTTAATGCCGGGATCACCTTCTCCGCAGAAGAGAAAAACCTCTGTTGAAATGAGGAAGGGCGCAGTAAAAATTGAGGTATTGAAGAAAGCCCCAGGAAACAACTTAATAGCAGAAAATACCATAGAATAAACTTACCTTTGTCTTACAAAACACTGTCACAAGACAAGCCTGGGGGCAACCTTGCAAGTGACAGCCTGCAAGTGACCCCTAGACCTTGACCACATTTTACAACTAATAGAAGTTAACTAATCAATGTAAAGATCAGTTCACCCTCCCTGAAATACTGGGCGCTGAGGAAACTCGCTGTCGCCCCCTGCTCTGTGTAGCTTGGGGTGCGTCCCTGGTGCACCAGTATTTTTCCTCTTGGGCATATTTTTTTTTTAATTTTTATTTAACATAACTGAGTGAAAATGTACATTCACATATAAATTTGCATGCCCCCCTATATGCAGCTTCCAACGCTCTCCCTGCCAGGTGGCAGCACACTATTCCTCTCTGCTCCATACATGTCTCATCCTCCCAACAGTCTCCTTTCCCCTCCTGTCCGTCCACTCCCCTTCCTCCAGCCAGCAGTCAGCAAGATGATATCCTATAGATGTACAGAACCATAAAGTGCTTCCAATATATGGTCACTCTGCTTTGCCAAGTCCAATCCATTCCTGTCCAAAGAGTGGACCTTTGTTATAATTTATGGGAAAGGGCAGCATCAGGGCAGGGGGCCATGCTCTCAGAGGAACCCCAAAACTGCTGGGCCATCAATTGAGGTCTTTTAGTGGAGATCTCAGGATGCACCTCTTTATTCTTGTGTTGCCAGTGAGACTCCTCTCTGTGAGCTCCATCGTGGCTATCACTGGTGGTGGCCGGGCACCATCCGGTTCTTCTGGTCCCAAGTCGATGTAGGCACCCACTCTTGTGGGTCTCTCCATCTTCTCGGTTGTCTTTACCACATGTCATTTTGGTCCTCGGTGAGCATCCGTTCCTACTGAGTTGGGACCATTTGCTGTGTCCTCGGATGGCAGCTTGGCAGCTTTTAAGACCCCAGACGCCACTCACCAATGTGGGATGCAGAGAGCTCTCTTAGCAAAATGCTAGTTGTGCCAATTGGCCTGGAATTCGCCTAAGAGCATGGTCCGCCTCCCCCCGCCCCAGCTACTCTATCCTTGCAGTATTGAGTTAAGATGGAAGGAGTACTCCAGTTATGCTGAAGTCCACTTAATGTTGTTCTTGTTCCTAATGTGTGCTGTCACTGCTTTCTCCCAACTAGAATTCTAGTAACTATCTAAACTAAACCCTCCCCCGGCCACCCTCCCTCCCTTCCCGCCCTTGCAGCTGTCAAAGAGTCTTCTTCTATACACAAGTCTGTTTTTGAGATCTTATCGTAGAGGTCTCATACAGTATTTGTCCTTTTGTCGCTGACTACTTTCACTCAACATAATGTCTTCAAGTTGAAACCAGGTTAGGAGATGTTTCCTGGAATCATCGTTATTCCTTATCATTGCGTAGTGCTCCATTGAGTATATGTACCACGGTTTACCTATCCATTCTTCTATTGTTGGGCATCTGGGTTGATTCCATCGTTTTGCTATCGTGGACTGTGCTACACTAAACATTCTGGTGCATGTGTCTGTTGGTGTGAAAGGCCTTGAATCTGTAGGATATATTCCAAGTAGTGGAATTACTGGGTCAAATGGTATATCAATATCCATTTTTTTAAGGAAGCGCCAGATTGCCTTCCAAAGAGGCTGGACCATTTTGCAACCCCACCAACAGTGTAGGAGGGTTCCATTTTCTCCACAGCCTCTCCAGCATTTGTTGTTTTGTGTTTTTTGGATCATGGCCAATCTTGTTGGGGTGAGATGGTATCTCGTTGTTGTCTTGATTTGAATTTCTTTAATAACTAAAGATTGTGAACATGTCCACATGTGTTTTTTTGGCTGCCTGGATCTCCTCTTTAGTGAAGTGTCTGTCTGTCTCCTTTGCCCATCGCTTAATTAGATGGTTTATCATCTTCTTCTTGATATTTTGTAGTATCTTATAGATTATGGAGATCAGGCGTCGGTCTGACACAGAGTTGCCAAATATTTTTTCCCATTCTGTGGGTGTTCTTTTAATTCTATTAATAAAGTCTTTGGATGAGTAAAAGTGTTTGATTCTTAATAGTTCCCATTTATCTATTTTCTCTTCTGTTGATTGTGGTTTGTTTGACAGATTTTGGAGTCTGTCCTCATTGTGTATTAAAACTTCCATTGTTGTTCCTACCTTTTCTTGGATGAGCTTTATCGTTTTAGGTTTGATATTTAGGTCTTTTATCCAGTTGGAGTTGGGTTTTGCATAAGGTGTAAGATATGGATCTTGATTCAGTTTATTGCAGATGGATAACCAATTTTGCCAGCACCATTTGTTGAAGACAGGGCATATTTTTTAAATAAAATTTAACCTTTAAAGTAGCAGTGTCGCATCTTGAAAATCGCAGACCCTCACATTTGGGGGCTCTCCCGGGATTTCAAGAGCGACCTCTGCGGCCAGCCAATCTGGTTTGACCTCACCGGTGAGTCTGGATATTGTCTGTCTGTGCTCGAGCTCTGGTTCTGGGACTCACTAAGAGAGAATCTGGACTCAGAATTGCTCTCTGAGTCGGAGGGTGGGGTTCGCCTCAGCTGTCCATCTGGGCAGGCACCGCTGGTTCCTTTCTCAGTTCTGTGGCCTGTAAATCCCACATCTGGTTTTCGTTTCGTTTCTTCCGTGACCGGTCTGTGTCTGTTTGATTGTGTTGTTTGTCCTGATTGTTACTTTTGCCGCCATGTCTGTGTCTGTTCCGTTGTCTGTTTGATTGTGTTGTTTGTCCTGATTGCTACTTTTGCCACCATGGGGCAATCTTCTCCTCACTCTGTAACACCCCTAGACCTATTCCTTAACCACTTTCAGATTTCCAGAAATGAGCCCGAGACTTCGGCAAGGTGTGGTCAGGAAAACTCTGCACACTTTGTAATCTGGAATGGCCGGCCTTTGGTACTGGATGGCCACCCGTGAGATCCCCAGACATTAAACAAACCCATTCTGTTTTTCAGGTCATCTTTGGCAATCTGGGTCACCCTGACCAAATGCCATACATTGTTGCTTGGCAAGACCTCCTCAGGAGGCCACCTGTGTGGCTGCAACCCTATGTTCCCCCTAAAACAACCTCCTACAACCCTGGCGGTTCAGGGCTCCTCAAAACCCCTGCCAGCTTCCCTTCCTCCATCCGATTCCTCTGATTGAGTCTCTCACCTCCCGACCCCCTGGTTCCCGTTTCTCCTCCTGCTGCCACCGGGGCTGAGGGAGCCAAAGCCAGTCTCCGTGGCCTGTATAGGGTCCCCGCAGACCCTCCAGTCCCGACTGCTCCCCCGACCCCCGCCACTTCTGTGGCACCACCTTCCTCTGACCTCCAGAGTCCAGCCCATACCTGCTCAGGTCGATCTTTTCAACCACTTATAGAACCCTCCCTCATATTTTCCCCTTGTGAGCTATAGGGCACATGACTGAGGCTGGGACCCCCTTCTTGGTCTATGCTCCTTTTACCTTGATACCCCTCTTAGAAACCACATACAGCAACTTCTCCAAGCCCTCTTTACCACTGAGGAGAGGACTAAGATTGTTTCCCTAGCCAGAAAACAGGTGCCGGGAGATGATGGAAACTTTACGAGTGAGATTAACCACGCTTGTCCCCTGACCCACCCAAATTGGGACCCAAACACCACTGCAGGTAAGCAGCGCCTAACTGTCTACCTCCAGATTCTTATGGGGGATCTCCGGGCCGCCGCTAGGTGCCCCACAAATTTGCCTAAAGTAACACAGGTAATTCAGGAACCCTCAGAATCCCCAGCAGCCTTTCTGGAACGACTGATGGAGACATACTGCACATATACTCCCATTGACCCTGAGTCTCCCAAAAAATCAACGGGCCATTAACATAGCCTTCGTGGGACAGTCAGCCCCTGACATCAAAAGAAAAATACAAAAAATAGAATAATTCGAGGGAAAGAATCTATCTGAGCTGATGGAAATTGCTATGAAAACCTTCAATAACCGCGAACTACCAGAAGACAGACAAGCCAAAAAGGTAAGCAGAATCCTCCTGGCAGAAGCACAGGGCTACGTGCCGCTGTGCCCTTGGGAAAAGAAACCGGATCAGACGAGGAAGCCAGGAAAGCCTCCCCTGCAGAGAAACCAGTGTGCCTACTACAAGGAAATCGGACATTGGAAGGGTGAGTGCCCCAAAAGAAAGCCCCCTCCAAAGGTTCTTAACCTAGAGGCCTGAGGGCATCAGGGCTCACCGGCATGCCCCCGAGCCCAGGGTAACCTTAAAAATAGGGGGACAGCCAGTAGAATTGATGGTCGATACCGGGGCTAGCAACTCAGTTCTAATTGAACCCCTAGGACCCATAACTGAAACCAAAGCCCTAGCACAAGGAGCTACTGGGATTAATGCCTACTCATGGACTGATGAAGGAAAGGTAGATGTGGGAGCTAAGACTGTCTCCCTCTCCTTAATAGTAATGTCTGAATGCCCGTACTCTTTACTTGGAAGAGACTTGTTATCAAAAATGCAGGTGACTATCCACTTGGCTGGGGATCATGCTTACCTGACACCCCAAGTCAATGTGATAGTCCCTTTAGAGGAAGAATACAGATTTTATGATGGTTCTGACAGGGGCCCCTGCTCTATCCTTGTGATATCAGTGGATCAGTTGATCAAAGAGATTCCTCAGGTTTGGGCTGAAAACAACTCCCCAGGACTGGTCAAACACCAACCACTGGTTATAGTGGTTTAAAACCATCTGCCAGCCCGATTCAGGTGCAACAGTACCCCATTGTGCCAGAAGCGAAGAGAAGGATCAGGGCCCACATTCAAAGACTCAAAAAACATGGAACACTGGTGCCCTGCGAGTCGCCCTGGAATACTGCCCTCCTGCCGGTGAGGAAGGCAGGAGGGCTGGACTCCAGACCTGTCCTAACCCGTACACTCTCCTGAGCTCTCTGTCACCAGAACACTGGGTGTATTCAGTGCTAGATTTAAAGGATGTATTCTTCAGTATACCTCTGAGCCTGCAGAGTCAGCCACTCTTCGCCTTCGAATAGCAGGACCCAGAAGATGGCTTCAGCGGGCAGCTGACCTGGACTGCCTGCCACAAGGGTTCAAGAACTCTCCCACCATCTTTGATGAGGCCCTTCATCGGGACTTACGTGAGTACAGGCATCAGTGGCCCGACATTTCCCTTCTACAATATGTAGATGACTTATTACTTGGGGCACCCGATGAAGACACTTGTTTAAAGGACACCAAGTCCCTGTTAACTCTCTTGGAGAAATTGGGATATCTAGTCTCCGCTAAAAAGACACAGGTCTACGTCCAGGAGGCGACTTACTTGAGTTTCCAACTCAAGGGGGGACAACACTTCCTATCCAAAGCAAGAAAACGGATTATCCTTGGGATTCCCCCCCATGTATGCCGCGGCAGGTGAGGGAGTTCCTGGGATCCGCTGGGTTCTGCCAACTCTGGATCCCAGGATTTGCAGAGATAATGTACCCCCTATACGAGCTGACCCGAGGAAAGGAAAAGAATTTTATATGGACTAAAGAAACAGAACAGGCTTTCCAGACTATAAAAAAAGTCACTCCTGTAGGCACTGCCGTTAGCATTACCCAACCTAGAAAAGCCTTTCCAACTATACATTGATGAAAATAAAAGAATAGCCAAGGGAGTCCTTACTTAGACACTCAGCCCATGGAAAAGGCCGGTGGCCTGTCTGTCTAAACAGCTAGACCCAGTGGCCTCAGGATGGCCAAGGTGCCTTATAATTGTTGTGGCCGCTGCCCAACTGACTATGGGACAGCCCCTGACCATCACTACCCCCCTTGCCATCGAGGGAGTCCCGCATAGCCCGCCTCATAAATGGATTTCCAATGCCCGGCTAACCCACTACCAGTCTTTATTACTAGATCAGCCCCGAGTTGTGTTTACTTCTAGCTCAGCCTTCAACCCAGCCACACTGCTGCCTGATCTGGACCTGGAGGCCGAACCACAAGACTGCACTGAGGTGCTTAGCCAACAGCACGGCCTTCGCCGAGATCTCGTGGACATTCCCTTGCAGGACCCTGATCTCACTCTGTTCACTCACGGGAGCAGTTTTATCACGGACGACACCAGGTACACAGGGGCAGCGGTGGTAGCCAAAGATCAGGTCCTCTGGTCACGAGCCCTACCATCTGGAGCATCAGAGCAATGGGCTGCTGTCAGCCAAGGAGCCAGGCAGTGTGGGCTGCTCCCTGGCCGGGCTGCTGTGCGGCCTCAGCAGCCTTCTCAACGCCAGCGGGGGCTCGTGGCGGGAGCTGGAGCACGTCTACAGCCAGCACAGCCACATCTATGACGGGCTGAGCCACACAGCCCATGCTCCGGACAGACCCCGCCACAGCGCTAGCACTGCCAAAACGGGCCCCGTCGCTGGCCTCGCCGCTCCATGCTGCCCAGTTAACCTTGACACTACATTAGCGGTGCTGTACAAGGAGATGTTGCGTACAGGTGGGACTGTGACAACTGGACATGTTGCTGCTGTGCCAGCTGTGAGGTCTGTATGAGTCAATCCAGGACTATAAGCACCTATGCCAAGACCTGAGCCTGTGCCAGGATCTGTCCTCGTCCCTGCATTCTGACAGCTCCTACCCACCAGATCCGGCCTCTCAGATGACGAGGAGCCTCCTGACGCCAGCCTGTCCCCTGACTCGCCAACCCTCACTGTGCCCCAGACGCACAATGCCCGTGACCAGTGGCTACGAGATGCCTTCCACATCATCAGGCTGAAACAATGGAAGCCCGAGGCAATAACCTAGCTGACCGAGCAGCTAAGGAAGCTACCCTCAGCCTCCTGGAGATCAATTCTATCCAGCTCCCCGAGCCAACCCTTCCCGAAGAGCCCACCTAGAAGAGAAGAAAGGATGACACTATACTTCAGGAGGGCTCCCCATTCTCCCTCAAAAATTGGGAGAGAAGCTCGTCCACCAGATCCACCAGACCACCCTTCTGGGAGCAACATAAATCCAGGAAGTTCTGTCTCCAAGGTACTATATACCCCAACTATCCTGGCTTGCTGAACGAATAACACATACCTGCCAAGCTTGCCAAGCCACTAATGCAGGCAGCTCTGGTAAGGCCCACCAAGGTAAGAGAGAAAAAGGCACTATGCCTGCAGTACATTGAAAACTGGACTTCACTGAAATTAAGCCTGGCAGATAGACACATTCTCTGGTTGGACTGAGGCATTTCCCGCTAAGAGAGAGACAGCACAAGTAGTTTCAAAAAAACTCCTGGAAGAACTCATACCTAGGTTTGGGGTTCTGTTGATGCTAGGATCAGACAATGGCCCTGCCTTTATGGCCATAGTTTCTCAGGGAATAACATCTGTTCTGGGGATTAATTGGAAACTACATTGTGCCTATCACCCCCAGAGTTCAGGACAGGTAGAGAGGATGAACTGGACCCTTAAGGAGGCCTTAACCAAATTGACCCTAGAAACTGGCGGTGACTGGACGGCCCTGCTTCCCTTTGCCTTAATGCGTGTGCATAGTTCGCCCTACTCCCAAGGCCTTACGCCCTATGAAATTGTTTTCGGGAGGCCACACCCCTCTGCCCTAAACCAAGGGATGACCTACTTGCTGAGATTTCTAATCATGACCTGCTTAAGTCCCTCCAGGCCCTGCAAAAAACTCAAGATCTGCTTTTCCCCTTGTCGAGACGCCTCCACGATCTCCCTCCTGTAAAGCCACATCAGTTTCAGCCGGGGGTCTAGTCTCGGTCCTGAGACACCAAAAGGAGACTTTGGAGCCCCATTGGAAAGGACCCCACACAGTAATCCTGACAACCCCCACTGCCGTTCAGGTTGACAGGATCTGGCCCTGGGTCTGTCACTGCCATCTACCTTCAATGGAGGGTGCAACAACATACTGGCCCTGAGGCGACTCCAAGAAACTGGCAAGTTCAAGAACTGACCCTAACCGGCCCTCCCGAGGTGACTTCACCAGTTTTTCACCTTGATTTCTGTGACCTTGTGGGGGTGTTCTATAGGCTCACAGCTTAAGAAAGACCCATACCCGGTTCGTGCACAGAGAACACTCATAAATACTGGGGGATGTATACATGCTGATGGGTGGGGGTGTGCTACTAACTGCCTCATGCAACAATTCGCTAAGAAACAATTTTACGTCTGTCCTGGGGGCTAATGTCTATGGATCATGTTGAGGAACAAATGATTATTTCTGTTATACATGGGGCTGTGAAACCAATGCACCCTGGATCAGGGAAAATAGGGGACCTCATTAGGATCAGCTGAGTCTCTGTTCTCCTGGTCTCCGTGAGTGACCACCCTCATCACTGCTTTAACAGGACCACTTGTCCTCTTCACCTTAACTTTAACTGGGGGTCCCTACATTCTAAATTACTTAAATTCATATGAGAAAAACTAGCCATCTCCTGGTCCTAAAACATCAGCCCCAACACCAGACCTACCACCCACTGAACAGCCAGGACCTTGATCAGCCCGGCACCCACTTAGAGTCTAAGATTTGACTCTGGAATAAGAACTCAAGGGGGGAATGTTGAAATGAAGAAGGGCGTGGTAAAAATTTGAGGTATTAAAGAAAGCCCCAGGAAACAACTTAATAGCAGAAAATACCATAGAATAATCTTACCTTTGTCTTATAAAACACTGTCACAAGACAAGCCTGGGGGCAACCTTGCAAGTGACAGCCTGCAAGTGACCCCTAGACCTTGACCACATTTTACAACTAACAGGAGTTAACCAATCAATGTAAAGGTCAGTTCACCCTCCCTGCTTTGCAATCTCACGACTTAAATACTGGGCACTGAGGAAACTCGCTGTCGCCCCCTGCTCTGTGTAGCTTGGGGTGCGTCCCTGGTGCACCAGTATTTTTCCTATTGGGCCTATTTTTTTAATAAAATTTAACCTTTAAAGTAACAGTGTCGCATCTTGAAAATCACGGACCCTAACACCTCCAGATGGAAGTACCTCATGAAAATGCCTGGTAGCTTCTGATTCAGCATCTGGAGGTAGAGCCTGACTGGCCAAAAGAAATCAGCTACCAGAAAGTGAGCAAATTCCTGAGCATCAGATGGAGACTACACACAGCCTGGAGACCACAGTCATCAGGAAGGTTGAGAAAAGGAACCATACTTTAAAGAGACAGATCTCCAAGCTATGTTAAGAGACTTATTTACATTGGGATAAGGTCTTGGCCATTGCCTTGTTTAGAATTCAGATAGCCTCTAGAAACAAGATCATATTAAGCCCTTATAAAATTGTGTATGGCACACCCTTCCAGGCTGCCTCAGTACAGCCTTCCCCACAGGCAGAAAATGACCCTAAAGTTCAGAATTCACCAGTTTTCTCTCCCCAAGTCTTTACTCTCTCCTCAGATAAAAAGTTGGAGAGCAGGCCTCAAGAACAGCTGGAAGAGGAGTGGACTGGCCCATGGGAAATCCTCTTGACCACTCCTACTGCCATGAAATTGGCCCAATCGAAGGCCTGGAAACATCATACCTGGGTGAATCCTTACCCCTTGGCAGACGGACACTACAGATCTCAACCACAAGCAGTGGACCACCACTCCCTGAGGGGAAACTAAGATAAGGTTCAAAAAATGTCTCCCAGAATCCTCACTCTTCCGAGGACTCACCTGAGCTCTAGGACTTTCACAAGACATTGTCCTTTTTGATTAAATGAAAGTACACAAAGTGTAATGAATGTTTTCTAATTTCTGTCTAGTGGGATATACTTATATTGAATAAATTTTTACCTCATGTTTAATTGGTGTATGTACCCCTCTGGAATTGATTAGGTATTTTATCTTGTTCAGACACTTTCAAAGAACATCACTTACAGGGGTATCTATAACTGGGGACCAGTTAAGAAAGAAAAGGATGGCGAGATATTTTCAATCCAGCTTGAGACTGTTACCCCTAGTGAAAACAGTCAAATTTTCAGGGTGCCCTTCCTTCTATTACAGTCTTAATAAACCCATCCTCAAATGTAACAGAAGTATAACGCTATCCTATGCTAATAGACACATTAAGTTACCTAAAAGATAATTCTTGCTGTGTAGAAGTTAGACCTTTTTCATATGTCCCCATCAATGCTACAGGTAGACTTACGCCTTGGGAAGGCTCAACCAATTCCTGCCCCAGATTAAAGACATTTGACCTAACCATACCCAAGTTGTAAGAGAGATTAACTTTCCCATAGATGGCCATAGTGATGTACATCTGTTCAGTTTAGCTAAATATGTATTCTTGTCCCTTTTTGTCATGCCTGCCTTGGCAATAGGTTTAATAGGCTAGTCTGTGCCATGATTAAGGCCTAAATGCTACCTCACAGGCCATAAACACTTTAGGAGCTGAACTGGAACAAGTCAGAGGCAATTCTGGAAAACTGGTCAGCTACAGACTACTTACTCCTAAGACATAATCATGAATTTAAAGATCTTAAGGAGATATGTTGTTTTAATTTGTTTGATAGTTCCAAACTGGTAGAGAACAAAAACAATAGAGGATATTGTAGATAACATTGAACAGTAAGAAGGCTTCCTCGGGTCAGAGTTTGAGAAATTACTCTCTTGGGTCCCCATCCTCATACAGTTATAGAGGCTGAAACATCCCAAGTCCATAAGTAAGAATAAAGACTTCCCCTGGCTGATGAAGCTGCAACAGCTGGTGAACTCAACACTGGTGGGTCAGACAGCATGGCTCTTGCTCACAGCCTGTGAAGATCAACAAGTTGCAATTATCAGCAGGCAAGACCACAGCTAAGCTGCTAGCTCAAGTCCCCAGAGGTCAGATGAACAGGAGCCAACTATAGAATCCACAATGAGCAAAAGCCCATGACCCTTGCCAGAATACCCGTCTATGTTCAGTTCAGGCCACACACCCAAGGAAACTCCCTTTCAGCTGATTGGCTATTCATAGCAGATCCCATCATGGAGGTAAACACATTATATCAAACCTCAACATGGAAGTGATCACAGCATACCATGATTGCCAAATCACTGATAATTGTGGTCTAGCAAAGTTGACACACAACCTTAACCATCACAGATGGTTACAATAAAAAACACAAATAATAAATAAAATAGCACCTCATTACCTCAGAGATAGCAGACAAAAACAGGTTATATGAAATAACAGGATAAGATGGGTCAAACAAATGAGCAAAATCAAAGGACAGAAAACCTTTTTGAAGAGGAAATGACAATAAAACATCCTCATAAGGAATTGAGAAAACAGATATATGATCCTTAAAGAGGTCACGGAAAATACAAACAAAACCTGGAAGAATTCAGGAAACAATAAAAGAGCAAAACAACAAAATAGACAATTAGAAACTGTACAAAAACAATAACTAGAAATCCAGACTATTAAAAAAAATCTCAGAAATAGATAACTCAGTAGAAGGACATGGGAGCATAGTTGAATGAACAGAAGAGTCAGTGAAATAGAGAACAAATCACTTTATACTAACATGTTTGAGGAACAATCAGAAAAAAGAATGAAGAATGCCTAAGAGTTGGGTGGGACATTCTAAAGAGGCAGAGTTTACACGTAATTGGAATTGTAGAAAAGAAGGAGAAGAAAAAAGGCAGTACTTCTGAAGATTTACTAACAGAAATTTTCACTTAAATCATGAAAAATAAGAATGATTCCATGCAAGAAGCTCAACAATCCCTGTTGAGTATAGACCCCCAAAGACTTAACATTGTGAAAATATCAGTACTACTCAAATTGATCTATAGATATAATGCAATCCTGATCCAAATCTCAACAATTTTAATGAAATGGTAAAACTGATTTCCACCTTTACATGGAAAGGAAAAATGCCCCCAGATAACTAAAGCATTGTTGAAGAAGCATCACAAAGTAGGAAGCCTTACACTTCCTGGTCTAGGAACTTACTTTTTACGGTGACAGCAGTCACAACAGCCTGGTAGTGGTGTAATGACACAACACCTAAACCAAAGGAACAGAATTGAGAATGCAGAACTAAATTCGTCAAACTATGGACAGTTGAAATTTGACAAAGTGTCAAAATCAATTCAATGGAGAAGAGAGAGTCTGTTTAACAAATGTTGCTAGTAAAATTGGGTATTAATTTATCGAAAAGTGAAACAGGATACATACCTCATACCACACAAAAATTAAGTTAAAATGGTTCAAAGACATAAATATTAAGCCTGAAATTACCAAATTTCTGGAAGATAACATAGAAATAAAACCAGGAGTTTTAATCTATGGCCAAAAAGCCAGCCAAGTGCCATAGAGTCGGTAATCTATGGCATAAATACACTATTAAACATAACTAAAAAATGCACAAACAAAAGATAAACTCGATACCTGGGACCTCCTAAAAATTAAATAGTTATGTTCATAAGACTTCACCAAGAGTAAAAAAACCTCATAGACTGAAGAAAAAAATTTGGCAATGACATATCTGACAAGAATCTAAACTCTAAATTTCATAGAAAACTTCAACATCTCAGCAACAAAAAGACAATCCAAAATAAAAAAAATTAAGCAAAGAAGATGACTAGACGCTTTACCAAAGAAGACATTGAGGTGGTTAACAAACATGAAGAGATGCTCACAATCAGTAGCCCTTACTACACCAAATCAAACCCACTGCTGTGCAGTTAATTTCTACTAATGGAGATCCTGTAAGACAGAGTACAACTGCCACATAGGGTGCCTAAGAAGTGGCTGGTGGATTTGAACTGCTGACGTTTTGGTTCGCCACTGTAGCTTGCTCTCACTATTAACCACTGCACCACCAGGACTCCATCAACAATGGTAATAGCAACCAAAAATATACAGGTGGTTACACAGGTAGACATGAATGCCGCATAAATGTGGGAGGATGTTTGGGAGGACACACATCTGCATGCACAGGAATAGTTGTGGACATGTATATACATATTTGTATGTGCTGCATATATATTCGTATATACAACAGATCACATAGGGGACACAGTTACGGAAATTTCTTAGACATATCCAAACACCTTGTAAGACTTAGTTTATGCACGTGAAGGCTAAGGAATATAGTCTTGAAGGACATGTAGCTCAACCGGCATGCCATAATTCATGAAGATGATAATCTTCTACATCTTACATTGGTGAGTAGCATCTGGGGTCTTAAAAGATTATGAATTGCCATCTAATAAACAGCTCTTGGTCTCTTTGTGTGTGGAGCAAAGAAGAGTGAAGGAAACCAAAGACTGAAGAACAAAAGTAGTCCAAAGGACTAAAGGTCCATACAAACGACATACTCTTCTAGTTTTAGGCAATAAAAAATAGATGGTGCTTGCCTACCATTAAGGATCACTCTGACCAGGGATACAATAGATAGTCCTGGTTAGAATGAGGAAAAAAATGTATAACAAAACTTAAATTCAGAGGGAAGTCCAGACTTGCTAGATTAATAGAAACTGGAGGAACTCCCAAAACTACTGCCCTAGCACCCTCTGTTAACCTGGAACTGAAGCCACTTCTGGAGATCACCTTTCAGTCAAATACTAGATTGGCTTATGAAATATAGAATAACACCTATGAGAATGTTCTTCTTAGAGCTATCAACTGTAGGAGACCAAATGGACAACAGTTTGCCCAAAAGCAAAAATAAGAAGGCAAGAAGGGGTAGGGAAACTGAAGGAATGGAAAAGAGGGAAGGCAGAGTGAAACTGAGAGAGTGTTGACACATTGCAGGATAGCAACCAATGTCACAGAACAAACTGTGTTTAAATTGTCCAATAAGAAACTAATGTACTATGTAAACTTCCACCTAAAACACAATAAATGTTAAAAAAAAATTGACTGCTTCTTACTGTTTTAGTCATCTAGTGCTGCTCTAAGAGATACGACACGAAGTGGATGGCTTTAGCAAAGAAAATTTATTCTTACAAAGTCCAGTAGGCTACAGGTCTGCACTCAGGGTGTGCGCTTGAAGGGAAGGGCTTTCCTTCTGTCACCTCTGGAAGAAAGTTCTCATACTGCATCAGTCTTTTGTCAGGGTGCATCTTCTCACAGGAACCTCTGGTACAAAAGATGTGCTCTTCTCCTGGTGCTGCTTTTTTGATGGTGTGAGGTTCTCAATTTTCTGCTTGCTTCCCTTTCCTTTTATCTGTTGTAGGACAAAAAGATAAAGGGTGGTATGAACCACACTCCAGGGAAACTCCCTTTACAGTGGAGCAGGGAGGTGATCATATGAAGGGTTTTACAATTCCACCCTAATCCTCTCTAACCTAATCTACTCCGTTAACCACAGGCAGAGATTAGGATTTATATCATCAAAATATCACAAAACAGAGGGCAATCACAGAATACAGGGAATCCTGTCTCAACCAAATTACTACATGTATTTCTGGGGGGACAGAATTCATTCCATCACACTTACTCATGTTTTTAAAATCATAAATCACTTTAAAATATCCTTGGAGAGAAAGATCATAACTCAAAAGAAATATAATAAAATGAAACTAGAAAAATAGGGGGAAAAAAAAGCCGACTAGATATTTTCATTTGGAAAGACCAGTAGTACCACAAGATACCCAAACTCAACATGTCCAAAGCAGCATGTATTATATCCTCCCTCCCTGTGTTCCCACCAGATCTTTTTCCTTGGCCCTCTGATTCAGTGAATGATGACATCATTTATCCCAGTTTTCCCAAGCCACAATCCTCTTAGTTGCCTAGAACCATCCTCTCCCTCATCCCTGTACATGAGCAATTAAGCTTTTTTTCTTCTACTTTAACTTTATTTATTTCATTTTTTTAAAATTTAATATGACTGAGTGAAAATGTACACTCTCGTATAAATTTACATGCCCACCTATATCCAGCTTCCACTACACTCCCTGTCCGGTGACAGCACACAATTCCTCTCTGCTCCATACGTGTCTCATCCTCCCAACAGTCTCCTTTCCCCTCCTCTCCACCCACTTTCCTTCCTCCAACCAGAGGTCAGCAGGATGATATCCTATAGATGTATAGAACCATAAAGTGTGTCCAATATATGGTCACTCTGCATTGCCAAGTCCAATCCATTAGTGTCCAAAGAGTGGACCTTCGTTATGATTTATGGGTAAGGGCAGCATCAGGGCCAGGAGCCGTGTTCTGAGGGTAACTCTGAAACTGCTGGACTATCAACTGAGGTCTATTTAGTGGAGATATCAGGGTGCACCCCTTTTCATTCTTGTGTTACCAGTGAGACCCAACTTAGTGAGCTCCATCACGGCTATCACTGGTGGTGGCCAGGCACCATCTGGTTCTTCTGATCCCAAGTCGATGTAGGCACCCACTGATGTGGGTCTCTCTATCTTCTGGGTTGTCTTTCCCCCATGTCATTTTGGTCCTCGGTGAGCATCCGTTTCTGCTGAGTTGGGACCATTTGCTGTGCCCTCGGATGACAGCTTGGCAGCTTTTAAGACCCGAGACTCTACTCACCAATGTGGGTGCAGACAGCCCTCTGAGCAAAACGCTAATTGGCCTCAATTTTGCCTAAGATCATGGTCCTCTGCCCCCTGCCCCAGCTACTCTATCCTTGCAATATTGGGTTAAGATGGAAGGAGTACTCAAGTTATGCTGAAGTCCACTTAATGTCATTCTTGTTTCTAATGTGTGCTATCACTGATTTCACCTAACCAGATTTCTAGCATCTATCTAATCTGAACCCTCACTCCCTTGTTCTCCCTCAGTCCTCTCCCTTGCAGCTGTCAGAGTCTTTTCTTCTATACACAACTCTGTTTTTGAGATCTTATGGTAGAGGTCTTAAACAATATTTGTCCTTTTGTCACTGACTACTTTCACTCAACATAATGTCTTCCAGTTGAAACCAGGTTAAGAGATGTTTCCTGGAATCATCGTTATTCTTTATCATTGCGTAGTGCTCCATTGAGTATATGTACCATAGTTTACCTATCCATTCTACTGTTGTTGGGCATCTGGGTTGATTCCACTTCGTTCCACTTTCTCCACAGCCTCTCCAGCATTTGTTGTTTTGTGTTTTTTGGATCATGGCCAACCTTGCTGGGGTGAGATGGTATCTCATTGTAGTCTTGATTTGAATTTTTTTAATAACTAAAGATTGTGAACATGTCCACATGTGTTTTTTGGCTGCCTGGATCTCCTCTTTAGTGAAATGTGTGTCCATCTCCTTTGCCCATCACTTAATTGTACGATTTATCTTCTTCTTATTGATATTTTGTAGTATTTTATAGATTATGGACATCATGCGTCAGTCTGACATAGAGTTGCCAAATATTTTTTCCCATTCTGTAGGTGTTCTGTTAATTCTATTAGTAAAGTCTTTGGATGAGCAAAAGTGTTTGATTCTTAATAGTTCCCATTTACCTATTTTCTCTTCTGTTGATTGTGGTTTGTTTGACAGATTTTGGAGTCTGTCCACATTGTGTATAAAAACTTCCATTGTTGTTCCTACCTTTTCTTGGATGAGCTTTATTGTTTTAGGTTTGATATTTAGGTCTTTTATCTAGTTGGAGTTGGGTTTTGTATAAGGTGTAAGACATGCGTCTTGTTTCAGGTTATTGCCTATGGATATCCAGTTTTGCCAGCACCATTTGTTGAAGATACTGTTTTTATTCCCATTTAATGTCTTAGAGCCTTTGTCGAATATCAACTGTTCATAGGCACATGGTGTCATCTCTGGGGTCTACATTCTGTTCCACTGATCCATCTCTCTGCTCTTGTACCAGTACCAGGCCATTTTGACCACTGTGGCACTGTGTTCTTCTCCTTTAGTAGTACCTTACTTATCCAGGGCTTCTTCCCTTTCCAAACAAAATTGGTGATTTGTTTCTCCATCTCATTAAAAAATGACACTGGAACTTGTATTGGGATTGCATTATATAAGTAGATTGCTTTTGCCAAAATAGACATTTTCACAATGTTAAATCTTCCTATCCATGAGCAGGGTAGGTTTTTCCATTTATCTAAGTCTCTCTTAGTTCCTTGTAGTAAGGGCTTGTAGTTCTCTTTGTAAAGGTCTGTTATTTCTCTGGTTAGATTAATTCCTAGGTACTTTATCTTCTTAGGGGCTATAGTAAATGGTATTGATTTAATGATTTCTTCAGAAACCATCTTGTTGTTGGTATAAAGGAATCCTATTGATTTACTTATGTTTATCTTGTATCCTGAGACTTTGCTGAACTCTTCTATCAGTTTGAGTAGTTTATTTATAGATTCTTTGGGATTCTCTGCATATACAATCATATCATCTGCAAACAGGGAGATTTTGACTTCTTTGACAATGCAGATGCCCTTTATTTCTTGGTCTTGTCTAATTGCTCTGGCTAGAACTTCTAGTACAATGTTGAATAGGAGATGTGAGAGTGGGCATCCTTGTCTCATTCCTGTTCTGAAGGGAAAGTCTTTCAGTCTCTCTCCATTCAGGATGATGTGGGCAATTGGCTTTGTATAAATGGCCCTTATTGTGTTGAGGAATTTGCGGTCTATGCCTATTTTGCTAAGAGTTTTTAGCGTGAATGGGTGTTGGACTTTATCAAATGCCTTTTCTGCATCAATGGACAAAATCAGGTGATCCTTGTCTTTTGTGTTATTTATGTGGTTAATCATATTAATTGTTTTTCTGATGTTGAACCACCCTTGCATCCCTGGTATGAATCCAACTTGGTCATGATGGATTATTTTCTTGATATGTTGTTGTATTCTATTGGCAAGAATTTTGTTGAAGATTTTTGCACCTAGGTTCATGAGTGATATCGGTCTGTAGTTCTCCTTCTTTGTTGGGTCTTTCCCTGGCTTTGGTATCAGGGTTATGCTGGCTTCATAGAATGAGTTTGGGAGTACTCCATCCCTTTATATACTGTGAAATAGTCTCAGTAGTATTGGAGATAACTCTTCTCTAAATGCTTGGTAGAATTCTGCAGTGAAGCCATCTGGGCCCAGGCTTTTGTTGGGTTGCCAGTGTTTTGATGACCTTTCAATCTCTTCCTTTGTAATGAGTTTATTAAGTTGCTCTGCTTCACATTGTGATAATTTGGGTAGGTGATATGAGTCAAGGAATTTGTCCATTTCCTCTAGGTTTTCAAATTTGTTAGAGTACAGTCTTTTGTAGTATTCTGTTATGATATTTTTGATGTCTGTTGGATCTGTTGTGGCAACTCCCCTCTCATTTCTAATTTGGGTTATTTGTTTCCTTTCCTGCTTTTCTTTAGTAAGTTTAGCCAGTGGTTTATCAATTTTGTTGATTTTTTCAAGAAACCATGAGATACTATTTCACTGCAACAAGATTGGCCATGATCCAAAAAACACAAAACAACAAATGCTGGAGAGGCTGTGGAGAAAGGGGAACCCTCCTTCACTGTTGGTGGGGTTGCAAAATGGTCCAGCCTCTTTGGAAAGCCATCTGGTGCTTCCTTAAAAAAGTGGATATTGATACATCATTTGACCCAGTAATTCCACTACTTGGAATATATCCTACAGAATCAAGGCCTTTCACAGCAACAGACACATGCACCAGAATGTTTATCGCAGCACAGTCCACAATAGCAAAAAGATAGAATCAACCCAGATGCCCAACAACAGAAGAATGGATAGGTAAACCACAGTACATATACTCAATGGAGCACTATGCAATGATAAAGAATAATGATGATTCCAGGAAACATCTCATAACCTGGTTTCAATTGGAAGACATTATGTTGAGTGAAAGTAGTCAGTGACAAAAGGACAAATATTGTATGAGACCTCTACAATAAGATCTCTAAAACAGACTTGTGTATAGAAGAAAAGACTCTTTGACAGCTGCAAGGGAGGAGACGGAGCGAGGGCGAGTGGAGAGGGTTTAGATTAGATAGTTGCTAGAAATCTGGTTGGGTGAAATCAGTGATAGCACACATTAGAAACAAGAACAACATTAAGTGGACTTCAGCATAACTTGAGTACGCCTTCCATCTTAACCCAATATTGCAAGGATAGAGTAGCTGGGGCAGGGGGCGGGGGACCATGCTCTTAGGCGAAATCGAGGCCAATTGGCACAACTAGTGTTTTTCTAAGAAGGCTCTCTGCACCCCACATTGGTGAGTGGCGTCTGGGGTCTTAAAAGCTGCCAAGCTGCCATCCGAGAACACAGAACGGATGCTCACTGAGGACCAAAATGACATGGGGTAAAGACAACCCAGAAGATAGAGAGACCCACATGAGTGTGTGCCTACATCGACTTGGGACCAGAAGAACTAGATGGTGCCTGGCCATCACCAGTGATAGTCCTGATGGAGCTAACAGAGAAGAGTCTCACTGGCAACACAAGAATAAAAAGGAGTGCATCCTGAGATCTCCACTAAAAGACCTCAATTGATGGTCCAGCAGTTTCAGGGTTCCCCTGAGAGCATGGCTCCTGGCCCTGATGCTGCCCTTACCCACAAATCATAATGAAGGTCCACTCTTTGGACAGGAATGGATTGGACTTGGCAATGCAGAGTGACCATATATTGGACGCACTTTATGGTTCTATACATCTATAGGATATCATCCTGCTGACCTCTGGCTGGAGGAAGGAGAGTGCGTAGAGAGGAAGGGAAAGGAGACTGTTGGGAGGATGAGACATGTATGGAGCAGAGAGGAATAATGTGCTGTCACTAGACAGGGAGAGCAGTGGAAGCTGAACCTAGGTGGGCATGTAAATTTATACAGGAGTGTACATTTTCACTCAGTCACATTAAATAAAAAATTTAAAAAAAAAAAGAAAGAAACCAGCTTTTGGTCTTTTCAATTTTTTCAATTGTTTTTCTATTCTGTAATTCATTTAACTGTGCTCTAATCTTTATGATCTGGTTTCTTCTGGTGCCTGAGGGGTTCCTCTGTTGTTCTCTCTCTACTTGTTCAAGCTGTAGGGTTAGTTCCTTGATTTGGATTCTTCCTTCCAGATGTGTGCATTTATGGAGATAAACAGACCTCTGAGCACTGCTTTGGCTGTATCCCATCGGTTCTGGTAGGAAGTGTTTTCGTTCTCATTGGAATCCATGAATTTCTTTATTTCATCCTTGATTTCTTCTATAACCCATGTTTTTTTTGAGCAAGATGTTGTTCAATTTCCAAGAGTTCCACTTTCTATGTTTTTTCTGCTATTGATTTCAACTTTTATGGCTTTATGATCTGAGAAGATGTTTTGCAGTAATTCAAATGTATGGATTTTGCTGAAAATTGCAGTATGTCCTAACACATGGTCAATTCTGGAGAATGTTCCATGTGCACTGGAGAAGAAGGTGTAGTTGTCTGCTGATGGGTAGAAAGTTCTGTATATATCAGTGAGGTTTAGTTGGTTAACTGTGGCAGTGAGGTCTTCTGTATCTTTACTGAGCTTTTTTCTAGACGATCTGTCCAGTATTGAGAGTGGAGTGTTTAAGTCTCCCACTATTATTGTGGAGTCACATAACTCTCTTTTGAATGTAGTCAGTGTTTCTTTGACGTATATATGTGCTCTGATATTAGGTGCATAAATATTTAATATAGTTAAGTCTTGCTTGTGTACTGAACCTTTCAGCAATAAATAGTGTCCATCTTTGTCCACGATGGTGGATTTTACATTAAAGTTGATTTTGTCTGAGATTAGAATTGACACACCTGCTCTTCTTTGTTTATTGTTAGCTTGATATATATTCTTCCATCCTTTAATTTTCAGTTTGTTCCTATCTTTAGGTCTCAAGTGAGTTTCTTGTAGACAACATATAGATGGGTCATATCTTTTGATCCAAGATGTCACTTGATGTCTCTTTACTGGAGGATTCAGTCCATTCCCATTCAATGTAATTATTGATAGGTATGTGTTCACTGCTGCCATTGTGATATGTTTATTTTTGTGTTGACGTTTTCTCTGTTGTTCTTATTTGTCTGTTCTGGGACATTCTTTTTGGTGAGTTGATTTTTCACCTTTTTGAGAGCAGATTTTGTCGTTGTTGAGACTCCTGTGTTAGATTTCTTGAAATGATATAATACATCTTTGTTGTGCTTTACAGCTGCCCCTATGATCCCCCTTAATAAACTATATATAAACCCAATTTTAATTACTACCTGTCTTGTCATCTTCCTCTCCATCTGGAAGGACTGTAACAACTACAGTACATCCCTCTTTTTAATACGATGGCACCATAGTTTTCATGATAATCACTGGATTGCTTCTTTCCGTATTAAAGCTGTGATTGACTTTGGCGCCTTCCCTAACTGAGTAGAGTTATGAGTAGTGTGTCATTTTAAAATATAAAGTTAGTGGTTTCATTCTTCTAAGCCAGAGCCAAGAACTTCTTTCAGTATTTCTTGTAGTTTGGGTTTGGTTTTTAGTCTCTGAGTTTCTTTTTATCTGGCAATGTCTTAATTTCTTTTTCGTATTTGAAAGATAGTTTTGCAGGATATATAATTCTTGGTTGGAAGTTCTTCTCCTTCAAGGCTTTGAATGTGTCATGCCACTGTCTCTGTGCCAGCATGGTTTCTGCTGCGAAATCTGACGAAAGCCTACAGGGTTTCCTTCTGAATGTTAGCTTTGCTTTGAGTCTTGTTGCTTTTAAGAGTTGCTGCTTATGTTCATTTTGTTAAGCTTGATTATAATATGTCTTGGAGTCATTCTTTTGAGATCTATATTGGCTGGTGTACGATATGCATCTGAGACGTCTATATTCTCTTCCTTCATGATTTCTGAGAAGTTTTCTTTCAGCAGCTCAGCAACGATACTCTCTGTGTTCTCAGATGTCTCACCCTGTTCAGGGACTCCAGTTAATCGAAGGTTGTTCCTCTTAATAGAGTCCCACATGCTTCTTAATGCTTCTTCATTTTTCTTGTTTCTTTTTTCTGATTTCTGCTCATAGACACTGGTGTCAGTAGCTGTCTTCCAAGTCAGAAATTCTTTTTTCCATTTGTTCCATTCTGTTTTCTTGGTTTTGCATGGAAGTTTCTATGTCTTTGATTTTGTTCTTGATCTGTTGGATTTCAGAGTACTGGTGTTCCATCAGATTGAACAGCTTGTTTAATTTCTCCTTTTGTTCTGCTGCATTTTGTATAAGGTCTAGAAGGGCTCTGTATATAATCATTTTGTATTCACTTTCTGATGCTTTCATAAACGTTTCTTCATCTGGAAAACTCCTTGGTTGCTTTGTTTGGGAGCCTTCTGAAGCCATGGGTGATTTCCTGTATGCCACAAGTGTCTGTTGCTTTTTGGGTCCCATGTGAGTGAGTAGAGGCTGGAACAAATACTGTGAGGATGGACTGCAAATGTTTCTCTAGGCTGTCTTAAAATGTAAAGCAAAAGGTATCTGACTACTTCCCAAGTCAGTCAGGTTTTCAAGTCTAACGGTCCCTCTTCCCAACTGGCAAAGTAAGCACCTCTATATCTAACCCCAGATGGTAGAAACTAGTTCAAAGTACAGCAATGCTACTGCCCTGTTGGCCTCTGTAGACAGGGCCCAGCTTTAGGTGAAACTGTGTAGAGTAGTGCTTTTCTGGTGGAAAAGTACTCTCATGTGGGTAGGGTCTGGCTCCCAAGCTAAGAATTAGGTCCAGCTGCAGCTGCCATATCAAGATGGCGCTCTCCACACAGGTAGCAGATAGAGGAGCTAGAGGTACTGAAAGGTAGTGATTTCTCTGCTTCTGTTGCAGGGCCCCGAACGTAGGCGGCACTGTGTAAATTATTGTTTTTCTGTTGGAGAAGCGCTGTTCTGTTTGCAGGCACTGGCTCCCAGACTATGAATTAGGTCCTGCTAAAATCTCCATATCCAACATGGTGTCCCACACACTGACAGTGAAGTCCATACAAACCCCGCTGTGGCAGATATAGCAAGACAGGCCCGAAGTGGCTAGATTAACAGAGTCCCAAGTCTGGCTCTCAAAATATGAGAATTTCACCTACCTGTCCCCCCAGCAGCTCATCTGAGTCTAGCTGCTAGGTAAGACCCAGCTCCGCCCGCCAGCCAAGACAGAGGGAATAAAAAGTCAAAATGGTGCATTTACCTTCAGTCCGTGAGAGCCACGGCTAGCCAGGAGCAGGAGTCCGTGAAAGAAAGGAGATTTTTCATTCAGTGGTATGAAGTCCAAATTAACAGCCCTGTGCCATGTCCTGGGGCTGATTAGGTGATCAGAAGACTCCATTTGATCATCAGTTCAGGTCTTGGTTTCCAGAGAGATATAGGGAGATGTGCGCTTAGTCTGCCATCTTGACTCCGCCCCCGAGCAATCAAGCTTTTAAAGATTGTCTTAATTATCTAGTGTTGCTGTAACAGAAATACCACAAATGGGTGGGCTTAATGGAAATTTATTTTCCCATAGCTCAGAAGGGCTAGAAATCAGGACTCACACGGTCTTGAGCAAAGTCCTTTCCTGTTGGAAGTTCCTGGAGCTCTTTGGTGTTCCTTGCAATAGGTCTTTTATCTATGTCTCTATGTCTAATCTGTTCTTTTTATATGGCACCATTTAGAAGTGATTAAGTCTAAAACGCAGCATACTTGGGTATTGCTTAATTAGCATAACAAAAGAAAACCCTCATTTTCAAACAGGATTATTAGGATTGTGTGTCTTCTATTGGGTATGATTTTCAGTGTTTACATGTGATCACTCCCATGATTAAATCTGCTGTGAGTAGTCAGGCAGTTCAAGGCATGTTTTCTTAGAGACGTGGCCTGGATCCAGCAGCAATATTCTGTTTGTCTGACCTCCAGCTCTTAAGACTTCAGCTATCAGCTCATCTGCAGATCTTGGAATTTGTTGATCTTCACAGCTTGAGAGCAAGTGCCCTGCTTTATGATCTGCCAACATTCGGACTGTCAGCCCCTATGGCTGCATGAATCAAGAGAAGCCTGCATCCTGATCCATGGGCTCAGGACATTCCAGCCTCCACAATCAAGTGAGCTACTTGACTCGCTTTTATCTCTAGAGAATCACTCTAAGACAAGGGGTTAAGACTTCAATACGTGTTTGGAGGGGAGCATAATGAAATCCATAACAAGCATCATTAAAATATTTATTTACTGTATTGTGATTAAGTGAAAGTATACAATCCAAATCAGTTTTGAATCCTCACCTCTCTGCAGCTCCTTCTGCTCTCCCTACACAGCAGCAGCACACTCCTTCTTTTCATTCTATATTTCTAGCATCCTCTTTAACAAGCATCTGTCTCCTCCTCTCTACTGTCTTCTTTCTCATCTAGAAAGAGACCAGTAGGACAGCTGTTTCAGTCAGCTAGGGCTGCTGTAACAGAAATACCACAGAGTGGATGGCTTTAACAAAGGAAAGTTTATTCTCACACAGTCCTGTAGGCTACAAGTCTAAATTCAGGGTGTCTGCTCCAGGGAAAGGCTTTCCCCCTTGTCGGTTCTGGAGGAAAAGTCCAGCATTACATAAGTCTTTGTCTAGGGAGCATCTTGGTGCAGGAACCTAAGATCTGAAGGACACGCTCTTCTCCCAGTGCAGCTTTCTTGGTGGTGTGAGGTTCCCAATTCTCTGCTTGTTTTCCTTTCCTTTTACCTCTTGTAGGATGCAAGGATTAAGGATGGGGCAAGCCACACTCCAGGGAAACTCCCTTTACAGTGGAGCAGGGAGGTGATCTTCTGAAGGCATTTACAGTCCCATCCTAATCCTTTAACATACAGCAGAGTAAAATCACAAAATGGAGGACAATCGTAGAATACAGGGAATCATGGTTACATGACTACACCTATTTTGGGGGTGGCACAATTCAATTCATGGCAACAGCTTCCTATAAATGCATGCAACCATAAAGTACACACGCCATGTGGTCACACTGTGTCCCCAAGTCCAGTCCATTCTTGTCTGAAAAGTTGACCTCATTACTGGTTTCCTGTCAGGGAAAGCAGCAAGTCTAGGAGCCATGTTCCCAGGGGATCCTCCAGGCTGTCAGACTATCAGTTCAGGTCTTTCAGTAGAGTTCTTGGGCTGCACACCTCTTTTTCCCCAGAACCCCCATCTCTGCTACTATTTCCTTTGAAATTTGAAATATTAATTCAGAAAATCTTTCAGTTTATTGTGAAATACAGGTAGGTTGATTTACTCTATACTGTGTGCTGTGACTGCTTTCACTTAACCAAATTTCTATCAACTACTTAGTTTATGACCAAAGCTGTCCCTCCGACCTCATCCTTTTAGCCATCAAAGAGTGGTTTGTTTCTGTGCATAAGTCTATTTTTAAGTCCTTATAGTAGGGGCCTCATACAATATTTGTCCTTTTGTTGCTGACTGATTTCACTCAGCAAAATGTCTTCCAGTTGAAACAGGTTATGAGATGCTTCCTAAAATCTTCATTGTTCTTTATCATTGCATAGTGGTCCATTGAGTGTTATGCAGCCAGCCAAAGCCAAGTGCCGTCGAGTCAGATCCAACTCATGGTGACCCTAGGGCCCAGAGTAGAACTGACCCCCAGAGTATTCAAGGAGGGCCTGGTGGATTTGAACTGCTGACCTTGTGGTTAGCAGTGGTGGTACTTAACCTATTATGTACCATAGTTTATTTATCTGTTCATCTGTTGATGGCATCTAGGTTGATCTCATCTTTTTGCTATTGTGGACAATTCTGCAATAAATATTTGTGTGCATTTATCTGTTTGTGTAACTGCTTTAATTTCTGTAGGATATATTCCAAGCAGTGAGATTACTGGAAAGAGGCTGTATCATTTTGCAACCCCATCAGCAGTGTACGAGAGTTCCTCTCTCTCTGCAGCCTCTCCAGCATGTGTCATTTTGGGGTTTTAGGATTATGGCCAACCTTGTTGGGGTGAGATGGTATCTCGTTGCAGTTTTGATTTGGATTTCTCTGATATGTCTTTTGGCTGTCTGGTTGTCTTCTTTGGTGAAGTGTCTGCCATCTCCCTTGCCCATTGCTAAGTTGGGTTATTTACCTTTCTCTTGTTGATATTTTCCAGCACCTTGTAGATTATGGAGATCAGACATCAGTCAGACATATATTGCCAAATACTTTTTCCCATACTGTAGGTAGTCTTTTAACTCTCTTGATAAAGTCTTTGGATGAGCAATAGTATTTGATTCTTAGTAGTTCCCATTTATTTTTTTTCTCTTCTGTTGTTTGTGCTTTATTTGCCAGATGTTGAAGTCTGTCTGAGCTGTGTATTAGAACATCCATTGTTCTCTCTATTTTTTTCTTGCATGATCTTAGTTGTTTTAGGTTTGATATTTAGGTCTTGAATCCATTTTGAGTTAGTTTTTGTGTGAGGTATAGGTCTTGTTTCAGTTTCTTCCAGATGGCTATCTAGTTTCACCTACACCATTTGTTAAAGAAACTGTATTTACCCCTGTTTACTACCTTTGGGACTTTGTCGATTATCGACTGTTCATAAGAAGATGGTGGCATCTCTGATGTCTCTTTTCTGTCCCATTGGTCTACATGTGTCTTTCTGTAACAGTACCAGGCTGTTTGGATTACTGCAGCAGTGTAACACGTTCTAAGGTCAGGTAGTGTAAGACCTCCCACTGTGTTCCTGTTCCCCAAGTACTTTACTTAACCAGTTTCTTCCCTTTCCAGACAAAGTTGGTGATTTGCATCTCCATCTCATTAAAAAATGACACTGGAATTTGTATTGGGATTGCATTGTATATGTAGATCGCTTTGGATAAAATAGACATTTTCACAATGTTGAGTCTTCCGAGCCAGGAGCAGCGTAGGTTTCTCCACCTACATAAGTCTCTTTTGGTTTCTCACAGTACAGTCTTGGATAGGTCTCCCGTTTCTCTGGTTAGATTTATTCCTAGATATTTTATGTTCTTGGGAGCTGTAGTAAATGGTATTGATTTGGTGATTTCCTCTTTGATGTTCTCTTTGTTGGTATAAAGGAATGCTACTGATTTACTTATCTTATACCCTGATACTTCACTGAACTCTTCTATTAGTTCCACTAGTTTACTTATGGATTCTTTAGAATTCTCATGTATACAATCATATCATCTGCAAATAGGGAGATTTTTACTTCATCTTTGCTAATGCAAATACCTTTTATTTCTTCATCTTGTCTAATCACTCTGGCTAGAACCTCTAGAACAATGTTGAATAGAAGTGGTGAGAATGAGCATCCTTGTCTAGTTCCCATTCTCATGGGGAACTCTTTGAATCTCTCTCCATTCAGGATGATGTAGGTGGTTGGCTTTGCATAAATGCCCCTTATTGCATTGAAGACCTTCCCCTCTATTCCTGTTTTGCTGAGAGTTTTTAACATGAGTCAGTGTTGGACTTTGTCAAGTGCCTTTTCTGCATCAATTGACGAACTGAGGTGATTCTTATCCTTTGAATTATTTATGTGGTTGATCACATTAATTGTTCTTCTGATGTCGAACCAGCCCTACATCCCTGGTATGAATCCAACTTAGTCATGATGAGCTAGTTTTTGATATGTTGCTGAATTCTATTGGCTAGGATTTTGTTGAAGAGTTTTGCATCTAGGTTCATGAGTGATACTGGTCTGTAATTTTTTTTTTCTGTGGGATCTTTCCCTGGCTTTTGTGTCAGGGTTATGCTGGCTTCATAGAATGAATTTAGGAGTATTCCGTCCTTTTCAATGATGTGAAATAGCCTTGGTAGTATTGGAATTAACACCTCTCTGAAAGTTTGGTGGAATGCTCAGGTGAAGCCATCTGGGCCAAGACTGTTCTTGTCTGGTAGTTTTTTTAAATTATTATTTTCAATCTCTTCTTTTGTGATGTGTTTATTAAGTTGTTCTACTTCTCTTTGTGACAATTTTGGTAGGTGACGTGAATCTAGAAATTTGTCCATTTCTTCTACGTCTTCAAATCTGTTGGAGTACAATTTTTTGTAATGTTCTGTTATGATACTTTTGATTTCAGTTGGGTCTGTTGTAACATCTGTCATCTCATTTCTTATACAGGTTATTTGTTTCCTCTTCTGTTTTTCTTTTGTACGTTTAGCCAGTGGTTAATCAATTTTGTTGATCTTTTCAAAAAACCAGCTTTTGGTTTTGTTAATTTTTTCCATTGTTTTTTTCTCCTCTAATTCATTTAGTTCTGCTCTAATGTTTATAATCTGTTTTCCTCTGGTGCCTGAGGGTTTCCTTTGTTGCTCTCTTTCTACTTGTTCAACTTGTAGGGTTAATTCTTTGGTTTGGGCTCTTTCTTCCTTCTGGATGTGTACATTTATAGAGACAAATTGACCTGTGAGCATTGCTTTTGCTGTTTTCCATAGGTTCTGGTAGGATATGTTTTCATTTTCATTTGAGTCCATAAATTTCCTTTTTGTGTCTTTGATTTCTTCTATAATCCATGGATTTTTTGAGCAAGGTGTTCAGTTTTCATGAGTTCAGATTTCTGTGTTTTTTCTGCTATTGTTTTCAGTTTTTATGGCTTTACAGTCTGAGAAGATGTTTCACAATAATTCAGTGGATTGGATTTTGCTGAGATTTGCTTTATGTCCTAACACATGGTCTATTCTGGAGAATGTTCCATGTGCACTGGAAAAGAAGGTATACTTGTCTGTTGTTAGGTAAAAAGTCCTGTATGTGTCGATGAGGTCTGGTTGGTTTATTGCTACAACAAACTGGTTTGTACTTATACTGAGCTTTTTTCTGGATGATCTGTCCACTACTGAAAGTGGAGTGTTGAAGTGTCCTATTATAATTGTGGAAGGATAGATCTCGTTTTTCAAAGTTGCCAGCACTTGTTTGATGTATTTAGATGCTGTGGTATTGAGTGCATAAATATTTAATGTTGATATATCCTGCTTATGTATTGAACCTTTCAGTAATAATGACCATCCTTGTCCATGATAGTGGACTTTACATTAAAGTCTATTTTTATCTGAGATTAGTATTGCCATTCCTGCTTTTCTTTGTGTGTTGTTAGCTTGGTATATATTTTTCCATCCTTTGATTTTCAGTGTGTTCATATCTTCGAGTCTAAAGTGTGTTTCTTGTAAACAATATAGACAGATCATGTCTTTTGATTCAGGTTGTCACTCTCTGCCTCTTTATTGGAGCTTTCAGTCCATTTACATTCAGTGTAATTATTGATAGGTATGTATTTAGTGCTGTCATTTTAAAGCTTTTATTTGTGTTTATTTTTATGTTGTTGGTGTTTTCTTTATCTTAATATTTTGCTCTGTGTCATTTTTATCGGTTTACTTTTCATCTTTTTCAGTGTTGGTTTTGTGTTCGTTGAGACTCCTGTATTACATTTCTTGCTTTGACACATTGCATTGTTAGTTTGCTTTGATCCCCCATAATAGTCTAAGTTTAAACCAATCTTTAACTTCTATACATCTTCTTAATTTCCTCTTCATCTGAAAGGGTCATAGATGCTCTGGTATTGGATGCATAAATACTTAATGAGTTCTAAAAGGGCTATAACTACTGTATTATATCCCTTTTGTATTGTGATGATGTCAAAGTTTTCATGTTAAGATCACTGGTTCCCTTCTTTTAATATTTCAGCTTTGTTTGAGCTTTGTGACTCCCCTAGCTGAATAGGATTTTGGATGCTGTGTCTTGCATTGCATCCTTAAATATACATTTGTTGTTGATGTTTTTCTAAACAAACAGCTTCTTTCAGTACTTCTTGTAGTTTTGGTTTGGTTTTTACAAAGTCTCTAATCTGTTTATCTGCAAATGTCTTAATTTCACCTTCAAATTTGAGAGACAATTTAGCAGGACATATAATTCTTGGTTGGAAGTTTTTCTCCTTCAAGGCTTTGAATGTGTCATCCCACTGCCTTCTTGCCAACATGGTTTCTGCCAAGAAGTCAGATGAAAGCCTACAGGGCTTCCCTTTGTATGTTAGTTTTGTTTTAAGTCTCACTGCCTTTAAGAGCCTGGCTGGCCTTTAAGAACCTCTCTTTATGTTTCATTTTACTAAGCTTGATTATAATATGTCTTGGTGTCTTTCTCCTGGAGTCTAGTTTTTGTGGCATTCAATAAACATCTTGGATATCTATGTTCTCTTCTTCATAATTTCAGGGAATTTTTTGTTGCAACTCTTCAACAATTCTCACTGTATTTTTGGCTATCCCTCTCTTTTCAGGAACTGCCATCATTTGTAGATTATGGCTCTTGATAGAGTCTTAATTTCTTAATGTTTCTTCAGTTTTCTTATTTCTTGTCTTTGAATTCTCACAAACAGTGGTGTTAGTTGCTTTATCTTCAAGCTCACTGCCTCTGCCTTCTAATTCCTCAATCCTGCTCTTTTGGCTTTGTATTGAATTGTCTAAATCTGTAATTTTATTATTGACCTGCTGGATTTCAGATCATTGATGTTTGAGCATCAGTGTTCCAGCATACAACTTACTTAATTTTTCATTCTTTCCTGGTTCATTTTGTTTAATTTCTAGGGCTGTATACATAATTCTTTTGTATTCTATCTCCAGTAATTTCAGAAAGACTTCTTCATCTGGGATGCTGTTTGAATCTTTATTTGGGGGAATTTTCCAGAGCTATAGTGGTCTGCTTCTTTAAATGGTTAGATATTGTTGTCTTTGTGCCATCCAGAAGCTGCTAAGTTTCTCTAGTGTTACACCAATGAGAGCTGTGACATAAATTTAAGAATGGAGTGCATAAGGGGACTGCTTGATTTGGTTGCTAGCTGCCACTGCATTCTTTAGGTGCAGCTGACTAATTTATAGCTTTTCTCACAATATAGAGTCGGTGGTGCTGCTCTGCTTGGTGGCTGGCTCCACCTGGGCCCTCAGGGGTGGCAGGCCCCACCTCCTGGCTGATACCACTGGTTAGCTACTTGTCTAGACAGGCACTGTTTCTCATGTGAGAATTAGCTTGTGCTGAGCCCTCAGGTGAGGTTGATTCTGCCTCTCAGCTGACCAAAATGGCATCCTGCCTGAGTTGCCTGTTACTGTGAGTCATCAGAAGCTATGGAGCACTCATAGAGGGTGGGGGGGGGGAGGCACTGGCACCCTCAGTTGCTCACCACTCATGGGTTCCATAAATGTGGCTGATCCAAGCACAGTCTCTCTGCTGTGGGATATGCTGTTTATTTAGGCACTGCAGATCAGCAAAGCAGCTGGGGCCATGCCAGGCTCACAGTCTCAGCTGACTGAGTCCCAGCCTCCCAGCCAACAAGGAAGGTGTCCATACCTGTGATCCTCCCAGGCACCATGCCAGTGGAAGCAGTACTCACTGTGCTGCTGTCTCGCCACCAGCAATGTATTTTCCCCCTTGCTGTTGTGCTGTCCAATCTCATGACCCTATGCCCAATCCTGGAGCTCCCAGAATATCCACACTGCTCCTTTCAATTACTGTTCTGGGCCTTAGTTCTCAGAGGGAATTGAGGAAAAGGGTGTCTAGTCTGCTATCTTGGCCTTGCCTCTTTCACATCATTAAAAATTTGTACATATATCTTCATCTTTAATATTACTGCTCCAGCTGAAGACTGTCTTCAGGGTTACAGTCCCAGTTTCCTTAGTCTAATCTTAGGTTTCTGTAATCCATTGTCTACACTGATGTACTAACTGCTCTGTAATTCCATAACGGCTCTCCTCTCTCATTTTGCTGGCCTCTACTTGTCCAAGATTAAATTCAATTTCCCTGTCTTCATGAAAGATTTCCATAACCCTTTATTCTAAATTGTTTCTCTTTCTCATTGCCATCAAGTTGATTCTAACTCCTGGAAACTTATGTCTTACAGAATAGGAGTGACACCTAGAGGCATTTATACTAAATAAGGATCCTCTTCTAGGTGCTCTCGTAGTACCTGACTCTTCTAGCATTGCATCCATTACACAATGTTATACTTCTTCATTTAAAAAAAAGGATCTCTCACTTAGGCTATGAAACCAAACATATTGCCATTGAGTCCATTCCAACTCACAGCAACCCTAAAGGACAGAGTAAAACTGCCTCATAGGATATCCAAGGAATGGCTGGTGGATTTGAGGACTGTTGATTTTTTTTATTAGCAGCTGTACCATTTAACAACTTAGGGTTTCCACTTAGGCTGTAAGTACCTAAAAATTAGGGACAGCATCTGTCTTGTTTGTGTTTTTCCCCAAGACTGAGCATATTCTCTGGCACCATGACATATAGTGAGTTTTCATAACTATTGAATAAATGACTAAGTAGATGAATGAATGAATGAGGTAAATACTATTATTCCCATTTTGAAGTTGTGGAATCTGAGACAAGTTGCTCAAGATCACATAGTTAGTAAATGGCTTAGCCACAGTTTGCTTGATGATCGTAGATGTGCCTTTTATCTCTGTATATCTTTCAGGTACAAAATAACACTTAAGGATGAATGAAAGTTAGCTGAATGTGTAATTCTAGGGTTAATCTGGGCTGATCTATTGTAAACATACTCCCAATTGCCTGGCTACCTAGCTTTTTCCACAGAGCCAACTATGTGCCAAACCTGAAGGAAATGTACAACTTGTGATGAATACAATCCTGTGATAGGACAGGAGTTCCTGGGTGGTGATAATGGTTGATGTGTTTGCTGCTAACCAGAAAGTTGGAACTCATAGTCCACTGAGGCTTTAAAAGAAAGACCTGGCAATGCACTTCTGAAAAATCAGCTACTGAAAAACCTACGGAGCATAGTTCAGCTCCAACACACTTGGGGATCATGATGAATCTGAATTAACTTGATGGCAGCTGATTTTGGTTGCTAGGATATTAGAGAGAGCAACCTGTATCAGCCTGGCAGCCTTGTTTAGAGGAAATGAGTGGATTATGCTTTACATCTGTTACTCATTATGTTCTCAATTTTTGCTATTGATCCTGGTTACGCAGACTTGTTTTGATTCTGCGAGCAGAAGAGTATAACAACTTTCCCTCAGATGAGACTGTGACTCCTCGGAAGCCAAGAGATCTTGCACACAATCCAAGACAGAGGCTTGGAAAGAGCCTGGGAGCCTTGCCCACAAGTCTTAGACCTTTCCCGTGTTTGCCTAGGCTTTCTTTCTCCTGCTGTGCCTGGGATACCCAGTACAGTCCCATCAACCCTGTGTAAATGTTGCAATGAGTTAGGAAGGTAAGCAAAAAGATATCTCAGAAGTAATGACTTAGAATGAAAAAAGAAAAACAAACAAAAAACTACAGGGGTAAATTGCTTGATTTTGAATCTCACCATTTCCACTTACTAGCTCAACAATCCTCAGGAGTTACTTAACTAACCTCTCTGATCTTCCTTGTTTATAAAAAAAGAAGGAAAAATAATACCTAGCTTGCAGTATAGTTATTAGAATTGAATTAGCATAAAAAGCACCTGGCACATTAAAAGGATCAACGGACTATAGCTACTTTATTGTAAAATCTTTGAGTACAAGGTCTTTGGAGCATTTCTTCACTTACCTGTTCATCTAAGTTCTCAACTTTGTCCTGTAGAGTCCAGTGCCGAAAATGAATCAGAATCAGTGGCTTCTAATCTTCTGAGTAAATAACCTTGAAATGGTATGAATAATGTACAGTGAAACCTGCAAAAGTCAGGAACTATGTCAGGTGGAAACCTGCTGAAAAACGAAAACTCAAATATTTTCCACTAGTAGAGAGCAATAGAAAAGTTCTATGTACCTTGTCAGAAGTGGAATGAAAAACTTGTGAGACCCAGGAAAACAAGGCAGTCCCGTCGGGTTGCGGCTCTCACAGGTTTTCCTGTTTAACATATAATCGCGTGGTACTGCGATTAAGTGCTTAGACCTAAACATTGGCACTTCAAACCCACCAGTCACTCTGTGGGAGAAAGATGGGGCAGTGCCAAGCCAGCTAAGTGCCATCGAGTGGGAGATGGGGCAGTAAGTAGTCTTTCCTAAAGACGTACAGCCTTGGCAAATCTATGGTGCAGTTCTACTCTGCCCTCTAGTGTTGACGTGAGTCAAAAACAACTTGAAGGAACTAGGTTTTTCAGACATAATAAAGAGGACCCTGCTTAACGAGGAGCTTCCATAATGAGATTTTGGTTCTCCTCTGGTGACAACTGACAGAAACGGATACAACTCAGGCAATTAAAGCATGTTCATGGTACATACAAACGGTCATTGGGTGGAATTCACTCAGCGGCTGTGCAGAAGAAAGGCCTGGCAATCTGGTTTTCTAAAGATGACAACCAAGAAAACCGTATTTTTACCTGACCTCCAGCTCTTGCTTGGCGCGTCACTGCAGCACGAATTGGGCAAAAGCAATAGAAGAGAAACTTGAGTTGGCTGGCCGAGCAAATTAGCTCGCCTGGTTCCTGTGATGCCAAAAGATGGCTTACTAGCAGGTACAGGGATTTATATATAGGGAGGAAACAGACCACCGGTGGGCCTCTGTTCAGGACACATTAAGGGGCGTTTCCATCAGAATTAGTGGACAGCTCCTGTAATGATGCCTACATGGTCCTGCTGGAGCAGTGGTAGTGGGGGTCAGGGAGGGACAGTGGCCACTTAGCTCCGTCCATCCGCCATGTGACAGCTTCCCACCTAAGTCGTGGTTTCCCGCCTCACTATAATACAGTTCCACTGTTTTTTTTAACACTTGGATGGTTGTGAGTCAGCATCAACTTCGCGGTACTAACAAAAATCATCATTTATTTACTGATTCAATGAATATTTATTAGGCCTTTTCCTCAGCAAAGAACTTAGCTGGACTCTAGGAATAGAGTTGAATGCCCCACTGCACCGCTTGGCCAGAACTAGTCACAGATTCCATTCGCTAGTGCTATTAACGCCAAAGTACAGGGGACTGCTGGCCCGCAGCGCCCGAGGATTCAGACAAGCCTCCAGAGGATGAGCGCTTTCAGCCTTTTGAGTGGCTCTGTCTGGGAAAGCAGCTGCTGGCCCGCGAGAAAGAGGACAAAGGGAGAAAAGAGGGGGAGGAGAAAGGCAGGAGGCGGGAAGGAGACTGAGAAGGGGGGGAGGGAAGAGAAAGAAGAAAGACGGGAGGGAAAGAAAGGGAGATGGGGTAGGAGAGAGGAGGAGGAGGGAGACGGGAAGACAACAGGAGAGGATTAAAAGGGATGGAAAGAGAAGGGCATGAGAGGGCACTGGGGGAGTCGCTCAGTGCCCCAGCAGACTGTTGGCACACATTAGGAAAAGGCTCCTCCTGGGTTAAGCAGAGAAAACCGTGGTGGCCTAGTGGTTAAGTGCTACGTCTGCTAACTAAGAGGTCAGCAGTTCAAATCCGCCAGGCGCTCCTTGGAAACTCTATGGGGCAGTTCTACTCTGACCTCTAGGGTCACTGAGTCGGACCCAACTAATCGGCAGTGGGTGGGTTAAGCAGAAGGTAGCAGCATGCTGTCACCCAAGGCGAAGGACTTTGGGGCCCTCCAACAGGGCAGACGATGCCAGGAGGAGGTGGCTCTCCCAAATCTGTGTGCAATGGGCCCAGCTGGGTTCGTTGGGCTACAGAGGCAGGCTAGGACCAAACAGGAGACGGAAGAGCTAGCCACGTCAGCGGCATCTAGCTTCTATTCGCCCTTGTGGACTCCACTAGTCAAACTTGTTTGGTCTGGGCTCTGAATCCAAGAATTGACTGCGCTGCGTCGCACCGCGGCCCCGTTGAGGAATTGCCGCTCAGAGAGTTCGGTCCCTCCTGGTTCCGCGGTCGTCTAGAAGTTGCTCTCTGCCCACAGTGTGGAAGACTCGTTTTAACGTGTGGGCACCTGGAGCCCTGAGCCGACCACCGTGTTCACAAATGCCACAGCATTATGCTGAAGGAGTGAACCTGGTACCTTAATCATTAGGCGGAGCTTCACCGCCAGGAGAATGATGACTCAGGACTGGTTTTTAAACTTTGAATGGAGGCAGTTGGGGTTAAAAAAACGCAGAGAGAAGATTATTCATAAGGAGTAGTTATAAATCTGCAAAGAGTTACAGACACAGTAGAAAACCAGCCCTCATTAATTTAATAGAATAATCACTTATGCCTAGAGTCCTAAAGTTCTTTCTTTGGCACTACCTGACCTCATCTCTTTTGCCTGTTCAGCTACCTGGATGAGAGGAATATCATGCATTTTACCAGAGACTGGGAGATACAGGCCTTTCAGCTCCGTCGATTACTTCCTCAAGGAAAGTCTTGCATTTCAAATAAGGGGATATATACAATTTCCTCAAACTTATCAATTATGAACACAAAGTAGTGTTCTGTACTCAAATAAGCAAATGCGAGGAGTCATGAAAGAGCCCAGAATTCAGGGGAATAGGATGAAGTTTAGAAAGAATAAGGGATGCTATCAGAAGTGGTCAGAAATGAAGCTGAATAACCTGCTTGCATACTAAACTGAATGATTTGGACTGGGTGTTGTAAGACAGGAAGCCAAAGGAGTATTGAAGATTCAGACAGGCAAGGCTGTCCTTGTGGTTTAGGAAAGTAACTATGATAGTAGAGCAGAGGATGAACTGCAGTAGAGACATAGATACCAGGGAGAAAGAACAGATAAAGGAAACGATTCCAGAAGTGTAGATATACTTAGGGCTTGGACCAAGGCAACTGTGGAAATGCAGAAGAAAGGCTTAGTTCAGGAAAAAGTGCTTAGAGACAAACTTTGTAGGATTTGGTTCTGATTGGCTTACCTGTGGCAAGGTGGCAAGAGGAGAATTACGGTGGTTAAGACAAAGCCAAGAAGATGAGCAAGACACTAAGGTCACAAGTGTGTTTATTAAATAATATTTCAAGTGAACAATTAAAATTAGAACACAGGCAGACAAGGCATACTGGGATGAAGTTGTTATGGTTGGATGCTGTTGGGTCAGTTCCAACTCAGAGCAACCATGTGTACAACAGACGGAAACACCACTTCATAGTCGTGGCTATGTTTGAGTCCATTGTTATCTCACTCTTTTTTGTTGACTCTCTGCTTTACCAAGCTTGATGTCCTTCTCCAGGTACTGGTCCCTCCTGATAACATGTCCAAAAGCATGTGACATAAAGTCTCATCCTTGTTTCTCAGGAGCATTCTGGCCATACTTCTTACAAGACATGTTTGTTCTGATACATTCAGTGTTCTTTGTCAACACCATAACTCAAAGTTGTCAGGTCTCCTTGGTCTTCTTTATTCATTGTCTAGCTTTTACATGCATGTAAGGTGATTGAAAATATCACGGCTTGGATCAGGCACACCTTAATGTTCAAGGTCACATCTTGAAAAAATCTTCTGCAGCAGATTTGCCCAATGCAATATGTTGTTTGATTTCTTGACTGTTGCTTCCATGAGCACTGGATGTGGATACAAGTAAAATGAAATGCTTAACAACCTCTATCTTTGCTCCATTTATCATGATGTTGCTTATTGGTCCAGTTGTAAGGATTTTCATTTTATGTTGAGGTGAAATCCATACTGAAGGTTATGGTCTTTTATCTTCATCAGTGAGTGCTTCAAGTCATCTTCACTTCCAGCAAGCAAGGTTGTATCCTCTGCATACCACAGGTCATTAATGAGTCTTCCACCACTCCTTCATATAGTCCAGTTTCTCAGATTATTTTCTCAGAATACAGATTAAATATAGTGAAAGGATATAACCCTGATGCAAAGCATTCCTGTCTTTAAACCACACAGTATACCCCTCAGCTGTTAGGTGATTGTCTCTCAATCTACATATAGGCTCCTCATGAGCACAATAAAGTATTCTGAAATTCCCATTCTTCTGAATGTTATCCATAATTTTGTTATGATTCACATAGTTGAATGCTTTTTCATAGTCAATAAAACACAGGTAAACATCTTTCTGGCATTCCCTGTTTCAGCCAAGATCCATCTATCATCAGCAATGACATCCCTCTTTCCATATTGTCTTCTGAATCTAGCCTCAATTTCTGGCAGTTTCCTGTTAATATAGTGCCGTGACTACTTTTGGATGACCTTCAGCAAAATTTTACTTCAATGTGATACTAATCATATTGTTTGACAATTTCTGCATTCTGTTCGATGACCGTTATTTGAAATGTGCATAAATATGGATATTTTATAGTCATTTGGCCAGGTGTTGCATTCTTTTACTGAAACACCTCAGTTGGATTCTGGTCAATTCCTGGAGCCTTGTTTTTTGCCAATACCTTCAGTGCAGCTGGAACCTCTTCCTTCCGTATCATTGGTTCTTGATCACAGGCTACCTCCTGAAATGGTTGAACCTTGACCAATCTTTGTTAGGGTAGTGACTCTGGGCATTCCTTCCATCATTTGCTGCTTCTTGCATCATTCATAATTTTGCCCATAGAATGCAACTCAAGTCTTGGTTTTTTTCTTCAGTTTTTTTTTTTAATTTGAGAAATGACAAACATGTTCTTCCCTTTTGGTTTTCTGCTTAAGGTTTCGCACATTTTGTTATAATACTTTACTTTGTCTTCTAAGCCGTGCTTTGCAATCTTCTGTTGAGCTCTTTTACTTCATCATTTTTTTTCCTTTCGATTTAATTATTCTACATTCAAGAGAAAGTTTCAGAATCTCTTCTGACATCCATTTTGATCTCTTTTCCTTTTTAATTACCTCTTCCTTTTTTCATGTACTTACTGCCGTCTCACAACTCATCTGGTCTTCTATCATAAGTGTTCAGTGCATCAGATTTATTCTTGAGATGGTCTAAAGTCAGGTAGTATATACTCAAGATCATACTTTGGCTCTTGTGGAATTGCTTTAATTTCTTTATCTTCAACTCAAACTTGCCTATAAATAATTGATGGTATGTTCCTCTTTGGCCCCTGCTTTGTTCCTACTGATGATACTGAGCTTCTCCATTGTCTCTTTTCACAAATGTAGTCAATTTGATGCCTATGTATTCCATCTGATGAGATCCATGTGTACAGTCATCACTTATGCTGTTTAAGAAAGTTATTTGCAGTGAAGAAGTCATTGGTCTCGCAAAATTCTGCCATGTGGTCTCCAGCACTGTTTCTGTCACAGAGAACACATCTTCCAACTACCAGCCCTTCTTCTTTGTTTCCAGCTTTCACATTCCTATCACCAGTAATCATCAGTGCATCTTGGTTGCATGTTTGACCAATTTCAGACTGCATAAGTTGGTGAAAATCTTCAATTTCTTCATCTTTGGCCTTAGTGGTTAGTGTGTAAATTTGAATAATCATTTTATCAAGTGGTCATCCTTGCAGGTATTTGGATATTATCCTATCACGGAGAGTCTTGTTTTTTTCGGGAGAGATCTTGAAATGTCCTTTTTGACAATGAATCCAGTCCCATTCCTTTTCAATTTGTCTTTCCTGGTATAGTAGACCATGTAATTGTCTAATTCAGAATGACCAATACCAGTCCAGTTCAGCTGACTGTTGCCTAGGATATTGGTCTTTATGAGTTCCATTTCATTTTTGATGACTCACAATTTCCCTAGATTCATATTTCATACTTTCCACATTCCTACTGCTAATGGATATCTGCTGCTGTTTCTTCTCATTTAGAGTCATGCCTCTTCAGCAAATGAAGGTCTTGAAAGCTCAGCTCCATCCCATGTCGTTAAAGCTGGGGAGACAGCTCTTCCTTAGTTGTATTTTGAGTGCCTTCCAATTTGAGGGGCTTATCTGCCAGCATTGTATCAGACAATGTTCTGCTGCTTTTCATAAGACTTTCACTGGCCAATTTGCTTTGGAAGTAGATCACTATGTCCTTCTTGCTAGTGTGCCTTTGGAAGTTCTACTGAAAACTATGCACCATGGGTGACCATGTGGTTATTCGAAGTACCAGTTGTATGGCTTCCAGCATCACAGAAGCAAGTAAGCCATTGTAGCCTGATTAAAGCGACAGATGGAGTGGTGGACTGGAATGAAGAATGAGCCTGAAGACAGGTGAAGTATGTCAAACTTACTAATGGTTAGTAGATTAAGATTATGAAAATGCTTGACTTACAGTAGGTAGTTAATAAACATTTGTTTTGAAAAGCATCACATGTAATTTCAGTAAAAATATCCCTTAAATACCTTTACCTGATGTCTTTGACAATCACGTATTAGAAATTCATATTTCAAAGATAAAACAGCATCTTATGTATCATTACTAATGACTTTCATTATAAAAGTTGTGTTGAAAATCATTTATAAGTCATTTGTAGTCTTGTAGGTAATTTGTGGAAATATGTAAAATGCCAGTGAAAAACTATTGTCACTTAATGCCCAGCTAAAATAATTCAACATAAAGACATTAAAGATATGCTTATTTCTTTAGAGCTAATGGAGAGTGTTTGTCTAATTGTATTTTTGGTGAAAGTATACACAGCAAAACAGTTTCCTATTCAATAATTTTTATATGTAATGTTCAGTGGCATTGGTTATACTCTTCAGTTTGTGTGAACATTCTCAGTTTTTGTGTTTTAGTTGTTCCATTCCCACTGATTTAGTCTCATAACCCCCAAACTTATCATCTATGCATTAGAGTAACTGTTAACCATTTGGTCACATATGAATAATCTTTGAAAGAGCACAGTTCTAAAAGGTGAAATTCTTTATTTTTGAGCTATCCTAGTATTTAGCTGAAAGGTGACTTGAAATGAAATTTTCTGTTCAAGGCTTAAAGAGTGTCTCTGGGGAATAATCTTGAGAATTCCTCCAGGTTCAATGAGTTCAATAAGTCTGGATTCTTTCAGAATTTGTAGTTCTGTTCCACATTTTTACCCCTTTCTATCAGGATCTATCCATTGTGACCTTGAGAATGTTCAGTAAGGGTCACTGGGCACTATCCAGTTCTTCTGGTCACAGGCAGAAGAAGCCATGGTTCATGAAGACAGCCAAGCCAAGCCAAGTGCTGTTGAGTTGGGTCCAAGACAATTAGTGCTATACTCTAGTTCTTCTCTGATTCTAGGATTTTTTTCATTCTCTTTTGTGCCAAAGTAGTAGAGACCAATAGTTATATCTTAGATGGCTTTTCTCAAGCTCTTAACACTCCACCTGTTACTTACCAAATTAGTATGCAGAACATAAACTTTATAAACTATGTTATGCCAGTTGACTGAATTGACCCAGGAGACTATGACCCTAACTCTTCAAACCAATAAAACTAATTATTTGAGACAACTGGTTGTGCATAAGAAGTGTACTAATAGGGCCCTGATTAATCCTCAGATATTTCAAAATAGTTATATTATGACTTTGTTGGGTGGTTTGGACATACATTTGCTTATTTTTTGATTAAATATCTCTGTCTTTGTTATCCAAGGAAACCCTGGAGGCATAGTCAGTTAAGTGTTGCATCTGCTAACCAAAAGGCCAGCAGTTCAAATCCTCCAGGCACTCCTTGGAAACTCTATGGGGTCAGTTCTAGTTTGGCTTCTAGAGTTGCTATGAGTCCAACTCGACTCGATGGCAGTGGGTTTTCTTTTGGTGGTGGTGGGGTCTTTGTTATCTAGTGCTGTTATAACAGAAGTGCCACAAGAGGGTGGCTCTGGAGGAAGGCCCTTGTCTCTTTGAGATTCTGCTCCTGGGCTTTCTTCGGGTGGCTTGGGATCTCTCTTCCACCATCCCTATTTCTCTCCTTTGCTTGTTTAATTTTCTCACTTGCTTCTACATATCAAAAGAGATTGACTCAAGACATACCCAACACTAATCCTGCCTCATTAGTGTAACAAAGACAACCACTCCCAAATAAGATTGTAACCATAGTCATAGATGCTAGGATTTACAACACACATTTTAGGGGGGCACAATCCAATCCATAACAGACTTCTCCCCATTTTTATGTGTAAATTAAATCTTTCCAGGTGAGATCAAGCCCAAGAAGAAATACTATCGGTTAGCAAAAACATAAAAATAAAATGCAATTTATAATGTAACTGAAACAACAGTGAAATATAATCCCTTTATTAAAAAAAACATCATGTTTGTTTTCACTGCCTTGGTTGATAATGAGGCTAAGCAAATGTTTGTCGGAGACATGACTTCATTTTCTGCAAAACTCCTAATCAAAATTTATATTTTTTTCTCCCTTTTTTTTCTCTTTCTTGTTTCCTTCTCTGAATAATTTGAGACATTTTACAGACTCTTCATATAGACCCTTTGTTGGTTATATCTGTTACAATTATTTTCCCTTGGTATGTACCTCGTGTCTTCTCTTTATTCAAAACATCTTTTATGATTTAATCCCCATTACCAATGAAAGTGAAGAGAATTTGAAGCACTTACTAACAAGGATCAAAGACCACAGCCTTTGGTGTTGATTACACCTCAACATAAAGAAAACAAAAATCTTCACAACTGGACCAGTAATCAACATCATGATGAACTGAGAAAAGACTGAGGTTGTCTAGTATTTCATTTTATTTGGATTCACAATCAATGCTCATGGAAGCAGTAGTCAAGAAATCGAACATTTTGCAATGGGCAAATGTGCTACAGAAGGCCTCTTTAAAGTGTTGAAAAGCAAAGATACCACCTTGAAGACTAAAGTTCACCTGAATTGCATCATATGTTTATGAAAGTTGGACAGTGAATAAGAAAGACTGAAGAACTGATACCTTTAAATAGTGATACTGGTGTCAAGTCAATTCTGACTCACAGCGACCTTACAGACGAAGTAGAACTGCCCTATAGAGTTTCCAAGGAGCGCCTGGCAGATTGGAACTGCTGACCTCTCAGTTAGAAGCTGTAGCACTTAACCACTACGCCACCGGAGTTTCCACAGCAACCGTGCAGGATGGCGGTGGATTTGGTTTTGGGATAATCTTCAAGAAAGTGGAATGCCACATCTTTTCTCTATGGAGCAGCTGGTGAGTTTGAATTGCTGACCTTCTGATTAGCAGCCAAATCCTTAACTACTGTGCCACCAAAATTCCTTCCCATTTGTCATCAGGGAGATAGAAATCAAAATTACAAGGGGAAGGCTTTCCTCAGAAAAAGGAAAAAGATTAGGTGTGGTGAGGATATGGAGAAACTGGAACCCTGTGCATTGCTGGTAATAAAAGGGTACAGACCTCTAAAGAAGTTTGGTGATTCCTCAAAAAAAATCAAAACAGAATTACCATGTGACCCAGCAATTCCATTCCTCGATATGTACCCAAGATAAATTGAAAGCGAGAATGCAAACGGACACTTGTTTTTTTTTATTTTATTTTATTTTATTTTATGTAACATAACTGAGTAAAAATGTACATTCACATGTAAATTTACATGCCCCCCTATATGCAACTTCCACTGCTCTCCCTGTCCGGTGACTGCACACTATTCCTCTCTGCTCCATACATGTCTCATCCTCCCAACAGTCTCCTTTCCCCTCCTCTCCGTCCACTCTCCTTCCTCCAGCCAGAGGTCAGCAAGATGATATCCTATAGATGTACAGAACCATAAAGTGCTTCCAACATATGGTTACTCTGCATTGCCAAGTCCATTCCATTCCTGGCAAACGGACACTTGTATACCACTTTTCATGGCAGCATTATTCTCGGTAGTCTTGGCAAACAACGTAAACATCCATCAACAGATGAATGAATAAAGAAAATTGTGGAATATGCATACAATAGATATTACTGAGCAATAAGGGGAAATACAGTTTAAAATTTTTTTTGTTGTACTTTAGGAGAAGGTTTACAGAACAAACAAACTTCTCCTTAAACGGTAAACATATTATTTTATGACATTGGTTAACAACTCCACAGGTCAACATTCTCTTCTCAACCTTGGATTCCCTTTTACCAGATATCCTGTTCCCTTCTGCCTTCTAGTTTTTGCCGCTAGGCTGGTGTGCCCCTTTAATTTAGTTTGTTTTATGGGCCCGTCTAGTCTTTGGATTAAGGGTGAATCTCTGGAGCTACTTCAATACTGAGGGAAAAGAGTGTCTGGAAGCCGTACTCTCGGGGTTTTGCAGGTCTCTGTCAGGCCAGTAAATCTGGTCTTTTTTTGTGTGCGTTAGAACTTTGGTCTATATTATTCTCCAGTTTTGCCCAGGATCCTCTAATGTGATCTCTGTCAGAGCAGTCAGCGGTGGTAGCCAAGCACCATCTAGTCATACCAGGCTCAGTTAGTGGAGGCTCTGGTAGTTTTGATCCATCAGTCTCGTGGACTAATCAGGCCTTTTATCTTCAGTTTTCTTCTTTCTCTGTTGCTTCTGGAGTGGTGAGACTAACGGAGTATCTTAAATCACCGCTTACAGGTTTTTAAGACCCCAGATGCTACTCACTAAAGCACAATGAAGAACATTTTTTTATTAACTTTGTTACGCCAGTTGAGCCAGATATTTCCCAAGACCATACATAGCCCACGGCCCAGCAACCACACCCCTCGGGTAGTTTGGATGAGAAGTGAAGTTTTGATCACGTTACAACACAGATGAACCTTGAGAGCATTTTGCCAAATGAAATAGGTCAGACATAAAAATACTGTTAGAATTTCACTTACATAAAATATCTAGAATATACAAAGATAGAGATTAAAGTTATTAGTGATTATCAGGGACTCGGAAGAGGGATAAGTATGAAATTATTACTTAAGGGGTGCTAAGCTTTTGTGTAGGGTGGTAAAAAAAATCTGGAAATTGATAATGGTGATGTCTGTACAGCATGAATGTAATCAATGTCACTAAATTGTACACTTACAAAGTTAAAACGGCAACTGTTATGTGTACAATAAAATTAATAAGATAAACAGGTGATTGAAGCAAAGACTATAATTCAGGTCTCTGACTCCAGGAACTGTACTTTCACTGTGCTCCAGAGTGAAAATCACTCAGGGTTCATGTTAAAGGAGGTCTTTCTATACTACAGAAGCTTAAAATTCACCAGGCAGTGTGTTAAAAATGATTTTTTTTCTGGATTAGCCATCTGCTTTTTGACTACATGTGGTGTTTCTTGCTGTTAAAAGTTTTAATTTACCCTATAATCAAATATACCAGTATTTTCCTTCACGACATGGTGAGGAAAGACACAGCAAATATTCTCACTTTTCATCCCTGTATTATTGTTAAGTTTCCATTATGTTTAGGTACACTTTTACAGATCTTAGAGGATGTTACAGGCAACCAGTCGTTCAGCACTGACATGTAAGATTTATCTGTACTAATTTGGCTTTTTGTTATTCTTAAAAAGGCTGGTACTACATAATTATTCACATTTTTTCCTTATATTTGTTATTTCTCATACTAAGTTTAAGCACAAACAGCAATTATTTCCATCCATTAAATGGATGGCATTTGAATGTTGTCTTGTATTGTTTTTGTGAGAAAAATAACTGCAGTTTCCAAAACAAAAAAATTCAGTGAACAGAGTGTCATCATTCTACATTGTTTGCCTCTTTATTTAAAAGAATGCCCAGCTTAGTAGGAAATTGCTGCATTCTCATATCTAGTTCTGCATTCAAAATGTTATAGTTGGAGATACGAAGGAAGAAATATATATACATACATACAGAGTTGGAGAAAAGAGTAGTGTTTTCTTACTGTCGTAAAAGGCATACAACATAAAATTTACCATTTTAAAGCATGTAATCAAGTGGCATTAATCACATTCATAATGTTTTCAAACATCACCACTATTTGTCTTCAATTTTTTTTCATCACCTCAAACAGAAATAAAAGAAATACAGCAGGATCATTGAGCATAGATACTGCTTTGATGCTGCACTAAAATTCTGACAAGTAGTAGTTTCTTAAATATGAGTTACAGTGTGGAATCTGAAACTGTATCAATCAACTTTTCATATTCCATTAAGTTAAAATCCATTGGTTTATTTCACCCTTTGAATGGATCTTACCCTTGCATGATTTTGTAACAAAATACACTGGTTATTTGAAAGTATCTGTTCACTGAGTCACACAGGTCTTTCAAATATTGACCCATGTTGTTATAAAATGTGTTTTAAAATATAACTTTTGTTAATATCACCACTAATCTCATCAGAAAATTATTGAAATATTGATAAATTGCCAAGCTCAAAGTAGCAGACACAAGTTTTCCAAAATTCTAGTTTGTACTTGAGTGCTCAAAATTAATCATTGAAAAAATATACTATTAATAGTTTTCCTCGAAGTGACAAATTCTTTTGTTCATTGTCAGGAAAGATTCTGCCAAATACCCAAGTCTGTAAAGTCATAATTTTCCAGTCAGTCTTCTTTTCAATTAATTAACAGTGGTGCTTCATGAAAAAACTAGTTTTGCTTGTAATTCAATCTAATGTTGAATAATTTCTAAGAGTTAAAACAATGCCAGAGATTTATTAGTCAATCGTATAATTCACGAATTGGACAACACACAGCATAAGACAGTGTTGCACCTGAGATAAAGCAGTTTGGGTATTTTAAGTCCAAGGAATAAAGTCAAGAAAGTCCAAGAGTTTCGATGAGTCTTTCAGAAATTGATCAAAATGTCTTTTTGAAATCCTTTCCTCCACAAAATTTTGTTCAGCTCACAGAAGAAAACATTCTTTGATAGTTACAAGGGGGGTGGTGGAAGGGAGAGGGGTATTCACTAATTAGATAACTGACAAGACTTACTTTAGATGAAGGGAGAGACAACTTACAGTAGAGGAGAAGTCAACACAAATGGGCTAAACCCAAAGCCTAGAAGTATACTAAATAAAATGAAATGTTTTGAGGACACAGTAGCAGGGTCAAAGATCTGGGTGCACGGTTTCAGTGGACATCTAGGTCAATTGGCATAACAAGATTTATTAAAATGTTCTGCATCTCACTTTGGTGAATGGCATCTAGGGTCTTAAAAGCTATCCAGGGGCAGTCTAGGAAGCATCAATGGGTCTCAACCCACCTGAAACAAATAAGAATAGCATCAAAGACACAAAGAGGTGTGAGCCCAAGAAACAGAAAGAGCTGTACACACCAGAGACTACATCAACATGACACCAGGAGAACTAAATGGCACCTGGCTACCACTAAGGCTGACATTACAGGGAACACAACAAAGAGTCCCTGATGGAGTGAGAGAAATGTGAGGTGCAGAACTTGAACTCTAGTAAGTATACCAGAGGTGATGGTCTGACAGAAGGAGGGCCCCCGGAAGACCGGACCCCTGGATTCTCTGTTATCCCAGAACTGGAAGCCAGCTCCTCAGACAAACATCGAATTGGTCTGTAACACGTGAAATGACACTGCTTAAGTGTGTGCTTTTTGGCTTGAGCCTAACAGGGCAGCTCCTTTCTGGAGGTGAGATGAGCAGACTGGGACAGGAACCGGTTGAATGGACGCAGTGTAGGGAGAGCAGCTGGGGTCACGTGGCAAAGTGCATGCAAGTTTTTGTATGAGAAGCTGACTAGAATTGTAAACTTTCACTTAAAACACAAGGAACAAAAGAAAAACTAAAAAAAAAAATCTCTGGGTGGGCTAAGAAAACAAACGACGCTGTTCTGAGGGGTCAATTCCTGCTGAATGCATTGAACGCTGAATGCATGATCTGGAATGCAGAGCTATTCCAAGACAGGTCATTACACATAAACAAGCTACTTACTATCTCTAAGGTTCTGGTTATTTAATGTCTTAAACACTTGCCCTGGGAGACCAGGTATCACAGTATTCTCCAGACTTGGCAGAAAAGTTACCCTCAGCTTCCATATTTTGGTTTAGTCTTCACATAGATTTCTAGTCTCCACATTCATAAGTGATGTTCCTGAAGACAACTATCATAGCTGAGAAGTGTTTCGTGTCTACTTTCCATCTCACTACACAGAATATACAGACACATAAAAGTGTACTCAACAGTCAAAATTTAGTAAAATTAACAAGTTTTACTACTTCATCAAGACAATTCTTAATTGAAACCAAACTGTGAACACATGTTGGTGAAGAATACAATGGCTACCATTGTTTTACTGCCTGGACTCATGTTAAGGCTGTAGCCAATTTACTTTTCTTTTACACCCTTAAAGCAAATGTCAGCACACTGAGAAAGACAAATAACACCTTGATAGTATCATGAAAAGACTTTTGACTATGTAGATACCCTACAAGTGTCTATGGACTCCCAGAGGTCATGTGGACCATACTTGGAGGACCATGTGTTAGGACTAATTGAGCCTAGCTACTAGGGTATGAGGAAACCCTGGTGGCATAGTAATTAAGTGCTACATGTGCTAACCAAAAGGTCAGCAGTTCAAATCAGCCAAGCGCTCCTTGGAAACTCTATGGCATAGTTCTACTCTGTTCTATAGGATCTCTATGAGTTGGAATCAATTTGACACATGTGGTAGTGGTTTTTATTTTTTTTCCTGGTACCAGGGTATGATACTTCTGAGGTTTCTATTGACTGCTTCATCTATTTAATGTGGTCTTCCCACTCTGGCTAATGTGACTGCTGGGAACTTTTCAGCTTACAGCTCCTATGGTTTTCAGTTGTTTTTCTGCCTGTTGTTATGGAGTCTCAAAACCACACATAAGCAGCTTAGCATCCATCCAAAAACTCAAGGTGACTATGGATTTCTGCAGCTTCTCTACTGTGTAGCTCCCTCCTCTGGTGCTCTGCCCGATATATCCTAGCATGCCCAGCTTCCCTGAGTCTCTTTTCTGTCTTCTCAGCTCAGCAAGTTTGCTGTGTCTGTATGGGTCCTCTCTGCCTCCCTCACTCTGTCACAGCCTGAAGAAAGTCGGGTGTCAGGGTCTTATCACATTTGCTCTTCTTGCTCCAGGAGGCCCCGTCCTGTGCAGCTTGTTGTCCCATGTCTGAGAACAGTTGTCACATACATTTGCTCAGATTTCCAGTTGTTTATGGTTGAGAGAGTGTTACGGAATTCACTGCATTCCCCCAAATATGTCTATACTTGGTTAAGCTACAATTCCCAGTATTGTGTGATTTTCCACCATTTTGTCATTTGATGTGATTTTCGTATGTGTTGTAAGTCCTACCTCTATGATGTTAATGAGGCAGGATTAGTGGTAGTTATGTTAATGAGGCAGGATGTAATCTACAAGATTGATTTGTGTCTGAAGTCAATCCTTCGAGATGTAAAAGAGAGATGAAAGAAGAGAGAGATCAGGACTTCATACCACCAGGAGAGCAATGCTGGGAGGTAACTGCACTGAGAAGCTCCTAGATCAGGAGAAGATTGATGACAAGAACCTTTCTCCAGAGCCAACAGAGAGAAAGCCTTCCCCTGGAGCTGACACCGTGACTTTGGAATTTTGACCTACTAGATCATGAGAGAATAAACTCGTTTGTTGAAGCCATCCACTTGTGGCATTTCTGTTAGAGCAGCACTAGACAACAAAGACAGAGGGAGAGCCCAGTAGTAGTTACTCGGACACAGCCAGCAACAGAAGTGTCCATCTTTGTTCCCCAATCTTATTAAGAAAATTTCAAACATACAGAAAAGTAGAAAGAATTTTACAGTGACTACCATGTACTTACCATCTAGGTCTACCATTAATATAGTTGCTTTATTACATGCATTTAATGTTTTGATGCATTTCAGAGAAAATTTATAATAAATACACCTCCCCCTAAACACTTTTGGGTGCATATAATTAGCTAGTGTTCGGGTCAGTACTCATTTACCATATTTTTTCCTTTTGAGATGAAATTTATACATAATGAGATGCACATTTTAAATGTACACTTAATAACTTTTAACAGATGTGTAAACTTCTGTAACCCAAATCCCAATTAAGGTTTAGAACACTACCGCTATTCAAGAAAATTCCTTCCCTTTCTTAATTTAGTTTATTCAACTTTTATTTCTGCTATACTAAAAAACCAAAATAATGAAGATGTAATATTGGAAATTAAGAAAAGCTAGAATTATTCTAGTTCTATTTCTATGGTTTCAGTCAAAAAATAAATAATTGATTTAAGTTAAATTTCAGGCAAATTATAAGACATCTAGTAAAATAACTTGTTTCTCCTGATGTATTTGCACCTCAAACAACTAAACTGGTTGGTTTGGTTGCAACATAAATTATGAAAAATACATATGTTGGGAATGGAATGGCACAAAACAGGGGCAGAGGCACACCAGTCTGAGAGTCCAGTGACTTTTATTTGTAGAAAAATAAACTGGGGTCTGAACAATAATGTGGCTCAACCCTACCAACAGCTGGTGGGGACAGCTTTTATAGTTTTAAAGTTCTGATGAAGAAGTGAGAGGAGACTTATGCAAAAGTTATTTATGGCTTTATAGTGGAAAGCTCTGATAAGGAGGTGGGGTGGCTGGTGCAAAAGTTATTTATGGTTTTATAATTAGATGCCTGTGGGGCATACATGCAAGCTGTTTGCAGCTAATGGCAGTGTCTAATCATAGAATAAGATGACTCCCTGAATTCTGGGGACAGAGTTCCCTCAACTTCCCACTTTGATTAAAGAACACAGGGGTATTGTTATTCTTTCTAGCTGCTTCCTACTGATAAGGGTCATTAATTTGTCATAGGGCATATGGGGAGTCGGGGGGGCATCTGAGTTCCTGGCCCTCTGTGCTTGTGTCTTAATAATCAGCAAAGAGGGAGGTCCGTTGGTTGTTTTTAGGGAGGTTTTAGCACAGATCTTGTTGAGTCTCTTAGAGGAGCAGGATCTGGTTCACTTGTTGGTGGGTAAGGTTGTAGACTGACTGATGGATCAGTTGTGATGTGGCTGTGAACAGGACTGGGCCAAAAGAGAATCTTAAAATGAGTAAAATAAGGTGTGTTAAAAACAGAAGAAGCCGGGGAAGCCATTTTTGCGAATTTAGCCAGGTATCCCAGTCACGTCTTTGTTGTCTTCATAAACTGATCTCTCTCTCTGAAAGGTTTTTAGCTGCGTCTCAGACCAAGCCTGATTGGTTAACATAGGAACAGCATTCTTCACCTAGAAAAACACAAGTACCACCCTTCTCTGTGGTCAACAGATCTAAGGCATGTCTGTTTTGTTTCTAGAAAGTCTATTTGGTCTTGTACTCTTACCAGTCCTTTGGATATGTCCTCCATGGTTTCTCATAGGTACCAATATCCCTGTGAACCCTAGGGCAGCCAATAGTGGTATAGGATAGGAGCTCTTTTTAGCTTGACTGAGGCTTTTACAGGTATACGTGAGGATTGGGTAGCAGAGTGCAATATCAATGTTTGGAGATAAATAGATCAGAGTGCCTATTCCTGTCCAGTTTGTGGGTAGGCAGGAATATGTCTGGCTCCTGCAAAAGAAGAGACTGTTTTCTAGGAGACATATGCTGACATGTAGAGAGAAAAGGTGGAGGAAATCATATGACCCCTGTCTGGTAGATGGTTCATTGCTCCAAATTGAAAAGGACTCCTCCTAAAAGGGGCCTTATTTTGGGAGATTGTTGGGAGCAGAGGAGGGAATTAATCTAGGGAAAGAGGCCTTACACATTCTGGAGGATGCACCTTGGAACTGGGATGGCCGTGAAAAATGTACTGATTGAAGAAACATGCCATTGGCTGTAGGGGAAAAGGAATAGTGTATCCTTTGACTTCGGGTCCCATGGAGGTGGAATATTTTAATAGTATTGCCGCAGAGACAGGGACATAGATGTCCTAGGTTTAGGCCTTTATCTATTCCTTGCATTGCAGAAAGGAGCTCGTCTTAAGAGAGTTAAGCCTGGGGCTATTGGTCCTGAGATTTGGTTAGGGTTGTGGGGGAGGGACTGTACGCATCCAAGGAAGGTTTGTGACAGTAATGTGGCTTGGCTGGCCAAGGCAGTTGAGTAATTTCTTATGAGAGTGTCTGCTCTGTCAAGAAAGGCAGACTTTTCAGTATATGTCAGGTGGACGGTGGTCTGGTCCATGTCTCTCTAAGGGCTGGAAGTATAGTGTAAGCATCTGGAGGGAGGGACAAACAGAACCAGTACCTCTGAAATTAAGTGCTGTGTTTCAGGAGAGAATCAGTTAGGTTAAGAGTGTTAAGTAGGTGGCGGAGATATGTGTGGAAGGCTTTGTAGAGAGGGATCTGGTTATGAAGAGGCAGGTGATTATAAGGAGGTAGGGGGACCTATATCTAACCACTGAGAGATCTCCTGCCGTGAATAATCAATGAACTCCCAGACAAGTCCCAGACAAGAAGAGTGTAAAATTTCAGGAGTTCCTGGTGGGTTAGGTGCAAGTAAGTCTAAGATTAGGTCATAGAACGTTCCCAGAGAGGGTGTGCTAGGGCAGGTATGGGGCTCATGGTTCAGCAGAGAAGGGTTGGTGATCTTTTTCTTCATTTCGGTCTTATTTTTGTTGGCTAGATACTGGTTGGTGACAGGGTAGTAGCTTCCCACTTCTTGGTGGGCTGGGCTTCTTCTGGGGCCTTTTTGAGCCTAGAGAAATGTATCCATGGGGTAACATCTTGTGACTTTGTGGTAGTGCGGTGGTTAGGAGCACAAAGTGTGGTCCTGCTCACCTAGTAGCGTGTGGTTCGGGCTGTAGAACTTTGAGATATACCCAGTCTCTGGGTCTTTTCGGAATTTGTCAGCTGAGGAGAAAGAATCACAGAGTTGGCTAATTCTCTCAACAGGTTCTGGGTTCTGGTCATTTCAGGGAGGTACTGTGATATTGAACTCTTGGGTAGGAGGAAATTGCCAACGATGAAGGGTCAGCCATACGTGAGGTGACTGAGTGAGACTTGTCGGGGCTGATGCACAGATGCATCAGGGCAATGGGAATAAGGGTGATCCAAGTTTGTTGGGTCCTAACTATTACATTAGTTAGGTGTGGTTTGATGAGCCTGTTCATCCTTTTTACCTTGCCCAAGGCCTGGGGTCGGTAGGAGGCATGCGAACGTCTTTGGAGACCCCTTGGGTTATGGGAAATGAATGCTTGGCAATTATCCAACTGGAGTGTCTGGCAAAGTCCAAATCAGGAAATTATTTCTGTGATCAGGACTTTTATGACTATGTTAGCTTTCTCTGATGTTGATGGAAATACTTCAACCCACACTGTAAAGGTATCAGTGCATACAAGGAGGTATTTTAGATGTAGAGCCAGGGTCATGTGGGTGAAGTCAATTGGCCAGTTTTGACTGGGGTATCTCCCCTAGGTTGGTGGGGTTCACAAACAGTGTGCTTGAGGGATGAGTTTTTAAGCAAGTGAGGCATGTTTAGGAGATTTCAGTAAGGTCTTGAAGTAAGGTTGGGAGATGGATAAAGTGGTTTAAGAGCTTGGTTAATGGTCTTGGGTCAATGTGTACCTGACTGTGTAGTTGAGTGAGGATTTGTCTGGCTGTTAAGGAAGGACTATCTTGCTATTGTGGGTATACCAGCCACTACTGAAGGTGGCACCCATGTTGGCGCCATTGGTGTTCATGTTTACTGTATGGAGGGGCTGGAGTAGGGACAATGGGGAGTATGCTTTGTGGAAAGCTTTTTCCTGCTTATATTTTAGCCTGTTTAGCTGCCCAATTATTTCCTACAGAGATGTGTGAGCCATCTTTTTGATGTCCCCTGCAATGTATGATGGCCCCTTTGGAAGGGAAAGTGACAGCATCTAATAGTCTAAGTAGGAGGTCTTTGTTAATAACCAGGGATCCCTGTGTGGTGAGAATCCCCCCATCCTTCCATAATGCTGTGTGTGAGTATATAATGTGATAGGCATATTTTGAATCTGCATAGATGTTTACATCTTGCCTTTTAGCTAGAGTTAGAGCTTGTATGAAGGCAATGAGTTCAGCTTTTTGTGAAGTGGTGCCTGGTAGTAGTGGTCCAGATTCAGTGATGGAATTGGATGAGACTATGGCGTATCCAACCTTGGTGGTATGATTTTGTTTAGCTGAGTTGCCATCAGTATACCAGATAGCAGATGAGCGAATTGGGGAGGTAGACAGGTTAGGAAAGGGGTTTAGATGTGGGTAAGTAGGTCCCCGCATTCATGTGACGGTTGAGACGAAGATTCGGAAGAGTAGAGTGGCAGCAAGGTGGCAAGATTTAAGGAAGGACATTGGTGTAGTTTTATGTTGGGGTTTTCAATATGGGTGTCATGAAAGGTTTGTAAGCAAGTCTGAGAGACTACCGTGATGGAGTAGTGCGTAAGTTTTGGAGGGTGTGAGAGGTGTGTACATGTATTTGTTGGGCAAAAGTAAATTTGAAGCATTCTTGTACTAACAGGGAAGCAGCTGCAAGAGTATAGAGGCACACAGGTCAGCCTTGGACAGTCTTACCTAGCTGTTTGGAGAAATATATAATAGGGAGAGAAGTAGACCCCTCTGTCTGTGTGAAGACTCTGAGAGCAAAGCCCCTTCCTTCTGCTGTCTGCAAAGAGATGAAAGGGCTGGTCAGGATCTGGCAGAAAAGATAGAGGAGGCTTGAAGTAGGGCCTCTGAGTTTAAGGAAGGCCTGTGAGATGTTTGGGTCAGGAGTAAGTGGCTCACTGAGGTTTCCCGCAGAGACCTGATATAGGGGCTTGGCAAGGATTCCAAAGTTAAGGATCCAGAGGTGGAAGAAATTATCCAATCCCACAAAAGGGAGGATGTTTGACTTGGTAGTGGACAAGAAAAGTGTATTTACTGAGGCAGGTTACCTCAGTTTTTTAGAGTTGTGCTTCAAACAGAGATACTTGATAACCCAAGTTTCTCAGGTAACTCAGGAGTCAGATAGAAATCAGTAAGGGAGGCGTGAAAGGACTGGCTGCATTGGAGGAGATTGTCTACATATTGGATAATTGTGGAGTGGAGGTGAGAGTTTACTGAGGTCAGCCACCAGTGTCTGGTGGAAAAGGTGTGGGTTACCTTTAAACCCTTGAGGGAGTATAGTCCATGTAAGTTGTTCCGTATGCTTGGTGTCAGGGTCTGTCCAGGTGAAGGCGAACAGATGTGGGGACTCTAGGTATAGAGGGATGGTAAAGAATGTGTCCTTTAGGTCTAGGACTGTGTAGTGGGAAGTGCTGGGAAGAATCTTTGACAACAGGGAATGGGGGTTGGGAACAACTGGGGTCAGTAGTCTGATGGCTGCATTGACTGTGTGGAGGTCTTGGACTAGTCAGTATGACCCATCTGACTTGGAGACCACTAGAATAGAAGTGTTGCATTGTGACAAAGTGGGCCAGCAGACTGGGTGAGTTAGCATGTGTGTTATTATAGGGTTTAGGCCTCTTATGGCCTGGAGCCTAAGAGATAGGGTTTGTTGGGGAATTTAGCAGGGCTGATGAGAGTAATTTTAGCCAGAGGATGGTGGGTGGCTGTGGAGGGAATAGAGATGTCCCAGACTTGGGGATGTACTTCCTGGAGAATTTTAGATGTGGGCTTGTCTTGTGGGTTAGGAGTCCCTCTAGAGTTAGAGGGGGACAGAAGTAGAAGTGTTGGGAGTTGAACATGTTCATTCAGGTTGGATGGATATAGCATGAAGGTTGTCTGGAGCTTGCTAAGAAGGTCTCTGCCTAATATAGGGGTGGGGCATTTGGGAATTACTAGAAAGGTGTGGGAAAGTTAAGTGATCTAATTGTCAGGTTAAAGGAGTCATTTTAAGAGGGTTTGATAGGATTCCATCCACACCAACAATAGAAATGGAGGAGGGGAGAAGCTTCCCTGAAAATTCAGGCAGTACTGAATAAGTGGTCCCCATACCCAGTAGAAAGGAGATTTGTTTACTGGCAAACTTGAAGACAAATCCGAGGCTCTGCCAGTGAGCTGTTGATGCAGGGCCCTTAGAGCCCGGGCTTCCTCAGTCCTTGGTGGCCAGCCTGAGATCTGGCAGGGTGACCTCTGGCTTGGCCACTAGTTTTGAAGGAGTGGCCCTGGACCCAGCAACTGTGGACACTCATCCTTCCAGTGGCCTTGGATACCACAAGCTGGGCATGGCTTAGGGGGAGCTTGAGGGTTTGGGCAGGATCAGGCCCAGTGGCCTGCTTTCCTGCATTTGAAGCAAGGATCTAGAGGCTGTGAGGAGCTATGTTGGGGTTTCTTGTAGGCTGCCGAGCAGTCCCCACTTAGTCCTTGGAGGACTGAGGTATTTTGCCTGTTTTTTCCAGGCAGCCTCCTTCTTTTGGTTATTGAAGACCCTAAAGCCTAGTTTTAAAGTTTCCTTTTAGGGAATCTGTAGATTGTCCTCAAGTGTTTGGAGCTTTTGCTGGATGTCTGAGACGGATTTGGAAATAAAGTGGGTGTTCAAGTAGATTTGTCCCATCTCAAAATGGGATCTAGATTAGCGTATTTGAGTCAAGTTTCTACGAGCCCCTTTAGGAAGCCGGCAGGACATTCATCTGCTTTCTGGGTGATTTCTTTCATTTTGTCATAGTTCACCACTTTATGGGCTGCCTTTTCAGTCCCCTTTAGGAGGCAAATGATAAAATGGGCCAAAGTGGGAAGCCAGGTGAGTTAGAGCAGTAGTTCTACTTAGGGTCCATGGAGGGCACTGCTGTTGCCCTGGAGGGTAGGTGTTAGGGTCTTGGATATGCAGTCAGCAAATCCTGTGGCCACAGCCCAGATACAAGCCTTCTCCGGAGTGGTTGTGGAGGGGAGTGAAACATAAAGTCCTGCCACGTGAAGCTGTAAGACTGGGCTAGATTTTGGAATTCTTTGTGAAAATGTGAAGGGTCAGATGAAAAGGACCTGGTCCTCTTTTTTTATTTGGGATAGGTTGGCCAGATTGAAGGGAATGTGTACCTGGACTATGTCTTCAGCTCCTGCTGCCTCTTGGAGAGGTAAAATGGGTTTGGGGGGTTGTCACCTAGATCTACTGTGTGGAGGTGAAAGGTGGTCAGTGAAGGGGTTGGAGGAGGGCCTCAAACAGGTGGTAGGTCGTGGAATGCCTGAAGGGGAAGAGGGAATTGGTGTAGAAGGAGAATGCAGAATTCCAGAAGAGGAGGGAAAGTCGGCCAGAACAGAGTGGGGAGAGGGAGCATAAGGCGGGGGAGAGGCATGGTCACAAGGATCAAAATCGGGTTCAGGAAGTGGTGGCTTAGAAAGCTGAGATTTTTCATCAAGGAGGATTTGGAAAGTGGTGCAGGATTGGCAGAGAGGAGCAATTTTGGAAGAAAAAAGAATGCTTGGATATAAGGGACCTTGGATCACATACCATTGCGGGTAATGAAGTTGTTTAAATCACAGAGAATGTTAACATCAAAAGTACCATTTTTGAGTCATTGACTCCTGTTATCCAATTTGTATTGGGGCCAGGCCGTATTGCAAAAGAAAATTGTTTGTCCTAGGACCCCCAGAGTCCTAGGACGACTAGATGTTTTAAGGAGGCACCCCAGTGGAATGTCCTGAGGGGATTTAGATTGACTAGTCCCCAAGGTGTAGAGAGTAGGAGGAAGCAAGAAAGGGGGAAGATCAGTCCTACCAGGGAGAGGCAGGCATCCCTGGGGACTGGGTTCTGGTAGGCCCAACTGGCTGCCTGGGCATCCCCAGAGAGCAAAGTTGGTGAAACAAGGAACCAGTGTTGCACACCCTGAGGGAAGTCTTGACCCAGCAACGAGCTTTGCATAGAAGAGAGACAGCAATGCTTCCCAGCAAGGGAAGTCTTATCCTTCAACTACCAGTTTAGAGGTCTGTCAGGGTGCTGTTGGTCATTCAGAGTGCTGCAGCAAGGGTCCGAGGGAAGGCAGGACCCTGTAGCTGATGGTCTTTTTCACCCGTCCCAGGTTTTAGCACCAAAAATACTGAGCCTAGAACAGTCTCAAACAAGGGCAGAGACACACCAGTCCGAGAGTCCAGTGACTCAACCTACAGTTCCAATGAAGCAGTGAGGGTAGACTGATGCAAAAGCTCTGATAAGGAGTCGGGGGAGGGGAGTGGTTGGTGCAAAAGTTATTTACGGTTTTGGGGCATACATACCAGGCTGTTTTCAGTTAATGGCAGTGTCTGATCATTGGACAAGATGACCTCCCTTGATAGTAATGTAAAGGCTGGATTAACAGGTCTACATTTCCTCTTCCAAGGTCACTTAGGTAATCAGCTGCATTCTGTTCTCTGTCTGGGTGACCACCCTTGGGCCAGAGGAGTAAATTTGCATTTCCTCTTCCTAATTTGTAACTCCTATTGTTCTGTGACAAAACCCCCTTTTGAATTTTGACTATAAAAACCCTTAGAAATGTAACCCAAAGGGGACAGTTATTTTGGAGAAACGGTTTTCTGCCTGTCTCCCAGATTTGCTGGCCATCTGAAAGTAAAGCATTGAATCCCATGCCATCTCTGAATTTTGGCTGTCAGTGAGGGTGGAATGAAGTTGCTTTAGGTTCACTAACACCCTGAATTCCAGGGACAGGGTTCCCTCAGTATCCTACTTCGTTTTCAGAAACTAAAATGAAGTAGAGATTCTCCTTGTTACGTTATATATATCTATATACTTAAAAACGCTCATCTCCTAGAGGATTATAGCCAGTGGAAGATAATAAAACTCCATAAATGAAGTGTGTGCCTTCATTATCTAGTGCTGCTATAACAAATATCACAAGTGGATGACTATGACAAACAGGAATTTACTTTCTCATAGTTTAGTGGGCTAGAAGTTCTAACTCAGAGTGCAGTGCAGAGGAAGCCTTTCTTTGGGTCAGCTCTAGAGGAAGCCCCTTAGAATGTGTCTTCTCCCATCTCTTACCTGCTTGCTTGATCTCTTTTAGACTTCAAAAGACTTAGATTTCAAGACCCGCCCTATACTAATCCTGCCTCATTAACATAGTAAAGATAGCCCGTACTCAAATGGAATTATAACCCCAGGCATAGAGGCTCGGATTTAAATCTTTTTGAGAGTCACAATTCAATCCACAACCGTGTGCATGCAAAATGGCTGTAGTTTTGTAAAACACAGACACTTAGCCTTGGCAAACGGGGTTTTGTTACAGTGAGCAGCAGCTGGGCACAGTGAAGAACCACACGCATTTTAGTGTTCCCTTGAAAGGTATCAGTGCTCCTCCAGCCCAGTGGTTTTCAGTGTTATGTGTTGACTGCCTGCATCAGAATCCCCTCCAGTGCTTGTTATAATTGCAAGTTTCAGGGCCCACATCTGTGACCTAGTAGAATCTCTGAGACTACTAAAACTGCCCAGGAATCTGCAGTTTTAACTAATTCTCAAGCTCTCTGAAACTTCCTGAAAGAACAGTCACCTTCTGCCTCTGATAGCATAACCAAGAAATGCCATTTTCCTCTAAAAGAGAGAGAATTGGGGTAGGCAGCCAGAACTAATTTTTTTCATGAGTGATCTTTTTGCTTGTTTTCTTTTTCTTTTTCTTAAAAATTCCTGTCCCTGGCAGGAAACTGCACATTTAACTGACAGGAACCATGGAAATAATGTCTTTTGCAGTTTTCCCAGCTTTTGTTAGAAACATCAAAACAGATAAAAGAGCCAATGAAAGATTCAGGAGCCAGGTGGAACCCACACCCCCTTGCTTCAAATGATAATGGAAATCATTCTGGATTCCTGCATCTGATATCAACAAAGGACTCCAGATGCCTCTGAAGGGATCCTCCTCTTAATCCCTAATCAATCACATTGTTTCCCCTGCACAGCACCCATACCTGTCTTTCCATTTGCATGCAATCCTGGTCCCTTATATACCCAGTCCTTACCCAGTGATTTTTGAACAGGTACTAGATGGAGAAATATCTGCCTGTTCCCTGTGTTTTTGCTAGCACACAAAATAAATTTCCTTTTAATCACTAACCCAAAATACTTGTCTCAGAGATTGGCTATTTGGGCCAGGTAAAGAGAACCTGGAGTTTTGTCCAGTAACAGCAGTAAATCAAAACCCCCAAGAAATTTATATTTGAATACTGTGAGATTACAGACAGAGACACTGACTTCTTCAATTAATTTTGGACTTTGAGGAAGAAATACCAAAGATTTAAATCTTCTTCTTGTTTGGTAAAGAAAACAAAACAAAAATCTTTCCTGGAATAACACATTTTGTTCCCACTGACAATGTTGAATTATACCTAAACATTGTGGTTCTGCAGCAGTTCTTGGGTGGCCAAAAATGGCTCAGTGCTTATCTTAATTAACCGAAAGGCAGTAGTTCAAATTGCCTGACAGCCCTGAAATTGAGTCACTTGGTTTATATTAAATTGACTGGCCTGGAGTCTAAGCAGTGACTCCATCTTAAAATAAACTTTTAACTTCTATTTGCTTCCCAGAAACTGTTAATCCTTGTTCACACTTAATCTGTAATTATGGAAATGCTTTCATCTGCAGTTAAGTTAAGGATATGAAAACAATGTCCCTAAAGGAGAATCTTGATGAAAGCCCCTTATCAGAAACCTCCTTAATAAGTTACTCTCTGTGAATGTTTGCTAAACATCTTCACAGGATGTTCTCAGGGGGGAAAAAAAGACAACAAATTTTATAATTATCTTGTAACCACCCTGCTAACCATTCTAAAGTCACGTATTTCTGTATTTACCCAAGCAATTGAGACTAAGACAGACTAGGAAGAAGGATCTAGGAGTCTACTTCTGAAAAAATTGGCCAGTGAACAGTTTATGTATAGTGGCAGAACACAGTCTGATACAGGGCTGGGAAGATAAGCTCCTCAAGTTAGGGAGGCACTCAAAAGACAACTGTGGAACAGCTGCCTCCCTGAAGTACAGTTGACCTTAATGACATGGGTAGAGTCAAGCTTTCGGGACTCTCATTTGGTGATGTGGCACAACTTAAAATGAGAAACAACAGCTCCAAACATCCATTAATAGAAATGTGGAATGTATGAGTATGAATCTAGGAAGATTCTGTCATCAAAAATGAAATGGAAGGCATCAACATCAATCTCCTAGGCATTAGTGAGCTAAAATGGACTGGTATCAGCCATTTGGGATCAGACAAACTAAGGAGAGATGGTGTTGTATTCATTGTCAAAAAGAACATTTCAAGGTCTACCTTGAAGTATAACACTGTCAGAGACAATACCATCCATATGCTTACAAGGAACACCAGTAAATACAACTGTTTTGCAAATTTACACACCAACCACTAAGGCCAAAGATGGAAATAGTTTTTTTACCCACTTCTGCAGTCTGAAATGGAACACTGCAGAAAAGTGAGTAAAAATCTTTAATCAATGCAACCAGGATGCACTGATAATTATTGGGGATTGGAATGCAAAAAGTGGAAAATAAAGGACAGGTAGTTGGAAAATACAGCCTTCCTGACAGAAATGATGCCAAGAGATTGTATGACAGAATTTTGCAAGACCAGTGACCTATTCGTTGCACATACTACTCCTCCCCTGCATTTCTATCGTGATTGAGTGAAAGTTTACAATTCAAATTTGCATGCCTGCCTATCTGCAGCTCCCTCTGCTCTCCTTGCCTGGTGACAGCACACTCTTCCTTTCTGTTCCATACATGTCATATCCTCTTAACAATCTCCTGTCCCCTCCTCTCCACCCTCTCCATTCCCCTCTAGTAAAAGGCCAGTAGGACGATATCCCATAGATGCATAGAACCATAATGTGCATACACGACATGATCCTTTTGTGTACCCTTTTGTGTACCCTTTTGTGTATCCTTTTGTGTATTCCTATCTGAAGAGCTGACCTTAGTAACAATCTATGATCAGGGGCAGCATCAGGTCTACGGGCCATGCTCCCAGGGGAACTCCCAGGCCTTCGGACCAGCACATACTTTAACAGCATGAATGGTGACTATACACTTGGACCTTGCTAGACAGAAGACACAGGGGTCACATGAACTATGTTTGTGGAAAGAAACAATGGAAAAGCCAGTATCTCCAGTCAGAACAAGTCCAGGGGATGGCTGTCGAACAGACCATCAATTACTCATATACAAGTTCAAGCTGAAAAGTCCACAAGAGCCAAATTACAGCCTTGAGTATATCCCACCTGAATTTAGAGACTATCCCAAAAATACATTTGACATACTAAACACTTAAAGACTGCAGACCAGATGAGTTGTGGAATGACATCAAAGACATCACACACACAAAAAGCCAGGTTATTAAAAACACAGGAAAGAAAGATGTGACCAAAACAGGTCAAGAGAGACTCTGAAACTTTCTCTTGAACACAGAGTAGCTACAGTGAAAGCAAGAAATGATAAACAGCTGAACAGATTTCCATGTGTGACTCATGAAGACAAAGTATTATAATGAAATTTGCAAAGAGTTGGAGACAGAAAACCAAAAGGGAAGAACACACTTGGCATTTCTCAAGCTGAAAGAATGAAAGAACAGTTAAGGCTTCAAAGTGCAGTATTAAGGATTCTGTGGGCAAAATATTGAATGACACAGGAAGCAGTAAAAGACGATGGAACAACTACAGTCACTGTGCCAAAAAGAATTGATCAAGCATGTTATTAAGAACTGATGGTACTGAAGAAAGAAGTCTAAGCTGCACTGAAGGCACTGGTGATAAACACGGCTCCAGGAATTGATGCAATACAAACCTGAGATGTTTCAACAAACAGATGCAGCACTGGGTGTGCTCACTCACCTATGTCAAGAAAATTGGAAGATAATTATCTGGCTAACTGACTTGAAGAATCCTTATTTGTACCTATTCCAAAGAAAGGGGATCCTAACAACATCTTTAAATCCACATGCAAGTAAAATTTTGCTGAAGACCATTCAAAAGCAGTTGCAATGGCTCATTAACACAGAATTGCTAGAAATTCAAGCTGGGCTCAGAAGAGGACATGGAAAGAGAGATATTACTGCTGATGTTGGATGGATCTTGGCTGAACGCAGAGAACACTAGAAAGATGTTTACTTGAGTTTTATTCACTAGGCAAAGGCATTTGATTGTAAGAATCCTAACAAATTATGGTTTACACTGCAAAGAAAGGGAATTCCACAATACTTAGTTGTGTTTATGGGGAATTTGTGCACAGGCCAAAAGGCAGTCATTTGAGTGAACAGGGTTAAAATTAGGAAATATGTCTCAGGGTTGTATCTTTCACTATACTTACTCAATCTGTACGCTGTGCAAATACTCTGAGAAGTTGGACTATATGAAGAATGAAGCATCAGGATTGGAAGAAGACTCATCAATGACCTGTAATATGCAGATGACACAACCTTGCTTGCTGAAAGTGAAGAGGATTGAAGCACTTACTAATGAAGACGAGAATTCAGCATGGATTACATTTCAACATTAAGAAAACAAACATTCTCATAAACGGACCAGTAAGTAACATCATGATAAATGGAGGAAATACCAGAATTGTCAAGGAGTTCATTTTACTTCAATCCACCATCAATGCCCATGGAAGCAGCAGTTAAAAAAATCAGATGACACATTGCATTGGGCAAATCTGCTGCAAAAGACTCCTTTAAAGTGTTGAAAAGCAAAGATGTCACTGAGGTGCGTTACCCAAGCCATATTTTCAACTGCCTCACTGTGCTGCAAAATCTGGACAACGAATTAAGGAAGACATAATGATAACAGATGCCTTTGAATTGGTTGCAAAGAATATTTAACAGAAGAACATTTAATAGAAGAACAAACAAGTCTGCCCTGAAAGTTGTACAAAGTATTCTCCCATACTTTAGACATGTAATTAATTAGGAGAGAGCTGTCCCTGGAGAAGGATGTGCTTGGTATGTTGCTGTTGCCAGCTGCCATTGAGCTGGTTCCAACTCACAGCGATCCTATGTGCAACACAATGAAACACTGCCTGGTCTTGTGCCGTGTCCACAGTCATTTTTATACATAAGCTCATTGTTGTGGCCACTGTGTCAATTCATCTCGTCGAGGGTCTTCCTATTTTTCTCTGACCCTTCAATCTACCAAGCATGATGCCCAATGTATGTGAGACGCAGTCGACCTTTGTTTCCAAGGAGCACTCTGATTGTACTTCTTTCAGATCTGTTTGTTCTTTTGGTGGTCCACGGCATATTCAATATTCTTCAAAGGCATCAATTCTCCTGTCTTCGTTATTCATTGTCCAGCTTTAACACGCATATGATGCAACTGAAAATACCATGGCTTTGGTCAAGTTTCAATACTTTAAAGAATTCCTTTGCAGCAGATTTTCCCAAAGCAATGCATCTTTTGCTTTCTTTCTTTCTTTCTTTCTTTCTTTTTATTTATTTATTTTTTTATTTAACATAACTGAGTGAAAGTGTACATTCACATGTAAATTTACATGCCCCCCTATATGCAGCTTCCACTGCTCTCCCTGTCCAGTGACTGCACACTATTCCTCTCTGCTCCATACATGTCTCATCCTCCCAACAGTCTCCTTTCCCCTCCTGTCCGTCCACTCCCCTTCCTCCAGCCAGAGGTCAGCAAGATGATATCCTATAGATGTATAGAACCATAAAGTGCTTCCAACATATGGTTACTCTGCATTGCCAAGTCCATTCCATTCCTGTCCAAAGAGTGGACCTTTGTTATAATTTATGGGAACAGGCAGCATCAGGGCCGGGGGCCATGCTCTCAGAGGAACCCCAAAACCGCTGGACCATCAACTGAGGTCTTTTAGTGGAGATCTCATGATGCACCTCTTTTTATTCTTGTGTTGCCAGTGAGGCTCCTCTCTGTGAGCTCCGTCATGGCTATCACTGGTGGTGGCCGGGCACCATCCGGTTCTTCCGGTCCCAGGTCGATGTAGGCACCCACTCTTGTGCGTCTCTCTGTCTTCTCTATTGTCTTTACCGCATGCCATTTTGGCCCTCGGTGAGCATCCGTTCCTGCTGAGTTGGGACCATTTGCTGTGTCCTCGGATGGCAGCTTGGCAGCTTTTACGACCCCAGACGCCACTCACCAATGTGGGGTGCAGAGAGCTCTCTTAGCAAAACGCTAGTTGTGCCAATTGGCCTGGAATTCGCCTAAGAGCATGGACCCCGCCCCCCGCCCCAGCTACTCTATCCTTGCAGTATTAAGATGGAAGGAGTACTCAAGTTATGCTGAAGTCCACTTAATGTTGTTCTTGTTCCTAATGTGTGCTGTCACCGCTTTCTCCCACCTAGATTTCTAGTAACTACCTAAACTAAACCCTCCCCCCCTTGCCCTCCCTCCCTCCCTCCCTCCCCTCCCTTGCAGCTGTCAAAGAGTCTTTTCTTCTATACACAAGTCTGTTTTTGAGATCTTATCGTAGAGGTCTCATACAGTATTTGTCCTTTTGTATCTTTTGCTTTCTTGACTGCTGCTTCCACGGGCGTTGATTGTGGATCCAAGTAAAATGAAATCCTTGACTACCTCAATCCTTTCTCTACTTATCATGATGTTGTTTACTTGTCCAGTGGTGAGGACTTCTGTTTACTTGAAGTGCGATCCATGCTGAAAGCTGTGGTCTTTGATCTTTATCAGTGTTTCAAATTCTCTTCACTTCCAGCAAGCTGGGTTGTTTCATCTGCATAATGCAGGTTGTTAGTCTTCCTCCAACACTAATGCCTTGTTCTTCTTTATATAGTCCAGCTTCTCATATTATATGCTTGGCATACAGACTGAAAAAGTACAGTGAAAGCATACAACCCTGATACACACCTTTCCTGACTTTAAACCATGCAGTGTCCCCTTGTTCTGTTCACAATCTGCCTCTTGATTCAGATTCCTCATGAGCCCAATTGTTACGGAATTCTCATTCTCCGCAATGGTATCCATAATTTGTTATGACCCACACAGTTGAATGCCTTTGTATACTCAATGAAATATAAGTAAACATATTTCTGGTATTGCCTGCTTTCAGCCACGATCCATCTGACATCAGAGGATATCCTACATTGCACATCCTCTTCTGAATCCCACTTGAATTGAATCCCACTTGAATTTCTGGCAGTTCCCTGTCAATATATGGTTGCAGTTTCCTTTGAATGATCTTGAGCAAAATTTTACTTGCGCGTAGTATTAACAATTGTTTCTGCATTTGGTTGGATCACCTTTCTTGGGAAGAAGCATAAACATGGATCTCTATTCTAGTCAGTTGGCCAAATAGCTTGTCCTCCAAATTTCCTGGCACAGACACGTGAGCACTTCCAGTGCTGCAACCATTTGCTGAAACATCTCAGTTGATATTCCATCAATTCCTAGAGCCTTGTTTTTTGCCAATGCCGTCAGTGCAGCTTTGACGTCTTTCTTGAGCACCATCAGTTTCTTATCCTATACTACCTCTTGGAATGTTTGAACATCCGCCAGTTCTTTCTGGTATAATGATTCTGTGTATTATTTCCATCTTCTTTTGCTGCTTTCTGAGTCATTTAGTATTTTCCCTGTAAAATCCTTCACTGATTGCATCTTGAATTTTTTCTTCAGTTCTTTCAGATTGGGAAATGCAGAGCATGTTCTCCCCTTTTGGTTTTCTATTTCTAGCTCTTTGCGAAAAGCTGAAAATTTATCTTACTAACTCCAGTATTTTCCATAGATTCTTTTGTTTTTTCTCTGTATACAGTCATGTCAGCTGTAAGTAACAGCCTACTCTTCCTTTTCCATCTTTTATTTTCCTGTAGTGAAGTAACTTCAGGCAAGGTTGAAATGTCTTGTTCCCAGTCTCACAGAAATAAAGCATTCAAGTTTTTACTATTATGTTGTTATTATTGCTATTGTTAGATGCCATCAAGTTGGGTCCAACTCATAGCCACCCCATGCACAACAGAAGAAAACACTGCCCAGTCCCACACCATGCTCACAATCATCTTCATGTTTAAGCATGTTATTGCAGCCATTCAACCCATCTTGTTGAGGTCTTCCTCTTTTTGCTACTTTACCAAGCATTACGTCCTTCTCCAGGAACTGATCCCTCCTAACAATATATCCAAAGTGTGTATGATGTTGGTTTTTTTTTTTTTCTAATACATTTCCTTTTTTAAAAAATACCATGGATGGCTACGAAATTTTAACAAATGTTTTTTTTTCTTTCTTATTTAACATGACTGAGTGAAAATGTACTTTCCTGTATAAATTTACATGCCCACCTATATGCAGCTTCCACTGCTCTCCCTGTCCGGTGACAGCACACTATTCCTCTCTGCTCCATACATGTCTCATCCTCCCAACAGCCTCCTTTCCGCTCCTCTCCACCTACTCGCCTTCCTCCAGCCAGATGTCAGCAAGATGATGTCCTATAGATGTATAGAACCATAAAGTGCATCCAATATATGGTCACTCTGCATTGCCAAATCCAATCCATTCCTGTGCAAAGAGTGGACCTTTGTTATAATTTATGGGTAAGGGCAGCATCAGGGCTGGGGGCCATGCTCTCAGGGGAACCCCAAAACCGTTGGACCATCACTTGAGGTCTTTTAGTGGAGATCTCAGGATGCACCCCTTTTTATTCTTGTGTTGCCAGTGAGACTCAACGTAGTGAGCTCCATCGTGGCTATCACTGGTGGTGGCTAGGCACCATCCCGTTCTTCCAGTCCCAAGTCGATGAAGGCACCCACTCTTGTGGGTCTGTCTTCTAGGTTGTCTTTACCGCATGTCATTTTGGTCCTTGGTGAGTGGTGAGCATCCGTTCCTGCTGAGTTGGGACCATTTGCTGTGTCCTCCGATGACAGCTTGGCTTTTAAGACTACAGACGCCACTCACCAATGTGGGGTTCAGAGAGCTCTCTAAGCAAAATGCTAGTTCTGCCAATTGGCCTCGATTTCGCCTAAGAGCATGGTCCCCTGCCCCCTGCCCCAGCTACTCTACCCTTGCAATATTGGGTTAAGATGGAAGGAGTACTCAAGTTATGCTGAAGTCCACTTAATGTTGTTCTTGTTTCTAATGTGTGCTATCACCGCTTTCTCTCAACCAGATTTCTGGCAACTATCTAAACTAGACCCTCCCTTGCTCCCCTCCCTTGCAGCTGTCAAAGAGTCTTTTCATCTATACACAAGTCTGTTTTAGAGATCTTATCGTAGAGGTCTCATACAGTATTTGTCCTTTTGTCACTGACTACTTTCACTCAAATGTTTTTGTATCAAGATGATTCCACTGTTTTTCTCCTTTATTCTGCTAATGTTGTGATTCTCAAATAATAAACCAGCCTTTCACTCCTGAAATGTCTACTTGGTTATGCTGCATCAACATTTTTATTTATGACTGTAATCAACTGTTATTAGAATTTCTCCCCACTATTGATCAGTTTTGGTACAGGTATCACTTTTCTAACCTATAGGCACATAATGTTGTGGAAGTTCATCTTTTTTGATACTCACATGAGCAAGGTGCTAGTATTATTTCCCAGGTATTAGATCTCCCTTGTTTTACACAAGTGACTGTAAAGCAGACAGAATTACCTTGCTCTGTGGAAACTCTGATAGCTTAGTGGTTAAGTGCTTTGCTAGCCTAAAGGTCAACAGTTTAAATCCACAAGCACTCCTTGGAAATTCTGTAGAGCAGTTAGCTCTTCTCTGTCCTACAGAGCTGCTGAGTTGGAGTGGGTCTGGCTTGGCTGTACTCTAAGTGTGACTTTCAGGACATTAGTTCACCATCTACTCTCCACATTTAAAACCACTAAGTTAAAAAAAAAAAGTCACTGTTACAAGCCTCTAAAATTCTTCTCTAGTCCTCAGTATTATTACCATTATCTTCCAAAACTAACTTCACACTTTCTCAGAAACAAAGAAATGGTTACTTTGCTCAGATGTTTAACTTAAAATTGTCAGATCCTCAAATTTAAGCCTAATATGGTCATACCTTAAAAACATTATAGAACAGTACTGCACTTGCAAATTTTGTACTTTGTGTTTTGTATTCTACTTCTTTCCCTGCTGGAAACCCTGATGGCATAATGGTTAAGTAGTATGTTAGCAGTTCAAATCCACCAGGTGCAGTTCTACACTGTCCCATAGTGCTGCTATGAGTTGGAATTGCATTGACAGCAGTAGTTTTGAATGTTTTCCATATTACTTGCCATCAATCATCTCAGCTGCCTGTCTTGTGCTGTGCCAAGATAGAGAGGTAGGACTTTTAATCTAAAAGCAAAGGGAGACTTCAAGCTCTGAAACAACACTGAGGTTACCTAAAAAGAGACAACACACACTCTACAGGAAGGGTAATGAGCCCTGGGGGTGCAGTGATTAAGCGCTTGGATACCAACAAGAAAGGTCAGCAGTTTGAACCAACCAGTCTACTAAGTAGGAAAAAGATGTCTGTCTGCTTCCATAAAGATTTACTAGCCTTGGAAACCCTTGTTCTACCCAGTTCTACCTTGTTCTATATGCTAGTCAGAATCTCACTGTCAACTGGAACTGATATAGCAGAAAACAAGTACAGAAACAACTTCACTCATCTCTTCAATTGCATACTCACTTATAGATTGCACATAGCTCTCTTGTACATGTCAAGTGACTACTAGCAATTCTTACTGGCTCACAGCACTGAGTAGGGAAGGGTCAGGGAATTACAGAAACAAACCAATGTAAAAATTTCAGAAAGCAATTCCAAAAATCAGGAGGTTCATTAAAAAAAATTCACTTACTCATTGTAAAAAAGGTATAATCAACATAAAGTGATATCACCATTTCTTGAAGACTGTTAATCTGAGATTATCCATAATTTGAAAGTAAGTAACTTTTTCTAATGCATTTTTCAGTGAAATTATAAGTTGGAAAACAAATCCTTGTTTTAGTTCAGATTGCTAACGATAGATAAATCTTACAGGTGGGGACATAAGAGGCAATCAAGAAGACTTGCACTTCTTTCTGTTTTTTCCCTTCCTTTCTCATTTATAGTGAAGACACTTTGACAGGGTAACCCCCAAGATTTTATTATGAAAAAATTCATATATAACAAAATGTCAAAAGTAATTTATAGTGAACACATGTAAATTCAGCATCTTCAGCTTCCAAATTATTTACATTTATTCCTACTTGTCCTTCATGGTGCTTTAGTTATCTAAGCACTCAAGGGTTCTCTCTAAATGCTGTGCTTTACAGGCAAAATAAGACTGCCAATCTCTAATGCCAAACTATGTAGTGGGAAACAAATCCCACTCCAGATGGCAGCTGTGTTGTCTGGAAATCTCAGCTTCCTTTCCCTGTCCAGTTCAGATCACAGATGCTCTAGGCAGCCCTTGTTTCTCATCTCTGACCATCCATGGCTAGGTCAGCAGGTGATGGCTCCTGCTCGGCAGTCACACACCAGTAGGCTTCCTCTGCTCCTTCGGATCCCACAATTTGATGAAAGGGCTCAGGAATTCATAGCAAAACACTGTACCTGTGGTAACAACTTTAATGTAACACAAAGGGATACAAACGAAGAGACACATAGGGCAAGGTCCAAGGGGACCCCACGAGGACATGCTACTCTCCTGTGTGAAGATACTCATTCTTCCAAACCCCATCTCTAAGCCCATCTTGAAAAGCGTTCACTGGCCTCACCACATGGCAATGATAAATTACATTATGCCTCCTGAAGCTTAACTCATTGCCTCTGAGTCAATTTCAACTCATAGTGATGCAAGAAGACATAGTACTTTCCCATATGATTTCCAAGGAGTGGCTGACAGCATTAAAACTCCCAGCCTTTTTGGTTAGCAGCCATAGTAGCTCTTAACTATTGTCCACCAGCCTTGGTGACACAGTGGGTAAGACTTTGGCTGCTAACCAAAAGGTAAATGGCAGCTGCTCCTTGGCAATGCTATGGAACAGTCCTACTCTGTGCTATAAGAACACATTTTTTTGTTCTGAGTTTTAGTATTCAGCTCCTACGTGAATCTGTCCTCACGGCTCTCAAGAACTCAGAACAAAAGCCCACATTGCTTCATGCACCTCACAGTATGCAATACTATTAAAGAAATGGATGAATACAAGTGAGAATTTAACTTTCTATATTTGATGTTTCTGCCAAATTAGCAGTAAGTGGTTGATTTCATTACTTTGCTCAGATAATCAATGAGTCCAACAAAATTATACAAGAAAGCTGTCGCCCAACTGATTGGTAAACTTAAATGAAATAAGATCACTAATATTTGCAGAGAAAGTCAGAACCTGCATCTAGAGTACCCTCTTAGGCCTATAAGAGTCAACTGGATTTTTGTAAACATCCCCAAACCTCATTCATATCCATGTTTGAAAAATTAAGCACTCTAGTTGCCAAACAAAATGGTAAAAAACAGAAAAGCCCAAAATGATTTTCCTGGGTGCTCCAACAAGTTTTTATGCAGTAGCAAACTGGCATTATTGACAAATATTTGCAAGAATTGCTAGTGTCAGCTCCACCAAGAATGAACCTTGTTTTGCCCTAGCCATTGTTCATGTGCTGTTTTGTTTTATGGAGAAAGCCCTGGAAAACAGCCCTAGTATACCTAAGAATTTATGATACAATTGACACAAATTAGAAAGGGGGAATAATTAGATGAGTATTATTAAATAAACAGTGATGCAGACAGTGTTGACTATCTAAAAATTTGGATCTTAAAAAAAAAACCTCATTGCTCTTGAGTCAATTCCAACTCACAGCAACCCTAAAGGACAGAGGAGAACTGCCCCATGGAGTTTCCAAGTAGCGCCTGGCAGATTTGAAATGCTGACCGCTTGGTTAGCAGACGTAGCACTTAACACCAATCCGCCACCAGGTTTTCCACTAGGGCATTGGTGTTCCTCAAATTTCAAGTACACAGTCTTCCTTCAAAGGAAAAAGCTCACAAAACAAAGGTTAATATTTTTATTTTAACATCTCATATTTGTTAAAAATAAGTATATACTTTGTTTACAGTTCTCACACAATAAAATCAAAAATATTTACAAATTAAATTAAAACCTGTAAAACTGATAAAATACAAATTAACCAACTTAATGTAACTAAGAATACATTTTTGTTTGTTCAAATAAAAGAATGATTTGCTAAGAAAGAAATAAGTCACAAATATTTGGTTTAATAGCAAAAAACTACACTTTTTAGATCCCACCGTGTTCTTAAACAGTTTCTGAATTAAAAAAAATTTAGTAACGATGAGAATGCTTCTTCATATCTTGTTCACACTGGTACTGGTAAATTGAAGCCGAATCCCCTCCCCCATAGGAGAAAAATTAACCAAACCTCCGAAATGTCAGTCCTCAAATAGTAATTTTGAGGTGTGAATTGGTAAAATAAAAAAATTTACTTCACTGAAATCCACATTAATGACTATTAAATCCAATAAATTTTAGAATTTGAAACATTCCTTACTATTTATTTGCTATCATACTTATTGCTAAAGAACCGTGTAAGTTATTCTGTATAAGAACTTCACTAATACATAGGGTACTGACTGTTAAGATACAGGTATTTTTTGAGTAAATATAAGACACTGTAATGTCAAAAGCCCAAACAGGTATATTATGTATACAACAGCAGCACATCACCATTTTTTTCATCTTTACAGAATCTCTGTTCTGCAGCTTCAACAGTTTTATTTTTTTTTAAATCAGATTTTAATTTTGAGTATTTCACACTATTGTTTATGTGCATTTCACTTTCTTCGTGTTTACTAAGAATATGTGATAAATGCTGCCAATCTTTGCACCCGTTCTCATTCTTCAGTTGATTTTTTCCTTCCCCAAAGAGTTTGCAATATAGACAAAAGACAGAATCTTTTGAGGTAGAATAAAGTAACCAGGACCTAGTCGTTTTTTCACCATTTGGAAGAATTCGTGTATAGTATGTTTCTGAAAACTTCCTCCCTGTATTGTCTTTTGGAAAGTTAAAATTTCTTACTTGAGGTGGATCATGTTCAACAAGAGTATCCCACTGTTTAATATTCAAAGTTCGAGGCCATGTACCTGGATCTGCAGAAAGTACAACTGGTATGGCTGACTCTTCCAATTTGTTTTCTTTCAGTTGCTCTTGAAATTTATCAGGCATGGCTGACACAGAAGAAGAAGGTAAATTTACATCCTTTTTGCTCAGTGATGTGTCTGTGCTACATTCTACTGAAATCTTTTCCTTTTTTTCTGGTATTGCATCTATTTTTTCTATAATTGTATCCAATGATCCATGTAGTATTTTTTCATTTTCTTCTCTAGCAGCATTTCTTTTCCTGTTTTCTGATGGTGATAATTTTTTTGATTTTGTTTCCATCATCTGAGAAAGAACAGGATAAATTACTATCTTACCTTAGAATTGTTCACATTCAAATGTCCAATAATCAATGAAAAGATGTTCAACATCAACAGCCACGAAAGAAATCCAAATCAAAACCAAAATGACACAGCACTTCACACTCACTAAGGTGGTTACTAACCAAAAAGATAATGTAGACAGGTGTTGCCAAACCTATGGAGATACTAGCAGGGCTCTGAAGCACTTTAAACCAGTTCAGTCATGGCTGAGAAAGCAAAACTGGAATACAACCACAGTTTGAAGATTTCAGTTAGCTGGACCAGAAAAAATTTGGGGTCCAAGCCTGCAATGAAAGACTTCAAAGAGATGTAGTGAACCCTTTTAAGAGGCTGATATACAGACTCTGTTTTATTGGCATGGCTATGGATACCAACATACAGTGAAAGCAGTATGGGCAGCCACCATCTTTGAGCAAGGCACTGCTGCTCAAAATACGTATGCCGCCCTTGTTCTCTAATAGGGAGTTTCAGTTTTCACCAGGGCTTAGGCCTATGATTTTTTTGCCATCCTGGTTACTGCTCTGGCTCACTGAAATTTTAAAAATTTGGGTCTGTTCCAATTTCACTGCCTTGGCCGTGACTCAACCTGGAAGAATCGGTAAGATGCCCTGAAAACTACATCCTACCGATTTTATAAATACTGGTGATGCTATGGTTAGGAGCAATGGCAGCTAACACAAAGGTCGGCAGTTAGAATCCACCAGCCCCTCCCCGGAAATGCTATGAGACAGTTCTACTTTGCCCTAGAGGGACAGTATAAGTCGGAATCAACTCACTGACAACAGGCTTTTTTACGGGAAGTAGATAGTTACATCACTTTCCTCAAAAAAAGTTTTTGAGAAGGTAATTTAAGCAAAACACTTAATTCTTATCCAATGAAAAGAGGGCTAAGAATGTTCCTGCTTTTATGTTTAGAATACATTTCAAAATTAATTTAGTATATGGAACAAGATGGATCAAGATTCATTTCCATACAAAAAAAGCAATTATTGCAGAGCTATTTATTAAAAAAAAAATCTCGTTTTCTACATCGAATTACCTTGGTATTTGGTTCTAAAATCAACGACTGTGTACGTTTGGTTCTATTTCTGAACTGGTTATCCTATCCCACTGACCTATTTGTTTATCTTCAGGAAACCCTAGTGTCATGGTGGTTAGTGCTATAGCTGCTAGCCAAAAGGCTAGTAGTTCAATTCCACTCCCTTGGAAATCATGTGGTACAGTTCCAGTCTATCCTGTAGGGTCACTACGAGTTAGAACTGACTTGATAACAGAAATTTTTAAAAAACACATCACTACTGTAACACTGTCGATTACTGTAAATTAAGTAGCTAATAATCCTTTAACTCATACCTCATAACATACACAAAATTCAAAATGGATTACATAAGAACTATAACCATAAAACTTCTAGAAGAAAATATAGGTAGGTATCTATATAATCTTGGTAGGCAAAGATTTTGATGGACAGGGCACAAAAGTTACTGATCAGAAAAGAAGCAATCAATAGACAATAAAAATTTAAGCTTTTCAAACTGTAATACTGAGAAGACAAATCAGTTTGGGAGAAAAATCTTCAAAATATTTTTAATTTCTAAAAATAATGTATCCAAAATATGTAAAAAATTCCTGCAACTGAATAATGAAAAGATGACACACACACACACACACATACACAAATGGAATGAACACTTGAATAGATACGTCACAATAGAAGACAGAGTGATTAGAAGGCATTAGGTATCAGGGAAATGCAAAATAAAACCACAGTGAGATAATAATTTCATATCTTTTGAATGACCTAAATCAGTCAGACTGACCAGACCAAACTGTGGGGTTTATGTGGAGCAACTGTCGGTGGGAGTGCAAAATGGTGTACTTTCTGGGGTTTGGCAGTTTCTTGCAAAGTTGAACATATTTCTTCCCATATGACCCAGCAATTGCACTCCTAAAATGTTTACTGAAGAGAAATGAAAGGGAAAAAGAAAGACACAACAAAAAACCTTGGGTATAGTATAAAACAGCAGCCTTATTCATACAGTAACAAACTGCAGCAGCCTATACATCCATCTACAGATGGATAAGCCAATTGTGGTATATTCACACAATGGAACACCACTCGTAATAAAAAGGAACAAAATACACAAGAATGAATCTCAAAAATACATGCTAAATTTCCATATCTTACACCTTATACAAAAACCAACTCCAACTGGATAAAAGACCTAAATATCAAACCTAAAACGATAACGCTCATCCAAGAAAAGGTAGGAACGACAATGGAAGTTTTAATACACAATATGGACAGACTCCAAAATCTGTCAACTAAACCACAATCATCAGAAGGGAAAATAGATAAACGGGATCTATTAAGAATTAAACATTTTTGCTCATCTGAAGACTTTATTAATAGAATTAAAAGAACACCTACAGAACGGGAAAAAATATTTGGCAACTCTATGTCAGACTGATGCCTGATCTCCATAATCTATAAGATACTACAAAATATCAACAAGAAGAAGATAAATCATCTAATTAAGCGATGGGCAAAGGAGATGGACAGACATTTCACTAAAGAAGAGATCCAGGCAGCCAAAAAACACATGCGGACATGTTCACAATCCTTAGTTATTAAAGAAATTCAAATCAAGACAACAATGAGATACCATCTCACCCCAACAAGGTTGGCCATGATCCAAAAAACACAAAACAACAAATGCTGGAGAGGCTGTGGAGAAAGTGGAACCCTCCTACACTATTGGTGGGGTTGCAAAATGGTCCAGCCTCTTTGGAAAGCAATCTGGTGATTCCTTAAAAAAATGGATATTGATATACCATTTGACCCAGTCATTCCACTACTTGGAATATATCCTACAGAATCAAGGCCTTTCACACCAACAGACACATGCACCAGAATGTTTACTGCAGCACAGTCCACGATAGCAAAAAGATGGAATCAACCCAGATGCCCAACAACGAAGAATGGATAGGTAAACTATGGTATATATACTCAATGGAGCACTACGCAATGATAAAGAACAACGATGACTTCAGGAACCACCTCATGACCTGGTTTCAACTGGAAGACATTATGTTGAGCGAAAGTAGTCAGCGACAAAAGGACAAATATTGTATGAGACCTCTACATTAAGATCTCAAAAATAGACTTGTGTATAGAAGAAAAGACTCTTTGACAGCTGCAAGGTGGGGGAGAAGGGTTAGATTAGATAGTTGCTAGGTATCTGGTTGGGTGAAATCAGTGATAGCACACATTAGAAACAAGAACAATATTAAGTGGAGTTAAACATAACATAAGTACTCCTTTCATCTTAACCCAATATTGCAAGGATAGAGTAGCTGGGCAGGGGGCGGGGGACCATGCTCTTAGGCAAAAGCGAGGCCAATTGGCACAACTAACGTTTTGTTAGGAGGGCTCTCTGCACCCCACATTGGTGAGTGGCATCTGGGGTCCTAAAAGCTGCCAAACTGCCATCCGAGGGCACAGCAAATGGTCCCAACTCAGCAGGAACAGATGCTCACCAAGGACCAAAATGACATGGGGGAAAGACAACCCAGAAGACAAAGAGACCCACAAGAGTGGGTGCCTACATTGACTTGGGACCGGAAGAACCAGATGGTGCCCGGCCACCACCAGTGATAGCCGTGATGCAGTGCTCACTAAGTTGAGTCTCACTGGCAACACAAGAATAAAAAGGGGTGCACCCTGAGATCCCCACTAAAAGATCTCAATTGATGGTCCAGTGGTTTCGGGGTTCCCCTGGGAGCATGGCCCCTCATCCTGATGCTGCCCTTGACCATAACTCATAACGAAGGTCCACGCTTCGGACAGGAATGGGCTGGAATTGGCGATGCAGTGACCATATATATTGGATGCACTTTACGGTTCTATACATCTATAGAATGTCACCCTGCTGACCTCTGGCTGGAGGAAGGAGAGTGAGTGGAGAGGAGGGAAAAAAGAGACTGTTGGGAGAATGAGACATGTATGGAGCAGAGAGGAATAGTGTGCTGTCACTGGGCAGGGAGAGCAGTGGAAGCTGCATATAGGTGGGCATGTAAATTTATATGGGAATGTACATTTTCACTCAGTTATAGTAAATAAAGCCAAGCCAGCCAAGTGCCGTCGAGTCAAAAATTTTTAAAAAATAAATGAATAAAAAATACATGCTAAATTTAAGAAAAGACAAACACGAGAGAATATGAATTTCTTATATATTAAAAAATAATTCATTTAAGTTCCATTTGTATCAAGTTCAGGGATATGAAAACTAATCTAAATCGACAGAAATCAGAGTATGATTTCCTGAAAAATAGTGGAGGAGGGTTGGGGACTGACAAGAAAACCTTAAGAAATAATAGGGTGTTAGAAATGTTCTAGATCTTGTTTTCGGTTATGTACAGGTTTATGTTATTTTTATTAAGATTTGGGCACTTTATGTAAATTATACCTGAATAAATGTTGACATTAAAAAAAGATTCGTACATAAAAATCTTCTCCCATAAACCTGTAACTACTACTTCTATCACAGCAAACACTAAGTCTAAATAAGATAATGTATAAGCACAAGATAATCTATTATTACACTTCCTAAAAATCTGATTCTATCTGATTCTCAAGAGAATTTGAAAGAAAAATGACTCTGCTGTAGTTCTGTAAATAGTAACCACTTTAAAGAAGTTTACCTGCAACAACTGGTATACAGTCATGTGACACTTTAACGTCCATGACACACTCTGTGAAAGTGCACATTTAAGTGACTGGACATTGTGCGAACACCATACGATATACTTAGCCAAGTTGTGAGAGATGTAGTGTAACTGGTCCTGACTAAACAAGTCAAGATACTATACACATATAGTACTGTATTTCAGCTAACGTATCTGGTAAGGTATTATATGGATTAAGTAGGTTAACATTGTACAATGCTATATACATAATACAATATAAATATACACTACGGAATACAGACTCACCACTCACTTTCACATTATGCAGCGAAAAACGTTGTTTGAAGCGCATGAACCACCCAGAGCTAGCACTAAACTCGATATTGTAGTCTGGTCCTGCTTTCTCTTTAAGCATCTCGAACAAGCTTCGTGCCTTAGCAGTGATCGCTGACGTGCTCAGTGGAATCTGTTTTTGTGTTTGGTCCTCAATCCATGTCATTAACAATCTCTCCATATCTGATATAGGTCCCTCTCGCATTTTCGTTAGCCTTGTAGCTTTCAGTGGGGCTGATCCTTTCACAGCTTGGAGAATTTTTTCTTTGTTTTTGAGAATTGTCGTGATTGTCGAGTGAGACATGGCTAAATCGCGAGCAATAGCATTCACTGATTTTCCACCTTCATGTAGTTTAATGACTTTTTGTTTCACTTCCAAATCGATACTTTTCCTTTGCCTCTTGCTGCTGCTATCACTAGCACTGGTTTTGCTGCGTTTGGGAGCCATGATGCACTTCACGGTAACGTTTTCAAAAGAAAATTAAACAGAGAGATAACACTACAACACTTAAGAGATGCGCAAGATAGGATGCTGCTGCCTACAAGTCAAAGCATACATTGTTACACGGTAAACTTTTTATTTGTAAATAAGGAAAGTTCACATTAAATTAATGATAAACCACAGTACATATGCAAGCCAGCAATACAGGCATTTATTATGACTCAAGACACATATATATTATAGGCTATATATGTACTGTACTGTGATATGCCTGGCAGTGCAATTCTTTGCATACAAACACATGAGATACACATGTTGATGTGGGCAACTGCTGCGTTCACTAACTTCGGTTGCGTCTGCTATGTCCTGTTCTTCAATTTCCAAACTCTTATTATAATCTTATGGGACCACGGACATATATGCAGTTGGACACTGCCCAAATGGACATTATACGGCGCATGACAGTATTTCAATGCTCCCTTGAGATGGGACAGCTCAATGATAGAGTAATAAAACTAAATAAGATTGTCAGATAAATCTGGTTAACATAAGCCAACAAAACGAAACTACTATACATTTTATCATTTAAAGTTCATTAAAAAGAATTACCTGTTTATATTCGCTAACACAACTTTGGCAGCAAAATCTTTTCTGCTGACCTTCAATCATCAGGACATTGTTTCCAACATTTTTACTGGGCATGTACTCGCCACACTGTTCACAACAATTCATTATCAGACCATTGGCCAACCTGTACTTATTAAAGCAATGGTTACTGCAGAGTTTATGAGTTACATTATTAATGCTGACTTCATGGCGAATCTAAAAGAAAGAACAGAGGATTTTATTAAATAAAATACAAGAACCTGATCAGTATGGTAGGTAGCGAAAGCAAGTTTCTTCAACATAAAGAACTCCTGATAATTTCTCAGTGAAAGAAATATCTAGGCAATAAGAGATCTTAAAATGTACATTTTTGTTATTTTTTTTCAACAAAAAAGGAAAAAGAAAACTCATAGAAGCAGCAATAGAATCAACAGACAATTTTCCTGGAGACATGTTAAGAATGACCAAAAATGACCTGGTTTAGATGTTTCTGATAGGGCCTGCTTAAAAGAAAGACTAGGACATCTTGGCATTAAGAATTATTTAAGTAAAACTCACTGCGCTCAAATTCCCCAGGTCTTACAGGGTCTAGGGAAACCTACATGACCCAATTCAGGACGTTATCTGTATATATACAAATAAGGCAGACCTCACTTTGTACAATTCCATGGTAATTGAGATAAAGTGTGTCCTTGATTTGCATGGCTAGGTGGTAGTGAAGGTCAAATTCAGTCACAAGGACTAGGTAAACAGAGTACCACATTTCTTCTTGCAGCAACTGTGAGGACTGTCATAGCACCTAAGTAATGTGAAATTGTCAACATACATTAAGTCCACTTGTTCTACATGTTCTCATATCAGGATTTGTTGCACTGAAACTACATTTTTATTTAGTGCTACTAGTACGACTAAAATCCACCATAACACTACTGCCTTGAGCACACCTGATACCACAGAAACAAACATATGCTTCCTGTACTCTGCAAACAGAAAACCTGTTTAAGACAGTTTTAACATATATATCCTTATCCTTCCTTTGATCTTCACTGCAGAGTTATCCTATTCTGAACACGTGTATGTGGATGGCAGGGCATATAATGGCATTTAAAGTTAAAATTATCCCTGTTGGTCTAAATAATAATGTATAAAAATGCAGACCTCTGTTAGTTTATTACAGATTGTACATCTTGATTTATTTGGAACTCTCTTCCTAAGATTCTGTCTGTCTTCATATGGAGACAAAGATGTACTGTAAAATTCTTGGGAGGATTTGTTTGAATCCGCTTGAGCAATAACAGCAGCCTTCTCTGTAGGTGCTGCATCTCTGAAACGTAAGGGAAATAAACACATTCCATATTAACAAAAGTTTATCCTAGTAATCAACTATATTTTACGATCTTGGAAAACTAACTGTAGCACAAGAACCTTGTCACATCCCAAATCTTACATTTTCATAGAAGTGCAAAAATGTGCTAGCAACTTGGTAGAACTGACAGGAGGAGCAGCTGGGGTCTGGAGAAGGTAAAACGCATTTATGGTAACAGGGTCAATTTATTTCCACATTTACTCTTAATTTTTGGCCAAAAATAAGTACACCACAAGTAAGTTCACAGCTCTGGTATACTTTGGGATAACCTAGCTCAATAAATTTCAAGGCAGTCCTGAAACAATTTTGCCAACTCTGCAATTACATTCAGAATGTTAACTTACGTCACCAATATTCAACCATATGGAGCCAAGTTGAAAGGTATATCTTACGTTTTACACACTGTACTTTGTTTCTTTGGAGCACGTTTATGAGAAAAGGAAGTAAGGCAGGTGGTAGAACAAAAGAGGTGAGCTGATCCTTTTCGTTGATAAGCTGTCTGTCCCTTCTGTAAAGGTTTTTTGCAGAATGCACAAGTGATTTTAGCTGGTTTACTGAGCTGCTGTTGGGGAGAAGGCTGGAAAATCTGCTTGGGAAGTAAGGCCACTGGTGATAAAGAATCCACCCCTGGTTGTTTCTGATTACGAGGAAATGATGCTGACTGGGAGATCCATGAATCTTAAAAGTAAAATACAAGAAAAAGTCACAGCATATTCAAAATCACATCAGAAAATTACTTTCAACTTTCATTCTGTACATTTGTACTAGCGAGGCAACAGTATAAGACAAGTGGTTAAGAATTAGGCAGCTTTTTGACAACCCTCAGTAAACTATGTACTTTGAAGTCCACGCAACTGGCATTTGTCTGTATCAACAATATAAACAGTGGTCCCTGAATTTATATGATGCAGCAGCTAGCAAGCTTTAAGTCAGACTGCTCAGATTAAAATCCTGTCTTCTGAGTTTATTAGACTGTGTGTGTATATTAAACTCTGTGTCTTGGTTTTCTCAATTATAAACTGGGAAATGATACTTAACTCATTAGTACTATAAGAAGAATAAAAGACAATGCATGGTACAGTAGTTTCGGGGTTCCCCTGGGAGCATGGCCCCTTGCCCTGATGCTGCCCTTGACCATAAATCATAACAAAGGTCTACTCTTCGGACACAAATGGATTGGACTTGGTGATGCAGAGTGATCATATATTGGATGCACTTTATGGTTCTATACATCTATAGGATATCATCCTGCTGACCTTTGGCTGGAGGAAGGAGAGTGGGTTGAGAGGAGGGGAAAGGAGACTGTTGGGAGGATGAGACATGTATGGAGCAGAGAGGAAAAGCATGCTGCCACCGGGCAGGGAGAGCAGTGGAAGCTGCATATAGGTGGGCATGTAAATTTATATGGGAATGTACATTTTTACTCAGTCATATTAAATTAAAAATAAAAAGATAATGCATTACAGTCAGCATGTTAAAAAGTGCTGCCATTTTTTTTCCCTTAGGGACACATATTAATGTATTTTTAAAACAAAGTAAGTAATACACAAATACACAATACACAGACACCTACAGCAAAAACTTGGCTAACTATAACCATTTCCATATCCACAACTCCCCTCTAGCATTTTACCACAAAAAAGTTCAAGCATACAGAAGTTTTTAGTAACCATTCATATATACACAAAGCTGAGTCTATACTACTTTTGCTGTATCATATCTCTCTTCATCTTTCTGGGACAACCATTGTGTGTCCTTTCCCTGTAAAATTCTTACATCTCTCAATAACCATCATTACTTTTTATGTACTTCAAAGTAAATTAAAGACATTACTACACTTCTTCCAAAATATTTCATCATACATACAAAGATAAATCATCTTTTTGGTGCAGCATATTACAATAAGTTACCATTTCAATAATTACATGTACAGTTCAGTGACATTAAGTATTCTTAAGTTTAATCATCACCATTAGCCATTTGACATCATCTTACAGTATATGTTCATACAGTTATTTCCCAGCCTTCTAAAACATTAGTCCACAGCATTACTACATGTGGTGCGTTAGTCAGGAAAAGTTCTGCTTGTTAACCTCAAACAAGGACAAATCCATCATGTATCGCCCTTAGCTTCAAAATGGTGGAGGATCAGGCTTAGACAACACTGCTTCTCAAGCTTTAGGGCACACAGTAAGAACGTGTGAGCATCTTGTTTAAACGGAGATTCTAATCAGCAAGTCTGGACAGAGGACTAGTTTGTGCGTATCTCCCTACCTCTGGTGGAATAGTGGTTAAGAGTTATGTCTGCTAACCAAAAGGTTGGCAGTTCGAAACTGCCAGGCACTCCTCAGAAACACTGTGGGGCAGTTCTCTTCTGTTTTATAGGGTTGATATGAGTTAGAAATGACTTAAAGGCAGCAGGCAAGGTTTAGTTGGTACTATGTCTTGGGTGGTGCTCACGTTTGGGAATTAAGACCTTAGAATACACGATTATTCTGGACCCATATACTTGTCACTGCTTGACAGCCTCTCACACTGCTGCTAACACTACATCCTACTTTCATTTCTGTATCTCCAGTCACTGCTTCAGACCTTTCTGTCTTTTAACTTCTGGTTTTTTAACCTTAGAGGAAAAATTATACAGAACAAACAACAAAAGGGATCCTTTCATTATCCGCAACATGTTAGTGAGTCCTGAGCACAGCCTAATATCAGTATTCAGAGAGGAAGTTTATCTAAAGGCTAATTACTGAATAATTTAGATTTATATGTCCTCCCCCCTAAAGCCCCAAACAAGACAACAATTACATATTTATCTAGTGTAAAAATAGGCTACATTCTAGGGTCAGAATTTCTCTACATATCTGAATAATAAACTGGATGTAATAAATCCAGGAAATAAAAAACTCTCATAAAATTAGTTATTACCATTAATACAGGAAAAAAAATGAAAACCCTGAACACAAAAACTGGTCTGTGTACTTAACCCATACTCACTGGAGGGATACTTAAGCAACTGTATTGCTTAAGACAAATAATTTCTGATTTTTCTAAGTTTAGCTTTGGTTCCTATGTATATAGGGCTGTTTCCTTTGTCTGTAATTGCAACTACTGAATTTCTCCAAATTATAAATTTCCTTATTTCAAATTTTAACATTTCTAATGTTCTAAAAATCTTCCTTATGCCTCTTTCCAGTCAGTAACCCACTTCTATCCCCAAAACAACTTTTCGCTGACTTCAATCACCCAAGGTTAGTTTTATTTTGAAGTTTTTGGTTTTATACATGAAATCTGATAGAATGTTATCTTTTTTGTCTAGTTTCTTCAATACAGTATCTTATCTGTGAGGTTCATCCTCAATGCATGTAGTTCATTCTTCCTCACTGTGTACCTAATATTATTCAACCTTTCTACTACTGATTGGTGTTTAGACTGTTTGCAATTTTGACTTACATGAGCAAAGGCAAAGTTTAACAATTTTTATATATGTACCTTAACAGTTTTCTTTACCTATCTGAGATTGATACAAATTCTTGAATTCATAGATTAAGGTTTTCTTATTCATTTTAGAAAACTCAGTTGTACCTTTTCTGTCCCATTTTCTCTTCTGCTGTTTTTGGGACTTAAGTGCATGTCCTTTTCACCAAATTTCATAGGTCTTGTACATTCCATTCTTTTGTTTTGCCTTCTATTATCTTGCTATGATTCAACCTTGATAAAATTTTCTGACACGTATTACCAGTTTACACAAATCCTCTTTAGCTGAATTCAAACTACAGTTAAACTGTATTTTCTTAACATCTGTCTTATAAACCTTTTACCTAGATTTCTTATGGGCTTATTTCTGTCTTCCGCCTTTTTTCCCGCTTGATTTTGTCACATCCTTACCTCTTCATGTCCCTGGTTACTTTACATACATATATATGTTTTTACATACATATATATATATAAATTTACACAGCAAACCAGGTTCTTCCATGCTGTTGGTTCACTGGTTACATTTTTGCAATGCGTCAGTATTTTCACTATTTCCCTTCTTGCCTTCTCCTTGCTTTTAAGTGAATGTGGAACCTTTGGTCTTGTTCAAGGGAGGACTTTATATAAGTCAACATGGCTGACATGTGAACCAGAAATACTTTCACTTCCAAGTTCAAACGGTATGTTAGAGTGATAGTCTCATGGGTTCCTCTACGCTCTGTTGGTCCAGTGGGTATGGCCCTTTTTAGAAATCAGAGTTTTGCTCTACATTTATCTCCCATTTTATCCTAAGCCTTCTACTGTGTCCCTGGTAAAAACTGTCAGTTGTGGTAGCCAGGACCATCCAGTTCTTTAGGTGTCAGGTTAGAAGAGGCTGTGGTTCATGTGCACTATTACTTGGGGGGACCAGTTTCTTCTTTAAGCTTCTGATATTCTTTTTCCTCCATCACTGGGTACTTTTATACAAAAACTACAAAAAAAGTCTGAAGAGCTGGGTGACATTTTCACCCCAATCCAAAGGTTGGAAGGTTTTGGTTCTGTTCTTTCATCAGTCCTTCTTGCTGGATTCCTGACTACTGAGAGTTCTGCTCAGCTTCTAAGCCTCTAGGAGTAGTCTCTTCTGGAAAAGACAAAGGGGAAGAAGATCCCAAGCACTAGGATTGCCATCCTAGTGTCCCTGTTCAGCCTCAGAACATCACTGCTTCACTGTACTTGTATTCAACACCTTTCAACATCTATTTTATTTTTCCTTCTGATTATTAAAAAAATTCATCAGGTGTCCCTTCTCCCTAGGCAACAGAATTGCCCAGTCTGTTCCCATCAGAAGCAGAATTCCCTAAAACAAGTGTACAGCTAGAACTGTTTATATGCAATAAAAGTACAACATAGATACAAAAGGTTGTTTCTACCTTTTGGCTACTGTGAATAGTAGTAATGCAATGAACACTGTTGTTTGGGTTTTTGTTTGCAATTCTTTTGAGAATACACCCAACTGTGGGATTGCTGGGTTACATGATAGTTCTATAGTCAACATTCTGAGGAACCACCTAGGTTTTCCGTAGTAGCCACTCCATTCTGCATTCCCACCAGTAATGAAATAGAGTTCCAATTTCTCCACACCTTTAACACTTCTTATTCCCTCTCCCTGCCAAATCACTGTTGCTTTAGTGGAGTCAGACGGTATCTCACTGAGGTTTTGATTTATGTCTTCCTAATGGCTAACACCACCCATGTGTCTGTATGTCTGTTGCACTTGGGGGGCTTATGTTTTGCTGCGATGCTGGAAGCTATGCCATCAGTATTCAGATACCAATAGGGTTACTCTTGATGAACAGGTTTCAGCTAAGTTTTCAGATGAAGCCAGACTAGGAAGAAGGACCCAGAAGTTTACTTCTGATAAGAATACCAGAGAGGTGTTTGCCTGTGTCTTACTGTCTATGAAAAAGCACTTGACTGCATGGCTCATAACAAATGAAGAATGAGAATTCCAGAACACTTAATTGTGTTCATGAGGAAATCTTCACATGGCTTAAGAGATAGTGGTTTGAACAAGTAGACACCACATGGTCTAAAGTCAGGAAAGGTGTACATCAGGGTTGTATCTTTCATCATACTTATTCAATTCTTATGCTGAGCAAATAATCTCAGAAACCAACTATACGAAGAATGTAGCATCCAGATTAAACAAAGACTCATTAGCAACATGTGTTATGCAGATAACACAACCTGGCTTGCTGAAAACTAATAAACTTGGCTTACTGAAAACTGATGAAGACCAAAGACCACAGCCTTCAGTATGGGTCACACCTCAATAAAGACAAAATAAAAATCCTCACAGCTGAACCAGTAAGCATACCATGATAAAGAGATAAAAGATGGAGGTTGTCAAGGAGTTCACTTTCCTTGGATTCACAGTCTCTGCCCGTGGAAACAGGAGTCACGAGATCAACAGACACATTACACCGGGCAAATCTGCTGCCAAAGACCTCTTTAAAGTGTTGAAAAGGAAAGACATTACCTTGAAGACCTAAGGTATACCTGACCCAAGCCATGGTACTTTGCAAAAGCTGGACAATATATAAAGAGAATGGAACTGATGCTGTGGAACTGTGGTACTGGAGAAGAATGCCGAATATACCACGGACTACCAAAACAATGAACAGATCTGTCTTGGATGAATTACACTCGGATTGTTCCTTAGAAACAAGGATGGCAAGACCATGGCTTACATACTTTTGACATGTTGTAAAGAGGTATCAGTCCCCCTGGAGAAGGACATTATTACTTGATAAAGTAAAGGGTCACAGAAAAAGAGGAAAATACTCAACAAGATGGACTGACACACTGGCTGCTACAGTAGGCTCAAGCCTGACAATGATCGCGGGCGTAGTACAGAACTGGGCAACGTCTTGTTTTGTTTTACACAGGGTTGCTATGAGCTGGAAGTGATTCGACGGCACCTAACAACAATAACAACGGCTAATTGTGCTGAACATGCTTTCATGTGCTTGCTGGTCATCTGCATATTCTCTTTGGTGAAATGTCTATTCAAGTTTTTGGCCCATTTTTTGACTAGGTTACTTGCCTTTTTATTGTTAAGTTGTAGGTGTTCTTTATATATTCTACATATTACACTCTTATCAGATACACAGTTGTCTAATATCTTCTCCCAATCTCTAAGCTGTTTCACGTTATTCACAAAAGACTTTAATTTTCACAGAGTCTCATTTATCCATTTTGTCTTCTGCTGGTCATGCTTTTTGTATTCTAAGAATGCACTGTTAAAAACTAGGTCCTATAGCCATAACTCTATGTCTTCTTCTAACAGTGTTAGGGTTTTAGTTCTTATGTTTAGGTCCTTGATCTATGTGATCCACAAGGTTTACAACCACTACTTTTTTGGAAATACATCACTAGGGTTTCTTCCTAATCTGTCCGTTTGGAAGCTCTGATGAAATCTGTCAATCACTGTTAACTGTTGGTATTTAAAATACCTGTGGCATAACTTACAGGATCATGGCAATGTTTGCAAACATGGTAATGTGACAAATGGATGGTGATTACTCAAAAATGGTCCACCCTCATCCTTATCAGAAGGAATGACCTAATTGTCCATTCTAATGAATATAACTATTTCCATAAGATGAATACATAGTTTTACGTGTACTTTAGGCAGGGCTACAATTTAAAAACCTTTAAGCGAAAATCACTCAGTTTAGCTAGAGAGATCATTATCTTGCTTCCATTATTTTTTTGTGCAGCGGAAAACTTCACATTTATAGCTGTGGGGAACATATAGCAATTAAAGAAAGACACTTTGGGGGATCTCTGACTCCAAAATAATAACAATTAGAATATCATTGCTAATTCACTTTATTCTAAAAGTCTCCTGGTAAAAAGTAGTTAACTTTACTAATGCTAATAGGAAGCAAAAGGAGTTAATAATAGGAACAGACAGATTTTACTATGCTACATTCAAATTAAATTAAAAACAGCAAAAACAACAAGAAACTGTCAATTTGACAAGTGGCTTAATTTTTTAAGAAAGCTTCAGATACAACTTCACGATCATCTTTCACCCAACAATCTGGTGAAAACTACCTTTAGAATTCTGGATTAAAATCCTATTTTTTAAAGGATGTACATTCGGTAGCTTCTGACCCCCCAAAATCTCCCAGAAAACTCCAGATGTTGTATACCACTCCATATACTTCATAGAATATAAAAATTAATTGGTATGTATCTTAACAAAGTAGCCTAAATGTAGGTATGAAGAAATAGTATCAAACAAGTATCAAACAGGTCTTTAGTGCTTTTTGTTATTTTTAATAATTACTGGTATTTTATGTATGGAAACTCTAGTGTTGTCGTGCTTAAGAGCTACGTCTGCTAACCCAAAGGCTGGCAGTTCAAATTTGCCATGCACTTCTTGGAAACTTTATAGGGTAGTTCTATTCTGACCTGTAGGATTTCTATGAGTTGGAATCAATTCGACGACAGTGGGCTTGGTCTGGTATTTTATATGGTAAGAAAATATCACAGATATAAAAAACAGTTTTTTTAACCAATGAGGTAAAGAAATGGTGAGAATCTGTCTATCCCTATTTAGGTAGGCCTACAATTTAAAACACTTTAACCTAAAAAGCACTAGATTAAAATACAACTCAACTAGAGAGGTCACTGGGTAAAAGATGATGGTGAAGTTGTATTTGACACTTCCTTAAAAAATTAAGCCACTTGTCAAATGGACAGTATTTTGTTGTTTTTGTTATTTTTAATTTGTGTAACCTGAATGTAGCATAGTAAAATCTGTCTATTCCCATTTAAGTAACAGGAAGGTAAAGAGTAATCAAAACTTTCAAAAAAAAAGAATAGGAAAAGTATTCACACACACACACAAAATGTGAGCTTTCAAACATCTTCGTAACTATGAATGAGGCCTACAATATGAGTGGAAATACAATGCAGTTTTTAACTACACTTCATAGTAAGAGATAGCACAGAGATATATAAAAAATCCTTTATAGCTAAGTTTCAATTTATCTTACACTCTGTAGTAGAAAACTGTCTTTATCCATACCCACTATTAACTACACCACTTCAATTTACTTCACAGCAAAAACAGTCTCTAAGACAGAAACATTAAACAAAATAAATGGCAAAGCTTCTCGTTTTAACGCCATCTAAGAGCTTACAAGCATGAAAAACAATTTCATGCTTAAGCAAGTATACATCTAAAATTTAGAAAACAAGTAAATTAAACAACTAAAAGAAATAATAATAGACTCAAGCAGAGGATTTCAATATAAATTACTTCCCAAGACATCAACATTTTCTTAAATTGCTTTTAACACATCCAGAAGCTTTTTTTTTTAATGACACTATTTCTGAGGTTTAACTCTAAAGCCATAAAAAAAAGACCAAGGACGTCTACATTAAGAGATGGATGACACACGAATGAGCAAATTCAAAATAATTGCAAATATATTTTTGAAAGTTCAATTTGCAAACTAAAGTACGATACTGTTTTTTAAATAATCAGTTTAACAAACATTATATAATAGTCCTACATCTAAGGAAAATTTATAATGCAGACAAAGAACCTTTATGTTGCATAAAGATAACGGCTCTTTAGTGGGTGCCATCCTGCATTAATCACTGAAGGCACTAAAAAAACCATTAACATTTTCACTTAGCATTTCTATCTCTAGACACATTTCTCAAGAAAATAAGACAAGTGTGCCAAATTTGTCGAGATGTCCATGTGAAAACTTCTTTAAGGTTATAATGACTAGAAACAATTCAAAATAACACACTATCAAATGGATTATAAATATAGAAACAATTATATTTTACATGAGCTAACAATATACTTAAGGATGAAACGCTGACTCTATCCCCTGAAGTTGATAACGTGACATGGCTTTATACTTGTACCACTGCTATTCAACACAGCGTTGAAGAAACAAAGAAAGGGGGATCTATTAAGACCATATCATAACATTAAGATTTGTTTGCCTTTTTCACCATCTGACATGTGCACAAACGGTGCAAAAGCAATGATTGGTGAAACTACTGGTATCTTAGCATGAATCAAGGCAATGGAACAAAACTGCACTAGTAAATACTTTCTGTCATTATCCTGTACTTACAGGAAAGAAAAAAAGTGCCACCTTCATTTACAGATACTCTTTGGAAACCCTAGTAGCATCACGATGAAGTGCTATGTCTGCTAATCAACACACTGGCAGCTGACCTGACAGCTGTGGGTTTGGTTTTTTGGTTTTCTATAAAAACAGTAAAAATTACTCATTTTATTAAATTTCAGCCTTCAACTACATGTCTTAATATTCTGTGTGAAAAAAAATGATGTATGTATACAGTACTTCTGCTTCATTCCAATGGCTGACTGCGGTTACTGGCAGAGATTTTCTCAAAAATAAATGAGCCAGTCATTTCAAGAGCCTTGTGTGGTACAGTGGTTAAGAGCTCAGGGTACTAACTAAAAGGTAGGCAGTTCAAATTCACTCACTACTCCTTGAAAACTCTACAGGACATTTCTGCTTTTCCCTGCAGGCCACCATGAGTCATAATCAACTCAAGCCAACAGGTAGTCATTTCAAGGAAAACTGACAGTACTTACTGCCAAGGAGAATATGTAAAATTTGTTTCTGCTGCCATGAACTTATGAGCTTCCTACAGTGTCAGCATTTAGAAGTAACTCAGGGAACCACTATTTTCCAAATAACCAGTGCACAATGTTTTCACGTTGATTACCCATGGGTAAAAGATTCATTGAAGTATCAGTGGTTTTAGTATGAAAGAGTATAGAACGTTCACTGTCTTAGATTACATACTGAAGCACCTCTAAGAAACTACCATTTATAGTTTTGTTGCCATGTCAACGGTACTAGCCATAATCATCTTTAAAAGCCTACTCAAACAGTCCTCCCTTTTCTAGCCACTTATCTATGTGAGACAAGACTTTCTTCACATCAATCAGGATAACATATTTCAACAGATTCCACGTAGAAACAGATGTGAGAAGCTAGGTATACTTTGACTTCTACTAAGCTAGGCTACAAAAAGATTTGCAAATATAAAATAGTGTCACTCTTATTGATACAACTTTCTGAAGCTATTTTTCACTAAAAAATAAGTTACACATGCTATCATGTCACAGGTTTGTTACTGCTAAATGAATATATATATTAAAAATTTCTTAGTTTTAATTTCCAATGTTAATTATCAACAGAAACAAAAAATATTTGGGGATCCCCAATCATAATTTTAAGAGTGACAGTGATGCCCAAAAGTTTGAGAACCACTGCCCTATGCAATTAATAAGCAATGTGTAACACATACTTAGTATGGAGAGTTTCAATCAAAAGAACAGGAAACCATGTGTTATATATTGTATCATAACCCCGCAAAATATGTGTAACAAATCCTAACCCTTAACCATAGGGTAGCTATGAGTGGGAAGTGACTCAATGGCAATGAATGAGTGACCCAGTTGGGAATGGGCTGTCTCTGTTATGCTACTGAGACAAGATTAGTATGAGGTACATCTTAAATCAATCTCTTTTGCAACACAACAAGATTAAACAAGTGAGTAAGCACAGATGAGGGAAGAGAGACAAGGAGCTATGTGAAGATCACCCATGAGCAGAAACTCTAAAGAGACAAGGGGCTTCTCCAGAGCAGAGAGAGCACCTTCCCCTAGAGGTGACACCTGGAATTCAGACTTACAGCCTACTGAGAAAACAAACTTTTTATTAAAGTCACTCATCGTGACCCACAAGAGTGGGTGCCTACATAGACTTGGGAATGGAAGGACCGAATGGTGTCTGGCCACCCCCAGTGATAGCCACGATGGAGTGCTCACTAAGTTTAGTCTCAATGGCAACACAAGAATAAAAACGGGTGCACCCTGAGATCTCCACTAAAAGACCGCAATTGATGGTCCAGCGGCTTCAGGGGTTCCCCTGGGAGTATGGCCCCTGGCCCTGTTGCTGCCCTTGCCCATAAATCAGAATGAAGGTCCACTCTTCGGACATGAATGGATTGGACTTGGCGATGCAAAGTCACCATATATTGGATGCACTTTATAGTTCTATGCATCTATAGGCTTATCATCCTGCTGACCTCTGGCTGGAGGAAGGAAAGTGGGTGGAGAGGAGGGGAAAGGAGACTGTTGGGAGGATGAGATATGTATGGAGCAGAGAAGAATAGTGTGCTGTCACTGGGCAGGGAGAGCAGTGGAAGCTGCATAGAGGTGGGCATGTAAATTTATACAGGAATGTACATTTTCACTCAGTCATAAAAAAAAAAAAAGTCACTCATCGTGGTAATGCATTACAGCAGCACTGAATAACTAAGATACCATATAAGTATCCAAAAAGGAGATGAAAGTGTTTCACAGCCATTGAAACTTAAAATTTAGATTAAGCAAATCAACACAACACAAAACTATACTGTCTGAGTTTCATTCAATCATATTAAAAAATAGAGACAGGAAACATCAAAGACCAGAAGAAAACAAACCAAACTTGTAATGTTAACTTCTAGTTAGCGAGGTAAAGGTGACAGACTTTTTTATTTCTCAGAATTCCTCTCCCCTTCCATATTCCCAAACAATCAGATAGTACTGTCATAACTAGAGGAACAAAACAAAATCAAACCAGCTGCTAGAGTTGATTCCAACTCACGACGACTCCAAGTATCTCAAAGAACTGTAAGGTCTTCAATGGCTGTCACCTTTTGGAAGTAGATTGCCAGGTCTTTCTTCCGAAGTACCTCTGGGTGGATTCAAACTGCCAGCCTTTTGGTCAGTAGCCAAGCATGTATTAACTGTTTGTGTAGCCCAGAGACAAAGAAAAAAACAGTACACTAGCATTCCATTAAAGCAGTTAACAGTGATTAGGTTCTGGTTACTTCTCGGTCTTCCAAAATTCTAAGTAGGTCAAGCAGCTAAAAGCATAAAAAAAAAAAGCTATTTTTTCAACTTTCCACATTCTAATTTTATTGCAACAGAACTGTCAACATTGTTTCTTAAATACAGGTGTTTGATTTAAATGCAAGAATGTTTTCCCACTTTTAAAACTGAAAGTGATTAGTAAAATGCTGACTTAAAACAGAAAACTAAAACTAAACGGACAAGCAGCCCGAAAGTAAAAACTGAAATCTAAAGTTATGTAATTACAAATACCACTCAATTATTTTATATTACTTTGTTCTTTCAGTGCATTATCCATTTCTTTATTCTACAAATTTATACTAAAATAAAGAGATACTAATAAATAAGGAGCCTGATGTGTTAGTGGTATGGGTGTTTTCAGTTAAAACACTTAAACTGCTCAAGTAGACTGCAGTTTAAGTACTATATTCTATTTCAATATTAAAGTCAGGAAATATAAAATATTTAATAATAAATGTAAGCAAAATAGTTATAATTTGGGGCAGAATATTTTAAATTATTAAGTACTTTAATATCACAAGACACTTACCAGGACTATGCTGAGTTGCAAATCCTCCATTCTGAAACACATCTCCTGCCACATTCATCCTACCAGGATTAAAAGGTCCTATTCCAGTCTTGTTCTGTGAATTTAAAGACGGGGTGTACGTTTGTATGTTAACACCAAACTTACTTGACTGAAGTCCTTTAGCGGCTGGCACTCTATATTCTCAAGCTGGTATTCTATAGTGACGTTATATGTATAATCATTACGTTCATAACTCTCCCAGTATTCACAGACCTGACACCTGTTTCTATGGCTGTAATATTAGTAACATGAATCTCAGAGTCGATTCTGTAGTGACAACACTATTACCCATTCCAGCATTTACCTTACTTCTCGAAAGACTGGAAGTGTAGAAATCCAAATCTTTGGTTCTGTTTTTAATTTCAGGAAGTTTCCATTCAGTCAAACCGGAGGAACTTTTCTTTTCCCCATGATTTGTTTTTATATCCTCTTCATCATCAATGACAATTGTCTCACTTAAATTTCTCTTCTGAGAAGTAAAATGTCTTGAAGAAGGAAGAATTACAAAATTGTTTCCTTGTAGCTTTTCCCTTCTTGATGATGTAAATATGTTTCTTTGACTAGCTACTGATGGTTCAGAAATTGAAGGAGGTTGTATAGATTCAATAAATACAACATCATCATCATCTTCTGAAGGGCTTCTAGATCTATTAACTACAGGACTAGCCTGATCACCAAATGAATTTTCTACATCCATGAGTGTAGCTGCCATGGCTACATTCCCTAATAAATTGGAAGTCTACTCAATCAATTCTGTTCTTCCTGCTGAACAATTATTCAGGCCAAAGAACCTGTAAGAGACAAAAGGGAAAAAAAAGTTCTAGGACGTTATGATTAACATATTGTACACCAATAAAACAACAAAAATCAAAATGTTATATTCTATTAAGTGATTTCTTGTATTTTAGGAAAAAAATAAGCAATTCTGATTTTTCTCTTCCATTAGCTAATTTTCTTCAGAGTTTGATGAAAATTAGTAATTCAATTTTTGGTAACTCTTTAAGAAAAATCTCAATTCACAGAACTTAATTTAACCTACTCATCCTTCACAGTGAAAATATGCCTATCTTCTTTCAAATTAGAACAAAAGAATTCTAGGAAGTACCAGTAACCCCGAACTCAAATATAATGACATGTTTTTAGTCTGTTTGCCTTTTTATAGACTTAGTAACTTATTTTTTGTTGTTGCTATTGTTGAAAATATACAGTTGTACACCGAATCAACAATTTCTATGTGTACAATTCACTAACACTGAATTTACTCTTTGAAGTTGTATAATTCTTACCCTCCTTTTCTAAATTATTCCTCCCCCATTAACACAAAATCACTGCCCCGTAAGCTTCCTATATAACATTTCAAGTTGTTGCTGTCAACTTGATCCCATATAGTTTTTCAAAAGAGCACAACTCTTAGGGGAGACATCTTTTACTAACTGAATTACAGTTTGATTTAATGAAGACTTCAGGAGATATTTTTGGTTTAAGTTTTAAAGATAAATTGATGGCAATAATTTCATGAATTCATCCAATAACCATGGCTCTAAAAATTTTTGATTCCTTAAGAATTCAAAATTCTCTTTAGCATTTTCCCCCATTGGATCAGGATTCTTCTACAAGAACCTCTGACCAAAATTTCAATAATTCCCAAAGTCCATTAGGGAAAAGATAGTTTCTCTAAAAAACTGTACTGGCAGAACAGGATATCCACCACTTAGGGAAAAAAAAAATGAAACAAGATCCATATTGTACACCACACACAAAAGCTAAGTTAAAAAATGATCAACCATCTCAATATAAAACCTAAAATTATAAACATCATAAAAAAAATATGAACCATGCCAGTGTTCCTACCATATGGCACAAATGGGACACAAGCCATAATTAGTGATGTATAAACAGCAGAAGATAAACCAAGTAATTGGGAGATTCTAAAAAAATCAAAGACTTACACTCATTAAGACTTAATTCAAAGACTCAAGAGAACCTATAGACTGTAAGTAACTTTTGCCTACAATACATCTGGCCTATAAAATCTGTAAGATACTGTAACACCTCAACAGCAAAAAAGGCAAATAATCCAATTAAAAAATAGGCAAATGATATGGACAGACATTTCACCAAAGATGACATTCAGGTAGCTAACTGACACATGAAGAAATGCTTGTCATCATCAGCTATTAAATAAACACAGATCAAAATTACACTGAGATACTATCTTAGCCCAACATGACTGGCACAAATCACAAAAAATAGAAAACAACAAATACTGGAGAAGTTGTAGGGAGACTGGAACTCTTACACAGTGCTGGTAGGAATGTAAAATGGTATACCGACTTTGGCAAATGACATGACCGAGCCTTAAAACACTAGAAGTTATCATATTATCCAACAACCCTATTCCTAGGAATATATCACAGGAAACTAAGAGCCATCTCACAAAAAGACATATGCATACTCACGTTCACTGTGGCACTACTCATAACAACAAAAGGTGGAAACAACCTACGTGCCTGTAAACAGATGCATGGTTCAACAGACTATGGTAAGCACACACAATGGAATACTACACAATGGTAAAGAACCAACGATGAATCTGGAAACATCTCACAAAATGGAAGACTCTGTAAGGCACCATCCTATGTGAAGTAAGTCAATCACAAAAGGAGTGAGTCCACTATGAAAGAAAGAGTTACATAGAAAGAAACAAGGGCAGGGGGAGGGAAATACTAACTAGAGAACAGCTAAGTGATAATTTTGATGAAGCTAAGACAGGACATAATATGGCAGAAGTCAGCACAACTTGACCAAAGCAAAGTCATAGAAGCTTCACAGTCATATCCTAACCCCCTGAGGGACCGGGTTATTGGGGCTGAGTACCAGGGTCACAGGGGTCACTGGCATTTATCATATAGTTCATAAAAAAAAAAAAAAGTTCTACATCTAACTTTGATGGGTAGCATCTAGGGTCTTAAAAGCTTGTGAAGAGCCATCTAAGATACATCTATTAGTCCTCTATTGTTTGGAGAAGAGGAGAGTAAAGAAAATTAAAGATGAGAGAAAAACTAGCTCAAAATGGATCACAAGTACCAAAGCATCCACCAAATCAAATCCAGAACAACTAGATGGAGCCTGGCTGACAGCCAGCCACTGTAACAGGGATCACAAGAGAGCATTCCAGACAAAGCTGGAGAAAAATGTAGAACAAAATCCAAATCTACCCCACCTCCCACAAGGCTCATTAGACTGCTAGACAATAGATGAACTCCTAGAGCGGTCGCTGGAAATCTCTTTTAACCCAGGTAAAACCCAAACCTACTGCCGTAGAGTTGGGTCCAACTCATGGTGACCCTGAAGTCACTTCAAAATTCATCCACCAAAGACAGCTTGTTACGCGCTGACAGGCTGGTTCTGACTCACACTCACAAAACTAAACACTGCACTGTTAGGCACCATCCTCATTAATTATTGCTAAGTCCTAGCCCATCACTGTCAAACTAGGTTGCTGAGCATCCTCATCTTTTTCAGACCTTCTACCTTACCAAATCTAATGCCCTTCTCTAGGAATTGATCCCTCCTGATAACATTTCAGCTCAGTAATATCCAAGATACTGATCTTTATGCATTTTATTTTGGTGGCTTTGAATATTCCCAGGTTCATATTTTGCACATTCCACCTTCTGGTTTTTATGGATGTTTTTCTTCTGGAGTTGTGTATCACATCAGCAAATGAGGACTTTGAAAGTCTTACTCCTATCCATAATTAAAATATTCTACTTTGAGGAGGTTGTCCTTCTCCAAACCTATTTTGATTGTCTTCCAACCTTCGGGGTGCTTCTTCCAACAGTATATCAGACTATGTTCTGCTGCTATGCATAACAGTTTCACTGGCCAATTTTTTACAAGTAGACTGTTAGGTTCTTCTTCCCAGTGTGTCTTCATCTGCAAACTGCTGAAAAATGTTTACCATGAGTAATCCTGCACAAACTGACAGATGCGTGTGGTGCAGCCATACATTTCACAGCTGTATAAAATGAACAGTAACACACATGAGGAATGTGGTTAGTTAAATTCTGTATACGAGACCAGACAAGTAACACCTGCCCAAAAGCAATGTTGAAGACATCAGGAAAGGACAGGAAAAATGGATGCATGAAAATGGGGAACCAAAAATGGGGAGAGTGTTGACACATCACAGGGACTGCAACTGTCACAGAGTAATTTTTCTATAAATTGTTGAATGAAAAATGAATTTATTCTGTCAACTTTCACCCAAAGCACACACATATATTTTAAAAAAAAAAAAAAACAGAAAATTTTGGTAATGGTATCATTACCAAATTTTGGTAATGGCACCACTTGGTTCCTCTGGTCTCACAGCAAAGGAGGCAGTGAGTGATTCACTGAGACAATCAGACACCTACACCATTTCCTTCTCTGATTCATGGCCTTCCTTTCTCTGCTGCTGCATGTCAACACAATTTTTTATGCCATGGATGGCCACCTGTGGGCTTTTACGACCTCCGGTACTACTCAATGAATGAGGAGGTAGAACAAAAAACACTAAATGTGATACTGAATCAACTACCCGGGACGTCCCACGAAACCAGGTTCAGAAACCTCCAAACCAAGAAGCCAAATCCCATGAGCTGTGTTCTATATAAGCAGCCTCACTGGTTGTTTCTCACTGTTGCTACTGTAAAATATATGTACTATACATTTGCTAAACCATTTTTTTACATGTATACAACTCGCTAGTAACAACTGCATTAATGAGCTGTGCAACGATTATCCTTAACATGAATTTTCCATCTCTGTACACAGAAGTTCAGTGCTGCATAAGAAATAACCCCTTTTCCATAATCTATAAGATACTACAAAATATCAACAAGAAGATAAATCATCCAATTAAGTGATGGGCAAAGGAGATGGACAGATATTTCACTAAAAAAGAGATCCAGGCAGCCAAAAAACACATGTGGATATGTTCATGATCTTTAGTTATTAAAGAAATTCAAATTAAGACAACAATGAGACACCATCTCACCCCAACAAGGTTGGCCATGATCCAAAAAACACAAAACAACAAATGCTGGAGAGGCTGTGGAGAAAGTGGAACCCTCCTACACTGTTGGTAGGGTTGCAAAATGGTCCATACTCTTTGGAAGGCAATCTGGCGCTTCCTTAAAAAAATGGATATCGATATATCATATGACCCAGAAATTCCACTACTAGGAATATATCCTACAGATTCAAGGCCTTTCACACCAACGGACACATGCACCAGAATGTTTACTGCAGCACAGCCCACGATAGCAAAAAGATGGAATCAACCCAGATGCCCAACAATGGAACAATGGATAGGTAAACTATTGTACATATACTCAATGGAGCACTACGCAATGATAAAGAATAACGATGATTCCAGGAAACATCTCCTAACCTGGTTTCAACTGGAAGACATTATGTTGAGTGACAGTAGTCAGCGACAAAGGGACAAATACTGCATGAGACCTCTATGATAAGACCTCAAAAACAGACTTGTGTATAGAATAAAAGACTCTTTGACAGGTGCAAGGGAGGGGAGGGAGGGAGGGCTTAGTTTAGATAGTTACTAGAAATCTAGTTGGGAGAAAGCGGTGATAGCACACATTAGAAACAAGAACAACATTAAGTGGACTTCAGCATAACCTGAGTACTCCTTCCATCTTGACTCAATACTGCAAGGATAGAGTAGCTGGGGCAGGGGGCCGGGGACCATGCTCTTAGGCGAATTCCAGGCCAATTGGCACAATTAGCGTTTTGCTAAGAGAACTCTCTGCACCCCATATTGGTATTGGTGAGTGGCGTCTGGGGTCTTAAAAGCTGCCAAGCTGCCATCCGAGGACACAGCAAATGGTCCCAACTCAGCAGGAACGGATGCTCAACGAGGACCAAAATGACAAGCAGTAAAGACAACCAAGACGACAGAGAGATCCACAAGAGTGGGTGCCTACATCGACTTGGGACCGGAAGAACCGGGTGGTGCCCGGCCACCACCAGTGATAGCCACGATGGAGCTCACAGAGAGGAGTCTCACTGGCAACACAAGAATAAAAAGGGGTACATCATAAGATCTCCACTAAAAGACCTCAAATGATGGTCCAGCAGTTTTGGGGTTCCTCTGAGAGCATGGCCCCGGCCCTGATGCTGCCCTTTTCCATAAATTATAGCAAAGGTCCACTCTTTGGACAGGAATGGATTGGACTTGGCAATGCAGAGTAACCATATATTGGAAGCACTTTGTGGTTCTATACATTTACAGGATGTCATCCTGCTGACCTCTGGCTGGAGGAAGGGGAGTGGACGGACAGAAGGGGAAAGGAGGTTGTTGGGAGGATGAGACATGTATGGAGCAGAGAGGAACACTGTGCAGTCACCGGACAGGGAGAGCAGTGGAAGCTGCATATAGGTGGGCACGTAAATTTACATGAGAATGTACATTTTCACTCAGTTATGTTAAATAAAAAAAAAAATCGATACTGATAAACCATCTGACCCAGTCATTCCACTACTTGGAATGCATCCTAGGGAATCAAGGCCTTTCACACCAATGGACATATGTACTAGAATGTTTATCGCAGCACAGTCCATGACAGAAAAAGATGGAATCAACCCAGATGCCCAACAACAGAAGAATGGATAGGTAAACTATGGTATATATACTCAATGGAGCACTACACAATGATAAAGAACAACGATGACTTCAGGAAACATCTCATAACCTGGTTTCAACTGGAAGACATAATGTTGAGTGAAAGTAGTCAGTGACAAAAGGGCAAATATTGTATGAGACCTCTATGATAAGATCTCAAAAACAGACTTGTGTATAGAAGAAAAGACTCTTTGACAGCTGCAAGGCAGGGGAGGAAGGGACAGAGGGAGGGGGGAGGGTTTAGATTAGACAGTTGCTAGAAATCTGGTTGGGTGAAATTGGTGATAGCACACATTAGAAACAAGAACACTATTAAATGGACTTAAACATAACATGAGTACTTTTCCATCTTAATCCAATATTGCAAGGATAGAGTAGCTGGGGCAGGGGGCGGGGGACCAAGCTCTTAGGCGAAAGTGAGGTCAATTGGCACAACTAGCGTTTTACTAAGAGGGCTCTCTGCACCCCACGTTGGTGAGTGGCGTCTGGGGTCTTAAAAGCTGTGAAGCTGCCATCCGAAGGCACAGCAAATGGTCCCAACTCAGCAGGAACAGATGCTCACTGAGGACCAAAATTACATAGGCAAAAGACAACCCAGAAGACAAAGAGACCCACATCAGTGACTGCCTACATGGACTTGGGACCGGAAGAACCGGATGGTGCCCGGCCACCACCAGTGATAGCTGCAATGGAGCTCACTAAGTTGAGTCTCACTGGCAACACAAGAATAAAAAGGGGTGCACCCTCAGATCCCCACTAAAAGACCTCAATTGATAGTCCAGTGGTTTCGGGGTTCCCCTGGGAGCATAGCCCCTCACCCTGATCCTGCCCTTGACCATAAATCATAACGAAGGTCCACGCTTCAGACAGGAATGGACTGGACTTGGCGATGCAGTGACCATATAGTGGATGCACTTTATGGTTCTATACATCTATAGGATGTCATCCTGCTGACCTCTGGCTGGAGAAGGGAGAGTGGGTGGAGAGGAGGGGAAAAAGAGACTGTTGGGAGAATGAGACATGTATGGAGCAGAGAAGAACAGTCCGCTGTCGCCGGGCAGGGAGAGCAGTGGAAGCTGCATATAGGTGGGTATGTAAATTTACACGGGAATGTACATTTTCACTCAGTTACATTAAATAAAAAATAAAAAAAAAAGAAACAACCCTTCTTCACCCCTTCTTGTCTCTGGTAACCACTAATAAACTTTGTTCTCTATACATTTGCTTGTTCTTGCCTTTTTATGTATGTAATATGAAGTAATTATTTGTTCTACTGTGACTGATTTCTTTCACTCAATATGTCTTCAAGCACTATCCATGCTATAAACCTGTATAAGGACTTCATTTTTCCTACTGAGTAGCATTCCATTGCATGTATTAATTTTTTAAATACACTTATTCGACAATGCGCATTTAGGTTGTTTCCATCTTTTGGCTACTGTCAATACTGCTGCAATAAATACTGTTTGAGTCTCTGCTTTCAAGTCTTCTCGACAGATCTAAGAGTGGAATGGTCGAGTCATATGGTAATTCTATTATTTTCAGTTATTTGAGGGACCATCAGTTTTCCACAGTCTGTATTCCCACTATCGATGAGTTCAATTTCCCTACATCCTCCCAAATATGACACTTAAAAACTCAGCTATCCTACTTAGTGGATGAAATGGTGTATCTTTGTGGTTTTGATATGCGTTTTGCTGATGGCTCATAACACTGAATATCTTTTTGTTTGGTGGCATCTGTATATCCTTACTGGTGAAATGAGAATTCAGGTCTTTATACTCCATATACTTTTATATATTAAAGTTGATATGATATAATCCAATCCTTACTTCTCTAGTTATCTCTTAGTCACTGTTTTTCAAATTCTATGCTTCCAACATAACTAAGCAATTAAATCTTTTTGAGATCTCTCATCCTTGTCCAGGAACCTTGAGTTCTTTTGTACCAGACATTGTATTATGGGCTTTTAGTGTAAAATCCTTTGTGTCATGTGTACAAGTGACAGGGAAGTTGACAATGTTTAAGAATCACTTCTACCTCAAAGGTAACAAGGGAAAAGATAAACATGATTATAATGCAGGTAAGTATGTAGAAATCATGGAGAATTGGGATAAGCTATATATGCTGGCCTCAAATTTCTCAGTAAGAGAAAAACTGAAGAGCTTAAGGAGGGAATAGACAGGTGTTGAGTGATTAAGTTAACTCACTTAAGCAGTCATTATTCCATTTTAAACATCTATATAGTAGTGGCATAGGGGTTATGTCTGCTAACCAAAAGGTAGCAGTTCAAATCCTACAGGCGTTCCTCGGAAAATTACGTGGAGCAGTTTTACTCTGTCCTATATAGTCACTATGGGTCAGAATTGACTCAATGAGAGGAGGTCTTTTTAAAAAAAAAAAAAAATACTGAAATACATTAACATTTTTTCTCCAAAATAATTTTCAGACTTATTTTAGTAGATAATAATAGCCAATAACAGATAGACTCCATTCCATTATGGACTATGCCATTAAGTATATTAGCTCATTAATTTTACTTAAGTGATAGGAGCTATTATTACTATAGCTGTACCAATAAGAAACTAAGATGCAAAAAAAGTAACCTGCCTAAGTCTCTAATGTAGCAGAGTAGCATCTCACTACTGAATCCATTTCAAAATTACTCAAGCTTATACAATTAACCTGTAAAACAAAAGAAACAAAATAACAGAACCAACATTCACAGAGGGATGTTTCACAAGGGACTTATTTAAGAGGTTTATGAAACACAAAAATCTGGATCATGTTTAACACTCATTCATCAGAGTGCTGTCATTTATGAGGTAGGTTTTTTAAAAAGGCAATGATCCAGCCTAAATACACTGAAGAGTTATGAAATATAAGTTATGAAATATACACTGAAGAGTTATGAAATGTAAGAGCTGTTAAACATGACCTCTCTTAGCTTTCTACATTCAAATAAACCTGAAAAAGAGTAATTTTAAGAACTATTAACGGACTCCACAGCAACCTCTGGTGGCTAGCTGCTCACGAAATATGCACAGAGGAGACAGGACATGCTTCAGCTATTGCAATCATCTTCCCCAGAAAAAATAAGCATTCACTTACTTCCAAAACCCAGAAAATAAGTGACTACCATAAGCCACTGTATATACAATTTAGTGAATACTTTAATTCCACAAACACAAGTACATGTAAAAGTTTCGACCCTCTCTACAATATTGTCCCAAAACAAAGGGAGAACTCTGAACAACCTACTTCACCTCACCGAACTTTAATCTTCTAAACTGAACAATGTATTTGGGACTAACAGGATTTCACAGTTTTCACTGAGACAACTGGATATATAAGTCCCTAGCATATTACCTGGATCATACAATACAGTATAAAACAAACAACCCATCCACCCCAAATCCTTTTCCCTATGAGTAGGTATTCTGGTAAATACGGGGGTCCAACAACTGAGCCTGCACACTCAATTAATTGTTCCAAGTGCTATATACCTCATTGTTGAACATCACCATGTCACCACTGAAAAACTCCCCTTGGGAAGCTATGTACCAGTGCCAGTGCCTAGTTTACCCTTCCAAACTATTCTGGAACTCTTTCTGGAATGGCCATTGTACACAGTGACACAGCAGAAAGTTCACAAACTTAATTAGATAGCTGTCTGTGAGGGAGTTTTCAGCCAGTAAGAAAATAACTACATAAAAACACCCTCCTTACTTTCCTGATCTGGCCCCCAATGACTTTTTTCTTCACCTAAAGATAAAGTAAATCTTGAAAGAAGACATTTTCATGACATTCAGGGCATCAAGAATAGTACAATGACAGCGCTGATGGCCATTCTAGAAAAAGAGTTCCAACATGCCTTTGAAGGGTGGACTAGACACTGGCATTGGTACATACCTTCCCAAGGGGAGTATTTTGAAGGTGACCATAGTGATATTCAGCAATGAGATGTGCAGCATTTTTTCTAGGATGAGTATGTGAACTTAACTGGCAGTCCCTGTAGTTTGTCAATATCCTATGATTTCAAGGTGTCTAATTTAAAACATTTATCTAATTTTATGCTATCTTATTCATCCACTAGTTATACCAATTTCTGACATACAATTGATTTTCATTTGAGTATCATGATATTACTATTAAAAGCACACCAGGAAGAGGGAGTATTGCTTAATATATACTAAGTTTATGTTTGGGGTGATGAAAAGGTTTGGCAAATATATAGCAGTGACAGTTGTACAACACAGCGAAATGTAATTAATGTACTGAAGTATACACTTAAAAATGGCTAAAGTGGTAAAACATTCCATATACTATTTTGGTAAATAGCATCTAGGTTCTTAAAACCTTGTGAGCTGCCATCTAAGATCCCCTACTGGTCACACTCTGTCTGGAACAAAGGAGAATGAAGAATACCAAAGATACAAGAGAAAGATTAGTCCTAAGGACTAATGGACCACAAATACCCACACAGAGCTGGAGAAAAATATAGAACAAAATTCTGAGCTACCAGGGAGGCGGGGCCAAGATAGCAGAGTAGATGGATGCTTCCCATGATCTTTCTAACTACAAAGACCCGAAAGAACAAATGAATACAGTACACATATCCTAGAAGCCTTAAACAAAGGGAAGTTGGGAAATCAGACTGAGTAATGGGGAAGGAAAAGTAGCTCCAGAAATACATAGGAGTCAGCTGTCCCAACCCACTGGAAAATAGTTGTGGCCAGCATGGTGAGGATAGTTGTGGTAGCTGGTGGGTGTTCTCCTTAGTAGAAAAAACTGATCAGAGAATCTATTCAAGCCTCCAGAATCAATGAAAAACAGTATCGGATCATCAAAAGCTAAGTCTTTGCACGCAACCTATTGCATTCAGATTTTTATCGTTCCTTTGGGATAAACGTCTCTGCCTTCTCCCAGCACTCTCCCCTACCTTCTCTGCACTGCATCCAGCTCTGGATTCTAACACCATCAGCTGAGCTGGAATAGGACCCCTTATATCTGCTCTAAGCCATTCTCCCAGATGTGGAGAGGGAACAGGTGAAATAGGGAAGGGATAAAAAAAAAAAAAAATCTGCTGACTCCTTTGAACCAGAAATTCAGGGCAGAAACTGTTACTTTACCTAGATTTAGACATAAGGGAAACACCATCCTCACAGACACTCAGGGATGGCTATTAGCCCCCTGACTTCCTTAGCGGCTGTAGCTAGATACCAATCACCCCTGCCCACCTAGGACAGCAGGCAAGAGCCTGCACCACACAACTTGGTGTCTGACTACTTGGACTGAATTCATGTAAGTAAAAGGACTCTTGGGCTTACATGTCTAGTAACAGGTCGTAACTACATGGTGACAGGACATTAGAACTTCAAAGGCAACAATAACCAAACTATCATACATGCCCAACCTATCTGGACATTTCAAAACAAAATAAAACACAAAGCTAGAACACAGTAGGGAAACATAAAATAAATTTACTGATGGCTTGGAGACAACAGTCAATTTCAAATCATTTACAGAGGCAGACCATGATGTCTTCAGAAAGCTCCCAGAACAAATAATCAAATTTTCCAGAGGAAGAGAACTTTCTGGAATTATCAGAGGTAGAATACAAAAGATTAAGTTGTAGAACTCTTCTACAGATCAGGAAGGAGATGAGGCAAATACAGCATAGTACAATGACAAACTAAACTGCCTGCAAGAAAGCATGCAGTGGCAAGAATTAGAAATTCTGAAAATCAGTAATAAAATTAGAGAATTAAACAACTCAAAAAGAAGTCAAAGGAGCAGAATTGAGGTAATGAAAGGTCAAATTAGAGACAGTGAAGATAAAGTATGTGACATCAATGTATCTGAGGAAAAATAAAAAATCAAGAAACACTAAGAATGATGTGGGACTCTATTAAGAGAAATAATCTGTAAGTTACTGGAGTACCAGAATGGTGGGAGAGAATAACAGAAAATATAGAGAGAACTGCCAAAGATTTGCTGACAGAAAATGTCCTTGATATCATGTGAGATGAGATCTCTCTCCAAGATGCTCATTAAATGCCACACAAGGTAGACCGTAAAAGAAAAGCATCAAGACATACTACAATTAAACTTACCAAAAATAAAGACAGAGAATTTTAAAACTGGTTAGGAATACATGAAAACTAACCTAGAAAGAAGAATCAATCAGACTAAGCTTGGACTACTCAGCAGAAACCATGCAGCCAAGAAGGCAATGGGAGGACATAGTATCAAATCCTGAAGGAAAACAATTGCCAGCCAAGTATTATATATCCAGCCAATGTGTCCCTCAAATATGAAGGTGAAATTAGGACATTTCTAGATAAAAAGAAATTTAGGGAACTGGCAAAAACCAAACCAAAATTACAAGAAATACTAAGAGGAGTCCTTTGGCTAGAAAGTCAGTAACATCAAGCAACAACCTAACAACCTAAGACTAGAACACAGAACAGAGCAACTGGTTATCAACCAAACAGGGGAAACACACACAAGAAAATCAAAGGTGAAACACTGAAAACAGGGACACAGAGATGTCATTATGTAAACACTGAAACAAAAAAGGGACTTTTAATGAGTATTAGCTGTTCAACAATATGCTAATTTGCTCTTTAAATCTTCATCCACAATTAAAAAAAAGAAAAAAAGGCAAACTCTACTTTTAGCACAACTAAAAAGCATCCAACATCTTAAAAGAAACCAAAAAACCTACTGCTGGTGAAATTCCAACTCAAAGGAATCCTGGACAAAAGAGAACTGTCCCACAGGGTTTCCAAAGTTGTAAAGTTTACAACAGAAGCAGACTGCCACATCTTTCTCCCACAGAGCAGCTGCTATGTTCAAACCACTCACCTTTCAGTTAGCAGCCAAGTACTTAACCACTGTTGTCACCAGGGCTCCTCAAAATCAACATACATCAATGTAAAATCTAAGCGAAATCTGAACACTACTACACAAAAAGTTAAAATTTCAGAAGTGGTACAAATGGTTAAGTGTTAGACTACTAAATGAAAAATTGGTGGTTTTAACCCACCCTGACGTGCTCTGGAAAATGGGCTTGGAGATTTTCCAAAAGGTCACAGCCTTGAAAACTCTAGAGCAGTTCTATCTGCACACGTGGGGGTCTCCTTAAGGAAATGCTACAGAATTCTCTATAGAGAATGGGTAACAACTTTGCAGAATTTTTAACTAGAGACAAAAAAAAGTTAAAACGAAAGTATCAATAAGGATACTTTAAAACCTGCTGCTGAGTCAAACCTGACTCACTGCAATCCCTTAGGTGCCACAGTAGAATTTTGCTCCATAGGGTTACCACGGTTGATTTTTAGGAAGCTATATGGACAGGCCTCTCTTCCAAGGTGCCTTGAAAAACACCGATCTTTTGGCTAGCAGCTAGCACATTAATCTTTTGCAAATACTCTACTGCATCTTAGCTTTCTTCAGTTAGATTACTATTTAAAAAAAAAGGTCATAATCTTTAAAATAAGCTTTTCAAAAGCTGCAAATAAGTTTGCTGAGTTCCTAGAAGTCACAACTGAGTATCAGTAAGTTTCCAGAGACAATCTCCAATTGAAAAAAAAAAACAAACAAAAAGGAATATTGTTAGGTACCATCGAGTCAGTTCCAGCTCATATCTACCCTATTGTACAGGGACAAACACTAGTTCTGCACCATCCTTGCAATCCTTATGTCCACACCCGTTGTTGTAGCCACTGTATCAGTGCATTTTGTTGAGGGTCTTCCTCTTTTTCACTGACCCTTTACCTTGCCAAGCACGCTGTCCTTCTCAAGGGACATCAAGTACGTGGAACACAATCTCCCTATCCTTACTTCTAAGGAGCATTCCGGCTGTATTTTTTTGAAGACAGATTTGTTCGTTCCTTTGGCAGTCCATGGATATTCAATGTTCTTTGTCAACACCACAATTCCGAGTATTCAATTCTTCTGTCTTCTTATTCACTGTCCAGCTCTAGCATGCATATGAGGTGACTGATTCTGGCTTGGGTCAGGTACACCTTAGTCTTCCAAATGACATCTGTTTTTCAACACTTTAAAAAGGTCTTTTGTAGCATGTATGCCTGATGCCACACATCATTTGATTTCATGACCGCTGTTTGAATGGGGACTGATGATAGATCCACGTGAAATGACATCTTGGACAACTTCAATCTTTTTTCCATTTATCATGATGTTGCTTACTGGTCTAATTGTGAGGATTTTTGTTTTATGTTGAGGTGAAATCCATACTGAAGGCTGTGGTCTTTGATTTTCATTCAGTAAGGGCTTCAAATAATCTTCACTTTCAGCAAACAAAGTTCTGGCATCTTATCAAAAGCTTTTAATTCATCTTGCTCAAATTCTGATGTCACATTCTTCCAGCTTCCCAGATTTGCTCAGCATGCAGACTGAGTAACTATGGTCAAAAGATATAACCCGAATGTACATCTTTCCTGATTTTAAACCACAGAGTAAACCTTTGTTCTCTTCACACAACTACCTCTCGGTCTACGAGGTTTCCTATCAGCAAAATTATGTTTTCTGGAATTCTCATTCTTCATGTTAATTTGTTAGGATCCACACAGTCAAATGCCTTTGAACAGTCAATATAACTCAAGTAAACACTATCCTGGTATTTTCTGCTTTCAGCCAAGATCTATCTGACTATAGTGATGATATCCCTCATTTCATGTCTTCTTCTGAATCTGGTTTGAATTTCTGCTAGTTCTCTGTCAATGTTCCATTCACTGCAACTACCTGTGAATCCTCCTCAGCAAAATTTTACTTGCGTGTGGTTTTAATGATACTGTTTGATAACTTTCACATTCTGCTGGATCACCTTTCTTTGCACAAGATCACTTCCAGTGGGTTGGCCATATAGTGATCTTTGAAATTCCTTGGGTGGGCACCTCCAGTGCTTCTTCAGTTTGTGGAAACATCAAAATTGGTATTCCATTAATTCTTGGAGTCTTGGTTTTCACCAAAGCCTTCAGTGCATCTTAGACTTCTTTCTTCACTAGCACTGGTTCTTGATCATATGCTAGCTACTGAAATGGCTGAATGCAGATCATTTCTTCTTAGTACAGTAAGTGTATTTCTCCTTTTTCAATGTCTATAAAATCCTTACATACTCTAGGCCTGAATTTTTTTTTTCAATTCTTTTACCCTGAAAAACTCTGAAACCATGAGTGATCCTGCTGGTATCTGAAATATCACTGGCATAGCATCCAGCTTCAGAGGAACATGCAAGCCACCACGAAAGTATGGTGGAATAATATTGGTTCAATATTCAATCATGTTCTAAAAAATTAAGTAGCACTTGTATGTACTGGTATCTACTGTAATCAGTTAAAAAGCAGTACTTAAAGGAGAAATGTTGATTTGCAGGATTAATAGGTGATAAAAAGGGTAAACTTACCTGCTTAGGACTCTTTCAAAAATTACAACCACCAAAATTGACTTTAAATATGCTGTATTTAGAAAGCATTTAAAAACATTGCTTGTAAGGTTTATTTTTTGTCACCTATGACATCTTTCAGGCTCTGTAAAGACAATTAGGATTTATGCCACAAAAAGTGTTGTTAATCACTAAATAGTTTCACAACATGTTTTACGGTACTTCTATGAATACACACACAGACACACACATCATACAAAGAGGATTTTTTTAGCTGTGTTGAAAATATACAACATTCACCGATTTAACAATTTCTACATGTTATTCAGTAACACTGATTACATTCTTCATGTTGTGCAACCATTGTTGCTATCCTTTTTGAAATTATTCTAACACCATTATTTAACTAAAATGTCCCCTAGACAAAAATTTCCTTTCCCTCTCCCTCTCCTCACTGGTAACCACACACAATCTGTTTTCCGTACTTTTGCTAATTTCATATGTGAGATCATAATAGTATGTGTGCTTTTTCATTTGACTCATTTCGTTTAGCATGCTTTCAAGATTTCTTGATGTTTGTGGCATGCATCAAGACTGCATTTCTCTCTACGGCTGAGTAATATATTCTTCTAGGTATCACATTTGTTGACCCATGTATCTACTGATAGACATTTTGGCTGTTTCTACCTTTTGGCTATTATGAAAAGTGTTGCAGTGAACACTGGTATCCAGCTTTGTGTCTGGTCCTGCTTTCATTTCTGGGTATACACTCACCAGGACTGAGATTACTGAATCATCAAATCTAATTTTTGAATCTTATTGATAGAATTAATCTCAACCCTAATACCAGCTTCACATTTAATAGGAAAATACTAAGCATTCTCATTTAAAATCAGAATCAAAATACCAGTGTGCCACAGTTCTGGAGTTACTGACAAATGTCGTAAAAGAAGAATCAACTGAATACCACAAATAGCAACAGAAGTATTGGCACAGCAGTTAAATGATATGGCTGCTAGCCAAAGGCAGGCGACCCAAATTCACCAGCCAATCATTTGAAACCTGGTGGGACAGTTCTACTCTGTACTCTAGGGTTACTATGGGTTGGAATAAACTTGATGGCCAACAGGTAGGTACAAAACTACTGTCTAGAAATCAACAGCCTAGTAGCAAGTAGGGTGGTGAAATGACCACACCACCAACTTCATTCTCTTCTAAAACTCCAGGTCAATAAAAATAACTGTTGCTACTGAGTCAATTCTGACTAGCGACCCTATAGGGCAGTGGAACTACTCCACAGGGCTTCTGAGGAGCTCATGGTAGACTTCAACTGTCAACGTTTTGGTTAGCAGTTGAGCCATCAGGGCTCAAAAGAACATTAAAGAGCTTAAAAATAAAAATGGAAAGAATACATAAACCCACAAGGAAGAAAAGAATGAAAGAGGAAAAAAAAGCATCAAAATTTTAGCAGCTGGAGGGTATACTGATGAGTGTTTAATTAACAAAACAGACCTCAGAGACTATAACTCAAAGAAAGTGGTGAAAACAGCTGAGAAACATCTTGATTTATGCTGCAAAATCCTGAAAAGGCTGAGGAACCTGCAGCACTAGGTATCCTTAAAACAGAGGGTAGGTGGCTCAAATAAGAATATCAGAGGATCCTAGATCCATTCCCTCTCCCCATGCTGATGTCAATAGACCTTTCGCACTGACTCAAACCTGTACTTTGCAGGCGATGGTGTTGATACTGTCAAAACCATTGGTTTTGGTTCACAGCAACCCTAATGAAACAGAAGAATTGCTCCGACGAGTTTACTTGGCCTGTAATCTTTATGGAATCTTTCTCCAGTGGAGCCATGTTGAGTGGGTTCATATTGCCAAGCTTTAGGTTAGCATCTGAGAACTTATCTATTTGTGTCACTAGAGCTCTTTGGAGAAGATAAGACACAAGACTTTCCCTCTATGTTCACCATAAACAAGTGTATGTCTCAGTATCATGCATGTAAAATGCTATGCTCAGCCCACTTCATTCTCAGAGAACTGGCAGCGTGAGTTCTAACTTCCAAGCAAAACATTTCTCTTTGAAATTAAACCTAAACCATATCCATTGCTTTCAGGTTGATGAGAAATCACAGTGATCCTGTAAGACAGAATGGAACTCTCCCATACGATTACAAGGCTGTAATCTTTATGGAAGCTGACTGTCATATCTTTCTCCCATAATGGCTAAAGTGGGTTCTGGTCACCAACCTGTTGGTTAGCAGCTAAACCCTTTAACTGCTGTGCTACAAGTCTATGAAACTAGTAGTTAAGTGTTACATCTGCTAACCAAAAGGCCAGCAGTTCAAATATGCCAAGCACTTCTTGGAAACTCTATAGAGCAGTTCTCCTCTATTTTACAGGGTTGCTATGAGTCAAATCGACTCATAGGCAGTGGGTTAGGGTTTTTTTTTTTTTTTTTTTTTGATGCCTATGAGGTTCTCCAGTGACTGGCCAACAGTTTACATTTACAGTGAAGTTTTAAGCTGAAAGCTCCACTCTCACTCTTTCAATCTGCTTTCCAGTCTCTCTTAATTACAGTAGACCAGTCAAGGATTACCGAAGCATGAGGAAATCTCTGAACACGAAAAACAGATCACAAAAAGAAAAAAGGAACACAAGAAAAAGACCTCATACCAGAAAAATGGCAAAAGCAATCTGTATGAATAACAGATGAGGAGAGACTGCAAAATTTAGTTATTTCTAATAGAACCCAAACCACCCTCTGCCATCAAGTTGGGTCCAACTCATACTGATGTTAGAGGCCTGAGTACAATTGCCCCCTTACAGTTTCCAAGGAGTGCCTAGCAGGTTTAAACTGTAGACCTGTTTTGTTAGCAGATGTAGCACTTAACACACTATGCCACCAAATACAGTTGACAAAAACGAAAAGTTTAGCAACAGAAATGGAAAACTTTGTAGAAAAGGTGAAAGATAAAGCTGAGGGCTTCTAGAGATTGCAGGAAAAAAATCAGGAAAATTACAGCTACAATTAAATGTGTCCCCCAATTTATGGCCCAGAGTCTTTACCTATTTTACTCTTTTCAATACTCTGAACAATTGTGGTAAGATTGATGTAATTTATCCATTTACAAAGTATGTATAATATGGCTGAGAGAACAAGTGACTTGCCAAAGTAAATAAAAGAGAGCAGGGATTTGACCCAACGTGGCTTGCATCAAAACCAAGTGCTTTTTACTACATCATGCTGTAGACAACCAGCTAGGAAAAATGGCTTAAGTGATAAAAACTAACACACCTACATCCCATGATTTCAAGCTACTACCCTAAAACGTGAAATATCACCAGTTCACATATCCTATGAAAATTATGCAAATAATCTAAGAAGCTCTACCATATGAAGAAAGGGGGCATCAGGATTGGAGGAAGATGCATTAACAATCTTTGATACAGAGATGGCACACATTTCTTGCTAAAAATGGGTAAAACTTGAAGCACTTACTGATGATTATCAAATACCAGTCTACTGTATGGACTATATCTCAACCTCAAGAAAACAAAACTCCTCACAAGTAGACCAACAGATGACATCATGATAAATGGAGAAAAAACTAAGGTTGCTAAAGATTTCATTTTATTGAGATGGAGAAACAAATCATCAATTTTGTTTGGAAAGGGAAGAAGCCCAGGATAAGTAAAGTACTACTAAAGAACACACTGGGAGGCCTCTTATTACCCGACCTTAGAACATATTACACTGCCACAGGGCTCAAAACAGCTCGATACTGTACAAGAACAGACAGATCTATCAGTGGAACAGAATTGAGACTCTAGAGATGACACCATCTGCCTATGAACAGGTGACATATGACAAAGGCCCTAAAAAATTAAACTCGGGTAAAAACAGTATGGTGCTGCCAAAATTGGATATCCATCGACAATAAATTGCAACAAGATTCATACCTTATACCTTATACAAAAACCAACTCCAACTGGATATACAACCTAGATATCAAACCTAAAACAATAAAGCTCATCCAAGAAAAGGTAGGAACAACAATGGAAGTTTTAATACACAACACAGACAGACTTCAAAATCTGTCAGAGAAACCACAATCTACAGAAGACAAAATTCATAAATGGGAACTATTAAGAATCAAACACTTTTGCTCATCCAAAGACTTTGTTAATAGAATTAAAAGAACACCCACAGAATGGGAAAAAATATTTGGCAACTCTATGTCAGACCAACACCTGATCTCCATAATCTATAAGATACTATAAAACATCAATAAGAAGAAGATAAATCATCCAATTAAGTGATGGGCAAAGGAGATGGACACACATTTCTCTAAAGAGGAGATCCAGGCAGCCCAAAAACACATGCAGACATGTTCACGATTTTTTAGTTATTAAAGAAATTCAAATCAAGACAACAATAAGATACCATCTCACCCCAAAAAGGTTGGCCAGGATCCAAAAAACACAAAACAATAAATGCTTGAGAGGCTATGGAGAAAGTGAACTCTCCTACACTGTTGGTGGGGTTGCAAAATGGTCCAGCCTCTTTGGAAAGCTATCTGGCGCTTCCTTAAAAAAATGGATATAGATATACTATTTGACCCAGTCATTTCACTACTTGGAATACATCCTACAGAATCAAGGTCTTTCACACCAACGGACACATGCACAAGAATGTTTATCGCTGCATGGTCCACGATAGCAAAAAGATGGAATCAACCCAGATGCCCAACAACAGAGGAATGGATAGGTAAACTATGGTACATATACTCAATGGAGCACTATGCAATGATAAAGAATAACGATGATTCCAGGAAACATCTCCTAACCTGGTTTCAACTGTAAGACATTACATTAAGCGAAAGTAGTCAGTGACAAAAGGACAAATATTGTATGAGACCTCTATGATAAGATCTCAAAAACAGACTTGTGTAAGAAGAAAACACTCTTTAACAGCTGCAAAGGAGGGAAGGGACGGAGGGCAAGGCAGGGAGGCTTTAGATTAGATAGTTGCTAGAAACCTGGTTGGGTGAAATCGGTGATAGCACACATTAGAAACAAAAACAACATTAAGTGGACTTCAGCATAACTTGAGTACTCCTTCCATCTTAAACCAATATTGCAAGGATAGAGTAGCTGGGGCAGGGGAAAGGGGACCATGCTCTTAGACGAAATCGAGGCCAATTGGCACAACTAGCATTTTGCTAAGAGGGCTCTCTGCACTCCACATTGGTGAGTGGCATCTGTGGTCCTAAAAGCTGCCAACCTGCCATCTGAGGGCACAGCAAATCGTCCCAACTCAGCAGGAACGGATGCTCACCAAGGACCAAAATGACACGGGGTAAAGACAACCCAGAAGACAGAGACCTCCACATGAGTGGGGGCCTACACCAACTTGGGACCGTAAGAACTGGATGGTGCTCGGCCACCACCAGTGATAGCCGCGATGCAGTGCTCAGTAAGTTGAGTCTCACTGACAACACAAGAATAAAAAGGGGTGCATCCTGAGATCTCCACTACAAGATCTCAATTGATGGACCGACGGTTTCGGGATTCCCCTGGGAGCATGGCCCCTTGCCGATGCTGCCCTTGCCCGTAAATCAAGACGAAGGTCCACTCTTTGGACATGAATGGATTGGACTTGGTGATGCAGAGTGACCATATATTGGATGCACTTTATGGTCCTATATATATATATATATATATATATATATAGGATATCATCCTGCTGACCTCTGGCTGGAGGAAGGAGAGTGGGTGGAGAGGAGGAGAAAGGAGACTGTTGGGAGGATGAGACATGTATGGAGCAGAGAAGAATAGTGTGCTGTCACCGGGCAGGGAGAGCAGTGGAAGCTGCATAGAGGTGGGCATGTAAATTTATACGGGAATGTACATTTTCACGCAGTCATATTAAATAAAAAAATGAAGAAAAAGAAAAAAAGACTCTGACAGCTGCAAGGGAGGGGAGAGAGGAAGGGCGAGGAGAGGAGGCTTTAGATTAGATAGTCGGTAGAAATTTGGTTCGGTGACATCAGTAATAGCACACATTAGAAACAACAATATTAAGTGGACTTCAACATAATTTGAATATTCCTCCCATCTTAACCCAATATTGCAAGGACAGAGTAGCTGGGGCAGGGGGCAGGGGACCACTCTCTTAGGTGAAATCGAGGCCAATTGGCACAACTAGTGTTTTGCTAAGAGGGCTCTCTGCACCCCACATTGGTGAGTGGCGTCTCGGGTCTGAAAAGCTGCCAAGCTGCCATCCGAGGGCACAGCAAATGGTCCCAACTCAGCAGGAACTGATGCTCACTGAGGACCAAAATGGTATGAAGTAAAGACAACTCAGAAAATAGAGTCCCACATGAGTGGGTGCCTACATCGACTTGGGACCGGCAGAACCGGATGGTGCCTGGCCACCATCAGTGATAGCTGCAATGGAGCTCACTAAGTTGAGTCTCACTGGCAACACGAGACTAAAAAGGGGTGTACCCTGAGATTTCCACTAAAAGACCACAATTGATGGTCCAGGGGCATCGGGGTTCCCCTGGGAGCATGGCCCCTGGCCCTGATGCTGCCCTTGCCCATAAAGCATAATGAAAGTCCACTCTTCAATGAATGGATTGGAGTTGGCAATGCAGAGTGACCAGTATACTGGATGCACTTTATGGTTCTATACATCTACAGGATATCATCCTGCTGACCTCTGGCTGGAGTAAGGAGACTGTTGGGAGGATGAGACACGTATGGAGCACAGAGGAATAGTGTGCTGTCACCAGGTAGGGAGAGCAATGGAACCTGCATATAGGTGGGCATGTAAATTTATATGGGAATGTACATTTTCACTCAGTGATAATAAAACAAAAGATTTCATTTTATCTGGATCTATAACCAATGCCTGTAGAGGCAGCAGTCAAAAAATCAAATGCATGTCACACTGTGCAAGCTGGCTGCAAGCCACCTAAAACACAGTGCAGCTGACACAAGCCATGGTGTTTTCAATCACCTCACAAGCATGCAAAGCTAGATAATGTTTCCGGAAGACTGAAGAACTGACACCTCTCAATTGTGGTGTTGGTGAAGAATCTTAAGTATACCATGGACAGCCAACAGAAGTTCAACCAGAATTTTCTTTACAACTAAGGATGGTGACACTACATCTCATATACTATGGACTTGCAACTCAGTACCGGGAAAAAGACACATCATTGTTCGTAGAGAGTCAATGGAAAAGAGAAAAACCTTAAACGAGATGCCTGCAACAATGTGATCCAACAAAGCAACTGTGAGGGTAGCACAAAGCCTGGCAGTGTTTGGTTCTGTCATGCACAGGGTCGCTATAAGTTGGAACTGACTCCAACATACCTAACAACTATGTGAAAATCATCTGATTGAAATAATATCCATTACTAAAAGCCAGATACAGCACTCTACATTCTGACATCCTACTTCAGGTCTGTCATGGATTGAACTGTGTCCTCCCAAAAACATGTGTAGTAATTTCCATGGGCCAAGATCCCTGGTACTGCGTGATGTTCCTGTATGTTGTAAATTCTGCCTTTACTATGTTAACGAGGGAGTAGTAGTTCTGTTGCCGGAGCAGGCTCAGTGTGTAAGATTGTATCTTGCCTTGAGGTAATTTCTCAAGACACAAAGAAACTAGCAGAGAGATTTGGGTTACCTCTTATCACTAAAAGGCAGTGCCACAGCAGAGTGCATTCTCTGGAAAGGACCTGGAGTCCCTGCACCTCAGAAAGTTCCAGGCCACAGAAAGACAGACAACAAGGACATTCCTCCACAGTCAACAGAGAAAACCTTCCCCTGGAGTTGATGCCCTCAACTGGGACTTGCAGCCTACTAGAAATGTAGCAGAACAATAGTTCTCTTCTTAAAGTTATCCACCTGTGTTATTTCTTATGGCAATATTAGATGACTTAAGACATCAAAAAGGTGTACTCCGAAGTATACATAAGTTCAAAATAAGTCTGGCAGGGAGCAACCAATGAGTATTTAACATCCTGAACAAATAGATAAAAAGAGAAAAATGAGGCTCCTAAAAGTTGCCAAACCTACTGCTGTTGATTCTGACCCACAGTGACCCTACAGGTCCGAGGAGAATTGCCTCACTGAGTTTCCAAGCAGCACCTGGCAGATCTGAATTGTCAACCTTTTGGTTAGCAGATGTAGCATTTAACCACTACACTATCAGGGTTTCCAAAGACAGAAAACCAGAAAAACCAAACCCACTGCCATCGCGTCGATTCTGACTCGGTAGCCCTCCAGTGCAGAGTAGAGCTACCCAACCAAGTTTCCAAGAGCATCTGGTGAATTTAAGTGCCTGCCTTCTTGTTAGCAGGCCTAGCACTTAACCACTTACCACCACGGTTTCCAAACGATAGAAAAGGGGTATGTACATGGAGAGAAGACATTACTATAGGGAAAACACTAAGAGGCAGTTACCTTTTGATGAGCAATAGAAACCTGTTCATGGCTGAAAGATAAGCAGGACCTAAAACGTCAACAAAATATAGAACAACTGAAAACATCCTTTTGTGACTGCAATTATTATAGGTTTCCCTGGGTGGCCTGAACCCACCCAGACACACCTCAAAAGACAAGTGTGGTAAACTGCTTCCCCAAACCCATACAATTTTGAACAACTCTGCTTTGTTCATGGCGTTGCTATGAGTTGGAATCAGTTTGATGTTAACTATCAACAATCAAGTTACTGATTCAGGCAAAGATTGGTGTTAAAACAGTTAACTGAAGATCTGACAGTTTTCAATCTGTACCATACCAAAACTAACATCTCACAGATTACTTTTTGGCAGAGCAAGGAAAACAAAATAACTTCTTAATGAAGAGACCTGGCTGTTTAACCTAAATCTAGCTGTTTGAGGATTTACACCATTTAAATGAACACAGTAAAGGACAGCATGAAGAAGCAAAAGAGATGCATCCTTTTTCAGGACAAGTTATCTAACAAACCAGCATCCAGAAAAAAATGACTTCAAGAACTTAACAACCAGACGCAACAGACATATCCTACCTAAATGAACTTGGTGGGGACAACTGGGGGAATCTGAACAGACCGTAGAATGGGTATATTAAGAAGCCCCCATTATTCTGAGTGGCCTATTTATTTGGCTTTACAGGAATTCTTATAAGTCTTATTAAACCAGGGTTGCAGTATCAGTGTTTTCAACATACTTTAAAACACTTCAGCATGAAAAAAACTCACATTATTTCAATGTTCTGGATCTTGCTGAGGGTAGCTCTGTGGCCTAAGATGTGGTTATTCTGAAGAACATTCCTTGTGCACTGGAAAAGAATACACACTTTACAGCTGCTGGATCCAAATGTTCTATATATGTCTATGAGGTCAAGGTCATTAATTGTACCCTCTAGTTCTTTTGCATCTTTATTTTTTTCTAGCACTTCTGTTCTTTAACAATAGCACTGTGTTCAAGTTTCCTACTATATTGCACAACTATTGATTTCTCTTTTCAGTGCTGCTAGTTTTATGTATTTTGGAGCAGTTACTAGCTGTTCCATTTTTTCCCATCCTCTACTTTTCTATAACCTTATGTCTTTGTTCCTAAGATGTGTCTCCTGTAGGCAGTATATTTAAAAAAAAAAAAATCATTCTGTCACTGTTGTCTCCTCACACGTGTTTTCAGCCTCTTACATTCAGTGTAATTATTCACAGGTGTACATTTATTGCTGTCATTTTGTAATGTTTTTGTGGTACCGACGTTTTTTAGTTCCTCTTCCTCTCCTATGCTCAATTTCTTGTCTTTTTTGTTTGTTTTTGTAGATTCGGTTTTTATCAAGACCTATTTTTTTTTTGAAGAGCAGGCTTGTTAACTTTCTGATTGCCCTAAAATTTAGCCCTCTCTGGTTGAAGCAGTCTGCTATTACTTGGTATCACCTTGCCTTCTTCTCCATTAGGAAGTTCTATACCTACAATTTATTCCCTCTTCTGTGGTTCTAGCATTACTGTCATTAACAGGTTAATCTCTCTGGTTCATTGTTTACTTCTTTTGTTTCTGGATAGTCCCAGAAAGCTCATTTCCTATGGTGGTATCTGCCCAGTATCATCATGCATCCTAGATTCTGGCTGCAGTCTGATGTTTGTTCTCAGACTGAGGACCCCCTTTAATAATTCTTTTAAGTGTGGTCTGGGTTTTACAAGTTCTCTTAATTTATCTAGAAATGTCCTGATTTCACCATTATCTCGGAACAAAAGTTCTGCAGGATATATATTCTTAGTATGTAATTTTCTTCTTTCTAGGTTTTATATATGTCATTCCATTGCCTTCTTGGCTGTATGGTTTCTGCTGAATAATGAGTCTTATCATTTCTTTGACTTTTTGTTTTCTTTGAGCTACTCTCAGGATTGTCTGTGGTTTCAGCAAGTGTGATTATATACCTTGGTAATTTTCTTTTGGAGTTTATCATGTAAGGGTATCTAGGATGGTCAGCTTTTCAACTTTCATGGTATTAGGCAAGTTTTCCATCAGCAATTCTTCAATAAATCTCTCTGTATTTTCCATTTTCTCCTCATTCTGGAACTCCAATCACTTGAAAACTTTTGCCTGTACTTTCACCACCCTCCTACCCCCATATTTTTCTTTGTTGTTTTTCCTTATTTCTCCACAGAGTTGTGTTCAAGTTTGGGGGCTTATAGTTTGCTGATCCTCATTGTTTCAAACCACCTTAGCTCCTCCATGACATTGCCTGTTCCTGGAATCTTACCATTTTGTTTTTGGGTGATTTCTAGTTGTGAATTTATGTATTTTATTCCTGCATTATTTTCCCAAATTCTTCTTTTTTGGTGGCGGGGGAGGGGGGGTATTGTCTGTGAATTTACAATTTTTCTTTTTCTTTTTGCTTCAGTTCTTGGATAGCTCCGAATGTTAGATTTGATTCTGTATCAGGTAGTTCTAGTGCCTTTTCTTCTACCACAGTCATCTGGTGTTTGCTTTTGGGTGCCTACTAGAACCATCTTTTCATGTGTTTCTAAATACATCTTGATATTGTCTGCTGTCTTCAGGACACTGTACTTTTGTTTACTGACTGTAGATTTGTTTCTGTCCTGCTTTTAGCTTTACTTGGCTATGTGTAAGTAGGCAGCTTGTTTGTTTTTGGTTGTTTGCTCATCGGGGGCATGCTACTTTTCACCTCCTTGTCTGATGAGCATGGCCGGTCACTCAGCTATGGAATAACAGGACAGGTCCAGTGGAAGGTGAGACATTGGGACGGCCTGTTTGTGGCATGTAATAGGGCCAATACAGCGGACCAGGCATCAGTACAGGACAAGTTCCAGCAGACTGTGCCTGTGCTGCTCAGGGATGTGATCGAGGTTCAGTGCATGGTGCAGGTAGGTAAGAAGGATGCAGATGACTATGATCTGTGATGCTGAGTTATGAAAGAAGAGAAAAAGGAACCCAAATCTAACAAAAGAGTAGAGTACTAAGGGAGCTTGTTGTTGGGTAAGAGAGGTGAGAAAATGAGAAATGGAGAAAAATAAAAAGGAAAAAAGAAACAAAAGCAAAGCCCCCAAGGATCCTACCAGTGCAGATGCAAACACTAGTGAAGGGGTTCCCAGGCCATACAGTATACAGTCTGGCTGAAAGGGCAGATGTGTCACACAGCACTAGGTATTTAGGGAGACAAGAAAAGATGGTAAGAGAGATGGAAAAAATCCACAAAAGAAAGATTTAAAAAACAAATACTCCCAGGCATCTTATTGCACAGACCAAGAAGTAGCTCTCAGGTCACACAGTACAATCCAGCTATAAGGGGTCACAAGCTGCTTCAAGAAACAGAAAACAACAGGACAAAACAAAAAAGCCCTGGTGATCCCGACAGTGTGATGGCATGGGCCAGGGAGGCCGTTCCCCATCTGAGTGGTATTTCACAGCCTTCAAAGGATGCGCATAGAGCCAAGTGTTCAAGAGAAAGCAGGGGTAGCTGGTGAGAGACACAAGAAGCCAAAATAAGTGGAAAAAAGCAACATCACAACAAATGGCACTTTTGGAGCTGGCCAGTGTGGTTGTGGTTAATTTAGTGGCATGGGCCAAAGCCGGTGCCTTCAGGCCAAGAGGCTGCAGCTGGTGGAAAGCAGACTAAGTACTAAGTAGGGTGGGGCAGAAGTATGGCAGGAAAGTTACCAGGTGCTCCCTGAAGCTCTTTCTTGTACTCTGACATAGATGGGGTGAACTTAAGCCCCACAGTTCCTACATTTCCCAGCTCGTTAAGCGACCGCAGCCATGTGGTCTAGCAAGCAGAAGGACGGGGGATACAAAGCATTTCCTGCTGGTTACACTAGGTATTTGGTCTCCTGAAGGAGCTCTGTGTAGCTGCTCTCCTATACTCTGTCTGCCAAACTCTGATGTCAGTAGGGCAAATCCAAGCAGCATAGACTCTGAACTGCCCAGACAGCCAAGCTACTGCAACCAGCTACAAAACCAAACCAAACCCATTGCTACTGAGTTGATTCTGACTCACAGAGACTCCACAGGACAGAGGAGAACTGCCCCACAGTTTCCAAAGAGCACCTAGTGGATCTGAACTGCTGACCTTTTGGTTAGCAGCCAAAGCACTTAACCACTAAACCACCAAGGTTTCCATAGCCAGTTAGCGGGGTGGTAAAGTGGAAACCATTGGTTACTTGATATTGTGTCTTCTGCTGGGATATCCATCAAGCTTCCTTCCTGTACTCCCGGTCCTCTGATCTCTTAACAGAGGTCCAAGATGGTGAACCTCTGCTGTATTAGTTGACTAGGGATCTCCATATGTATCTCTCCTTGTTCTCTGTCAGTTTCTCACTCTATTTAGTGCTTGGATGAGTTGTCTTCATTTGATGCTTAGGGTTTCAAGACCGACAACTGTCTTTTTTACTTAGCTTTTCAGGTCTTTGCTGGGGATAGATGGCACCATGCTTCTGTCTATAGTGCTCTGTTGCTGGGGTTAATTCATGAAAATATTTTAAATTAAAGTAAAACTAACGTGAAAACAAACAGACCTCCACAAAGTCACTTAAATAGTGATATTCAGAGTAATCAAGTGTTAAAATGGTTTCATTCTGTAGTCACGTATCTAGTTATATGAGTGATTAAAGGACAAAATTTTTACTTTTTCCAAAAGAAACCAGAAACTGTAGAACCAATGTCATACATCATGCTGGGAGAGTAACAAAGAAATTAGAATAAGTAATAAAACTCTGGTTAAAAAATGGTTGAAATGGCAAATTTTTGTTATACATATTTCACCACAACGAAAAAAACTGATAAAGCCACTCACTTACCTGTGATTTAAGATCTTATACAAACTAAAACCAAAATTTTACTTAACCAAGTGACTTTAACATTCAATTTTATTGAAACTTTAGGTAATTAAAATTGTTCTGTAGTGGTGGTACTGACATGAGCTACATTTGTCTACACAATACAGAAGTGATAACAAAAAACAGATGAGAAATTAAGATTCTACAACAGCGGCATCAGTGTTGAAGGTAGAAAATTGTTTTGATCGTGGGGTAGATGACAGTGTTAGCCTGCTATTAATAGAATATTGCCTTAAAAAACCATTTTTGGAAGTCTTAACTAGTTGCTCAAGGCATTCATATTCTTCCTCAAGTTCTGCATCACTCTCTGCAGGCAATGCCTCTCCTTTAAAGAAGTAATTAATTGCAAGAGTGGGATGGGGTCAGGTGGAGACACTTATTTTCAAAATTTAAAGAACCAAAAGCGAACCTTTAGTTTATGCATCTCCAACTTCCCACTAAATTCACTGATTAAAGTACTTGGTAACTACCGCCAAAGTAACACACACAAAGGCACTACTGTTAAGTTAAAAAACCAGGAGTCTGAGATTTTCCAGTACATTCTATTTTAATCACACCATATTTTCTTGTGTTCTAAACCAGCAACATTTTTATTAACAGCATTCAAATTTCATTTCGAGAATCAAGCAAAATGAATCAAAATTCTTTTAACATCAGAAATAAATTAAACATGAAATACTTGTGCTTGATTTTTGCAACCCATAAACAAAATACATGTGTGCAAAACCAAGGTGAACCTTCTGTCACTGAGTCTGAACTGACTTACAACAATCCTACAGGACAGAGCAGAACTGCCCCATAGTGTTTTCTAGATTCAATCCATCAGTCCTTTGGTTAGCAGTCAAGCACTCAACCAGGGCTCCTTTTAAGCCACCTACCATTCTGTAATTAAAATCTCAGGAATAAGTGACTGCAATTGGACAGAGAAAACATATAAAGAAACAATGGTCAAAAATGTCCACATTTCTGCCTGGGCCTATTTTAACTCTATCAGAACCTTCATTCTGTGAAAAACCAGCTGGCCATACATAAAAATTCCAATTACCCTGGCACCACCAGGGAGAGAACAATGTCAGCCAGCCCTCAGTTCTTTCAGCCATCCCAGGTCAGTATAAGACTTAGGAGTGACAGAGCCGTCTTGGACACTGTAGCCCCAGCAGATAGGGAATGAACTCAAGTACCAGATGTATGGCCCCTGTTGAGTCATCCCAGCTATTCAAGCAAGCGATGCCCTAGACAGGCAGCACAGACAAGACATCCACCCATACTGTGCACTGCCTGAATTCCTGATACAAAAATAATGAACACAATAAACACTGGTTTATACCACTTTTTAAAAAAAAAATTCACAAATTTGACAAATAGTTTTAATTTACAGATCCAAAAAGCTCAGCAGACCTCAAGAGGGATAATAAAAAGAAAACACCATTAACCACCACCAGCAAAAAAAACCCCACTGCTGTCAAAGTGATTCTGACACATAGCAACCCTATAGGGCAGAGTAGAACTATCCCATAGAGTTTCTAAAGAGCACCTGGTGGATTTGAACTGCTAATCTTTAGGTCAGCAGTCATAGCACTTAACCACTATGCCACCAGGGTTTCCGAAAACCCCATGAGATACAGCAAATTAGTGACCAAAAAAAACAACGAGCTTATTTAATAAATGATGTCAGGCTAACTTTCTGTATATTAAAAATAATTTATGTCACTACTTGACATCATGGACTTCAGCTGTGTTCAAATGCTAAGCATAAAAGGCAAAACTCACAATTAGAAGGAAAAAGAACCCTACTTTTATATTACTGAATGAGAATGCAGTCCCATGCAAGTCATAAATTCCAGACGCCCTAAAACAAAAATGACAGAAACATTTTAATTATCTTTTTGAAGAACAGTATCTTAGCATTGGCTAGCTATCATTAATGTATTTAAACATTACCACATTTAAACATGTGGAGAAACTATTTACCTCCTATAACACTCAAGAGAATGATACCTAGATGTTACACAAAATTTTGAGGGGGAAAAAAGAAAAACAGATGAAAGATGTGTTAATTCAATCAACAGAGCAATAAATACAAATGGATACTAAACATGAAAATATACTCAAATGCAATAGTAATTATAAACATACAAATTCTAAATGAGTATTTGTTTGGCCCATAATTCTGGAAATACCTGAAAGTTTTCAATAATAAGTTTCACCATGAAGTATGATGAACTTTGCTTGATAAGGAAATTAATCCCAAGGAAAAAAGTAAAATAGAAAAGTGGATGTTAAGACCAAACAGGAAAAAGCAGACAACCAAAGATGCCTGTAGAGGCATGGTGACATCCAAGAGAATATTCTGAATGACAGATTAAAGAAATTAAAATTTATCTTTTAAACTGCATCGAATGAGATGTTTCACGGAATATTTGTATGAGATCAAAACAGAGATTTGTCTACTTGGAAAATTTACTATCTCCCTTGAAAGATTCTTATGATGCTTAAAAGTGGTATGAAAAAAAATTGGGAGAAAAAATAAGACAGGAGAAACTAATGTATCTAAGAAATCCCAGTAGTTCAATGGTTAAGGATTTGGCTATTATCCTGAAAGGTCAACAGTTCAAACCCAACAGCTGCTCTGTGGCAGAAAACACTTGGCTATAAAGATTACAGCCTAGGAAATCCTATGAGGTAGTTTTATGAGTCAGACTTGCCAGCACACAACAAAGTAACTTTTTTAAACCAAACTTTCCAGTTATTGTATGACCCTGAATGATTCTGCTACTCTCTCTGGATTATAATTTCTTCATTTGTAAAACAAGATTTCTTTAATGGGAATTAGACCAGATTCCACTACTACACATATAAACATAACAGAATTAAGACATACAGATGCACAAATTCAGAGCAGCATTATTTCCAAACTGGAAACAACCAAAATGTTCCTCAACATTAGAAGAAGGAGACTGGCATAGTCATGCTGTAGAACACAACACAGCAGTGATTTGTAGCTACATGCAACAACATGGATCAGCTGACCAAAAATGAATGAAAGAAGCCCAACACAAAAACTGATACCTGTCTTAAAACTTGTAACATAAATTTCAGAAACAGCCAAAATAAAAACAGAGGTTGGATAGCCCAAAAAGTAATTCTCAAAAAAGGTCACTGGCACATGGAGGGCTTCTAGCACTGTGTAACATTTTATTTTATAATCTTGGAAGAGATCACCCAAGTATATGGGGAGTCTGCTGTATGGTAATATAAGTTAGCTATTTGTTTTATCAACTCTGCTGACTGGTATTTCATGATAAGGTTTAAAAAGATAATACTCATGTTTTAATTAAAAATTACCATTAATAAAATTGTAGACCTTTGCTACCAGTTTTTGTGCTATCCTCCAAAAACTCTTTCCTAATACCTGCTACTGGGAGAGGATGGGCATTTTCACTCTAAGTAACAAAATACATCATGATTTCTAATTACACCTTACCTTTTAGCTATACTCTTTACAAGTATAGGTTTAGAATTTTATATCTCTCCCTTGATCTCATTCCTCTTCATCAAAATTCAGCATTCTTAATTAAACGAACACCTGATTAAAGCTCAAATTTCACTGATTAAAAGAACCATAAAAATACCTGATCCTGTCTAAATGCTACAAATGCACACACTGTTGTATTTTCAGTTTTATTAAATGTTATAGTATTTATCTCACTGATTTGCTGTGAAGACTAAATGATACAACATATTAAAATGCTAAGAACTATGCTGACATGTAACCAGAATACTAAACCCACTTCCGCTGAGTTGATCACAACAGACAGCAACCCTACAGACAGAATACAACTGCCCCATAGAGTTTTCAAGAAGTGCCTGGTGGATGTGAACTCCCAATATTTTGGTTAGCAGCCATAGCACTTAACCACTAAGCCACCAAGGTGCTGGCATATAAGCAGTACCAAAAAACCAACAAAAAACCCATGCAGAACTGCTTGAGGATTAAACACAATACAAATACAAGACAATGCCCTGCTTATTTTAAAAACTTTGTTGAGAATACACACAGTGAACCATACACCAATTCAACAGTTTCTACATGTACTATTTAGTAACACTGATTACACTGAGTTGCCTAACCATTCTGAGTTGTTCCTTTCCTACTGAGATAAATTCATTGCCCCTTAAGGTTCCTACCTGATCATTAAGTTGACCTCCTCACCTTGATCCCACATAATACCCAACTCCAGTGCTGTCGAGATGATTCCAACTCATCCCTACAGTTTTACATAGTTATTTTAAAAGAGCATAATGCTCAGACATTTTTTAATAGTTAAGCTAAACTACTATTTGATCTTAAGAAGATGTCAGGGTTATTTCTGGTTTAATGAATACCTCAGGACAATAGTTACAGGGATTCAGCCAACATTCCTGGCTTTGGCAAGTCTGGAGACAGTTACGAATTTGAAATTGTTTTGCCTTTTTCTCCTTAGAAGGATTCCTCTATAGAATCTTTGATCAAAATGTTCAGTAATGGTACTTGAACACCATCCAGTTCTTCTGGTCTCATGGCAAAGGAGGCAGTTGTTCACAGAAGCAATTAGCCACACATTCCACATCCTCCTCCTATTCCTGACTTTCCTGGTTCCTCTTTAGCTCCTCCAGGCAGAGATCAATTCTTGTGCCTTGGATGACCACTTATAAGCTTTTAAGACCCTAAGCACTACACAACAAATTAAGAGGCAGAAGAGAAACACTAAGTACTAAACATGTTATCAGAACCATGAAGCTATACAAACTAAGAAACCAAATCCCATGGGGTTTTTGGATGTACATAATAAGCAGCCTCAACAGCTACTTTTTCCCCCCGCCCCCTGTGTACAATTTATTTACAGCAATTAAAATGCCCCACACAACTGTGTAACAGCATAAAAAAAATCAATGTTTGTGGAACTGATTATACTCACGGCTACCCAATACATGTCAGAGAACTGTGTTCTATGGGGTTTTCAATGGCTTCATTTTTCATAACTAGATCTCCAGGTCCTTCTTCCCAAGTGCCTCTGGGTGGACTCAAATGCCCAACCAACTTATGCTTACCAGCCAAGCATGTTAACCACTTGCAGTATCCAGGATTCCTTTGTAGTGAGTACTTATTATGAGTTTCTTCCCTAAAAATATTATCCTCTATTGGTCATCTTGTCAGCCAATTCAGCAAATATTTAACAGCTTTCAAAAACTTTTTTTGATCATTTGCACTATTTTGGCAAAAAAAAAAGGCTGTTGGCCACAAACTGCCGCACCCTCGTTCACACTATAGAACTGTGTCCAAGAATGAGTGTTTTCCCAGAAACTGTATTTACCAATCTCCTTGTATTCTGGAGAGCCTGTGACTGATTAGATCTGATCAACATCCAAGCTGGAGAAATGTAAAAGTACACAATTACCTGTCTTCCTCAAATATAAGACAAACACATGAAAAAGATTTCCTTTTCTTTAACCTTAAGGCAACAGGAAATGCAGCAGTTTTAAATATCCAATAGAGAAGAAAAATGATTAATTCTATCAAGTGAAAAAGGACAAAACGTTCAAGGCAAAGCATTTAAAAAGCAATTAGCTTCAAGTCTTACTTGAGAATCCCAGCCAGTGAGTACCAGTGGTGTAAATACCAGCGCCTGCTCTTAGTTTCTTACCAGGAATTACCCTGCCTTGACTGTGAGGACAGCTGCTACCCACCAATTAGCTCTTCCCTTCATGATAACAAAAAGGCAAATCCCACTGGAAGAACACCCAATTATTGCACTAAGTCTACTAGAAAAAGAGAGTAAATGGACTCACAATGGAGATGTTTTCCTTCTTAATTTATGCCAGTGCTTCACCAAATAGGGCTGAGGGTAGCTTCTGCTCTTAAAACGAGAGGAGAAATAAAAATGATTTACGTACTCCCAACTTGTATTGTATGCAGCGCCCACTTTTAACCATCGGAGTGGAGGAGGCAAAGGTTTAAGAGATCCAACAGTCTGTGCGCTTTTCCCTACCCCACCTCAATGTATAAGAAAAGGCACGTTAAAAACAAGATTAAAAACCTCAACTAGCAGACAAATCGAAATACTTAACAGGAGGTTACAGCACCGGGAAGGGCAAACCCAGCACAGGAGTGTATTCCTCCTAAATTTACCCTCCCAGCATCATTCCTGTCACTCTCGGACCAATTCCGAGGTAAGGGGCAGTTCGCATCTCCCCCGGACTTAGATGCCCATTATGTGTCCCCAGCAATTGTTCTGGGCCTGAGCAACTGACTCCATGTTCGCCATTAGAAACTCACCCAAGTAAGACGTTACGAACAGCAGCTGCACAGCGCCAGGGGTAGCAGAGCCAAGCAGGGACCCGGCAAGGAAGAGGTGGCAGCCCTCGCCCCGAACAACTTGGGGACCGCGGGCTACGGAAGAGGCTGAAAAAGCGCAGCCTGGAGAGCGGGAGAGCGAATGGAGGAACCCCTCCCCCGCCTCCCCAGCCGCAAAGAAAGGAAAAATACCTCAGCGACCTCCCCACGGCCGCAGGCCTGGGCCACCCCCGCCCCGAGCGACCCCCGCCTCACCCAGCCCTCCTGGCCTGGGCCTCGCTGCCCTTCGAGCCGCCAGGAGAGGCCCCGGTGACATGTGTGGCTCCCGGAGGAGACCCAGAAGCTCCTGCGCGGCAGCGGCGACGGCGGCTGTGCCGCGGATTATTACCCCCGGGTGGGTGGGAAGCTCCGGGCACCCGTTTCACCCTTCTCCGCTTCCTCCTCCGGAGGCTGCGTAGCTCCCAGCCACCCCCACTACGAATGAAGCTGGATTGGAAGACAGTGGAGCAAGCCTCACCCGGTTCTGGCTGCAGCTCCGCGGAGGGAACCTCCCCTCCCCCGACCCACCCTCCTTCAGTAACACGCACAACTGAGTTCCGTCCAGTCTCAGGTTTAGGGCTGACGAAGAGACAGAAGAAGAGGTGACCGCGGGGGCTACGGCGCAGCGCAGGCCGTGGAAGCCCCGCCCCCGCCCCTCATTGGCTGGAGTGGAAGACGGGCCGCGGAGCTTCCGGCCCGTCAATTGGCTCGATCTGCTTTCCTTCAGGGCCCCCTCGATGAGGTGGCCCAAAGCGCTGTACATCAGAGGCAGGCCACACCCCTCGGCCCTTCCACTCCACTCCCCCTCAGCCGCCCCTTGCCTTGTGGGCCAGTCCACCGCCGTCGGCACCTCGCCCCGCCCCGCCCCCACCCCACGCCTTCCGCGCTTTTTGCGGCTCTCGGGCTGGGTCTCTGAGGACGCTTGCACCGTCTGCCGGCTGACCCTCAGGGGCACTAGCGGGCCCCTCATCCTGAAGACGGTACGAGAGACTGGGGCTGGGGCTGCTTTTCCTCGCTTGGGTCGGTGCACCCAGGCCGTGGTAGCTGACCAAACGACTCTGCTCGGAGGAGAGACGCAGCCTGGGTTCCCGGAACACCGTACTAGTCCATCCCTTGCAGCGCCCCGCGGGCGAGGGGCACTGTAGGGGAAGGGCTGAGGCCAGGCCGAGTGGGCAGGCGAGGCCGAGGGCGGGCTGCGTTCGCCAGTGCTCTGAGAAGAGTAGAGATGCTTCCACCGTCTCCTCGCCGTGTGGAACAGAGTGCCTCCACACTCCTCAGGGCTGCGGCTGGAGAAGACGACGGCCTCCATTTTGTCGAGACTCTGTGGAACTTGGGTCCAGTTCAACGCAAGCCTGTCGGGCCTGGGGAGCTTGGCCCTGAGAAGCCCCTGGACTCTGCCATTCTCTGGGGAGCCGCCCCTGCCTCCGGGGTGGGCGCCCACGGGGCCGAGGAGGGCAGGCGCGATGGTGGAGGAACGCAGACCCTGTGCCCGCCTCGGTCAACCAGGAAGGAGGAAGCTGCGGGCTCCCTTGGAGCCAGCCTCCCGTGGTGGAGGGGCTCCCCTTCCCGTGCTGGGTCCTCTGCGCGGCCGTCGCCCTCCCCCGCTGCCCCTGCAGTGGCCTCCCGGTCTCCGCATACGGCCTGCAGCTCTCTCCGGGTCCTCAAGGCTGGTGGAAACACCGTGGCTTGGCCACAGCCAGGGACCATTACGACTCTTAGCGACCTATAGGACAGAGTAGAACTGCGCCTCCAGTTTCCAGGGAGTGCTTGGTGGATTCCAACGGCAACGTTTTGGATAGCAGGTGTAACACTTAACCACTGCACCACCGGGATTTCTGAGATTAAAGATAAGGCTCTCATTTCACTCTACCACTTGTTAGTAGGGTTGCAGTTGGTGGTGGGGAAATAAGTAGACACTCAAGGAGCCTTAGCATCTGTTTTAGTCAGCTAGGGCTGCTGTAACAGAAATACCAGAGTGGATGGCTTTAACACAGGAAGGTTTATTTTCACACAGTCCGGTAGGCTACAAGTCCATATTCAGGGTGTCCGCTCCAGGGGAAGGCTTTCCCCCTTGTGGGCTCTGGAGGAAGTCTGGTATTGCATCAGTCTTTGTCCAGGGAGCATCTTGGCACAGGAACCTCGGGTCTGAAGGACTCGCTTTTCTCCAGGAGCTGCTTTCTTGATGATGCGAGGTTCCCAATTCTCTGCCTGCTTCTGTGTCCTTTTATCTCTGGTAGGATGAAAGGATTAAGGGTGGGGCAAGCCATACTCTGGGGAAACTCCCCTTACAGTGGAGCAGGGAGGTAATCCTATGAAGGGATTTACAGCCCCACCCTAATCCTTTAACATACAGCATAGGAAAATCACAAAATGGAGGACAGTCACAAGATACTGAGAATCATGACCCAGCCACATGGCTACACATATTTTGGAGGGGACACAAGTCAATCCAGGACAGTATCTTTTTTCCCTCAACTCTGCTTTCAAGTGCTTATTTAATCTCTGTTGTAGCTCAATAGAGATTGACTAAAGACACTGTGCGTTAATCCTGTCTCTAACTGAGAAAACCCATTCCCAAATGGGATTATAACCACAGGCATAGAGGTAGGAATTGTAGGAATATCTGTCATCACTGCCAGTTAATAAGTGGAGATGTGATGTTACAGTTTGAAGTTCACTGGCAATAGCATGGAGTTTTTAATGAAGTTAATCATCCATGAAGGATTCTGCAAAGAGTGATGTGTAATGATAAATGGCACCAGGGTTTCCTCAATGTAATAAGGAGCTCTTTGGGGAGCAGATGTTAAACCTTTAGAAAGATTATTTTCACTTTACAATTTTATAAAATCACAGAATTTTTTTCTTTGGAACGAGCTCAGAAATCATGTAATACAATTTTCTCTTTCAAAATTTGCTTCTGTTCTTCAGAAAGTACCTCTAAAGCTTAAACGGTGAGTGTGCCACAAGGAGAAAAAATGAGGGACACTATGGACCTCATACTCCAGCATGAACCAGGCAAAGAAGAGTGAAAATCAATCTTCATTAAGAATACAGCAGGGAACATTTTAGTATTATACAATAATAAACCACAGAAATTTGGAGGATGGGAAAGTTTGTAATAAGATACAAAAGCAAGCTATAGTTTGGCTGGAATCAGTAGTATCCTGACAAATATCAATAATAACTGAATATACGAGAAGACATTGGACACTCATACATGTATGTGTATATGTGTGTATACATACGTACGTGTATAAGTGTACAATTCATTGGATTTTTTGTATATTTACAGTAGTATGCATTCATCTCTGTAATCAATTTTAAAACATTTTACTCACTCCAAAAAGAAACCACTTATCCTTCTTTTAGCTATCACTCCCCATCTCTGCTCCCCGATTTGAACTGCCAATCTTTTGGTTAGCAGAGGTAGCCCTTAACCACTACTACAGCACCAGGGATTTCCCCCCAAGTCCTAGGCAACCACTAATCTATTTTCTGTCTCTTTAGACTTGCCAGAAATCCTGGTGGCATTGTGGTTAAGTGCTGTGGCTGCTAATTGAAAGATTGGCGGTTCAAAGCCACCAGGTGCTCCTTGGAAACTTCTTAAGCAATTCTGCTCCATGACAATTAGTAACAACAGCAATTGCAGTAGTTATTATTCCTTTCATTTTAATTTCCTCATTCAGGTCTGTATGTCTGTGAAAATTTGCACAGATCTCTTGTAGTTATATAAAGGAAAATTTGTAGTTGAGAGTTTTGAACTGGGGAAAAAAAAGGTTTTATGTTATAATTTAATTTGTTGCCAATACTGGTACAGTAAACTCACTGTGTGGTCATAATTTAAATTAAAATATTATTTGATTTTATAGAAAATACTTTAAAAGTAAATGTTGGATTTTCACAGCAATGTTATTAATAATTGCAAAAAAGGTGAAAACAGCACAAATGTCCATAAACTGATAAATAAATTGTAGTGTTGTTGCATAATTAAATGTTATTTAGCCATAAAAAGAAATGACTTTCTGACATGTGCTAAGACATGGATAAAATTTGAAACAATTTTTTTTTTACACTAAATAGAAGAAGCTAGTCACAAAAGGTCTTCTATTGTGTGATGCAAATTTCCTGAAATATTTTGAATAGGCAGGCCTATACCAACACCAAAGCCAGTGCCGTCGAATTCCGATGCTATCAGACACAGTAGAACTGCCCTGTAGAGTTTCCAAGGAGCATCTGGTGGATTTGAACCACCAACCTTTGGGTTAGCAACAGTAGCAGTTAACCACAATGCCACCAGGATTTCCGGCAAGTCTACAGAGAGAGAAAATAGGTTAGTGGTTGCCTAGGACTTGCGGGGGAACCTCTGGTGCTGTAGTAGTGGTTAGGGGCTACCTCTGCAAATCAAAAGATCAGCAGTTCAAGTTTTAGGGGGTAGGGATTGAGGAGTGATAGCTAGAGGAAGGATAAGTGGTTTCTTTTTGGAGTGATTAAAATGTTTTAAAATTGATTATAGAGATGAATAACACTGAATATACAAAACAAACCACTGAATTATACACTTATATGTATGTATGTACACACATGTATACACATACAAGTATGAATGTGCAATGCTTTTTTTGTATATTCATGGCATTATTATTGATATTCATCAGGATACTACTGATTCCAGCCAAACAATAGCATGTTTTTGTATTTTATTATGAACTTTCCCATCCTCCAAATTTCTGTGGTTTATTATTGTATAATACGAAAATGCTTCCTGCTGTATGCATAGTGAAGATTGATTTTCACTCTTCTTTGCCTGGTTCATGCTGGAGTATGAGGTCTATCATGTTCCTCATTTTATCTCCTAGTGCTGTACTCATCATCTAAGCTTTAGAGGTACTCTCTGGAGAACAGAAGCAAATTTTGAAGGAGAAAATTGTATTACATGATTTCTGAGCTCATTTCCAAGAAAAAAATTCTACGATTTTATAAAATTGTAAAGTGAAAATAATCTTTCTAAAGGCTTAATATCTGCCCCCAAAAGAGCTCCTTATATCATTGAGGAAACCCTGGTGGTGTAGTGGTTAAGTGCTACATCTGCGAAGGTCAGCAGCTCAAATCTGCCAGGCACTCCTCAGAAACTCTATGGAGCAGTTCTGTTCTGCCTATAGGGTCGCTGTGAGTCAGAATCGACTCTATAGCACAGGGTTATATCATTGAGGAAAGCCTGATGACATGGTTGTTGAATGCTAGAGCTGCTAACCAAAAAGTCGGCAGTTCAAATCCACCAGTCACTCCTTGGAAACTCTATAGGGCAGTTCTACTCTGTCTTATAAGGTTGCCTTGAGTTGGTTGGAAGCTCTATGGGGCAGTTTTACTCTGTCCTATAAGGTTGCTATGAGTTGGAATTGACTCGATGGCAATGGGTTGGGTTTTTTATATCACTGAATATTTGTTGAGTTTCTGTACTAGATACCTATTACCAAAGAGATTACAACCTAAAATAAAGCAAGCTTAACAGTTTTGAATTATAGCATAAATCTACTTTTATATGTCTACTTCTAAAGGGTCGCCATGGTTCAGATCCGAATCGGCGGCACTTGGCTGGCTGGCTATTTCCAAAGGAAAGAAATATCCTTTATTTCAGTAGGAAAGCAAGCAAACAAACAAAAAACCAACTCAGAAACCCTGAAAAGTGCAAAGGGAAAGAAATTACCAATAATCCTACTACTCAGGCATAAGCAGTGTTGACATTTTGATATATAAACTCCTTAAAAAAACAAGCCTGTTCCTGTCAAGTCAGGTCCACCTCATAGTGACTCAGAACAGGGTAGGACTGCCACAGAGTGCCAAGGAACAACTGGTGGATTCAATCTACTAACCTGGTGAAAAGTAAAACACTTCACCACTGTACAACCAGGTACAGAAGCAAATGTGTAACCAAAATTAGTTTTGTGTTACCAAACTTAGTAAGAGAAAATTTCAGTAAGTAATATTTTGCTGTGGTAACAAAGATTAGTCATTGTTATTAACGTAGTACAGAACTTTTGTTCAGATCACTGTTATTAATTACACAAATATTACTTTAGCGCCTAAATCATGCCAGGCATTGTGATAAGTGCTGGAGATGTATCTGTGAATAAGACAATTTAGTTAGTGCCCTCGTGAAATATATAGTCTTTACTAGACTAGGAAAAGCAGGTAAATGTGGAATCAACAAAACAAATAAAATAATTATACTTGACTCTTAGATGGAACCCAAACAGAATGCCATTATAGAGAATGATAATGGAGGGCTACTGAAGATCCAGAAGATCTTTCTGAGGAAGTGGCATTTAAATTGAGCTCTGCTAAAGGACCAACCGTTAGAAAACCCAGGGAAATAATGTTCCGGGCAGCAAGAAAAGCAAGAATTAAACTTGTCCTAGGGATTTGAAGAAGATGGATAGGGGTGGAGGGTATTGGATCAAGGGAAAAAGTGAATGCAGATGAGGGCAAAGGGCTTAGCAGGAGTAGGTCCACGTAGGGGTGTAAGCCATGCTAGAGTGTGAGTTTTATTCTAGTGTGTTGAGAAGCCTTAAATAGGGCTTTAAGTGAAAGACTGATGTGATCCGATGTAAATTTTAAGCAGATCTTGCAAACTATCTTGTGGAAAATGGCTGATGGGTAGCAAGAATAGAATCTATTTGGGAAGTTATTGCAGTAGTCTGGGCAGGAGTTGTCATATAGGGTGCTGGCAGTGGAGATGGGAGAAACCATCAGATTGGATTTAGTGATGGAATTGTGGGGGTGCAGAGTAGCCCAGAAAAAAAGTTTTCTGTGAGATTTGGAAGCTAATTTAAAATTGAGACACAAAAGGTTTTCTAATGTTAAACTATAAACAAATCTGATAACTTGTTCAAGAAAAGAGATGAGAAACTTTATGAAAAATAGAAGCTAATCTTTGAAAACAAAGTGATAGAATCCATTCTGTATAACTAAACCAAAAAAGCCTGTTGCCATCAAGTCAATTCCAGCTGATAGTCACCCTATAGGACAGAGTAGAACTGCCCAATAGGGTTTAAAAGATGTAGCTGGTGGATTCAAACTGCCAACCTTTTTGGTTAGCAGCCAAGTGCATAATCACTGCTAACTAGGGCTCAATCAATCAATGCTAATTTGAATTGCCTAGTTTTTAAAAGAAAATACAGTTAAAAATGCGAGTGAAACATGACTGAGTATTTTACTTAATGAATTTTTTCTTCATCTGTTTTTCTAACAAAATTGGAAAACAGGTTTTAGGAATATCTTAATACTTCTGAATACAAGTAAGTAAATTGATTATTTGTAACTAATTTCAAAACTGTGATGTGTCTTACGCTAGGTTCTCTAGGGAAGCAAAATCAGCGAAGTGTATGAATGTATACATACAACAACAACAAAAAAACCAAACCTGTTGCTGACAAGTCAATTCTGACTCACAGCAACCCTATAGAACAGAGCAGAACTGCCTCATAGAGATTCCAAGGAGTGCCTGATGGATTTGAACTGCAAGCTTTTTGCTTAGCAGACTTAGCACTTATCCACTAGGCTATCAGGGTTTCCATATATGTACACACACAAACACCAAGGAAGCAGCTCGTGCAACTGTAGAGGCTGAAATGTCCCAAGTTCTGAATCAGGATAGACGCCCCTTCCAGTTCACACAGCCGTGGAAGCTGGCAAATCCATTGTTGGCAGGTTGGAGAGCAAGACTGAAAGTTAACAACTCCCAAGACAGCAGGCAAGACTGCAAAGTTTCTCCTGATTCATGTAGCTGCAGGGGCTGGTGAACAAGGTCAATGAGTTAGGGAATAGATTACTTTCAAGCTCTGAATATAGATGAATCCCTAGATCAGCAGGCAAGCTACTAGCTCAAATCCCAATAACAAGACAAAGGTGGTTACTGGGTCCACAACAAGTCAAAAACCTTGGCAAGGTGAGCAGGAAGGAAGTAGGTGGCAGAAGGTAGAAAGATGAAGGCTGAGGGGGTGATGACCCAACAGAGGCTCCATTCCTGCCAGTACCACTCAGCAGATTCCATCATGGGGTGATCATAACATCATACAACTACCAAACCCTGAGAATTATGGCCCAGGCAAGTTGACACTCAATCTCAACCATTACAAATGGTTTATGTTACGTACCAACTTGGCTAGGCTGTGATTCTCAGTAGTTTGGCAGACATTATATAATCATTCTGCATTTTAAGATCTGATGTAAGCAGCCAGTCAGTTGGAAGGGAAGTTTCTTTGGATGTGTGGCCATCAGTAAGTGGTTAAAGTCCTATTCACTTTTTTTTTTTTTTTTATTTAACATAACTGAGTGAAAATGTACATTCACATGAAAATTTACATGCCCCCCTATATGCAGCTTCCACTGCTCTCCCTGTCCGGTGACTGCACACTATTCCTCTCTGCTCCATACATGTCTCATCCTCCCAACAGTCTCCTTTCCCCTCCTCTCCGTCCACTCCCCTTCCTCCAGCCAGAGGTCAGCAAGATGATATGCTATAGATGTATAGAACCATAAAGTGCTTCCAACATATGGTTACTCTGCATTGCCAAGTCCCTTCCATTCCTGTCCAAAGAGTGGACCTTTGTCAAGTCCTATTCACTTTTGTGTCATCTGCATATTGCAGAGTCTTCACAAATCTTCCTCCAAACCTGATGCCATGTTCTTCATCTTGTTTAACTTCTTGGATTATTTGCTCAACACACAGATTGAAAAAGTATGGCAACAGTTTACAACCCTGATGCACACCTTTCCTAACTTAAAACAGGTACTATCCTCTTGTTCTGTTCAAATGTACAGGTTCTGCATGAGCACAATTTATTGTTCTGGAATTCCTATTCTTCACAATGTTGTCAAAAATTTGTTATGATCTACATAGTCTATTGTTTTTGCAGAGTCAATAAAACACAGATAAACATTGTTCTTATGTATTCAACTTTCAGCCCAAATCCATCTGACATCAGCAGTGATACCACGTGTTCTGTATCATCTGCTGACTCAACACCCACATTTCTAACAACATTCTGTTGCTGGTGCTGTATGTATTCTGGGATGATACTTCATGAATCTCTTTGCTTTCTTCTGAGTCATCACCAGGATGGCCTTTCCTGTCCATAATTCCACCAATGGTCTTCTCTAGGTAATCTAGGTTTTACTATTGAATATCTTAAAAATCTTCCAGCCTGTGCCCATTACCAATTCCAAAATCATTTCCACATTTTAGATATCTGTCCGAGCAGCACTCTTACTTCTTGGCATCAAATCCTGTCTTACGTACCTAGTGCTGCTACAACAGAAGTACCACAAGTGGATGACTTTGACAAACAAATTTATTTTCTTGAAGTCTAGGAGCCTAAAAGTTTGAATTCTGAGCACTGGCTTTAGGTGCAGTCTTTCTGTCTGTTGGCTCTGGAGGAAGGTCCTTGTCTCTTCAGCTTTTATTTCCTGGTTCCTTGGTTACAAACTATGGGGCTTGGCATCTACCTCCCCCGTTTGCTTGCTTAATCTGCTGCTTTTATATCTAGTAAGAGATTGACTCAAGACACACTGCACTGATCCTTCCTCATTAACACAACAAACACAATTTATTCCCAAACAGGATTATAACCACAGACATGGAGGTTTGGATTTACAACACAAATTATGAGAAGATGTAATTCTTTCTGTAACTGATAGATACAAAACATTATACATTTGTAGAAACCCACAGGACATTACAACACAAAGAGTGAACTTTAATGCAAAACAGAGCCCTGGTGGCACAGTGGTTAACAGCTTGTCTGTTAAACGAAAGATTGGCAATAGGAATCCAACAAGTGCTCCTTGTAAACCCATGAGGCAGTTCTACTCTGTCCTGTAGGGTCACTAGGAGTTGGAACTGACTTGACAGAATGCAAAAAGAACATTGTCTTGGTAAACTTGTGTTGCTATAACAGAAATACCACAAGTGGATGGCTTTAACAAACAGAAGTTTATACTCTCACAGTCTAGTAGGCAAGAAGTCTGAATGCAGGGTACCAGTTCCAGGGATGTGTTGGTTAAAAACAGTATTTGCAATAAAGTCATTAGTTTGGCAAAATTCTACCGTGTGATCTCTGGCATTATTTCTATTACCAGGGCTGTATTGTCCAACTACTGATCCTTTTCTTTGTTTCCAACTTTTGCATTCCAGTCACCACAAATTAATCAATGCATCCTAATTGCATGTTCAATCCATTGTAGACTGCAGAAGCTGGTAAAAATCTTCAGTTTCTTCATCTTTGGCCTTAATGGTTTGTGCATAAATTTGAATATAGTCATATTAACTGGCCTTCCTTGTAGGCATATGGATATTATCCTATCACTGACAGTCTTGTACTTCAGGTCAGATATTGAAGTGTTTCATTTCTGGCATAATAGACTATGTGATTGCTGGATTCAAGATGGCCAGTACTGGTCTTACAACTCAGTAGTGCCTAGGACATTGACATATATGCATTCCATTTCCTTTTTGATGATTTCCAATTTTCCTAGGTTCATACTTTGTACCTTCCATGTTCCGATTATTAATGGATATTTGCAGCGTATTCTCATTTTGAGTTGTGCCACATTACCAGAGGAAGATCCTGAAGGCTTCACTCCATCCAAGTCACTAAGGTCAACTCTGCTTTGAGGACGTGGCTCAAAGCAGTTGTCTCCTGAGTGCCTTCCAATCTGGAGGGCTTGTTTCCAGCGCTATATCTGACAATGTTCCACTGCTATTCATAGAGATTTCAGTGTCTAATACTGTTCAGAAATAGACTGCTGGTTCCTTTTTCCTAGTCTGTCTTAGTCTAGAAGCTCAGCTTAAACCAGTCCACCATGGGTGACCCTGCTGGTACCTAAATACCAGTAGCATACCTTCCACCATCACGGCAACAAGCAAACCTCTGCTGACAGACAAGTGGGGACTGCTCACTCTCCCTTTGCTCAATCTTTCTAGCCATCTTGCCCCCCCCCCAGTCAATCTTCCTAGCCTACTCCTTGCCTTTACTCAATTTTCCTAGCCTGCTATTGCTCCCTTTGCTCAATCTTAAATTGAGAACACCTATTTTAACCAACACAAATGGTGACTTTACACATGGACTTCACCAGGTGGAATACACAGGAACAAAACTGACTACATTTCTGGAAAAAGACGATGGAAAAGCTCCGTATCAGCAGTCGGAACAAGACCAGGTGCTGACTGCAGCACAGATCATCAGTTGCTCATAAGCGAATTTGAATTGAAACTGAAGAAAATTAGAGCAAGTCCACAAGAGCTAAACTATGACCTTGAATATATTCATATTCCACCTAAGTTTAGAGACCATCTTTTTTATTATTTTTTTTTTATTATTATGACGAGTGAAAATGTACGTTCCCATATAAATTTGCGTGGGCACCTATACGCAGCTTCCACTGCTCTCCTTGTCCAGTGACAGCACACTATTCACCTCTGCTCCATACAAGTCTCATGCTCCCAACAGTCTCCTTTTCCCTCCTCTCCACCCACTCCCCTTCCTCCAGCCAGAGGTCAGCAGGATGATATCCTATAGATGCACGGAACCATAAAGTGCATCCAATATATGGTCACTGTGCATCGCCAAGTCCAATCCATTTGTGTCCAAAAAGTGGACCTTCATTTTGATTTATGGGCAAGGGCAGCATCAGGGCCAGGAGCCATGCTTCCAGGGGAACCCCGAAGCAGCTGGACCATCAGTTGCGGTCTTTTAGTGGAGAGCTCGGGTGCAACTCTTTTTATTCTTGGGTTGCCAGTGAGACTCAACTTAGTGAGCTCTATCATGGCTATCACTGGTGATGGCCGGGCACCATCCGGTGCTTCCAGTCCCAAGTCGATGTAGGCACCCACTAGTGGGTCTTAGAGACCATCTTAACAGATTTGATGTGTTGAACACTAACAACCGAAGACAAGATGAGTTGTCGAATGACATCAAGGACATCATCCATGAGGAAAGCAAGAGGTCATTAAAAAGATGAGAGAGAAAGAAAAGACCAAATTGCATGTCAGACGAGACTCTGAAACTTGCTGTCAAATGTGGAGCAGCTAAAGCAAAAGAGAGGAGTAATGAAGAAAAGAACTAAGTAGTAGATATCAAAGGGCAGCTAAAGTATTATAGTGACATATGCAAAGAGCTGGAAAAAACAAAAGGGAAGAACACATTCTGCATTTCTCAAGCTGAAAGAACTGAAAAGAAAATTCAAGTCTTGAGTTCCAATAGTGAAGGATTCTACAGAAAAATATTAAACAACTCATAATATGAGGAATAAGAATGTGAAAGGAATATATAGGGTCATGCCAGACAGAATTGGTTGATGTTCAGCCATTTGAAGAGGTAGTATGTGATCAGGAACTGACGGCACTGAAGGAAGATGTTGAAGCTGCATCAAAGGCACTGGTGAAAAACAAGGCTCCAGGAATTGACGGAAGCTCAGTTGAGATATTTCAACAAACAGGTGCACTGCTGAAGTGCTCACTTGTCTATGTCAAGAAATTTGGAGGACAGCTGCCTGGCCAACTGACTGGAAGAGATCCATGTTTATGCCCATTCCAAAGAAAGGTGATCCAACAAAATGTGGAAATTACCAAACAATATCGTTAATACCACATTCAAGTAAAATTTTTCTCGAGATCATTCAAAAGTGACTGTAACAGTATATTGACAAGAAACTGTCAGAAATTTAAGCTGGATACAGAAGAGGATGTGGAACCAGGGATATCACTGCTGATGTCAGATGGATCTTGGCTGAAAGCAGAGAATACCAGAAAGATGTTTACCTGTGTTTCATTGACTATGCAAAGGCATATGACTATGTGGATCATAACAAATTATGGATAACATTGCATAAATTGGGACTACCAGAACACTTAATTGTGCTCTTAAGGGATCTGTACATGGATCAGGAGGCAGTCATGCAAACAGAACAAAGGAACACTGCCTAGTTTAAAGTCACAAAAGATGTGCATCAGGGTTGTATCTTTTCACCATACCTTTTCAGTCTGTATGCTGAGCAAATAATCAAAAAAGCTGGATTGTATGAAGAAGAATGAAGCATCAGGATTGTTGGATGACTCATTAACAACTTGCATTACACAGACAACACCACCTTACTTGCTGGAAGTGAAGATGATTTCAAACACTGATAAAAATCAAGGAGTACAGCCTTCAGCATGAATTACTGCACCTGAAAAAAAATCCTCACAAACGGGCCAGTAAGCAGCCATGTCATAAATGGAGAAAGGACTGAGACTGTCAAGGATTTCATTTTACTTGAGCACCCACGGAAGCACTGGTAAAGAAATCAGAAGATGCATTGCACTGGGAAAATTTCCTACAGAAGACCTCTTTAAAGTATTCAAAAGTAAACATGTCACCTTGAACACTAAAGTGTGCATGACCCAAGGCATAGTATTTTCAGTTGCATTAGTGCGTGTGAAAGCTGGACAATGAACAAGGAAGACAGATGAAGAGTTAATGCCTTTGAATTGTAGTGACAGAAAGGAAAACTGAATGTACCATGGATTGCCTAAAGAACAAACAGATCTGTTCTGGAAGAAGTAAAACCAGAGAGCTCCTTGGAAACAAAGATGGCAAGACTGCGTCTTACATACTTTGGACATGTTGTCAGGAAGGATCAGTCCCTGCAGAAGGACAGCATACTTGGTAGAGTGAGTGAATGGTCAGTGAAAAAGAGGAAGTCTCTCAATGAGATGGTTTGACACAGTGGCCTCAACGATGGGCTCAAGCATAAAAATGATTGTGGACGTAGTGCAAGACCAGGCATTCTTTTGTTCTGTTGTACATAGGATCGCTATGAATCAGAAGTGACTCAATAGCACCTCGCAACAACAGTTCCAGGGAAAGTCTCTTTCTCTGTCAGTCTGGAGGCAGGTCCTTGTCATCAATTTTCCATTGGTCTGGGAGCATCTCCGCACAGGAGTCTCAGGTCCAAGGGATGAGTTCTGCTCGCGGCACTATTCTCTTCATGGTATGAGGTTCCCATATGTCTCTGCTCAATTCCTTCTTTTATATATCAAAACAGATTGGCTTTAGACACTGTCCTTTCTTATAGACCTCATCAATATAGCTGCTGTTAATTTGCCTTATTAAATCATAGTGACAGGACTTACAGCACATAGGAAAATCTCATCATCTAACAAAATGGTGGACAATCACACAGTCCTGGAAATCAGGACCCAGCCAAGTTGATATGGACATTTTTGGGGGAACATAACTCCACTCATGACAAATGTAAACTATATTGGTCCAGTGATTGCAGCCAATGTTCCACAGTAATGCAAGATATTAATAACAGGAGAGACAGCATGCAGGGGTAGGATAGAGGAAGGTGATTACTGGAGTATTGTATTCTATTTGCTGTTTGCTCAAGTATTCTGTAAATCTGAACTGTATTTTAAAAATAGTGTATTAATTATTTTTAAAAGCTGTAGAGGAAAGAATTTCAACCTCCCTTTATTGCTAGCTGGAGATTCTACTGTCCCACAAATACAAATCCTGCTTACAATAATAAAAACTGTCTTCATAAAGTTTTCTGAATATTAGCCTTTAAGCTGAAAAAAGAGTTAAAACTCTTGCAATTCACACAGCTAATCATATTTGCTTATTTAGTCTAATGAATTCATGTTTTATGTTCTTCAAGAGGAGCTTTATGAACAAGACTTGTGGATTTGATACCCTTACCTAGCAGGGGCCATCTCAGCAGTGGCTATAAACAATGGCAACAGCCTGTTGTTTTTATTATTTAATTCAGTGTAAAGAGATTGTATTAGAGAATATATATGGCTCCAGCAACAGAATATTCTTAGAAATGTGGACGTCAGATGTGCTTCTGGTGAGGACTTAAACAGAAATGACTGGACAGTGGAGGACAGGTAATGCTTTATTATGCAGTAGTAATGAACTTGCCAGAAATATGTTCAAATGTTTGGTGGAAAGTAGAGCTTCTAAGCTGTTTCTGTTATCGTGCCATGGAAAAGTGTTACCGAGTCTTGAGTAGCTGTAATGACCCAGATGGATGGTAAGAAAAATCGCCATCAGGTGGCCATTTTTAAAATAGCTGAGCTGAAGATAATTACCTAGGAGCCAGAGGTTAAAAAAACTTGATTTAGAAGTGACTTTATTGTGTAGCAGAGATAACTTTTACTTATCCAAAATCTTACTTAAACTATTGCAGGAAGGTATCACATGCCTGAGAAAAACAAGTAAACTGGCATCGTATTAAACAAAAGGATCTCAAAATGAATAAAAATAATTTGTATTGCAGATGCCATCTGAGGTACACCAAATGGTCCCAGTTCATCCAGATGACTGAGGACAACAAAGATGTGAGGCTAAAAGAGCCCAGGAGACAGAAGGACCCAAGTGAAGGGATTGAATCAGAAGAACCAGATGGTACCTGACCACCACGAAAGACAGCCTTGATGGAGGGCACAATGTAGAGTCCCTGTGGCAGCACAAGAAAAAGAGGGTGCAGATTAAGAACTCTACTAAAAACCACAACTGATGGTCCAACAGCCTGGGGGGTTGATGTCCCCTGAGAGCATGGACCCTAGATCTGCTGCTGCCCCTGTCCAGGAAACACTACTTGTGGTCAACTCTTCAGACCAAATGGACTGGACTCGGAGACACAGTGTGACCATATGGTGTGTGTAGTTTATGGTTCTACACAATTATAGGACGTTGTCCTACTGGTCTCTTTCTGGATGTGAGAGAAGAAGGTGGAGAGGAGGCAACAGGCATTTGTTAAGAGGACATGGCAAGTACAGAACAAAGAGGAATGTGCTGTTATTGGGCAAGGAGAGCAGAAGGAGCTGCAGACAGGCAGGCATGAAAATTTAATGTGGATTGTATGCTTCCACTTAATCACAATTAAAATAAATAAATAAATTGATTAACTCCCCTGGGACCACAGATGCAGACTGGGAGACAGAAGGTAATGTGACAAGAGTAAAGACCATGGGCATTTGAGCTACTTCATGCAACTTCAGGTCCTGTTTGGTTCTGGTCTGGTATAAACTGCTTCCATGTGATGATGGGGTGCTGCTGTGCATGTTCCACTTTCTGACTCTATTGGTTAGACACCATCTAGATCATGGTGGGTTCATCATTTCATGTCCTATGGTGATTTAAAAAAAAATTTTTTTTTTAATTGTAATGGAGTGAAAGTATACAATCTGGTTTAAATTCACATGCCCACATATGTGCAGCTCCTACTGCTCTCCTTACCCAGTGAAAGCACACACCTCCTGTCTGTTTCATACAAGTCATATCCTCCTAACAATCCCCTGTCCCCTCTTCTCCACTCTCTCCACCTCCCTCTTGTAAGAGGCAAGTAGGACGACATCCTATTGGTGCACAGAACCATAAAGTGCACACACGGTATGGTCACTCTGTGTTGCTGAGTTCGACCAATTCCTGACAAAGAGTTCACCTCAGTAACGATTTATGATCAAGGTCAGCATCAGGTCTAGGGGCCATATTCCCAGAGAACCTCCCAGGCCTTCAGACCATAAGTTGCAATCTTTTAGTGGAGTTCGCAGGGAGCACCACTTTTTATTCTCATATTGCCCCTGGGACTCAACTTTGGGAGCCCCATCATGGCTGTAACTGGAGGTGGCTGGGCACCATCTAGTTCTTCTGGTTGCATGTTGATGTAGTCACCCATTCCTATGGGTCTTGCTGTCTTCTGGGTTCTCTTTCCCTCATGTTGATTTTGTCCTTGGTGATCATCTGTTCCTGCTGAGTTGGGACCATTTGGTGTACCTCAGATGGCAGCTTACTAACTTTTAAGAGCCCAGACACCACTCGTCCCATGGTGATTTGATGTTCCGTGGTTAAGTGATCAGTTCTTACTAAGGCCTAGCAATCAGCCAAAAGCTGTTTGTCAAAAAGAGAATAGTTATCTGCAGAGGATGGCAGCATTTTGTTTCAAAATTCTAAAGGTCTGTGCTGTGATTCACCAATCAGGGTCTGTGAAAGCCTCCAAACAACATCTCTGCCACTGCCACTTCAAGCACCATTGGATCGGCTGGATCATACGGCCCAAGTGGCAGAGTTGTTTGCATGGCGGCCTGAAGCTGTTCCAGAGCCTTCTCTTGTTCTGGGCCCCACTCAAAACTGGCAGCTTTTTGAGTCCCTTGATAAACAGGCTGGAGTACACACCCAAATGAGGAATATAATACCTTTAAAATACAAAGAGGTCCACTGAGCATTATACCTTCTTTTTAGTTGTGAGAGAATCTGGATGCAATAACATCCTTGAGTGGTGTGGGACATGCTGGATATCTCAAAATGCCCCACACCACTGGACCTGTAAAAATTTCACTGAGGTAGAAGGTGCCTGAATTTTTGTGGGCTAATTTCTTACCCTCTAGCATTCAAAGGTTTTACCAGTAAGTCAAGAGGCCTTGACACTTCCTTGCTAGGTCCAATCAACATAATGTCGTGAATGTAATGAACCATTGTGACATCTTGTGGAAAGGAAAGGTGATCAAGCTTCCAGCAGACTATGATATAGAGCTAAAACCTTGATGTAGCTCTCAGATAGGCAGCTGAGGGTTATTTTTGCCGTTGCCGAATGAAGGCAAGCTGCTTCTGATGGTCCTTCAAAACAGGTTCCGGAGAAAAAGGCATTAGTGAGATCAATAGGTACGTACCAGGTACCAGGACATACATTAATTCATTCAAGCAATGAAACTAACTATAGCTTGAATAACAACTGCAATTGGAGTCACCACCTGGTTAAGTTTTTGATAATTCACTGTCATTTTCTAAGATCCGTCTGTTTTTTGCACAGGCCAAATAGATGAGTTGACTAGGGGTGTGGTGGAGTTTACCACCCTTGCATGCTTCAAGTCCTTGATAGTGGCAGTAATCTCTGCAATCCATCCAGGAATGCTATATTGCTTTTGGTTTACTATTTACCTAGTTAGGGGCAGTTCTAACGGCTTCTGTGGGCTTTTCCTAACATAATAGCTCTTACTCCATTTGTCAGTGATCCAATGTGAAGGTGCTGCCAGTTGCTGCCAATTTTGCTTCCTGGAATGGTGGAAATCAATACAGGATAGGTTTGGGAACCTACTGCTCTTATTGTTAAATGGGTATGAGCCAAGCCTGCTTTAATAACCTGTCCTCCATGTACTCCTACTCTAACTAATGGGCCACAGTAATGTTTGCGTCTCTTGAAATTAGTGTCAGTTCAGAACCATTATCCACTAATCCCTGAAAAATCGGATTATTTCCTTTGCCCCAGGGAATTGTCACTCTTCTAAAAGGCCTTCCTTTTGGGGAAGGCTGGTAGAGCCATTAACAATATACGTTTTTGGCAGGGTATTAGAGCCTGTGATGGATTCAATTATGTCTCCCCAAAAATGTGTGTAGCACTTTGACTAGGTCATGATTTCCAGTATTGTATGGCTATCTGCTATTTTGTGATTGCAAAATATTTATATGTGTTGTAAAGCGTAATCTCTGCCTGTAGTCAATACAAGCAAGACTGGATTATGTTAAAGAGTATTAGGATGAGACTGTAACACCCTTGCTAAAGTTACATCCCTGATCCAATGTAAAGGGACTTTCCCTGAAGTGTGCCTGCACCTACTTTGTCTCTCAAGAGATGAAAAGAAAGCTAGCAGATAAATGGGAATGTCATACCACCGACAAAGCAGTGCCAAGAGTAGAGGGTGCCCTTTGGACATGAGGTTCCTGAGCAGAGAAGTTCCTAAACCAAGGGATGATTGATGACATGGATCTTCCTTAAGAGCTGAAAGAGAAAGCCTTCCCATGGAGCTATTTGGACTTGTAACCTACTAGACTGTGAGGGAATAAATGTCTCTTTTTTAAAAAGCCATTCAATTGTGATATGTCTGTTACAGCAGCACTAGTTGCTTCAGACAAGTCCTTCTACAAGGGGACCTGGCCTCACCTTCATTCAAGATGTTGTGGGTCTTTAAACTCGCTCAAGCCTAGAACTATGATTCTCTGTTTTGGAAACTTAAGTTAGACTGCTGTTCACGTGACCTAGAATTCATCTATTTGTACAGATCAAGTAAATATGTACACTGAAAAGCAAACCCACTGTCAATGAGTCAATTCCAACTCATAGTGACTCTAAAGGTAGAATAGAACATCTCTGTAGGGTTTCCAAGGAGTGCGTGGTGGATTCAAACTCCCAAACTTTTAGTTAGCAGACGTAGCATCAACTACTATGCCACTAGGGTTTCCAAAATTCACATTAGACTTCCTATTTATTTCATTAATAGGGACACCGTAACTAAGTAGCCAATGCCATAATTCCATAGGAGTTAGGCTATTCTGATTAATGTTTTGACTACAGTGTTCATCACTATAACCATGCTTATTTTGTCTTTGTTGACTGATTGCCACACTTGGTCCCTACTATGTCATCAAAGACTTCATAGGCAAAGAAAGCAGGAAGTCATTAAAAAGACAGGAAAGAAATGAAAGAGTATGTTGGATGTCAGAAGAGACTCTGAAACTTGATCTTGAACCTCGAGTAGCCAAAGCAAAAGAAAGACATGATGAAGTAAAAGAATGCAACAGAAGATTTCAAAGGGTGGCTTGAGAAGACAAAGTAACTTATTACAATGGCATTGGCGAAGAGCTGAAGATAGAAAACCAAAATGGAAGAACACACTCTGCATTTTTCAAGGTGAAATAACTGACAAAAAAATTCAAGCCTTGAGTTGAGATATTGAAAGATTCTACAGGGAAAATATTAAATGGCACAGGAAGTATTAAAACAAGATGGAAGGAGTACACAGAGTCATTATACCAGAAAGAACTCATTGATGTTCAACCATTTCAAGAGGCAGCCTGTCATTACGAACTAATGGTACTGAAGGAAGAAGTTGAAGCTCCTTTGAAGGCACTGGTGAAAAACAAAACTCCAGGAATTGGTGGAAGGTCAACTGAGAAGTTTCAATAATCAGATGCAGCTCTGAGAAAAGTGCTTGCTTGTCTATGCCAAGAAATTTGGAGGACAGCTACCTGGCCACCTAACTGGAAGAGATCAAAAGAAAGTTTATCCAACCGAATGTGGAAATCATTGAACAGTATCATTAACATCATAGGCAAATAAAATTTTGCTAGACACCACTCAAAAGTGGCTGCAGCAGTATATTGACATGGAATTGACTGAAATTCAAGCCAGATTCAGAAGATGATATGCAACCAGGTATACCATTGCCGGTGTTTGATGGATCTTAGCTGAAACAAAAGAACACCCAGAAAGACGTTTGCCTATGTTTTATTGACTGTGTAAAAGCATTCAACTGTGTGGACCATAACAAATTATAGATAATATTGCAGAGAATGGGAATTCCAGAACACTTAATTGTGCATATGAGGAATCTGTACATGAATCAAGAGGCAGTCATGCAAACAGAACAAGGGGACACTACATGGTTTAAAGTCAGGAAAGGTGTGCATCAGCATTGTATCTTTACAGCATACTTATTCATTGTGCATGCCTAGCAAATTATCCAAGAAGCTGGACTATTTGAAAAGGAATGAGGCATCAGGATTGGAGGAAGACTCATTACAACAACCTTTGTTATGCAGCTGACACAATCTTGCTTTCTGAAAGTGAAGAGGACTTGAAACACTGATGAAGATCAAAGACCATTATGGATTATACCTCAACATCAAGAAAAAAAATCCTCACAACTGGACCAGTAAGTAACATCATAATAAATGAAGGAAAGACTGAAGTTGTCAAGGATTTCATTTTACTTGTTTCCACAATCAACACCTGTGGAAGCAGCAGCCAAAATATCAAAAGATGCATTGCATTGGGAAAATCTGCTGCAAAAGACCTCTTTAAAGTGTTGAAAATTAAAGATGTCACCTTGAAGACTAAGGTGTGCCTGACCTAAGCCACAGTATTTTCAATTGCATCATATGCATGTGAAAGCTGGGCAACGAGTAAAGAAGACAGAAGAAGAATTGATGCCTTTCAGTTGTAGTGGTGGAGAAAAATATTGAATATACCATGGACTGCCAAAAGAACAGATCTGTCCTAGAGGAAATACAACCAGAGTCCTCCCTAGAGACAAGGATGGTAAGACTACATCTTGCATACTTCAAACATGTCAGGAGGGATCAGTCCTTGAAGAAGGACATCATGCTTGGTAAAGTGGAGTGTCAGTGTAAAAGAGGAAGAGAAACCCCTCAATAAGAGGTTTTAATGCAGTGGCTGCAACAATAGACTTCAGCATAACAGCACTTATCAACATGGCGCAAAATGGGGTAGTGGTTTATTCTGTTGTATGTACAGTTACTATTAGTTGGAACTGACTTGATGGCACCTAGTAACTGCAACATCATGGGATCCAGTAAGGCCCATTGCAGTTAGATGTCTTAGCTCAGGGAAGTTCTCCTTCTCAGTTCTGATTTAAATAGTAATCACAGCAGTCTTCAAGGATACTGGAGCTCCCTTCACAAATTTGTTCCTCAAGGTGGTGGTAAAAGGTATGTCCTCTGGCACTCTATGTGTGGGTCTGAGGATCTAACCTGATAAATTTCCTTTAAAACACAAGTTTCCCTAGGCCTTAGAATTCCTTCTTCTCCAGTATCTCAAGGGAAGTCTGGTACTTCAACTTTGTTTAGTGTAGGCCACTGCACTACTTCAACAACCCAACCAAGTAAACTATTAGTTTTTTTCCTAACTTCTCAATCTGAAACACTGAATGAAGAATCTGTACCCAGCACGTCCATATCAATAAACTCAGAATGATCAATCTTTATGTCCTTGCACCATTATTCTACATCTTTAGTAGATGTTCCCAATCATATTCCCCAGGTTTCTGTTTGTACATGTTAGAAAAGTCAAGTCGTTCTTTTGGAGTGCAGTATAATTCCTCCTAAGTCACACTTGGTGTTTCACCTTTCGGGGCTTGCTGGGTCTTAAGCTAGTTACAGGTGTAGAGGCCAAAATTGGTAGTCAGAAAGAGTTTTGAGAACATTCAGCATTGTTTGGTAAAGCATATGTGTCAGGCAAAGCCCCAGGCAATGACCCAGGCAAGGGCTCTGCTCCTTAGAGGTAGCTGGGCTAGGGCATTAGATGGCAGTGGAGGTGCAAATGGTTTTTCTGGGCAAAGGGGTTTAGCAGACAAACAAAAACTGATCTCTTCAGATGGGAGTGGTTCTGTTGGCAGGAGTGATTGAACAGAATTTAAGGGCTTAGTGTCTCCATCTTCCTGACTATCTTTACATATGTTTCCCCTTCCAAGTTTCAGGATCCCAGTTTTTTCCAATCAATGCCCTTACTATAACTTCATACACTCTTGAAGTTGGCAATTTAGTTGGTTTTATAATTCAGCCACTCTTGTAAAAAGACTCTGTGTTTGTTTTTAAGTAATGTCAGCTGTGTTACTACAAGAAATAAGGCTTTTTTCCCCAAGGCACAAGTGGAAAGTTTGAGGTCATTTATGTGGCAGTTGATTTCTGACTCTAAAGCCCTGAGCACATCTCTTTCTTTTACCAGTTTGTCCAGCTAAAGCATGACTAATCAAACAATTTCCTTGTATATCACATTCTGGCAAAACTGTAGAAAGATATGATACACGTGTTCATGTAGAATGTCACCTTTCAACAATACCTGATTGATTGGTGTTTATATTTTGTGTATTTGTATGGCCACCTCTTGCCATGGATTAGCATGCCCTCTTTACCGCTGGACTCCATAAGTAGGGTGCCATCTTTGTCATCCAGGAGGTGGGATCTGCAACCCTTGAAGGTTTGGCTGCTACCAGCTGCCAATGGACAGTGCCTCTTTCAGGAGAAAAGCAGTTCATAAGATAAGCGCATCTAGAGAATGTAGCAGTGTCTCGTGGCTGCGTGTGATGGCACCTTTTTCTCTTCTATTCTGTGAGCTACACCACAGTGTCTGCTGGCATGACTTTGGATATTTGCACAAATTATCAATCAGGAGGTAGGGCCTGCCATCCCTGAGGGCCTAGCTGGGGTCAGCCTCAAAGCTGAGAAGCATTGGTGGGGTAGACAGTGTCTCTCTCACGAGAGAAGCTGTACTTAAGACAGCTGCACCTAGAGGATGCAGTGGCAGCTGGTGGCCAAATCTAGCAGTGCCCTCACTTCCTTCTTAGAGCTATGACATAGTTTCTCTTGGTGCAACACCGGAGAGGTTGAACAGCATTTTGATGGTGCAAAGACAACAATCAAAATCCACCCATTTAAAGAAGCAGACCACCATGGCTCTGGAAAACTCCCAAAGGAAAGAATCAAATAACTTCCCAGATGCAGAAGCCTTCCTTAAATTATCAGAAGTAGAATACAGAAGAATTATGTATAGAATCCTCCTACAGATTACACAAAGTGCAGCAGAACAAAATGAAAAATTAAGCAAGCTATATGAACTGTTAGAACATCAAAGATCTGAAATTCAGCAGATCAATAATAAAACTACAGAGTTAGACAATTCAGTGCAGAGCCAAAAGAGCAGGACTGAGGAAATGGGATGCAGAATTAGTGAGATTAAAGATAAAACAACTAACACCAGCATTTATGTGGAGAAATCAGATAAAAGAATCAAGAAAATGAAGAAGCACTAAGAAGCATGGGGGACTCTATCAGGAGGAACCATCTGTGAGTAACTGGAGTTCTTGAACAGGGAGGGATAGCAGAAAATACAGAGAGAATTGTTAGAGAGTTGGTGACAGAAAACTTCCCGGACATCATGAAAGAACTTAGCTATTCAATATGCTTATCAAACTCCACAAAAAAGTGGACCCCAAAATAAAGAGACCAAGATGTAATCAAGCCGAATAAAATGGAACATAAGGAGAGGACCTTAAAAGCAGCTAGGCTTAAAGCAAAACATACAAAGGAAGTCTTGTAGGCTGTCCTCTGACTTCTTGACAGAAACTGTGTTGACAAGAAGGCAGTGGGATGACACATACCAAGCCTTAAAGATGAAAAATTTCCAACCAAAAATTACACATCCTGCAAAATTGTCTCTCAGAAATGATAGTGAAATTAAGACATTCTCAGATAAACAGAAGCTTAGAGACTTTGGAAACACCAGATCAAAATTATGAGAAACACTGAAAGAAGCTCTTAATTTAGAAAATCAATAACATCAGATGTATACTCAAGGATGCACTGCAGGACACAACATCCAGAGTCCTATTCAGTTAGGGAAGTCACAAAGCTCAATCAAAGCTAAAATATTAAAATTAGGGAAACAGAGATCTTAACATGTAAACTATGACATCATCACAGTATAAAGAGGGACATATTACAGTATTATGGCCCTTTGAGATGGAAAGGAAGTTAAAGAGAGATACAGAAGTTAAAGATTGGTTTAAATTTAGAATATTAAGGGGTAACAAAGGGGTAGCTCCAAACAACTCATTATACTGCATATCAAAACAAGAAACATAATGCAGATATCTCAACAGACACAAACACAACATTGAAAAGGATAAAAAGAAATCCCTAAAGAAAAACCAGTTAAAACAGAATATTAAATGGAACAAAGAAAATGTCAACAGCACAAAAATAAAGGCACCAAAATGACAGCACTAAATCCAGTTCTATCAATAATTACACTGAATGTAAATGGACTGAATGCTCTAACAAAGAGACAGAGAGTAACAGGTTGGATTAAAAAACATGATTCATCTATATGCTGCTTACAATAAACACACCTTAGACTCAAAAATATGAACAAACTGAAAATCAAAGGATAGAAAACTATATACCAACCTAACAATATGCAACGAAGAGCAGGCATGGCAATGCTCATCTAAGATAAACAGATTTTAAAGAAAAATCCACCAACATGGGCAAGGATGCTCACTATTTTTGCTTAAAGGCTCAGTACATTAGCAGGATATAACAGTATTAAATATTTATGCACCCAATTCCAGCCCATGTAAGCACACTCAACAAATGCTGACAACTTTGAAAAATGAGATAGATCACTCCACAATAATAGCTGGGTACTTCAACACCCCGCTTTGAGTAATGGACAGGTTATCCAAAAAAAAAAAAAAAACTCTACAAAGAGAGTGTTTTAGTTATCTAGTGCTGCTCTAACAGAAATACTACAAAGTGGATGGTGTTAACGAAGCAAGGTTTATTCTTACTCAGTCCAGGAGGTGACAAGTCAACATTCAAGAGGTCTGCTCAAGGGGAAGGCTTTCCCTCTGTCAGCTTTGGAGGAAAGTCCTTGTGTTGCATCAGTCTTGCTTCAGGGAGCATCTTATAACGCAGATCTAAGGAATGCACTCTACTCCTGGTGCTGCTTTCTTGATGATGTGAGGGCCCATTATCTGCTTGCTTCCTTTTCCTTTTATCTCTTGTAGGATGAAAGGATAAAGGGTGGTGCAAGCCATATGTTTTAGGCAGCTAGGGTTGTTCTAACAGAAATGCCACAGAGTGGATGGCTTTTACAAAGGAAGGTTTATTCTTACACAGTCCGGTAGGCTACGAGTCCAAATTCAGAATGTCCACTTCAGGGGAAGGTTTTCCCCTTTGTTAGCTCTGGAGAAAAGTCTGGTATTGCATCAGTCTTTGTCCAGGGAGCATCTTGGTGCAGGAACCTCAGGTCTGAAGGATGCGCTCTTCTCCCAGTGCTGTTTGCTTGATGGTGTGAGGTTCCCGGTTTTCAGTCTGCTTCTCCTTCCTTTTGTCTGTTGCAGGATGAAAGAATTAAGATTGGGGCAAGCCATACTCCAGGGAAACTCTTGTTACAGTGGAGCAAGGAGGTGATCCTATGAAGGGATTTATAGACCCACCCTGATCCTTTAACATACAGCATAGGAAGACCACAAAATGGAGGACAATCACAAGATACTGGGAATCATGACCCAGCTACATGGCTACAGATATTTTTGGGGGGACACAATTCAATCCATGACACCATACTGCAGGGAAACTCCCTTTACAGTGGAATAGGGAGGTGATCTTATGAGGGGTTTTACAATCCCACTGTAATCCTCAAATGTATAGCATAGGAAAATCACAAAATGGAAGACAATCATAAAATATTGGGAATCCTGGCCCAGCCACATGGCTACACACATTTTGGGCAGAGGAAGGACACAGTTCAATCCATGACGTTCCACCATTTGGACCCTCAAAAGTCACATCTTTGAAACATGTAACGCACTCATCCCATCATAGCAAAAGTCATAGCAAAAACATGTCCATCTCAGTCAGTTCCAAGTCCAAATACAAAAACTCTTCTACTTTGTGAAACCTACAATACAAGCTATCTGCTTCTAAAAGTAAAATGGGAGAATAGGCAGGCACAAGCTGTACATTTCCATTAAACAAATGGGAGAAATTGCAGAGAAACTAGGTGTAAACAGGTGTTTTAGTCAGCTAGGGCTGCTCTAACAGAAATACCACAGAGTGGATGGCTTTAACAAAGAAAGATTTATTCTTACACAGTCCGGTAGGTTGCAAATCCATATTCAGGGTGTCCGCTCCAGGGGAAGGCTTTCCCCTTGTTGGCTCTGGAGGAAAAGTCCGGTATTGCATCAGTCTTTGTCCAGGGAGCGTCCTGACGCAAGAACCTCTGGTCTGAAGGACGTGCTCTGCTGCTGGTGCTGCTTGCTTGATGGTAGCGAGGTTCTCAAATTGTCCTTTGTTTCTTTTTCCTTTTATTCCTTGCAAGCTAAAAGCATTAAGGGTGGAGCAAGCCATACTCCAGGGAAACTCCCCCTACAGCAGGAATTTACAGCCCCACCCTAATCCTTTAACATTCAGGTTAGCAAAACCACACAATGGAGGACAGTCCCAAGATACTGGGAACCATATCCCAGCCATGTGGTTGCACATATTCATTTTTTGGGGGACACAGTTCCAACCATGACATCCCACCCTTTGACAACCCAAAAATCACATCACAAAACATTTAACACATTCATCTCACCATAGCAAAATTATGTCCATCCATATAACAGAAGTCTTAAATCAGTTCCAAGTCCAAAATACAAAAACTCTTCTACATCTGTGAAACTTAGAAGGCATTAACAGGCAACAGGCAAGTCAACAGAACACATTACATTAGCCCTCAAAGCTTTGGAAATACTCTTACATTTTCTGAGACATTCTACACAACAGCAATGCTCTCCAGACTCTAGGTATTGGCCACACTCTCAGATTTCTGAATGGAGACCTCCAGCCCCGTGCTACAACTCCGCCTTCAAGGCCCACTTGGATAGAAACTCTGTCCCATCGGCTTTAGGAGCACCCTAAGCCCAACTGAGTGGCAATTCCACCCTTACGAACACAGCATGCCATGGTTCCACCCTTTCAAACCCTGAGGTCATGGCCATAACTCTTGAGACTGAGGCAGCTCAGCTTTTCACGCTATTTGTCTCTTCAGCTTCAGCTTCCTATGGCCGCATGGCCCGGGCCTCAGGCCCACATCTGCCCTGCCGGGCGAGTGTTCCAAAGCTCTGTAGCTCCACTGGTTTAAGTGCTCGGAGGCACCCCACTCTTGCTGGAAAGCGTCCTGCGCAAAGGCACTCAGCTCTCTCACTCCATGGGTCAGCAAGGCTAACTCCACCGATTCAAGTGCCCAGAGACACCCCGTTCCGTGAGGAAAACTCTGCACAGGCACTGACCTCTCTTGCTCCAAGGGTCAGCTCCAGCGCTGCCTCTGGTTCTGCTGTTGCCGCTACCACTGCTGCCGGTCCTCTGTTATTTCGTCTCGCCACCAGCTTGGGATCCACTGATCTACACAACCGGTGATCTACAACTCTGGTCTCTGACTTGCTGACCTTGGGTTCCTCAGCTTCCGTGGACACGTGAGGCTTGTGCCAGAGCTTGGGACATTCAGCTTCTGTGATTATGTGAGCTGTTTCCTATATTTGTATCTATCTATCTGTCTGTATATATATTATAAATTTTTCCTTGTACCTACACGTGTTACTGGTTTTGCTTCCCTAGAAAACCCAGCCTAAGACAACAGGTAACAAGCAAATTGACAGGACATGTTACATTAGCCCTTAAGGCTTTGAAAATAATCCTCTGTTCTCTGAGACAATGTATACGTTAGCCTTGCCCTCCATACTCTAGTTATTGGTCACCCTTTCCAGATTCTAAGTTGGAGACCCCACTAGCCCTGTGCCACAACTCTGTCTTCTAGGCCCACTTGGAAAGCAACTCTGTCCCTTTGGCTTTAGGTGCACCTTAAGCCCAACTGAGTGCCAATTCCACCCTTGCAAACATAGAAAGCCATGGCTCCACACTTGAGGTTTTGGTCATACCTTTTGAGACTGAGGCAGCTCAGCTTCTCATGCTCTTTGACTCTTCAGCTTCTGCTTCCTGTGGCCCCATGGACTGGGCCTCAGGCCCACATCTGCCCTGCTGGGGTAAGTGTTCAGAAGTTCTGTAGCTCCACTGATTTAAATGCTGGGAGGCACCTCACTCTGCCAGGAAGCTTCCTGTACACAGGCACTCAGATATCGCGCTCTGTGGGTTAGCAAGCCTAACTTAACCAATTCAAGAGCCCAGAGGCACCTCACTCCACCAGGAAACCTCTGTGCACAGGCATTCAGCTCTCTTGCTCCATGGGTTTGCTCCAGCTCTGTCTCATGCTGGTCTGGTTCTGCTGTTGCAGAACCAGTTATCTGTTGTTTCTCACCATCTGTACCTTCTTCAGTGTTAATAGTGTTCCTCAATTCCTTCTGAGTCTTCTATCCATTCACAGTTTCAAAAGTGCTTTTACATTTTGAGTATTTGTGAGAGCAACACTGCACTCCTCGGGACTAAATCTTGTTTTAGTCACCTCGTACTGGTCTACTAGAAAATACCATGAGTGGAAGGCTTTATGAAGAGAAATTTTATTGATTTAGTTCAGTGAGCCACAAATCCATTTGTGAATTACAAGTCCATTCAGAAAGAGACATTATCACATTCTGGTAGGTTGAGTCTGAATTTAATGACAGCATCTTGGCACAGGAAGCTCCTACCACCAAGAAAGCAACATTGAGAGCAGAACATGTCTTTTGGACCTGAGGTTCCTGTACCGAGATGCTGTCATTAAATTTGGGCTCAATCAACTGGGCTGTGATAATTTCTCTTATTGAGCGGACTTCTAATTCACAAATAGCTTTGGGGCTTACCAGACTGTGACCATAAACATTTTCTTCATGAAACCATACACTCTTGGTATTTCTGATAGAGCACCACTAACTGACTACAACGTGCCCTAACCAAATTAAGGTACTTAACCACAGTGGGGCTGATTGGACTCCATAGTGGTAGAGGCCAAATGGCTGCAATCAATCAACAAAGACAAGGTAGACATGGTTTCAGTAACACACAGTGAGTCAAAACCCTGATCAGAACAGTCTGACTCATATGGATTTATGGCTTGGGCTACTTAGTCTGTATAAATGAATAAATCCTGGTCAGGTGAACAGAAGTCTAACTTCAATCACCAAAATAGGGAGTCATCGTCCCTAATCAATTCCAAGACTTCGACTAGTTTAAAGAATCACAATCCCCTGAAAGAAATGGAGCCTGGGTCCACTTGAGGAAAGCCTATAGTACACCTATACTGGTAAGCTTTCTCTCTGCCTTCTCTAGAGGGATCTAAAGCCTTTTATAAGTGTGGCTTGTTCACTGGGGGAAAAGAAATACCATACTTTTGGGAGATTACTGGGTATTGGCTGTTAACTGATACTAATTTTAGGAGACCCAAAACATCACTGTGGCCCGCCTGGTAGAGTGGGGACATATGGAGGTCAGGTTATTGAGTCTTGGCTCATATCTGTCTTAAACTAGGTCCAGGGGACCTATTGTCAGTTTGGTCAGTGGTTTGTTAATTTTGCTGATCTTTTTAAAGAACGAACTTTTGGTTCGTTGATCCTTTCTATTGTTACTGTGTTCTCCATTTCATTGATTTCTGCTCTGATCTTTACCATCTCTTTTTTTCTGGTGGCTGTGCACTTTTTTTGTTGCTGTTCTCTTTCTATTTGTTCTGGTTGTATAGCCAATGTTTTGATTTTGTATCTTCTTTTTCGATGTGTGCATCCATTATTATAAATTGATCTGAGAGGACTGCCTTTGCTGAGTCCCAAAGGTTTTGTTATGATGTGTTTTAATACTCATTCGATTCTACGAATTTCTTGATTCCATTTTTCCTTTCTTTCATTACTCAATATTGTTTAATTAAAGTGTTATTCAGTTTCCATGTAATTGACTTTTTTCTGTTTGTTCTTCCTGTTGTTAATTTCTACTTTGATGGCATTGTGATCAGCAAAGATGCTTTATATTATCTTTGCATGTGTTTCCATTTTCCTCGCTGCCAGCATTTCTGTATTTTCAGCATTTTTATCAATGTTTCTGGTATTTTAGATATAATATTGTGGGAATTAGTATTTTTGAAGCTATATCAACAGTTCTTTGAGAATGAAGTTATAATTTAGGGAAAAAGGATTAATATGTGAGCTATATGATTTTACTAAGGATTCTGTGTGGTTTGTTGTAGGAGGAGGAGGGTCACAGGAGGGTGACACCATGAATTAGAGCCCTGTATGACATCAACTTCAGTGACATCATTCTCACCTTCATTTTCTGTGTTCCCTGCTTCCCCATTAAAATAAACTCACTGTCCACTATAAGATGGATTGATGCAATGGCTGCAACAATGGACTCTGGCATACCAATGATTGTAGGCAAGTCGCAGGACCAGTCAGTGTTTTGCTCTGTGGTACACAGGTCTCTATGTATCAGAACTAACCCTATAGCACCTAATAAAAACAGCATAACCCTGATAATCACTACTGAACCTTGTCTCTATACATTTGCTTTTCTTGTCTTTTTATGTATTTATGTTCATACAATATATGTCCTTTTGTGATTGACTCATTTCACTCAGTATAATGTCTTCAAGCTCCAACCATATCACAGCATGTATCTAGACTTAATTTATTTTACTGGCTGTGTAGTTAATGTTCTCCCCTAGTCAACCTTGGTTTCCTCCTTATCAGCTTTCCTGTCCGCGGCTGCCTTATTGTCCTTGTCCTTCTACTGGTATACCCATTTAGTCTTTTTTTTTTTTTTTTTTTTTAATGGACTTGTCTAACCTTTGGCCAAAAGGTGAATCTCAGGAGTGACTTCACTGCTGAGTTAAAAGGCTGTTTAGAGTTTCTCTGATCTCCATCAGACCAGTAAGTCTGGTGGTGTGTGTCTGTGTGTGTGTGTCTGTGTGTGTGTGTGTTTCAGAATTTTTTCTACATTTTTCTCCAGCTCTCCAGGACCCTCTACTATGATCTCCATAAGGGCAATTGGTGGTGGTAGCCAGGGACTGTCTAATTATGTTGGGCTCCATCTGGTGAAGGTTGCAGCAGTTGAAGTCCGTTAATCTTTTGGACTGACCTTTCATTGTGGCTTTGGCTTTCTTCATTCTCCCTTGATCAAGATGGGGCAGGACCAATGAAATATCTTAGATGGGCACTCACAAGCTTTTACGACCTCAGATGCTACTCATTAAGGTAAGATTTAGAACATTTCCTTTGTTAACTATGTTATGTTAACTGAGTTAGATGTCTTGTGAAACCGTAGTCTGCAGCCCTCAGCCCAGTAATTCAGTTCCTTAGGGAGTTTGGATGTGCCTACGACGCTTTCATGACCTTGCCTTGGACAAATTATGCTGATTTCCCTGTACCATGTATTGTCTTACCGGTCACCAAAGTTCTCACTTACCTGTTATCTAATTAGTGTTTTTCCCCACCCCACTTCTCCTCTAAATTGTAACCATCAAAGATTACCTTTTTTGCATAAACCTTCTCATTAGTTTTTGTAGTAGTTGTCTCATGTAGCATTTGTCCATCTGTGATTGACTTATTTTACTCACAATGCCCTCGAGATTCATCAATATTGTCAGAAGTTTCATAGATTCATTACTGTTCTTTATTGTTTTATAATATTCCATGGTGTGTACATATCATGGTTTGCTTATCCATTTATCTGTTGTTGTGCATCTAGGTTGTTTACATCTTTTTGCCTTGTGAAATACTACAACAAACATGGGTGTGCATATATTTATGTGTGTGATGGCTCTTATCTCTCTAGCGTATATTCCTAGAAGTAGCATTACTGGATTTTAGGTGTTACAGGTTGGATTCTGTCCCCCTATGGACCAGTCAACCTAACTAGTCCATGGTTACTAATTTTATGTGATTGTGTACCATTTTATCATCTGAGAGATTTTTCTATGTGTTGTAAATATTATCTCTGTAACATTAATGAAGGAGGACTAGAGGCAGTTATGTAAAGAAGACAAGATAGAATATAGAAGGTTAAGTTTTGTCTTATATCAGTCTCTAAGATATGAAAGAGAGAAACGAGGAGAGAGATGGAGAAGCCATATACCACCTAGAAAGTCACACTGGGAGTCAGAGTGCATCTTTTGGATCCAGGATCTCTGCACAGAGAAGCTTCTTGACTTGGTAAGGTTGGTGACAAGTACCTTTTTCCAAAGCCAATAGAGAGAAAGCCTTCCCTTGGAGTTAGTACCCTGAATTCAGAAGTCTAGCTTATTGGACTGTGAGAGGATAAATATTTGTTTGTTAAAGCCATCCACTTCTGGTATTTCTGTTATAGCGGTGCTAGATAATGAAGGATGATACTTATATTTCTAGCTTTTTAAGGAAGTACTGTATCATTTTCCAAAGTGATTGTACCATTTTGCATTCCTGCCAGCAGTGCATAAGTTTCAATCTCTTTGCAGCCTCCCCAACATTTGTTATTTTCTGGCTTTTTTTTTTTTAAGATTTGTGACAGTACTATGCGGTAAGAAGATAAGTCACTATGGTTTTGATTTGCATTTCCCTAATGGCTAGTGGAACCACTGGTGATGTAGTGGATTAAATGCTGTATCTCCTAACTGAAAGTTCAGCAGTTCAAATCTGCCACGCGTTCTTTGGAAACCCTATGGGGCAGTTCTACTCTGATCTATAGGATCGCTCTATGAGATGGACTTGACTCAACAGCAGTGGATTTTGGTTTAATGGCTAATGACCACAAGCATTTCCTGATGTGTCTGCTAGTCACTTGAACGTCTTCTTTGAAGTGTCTGTTAATATCTTTTGTTCATTTTTTAATTTTATTGTCTTTTGTTGCAGAGGTGTTGAGTTTACCTATAGATTCTGAAGATTAAGTCTGTTGGATTTGCCACAGCCCGTTTTTTCCCAGTTTGTAGTTTCTCTTTTTACACTTGGTGACATCTTCTGATAAACCTAAATGTTTAATTTTTAGAAGATCTCAACTGTCTAGCTCTTCTGATGTTTGAGTACTATGAGTTATGGTTTGCATCCTGTAAATGCTGTGTATTACAGACTTGATTGTTGCCTCTATTTTTTTCTTCTATGAGCTTACAGTTTTGGGTTTTATATTTAGGTCTTTAATCCATTTTGAATTAGTTTTTGTGTATGGCATATCCCTATGTGTGGTATATCCCTATTCATTTTTTGAAATTATGATTCAGTGAAAGTTTACAATCCAAGTCAATTTGCAATGAAAAAACCCTGAGCACCCACCTCTGGTAGGACACGTTTTCATTCTCATTTGATTCCACAAATTTCTTTATTTTGTTCTTAATTTCTTCTATAACCCATGGCTTTTTGAGCAAGGTGTTGCTCAGTTTACATGAGTTCCAATTTCTATCAATGGTTTTCTGCTATTGATTTTGCCTTTTATGACTTTATGGTCTGAGAAGATGCTTTGGAATAATTCAGTGGTTTGGATTTTGTTGAGATTTGCTTTATGTCCTAACACATAGTCTATTCTGTAAAAAGTTCCATGTGCACTGAGAAGAAGGTGGAGTTACCTGTTGATGGATAAAAAGTTCTGTATATGTTGATAAGATCTAATTTGTTAATTGTGACAATAAGATCTTTTGTGTCTTTACTGAGCTTTTTTATGGGTGGTCTGTCCATTACTGAAAGTGGAGTGTTGAAGTCTCCCAATATTACTGTGGAGTGATCTATCTCATTTTTCAATGTAGCGAGTGTTTGTTCAATGTGTTTAGATGCTCTGCTATTGGGAGCATAAATATTTAATATTGTTAAGTCCTGCTTGTATATTGAAACTTTCACCAATAAATAGTGACCATCCTTGTCTACAGTGGTGTATTTTACATGAAAATCTATTTTATCTGAGATTAGTATTGCCATATCTGCTCTTATTTGTATGTCGTAAGCTCGATGGCACTTGGCTGGCTGGCAAGCTTAGTATATATTGATCCATCATTTAATTTTCAGTTTGTTCATATCTTTAAGTCTAAGGTGTATTTCTTGTTAACAAGATTTAGCAAGCTATGTCTTTTGATACAGGATGTCACTCATTATCTCTTTATTGGAGTGTTCAATCTGTTTACATTCAGTGTAGTTATCAATAGGTATGGGTTTATTGCTGTCATTTTGATGTATTAACTTTTGTGTTGGTGTTTTCTATATTGCTCTTAATATTCTGTTCTGGGTCAATCTTCTTTATACATTGACTTTTCACCTTTTTCAGTGTAGGTTTTGTGTTTGTTGAGACTTCTGTATTATGCTTCTTGTTTTGGTATGTTGCATTTTATTGTGCTTTGTGGCTACTCCTATGATCCCCCTTAATATTCTAAGTTTAAACCAAATTTTAACTTCTGCATATCTTTTTAACTTCCTCTCCATCTGAAAAGACTGTAACTAGTGTCATATGTCCCTTTTTTTAGTGTGATGGTGTCATAGTTTTCATGATATGATCACTGGTCCCTTTTTTTTTAATATTGTAGCTTTGATTATTGAATTTTGTATCTTTCCTAAATGAGTAGGATTCTGGATCCTGTATCCTGAATTGCTTCCTTAAATATACACTTAATGGTTTTGTTTTTCTAAACAAAAAGCTTCTCTTGGTATTTCTTATAGTTTTTGTTTGGTGTTTACAGTATCTCTAGTCTCTTTATCTGCAAATGTGTTAATTTCATCTTTGTATTTGAGAAACAATTTTGCAGGATATATAATTCTTGGTTGAAAGTTTTTCTCCTTCAAGGCTTTGAATGTGTCATCCCACTGTCTTCTTGCCAACATCGTTTCTGCCAAGAAGTCAGACAAAAGCCTACAGGGCTTCCCTCTGAGTGTTAGCTTTGCTTTGAGCCTTGCTGTCTTTAAGAGCATCTGTTTATGTTTCATTTGATCAAGTTTGATTATAATATGTCTTGGTGTCTTTCTTTTGGGGGTCTAGTTTTTGTGGTGTTCTTGGATAAGTGTCTTGGATACCTATGTTCTCTTTCATAATTTCAGGGAACTTTTCTGTCAGCAACTCAACAATAATGCTCTCTGTGTTTTCTGCTATCCCTCCCTGGTCAGGAACTCCTGTTATTCATAGATTATTCCTCTTAATAGAGTCCCATATGTTTCTTAATGCTTATTTACTTTCCTTATTTCTTTTCTCTGATTTCTCCTCATAAATGCTGGTATCAGTTGGTGTGTCCTCAAGGTCACTAAGTCTGAATTCTACCTCCTTAATTTTGCTCTTTTGGCTTTGGAATGAATTGTCTAATTCTGTAATTTTGTTATTGATCTGCTGGATTTCGGATTATTGTTGTTTCAAAAGTTCAAATAGCTTGCTTAATTTTTCATTTTGCTGTGCTGTATCTTGTTTATTCTCTAAGAGGGCTGTATATGTAATTCTTTTGTATTCAACCTCCAATAGTTTCAGAAAGCCTTCTTCATTTGGGAAATGTTTTGGTTCTTTATTTTGAGAGTTTTCTGGAGCCATGGTGGACTCTTTCTTTAAATGGTTCGGAATGGTTTGTTGCCTTCAGGCCACTTAGAGGCTGTTTAGTTTCTCTGGTATTAACCTCAACAAGAGTTGAGGTGTAGTTCTGAGAAGGGAATTTGTCACCAGCTGTCTCTGTGTACTCCAGTGACTGGCCCAAGTGGACTCCTTGGGGTGGCAGGCTCTGTCTTCTTGCTGGCAAAGACAGCTCTTTACTTATGAATTCACTGGAGAACCATCAACTGACCCTATGCTGTGTGTCAGTAAAGACTGGAAGAGATGCTGCTTGTCCACTCAGCATTTATTTCTCCAGGCAGTCTTATTTTAAGAAGCTGGGAGCTGACCAACAGCTGCCAAAATCATTCAGGCTGTCAAGTATGGCAGGACCCACCTTCCAGCTGACAACAGAAGCACCTCTTCAGCTGTCACCATATGGTTTGATGTAGTTCAGTTAGGGAGAGTTTATGGCCTTAGTGCCATCCTGAGCCAGGCCACTCCTGTAAGGTAACACTGTCCTACACAGTCTTTCCCCTGGTAAAGTGCTTTCTAGACTGGCACTCCAGTTGGGTGACTCTGCCTCCCAGCCATCCAAGATAGAGTCCTGGCCGAGCTGCCCTTCCTACTGCGAAACTGCACAATCTATGGTGCAGCTCAGAAATGAGAAGATGAAGCATGAATGGAGCCCTCAGTCAGCAGGGGGGCTTTCAAAATGTGGCTATCCCACATACTGTTTCTCTGTGCACTAGATGCTGTTTACTTTAGCACTGCAGTTCAGTTTATTTGCCAGCTCATGCCCCTCCCCCTAGATAACAAACATAGCATCAGTACCTGCAGTCCGCCTGGGCAGTGAGTCAGTAAGAGAGGGGCTCAGCATACACTGCCTCATCAGAGAGAGGTAGTTTCCCATTTAGTGGTGTGTAGTACAATCTGAGAACCCTATGCTGTATCCTAGGGCTACTTGGGTGTCCAGAGTGCTCCATTCAATTGTTAATTCAGGCCTTAGTTCTTAGAGGAAATTGAGGAGACATGTGTCTAGTCTGCCATCTTGGCCCCACCCCTGAAATTCTCAATAAATCTAAGCAGGTCTGACAAAGTATATAGTGTGTCCTGATAAAGGGGAAAAAAAGAGATGGAAATAGAACCTATAAATTTAATGAGATCTAAAAGAAATATTTTTAAAATAAGTAAGATTGGACTCTTAGTATGCTTATTTAGACAACACTGATCCTAAAAGGATTTTAGGCTCCTAAGTTCCTGATATGAGTAATGGAGAGAAAAATAATGCAGTGTTTAGTAATGAAAGATGGTTCATTGAACTAATCTGTCTCATCAAGGGAAAGATTCAGCGAATTATTCATATTAACAACTCCCAGAACAGTTTATGAAGATGCCTCAGGCATCAAATGGAGGCTTCTTGTTTGCTTGTTTTTAACTAACTTTTTTTAAAAAAGTGAAATACTATGCATCTTGAGTCTATCTTACCCATGCTGAATACACAAGAACATAATAAGAACTCAGAATTCAGAAAGATAGGAAGAACAAAGAAAGAGATAGTTTAGGCTGCCATTTACCCTAACAAGCTGAAGAAATATTGCTGGGCTTGGAAACTGATGACACAACTCAATATCCACCATCAAGACAATAACAATAATACTACTGTTCAGCTATGACATTGCTAAACCCAGCCTCTTACTTTATATGCTGTATTATTCTCTGTCACATATGTTTGGCTAAAGTTTCTGTTTCAGGGGTGTATTTTGTAGTTTTTTTTTAATTACAGTGATATTCACATAAGATAAAACTAACCTTTTTAAAGTGTTTAATACAGTAGAATTTAGTACATTTACAATGTTTTGCAACCACCTAATTTATCAAGTTCCAAAACATCATAATCATCCTGAAAGAAAACCCTGTACCTATTAAGCACACATTCTTCTCTTAACCTCATTCTTCAGCAACTACCTATGTGCTTTTCATCTCTATACATTTACCTATTCTAGGTATTTCATATAAATGGAATCATACCTTATGTGACCTTATATTGTGCACTTTTTACTTAAATATGATTTTGAGATTCATCTGCTTCATAACATCTACCAATACTTCATTTCATTTTATACCTGAATAACATTCCATTGTATGGATAGATATACCACTTTAGTTTATCTGTTCATCCACTGATGAACATTTGAATTGTTCCCAATTTTGGCTCTTGTGAATAATGAACATTAGTGGATGTTTTAGTCGTCTAGTGCTTCTCTAACAGAAATAGCACAAAATGGATGGCTTTAACAAAGAAAAGTTTATTCTTACACAGTCTAGTAGGCTATAAGTCTGAAATCAGAATGTCCACTCTAGGGGAAAGGTTTTCCGTCTTTGTCGGTTCTGGAGGAAAGTCATTGTGTAGCATCTTTGGTCAGAGAGCATCTTGGCACAGGAACCTGAGATCTGAAGGACACGATCTTCTCCCAGTGCTGCTTTCTTGATGGCATGAGGTTCCCAACTTCCTGCTTGCTTCCCTTTCCTTTTGTCTTTTGTAAGACAAAAGGATAAAGGATAGTACAAGCCACACTCCAGGGAAACTCCCTTTACACTAGAGCAGAGATGTGACCTTAGGGAGGGATTTACAGCCCTACCCTAATCCTCTTTAACATACAGCACAGGAAAATCACAAAATGGAGGATAATCATAAACTACTGGGAATCATGGCCCAGCCAAATGGCTACATGCATTTTGGGGGGACACAATTCAATCCAGGACACTGAACTAGTATCTGTGTTGGGTTTTGCTTTCAATTATTTTAGGTATACTTAGAAGAAATGAGACTTAGTCTTACTAACTTTGGACATGTTATCAAGAGAGACAAGTTCCTGGAGAAAAATATCGTGGTTGATAAAGCAGAGAGTCAACAAAAAAGAGGAAGATTCTCAACTAGGTGGACTGACATGGTGGATGCAGCAACAGGTTAAAAAATGTTGTGAGAATGCTGTAGGACCCAGGAGCAATTTGTTCTGTTGGAAGTGTTACTATAAATCAGAACTGATTTGACAGCACCTAACAACAAATTGGAGTGATGTTGCTGGGTTGTATGGTAACTTAATGTTTAATTTTTTGAGGAATTACTAAACTGATTTCACCGTGGCTCCATCATTTTACATTCCCACCAACAACGTCTGAAGATTCTACTTTTTCCACCACCTTGAAAAACACTTATTTGCTGTTTTTTTTAAAATAATTGCTACCTTAGTGGGTGTGAACTGGTAGCTCACTGTGGTTTTGATCTGGATTTAATAATGACTAAAGGGAGCACTTGTGGCACAGTGGTAACAAAAAGATGTGCAATTCAAACCCACCAGATGCTATTTGAAAACCTGTAGGGTACTTCCACTCTGTCCTGTAGGGTTACTACGAATCATAATTGATTTGACAGCAAAAGGTCAGGGTTTTTTTTTGTTTTAATGATTAATTAGGTTGATCATTTTTTCATGTACTTATTGGCCTTTTGTGTGTATTCTTAAAAGAAATGTCTACACAAATCCCTTTCTTATTTTTTAAAGAGTTTTTACCTGCCTTATTTTATTCATTCGTTGAACAAAAACAGTTTTAAGCATCTATCGCATATAGTGGGGAATGCTAACCTGTTACTTAAATGAACAACAGTATTTAGAGAAAAAGATTTAATTATAGTAGTAGGACATTTTTTATTACTTTAACAGGGATGGATGATGCATTCTGATGAACATGTAAGGGAAAGACAAAGGACTCCAATGGTACATTGGCCTGTGTAACTGATATGCAATAAGCATTGTAGGATTCATGACCAGAGTGTCATGGCGCCGCCACAAAGAAAAGTTAAGCCAGGTGGCGCACAAAAGTAAAGCTTTTGTAAATTTGGCTTAGGGAGTTCCCCTGATCAGTGAGGCATTAATCCCAGATCTTTAGATTGTGAGGAATTTCCACTTAAGGTTATACATTGTATAGTATGTTCATAGGTGACTCTTCGAGCTCTTAGGGGCAGACAGTCGTTGTCACCTTTATATGCTTAATGAAAGGTATGATTATTTAGGGGGACTGCCGGTGGATGTAGAGGTGCAGCTGATTTAGGAACATGATGAAAAATCAAACAACTCTTCAATCGAGCCCATCTAGTTACTGATTGAGAGGAAATCACCAGACTATTTGATGCCTTATCCCAAGCATCAGGTGGTGCTATCACTGACAGTTGAATTACACCTCCTCTCATGTAAATCTGATCATATGGGCTAGACTTTTGATACGTCACACAAAAATAGGGGCCCTCGTCTTTAAGGGATCTACAATTGTCGAAAAGTCTAAATTATCAGTTGTTTGATCCCATCAAGGACTGATATGAGGGTCTGACATCTTCTGTTCCCAAATTACTGTTTCATTATGATTAACATTTTTGAGCCACTTTACTGGTCCTATGTGCCATAGTCCTGATATTTTACAATGCGGGACAATTGCTGGCCCTTCTGTTTCTGATAAGAGTCCCTCTGTTTGTGACACAGTCAACAGAAGGCCCGGGGCATACACTGCACCATGGACAGCAAAGGCAACAGGGGCCATACTTAAGATTAGGTTGAAGACTATGGCAAGCAAAAGGGAGATGGGACAGTAAGGAGTGTCGGTACTACAAAGTAAGTTCTCCGCCTCCTGCATCATCTTCTTTATTTGTCACCAAGTCGGCTGATGAGCTTCTTGTGTACAGGAGATCGTTGTTAAGGTCCTCTTCAATGTTATCCTCACCATCTGTTCTGTTGGAGGTTCCAAGTGTCTCTTCTTTTCGGGTGGTCCATATCTTGGGCAAATCCTTCATGACCGGACTGAAATAGGGTCAATTACAGGACCTGGAGAAACACAAGCAAAACCTTTTCCCCAAATAATTATTTCCCCCTTATGCCAGATATTAGTTGATATATCTTTCCACCATATAGGTTGCTTTGGGATCTTTTGAGAGTTATACGTATAAGACCAATGAGCCTCAGCAACTGAAATTGTGGAGGCTTTGGGATGTTCAGAAAGTTAAGAGTATACAATGCCTGTTGCAAGATTGTTGCAGGGGGTTAGGTATCATCCCCCTTTTTATTTAATTTTTTAATGTATATTTTGAGAGTCACATGAGTGTGCTCTATGATGGCTTGTCCTTGAAGATTATATGGAATACCTGTAATGTGATGAATTTGCCATTGAGCAAAGAAGGTTTGTATTGAGTTGCTTATATATGTAGGACTACTGTCTGTTTAGATTTGTGATGGCTTACCCATCACAGCAAAACAGGAGAGGAGATGTTGTTTTACCTGTTTTGCGGATTCCTTGCTCTGTGTAGTTGCCCAAATAAAGTTAGAGAACTTGTCTATGCAGACATGAACATAGGAAAGTTTACCAAAAGAAGGCACATGGGTAACATCTATTTACTACAAACTGTTGGGCATGTCTCCTCTTGGGTTTTGTCCTGAAGGAAAATGAGTTGTTGTGAACTTGTTGATTAGAAATGGCAGATTGGTTTTTTTTAAGGCCTTTAGAATTAACATGAGTAAGAGAATGGAATTCTTGAGTATCTTGGAAAACAGTCTACAAAGCAGTCAATAGTTGTATTACCCCCTGATAATGGCCCTGGAAGGCCAGTGTGTGTTCTTGTATGTAAAATGAAAAAAGGATAAGATTGGACTTGAATAGAGTCTTGTAAATGAACAAACAGAGCAGCAAGTTCAGTATTTTTTATATCAAGAAACAAGGGTACTGTCTCAATTGTGGCATTTACTACATTCTGTGAATCAGATATTATATTAAGAGAGAAAGATTTATCACATAGTAGCTGGGTCATGGCTTCTAGTTTAGTCTTTTGTACAGATGAATAAGGTGTTTGTCACACTTTATCGTGTTTACTGTGGTACCCAGCTTTCCCACTTTTACTTGTATCATTAAATAAGTGGCAGCATCAGCAATAGGTTCGTGGAGGGTAACTCTGGGAACTATCCAAGATGTCTGTTTTAGGAATTGGAAAAGTTTATGTTTGGGGAAGGCATTATGTAGCCATGCAAGGAAATCAGACAATCTAACTGTCATTCTAGGTTATTAATGTGTGCTTTTCATATTTGATCCTTATTTAAGGGTAAAATAATTTTAGAGGCATCTGAGACAGCAAGGGTTTGTAACCTTTTTTTGGCTGCAAAAATTAGTTTCCCCATCTTATCTAGGTATATAGTTAATCTTTTGGTTTCAGTATTGGGCAAAAAGACCCATTCTACAACTATAACTCCAGTAGGGGAATGTGGAGTGGGTAAGATTAAAATTTGGTAGGGTTGTGTAGGGTCAGTCCTGTCTAATTGAGCTTCAAGGATTCTTTGTTCTATAAATTGAAGATCTTTTCAGCCTCTTTGGTTAATACTATCGGGCTATGGAGCTGAGGATCTCCTCAGAGTGTCTGAAAGAGGTGAGTCATTCATTGGTAAGCTGGAATGTCCAAGGTAGGGCCCAGCCAATTAATGTCTCCTAGTAATTTTTGAAAATTACTTAAGGTTCTTAAATTGTCTCTCTGGATCTGTATCTTCTGAGGGAGTACTTTAGTCTCAAGTAGCTTATGTCCAAGATAGGTATAGAGAGCAGACAATCATACTTTATCTGGAGCGATGATTAACCCAGCTTTTTGTATAAACATTTGCAACTGAGCATAAACTGACTATAGTATTTGCTGGTTGGGAGCTGCACACAGAATATCATCCATATAATGGAAGATATAACATTGTGGAAAAGATTTGCTGACAGGAGATAGAGCTCTATGAAAAAAGATTTGGCAAACTGTGGGACTATTAAGCATTCTTTGAGGCAAAACTTTCCAATGATGTCTTTTAGGAAGTTCCTGATTATTTACTGAAGAAATAGTAAAAGCAACTTTCTTGTAGTCAGAAGGATGGAGAGAAATAGTAAAAAAGTAATTTTGGAGATCTACAATGAGCAATGGCCAGTTTCTGTCAGTCTAGGCATTCCAGGCTGCAAAGCCCCCATAGGGTGAATAACAGCATTGATGCCTTGGAGGTCCATCAATATTCTCCATTACCAGTTTTCCTTTTTATCTCAAATACTGGGGAATTTCAAGGACTAAAAGAAGGCTCAGTGTACCCTTGTTTTAATTGTTTAAGCACCAGGTTCTGTAGGGCTGACAGTTTTTCTTTAGTAAGAGGCCACTACTCTACCCACACCGGCTTTGTCGTCAGCTGTTTTAGCGGTATGGGTGAAGTATGGTTTTGATTAGCAGTGGCCGTCATGATAAATTTAGGTAACCTAATCCTTGTTTTCCTCCATTAGGTCTCAATTCCTTGTTTGTTTTTTCTTAGGCCCTAACCAGGAGTGTAACCCATAGACAGCATGATTTGATAAGCTTTGTCACAATCTACAGGGGGTGACATTTCTGGAATAGTAAGAATCGCTCCCCATTGTTCTAATAAATTTCTATTTCACAAGTTAATTGGGATGTTTGTTATGCAGGGATGAATCGTCCCAAGTTGGCCCTCTGGTCCTTCACACCATAAAATGTGAAGGCTCTGATCAACATAAGGGACCTGACCTATGTCTTGTAATTGTGTTGGCCCAGCTTTGGAAGGCCATTGAGATGGCCAGTGTTGTTCACCTATAGTAGAAATATCAGCTCCAGTGTCTAATAGTCCTATAAAGCATTTTCTTTTTTGAAATTTTGACAGTGTATTGAGGTCTGTCCCTAGAAATAGAGTGTTGTAAAAACAGTGCATGTGAGGTGCCTTCAAACCTCTGCACTTTTTATTGGGAAGACTAATCATGTTATAAGGAAGCAGGAGGAATTGGGCTGTTTGCTGACCCTCTTGAATTTGGAGAGGGACTGATGAAGTCATTATGACCACTAATTCTGTGGTATACTCACAGTCGATGACTCCTGTTTGGACTTTTTGTCTAGGACCAATCTCACTATATTTTTAGGTGGGGGCCCAGAGACCCCTGTAGGAACTTTATAAGGTGGTTGGTTGGGGTATAGAGAGATGGAAACAAGGGAGCAAAGATCTACAGCTGCACTCCCAGCTGTAGCTGGGGTGAGGGAGAGGACGGGCTGGAGAGTCGGACTGGATAAATCTCCTGATTGAACCGGGCCCGAGGATGGCCCCTCTTTTTGTTTCCAACCAGCAAAGGCTGACCTTCCTTGTCAATTTTGGATTTGCATTGGTTTGCCCAGTGATTCCCTTTTCTACATCTTGGACACAGTCCTGGTGCTTTTTCCTTGTTTCCAGGTTTGAACCCAGTGTCTGTTTTTTTTTGTAATCCTTTCTCATGTGACCTGGCTTGTCACAGCCAAAGCAGCGATTATCCTTCATATTTAATGTTGTTACGGCCTCTGCCAGAGTGGCAGCCTTAAAAGTCTCAGTTCCAACCCCTTGACAAGTTCTAATATAGTCTTCCAAAGTTCCCAGCCCTTTAATGGGTTGAAGGGACTTTTTGCAATTTGGGTTGGCATTATCAAATGTCAAAATTTGTAGAATCATATCCCCGGCTTCTGGATTCTCAATAGTCTTCTGCAAGGCACCCCTGAGTCTTGCCAGGAAATCAACATAAGGCTCTTTAGCTCCCTGCCTCACAGAGCTAAATACGGGAGTCACTTTTCTTGTCCGATTAACTCTTTCCCAAGCCTCAATTGGGGTATGGCTTGATCATTCACTGTCAGCCGAGCTTGGACGCCAGCCCAGATTCCTGCTCCTAGCAACTGTTCTGCAGAAATATTAATTTGAGCTGGGATGTTCCTCTGGGCCTGTTGTTGGGTGGCATCGGACCACCATGTCCAGAACTGTAAAAACTCTGCAGAGTCTAAGGAGGTCCATCCTAGAGCATTGCAGTTATGAGGAATGAGACGTTCTCTTTCTGCTAATCTCTTTGTTAATCCCATTGTGAAAGGTGCAGTAGGGCCATACTGGCTGACAGATACTTTTATTTCTTTTAAGACAGGGAAAGGAATACGAGGATGGTCAAAGACAGACACGAAAAAGCAGGATCAGGGAGCTAACAGTTATCACAGCCGAGGCTCCAGAACTGAGCTTTATTGGAGTATTTATAATTTGTACTAGGAGAGGTTAATCTCTTTAACGTTAAAGAGTTTAAGATATCCAGATCTGCTTAATTCCTTATCTGAAAGGGAACAGTTTTCCACACCCTTTTTTTTTCACAGTTTTCTGTGATTTATCTCTTTCAGTTGGATGTACTCCTAGGTCACTTCTAAGTTAAAGGACTCAAGATGTTAGTATTATGGCCCCTAGTACAAAAAGTTAGAAAGACTTGTGATAAGTAGCTTATGGTAACTCAAAATGGCCACGGTCATGTTAAGAGTGTATAATTCCCACATGTCTTCACAACCGTATGCTCTGTGCCTGTGGATGTAGTCTACTCCAATGTAATACAAATACCTTATATAATGTAGCTTAATACAGTCAGTAAATCAGTTGATGTCATATGTACGGTAGATTCTAAATTGGATTAAATCCTGAGTTATAGAAATTTTTCACTAAACACTGCTTTCAAAGCATGCCATTAGTTTTGATTAATTATTTCTATTTTCATTCTTATAAAAGTATTTTTTTAAATTTTCCTCTGTTATTTCATCTTTGATTCATTGGTTATTTAAGAATATGTTGTTCACTGTTGGTGGGGTTGCAAAATGGTCCAGCCTCTTTGGAAAGCAATCTGGCGCTTCCTTAAAAAAATGGATATAGATATACCATTTGACCCAGTAATTCCACTACTTGGTATATATCCTACAGAATTAAGGCCTTTCACATCAACAGACACATGCACAAGAATGTTTATCGCAGCACAGTCCACACTAGCAAAAAGATGGAATCAAACCAGATGCCCAACAACAGAGGAATGGATAGGTAAACTATGGTATATACACTCAATGGAGCACTATGCAATGATAAAGAATAACGATGATTCCAGGCAACATCTCATAGCCTGATTTCAACTGGAAGACATTATGTTAAGTGAAAGTAGTCAGCAACAAAAGGACAAATATTGTATGAGTCCTCTATGATAAGATCTCAAAAACAGGCTTATGTACAGAAGAAAAGACTCTTTGACAGCTGCAAGGGAGGGGAGGGAGGGAGGGGAGAGGGGAAGGTTTAGATTAGATAGTTGGTAGAAATTTGGTTGGGTGAAATCGGTGAAAGCACACAAGAATAAAAAGGGGTGCACCCTGAGATCTCCACTAAAGACTGTGATTGAGTTGCAAAATGGTCCAGCCTCTTTGGAAGGCAATCTGGCACTTCCTTAAAAAAAGGAATATTGATATACCATTTGACCCAGTAATTCCACTACTTGGAATATATCCTACAGATTCAAGGCCTTTCACACCAACGGACACATGCACCAGAATGTTTATCGCAGCACAGTCCACAATAGCAAAAAGATGGAATCAACCCAGATGCCCAACAGTAGAAGAATGGATAGGTAAATTGTGGTACATATACTCAGTGGAGCACTACGCAATGATAAAGAATAACGATGATTCCAGGAAACATCTCCTAACCTGGTTTCAACTGGAAGACATTATGTTGAGTGAAAGTAGTCAGCGACAAAGGACAAATACTGTATGAGACCTCTACGATAAGATCTCAAAAACAGACTTGTGTATAGAAGAAAAGACTCTTTGACAGCTGCAAGGGAGGGGAGGGAATGAGGGTGAGGGGGGAGGGTTTAGTTTAGATAGTTACTAGAAATCTAGTTGGGAGAAAGCGGTGACAGCACACATTAGGAACAAGAACAACATTAAGTGGACTTCAGCATAACTTGAGTACTCCTTCCATCTTAACTCAATACTGCAAGGATAGAGTAGCTGGGGCAGGGGGCAGGGGACCATGCTCTTAGGCGAATTCCAGGCCAATTTGCACAACTAGCATTTTGCTAAGAGAGCTCTCTGCACCCCACATTGGTGAGTGGCGTCTCGGGTCTTAAAAGCTGCCAAGCTGCCATCCAAGGACACAGCAAATGGTCCCAACTCAGCAGGAACGGATGCTCACCGAGGGCCAAAATGGCGTGCGGTAAAGACAACTGAGAAGACAGAGGGACCCACAAGAGTGGGTGCCTACATCGACTTGGGACCGGAAGAACCAGATGGTGCCCGGCCACCACCAGTGATAGCCATGACGGAGCTCACAGAGAGGGTCCTCACTGGCAACACAAGAATAAAAAGAGGTGCATCATGAGATCTCCACTAAAAGACCTCAATTGGTGGTCCAGTGGTTTTGGGGTTCCTCTGAGAGCATGGCCCCCTTCCCTGATGCTGCCCTTTCCCATAAATTATAACAAAGGTCCACTCTTTGGACAGGAATGGATTGGACTTGGGAAAGCAGAGTAACCATATATTGGAAGCACTTTATGGTTCTATACATCTATAGGATATCATCTTGCTGGCCTCTGGCTGGAGGAAGGGGAGTGGACGGAGAGGAGGGAAAAGGAGACTGTTGGGAGGATGAGACATGTATGGAGCAGAGAGGAATAGTGTGCAGTCACCGGACAGGGAGAGCAGTGGAAGCTGCATATAGGGGGGCATGTAAATTTATACGTGAATGTACATTTTCACTCAGTTATGTTAAATAAAAATAAAAATTAAAAAAAAAAAGACTGTGATTGATGGTCCAGTGGCTTCGGGGTTCCCCTGGGAGCATGACCCCTGCCCCTGATGCTGCCCTTGCCCATAAATCATAATGAAGGTCCACTCTTCGGACACGAATGGATTGGACTTGCTGATGCAGAGTGACCACATATTGGATGCACTTTATGGTTCTATACATCTATAGGATATCATCCTGCTGACCTCTGGCTGGAGTAAGGGGAGCGGGTAGAGAGGAGAGGAAAGGAAACCATTGGGAGGATGAGTCTTGTATGGAGCAGAGAGGAATAGTGTGCTGTCACCGGGCAGGGAGAGCAGTGGAAGCTGCATACAGGTGGTCATGTAAATTTATATGAATGCACATTTTCACTCAGTCATAAAAAAAAGAATGTGTTGTTCAATTTCCACATATTTGCAAATATTCCTGTTTTTCTTCTGTTACTGACTTCTAGTTTCATTCCATTGCATTTGAAGAAGACACTTTGTAAGATTTTAATTACTTTAGAAGTATTGCAAATTGTTTTGTGACCTAATATGTTGTTTGCCGTGGAGAATGTTCAGTGTGATCTTGAGAAAAACATATGGAGTGTTCTGTATATTTCGGTTAGGTATAGTTGGCCTACAGTGTTCCTTATGTCCTCTATTGCATTGTTGATCATCTGTCTAGGTGTTCTATTCCTTATTTAAAGCGAAATATTGAAATGTCCAACTACTGTCATATAGCTATCTCTATATTCAGGTCTTTAACTTTTTGCTTCATGTATTTTGAGACTTTGTTGTTAGGTGCATATATGTTTATAATTGTTCACACCTTCTTAATGGATTGGCCACTATATAGATGTGTCCACTCTCGTTTGGATTCTTTTTACATGAAGTATCTTTTTCCATCCTTTTATTTCAACTTCTTTGTGTCTTTGTGTCTGTACAAAACTTACGTGGTTGTTGTGGTAAGGTGCCATCAGTCAGCTTCAACTCAAGCAATCCTGTAGATTAGCAATAAGACAATAGATAAGAAATCATTGGAAGAAAGAAAGAACAATGGTAAAGGTAACTATACAGGTAAATATAAATGTAAAAGCCAGTATGACTGTACTTTCGAGTTGTAACAACTGTCTTTTTCCATATGTGATTTAAAAGGTAAATGTAATCCTGTAGAACTATCCCATAGGGTTTCCAAGGAATAGCTGAACTTTTGGTTATTAGCAGCTGAGCACTTAAACACTACACCACCAGGGTATAACTAGGTCAATTTTTCTTACAATCTGCAGATCTCTTTTAATAGAAGAATTTAATCAAAAATCATTTAAACTAATTACTAATAAGGAAGGATTTAATTCTGCCATTTAGCTACTTGTTTTCTACATATGCTTTTTGTTCCTCATACTTCCGTTACCACATTTTGATGTTTAGTCAATTTTTTTAATTTTAATTTTTATTAATTACAGTAAAAGAATAAAATTTCTAAAATCTGTCAGTTATCTCACCTATGATAAACCCTCAGCCCCCCCACCCATGTAGCCAACACAGTCATTTTCTTCTATAGATAATTCTCTTGTTAAGTCCTTGTAACAGGGGTGTCATACAAAATTTGTCCTTTTGACATTGATTTCACTCAGTGTGATCTCTTCCAACTGAAACCGTGCTATGAGATGTTTTCTAAAATTGTCGTTGTTTTTTATCATAGCACAGTGTTCCACTGAGTATATGTACCATAGTTTGCTTATCCATTCATCTGTTGGTGGGCATCAGGGTTGATTCCAACTTTTTGCTATTGTGGACTGTGCTGTAACAAACATTTGTGTACATGTTTCTGTTCATGTGACAACCTTTGTTTCTGGAGGATAAATTCCAAGCAGTGGAATTACAGGATCAAATGGCATATTGATCTCTTTTTAAGGAAGTACCAGATTGTTTTCCAAAGAGGTTGTACCATTTTGCAATCCCAACAGCAGTGTAGGAGAGTTCCAGTTTCTCCACAGCCTCTCCATCATTTGTTGTTTTGTGTCTTTTGGATCATGGCCAACTTTACTGGGGAGAGATGATTTGAATTTCTTTAATAGCTAATGATTATGAGCAATTCTGCACGTGTCTTTCAGCTGCCTGAATATCCTCTTTAGAGAAATGTCTATCTGTCTCCCTTGCCCATTGTTTTATTGGATTATTTATCCTTTTCTTGTTGATATTTTGTAATACCTAATAGATAATGGAGATCAGATGGTGGTCTGACATATAGTTGTCAAATATCTTTCCCATTGTGTAGGCGTTCTTTTAATTCTTTTGATGAAGTCTTTGGATGAGCAAAAGTGTTTGATTCTTAGTAGTTCCAATTTATTTGTTTTCTCTTCTGTTGATCATGCTTTGTTGGATTTTGAAATCTGTCTACATTGTGAATTAAAGCTTCCATTGTTGATCCTATTTTATCCTAGATGAGCTTTATCATTTTAGATTTTGTATTTAGGTCTTTCATCCAAATTGAGTTGGTTTTTGTATAAGGTGTGAGATATGGATCTTGTTTCAATTTTTTGTAGATGGATATCCAATTTTGCCAGCACCATTTGTTTAAGAGACCATTCTTACCCCAGTTTAAAATCTTGGGGCCTTTGTCAAATATCAACTGTTCACAGGAGGATGGTGACATCTCTGCGATCTGAACTCTGTTCCATTGATCTATCTGTCTCTTTTTGTACCAGTACCAGGCTGTTTTGACTACTGTGGCAGTGTAATAGGTTCTAAAGTCAGGCAGTGAGAGGCCTCCCGGTATGTTCTTCTTCTTCAGTAGTGCTTTATTTATCCAAGGTTTCTTCCCTTTCCAAACAAGGCTGATGATTTGTTTCTCCACCTCATTAGAAAAATGTCACTGGAATTGCATTATGTAAGTAGATTGCTTTGGGTAAAGTAGACGTATAATAGTCAAATTTTTGTAGTGTACCATTTTGATTCTCTTCTTTCCTTTCTGTTTACATGCTAGTTGTTATCTTAGTGTTTTCCTTGGGGATTTCAATCAACCACTTAAACATATAACAATCTAGTTTGAGTAATACCAACTTATTTACAATGTGAGAAGCTTCTGTGGTGCAGTGGTCAGTTTCTTGGCTTTTAACTAGAAGGTCGACAGTTCAAAGCCACCAGTGTTCCATGGGAGAAAGATGTGGCAATGGGATTCCATGAAGATTAGACACACACAGCCTTAGGAACTACATAACGCAGGCCTACACTGTCCTACAACACTGCTATGAGTTTTGACCGAATGACAAGAGGTTTGGTTGTTTTGTTTCTTTGTTTGTGTCTTTACTTTTACTTATAATGTTACACTCTATATACATTTCTGTCTCTTCTCATTTACATTGTTATTGTCAGATATTACATTTTCATTCATTGTATGTCCATTAACAGAAATTTATAATTTGTATCTTATATATTTATCTTTTAAATCACATATGGAAAAATACAATCATTACAACTCAAAAGTACAATCATGCAGGCTTTTAAATTTATATTTACCTATATAGTTACCTTTACCAGTGTTTTTTCTTTCTTCTAGTGAGTTCCTATCTATTATCTTAATTTCATTTTGAAGAAATCCTCTCAGTAGGTCTTTCAGGTAGGTCTTTTAACAATTAACCCCTTCAACTTATTTTTGTAAATTGTTGGTGTCATTTTGCTCTTACTTTTAAAGGACATTTCTGCCAGCTATAGAAATCTTGGCTGACAATTCTTTCAGCAATACAAGTATGTCATTCCACTGACTTGTGGCATTCAAGTTTCCTGAGGAGTTGTTTTTTTCTATGTCTGTGACCTTTTGGACGTAGATTACAGACACTTTCTTCTCAGACCTCTCAGCATGGGTTCAGACTACTACCTTTTCAATTAACAGTCCAGCACTTAACTGTTGGCAAGAGCCAGGGACTCCCGTATCTTGGACAAGTTTCAACGGAGCTTCCAGAATAAGACAGAGTAGAAAGAAGGACCTGGTACTTTACTTCTGAAAAAATTGACCAGTGAAAACATTATGGATAACAGTAGAACCTTGTCTGATGTAGTGCTGAACAATGAGAGCTTCAGGTTGGAAAATACATAAAATGTAATTGGAGAAGTGCTGCCCCCTTAAATTAGAATTAATCTTAATGACATGGATGCAGTCAAGCTTTCAAGACCTTCATTTGTTGGTGTGTCATGACTCCAAATGAGAAGAAACAACTGCAAACAGCCACTGATAATTGGAATATGACATTTAGGAGCTATGACTCTAAGAAAATTGGAAGCTGTCATAAACAGAATGCAAAACTATCATTATCCTAGGCATTTGTGAGCTGAAGTGGACTGGTATTGGCCATTTTGAATCAAACTTGTGGTCTACTATACTGTCAATGACAAACTGAAGATCAATGACATTTCTTTTCACAGATGTAGTCAGTTTGATTCCCGTGTATTCCATCTGGTAATGTCCGTGTGTATGGTCACTATTTATATTAATAAAAGAAGGTATTTGTAATAAAAAGTTGTTGGTCCTGCAAAGTTCTATCATGCAATCTCAGGCATTGTTCTTATCACCAAGGCCGTATTTTCCAGCTACTGTTCCCTCTTCTTTGTTTTCAACTTTTGCATTCCAATCACTAACATTTAGTTGTTGGGTACTGGTAGTATCCAACTTCATTCTAACTTTTTTAGCATCTGCTTGTTGATAATTAAAGGGATTCTGTGTTTAAAATTCCAATTAGCTTAGTAATGGGAATTGTTCCTCAGTTCAGCCTGTAATTCTTGACTTAAACTAGAGTGTTCACTGAACAGTTTGGTTATACAGTGAGCAGTTTTCCTTTTTTTCTTCATTTTTCTGTTGGCAACTTTGAAATTTTGCTCAACTGATTTTTCTTGAAAAAATCCTTAAGCGTGGCATTTTAAAAACTTAGGTACTTCTTTTGATTGATCTAATAATCCGGTGTTTAACGCATTGGATTTAATCATTAATGACTTGAAATTAACGTGGTCATGTATGAGGATGGCATCCTTAAAGGATGTTTGGGAAACTTTTGACAATTTCAAGAGGCTTTGCTTTGACCAGTGAGTAAAAGCCAGTGCAGAGGGATCATCTTTTTCTCATGGTATTCAATTTTCAATGACATTTAAGATGTGGGTTTATTCATTTCGTAACAGGGCAGTGAGGTTTAGAGTTTTAAATAGAACTCATTGTTGTTTCTGTGGCCTTTTAAAAGTATTTCTTTAGCTGTCTCATTTTAAAGCAAGACTGGCCATCTTTCCAGCCTGTGTGTAATTTTTGCTGTGAAGCTATAAGCCATTAATTTACTTGTCAAGGGATTCTTTAGTTAGAGCCAGTTGATTCGTCTTGTGAGTCAAACCAGTTACTCTTAGCAAGAGGAGTGACTTCTCAGTAGACAGGTATTGTTGTTAGATGTCATCCAGTTGATTCTGACTCATAGTGACTCCATGAACAACAGAATGAAGTACTGCCCTGTTCTGCACCATCTCCAGAAACATATTTATGCTTGAGCCTATTGATGCAGCCACTGTGTCAGTTCATCTCACTGAGGTTCTTCCTCTTTTTTGCTGTCCTACTTTACCAAGCCTGATGTCCTTCTCCAGGAACTGATCCTTCCAGATGACATATCCAAAGTATGTGACATGAAGTTTTGCAGTCCTTGCTTTTAAGGGGAATTTTGTCTGTACTTCTTCCAAGATACATACATCCATTCTTCTGACAGTCCATAATATATACAACATTCTTTACCAACACTGTAATTCAAAGGTGTTGGTTCTTCTTTGGTCTTCCTTATTCATTGTATAGCTTTCACATTCATATGAGGTGATTGAAACACCTAGGCTCATATCAGGCACACCTTAGTCTTCAGTGTGAAATCTTTGCTTTTCAACACTTTAAGAGGTCTTTGCAGCCAATTTATCCACCACAATGAGTCATTTGATTTCTTGTCTGCTACTTCCATGGGTGTTGACTGCAGATCCAAATAAAATGAAATCCTTTATAACTTCAGTCTTCTTTGTTCATTACATTGTTGCTTATTAGTCCAATTGTGAGGATTTTCCTTTCTTTATATTGAGGTATAATCCGTATTGAAGTCTTTGGTCTTCATCAGTAAGTGCTTAGATGAGTAAGCTCTTCCACTGCTGCATCTGTTTATCGCAACTGGTATTCCATCAGTTCCTGGAGTCTTGCTTTTTGCAGTGCAGCTTGGACCTTTTCCTTCAGTAGCACTGGTTCCTGAGCAGCCACTCCATCCTGGAATGGTTGAATTCCAGCCAGTTCTTTTTCATATAGTGAAAAAGAGTGGTTGAATTCCAGCCAGTTCTTTTTCATATATATTCCTTCTATTTATTTTGATACTTTGTTGTTTAATATTTTCCCCATGGAATCCTTCAATATAGAAACCTGAGGCTTGGATTTTTTTTCTTCAGCTCTTTCAGCTTGAGAAATGCCAAGTGTGTTCTTCCTTGTGGGTTTTCTACCAGTCTTTGTGTGTGTCTTTACTTTGTCTTATAGAGTTGCCTTTGGAAGCCTTCAGTTTTTTCACTAATTATTTCTTCCATTTGTGCTAACTGCTTGACTTCCAAGAGTAAGTTTCAGAGTCTTCTGAGATTCATTTTGGTCTTTTCTTTCTTTCTGATGACCTCTTGTTGTCTTCATGTACCATGTTCTTGATGTTATTGCATAACTGGTCTGGTCTTTCATCATCAGAGCCTCTAAATTCAAGAGAAATGCATTGTATTTGTTATGTTAATCAGGCAGAATTAGTGTAGGTTGTATCTTATATCAGTCTGTTTTGAGATATAAAGGAGATTAAAGAAACAGTAAATGAACGAGAGAAGGGGTAAGACAGATGTCAAGACACATGGAGATCATCAAGGAACCAGGAAGCAGAAGCAGAAGCAGAAAAGACAAGGATCTTCCTCCAGAGCCGACAGGGAAAGACTGCCAATCCAGCTACAGCTCTAAATTTTGACTTCTACCCTCCTGAACTATGAGAAAATAAATTTCTGTTAGTTAAAACCATCTGCTTGTAATCACCCAATTAAGCGATGGAAAAAGGAGATGGACAGATATTTCACTAAAAAAGAGATCCAGGCAGCCAAAAAACACATGTGGACATGTTCACGATCTTTAGTTATTAAAGAAATTCAAATCAAGACGACAATGAGATACCATCTCACCCCATCAAGGTTGGCCATGATCCAGAAAACACAAAACAACAAATGCTGGAGAGGCTGTGGAGAAAGTGGAACCCTCTTACATTGTTGGTGGGGTTGCAAAATGGTCCAGCCTCTTTGGAAAGCAATCTGGCGCTTCCTTAAAAAAATGGATATTGATAAATCATTTGATCCAGTATTCCACTACTTGGAATATATCCTACAGAATCAAGGCCTTTCACACCAACGGACACATGCACCAGAATGTTTATTGCAGCACAGTCCACGATAGCAAAAAGATGCAATCAACCCAGATGCCCAACAACAGAAGAATGGATAGGTAAACTATGGTATATATACTCAATGGAGCACTATGCAATGATAAAGAACAACGATGACTTCAGGAAACATCTCATGACCTGGTTTCAACTGGAAGACATTATGTTGAGTGAAAGTAGTCAGCGACAAAAGGACAAATATTGTATGAGACCTCTACGATAAGATCTCAAAAACAGACTTGTGTATAGAAGAAAAGACTCTTTGACAGCTTCAAGGGAGGGGAGGGAGGGTTTAGATTAGATAGTTGCTAGGTACCTGGTTGGGTGAAATTGGTGATAGCACACATTAGAAACAAGAACAATATTAAGTGGACTTAAACATAACATGAGTACTCCTTCCATCTTAACCCAATATTGCAAGGATAGAGTAGCTGGGGCAGGGGGCGGGGGACCGTGCTCTTAGGCAAAAGCGAGGCCAATTGGCACAACTAGCATTTTGTTAAGAGGGCTCTCTGCACCCCATGTTGGTGAGTGGCGTCTGGGGTCTTAAAAGCTGCGAAGCTGCCATCCGAGGGCACAGCAAATGGTCCCAACTCAGCAGGGACGGATGCTCACTGAGGACCAAAATGACAAGGTGTAAGACAACTCAGAAGACAAAGAGACCCACAGCAGTGGGTGCCTACATCGACTTGGGACCAGAATAACCGGATGGTGCCCGGCCACCACCAGTGATAGCCGCGATGGAGCTCACTAAGTTGAGTCTCACTGGCAACACAAGAATAAAAAGGGGTGCACCCTGAGATCCCCACTAAAAGACCTCAATTGACGGTCCAGTGGTTTTGGGGTTCCCCTGGGAGCATGGTCCCTCGCCCTGATGCTGCCCTTGACCATAAATCATAACGAAGATCCACGCTTCCGACAGGAATGGATTGGACTTGGCGATGCAGTGACCATATATTGGATGCACTTTATGGTTCTATACGTCTATAGGGTGTCATCCTGCTGACCTCTAGCTGGAGGAAGGAGAGTGGGTGGAGAGGAGGGAAAAAAGAGACTGTTAGGAGAATGAGACATGTATGGAGCAGAGAGAAATAGTGTGCTGTCACCGGGCAAGGAGAGCAGCGGAAGCTGCATATAGTTGGGTATGTAAATTTGTACTTGAATGTACATTTTCACTCAGTTATATTAAATAAAAAATTAAAAAAAAAAACCATCTGTTGTGGTATTTCTGTTACAGCAGCACTAGATATGTAAGACTTTGAACAAGGGAGCACTAAATAGTGGACTATCTTTCTGGTTTTCTGTAGGTGAGCTGTGCTATAGTGGTATGGATGAACTTTTCATGTTCTTGGAACTCCTTAGCAAGGCAGGTCAGGATGGGAATCCTGTCCTCCAGGATGTGGGGCTGCTCTACTGTCAATTACATTCATAGTTTCTCTGTCTTATGCTGAAAACTCAAGTTCTAAAAGATGCCAACATAATTCTTATTTGCATTTTTCCACATATAGATGTAGCTGTCACAGAATAACAATGCAGACATTACTATCAACAAAACAGTTAATGAATATAGTGTAAAACTAGTGCAGAGTTAGTTTTTTTTTTCTTTTTAGGGAAAATCCAACTAAGCATCTGCAGTCAAATTAGTTTGTGTAAGGCTATTTGGAATGACTGATATTTCCAGATATAGTGCCAACTTAATATATACACAACTTTATTTGATTTATTTTACTTTCTATTTTTAGACATTAATACTTTTAATTGTGGTAAATGTATATGTAACAAAACATCTGGCACTTCAATAGTCTTTGCCTTTATATTTCAGTGACCTTATGTTTATTTCCTGTTAAACCATCATCATTATCTATAAGCTCAGTGTCTCTTAATCAGGGATTAATTTTTAAATTTTTTGCTTTATGAGAACACAAAGTGTAGGGGAAAAAGTTGGACTTTAAATCGTCTGAAGTTCTTATGTTTTTCAAGACGAGGGCAGATTTATAATTTAATTTCGTTGTTACTATTGTTACTTGCCAGCTAGACAACTCTGACTCATGGCAGCCTTGTGTATGGGAGAGTTAAACATTGCTAAATTCTGTGCCATCCACACAATCTTTGGTGTGTTTGAGGCTGTCATTATAAGCCACTAATTCAATCCATCTCATGAAGGATTTACCTTGTTTTCACTGAGCACTTGTTTTATTAAATGTACATCTTTGCCAGGGTGTTGGTTTTTCCTGATGACATGTCTAAAGTAAATAATATGAAGTCTCAGCATCCTTGCTTCCGAGAAACGCTGAGGCAGGACATCCTCAAAGATGTATTTGTTCATTCTCTGGCAGTCCATGGTTATATTCAATATTCTTTGCCAACATCATAATTTAAATGAGTCATTTCTCCTCCAGATCTTCACTTTTCACTGTCCAGCTTTCATATGCATGTGACACAACTAAGAAGACTAAGGCCTTCGTAAAGTGTGCCTTAATTATCAACTTGACATGTTTTCTTTCTAACACTTAAAAGAAGTATTTTGTGGTAGATTTTCCCAACGCAATTTGTCATTTGATTTCTATCCTACTGCTTCCACAGGCATTGATTAGTGACCCAAGTAGAATGAAATCTTTGATAATTTCAATTCCTTTGCCATTTATCGTGGTGGTGTTTATTGGTCAGATTTTTAGGATTTTCATTTTACTTTCAGCTGTAATCAATACTGAATGTTGTAGTGTTTGACCTTTATTAGTAAGTGTATCAAGTCATCTTCGTTTTCAGGATACATCATCTACACATCACAGATTGTTAATGAGTCTCTTTCCAATCTTCATGCCACGTACTTTGACATATAGTCCAGCTTCTTGGATTATATATTTTAAAATTAAATGTATGTGTACTGAAAATTAACATGTACATGTTTTTACAACAATAAAAAAATTAAGTACAGGAAACAACCCAATTATCCATCAATATATACATATCACACTTTGTTTATTTATAAATATGACATTTATACATATATATGTCTTATCTAAGAATTCATTGCCAAAAACAAAGCCAGGAGATTTACCTCTACATTTTCTTCTAAGAGTTTTATGGTTTGTCTTAGCCTGGTTTCTTTAGGGAAGCAAAATACCTAAAGCTTGTAGACATATGTAGAGAGAGATTTATATCAAGAAAATGGCTCATGTGATTGCAGAGGCTGGAATATCCCACGTCTGTGCATCAGGATAGAGATGTCTCCTGATTCATGTAGCCACAGGGCCTGGCGAACCCAAGATTGGCAGGTGAGACAGCAGCACTCTTCCTCGTAGGTGACGAAGATTGATGAATCCTATGATCAGCAGACAAGATGGAAGGTAAGCTGCTAACTAAAGTTCAAGAACTGGAGATCAGATGAACAGGAGCCAGCTACAGAATTGGGAGAGAGCAAAAGCCCGTGAACCTTGCCAGAAAGCCAACTTATATTTTATGTGGGCCACACGCCAGATGAAACTCTGTTTCAACTAATTAGCTCCAGTAGGTTTCTTATGGAATCTTCAGGATTCTCTATATATTAAGACCATGTCATCTATGAATTGATATTGCCTTATTTCTTCTTTCCCAGTTTGGATGTCTTTTATTTAATTTTCTTACCTCATTCTTGAGACTAGAACTTTCAATACAATGCAGAATAAGAGTGGTGAAAGTGGGTATTATTACCTTTTTTTTTTTTTTTTAAGTCTTAGGGATTTGTCTGATACTTCCAAGTGCTTCATTCCTGCCAAGGCCTGTCACCCACAAAGGCCTTTGTGAACAAAGTTACGGGTCTATGTGACGGTGGGTGGAGGCATTTCACCCATGACATATTTCTGGCCATACTGTCCTTGATAATATTTTGCCTCAACTGCACATCCCCCTCCTCCTGCACCCCCTGACCTTGAAGCACAGAGCTAGTTGAGCTCAAGGTCGGGCCATTACCTAGAAGGCCCTAATAGTATGTAAAGAGACCACTTATCCCGGGCCATTATCTGGAAGGCCTTAATGATTAATATGTAAAAAGACCACTTGTCTCAGGCCATTATCCAGAAGACCCTAATAATTAACATGAAAAAGAGACCATGAGGTATAGGTTTCTTGTTAGCCAATAGCCTGTGTGGTCAGGGGGCACGGTGAAAATCACATCACCTCAAGTTAGCTAATAGCTTGTGTGGTAGGGGGGCAGGGTGAAAATCACGTCACCTCAACTATAAAAAATAAAGGAAGACAGACCTTAGCAGGCTGCCATTCTCCAAAACTCTTTCCTGTCTCAGTCTCATTTCCTCCGCTGACGCTGTACCCTCCCTTTGTGGGGCGCCAAAAAAGTTGTTGGGGCTGGCTCCCGCCATATTCCTTTTTATAGCTGAATATTCCACTGTATACATGACACCATTTGCTTTTCCATTTAAGCCAAGCCAATAATTTGGGGGGCTGGTTCCAAATTTTGACTATTGTGAATTGTGCTGCTATAAACATTCATTGTATAAGGATTTGTTTGAGTAACTGTTTTTAATATGTATCTAGGAGTTGACAGATGCTTCGAAAGTTCTTTGATAACACCAAGAAACACACATTTTCAGAAATGGAAGAATGACAACATGTGTAAACTTTACATTTAACAATGCCTTGTCAAGGACTGAATTGTGTCCCCCCAAAAATGTTTGTAACCATTTGGCTAAGCCATGATTTCTAGTTGTGTGATGCTCCTGTATGCTCTAAACCATGCCTCTATGATGTTAATGATGGTCAGCAGTTATGTTGATGGGGCAGGACTCAATTTGTAAGATTGTTTCATACATTGAGGCAATCTTTTTGGATATAAAGGAAAGAGAAGCAAGCAAAGAGATTTGGGGACCTCATAATACCAATAAACAGCATGAACAGCAGCAGCTTTGGAGAGGACGTGATGTCCCTGTGCGTCAGAAACTCTAGTCCAGGGGAAAATTAACAAGGAGCTTCTTTCAGAGCCAACAGAAAAAGACATCCCCTGGAGCTGATACCCTAATTTAGAATCGTACACTACTGCACTGTGAATCAATAATTTTTCTCTTTTTAAAGATATCTGCTTTTGGTATTTCTGTTAGTGCAATACCAGGTGACTGGAACACACATGATTTACTCCTCCCACCTACCCAGAAGAAGGGGGCCCAGATCCCATTCTACCTTATTCTCCTGTCAGAGGCAAGATGTTACTTATGGGTCTAGGAGACATTTCCCAAGAAGAAGACCTCCCGGTGTGCCCTCTTCTCTAGAATGACAGTAGGAGCCCCCCCAACAATCCTTTCCACAGTAGGATGTCCATAGCCAGTACATCATTCACTGGCAACAAGAAATGTCTTCACTAAATGCTGGATTTTGTATTTTGTGCATGTTTTAGTCAGCTAGGGCTGCTCTAACAGGAACACCACAAGTGAATGGCTTTAACAAAGGAAGGTTTATTCTTACGCAGTCCGATAGGTTGCAAGTCTGTATTCAGGGTGTCCACTCCAGCGGAAGGCTTTCCCCTTGTCGGCTCTGGAGGAAAGTCCGGTATTGCATCATTCTTTGTCCAGGGAGAGTCTTGGTGCAGGAACCTCAGGTCTGAAGGATGCGCTCTTCTCCTGGTGCTGCTTGCTTGATGGTAACGAGGTTCCCAATTTTCAGCCTGTTTCTCTGTCCTTTTATCTCTCATAGGATGAAAGGATTAAGTGTGGGGCAAGCCATACTCCAGGGAAACTCCCTTTACAGCAGGGCACGGAAGTAATCCTATGAAGGAATTTACAGCCCCACCCCAATCCTTTAACATACAGTTTAGGGAAACCACAAAATGGAGGACAGTCACAAGATACTGGGAATCATGGCCCAGCCACATGACTATACATATTTTTGGGGGGACACAATTTAACCCATCACAGTGCACAAAACTTGAAAACAGAAGACACCCTCAAAATTAACCCAGGCTTTCAAAAGAATCTATTTCTGAAGGTCCAAAATTCCAGAGAAATGCATTTTTTTTCTGAAGTAGTTTTCCGTTTGTTTAGTTGTTATTAAGTGATCATTCCATGGCTCTGTGGAAGTTTGGGAGAATTATAATTTTTATATATTGTATATTATTTAAATAAGAATCTTAAAAGTAAATTGTTTCCATTTTATTCTATTTGTTGGTATGTGAATTACTGTATATTTTTGGTATTGTCAACAATCCACGAAGAAAAGTGCAGAATCACAGTGAGAATTTTGTCTTCTAAAATAATTTTGAACATATCTCCATTAATTTCATTGCGATTAGAGTAGTTGCCAAACAGTTTCCAGAGTGATTGCATGATTTTTACTCCCCACCAATGAGCAAGGTTCCAGTTTCTCCATATCCTTGCCAACCCTTCAGATTTTTCTTTATTATAGTTATTGTAATTTATATGAAGGTTCACAGAAAAACCTAGCTTCTCAACAACAACAACAACAAAATACAATTTTAAAAAATTCGAAGCCATCTCTTAGGGTTGTTCTCTGCCTACTCCTTCACCCTCTTCCATGCTCTGTTTCTTGTCTGCCTTGAGCTGTAAAGCTCTTCAAAACCTTAACATCCACAATTATCTCCCTTCTCAACCTCTTCATTTCTACACTTTTTGGTCCTTTCTGTTCCTTTCTCCATAACACATCACTATCCCCAGACAGTCATGGTAGTATGTGTCTTTAAACGATTCTGATAGATGCTACCCAGAAAGTCACAGGAATCTAATAGATGAAAAACAAAAGAAAAGCATCTGCTCAATTGCTCAAGGAACTGCCAGACAGTTAAAATACACAACCACAATTTTTCTTTTGAAGAAAAAAAATGTTGTATTGCTTCCCTCTGCATCAGCAAACTTTCCCAGCAATGCAGGCTGTTGTCCCTATAGCTGCTGCCAAGGTAGGGATTGGCAGATAATAGATATATAAGAGAAAGCACCACAACTCTCTCTTACTGAATACCCATGGCATTTTCCTTCATTAAGGACTGCCTTGGTTGCCATGTGTTTAATTAGAATCCAGAGTTCTGAAAAAATTGATTGCAGTTGTTTTGTTTGTTTGTGTTTTAAAATTTGGCAGCTGATTAGTTGTTTTAGTGGAAAGACTAGTTTTTGAATTGTCCTATTGTTTTCTGTGGGAACTCCATGAGCTTTTCTTCTAATGGCTTAGCAGTCTTTGCTGATAATTGCAACAGTTATTTCTTTACATAAATCTGTTGAAAGATGTGATCAAATGCTTTCCAATTACCATTCTTAAAATTTGCTGAGCTACAAAATGTACTCATTTTAAGATTGCTGATCAAAATTTCACTTCAAAATCAGTATTGTTTCTCCAAAACTTTGCCAGCTTTGGTTACGCTCCTTTAAAAGTCTAGTTGCCTTCTAATACATTGCATATTTCTCCACATGTCTGTCAATTTATCGTACTATGGGGGCTTGGGTATTACTATGATTCTGGAAACTATGCCACCAGTATTCAGATAATTCAGATACCAGCAGGGTTGCCCATGGCGGACAGGTCACAACTGAGGTTCCAGACTGAGACAGGTTAGGAAGAAGAACCTGGCAATCTACTTCTAAAAACAACTAGCCAATGAAACCTTATGAATAGCAGTGAAACACTGATACAGTGCTGGAAAATGAGCCCCCCAAGCTGGAAGGCACTGAAAAGACAGTTAGGGAAGAGTTGGCTCCTCAAAGTAGAGTCAACCTTAATCACATGGATGCAGTCGAGTTTTGGGGACCTTCATTTGCTTATGTGATGTGACTCAAAATTGGAAGAAATAGCTGCAAACATCCTATAATAGTTGGAATGTGGAATGCACTAAGTATGAATATAGGAAAACTAGAAACCATCCAAAATGAAATGGGATGCCTAATTATCAATATCCTGGGTGTTAGTGAGCCAAAATTGACTGGTATTAACCATTTTGAATTAGATAACCATGTGATTAACTATGCCAGGAATGACAACTTGAAGAGGAATGCTGTTGCATTCATCATCAGAAAGAACGTTTCAAGATCTATTCTGAAGCACAATGCTGTCAGTGATAGGGTAATATCCGTAAGCTGACAAAGAAGGCCAGTTATTCAAATTTATGCACCAACCACTAAGGACAAAGATGAAGAAACTGACTTCTGCATTCAAAAATGTATTGAACATGCAGTGAGAAGCATTGGTATGTACTAGTGATTGGAATGTGAAAGTCAGAAGTAAAGAAGAAGGATCAGTAGTTGGAAAATAAAGCCTTAGTCATAAAACAACAGAGATTTGCCTGATAGAATTTTGCAAGACCAACAACTTCTTGACTGCAATTATCGTTTTTCACCCACATAAACAGTGATGTAAGAACTTTTTTTTTTATTATGACCGAGTGAAAATGTACATTCTGTGATGTAAGAACATTTAACAATCTATGTAAATTTGCTGTAAAACACCTGGAACTTCCATGGCCAGTCTATTCTAACTGCTCCTGCCCCTCTGTGACAGCCAGAACTCCCCATGACCTTTTGACCAAGATCTGACTCACCTCACCTTATATCTCTGCTCCAGTGATGAGCCTCTAGAACAGTCCTGTGTACATTCTAAATTCGGAGCATTTGTTCATTTCCAACTGCACTGCTTGTTTTGCATAATCTGGTTCAGTCTTTGTCAGCAATAGTGTTGGATGCAGTTTAAGGTTAGAGAGTCTGGGGACCATGCTCCCAGGAGGCCCTCCAGTCTGACACATCATCAAATGTGGTCTTTTGGTAGAGCTCTAACTCTCCCTAATCTTTCTCCCACTGAGTCTGGGGTTTCGTACCTTGCACCCCCTCCAAGCAGTTACTGGTCATGGCAGGGAAACATCTAGTTCTTCTGATCCCTTGCTGAAGCTGACAGAGGATCATACAGCCCCTTTCATATGATGGGCTCATATTTTCCTCCTGTCTTTGATATCTACCATTCACCTCTGGTCCCGGTGAATTGGAATCCATTGATGTTAAAAACTTAGTAGCTTTTAAGATCCCAAATACCACTCACTCAGGTGGTTTGCAGAGCATTTTTCAAAGAGAAAAATAAAAGAAAGCTTGGGTATGCCAGTTAATCTGGATGTTCCCTGAAAGGATGGCCACCAGGCCTCAAATCCTGTTAACTCTATCTTTTCAAAGAAGTGGACCACATTTAGTTGGTTCAAAACCACATTCTGGTTTTGAAGTACAGCAGCTGTGTGTACCTCTTTTCTAGTACATGCTGGCAAATCCTAACCCAACCCAAATCCTAAGCACTATGTAATTTGTGTAAATCTCTTTTCCTCTCACCCTAGTAAACATCAAAATGTATTCTTTCGTGCTTAAGTGACTTGTTACCTTCTTATTATAATGGTCTTATACAATGTTTGTCCTTTTACCTCTGGCTAATTTCATTCATCCTAATATCCTCCAGATGGTCTCACATTATCAGGTATATTTCCCTAAGCCACTGTTGTTTCTTATCATTGTGTAGTATTCCATTGTATGAATATACCATAATTTTTTTAACCATTTGTCTGTTGATATGCATCTAGATTGCTTTCATCTTTTTGCTACTGTGGAGACAGCTGCAGTAAACATTGGGATACACATAGCTGTTTGAGTGGCGGCCCTTATTTCTCTGTGATATATTCCAAGGAGTGGGATTGCTGGATCATATGGTATTTCTATTTCTAGTTTTCTAAGAAAGGGTCAAATCGATATCCATAGTGGTTGTACCATTTTAAACTCCTACCAACAGTATAGAGGAGTTCCAATTTCTCTATATCCTTTCCAGCATTTATTATTTTGTGTTTTTTGGATTATTGCCAGCTTTGTTGGGAGTGTAATGATATCTCATGGTAGTTTTGATTTGGATTTCTCTGATGGTTAGTGATCACGAACATTTCCTCATGTTTCTGCTGGCATCCTGTATGTCTTCTTTGTTGAAGTGCCTGTTCATGTCCTTTGTCTGTTCCTGTCCTTTTTTAAATGGGTTGTTTGTCTTTTTCTTGTTGAAGTTTTGCAGCATCTTGTAGATTATAGAGATTAGATATCTATTGGAAGAATGGGTAGACAAAGATTCTTTCCCACGCTGTAAGTAGTCTTGTTACTCTTTTGATGAATGCTATGGATATGCAAAGTGTTTGATTTTTAAGCCGTTTGTCTATTTTCAGTTCCGGCGTTTGAGGGTTATTTGGTGACATTTCGTAGACTGTTAATGCCATGTATTAGGGCTTCCATTGTCTTCCCAATTTTTTCTTCCGAGATCCTTATTGTTTGACATTTTGTATTAGGTCTTTGATCCATTTTGAGTTAGTTTTTGTCCATGGTGTGTGATAAGGATCTTGTTTCAATTTTTTGCAGGTGGATATCCAGTTACACCAACACCATTTGTTGAAAAGATTCTTTGTCCCAGTTCATGGGCTTTGGGCCTTTACAAATATCAGCTGTTCATAGGTGGATGATGTATTTGGGTTTTCAATTCTGTTCCATTGGTCTATGTATCTGTTACTGTGGGAGTACCAGGCTGTCTTGACTACTATGGCAGTATAATAGTTTTTAAGATCTGGTAGAGTGGGGCCTCCCACTTTTATTTTTATTTGTTGTTTAGTGATGTTTTACTTGTCCTCAGCTTTCTCCCTTTCCATATGAAGTTGGTGATTTGTTTCTCCATCTTGTTAAAGAATATCACTGGGATTTGTATTGAGATTGCATTGTATGTGTAAGTCACTTTGAGTAGAATAGTCATTTTCACTATGTTGAGTCTTCCTATTCAAGAATGAGGTAGGTTTCTCCACTTATGTAGGTCACTTTTCATCTTTTGCAGTGGAGTCTTGGAGTTTTCTTTGTATAGGTCTTTTATATCTCTGGTTAGGTTTATTGCTAGGTATTTTATCATCCTGGGGACTATAGTAAACAGTAATGATTTTGAGATTTCCTCTTTGATGGTCTCTTTCTTGGTGTGAAAGAATCCAACTGATTTAGGTATGTTTATTTTTTATCCAGTACCTTATTGAAGACTTCTATTAGATCTAGTAATTCTTTGGTGGATTCTTTAGGGTTTTCTGTGTACAGGATATGTCATCTATAACCAGGGATAATTTAACTTCTTCTCTACCAACCTAGGTTCCCCTTATGTCTTTATCATACCTGATTGCTCTGGCTATGACCTCCAGAACAATGTTGAATAGAAGTGGTCACGCTGGGCATCCTTGTCTGGTACCTGTTCTTAAGGGGAATGTTTTCAGCTTCTCTTCATTCTGTATGATGTTGGTAGTTGGTTTTGTGTAGATGCCCATTATTATGGCGAGAAATTTCCCTTCTATTCATATGTTGCTGAGAGTTTTTAACATGAATGAGTGTTGGCTTTTATCAAATGCCTTTTCTGCACATCATTGATAGAATCAAGCAGTTTTTGTCTTTTGTTTCATGTAGTTGATTGTATTAATTGTTTTTCTGATGTTGAACCATTACTGCATTCCTGGTGTAAATCCTACTTGGTCATGGTGAACTAATTTTTTTGATACGTTGTTGAATTCTGTTTGTGAGGATTTTGTTGAGGATTTTTGCATCTATGTTCATGAGAGATACTGATCTGTAGTTTTCCTTTTTAGTGCTGTCTTTACCTGGTTTTACTGTCAAGGTTATACTATCTTTGTAGAATAAGTTTGAGAGTATTCCATCCTTTTCCATGCTCTGGAATACCTTTGGTAATAGTGGTATATAGTGGTGTTAATTCTTCTCTAAACTCTTGATAGACTTGTCCAGTGAAGCCATCCAGGCCAGGACTATTTTTAGCTGAGAGTTTTTAAATTAACTTTTCAACCTCTTCTCTTGTGGTGGGTTCGTTCAGTTGTTCAATGTCAGTTTGTGCTAGTTTGGGGAGGCAGTGTTTTTCTAGAAAATTGTCCATTTATCTAGGTTTTTGAATTTATTAGAGTACAGGTGTTTGTAGTATTCTGTTACGAGTCTTTAAATTTCAGTTGGGTCTGTTGTGATATCATGCATACCATTTCTTATTTAGGTTATTTGTTTCCTCTCCTGCTTTTATCACTTTGGCTAACAGCTTGTCAGTTTTGTTGATCTTTTCAAAAAAACAGCTTTTGGTCTTGTTTACTGTTTCAATGATTTTTCTATTTTCTATTTCATTTATTTCTGCTCTAATTTTTATTATTTCATTTCTTCTGGAGCCTGAGACTTTTTTTGTTGGGCTCTTTCCCATTGTTCAAGTTGAAGAGCCAATTCTTTGATTTGTGTGCTTTCTTCTTTTTGTATGTGTGCATTTATTGAGATGAATTGATCTCTGAGCACTGCTTTTTTTGTGTTCTGCAGATTTTGATAGGACGTGTTTTCATTTTCATTTGATTCTATGAATTTCTTTATTTCATCTTTGATTTCTTCTATTGCCCAGTAGCTCTTGAGTAGAATATTGTTCAGTTTCCACAGTTTTTATTTTAGTTCCACCTTATTTCAGTTGTTGATCTCTAGGGTTATGGCTTTGTTTTAGTCATCTAGTGCCTCTCTAACAGAAATATCACAAAGTGGATGGCTTTAAAAAGAGCAATGTTATTCTTACACAGTCCAGTAGGTTACAAGTCCACCTTCAGGGTATCCACTCCAGGGGAAGGGCTTGGTTGGTTGTGGAGGAAAATCCTTGTGTTGCATCAGTCCTTGGCCAGGGAACACCTTGGTGCATGAACCTCAGGTCTGAACGATGCACTCTGCTCTTGATGCTGCTTTCTTAATGATATGAGGTTTACAACTCTCTGCTTGCTTCTCTTTTCTTTCATCTCTTGTAGGACAAAAGGATGAAATGTGGTGTAAGTCACACTCCACGGAAACCCCCTTTACAGTGGAGCAGGGAGGTGACCTTAGGAACAGATTTGCAGTCCTATCCTAATTCTCTTTAATACACAGCATAGGAAAATCACAAAATAGAGGCCAATCACACAACACTGGTAATCAAACCCCAGCCAAATTTCTATACATATTTTTTGGGGGACACAATTCAATCAATGACAGGCTTTATGGTCTGAAAAGAACCTTTGTATTATTTGAACATATATATATATATGTGTGTGTATATACATGTTTATTGTGATTGAGTGAAAGTGTACAATCCAATTTAAACTTGCATGTCCACATATCAGCAGCTCCTTCTGCTCTCCTTGCCTGGTGACAGCACACCCCTCCTTTTCATTCTATATATGTCATATCCTTTTAACAATCTTCTATAACCTCCTCTCCACCCTCTCCACTCCCTTCTAGTAAGAGGCCAGTAGGACAGCATCCTATAGACGTGTAGAAACAAAGTGCACACATGATATGGTCACCTTGTGTCCCTGAATCTGATCCATTTCTGTCAGAAGAGTTGACCTCAGTAATGATTTATGATCAGAGGCTGCATCAGATCTAGGAGCCATGCTCCCAGGAGGAACTCCTAGGCCTTAAGAACATCAGTTGTGGTCTTTTAGTGGAGTTCTTAGGGTGCACCCCTCTTTTTCTCATGTTGCCACTGGGACTTGACCCTGTGAGCCCTATCATGACTCATTGGTGGAGGCCAGTGTCATGGTTGGAATTGTGTCCCCCCAAAAATGTGTGCAGCCACGTGGCTGGGATATGGTTCCCAGTATCTTGGGACTGTCCTCCATTGTGTGGTTATGTTAAAGGATTAGGGTAGGGCTGTGAATTCCTGCTGTGGGGGGAGTTTCCCTGGAGTATGGCTTGCCCCACCCTTAATGCTTTTAGCTTGCAAGGAATAAAAGGAAAAAGAAACAACGGACAATTTGAGAACATCGTTACCATCAAGCAAGCAGCACCGGGAGCAGAGCGCGTCCTTCAGACCAGAGGTTCTTGCGTGAGGACACTCCCTGGACAAAGACTGATGCAATACCGGACTTTCCTCCAAAGCCGACAAGGGGAAAGTCTTTCCCTGGAGCGGACACCCTGAATATGGACTTGCAACCTACCGGACTGTGTAAGAATAAATCTTTCTTTGTTAAAGCCATCCACTCTGTGGTATTTCTGTTAGAGCAGCCTAGCTGACTAAAACAGCCATGTACCATCTGGCTCTTCTGGTCACATGTTGATACAGTCATTCATGTCAGTCCTTCTGTCTTCTGGCTTCTTTTTCACCTCATGTTGTTTTTCACCTCATGTTGTTTTTCTTGGTGATCATTTGTTCCAACTGAGTTGGGATTATTTGGTGTACCTTGGATGGCAACTTACTACCTTTTTTTTTTTTAATTATTTATTTATTTTTTATTTTATTTTATTTTATTTTTATTTAACATAACTGAGTAAAAATGTACATTCACATGTAAATTTACATGTCCCCCTATATGCAGCTTCCACTGCTCTCCCTGTCCGGTGACTGCACACTATTCCTCTCTGCTCCATACATGTCTCATCCTCCCAACAGTCTCCTTTCCCCTCCTCTCCGTCCACTCCCCTTCCTCCAGCCAGAGGTCAGCAAGATGATATCCTATAGATGTATAGAACCATAAAGTGCTTCCAACATATGGTTACTCTGCATTGCCAAGTCCATTCCATTCCTGTCCAAAGAGTGGACCTTTGTTATAATTTATGGGAACGGGCAGCATCAGGGCCGGGGGCCATGCTCTCAGAGGAACCCCAAAACCGCTGGACCATCAATTGAGGTCTTTTAGTGGAGATCTCATGATGCACCTCTTTTTATTCTTGTGTTGCCAGTGAGGCTCCTCTCTGTGAGCTCCGTCATGGCTATCACTGGTGGTGGCCGGGCACCATCTGGTTCTTCCGGTCCCAGGTCGATGTAGGCACCCACTCTTGTGCAACTTACTACCTTTTAAGACCCCAGATGACACTCTCCAACAGGGGGTGCAGAAGGCTCTCTTAGCAATAGGCTAGTTTTGCCTATTGTCCTTGATGTCCCCTGAGAACATGTTTCCTGGATCCCTGTCCCTGCTACTCTATCCTTGCAATGTTGGGTTAAGACTGGAAGTTTTCAGTTTATGTTGAAATCCAGTAAATTTATCTTCTTTCTAATGTGTGCTGTCACTGATTTCACCCAACCAAATTTCCATCAACTATCTAATATATAACCAACTCCTCTCACCCTGCCTCCCCTCCATTGTAGCCATGAAAGAGTCTTTTCTTCTAAGATCAATATTAACTGGACTTCAATACAATTTGAGTACTCTTCCGTCTTAACCCAATATAGCAAGGACAGAGTAGCTGGGGCTGGGGCTGCGGGCTGGGGACCATGCTCTCAGGTGAAATCGAGGCCAATTGGCACAACTAGTGTTTTGTTAATGAGAGCTCTCTGCACCCCACATTGGTGAGTAGTGTCTAGGGTCTCAAAAACTGACAAGCTGACATTTCAGGGTACAGCAAATGGTCCCAACTCAACAGGAACAGATGATCACCGAGGACCAAAACAACAAGGGGAAAAGAGAGACTCATGTGAGTGGGCCTCTACATCTACTTGTGACCAGAAGAACCAGATGGTACCCGGCCACCACCAGTGATAGCCACGGTGGAGCTCACAAAATTGAGTCTCACTGGCAACCCAAGAATACATAGGAGTGCACCCTGAGATCTCCACTAAAAGACTGCAACTGATGGTCCAGGGGCTTTGGGGTACCCCTGGGAGCATGGCCTCTGGCCCTGATGCTGCCCCTGTCCGTAAATCATAATGAAGGTCAACTTTTTTGGACAGCAATGGATTGGACTTGGTGACACAGAGAGACCATATCTTGTGGAAACGTTATGGTTATATTCATCTATAGGATGTCATCCTGCTGACATCTTACTGGAGGAAGGGGAGTGGGTAGAGTGGAGGGGATAGTAGACTGTTGGGAGGCTAGGACATGTATGGAGCAGAGAGGAGGGTGTGCTGTCACCAGGCAGGGAGAGCAGTTGGAGCTGCATATAGGTGGGCATGCAAATTTATATGGGAATGTACATTTTCATTCAATCATAAAAAAAGTATTTTCTTTTGTACATGAGTCTGTTTTTAAGTCCTTATCATAGGAGTCTCTTACAATATTTGTCCTTATGCCACTGACTGATTTCACTCAACATAATGTCTTCCAGTTGAAACCAGGTTATGAGATGCTTCCTAAAATCATCATTATTCTTTACCATTGCATAATGTTCCATTGATTATATATATCATAGTTTGTTTATCCATTTATTTGATGTTGGACATCTGGATTGATTCCATCTTTTTACTGTTGTAGACTGTGCTACAGTAAACATTAGTGTGCATGTATCTGTTCATGTGCCTGCCCTTGATTCTGTAGGATATATTGAAAACAGTAGAATTATTAGGTCAAATAGTGTATCTATTTCCAGCTTTTTAAGGAAGTACTAGATTGCTTTCCATACAGGTTGTATCATTTTTCAATCCCACCAGCAGTGTAGGAGAGTTCAAATTTCTCCACAGCCTCTCCACTATTTGTTATTTTGTGTTTTCTGGGTCATGGCCATCCTTGTTGGGGTGAGATGGTGTATCTCTTTGTTATTTTGATTTTGATTTCTTTAATAGCCAATGATCGTGAACATTTCTTCAGATGTCTTTTGGCTGCCTAAGTATCCTCTTTGGTGAAGTATCTTTCCATCTCCTTTGCCCAATGTTTGATTTGCTTATTTACTCTTTTCTGGTTTGTATTTTGCAGATTATGGAGATCAGACATTGATCTGACATATAGTTGCCAAATACTTTTTTCCCATTCTGTAGGTGGTCTTTTAATTCTGTTGATAAAGTTTTCAGATGAGCAAAAGTGTTTGATTCTTAGTAGTTCCTGTTTATCTATTTTCTTGTTTCATGGTCGTGCTATGTTTGTCAGATTTCGAGGTCTAAGTTGTGTGTTAAAATTTGTACTGTTGATCCTATTTTTGTTTGCATGATCTTTATTTCTTTAAGTTTAGTATTTAGGTCTTTTATCCAATTTGAGTTGGTTTTTATGTAAGGTGTGAGATATGGGTCTTGTTTCAGGTTTTTGGAAATGGATATCTGATTTTGCCAGCACGAAATTTTAAAGAACCTTTTTTTTTTACCCCAGTTTACAATCTTAGGGTCTTTGTCAAATATCAACCTTTCATGAGAGGATGATGACAACTCTGGGGTCTCACCTCTGTTGCATTGGGCTATATGTCTCTTTTTGTACCAGGACCATGCTGTTTCAACTACTGTGACAGTGTAATAGGTTCTAAAGTTGGGTAGTGAGAGGCCTCCCAGTGTATTCTTCTTTAGTAGTGCTTTTCTTATCTGAGATTTCATCCCTTTCCAAACAAAGTTAGTGATTTGTTTCTCCATCTCCTTAAAAAATGTCACTGAAATTTGTATTGGGATTGTGTTGTATATGCAGATCACTTTGGGTAAAATAAACATTTTCACAATGTTAAATCTTACTATCCATGAGCAGGGTAGTTTTCTCCATTTATGTAAGTGTTTTTTAGTTTCTTGCGGTAAGGCTTTGTAGTCAGTTCCCTTTGTATAGTTCTCTCATTTCTTTAGTTAGATTATTCATAGGTATTTTATCTTCTTGGGGGCTATAGTAAATGGTATTAATTTGGTCATTTCTTCTTTAATGATCTCTTTGTTGGTATAAAGGAATCCTTGATTTACTTATGTTTATCTTGTATCCTGAGACTTTGCTGAACTCTTCTATTAGTTTGAGTAGTTTACTTATGGATTTTTTAGGATTCTCTGCATATACAATCATATCATCTGCAAATAGGAAGATTTTTACCTCTTCTTTAACAATGCAGATGCCCTTTATTTCTTTGTCTTGTCTAATTACCCTGGCCAGAACTTGTAGTACAACGTTGAATAGGAGAGGTGAGAGTGGGCATCCTTATCTAGATGCCGTTCTCTAAGAGATTTCTTTGAGTCTCCCCCATTCAGGATGACGTAGGCAGTTGGCTTTGTGTAGATGGCCCTTATTGCGTTGAGGAATTTCCCTTATATTCCTATTTTACTGAGAGTTTTTAGCATGAAATAGTGTCGGACTTTGTCCAGTGCCTTTTCTGCACCAATTGACAAAATTAGGTGATTCTTGTCTTTTGTGTGATTGATCACATTAATTGCTTTTCTGATGTTGAACCAGGCTTGCATTCCTGGGGTGAGTCCAACTTGGTCATGATGAATTATTTTTTTGATATGTTGTTGAATTCTTTTGGCAAGGATTTTGTTGAAGATTTTTGCATCTAGGTTCATGAGTGATATTGATCTGTAATTCTCCTTTTTTGTGGACTCTTTCCCTGGCTTTTGTATCAGAGTTAGGCTGGCTTCATAGATGGATGTGGAAGTTTTTCATTCCTTTCTACGCTGTGAAATAGTCTTGGCAGTATTGGAGTTAACTCTCCTCTAAAAGCTTCATGGAATTCTGTGGTGAAGCTGTCTGGGCAAGGGCTTTTTTTGGTTGGTAGTTTTTTGATAACTTTTCTATCTCTTCCTTTGTGATGGGGTTATTAAGTTGTTCTGCTTCTCCTTGTAATAATTTTGGTAAGTGATGTGAATCTTTCAATTTGTCCATTGCCTGTAGGTTTTCAAATCTATTAGAGTACAGTGTTTTGTAGCATTCTATATGTTCGATTTCTGTTGGATCTGTTGTGACATCTCCCATCTCATTTCTTATTTGGGTTTTTTGTTTCCTCTCCTGTTTTTCTTGTGTAAGTTTAACAAATGGTTTGTCAATTTTGTTGACGTTTTCAAAAAATTAGCTTTTGGTTTTATCAATTTTTTGAATTGCTCTTCTATTCTTGAATTCATCTGATTCTGCTCTAATCTTTTAATTCTATTAATAAAGTCTTTGGATGAGCAAAAGTGTTTGATTCTTAATAGTTCCCATTTATCTACTTTCTCTTCTGTTGATTGAGGTTTGTTTGACAGATTTTGGAGTCTGTCCTCATTGTGTATTAAAACTTCCATTGTTGTTCCTACCTTTTCTTGGATGAGCTTTAGCGTTTTAGGTTTGATATTTAGGTCTTTTATCCAGCTGGAGTTGGTTTTTGTATAAGGTGTAAGATATGGATCTTGATTCAGTTTATTGCAGATGGATAACCAATTTTGCCAGCACCATTTGTTGAAGAGACTGTTTTTACCCCAGTTTAATGTCTTAGGGCCTTTGTTGAATATCAACTGTTCAGAGGCAGATGGTGTCATCTCTGGGGTCTCAATTCTGTTTCATTAATCAGTCTGTCTGTTCTTGTACCAGTACCAGGCTGTTTTGACCACTGTGGCAGTGTAGTATGTTCTAAGGTCGGGTAATGAGAGGCCTCCCAGTATGTTCTTCTTCTTTAGTAGTACCTTACTTATCTGGGGCTTCTTCCCTTTCCAAACAAAATTGGTGATTTGTTTCTCCATCTCATTAAAAAATGATGCTGGAACTTGTATTGGGATTGCATTATATAAATAGATTGCTTTGGGTAAAATAGACTTCCTATCCATGAGCAGGGTAGGTTTTTCCATTTATCTAAGTCTCTCTTAGTTTCTTGTAGTAAGGGCTTGTAGTTCTCTTTGTAAAGGTCTGTTATTTCTCTGGTTAGATTAATTCCTAGGTACTTTATCTTCTTAGGGGCTATCACAAATGGTATAGATTTGATAATTTCCTCCTTAACAGTCTCGTTGTTGGTATAAAGGAATCCTACTGATTTACTTATGTTTATCTTGTATCCTGAGACTTTGCTGAACTCTTCAATCAGTTTGAGTAACTTACTTATAGATTCCTTGGGGTTCTCTGCATATACAATCATATCATCTGTGAACAGGGAGATTTTAACTTCCTCTCTGCCTATGCAGATGCCCTTTATTTGTTCGTCTTGTCTAATTGCTCTGGCTAGAACTTCTAGCACAATGTTGAATAGGAGAGGTGACAGAGGGCATCCTTGTCTAGTTCCTGATCTCAGGGGAAAGTCTTTCAGTCTCTCTCCATTCAGGATGATGTGGGCAATTGGCTTTGTATAAATGACCCTTATTGTGTTGAGGAATTTGCCGTCTATGCCCATTTTGCTAAGAGTTTTTAGCATGAATGGGTGTTGGACTTTATCAAATGCCTTTTCAGCATCAATGGACAAAATCAGGTGATCTTTGTCTTTTGTGTTATTTATGTGGTTAATCACATTAATTGTTTTCCTGATGTTGAACCAGCCTTGCATCCCTGGTATGAATCCCACTTGGTCATGATGGATTAATTTCTTGATATGTTGTTGTATTCTGTTGGCAGGAATTTTGTTGAAGATTTTTGCATCTAAGTTCATGAGTGATATTGGTCTGTAGTTCTCTGTCTTTGTTGGATCTTTCCGGGGCTTAGGTATCAGGGTTATGCTGGCTTCATAGAATGAATTTGGGAGTACTTCATCCCTTTCTATACTGTGAAATAGTTTCAATAGTATTGGGGATAACTCTTCTCTAAATGCTTGATAGAATTCTGCCGTGAAGCCATCTGGGCCCGGACTTTTTTTGGTTGGCAGTGTTTTGATGACCTTTTCAATCTCTTCCTTTGTGATGGGTTTATTAAATTGTTCTGCTTCACATTGTGATAACTTGGGTAGGTGGTATGAGTAAAGGAATTGGTCCATTTCCCCTAGGTTTTCAAATTTGTTAGAGTACAGTCTTTCATAGTATTCTGTTATGATGGTTTCGATTTCTGTTGCATCTATGGTGACAACTCCCTTCTCATTTCTAATTTGGGTTATTTGTTTCCTTTCCTGCTTTTCTTTAGTAAGTTTAGCCAGTGGTTTATCAATTTGGTTGATCTTTTCAAAAAACCAGCTTTTGGTCTTTTCAATTTTTTCAATTGTTTTTCTATTCCCTAATTCATTTAGCTCTGCTCTAATCTTTATGATCTCCTTTCTTCCGGTACCCGAGGGGTTCCTCTGCTGTTCTCTTTCTACTTGTTCAAGCTGTAGAGTTAGTTCCTTGATTTGGTTTCTTTCTTCCTTCCCAATGTGTGCATTTATGGAGATAAACAGACCTCTGAGCACTGCTTTGGCTGTATCCCATAGGTTCTGGTAGGAAGTGTTTTCGTTCTCATTGGAGTCCATGAATTTCTTTAATTGATCCCTGATTTCCTCTATAACCCATGTTTTTTTGAGCAAGATGTTGTTCAGTTTCCAAGAGTTCCACTTTCTCTGTTTTTTCTACTATTGATTTCAACTTTGATGGCTTTATGGTCTGAGAAGATGCTTTGCAATAATTCAATGGTATGGATTTTGTTGAACATTGCATTATGGCCTATCATGTGGTCAATTCTGGAGAATGTTCCATGTGCACTGGAGAAGAAGGTGTAGTTGTCTGCTGATGGGTGGAAAGTTCTGTATATATCAATGAGGTTTAGTTGGTTAATTGTGGCAATGAGGTCTTCTGTATCTTTACTGAGCTTTTTTCTAGATGATCTGTCTAGTAATGAGAGTGGAGTGTTAAAGTCTCCCACTATTATTGTGGAGTCATCTAACTCTCTTTTGAGCATAGTCAGTGTTTCTTCGACATATTTAGGTGCTCTGACATTAGGTGCATAAATGTTTAATATAGTTAAGTCTTGCTTGTGTACTGAACCTTTCAGCAGTAAATAGTGTCCATCTTTGTCCACGATGGTGGATTTCACATTAAAGTTGATTTTGTCTGAGATTAGAATTGCCACCCCTGCTCTTCTTTGTTCATTGTTAGCTTGATATATATTCTTCCAACCTTTAATTTTCAGTTTGTTCCTGTCTTTAGGTCTCAAGTGAGTTTCTTGTAGACAACATATGGATGGGTCGTGTCTTTTGATCCAAGATGACACTCAGTGTCTCTTTACTGGAGCATTCAGTCCATTCACATTCAATGTACTTATTGATAGGTATGTATTCACTGCTGCCATTGTGATATGTTTATTTTTATGTTGATGTTTTCTCTGTTGTTCTTATTAGTCTGATCTGAGACACTCTTTTTTGTGAGTTGAGTTTTCACCTTTTTCAGAGCTGGTTTTATAGTTGTTGAGACTCGTGTGTTAAATTTCTTGAAATGGTATGATACATCTTTGTTGTGCTTTACAGCTGCCCCTATGAACCCCCTTAATAAACTATTTATAAACTCAATTTTAATTACTACCAGTCTGGTCATCTTCCTCTCCATCTGGAAGGACTATAACGACTGTAGTACATCCCTCTTTTATTATGATGACACCATAGTTTTCATGATGATCACTGGATTGCTTCTTTCCAAATCAAAGCTGTGATTTACTTTGGAGGCTTCCCTAAATGAGTATTGAGTAGTGTGTCGTTCTAAAATATAAAGTTAGTGGTTTCGTTCTTCTAAGCCAAAGCCAAGAACTTCTTTCAGTATTTCTTGTAGTTTGGGTTTGGTTTTTACAAAGTCTCTGAGTTTCTGTTTATCTGGAAATGTCTTAATTTCATTTTCATGTTTGAAAGACAGTTTTGCAGGATATATAATTCTTGGTTGGAAGTTCTTCTCCTTCAAGACTTTGAATGTGTCGTGCCACTGTCTCCGTGTCAGCATGGTTTCTGCTGAGAAATCTGACGAGAGCCTACAGGGTTTCCCTCTGAATGTTAGCTTTGCCTTGAGTCTTGCTGCCTTTAAGAGTTGCTGCTTATGTTTCATTTTGTTAAGCTTGATTATAATATGTCTTGGAGTCTTTCTTTTGAGATCTATATTGGGTGGCGTACGATATGCATCTGAGATGTCTATATTCTCTTCCTTCATGATTTCTGGGAAGTTTTCTTTCAGCAGCTCAGCAACAATACTCTCTGTGTTCTCAAATGTCTCACCCTGTTCAGGGACTCCAATTAATCGAAGGTTGTTCCTCTTAATAGAGTCCCACATGCTTCTTAATGTTTCTTCATTTTTCTTGTTTCTTTTTTCTGATTTCTGCTCATAGACACTGGTATCAGTAGCTCTGTCTTCCAAGTCAGAAATTCTTCTTTCCATTTGTTCCATTCTGTTTTCTTGGCTTTGCATGGAAGCTTCTATGTCTTTGATTTTCTTCTTGATCTGTTGGATTTCAGAGTACTGGTGTTCCATCAGATCGAACAACTTGCTTAATTTTTCATTTTGTTCTGTTGCGTTTTGTATAAGGTCTAGAAGGGCCCTGTATATAATCAATTTGTATTCACTTCCTGATGCTTTCATAAAAGTTTCTTCATCTGGAAAACTCCTTGGTTGCTTTGTTTGGGAGCCTTCTGAAGCCATGAGTGATTGCTTGTATGCCACAATTGTCTGTTGCTTTTTGGGTCCCATGTGAGTATATAGAGGCTGGAAGAGGTACTGTGAGGATGGATTGCAAATGTTTCTCTAGGCTGTCTTCAAATGTAAAGCAAAAGGTATCTGACCAGTTCACAAGTCAGTTAGGTTTTCAGGTGTAGAGGTCCCTCTTCCCATCTGACAAAGTAAGCGCCACTGTATCCAACCCCAGATGATAACAAACTAGTTCAGAATACAGCACTGCTAGTGCCCTGGTGGCCTCTGCTGACAGGGCCTAGCCTTATCCAACACTGTGTCGAGTACTGGTTTTGTGATAGAAAAGCGCTCTCTTGTGGGCAGGGCCTGGCTCCCAAGCTAAGAATTAGGTCCAGCTGCGGCCACCGTACCCTAAATGGCGTCCTCCACACAGGCAGCAGACAGGGGGGCTAAAGATGCCCAGAGGCAGCGATTCCTCTGCTTCTGTTGCAGAGCCCCCAATGTAGGCAGCACTATGCAAAATCACTACTTTTCTGACGGAGAAGCGCTGTCCCGTTTGCAGGCGCTGGCTCCGAGGCTAAGAACGAGGTCCCACTAAAATCTCGGTACCAACATGGCGTCCCGCACCCTGACCACAGAGTTCCGCACAAACCCCACTGAGCCAGCTACAAAACGAAAGGCTCAAAGTGTCTAGATTAACAGAGTCCCGAGCCTGGCTCTCAGAATATGGGAATTTCGCCTGCCTATCCCCCCAGCAGCGTGTCTGAGTCCAGCCGCCGGGCAAGGCCCAGCTCTGCCCGCCAGCCAAGACCGAGGAAAAAAAAAGTCAAAATGGTGCGTTTACCTTCCATCTGTGAGAGCCGGGGCTAGCCAGGAGTGGGAGTCAGCGAAAGAGAGGAGATTTTTCACTGAATGATATAAAGTCCCAATTAACAGCTCTGTGCCGTGTCCTGAGGCTGATTAGGTGCTCAGAAGGCTCTGTTTGATTGTCAATTCAGGTCTTGGTTTCCAGAGGGATAGAAAGAGACGTGTCCTTCGTCCGCCATCTTGACTCCGCCTCTGCTCTAATCTTTATGATCTGTGTTCTTCTGGTGACTGAGGGCTTCCTCTGTTGCTCTGTTTCTACTTGTTCAAGCTGTAGAATTAGCTCTTTGTTTTGGATTCTTTCTTCCTTCCAGATATGTGCATTTATAGTGCCAGACTGACCTTTGAGTACTGCTTTGCTGTATCCCGCAGATTCTGGTAGGATGTGTTTTCATTCTCATTTGATTCTTTATTTTGATCTTGATTTCTTCTATAACCATGGCTTTTTCAGCAAGATGTTGCTCAGTTTCCATGAGTTCCCATTTCTATCTATGTTTTTTCTGCTATTGATTTCGGCTTTTTTGATTTTATGGTCTGAGGAGATGCTTTGCAATAGTTGGATGATTTAGATTTTGTTGAGATTTGCTTTACATCCTAACACATGGTCTGTTACGGAAAATGTTCTATGTGCACTGGAGAAGGTGTAGTTATCTGTTGATAGATAAAATGTTCTGTATATTCAGGATGCTATCCTGCTGATCTCTTACTGGAGGCTGGGGAGTGAGTGGGAGGAGGGGGTAAGAGATCATTAGGAGGATATGACATGTATAGAATGGAGAGGAGAAGTGTGCTGTCATCAGGCAGGGAGAGCAGGGGGAGCTACACAAAGGCGGGCATGCAAATTTATACAGGATTGTACATTTTCACTCAGTCATAATAAAAAATAAATAAATAAAAAAGTCCTGTATGTATCGATACGGTCTAATTGGCTAATTGTGGCAATAAGATCTTCTTTGTCTTTACTATGCTTTTTTCTAGAGTATCTGTCCAATATTGAAAGTGAAGTGTTGAAGTCTCCCACTACTATTGTGGAGTGATTTATCTCATTTTTCAATGTAGTCAGTGTTTGTTCAGTGTATTTAGATGCTCTGGTATTTGGAGCATAAATATTTAATGCTGTTAAGTCCTGCTTCTGCATTGAAGCTTTCAGCAACAAATAGTGACCATCTTTGTCCACAATGGTGGATTTTACATGAAAATCTATTTTATCTGAGATTAGTATTGCCACGCCTGCTCTTCTTTGTATGTTGTTCACTTCACATATATTATTCTATCATTTAATTTTAAGCTTGTCCACTTGGCTCACTTGGCTTGGCCATATCTTTAAGTGTGAGGTGAGTTTCTAGTAAGGAACATACAGAAGGGTTGTGTCTTTTGATCCAAGATGTCACTTGTTGCCTTTTTACTGGAGTGTTCAGTCCATTTACATTCAATGTAATTATTGATAGGCATGTGTTTAGTGCTGTTGTTTTGATGTATTTTGTTTTGTGTTGGTGTTTTCTCTGTTGCTCTTAATATTCTTTTCTGGGACATTCTTCTTTATGGGTTGATTTTTCACCCTTTTCAGTGTAGGTTTTGTGTTTGTTGAGACTCCTGTATTATGTTTCTTGTTTTGTTATGCTGCATCTTTATTGTACTTTGTGGCTACCCTTATGAATCCCCTTAATAACTTAAGTTTAAACCCAATTTTAACATCTACATATCTTATTAACTTGCTCTCCATCTTAAAGGACTATAACTACTGTAGTATATCCCTCTTTTTAATGTGATGGTATCTTAGTTTTCATTATATGATCACTGGATCCCTTCTTTTCATGTATCTTTGAATGAATTTTGTGCCTTCCCTGAGTGGGTTTCTGGATGTTGTGTCTTGCATTGCCTCCTTAAATATACACTTAACAGTTTTGTTTTTCTAAACAAAGAGCCTCTTTCAGAATTTCCTGTAGTTTGGGTTTGGTTTTTACATAGTCTCTAAGTTTCTGTTTATCTGTGAATGTCTTAATTTCATCTTCATATTTGAAAGACAGTTTTGCAAGATACGTATTTCTTGATTGGAAGTTTTTCTCCTTCAAGGCTTTCAATGTGTCATCCTACTGCCTCCATGCTAGCATCGTTTCTGCCCAGAAGTCAGACAAAAGCCTTCAGGGCTTGCCTCTGAATGTTAGCTTTGCTTTGAGTCTCACTACCTTTAAGAGTTTCTGCTTATGTTTCATTTTGTTAAGCTTGATTATAGTATGGCTTGTTGTCTTTCTTTTGGAGTCTGGTTTTTGTGGTGTTGGATACACATCGTGGATATCTATGTTTTCTTCCTTCATAATTTCAGGGAAGTTTTCTGTCAGCAACTCAACAATACTCTGTTTTCAGGTATCTGTCCCTGTTCAGGAATTGCAATTTATTTTAGATTATTCCTTTTGATAGAGTCCCTTATGTCTCTTAATGCTGCTTCATTTTTCTTATTTCTTTTCTCTAGTATGTCCTCATAAATGCTGGTGTCAGTAGTTCTATCTTCAAGGTCAGGAAATCTAATTTCCAGTTGTTCAATTCTGCTCTTTTTCTTTCTTTTTTTTTTAACTGAGTTGTCAAATTCTGTAGTTGTGTTATTGATCTGTCAGATTTCAGAATGCTGGTGTTCCATCAGTTTGAACACCTTGCTTAATTTTTCATTTTGTTCTGCTGCATTTTGTATAATGTCTAGGAGGGCTCTGTATATAAATCTTTTGTACTCAACTTCTGATAGTATCAGAAAGGCTTCTTCATCTGGGAAGTTCTTTGGAGACATTATTGGATGTTTCTATAAGTGTTTGGCTAGGGTTTGTTGCTTTGGGGACATCTAGAGGCTGTTTAGTTTCTCTAGTGTTGCCTCAACAGGAGCTGAAGTGCAGTTCTGGGAAGGGAATTTGTCACCAGTCAGCTCTATGAACCTCAGTGACTAGGCCCAGCAGACTCTCTGGGGTAGCAGGCTCCACTTCCTGGCCCATAAATAAACAGCCCTACTTATGGAGTCACTGGGGAGCCATCAGCTGACCCAATGATGTGAGTCAGTAAAGACTATAAGAGATGCCATCGGACTGCACCACAATTATTTCTCCAAGAAATCTTATTTTAAAAAACTTTTAGCCATCTGACAGCTTCCAGAGTTAGTCAGGCTGTCAGGTGTGGTAACCCCCTCCTCCCAGCTGACAATAGAGGCACCTCTTCAGCCATTCCCAGATGTTGTGATGTAATTCAAAGTAGGGACAGGGTACTGCCCTGCTGTCATCCCCTGCTGGGCTCCACACGTAAGTCTACACTGTGCTAAACACAGCTTTTCTGTTGGAAAAGTGCTTGTTTTAGTCAGCTAGTGCTGCTGTAACAGAAATACCACAGAGTGGATGGCTTTAACAAATGAAAGTTTATTCTTACACAGTCAGGTAGGCTACAAGTCCATATTTAGGGTGTCTGCTCCAGAGGAAGGTTTTCCCCCTTGTCGGCTGTGGAGGGAAGTCCAGTATTGCATCAGTCTTTGTCCAGAGAACATCTTGGCACAGGATCCTCAGATCTGAAGGACTAGCTCTTCTCCTGGTGCTGCTTTCCTGATGGTACGAGGTTCCTAATTCTCAGTCTGCTTCCCCTTCCTTTTATCTCTTGCAGGCTGAAAGAATTAAGGGTGGGGCAAGCCATACTCCAGGGAAACCCCCTTTACAGTGGAGCAAGGATGTGATCTTATAAAGGGATTTACAGTCCCACCCTAATCCTTTAACATACAGCATAGGAAAACCACAAAATGGAGGACAGTCACAAGATACTGGGAAACATGACCCAGCCATGTGGCTACACCTATTTTACAGGGGACACGATTCAATCCATAATAGTGCTCCCCAGGCTGGCACTGCCTCTTAGCCTAGGAATTAGCCCCCGCTGAAGCCTCTGGTTGCATAACTCCATCTCCCAGTCTAACAAGACGGCATCCACATCAAACTATCCTGCCCATCATGAAATAGCTGAATCTGTGGTGGAAGTCTGAAAAGAGAAGGTAGAGGGGGCTCTCAAAATGTGGCTATTCAACCCATGGATCACTTTAGCACTGTATCTCGGTGTAGCTGCCAGTTAAGCCCATCCCTTGCCTGCCGGCCACAAAAAGGGGAAAAAAAAGTCAATAACTCCAGTTACCTTCAGTCCCTGGGAGCCAGCCATTCAGCAAGAGTTGGGGTAAGCAAAAGAGAAGAAGTTTCTCATTCAGTGTCATGTAGTCCAAACAGTGTCATGTAGTCCAATACCTTGTCCTAGGGCTCACTGGGTATCTAGAAAGCTCTGTTTAATTATCAACCTAGGCCTTAGTTTTTGAGGGGAATTAAGAAGACAGGTGCCCAGTCCACCATCTTGACTCTGCCCCTCCCCTCATATTATTTCAATATTTTATATTTTGTTTAGGATTGCTCTGTGGCCTAATATGTGGTCAATTCTGGAGAACATACCATGTGTATTGGCAAAGAAAGTATACTTGGCTGCTGTGTATATAGGGTTCTGAATATGTCTGTGAGGTCAAGTTGATTGGTTCAGACATTTAGATCTTTGTTTTTACTGAGCTTTTTTTTTTGAGCTGTTCTATCCTTTACTGAGAGTGGTGTGTTGAATTCTCCTACCATTATTGTAGAACTATCTATTTCTGTGTTTAGTGTGAATCGTGTTTATGTATTATGGGCTTTGTTGTTGGTGAGTAGATATTTAATATGGTGTGTTATCCTGCTGTATTAGGCCTTAACCAATATATTATGGCCCTCCTTACCCAGTATGGTGGATTTAACTTTAAACTCTATTTTGTCAGAGGTTAGCATTGCTATTCCTGCTCTTTCTTGGATATTATTAGCGTGATATATTTTTTTACATCTTTTAAGCTGTAGTCTGTTTGTGTCTTTGAGTGCAAGGTGTGTCTCCTGTAAGCAACATATAGATGGACCTTTTTTTTTAAATCCATTCTGCTACTCACTGTCTCTTTATTGGTGCATTTAGACCATTTACATTCAATGTTATTATTGATATGTGTGAGTTTACTACTGTCATTTTGGTGTCCTTTTTTGTGTGTTGTTGGCAATTCCTCTGTTCCATTCAATTTTATGTGTGAAGTCATTTTTCTTGACATGTTTTCTTTGCCTGTCTTTCAGTGTTGTTTTGTTTTTTTTTTTCAGACTTTCTGTTTTGCTTATTTTTTCTTTTGTTTGATGTTTTGGTGTGTAGAATTGTAGATTTTTGTTATGGTTACTTCCTAAAACCCCTTTAAGAATCTACAAGTAATCCAGCCTATAATGTCTTTGTATTTTCTAGGCTTCCTCCCTATGTGGAAGATCTATGGTTATATTAATCTGACCCTCCTTTTCATATGGTATTACATGAATTAAATTTTAAGATCTCTGACTTTCTATTTTTCAAGCTTTGGGGTTGGATATCTTTTGTGGATTTTCTGTCCTGAATATGGTTGGTCTGTCAAGTGTTGAGTGTCTGAGTGTATGTCTATTGTTATTGATCTTCTAATCAAAGAACTTCCTTCAACATTGTAGTTTTGGTCTAGGTTTTGCATATTCTCTAAATTTCTGTTTGTCTGTGAAAGCGTTAATTTCACCTTCATGTTTGATAGACAGTTTTTCAGGTTGCGTAATTCTCAGAGGGTGTTTTTTTTTTTTTTCCTTTATGGCTTTATATACGCTGTCCTATTGTCTTCTTGACAGCATGGTTTTAGCTGAGTAAGCAATCTGAATTTAGTCTTAATCATTTTAATTCTTAGGTTATTTTTTGTTTAAGTCTAGCTGACTTAGATAGCATCTCCTTGTCTTTAGTTTTATTAGGTTTGATTATAATATGCCTTGGTGTATTTCTTTTGGGACCTATCTTGAATGGGATTTGATAAGCATCTTGGATGGATATCTTCCCTTTCATGATATCAGGGAAGTTTTCTGTCAGCACATCTTCAACAATTCTGTCTGAGTTTTCATCTGTCCCTCCTGGTTATGGTGCTCCAGTCATTCATATTTTATTTCTCTTGGTTGAATCCCACATATCTCTTAGTGGTTCTTCATTTTTGTTGCTTTTTCTTAATCAGATTTTTCCTCATGTACACTGGTGTCATTTATTTTGTCTTCAGTCTCACAGATTCTGCATTCTGTTTACTTGATCCTGCTCGTTTGACTTTCTATACATTGTCAAACTTGGAAATGATTTCTGTTAATCTGTCAAATGTTGGATTGTTGCTGCTCAAGCAATTCTTGCAGCTTGTCTAGTTTTTCAGTGTGTTCTGCTGCATTTTGCCTGATCTCTTGCTTACTCTGTACATTAGTCTTTTATATTGTACTTCTGATAATTTTAGGCAGTCTTCTTTGTCTGGGAAATCCATTGATTGTCTGTTTTGGGAGCTTAGCGGTCTGCTTTTTTAACTACTTAAAAATTGATTGTTATCTTTGAGCCACCAGAAAATCAATGCAGTTTTTGTTTGGTTATTGTGGTTTAAGTTGTATCTATGAGTAGTCAAGACTTCTGAGCTGGCTTTATTTTGCAGGCTTGATAATTTGGCTAACCTGTCAGTCTGGACATTTTGGGCCTGAACCAGAGCTTCTCTGTGCTGTCTGGTGACCTTCTGCTGTGTGAAGTCATTGCCCTGTGATATGGCTGACTTGCTAGCCTGGCTGTCTGCATTCTAACCTGGTTTGCATTTGCTCAACTGATTGTGTACTAATCTGGGCCATGCTCCTTCATGCCACTGTCCAGGATCATGCCTGCACATGAGCTGCCTTCACAGACCAGCTAAGCACATGTGCCACCTTGCCATGTCCCATGTTCACCTGTGCTACCATCTCAGGTCAGTGGGACCTAGGCTTCTTGGCCCTGTGCAGTTCTCAACCCTGCCAGGTTGCATGCATGTTTATGCCACCTTCCTGGGCCCTGTACTTACCTATGCCATTGCTCCAAGTCTCCAGAACCTAATCTTCTTAGCCCTGAGCACTGTAAGACCTGTCAGGTCATGTATATGTTCACACCACCTCCCTGAGACCTGCAATCACCTGCCCCATCACCCCAGGCTGCTGGAACCTAGGCTTGTTGGAGACTTGTGCCTCTAAGGCTAGCTGGGCCGTGTCAATGTCCATGCTTCCTACCTTGGTCCAGTGCTCACCTGCCCCATCACCCTGGGATATCTGGATTTAGGCGTGTAGGCCCCTCTCAGCTCTAAGTTCTGCTGGTTCACATGTGCTTTCATGCTACCTACCCATGTCTGGTGCTGTCTTGTCCCTTTACCATGACCCTGTGGAGTCTATTGCTCTCAGTCCCTCACAGCTCTAAGGTCTGCTAGTCATGCATGCCTTTGTGTCACCTTCCTAGACCCCGTACTCTCCTGCTCCATTCCCCTGAGCTGGTGGAACCTAGTGCTATTGGTCCCTCCTGGCTCTAAGGCCTGCCTGTCATGGATGCCTTCACATCACTTTGCTGGGCTGGGCTTTCTCCCACCCCATTTCTGTGAGCTAGCAGAGCCTAGTACTCTTGGCCCCTCTGGGCTCTAAGACCTGGTAGACTTGACCCACTCACACAGGCTTCCTGGGTCCAGTGCTCTCCTGCCCCAGTTCCCCAAGTAAGCAGAGCCCAGTGCACTTGGCCCTTCATGGCTTTAAGGCCTGGAGGTCTGTGCATACTTTCACACTGGCTTCCCAGCCCCATGCTCTCCTGCCCTGTCACCTGTCAGAACCTAGTTCCTTTATTCCAGTGCCTCTTGGAGGTCTGCCAGGCTGCTTGGTCCTAATGCCTACTGATCATCAGCCTGCCTGGTCCCAGGGCATTCTAACCTGCATGGAGGGCTTTAGTGCCAGGCTTTGATTCTTCTGGGTCTGGTCTCTTTTTTGATTTGTTAGGGGCCAGTGTGTTGCTCTAGCCCTTATTTTGTTTCTCAGTTCTGGACCATGGACTTGATTTGCAAAAGGTACTTCCTCCCTGGCTTACCTTCAGCAGGTAAAGAATTTTCAGCCCTGGGCCATATGATCTTTCTTTTGCCCAGTTCATTGTTAAAGTTTTCTACCTGGCATTTAGGCCTCCTGGAATGCTATATTTGGTAAATTTTATTAATTTTTAGGTTCTTTGTTGCTGGAGCGTTCAGCAGGGATGCATGGTTATGTCACCATCGTGGTCTACACCCCAGACCATCAATTTCTCATATGCAAGTTCAAATTGAAACTGCAGAAAATTAGAGCAAGAGAGCCAAAATATGACCTTGAGTGTATTCCACTTGAGCTTAGAGACTATCTTTTTTTTCTTCATTATTATTCTGACTGAGTGAAAATGTACATTTCCATATAAATTTTCATGCCCACCTATACACAGCTTCCACTGCTCTCCCTGTCCGGTGACAGCACACTATTCCTCTCTGCTCCATACATGTAGAGACTATCTTAAGAACAGATATGACATGTTAAACACTAATGATGAAACAACAGTTGGATTGTGGAATGACATCAGAGACATCATGCATGAAGAAAGCAAGAGGTCATCAAAAATACAGGAAAGAGAGAAAAGACCAAATTGGATGTCAGAAGAGACTCTGAAACTTGATTTTGAATCATGAGTGACTAAAGCAAATGGAAAAAATTATGAAGTAAAAGAACAGAAGATTTGAAAGTGTAGCTTGAGAAGACAAAGTATTATAATGACATGTGGAAAGATCTGGAGATAGAAAACCAAGGAGGAAGAACACAATCTGCATTTCTCAAGCTGAAAGTACTGAAGAAAAAATTCAAGCCCTGAGTTGTACTTGCAAAGTATTCTATGGGAAAAATATTAAACAACTCAAAAAGCATCAAAAGAAGATGGAAGAAGTACGTAGAGTCATTACACGTGAAAAAACTGGTCAACACTCAAACATTTCAAGAGGTAGCATATGATCAGGGACCAATGGTACTGAAGGAAGCAGTTGAAGTGGCACTGAAGGCACTGGGGAAAAACAAGGCTTCAGGAATTGATGTAACATCAACTGAGATGTTTCAACAAATGGATGCAACACTGGAAGTGCTCACTTGTCTATGCCAAGAAATTTGGAGGACAGTTACCTGGTCAATTTCCTGGAAGGGATCTGTATTTATGCCTATTCCCAAGAAAAGTGATCCAACCAAATGCAGAAATTTTTTAACAATATCATTAATATGACAGGAAAATAAAATTTTGCTCAAGATCAATCAGAAACAACTGTAACAGTATATTGACAGGGAACTGCCAGAAATTCAAGCCAGATTCAGAAGAGGACAGGGAACCAGGGATGCTATTGCTGATGTCACATGAATCTTGGCTGAAAGCAAAGAATACCAGAAAGATGTTTACCTATGTTTTATTGATTATGCAAAGGCATTCAACTGTGTAGATCATAACAAATTATGGATAACACTGCAGAGAATGTTATCCAGAACATTTAATTTTGCTCATGAGGTATCTGTATATGGATCAAGCGGCAGTTGTGGGGAAAAGAACAAAAGTTTAAAGTCAGGAAAGGTTTCCATTAGGGTTGTATCCTTTCACTATAACTTTTCAGTCCATATATTGGGCAAATAATTTGAGAAACTGGATTGTATGAAGAATGAGATATCATCAGGATTGGAGGGAGGCTCATCAAAAACCTGTGTTATGCACATGACTCAACCTTGCTTGTTAGAAGTGAAGAGGACTTGGAACACTTACTGATAAAGGTTAAAGACCACAGCCTTCAGTATGGATTGCACTTCAACATCAAGAGAACAAAAATCCTTACAACTGAACCAGTTAGTAATATCATGACAAATGGCAAGAAAACTGAGGTTATCAAGTAGGATTTCATTTTACTTGGTTCCACAATCAACACCCATGGAAGTAACAGTCAAGAAATCAAAAGATGCAATGCATTGGTAAAATCTGCTGCCAAGGACCTCTTTAAAGTGTTCAAAAGTAAAGATGTCACCTTGAAGACTAAGGTGCACTTGACCCAAGCCGTGGTATTTTCAGTTGCAACATATTCATGCAAAAGCTGGGCAATGAATAAGGAAGACAGAAGAAGAACTGATACTTTTGAATTGTGCTACAAGAGAAGGATATTGAATGTACCATGGAATGCCAAAAGAACAAAGAGATCTGTCCTGGAGGAAGCAAGGATGGTGAGACTACATCTTACATACTTTGAATGTGTTGTCAGGAGAAACGACTACCTGGAAAACAACATCATGCTAGGTAAAGTAGACAGTCAGTGAAAAAGAGGAAGACCCTCAGCAGGATAGACTGAGGTGATGGCTTAAGCATAAAAACTATTACGGGCATGGCACAGGACAGGTCAGTGTTTCATTTTGTTGTACATAGGGTTGTTATGAGTTGAACTGACTCAGTGGCACCTAACAACAACCCAACAACACTGCATATTTCATAGTGTCATAAAACTTGCAGTTGGCCATCTAAGGTAGTAACTGGTCTCTATTTGCCTGTATAACAGAGGAAGACAAGGATAGGAGAAGAAAATGCAACTTGTGGATATTTGCCTCCATGAACAACTGCCTCCTTGTCATGAGACCAGGAGAGCTGGATGGTGTCCAGCTACCATTACTGAACATTTTGATTAAAGATTATGTAGAAGGATTCTGATCAAAAAAGGAGAAAAGCAGAACAGAATTTCAAATTCTCTTGGAATCCACACTTCGTGATGCCGTGAAGGATGGAGAACCTCTGAAACTAGCATCCTGAGACAATCTTAAATATCCTCTAAAATAGCCCTGGAGCCTTCTTAAAGCCTGACAATAGCTTAGCAATAGCATAGCTTATCTACTAAAGAAGGCCTGACTTGAGCATTGTTCTCTTTTAAGAAATATCTACATAAGGTTAAATTAACAATAAACCAAAAAACCCATTACCAGTCAAGCCAATTCTTACTCATGACTGTGTAGACAGAATAGAACTGCCCCATAGAATTTCCAAGGAGCACTTGTCAGATTCTAAATGCCAACTTTTGATTTGCAGATGTAGCACTTAACCACTACCACCAGGATTTCCAGACTGACAATAGCAACTGAAAAGATTAGATACAAAATTTAGGGGGTGATAAGTATATTTTAACAGAGGAGAAACAACTCAGAAAAGGGGGTGAAATGGTTATGCAAATCGAAGAATGAAATCTAGGTCACTGAATTGTGCGTGTAGAAACTGTCAATTGGTGTATGTTTTGTCAAGTATATTAGAACAGCAACAACAAAATATATGATAAAGTCTAATTGCTCAATTTATTTATTTATTCTTATATTTAAAATATTTTTATTGTGTTTTAGGTGCAAGTTTACAGCTTAGGTTAATGTCTCATTCAAAAATTTCTACACATCTTCGTTTGTGACATTGGTTGCAATCACCACAATGTGACAGTATGCCCCCTACCCCACCCCCACCCAGGTTTTACCTTGGATTTCTTGGGTCTGTTTATCCAGTTCCTGCTTCATCCTGCCTTTTCATCTTGACTTTGGGGCATGAGTTTTCCATTTGATCTCATATACATCATTGAACTAAGAAGAATATTCCTCATGTATGTTATTTTATTGTCATTGTTTTATAGGTCTGTCTACTCTTTGAAAAGTGCACTTTGAGAGTGGTTTCATTTCTGAGATTTTCACAGTGTCTGTCAACCATACTCTCAGGGGTTCCTTCAGTCTCTGTCAGATCAATATGTCTGGTCTTTTTTCATGAATTTGATTTCTATTCTGTTCTGCATTTCTCTCCCATTCTATCTGGGACTTGTTGTGATGTCAGTCAGAGTGGCTAGTAGTGGTAACTAGGTATTATCTAGGTCCTCTGGTCTGAGGCTGGTGGAGCGTGGTTCATGTGGCCCTTTTGTTCTTAAGGTGAATATTTTCCTTGCAAATTGGGTTTTCTTCATTCTTTTTTGTTACAGCTGAAATGGGATCTAAAGATGTATCTTAGGTGCTGTCATGGATTGAATTGTGTCCCCCCCAAAACAGGTGTCGCCACATGACTGGGCCGTGATTCCCTGTATCTTATGACTGTCCTCCCTTTTGTGGTTTTCCTATGCTGTATGTTAAAGGATTAGGGTGTGGCCATAAATGCTTTCATAGGATCACCTCCCTGCTCCACTGTAAAGGGAGTTTCCCTGGAGTATGGCTTGCCCCATCCTTAATCCTTCCATGCTGCAAGAGATAAAAGGAAAAGGAAGCAGGCTGAGAATTGGGAACCTCATACCACCAAGAAAGTAGCACTGGGAGAAGAGCGCATCCTTCAGACCTGAGGTTCCTGCACCAAGATGCTCCCTGGACAAAGACTGATGCAATACCGGACTTTCCTCCAGAGCCAACAAGGGGGAAAGTCTTCCCCTGGAGTGGACACCCTGAATATGAACTTGTAGCCTACCTGACTGTGTAAGAATAAACCTTCCTTTGTTAAAGCCATCCACTTTGAGGTATTTCTATTAGAGCAGAAAACAGATGGCTACTCATAAGCTTTTAAGATCCCCTATACAGCTAAACAAGCAGTCCCCACTTGTCTGTCAATGGAGGCTTGCTTGTTGCTGTGATGCAGGAAGCAATATCCCTGGTATTTAGGTACCAGCAGTGGCAACCATGGTAGACAAGTTTCAACTGAGCTTCCAGACTAAGACAGACTAGGAATAAGGACCCGGCAGTCTATTTCTGAAAGGAATTACCCAGGGAAAACCTTATGAATAGCAGTTGAACATTGTCAGATATGGTGCTAGAAGTGAGCCTCCCAGTTTGGAAGGCCCTCGAAAGATGACTGGGGAAGAGCTGCCTCCTCAAAGTAGAGTCAACTTTAATGATGTGGATGGAGTAAGGCCTCCAGGATCTTCATTCACGACTCTAAATGAGAAGAAACAGCTGCAAACATCCACTAGTAATTGGGACATGGCATGTATGAAGTATGAATCTAGGAAAATTGGAAATTGTTAAAAATGAAATGGAACATGCAAACATTGGCATCCTAGGCATTAGTGAGCTGAAATGGACCAGTTTGGGCCATTTTGAACCAGACAATCATATAGTCTACTATGCTGGGAACAAAAACTTGAAGAGTAACAATGTTGCATTTGTCATCAAAAAGAACATTTCAAGATCTGCCCTGAAGTACAATGCTGTCAGTGACAGGATAATATCCATACGCCTACAAGGAAGGTCAATTAATGTGACTATTATTCAAATTTTACACACCAACCACTAAAGCCAAAGATGAAGAAGTTGTAGATTCTTACCAGCTTCTGCAGTCTAAAATTGATCGAACAGACAATCAGAATGATAATTACTGATGACTAGAAAGCAAAAGTTGGAAACGAAGAAGAAAGATCAGTAGCTGGACAATACAGCCTTGGCAATAGAAATAAAACTGGAGATTGCATAATAGAATTTTGCAAGACTAATGACTTTTTCATCACAAATATCTTTTTAACCAACACAAATGGTGACTGTACACATGGACCTCACCAGATGGAATACACAGGAACCAAACTGGCTACATCTGTGGAAAAGACTATGGAAAAGCTCTGTATCAGCAGTCAGAACAAGACCAGGTGCTGACTGTGGCACAGATCATCAATTGCACATATGCAAATTCAAGTTGAAACTGAAGAAAATTAGAACAAGTTCACAAGAACCAAAGTGTGACCTTGAGTATATCCCTCCTGAGTTTAAAGACCATCTCAAGAACAGATTTGATGTGCTGATGACTAATGACTGAAGACCAGACGAATTGTGGAATGACATCAAAGACATCATCCATGAAGAAAGCAAGAGGTCATTAAAAAGACAGGAAAGAAAGAACAGACCAAATTGGATGCCGGGAGAGACTCTCAAACTTGCTTTTGAACATTGTGCAGCTAAAGCAAAAGGAAGATTTCAAAGAACAGTTGGAGAAGACAGAAGAAAATATCGTAATGATATGTGCAAAGAGGTGGAAATGGAAAACCAAAAGGGAAGAATATGTTCCACATCTCTCAAACTAAAAGAATTGAAAAAATTCGAGTCTTGAGTTGCAATAGTGAAGGATTCTACAGGGAAACTATTAAATGACTCAGGGAGCATCAAAAGAAGATGGAAAATGTTGGGTAGAGGGTGGCCTGAAACAGAGGCAGAGACACACCAGTCCAAGGGTCTAGTGAAGTTTAGTGGAAGAGAAAGGGTGTGGGGTCTCAGCTGAGTGGCTCAACCCAGGCCCTCCCTAGTAGGGCAGGGCTTTCATATTTTTAAAGTTTCAGTGAGGTAGTGTGGGGTGATGGGGGATTATGGTTTGATAAGGAAAAGAAGAGTAGCAAGAAATTCTGCTTAGGGGACTTATAGTCTGAGTAAGGAAGAAGTGTTGATTAGAAGGGGAGGGCTATAGTTTGTTTGTGGTCAAGATTTTGATAAGAGAAGAGCTTTCACTTAGGAGGGCAGGGAAGAGAGGCTTAAAACTATGGTTTTATGGCTATACTGGTTGGGGCCAACCAAGCTGTTTTCAGCTGATGGCAGAGTCTGATCATTGGATAAGACAACCTCCCTGAATATCAGGGACAGAGTTCTCTCAGAAAGAATGCCGCAGAGTCATTATGCCAGAAAGAACTGGTTGATCTTCAAACATTTGAAGAGGTAGCATATGATCAGGAACCAACAACACTAAAGGAAGAAGTTGAAGCTGCATTGAAGGCACTGGCGAAAACAAGGCTCCAGGAATTGATGGAATATCGATTGAGATATTTCAACAAACACATGCAGCACTGAAAGTGCTCATTCATCTATGCCAAGAAATTTGGAAGACAGCCACCTGGTCAACTGACTGGAAGAGACCCATATTTATGCTCATTCCAAAGAAGGTGATCCAACTGAATGTGAAAATTACCGAACAATATCGTTGATATCACATACGAGTAAAATTTTGCTCAAGATTACTCAAAAGCGACTGCAACAGTCTAATTGACAAGAAACTGCCAGAAACTCAAGCTGGATTCGGAAGAGGATGTGGAACCAGGGATATAGTCACTGACGTCAGATGGATCTTGGCCGAAAGCAGAGAACACCAGCAAGATGTTTACTTGTGTCTCATTGACTATGCAAAAGCATTAGACTGTGTAGATCATACTAAATTATGGCTAACGTTGTGGAGAAAGGGAATACCAGAACACCTAACTGTGCTCTTAAGGAATCTGTGTATGGATCAAGAGGCAGTTGCGACTAACAGAGCAAGGGAACACTGCATTGTTTAAAGTCAGGAAAGGTGTCCTTCAGGGTTGTATTCTTTGACCACACCTTTTTAATCTGTATGGTGAGCAAATAGTCTGAGAAGCTGGATTATACGAAGAAGAACGAGGCATCAAGATCGGAGGACAACTCATTAACAACCTGTGTTACATAGATAATACCACCTTACTTGCTGGAAATGAAGATTTGAGACAATTACTGATGAAGATCAAAGATCACAGCCTTCAGTTTGGCTTGCACCTCAACGTCAGGAAAACAAAAATCCTCACAACTGGGCCAGTAAGCAACGTCCTCATAACTGGAGAAAAGATTGAGGTTGTCAAGGATTTCATTTTGCTTGGGTCCACAATCAACGCTCCTGCAAGCAGCAGTCAGGAAATGAAAAGACACATTGCATTGGGAAAATCCACTACAAAAGACCTCTTTAAAGTATTCAAAGCAAGGATGTGACCTTGAAGACTAAAATAGGCCTAACCCAAGACATGGTATTTTTGATTCCATCATATGCATGCAAAAGTTCACCATGAACAAAGAAGACAGAAGAATTGATGCCTTTAAATTGTGGTGTTGGGGAAGAGGTTGAATGTACCATGGACTGCCAAAAGAACAAACAGATCTGTTCTGGCAGAAGTACCACCAGAGTGCTCCTTGGACGTAAAGATGGCAAGGCTGCATCTTACATCGTTTGGACATATTGTCAGGAAAGATCAGTCCCTGGAGAAGGACATTCTGCTTGGTAGAGTAGAGGGTCAGCGAAAAAGACGAAGACCCGTAACAAGATGGTAATGAGATGGATTGACACAGTGGCTGCAACAATGGGTTTAAGCATTAAAATGACCGTGGCCATGATGCAAGGCCGGGCAGTGTTTTGGTCTGTTGTTCATAGCACTTAACAACAACAACACTGCTAAGCATCAATCATTTTTTTAACATGCTTATTTATATAGCATTTAATATACATCTTTGGGAAGTATTTGAGGTGAGAAATTTTTTGCTTTATTCATCCATTCTTTAAATATTTTATTCCAGAGTGAAATTAGCCAGCTTCAAAATGACAAATATTGTACCACACCTCTGTTATAAGGACTGAAAAATGGACTTACGTAAGGAAAAATTTTGTGATGACTACAAGTGTGGGGAGGGAGGAGGAAGGACGGTCATAGATTAGATAGTTGACAGGAATTTGGTTAGATGAAGGGAGGGACAGCACACATTAGAGCACAGATCAGCATAACTGTACTACACCACAAACTGAAAGGTTTCCTAAGCTCAATCCAATAAATCAAAGGACAGAATAGCAAGGATGGGGGTCTGTGGACCATGTTTTCAGGGAATATGGAGGTCAGTTGGAGTAAATAGTCTTTTACTAAGAGAGTCTTCTAGATCCCATATTGGTAAGTGACACTTGGTGGTCTTAAAAGCTAGCAAGCTGACATCTGCGAAACACCAGATGGTTTCAACCCAGCTGAAACAGTTGACAACAGAGAATATCAAAGACTCGAGGAAAAATGAGCACAGGAGACAAAAAGACCTATGTGAATGGGAGGTTTCATTAACATGAGACCAGAAGAACCAGATGGTACCTGGCCACCACCAAAAGCAGTTGTAACAGGGGACGCAATGTACAGTCGCTGGGGTAACACGAGGAAACAGGTATGCAGTTCAAGAACTCTACTAAAAGTCCAAAACTGATGGTCTGACAGCCTGGAAGATCCTCTAGGAACAGGGCCCCAGACTTGCTACTGGCCCTGACCTGAAATCAATACTGAGGTTAGCTCTTCAGACAAGAATGAACTGGATTTCGGACACTGTGTGAGCACATGGTGTGTGTAATTTATGGTTTGATAGATTTGTAGGAGGCTGTCCTATTGGTTTCTTTCTAGGAGCGAGAGGAGAGAGTGGAGAGGAGGGGACAGGTGTTAATGAAGAAGATACTAGAAGAGTGCAAAGGAGCAATGTGCTATCACAGGGTGAGGAGAACAGATGGAGTTGCAGATAGGCAGGCATGCAAAACTGATACAGATTTCATTCTTCCAATTAATCATAATAAGAAATGTTCCTGTCTATCTTTAAATCCTTCTAGGATTCTGGCATTTTTGGACTTGGGATACCTTTACAGTGTGAAAAATTATTAAGGACTTCAAAGAGCTTTTGTCTGTAAGGGTTAGGTCTGCTGACATTTACTGAATTAGAAATTAAAATTGAGAAAAATTATCTCCAATACTACTGAGACTATTTCACAGTATAGAAAGGGATGGAGTACTCCCAAACTCATTCTACGAAGCCAGCATAACCCTGATACCTAAGCCAGGGAAAGACCCAGCAAAGAAAGAGAACTACAGACCGATATCACTCATGAATCTAGATGCAAAAATCTTCAACAAAATTCTTGCCAATAGAATACAACAGCATATCAAGAAAATAATCCATAATGACCAAGTGGGATTCATACCAGGGATGCAAGGCTGGTTCAACATCAGAAAAACAATCAATGTGAGTAACCACATAAATAACACAAAAGATAAGAATCACCTGATTTTGTCCATTGATGCCGAAAAGGCATTTGATAAAGTCCAACATCCATTCATGCTAAAAAACTCTTAGCAAAATGGGCATAGATGGCAAATTCCTCAACACAATAAGGGCCATTTATACAAAGCCAATTGCCCACATCATCCTGAATGGAGAGAGACTGAAAGACTTTCCCTTGAGATCAGGAACTAGACAAGGATGCCCACTGTCACCTCTCCTATTCAACATTGTGCTAGAAGTTCTAGCCAGAGCAATTAGACAAGACCAAGAAATAAAGGGCATCTGCATCAGCAAAGAGGAAGTTAAAATCTCTCTGTTTGCAGATGATATGATTGTATACACAGAGAATCCCAAGGAATCTGTAAGTAAACTACTAAAACTGATAGAAGAGTTCAGCAAAGTCTCGGGATACAAGATAAACATAAGTAAATCAGTAGGATTTCTTTATACCAACAACGAGACTGTTAAGGAAGAAATTATCAAATCAATACCATTTATGATAGCCCCTAAGAAAATAAAGAACCTAGGAATTAATCTAACCAGAGAAATAACAGACCTTTACAAAGAGAACTACAAGCCCTTACTACAAGAAACTAAGAGAGACTTAGATAAATGGAAAAACCTACCCTGCTCATGGATAGGAAGACTTAACATTGTGAAAATGTCTATTTTACCCAAAGCAATCTATTTATATAATGCAATCCCAATACAAGTTCCAGCATCATTTTTTAATGAGATGGAGAAACAAATCACCAATTTTGCTTGGAAAGGGAAGAAGCTCCGAATAAGTAAGGTACCACTAAAGAAGAAGAACACACTGGGAGGCCTCTCATTACCCGACCTTAGAACATACTACACTGCCACAGTGGTCAAAACAGCCTGGTATTGGTACAAGAACAGACAGATCGATTAATGGAACAGAAATGAGACTCCAGAGATGACACCCTCTGCCTATGAACAGTTGATATTCAACAAAGGCCCCAAGACATTAAACTGGGGTAAAAACAGTCTCTTCAACAAATGGTGCTGGCAAAATTGGTTATCCATCTGCAATAAACTGAATCAAGATCCATATCTTACACCTTATACAAAAACCAACTCCAACTGGATAAAAGACCTAAATATCAAACCTAAAACGCTAAAGCTCATCCAAGAAAAGGTAGGAACAACAATGGAAATTTTAATACACAATGAGGACAGACTCCAAAATCTGTCAAAGAAACCACAATCATCAGAAGAGAAAATAGATAAATGGGAACTATTAAGAATTAAACACTTTTGCTCATCCAAAGACTTTATTAATAGAATTAAAAGAACACCCACAGAAAGAGAAAAAATATTTGGCAACTCTATGTCAGACTGACACCTGATCTCCATAATCTGTAAGATACTACAAACTATCAATAAAAAGAAGATAAATCATCCAATTAAGCAATGGGTAAAGGAGATGGACAGACATTTCACTAAAAAGGAGATCCAGGCAGCCAAAATACACATGCGGACATGTTCACGATCTTTAGTTATTAAAGAAATTCAAATCAAGACGACAATGAGATACCATCTCACCCCAACAAGATTGGCCATGATCCAAAAAACACAAAACAACAAATGCTGGAGAGGCTGTGGAGAAAGTGGAACCCTCCTACACTGTTGGTGGGGTTGCAAAATGGTCCAGCCTCTTTGGAAGGCAATCTGACACTTCCTTAAAAAAATGGATATTGATATACCGTTTGACCCAGTAATTCCACTACTTGGAATGTATCCTACAGAATCAAGGCCTTTCACAACAACGGACACATGCACAAGAATGTTTATCGCTGCACGGTCCACAATAGCAAAAAGATGGAATCAACCCAGATGCCCAACAACAGAAGAATGGATAAGTAAACTATGGTACATATACTCAATGTATATGTACCAATGTATATGTACTCAATAATAAAGAATAACAATGATTCCAGGAAACATCTCCTAACCTGGTTTCAACTGGAAGACATTATGCTGAGTGAAAATAGCGACAAAAGGACAAATGTTGTATGAGACCTCTACAATAAGATCTCAAAAACAGACTTGTGTATAGAAGAAAAGACTCTTTAACAGCTGCAATGGAGGGGAGGGAAGGAGAGAAGGGGGCAGGGCTTAGACTAGATAGTTGCTAGAAATATGGTTGGGTGAAATCGGTGATAGCACACATTAGAAACAAGAACAACATTAAGTGGACTTCAGCATAACTTGAGTACTCCCTCTATCTTAACCCAATATTGCAAGGATAGAGTAGCTGTGGCAGGGGGCAGGGGACCATGCTCTTAGGCGAAATCGAGGCCAATTGGCACAACTAGCGTTTTGCTAAGAGGCCTCTCTGCACCCCACATTGGTGAGTGGCGTCTGGGTTCCTAAAAGCTGCCAAGCTGCCATCGGAGTACACAGCAAATGGTCCCAACTCAGCAGGAACGGATGCTCACCGAGGACCAAATGACACGGTGTAAAGACAACCTAGAAGATAGAGAGACCCACATGAATGGGTGCCTACATGGACTTGGGACTGGAAGAACGGGATGGTGCCCGGCCACCACCAGTGATAGCCGCGATGGAGCTCACTAGGTTGAGTCTTACTGGCAACACAAGAATAAAAAGGGGTGCATCCTGAGATCTCCACTAAAAGATCTCAATTGATGGTCCAGCGGTTTCAGGGTTCCCCTGAGAGCATGGCCCCTGGCCCTGATGCTGCCCTTGCCCATAAATCAGAATGAAGGTCCGCTCTTTGGACACGAATGGATTGGACTTGACAATGCAGAGTGACCATATTTTGGATGCCCTTTATGGTTCTATACATCTATAGGATATCATGCTGCTGACCTCTGGCTGGAGGAAGGAGAGTGGGTGGAGACGAAGGGAAAGAAGGCTGTTGGGAGGAAGAGACATGTATGGAGCAGAGAGGAATAATGTGCTGTCACTAGACAGGGAGAGCAGTGGAAGCTGCATATAGGTGGGCATGTAAATTTATACGGGAATGTATGTTTTCACTCAGTTACATTAAATTTTAAAAAATTGAGAAAAATTGAATACTATTAATTCCTTAAAAAAAAAAAAAACAACCATAAGTTAATATAACCTATGCTTATAAAGGGTAACAAAATGACCTTTTCCTCCCCCACAAAAAGAGAAGAGTGCCATTATTTTACATTTCTAGCAAATTACTGTCCGGCTTAAAAGAACACGGTTAAATTTTCATGGCTGTTTCTGGAGGTTTTTTTTTTATTATTATGAGTGAGTGAAAATGTACATTCCTGTATAAATTTACATGTTCACCTATATGCGGCCTCCACTGCTCTCCCTGCCTGGTGACAGCACGCTATTCCTCTCTGCTCTATACAAGTGTCAGCCTCCCAACCGTCTCCTTTCCCCTCCTCTCCACCCACTCTCCTTCCTCCAGCCAGAGGTCAGCAGGATGATATCCTGTAGATGCATACAACCATAAAGTGCATCCAATATATGGTCACTCTGTATCACCAAGTCTGATCCATTCATGTCTGAAGAGTGGACCTTTGTTCTGACTTATGGGCAAGGGCAGCATCAGGGCCAGGGGCCATGCTCCCAGGGAACCGCAAAACCACTGGACTGTCAATTGAGGTCTTTTAGTGGAGATCTCAGGATGCACCCATTTTCATTCTTGTGTTGCCAGTGAGACTCAACTTAGTGAGCTCCATCGCGGCTATCACTGGTGGCGGCTGAGCACCCACTGGTTCTTCCGGTCTCAAGTCGATGTAGGCACCCACTCATGTGGGTCTTTCTATCTTCTGGGTTGTCTTTACCCCATGTCATTTTGGTCCTTGGTGAGCATCCGTTCCTGCTGAGTTGGGACCATTTGCTGTGTACTCCGATGGCAGCTTGGCAGCTTTTAAGACCTTAGACACTACTCACCAATGTGGGGTACAGAGAGCCCTCTTAGCAAAACGCTAGTTGTGCCAATTGACCTCGCTTTCGCCTAAGAGCATGGTCCCCTGCCCCCTGCCACAGCTACTCTATCCTTGCAATATTGGGTTAAGATGGAGGGAGTACTCAAGTTATGCTGAAGCACACTTAATGTTGTTCTTGTTTCTAATGTGTGCTATCACTGATTTCACCCAACCAGATTTCTAGCAACTATCTAATCTAAACCCTCCCCCACACCCTCCCTTCCTTCCCTCCCTTGCAACTGTCAAAGAGTCTTTTCTTCTATACACAAGTCTGTTTTTGCGATCTTATCATAAAGATCTTGTTCAATATTTGTCCTTCTGTTGCTGACTAGTTTCACTCAACATGATGTCTTCCAGTTGAAACCAGGTTAGGAGATATTTCTTGGAATCATCGTTATTCTTTATCACTGCGTAGTGCTCCATTGAGTATATATACCATAGTTTACCTATCCATTCTTCTGTTGTTTGGATAGCTTCATTTGTTTTTAAGGAAAATATTCTACTTACCATTTTGGTGAGTGGCTTTTATAGTTTTGAATACTAACGAGCTGCCATCTTACATACCATCAATTGGTCCCAATCCACCTGGCGCAGAGGAGAATGAAGGATATCAAAGACATGAGGAAAATATGAGCCCAGCAGACACAAGGTGCCATATGATCCAGAGACTACATGAGCATGACACCAAAAGAGCTAGGCAGAGCCCAGGCACACCAATGATGGCCACACCAAGGAACACAATGAAAAGTCCCTGATGTAGCAGGAGAAAGATGGGTATTCAGAGCTAGAACTCAATTAAATAAAGACCAGACTTGAAGGTCCATCAGACTGGAGGATTCCCTGAGGACATGGCCCCTGCATTCTCTGTTAGCCCAGAGCTCAAACCAGTACCATAGCCAACTCTTTAGACAAAGATTGGACTATACTATAAGATATAGAGTGATGCTGGCAAAGAATGTGGTTTTTGGCTTAAATACATGCATTAGGCTCTCTAAACAGCTCTTGTCCAGAGGTAAGATGATAGAGTGGAAGGGGGACAAGAGTTGGATGAATGGATAAGAAAAGTACAGGATGGACAAGAATTATGTGGCTAGGAGGGGGAAGTAGTTAGGTTTGCATATGGGGTTTTGTGGGACAAATTAGTCTTTATTGTAAACTTTTACTTAAAGCACAGTAAAATATTAAAAAAAAAAAAACTGCAATGGCATACCACCTCACCCCAACAAGGCTGGAATTAATGCAAAAACCACAAAAGAGTAAAAGTTGGAAAGACTATTGAGAGACTGGAACAGTTACACACTGCTGGTGGAAGTGTAAAATGGTACAGCACTTTGAAAATCAATTTTGGGCTTCCTTAAAAAACTAGAAATAGAAATACCATACAACTCAGAAATTCCACTTCTTGGAATATATCCTAGAGTAGTAACAGCTGACAAATAGATACATGCACTCCAGTATTCATCACAGCACTATTCAAAATAGCAAAAAGACAGAATCAACCCAGATAGCTATCACTGGAAGAACGGATAAACAAATTATGGTATATTCACACCATGGAATATTATGCAATGATATGCAATGATAAAAACGAGTTAACCTGAGAAATCTCATGAAATGCAAGAATCTATAAGACAATATGGTGAATGAAATTAGTTGCAACAGGACAAATATTATGAGACCATTGTTAAAAGGACTCAAGAAATGGGTTAAACATAGAAGAAAACATTCCTTTATGGCTATGAAGGGGGGTGGGAGGGAGAGAGGTATTTATTAATTAGATAATTAGCAAGAATTTTAGGTGAAGGGATAGACAACACACAACAGAGAAGAAATCAGCACAAATGAACCAAACTCAAAGTTTAAAAGTATTCTAAATAAATCGTACACTTTGAGGGTCAGTGTAACATTTACAAGGGTCTGAGGACCATAATTTCAGGGAACATCTAGGTAAATAGGTACAAGAAAATTTATTAAGAAAATGTTCTGGATCCCACTTTGGTGAGTGGCAAGTGGCCATATGTGAAGCATCACTTGATTGCAAATAAGGAACACCAAAGACACAAAGAAAATATGAGCCCAAGAGACAAAAAGGGCCACATAAACCAGACACTACATCAGAATGAGATCTGAAGAACTAGATGGTGTCCCACTACCACCAATAGCTGTCATGTCAGGGAATACAACAAAGAGTCCCTGATGGTGTGGGAGAAATGTGAAGTAAGGAAATTGAATACTAGTAAAAATACCAGGCTTGGTGGTCTGACAGACTGGAGGGTCCCCGGAAGACACAGTCTCTGGACTTTCTGTTATCTTAGCATTGAAACAATTTTGGAAGCCAACTCCTCAAAGATTGAACTGGTACACAATACATAAAATAATAGTGATGAAGAGACAAACTCTTCTTGTCTTGGGTAGACACAGGAGACTAACTGATTGGCTCTTATTTAGAGGTGAGAGGAGACAACAGAGGGGAACAGGAGCTAGTTACACAGAAATGTGGGAAATAGGGGTGGAGGTGGGAGTGTGTTGTAGTATGAGGCAAGTACTTAGGGTCATGCTGCAAAGTATGTGTAACTTTGTATGAGAAACTGACTGTAATTGTAAATGTTCATTTAAAGCACAATGGAAAAAATATTTTAAAAAAGAGCAAGGTAAAAAAAATTAAACACATGGAATCTGAACAACACCTTGATCAAAAACTACTGGATTATAGATGAAATTAAAGACAGAATAAAAACTTCTCACCCCTGATCTAACCTAAAGGGAGTTTCCCTGAGGTATGGCCTGTACCACTTTATCTTATAAGAGATAAAAGGAAAGGGAAGCACGCAGAGTTACAGATCTTAGACCACCAAGAAAGAAGTGCTGGGAGTAGGACATGTTCTTTGGAACTGGGGTTGCTACACAGAGAAGTCTTAGTCCTGGGAAAGATTGATGATAAAGACCTTTCTCCAGAACTCAGAGAGAAAAACCCTTCCCCTGCAGTTGATACCCTAAATTTTGACTTCTACCCTACTAGATTGTGAGAAAATAAATTTCTTTGTTAAAGCCATCCATTTGTTTAATTTCTGTTACAGCAGCACTTGATGACTAAGACACCCACACAAAGAAAACTATAAAATGCCAATGCAAGAAATCATAACAGAGCTACATAAGTGGAAAAATATACCTTGTTCATGGATAGGAAGTCTCAACATTGTGAAAATCCCAATTCTACTCAAAGCAATCTACAGATACATTGAAATCTTGGTCCAAATTTCAAGAAACATCTTTTCGTGAAAGGAATCACCAACTATGTTAGGCTGAGTTCTCTAGGGAAACAAAACCAGTAACACATGTAAATATATGTAGATAAAGATTTATATAAAGGAAACTGTTCACACAATTGTAGAGGCTGAGCCATCCCAAATCTTGGATCAGAATATAAGCCTAATGCAGCTCTGGAAGCTGGTGAACTCAAGGTGTACAGGTCAGAGATTAGACTTCAAGCTCACAAGCTGTGTAGGTCAGTAAATTACAAGGCATCAGGCAAGAATGGAAGGTTTCTGCTGATTCACAGTGCTGCAAGGACTGGTGAATCTAGGATCAAAAGTCAGGGAACAGGCTTCTTAATCACAGGCCATGAGGATCGATGAATCCCAAGAGCTGCTAGTTCAAATCCCAAGAACCAGATGTGAGAAGAAAGCAGAGCAGCAGCTGCTGGATCTGCAACAAACCAAAATCTTGGCAAAATGAGCAGACAGGAAATAGATAGTAGAAGGCAGAAAGATGAAGGCTGAGGGGCAGTGAGCCACCACTATAGGCCTGCCCCTACCATTTTATACAGCTGCCAAAACATTGAGAATCATAGTCCAGCGAACTTCACACACAAACATCACACCAACTTAAAGTGAAAAGAAGCCTGGGATTAAACAAAATCAAAACAAAACAAAACAAAAAACCATTACTGAAGAATAAAGTCGGAGGACTCACACTACCTGATTTTAGAAGTTATTACACTGCCATGGTGGTTAGTCAAAACAGCCTGGTACTGGTACAACAACAGATTCATAGACGAATGTCACAGAATCAAGAACTCAGATATAAATTTATCCACTTATGAGCAGCTGATATTTGACAAAGGCCTAAAATCTGTTAAAGGGGAAAAGACACTCTAACAAGTTGTGCTGTCGTAACTGGGTATCCATCTACGAAAAAAAAAGGAAACAAGACCCATTATCTCACACTGTGTACAAAAACTAAGTCACAGTGGATCAAAGACATAAATATGAAATTGAAAACAGAAACTATCACTGGAGAACAAACAAGGACAATGCTAGGAGTCCTACTAGGTGGCATAACTAACATTGTGCAGATATCAGTAGAGAAACTACACAACTGGGAGCCCCTAAAAAATCAAACACTTTGTTCATTGAAACACTTTACCAAAAGAGTAAAAGACAGACTAGAGAATGGGAAAATAAATTTGGCTCATCTCTAAAATCTAGAAGATACTGCCACACCTCAACAACAAAAACACAAACTAATTAAAAAATTACAAAAAAATATGAAGTTTACCAAAGGATATATTTAGGCAGCTAACAAGCACATGGGAAAACACAATCATTAGTCATTAGTGAAATCCAGATTAAAACTACAGTGAGATGCCATCTCACCCTAACAAGGCCGATATTATAAAAAAACACAAAACAATAAATGTTGTAGAGATTTGGAGAAAGTGGAAGTCTTGTATACTGCTGGTAGGAATGTAAGATAGTAAAACCACTGCAGAAAACAGTATGGCATTTTTCTCAAAAAACAAGAAATAGAAATTCTACACAATTCCAGCAATCTGACTCCTAGAAATATATCCTAGAGAAATAAAAGTCACCACACGAATAGAAATATGCTCACCATGTTCACTGCAGCATTGTTCAGAAGACTAAAAAGATGGAGGCAACTTAGGTGTCCATCAACAGATGAATGGATTAACAAATTATACTATGTACATACCATGGAATACTACTCAGCAATAAAGAACAATGATGAATCCATAAAACATCTCGCAACATGGATGAAGGCATTATGCTGAGTGAAATCAATTGCAAAAGGACCAACATTGTATGAGACCACTAGTATAAGAACTCAAGAAAAGGTTGAAATACAGAAAAAATCATTCTGTTATAGTTATGACTATGAGGAGGGAGAGGAAGGGGAAATCATGTACTGGATAGACAAGGACCAACTTTGATAAAGGAGAGGACAATACACAATATAGGAGAAGGTAGCACAACCGAACTATACGGAAAGCTAAGAAGTTTCCTGGATGCATCCAAACACTTTGAGGGGCAGAATAGCTGGGTCCAGAATCTGGGGACCATGGTATTAGGGAACTTTCAGGTAAATTGGCATAATAAAATTTATTAAGAAAATGTTTGGTGTGTGGCATCTGGTGTTGTAAAAGCTTGTGAGCAGCTACCTAAGATGCATCAGTTGGTTCCACCACATTAGATATCAAAGGAGAATCAAGAAAGCCAAAGAGACAAGGAAAATATTAGCCCAAGGGAAGGGCCAAGATGGTGGACTAGACACACATCTTCTCAATTCCCTCTGAGAACTAAGGCTTGGAGTGATAATTGAATGGAGCACTCTGTACACCTAGGGAGCCCTAGGATACAGCATAGGGCTGTCAGATTGGATTACATGCTGCTAAACAAGAAACTGAGCCCCACTCTTGCTGACTGTTTGGGTGGACTGCAGGTACTGACACTTTCTGTTACCTGGGAGGTGGGGGAATGGGCATGAGCTGGCAAATACACTGAACTTCAGTGCTGAAGTAAACAGTGTAATGCACAGCAAAGAGACAGTGTGTGGAATAGTCACATTTCGAGCGCCCAGCTGCTGACTGATGTCACCACTGCCCTTCCACCCTCTCTTTTACGAGCTGTGCCATAGATTCTGCTGTTTCACTGTGGTAAGGGCAGCTCAGAAGGGACACCATCATGGTCGGCTGGGAGGCAGAGTCACCCAACTGGAGGACTCAGCATGGGCTAATTTCCAAGCTGAGAAGTAATGCCAGTCCAGAAAGTACTTTTCCAGAAGAAAAGCTGCATTTAGGACAGTATTACCTTACAGGCAGGGCCTGGCTGAGGATGGCATCAAGGCTGTAACACTTCTTTATATTGAACTATATCATAGCATTGAGGGACAGCTAAAGAGGTGCTTCTGTTGTCAGCCAGAAGGCCGGGGCTGCCACACTTGAAGGCTTGACTGATTTTGGCAGCTGTTCGACAGCTCCTAGCTTTTTAAAATAAGACTGCCTGGAGAAATGACTGCTGAGAAGCCCAGTAGCATCTCCTCCAGCCTTCAGCGACCCATATCACAGGGTAGGATGATCCCCCACCTCCCATGGCTCCATAAAAAGGGCACTGTCTTTGCCAGTCAGAAGGCAAAGCCTGCCACCCCAGAGTCCACTGGGCCCAGTTACTAGTGCATGCAGAGGCAGCTGGTGAACAACTCCCTTCTCAAAACTATGCCTCAGCTCCTGTTGAGGTACACGAGAGAAACCGAACAGCCTTTAGATGACCTGAAGGCAAAAAACCATTGCTAGCCATTTAAAGAAATAGTCCACCATGGCTCTGGAAAACTCTGAAAACAGAAAAACAAAAAACTTCGCAGATGAAGAAGTCGTTCTGAAAATATTGGAGGTCGAGTACAGAGGAATTATATAGAGAACCTTCCTAGAGATTAAGCAAAATGCAGCAGAGCAAAATGAAGAATTAAGCAAGCTATTTGAACCAATGGAATATCAATGATCTGAAATCCAGCACATCTTTAACAAAACTACAGATTAGACAATTCAACCCAAAGCCAAAAGAGCAGAATTGAGGAGGTAGAAGTCAGACTGAGTGACTTTTAGGACAGAGCAACTGACACCAGCATTTATGAAGAGAAATTGGAGAAAATAAAAATGAATAAGCATTAAGAAACATGTGGGACTGTATTAAGAGGAATAATCGACAGACAATTGGTGTTTCTAAACAGAGAAGAATAGCAGAAATTACAGAGTATTGCTGTTGAGTTGCTGACTGAAAGCTTCCCTGAAATTATGAAAAAGGAGAACATAGACCCCTAAGATGCATACTGAACACCACAAAAACTAGACCCCAAAATAAAGACACCAAGACGCACTATAAAACCCAGTGCTGTCAAGTTGCATCTGACTCATGGTGACCCTGGAGAAGACATACTATAATCAACCTTAATAAAATGAAACATAAACAGATTCTCTTAAAGGCAGCAAGACTCAAAAAGCAAAGCTAACATTCAGAGGAAGCCCTGTAGGCTTTGGTCTGACTTCTTGGTGGAAACAATGTTGGCAAGAAGGCAATGGGATGCCACACTCAAAGCCTTGAAGTAGAAGAATTTCTAAACAGGAATTATATATGCTTCAAAATTGTCTGTCAAATATGGTGATGAAATTAAGACATCCACAGATAAACAGAAGCTCAGACTTTGCAAAAACCCAAACTACAAGAAGCTCATTGCTTATAAAAGCAAAACCATTAAGGGTATATTTGAGGAGGCAATTCAGGACACAGTATCCAGAATCTTACTCACTTAGGGAAGTCACAAAACTCAATCAAAGCTACAATATTAAAATAATAGAACCAGTGATCGTATCATGAAAAATATGATGCCATCACACTAAAAAGAGGGATACACTAGTCCTTTCAGATGGAGAGGAAGTTAAAAAGATATGCAGAAATTCAAATTAGGCTTAAACTTAGAATGTTAAGGGGGATCATAGAAGTAGCTGCAAAGCACAATAAAATGCAACATACCAAAACAAGAAACATAATACAAGAGTCTCAAAAACACAAAAGCTACACTGAAAAAGATGAAAAATCAACCTGTAAAGAAGAATGACACACAACAGAATGTCAAGAGCAACATAGAAAACACCAACACAAAAATAAGTACATCAAAATGACAGTACTAAACACATACCTATCAGTAATTACACTGAATATAAATGGACTGAACACTCCAATAAAGAGGCAGAGAATGACATCCTAGATCAAAAGACATGACTCGTCTATATGTTGCTTACAGGAAACATAACTTAGACTCAAGGATATGAACAAACTGAAAATTAAAGGATGGAATAAAATATATAAAGCTAACAACATACAAAGAAGAGTAGGTGTGGCAATACTAATCTCAGATAAAATAGACTTTCATGTAAGATCCACCATCACGGACAATGATGCTCACTATTGTTAAAAGGTTCAACACATGAGCAGAACTTAACAACATTAAATATTTATGCACCCAATACCAGAACATCTAAATACATTGAAGAAACACTGACTACACTGAAAAGTGAGAAAGATCATTCCACAATAATAGTGGGAGACTTCAACACTCCATTTTCAGTAATGGACACATCATCCAGAAAAAGGCTCAGTAAGGGCACAGACGCTCATATTGCCACAATTAACCAACTAGAACCTATTGACATATATGGAACTTTTTATCCATTAGCAAATAAGTACATTTTCTTCTCCAATGCACATGGAACATTTTCCAGAATAGACCATGTGTTAGAATAGAAAGCAAGTCTAATAAAATCCAATCCATTGAATTATTGCAAAGAATCTTCTCAGAGCGCAAAGCCATGAAAGTCAAAATCAATAACAGAAAAAAAATAGATAGAAGTTGGAAATCATGGAAACTGAGCAACACCTTGCTCAAAAAGCCATGGACTATAGTATAAATCAAGGATGAAATAAAGACATTTATTGAATCAAATGAGAATGAAAACACATCTGTCATGGATCGAATTGTGTACCCCCCCAAAATATGTGTAGTCACATGGCTGGGCCATGATTCCTTGTATTCTATGATTGTCTTCCATTTTGTGATTTTCCCGTGCTGTATGTTAAAGGATTAGGGTGGGACCGTAAATTCCTTTATAAGATCACCTCCCTGGTCCACTGCAAAGGGAGTTTCCCTGGAATGGCTTGCCCTACCCTTAGTCTTTTCATCTTACACGAGATAAAAGGAAAGAGAAATCAACAGAAAATTTGGAACCTCCCACCATCAAGAAAGTGGCACTGGGAGAACAGTGCATCCTTCAGACCTGAGCTTCTTGTGCCAAGATGCTCCCTGGACAAAGACTGATGCAATACTGGACTTCCCTCCAGAGCTGACAAGGGGGAAAGCCTTCCTCTGGAGCAGACACCCTGAATTTGGACTTGTAGCCTGCTGGACTGTGTAAGAATGAATCCTCCTTTTTTAAGCCATCTACTCTGTGGTGTTTCTGTTAAAGCAGCTCTAGCTGACTAAAGCAACATCTTACAGAACCTATGGGATGTAGCCAAAGCAGTGCTCAGAGGTCAATTTATCTCTATAAATGCACACATCCTGAAGGAAAATAGGACCCAAACCAAAGAAGTAACCCTACAGCTTGAATAAGCAGAAAGAGAGCAACAGAGGTAGCCCTCAAGCACCACAAGAAAACAGATCGTAAAGATTGAAGCAGAACTAAATGAATTAGAAAATAGAAGAACAATTGAAAAAATTATCAAATCCTAGATGGTTTTCTGAAAAGATGAACAAAATTGATAAACCATTGGCTAAACTTTCAAAAGAAAAACAGGAGACGTCACAACAGACCTAACTGAAATCAAAAGTATCATAACAGAATAGTACAAAAGACTATACTTTAACCAATTTGAAGACCTAGGGGAAAAGGGCACATTTCTAGATTTATATAACCTACAAAAATTATCACAAGGAGAAGCAGAACAACTTAATAAATCCATCACACAGGAAGAGATTGAAACAGTCATCAAAAAACCACCAACCAAAAAAAAGTCTTGGCCCAGATAGCTTCCAAACTTTTAGAGAAGCATTAACTCCAGTACTATTGAGACTATTTCACAGCATAGAGAGGGATGGAATACTCCCCAGTTCATTCTATGAAGCCAGCATGACCCTGATACCAAAGCCAAGGAAAGATCCCACTAAAAAAGAAACAGACCAATATCACTCATGAACCTAGAAGCAAAAATCTTCAACAAAATATTTGACAACAGACTTCAACGACATACCAAAAAAATAATTCATCATGACCAAGTTGGATTCATACCAGAGGTGCAAGGCTGGTTCACCATCAGCAAAACAATTAATGTGATCAACCACACAGATAACACAAAAGATAAGAATAACCTGATTTTTGTCAATCAATGCAGAAAAGGCTTTTGAGAGAGTCCAACACCATTTCACGCTAAAAATCCCTCAGAAGAATAGGAATGGAAGGGAAATTCCTCAATGCAATAAGGGCCCTCTATGCAAAGCCAACCGCCTACATCATCCTGAGTGGAGAAAGACGGAATTTCTCTTCAGAACTGGAACTGGACAAGAATGCCCACTCTCATTGTTTTTATTCAGTGTTGTAGTAGAAGCTCTATCCATAGCAATTAGATAAGACAAAGAAATTTAGGGCATCCACATCAGCAAAGTAGAACTAAAAACCTCCCTATTTGCAGATGATATGATTGTACACACAGAGAATCCTAAAGAATCTGTAAGTGTACTACTCAGACTAACAGAAGAGTTCAGCAATGTATCAGGATATAAGATAAGCAAAAGTAAATCAGTAGGATTCCTTTATACCAACAAAGAGATCATCAAAGAAATCACCAAATCAATACCATTTATTATAGCCCCCAAGAAGATAAAATACCTAGGATTAAACCAAAAGAGATTTATGTAAATGGAGAAACCTACCATGCTCATAGGAAAACTTAATATTGTGAAAATGTCTATGTTACATAAAGCGATCTACATATACTATGCAATCCCAATACAAATTCCAGTGTCATTTTTTTAATGAGATTGAGAAACAAATCTCCAATTTTGTTTAGAAAGGGAAGAAACTGCAGATAAGTAAAACACTACTGAACACAGTGGGAGGTCTCACACTACCTGACCTTTGAACATATTACACTATCACAGTAGTCAAAACAGCCTGGTATTGGTACAAAAAAAGACATATAGGCCAATGGAACAGAGCTGAGACCACGAAGATGCCACCATCTTCTTATGAACACTTGATATTTGACAAAGGCACTAAGATTCTAAACTGAGGAAAAACAGTCTTTTTAATAAATGATGCTGTGAAAATTGGATAGCTATCTGCAAGAAACTGAAACAAGATCCATATCTCACACCTTACGCAAAAACTAACTCAAATTAGATAAAAGCCCTAAATATCAACTTAAAACAATAAAGATCATGCAAACAAAAATAGAGTCAACAGTGGAAATTTTAATACACAGCTTAGCTAGACTTCAAAATCTGACAAAGCACAACAAATAGAAAATAAATGGGAACTACTAAGAATCAACAATTTTGCTCGTCCAAAGACTTTATCAAAAGAATTAAAAGATGACCTACAAAATGGGAAAAAATATTTGGCAATTACGTGTCGGACTGATGTCTGATCTCCATAATCTACAAGATACTGCAAAATATCACCAAGAAAAAGCTAAATAACCCAATTAAGAAACGGTAAAAGGAGATGGACAACCACTACAGCAAAGTTAACATACAGGCATGCAAAAGACATACGAGGAAATGCTCACGATCGTTAGCTACTAGAGAAATCCAAATCAAAACTACAACAAGATACCATCTCATCTCAGTGTTGTTGGCCATGATCCAAAAGACACAAAATGACAAATGCTGGAGATGCTGTGGAGAGAGCACTGCTGGTGGAATTGCAAAGTGGTACCTCTTTGGAAAGCAATTTGGTGCTTCCTTAAAAAGCTTGAAATGGATATACCATTTGATCCAGTAACCCCATTGTGTGGAATATATCTTGTACAATCAAAAGCAGTCACATGAACAGACATATGCACACAAATGTTTATAATAGCACAGTCCACAATAGCTAAAAGATGGAATTAACTCCAATGCCCAACATCAGATGAATGGATAAACAAACTACGGTACATATACTCGAGAGAACACTATGCAATGAACAAGAACAATGATTATTTTAGGAAGCATCTCATAACTTGTTTTCAGTTGGAAGACACTGCTGAGTGAAATCAGTTAGTCGCAAAAGGACAAATTTTGTATGATACCCTTACTATAAGGACTTAAAAATAGACTTACGTACAGAAGAAAGGTCTCTTTGATAGCAGCAAGGGTGGGGAGGGAGTGAGAGGGCTGGTTATATACTAGATAGTTGATAGAAATTTGGTTGGATGAAAGAAGTGACAACACACAGTAGAAAGAAGATCAACTTAATGGGACTTCAACACAAACTGAAAACTCTTCTAATCTTAACCCAATATTGCGAGGTTAGAGTAGCAGGGGAGGAGGTCTGGGGACCATGTTCTCAGGGGCCGCTGAGGCCAATAGGCAAAACTAGCCTATTTCTAGGACAGTCTTCTGCACCCCGCATTTGTAAGTGGCATATGAGGTCTTAAAAACTAGCAAGCTGCTATCTGAGGTACACCAAATGGTCCCAACACGCCCAGTCAGATAGTCAATAAGAACAACAAAGATATGAGTCAAAAAGAGCCCAGGAGACAGAAGAACCCATGTGAATGGGTGACTGTATCAACATGTGACCAGAAGGACTGGATGGTGCCCGGCCACCACCAAAGACATCCATGATGGGGCACACAACTTTGAGTCCTAGTAGCAACACAAGAAAGAGTGGTACACCTCAAGAACTCCACTAACAGACCACAATTGAAGGACCAGCAGCCTGAGGGTCCCCCTGGGAGCATGTCCCCTAGACCTGCTGCTGCCCCTGCCCAGAAAACATTGCTGAGGTCAACCCTATGGACAGCAATGGACTGGACTTGGGAGCACAATGTGATCATATGGTGTGTGTACTTTATGATTCTATGCATCTACAAGATGTTGTCCTACTGGCCCCTTACTAGAAGGGCGAGGGGATGGTGGAGAGGAAGGGACAGGAGATTGCTAAGAGGATACGACATACACAGAATGAAAAGGAGAAGTGTGCTGTTACCGGGCAAGGAGAACAGAAGGAGCTGCCTACAGGCAGGCATGGAAATTTAATTTCAATTGTGTACTTTCACTTAATCACAGTAAAAACAAAAAGAAAAATAAGAAGAAAATATTAGCCCAAGAAATTAAAAGGCAGGGGGGAAAAAACCCTGCTGTTGAGTCAGTTCTGACTCACAGTGAATCTATAGGTCAGAGTAGAACTGCCCTATAGCGTTTCCAAGGAACACCTGGCAGATTTGCACTGACAACCCTTTGGTTAGCAGATATAGCACTTAACCACTATGCTGCCAGAGTTCAACAGACTAAAGGACCACATAAACCAGAGACTCCCTGGTTTGAGGCCAGAAAAACTGGATGGTACCCAGCTACCACCACCAACAGCTCTAGCAGGGAACATAACAGGATCCGTGGTAAAAAGACCGGACGTAATGGTCTGACTACTCTGTTATCTTGGCCCTGCCTCCGTTAGTTTGCAATATCTTTGAGAATACATACTAGTACAGAAACTGAATAAATATTTAATATATACTTACGTATACCCACTGCCAGTGAGTCAATTCTGACTCATAGTGACCTGTATAGGAGACCTTAAATGGGGAGAGAATAGGCCTTAAAAAACATAGTTTTTGTTCATGATTTTATAAAATCACAAAATTTTATTACTGGAAATGAGTTCAGAAATGAGGTAATATAATTTTCTCTTTTAAAATTTACTTCTGTTCTCCAGAGAGTACCTCTAAAGCTTAGATGGCACTCAGGTCGGCTATGCGGAGTACAGAGAAAAACGAGACACATCATGGTTGCCATACACCAACATGAACCAGGAAAAGTGAAAATCAATCTTTGTTAAGAATACAGCAGCAAGTGTTTTATTACTATACAATTATAAAGTCACAGGAATTTGGAGGAAGGGAAAGTTCATAATAAATTAAAAAAACAAGAAAAGGTTTGCTGAAGTCATTGGGACTCCAAGGGATGAGATGACTATATAGGTATGTGTACATACACATATACACACACATATATGTATATATTTAAATACAGATAATATAGATAATATTTATAAAGGATCTTCCAATAAGCATGTCTTATCTTTGAACTTGAATAAAACAAGTTGTGTAAATGATACAGTTTTAACTGTTTTCTTATTTCGAAGTACATTTGATAGCATTATGTGTGAAAAAGAACTTCAGGTAAATCACCCCCATGGCACCTTCCAAATGGGGTAAAAAATAAACAGGTATCATAGCCTGACAACTGTCATCATTGACAGTCGCAGACTCTCTTCATTCATCTTGGAAAAAATAAGGACCAATGATTCTGCCAGACCAAAATTCACACCAAATGGTAACTTTTTGTGGATGAGGCAAACATTCTTGAATCTACATTGGATTCTCATGACTAAGTGTGAGTTTTGTTAACAAAACCATTCATCCAAAAATGAGTCTCGTTGCTGAAGACGATTTTTCAGCCAAAAGCAAGGTCAATTTCCAATTGTTCTCCAGAGCCTGATCAGCAAATATATGGCATAATCTATGGTCGTTGGACTTCAGTTCTTGAGTTAAAACCATTTTGTAAGGGTAGATGCAAAATCCATCAAACAGTGGTTGAAGAAAGGCTCAGTTCTTGTACTCTGCTAGAAACTGATTGGGATGGATTCTCGTGTATACTCTGAGAAACGAGGGTAATGTTTTCATTAGAACACACAGTTTGTTGATGCATAGGCATTGTCTGATTGACACCAGACCTGATTGTCTCAAATTTTTTGATTAAATGTCAAATTGTTCTCTTGGTGGGATGATTATGCACACCATAAATTTCACAAAACTCACAAAAAGGTGAATAGAATACTCGTTTTTTTAATTGTTATTTAACATAACTGAGTAGAACACTTGTTTTGATAATAAACTTTAATAATTTGTACACATTGTGAAACTGTGTAAATTTTCACTGCTATTTGTCAAGACTAATAAAAAAAATGATAAAAATGGCCACTATAGCTTCATAAATATGGCTGCCATGAGCTGTTAAAAATAGGATGTCTTTATTGGAAGACCCTTTATATACCTATTTATTTAGCAAGATCTTTGAGATGTAATTCACATACCATACAATTCACCCATTTAGTGTGCAATTCAAAGGTACTTTTTGTATATTAAGTGTTATGCAATCATCAACACAATTCTAAAATACTTTTGTCACGCTGAAAAGAAACAACTTATCCTTTCACTGTGCTTTCCCAGTCTTCACTTCCCAAGTTCTAGGCTACCACTAATCTATTTCTGTCTCTATAGGCTTTGCTATTCAAGATATTTCATATAAATAGTATCATGTACGATCTTTTCTGATTAATTTCTTTTACTTAATATAATCAATTCAAGGTTCATCTGTACCTTAGCATGTATCAGAACTTAATTTGGGGAGGGCAGAGTAAAGATGGCAGACTAAGCACACATCTCCTTACATTGTTCTGGAAATCAAGACCGGAATTGATAATCTGACAGTCACCTAGTAAGTCCCCAGGGCACGGCACAGAGCTGTTAATTTGGACTGCATACCACTGAACGAAAAACCTCCTCTCTTTCACTGACTCCCGCTCCTGGCTAGCCCTGGCTTTCACGGACTGAAGGTAAACACACCATTTTCAATCATTTTTTCTCTGTCTTGGCCAGTGGGCAGAGCTGGGTCTTGCCTAGCAGCTAGACTGAGATGCATTGTTGGTGGGATAGGCAGGTGAAATTGCCATATTTTGAGAGCCAGAGTTAGGACTCTGTTCATCTCGCCACATTGGGCCTGTCTTTTCATCACTGCCACAGCGTGGTTTGTATGGAACCACAGGGACTGTGTGCAGTACGATATGTTGGATATGGAGATTTTAGTGGGATCTAATTCTTAGCCTGGGAGCCAGTGCTTGCAAACAGGGCAGTGCTTCTCCAACAGAAAAGCAGTAGTTTACACAGTGTCACCTACAGTGGGGACCCAGCAACACAGGTGGAGGACTCACTGCCTCTCGGCACCTTTCCTTTAGCCCATCTACCTGCTGACCATGTGGAGGCACCATCTTAGATGTGGTGGCTGCAGCTGGACCTATTTCTTAGCTTGGGAGCCAGAGCATGCCCACAGGATAGCACTTTTCTACCAGAAAAGCAGTAGTGTACACAGTACCGCCTAAGGTTGGGCCCTGTCAGCAGAGGCCAACAGGGCAGTAGCATTGCTGTATTTTGAACTAGTTTGTATCATCTGGGGTTGGATATAGAGGTGCCTACTTTGCCAGTTGGGAAGAGGGACCTCTACACCTGAAAACCTGACTGACTTGGGAAGTGGTCAGATATCTTTTGTTTTATATTTTAAGATAGGCTAGAGAAACATCTGCAGTCCATACTGACAGTATCTCTCCCAGCCTTTACTTACTCACATGGGACCCACAAAGCAACAGACACTTGTGGCATACAAGAAATCATCCATGGCTTCAGAAGGCTCACAAACAAAGCAACCAAGGAATTTTCTGGATGAAGAAACTTTTCTGAAATCATCAGAAGGTGAATACAAAATGATTATATACAGAGCTCTTCTAGACCTTATACAAAATGCAGAGGAACAAAATGAAAAGTTAAGCAGGGTGCTCGATCTGATGGAACACCAGTACTCTGAAATCCAACAGATCAAGAAGAAAATCAAAGACATAGAAACTTCCATTTAAAGCCAGGAAAACAGAATGGAGTAAATGGAAAAAAGAATTTCTGACTTTGAAGACAGAGCTACTGACGCCAGCGTCTATGAGAAGAAATCAGAAAAAAGAAACAAGAAAAATGAAGAAGCATTAAGAAGCATGTGGGACTCTATTAAGAGGAACAACCTTCAATTAATTGGAGTCCCTGAAGAGGATGAGACACCTGAGAACACAGAGAGTATCGTTGCTGAGCTGCTGCCAGAAAACTTCTCAGAAATCATGAAGGAAGAGAATATAGACATCTCAGATGCACATCGTCCGCCACCCAATATAGACCTCGAAAGAAAGACGCCAAGACATATTATAATCAAGCTTAACAAAATGAAACATAAGCAGCAACTCTTAAAGGCAACAAGACTCAAAGCAAAGCTAACATTCAGAGGGAAACCCTGTAGGCTCTCGTCAGATTTCTCAGCATAAACCATGCTGGCACAGAGACAGTTGCATGACACATTCAAAGCCTTGAAGGAGAAGAACTTCTAACCAAGAATTATATATCTTGCAAAACTATCTTTCAAATATGAAAATAAAATTAAGACATTGCCAGCTAAACAGAAACTCAGAGACTTTGTAAAAACCAAACCCAAACTACAAGAAATACTGAAAGAAGTTCTTAGCTCTGGCTTAGAAGAACGAAACCACTAACTTTATATTTTAGAACGACACACTACTCAAAACTCTACTCAGTTAGGGAAGGCTCCAAAGTCAATCACAGTTTTAATATGCAAAGAAGCAATCCAGTGATCATCATGAAAACTATGGTGCCATCATATTAAACAGAGGGATGTACTACAGTCGTTATAGTCCTTCCAGATGGAGAGGAAGATGACAAGACCAGTAGTAATTAAAATTGGTCTTATATATATTTTACTAAGGGAGATCATAAGGGCAGCCATAAAGCACAACAAAGATTTAGCATACTATTTCAAGAAATATAACACAGGAGTCTCAACAACTACAAAACCAGCTCTGAAAAAGGTGAAAAATCAACTCACAAAAAAGAACGTCCCAGAACAGACTAATAAAAACAACAAAGAAAACATCAACACAAAAATAAACATATCACAATGGTAGCACTGAACACATACCTATCAATAATTACATTGAATGTGAATGGACTGAATGCTTCAGAAAAGAGACATCAAGTGACATCTAGGATCACAAGACATGACCCATTCATATGCTGTCTACAAGAAACTCACTTGAGACAGACAGGAACAAACTGAAAATTAAAGGATGGAAGAACATATATCAAGCTAACAATGAACAAAGAAGAGCAGGGGTGGCAATTCTAATCTCAGACAAAATCAATTTTAATGTAAAATCCACCATTGTGGACAAAGATGGACATTATTAATTGCTGAAAGGTTCAGTACCCAAGCAAGACTTAACTATAGTAAATATTTATGCACCTAATATCAGGGCACTTAAATACGTCCAAGAAACACTGACTACACTCAAAAAAGAGTTAGATTACTCCACAATAATAGTGGGAGACTTCAACACTCCACTCTCAGTACTGGACAGATCATGTAGAAAAAAGCTCAATAAAGATACAGAAGGGCTTATTGCTGCAATTAATCAATTAAACCTCATCAATACATACAGAACTTTCCACCCATCAATGGACAACTACACCTTCTTCTCCAATGCACATGAAACATTCTCCAGAATTGACCATGTGTTAATGCAATTCTCAATAAAATCTATACCACCGAATTACTGCAAAGCATCTTCTCAGATCATAAAGCCACAAAAGTTTAAATCAATAGCAGACAAAACATAGCTAGATACTCAAACTCTTGGAAACTGAACAACATCTTGCTCAAAAAAACATGAGTCATAGAAGAAATCAAAGATGAAATAAAGAAATTCATATATTCCAATGAGAATGAAAACACTTCCTACCGAACCTGTGGGATACAGCCAAAGCAGTGCTCAGTGGTCTGTTTATCTCCATAAATGCACACATCTGGAAGGAAGAAAGAAACCAAATCAAGAAACTAACCCTACAGCTTGAACAAGTAGAAAAAGAACAACAGAGGAACCCCTCAGGCACCAGAAGAAATTCGATCATAAAGATTAGAGCAGAGCTAAATGAATTAGAGAATAGAAAAACAATTGAAAAAATTGAAAAGACCAAAAGCTGGTTTTCTGAAAAGATCAACAAAATTTGCAAATCACTGGCTAAATTTACTAAAGAAAAACAAAAGGAAATAAATAAACCAAATTGGAAATGAAAGGGGAGTTGTCAAAGCAGATCCAACAGAAATAAAAAATATCATAACAGAATACTATGAAAGACTGTACTCTAATAAATTTGAAAACCTAGAGGAAATGGACAAATTCCTTGATTCATACCACCTACCAAAATGATCACAACATGAAGCAGAACAATTTAATAAACCCATCACAAAGGAAGAGATTGAAAAGGTCATAAAAACTGCCAACCTCCTGGTTTCAACTGTGTCATGGTTGGAATTGTGTCCCCCCAAAAATGTGTGCAGCCACATGGCTGGGATATGGTTCCCAGTATCTTGGGACTGTCCTCCATTGTGTGGTTTTGCTAACCTGTATGTTAAAGGATTAGGGTGGGGCTGTGAATTCCTGCTGTGGCTGAAGTTTCCCTGGAGTATGGCTTGCCCCACCCTTAATGCTTTTAGCTTGCAAGGAATAAAAGGAAAAAGAAACAAAGGACAATTGGAGAACCTCACTACCATCAAGCAAGCAGCACCAGCAGCAGAGCGTGTCCTTCAGACCAGAGGTTCTTGCGTGAGGACGCTCCCAGAAACAAAGACTGATGCAATACTGGACTTTCCTTCAGAGCCGACAAGGGGAAGGTCTTTCCCTGGAGCGGACACCCTGAATATGGACTTGCAACCTACCGGACTGTGTAAGAATAAATCTTTCTTTGTTAAAGCCATCCACTCTGTGGTATTTCTGTTAGAGCAGCCTAGCTGACTAAAACAGAATTGGTACCGTGGGAGTGGGGTGCTGCTCTAGCAAATACCTAATATGTGGAAGCCACTTTGAAACTGCGAATGGATAGAAGATTCAGAAGGAACGAAGAAGGCGGCAGCAGTGGCAGCGGCAGCAGCAGAACCAGAGGCAGTGCTGGAGCCAACCCATGGAGCGAGAGAGGTCAATGCCTGTGCAGAGTTTTCCTCACAGAACAGGGTGCCTCTGGGCACTTGAATCGGTGGAACTGGCCTTGCTGACCTACGGAGTGAGAGAGTTGAGTGCCTTTGGGCAGGACGCTTTCCAGCAAGAGTGGGGTGCCTCCGGGCACTTAAACCAGTGGAGCTACAGAGCTTTGGAACACTCGCCCGGCAGGGCAGATGTGGGCCTGAGGCCCGGGCCATGCGGCCATAGGAAGCTGAAGCTGAAGAGACAAATAGCGTGAGAAGCTGAGCTGCCTCAGTCTCAAGAGGTATGGCCATGACCTCAGGGGTTTGAAAGGATGGAACCATGGCCTGCTGTGTTTGTAAGGGTGGAATTGCCACTCAGTTGGGCTTAGGGTGCTCCTAAAGCCAATGGGACAGAGTTTCTGTCCAAGTGGGCCTTGAAGGCAGAGTTGTAGCACGGGGCTAGAGGTCTCCACTCAGAAACCAGAGAGTATGGCCGATACCTAGAGTCTGGAGAGCATTGCTGTTGTGTAGAATGTCTCAGAAAATGTAAGAGTATTTCCAAAGCTTTGAGGGCTAATGTAATGTGTTCTGTTGACTTGCCTGTTGCCTGTTAATGCCTTCTAAGTTTCACAGATGTAGAAGAGTTTTTGTATTTTGGACTTGGAACTGATTTAAGACTTCTGTTACATGGATGGACATAATTTTGCTATGGTGAGATGAATGTGTTAAATGTTTTGTGATGTGATTTTTGGGTTGTCAAAGGGTGGGATGTCATGGTTGGAATTGTGTCCCCCCAAAAATGTGTACAACCACGTGGCTGGGATATCGTTCCCAGTATCTTGGGACTGTCCTCCATTGTGTGGTTTTGCTAACCTGTATGTTAAAGGATTAGGGTGGGGCTGTGAATTCCTGCTGTGGCTGAAGTTTCCCTGGAGTATGGCTTGCCCCACCCTTAATGCTTTTAGCTTGCAAAGAATAAAAGGAAAAAGAAACAAAGGGCAATTTGAGAACCTCCCTACCATCAAGCAAGCAGCACCGGGAGCAGAGCGCGTCCTTCAGACGAGAGGTTCTTGCGTGAGGACGCTCCCAGAACAAAGACTGATGCAATACCGGACTTTCCTCCAGAACCGACAAGGGGAAGGTCTTTCCCTGGAGCGGACACCCTGAATATGGACTTGCAACCTACCGGACTGTGTAAGAATAAATCTTTCTTTGTTAAAGCCATCCACTCTGTGGTATTTCTGTTAGAGCAGCCTAGCTGACTAAAACAAACTGGAAGACATTATGTTGAGCAAAAGTAGTCAGAAACAAAAGGACAAATATTGTATGAGACCCGTACGATAAGATCTCAAAAACAGACTTATGCATAGAAAAAAAGACTCTTTGATGGATGCAAGGGAGGGGAGGAAGGGACGATGAGGGGGGAGGGTTTAGATTAGAAAGTTGGTAGAAATTTGGTTGGGTGAAATCTCTGATAGCATACATTAGAAACAAGAACAGTATTAAGTGGACTTCAGTATAACTTGAGTACTCCTTCCATCTTAACCCAATATTGCAAGGACAGAGTAGCTGAGGCAGGGGGCAGGGGACCATGCTCTTAGGCAAAAGCGAGGCCAATTGGCACAACTAGCGTTTTGCTAAGAGGGCTCTTTGCACCTCACATTGGTGAGTGGCGTCTGGGGTCTTAAAAGCTGCCTAGCTGCCATGCAAGGGCACAGCAAATGGTCCCAACTCAGCAGGAACAGATCCTCTGTGAGGACCAAAACGACATGGGGGGAAGACAACCCAGAAGACAGAGAGACCCACATGAGTGGGTGCCTACATAGACTTGGGACCAGAAGAACTGGATGTTGCCTGGCCACCACCAGTGATAGCCCCGGTGGAGCTTACAAAGTTGAGTCTCACTGGCAACACAAGAATAAAAAGGGGTGCACCTGAGATCTCCACTAAAAGACCCCAACTGATGGTCCAGTGGCTTCCCCTGGCCCTGATGCTGCCCTTGCCCATAAATCATAATCAAGTTCCACTTTTCTGACAGGAATGGATTGGACTTGGCGATGCAGAGTGACCATATATTGGATGCACTTTATGGTTCTATGCATCTATAAGACATCCTGTAGACCTCTGGCTGGAGTAATGGGAGTGGGTTGAGAGGAGGGGAAAGGAAACTGTTGGGAAGATGAGACATGTGTGGAGCAGAGAGGAATAGTGTGCTGTAACCGGGCAGGGAGAGTAGTGGAAGCAGTATATAGGTGGGCATGTAAATTTATATGGGAATGTACATTTTCACTCAGTCATAATAAAAAAATAAATAAAAATAATAAACAAACAAACAAACAAAAAAAAAAAACACCAACCAAAAAAAGCCTGGGCCCAGATGGTGTCATTGCAGAATTGTATCAAGCTTTTAGAGAAGAGTTATCTCCAATACTACTGAGACTATTTCACAGTATAGAAAGGGATGGAGTACTCCCACACTCATTCTACGAAGCCAGCATAACCCTGATACCAAAGACAGGGAAAGAACCAACCAAAAAGGAGAACTACAGGCAGATATCACTCATGAATCTAGATGCAAAAATCTTCAACAAAATTCTTGCCGCCAATAGAATATAACAACATATTCAAAAAATAATCCATCATGACCAAGTTGGATTCATACCAGGGATGCAAGGGTGGTTCAGCATCAGAAAAACAATTAATGTGATTAACCACATAGATATCACAAAAGACAAGAATCTCCTGATTTTGTCCACTGATGCAGGAAAGGCATTTGATAAAGCCCAACATCCATTCATGCTAAAAACTCTTAGCAAAATAGGCATGGATGGAAAATTCCTCAACACAATAAGGGCCATTTATACAAACCCAACTGCCTACAACATCCTGAATGGAGACAGACTGAAGGGCTTTCCCTTGAGAACAGGAACTAGAAAAGGATGCTCAGTCTGACCTCTCCTTTTTGGCATTGTACTAGTAGTTCTAGCCAGAGCAATTAGATAAGCCTGAGAAATAAAGGGCATCTGCATCGGCAAAGAAGCCAAAATCTCCCTGTTTTCTGATGATATCGTTATATATGCAGAGCATCCCAAAGAATCTACAAGTAAACTACTCAAATTGATAGAAGAGTTCAGCAAAGTACCAGGATACAGTCTAAACATAAGTAAATCAGTAAGATTCCTTTATTCCAACAACGAGACTGTTAATGAAGAAATCATCAAATAAATATCATTTACTATAGCCCCTAAGAAGATAAAGTATCTAGAAATTAATCTAACCAGAGAAATAACAGACCTTTACAAAGAGAACTACAAGCACTTACTACAAGAAACTAAGAGAGACATAAATGGAGAAACCCACCCTACTGATGGATAGGAAGACTTAACATTGTGAAAAGTCTATTCTACCTAAAGCAATCTACTTATATAATACAATCCCAATACAAGTTCCAGCATCATTTTTTAATGAGATCGGAAACAAATCACCAATTTTGTTTGGAAAGGGAAGAAGACTCGGATACGTAAAGCACTACTGGTAAGTAAGGTACTACTAAAGAAGAACACACAGGGAGGCCTCTCATTAGACCATACTACACTGCCACAGGGGTCAAAAAAGCCTGGTACTGGTACAAGAGCAGATAGGTCGATCAATGGAACAGAACTGAGACCCCAGAGATGACACCATCTGCCTACGAACAGTTTATATTTGACGAAGGCCCTAAGACTTTAAACTGGAGTAAAAATAATATCTTCAACAAAAGGCGCTGGCAAAATTGGATATCCATTTGCAATAAATTGAAACAAGATCCATATCTTACACCTTATACAAAAATCAACTCAAATTGGATAAAAGACCTAAACATCAAATCTAAAATGATAAAGCTCGTCCAAGAAAAGGTAGGAACAACAATGGAAGTTTTAATACACAATGTAGACAGACTTCAAAATCTGTCAAACAAACCACAATCAACAGAAGAGAAAATAGATAAATGGGAACTATTAAGAATCCAAAACTTTTGCTCATCTAAAGACTTTATTAATAGAATTAAAAGGCCACCTACAAAATGGGAAAAAATATTGGGCAACTCTATGTCAAGCCAATGTCTGATCTGTATAATCTGTAAAGTACTACAAAATATCAATAAGAAGAAGCTATATCATCCAATTAAGCAATGGGCAAAGGAGATGGACAGACATTTCTCTAAAGAGGATATCCAGGAAGCTAAAAAACACATGCGGACATGTTCACAATCTTTAGTTGTTACAGAAATACAAATCAAAACTACACTGAGATACCATTTCACCCCAATAAGGTTGGCTATGGTCCCTGAAACACAAAACAACAAATGTTGGAGAAGCTGTGGAGAAAGTGAAACTCTCTTACACTGTTGGCGGGGTTGTAAAATGGTCCAGCCTCTTTGGAAAGCAATGTGGTGCTTTCTTAAAAAAATGGATATCGATATATCATTTGACCCAGTAATTCCACTACTTGGAATATATCCTACAGAATCAAGGCCATTCACACCAATGGACACATGCACAAGAATGTTTATCACAGCACAGTTCACGATAGCAAAAAGATGGAATCAACCCAGATGCCCAACAACAGAGGAATGGATAGGTAAACTATGGTATATATGCTTGACAGAGCACTATGCAATGTTAAAGAGTAATGATGATTCCAGGAAACATCTCACAATCTGGTTTCAACTGGAAGGCATTATGTTGAGTGAAAGTAGTCAGCGACAAAAGGACAAATATTATATGAGACCCCTACGATAAGATCTCAAAAACAGACTTATGTATTGAAGAAAAGACTCTTTCACTGCTGCAAGAGAGGGGAGGGAGGGAGAGGGAGGAGAAGGTTTAGACTAGTTTGTTGGTACAAATTTGGTTCGGTGAAATTGGTGATAGCGCAAATTAGAAATAAGAACAATATTAAGTGGACTTCAACATAATTGGAATACTCCTTCCATCTTAACCCAATGTTGCAAGGACAGAGTAGCTGGGGCAGAGGGCAGGGGGCAGAGGACCATGCTCTTAGGCAAAATCGAGGCCAATTGTCACAACTAGTGTTTTGCTAAGAGGGCTGTCTGCACCCCACATTGGTGAGTGGCGTGTGGGTCTTAAAAGCTGCCAAGCTGCCATCTGAGGGCACAGCAAATGGTCCCAATTCAGCAGGAACGGATGCTAACTGAGGACCAAAACGACATTAGAGTCATCCCAGAAGATAGAGAGACCTACATGAGTGTGTGCCTGCATAGACTTGGGAACAGAAGAACCGGATGGTGCCTGGCCACCACCAGTGATAGCCGCGATGGAGCTCACTAAAGTTCAGTCTCACTGGCAACACAAGAATAAAAAGGGTTGCACCCTGAGATCTCTACTAAATCACTGCAATTGACAGTCCAACGGCTTCAAAGTTCCCCTGGGAGCATGGCCCCTAGCCCTGATGCTGCCCTTGCCCATAAATCAGAAGGAAGATCCACTTTTTGGACACGAATCAATTGGACTTGGCAATGCAGAGCGACAATATATTGGATATACTTTATGGTTATATGCATCTATAGGATATCATCCTGCTGACCTCTGGCTGGAGTATGGGGAGTGGGTGGAGAGGAGAGGAGGGGTGGGTGGAGAGGAGATGAAAGGAGACTGTTTGGAGGATGAGACATGTATGGAGCAGAGAAGAATACTGTGCTGTTACCGGGCAGGGAGAGCAGTGGAAGCTGCATATAGGTGGACATGTAGATTTATATGGGAATGTACAGTTTCACTCCATCATAATAAAAAATAAATAAATATTTTAAAAAAATAACTTAATTTGTTGTTATGGATAAATAATATTTAATTATATAGTTATACTATAATTTGTCTAACCCTTTATCATTTTATGTGCATTTGAATTATTTTCTCCCTTTTACAACCACGAATAATGTTGCTTTAAGTATTCTAACACTTATTTTTAATGTACTTTATATGAAATTAAGAAATACTTTTATTTAAATTTTGAATGTGCAATAAGTTTACCATAACAGTGATAGCAACAAATTAAATTATGACATTTTTTTTCTAGTTCTGAACGCTCAACTAAAACATCTCCCTAATATGATTATGGGAAATCTCAATGTTTTCATGGACAAACTGAGTCAAATGAAGACATAAAAAAGTAGAAATAGTAACTAATGTGATTGCTGTTGCTGTTCCTAAGTAACTATAAAAACTGCAAAAAACACTGGAAATTGCTAGCAATGTAACCTCCCAACCAGTTACTAACAAAATCTATTCTGACTCATGATGACTCCATCTATCGGAGAAGAATTATTCTCCACAGGGTTTTGTATGTCTGATTATTGGGGGCAATTCTTGGTTGGGTCAAAATGTAAAGCTCTTGGCTGGTAGCTGAAAGACTGGTGGTTCTAATCTACCCAGAGGTGCCTCATAAGAAGCCCTAGAAATCTCCTCTAAAAGATCACAGACTTGAAAACACTATGGAGCAGTTCTGCTCCATACATGGGGTTGTCATGATTGGGAATTGACACCAACAACCAGTAACCAGTAACAGAGAACCAGACAGCATAGGAGAATTAGTTGTTTTCACCAGCAGTGTAAAGTTTCCTTAAACTGCACAACATATGGCCAGCCAATCTATCATTTAAGTTTGTGACAGAATTTATTTCATAATATCTTATCTCAGTTATCTAGTGCTACTGTAACATACACCCACTTGTCTGTTTGTCATACTGTGGGGGTTGGGTGTTGCTGTGATGCTGGAAGTTATGCCTTTGGTATTTATAAAGCAGCAGGGTTTCATGACAGAAAGATTTCAGCTGAACTTCCAGACTAACACAGACTAGGGAGAAGGACCTGGAAGTTCACTTCTGAAAAGAATTAGCCAGTGAAAATGTTATGAATAGTAGTACGACATTGTCAAATATAGTGCCAGAAAATGAGCCCCACAGTGGGTTCAACAATGGGCTTCAGCATAAAAATGATTGTCGGTATGGCGCAGGACTAGCTAGTGTTTCATTCTGTTGCACATAGAGTCACTATGAGTTGGACCTAACTTGAGGGCACCTAGTAACAATAATAACAGTTTGGAAGGCACTCAAGAAATGACTGGGTAAGAGCTGTCTCCTCAAAGTAGAGTCAACCTTAATGATGTAGATGAAGTCAAGCTTTTGGGATCTTCATTTGTTGATGTGGAACAACTCAAAATGAGATAAAACAGCTGCAAACATCTATTAATAATTGGAAAGTGGAATGTATGAAGTGTAATTGCAGGAAAATTAGAAATCATTAATAAGGAAATAAAGCATATAAATACTGATAACCTAATGTTTTAGTCAGCTAGGGCTGCTCTAACAGAAATACCACAGAGTGGATGGCTTTAACAAAGAAACATTTACTCTTACACAGTCTGGTAGGTTGCAAGCCCGTATTCAGGGTGTCCGCTCCAGGGGAAGGCTTTCCCCTTGTCGGCTCTGGAGGAAAGTCCGGTATTGCATCAGTCTTTGTCCAGGGAGCGTCCTGACACAAGAACCTCTGGTCTGAAGGATGTGCTCTGCTCCCGGTGCTGCTTGCTTGATGGTAGGGAGGTTCTCCAATTGTCCTTTGTTTCTTTTTCCTTTTATTCCTTGCAAGCTAAATGCATTAAGGGTGGGCCAAGCTATACTCCAGGGAAACTCCCCCTACAGCAAGAATTTACAGCCCCACCCTAATCCTTTAACATTCAGGTTAGCAAAACCACACAGTGGAGGACAGACACCTAGCCATTTGTGAACTGAAATAGACTGGTACTGGCCATTTGGAACTGGACAATCATATTGTCTACTATGCTGGATGTGGTGGTCATGAGTGTGTCAACTTGGCAACTCCATGTTTGGCTACTGTATGAAGTGGCACGAGCAGAGCCTGTGGTGACTGTCTTCCTCTTAGCTTTTATCTCTCTGCCTTCTACTACCTACTTCCTGTTTTTTCACTTTGCCAGCTCCTGTTCTCTTTTGTGTCTGGTTCCTGGACCTGAACTACCAGCTGTTCATCAACCCTTATAGCCAGCAATTGAGAGCACTGTTCCCTGACCTGCCAATCCTCAGTTTGCCAGCCTCTGCAGCTCTGTGAGTCAGCAGAGACCTCGCAGTCTCACCTGCCAACTTGAGATCCACTCACCTACACAGCCCATGATCTAGAACTCTAGTCTCTGACCTGCTGACCTTGGGTTCACCAGCTACTGTGGTCGTGTGAGGCTTGTGCCAGGACTTGGGATGTTCAGCTTTTATAATTGTATGAGCTGTTTTCTTTATATATAAATCTTTGCTTGTAAGTATATGTGCTTCTGGTTTTGCTTCCCTAGAAAACCCAGCCTAAGACAATTTGGTACCAGGAGTGGGGTGGATTGAGTGTGTACTCTAAAAAAATATGTAACAATTTGGTTGTGCTATAATTCCTGGTATTGGGTGTTGTTCCTCCATGTTGGAATTCTGTCTCTATGATGTTAATTAGGAGGATCAGCAGCAGTTGTGTTGATAAAGCAAGATTCAACACGTAAGTTTGCTTTGTGCCTTGAGACTATCTCTTGAGATATAAAGGAAAAAAATCTGGCAGAGAGAATTGAGAACCTCACACCATCAAGAAAGCAGCAGAAGGAGTAGAGCATATCCTTCAGAGATGTGGTTCCTCTGCCACAATTCTCCCTGACCAAAGACTGATATAACACAGGGATTTTTCTCCAACACCAGCAGAGGGAAAACCCTTTCCTTGAATGCCACCTTGTAACCTGCTGGACTGTGTAAGAATAAACTTTTCTCCTTTACAGTCATCCACTTTGTGGTATTTTTGTTAAAACAGCGCTAGCTGACTAAGACACTGAGTATAACACCTTAAAGAGGAATGGTGTTGTATTCATCATCAAAAAGAATAGTTCAAGATCTATCCTGAAGTACAGTGCTATCAGTGATAAGCTATCTATTTTAGTCATCTAGTGCTGTCTCTACAGACATACTACACGTAGATGGCTTTGAAAAGAGAAATTTTACTTTGTCACAGCCTAGTAGGCTAAAAGTCCAAATTCAGGGTATTGGCTGCTGGGGAATGTTTCTCTCCTGGCTCTGGAGGAAGGTTCTTGTCAATCTTCCCCTGGACTGGGAGCTTGAGGCACAGAGATCCCGAGACCTTTCCAAAGGCTGTCGTGTGCTCTCTGCACTGCCTGTCTAGTGACACTGGGCCCCCAACTGTCTGCTTGCCTATCTTTCCTTTATATCCCAAGAGGCTGCCCTCAAGGCACAATACAATCCCATACATTGAGTCCCGTCCCATCAACACAACTACTGCCCATCCTCCCTCATTAACATCAGAGTGGCAGGGTTTATGACATAAAGAAACATCATCATACAATGCTTAGAATGATGGTCCAGCCAAACTGCCACACATTATTGGGGGGAGGGGGATCCAATTCAACCCATGACAATATCCATACTCCTACAAGGAAGGTCAGTTAATACAACTATTACTGAAGCTTGTGCACCAACCACTAAGATCAAAGATGAAGAAACTGAAGACTTTTTCCAGCTTCTACAGTTTGAAATTGATGAAACATGCAATCAGGATGCATGGAGATTGGAATGCAAAAGTCAGAAATAAAGAAAGATTAGTAGTTGGAAAATATGACCTTGGCTACAGAAATGATGTCAGAGATTGAATGACAGAATTTTGCAAGACCAACAACTTTATCACCAACATAAATGGTGACTATACACTTGGACTCTGCCAGATGGAACACACAGGAATCAAACCAACTACATCTATGTAAAGAGATGATGAAAAAGCTCAGTATCATCAGTCATCAGTCATATGCAAGTTCAAGTTGAAACTGAAGAAAATTAGAACAAGCCCACGAGAGCCAAAATATGACCTTGAGTGTATTCTACCTGAGGTTAGGGACTATCTCAAGAACAGATTTGATGCACTGAATCCTAATGACCAAGACCTGCTGAGTTGTAGAATGACATCAAAGACATTGTACATGAGGAAAGCAAGAGGTCATTAAAAAGGCAGGAAAGAAAAAAAAGAAAGACCAAGTTGGATGTCAGATCAGACTGTGAAACTTGTTCTTGAATGTCAAGTGACTGAAGCGAAGGGAAGAACGGATGTAGTAAAAGAACTCAGCAGATTTCACAGAGCAGCTTGAGAAGACAAAAGTAAAGTAGTACATGCATAGAGCTGGAGATAGAAAACCAATAGGGAAGAGCACCCTCTGCATTTCTCAGGCTCTAAAAGCTGAAGAAAAACCATTCAAGCCTCAAGTTGCAATAGTGAATTCTACAGGGAGAATATTAAACTACACAGGAAGCATCAAAAGAAGATGGAAGGAATACACAGAGTCATTATGCCAAAAAGAATTGGTTAATGTCCAATGACTGCAAGATGTAGCATATGATCAGAACTGATGGTACGGAAGGAAGAAATCAAAACTGTATGGAAGGCACTGGTGAAAAACAAGGCTCCAGCAACTGATGGAACTATCAGTTGAGATGTTTCAACATACAGATGCAGTGCTGAAGTTCTTGCTCATCTATGCCAAGACAATTGGAAAACAGCTACCTGGTCAAATGGCTGGAAGAGATCCATACTCATACCTATTCCTGAAAATGATGATCCAATAGAATGTGTATTAGACTATGTGGATCTTAAGAAATTATGGCTAACATTGTGTAATATGGGAATTCTAGAACACTTAATTGTGCTCTTAAGGAATCTGTACATGCATCAAAAGTCAGACGTGCAAACCAATCAAGGGGACACTGTGTGGTTTAAAGTCACAAAAGGGTGTGCCAGGGTTGTATCTTTTCACCATACCTTTTCAGTCTGTATGGTGAGCAAATAATCCTAGAAGATGCATTCTGTGAAGAAGAATGAGGCATGAGGACTGGAGGATGACTCATTAACAACCTGCATTGCAGAGACAATGTGGCTTTACTTGCTGGAAGTGAAGAAAATATGAAACACTTAGAGATGAAGATCAAGCACCACAGCCTGCAGTATGGATTGCACCTCAACATCAGAAAAACAAAAAACCTCACAACTAGATCAGTAAGCAACATCATGATAACCGGGGAAAGGACTGAAGTTATCAAATATTTCATTTTACTGGGTTCCACAGTCAACGCTCTTGGAAGTAGCAGTGAAATTAAAAGACGTATTGCACTGGGAAAATCTGCTGTAAAAGACCACTTTAAAGCATTGAAAAGTAAAGACGCCACCTGAGTAAGATACGCCTTACCCTAACCAAGATGTTTTGAATCACTCCATGTGCATGTGAAAGCTGAACAATGAGTAAGGAAGACAGAGGAAGAACTGACACCTTGAATTGTGGTTTTAGAGAAGAATATTGAATATATGAGCTCTGACAATTATGTTTGTGAACCTGTCTTACAAAAAGTGCTATTTACCTCATTGCTGAATACCACTATGGTTGCTGTCATGGGTTGAATTGTGTCCCTCCAAAAATATGTGTAACCACGTGGCTGGGACATGATTCCCAGTATCTCGTGACTGTCCTCCATTTTGTGGTTTCCCTAAATTGTATGTTAAAGAATTAGGGTGGGGCTGTAAATTCCTTTATAGGATTACTTCCCTGCCCTGCAGTAAAGGGAGTTTCTCTGGAGTATGGCTTGCCCCACCCTTAATCCTTTCATCCTATGAGAGATAAAAGGAAAGAGAAGCAAGCAGAGAATTGGGAACCTGGTACCATCAAGCAAGCAGCACCGGGAGAAGAGTGCGTCCTTCAGACCTGAGGTTCCTGTGCCAAGACTCTCCCTGGACAAAGACTGATGCAATACCGGACTTTCCTCCAGAGCCGACAAGGGGAAAGCCTTCCCCTGCAGTGGACACCTTCAGTATGGACTTGCAACCTACCAGACTGTGTAAGAATAAACTTTCCTTTGTTAAAGCCATCCACTCTGTGGTATTCCTGTTAGAGCAGCCCTAGCTGACTAAAACAGTTGCCTTAAAAGAACTCCTCTTGGGAAGCTATGCAATGATACCAGTGCCTAGTCTACTCTTCAAAGCAATTTTGGAACTCTTTCTGGAATGGCCATCAGAGTTATCATCGTATTACCCTTCATGTCCTGAATGTCATCAAAATGTTTTCCTTTCAATATCTCCTTGAACTTCAGGTAAAGAAAACAGTCGTTGGGGGCCAGATCAAGTGAGTAGCTATGGTATTCCAGTACAGTTATTTGTGTGTTGATTAAAAACGCCTCACAGACAGCGCTGTGTGAGCCAATATATTGTCATGATGTAATAGCCACAAGTTGTTGACAAAAAGTTCAAGGTGTTCCTGTCAAATCATGCAGTCTTTTCAGCACTTCCAAATAGTAAACTTGGGTAACTGTTTGTCCAGATGATAAAAATTTGTAATGAATGAGCCCTCTGATATGAAAAAAGGTCAAATTGTTTTGACTCTTGATTTGGACTGATAGAACTTTTTTCATCTTGGAGAATATGCTGACTTCTGTTGTATGCTTGGACTGTTTGTTTCATGGTTGTATTGGTACACATGTTTTATCACCAGTGATAACATAGCCCAAAACAGCATCTTGCCTCTCCAAAAGGTTTGGGCAAACTTTGACTCTGCTTTTCTTCATTAGTGAGCTCCTTTGGGACCATTTTTGCACATGCCTTTCTCATGCCAAGATTTTCAGTTAAGATTTTTCTAACTTTCTCTGTTGATGTTTGCTCAGTTAGCTATGCTTCTCACAGCTAGCTGATGATTCTGACACACAATTTGACAAATTTTTGCAATGTTTTTTTTTTTTTTTTTGGTCAGTTCTGCTCGTTACTGGCCGCCCTGACCTCTCTTCATCAGTGATGTTTTCTCTCCCCTAAGGAAAAGCGTTTAATCCATTTGTGCACTGCTGTTTCTTCATGGCATTATCTCCATAAACCTGAATTAACACGTCCATGATTTCACTTCCACTCTTGCCAAGTTTAACAAGAAATTTAATGTTTGTTCATTGCTTTAATTAAAGCTCTGACATTCTTGCGATAGCACACAAAAACAGTAACGAACACCCAACAACAATAATGAACACCACTCAGCAAGACACGGCCACATGTTGACACACAGTTGTTATGAAACCTTACTGAGTTGTTTGTACAGTGCTGCCAGTGTGGCAAGTTGATGAACATAATTGTCATACTATTGACTGCCAAAGAACAAGCACCACTCTCCTGGAATAAGTACAACCAGAGTGCTCCTTAGAAGCAAGGATGGTGAGACTACATCTTACATACTTTGTTTATCTTGTCAGGAGGGCTCCTTCTCTGGAGAGATACATCACGCTTGGTAAAGTAGAGGATCAGTGAACAAGAAGAAAACCCTGAACAAGATCGATTGACACAGTGGCTGTAACAATGAGCTTTAAGCATAAAAACTGCTGTGGGCATGGTGCCGAACTGTGCAGTGTTTTGTTCTGTTGTGCACAGAGCTGCTATGAGTCAGAACTGACTTAATAGCACCTAACAACAACAACAATCATATGTGTGGCTTTAACAATCAGAAAGTTATTTTATCACAGTTCATGACGTTAGAAGTCCAAATTCAGTGCTGGCTCTTGATGAAGGCTTTCTTTCAGAGAGCTCTGGAGGAAGATCCTTGTCTGTTTTGAGCTTTGTCCTTGGATGGTTAAGGTTACTTGACACCTGTTCCTGGTTGATCTAGATGGCTTGACATCTCTGTTTTCCCATCTCTGCTTCTTCTCATTGCTTGTTTAATCTCTTTTATGTCTCAAAAGAGATTGGCTCTTAAAAGCTAGTGATTGGCTGCCTAACACACATCACCTGATCACATCTCTCTTTAGAGCAAAGAGGAATGAAGAACATGAAAGACAGAAGTAAAATATCAGCCCAAGAGACAGAAAGAGCCAGGTAAACCAAAGACTTCATCAGCCTGATACCCGAAGAACTAGTCGGTGCTCAGCTACCACCAATGGCCATCCTGACAGGGAACACCAGAGAAAGTCCCTGATGGGTGAAGAACTCGAATTCTAGTAAAAACAGTAGACTCAGTGGTTTGACCAAGACTGGAGGTACCCTGGAAGACACAGCCCTGGACTTTCCGTTAGCCCTAAATTAAAACCATTCCTGAAGCCAACTCTTCAGACAAAGATTAGACTGGATTATAAAACATCAAATTTTACTTGTGAAGGATGTGCTGACATAGGCATGTGAGAATAAATGGGCAATTCCTGTTCAGAGCTCAGATAAGAAGACAGAAAGGGGCAGAAACTGATTGCCTGGATTTGGGAAATCTAGGGTGGAAAGCAGCAATATGCTGTCACAGGAGGAATGTGAGCAACTAGAGTCACAACAATGTGTTGATAAATTTTGGTAGGAGAAATTAATTTCAATTTTAAACTTTCATTTAAAGCACAGTAACAGAGAGAGAGATTGGCTCAAGACACAACCCACAGTAAACCTGACTCATTAACAAAGACAATTCATTCCCCAAATGGGATTATAACCACAGACACAGACGTGAGGATTTACACTTTTGGGGGGAGAGAAAACTCAATCCATGACAAACGTCTATTCAACGCTTCTCAGTATAAACTCAATTAGCTGAAGCCGTTCAATAGTATATGGTAACAGAAAAGGGGTCGTACAAGCTTTCAACACTAGTTATTACAGTATTGCCTCAAATTAAATAGTGAAATGTTTTTGTTGTGATGGATAGTGACATCAATCATGTGAAACCATACTGTGTAACATAAGACTTAGAATAATATTTTATTTTATTGAAAAATGAAACATTTACAAATCGTCAAGAAATTTATCTGCAGGAAAAAAGGTCACACTATTTTATAATAGCTATGCGCAAATACAAGTTGTGGAATTTTATAAGCTAAAAAAAGAGGTGTATACTTTTACGGTATTTTGTCCCAAATATAGGGATTATTTGATAGTCTATAGCCTCACATTAATTTTTATTCATAATGAGTTAATGAATGTGAATTTCTAGATTACGGTCTGTACATGGCACTTTATTAGAGTTTACACATCGGTCTTTGTAGAGGTCTTCACAGACGATTAACTACATTAAAAACTCTATGTTATCACAAATGAACTTTAAATTGTAACATCACGTCGCCATTTATAAAGAGGCGGAGGTGTCAGATATTCCCACAATTGTGTCTCATCCCTCCCTTTACTTCCCCTACACCATCAGTTGCAATCCCACTATCAACCGCTAGGGTGAGATGAGAGAGGCATATTTTTAATCTCTACGTGGAATCTTGTCCATTGTACAGCACCATTATGTCTGCCCAACAGGCAGGTGTAGACCATGAACAAAAAAAGAGAGCCCATCTTCGACGGGCTCAGCGTTCAATCCGCGCGGAGTGAACGGCGGTCTGCGCCTTCCCTCCCGTTTCCGGGCCTGGGGAGCCTCCCGCAGGGCTGATGGCTCAGGTGTGGCGAAGCGATGGCGCTTCCACCAATCTTGAGGACCAGGAGACGGTGGAAGGCCGTTGGGAGGATGGGTGGAGACTGGGGGAGGCCACCTGACAGAGGCAGCGGGGGAGGAAGACGGCAGCGCAGAGGGACAGGCAGGGGAAGTGGAGCCCCTCTAACTCCAGAGCCCAGCTCTAGGGGAGCCCGCAGCTTCCTCCATCTTGGTTGATGGAGGCGAAAGCGGCATTTGGGTTCCTCCACCGTCGCGTCTGCCCTCTTCGGCCCCTTAGGGGCCGACCCTCGAGGCAGGGGTGGCTCCCCCGGTCGAATGGTGGAGCCCAGGGGAGCTTTTCGGGGACCAACTCCCTGGCCCCACGGGGCTTGGCATTGAACTGGTCCCAAGTTCCCACAGCGTCCCGACAAAATGGAGGACGTCGTCTCCTCCTGCTGCAGCCATGACGAGTAGGGGACTTAGCCCCACGGGGCAAGGCAAGGGTGGAAGTACCTCCACTCAGAGAACTCAGGAACCCACTGCTCCCTCAGCTTCTGCTTCCCACTGGGCCTGGCCCCAGCCCTTCCCCACTGTGCCCCTTGCCCGCAGTGGATCCAAGGAATTGACTGGGAGGGCGTTCTGGGCATCGAGGCTGGGTCTCTCCTCCAGGCACAGTCGTTTGGGGCCGCTAGAGCTGCCTGCGTGCCCAGGACCAAGCGAGGGAAGACGGTTCTAGCCTCCGTCTCTCGGGCTATTCTCGGCTTGGGGAGTCCGCTGGTGCCCCCGGGGAGCCAACCGATAGCCGGTGCAAGGGGTGTCTAGGGCTGGAACTCGAGGTTTGGGTCCGCCTGACCCAGACGGCCCGGGTGGGGTGGGGACAGGGCGGGTGGGGGCGGGGTACGGAGGGGAGGTGACTGGCCGCGAAGGGAAGGGGCGGCAAGCTAGCGAGAGGAATGGAAAAGCCGAGAGGTGTGGCCTATGCCTGATGGACAGCCTTTTAGACCACCTCACCGAGGGGGGTCCTGAACGAAGGCAGATCGATCCAATTGACGTTCCAGGAACGTCTGGCCCGCCTTCTCTACCAGCCAATGAGGGATAGTGGGCGGGGCCTTCACGGGCTCGGCTGCGCCGCCACCGCCTCCTCCTCCTCCTCCTCACCAGCGCTAAACCCGGGACTGGACCGAGCGGAGTTGTGCGTGTTACCGAAGGGGGGTGGGCCGGGGGAGGGGAGGTTCGCTCCGTGTAGCTGCAGCCAGAACCGGGTGAGGCTTGCCCCACTGTCTTCCAGTCCAGGTCCGCTGATAATGGGGGTGGCTGGGAGCAGCGCAGCCTCGGGAGGAGGAGGCGGAGGCGGAGGCGGCTGGGGAGGCGGAGATGGGTGAGGGCAGTCTCCGGAGCCTCCCACCTACCCGGGATTAATGCCCCGCGGCGCGGTCCCCGGCGTAGCTGCCGCGCAGGGGCCTGAAGGGCTCCTCCGGAGCCGCTCATGTCACCGGCGCCTCTCCAGGCAGCCCGAAGGGGGGCGAGGGCGAGGCCGAGGCCGGGAGGGTTGGGTGAGGCTGGGGTCGCTCGGGGCGGGTGTGGCCCGGGGCCGCGGCGGTGGGGAGGTCGCTGAGGTATTTTTCTTTTCTTTCCTGCGGGGGGAGGCGGGGGAGGGGCGCCTCCGTCCGTGCTCCGGCTTTCGGGGCTGCACTCTCAGCCTCTTCCGTAGCCCCCGGTCCCCAAGTTTTTCGGGGTGAGGGCTGCCGCCTCTTCCCTGCCGGGCCCCCGCTTCGCTCGGCTCTTCTCTGGCGCTGTGCTGCGCGGCTCTTGCTCCTCACGTATTGTTTGGCTGGGTCTCTAATGGCGGACGAGGAGGCAGCGCTGCCGGTCGCCGACTGCAGGGGGGGCAAACCTTAGGCCCAGGGCAACTGCAACTGCTTGGGGCAAATATGGGGAATGTCGGCCCGGTGGAGACGTAAACCCCCTCCCTCTAACCTCCGAGTTGGTTCTTAGAGTGTTGGAGATGATGCTGGGTGGGCAAATTTAGGAGGGAATACAGTCCTTAACTGGCGTCGGGGCTACGTCTTGCCCTTCCCCCCGCTTCGTTCCCCAGGGGCAAGCTCTTGGTGCTCTCCAGCACCCCCATCTAGATTTTGCCCTTAACATGGTTTTTGACTGCCAAGATGTATTTTCCGTCGTGTGCTATAGTTTATATAGGAGGGTGTCGTGGGGCGCGGGGTGGAGAATAATAATAAAAGGGCCGAACATCCTTGACCTCTTCTTATTCCCTTCTCTGCCTCCTTCTGGTGGAAAGGGTTTGGTGCTGCCACTTGGTTGGCTGTTCTTGATCCGTATTTCATCTTTCCTCCTACCCAGGACCAGGAATCGCCTCAACCCTGTTTGGTGCATCTTTGGCGGAAAGTGAGGAGGAAAACATCACCACTGTGAGTCCTTTACCCCAATTTGTTTATTTTTAGTAGACGTCGTCACGTTGTAGGGGTTCAGTAGTGGGATTTGCCCCTCCTGGTTGCTTTGACGGGGAGGGGCTTTCCCTTAGATGGCAGCTGCCCCAGGGTAAGGTCTGGGTAATGTCTGGTAAGGCATCTGGGAGTGGGCATTGCTGTTACCATCGCTGCAGACTTCGCTGCTGCTGCTGCTGCTGCTGTAGCAGCAGCTGCAATACCAACCTCAGCAACCAGACGACGGGCTTCTGCAGCCGCTCACATTACCCGGGAGGAGGGGTAGTGGGAAGGAGGGCATATTTCTGGTGCCCTCTAGAGTTCCAAAGTGGGAATTAAAGTTAGTTCTTTTTAAATGTAACTGTTAACATTTTTTTCTTCCTTGTAAAGGATAATTGATTTAAAGGATTAGAAGACTTGAACTACTTAATTTTTCGTTTCTGTCCGATTCTCCTTTTACAATGGATGATTACTGAAAGAATTAGAAAGATAGAAATATTTAATTTTGGTTCTGATTTAAGAAACAGATTTCCACTCTTTGGATTCATGAGTTGCTAGATCTTATTCATGTTTTAGGAGCCCATTTCTTCTAATAGTCTCAGTTCTCCATCTAATGTGCTGGTTGGTCTTCACCTGAGACTTGTTCTTAAAAGCGTTACCTTAGGATTAACCATCTTAATGCTTGTAATTTAAGGCAGTACTGTAATGAACTAGACAGTAATATAAAAACCGTCCACTTTTCTTGCAGTTGAAACTAGCTACAAACTATCAGTGAAGTCAGCACTCTGGACATAGTGTATTTTGTGAGACCTGTCAGAGTTGATACCATTTGTAACTTGCAGATCTCTGTCCTGTGGGTCATAAATGTGTCTTGTGTAAGTCCAGAATGATCAAATGATAGCTCATTGAATCACAATTATTTGCTGAATACTGATTGTGAAGACCTTGTCAAGTGGTGACATCTCTTAAATAACCACTATTCTGTAGGATTACTATGAGTCAGAATCAACTTGATTGGTGGATTTATTTTTTTTAATTCTAAACACAGTGCAAGACACTGTCATAATATTATCTCCTTTAGTATTTGTAAGTAACCAGCGAAGTAATGAAAGTATCATGTAGTGATATGCCAACAAAATTTCAGAGTTATAAAGTTTATTAAAACCGAAAGAACCCCTTGCTGTCAAGTTAATTTTGACTCATAGTGGTCCTACAGGACAGAGTAGAGCTGCCCCATACTATTACCAAGGAACCTCTGGCAGATTTGAACTGCTGACTTTTTGGTTAGCAGCTGTAGCACTTAACCACTACACCACCAAAGCTTCTAAAAGTTTATTATGGAAACGTAATTTTATGAGTGAGAATAGTACACTGGACCTCTGTGTGCACTACATTTTAGAATTATCAGCGTGTTCACTTTAGTTGGCTGGCTAGGTAACTTGGCTGGCTGACTAGGTAACTTACTGTCATGAGACCCAGTAAGGTGTATAGTATTTTTCATCCTTAACTCCAGACAACCTAGTTGTTTGGAGATTGGCTGTTAATCAGAAGATCGGCAGTTTGAATCTATCAGTCACTCCTTGAAAATCCCATGAAGCAGTTCTCTGTTCTGTAGGGTCACTAGGAGTTGGAATCGACTTTACAGCAACAAGTTTTGGGTAATAGTGTCTGGTAAAGCAAGGGTTTGAACTTAAATACAGAACTGAAGTTAAGCAGCCGTGCTGCACTGAAGCACATGATACGCTTTTTTTATACACAGGGAAATTGAGACAGTGAAAGAAATAAAAGATTAGAATTTTTTAAGCTTCTGTACTTTTACTAGAGAGCAGTATGTAAACAAACGTAAAATGTTTGAAGTGTATTTTTTAAAAGTAACAGTTATCAATGAGGTTTTTTTTATTTTTTGCTGCTATGTTTCAAGACCTAACAGGGCCTGTTGGATTTTGCTTTTGCGTGTGTTAATGTATGATTTTATAGGCTGTAATTGTTTCTTATACTCTAAAACTTAAGTGAATAAAACTTTTCTCCAGTGAGATTAAAGTTCCTTTAAACCATTAAACCAGTTAGATGTAATGAATTAAGGACCAGATCTTTCATGTAGATAATTGATGCTTATTTTATCACCACAGGTTTGCGAAAGAGTTACTTTTGTCAGAGATTTATTTTTTCTTTGTTCTTAGTTGTGATGTTGATGGGGAAACTTCATATTGGTTATGGGTGACAGACATTTGGAGATGAGAAATGTTGTTGTCAGTTGCTAACAAGTAATTCCAACTTATCAGAAGTATACATTTAGGATTGTTCTGTAGCATCAATACATGTATACTAATGGAAAGCAGTAGTCTATTAAATAATACAAAAATGTGGTTCTTACTTTGCTGTGTGATTTTAGCTGAGTATTAAACATTGCATTACTTAAAAATCTCAACTGATGTTGCAGTAGGAGCCCTGGTGGTACAGTGGTTAAGTTCTTAGCCATGAAGCCAAAAGTTGGTGCTTTAAACCTACCAGCTGCCCCACAGGAGAAAGACATACTAGTTTGCTTCTGTAAAGATTACAGCCTGGAAACTCTATGGGGAAGTTCTGTTGTATTCTCTTTGGTGATTGTGAGTCTGAATTGACTTGATTGCAACAGGTTTTTTTTTTTTTTAAGGGACTTGTTAGCAAGGATCTCTGGTGGGCAAATGGTTAGGTGATTGGCTGCTAACCTAGAGAATGGGTGTTCAAAACCACCTAGCACCTCTTTGGGAGAAAACCTTGGCAGTCTGCTTCTGTAATGATTACAACCAAAAACCCCTGTGGGGACAGTTACACATGAGATCACTATGAGTTGACACTCACCAATAAATACATACTTGTTTGCAAAGGTCTTCATCTGATCTATGCTTGGATAATAGTTGTTAGTGTATTAGACCAGTTCATAGTTCTCAGTTTTATTTGATTGAAGAACAGTGTGGCATAATAAAAAAGTAATAAAATAAGAAAAAGTATACTTCATGTAAAATCTTTGAGTTTGCCATAGAAAAGTTACTCACTTAGAATAGTTTATTTACATGCAAAATGGGGTTATAATAGTGTATGTATAAATTGTAGTTACCATTATCGTACTAGATGTTTGATTAAACTCAGACAAAAAAGTAGAACTGAAGGCATGAAAGGATTGAATAGATGGGAATAAATAAAATAAGGCTTATTGCGTACCATCTTTATTTTGAAGTTCATTTAAAATAACTTTGAAATTTATTAGATCATTTAGAAATAAAACTGCAGTGAATTGCACACGGTGAGGTTGTCCACTTTCTGAAATTTGTTAAGGAGTTAATGAAACAGGTTTTTTTTTTTTAATACTTTGTACGTTCCCCCCCCCCCTTTTTTTTTAAGGACAGTGAGACGTCTGAAGAACATATCTGATCAGGGAGGAGTGCTGGTAAAAATTGTCATTTAATGAAAGAGTTGAATTTCAAGTTGTATGAGATACAGGTGGATTATAGTTAGCCTTTCGAATCTATGGTCTCAGTTGCTTATTGAAGTATTGTTTCTTTAGGGTAAATGAGGTCTTAATCATGAGATTGACAGTATATAAAGAAGGTAACACCATTTTAAAACTCTTCACTCCATCGTATTTAAACGTGAGGGAAAATTTGATACCAAAAGCAGTCATTACTCCTACATTGCGGATTTCGGATAGTAAAGCATAAGAATGAATGAATGAATGAATGTTTTGAAGTTTTGTTTCCAAATTAACATGTAGTTGGGGTTTGTATTGTAAGTTTTAAAATATCTTTGGAGAAATATATGTTGGTGTATTTAGTTTCTACTGTTAAGGAATAAAGGGATAGGGATATAATAAACTTTTAGTGAAGACTAAGATTGGGCCATTTTGCTCATTATGTACATTGAAACTAGACCAGTGTGCCATCAAGCGGATTTGCACTCATGGCAAATCCATGTGTTTCAGAGTATAACTGTGCTCCTTATGACTTTCTTTGGAAGAAATATCTGGATTGATTCTAACTGATACCATTTCAATTAAGTACAGCTGAGTGCTTTTGTACCACCAGGGCTCCCAGATTGAGCCTAGACGTAAGGCAAAACCTGTGAAAGCTGGAACCTGTATAAGGCAGAAAATGTCAGAGAAGGAAAGCTGAAATGTTTTTCTCCAAAAGAAGCAATAAAAAGTGATAAGACTGTACCCTATCACAGGCAAAAACTTGTGTGGCCCAGAAAAACAAGGCAGTTCCACTGAGTTCTGCCTCTCACAGATTTTGCTGTAATAAAGAAAATTGTGATCAAAGACACAGGTTATGGATAGTACTGGTTCATGATCATGCAAGCTCTGAGTTTTGGGACTTGAGCCAGCAGGCTGTTGTCTGACTTGCTGATTCTGGGATTTGTTGGCCTCTGCAGCCCCATGGGCGGGTGGCCTATCGTCTGACCTGATTGACCAGCTTCTGTGGCATTGTGAGCCAGCAGTCTGTCTTCTGACCTCCTCTTTGGGGCTCATCAGCTCCTGCAGCGGTGTGGTTGAGAGAAGCCTATACCTGACCCACAGATTTTGGAACTTTTCAGCCTCCACAGCTGCCTGAGTCATTTTTGTGTTGCAGTTTGCGAGTTGTATGAGACAGTGAATTACAGAACCTGGTGATGGGAGGGAAAGTAGCAACAGGGAGAAGGAGGAATTGATATCAGGGATGATGGTGTGGTATGGCAATTTGGAAAAGTTTGACATTTGGGACATCTTTAACATCCGTCTCACAGGAACCAGCTTTGTGTTGATCCTTATAAAAGAAATTACTCATTTACTCATTAACGCCATGCAGTATACAGATTACAAGACCTTGTTTGCTGAAAGTGAAGAGGACTTGAAGTGCATAATGATGAAGATCAAAGACCACAGCCTTTATTATGTATTATACTTTATCATAATGAAAACAGAAATCTTCACAACTGGAGCAATAAGCAACATCATGATAAATGGAGAAAATACTGGTGTTGTCAAGGACTTCATTTTACTTGGATCCATAATCAGTTGTCCACGGAAACAGTGGTCAGGAAATCCAAGAACATACTCTGTTGGCAAATGTGCTGCTGAAGACCTCTTGAAAGTGTTAAAAAACAATGATACTGCTTTGAGGATTAGTGTACCCCTGATCCAAGCCATGGTGTTTTCAGTCACGTTATATGTGTAAGAAAGCAGAACGGTAAATAAAGAAAGACAGAAGGCGAGTTCATGCCTTTAAATTGTGGTGTTGGCAAAGAATACTGAATATACGTACCACAGACTGCCAAAGGAAAGAACAAATTCGTCATGGAAGAAGGGAGATTTAGTTAGATGTTGTATCATGTACTTTGGATATGTTTTCAGGACTTACTGGTTCCAGGAAAAAAGGACATCATGCTTGGTAAAAGTAGAGGGTTATCAAAAAGGAAGACTCTCCATGAGATAGATTGACACAGTAGCTGCAACAGTGGGTTCAGACATAGCAATGGTTGTGAGAATGGTGGAGGTCCAGGCACTGTTTTTTTCTCTTTCAGTTGGAACTGACTCAGTGACACTTAATAACAGATAAGAAAAGAGTCAGGCAGAAGACGAATGAGACAAGGAGGTTGGATCCTTCTAGGAAGAAAAAGACTTAGTTTAACAGAAGCTTAATGAGCAAAATGGGGAAGAGTAGTGCTGAAAGTGAGTCTGGAGTGTAGGCAGGGATCAAAGCAGGCAGATATCTTTTAAGTCATGGGAAGGATTGTAGGTTTTCTTCCAAATGTACTGGAAAGCCTTGTAAGAAATCAGGGACATATCCTGATTTAATTTTTTTTTATGATTGAAGGAAAATGTACATTCACATAAATTTGCGTGCCTACCTATATGCAGCTCTCACTGCTCTCCGTGCCTCGTTGACACCACTCTTCCTCTCCGCTCCATATGTGTCTTATCCTCCCAACAATCTCTTATCCCCTTCTCTCCACCCACTCCCCCACCTCCAGTAAGATGCCAGCAGGATGACATCCTGTGGATGCATAGAACCATAAAGTATACACATGGTATGGTCACTCTGTGTCGCCAGTTCCAATCCATTCCTGTCTGAAGAGTTGACCTTCATTATGACTTACGGACAGAGACAGCATCAGGGCCAGGGGTCATGCTCCCAGGGGAACTCCAAGGCCCCTGGACCATCAATTGTGGTATTTTAGTGGACGTCTCAGGGTGCACCCCTTATTATTCTTGTGTTGTCGATGAGACTCAACTTTGTGAGCTCCATCACAGTCGCCATGAATCGGATCTGACTCGATGGCACTTGGCTTTGGCATCACGGCTCTCACTGGTGGTGGTCTGGCACCATCCGGTTCTTCTGGTCACAAGTCGATGTAGTCACCCACTCACGTGGGTCTCTCTTGTCATCTGGGTTCTCTTCCCCCATGTTTCGATCCTGAATTTTCTGTGTCTGTCCGTCCCTTGCTATCTTCTCATCCTGCCAGCTGACAGGAGCTACCTGTTGCGTTTCATGTGTCTGCCTGAACTAAGAAGCACATTTACAAGTACTTGTTTATGTTTTATTGTCTACTCTCTATGCCTGAGGAGTGGGCTTTGGGACTTTCCAGGGTTCCTCCAGTCTCAGACTGTTAAGTCTGGTCTTTTTATGTGAATTTGAGTTTTCTTTCACACTTTTCACCTGCTCTGCTCCAGACTCTGTTCTGTCCCCTGTCAGAGTGGTCGTTGGTGGAAACTGGTCACCATCTAGTTCTTCTGGTGTCTGGCTGACGGAATCTCTGGTTTATGTGGCCCTTCTGTGTCTTGGGCTCATATTTTCCTTGCATCTTCAGATGTTTTCTTAATAAACATCATTATGCCAAGTGACTTAGAAGTTCCCCACAGCCATGGCTGTTGGACTGTAGTCCCACATATCATGTCCCTCAAGGTATTTGGACATGTTCAGCAAACTTCTTAGCTCTTGGTCTAGTCCAGCTGTGCTGACTTTCCCTGTATTGTATGTTGTCCTTCTCTTCATCTAAGATGATTGTTGTCTTACTATCTAGGTAGTGAATTGTCCTCTGCCTCCCTCTCTAGACTCTTCACCATCAATGGTTTCTTCTGTGTTTCAGCCTTTTCTTGGCTTCTTACAACAGCGATCTGTATATTTGTACTTTTGCAGATGACTGATAACCACTCAGTGTAATACCTTACAGATTCATCCCTGTTGTGATAATTTTCCCAGCTTCATCATTGTTACTGCATAGTAGCCCATTGTTTGTATGTACCCTAGTTTGTTTATCTGTTCATCTGTTGATGGATGCCTGGGTTATTTCCATCTTTTTGCTATTATGAACAGTGCTGCAGCAAACATGGGTGTGCACGTGTTTATTTGTATGACTTATTTCTGTAAGATTTGAATATTTCATATATTTTAAAAGTTTTTACTATTTCTCCTTTTTCTGATAGTTCCTTATTTTTAGTCCTTTATTCTGTTGGATTGTTGGTTTTATCTCATTGGTCGTAGGAACTCTTCATATTTGATTAATTTTCTAAGGAATATCAGTTGCAAATACTTTTTTTCCAGTTTTTCGTTGTACTTAGTTCCCCCCATACAGGTTTCTTCTCTCTATGTCATACTTCGAAGGGCCTTCTCAACTCTTAAAATATGTATTTTTTAATTTTATTGTTTTCTAGTAATTTATCACGTTCCACATTTAAATATCTACATATCGAAATTTATTTTGACATGAGACTGGAATCCAAAGTAATATTTTTTCATGACCAAAAAAAAAAAAAACCCAAACCCAGTGCTGTCAAGTTGATTACAACTCACGGTGACCCTATAGTAGAATGGTTCCATAGAGTTTCCAAGGAGCGCCTGGTAGATTTGAACTGCTGACCTTTTGGTTAGCAGATATAGCACTTAACCACTCCACCAGCAGGGTTTTCTCATGGACTTGTTTTAATACTGTTTACTCAGAAATCATTTTATTTGAAGTCTTCACTGTGTACTAAAGTTTTTGAAGTATCTCAACCGATTTCATCCTTGCAGAAACTCTGGTGGTATAGGGCTTAAGTGTTAGGGCTCGAATCTACCAGGTGCTCCTTGGGAGCTCTGTGGGTCAGCTCTCTTCTGTCCTATAGGGTTGCCGTGAGTTGGAATCGACTTGATGGCCCTGGGTTTTGGTTTACTGTGTTTGGCCTGCTCGTTCTGATTTTGTTCCCTACTATTTTTATTGTAAATATTGTAATACACTATTTTCTTGGAGTCCCTGGGTGACACAGATGATTAAGTGCTCAGCTATTAGCTGAAATGTTGGCACTGTAAAGCTAGATTGAGGTACCTTGGAAGACAGGTCTAGTAAACTCCCTTGAAAAGTTGAAGATCTAAAAAAAAAAAAACTAGGGAACAGTTCTACTCTGGTCATTTGGAATTGTCATTCAGTAGTACCTGACAAGTTCCTTCTTATTACTCATCGTTTCCCCCTGCTCAGGATTTTCCTGTTTGTGCTTGCGTGTTTATTTTTCCATGTGAATTTGAGGATCAGCATACCTAATTAAAAATACTGTTGACATTGTTAGAAATTACTGTATAGATTAATTTAGGAGAAAATGAATATCTTTACATTATTCAAATTCTTGTCTAAGTTTGTTTTTGGTGTTAGTATGATGAAGTCATGGATTTAATACCTGTATTTGATATGTTTAAATTCATCACAGTGATTATTGATGTTCAAATTGTCTCATCTTTGGCCACTCAGAGCCTATTTGGATTGACTCCGGAGGCCATTTAATGTAGCCTTAGTTGTCTTTGATGGCTTTTTTACTCTTTAGTATAACTGAATGTTCTGAGCTTGTTGTTAACATTTCCTGCAGTAAGACATTTTTTCCAAGGAACTTAGGTTTCATTTAGTAGGAAATGGTGTTTGAGCTGTAAGTTTCTGCATCTTATTTTTAATGTGTAGTGTTTTTCCTCCTTTAAGTATTACTTATTTTTTTAGCATTTGTCTTCTTGCTTTCACAGCTGTAGTGTCTTTCATCACTCTGAAAACATTAATGATTTTCCCAAGAGTTCTTTTACCTGTGCTTGCTGACTTCATATTCCATTGCAGGTGATCTGGGAGGACATTTGGAAACTAAGCAGTGTTTTTATTAGTATTTTTTGGTGTTTCTTTTTAACTTAGTGATGCTTCCTAGTCTTTCATTTTCCTGCTTGGAAAGTGCTGTTTGGCTTTGAGGAGTGAGGTGGGTGGATCTTAACATGAATATGAAATATGCATAAGTTCATTTAATATTCCTGATTTAAATTTGCCATAGTGGATAATGAAAAGGTTGATGATTTGAACCCACCAGCGACTCCAGAGGGAAAAGGTACAGCAGTCTGCCCCCTTAAAGATTACAACCCGGAAAACTGTGGAACCCAACTGTGTCCTGAAAGACATACAGTTGCCTAAGTCAGAGTGGACTGATGGCATCTGTTTAAGGAGCTGTGGCTCAGTAGTTAATTACAGCCTTAGAATCCCTATGGGCAGTTCTTTTCTGTCCTATGGGTTATTACGAGTCTCTAAGAGTCAAAATTGACTCAGGTAGCACACAAGAAGATAGTCAGGCTCTAAATTGTCCTTGGCATTCACCTGTCCAGAGTCACCCTTGTATTCTCTTTAAAGATTAAATTTATGGATTGTGTGGATGTAAAAGGAAACCTAGGTATCTGACTGCATTCCAAATAGCTTTTGTTGAGTAATTTTAGCTATTTTAGGAACATAATCTGCTTTGTAGAAGATAAGGACAATCCAGTGGGTTTCTGAGCCTTTTGAGGATTGTGTTTTGTAAATCAGATCTAGCTTAGAGTTTAGGGTTTACCTTGTTCCAGCTTCCAAAATTTTGTTACTGGTGAATTCTCCCATTTTTCCTGTCTCTGTGGGGTTTGTCTCCCTCTCCCTGGTGGTACAGTGAACCAGAGTTTGCCTGCTAACCAAAAGGTTGGCAGTTGGAATCTGCCAGCAGATCCTTGGAAACTGTGGGGCAGTTTTACTCTCTCTTGTGGGATTGCTTTGAGTTGGAATTTGTGAAATTTTTGTTTTGAATGGCTTGCTATAGGCTTAGTGAATCTGTGCCTGGGAGCGGAATTGTGCATCTCTCGAGTTGGCTGTCCACTTGGGTATTAATTTGTGCATGTTAATTTTGTACCCAGTTCTTTTGCAAAACTATCTCATTCCTTGTAGTAGGTTTTCATAGAGTTCTCATGGGTGTTTCAGGTAAAGAGCCGTATGTTTTCCATGTACTAATAGTTTTCCTTTGGTATTTTTTTTTTTAAATTTTTATTTTTATTTAACATAACTGAGTGAAAATGTACATTCACGTATAAATTTACATGCCCCCTATATGCAGCTTCCACTGCTCTCCCTGTCCGGTGACAGCACACTATTCCTCTCTGCTCCATACATGTCTCATCCTCCCAGCAGTCTCCTTTTCCCTCCTGTCCGTCCACTCCCCTTCCTCCAGCCAGAGGTCAGCAAGATGATATCTTATAGATGTATAGAACCATGAAGTGCTTCCAGTATATGGTCACTCTGCATTGCCAAGTCCAATCCATTCCTGTCCAAAGAGTGGACCTTTGTTATAATTTATGGGAAAGGGCGGCATCAGGGCCGGGGGCCATGCTCTCAGAGGAACCCCAAAACCGCTGGACCATCAATTGAGGTCTTTTAGTGGAGATCTCATGATGCACCTCTTTATTCTTGTGTTGCCAGTGAGACTCCTCTCTGTGAGCTCCATTGTGGCTATCACTGGTGGTGGCCAGGTACCATCCAGTTCTTCCGGTCCCAAGTCGATGTAGGCACCCACTCTTGTGGGTCTCTCCATCTTCTCGGTTGTCTTTACTGCATGTCATTTTGGTCCTCGGTGAGCATCTGTTCCTGTTGAGTTGGGACCATTTGCTGTGTCCTCGGATGGCAGCTCGGCAGCTTTTAAGACCTCAGACGCCACTCACCAATGTGGGGTGCAGAGAGCTCTCTTAGCAAAATGCTAGTTGTGCCAATTGGCCTGGAATTCGCCTAAGAGCATGGTCCCCCGCCCCCCCGCCCCAGCCACTCTATCCTTGCAGTATTGAGTTAAGATGAAAGGAGTACTCAAGTTATGCTGAAGTCCACTTAATGTTGTTCTTATTCCTAATGTGTGCTGTCACCGCTTTCTCCCAACTAGATTTCTAGTAACTATCTAGATTAAACCCTCCACCCCTCACCCTCCCTCCCTCCCCTCCCTTGCAGCTGTCAAAGAGTCTTTTCTATACACAAGTCTGTTTTTGAGATCTTATCGTAGAGGTCTCATACAGTATTTGTCCTTTTGTCGCTGACTACTTTCACTCAACATAATGTCTTCCAGTTGAAACCAGGTTAGGAGATGTTTCCTGGAATCATCGTTATTCTTCCTTTGGTATTTCTTCATTGGTTTATGTCAGTGCATTGACTGTTATCTCCTGAACAGTGCTATGTGATAATGATAAAGAATATCTTCATTTTATTCCTGACTTTAATGGTAATGCGTTTAGTGTTTGATATCTTTTGGATTGATATTTTGTATATATGTATAAATAAATCCATCTGTTTCTGTTTATTAAGACCTTTCATTCTTAAATTTGTCTTATTAGAACTTTAAGTTTGGAAGTACATGTTGACTGATGCTGCTCTAGTGAAGACTTTATTTTTTGATTGTGATTAAGACTTTATCTTAACTTTTATGAAATGTAGAAAGCCATCCTAAGTAGGATTATAGATGAAAAAATAATGAATGTTTATGTTTTTAAGCACTTTGAAATGCTTTCCTTGTGATTTTTTTATTCTCAAGATCCATAAGCTGTTTCCAGCCAGCACTGATCTTTTGTTATTAAGAATTTATTAACATTTTATTTTAACTTCTGCTTGGCTTGGCTTTCTGTTCCTTCAGGAGAGTATCAGCTTTTGTGTCCATTGACATTCATAGACTCAAAGACCAAATAAAAGTGAAAGCATTTATGTAGATGAAATATCACAAAGAAGCTTCAAGTATAACTAGGAACTGAATTGAAACTTCTGGAGAATAGGCATAAGTTCTCCATTAAGTAGAATGTTGGTTGTTGACTGTTCTTTTATGCTTTGAATCATATTCAGGAATTTCCCTTCTATTCCAGTCTTCTTTAGGGTTTTCATCAAGAAAGAGTATTAGGTTTTATTAGATGTTTTTCCTGCATCCTTAGAGATGATCATGTGGCTGTTTTCCTTTGTTCTGTTGGTGCCATGTTGTTTGATTTTTCTAATACTGAACCATCCGTGCATTCCTGGAACAAATCCCACTTAGTCTTTATGTATGACTTCTAATATTCTGTTGGATACTGTCCACCAGTGTTTTGTTGAGAAATTTTGCAACTGTATCCATAAGAGATATGGTCTATAGTTTTGTCATGGTGTCTTAGTTTAGTTTGGGTAACAGAATTATGTTTGCTTTGTAGAATGAATTAAATAGTGTTCCTTCTCTGTGTTTTAGAAGAGTTTGTTAAAACAGTACTGATGTCACTTTTCTCTGAATGTTCAGTGGAATTCTCCAGTGAAACCATCTGGTCTAGGACTTTTGTTGGGAGGTTTTCAATCACTAATTTGATCTCTTTACTTGTTACAGGTCTGTTGAGACTTAACCCAACAGACTTTTGAGTCAGTTTGGGTATGTCCTCTGCTTCTTAGAGTTTATCGATTTCATCTAGTTTTTCTGCCTTGTAGTGATTCATAGTAATCTGTCATAGTTCTCTTTATTCCTGTTGGTTCAGTTGCAGTGTCCCTTCTTTCTTTCTTTCTGTTAATTTGTGTCTCTTCTCTTTGTCCATCTAGGTACACGTTTGTTAATCTTTTCAAAGAACTGTCTTCTAGTTTTAATCATAAACTGATTTTCGGCTTTTTATTTTATTTATTTCTTCTCTCGTGTTTGTTATTTCCTTCTGTTAGGTTTAGGCTTGGCTCTTCTGTATTTAGTTCCTGGAGCTGTCGAGGTAGGTTGTTAATTTGACAGTTTTTTTTTTTATGTAGGCATTTATAGTTACAGGTTTACTTCTGAGTACTGCTTTCACTGCATTGCAAAAGTTTTGGTATGCTGTACTTTTATTTTCCTTTGACCTTTAAGAAATTTGTGGTTTATTCCTTGACCCATTGGTAGCTTAATTTCCATATGTTTGTATTTTCTAGTTTTGTGTTACTAATTTTCAGCTTTACTCCACTGTGGTCAGAAAAAATACTTTGTACGATTTCCGTCTTTTAAAATTTATCAAGATTTGGCTTTGTGACCTAAAATGTGATCTGTCCTGGAGAATGATCCATGTGCACTGGAGTGGTGTATATATATTATGCTGTTTTGAGTAGAGTGTGTTGTGTATATTTGTTAAGTGAGTTGGCAGTTTACCTAATGTTTGAGGATTGATAGGTTTATTTAATCTGTAAAATAGAGATATAAACGATTCTGCCTCAGTGGACTGCTGAAATGTTTGTCTTACGTGAACATTGGACCTGTAATAAACATTAAATAAATGTTAACTATTACTGAATTATTGTATTTTATGATTTAATAGAATTATTTGTGAAATTTTTGAATAAAAATGTTATTCAGTATATTTCAGCTAAATTTTGTTTCCTGTAGAATTAATTAATATTTAATGTTTATTTAAATTGAATAACTGAAGACTTTACCTGAAGCTTTCTCCTTTTTGTTTTTATTGTAAATAAATCTTGGCTTATTGAAGAACAGTTTCAGAGTAAGGGTATACATGTCTTGCAGAGTGGTAACTGGTAGATCTTTGGGTAAAGCAAATAATCATCCCTTAAATGTTGGTAATATAGAAAGTGACAGAAAAGGAGGGAGAGGAGATGGATTGACACAGTAGCGAACACAATGAACGTACCAGAGATTATAAAGATAGCGTGGACATGATGTTTTCTTTTACACATAAGATTGCTATGAGTCACAGTCTAATTGATGGCAGCCAGCAACAACAAAGTATTTAAGTAGAAGTATTCATTTTTTAAAAAGTAGATGTGAATGTATCTTTTGCCATTTTCCAACTGTAACATATTCTGCATCCTAACAGATGGGCACACACATCTCTAGCTCTGAGAGGAAAGACTGGTTTTGGAATTGTATCTTTTAGTTTTTAAATCTTGATGATGCTTCAGGACCTTGGACAGTTTTAATTAATGTATTTGAGCTACTATTGGAGAAAAAAAATAGAATTAATAAATGTTTGACCTGATACAAAAGGCTTATTGTGAGAGTTGATGATAATAAAATTTTGTACCCTATAAAGTGTTGTGTAAGTTATTGAGAGACTTTCACATTTATTATGATACTGAGAAATAGTGTACTCCTGATTGCTATAACTTAGTTTAGCTAGGGTGCTTAATGGTCCTAGAATAACACATGTATATGAAAGACTACACTGTGTACATTGACAAATAGTGATATTAAGAATCAGCAGCGAACATGTGATTTTGACTTTTGGCCATCCCTCAGAGATGAGGATCCTATAGAGTCAAAAATGAGTAAGACAGGTTACTTATAGTCTATCTATAGTCTGTTTACAGTGTTTCATAAAAAAGTTGGTGTAATCCTATTTGATGTTTGTGAAAAGTGCTTATTTTATATCACTTTTAAATATTTTGATATTGGTAATCTCTTGGAACTATATTTTTATTTAATGTTTTAGATTTTATTTTTACACCTGTTTAAATTTTTTTTACATATACAGTGGTTACATACTTCACATTCTGTCACCATTTTCCCTATCTCTCTCTATATTACTCACCAGTCTTAGACTCTCTGCCCATTAAAGTTCTTGTATGTTTTAGAGTATCTGCTGCCCCTTTAAATATTTACATGCCCCTTTAATCTCATGTAAATATTTAAAGGAGCATCATGCTCAAGGGGTACAATCTTCATTGAATGAGTTAAGTGGTTTAAAGATAACTGTGCGATAGTTTTGGTTCAAGGCTTAAAAGTTGTTCCTAGGCAATAGGTTCAGGGGTTTCTCCGGTCTTAGTGTATTCTCTAAGTTGGATTTCCGTAGGAATTTGAAGGTGGCATAGTGGCTTAAGTGCTGTGTATGCTGACCAAAAGGTCAGCAGTTCAGCTCTGCGAGGGGCTCCTTGGAAACTGTGTGGGGCGGTTCTGCTCTGACCTTATAGGGTCACTGATTTAGACTCAACTTGATGGCATTAGGTTTGGTTCTTTTGGCTTACGTCCCACATTTTTTTCTCCTTTTGGTCGAAATCTAGACATTAGGTCCACCATCAAAATGTACAGTAATGGTAGCCTAGCACGATCTATTTCTTCTCTTTTCATGACAGAGGAGATAGTAGTTCATAAAGGCAGTTAGACCTGTGGTACATTTGCTTCTATGACTCCTGGCTCTCCTGCTTTCCTGTTCCAGGTGAATAGAGATCAGTTACTGTGTCTTGGATGGCTTCTTACAAGCTTTGAAGACTATAGGCACTACTCATTGAACCAGGAGGTAGAACACAAACTCTAAAAAACAGTATTAGGCCAGCTAATATAGTGGTTACATACTTCACATTGTGTCACCATTTTCCCTGTCTCATGGAAAGACCCATGAAACCATGCCCCCAAGGAAACTATTTCATGAAATATTTATTTGTACTTATGTAGTGCAGTATGATAGATATATAGTATCATATGAGTTGGAACCAATTGATGGCAGCTAACAAAGCAGTGATGTGGTATCAGCAGTTACAGCTATTTTTTGGACTGCTGTTTTTGTTATAAAATGACACATCAACGTTTTATATGCTATTTTGTGCCACCCCTGTGTACAGTTTAGTGATAACAGCTGCAGAAGTCAAGTTGTGTATCCATTATCCTTAAGTCATTGCCCATTTTACCACCACCATCTCCATAAAAATTTGTTGTTGTTGGTGTTAGCTGCCATCAAGTAGGTTCTGCTGCCTCAGAGACCCTATGTTCAACCTGACAAAACACTGCCTGGGCTTAATGCCATGCCCACAATCTTTGGTGTACTTGAATCCCTTGTTGCAGCCATTGTGTCATTCCATCTTACTGAGAGTCTTGCTGTGTTTTGCTGACCTTCTGCTTGACTAAGCATTATGTCCTTCACCAGGAAATGATCCCTCCTAACAATATGCCCATATATGTATATCATAATCTCAACATCTTTGATTCTCAGGAGCACTCTGAGTGTAAAAAAGATCTGTTTGTTCTTTTGTCAGTCTGTGATAATCTTAAACAGTGTTTTTGTCTACTGCCATGGATTCAAAGGCACCAATTGTTCTTCTGTCTTCCTTACTCTTTGTCCAGCTTTTGCATGCATATGATGCAATTGGAAATACCATGACTTGGGTCAGGTGCACTTTTGTCTTCAAGGTGATACCTTTGCTTGTGAACACTTGAAAGAAGTCTTTTGGAGCAGATTTTCCCAGTACAGTGTGTCTTTTGATTTCTTGGCTGCTACTTCCATGGGTGTTCATTGTGCGTATAAGTAAAGGCACATCCTTGACAACTGCAGTCTTTTTTTTTTTTTCCCATGATTGAGTGAAAATGTACATTCTTATATAAATTTGCATGCCCACCAGTAAGCAGCTCCCACTGCTCTCCCTGCCCGGTGACAGCACACTCTTCCTCTTTGCTCCATATATGTCTTGCCCTCCCAGCAATCTCCTATTCCCTCGTCTCCACCCACTCCCCTTCCTCCAGTAAGAGGTCAGCAGGACAACATCCTATGGATGCATAGAACCAAGAGGTGCACACATGATGTGGTCCCTCTTACGTTGCCAGGTCCAATCCATTCCTGTCTGAAGAGTTGACTTCCATCATGATTTATGGACAGGGACAGCATCAGGGCCAGGGGCCATACTTCCAGGGGAGCTCTGAGGCCCCTGGACCATGAATTGTAGCCTTTTAGTGGAAATCTCAGGGTGCACCGCTTATTATTCTTGTGTTGCCAGTGAGACTCAACTTTGTGAGCTCCATCATTGGCTGTCAGTGGTGGTGGCCTGGCACCATAGAGTTCTTCTAGTCACAAGTCATGTAGTCACCCACTCACATGGGTCTCTCTGTTTTCTGGGTTCTTTTTCCCTCGTGTCATTTTGGTCCTTGGTGATCATCTGTTCCTGCTGAGTTGGGACCATTTGCTGTACCCTCAGGTGGCAGCTTGACAGCTTTTAAGACCCCAGATGCCACTGACCGGTGGGGGGTGCAGAAGCTGTCTTAGCAAAATGGCTAGTTGTGCCAGTTTGGCCTCTTTTTCCCCCGAGAACATGGTCCCTGGCCCTCCATCCCAGCTACTCTGTCCTTTCAGTGTTGGGTTAAGATGGGAGAAGTAATCATGTTATGCTGAAGTCCAGTTAATAGTGTTCTTCTTTCTAATGTGTGCTGTCACAGATTTAACCCAACCAAATTTCTATAAACTAGCTAATGTGAACCCTCCCCCCTCGCCTGTCTTCCCTCTCCGCCTTTGCAGCTGTCAAAGAGTCTTCTATGCATGAGTCTGTTTTTAAGTTTTTATCACAGGGGTGTCATACAATCTTTGTCCTTTTGTCACTGACTACTTTCACTGAACAGAATGCCCTCCATGTGAAATCAGGTTATAAAATGTTTCGTAAAATAATTGTTGTTTATCATTACATGGTGTTCCATTGCGTATATATACCGTGGTCTACCTATTCATTCCTTTGTTGTTGGGCATCTGGGTTGATTCCATCTTTTTGCTGTTGTGGACTGCTGCAGTAAACATTCATGTACGTGTATCAGTTGGTGTGAATGGCCTTGATTCTGTAGGATGTATTCCGAGCAGTGGAATTACTGGGTCAGATGCTGTATCTGTATCCAGCTTTTTAAGCAAGTGCCAGATAGCTTTCCAAAGAGGTTGAAACATTTTGCAGTCCCACCAGCAGTGTAGGAGTGTTTCAGTTTCTCCACAGCTTCTCCAGCATTTGTTGTTTTGCATTTTTTGGATCCTGGCAAACTTTGTTGGGGTGAGATGGTATCTCATTGTTGTTTTGATTTGGATTTCTTTAATAGCTAATGATCCTGAGCATGTCCACGTGTGTGTTTTGGCTGCCTAGATCTCCTTATGAGAGAAGTGTCTGTTCATCCCCTTTGCCCATCACTTAATTGGATTATTTATCTTTTTCTTATTGATATTTTGTAGTACCTTACAGATTATGGATATCAGGCATCGGTCTGACATATGGGTGCCAAATATTTTTTCCCATTCTGTAGGTGGCCTTTTAATTCTGTTAATAAAGTCTTTGGATGAGCAAAAGTGTTTGATTTTCAGCAATTCCCATTTATCTGTTTTCTGTTTGTGGTTTGAAAGATTTTGAAGTCTGTCTACGTTGTGTATTAAAACTCCCATTGTTGCTCCTACTTTTTCTTTGATGAGCTTTATTGTTTTAGATTTGATGTTGAGGTCTTTTACCCAGTTTGAGTTGATTTTTGTATAAAGTGTAAGATATGGGTCTTGTTTCAGTTTTTTGCATATATGTATCCAGTTTTGCCAGCACCATTTGTTAGATTGGTTTTTGCCCCAGATTAATGTTTTAGGGCCTTTGTCGAGTATCAGCTGTTCATAGGAAGATGGTGTTTTCTCTGGGGTCTTGGTTCTGTTCCATTGATCTACCTCTTTTTGTACCAGTACCACACTGTTTTGACTACTGCGGCAGTGTAATAGGTTGTAATGTCAGGTAGTGAGAGGCCTCCTAGTGTGTTCTTCTTCTTCGGTAGTGCTTTACTTATCTGGGGCTTCTTCCCTTTCCAGACACAGTTGGTGATTTGTTTTTCCATCTTATTAAAAGATGTCACTGGAATTTGTGTTGGGATTGCATTATGTAAGTAGATTACATCAGGCAAAATAGACATTTTGACAATATTAAGTCTTCCTATCCATGAGCAGGATAGATTTCTACATTTATGTAAATCTCTCTTAGTTTGTTGTAGTGAGGACTTGTAGTTGTCTTTGTAAAGGTCTGTTATTTCTCTGGTTAGATTTATTCCTAGGTGCTTTATCTTCTTAGGGGCTATAGTCAATGGTATTGACTTGGTAATTTCTTTCTTAATAATCTTGTTGGTGTAAAAGAATCCTACTGATCTACTTATGTTTGTCTTGTATCTTGAGACTTTGCTGAACTGTTCTATCAGTTTGAGTAGTTTACTTATGGATTCTTTAGGATTCTCTGTGTATACCATTATAAACCAGTGAAGTGCTGTCGAATTGGATACCATTATATCATCTGCAAACAGGGGGATTTTTACTTCTTTGCTGATGCAGATGTCTGTTATTTCTTGGCTACTTGCTCTGGCTAGAACTTCTAGTATGATGTTGAACAGGAAAGGTGAGAGTGGGCATCCTTGTCTATTTCCTGTTCTGAAGGGAAACTGTTCAGTCTCTCTGTTCAGGATAACATAGGCATTTGGCTCTGTATGAATGGCCCTTATTGCACTGAGGAATTTGCCCTCCATTCCTATTTTGCTGAGAGTTTTTAGAAGAAATGGGTGTTGGACTTTATCTAATGCCTTTTCTGCATCAATAGACAAAATCAGGTGATTCTTGTCTTTCATGTTATTTATGTGATTGATCACATTAATTGTTTTTCTCATGCTGACTCAGCTTTGGCATCCATAGTATGAATCCAACTTGGTTATGAGGGATTATTTTTTGGATATGTTGTTATATTCTGTTGGCGGCAAGAATTTTGTTGAAGATTTTTGCATCTAGATTCATGAGTGAAATCGGTCTGTAGTTCTCCTTTTCTGTTGGGTTTTTCTCTGGCTTTGGTACCAGGTTATGCTGGCTTCATAGAATGAATTTGGGAGTATTCCATTCCTTTCTATACTGTGAAATAGTGTCAGTAGTAATGGAGATCAGTCTTCTCTAAAAGCTTGGTAGAATTCTGCAGTGAAGCCATTTGGGCCCAGGCTTCTTTTGGTTGGTAGTTTTTGGATGAGTTTTTCAATCTCTTCCTTTGTGATGGATTTAATGAATTGTTTTGCTTCACCTTGTGGTAATCTTGGTAGGTGATAGGAATCAAGGAATTTGTCCATTTCCTCTAGGTTTTTAAATTTGTTAGAGTACAGACTTTCATAGTATTCTGTTAGATATTTAAGATTTCTGCTGAAACTGTTGTGACAACTCTCCTTGCATTTTTTATTTGGGTTTTTTGTTGCCTTTCCTGTTTTTCTTTAGTAAGGTTAGCGAATGGTTTGTCAATTTTGTTGATCTTTTCAAAAAACCAGCCTTTGGTCTTTTCAGTTTTTTCCGTTGTTCTTCTGTTCTCTAGTTCATTTATTTGTGCTCTAATCTTTATGATCTATTTTCTTCTGGCGCCCTAGGGACTCCTCTGTTCTCTCTGTACTTGTTCAAGCTGTAGGGTTAGTTCTTTGTTTTGGTTTCTTTCTTCTTTCCAGATGTGTGCATTTATGGATATAAACTGAGCTTTGAGCACTGTTTAGGTGTATACTGTAGGTTCTGGTAGGAAGTGTTTTCATTCTCATTGGAATCCATGAATTTCTTTATTTCATCCTTGATTTCTTCTATAACTCGTGGCTTTTTGAACAAGATGTTGTTCAGTTTCCGTGAGTTCTACTTTCTATCTGTTTTTTCTGCTGTTAATTTAAACTTTAATGGCTTTATGATCTGAGAAGATGCTTTGCATTAATTCAGTGACATGGATCTTGTTGAGAATTGCTTTATGTCCTAACACATGGTCTATTCTGGAGACTGTTCCATGTGCACTTGAGAAGAAGATGTAGTAGTCCGCTTATGGATAGAAAATGCTGTATATTTCAGTTAGGTCTAGTTGCTTAATTGTGGCAATAAAGTCTTCTGTATCTTTCTTGAGCTTTTTTTTTAGACGATCTGTCCAGTATTGAGTGTGGAGTGTTGAAGTTGCCCACTATTATTGTGGAGGGATCTATCTCTTTTTTGAGTGTAGTCACTGTTTCTCTGATTTATTTAGGTGCGTTAACATTAGGTGCATAAATATTTAATATTGTTAAGTCATGCTTGTGTATAGAACCTTGTCCGTGATGGTGGATTTTAGATTAAAATCTATTTTATCTGAAATTAGAATTACCAAACCTGCTCTTCTTTGTGGGTTGTTAGCTTGATATGTATTCTTATCCTTTAATTTTCAGTTTGTTTCTATCTTTAAGCCTAAGGTGAGTTTCTTGTAGGCAACATTATGGATGGGTCATATCTTTTGATCCAGGATGACACTGGATGTCTCTTTTACTGGAGCGTTCAGTTGTTTCACATTCAGTGTAATTACTGATTGGTATGTGTTTAGTGCTCTCGTTGTGATATGTTTATTTTTGTGTTGATGTTTTTTCTGTTGTTCTTATTAATCTGTTCTGGGGACATTCTTCTCTGTGAGTTGATTTTTCACTTTTTCAGGGTGTGTTTTGTAGTTTGTTGAGACTCCTGTATTACGTTTCTTGATTTGATGTGCTGCATCTTTATTGTGCTTTACGGCTGCCACTCTGATTCCCCTTAATGAACTATTTTAATTACTCTTAGTCTTATTAGCTATAAAGACTGTAGTACATCCCTCTTTTTAATATGATCACGACATTATAGTTTTCATAATAGATCACTGGATAGTTTCTTTCTCTGTTATAGGTTTGATTGAGTTTGGAGCCTTCCCTAACTAAGTAGGTTCCTGGGTGATGTGTCCTGAATTTGCTTCTAAAGTACAAATTTAGTGGTTTTGTTCTTCTAAGCCAAGAGAGTATGAGTATTTCTTGTAGCTTTGGTTTGGTTTTTGTAGTCTCTAAGTTTCTGTTTATCTGCAAATGTCTTGGTTTCATTTTCATATTTGAAAGATAGTTTTGCAGGATACATAATTCTTGGTTGGAAGTTCTTCTCCTTCAAGGCTTTGAATGTGTCATGCCACTGTCTCCGTGACAGCATTGTTTCTGCTGAGAAATTTGACGAAAGCCTATAGTTTCCCTCTGAATGTTAGCTTTGCTTTGAGTCTTGTTGCCTTTAAGAGCTGCTTCTTAAGTTTCATTTTGTTAAGCTTCATTGTAGTGTGTCTTGGAGTCTTTCTTTTGAGTGGTGTTAGATATGCATGTTAGATATGTTAGCTATGCATCTTGAATATCTGTATTCTCTTCTTTCATAATTTCTGGGAAGTTTTCTGTCAGCAGCTTAGCAACAATACTTTCTGTGTTGTCAGGTGTCTTGCCGTGTTCAGGAACTCCAATTGTAGATTGTTCCTCTTAATAGAGTCCCACATGCTTCTTAATGCTTCTTCATTTTTCTGATTTCTGCTCATAGATGCTGGAGTCGGTAGCTCTGTCTTTTAAGTCAGAAAGTCTTTCTTGCATTTGTTGCATTCTGTTTTCTTGGCTTTGAATGTGTTCGTCTGTTGGATTTCAGAGTACTAGTGTTCCATCACATCAGGCTACTTGCTTAATTTTTCATTTTGCTCTGCTGTGTTTTGTATAAGATCTAGGAGAGCTCTATATATAATCCTGTTGTATTCACCTTTTGATAGTTTCAGGAAGATTTCTTTGTCTGGAAATTTCTTTGGGTGTTTCTTTTGGGGGCTTTCTGAAGCCATGGGTGAATTTTTGGTTATGCTTTTATTCAGGGTTTGTTGCTTTTTGGGGATCATATGAGTCAGTAGAGGCTAGGAGAGATGCTACGAGGGTGGACTGTGGTGGTTTTGCTAGGCCATCTTGAAATCAAAGGTAAAAGGTATCTGACAACTTCCAGAGTTAGTCAGGTTTTCAGGTGTACAGGTCTGTCTTCCCAGCTGGCAAAGTAAGTATTTCTATATCCAACCCCAGATGTTATAAACTAGTTCAAAATTCAGAAAGGCTACTAACCTGCTGGCCTCTGTTGTCAGCCCCCAGCCATAGGTGCTACTGTGAAAGTACTGCTTTTCTGACAGAAACGTGCTGTCTGGGCAGGTGCTGATTTCCAGCCTAGGAATTAGGTCCCACTGAGGACTCCCTATAGGAATATTCACCTCCCAGTGGAACAAGATGGCATCCTGCACAAGGTCCCTACCTTAGTACAGGCTACTCAATAGTGGAGGTCGAAAGAGAGGCCAAAGGGGCTAAGATGCACAAAGTACACAGCCAGTGTCTAATGTGGCAGTTTTGCTGACTGACCCTTCCAGCTGTGCATCAGAGATTAGTTGCTAGTTAAGTTCCGGCTCTGTCCGCTGGTTAAGACAGAGAAAAAAGTTAAAATGGCGAGTTACCTTTGGTCCATCAAAGCCAGCACTTAATAAGAACAGGGGATGGTAAAAGAGGGGGTTTTCCATTCAGTGGTATGAAGTCCAAATTAACTGCCCTATGCTATGTCCTAGGGCTTACTAGGTATCCAGAAGGCTCCGTTTAATTATCAGTTCAGGTCTTGGTTTCCAGAGAGGTTTAGGGAGATGTGTGTTTAGTCTGCCATCTTGACTCCGCATCTTCCAACTGTAATCTTTTTTGTCATGATGTTGCATATTTGTCAAATTGTGAAGATCCCCAGAGAATGAGTCCTTAGTTCCTCCCTCCACTCCCTGATCATTTCTGATAAGCATTGTTTTTTTATATATTCTTGTGATTTCATATAAATTAGACTATGTGGTACTTGTCCTTTTGTGATTTTACTCAGCATAATGCCTTCAAAGTTCATTCCTTTTGTAGCATATATCAGGACTTTGTATTTCTTTAATATTAAGTAGTGTTTTATAGACTGTACATGGTACATTTTGTTATTCATTCGTCTGTTGAGAAATGCCTCAGAACTATTTTTGTCAGCTCTGTATCTTTTGTTAGTGACTCCTGATTTTTTTACATTATCTGCTCAGGTACCTAGCTGCCTAAAATTTTTTTTAAAGTGGAATGTGAAGTGCTTTTTGTTAAGCACATCCTCTACCCACATTTCATTCCCCTCTTAGCAGATTACTTCATTACTGTAGTAGGAAAAAAAATACTGTGTGTGTGTGTGTGCAGATGTTTTGCGTATGCATTACGTTGTATTAAAACTGTGTTCTATAGCTTTTTTCCATTTGGAGGTGTTCTCTTGGAAAACTTAATGTCAGTAAAATCTGCCTTTTAAAAAAGTTATTGAAACCATTATCATCACTTATCTAGCACATCCCACCAGCCATCTAATTGGTTTCCTGGTTTCCAGTGTTGCACTCTTATAATCCATCTTCCACAAAGCAACCTCAGTGATCTGTTCAGAACACGAGGTTATTTCAGCTGTTTGCTGAAAACAGTAGTGTTCTGTTATTGGTAAAATCTAAATTCCTCCCATTAGAACCCATGCTTTCTGAGGGCAATGATGGTTACCTGTTTTCTTATTTACTGGTTTTTCCCAAGTGCGTGAAAACTGTCTTGTTCATACTAGGTGCTTAATTAATTTATTTAAACAGTGAATTGGTCTGTATTTATTTCTCTTTCTGAAGTCATACTGCTCTTCCACCTTAATCACCTACTTTGTTCTAGCCATGTCAGCCTTTATTATGTTAGCCAGTGTCATTCTCTCCAGGCTTTGCAGGAGTTGTTTTCTGTCAGTTTTTCTATAGCTGGGTCTTGTCATTTCGCTTTTCAATGTAATTGTCACCTACAGAAGGAGGACTTTTCTGATCACCTAATCTAAAACAGTTATCTAGTAACTTTTTATATTTTAATTAATAGTGTTATAAATAGGTAATAGATTGGGTAGTTGAAAAATTAAGAAGATGCAAAAACGATATACCATGAAAAATTTCTCCACTCCTTTCATTCTTCTGCTAAAGTGGCAGTTATTTATATTGGTCTTTTTATTCTTCCATAGGCTTTTTATAGCAATATAAATAACTAACAGTATACAAGGCCTGCCAGTGAAGTTCACAACTCACCATAGAAAAAGTGCTGCATAACTTATTGCTGAATATCACTACAGTTAACTTGGAAGTACTCCCATCGGGAAGCTATTAGCTGACAACAGTGCCTAGTCCACCCTTTAAAGCAGTTTTGAAATGGACATGAGAACTGTTGTCATATTACTCTTGATGTTCTGAATGTCATCAAAATGTCTTCCTTTCAGTATTTCCTTTATCTTTAAGTAAATAAAAAAGCCTTTGGGGACGAGGTCAGGTGAGTAGGGAGAGTGTTCCATTATATTTATTTGTTTACTGGCTAAAATCTCCCTCACAGACAACTATACAAGTAAGTAAGCTTGCAGGCTTGCTACTGTGCGCAATGGCCATTCCAGAAAGAGTTCCAAATTTGCTTTGAAGGGTGGACTAGGTGCTGGCATCAGTGCATAGCTTCCCAAGGGGAGTACTTTGAAGGTGAAAGTAGTGGTATTCAGGAATGAGGTACGTAGCACTTAGAAAAGTTAATTTTGTGGGCTTTAGTCTGTCAAGTAGTGAGTCCTTGTAAATTATCATTAAGACTGCTGTTCAGTACTATGTTGCCTACTACTTTAGCTTCCCATGTACAAATTTATCTACAATATACACTCATCCTTTATTTTTTTCTCTCTAGTCTCAGATTGGAAACCCTGGTGGCATAGTGGGTTAAGTGCTACGTCTGTTAACCGATAGGTCAGTGGTTCAAATCTGCCTGGTAGTCCTTGGAAACTCTATCGAGGCAGTTCTACTGTGACCTCTAGGGTCACTGTGAGTCAGATGCGACTTGAGAGCAGTGGGTTTGGTTGATTTTAGTTTCAGATTAAGGTAACACTTGATCACGATTAATTCTGCTTCCACATGTATGGTTGGTCCCATCTTCTCTTTCTGCTCAAGAACATTGTTCTAGAAGTGATTTTCTTTCTTTTCTGGCTCTTTGTCATTAAGTCTGTGCTGGGTCTTTGGCTTCAGCATAGCTGAAAGTACAAAAAGCATAGTGTTTTATTAGGTACTCAGAAAATATTAATTGAATATAGCAGAGCAACAGAGACTTTGAGCTGTTTATTGTAGAGACCTAGGTGGACATGGCAGTCGTATGTGACTTTGGGCAAATTACTGCCATGTAAGCCACAATTTCCTGATCACTGAAGTGGTATAAAAAAATACATCTATTTCAAAGGTTGCTTTGAAGAGTTAACTAAGAAGTAGATTATACTAATTCCGTGTGGCTGCTGTAACAAATTGCCATAAATTTGATGACTTAAATTTATTCTCTTTTTTGGAGGCCTGAAGTGTGAAATAATTTTCACTGAGCTGAAATCTAGGTGTCGGCAGGGCCACTGGTCCTCTGGAGGCTCCAGGGAAAAACTTACTGCCTCTTCCAGCTTCTAGTGGCTATTGGCATTTCTTGGCTACATCACTCTAATCTCTGCTTTTGTGGTCATACTGCCTTGTCCTCATCTTGTCTGTAATATCCCTCTGCCTCGTTTTTATAGGGGCGTTTGCAATTGCATCAACACCAACTGGGATAATCCCAGATAATCTTATCTCAAAATCCTTAATCTACAAAGACAGTTTTTCATACAAGGCAACATGTACATCTCTGGGGGCCATTATTCATCCTGTCTCACAGGTAGAAAGCACATAGCATAGAGCTTGATAAAAAAAGATAGGGTCAAGGAAGGTTTCAGGTTTTTGGGATTTAATCATATAGTTATATGGGGAATAGGAACATTAGAAAAAGGGATTGAAAAAGGAATAGAGAAATTTGGGATTGCACATTTTATTAAAGACAATAGATAAATGCAGTAGATGTGAAGGGATTATTTTTGCCAGATATTGGTTATTTTCTAGTTCATATCCTTTTGCAAGATTTGTCTGTATTTGCAGATTGCCATTGAGTTGATTGTAACTTATAGCAACCCTAGAGCACAGATTAGAACTGTGCCATAGGGTTTTGAAGGGGGGTAGCTGGTGGGTTTGAATTGTTGATCTTTTGGTTAGCTGCCAAGTGCTTAGCACTATGCCACTAGAGTTCCAATAGCATATCCTAAAAAGGACCCAGTGGTGTTGGGAATATATTTGGTTACTGAAAATTGGACCATTAATGTTGCAGAAATTAATGTGCAAAGTATATTAAATGATTAATGAAATGAACGAGAAGGTAATAGCAGTAACGTGTTTTTGTGAAAGTTACATAAGAATTATTTGCATTTAGAGTGTGAAAGGTTTGTTTTTTTTTTTTTAAACTGTTCTAGTTAAGGTAACTTAAAAAAAATCATGCTGAAATCTTTATTCTTTTTCTTTTTCCTATCTCCCTAACAGGTTCTTTGGCATGGACACAAGTTCAGTGGGAGGATTAGAATTGACTGAACAAACTCCTGTTTTATTAGGGGCTACCGCCATGGCAACTAGTCTCACAAATGTAGGAAATACGTTCAGTGGTCCACCTAACCCATTAGTCTCTAGATCTAATAAATTTCAAAACTCGTCAGTGGAGGATGATGATGATGTTGTTTTCATTGAACCTGTACAACCTCCCCCACCTTCTGCACCAGTGATGGCTGATCAAAGAACTATAACATTTACATCGTCAAAAAAGGAAGAACTACAAGGAAATGATTCCAAAAGTTTTTCTTCCTCAAAAGAGTTGGTTTCTCAGAAGGGAAGTGTAAGTGAAACAATTATCATTGACGATGAAGAGGACATGGAAATAAACCAAGGACAAGAGAAAAATTCCTCTAATTTTATTGAACGAAGACCTCTTGAAACTAAAAACAGAACCAATGATGTGGATTTCTCCACGTCCAGTTTTTCAAGAAGTAAGGTAAATGCAGGAATGGGTAATAGTGGTATTACCACAGAACCAGACTCTGAAATTCAGATTGCTAATGTCACAACTTTAGAAACAGGTATAAGCACTGTGAATGATGGCCAATTAGAAAATACTGACGGGCGTGATATGAACTTAATGATTACACATGTAACATCACTGCAAAATACCAACTTGGGAGATGTCTCTAACGGACTGCAGTCAAGTAATTTTGGTGTTAATATACAAACATACACCCCATCTTTAACTTCACAGACCAAGACTGGAGTAGGACCTTTTAATCCTGGTAGAATGAATGTGGCAGGAGATGTATTTCAGAATGGAGAATCTGCAACTCATCATAATCCTGGTAAGCAATAAGTATTATTCTACCCATGTAAATAAATTTAAATTTTGAGCTGATTTTTCCCCCCATTGTTGTAATTAGTGCTGTCTTATTTGGTTTCTGTTAGTGACATATTTGAATTAACTTTTATCTTAAGCTTGAAATTACAAAACCATGTATAGTACTTGGGATTATTAGAAGTTTAATGATTTATGTTAAAAGGGTTTTTTTAAAAAATAATAAAGTTACCATCATTGACAATTTGGCATCATATGTATTATTTTTTGCTAGTATCTTTTTACTAGTATTGTAATGTGAAAATTAGAGAATGAAAGGGAAGATTGTAAACTTCAGGGAAAAAGTTGTATTAGATTTCTTCTTACTTCCCCTGCATGTGTGTTTTGTTTACAGTTGTTTCTGATTTTAATTTTCAGTCATCTTTTTTTATTATTTTCATTTTTGAAAGTTTATGTACTTCTTGATTATTTGAAGCATTTTTATGTGGGCAGCCTTCTCTGTGAAAACATTAAAATGGAAAAATGTAAGAAATTTGTGGTCTTTTCATTATTGTGCCTGTGCATGTCTCTTTCTGATCCTCTTAAGTTATCTTTTCACTTCGTTGATAAAGTCTTTTGGTGCATCAGTTCTTTGATTTCTGTCAGATTTCATTTATCTTACTTTTGTCCATTACTGCATGTGTTTTTGTTACCATACTTGCTAACCTACTGTTAAAAACTGGGCCCCATAGCTGTGTTCCTGTTTTCTTTTATGAATTTAGTTGTTATGTATTGGTTCTTGACAATTTGAATTAGACTCTGTGTGTGTGTGTGTGTGTGTGTGTCAGGGTGGTGAGGCTTGAATCCTGATTCATTCTGCCTATAGAAATCCAGTGTTCCCAACCCCATTTATTGAAGAGACTCTCCTTCCCCATTGAATGGATTTAGTTGGCCAAAGATACATAGATTTATTTCTGGAGTTTTCATTTCTGTTTCATTGATCTGTATGTTTGTTATACCAGTACCAGGCTGTTTTGCAGTCAGGAAATGTGAGTCCTGTTATTCCTGTTAAGGATTGCTTTAACTATTCAGGGTCCTTCCATGAGTCGAAATTGAGTCGACAGCAGTGGGTTTGGTTTTTTTTAGTTGGCTAGTATTGACATCTTATTTAGGTCTTCTTTGACTTCTTGTAGTAATGTTTTATAGTTTGCTGTGTACAAGTCTTTCACCATCCTGATTAGATTTGTTCATAAGTATGTTGCCTGATTAGGGGTCCTAGCCCTAGGGCAGTGGAGCCAATGAAATGTGATCCAAGTCAGAAAGAGCAAATTTACTTAGGAGGTGACACTAATGGGGAGTCCAGCAGCAGCAGGGGCTGTTACCGAGTTCCAAAAGGTAGTTTCATGTTGGAGATTATGTATTGCTGTTGCAAGGGTTATAAGTGTATTTTGGCTTATAGCCCACAGATAGCATGTCCCAGTGAATTACTTATTACAAGATAATTACAGGAGACTTCTTGTGAGACTAAAGAAATATATGCTGGACATCTCCTCATCAGGCTAAAGATAGATTGCCAGACATCTGGACTCTTTGTGTACTGAGTAGTAAGTCATAGGTGGCCAAACAGAACGAGTCATTAACAAAATTATGTGGAATGGAGAAGGTAGGGAGAAAAAACTTACAGGTTCTGGTGACGTTAGTTATGTCCAACTCTAAATTGGCTATTTTGCAAAGGAGAACACATGTTTTGAAGTGTTAAGGCCACAGGTAGTTTATTCTTTTACATGCTTTGTAAATGCAGTATTTAATTTCTTTTTTCTCTTGCTTATTTCTGATGTGTAGCAGCTGGACTCATTTTTGTATATTGACTACATTCCATGCCCCCTTGCTGAATTCATTTACTGGTTCTAATAGGTCTCTTGTGAATTCTTTGAAATTTTCTGTGTGTAGGAGTATGTCATCTAGGAAAGGGGATAGTTTAAGTTTACTTCCTTATTCTCTATTTGCATAATTAGGGTCCCCCCCCCCCCCAGTTACTTGATTGCTCTGGCAAGGACTTCCAGACTGTGTTGAATAGTAGTAATGAGAATGGGCATCTATATATTGTTTTTTGCAGATTGCAGAAGCTGGTAAAAATCTTCAACCTCATTATCTTTGGCCTTAGTGGTTGGTATGTAAATTTGAATAATAGTCATATTAACTGGCCTTTGTTGTAGGCGTATGGATGTTATCCTGTCACTCACAACATTGCACTTCAGGACAGAGCTTGTAATGTTTTTTTGATGATGAATGCAACACTGTGTCTCCTCATGTTTTCGTTCCCAGCATGGTAGACTGTGTGATTGTCAAATTCAAAATGGTGAAAACTGGTCTGTTTCAGCTGACTAATGCCTAGGATGTCAATGTTTATGCGTTCCATTTCATTTTTGACAATTTCCAGTTTTCCTTGATTCATACTTCATACATTCCATGTCCTGATTGTTAGTAGATGTTTGCAGCTGTTTCATGTCGTTTTGAGTTGTGCCGTATCAGTGAATGAAGATCCTGGAGGCCTTACTCCATCCATGTCATTAAGGTTGACTCTACTTTGAGGAGGCAGCTCTTACTCGGTCCTCTTCCTAGTGCTTTACATCCTGGGGCCTCACTTTCTGGCACCATATCTGACAGTGTTTGTCTGTGGCACAGATCATCAGTTGGTCAGGTTTTCCCTGGCTAATTACTTTCAGATGTAGACTGCTGGGTCCTCCTTCCTAGTCTGTCTTAGTCTGGAAGCTCAGCTGAAACTCGTCTACCATGGGTGACCCTGCGGTCAAGATGAGTGATAATTACTGGTGACTGGAATGTAAAAGTTGGAAACGAAGAAGTAGGATCAGTAATTGGAAAAATACAGCCTTGGTGATAGAAATAATGCTGGAGATCACATGATAGAGTTTTCAAGACAAATGACTTCCATTGCTAATATGTTTTTAACCAACACAAACGGTGACTGTACACATGGACCTCACCAGAGGCAATACAAAGGAACCAGATTGACTATATCTGTGGAAGAAGGCAATGGAAAAGCTCCTTATCAGCAGTCAGAACAAGACCAGGTGCTGACTATGGCACAGATCATCAGTTGGTCATGTGCACATTCAAACTGTAACTGAAGAAAATTAGAACAAGTCCACAAGAACCAAAGTATGACCTTGTGTATATCCCTCCTGAGTTTAAAGACCATCTCAAGAACAGATGTGGTGTGCTGATCAGTAATGACCGAAGACCAAACAAATTGTGGAATGACATCAAAGTCATCATCCATGAAGGGAACAAGAGGTTATTAAAAAGACAAGAAAGAAAGAAAAGACCAAATTACATGTCAGAAGAGACTCTGAAACTTTCTCTTGAATGTTGAGCAGCTAAAGCAAAAGGAAGGGATGGCGAAGTAGAAGACCGTAACAGAATATTTCAGAGAGCAGCTTGAGAAGACAGAAGAAAGTATTATAATGAAATGTACAAAGAGCTGGAAATGGAAAACTAGAAGAGAAGAACATGTTCTGCATTTCTCAAGCTGAAAAAACTGAAGAAAAAATTCAAGCCTCGAGTTGCAATAGTGAAAGCTTCTACAGGAAACTTAAATGACTCAGAGAGCATCAAAACAAGATGGAAGGAATACACAGAGTCATGATACCAGGAAGAATTGGTCAGTGTTCAGCCATTTGCAGGTAGCATATGATCAGGAACCAATGGTAGTAAAGAGAGAAGTCGAAGCTGCATTGAAGGCATTGGTGAAAAACAAAGCTCCAGGAATTGATGGAATATCAGTTGAGATATTTCAGCAAACGGATGCAGTGCTGGAAGTGCTCACTAGTCTATGCCAGAAATTAGGAGGACAGCTACCTGGCCAACTGACTGGAAGAGATCCGTATTTATGCCCATTCCAACCAAAGGTGATCCCCCTGAATGTGGAAATTACTGGACAATATCATTGATACCACACGCAAGTAAAATTCTGCTCAAGATCATTCAAAAGCGACTACAACAATATATTGACCAGGAACTTCCAGAAATTCAAGCTAGGTTCAGAAGAGGATGAAGAACAAGGGGTATCATTGCTGATGTGAGATAGATCTTGGCTGAAAGCGAAGAATACCAGAAAGATGTTTACTTGTGTTTCATTGACTGTGCTAAAGTGTTCAACTGTGTGGCTCATACTAAGTTATGGCTAATGTTGTATAGAGAGTGGGAATTCTAGAACACCTAATTGTGCTCTTAAGGAATCTGTGTATGGATGAAGAGGCAGTCATGCGAACAGAACAAGGGGACACTACATGGTTTAAAGTCAAGAAAGTTGTGCGTCGTGGTTGTATCCTTTCAACATACCTTTTTAATCTGTATGCCGAGCAAATAATCCAAGAAGCTAGATTATGTGAAGAAGAATGAGGCACCAGGATTGGAGGACGTCTCATTAACAACCTGCGTTATGGAGACCACACCACCTTACTTTGTGGAAGTGAAGAAGATTTGAGATACCTGCTGATGAAGAACAAGGACCACAACCTTCTGTATGGACTGCACCTCAACATCAGGGAAACAGAAATCCTCACAACTGGCCCAGTAAGCAACATTGTCATGAATGGAGACAGGATTGAGGTCGTCAAGGATTTCATTTCACTTGGGTCCACTATCAGTACCCTTGGAAGCAGCAGTCAGGAAATCAAAAGATGCATTGCATTGAGAAAATCTGCTTCAAAGGACTTCTTCAAAGTATTCCAAAGTAAGGATGTTGCTTTGAAGACTGAAATAAGCCTGACCCAAGCCATGGTGTTTTCAATTGCATCTTATGCATGTGAAAGCTGAACCATGAACAAAGAAGGCAGAAGAATTGATGCCTTTGAATTGTGATGTTGGAGAAGAATATTGACTGTACCATGGACTGCCAAAACAGATGTGTTCTGGCAGAAGTACAACCAGAGTGCTCCTTGGAAGCAAAGATGGCAAGACTGTGTCTTACGTACTTTGGACATGTTGTCAGGAAAGATCAGTCCTTGGAGAAGGACATCATGCTTGGTAGAGTGGAGGGTCAGTGAAAGAAGGGAAGACCGTCCAAAAGATGTATTAACACAGTGGCCACACCAGTAGGCTTAAGCATAAAAGTGATTGTGGACATGGCGCAAGACCGGGCAGTGTTTCGTTCTGCTGTTCATAGGGTCACTGTGAGTCGGAACCAACTCGATGGCACCTAACAACAGCAACATCTTGTTTTTGTTATTTTATATGTGTGTGATTAAGTGAAAGTTTACAATCCAAGTCAATTTGCCTTGTGAAACCTTGAGCGTCCGCATCTGGGCAGCTCTGCTCTCTTCACCGTGTAACTGCACACTCTTTCCACTGTTCCTGTCTTGTTCTTCATCTCATTGGGAAAGCTGTTAGTCTTTCTCCATTGATTTTGATGTTAGCTGTAAGTTTTTCATAAATTCCTGTTACTATATTGAGGTGTTTCCCTCCTGTTCGTATCTTGTTGAATGCTTCTGTCTTGAAAGGGTGTTGAATGTTGTGAGATACTATGCAGAAATTCCAAAGGCTATGAAATGAATATTTGGCTTCCATATTGTTTGTTGTACTTTCATATATCTATGGTGAATATCTTTAATTTTCTCATTACCTCTTTAGAATATAGTCCTAGAAATTAAGTTGCTAGGCAAAAAAGAATGAGTCCTGCCCCCAAAGAATTTTGGTTTAAAAACTGTGTCTTGTTTTTATTGATTTTAAAATAAATACATTCCCTGTTACTTAGTTTTGAAGCTTTCCTGCCAAGACCCATCCTCACCCTGAAATATGTATATGTAATTGTGTATAGATGTTTTTGTGTAGGTGTTTTCAATAGCAGTTGGTGGTAGTGTGTAGGTGTGTTTGTGTGAATTTTAGAAAAGTACTGTCACATGGTGCGTTCCAGAAAGTTCTTACAAGTTTACTGCTGTTAAGCTATACGTTAGAGTCTCTAGGTGGCACAAATAGTTAAGCGCTTCACTAGTAACTTGGAGGTTGGCAACTCAAACCCATCCAGAAGCAGTTTGGAAGACAGGCTTTTGTGATTTTACTTCTGAAAGATAATAGCCAGGAAAACCCTGCAAACATTTCTGTGTTGTGTACATGAGGCTGCCCTGAGTTGCAGTGCCCTTACTGGCAACTAACACCACCGCCAACTGTGTATTGAGTACACATTATTGTATCTTTCCAGCTTATACAAAAGTTTATAAATTGATAATGCTCAATTTAGTTTTAAAGTAGTGTTTTTTGGCTTGCATGTAATTATATTAAAAACAAAAGTAATCTCACCACTCAAAATTAATCATGTTTATTGTTTTGCAACCTATTCATTCCTATCATTCCCTTACAGTATCTGATAATTGCTCTTGAACTTTTGCCATGTCAAGTATGTTGTTATTGACTTGATTCTGACTCCTAATGCCTTATGTACAGCAGAATGAAATACTGTTGAATCCTATGCCATCTTCATAATTGTTATGCTTAAACCCATTGTTGCAGCCAGTGTGTCAGTCCATCTCACTGAAGGTCTTCCTCTTTCTCTCTGGCTCTCTCCTTTACTAAGCATGATGTCCTTCTCCAAGAACTGGGCCTTCCTGATAACGTGTCCAAAGTGTATGAGGCGAAGCCTCACCATTGTTGCTCTAAGGAACTTTCTGGTTGTACTTCTTCCAGGACAGATGTGTTCATTGTTCTGGAAGTCCATAGTGTATTCACTCCTCTTCACCAACAGTGTAATTCAAAGGCATTGTTTCTTCTCAGGTCTTTGTTAGTCCTTATCCAGTTTCACTCACATATGAGGTAGTTGTAAATACTATGGCTTATGTCAGGTGCACCTTAGCTCTTAAACTGACATCTTTGCTCTTGAACACTTTAAAGAGGTCTTTTGCAGCCGATTTGCCCAATACTATATGTTGTTTAAGTTCTTGATTGCTGCATCCACGGGCATTGATTTTTGATTGAAGAGTCTTCCTTCATAAAATCGAACTGCTGTTTACTCATTCCCTCTCCCCCTTCATTGATTAGTATTTTTCACTTGTAAAAATTCTGGCTGGTCATTTACTCTGGAGTTGGCAGTATAAATGAATTCTAGGATGTTCTCTATTTGTATGTGAAGTATGTAATTTCTTCTTTTCAAATGGAATAAGGTCAAAGCTAAATAGCGGTATGTTTGGCTCTTTGAAACTGTTAGATTACTGGAATGACTCAGGTGCCTGCTGTCAGGGCTGTCATAGTAGCATTCAGGTAACATCAAATCTTGTGTACAACTTAGACATTTTTTTCTGTTTATCATAATGTTGCTTATTGGTCCAGTTATGAGGATTTTTCTTTTTTTTATGTTGAGTTATAATCCATACTGAAGGCTGTAGTCTCATCTTCATCAGTAAGCACTTCAGATTCATTTAACTTTAAGGAAAATTGCATCATATACATTGTGGGTCATCAGTGAATCTTCCTTCAGTCCTCATGCCCTGTTCTTCATGTAATCCAGCTTCTTGGATTTATTTGCGTAGCATATAGATGGGTGCACACCTTTCAAGACTTTAAACCGTGCTGTATTCCCTTGCTCTGTTTGAAGAACTGCCTCTTGATCCATGTACAGATTCCTCAGTGAGTGTAAATACTGTGGAACTCTTGTTCTCTGCAGTGTTACCTGTTTGTTGTGCTCTACACAGTTGAATGTGTTTGCATAGATAATATTAGACAGGTAAACATCTTTGTGGTAAACATAGTTAATATAACGTAGCTGAATGTGTATGCATAGTTAAATAAATACAGGTAAACATCAGCTTTCACCAGAATCCATCTGATATCAGCAATGCTATCCCTTACTCCACATCTCATGTCTAGCATTTTGAAAAAAACGCTTCTCTAGAGTCAGTTCTGACTCACACTGACCCTGTATGGTAGAGTAGAACTGCCCCATAGAATGTCCAGGGAGCATCTGGTAGATTTAAAACGACTGACCTTTTTGTTAGCAGCTGTAGCACTTAGCCACTGTGCTACCAGAGTTTCTGTGTCTAGTATGTATGTGTGAAATTCATTGATTATTTAGCATAGTTCCAGTTTTTACTCTTTAAACAGCTCTTCTCAGAAATACTCTTATACGTATAATTTGGGACATGTACTTTCCTTAGAAATATGACTTGGTAAAAAGGGTTATATGCATTTAAGAATTTTGTGCTCCTGATTACTAAGCCTCTTAAGGGAAACTACACAAAAAACCTGAGTTGAATTTGCCACTGTATTAATGTGCTGTCTTATGTGTAATACAGAAACTACTATAGAATCTTGGCTATTGATGTAAGCTCTTGAATTGTGACTTGAACTTGAACTTGACTAGATTACTTAAACTGTTACTCCTTATTTTATATAAAATGCAGAATTTATGCAAAATGATTTGATTCTTTCTGTTCCTGTATCATGTTTATGTGTATATTTGGAGAGGTGAAAATTTGGAAGTAGGGGATATTTGTGAGCTGAAAATAATGATAAGAAAACCTTGGTGGCATAGTAGTTAAATGTTACCCTTGTTACCCAAAAGGTCAGCAGTTCAGTCTACCAGGCACTGTTTGGAAACTCTGTGCGGCAGTTCTGCTTCATCCTATAGGGTCACTGTGAGTCAAAATCAGTTTGATGGCAGTGGGTAAAGCTAAATTGAATTTTTAAAAGTTGTAGTTTGAAAGTCAAGTTAACAGATGCCATTAAATTTTAAATAGTATCCTCTGAGTATAAATTCAAATGCTAAGCATTAACGTTGAAAATCCTAAGGAGTCATGCTTGTATTGCAAAGTATTATCTGTTCTAGTATATGTTCAAACATGGTTTTTGATTGAAGGTTCTTCCTTCATAAAATGGAACTGCTGTTAGTCATCCCTCTCCCCCTTCATTGATAGTATTTTTTACCAGTTACAAAAAGTCTGGCTGGTCAATTACTTTGGAGTTGGCAGCTTAAATGAATTCTAGGATGTTTACTGTTTGTAATTTGTATGTAATTTCTGTTTGTAAAGTATGTAATTTCTTCTTTTTAAATGGAATAAGATCATCTAAATAGCAGTATATGTGGCTCTTTGAAACTGTTGGTTTACTGGAATGACTCAGAACCAAGAACCTGCCTTCAGGGCTTTCGTAGTAAAGATGGTTTCCCGAGGTCTTGTTGTATATGCACCAGAGACCCGAAATCCGTATTTCCTCTGGAAGTTAAAAATTCAGAAGAAGGGAAGAAAGGAAAAAAAAAAGTGTGTGTGTGTGTGTGTGTATTAAGTTCAAATTAGTAGAAATTAGAAGCAAAAGGAAAATAATTTTTGTGTTGATGCAGTTGTAGTGAGACAGCTGTGGAACACGAATGATTGTAGTCAGCTGCAGACTTCTTGCTAAGTACAAAGGGCACTAGTAAGAAAGAGGAAAAGATGAGTGTTCCAGTTGTTGTCAGATATCGGATTAGTTTGCCTACGTTAGTTTAATAGTTTCGCTGCTGTGTAACACTCTGCCTGTAACTTTTGTGGTATTATGTGGTGTGAGGCCGTAGAACTAAATGTATATATGGCAAATCTGTTCCTAAAAGGATGTTTTGAAAATAAGTAGCATATAAACTTTCTCAGAAATGTGTGTCCCTATTTCTCAAAGATTTTGGATGGTCAGCATGCATGTGTATATATATTCCTTAATCTGGAAATTCGTGGCTACTACTTGCTTGATAATAACCAGTGGCTAGTATTTTTAGTACTTACTTTAGGCTGGTTACTATATTGTTTGTTGTGGTATTTTTGCATTTAAGTGCTGTCATTCTTAAGAGATTAGTACTGTTTTCAGTTTAGAGAAGAATGAGGCGTAGCATTTAAGTAATTTACTCAGTCCCTTAAGTGATGTGGCTGCCATTTGAACCAGATAGTCTTACCCCCAAATTTGTGCCTTTACTACTCTGGTATACTGCTTGCCTTAGTAACTTCTTAAAATTTTGCAGAATGGGAAATTAAAATTAGTTCTCTGTATAAATACCTGTTTTCTTATCCTTCCTTTTCCATTTTGTTTTTAAGATTCTTGGATCTCCCAGTCAGCTTCATTTCCTCGTAATCAGAAACAACCTGGAGTGGACTCTTTATCACCGGTGGCCTCCCTTCCTAAGCAGATTTTCCAGCCTTCTGTCCAGCAGCAACCCACTAAACCAGTTAAAGTCACTTGTGCAAACTGCAAAAAACCTTTGCAGAAAGGACAAACAGCTTATCAACGAAAAGGATCTGCTCACCTGTTTTGTTCTACCACCTGCCTTTCTTCCTTCTCTCACAAGCCTGCTCCAAAGAAACTCTGTGTTATGTGTAAAAAGTAAGGCTTATCTTCCATATGATTGAATACTGGCGTAAAGTTTTAAAAATATTGTTAAGTATTAGTCCTAAAAGTGAACTGTATTATAAAAATTGGTAAGTTAGTTTTTTTAGTTCTGAAGCCAATGCAGATTTTTAATGACTTTGGAGTTTCTTCATCAACAGCAGGTAACTTATGAATAACTGGCTAGATATTTGGATCATTTTTTTGGGTTAACTGATATAAAAACTAAAAAATACAAATTGAACTGCTCTTGGGTCAAGTTCCATCTCATAGATACCCTATGGGGCAGAGTAGGACTGCCCTGTAGGGTTTCCAAAGAGAGTGACTGGTGGATTCAAGCTGCTAGCCTTTTGGTTAGCAGCCAAGCTCTTTAATTGCTGTGGTCAGCAGGGCCTCTTAGAAGTAAGTACTTCTGTAATCTCCGTTTGACTACTTTACCTCATAAAAATACATGCGTATTTGCATTATTCATTATAGGAACTTATATATGACAAATTCTATATTGGTTCCCTGGTGGCATAGTGATTAAAGAACTTTTGGTTAGCAGTTAGACTCTACTAGCTGCTGCTTGGAAACCCTAGGGGTAGCATTTCTGCTGTGATCTGTAGGGTTGCTGTGAGTCAGAATTGACTTGAAGGCAATGGATTTTAATTCTGTATTAAACTAGGTCAAAAAATTTTTTTTAATTATGATTTTTTTAAATTGTACTTTAGATAAAGATTTACAGAACAAACTAGCCTCTCATTAATCAGTACACAAATTGTTTTATTACACTGGTTAACCCCACTGCATATCAGCATTCTCCTTTCTCAACATTAGGTTCCCTGTTACTAGCTTTCCTGTCTCCTGCTGCCTTTACAGTCCTTGCCCTTGGACTGACATACTACTGTAACCTTGTTTTGTTTCATTGAGTGTTTGGATTAGGGGTGCACCTAAGGAGTGATTTCATTACTGAGTTAAATAGGGGTCCAGGGGCCACACTCTCAGGGTTTCTCCAGTGTCTGTCTTTCAGGCCAGTAAGTTGGATCTGTTCTTTTTTTGTTGCTGTTTCTTGAGTTAGAATTCTGTTCTGTATTTTTCTCTAGCACTGAGACTCTATTAGGATCACGTTCAGAGCGATCCTTAGTAGTGGCTAGTCATCATCTGGTTGTGCTGGACTCAGTCTGGTGGAGGCAGTGATAATTACGGTCTGTTAGTTCTTTGGATTTATCTTTTACTTATATCTTCAGTTTTTTTCATTCTTCCTTGCCCCCAAAATGGTGAGAGTGGTAGAGTATCTTAATGGCTACTCAGAGGCTTCTAAGACCCTAGACACTACTAACCAAAGTAGAATATAGCACATTTTCTTTGTAAACTGTGTAATGCCGGTTGAGTTACATGTTTCCTGAGACTATGGTCCCCACAGCCCTCAGACCAGTAATTCTGTTCCTCAGGGAGTTTGGATGTACCTATGGAGCTTCCATGACCTTGCCTCTTACTGGCTTCCCCAATATTGTGTATTGTCCTATACTTTACCACAGTTACAACTTATCTGTTAACTGTTGAGTGTTTTTCCGTCCTGACCTCTCCCCACCGTGGGAACCATCAACACTTGTTTCTTGTTGTGTGTAAAGCTTTCCATAAGTTTTCATAGTAGTAATCTGATACAGTCTTTATCCTTTTGTAATTGATACATTTCACTGAGCACATCCATCTGGTAAGATGCTTTAATTATTGTTCTTTGTCACTGCATAGTACTCCATTGTGTGCATGTACCATAGTTTATCTGTTCATTGTTGATGGACATCTTGGTTGTTTCCATCTTTTTGCTATTGTGAACAGTGCTGTGGTGAACATGAGTGTGCATGTTTGTTTATATGGTAACTCGTTTTTCTAGGATAAATTCTTGGGACTGGTATTGCTAGATCATATGGTGTTTCTGTTTCTAGCTTTGTACGGCAGAGCCGTATCTTTTTTTTTTATTATGACTGAGTGAAAGTATACATTCCCATAGAAATTTGCATGCCCACCTATATGCAGCTTCCAGTCCTTTCCCTGCCCGGCGACAGCACACTGTTCTTCTCTGCTCCATACATGTCTCATCCTCCCAACAGTCTCCTTTCCCTTCCTCTCCACCCACTCCCCTTCCTCCAGCCAGAGGTCAGCAGGATGTATAGAACCATAAAGTGTACCCAGTATATAATCACTCTGCATTACTAAGTCCAATCCCTTGCTGTCCGAAGAGTGGACCTTAATTATGATCCATGGGCAAGGGTAGCATAAGGGCCAGAGGCCATGCTCCCAGGGGAACCCCAAAGCGGCTGGACCATCAATTATGGTCTTTTAGTGGAGATCTCAGGGTGCACCTCTTTTTATTCTTGTGTTCCCGGTGAGACTCAATTTTGTGAGCTCCATCACGGCTATCACTTGTGGTGGCCGGGCACCATCCAGTTCTTCTGGTCCCAAGTTGATGTATGCACCCACTCATGTGGGTCTCTCTGTCTTTTGGGTTGTCATTGTGGTCCTTGTTGAGCATCCGCTCCTGTTGAGTTGGAACCATTTACTGTGCCCTTGGATGGCAGCTTGGCAGCTTTTAAGACCACAGACATCACTCACCAGTGTGGGGTGCAGAGAGCCCTCTTAGCAAAACACTAGTTGTGCCAATTGGCCTTGATTTCACCTAAGAGCATGATCCTCCACCTGCTGCCCCAGCTACTCTGTCCTTATTTATTGGTTTAAGATGGGAGGGGTACTCAAGTTTTGTTGAAGTCCATTTAATACTGTTCTTGTTTCTAATGTGTGCTGTCACCGATTTCACCCAACCAAATATCTACCAACTATCTAAACCATTCCCCCCCATCCCTCCCCTCCCTTTCAGCTGTCAAAGAGTCTTTTCGTCTATGCATAAGTCTGTTTTTGAGTTCTTATTGTAAGGGGTCTCATACAATATTTGTCCTTTTGTTGCTGACTACTTCCACTCAACATAATGTCTTCCAGTTGAAACCAGGTTATGAGATGTTTCCTGGAATCATCATTGCTTTTTATCATTGCATAGTGTTCCATTGAGTATATATACATAGTTTACCTATCCATTCCTCTGTTGTTGGGCATCTGGGTTGATTCCATCTTTTTGCTGTTGTGGACTGTGCTGCGATAAACATTCTCGTGCATGTATCCGTTGGTGTGAATGGCTTTGATTTTGCAGGATATATTCCAGGTAGTGAAATTACTGGGTCAAATGGTATATCTATATCCATTTTTTTAAGGAAATGGTTGTGCCATTTTGCATTTTCAGCAGGAAAACATAAGAGTTCCAGTCTCCTCACAGTCTCTTCAGCGTTTGTTATTTTCTGTGGTTTTGATTCCTGCCAGTAATGCTGGGGTGAGATGGCATTTCATTGTGGTTTAGACTTGCATTTTCCTAATAACTAGTGATCATTAGCATTTCCTCATACATCTGTTAGTTCCTTGCTTACTAAATATAGAATCCTGAGACTTTGAATTAAAGGAAAACCTTAAAAGACAGTGAAAGTTTCATTATCTAACATTTGCAAATACATTTAGAGATACATGCACAATGTGGGTAGCGTTATTTCAGGAGAATGAGAGGTGTATTTAAACTTAATAATCTTTTCTGGAATGAATGTTATCTTTTCTTGACCTGGATAATTCATGTACATTATTTAAATGCTGTAGACTTGAACTCAATAAATTAAGTCATTAACATTAACTAATTATAATTAATAACAGCTTTTTGTGTGAGTGTTCCTAAAATCTGAAAGCCTGCATATATTATTTGGTTTGAAGATAAATTGAGTAGTGGTAAGGATTTAGTGTTATAAAACATACTTGCTTCTCAGTTTTCTTTCATATTTTATTGCCTAGAGATGTGTAATTACAGTTTTTAGTCCCTCTTGTTAATAGTGTTGTCATCCTCTGCATAATGGCATCTGTTTCCCTATTTTCAGTGTTTTAGCTTTGATTTATTTTTGTGATTTCCCTATCTGGATTCATAATCTGGTCACTCTGTACTGTTGAACTTGCTTGATATTTTTGATGATTTAAGTGAAGGACTCCCTTTAGCATTTCTTGTAATTTTGGTTTGGTTTTTGCAAATTCCCAAGATTATCTGGAAATGTCCTAATTTCGTTATTTCAGAGAGAGCTTTGCGGGGTATATAATTCTTGGATGGCGTTTTTTTTCTCCTCCAAGGCCTTGGTTTGTCATCTCATTGCCTTCTTGCCGGCCTGTTTGCTGCTGAATAGTCTCAGCTTAGTTTTACTGACTCTTCTGTAGATTATTTTTCATGCATCCCTAGCAGCTCTTAAAATTCTGCTTATCTTGAGGTTTGGTGAGTTTGATTATAACTTGTCTTGGTGTCTTTCTTTTGGGATCTGCATTGGGTGAGGTTCAGTGAGCATTTTGAACAGATAACCTCTCAGCTTTCACGATGTCAAGAAAGTTTTCAATCAGCAGTCTAAGTAATTCTTTTTGTATGCTTGCCCTTCCCACTCTGGTACTCCTCTGTCTCTAGTCTCACTAATTCTGTCTTCCATTGTGTCAGTTCTGCTCCCTTGACTTTCTTCTGATTTGTCTAATTCTGAAAATAATACAGTTAAATGTTTGGAGTTTGTTTTTTTTGCCATCTGTCTGGATTCTTGCAGCTATTTAATTTGTCATATGCTTGCTATAAACTTCTTAGATATTTAATGTTGTTATGTCATGCTTATATGTATTGAATCTTTCAGCAGTAAACAGTGACTATCCTTGTCCACAATGGTGGATCTTACTTTAAAGTCTATTGTATCTCAAATTAGTGTTGCCACTCCTATTCATCTTTGTGTATTGGCTTGGTATGTATTTTTCTGTCCTTTGATTTTGAGTTTGTTCATATCTTTGAGTCTGAGGTGTGCTTCTTGTAAGCAGCATATAAACGAGTCATGTCTTTTGATATACAGTGTCACTTGTCTCTTTATTGGTTCATTCAGTGTAATTATTGATAGGTATGTGTTTAGTGCTGCCATTTTGATGCATTTAGTTTTGTGTTGATGTTTTCAGTGTTTTTCTTAATATTTTGTTGTTATGGGTTGACTTATCTTTTTCAGTGATGGTTTTGTGTTTGTTGAGAATTCTGTATTATGCTTCTTGTTTTGATATGTCACATTGTTATGTGCTTTGTGGCTACCCTTAAGGTTCCCCCTTACTATTCTAAGTTTAAACCAGACTTTAACTTCTGCATATCTTTTTAATTTCCCTACCATCTAAAAGGGTTATACCTACTGTAATGTATCCTTTTTAGTGTGGTGATGTCATAACTTTTGTGTTTGACCACTGGTTCTTTTCTTTTAATAATAACTTTGATTCAGCTTATTGACTTTCCTAAGTGGATTCTGGATGTTGTGTCTTATATTGCCATCTTAGGTATACAGTTAATGTTTTTGTTTTTGTTTTAAACAAAGAGCTTCTTTCAGTATTTCTTGTAGTTTTGATTTGGTTTTTATAAAGTCTCTGAGCTTTTGTTTATCTGTGAATGTCTAAATTCCACCATCACATTTGAGGGACAGTTTTGCAGGATACACAGTTCTTAGTTGTAAGTTTTTCTCCTTCAGGGCTTTGAATGTGTCATCCCCACTGCCCTCTTGCCAACATCATTTCTGTGGAGAAGTCAGATGAAAGCTTACAGGGTTTCCTTCTGAATGTTAGCTTTGCTTTTGAGCCTTGTTGCCCTTAAGAGAATCTATTTATGTTTCATTTTACAAGCTTGATTGTAATATTTCTTGGTGTCTTTATTTTGGAGTCTAGTTTTTGTGGCATTTGATACATGTCTTGGATATCTATGTTCTCTTACATAATTTTAGGGAAGGTTTCTGTCAGCAACTGTACAGCAGTGTTCTCTGTATTTACATGTATCCCTCCTTGTTCAGGAACTCCAGTTATTCATAGATTAATTCTCGTAAGACATTCTCACATGTTTCTTAATGCTTCTTCATTTTTCTATTTCATTGATTTCTCCTCATAAATGCTGGTGTCATTTGGGCTATCCTGAAGGTCACTAACTCTGACTTCCATTTCCTCAATTGTGCTCTTTTGGCTTTAGATTGAATTGTCTAATTCTGTAAGTTTGTTATTGGTCTGCGGGAGTTCAGATCGTTGATGTTCCATCAGTTCAAATAACTTACTAAATTTTGACCTGCTGCATGTTGTTTAACCTCTAGGAGGACTCTATATAATTCTTTTGTACTTGACCTCTAATAGTTTCACAAAGGGTTCTTCATCTGGGACACTTTTTGAATTTTTACTTTTGGAGTTTTCAGGAGCTGTGGTGGACTGATTATTTGAATGGTTAGCTATGGTCTGTTGTCTGCGTGCCATCTAGAAACTATTTGATTTCTCTGCTATTACCTCAACAGGAGCTGAGGCATAGTTCTCAGAGGGAAGTTAGTTGGTCACCAGCTGTCTCTATATACTCTAGCAACTGGCCCCATGTAAACTGTCTGGGGTGGTGGTGTCTGTCTCTTGACTGGCAAAGACAGTGCCTTACTTGTGGAATCACTGGGAGGCCATTGGTCAGCCCTATTATGTGGGTCAGTGAAGGGTGGAAGAGAAGCTGCCAGACCTCTCATCAGTGAGATCTCCAGGTCTTATTAAGGGTACTTTATGTCTAAGCGGCGAACTGTCACACTGCTGCTGAAAACATTCAGGCCCTCAGGTATGGCAGGCTCCACCTTCCAGCTGACATTGAAAGTACTTTATAGGCTGTCCTCAGATGCTATGACATGGTGCAAAGTAAGGAGAGGTTAGGGCCTTCCAGCTGTCCTCTGCCAGGTTCCACCCATGAATCTAGACACAAATTGTCTCAAACGCTGCTTTTCTGCTGGGGAAACTTTTGCTAGATGGGCTATTGCTCTGCTTGAGAATCAGCCACAGCTAAAGTCCCCAGCTAGGTGACTCTGTCTCCCAGTTGACCAAGATGGCGTCCTGGTCAAGCTGTCTTTCCTGCTGTGAAATAGCAGTCCGTGGCCCAACTCAGAAAAGAGAGGGTAGAGGGACAATGGTGTCCTCAGTCACCAGCCGGGTTCTCACTGTGTGGCTGTCCCATGGACTGTCCCTCTACTGCACTACACACTGTTTACTTAAGTGCCACAGTTCGGTGTATTTGCTGGCTCATGCCCCCAGTCCTTGCCTCTGGGTAACAAAGAAGGTGTAAGTACCTGCAGTCCTGCAATACAGTAAGTCAGCAGGGGTGGGGGTCAGCAGCCACTGGCTTGTTTTTGAGATGGGTCATTTAGTCTGTTACTGGTACCTAGTCAAATCTGACAGTACTGTGCCAGGTCCTAGGGCTCCCTGGATGTTCATTGCTCCATTCAGTTATCGTTCCAGGCTTTAGTTCTTGAAGGGAATTGAGGAGACATGTATCTAGTCGTCTGTCTTGGCCCCATTCCTTGCTGTAAACTTTTTAAGTTCCTCAGTTGCTGTGTCTTGCTTGGCTCATTCTGTGTTTTGCCTGGTCTTTCTGATCTTTTCAAGAGTTCTGTGTATAATCTTTTGTATTCTGGCTCTGGTAATTCCAGGAATTTCTTGTCATTTGCAGAAGTTCTTCATTGTTTTGGGAGTTTCTAAAGCCACCATGATCTCCCTTTTTATGTAATTTTATACTGACTCTTGTCTTCAAGCCATCAATAAGTTCTTATATTCACTTATTTGCTTGCTGTGTCTTCACTTCTTACCACGTTTTGGTATACCTAAATAGGCTGGTCTTGTCAGCTAGTTTGATTATTGAGGCTTTTGAAGTGCTAACATAGTGTCACCAGGTAGTTAAAGCTGCTAACCAGGTATGTGAACCCAAGAGTTGGTTTACTTTCCTTGGGTGGAATTAGCTCAGGTGTTCAAGTCACCAAGTTTGTGATTCAAGCTGTCACTAGAGTTCTAAATGTGCAGCGGTGGTGAGTGTGTAGGCTCAAGTATCTGGCTTCTGTAGGGTGTTGTGTACTGAGCAAGGCAGTTACTTGACTTTTACCAATTTGTTGCTACATTTCACTGATTCTTGAGACATAAGTGGTCTCTCTTGCTGTGGAAAACACATTGCAAACACCATTGTTTGCCTTACTGCACTTATGCCAGTGGATCTGCCTATTAGGTGGTGATTCCTGTCTTGAGTCAGGTCTGGCAACTCTTTGTTGCTTCTAAAGCCTCTCTCCCTTTACCTGCCGTGCAGCTGGCTTCCTCACCTTTAATTGTCATATGTCATTGGTTCACTTGTTTTTTTGGATCTTTGTTGTAAGAGGGACCACAAGGAGCATCCGACTACTCTACCACGAGTTTCTAAATGGTAATTGTGATCCACTAGGTAGAAAAATTGTATTTGATTCCCAGGTTTAAATCTGAGCAAATGAAAAATGTTAATTAATATAAAATTCTTCATATTTCATTTCTTTTAAAATGGTCTTCACTGCCTGGACTAAACCATAAGCTAAGAAGTTTGCTCTATACATGTGAGCAACAGAGCGATAGGGGTGGGAGTCTGGAGACCATGGTTATAGAGGAGATCTAGGTCAGCTGACACAAGGGTTTAAGAAAGTGTTCTACATCCCACTTTGGTGCGTGGTGTCTGGGGTCCTAAAAGCCCCAGCAGGCTAAGAATCATCACTTGGTCCCAACTAACCTGGAGCAAAGGGCAGTGAAGAACACCAAAGACAAAAGGAAAATATGAGCCCCAAAGACAGATAGGGCCACATAAATCACAGACTGTATTAGAATGAGATCAGAAGAACTACGTGGTGCCCAGCTACCACGAGTGACCAGCTGACAGAGAACACAACAGTCTATGAGGGGAGGGGAGAAAAGTGGGGTGCAGAACTCAGACTCTAGTAAGATAAAAACGTCTGCCTGACAGACTGGAGGGGTCTCGAAAGACGTGGCCCCAGACTCACTGTTAGTCAAGAACTGAAAGTGTTCTGAAGCCAACTCTTGGGACAAATATTAGAGTGGGCTATACAGCATAAAATGGTACTGGTGAAGAATGTGCTTCGTGGCTCATGTAGCTTTAGGAGACTAAATGGGCAGCTGCTGTCCACAGGCAAGATCAGAAGGCAGAAGGAAGGGGACGAGCTGATTGAGTGGTCATAGGAAGTACAGAGTGAGGAGAGAAGGAGTGTGCTGTCACATTGTAAGAGGAGTAACTACAATTATGTAACAATGTGTTGTAAGTTTTTGTGTGAAAAAATGAATTGTAAACTTGGACCTAAAGAAAAAGAAACAAATAAAATGGTTTTAATGTCATGTTGTACCTTTTTATTTTTCAGAGATATAACTACAATGAAGGGAACCATTGTTGCTCAAGTGGATTCAAGTGAATCCTTCCAGGAATTCTGTAGTACATCTTGTTTGTCTCTCTATGAAGATAAACAGAATCCTACAAAAGGAGTTCTAAATAAATCAAGATGTACAATCTGTGGTAAACTAACAGAGGTTTGTATTTTGTGCTTTATCACTTAGTTCCAATGAGAATTTATGAAACTTTATTTAGTAGCTACTATGTATGCTTTCATCAATATGTGTTGGCTTAAAAGTGAGGGCATGTAAATCTGTCTTAGAAATTCACATTGTGTAGTCCCATTTTCTCGTATGTAGAAAGATTTAGGAGGAGTTAAAACAAGGTTGCCTCTTTTTTCTTTGGGCACTCATAGGCAGCACTGTAGTAGTTTGGTTGACGTGCACCTGCTAATATGCTTATTTTTTAAATCAGGCTGATTGCACAGGAAAGAAAGTAAATAGCCTTCCTGAAAAATTGAAGGGAATGCATTTTGACAATTTCACATTGTTTGTATGGTCTGATCTCTTTGTATTTGAATAAAGAGAAAAGAATCTGTGTATGCTTACCCTATTCTAGTTATTTGTGGTATTGACTCTCTCTTCGAGTGCAGTGTATTTATAATTCCTTTTGGATTTGTGTAACAATCTGATGTTTATGCAGATCAGTATCAAAACTGAACAAGCCAGGTTGTGTTCTTTAGTTTTAGATACCTCTTTAAAGAAATTTGTCTGGATGTCGTTGCTATTTTTTTATGTTAATCCTTTTGAACTGCCTTGTGTTCCTTGCTTGTAGAAATCTAGTTCAGAAAGTAATGAAATGTGCATTATCTATGTGGAAACATGCTTTCCACAGAAAAGTGATTCGGATGTCATTGTTTCTGGTGGAAGACTTCATTTATGTAACTAAATGTTGATGTGCTTCTTTTTTTATGTTGCTTTTCTTTAGATTCGTCATGAAGTTAGCTTTAAAAATATGACTCACAAGCTGTGCAGTGATCACTGCTTTAATAGATACAGAATGGCAAATGGTTTAATAATGAATTGCTGTGAACAGTGTGGAGAGTACTTACCAAGCAAAGGTGCTGGAAACAATGTTCTGGTGATTGATGGTCAGCAGAAAAGATTTTGCTGTCAAAGTTGTGTCAGTGAATATAAACAGGTAATTTGTCTTCTGATTAAAATGTTTTATTCTTTTGAAAGTGTTTTAAAGTACTTTAATAATTTACTCTAATAGCATTTAGTAACCAGATTTATAACACAGTATAGTTCAGTTCTGTAACTGTCTGCATATTATGGACATGACTGACCCCAAAAGAATATAGAAACATGCATAGATTATTGGAAAGAAATTTGTAATTTTATAGATAATATAAAGGCCAGCAGACTGATAATTCTCTTGGGTTTTATTATTTTTTTTTTTAAGTGAATGTAAAGATTTTTAAAAATAGAATTTTTCAAAATGTTAAAGATTAGCTTGGAGATAATTATATTTTGAATTTTAACGCTAATTTCAATTTTAGGCTTTTTATTTTAGATTTGACTTTATTTTTTAATTCATGTGTATGGCTGAAAGGTAAAATTCACATGAAAAGATACAAGTCTAGCTCCTTTTTCTGTCCTCCTTTCGTTCACTCTCATCCTTTATAGATAGTAATTTTTATTGTTAGTATTTAGTTCCTGTTTGTTTCTGAAAAATGAAAATAAGAATATTTGTAATTTCATTCCTTTTTTTGGCACATAAAGTAGTGTAATATTTATACTGGCCTGTTCTTTTTTTTTTTTCCTACTTCACAGTATGTTCTCAAAATCTGCCCCTGCCAAGATACAGAGATTGTGTTTATTCTTTTTGATGGTTGCATAGTTAAATTTTCAGTAATTCTGTGAACTGAGTGTAAAGACATCTGTTATTAAAAATGAAACTATAAAAACTTAAGAGCTAAATAATGCTTAAAACAAACATACTACTTCTAAATTGTTGTACTACATTTTAATATTTTCTGTGGGCTCTTGATGTTATTTATTACTATCTATAGAAAGAAAATACTGTATAATGGTGTACTTCTGTGTATCATTTTCCATTTTATTGCTGTTTTGGTAGCCTGAAATTAGCCATGGTGGAAGTCTTTCTAAGGCAAATAGTGTATTGTATCAGGCTCTTCCCCCAGAGCTGGTAGTTCAGCAAATACCAGACATTCAGTCAGTCTGCTACTGATGCCACATGGGTTATTTTCAGACTTTTGCTGTTGCAATTAATGGATGGTGAATAACCTGGTGTAGATTTTCATCTGTATCTGTGGGGATGTGTATTTTCAGATAGAATTGCTTGACCAAAGGTAAATGAATATAATAACCGTTTTCCACTCCCTTCAGTGTCTTTTTCTCCATACCTTTGCCAACAGAGAGTATTAACAAACTGATCTGGTTGCTGAAAATAGTATCTTTGTGTAGTTTTAACTGGTATTTTATTAGGAATGATGATGAATAGTGTATCATATTTCAGAGCTTTTTATCCATGCCATTCCATTTCTGTGAACTTTTTATTCATATCTTTACCTGTTTTTCTCTTTGGGCTTTCTTTTATTTTTTCCTAGCAGTTGAACATCTTAATATACAAAATGAATCTTTATTTAGCAAGTATCATGTTCCGAGCACAGATGGGCTAGGCTCTAGGAATAATGAAAGTAAAATAGACACGTTCTCTGGCTTCTTAGGGTTTACTTTGTGGTGGCATACTTCAGGTTCTTATACATGTGACTGATGGGAAGGATCGAACCAATGATAATCTCTAAGACTCACTGTATTCTTTGTTGGTGGTGATATTGCCCTTATTCTGGTGCCTAGAAGTTGGTCAGGGTTGCTGTCTTTAGTGAGTCTGCCTCAACTAAAATTCTGGCACAACCAGTAAGTATCACCTTTGTGTCTTTGGCAAATTACTTAAACTTCTGTCTCATCCGTTAGAGTCATCATCTGTAAATCTGGTGAAATACTAATACCTGTCTTTTAGTGTTATAATAGAGATTAAATCTGGGTGTTTTGTCTCAATATTTAAGAACCTTTTTCAAGAAACTAAATGTCAATTCATTCTTTGGCCAGCCTGTTGTACTCTTTCCCAGTCACTGTCACCTTTCACCTTCTCAAGGGTCACCACTGTCTTTGATTTATAACTTCCTAGTTTGAGTTGTTATGTAAACAGAATTAATGCGTAGTGTGTGTTTGGCAATTTTGAGGACTGTGTGTAATTACAGATGAATATGGTGTCCTGTTTTTTATTTTAATTAATATGTATGTGTAACAAAACTTCAGCCAATACAACATTTTTTATATGTACATTTCAGTAGCATTGGTTTCATTCATCATGTGCCACCGTCACCACTATTCATTTTCAGATTATTCCGCCACCATTATTAGGGATTTTGTGTCTGCTGAGCTAAGAATCTCCCTTCCCTTCCCTCTCTCTGCTGTTATTTTACTTTTGATTTTGCATCATATACTGTTAAACATTTTTCAGGTTTTCTTCAAGTGTCTATGAAGTTTTCTTGTTCAGATCTGTAATTTATGTGGAATTTATTCTCACATATAATTTGGGTATGAATTGAATTTTATTTGCTCCCAAATGACTCGTTTTAAATTCATTGATTAAAGTTACTATTTTTTACCGATTGATTTTAAATGCTTGCTGCCTAACTGAATCATCATTCTTCATTGATACTGTACACCATCCACATTATTTGCAAAATATCATCTTCCAAATGATGTTCCTTTCCAATTCTCTTACCAGTTACTATTGCCTGATCACGTTTACTGATAACTCTAGTAAAATCTTAAATAATTTAGAGAGTAGGTACTCTTCTTATCCCAGTGGGAATGCTGTTAGTCCTTCCTCATTAAATTAGACACTGGGATTACAGTTGAGGTATAAATATTTTATCATGCTAAAGAAATGTCCATTGATTTCTCCTATAAAGTATTTTAACTGAAATCAATGTTACGACTTGAAGATTTTTTCAGTGTTTGTAGAGATAGTTGTATGATATTCCCCCCCCCATAGGGATATAAATATATGAATTATATTAATGCATTTCCTACTGTTGAACCATCCTTGCATTACTGGAATAAGTCATACCTGGTCACAATTAAGGAACCCAAAAAGTTAACAGTTTGAATCCTCGAGGTGCTCCTTGGAAACTCTGTGGAGCGGTTCTACTCTGTGCTATAGGGTTTGCTATGAGTTGGAATTGACACAACAGTAGTGGGTTTTTGGTTTTATGACAGTTAGGAAATACTGGTGGCATCATGGTTAAGAGCTATAGCTGCTAACCAAAAGGTAGACACTTAATCCACCAGGTTAGGAAACACTGTTGGCATAGTGGTTAAGAGCTGTAGCTGCTAACCGAAAGGCAGGCAGGTAATCCATCAGGCAGTCTTTAGAAACCCAGTTAGGCAGTTCTTTTCTGTCCTGTAGCATCACTATGAGTTGGAATTGACTGATGGCAGTGGGTTTGGTTTGGTGACAGTTTTATTCAGAATGTCTGTGTTCTGATGGCTGGAGGTTATAGGGTGGCACAAATGGTTTGTGCTCAGCTCCTAACAGAAAGGTTGGTGGTTTGGTTCTACCCAGGCATGTGCAAGAAAGGTATGGTGATCTGCTGCCATAAAATTATAGCCATTGAAAACTGTGTGCAGAGACCTCTTCTGAGACACAGAGTTACCATGAGTCAGAATCAGAATCAACTCAGTGACACTGGGTTTGGTTTCTTCTTGGTTTCCTTTGCTAAATTTGAATCACTGTTTTTCTACTGATAGGAATAAATGAAATTTGTCCATAATTTCCATACTGCCCCCATGGGTGTAGTCTTTATGATATCTGTTGTATTTACTTTATAAAAATACTCAAGAAAATTCGTATACTTAAGTAATATGTTGAAATCAAAAAATTAAATATTAAGCTCAAAAAATTGCAAAAGCAGTACGTTAAAAGAAAAGAGAAGAAAGGCAATGATAATGATAAAAGTGGAAATTAATGAAAAAAGAACCAGAAATAATTAAAAAAAAAATCAAAATGTTGCTACTTTGACCAATCACTGTTTTAAAGAACTAGACAAACCAATAGCAAATCCAATCAGGAAAAGATTTAAAAAAAAAATTACACAAATATACAAAATAAGAAATGACAAGGTAGATTTAAGCATCACGGTAGAGGAAATTGAATAAAATCAACCGTAAGTGGTTGCTTAGTAAAATCGTATGTTAAAATTTTGAAAGCCTAGATTAAAGGAATAGTTTTCTCGGAAAATACAGTTTAGCAAAACTGACTCCAGAAGACATACAATTTAAGCAGATCAGTTTTCGCAGAAGAAGAAACCTAACCAAACAGGTTGCCTTCGAGTCCATTCTGACTCATAGTAACCTTGTAGGACAGAGTAGAACTGCCACATGGGATTTCCAACACTGTAATCTTTCTGCCACATCGTTCTCCTGAGGAGAGGCTGGTGGATTCAGAATCCCAACCTTTTCTGTTAGCAGCCCAACTACTTAACCACTACACCACCAGGGCTCCTAAATTATCAAAGAACTACCTTGCAAAAAGTACTCATTTTTCAATTACTAATTCATCAGTTTTAGGTTTTCCCGCAGCCCCTGTGCAGTTGTGGGGAATTTGTCATTTCTCCCTCCATTTTGTGGGAAGAGGAAGAGAGTAGTTACCTTTTTGTCTTTTAATTTAATGGTAAAATATATGTAGCATATTAACTGAATTTACAGTATGCTTTTCTTATCACCCCAAAGATAAACTCAGTATCTGTTAAGCAGGAACTCCTTACTGCCCCTTCCCTTAGCCCCAGGTAACCAGTAATTTACTTTCCATCTCTGCATTTGACGCTTCTACAGATTTCATAAAAACATGTGGTGTCATGTAGTATTTGTCCTTTTGTATTTGACATATTTTACTCAGGATAATGTTTTCAAGGTTCAGCCATATCATCGAATGTATAAAAACTTTATCTTTCTTTTTATCCATTCATCTGTTGGTGAATATTTGGATAGTTTTACCTTCTGGCTATTGTGAATCATGCTGTAGTGAGCCTTGGTGTACAGCTGTGGTTTGTGTTCCCGCTTTCATGTCTGGATATATACCTAGGGTTGTGGTTGCTGAGTCATATGGTAGTTCTGTGTTCAACTTTTTGAGAAACCGTCAAAGTATTTTCCGGAGTGTGTGTACCATTTTACATGCCTGTGAGCAGTGGATGGGGGTTCCAATTTCTCCACAACCACAAACACCTGTTCTTTTGTTGGCTTTTTTTTTTTAAAGTTCTGGTCTCAAGGTTGATGAAGCTGTAGTTCTTGTAGAGTGTTAGAGACCTATAGACTAGTTCATTTGAAACTTGGATTTCTCCCTTTCTTTTTTTGTTCTGGGTATGTAGCGATCAGTTGGTGTCTACTGGATGACCTTTTGCAAGCCTTTAAGACCCCGGATGTTGTTCACTAAATTAGAATGTAGAACATAAAGTTTATGAACTAAATTGTGCTAGTTGACGAAGATGTCCCATAAGATGATGGTTCAAATTCTTCAAACTCAAGAAACCAATCCCATGAGGTATTTGGTTAAGTCTAAAAAGTGTAACTGCGTCCCCTGTGTGATTTATTTTCTTTATAATCGTGTGCATATACATAAACATATATCTGTTATATACACACAAATGTTTACCTGTATGCACAATACCTATACTGACATATGTTTACGTAGATACTGTTATGGATTGACTTTGTGTCCCATCAAAATATGTGTCAACTTGATTAGGCCATAATTCCCAGTATTGTGTAGTGGTCTTCCATTTTGTGAATGTAATTTTAATGTTATATTAGAGTACTATTGCAGTACTCTTAACCATGGTCACATCCTGATCCAGCATAAACGATGTTTTTGTGGTGTGTGGCCTGTACCAGCATTCACTCTAAAGAGATAAATAAGGAAAGAGAAATGAGCAGAGAAGGGAGATCTCGTACCACCAAGAAAGTAGCATGTAAAAAATCTTCTGGTTCAATGAAAGATTGATAAGAAGGCTGGCAAAGAGAGAAAGACTTCCTTTGGAGCTGAGGCCCTGAATTTGGACATTCAACCTGTTTGACTGTGAGGAAGTAAACTTCTTGTGTTAAAGCCTTTCATGTGCAGTATTTCACTATAACAACACTAGCTGACTAAGACACATTACGTACATACCTGTGCACAAGCCTTCAGTATGGATTACATCGCAACATAAAAATCCTTGTGGCTGGAGCAGTAAGCAACATCATGATAAATAGAGGAAGGACTGAGATTGTCAAAGATTACATTTTACTTGGTTCCCCAGTCAATACCCATGGAAACAGTAGTTAAGAAGTCAAAAGACATGTTACATTGGGCCAAATCTGCTGCAGATGACCTCTTAGAAGTATTGAAAAATCAAAGGTGTCACACCATGAGAACTAAGGTGCACCTGACCCCAACCATGGTGTTGTCAGTTGCCTCATATGCACGTGAAAGCTGGACAGTGACTAAGGAACTTGGAAGGAGAACTGACTTATTGTGATATTGAATATGAATATACCATGGACAGCCAAAAGAATGAACAAATCTGTCTTGGAAGAAGTACAGTCAGAATGCTCCTTAGAAGCAAGGATGGTGAGACTGTGTCTCCCATACTTTGGACATGTTATCAGGAGGTTCTAACTAGTCCCTGAGGGTGAGCAAAAAGGAGGGCGACCCTCAGGGAGATGGATTGATGCAGTGGCTGCACCAGCGGGTTCAAGGGTAGCAACATTTGTGAGGGTGGCCCAGGAATAAGTAGTGTTCTGTGTGTTGTGCATAGTGTCACAATGAGCCAGAATCAACAGTACCGAACAGCAACATACCCATGCATTTATTTTTGTTTGTTCTGTTGTTTCAAAATTGTGGGTGTTATAGGGGTTATGTTCAGTTCTTTGAGGAAGTGCCCAGTTGTTTTCCACTGTGGCTATGGAAAACATTTTTTCTGCATTTTTGCTGGCAGTGGATGAAGGTCCCAGTTTTTTTGCAACCTTACCAGTGCCTTAATACCTTTTGTTTTCCTTTTTGGTGGTTGGTTGTCTTTTTATTGTCAAGTTGTCTGTAGCTTTTTCAAAAAAGTACAAAAAATTATAATACTGTTTGTAAGGTTATTTTTGAACTTACTAGACACTTGGGATATTAGTAATATTTTGTTTTTGAGTACAGTGCTTTTTAGTATACTTTTCTATCCTGAATATTTATTTCATTGGTGCTTAATTGCTGGGTGGTGTCCTTCTGGCACAGTGGTTAGACCTCAGACTGTGGGCATTTATACTTTGTCCTGTATGGTTGTTATGAGTCAGAATTGATAGATAATTGCTGAGTCATGGGGTATGCAGAATTCAAAGATTTTTAGTATATATTACTATAAAGTGCCTTATAGCAGGTTGAACCCGTTAAAAACAAAAGAAATTGTTGAGACTACTAATACCTTACGTTCTCAGACACCCATGCCCATAGTTTAGCTTTCTCTTAACAAGTGTGATTAAGACCTTTTCTCATGTGTCCATGGATACCTGTAGTTCTTTTTCTGTGAATTGTCTGTCACTCTTTTTTGTCTATTTTTGTACCATCTTTTTTGGGAAAATTTTTATCTTTATTATCTACAGAACCTTTTTTATTATAATAAAGTATTTGTGCCATATTTTTGTAGTGTCTTTGTCATTTCAGAGTAATCATTTTTTCCAACTAGAATGTTGTTTGACTTGCTTCTAGTATTCTGTTTTCTGGTTTTTCCAAAGGGTCTCTTTTGATTTGTTTTCTTATCTACTATGGAATTGCAGTGCTCCTTAAATTTTATTGTTATTCTTTTTAAATGCTTTCTCTAATTAATCTGGCTGTTTTGGATCACAAATAAGACAGTATATAGTAAGTGCACATTGATTAGAGAGTGGGAGCAAAATCAAATTATTTGGTATACTTTCAGTTATTAGGAAACCTTAGTGGTGTAGTGATTAAGTGCTACAGCTGCTAACCAGAAGGTCAGCAGTTGGAATCCACTAGGCGCTCCCTGGAAACTCTATGGGGCAGTTGTACTCTGTCTGTAGTGTCACTATGGATTGGAATCTACGCGATGTCACTGGGCTTTGGGTTTTTCAGTTATTAGGACCTTCCTCCTTTTGTCCCCTATCCTGTTAACTGACTAGGTCATGATACTTTATTGTTACAGTATGCCATGGGATTGTATTTTTAAATTAATAAGTTGTAGGGAGGATATCAAATGAATGTTCAGTAAATGAATTCATAGAAGGAAATCTTATCACCTGATTCACACAAATTTTTTTATTGTAGGTAAATTAAAACCAAGAGAAGCTAGTACTCAAAATACAAATACTAGAGCAGAAATCTAATAATTCAGTATATTGGTTATAATTTTCAAATGCTTATGGAAATGTGAGTCTTTTTTGTCCTAAAACAGTGATTTTGAAATCTGATTTTTAGATTCTGCTAAGTTAAACTGAACTTATTCAAAAGTAATTATAATTCCTTTTAAGAATTCTATCAGCATTAGGCACATTTTCTTGATTGTATTGCATTATGACAGAATCCTGATGGCACAGTAATTATTTGCTTGGCTGCTAACTGAAAACTTAATAGTTTGAACTCAATTAGGTCTTCTTGAGTCATATGTTAATGTAAAGATAGGGCATGATTTTTTTTTTTTCTTTTAATAAGAGATAACTGTCAGGGGTTCCAATTGTATGGGAAACCTGAATAGTCCAGTGAAGACTTTCCATTTGAGGAAGACATTGTTGATTTCTGTTTATTTAAATTAAACTTTTTTTTTTTTTTAAATGACTGTAGAGGCACATGTGTCTGTGAAGAGTAAGTAGATAATGGTCCCCTTTACCCATGTTGCCCCAATGGTAGCATCCTGGAAAACTGTAATAGTACGGTATCAATAATCAGGATTTGGTATTGGGAGAGTCAAGATACATAACATTTCCATCACAAGAACTGTTCACATGGCCTTTTAAGACCGTCTCCAGTTTCCTACAGCCCTCTTCTCTCTCCTCAATCCCTGATGGTTAATTTTTTTTCAATGTCCATAATTTTATCATTTTAAGAATATTGCAGAAATAGAATCATATGATTTATAACCTTTTGGGATTGGCTGTTTTTCATTCAGTGTAGTTCTCTGGATATCTGTCCAAGTTGTTGATTGCATCAGTAACTTGTTCCTTTTTATTGGTAATATTTCCATGGTGTATGTGTGTGTGTGTACCACAGTTTAACCATATAAGTACATCTGGACTTTTTGTATAAACATAAGTTTATACTTCTCTGCTGAATAAATATCCAGCAGTCAATGCTATTGCTGGGTCACATGGTAGTTATATATTTCATTTTTGTTTTTTAAGAATTCAGCAGATTTTTCCTGAGTGTTTGTACTGTTTTACCTTCCATCAATGATGAGTTTTTCTGCATCCTTGCTAGCATTTAATGTTGTCACTGTTACTTACTTTAGTTATTTTGATAGGTCTGCAGTTACATCCCATTGTGGATTTCAATTACATTTGTCCCTTTCCTTGTCCTCTTGCTTGATCAAACAGGCTTTGTTGTTGGGGCTCTTTTGGTCTGAATCCATTGACGTTTTTGGGTTGCTTCTTTAGCTCTTAAATTGAAGATACTTAAAAGAAAACAAAACTCCAGGAACACTCTACCGTGTCATTCCTTGTGTCCTGATGTCTGTACCTGGTCTGTTTTCTTCTCTTCACTAGTCTTCTTAAGTCTCTTTATTGCAACATATTATCATCTACATGATCACCTTGTCAAAACAGGAGCATTTAAAAGAATATTTGCTAAGAAATAAGATTATAATCATGAAAATCTTTACAAACATATTTATTAGTTTTCTTAGAGAAGTTTTCGAAAGAAATAGAACTTAATAGTGAATAGACATTTTCTTAAGCAAGAGAATGTGGGTACTGAATTGACTGACCTTTTATTATGAAACGAGCTTCCCTATCAGATATTTTGGAAAATTTAATCTATGTCATATAAAGATAAGTGTGGCTTATTAACAGTGAGAAACATCATGCTCATTCAAAGAAAGTTGTGAAAAGACAGGAAAATTTTCGATCACTCTGTGATTTTATTATAAAAAGTTGAGAAACATTTTCTAATCTATTGGATATTTTGGCCAGATGAAGAGTCTTCATTAGTTTTGAACCTCTTTAGTGAAAAGAATAAAAATGAAACATTTTCTAATTAGCTTTGCAAGAATAAATGATTGGTAGTAGGAGATGGAAATTTACTAGCCACACTATAAACAAACAATCCCTTTGTATAATGGTGAATAAGATAGAAAAATAGGAATATCTTTCTGAGTATAGGAAAATGATATCCTTACTTTTGAATCAATAAATCTTAGTGAGGAATCTTGATCAGCCGAGATAGTTAATAAATTGAACTTGGAATCTCAGGTTAACTGTTTAAGTTAGTTTTAGACCAATACTTAAATAAGAGTCCCATGAATCATTACAAATAGTTTGTATTCTTACTAAATAAAATAAGAATTATTTTCAAATAATGTTTTCATTGTTCATGCATCAAAATAATAAATAGGTAGGGAGTCAGTGCATACATTTTTACTGTTCAGATTTCACAACCAGACATGTCTGGAGGCCACTGCACTAGATGCTACAGGCTAGTGTCAGTGTCTTTTTTTTCGTTTCATCTTAGAAGCTAAAATTGTGTAGTAATTTTTGTATTTTTCACCTTACATCTAACGTTTGCCTTTGGCTGTCCTTGTTTATCTGTGTCTTCATTTCTGAATTAGTTTCTGGAGTAATTAACAATCTAGATATAATGCTTAATACTTGGAGTAGTGTATGTTTTTCAGCGTAATAGCTTTACTTAAAATGGGAATTAGGAAGTACATCTTTTGAAACGTTCTCTAAGGAAGTAGCAGGGATGTAAATCTCTGTTATATGCTGGAATCCCTCATGTTGTTTTTAGGTTCAGCAAGTTAATTGTGATTCATAGTGACCACCTAGGACAGAGTAGAACTGCCCTATGATGTTTTCAAGGCTGTAATCCTAATAAGCCTCTAGGTGGGTTCATACTGCCAGCAGATTTCACCACCAGAGATCCTTAGAAACTATAATGTGTGCTTTAAACAACCCATTTTGTCAATGATGCTGATCTCCAAATGATTTAATTTGATGCTGTGAGATTTCATTGTAAGGATTATACTTGAGTAGACTTGATGAGATCTTGGAGCATATAAGATCGTCTGAGAGAAGTGATTTTTAAAAAAAATTTTTTTTTTAATTTAATATGGCTGAGTGAAAATGTACATTCTCGTATAAATTTACATGCCCACCTATATGCAGCTTCCCCTGCTCTCCCTGTCCGGTGACAGCACACTATTCCTCTCTGCTCCATACATGTCTCATACTCCCAACAGTCTCCTTTCCCCTCCTCTCCGCCCACTCTCCTTCTTCCAGCCTGAGGTCAGCAGGATGATATCCTATAGATGTATAGAACCATGCAGTGCATCCAATATATGGTCACTCTACATCACCAAGTCCAATCCATTCATGTCCGAAGAGTGGACCTTCGTTATGATTTACGGGCAAGGGCAGCATCGCATCAGGGATGGGGCCATGCTCCCAGGGGAACCGCGAAACTGCTGGACCATCAATTGAGGTCTTGTAGTGGAGATCTCAGGATGCACCCCTTTTTATTCTTGTGTTGCCAGTGAGACTTGACTCAGTGAGCTCCATCGCGGCTATACTGGTGGTGGCCGGGCACCATCGGTTCTTCCGATCCCAAGTCGATGTAGGCACCCACTGATGTGGGTCTCTCTATCTTCTGGGTTGTCTTTCCCCCATGTCATTTTGATCCTCGGTGAGCGTCCGTTCCTGCTGAGTTGGGACCATCTGCTGTGCCCTCGGATGGCAGCTTGGCAGCTTTTAAGACCCCGGATGCCACTCACCAATGTGGGGTGCAGAGAGCCCTCTTAGCAAAAACACTAGTTGTGCCACTTGGCCTCGATTTCACCTAGGAGCATGGTCCCATGCCCCCTGTCCCCTGCCCCCTGTCCCCTGCCCCAGCTACTCTGTCCTTGCAATATTGGGTTAAGATGGAAGGAGTATTTAAGTTATGCTGAAGTCCACTTAATATTGTTCTTGTTTCTAATGTGTACTATCACCGATTTCACCCAACTAGATTTCTAGCAACTACCTAATCTAAACCATCCCCCCCTCGCCCTCCCTCCCTCCCCTCCCTTGCAGCTGTCAAAGAGTCTTTTCTTCTATACACAAGTCTGTTTTTGAGATCTTATCTTAGGGGTCTCACACAATATTTGTCCTTTTGTCGCTGACTGCTTTCACTCAACATAATGTCTTCTAGTTGAAACCAGGTTATGAGGTGTTTCCTGGAATCATCGTTATTCTTTATCATTGTGTAGTGCTCTATTGAGTATATATACCGTAGTTTACCTATCCATTCTTCTGTTGTTGGGCATCTGGGTTGATTCCATCTTTTTGCTATCATGGACTGTGCTGCAATAAACATTCTTGTGCATGTGTCCGTTGTTGTCAAAGGCCTTGATTCTGTAGGATATATTCCAAGTAGTGGAATTACTGGATCAAATGGTATATCAGTATCTGTTTTTTTAAGGAAGCGCCAGATTGCTTTCCAAAAAGGCTGGACCATTTTGCAACCCCACCAACAGTGTAGGAGTGTTCCACTTTCTCCACGGACTCTCCAGCATTTGTTGTTTTGTGTTTTTTGGATCCTGGCCAACCTTGTTGGGGTGAGATGGTATCTCATTGTTGTCTTGGTTTGAATTTCTTTAATAACTAAAGATGGTGAACATGTCTGCATGTGTTTTTTGGTTGCCTGGATCTCCTCTTTAGTCAAATGTCTGTCCATCTCCTTTGCCCATTAACTTAATTGGATGATTTATTTTCTTATAGCTATTTTGTGGTATCTTATAGATTGTGGAGATCAGGTGTTGGTCTGACACAGAGTTGACAAATATTTTTTCCCATTCTGTTGGTGTTCTTTTAATTCTATTAATAAAGTCTTTGGATGAGCAAAAGTGTTTGATTCTTAATAGTTCCCATTTATCTATATTCTCTTCTGATGATTGTGGTTGGTTTGACAGATTTTGGAGTCTGTCCACATTGTGTATTAAAGCTTCCATTGTTGTTCCTACCTTTTCTTGGATGAAGAGAAGTGATTTTTTAAGAAAATCTTTTTTTAATTCTTTGCCCCCCTACCCCACTATTTCTATCATTAAGTCATTTTTTTCTAGGTAATTAAAATTATTTAATAATTTTTCTGTAAATTGGGCAAAAAATAGTGACGGTAGGACAGACTGGCATTTAAAAAAATTGGAATGAAAGTGCCACGTATTTAATGTCTGTCACAAAGCAGACAATTGACAATTAACTTCTACATTGCTTGCTAACGTTTCTGTCTAGCATTTTTCTGTATATGTCCCATAAAGTCTTCTTTAAATCTTTTTTAGGTAGGTAGTCATCCAAGTTTCCTGAAAGAGGTTCGAGATCATATGCAGGACTCTTTCTTAATGCAGCCTGAGGTAAGCAGGAATGCGGCAGGGATTAAGGCCCCAATATTTCCAGGCGCTGCTGTTGTCTTTATTATGTATCTGAAAATTCCTTTCCATTTTGAGGTATATTAAAATTTGTGACATTAAAATATGTGAGATTGAATGTTTTCTTCGTTTTATTGCTTAGGCATAGAATTTAAAATTTTGCTGAATTTTATGTGAGCATTTTCTAGTGATGTGTCCATTTGTCTTTAGGTATTTATGTTATTAGAAAATTACTTTGAAATCATTTTTTGGTGTTCAGTACATAGTAAATTAAATTTTAGAGTATCCAAAAGAACAAAAATATAATGGGAAAAATGTGTGTAACAAAAACTTGCTATTTTAAATCATTTTTAAGTGACGTTCACGTTGACTATGTTGTGCTACTATTATCACTACCCATTTCTGAAAGTTTGCCATCACCCTAAACAGAAACTTCGCATCTACCAGCAGTGACTCCTCTTCCTTCTTCAGTTCTGCCTCTGGGAGAAATGAGAAAAAAAAAACAAAACCCACTGACATCAAGTTGGGTCTGACTCATAGCGACCCTAGAGGTCAGGGTAGAACAGCCCATAGAGTTTCCAAGGTGCTTGGGGGATTTGAACTGCAGACGTTTTTGTTAGCAGAGGTAGCACTAAACCGACTATGCTACCAGGGCCTCTGGGAACTTACTTGTCTTTTTTCAGTGCAGTTGCCTAATCTAGGTATTCCATCTAAGTGGGATCTTATAAAATTTATCTTTTTGTGTCTGTATTTCACTCAGCATAATGTTTTCAAGCTTAAACCAAGTCATAGGATATATCAGAGTTTTATTTCTCTTTGTAGCAGAATAAATATTCCATTGTATGTATGTACTACATTTTGTTTCTCCATTCATTTGTTGATGGACACTGCAGATACACAATTTTATACTTTATAATGTACAAAGGTGCCAGTTTCTCCATGTCCTCATCAACACTTTTTATTTTTCTGATACCATTATACTGGGTGTGAGGAGTCTCTGGGTAGTGTAAGTAATTAACATTCTGGGCTACCAACTGAAAAGTTGAATATTCGAGTCTACCCAGAGACACCTTGGAAGAAAGACTTCATGATACAATGACAGAAAATCGGCCATTAAAAACCTGTGAAATGCAGTCTTACGCTGATACATATGAGATTGCCAAGAGTTGGAATTGACTCGAGGACAACTGATTTAAAAAAAATAAAAACCTTATTGCTCTAAAGTTGTGAATGCCACCTTGTGGATGTGTAAGAGTAGAACTGTGTGCCTTAGGGTTTTCAGAGGCTGTGAACTTTTGGAAGTAGATCACCAGTCCTTTTCTTCCGAGGTACCTCTGGATGGATTTAAGCCACCAACTTCTTAGCACTGTGCCACACTGACACTCCGTGAGGGCAGCTGATAACGATTGAAAATTGGTATCTCGTGATTTTGATTTGCATTTTGCTAATGAGCATTTTTTTTTGATGTTCAATGAATTGTTACTGTAGTAAAGAAATTAAAATTGAGAATTTTATGAGGGTTTCTTTATCACGCTAAAAGCAGATATATAATGAAGTGGTTTTATATCCAAGTTTGAAGCACTAACGTTATCATGTCTTTCTTGGCAGCCCATGTCTCCTGAAAATCAAACAAAACAATTCCACTCCTCCAGCCCCAACATTTACCCCTTCCCTCAACCTTTCACCCATCACAGTTAAGGTCTTCTGGCTCCAGCCAGCCTAACTGGCTACTGCTTTCCCATGGTTATGTGATTTTTTTTTTCTTTCCTCTGGCTTCACAGGTAGTTTCCTCTTAGAGATCACTTCTCAGCCAGATGTGTATGAGTTCTTGGGTGACATAAACAATCAAATGCTTGACTATCAGCCAAAAGGTTGCAGGTGCAAACTCACCAGAAGGCACCTTAGAAGAAAGTCCTGGTAATCTTCTTTTGAAAGGTTACAGCCTTTAAAGTCTGACTGAGTGTAGTTCTATGTTGTGCACATGAGATTGCTATCAGTTAGAATGGATTTGGTGGCAGTGTGTTTACTTCAGATTCCCCGAGCTCATGTGTGTGTGTAAAATGCTCTTGTTTTTAGTACTTTGCTCCCCAGATTTTATCAGTCCTGGCTTCTCTGAGCTCCAGTTTCTCTCTCTCAACTTGGAGAAACTACTCAGCTGTATTTAGGGGACCGTAATACAACCAGCTCACTCCATTTGTTTCTCTTCTCTTAGCTCTACAGGCTTGTATTACATGGCCCCCAGTATGTACCCCTTTTTCCAATTGTTTACAATGGGAATATTTTGATTCCAGTCCCGTTACTCTATCATAGCTTCAATCAGAAGTCCAGTTTCTTTTAGTTTGAAGCATTTTCCCATTTTTTTCCCTCTGATAACCTTGACTGTTTTTTTTTTGTACTAACAGTCCATTTTGTTTTTTGTAGACCATCATTCAATTTGGGCTTGTCTGGTATTTCTTCAGAGTTAGATTGAGGTTATGCATTTTTTTGGCATGAGTACTTCATAGGTGATACTTTGTCCTTCTTGGTACCATGATATGTGTTAATGCCACTGTTGTACATTAACTTGTATTACTTGGTTCAGGAGTGTCTGTCAGGCTTCTGCAGGGTAAAATTACTGTTTTTCTCTTTATTCCTAGAAAGTTCTTTTTTGGGGGGCGGCGTGGGATACATTTGATACTACGTAAATATTTCATTGCTCAGCAGACTGCCCTAGTTTTAGCATACATTGTTAATTTTTGAAGTTTTTAAAATTACAAAGGTAATACATGTGTGTTAAAAGAAAAATTGTGAACTATACAATAGCAGGCAAACGTTAAAAAAAATTCATAGCTTTTTACTGTGCAGGAACAGATCTTTTAACATGAAGGTGTACTTTGAGGATTTTATTGAATAAATGAATTTTTTTTTGTGCCTTTATCTCTCAGATTCACTTTAAAAATCAGTACAGTATCATGCTGTTTTTTAAGGTTTTTATCACCATTTCCTTTAATAGTAATATGAAAAGATCTATCCTCAGAATGTTACTGAATGCATAAGTGAAATACTTGTGATTGCAGAGTGAATCAGTTATATCAGAATAAAGTTAAAAAAGTTTTAAAAAATTTAAGATAGCGGTGTATTTTCTTTGTTATAAGTGTATTAAATAGTAAGATGCAATGGCTAGTAACTATAATTTTGAAGTGATGTTAGGCATAAACGATATATTGAACTTTCCTGTGACATCAATGGTATAAAAATTCTAAGATTTTTATTTTTGATGAGATCACAAGTTCTGAATCTGCCAGGATCAGTTGTTTCCATTCGCAAAGAAAGAAAACATGTATGTGTGTTAGATGTTATTGAATATAAGATATACAAGGTCTGTCAGTTAAGTTCGTGAACTCATCCTAGAAAAAGTACTGCATACCTCATGAGTATCATACCTCACTGAATATCACTGTGTTCATTTTTGAAGTACTCCCTTGGGAAGCTATGCACCAACCCTATTGCCTGGTTCACCCTTCAAAGCAGTTTTGAACTTTTTCTGCCAGTGGCTGTCAGAGCTGTTGTCATATTACCCTTGATGTCCTGAATGTCATCAAAATGTCATCTCTGAGTATTTCCTTTATCTTCAGGTAAAGCAAAAAGTCACTGGGGGCAAGATCAGGTGAGTAGGTAGGATTCTTCAACACAGTCAGTTATTTTTTTACCAGCTGAAGACTTCTTCACAGATGTGCACTGTAAGCTAGTGCTGTGTGAACCAGTGCATTGTTATGATGTAGGAGCTGTGTAAGTTGGTGACAAGTTTAGGTCATTTTTGTCTTAACTTTTCAGGCAGCCTTTCAGGACTTCCAAGTAGTAAACTCTGTTAACTCTTTGTCCAGTTGGTACAAATTCATAATGAAGAATCCCTCTGATCCCAAAAACGTTAGCTCTCTTCTGATTCTGTTGTGAGTTACAGGTGGTGGGGCTAATCTTCCAGCTGTACACCAAAAGCACACACTCTCCTCCTTGGTGTTATGTGAAGCACTCCAGTTTTATCACAGCACTCAGGGAGCTAGTAAGCCAAGCTGGAAGAGTATTCTGTATTTGTGCATCTGGAATGTTTTACCATGTGGGGTGCAGCAGCCACAGAGAGATGTGCCGTGCACTCAGCCCACAGTCCCCACCTACCCCTATTTCAGGCCTCATATTGGCCCCAGGAACCCAGAGGTTGACAGAAGCAGCCTTGCCTTCAGAAGACTAGAGAACTGACTGGAGACTTAGAGTCAATTCGCAGCCAATGTGATAAGCCAGTAGAGATAGACAGAAATAAGTTGAGAATGTAAGGAAAATTTGTTGCTGATGAAAACAAAAAGTAGACCAACTTAGAGTCTTCCAAGCCCACAGAAGCAGGACTTGCTGCCATTCAGATCCCTGAATTTACAGATTTGAGAGGCTTGTATAATGGGGCTGAAGAAGCCAACAGAGAAAGGCAGGCTCCAGTGGTTATAAGTGGTCCTGAGTGTCCTACGTGGTCCAGTCATTGAGGCACCAGAGTGACAGGCATACACCTACTTTTCCAGAAGGCTCGCCTTGGAGGTGATGTGCTCCTGGGCCAGCAACTAGAAGCCCTGAAAGAGGTGCTGAGACCACCTCTGCACAGGTCACTGGCTGAGGTCTCTGGAGTGTCAAGCACAACCCTCACCTGTGTTGTCCAGCCTGTCTTCTTCTGCAGGGTCTCGTGCCTGCACAGTCCAATGCAGATACCTGAGCGTGACGTGCGAGAAACCCCGTAGCCTGGCTCCAGGCTCCTTTTCAGTGTGTCGGTTCCAGGTCCTGTCTGTCTGCAGGTGTTTTCTGACTGAGTCACTCTGAGGAACAGAGAAGTCTGCTGTCACCATTCTGATGGTGGATACTCCTGGACTTCTGTCTGCCAGAGTCAGCTGGCCAAGCAATGTGAATGGCCTGGGCAATGTGGACAGTCCTAGTGGGGTCCCCAGGTTGGGCTGTAGTCTTTGCTGACTGCCTCTGCCCAACTGTGTGGACAATTATTCCCGCATCAGCGGAACTGGGAGATGGCAGCTGACATTCGTAGGGATGGTGAGCTGTTGACTGTGATGTGTTGGCCCTGGGCCACAGCCCTTGTGCCTCTCTCTGCCCTTCTTCCTTTGGAGGGAAATCAGTCAGTGCCAGGATGAGGGCTCCTGGTAGGAAGGCAGCATGGCCTAGGGTGGGTGGTGGCTCACTGCAGGGGCCAAGATAGGGACTTTTTTGGCGACTGTAGGCCTGGACATAGGGCCTGCTGAGACTACTTTGGTCTGCCACTCTGGGGACAACACTGCCCTGAGTCTTTCTTTTCATTTGTAATATAACTCCCAAAGACTGTTGCATGCATGAGAGTCAAAGACTCAAGTAGAACAGATGTGAAGAGTGCATGAGAACATACTGGGACTGTAACTGAGATTGTGATAGGCCCTTTGTTTATAGTACCAGTTCTCTTTTTTGGTCATATTTAATGTCAGAAGAGCTATTGCCATTAACCTCTTTGACTCTCTCAGCCTGAGACATGGGAGAGCCCAAGACTTGTCCAAGGTCACCTAATAAACTTCGGTTGCAAAAAGGTGGGCACAGTGGTGGGAGATTGCCAGGCTTTTCTTGGAAGCTACTTCTGGGCACCTTCCTCCTAACTTTCAGTTATCCGCCAAGTGTGTTAACCATATGTATATACAGGGACTTCTCATGCTGTTTGTAGAGGATTTAAAAGCAAGAGAGTCAGTATGCTTTTTGTCATCTCTTTTTGCTACCAGTAGTGAATATGCTAGTAATAAAATATTCCTTTCCTCATCAAAAAAACAAAACATTAGCAACATCATTTTGATTCTTGATTTGGACTGATGGAACTTTGTGGTCGTGGAGAGTCGGCTGACTTCTGTTGTGCACTTTGATGCTTTATTTCAGGGTTGTATTGGTACATTCGTGTTTTGTGACCAGTGATAACACAGCCCAAAACATCTTGCCTCTCTGAAAGGTTTTGGCAAGCTTCAACTCACCTTTACTAATTGTTCATTGGTGAGCTCCTTTGGGACCATTTTTGTACACATCTTTCTCATGCCAAGATTTTCAGTTAAGATTTTCCTGTTTCTTTATTGATGTTTACTTGGTAAGCTATGTTTCTCATAGTCAACTAACAATTTTGATGTGCAGCTTGACGAATTTTTGCAATGTTTTTGTCAGTTCTGCTTCTGTACTGGCCACCCTGACCTCTCATCATCAGTGATGCTTTCTCTCAGAAAAATGTTTCATCTATTTGTACACTGCTGTGTTCTTCATGTGTTATACCCATAAACTTGGACTCTCATGTCCCTGATTTCACTTGCACTCCTGCCAAGTTTAACAAGAAATTTGATGTTTGTTGGTCTAATTCAAGCTTTGACTTCCTTGTGATGGCACGCAACAACAATAATGAATGTCAGTGAGCAAGACACTGACAGTGTCGACACAGACACAGCTGTGAGACACCGATAGACCAAGATTGAGAAACCTCACTAAGTTTGTACAGTGCTGTCAGCGTACGTGCATGGTGGCGAGTTTGTGTACCTAATTGTCAGACCTTGTATAATTTTTTTTGTGTGTGCAATGTCATGGACCCATGTTCAGGGCACCTGCTCAAAGTTGTATGGAAATGTAAGTAGGAAGCAGGTTATGTGTAGATTATTTGCTGGTGCTTTATTTCTTAAATTTTCAGTGTAAGTTAAGCTTTTCTCTTAAGCAACTTTTCATTTGGCCCACTGGTTTGATAAGAATGATCTAAATGAACTGTATGATTTATACATAAAAGGAAAAATTAGAGGGAAGTTTTGAAAAATCACATGATGATTAATTTTGTTTTTAGGCAAAGTTGGTTAAAATTTAAATATTATCCTTTTTTTAATGAATAAACTGAAAGTGAACCACTTTGCTACAAACTCCCTTCTGTTTCAGGTGCTCCTCATTCTTTTTCACTGAAGTTCTAGGTATAAGTCTCCCTGAAAGGGAGATTCTCTAATTCTGAATTAGTTTCTCTTTACCATTTCTTTTTTATCACTTAGTGTATATTTATAGGACATTTAGAAAAGCTACATAAAGTGGAGATAAGAGGCAGATCAAACCTGACATTGAATGGTTATTTTTTTTTGCTAATATTCCTTCATTAAATGGCCCCCCCCTTTTTTTTTAATGAATAGTGGTGTTAAAGTAGCAGTGCGGAAATACTCTCAGTATTGCTTGCATATTTATGTTACCCAGTGCCATCAATTCCAACTCATAGCAACCCTATGGAACAGAGTAGAACTGCCCAATAGCGTTTCCAAGGAGCTCCTTGTGGATTTGAACTGCTTACTTTTTGGTTGGCAAACGTAGCACTTCAGCACTACACCACCAAGGTTTCTGATTCGGATAAAAGTGTGTGTTAGTGTGAACCGGTTGCTTAGGCCTTTGTTTATTCGACGCAGTTCTGCAGGTGTACATTTTGTTAACACATCTAAAAACTTATTTATCTAAGTGTCCTGCTAATAAGTGTCAGGATCACAAATGAAAGTGTTGGAATAAGTCAGTCAACTTGAGAAATGTTTCCAATAAGTCTATCAATAAAAGTATTCTCTATAGCTATACCTAGTGGCCTCCTACCTACATCTAGTTGAAATCACTTTATTTTTCTCTCTAATTTTGCAACACGGTGGCTGGTATCTTGAATATTCCTAATTTATATCACGATGCCAGGTTTTAAACATCATTGTGTCTTTCATTTATTTCATTGATCTGTTTTCTTCTGTGCTTTTCTAACGTAAAAAAGTTATAAAATACGCTTCAGGAAAACATGTTATTGCAAATGCAGAACAATTGAGTCTTATTGTCCTTGTAAGATTGGTAGTGAGTTTATAGCCAATTTTTTCTTATTAACATTAAATTTTTTTATTGTGGTAAAATGAGTATAACAGAAATTTAGTCCTTTTCACCATTTGTAAGTATGCATGTCTGTGACATTAATCACGCTATCCCTATTCATTTTCAAAAGTTTTTCATCACTCCAAATAGAAACTCCATACCCCTAAGTAGTAACTCCTCATCTTCCCCCTCTCCCTTTCGCCTACTGTTAACAGTCTTTTGCTGTTGATAAATATTTCTTTTGGGGATCAGAGATTGAAGAATGAGTTGATTTTTCACTTGAAAAGTAAAATTTTGCAGATTGCTTTTAGGTGCTGTTTGAACAGCTTTTTTGTTGTTTTTATCTGGCACAAACATATGTATGTTGTCTTGTATCTGTTGTTGTATACTGAGATACTGAGCTTTTTGGCTTTGTTTCCTTTTTTTTAATGTTTCTGTTACTTTGTTTTTTGATTGTTTTTTCTTTCAATTTATTTCATTTTTTGAAGTCCTCTGGAAGTCTTAAAATGTTTCTGTGTAGGTTGTACATTTTATGTGTTACTTTTGGCCTGATTGTCCTCTATTCGATGTCTATTAGTCATCAATTCCGTGGAACATTTTGAGGCCTTCTTCTGTTCTTGTGTTGTGCTAGATGCTCTAGGATACAAAGATGAGTCAAATAATCTCAACATTAAGTGGCAAAATCTGGTGTAATTATTTTGCAACTAGATGTGTGATGTTTCACTTAACTGATTATAATGGAATTCTGCAACCTCAGAAGACTCAAATATAAGTTACACTTAATAGCTTGCTTCTTGTTAGGTTTGTTGGCTAATTGTGCACATTAAGTTAATTTTTTAATGCTAACTAGTTCATCTGAATTGCATCTTTAAGTTTGTATTTATTTCAGTGATAACTGCTGTTTCCCTAGATTTTTACAAGTACCTTCTTTGTTCTTAATTTTATAGCCTTTATTACATATCTTTGAATAACCTTACGATGTGCAGATACTCAGCGTTGGCGGGAGTATTAACTTTTAATATTATGTATTATTAAACTTTAGTTAATAGCCATAAATCATTTTTAATAAGAGGTTAAAATGTAGTGAATAATTGGGAAAACAGTTTTAAGAGAAGTTCCAAAAAGTGTTTAAAAGATAGCCATTTAATAGAATAAGTGTTCAACTTTTTCAGGTTAGTCTTTTACTTTAAAAGTAGTTTGATTTGTAGCTGTATATTAGAATATTTTGTAATTCCATTTAATTTTCTCTGTCAACTGACAAAGAAATGTGTCCTCATTGTAACCCTCAAACACTGCCTTTCCTTGATTATCTGTTTTGACTTACCTGAACATTACATAGAAACCCGGATGGCATAGTGGTTAAGTGTTACAGGTGCTAACCAAAAGAAAGGCAGTTCAAGCCCATCAGGTGCTCCTTGGAAACTCTTGGGGAAACTCTGTTCTGTAGGATTGCTGTGAGTTGGAATTGCCTTGATGACAGTGGGTTTGGTTTTGGTATATTTTACCCTTGGAAGCCCTGGTGGCATAGTAGTTAATAGTCATAGCTTCACCATTTCAAAAAATCCTCAGGTGCTCCTTCGAAACTGTGTAAGGCAGTTCTGCTCTGTCCTGTAGGGTCATTATGAGTTGAAATTGACTCAGTGACAGTGGGTTTGGATTTTAGGTTTTATATTTTACCTATAGGAGGAATCTGTGAGTTAGTTCTAATGTACAGTGGCCCTGTGGGAGCCAGTAGACCGGTAGCCTGGTGGAGTTGAACTGCTGACCTTTTGGTTAGCAGCTGTAACTCTCAACTACCATGCCACCACAGTGTCCTTCCTATACTTAGTGATTCTGTTAAACCAAATTGATAAAGAAAAACATTCTATTTTTGAAGGAGATGTAATCTCATTGGTTAATTTTGTTTGATGTTAATGAATTTGGCAGTGATTAGTAAACTGCTTGCATCTACGTGAAGACTTCTGGCTCTGTACACCTTTAGAAGTTGCTTTAGTAGATTAGTGGGCCTGTTTGGCAGAGGCAAAAGATGTAACAAAAAAATAGAATTTTTCTAATTGTAATTGTCTTAATATTTTCTTACATTTCATATTTTAGAAATGTGGAAAACTGACTACTTGTACTGGCTGCCGAGCACAGTGCAGGTTTTTTGATATGACTCAATGCATAGGGCCTAATGGATATATGGAACCATATTGCTCAACTGCTTGTATGAACAGTCACAAGACAAAATATGCAAAATCACAAAGTAAGTTTCAGGTATTTAAAAAGTTAACAGTGTACTATTTCCTCATCTAAAGATTTTTATGCTTTTTTCCAACTGTATTTTTTATACTGCACTTTCTTATTAATGCAAACTAATTGTCTTGTGGAGATCATGCCATATTTATTATGATTTATTAAAAGTTTTTGTGAAATGCTTTTCATATATATGCTGTTAGATAAGATTGTTTATTCCAAAACTTTAAACTTAGATGTATGTTTTGTAGACATACTACTGGACAGTTCTCTTATGTCAGTGTCTTGTAAAGTGAAAATAATCTTTGAAAATAATAAAAATAGTTTAAAGACTTTCATTAAAAAAATTTCTAAGATCATTTTTTGTTTTTTTTATTTTCCATTACTATATAAAGAAATTGATGTGCACCATTTCTCTCCTAGGTTTGGGAATTATTTGCCATTTTTGTAAGCGAAACTCTTTACCTCAATACCAAGCCACAATGCCTGATGGAAAACTATATAATTTTTGTAATTCCAGTTGTGTGGCTAAATTTCAGGTTTGTTATTTATTTTCGGTACTTTACCCCAATAAAATGCACTCAGAAAATGAACAACATAATACACTGTATCTTTATTTTTGTGTTAGCGTTTACATGCTTGGAAACCCTGGTGGCGTAGTGGTTAACTGCTACATCTGCTAACCAAAAGATTGGCAGTTCAAATCCACCAGGTGCTCCTTGGAAACCCTATGGAGCAGTTATACTCTGTCCTATGGGGTCGTTATGAGTCAGAATTGACTCGACTGCATTGGGTTTTTCTTTTTTTTTTTTTTTTACATACTTTGTTGAGGTTGAGTCGGATCCAACTCGACGGCACTTGACTTTTTTGGCTTGTTGAGGGTGGGGTTGGAGGATAGAGATTGTAATACTCATGTATGTAGGACATGACTACACCAGCTTCATCTTTAGCATGGAAAATCAAATGAGCTTTTAAATTAGTATTCATGATAGACTTTGAAGAAAAAGTAAATAAATTTTACGCATAGTTTATCTTAGTGCCTTATGTAGCATGTTGTTAGTTAATGCGTTTCAAATAAAAGATGAATTACAAGGGGAAGTCTGTTTTTTGATAAATGTATAAAGGAGGATCTAGGTATATTTAGCATGGTGAAGAGAAGCATGAATGCTTTCTTCATGTATAGGAAATTTGCCATGTAAAATGGAATTAGACTTGTTAAGTAGGCCCTAATTTTATACAGAACCAGTGGGAATTAGCTTGAAGGAAATATTTTTCATTTTGATAAATGTAGATGAGTACTTCCTGACATAGTTCTTCAAAGTTGGAATGTGGATGGATTTGGGAAGTGACAGTATTTCTGGAGATGTTCACAGACAATCAGGTTGATCATTAGTATGGTAGAATTAAAAGGCACTCAAGGATTCGTTGATGGTATAAATAAGTTTGCTTGCTCTGTGTAAAACTTTCAGGATATCACATTACCAAAGATTCAAGCTATTGCATAAAGCTATTGCTGGTGAATTAATTTATCTAAAAATTCCGCTATGTTCTAGGCCCTGTGATGTATGTTGTAAAACTTATTAGCATTTGAATCGAGGAAGTTTTGAATTCAGCCAGGCTAATGGTTTTGATAGTTTTATTAAGGACTGAAGTAACGTGACTGAACTTACGTGATAAATTATAGTCAAAACTAAACTTTTGTTTTGGAAGTTGGAATTTTGTGCATTTACAGATCGTTATGGTAATAAATATTGCTTCTGACTTGTTGACTTTTCTTCACCTAGAAATTTAGGGATAATGATGATTAGAAGAGAGATACAGTGTCTTTGGCATGCTGCTTATCAGAGCTTGAGCTTACACCTTTATTCCTTTTTGATGTTGTTGGGTCAAATGAACTGTTAATTAGAACTTTTAACTACTTACTTCATTTAATTAAAGCTTGTATTGCCCATGATTTGGTGAGACCATTCATACTGTGTTCTTGGCTGCCATTAGTCAACTCCCACTCACAGTGACACTGTAGGATACAGTAGAATTGCCCCAGAGTATTTTCTTGGCTGTAATCTTTTATTGTATTTTTTCATTATGTTTTAAGTGGAAGTTTATAATTCGAGTCAATTTCTCATATAGAAACTTAAACATGCTTTGTTACATCACCCTAGCTACTTTCCCCACACTGTGACAGCATACTTTTCCTCTCCACTAAGTCCATTCAACGAGCTCCTGTCCCTCTCTGCCATCTCATATTGCTTGTGCACAAGAGCTGCCCAGTTAGTCTCCTGTATCTCCTTAAGTCACGAAGCACGCTATTTGCCCATATCGGTTTATGTCTTATATACCAGTTCAGTATATAAGACTTCAGTTCAGTGACTGAAGAATTGGCTTCGGGATGCGTTTCAGTTCTAGTTTGACAGAGAGTTTGGCGGCTGTGTTTTCTGGGATGCCTCGAGTCAGACCATCATATCTTGTCTTTTTTACTAGATTCTGCGTTTTGCATTATCAGAGACTCTTTGTTGTGTTCCATGTAATGGCAGTCATTGTTGGTAGTCTGGTACCATCTAGTTCTTCGGATCTCGTGCTGATGTAGTCTCTGGTTTATGTGACTTTGTCTCTTGGGCTCCTGTTTTCCTATGTCGCTGATAGTCTTCATTCTCCTTTGCTCCCAGTAAGTTGAAACCCACTGGTGCTTCTTACATGGCTGCTTGCTAACTTTTAAGACCCCAGGCACTGCTGACCAAAGTGAGATGGAAAACATTTTCTTAATAATCTTGGTTATGCTAATTGACCTAGATGTCCCCTGAAACTGTGGTTGCCATACTCCTGCCCCTGCTACTGTGTCCCTCAAAGTGCTGGATTGTATTTAGGAAACTTCTTAGCTTCTGGTTTAGTCCAGTTGTGCTGACTTCTCCTCTACTGTGTGTTGTCATTCCTTTCACCTAAAATAATTCTGACCTACCATCTACTTGGTGAATGACCATCTTGCTCCCTCCCCACCCTCGTAATCATCAAAGACTGTGTTTAAACCTTTTCTTGAATCCTTACAGTAGTGGTCTTATATAGTATTTGTCTTTTTACAACTAATTTCACTCATTATAATTGCTTTCCAGATGCTTACATGTTATGCTTCCCAGGATCATCATTGTTCTTTATTTCATTGCATAATATTACATGGTGTGAATGTACCACAGTTTGTTTATTCATTCTCGCATTGATGGGCACCTGCGTTGATTCCATGTTTTTGCTATTGTGGACAGTGCTGCAATAAACATTGGTGTGCATGCGTCTATTCATGTGACAGCACTTATTTCTAGGATATATTCCAAGAAGTGGGATTGCTGGATCATACAGTATTTCTGTTTCTTTATTTTTAGTTAAGTACCAAATCAAATTCCAAAGTCTTTGTTACCATTTTATATTCTCACCAGTCGTGTTTTAAGTGTTCCAGTCTCTCCATAGCCTCTACACCACTTATTGTGTTTTTTTGGGTTAATACCAGCCTTGTTGGGGTGAGATGGGTATCACATTGTAGTTTTGATTTGGGAATGGCTAATGCCAGTGAGCATTTCCTCATGCATCTGTTAGCTGCCTGGATGTCTTTCTTGGTGAATTGCCTGTTCATATCCTTTATCCATTTTTTAATGACTTATTTGTCTTTTTCTTGTTGAGGTTTTCTAATACCTTGTAGATTATGGGGATAAATGCTGATCAGATTTGTGGTAGTGAAAAATTTTTTCCCAGTCTGTAGGTTGTGTTTTTATTCTTGGCGAAGTCTTCAGATCAGCAGAAGTGTTTGATATTTATTAATGTCAGCATTGTTGGGGTGAGAAGGTATCTCTTTGTGGTTTTGATTTGCATTTCTGTCATGGCTAGTGATCACAGACGTTTCATCATGTACCTTTTGTTTTTTGTTTTTGGCTGTGATCTTTAAAGGGGTAGATCACCATGTGTTTTCTGCTAGGGAGTGACAGGTTAGCACCCTAGCACTATCATACATGTACATTGGTTTTTTTTTTTTTTTTTTTGTAATGTTTGATTGAGGCCTTTAAAGAATACCACCAGCTAAGCCCATGACAAGCCTCATTACTCTTAACTATGCATGTAAATAACACAAAGTAGAAAAAAATAAAGCAGTGTATTCTTCCAGTTGCAACCAGGGTATGAAATGCTTCATAAAATCATCATTTTTCTTGATCATTGTGTAGTGTTCCCTCGACTATATGTACCATAGTTTATCCATTCATCTGTTGATGGGCATCTGAGTTGATTGCATCTTTTTGCTTTTGTAGACTGTGCTGCAGTAAACATTCATGTGCATGTATCTGTTTGTGTGATAGCATTTGTTTCTGTAGGATGTATTTTGAGCAGTGAGTTTACTGGATCAAGTGGTGTTTCGATTTCTGACTTTTTAAGGAAGTGCCAAATTGTTTTCCAAAGAGGTTGTACCATTTTGCATCCCACCAGCAATGTAGGAGAGTTCCAGTCTCTCCACAGTCTCTCCAGCATTTGTTGTTTTGTGTTTTTTGGATCATGGCCATCCTCATTGAGGTGAGATGGTATTTCATTGTAGTTTTGATTTGGATTTCTCTGATAGCTAGTGATTGTGAGAGTTTCTTCTTGTGTCTTTTGGCTTAAAACAGAATATTGTTATTTCTCTTTATTTCAGTTATCTTGAACTTTGTATCTTCATTAAGCACTTGGCTTGGTTGTAAAAGTAAGGTATTAGGATAGTATTCAATTTGTTTTAGAATACTAAAGATTTAGTAGGGTTTGGAAATTTGAAAAATATGGGTAACTTTGCAAAGTTTTATTTCTAAAATTTATCTAATAGTTACTGCTTTAAATCTTCTATCTTTTCACAGATTTGTAGTGTATACAGATTTCTAAAAATTGGTGTCTTATTGTACCTTGAATATTTTTTTCTTAACTGTTTCATATATTGAGAAAATTATACTACGTGTGTGTAGAGTGGTTTAAGGAATGATTATTAAATACTACTGTACTTAACTCTCAGGTTAAATATTAGAATAGATGTTTTAAAGTCAATATATGCTCATTTCCTATTGTATTCTGTAAATTGTTGCTACTTGAAAAAAAGGTAAGGAAATTGAAAATAAATTCTTGGTGTAAATATCAGTCTGTAAGTCTGCTCAGTGAAACCAGCATTTCCCCTCTGACTTTTAAAGAAATGTTCAGTTTTTAAAAATTGTTACCTGTTTTTAACTGGTGGTCGTGGAATGAGTAGGATGGGAATAACTTGTGTGGGGGCATATCAGTGGTACTGTAAATTAGGTAGTGGGTGATACATTGGAAAGAGCACTAAGGATTTTTTTTAGCCTTTATTTACTAGTTCAGAACTTTTACAGCCAACCTCATTATTATTTGCTTATATTTTCTGTAAAGTGAGTCATAGCTGTGATTTTTTTGTATTGTATTTATTGTAAATGTGATTTTTTATTGTATTATTTGAAAAAATAGCAGTTACCCTATAGTAAAAATTGAATTTCAGTTTCATAAACTTAATATAACAAAACATGACTATGTTAGTATAGTTTTTATACTTCTATAATTTTTTAAGTACAATTTTATGTGCTGAGGAAATATTTAAGCACGATAATGTTTTATAAATATGGTAGATACTTGACAGTAGTCACAAATAAGCATTTTAAAATACATATTAGGCCCAGTACGATTTGTTCTTTGTTTTAGGCTCTAAGTATGCAGTCATCTCCAAATGGCCAGTTGGTGGCTCCAAGTGATATTCAGTTGAAATGCAATTACTGTAAAAACTCCTTTTGTTCCAAGCCAGAAATCCTGGAATGGGAGGCAAGTCCTTGTTTTGTTATGTATACTATCTAGAGAGAAAATTGAAAGTCTAGGAATTAGCTTTGGGAATTTTTTTGATGATCACATTATTTACTTACTTTTATAGAGGGGGAACCAGCAAAGAATGTATTCCTTGTCAGCTCAAACAGTGTATTTTTGAAATCATAATGTGTATTATTTTTATAACAGTGTACAGAAGGTCACTTGGTTTACTTTGAGCTATGTACCTGGAACATTTGTTTGTACACTATGTTTCCTTTGTTCCTTTTCCTTATAAAAATTATCTGAACTATAATTTCTTGTTTGGGCCACTCCTTCTAAAATGGAGGATTTGTTAGTTGTTTCTGACATTGTCATTTAACATTTTACAGTTGGAAGAATGTTCAAGACCCATTAAGGAGGAACAAAGAAATTAATTATGAGGGATTCAGGAAAGAAATCTATATGCAAGCACAGAGAATTACTGTTCTGCATAGCTAAATTTTGATAATAATAAATGAAAATAAGATCATTACCGTCTCCATGTCGTTGCTACCATGCTTTTGTAGTCTATTTATTTCTCTATTTACATGGAGGCTTAACTGTTGGAAGCAGTTAAGAAATATCACTCTAAATGAGAGGTGAGCTTGTCTTTCAGGTGATTGATAATTGAGGGACCTCTTGTTCTTACTCTGTGGTTGACAGTGGTCACTAATGGTGCTCTTATTATTTGAGATGCTTTCTAGACTGTTTCGCTATCTTTGTTTTCAGAGATCATTGGTAGTGGCTTGGTAATTTAGACCATGTTTCTGTAATTGGAGGAAAAATTGCCTACCTGGAAGTTGGCATCTGCTTGGCTGAGCATTTGAAAAGCACCTTTAGCTATTGTGGAATTGTAACTAAAAAGATAACTAACCGCTAACCATTCCATTCAGGAGAAATTTAGCAACATGGTATGTGCTACCTGCAAATTGTATAATCCAAAAAAAAAACAAAAAAACAAAAAAAAAACCCAAAACCTGTTACCTTTGATTCAGTTCTGACTCTTAGTGACCCTGTACAACAGAGTAAGACCTACCTCATAGTGTTGCCAAGGAGCTCCAAGTGGATTTGAACTGGAAACCTTTCAGTTAACAGAGGTAGCTCTTAACCACTGTACCACCAGGGTGTACTTAATTCATAATAGACCTGTTACTTTTAAGCCTTGGTAGGAATGTGACTGTGCCTTAACGACTACACTTGACAAAGAATTTCTTTTTGAACTATTTGAAATTATTTTGAAGTAGTTCTTTTTAAGTGAAAGTGTTACAAATATCATAATTCTCATCTTTTAGCTGCTTAGCTATGTTGTGTCTTCTGTTGTTTTCTTCCCATTTCTCCAGTTCTGTTAGCAACATTACCCTGCCATTTTGTTTTAGTGATACTTCGACTCTTACAGTGTAGTTAATTGTATTCAGTTTTCTGGAACTTTGTATGAATGTAACAATGAATTGGTTAAACTAGGTGTGGCCCATAGGAAATATGTCCACCAGGATGATCATACTAAGTAGGTAAATGTGTCTTAACTTGACTACAATAGTAGATTATTTCTGAAATTTGTTCTTGAGGTGATTGTCACATACTTACTGAGGTTCCCATTGTGCATTTAGAACAAAGTGCATCAATTCTGCAGCAAAACTTGTTCAGATGACTATAAGAAGTTGCATTGCATAGTTACGTATTGTGAATACTGTCAAGAGGAGAAGACTCTTCATGAAACAGTAAATTTCTCTGGCGTTAAGAGACCTTTCTGTAGTGAAGGCAAGTCTGTATATTTAATGTTATTTTTTGCCAAAATTTTTAAATTTATAACCGTGTCCAGATTTTAGTGTATTTGGAAACCCTGGTGGCATAGTGAGTGGTTAAATGCTATGGATGCTAACTAAAAGGTTGGCGGTTCAGATCCACCAGGTGCCTTGGAAACTCTGTGGGGCAGGTCTACTCTGTCTTACAGGGTTGCTGTGAGTCAGAATCAACTTGATGGGAGTGGATTTTTTTTAAGGGGAGGTTTATGTTCAGATTTTAATGTATTTTAACAAAAAAAATTGTTTGCTTTTCTGTTGATTTGCTTTATTATTTTACATATGTTTGTAGACTTCTGGGCCCCTCAAGTTGTTTTGTCTAAAAGAATTTTGGTAACCTATTTTTCCACTACAGCAAAATTTTGAGTATAAATTAAAAGCTCTATTATACCATCTCATTCTAACATACAAATAAATTGCAGTGTGAAAGTTGATTGATGTTTTTTCCTGTAGAGTTCACCTTGTGTACTTTGCAGCCTACAAAGGTTTCTGATATACCAGAAAAGAAATCACATACAGCAATACTGTAATGGAAAAATACTGTCAGTTACTTGCTCTGGAATACCAGGGAAATGTTGAGTTCTGTTTTCAGTACATTCAAGAATTTTCTTTCTTCCCATCTGTGGTTTTGCTGATTTGGTGCCAAGCAGCAGGTTATAAAAGCCAGCCACTAAGTCTGCCTCTCCAGAGATAGGAACCAGCATTGTCACTATGGTGTTTGACCTCGTATTATTATTACTGTTCTCCAAATCTCACCTTCTTATTCCATGTCAGCTTCCATTTTCTGTTCTTCCTTTCTCCCCAGACACCAAACTCCCTACTTTTCTTACCTACTACCATCACCTGCTGTTTCTTAATTAGGAAATTTTTTTCTTCCTATGGATTTTTCTGTGAATTTCTAGTTGGGGACAGGAGAAAGATTAGGAAATCTTAAGTGCCAGCAATAGAGAACGACAGTGAGATCCAAAGAATATTGGTCCATCCAACTAATGCCTCCATTTATATATTTGGTGTGTAAAATGAATTTATGATGTAAGAGGGTACTGGTTATTAAATAAGGCACATCTGTTGATCTAGGTGGTTGCTACTACATTTCACCTGGAATGAAAGGTAACCGCGTTTACTGTTATTTAAGATCGAACCGCTAATGATGTGGGAGATCGTACCATTTTCAATGAAAAGCTTGATTCTGAATTTAACTCTTTCACACCTGGATTTTTATGTGATGACTGTTACTGAGCATATTTATGTTGATACCTCATACACATAGCGGTGATCCTGAGCCATTTGAATTACATGAATTTTACCAGAATTCTTAGAAAATTAACAGCAAGTAGACAGTTGGTATTCAACAATGTAACTTTCATTTGGAGGGAATTACACATTTAAATGGGCAATAGGGGATTAAAAAATGATTGTCTTTCCTGTTATGTGTTTTATGCTTTCTCTAATGATAACTAGTTCTCTGCTGGAAGCTTTCAGAAATTACAAAACACAATACTTAATACTATCTTTAAAATCTAGTTAGAAAGGTAAAGCTAATAAAGTACAATTTAAAAACAGTCTTTAAATATAGAGACAAAAAGAAAAGTCATAGCACAATATAAACATTGGCTACTTAAATTGTATAGAAAACGGTTGCAGTTTGTGTTCGCAGATGGGAAAGATCATTTAAAACTAGGCTGGTGGAGGAGGTTTACATTCACAAACAGGTAATGTAAATAAAAAGAATAAGGAAATATTTTCTCTGAACATAGCAGTCAACCAGATTTACTTCCTCTTCAAGTTTTACGTAGGATAACAGAGGTAGGGCAGGAAATTTTCACTAAAAGTCCTTGGAAACTGCAAATGGTTAATATTCTCAGCTGTTAACCAAAAGAGTGGAAGTTCAGGTTTACTCAGAGGCAGTTTGAATGGAAAAAAAAAAAAACAAAACCATTGCCATTGAGTCAGTTCTGACTCATAGCTACTGCTGATGTACTTCTGAAAATTCGAGCACTGAGAACATGTGGAGCACAGCACAGTTCTCTTCTGACATACATGTGGTGGTCACCATGAGTTGAAATTGACTGGATGGAAACTGCTATATCTATAATTTTATTCAGTGTCACTCAGCAGCCTAGACTGATTTTTATTTACACTTGCTGTTTTTGATGTGCTTACTTTATGATGCTTAAGAGTTTTTTCAGCAGAACAAGTGTTACTAAGAAATAACTGATTTTAGTGTCCGAGATCATTAGTTAAATCTGTGTAATCTGTATACAGCTCCTGTTTATTGCAGATTGGTTTTGATTACATCATAGTTTTGATTTGGAGAGAAAGGACTTTAGGTGAATTTACAGGCCACTTGAAAAGTTATTGATAATCTGATCGTAAGATCTGACTGAGCTCAAAAATGAATTTTTGATGTGGTGTTTTAATATTTAACCTTACATTTTTCAGGCTGCAAACTGTTGTATAAGCAGGATTTTGCAAGACGTTTAGGATTGAGATGTGTCACTTGTAACTATTGCTCTCAGCTGTGTAAGAAGGGAGCAACAAAAGAACTTGATGGGGTTGTGAGAGATTTCTGCAGTGAAGAGTGCTGTAAAAAATTTCAGGATTGGTACTACAAGGCAAGTAACTCGAAAATTTTTGTAACAACAGCTACTTTCACTAATCTTTGTAGTTTTACGCTTACAAATATATTAGCTCATATTATTTTAAAATGGACACAGATTAGGGCTAGCCTTGATTCTACTGTGCTTTAAACTTATTTTGTCATTTTAGTTTGTTGTTAATCTGAGGTAGCATTTTTATTTGTTTTGTAATTTAGGAATTACCTAAGACTAGGATATCGCAGTTTAATAAAGTGGACTATTTCTTTATAATTCATTGTGGTTTGTTTTTATGTAATAGAAATATTTTTGGCGACTACTTTCTCAGCCTTGAAGAGTAGCATTTTTTGGAATAGTTGATATTATTTTAAAATACTTTTTTTTGGAAACTTGGAAAGCAAAAGGGTACTAAATGGATAGTCACACAAACTGCAGATGTGGTTTCTGTGTGTGTGTGTCTTACTCAGATCCACTTTTAAAAATGTCCAGATAATTCCCTTTTGGTACATGCACTAGTTGCTTTCTAGATAAGAAATTAAGCATACATGTGAACTTTCGGTAATCAGATGGTGCTCGGAAAGGCTCATTAATTTCTCTGTCAGTAACATGGAAAACCATTACAATGCTAAAGCTTCATTATGGATGCAGTTGCAAAGGCATATGAAGGACATGTATCATTATGATTTCAAAATTGTGACTACCTCTGATGAAACAGTAAAAAGATTGAAATATGGAGGATATTATTTAATCCACTTACTGAAAGTGATTATATTTGGAGAATTGCAGAAATTTGGGGTGGTCTTCTTGAATGTCTCTGGCTCAAAATTGACTATGTACTTCAAGAGAGTTAATACAGGTTTCTTGAAGTAGGTTGTTGTAGGATATGCTGAGGAAGATAACTCTTTGAGTTGTCAGTGGTGAAATAACTGTGAGGCTAAAACTTTTATGTACTTTTTAAAAGTTACTTTGTTATTTTATTGTTGTTTCTGACTCAACATTTGAGTTTTGGAAGCAGGACAAATATTTTAGTATTTTATGTTTATATTTAAACCAATGTTTTGTTCAAAAGGCTGTTTTATTATTTTAGAGACTTTCTTTTTAAGAAATCACTTAGAATTTTTGATAGTTTTAAATGTTTAATTTTGACACACAAATAAACCTGACTGTATAGTCTAGGGGATTTTAGTTTTGAAAATTTGATTTGCATAATGTCAAAACAGTAAAGGTATTTAGTGAGCACGTTTGGAAATACATTTTATTCTTAATGCCTGTTCTTTTTATCATGTATCCTAATTGTTTGAAACAGACATCATTCCATGTGAAAAGGATGATTTCCTCATCAATATCTGCATAATTTTGTTATTATGAATTCTGAGCTTGATTATATTTTAATAATCTGTCTCAGAGAATTTGGTCTTCTATTTATGATTCACCCAATGTACTTATCTGTCTGGCTTTTTACTTAAAAAGAGTGTTTCTCTTTTATTTGTAATTGAAATCGAGAACTGTTGGTTTTTCTTTTTGCAGAAGCAAGAAATGTTCCATAGTGAAATAATACTTTATTCTTGACGTTGTCATTTCTTCCATTTTGCTACTTGTTTTAAAGGATAATTGTATCTATTGTTCTCAGTTTTGCATTGTTCAATAATGAAAATTTAGTAAAGCAGTGTATTTTGGAATATCTAAAAATATGTTAGTTAATTATCCAGTTAATTATGTAGTTATTTTTTAATGTCAGTATTCTAAACATTAAACACGTTTATTATGTATTCCTTGTCTTATTGTAAACACTGCAAATGTTTATATAATATACATAGTATCTTTATTACATATTATACAATTCTGAGGAATAACGGTAAGAACATTTTTGTCAAGCGTTAGGAGATTGAAAAGCAAGTAATGATGCTATTTATGTACAATAATACAACGTACAATAAAACCTTCAAAGACTGAGGAAAAGAGTTGCCCCTTCCTGATTCATCCTTGGCTTCTCTGTGGCAGTAGCCATTATTATATTTCAAAAAGTTTTTGCATTGTATGTTTTCACCTAAGTCAAAGTGTATTTCCTCATACCACTCGGGAGTTCCTTCCATTTACTACACTACTGCCATCACTGTTATCTTGAAAATGTGGTAAATGAGTCCAGATAATCATGATTTTTTTTTTTTAGAAAAATATTCTTCCTGTGTGTAGAGTTTATTGTTTTCATATAAGGATTAGGTTTTTGTCCTGTTAAAAAATGTGACCCTTACAAGTCAGTCTAGCTTTTTTGAGGGAAAAGGGAAAATTTAAATTTTTTGAAAAAAGTGTCTTAATCAAGGAAAATTTAAAAACATACTAGCCAGTCTGTTACTTCGCCTTTGGGTAAGAGTATTTGCTTTTTAATAGTGGAGTACACAACTTGTATTTTCACCTTGCTGTATCTTTACCCTTTAAATTGAGAGATTCCCTAGAGTTCGAGTAACTTTAAAAGTTATATTTAATATTATGGTTTGTAAATCTCTGCGTATGTTTCTTTTGTTTAATGAGACATTTTGAATAATTTGTGTTTTGTGGTCCATGTAATATCTTTTTTGTGGATTTCAAGGGGAGACTCAGTTAAATACTGTCTTCTCTAAGTTGGATATTAAGATGTTAAACTCCTGCAAGGAAAAAATGAGAATAAAATAATGGCTTTTTCTTTACCTGATTAACTTTTTAGAAGGAAGTAGATTTTACTTTTCTTCAAAGTAAATGTTTCAAGGCAATATGTAAAACCAGGTGAGAATGCTTGTTTTGAATCTGAGTGAATTTAAAATGTTCAAAGAAACAGGATTGTAATAGAATAATAGCTAGAAGGTGTTTGATATATGGTAAAGATACTATTTCAGAGACCCATTATTTCCTAATACTTCACACTGCTTAGTTGATCTGAGCTTTTCCTAAAATTTATTCAGATTATAAAATTCATTAATACGGGTTTTGATTTAACAAACCAGGAGTGAATGATAATAATATTAAATTCCCTTAATGCAAATACACGTAATAATTTAAAACTAATACTATAACTTAGGTAGAAAAGGATAGCTGAATGCAAAGTATTAATTGAATGTTTGTAGATATTTTTTGTTTTTTAAATCTATAAACCACTAGATATGTTATGGGTTTTAATTGTTTTTTAAATTAACTTTTCAAAAGATGACATCAGTACTGTTGATTTGAATAAGTTACTGAAAAATTCCTGTAACTTAAATGTTTATGTGACTCCCAATCATTTACTGTTTTATCACTGCATTCTTTTTTGGTGGGGGTGGATAGTGAGTCACTCCGTAGTATTCAGAATGAGAAATTGGAAAGGCCAAGAGAATTTCTTCTAAAAATACCTGTGAAATTTCTCTGTTTCATTTATATTCCTAGTCTCCCTTACCTTGCAAAATTAGGTTTGTTTAGTGAAATAACGTGAAAGGATAGGAATGTTATAAGGATATATAAAACCAAGAAAATGAAACCCATTGCTGTCGATTCGATGCCAACTCAGTGACCCAATAGGACAGAGTAGAACTGCCCCGTAGAGTTTCCAACGAGTGCCTGGTGGATTTGAACTGCTCACCTTTTGGTTAGCAGCCATAGCACTTAACAACTCCACCACCAAAGGTGTGCAGCAACCAAAAATGAGTTGTGGAAACTGCAAAATAACTGTACAGGCAGAATAACTATCAGTTATTAAAGAAGATATTCTTATATTAGTTGAGAGGTTAGATGAGGATTATTTGAATCTGAGTTTAGTTCCTGCATGTTATGGTTGTTTGAACCAGTTAACTGTGCTTGTTTTGTTTTAATAACATACAATCCCTTGATTAACCATAGTGACAAGACAGTTTAGAAATAGATGACAGTGATACGATATTTTTGGACTGAAGGCTGAAGCCATACTTTGGTTCTTGTGTTGTACAACTCTTAAGCTTTTATAAGGTCTCTCAGTTGGAGGTAGGGAGAAATGTGTTTGTAAAGAATGGTGGTCGTTTGTGATGTTTTTAAATTGGCTGTCATATTTTAGTGTAGTTTCAGTGAACTGGGGACTTGCAAGAGTTGCTTTAAAAAGAATTAAAAAAAAAACACCTCACAGTCTCCAGATTTCTTATTAGCGTTAGGGTTAGACGTAGTACTACATTCTCACCTTTGTCCTGTAAGCCTGAAAATACGTGTTTGTATTTTTATGCCATTTGCAAATTGGCATTGAACTTGCCCATATGTCTTCAGCTAGAGACAAATTATTGAGATTTACTTTGAACCTTCTGGAAGAAAGGAGCCATAAGTATCATGCTGTAAAAACCAAGTGTCTGATTAAGGAATAATGATGTGATTTAATTGTTTAGATTCTCTGAATGGAATGTGTTTGGCTTTATGCCCTTGGCCTTCACTATGTAAAGGGAAATACTAATGTACACTAAGATTCGGTACATGTGGTCATTTGAGTAAATTTTATACACACTGATTTGGATTTTAGATCTTAAGAACGGGCTTTTGTAGCATTTTACTTCTGTTGAGACATTTGTTGTCTGTTCAGTTGTGTAAACTCATTTTGTCTTACTGTGGTCTTTGTAACTTGGTATGCAAGATAGAGCCCAGATTTTGACTCAGTTGTCTCCTTTGATTCCTGTGATTGCGTTTTTATTGTTTGTCTTTTGAAAAGTCACTTAGCATTTTTCAAACTTAGTGTCCTTTATCCAGTTTGCAGGGCTGTAGATGCAGAGTTCTGGGACTTTATTACAGGTTCTCAGTGAATGAAGTAGTCAGGCTACAGCGGCTTTTCTTTATCTTTAGTGCTTTCACTGATCAGGTTCATTAAATACAGTGTTAAGCTAATAGTTTCCTACTCTTACTCTGTGCTTGTCTTTTCTTGGAGTTTAAATTAGAGAAAAGGAAATTGAAACCTAAAATACATCTACATTTATTTTAAAGAACATCTTTGACTGGTGAGAATTTTGTACAAGGATTTTTTTTTTGTCATTTATAAACTACATATGACCTACATTGATGTTAAGTACTGCTGTTATAGAGATTACTATATCTTACTAGCAATATAATACTTGAGTTCACAAGTTTTTTTGACAAGGGTTGTGATAGTGGCTTTACTTAATAGGCATGTATAGTGCAATTCTGCTTTATTCACTTAACATTTATTCAGCAGGAGAAATACCTCACCTGGAGAAAAAAAGAGCCTGTGTTCTAACCTTGGGGTATGTTTACTATATAAAACCTGTTTACCAACGTAATTGTTTGTTGATATTTTTGACTATCGATTTTGACATAGTATCTATCGGACTAAAGAGAGATTTCAGGATTTATAGTTGAGCACTCTAGATTACATATGAAGAAAATTCATAGCTACACAAAATGCAAAAAAACTTAATATTTATTACTTTATCAAAACTTTTTATGATTTTAAAAATCATAGTAATTTATTTCTCTTGACTAGATCAGAAAGTTAATTATACAAGAGACCCTGTAGTTGAAATTAATCGCGTATTTTTAGTTTACTGATCAAAATGTTAAGAAATAGTGGCAGTGGCATAACTTGAATACTCCTTCCATGTTAACCCAGTATTGCAAGGACAGAGTAGCTGGGGCCAGGGGCCGGGGACCATGCTTTCAGACGAAATCCAGGCCAGTTGGCAAAACTAGTGTTTTGCTAAGAGGGCTCTCTGCACCTGAGTGGCGTATGGGATATCTTAAAAACTACCAAACTGCCATCCGAGGGCCCAGCAAATGGTCCGAACTAAGCAGGAACAGATGCTCACCGAGGACCAAAATGACATGGGGTAAAGACAGCCCGGAAGATAGAGACCCACATGAGTGGATGCCTACATTGATTTGGGACTGGAAGAAGCAGATGGTGCCCGGCCACGACCAGTGATAGCCGCGATGGAGCTCACTAAGTTGAGTCTCACTGGCAACACAAGACTAAAAGGGGGGTACCCTGAGATCTCCACTAAAAGACTGCATTTGATGGTCCAGTGGTTTTGGGGTTCCCCTGGGAGCATGGTCCCTGGCCCTGATGCTGCCCTTGCCCATAAATCAGAACAAAGGTCCACTCTTCAGACACGAATGGATTGGACTTGGTGATGCAGAGTGACCATATATTGGATGCACTTTATGGTTCTGTGCATCTATAGGATATCATCCGGCTGACCTCTGGCCGGAGGAAGGAGGAGGTGGAGAGGAGGGTAAAGGAGTCTTTTGGGAGGATGAGACATGCATGTATGGAGCAGAGAGGAATAGTGTGGAGTGTGCTGTCACCAGACAGGGAGAGCAGTGGAAGCTGCATATAGATCGGCATGTAAATTTATATGGGTATGTACATTTTCAGTCATTAAAAAGAAATAGTGAAAATAGGCTTAAAAAAAAGCAAATCTAGAGAAAATGGGATCTCTAAAAAAATAAAAATTTGTCCCTAGGTTATGTGTTGACCATCGTGAAGTATAACTCTTTGTGACTTTTTTTTTTTTTTTTTTTGCATATTGTTACAGTCTGGTTAGGAGAGATTGTTTTCTCAGATGTAGATCTACCATGTTATCTTAAGATATAGTTGTTTTTTAAAATAATTGCACATTGCTTGTTCTCAAACAGGAACCTGTAATCTTGGTATTGAACATTATAGATTTTAAAGTTCGTCAGATATTGAGAAAAAAATACTTCAGGTTAACATCTGCAAAGCTTCAGGATGGTCTTTTGCAGACTTCTTTAAACTGATTATATGAGCCTGGGAAATCTTCTCATCAGTAAGAAATTTTCAGTGTTACGTGATTGTAGACTTCCGCTGGTATATTATTACAGCCCCCAAAATAACTTTTAAAAATCTGAAATGTGTCAGTTTGGTCTATCAGTTTTCACTTCTGTTGGTTGTTTTTCGTCTTTGTAATATTGGTGTTTGACTTATGGTAAGTACAGAAAGGGTCGTTGTCAATTGCTAAAGTATTCCGTTTTATTTCTTGTGGATTTTACTTCATGGATGTGATTTGTATCATAAATTTCTTTATCAGATAATTGATTATTTTTGGAAATAATCATAGATAAAGTGTTGAGAGTCTTTCAGAATCTCTGTACATTTGAATTTTGAAGCTTTCTAATTTGAATTGTCTAAAACTTTTCCCTCTTCATTCTGTAAGGCCGCAAGGTGTGACTGCTGTAAATCTCAAGGAACTCTTAAGGAGCGAGTACAGTGGCGTGGAGAAATGAAACATTTTTGTGATCAACATTGCTTACTACGTTTCTACTGTCAGCAGAATGAGCCCAACATGACAACTCAGAAAGGACCTGAAAACTTACACTATGGTGTGTAATACTTTGGATTGTAACTTGTCAAAGCTTCTGATAGCAGTCTTTTTTTCTTTACTTCTGAGTACAAAGCAGTGATAGTGAATAGTTGATTTGGGAATTAGTTTAACAGCAATTTAATTGCTGTTTTCTGCTTGGGAGTATCCTATATGATACTGAAAATGAGATTATTCTCACAGAAGCATTGTTTTTACATCATTCCTTTGTAAATTTTTTTTTGTAATTAAAGAAATAGGTTGTAGTTGGAATTGTAGAGAAGCTCAGTAAAATTAGAAACACTAAAAGTGTTTTTTATCTTCATGTATCATCTGCATTTTTAAATGAAAACCATTATACCAAATTGTATATGTTGAGGAGTGGTTGGGAGCAACAAAGAAAATGTGAAAACTGTGACTTTCGTTGTTTTTTCAAGACAAATCCAAGAATATAGCTTTCCCCTAGAGCAGTATATATTTTCTGATATGGTTAAGATAGAAGAGGATTAATTTACTTACTTAGGTCTGTATTTCAGCACTTTCTACTCAAATTGAGATAATTTACTTAAATATTTATTTTAATAACTTAAAATTTAATGAGAAATAACAGGTTTAGAAAATATGAAGGAAGTGATAACTTGTCTTTTTAAATATCTCTTGTTTTTAGATCAAGGTTGTCAGACGTCCCGAACCAAGATGACAGTAAGTATTGTTTAAGCGAAGTGTTAAATTTTTATTTCCAGTAAATGTCAATATAAGTTGTGGGCGTAAGAAAATAATTTTGACAATTTAATTATAATAATTAAAGATTGCTTATTTTTCTCTGCTGAGACATTGAATGTATTCATGTGAATTATCTGATGTTAATACCAGGTACATTCAAAACATACTGAGGAAAATACAGATGAAGTACTATAGCCTATATACACATCATGGGGAAGTAGATACGTTTGATGTAAATAAATAGTTATTACTTGATTTGTTATAATAGATTAATAATCAAGGTAGTAGCCAGTGTTCCGAGTTGCTGTTGATTTGATGTTAGAAAAGCATCTGTGTCTGTTCTTGGATAATATGAAGATGCTTATTTTGTGAAGACATGAGAAGAAGATAGGAAGTAGAAGGAACAATAATAGTTTGTAAAGTACATGCATCTTTGTCAAAACTACAGGTGTTTTATAATGAATGTTCAAAGAGAGCTACAGTGGAATAATGGAAAATAAGGCTAAAGGGATACATTGACTGATTTTTAATGCCTTTATGTGCTCTGTATCTATATTGATATATCTGTGTTGGGATAAGAGATATGACTTCTTAAACTGGAGAAATACTTCCCTTTTGAAATTTAGCCTATTTTTCCTTTGTTTTTGTGTAATAAGTCAAATTCTGCTTTTTTGTTAACATTCAAAAACTTGTGGAGTTTTAAAGTAGCCATTTCTGTGTAAGGGTGTTAAAGAGACAAAGCAATGCTTTGCCACACTTAGAAAAGCCCTTTCTATGACAAGTCTAATAATAATAACCAATGTTGTAAGCCTTGCATTTCTAGCATCTTTATCCAAGAGAAAATCCTGGTAGCATAGTGATCAGGTGCTATGGCTGCTAGCCAAAAGATCAGTATTTTGAAACCATCCGGTGCCTCTTGGAAGCTATGGGTAGTTCTGCTCTGTCCTGTAGGGTTGCTCTAAGTCAGAATCTACTTCAGTGGCAGTGAGTTTGGAGTTTTGGTTTGGTTATCTAAGAGAAGCTGTTACAGAGTCATTTGTGGGAATGTTACAGTAAGTTAGTAAGCTGAGTTTTTGTTGTGATAGATAAAAATAAATCAGTGAGTCTTAGCTCTACCTGACTGCGATTAATTCACTTCAGGAGTTTTGAGAATATACTAATATCTAGGTCCCAACCTCCAAAATTCTGTATGTTGTTAGAATACTTCGGGTAATTCTGTTTCCGGAGTTAAGGTTCAGTGATGTAAATGAAAGATGAAATGTTTCTGCATTTATTCTAAACAGTTTCGTTTTCAGTATTAATAGTGAACAATATCCTAGAAAAGTAAGATGTGCTTTATCTGTTGCGTGTCCCCTAAACTCTTCTCACCTTGTGGAGGTATATTTTTTTAAGATAGAGAGTACAAAACTGTTTTGCTCAGTTATCCCATTTTAATGTCAAGAACTTTCATACATGGCAAAGAATATAATCACTTCCTATTTTGTTAATATTTTCTTCCATAAGGCAACTCCTCAATCTTTTGTAAACGATGTAAGCTTTTGATCAAGGGCTTGAAGAAACCCAGCACAATATTATATACTTTCCTTGTTGTTGTTGTTGGCAGTTGAACCACACTGTATGACAAACAGAAGGATGAAGGGAACATTATTAGTAGGGAAAGGTCAATCAGTTTGCCATTTTCTTTTACTAAGTCCTCTCTCATCTTTTCCTTTGTAAACTCTGGAATCTTTTATCTACTCATAAACTTCACAACTTGGAGACTTAGCTATATAATTTTCCTGATATTGCCCCTGGGCTGATGTGTCCCTTAGTCTTGTTTTGTTTTGTGGGCCTGTCTGACCTTTGGATGAAGAGTGAACCCCCGGAGTGACTTTATTACTGAGCTAAAAGGGTATTCAGCACCCAGTAATCTCAGGGTCTCTTAAGTCTCTGTCAGGCCAGTAAATCTGGCCTTTTTTTTTTTGTGACTTAGAATTTTGTTCTACATTTTTCTGCAGGTCTGTCTAATCTCTGTTTTGATCGCTGTCAGAGCATCCAGTTGTGTAGCCAGAAATCATGTAATTGTACTTGACTCAGTCTAGGGGAGGCCAAGATAGTGCTTCAGATGAAAGCCCACAGTTCAAGTCAATTTGTATTTCCTGTGTCAGTTCAGCCACCTCCTGTCAGTTTCTGCCTTCTGTCTCACCTCTGGAATAATGGAAAATGGAGGGTTGCTGGAAGTCCAGTCTAGGCTCTACCTGAAAGTTGCCCTTGCGAATAGTTTCAGTTCTAAGCTAACAGGGAGAACAGGGGTCGTGTCTTCAGGAACTCTCCAGTATGTGAGACAATCAGGTCTGATATTTAACTCAGTTCAAGTTCTGTGCCCCATTTTTCTCCTACTGCATCAGAAATAGGACGTTAGAACAAGTCCATGAGGGCTGAAGTATGACCTTCAGTATATCCCTCCTGGGTTTAAAGACCATGTTGATAACAGATTTGATGTGTTGATCACTAATGATCGAAGACCGGATCAGTTGTGGAATGACATCAAAGGCATCACCCATGAAGAGAGCAAGAGGTCATTAAAAAGACAGGAAAGAAAGAAAATACCCAATTGGATGTTAGAAGAGACTCCAAAACTTGCTCTTGAACAGTGAGGAGCTGAAGCAAAAGGAAGGAATGGTGAAGTAAAAGACCTAAACAGAAGATTTCAAAGAGCAGCTCTAGAAGACAAAAGAGAAAGTATTACAGTGACATGTGCAAGGAGTTGGAAATGGAAAACCAGAAGGGAAGAACATGTTGTGCATTTCTCAGGCTGAGAGAGCTGAAGAAAAAATTGAAGCCTCGAGTTGCAATAGTGAAGGATTCTACAGGGAAACTATTAAATGACTAAGGGAGCATGAAAAGAAGATGGAAGGAATACACAGAGTCATTATACCAGAAAGAACTGGTTGATGTTCAGCCATTTGAAGAGGTAGCACATGATCAGAAACCAGTGGTACTGAAGGAAGAAGTTGAAGCTGCTTTGAAGGCACTGGCAAAAGACAAGGCTCCAGGAATTGGTGGAATATGAATTGAGATATTTCAACAAACAGCTGAGTGCTGGAAATACTTGCTTGTCTATGCCAAGAAAGTTGGAGGACAGCTATGTGGCCAACAGAAGAGACTGAAAGAGATACATATTTATGCCCATTCCAAAGAAAGTTGATCCAGCAGAATGTGGGAATTACCAGAGATTATCGTTGATAACACACACAAGTAAAATTTTGCTCAAGATCATTCAAAAGCAACTGCAGTAGTATCTTGACAAAGAACTGCCAGAAGTTCAAGGTGGATTCAGAAGAGGAAGTGGAACCAGGGATATCATCACTGATGTCAGATGGATCTTAGCTGAAAGCAAAGAATACCAGAAAGATGTTTACTTGTGTTTCATTGACAGTGCAAAAGCATTTGACTACGTGGATCATACTAAATTATGGCTAACATTGTGTGAAGAATGGGAATTCCAGAACACCTAATTGTGCTCCTAAGGAATCTGTATATGGATCAGGAGGCAATTGTGTGAACAGAACAAAAGGACCCTACATGGTTTAAAGTCAGGAAAGGCGTGTGTCAGGGTTGTATCCTTTCACCATACCTTTTTAATCGCATACTGAGTAAGTAATCCAAGAAGCTGGATTCTATGAAGAAGAACAAGGATTGGAGGAAGACGCATTAACAACCTGTGTTACACAGACGGCACCACTTTACTTGCTGGAGGTGAAGAAGATTGAGACACAGATGAAAATCAAGGACCACAGCCTTCAGTATGGATTGTACCTCATAAGGAAAACAAACATCCTCACAACTGGACCGGTAAGCAGCATCGTCATAAATGGAGAAAGGATTGAGATTGTCAAGGATTTCATTTTACTTAAGTTCACAATCAGTACCCGTGAAAGCAGCAGTCAAGAAATCAAAAGACACATTGCATTCGGAAAATTTGCTGCAAAAGACCTCTGTAAAGTATTCAGAAGTAAAGATGTCACCTTGAAGACTAAACTGCACCTGACCCAAACCATGGTTTTTTCAGTCACATCATATGCATGTGAAAGCTGGACCATGAACAGTGAAGACAGAAGAAGAATTAATGCCTTTGAATTGTGGTGTTGGAGAAGAATGTTGAATGTAACACGGACCACCCAAAGAACAAACAGATGTGTTCTGGCAGAAGTACAACCAGAGTCCTTCTTGGAAGCAAAGATGGCAAGACAGCGTAGTACATACTTTGGCACACGTTGTCAGGGAAGATTAGTCCCTGGAGAAGGACATCATGCTTCGTAGAGTGGAGGGTCAGCGAGAAAGAGGAGGACCCTTGATGAGAAGGATTGACACAGTGGCCGCAACAATGGGCTTCATAAAAATGATTGTGGACATGGCACAAGATGGAGCAGTGTCTTCCTCTGTTGTTCATAGGGTCACCATGAATGGGAACCAACTCAGTGGCACCTAACAACAGCAACAACAATGACAATGTCAGGGACACTTCATTGTGTTCTGTGTCAGGGCTGTGACTGGTGGTAGCAGAGTGTCATCTAGTTCTTCTGGTGTCATGCCGATGCAGTCTCTGGATTACGTGGCACTTTCTATCTCATGGGCTTGTATTTTTGCTGTCTTTAATGTTCTTCATTTTCCATTGCTCTAAGTGGGTTGGGACCAATAAACACTTCTTAAACAGCTGCTGACTAGCTTTTAAGACCCTGGACACCATTCACCATAGTGGATTGCAGAACATTCTGTTAATAAACTTTGTTATGCCAGATGACTTAGATGTCCCCTTAAACCATGGTCCAGAGTCCCTGGCCACTGTGTCCCGTGGAGACTTTGGTTCTTTTAGGAAATTTCTTAGCTTTTGGTTTCATTCAGTTGTGCTGACTTCTTCTCTACTGTATGTTGTCCTTCCCTTCACTTAAAATAACTCTTGTCTGCTATCTAATGAATACTGAATGAATATCTGAATGAATACTCTTCTCCCTCCCTTTTTCCCTCCCCTCATGATAATCTTTTCTTGATTCCTTGTAATAGTGGTCTCATACGATATTTGTCCTTTTGCAACTGACTAATGCCTTTCGGAATTTTCCATGTTCAGCAGTGGTTCCCCAATTTATTGCTGTTCTTTCTAATTGCATGCTATTCCATTGTGTGAACATACCATAGTTGGCCCATTCATCTGTTGATTGGCACCTAGGTTGATTTTTTCTTTTGGCTATTGTAGACTGGGGTGAAATATGCATTGATCTATTTGTGTGACAACTTTTATTTCTCTAGGATATGTTCCTAGAAGTGAAATGGCTGGATCATACAGTATTTCTCTTTCTAACTTTTTAATTTCCAAAGTGGTTGTGTCATGTTATATTGTACCTGCAGTGTATAAGTGTTCCAATCTCTAGCCACTCCAGCATTTATTGTTTTGTGTTGTTTGGATTAATGCCACCCTTGTTGGGGTGAGATGTTATCTCATTGTAGTTTTGATTTGGATTTCTCTACTGGCTAATGATTGTGAGCATTTGGTCATGTATCTGTCAGTTGCCTGACTGTCTTGTTTGGTGAAGTGTCTGTCCATGTTGTTTGTCCATTTTTTAATGACATTACTTGTCTTTTTGTTATTGAGGTTTTACAGTATCGTGTAGATCATTGAGATTTGCTGTAGCCAGTTTTTTTCCTAGACTGTGCGTTGTCATTTTATTCGTTTGGATGAGCATAGGTATTTGATTTTTAGGAGTTCCCAGTTACCTACCTTCTATGCTGGTATTTGTGCATTGTTAGTAATGTTTTGCGTTCTGTTTATGCCATGTGTTGGGGCTCCCAGTGTTATAAGTTTTCTTCCATGATCTGTAATGGATGTAATAATTAGTTCATTGTTCCACTTTGAGTTAGTTTTTGTGCATGGTGGGAGATAAGGATCTTGATGGTGTCCTTCCTTAACCCCTGTAATAGATTTTGATTTTAAGTCTGTTTTGTTAAATTAATGTTGCAAATTATCTTTTTCTTGAAGGTTGTTTACTTGGTGTGTGTGTTTTCATCCTTTTCCTTTTCCTTTGTGTTTTTAAGTATATTCTCTGTCTCTTGAGGCAGCGTATAGATGGGTTTTTTTAAATCCAGTCTACTTGCTAGTGCCTTTAATCTAGTTATAGTCAGCATAAGTATTGATAACATAAGAGTTCAGTGCTGTGATTTGGACCTTTTTTTGTGTGTTGTCGGCAATTTCTGTGTTTCCCTTGATTTTCTTTTCACCTTTTTTATTGTTGCTTTTGTAGTTGTTCAGATTTTATGTTTTTCTTGTTTCTTATTTTGATGTGTAGAATTGTTACTTTCTTTCACAGTTAGCTTAATATTTACCCCTAGTTTTCAAAATTTAAACTGTTCTTTGTGATTTCTCTATATTTCTTTTGACTTCCTCTCCATATGAAAGACCTATGACTACATTTTTTTAGTTTTTTAAATTATAATGTCTTCTTTTACATGATGCTATCTCTGTTTCCCTATTTCCAGTGTTTTGCCTTTGAGTTGTTATTTCCCTATCTCGGATGAAACCTGGTTGCTCTGTCTTTCATTTTATTCTTGGGTTGTTATCTAATGTGACTGATTTTCTAACCAAAAGTCTCTCTTTAGTAGTTCCTATAATTTTGGTTTGATTTTTGCGAATGCTTTGAATTTCTGTTCACCTGGAAATGTCCTAATTTTTTCCATCATATTTGAGAGGCAATTTTGTTGGCTATATAAATTGTTTGCTGCTATGTTTTTCCTTCAAGGCTTTGTGTATGTCTTCCCATTGCCTTCTTTCCTGCATGATTTCTGCTGAGTATTCAGAGCTCAGCTCTGTAGATTATTTTGTATTTATCCCTAGCTGCTTTTAAAATTCTTTTCTTTAGTTTTGGCAAGTTTGCTTATGTCTTGGTGTCTATCTTTTGGGATCTACCTTGGGTGGAGTTCTGTGAGGTCTTGGATAGATACCTATCAGGAAGTTTTCTTTCAACAGACTTTTGACAATTCTCTATGTATTTTCTGTTTTCCCCCTCGGTTTTGGTACTCCAATCACTAATTGATGATTTCTCATGGTAGCATCCCATATAATTCTTAGTGTTTCTAAATTTTTTTAATTTTCTTTATCTGATTTCTCCCTCACGTATGCTGGGATTCAGTGCTTAGTCTTCAGTCTCACTGAGACTGTGTTCTAGTTCCCCAGTTCTGTTCCTTTGAGGACTTTCTATTGAGTTGTCTAAATCTGGGATTTTTATTATTAATCTTTTATTAGTAATCTTATGAATTTCCTGTTGCTGCCTCTTTTTGTTTTCTTGCTGCCTGTTTAGTCAGTCATTATGCTGTGCTGTGTTTTTCATGATCTCTTGAAGAGTTATAAACAATCTTTTGTATTCTGCCTGTAATAATTTCAGGAAGTTCTGTTCATTTGGGAAATTTCTTGACTGTCTGTTTGGGGAGCTTTCTGACACCATGGTTGTTTGCCTCTTGATGTGATTTGATATTGAAAGTTGTCTCTGAGCCATCAGTAAGTTGTGTTTATTTAATGTTTGCATACTATGGTCTAGCTTCTTGTTTTGTTCTGTTGTCAATTGTCCAAATAAGCTGATCATCATGTGAACTAGTTTGATATTTGTCACCTTGAGGCTCTAGCTTTCTGTCACTCATCTGTTAGAGCTGTTGGTAGACACGTGAGCCCAGGAGTCCATTTCATTTTCTTGTAGGAATTAAGCTCAGGTGTCAAGGTAGTCTGTTACCAAGTGTGGTACAGCTTCTCCCTGTAGTGCTAGATGTGCGGAGACGTACAGAGATTTTTGGTGTAGGTATAGGTACCTGGCTTCCTGTCATGAGAAAGGCAGGGGACTGACAGCCATTCTGAGTGTCAGGTAAGCATTCTGTCTTTCTAAAGAAGGTGTGTAGGTGGAATGATTCTGCAGCTGGACTGTGGGTCTTGGATATTGAATGCAGAAGTGTGAGGCCTTCAAAATCTATGGACTCCTTATGCCTATGTCTAGCCCAAGGTCCTTTTGCCGTCCTGAGTTCCTGACCATGGGGGCTTGGCAGATTTCCTCCCACCTTCCCGTTAAATTCTTCTCTCTCCAAGTATGGGAGAATGTCTCAGGGTGCTAGTAAGGGATCCTATCTCTGATCCAGGACATTCATCAATCTGTGGAGTCAGCAGGATTGGAAAATTAAGAGAGTGGTTTATCCCAAAGGTAAGTTTTAGATCAGTGTGTAGTGAGTTAGACCCAAGCTGCTTACCTTTTGGTGATTAAGTGTGGTTTTTCACTGATTATGGAGGCATGAGTGGGTCTCTTTCTGTTGGTCTCTGTTGCTGAAGTAGACATTTTCTGAACACCAACACTACCCTTTCCATATTCACTGCTGCTGACCCACCTACTAGTTGCCATTTTCCATGGGATCAGGTCTGGCCAGTCTTAGGTAATTCTGGATCTACTCCAGGCTTATTTTTTTTTCTAGCTCTTTCAGCTTGAGAAACGCAGAGGGTATTCCTTCCTTTGTGTCATCATAATACTTTGTCTTCTTGAGCCACCCTTTGAAATCTTCTGCTCAGTTCTTTTGCTTCATCATTTCTTCTATTTGCTTTAAGCACTCAGTGTTCAAGAGCAAGTTTCAGAATCTGTTTTGACAGCATCCAATTTTGTCTCTTCTTTCTTTCCTGTCTTTTTAATTTCCTCCTGCTGTCTTCATGTGTGATGTCTTAGATGTCATGCCACAACTCTTCAGGTCTTTAGTCATTAGCATTCAGTGCATCAAATCTGTTCTTGAGATTGCATCAAATCTATTGTTGAAATGGTCTCTACACTTAGGTAGAATATACTCAAGGTCATACTTTGGCTCTTGTGAATTTGTTCTATATTTTCTTAAGCTTCAGTTTGAATTTACATATGAATGATGGATGGTCTGTTGTCACATAGTAAGTACTAAATAATTGGTAGCTGTTGTGTTCAAGACCTTGTCAAGGAGTATGTGCAGTAGTCATGAACCGAGGATTCAGCATCAGTTGAATGTAGTTGAATCTTCAGAAATTTATGACTCATGGCAAATTATGTAACTTTTGAACATCAGTTTCCTCAACTGTAAATTTGGAGTGATAAAGATAAAAACTCCTACCTTTTGTGGTGCTGTTAGGATAAAATAAGATTTGGTGGTTTATATAGTACCTGCCATATACCAAATAATCAACAAATGGTAGTTTTTAACCATTATTTTCATCATCTTGAGTTCTTTTTCATTGTTCAGTGTTCAGAAAACATACTGCCATAGAGTCGTGTCTGACTCATAGTGACCCTATAAGTCAGGGTAGAACTGCCCCATAGAGTTTCCAAGGAGCACCTGGCAGATTTGAACTGCCGAACTTTTGGTTAGCAGATGTAGCACTTAAGTTCAGCATAAATAAATGTAAATAATGCTTTTCAAGTCATGGATAAAGTATTTTAAAACAGAATGCAAATCAAGAGTTGGTTTTCACCAGGTTGACACAGTTTAATTGAAATGAAATAATACTTGCATAATGGCAGGAGGGTGAAATACTGGGTAATCCTCGAACATAAATGGTTTTGGACCCCACATTTTAATGTGGGGTTAGCAGAATATTTTCCTGTTCAGACTAGACTTACCCAGTCCTTGGTACATAAAAGGTAAACCCGTTGCCATCAAGTTGATTCTGACTCATAGCAGCCGTGTAGTACAGAGTCGAACTTTCCCATTCAGTTTCAAAGGAATACCTGGTGGATTTGGTTTGTGGACCTACTGGTTAGCAGATGTCGCACTTAACCACTATGCCACCACTTTTTCCACATAGAAGGTACTCAATAAAGGTTTGCTAGGTTATTCACTCCATTTCACAAAAGAGGAAACTGAGGAACACAAAATTCAGGGACTTGTCCATTTTCACACAGCAGTAATGTTACAATGCAGTTTCCTAGCTCCTTATTTAGGACCCTTCCTCTGTCTCAGATCTGATTAATTGTTTTTTGAAATACCAATGAATCTAAAATAAGATCAATTCTGGTACTATCCCCTTGTAGTATTTTTAACTAGTGTTATATCTACTAAAAAAATTATGTAAGCTTTTAAAATATATACCTTGTTTTAAGCAATAAAGCTATATTCAGGTGTTAACTAATCTGCACCAACTTTTCCCCATAACATGAGGTGGTAATAGAAAGCACCTTATCCTAAACCCTTCGAGGACAAATTTGCAGCTTTCGACCAATTCCAGATTTTATTTATTTATTTTACACTTACAAATATAAGGCACTGAAAATTGTGAGACTTCTAAGAGATGGTGTTGGAAATTTTGAAGTGTTTACAGTCTGTTGCCACTGAGTCGATTTCAACTCATAGTGACCCAGTAAGACACACTAGAACTGCCTCGTAGGGTTTCTGAGGAGTACCTGATAGATTTGAACTGCTGACCTCTAGGTTAGCTGCTGAACTGTTAACCACCATGCCACCAGGTTCTCTTTTCAAATTTAGTACTGTGTCATTTGTTTATAGATTCCTAGCTGTGTAGTGGTTAAGCCCTAGGCAGCTATCAGAAGAAAGGTTAGCTGTTTGAACCCACCCAGTGGCTCTGAGGGAGAAAGATCTGACAGTCTGCTCCAGTAAAGATTGCAGCCTAGAAAGCCTAGAAAGTGCAGCTTTGGCAATCATAATAACTGCAGATAAATTTGAAAAATTCAAGTTATTTCTGCAGTTCAGGTTAATAGTTAAAAATGAGAATTCTCTTTTCATATCTTTTTCAAAAAGTATGAACTTTTTTCAAAATACATGTTGATGCTATTCCTTGACAAAAGAAGCCTTGGTGATGCGGTGGTTAGAATGGCAGACTGCTAACCAAAAGGTTGGCAGTTTGACACCATCAGTGGCTCTGTAGGAAAGGATATGGTGGCTGTCTGTTTCTGTAGAGGTTTGTAGCTTTGGAAACTCTGGGGTTGCTCTGAGTTGGAATTGACTGAATCGCTGTAGGCTATCCTTTGAAGATGACACAAATTTGTAGAACAAATAAATACTACTGCTTAGTACTTAGGACATTGGTTAAAACTATGGCAAACGTAGTTAGTAACAGTACTGAATTGCGTTATTCTCTGTCAGCTTTTGTGTGTTGTGTACTCAGAAATTAGAAACCAAATATTAGTTATAAGAAGTGATGAAAATTAAAGGTCAACATACAGAGTTTTTTTTTTTTCCCTTCTCTGTAGGGTTCAGCACCACCCCCTTCTCCAACACCCAACAAAGAGATGAAGAACAAAGCAGTTCTTTGCAAACCTTTAACGATGACAAAAGCCACTTATTGTAAACCTCACATGCAGACCAAATCTTGTCAGACAGGTAACCTAGGAAAATTTGACTTATATATACTCCATTGTGTTACATTTTACTTAATAAAATACATGCTTTTTTCTCAAATAATAGGCTACAGATTAGATTTGTTTTATCAGTTTGTCATTTTCTGTTGCTTTTTCTTACATAATTTTAGATAATTAACCTAGTGAATTCAGTGTAGAATTTTAAAATCGCATTTAAGCCAATTGTATGATAAAGGTCTAGAGTATCAGCAGTACTTCAAAAATGAGAAAATATTGTGTCAGTAATTTCCTTCGGGCTAAAGACCTTGCTAGAAATAGCATTCAGTCTTAGAAAATTGTGTCTTTAAATGTAGTGAGTAAAGGGAATGCTATTAACTTCCTATCAGTTGAGGTGAAATAATTAAATGCATATTTTCATCAAATTTATAATGGTAGGTATATTCTAATTGATTAAGTAAAGCTTTTCAGAGGGAACTGAGAAGAGTTCAGTGGGGGTGTCTGGAGCTGTATGTTTCTAAAGGTGTTGTAAGTTTCAACAGGTGCCACTACAGTTGTTTTGCTTTGAAGTTACTGAATCTTACGAAAATAGAATTTCCTTGAAATGGAAGCATGAAAGTATTTTTCTCTGTTACCAGATTACTTTAACTTCATGCAGTTATGTGTATATACCAGTTAACATTGTTCCTTAAATACATGTATTTTGTGTTTTTAGATGATAATTGGAAGACAGAATATGTTCCAGTGCCTATTCCTGTGCCTGTGTATATACCAGTACCTATGCACATGTACAGTCAGAATATTCCTGTTCCTACTACAGTTCCTGTTCCTGTAAGTCAGATTTTGAATTCTTTGTTCTTTCTGAGATTTATCAGGCACAGGTGGAAAAACAGTAATTTTATTGCAACTACTAGCCTAGTGGGTTGCCGTTCTTGAATAAGTGACCTAGGTTTGATTGAGTCTCTGTTGTCATGATTTTGTTTTATCAATAGATTTTAAGTTTTCTGTTCTATCAGGTGTATGCTCAGTGTTACCATAGAAGTTTATCAGCATGTTGTGTTTCACATTTAAGTTCATTTTTGAAAAAAAAAAAATGGTGAAGCCATAAGATTTGGCACTGTAATATAAAAGTTTTATATAAAATATGACATTATTTCATTCCAGATTTCATGTAATACTCAGGGCACTGGGTCAGAACATGGCTATTGTAATATAATGGGCAATAGAATTCAGTGTCAACTTTTATTTCAAAAAGTAACAGCCTATAATTTGGACTTTTGCTGTCGCAGTTATGTCTTAGTTTGGATAAGTATTTTCTCAAAGCTTTCTTCCAATACGGTATCATAGATTTTGTTTCAGTAATTTTTTAGTTGGCAGAATACCTTACAATGTTTCATTAGTGTTAAAAATATCTTGCTTAATTAGGTTCCAGTTCCTGTTTTCCTGCCTGCCCCATTGGAGAGCAGTGAGAAGATCCCTGCAGCAATTGAGGAGATAAAAAGCAAAGGTTCCTCAGATCCTCTTGATACGGAGTTGCTTACAGTGAATGATATGATGAATGAAGATGAAGCCAAACCAGAAGGTTCCAACCTCAACAGTAAGCTACTCTGTACTACTTTGTGACTAAGTATATTGTTGGTTTTCTTTAACTCTTGTTAGTTGTTACTGTACTCTCCAAGGTAGTCATTCTGCTTTAAGTTGATATAGGAGTGGGGGAAATGCTTAAAAATGTGATATATACTAGCATATACACCCTACATTTATCCACATCTTCTTTTTTCTTTCTTTTACTTTATTTATTTATTTTGATTTATTGTTATTGAGTGTAAGTGTACAATCCAATATAGATTTGCATGCCCGCCTATGTGCAGCTCTCACTGCTCTCCCTGCCTGGTGACAGCACACTCCTCCTCCTCCTCCATTCTATACATGTTGTATCCTCCTAACAATCTTCTGTCTCCTCTTCACTCTCTCCTCTGTCTCCAGCAGGAGGTCAGCAGGACGACATCGTATAGCTGCGTAGAACCATAAAGTGCACACACAACAAGGGCACTTTCTATTGCCAAATCCAATCCATTTCTGTCCAAAGAGTGGACCTCCATTATGATTTATGGACAGGGACAGCATCAGGGCCAGGGGCCAGGGGCCAGTGGCCCAGGGGAATCCGAGGCCCTTGGACCCTCAGTTGCAAACTTTTAGTGGAGATCTGAAGATGCACCCCTTTTTATTCTTGTGTTGCCAGTGGGACAGAACTTTGTGAGCCCCATCATGGCTATAGCTGGTGGTGGCCGAGCAACATCCGGTTCCTCAGATCACATGTTGATATAGTCATACACTCACATGGGTCTCTCTGTCTTCTGGGTTCTCTTTGCTCCATGTCATTTTCGTCCTTGGAGATCATCCGTTCCTGTTCACTTGGACCATTTGGTGTACCTCAGATGGCAGCTTGGCAGCTTTTAAGACCCCAGATGCCACTCACCAATGTGGGATGCAGAAGAATCTCCTACCAAAATGCTAGTTATGCCATTTGGCCTTGAAGTCTCCTGAGAGCATGGTCCTCAGCCCCCTGCCCCAGTTACTCTGTCTTTGTAATACTGGGTTAAGATGGGAGGAGTAACCATGTTATGTTGAAGTCTGGTTAAAATGGATCTTCTTTCTAATGTGTGTCGTCACTGATTTCACCCAAATTTCTATCAGCTGTCTAATCTATACCCCATCATCTTTCTTCTTCCTCTCCCTCCCTTGCAGCTGTCAGAGTCTTTTCTTCTATGCATGAATCTGCTTTTAAGTTCTTATTGTAGGGGTCTCATACAGTATTTGTCCTTTTGCTGCCGACTGCTTTCACTCAACATTAATGTCTTGCAATTGAAGCCAGATTATGAGATGCTTCCTAAAATCATCATTGTTCTTTATCATGGCATAGTGTTCCATTAAGTATATACACCATCGTTTATTTGTCTATTTCTCTGTTGTTGGCATCTGGGTTAATTACATCATTTTGCTACTGTGGACTGTGCTGCAATAAACATTTGTGTGCATGTATCTTTTGGTGTGAATTTCCTTTAATTTTGTAGATTATATTCCAAGCGGTGAAATTACTGGGTCAAATGGTATGTCTGTTTCCAGCTTTTTAAGGAAGTGCCAGATTGTTTTCCAAAGAGGTTGTACCATTTTGCAATCCCACCAGCAGTGTAGGCAAGTTCCAATTTCTTCACAGCCTCTCCAGCATTTGTTGTTTTGTGTTTTTTGGATCCTAGCCAACCTTGTTGGGGTGAGATGGTATCTCGTGGTAGTTTTGATTTCAGTTTCTTAATAGCTACTGTCATGAGCATTTCTGCATGTGTTTTTTGACTGCCAGGATATCCTCTTTAGAGAAGTGTCTGTCCATCTCTTTTGCTCATCACTTAATTGGATTATTTATACTTTTCTTACTGATATTTTGTAGTACCTTATAGATTATGGATATCAGGCATTGGTCTGACATACAATTGCCAGATACTTTTTCCCGTTCTGTAGGTGGTCTTTTAAGTCTTTTGATAAAGTCTTTAGATGACCAAAAGTGTTTGATTCTTAGTTGTTCTCATTCATCTATTTTGTATTCTGTTGATTGTGCTTTGTTCGTAAGATTTTGAAGTCTGTCTACATTGTGTATTAAAACTTCCATTGTTCCTACTTTTTCTGGGAGGAGCTTTATCATTTTAGATTTTTGATGTTTAAGTCTTTCATCCAGTTTGAGTTGGTTTTTTATAAGGTGTGAGATACGGCTCTTGTTTCAGTTTTTTGCAGATGGATATCCAGTTTTGCCAGTACCATTTGTTGAAGAGATTGCTTTTACCCCAGTTTAAAATCTTTGGGTCTTTGTCGAATATCAACTGTTCGTAGGAGGTTGGTGGCATCTCTGGGGTCTCAGCTCTGTTTCATTGATCTGTGCGTCTCTCTTTGTGCCAGTACCAGGCTGTTTTGACAACTATGGCAGTGTAATAGGGTTTAATGTCATTTAGTGAGAGGCTTCCCAGTGTGCTCTTCTTTTTTCAGTAGTGCTTTACTTATCCGGGGCTTCTTCCCTTTCCAAACAAAGTTGGTGATTTGTTTCTCCAGCTCATTTAAAACTGTCACAGTAATTTGTGTTGGGATTGCATTATATAAGTAGATTGCTTTGGATAAAGTAGACATTTTCACAATGTTAATTCTTCCTGTCCATGAGTGGGGTAGATTTCATTTATGTAAGTCTCTCTTAGTTTCTTGCAGTAAGGTCTTCTAGTTGTCTTTGTAAAAGGTCTGTTATTTCTGTAGTTAGATTTATTTCTGGGTATTTTGTCTTCTGGGGGCTATAGTAAATGGTATTCATTGTGTGATTTCTTCTTTAGTAGTAACATTGTTGGTATAAAGGAATCCTACTTACTTACGTTCATCTTGTATCCTGAGACTTTGCTGAACTCTTCCATCAGTCTGAGTAGTTTGCTTATGGATTCTTTAGGATTCTCTCTGTATGTAATCATATCATCTGCAAATAGGGAGATCGTTACTTCTCCTTTGCTGATGCAGATGCTCTTTATTTCTTGGTGTTGTCTAATTGCTCTGAATAGAACTTCCAGTACAGTGTTGAATGGGAGAGGTGAGAGTGGGCATCGTTGTCTAGTTTCTGTTGTCAAAAGGAATTTTTCAGTCTCTTCTCCATTCAGGATGACGTGGGCATTTGGCCTTGTATAAATGGCCCTTACTGCATTCAGGAATTTGCTGTCTATTCCTATTTTGCTGAGAGTTTTTAGCATGAATGTTTGTTGGACTTTATCAAATGCCTTTTCTGCATCAGTTGACATAATCAGGTGATTCTTTTCTTTTGTGTTATTTATATTGTTGATCACATTGTTTTTCTCATGTTGAATCAGACTTGCATCACTTATGTGAATCCAACTTTGTTGTGATGAATTATTTTCTTGACATGTTTTTGTGTTCTGTTGGCAAGGATTTTGTTGAAGAGTTCTGCATCTAGGTTCATGAGTGATACTGGTCTGTAGTTTTCCTTTTTTGCTAGATCTTCCCCTGACTGTGGTATCAGGGTTATGCTGGCTTTGAAGAATGAATTTCGGAGTATTTCATCCATTTCTATGCTGTGAAATAGTTGCAGTAATATTGGAGATGACTCTTCTCTAAAAGCTTGGTAGAATTCTGTGGTGAAGCCTTATAGGCCAGGGCTTTTTTTGTTGTTGGTAGTTTTTGAATGACTTTTCAGTCTCTTTCTTTGTGATGGATTTGTTAAATTGTTCTGCTTCACCTTGTGGTAATTTGGGGTTATTTGTTTCCTTTCGTGTTCAGTAAGTCTGGCCAGTGGTTTGTCGTTTTTTTGATCTTTTCGAAAAACCAGCTTTTGGTATTTTCAGTTTTTTAATTGTTCTTCTGTTCTCTAATTGATTTAGTTCTGTTCTGATCTTTATGATCTGTTTCCTTCTGCGGTGTGAGAGGTTCCTCTGTTGTTTTCCCTCTACTTGTTCAAGCTGTAAGGTTAATTCTTTGGTATGAGTTCTTTCTTCCTTCTCGATGTGTGTGTTTATAGACATAAACTGACCTCTGAGCACTGCTTTGGCAGTAGGTCTGGTAGAAGTGCTTTCATTCTTGTTGGAATCCATAAATTTCTTTATTTCATCCTTGATTTCTGCTATAGCCCATGGTCTTGAGCAAGATATTGTTCATTTTCCTTTACTTCCACTTTCTGTGTTTTTTTTGTTATAGATTTAGACTTTTATGGCTTTATGACTTGAGAAGATGCTTTGCAGTAATTTAGTGGTATGGATTTTGTTGAGATTTGCTTTATGTCCTAACACATGGTCTGTTCTGGAAAATGTTCCATGTGTACTGGAGAAGATGGTGTAGTTATCTGCTGATGGATAGAAAGTTTAGTATATGTTGGTGAGGTCTTGTTGGTTAATTGTGGCAATAAGATCTTCTGTGTCTTTATTGAGCTTCTGTCTAGAAGATCTGTCCAATACTGAGAGTAGAGTGTTGAAGTTTCCCACTGTTACTGTGGAGTGATCCATCTCATTTTGGCTTGTAGTCAGTGTTTCTTCAATGTATTTAGATACTGTGGTTTTGGGTGCATAAACTTTTAATATTGTTAAGTCCTGCTTGTGCATTAAACTTTTCAATGACAAATAGTCTGTCCTTGTCCATGATGGTGGGTATTTTATCTGAGATTAGTGTTGCTACACCTGCTCTTCTTTGTGTGTTGTTAGCTTGGTGTATATTCTTCCATCCTTTAATTTTCGGTTTGTTCATATCTTTAATTCTAAGGTGAGTTTCTTGTAAGCATCATATAGATGGGTCGTGTCTTTTGATCCAAGATGTCACTCATTGTTTTTTTACTGGAGCGGTTCAGTTCATTTACATTAAATGTAATTATTCATAGGTATGTGTTTAGTGCAGTCTTTGTGATGTGTTTCTTTTTGTGCTGATGTTTTCTGTGTTGTTGTTGCTATTCTGTTGTGGGACATTCTTCTTTATGATTTAGTTTTTCACCTTTTTCAGTGTTGGTTTTGTGGTTGTTGAGACTCCTGTATTATGTTTCTTGATTTGATATGTTGCATCTTTATTGTGCTTTGTGGCTAACCCTATGATCCCCTTTAATGATCTGTGTTTAAACTCAATTGTAACTACTACAAGTCTTACTAACTTCCTCTCCATCTGGAAGGGCTATAACTAGTGTAGTATATCCCTCTTTTTAATCTGGTGATGTCACAGTTTTCGTGATATGATCACTGGATCACTTCTTTTAATATTTTAGCTTTGATTGAGTTTGAAGCCTTCTCTAACTCAGTAGGTTTCTGGATGATGTGTCCTATATTGCCTCCTAAAATACAGAGTTAATTGTTTTGTTCTTCTAAGCCAAAAACTCCTTTCAGTGTTTCTTGTAGTATTGCTTTGATTTTTACAAAGCCTCTGAGTTTCTGTTCATGTGCCAATGTCTTGATTTCATTTTCATGTTTGAAAGATAGTTTTGCAGGATATGTAATTCTTGGTTGGAATTTTTTCTCCTTCAAGGCTTTGAATGTGTCTTTCCATTACTTCCGTGCCAGCATTGTTTCTGCTGCGAAGTCAGAAGCCTGCAGGGTTTCTCTCTGAATGCTAGCTTTGCTCTGAGTCTTGCTGCCTTTTAAGAGTTTCTGCTTCTATTTCAGTTTGTTACGGATCTGTATTGAGTGGCTTTCGCTGTGTATCTTCAATATCTGTATTCTCTTCTTTCATAATTTGGGGGAAGTTTTCTGTCAGCAGCTCAGCAACAATACTTTGTGTTTTCAGGTTTCCCTCCCAGTTCAGGAACTCCAGTTAATTGTAGATTATTACTCTTGATAGAGGCCCACATGCTTCTTAATGCTTCTTCATTTTTCCTGTTCCTTTTTTCTGATTTCTCCTCACAGTTGCTGGAGTCAGTAGCTTTGTCTTCCAGCTGAAAGTTGGTTTTCTACTTGTTCAGTTGTTTTCCTGGCTTTGTATTGAATTTTCCATTTCTTTGATTCTGTTATTGATCTGTTGGATTTCTGAGTACTGGTGTCCATCAGATCGAACAGCTTACTTATTTTTTCAGCTGTATTCTGTATAATATCTTGGAGAGCTCTCTATATAATCATTTGTACTCGCTCTCCAATGGTTTCAGAAAGACGTCTTCATCTGGGAAGTACTTTGGTTCGTTCTTTTGGGGGCCTTCTGCAGCCATAGGTGAAATTTCCTTCATGTTTCTGTCCAAAGTTGGTTGCTTTGGGGGCATCTCTTGGTTGTTTTGTTTCTCCAGTGTTATCTTAACAGGATCTAAAGCTCAGTCTGAAGAGGAGGTTGATGACCAGACACCTCTGTGTATTCCAGTGACTGGGCCCATTGGAATCAGTGGGGTAACAGGCTCCATGTCCTGACTGGCAAAGACATGGGCCTACTTATTCAGTCACGGGGGAGCTGTCAGCTGACCATATTATGTGAGTCAGTAAAGGCTGAAAGAGATGCCTTCTGGGTACATTGCAGTTATTTCTCTGTGCAGTCTTTTAATGAAAGGTAAAAGGTATCTGACAGCTTCCAAAGTTAGCAGGCTTTCAAGTGTGCAAGTCCCTCTTCCCAGCTAGGAAAGTAAACACCTCTGTATTGAACCTCAGATGCTGTAAACCAGTTCAGAATATGGATATGCTACTGCAGTGCTGTCATCTGCTGTCATGCCCCCCCCCCCCATAAGGCTACAGTGTGGAACACTGCTGTTCTACTGGAAAAGCACTTCTGGGGCACGCATTGCCTGCCAGCATGGGAATTAGGCCCTGCTGAAGCCTCCATTTGGGTAAATCTGCTTCCCAGTTGAACAAGATGGTGTCCCGTACAAGCTCTTCTGCCTGCTCCAGAATAGGTGAATCAGTGGTGGAGATTTGGAAAGAGGGGTGGAGGGACCTATGTGCAGAGTCCAGAGTTGGGCCCTCACAATGTGATTATGTTGCCTCTTGATCCTCTCAGCAGTGTGTCTGAGCTTTGCTGCCAGTTAAACCCAAGCCCCGCTTGCCATTGTTTGGGTAACTCTCTATCTTGGTCAAACAAGATGGTGTCCCTCACAAGATCTCCCAGGCACTGTGGAACAGCCGATTCAGTGGTGGAGGTTTGGAGAGAGAGGTCAAGGGTTCCGATTTGCACAGAGTCCAAAGTCGGGCTCTCAAAATGTGGCCATTGTGTCCCATCAGCAGTGCATTGGAGCTTTGCTGCTATTAAGCCCCAGCCCCATCTGCCAGCTAAGACAGTGGGGAAAAAGGTTAAAATGGCGAGTTACGTGCAGTCCGGGAGAGCTAGCACTGAACAAGGGGAGGGTTGGCAAAAGATAGGAAGCTTTCTCTTCACTAGTATGTAGTCCAAATTGCCGTGTGCTAGGGCTCACTAGGTGTCCACAAGGCTCTGTTTAATTACCAGTTCCTGCTTTAGTTTCTAGAGGGAATTACAGAGCCATGTGTTTAGTCCTCTGTCTTGACTCCACCTGTTTTTTGTTTTTACAATTTTTAAAAATTGTCTATTAAGAAAGGTAAGTATTGTTTTTTGGAATTTGAAATTAAAATTTTTTTTTAATTGTTTCTGTGTGTGTATATCTATAGCTGTCTTTTACTGCCACTGTCCTATAATGTATCCATCCAAACCATACCTGTTGCTGTTGAGTCAGTTCTAACTAATAGCAGCACCATAGGGCAGAAGCAGTTGCCCCACAGAGTTTTTAACATTGAAGACCTTTATAGAAGCAGACTGTCACATCCGTTTCCTATGAGACAGCTGCTGTGTTTAAACTGCAGACCTCTCAGTTGGCAGTCAAACTGCCACACTGCTAGGGCTGTTCTCTGTGCTGTGTACTGGATTAATTATTTCTTACCACAGGTTACAACTGAAAAAGTTTGAAATGTGACAGATGAATACATTAGAAGGCATTTGAATTAAATGCTGTGGAATTGAAATTTAAAAAAGAGTGTTGAGAGTTGCAGTTACCTACCTTCAGTGTATGTCTTACAAGTAATTAGGCCAAGTGCCGTCGAGTCGCATTTACTCCTGTATTTACAATTAAATGACTCCCTTTGGCCACATTAAAGAAGGATTTCAGTTTGATTTGCTGTTATGATTTCTTTCTCTTTTAACAGCTTGGAAAAATTTGTTAGGTTCTGTAGAGTTGGTTCCAACTTATAGCCTCCCCATTTACAATAGAACGAAACACTGCCCAGTCCTCCTGTATCCTCACAGTCATTATGCTGGAGCCCATTGTTGTGTCTGCTGTGTCAGTCTGTCCCGTTGAGGGTCTTCCTGTCGGGTGCTGACCCTCCACCATGCATAATGTCTTTTTCCAGGGACTGATCCCTACTAATAGGATGTCAAAAATATGTGAGACAAAGTCGCACCGTCTTTGCTTTAAGGAACATTCAGGCTGTACTTCTTTTGTCAGTTGGTGGTATAGTATATGCAGTGTTCTTTGCCAGCACCATAATTGAAATGCATTAGTTCTTCAGTTTTCCTTATTCATTGTCCAACTTTTACATACATATAAGGCAGTTAAAAACACCTTGCCTTGGGTCCAGGCAGGCATCCCTTAGTCTTCAGGGTGATTTCTTTACCTTTTTTTTTTTTTAATTTAATATGACTGAGTGAAAATGTACATTCCTGTGTAAATTTACATGCCCACCTATATGCAGCTTCCACTGCTCTCCCTGTCCGGTGACAGCACACTATTCCTCTCTGCTCCATACATGTCTCATCCTCCCAACAGTCTCCTTTACCCTCCTCTCCACCCACTCTCCTTCCTCCAGCAAGAGGTCAGCGGGGTGATATCCTATAGATGTATATAACCATAAAGTGCATCCAGTATATGGTCACTCTGCATCACCAAGTCCAATCCATTCGTGTCCGAAGAGTGGACCTTCGTTCTGATTTATGGGCAAGGGCAGCATCAGGGCTGGGGGCCATGCTCCCAGGGGAACCCTAAAACTGCTGGACCATCGGTTGAGGTCTTTTAGTAGAGATCTCAGGGTGCACCCCTTTTTATTCTTGTGTTACCAGTGAGACTTGACTTAGTGAGCTCCATCGCGGCTATCACTGGTGGTGGCCGGGCACTGTCTGGTTCTTCTGGTCCCAAGTCGATGTAGGCACCCACTCCTGTGGGTCTCTCTACCTTCTGGGTTGTCTTTAACGCATGTCATTTTGGTCCTTGGTGAGCATCCGTTCCTGCTGAGTTGGGACTATTTGCTGAGCCCTCGGATGGCAGCTTGGCAGCTTTTAAGACCCCAGACGCCACTCACCAATGCAGGGTACAGAGAGCCCTCTTAGCAAAACGCTAGTTGTGCCAATTGGCCTCGCGTTCGCCTAAGAGCATGGTCCCCTGCCCCCTGCCTCAGCTACTCTGTCCTTGCAATATTGGGTTAAGATTGAAGGAGTACTCAAATTATGCTGAAGTCCACTTAGGTTGTTCTTGTTTCCAATGTGTGCTATCACTGATTTCACCCAGCCAGATTTCTAGCAACTGTCTAATCTAAACCCCCCATCCTCTCTCAGTTCTTTGCTTCTTAACAATTCAGAGAAGTCTTTTGCAGCAGCAGATTTACCCAGTGCATCATTTGATTTTTTTTTTTATATTGTACTTTAGGTGATGGTTTACAGAACAAACTAGCTTCTTATTAAACAAGTAGTCCATGTGTTACTTTGTGATATTGGTTACCAGTCCAACAGCTTGTGAGCACTCTCACCTTCTAGAACTTGAGTTCCTTATTTCCAGCTTTCCTGTCTCCTCCTACCTTGCCCCAGCACTGGTATGCCGCTTTATTTGTGATTTTGTTTTATAGGCCTGTCATATGTTTATCTGTGTGTCTGTTATGATTTCTAATGCTATTGGAGCCCTGGTGGCAAAATGGTTAAGGGTGCAGGCTGCCAACCAGAAAGTCAGCAGTTTCAGTCTACCAGCCACTCTGTGGAAGCCCTGTGGGGTAGTTCTACTCTGTCCTTTGGAGTCTCTATGGTTCAGAAATGGCTCAACAGCTCATAACAGTTGGGTTTTTTATGATTTCTTATGATATAATGGATTGATTACAGGTGTGGTTCTTGAAACAGATATCATTGGTTCAGATATCTTGAAGAACTCTGATCCAGAGACACAGTCCAACACGCCTGATGTGCCATATGAACCAGATTTGGATATCGAAATAGATTTTCCAAGAGGTACTGAAATACAACATAATTATATACTGTGGTTATGGAATTTAGTTACGGAATCAAACTCTAGTTAAGTACTCAGTGCTTATGAGTTGCTTGTATTCTTATTTTAGGTTTTTTATTAGTCAGATAAAGCTCATTAGCTTTTGAAATGAAATATAGAATTAGATTGAATTGTAAGGGCCTTAGAATTTCTTAGAAACTTAAAAACCTTTCTGAAGGTTAATTTATTGAAGATGTTTTGAAGATACAGAAAATAATGTATCTGTTCCCCCTCCCTAAATTTTAAAATACTAGTAGCATTTTTCTTAAAAGCTTTTTAATAATTCAGTTTGAAAGAAAGTTATTTTATGGTGTTTTATGATTTATTATTTTATGAATCTCTCAGTGACAAAATAAGTAGAATATAAAAAACTTTTTTGGAAAAGGTTTAACAGATTGAAACATTTACATTGATACCATTTAGATCATTTAATTGAATTTCTGGTTTTGATAGCTTTGAAGATGTTATACAGGTTTGTGAAAATTCTGTGTTGATGTTCGTTACACATAATGTATATTTTTATTTTGTTTAAAATTTATACAACAAAAGTACACTAATTCATTAAGTTCTGCGTAGATAATTTAGTAACGTTGACTGTATTCTTCAAGTTGTGAAACCGTTCTTGCTAATCTTTTCTAAATCATTAAATTCATTGTCCTCTAAGCAAAAACTTCCTCTGTGTCCCTCCCTCCCACCTTTAAATCAGAATCCACTGCATTGATTCCAAATTATAAGGACCCTCTAGGACACAGCAGAACTACCAAATAGGGTTTCCAGTGAGCAACTGGTAGATTCAGACTGCCGATCTATTGGTTAGCAGCTGAGCTCTTAACCACTCTGCAACCATGTTTCCAGTCCTAGGTCTGCGTACCCCGAATTGAAAGTAAGAACTCAGACAGAATCCTGTATGACAGAATTCATTGCAGCACTTTTTGCAAAGTGCTGTTTTGGTTTGGTTTTCCTATACCTAGAATTGAGATTCCTAGGTCATGTAGTAGTTCTGTGTTGAGCTTTTTGAAAAACTCCCAAATTATTCTTCACAGTGGCTCTACCATTTTATATTCCCAGCAGCTCTACAACCTTGCCAGAACCTTAAAAAAAAAAATCATTGCCATTCTATCAGAGGTGAGGTGGTATCTCATTGTGTTTGGGGTTTGCTTCTCTCCCTAAAGGCTGAAGGAGTCTTAGTGTCCTGAGAGTTACAGCTGCTGAACAAAAAGTTGGCAGTTTGAATACACCAGCTGTTCCTCGGAAACCCTACGGGGCAGTTGTACTTTGTCTTAGAGGATTGCTTTGAGTTGCAGTTAATTAATGGCAAAAAGTTTTTTTTTTTGGCTAATGATGGTGAGCGTATGTTCATGTGCTTGTTGGCCCTTTGAATTTTCTGTTTCTGAAATTGGAAATCCCTGTGGCATAGTGGTTTAGTCCTGTGTCTGCTAAGCAAAGGATCAGCAGTTGAAATCTGCTAGATGAGTTGGGTAGGTGCTTTGTGGAAACTATGGGGCAGGTCTGCTCTGTCCTGTAGGGTTGCTGTGAGTCAGAATTCACTCAGTAGCAGTGGGTTATTGATGAAATGTCTGTAGTATCTTTTGCCCATTATTTGTTTGGGTAATTTATCTTTTTGTTGCTAACACAAAGTTTTTTAAGAGATGGATCAAAGTTTATCAAATCTTACTGAAAAATGTTATTGCCATCAAGTCAATTCCAACTCATGTGACTCTTTATGTAGAACTGTCCCGTAGAGTTTCCAAGGAACATCTAGTGAATTCAGACTACTAGCCTTTTTGTTAGCAGCCATAGCTCTTAACGTATGTATACCACCAGAGTTTCTTCAAATTGCATCCAAAAAAACCAGAACCAAGCCCACTGCCATCAAGTGAGGTTCAACTTATACATCAGAGTAGAATTGCCCCATATAGTTTGCAAGGATTTGGTTAGCAGACGTAACAGTTAACCCACTGCAACACCAGGGTTTGCTCAAATCTGATAGATCCTGTGCCATCAACTCAGTTCTACCTCATAGAGACCCTATAAACAAAACATACCTTTACTCCTCATCCCAGCACAGGTTATCATATTTTCTGGATGATTTTTTTGTTCCCTTCTTTATGTAACACAAGCATGTATCAGTATAACTGAAAATAAAAGTTGCATAATTTGTTTTATAGCGGCTGAGGAACTTGATATGGAAAATGAATTTTTATTACCACCTGTTTTTGGAGAAGAATATGAGGAACAGCCCAGACCACGATCTAAAAAAAAGGTATTCTTGAATCTACTTAATATTTTGTTTGAGGTGTAGAATAATGATACAGTAATGTTGCTGAGAATGTGAGAAGAGGTAATTTTTTCCAGGTTGTAAAAGACTTCAAGAGATAATTTCTCTTTTTAGTATCAAATATTTCTTAGACTTAGCTATCCTATCATTTAAGAAGTGAATTATTACCACTTACGTGTGCTTTTGTGTTTGTCAACACATAGTTGAAATAACAAACAGTTGATAAAAAAGTAAGTGTAATTCTTTGACATGAATTGGGACTAATTTGTAGGGAGCTATTTAGCCATTATTTTTGATGAGTTTATTCATTGAGGTTAATATATGCAGATTATTTTTGTATCTGGTCTCTATTAAGCATGCCAGCACATAGACTATACTGTCCAGTTTGATCATTCAGGCAGGCAGTATCTAAATGTATTAGCAGGTATAATTGTTTTAATATTTTATCAACTCATATTTCTGTTTTTCAACCTCAAAGATGAAGAGAAATCCTAAGAAAGATGCTTTCACAAATTTCTCAAAAAATAAAACTGAAAAGAAAAAACAAGTGAGCACATGCAGTAAATGAAGTTGGACTCTTTGCTCACACCGCATGCAAGTTGTCACACCATATGCAGGTTAAATCAGAATGGATGATAGACTTACAGAGCTAAAACTAAAGGCCTCTGAGGAAATAAAAACACAGGCGTAGAGTTAGGCCTGGTTTCATAAATACAACACCAAAAACACAAGAACAAAAGAAAAATCTGTTGACATGGAAAGTAAAAACTTCTACTGCTAACAGTACATGAAGAAAGTGAAAAGAAGTGGGCGTTTGTTCTCTGTAAGGTAGAGTCACAGCAGTATTCTTCAGTTTCTTCTTTATGTCCATATTTTAGAATCATTTTATTTCAGATTATTAATTTATGTATTTATTTTCTAATCATAAGTGACTCAATAAAATATGGTATGTTTTTCTTCTACAAAATAATTTTTATTCACCTATATCATTCTTCGAGTTACGTGTCAGGAGGTGTTGTTAGAGGTAATGAATCACTCTCAGATCGAGAAATACCAGCAAATTCTAAGCATGTAAATATAAACATACTTTTTAATTTGTGTTTGTTGAGGACTGATTTTCATAGAGAAATGAGATAATGGTAGACTGAAAAAATACATTGCAATGCTGTTTTATTAATAGGGAGCAAAGAGAAAAGCTGTATCAGAATACCAGTCTCATGATGATAGTTCTGACAATTCAGAATGCAGCTTTCCTTTCAAATACACATATGGTGTAAATGCATGGAAACACTGGGTCAAAACTCGGCAGCTTGACGAAGATCTTCTAGTATTAGATGAACTAAAGTCTTGTAAGTATTGTGATTTACTTTTTCGTAAATCCTATTTAGAAAATCAAGATTTTGATATCAAGCACCGCTAAGTTTAAAAATGTCAATACAGCTGGAAAATGTGTAAGACTGATCCTAAGAATGCGTGATATTTTACTTTAAATTCCTTAAATGGAATAAGTTAGTTTCAGAAAGTTTCTTTACTTTAAGTAAGGGCAGTAAGTAACAATTACTGACTTCTTTTCATTTATTTATAGCTAAATCAGTAAAGTTAAAAGAGGATCTACTCTCTCACACCACAGCTGAGCTTGACTATGGGCTGGCCCATTTTGTCAATGAGATCCGGAGGCCAAATGGAGAGAATTATGCACCTGACAGCATTTATTATCTTTGCCTTGGGATACAGGAGGTTTGTAATTTGATATTCATTTTAGAATACAGTATTAAGATGAGAGGACTTCCTTACTGGTTAAGTGCCACGTGTGCTAACTAGAACGTTGGCAGTTCACATGTGCCAGGTGCTCAATGGAAACTGTATGGGGCAATTCTGCTCTGTCTGCAGGGTTGTCATGAGTCGGAATCAACTCGATGGCAGTGGGTTTGGCATTTTGGGTTTTTTTTTACTATTAGCATGAAGTTCATGGTTTGAACCCATCCAGAGGTATCCTGGGTGACAGGTCTGGTGATCCGGGTTCTAACGAGGTCATAGCCTTGAAAGCTTTTTGGAGCAGCTGTACTGTGCACACTTGAGGTCACCATGAATCTTAATTGATTCATCAGCACATAGCAACAACACTAATGTGATATATGGCTGTGGTAATTCTTGGAGAGCAAATTGTGCTTCAAGAATATTTAGGAGTAGCTATCTGAAACAGTGATTAGTTGATTTACTAAGAAAGGCAATGAGAAATTTAATCACTGAGAAATAGGATGTTGTAACAGATTTGCCTAGCTGCTGTGTATTTATATAGGTGTTTCTGCTGTAGTGCAATGTGTATATTCTTGAAAATCCTCATGTTTTCCAAAATTGTTTATCAAAACAAAAAAAAAATTAAGGGAAAAAATACAGTGTTAGGGAAAGGCCAGTCAGTTTGTATATTTCTTGTAACTGGCTTAACAACCATGCATATTTTATATACTATAGTGCTATAGTATATATAGATTAGTGGAAGGAGCTTTAAGGAAGGGTATTGGCTCCTGAATTACATAAACAAGGACAAAATGTACTAAGGTTGGATGGAGTTAGCCTTTCCAAGGGCAAATATGTGACTAATCTGAGACAAGGGGAGGTGACTCTTGTTTCATTAGCAACTATTCCTTTTTTGCTTCCTACATTTCGCTGTGTTGTGATTTTATTTCCAACTCATGTGGTGCTAGGTTACATGAATATATGAAGAAGAAAGTCATGGATGACTTTCAGGGTGGTACCATCCCCTTTTTACCATTTTCAGATAAACCATTTATGATGCACACTTGATAGATATTTATACCTGTAGTTCCATGCTGATATATGTGTAAACAGACCAATATGTCTGTTTCCAAATAAATTCTCTAAATAGTAGATCTGGTTTTGCTATACACAGGTGATAGTGTTCCTCATAGTGTAATTGCTCAGTTGTTGTTTTTAGGTGCCATTTAGTTGGTTCTGACTCCTAGTGACCCTGTGAACAAAAGAGGGAAACACTCCTTGATCTGGCGACATGTCCACAATCATTTTTATCCTTAAGCCCATTGTTAGAGCCACTGTGTCAGTGCATCTTGTTGAGGGTCTTCCTCCTCTTTGTTGACCCACCGCTCTACCAAGCATGATGTCCTTCTCCGGGGACTGACCCTCCTGACAGCATGTCCAGAGTATGTAAGATGCAGCCTAGCCATCTTTGTTTTCAAGGAGCGCTCTGGTAGTACTTCTTCCAGAACAGATCTGTTAGTACTTTTGGTGGTCCAGGGTAAAAATTCAGCGTTCTTCTCCAATACCACAAAGGCATCAATTCTTCTTCCTTTGTTTATTGGCCAGCTTTCACATACGTGTGATGCGATCGAAAATATCGCGGCTTGGATCAGGCTTGCCTTCATCTTCAAGGTGACATCTTTACTTTTCAGTACTTTAAAGAGGTCCTTAGCAGCAGATTTTCCCAGTGTAGTGTGTCTTCTGATTTTTTGACTGCTGCTTCCATCCGTGTTCATTGTCGACCCAGGTGAAATGAAATCTTTGATAACCTCAGTCCTTTCTCCCTTTATTATGATGTTGCTTATTGGTCCTGTTGTGAGGATTTGTTTTCTTGATGTTGAGGTGCGATCCACACTGAAGGCTGTGGTCCTTGATTTTCATCAGTAAGTGTTCCAAATCTTGTTCACTTCCAGTAACTAAGGTGATGGTGTCTGCGTTGACGCAGGTTGTTAATGAGTTAATCCTGATGCCACGTACTTCTTTATATAATCCAGCTTGTTGTTGGATTATTTGCTCGGCATACAGATTGAAAAGGTATGGTGGAAGGATACAACCCTGACGCACACCTTTCCTGACTTTAAAGCATGCAGTGTTCCCTTGTTCTGTTAGTATGACTGCGTCTTCATCCATATGCAGATTCCTTAAGAACATGATTAGGTATTCTAGAATTCCTGTTCTCTGCAATGTTAGCCATAATTTATTGTGATCCACAGAATCTAGTGCCTTTGCGTAGTCAAGGGAACACAGGTAAACATCTTTCTGTTATTCTTTGCTTTCAGCCAAAATCTGTCTGACATCAGCAGTGATACCTCTGGTTCCGTGTCCTCTTCTGAATCCAGCTAGAGTTTCTGGCAGTTCTTGTCAAGATACTGTTGCAGTTGCTTTGAAGGATCTTGAGCAAAATTTACTTGTGTGTGATACTAATGATATTTTTCTGTCATTTCTGCATTCAGTTGGATCAGCTTTCTTTGGAATGGACATAAATAATGGATCTTCAGTCAGTTTGCCAGGAAGCTGTCCTCCAGATTTCTTGGCATAGATGAGTGAGCACTTCCAGCACTCTGTTGAAATATCTCAGTTGATATTCCATCAATTCCTGAAGCCTGGTTTTTTGCCAGATGCCTTCAGTGCGTCTTAGACTTCTTCCTTCGGTGTGTGGATTACTGATCACATGCTGCCTCTTCAAATGGCTGAACATAGACTAATTCTTTCTGGTATAATGACTGTGTATTTCTTGCATCTTCTTTTCATGCTCCCTGAATCGTTTAATGTTTTCCCTCTAGAATCCTTCACTGTTGCGACTCAAGGCTTGAATTGTTTCTTCAGTCCTTTCAGGTTGGGAAATGCAGACCATGTTCCTTCCTTCTGGTTTTGCATTTCTAGCTCTTCAGCACATGTCATTACAGTAGTTACTTTTGTCTTCTTTAGCTGCCGTTTCAAGTCTTCTGTTTAGGTCTTTTACTTCCCCCTTCCTTCCTGTTGTTCTAGCTGCTTGACATTTGAGGGCAAGTCTCAGTGTCTCTTCTGACATCCAGTGTTATGTTTTCTTTCTTTCCTGTCTTTTTAATGACCTCTTGCTCTCCTCGTGTATGATGTCTTTGGTAATACTCCACAGTTCATCTGGTCTTTGGTTGTTACTGATCAGTACATCATATCTGTTCTTGAGATGGTCTTTGAGCTCAAGAGAGATATGCTCAAGGTCATTCTTTGGCTCTCCTTGAATTGTTGTACCTGTCTTCAGTTTCAGTTTGAATTTGCACCTGAGTAGTTGATCTGTGCCACAGGCAGCACCTGGTCTCATTAATGACTGCTGATACAGAGCTGTTCCATTGTCTCTCTGCTCAAATGTAGTCAGTTTGGTTCCTGTGTTTTCCATTTGGAGTGGTCCATGTGTACAGTCACCGTTTGTGTTGGTTGATAACAGTATTTGCAATGCAGAAGTTGTTAGACCTGCCAAATCCTGTTGTATGATCTCTGGCATTATTTCTATCACCAAGGAGTTATTTTCCAACTATCGATCCATCTTCATTTCTAATTTTTGCATTCCAGTTACTAGTAATTATCAATGGTGTCCTGCATGTTCAGTCAATTTCAGATGATACAAGCTGGTAAAAATATTCAGTCTTTTCATCTTTGGCCTTAGTGGGTGATGTGTAAATTTGAGTAATATTAGTATTAACTGTCCTTCCCTACAGACGTATGGATATTACCCTAACACTGACAGCATTGCACTTCAGGCCAGATCTTGAAATGTTCTTTTTGATGATGAATACAACTTTTCCTCTTTGAAGTTTTCATTCCCAGCATAGTAGACCATATGCACTGGTTTGGGCCATTTTTAATCCGACAATCATATGGTTGTCGGATTAAAAATGGCCCAAACCAGTGCATTTCAGCTCACTAATGCATGGCATAGCGATGTTTATGTGTTCCATTTCATTTTTTTTAAATTTAATTTTTTATTTAATATAACTGAGTGAAAATGTACATTGCCGTATAGATTTACATACCCACCTATATGCAGCTTCCTCCACTGCTCTCCCTGCCCAGTGACAGCACACTATTCCTCTCTGCTCCATACATGTCTCATTCTCCCAACAACCTCCTTTCCCCTCCTCTCTGTCCACTCCCCTTCCTCCAGCCTGAGGTCAGCAGGATGACATCCTATAGATGTACAGAACCATAAAGTGCGTCCAGTATATGGTCACTGCATCGCCAAGTCCAGTCCATTCCTGTCCAAAGCGTGGACCTTTGTTCTGATTTATGGGCAAGGGCAGCATCAGGGCCGGGGGCCATGCTCCCAGGGGAACCCCGAAACCACTAGATCATCAACTGAGGTCTTTTAGTGGGGATCTTTTTATTCTTGTGTTGCCAGTGAGACTTGACTCAGTGAGCTCCATCGCGGCTATCACTGGTGGTGGCCGGGCACTGTCTGGTTCTTCTGATCCCAAGTCGATGTAGGCACCCACTCCTGTGGGTCTCTCTATCTTCTGGGTTGTCTTTAACGCATGTCATTTTGGTCCTTGGTGAGCATCCGTTCCTGCTGAGTTGGGACTATTTGCTGAGCCCTCGGATGGCAGCTCCGCAGCTTTTAAGACCCCAGGTGCCACTCACCAACGTGGGATGCAGAGAGCCCTCTTAGCAAAACGCTAGTTGTGCCAATTGGCCTCGCGTTTGCCTAAGAGCATGGTCCCCGCCCCCTGCCCCAGCTACTCTATCCTTGCAATATTGGGTCCAGATGGAAGGAGTACTCATGTTATGTTGAAGTCCACTTAATATTGTTCTTGTTTCTAATGTGTGCTATCACCGATTTCACCCAACCAGATACCTAGCAACTATGTAATCTAAACCTCCCCCTTCCCTCCCCTCCATTGCAGCTGTCAAAGAGTCTTTTCTTCTATGTTTTTGAGATCTTACTGTAGAGGTCTCATACAATATTTGTCCTTTTGTCCATTTCATTTTTCAGTTTTCCTGCATTCATGCTTCGTACATTCTAGGTTCCGATTATTAATGGTTGTTTGCAGCTGTTTCTTCTCATTTTCAGTTGTGCCATATCAGCGAACAAGGATCCTGAGGCCTTACTCCATCTGTGTTGTTACGGTCAAGTCTTCATCGAGGAGGCAGCTCTTTCTCAGTCGTTTTCTGAGTGCCTTCGAACCGGAGGGGTGGGAGGCTTACTTTCTGGCACAGTAGTTCTTTGAAATCATCTCATTAAAGCTGGTCGTACTTTAGGAGTTTCAGATAAATGTCATTCGCAAGTCTGTGAATCAGAGTGAGTCTGTTTTTCACAGGAACTTTTAGTTAGTCTCGAACAAATTTTACAGGTTTCAGCCCAAAAGTCAGAAAGGATTTTAGTTTCACATTTTGGATATTTCTAACTTTGATGGGTCGATAAAGGTTGATGTTTTCACAGATGTTTGTTTATAGGCCTAAAATTTAATGTTATGCTGCTAACAGATATTAGACACTGAAATAAATTACCCAATAAGACTAGAATTGTCTTATTTTGTACTTTATGTTTTTTTGAATATAGAAATCTTCTTAAATACTTATGGAGAAATAGCACCTGTGACTCCAAATTACCATGTATTCAATGGGTGATTACATATTTTGCAGTAGCAACCTAAAAGAAATAAGATAGGGTTTATCCTTTTTTTTGTATTGTTCTTTGATAGGTTTTTGTGCGTTTGGAGCTGTATACTTAAATGGTGATGTTAGTTCAGCATTCCAAGACCCCCAAAACCAAAAGGTGCTTTTACCCTTTTAAGTTTGCAATGAAAACTTTGTTTTACAGTAAAACCTGAAGAGTTACAAAGCTGTTGAATTATGTGTCATAAAATATGTATTACTGTTTTATTGTTGTTAATTGTCATTCAGTCGAGTTCCAACTCAGGGTGACCTCGTGTGCAAAGGATATTCTATTTTCATTTTCCTTAATTTAAATCAAGGAAATTGGCTGATGTCCTTAGAACCCTCTTTCAAGAAGTTGAGTCCCCAGTTGTTTTTTATTGACTGGAATTCAAAATATTAGAACTCCAAATACTGTTAAAGGTTTGAGAGCTAAATGGGTTGGTTAGTGATAATCGTGTCTTTAAACAATTTTTTATGACTTTTGAGTGTGTCTTATTTTGTAGGGTGTTGTTTTAACCCTTCATTGGGTTTTTGAAGCTTTTGAAAGCATGTTGCCAGGCCATTGTTCCAAGTCGCTTCTGTGTGGGCTGTAACCACCAACCTTTTGGCTCATCGAGCGCTGAACTGTTTACACCACTCAGGATGCTTTTACTTACGCTTATTGTTAACATGCATCTGTAAAATACTGAATTGTTAGTATTTCTAAACAGGTACAAGGTGCTTCCCCAGACCGCTCTAGGAAAATTATGTAAGATACATTTTTTTATATGTAGTCATAATGGAAGTAGGAATAGCATTGAGAAATTAGGTCAGATGTAGGTGAGATCATTTCAGTTCTCTAATTCAGAACAAGCTACATATAAATCCACTTAAGAGCAAACAGAAGCTTGGTTTTACTCTTTTGTCATACCTTATGCCATGCTATTCACATAGTAGGCATTCACTGAATTAGGTGACTATCATGCCTTTGTACAGTAGACCTATCTGCAATTTTTTATGACTTTTTTTAGTGTGTATTTTGTAGGGTGGTGTTTTAGCCCTATTTTTTTGGTTATGTTTTGGGGTTTTGTATAAAATGCCATATTAAAAACAAATGTTCTTGAAAACTATATCTAGATGATATAACTTGTTAAGGCAAAGAGTTCTAGAAGGTTTACAACAAAATAAAGTGATTATCTACCCTACCCACCTCTTTGGTTCCAGTTTTCTTCCCTAAATTCAAATACTTCTGCTGTTTTCTGTGGTAGTTTTAGTTTTGTTTTTAAATCTTGTCATGGAATTCATTCTAACTCACTGAATTTATAGGAAAAAGTAAAACAGCCCTTATGGTTGCCATAGCAGTAATCATCCTCACAATCAGAATGCCACATCTTTATCCCATGAAGCAGCTGGTGAGCTTGAACCACCAACCTTTAGATTGGCACCTCAGTTCTTAGACTGCTTCATCACTGGGGCCTCTTGCTAGGATCATGCTGGCTTCATAAAAAGTGTTTGAAGTATTCCTTTCCCATTTTCTGAGTTGGTGTGAGATATGGTATTATTTATTCCTTAAATGTGTGATAAAATCCATGTGTGGAACCATATATGGGCCTGTGATTATTTTTTGCAGGGTGGGGTGGACAGGTTGGTTTTTAGTACTAAATCAGTTACTTTAGTTGATGTAAGTTTATTTAGGTTTTCTCTTTGTTGATGAGCCAAATTTACAGTTGTACCTTTTAAGAAAATTATGCATTTCATTAAATTTGTTAACATAAACTTGATAATATTCACTTACTGTTCTTTTCGATAAGACGTAGGCATCCTTCTTTCATTTATAGTATTGGAGATTTGTGTCTTCGTTTCTTGAATGGTCTAGTTCAGAGATCAGCAAACTTTTTAAAACTTAAAGACAAGTATTTTAAGCTTTGTAGCCCAAGAGGTAAAAAAAAAAAATTGGGTTATTGTGTAGCCATTTAGATAATCACTTAAAATATAGTCATTAATTATTTAAAACCCAACAAAGCTTACAATCTGTAATAGATGTGTGACTGATATGATTGGACCCAGTAGGACTAGCCATAGTTTGCCGAGACCCTCCCCTGTTTTAGCTAAAGGTTTATCAGCTTTATTGTGAGAACCAGCTTTTTGTTTCATTTAGTCTTTGATCTTATTATTTCCTTTCTTAATTTACTTATTTCCCCAGTTTTTTACATGCATGCTTAGATCGTTGTTCTGTTCTTTTCTAGAAAGTATCTCTAGCCATAAATTTCCCTCTGAGAACTAGATTAGCTGCGTTCCGCAAGTTACGATATGTTCTATTTTCATTTTCCTTAATTTAAATCAAGGAAATTGGCTGATGTCCTTAGAACCCTCTTTCAAGAAGTTGAGTCCCCAGTTGTTTTTTATTGAATGGAATTCAAAATATTAGAACTCCAAATACTATTAAAGGTTTGAGAGCTAAATGGGTTGGATAGTTAGTGATAATCATGTCTTTAAACAGGTTCTGCATGTACTCATAATTGTTTCCTAAAAAGATTGCTTTGTGGTTTGTTATCATCCTTGGACTTACATTTACATATTTGGTTTACTTTGTATTTTGAAGACTGTATGGTATTTGTAGGCAACTTTAAAAATAATCCTAAAACTCAGTGTAAAGTTACCAAAAATACACTTTCTAGAAGTCAGTGCTGTTTAATGTTACTTCAAGGATGTATACAAATGTAAAAGCTATTTTGGGGACAGAGTGCATACTTTTCTGTCAGTGCACGTACTGGTTTTGTTCACATCTGACAGCAAGAATAAGATAATGTTGAATAGAAAGTATAATTTTCTTAGATATGTCTGTAGAGGTAATAGCATCTTTAGTTTTTAAGACCAAGTCTGATAAATGTATATGTAGAGAATAGCCACTTCTGTTTGTATATTGAGAAATTAATTATGGATGTTTGCAACTGTATGAAGAGGTAGTACAGCAGTTTTTTTTCCTTCGTTCACAAGGAGCTGGTTTTTCTGACTTTATAAGGAATGGTGGCTATTAGTAAACACTCATATGATATGGAAAATCATGAAATCTACTAATCATTAAATAACCATAACTAATATGTGATCATTCTTTCATATACAGTCTTACGTATGTGAACAGATGTCCCTCACAGAAAATTAGCATGAATGGCATTATAGATACTCTCTTTCTTTCATTTCTTGCCACCTGGAAACCCTGGTCACGTGGTTAAGAGAGCCTAACCAGAAGACAGGGAGTTCAGATTCTCCAAGTGCTTCTTGGAAACCCTATGGGGCAGTTCTGTTCTGTCCTTTAAGGTTGCTGTGAGTTGGAATTGACTTGATGGCAATGGATTATGGGCAACGACATGACAGCTAACTTAACATATACTTCAGTATATTTTTTGCCATGTTCGTAAAAAATACATGAGAATTTTTGGCAATCACATTGCTGTGTTACTTCTCTCCCACTCCATACTTGCCAGTGCACAGTGGCAGTCTCAGTCAACTGGAACAGACCTAAATGTAATATTTCATAGCATGAGGTAACACATTGAATTCAGTCATTTCCACAATGATTGGCATTCCCTTTACTTTACAGGATTTTGTCTTTATAAACAGAGTTGTGCACTCTTCCTTTTCCTCCCTAAATCTTAGATAATTATCCTTACATACTGGTAACTATATTTCTGTGAGGTAAGATTCCTGAAAGAGTATCCTTGGATCATAAGAATTGTATATTCTTGTTTTTGAAATACATTACCAGATTGCTTTTTAAAGGAGCTGAGAATCTCTTTGTGTTTGTTGGCTATTTGGTTTTGTTTTTCTGTAAATTGTACCTTTGTCTAGTAAGTTGTTTATCCTTTTCAGTTTGTAAGAGCTTGTTTATTCTGGGTAGTAATCTTTATTTGTCACTTTGCCAGGACTTGTATTTTTTACAGATAAATCTTTTATCTGGAAGAATTTGTGTTTTCACAAGTGTGGGTTCCGTTTACTAAATTGAAAAATAGAGTAAGCTCATTTATGTGGCTTGCTAATTCGAGATCTGTATAAATGGATAATTTTCCAAGAACTAAAATTCTATTAAAATACATAGTGTATTTCTCAACCTGTTTAATCTTTTCATTGATTCAGAAAGGTCTTTAGAATTTATTTGTCATGTAGCAGTAATGTGATGGATTCAGAGTTTGTTTATCTTTCATTTCATTAGCCAAACACTGGTTAAGTGCCTAATGTGTACTAGATGCTACACTTAATAAACTGTGCTAAGTGAGTGACGTGGCATTTAATTCTCCCAACAACCTTACTATTACTAATATTATTAGTAGTAGTTTATAATTAGAAAGTAGAACCTTAGGTTCAGTAACTTGCCCATGTTAGCACATGACATAATTTTGAATTTAGGAAGCAGTTCAAATTAAAAGCCAGTATGGTGTGCTTTGTTCAGGGATTTGAAATATGTTGACAAGTGATACTTAAACAATGCTAGAATTATGATATGTTGTTGTTGGTTTTGATAGGTGCTGTTGAGTCGGTCCTGACTTAATAACAACTCTGTGAACAACAGAATGAAAGACAGCTGTGTCCTGTGCCATGCCCACAATCATTTTTATGCTGAAGCCTTTTTTTGCAGTACAGTGTCAATCCATCGTGTTGAGGATGGTCTTCTTTGTCACTGACCCTGCACTTTACCAAGCATGATGTCCTTCTCTAGGGATTGGTCACTCCTGACAACATGTCTGAAGTCTGTAAGATGGTCTCACCATCTTTGCTTCCAAGGAGCATTCTGGTTGTGCTTCTTCCAGAATAGATCTGTTTGTTCTGTTGACATTCCCTGGTTCTACAATACCACAATTCAGAGTATCAATTCTTCTGCCTTCCGTATTCATTGTCCAGCTTTCACATGCGTAAAAAGACCATGGCTTGGGAGGTACACCTTGGTCTTCAAGATGACATCTTAAGGTGATTGTTTTTATATGTCCTTCTGGTCTCAAGACTATGACCTCAAGGATATCAAAGTCACCAAAAATAACTTGGAGGTTGCCAAGGACTTGTTTAAAAGTGTTTTCAAGTCTGACCGAGAACTCTAACATTTAGAAATAAATAAGAAGATACAAGTATTTTCGTTTTTTTAAAAAAGATGACATGTTTACTTTTTTATACTTTAAAGAGGTCCTTTGCAGCAGGTTTTCCCAACACAGTGAGTCTGGATTCTTGACTCTGCTTCCATGGGTGTTCATTGTGGAACCAAGTAAAATGAAATCCTTGACAACTTCAGTCTCCCATTTATCATGGTGTTGCTTACTGCTCCAGTTGTGAGGATTTTTGTTTTCTGGATGTTGCCTTAAGGCTGTGGTCTTTGTTCTTCATCAGTAAGTGTTCCATTTCTTCTTCCAGAAAGCAAGGTTGTGTCATCTGCATAACACAGATTGGTAACAAGTCTTCCTCCTTGTTCTTCTACATACAGTCCAGCCTCTCTGATTATTTGCTCGGTGTACAGATAGAAAGGGTGTGTTGAAAGGATACAACCCTGATGCCCATCTTTCCTGACTTTAAACCATGAAATGTCTCCTTTGTGTGTCTGCACTACTCCCTGTTGGTCTGTATACAGATTCCTGATGAGCACAATTAAGTGTTCTGGCATTTCCATTCCCCACAGTGTTGTCCGTAACTTGTCATGGTCTACATGGTCAAATGGCCTTTCCATAGTTAATCACAGTCAGACATGTTTCTGGTATTCTCTACTTTCAGCTGTGTTCCATCTGACATCAGCAGTGATATCCCTAGTTCCACATCTTCTTCTGAATCCAGCTTGAATTTCTGGAAGTTCCCAGTCAATACACTATTGCATTCACTTGAATGATGTTGAGCAAAGTTGTACTTGCGTGTGATATTAATGATATTGTTCAATAATATCCGTGTGCGGTTGGGTCTCCTTTCTTGGGAATAGGCATAAATATGGATCTCTTCTAGTCAGCTGACCTGATAGCAGATAGCACTTCCAGCTCTGCATCCACTTGTTGAAACATCTAAGTAGATATTCCATCAGGTCTTAGAGACTTGTTTTTGCCAACACCTGCATTGTAGCTTCAACTTATTTCAGTACCATGGGTTCCTGATCATGTGATACCTTTTGAAATGGTTAAATTTCTACCAATTTTTTCTGGTGCAATGACTCTCTTTGTTCTTTCCGTCTACTGTTGATGCTAAGTCGTTTAATATTTTCGTTGTAGAATCCTACACTGTTTCAACTCAACTCAAGTCTTGAATTTCTTTTTCAGTTCTTTCAGCTTGAGAAATGCAGAGTGTGTTTTTCCCTTTTTGGTTTTCCATCTCCAAATCTTTGCACATATTATTATAACACTTTGTCTTCTCATGCTGCCTTTTGAAATCTTCTGTTCAGTTCTTGCACTTCATCACTTCTTCGTTTGCTTTAACTACTTACCATTCAGGAGCAAGTTTCAGAGTCTCTTTTGACATCCAGTTTCCTTTCTTTATTGTCTTTCTTTCCTGTCTTTTTTAATGACCTCTTGCCTTTCTTCTCAGATGGTGTCTTCTATGTCATTCAACAACTCATCTAACCTAGGGTGCGTTAAAACCAAATCAAACTCACTGGCATCCAGTCAGTTCCCACTCATAGCGACCCTAGAGACAGTGTGGAACTGCACCATAGAGTTTCCAGGGTGCACCTGGTGGATTTGAAGTGTTGACCTTCTGGTTAGCAGCTGTAGTATTCAACAAGTAAGCCATCAGGCTTTCCGAGGGTATGTTAGTGCATAAAGATGTAGGTGTGAAAACAAAACAGTGAATATATTTTGAAGTATGTCTTGAAGTACACGTAGAAATATAGTAGACAGAAGATGAAGGAAGGACAGTGGCATTCTAGGAGGAGAGAGAAGTGTATGCAAGGACTTGGGTTTTAGCAACCGCTTAGCATAACTGGAATGTAGAATGTGAAGTGGAGAAAGAGCTTTGGGGGGTGAGTGAGGTTTGTAATAGGTAAGATTCATATCCCTTTAAGATGTTCAGACTTTTTCTTTTATGCAGGGAGAAACATGGAAAGGTTTTAAGCAGTTTTGAAGGACAGATTCAGTGTTCTTTTTCTTGGAGGTAGCCACCTTGAAAGCTAGAATGTTACTACTGAAACATAAATTACTGTCAAATTAATTTTTTTTAACATTTTAAAGAAACTTTCAAATGAGTAGTTGATAGAACCAATTTTAGAGTAAAAGGTAGCATATATTAAATATATCTAGTATGCTTCAGATGATGACTGTCTTATATTCTCAGTATCATTTTAGTTTTATAAACTATTGCCTGTTGTTAGATATGGTGCCTTCTATAGGCAGCTCTCCAGAGCATCTTTGACAGTACACAGTTCCTATTTTAGTGACAATACTTAAGCAAACATAATGGTCTGAATATATTCTCTAAAGTGTGTGCATGCATATGTGTATGTACAGATAACTGTTTTTCATGCTACTTTCTCAAATAACAATGTGATACCTTGTATTTAAGTAAATAAATGTCTGCCCATGTGCTGCTTTACTGTTAGAGTGACTTTAATCCATAAGAAACAGAGCCCTTGAAATGCAGTTAGTCTGAAATAGTGCTCTAAATATCAAGTACAGATTTTAAAGACTTTATGTGAAATAAAAAATAATGTAAAATATCTCAATAGTCTTTATGTGATCCAATGTTGAAATTATTTGTTTTGGATATATTGTGTTAAGTATATTATTTAATTCTACCTGTTGTTATTTTTTAATGAGTTTATGTTTTTAAAAGAAGACACTTATTAATTCAGATAATTCTGTAACTGAATACTTTTTGTGAAGATACTTTTCTTAAGTTGTGGTAGAACTACATGTAACAAAACATTTGCCAGTTTAGCAGTTTTTATATGTACCATTCGGTCATATTAATTACATTCGTCATGTTGTACAATCAGTACCGCTATGAGTGTTGGAGTTACTCTACCACTGTTAAACAGAAACTCAGTGCAGCCTATGCAGTAGCCCGTCCTTTCCCCCACCCTCCCAACTATGGTAACTTTGGTCTTTTAGACATTTGTCTGTTTCATGTAAGTGGGATTATAAAAAAATATTTGGCATTTGTAACTGACTGACTTCACTCAGTGTGTTTTTAAATTTTTTTTTAATTGCAGTACACATACACATGTAAATAACATTTGCCAGTTCATCATTGTTCAGGTATATTGTTGAGTGATAACAGTTACGCTGTACAGCCATCACCCCTAGTCGTTACCAGATTTGCCATCACTAGAACACAGAGACTGATTTCTAAACAGTGGTTCCTCTTTTTGACCTCCTTTCCACCCGTTGTAACAACTGATAAACTTTGTTCTGTGTACATTTGTCTGGTAATTACTTAACAAGTGAGATTGTACATTAATTCTGTTATGATTGACACATTTCACTGAGTATAATGTTTTCAAGGTTGGTCCATGTTGTAGCATGTATCAGGACTTCTCTTTTTATGGCTGGTAAATATCTGATAGTGCATACATACTGTGATATGTTGAGCAGTTCATTTTTGATGAATATGTAAGTGGTTCTCAATCTTTTGGCTCTTGTCAGTATTGACACAATGAACATGACATACATTTGTCTGCATGGCTGCACTCTTGAATATTCTCTTGAAATTTTATGTTGTTCAAGTCCCTTTTGATTGGGTTATCTTTGTGGTTAAGAAAGCATAATGCTTTCAAAGCCCATTGATGTGGTCCGCATTAGGACTTATTTCTCTTTATGGCCGGTTATTTCTTTGTATGTACATACTACATTTAAGTTGGGTTTATTCAGTTGTTTGTGGGCATACAGGTTGTTCTTACTGCAATGTCTCCATACTTACAAGTTAGTTCGTAGTAAAAAACCCTTTGGAGCAGAACACAGACTAAACATGTCTTATGGTATAATCCACAGGCATTTATTACCCACAGAAGAAACAGGGATGAGTAGAACATCACATGTGATTAGCCTAAGTTCCCTGAAGTTAGGCTCCTGTTCATAGGGTGGTGTCCAAGCGTATCTCCGTCTCCTCTTGGAAGAGAATACCTAAGCACCCAGCTTCTGAGATTAAATACTAATCAGGGAGCCATTTCTATGTGCCAGCTAGCATACACAGCGAGCTTAACTTTAACTGTGAGGGCAGTTAAACAGGGTGGTGAGAGTGACATGCACCACGTAGGCGATAGATATCATTTAGTGCCCTTGTTCAGAGTGATGTCAATGTACTGGTGTCTGAAAAGAGTCTTTCCTCCATGTGTCACTAGGATACCTTAAAAGACATTCTGGGTTTCTTCCCCTAAAACCTTAGTAGCTAATATGTCATTAGCAGCTAGGGAGACAGTGAGGGGGCAGTTAGATATAATACAACACACCTGTTCTTCTATCATCCACCTATTGGCTTTTGTAAATAGTGCTGCAGTGAACATCAGTGTATAGGTATCTGAATTTATGCTTCGATTTCTTTTGGGTATATATGTAGGAGTGGAATTTCTGGGTTATATGATAGTTCTGTTTCAAATCTGAAACACTTATTGATGAGATCAAGGACCACAGCCTTCAGTATGGATTGCACCTCAACGTCAAGAAAACAAAAATCCTCACAACTGGACCAGTAAGCAACATCGTCATAAATGGAGCAAGGATTGAGGTTGTCAAGGATTTCATTTTACTTCAGTCCACAGTCAACACTCATGAAAGCAGCAGTCAAGAAATCAGAAGATGTATTGCATTGGGAAAATCTGCTGCAAAGGACTTCTTTAAAGTATTCAAAAGTAGGGATAGCACCTTGAAGACTAAAATGCGCCTGAGCCAAGCCATGGTATTTTCAGTCACATCATATGTGTGTGAAAGCTGGACCATGAAGCAAAGAAGACAGAAGAAGAATTGATGCCTTTGAATGGTGGTGTTGGAGAAGTATGTTGAATGTGCCATGGACTGCCAAAAGAACAAACAGATGTGTTCTGGCAGAAGTACAATTGAAGTGCTCCTTGTAAGCAAAGATAGCAAGACTGCATCTTACATACTATAGACATGTCAGGAAGGATCAGTCCCTGGAGAGGGACACAGTGCTTTGTAGAGTGGAGGGCTGGTGAAAAAGAAGATGACCTTCTACGAGATGGGTTCACACAGTGGCCGCAGCCATGAGCTTACGCATAAAAACAGTTGTGGACATGGCACAAGACTGGGCGGTGTTTTGTTCTGTTATGCATAAGGTTGCTGTGAGTCAGAACTGACTTGATAACACCTAACAACAACAACGTGATAGTTCTGTGTTTAACTTTTCAAGCAATTGCCAGTCTGTTTCCCATAGCGACTGTATCACTTTAGATTCCCAGGAGAAATGCAGTAGGGTTCCATGAAGACACTTTAAAAAATATATATTTTATTGTGTTTTTGTTGAAAGTTGACAAGGAAATAAGGTTCTCATTTAACAGTTCTTATACACATTGTTCAGTGACATTGGTTATGTTTTTCACAGTATGGCAGCCTTCTCATTTCCATTTTGGTTGTTCAGTTTCCATTAATTTAGCTTCTCTGTCCCTCTAGTCATCTAACCATTGGGCTGGAGTGAATGTTAGCCATTTAGTTTTATCTACATGATTACTTTAAGGAGCACAGTACTCAGGGGTGATATTATTTATCAGCAGATCTGTCATTTAACTGAAAGGTGACCCCTGGGTGTGGTTTGAGTTCCAAGTTTAAAGTGTGTCAGAAGATAGTCTCAGTGATTCATCTAGTCTCTACTGGTCCAGTAAGTGTGGCTTATTTTAGGAATTTGAGTTTTGTTCTACATTTTTTCTCCCATTGTGTTGAGAACCTTCTGTTCATTCCGTACTTAGAACCGTCAGTGGTGGTAGCTGAGCACCATCTAGTCCTTCTGGTCTCAACATAGGTGATGCCATTGTTCATGTAGGCTTTTGATTCATGTTCTAAAGTTTGTTCTTCTGGTCTGAACATAGATGATGTCATGTTCGTACAGACTGGTTTCTTCTTGGAGTCTTCTGTTCTTACTCTTCATTCAACTCTGGACAAGTGGAGTCCAATAGTTCTGTCTTAGATGGCTGCTCGAAAGCTTTTAAGATCCTGGATGCTACTGATCAAACGATGCATTATATTATGCCAGTTGACTGAGCTGTCCCATAAGACTGTGGTCCTAAGCCCACAAACCTAGTAGACCAAGCCCATGAGATGTTTGGTTGTGTCTAGAAAGTATCCATAATTTTGCCCGCATGTGCTTTATTTTATGCTTGGCAATATGTGCAGCACACATGCATAAATACATACATATATACACACACACACGTCTATAATTAATATATGCCTTCCTGTATAAATTTATGCACACTTACATGTTTATGTAACCAGACACAAGTTTTTTAGTTACTGCTATTTGTGTGAAATTGGATGTACCTTCAGTGATTTTTTTTTTTTTAATGTGGTTAATCACATTAATTGTTTACCTGATGTTGAACCAGCCTTGCATCCCTGGTATGAATCCCACTTGGTCATGATGGATTATTTTCTTGATACGTTGTTGTATTCTGTTGGCAAGAATTTTGTTGAAGATTTTTGCATCTAGATTCATGAGTGATACTGGTCTGTAGTTCTCTTTCTTTGTTAGGTCTTTCCCTGGCTTAGGTATCAGGGTTATGCTGGCTTCATAGAATGAGTTTGGGAGTACTCCATCCCTTTCTATACTGTGAAATAGTCTCAGTAGTATTGGAGATAACTCTTCTCTAAATGCTTGGTAGAATTCTGCAGTGAAGCCATCTGGACCCTGACTTTTTTTTTTGGTTGGCAGTGTTTTGATGACTTTTTCAATCTCTTCCTTTGTGATGGATTTATTCAGTTCTGCTTCACGTTGTGATAATTTGGGTAGGTGGTATGAGTCAAGGAATTGGAGTGATTTTTTTTTAAATAAAAATTTCCAAATAAATTGTTCATTGACATTACTTGTATTTAACAGTCTGGCAGCCTTCTATTCATTTATGTCTATACTTTTCTATTTATGCTTAAACACCCATGTTTATTACAGTTTGTGCTGTGCTCACTACTTCCACACCCAGAGCCACATTTCCTGTCACCAAAAGTAACAGGTCTTTCAGTTCTAAGGTGTACTTACCTTGCCTACTCCTTCTCCCTGAATGAGATACTGGTGTCTGTATATTTATCAGAAATCCTGGTAGCGTGGTGGGTAAGTGCTATGGCTGCTGACCAAAAGGTTGGAAGTTCACATTCACCAGGTGCTCCTTGGAAACTCTATGGGGCAGTTCTTCTCTTGTCTCTAGGGTCACTGTGAGTCACAGTCGACTTGACAGCACTGGGTTTAGTTTGTTTTTTACAGTATTTACCTGTTCTTGTCTGTGTATAAAGGGAAGGAGGGAATCATACAATGTTTGTCCTTATATACGTCAGTTATTTCTCATAGCATCAGGCCCTCCATATATATCGTGTTAGATTTCCTGGTGTCATCATTGTTTTTTAGTGTTGCATGGTGTATTCCGTAATGTGTATAATACTGTGATTTGCTTATTTATTCATCCAGTGATGGCAACTTTGGTTGTTTCCATTGTTTTGATACTGTGAATGAAATTCAGCATGTTGTTAGGTGCTGTCAAGTCATTCCTTACTTACAGCAACTCTTTGTACTACAGAAAGAAACACTGTCCAGTCCGGCATCATTTACAGTCTTGGGTATGCTTGAGCCTGCTTTTGGAGCCAGTGTCATTCTAACTTGTTGAGGGTCTTCCTCTCTCTTGTTGAGCCTCGGTTTTACCAAGTGTGTTGTCCTTCTCTAGGGCTGTGTCACTCCTGACAAGATCTCCAAAGTATGTAAGACTCAGTGTCTCCATCTTTGCTTCTGAGGAACATTCTCTTGTACTTCTTGCAAGACAGATCTTTTGGTTCTTTTGTCAGTGCATGGTATATATTCAAAGGTGTGAATTCTGTCTTTATTCACTGTTAGCTTTCACATGCTTGTAATATGATTGAAAATAGTATGACATGGGTCAGGTGTATCTTAGCCTTTAAGATGACATCTTTACTTTTCAACACTTTAAAGAAGTCTCTTGCAGCAACTTTTCCCAGTGCATTGGGTCTTTTGATTTCTTGACTGCTGTTTCCATGGGTGTTCATTTTGGATCCAAGAAAAACGAAGTCCTTGACAATCTCAATCTTCTTCCATTTATCATGTTACTTATCGGTCCAGTTTTATTTTTGTTTTCTTGATTTTGAGGTGTAATTCATCCTGAAAGCTCTTATCTTCCCTTTTCAGCAAGCAAGGTTGTGTCATCTGCATAATGTAGGTTATTAATCAGCTTGTTGCGTTCCTCATGCTCTGTTCAAGTCTCCCCATGGTGGACAAACTGACAGAAACATGGGGGGCAGAGAACATAGGAGTGCATATATCGGATCATGGCAGTAGTTTTAGGTCTGTAAGGTATACTCCTAGAAATGGGATTGCTGGCCTGGAATATAGTTCTATTTGAGTTTTTTAAGGAAGTAGCAAACTGTTTTCCATAGAGGTTATACTATTTTACCGTCCCACCAGCAATGAATAAGAATTCCATTCTCCCCAGTGATTGTTTTTGTTTTGTTTTACTTTGTTTTCGTCAGTGCTGTTTTAGTAGTTAGATTGTGTCTCGTTGTAGTTTTGATTTGCATCCATCTAGTGACTAGCCATCATAAACATCTTGTCATGTGTATGTTGGCTGCTTGAATGTCATCTTTGGTCAAGATTCTGTTCGTGGCCTTTGCCTATTTTAGTATTGTGTTGTTTGTCTTTTGTTTATGATTTGCTGAGATTTGGGAGATTAGACCCTTAGCTAATAGTCTTTTCTGAAATTATTTTCCCAGTCTGTAGTTTCTATTTTTACTCTTCTCATAATGTCTTTTGATAAGCAGAAGTTGTTTTTATTAGGTTTCATAAAAGCAGTCTGTTTTGTCTTCTGTTAATCTATTTGTTGTAATGATTCATGTATTTGTTAGAATACTTGTTACCCTGTTTTTACAGAAGATTAGAGCTCTCAGTGATGTTACAGTTTTAGATTTGACTTTTGGATCTTTGATCCAGTTTGAGTTAGTTTTTATATTTGGTGTGAGGTTTGGACCCTGTTGCAGTTTTAGCTGGATATGTAGTTTTATCTAGTACCATTCATTAAAGAGACAGTGTTTTCTCTACTGGATGAATTTGACCACTTGTCAAAGATCAGTTGTCCATAGATATTTGGGTTTGTTTCTGAGTTCCCAGTTCTATCCCATTGGTTTGTGTGTCCATCACTGAACTAGTATCAGGTTGTTTTGATTACAGTGACTATGTAGTTTGTTTTGATATCAGGGCATATGAGGCTTGCTACTTTGTTCTTTGTTTCTTGATCCTGGTTTGGTTATTGTTGAGAATTCTTTCCTTTCTATATGAAGTTGGTCATCAGTTTTTCCATTTCTGTCAAGAATGCTGGAATTTCTATAAGAATTACATTGAATGTGTATATTGCTTTAGATAATACTGACATGTAATACTGACTGTAGTAAGCCTTCCTATTCATGAGCCCTGGTGGCGTAGTGGTTACGTAGTACAGCTGCTAACCAAAAAGTTGGCAGTTCAAATCCACCAGCTGCTCCTTGGGAACCCTATAGGACAGTTTAAATAAGTTAGAATCAACTTGATGGCAACAGGTTCAGGGTATTTTTTTCCCCCCTTTTTTCTTTTTTGGTAGTTTATGAGCACAGGATAGCTTTCCATTTTATTAGGTCTCTTGCGATAATATTGTTTCGTAATTCTCATGTATGAATTTTGTATGCCTATAGATAGGTTAATCTTTGGGATTTATTGATTTGGGGCTACTGTAAATGGTATTGTTTTCTGGATTCCTTTTTTGGAATAAAAGTTTTTGTTAGTGTAGAGGAAGCCAACTAATTTTTGTGTCTTGATCTTGTATCCTTTAGCATTGCTAAATTCTTCTGGTAGCTCCAGCAGTTTTCTTATGTAGTCCTGAAGATATGTTTCAGTCAGATGGGTTTGTTTTCCCTGGAGTTGTTTTCTCCCGATTGTTGATGTATTTGACAGTGTCTCCTTTGTCTGTGCTTTTGAAACCACAGCTTCTGGCAAAGGTGATTTTTTTTTCTTTTGTAGGTTCCCAGGTTGTAAGGGCTTTTGTGATAGAGCAGCTGTGTCTGTTTAGATTGGGTGTCTGTAAGTTGAGACAGCCTTTAATGAGAAAAATAAGAGACAACTGTAGTATGGTATATATGTGTTGCCGTTGTTAGGTGCTGTTGAGTCTGTGTCGACTCACAGGGATCCCGTGTAACAGAACAGAACTGCCCCCTGTGGTTTTCTAGGCTATAATCTTTGTGGAAGCTATAATCTTTGTGAAAGCTAAACTTTTAATTCACAGTGAAGTACGTAGACACACACACTCACACAGCACACACAGGCAACACACACACACACCCCTTTTAAAAATGTAATCATTGCCCTAGGATTTACAGTTTACATCTTTAATCATAGACTGCCTTCAAGTCTTCAAGTGATAATAATAATACTTCATGTGAAGTATAGGAACCTCGTAACAATATACTCCCATTTCTTTCTTCCTTGATACTTATTAACAATAAATTTTATAGTGCTGTATCGTATCATGTGTTCTATTTTTATATATTTCAGTTTTTAAAACCCACTGGAGATGAACTTTGCATACTTTATTGATTATATCTGTCTTTATCAGCCCTCGCTGTTAAGAGCTAAACTTTGTCATAGTAGGTTTTAAGGTTCATAAATTCTTACTGGCTCACAGGTGGAGAATTAAGTATATAAAGAGACGATAAGGGGGGGAAAAGCTATAGCCTAGCAGAGTGCAAGAAAGGAGCTTCAAATAGCTATAGGGTAGCGTTTTATCCTATCCTTACCTTTTTTTTTCTGGGATTTGTAATTACACTTAATTTAAAATTGAAATTTGTTTTCTGCATTTCTTGTATGATCCTTTATCTTCTGTTCTTTGTCTAACTGAGGATTTTAAGCTGGTTCTCAAAATTCTGTATTCTTAGGTATACATTTCAGTTTTTGAGTTTTTTAAACAACAGATTTATTGGCAATGTGATTGTTTGTGATTTCTAGACATGTAGGTAAAGCTGGTAATCTCTTGATATTAGTACAAACTGCTGTGTCAAGTCAATTCTGACTCACAGTGACCTTATAGTACAGGGTAGAATGGCCCCTTGTTTTCCAAGGAGCACTGGTGGGCTTGAACTGCGAACTTTTTGGTTAACCGACTTAGCACTTAACCACTACGCCACCAGAGTTTCGTATATTAGTATACTTAGACATACTTCTGCACACACAAAAATGTTTTTTTGGGAGGGTGCTGTCGATTAGCTACTACTGAAAAGCTTTAGTTGTTCTTGAAAAATGCAGAGTGCAGCTGATATATTTGCTGGTTATAATTAGCTGTTTTTTTCCTTCAAAAAGTTTTTTTCCTTCCTTCGTAGTACTTGTGTGGAAGTAATCGAAAAGACAATATATTTATAGATCCAGGATTCCAGACATTTGAGCAGGAATTGAATAAAATACTTCGAAGTTGGCAACCAAGCATACTTCCAGATGGTAATGTTCTTTTACTGTGACTCTCACAGTATTTTACCTGCCAGAATAAGATGTACAAAATCGATTGTATATTGATATTAGAGAAGATAAATTTGTTTCGTTTGATAGTAGCATTTTTGTTTCTATAGAACTCGTTAAAATTAATTGGGAAAAATTGTAGTTAAGTACCATATTTTTCCTAATATTCATGAATTCTCATCTGTTTATGTTTTATTGAATTAGAAATAAATCTGTCCAATAACCAGTGTTTATGAAGAACTTTAGGAAATGTGACCTACTTTGCTCCCGTTCTTCAGTAGAACAAGCAGACAATGAACAGGAAGGAATTTGAATCTGTTAAGAATCCTGAGAAGATGGGTGGTTTCCATTCACTTTCACTTACTTTCCGTATACATCTTGAATAGTAGTTTAAATTTCCATCTCAGTCTCCACTGGAGTTCTTAAGACATAGACGTGGAGTTCCTTGTTCCAGGAGTGTTAGTCCAGTGTGAAAGGCCTGATACTGCTCCTGAAGAGTTCCAGAGATAATTCTGAAATCCATTCTAGTTTGTTTTGTCTGATTGGAGAATTGATACAGGATTGTTCTTGAATTAACCTCACCTAGGTGGTTAAATGAAAAATCTTATTTATTGTTAGTTTTTAAAAATATTTCTCTCTATTTAAGGGTCAATATTTTCTCGAGTTGAAGAAGATTACCTCTGGAGGATAAAACAACTGGGATCACACTCTCCAGTAGCTCTTCTGAACACCCTTTTCTACTTTAACACTAAGTATTTTGGCCTGAAAACAGTGGAACAACACTTAAGACTTTCCTTTGGCACTGTGTTTAGGCATTGGAAAAAAAATCCTTTAACAATGGAAAACAAAGCTTGTCTTCGATACCAAGTGTCTTCCTTATGTGGAACAGATACTGAAGGTAATGTAAAAGGTTTTAATTTTGTTATTGTCTATGGGAGGCGGGGGCAGGGAATAGCTATACTTTACCTTACTAAGAACTGTCTGGGTCATTTGTTAAAACCTAAAAATGGTTATTTTAATAACTGCTGTCTTCTTAAAGCATAATAGTTCACTGTGTTTGAATTACTAGGAGCCATGTCTTTCAGCTTTGAAGGGTACCTATTTCTGTTCTTTGGTATAACAGATATAGGAGTGAACACAGTTACCTTGCTTCAAGATTTGTCATAGAGATTTATTCAACTTTTACTTTTTAAGATAAAATTACCACTGGAAAAAGAAAACACGAAGATGATGAGCCAGTATTTGAACAAATTGAAAACACAGCCAATCCTTCTAGATGTCCCGTGAAAATGTTTGAGTGCTACTTATCTAAAAGGTATATGTTAATGATGCCTTTTTTTTTTTTTTTACATGGTGTTGGGGAGAGGGTGGCCTGGAACAGAGGCAGAGACACACCAGTCCAAGGGTCCACTGAAGTTTATTCAAAGAGAAAGAGAGTGGGGTCTGAGCCAAGAGTGACTCAGCCTGCCTTTCCCCAGCAGGGCAAGCTTTTTATATAGTTTGAGGTAGTGTGGAGTAAGGGGGTTTCTGGTATGATAAGGAAAGAACAAGAAGAGGGGTGATTTGATGTAGAAGTTATTTATGATTTTATGGTTATACCAGGTGAGGCATGCCAGGCTGGTTTTGGTCATCCATGTGGGACATGTGTACCAGGCTGTCTTTCAGTTAATGGTGAAGTTTGATAATTGGATAAGATGACCTCCCTGAATTTCAGGGATAGAGTTCCCTCAACTTCCCACTTTTGGTTTAAAGACAGAGGGGCGTTGTTATCCTTGTAGCTACTTCCTGCTGACAAAGGTTGTTGGCTTGTCCTAGGGTATATAGGGAGTTGGGGGAATCCTCTGGCCTCCTGGCATTTTGTAAAGTGGGAGGTCCGTTGATTGTTTTTAGGGAAGCTTAGGTGTAGATCTTAGTCTCTTGGAGGAGCAGAATCTGATTCACTTGTTGGTTGGTATAGGCTGGTATTCTTAGAGGGCCATGAATTTAACTTGGAATTGTAGTCTGGAAGAGATACAGTGAATTAAGGTATTAAGAATTAGAGACCCAAAGGTAAGAATAACCAAAATGATTAAGAAGGATACTACCAGCGGCAATAATAGTAATGTTAACCAGCTGGATTTTTATAGCCCGTCTATGCCCAGGGTGTAAACTGGGGACAAATTAGGATGGGGATCTGAAGTATTGCTTTTTTGGATGACAGCTGCTTGTCCCTTGTTCAGTTTGGCTGTACTGATGGTAGCTTTCTGGTGCCCCCCAGTGGAAGTGGACATGTCTTTCTGCACTTGTTCCCGGAGTTAGTTCCATCTGAAAAATAACTTTGAGAAAGTTTATACAACTGTTTGGGGACCCATGTCAGTGGTACAGAACACAGTTAATACTGTTTGTCACTAGTTTTAGTCACACCACAGAGGCCCTCAGGCACCATGTCTTACTCCTGACTGTTGACTCAAAAGAGGTCTACATTTTTCATAAAATTTCCGTTGTGTGTTTCCCCACTAACTGTTCTGCCTGCCTTAACTCTCAGACCTTTTATGTAACCTGACTGGGAATTTCTTTTGGTATGTACCCTTCCGGTTCTTTAATTTTTAACATGTTAACCAACAGTATAAGTAATTAGTAGTCCTCATTTCTTACATGGAGTCGAGTTTTTAAATGTATTTGTTCCCAGTTTACTTACTAGTCCTTGACCCAGCAATACAACAGGGCATTAAGGGGTATATAGGAAGGAATGTCTTACTAATTGTAACCCTATCAGACTCAAAAGGGCCCAGTTAAGGTAGAGAAGGTGGCTTTTTGTGTCTAAGACAAATTGAATGTTCTCACTGTCCACATCAAGTGTAACCCTTGGTTTCCCCCTAGAGATGCCAATGGTATGGCCAAGTGACAGGCAGGTGTCAGGGCTCTGTCTGTAGTCTGTCTCTTCAGACCCCTCTTTCGAGAGTCATGATAGTGGGGCCTGTCCATCTGGGCCTGTGGGAAGTAGGCTAGGTGTCCTGTTTTAGGGTACTCGGGACATTCGGCTTTCCTTTTGTGACAGTACATGTATTGATTGGGGTCAGTACTAATCAGCCAGTGAGGTGATCCAGATCTTGATCCCGAGGGCCAACTGGGTTAACTCAAGGTGGGCACCAGAGTACTAGAGCCACCACACTGTAGTAAAAAAGTTAAGTGGTTCAAATTTAACATTACGAAAAGACAATATTTTCTCACTGATATTTTTAAAGATTTCTCTCCTTAGTCAAGTCCATTCAGTTACAACTTTTTTAGTTCCATTATAACATGCTCAGCCTATAGTCTTTGCTGTAGGATTCAAGTATATGTTGAAAAAATTAAAATGATTCCAATTGCTTTGTAAAGCAGGGGCCACAAGTTTTTGTAAAGGGTCAAATGCTGTTAGTTCCCAACTGAGTTGACTCCACCTCTTACTGACCCCATTTTTACAGAGTAGAACTCACAGACTTTTCAAGTCTGTGACCTTTCAGAGGCAGATTGTCAGGCCTGTCTCCCAAGGTACCTATGGGTGGGTTCAGGCTACCAGTGGTTTTGCTAATAGTCAGTTGCTTAACTGTGTGTGCTGACCAGGGACTTGTAAAAGGTCAGAGAATAAACTTTGTTTTAGCTTTATGGTCTGTAGAATCTCTTGCAGCTAATCAGTTTTGCTTCTGTAGCCAGAAAGCAGCAATATATTATATGTAAATGAATAGGCATAGCTGTGTTACAGTAAAACTTTATTTACACAGATAGGTGGCGGGCTATACTTTGTTAACCTATGGTGTAAAGATACTTTCAAGAGGTAGAACGTAAATTGATGGAGATGAACAAAGTACTTAGAAAATAGCCATTTAAGGAGTTTTGAAAGATTCGCAGTGTTCTGAAACAGAGGCCAATTGTAATTTAGGGACTACCTATACTATACTTTTGGTGTGTACCACTGCTGTTTCCCTCAGTCTAAGACCAAAAAGCATTACAAGAAATTTTACCTTTTTTTTTTTTTTTGGCATGTACTTTATATGAGAGTTTATAGAACAGACTTGTTTCTCATTGAACAGTTAGTATGCACATATTATTTATGACAGTGGTTAACAGCCCCACAACATGTCAACTTTTCCCTTTTCAACCTCGAGTTCCCTATTGCCAGCTTTCCTGTCACCTCTTACGGAATCCTTCCCCCTGGACTGGCATGCCCCTTCACTCTTGTTTTATTGGCCTGTCCTATCTTGACTGAAGTGTGAGCCTTAGGAGTGGCATCATTAATGAGCTGAAAGGGTGTCTGAGGGCCACACTCTGAGGATTTCTCCAGTCTGTCAGGGCAGCAAGCCTGGTCTTTCTGGTCAGAATTTTGTTTTCCTTTTTCTCCAAGTCTCTCGGGGACCCTCCTGCGATCCCTGTGAGATCAGTGAAGGGTGGTAGCAGGGGTGGCACTGGCCTCAGTCTGGTGAAGGCTGGGCTGGGTGCAGTCTGTTAGTCCTCGGGGCTGACTTTCATCTTCAGTTGCCCTTTCGTCCTTCTTGCTCCTGAAGGGATGAGACTAGTGGGGTGTCCCAGGCTGCTCACAGCCTGAAGGAAATTCTTTTAACCTAGGGAAAGGTTTAGCGATCATAGATTATTTTATTGGTGTATTTTAAACAAAGTGTCTGTCATGTAATGCTGTAAGTAATTTTACTTATCAGCATGTATTGTCCAGTTTAAGACTTTTACATGTTTTTGTTTCTGAAACTTGAGGCTCATCCTAACACAACTGGCAGTGTTTTATTTGTTTAGTGATACCATTAAAATGATAGTGTTTCTATTAATTGATGATGTCTTAGATTCAGTGAAATACAGAATTTAAATCATGGTAGGGAAGTAATTCTTTTATCATGGAAATTAACTTCAAAAATAATTTAATGGCATGTATATGGGTTAAGTACATAATGTGACTGGCATCAGAATTACTCTTGAAAAAAGAAAGTTTGTTGGAAATTTTATGTATATACTGTGATTTGGCTTTCTTGTTTTCTCTCTCCTCCTCTCCCCCAAAGTCCACAGAATCTTAACCAGAGAATGGATGTTTTTTATTTGCAACCAGAGTGCTCTAGTTCTGCAGATAGCCCTGTCTGGTACACATCTACTTCACTGGACCGAAACACCTTGGAAAATATGCTCGTACGGGTTCTTTTAGTAAAAGATATTTATGATAAAGACAATTATGAACTGGATGAAGACACAGACTAAAATGGAATGTTTCAGAAACAACTGGGATAAAACACAGCATTAGATAGTCATGCTGCTAGATCTTTATTACAGAAAACATTTCAAGTTTACTCTTTCTGTTTTGAGTTTTGTAGCAGTGTACCCAAACTGGGTATTACCATGTAAATAATCTGTGAGTGAAAGTTGCCATTATTCTATGTAGTGGTTTTAGGATACTTACAAATACATTCAAAGGAGGTTTTTTTATTATTATTATTATTATTTATTTGATTAGGTATGTTTGTAACTTTTTACATTACAAAATATGAATGAGAATGTGCCATGTGTAATTTTTTTCTCATAGTAAGAAACATCCATATTGCACAACTCTGCTGCCGCAAAGCTTTCTTGAAAGGGGACTCTCTTGCTGGGTCTTAACCAGACGGTTGTGTATGGGTAGCACTACTAAAAGTTAGAACTTGCAGTGTCTTTCAGAATCTTAAAAATAAACTGTAAACTAATAGGTTGGGTTTTTTTGTTATTTTTGTTTGTTTTGTTTTATGTTTCAGTTTCTGAAGCCTTACAAGGTTATGTAGAGAATACCATCTTCTGTACCAAAAATAGACAAGAGACTGCTGTCAATAGTGGTATACTGTAATGTGAATCTATACTGGTGAAAACGACATTTTGTTCTCCATATTAAAATCTTAGTGTCTTTTTTTTTTTTTTCTTCTTTTTGGTGGCTTTCTGCATCACCCCTATAAATAAATATATGTGTGTGTATGTATATATATATATGTATATGTGCGTGTGTGTGTATATATGTGTATATATATATATATATAAAGAATGACTACAAGTTGAAAACATTATCATCAAGACATTTTGTTTGTAAAAATGTCTGATGAAAGTATAAGATCCTTTTTTTCTTCCCCGTATTTACTTTAAGTATTGGAAATCTTCATTTATAGAGGTTTGATTTATTTTTTTTGTCCTTAGCATATGAATCATGCTGCAATATTCCTTGAGTAGAGTACTCTAAAACTTGACCAGTTTTATTAGAATTCTCATGCCTGTCCTAAAATATGATTGATTCATACGTTGAATAAAATTATTTTTAGAAATGCCACTCCTGAAATAGTTATTTTAGAAACTCAAGCTACTTTAAGTAAGATGTCACATTTTACTATGAAGATTGCCAGTGTAATAATTCTAATAGTTCAGGTGATTGAAGAACAAACTGGTGGTTAGTGTATATCAAAGGAAATCACATTTGATGTGAAATGGTTTGGCTTTTAAAATTTAAGTACTTCTTATAGAAGGTTACTTTTTAAAAAAGCTTTGTGCTTCTGCATAACAATTTATCCATTCATGCCTTTTAGAATATGGAAGTTTATTTAAAATTCTGCTTTCTAAAGACTGAGCAAAAAAATGCTAGACAAATATTGTAAAGCATGTGTGTAATCATGTTGTTTTCTTGCTTTTAGTTCCCTGAATCACCATGGTGACAAAGTTTTCTAAATTGTTCCATGAAAATCAGTCTATTTTCTAGAGGCTAGGCAGTGTCTGCACATCCTTTAGATGTTAGCCACAAAAGAAATTTTTGCATTCATGATTTGGGAAATATCACGGGTGTCATCACTGTATATTTAAGCAATAAGTATCTGAAATGTCTTTGGCATAGAAAATTATACTCTTCTAACTTGTTTTACAATAGGTTTGAATAGTTTTCCTGCTCTCAGTAGATTTTATAACTGTTGACTAATAATAACACAGTAGCAAATCTGATGTTGCTTTTTTACTAAGTAAGTTGCTCATTGTCTCTTTAATGAAGAAAAGTGGGTAACATATTTAAAATACATAGGACAAAGTTTCTGAGACCTCTTTTTCCAAAACTTCCTTAATAAGCACTTTTTTAGTAAATGCGTATTGTTGATTAAAAGGCGGTTAACTGTAACCGTTTTTTAATCTTTATAATGGTGCTATATTCCATCAAGAGCAATAAAGTTTTTTTCTTTCCAAATATCAGTTATTTTATATTTTACCAAATATCATAAATTTATGGCATGGTACTATCGTTGAAGCACCTTGCTGTTTACATTTCTTTTATTTGTAAATTTCAGCACTTCCAAAAGAAAATGTCTGTGTAATTGGATCTTGACATAATTGAGGATTTAGACATTTTAATTGCAATCCAAGTGTTGATTAACTTTATTCTTAGAGGGAAATAGAGAAATCTGTTTTATGAGAGCTGTGTTGCTCTGAAATATCTCATGGACTTTTAGATATCTTTTGTGTGGTCATAGCTGACTGCTGAGAAAAAAAGACAGTGAAATAATAGATTCTTTTAGTTTCTTGGTGCTTTTTGAGTATAGCATCTTTTAAATATAACTTGATTGTCGAGATATCTGCTGAAGATGCTATATTTTTCTGCTTTGAAGATTTGCCATTCAAAATGCGCTAATGAAAAATAAATTTTATCCATGTTGAGAAAAGTGGATTTCCCAGGGAAATGAAATCTTCATTAACACATTTTTTTATTTAGGCTTTTAAGATAAGAAAACTCTCGACTTTTTTTTTCCTTTTTGCCATAAAAATACCACTTGTTTAAAATAGTAGTTGATATTTTTCTTTTGTTATATAGAGTTGTTGTCAGTGTATTAAATATATGGGGGGAAGAGGAGGTTGCGTGTTATACTGTGCATTCAAACATCACAGTCTTTCTGATTGAATTGTCCTTGGTCCTGGCCAGTTGTGATTTGGGAATGGGGTAAGTTGTTTATGCATAGTATTAAATACAGTACAGTAATGGAGAAGTCATAAAATTGCAACTTTTTTTGTTTATACTACCCCATTGTGGGTCTATTTATATGAAATTTTAAATATCTTGCAGTCTAAAATCACTATAAAAATTTATTTTTTTGACAGTTATTTCCAAAGTGTATTGTTATACATGTCATTTTATATTCTAAATTAAAACTGACTGTAAGATCTTGTTTCCTTTGAACAAAATCAGTCATGAAAATGTATATGAAAATATTTTTGAATAATAAATTTATATTAATTATAATACTTTTGGGTTTTACCCCTTAATAAGCCCCTTACTCAATTTTTAGAGAAGTTACTTGAATCTGAATATTACATCCTCCTGTGTTCTTAGGTTTAGATTGATTTTATTGGTATTTTCCTGTGGTAATTGTTGAAGTACATTTTTGTCGTTTCTGGGCAAATTGTTATTGAAATAATAAAATACTAACAATTTAATAAATTTAGACGTTGATGTCCAGAGCAAGTTAGCCATGTCAGCTAGGGTCTGAGAGCAGAAACTTCTTAAGTTGTACCACAAATTGTACTTTTTTTTTCCTGTACTTGGAAAATAGCTATGAGAGGAACACCCGGAATAAGAATGGTTGTAATCCACGTGGCTTGTGACAAACTCAGGTAGAGAAAATTTGTCTCTGAAATGTGGGTAGATGGTGTTCTGATTAATTACTGAGTTAACTAAGCAAGTTCATAAACTTGGGTCTTTGAAATTCCAAGGTTTACACTAAATGAAGTATTAAAAGTAAAACCAAGAAAGGGCTTGTGAGGCTTGGTGTGTTTCACCACAGGAAATCATAATCTTAGAGTGAGGGTAAAACCAAACCCACTACTTGTCGAGTTGATTCCAACTTCATATCGACCTTTAGAACAGAGTAGAACTGCTCTGTAGAGTTTTCAAAGAGCACCTGGTGGATTTGAACTGCCTACCTTTTGATTAGTAGCTGTAATACTTAACCACTATACTACCAGGGTTTCCAGAGTGTGGGTAAGACATACAAATTCTAACCAAGCTTATCTCCTGTTGTAGTGCTATAAAAAGAACAATGACCTGATACTAGTTTTTGTCTTTCTAGCACCTTAATCTGGTTACTTGATTCTCTGTAGGCTTCAATTTCTTTATCAGTAAGATGCGTGGTCTTGATTTCCAGTTGTGGAGTTTGAAATTGAGCACTTCAGTAATTAGTCTTACAAGACTTAGTAGTAAAATTTACAGATTTAAATTTGAATTCTTGAGATATATGTACAAACACATTTTCTTGTCAAGGGAAAGGATCTTTTCTAAAATAGCCTTAATGCCGAGGAGTATATTATACCTAAAATTTAAAAAGTCCTATTCCTGTAACTCCTCAAAAGTGAATTGGGTACATGAAAATTTATTATCAGAAAACATTAAACAACATTTATTGTGTATTGCTAACCATGATAATTGGCCAGTAAAAGAGCATTTAAGTAGACAGTGGTGTTGTAGAAGCTTAGAACCATTCATTAAGCTGGAAAACCTGCAGACTATATTCATAATAATTCAGATCAGAGATGATTGTAGACCCTCAGAAATACTGTGTAACAGGCTATTAAAGTCTAGAATAGGTTTCATAGAGACTGTTGTCAGCACCTGTGATTATGTAACACAGATTCCTTGTAGCCTTTTTAACATTAATTTTAGCTCTAAGAAATGGTCTCTAGAACATTTCTGATACTTGAGTGGTACCATTTGGGTGACACTAGTCCTTATCTCTGGCTTTGAACCAAACTCAATATAAGAGTTAAAAATAGCAGCCTTACCCTGCATTAAAAATAATTCTTAAAGGTGTTAACATCACATTGAATCAAAGTACGTAAGGCAATTTCTAGGTTACTAAATATGGATTGAACACAAGGTTTAATACAGTATGAGTGTGTATTTAGGTTTTTTGTCTGTGTTTAATTTAAACCACTAAGAAGTTTTTTCATAGCCAATTGCTTTTGGAAATAAAATTTCAAAATATTTTCTAAATCTTAACCCTGTAAGCAAGAAGAAACATTTACATTTTGGCTACATACCTGTAGTTCTAAATTGATGTCACCAGATGGCAGTAGTGTAGAGCATGAGACTTTCATTGGTATTTATTTTTGTTTTACTGCTGTACTTTGCTGTAGAGCTGATTCCTTCTCTTAGCGGAGTAGAACTATCCCATAGAGCTTCCAAGGAGCAGCTGGTGGATTCACACTGTTGACGTTTGGGTTAGCAGCAGCTGTAGCACTTAACCACAGCACCACCAAGGTTTGTAATAGGTATACTTGAATTCTTTATTATCTAAAACCTTTGAGTTTTCACAGTTCAGAACTTCCCCATGATTACTTAATACCTTTAGTGGAGCCAGAGCAGTACCCTATAATTAGACATCAGTATTTTTGTAACAGTACATCAGATACTCACACTAACTGAAGTTTGTAGATAGCTATAGGTACACACACACACACACACACACGTACACACGTGTGTGTGTGTGTATATACACTTTAGGTTTTATTTTTCTTGACAGAAGCCTAAGAAAAAACTAGTGTTTTAGAGCTTTTTGAATTTTGGGATTGTGAGCATGTGTTAAAAAAAAACAAAATAATTGCTTGGTTTTGATAAAGTCTGAAATTTTTATATACTAGGTTTTTTTTTTTTTTTTTTTTTTTTTAATTTAAAGAGATTTGGCGGTAACAGCCAAAGCTTGCCCTTCAGTTATGAATTTTTCTCTTTTCTCTTATTATGATTAATTGAAAGTTTACAATCTAAGTCAATTTACCATATAAAACCCCACGTATACACACCTCCATGTCACTCTAGCCGCTCACCCAACCTTGTGACAGCACACTCCTCATTTTGCAACCTGTACTTCCCATATTCATACAGACACATGCTGTGCCCCATTTTGCATCAGCCCATCTCGTTGGCATAGAACAGCTGCTTTGGCAGCCTAATGTCTTAGAGTCCAGTCCAGTTTTTTCCTGAAGAGTGGTCTTCGGTACTGATTTCAGCTATGGGCTAGAAATCATGTTCTCAGGGGACCCCCAGGATATCAGACTATCAAGTCTGGTCTTATAATAGAATTCTAGATCTGTACCCCCACTTTATTCCTGCTACGTCAGAGAGTCTACATTGTGTTCTCTGTCAAGGCAGTCACTGGTGGTGCCAGGCACCATCTAGGTTTTCTGGTCTCATGTGGATATAGTTTCTGGATCACATGGCCCCTTCTGTCTCTTTGATGTTCTCCTATCTTTGATATTCTTCATTCTTTTCTGCTCTAGGTGAGTTGGGACCAATTGGTGCTGCTTAGATGGCAGCTTGCTAGCTTTTAAGATCCTAGATGCTAGTCACCAAAATGGGATGCAGAATGTTTTCTTGAAGCCTAATTGTGCCACTTGACATAGATGTTTCCCCAAAGCTGGTCCCTGCTACTCTGACCTTCAGAATGCTGAGTTGTATTTAGGAAAGCTCTTAGCTCTTGGTATAGTCCAGCGTTGTTTATCTCCCTTCTCCTGAGTGCTGTCACTTTCTTCACTTAACCAAATTCTTACCTACTATCTAACATATACCTGTCTCTTTCCTTATCCTCCCCTCCCTGGTAACCATCAAAGATTATTTTCTGCTGTTTTTAGTCCTTTGAGTCCACGTAATAGTGGTCTCGTACAATATTTGTGCTTTTATGACTCACCAATTCCATTCAGCATAATGTCTTCCAAATGACTCCATGTTATCAGATGTTTCTCTAGATTGTCATTGTTCTTTACTGTTGCAGAGTATTTCATTGTGTAAGTACTGCATACTAGGTTTTAAGAAAAATGCGTGGACAGTCTAGATCAGGTACTAATATCAGTGGTAGAATTAGAGCCATTATTGAATTCTGAAGCACTTAAAATAGTTACTTCCTTATACTGTGTTTTGCTTCAATATTTGCTGTGTCATGAGTGTTCATGGAAACCCTGGTGGCTGCTAATCAAAAGGTTGGCAGTCAGAATCCTCCAGACACTCCTTGGAAACTCTGTGGGAACAGTTCTACTCTGTTTTGTAGGGTTGCTTGCTATTACGCAGAATCAACTCAGTGGCAGTGGGATAAATACTCCTAAGTACACTGTAACTTAACGGTTACAGTCACGTTATAGAGCCATTTATTCAGCAAGTGCTTGAGTGATAATTATTTCCATTACTAACTTAGGTACAGGGCCTACAAGAAGACAGAAGAGCTATCGCCTACTCTAAAGGAGTTAGTCTAGCTGGGGACAAATGGAAGTTTGATGGAATGTCAGATTTGATAGATGACAACTGTTTGAGCACAATCACTGGTAGTTGCCATCAAGTTGATTTTTACTCCATGAGATAGAACTGCCCCATGTAGAGTTTTCTGGGCTATAATCTTTATGGGGAAACCCTGATGGCATTGTGCTTAAGTGCTGTGGCTGCTAACCAAAAAGTCAGCAATCAGAATCTACCAGGTGCTCTTTGGAAACCGGGGCAGTTTGACTCTACACTTTATGATCTGTCTCAGTTGGAATTGATTTGATGGCATTGGGTTTATTTGGTTTTCAATCTTTATGGGAGAGAAAGATGTGGCAGTGTGCTTCTGTATAGATTACAGCCTAGGAAACCCCGCAGGGAAGTTCTGCTCTGACAGATTTGCCCTGAGTTGAAATTTGACTCGACAGCAGTGGATTTAATCTTTGTAGAAGCATGTCACATCATGTTTTTCTCCCACAGAGCCGCTGTGTGGGTTGAATTGCCAAGCTTTCAGTTAACAGCCAAGTACCAAGCATTGCACCAACAGGGCTTCTTGACTAGTAGCGTAGAGGTAAAGAAATTAATAACTTAGGTCAAGTAATTCATCCTAAGTCTTATTCTTAATGAGACCAGCTCTTAAGTCTCCTGATTACAGGTAGTTCCAGGTTTTGTTCTAACAGTCTTGGTCACTCTGGAAAGGGTGAGCTGCCAGCCACTTTTAGAATGCAGGGATAGATGAAAATTGAAAAATAGTATTAAATATCTACCAGATTGGAGCTGATAGTTGGTACAGTTAACACGTGCTAACTGAGAGGTTTGAGTCCTCCTAGAGGTAACTCGGAAGGCTTTATGATCTACTTTAGAAAATCAACATTGAAAACCGTGCAGTACAGTTCTACTGTGACACACATGGTATCACCATAACAACTGAAAGTATGTGTGGCTAAGTGGTTAAGTACTAAGCTGCTGAGCAAAGGGTCGATTCAAGCCCATCAGCAGCTGCACAGGAGAAGAAACTTGACTATCTGCACCCAAGATTTATGGCATAGCAAACTATGGGGCAGTTCCATTTTGTCCTGTAGAGTCACTACAAGTTGGAATTGACTCAGTGGCAAAGAACAACATGTATCTTTTATACGTACGCCAGATTAAAGACTCTTATTTATAGAACTGCCCTCGAGTATTCAAGGAGCTCCTGGTGGATTTGAACTGCTGACAGTCTCCATGAATGAGATCTGACTCAGTGGCATTGGGTAAGTATTTATAGAGGTTATTGGTGTTTCAGTTTTAATCTATCTCATTACTCTCTAAGAGCAGGACCTATTTTATTGGGTTCATGGAAGTTGGAAGTTTGCCGTCTTTTTTGTATCCCAGCCACCTAGAAAAGGTCCTGGCACAGGTGTTAATGTTGAATAAATGACTGTTAAGTACTTTTAAATTCAGGAACTTTGAGAATATTGGAAATATAACCTATTCATGAAGGAGTGCTTTTGAGAGGGTATCTCTTTTGTCTTTATGGGGCTGCCAGTGTTGTGACTTGCCCTGCAGACTAACCTCTTAAGTTCTTCCTCCATTTGTGAGAGCCAGGTGGACTGGGATCTTGGGCTTAATGATTTCTAGTGGTACTCAAAATACGTGTGCTTAAAAATCACGTGTCCTGACCATTTATTGTAATGGGGACCTACCCCCAGGGAGATGGATTTAGTAGATAGGCAGTGGTCCCGGAAGGCTGCAGTTTCAGCACTCGAGTTAAAAACTTGAAAGACCCACATGTCCGTAAATCGGATCACAATCATGTTTTTAAATGAAATAGAATTGAACAGGATAGAGCGTAATAAAGGTTTATTTTTTAATGAAACTTGTATTATACTCAGTAAGTGGCTATATAAAATCCATGTAATCCCTGACTTATGATGGGATTCCATTCCAAGCACTCACTTGTACTTGGTTCTGACTTAAGCCTTTTGTTTTTTAAATGTAAGTTTTCATCATTATTGCCTTTTATTTTTGATGTCTTTGTAGATCTGATCTTTTGTCTTTGGGAGTTGGAAGCATACATGAGCCTACTAGTGTGATGTCATCAGCAAATTTTATGCTAAAGTGTTGTATGTAGTATGCATTACTAAAAATAAGACATGATATAAAAAGTAAAGCCAAGTGCAGTTCGTTGTAATTCTGGAAACTGACTACCTGTTTATTTCTTAGGGTTTCCTGAAGTTGAGATGTCCTGTCCTAGGAGGCTCTTTGCAGATACTCCATGATCACAGAGCACACTAAGAAACTGTGGAAGGATTTGGTTTTAGTATATGCCTCCCGTTTTATTTTCAAATACCACTTAATTTTACGAACATTGATGTCTAGAGATATGGAAACTCTTGGTACTCATTCTTTTCATTCTGCACTAACTTAGCTAAGTAGTTAGCTAAGCTAATTGGGTGAATTTTTTGAAACAGTCCTGTTTCTATGCCTGTTTTCTGTAAGTTTAAGGCATGTTCCCCTTCATCCAAGAGAGGCTGTGGGAATAATAGCTGTAGTTATTAGAGTGCTTTCTGTGCCAACACATGAGGTATTATTGGTATCATTATCCCCATTTGAAACAGAAGTAAATGCCTAGGGTCAGGCAGCTAGTAAATGCTGTGAACCACTTGTGTAGGTCTTCATACCAGTACCATTTTCTGTCCCATTTCCTGTGATAGATGTGAAATTAATAATCCGTCCCATCTCTATCCCAGTCACCCCTGGACTTCTTTTCATTGATACAACAATTAACTAAACGTGCCAGAGAGAATACATCCTGGTTATATGTATGACAATGAGTAGAAGACTTAAGCTTACAGAGTGACACAGAAAGATACACTAAGCAGAAGCAAATACATAATTATTTGTAATACATACTATAAAGAGCAAATACGGGATCATGAAGTATCAGTTTAGATCTGGGAACTGGAAGAGCCGTATTAAGCTGAGAACTGAAAGACACCTGAAGGAGAGTGCTGTTGACTTACTGGACACTACCCTTCGGAACACTTCACAGCTTGAAAAAGCTTGATGTGAAAAGATAGTGGAAAAAGACTGTTTTTGTGAGGAAAGGGAACATTGGCTTGAGGTAAAAGGTTAATGTAGGGTGTGCAGGTTATGTTATGAATTATAGGTTTTATCTCAAATGGAAGGTGAGCCCGTTGTTCTGTGTAGAGAACATAGCCATATCTAGCAGTTTTAAAATCACTCTGGCTATAGGCTGGAGAGGCTAAGAGTTCCGGTATCTCAGCTAACACTATTGGCTTTGATGAGGTGGTAGTAATAGAATTAAAGTAAAATGAATAGATTCTACATGTATTTTGTTTGGGAGGCTATCTAACCAGTCTTACTAATTATACTAGCTTGAATGAACATGGTAATGGAACTGGAGATAAGTGAATAGCAATAGGTTTATTTTGAAGGTAGAATTCATGAGAGATTGAGATACTGTTTGTTTCTCATATGAACTGCCCTAAAGTGATGGTAGCATTTTCTCAGTAAACAAATTTAAGATACTCTTCAAATAAGTGAATGCAAACTCGACAGTTGAAAGGCTAGATTGTGCTAAATAAAGTAATAATTTACATCTGACCCTTTCCTGAGGTACTGTGAGTCCAAGCTCGAAATAAAGTTAAATTAGAAAGGTCTTCAGATTCTTGGAATGTTAAATTTGTGTTTGAAAGTTGTTTCAGCAAATTGCTTTTCTAGTAGGTTTTTCTGTAAACGAGTTGGGATGTGCAGTTTTCAGTAGTCATTAAAACTTTGCTTAAAGCAGGTGCAAAAATAAGAGTATTTGTAAATGTTAACTTTAAATTGGGAAGTTCTGTTTAAGAGGTTGAGTGTATACCTATGCAGATTGAATATATATGCTTCCCTTTAAAACCTCATTAAAATGACAGTAAAGGTAAGACTGTCAAGATCCAAACACAAAAATAACCAGTGAACATGCAGCAACATTTTAGAAGATGAGTAAGTGCAACCTGACTGAGCAGTAAGACTTCTGTTTCTTTCCTGTTCAAATCCCTGCTGAGAATTTGTATTTCTACATCAGGTGCACTGAAGCAGAATCTGCATTTTAACAGGATCCTCAGGTGATTCTTAAAATAAATTTTGAAATCCACTGCTGTTCTAGTGGTTTTCTGAGTTGGTCCCTAAACAGCAGCTTTAGCATCTCCTGGAAACTTGCTAGAAAATGCAAATTCTGCACACCAAAAAAAAAAAAGCCAAGCCCATTGCCATTGAGTCAGGTTCAACTCATAGGAACCCCAGAGGTCAGAGTAGAACTGCCACATAGAGTTTCCAAGGACTGCCTGGTAGATTTGAACTGCCAACCTTTTGGTTAGCAGATGTAACACTTAACCCACTATACCACTTGAGTTTCCAAACTCTGCATAGCAGAGCTAATAGCAACACTTAGAGTACTTACTTTGCCTCTCCATCTGGCACCTGTGTAGTTAAATGGGAATCTAATTGTTCTCACTGTAAATTCATAAACATGAGGATGCTGGTCTCGTACGTTCTTGTTTCACACTGCTAGGTAACTATTTCATACTTGCGCCTCTCAAATCTGTAACATTTCCTCCCCTACAAAGCTCAGTTTTCAGCAAACTTTTGTAAAAGACCAGAGGATAAATATTTTAAGCTTTGTGAACCAGTAGATAACATACATAACCTGAGAAAACAAATGTCTACAGTTTTTACTGACTAAATTCAAAATGGAGTAATTGAGTATAATTTTTTATAATACAGATCTAATGAAAAGAGAGGAATACTTTTTAGAGAGAGAGAACACTTTGCTTAATTAGGGTTCAAAGTGCTACATCAAGATTGATTGCAGAGGCTTGTCTGTTAAAATGCTGCTGTGTGATGAAAAAATTACAAGTTAACAAGAGCGAAAGTATGACCTTGAGTATATTCTGAGTTTAGAGACCATCTCAAGAAATTTGATGCACCGAACACTAATGACCGAAGACCAGAAGACTTGTGGAATGACCTCAAAGATATCATCCATGAAGGAAGCAACAGGTCATTAAAAAGACAGGAAAGAAAGAACAGACCAAATTGGATGTCAGAAGAGACTCTGAAACTTCCTCTTGAACATTGAGCAGCTAAAGTAAAAAGGAATGATGAAATAAAAGAACTGAACAGAAGATTTCAGAGGATAGCTCAAAAAGACAAAGCATTATAATGACATGTGAAAGCTGGAGATGGAAAACTAAAAGGGAAGAAGAACAGGCTCTGCATTTCTCAAGAAAGAACTGAAGAAAAAAATTATGCCTCAAGTTACGATAGTGAAGGATTCTACAGGGAAAATATTAAATGACTCCGGGAGCATCAAAAGAAGATGGAAGGAATACACAGTCATTATACCAGAAAGAACTAGTCAGTGTCCAGAACTGGTTCAGCCATTTAAAGAGGTAGTATATGATTAGGAACCGATGGTACTAAAAGGAAGTAGTTGAAGCTGCGTTGAAAGCGTTGACAAGAAGGTTCCAGGGTATTCAAGTATCAGTTGAGGTATTACAACAAATGGATGCAACACTGGAAGTGCTCACTCATCTATGCCAGGAAATTTGGAGGAAAGCTACATGGCCAACTGACTGGAAGAGATCACATTTATGCCCATTTCCAAGAAAAGTGATCCAACTGAATGTGGAAATTACTGAACAATATCATTAATAAAACACGCAAGTAGAATTTTGTTGAAGATCATTCAAAAGTGACTGCAACAGTATATTCACCAGGAACCGTCAGAAATTCAAGGTGGATTCAGAAGAGGATGTGGACAGATGGATCTTGGCTGAAAGCACAGAATACTGGAAAGATGTTTAACTGTGACTATGCCAAAGTATTTTACTGTGTGGATCATAACAAACTATGGATAACATTGCAGTGAATGGGAATTCCAGAACATTAAACTGCTCTTTAAGGAATCTGTGTATGGATCAAGAGGCCGTTGTGCAGACAAAACAAGGGGACACTGCGTGGTTTAAAATCAGGAAAGGTGTGCGTTAGGGTTGTATCTTTTCACCATACCTTTTCAATCTGTGTGCCGAGAAAATACCCAGAGAAGCGGTACTATGTGAAGAAGGAAAGCATCAGGATTGGAGGAAGACTCATTAACAACCTGCATTACGCAGGTGACACCACCTTACTTGCTAGAAGTGAAGAGGATTTGAAGCACTGATGAAGATCAAAGACTACGGCCTCCTGTGTTGGTTGCACTTTAATATCAGGAATACAGAAATCCTCACAGCCGGACCAGTAAGCAGCAGCAGCATCATAGGTGGAGAAAGGATTGAGGTGGTGAAGGATTTCATTTTACTTGGTTCCACAATCAGCACCCATGGGAGCAGCAGTCAAGACATCAAAAGATGCATTGCACTGGGAAAATCTGCTGCAAAGGAGCTCTTTAAAATGTTGAAAAATAAAGATGGCACCTTGAAGACTAAGGTGTGCCTGATCTAAGCCATGGTATTTTCAGTTCTATATATGCATGCAAAGGCCAGGCAGTGAATAAGGAAGGCAGAAGAAGAATGGATGTCTTTGAATTGTGGTGTTGGAGAGGAATATTGAATGTATTATAGACTCCAAAAGAGCCAAGAGACCTGTTTGTGAAGGAGTACAGCGAGAGTGCCCCTTGGGAGCCAGGATAGTGAGACTGCATCTGGTATACTTTGGAAATCTTGTCAAGAGGGATCAGTCCCTGGAGAAAGACATCCTGCTTGGGTCGGCCAAAAAGTGGAAGACTGTCAACAAGATACATCTGACGTTGGTTGCAACAATGGGTGTAAGTGTAAAAACAGTTGTGGACCTGGCGCAGGACTGGGCAGTCTTTCATTCTGTTTCACATGGGGTTGCTGTGAGTCACAACTGATTTGACAGCATTTAACAACAGTGAGGTTATGTATTTCTTCTTGGAAAAAGTGTTTCATACAGGTATTGCCAGATACTTCAGTCCATGAGCCTATGCTTTTAATAGGGCATGTTTATCACTTGGAAAGTGTTCGTGCAGTCAGCCTTTAGCATGCCATTGTGTAGCAGATTAACCACTTTCATTTGAAGGTTGGGTAGAAACTCCTCAGTGTGCTGTAAAATGGGTTTTGAAATACAAAAATTGCCTTTGCATTTGTGTCAAGATTTGAAAAACGGTGCTGTAGTCACAGCTTGGGAGGGGAGATCTGTAAATGGGGGAACTGCGCCTGCCTCTTGTTTTAACTTTCTGCAGCATGGGACATAAAGCAGCGTGACACGATTCAAACAACGTTAGTTTTGGGAAATTTATTACAGTATAAGTTTCGCATATAAGCACTGTTTTGCATTGTAATTTTAGGCTGAATTAAGAAATATAAAGTCTTAACAAAAGTTTATTTCAAAAGCTATTCAGTGTTTGATAATAGTGGTTGAGAATGGTTCTCATTTAGGAAAATATTATCCCTGAGCTTTAAAAAATCACAATAAAACTAGTGTTGCTAAGTCATTGAACAGCTGTGTGGTAGGGCAAGTCAGAATATTAGGATAAAATTGACAGAAATCAGCAGTGGTGGCACAGTGATTAAGTACTTGGCTGCTCCACAGAGTTGTGATGGCCTGAACTCAAACCCACCAGCTGCTCTAGCAGGAGGAAGCTCCTCTGTGGCAGTCTGCTTGCATAATGACAGCTTTGGAAACCTTAGAGGATGTTCTCCCCTGTCCTGTAGTATCAGCTACCAATCAGAATTAACTGGTCAGCAACACTTTTTGTTAATTTGTTTCTTTTTTTAAGTCCATGCTAGTGAGTGGTTTGGTAACATTATTTAGATATTTTCTGCAAAGTGCTGATGATCAATATGAACAACCATAGGATTTAAGCATATGTGTTTCCAACTTTTTCTCGTCTTCACATATTTGTCATGGTATCCATGTCCTAGCAGATTCCTTTCAAGTTGTATATTAGTGTTCATTTTTTTTTTTTTTGTTAATTCTTGCCTGAAAATTATTGACTATTCATGGCAGCTAATTCTTAAGTTGTGTCAAACTGTGTATTGTCTGCTTGAATAATAACTAAGCAGTACTGGTGGAAATCTTGTGACTTCAAGCTAGTAATGAAAACATTTGATCTGGTTTGTTTTAATTGATGGTACAGGTTGTGCCTGTGTGTTAACACTTCACGCAAGTGTTCCTGCCTGTCTTAGTCATCTAGTGCTTTTAGAACACAAATACTACAAATGAATGTCTTAACAAAGAGAAGTTTATTCTGTCAGAATTCAGTAGGCTCAAGGCCAAATTCAGGGCACCTGACTCCAGAGGAAAGCTTTCTTTCTCTGTCATCTCTAGAGGAAGGTCTTGGTGTGGCACGAGTCTTCCTTTGGTCTGGCAGCTTCCCAACAGAGAAACATCAGGTCCAAAGGATGTGCTGTTTTCTTGATGGTGTGAAATCCCTTTGTTACTCTGCTTGCCTCTTGTTATCTTAAAGAGATTGGCTTAAGACACACTACCTAAGAAACCTCATTGATAAAACTGCCACTAATCCATCTTATTCAGTCATAGTAATGGAAGTTATAGTGAACAGGAACATGCCATCAAATGAGAAAACTGGACTTTCACAATTTGGGAATCATGGCCCAGCCAGACTGGCAGATATGCTTGATGGACACAGTGGAAGCCGTGACACCGCCAGAAGGCGAGTAATCTTACAGTCTCACAGAGCTTGTTTTGTATGAATACTTTTTATTTTAACCTTCTGCAAATAGAATTTAATTAACTCATCATTAGTGAAGACTTCTCCTTGTTTGACAACAGATGAACCACTTGAAAACTTTGATATCATAGCTTCGTGTTCTTCATTTTTGTGAGGAAATTCTGCTAGAATGAGATACTCCCTTTTACATTGTATAGTTTTCCTGGTTGTTGCTTTCCTGTGATTTGGAAATATCGTGGTAAGTGCATGGTCTGGTAATGTTGCTGTCCACTATATTCTTTAAAAAATATATATATATATATATATTGCTAAGGAGGCCTGGTTAAGCACTTGGCTGCTAACCCTGAGATTAGCAGCTGGAACCTACCAGCCACTGCACAGGAGAAAGATACGGCAGTCAGCTTCTTTATAAAGTTTTCAGCTTGGGAAACCCTGTGGCGCAGTGTTACTCTGTTCTACAGAGTCACTGTGATGTCAACAGGCTTGGTTTTGATTTTATGGACTTGAATAATAAGCAGTGTGTATCTTATCAATAGCAAAATAATCCACGCCTCACTGTGCCTTAAAAGCATGACATTCTAAGAACACTTACTATTTTGACATGATGGGTGTACACTGGTAGAACATAATAAAATGTTAGTTTATGGCAAAAAAAAAAATGATACTTGAAACACTTGTGTATCACTGATTTGTAGTATGCAGCTTTGCAAAGTTATGAGAGTGCCAAATACTGATTTTTTTCAACCATTTAAAAATGTAAAAACTGCTGGTGTGCCATATACAAAACAGGCAGCAGGTAAGAGGGCTGGTGAAAGAAGCCAATCACAAAAGGACAAATACTGTGTGAGACCACTGTAAAAACTCATGAAAGTTTACACACAAAAATAACGCCTGAATGGTAAGCAGGGAAGGAAGGGGTAGGAGAGAAAAACATTAAAGAGGTGGTAGATAAATGGCAGTTTTGGTAAAGGGTGAGACACACAGTATTGAGAAGCCAGCACAGCTTGTTCAGGGCAAGGTCGTGGAAGCTCCATAGACATACCCAAATTCCTTGAGGGTTCAAATTCCTATTCTGAGGGCTCTGGAGACTGGTGTTGGGAAACATCTAGCTCAATTGGCATAGCAGTTTATAAAGGAAACATCGTGTATTCTACTTTGGTGAGGAACACCTGGAGTCTCAGGAGCCTGTGAGTGGCCATCTATTCCACTGGAGCAGGGGAGAATAAAAAAATCCCAGAATGAGGATAAAAGGGAAAGGTTAATGCGAAGGACTGATAGACCTCAACTACCACAGCCTCCACTAGATGGAATCCAGCACAGCTAGGTGGTACCTGGCTATAATCAGCGGCATCTGCTGTGGCAAGGATCACGATATATACTGCCTTAGACAGCTGGAGAAAGATGTAAAACAGAATTCTACCTCAACAACAACAACAAAAAGACCAGACTTGTCTGACTGAAGGATCACTGAGAAAGTAGGCCCTGTGGACACCCTTAGAGCCAAGTAATGAAGTCACTCATAAGGGTCGACTTGCCAAAGATTAGATAGGCCCATAAACAAAGACAATGGTCACAGCAGCCCAGAGGTAAACACAGGAAGGCAGGGAGACGGGAAAGCTGGTAATAGGGAACCCCAGGTTGAAAAGGGGAGAATGTTGACATGTACAGTTAGCAACTAATGTCACCAAACAACATGTGTATTTAAGGAGAAATTAGTTTGCTCTGTCAACATGTATCTAAAGTACAATTTTAAAAAGTGGCTAAGACTTGGCTTGCAGCCTGTAGTTGGCTGTCTCCTACTTCAGTTGCTTCTAACGTCAATTAAAAAAACCAAAAAACTAATGCAAGTTTTAAAACAAATGTCATTGACCACATCCATCTACATATAGGTATACAAGTTTTCCTTACCGTGTGAATATGCTGTTGTTGATCTCGTATTTGGATAAACCCTGTTTACTACCACCCCAATTCTTGGTTCCCCTTTGTAGCAGAATTGCAGGAGAAAGTTGCTTCTCCTCACCGTCTCTCCTGTCGTTTTCTTTAAACGTCAAGTTTTTTGTTGTGTTCCTATGACTGAACTTACTGTTACTCATGCCTTGTGTGTTGCTGAATCCAGTGGACAGTTCCTAGTCACCAGTATACGTAACCTGTTAGCATTTAGAACTAACCACTTACTTGTTCTGGGTTTTTTTTTTTTTTAACTTGGTGTTTAGCGTTCCACATTGCTCTGTGACTTTTCCCCCTACTTCATTTACCTTTTTCTCAGTGTTCTTTGCTGACCTCTTAAAGTTGGCGTGCCCCAAAGCTCAGTTCTTAAGTGCTTCTCTTTTATTTAAATTACTCCTTCAGAGTTCTTATGTGATCTCAGTGGCTTTAAATGCCGTCAGTACACTAAAAACTCCATAACATACATAAAATATGTATCTCCAACCCGGGGAGCAAATGGCTTGAGTGAGTGACCTTGTTTTGTTCTAGTCCTTTACCTGTTTTTATTACTCAGTTAACACAACTACCCTGTAAGCCAGGGGTTAAAATACTTGGCTGTAAAGAGTCAGTATTTTAGAGTTTGCGGGCCACTTAAAGTTTTGTTGTGTGTTCTTTGTATGTTTTATTTTTACAGCCATTTAGAAATGTAAAAACCATTCTTGGCTCATAGGCAATACAAAAGTAACAGGTCTGGGACCAGACCTGTGAGCCTTGGTGTGCTGACCCCTGCTTTAAGTATTGTAGGGTAGTTGTATCGTTATCCCCATTTTGCTTATAAAGAAACAGGCACAAAAAGGTTTAATAGCTTGCCCAAGCCCACTAGCTAAACCAAGTTCCTTGTTGATCCCACATGTCGGTAGAACTTCTAGGGTTTTCAGTGACAGATTTTTCAGAAGTAGGTCATCAGGATTTTCTTCGGAGCTGCTTCTGGGTGGACTGGTTAGTGGCTAAGTGCATTAACGCTTTGCATTATCTACTAGGGACCCTCCTCACCAGCTAGTGAGGGATAAAATTAAGATTTTTGACAGGCAGTCTGGCTCCCGAGTCTGCTCTTAGTTACTACAGTATGTTCCCTTGGAAGTTAAGCATCAATGTCTTCAAAAAGAAAAGCTAACTAAAACTAGTGATTTATGTTCCAGAACCTCAAAAAGTATCAAAAGTCAGAGGTACCAGATACTCTCAAGTATAGAAGGGTCTGTAAGGACAGCCATTTAGTCCTTTCCAGATCCCCTCCCCAAGTCTGTGCAACCTTTCTTACATCTGTAGAAGTATAGAGGTTTGTATTCTAAAGAGGGTGAAGTAGATACTCAGAGAAACTAAACCCAGTGTCACTGAGTCGATCTCAACTCAGAGCAACCCTATAGGACAGTGTAGAACTGCCCCATAGAGTTTCCAAGGAGTGCGCGACGGATTTGTACTGCCAACCTTTTGGCTAGCAGCCGTAGCACTTAACCACTAAGCTACCAGGCAGGAGTAAATACCGTTTTGAAAACAGGAAGATTACACTGCCTTTGTGGGGATATCTGAGGATTTCTCTCTGGGAAAAGAGACAAAAATACCAACAGTTACTGACAATTATTGGTGAGACTTAAGGCTTGCTTGTTTCAGCAAAGACCATTCAGTATAAAAGGACATTGTATTTGTAGAAGGTCAGCAAAAAAACTGAGGAAGCCCTCCGTGAGGTGGAGTGACACAGGAGCTGGAAGCATACTGACCGTTAGGTGGCCTTCCACTCGGTTAGCGGTCGGAGCTGACTCAACAGCCACTAGCGACTGACATCAGACTCTTGGCGCAGTTAACTTACGGTGAACTCTGGTAGTTGGGAAACCCTGTTCATGTCCACAGAGTTTTCATTCAGTTTTTTTTCTGTGTCTCATGTAGCTACTGATTAGACATTTGAGGAACATTTTCAACATGAAATATGGAGATCAGAGATAAAGGAAGATGGAAGAAAGAATTGTAAGAGGCAAAAGAAAAGTACAGTTGATAGAGGTGAACAACCAGGAAAGAAGAATCAGAGGCTATTAAATAATAAAGAGCTCTGAAAATTTAAAATAGGACGGTGGAAAATTCTTCAGTAAAAGATTGACAAAATTGAGGACAATCTCACTGGAATAGTAAGATAAAGTGGGGAATGGAAATATGAGAGGAAAATTAAAAGTTCAGCCCAGGTGATCCAATACCAACTGACACTTCAGAAAGAGGAAAATGGCAAAGAAACAAGTTCCTACCACTGGAGAATGTGATGATCCAGATTGAAAGGGCTCAGGGATAGCGAGAATAATTAAAAAGATTGAGAGACTTCATTGTGAAATTTCAAAAATCTGGATGACAAGATACTAAAGGGTTCCACAGAGGAAGAAAATTTTTTTAAAAAAGTAGACCACATACAAAGGATCAGGAACCAGATTTTTTTTTTTTCATTGTGTTGAGAATATGCACAGCAAAATATATACCAATTCCACAGTTTCTACATGCACCATTCAGTGATACTGATAACATTCTTCAAGTTGTGTGGCCATTCTCACCCTCCTGAGTTGCTTTCCTGCGTTAGCACAAACTCTTCTCCCAAGGTTCCTGCCTTTCAAGTTGTTGTCATTTCATCCCGTGTGCAAAGTTGGTGTGGTGTTCTAGGCAGACATCTTTTACTAGTTAAGCTAAACAAATGTTTGCTTTTAAGAAGACATAGGAATATTTTTGGTTGAAAAGTTAAAGATTATCTCAGGGAAATAGCTTCAGGGCTTTATCTAGTCCCCTTGGCCCCAGAAAGTCTAGAGTCCATGAAAATTTGAAATTCTTTTATGTGTTTCACTTCTTTAGGTTGGTATTCTTGTATAGAGTCTTTGATCAAAATGTTGAGCAGTGAGAGGCACCATTTGGTTCTTCTGATCTCATGGCAAAGGAGACAGTTGTGTGTGGAATTACCAGGCTTTTGAACAAAAATGCCAGAAGTCAGAAAATCATAGTTCAATGCCTTTACAATTCGGAGGAAAAATAATTTTAATCTTATAATTTTGTATCCAAATTTCTGTATCTAGCCAAATTAAGAGTAAGGTTAGACTAAAGACACTTGCAGATAGGCAAATGATCAGAAAGGTTACATGTTAGATACTGCTATAGAGCCAGTTTGTGGTGTACATCTTTGCTGCCTCGGCATCTATGATGGACCGAAGTATGTCCTCCCCACCCCCCAACATGTGTATCAGTTTGGCTGGACCATGATTCTCAATACGGTGTGATTGTCCACTTTGTCCTCTGATGTGATTTTCCAGTGTGTTGTAAATCATGTCTCCAATGATGTTGATGAGATGGGATTAGCAGCAGTTACCTTAATGAGGCAAGATTTCAATCTACAAGACTGGAGTGTGCCTTAAGCCCAGTGTCTTTTGAGCTATACGAGAGAAGTAAGTGGACAGACACAGGAGACTTCATACAGGGTGTCCTTTGGACCCGGGATACCTGAGCTGAGAAACTCCTCAACACTGGGAAGATCGCTGATAATGACCTCCTTTCAGAGCCAACAGAGAAAGTCTTCCCCTGAGACTGATGCTCAGAATTTGAATTTGTAGTTGCTAAATTGTGAGGGAATAAATTTCTCTGTAAAAGCCAACCACTTGGGGTATTTCTGTTATAGTAGCAGTAGGTAACTTAGCATACATCTGTGTTCCTCTCTTGAGCTCCTCTTCTGCCCTTGTTCCACACAGATAAGTCACTCATTCAGCTACCCCCACCCTCAGCTGCTTGCTGAAGTAACATATTCCTCACCTTATGCTCCAGTATCCCCTGAGCACCCAGAAATTCTCACTGTACATAATTCAAACCAGTCAATCCCGCATATGGAAAAGGGATTGAGCAGTACCTTAAACTCCAGGAAAGGCTGCACCCCTTGGATTACTCCCTGACTTGCTCCCCCCTTACAGTTGGGCTTGTTCCTTTGGGTGGTCTTGTCGACTCACGTCGGCACCCCTCTCTATTAATGGAGCTGTAATAATATCTGTGTGCTATTCATGCACTTTGTTGTAAATCCTCTAAATGTAAACAGTGTCCAAAAAAACAAACCCCGTGCCATCGAGTTGATTCTGCCTCATTGCAACCCTGTAAGACAGAGTAGAACTGCCAATACGGTTCCCAAGGCTGTAGTTTTGATGGAAGTAGACCACCACATCGTTCTCCCACAGAGCAGCTGGCAGGTTCAAAGTGTCAGCCTTTCAGTTAGCCTGGTGATTAACCCCACATCACCAGAGACTGTGTGAACCTTTAATTTACTCAAGAATCTTGGTCACGGATACACAACATTAACACAGTGGGCACGAGTTGGACGCTTAAGAGCCATCAGAGTATCACTGTAAAAAAAATCTTCAGAGGATAAAATAGTCACAGGCCAACCACAGATTAGATTCTCTATTAGAAAGAAGTGCCTGGTGAAAGGCATACCAAAACTAAAGACTCCAAACCCTTCAAAAATGCCTGCGGTATATTGACCAACGACCTGACATAAAGCTTGTCAGTAGAAGGTACTGGGCGGCATGCAGAAGGAAAGGGCTTCCCTTTGTCTTCAGGTTTTACTTGTTTTCAAGGTGAGGCTGCCAGCAGAACCCCGGTGGTTAGCTTTCCAGTAAGTTTCACACCTGAGGAGAAAGGGGTTTTCTGTTCAGCAATCTGGATCTCCTGGAACACTGTCATGCAGGCGGCCACAGCCACACTCAGCCAAGACTGCTGCCTGCACCTGGTATTCTTGTATTCTTTAGAATTCTATTCATTCCTCTCAGTAGTTAATTCACTAATGACTAGTTAATCATTTTTGACATTAATTCTTTTTTGTTTATACTACGTGTGGGTTTTGTCTACTGACTAGACCCTGACTAGTACACATTGGTAATACAAACATCTAAACATTTTATCAGAGTGTATGGTATAGCAATGTTGGGACAATGGCAGAGGGACAGTAAACGTGGATGGATGGGTGGATATATGAGGTGTATGTAGGATAGCTAGTTCTGTGGTCAGAAGTCAACAGATGGTATTAAAATATTTAAACTCATGAAAATGCAAGTATGTTTAGAGATATGGTAGTAATGACCAGCAGAAAGAGCTAAATAAAGAGGTTATTTGAGGAGCAACAAAAGAGAAACTGAGAGTGGGGCAGGAAACTATCTTTGGTGCTTTATTTTTTAATTCTGTAAATGTATTAAATTTTTCTAGTTTAATGAAATTAGTGTATTTGAAATGTGGTTGAGTCTACCAGAAAGAACATTAATTTGTGCCTGATGACTTGAAATATTAACATCTGCAGGTAAGTTAAATGCTAGCTTAAGAATGAGATGTTTGGGGGGAATTTATTGATTACCATGCCAAGTTATCTGACCTTTGTAACTTTGACTTATTCATTAAGGGACCACTACCTTGGTTTCTGTATTCCAGTCATTTAACATACAGAAAGATATATATATATATATATATAGACAATATGGCATTTGTCTTAGTTTCCTGGTGCTGGTGTAACAGAAATACCACGTGTGGGTAGCTTTAAAGAACAGAGATTTACTTTCTCACTGTTAAAAGAGAAGAAAATGCTCTGCGTTTCTCAAGCTGAAGGAACTGAAGAACAAATCCAAGCCTTGAGTTGCGGTAGTGAAGGATTCTACATGGGAAATATTAAATGACTCAGAAAGCATCAAAAGAAGATGGAAAGAATACAGAGTCATTATACCAGAAAGAACTGGTTGACGTTCAAACATTTGAAGAGGTAGCCTAGGATCAGGTACTGAAGGAAGAAATTGAAGGCATCGGTGAAAAATAAGGTTCCAATAATTGATGGAATATCAATGAGCTGTTTTAGCATACACATGTAGCTCTGGAAGTGCTTACTAGTCTATGCCAAAACCCTTGGAGGACAGCTACCTGGCCAGCTGACTGGAAGAGATCCATATTCATGCCTATTCGCAAGAAAGGTGATCCAACCAAGTACAGAAATTATCAAACAATATCATTAACAGCACTTGCAAGTAAAATTTTGATCAAGGTCATTCAAAAGTGACTGTAACAGTATATTGACAGGGAACTGTCAGAAATTCAAACCAGATTCAGAAAAGGGTGTGAAACCAGAGATATCCTTGCTGATGTCAGATGGATTTGGCTGAAAGCAGAGAACACCAGAAAGATGTTCATTGACTATGCAAAGGCATTAGGCTGTGTGGATTGTAACAAATTATGGGTAACATTGCAGAGAATGGGAATTCCAGGACACTTAATTATGCTCAGGAGGCATCTGTATATGGATCAAGAGGCAGCTAGATGAACAGAACAGGAGACAGTGCATGGTTTTAAGTCAGGAAAGGTATGCATCAGGATTGTGTCCTTTCACCATACCTTTTCATCTATATGTGGAGGAAATAATCAAAGAAGCTGGACTGTAGAAAAACAAGGCATCAGGATTAGAGGAAGTCTCAGTAACCTGCGTTATGCAGATAACACAACCCTGTTGGTGGAAGTGAAGAGGATTTGAAACCCTTACTGGTGAAGGTCAAAGACCACAGCCTTCAGTATTGATTGCACTTTAACATCAAGAAAACAGAAATCCTCACAACTGAACCAGTAAGCTTCATCATGGTAAGTGGAGAAAGGATTGAGGTTGCCAAGGATTTCATGTTTCTTGGTTCCACAGTCAACTCCCATGGAAGTAACAGTCAGGAAATCAAAAGATGAATTGCAGTGGGAAAATCTGCTGCAAAGGACCTCTTTAAAGTGTTGAAAAGTGAAGATGTCACATTGAAGACTAAGGTGTGCATGACCCAAGCCATGGTGTTTTCAGTTACATCATACACGTGCAAAAGCTGGACAATGAATAAGGAAGACAGAAGAATTGATGTCTTTGAATTATGGTGTTGGAGAAAAATATTGAATGTGGTATGGATTGCCAAAAGAATAGTTCTGGAATAAGTACAGCCAGAGTGCTTCTTGGAAGCCAAGAGGGTGAGACTGTATTTTACCTACTTTGGACATGTTGTCAGGAGGGATCAATCACTGGGAAAGAACATCATGCTTGGTAGAGTGGAGGGTCAGTGAAAAAGAGGAAGACGCCCAATGAGATAGATTGACACTAGTTGCAACCACGGGCTTAATGCATAAAAACCATGGTGGATGTGGTGTAGGACTGAGCAGTGTTTCATTCTGTTGTGTGTATGGTCACTATGAATTGGAAATGAATCACTGGCACCCAACAACAGTCTGGTCTCAGCAATGTCCATCCTCTCTTGTCAGTAGCCCCAGGTGTTCCTTGGCTCCTTGGTGATCTTCACATTGTGTTTTTCTCCCCACCTTTCTCCACCACATGTCTGTGTCTCATCTGTACTCAGAATTGATTAGATTTAGAACTACCCAGTGCCTCAGACCTCACTAACAACAATGAAAGCTCTATTTCCTAATAACATTAAGTTTACAGGTATGGGGTTAGAATTCCAACTTATTTTGGGGAGGACACAATTCAGTCCATAAGGACATTTGTGAGATGCTGAAAGGACACATCAGACGTCATTCTAAGGATTATTTGAGAACCTGTTGTGAATTCTGTCAAACAGGTACACAATCCAACAGGATAGCCAGATTTTAAAAAATTTAAAAATGGCTCAGTGATTAAGAGCTCAGCTGAACCATGAGGTCAGTAATTTGAATCCAGCTGCTCCTTGGCAACCCTGGGAGCAGTTCTGTTCTGTCCTATAGAGTTGCTATGAGTCAAAATAGACTCTACAGCAACAGGTTTTATAATACAGTATAATGTGGGGTACGGTCTGAGTGTAGCAGTAGAACAGAAAGGGCATGATCAGGTCAGTTTGGTAAAAAAGAAGGTTAAGAAAAGTTTCACAGAGAGCTGGAATTGGCTCTGTCGTGTGATTAGGGGAACGATTTTGAAATGGTGAAGTGAACGCTTGCCAAATTTGAGAAAGCCAGCAACTTTTGAACACCGTGTGTATTCCTCTTATTTGTTATTGGTGTAAATTACTGTTACTAGCTGCCATCAGGTTCACCCCTGACTCGTGGGGACCCACGCATAGTGGAATGAAGTGCTGCCTGGCCTGGCACCATCCCCATCACTGGTTCCTGTTTGGACTGTTGTGACCATAGAGTTTATGATTTCCAAAAATAGATGACCAGGCCTTTCTTACTAGGCTCGCTTAGTCTGGAAGCTCTGCTGAAGCCTGTTCATCATGGTGGTAACACACAAGCCTCTGTTAATGGATGGCAGCTGCCCATGAGGTGCATTGGCTGGCAATCAAACCTTGGCCTCCCATAAGGAAAGCAAGGATTCTACCACTGAACCGTCGTCATCTCATTTCTGCAAATTAGTTTATCTCTAAGTTGCATATCTTAGCTGTGACTTTTTTTTAAATTCAGTTTAACAAATGCTGTGTTAAATGCTTACTGTGCAGCAAATTACCATTTTAGAAGCTACAGAAAGCATCCCAGCGGTATTTCTTCAGGAAGTTTGCAGAACAGAGCCACAGTCTCACTGGAAGCTGTAACTTCTTATCAGAGGCTTGCTCAAGAAGGACTACAGTGTAGTTTGTGGTCTTTGTAGCCATGCTCTTACAAGGCCCACCTAGGTGATTGGGCGACGCTGTGTGGTAGGGTAGTTGTGTCCCACTAAGAGAATTGGTCAGTTTTGCCATAAAATAGAACCAATTCCAGAACGCAGAGGAGGATTCTAGCACCATAAAGGAAGAAAAGATAGGAATGGAGAGTGTCCTCTGGACCTGGGATCTCTGTGCTAAGTTCCTGGAAGCAGGAGATTGAAAGAGAGAGCAAGTTAAAAGATTATCTGTAATAAATTCCATACCCATGAGTATGATCTGTGAGACTGTGTAGCCATTGCAATGAATTAGTAAACCCGGCAGAAAAGCAGAGAGCGCTGTATGAGGGATGGATGGTATTTGAATTAGTAAAGAAGGCAGAGAGAGACTTGTCTGGCCTCTGCCTCATAGGAGTCAGCCTTGTGCTGTTGATCTTGGTTCTCCTTTCCTTTGTAGGGTTGGAGGAGATCAGACACAGCTTCTGTGTAGTTGTTACAAGGTGATACAGAATATGTGTGTGAAGGGGTTTCACAGGAGGGTGGTGGTCCCATCAGCTGGTGTGACTGGGAGGTGTTCAGGTAAGAGTGGAATTACCCCAGTGGTGTTTGCTAAAGAAGCTGAGGTGATGTAGTGAAAGGGGAAGAACACAGAGTCTCACACTGGGCCAACCTGCAATTTTTATGCCCCCCTGACGTCAGCAGGGCACTTCACTAAACGTCCAGGAGGCTCCAGGCAGGTGATTGGCAGGGTCTATTCCCAACTACAAGGTCCTTTCACCAACTGAAATGACTACTGCACCTGAAAGCCGTGCACAAGCAACGCACAGCTTCGGAAGCTGAGCAAAGCAGTAGGCGCACCGTTCCTTCTGTAGCTCTCAGTCCCGGTGAGTTTGGTGAGTGGTCCCTGCCTGTGTCCCTCCCCCCGTGCAGGACCCGGGGGCAGCAGGGCTGTAGGTCTCAGTCCCAGCGGTCCAGTCGGGTGGTCCCTGCCTCTGTCTGTCGGTGCAGAACTGGGGTCAGCAGGGCTGTAGGTCTCAGTTCCAGTGGTCCGGTGTAGTGGACCCTGCCTCAGTCCCGTGGTGCAGGGCCTGGGGGCAGCAGGACCGTCCAGCATGGCTGTCAGAGCCTGCCTTTGCTGCCTCTTTTCCTGCTCCTTCCTGGAGGGAGTGTCTACAGGGTGAAGGCATTTAGGCACTGGAGTTTCGTGAGGCTGAGTGCCTCTGCTTTTAAGGACAAGAGCTGTAGACAGAGGGTAACAAAACCAGCTTTGGTCAGTCCTGCTCTGCTTAGTTCCACATTGTGAACCATCAAAAATGCAGGCCATTTACCATGGAGTCAGTTCCAACTCATCACAACCCCACATGTGTCAGAGTAGAACTGCTCCTAAGGGTTTTCAGTGGGTGATTATTTCAAAAGTAGATCACCAGGCTTTCTTCTGACACAATTCTGAATGGACTTGAACCTCCAACCTTTTGGTGTATAGCCCTTTGCACCACCCATGGACTCAACTGTAAACCACAGCCATTTTAAAAGAGACAGTCACCCCATCTTTGCAGAAAGGCAGTAAGGAGGGCTGGATTTCAGCTTTGTTGGTAGCTGGGTGAGCTAGTGATTAGGCATCTCTTCAAAATAACAACCTTTCAACATTTTTTTTTTTTTTTTGATCCTGCAATATTATACATGTGCAAAGTGGTGACATGACTTAGGTTCACCATGTTGTACAACCATTGCCATTTCTTTCCAGATCTTTTCTTTACCACTAATAGACACTCAGTGCCCCTCAGCATCTACTCACTTTTCAGCCAAAAGAGATACTGACGTGGGAGTGGGAATAGTGGAGCTGTGAGAGAGGAAACCCTGAAAGGAGGGTGGGTCTCCCTGACAGCCTCGAATTGGCACTCAGGCTTTTGACCACCCCTCCATGGCTATTCATAATGGTTTAGAATGCCCCCTAGGGAATCACACCTCCCCACGTGGTTTATCAAGTATCTGCTCTTGCTGAGAGGGATACTGCAAAATACAGCTTTTTCTGCCCTGGAACATTTCTGGTCGTTGGCATGCTGACAGCTGGCTGTCAGCACACACCCCCTGTGTCTGATTCTAGTGGTGAGGAGTGGCATTGGAGTAGCTGAAAGTGTCTGCTACATAGTAGGTACTCAATTGCAGCAGCCATTGTTATAGAAAGTTCACAAGCTTTACAAAATTCTTAAGTTGAAAAATTGCAAGTGTAAAACTGCCCTTTTTCCTAAACCTGAAGGGAAATATTCTGTAATTAAGTGAGTATAATCTGCTTCATGGAAACCCTGTGTGGTAGTTCTACAGGGTAGCTATAAATTGGAATAAAGTTGGCAACAGTGAGTTTGGTTTGGCTTTTTGGTGGGCAAGGCACTAGGCACTCTCAGATGACTATTAGGCAATATAGTTTGAGAACCACTAAACAACCTCATGGGCGAATTTATGGCAGAAGAAAGTAATGAGAAATCTTGACAGTTTTTGGAAACTGTACAAGAATTAGCAATTTATAAACAAGCAGAATCAAACTACTCATACTGTTTAATCCTGAAGAAAGTTGGACAATTCCTAGAGAATTTGCACATCAGTCTTTTTAAAGTTTGCTTTCACTGTAAGGACATACCAGTTATTCAGATGTTTCAATAGATTGCAGCTGACGCACTACCACCAGATGGTTGATGTATTTGTGGTTATCTATTAAGGAGCACTCTTGTAAAATTAACAATATTAAAAAGTTTTTGATAAGGATACTTAAAGGATTTCCACTGGCTAATTTTTGAATGTTGATAGCTGGGCCTGTCTAGTTACTAATCTGTCTTGGTCTGGAAGATATGCTGAAACCTGTCCATCATGTTAACCTTTCATTTCTTCCAGCATTATAGCAACATGGAGTCAACCACAGTTTGGAAAACTGACAGATGGCATTTGTGTCGATCTTAACAAGTATGTATAAAATTACAAAGAACATTTCATTGTGCTCATGCAAAACGTATACATGGATCAAGAATCAGTTGTGGGAACAGAGTGAGGGTACACTGTGTGGTTTGAAACTGGAAAAGGCATGTGCCTTTCTTTCTTTCTTTCATTGTAGTTATCGAGTCTGTATGCTGAATAAATATTCCAAGAAACCAGAATATATGAAGAAGAATGTGGCAGTCATGCTAACAACCTGCAGTATATAACTGGCACAACTTTGCTTGCTGAAAATGAAGACATACTTCAAGCTCTTATTGATGTAGGAAAAAATGACACCTTTCACTGTGAATTACACCTGAACTTGAAGAAAACAAAAATTCTTACAGCTGGATCAATAAGGACCATCATGATAAATGAATTAAAAATTGTCAGTGATTTCATTCTAATTGTTGTTAGAAAACAATATCCATGGAAGCAGCAGTCAAAAAAATCAAATAATGCATATCATTGGGCAGATTTGCTGTAAAAGATCTCTTGAAAGTTTTAGAAAGCAAAGATTTCACTTTGATGACTAAGGCATGCCTGACCTAATTCATGGTCTTTTCACTTGCCCTATTTGCATATGGAAGTTGGATAATAAGGAGGCAGGGCTAAGATGGTGGAGTAGTCAGATACTTCCTGTGAGCCCTCTAACAACAAAGATCCATAAAAACAAATGGATTATATATGACATTCTAGGACCTTGAACACCAAAGAGAAAGCTGAGAAGTCAGACTGGGCCACAGGGAAGGGAGAGCAGGTCTAGAAGTACCTAGGAGTGGCCAGATCTGACCAGGTGGAAGTCTGTACCCCACAGGAAGAACTGCAACTGCCAGCATGGTGAGCAAAGTGGTAGCATTCGGAGAATGTCTTTCTCAGTGGAGAAGCTGAACTGCAGACACTCATTCCTTCAGAATCAGAGAAGAGTGGCATTTGTTAAAAGCTAAGTGGCTTACATCCAGTCCAACCTGCAGATCTAAAACTTTCCTTCAAACTAAACACCTTTCAGCAGTGCTTCCCCTCTCCCTTCTGTGCACTGCACTAGGCTTCAAATTCTGATGTTCTACCTGGGTTGCAAGTACAATCCCTTACATATGCCCTAAACTAGAGAGGAAAAAATTTAATAAATGTGGGGAAAAATCTGACAGCTCCTCTAAGCTGGGAGTTCAGGGCAGAAAGAGATTCTTTGCCTAGATACAGGCACAAAGGGTCCACAGCTGTTAGCCCCCTATCTTTCTCAGTGCATGCAGCCACTTACATGTGCCTACACTAATCACCCTTGCCCATCTAGGGCTATATAGGAAATAGCTTGCGCCACACAGTTCATGACTGATTACCTGGGCACCTGAGCTGAATACATACAAGAAAAGTAAACGGACTCCTGGACTCACAAGTTTAGTAACAGCTCTAATCACCTGGTGACAGGACATTAAAATCTCTAAGGCAACAATAATCAAAGTAGCTCACATGACCAGCCTATCCGGCATTTCAAAAGAAAACAAACAAAATAAGTTAGAATACATGAAGCAAATATAAATAAATACAACAACTTTCTGATGGCTCAGAGACAACTGTCAATATTGATATCAAAGCACTTAAGGAGGCAGATCATGATGGCTTCAGAGAATAAAAAATCAAAACATTTTCCAGACAAAGAAAACTTTCTGGTATTATTGAAGAGAGAAATATTTATAATTCTTCCAGAGATCAGAAAGGAGATAGGCAAAGCACAGCAGAACATAATGATAAATTGAACAGACTGCAAGAAACTCTTGAACAACAATGATCTGAAATTCAGCAAATTGTAAAATTACAGAATTAGACAATGCAATAGTCAAAAGAGCAGAATTGATGCAACAGACTGCAGAATTAAATAGATTGAAGATACAGCTACTGACACCAACATATTTGAGGAAAAATTAGACAAAAGAACTTTAAAAGATGAAACACTAAGATTTATGTTGGACTCTGTTGGAGAATAGTTTATGTGTGATTAGAGTGACAGAACTAGGAGGGTAACAGAATATATAGAGGGAATTGTTGAAGATTTGTTGGCTGAAAACTTCCCTGATGTCATGAAAGATGAGAAGATATCTATCCAAGTCGTACACTGTACTCCACACAAGGTCAATCTCAAAGGAAACACACCAAGACATAATCAAACTTAACCAAAACTAAAGAAGATACTTTTAAAGACAGCTAGGATTAAATGAAAAAATAATGTACAAAGGAGAGTCAGTAAGACTAAAAGGTAATGGGGTGACAGATAGAAAGTCGTGAAGGGAAAAAAACTGCCGATCAAGAGTTATATATCCTGCAAAATTGTCTCTCAAATGTGACAGTGAAATTAGGACATTTCCATATGAACAAAAGTTCAGAGAATTTGCATAAATCAAACCAAAAATGACAAGAAATACTAAAGGAAATTCTTCAGTTAGAAAATCAGTAACAGCAGATAAAAGTTTAAGGCTGCAACATAGGACAGAGCAGCCAGATAACCCAGATAGAGAAACCACAAAAAATAAAGCTAAAACATTGAGAATAGAGAAACAGAGATATCTGTAAAGGATGGTAACATTATATCAAAAAGAGGAACTAAATAATGTAGTCACAGATCTTTTATACCGAGATGAAGTTCAGGAACTACAGAGAAATTAAAGACAAGTTTAAATTTAGAGTAATAGGAGAAATAACTAAGGTAACCACAAAGAAAATTAACCCTACACATCAAAATAAAAAAACAAGAAAAACATGAAGTCTCGGCAAATACAAAACCAATAGCAATGAAAAAATTGAAAAGAAAACCCATAAAGAAAAAAAAAGCACAGAAAATTAAGTGGAACATGGAAACTATCAACAACACACACACACAAATACATCAAAATGACAGCATTAAATTCATACCTCTCAATAATTATGCTGAATGTAAGTGGGTTAAATGTACCAACAGAATGGCTGAGTGAGTTAAAAACATGATCCATTTATATGCTCCCTACAAGGGACATGCCTTATGCTTAAAGACAAAAACAAATAAAACTCAAAAGATGGAAAAATATATACCAAGCAAACAGCAGTCAAAAAAGAGCTAGAGTGACGATATTAATTTCTGATAAAATAGACACTATATAATGAATAAAAGGTGAATACATCAGCAGGACATAACTATACTAAGTATTTGTGCAGACAATGATAGGTCCCCTAAGTACACCAAACAAACTGTAACAGCACTGAAAAGTGAAACAGTAATAGTAATAGTAAAAGATTTCAACATACCACTCTCAGTGATGGACAGAACATCCAGAAAGAAGCACAATAAAGACATGGCTTATCTAAATGCCACAGTCAACCACAGACATATACAGAACACTCCACCCAAGAGTAGCCAAGTATACTTTCTTTTCCAGTGCACACGGAACATGCTCCAGAATAGACCATGTATGCAGTCTGACAATTAGGTTTGCGAACTCATCCTAGAAAAAGTGCTGCATACCTCGCTGCTGAATATCACTACAGTCACCTTTGAAGTACTCCCCTTGGGAAGCTATATACCAAGGCCAGTGCCTAGTCTACCCTCCAAAGCAATTTTGGAACTCTTTTTCTGGATTGGCCATCAGAGCTGTTGTCATATTACACTTGACATCCTGAATGTCATCAAAATGGCTTCCTTTTGATATTTCTTTTGTCTTCAGGTAAAGAAAACAGTCTATGGGGCCAGATCAGGTGAGTTCATGAAAGCTAGCCTTAACAAAGTTAAAGCATTGAAATATTGCAAAGCATCTTTTTAGGCTATAATACCATCAAGGCAGAAAAAGCAAGGGAAAAATATCAAACACGTGGAAACCTAACAACACTTTGCTCAAAAAACTGCTGTTGTAAAAGAAAGTAAAGATGGAATGAAGAAATTCATAGAAACAAATGAGAATGAAAACACATCCTACTGGAACCTTTGGGATATAGCAAAAGCAGTGCTCAGAGGTTAGTTTGTTTCAATGAATGCACATACCCAATAAGAAGAAAGAGCCCAAATGGAAGCATTAATCCTACAACTCCAACAAGTAGCAAGAGAGAAGCAAAAGAGCCACTTGGGTGCATGGGCGCGCACGTGCACACACACACACAAAAGCAAATAAAAATTAGAGCAGAATTAAATGAGTTAGAGAATAGAAAAATGATTGAAAGAGTTAACAAGACAAGAAGTTGATTCTTTGGAAAGATCAACAAAATTGATAAACACTGGCCAAACTGACAAAAGACAAACAGGAGAAAAAAATAAATAACCTATACAAGAAGTTAGGTCGGTGATGCACTTGGCTTGGCTGGCATCACAACAGACCCAGCTGAAATTTAAAAAATCATAATGGAAAATTGTCCTCTAACAAATTGGAAAACCTAAAGGAAATGGGCAAATTTCTAGAAACATAAAACCTACCCAAACTAACACAAACAAAGGGCATTGTCAAGCCTGGGGACACTGAGCAATTCACTCTAGGAAAAGAAATGAAGGCATTTGAACTGGTATGGAATTAGGAAAAGTATTTGTATTTGCATATGTTACGATCTTATACACTGAAAACCCTAAAGTATCCACACACACGCAAACACCCAAAAGTCTGTAAATTTGGGAAATGACTGTCTTTAACAAGTGGTGTTGGCGTAACTGGACATCCATTTGCTCTAATTAGCTCTATCTAATTTTTATTTTTTGCTTTCATCTTGTGCCCAAGGGGTTATTTACTTCTCTCTTTCTACTGGGGAGTTGTAGGATTAATTCTTTGATTTCAGCTTTCTCCTTATTGGATGTGTACATTAATTGAAATAAATTGACCTCTGAGCACTGCTTTTGTTGTATCCCAAAGGTTCCAATAGGATCTGGTTTTATTTTCATGAAATAAATAAACCCATAACAAAAGATTGAAAACGTAATTTTAAAACTCCCAACCAAAAAAAAACCCTGGCCCAAAAGACTTCACCAGAGAGTTCTAGCAAACATTCAGAGAAGATTAAACACCACTGTTACTAAAGGTATTTCAGACCATAGAAAATGATGGAATACTCCCAAACTTATTCTGTGAAGCTAGCATGACCTTGATACCAAAACCAGGTAAAAACAGCACAAAAAGAAAATTACAGAGCAATATCTCTTATGAACTTAGATGCAAAAAAATGTAACAAAATTCTAGCCAATAGAATTCAACAACATATTAAAAAAAATTTGCCATGACCAAGTGGGATTCATACCAGGGATGCAAGGATGGTTCAACATTAGAAAATCAATGTAATCAACTACATAAATAAAACAAGAGAACCACTTGATTTTATCAATTGATGCAGAAAAGACATTTGACAAAGTCCAACACCCATTCATGTTAAAAAAAAAAAAAAACTCAACAAAATACTAACACAAGGGAAATTCTTCAAGATAATAATAAAAGGCATCTATGCAACACCAACAGTCAACATCATTCTAAATGGAGAAAGTCTGAAAGCATTCGCCTTGAGAACAGGAACCAGACAAGGATGCCCTTTCTCACCACTTCTATTCAACATTGTGTTAGAGATTCTAGCCCGAGCAATTCATGCCAGAAAAAGAAATCATAGACATTTGAATTGGTACGGAAGTAGGAAAAGTACCTGTATTAACATATGATGTGACCTTATACACAGAAAGCCCTAACATACCCCTCCCCACAAAAAAAAAACTCAGAAGTCTGTAAGTTTGGGAAAAGAGTCTCTTTAACAAGTGGTGTTGGCATAACTGGATATCCATCTGCAAAAAAAAAAAAAAAAAAAAAATGAAACAAGCTCCATATCTCACACCATGCACGAAAATTAACTCTAAATGGATCAAATACCTAATTTTCAAATCTAAAACAATAAAGATCATGTAATAAAAAAAACACAGATAACACTTGGAACCCCAGTACACATTATAAACAGACTACAAAACATCACTAACTATGCACAAGCACCAGAAGAGAAAATAGATAACTGGGAACTCCAAAAAAATCAAACATTTTAGCCTTCACCAGAAGAGTTAAAAGATAATGTATAGACTCGGGGAAAAAAAATTGGTATGACAAATCTGCTCAGTATCTAATCTGTATAATCTGCAAGATACTGCAAAGCCTCACAATAAAAAGACAAATAACTCAGTTAAAAAATGTGCAGATAATATGAACTAGTACTTCACCAAAGAACACTTTCAGGTGGCTAACAGATACATGAGGAAATGCTCACGATCATTATCCGTTAGAGAAATGCAAATTAAAATTACAATGAGATAACCACCTCACCCCAGTAAGACTGGCATTAATCCCCAAACCACAAAATAAATTCTGGAGAGGCTGTAGAGAGACTTGAACCCTTACACGCTGCTGATGGGAATGTAAAATGGTACAACCAGTTTGAAATTGATTTGGTGCTTTCTTGAAGTGCTTGAAATAGAAATGCCACATGATACAGCAATCTCATTTCTTGGAATATAGCATAGGGATATATGAGTTGCCACCCAAATAGATACATGCACACCAATGTTCATCACAGCACTGATAACAATAGCAAAAACATGAAATCAAACTATGTGCTTATCAATGGATGAAAAGATAAGCAAACAACGATATATTCATGCAATGGGATATTATGCAAAGATAAAGCACAGTGATGAATTTGGGGAACATAAAATGGAAGAATCTGGAAGCATTATGCTAAGTGAAATTAGCCAGTTGCAGAAGGAAAACTACTGTATGAGACCACTATTGTGAGTACTCAATACTTGGTTTAAACAAACATAAAAATATTCTTTGATGGTTACAAGGAGTATTGGGAGGGAGAGGGGTATTCATTAATTAGATAATTGACAGGTATTATTTTAGACTAAGGGAGACTAAACCAAAAGCTTAGAAGTATTCTAAAAACACACATTTCCAGGGACAGAGTAGCAAGGTCAGGGGTCTGAGCACCGTGGTTTCAGGGGACATTTAGATCAACTGGTGTAATAAAGTTCATTGAGACTATGGTCTGCATCACACTTTGGTGAGTGGCACCTTGGTTTTGAAAAGGTAGCAGGCAGCCATCTAAGAAGTATTGATTGGCCTCAACTCACTTGGTGCAAAGGAGAATGAAAAGCATCAAATACATAAAGAAAATAGGAGCATAAGAGACAGAAAGGCCACATAAAACAGACTACATCAACGTGATACCAGAACTAAATGGTGCTCAGCTATCACCGAAGACCACCTTTACAGGGACCTCAACAAAGAGTCCCTGATGGAGCAGGAGAAATATGGGATGCAGAACTCGAACTGTAGTAAAAAGACTGACTTGATAATCCGACAGATAGGAAGGTTCTCAGAAAACCTGGTTCTCAGTCTTTCTTTTAACCTGTAACTGAAATAATTCCAGAAGCCAACTCCTCAGACAAAGATTAAACTAATATATAAGCCAAAATGATACTGGGGAAGAATATACTTCTTGTCTTTTGCAGATACCCCAAACCAAAGCAAACCCACTGCTGTCAAGTCAGGTCCAACTCATAATGACCCTAGAGGTCAGAGTAGAACTGCCCCATAGACTTTCCAAGGAGTGTCTGACAGATTTATGCTGCCGACCTCTTGGTTAGCAGATGTAGCACTTAACCCACTATGCCACCAGGGCTTCCAGCTTGTGCAGATAAAGGAGACTAGTTGAACCGCTCCTGGTGAGAAGTGAGAGGAGAAGATGGAGGGTCAGGAGCTGGGTAAATCGGCATAGGAAATATGTGTTGGAGGGGAAGAATGTGCTGTTACAGTGTGGGGAGGGTAGCTAGGGTCATGTGGCAATGTGTGTGTAAATTTTTGTAGGAGAAATTGTAATTGTAACTTTCACTTAAACGGAAAAAAATACGAATTTATGATAAAAAGATAATAAAAAGGAATGTAGAATTGATGTGTTTGAACTGTGATGTTGGTGAAGAATGTTGAACATTTCTTATATTGATAAAAGTATGAACAAATAATTTGTAGAAGAAATACATCCAGATGTTTCTAAGAAGCAAGTATGATGAGACTCCAGCCTCCTTACTTTGGAGAGATCATAAGCAAAGCAAATCACTAGAGTAAGACATCATATTTGGTAGGGGGTCAATGAAGTTGAGGGAAACTGATCAGACAATGTCATGGATTGAATTGTGCCTCACCCCCCCAAATGTGTGTAGCAAGTTAGCTAGGCCATGATATCTGGTATTGTGTGATGTTCCTATATGCTATAAACCCTGCCTCTATGATGTTAATGAGGGAGGGTGGGCAGCAGTTGTGTTGGTGGGGCGGGGCTCAATGTGTGAGATTGTATTGTGCCTTGAGGCCATCTCTTGATATATAAAAGAAACAAGCTAGAGAAAGAGAGTTGGGAACTTCATATCACAATGAAAGCAGTGCTGGGACCAGAGCATGTCCTTTGGAAAGAACCAAGGGTCCCCGTGCCGTAGAAACTTCCAGTCCAGGGGAAGATAGATAAGAACTTTGTTCCAGAGCCATGAAAGAAAGCCTTCTCCTGGAGCTGAAGCCCTGAATTTGGACTTGTAGCCTGCTGGACTGTGATAAAATAAAATTTCTCTTTTTAAAGTTATCCATTTATGATATTTATGTTACAAAAGTACCTGATGATTAAGACAGAATTTGGTACTAGTGGTGGGGTGCTACCCTAATAGGTACATAAACTGTGGAAGCAGTTTTGAAACAGTGAATAGACAGAAGACTCAGAAGGAACTGAGGAGAAGTGTTAACAATGGAGAAGGTGCAGATGGTGAGAAACAAGGAGTGAACTAGCAACAGCAGAACAAGGAGCTGACCCACGGAATGAGAGAGCTGAGTGCCTGTGTGCAAGAGGCTTCCTGGTAGAGTGGAGTGCATCCAGGCACTTATCAGTCAAGCTACAGAGCTTTGGAACACTTGCCCCAGTAGGGCACATGCAGGTAGGAAGCCTTTAGCTAAGAAGCCACAGGAAGCAAAAGCTGAAGAGACAAAGAGCACAAGAAGCTGAGCTGTCTCAGTCTTACAGATATGGCCATGACTTCAGAGTTCTGTAAAGGCAGAGCCATGGCCTCTGGTGTTTCTAAGGGTGGAGTTGTCATTCAGTTGGATGAGAAAAATGGTGTGCTTTCAACTTTGGGAACAGAGTTGCTGTCCCAGTGGGCCTTGAAGGCAGAGCTGTAGTTCAGGGCCAAGGGGCCTCTGCTCAGAATTTGGAAAGTGTGGCCAATACCTAGAGTCTGTGGGGCAGGGTTGTTGTGTGAAAGGTCTTAGAGAATGGATGATTATTTTCAAAACCTTGAGGGCTAATGTTCTGCTAACTTGCTTGTTGTCTGTTATCCCTTCTTTCCCTGCATTTTCTCCCATTTGTAATGGAAATCTCTAGCTTGTGCCTTCCTGTTCTGCCATTGTATTTGGAAGCAGATAACTTGTGCTCTAGATTTCACAGTTAAAGAAGAATTTCTGGATTTTGGACTTGGACTTAAGACTTTTGATATCATGGATGAATATGTTTTACATGTTGCAAGGATGTGATTTTGGGGGGGACAAAGGGTGAAAGGTCATGGATTGAATTATGTCCCCCCCGAAATGTATGTGGCAATTTGACTAGGCCATGCTTTCCAGTATTGTGTGATGTGGTGTACACCCTGCCTCTCTGATACTAATGTTAATGTTTTGTTGATAATATACACAACAAAACATTCACCAATTCAACAATTTCTACATGAACCATTTGGTGACATTGATTACAATCTTGGAATGGTGTAACCATTCTTACTATCGTTTTCTGAGATGTTCTTTCTGTATTAACATAAATTTGCTGCCCCCTAAGAACCCTGCTGGCCTAGTGGTTAAGTGCTACGTCTGCTAACCAAAAGATTGGCAGTTAAAATCTACCAGGTGCTCCTTGGAAACTCTATGAGCAGTTCTACTCTGACGTACAGGGTTGCTATGAGTCAGAATCAACTCAGCAGCCATGGGTTTGGGTAAGATGCTGAATAATCTTTCAAGTTACTGTCGTCAGTTTGATCCCATATAAATAATTCACAAAAGAGCAGATGTGCTGTACTTGTTAAGCTAACCTATTGTTTTGATTTAAGACTTCAGAGAATTTTAAAAATATATATGGTGCTTTAAGTCACTATGCAGCTCTAACTGCTCTCCCCTGACCCCTGACAACACAGTCCTCCTTTCCACCCTGTGCTTTGCATATCCATCACCCAACTCCTGTCCCCCTCCACCTTCTCATCTCACCTTTGGACAAAAGCTGCTCAGACAGCTTCATGTATACATTTAAGCCAAGAAGCACTTTATTTACCATCATCCCTCTGTGTCCAGTCTAGTCTTTATCTGAAGAGTTGTTTTCAGCACTGGTTTCAGTTCTGGGCTAACAAAGTACAGAGGCTATGTTCTCAGAGAACCCTCCAGTCTGACAGACCATCACGTCTGGTCTTTTAATAGAGTTCTAGTTCCACACACACATTTTTCTTCTGCCACATCTGTGTACTCTGCTATCTTGGCCCTACCTCCTTCAGAGAATGTTTTTGATTTAAGATTGAAAATTTATCTTAGGGCAATAACTTTGGGGGTTCATCCGAACTTCACAGCTCCAGGAAGTCTGGGGTCCATGAGAATTTGAAATTCTATTCTACTTCTTTTCCCTTTTGATCAGGATTCTTCTGTGAAATCTTTGATCATAATGTTCAGTAGAGGTAGCTAGGCACCATCCACTTCTGGTCTCATAGCAAAGGAGGCAGTTCATGCCAACAATTAACCACACGTTCAACATCCTCTTCCTCTTCCTAACACTCATTCTTCCTCTGTTTTTCCACAGTAACAAAGACCAATTGTTTTACCTTGAATAGCAGCCTTCAAGCTTTTAAGACTCCAGACACTATACACATCATTATTAGCCCACTTAACTGGGGTGTCCCATGAGACCATAACCCTGAACCTCTAAACTAGTAAACCCCATGACATGAGGTTTTGTTTTTGTTTTTTATTATGATTGATTGAAAATGTACATTCCCATACAAATTTGCATGCCCACCTATATGCAGCTTCCACTGCTCTCCCTGCCCGCTGACAGCACACTCTTCCTCTCTGCTCCATACATGTCCCATCCTCCCAACAGTCTCCTATCCCCTCCTCTCTACCCACTCCCCTTCCTCCAGTAAGAGGTCAGCAGGATGATATCCTATAGATGCACATAACCATGAAGTGCACCCAAGATATGATCACTCTGTGTTGCCAAGCCCAATCCACTTGGTTCCGAAGAGTGGACCTTCATTATGATTTATGGGCAGAGGCAGCATCAGGGCCAGGGGCCATGCTCCCAGCGAAACCCCGAAGCCCCTGGACCATCAGTTGCAGTCTTCTGATGGAGATCTCAGGGTGCACCGCTTTTCATTCTTGTGTTGCCAGTGAGACTCAACTCTGTGAGCTCCATCATGGCTATCACTGGTAGTAGCCAGGCACCAACCGGTTCTTCCAGTCATGAGTCAATGTAGACACACACTCATGTTGGTCTCTCTGTCCTCTGGGTTCTCCTTCCCCCATGTTGTCTTGGTCCTCAGTGATCATCTGTTCCTGCTGAGCTGGGACCATTTGCTGTACCCTCAGACAGCAGCTTGGCAGCTCTTAAGACCCCAGATGCCACTCACCAATGTGGGGAGCAGAGAACCCTACCATGAGGTTTTCTTGTTGTACATACATAAGCAGCCTTAGCAGCTACTGTTTTTTCTTATCCTTGTTGTAAATGTATCTACTACACAGTTTTGCCAATTCAACATTTTTTACAAGTATTCACCTTACTGGTAGCAATGACAGCAATCAACTGTGAAACCTTACCCTTAATCAGTATTTCCATCACCATTAACGATTCTCTTTCCCCCTCCTTCCTGTCCCTGCTAACCACAAAGTTTGTTCTCTAAAATAAAAAATCTTTTTATGTGTTGTCATACTGTATTTTTCCTTTTGTGATTGTCTTATTTCACCTAGCACAATGTCTTCTAGCTGCACCCATATAGTAGCATGTATCAAGACTCCATGTATTCTACTAGCTGAATAGTAATATATATATATACCACATTTTCTTTGTCCATTCATCTGTTGATGGACATTTAAGTTGTTTCCACTTTTGGTTATTGTAAATTGTGCTGCAGTTAACATTGGTGTACAAGTCTCTGAGTCTGTTTTCCAGTGGAATTGCAGGGTCATATGGTAGTTCTATATTTAGTTCTTTGAGGAAGCATGTACTATTTTCCACAATGGCTGTGCCATTGTAATTTCGCCAGCAGTGGGTAAAGGTTGCACTGCCTCCACATCCTCACTAGTGTTCTTATTTTCTGTAATTTTTTTTTAATTTAAATCATAGCCATCCTAATGTGAAAGAAATGATATTTTATTGTGGTTTTAATTTGTAGAGCCCTGGTGGCACAGTGGTTCAGAGCCCACCTGCTAACCAAAATATTGGCAGTTCAAATCCACCAGCTGCTTCTTGGAAACCCCATGAGGAAGTTCTACTCTGTCCTATAGGGTCACTATAAATCAGAATTAACTCTATGGCAACAAGTTTTGGGTTGGATGGCTAATGATGCTGTGTGGCTTTTAATGAGTTTGAAGGCCATTTGAATGTCCTTTTTGGAAAAATGTCTATTCAAGTTCTTCCACCATTTTATGAGTGAGTTATCTATCATTCTTGTCAAAAGTTTTATATATATTATAGCTATTAGGCTTTTGTGGTACTAACATTTTCTTTGTTCCTCTTACTGTTACTATCCTGAACTCCTTTTGTTTGTGGATATTTTTTATTTCTTTTGATTTTTGTAGATTTAGTGTTTACTATGACTGTTTTTCTTCTTTATTTTGATGAGTAGGTTGTTAACTTTTTTGTAGTTATCTTGAAATTTATCCCCCATCTTCCTAAGTTTAAATCAGCATTTTATTATTTGATAATGCCTTGACTGCCTCTCCCTTTGAAAGTTCTATACCTGTACATTTTTATTTCCTTTTTATTAGTCTGTCATTGTTGTCATTTACCAGTTGGTGTCTCTGGTTCCCTGTTGTAAATGTTTTAGTTTTGTTTTATCCTTTTGAGTTCATTATCTAGGCTGGTATCTGGCTGATGCTGTCCTACATGCTAGATTCAGGTTGTTGTCTGACATTGGTTCTCTAACCAAAGGACTCCCTTTAATAATTTTTGTAAATTTGGCTTGGTTTTTACATTTTCCCTTAATTTCTGTTTATCTGTGAATGTCCTAACTTCACTATCACATTTGAGTGAGAGTTTTGAAAGATAGGTTATTCTTTCAAGATTTTATATACATTTTTCCATTGCCTTCTTGCCAGTATGGTTTCTGCCAAGTAATCGGCTTAGTCTGACCCTGTGAGGTTTTTTTTTTTTTTGGAGCTGGTTTCAGGATTCTTTCTTTGTTTTTGCTTTTAGCAAGTGTAATTATGATACATGTTGGTATTTTTCTTGTGGGGTCTATTCTATGTAGGGTATGTTGAGTTTCCTGGATGGTCAGCTTTTCATCTTCCATGACATTAGGGAAGTTTTCTGTCAGCAATTCTTCAGTGATCCTCCCTTTGTTTTCCATTGTCTTTGTTCTAGAACTCCAAGTACGTGAACATTTTTGCTTTTGATTGTGTCCCACATTGTTCTCAGGGTTTCTTCTTCTTTCTTTCCCCTTTTTTTCTTTTCTTTGATTTTTTCCTCAAGCAAAGGATTTCGCTTCAGAGCTGCTTATCCTGTCTTCTGTTGTTTTACATTTGCTCCCAAAAGCTTCAGTGACATTGTCAATTTCTGGAATCTTGTGTTTATCTTCTGGATTTCTAATTGCTGTTTTTGTATGATTCTGTGTTTGTTATTTTGACATTTTGTTCCTAAATTATTTTTCTGCATTCTTCCATTGTTTTGTCTGTCTTCCATGATTTTGTCTGTATTTTCCATGATTTTGTCTATTTTTTCCTTATTTTTGTCTGCATTTTCCTTCATTTCTTGAAGAACTTTAAATATTAGAGTTTTGAATTCCTTATGTGGTAGTTCCAGTGGCTTTTCTCTTAGCAGAAGGTTGTATGGTGTTTTTTTTTTTATTTTTATCACTTTCTAGGGATATCCTCCCCTGTTTTCTTTTTTATGTTTTGATATTGTCTACTTTCTCTAGGACATTCAGGAATTATTATGAATTGTTGTTGATTGTAGCTTTATTTCATCTTGCTTTTTTCTTTCATTTGGTACATCTAGGCAGGAGGGCTGGAAAAACTTTGTTTTTTGCTCATCTGTGGATACAATACTTCTTACCACCTTGTCAGGTGGGTAAGGTTGGTCAGTCATCCATGGTGCAGCAGGGTGGGTCCGTGGGGGTGAAGGAGAGAGGATATGTAGTTTGTGGCACAGCATGAAGCAACAGAATGGGGTAGTGCAGAGCAGAGTCTGAGGTACTGTGCTGGTACTGCTCAGGGATGTGGCATTTTGCCCATAGTGCACATAGGGGAGGAGAAAATAGAGGATGTAATGTGCAGAGCCAAGTGAGTGGTGAAATAAGGGAGAAAAGCAAGAAACAAAAGGAAAAGGAAAAGAAAAGAAAAAACTGAAGTTAAAAAATAAATAGAAAGAAAAAAGTAAATAATGGTAGTGAGGTAGGATTCAGTTGGTAGGGGCAGGACAGACCTGCTGAGACCATGTGCTGGTGGTTCTCTAGCTGAGCAGGGTGGCCTGGCATGTTGAGAAGCAGCATGGGTGGTGCATGGGCCTAAGTGGACAAGAGAATGGAAAGAGGGGAAAGAGAGACAAGGAAGCAATCAAAGAAACTAATACAGAAAATAGAAACAACAAAAAATATGATTGTTGGGGAGCTGGCTATTGGGGGTAGGGCAGAATTGAATTGAAGTGGTGGCAAGCTGACATCTCTCTTACTGGGTGACTTGGCACAATCTGTGAGGAAGGGGTAGTGCAGGCCCTAGATAGAAGGGAGAATGAAAAGGAGAGGAGAAAGATAAAAATAAAAATAAAAATAAAAAATAGGGACTTAAGGAAGCCAACCTGGGGGAATAGCTCAGATGTGGAAGGCTGCGTGCAAGAGGCTCTCCAGCTGTGTGGTATAGCACACTAAGAAGTTGGGGGCAGTGCACAGGACTGGGTAGGTGGGAGAAAGGAAAGGAGAGAGAATAAAAAAATAAAAAAATAAACAACAACAACAAAAACCCCCAAATAAATAAATCAGTAAAATGGTGCTGAGGGAGTCAGTTGGTGATGACAGTGCACATGTGGGGAGGCCATGCACAGTGATTCTCCAGCTAAACTGTGCAGGATAGCTCTTTGAGAAAGGCCAGGAGCTTGCATATGACTGGGAGAAAGGAAAAGAATAAAGGAAAGAGAGAAAAGAAACTGAAAAAAAGAAGAAAACAAAAACCAAACAACCCAAAATATCACAACTCATCAAGGAAAGGGAGTTGCACGGGAGGTGGGAGAAAGAAAAGGAAGGGAGGCAGGGAGAAGCAACAGAAAAGGCCAACAAAATAGCAAAAGAAATCAATAATCATAATTTATAAAAGGAACAAAGCAAACAAACCAAAAAATCACTACCCATCAAGGGGAGGAAGTGGCACATAGGGCTGACTGGGTGGGAGAAAGGAAAGGAAGGGAGAGAAAAGTAATAATAAAAGCCAAGTCAACAATATGAAAGAAACAGACAAAATACTAAAATGAAGTAGGAAAATGAATCTGAGGGGGCCAGCTGGGAGAGGCCAGGCCAGTGGGGCAGGGTGGACTCTGGCAGCTGTGATCTAGTGTTTCTCTGCTGGAGCAACTGTATTTCAATGGAAAGCACTGGAGTCCATATAGAGGGAAGAAGGATGAAGTATCTTAGTCATCTAGTGCTGCTATAACAGAAATACCACAAGAAGATGACTTTAAAGAGAAGTTTTATTCTGGCACAGTCCAGTAGGCTAAAAGTTAAAATTCAGGGCATCAGCTCCAGGGAAAGTCTTTCTTTCCTGGCTCTGGATGAAGGTCCTTGTTGTCAAACTTCCCTGGGCTTGGATCTTTTGAGGCACAGGGACCGTGGGTCCTTTTCAAAGGATGTGCTCTGTTCCAGGCACTGCTTCTTGGTAGAATGACGTCCCCAACTCTCTGCTTGCTTCCCTTTCCTTTATATCTCAAAAGATTGCCTCAAGGCACAAAACAATCTTACACATTGATTCCTGCCACACCAACACAATTGCTGCCCATCTGTACTCATTAACATCATGGAGGCAGGCTTTAAACTATATAGAAACATCACACAATACCAGAAATCAAGGTCTAGCCAAATTAATACATACATTTAGAGGGAACACAATTCAGTTCATGCCACAGAGGGTAGGAAAGTGTGCATTCTTGATTACTGGGTGCTGTGTCTCCTGCTGGGAACTCTGTAGAGTTGCCTTCCCCTAACTCTCTGTACCCAGTCCTTGGTAGCTGAGGTCCACAATGGCAAATCTGGGCAGTGGTGAGCTGGTCTCTCTCTGGCTGAGTGACCATGGCCCATTGAAAAGTAGCAAAGGCCTCATACAAATAAGAAGGATGGGGGTGGCAAAGCTTGTATTTCTGGTTACTAGGTGCTCTATCTCCTGTTAGGAGCTCCATGAAGTTGCCTTCCTGTACTCCCTCTCTGAGTTCTTTGGTGCCTGTAGACTAAGGTGGCGTGTCCAGCTACTGTTAGGTGGTCTGGGACCTCCATTCTGTAGCTCTCCTGATACTCTGTCGATTTCTTAATTCTGTTTGGTGCTTGATTCAGTTCTTTATTCCTTCATTGGACACTTTAGCGTTCCAGGACTCTTTCTGTTTTACTCAGTTTTTTGGTTCTTTGTTATAGAGGGATGGCATGGTGCTTCTGTCCAAAGCGTCATGTTGTCTCCTGGTTGTTTAGTTCTTGTCAGATATATGGTTTCCAAAGATATTCTCCTGGTAGTTACCTTGTTTTTTTCACTTTGGTGGTGAAGTCTTTTGATGAACAAAAGTTTTTAATTTTTATGAGGCCTCATTTGTTTATTTTGTCTATTTTGTTTTATTTTGGCATAAAAATTTGTTTTGTCTCTCAGTTAATCTGCTTTCCTGGTACAGCATACAGGCTAGTGTCTGGAATCTGTTCAGACATGTACTTAAGCTGAGGTGTATTTCAGAACATCTGTACCATGATAACCTGATGCAGGCAAACCCTTATCTCAGGCTCACGGACACCAGTTACACTGTGTGAACTTGAGGCTCAGACAGGCCCTCATGTTGAGAGTAACAGAGGGTTTTGAAAGCTGTAATTGGGAGATGGTCTTTTCCCTCCAAACTACTTGAATTGCTGTGGGTTTTAGCCAAAGTTCTCAGAGGGCTGACTGCCTGGACAAGATCCTCATTTCAGTGGTCCTGGGATAGCTTCATGTCCAAGATCCCTTTGAGTCCTATGGCCTGCTTAGACCACTCTGCTTTATCCCCACCTCGTCGCAAGCCAGTGCAGCACATCTTCCTCTGCACAGTCTGAACACCTTCTCTATTGCTGCCTCCCTTTCTCCAGTGACACCTGTGACAGACACTGACTCCTGAAAGTGTACCTTTCCCCTCCTTGCCTCTGTGAGAGATGATGCCCCTGAGATGTAGCTTTCTGTTACTGGCTCAAAGGGGGCAGCCACTCATTATGGGGTCAGCATCCCCATGTAAGTGTTTGATCTCCATCTCCATCCTAATCCTTGACATTGGGGGGTTCAAGCTTACTTCAGTCTAGGGTGGCCATTAAAATTCAAAAACAGGCTTTTTGAGATTTAGAAGAATAGGTTCTCTTTCATGTCATAAAAAAGGCTCCATTTCAAGGCAAAATAGCCATTTCTGTTTGTGTTGTAGAGTCATATGGATGGGAAACCCTTGTTCTGGAAGAGGCAGATTTGCTGCAGGGTACTGTTGATGATAAAGGTGGTGATGGTCTCCTTATTCTGCTGTGTGCTAACCAAATTTCAAAGATTGTGTTGTTCTTGGAACAACCCAATTATTTAAAGAACAAAACCTATTGCCTTTGAGTTAATTCTGACTCATAAAGACTCTAGGGTATAGAGTAGAATGGGACATCGTCTATTTATAAGGTGACTAACCCATTTAAAAGGATGATGGTGGTTGTTGTTACCTGTCATCAGAGGGTCTGAAAGCCCTAAAATATAAAGAATGATTCAAGATATTAGGACTCATTCACTACGAGAAAGGATTCAGAGATTCAGTCATTTGCTGAAAACTTAGGGCTTCATATTATCCTCATTTTTCCAATGAAGTGTTGGAAATTCAGAAAGGTTAATTAACTTGCTCAAGGTCACACAGTGTCAGACCCAGGATATTAATATGAGACTCTGTTCACTTTCAAGCCATATTTTTTTAATAAAATTTTATTGTGGTAAAAAATATATATATGTAACAAAAAAAAATCCATTGTAAACATTTTAGTGCTTACAATTCAGAGGCATTAATTAATCCATTCATTCATTTTTTTCTAGCACCAATTACATGGCCATTACCACTATCCCAAACATTTTCATCTCTTGAACAGAAACTCTGTACCTCTTGTCTCAGTCATCTAGTGCTGATGTAATAGAAATAGCACAAGTAGATGACCTTAGCAAAGAGAAATTTGTTCTCACAATCTAGTAGACTACAAGTCAAAATTCAGGGAGTCAGCTCCAGGGGAAGAGTTTCTGTCTCTTTAAGCTCTAGAGGAAGGTCCTTATCATCAACCTACCCTTGGTCTGGGAGCATCTCAGCACAAGAACCTGAGGTCCAATGGATGTGCTGTGTTCCTGGCACTGCTTTCTTGGTGGTATGACATCCCCATGGCTCTCTGTTCATTTCTTTCTTTTATATCGCAAAATATATTGGCTTAAGACACTATCTTATCTTGTAAATCTTATCAATATAACTGCCACAGATCCATCTTATTGCATTGTAGTGATAAGATTTACAACACACATGGAAATGTGATCAGATGACAAAATGGTAGACAACCATACAGTACTGGAAATCATGACCTAGCCAAGTTGACAGAGTTCAATACATGAATTCAATGGATTTGGAGGACACAGTTCAATCTATGACATTCCACCCTTTGGTCCCTGTCATAGATTGAATTATAAACCAAAAAAACCAAACCAAACCCAGAGCCCTTGAGTTGATTCTGACTCAAAGTGACCCTATAGGGCAGAGTGCAACTGCATTATATCCTCCCCCAAAATGTGTGTAGCTATTTGGCTAGGCCATGATCTCTGGTGGATATTTCTACGTGTTGTAAATCCTGCCTCTATGATATTAATGAAGGAGGATGGGTAGCAGTTGGTGGGACAGGAATCAATGTGTAAGATTATATTGTGTGTTGAGTCAGGCAGAAAGAAGCTAGTGGAGAGGTTTAGGGACCTTCTACCCTCAAGAAAGCTGCACTGGCAGCTGAGCATACCCTTTGGAAAGGACCTGGTGTCCCTACATCTCAGAAACTCCCAGTCCAGGGGAAGACTGACTACAAGAACTTCCCTCCAGAGTTGAGAGAGGAAGTCTTCCCCTGGGCTTGTAGCCTACTGGACTGTGACAAAATAAAATTTCTCTTTTTAAAGCCATCCACTTGTGGTATTTCTGTTAGAGCGTTACCAGATGACTGAGTCAGACAGATTGTCACAGAAGTTGAAACAATGGGCTCATAAGTGCCAGTGATTGTAAAGGTAGCACTCAACCAAGCAACATTTCATTCTGTCTTACAGAAGGTCACTATGAGTTCAAACTAACTCTATGACAACTAAAAACAACAGCAACATACTCTTGTTAAAATTCATATTTGTTTATATTTTAATAAATGAGATTGGATATAGAAAAAACTAAATATAATCTTTTGTCCCTTGAACTTGTCTGAATGTATTTGAACTTGTTCCTTTGGGTCCCTGGGTGGTGCAAACAGTGAGGCACCTCAGAAGAAAGGTTTGGCAATCTGCTTCTGAAAGGTCACAACCTTAAAAATACTGTAAAGTGTTTCTACTCTGCACATGTGGAGTTTCCATGAGTTGAAACTGACTTGACAACAGCAATGTGTTTGTGTAAGTTGGTGGGTAATTCAGGCAGCTTCATACCCTCATGCGAAGCTGCTTGTATGTGTTTGTCAGGCATCATTTATAACATGAAATACATGAAAGAAGAAAAGGATTTGTTTTATTTTTAATGATATTTGATAGATTATTTTGAGTGTCAACCGAAACCAAAATCAGTTTATTTTATAATTCTAGAAGGCTTCAAAACCTAGATGAGCTTTGCTCAGACTTTCTTATAAAAAACCAATCCTTTAAAGGAATGAGAAGTAATTATTTAAAATCTCATTCTTCTTTTTCCCTAGTCTCATATTGGCCAGAACTTTCTCCATTCTATTGGATTCAATGTCTAAGAAAATCATATGTCGCAGAGCAAAGCACTGCAGCTACACATGGACTGTGTTAAGGAAACACCTTCTAGTGAACTGCAGGAAACCAAGGGCCTGAAGCAAGTATGTTACAGTTTTGTATCAGAGATAGTACAAAGTGATTAATTACTTATTGGATTTCTAAATAACAGCTTTCTGGACAATTCACATTCATCTTGGTGAAATATTCTGCTTTATATGTACATTCCATTGTGATTAAGTGAAAGTATACAATCCAGGTCAGGTTTGCATGCCTACCGACCTGTAGCTCCATCTGCTCTCTATTCAGTGACAGCACATTCCTCCTTTTCACTCTATACTTCTAGTGTCCTCTTAATGAGCACCTGTCACCTGCTTTCCACCCTCTTCTCTCTCATCTGAAGAGAAGCCGGTAGGACAGCTTCCTATAAATGTGTAAAACCATAAAATATACACACTATATGGTCACATTGTGTCCGTGAGTCTAGTCCATTCTTGTCTGAAGAGTTGACCTCAGTACTGGTTTCTGGTCAGGGACAGCAGCAAGTCTAAGGGCCGTGTTCAGAGGGGACCCTCCAGGCTGTTGGACCATCAGTTCTGGTCTTTTAGTAGACTTCTTGAACTGCACATCTCTTTTTCGCGTGTTGTCTCCAGCGCTCTGCATTGTGTCTCCTCCTGGTCCCATCTGCTTTATATTTTTTTGTAACACTGTGGATAAGACTGTTTTGTAAAAGCTGTGAAGAATAAAATAGTAATCATAAAAGGGAAGCATTTTAAGAAGCCAAATATTTGAAATTTTACCAACTTACCATAGCAATATTTGTGTCCCACCTATTATCCATATGTATATCCTGTTTATATAGAAATACAATTGTTTTTATACTCTACTTTTTCTCTGATACATCTTGAGTACTTTCACGTAGTTTCTTCAAGGATTTCTGTTGTCAACTAAAGGCACCCTTAAACATTTTTTAAGTGTAAGGTCATTGGGAAGAGGCTGCCTTTCTGTTTCTGTTGCTGTTGTTAAGACTAATTTTGTATGTATTAAGAACTGCTAATAAAATACATCTGTGCAAGTCTATGAGTGGATTAAAAGGTACAAAAAAAGAAACAAACAAAACAAATAAACAAAAAAGCTTCTGTAAATCTTCTTGCCAGAAATGGGAAAAGAGTATTCTTTTATGCATGCTCATTCATTTCACCAAATATTAATTGAACACTTACAATGATGGGCAAGGCCTAAGTACCAGCTGCCTCAAAGGCTGCAGTCTAGTAACAAATTTGAAGGTTTTAAGACCTGGGAGAAATCCGCTTGTTAAGTTATAAGCAAGAACTGACCAACCTGCTGCCTGTGGGTCAAATTCCTGTCTTTTTTTAGTAAATTTTTGTTGGAACATAGCTATACCTGTTTGTTTATGTATTATCTGTGGCTGCCTTCAAGCAATAATGGCCAACTTAAGTGTTGCGACAGAGGTGATCTTGCACGCAAAACCTGATGTATTTACTATCCAACCCTTTACTGAAAAGTTTGTCCACCCATGGACTTGAAAGCTGTCCATCTAGCTAGCTCACTTTCCACATGGGAAACCTGGGTTCAGTTCCAAACCAATGTACCTTGTGTGCAGCCACCATCCATCTGTCAGGCGAAGCTTGTATGTTGCTCTGATGTTGACTGGATTTCAGTGGAGCTTTCACGCTAAGACGGAGTAGGAAGATACTTCCAAAATTCAACCAGTGAAAAAAACCCTATGGACCACAGCTGTCCAATATGCAGCCAATCATGGGGACAGGGCAGGACGAGGCAGTTTCTGTCACAGGAGGGGTCACCATGAATTGGGGCCAACTCATGGGCAGCTAATGATACCTAGCTAGACATGCCAGGTACTATTGTGAAAAGATGGACTTTTCTCTTTCAATCTGGGAAAATTGTGGTATATTTAAAAAGCATAAGAATACTTCTTGGAAATCAGAGCTTTCTATCCAGTGGCTTTGGCTGGATTCCAGATATTTCTGTTCATGTAGCCCTATAGCTGGACATGGCATGTGTTATACAAACAATTCTCAGACCTCACTTTTGTTTCTGGTCGATCCCTTGTCATTTTAACCAGCACAATAAAAGTGCATCAGTAAGCAGGGTCAAGTAGGTTATACCAGAGAGAAATGTGGAAACGAGATTATAGGCTTTGATTAGAGGTCTAATGCAGTTGAATTATCTTTTGCCATGTGATATGAACTAAGGTCATCGTGTGGCTTGGCTGGTCCAGCTCTTGGAGGCATAGAATAGATGACAACTGCATTTTAAAGTGTTTTGTTTGAGTAACTGAAATGCAGCTTTTTCCAAAAGCAAAGAAGCAAACCTTAGAAATAAGCAAAAAGATTTGAAAAGTCTCTGATTTCTGTGTTCCTGAAGGACTTGTTTCTAAGTGAGATGTGAAGTGACGCTCTTGTACTAGTTTGTAAGCATTGGCGTATTTTGCTTTCGGACAGATGTATAAATGGAAGTCAGTTAACATTTGGGAAGTAAGTCCACCAAACTGTCTTGAATTTACCTGGGCAAACTTGGGTGTTGGGAGACAGTGGTCATTCAGTGGTAGAATTCTCACTTTCCACGTGGGAGACCCAGATTCCAGTTCTGGCCAATCTACCTCATGTGAAATTGCCACCCATCTGTTGTGGAGTCTTGTACATTGCTGTTATGTTGATTAGACTTCAGCAGAGCTTCCGGGCTAAGATGGCTTAGGAAGAAAGGCCTGGTGATCTGTTCTGAAAAATTAGCCAGTGAAAACCCTAAGGATTACATTTCCATCCACAACCAACCACGGGGATGGTACAGGACTGGTAGTTTTTTGTTCTGTTGTGCATGAAGCTGCTATGATTTGGACAGCCAGTGGCAGCTACCAACAACAAACTTAAGTAAGAAGGCTTGACCTGCAGTGAGAGGGCTGCTTTTGTGAACTGCAGATCAGAAAATAAATAAATACAGTTCTGTATGCAAAGCTGTTTGGCAACATGCATCAAAAACTCTAAACCCAGTAATTCTACTGGGAATCTACCCCAAAGGAATAATCAGTGATGTGGGAACGACTGATATACAACAAGCGTTATTTATATTAGTCAAAAACCTGTAATACGTGTCCAACTGTTGAAATCTATTTAAAGAAATAGTAGTACATTTATAGGCAGATTAGTATAAAGCCCTTAAAATTTACTAATGTGAAGAAATGTCCATAATATATTAAGTAAAAAAAAAAATCAGAATACACATACATTACGATTCTCATTTTGTATAAGTATACACTTAGAAATCTCCTCAAAGAAGGTAAGTCAAAATATTAACAGAGGTCATCTCTGGGTGATGAGATATTAAGTATCTTTTATGTTTTTCTTCGTGCTTTGGTGTTTGTGCAGTGAAGCCTGTGACAGGTGAAACTCCACTGGACTGGCTTGTTTTCTCATGTCTTGCAAGTTTCCTGCCTTTGACACAAGGTACAATCTATCACTTGTATATCATTCTCTACTAGTGGGAAATATTGAAATTTTCCTTCCCTGACAGGTTTCCACCTTACACAAGTGTTGGTTTCTGCAGGTTTCACTATTGTATTTTCACTGTAACAGGGCTTGGTGTGTTTGTTTGTTTGTATTTTTTTTCCCTACATATTCTCACTCCTGAGGCCTCATTCCTTTGTGCCTGTAATACGTTGCCTCTGTGAGCCACACAAGGGTAAATTAAAAAATGAATTTTTACTGCTAGCAAAAGGGAGAACCACAAAAATCTGTTGCCATCTAGTCAATTCTGACTCATAGTGATTCTATAGGACAGAGTAAGACTGCCCCATCGAGTTCCCAAGGAACCCTTGGTGGATTCAAACTGCTGACTTTTTGGCTAACAGCAGTAGCACTTAACAACTATGCTATGTACCAGGATTTCCATGAAAAGGAAAAAGGAGATTATTTCCTCAATAGCTGCTGACTGGCAAATTGTTTGTGGGATTTCTCTGGGGTGGAGAATGATGGTGGAGTCTTCAGACAGGGTTTGTAGCTACATCTCCCACTTTGGGAAATCTGAAACCCAACTAGCATTTTTCAGTGTTTTTGTTCAACCAGCTCATGTGAGTTAAGCTGCAAATCTGTGTGATCTTTGGCTTGTTGGTTCATGGTCTCCTGGCAGGATGTCCCCTTTCCTTTCACAATAAGATTAACACTGGCAAGGTTTTCTACAGTATTTGAAAGGAAGAGAATTTCTCTTTTCTTTTTTTGATCCTAATTTTTAAGGTGAGAGTGTATTCCTTTGGAATGTCCTAGACTTTACCTTTGGCTCCAGTGCCCCACAAGGCCATGAATCTGAAGCTCAAATTCATTCTTAACTCCTTTGTTCTTTCCATTTTGAGCATGGACTTTCTGTTGCTCTGTTTTTCAGGTCAGAATCTGACCACTTCATGTGACCTCAGTTGCTATCTCTGGTCGAGCCATCGTCATCTCCTGCTTGAATTTCTGCAATAGCCACCTAGCTGGTCTTTCTGTTTCTGTCCTTGTACCTTGATAGTCTGTTCTCAACAGAGAAGCAAGAGTTTTTTTTGGTTTTTTTTTTTGTAAGTCAGGTCATATCACGCCTCTGCTCAAACCCTGAAATGGTCACTCATTTCACTAGGACCCCAAAACTAAGTTTATACAATGCCTTATGAGACAACAGGGGGCCTGGACCTCCCCGGCACCTTACCTCTCAAACCTTACTGACTGCATTAGACCTCTAATCAAAGCCTCTTGATCTGTTGGATTTCAGAGTACTGGTGTTCCATCAGATTGAACAGCTTGCTTAATTTTTCATTTTGCTGCATTTTATATAAGGTCTAGGAGGGCTCTCCATATATTCCTTTTGTACTTGCCCTCTGATAGTTTCAGAAAGTCTTCTTCATCTGGGAATTTCTTTGGATCTTTCTTTTTGGGCCTTCTGAAGCTGTAGGTGAATTCTTCCTAATGTTTTCGTCCAAAGTTTGTTGCTTTTTTTTGCATCTGGAGGTTGTTCTGTTTCTTAACGGGATCTAAAGCTCAGTCTGAAAAGGAAGTTGATCTCCAGACACCTCTATGTACTCCAGTGAGAGGGCTCAGTGGAATCTCTGGGGTAGCAGGCTCCACCTCCTGATTGACGAAGACACAGCCCTCTGATAGAGTCACTGGGGAGCCATCAGTTGACCCTACAATGTGAGACAGTAAAGGCTGAAAGAGATGCCGTCCAGATGCACCACGGTTATTTCTCTATTGAAAGGTAAAAGATACCTGACGCTTCCAAAATTAGTCAGGCTTTCAGGTGTGCAGTCCCTCATCACAGCTGGCAAAGTAGGCACCTCCATATTAAAGACTGCTTTACTGCCAGAAAAGCACTCTCTGGGCAGGCACTGCCTCCCAGCCTGGGAATTAGGTCCAGCTGAATCCTCTGTATAGAAAACTCCGCCTCCTAGTGAATCCAGATGGCATCCTGCACAAGCTCCCCTGCCCACCTCTGAAAAGACTATTCAGTGGCAGAGATTTGGAGATTCAAACAGTCCGAGAGAGAGAGATATAGAGACAGAGTGAGAGACAAAGAAAGAGAGAGAGACAGAGACAGAGAGAGAGAGAAAAAGGTCAGAGGTGCCGAGTTGCACAGATTCCAGTGCCAGGCTCTCAAAATGTGGCAACTCCACTCTCTGAGCTCTTCAGCAGTGCATCTGAGCCTTGCTGCCAGTCAAACCTCAGCCACTCCCATCTGCTAAGCTGGAGGGAAAAAAAAGTTAAAAATGGTGATTTAATTTCAGTTCATGAGAGCCAGGACACAACAAGGGCAGGGGTCGGCAAAAGAGAAGTTTCCCACTCCATGGTATGTAGACCAAATAGACAACTATGCTGCTAGGTGTCCAGAAGCCTCCGTTTAATTATCAATTCAGTCCTTGTTTTCCAGAGGGACTTAGGGAGATGTGTGTTTAGTCCACCATTTTGACTCCACCTCCTGAAATTTATATATGAAGGGCAGGCTTTTCGCATAAAATAAATGTTTAAAGAAATAATTAGAAAACATTCAGAACTGAAAAATATACTGATAGAATTTAGAAACTTAATGCCTTGTTTCCATAGCAGATTAAAAACCCGTAGCCATTGAATTGATTCTGACTCATAGCAACTCTGTAAGACAAAATAGAACTACTCCATGGGGTTTGCAAGTCTGCATTCTCTAAGACAATGTAGATGCTACATCTTTGTCCTGTGGAGGGGCTGATGGGTTTGAACTGCTGGCCTTTGGGATGGTAACTGAATATGTAACGATTGAGCCACCAGGGCTCCAAATAGCAAATTAAACTAAACCAAACTTGTTGCCATCAAGTCAATTCCAAATCATAGTGACCTTATAGGACAGGGTACAACTGCTATGTAGAATTTCCAAGGAATGCCTGGCGGATTTAAACAGATGACCTTTTGGTTAGCACCCAAGGCAGATAACCACTACATCACCAGGGTTTCCCATAGCAGATTTAGGCACAGCTAAAAATGAGCTAGAAGATAGAACTAAGAAAATTACCAAGTAAACCACTGAGAGAGACAAAGAGATGAGGGTAAGGAATATTCTGCATGAATTTAATTCGTGTTCCCTGTAGTCTGGGTTCTTTAGAGGAGCAAAACTAGTGAGACATATACATGTAAAGGAAAATTTATTACCTCACGCAAGTGACTCATAACAATTGTGAGGACTGGCAATTTCCAAGTCACGCAACAGGCTGGAGACCTTTGCTGGCTCATGGTGTTCTAGTAGCTGGCAAATCTGAGATCTGTATGTCAAGAGGCAAGCTAGAGACCTCTGCTGACTTCTGTCCCAAGAACCGGAGGTGTGGTGATAAGAAGCACGCAGGATTGAGAGAGACTGACAGCAAGCTTTGCCAGAATATCCATTTACATACTGGAGGCAGAACACACCCCCCAAAAAGTTGTTGCTCAACTGATTGTCTGCTCATATCGGACCACATATATCATGGAAGGTAATTGCATTTCATTACATTATGGAAGAACAACCATTCTGATGTTTGCCACAACACTGGGAATCACATCTAGTGAAGAAGACATATAATGTTAATCACCACAGGATTCCAGAAGACGGAGACAACGTTTGAAGAGACAAAGGGTGAGAATTTTCCAGGATTGATGAAAGGTAACAATTCTCACATTTAAAAAGAACAAAAAGAACCAAACCTCTTGATGTCAGGTTGGTTCTGACTCATAGTGATCCTAAAGGGCAGGATGGAATTGTCCCATAGGGTTTCCAAGGAACACGTGGTGGATTCAAACTGTTGACATTTTGGTTAACAGCTGTAGATCATATCCACTATGTCACCATGGTTCCCAATTCTCACGTTTAGGAAATAAATCCTAAAAAGAAATCCACACCTGAATTCACTACAAGAAAAATGTTGGTCATCAAAAAAGAGAGAAACAATTCTTAAAGGCGATCATAAGGAAAGATAGATTAACTACAAAGGAAAGACAAGAAGACTTAAGTTGGACAGTTAACTTTTGGCCACGATAATGGAATTCAAAAGACGACAGAGCCTTCAACAACACAACAACAAAAAGACAAATAATCCAATCAAAAGTAGGCAAAGATCATGAAGAGACACTTCACCAAAGAGAACATTTAGGAGATTAATAAAGGTAAGAAAAGATGCTTGTGGTTATTGGCTCTTAGAGAGATGCAAATAAAAAATACAACAAGATGCCATACCACTCCTGCAAAAATGGCACTTGTCAAAACAAAAACAAAAACAAAAACAAAAAAACAACTGCTAGCAAGGTTGTGGGGAGATTGGAACACTTATATATCACTGGTAGGATTGCAAAATGGTACAATCACTACGGAAAATGGTCTGGTGCATCCTCAAAAAGCTAGAAACAGAAATACCATATGATCCACCAATTCCACTACTATGTATATACCCTAGAGATCAGATGGCACTGACATGACTAGATAATAGGTACAGCTATGTTCATTGCAGCATTATTCACAACAGCAAAGAGATGGAAACAACTGAAATACCCATCAGCTACTGGATGGATAAACAAGTTGTGGTACGTATATACAAGGGAATATTGCACAGCTATACGGAATCTTAAAACAAATTCACAACACCCAAAGTACGAATTTGAGCATAACTCACCTGAATTTAGAGACTTCTTCAAAAATGTATTTGATACGTTGATCACTAATGACTGAAGATCAGATGAGTTGTGGGATGACATTATACATAAAGAAAACACAATGTTATTAAAAAGAAGAATAAAAAAAAAAAGGCCAAACTAGATGTCAGAAGAGACTCTGAAACTTGCCCTTGAATGTAGAATAACTAAGGTAAAGGAAGACATGATGAAGTAAAATCACCGAACAAAAGATTTCCAAGGCTTGCTTAAGAGGGCGAAGTATTATAATGACATGTGCCAAGACCTGGAGTTAGAAAACCAAAAGGAAAGAACATGCTCTGCATTTCTCAAGTGAAAGAACTGAAGGAAAAATTCAAGACTTGAGTTGCAATACTGAGAGATACGATGTGCAAAACAGTGAATGAACCAGGAAATTTATCGAATGAAGATGGAAGGAATGCATAGTCACTGTACCAAAAAGAATTAGTGGATGTTCAACCATTTCAAGAGGCAGCATGTGACTAAGAACTGAAAATATTGAAGAAAGAAATCCAACTTGCTCTTAACGCACTGGTGAAAGAAAGGTTGCAGGAGTTGAAGGAATATCAATTGAGATGTTTCAAAAAATAGATGCAATATTGAAAGCATTCACACATCTCTGCCAAGACATTTGGAAGACAGCTACCTGGCCAAAAGAAACTGGAACAGATCTGGATTGTGCCCATTTCAAAGAAAAGTGAGCCATTAGTATGTGGAAATTACTGAACAATATTTAAAGTCACACACAAGTAAAATGAACTCTCCTATGTGTGTGTGTTTTTTTTTCCCTCAACAAAACATTTTTGGGACTTGGTCCTCTTACTGCAGTTTCACTATGGAAAATGGTATGGTGCATCCTCAGAAAGCTAGAAACAGAAATACCATATTATTCTGAATGTGCTGTTGTTGTCCATTCACCTCTTAATTAAAATCTGGATTGTTTACATTTGGGGCTATTATGAATAAAGCTGTTATGAACATTTGTGTACAATTGTTTGTGTAGATGTATGTTTTCAGTTCTAAGAGTGGCTGATTCTATGCTAATTGCGTATTTAACTATTCAAAAAATTGTTAATTATCAAGGTAATTGTGTATTTTTATATTTCTACCAGCAGAATAGGAGGGTTTCAACTATAGCTGACTAATTCTTGGTGAGTATAAAAATGTGAAAGATCATATATTTTATTGAAAATAGGAATCATGAAATATATACAAAGATAATGTCAATATTTTTTCTTGCTGTTTTGAAGTGATTACTTACTTCATTTGGCAGATAATGCAGTGGAAAAGGAAAACCCAGAATTAACTTTAGGGAACCCCAGTGTGTCAGTTAGTTGTTCATTCTTCTTGTCAGTTCACGGTATGTTCAATATTTTTTGCCGACAACATAATTCCAAGGCATCAATTCTTTGGTGTTCTTTATTCATTGCCTAGCTTTCACATGCATATGAGCCAATGGATTAGCAGCAGCAAGCATGGTGAGGGGAGCAATGATGTTTGGAAAGCATCTTCCACAGAGTGAGAAACTGAGCAGCTGAGAGCCCACTCATGATGCTAGAAGCAGCGAAGACCTCGTTTGTTCCTCAAAAGCTAAGTGGCTTGCATGTAACTACCACACACAGATCTAAAATTATCCTTGAAGGCAAACTTCGTCCCACTTACCAGTGCTTCACACTCCCTTCTCAGTACTGAGCCTGGCTCCAAATGCTGGCGTGTCCTCTAGGAAGGAAGGAAATAGGACCCCTTATGTATGCCCTGAGCCATTCTCGTAGACATGGAGAGGGAAATCACTTAACAAACCAGGAGGTGTGTGTGTGGGGGGGGAATCTTCTGGCTCTCCTAAGCTGGGAACTCAAGGCAGAAACAGTTTTTTTTACCTAGGTGCAGGCATAAGAGGTCCACAGACCTTGAATGCCTTTCACTTCTGCATACAACATTGAGCACTGCTGGTCCTGCAGCAAAACCTATCTAACTTCACAGTTTAAGGAACAGAGGCATGCTTTCCTCACAGACAGTCAAGGATGGCTGTCAGCCCCTTGCCTTTCACTGCACCTGCAACCAGTCTCCTGTGCCTACACCAGTCATGGACTGTAGGGGACAGCCTGCACCACACACTTGGTGAATGACTACCTGGATGCCTGAGATGAATACATACAAGAAAAGTAAGTGGACTCCTGGGCTCACATGCTTAGTAACAGCTCTGACTACCTAGTGACAGCACATTAGAGCTTCAAAGGCACCAATAATCAGACTAGCTAACATGAACATCCTATTTGGGTATTTCAAAACAGAAAAAAAACAAAAAAACAAAAAAAGACCAGAAAACTGTAAGCAAACATAAAATAAACACAATGACTTACTGATGGCTCAGAAACAACAGTCAGTATCAAATCACTTAAAAAGGCAGACCACAGTGGCTTTAGAGCTCCCCAAATGAAGAAGCTAGAAATTTTCCAGATGAAGAGGACTTCCTGAAATTATTAGAGGTAGAATACAAAAGGTAAATATGCAAAACTCTTCAAGAGATGTGAAACACAGGAGAGCATAATGACAAATTGAACAGGCTGCAAGAAACCAGAGAGACAGCATGCAGAAATTCAGAAGATTAATAATAAAGTTACAGACTTAGACAATTCAGTAGAAAGTCAGAGGAGCAAAACTGAGGCAGAATTAGTGAGAGTGAAGGCAAAACACTCAACACCAACATAAGTGAGGAGAAATCAATAGAAGAATTTTTCCTCCTTTCTAAATTTTTTTATTGTGATTAAGTGAAAGTTTATGATCCAAGTCAATTTGCTATACAAAACCCCAAGCACCTACCTCTATGCACCTCTATCTGCTCTCCTCACCCTGTGACAGCACATTTATCCCTTCCACTCTTCCAGTATCCACCAAGTTGACACCTGTCTTCTCCCACCTTTCATCTCCCCTTTAAAAGGAGACAAGTTGGACAGCCTCATATATATATTAAAACATGAAGTACACACACCACCTGCAACACTCTGTATCCTGTAGCCCAGTCCAATCTTTGTCTGAAGTGTTGGTTTCAGTACTGTTCTCAGCTCTGGCTAGCAGCAAGTCCAGGAGTAGAAGAATTTTTAAAAAATTAAGAAAAACTAAGAATTATGTGGGAGCTATCAAGTGGGATAATCTACAAGTGATTGGAGTACTAGAATGGGGGTTGGGAGTAATAGAAAATACAGAGGGAAGTGTTGAAGATTTATTCACTGAAAATTTCCTTGATATCATGTAAGATGAGAAGATATCTATCCAAGATGCTCATTGAACTGAACTCAAGATAGATCTCAAAATAAAAACAAGAAGACGCATTACAAACCTGTCAAAACTAGAGAATTGTAAAACTGGCTAGAGATAAACAAAAAATAAGTGACAAAGAAGAATCAGTGAGACTAAGCTTGGACTACTCAGCAGAAAACACATGGGCAAGAAGGTAAAGCGATGACATAGGCAAAGCCTTGGAAAAAAATAAAAGCCAGCCAAAAATTACATATCCAGCAAAACTGTCCCTCAAATATGATGGTCCAATTAGGACATTTTTAGATAAACAGAAGTTTAGAGAATTTGCAACAACTAAACCAAAGTTACAAGAGATACGAAAGGGAGTTCTTCAACTAGAAAATCAGTAACAGCAGACAACATCCAAAGACTACAATAGAGGGCAGAAAAATGGATATCAAACCAGATAGGGAAATCACAAAAACAAACTGTCATGGATTGAATTGTGTCCCCCCCAGAATAGGAGTAGCCATGTGGGCCATGATTCCCAGTATCTTGTGACTGTCCTCCATTTTGTGATTTTCCTATGCTGTATGTTAAAGGATTTGGGTGGGACTGTAAATCCCTTTATAAGATCACCTCCCTGCTCCACTGTAAAGGGATTTTCCCTGGAGTATGGCTTGCCCCCACCCTTAATCCTTTCATCCTACAAGAGATAAAAGGAAAGAGAGACAGGTGAGAATTGGGAACCTCGTACCATCAAGAAAACAGCACCGGGAGAGAAGCGTGTCCTTCAGGCCTGAGGTTCCTGTGCCAAGATGCTCCCTGGACAAAGACTGATGCAATACCGGACTTTCCTCCTGAGTCGACAAGGGGAAAGCCTTCCCCTGGAGCGAACACCCTGAATATGGACTTGTAGCCTTCCAGACTGTGTAAGAATACACCTTCCTTTGTTAAAGCCATCCACTCTGGTATTTTTGCTAGAGCAGCCCTAGTTGACTAAAACACAAACCAAAGCCAAAACACTGAAATACAGAAACAGAGATGTAAATACGTAAAGGATGGTGACATTATAACAAAAAAGGGGGACTAAGAAATGTCATAAATCTTTCATACGGAGAGCAAATCAAGGCAACACAAAGAAACAAAAAATTGGTTTAAATTTAGAAAAATAGAGGTAAATATTAAGGCAACCACAAAAATCCTACATGGCAAAATTAAGTTCAAGAGCTAGTTTCAGAGTCTCTTCTGACAGCCAATTTGGCCTTTTCTTTCTTTCCTGTCTTTTTAATGACCTCTGGCTTTCTTCATGGATGATGTTTCTGCTGTCATTCAATAACTCATCTGTTCTTTGGTCATTAGTGTTCAAGACACAGTTGCATGTAAGAAGGGACTCTGAAAGTTACTTCTCAAGCTAAAAGAACTGAAGAAAAAACTCAAGCCTTGAGTTGCAATAGTGAAGGATTTTAAAGGGAACATATTAAACAACTCAGGAAGCATCAAAAGAAGATGGAAGGAATACACATAGTCATTACGCCAGAAAGAACTGATTGATGTTCAGCCATTTCAAGAGGTACCACATGATCAGGAACCAATGGTGCTGAGGGAAGAGTTGAACCTGCATCAGAGGCATTGGTGAAAAACAGGGCTCCAGCAATTGATGGAATATCTGTTGAGATGTTTCAGCAAATGGACACAGTGCAGAAAGTGCTCATTCATCTATGCCAAAACATTTGGAGGACAGCCACCTGGCCAACATACTGGAAGAGATCGACATTCATGCCCATTCCAAAGAAAGGTGATCCAACCAAATTATCAAACAAAATCATTAATACCACATGCAAGTAATATTTTGTTCAGGATCATTCAATAGTGACTGCAACAGTATAGGGACAAGGAACTGCCAGAAATTCAAGCTGGATTCAGTAGAGGACGTGAAACCAGGGATATCACTGTCGATGTTGGATGGATCCCGACTGAAAACGGAATGCCAGAAATATATTTATTTGTGTTTCATTGACTATGCAAAGGCACTTGACAGTGTGGATCATAACAAATTATAGAAAACATTGCAGAGAATGGGAATTCCAGAACACTTAATTGTCCTCATCAGGAATCTGTACATGGATTAAGAGAAAGTTATGCAAACAGAAAAAGTGGACTCTGCATGGTTTAAAGTCAGGAGAACTGTGTGTCAGTGTTGTATCCTTTCACCATAACTTTTCAATCTGCATGCTGAGCAAGTAATCAGAGAAGCTGAACTACATGGAGAAGAGTGAGGCATCAGGATTGGAGGAAGACTCATTAACAATCTGCTTTATGCAGATGACACAACTCTGCTTGCTGGAAGTGGAGAGGATTTGAAACACAGCCTTCAGTATGGATTGCACCTCAACATCAAGAAAACAAAAATCCTCACAGCTGGACCAGTAAGAAACATCATAATAAAGCAAAAAAGGATTGAGGTTGTCAAGGATTTCATTTTACTTGGTTGTGCAATCAACACCCATAGAAGCAGCAGTTAAGAAATCAAAAGACACAGTGCATTGCAACCTGCTGCAAAGGACCTCTTTCAAGTACTGAAAAGTAAAGATATCACCTTGAAGACTCAGGTGTGCCTGACCCAAGTCATGATATTTTCAGCTGTATCACATGCATGCTAACACCGGACAGTGAATAAGGAAGGCAGAAGAATTGATGCCTTTGAATTGTGATGTTAGAGAGGAATATTGAATGTACCATGGACCACCAAAAGAACAAACAGATCTTTTCTAGAAGTACAACCAGCGTGCTCCTTGGAAGCAAGTATGCATCTCATTTGGACATATTATCAGCATCCTTAGTTGAGTGGAGGGTCAGTGAAACAGAGAAGACCCTAACAAGATGGACTGACACAGTGACTGCAACAGTGGGCTTAAGTATAAAGATGATTGTGGGCTGGTGCAGGACCAGGCAGTGCTTCACTCTGTTGTGCGTAGCATTGCTATGAGTTGGAACTGACTCGACGGCACCCAACAACAACACAGCACAATGAAAAGCAAGAAAAACAAGAAGTCTCAGCAAATACAAAATCAACAACCATTTAAAAAGATGGCAGAGAAATACGTGAAGAGAAATGACTAAGTGCAGAAAATTAAGTGGAACAAAGAAACTGTCAACAACCCACAAAAAAGACATCATGCCAAACCAAGTGCTGTCATAATGACAACATTAAACACATACCTTTAATAATTACACTGAATGTAAATGGCTAAGAACATCAATAAAGAGACATAAAGTGGCAGAATGGATAAAAAGCACGTTCTGCATATATGCTGCCTACAAGAGACACATCTTGAACTTAAAGACACAAATACTCAAATGATGGGAAAATACGAGGTCTGAAAATCAAGTCTGCAAACTTAATGGTTCTAAGTGCAACCCTGGTGGTGTAGTGATGAAGTGTTAGAGCTGCTAACCAAGAGGTCAGCAGTTTGAATCCACCAGGCGGTCCTCAGAAACTCTATAGGGCAGTTCTACTCTGACCTATAGGGTTGCTATGAGTCTGAACCAACTCAACAGCACCTAACAACAACAAAAGTGCTACATACTTCATTGCTGACTATCACTACAGTCACCTTCAAAGTATTCCACTTTGGGAGCTATGCACTGATGCCAGGGCCTAGTCCACCCTTCAAAGCAATTGTGGAACTCTTCTGGAATGGCCATTGCAAGGTGGCAAGTTCATAACCTTAATTGTATATTTGTTTGTGAGGGAGTTTTTAGCCAGTTAACAGATAACTCTATTGGAACACCCTCCCTACTCACCTGATCTGGCCCCCAATGACTTTTTTCTTTACCCAAAGATAAAGAAAATATTGAAAGGAAGACATTTTGATGACATTCGGGACATCAAGGGTAGTATGATGACAGCTCTGATGGCCATTCCAGAAAAAGAGGTCCAAAATTGCTTTGAAGAGTGGACTAGGTGCTGGCACCTGTACATAGCTTCCAAGGGGAGGACTTTGAAGGCAACCATGGTGATATTCAGCAATGAGGTATGTAGCACTTTTTATAGGATGAGTTTGTGAACTTAACTGGCAGTCCTTGTGCTCTGGAGAATGTTCAATGTGCATTGGAAAAAAAGGTATACCGTTGAAGAGGAATACTGAATGTACTGTGGACTGCCAATAGAGCAAACAGATCTTTTCTAGAAGAAGTACAACCTGAGTGCTCCTTGGAAGCAAGTATGCATCTCATTTGGACATTCTGTGGGCATCCTTAGTTGAGTGGAGTCTCATGGATTGAATTATGTCCCCCCCAAAATAGGTGTAGCCATGGGGCTGGGCCATGATTCCCAGTATATTGTGACTGTCCTCCATTTTGTGGTTTTCCTATGCTGTATGTTAAAGGATTAGGGTGGTGTTGTAAATCCCTTCAGAGGATCACCTCCTTGTTCCACAGTAAAGGGAGTTTCCCTTGAGTATGGCTTGCCCCACCCTTAATCCTTTCATCCTGTTAGAGATAAAAGGAAAGTGAAGCAGACAGAGAATTGGGAACCTCGCACCATCAAGCAAGCAGCACCGAGAGAAGAGCGCATCCTTCAAACCTGAGGTTCCTGTGCCAAGATGCTCTCTGGACAAAGACTGATGCAACACCGGACTTTCCTCCAGAGCCAACAAGGGAAAAGCCTTCCCCTGGTGCAGACACCCTGAATATAGACTCGTGTAAGAATAAACCTTCCTTTCTTAAAGCCATCCACTCTGTGGTATTTCAGTTAGGGCAGCCTTAGGTGACTAAAACACAGAGGGTCAGTGAAACAGAGCAAGACCCTCAACAAGATGGACTGACACAGTGAGAAACACATTGAACATTGTTAGGTGGACTGTTCTGTATATGTCTATGAGGTCATTTGGGTAGACTTTGGCATTTAGATCTCCCATGTCTTTACTGAGCTGCTTTCTGGATGTTCTTTCCACCACCCAAAGTGGTGTGTTGGTCTACTACTATTATCACGGAGCTGTCCATTTTACTTTTCAGCGTTGTTAGAGTTCATTTGATGTATTTAGATGCTCTGTCACTGGTGCATAAACATATGGTTAAGTCCTCCTGACATATTGATCCTTCAAGCCCTAAAGAGTGGCCTTCCTTGTCCACTGGTGGATTTTACTTTGAAGTCCATTTTATCTGAAGTTAATATTGCCACTTCTACTCATTTTGAATGTTGTTAGCTTGGTATTTATTTTTCCATCTTTTAAGTTTCAATTTGTATCTTTAAGTCTAAGGTGTGTCTCTTACAGGCAGCATATAGAGTGATTTTTTTAAAAATCCATTCTGCTTCTTTTTGTCCCTTTATTGTTCATTTAATCCATTTATATTCAACATAATTATTGATATGTATGAATTTAGTGCTGTCATTTTGATGTCTTTTTTTGTGTGTTGTCAACTGTTTGTTCCATTTAATTTTCTGTGCTGAGTCATTTTTTCTTCATGAGTCTTCTTTTCATTGTTAGTTTTATATTTGATGAAACTTCTTGATTTTGTTTCTTATTTTCATGTGCCATATTGTTAATCTCCTTTGCAGTTACCTTAGTATATGCTCCTAATGTTGTAAGTTTAAAGCAGTCTTTCCTTGTATTGCCTCGACTTCCTCTCCATCTGAAACAACTGTGAATACATTAATTAGACCCTCTTTTTTGTTTAATGTTGTCATCATTTACATACTGAGATCTTTGTTTCCCTATTTGTAGTGTTTTAACTTTGATTTATTTTTGTGGTTTCCCTATCTATGTTGACATCTGAATGCTCTGTCCTGCAGTGTACCCTTGAGTACATATCTGATGATATTTTGTAATCCAAGAAATTCCTTCAGTGTTTCTTACAGTTTTGGTTTGATTTTTGCAAACTCTCTAAATTTCTGTTTATCTGTGAATGTACTAATTTCACCATCATACTGGAGAGAGAATTTTGCAGAATATATAATTCTTTACTGACAGTTATTTTACTTCAAGGTTTTTTATGTCATCCTATTGCCTTCTTGCCAATATGGTTTTTGCTGGGTAATCTGAACATAGTCTTATTGATTCTCCTTTGTAAGTTACTTTTTGTTCAAGCCTAGCTGCTTTCAAAAGCTTCTCCTTATCTTTAGTTTTGCCACATTTGATTATAATATGTCTTGGTGTCTTTCTTTTGGGATCTGTCTTATATGAAGTTCTATGAAAACCTTGCATAGGTACCCTCTCATCTTTCATATCAGGGACATTTTCTGTCAACATACCTTCAATAGTTCTCTCTGTATTTCCTGTTATCCTCCCATGTTCTGGTATTCCAGTCATTCATAAATTATTTCCATGTGAATCTTAATGATTTTTCAGTTTTCTAAATTCTTTTACCTGATTTTTCCTCAGATATGCTTGTGAAGGTTGCTTTCTCTTCGATCTCAGTAATTCTTCACATTCCATTGTCTCAATCCTACTGCTTTCTATTGAAATGTCTAATTATGTAGTTTTCTCGTTAATCTACTGAATTTCATATTATTATTGTTCAAGTATTTCTTGTAGATTGTTTAAATTTTCATTATGCTCAGCTTCAGGAACCAATGGTCCTGAAGGAAGAAGTCGAAGCTGCATTGAAGGTACTGATGAAAAACGAGGCTCCAGGAATTGATGGATTATCAACTGACATATTTCAACAAATGAATGCAGCTCTGGAAGTGCTCACTTATCTATGTCAAGAAATTTGGAGAACAGCTGCCTGGCCAACACACTGGAAGAGATTCATATTTATGCCCATTCCAAAGATGATCCAACCAAATGCAGAAGTAATCAAACAATATAACTAATACCACATGCAAGTAAAATTTTGCTCAAGATCATTCAAAAGTGACTGCAACGGTATATTGACAAGGAACTTCCAGAAGGTCAAGCTAGGTTCAGAAGAAGATGTGAAACCAGGAACATCGCTGCTGATGTCTGATGGATCTTGACTGAAAGCAGAAAATACCAGAAAGATGCTTACCTGTTTCTTTGACTATGCAAAAGCATTTGACTGTGTGGATGATAACAAATTATGGATAACATTATGGAGAATGGGAATTCCAGAACATTTAATTGTTCTCTTAAGAAATCTATACATGGATCAAGAGGCCATCAAATAGAACAAGGGGACAGTGTGTGGTTTAAAGTCAGGAAAGGTGTGCATCAGGGTTGTATCTTTTCACCATACTTTTTCAATCTGTATGCTCAGTGAATAATCCAAGAAGCTGGACTATATGAAAAAGAATGAGGCATGAGGATTGGAGGAAGCCTCATTAATAACCTGCATTACACAGATCACACCAGCTTACTTGCTAGAAGTAAAGAAGATTTGAAACACCTACAAACACCTTCAGTATAAATTGGACCTCAACATCAAGATAACAAAAACCCTCACAACTGGCCTGGTAAGCAGCAGTGTCATAAATGGAGAAAGGATTGAGGTTGTCAAAGATTTCATTTTACTTGGTTGTGCAATCAACACCCATGAAAGCAGCAGTCAAGAAATAGAAAGACACATTATATTGGGAAAATCTGCTGCAAAGGACCTCTTTAAAGTATTGGAAATTAAAGATGTCGTCTTAAAAATTAAAGGGCACCTCACCCAAACTATGTTATTTTCAATCACATCATATGCATGCAAAAACTGAACAACGAATAAAGAAGGCAGAAGAAGAACTTATGCTTTTGAATTGTGATGCTGGAGAAGAATATTGAATATACCGTAAACTACAAAAAGAACAAACAGATCTGTTTCAGATGAAGTACAACCAGAGTGCTCTTTGGAAGCAAAGATGGAGAGACTGCATCTCACATACTTTGGGCATGTTGTTAAAGGTGATCATTCCCTGGAGAAGGACATCATGCTAGGTGATGTAGGGGGTCAGCGAAGAAGAGGAAGACCCTTGACAAGAGAGATTGACACAGTGGCAACGATGGGCTTCAGCATAAAAATGATTGTGGACATGCTACAAGACTGAGCAGTATTTCATTCTGTTGTGCATAGGGTCACTACGAGTTGGGACTGACTCGGTGGCACCTAATGACAACAACAACATGCTCAGCTTCACTTTGCCTAATCTTCTTTTGATGTCTTGAAGGGCTCTAAAACTTTTTTGTATTCTGTCTCTGATAATTGCAGGAAGCCTTCTTTGTCTGGAAAATTTTTTGATTGTTTTGGGAGTTTTCTGAAGCAGTGGTAGCCGGCTTCTTTAAATGACTTGAAATCTATTGCTGTCTCTGGGTCATCAGAGAACCGTTGTAATTTATTTATATTTGGTTATTGTGTTCTTATGTATGTAAACACCGGTGATGTAATGGTTAAGTACTATGGCTGCTAACTGAAAGTTGGCAGTTCAGATCTATCAGGTACTCATTGGAAACTCTGTGGGGTAGTTGTACTCTGGCCTGTAGGGTCACTAGATTCAGAATTGACTCGATGGCAGTGGATTCTTCTATGTATATATAAAATTTAGTTTTTGAGAGTCCAAGAACTCTGGTTGTTTGAGCTAGTTTGCTTTTTGGAGACTTATATAAAATTCCCAAAGAAATGGATCTATAGTGTTAGAAAGCCGATCAGTGACCATATGGTGAATGAACTTTATGGTTCTATGCTTTTATAGGAGGTTGTCTTACTGATTTCTTTCTAGATGGCAGAGAAGAAGGTGAAGAGGAGGGGGCAGGAGCTTGTTAAGGGATACAACAAGCATAAAATAAAAAGGAAGGTGTGCTGTCATGGAGCAAGGAGAGCAGAAGAGCTGTAGATAGATAGCCAGGCTTGCAAAATTGATTTGGATTGTATACTTTCACTTAATCACAATTAAAAAAAAAGGAAAAAAGAAAAAGCAGATCAGTGATTTCCTGGGACTGGAGATAATAGGAGTTTGGGAAAGAGCACAAGGGAACACATTGGGGAGATGGAATGTTTTGATAATGGTGATGGCTACATGGGTATACACATTTAACAAAATATAAATTATATCTCAAAAAATATAATAAAGAAATGACAATAAGCACACGAGCAGCAAGAGACAAAATAGAGAACTTGGACTTCATAAAAATTAAATACTTTTGTTAATCAAGAGACTTTATCAACAAAGTTAAGGGACAAACTGTGGTGGTCAAGATTGTGTCAACTTGGCAACTGTGTGTTTGGCTGCTGTATCAAGTGGCAGGGGTGGGTTCTGTGGTGGCTTCCCTCCCCTCAGCTCTCACCTCTTCGCCTTACACCACCTACTTTCTGTCTGTTCATGTTGCCAGCAGCTCCTGCTCTCTTTTGCGTCTGGTTCCTGGACCTGACCTAGCAACTGCTGCATTCATCAACCCGTACAGCCAGTGAGTGAGAGTCTAGTTCCATGATCTGCTGATCCTGGGTTCACCAGCCCCTGCAGCTCCTTGAGTCAATGGAGACCCCGCAGTCTCGCTGCCAGCTTCGGATCCACAGACCCACAGGGCCAGTGATCTAGAACTCTGGTTTCTGACCTGCTGAACTTGGATTCATGACCTCCTGTAGCCATGTGAGGCTTGTGCCAGGACTTGGGAAGTTCAGCTTCTACAATTGTGTGAGCTATTTCCTTTATATATGTCTTTTCTCGTACATATACATGTTATTGGTTTTGCTTCCCCAGAAAACCCAGCCTAAGACAAGCATACAGATTAGAAAAAAATTTGGGGAACCATACATCCAATAACAGTTTAATATCACACACATATATACATGTATATATATTTCCTACAACATAATGACAAAAACACAAACAACTCAATCAAAAAAGGGGCAAAGGACTTAAAGAGGCATTTCACCAAACTGAATACTCAAATGGCCAGCAAGCACATAAAAAGATGTTCAACATCATTATCCAAAACTAAACCTGTTGCTGAGGCATCTGATCTGATTTGTAGAGACTCTGGGACAGAGCAGAGCTGCCCCGTAGTGTTTCTAAGGCTGTAATCTTTATGGAAACAAACTTCCACATCTTTCTCCCAAGGGGCAGCTCGTGGGTTTGAACCACTAACCTTTAGGTTAGCAGCTGACTGCTTAACCACCATACCACCAGGACTCCTTCAATAGCCATTAAACCAAAACCAAACTCGTTGCTGTCAAATCAATAGTGACTCATAGCGACCCAGTGGGACAGAGTGGAACAGCCCCGTAAGATTTCCAAGGAGCAGCTGGTGGATTTGAATTGCTGGTCTTTTGCTTGGTAGCCACTACCCAACCCTCTGATTCTAACTCTTAGGTACCCTGTAGGACAGAGCAGAACTACCTCCTTAAAGTTTCCAAGGAGTGCCTGATGGGAGATGCAAATCAATGAGCTGCTGCTTCACCCCCATTAGAATGGTTATGACTTTTTAAAAAAAGCAAAGACAACAGGTGCTGGTGAGAATGCAGAGAAAGTAGAACCCTCCACCGTTTCTGCGAGAGATGAAAGTAAAGCAACTGTAGAAAACAGTTTGACAGTTCTTTAGAAGGCTAAACATTGAACTACTATATAACTCACCAGTCTCAGTCTTAGTTACATACAAACAGTCCTTGAGTTATAAATGTCTGATTTCCATAAAACCTGTAGTTAAGAAACAACTCAATAAAGCTTAGTATGTTAAAAATTCAAGGTGCATACAATGGTTTGTGTAAATAAAGGGCATTATTTTTTGACTGAAATATTGTTATTATTACTGTATTACTATATTAAATATAATTTAGTATACCTGGAAGTATTTCTTTAGTGTTTTTTATGCACAGAAATGTACACTATGTACTACATACTAAGACAAACATTTAACTAACTGACGTTAGAAAGGAACTATTACCTAACTATTACCTAAATACCCTGACCTGAGTACAGATTCCACTTAAAGATAGATTTAGAAATGGAACATCTTCGTAATCTGGAAGCTTACTACACCCGAAAGAAATGAAAGCAGGAATGCAGGCAGAAACCAGTCTTCATTGCAACACTTTTCACAATAAACAAACTATAGAAAGAACTGAAAAGTCGGTCAGCAGATGAATGGATAAATGAAAGGTGGTATGTATGTACCGTGGAACACTACTCATCCATAAAAAGAAATGAAGTCCTGATACATGCTACGACGTGGATGAACCTTGAAAACATCATGCCGAGCAAAACAAATCAGATATGAAAGGACAAATACTGCATGACTTCTCTTTCATGAAATAAGCAAATACATAGAAACCAAAGCTTACTAGTGATTACCAAAGGTAGAAGGAAGGGGAAAAGGGAGGTGTTTGCTTGGGGAGCACTGAGTTTGTATTACAGTTGGTGGAATAATTTGAAAAAAAGATAGGGCTAGGAGTTGTGAGACATGAGAGTGTCATTAATGTCATTGAATTGAATGTGTAGAAACTGTTGAGTTGGTAAATGTTTTATTGCAATATTTTCACCATAAAAAGAGAGCAGGGGGCTGGAGAGGGAGAGAAGAGAGAGGCGTGTGGGGAGAGAGAGAGAAAGAATTAGTCAGCGCAGGCAAGCGAAAACCCTGTGGCATAGGGTTAAGTGCTATGTCTGCTAATCAAAAGGTCAACAGTTCAAATCCACCAGATGCTTCTTGAAAACTCTACAGTTTTCTGTCCTATAGGGTTGCCTTGAATCAGAATCCACTCATAGGTAGTGGGTTATGGCAAGGGAAGAAGCTGTTCTGGTAAGTTCTTTGATACGCCGGTCTCCATCGGATGAAGTCTGGGTGATAAAGCAGAATCTAAGCTTTCATTAATTGTTCACTAATTTGATTACTATTAAGTGCCTACTATGTGACAGACACAGTTAAATCCTAGCCCACTGGGAGAACCGAGGGACAATGAGGATCAGTCCTCACTGAATTCTTTTTCTGCTTCCAGGCAGTAATGTCAACAGTTCCCATCTTTCACCTCGGAATACATGAGGTGCTAAATGACTTATTCAAAAAATGACATAGTAAGTCATAAGTTAGGCAGTTTTTGGCTTTGGTCTTATCCCAGTCAACTTCATTTTACTCACATATAGTAACTTGGATGTCTGAGCTAAGCTTGGCGTATGTATTTAACAAACACTCTAGCAGTCATTTGCTTGATCTGTACAAGTACAAACCTAGAAAAGCAACACAGTGCTCCCAGTGGTTTTAGTTAGGGGATGCTTTCCAAGACAGAGGCTTTCAAAGGCAATTAAAAACAAGCTTTAATTTCATGAAGTCTTTAACACAAATGAAAAGAACTGTCTTCACGCTTTACTGGATTTGCCTAATGGATAAATTACAAAACTGTGGTATTCTTATCATCTGTTTTGTGTCTTATCCAATTGAGCCACAACCCTGTCTAATCTAGGGTGTAATAAAAGACGTACTTGTAGTCTTGCTGTTATGCTTAGCCAGCCAAGTGCCGTCGAGTCGGATCCGCTTCATGGCGACCCTGGGGACCAGGGTAGAACTGGCCCGCAGAGTATTCAAGGAGCGCCTGGTGGATGTGAACTGCTGACCTCGTGGTTAGCAGTGGTAGCACTCAACCCACTACACCACCAGGGTTACGCTTAGATAGGGTAACATTTTTGTGGAAAAACAGTTGGTTTCTAACAATAGTTTTTAGTGATGTTAAAATCACTCCCCAAATTTGTTGTTAGGTGCCATTAAGTCAGTTCCAACTCAGTGACCCTATGTACAACGGAACTGAATACTGCCCAGTCTTTCACTGTCCTCACCGTCATTCCTTTGAGCGCGTTGTTGCAGCCACTGTACCAATCTATCTTGTTGGAGGTTTTTCTCTTTTTCTCTGACCCTTTACTTTACCAAGCATGATATCCTTCTCTAGGAATTGGTCCTTCCTGATAACATGTCCAACATATCTGAGATGAAGTCTGACCACCTGTGCTTCTACAGAGCATTCTGGCTGTACTTCTTCCAAGACAGGATTTGTTCTTTCTTCTGTCAGTTCACAGTGCATTCAACATTCTTCACCAACACCAATTCAAATGCACGAGTTCTTCCGTCTTACTTGTTCATTGTTCAGCTTTCACACGTGCATGAGGCAATTGAGTCAGGCACAGCTTACTCCTCAAGGAGATATCTGGGCTTTTTAACTCTTTTGCCCAATACAAAATGTTGTTTAATTTATTAATTGCTGCTTCCATTGGTGTTGATTGTGGATCCAAGTAAACAAAATCCTAGATAACTTCAATCTTTTCTCCATTTATCATCATTTTACTTATTGATCCAGTTGTAAGGATTTTTGTTTTCATATGTTGAGGTATAATTCATTTGGAAGGCTGTGGTCTTTGCTTTTCATCAGTAAGTTCTTCCAAGTCCTCTTGGTTTTCAGCAAGGAAATTACGTCAATTGCATATCGCAAGCTGTTAATTAGTCTTGCTCCAATCCTAATGAGGTTGTCCTGCCTCCACTTTCATGTGTGCTGGACTGTTTAATCAGGTGGCAGTCTCAGAAAGTGGAGTATTACTTTGGGTTTATGTATGTAAAATATTAAGGCTGGAGAGATCAGATTACTTGTACAAGGTCCAATAGCTTGCTGGTGATAGAATTCAGATTCAACCATAGAGTTTTCAGATTCTGAAGCATGAGGTACTCAACTCTACCTTGTGTCTTAACTATGATGATGAGACTGGAAGAGTTTACTAAAAGCTACTAATTGGATAAAGGAAAGAAGAGACAGAGAAAAAAAGAAAAGAAAGATACAAGAAGAGCAGCAGCTCTATTCACACTGCCTGCCAAGGCCGTTGGGTGGGAGTAGAGGGGTGGTTGTTCTTACAAAACCAGTTGAATGTGCTGATAGTAAATGGGCCACAGGATTAACACATATATTCTAAACACAATTAGAAAGTTAATCAGACAAAAACTTGTCTACATCTTTGCTAATAATGATAACACATCGCATACCAGGAGTGACTTATCTGACAAGTAGTAATCCAGAACAGAATCAAGAATTCAAGACCGAAATCAAGCCAAAGAAAACAAAATGGAGCAAAACACCAACTTTCTGAGAAGTTATAGCCTATTGTTTGGGGGTCTACAGAAATTAAGACTGCCCCCCTCTCCCGTTTCATAGTAATAAGACCTGACTTTGGTTCTTTGAGTGATTGGGCAGGTAGAATGATGTCTGAAACCCCAAACGTGTCTACATCCTAACTTCTAGAACCTATAGATATGTTACATCATGCAACAAAGGAGAATTAAGGTTGCAGATGGAATGAATATTGCTCGTCATCAGCTGACTTTAAGATGTAAAGATTAACCTAAAATCATCTAAACGAAAGAAAGCAGTTAGCAGTTATCCTAAAGCAAAGAGGAAAAGGTGGAGAGGACAGGGCAGGTACAGGGAAGTTAGAGTAGTAGAAACAGGACAACTAGAACAGAAATAATGAGATTGTCAACACAATGTGGAAAATGTAATCAATGTCATTAAAACAATTAGAAATAACCCACTCCTATCGAGTGAATTCTGATGCCTAGCAACCCTTTAGGACAGAACGGAACTGCCCCGTAGAGTTTCTGGCTGATTAGAACTACTAACCTTTTGCTTAGCAGATGTAGCACTTAACCATTACACCACCAGGATTTCCTAAACAATAAGTATAGAAATTGTTAAATGAGAACATAATTTGCTCTGTAAAATTTTCATCAAAAACATGATAAAATATTTTAAAACACAAACAAAGATAGAGAGATTATTATGGACTACCAGGATGGCTCTAAGGTAGTTAGTTATAAGTGGCGGTGGAGGACAGAGTGAGAAGACTTTGAGCTGGAGGAAAAAGGCTGTGAAACAAGGCAAGCAAGTGGTCTCTAGAAGGTAGAAAAGGCAAGAAAATGAGTTTGCCTATAGAATCTCCAAGAAGAATACAGCCCAGCCCATGCCTTGATTTTAGCCCAATGAAACTCATTTCAGAACCTAAACTCTAGTACTGCATGATAATAAATGTGTTTATTATGCCACTTATTTTGTGGTGGTTTGTTATAGCAGTAATAGGAAATCAGTACAGGCGACAAGGAGAATATTTTTCAGGACTCTCAAATTTCCCTCTCCCTTTACCCTCTGTCAAAAACACTTCAGGCAATGGCTGGATATGCTGTCCACCGCTCTCAGCCCTCTGGTTCTGCGGGGTCTTAGGCAGTCTCAACAGTTCTGGACTAAGTTCTGGACTGGAGAGGCATGTCTACCACGGGAGTGGATACAGATGAGTTTCCACTTGCTAGGCTCCCAATAGTCAGTGGAAACCCTGGTGGTATTGTGGTTAAGTGCCGTAGCTGTTAACCAAAAGGCTGGCAGTTCAATTCTACCAGACATTCCTTGGAAACTATGGTGCAGTTCTACCCTGGCCTGTAGGATCCTACATCAAATTAGGTATGAGAGTACATTGTTTGGAAAGTGAATTCAATTACCCGTGAATATTCATTTAGAATTCAGAGTGGAAAGAGAGATGGAGTTTTAGTTGATTGGAGGTAAAATACCTTTGCAAATTTTCTGAAGGCACCTGACATTGTGAATATATTGCTACAGCTCCTCTGAGAGTCTTGGAAAGAGCCCAGACATGTAAGAGGCTTGAAGCTTATCCAGGCCTCATTATCTTCAGATTCAGTGTGCAAGACAGTAGCTGTCAGGTGGTGGAACCCTTGCCTTCCAAGTAGGAAACCCAGGTTTGACTTCTGGCCAATGCACCTTATGTGAAGTCACCACCTGACTGTCAGTGGAGGCTTACTTGTTGCTATGATGCTGAATAGGTTTCAGTGGAGCTTCCAGACTAAGACAGACTAGGAAAAAAGGCCCGGTGATCTACTTTCAAAACTCATAGGTGAAAACTGTGTATATAACCAAACACCATGAGAGATTGAATTTCTGGGTTTGAAGGATTAGAACCATAGTCTTGTGGAACATCTCTGTGAATTGGCATAATATAGTCCACATAAAATTATGTTCTACATCCTAGTTAGGTGAGTAGTGTCTGGGGTCTTAGAAGTTTACAAGTGGCTACCTACCTTACAACTATTTGTCTCTACTTGTCCAGAGTGAAAGAGAAAGAAAGAAATGAAAGACTTCTAGAAACTACTCTACAGGACGAATAGTCTATTCATACCATGGCCTCATTTACCCTGAAACCAGAGAAACTAAATAGTGTCTGGCTACCACTAACAAGCATTCTGATCAGAGCCACAATAGATGGACCCTGAATGGGTGGTACCAAAATGTGGAACAGATCTCAAATTCCTAAAAAAAACAAACTTGCTGCACTGGTGGAGACTGGAGGACTCCCTGAGGCTATTGCCTCTGAGGCAATCTTTTAGGTAAAGAGCAGGTTGGCTCAAAAAATAATTACCTGTGATTATCATACTCCTTTAAATAAATTACCTATATGAGGCCAAACCATCAACATTGCTTTAAAACAAAGATGTGAATGTAAAGGATCAGGAAACTAGATTAATGGAAACAGAACAGCCAGAAAGGAGATAATGAGAATGCTCGCGAATTGTGAAGAATGTTTGAAACTGTGTTGAAATTGTTAAATGGGAACTTAAACTGCTGTGTAAATCTTCACCAAAAACAATTAAATATTAAACAAACAAAAAATCCTTATGGATCACAATGGTCATCTCAGCCCATTATGGGGATGGCGTAGGACTAGGCAGCTTTTACCCAGTTGAGTATTGACTGTATCATTGGGTCTGCATGAGTTGGCACTTTTCAGTGTCAAAATAAATAAATAATCCTCCTGGTTAGGGGTACCACTGACACATGACACAGAGGAGTTCCATATGTAATCTAAGGTCCTGGGATGACTAAGTTTACTGTTGATAGGATAGGAAGTATAATGTCCCACGGTATGTCTCTTCTACTGTAGAATAAGTTAAAAATGAATTAGAGTAATTCTATTCTTCACCCACTCAAATGGATTCTTCAAAGGCTTCCCTTTAGACTTAGAAGGCTTTCATAGGTATGAAAGGACACATCTGGGGCTGGGAAGACTGAGAAAGGATACCATGAGTATCAAGCTTTTACTCAGTTGAGTATCGGGTTGCCATGAATAGGTGGCCAACTGCATGGTAGATAACATGGGTGGAGGGGAAGACGGGTCAAGGTAGTGGTAGGAGTGGTATCTGATCCTCTGCCACCTGGAGGTCCTGTGAAGGCTAGACAGTTACAGTGTTGCTTCATTTTGGAGGGAATGTCCAAAAGAAAAAACTGTATATACATATAGTCTTGCTTTGCTGAACATTGTGATGTGTTCTGTGAAATGGCAAGTTACGTGATTTGAGCATTGTGGGAACACATATAGGCAATCTCTGGATTACAAATGAGCTCTGTTCCTAAATCTATCTTTAAGCTGGGTTTGTACACAATGCATAAATCAGAACAGTGAGGTACAGTTTGTATCTAACATCATTTAGCCAAGTGCCAAGTGCCGTCAAGTCGGATCCAACTCACAGCGACCCTAGGGTCCAGGGTGGAACTGTGATCTATGAAATTTCTGTGCACAAAACTAAAACATCTTTAACATAACTCACGTTTAACGTACATCAAACAGTGTAGCCTTTGCAGTGGTTGCCTGGTAACTCTGGGTTGTACATAAGTCAGATATACAACCTGAGGACTGCCTGTACTTAGCAAAGGATATGAGATATTGTGCTGTACCTGTGTTGACTAAATAGCCACCAGGAATGTGTTGTGTTTGCTATGTCTAGTTACATTTGCTGTATCCTGTTTGGGATTTCTTAACTTTGTTATAAACTTATGGGACTATATGACATCCCATGTTGTCTGAATGGATACTGTGCCACACATGACTGTATATATATGCGAAGTCCAACAATTAAGTCCGTGAACTTAATTGCTACCTACCTCACTGCTGTCACTAAGATCACTTTTGAAGTACTTTCCTTGAGAAGCTGTGCAGCAACGCCAGAGCATAGTTCACTCTTCAAAGTAATTTTGGAACTCTTTCTGGAATAGCTATTGCACACGGTGGCACCACGGCAAATTCACAAACTTAATTGTATAGTTGCCTGTGAGCAAGTTTTTAGTCAGCAATTAAATAACTGTATTAGAAAACCCTCCCTGCTCACCTGATATAGCCCCCAATGATAAAGGAAATATTGAAAGGAAGACATTTTGATGATGTTCATGACATCAAGGGTAACACGACAGCTCTGATGGCCATTCCAGAAAAAGAGTTCCAAAATTGTTTCGAAGGATGGACTAGGCACTGATGTTGGTTCATAGCTTCCCAAGGGGTATACTTCACAGGTGACTGTAGAGATATTCAGCAGTGAGGTAGGTAGCACTTTTTCTAGGATGAGTTCATGGACTTAACTGTCAGACCTCCTATCGACGATCATGAAGATAGTGCTGAGGACTGAGAAATGCTTTTGCTCTGTTTTACATGGGGTCACCATGAGTCAGAGCTGACTTGACAACAAGTGTTTCATACTTAACAAATCCAAAACTGATTCACATTTTCCTCTGGCAGTTGTTCACCATTTCATTTATCTAGTCGTTCAAGCCCAAAAGTTTGGAGTTATCCTTGACTCCTCTCTTTATCTCGTATTCCACATTTCCTTCAACAAAACCATCTGGCTGTATTTTCAAAGAGCACCCAGCATCATTCATTTCTCACCATCTCCGCTGCAACTACTGCCTTCAAGCTTACATTATCTTTTGCCTTGTCCCCTTGCTCTAGTCTCCAAACAGCAGCCTGTGTGAGCCTTTACAAATGTAAACTGGGCAACGTTCTTCCCTGCAAACGCTCCATTGACTTGCCACCTCTCTACTGGAATAAATCACAGACTCCCTGTATGGTTTGACCACTGATTCCTGCTTCCCTTCTCAGTCTTCCCAGCCCAAGATGTGTCCTTCCTGTTCACACACATGAGTACATTTCTGTCCCCTACTGGAGTGCTGTTCTTCCTGAGATATCTGCACAGCTCTTGTCCTTGTTTCATTTCAGTTTTGTGGCAGTTGTTATCTACCTACCCACTTCTGTCATTTTATAATCACCTGACATTGCATATTTATTTTTCCATTGTCTATTTTCCCCCAAGGGAATAGAGAAATTCCTCAAGAGAAGGGACTTTGTTTTGTTCACTCCTGTATTTCCAGTGTTCAGAATCTCAAATAGCAGTTCATTAAATAAGAGTTAGTTGAACTGTAAATTGATGAAAAATGGTGTATTTTAGGGACCTTGTCTTCCCTTTAAGATTCCTGGGTAGTGCAAATGGTTTGCAGTTGGCTGCTAACCTAAAGGTTGGTGATTGAAGCCAACACAGTGATGTCATGAAATCAAGCCAGCCAAGTGCCATTGAGTCGGAGCCGACTCATGGAGACCCTAGGGTGACCATCTATTTCTATAAAGACTGTAGCCAAGAAAATCCTATGGAGCATAGTTCCACTTAGCCACATGTGGGATCACTGTAAGGTGGAATTGACTCAGTAACAATGGGCTTGGTTTATTTTTGATCTTCGTCATTCTATAAAACAAGATCATTGGTTGAGACGAGCTGTCAGAGTCTTTACAGCTCCATATCCTGTACTTTTTGACTTATGAAAGCCTTCTAAGTCTAAAGGGAAACCTTTGAAGACTCCACTTGAGTGGGTGCAGGATGGAATTATTCTAATTCACTTTTATTCTACAGTAGAAGAGACGTACCATGGGACACTATACTTCCTATCCTATCAACAGTAAGCTTAGTCACCCCAGGACCTTAGATTAGATTTGGAACTCCTCTGTTCCATGTGGCAATGGTACCCCCAAGCAGGAGAATTATTTATTTATTTTGACACTGAAAAGTGTCAACTCATACAAACCCCATGTATGTCAGTGTAGAACTGTTCTCCATAGGTTTTTTTTTCCTCATTGCACTTTAAGTGAAAGTTTACAATTCAAGTCAGTTTGTTATACAAAAACTTACACACATTGTTCTATGGTCCTAGTTGCTCTCTCCACACTGACAACACTCCTCCTCTTCACATGTATTTACCATGTCCATTCCACCAACCCCTGTCCCCCTCTGCCTTCTCATCTCATCTCTGGAGAAGAGCTGCCCAGTTAGTCTCATGTATCTACTTCAGCCAAGAAGCACACTCTTCACCAGTATCATTTATTTTATGTCTTATAGTCCAGTTCAGTCCTTGTCTGAATAGTTGTCTTTGGGAAGGTTTTAGTTCTGGGCTAACACAGCATCTTAGGCCATGTCTTCTGAACCCTCCAATCTGTCCAACCACAAAGTTTAGTCTTTTTACTTGAGTTTGAGTTCTGCACCCCACATTTCTTCTGCTCCATCAGGGACTTTTTATTGTGTTCCCTGTCAGGCTAATCATTGGTGTTAGTCAGACACCATCTGGTTCTTCCAGTCTCAGGCTGATGTAGTCTCTGGATTATGTGGCCTTTTCTGTCTCTTGGGCTCACGTTTCCCTTATGTTTTTGATGTTCTTCATTCTTCTTTGCTCCAGGTAGGCTGGGACCTGTACATGCTTCTTAGATGGCCACTTGCTAGCTTTTAAGACTCTAGACGCCACTCACTAAAGTGGGATACAGAAACGCCACTCACTAAAGTGGGATACAGAACATTTTCTTAATAAACTTTGTTATGCTAATTGACCTAGATGTCCTCTGAAACCATGCTCTTCAGACCCTTTCTCCAGCTATTCTGTCTCTTAAAGTGTTTTGTTGTATTTAGGAAACTTCCTAGCTTTTGGTTTGATCCAGTTGTGCTGACTCCACAGGAGTTTTAGAAAGAACTCAAAATTAGGAAGACACACATTTTATTCTTTGTATTCTCAAGAGGATCTGTACAAGAGTCACTTTCTAGTTTCAATGCAATAAGCCCGAAGAACTTGTTAGTATTTTTAGGAAATCAAAAAGAGGTACATGCTTATGAGGTCTGACAGTTAACGTTTGTGAACTCTTGCTAGAAAAAGTGCTACATACCTCATTGCTGAATATCACTACAGTCACCTTTGAAGTATTCTCCTTGGGAAGCTATGAACCAATGCCAGCACTTAGTCCACCTTTCAAAGCAATTTTGGAACTCTTTTTGGAATGGCTGTCAGAGCTGTCATTATATCACTCTTATGTTCTGAATGTCATCAAAATATCATTCTTTCAATATTTCCTTTCTCTTTGGGTAAAGAATAAAGTCATTGGGGGCCAGATCAGGTGAGATGGAGGATGTTCCAATATAGTTGTTTAAACCAAAAAACCCACTGCCACTGAGTCAATTCCATCTCCTAGTGACCCTATAGAACAGCGTAGAATTGCTCCATAGTGTTTCTAAGGAGCACTTGGCTGATTTGAACTGCTGATCTTTTGGTTAGCAGACATAGCACTTAACCACTATGCTACCAGGGTTTCCAGTTATTTCTTTACTGGCTAAAAACTCCCTCACAGACAGTGCTCTGTGACCTGGTTGTCATGATACAAGAGCCATGAGTGGTTGGCAAAGAGTTCAGATTGTTTTCATCTTACTTTTTCATGCAGCCTTTTCAACCCTTCTAAATAGTAAACTTGGTTAACTGTCCATTTGGTACAAATTCATAATGAACAATCCCTCTTATATCAAAAAAGTTTAGCAACATTGTTTTGCCTTTTGATTTGGACTGATGGAACTTTTTTTGGTTGTGGAGAATTGCTTGACTTCTACTGTGCACTTTGATACTTTGTTTCAGAGTCATATTGCTACACTTATGTTTCATCACTAGAGATAACACAGCCCAAAATATCAGCTTGCCTCTCCAAAAGGTCTTGGCAAACTTTGACTCTCTTTTGCTTTGTTCATCAGTGAGCTCCTTTGGGACCATTTTAGCACACACCTTCCTCATGCCAAGATTTTCCTGTTTCTCTGTCAGTGTTCACTTGTCTGCTATGTTTCTTACAGTCAGCCAATGATTCTGACCATAATTTGACAAATTTTTGCAATGTTTTCCTCATTTCTGCTCATTATTGGCTGCTTTGACCTCTTTCCATCAGTGATACTCTCTCTCCCCTCAGAAAAACACTTAATCCATTTGTACAATGCCATTTTACTCATGGCATTATCCCCCCTAAACTTGGACTAACATGTCATTGATTTCACTTCCACTCTTGCAAAGTTTAACAAGAAATTAAGCATTTGTTTGTTGCTCTAATTCAAACTCTGACATCCTCACGACAGCACATAAAAACATGCAACAACAATAATTAATGCTACTCAGTAGAACACTACCATATATCAACATGAACACAGCTATGAGACACTGATATACCAAGGTTATGAAATGTTGCTGAGTTGTTTGTACAGTGCTGCCAACATAAGCAAATGGCAGCAAGTTTGTGAACTTAGTTGTCAGACATCATGTCAAAGATTTAAACTTAATTAGTTTTCCTGTTATTGTTGTATTGTTGACTGTCATTTATTTATTTCTCTGTTTCAGTTTTCTTTGGGAAAAAGCCACTGTAGAACATTCAGAGGTATTTTGTCTTCCTTTGAAATGTTTTATTGTGCTTTATGTGAAAGTTTACAATCCAAGTCACTTTGCCATAGAAAAACTTACACATGCATTGCTGTGCAACTCCAGCTGCCCTTCCTACACTGTGACAGAACACTCCTCCTTTCCACCCAGTATTTCCTGTGTCTTTTCAACTAGCTCCTGTCTGCATCTGCTCTCTCATCTGGCATCTGAACAGGAGCTGCCCAGCTAGTCTCATTTCTACATATGCCCCAAATCACCCTCTTCAGCAGTATCATTTTATGTCTTATAGTTCTGTCCAATCTTTGCCTGAAGAGTTAGCTTTGGGAATGATTTCAGCTCTGAGCTATCAGAGAGTTCAGTGACCACGTCTTCTGGAGATCCTCTAGTCTGTTGGACCATCAAGTCTGGTCTATATAATAGAGCTCAAGTTTTGCAGCCCATTTTTCTCCTCCTGTGTCAGGGGCTCCTTGTTTTGTTCCCTGTCAGGGCAGTCATTAGTGGTAGTTAGGCACCATCTAGTTTTTCTGGTCTTGTTGCTGAACCAAAAGATAGTTTTTTCCACCTGTCACTGGAGCCAAACACAGAGACATGGAAAAAAGGTTCAAAATATGCTTTATCAATAGACAAGCATGCAAGCCTGAGGAACAGTAAGAATAGCGTCACCAAATCTGTCCCACCTGGGTTACAATTCCAGTGGTTTTTATAGCCAGATTACAAAAGAAGTTTGCATGAGAAAGAACACGGAGTCACATGATTCCATTACGTCTTATCAAGGAATGTAAATTACTCAAAATCATTACCTCCCTGGAGTTTTGAAATAACCAATTTACTATTCCTGAGACAGGGAAAGGAACGTAAGTCTGCTGATCTGGTTCAGCAATCTAGGTGACCTTTATACACTGACAGTCTCATGCTTATGTAGTCTCTGGATTATGTGACCCTTTCGGTGTCTTCGGCTTGTATTTCCTTATGTATTTGAGGGCCTTCATTCTCCTCTGGGACCATTTGATGGTTGGGACCATTTGGTGCTATTTAGACGACTGCTTGCTGTGAGGTAGCTTTTGCAGAAGAAATAATGAAATTAAAGAGGGAAAATACAAAAACTAAATCTCAGTTAGTCAAAGACTTTATTTCTAAGTACATATTTAATGTTGGCTAACCCCAGAACTAGACATAAGTTTTAATGCTTAGCGATCAACTAAATACTTGATCCAAAGTAAGCAGCTCAAAAATACTTTATGAATATTAAAATATATAATTAATTTATTCCATGAGTGTTTATTGAGTGTGTTAAAACCTAAATGCACAGAGAAATACCAGGAACTGGCATAACAGAATATATTTATTGTGAGTAGATTGGATACAAACTGAGTAGGATCAAACCAAAGGTGTCTGGAAGGAGCTCAAAAGAGAGGAAAGTGGAAACAGGTTATATAGGTGGGGTCTGGGCAGAGTAGTCTCCTGAAGGTCACTGTAAATTCCTTTCATATTGGTTTCTCAGGAGACAGAACACATGCAGGGCTCTGACTTAGTGTAAAAACAGTCATTAAGGACATGCCTGAAAAATCAAACTCATTGCTGTGGAGTTAATATCAATGCATAGGGTTTCCAAGACTATATACATATATTTTTATTATGATTGAGTGATAATGTACATTCTCATATAAATTTGCATGCCCACCTATAAGTAGTTTCCACTGTTCTCCCAGCCTGGTGACAGCACGTTATTCCTCTCCGCTCCATACATGACTCATCCTCCCAACAGTCTCCTTTCCCCTCCTCTCAACCCACTCCCCTTCCTCCAGTAAGAGGTCAGCAGGATGATATTCTATAGATGCATAGAACCATAAAGTGCATCCAATATATGGTCACTCTGCATCACCAAGTTGATTTATAGGCAAGGGCAGCATCAGGGCCAGGGGCCATGCTCCCAGGGGAACCCTGAAGCTGCTGGACTATCAACTGCGGTCTTTTAGTGGAGATGTCAGGGTGCATTCCTTTTTATTCTTGCATTGCCAGTGAGACTCAACTTAGTGAGCTCCATCACAGCTATCACTGGTGGTGGCCGGGCACCATCTGGTTCTTCCAGTCCTAAGTCGGTGTAGGCACCCACTCATGTGGGTCTTTCTGTCTTCTGGGTTGTCTTTCACCCATGTCGATTTGGTCCTCAGTGAGCATCCATTCCTGTTGAGTTGGGACCATTTGCTGTGCCCTTGGATGGCAGCTTGGCAGCTTTTAAGACCCCAGACGCCACTCACCAATGTGGGGTGCAGAGAGCCTCTTAGCAAAACGCTAGTTGTGCCAATTGGCCTCGATTTCACCTAAGAGCATGGTCTCCTGCCCCCTGCCCCACCTACTCTGTCCTTGCAATATTGGGTTAAGATGGAAGGAGTATTCAAGTTATGCTGAAGTCCACTTAATATTGTTCTTGTTTCTAATGTGTACTATCATGGATTTCACCCAACCAAATTTCTAACAACTACCTAATCTAAACTATCACCCCCTCACCCTTCCTCCCTCCCCTCCCTTGCAGCCATCAAATAGTCTTTTCTTCTATGCATAAGTCTGTTTTTGAGTTCTTATTGTAGGGGTCTCAGACAATATTTGTTCTTTTGTTGCTGACTACTTTCACTCAATATAATGTCTTCCAGTTGAAACCAGGTTATGAGATGTTTCCTGTAATCATCATTGTTCTTTATCATTGCATAGTGCTCCATTGAGTATATATACCATAGTTTACCTATCCATTTCTCTGTTGTTGGACATCTGGGTTGATTCCATCTTTTTGCTATCATGGACTGTGCTGCGATAAACATTCTTGTGCATGTATCCATTGGTGTGAATGGCCTTGATTCTGTAGGATATATTCCCAAGACTATAATATTTAAGGAAGCAGAGTGTCACATCTTTCTCCCAAAAAGTGGCTGGTGTAATTGAACTGCCCATCTTTTGGTAACTAAAAAACAGCTTCCAGTCAGCCCTTGGAGTTTCTACTTCTTGAAACTGGCTGCACGTAGACAACTCTCCCACAGAGTCTAATGCCGAAGGCTAAATGGTCTCTGCTAAACTGCTTTTTAGGCTATTGTTTGACCTGAAGGTGACCGCATGAAAACCAGTTCCTTAAAATCTCAAGGTTCAAAAGGTCACTCGGGGAAAATAGCCTGGGTTCCAGGAGAATGGAAACAGTTTCACAAGTGCTTACTATATGCAAAGCCTATGCTACCCTATGTTAATGGTTAAAATAAAATTGGGGAAGGGAGATGAAGTGGAAGGAGCTGCAATTTAGAATTGGATGGTCAAGGAAAGCCCTGCTGAGAGGGTGACTTTTCAGCTTAGATGCAAAGGGCTCTACGCCTCTCAAGGGAGAGAGAGTGTCCCAAGCAGAGGAAACTTGGCTGGGATGGAAGAACAGCAGGAGATGAGTCAGAGAGGTACCAGGACAAACTTGTGAGGGCCTTCTTGGCCTGTGCAAGTGCTTTGAAGTTCACTCTGAGTGAGGTAGAAACTACTGGAAAGTCAAAGCCTGATTTGACTTAGGTTGTATCATGATCACTTTTGGTGCTGTGTTGGGAATAGACTGTAGGGAGACAAGGGCACAGCAGGCAGAGCCATGAGGAACCCACTCAGAGCCCAGGGGAGCAATGAAGGTGACTGGGACCAGGGTGCTGGAAGTGTGAGACGGACTAGGTCTCAGACACAGAAAGTGTACTGTTGCTCAAGGACAGATGACCTAGGATGTTGACATTATTTTTCTTACTAGAATATTTCTCAACCTCATCGAATATTTAGCGCAGGTGCAATTTTAAAGAATAAGCTATTAATTTCATGATTATTCGATTATAAACAAAAAACCAAATGCTCTGCTGTTGAGTCAGTTCTGACTCATAGTGACCCTACTGAACCAAGTAGAATTGACCCATAGAGTTTCCAAGGAGTGCCTGGTGGACCTGAACTGCAGACCATTTGATTAGCAGCCACAGCACTTAACTACTACGCCACCAGGGTTCCTTTATACATTCCCTTAAAGGGAATAAAAACACACCCATGCTTTTGTGCCACTCATGTTTTACATTTTATCTACGAGGTCTGACAATTAAGACAACAGACTTAATTGTTCTAAGTGCTACATTCCTCCTTGCTCAATATCACTGTGGTCACCTTCAAAGTACTCCCCTTGGGAAGATGCCCTGATTCTGGAGCCTAGTCCACCCTTGAAAGCAATTTTGGAACTCTTTCTGGAATGGCCATTGAGCACGGTGGCAAGGTGAACTTAGTTGTATAGTTAGTCTGTGAGGAAGTTTTTAGCCAGTAAACAAATAACGGTATTGCAGCACCCTCCCTACTCACCTGATCTGCCCCCCAATGACTTCTTTCTTTATCCAAAGGTAAAGGAAACATTGAAAGGAAGGCATTTTGATGACATTGAGGACATCTAGTACAACAACAGCGCCGATGGCCATTCCAGAAAAAGATTTACAAAACTGCTTTGAAGGGTAGACTAGGCATAGGGTGATCATAGTGATCTTCAACAATGAGGTATGTAGCACTTTTTCTAGGATGAGTTCATGAACTTAATTGTCAGACTTGTATATTCATCCATCCATTTATTAGTTCAGCATTTGCTGACCACCTACTATTTGCCAGGGACATAAATTCTGTTACCATCAAGCTGATTGTGACTCACAGCAACCCTATGGGACAGAGTAGCACTGCCCTATAGAGTTTCCAAGGATCAGTTGATCATAGAGTTTCAAAGGTGGATTCAAACTGCCAACTTTTTGGTTAGCAGCCAAGCTCTTGATCAGTGAACCGGCAGGGCTCTATGAGGCACATAATAGGTCTGACATTATTCTAGAGAGATCAGATAATGCAGACTATCTCTGCATTTGTTTTCTATACTAAGGATAGTGATGCATGCATGTTTTCAATGAGTTTTCCCCCCACTTATCACATGATGGCTATTACAGATGCCAGAGGCAGTAATTGAGGACGTAGAATTCTCCCTGAGTTAGGAATTTATCATCAGCTGCTCAGCATGTGATCTGTCTAAATATTGCATTTTTAAAACTAGGACACAATGCTTATAAGAAAATTTATAATACTGCCCACTAAAATTTTTTTTTATGTTTTTGGCCAGTTCAATTAGTACTAACTGAAAACTTAGAAATTTAGCTCCCTTCTGGTCAATGATTTTACCAATGTCTTGAATGATGACTGAGAAAGTCTGTTATTTTAATTTTCAGATGACACCAAATTAATACAGTAAATGATAAACTCAACGTCCCAGTCTCAAAAAGTCTAGGGTGACTTGCAAGACTTACCTTTAGCCAAGATAGGGCTTGATTTTCCATTTAAGCTAGGTGTGGAAGGGTGATTGCAAGGGCCAGGAACTCAGGCCTTTCTGGGCAGCTATTGATGTGGGTAAATCAAATGAGGTCATATAAGTGAAAACACTTTGTAAACCGTAAATTTACAAACATTGGTTCTTTTATCAGTAAAAAACCTTGGATTTTTTTTTCTTTGTCTGCAAGCCTACACTGAGCCAGCAAGACTATGACAGTTAAAGAGAAGGGATGATCCATTTAATAACTGTGGAAGGAAAGAAGGAAATAGAAAATTGGCCATAAGCAACCACCGTGGTAGTAATTGCTGCAGACAAGATTTACTGATGTATACCAAAATCAGAGGGGAAGTTTGAGAACAGCACGATTTGCACTGTCACAAAGTAGCTCCCCTGTCATTTGCTAGCTTTGTGTTAGAGTCCTGGCCAACTTCACTGTAATCAGCGGTCAAGGTCTACATCACCAGTAGTGAGTCAAGTTGCCATCATGTTTCCCTGTATACAATGTACTGAGAAGGACACACCATCATTTCCATAATCTTGTCAAAGTCACATGATCAGTAACCTAAAATGGAAGTGATAAAGTCCCCTTTGGGATTATGTAGGTTGTACACTTACCTGTATATCTCTCTCATCATTTACTGGTCTGGTTTAGTTGTCCCCATGAAGGACTGGAAGCCGTTTTTTTAAAGGATGTTTTTGTGGTAATCTGGGTTGTTGTATAAAATTGTGCAGGTTGTTCATTGTACAACACTGGAGTGGGTCTCAGAGTGAGCCACCTAGGAAGTGGCACCTAGTGCAGTGGCATTACGTGGAGCCTGTTAGAGAGGCAATTCATAGGCTACCTTGACTACTGACTCAGAATCCCTGAGAGTGGAGTTCAGGAACATTTTACACAGTCTTCCAGTGATTCTTGCACATACTGAAGTCTGGGAACCACTAGACTCCTATGCGATGAAGCCTGCAGAGTGAGAAAGTGCTAAGCTCACACAACATTCAAAGCGGCCCTGGGCATGGTCACCGCTTTACACTCTGCTTCTCAGCAACTATCTTTCACATTGTCATCCTGGATTCTAGGCTGTGAGTGTCTGTAAAGTGCAGGCATTCTCTGAGATTTCCAGAAGATTCCCACCGGAGTGGGGCCCAACCAGGCCAGACTAAGCTTTTGCTGCTTCGGTGTCTAGATGATGAGATTTTCTCTGTCTCTTACTCCCTCCTTAGTTTTTGCTCACTTCCCTTCTCTGCCTCACCCCAGTATGACCTTTATTTGTGGTAACGGTTGGTTTTTTGGGTCTCTACCTTATGATGTTAGTGAAACTGGATTAGAGACAGTTATATTAATGAGACAGGACTCAATCTATAATATTAGGTTGTGTTTTAAGTCAATCTCTTTTCAGATACAATAGAGAGAAGCAAGCAAAAAGACAGGGAATCACATACCACCAAGAAGGCAGTACCAGGAGCACTCTCATCTCATCTCTGGAGAGGAGACCCCCAGTGAGCCCCATGTATCTACATAAGCCAAAAACCACACTCTTCACCAAAATTGTTCTAGGTCATGTATCCACTGCCATCAAGTCTCATATGGACTCTACAGACATCATGGATTGAACTATGTCCCCCCCAAAATGTGTGTAGCCATTTGGCTGGTCCATGATTCTCAGTAGCTTATGATTGTCCCCATTTTGTGATTTTCCTTTGTCGTATGTTAAAGGATTAGGGTGGGACTGTAAATCCTTTCCTAAAGTCCTCTCCCTGCTCCATTGTAAAGGGAATTTCCCTGGAGCATGGCTGGCACCACCTTGTATCCTACAAGAGATAAAAGGAAAGGGAAACAAGCAGAAAGTTGGGAACCTGCATCAAGGAAGCATACTTTGAATAGTGCATATCCTGCAGACCTGAGGTTCCTGTGCCAAGATGCTCCCTGAGCAAAGGCTGATACAACAGCAGGACTTTCTTCTGGAGCTGACAGAGGAAAGCATTCCCCTGGAGTGGAGACCCTGAATTTGGACTTGTAACCTACCAGACTGTGTAAGAATAAACTTTCCTTTGTTAAAGCCATCCACTATTGGTATTTCTGTTAGAGTAGCACTAGATGACTAAAACAGTAGGATAGAATAGAATGCCCCATAGAGTTTCCAAGAAGCACCTGGTGGATTTGAACTGCCAACCTTTTGTTTAGCAGACATCGGACTTAATCACTACGCCATTAGGTCTTATTGTTGTTCTTGTTAGGTGCCGTTGAGTCTGTTCCAGGTCATAGCAACTTTATGAACAACAAAACGAAGCACTGCCCGGTCTTGCGCCATGTCCACAATTGTGTTTATGCTTAAGCCCATTGTTGCAGCCACTGTGTCAATCCAACTCATCAAGGGTCTTCCTCTTTTTCAGTGACCATCCACTTTACCAAGCATGATGTCCTTCTGCAGGGAGTGATCTTTCCTGACAATATGTCCAAAGTATGTAACACGCAGTCTTGCCATCTATGCTTCCAAGGGGTACTCTGGTTGTACTGCTTCCAGAACAGATCTGTTTGTTCTTTGGGGGGGGTCCATGGTACATTCAACATTCTTCTCTAACACCACAATTCAAAGGCGTCAATTCTTCTTCTGTCTTCTTTGTTCGTGGTCCAGCTTTCACATGCATATGATGCAACTGAAAATACCATGGTTTGGGTCAGGTGCATTTTAGTCTTCAAGGTGACATCTTTACTTTCGAGTACTTTGAAGAGGTCTTTTGCAGCAGATTTTTCCAGTGCAATGCGCCTTTTGATTTCTTGACTGTGCTTCCAAGGGCATTGATTATGGACCCAGGAAAAATGAAATCCTTGGCAACTTTAATCCTTTCTCCATTTGTGACAATGTTGCTTACTGGTCCAGTTGTGAGGATTTTTGTTTTCCTAACGTTGAGGTGCAATCCATACTGAAGGCTGTGGTCCTCGATCTTCATCAGCAGGTGTCTCAAATCGTCTTCATTTTCACCAAGTAAGGTGGTGTCGTCTGCATAATACAGGTTGTTAATGGGTCATCCTCCAATCCTGATGTGTCATTCTTCTTTGCATAATTCAGTTTCTCGGATTATTTGCTCAGCATACAGATTAAAAAGGTATAGTGAACGGATACAGCCCTGACACATGCGTTTCCTGACTTTAAACCATGCAATGTCCCCTTGTTCTGTTTGCACGACTGCCTCTTGATCCATATACAGATTGCATTATGTCTTGTGGTGGTCAGGATTATGTCAACTTGTCTACTACATATTTAGCTGCTGTATTAAGTGGCAGGGCGGGGTTTGTGGTGGCTCCCTGCCCCTCGGCTCTCATCTTGCGACCTTTTACTATGGCTGCTGGTCGTTCACGTGGCCAGGAGCTCCTGCTCTCTTGTTGCACCGTCTGGTTCCGGTACTTAACTGGCAGCGGTTGGACTCATCAGTCCTTACAGTCGGCACTTGAGAGTCCTGCTCCCTGACCTGCCAATCCTGGGTTAGCCAGCCTCTGCCCGCTCCTGCTCCCTGACCAGCTTGGGATCCACTGACCTACACAACTGGTGATCTAGAACTCTGATCTCTGACTTGTTGACTTTGGGTTCCTCAGCTTCCGTGGACACGTGAGGCTTGTGCCAGAGCTTGGGACATTCAGCTTCTGTGATTACGTGAGCTGTTTCCTATATTTGTATCTATCTATCTATCTATATATTATAAATCTTTGCTGTACCTACACGTGTTACTGGTTTTGCTTCCCTAGAAAACCCAGCCTAAGACAGGTCTTACAGTCTAGTCCAATCTTTGTCTGAAAAGTTGGCTTCTGGGATGGTTTCAGCCCTGAGCTGTCAGAAGTTCTGGGGGCCATGTTTTCTGGGGACTCTCCTGTCTGTTGGACCATCACATCTGGTCTTTTGAATAGAGTTGTAGTTCTGCACACCCATTTTTCTCCCTTTATGTCAAGGACTGTATGTTGTATTCCATGTCAGGGTGGTCATTAGTGGTAGCTGGGCACCATCTACTGCTTCTGGTCTCAGACTGATATAGTCTCTGAATTACATTGCTCTTTCTGTCTCTTGGGCTCATTTTCTTTACATCTTTACATTCTTTTCTGCTCCAGGTGGGCTTGGACCAGTAGATGCTACACACATGGCAGCTTGCTAGCTTTTAAGATCCTAGATGCCATTTACATAGTGGGACACAGAACCTTTTTATAAAAAAAAATCTGTTATAACAATTGACCTAAATGTCCCCTGAAATCACAGTTACCAGATCCCTGCGGCAGATACTCTGTCCTTCAAGTGTTGGGTTACAATTAAGGAAACTCTTAACTTTTGGTTTAGCGCAGCTGTGCCGACTTCCCTTCTACTGTGCACTTTCCCTCCCCTCCCCGACCTAATTCCTATCTAGTATCTAATCAATGAATACCTGTCTCCCTCCCTCCCTACCCTTGTATCAAAGACTGTTTTTTTCTGTCTCTTGACCTTTTCTTCAGTCCTTATAATACTGGTCTCATACAATATTTGTCCTTTTACAGGTGACAAGTTTCACTCAGCATAATGTCTTCAAGATTCCTGCATGTTATGAAATGTTCCCAGGTTTATCCTTGTTCTTTGTCATTGCATAGCATTCCATTGTGTGAATATACCATAGTTTGTTTATCCATTTATCTGCTGATGGAGACCTAGGTTGATTCTATCTTTTTGCTATTGTGGACAGTGCTGGAATAAACATTGGTGTGCATGTATCTATTTGTGTGACAGTCCTTGTTTCACTAGGATGCATTTTAAAAAGTGGATTGCTAGATTGCATGAGATTTCTATTCCTAGCTTTTTAAAGAAAGTACGAAATCAATTTCAAAACTACTTGTACCATTACATTCCCACCTGCAGTGTATAAATGTTTGTCTCTCCAACTTTATTATTTTATGTTTTTTGGATTAATGCCAGCCTTGTTGGGTGATATGGCATCTCATTGTAGTTTTGATTTGGATTTCTCTAATGTCCAATGATCATGAGCATTTCCTTTTATACCTGTTAACTTTGATATTTCATAGCCTTGATATCTTCTTTGGTGAAGTGCCAGTTCATATCTTTTGCCCAATTTTAAATTGAGATATTTGTCTTTTCCTTGTTGAGATTTTGTAGTATCTTGCAGATTATAGATGAGATGCTGACCAGATTTGTCATACCCAAAACTTTTTCCCCAGTTTGTAGGTAGTCTTTTTACTCTTTTGGTGAAGTCTTTGGATGAGCATTAAGTACTTGATTTTTAGAAGTTCCCAGTTATCTATTTCTCTTCTGGTGTTTGTGCATTGTTAGCAATGTTTTGTATTCTGTTTGTGCTGTGTATTAGGGCTCCCAGAACTGTCATTATTTTTTCTTCAGTGATATTTATCTTTTTAAGTCTGATATTTATGTCTCTGATCCATTTAAAGTTAGTTTTTTTTTTTTTTTTGGTGCATGTTGGCAGATATGGGTCTTGTTTCATCTTTTTGCAGTTGGATATCTAGTTTTGCCAACACCATTTGTCTTTTCCCCCATTTTACAGACTTTGGGCATTTGTCAAATACCAGCTGCCCATGCCAAGCCAAGTGCCGTTGAGTCGGATCCGATAGGTGGATGATTTTATGTCTGGATATTCAGTTGTGTTTCACTGGACTATGTATCTGCTTTTTTACCTGTACTAGACTTTTTTGATTACTGTGGCAGTGTAATAGGTTCTGAAATCAGGCAGTGTGAGGCATCCCACTTTACACAAAAACTAACTCAAATTGGATAAAAGACCTACATATCAAACCCCAAACAACAAAGATCGTCCAAGAAAAAATAGGATCAACAATGGAAGTTTTAATATACAGCTTAGACAGACTTCAAAATCTCACAAACAAAGCAAGATCAACAGAAGCGAAAATAGATAAATGGGAACTACTAAGAATTGAACACTTTTGCTCATCCAAAGACTTTCTCAATAGAACTGAAAGACCACCTATGGAATGGGAAAAAATATTTGACAACCATATATCAGATCGATGTCTGATCTCCATAATCTACAAGGTTCTGCAAAATATCAACAAGAAAATAGTAAATAACCCAATTAAGTGTCGGGCAAAGGAGATGGACAGACACTTCACGAAAGAGGACACGAAGGCAGCCAAAAGACACATGAGGAAATACTCACGATCATTAGCTATTAAAAAAAGTCCAAATCAAAACTACAATGAGATGCCATCTCACCCCAACAAGGTTGGCCATGATCCAGAAAACACAAAATGACAAATGCTGGAGAGTCTGTGAAGAAATTGGAACTCTTCTACACTGCTGGTGGGATTGCAAAATGGTACAACCTCTTTGGAAAGCAGTCTGGAGCTTCCTTAAAAAGCTGGAAATAGATATATTATTTGATCCAGTAATCTCACTGAGCAGAATATATCCTACAGAATCAAGGGCAGTCACACCAACAGATACATGCACATGAATGTTTATTGCAGCACAGTCCACAATGACAAAAAGATAAGTCAACCCAGATGCCCAACAACAGAAGAATGGATAAACAAACAAAGGTATATACACTCAGTGGAACACTATGCAATGATAAAGAACAATGATGATTTTAGGAAGCATCTCATAACCTGGTTTCAACTGGAGGACCTTATGTTGAGTGAAATCAGTCAATGGCACAAGGAGAAGTATTGTATGAGACCCCTGCTATAAGGACTTAAAAACAGACTTATGTACAGCAGAAAAGATTCTTTGATGGCTGCAAGGGAGGGGTAGGAGGGAGAGAGAGGGTTGGTTATAGATTAGACAGTTTATAGAAATTTAGTTGGGTGAAATCAGTGACAGCACGCATTAGATAGAAGATAAACTTAACTGGTCTTCAACATAAACTGAAAACTCTTCTAATCTTAACCCTATATTGCAAGGATAGAGTAGCAGTGGCGGGGGTCTGGGGACCATGCTCTCAGGGGATATCAAGGCCAATTGGCATAGCCTATTGCTGAGGGGTTTCTGGGGTCTTAAAAGCTAGCAAGCTGCCATCTGAGGTACACCAAATGGTCCCAACTCAGCAAGAACAGATGATCAGCAAGGACAAAAAGACATGAGAGAAAAAGAGCCTAGAAGACAGAAGGACCCAAGTGAGTGGGTGAGTGTATCAACATGTGACCAGAAGAACCAGATGATGCCCGGCCACCACCAAAGACAGCTGTGATGAGGCACACAATTTCAAGTCCCGGTGGCAACATGAGAAAAAAAGGGGTGTACCTCAAGAATTCCACTAAAAGACAGCAATTGATGGTGTGAAGGCCTGGGGGTTTCCCTAGGAGCATAGCCCCTATACCTGCTGCTGCCCATGACCAGAAGTCATTACTGAGGTCAACTTTTCAGACAGGAGTGGATTGGACCTGCGGACACAATGTGACCATTTTGTTGTGTGCACTTTACGGTTCTATGCATCTGTAGGATGCTGTCCTACTGGCCTCTTACCAGAGGGGAGAGGAGAGGGTGGAGAGGAGGGGACAGGAGATTGTTAAGAGGATGCGATATGTACAGAATGGAAAGGAGGAGTGTGCTGTCACCAGGCAAGGAGAGCAGAAGGGATTGCAGATAAGTAGGCATGCAAATTTAACTTGGATTGTATACTTTCACTCAATCACAATAAAAAGTAAACAGATTAAAAAAAACTCATGAGTTTCTATAATATTGGTCTCATACACTATTTGTTCTTTTGTGTTTGACTTACTTCACTCACCACCAAAGGCAGATGTGACAAGGGGACACAATGTAGAATCCTTGAGTCAACACAGGAAAAAGAGGGGTGCAACCCAAGAACTTTCCTAAAAGACCTGAATTGATGGTATGACAGCCTGGATACTCCCCTGAGAACATGGCTCCTAGACCAGCTGCTGTCCTTAACTGGAAACCAGTAATGAGGTCTACTCTTTAGACAAGAATGGACTGGACTCAGGGTCACAGTGTGACTATAAAGTATGCACACTCTATGCTTCTATGTGTTTATAGGAGGCAGTCTTACTGAACTCTTTGTAGATGAGAAAGAAGAAGGTGGAGAAGTGGGGACAGATGCTTGTTGAGGTGACAGTAGAAGTACAGAACGGATAGGAGGAGCATGCTGTCACAGGTGGGAAGAGCAGAAGGAGCTGCAGTTAGGTGGGCATGCAAAACCAATTTGGATTGTGTACTTCCACTTAATCACGCACACACACAAAAATTGTTAGAAGCAAGTGACAGTCACTGCAGTTTGAATGCATCTTCTGTTTTCTTTTACACTGTCTAGCTTAAATATGCATATGATGTGATTGAAAAGACCATGGCTTGGATCAGATGCACCTTAGGCCTCAAAGTGACAGCTTTGCTTTGCAAATCTTTGAAAGGTCTTTCACTACCTGATCGGCTTTGTAAGTACGTATTACTCAAGAGAGTACTCCAAACGAAAAGGCAAGAGCATTAAGAAATAAGTGTAAAGTGAACTTACTGAATACAGGTGGTGTAATTATGTTAATGGAGGTACATCTACAGAAATGGAGGAAGGAGGTGCATATTGGGAATAAATTTATTATGTTAGTGTTGTATATTAATTGTTCGTATGTTAAACGTTGTTGCTATTGTGAACTGTGTTGTATAATATATGTGGCAACCACTAGGAAATCACCAAGAAGAAACAGAAAAGGTAGATCACAAAAATGTGTATCATAAGAAAGCTCTCAAATACAAACAAAAAAAGAAAAAATAAAATAAAAAAGCAAGACAATGTGAATCAACAACAACAACAACAAAAGCAAAATGTGTAAGATGGACACTTCACTCTCCCATTAATAATCTTACATGTAAATGGTCTAAATGCACTGTGCAGAAGGCAGAGAGTGGCAGAATGGATTAAAAAAAATGATCTTTTTGGGGGGGCTATCTACAAGGAACACATTTTAAACATAAGGACACAGACTCAAATAAAAAGATGGAGAGAAATATGCCATGTAGCCAGTAAACAAAAAGATCAAGGGTGGCCATACTGATATCAGATAAACTAGACTTTAAATGAAAATCGGTTACAAAACAGAAAGGACATTACATAATAACAAAAGAATAAATCAAGCAAGAAGACTTAACAGTTACAAATATATATACACTTAAAGCAATATACCCAAATTCATGAAACAAATACTGGCTAATATGAAGGAAGAAATTGACAACTCGACAATAATAGTAGGGGACTTCAACACACCACTTTTGGCTACAGACAGAACATGTAAAAAGACCACTAAGGACAACAAGAACATAAAACCATACACCAATTGGAGCTAATGGACATACATAGAATATCCAGCATCAGAACAATGCAATTTTTTTCTCTAGTGCATGTGGATCTTTTTCCAGAATAAACCATATGCTAGGACAAAAGACTCAACAAATTTGGTATTGTTGTCAGATGCCACTGAGTTCGTTCTGACTCATAAGACCCTAGGTGCAACAAAATGTTAACCAGTCCTGCTCCATGTCCATAACTGTTGGTATGCTTGAGTCCAGCATTGCAGCCACAATGTCAATCCGTATTGTTGAAGGTCTTCCTCTTCTTTGCTGACCTAGTTTACCAAGCACGATGCCCTTCTCCAGGGATTGATCCCTCCTAACAACACATCTGAAGTATGTGAGATGGATTCTCACCATCCTTGCTTCTAAAGAGTGCTCTTGTTGTACTTCTTCCAGAACAGATCTGCTCATTCTTTTGGCTGTCCATAGTGTATTTGATATTCTTCTCCAACAGCACAGTTCAAAGGCATCAATTCTTCTTCTGTCTTCCATATTCATTGTGCAGCTTTTGTGGTGATCCAAAATTATTAACTTAAATCATCAATTTAAAAAACAGAAAGGAAGAACAAAAGCTACCAGAGAAAAAAGAAATGATAAAGATCAAGATAGAAATAGCCACAATTGAAAGTAGGAAAAATAAAAAAGAAAAAATTAATGAAACCAGAGTTGGTTCTTTGAAAGCATCAATAAAATAGACAAACCCCTGGCCAGATGGATAAGAGATTAAGAAATGAAATTGGTGACACTGCAACTAAACAGAGACAAAGAATATTCTAACTGAATACTATGAAAAATTATTCTCTTAAAAAATTAAAAACCTAGATGAAAGGGATGAATTCCTAGAAACACATTAACTATCCAAACTAACACCAACAGAAATAAAATATTTAACCTACTCATTACAAAAGAAGACAGGAATATCTTAAGCTGGGTTATCTAGAGAAAAAAGAGCCAGTAAAGTGTAGATTTCCATCTCTTTAATCTTTATCTCTCTCTGCCTCTATCTCTGTCTCTATCTTTATCTCTGTATCTTTATCTAGAGAGACTTCTACCAAGAGAATGACACAGTTGTAGAGGAAAATATGTCCCAAGTCCATGGATCAGGATGGAGCCTTCTCCTCATTCACATAGTCACAGTAGATGTGAACTTAAGATTGGCAAGTCAAATATCAGGGCTCTTGTTCCCAGACTAAAAAGTCTGATGAATCCCAAAATCAGAAGGCAAGATAGCAGGTAAGCTACTAGCTCAAGTTCCAAGGACCAGAGGTCAGAAAAATAGGGGCCAGCTGCAGAAACCAGAACAAGCAGAAGCTGACAATCCATTCCAGAAAGTCCACTTAACATTTGATACAGCCCACATCCCCAACAAAATTCTCTTTCAACTGACTGGCTACTCATAGCACATTCCATTATGGAGGTGATCACATTATATAAAATCTTATGTGAGTGATCACATCATCATACCATTGCCAAACCACATCATAACTGCCAAATCACTGAGAATCATAGCACAGTCAAGGTCTCATCCCTGACCCAATGTAAAAGGAGTTTCCCTGGGCTGTGACCTGTGTCATCTTTTACCTAACAGGAGATAAAAAGAAAGAGAAGGGAGCAGAAAGTTGGGGACTTCACACTGCCAAGAAAGCAGCCCTGGGGGCAGAGCACATCCTTTGGAACTGACGTTCTTGCTCTGAGAATCTCCTAGTCCAGGGGAAGATTGATGATAATCTGCAGAGTGGGCAGACAGAGACAACCTCCCCCTGGAATTGCCATGAATTTGGAATTCAAGCCTCCTAGGCTGTAAGAAACTAAAAATTTCTTTTTGTTAAAGCCATCCAATTGTGGTATTTCTGTTATGCCAGTACTAGATAACTAAGACAGGCAGCTCAGGCCACATGGTGACTTGGTGGCTCATGATTAAGTATACAGCTTCTACTAAGATCCAGCACAAGCCAAAAACTGTTTCTCAAAAGGACAGTAGTTCTCTACAGAGGATGGCAGGGCTTTTCTCCAGAATCCTAAGGGTCTGGTCTGTGATTCACCAACAGGGACCTTCTAAAGACTGCGAACAGTATCTCTATCTGCCACTGATAATTCAAGCACCATTGGATCCACCAGCTTATAGGGCCCAAGAGGCAAAGCCACTTTTGTAGCAGCCTCAACTATGGCAGAGACTTCTTTTGGTCTGGGCCTGCTAGAAACTAGCAGCTTTTTGAGTCATTTGATAAATAGGTGGGAGTAGCACACCCAAATTAAGAATATGTTGCCTCTAAAACCCAGAGAGGTCAACTAGGTACTGTACTTCCTTTTTAGTTGTGGGAGGAGACAGATAAAACAACCTATCCTTCACTTTAGAAGGAATATCTCAACACACTCCACATCACTGGATCCATAGAATATTCACTGAGGTGGAAGGCACCTGAATTTTTGTGGGATTAATTTCCCACTTTCTAGCATACAAATGTTCTACCAAGAAGTCCAAAGTCTTTGACACTGTTTGTACTAGGTCCAATCAGGATGACGTCAACTGTGTAACAGACAGGTGTGACATCTTGTGGATAGCAAATGCAATCAAGTCCCCGATGACTAAATTATGACATAAAGCTAAAGAGTTGATACAGTCCTGAGATAGGACACTGAAGATATATTGCTGGCCTTGCCAGCTAAAGGCAAACTGTTTCTGGTGGTCCTTTGAAACAGATATGGAGAGAAAGCTGTTAGTCAGATCAATAGCTCAATAACAGGTACTAAGCTGTTATTGTTAGGTGCCACTAAGTTGTCTCAACCCCATGTACAACAGAATGAAACACTACCTGGTCCTGTACAATCTTCACAATCATCGTTACGCTAAAGCTCATTGTTGCAGCCACTGTGTCAATCCATTTCATTGAGGGTCTTCCTCTTATTCACTGACTGATCCCTCCTGACAACGTGTTTAAAGTACGTAAGATGTAGTCTCACCATCCTTATAGGTAAGAAGCATTCTGTTCGTACTTCTTCCGAGACAGATTTGTTTGCTCTTCTGCTAGTCCATGGTATTCATTAAGTATTCATCTCCAGCACCACAGTTCAAAGACATCAGTTCTTCTTTGGTCTTCTTTATTTGTTTCTAGCTTTCACATGCCTAGGAATCAACCGAAAACACCCTGGCTTGGGTCAGGCACATTGTAGTCTTCAAAGTAACATATTTGTTTTTTGAAACTTTAAAGAGGTCATTCCCACCAGATTTGTCTAATGTGTCTTGACTTCTTGACTGCTGCTTTCATGGGTGTTGATCATTGTCTTAGTCACGTAGTATTGCTATAACAGAAATACAACAGGTGGATGGCTTTAAAAAGAAAAATTTTATTTTGTCACAGTTATGTAGGCTACAAGTTCACATTCAGGGCAACAGCTTCAGGGGAAGGCTTTCTCTGTTGGCTGTAGAGGAAGGTCCATGTTGTCAATCTTGCCCTGGGACTGGGAACTTCTGAGGCATGGGGACCCCAGGTCCTTTCCAAAAGTTGTGCTGTGCTCCTGGCACTGCTTTCTTGGTGGTATGAAGTCCCTCACTCTCTGTTTGCTATTTCCAAAGAGATCACCTCAAGGCACAACACACTCTTACATATTGAATCCCAGCCCACCAATATAGCTGACACACATGCTCCCTCATTAAAATCATAGACTGGGTTTGCAGTATACAGGAACATCATACAGTAACAGGAGTCATGGCTTAGCCAAATTTCTACATACATTTTAGGGGATATACAATTCACTCCATGACAATTGTGGAACCATGTAAAATGAAATTCTTGACAACTTCGATCTTTTCTCTGTTTTTCATGATGTTGCTTACTGGTTTAGTTGCGAGGATTTTTGTTTTCTTGATGTTGAGGTGTAATTCTTACTGAAGGCTGTAGTCTTTGATCTCTATCAGTAAATGCTTCAAGTCTTCTTCACTTGCAACAAGCAAGACTGTATCATCTTCATAAAGCAGTCTGTTAATGAGTTTTCCTCCAATCCTGACACCCCATTCTTATTCATACAGTCCAGCTTCTCATATTATTTGCTCAGCATATGAATTGAAGAGGTATGGTTAAATGATACAACCCTGGCATACGCCTTTCCTCACTTGGAACCATGCAGTATCCCTCTGTTTTGTTCAAATCGCTGCCTCTTGATCTATGTACATGTTCCTCACAAGCACAATTAGTGTTCTGGAATTCCCACTTTTCGAAATGTTATTCATAATTTCTTATGATCCACACAATCAAATGCCTTAGCATAGTCAGTAAAATGCAAGAAAACATCTGCCTGGTATTCTCTGCTTTCAGCCAGGATCCATCTGAATCAGCAATGATATCCCTCATTCCACATCCTTTTCTAAGTCTGAATTGAATTTCTGGCAGCTCTTTGTTGACACATTGCTGCAGCAGACTTTGAATGATCATCAGCAAAATTTTACTTCCAGGTAATATTAATAGTATTGTTTGATAATTTCTGAATTCATTAGGATCACCTTTCTTGGGAATAAGCATTATAGATCCCTTGCAGTCAGCTGGCCAGGTAGTTGTCTTTGAAATTTCCTGGCATGGATGAATGAGTTCTTCCAGCACAGCATCAATTTGTTGAAACATCTCCACTGGTATTCTGGAGATTTGTTTTTCACTCATGCTTCCATGCAGCATCTTTTTCAATACCATTGGTTTCTGCTTGTATGGTACCTCCTTAAATGGCTGTCATCCAATTTTTTTTGCTATAGTGACTGTCGCTTCCATCTTCTTTTGATGATTCCTGAGTCAGTATTGCAATTCAAGGCTTGAACTTTTTTCTTCAGTTCTTTCAGCTTGAGAAATGTCGAGTGAATTCCTCCCATTTTGTTTTCCTTCTCCAGATCTTTGCATGGGTCATATAATACTTAACTTTGTCTTCTCCAGCTGCTCTTTAAAATGATCTGTTCACTTTTTACTTCATTATTTCTTCCTTTCACTTTAGCTACCGGATGTTGAAGACAGACTTTCAGAGTCTCTTCTGACATCCATTTTGGCCTTTTCTCTCTTTCCTGTCTTTTAGATGATCTCTTGCTTTTCTTGTGTATGGTGCCCTTGATGTCACTCCAAAATCTGTCTGTTCCTTGGTCATTAGTGTTCAACATGTCAAATCTATTCTTGAGATGCTCTCTAAACTCAAGTACAATATACTCAGGGTCGTACTTTTATATTCATTGACTTGTTCTAGTTTTATTCAGTTTCAACCTGAACTTGTATGGAGCAATTGGTGATCTGTTTTGCAGTTGGCCCCTGGCCTTCTTCTGACTGATGATATTGAGTTTTTCCATTACTTCTTCCCACAAATGTAGTCCATTTGATTCCTGTGTATTCCATCTGACTAGATACATGTGTATAGTCACTGTTTATGTTGGTGGGAAAAGACATTTGCAGGGAAGAAGTCATTAGTCTTACAAAATTCTATCATGTGATCATTGGCATCATTTCTATCACCAAGACCATATTTTTCAGCTACTGACTCTTCTTCATCTCCTTCTTTTCCAACTTTCACTTTCCAATCAACAGTAATTATCAATGCATCTTGATTGCTCGCTTTATCAATTTCAGACTGCAGAAGTTGGTGAAAATCTTCAATTCCTTCATCTTTGACCTTAGTGGTAGGTGCATAAATTTGAATAATAGTCGTATTAACTGGTTTTCCTTGTATTGTTGTTGTTAGGTGCCATCAAGTCCATTCTGACACAATAGAATGAAACACTGCCTGATCCTGCACCATGCCCACACCGGTTTTTATGCTTAAGCCCATTGTTGAAGCCACTGTGTCAGTCCATCTTATTGAGAGTCTTCCTCTTTTTCATTGGCTTTCCACTCTGCCAAGCATGATGTCCTTCTCTGGGGACTGATCCTTCCTGACAACATGTCCAAAGTATGTAAGAGGCAGTCTAGCCATCTTTGCTTCTAAAGAGCACTCTGGTTGTACTTCTTCCAGAACAGATCTATTTGTTCTCTTGCCAGTCTATGATGCATTTAATATTCTCCTCTAACACCAAAATTCAAAGGTGTCAATTTTTCTTCTGTTCTCCTTGTTAGCTTTTGTGTGCATATGATGCAATTGAAAATAAGTTGACTGGGGTCAGGTGCACCTTAGTCTTCAAGGTGACATTTTTATTTGTCAGTACTTTAAAGAGGTCCTTTGCAGCAAATTTTCCCAATGCCATGAGTCTTTGAATTTCTTGACTGTTGCTTCCATGGGCATTGGTTGTGGAACCAAGTAAAATGAAATGCGCAACAACCTTAATTCTTTCTCCATTTATCATGATGTTGGTTACTGATCCAGTTGTGAGGAGTTTTGTTTTCTTGATGTTGAGGTGCAACATACTGAAGGCTGTGATCTTTGATTTTCATCAGTAAGTGGTTCAAATCCCCTTCATTTCCACCAAGCAGTAATGTCTTCTGCATAACGCAAGTTGTTAATGAGTCTTCCTCCAATCCAGATGCGTTGTTCTTCTTCATATAGTTCACCATCTTGAATTATTTGCTCAGTGTACAGATTGAAAAGGTGTGGTATAAGGACACAGTCCTGATGCACATGTTTCCTGACTTTAAACCATGCAGTATCCCCTTGTTATGTTAGCACAACTGCCCCTTTATCCAATTGCTCATATACAAGTTCAAGTTGAAACTGGAAAAAATTGGAAGTCCATGAGAGCCAAAGTATGACCTTAAGTATACACCATCTGAATTTAGAGAACATCTCAAGAACAGATTTGATACGTTGAACACTAATGACAAAAGACCAGACAAGCTGTGAAATGACATAGAAAACATCATCCATGAAGAAAGCAAGAAGTCATTAAAAAGACAGTAAAGACCAAGCTGGATGTCAGAAGAGACTCTGAAACTTGCTCCTGAATGTTGAGTAGCTAAAGCAAAAGGAAAAAATGATGAAGTAAAAGAACTGAATGGAAGATTTCAAAGGGAAGCTCAAGAAGACGCAATAAAGTTTTAAAATCACATGTGCAAAGAACTGGAAATAGAAAACCAAACACGAAGAACACACTCTGCATTTCTCAAGCTGAAATAACTGAAGAAAAATTCAAGCCTCAAGTTGCAATAATGAAGGATTATACAGGGAAAATATTAAACGACTCAGGAAGCATCAAAAGAAGATGGAAAAAAAAAAAAGAAAACAACCAGAATCTTTATACCAGAAAGAACTAGTTGATGTTCAACCATTTGAAGAGGTAGCATATGATCAGGTACCAGTGATACTGAAAGAAGTAGAAGCTGCATTGAAGGCATTGGCAAAAAACACAAGGCTCCAGGAATTGATGGAATATAGACTGAGATGTTTCAACAAATGGATGCAACACTGGAAGTGCTCGCTACTCCATGCCAAGAAGTTTTCAGGGCAGCTACCTGGCCAACCAACTGGAAGAGATCCATATTTATGCCTATGAAGGTCCTGAAAGCTTGACTCTATCCATGTCATTAAGGTCAGTACTAAGGATGTAGTTCATCCTCAGGCATATTTTGAGTATCTTCTAACCTGAGGGGCTCATCTTCTGACACTATATCAAACAATGCTTTGCTGCTATTCACTGACTAATTTTTCTCACCAGTAGACTGCTGGGGTTCTTCTTAGTCAGCCTTAGTCTGGAAGCTCACCTGAAACCTGTCCACCATGGGTGACCCTGCTGGTATTTGAATAGTGGTGGCATAGTTTTGCATCACAGCAACACAGACGTCCCCACAGTTCAACAAATTGACAGAGAGGTGTGGGATCAGCATCTGATTAAGTTTTTGATAATCCACTTCCATTCTCCAAGATTTTATCTGTTTTTTGCACAGACCAAATAGGTGAGTTGAAGGAGTATGTGAGAGGAATTATTACACAGGCATCCTTCAAGTCCTTGATGTTGGCAGTAATCTCTGCAATCCCTCCAGGAATACAGTATTGCTTTTGGTGTATTGTTTTCCTAGGTAGTGGCAGTTCTAACAGCTTCCACTTTGTGTTTCCTATCAGAACAGCTCTTACTCTGTTTGTCAGGGATCCAATATGAGTGTTCAACCAGTTGCTGAGTGTATCTATTCCAATTACATGCTCTGGCACTGGGGAAATCACTACAGGAAGAATTCAGGAACTCACTGGATGGATCTACTGTGAAATGGCCGTGAGCTCAGATTCCATTAATAAGCTGATCTACATCCATCTCTCCTGTGACTGGTGGGCCACAGCTACATTTGGGGTATTTTGGAATTAGTGTCAGTTTAGAGCTGGTATCCAGTAATCCCTCGAAATCTGATTAGTTCCTTTTCTCCAATGAAAAAGGCCATAGATCCGTTTAGGAAAGGCTGGGAGAGAGAGAATACTAGTATAAATTTTTGGCAGTGTAGTGGAGTCCTTCCTCAAGGGAACTCATCTTCCCCTTGATTTAAGAGGTTGTGGGTCTGTAAACTCAGTCAAGCCTGGGAACTAACTGACTGAAGGACTGTAACTCTCTATTTTGGCATTTTGAGTTAGACTGCTGTTCACTTGACCTAGAATTCTTCCACTTGTGCATGTTAACTAAACATTTAGTGGGTTTCCTATCTCACTCTTAGGGATACCATGACTAAGTATGTCCATAGGAGTCAGACTATTTTGATTACTGCTTTGATGCTGCTGTCCGTTATGGTAACCACACTCATCTTTGTCAGTCGAGTGGTGCCACTTGGACAATACGATGATAGAGTCCAATCAGCTTCATTGTAGTTAGGTATCTGAATTCAGTTATGGCAGCTTCCACTGCCAAGTCTGATTTATATAAAATAGCAATCATAGCAGTCTTCAAGGATACTGGACCTCTTTTCACAAATTTGTTCCCCATCATTGTGGTAAAAGGTGTGTCCATGTGTTGGTCAGTGGGCCTAACCTGATAAATCCACTCTAGCATGCCAATTTCCCTAAGCTCTTGGATACTTTTTTCTATAGGATACCAAGAAAAGTCTGGCGTTTCAACTTGATTTAGTGTAGGTTACCATGCAATCCATGTTTCAGTAACACAATCAAATAAACTATTAGAGCCTTTCCTAACTTCTGGAGCTGAAACACTCAATGAAAAATCTATGCTTAGTGGGCCCATATCAATAAACTCAGACAGACTCATCTTTAGGTTCCTTTCACCATTGCCCCATAACATTCCCTCATATATTCCCCTGATTTCTGTTTGTACATATTAGAAAAGTGAAGCAGTTCTTTTGGAGTGTAGTATACCTCCTCCTGGATCACGCTTTGTGTTTCCCCTTTGGGACTTGCCGGGATTTAAGTATAATTATAGGTCTAGAAGGTAAAAAGGTTGGTGGGAATGTTTTCTGTGTACATTCAGTAGCGTCTCATAAGGGATCTGCCTCAGATAATGTTCTAGGCAATGACTCAGATTAAAGTAGTTTAGATACAGCTGGGTAAATCTCATCAGATACAGGTGGAGTGGCTAATGGTTTTACTGGGGAGGGTGACTTAGCAGACAAATATGATCTCTTCAGACAGGAATGAGACAGCTAGTTGTGTCGGCAGGAGTGATTCCATGCTTTTGAATGGGAAGTCCCGGATACTAGGCAGGAATAACAATATTGCTGGAAGATTTTGCCACAGGGCTTTTAGAGGAGCCCCACACTTTGGAACCATCCTGGCCCAAGAATTCTAAAGGGTGATGCTGGCAGATGGCACTCTGTTACAATATGTGGATGACCTATTGATTGCCAGTTCTGATGCGTTTAGTTATGCAGAGAATTACAACTATGTCAAACCTCCTGGCAGAGGCAAGTTATAGGGTGTCAAAGAAGAAAGCCCAAATAATCAAACCTACTTGGGACTTACCATCAGTGAGGGAAAGTGAGAGCTCTATCCAAAAAGAAAAAGCCTCCATGTAGGCTAGCACACTCCATCCCTAGAGAACTGGAAACAGCCTCCAGGGCTTCTGAGATTGTCAGGCTCCTGCAGAATATGGATTCCCAATTTTGAGCTACCCACCAAACCTCTGTAAGCTGTCTTAGTTCTTTTGGACTAAACAAAAACAAGCAGGCTTTAAGAAAGCCTTCTTTGAAACTCCAGCATTAGTACTTTCAGACTTACATAAACTCGTTGATCTTTTTGTAGGTAAACAGCATGACCCAGCCACAAGAGTCATTACTCAAATTCTAGGATCCTGGAAATGACCATCCAAGACTATGGATTCTGTTAGATGTGGGTGCCCAGCATGTCTTAAAGCAGTCATAGGTGCCATACAGGTTCTGAAGGCAGCTGAAAAATCACCTTGGACCAAGCTATTTGAATTAATGTTCCTCATTCGATGTTTACCATAGTGGAGCAGAGGGAGAACTATTGGTTGTCCCAGTATCAAACAACCCAATATCAGGCAAGTCTGGTGATAATCCTAACATAATGGTCCAACCTGCTGTCACACTAGATGTGGCCACCCTTCCTCACACTCTACTTCTGGGAGACTCCACACAACAATACTATGTTCAGCTTGTAGACATGATCTGTGCTAGCGTCCCAGACCTGTAACGATCTTCATGGAAGGGAGCAGCTTTGTAGAGGATGTCCCTTGGAAGATGGGCTATGCTATTGTCAGCCTTACCAAGGTCCTTACCAAAGTCCTCAAAGCAAATATGCTCCCCAGTAGAACCTTGGCTTAGAAGGCCAAATGACTGAAATGATAGAGACATTGCAGCTGGCCCATCTTAGTGGTCAAATATTTACACAGACTCAAGATGTATTTTGGGGGTTCTCCATCCACATGGGGATTTGTGGAGACAGAAAAATCTAAGTTCAGCAGGCAAAAAGGTTAAACAGAGTCAACAGATGTTACAGTTCTTAGACGCAGTATTGCTCCCCGATGCCTGGCTGTGATACACTGCAAAGGATATCAACAAGGTAATAATATGGCAGTGTCCCAGGGCAACCAGAGGGCCAGACTAGAAGCCAAATGGGCAGCCAGAACAATGGTCCCAGTGGTAGTTGCTGCTCTCTTCCCACATCCAAGCATGCCACCAATTACAGTAGACCCTGGGTACTGTGAAGAAGAACTGCACTGCTGAACAGTAGCAGCTCCAGAAAACAGACAAGTGGTTCTGTACAAGAAATGGGAGCCTGTTTATTCCACAACATAGGATTCCCAGTATTCTGAAATGTCTACATGAGTCCACCCACTATGGACAAGAGGCAATGCACGACTGGGTAAAAAGACACTTTGTCAGCCAAAACCTGCAAGCTGCCATCAGAGAGATCATTAGACATTGTGTCATCTGTCAGAAAAACAACCCCAAGACCTTCACTGCAGCACCAGAGGGGATCCTGTACCAAGGACATGTCCTAGGAGAAGACTGGAAAGCAGACTTCACAGAGATGCCCTGGACTCCAGGTGATTATAGGTATTTGCTAGTATTTGTAGATACCTTCTCTAGTTGGGTTGAAGTATTCCTCTGTAGGATCAAAAAGCCACTGAAGTTTCTCAAAGACTATTGGTAAGCATCATCTCCAGGTCTGATCTCACACAAACACTTGGGAGTGGCAACAGGGTACATTTTACTGCCCAAGTCACACAACTTGTCACTCAACAGCTGGGGATTAGGCCAAAGTCTAGTGGAAAGGTAGAAATGATGAACTGGGCTGCTAAAAATTCACTTGGCCAAGCTTTGTCAAGAGACCAAATCACTGTTGAACAATATTTGTATTTTGCGATCGGGGAAGTGTGACTCTGTCCACATGCACACTCGACCAACATGGCAAAATTTCTACCCCTAAAGCTCCCCCTACATCTTAAAGTCTGGAATGCTGCAGACCTAAAAGTGGAAGGGACCTTTCGAGGTGCTGATGTCAACTCTCGTTGCAGTTAAGAGTGCTGGAAGAGAAGCGTGGATCCACCACTATTGCATCAAACTGGTCCCCACTCTCAGTATCAACCAGTGAACCCAACAAAACAGTGAGAATTGGAAAGATATTGATAGCTAGGAGACTCAGCCTTTAGAGCATTTAAAGTAGCTGTTTAAGAGGACATGAACAACCTAGATGATTATGGCACTTGACTGCTATCCCTAGATGGCTGTATATGTTGGTCTAGTCTTGGATATTTATGACTTGGTACTTGCTTCCTTCTGAGTTTAATCATTTCATCTGATCTAAGTAACCTGTTGTTGTCAATAATGTGTCTTTTACTGTTGTTCTTATAGGTCCACTGTGACACACTGATGGCATAGACAGAGGGTAGTGTCAGCTTCAGTGGTCTTCCTCTCATAGAATAAAAGCATTCCCATCCATGACTTGCTCCATCTCCTGAGATTTCTCACAACCCTTAGCCTTCAACATGCTTTTGCTGATACTGGACCTATCTTATCTACTGGGGCTGCTGGGGCTAATTGGTTATTAGATATTTCAAGAGATTTCGCTGAAGTAAAAAAAATTAATTCTTGGGCTATCTTTAAGCAGCCCTCTAACCCCACTGGAGTGTGGTCTACTTATGACCACCCACTGTGGAACTTGGAGTTGTACAAGTTCTGATGTAGAACAGAGACCAGACAAGGTGACCACCTCTATAAGAGGAGTTATATACACAACTTACTGGCTAGAACAAGTTTACAGTTTTCCATGTTTTAACTTGTCTTGGCAGATGACTGTCACTATACCTGCCAATGCAATGCACCTCCACACTCAGGTTCATGAAGTGTTTAGACTCAACACCATCTTCTCCATCCCTAAAATGATGATAGAACAAATAGAAAATGGTAATATCCCAAACTGGACCCTATTTCTGTCTGAAGAACCCCAAAACTTTCATGCCTAGGTGAAAGCAACACAAGGATTCTTTCATGGAAGGATGACTGACTGGGGACTTTATGCAAAGGTGAATGCTTGAACCCCAATGACTGGCTTATAGGGACTAATGAGTCACTGAACATCAGTACCCTATTTCTTATGAGGCAGCATGTGAAACCACATCTGTATGGCTCCTTGCCTAGATACACATTCCAGACCAGATCCTTGGGTTATACTAGTCCAGTGGAGTTCAGTGTCTATCAGGCCACCAAAATAATCAGTCAGCATTCCAGACAGAAGAGGGCACTAGGCATCAAAATTGCAAGAGACAGCAGCAGCTATAGGATTTCTAGCACCTTAGGACGGCTTCATCTACCACAAAGTCACCCTCCAAAATATCACTAGTTCTATACAGTGAGTCATAGATTCAGTTGCATAGAGCAGAGGCACGACAAATTCACTACACTCCTTAGTTAAAGTGGTATTAGATCACTATAGTGTCTCAGACTACTTGTTGGCCTAACAAGGGTGAGTATGGGCAGTGGCTAACACCTCTTGCTGTACCTGTATAAACTCATCAGGAGAAGTAGAAATACATGTCAAGAAAATAGAAGATGAAGCTAAATGATTCCACGACTTTGGTCAGAATTGCAACCTCTATGACATCTGAAATATGGTCAAACAAGTTCTTCCATCCCTCACTTCATTCTTACCACTGCTTGGATCCCTATTTTGTATAATTCTACTTCTGATTTTTGGTCCTAGGGTATAGGGTTGGTATAAGCTAGAATTCACTTGACAGCTGTGGGTTTGGTTTTGGTTTGATATTTGATATAGTGATTAAGTCTATGTCTTTTAGGCTCTAGTTACAACAGGGATATAATCCTTTTCTCCCCAAACTGGGTGCAAGTGAGAGTCTAGTTCTATGCCAAAAAGCATGAAGCAGTTACAGAATAACTTCTGGCCCATGCCCCTGTCTGGCTAGAATTTGGACCTATTCAGGACCCAAATCCTGAAAAGAAAAAGAAGGGGGGTGGAGTGAAGATGGCAGACTAGACACATGTTTCCTTAATTCCCTCTGAAAACTAAGGTCTGCATTGACAATTAAATGGAGCCTTCTGGACACCCAGTGAGCCCTAGGACATGGCATAGGGCTGTCAATTTGGACTACATGCCACCGAACAGGAAACCTCTTCTCTTTCACTGCTATCCCCCCGAATGCTGGCTCTCGTGGACTGAAGGTAAGTTGCGATTTTAACTTTTTTTTCTCTGTTTTAGGTGGCAGGAGGGGCTTGAGCTTAACAGGTGGCAAAGCTCAGCTGCACTGCTGACAGAATCAGCAGGTTGAATAGTCACCTTTTGAGAGCCTGACTCTGGACTCTGAGCAACTTGGCTCCTTCCATCCTCTCTTCCCGAAACTCCATCGTTGATTTGACTATTTCACAGTGGGTGAGATAGCTTGTGCTGGATGCCATGTTGTTCAACTGGAAGGCAGAGTTATTCAAATGGAGGCCTCAGCAGGGTCCAATTCCCAGACTGTGAGGCAGTGCCAGCCCAGGGAGCACTTTCCCAGCAGAAAAGCTGTTTTTAGCTCAGTGTGGCCTTGGGGGGGGGACCCAGAAGGAGATGACAACAGACCAGTAGGTTGTCCTATTTTGAACTATATCATACATGTGGGAACAGCTGACGAGGTCCCTCTGTTGTGAACTAGAAGGAGGGACTTACCACAACTGACAGGCTAACTGATTTTGGAAGCTCTCAGATAGCTTTTATCTTTCAACATAAGACTACCTAGGGAAATAACTGTGGTGCAGCCAGACAGCATCTCCTCCAGCCTTTACTGATCCACTTCACTGGGTCAGCTGACAGCCCGTGAGTGATTCTGTAAGCAGGGCTGTGTCTTTGCCAATCAGTAGGTGGAGACTGCTACCCCAGAGATTCTACTGGGACCAGTCACTGTATAACACAGAGGTGACTGGTAATCACCTTCCTTCTCAGACTGTGCTTCAGAATCTTTTGGGGTAACATCGGAAGAACTAAACAACCTCTAGATGCCCGAAAAGCAACAAACCTTGGCCAGAAACTTGAAGAAAAATTCACCATGGCTCCAGAAAACTCTGAAAAGAAAGAGCCAAAGAACTTTCCAGATGAAGAAGCTGTTCTAAACCTATTGGAGGTCGAGTACAAAAGGATTACATATAAAGTCCTCCTAGACATTAAACAAAATGCAGCAGAGCAAAATGAGAAAATAAGCAAGCTGTTTGAACTGATGGAACACCAGCATTCTGAAATCCAACAGATCAATAACAAAGAAATAGAAAATTCAATTCAGAGCCAAGAAAGCAGAACTGAACAAATGGAAAACAGGCTTTCTGACTTGGAAGACAGAGCTACTGACTCCAGCATCTATCAGGAGAAATCAGAAAAAAGAAGAAGCATCAAGAAACATGTGGGACTCTATCAAGAGGAAAAATCTACCATTAATTGGAGTTCCTGAACATGGAGGAACACTTGAAAACCCAAAGAGTATAGTTGTTGAGCTGCTGACAAAAAACTTCCCTGAAATTATGAAAGAAGTGACTTTAGATATCTAAGATGCATACTGAAGACCACACAACGTAGATCCCAAAAGAAAGACACCAAGACATATTACAATCAAGCTTAACAAAATGAAACATAAGCAGAAACTCTTAAAGGCAAGAAGACTCAAAGCAAAGCTAACATTCAGAGGGAAACCCTGTAGGCTTTTGTCTGACTTCGCAGCAGAAACAGTGCTGGCACGGAGGCAATGGGATGACACATTCAAAGCCTTGAAGAAGAAAAACTTCCAACCAAGAATTATATATCCTGCAAAACTGTCTTTCAAATTTGAAAATGAAATTAAGACATCTGCAGATAAACAGAAACTCAGAGACTTTGTAAAAACCAAACCAAAACTACAAGAAATACTGAAAGAAGCTCTTGGCTTAGAAGAACAAAACCATTAACTCTGTATTTTAGGAGGCAATGCAGGACATATCATCCAGAAACCTACTCAGTTAGGGTAGGCACAAAACTTAATCAAAGCTATGATATTAAAAGAAGTGATCCAGCAATCATATCATGAACACGAGGATGTCATCATACAAAAAAAAAGAGGGATGTACTACAGTTGTTATAGTCCTTCCAGATAGAGAGGAAGTTAATAAGACTTGTGGTAGTTAAAATTGAGTTCAAACATAGATTATTAAGGGGGATCACAGGGACAGCCACAAAGTACAATAAAGATGCAACATATCAAATCAAGAAATGTAACACAGGAGTCTCAACGACCACAAAACCAACACTGAAAAGGGTGAAAAATCAATGCATAAAGAAGAATGTCCAAGAAAAGAATATTAAGAGCAACAGAGAAAACATCAACACAAAAATAAACACATCACAATGACAGCACTAAACACATGCCTATCAATAATTACATTGAATGTAAATGGACTGAACACTTCAGTAAAGAGACAACAAGTGACATCTTGGATCAAAAGACACAAGCCATCTGTATGTTGCTTACAAGAAATTCACCTTAGACTTAAAGATATGAACAAACTGAAAACTAAAAGATGGAAGAATATATATCAAGGTAACAATATACAAAGAAGAGCAGGTGTGGCAATACTAATGTTTTAATGTAAAATCCATCATCGTGGACAAGGATGGATACTATTGCTGAAAGTTTCAATACACAAGGAGGACTTACCAACATTAAATATTTATGCACCCAATACTAGAGCATCTAAATACTTCAAAGAAACACTGACTACATTAAAAAACGAGATAGATCACTTCACAATAATAGTGGGAGATGTCAACACTCCACTCTCAGTATTGAACAGATCTTCTAGACAAAAGCTCAGTAAAGACACAGAAGATCTTACTGCCACAATTAACCAACTAGACCTCAGTGACATATACTGAACTTTCTGTCCATCAGCAGAGGACTACACCTTCTTCTGCAGTGCACATGGAACATTTTCCAAAATAGACTATGTGTTAGAACACAAAGCAAATACCAAAATCTATAGCCCTGAATTATTGCAAAGCATCTCCTCAGGCCAAAAAGCCATAAAAGTAAAAATCAATAGCAGAAAAAACATAGATAGAAAGTGGAACTCATGGAAACTGAACAAAATCTTGCTCAAAAAGTCGTGGGTTATAGAAAAAATCAAGGATGAAATAAAGAAATTTATGGATTCCAATGAGAATGAAAACACTTCATACCAGAACCTATGGGATACAGCCAAAGCAGTGCTCAGGGGTCAGTTTGTCTCTATAAATGCACACATCTGGAAGGAAGAAAGAACCCAAACCAAAGAACTAACCCTAGAGCTTGAACAAGTAGAAGGAGAGCAACAGAGGAACCCCTCAGGCACCAGAAGAAAACAGATCATAAAGATTAGAGCAGAACTAAACAAACTAGAGAACAGAAGAACAACTGAAAAAATTGAAAAAGCTGGTGTTTTGAAAAGATCAACAAAATTGGCAAACCATTGGCTAAACCTACTAAAGAAAAACAGGAAAGGAAACAAATAACCCAAATAAGAAATGAGATGGGAGATGTCACAACAGATGCAACAGAAATCAAAAATATCATAACAGAATACTATGAAAGACTGTACTGTAATGAATTTGAAAACCTAGAGGAAATGGACAAATTCCTAGATTCCTATCACCTACCAAAATTATCATAAGGTGAAGGAGAAGAACTTAATAAACTCATCACAAAGGAAGAGATTGAAAACGTCATTCAAAACCTACTGACCAATAAAAGCCCTGACCCAGATAGTTTCACTGCAGAATTCTACCACGCTTTTACGGAAGAGTTAACTCCAATACTACTGAGATGATTTCACAGCATAGAAAGGGATTGAATACTCTCAAATTCATTCTATGAAGCCAGCCAGAGAAAGACCCAACAAAAAAAGGAAAACTACAGATTAATATCACTCATGAGCCTAGATACAAAGATCTTCAACAAAACACTTGCCAGTAGAATTCAACAACATATCAAAAGAATAATTCACCTTGAACAAGCTGGATTCATACTAGGGATGCAAGGCTGGTTCAATGTCAGAAAAACAATTAATGTGATCAACCACAGAAAAGACAAGAATCAGCTGAGTTTGTCAATTGGTGCATTTGTAAAAGTCCAACACCCTTTAATGCTAAAAACTCTCAGCAAAATAAGAATAGACAGCAAATTCCTCAATGCAATAAGGGCCATTTATACAAAGCCAACCACCTTCATCATCCTGAATGGAGAGACACTGAAAGAATTCCCTTGAGAACGGGAACTAGACAAAAATGCCTACTCTCACCTCTCCTATTCAAGATAGTACTAGAAGATCTAGCCAGAGCAATTAGACAAGGCCAAGAAATAAAGGGCATCTGCATCAGCAAAGAAGAAGTAAAAATCTCCCTGTTTGCAGATAATATGATTGTATATGCAGAGAATCCTAAAGAATCCATAAGTAAACTACTCAAACTGATGGAAGAGTTCAGCAAAGTATTAGGATACAAGATAAATATAAGTAAATCAGTAAGATTTGTTTATACCAACAAAGAGATTATTAAAGAAGAAATCACCAAATCAATACCATTTACTACAGCCCCCAGGAAGATAAAAAACCTAGGAATAAATCTAACTAGAGAAATAACAGACCTTTACAAAGAGAACTACAAGACCTTACTACAGGAAACTAAGAGAGACTTACATAAATGAAACCTACCCTGCTCATGTATAGGAAGAATTAGCATTGTGAAAATGTATATTTTACTCAAAGCAATCCTAAAAACAAATTCTGGTTACATTTTTTAATGAGATGGAGAAAGAAACCACCCACTTAGTTTGGAAAGGGAAGAAACCCTGGATAAGTAAAGCACTGCTGAAGAAGGAGAGCACACCGGGAGCCCTGTCTCTACCCGACTTTAGAACTTAATACACTGCCACAGTTGTCAAACAGACTGGTACTGGTACAAAAAGAGACATACAGACTAATGGAACAGAATTGAGACCCCAGAGATGCCACTGTCCTAAGAACAGCTGATATTCGACAAAGGCCTTAAGATTTTAAACTAGGGTAAAAGCAGTCTCTTTAACAAGTGGTGCTGGCAAAATTGGATATCCATCTGCAAAAAACTGAAACAGGACCCATATCTCACACCTTATACAAAAACCAACTCAAACTGGATGCCAGCCAGCCAAGTGCAGTTGAGTCGGATCTGACTGGATAAAAGACCTAAATATCAAATCTAAAATGATAAAGCTCATCCAAGAAAAAATAGGAACAACAATGAAAGTTTTAATACACAACATAGACAGACTTCAAAATCTGACAAAGCACAATCAACAGAAGAGAAAATAGACAAATGGGAACTACTAAGAATTAAACAGTTTTTCTCATGCAAAGAGTTTATCAACAGAACCCAAAGACCACCTACAGAATGGGAAAAAATATCTGGCAACTGTATGTCAGGCCGACATTTGATCTCCACAATCTATAAATTCTTCAAAATATCAGTAAGAAAAGGATAAATAATCCAGTTAAGTGATGGGTGAAAGAGATGGACAGACACTTCTCTAAAGAGGATATCCGGGCAGCCAAAAAGCACATGCGAAATTGCTCATGATCATTAGCTATTAAAGAAATTCAAATCAAAACTACAATGAGATATCATCTCACCCCAACAAGATTGGCCATGATCCAAAAAACACAAAACAACAAATGCTGGCGAGGCTGTGGAGAAATTGGAACTCTTCTGCACTGCTGGTGGGATTGCAAAACAGTACAACCTGTTTGGAAAGCAATCTGGCACTTCCTTAAAAAGGTGGAAATAGATATACCATTTGACCCAGTAATTCCACTGCTGGGAATATATCCTACAGAATCAAGGGCAATCACACAAACAGATACATGCACAGGAATGTTCATTGCAGCACAGTCTACAATAGCAAAAAGATGGAATCAACCCAGATGCCCAACAACGGACGAACGGGTAAATTTAAGGGTAAATAAACTATTGTATATACACTCAATGGAACCCTATGCAATGATAAAGAACAATGATGGTTTTAGGAAGCATCTCATAACCTGGTTTCAATTGGAAGACATTATGTTGAATGAAAGCAATCAACAGCACAAGGGCAAATATTTTATGAGACCTTTATGATAAGGACTTAAAAACAGACTCATGTACAGAAGAAAAGACTCTTTAATGGCTGCAAGGGAAGGGAGGGAGGGAGGGAGAAGGCTGGTCTTAGATAGTTGACAGAAATTTGGCTGGGTGAAATCAGTGACAGCACGCATTAACGAGATCGATTTAATGGGACTTTAACATAACATGAATACTCTTCCAATCTTAAGGCAATATTGCAAGGACAGAGTAGCTAGGGGCGGGGATCTGGGGACCATGCTCTCAGGGGACATGGAGGCCAATTGGCATAACTAGCATATTGCTAAGAGAGTCTTCTGCAACCCATACTGGTGAGTGGTGTCTGGGGTCTTAAAAGCTAGTAAGCTGCCATCTGAGGTACGCCAAATGGTTCCAGTTCAGCAGGAACAGATGATCACCAAGGACCAAAATGACACGGGGGAAAGAAAACCCAGAAGACAGAGAGACCCACGTGAGTAGATGACTACATCGACACGTGATCAGAAGAACCAGATGGTGCCCGGCCACCACCACTGATAGCTGTGATGGGGCTCACCACATTGAGTCTCACTGGCAACACAAGAATAAAAAAGGGTGCACCCTGAGAACTCCACTAAAAGATGACAATGGATGGTCTAGGGGCTTCGGGGTTCCCCTGGGAGCATGGCCCCTAGCCCTGATGCTGCTCTGTTCATAAATCATTACTGAGGTCAACTCTTCGGACAGGAATGGATTGGACTCAGCGACACAGAGTGACCACATTGTGTGTGCACTTTATGGTTCCGTGCATCTATAAGATATTGTCCTACTGGCCTCATATTAGAGGGGAGGGAGCGGATGCAGAAGAGGGGACAGGAGATTGCTAAGAGGATACGACATGTATAGAACACATAGGATGAGTGTGCTGTCATCGGGCAAGGAGAGCAGTATGAGCTGCACATACGTGGACATGCAAATTTAAGCTGGATTGTACACTTTCACTCAGTCACATTAAATAAATAAAAAATTTTAAAAAAAGAAAGAAAGAAAAAGAAGGAATAAGCCAGGCAACCAGTAGATAGCAACCAAGTTGGGCTAAGCTAAACACTCTGACTTCCTCATTCCAGCTTCAAAAATATTAAAGGGCTGGGGACAAATACTAGATGAAACCATTCTTAGGTCCCCATGCAGGTGCAGAATAACACACACGCACAAAGAATCTTAACTTGCCCTCACAGTGACCTGTCACAGAGATGTCACCAACACAGGAGGTGGCTAGGTAGAACTAGGCTGCTGTTTTCCCTTGGTCATGACCATTTTAAGAGTTGTGTATCTCAGTGCCAGCCACATCATGGCAGTCTCACCGTAGAGACTACCGTTCCTGAACACACCCTGAGGGGGAACCCCCTACAATTTTTTCCTCCTCACAGAAATCCTTGTGTCTTGTTGTTCGGAGAGCCACTTCGGTGACCTGAGTCCTGGTGTGCTTCAGTGCACAGACAACCAGAGAAAGTTTTCTTCCTTCACATTCATCTGACCCACCATCTTATGGTCACGCCCAGCAAGGCCTGGAGGTCCAGTGACATACTGAATTGACTTCTCCATAGGACCAATGCTCAGCTGGCTTTTCATCAGATATACCAAGTTACGTTCGTCAGACCTCAGAGACCTGCTTTCTCCCAGTTTCCTCTCCGTAATCTTCCCAGGGTCTGCATGGCTTCCATGAGGTGTAATCTGAAGAGGGATGATGACTACAAAGAGGATGAATGGATTGTGGTGACGTAAAAAAGGGAGGGGAAGGTTCTGGAACGCAATAATGTGCTGTCACTGGATCAGGGTGGTGGCCATGTGCTGTTCATGTTGTGAACAGTCATCACGCTGGACACCTACACCATGTGCTATTTGTACGCATATTTGAAGTCAATAAAATGTTTTTAAATAAAAATTAAAAGGAAAGATGAGTTGGCACAGCCTGACGTATCAGTTCATGTGTAGTGAGAGATTACTGTGCCACTCAGGAAGCAGGGCATTTTTTTTATAGTCTCCTTTTCCTGCTCACAGCGTTATCTCCAGTTTTCCTGAGGAGAAAACTCCAAGTCATTTTGTTGGAAAGGAACAGTGCAGAGTTAGACCTGGGGCTGAACCGGTCACTACGCTGGACAGCTGTGGGTTATGAGAGGATGCCGTTTTTCACTGTGGTGAAAATATACAGGACAGGACAGACACCATTTCAATGATTTCTGCATGGATAATTCAGGGACATTCATTACTTCCAGTTGTGTAACCGTTTTCACTGTCCTTTCCCAAAGTATCCCACCCCTGTTAACGCAAACTTAACGCCCCTTCAGTAAAAACTTCTCCGTCCTACCCCTGGTAACCACTAATAACCTTCGGTTTCTATAGATTTGCTTACTTCCTAAAAGTGAGAACTTACGGCATTTGTCGTTTTGTGGGTGATTAGGGTGCTGAGCCGCAGCCTCCCCTCAAGCCTGGCCCCTGTTCCGGAGGTGGGAGGCTCGAATTCGCTGATGTCCTCACATTCCATTCTGAGTGTTAGCTGAATCTCCGCCTGAGCAGGGCAGAGGGTGACAGTCCCCTGCATGGCAGCCACCTCCAAAGCCACAGGAGGGGGTGCTGCCTCTGTGCTTACCCAGTGCCTGCGGGGAAGATCACCCCTCCTCTCCGGTTTCCTTTCGCGCCCCATTCCCAGATGCCTCTGCTCGGTTATCACACTGTCTGTGCGCTCATCCCTCTTATCGGCGGGGGGCGGGGAGGGGGCGGTGCCGGGTGCTTCCCTGTCTCCTGGTGAGTGAGACAGATTCTGGATGTCACTTTTGCAAAGGCTGCCTGCTGAGCTACTGCACCAGGTCCTTCGACCTTCTAACTGGTCTGCAGAGGGCGGCCTGTAACTAACCTGAAAATTTCTGTCTAGCTTCCTCAACTGTTCCTAAATTGGTTTTTTACACTGAAAATTCTCTGTAATTGATGCTTGGTGGGATTTAATTTTGCATATTGAGCTTCCTGAAAACCTCTGAAGAAGGCCATTGCGTCTAGGTGGGTCTGCTTTCTTTTCTTTTCTTTTTTTAATTGTGGTAAGAATATGCCTAACAACACGTTTACCAATTCAAATTTTTGACATGTACAATTTAGTGACATTGATTAGTCTTTAGGTTGTGCAGTAACTATCACTATTCTTTTCTGACTTACTCCACCACCGCTGATGTGAACACAAATCCCAGGGCTGTTCAGCTGATTCTGACTCATACAGACCTTGCAAGTCAAGGTAGGACTGCCTCATAGGGTTTCCTAGGTGTAGTAACCCTACAGGACAGACAGTACAGGGTAGAACTGCCCTATAGGTTTTCCCAGAAACCCTGGTAGAGTAGTGGTAAGTACTATGGCTGCTAACCAAAAGGTTAGCAGTTTGAATCCACCAGATGCTCCTCAGACACTCTGTGAGGCAGTTCTACTCTGTCCTATAGGGTCTCTATGAGTCTGAATCCACTATAGGGTCTCTTTGAGTCTGAATCCACTCGATGGCAATGGGTTACAGGTTTTCCCACCCTGTAATCTTTCAGAAGCTGGCTGCACAACTCTCCTGGAGCAGTTGGTGGGTTCTGACCTTTCTGTAGTTACAGCCAAGCACTTAACCATTGCCCATTGGGCTTCTTAACAGCAACTCCCTCTTTTCCCCCTCCTTCCCGGGTCTACTTTATACTGTAAATGTGCTCCTGGGCATCATCTAACAAGTGAATTTATAACACAAGAACAGTGTCAGTAGGAACTGTATTTCTGACTAAGGACTTGAAAGCAAAGAAATTATTAAGTATGACCAACAATGTCCTGAAAGTAAATACATAACTGTAAGATTATTTATAATACATATAGGAAAGTCTTTCAAAAGAATAACATCCAGTCTCACTATAAGAAAGATACATCTCCTTTCCTTCAACGCTGTTAGAGCTGGGCCTCATCATGGAAACTTAACATGCACAGTATCGTTCCTCCAGAAAAACACTTGTTGGCACTGGCCAAGCCCTTCGAGGAGCCCTCTTTCAAGTTTTCGAGTTGAAAGGTACCTGCAGGATGGCAGAACTGTCCCTGCAGCAGTTTCTCATGCTTCTTTTGCAGGAAAAAGGTTTTTGCTTCACTTTATAATATCTAAGATAACAAAAATTGTTATTTTGAAAACTTTTTCCAAGGATTTTATCAATAAAAGCAATTAACCAATGATAGTGATTTAAACTTAACATCATTTTTTTATTACTTATCTTACAAGATGCTTATATTTAAGTATAATGTAGTCTAGGAAAGACACTACGGTACAAAAACAAATTTTTATTAAGAGTTTTGAAAATATCTGAAATAAGCTAATATTTATACACCAAGCATCTTTAAATATAGTACCAGAAAAAGTTTATTGCTGGTAGTGTTACTAACCATGAAAGGACTTATGATGTTCTATAATGTAAAGCAGAAGATCAAATATTTGGGCAAGAAGACATCTTAGAGTAAATTAACCTAAACTTCCCAATGTAAGAAAATATAAAATTAGGAAAAGAAATACGTTCCCTGATTTTAAATACACAGTGTCTAAATGTTATATTTAAACATTTATTAAGAATATCCTGAATTTGGGGGGGTTGGGGTTTACAAAACATTTATATTTATGCTGTTTACAAAAACATTTTCCATCTTAGCTAGTGCAACTTTTTACAAATATTTCTGAAAGAATATTTTATTCAGTATTACTTGAATTAAAATGTTAATAGAAAAAAAAAATAAAAGTCTAATTGAGAAGACACCTAAATCCCATCAGGTTAATTTTTTTAAGGGATGTTTGAATTGTATTCAGATGTCTTATTCTAAGTGTCCTTGCACAAGAGTTATATGGTAGGTCCACTTATGAAGAGGTCATGAAAATCCAGGCTATATTAGAAATATTCTGGTTCTCTTTCATTCATGTCTTTTTAAACTTCAGGTGGCTTCTTTTTTTTTTTTTTGCAGGAAACAAAAACTTAATAAAAGAAAGTTTAAGATTGAGAAAGTGAGTAATTTCATAAGAAACACTTTAGCATTAAAAAAATGGATTCAAGTACCATGAATGTTCTGTGAATGCTTGCCATCGGATAACATTAGAGACTGTGCTCAGTGCCAACTGATGACTGGACTTCTAGAAACAGAGCTATAGGAAAGTAACTGTACTCTGTAAATTGTATAGATAAAAAATAAATTGTGTAAATACAATTGGTATAGTGTTTGAATGTTAAAATAAGCTTACAGATTTTTAACAAATTTCTATCAAACAGAGAAAAATAGCTTCAGTGAAATTTCCATATAATTGATAAGTTAAAAAAAATATCTGGAATCTTGCCATAGGGTGAAGTTACTTCTATTTTTATTGTGCTATTAATGCTTAAAATGACTGATTGTAGAGCAGTCTTTATACTTCCCCTATGCCCACAAGGGAAAGGTGCCTAATGCCTCAGCTACACACTTTAAGAAATGACTCTTTCCTCTTTTTTTTTTTTAAGAATTGTGATTAGTACCCAAAGCCAAATCCACTGCTGTCCAGTCGATTCCAATTCATAGTGACTCAACAGGACAGGGCGGAACCACTCAGTAAGGTTTTTCAAAGCTGTCATCCTTATGGAAGCAGACTGCCACATCTTTGTCCCACTGAGTGGCTGATGGATTCAAACTGCCAATTTTTCTGTTAGCACCCAAACGCTTAACCACCTTGGTACCAGGGCTGCTTAATGAGATCAGTACCCTAAGCTGAAGAAATGCCAGAGGCACTGTTCCATCGCAAAATTTTACTTCATTTTACAAACTAGTGGTTTCCAAGTGGGTAAAGCTGATTTTACATTGGAACAGAAATTCCTCTCCATGCACTAGATGAGTCAGCCTAGTAGAACTGCCCCTACAGGATTTCCAAGCAGTGGCTGGTGGACTTGAACTGCCAATCTTTTGGTTATCAGCCTAAGCTCTTAACCACTGGGACAACGGGGCTCCAGATGAGCCAACTAGACGATGGTAAATTGCATAATATTCACATTTTGATGAATATATTTTGAATAAAATACAATTTTAAAATGTAAAAATAAAAATACAATCAGAATGCTTACCTTCACCTCTAGTCCCATTCAAAAATCAAATATCGATAGGATTAAAGTATTAAGTATTTGCATCACCACCTGGGAGCTGTACTCTTGCTCTGTAATAACTGCTATCATATTTTCTAAAACAAGAGCAGCTTTTTACCAGAATGTTTTTCAAACTACCATTTTCTGACAGCTCTTCTCAACTAGTTGAATAAAGAAAGTTACAATGTCCTAAACGGAAGGCATTTGCTGTAGGAGATGAATTAACTTCTCTCCTGCACATATAAAATGTACTTACAGCAAAACCTGTGAGAGCTGGAACTCAAGGGGTCCGCATTGTTTTTCCGGGTCTTGCAAGTTTTCCACCTTTGACAGGGTGCGGTCTTACCACTTATCCATCATTCATTTTAGTGGAAAATATTTGAGTTTTTCTTCTTTGACAGGTTTCTACTTGACAGAGGTTTCAGCTTTTACAGGTTTTACTACAGGTATGCTGAGGAAGGACTGAGAAAACACTCAGATCACGTCTCTTTGAGAAACAATGCAAGGACCTATACGGGAAATTAGAATTTCTCAAGCCTGGGAGATTGTCCAGTTTGTACCACAGCAACTGGAACACACTAGCGATCTGTTTGTGTTCCATTGCCACATAAAGCTAATCTGAGAGTAGGAACTAACTTTTTCATTAGATTGTTACGGGATCACATTTTACAATATAAAACAGAAAACAGTTGTGGAGTGTAGCCATTAAATTAACCATCAGGAAACTAAGGTAACTCTTAACAAAAGAATAAAATAGAAAAGATACAGTCTTTTGTTGAATAACAGCTAGTTATAGTCAATGGGCAAAGTCCCTGGCTGGTTTACATTTGACTGCTAACTTAAAGGTTGTCAGGCAAACACACTCAGCCACCTAGCAGAAGAAAGGGGTGATGATCTGCTTCTGTAAAGACTGCAGCCAAGAAAACCCGAGGGGGCAGTTCTACTCTACTCTGCCATGACTTGGAATTGACTCAGTGGCAATAGGTTATGGTCAGTGGAAGTTGGAGGTAAAAAGTGTGAATAGGAAGAAGGTCATCATCATTCCTCCTTGATTTATAAACAAATAGTGACTAAGATATTACGGCTGTGCAGTAGAGAAGGCTGTCATTTTCTAGCCACGTCACACACAAAAATAGCCTCTCTGTCAGTACAGCTGTGAGTGGGGATGAAACCTAGGCTCTACATCCTATCTCAGGATGTGCACTAAGATATTTCTACTGACACTGTAAAGAGCAAACAGGCTGCCCACAAAAAAATTGTTAAGAATCTTACCTGTTTTCTTTCTTTTGTACCATTAAAAAAAAAAAAAAAAAGATGATGAAATCTGTGTAATTGATTTGTCTGAATAAATATTTCTTTTTCTGGTAACAATAGGTATCTTCTAACCTCTGTTATGGATTGAACTGTGTCCCCCAAAATGTGTGTCGTCTTGGCTAAACCATGATTCCAGTATTGGGTGGGTGTCCTCCGTTTTGTAATCTGATGTGTTTATCCTATGTGTTGTAAATTCTAACCTCTATGATGTTAATGAGGCAAGATTACAGGCAATTATGTTCACAAGGCAGACTAATCTGCAGGATTAGGTTTTATCTTGAGTCAAGCTCTTTTGACATATAGGAGAAGGAAGCAGAGAAGAAAGGGATCTCATTACCACCAAGTAAGAGGAACCAGGAGCAGAACACATGATTCGGACACTGGATTCCTGCACTGAGAAGCTCCTAGACTACTGGAAGATTGAAGATCAGGGCCTTCCCCCAGAACAGAGAAAGCCTTCCCTTGGAGCTGACACCCTAAACTTAGACTTCTAGCTTCCTAGACTGTGAGAGAACAAACTTCTGTTTGTTAAAGCCATCCACTTGTACTTCTGTTACAGTGGCACTAGATAACTGAGACAATCTCCATTCAAAAATGTCCCAGCTTCAAGTATACATGCACTTTCCTGCTTTTATACGTAACGTTCATTCTCAATAATCAGCTGACTTACAAAGTTGAATTTATTTTAAAAGGAAGTTCAAATCTTTCTAAAACAAAACCCCAAAACATTGCTGTTGAGTTGATTCCAACTCATAGCGACCCTATAGGACAGAGTTAGAGCTGTCCCAGAGGGTTTCCAGGGGCAGCGGGGGAATTCAAACTGTCGACCTGTTGGTTAGCAGCCAAGTTCTTAACCACTGTCCCACCAGAGCTCAAATACTTACTCGCATGTAACTGAGACAAATAAGCATTTTCTTGATCATTATCCATTTTAATATTAACATTTAATCATTTTCTCCTGAAATACCAAAAGTGAAAAAATATATATATTTGTACAATTCAGATCAAAGCTCAAAAATGCCATTGTAAAAATGAATACCTAAGGCTTGTCTGAAGATCCCTGATGGTGCAGTGGTTAAATGCTCAACTGCTAACCAAGGTCCGTGGTTTGAGCCCATCAGACAATCCTTGGGAGACAGATGTGTCAATCTGCTTCTCTAAAACTTTACAGCCTTGGAAACCCTATGGGGCAGTTCTATTCTGTCCTAGTGGGCTGCTATGAGTCAGAATTGGCTCAATGGCAACAGGTCTGATGGGTGTACGGTATACCTGCCCAGTGTTTATTCTGATTTCCTTGGCTGTTGATGATCATCCTGAGATGAGCAGTACTCCTACCTGCTCACACCAGACTTTGGCCTCAGAAGGGTAACTGCTAATTGTCACTTGTCATGAAGTGTGCAGTTTGATATCCTGGGCTTTGCATACAATTTCAGAAATTCAGATGACGCTAATGGCCTAAAGAACCACATGGACTTGGTCTAAATCTTTTTTTAGTTCAGTTTGGCAAATGTCCCAGGTAAAATTCATCCACGTTAAAAGTATCAGCAGAGATAGAGCTAAGTGCATCTGTGGACTTTCAGGTGCCCAGAGCTCGGGACAGTGTGGGAATAGTGAACAGAATTGTCCAAAGCTGATGTGAGTGCAGGTACCCACCATTTTACCACACAGAACAGCTACCTACAGTCGTATGGGAGCCTGGGGGTGGAGAACATTGGGTCCTGATTTTTGGTGGCTGGGTTACTGTGGGTATCTTTAAAAGCCAAGCCCAGAACCTCACTTTGTACCCACCTCCCAGTCTCAAAACACTTGGATGTTGCCCAACTCTAATCCATAAGGTTAAGAACCACACGCACTGAAGCTGAGGAACACTGTTCTGCTCAATCAGCTCCCTCACTTTCAGTCTCTCTCTACTTGCTGGTTTGAGCTGTGCTTTGGTTTGGTTTCTAGAGCAGAGGTAATTATGAAGTTGTCTGGAGAGAACATGCTAGATGGCTAAGTCGTCTGCTCTAGCCCGCCCAATGCTTGAGTTACTGGCCTTGCTGGCCCGGCCTACATCCCCTAGGAGCACGGGAGGCACGTGCATGTCAACTCTAGTGGTCCCTGCCTGTATCTCTTTCCCAGGAGTCACTTCCATTTTGCTCTCTCCCAAGCTGCTAGTGCTCCCATTCACCAACAGGAGAGGAGCTTGACTTCCTGCCCTGCCTTCCAGTGGGAGCCGTGGCGTGCTGCTCAGAGAAGAGGGAGTTACAGGGGTGAGAGCCAATGGGCAGGGCTTCCTCCTTGAAGCCTGTTGCTCGGTCTTCTGGTTAGCCCAGTTCTGTTCTGTTGTCAGCATGTGGTGGCAGCTGTTGTAGTACCTGGCAGGGTTGCCCTTCCCTTGCTCCTCAGAAAGGGCTACCATTTTGAAATCTGTTGATGGTGGAGGGGCCGCAGGATACTCTGTAGCCGTTGTCTGTCCCATGGAAGAGGCAGAGTGGGTGTAACAAGGCGGAAAGCCAATGGAGACGGTAGGCTGGACAGACTGAGAGGGGAGGAGTGGATTAACACCACTGGCTTTTGTGGCCACCATCCTGGTTTCAGCAGCATGTGGGTTATAATGGTTGGTCACGCCCTGCTTGAGTTTTTTCCAGCCCAGATGGTAGATCTCCAGCATGTTGAGTAAGAGAGATACGCAGGCTACTACTAGCATAAAGATGATGAAGATGGTCTTTTCAGTGGGTCTGGAAATGAAGCAGTCAACCGTGTTGGGGCAGGGCCACTGGTCACAGCGGTAGAGAGGCTTTAACCTAAATCCGTAGAGAAGGTACTGTGCAACAATGAATCCCACCTCAAAGACAGTCTTAAAGATGATGTTGAAGACATAGGTGCGGAGCAGAGCACCTGCTATCTGGATCCTGCCCCGGTCATCTCGGACAGGCAGCTTCTGTTTCTTCCCTGGCTTGTTGGATGCCTCCTGGTCCCCTGTCTCAGAGTGGGAGTTGTCTCTGCTCAGCAGCTCCTCCTCACGTTCCTTCTTCTTCTCCTCCCTGCGCACAATGTGCAGCACGTGCCCCAAGTAGATAAGCGTGGGTGTAGAGACAAAGATGATCTGTAGCACCCAGAAGCGAATGTGGGAGATGGGGAAGGCCTGGTCATAGCAGACATTCTCACAGCCTGGCTGTTGTGTGTTGCAAGTGAAGTCCGACTGCTCATCGCCCCAGACCTCCTCTGCAGCGGCTCCCAGTACCAGGATTCTGAAGATGAACAGCACTGTTAGCCAGACCTTGCCAACAACTGTGGAATGCTCTTGTGCATTCTCTAGCAGTCTTCCCAGGAAGCTCCAGTCACCCATTCTTTCAGACTTCTGGCCTACAATGAAAATACAGCTTGTTAATAAATATGTGCAGTAAAGCATCAGAATCCAACCACACAGAGCACATCACTGTTTACTCGCAGGTATTACTGGCTAGCACAGATGGTTTGTGCGTGACTACTACTAATCTAAAAGTTGTTGGTTGGAACCCGCTGGCACTACAGAAGAAAGGCCTGGGGTTCTGCTTCCATAAAGATAACAGCCAAGAAAACTCTATGGAGCAGTTCTACTCAATAGCAACAGATTCAGTTTTGAAACTTTTTATTGAAGAATAGTTTATTGAGTAGCTATATGCTCACTTCCGTACATGGTCAGTGCTCTGTGGAACCTTTTCCATCTCCAGGAATGCAGACTTAGCCTTAAAACACACACACATATTCCATAGCCTTTGTATGTTCATTAAAAGCAAGCAAACAAGAAAATCCACTTGCCGTCAAGTCAATTCCGTCACCCAGAGACTCCATAATGGGGACATGTGGCTCATTATCTTGTAGAAAACAGGAGCCCCAGTGATTAAAGTGCTCAGATGCCAACCAAAAGACCAGCAATTGAAACCCACCAGTCACTCTGCAGAGAAAAATGTCACAGTGTGCTCCCACAAAGATTACAGTCTTGTGAGCTGTAATGAGATAGGTAACACTTTTTGTAGGATGAGTTCATGAATTTAATTGTCAGACCTCTTACATTTGAATGCTGGTTACACTCCCAAGGAAACTCCCTTTCAACCAACTGACTACTCACAGTAGATCCCATCATGGGACCGATCACATATAAACCCTGAGAATCATGGTCCAGCTGTTTTGACACACAATCCTAACCATCACAGGTACAGTAGACCTTTACTTAATCCTGCTCTGCAGAGTAGTGTCAAAGAAAACTTCATTGCTGTCAAATAGATTCCAACTCATAGTGACCCCCAGGGACAGAGTAGAACTGCTCCACAGGGCAGGAAGAATGGGTGACTAGAGCTTCCTAGGAAGACTGCTAGAGAATACTTGTTTACTCACAAGTATTACTGGGTAGCACAAACCACTTGTTGAATTGACACACAATCTTAACCATCACAGATGTGGTAGATCTTAATCCTGCTCTGCAGAATAGTACTAAAAAAAATCAGTCCCAAATATCACTACAGTCACCATCAAGCATTTCCCTTGGGAAGCTATGCCCTTCAGAGCAATTTTGGAACTCTTTTTCTGGAATGGCCATCAGAGCTGTCATTGTATTACCCTTGGTGCCCTGAATGTCATCAAAATGGCTTCCTTTCAATACTTCCTTTATCTTCAGGTAAAGAAAAAAAGTCACTGGGGGTCAGATCAGGTGAGTAGGGAGGGTGGTCCAATACAGTTATTTGTTTACTGGCTAAAAACTCCCTCAGACAACTATATCACTGAGTTAACAAACTTGCCACTGCCACTGCGTGCAACAGCCATTCCAGAAAGAGTTCCAAAATTGCTTTGAAGGGTGTTCTATGCACTGACATTGGCACATAGTTTCCCAAGAGGAGTACTTCAAAGGTGACCATAGTGATATTCAGCAATGAGGTATGTAGCACTTAGTACAATTACGTCCATGAACTTAATTACTGGACCTTGTATGAGGGTTTTCTAGCTTTTTGCTTGCTCTGCGTCCTGTGGCTGCCTTCTGTTTATCTGACCTCAGGTTCCTGGGACTTGAGCTATCAACTTATCTGTGGATCTGAGGATTTATTTCTCTTCATAGTCTGTGAGTGGAACCCTGCTTTCTGACCTGCTGATCTTGCATTCCCCAGTCCCTGAAGCTACATGAATCGGAGAGCCTCTATCCCAATCCACAGACTCGGGAGCCATTTCTTTGACATAAATCTCTCTCTGTAGGTATTTATATGCTTTACTGATTTTGCTTCTCTACAGAACCCAGCCTAAGATATTTAGTGCTGAGAGTGGTTCTAGAGAAACATAATTCTAAGGATAAGTTTTCTAGATTGGTTCTGAAGTCTGGCTAGTCTTAAAGATGTTGATGACTCTGCTTCTAGCAGTAAAAAGGGCACTGCTAGCCTACGGTGTGAGATGATGATTAAAAACAGGCAAAATATCACCACCAGTAGATCAAGTGTTGGTGAAAGGCAAGGCTTTGGGTAAACACAGGTGTGATATCTTTTTACAGTTTTGTCAGAATAAGAAGTATAAGGAAGCTTGTTGGTGGGTTCTACTTTCGCTAGACAAACTGGTGAAAGACAGAGATACGCTCAGGGTTTCAGAGTCAAAGCTCGAGTGCCTCGTAAATGATCTCAAAGTTTCCACTTGTGCCTTGGGGAAAAAAAGCCTAGTTTCTTATAGTAACAGTGCTAATATCACTGAAAACCAAACCCAGACTCTTATTGTAAGAGTGACTGACTTACAATGTCAGCTCAGTTGCCAACCTTGAGAGGTGTCTGAAGTTAAAGTAAGGGCACTGACTGAGAAACAGTGGGATCCTGAAACTTGCGATGGGGACATGTGGACAGATAATCAGGAAGCTGGTGACAGTGAGCCCCTAAATCCTGTTGAATAATTTCTGCCAGCAGAACAACTCCTATCTGAAGAGATTACTCCAAGTTTGTCTGCTAAATTATTCTGCCCAGAAAAACCATTAGTCCCTGCCCTCCTATCTAATGGTATTAGTCCTCTAAAGGGCCCTTGCCTGAGTCACTGCCTGGGACATGGCCTGAGGCTGATGCTTTACAGTGCTGAATATTCTGAATTCCACACTACTAATTCTGGTTTCTAGACCTCATGACTAGACTTAAGTTCCAGTGAGCCACAAAAAGTAAAGTACAAAATGTGACACCAGAAGAGGTACACTGCACTCCCAAACAAAAACCTGTTTACACATATTAGAATATCTGCGGGAACGGAGCCGACTCGATGGTACTTGGCTGGCATGGGAATGGCTATTAAGGGTGTGGGATAATGGTGCAAGGAACATAGAGATGATCGATCTGAGTTTATTGATATGGGTCCACTAAGCATAGATCCTTCATTAGTGTTTTGGCCTGAGATGTTAGGAAAGGATCTAACAGTTTATTTGGTTGGGTTGCTGAAGTACAGATTACATGGTGGCCTACACTAAATCAAGTTGAAGTACCAGATCTGCCCTAATATGCTGTAGAATATCTAAGGGCTTAGGGAAATTGGCATGCTAGAGAGAGTAGATTTTTCAGATTAGACCCACAGACCCACACATGGAATGCACAGAGGACACATCTTTTACCACAACAGTGAGGGACAAATACGTGAAGAAGGAGTGCCAGTGTCCTTGAATACTACCGAGGTTACTATTTTCTGTAAGTCAGATTTTACTGTGAGAAATGCTCAACTAAATTAAGACATCTAACTACAATGGGTATGATAGGAGCCTGTGGTACTAGCAACCAAGTGGCTGCACTCAATCAACAAAACCAAAGCAGGTGTGGTTAGAGTAATGGACAGTGAAGTCATAGCTTTACTCAGAGTAGTGTGACTCATACGGACTGATAGTATAGTGTTGGCTGCTTAGTTACAGTGTCTGTAGGAGTGAAATAGATGGGGAATTTAAATACTTGATCTTTGCAAGTGAAAGAATTCTAGGTCAGGTAAACAGCAGTAGAACTCAAATTGCCAGGATAAAGTTACAGTCCTTCAATCAATTCCCAGATTTTTGTGAGTTTAAAGACCCACATACACTTGGATGAAGGGGAGGCTGGGTCCCCTTGAGGAAGGACTCCAACACACTGCCAAAATTTTGCACTGTTAACCTCTCTCTCAGCCTTCTCCAAAGGGACCTACAGCCTTTTACTAGAGTGACTATTCATTGAGGAAAAGGAAATACTCAGACTGGGGAGATTCCCAGAGACATACTCTGAACTAACACTAATTCCAGGATACCCAAAATGCCATCGTGGCTTACCAGTCAGTGTGGGGGCACATGGCGGTGAGTTATTAAGAGAGTCTTGGCTCATGTCTATCTCACAGTAGGTCCCCGAACCCATCCTTCAGTGATTTCCCCAGTTCCAGAAGGCATAATTGGAATATATATACTCAGCAACTAACAGAACCCCCACATTGGATCTCTGGCAGAGTAAAGGCTATTCTTGTAGGGAAAACCAAGTAGAAGACATTAGAATTACCTCTGCCTAGGAAAAAGGTAAACCAAAAGTAATACTGCTTTCCTGGAGGATGAAAGAGATTCCATCAAGGACTTGAAAAATGTCGGGGTGGTGATTCCCATCACATCCACTTTCAACTTGCCTGTCTGGCCTGTGCAAAGAACAAATGGATCTTGGAGAATGGCAATACATGACTGAAATGTGGTGACTCCAATTGCAGCTGCTGTCCCAAATGTAGTTTCATTGCTTGAGCAAATTAATGCTTCTCCTAGTACCTAGTACGCAACTATTGATCTAGCTAAAGCATTTTGTCCATACCTGTTTGGAATGACCAACAGAAGCAGCCTTCAGCTGGCAAGGCTAGCAATAGAGCTTCACTTGCCTGCCTCAGAGGTATATCAACTCTCCAGCCCTTTGTCATAATTTAGTCTGCAGCGATTTTGACTGCCTTTCCCTTCCACAAGATGTCACATGGGTCCATTATACTAATGACATGCTGATCTGACCTCATAAAAAAATGTCAGTGATTCTGAACTTACTGGTGAAATATATATGCATGCTTTTGTTAGGTGTCATCCAGTCATTTCTGACTCTTAGTGACTTTATGTACTACAGAAAGAAATAGTGCCCAATCCTGTACCATGGTCACAATCATTATACTTGTTCCCATTCTTGCAGTCACTGTATCAATCCATTTCATTTAGGGTCTTCCTCTTTCTCATTGACCCTCTATTTTACCAAGTGTTACAGACTGCCTTGTGTCCCCCCAAATAATGTGTATACATTGGGCTCAGCTATGCATCCCGGTATGGTGTAATTTCTCATATATTTGTGAATGCTGCCTCTGTGATGACAATGAGGGACAATGGGCAGCAGCCTAACTGAGAGCAGAGTGCACACTTTGGATCTGAGGTTCTTCTGTCAAGATGCTCTCATGTTGGATCTGGAATCTTAGTGTGCTGGGCTGTGATAATTTCTCATTTTAAATTTAGACTTGTAGCTTATTGGACTGTGACAATAAAATTTTTCTTTGTTAATGCCAACCACTAGTGGGATTTCTGTTAGAGCAGCACCAGGTGACTGAGATAGCATTTGGTACCGAGAGTGGGGTGCTGCTCTAACAGATACCTAAAATGTGGGAATGGTTTTGAAATTGTGAATGGGTGAAAGACTCAGGAAGGAACCCAAGACAACTGCTAACACCTGAGAAAGTACAGATGGTGAGAAGCAGCAGCAAACCAGCAGCAGAGGAACCAGCAGCCGACCCACAGAGCAAGAATATTGAATGCCATCAGTGCAGGAGGCTTGCTGGAAGAGTGGGATGGCTCTGGGCATTTGTTAGTGGAACTGGCCTTGCTGAGTCCCTGTGTGCAGGAGGCTTCCTGGCAGAGTGGGGTTCCTCTAGGCACTTAAGTTTGTGGAGCTATAGAGCTTTGGAACACTTGCCCTAGCAGGCAGATGTGGACTTGAGGCCAGAGTCATGAGGGCAAAGGAAGCAGAACCTGAAGAGACAAGGAGCACGAGAAGCTAGGGTGCCTGATTCTCAAAAGGTACTCATGTGGGCATGAGGCCACAGGAAGCTGAAGATGAAGAGACAAGGAGCATGAGAAGCTGATTTGCCTCAGTCTCAAAAGATACAGATGGGGGCATGAGGCCCAGGTCCTGAAGCCATAGGAAGCAGAAGCTGAAGAGACAAGGAGGAGGAGAAACTGAGCTGCTTCAGTCTCAAAAGGTATGACCATGACCTAGGGGGCTTCTAAGGGTGGAGCCATGGCCTTGGGGGCTTTGCTGCCCCAGGCCAAGGGGGCACAGCTGCTGACCCAGTGGGCCTGGAAGGCAGGGCTGAAGCACAGTGCCCAGAGGCTTCCATTCAGAATCTGCCAAGTGTTGCCAATACCTGGAGTTTGGAGGGAAGGGCTGTTATGTAAAATGTTTGAGCATGGAGTATTATTTCTGAAGCCATGAGGGCTAATGTAATGCATCCTGATCTTTTGCTTGGTGTCTGTTATGCCTTTTCCTGCATTTTTTTCTCATTTGTAATGAAAATGTCTCACTTGTGCCTCTTGTTCTGTCATTGTGTTTTGGAAGTAGATAATGTGTTCTAGATTTGACAGTTAAAGAGGAATTTCTGGATTTTGAACTTGGACGTAAGCCCTTTACTATGACATGAACATGTTTTGCATGTTGCAGTGATGTGGCTTTTTGGGGTGTCAAAGTGTGGAATGTTATGGATTGCAATATGTCCTCCCCAAAATGTGTATCAATTTGGCTCAGCTGTGAGTCCCAGTATGGTGTGATTTCTCCTATGAGTTGTGAATGCTGCCTCTATGATGGCAATGAGGGAGAATGGGCATCAGCTGTATTGGTAAGCTGGGACTCAATCTGCAGGTTTGGATTGTACTGAGGTAATCTTTTGAGAGATAAAAGGAAAGAAAAGTAAGCAGAATGTTGGCAACCTCACATTACCAAGGAAGCAGCTCTGAGAGAACAGTGCATCCTTTGGACCTGAGATTCCTGTGCTGAGGAGCTCTTATATTGAATTTGGACTTAACCTACCAGACTGTGATACTTTCTCATATTGAATTTGGACTTACAGCTTGTGGACTGGGAAAATAAAATTTCTCTTTGTTAAAGCCATACACTCATGATATTTCTGTTAAAGCAGTACCAGGTGACTGAGACATCAAGCATGATTTCCTTCTCCAGGGACTGATCCCTTTTGACAACACGTCCAAAGTATGTAAGACATAGTTTTGCTATCCTCGCTTCCAAGGAGGATTCTGATTATAACTTTTTACAAGACAGATTGGTTTGGTCTTTTAGCAATCCATGTTAAATTCAGTATTCTTTGACAAAACCACAGTTCAAAGTTGTTAGTTTTTCTTCAGTCTTTGTTATTCATTGTCCAGCTTGTGCATCCATATGATGCAATTGAAAATACCATGGCTTGTGTCAGGTGTATTTAGCCTTCAAACTGACATCTTTACTTCAACACTTCAAAGAGGTCTTTCACAGATTTGTCTAAACATAGTGCAACTTTTTTTTTTGAATTATGATCGAGTGAAAGTATACAATCCAAATTAAATTTGCATGTCTACCTATCTACAGCTCCTTTTGGTATCCTTGTCTTGTGACAGCACACTCCTCCTTTTCGTTCTATATATGTCATATCCTCTTAACTATCACCTGTCCCCTCCTATCCACTCTCTCTTATCCCTTCTAGTAAGAGGCCGGTAGGACAGCATCCTATAGATTCACAGAACCATAAAGTATACACATCATATGGTCATGTTGTGTCCCTGAGTCCAGTCCATTCCTATCTGAACAGTTGATCTCAGTAATGCTTTCTGGTCAGGAGCAGCAGCAGGTCTAGAGGCCATGCTCCCAGGGGAACCCTTGGGCCTTTGGACCATCAACTGTGGTCTTTTAGTGGAGTTCTTGAGGTGCAACTCTCTTTTTCTGCAACTTTCGACTTCTTGACTGCTGCATTCATAGGTGTTGATTGTGGATCCAAGTAAAACAAAATCCTTGATAACTTAGAACTTCAATCTTTTCTCCATTTATCATGATGTTACTTATTGGTCCAGTTATGAGGACTTTTGTATTCTTGATGTCTAGGTATAGTCCATACTGAAGGCTTTGTAATCTTTGATTTTCATCACTAAGACCTTCAAGTCTTGTTCACTTTCAGCAAGCTAAGTTGTGTCATCTGCATAATGCAGGTTGTTCACAAATTGTCCTCCAATCTTTTGATGCCCCATTCTTCTTCCCACAGTCCAGCTTCTCACACTATTTACTCATCATATAGATTTAATAGATATGGTGAAAGGATACAACCTTGATGCACACTTTTCCTGACTTTAAACCATGCAATATCCCTTTGTTCTGTTTGAATGACTACCTCTTGATCTATGTTCAGGTTCCTCATGAGCACAATTAAGTGCCCAGGAACTCTTTTCTCAGTTTATTCATAATTTGTTATGACTACACAGTCAAATAACTTAGCATAGTCAATAAAGCAGAGAGAAGCATCTTCTCGGAATTCTCTGCTTTCAGCCAGGATCCATCTGACATTAGCAATGATACCCTTTGTTCAGTGTTCTAAATCCAGCCTGAATTTATGGTAGCTCCTTGCCAAATACTGCTACAGTTGCTTTTGAATGATCTTTAGCAAAATTTTACTTGTGTATCATATTCATGATATTGTTTGATAATCTATGCATTTGGTTGGAACACTTTCTTGGGAATGGGAATAAATATGGATCTCTTCCAGTTACCAAACTGATTAGAGACATGGAGGAATTTGCATGCTAGAGAGTAGGAAATTAATCACACAAAAATTCAGCAACCTTCACCTCAGTAAAATTTCTAGAGGTTCAGTGGTGGGGGGCATATCGAGATTCTCTTTCTAAAGTGAAGGGTGAGTTATTGCATCTGGCTGCTCCCACAACTGAAAAGGAAGCTCAGTGCCTACTGGGCCTCTTTGGATTGGGGAGACAACATATTCTTCATTTTAGTAGGCTACTGCAGCCTACTTATCAAGTGACTTGAAAAGCCACTAGTTTTCAGTGGGGCCTAGAACAAAAGAAGCGTCTGTAATAGGTTTAGGCTCCTGTCTGTGCAAGCCACTCTGCCACTGGGGCCATATGATCCAGCTGATCCAATTGTGCTCTAAGTGTCAGTGGTGGATAGAGATACTATTTGTAGTCTTTGGCAGGCTCCTATTGGTGAATAATAGCCCAAATCCTTAGAATTCTGGAGCAAAGCCCTGCCATCCTTTGCACATAGTTACTCTCACTTTGAGAAACACCTCTGGGTTTATTACTGGGCCTTAGTAGAGACTGAATGCTTAATCCTGGGCCGTCAAATCACCATGTAGCCTGAACTCCCGATCATGAACTAGCTGTTCTCTGACCCACATTATCACAAAGTTGGATGTGCACAGCAGCACTCCATCACTAAGTGGAGATGTTATATATGAGATCAGGCCTGAGTAGGACTTGGATCCCCAAGTTGCATGAGGAAGTGTCCCAATGCCCATGGCCTCCACTCATGTCACATTACCTTCCATCTCCCACTCTGTACCTGTGGCTTCATAGGGAGTTCCGTAAGTTAACTGAAGAAGGAAAATCTTGTGCTTGGTTTACAGATGGTTCTGTGTGCTATACAGGCACCACTTGAAAGTAGACAGGGGCAACATTATAGCCCCTTTTGGGGACCTCCTTGAACGGTAATAGTGAAAGGAAATTCTTTCAGTGGGCAGAACTTCAAGCAGTTCATCTGGTTATACACTTTGGTTGGAAGGAGAAATGGCAAGATTCATGGGCTGTGGCAAATAGTTTGGCTGGATGGTCAGGGATTTGGAAGGAAGATGATAGAAAAATTGGAGATAAGGATTTATGGGGAAGAAGTTTGTGGACTGATGTCTCAGAATGGGCCAAAGAAATGAAAATATTTGTGTCTCATGTGAATATTCACCAAAGTGTGACCTCAGCAGAGGATGATTTTAATAACCCAGAGGACAGGATGACATGTTTTACAGAAACCAATCATCCTCTTTTCTCAGCTGCTGTCACTGCTCACTGGGGTCACAAACAAAGTAGCCATTGTGGCAGGAATGGAGGTTATGTAGGGGTCCAGCAACATGGAATCCTACTCACCAAAGGTGACTTGCTGAGTGCCCAATCTGCCAGCAGCAGAGATCAACACTGAGTCCCTGATATGACATCATCCCTCAAGGTGAACAGTCAGCAATCTGGTGGCGAATTGATTATACTGCACTACTTCCATCATGGAAAGGGCAGCAGTTTGTCCTTGCTGGAATAGACACTCTGTGTATGGATTTGCCTTCCTTGCACATAATGCTTCTACAAAAATTAGCTTCCATAGACTTATAGAATGCCTTACATATTGTCCTTAGTATCCCACAATAACATCGCATCAGATCAGAGGACTCACTTCACAGCAAATGAAGTGTGGCGGTAAACCATGCTCATGGAATTCCCTAGTCTCACCATGTTCCCCATCATCCTCAAACAGTTGGCTTGACCAAACAATGGAATGACCTTCTAAGGATACAATTTTAGTGCCAGCCGGGTGGCAGTACCTTACAGGGTTGGGACAGTGTTCTTCAGGAGGCTGTATATACTCTAAACCAGTGTCCAATATATGGTGCTATTTCTCCCACAGCCAGGAATTCATGGGTCCTGGAATCAAGAGGTGGAAACAAGAGTTATCCCACTCACTATACCCCTAGTGAACCATTGATAAGAGTTTGCTTCATTTCCCTGCGACTTCATGTACTGCTCATTTGGAGGCCTTAGTTCCAAAGGTAGGAATACTCCTACCTGGAAACATATCCCTGATTCCATTGAACTGGATGCTAAGAATGCCACCTGATCAATTTGCGCTCCTTATGCTTCTGGGTCAACAGGCAAGGTATGGAGTTAACCATACTAGCTGATGTGATTGATTCTGATTACCAAGAGGAGCTCAGATTGATATTACATATGGAAGTAAAGAAGAATATGTCCAGAATGCAGGAAATTTCTTGGGGTATCTCTTAGTAGTACTATACTCTGTGATTAAAGTCAATAGAAAACTATAGCAATGCAATTCTGATATGACTACTAATGTCCCAGACCTTCAGGCATCAGGATTTGGGTGACCCTACCAGGCAAAGAATCATGACCACCTGAGGTGCTTACTGAGGGCAAAGGGAATATGGAATGAGTGGTAGAAGAAGTACTTCTAAATACCAGTTATAGTCATGTGACCAGTTGCAGAAACGAGGACTGTAACCATTACATTTCTACTTCATATGTGTGCATCAAATATTTTTATATTCTTATAAAATATGAGATGTAAATGGGGCAAGTATGGTTTGGCTATATGCCTGTTAGTTGTATAATGTTAGGTGCAAGTATGATTTTATAGTTGTCTTTATTCAGAGATTATGTATGGTTTAAGGAGATGTGTACATGTGCCACGTTGACAAGGGTTGGCTTGTGATGGTTAAGATTGTGTGTCAACTTGGCTGGGCCATGATTCTCAGTGTTTACATGTGACCACTCCTATCACAGCATCTGGTGCTAGCAGCTAATCAATTGAAAGAGAGTTTCCTTGAGGGTGTGGCCTGCATCTGAATATATGCATTCTGGCTTTTTGTTCGCTCTGCATCCTGAGGCTGCATCCTGTTCTGACCTCTGGTTCTTGGGATGTAAGCTATTAACTTATCTGCCAGTCTTTGGATTAGTTGATCTTCAAAGTCTGTGAGGAGAGCCTTGCTTTTCAATCTGTGAATGTTGGGTTGGCTAGCCGCAAAACTTAAAGTCCATCAGGAGAAGTCTTGTGGTCTAGCCTGTTAATATTGGGACTTGTCAGTATACACAGCCTATGAGCCAGAATCCTGCTTTCGGACCTGCTGATCACCAGCCTCTGTGGCTAGGTGAATCAGAAGAGGCCTCTGTCATAATCCACAGACTTGGGACATTCCAGCCACTACAATCATATGAGCTATTTCTTTCATGTAGTTTTTCCTCTAAATATTTATATGCTTTACTGGTTTTACTTCTCTAGAGAACCCAGCCTAAGACAGGAAGGACCTTTTATAGTTCTGAGTTAGTGTTACATTACACACTGGACTGCTAGTATAAATGACACAGTCATAGATTACTTAAACTCCTTCATTTAGAGATTAGGATACCAGAACCACGAAGATGAATGACTTACCCAAGAAACACAGCTCTACCCTAGTGTTCTAACTCCCCATCCTCTTCTCTTCCACAGAGTGCTCAACTGTAATGGAGTCTAATGCTTTGCAGGCATCCGTAGAGCAATTCCCACCCCTCACCTTCCTATTCACATGAAATTAGAGGAATTTTTCTCAAATTTCTGTCATTTCTGTACCACTTTCATGATTTCTGTTACAATAATCTACTACCTTTACTACTAACCTATTACCACTACCAATCTGTAAGTTTGCTGTACTGTGGGGGTGTGTATGTTGCTGTGATTCTGCCAGCTATGACACCAGTAGTTCAAACACTAGCAGAGTCACCCATGGGGGACAGATTTCAGTGGCGCTTCCAGACTAAGACACAAGAGGAAGAATGGCCTGGAGATCTACTTATGAAAGTCAGCCAGTGTAAACCCTCTGGATGCCAGAATGTTGTCCAAGACTTCTACTCACTTACATCATCAACAGAGATTGATTGCAGAAGGACACCATGTTTGGTAAAACAGAGGGCCAGTGAAGACAAGGAAAATCCTCAATGAGATGAAATGGTAACAGTGGCTGCTACAATGGACTCATACCAATGATCATGAAGATCACATAGGACTAGTCAGTGTTTTCTTCTGTTACACATAAGGTCACTGTCATGGATTAAACTGTGCCCCCCAAAATACGTGTAGCCAGGTGGCTGGGCCATGATTCCCAATATTTTATGCTTGTCCTCCATTTGCTGATTTTCCCATGCTGTATGTTAAAGAATTAGGGTGGGACTGTAAATCCCTTTTTAAATACTCATGTATTTTAAAAAAAAGTGAAGCATAGTAGTGTCCATGCCTGTAACTACTCCACTGTAAAGGGAGTTTCCCCAGAGTACGGCTTGCACCACCCTTTATCCTTTCTTCCTACAAGAGATAAAAGGAAAGGGAAGCAAACAGAGAGCTGGGAATCTCACACTATCAAGAATGCAGCACCCGGAGAAGAGCACGTCCTTCAGACCTGAGGTTTCTGCACCAAGATGCTCCCTGAACAAAGACTGATGCAACACAAGGACTCTCCTCCACAGCCAACAAGGGGGGAGCCTTCACCTGGAGTGGACACCCTGAATATGGCCTTGTAGCCTACCAGACTGTGTAAGAATAAACCTTCCTTTGTTGAAGCCATCCACTCTGTGGTATTGCTGTTAGAGCAGCACTAGCTGACTAAAACAGTCACCAAGAGTTACAGCAACTCAACAGCAACTAATAACAACAAAAACCTCTACTATTACTTATTTTCTTCTTCTTTATAGCAACTCTATTTTTATGCTTAAATTTATTTTGAATAGGAACTTTACATCATTATCACGAAAGAAAAATCAGCTTTTTATCATGAATGGGTGGCATCTGTAAGAATAAATACACTGATGACAAGAAAGTTGTTAACGTCGGACTGGATATTCTTCTTTGCCAAAATCTCGGAATACAAGCTCTCTGTTTAAAAAAAGGCAAATTAGGAGAACTAGAGAGATGTTAAGTATATACTAGTATCGACTGAGACTTCTTCAAGGCCACAATTAAGATGGAAAGAGGTAAGGGAATGATTTCTCGCCATGTGGCGCAGTGTTAATTATGTACCACCTAAACTCACCTCACCTGTAATGGTAATACTTGTAGTTGCTACAGAAGCCCAGAGCAGACAGTTGGGTGAAAGGGTTAGGGGAGGTAGTTACAGGCATGGACACTACTATGCTTCACTTTTTAAAAAAAAAAAAAATACACGAGTAAACAAGTGAAAAATATTAACTAGAGTACTGGATATCTATTTGGAACATTAGCCATGGGGATCAAGGTCAGATCAGAATGGAAGCCTCAAAAGCAGAGTGAAACTCAATTTTCTCTATCATCAGTGAGACCATTTCAGGACAAAACTAGAGCTGCACCCTAAAGTTAACAACGATATTGTGTAACTTTATAAAGTACATATGGTCTAATTGTAAAATACTGCATGTTATATCTCTGAGCACCTTTAAAATAATATATCTAAAAACAGTGGTTGTGGAATTTATGCATTACTGTATTTGGATGTGGAAACACTGGTAGCATAGTGGTTAAGTGCTAGAGCTGATAACCGAGAGGTCAGCAGTTCAGATCCACCAGGTGCTCCTTGGAAATTCTATGGCGGTGGTTCTACACCAACCCATAGAGTCGCTATGAGTTGGAATTGACTTAATGTTAGTGTGCTTGGGTACTTGGATGTGGCACATAGCTGTCTCCATGAGGCAGCACTTGATCCCTTTTTATTTTTTATCTTAGTGAACACTGATCTTAAGTTTCAAAGTTTATGTGGCTGCACGCATATTCTGTTGATAACTACATTTTGCTTCCAACAGTTAAATATTTTCCTCTTCTTGGCCTTCAAGATATGTTTAGTATTTTCTTCAGATTGATCAATGATTATTATTCATTGACAACTTTGTGCTCAGTTTTGGGTAATGGGTTTGGTTATACACTAGAAGTAAGAGTCAAGATCTCTATCTTAAAATCCACTTGTGGAGATGGGAAAATTCTGCAAAATGGAGAGCTATAAAGTGCACAGAGATTTCAGAAGGAAAGGATACTAATATTAAAATTTATAGTTAAGTGCCATAAAGAAAAATTCAGTCCTGATGCATGCTACAACATAGATAAATTTTGAGAACAGAATGCTGAATAAAATACCAAAACAAAACAAAACAAAAACCCCACTGGCCATTGAGTTGATTGCCACACATAAAAGCTCTATCGGACACTCTACTGCAACAGGTAGTGTGGAGGGTTGACCTTCCCCACATGATGTGCTTAATGAGATAGGCCAAGAAGCCACAATGTTTTGATTTTATTAGATTGTTGTAATCTTTGCTCTGAACACTTGTTTTATTCTGTTTATTTTTGTCATTATTGATTTTGCCTTAGTATTATAGCAAAGCTATTTTAGAAATCTGTAACTTTAGGGGGAAAGTAATCAGGATAGTGTCTGCTTGTTTCTAAAGACCAGATGACTGAAGGCCAATAGATACTTGGAAAACTGGGGGAGCAAAAAGAGGAAAGATATCTGTGAATGCAATTCACATCTCCTAGGCATACTAAGAAAACATACAATCAGGATGCACTGATAATTACAAGTGACTGGAATGTAAAAGTTGGTAATAAAGAAGAAGGATTGATAGTTGGAAAACACAGCCTTGGTGATAAAAATAATGTTGGAGATTGTATGATAGAATTTTGCAAGACTAAGGACTTCTTCGTTGCAAATACTTTTTTAACCAACACTAATGATGACTGGACACATGGAACTCACCAAATGGAACCAAACTGACTACATCTGCGGAAGAAGATGATGGAAAAACTCCATTATCAGCAGTCAGAACAAGACCAGGTGCTGACTGGCATGGACCATCAATTACTCATATGCAAGTTCAAACTGAAATTGAAGAAAATGAGAACAAGACCACAAGATCCACAGTATGACCATGAGTACATCCCTCCTGCATTGAAAGACCATCTCAAGAACAGACTGGATGTGTTGATCACTAATGACTGAAGATCAGAAGAATTATGGAATGACATCAAAGACATCATCCATGAACAGAGCAAGAGGTCATTAAAAAGACAGAAAAAAAAGAAAAGACCAAATTGGATGTCAGAAGAGTCTCTGAAACTTACTCTCGAACATTGAGCAGCTACAGCAAAATGAAGGAATGATGAAATAAAAAGACCTAAACAGAGATTTCAAAGAGCAACTCAAGAAGACAAAAGAAAGTATTATAATGACATATGGAAAAAGCTGGAAATGGAAAACCAGAAGGGAAGAACATGTTCTGCATTACTCAAGCTGAAAGAACTGGGGAAAAAATTCATGTCTTGTGTTGCAATAGTGGAAGATTCTACCGGGAAACTAGTAAACAACTCAGGGAGCATGTAAAAAAGATGGAAGGAATACACAGAGTCATTATACCAGAAAGAACTGATCGACGTTCAGCCATCTGAAGAGGTAGTATATGATCAGAAACCGATGATACTAAAGGGAGAAGTCAAAGCCGCACTGAAGGCATTGGCAAAAAAAACAAGACTCCAGGAGTTGATGGAATGTCAATTGAGATATTTCAACAGATGCAGCACTGGAAGTGCTCACTCATCTGTGCCAAGAAATTTGGAGGACAGCTACCTGCCAAACTGACTGAAGAAATCCGTATTTATGCCCATTCCAAAGAAAGGTGATCCAACTGAATGTGGAAACTAGCAAACAATATTGTTGATATCACACACAAGTAAAATTTTGCTCAAGATCATTCAAAAGTGACTGCAACAGTATATTGACAAGAAATTGCTGGAAATCCAGGCTGGATTCAGAAGAGGACACGGAACCATGGATATCATCGCTGACGTCAGATGGATCTTGGCTGAAGGCAGAGAATACCAGAAAGATGTTTACCTGTGTTTCACTGCAAAGGCATCTGACTGTGTGGATCATAATAAATTATGGCTAACACTGTGGAGAACGGGAATTCTAGAACACCTAAATTGTACTCCTAAGAAATCTGTATATGGATCAAGAGGCAGTCACATGAACAGAACAAAGGGGCACTGCACAGTTTAAAGTCAAGAAAGGCGTGCTTCAGGGTTGTATCCTTTCAACATACCTTTTCGATCTGTATGCCAAGCAAACAATCCAAGAAACTGGATTCTGTGAAGAAAATGAGGCATCAGGATTGGAGGATGACTCATTAACAACCTGCATTACACAGACAACAGACACCACCTTACTTGACAAAAGTGAATAAGATTTGAGACACTGATGAATATCAAGGACCACAGCCTTCAGCATGGATTGCACCTCACGTCTTAACATCACGAAAACAAAAATCCTTACAACAGGACCAGTATGCAACATCATCATAAATGGAAAACAGATTGAGGTTGTCAAGGATTTCATTTTACCAGGGTCCACAATCAATGCCCATGGAAGTAGCAGCCAAGAAATCAAAAGACACATTACACTGGGAAATCTGCTGCAAAGGACCTCTTTCAAATACTGAAAAGGAAAGGTATCACCTTGAAGAGTAAGATGTGCCTGACCCCAGCCATGGTATCTTCAGTTGCATCATATGCATACAAAAGCTGGACAATGAACAAAGAAGACAGAAAAATTGATGCTTTTGAATTGTGGTGTTGGTGAAGAATGTTGAATTTACCATGGACTGCCAAAAGAACAAAAAGATCTGTTCTGGAGGAGGCACAACCAGGGTGCTTCTTGGAATCAAAGGTGGCAAGGCTGCACCTTACATACTTTAGATATGCTGTCAGGAAGTATCAGTCCCTGGAGAAGGACATCATGCTTAACAGAGTGGAGGGTCAGAGAAAAAGAGGAAGACCCTCAATGAGATGGATTGACACAGTAGCCACAACGATGGTCTTAAGCATAAAAATGATTGTGGACTTGGCGCGAGACTGGGCAGTGTTTCGTTCTGTTGTTCGTAGGGTCATTGTGACTTGAAACTGACTTGATGGCACCTAACAAGAACAACAGCAGGCATATTCCCCGAGAATGTTAGGGTGACTAGAGAACTGGGCTAGCACAGTAGTAAAGAAGCCCATGGAGTAAGTACTTTAATGGAGGATGAGGGGACAGTATCAACAGTCTTGAGAGAGTTCAGGAAGAATGGAAATCAAGAACAGGTCCTTTGATGTCACAAAAAGGAAACTACTGATAGTATAGTGTAGGATAGCGACAAAACAACATCCTAGATGAGGCATTCAAGTGTGTGGAAGTAAAACGGAGGTCATGGTAAAGAACACTTGTTTAATACACTCAGAATTTAAAGGAAGGAGAGACATCAAATCGGTAAAAGTAGGGCATAGGTTACAATGGGAGGTTTTTCAAGAAAGAGGAGGCTGTGGATGTTTGGATTCAGAGAAGATGGAGCTATGAGAGGAGAGGGAGACGGAGGTAGAATCAGGAGAAATCAGGTTGTTCAACAGCTAGGGCCTTAGTGAGGGAAGAATGTCTCTTTCCCTGGACCAGGAAAGGAAACGTAGAACAAAAAGTTCTTTGAAGTGCTGACAAGATTCTTTTCAGTAAGGTCAAAGACACAGTCGCCTTCTCAGGCAAGGGTAGGGCTTGGGCCCTTGGAGAGGAAAAGGAAGTTTGATAACAAGGGAACAGGAAGACAAGAAAGAGACTGGTTCGACCCGCGTGTCCTCCACAGCCCTCCACATACTAGACACATTCATTTAGTCAAGACTGCCTATAGGCCTACTGCATCAAAGGTGCTCTTGTAGGCACTGAGGGCTCAGAAAGAACAAAACAGAAAATTCTGGCCCTGATGGCTGTATACTTTACATATCAGTGGACAAAGACACAACAAAAATAACGGAAATATGTCAGACAGCATTAACTGCTAAAGAGAAAAATAAAGCTGGGAAGGAAGACAGGAAGTGTATGGATTGGACAGGAACTGGGAAGACTTCAGTAAGAACGAGACAGCTGAGTCCAGGTCTAAGGGAGTTAGGGAGGATCCATGGGGATACTTGAGGGAAGAGTGGTCTGTGAAGATCAGATCAAGTAAAAGGCTCTCAAGAGGGAGCCTAGCTGTAGGGCTCCAGAAACAGTAAGAGCAACCTGGCTGGAACAAAGTAAACAATGAGGAGAGTGGCAGAGCCATAAGTCACATGGTATTGAGAGGGCAGACAGTACAAAAAGCCTACAGACTATTGAAAACCTTAGCTTTGACTTCAAGTGAGACAAAAAAGCACTTGAGGGTTTTGAACAGAAGAGTGACATGTTTAAACAAGATTACTCTGATTCCTGAGTTGAGAACACTATATGGGGCAAGGGTGAATACAGAGAGTTGTGTTAAGGATCTATGTTGTGAACTCAGAAAAGAAATTATGGTAGCAGTGGAGGCAATGAGAAACAGTGAGACTCTGGACATAATTCGAAAGTATGTGCGTGATGATTGGCTGTGGAGTAGGAGAGGGGATGAGGATGACTCCAAGATGTTTGTCTTGAACAGGAGGAATGGAACTGCTGCTTATCATGATGGAACACTAGAGGAGCTGTGGGTCTGGGAAAGGGTATGGAAAGCACGAGCTCTAATTCAAACAGGTTCAGTTTGAAATGCTTATTGAACATCCAAGTGTGAGGCTGGAGATGACCATCTGCAAATGATCTCAGACTGGACTGAGACCATCTAAGGACAGGAAAAAGAGAAAAGCGCTGAGGACCCAGCCCTGAGGTCCTCTAGAATCTGGAGATGAGTACAGAAGAATAGACTTGCAAAGGAGCTATTTATTACAAAATGCAAGTTTTAACTGAGTCTTAGGACTAGAATCAGAGTCAAAAGGTACAATTTGTATTACACTTGATTTGCTTCTACAACAAGATACTAAAAATAAAAACAATTTCTCCGTTACTTGGTTTATACTTCTTTTCACCAGTCTAGTTGCCTTCAAATCCACTCTGACTCACGGTGACCCATGTGTGTCAGAGTAGAACCGAACTCCATAGAGTTTTCAATGGCTGATTTTGGAGGTAGGCTGTCAAGCCTTTCTTCTGAGGCATCTCTGGGCAGAATCAAACCTCCAACCTTTCAGTTAGCAGCTGAGGACTGAACTGTTTGCCTGCCCCAAGGACTAGTATAGAGTAGGGCTAGGCAAATGAACTGTTGGTGATGGTCTGGAACACCGTTATGCAGGACTCAGTGTCACATGTAGGCTTAATCTTCTTTTTTTGATCTCTGCTTTACGAAGCATGATGTCCTTCTCCAGTAACTGGTCTCTCCTGATAATATGTCCAAATTATATAAAAAAATTCTCACCATTCTTGCTTCTAAGGAGCATTCTGGCTGTACTTTTAAGATGAATTTGTTCATTCTTCTGACAGTCCATGGTATAGTCAATATTCTTTACCAGCACAATAATTCAAAGGCATCAATTCTCCTTTGTTATTCCTTATTGGCGGTATAGCTTTAACATGTGTATGAGGTGATCAAAAACACTGTGGCTTGGATCAGGTGTACCTGTGTCCTCAAGGTGACATCTCTGCTTTTTAACAGTTTAAAGAGGTCTTTTACAGCCAATTTAACCAAGGAAAATTTGATTTCCTTGCTGTTGCTTCCGTGGGCAGTGCTTGTGGGTCCAAGTAAAACGAAATCCTTGAAAACTTCAATCTTATTTCTGTTTATCATGATGTTGCTTATTGGTCCAGTTGTGAGGATTTTTGTTTTCTTTATGTTGATGTGTAATCCATATGTAATCCAATGCTCTGATCTTCATCAGGAAGTGCCTCAAGTCCTCTTTGCTTTCAGCAAGCAAGGTTATGTCATCTCCATAGCATGGATTGCTAATGAGTCTTCCTCCGATCCTGATGCCCCATTCTTCATATAGTCCAGCTTCTCGGATTATTTGCTCAGTGTATAGGTTTGTTATAATTCGCACAGCTGAATGCTTCTGCATAGCAAATAAAACACAGGTGAACATCATTCCAGTAACTCTGCTTTCAGCCAAGCTCTATCTGACATCAGCAGTTATATCACCTGTTCATGCCATCTTCTGAATCTGGTCTGAATTTACGGCAGCACCCTGTTGATGTACTGCTGCAACTGTTTTTGAACAATCCTCAGCAATATTTTACGTTAATTTAATCATTTGTGCATTAGGTTGGATTACCTTTCTTTGAAATAGGCATAAATATGAACCTCTTCCAGTCTGTTAGCCAGGTAGCTGTCTTCCAAATTCCTTGACATACGAGGACTGCCACTTAAGTTCGCAAATCATTCTAGAAAAAGTGCTACATATCTCATTTCTGAAAATTACTATGGTCACCTTTGAAGTACTCCTCTTGGGAAGTTATGCACCTACACCAGTACCCAGTCCACCCTTCAAAGCAATTGTGGAACTCTTTTTCTGGAATGGCCATCACAGCTATCATTGTATTAACCCTGATGTCGTGAATGTCATCAAATGTCTTCCTTTCAGTATTTCCTAAAAAGTCATGGGGGCCAGACCAGCTGATTAGGGATGGTGTTCGAATACAGTTATTTGTTTGCTGGCTAGAAACTCCCTCACAGACAACTATACAATTAAGTTCACGAACTTGCCACCTTGCCACCGTGTGCACTGGCCATTCCAGAAAGAGTTCTAAAAAACTGCTTTGAAAGGTGGACTAGGTGCTGGCATTGGTACATAGCTCCCCAAGGGGAAGAGTGATACTCAGCAATAAAGTATGTAGCATTTATAACAATTAAGTTCGCAGACTTAATTGTCAGACGTTGTAGAATGGTGAGCACTTCCAGCAACGCACCTGTTAGTTGAAATACTCAACCCATCTGTATCAATTCCCGGAGTCTTGCTTTCCACCGGTCTTCAGTGCAGCTTGAGCTTCTTCCACCAGTACCTTCGGTTTTGATCATATATTACCTCCTGAAATGGCTAAATGTTGACCAATTCCTTTTATTATAGTGACTCACGTATCTTCTTCCATCTTCATTTGATGCTTCCTGTGTCATTCAACATTTTCTCTACAGAATCCTTCAGATTGCAACTCAAAGATGGAATTTTTTTTTTCTACTTAAGAAATGCTGAGCATCCACCTCTCTGCTACTCTGTTTGCTTGGGTGCTCTGGGTTTCATATGGAAAATGGAGGTGGATTGTAAACTTCCACTTAATCCCAATAAAAATGTTAAAAAAGAAATGCTGAGCATTTTTTTTCTTTGGGTTTTCTAACAATATGTCTTCACACATGTCATTGTGATACTTTGATTCTTGAGGTACCTTTTGAAAGCTTCTGTTCAGATTTTTTACTTAATTATTTCTTTCACTTTAGCTACTGATGTTCAAGAGAAAATTTTAGAGTCTCTTCTGACATTCATTTTGGTATTTTCTTTCTCTCCTGCTTTTTAATGATCGCCTGCTTTTTTTCATGTATGATGTCCTTGATTCCATTCCACAACTCACCTGGTCTTCTGTTGTTAGTGTTCAATGCATCAAATCCATTCTTAAGATGGTCTCTAAGTTTAGGTGGGATATGCTCAAGGTTCGCATAGCTCATTCTAATTTTCTTCAGCTTCAGCTTGAATTTGCATCTGAGCAGTTGATGTTCTGTGCCACCATTGGCCCCCGGCCTTGCATTTACTGATGATACAGAGCCTCCCAATTGTCTTTTTCCCACAGATGCAGTCATTTTGATTTCTGTGTATCCCATCTGGTGAGGTCCATGTAGATGGCTGCTGTTTATGTTGCATTTGCAAAGCAGAAGTCATTGGTCTTAAATTCTATCATGTGATCTCCAACATTGTTTATATCTCCAAGGCCTTATTTTCCAACTACCAGCTTTTGCATTCCAATCACCAGTTATTATCAATGCATCTTTTTTGGACTATTTTTAAAAAATATTTTCTTGTGCTTTAAGTGAAATTTCACAATCTAAGTCAATTTGTCATACAAAAACTTATACATTGCTATCTAACTCTAGCTGCTCTCCCCACCCTGTGAAAGCACACTCCTCCTTTCCAGCTTATATTTCCCGTGTCAATTTAGCCAGCTCCTGTCCCTCTTTACCCTGTCGTCTTGGCTGCAGACAGCAGATGCCCAGTTAGTCTCATGTATCTACTTACGCCAAGAATCACACTCTTTGTCAGTATCATTTTTATCAATGCATCTTGCTCACATGTTTGATCAATTTCAGACTGTAGAAGTTGGTAAAAATCTTCAGTCATAACCCCACAAAACCAAACCCACTGCTGTTGAGTCAATTTTGACTCATAGCAACCCTATAAGGCAGGGTAGAACTGCTCCATAGAGTTTCCATGGGGCGTCTGGCAGATTCAAACTGCCAACATCTATGTAGCAGACGTAGTACTTAACCATTACACCACCAGGGTTTGGGGCCTGCCATTAATGTTTACTGTTATGATTCTAAAAGATCTTCCATGTGTGAATTTAATAATTTATAAATACCTGAAAATTCATATGTGTTTAAGTTTTTATTTGGCTAATCATCTCCAGTCAAACAAACAAACAAAATAAAAACACAAGTGTTTCTTTTGTTTTTAACCTTTAGTAACTTAAAAGCTTAGCAACAGCTAATTTTAAGTTGTGAGTAATCAAAACAACTGGGTTAATTAAAAAACACAAATCAATAATGCTTTAATATGCAAGAATGTCAAAATTAAGAATACATTTAACTTTTCATCCATATTAAGTCTTTTTGAAATACTTGAATAAAATAAATTTTCCTGCCACAGACCAGTATTAAATCTCTAGTTCCACAATTAGAGTTCTAACACTGAACTGGAAAATTAACAGCGGGTTTAGCCTTGGTTCAACAGGCAGAAATATGGAGGCAGTCTGGAGTGTAATTAGATGCATTACTGCCCTCCAAGACCATTCATGTTATACCAGGGGTTTCTTTTTAAACTCCCCAAATACCTTCCCTTCTCTGTTATCCTGGTAGAGTTCTCTGCTTTTGTTTTTTCTTTTTTTTCTTCAGCCAATCACATGTTTTTGGCACTACATGTTTCTTTAATGACTTCCGTGAAAGACTTAATACCATTAGAATTTTTCACTTAGCTGAATATTTTATTCAGCAATTCTAGAAATGTGTTCATTTCAATTTACTTAATATAGTATTAGTCCTTACAGTTTTAATAACAAAATAATGAACAAACAAATTGCCACTACCTTTGACGTACAGTTGAACTGCCAGGTTTGGGCAATGGTAAATAACAGTAGAGAAAATTACAGGAGTGCTTTAGTGTCCGTAGGGTCTCCATACAGTGCAAACGGTGAAGTTCCTCGGCTGCTAACCGAAAGGCTGACGGTTCAAGTCCCCCTAGTGGTGCCTTGGAAGACAGGTCTGGTGATCTACTTCAAACTGCATGAAACATTTCTTTGCTCTGATACCGATGGAGTTACCATGAGTTGTAATCAACTGGATAGTGACCGGTTTTAGTGCGCAAGTGGTTTGGACAGGTTCTCATTCTCTCTCAAACACAAGAGTGACGCAGTCTAAATGTGACATCAAACACTGAACAGCATGGTTGGTTAAAAATAATTTCTCTATGTAAGCCCAAATCATATCCTTTAGGAATCTTACTCATCATTCATGGAAAAAAATATGGAATCATAGAGGTTAAGCATTCAAAGAGGATTAGAAATGGTCACTTCATCCTCCTCGATTTCCAGATCAGAAAATGGAGTCCCAGGGCAGACACGACCACTACCCTAGCACGAAAAGTTCACCACTTCCGACTCCTGGTCCCCTTCTATGCTGCTTCATAAGATTATGCACAAGGCTGCAATAGCTGCCTTCTTAGTTCTAATACATATACTCTAACATTTTAAAACATATGCTTAGAAACACGGGTTAGAGTACATTTTAAGCATCACTCTTCTAACCTAGAAGGTCTAAAAGGGGACATTTTCACCTTTCGTAAAAACGTTTAAATATTATCGACACACTAACAGTCCAAAGAATTCATCATATAAATAAGAAGTGTAATCTTAAAGCAAATTCCAATATCCTTGCTCTTGCTTGGTGAACAAAACCCCAGAACCTAAGTATTATGGAACTTTATTATTCCATTTATATTACGGACAAAAATTGCTTCTGTTTTCTATTTTTTTTTCAGAAATAATCCTTTCTGTGGCACAATTTCATTTTTCTCAATCAAAGCTCCTTCTATTAGCATATAACCAAAAATCATATTCTATAGGAAAAGAGTCACATAAAGACTAACAGTGAAAGCTTTCTTGTGTTTATTTCTGTTAAAAAAAAAAACTAAGGAAAAGAGATAACCAGGTGGTTTGAATTTTTAAAAATTAAGTAATTTTAAGCATCATTAGTTTAAGTTTGTTAAATCTAAAGCAAACCACTAATTGTTCATATTAAGCAAAATACAAGAGTGCAGAAATTGTTTACATCAACTGTTACTAAGTCATACTTTTGAAAATACAAGGGAGATTTTTAAAAAAGCAAGCAGTAGAATAGTAATCTAGCTGTCATACTAAAGCATTTTTTTAGCACTGTAAGAATGAAAATGAAGATTAATTTTTAGTGCTACTTTATTGCCTTTAAGTACAATATTGAATTTTTTCAAAAAGGCTTTTTATAGACATTTACATGCTGTTTATTTTCCTTTGTATTGGATTTTTCCCCCTTTTCATGTCAGTAAACATTTATCAAACAACCATTATGTGTGTAGCAGTGCTCAATGCATTAAAAATTCACTGCTGTTGAGTTGATTCCAACTCATACTGACCCAACAGCACAGAGAAGAACTCCTAGGGTTCCCAAAGCTGTAATCTTTACAGAAGAAGATTGCCACATCTTTCTCCCATTTACCAGCTGGCAGGCTCTATCCGCCAGTTAGCAGTCAAGTGCTTAACCACTGTCCAACCAGAGCTCTTTGTGCTATGCATTAAGGACACGACAACAATTACGATTTGGTCCCTTCCCTCAAAAGGTTCATTACAACCCAGGGCAGTGGCAGACTTGCAAAAAACCTGATCAAAATATAGCACAAAAATTGCTACCTAGTATTGGTAATTGTCATGATACAGTGAATTGGGGCTGGGTTAGTGGTTAACATACATGTAAACGAGACTGTGTCTTAGTCAGGAGGTCAACTGTGTCTGACTGAGTTTCTTAGTGCAGAGATCCTGGGAACCATGCTTTCCAAACAAGTTAAAATGCTTCTCGAAGGCCTTTCTGTTTTCTGGAATGTTCTGAAAAATTTTAGTATATTATGAAAGCTGTTCATTTATTAATGTACTTGCCTAAATATGTGTGACACTGAACTGAAATCCTAAAAACATGTATATGCTACTTATTCTTTGTTATGTACCTGTTCATGTAAAAAGCAATACCTGATAAATTATAGTTTAAATTCTTTACATGCGTAAGGCTGACAGAATGGCTATAATAAAAATATACGGTTAATTTTAAGCTTCCAATGAATAGTTTAAAAGCTAATTTTAGTTAACAAAATGAACACAATTTAAAATATAAATAACACTGAAGGAAACACTGTCAAAAATTCTTTTTCATATTGGTAAATGTGCATTAATTTAAGATAGCTTTAAACTAGCTATTTTCTGGTTAATATTAGCATAACATTGTATGATTTACTGTAATACTCCAAGTTTTTGTGAATTATTTTACACTACATGAACACGTGTCCCACCTTTATTGAATGCTGTCTCGACATGAACTAATCTGCTGAACTAGGGGAATAAGTGCCAAATTAGCAGATGTTTACTTTGAACATCCTGACGGTTGGAAAATAAATTCCCCCCCTTTCCCCTTTAATCCTTGTTTTGCAAACATTTCACAGCACAATGGACAGACTGCCAGTGAACTGATGCAAATATAAATCACTGCCCTTTTAAAGTCTTGGATAATGAGAAACAATGTATAACTCACTTCTGTTCAATTTTAAATGGTATATTTGGTGATATTTTGATAAAATAAAAATTGGAGAACTCCACCTGTCTCTAGGTCTTAATCACAAACTTTCCTGAACTGAGTGCTCTACACATTTGGACAAATTACATCCACTAGAGCGAAGGAAATAACACACAAGTATCTGAGTCACTGCCATGTACTATGAAGACTGTTCTTAAAAGCAGAGGTTACTTTAGAGTGTGGGTCAGTGTTTTTTCACCCATCTGTAAATTCCTTATATTTAGATTCACCATAACCAGCATATAGGCCAAGAAATTATGTCGTGGCACTTACAGTTAGTGTGGCATTTAAATGTTTCTTAAAGGAATGTAGGCAAGCCAGCATCGCTTCTAAACAGTTTCAGTACAGCTCGTTAGACAGCACCGTGATGCTGAATGCCTGAAGGCAGTTGTACTCTATTCTTAGCAACTGCGATAGTTGCGGAGAGTATTAAAACCCTAGTAGCATAGTGGTTAAGTGCTACAGCTGCTAACCGAAAGAAGACAGTTCAAATCCACCAGCAGCTCTTCGGAAACACTATGAAGCAGTTCTGACTCTGTCTGTATGGTTCCAATTGACTTCACGGCAGTGGGTTTTTATTAAAGTATTCAAATAGTCTTGCTGCTCCTTGGTGGGGTAGTGGATGAGAGCAATAGCTGCTAACCCAAAAGTCTGCAGTTCAAATCCACCAGGCACTAATCCTAAACCCCAGGGGTAGTTCTGTTTTGTCCTACAGGGTCTCTATGAGTCTGAATCCACTACGCGACAACGACTTTTTTCTGCTCCCTTAAACATGAAGTTCTGGAGCAATCGCTCCTTTCCCTACCAAAGGGGGTAACACCACCCACAGAGCCAATTTTAACCAGCCTTCAGCCATCCATCAACGCTAGCCATTATTCCGCTGAGAACAGGCACTCTCCACGTCCTGTAGCAAACGAAGGAAAGGATTCCAAAAGTTCTCAGCAACTTTTGAGGGCCCAGTTATCCAACCCTATTACTTCCTACAACTTTCCAAACCCGAAAAGAATTCAAAGAGGCAGCTCCCCCCGCAGCCACAGCTGGTCTCTGGTGGGGCGCAAGAAGCCAGTACCGCGGCCCATTCGGGCACCACCGTCCCTAGGGGCCACAGAGGTAGCAGCTCCTCACAGGGCTGGACCTCGAGGTGCCATGCAGACACACACTTGCCTCCAGACATTCACCTACTTCCAACACACACCAGCCTGCAGAGAAGCCCTGGCCGGCCCCGCAGTGCTTACCTACAGCTCAGCCGAGGTCGTTGGGCTGGGCCGGCTTTGGGGGGATTTTTTTTTCTCTTTTTTCACAAGTGCCGTGCAACTTCTCTTTGGCTCAGGGCGCGAGGGTTCGGCTTCTCTGTTTCCCGCAGCAGTCCCTGCGGTCCTACTGCGTGGCTGCGCTCGGCTGCCCCCTCCCCATCCGGGGCGGCCGCCACGCCACGCCCCCGCCACTGCCCCAACTCGCCCTGGCCCCAGGCACCCTGCATCCCGTAGCGGCGCCACACCGGGCCGGCCCTGGGCCTGTCCAGGGCCAAGGGGGCTGCGGCGGGCTCCAATCCTGTACCCGTCACCCCCGGGGCATGCTCCCCGTGGGCAGGGCGACAGCCCTTGTGTGACACTTCTCCTTAGCCGCGCGCCACTTGCCTCTGGCGTCGTGAGAGCGCCAGGCGGAGAGGTGAGTGCAGGCACAGCATGGTGGTCCTGGAGAGGCCCTTGGGAATGAGGACCGTCCCTGGCTACACCGGCAGACAGCCCGTCGGGGCGCTCCTCAGCTGCGGAAGTGGCTTGATTCAGACGTGGGCGGCCAGCACAGCTTGTGGGCGACAGCGCAGCGTCCTCGCGCTGGAGCACAGCGCCCAGCGACGCTCCGCAGCCCTTGAAGCCTGGCATCAGGTGTGGGGCGAGGACTAGGGCTAGGGAGTGCACACGTAACCTCGCCAGGCCCCTCCAAAGTCAAGGCCGTGGGCCCCCCTGACGTTGCAGAAGGCACGGGCGCACCACCACGGGGGGCACTCACCTGCCAATGGCAGACAGTGACTGGTAAAACAAAAAAACAAAAACCAAACCAAACTAGTTCTCGTGGAGTCAATTCAGATTCAGAGGGTCTTCACAGGACAAACTAGAATGGCCCCATACAGTTTCTAAGTGGTACCTGGTGGATTTGAACTGCCGTAACTGTTAAACAGCGGAGCTGAGGTGGCTCCTCTTAGACACACCTAATTTGCCTGGTAAGCCATACAGATTTTTTATTTGTGTTTTTACAAGGTATCCCGGTGGGTCACTGTTTCAACTGATTGTGGTAAGAGACACCAGGGCACGGCCTAATCTGGCTCCAAGGACCACTGAAGGTGATAACTTTTCGTGTTTGTTTTGGCCTAACTGGCAGAGGAAACCTTAGTCCAAAGGACCACTAGGAGGGGAAGGACTGCTGGACCTCCAGTTGCTGTACTGACTCAAGGGATTTTGAGAGGTCCAGTGCTGCTTACTGTTCCTCCTGGGAGGGGTCCCTGAGACTTGCTTTTATATCCCCAGTGCCTGGCAGGTTGGGTGTATTTTATTAGCTGGCTGAATTTTGTTGATCGTTCTAGAAGTTTAAGCCAGTTTCTCATCTCTGTTATGCGTGATGGTTTTCCGGCAGGAATGTGGCAAAATACGGAAATCTCTGGTTATTTTACGTCTTAGTGGAGCGTCTGCCATTGGTATTAGAGAATAAATCTATTCCGATTAGCAGTCTACTTGCCCTAAAGAATTTACTTGTTCAGTGGAAATCCTAATTTAAAATTATCCGAGAAAGAAAAGAAAGCTTTTTTTTAAATTAATTTTTTAATTTAGTATGACTGAGTGAAAATGTACATTCCCATATAAATTTACATGAAGAAAGCTTCTAAAGGCAAATCTAAAACATCTTCCTGCTGCTGTTGAATGTGGAGTTGAGTGTGTGTAGTAGATAGTAGTTACGTGGATTTAGTGTTTTGGTTTGTTTCTTAATTGGAAAATATTGCTTTAGAAGGTCTTTAAATTCTTTAATATGTTTCTCTATTTTCTTTCTGAGAAGCATGGGAATAGTTCCTATTTATTTTTCTTGATCACAAAAGAACTAAAAATTCTAATACTTGTGATCTCTTTGCCAAATACTATTATTGGTACTACAAGTTGGAAAAAATAGACATACTGCATAATATTGCAATATAATTTTTCTTTAAAAATGTAGGTTTAAAATTATGTTCTGGAAGGACTAGCAAAATCTAAAAATACTGATTTATTTATGCTTATCAGGAGATATATTCTAGGTAGGCAATTAAGATTGATAATACTTTACTTTCTCAAAATTGAAATACCTTACTAGCGTCTCTTAATGTGATTATATGAATTTTTTTTTTTAGTGACAATATACCCAACCAATCATACAGCCATTTGCAATGGCTGTGTTCCCATTGTTTAATATTTAGTTGTGAAGTTTGTTTACTTCACTTCTGGTTTTAAAAATATTATATTTAGGATAATTTCATGTACACGTATGTGCATGTGTGTATATATACACATCTGCTAAGCTGATTAGAACTGATTTCTCAGTTCTAGTTACAGTTTTAGCAAAGAGAAGTATACACTGAAGCCCGACTTATCAGCCCTGCTTCTGTGAATTAGGACCCTCAGATTTTAAAGTTGGAGAGGTAGGATTACAGGCTGTCAAACCTCTCCCTCACCACTTAAATTCTTTTCTTTAAGCCAGCAACTGACATGTTCTTCCCTAGGGTGCCATCTGCTAGTCAGGGCTGGAACTGCTCTTTTAGACGGCCGCTGAATTTTTTAATCTTGTGCTTTGCCAACGTAATGGAAGTTTAGCAGGTAACTTACGGAATACACAGTATATGTCTTTTCTGATTGTGACAGCCCAGAGCAAAAAAGAAAACAAACAAAAATTGTTGCCTTTGAGTTAATTCCAACTCATAGTGACTCTGTAGTATAGAGTTTCCTAGAAGCTCCTGGTGGATTTGAACTGCCAGCCTTTCGGTTAGCAGACACAGGCCTCAATGACTATGTCACCAGGGTTTCCAGCGTCATCACAGTCCTTTCGGTTAGCAGACACAGGCCTCAATGACTATGTCACCAGGGTTTCCAGCGTGATCACGGTAGAGCAGATTTTAACAGTGCTTTTCCTAAGCACCAAAGCGAAAGATGCATGAAAAACTGTTACTTAAGTTTTTTTTTTGCTTCTCAGTTTAAAATTGCTTGCATAAGACAAGGTCATGAAAACTCCATGGACACATTCAGACTCCCTGAGTGACCAGATTGCTTGGTTGAAGACTGGGGAGACCACGGTGTGAGGGAGACCATCTAACTCAATTGGTATAACGTAGTGTATAAAGAAAATGTTCTGCATTCTACTTTTGGTGAGTAGTGTCTGGGATCTTAAAAGCCTGTGAGTGGCCGTTTAGGAGACTCCACTGTTCTTACCCCTTTGTGAGCAAGGGAGAATGAGGAAAACTAAAGAAATGGCGGAAGGTTGGTCCAATAGATGAATCACATCTACAACACACTGATTGCTCAGACAAGGATCGCAATGGAGCTGGAGAAAAATGTAGAACAAAACTCTAACTCAAAAAGGAAAAAAACAGAATTGCTGACCTGATAGAGACTGTAGAAGCCATGAGATTATGGCCCTTTGACACATCAAGTCGCTCCTGAGATTCACCCTTCACCCAAGGATTGGACAGGCCCATAATACAAACGAGATTTAACAGGCTCACCAGCCCAGAGGCAAGGACTAGAGGGGACAGGAAAGCTGGTAACAGGGATCCCAAGTTTGAGAAGGGAGAATGTTGACCAGTTGTGGGGTTGTTAATTATTGTCATAAAACAATACACATACCAGCAGTTTAATGAAAAACTACTTTGTTCTGTTAACCTTCATCTAAAATACAGTAGAAAAATTGCTTATATAGATATTATTGTTTGTTCATTATGTTAATTGGCAGTGCATTGTATTTCAGTTATTAATGGGGCATAAATGCTTACAGCAATTTTGTAAAATAATTAAACTACTATTTCTTGAACATCTGTTATGCTTAAGACCTGGGGCTGGGTGTTGGGGAGGCAAGACGGTTACACCTTCTCCATTCAGAGAATTCTCATGCTGAGGTCCTAAAGAGCAGTTTCAGCTTTCCTCCCCCTGATTTTCTCCCCCCTGTTCAGTCTCTGCTGTGTTCCAGCAGGCCGGGCTTGCTCTTCTGGAGAGACAATGGCTCCTTGCCCCTTGGATTCACCCCATCCAGACCATCTGGCTCCGTCAATGCCTTTTCTTTTTTTCGACTTCCATCATGGATTGGGAAGCCCTGTTGGCCTAGTGGTTAAGTGCTACAGCCGCTAACTAAAAGGTCAGCAGTTCAAATTCCCCAGGCGTTCCTTTGGAAGCTCTGTGGGGCACTTCTACTCTGTTCTACAGGGTTGCGTTAAGTTGGAATCAACTCAGAGGCAGTGGCTTTGGTTTATGTATCAGGGATTGAATTGTGCCCCCCAAAATGTGTGTAGCGATTTGCCTGGGCCATGATTTCCAGGATTGTGTGATTGCCCCCTGTTTTGTCATTTTCCTGTGCTATAAATCCTAATCTCTACCTGTAATTAATAGTCTGGATTACATTAAAGAGGATTAGGGTGGGACTGTAACACCCTTTCTAAGGTCACCTCTTTGCTGCAGTGTAAAGGGGTTTTTCCTAGAGTGTGGCTTGCACATTTTATTCTTTTACTGTACAAGAGATTAAAGGGAAGCAAGCAGAGTTAGGGACCTCATGCCATCAAGAAAGCAGTGCCAGTTCACACCAATGGACACATGCACCAGAATGTTTATTGCAGCACAGTCCATGATAGCAAAAAGATGGAATCAACCCAGATGCCCAACAACAGAAGAATGGATAGGTAAACTATGGTACATATACTCAGTGGAGCACTACGCAATGATAAAGAACAACGATGACTCCAGGAAACATCTCATGACTTGGTTTCAACTGGAAGACATTATGTTGAGTGAAAGCAGTCAGTGACAAAAGGACAAATATTGTATGAGACCTCTATGATAAGATCTCAAAAACAGACTTGTGTATAGAAGAAAAGACACTTTGACAGCTGCAACAGAGGAAAGGGGGGGAGGGTTTAGATTAGATAGTTGCTAGGTATCTGGTTGGGTGAAATCGGTGATAGCACACATTAGAAACAAGAACAATATTAAGTGGACTTATAACATGAGTACTCCTTCCATCTTAACCTAATATTGCAAGGATAGAGTAGCTGGGGCTGGGGCCGGGACCATGCTCTTAGGCGAAAGCGAGGCCAATTGGCACAACTAGCGTTTTGCTAAGAGGGCTCTCTGCACCCCACGTTGGTGAGTGGTGTCTGGGGTCTTAAAAGCTGCCAAGCTGCCATCCGAGGGCACAGCATACGGTCCCAACTCAGCAGGAATGGATGCTCACTGAGGACCAAAATGACATGGGGGAAAGACAACCCAGAAGACATAGAGACCTACAAGAGTGGGTGCTACATCGACTTGGGACCGGAACAGCCGGATGGTGCCCGGCCACCACCAGTGATAGCCACAATGGAGCTCACTAAGTTGAGTCTCACTGGCAACACAAGAATAAAATGGGGTGCACCCTGAGATCCCCACTAAAAGACCTCAATTGATGGTCCAGTGGTTTCAGGGTTCCCCTGGGAGCATGGCCCCTCGCCCTGATGCTGCCCTTGACCATAAATCATAACGAAGGTCCACGCTTCGGACAGGAATGTATTGGACTTGGCGATGCAGAGTGACCATATATTGGATGCACTTTATGGTTCTATACATCTGTAGTATGTCATCCTGCTGACCTCTGGCTGGAGGAAGGAGAGTAGGTGGAGAGGAGGGAAAAAAGAGACTGTTGGGAGAACGAGACATGTATGGAGCAGAGAGGAATAGTGTGCTGTCATTGGGCAGGGAGAGCAGTGGAAGCTGCATATAGGTGGGTATGTAAATTTATATGGGAATGTACATTTTCACTTAGTTATATTAAATAAAAAATTTTTTTTAAAAAAAGAAAGAAAGAAAGCAGTGCCAGGAGCGGAGTACATCTTTTGGAAAGGCCCCAGGGGTCTCTGTACCTTAGAAGCTTCCAGTCCAGGGGAAGACTAATGAAAAGGACATTCCTTCAGAGCCAACAGAGAAAATCTTTTCCTAGAGCTGACACCCTGAATTTGGACTTTTAGCCTGCTGGCTGTGACAAAATAAAATTTCTCTTTTTAAAGCCATCCACTCTTGGTATTTCTGTTAGAGCAGTACTAGATGACTGAAACAGCTCTTGCCCCTTTCCTCTTTCTCGAACACCTAGCTCTTGTGCCATCTCTGCTCCTTCTTGATGGGCTGTGCAGCACCACTTGGCTGGAGAACCATTTCCCTGGTGCGTGCCACCATGCCGGTGGACTCCCAGGGGGATTTCCAAATTCTTTTTTCATTTTAGTTTTTTTTAATTCTCAGTTTCTTGTTGCTACCATCCTTCTTTTCTTTTCTGCTGAACGCATGGCACTCTATGCCATTTCTACTTCTTTCTAGATGGGCTGTGTAGCATTGCTCACCTGGGGAGCCCCTTCCACAGCCAGTACTACCTAACCAGATGACTCCTTTGGGGCATTTTTTTTGTCTTGGTTTCTTGCCTCTCTCTACCTTCCTTCCTTTCCTTTCTCTCAGACACCTAGTGTTGCATGTCGTATCCAATCCTTCTGACAAGCTGTGCCATGCTGTTTGGCTGGGGAGCTTTGTCCCTGGTTCATGCCATCTTGCCGGTGGGCTTCCTCAGTACGTTTATTTTCTCTTCTTTTCTCAGTTTCTTGTCTCTCTCTACTTTCCTTCCTTACCTTTCTCTTGACCTGATGCTATGTGCCATCTCCAGTCTTTCTTGACAGGCTTTGGAGTGCTACTTGGTTGGGGATCTGCTTCCGGTGGGCTATCCTGGGGCATATTTTTTTTCATTCTTTTCTCAGTTTCTTGTCTCTCTACTTCCCTTCTTCCCAACTACCTGCTGTATATTTTTTTCCTCAGTTTTCTGTCTCTGCCTACCATCTTTTCTTTTACCCGGCTATCTGGCCACATATGCCTTTTTCTCTTTCTTTTTTTAATAATCTAGTTTCTTATCTCTCCCTTCCTCTGTATCTCTCCACCCATCTGTGTGTGCTGCATCTGTCTCTTCATGATGAGCTATGCCACACTGCCTGGCTAGAAAGCCGTTGGCACACAACTTCCCTGGTCAGCACAACCTTAATGGCAGCTCAGATTTTTTTATTTTTATTTTTTGGCTTCTGTTTCTCATTCTCTTCTCTGCCACACCAACTGAGCTCCACACATCGTATTCTGTCCCCTCTCTCCTGCCTGTCTTCACTGTACACAGAAACTACCCTGCACTGCTCCCTGCCGCACTCTGTTGGTCTAAGTATGTGCTGCAAATGACACATCTCAGCTCTTCCCCTTCCACTGGACCTACTCTGCTCCACCATAGCTGAGAGGTGGGCCCTGCTCATTAGATAAGGTGGTGAGAAGTATTGTGTCCATAGAAAAGCAAATAACAAAGAATGCTCACTCTTCTTGCTCAGACATAGCCAAAAGGCAGGACAAAGCAAGGAAATCTACAATAAATAAATGAAGAAAATAATTACCAAATGTCCTGAAGACAGCAGACAGTATCAAAGCATAATAGCATAGGATCTTTCCAGTTGGTGTCCAAAATAAAACATCTGATGACTGTCCGGTAGATGAAAAGGTACTAGAACTATCTGATAGGGAATTCTAGTTTCTAATATGCAGGGATGTCCAAGAGATGAAGGAAAAATCAGTCAGAAATGATGAAAAAGTAGACAAAATCATGGAAAAGACAGAAAAAAATAAACACACACACACACACACACACACACACACACAAAACACAGAGAAATGATACAGGAACAAAATGCCAAAATAAACTCACAACTAGAAGTCATGCAAAAACAGTTTGAAATCCAGAACATAAACAATGAGATTTCAGAAATGGATAGTGTCATAGAACATTTTAGGAGCAAATTTGAAACAATGCTAGACAGGATCAGCAACTCTGAAATGAATCATTGGGTACCATTTAGTCTGAGGAAAAATCGAAGAATGAAGAAAAATGAAGAAACCGTGAGAATGATGTGACATACGATCAAATGCAAAACTTCTGAGTGATCAGAGTTCCAGAACAGGGAAAAGAAATGGGAAACAGAGAGACTATTGAAGATTTGCTGGCAGAAATTTTCCCTAAGAGCATGGATTGAATTGTGTCACCCCAAGAATGTGTGTAGTAATGTGACTAGGTGATGATTTCCCAAGATTGTATGATTATCCTCCATTTTGTGATTTTCCTATGCTGTAAATCTTAATCTCTGCCTGTGATTAATAGAAAGAATTATGTTAAAAGAAGATTAGGGTGGGGCTGTAACACACTTACTAAGGGAATTTCTCTGGTGTGTGGCTTGTACCACCTTTTGTCCTACAAGAAATAAAAATAAAGGGAAGCAAGCAGAGAGTCAGGAACTTCGTACCATCAAGAAAGCAGCACTGGGAACAGAGTGCATCCTTCAGACCTGAGCTTCCTGCACCCAGATGCTCCCTGGTCAAAGACTGATGCAACACAAGGACCTTCTTTCAGAGCCAACAAAGAAAAAGTGCTTTCTCTGGAGCAGACACCCTGAATTTGGACTTTTAGTTTGCTAGTCTGTGACAAAGTAAAACTTCTCTCTTTAAAGCCATCCACTTGTGGTATTTCTGTTGAAGCAGCACTAGATGATTAAGACACCTAATGTCATGAAAAATGAAAAGCTGATCATACAGGAAGCTGAGTGAAGCCTCTCCAGAATAGACCTCAAAAGAAAAACATCAAAGCATATCGGCATATTGTAATCACACTTGTGAAAACTAAAGACAAAGAATCCTGAAAGCAGCTTGAGAAAAAGGAGAAGTCACATACAGAAAGGAAACAATAAGAGTAAGCAGTGACTAGTCAGCAGAAACCATGCAAAGAAGGTGAAGGGATGAAAAAATTTGTCAACCAAAGATAATGTATCTTGCAAAACTTTCATGCAGATGTGATGGTGAAATTAGGAAATGTCCAGATAAATGAAAATTAAGGGAATATGTAAAAACCAAACTAAACTTAGAAGAACTATTAAAGGAAGTCCTTCAGTTAGAGAATGAACGACATAAGACAGCTGCCTCAATGTGCGATGCAGGACTACATCAGCCAGATACCGAATGAAGCAATAAACTCTTAAAGGATAAAACAAAACTACAATATTCAAATCAGGGAACCAAAGAGGTTACTCTGTAAATACCAACAACTTCAGAACAATAAAAGAGGCAATAAATGGTGTAGGTCTAGAAGTTGCAAATGGAGAGGAAGGCATAGTGATAGTATCTTGGACGTCTGGTACTGCTCTAACAGAAATACAAGGAGTGGATGGCTTTAACAAAGAGAAGTATTCTCACTCAGTCCAGTAGGCTGGAAGTGTGAATTCAGGGTGCTGGCTTTAGGGGAACACACTCTCTCTGGCAGCTCTGGAGGAAGGTCCTTGCACTGCTTCAGTCTTTCTTTGGTCTGAGAGCATCTTGGTGCAGGAATGTTAGGTTTGAAGGTTGTGCTGTGCTCTTGGTGCTGCTCTCTTGATGGGATGAGATCCCCAGCTTTCTGCTTGCTTTCCTTTCCTTTTATTCTGTTATAGGATAAAATAACAAAAGGTGATGAAAACCGTACTCCAGGGAATCTGTCTTTACGTTGGAGCAGGGAAGTAACCTGAGAAAAGCTGTTATCCCACCGTAATCCTCTTTAACATAATCTAATCTGTTAGCCACAGGCAGAGATGAGAATTTATAGCATAGAAAAATCACAAAATGGAGGACAATCACAAAAGACTGGGAATCATGGCCCAACCAAATTGCTGCATACATTGTGGGGGTGGACATATTTCAATTCATGACGGATACCAAGTAATAAGAGTGGATCAGATTTAGATAAGGGTAAATTTCAAGTTAACCATAAAGAATATTAACAAACCTATTCATCAAAATAAAGAAGGAAAACAAAGTCTCAGTAAACGCAAAATCTACAAGAATGAAACAGAAAAAAACTCTAGGAAGAAAAGAATTCACAGAGGGTAAGATGAACAAAGAACATGTCAGTGTCATGGGTTGAACTGTGTCCCCCCAAAAATGTTTGTAGCCATTTAACCAGGCTGTGATTCCCAATGTTGTATGATTGTCCTCCATTTTGCTTTTCCTGTGATGTAAAAGAGAATTACAGTGGGACTGTAAATCCCTTCCTAAGACTACCTACCTGCTCCAGCATAAAGGGAGTTTCCCTGGATTATGGTTTGCACCACCTTTTATCCTTTTATCTTACAAGAGATAAAAGGAAAGGGAAGCAAGCCGAAAATGGGTAACATCATACCATCAAGGAAACAGCACCAGGAGTAGAGCACATCCTTCAGACCTGAAATTCCTACATAAAGATGCTACCCTACCACAGACTGATGCAACACAAGGACTTTCTTCTAGGGCTGACAGAGGGAAAGTTTTCCCCCAGAGTGGACATCCTGAATTTGGACTGGTAGCCCACTGGACTGTGTAAGAGTAAACCTTCTGTTTTTCAAGCTATCCACTTTATGGTACTTCTGTTACAGCAGCACTAGGTGACTAAAAGTGAATTTGGTACCGAAAGTGGGGTGCTGCTCTAACAAATACCTAAAATGTGGAAGCAATTTTAAAGCTAAATGAAAAGAAAACTTAGAAGGAACAGAGACTTGTTAACACTGTAAAGGTACAGATTGTGAGAAACATCAGAAAACTAGTGGTGGTAGGTGGGTAGCACCAGAACTGGAGCAGTGCAAGACACAGCTGGAGCTGACGCAGAGAGCAAGAAGGCAGAATGCCTGTGCACAGAGGTTTCCTGGTGGAGTGGGGGTGCCTCCACATACTTGAATCAGTGGAGCTAGGCTTGCTGACCCATGGAGTGAGAGCTGAGTGCCTGTGTGCAGGAGGCTTCCTGGCAAGAGTGTGCTGCCTCCGAGCACTGAAACTGATGGAGTTACGGAGCTTTGGAACATTTGCCTCAGTGGGGCAGATGTGAGCCTGAGGCCCAGGCCATGAGGCCATAGGAAGCAGAAGCTGAAGAGACAAAGAGCATGAGAAGTTGAGCTGCCTCAGTCTCAAAAGGTATGGCCATGACCTCAGGGATTTGAATGGGTGGAGACATGGCTTTGTGTGTTTGTAAGGGTGGAATTACCATTCATTTGGGCTTAGGATGCATTTAAAGCTGAGGGGGCAGAGTTGCTGTCCAAGGTGGTCTAGAAGGCAGGGTTGTAGCACAGGGCCAGGGATCTGTACTCCGAATCCAGAGAGTGTGGCTAATACCTAGAATGTGGAGGGCAAGGCTAGTGTGTAAACTGTCTTAGAGAACAGAGGATTATTTTCAAAACTTTGAAGGGCTAATGTAATGTGTTTTGCTGATTTGTTTGTTGCCTGTTTTGCCTTCAGTCTCCATTTGTACCGGACTGTCTAACTTGTGCTTGTTCTGCCATTATATCTTTAGAAACAGAGAGTTTGTGTTCTAGGTTTCACAGATGTAGAGAAATTTTTTAATTTTAGACTTGGAACTGATTTTAGAGTTTTGATATCATATAGGATGAACATATTTTTGCTATGACTCTTGCTGTGATGGGATGAATGTATTACATGTTTCAGAGATGAGATTTTTGGGGGCTAAAGGGTGGAATGTCATGGATTGAACCATGTCCTCTGTAAGATGTGTGTAGCCATTTGACTAGGCCATGATCCCCAATATTTTGTGATTGTCTTCCACTTTGTGATTTTCCTATGCTGTATGTCAAAGAAGATTTAGGGTGGGACTGTAAATCCCTTTCTAAGGTTACCTCCTGTTCCAATGTAAAGGGAGTTTCCCTGAAGCATGGCTTGCACCAACTTTATCTTTTCATCTTACAAGAGACAAAAGGAAAGGGAAGGAAGCAGAAGATAGGGAACCTCACACCATCAAGAAAGCAGCACCAGGAGTAGAGTGTGTCCCTCAGACCTGATGTTTCTGCATCAAGATGCTCCCCTACCAGAGACTGATGCAACACAAAGACTTACCTCCAAAGCTGACGGAGGGAAAGCCTTCCTCTGGAGTGGACGTCCTGAATTTGGAATGGAAGCCTACCAGACTGTGTAAGAATAAACCTTCCTTTGTTAAAGCTATCTACTTTGTGGTATTTCTGGTAGAGCAGCATTAGATGACTAAAACAGTCAGCACCACACAAAACACTACATAATGACAGGAATAAGCTCACATCTACCAATAATTATACTCAATGTAAATATATTAATGTATCCATAAAGATACAGAGTTGTTACCCCATTTGAGTTCATGCCCTGGAGCAGCTGAGCAAATGAAGCATACTCCAAGTTAGAAATAGGAAGAAGGTTTATTAGGAGATATGATAACACTACAAGCTCAACAGCAACACTGGCTGTTCCCCATGGAATCTCAAGAGACAACTTTTACATCAGAGTTTACATGTTGTTTTTTTGCAAGGATTATGCCATGTTTTGAAGCATGTAGCCCACAGATAACTGTATACATCACAAGAAATTCTTTATTAAACTACAGAGATGTATAGCAGACACCTGGACTCTAGTCTGTATGTGTATAATGGGCAAAGACAAAACTTATATAAAAATTCCTCAGCTAGTGGAATTAGACTGCCAAGTCCACTCTGACTGAGATAAGAATAGGAAAGAAAGCTATAGACAGAAAAAAATGCCAGGCAGCCTTCCTAGCTGCTGTCTCCCAGGCTGAAGGCCATTTCTCAAGAGAGCAAAGAAGAGGAGAGAGACTAAGGTCACAGGAGCTGAGGGGGCTCTGCATCTCTTTGGAAAGAGGCCAGTGTAGCTGGTGCAATAAAAAACAGACTATTTAGAATACCATTATAGTATTAGTCATGTTAAACTCTCAATTATTCATTTTGAAAATTAGAAAACATGCTGCCAGGTGTAAAGGTCATGGAGTGACAGAATGTGTTTTAAAAAAATACCCATCTGTATGCTGTCTACACAACTTAGAAACAAAGACATAAATGTATTAAAAATAGAGAGATGCAAAGAAATATATCAAGCAAACAGCTACTGAAAAAGAGCAGGAGTGTTAATACTAACGTCAGATGTTGTTGTTAGGTGCCATCGAGTCAGTTCTGACTCACAGCAACCCTATGAACAACCAAAACACTGCCCAGTCTTGCACCATGTCCATTTTTATGCTTAAGTCCCTTGTTGTGGCCAGGGTGTCAATGCGTCTTGTCAAGGGTCTTCCTATTTTTGCTGACCCTCCACGTCGCCATGAGTCAGATTCGACTCGATGGCACTCCACTGAGCATGACGTTCTTCTCCTTCCTGACAACATGTCCAAAGTATGTAAGATGTAGTCTTGCCATCTTTGCTTCTAAGGAGCTGTACTTCCTCCAGAACAGATTTGTTTGTTCTTTTGGCAGTCCATGGTACATACATTCAACATTCTTCTCCAACACTGCAGTGCAAAGGCATCAATTCTTCTTCTGTCTTCTTTGCTCCTAGTCCAGCTTTCACATGCATATGATGTGGCTTGAGTCAGGCACACTTTAGTCTTCAAGGAGACATCTTCACTTTTGAACACTTTAAAGAGATCCTCGCAGATTTTCCCAGTGCAATACGTCTTTTGATTTCTTGACTACTACTTGCAAGGGCGTTGTTTGTGGACCCAAGCAAAAAGAAATCCTTGGCAACCTCAATCTTTTCTCCATATATGATGCTGCTTACTGGTCCAGTTGTTAGCATTTTTGTTTTCTTGATGTTGAGGTGCAATCCATACTGAAGAGTATGGTACATGATCTTCATCAGTAAGTGTTTCCAATCTTTTCCACTTCCACCAAGTAAGGAGGTGTCGTCTGTGTAATGCAGGTTGTTAATGAATCATTCTCCAATCCTCATACCTCATTCTTCTCTGTATAATCCAATTTGTCATATTATTTGCTCAGCATACAGACTGAAAAAGTATTGTGAAAGGATACAACTTTGATACACACCTTTCCTGACTTTAAACTGTGCAATGTCCCCTTATTCTGTCTGTACAGCTGCCTCTTGATCCATATGCAGATTCTTTAAGAGCACAATTAGGTGTTCTGGAATTCCCATTCTCCACAATGTTAGCCATAATTTATTATGATCCACACAGTCATATGTCTTTGCATAGCCAAGGAAACACAAGTAAGCATCTTTCTGGTATTCTCAGCTATCAGCCAAGATCCATGTGACATCAGCAATGATATCCCTGGTTCCATGTCATCTTCTGAGTCCAGTGTGAATTTCTGGCAGTTCCTTGTCAGTATACTGTTGCAGTCACTTTTGAATGATCTTGAGCACAATTTTCCTTGTGTGTGATATTAATGATATTGTTTGGTAACTTCCTCATTCAGTTGGATCACCCTTCTTTGGAATGGGCATAAATAAGGATCTCTTTCAGTCAATTTGGCAGGTAGCTGTCCTCCAAATTTCTTGGCATAGATGAGTGAGTACTTTCAGTGCTGCATCTGTTTGTTGGATGATCTCAGTTGATATTCCATCAATTCCTGGAGTCTTTTTTTCCCCAGTGCCTTCAATGCAGCTTCAACTTCTCCCTTCAGTACCATCAGTTCCAGATCACATGCTACCTCTTCAAATAGGTGAACATTGACCAGTTCTTTCTGGTATAATGATTGTGTATTCCCTCTATCTTCTTTTGATACTCCTTAAGTCGTCTAATATTTTCCCTGTAGAATCCTTCACTGTTGCAACTTGAGGCTTGAATTCTTCAATTCTTTCAGTTTGAGAAATGCAGAACATTTTCTTCTCTTCTGATTTTCCATTTCCAGCCCTTTGCACATGCCATTATATAATGCTTTAGTCTTCTTGAGGTGTTCTCTGAAATCTTCTGTTTAGGTATTTTACTTCACCATTCCTTCCTTTGGCTTTAGCTGCTCAATGTTCAAGAGCAAGTTTCAGAGTGTCTTTCAATTTGGTCTTTCTTTTTTTTTTTTTTTAATGACCTCTTGCTCTGTTGCTGGATGTCTTCGATGTCGTTCCACAGTTCATCTGGTCTTTGGTCATTAGTGATCAATGCATCATATCTGTTGATGAGATGGTTTTTAAACTCAGGAGGGATATACTCAAGGTCATACTTTGGCTCTCGTGGACTTGCTCTAATTTTCTTCAGTTTCAACTTGAGTTTGCATATGAGCAGTTGATGATCTGTGCCACAGTCAGCACCTGGTCTTGTTCTGACTGGTGATATGGAGCTTTTCCATTGTCTTTTTCCACAGATCTAGTTGATTTGGTTCCTGTGTATTGCATCTGGTGAGGTCCATGTGTACAGTCACCATTTGTGTCGGTTAAAAATTTGCAATAAAGAAGTCGTTGTTCTTGCAGAATTCTATCATGAGATATCTGGCACTATTTCTATCACCAAGGCCGTATTTTCCAACTATCAGTCCTTCTTCTTTGTTTCCAACTTTTGCATTCCAGTCACCAGTACTTATCAATGCATCCTGATTGCATGTTTGACCACTTTCAGACTGCAGAAGCTGGTAAAAATCTCTTCAAAGATGAAGTCTCTTCATCTTTGGCCTTAGTTGTTGATGTGTAATTTTGAATAATGTATTCACTGCCATTCCTTGTAGGCATATGGATATTATCCTGCCACTAATAGCACTGTACTTCAGAACAGATTTTGAAATGTTCTTTTTGATGATTAATGCAACACCATTCCTCTTCAAGTTTTCATTCTCAGCATAGTAGGCCATACAGTTGTCAGATTCAGAATGACCAAAATCAGTCCATTTCAGCTCACTGATGCTTAGGATATTGGTGTTTATATGTTCATTTCATTTTTGATGATTTTCAGTTTTCCTAGTTTCATACTCATACATTCCAAGTCCCAATTATTAATGGATGTTTGCAACTGTTTCTTCTCATTTTGAGTCATGCCATATCAGCAAACAAAGATCCCAAAGGCCTTACTCCGTCCACATCATTTCAGTCGACTGTACTTTGAGGAGGCAGCTCTTCACCGGTTGTTTTCCTAGTGCCTTCCAATCTGGGGGTAGGAGTGCTCACTTTTTGGCACCATATCTAACAGTGTTCCACTGCTGTTTGTAAGGTTTTATCTGTCTAATTCTTTTCAGAAATAGACTGCTGGGTCTTTCTCCCTAGTCTGTCTTAGTCTGGAAGCTCAGCTGAAACCTGTCTACCATGGGTGACCCTGTTGGTACCTAAGTACCAGTGACCTAGCTTCCAGCATCACAGCAACAAGCCTCCACTGACAGACAGGTGGAGATGCTCACTCTACCTTCAGCGTCCTGCCTGATCAGATAAAATAGACTAAAGCAAAGTCCACCATAAAAGACATAGAAGGGTATTATTTAATGATTAAAGGAGCAATTCATCATGAAGGCATAACCATAATAAATATCTGCATACTCAGTGATAGGGCTCTAAAATATATAAAATAAACTAGAGAAATTGACAGTTACACAATAATAGAGATTATCACCAACTCTTGGCTAAGGACAGAACATCTAGAAAGGAACTCAGCAAAGATACAGATGATCTAATGGCCACAATCAACCAGCTTGACTTCATATATATACATAGAACACTCTACCTGACTGTTGCTAACTACAGATTCTTTTCTAACAGGGAATATTCTCCAGACTAGACCATGTTTGAGGCCACAGAGGTAGAGGTTATCAACAAAGAAAAGGGGAAAAAAATCAAATACATAGAAACTGAATAACACCCTTCTTAAAATACACCGGATAATAGAAAGAATCAATGAAAGAATTTAAAAAATCCTAGAATCAAATAAGAGCGATTATTTTTGACAGTTAAACAATAATAGAAGATTTGGTATGAAAACCAAAATTATACCAAAACCCTTGGGACACAGTGCTCAGAGGTCAATGTATAGCAACAGATGCAAACATCAAAAAACAAGAGAGGGACAATATCAAAACATTAGCTCCAGAACTCAAACACATAGAGAATAGCAAAAGAAACCCACAGCCATCAGAAAAAATGAAATAGTAAAGATCAGAGCAGAAACAAATGCAATAGAGAATAGAAAAACAGTAAAAAGAATTAACAAAATCAAAAGTTGGTTCTTTGAAAGGATCAACAAAATTGACAAACTATCAGCCAACCTGAAAAAGAAAAACAGGAGATGGTGCAACTAACTCAAATAAGAAATGAAACAGGGGACACTACAATAGACCCAATGGAAATAAGAAAGGTCATAACATTGTACTATGAAAAACTATATTTGAAAAGATTTGAAAGTCTGAAAGAAATAGCCAGATTTCTAAAAGCACACTGGCTACCCAAACTAACACAAACTGAATTTGAAAATCTGAACAGACCCATAATCAGAGAACAGTTCGACAAGGTGAAAAAAAACTCCCAACAACTAAAAAGCCCTGGCTACATACCTTTACTGAAGTATTCTACCAGACATTCACAGAAGAGCTTACAACAGTAATACTCAAACTATTTCAGAACATAAGAGAGGATGGAATACTTCCAGATTCATTTATAAGCCAGCATGACCTGGATACCCAAACCAGGCAAAGACACAACATGAAAATTACCAATATTTCTCATTAATATAGATCCAAAAATTCTCAACAAAATTACAACCGATAAAATTCAGCATCATATCAAAAAATAATACACCATGACCAAGTCAGATTCATACCAGGTATGCAGGGATGATTTAACAGTTAGAAACTCAATCAAAATAATCCACCACACAAATAAAATATTAAAAAATCACATGATCATCTCAACTGATGCAGAAGAGGCTTTCAATAAAGTCCAGTTTTATCCATTTTTGATTTTAAAAAAACCCACATACTGAAGGGAGATTCCTCAACATAATGATACATAAAGATACTCAACATAGAGATACTCTTTACATAATCAATAGCTGATATTATTCTTAGTGGAGAGAAGTTGAAAACGTTTTTGCTGAAAATAGGAATAAAAAGATGCCATTTATCACCACTCCTATTTAATATTGTCATAGAAATCCTAGCTAGAGTAATAAGGCAAGAAAAATAAATATTATTCAAATTGGTAATGAAAAGGTAAAACTGTCCCTATTTGTAGACAGTATGACACTATACATAGAAAACCCAAAAGTCTCCACAAGAAAACTACTGGAACTAGAAGATTCAACAGAGTGGCAGGATATATGATAAACATACAAATATCAGTTGAATTTTTATTCATCAACTAAAAGAATGACAAAAAGGAAATGAGGAAAAAAAATTACAATAGCCTTTGTCATGGAATGAATTTTGTACTCCCAAATACATCTGAGATATATATCTCAGGTTGGTTTGGCCACGATTCCCAGTATTGTGTGGTTGTCCTTCATTCTGTGATTATAATTTTTCTGTGTTGTAAATCCTAATCTCTGCCTGTGGTAAATGAGGCAATATTAGATTATATTAAAGAGGATTAGGGTGAGATTGTAACACTCTTACTAAGATCACATCTCCAATTCAGTGTAAAGGGGGTTTCCCTGGGGTGTAGTCTTCACCACCTTTTAGCTTACAAGAGATAAAAGACAAGAGAAGTAAGCGAGAGTGGGAAACTTCATGCCACCAAGAAAGCAGAGCATATCTTTTGGACCCAGAGTTCTTTTGCAGAGAAGCTTCTTATCTAGGGAAAAGTGATGACAAGGACTTTCCTCCAGAACTGACAGGGAAAACCTACCCCTGAAGCTGACATCCTGAATTCGGACTTACAGCCTGCTAGATGTTTAGAAAATAAAATTATGTTTGTTGAAGCCACCCACTTGTAGCATTTCTCTTATAGCAGCAGCAGATAACTAAGACAGCCCCTTTAAAACAAACAAACACAACAAATTTAGGAGTAAATCTAAAGAGGGATGTAAAAGACCTATACAAAGAAAATAACAAAACACTGCTACAGGAAGCCAAAATAAACGTATAAATGGAAAAATAGGCCGTGTTTGTGGATATATAGATTCAACATTGTGCAAGTATCATTTCTACCCAATGTATTCCTGATCCAGATGACAACATTCTTTAAGGGGATGTAAAAACTATCATTAGAAGAGGCCCTAGATAAGTAAAGCACCTTATTCTTTTGAAGAAGAATAAAGTAGGAGGACTTACACTAGTTGACCTTGGAATCTGTTATACAGCTACAGTAGTCAAAAGCCTTATACTGTTACAATGACAGATACACTGTCCAGCGGAACAGAACTGAGAACCCAAACTTAATCCATGCACCTACAGGAACCTGATCTTCAACAAGGGCCCAAAATTCATTAAATAGAGGAAAGAGTCTTTTTAAAAATGTTGCTGGCAAAACTAAATGTTCATCTGCAAAAAAATGAAACAGGATCCATACCTCATACTACATACAAAACTAATTCAGTATGAATCAAAGACCTAAGTATAAACTCCAAACTATAAAGATAAAGAAAAAACAGGGATCAATGCTAGGACCCCTAATACACAGCACTTACAGGATACAAACCGTAACTAACAGCAAAAAATTCCAGAAGATAACTTGGATCTTCTAAAAGTTAAATACGTATGCTCGTCAAAAGATTTCACCAAAAGATTAAAGAGCACCTACAGACTGGTATAAAATTTTTGCCTATAACAAATCTGACAAAGGTTTGATCTCTAAAATCTAAAGGAAAATCCAACACCTCTACAACAAAAAGACAGATAATACAGTTAAAAATTGATCAAAGAATGTGAACAGACACTTTACCAAAGAAGACAGGTAACACACATATGAGGAAAAGTTTTCAGTCACTAGCCATCAGAGAAATGTAAGTCAAAACAACAATGAGATAACATCTCACCCAGACATTGCTGGCCCTACTTAAAAAAAAAAAAAAAACAAACCCAGAAAATAACCAACATTGAAGAGGTTGGCAAGAGATTGGAATGCTTATGCACTGTTGTTGGGAATGCAAAATGCTGCAACCATTTTGAAAAATGATACAGTGCTTCCATAGAAAGCTAGAATTAGAAATACCACATGATCCAGCAGTCTGACTCCTAGGAATATGTTTTAGAAAAGTAAGAGCCATCACCTGAATAGACAAATGCATATCCATATTCATCACCAAATTGTTAATAGCAAAAAGATGGAAATAACCTAGATGCCCATCAACAGATGAATGGATAAATAAACTATGGTACATACACACAGCAGAGTACTACTTGATGATACAAAACTGATGAATCTGTGAAGCATTCTCACAACACGGATGAACCTGGAGGGTATTATGCTGAGTGAAGTAAGTCAATCATGAAAGGACAAGTATTTTATGAGACCACTACTTACTCTTGAAAAGGTTTACATACAAAAAGAAGCAATCTGATGGTTACGAGGGAAGGGAGTGTGGGGATAGAAAAACATTAAATAAACAATGGATAAGTGGTAGATTTGATGAAGGATAAGACAGTGCACAATATTGGGGAAGCCAGCACAGTTTGTCCAAGACAAGCTCCATAGACACATCCAAAATCTCGGAGGGACTGCATGATTGGGTTGAGAACTGTGGACACCATGGTCTAGGGTATCAACTAGCTCAACAGGCTTAGCATCATTTATAAAGGAAATGTTCTACACTCTACTTTGGTAAGTAGTATCTGGAGCCTAAAAGCTTGTGAACCACCATCTAAGATGCTCTGCTGATTTCACCTTGTCCTGACTGAGAGAGGATGAAAAAATCTAAAGACATAGGGGAAGGTTAGTCCACATGAGTAATGGACCACAGGTACTACAGCCTCCACCAGACTGAGTCCACCACGACTAAATGGTGCACGGCTACCACTACCAACTGCTCTGACTGAAATCACAGTCCAGGGTCCCAGGCAGAGCTAGAGAAAAATTTCGAACAAAATCCTATCACAACCAAAAAAGACCAGACTTACTGGTCTGACAGATACGAGAGAAACCCAGCAAGTACGGATGCTGGTCACCCTTGTAGCTCAGTAATGAAGTCACTCCTGAAGTTATAAAATACAGTGAATGATTAGAGAGGCCTGTAAAACAAGACCAGACAGGATGGGCTCACAAGCTCAGGGCCAAGGATGAGACGGCAGGAAGCAACAGGAAACCTGGTGGTGGGTAGCCCAGTGCTGAGAAAGGGAGAGTGTGGACAGGTTTTGGGGTGCGTGACCGATGTCATAAAATAATGTGTATACTAATTGTTTAATGAGAAGCTAGTTTGTTCTGTAACCTTTCATCTGAAATGTAGTAAACAAATATTTCTTTTTTAATAGAATTCTATTAAGATTAAATGAAAATATACAATCCAAACCAATTTTACATGCCTGCCTATCTGCATCTCCATCTGCTCTCCTCATCCTGTGACAGCACACTCCTCCTTGTTCCTCTTCTGATGTCTTCTTAACAAACACCTGTCTCCTCTTCTTCACCCTCTTCTCTCCCATATAGAAAGAAACCAGTAGGGCAGCTTCCTATAAATGTATAAAACCAGAAAGTTCACACATCTATTGCTTACATGGTGTCTCTGCATCTAGTCCATTCTTGTCTCGAGTTGAGCTCAGTACTGGTTTCAGGTCAGGGCCAGCAGCAAGGTTTGGGGCCATGTTTCCAGGGGAACTTCCAGGCTGTCAGACCATTAGTCTGGTCTTTTAGCAGAATTCTTGAACTGCACACATCTTTTTCTCATGTTGTATCAGGGACTCTATATTGTGTCACCCATCACGGCTGCCTTTGGTGGTGGCCAGGTACCATCTGGTTCTCCCAGTCTTGTGCTGATGTAGTCTCTCGTTTACACGGGTCCTTCTGTCTCCTGAACTCATTTTTTCTCATGTCTTTGATGTTCTCAGTCATCGTCTGTTCCAGGTGGGCTGGGACCTCTTTTAGTCAGCTAATGCTGCTCTAACAGAAATAGCACAAATGGATGGCTTTAACAAAGGAAAGTTTATACTTACACTGTCCAGTAGGCTACAGGTCTGAATTCAGGGTGTCTGCTCCAGAGGAAGGCTTTCCCTTTGTTGGCTCGGGAGGAGAGTCCTTGTGTTGAATCAGTCTTTCTTTGCTTGGGGAGCATCTTGGCACAGGGACTTCAGGTCTGAAGGATGTAGTCTACTCTTGGTGCTGCTTTCTTGATTATGTGAGGTTTCCAACTCTCTGCTTGCTTCCCTCTCTTTTTATCTCTCATAGGATAAAAGCATACAAGATGATGCAAGCTACGCACCAGGAAAACTCCCTTAACAAGGGTGTTGCAGGCCCACCCTACTCCTCTTTTAACAATCGTCCTATCTATTAGCCACAGGCAGAGATTAGGATTTACAGCATAGGAAAATCACAGAATACTGGAAATGATGGCCCAGCCAAATGGCTACATTTTTTGGGAAACATAGTTTAGTCCATGACAGGACTATCTGGTGTTCCTCCAATGGCACCTTGTTAGATTTTAAGACCACAGATACCACTCACCATTATGGGGTGCAGAAGACTCTCTTAGCAAAAGACTAGTTACACCAACTGACCTTGATGTCCCCTGAAAACATGGTTCCCAGATCACTGTCCCTGCTACTCTATCCTCAGAAATCTTGAGTTGAGTTTAGAAAACCTTTCAGTTTATGGTATAGTCCAGTTATGCTGATCTGCCCACTGTTTCATGCTCTCATTCCCTTAACCTAGCCAAATTCCTATCAACTATCTGATCTATGTATATTCTTCTCCCTCCCATCCTACCTAGTAACTGTCAGAGTCTTTTCTTCTGTACATACGTCCATTTTTAAGTCTTTACAGTGGAGGTCTCACATAACACTTATGCTTTTGCAGCTGGTTGATTTCATTCAGCATAATGTCTTCTAGATGAAACTAGGTTATGAGATGCTTCTTAAAATCATCATTGTTCTTTATCATTGCGTAGTGTTCCACTGTATGTATGTACCATAGTTTGCTTATCCATTCATCTGTGGCGGGCAGCTAGGTTCCATGTTTTTGCTGTTGTGGGCAGTGCTGCAATAAACACTTGTGTGGATGGGTCTGTTAGTGTGACTATCTTTATTTCTGTAGGATATATTCCAAGCAGTGGGTTTGCTGGATCATCTGGTGTTTCTATTTCTAGGTTTTTCAGAAAGTGCCAAATTGCTTCCCAAAGAGGTTGTATCATTTTTGCATTCCCACCAGCAGTGTAGGAGAGTTCCAATCTCTCCACAGCCTCTCTAGCATTTGTTGTTGCGTGTCTTTTGGATTATGGCCAACCTTGTTGGGGTGAAATGGTATCTCAGTGTAGTTTTGATTTGGATTTCTCTAATAGATAATGATCCTGAGCATTTCCTCATGTGTCTTTTGGCTGCCTGGATGTCTTCTTTGGTGAAATGTCATGGATTGAAGTGTGTTCCTCCAAAAATGTATGCATTGATTTGACTCATCTATGAGTCCCAGTATGGTGCCATTCCTCTCATGTGTTGTGAATCCTGCCTCTGTGATATTGATGATGGAGAATGGGCAGCAGTTGTGTTAGTGAGGCAGAACTCAAGTTACAAGCTTGTGGGATATAAGAGAGAGAAATGAGCAGAGGAAGCTGGGAACCTCACGCCATCAATAAGCAGCACTGAGAGCAGAGCACATTCTTTGGACCTGAGGTTCCTGTGCCAAGATGCTCTCACTGGATTTGGACTTAGCCTACTGGATGGTGGTGATTTGCTGTATTGAATGGACTTGTAACTTATGAATGGATTTATGGCTTACTGGCCTCTGACAACAAAATTTCTCTTCATGAAGACTTCTACTCATGGTATTTTCTGTTGGAGCAGTACCAGATCACTAAGACATGAAGTGTCTGTCCATCTCCTTTGCGCATTGTTTAACTGGGTTATTTACCTTTTTCTTGTAGATATTTTGCAGTACTTTGTAGATTATGGAAATCAGACGTCAGTCCAGCGTGTAGTTGCCAAATATATTTTCCGTTCTGTAAGTAGTCTTTTAACTCTCCTGATAAAGTCTTTGCATGAGCTTAAGTGTTTGGTATTTAATAGTTCCCGTTTATGTTTATATTATATCCTGATACTTTGCTGCACTCTTATATTAGTTCCAGTAGTTTACTTGTGGACTCTTTGAGATTCCCTGTGTGTACAATCATATCATCTACACATAGGGATATTTTTACTTCTTTGCTAATGCAGATGCCCTTTATTTCCTTGTTTCATCTGACTGCTTTGGCTAGAATGTCTAGTACAATGTTGAATAGAAGTGCGAGTGGACATCCTTAGAATAGAAGTGTGAGTGGACATCCTTGTCTAGTTCCTATTCTCAAAGGGAATTCTTTCAGTCTCTCTCCATTCAGGATGATTAGGGCTATTGGCTTTGTGTAGATGCCTTGTATTGCGTTGAGGAATTGCTTCTCTATTTCTGTCTTGCTGAGAGTTTTTAGCATAAATGGGTGTTGGACTTTGTCAAGTGTCCTTTCTGCATCAATTCACAAAAACAGGTGATTCGTATCCTTTCTGCTGTTTATATGGCTGATCACATTAATTGTGTTTCTGATGTTGAAACAGCCTTGCATCCCTGGTATGAATCCAACTTGGTGATGATGAATTATTTTTTGATATGTTGTTGAATTCTATTGGCTAGGATTTTGTTGAAGATTTTTGCATCTGGGTTCATGAGTGATACTGGTGTGTAATTTTCTTTTTCTGTGGGATCTTTCCCTGGCTTTGGTATCAGGGTTATGCTGGCTTCATAGAGTGAATTTGAGCAGCCCCGACTTGTCTGTCAGTGGAAGCTTGCTTGTTGCTGTGATGTGGGAAGCTTTGCCACTGGTATTTAGGTACCAGCAGGGTCACCCATGGTAGACAAATTTCAGCTGAGCTTCCAGACTAAGACAGACTAGGAAGAAGGACCTGACAGTCTACTTCTGAAAGGACTTAGCCAGGGAAATCCTATGAATATCAGCCAAATGTTGTTAGATATGGCACCAGAAAGTAAGCACCCCAAGTTGGAAGAAACTAGGAAGATGACTGGTGAAGAGCTGCCTCCTCGAAGTAGAGTTGACCTTAGCTATGTGGATGGAGTAAGGCCTCCAGGATCTTCATTTGCTGATGTGGCATGACTCAAAATGAGAAGAAACAGCTGCAAACATCCATTAGTTATCAGGACATGGAATGTACAGGATATGAATCTAGGAAAATTGGAAATTGTCAAAAATGAAATGGAACACATAAACATTCGTATGCTAGGCATTAGTGAGCTGAGATGGACCAGTTTGGGCCATTTTGTATCCGACAATCATATGACCTACTTATATTGGGAATGAAAACTTGAAGAGGAATGGTGTTGCATTCATCATCAAAAAGAACATTTCAAGATTTATCCTGAAGTACAGTGCTGTCAGTGCTAGAATGGTATCCATATGCCTACAAGGAATGCAAGTTAATACGACTATTATTCAAATTTATGCACCAACCACTAAGGACAAAGATAAAGAGCTTCAAGATTTTTACCAGCTTCTGCAGTCTGAAGTTGATGGAACATGCAATCAGGATGGATTGGTAATTACTGGTGACTGGAATGCAAAAACTGGAAACAAAGAAGGGTTGGTAGTTGGAAAATACAGCCTTGGTGATAGAAATAATACTGAAGATCGCATGACAGAGTTTTGCAAGACTAATGACTTTTTCATTGCACATACCTTTTTCAACCAACACAAATGGTGACTATTCACATGGAACTCACCAGATGGAATACACAGGAACCAAACTGACTACATATGTGGAAGAAGATCATGGAACACCTCCATATCAGCAGTCAGAACAAGACCAGGTGCTGACTGTGGCACAGATCATCAGTTACTCATACACAAATTCAAGTTGAAACTGAAGAAAATTAGAGCAAGTCCACGAGAGCCAAAGTATGACCTTGAGTATATCCCTCCTGAGTTGAAAGACCATCTCAAAAACAGATTTGATCTGTTGGTCACTAATGATGGAATGGAAGACCAGACGAATTGTGGAATAACATCAAAGACATCATCCATGAAGAGAGCAAGAGATCATTAAAAAGAGAGGAACAAAAGAAAAGACCAAATTGGATGTCAGAAGAGGCTCTGAAACTTGCTCTCTAACGTTGAGCAGCCACTGTGCCAGTGGAAGTGGGATTCTTGGCCCTGCTGTCTTGCCTCTGATAAAGGTAGTTTTCTCTTTCCTGTCACTCAGTCCAATCTCACAACCCTATACCTGATCTTGGGGCTCCCAAAATGTCTACTCTGCTCCATTCAGTTGTTTTTCTAGGCCTTAGTTTTCAGAGGGAATCAAGGAGACGTGTGACTAGTCCTCCATCTTGGCCCCACCTCCTATTTCGTTGTTGATAATAATGTACACAGCAAAAGATTCACCAGTTTCTACATGTACAGTTTGGTGACATTGATTACATTCTCTGAGTTGTATAACCATTCTTACTATCCTTGTCCGAGTTGTTCTTTCCCCATTAACATAAATTTACTGCTTCCTAAGATCCTGTGTAATCTTTCAAGTTACTATTGTCAATTTGATGTCATATAGATAGTTCTTAAAAGAGCAGATTTTTTTTTTGTTTGTTTTCACTAGTTAAGCTAAACTTGTGTTTTGGTTTAAAAAGACTTCAGGGATTTAAAAAATGTATTTTCTCGTGCTTTAAATGAAAGTTTATAATCTACATCAGTTTGTTCTATAACCCCCAACTACCATCAACATACCACTGTGCAACTCTAACTGCTCTCCCCTAACCCCTGACAATACATTCCTCCTTTCCACCCTGTACGCTGGGTATCCATCATCCAGCTCCTGTCCTCCTCCAACCCCTCATCTCACCTCTGGACAAGAGTTGCTCAGGCAGCTGCATGTATCTATTTAATCCAAGAAGCACATTTTTCACCAGTATCACTCTTTATTTTATAGTCCAGTTCAGTCTTCGTCTGAAGAGTTGGCTTTATAACAGAGAGTCTGGAGCCATGTCCTCAGGGGACCCTCCAGTCTGACAGACCATTAAGTCTACTCTTTAACAGATATTTTTTTGCACACATATTTTTCTTCTGCTACATCAGGGACTTTATGTTGTGTTCCCTGTCAGGGCAGTCATTGGTGGTGGCCAAGCACTGTCTAGTTCTTGTGGTCTTATGCTGATTTAGTCTCTGGATCATATGACACCTTCCGTCTGCTAGGCTCATACGAAGCGCTGTCAGTTAAGTTCATGAACTCATCCTATAAACAGTATTACGTACCTCATTGCTGAATATCAGTACAGTCGTTTTTGAAGTACTTCCCTTGGGAAGCTATGCACAAATGCTAGTTTTTAGTCCACCATTCAAAGCAATTTTGGGACTCTTTCTGGAATGCCCATCAAAGCTGTTGTCATATTATCCTTGATGTCCTGAATGTCATCAAAATCTTAATCTTTGAGTAAAGAAAACAGTCATTGGGGGCCAGATCAGGTGAGTACAGAGGGTGTTCCAATACAGCTACTTGTTTACTGGCTAAAAACTCCCTCATACACAACTATATAATTAAGTTTGTGAACTTACCATCTTGCTGCTGTGTGCAGTGGTCGTTCCAGAAAGTGTTCCAAAATTGTTTTGAAGAATGGACTAGTCATTGTAGTTGGTATATAGCTTCCAAGAGAAGTGCTTCAGAGGTACTGATATGATCGTGAGTGTGTCTGCATGTGTTTTTTGGCTGCCTGGATCTTCTCTTTAGAGAAGTTTCTGTCCATATCCTTTGCTCATTGCTTGATTGGATGATTTATCTTTTTCTTATTGGTATTTTGTAGTACCTTATAAATTATGGAGATCAGGCGTCGGTCTGGCATAGAGTTGCCAAATATTTTTTCCCATTCTGTAGGTGGCCTTTTAATTCTATTAATAAAGTCTTTGGATGAGCAAAAGTGATTGATTCTTAGTAGTTCCCATTTATCTATTTTCTCTTATGATTTTGAATCTGTCTACGTTGTGTATTAAACCTTCCATTGTTGTTACTACTTTTTCTTAGATGAACTTCCTCATTTTAGACTTGATAATTACATCTTTTGTCTAGTTTGAGTTGATTTTTGTATAAGGTCTAAGACATAGGTCTTGTTTTAGTTTAGTGCAGAGAGATATCCAATTTGCCAGCACCATTTGTTGAAGAGATTGTTTTTACCTCAGTTTAATATCTTAGGGCCTTTGTCAAATATCAAGTGTTCATAGGCAGATGATGTCATCTCTGGGGTCTCAATTCTGTTCCGATGCAGGTGCCCTTTATTCCTTGGTCTTGTCTGATTGTTCTGGTTAGAACTTCTAGTACGATGTTGAATAGGAGAGGTGAGAGTGGGCATCCTTGTCTAGTTCCTGTTCTCAAGGGAAACTGTTTCAGTCTCCATTAAGGATGACGTAGGCAGTTGGCTTTGTATAAATGGCTCTTATTACATTCAGGAATTTGCTGTCTATTTCTATTTTGCTGAGAGTTTTTGCATGAATGGGTGTTGGACTTTATCAAATGCCTTTTCTGCATCAATGATCTATCTGCCTGTTTTTGTACCACTACCAGGCTGTTTTGACTACCGGGGCAGTGTAATAGGTTCTAAGGTCGGGTAATGAGAGCCCTCCCACTGTGTTCTTTTTCTTTAGTAATGCTTTACTTATCCGGAGCTTCTTCCCTTTCCAGACAAAGTTGGTAATTTGTTCCTCCATCTCATTAAAAAATGTCACTGGAACTTGTATTGGGATTGCATTACATAAGTAGATTGCTTTGGGTAAAATGGACATTTTCACAATGTTAAGTCTTCCTATTCATGAACAGGATAGGTTTCTCCATTTATGTAAGTCTCTCTTAGTTTCTTGTAGTAAGGGTTTGTAGTTCTCTATGTAAAGGTCTGTTATTTCTCTGATTAAATTTATTCCTAGGTACTTTATCTTCTTAGGGACTATAGTAAATGGTGTTGACTTGGTGATTTCTTCCTTAACAGTCTCATTGTTGGTATAAAGGAATCTTACTGATTTACTTATGTTTATCTTGTATCTGAGACTTTGCCGAATACTTCTATCAGTCAGAGTAGTTTCCTTATGGATTCTTTGGGATTCTCTGCATATACAACCATATCATCTGCAAATAGGGAGATTTTTAGTTCTTCTTTACTGATGCAGGTGCCCTTTGTTCCTTGGTATTGTCTGATTGTTCTGGTTAGAACTTTTGGTACGATGTTGAATAGGAGAGGTGAGAGTGGGCATCCTTGTCTAGTTCCTGTTCTCAAGGGAAACTGTTTCAGTCTCCATTAAGGATGACGTAGGCAGTTGGCTTTGTATAAATGGCTCTTATTACATTCAGGAATTTGCTGTCTATTTCTATTTTGCTGAGAGTTTTTGCATGAATGGGTGTTGGACTTTATTAAATGCCTTTTCTGCATCAATGGACAAAATCAAGTGATTCTTGTCTCTTGTGGTATTTATGTGGTTGATTACATTAATTGTTTTTTCGATGTTGAACCAGCCTTGCATCCCTGGTATGTATCCAACTTGGTCATGATGGATTATTTTTTTATTTTTATTTTTTATTTTTATTTAACATAACAGTGAAAATGTGCATTCACATGTAAATTTACATGCCCCCCTATATGCAGCTTCCACTGCTCTCCCTGTCTGGTGACTGCACACTATTCCTCTCTGTTCCATACATGTCTCATCCTCCCAACAGTCTCCTTTCCCCTCCTCTCCGTCCACTCCCCTTCCTCCAGCCAGAGGTCAGCAAGATGATATCCTATAGATGTATAGAACCATAAAGTGCTTCCAACATATGGTTACTCTGCATTGCCAAGTCCATTCCATTCCTGTCCAAAGAGTGGACCTTTGTTATAATCTATAGGAACGGGCAGCATCAGGGCTGGGGGCCATGCTCTCAGAGGAACCCCAAAACCGCTGGACGATCAATTGAGGTCTTTTAGTGGAGATCTCATGATGCACCTCTTTTTATTCTTGTGTTGCCAGTGAGGCTCCTCTCTGTGAGCTCCGTCGTGGCTATCACTGGTGGTGGCCGGGCACCATCCGGTTCTTCCGGTCCCAGGTCGATGTAGGCACCCACTCTTGTGGGTCTCTCTGTCTTCTCGGTTGTCTTTACCGCATGCCATTTTGGCCCTCCATGAGCATCCGTTCCTGCTGAGTTGGGACCATTTGCTGTGTCCTCGGATGGCAGCTTGGCAGCTTTTAAGACCCCAGATGTCACTCACCAACGTGGGGTGCAGAGAGCTCTCTTAGCAAAACGCTAGTTGTGCCAATTGGCCTGGAATTCACTTAAGAGCATGGTCCCCCGCCCCCCGCCCCAGCTACTCTATCCTTGCAGTATTGAGTTAAGATGGAAGGAGTACTCAAGTTATGCTGAAGTCCACTTAATGTTCTTCTTGTTCCTAATGTGTGCTGTCACCGCTTTCTCCCAACTAGATTTCTAGTAACTACCTAAACTAAACCCTCCCCCCCTCGCCCTCCCTCTCTCCCTCCCCTCCCTTGCAGCTGTCAAAGAGTCTTTTCTTCTATACACAAGTCTGTTTTTCAGATCTTATCGTAGAGGTCTCATACAGTATTTGTCCTTTTGTCGCTGACTACTCTCACTCAACATAATGTCTTCCAGTTGAAACCAGGTTAGGAGATGTTTCCTGGAATCATCATTATTCTTTATCATTGCATAGTGCTCCATTGAGTATATGTACCATAGTTTACCTATCCATTCTTCTATTGTTGGGCATCTGGGTTGATTCCACCTTTTTGCTATTGTGGACTGTGCCGCGATAAACATTCTGGTGCATGTGTCCGTTGGTGTGAAAGGCCTTGAATCTGTAGGATATATTCCAAGTAGTGGAATTACTGGGTCAAATGGTATATCAATATCCATTTTTTTAAGGAAGCGCCAGATTGCCTTCCAAAGAGGCTGGACCATTTTGCAACCCCACCAACAGTGTAGGAGGGTTCCACTTTCTCCACAGCCTCTCCAGCATTTGTTGTTTTGTGTTTTCTGGATCATGGCCAATCTTGTTGGGGTGAGATGGTATCTCATTGTTGTCTTGATTTGAATTTCTTTAATAACTAAAGATCATGAACATGTCTGCATGTGTTTTTTGGCTGCCTGGATCTCCTCTTTAGTGAAGTATCTCTCCATCTCCTTTGCCCATCACTTAATTGGATGGTTTATCTTCTTCTTATTGATATTTTGTAGTATCTTATAGATTATGGAGATCAGGTGTCGGTCTGACATAGAGTTGCCAAATATTTTTTCCCACTCTGTGGGTGTTCTTTTAATTCTATTAATAAAGTCTTTGGATGAGCAAAAGTGTTTGATTCTTAATAGTTCCCATTTATCTGCTTTCTCTTCTGTTGATTGAGGTTTCTTTGACAGATTTTGGAGTCTGTCCTCATTGTGTATTAAAACTTCCATTGTTGTTCCTACCTTTTCTTGGATGAGCTTTATCGTTTTAGGTTTGATATTTAGGTCTTTTATCCAGTTGGAGTTGGTTTTTGTATAAGGTGTAAGATATGGATCTTGATTCAGTTTATTGCAGATGGATAACCAATTTTGCCAGCACCATTTGTTGAAGATTGGATTATTTTTTTGATATGTTGTTGTATTCTATTGGCAAGAATTTTGTTGAAGATTTTTGCGTCTAGAGTCATGAGCGATATTGGTCTATAGTTCTTTTTTGTTGAATCTTTCCCTGGCTTTGGTATCAGAGTTATGCTAGCTTCATAGAATGAATTTGGGAGTATTCCATCCGTTTATATACTGTGAAATAGTCTTAGTAGTATTGGGAATAACTCTTCTCTAAGAGCTTGGTAGAATTCTGCGGTGAAGCCATCTGGGTCCGGGCTTTTTTTTGGTTGGCAGTTTTTGATGGCTTTTTCAACCTCTTCCTTTGTGATAGGTTTGTTAAGTTGTTCTGCTTCACCTTGTGATAATTTGGGTAGGTGATATGAATCAAGGAATTCATCCATTTTCTGTATGTTTTCAAATTTGTTGGAATACAGTCTTTCATAGTATTCAGCTATGATATTTTTTATTTCTGTTAGATCTCTTTTGACAACTCCCTTCCCATTTCTTATTTGAGTTATTTGTTTCCTTTCCTGTTTTTCTTTAGTAAATTTAGGCAATGGTTTGTTAATTTCGTTGATCTTTTCAAAAAACCAGCTTTTGGTCTTTTCAATTGTTCTTCTGTTCTCTAATTCATTTAGTTCTGCTCTAATCTTTATGATCTGGTGCCTGAGGATTCCTCTGTTGTTCTCTCTCTACTTGTTCAAGCTGTAGGGTCAGTTCTTTGATTTTATTTCTTTCTTCCTTCCAGATGTGTGCATTTATGCAGATAGACTGACCTCTGAGCACTGCTTTGGCAGTGTCCCATAGGTTCTGGTAGAAAGTGTTTTCATTCTCGTTGGAATCCATAAATTTCTTTATTTTATCCTTGATTTCTTCTATAACCCGTGGTTTTTTGAGCAAGCTGTTGTTCAGTTTCCCTGAATTCCACTTTCTACCTATGTTTTTTCTATTGATTTTGACTTTTATGGGTTTATGATCTGAGAAGATGCTTTGCATTAGTTCCATTGCATGGATTTTATTGAAAATTGCTTTATGTCCTAACACGTGGTCTAATCTGGAGAATCTTCCACGTGCAGCAGAGAAGAAGGTGTAGTTGTCTGCTGATGGACAGAAAGTTCTCTATATGTTGATGAGGTCTAGTTGGTTAATTGTGGCAATAAGTTCTGTGTCTTTACTGAGCTTTTTTCTAGACAATCTGTCCAGTATTGCGAGTGGAGTGCTGAAGTCTCCTATTATTATTGTGGAGCGATGTACCTTCTTTTTGAGTGTAGTCAGTGTTTCTTTGACGTATTTAGGTGCTCTAATATTAGGTGCATGAATACTTAATATTGTTAAGTCCTGCTTGTGTATTGATCCTTTGAGCAATAAATAGTGTCCATCTTTGTCCATGATGGTGGATTTTACATTAAAATCGATTTTATCTGAGATTAGAATTGCCACACCTGCTCTTCTTTGTTCATTGTTAGCTTGATATATATTCTTCCATCCTTTAATTTTCAGTTTGTTCATATCTTTAAGTCTAAAGTGAGTTTCTTGTAGGCAACATATAGATGGGTCATGTCTTTTCACCCACGATGTCACTCAGTGTCTCTTTACTGGAGCATTCAGTCCATTCACATTCAATGTAATTATTGATAGGTATGTGTTCAGTGCTGACATTTTGGTGTGTTTATTTTTGTGTTGATGTTTTCTCTGTTGTTCTTATTAGTCAGTTCTGTGATCTTCTTCTTGGCAAGTTGATTTTTCACCTTTTTCAGGGTTGGTTTTGTGGTTGTTGAGAGTCCTGTATGACATTTGTTGATATGATATGTTGCTTCTTTGTTGTGGTTTATGGCTACCCCAATGATCCCTCTTAATAAGCTATATATAAACCCAATTTTTATTGCTACCAATCTTGTCAACCTCCTCTCCATCTGGAAGGACTATAATGACTGTAGTATATCCCTCTTTTTAATACAATGATATCATAGTTTACGTGATATGATCACTAGATCTTTCACTGTTACAGCTTTGATTGTGTTTGGAGCCTTTCCTAACTCAGTAGGATTCTGGATAATGTGTCCTTCTAAAATATAAAGTTAGCAGTTTTGTTCTTCCAAGGCAAGAGATTCTTTCAGTATTTCTTGTAGCTTTGGCTTGGTTTTTACAAAGTCTCTGAGTTTCTGTTTATCTGCAAATGTCTTAATTTCATTTTCTTATTTGAAAGATAGTTTTGCAGGATACATAATTCTTGGTTGGAAGTTCTTCTCCTTCAAGACTTTGAATGTGTCATGTCACTGTCTCTGTGCCAGCGTTGTTTCTGCTGAGAAATCTGACAAAAGCCTACAGGGTTTCCCTCTGAATGTTAGCTTTGCTTTGAGTCTTGCTGCCTTTAAGAGTTTCTGCTCATATTTCATTTTGTTGAGCTTGATAATAATATGTCTTGGAGTGTTTCTATTGAGGTCAATATTGAGTGGTGTTCGACACGTATCTTGGATATTTATGTTCCCTTGTTTCATAATTTCTGGAATGTTTTCTGTCAGCAGCTCAGCAACAATACTCTCTTGTGTTTTCAAGTGTCTCACCCTGTTCAGGAACTCCAATTAATTATAGATTGTTCTTCTTAATAGAGTCCCATATGCTTCTTAATGCTTCTTCATTTTTCTTATTTCTCCTGATAGATGCTGGAGTCAGTAGCTCTGTCTTCCAAATCAGAAATTCTGTTTTCCATTTGTTCCATTCTGTTTTCTTGGCTTTGAAATGAAGTTTCTATGTCTTTGGTTTTGTTCTTGATCTGTTGGATTTCTGAGTACTGATGTTCCATCAGATAGAACAGCTTTCTTAATTTTTTGTTTTGCTCTGATGCATTTTGTATAACGTCCAGGAGGGCTCTATATATCACCCTTTTATATTCACCTTCTGATAGTTTCAGAAAAGCTTCTTCAAATGGGAAGTTCTGAGGTGGTTTCTTTTGGGGGCCTTCTGATGCCACAGGTGATTTCTGGGCTACCATCTTCTCCAAAGTTTGTTGCTTTTTGGGCTTCACGTAGGTCAGTAGAGGCTGGGAGAGATGCTATGAAGATGGACCACAGTTGTTTTCCTAGGCCGTCTTAAAATGAGAAGTGAAAAGTATTTGACAGCTTCAAAAGTCAGTCAGATTTTCAGGTGTATACGTCCCTCTTCCCAGCTACCAAAGTAAGCACCTCTATATTGACCCCCAGATGTTATAAACTAGCTCAAAATACAGAAGGGCTACTGGTCTGCTGGCCTCTGCTGTCAGGCCCCAGCTGTAGGTGATACTGTGTAGAATTCTGCTTTTCTGCTGGAAAAGTGATCTCTTCTGAGTAGGCAGCACTGCCTCCAAACCCAGGAATTAGGCCCAGCTGAGGCTTCTGTATGGATGACTTTACCTCCCAGTAAAACAAGAAGGCGTCCTGCACAGGCTCACCAGCCGTCCAGGACCAGGCTCCCGGCAGAAAGAGAGGCCTAGAGTGCCAAAATGCCCAGAGTCTGCAGCCTCCGCCACTGGACTCCAGCCCCAGGTGACACTGTGCAAAACACTGCCTCCCTGCTGGAAAAGCACTCTCCCCCTGGCAGGTACCACCTCCCAGCCTAGGAACCAAGTCCAGCTAGGGCCTCTGCCTGGGCTTCTCCGTTTTCCAGTGGATCAAGATGGCGTCCTATACAAGCGCATCTGTACAGCTACCACATGGTGGAGGCAGAAAGACAAGCCAGAGGAGCCAAAATTCATAGAGTACAAAGCTGAGCTCTCACAAAATGGCAATCATGCTTGCTGGTCCCACCAGCAGTGTGTCCGAGACCAGCAGCCAGTTAAGTCCCAGCTCTGCCCGCTGACCGAGACAGAGGAAAAAAAATTCAGACTGGTGAGTTGTCTTCCGTCTGTGTAAGCCTGTACTCACCAAGAGTGGGGTCAGTGAAAAAGAGGAGGTTTTGCATTCAGTGATATGAAGTCCAAATTAACAGCCTTATGCTGCATCCCAGGGCTCACTAGGTGTCCAGAAGTCTCCATTTAATTATCGTTTCAGGTTTTGGTTTCCAGAGAGATTTAGGGAGACGTGTGTTTCGTCTACCATCTTGACTCCACCCTCCCCAATAAGGTTGCTAATTCTAGCTTTTTAAGAAATGCCAGATAGATTTCCAAAGTGGTGGTACCATTTTACATTCCCACCAGCAGTGTAAGAGTTCCAGTCTCTCTACAACCTCTCCAACATTTATTGTTTTGTGTGTTTTGGATTAATGCAAGCCTTGTTGGGGTGGGAAAGTATTTCATTGTAGTTTTGATTTGGATTTATCTAATGGCTGGTGGTTGTGAGCATTCATGTTTCTGTTAGCCTATAGGACGTCTCCTTTGGTGGCGTGCCTATTCCCTTCTTTTGTCCATTTTTTAATGGGTTATTTGTCTTTTTCTTGTTTAGGGTTATTACTGGTCAGATTCATAGTAGACAGCATTTTTTTCCAAGCCTGTATGTAGGTTGTTATTTTACTCTTTTTGTAAAGTCTTTGGTTGACATAAGCGTTTTAAGAGTTTCCAATTATCTATATTCTCTTCTGGGGTTTTTGCATTGTTAGTAATATTTTGTTGTCTGTTTATGCCATGCATTAAAGCTCTCAGGATGTGGGGATGTACATATTTGGAAGTATGGAAAAGTCCTGCTTACCCTAACCTGGTCTTTGTCAAGATAGGGACTTGTCTTGAGAACAGCAAAAGCCCACGAGACAAGGTTCTCTCAGTGTACTGAAAAGCAGTACATGCTGAAAACAGCATTCACTGAGAATAGTTCAAGGACTTTCTCATCCCCCTTCCTGGGAATACCACTTCTTCTTTTGAAGTAAGGAACACTGATAAGATGCCTTTTCTCACTTTCCCAGCAGAAAGCTTGTTTACTTTGTTCAATAAAAGCTGGTGAGTTAAATAAACTGGTGTCGGTCTCAAGTTACTGTCAGGAGACTGTCCCTTTTCTGCACACAGCAAACGAAAAGTTTGTTGTCAGTGTAAGTTTTTCAACCTTGGCCCCTCGCACACATCACACCAGTAAATGGTGTCCCATTTCATACCAGCAAGTGGTGTGCTGTTTCACACCAGCAAGTGGTGTCCTGTATTAATCACACCAGCAACTGGTGCCCCATATGAATCGTGCCAGCACCAGTATTCTCATTATTTTTTGTTCCATGATATTTTATTGTTTTAGATTTTATATTTAGGTCTTTGGTCCATCTTCAGTCAGATTTTTGTGCATCATGTGAGATATGAGTGTTGTTTCTTTTGTTTGCAGAGGGATATCCGTTTATGCCAATGCGATTTTTTTTTTGCCTGCCTTATTCTTTCTTTTCTTTTATTGTGTTTGAGTGAAAGTGTACAATCCAGTTTCAGTTTGCATGCCTCCCTATCTGCATCTCCTTCTGCTCTCGTTGCCCGGTGACATTCTGTTCCATACATGTCATATCCTCTTAACAATCTCCTGTTCCCTCCTCTTCACCCTTTCCACGGCCAGTAGGACAATAGAACCATAAAGTGCACATATGATATGGTCACTCTGTGTCCCTGAGTCCAATCCATTCCTGTCTGAAGAGTTGACCTCAGTAATGATTTATGATCAGGGGTAGCATCAGATGTAGTCACCCATTCACATGAGTCTTTCTGTCTTCCGGATCCTCTTTCCCCCATGTCATTGTTGTCCTTGGTTGTCATCTGTTCCAGCTGAGTTGGGACCATTTGGTGACATCATTTTTTGAACAGACTGTCTTTTCCACAGTTTGTGGACTTTCAACCTTTGTCAAATATCAGCTGCTCATAGGTAGTATATCTGGGCCCTCTTTTCTGTTCCTTTGTTCTATGTACCCATTTTTTGTACTAATACGGGCTGTTTTTACTACCATGGCAGTATAGTACTTTCCAAACTCAGGTAATGTGGGGCCTCCCAATTGTTCTTCTTCAGTGATGCTTTACTTATCCAGGGATTCTTCCCTTTCCATATCAAGTTGATGACTTGTTTCTCTATCTCATTAAAAATGCCATTGGAATTTATATTGGGAATGCATTGCATGTATAGGTTGCTTTGAGTAGAATAGATATTTTCACAACATTAAGTTTTCCTATCTATGAGCAAGGTAGCTTTCTCCATTTATGTAGATCTCTTTTTGTTTCTCACAGGACAGTCTTGTAATTTTTATATTATTGTATAGGTGTTTTATGTTTCTGCTTAGATTTATTCCTAAGTATTTTATTTTCTTAGGAGCTATTGTAAGTACTGTTAATTTGGTGATTTCCTCCTTAATTGTCTCTTTGTTGGTGCAAAGGAATCCAACTAATTTATATATGTTTATCTTGCATCCTTATACTTTGCTGACCTCTTCAATTAGTTCCAGAAGTTTTTTTGTGTGCATGTGTGTGTGTGTGTGGATTCTTTAGTGTTTTCTACGTATAAGATCATGTCATCTGCAAGTAGAGATACTTCTACTTCTTCCTTGCCTCTTATTTGTTTATTTTGCTGATTGGTCTGACTAGAATGTCCAGCACAAAGTTGAATAAGAGTTGAGAGAATGGACATCCTTGCCTAATTCCTGTACTCAAGGGAAATGCTTTTGGACTATCTCCATTTAGGGTGATGTTGACTGTCAGCTTTGTATGGATGCACCTTATTATGGTGAGGAGTTTCCCTTCTATTCCAGTTTGTTGAGATTTTTTAACATGAATGGTTGTTGAACTTTGTCAAATGCCTTTTCTGCATCAACTGACAAAATCAAGTGGTTCTTGTCTTTTGTTTTATTTATGTGGTTGATTACATTGCTTTTCTAGTGTTGAGCCTGTATGCCTGGTATGAATCCCACTTGGTCATGGTGCATTTTTTTAATATATTGTCAAATGCTACTGGCTAGAATTTTTTTGAGGATTGTTTCCTGTCATGTAAATAAAACACTGGGACGAGCAAAGATATTTTTTCGTTAAACTCATTGTTTGACATTGACACACATACACATCCTGTGGCCCTTACCAGGTCCCATTTTTATTCTCCTGAACACTTTCTTACTACTTCTTCTTCACTTATCTAAATTTCTTCACAGTAAGGCTCACCGGAAGTATCTGTCTTCTGCAAAACCTCTCTTACTACTTATTCTTGTCCAAGAGTTCCATGTCAGGAATTTCTACAGTATTTATTGTTTATGTTGGTGTATCCCAAATTTCAGTTAGTTTTATATTACTACCTTTCAAAATTTAGTCATTATATAGCACCTGTTCTATTACTACTTGTAGACTTGGAAATTTTTTTTTTTTTCCATCCTCACCTTTCCCCTCCCCGGTAACCATCAAAGATTATTTCTCTCTGTGTGTAAACGTTTACATGAGTTTTCATAGTAGTGGTCTTATGAGATGTGATAATTAGGTTCATGAACTCATCCTAGAAAAATTGCTACATACTTCACTGTTGAATATTGCTATGGTCAACTTCAAAGTACTCCGCTTCAGAAGGTATGCACCAATGCTAGCACCTAGTCCACCATTCAAAGTAATTCTGGAACTTTTTTCTGGAATAGCCATTAAGAGCTGTCATTGTATTACTCTTGATGTCCTGAATGTCATCAAAATGTCTTCCTTTCAATATTTCCTTTATCTTTGGGTAAAGAGTCTTTGGGAGCCACATCAGGTGAGTAGGTAGGGTGCTTCTGTATAGTTATTTGTTTACTGGCTAAAAACTCCCTCATAGACAGTGCCATGTGAGCTGGTGCATTGTCGTGATTGTCGTGATACAAGAGCCACGAGTTGCTGGTGAAGAGTTTCCATCATTTTCATGCAGCTTTTTCAACACTTTCAAATAGTAAACTTAGTTAACGTTGTCCAACTGATACAAAATCATAATGAACAATTCTTCTGATACAAAAACGGTTTGCAATATCAGTTTGACTTTTGATTTGGACTGATGGAACTTTTCTGTTGTGGAAAATTGGCTGACTTCAGTTACACACTTTGATGCTTTGTATAAGAGTTGTATTGGCATATCCATGTTTCATCTCTAATGATAATACAACCCAAAACATCATCTTGCCTCTCCAAAAGTATCGGCAAATTTCAACTGTCTTTTGCTTTTGTTCATCAGTGAGCTCCTTCAGGAACATTTTCGTGCACACTTTTCTTGTGACAAGATTTTTGATTAAGCGTTCCTAATTGTTCCTCCATCAATGTTTACTTGGTCTCTTAGGCTTCTCACAGTCAGCCAATAATTTTGATGTACAATTTGATGAATTTTTGCAATGATTTCATCAGTTATGCTCATTATTGGCCACTCTGACCTCTCTTCATCGGTGACACTTTCTCTCCCCTTAGAAAAACATTTCATCCATTTGTACACTGCCATTTTCTTCATAGCATTATCCCCATAATCTTGGACTAACGTGTCACTGATTTCGCTTCTACTCTTGTCAAGTTTAACAAGAAACTTAATATTTGTTCATTGTGCTAATTCAAGCTCCAAAATTCTTGCAACAGCACACAAAAACACTCAACAAACAGTAATGAATGCCACTCAGCAAGACACTACCACTCAGCACTAACACAGCTATGAGGCACTGATATATGGAGGTTATGAACAGCCTTACTGAGTTGTTGTACAGTGCTGCCAACATAAGCTCATGATGGCAAGTTCACATACTTAATTGTCAGACCTCATATGTTAATGACAGATATTGGTCTATAATTTTTTTTTGTGGTGTCTTGCTGGTTTTGGATCAGCCTTATGCTGGCTTCATAAAATGAATTTGGAAGTAACACTTCTATTTCTACGTTCTGACATAGTTTTGAGTAGTACTGGCATAAGCTGTTATCTGAATGTTTGGTAGAATCCTCCAGTGAAGCCATCTGGGCCATGTCTTTTTAAAAAATATTTAAAAAGAAAGATTTTATTGCACTTTAAGTGAAAATTTACAATCCAAATCAACTTGCCATATAACCCTGCACACACAGCTCTGTGCAACTCTAGTTGCTCTCCCTACCTGTGACAGCACAGCCCTCCTTTCCACACTGTGCTACCCATATTCATTCAACCTCTACAGTACCATCTTGCCTCCAGACAGGAGCTGTTCTGACAGTCTCATGTATATATTTAAGCCAAGAAGCACACTCTTTACCAGTATCACTTTCTGTCTTGTAGTCTATGCCAATCTTTGAAGAGTTGACTTCACTGCTGGTTTCAGCTCTGGGATGGGAGCAAGATCAGGGGCTGTGTCCTCAGGGGACCACCCAGGATGTCAAAGCATCAAGTCTGGTCTTTCAGTAGTATTTTAGATCTACACCCCCATTTTTCTCCTGCTATGTTGGAGAGTCTACATTGTGGTCCCTGTCAGGACAGTCAATGGTGGTAGCTGGGCGCCTTCTATTTTTTCTGGTCTTGTGCTGATGTAGTCTCCTGACCATATGTTCTTTTCTGTCTCCTGGGTTCATATTTTCCTCATGTCTTTGATGTCCTTTGTTCTCCTCTGCTGCAGGTGGATTGGGACCAATTGATGCTACTTAGATGGCAGCTTGCCAGCTTTTAAGATTGCAGATGCCACTCACCAAAATGTTGGCTATTGGCTTTGCGTAGATGCCTCTTACTATGTTGAGGAATTTTCCTTCTATTTCTATTCTGCTGAGAGTTTTTAACATGAATAGGTGTTGGACTTTGTCAAACGCCTTTTTGCATCAATTGATAAAGTGATTCTTATCTTTTAAAAAAGCTTAGTTATGCTCTTTGACCTAGATGTCCCCTGAAACCATGCTTCCCAGACTCCTGCCCCTGTTAATATTTGAAATGTTGAGTTATATTTAGGAAACTTCTTAGCTTTGGGTATAGTGCAGCACTGTTAATCTCCTTTCTACTGCATGCTGTCACTTCATTTAAACCAATTTCTATCTATTGTCTAATCTATGAATATTCCACTCCTTCACTCTCTTCTCTTGTAACTATCAGAGATTAGTTTCTTCTGTGCTTAAACCTTTTCTTGAATCCTTGTGATAGTGGTTTCATACAATATCTGTCCTTTTGCAACTGACTAATTTCACTCAGCATAATGTCTTCCAGGTAATTCCATATTATCAGATATGTCTCAAGATCATCATTGTTCTTTATCATTGGATAGTATGCCATTATGTGAATATACCATAGTTTGTTTATCCATTCATCTGTTGATGGGCATCGAGGTTGACTGCATCTTTTTGCTGTTGTGGACAGTGCTGCAATAAACATTTGTGTTAATGTATCTGTTTGTGTGACAGCCCTTATTTCTGTAGCAGTGGGATTGCTGGATCATATGGCATTTCTGTTGATAAGTTTTTAAGAAAATGCCTAATTCATTTCCATAGTGATTGTACCATTTTACATTCCCACAAGTAGTGTAGAAGAGTTCCAGTTTCTCCATAACCTCTCCAGCATTTATGATTTTATGTTTTTGGATTAATCCCAGACTTGTTGAGTTGAGATGGTATTTCACTGTAGTTTTGATTTTGGATTTCTTTAATGGCTAAGGTTCGTGAGCATTTCCTCATGTATTGGTTAGCCACCTGGATGTCTTCTTTGAAGTGCCTGTTCACATCCTTTGTTCATTTTTTTTAGTTGGGTTATTTGTCTTTCTCTTGCTGAGGTTTTGCAGTATTTTGTAGATTATGGAGATTAGACATGAATTGGATTCTTTGTTGCTAAAGATTTTTTCCCAGTCTGTAGGTAATCTTTTTACTCTGAAGTCTTTGGATGAGAATAAGCATTTTAGTTTTAGGAGTTCCCATTTATCTAGTTTTCTTCTGGTACTTATGTGTTGTTAGTAGTATTTTGCAGTCTATTTATACTTCGTGTTAGGGCTTGCAGCATTGTCTCTGTTTTTAATTAAATGATCTTTGTTGTCCTAGCTTTTATAGTTAGGTCTTTGATGCATTTTGACCTGTTTTTTTTTTTTTTTTTTTGTGCATGGTGTGTGAGGTGTGGGTCTTGTTTCATTTTTCTGCAGATGGGTATCTAAATTTGCCAGCACCATTTGTTGAAGAGACTCTTTTTTCCACAGTTCTTGGTCTTTGGGCCTTTGTCAAATATCGATTATAGATGGATGATGTTATATCTGAATTCTCTTGCTTTCTATTCATTGCTCTATGTATCTGATTTTGTACAAGTACCAGGCTCTTTTAACTACTATGGCAGTACAATAGGCTTTAAAGTCAGATAATGTGAGGCCTCCCACTTTGTTCTTTATCTTCAGTAATGTTTTACTTATGTGTCGCTTCTTCCCTTTCCATACCAAGTTGGTGGTTTGTTCCTCCATCTTGCCAAAAAATGCCACTGGTATTTGTATTGGGATTGCATTGTATCTATAGATTGCATTGGATAGAATAAACATTTTTATGATGTTAAGTACTCCTATCCATGAGCAAGGCAGGTTTCTCCACTTACAGAGGTTTCTTTTGGTTTCTTGCAGTGTAGTCACGTGATTTTCGTTGTATAGTTCTTTTACAGCTCTGTTTAGATTTATTCCCAGTATTTTGTCATCTTGGAGGCTATTGTAAATGGTATTGATTTGATAATTTCCTCTTTGATGGTCTATTTGTTGGTGTAAAGATATCTAACTGATTCATTTACATTTATCTTATATCTTATAGGGTCGATGTAAGTCTAAGTCAACCTAATGGCAGTGAGTTTGGTTTTTGCGTTATATCCCAATAATTTGCTGAACTCTCCTGTTAGTTACAGTAATTTCTTTTTCTGGATTCTTTAGGGTTTTCTGTGTATAAAATCATATCATCTGCAAATAGAGATACTTTTACTTCTTCCTTACCAATTTAGATGCTCTATATCTCTTTTATCTTGCTTGATTGCCCTGTCTAGATCTTCCAGCAGTGTTGAATAAAAATGGTGACAATGGACATCCTTGTCTGGTTCCTGTTCTCAAAGGGAATGCTTTCAGATTCCCCTGGTTTAGGATGATGCTGGCTGTTGGCTGTTGGCTTTGCATGAATGCCCCTTGTTATATTAAGGAATTTCCCTTCTATTCTTATTCTGCTGAAACTTTTTAACATGAATAGGTGTTGGACTTTGTCAAATGTGTTTTCTGTATAAATTGATGCAATCAAGTGATTCTTATCTTTTGTTTTATTTATGTGGTTGACTACATTAATTGTTTTTCTAATGTTGAAACTTCCTTGCATCCCTGGCATGAATCATATTTGGTTATGGTGAATTTTTTTTTGATATGTTGTTGAATTCTTTGGCTAAATTTTTTATGGGGATTTTTTGCATCTAAGTTCATGAAAGGTGTTGGTCTGTAATTTTCCTTTTTTCATGCTATCTTTACTTGGTTTTGGTATCTGGGTTATACCAGCTTCATAGAACGAATCTGACAGTATGCCATTGTTTTCTATGCTGTGAAATTCCTTTAGTAAGAATTGGTGTTAAGTCTTCTCTGAAAGCTTTGTAGAATTCCACAGTGAATCTGTCTGGGCCAGCACTTTTATTGGTTGGAAGTTTTTTTAAACTACTTTTTCAATCGCTTCCTTTGTGTGGGTTGAATAAGTTGTTCTGCTTTTGTTTGTGTAGTTTTGTAAGTGGTGTGTTTCTAGGAATTTGTCCATTCTCTCTAGGCTTTCAAATTTATTAAAGTACAACTATTTGTAGTATTATGTTATGATTCTTTTAATTTCAGTTGAATCTGTTGTGATGTTGCCCAGCTCATTTCTATTTAAGGTATTTGCTTCCTCTTCTGTTTTTCTTTTTCAGTTTGACCAACGGTTTTTATAAATTTTGTTAATCTGTTCTAAAACCCATCTTTTGGTCTTGTTAGCTCTTTCAGTTATTCCAGGTCTGTTTTTGTTGTTGGGAGTTTATTATTATTATTTTCATTACCTTTTCAATCCATTCTCTGGTTATGAGTCTGTTTGTACTTTAAACTTCAGTTTGTGTTAGTTTGGGTTGTTGTTGTTGTTCGGTGCCTTTGAGTCGGTTCTGACTCATAGAGACCCTATACATCAGAGTAGAACTGCCCCACAGAGTTTCCAAGGAGTGCCTGGTGGATTTGAACTGCTGACCACTTGGTCTGCAGTCTTAGCACTTCACCACTACACCACCAGGGTTCCCCTTAGTTTGGGTAGATAATGTTTTTCTAGAAATTTGTCTATTTCCTCCAGGTTTTCAGGTTTTTGGGAGTATAGTTTTTCATAGTACTAGGTTATGGTCTTTTTATTTCAGTTTGGTCTGTTGTAATGTCCCATTTCATTTCTTATTTGGGTGATATGTGTCCTCTCCTGCTTTACTGTTGTCAGGTTTGCTAGTGGTTTATCGATTTTGTTGATCTTTCAAAGAACCAAATTTTGTTTTTCTTTATTCTTTCTGTTGTTTTCTATTCTCTATTGCATTTATTTCTGCCCTGATATGTATTATTTCCTTTCTTCTGATGGCTATGTCCTTCTTTTGCTATTCTCTTTTATCTGTTCTAGGTATATAACTAATGTTTTGATTTTACCCTTGTCTTCGTTTTTGATTTGTGCATCTGTTGCTATACATTAACATTTGAGGACTGTCTTGTCTACGTCCCAAAAGTTTCTGTGTGATGTGTGTTAATTCTCACTTGATTCTAGAGTTTTTTTATTCCATCTTTGATTTCTTCTATTACCAATGGGTTTATCAGCAAGGTATTACTCACTTTCCACGTATGATTCTTTTTCCTTGCTGTTATTATTGTTAACTTCTACTTTGATGACATTATGATTATACAATACAGTTTATATTATCTCAATATTTTGAATTTTGTTGAGGATTAGTTTGTGGCCTAAGATGCAATCTGTTCTGGAGAACATTACATGTGTGTTGGTAAAGAATATGTAATTTTATGCCATTTAGCAGAGTATTCTACATAATGTCTGTGAGGTCAGATTGGTTGATTATGACCTTTAGAACTTCCATATCTTTGTCAAGTTTCACTCTAGATATTCTGTCCTTTACCAAGAATGGTGTATTGAAGTTTCCTATGATTATTGTGGAATGTAAATTTCTCTTTTCACTTCTATCAGAGTTATCAGGGTTTGTTTTATGTATTTTGGAGGCTTACTATTGGGTGTGTAGTATATATTATCATTATGTCATCATGATTGATTGTCTCTTTAATTATTTTAAAATGCTATTTTTATCTTCTGTGGTGGGTTTTGTTTTAAAGTCTATTTTATCTGACATTAGTATTGCCACTCTTGCTCATTTTTGGTAGCTATTTGCTTTGATATAGTTTTTTCCATCCTTTGATTTTTTTAATAAATATAAATCTTTGTTTCTGAGGTATTCCTCTTGTATAAAGCATTTTGATGAGTCCTATTCTTTTATCAATTCTGTCATTTTCTGTATCTTTATGGATGTATTTAATCCGTTTAAGTTCACTGTGATTAGTAGTAGGTGTGAGTTTATTGTGTTTGTTTTGTAGCATGTTTATGGTACTGGATTTTTTTCCCTCTTACTCTTCTGTGTTGAAGTCCTTATTTTTTTCATTTCTTTCACTTCATAGATTTTGTGTTTTCTGAGACTTTATATTCTCTTCTTTGTTTTGATGATAAGTTTGTTAACTTTGTGGAGGTTTTGAAATTTACCTGAACTTCCTAAGTTTACACTGATCTTTACTGGTATTGCCTTAACTTTGTGTCCATTTGCAAGCTAGGTACCTGCCCTATTTATTCCCTTTTTTGTTGATCTGATGTTGTCATTTACCAATTGATGTCTCTGGTTCTCTGTTGTAAATTTGTTAGTTTTGTTTTATTCTTGAGAGTTCATTATCTAGGTCGGTATCTGGGTGATGCTGCTGTATATGCTAGCTTCAGGTTGTTGTCTGATGTTGTTTCTCTAACTGGAGGACTCCTTTTGTTAATTCTTGCAAGTTTTGTGTGATGTTTACGTATTCCTTTGCTTCCTGTTTATCTAGAAATGTCCTAATTTCACCCTTATGTTTGACAGAGAGTTTTACAGGATGTGTTATTTTTGGTTGGCAGTTTTTTCTGGATTTTACATATGTCATACCATTGTCTTCTTGCGTGCATGGCTTCTCTCAAGTTATTAGAGCTGTACCTTATTGTTTCCTGTTTGCATGTAAATTTTCTTGAGCTGCTCTCAGAATTCTTTGTTTGTCTTTGGTTTTAGCAAGTGTAAATATGATATATTTTGGTGTTTTTCTTTTGAAGTCTAACTTAATGTGGGGTTTCTTGAGATTCTTGGATAATAGGCTTTTCATCTTTGGTTATGTTAGGCAAGTTTTCTGTCAGCAAATCTTCAATGATCTACTCTGTATTTTCTGTTTTCTCCCTGTTCTGGAATTACTATCAACCACTGATTTTTGCTTCTAATTGAATCCCACATCATTTTCAGTGTTTTACATTTTTCTTAGTTCTTTTGTCTGGTTTTACTTCAAAGTGATAGTGAAGAACTTGTCTTCAAATTTCATTGTTTCCAGTTTTCTCTTAAACCCTTTGATTGCGCTATCCACATCTGATATCTTGTTTATCTTTTGACTTTCTAATTGTTGTTTTTTGTATGATTTCTAGTTTTTTATTTACTCTGACATTTTGTTCTTGTATTACTTCCCTGAATTCTTCCATTGTCTTTTCCATGATTTTGTCTCTGTGTTCCACAATTTTGTCTATTTTTTTTCTTATTTTTGCTGGAATATGCCATCATCTGTTCGAGAACCACGAATGTTAGAGATATGAATGCTCTATAAGGTAGTTCCAGTGCCTTTTCTTCTAGTAGAAGGCCATTTGATTTTTTATTTTGATCATTTTCTGAAGCCTTCCCCTTATGTTTTATATGTGCTTTGACATTGTTGGAAACCCTGGTAATGTAGTCGTTAAGTACCATGGCTGTTAATGAAAACGTCAGCAGTTTGACTCTACCAGGAGCTCCTTGGAGCCTCTATGGAGCAGTTCTACTCTGTCCTTCAGGGTTGCTATGAGTTGTAATTGACTCAACAGAAGTGTGTTTTGTTTTGTTTTTTACATTGTTAGTGTCTCCAGAACATTCAGGAATTATTTTCTTCCTTTACTGATTGTGTACATTTCATTGTTTCATTCTGCTTTCTAGTTTCATTTGCTTAAGTTGTGTAGGCAGGGTGGGTGTGTTTTGTTACTTTCTTACCTGTGGGCTTGATACATCTCTGTACCTTTCCCAGATTGGTAGCGTTAGTCACTCAGCTATTGTGTTACAGGGTGTGTTATGCAGAGGTGAAGGGGTGGGGATGGGTAGATTGTGGCATGAACTATGGGGGATGGGGTGGAGCTAGGAGGCAATACAGGGTGGGGGTCCATGGAAGGACATCAATGCCATTTGGGGCATGGTACTTGGTGCACAGTGTAGATAGTCTTGAGAAAGAAGAGGATGTGATATGCAGAGTTATGGGGTGGGTGAAGGAAGATAAAGAAATGCAAAAAGTAAGTGAAAATAAGAGTGGAAAAAAAGTCAATAAATTGCAGTTTGGTAGAATTCAGCATGTGGGAGTGGGGAGGCCCAGTGAGGCCACCTGCTGATGGCTGTCTAGTTTAGTGGTGTAGCTTTACCTTTTGAGAAGTGATGTTGGGTGCACGGGGCTAGGTTGGTGGGAGAAAGGACAGGAAAGAAGGGGAAGAGAGAGAAGAAACCAACAATTAAACCAAGAAAAAATAAATAGTAATAATAATAAAATAAAAACAACAATGACAAAAATAGTGGCAGAGTATCAGCCACTGGGGGTAGAAAAATTGGGAGTGGTGGTGAGTTGATACCTCTCTCAGCAGGTGGCATAGCCTGGCCTATCAAGAAGGGGCAGAGGAAGTACAAAGCCTTGGTGGGAGGGAGAAAGGGAAAGATAAATAAAGAACATGGCATTGAGGAGGCTGGTGTGTGTGGGTGGTGCAGATCTAGGGAGGCTGTGTGCCAGAGTTTCTCCATCTGAGTGACACAGCATAGCCTACCAAGAAGTTAGGGACAGTGCATAGGGCTGATTAGATGGGAGGAAGGAAAAGAATGAAAGGAAAGAGAAGGAACAAACAAAAAAGCAAATAAGAAAAAAATGCAAACAAACAAACAATAAATAAAATGGCATTAGGGAACTAGTCAGTGATGGAGGTGCAGACTGAGGAGGCTGCACACAGTGACTCTCCAAATGAGTTGCACATCAAGGCCCCTTCAGAAGAGGCAGGGGTGATGCATAAGGTTGGGTGGGCAGGAGAAAGGAAAGGAAAGGAAGGAGAGAGAGAAGAAACAGGAAGAAAGAAGAAAGGAAAACAACATCAACAAAGCAAATGAAAAAAGCACAGCCCGTCAAGAAGAAAAGGTGATAGCATACAGCACTAGGTAGGCAGGGGAGAGGAAAAGAAGGAAAAGAAGGTAAAAGAGTGAAGTGCAAAAAAGGTTTAAAAAGATCAACAAAAACCAAATCAAAAAGAAAACAAGGCAAACAAATTGAAAAAATATCACAGTTCATCAAGAAGGAGAGGAGAATGGCATACTGGTCTTGGTGGGAGGGAGAAAGGGGAGGAAACAAGGGAGTGAGAGAGAAGCAACAACAACCAGAAAACAATTATCAAAAACAGTCCAACAGAAATACCATCAAAAGAAAAGAAAACAAACAAAAATGATGTGGAAGGGACCATCCAGTAAGTGTGGGGTGGACTCCCATGGCAGTGACTACTTTCAGCCTGGCTGAGCATCCATAGCCCTTTGGCAAACAGTAGAGGCCATGTAGAGGGAAGAAGGATGAGGAGTGAGAAATCATGTATCCTTGATTTTGCCAAGTGCTCTGTCTCCTGCTGGGAACTCTATGAAGCTGCCATCCTATAGTCCCTGTCCTTGTTAACTGAGGTCCAAGTTGGCAAAGCCCAGTGGCGGTGCGCTGGTATTTCTTTGGTCAAGCAACCATGACCTATTGAAAAGCAGCAGAGGCCTCATACAGGAAAGAAGAATGTGGGGTGGAAAGTGTGTACCCTTGGTTAATGGCTGCTCTGTCTCTTGCTTCATGAAATTGCCTTTTCATATTCTCAGCCTGACTTTTATGGCAAGTGTCATGGATTCAATTATATCCCCCCCAAAATAACATACATCAATTTGGCTGGGTTAGAATTCTCAGCATCGTGTGGTTGGCCTCCATTTTGTGACTGTAATTTTGTATTAAAGAGAATTAGAGCAGGACTCTAACACCCTTGCTAAACTTACATCCCTGATCACTGTAAAGCTTTTCCCTGGGGTGTGGCCTGCACCACTTTTATCTTACAAGAGATAAGAGGAAAAGAAAGTAAACACCAAGTTGGAGACCCCATGCCACCAAGAAAGCAGTGCCAGGAGCAGAGTGTATCATTTGGACCTGGGATCCCTCACCTGAGAAGCTCTTCAACCAGGGGAAAATTGAGGACGAAGACTTTCCTCCACAGCCAATCGAGAAAGAAAGCCTTTCATGGAGGTAGCACCCTGAATTTAGACTTTTAGTCTACTTTGCTGTGAGGAAATAAATTTCTCTTTGTTAAAGCCATCCACTTGTGGTATTTCTGTGATAGCAGTACCAGATGACTAACACAGTGGCTGTAGCCCAAGATGGTTAATGTAACCGAGGTAGCTGGTAAGGGACCTCTACTCCATAGGTCTTCATGTTCTCTGTCAGTTTCTTATTCCATTGGGTGCTTGGTCAAGTTCTTTATTCTTCCATTTGGTATTTAGAGTTCCAGGACTGATATTTATGTCTGTTTACTTGGTTTTTCAGGTCTTTCCTGTAGAGGAATAGTAAAGTGATTCTGCCCATAGTGCAGTGTTGGCTCTGTCTCCCTGATTTCTATAATATTTATTTATTTTATGTAAGTGAGATCATAACAGTATTTGTCCTTTTGTGGGAATTTTTTTCCAGCATAATAATTTCAAGGTTTATCCATGTTACGCCATGTATCAAGATTTCATTTCTCTTGATGACTGAGTAGTATTCCATTGTAAGTACATAAGACATTTTGATTATCCGTTTATCTGTTGTTTCTACATTTTGGTTATTGCAAATAGTGCTGCAGTGAACATTGGTATACATGTGCTTGTCCATGTCACTGCTTTCAAGACTCTTGAGTATATACCTCAAAATGGAATGTGGTTAAGAGATTGGCCACTGACCAAAAGGTCAGCACTTTGAATCCACCAACTGTCCCTTAGAACCCTGTTTTACTCTGTCCTAAAGGATTTCTGTGACTCTGATTCAGTTCAATGATGACAGATTTTTTATGGTAGTTCTACGTTCAACTGAAAATATATAGAAGAGGCAATTTTTTTAAAGATAGAATGTAGATCAGAGGTTACCAAGACCTGGGAGGAGATGGGAATGGGGAATTATTGTCTAATAGGTACAGGGTTTCTGTCAGGGGTAATAAAAAAGGTTTAGAAATAGATCATGATGATGGTTAAACAACATTGTGAATGTACTTCATGCTACTGAATGGTTTGCTTAAAAATGGTTAAAATGGTAGTTTTTATGTTATGTGTAATTTAATGTGATAAATTAAAAAAACAAAAAACATAGAGGGCCAACACGGCCCCATAGACAGAAGCACCATGCTGTCCCTCCACAGCAAAATCCTGAAAAACTAAGTCAAACAGAGGAAGACAACAACCCTGGAACCCAGAGTGTCAAATGAAGAGATAGAGATCTTAGCCAAATACTGAATGGAATAAGAAACTTACAGAAAACAGAGAGCTAGGAGAGATACAAGTGAAAGACCCTTATCAGCTAACCCAGCGCAGATTTGCCATCTTCGACTCCTGTTACAGACTGGCAGACAGGGAGCATAGAAAAGCAGATTCCTGGAAATTGCTGCATAAAACAAAGCACCTGGTAACCAGCAATACACACTTCCCACCTCCCAACTTCTTCCTGCTGCTGTACCTCCAACACCTCCTGGATAGCTATGGTGACTCAGCTGTCTAGGAAGTGCAGCTTGGATTTGTCCCACACACATTGGAGATTGGCAGGTGGGGAGTACACAAAAACACCTTCAGGAGTTCCCAACAGGTCACAGAGCGCCTGGTAACCAGTGATATACCCTTCCTAACTTCACCTTCTCTACTACCCTCAGCTTCCTCTCCTTCCCACCAGCCATGATCTCTTGGCCTGGACTAAACTCCTTCAGCCCTAGCCAGTTGGATTCTCCACCCCTTTTCACTGATTGGCTCACTGAGTGCCATTTGTATGTAGATGGTGTTGCTTTTCTCCGTGTCTTTTGGATTCTTCTGTTTCCACCACCTGTCCCACATTTCTCTAGAACACCTGGCTCTGTGTGCTATTTTTACTTCCTCTTAAAAGGCTCTGAAGTGCTGCTCAGCTGGGAACCACTTCCCCAGCTCCCATGCTGGTGGAATCCTTGGGGATTCTTTGTTTTGTTTTGTTTAATTTTGTTTGTTTGTTTGGCTTTTTTTCTCTTTTCAGCTTTAGAGTCCCTTTTAGCCAGGTTGTACTGCATGGATTAGGACCCATGTCTCTAGTCTGCCCACCCAAGTCAGTGGGATCTCTGGGTCATTTATCTTTCTTTTTATGCCTCCTGTCTTTCTTTATTTTCCAGTTCTCATCTTGTTGTACTCACCTTCTTTTCCTGTCTCCTGAAAACATGACACTATGTGACATCTATAACTCTTCTAGCCCAGCTATACCATGCAGCCTGCAAAACATCCCCTCAGTCTTTGCAGCTTCACTAGTGGGACCCCCGGGGGTTTTACTTTTCTTTCCCTGAAATTTTTAACTAGTTGTCTTTTTTCTTTCTTTTTCCTTTTTGTTTCTCTCTAATTCTAGATTTTGCAGCTCTCCACTCCAGTGGCAGGCTCCTTTCACACATTTTTTTGTTTGACTGTTTGTTTTTAGCTTCTTTTTCTCTCTTCCCTCTCCTGTACTCAGCTGCATGCATTAAAAGCCTCTCCACTCCTTCCTGCATACCTGCACCGTGTGTTGAACCTCACACTCTCATGCAGCACAGGCATGACCTACAAGGACCTGCCCAGCATTCTTTCTTGGCTTGCCCTGTCATCTCTAGTGTGTGACACAAACCAACCATCCGAGCCCCACTCTTTCAGCTGGACCTGCCCAGCTGCACCATAGCTGAGCAACTGTCCCCAACCACTGGTTAAGGAGGTGAAAAGTATCGTGACCATAAATGAGCAAACAACAAAGAATGCACAACTTGCCTTTTCTGACATAACCAAATAAAACAAAAATGCAAGATGAAACAAACAGGTTTGCAATCAGTAAACAAAGAAAATAACTACTAAATGCCCTGAATGCAGCAGACAATATCAAAACTTACAAAAAAAAAGGAAAGGATGATTCCGTTTCATGTCCAAACTAAAACATCAGATGCCTGTTCATCTAGAAGGAGAAAAGGCACTATAACTATCTGAAAGGGAATTCAAATCTTAAATATTCAGGCTTATCTAAGAGTTGAAGCAAACAGCAGACAAAAATGAGGAAAATATAGACAAATTCATGGAAAAAACCCACAAATTCATGAAATAATTTAGGAAAATATTAGAGGAACAAAATGGCAAAGTAAACTCATGACTGGAAATCATACAAAAAAGGCAAGCAGAAATCCAAATGATAAACAGTGTGATTTCAGAAATGGAAAGGGCTGAGAAGCACGTTTGAATTGACAGAAGGCAGAATAAACAAAATTGAATACAAACATTTGGATGTAACTCTGTGAAAAAATCAGAAAAAAGAATGAAGAAAAATGAAGACACCTTGAGAATTGTATGTGGTTAAATCGAAACAAAATTTTACAGGTGACTGGAGTTCCAGACCACAAGGAGAAAACATAAAACACAGAGAATCACTGCAGAACTGCTGACAGAAAACTTCCATAATGTCATGAAAGAAAGAAAGTTGACCATCCAAGAAACTCAAAGAATCCCATATAGGTTAGACCCTAAAAGAAAATCACCAAGTCACATTGTAATCACATTGACTAAAATCAAAGGCAAAGAAAAGATTCTGGGAGCAGTTGAAGAAAACAAAAAGTCAAAAACAGAGGAGAAACAATTAGGACTAAGCTCTGGTTATTTGGCACAAATCACAGAAGAAAGAAAGCAATGGGAGGATATATGTGTACATAACGCCTCAAAAGAAAAATACTGCCAACCAAGAGTAGTAAAAATTCTCATTCAAATATCATGGTGAAAATAGGACATTTACAGATAAACAGAAAGTAAGGAAATATGTAAAATCCAAATCAAACATACAAGAATTATTAAAGGGAGTCCTTCAGTCTGAGAACAAACAACATTAGACCACAGCCTGAATCTAGGATGCAAGATTGTACCAGCCAGATATCAGCCTAGGAAATGAACTCTAAAGGACTATGTAAAACCAAAAGAATTACAACAGGGAACCAAAAAGGTTAATCTGTAAATGATAGAAACATGAGAAGAATAAAACAGGGATCAAACAGTGTAAGTATAATAGAATGAACAGCAAGGCAATACTAAGTAATAATAGACTGGTTCAAACCTAGGAAGATAATGGGTAAATTTCAAGGTAATGACAAAGAAAGTTAACAAACCTGCTCACCAAAATGAAGAGGCAGGGCCAGGATGACGGAGTAGCAGAGCCAATGTGGTGGAGTAGTCAGACACTTTCTCTGACCCCTCTAACAACAAAGACCCAAAAGAATAAATGAATCCATTACATATGACACCCTAGAGGACCAGAACATCAAAGGGAAAGCTGAGAAATTGGACTGAACAACAAAGAAGGGAGAGTAGGATTCACCTGAGCTGACCCACTGGGAAATGGTTACAGCCTGTGTGGTGAACTCAGTATTGTGCTTAGATGGAGTCCTCCCCGGGAGGAGAAACTGGCTAGAGAATCCACTTGCACCTCCAGAACCAGTGAGGAACAGCATAAGAAGATCAAAAGCTAGGTCTTTGCATGTAACCTACCTAAATCTTTCCCCCATGGTATACATCTATTCTTTTCCATTGCTCCTCTGCACTGTGCCCAGCTCTGGAGTTTGATGCTATTAACTGAGCCAGAAGTAGGACTCCTTAAGCCCACCCTGAGCTGTGCTTTGAGGCTTGGAGGAGAGGGAGCAAGTTAACAAAGGGAGAAGGGGAAAATAAAAAAATCTGCTAACTCCTCCAAGCCAGAAATGCAGGGTAGAAATTGTTCCTTTGCCTAGATTCAGACATAAGGGGACATGCCATCCTCACAGACACTCACATACAGCTGTTAGGCCCCTGCTTTTCTCAGCAGCTAGAGCTATATGATACCTGTGCCTACACTAATCAACCCTGCCTATCTAGGACAGTAGGCAAGAGCCTGCATCACACACTTGGTGACAGACTACCTGGACATAGCTGAATCCACACAAGAAAAGTAAACAGACTCTTGGGGGTCTCATGTCTAGTTATAGCTCTAACCACCCAGTGACAGGATGTTAGAGCTTCAAAGATGCCAACAACCAAACTAGCACACACAATCAGCCTATATGGACACTTCTAAACATAACAAGAAGCTATAACACAGTAAGCACACATAAAATAAATAAATTCAGCAAATTACTGATGGCTCAGAGACAACAGTCTACATTATATAATGCAAAGAGGCAGACGACAATGGCTTCAGCAGGCTCCTAAAGCAAAGATTCAGATGTTCCAGAGGAAAAATAAATGTCTTGGAATTGTCAGAGGTAGAATACAAAAGATTAATATTTAGAGCTCTTCAAGAAATCAGGAGGGAGATGAGGCAAAATACAGCAGAACATAATGACAAATTGAACACACTGCAAGAAAGTATAGAGCAGCAAGAATTAGAAATTCAGATAGTTTAATAATAAAATTACAGAATTAGTCAACTCAGTAGAAAACCAAAGAAGCAGAAATGAGGCAATAGAAGCCCAAATTAGTGAGACTGATGATAAAGCAAATGACACCAACATATCTGAGGAAAATCAGGTAAAATAATTTTTTTAAAAAGTCAAGAAAAACTAAAAATTATGTAGGACTCTGTTTTAGTCAGCTAGGCTGCTCTAACAGAAATACCACAGAGTGGATGGCTTTAACAAAGAAAGATTTATTCTTACACAGTCTGGTACGTTGCAAGTCCATATTCAGGGTGTCCGCTCCAGGGAAAGACTTTCCCTTGTCGGCTCTGGAGGAAAGTCCAGTATTGCATCAGTCTTTGTCCAGGGAGCATCCTCATGCAAGAACCTCTGGTCTGAACGACGCGCTCTGCTCCCGGTGCTGCTTGCTTGATGGTAGCGAGGTTCTCAAATATCCTTTGTTTCTTTTTCCTTTTTATCTGAAAGCATTAAGGGTGGGACAAGCCACACTTTGGGGAAACTCCCCCTACAGCAGGACTGGGAAGTAATCCTATGCAGAATTCATAGCCCCACCTTAATCTTTTAACATACAGTTAGCAAAGCCACACAATGGAGGACATTTCCAAGATACTGGGAACCATATCCCAGCCACGTGGCTGCACACATTTTTGGGGGGACACAATTCCAACCATGACAGACTCCATCAAAAGAAATAATGTACAAGTGATTTAAGTACCAGAAGATGGAGGGATAACATAAAATACAAAAAGAATTGTCAAAGATTGGTTGACAGAAAACTTCCCTGATATCAGGAAAGATGAGGATATATCTATCCAAGATGTTTGTTGAACTCTGTACAGGGTAGATCCCAAAAGAAAGACATCAACATGTATTATAATCAAACATGCTAAAACTAAAGATAAGGAGATTATTTTAAAACATATTAGTGATAAACAAAAATTAACCCACAAAGCAAAATCAGTAAGACTAAGCAGCAGAAACCATGCAGGCAAAAAGACAATGAGCAGACGTGCGCAAAACCGTGAAGGAAAAAAATTGCCAGCCAAGAATTGTATAGCCACCAAAACTGTCCCTCCAATATAGTGGTGAAGTTAGGACATTTCCAGGTAAACAGAAATTTAGGGAATTTAGAAAAAACCAATTCAAAATTATGAGAAATACTAAAGGAGTCATTTGGCTAGAAAAGCAACAATATCAGGTAATAACCCAAGACTAGAACATGAAATAAAGCACTGGATATCAACTTAAATAGGGGACTCAGAAAAATATATCAAATAGGGAAACACGGATGTTGATATGTAAACATTATATAAAAAAATGGACTTAAAGAAAATGTAGTTATAGTTCTTTCATATGGAGAGTGTCATGGTTGGAATTGTGTCCCCCCAAAAATGTGTGCAGCCACGTGGCTGGGATATGGCTCCCAGTATCTTGGGACTGTCCTCCATTGTGTGGTTTTGCTAACCTGTATGTTAAAGGATTAGAGTGGGGCTGTAAATTCCTGCTGTAGGGGGAGTTTCCCTGGAGTATGGCTTGCCCCACCCTTAATGCTTTTAGCTTGCAAGGAATAAAAGGAAAAAGAAACAAAGGACAATTTGAGAACCTCGCTACCATCAAGCAAGCAGTACTGGGAGCAGAGCGCATCCTTCAGACCAGAGGTTCTTGCGTCACGATGCTCCCTGGACAAAGACTGATGCAATATGGGACTTTCCTCCAGAGCTGACAAGGGGAAAGTCTTCCCCTGGAGCAGACACCCTGAATATGGACTTGCAATCTACCGGACTGTGTAAGAATAAATCTTTCTTTGTTAAAGCCATCCACTCTGTGGTATTTCTGTTAGGGCAGCCTAGCTGACTGAAACAGAGAGGAAGTCAAGACAATATAAAGAAATTAAGGACTGGTTTAAATTTGGAAAATCAAGGATAAATATTAAGGTAACCACAGAGGAAACTATGATCCTATGCATCAAAATAAAAAACAAGAATAACATGAAGTCTCAGCAAACATAATGCCACCAGCATTGAAAAAGATAGGAAGAAAACACATAAAGAAAAAGACTCAACGCAAAAAATTAAATGGAATGACAGAATTGTCTACAATGCAGGAAAAAAATCATCTAAGTGACAGCACTGAATTCTTAACTATCAATAATTACACTGAATGTAAATGGATTAAATATACCAATGAAGAGATAGGGAGTGGCAGATTGGATAAAAAAGCAAGACCTATCTGTATGCTGCCTAGAGGAGACACATGTTAGACTCAAAGACACAAACACTCACTAACACTCAAAGGATGCAATATATACATATCAAGCAAACAACATTCAAAAAAGAGTAGGAGTGGCAATATTAATTTCTGATAAAATTGACTTTAAAGGATCAACATTCTAGGAGAATATAACCATATTAAACATCTAGGAGGCTAACAGAGATATGAGGAAGTGCTGCCAATCATTAGCCATTAGAGAAATCCAAATCAAAACTATAATGAGATACCAACTCACCCCAACAATGCTGACATTAATCCAAACACAAAATAATAAATGTTGGAGAAGTTGTGGAGAGACTGGAACTCTTCTACACAGTTGGTGGGAATGTAAAATGGTACGACCACTTTGGAAATTGATTTGGTGCTTTCTTAAAAAGTTAAAAATAGAAATAGCCCCAGCAATCCCACTTCTTAGAATATATTCTAGAGAAATAAGGGCTGTCACATGAATAGATACATGCATACCAGTTTTCATTGCAGCACTTTCTGCAGTAGCAAAAAAATAGAATCATCTTAGGTGCTCATTAAGGATGAGAGAATAAACAAACTATTGCATATTCACATGACGGAATACTATACAATGATAAAGAACAGTGATGAATTTGGGAAACATAACATGGAGGAATCTGGAAGGTATTATGTTGTGTGAAATTAGTTGCATAAGGACATATTTTTTACAAGATCCTATTATAAGGACTCAAAGGTTTAAGCACAGAAGAAAATAATCTTTGATGGTTACAAGGGTGGTGAGAGATGGAGACATTTATGAAGTTTGACAAGTCCATGAACTTCATTGTTCTAGGTGCTACATTGCTGAATATCTCTACAGTCACCTTCAAAGTAATCCCCTGAGGAAGTTATGCTCTGATGCCAGCACCTAGTCCACCCTTCAAAGCAACTTTGGAACTCTTTATGGAATGGCCACTGTACATGGCAGTGCCATGGCACAGTGGCAAGTTTATGAAGTTACTTCTACAGTGAGGGAGATTTTAGCCAGTAAACAAATAACTACATTGGAACACCTTCCCTGCTTACCTGATCTGGCCCCCAGTAACTTTTTTTTCTTTACCTGAAGATAAAGGAAATATTGAAAGGAAGTAGTTTTGGTGGCATTCAGGATATCAAGGGTAATACAGTGACAGCTATGGTGGCCATTGCAGAAGAAGAGTTCCAAAATTGCTTTTAAGGGTAAACTGGGCACTGGCATCAGTGCATAGCTTCCTAAGGGAAGTACTTCAAAGGTGACTGTGGTGATATTCAGCAATGCGGTGTGTAGCACTTTTTCTAGGATGGGTTCACAGACTTAATTGTCAGTCCTTGTATTCATAAATTAGTAGACAATAACTGGGTCAGGTGAAGGGAGTTACAGCATGCAGTAAAAGGGAGGTTAGCACAACTGTGCTACTTGAGAAAGTAAGATGTTTTCTAAGTAGAACCCAGCATTTTGAAGGAGAGTAGTAGCGCCTGGAGTTCATAATCTACAAGGTACTGCAAAACCTCAACAAGAAAAAAACAAATAACCTAGTTTTAAAAAATGGGCAAAAGATATGGATAGGCACTTCACTAAAGAAGACATCAATGAAGCTAACAGATACATGAGGAAATGCCATGGTTTCAGGGAACTTCTAGGTCAATGGGCATAACTTAGTTTGTTGTTTTTTTTAATGTTCTGTATCCCACTTTGATGAGTGCTGTCTGGGGTCTTAAAAGCTAGCAAGTGGTCGCCTAAGTGGCATTAACTGGTCGCAATCCACTTAAAACAGAGGAGAATGAAGGGTATTAAAGATGTGAAGAAAATAAGAACACAGGAGACGGAAGGGGCCATATGAACCAGAGACTTCATCTGCTCGAGGCCAGAAGAACTAGATGATTCCTGGCCACAACTGAGATTTTCCTGATAGGCACACAACGTAGAGTCCCTGAAGAAGCTGGAGAAAAATGAGTGTGCATAAGTAGAGCTCTATTACAAAACTAGACTTGATGGTTCAACAGACTGGAGAGTCCTCTAAGGACACAGTCCCTGGACTCTCTGTTAGCCCAGAGCCGAAACCAGTACTGAAGTCAACTCCTTAGACAAAGATTGGACTGTACTACAAGACATAAAGTGATGTTGTTGACGAGTGTGCTTCTTGGCTTAAATATGTATATGAGGCTATCTGAGCAGATCCTTTTTAGAGGGAGGATGAGAGGGTAGAGAGGTTCAGGAGTTGGTTGAATGTTTTATGGGAAGCACAAGGTAGAAAAGAGGACTGTGCTGTCATAGGGTGGGGAGAGCAGCTGCCTAGTGGTGTGGGTCTGGGCTTTTATATGGCAAATTGATTTGGATTGTAAACTTTCACTGAAAGCACAGTAAAATGTTTTTTAAATAAAGGAAAATATAGTCTCAATAAAAGCAAAATCTATAAAAACAAAAAAAATTTCACAAACTAAAAGAATTGCATTATGCTGAGTGAAATAAGCCATTCATGAATGTCCAAATATTGTGTGTGGCCACTAGTTGAAAAACTCATGAAAAAGGTTACACATGAAAAGAAACATTGTTGGTTGACAGGGAGGGATTGGGGAGGGATGGAAAACTTTAGTGAAGGCTAAGAGAATATAGAGTACTGGGGCAGCCAGCACAACTTGTACAAGGCAAAGTCATAGCAACTCCACAGACACATCTAGAATCCCTGAGGGACTGATTTGCTGGGCTGAGGGCTGTGGAGACCATGGTCTCAGGGAACATCTAGCTCAACTGATGTAACAGTGTATAGAGAAAAATTTCTGCATTCTACTTTTGGTGAGTAGTGTCTGGGGTCTTAAAAGCCTGTGAGGAGCCATCAAGGATATTCCACTGGCCTTGCTGCCTCAGGAGCAAGGTAAAATGAATAAAACTAATGAAACAAGGGAAAGATTAGTTCAAAGGATTAATGGACCACATCTACAACAGCCTCGATAAGATTGAATCCAGTACAACTGGATGGAGCCCAGCTACCTCCACCTACTGCTCTGACAAGAATCACAACAGAGAATCCTGGACAGAACCAGAGAAAATTGTAGAACAAAATTTTAGCTAAAAACGAAAGACTAGACTTGTTAGTTTGATAGAGACTGGAGAAACTCCAGCTTTCAGCTCAGTAATGAAGCTACTCCTGAGGTTCACCCTTCAGCCCAGGATTGGAGAGGCCCATAAAATAAGAATGAGACTAAAGGAGTACCCAGGCCAGGGACAATGACTATAAGGCAGAAGGGTGCAGGAAAGATGGTAGTAAGAAAACCCAAGGTTGAGAATGGAGGGCACTGACCTCTTGTGGGGTTGTTAAGCAATGTCATAAAACAATATGTGTACAAATTCGTTTAATGAGAAACTGGTTTATTCTGTCTCTTCTGATATCCAGTTTGGCTTTTTCTTTCTTTCTTACCTTTTTAATGACCTCTTGGTTTCTTCATGTATAATGTCTTTGATGTCATTCCACAAATTACCTGGTCTTCCTGTCATTAGTGTTCAGTATATGAAATCTGTTCTTGACATGGTCTCTAAACTCAGGTGGGATGTGCTTGAGGTTGTACTTTGGCTTTTGGGGATTTGTTCTAATTTTCTTCAGTTTCAATTTGAACTTGTACATGAGCAGTTGATGGTCTGTGTCACAGTCAGTACTTGGTCTTGTTCTGATTGATGTTATTGAGCTTTTCCATTGTCTCTTTCCAAAGATGTCGTCAATTTGTTTCCTGTTTATTCCATCTGGCAAGATCCATGTACGTAGTCGCTGTTTATGTTGGTGAAAAAAGGTATTTACAATGAAGTTTTTGGTCCTGCAAAATTCTGTCATGCAATTTCTGGCATTTTTCCTGTTACCAAGGCTGTATTTTCCATCTATGCATCCTTCTTTTTTGTTTCCAACTTTTGCATTCCAATCACTAGTAATTATCAATGAATCTTGATTTCATGTTCAATCAATTTTGGACTGTAGAAGCTGGTAAAAATCTCCAATTTCCTCATCTTTGGCCTTAGTGGTTGGTGTGTAAATTTGAGCAATATTCATATCATCTGGCCTTCCTTGTAGGTGTATGGATATTATCCTGGTACTGACAGCATTGTGCTTCAGGACAGATCCTGAAATGTTCTTTTTGATAATGAATGCAACACCATTCCTCTTCAAGTTTTCCTTCCTGGCATAGTAGACTATATGATTGTCTGATTCAAAATGGCCAGTACCAGTCCTTTTCAGCTCACTGATAATTTGATGCATTCAACACTAATGACTAAAGACCAGATGTGTTGTGGAATGACATCAAAGACATCATATGTAAAGAAAGCAAGAGGTCATTAAAAAGACAGGGAAACAAGAATAAATCAAATTGCATCTCAGAAGAGACTCTGGAACTTGCTCTAGAACATCAAGTTGCTAAGGTGCAAGGAAGGAATAATGATGTACAAGAACTGAGCAGAAGATTTCAAAGGGTGTCCCAAGAAGATAAAGTATTATAATAACAAGTGCAAAGAGCTGGAAATAGAAAACAGAGGGGAAGAACACACTGTGTTTCACAAGCTGAAAGAATTGAAGAAAAAATGCAAGCCTTGGGTTGCAGTAGTGGAGGATTCTACAGGGAAGATATTAAACAACTCAGGAAGCACTAAAAGAAGATGGAAGGAATACACAGAGTCATTATACCAGAAAAAACTGATCAACATTCAACCATTTCAAGAGGTAGCATATGATCAGAATGGTATTGAAGAAGTCGAAGCTTTATTTAAGGTGTTGATGAAAAACAATGTTGCAGGGACTGATAGAGTATCAACTGAGATGTTTCAACAAATAGATGCAGCACTGGAAGTGCTCACTCATTTATTCCAAGAAATTTAGAAGACAGCTATCTGGCCAATTGACTGGAGCCAAGCCAAAATCGACTGGAAGAGAACCGTATTTATCCCTATTGCCAAGACAGGTGATCCAACTGTATAAGGAAATTATGGAACAATATCTTTGATACCACAAGCAAATAAGATTTTGCTTGAGATCGTTCAAAAGCAACTGCGACAGTGTACAAGGACAGCCAGTTAAGTTTGGGAATTCATCTTAGAAGAAGTGCTACATACCTCATTGCTGAATATCACTATGGTCACCTTTAAAGTACTCCTCTTGGAAGCTATGCACCAATGCCAGCACCTAGTCCATCCTTCAAAGCAATTTTGGAACTCTTTTCCTGGAATGGCCATCAGAGCTGTTGTCGTATTACCCTTGATGTCCTGAATGTCATCAAAATGTCTTCTTTCAAAATTTCAGGTAAAGAAGAAAGTCACTAGGGCCCAGATCAGGCGAGTAGGGAGGATGTTCCAAAACAATTATTTGTTTACTGGCTAAAGTTCCCTCACAGACAACGATACAACTAAGTTCGCAAACTTGCCACCATGCCACTGTGTGCAGTGGCTATTCCAGAAAGAGTTCCAAAATTGCTTTAAAGGGTAGACTATGTGCTAGCATTGGTACATAGCTTCCCAAGGGGAGTATGTTGAAGGCAACTGTAGTTATATTTGGCAATGAAGTACGTAGCACTTAGAACAATTAAGTTTGTGGACTTAATTGTCAGATCTCATATTGACTGGCAACTGCTAGAAATTCAAGCCAAATTCAGAAGAGAACATGGAAGCAGGGATATCATTGTTGATGTCAAATGGTTCTTGGCTGAAAGTAAAGAACACCAGAAAGATGTTTTCCTGTGTTTTGTTGATTTCGCAAAGGCATTCAACTGAGTGGATCATAACAAGTTATGGATAACATTGTGGAGAATGAGAATTCCAGAACATGTAACGGTGTTCATGAGGAATCTGTGCATGGATCAAGAGGCAGCCATGCAAGCAGAACAAGGGGACACTGCATGCTTTAATGTCAGGAAAGGTGTGCGTCAGGGTTGTATTCTTTCACCTTATCTTTTCATTCTGTATGGGAAGCAAATAATGTGAGAAGCTGGACTTTATGAAGAAGAATAAGACAATAGGGATTGGAGGAGAATTCATTAACAACCTGCATTATGTAGATGATTCAATTTTGCTTACTGAAGAGGATTTCAAACACTTACTGATGAAGATCAAGGACCACAGCCTTCAGTTTGGGTTGCACCTCAATATTGAGAAAACAAAAGTCCTCAGAGCCGGACCAGTAAGCAACATCATGATAAATGGAGAAGAGATTGAGCTTGTCAAGGATTTCATTTTACTTGGGTCCACAAACAATGCCCATGGAAGCAGTAATCAAGAAATCAAAAGATCATGGCACTGGGGAAATCTGCTGCGGAGGACCTCTTTGATGTGTTGAAAATGAAAGGTGTCACCTCAGAGACTAAGGTGTGCTTCACCCAAGCCATGTTATTTTCAATCACATTATATGTATGTGAAATCTGGACAATGAATAAGGAAAACAAGACACTTTTGCGCTGTGATGTTGAAAAAGAATATCGAACACACCATGGATTCGCAAAAGAATAAGCAGATCTGTTCTGGATGAAGAACGACCAGAGTGCTCCTTGGAAGCAAGGATGGTGAAACTGGGCTTGAATACTTTAGATTTGTTAAGGTGGGATCAGTCCTTGGAGAAGAACATCATGCTTGGTAAAGTAGAGGGTCGGTGAAAATGTGGAAGACTTTCTATAAGACGGTTGAGACAGCGGCTGCACCAGTGGGTTTAAGCATAAAAATGGTTGTGGGCATGGTATGCAACTGGGCAGTATTTTCTGTTGTTTGTAGAGTCACTACGCATCAGAACCAACAAGATGGCATGTAACAACAACAACAGCAACAACAGTTTGTTCTGTAAACCTTCATCTGAAGTATTATATACATACATACACATATATGTATGTATATATATGTGCCCACATACATACATTAAGTTTTAGAGCTACTGTGAGGGCACCTTGTGGTCCTAACCTGAACCTAAACCTGAACCTGAAGCTGGTGCCCAGTGGATCACTGATAGGTGACTCAGCCTAAGACTGGAGGGTGCCTAACAACAAGTAGAAGTTGTTAGACTGAGAATTGAGGTATATTGATGTGCAGTGGGGTGTCCCTAAACTTGCTGATAGTCTCCTTAAAATAGCCTTTGTTTTTAAAGGAAGATCAAATAGGATAAAAATGCAATAAAACCACTGGAAATGACATTTGGAGGCTGTGCTTCTTGCGGTGTTGATTAAATAGGTCTTGTTCACTGATGACTGTTTTAAATTCCTTTTTACTCTTTCCTTTGTGGCTTTTACTGGCTGCATTTTCTTCTCACTGACCTTTCCAGTCCTTTCATTTTTATTTTACTTTTGCCTAGTATACCATTTCTTCTTCTTCTCACCTAACTGCTTATCCCTGATTGCTATTCTCTGCTAATCCTACTCCTATCACTACACACCTCTTCCTCCCTCCTCCACGTCCTGTCAGTTGTTGATAGGATGAACGAACAGAGCTGGTGTAGGACAAGCCTCCCCATACTGCTTTCAAATAAGCTGCCATCAGCAGCTGTTATTAGGGAAGCATTTAACAGCAATAAAGGAGTATATTCTCTAATATATAGACCCAGTAATTAAAAAATATATAAGTTCAAACCTCAAGTCCACCCCTCATTAGCTTTCTGGCATTGAGCAAGTTGCTTAATTTCACTCAACCTCAGTTTCACGTTCTGCAAAGTGAAGATTATCTGTGAAGGATTGTTCTGAAGATTAAACAGCATGACATAGTGTATGACATAGCCTAATAGAGGCCTAGTACCTACAAGGTGCTCAAAGAGTGGCGCTCATTATTATTGTTATTGAAGTGGTTGATATTATCACCATCATCATCATTACTATAGAGCTTCATGAGTAGGTTTATGTTCTAGTTGTCTGCTGTTATGTGACAAACCACCTCAAAACATAGTGGCTTAAAATAATGGCTATCATTTAGTTTGTTATGGGTCTAACATTTGGATAGGGCTCAGCAAGAACATCATCTCATCACACAACATTGCTGGAATGGCTCAGCTAGGGGCTGAAAGATGTTCATGATGATTCACTCGTGTGATTGGCTAGTAGATGCTGCCTATCAGATGAAAACAGTTCATTTTCTCTTAACAGAGATCTCTTCACAGGCTTGTTGGGCTTCCACATGGTGGCTAGGTTCTAAGTTTGAGCATCTCAAAGGAAGATACCTACCATATTCACAAATAAGCCCAGGTTCAAGAAGAAGGAACATAGTACCCACTACCATGTGAGAAAAAATAAAATCAACTCATTTTATAATCTAAAAGTGTCCCATACATTAGGCTTTTGTAAGGAGATAGGTCCAATATCACAAAGTTACTGAGGTTGTCTTCTTATGGAGAGTGAGTAAGCTGTCCGTATTTAATTAGGAATTCCTATAAAGGGAGGTTGGAGCTCTGTTGATACACTGGTTAAGCATTTGGCTGCTAACCAAAAGATCAGCAGTTCAAATCCACCAACTGCTCCTTGGGGCAGTTCTGCTCTGTCTTGTAGGGTTGCTGTCTGCTGGAATCTACTTGGCAGTGGGTTTTGTTTTTGTTTTGGGTATAAAGGATATCGAAGAAAGTTGATCCTGCTGTACTGTATGCCGATGTAACCAGATTTCCAGACCGGTATGGAACCAGATTTCCAGAGTATGGCCAATGAGCTGTCACTGGTTCACAGTGAGATATGTACAGGATAGGAGAAGAAGCATTTAGAAACTTTTATAGCATCCTTACATTGCTGTGACATTAATATTTTACAAAAGTATAGTGGTTGCATAGTAGTTAAGTACTATGGCTATTAACCAGAAGATTGGCAGTTCAAATCCATGGGGCACTCTTTGGAAATTCTATGGGGCAGTTCTACTCTGGCTATAGGGTCGCTATGAGTCAGAATTGAATCAATGGCAGATTTTTTTTTTTAATTACTCCTTTAAGAGATGAGGAAAAAATATCGTTCATCACAAATTGTTTGAGAAGCACTCACCTAGATATCACTATGTCCTCTTCTTTGAGAAGCTCCTTGCTCTAAACAGGGGTATTTATATAATGAATTCTTCTAACGGCAAAAGAATCAACTACAAAATTTAGCCTCATATTTTAGTTTGGGGAAAGAATAAACAGGTACAAATGAAACCTGTTTCTATGAAGCTGAGCGTTTGAGCTCCGTGTTCTTTTTACCTGTTTGTAAATCTACTTCTATTGTCAGTGAAATTGTTTTGAAGAATTTGTCTATGCTTCTGTGGCTCTAGCTCCTCTAATGTGTTCACTTTTGATGAACTCAGACCAGGAACTCAGGGTCTCCTCAAGAGGACAAATTTCATTTCCTGCTTATTTGATATGTAGGAAGTTTTTAATAAGTGAGTTACAACCAGTGGGAGTGTAGAAGCTTGTCATTTGTTTACCAGAGCAGACAAAAAAGTTGATATCACTTTCAAATGTGATCACTGTGTATTGTGACCAGGGCAAAAATCCATTGCTATAAAGACAAAATGAAACATTTTATGTGCATAGATTTCAGAGAATGGCATTCTTTATGCAAAGGCAGAGTAAGAAAAAGAAAGTGTACGTTATTCAATTCTCCTGACAGTATTTACCTTGTTTTTTCCTCTAAAACAGTGAGGCACTTTTAATCCTCTTAGTTCTGTTATTTAATACAGACCAACTAAGTACCAGATGTTGTCTAGCTTAAATATTGTTACGGGACAAAGGCTTCTGGATTCTTTCTACCTATCCCCAAAAGCCAATCTCTGAGACAGGTATTTGGGTGAATGATCAAAGACTCTACTATTATATCATTATCCATGTTTGCCAGCAGAAAAAAACATGGGGGACAGAGAGTGTGTCCATTCGCCAAGCCTGTCTAAATTGGTCAGGCACAACTAGGGGTTTTATAGGAGAAACTAAGTGCTGGGAGGGGGGTCAGGGGAACAATAAGAGCATTTGGGAGGAACCCCTGTCTGAGAGCAGACTTTAGGAGTTGGAACAGGCCTCAGGGGTCATATATGCACATCAAAAAGTAGGGGTCCAGAAGCTCCAGCTGTCTCCTGGTGCCTGAGCTTTGCCTGGCACGTTTCATTTAGCGTCTTCCTTTGCCTCCTCACTTGCCTGATGTACCTAAAGAAGCTGTAAAAGCTGCAAAGACTACTATCTCGATGGCTTCTGTCAGTTAATGTGTGATTTCCTGCACCAGGTAAAGCTACGAATTTTTAGGGAAAGAGGAAAAAGACAAGTAAAAACTCAATTTTATAAATTAATCTTGATTGTTTTAATTTCCGCTTTTGAAATCAGGGGGCCTGAATGTTTCCCCCTCCTTCGATATTGTTCATTGAGCCATCGGTAACTACAGGTAGGCCCTTTCTAGGAACTGTGGGGCTCCTGTGGAAGCATAAAGAATTATGTGTCTACTCTCAAGCACAGGAATGCTCGTTGGGAGCATTCGCTGCCTTGAAAAACTGTTACTTCATTCTTTCATCCAACAGTTAACGAGCATATTGACTGTGTGCCAGGCACTGCCCAAGACCCCAGGATGGCAATGGTGAGCTTAATTGGTCTCTGCTTTCTTGGAACCCATAACCTAATAAGATAAGCATTAAAACAAGTAAACACAGAAGCAAACAAATAGTGTATCTCGTTAAGTCTAGAGTGCCTTTGATTGTAAGACACACTGCAATTGAAATATTACCAAGATAAAAGCTGGTTACAATTATAAGACACATCTATATTTCAGAGATGTTAAAATGTGAAGGAGCAATGTGTGTCTTACAACGTGTGTCTCAGAATTAACTTAGAAAGAAGTTAATTATCAATTATGGTGAGTGTTTAAAGGAAAAAAGTGAACATGGGGTCACAGGAAAGACTGACAAAAATCCATACTATAGACTAGGTAATATTTAAGTTGAGGCTTGAAGGATGAGGAGTAGGGAGAAGAGTCAGATGCTGTCTTGAATGAGGGATACAGGAAATAAGTGAAGATGGCACTTGGAGGAGGGGGAATCAGTGCCAGGGGAAAAATGAAGGTAATGATAAATGTAGGATTGGAGCTGGTTTTCGAATGATTTGGATAGTGGAAAAAGAAGGCCAAGACAAGGGGCACGGTGATAGCAAAGGCAAAGAACAAAAGATAATGTGGTATGTGCACAGGTCTGGAAAGACACCACGTAGGTTGAAGTGAAGCGCTTCACCAGGAGTGCAGTAAAAGATAAATTTGGAAGCATGGACTGAGGCCATAATATGAAAGGCCCTTGGATGACAAACCGACAAGGAAGGGCTTGTCTCCAGGTAATAGTAAATCCTGCATCTCTTGGAATTACCAGCTTTTCTCTCAATGACTTAAGAAAGTAACCTATTTATTGTGGTTAAGGAAGTCTGGTTTCAGGATCAGGAGGAGCCAGTGGAACTCAATAAGCCACAGGGAGCACAAGGAGGGGCCATCACTCATGTGTCCACTTTTCTGTCTGACACGACTCTTGGGGCCTTGTCTTTTCCACTCGGTGAAATTCTACTCCTCTATCCCCAACACCCTTCTAGGTTAATGCAAATATCAACTCTACTAAGAAGCAAGCTCATTCCCCAGGGCACAATACATCCTTCCTTTCTTTGTACTCTTTATTTATTCAACTGCTACAGAATCAACAGATAGTTGGCATCGCCTAGAAGGAAAGGGACAGCTCTGTGCTTTCACAAGAAGTTTCAGTTAATTCTAGTTATGTGCTAGGATTTAGGGGATGTCTTCTGAGTTCCCCTCCCAAGTTTCAAAGCAAAATGAAAAATAAGATGCAGAATAGGCAAATAGAAATAAAAAATGTCAGTCAAGTGGCTTTTGACCTCTTTGTAGCCAAAGACGGCTTTAATATTCCTTTCTAAAATAGAGTCTAACTACCCCATCATGGCCTGCTGGTATCTTCACAGGAGCAGCGTCTGCCCCTCAACCCTGCCCCCTGCTGGCCGTCATTAGGGCAGAGCACAGAGGGAGGGACTTAACATTTGTAGGCAGAGCCAACTACGGGACAGAGGGGCCTGAGCAGCCGGACCATCTGCTAGTTTCATTGAAGAATTCTGTGTCTCCTCCTCTCACGTAAAGGAGTAAATGATGGTGTAGACACAAATGAGGGAGATGGAGAAGAGAGAGAAGACAGTGAGGTATGATTCAATCAGAAGTACCCTCATGAAAATATGTGGGGGGGGGGGAGTAGAGCTCCACCTAGAATATATCTTGACGTTATCTGATAGTTGTTTTTCTGTCTGTTTTTATCTGAATGTAAGCTTTACCGGCAGTAGCGAGCACCTTATTCACCAGAATGTGTGAGCAGTACTTAGCACGTTAAGTGCTTATTTGGAGTGTTTGATTAAATGGAGTAGGAACGGGACAGGAACACCTCTTTTCAGAAACTGAGGCTAGACATTCCTAGATAGAGGGTTTTCCAGTTGCTTGCATGGTGGTTGCATGCTTGTATCGGTGTGGCACACGGTAACTGTGGTTTTGTGACAGCCCTAGGGAACTGCTCAAGGCCATACAATCCGGCCTGTTTCTGACTTCAGGCTTTATGTGGCCTGGCCCCCTCATCACCTTTTTCACCTCTGCAGCCTCCCGTCTAGTATTTGATGGAGCTCTCATGTATCTGGAAGACTTGGTGGCATAATGGTTAAGTTCTGTGTCTGGTAACCAGAAGGCTGGCAGTTCGAGTCCTCCAGGTGCTTCTTAGAAACTCTGTGTAGCAGTTCTACTCTGTCCTATAGGGTTGCTGTGAGTCACATCAACTTGATGCAGTGGGTTTGGTTTGGTTTGGTTTTCTCATGTATCTGAGCACATTAATCAGGCAGTGGGTGCACTGGACCTTACCTAGGACCTTTGGGTCTGGGCACTGTCTTTTCAACTGCCCTTGTCACGTCTATGCCTAGTTAAAGGTAGCATCATGTTACTCATCCTTCCTCATTAAAAGAATTTGCTGCTTACTTATTGGTTGTTGGAGCCCTCCTTGAAAACCTGTGATTAGTAATCTCATCTTAGCTATGAATGATACAGAGTCAGAGAGAAGTAAAAGCCCTTACTGAATCCTTAGCACTTCCTGTAACACCCTAGCATTTGCATTAATTATGGCCTTCCTTCCACGTCCTGAGCACCCCAGACTGAGACCTGAAATGCAAGAACATCCAGGATGCAGGATGGTATTTCTTAAGAATGATGTCATCTTCCTTTATTAGAGCTCCAGAGAGAGGTCCTTTCCCACCCCCATGCTTCTGTCCGCGTGGCTGTCTCGCCTAAGAGAAGGAAGTAGAGCACATATGGACTGTTGGATAATTATTTTCCATTCTGTTTGTCTTGGCAAAATACTTCAGAATTCAAACACACATACTTTTTACCCTGCAGTAGTTAGATTTTGAAATTATATTTCAGTCTAACTTCTAAGGTATTTTCCTCTCAACTGAGCTTTAGTCACAGCGTTATACCATTTTTAAAACGAAGAATGTACTTATGCTGAGTATTAGTGCTGAAATACTAGGGAAGTTTGAAATAGTATACCAGTTACATAAAAGCTTACTGTGGTACATATTCAAATTAAACTGTAAAGCTGAGTGTCACAAAAAGCTAAGGTCACTCTGAACCAATGTGGTACTTTCTTACCTGTGTGTCTTTGGGCAAGCCATCTTATTCTTTTAAGCATAGTCTATTTATTTGTCTTCTTGTAACCGTTGTTAGGTGCTATTAAGTTGGTTCTGACTCATAGCGACCCTGTGAACAACAGAACAAAACACTGCCCAGTACTGTGCCATGTCCACAATCATTTTTATGCTTAAGCCCATTGTTGCAGCCACTGTGTCAATCCATCTTGTCGAGGGTCTTCCTCTTTTTCGATTGCTCTCCACTCAACCAAGAATGGTGTCCTTCTCCAGAGACTGATCCTTTCTGACAACATGTCCAAAGTATATAAAATGCAGTCTTACCATCTTTTCTTCCAAGGAACACCCTGGTCGTACTTCTTCCAGAACAGATGTGGTTGTTCTTTTGGCAGTCCATGGTACAATTCAACATTCTTCTCCAACACCACAATTCAAAGGTATCAATTCTTCTGTCTTCCTTGTTCATTGTCCAGCTTTCCCATGCATACGATGCAATTAAAAATACTATGGCTTTGGTCAAGTGCATTTTGGTCTTCAAGGTGACATCCTTACATTTCAATACTTTAAAGAGGTCCTTTACGGCACATTTTCCCATTGCCACATATCTTTTGATGTCTTGACTGCTGCTTCCACAGGCATTGATTGTGGACCCAAGTTCAATGAAATCCTTGACAACCTCAGTCCTTTCTCCACTTATGACAGCGTTGCTTACTGGTCCAGTTGTGAGGATTTTTGTTTTCCTGATGTTGAGGTGCAACCCATAGTGAAGGCTGTAGTCCTTGATCTTCATTATATGTATCTCAAATCTTCTTCATTTCCAGCAAGTAAGGTGGTGTAGTCTGCGTAATGCATGTTGTTAATGAGTTGTTCTCCAATCCTGATGCCTCGTTCTTCCTCCTATAATCCAGCTTCTCAGATTATTTGCTTGGCTTACAGATTGAAAAGATATGGTAAACGGATACAACCCTGACACACACCTTTCCTGACTTTAAACCGTGCAGTGTCTCCTTGCTCTGTTCGCATGACTGCCTCTTGATCCATACACGGATGTTTTAAGAGCACAGTTAGGTGTTCTGCAATTCCCATTCTCCACACTGTCAGCGATAGTTTAGTGTTATCCACACAGTCAAATGCTTTTGCTTAGTCTATGAACCATCTTTCTGGTATTCTTTGCTTTTAGCCAAGATCCATCTGACATCAGTGATGATACCCCTGGTTCCACATCCTCTTCTGAATCCAGCTTGAATTTCTGGCAGTGCCTTGTCAGTATACTGCTGCAGTTGCTTTTGAATGTTCTTGACCAAAATTTTACTTGCACGTGATATCAACCATATTGTTCAGTAGTTTCCACCTTCTGTTGCATCACTTTCTTTGGAATGGATGTAAATATGGATTTCTTCCAGTCAGTTGGCCAGGAATCTGTCCTCCAAATTTCTTGGCATTTTGTGACTGACTTAGTTCATTTCACATAATGTTTTCAAAGTTCATCTATGTAGCAGCATGTATCAGGAGTTCATAACAGTTTGTGGCTGAATAATATTCCATTGTATATATATATATGTATATATATGTACATATATACCACATTTTGTTTATCCATTCATCTGTTGATGAACACTTAGATTGTTTCCATCTTTTTAGTGTTATGAATAGTGCTACAATGAAAATTCATGTTCATATGGTATCCTTTAAAAATAGTCTGAATACTTAAAAGTTATGCAGATGTTAGTCGTTATTGTTATAAATTGTGTTACCTTGGGCAGTTGATTAATATCTCTGAACTCAGTGTCTCTGTCTGTTAACTGGAAATAATACCATTGTGCTCAAAAGGTTGCTACAAGACTTAAGTGAATTAATAGAGGTATAAATTCTAGGCAAAAACTATATAACACTTTACAAATATTAAATGTAAGTGTCGATAATGATAAATTATTTATATTGCTGCTGGCAACTGTGGCAATGTCTGGCCAATGTTTGGCAATGTTTGCTCAAGAGTCTTCCTAAATGGGTGTGTCATTCCAAATTAGGTGACAGCATAAGCTAATGACATAGCGCCAGACTGTATGTATTGCTTTTTATATATCACAGACTTTAAATACACCTCTGATTAAATTGCACTATCAGTTTTGTAAAGGATTCAGAGCCAAAGCCACCTGTTGTTGGTGAGCCTCTAGGGCTGCCATTCTAGATTTCTAGAAGTAGAGCTCTTGTTCTTTAAAAATAGGCATGACTGGTTTTCATGGTAACGACAAAACTTTGCAATCTTAAGAGTCTTAATTATTCTGTATTCGGAAAGAAGCTAGAGTAACAACTGTTCAGGTAATCTTATTCTTCTGTGAATAGTTTGTACTATGTGAAGTCTGCATAAGAAATTCTGAATGGTCGTGCACACCTGAGACCTGACAAACAGGTGAGATTTCCTGTTCAGTGAAGGAAGAGAAGGAAGAGGAGGAGAAAGAATTATACAAGTCGTAAGTGTTCCAAAGCATTTTTGAAAGAAGTAATGGTAAAATCGGCTGGTGTAGGAAACTACCTCATTTGCTGCTTACATATTTGAGGAAAATCAGCCCTGTTCCTGGCCCTTATTCAGTAAAACTTTGAAGCTGAGAAGTAAAGAGGTGCTTCAGTGTACCTCTGTGTACCTTCCCTTCAACCTGTGTCACTGTCACTGTATTAATGGAGCACTATGTTCGCTGTTGGAAAGACCTGACTTTGATTCTCTGAGCTCACCAGATACTTGCTATTGCCGTCGCCCTGTTTACTGGGTAATCTGAGGCTGGACTAACTCGGTTTAAGACTAAAAGTAACACAGTGCATATCGCCCTTCCCCCCCCCGAAAACTTATTGTCATCAAGTCAATTCCAACCCATGGCAACACTATAAGATAAACTAGAACTGTCCCATAGAATTTCCAAGGAGTGCTGGTAGATTTGGCCTGCCAACATTTTGGTTAGCATCCTAGCTCTTAACCACCAAGCCACCGGGGTTTTCATGAATATTGTAGTTTTTGGCTATATAAAGAAATACGTGAGTTCAAAAATGATCAGGAATGTGGTGACAGACCAAGCAATGTAGATATTACCTGATGATCTGAGCTTTAGTGATGATGAAGTACGATCTTGGCCTGTAAAGTTGCTATATTACTACTCTGTGGTAGCAGGCTAGATTTTGTCAGAGTTTTCCTGTTTCAGCTCTGCCCTGTCAGGGTTGTCCTGCTGAGTAGGCCTAATTATCTGGTTTTGACTTGTTCAAGGACCTGACAGGATCTGGGAAGATGCTCCCATTTGTTTCCAGTTTTCTGAGAAATTTTCAGCTCTGCTTGTCATGAGGGTCCCAGAAGAAACAGAGGCAATGGTTATTCTAGCTCCATGGGCCAGCATGTATACTCTTGGACATAAGACAGGTCAGGAGACTCCAGACCTCTTATGTGTCCACATGACTCATATTCTTCCATCAGAAACTTCTTTGAAAACAACAGCAGTGCTTCACATACATTCACATCCTCAGAAATATGACACCATTTTATCAAGTCAGGGATATACAGGTGCCAGGGAACAGAACCAGTATTATACACATGAAAGAGAAAACTGAGAAGATGCTGCAGGAGTGGAGGAGGGATGAATGTAACATTTGTGGTAAACTCTCAGCTATAGTGGTGGAGAACTCTCCACTTTCCTGGAACTGGACAATGTACCTTGCCTTGCCTTATAAACTGCTGAAAATGCAGAACAAAACCAATGCAATAGGCTATAAAACTTCTTTGGTTGTTAGGGGAGGAAGAGATGACCCCTTGCTATTGGTAACTAGGCAGAGTAAGCCATTGCATGGCCTGCGTACAGCACTTGCTGCAAAGAACTTGATGTTCAGTGACAGACTAAAAAGTAAAGATGTCATCAGGTTCAGCTGCTTTGGAAAAAAGTTTGATGGTTCTTTAAAAAGGTAAACATAAAATTACTGTATGACCCGCAGTCCCACTCTTAGGTGTATACCCCAAAGAATTGAAACTAGGTTTTCAAACAAAAATTCATACACCAGCATTCATAGTAACACTATTCACAGTAGCCAAAAGGTAGAAACAACCAAGTATGCATCAACAGATGAATGGATAACCAAACTGTGGTACATATAAACACAATAGGGTAATAGCCATAAAAAGGAATGATACAATGAGTTGCAATAGTAAGGGATTCTACAGGGAAAATATTAAACAACTCAGGGAGCATCAAAAGAAGATGGAAGGAATACACAGAGTCATTATCAGAATTGGTCAATGTTCAGCCACTTGAAGAGGTACCATTTGATCAGGAACCGACGATACTAAAAGAAGTCAAAGCTACACTGAAGGCATTGCCAGAAAACAAGACTCGAGGAAATGATGGACAGTCAATTGAGATATTTCACCAAACAGATGCAGTGCTGGAAGTGCTCATTCATCTATGCCAAGAAATTTGGAGGATAGTTACCTGGCCAACTGACTGGAAGAGATCAATAGTTATGCCCATTCCCAGTGATCCAACCAAATGTGGAAATTACTGAGCAGTATCATTGAGTTGGATCTGACTTGGTAGCACTTGGCTGGCTGGCTGGCATCATAAGCAAGTAAAATTTTGCTCAAGATCACTCAAAAGTGACTGCAACAGTATGTTCACAAAGGAACTAACAGAAATTCAAGCTGGATTGAGAAAAGGGTGTGGAAACAGGAGTATCCTTGCAGATGTCAGATGGATCTTGGCTGAAAGCAGAGAATATCAGAAAGATGTTTACTTGTATTCCATTGACTATGCAAAGGCATTCAAATGTGTGGATCATAACAAGTTATGGGTAACACTGTGCAAAAGGAGAATTCCAGAATACTTAATTGTGCTTCTGAGGAATCTGTACATGGATCAAGAATCAGTTGCATGAACAGAACAAGGGGACAGTGCATGGTTTACAGTCAGGAAAGGTGTGCATCAGGGTTGTATCTTTTCACCATACCTTTTTAATCTATATGCCAAGCAAGTAATCCAGAAGCTGGATTGTTTGAAGAAGAATGAGGTATCAGAATTGGAGGATGACTCATTAACAACCTGTGTTACACAGCCTACGCCACCTTACTTGTTGAAAGTGAAAAAGATTTGAGGTACTTACTGATGAAGATCAAAGACCACAGCCTTCACTATGGATTGCACCTCAACATCAAAAAAACAAAATGCGAACATCTGGACCAGTAAGCAACATTGTCATAAATGGAGAAAGGATTGAAGTTGTCAGGGATTTCATTTTATTTGGATCCACAATCAATATCCATGGAAATAGCAGTCAAGAAATGAACAGATACATTGCATTAGGAAAATCTGCTGCGAAGCACCTCTTTAAAGTGTTTGAAAAGTAAAGGTGTCCCTTGAAGACTAAAATGCACCTGACCCAAGCCATGGTGTTTTCAATCGCATCATATGCATGGGAAAGCTGGACAATGAATAAGGAAGATAGAAGAAGAATTGATGCCTTTAAATTGTGGTGATGGATAAGAATATTGAATGTACCATGGACTGCCCAAAGAACAAACAAATCTGTTCTAGAAGAAGTAAGACCAGAGTACTCCTTGGAAGCAAAGATGGTAAGATTGTGTCTTACATACTTTGGACATGTTGTCAAGAAGGATCAGTCCCTGGAGAAGTGCATCATGCTTGGTTAAGTGGAGGGTAACCAAAAAAAAGGAAGATCCTCGATGAGATGCATTGACACAGTGGCCACAATGATGAGCTTAAGCATAAAAATGATTGTGGTCACTATGAGTCAGAACTGATTCAGTGTCACCTAACAACAACAACAACAACAACAACAACAACATGGCATGGATAAACCTTGAAAGCATTTTGCTGAGTGAAATTAAGTCAGGCACAAAATGACAAATATTGAATAATCTCATTTGTATGAAATTTCTAGAAGAGGTAAATCCATAGACACAGAAAACAGATTAGTGATTACCACCAGTGGAAATAGGGAGTGATTGCTTAACTGGTGTCTTAGTCATCTAGTGCTGCTGTAATAGAAATGGCATGAGTGGATGGCTTTAAAGGGGAAATTTTACTCCACTACTGGCCAGTGGGATACCAGTCTGAATTTAGGACATCAGCTTCAGAGGAAGGCTTTCTCTCTTGGCCCTGGAAGAAGTTCTTTGTTGTCAATCATCCCCTGGACTGGAAGCTTCTGAGGTGCAGGGACCCAGGGTCCAAAGGACACGCTGTCCTCTGGACATTGCTTCTTTCCTGATGATATGAGGTTCCCAACTCTCTTCTTGCTTCATTTTCCTTTATAGCTCAGACTGCCTCAAGGCACAATACAATAGATTGAGTCCAGCCTCAGTAACACAGCCATCACACATCCTCCTTCATTAACATCACAGAGGCAGAATTGACAATGTATAGGAACGTCATACAATACCAGAAATCATGGCCTAGCCAAACTGCTACACACCATTTTAGGGGGACACAGTTCAATCCATGACATTTGGGTATGAGTTTTACTTTTAGGATTATGAATATGTTCTGGAACCAGATTGTGGTTATAGTTGAACAACCTTCGTGAATGTACTAAATGCCACTGAATTATTCACTTTAGAGTGTTAAGATGGTAAATTTTATATGTATGCCAAGCCAAGTGCCGTCGAGTAGGATATGTATATTTTACCAAATAAAATGTTATTTAAGATGTATTTCTTCTTTTCTGTAACCAGATTAATTAGGTTTATTTGACTATTCCAGTATCCTTCCAATTAATATCACAGTCTCCCTCCAGTCTTCCATTTTTTGCACTTAATCCTAAATCAGAATCATGTTTCTGAGGTCTTTCCCTGACTGTGTTGTTCTCCAGTTCTGAGCCTCTCAGTGGCTTCCTGTAGCCCACCAAAGTCCACTCTTATGATATTTCTGTTTAAGGGCCTCCGTGATCCAGCCCACACCTGCCTTTCTGTCTTCTTTCCGGATACTCTGTAAATGTACTGCAAGCTTCTTCTTTTCCTTTCTTAAAATGTCTTGAACTTTCCAGCTTCTACCTGAAATGTCCTCCCTTCATTTTTAACTTCACCTCTCTTGGTAACCCTTCTGACATGGTGGTTAAGTGCTATGACTGCTAAGCAAAAGACTAGCAGTTAAAGTCCCCTACAAGCTCCTTGGAAACTCTATGGGGTAGTTCTACTCTGTCCTGTAGGGTTGCTATGAATCTGAATGGATTTGATGGCAGTGGGTTTGGTGTTTTTTGTTCCTCTTCCCAAGAAATGTGAGAGTCTTACCTTCCTTTGATCTCTCCTCTTCAGATCCTAGATGCCAGGACTGGAGTTTAGAGATCTCTATAATTCCTTTAGAACTCTCTTGGTACTGAGTTTGTGAATCTAGAATTATTTGGAGTTCTTTCAGTTAGTCCATCTTTGAACTCAACTGAGTTTTCATGTAATACTTTTTTGACTTTCCAGTACTATTCTCTGGATAAACAAAAATTCAATGATCTTATAAAATTCTGAATTCATAGACTCAATGTGCTTAATACTTCTAATGTGCCTTCCTGTCATAAATTGATTAGTGTGCCCCCCAAAATGTATGTAGCAAATTGGCTAGGCCATGACTCCCAATATTGTGTGGTGTTCCAATGTGTTGTAAATCCTAACTCTGTGATGTTAATGAAAGAAGACAGGTGGTGGTTGTATACTGTATTGTGCCTTGAGGCAGTCTCTTGGGCTGTACAGGAAAGAGTTGCAAGCAGAAAGTGAGGAACCTCATACCAGTGGGAAGGAAGCAGTGCCAGAAGCAGAGCACATCCTTTGGGCCAAAGGTCCCTGTGCCTCAGAAGCTACCAGTTCAAGACCTTCCTCCAGAGCCAACAGAGAAAGACCTCCAGAGCCAACAGAGAAAGACTTCCCTTGGAACCAATGCCCTGCATTTGGACTTTTAGTGCAGTTTTCAGTGAGAAAATAAATTTCTCCTTTTAAAGTCATCCACTTGTGGTATTTCTGGTATAGCAGCATTAGATGACTAAGACACTCGTGCTTTTCAACAGGACCACATTTTTCCAGATCAGTAAACATCTTTATTTTTTTGTTATGACAAAGAAGAATTAGCCAAGAAGAAACCACTTTAAAAAGAGAAAGGAAGAAAAATATAGAGAGGTAGAGCTAACATGGTGGAGGAGCCAGAGCTATCCTTTCATCCCTCTAACAAGAAAACCCCAGAAAAACTATTTAAAGCACTAAATAGGGCATTGTGAGTGCCCTGAATAGCAGAGGGGCAAGTTAGGAGAATGAGCTAGCCAACAAGGAGGTAAAACTGGATACAGAGTTTCCCAGACAGGAGAGGATGGACTGCCAGGAGTCTACACTCTGCAGGAGCATGGCAAACAAAGCCACATTTGGAGACTGTATTTTTCAGCAGAAAAGCCAAGCTTCAGACAGATACACCTACATAACTGCAACATTCTTCCATAAATTCTTGTGGACACATATGGATCAAAACTTTTTCTTTGGGGCACAAACTCTCCCTCTCTCCAGCACCATCCCCTTTCTTTTCTGTGCTATGCTAGACACTTGATTCTGACACAGTACCTGAAGAGGTAGATGAGCAGCTTAACAATAAGTGGGAGGAAATGTGCAGCACCACTGAGCTAGGAACTCAGGGCAGGAATAGGCCATTTCCCTAGCCTCAGGACTGCTGACCTTTCATTTTTTCATCACAGGCTCCCTTCCCTTTCTTGGTGCAGGCACAGGACCCCTGTCATTCATAGTGCACACAGCTAGCAACCTGAGCCCACACTAATCAGAGTCCCCCTGCAGGCATTGCACACTTGAGGGCCAACTGACTAGGTACCTGGGCTGAATATACACAAGAAAAATAAACTTATACTGAGGCCTCTGTGCCTAGTAATAGCTCTAACTACTCAGTGACAGGGTTATGGAACTTCTGCAGCTCCAGTTAACAAAATAGAGCACTCTACTAGTCTTCTTGGTCACTTAAACAACCAAATACACACATACATATATACCCCCCAATGAGATTGGAACACAGTAATGGAAATTAATTAAAACAATTTTCTGGTAGCTCAAGCCAAAAGCCAGCCAAGTGCCATTGAGTCAGATAGGCAACAAAATATTTGAAATCACTTAAGGTAGCAGACCACCATGGCTTCAGAAATCTCACAAAACAAAGAATCAAAAAAATTTCCAGATGAAGAAGACTTCTGCAATTATCAGGAGTGAAATAAAAGAGTAATTTTCAGACTTCTGATAGACACTAGGAAGGAAATTACACAAAATGCAACAGAACATACTGAAAAATGAAACAGGCTGCAAGAAATACTTGAACAACAATAATCTGAAATTCAGCAGTTTAGCAATAAAATTACAGAGTAAGACAATTCAATAGAAAGTCAAAGAAGTAGAATAGAGGCAATGAAATGCAGAATTAGTGGAATTGAAGATAAAACAACTGATACCAACATATTTGAGGAATAATCAGATAAAAGAATTTTAAAAAATGAAGTCATGAGAGTTATGTGTGTGAAACTCTATCAAGAGCAATAATCTGCAACTAGTTGGAGTTCCAGAATAGGAGAGGATAACAGGAAACACAGAATTGTTGGAGATAGGTTGACAAAAAACTTCCCTGATATCATGAAAGACAAAAGGATATCTATCCAAGACACTCATTGAATTCCACACAAGATAGATTCCTAAAAGACAGCAAAATATATTGTCATCAAATCTATCAAAAGTAAAGATAAAGAGATTCTTTAAAGACAGCAAAATTTAAACAAAAAATCATGTTCAAAGGAGAGTTATTATGAATGAGCTCTGATTACTCCACCAAAACAATGTCGGCAAGAAAGCAATGGGATGACTTATGTATATAGAGAGCCTTGAAGGGAAAGAACTGCCAACCAAAAATTACATATCCTGCAAAATTGTCTCTTAAATATAATAGCGAAATTAGGACATTCCCAGATAAACAGAAGTTTAGAGAATTTGTAAAAACCAAACCCAAATGACAAGAGACACTGAAGGAAGTTCTTTGATTAGAAAACCAATCATATCAGATATATACTCAAGTGTACAAGGCATCACAGAGCAATCAAAAATCAACATGAATAGGGAATCCGCAAAAATAAATCAAAGCTAAAATACTAGAAATAGGGAATCAGAGACCTTGGTATGTCAATGATAACAACATTATGTCATAAGAGGGACAAATTAATGTATTCATAGATCTTCTAGATAGAGAGGAAGCCCAGGTGATACAAAGAAATTAAAGACTGGTTTAAACTTAGCACGTTAGGAGTAAATGTAAAGGTAACCACAAAGAAAATTAAAAATCCTGCATATTAAAATTAAAAACAAAATCAAGGAGGCTGAGCAAATATAAAACCAACAACAGTGAAAAGAAACTCCATAAAGAAAAACAACTCGGCACAAAAAACTGAGTGGAAGAAAGAATTGGTCAAAAACTCAGCAAAAAAAAAGTATCAAAATGACAGCACTAAACTCATGTTGTTCTTGCTAGGTACCACTGAGTCAGTTCTGACTCATGATTACCCTACGCACTATGGAACAAAACACTGCCCAGTCTTGTGCCGTGTCCACAATCATTTTTATGCTTAAGCTCATTGTTGCAGCCACTATGTCAATCCATCTTGTGAGGGTCTTCATTTTTGCTGACTCTCCACTTTATCAAGTGTGATGCCTTTTTCCAGGGGCTAATCCCTTCGGACAATGTGTCCAAAGTATGTAAGACACGATCTCACCATCTTTGCTTCCAAGGAGCACTCTGGTTGTGCTTCTTCCAGAACAGGCTGTTTGTTCTTTTTTTTTAATATCACTAAATCCATACATACCAATAATTACGCTGAATGTAAATGTGTTAAATGCACCAGTAAAGAGATGGAGTAGCAGAATGGATACAAAAGCAGCATCTGTCTATATCCTGCTTACAAGAGACTCAGCTTAAAGTTACAAACAAACCGAAACCTAAAGGATGGAAAAATACCTACCAAGCTAACAATATCTAAAAAAGAGCAAGAGTGGCAATATTAATTTTAGATAAAACAAACTTTAAAATAAAATACACCATAGTGGACAAGGAAGGTCACTATATTCCTTAAATGGTCAATATATCGGGAGGACATAACCATATTAAATATACATGTACCCAGTGACAGAGCTTCTAAATACGTCAGATGAACTCTAACATGATTGAAAATTGAGATAGGTAGCTCCACAATAAAAGCTGGAGACTTCAACACACCACTTTCAGTGATGGATAGAACATTTGACTGCCACAATCAAGCAACTTGACCTCATAGACATATATAGAACACTCCCCCCAACAACCGAGAAGTATGCCTTCTTTTCCAATGCAGGTGGAACGTTTTCCAGAATAGACCATGTATTTGGCCATAACACAAGTCCTTAAAAAAAAACAAACACAAAAAAACCCAGAGTACTGAGGTATTGGAAAGCATCTTCTCAAACTATAAAACCGTAAACATATAAATCAATAGCAGAAAAAGCAAGGGTAAAAACTCAAACATGTGGAAACTGAACAACAGCTTGCTCAGAAACTTCTGGGTTATAAAATAAATCAAGGACAAAATAAATTCATACAATCAAGTGACAATGAAAACACATCCTACCAGAATCTATGGGATACAGCCAAAGCAGTTCTCAGATGTCAGTTTATCTCAATAAATGCACATATCCAAAGAGAAGAATGGGTCCATATCAAACAGCTCGAACAAGTAGAAAGCAACAAAGAACCCCTCAAGCACCAGAAGAAAACAAATAATAAAAATCAGAGCAGAACTGAGTGAAGAAGAGACTAGAAAAACAATTAAAAGAGTTAACAGGACCAAAAGCTGGGGTTTTGAAAAGATCAACAAAATATGTAAGCCACTGGCCAAACTGCCAAAAACAGGAGAGGAAACAAATAACTCAAATGAGAAATGAGATGGGCAGTGTCACAACAGACCCAATTGAAATTGAAAAAATTAGAATATTATAAAAAATTGTACCATAGTAAATTTGAAAAACCTAGAGGAATTGGACAAATTTTACAAACACACTACCTACCAAACTAACGCAATCAGAAGTAAAACAACTTAATAAACCCATCACAAAAGAAGAGATTTAAAAGGTAATTTAGAAACTCCCAACCCAAAAAAGTCCTGGTGTAGACAGCTTCACCAGAGAATTCTGCCAAACTTTTAGAGAACAGTTTACACCACTATTACTGAAAGCATTTCACAGCATAAGAAAGGAGGCAATACTCACAAATTCGTACCACAGAGCTGGCATAGCCCTGATACCCAAACTGGGTAAAAATACACAAAAAAAGAAAATTAGACCAATATCTCTCATGAACTTAAATGCAAAAATCCTCAACAAAATTCTAGCTGATAGAATTCAACAGCATATCAAAACAATAAATAAATAATTTGCCATGACCAAGTAAGAGTCACATCAAGGATTCAGGGATATTTTACAGTAGAAAAGCAATTAATGTAATAAACCATATAAATAAAACAAAAGCTAAGAATCTCTTGATTTTATCAATTGATGCAGAAAAAGCATTAGACAAAATCCAACACCTATTCAGGTTAAAAAATTCTCAACAAAATAGGAATACTGAGGAAATTCCTCAACTTAGTAAGGGGTATCTATGCAAAGACAGCAGCTAACATCATCCTAAACCGAGTGAGTCTGAAAGCATTCTCCTTGATTATTGGGAACCAGACAAGGATGCCCATTGTCACCACTTTTATTTGACGTTGTGCTAGAGGTTCTAGCCAGAGCAATCAGACAAGACAAAGAAATAAAGGACATCCAGATTGGTAAGAAAGAAGTAAAAAGTACATCTATTTGCAGATAATGGGATCTTGTACACAGAAAACCCTAAAAAATTCACAAAGAAACTACTAAAACTAACAAAAGAGTTCAACACAATACCAAGATGTAAGATGAATGTAAATAAATCAGCTGGAGTCCTTTGCACTAATGAAGAGATCATCAAACAGGAAATTGCTGAATCAATACTATTCAAAATTGCCTCCTGAAAGATAAAATACTTAGGAATAAACCAAAACAGATAGGTAAAATATTTATACAAAGAAAATTACAAGACTGTTGCAAGAGGTCTAGAGACTTTCGTAAGTGGCAAAATCTGCCTTGCTGGTGGATAGGAAGACTTAACATCATAAAAGTATCTATTCTTTCCAAAGTGATCATAGATACAATGCAATCCCAACATCATTTTTTAATGAGATGGAGAAACAAATCATCAAATTCATATGAAATGGGAAGAAGCCACAGGTAAGTAAGGTAGTACTGAAGAAGAACAAGGTGGGAGGCCTTACACTACCTGACCTTAAAACCTATTACACTGCCACTGTAGTCAGAAGAGTCTGGTACTGGAATGAAAAAAGATACATAGACCAACCGAACAGAATAGTAACTCCAAATATAATACAGTCCACCTATGAGCAGCTAATGTTTGAAAGAGGCCTTAAGTGAACTGGGGAAAGAACAGTCTCTTCAGCAAATGGAGTTAGCAGAACTGAATATCCATCTGCAAAAAAGTGAAACAAGACCCATAGCTCACATCATGCACAAAAGCTAACACAAAATGGATCAAAGACCTAAATATAAAATCTAAAGCAATAAAGACCATGGAATAAAAAGTAGGACAACACTGGAAGCCCTAATACACAGTATAAATGGACTGCAAAATATTACTGACAGCGCACAAACATCAGAAGAGAAAATAGATAAATGGGAACTCCTAAAAATCAAACACCTATGTTTGTCCAAAGATTTCACTAAGAAAGTAAAAAGATTGCCTACAGACTATGAAAAAAAAAATTGACAACATGAATCTGATTGACATCTAATCTTCATAGCCTACAAGGCAGTCTAAAACCTCAACATGAAAAAGACAAATAACTCAATTTAAAAAATGGGCAAAGGATATGAACAGGCACTTCACCAAAGAAGACATCCAAGCAGCTAACAGGTATCTGAGGAAATGCTCATGATCATTAGCCTTTAGAGAAATCCAAATCCAAACCATAGAGAGAGATGCCATCTCATCCCACAAGGCTGGCATTAATCCAAAAAACACACAACTGTTGAAGACATTGTGGAGAGACTGGCACTCATCTCCATGGCTTGTGGGAATGTAAAATGGCACAACCACTTTGGAAATTGATTGGGCACTTTCTTAAAAAGCTGGAAACAGAAATACCATATGATGCAGCAATCCCAATGCTTGGAACATGTCCTAGTAGAATATGGGCTGCCACATGAACAGATACATGAACACAGTGTTTATTGCAGCACTGTCAACAGTAGCAAAAGGATGGAATCAACCTAGGTGCCCATCTACAGATGAATGGATAAATAAACTATGGTATATTCACATAATGGAATATTCAAACCAACCCACTGCCATCAAGTCGATTCCAACCCATAGCAACTCTGTAGGGCAGAGTAGAACTGCTTTGTAGAGTTTCCAAGGAGTGCATTATGCAATGATGAAGAACAACAACTTTCTTGGGAAACACCTGATAACACAGAGTTGTATGGAGGGCATGCTGAGTGAAATTAGTCAGTCTCAATAGGACAAATATTTTATGAGACCACTATTACGAGGACTCAAAAGTCTAAGCACAGAAGAAAACAATCTTTGATGGTCACCAGGGAGGGAAGGAAGGGAGATGGATATTCATAGACTAGACAGTAGATAGGAACTGGGTAAGTGAAGGAAGTGACAACACTCAGTAGAAGGGAGAGCAACACTACTGGGCAATACCACAAGCTAATAAAACAAACAAAAGAACTAAAAACCAGCAAAACAAACCCACTGCCACTGAGTCAATTCTGACTCTTAGTGATCCTATGGTACAGATTAGAATTGTTCCATAGGGTTTCCAAGGAGTGCCTGGTACATTCAAACTGCCATCCTCATGGTTAACAGACAGCACTTAACAACTACGACCAGAGCTAAGATGTTTCCTAAATATAACCCAACATTTCAAAGCACAGAGTAGGAGGGGCAGGGTTCTGGGGAGCATGCTTTCAGCAGGTATGTAGATCAACTGGCGTAATTTTTTTTTAAAGAAAATGTTCTGCATCTGATTCTGGTGAGTGGTGTCGGGGTTATTTAAAACTGGCATCAATTGGTCCTGATCTACCTGGAGCAGAAGAAGATGAAGAACATCAAAGACAGGAGGAAAATAGGAGCCCAGGAGACAGAAGGGGCCATGCTATCCACAGACTGCATCCACATGAGACCAGAGGAAATGGATGATGCCCACCTACCACCAATGACTGCTTTGACAGGGAACGCAACATAGACTTTCTCATGTAGTGGGAGAAAAATGTGGGTCCAGATATAGAATTCTATTAAAAGACCAGATTTGAAAGTCTGACATCCTGGAGGGTCCCCTGAGAAATGGACCCTGGACCTGCTGCTAGCCTAGAGCTGAAACCAGTACCGAAGGCAACTCTTCAGACAAAAATTGGCATTTGTAGCAGCTACCCTACAGAAGAGAGATGGAAGGGTGGAGGGGAGGAGACAGGAGTTGGTTTAATGAATATGGGAAGTACAGAATAGAAAGATCTGGAGAGTGACTAGAGTTGTGTAAAGGTCTATGTATGTGGTTTTATATGGCAAATTGACTTAGACTGTAAACTTCCACTTAATCACAGTAAGATATTTTTTAAAAAACTAAATGCAAATCAATAAAAAAGGAAAAACCTGAGTCCATTTCTTATTTCTCATAGTCCAAGATTTTTGAAGATAGAAACACCATGAAAAATATTTTCTTTCTGTGACTTATTTTTTCTACTCTTCTGTTACATGGGGACTCTGTGAGTTGGAATTGAGTCAATGGCTCCCTACAACAATCATTTATAAAGCTGTGAGTTACTTCCTGGTGGGAAAAAATTCTCCCAATTTCTCATAGGTGGGCTTATTGCTAAAATTCCTACTCCTGTTTGAGATGGAAATTAAAACCCCTAGACAAGATTAATATGGGGGGGGGGACTCAAACCAGTTGCCACTGAGTCGATTCCAACTCATAGTGATCCTATAGAACAGAGTAGAACTGCCCTATAGGGTTTTCAAGGAGTGCCTGGTGGATTCAAACTGCTGACCTTGTGTTTAGCAGCTGTAGCTCTTAACCACTGACATCACTAGGGTTCCCAAGACTAATACAATGAATTCTAAATTCATACCAGTTTTAGAAAATAAGTTGCTTGGGGCTTCACACCAAGAGAACTTAGAGAAATATGAGCTTTTAAGAGCTTGCCATGGAAAATTTTTCCCCATTTTTATGACCATTCCTGAGAATAATCTTTATTCATACTGTTTAACCTGATATGAGTTGTAGAGAGTATCATAAGCATTTCTGAGATCAGGAAGGGTCATTTTGTGTATGCCACCTGAATTTAGAACAGAATTATTCATAATTTTCTGAGACTTATTTCCTAACATGTTTTGACCTGGCTTGAACATGATTGTTTTTCACGAGGCAGGGTAACACTCAGCTGTGTGCCCAGACTTGTCCTCTTAGTTTTAATATTTATGATTATATATATGAGGTCTGTGTATAGAATTAGAAATTTAATTGGTACACTATAGCACTAATAAAACAGAATAGAGATCTTAACAGTGTTTGATGTATGTCTTTGTTTAGAACACATCTCATTGTGTTCATGGTCATCATCAATATCTTTCACTGGGTAAGTGTCTTGGTTGCGTTGTCATTTGTATATAGAGAGGGAGGTCTCTTTCTCTGGTACAAGGCAGAGCAAATGGGAAAAATTCATGTTTTCTTGAGTTATTGTAATTCAAAATTGCCCAACCTATTACTTAGGTTTTGAAAGGTAAACATGTCAATTAATGAGTCTGAAACTTTTGAGTCAAATATAGAAGATAATTTTCTCCTCTAAGAATATAAAGGAATAAAATACATCTAACACTGAATCTTTAGAAAGCTACCATATTAATATTAGATGCCGATTTTTGAATAATTTTTTAATAAGGGATTGTCTTAGTCATCTAGTGCTGTTATAACAGAAATACCACAAATGGATGGCTTTAAAAAGATAAATTTTATTCTGTCACAATCCAGTCGGCTACAAAAGTCCAAATCCAGGGCATCCGCTCTAGGGGAGGGAGTTTCCTGTTGGTGCTGGAGGAAGGTCCTTGTCATCAATTCTTCCCCTAAACTGGAAGATTCTGAGGCACAGGGACCCCGGGTCCTTTGCAAAGGACGTACTCTGCTCCCAGCACTGCTTCTTTGTGGTATGAGGTCCCCAACTCTCTGCTTGCTTCCCTTACCCGTGTCTTCCAACAGATTGCTTCAAGTCACAATACAGTCTTACCCACTGAGTCCTGCCTCACCGGTACAAACGCCACCTGTCCTCCCTCTTCAGTGTCATAGAGGCAGGGTTTATGGTATATAGGAACATCACACAATGCCAGAATCATGGCCTAGTCACATTTTGGGGTGGGGGGATAGGGACTTTTCCCCCATAGATGAATATTAAGTAAGAGATAATTTGACTTTATGATGTTTATGGTCCTAGATAATCAAAGTAACAGAATACTTAGAGAAATTTGCATTCTTGTGAATACAATAAAGATTTGGTAAAAAGCCACTGATTATAACTATGAGATTACAGAAGTTTTCTAATATTGCTCCTTGAGAGGAAAGTAATGTGATTTTCATTTTCTGTTGTTGCCTTAATGAAACAATGATGGCTAGATGTCTTCACACTGGGAATACAAATTTTGAGTAATCTAAAATGATAGGAGGGTATTTGGAGGGGTCATGTGGCTGTTAAGGCCAAGGAGTTTCCTAAAGATACTAGTGCTGGCTGGCCTCTGTCCTCATAGACAGGTCACCAGGGTTTGGAATGACTAGGTCCTGCAGTTGTCCAGTAGAGACAGCAGGTGGCAGGCAGACAGAGGCTTTGTATAGTACTATAGCAACCATTCTGAAATCGAACAGAGAAGGCTTCTGAGATACAGTTCAGCTAATTATAACATCAAGTAGCAAAAAGCAGCCTTGATGAGTTATTTAGTTTCTCAATGGATGCTTCTGTAAGAAATAGAAATGGCCAAACCAGCCATCAGTCTCAAATCTTTTCCAGGTAAAATTCTACCATCTTTCATGACTTAGGTTTTAAGAACTTTCCCTAAGTTCCCTAGTAGAAATGATTTCATGCCCTAAACTGTCTTGTAGTACTGTGGTGTGACTGTCTGCCTTAGCTTGTCACATGCTGCATTGTTTTGTAAATAACTATATTGTGTACATTGACCCTGTGCATTATAACCTCCTTTAAAGTCATCTTTGTGTTCCCCATAGGAAAATGCTTTTGAATTCAAGTACTTTAAATGCAAGGCCTAGAATAATTCTTTGCACGTATTAATCAACCCAGTTGCCACTGAGTCAGCTTCTACTTATAGTGACCTGTGTGTGTCAGAGTAGAACGGTGCTCCCTGGTTTTCAATGGATGATTTTTTGGAAGTAGATCACCAAGCTTTTCTTCTGAGGCATCTTTTGGTAGGCTGGAACAGCCAACATTTCAGCCAGCAGCTGAGCTTGTTAACCATTCATACCATCTGCAAATTCCTTGCACATTTTAAGACCTCAGTAAAGATGGTTATTAAAAAGAAATAAAACAATGGTAGATATACTTCGATATTTTTTTACCTGGCAGATGGTAGAGTCTGTTATAATATCCTTTTGGTAAGGTGAAAGATTATGGACGAGTTTTCTAAAAACTCAAAGTTCAGGTCATGTTAGTCAATGAAGGAAGGAAATTTTGGTGGCATTCTATATTGAACTTTTATTTTTTATTATTTTTTATTTTTATTTAACATAACAGTGAAAATGTAGAACTTTTTTTTTTTAAATTGTATTTTAGGTGAAGGTTTACAGAGGAAACTGTTTTCTCAGTAAACAATTAATAGACATATTGTTTTGTGACATTGGTTGCCAACACTACAACGTGTCAAAACTCTTCTTTGTCCTCTGAGGGTTCACCATCACCAGCTTTCCAAGCTCTTTCTACCTTCTGATCCTTGCCTCTGGACTAGTATGCCCATTTAGTCTTGTTTTGTTTTATGGTCCTGTCTAATCTTTGGCTGAAGGGTGAAACTTGGGAGTAACTTAACTGCTGAACTATACGGGTTCCCAGGGGCCGTACTCTTAGGGTTTCTCCAGTCTTTATGTCTTGGTGGCTATTTAACTGAGTAGTATGGCTTGGCCTGTCTAGAAGAGGTCTGATTGGTGCACAGGGCTAGGTTGATGGGAGAAAGTAAAGGAAAGAGGAAAAAAAGAGAGAAGAAACCAACAAGGAAACAAATAAATAAAAAGTAAAAGAAAAATAACAACAAAAATATGGTTGTGGGGGCCAGTCTTTGGGGCCAGGGCAGGACTGGGGTGGTGGCAACCTGATGTCTCTCTTGCTGGGTGGTGTGCTGTGGCCCATCGGTAAGGGCCAGAGGCAGCACAGGGCCTAGGTAGGAGGAAGAAGAACAAGGAGAAAAGGAAAGATAAAGAAAAAATTAAAAAGTAATGTGCTGAAGGAGCTGGCCTGTGGGAACAGTGCATACCTGGAAAGGCAGTATGCTGGAAGCTTTCCACCCATGTGGCACAGTACAGCCCATCAAGATGCTGGAGGCAGTGCTCAGAGCCGAGTAGGTAGAAGAAAGGAAAGGAAGAGAGAGTAAGAGAAGTAACAATAATCCCCCCAAAAGCAAGCAAGCAAGCAAGAAAACAATAAATATCTAAAGCAGCACTGAGGGAGACGGTTGGTAACGGTAGCACAGATCTGAGAAGGCTGTGTGCCGTGACATTCCAGCTGTGCAGCACAGTCCCTTCTAAAGGGAAGAGGGTGGCGCACAGGGCTGGGTGGGCAGGAGAAAGAAAGTGCAGGCAAGGGCAGAGAGAAGAGACACCGAGTAAGACCAAAAAAGAACAAAGGAAATACACTGAAAAATCACAGCCCTTTAGAAGGGAAGGGGATGGCACACAGGGCTGGGTGGGCAGGAGAAAGGAAAGCAAAGAAAGAAGAGACGGAGGAGCAACAACAACAAAAAAAGCCAAAAATATATCAAAAAAGCAAAAATACAAACCAAAACAAAACACATGACACTGAAGGGGCCCACTGGTGGGGGCAGACCTTGGCATCAGTGAGCTAGTGACTCTTCACCTGTAACTAAGAAACAGAGGGAAGAAAGATGGTATGGAAAGCATGTGTCCCTCTTTACCAGGTACCCTGTCTCTTGCCTTCCTCTACTCTCCGTCTTTAGTCCTTGGAGGCTGTGGTCCAAGACGGTGAATCCTGGCAGTGTAAGCTTGTATCTCTCTGGCTGAGTGACTGTAGCCCATTGGACAGTGACAGCAGTGTCATATGGGAAAGCAGAGTAGTGTGATGGATTGAATTGTGTTCCCCCAAAATATGTGTGGCAGTTTGGCTGGGCCAATATTTTTGGTATTGTGTGCTTTTCCTTCGTGTTGTAAACCCGGCCTCTGTGATGTTCATGTGGGTGGCTGGGCCGTCGTTGTATTGGTGGGGCAGGACTCCATGTGTAAGATTGTTTTGTGACTTGAGGCAGTCTCTTGAGATACAAAGAAAGGAGCTAGCAGGCAGAGCAGGAGACCTCACACCTCAAAGAAATGAGCACAGAGAGCAGAAAGCATGCTTTGGACTGAGATTTCTGCCCAGAGATGCTCTCAGACCAAAGAAAGACTGGTGTGACACCTGGGCCTTCTCCATACCTGACAGTGAATGAGCACATTCCTGTGGGGCAATTGTGCTGAATTTGGGCTTCTAGCCTACTGGACTGTGTGAGAATAAACTTTTTTTTTTGGTTAAAGCCGTCCACTCCTGGTATTTCTGTTGTAGCAGTACTAGCTGACTAAGACAGGCGGGAGTGGGAAAAGGTGTGTCTCAGATTACTGGGTGCTCCGTCGGCTGTTGAGAGCTCCATGAAGTTGTCTTCCTGTACTTCGTGTCTGAGTTGTTTGGCAGCTGTAGCCCAAGATGGTGAAACTGGCTTACACATTAGCTGGTGGGGTACCTCCACTTCATAGTTATTCTCATTCTCTGTTATTTGTCAGTTTTTTATTTCATTCAGTGCTTAATCAAGTTCTCTATTTCTTCATTTGATACTGAGAGTTCCAGGACTGATGTCTGTATCTGTTTTACCTAGTTTTTGTGGGTCTTTACCACAGAGGGACAGTATGATGCTTCTGTATATAGTTTCTTGCTGGCTGTACCTCACGTATACATTTTTATAGGCTTTGGTGACCACAGAGAAAGGATGTTCATTAAACTGACAGATGACATGAAGTTGGAAGGAATGGCTAATAAATTGAGGATGGGGTTCAAAATGATCTCAGTGGACCAGTGAAGAGCCAAAACCGAGCAAGATGAAATTTACCAGGATAAGTGTAAAGCCCTGAGTTAAGTTCCAGATCCTGAAAGGGGGAAGATCTGATTTGGTGGTGAGGGTAGCTTTTGTGAAAAATTGGAAATGATCTACATGTCCTTCAACAATAAAACGGTCAAAGAATTTATGGCTTAGTAATTCTATATAATCTTGTTGTTATTAGCTACCATTGAGTTGGCCCCAACACAACCCTGGAGTTAAACGCTGCCCTTTCTACTTCACCCCCGTGAGTAACTGTGTATCAGGCCACTGTGATACATAAGGTTTTCATTGGCTGAGTTTTGGAGCTAGATTTCCAAGGTTCTCTTCCTGGTCTGTCTTAGTCCAGAAGCTCCACTGAAACATGTTCAGTATCATAGCAACATGCAAGCCTCACTAACAGATTGATGGTGACTGCACAACTGGCCAGGAGTCAACTCCAGGTCTCCCACGTGCAAGGCGAGAATTCTACCACAGAACATTGGTTCAAACAACGAGTCAGCTCATACTGACCTGGAAAATTTTCCAAAGCATGTAATAATGGAAAACGATCACAGAAAAAGTTGTCAGAAATGCAAACCAAAATAGTTATGTATATTTGTTTATATATGAATATAGGTATATGCAAATGCATAGAAAAATAAAGACTAGAAAGTCGTGAATACCAATACTTTTGTGCATAGGACTGAATGAGACTTCAGCGTTTGACTTTATTTAATTCTGTATTATTTCATTTTAAAAGTGAATGCATGTATGTATTAATTCCATAATTATATAAACCACATTGGTCATCTTTTAGTTTAAAATGATCAAAGGTAAGGGGACTTTTTAAAACAACTAACTCAAAATTAGATGCATTTGTGGTGTGTTCAGGAGAGTGATCCCACTATATAGCCATGCTGGGATGCTCTGCTTTGCACTGACACTGAATACCATCTCCCATCCAAGAGGAAATGGATGCACTGAAGAGTGCCTCAAGGAGGAGAAATAAGGTGATGGGTACCTGGAAATGCCTGGAATAGTTGCCACTGCTTATCTGTACGATACCAAAGAATATGTTTTATTCTTTCTTATATGCCTTATGGAAACCCTGGTGGTGTAGTAATTAAGTGCAACAGCTACTAAACAAAAGGTCAGCAGTTTGAATCCACCAGGTGCACCTCGAAAACTCCATGGGGCAGTTCTACTCTGTTCCATTGGGTTGCTATGGGTGAGAATCGACAGCAGGTTTTTTTTGTTTTTTTTTAATATGCCTTGTGCCTGGTATATTGGTACACAGTAGTCATTTAATGTTGAACGAATGAATGAATGAACAACCGGGGATTGTGGAGAATAATATTTGGGCTGAACCTGGATCTATTTTTAGCTACTGTGGTGGATTCTCAAGCAGAAAATAAAGTAGACTTACTTTGGGCCCCAGCAGAGGGCAGAACAAGGCAAACTGCAACACAAGGAATAATTTTAACAGTAAACCCTCACTGATGGCCTATAAGAATCCACAGAGTCAGCACTAATCGCTCCCTTCTTTGACCTCAGCTCCTACAATCTTCCCCTTTACTCCTTGGGCCCTGGCTGCACTGGCTTCCTTGCTGTTGTCTTGCTGGCATCCTCTCCCTAAAGAATCCTCAGACTGTCTTCCTTGTACCTTGTAGGTCTCTTAGCAGGGAGGCTTTCCCTGGCAGTGGTGTATCTACGGAAAACAGGGCTTATGGCAAGCGCTGTGATTTCACCCGCAGCAAAAGCAATGATATGCTCAACCGCCCAGTTTCAAGATGAATGGACATTGGTAGCAGCGTCCTGTCACTGGAAACACTTCACCCCCTCTTGTCTGCCTTAGCCAGGCATCTTCCTTATTTGTGGCACCTCAGAATGTGGCTCCATGTCTCATCTGGTACCTACCCCCTTGGACCTGTACCTACCCCCTGCTTCCTGATGCCTGTCCTTTGCTATGCCTCTGTCTTATCAAGCACATGTATACCTTAGATAAACCTCTACTACCTTAGAGTTAAAGCAGTTTCCTCTGTGCCTGGAACTTCCTCTTTCTCTTAGGCTGTTTTTTAATCCATTGCACTATCTCCAGCAGATGGTACTTCCTTAAAGTCCTTCAGAATCATCGCTGCAATGGGTTTGTGTTTGTGTCCCCACCCCTACCTTGATGTAACACCAAATTATCGTGGTTCATTTGTTCCTGCCTCATAGATGCCATAGATCACGGTAGAACTGACCTATAGGGTTTCCAGGACTGTAATCTTTATTGAAGCAGATTGCCACATCTTCTTCCTTCTGGGCAGCTGGTGGGTTCAAACTGTTGGGTTACTAACTGGGCACTTAACCAGTGTCCCATCGAGGCTCTGTACCTGTAGCACCACTGCCTCGTAATTCCTGACAGTTGGTGCTCAATAAATATTGGTTGAGTGAAAGAAGAATGAGAGATGTTTAGCAGTGGAATGGAATGTCTCACAAAATTGGGAGTTCCTTAACTCTGTACATGCTGGGGAAAAGGACAGCATCCCAGTGGTATCCCCAAACAAAAGGTATCAAAAATTAAATGTGTTAGGAATGCTCTGGAAGTTTCTTTCACATCCTTTGTATGATGGAACTATCTGCTGCAGGCCTTTTAGCATGAGGTTTGCTCTCCTTGAGCTTTACTTACTCGATCTGTTAAGTAGAGATAATAATAATATTGGATTGTTTACCACTTCAAGGAGGCTTGGTGGTGCAGTGGTTAAGCACCTTGCTGATAATGGAGAGACTGGAAGTTTGGATCCACCAGCTGCTGCATGGGAGAAGGATGTTGACAGTCTGCCCCAGTAAAGATTACAGCCTTGGAAGCCCTATGGGCAGTTGTACCCTGTGCTGTATGGTCACTGTGAATCAAAATCTATTTGATGACAGTGCATGGGATGTACTACTTCATAGTGTTGTGAGATTCAATGAGCTCTTATATAAAAAGCATTCATTAATATATACGTAAGGTCAATAGAGACTTTGACCAGATGTTGGTGTAGAAGAGATTTGGGTGTTAAAGCGGAAGTAAGACCAGACGGCCACTTAATTTTAGTCGATAAACCTTGTCATAACATTCTTCTTTATACCCACTGCTGGTGGGTTGATTCCAACTCTCAGCACCCTATAGATAGAATAGAACTGCCCCATAGAATTCCCGAGGAGCATCTGGTGGATTTGAATTGCCAGCTAATTAGCAACCATGGCACTTAACTACTACACCGCCATTCTTCTTTGTTGCTAGATTAGATCCTTCATGTGTAACATAACCCCCTATTATTCTTGAATATCTTACTACACATGCACTGTTCTTAATATATGCTTCAAAACTGCCTCTTGATCTTGTTTTGAATCTAACAATGCTGTCTCAAGCATTAATTCATTCACCAGAGACTAAGTACCTAATTGGACATGGACTCTCAAAGAAGTTTAGCATCTGCAAGGAGAAAAAACACACTGACAACTAAAAATCTTTGCCTCGTGTATTACTAGTTTAACAAATGATCACTGCCTACTATGTGTCAGGACAGTGATAGCTGAAGTGAGAATGGAGAGGGAGGAGTCAGAGAGAACTTCAGGAAGAAGTGGATACTTCACACCGAGCTTTAAAGGGATGGTAAAATCTAAGCATTTCTGGTAGATGAAACAGAAAACACATGGATATGGGTATGGGAAGGTCTACACATCTGTGGGTTACAGCTAGGAGCTCATTTTGGCCAGAGCTTGGGGTCCCTACTGCCACTAAGGTTAGTGCTATCCAGTGTGGTAATTCATGTTGTCACCCACCTGTAGACCTCCTCGCATACCAGATCATACAGAATTCTTAGTCATTTTTGGTACTAATATTAACTCATAAACTGTGATCCCTGTGTATCACTCCTTCTTTTCTTTAATCGTGACTTTATTCTCCAAAAAGTTATTGATGTAGGCTCACAATTACTAATTATCAATCTTGTAGATGTAGGCTCACAAGTACTAATTATCAATATTGTAGCTAAAGCACCAGAAAATCTGACAAAATCAGCAACTGTAAAAACACTGGGAGCAATGAAAACAAGGGCGTGTGATTCTAGTGCTTACAGATGATCTGGCGTGATTTGAAGAGCCGTTGTAACTGGGTAATGACATCTCTGACTGGACGGCATCAGAAAATTCAAAAGGTAAATTAGTATAGAATCGTAGCCTTCTAGGTATATCGATACATGTAAATTGGGCATATGAAAAGTATTTTTGTTATAGCTAACTAGAGGAGTATTTTTATGTAAAATAGTTTCTGCTGAAACACCACATTAAAAATTTGTAGATGGTCATTTTGGTGTCACCTCCTCTGACAGTGTCACCTGGTATGGTCCACACACCCTGCCGTGCTGTCCCAGACAGGGAGAGCAGTGGAAGCTGCATATAGGTGGGCATGTAAGTTTGAATGGGAATGTACATTTTCTTTCATCATATTAAATAAAAATTAAAAAAAAAAGAGACTATATGGTAAGAAATGAAATTGAAATGATAGCCTGGGGCTAGATGATGTATGGGACCTAAATTAAACTCTGTTAAACCTTTTTCTACATTGTAAACCATTTCATCTCTGGTATTTACAGAATCCCCTACGACCGCCGTTTCTTTTGGTCATGGCAGAAGTTCAACAATATTGAGGTGACCCACAGCAGGGAAGTTCCAGAAAGGTATTGTGGGCCCCAGGGACCTCATTTTTCACCTTTGTCTTGCTTCTCTCCAGACACTGGTGTCCAGGCCTTAGGACTCTCCGGGTGGTACGAAACACAGTCAGCCACAGCTCTGGGCCAGACCCTTAGTGTCTCCTCTGTGATCGTAGCACAGTTCTCTGGCAGCTCCTTTCTGAAGTCCTGTTTCCGGAATTAATTTTGTGACAGTGTAGGAGAAGAAAGGAAGAGGGTTGTCATTAATGGCTAGGCATGCATCATAGGCCCTCTTGGGCTAGGGAGAGGAAGTGAGCCTGACATCCCTGCCAAAGCACCTGATGAGAGAGGAGAGACACTCTCTTAGGCAGGGAGCCCGGAGCACTTGGGTCACGCAACCAAAAAACAGTGATGGCCGGGACAAAAGCCATACCTGTCCAAAAAGTGCTGAGCATGCTATTTTTTCATCGCAGTATCCAAACCTTTATTATACTGTGGATTTTGGTGTAATTACATAGAGCCATGCAGCTGTAATCACACTGGCTTTTTTGGCTGTTACATTGGTACTGAGCTCTTCCTCTTTCCTTTTATGTGGCTTGTCTCTCTTCTTTCCACACTGTACTTATTTCAGATGTTAGCAAGTTTCCAGTTTGTCAAGTTCTGCTGAAATCATCCACATCCAAAATATCATTCATCGTCTTTTCAGTTTCGGCTCAATCTAATGGAAATGATGTGGCATTAGTATTTGCTTACTGCTTCTGTGTATAGTATCTTAGTTGATTGCCATTAACCTTTGGAAATCCTTTTTAAGCCCACTTTAAGATGAGGAAATTGAGGCCCACTGAAGTCAGTGAGCTCCTGCATACTGACTGTTATTAGCTACCACTGAGTCAGCCCTCGACTTGTGGTGAGCTCAGGTACAACAGATTGAAATATTGCCCAGTCCTGTGCCAGCCCCATGATCAGTGGAGAATCAGATGTATAGGATTTTCACTGGCTGACTTTCAGAGGATCACCAGGCCTGTCTTCCTAGTCTTAGTCTGAAGTTCTGCTGACATCTGCTCAGTATTATAGCAACACTGACTATAAAACGTATTTATGTATATTTATGTAAGCATCTGGCTTGCTGCTGTTTAGGTGATCGTTTAGGCTTAGGTCTCTGTTAACAATTATGCAGAACTTGGAGTCCAGAACCCAGCCCTGTAAAGGTACCTTTGTCCTCTCAAGTCAACTTTGACCCACTGATAGCATCATGATCCATATTTTGACAACTGAATACCTACTGATGAGTTGAGAGTGTGTGTTCCTCCAGCTTATTAATGAATCTTGTGCAAGCTAGAATTAGAAACTGGGCTAAAGTCTATACTGCTTAATAAAGTCCCAGAGGCCACCCAGTGGCTCACCCAGGCAGGTTTCCTTTCTGAAGATTGTAGTGTGTGATGCCAGGATTCACTGCTCCCAATCAGACACTGATTTGCTTGGTGGAATTTTTTTTTCTTAGTAATACAAATTACAGAGCCCCACTTGCACAGCAGTTAAGAGTTTGGCTGCTAACCAAAATATTGGCAGTTCAAATCCACCAGCTGCTTCTTGGGAATCCTTTAGGGAAGATCTGTTCTGTCCTATAGGGTCATTATGAGTTGGCATTCAGTTGGCGACAATGGGTTTGGGTTATTTTTAATACCAGTTATGTTGATCTTTGAAAATATATATTCAGGAGTAGTAGGTCCAGAGTTCAGTCTTTAATTTTCAAGCATGTGGCCAAACCTCTCTGTCATTTCTTTAAAGTAGTGGGTGGCAGTCAGTAATTATTTTGCGCCACCTTTTTAATACCTTGAGAGTAATTATCTTCACAGCTTGAAGAAGTGAATGTAGCTATTTAAGAAGTTGTATGTTGTTTTCCCCAGCTGCTCCTTGGAAACCCTGTGGGCTAGTCCTGCTCTGTTGTATAGGATCACTGTGAGTTGGAGCTGACACGGTGGCACCTAACAACGTGTTCTTTTCCCAAGCAATATGCAGAACACTTTGGAAGGTAGGCAGGGACTATTTCTTACTTCCTTCCTATTACCGAAGTGAAACTTGGCTGCTTTACTTATTTGGTCCTTTTAATAACTGTATGATTTTTCCATAAAAATACTATTATTAATGTGTAAAGTGCTTAGAAGACCTCGGACTCAGACATGGCCATTGTTAGTCTAGGGACAGGCCTGTGGGAGTGCATGGTGGCAAGTAGTCACTCACACAAGGTTTATTTCCCATGGAAGTGGGCACCAAGGAATGAAAAGCAGGTTTATTCAGACCCTGGTGGTGCAGCAGTTAAAAGATAGAGCTGCTAACCCAAAGGTCACATTTGGAATCTGTCACGTGTCCCTTGGAAACCGTATGGGGCAGTTCTACTCTGCTCTATAGGGGTGCTATGAGCCGAAGTCAACTGGATGGCAAGTTTTGTTTTGGGTTTAATACAAACATTCAGAAAGAAGAACCCATATAAAACATTAACTTTATAGGGTGTTTCTCATGCCTCAGCCAACCTTCACCATGAACAACATTTTAAAATGCCAGCTTCTATGATTCATGTGGTGGCCAAACTGGTCATTTAAACCCAACTCAGCATCCTCCACGCTGTGTTTCTCATCAGTGCACCACCCTGTTCTTTGTTCACCAGCAAGAGTGGGGTCACTGAGCAAGAGACTAGGAAGAAGTGGACTTTCTTTCTGCTCCCCTGCCAACCTCGCTGGTGACAGAGGCTTTTCTGTAATAGGGCAGAGGAATCCCAGAATGTGTACAGACATGCTGTCAACATCACCCATTGGCTGATGTGCAATATAAAGTATTAATGCACTTACACAAAAATGGCTTAGATGAAATTAAAATCCACTGTTGTTTTAAAAACTGTATTACTCACTGCTGTTGAGTTGGGTCCAACTTGTTAGCTCTTAAATAATATGAATTATACTTGAATGTTTCAAATTGAAATTTGAAACATAACCAAAGTATTACAAGCATATAATTAAAACTATTTATTATTTTAAAAAAATGTTCTTACAGTGCTATTCTTGGTAATAGGAAAATGTTTACCTTCATTGAAATATGTTGAATACCATTTTTTGGAAACCATATCAAGCATAATGGTAATAATAAGGCCCAGTTTGTCCTATTTAAAAAACAAACAAAAAAACCCAAACCCACTGCAGTCGATTCTGACTCTTATCACTCCTGTAGACCAGAGTGAGACTAACCCACAGAGTGTCCAAGGAGCACCTGGTGGATCTGAACTGTTGACCTTTTTGGTTAGTAGCTATAGCACTTAACCACTATGCCACCAGAGTTTTCAAGTTTGTCTTATAGAGCTGCTAAAATGCACCTAAAGCCAAGTTTTTATTTCTATTAATTCTACTTCCACTTAAAAATTTTTGGATGCTGTTATAGACTGAATTGTGTCCCCCCAAAATATATGTTGTAAATGCTAACCTCAATATCTGGGCTTACATAGTGCCATTTGGGAATGGGTTTTCTTTGTTAATGGGCAGGATCACTGTAGGCTGTGTCACAAATCAGTCTCTTACAAGATTAAAAAAAGAGTAGATTAGGGTGAACAAGCAAGCAGAGGTGGGGAGAGATAAGATGCCAAGCCACAAGGAGATCTCCAAGGACCAGGAAACAGAAGTAGAAGAGACAAAGAACTTCTCTCAGAGCAACACAGAGAGAGAGAGCCTTACCCTAAAGCTGGTGCCTGAATTTGAACTTCCAAACTTCCTAAACCGTGAGAAAATAAATTTGTTAAAGTACACTCATGGTATTCGTGTTATAGCAGCACTAGGTTAACGAAGGCATATACTCAAGAGGGAAGCAAACAAACTTTTGAGTTAGACTTAGCCTCACCTTTACTCAACAGAATTTACAATCTAGTTTTTTCATCTGTTCTTCAAAAATAGTCACCGTTTCTCTTGTTCTGCACAAGTTAATCATACTGTGGCAATGAAATATTCCCAAGCAACCTGCTTTAATCAGTGTTCCTTCTGATGCTGGGATAATGGTATTAGTGACCTCAGCAATGAAGAAGGCAAAGGTTTTAAGGGAAGAGAGATTTGGCACCAGAGTAGTTGATAATTATGTCAAAAGCCTGTATTGCTTATAAAAAAATTATGCCTCATTTTTTATCATGAGGCTATCTGCTATCATAAGTTGTCACTAAAAGCTTGTTTTTGTTTCAAATGAAATAAACGTTTGCAAGAGGCTGAAATGTTTTTACATATGACAGGTAACAGCTGAAACAATGGAGAGTCTCTCAGTGGTGCTGCAAATTAGTCATATTTTAAATTGTTAGAGTATCTAATTATACATGATTTCCGTATCACAATCTGAGACTTTGAAACAGGAAGAACATAGAATGGTTTTCAGAACACCTTATGGGTCAACACACTGTATTTTAAAGTTCCACTAACACACAATATAACAGACTTTGAAGCATTAGGTAAATTTGTCTAGTGTAGAAATTAAAACTTCTAAAGCAAATAAAAGAACCAGGATTCTCTATGTTTACCTTTAATGTGAGGAAACTGGCAAAGGGAACTCTAAGGGAAGCAGCAAACCTTGTCAGTGCCTTCTTCAGAACCTGGCGTTCTCTCCCTTCTTCAGAGAAAGAAAAGCAAATGCCTTTATCCTTTGTTTAAAATATGAAAATAACTTTTAGTAACCCCTACCAGATGAGGTTTCATTGGAATGGATTTTAGTAAAATTTGATTTAGGTATAAAACTAAGCCTTTACTTTGGAGTTTTAAATGCAGGCATTTAGAACTTCGTGTGAGGCACAGGGGGTGTAAGCTGTGTATCTTTACTCAGGAAATGGGTGACTGCGCTTTGAAAGCTACACGGAGGTCACCTCGTCCAGAGGTGACCTTGTCCTTGTCATGCTGTCGTCTACCTTCTATCTAATACCCGGGTAATGTATTAAACTGGTTTTTTTGACTTGCCAGAACAGACTCTAATTAGCAAATAACACAATTCAGTAACATTCAGCAGTATGCAAATTCCGGACACTGCAATCATGAAAACTGTAAATACAGTCTTTTCCGTGGGCCTGGAAACAAAGCAGTCCACCGTATTGGGGCAAGGCCAAGCGCTGCATTTCACCAGACGCCTCATGGAGAAGCCATCGTACATGACATAGAAGACATACATGAAGACAGCTTCGAAGACAACTCGGAAAAAGATGCTGCTCGTGTAGGTCCACCAGAGCGCACCTTCAATGCGGACCTTCTGACTTTTGATCTCTTCTATGTCCTTGAATTCACTCTTTGTCTCTCCCTTGATGAACTTCCTCTTTTTCTCGTGTCTTCGGTAGGCAACATGCATGGCTACAAGAAGAGCTGGTGTGGACACAAAGATGAGCTGCAGCGCCCACAGTCGGATGTGAGAGATGGGGAAGTAGTGGTCGTAGCACACATTTTTGCATCCAGGCTGTAGAGTATTGCAGATGAAGTCGGCTTGCTCATCTCCCCACACCTCCTTTGCAGCCACAACAAGGATCATGATACGGAAAATAAAAAGGACGGTCAGCCAGATTTTTCCAATGCTGGTCGAGTGTTTATTAACACCCCCTAAGATAGTCTGCAGTGTGCTCCAATCCATCTTTTCCTATGGGTGGTTTCTGCTGAAAAAGACAAAGTGAACACAATAAGGGAACGACATGTCAGGACAGAATCTGGGAGGATTCTCTGGGTCTCAAAAAAGTGAGTTTTCTTCCATCTCTTCTAAACACCCCCGTCCTCTCCCCAAAACAAACCCATTGCTGTTGACTTGCTTCCAGCTCATAGCAACCCTATAGGACAGAGTAGAACTGTCACATAGAGTTTCCAAGGTGTGCCTGGTAGATCTGAACTGCCAACCTTTTGGTTAGCAGCCATTTAACCACGTCTCTTACCCAGTAAATGCCAATTTATACAGCTCGACCAAAAGGATAAAAACAATGCCAACTTAGTCTGACCTAAGGATTAAATACGTACAGTTCCCAGACCACCTTGAACATGTTTTTTATGTGTTCCCTAAAGGTTTCCTAATAAGGAGTGGCTATTCCTGAGTGCGAAACCTTGGTGGCATAGTGGTGTAAGTGCTACATCTGCTAAGCAAAAGGATGACAGTTCAAATCTACCAGGCACTCCCTGGAAACTTTATGGGGCAGTTCTGCTCTGACTTCTAGGGTTGCTATGAATTGGACCTGACTCGACGATAAGCCTAGTTTTGGTTATTCCTGAGTGAGTCACCCAGTCTTGAGTGCACAGAAAAAATGTGGAGTGAGGGTTGAATAACATAAGCAAAAGTAGTCTTCACCTTAAAGGTTCAACTTAGTTCTGACTAAACCTATGGAACTGCTATGTGGAAAACCCCTCGGTTTTTCTTTTTAATGACTCTGCACAAGTTACCCAGCCTATGCGACTGCATTCCGCAGTTACATCTGCTTGTTGCCTTCAAGTCTGGGATGCAATACTGGGACTGGTAACTAGCTTGGGCCAAGCTTTCCTTAAAGACAGAGAGGTCAAGTGTCGTAAGATCAAGAAGTAATTCATGTAAATCTACCTCATCCAGTGTTGACCAAGTCTCCCTGCAGAGAAACTTTTCTTAAAATACTTCAGTCCATTTTCAAAGAGTTGAAAATAAATGGTTATCAATGATAGTTTACATCTAAGACACCCAAGTTAAATTTCACAAAGGGCCCCACTCCCTTATCTTTTTGTCTATGAGAAGAAGCATGTTGGACATGTTCTCTCCATACACCTAACAGGTCCATCTTAACTTTTGATTATGGACACGCCTTGCTATTCAGGACAGGACTGATTGCTTATTTAGTACTCAAGGATTTCTATTTTGGTAAGTGTTGATGGCATTTGGCTTTTTGGCTTGGCTATAGTTTTAAATGAGGAATGTTTGTAAGGGATACATTCTGACAAATGGCAGAAAATTGCATTCAGTGATTGATCCTCCAGTTAGTGGCCAACAAAGTAATATCACTATATTTGGTTTAGAATCAAAACTTGGTTGGCCAATATGCTAGTTACTAAGATTAGACAGGGAGAAATGGCTTCCTTTACAGACTGAGAAGCAATCAGAGCCCTTGGACCAATGTTCCATAAGCCGATGGCTTTGGCTTTCTTTTCATCACAGGATGTGATTTGTCTTCATTTATTCAATTACACCCAACTTTCACAATCAGCTTTCTTCTAAGTTAAGAGTCCATGCTCTTCACAATTGTGATGAGTAATCTTGGCTTCCACCCTTTCTAACCTGGGTTCTTAAAAGGACTGTGCTTTGATTTTGAGCAAGTTTGATCCTGTTTCATGATGTATTTCCTCAGCAAGTTTAGAAAGAGTATCTTTAATTATCGCGTCTCATCTCAGGGACCAGAAACCGTGGTAGTGTGCTGGTTAAGAGTTGAGCTTTTAACCAAAAGGTTGGCAGCTCAAGTCCACCAGCTGCTCCCTGGGAGCCCTGTGGGCCAGTTGTTGCTACAATCGTCTCTACAGCAATGGTTTATTTTTTAAATTTATTTTTTATTTTTTTAATCTCAGGCACCAGCACTGACCTGGAATGATCCACTCCCACAATGGTCACCGGAGGTAAGAGGTACATGAAGGCTATTTATAGACATGAGGTTACATAATATTGAAAAATAACCATGAAACAATTATAAGCCCTATTCATCTTGAAAATGATAAGCATTGTTGGAAAAAACAGTAGTTTAGCTTCAGCTCTGACCCTTCAAATAGAGACTTTCTAAGTCAAACCTGTGGCAGTATAGTCGATTCTGACTCACAGTGACCCTATAGTCCAAGAGGTCTATAAATTAACTGACTGTCTTGTGGAACCATTGAAAGCCACAGAATTTGGATTCAGATTTTAACAAAACAATATTATGGAATTAGACAGTCCAGTTCCATTCATTGGCACTTACTAACTATAAAACAAGACTCTCATGGAAATAAAATCTTCCTTGGTTTATAGGGATACCAAAAACCCAAACCAAACCCAGTGCTATCAAGTCGATTCCAACTCGTAGTGACCTTATAGAACAGAGTAGAACTGCTCCATAGAGTTTTCAAGGAGCTCCTAGTGAGTCTGAACTGCTATATCTGGCCAAAAATATTGTAGGCAGGAGCGAAAGGGGCTTTATGCCTTTGCCCTGTTCCATAATATCATCACAGATCCTACACTCTTTTATAAACTAGTCCACTCAACGCGAGGTGTGAGAAGTACAGTTTGAGGTCAACTCTATAGTGTTTAAAACTTTCTTAAAGTTTCTGGTTGGAACACACCTACCTGCCTTTTAAAAAGGTTCTTTCAGGTAACAGGAGTAAATTAAAACTTGATCTCTGGATGGGACTGGAGTACTAAATTAAGACGGAGTAACCAAAAGCCAAAGACTCTGTGGTTGGGTCGATTCCGACTCCCAGTGACTCTGTATAGATAGGCCAGTGGCAGAATGCTCCACAGAGTTTCCAAGGAACACCTGGTGAACTTGAACTGCTGACCTTCTGGTTAGCAGCTACAGTACTTAACCATTATTTCGCCAGGGTTTTCAGAGTGACCAAGGAGCATGGCGTGGTTTTTCAGGCTTCACATCATCCTGCGAGCTGCCCTCCTAACTTTCCAAGTGGATCACAAGCCTCTCTATCCTGGCCCACACCATTTGGCAATGACTCTAGACCCTGCCAGAGGGTAAGAGGAAGTGCTGGTGCTGTTCTTAGGGAAGCGCAGGACCTAGACAATCCCTGGGTTTTAGAAGACGCAAACATGTCTTTTTTTACCCTTCAGTTTCTCAGCCCTTACTTTTTTGATGGTCAACTTTGACTAGCTCTCACCAGAGTGCTAGGGTCCTCCTTCACAAGGGTCTGTAATTTTGACAGAAGAGTTCTGAAAAGGAATCAAAGGTGGACATGGCTGTTGCCCAGATTCTATTGACCCCACTCATCTCAAAACAGAGTGTTAAGCAACTGGTCCTGTATCTGAGTATCACAAAGCTAAAGGACACACATGTTCAGCTTTATCTACTTCCCGCTAGTGGATAAAGGACTGAGGCAAACATCCTTAAGAACACGTTTTCTCAACTGCATACTGTTCGTAAACAAATTTCTTAGAATCCCTTTTTTTTTTTTTTTTTCCAGCCGGAAACAAACTCTCTTGAATTGTTTAGGAAAGAGAGATGGCCACCAAAAAACCGACCCCAGTTTTGGGAGCCTTGTTCCCTCTCTGCAGAGCTACATTCGTGGGAGTCTAGCTCATCCCGTTCCCAACCCAGCAAGAGCGCTTTGTTTGCAAAGGCAGTTCCTGAGAAGCTGACGGTCAGCTTCCTCCAGGGGAGCCTTCCTCCTTTACAAACCATGTCGAATTTTCTTTGCCAGTCAAGCCTGCAGTGAAGTTAGAACTTTTGGTGGCGGCGGATAAAGCAGCCGGGCGACCAAAGAGGTGCGAGAGAAGTTCCCCAAAGGAATATTATTGACCCTTTTTACATGATCACTGCAGATGGTCTGGCTACCTTCTCCGCCGGCCCTCCCCCGCGCCTGGCGTCCCAAACACACAAGCCTGGAAATCCGGTCCGCAACACTGGATCCCAGGCTCCGTAAGGGGCTGAGAAGCTCTCTTCTCCGGAAGATGCATATTTGCCACCTGGGACTCGCTGCAGCTCCGCGGCCGCGACTGCCGGGACGCACCGGGAGCCGAGCGGCGCCCGCGGGTGCCCTGGCCCCCGGGACGCACCGGCGCGGGGCGGGCTAGCCTCACCTGCAGCAGGAGCACCGGAGCCGACGGGCGGTGGCCAGGGGCAGCGACAGGCCGGGGGATGGCTGGCTAGCTGCGTGCTGGGCGCCGCCTCCGGGTCCCCGCCGGCCGCGAGCCGTGCCGGTGACTGCGAGTCGCCGAGACTGAAGCGTCGCCAAGTGTTGGAAGCCTCAGACACCTGTTTCCGTCACCAGCGCCTTTTAACCTCGCCCAACACCCCGCCTCCTGCCTGAAGCTGTTTAGAAAGTTCGAGGGGCGTGGGCGGCGCGCGGTGCAGGCTGGAGGAGCGGACGGAACCCCACGGTCTGCTCCCTTGACCCCCAGTTCCGAAGTAAGGGGTCTTGGGTGCCGTCCCGGTGAGGGCAGCCTGTCAGGGCTCAGCACCCTGCGCCCCAAAGCGGAGAGTTAAAGGTCGGTTGGCAGGGGTGCTGGTTATGTCTATTCTGAATAGTTCAAGGGTGCTAGTGGATTGCAAACTGGGATTTATTAGTATATGTTTTTTAACTTAAAACAAGCAGGCATCCCCAACGATTTGAAGGCGCATTTTCAGGCCACGGAAGTTCCAGTTCCCTCTGTCACCCTCTAAGTGGCTCTCCATTTCGGAGCTGCGGACACTGGGTGGCTCTCTGCCTCGGAAGAGTGGTTTGGAGCAAAGCACCCAATTCACGCCTCAAAACCATACAAGTAACAAACGCCTTCTCCAACAAAGTCTACGATTTGATTCGAGGGCTCTCAACTTTGTGCCTAGGGCTAAGGCGAGGGCGCGGCAGGCGTTCTGTACCCTGAACGGTGACTTGCCCTGGCCGCGCACTCGTCTGCCTCTCCTCGGATTTAGAAATTGGACGGTTACTCAGTTGGTGCTTGGGGTTTGTGGGGAGACAGAAATTTAGATTACTCAGAAAGTAAGCAACAGTGCTAATCAAACCACCACATACACACACCCCCCCCCCCACACGTGGAGCACTAAAGAGGTCTCCCCAAAGACTTTGGGAGAAATCTGCACCTTTCAGTCATTTCTCCGGGTAGCTTGATGATCTTGGATTATGATCTCTCTCTCTCTCTCAAAACGTTTGGTTAGGTATTTTTATTTCTTCAGATGCAAATGTTAGAAATGGATATTCACAGTGCAAGTGGAAGAAAAAATAAGCATCAAGAGTAGGCATCGTTCGGGGAATATCGCATGCAGCTGCATTCACACTAGGATTTCCCTCTGTTCAGTTCATGCGAGGATTGATGATTCATCCTGACACAGGCATGTTTTGCCTCGCAAACGGCCTCACCATGATTGCTGCCACTGGTGTGAACTTAACTTTTCTTTGTAAAATTGGTGCCCTGTAACCACCCATCAAATTTAGAGTTTCGTTCCTTGGGTGAACGTGAGCTCTGTCCACTCCCCACGCCTGGGTGACTACCACACTTTCCCTGTTTCAAGTCTGATTTTAAGAGGGAATGTCTGCTCATGAACAAGCAAAGCCACAAAGCTGCCAAAAGCCCTACAGAGCCTATCTGAGAGATGGGATTCATCTGCTTTTTAGAAATGCAAGGTTAAAGCCTGGTGAGGTAAAGGCTACCTCCTTGGCCGTGAGCAGATCTTACAGAAGAAAAGTGACTACTGAAGTGAAGCTGGTCACAGGCTCATACCCATTAGATTTTCAGGGACAGTGCTGTTTAGAAGTTCTGGTTGGGTAGGAAATGAAGACAGAAGGTTCTAGAACCACTGCGGGAAGTCTGGTGGTAAACATGGTTCGCAAATGGAAAGTTAACTTACCACCCCCTTGTTAAAAGATTCTACCTTAGGTTTTAGTGTTTTTATTACTATTCTTGAAAATTCTGGTGACATAATGGTTAGTTAAGACCTATGGCTGCTAACCAAAAGGTTGGCAGTTGGAATCCACCAAGGCACTCCTTGGAACTGTGTGTGGCGGTTCTACTCTGTGCTATATAGTAACCCTACAAGTCAGAATCGACTGGACAGCAACTTCTTTTTTTAATCACTATTGTAAGTAGCTGTTCAACTTCCTTTTCCTTGCTTTCCGTGACTTGGTTGTCCTGATTTTCATAATTATTGTGCATGTTGACTCCTTTTTAACATTTTTAGCTAGACTTCCTACAGTTCGTAATTCTTCACTTTCAGTTCCCTTAGTTTTCTTCTGTTTTGCCAGATTTTTGTCGTTTTTGTTTGTGTCGCTGTTTTCTCCCCTTTAAGAATTGGAGGTCCTTTAGGACAGGAAGTCCTATCTGCATTTTGTGTGTCCTGCAGAATAGGGGAGGGGAATAAGAAGGCATACGGTGGGAAAAGGGCCTCAAAGTTGTGTATATGAAGTTACCTCCAAATGAATTTAGATATATATCCTCTTAGCAGATCACACCAAAATTAATATTTTTATAAATCCCAGAAATATTTTGTGACTATCACAATTATATTGCTGCACTTTTGGTGTTAAAAGCATTGGTTTGTTAATTGTAAACATTAAAAATAAATCATAATTTTATCACCTTGTTTTCGTATGTCTTCATCATTTAATATGCTAATCCCTAGAAAAAGCTCTGTGTCACCCCCCAAATCTTACCCTTTAGTCCAAGTTCCCAGCACCACATCGAGAACACTGGTAGGTGCTTGAGACACACCTTTGTCTCATCAACCAGTAGGGAGTGATCCAAGGAAGAATAGGTTTTGACTCAGCTTTGGGGGAAAAGCACTGACATCTTCTCAGCAGGTCTTGAATGAAGCTAGCAGAGAACCTAGGACTTGTCAAGTAGCTGTTGGTGATTAACTGAGGATCTGTTAGGGCCGCACCTTGCCACTTAGTATCAGAGATGCTAGTGAGTAATAGTTTCACGTACATCCTCAGTTGCAAGAAGGTAAATCTTATGTGATTATAATTGACCGAAGATATTTACATACACTTGACCTTAGCCAAAAAGCCATTATAGAGATTTTTAAGGGGATACACATGTAAGGTTATAAGGTGAAAATGCTAATGTTTAGTCATTGGGTATTTTAATATGACAAAAAATAAGTATTGTGCAAGACATTTGTGCAAGACAAAAATTAATGAACAGTTGTTTAACAGTTGCCTAATGGGGCAGCTCCTTGAGTTCTCTGTGGGCAGGATGCTAAGAAGATACATGAAAATTTCTGGGTTAAGTTTATGACTCACAAATGACATGTGAGTAATGGCAGAAAGTGTCACAAATCTAGTGAGAGACTCTTAAGATAATAGAGGCACTGTCCTACAGGTTGACAGTTTTAGGGCAAGTACCACCCCCTTTCTGGAGTTTGCTGATAAATATTAATGACAATGCCAATAATAACAGACAAAAAGAAAATACACCCCTCCTTAAAACAGCAGATAGAAAATGAAATTATAATGACTCCCTGCCCTCTTTGGGTAATTAATAATGACTTGCATGCAGTAATGTAATTTTAAAACAGGAGGTAACCCTCATTTGACCCTTTTTAATCCTTGTGTACAATTCTTAGAAGGGCCACCAATTCATCACAATTTCTCTTTGCATCGCTGACCCATACTCTCACTTATGTTTTTTTAAAATCGTCAATGTCAAATCATTTAGGGGGAAAAAAAAATCAACTGTTACATCCAAAGAGTACAAAGAAAAGAGAGAGAAGTCTCAGTGTTTAATACTTGGTTCTCTTAATTTTCAAATAAAGTCACCTTATAAAATTCCAGCTTTTAAGTTGTGACTAAAACTATTATAGCCTTCCCTCTTTTCCTCATTCTACTCACGTAAGGCGTATTTGGGAAATTTGAGTTGCTGAGTGTGCCTCAGTTGCAAATAGTGGTAAACACACTGATTTCCTTAGCTTTGCTGGACAAATATATGCTCTTACTTACAAATGTGTCAGTATAGCTCTTTTATAATTATGTAAGCTGACTGTGGCAAAATCACAAAGATACTTCTAAGTGTATTTGTATCAAAAGTACATTTAGGTCAGAAATACAGAACTAATATTTGCTGGGAAAATTGGTAGGAAAAATTTACTTCTATTAAATATAGAAATGAAACTGTAAGTTACGTTCACTTATCAAAATGGAGATTCTAGATCACGTAACAGCAAAATAGCTTTTTTTACGCATTTTAGTTGGTTTTACAATTCGATTGCATTATATATCTACTTGAAGAGTTTTTCGAACCAGTTACGGTATAGAAAACAGTTTAGAGTTGCTGTAATAAAAAATATTTATAGCCACAGGTTATATTGAAAGGTGACAGTTGTAATTCTTTATACTTTTGGAATTTGTTTTTGTAGTGAGCCCAAGTAGACCACTAGATTCAGGGAAGTTCTGCTCATTTCTATAAATACAGGCATCCGGAGGGGTAAACACAGTCAGTGTCTTCTGATACTAGTAGTCTTTTATTAACCATCCAAACATACAAAGTAACAATGGAATCGCGCTTAAGATTAGATAGGGTCTCCTCTGATAACAAACACAACAACTCTGTTTTGCTACTTTTTCTTTTTGATAAATTTGGAAGCAGTACTCCTTTAGCCAGTACCGGGGATAGAAAGATTTGGCTCCAATTCGTTCTGGAAATAAATCCCAGACACTTTTAAAAAATCACTTTTATTTTATTTTACTTGTTTATGTTTCAAGACGTTTGACTTGCCGCAGATGTGGAGTCTTGACAGGACCATAAAGAGCAATGATTCCCTGGTTACACTGTATCTGATGAATTTTAGCAGCTTTTCATAAAATGCTGGTCTAGAATATGCCAAATGTCAAGTTGTCGCTTTCTGAAAACCACGTGGTCAATTTTGCTCCCAAAGTCCTGCAAGGCTGGATGTTCTTGAGCTTCAAAGCACCTCTTTGGAGACCAGATGCGAAGTTTGTGATATTGATATTTAGAATCATGCTTATTTGTTAGATAGTCATCTAAACTGCTCTTTAAACTCTTTCAGAACTAGTTCCACTTTGGAGAAAGAAGCACATATTTTTGTGTAGAGTTTTCTGATTAAACCTCTCATTGTTAAAAAAAAAAAAAAAAAAAAAAAAAACCCACAAAAAACCCAACTTTGTTCGTGACGCGGGGAAGGGGAGGGGCGGGTGGAGGGGACACTTGCAATACCCACAGGGCACAGTAGATGGCACTAGGAAGACTTGACAGGAACTTGATTCGTATCTTGTACATTCCTGGAAGAAATGAGGAAAATGGATACGGTTTTCTTCTAGCTGGGTGTTGCTGGTTTTGATCGCGGGTGTTGCTGGTTTTGATCGCGTTTTTGTTTGCCACTGTCAACATCTGAACAGAGATCGCCTGGTCTTGCACCATTCCCATGATGGATCGGGGATAGGACCGTTGTGATCCATCTGGTTTTCATTGATTTTCAGAAGGTGATCTCGGCCTTTCTTCCTGATCTTAGTCTGTAAACTTTGTTGAAACTGCTCCACGTCACAGTAACGTGCTAATCTCCACTAGCAGATAAGTGGTGGGTGTGTTGAGGTGCCCTGGCCAGGCCTCCAATCCTTGGCTCTGGCATGGAAGGTAAGAATTCTACCCCTGAGCCACCACTGTCTCCCCTCTGACTCACTAGTGGTCTGGGAAATCAATTTCTTTCTTTTTGTGAAAAAAACAGAAAACAACAAAATAAAGTAAGTCAGAATATGTTGCACTTAGGGTAAGTAACGTTTTATAAAACATTTATTTCATGTGTATTTTCATATTCCTGTGTGTGCTGGATCCAATATAAAATATATTTCTTGCTGTAAGTTTCCGTCACACAGATAGGAAATCCATTTTCCTATTTAATTCCCAGGGGGATACGTGTGTGTGTGTCACACACATGCCTTGGTGGCACAGTGGTTGAAGTGCTCAACTGCTGCCTTGGAAACCCTATGGGGAGGTACTGTTCTGTCCTATAGGACCGCTAAGTTAGAATTGACTCAGTGGCGACAGTTTACATATATATGAACCACAGCACGGAGTTAGAGAGCATTTGCTAGTCCAGAAGCTCTTGATATCATCATTTTACTTACCATGTGATGGGAAACATCCATTTGTTCTTACAGGCTGCATGACATTGCATACTATGTCCTATTAGATTTCCTAACTTCATTCGGAAAGGCATAGTCTCAATTTACAATTCACCAGGGCAAAAAATAGACATGTGAAGCTCTGACAATTAAGTTCACAAGCTTGCTACCATGCACTTACATTGGCAGCGCTGTACAAACAAATTGGTAAGGTTTCATAACCTTGGTATATCACTGTCCTCACAGCTGTGTTCGTGTTGACATATGTCAGTGTCTTGCTGAATGGTGTTCATTATTGTTGTTGCACATTTTTGTGTGCTGTCATAAGAATGTCAGAGCTTGAATTAGAGCAATGAACAAACGTTAAATTTCTTGTTATACTTGGCAAGAGTGGAAGTGAAATCAGGGACGTTAGTCTAAGTGTTAGTCTAAGTGTTAGTCTAAGTTTATGGGGATAATGTCATGAAGAAAATGACACTGTACAAATGGATTAAACATTTTTCTGAGGGGAGAGAGTGTCACTGATGAAGAAAGGTCAGGGCAGCAAGTAACAAGCAGAACCAATGAAAACATTGCAAACATTTGTCGAATTGTGTGTCTAAATTGTTGGCTGACTGTGAGAAGCATAGCTGACCAGGTAAACATAGATGGAGAAACAGGAAAATCTGAACTGAAAATCTTGGCGTGAGAAAGGTGTGTGCAAAAATTTCCCAAAAGAGCTCACCAATGAACAAAAGCAGAGGAGAGCCGCCATTTGCCAAGAGCTTTTGGAAAGGAGAGATGACATTTTGGGCTATGTTATCACTGGTGGTGAACCACAGATGTACCAGTACAACCCTGAAACAAAGTGTTAAAGTATACAATGGAAGTCAACCAGTTCTCCATGACCAAAAAGTTTCATCAGTCCAAATCAAGAGTCAAAACAATGTTGCTAATCTTTTTTGATATCAGAGTGATTGTTCATTATGAATTTGTACCAACTGGCCAAACAGTTAACCAAGTTTACTATTTGGAAGTGCTGAAATGCCTGAGGAAGTTAGATGAAAATAACCTGAACTTTTTGCCAGCTCATGTCTTCTTTAGCATCATAACAAAACACCAGTTCACACAGCACTGTCTGGGAGGGAGTTTTTAGCCAGTAAACAAATAACTGTATTGGAACACTCTACCTACTCACCTGATCTGGCCCTTGATGACTTTTTTCTTTACCTGAAGATAAAGGAAATACCGAAAGGAAGACATTTAGGTGATACTCAGGACATCAAGGGTAATATGTCAATAACTCTGATGGAGATTCCAGAAAAAGAGTTCGAAAATTACTTTGAAGGGTAAACTAGGCCCTGGCATTGAGTACTCCAAGGGAAGTACTTCGAAGGTGACCTTAGTGATATCTAGCAATGAGGTAGCCCTTTTTCTGGGATGAGTTTGTGAACTTAATTGTCAGACCTCATATATACATTCAGCAGCTGGTGGCTTCAAACTGCTGACCTTTTAATTAGCAGCCTGAGCTCTTAACCCTGAGCTGCCGTAGCTGTCTCTCTCTCTGTGTATATCACATGAACCACAGACCCTAGAATGGGATTTGACTGTGGTCTTGGATGAAATTGTTCTGTTAATCAGATATGAGATGTCTAGACCCAAAGAGCAGCCTCTCAGCTCTGCCGTGCCACATTTAAGCTTACAACCTAGTGATCTCAGGAATTTCAAATTGATAAGATTTGTTTGTGGTTGGGCTGCTTAGGAACCTTATTTTAGGATGGAAAATTACTTCCTATTTTTAGACTGGGTGGATGCTCCCCTTGGTGATCTGAGTATGTTGGGTGAGTTTGCAGTTATTTGTTGGGATGGGGAGGAAGCGGTAGGATAATTACTAATGTAACTCTTTCATTAATAAAGTTATTTACTAAAAAAGGATGTAAATAATGCTTTGTTGTCTAGCATGGATTATGTATTTGAAAAATCAGACTTTTGCAGTCAAAGGAATACATGGACAGTTATGCTCTGGAAAAGAGAAGGCCACAAACATTATGTCTTTAGTCCCGTTGTTTTTGGTTTTATATGGATCAGTAATGGTGAGGAATTTAGTGTATTGGGCCATTTAATGATATGGAAACTATTCTCCATATAACTTGCCATGGGTTAGCGTACACTTGTTAGTCCAGAGGATCTTGGTATCAAGTGATGGGAAACATTCACTTATTATAGCCTACATGACATTCCGTACAAGAGGTCCTATTAGATTTACTGACTCCATTTGGAAAGATACCGTCCCAGCTTACAATTTACTAGGTGTAAAAACAGTGACAGATTTAACACAATGGAATGACTAAATTGTGTATGTAACTGACACACAAAAATGCACAAACAAATGAGGAAATCCCTGTGTGTAATCCAGATGCAAAGGTTACTGTATGAAGTACATATCCACAAATATCCGAATGCTTTGTTTACTTTATTACATAACCCTATGAAGAAAATGTTCTTATTCCTCTTCTACAAAGGTGGAAACTGAATCTTACATATTAATAAACTATAAAACACTCAGAAGTAATAATTTTATTAATTTATTTTGTTTTTTATATATACATGTATATGTATGTATGTGTGTGTTACACACACATTACATATATATGGCACATACCAGTATGTCGGATCCGACTCGACGGCACTTGGCTTAGTATCAGATGCTGTCAAGTAGGTTGCAACTCATGGTAACCTCATATGTATCACAGTAGAATTGTGCTCCATAGAGTTCAAGGGCTGAGTTTTTAGAAGTAGATTGCCAAGGCTTCCTTTCAAGTTATGCATATATATATATGTGGTACAAATATAGGAAATTTTTCTCCGTCTTGCTTCCAATCAGGATACAGAATGCAAAATACTATTGTTACTATGATAACAACAACAATAAAAACTAATAAAATAAACAAATCATACTTTTTAAGGTGCTTATCAAAGAAGAGTAGATGTAAGTGCAGCTTTGATGCCTTTCACAGGTGACCTGAGTACCTAGTGATCCGAGGACCACTGCCATATCTGGGACAGGGGACTGCTCTGTGTTGGGGAAGATGGAGAAGCAGGCCTGCTATAGATAAAGTCACTTTGTAGTGTTGAGGAGAAATCAGCTAAGATTTTATAACAGTTTGGATTGGCAGGCTGAATTGGAGTTGGGGAATTCTCAAATACAAAAATTTTTGGCTCAACAATTATCTCCCACCACCAATTTTACTGCAAAAGTGGTAATGAGGGCAAGGCTGGAAAAAACCGAAAATTTATATATTATCACAGTACTTGAATATTGAGGCTGTGCTGAAGTTGTATTCAAGGTGAACCAAAACTACGTGAATCTATCTCTGAATTTTCTCTTAGCTCAATTCTGTGATCCAACACACTAGCCACTCTGCAGTGGAGATGTAGGCTATTGGGGGTGGACTAGGGGGCAAAGTGAGTGTCCTTGGTCCAACTGGATACCGGAGGTGCACTCAATTAACGCTACATACAGCCCAGCCCCAGCTCAGCGTGACTGTTGATGAAATCTAAGTGATCAGATTTTCGTTCCAGCTCTTTGGTAGATAAAGGTGATTATAGGAATAAACAGATCCCACACAATTATAATTCATTGTAGCACCAACACCAGGGTCGTTGAGTCAATTCCCACTCATAGGTGACCCTATAGAACAGAGTAGAAGTGTCCCATAGAGTTTTTGAGGAGCACTTGGTGGATTTGCACTGCTGACCTTTTGGTTAGTGGCCCTAGCATTTAATCATTACATCATCAGGGTTTCCTTACTGTAGCATAAAGGATACAAATGAAGAGGTGCATAGGCTAAGGCCTGGGAGAGTTCTCAACATGGAGCTTCCTAAAAGGGACTGCTGCCCTCTCACATGCATCGATACCCGTCACCAGCCAGAAAGCCATGGATCCAGAGGCTTTATCAGGGTCTCATTACATTATGCAAGCCCTAGCCCTTATGTCCTGAGGTTTGATGACATGAGGAGGTGATCACAGGATAATATGATGCTGTGCGTCTTTCTGGCCTGACCTCTTTCTGCTCAAGAGTTCACTTGCTAGCACAACCTTTTAGGTTAGGTGTGGTCTAGAACCTGAATCGAAGATACTTGTGATTATTGAGGAAAGTCCAGTGCTTTAGAGATTATCTCCCAGGAATTAAGGGCAAAGACCAAATTCTTTAAGGTTAATTTACGTCCCACAGGCCACCCCAGTGTTTGGCCATAGTTATCCACCTTGCATTTATTTAGATGTAATTCCTCCTCAAGCCAATCATTTATTCCATCCTGAGGAAGCTTTAAGTCAATTTCCACCAGGCTTTTTTTCCAAGTCACCTCTGGGTGAGTTCAAACCACCAGGTTTTTGGCTAGTGGTCAAGTGCTTTAGTGCTCACACCACCCAGCCAAGCCAAATGCCGTTGAGTCGGATCCCAGGGACTCCTTTGTTTGACCCTAGCAGAATTAAATCAGGTATTTAGATATCTAGAAAAGCACCAAATATTTGGAACTTAAACAACAAATGAAGAAATCATAGCAGAAATATATTAAAACTGAAGGAAAATAAAAACACTGATATCAGCGTTTGTGGTATGCTCCTGAGGTATTGCTGAGAGCAATTTGTAGACTTAATTGCATACATTAGAAAAAGGAAGAAAGTTTTAAAATCCATCATCTAAGTTTTCACCTTAACTAGTTTGAAAAGAAGAGGCAAGTAAACTCAATGTAAGTGTAAGGGAAGAATTAGTAAAGTTAAGATGAAATAGAAAACAAACAATTGAGAAAACCAACAAAGCCAAAATTTGGCTCTTTGAAAACAGTAATAAAATTGATAAACCTCTGGAAAAAAGATCAAAAAAAGAACAGAGAAAACAAAATCGTTGTCAGAATGAAGGAAGGATAATCACTACAGATTCTAACAACATTAACAAATTCATCATGAATATTAGGAACAACTTTATGTCAATAAATTCAATAGCTTAATTGAAATGGACTAATTTGAATTCCTTGAAAAACACAACTTATCAAAACAAACACAAAAAAAGAAATAGCGAAGACATACAAGGTCTGACAATTAAGTTCATGAACTTATCCTGGAAAAAGTGCTATGTACTTCATTGCTGAAAATCACTACAGTCACTTTCAAAGGACTCCCATTGGGAAGCTATGCACTGATGCCAGCACCTAGTCCACCCTTCAAAGCAATTATCTTTGGGTAAATCATTGGGGCAGGGGTGGATCAGGTGAGTAAGGGAGGGTGTCCCAATACAGTTATCTGTTTACTGATTAAAAACTCCCTCACAGAACATTATGCAGTTAAGTTCATGAACTTGTCACTGTGCCACCATGTGCAATGACCATTCCAGAAAGAGTTCCAAAATTGCTTTGAAGGATGGACATAGCTTCCCAAGGGGAGTATTTTGTGGATTTAAGCTGGACCTCATATGCTAAGGAAATTGAATCTGTAATTTAACCTTTCTCACAAAGAAAACTTCAGACTTCAATAGTTTCTCTGGAAATTCTACTAACATACTAATGAGTATTCCGCCATTAACTTTGTATATATATTATTTTACACATACTCAGGTACTTCTGCAGGATTATGTCTCAAAGTAGACTTGCTAGGTCAAAGGACTAAGCAATTTTTCATAGCCAAGCCAAGTGCCGTTGAGTCGAATAACTGCCTAATTCTCTTAAATAGGCCAAAGCCAGCCAAGTGCCGTCGAGTGGGTTGAACCAATTTACATTCCCCATCAGCAATGTGAATACCACCACTTTGTCCACAGATTTACAATAATTTTTAAAATTGTGACCCTTAAGGCTGTGTGTCACCTTAGGGGGGCCTTGATTCTCAGTGGTTTGGCAGTTATGAGGTAGTAGTATGATAATGTGATCACTTCCAAGGTAAAATTTGATGCAATGTCATCACCTCCATGATGTGATCTGCTGTGAGTGACTAATCACTTAAAAGGGAATTTTCATTGGTGTGTGGTCTGTATCCTACACAGGTGGACTTTCTAGCCAGTCTTGTAGGGTTTTGCTCACTCTGAATCCTGCAGCTTACTCCTGCTTGTCTGACCTTTAGTTCTTGGGACTTGCTATAACAGCTTACTAGCCATCATTTCTGCCAATCTTGATGTTTTTCAATTTTGCAGTTGTTGAGTAAGAGCCCTGTCTAACTTGCTGATCGTGGGTTCACCAGCCCCAGTGGCTACATGAATTGGGAGAAACCTCCAGTCTGACCCATGGGCTTGGGACGTCCAGCCTCTACAATTATATACTTCTTTCTATGTATATTTATACAGCTTACTAGTTTTGCTTTTCTACAGAGCCTGGCCTAAGTAAAACAAACAAACAAACAAACAAAACAACCAATTTTTTCCACTAGACATTATTAAACATGTTGCTGTAAAGTGAGTGATAGAGGATTTTTCTCATTGATCAATAGGCTTATATTTTCAGAAAATGTGTGTATTCCTTTTACTTCTCTGTGTCCTTCATTTTTTTTTCTTTTTTAATCCTTGTAAACTACTGGTCCAAAGTTATTGGGGGGTAGGTATGTGGAGCAGTAGGGAAGACGTTTGCATGTTTGGTTGGGGGAGGTGGGTAGATTTCTTGAATTCTGTATAAGAAAGAGACTGGTACCAATCTGTTGCTACAGAAGGTGTTTTACAAAACCATCTCTAACAAGTCAAAAAATGGATAGTTTAAAGTTTACCTTCACTTTCAGAAGTACTAAGAAAAAATAATACACAAAGGGAGACAGTAGACACAAGGATGTGCTACTTGATAGCCAGTTCTTTAAAACTCAAAAAATATTTTTAAATACATAGACTTTAAAAATATATGTGTATATTCAAAAAGACATTGAAACTGGCAATAAAAGATTGACATAGATGACTCTAACTCTTTTGACTTCTGTCAGTATCCTAGAAATTTCTCTTCCTGATTTAGTAATAATTCTCAGTAAAGTACAGTACAAAAAAATTTGACAAATAAGTGCAAGAAATGAAGACAAGGAAGTCCTCAGTTGCGAAAAATGAATGAGGAGAAAAATCAAGATCAGCTCTGTAGGCAGAAAATGGACCCGTGGTGGCTGGTGGGAGAATAAGTCTGGATGTAGAAGGCATAGACCCGGAGGTGCTGGCTCTTGTGACCCTTCCTCTGGGAAGGATTTGTTGCTCCAGTATGCAGCGTGGGTAGGGCAGTAACATTAATCCAATCAGTCTTAATGAAAATCAGTTGCCTTGAAGTCATCTCTGAGTTATAGCCACCACATCTGTGTCAGAGTAGGGTTGTGCTTCATAGAGCACAGTTTTTCTTCCAAGGTACTTCTGGGTGGGCTCCAACCACTGCAAAGTATATTAACCGAAACCCTAGTGGTCTAGTGGTTAAGAACTGTAGCTAGCAAGCAAACCGTCAGCAGTTTGAATGTACCAGATACCTCTTGGAAACTCAATCAGGAAGTTCTGCTTTGCCCAATACAGTTGCTATGAGTTGGAATCCACCCAGTGGCAACAGGTTTTGTTTTGTTTTGTTTCTTTTTTAAGGACTCTTTGTTTTGATGTGTGTTGGCTTAATTCTAGTTTACTCTTACTCTTGGGCTATGTTTTTGTTGTTGTTAGGTGATGTTACAGATTGAATTGTGTTCCCCAAATGTATGTGTCAACTTGGTTAGGCCATGATTCCTGGTGTTGTGTGGTTGTCCTCTGTTTTGTGATTTTTCTGCATATTATAAATCATAATGTCTGCCTGTGGTTAAAGAGGATTAGGGCAGGATGTAACACCCTTGCTTAGATCACATCCCTGCACTGTAAAGGAAAGTTCTCTGAGGTGCAGCCGGCACCACCTTTTATCTCACAAAAGATAAAAGGAAAGGGAAGCAAGTACAGAGAAGGGACCCTCATACCACCAGAAAAGAAGCACCAGAAACAGAGCACCTCATTTAGACCTGGGGTTCCTGTGCAGAGAAGCTCCTAGTCCAGGGGAAGATTGATGACAAAGATCTTCTTCCAGAGCTGACAGAAAGAGAAAGCCTTCCCTTGGAGGTGATACCCTAAATTGGGACTTCTAGCCTGCTAGACTGTGAGAAAATAAATTTGTCTTTGTTAAACCCACCCACTTACAGTATTTCTGTTACAGCAGCACCAGGTAACTAAGTCAGGTGTTGTTGAGTCAGTTCTGACTCACAGTGACCCAGTATAGAACAGAACAAAATGCTACTCAGTCCTGCACCATCTTCACAACTTTTGTGTTGTGTTGAAGCCCACTGTTGGAGTCTATTGCTGTAGCCATTTCAAACCCAGTTCAAAGACAGTCTTCCTCTTTTTCAATTTCTCCAAGGACTGATCTCTCTTAATAACATGTCCAAAGAAGGTGAGATGAAGTCTCGCCATCCTTGCTTCTAAGGAGCATTCTGGCTGTAGTTCTTCCAAGACAGATTTGGCAGTTCATGGTATATTCAATAGTCTTCACCTACACCACAATTCCTATGCATCGATTCTTTCCTGGTCTTTCTTATTCATTGTCCAGCTTTTGCATGCCTATGAGGTGACTGAAAATACCACCATTTCGGTCAGGGGCATCTTAGGCCTCAGAGTGACATCTTTGCTTTGTAAACACTTTAAAGAGCTCTTTTGCAGCAGATTTTTGCCCTGTGCTAGTACACCATTTGATTTCTTGACTGCTGCTTCCATGGGCGTTGACTGTGGAATCAAGGAAAATGAAATCCTTGCAACTTCAGTATTTTCTTTATTTGTCATGCTATTGCTTGCTGGTTCAGTATACTCCTAGGGCATAGCCCTGACAAATTAATCTATTAGATGAGCTTCATTTGGGAAGATGGTTCTGGAACTGAGCAGCACCAAACTAAAAGCAAAAAGGTACTCTGTCAAGTGTCAGCACTGACTGGCTTTTTATTGAAAAAAAAAAAACTAGGAAGCCAAGAGGCGTATTTCTGTTTGGCTTATTCTGTTGGAGCACTGTCAGGATTTTGTCAGTGGAGGTGGAGTGATTTACAGGCCAGCAAGTGAGGCTGAAGTTTCAGGAAGACAAATCTCAGGAGCCTTGTGTACTCTACTGCTAACGACACATGTCAGCCACACAGTTCCAGTTTGACTTGACGTAACACCCGTTTACAGTTGCCATGAGTCTGAACTGACTAGCCAGCGATGGGTTTTAGGGGTCCTGAGTGAAATACTGGGGTAATTATCAGGACTTCCCTCTAGTGGGCCCTGAGCTGCATTTTCGTCTTCTCAGGCCTAGCAGATTGCCAGAGACTCTGCTTAAACTCTTGGCTATTTTTTGTTTGTTCATTTTACAAACTGGCAGAAGCCTTGAAGGGAAAAGTTTTTGTTTTTTCCTTCTCTCCCTTCTTTCTTCTTTCCCTCCCTCCCTTCTTCTCCCCTACCTCCTTTTTTTTTCTTTCTCTTCCTTTCCTTCTCCTTTTCTTTTCTGGAGCATGGTCCTTCAATTTCTTGCTACCCTGATAGTCCTCTGGTGCTTTCAAACACGTGTTTTGTTTACTTTCTCTGTCTTTGCAATCAGTTCTCAGCAGTAAGATTTGTCTTGGACAAACTAGCTTACCATTACTAGAATCAGATAAAACTGTTCGATTATTGAAAACCATGCAATACAGAATGTTAAAAATTCTAACCATACTTTCTAAATATTTTTTATTTCCTTCATAAATATTTTTAATACTATTTTAGCTGTTCTGTTACTTCAAATGATTATGTGAAAGTTGCTTTTGATTTCCTCTAAGATTTTCCTCCTTGAGGATTATAAATTTTCTTCATTTGAATCACGAGTTTTAATAAAAATAGTTGTTATTTGGATGTAAAAGGTATGTATTTGTACTTTCAGCTTTTAATGATATGAATTTTGATTATCATTTTTATTCAGTGACTGTTACTAGCAGTAATAAGCCACTGCTTTTGTTGTGATAATAAAATTACTTTTTATTTCAGTAATATAAATTCTTATTGCACATATTCTTGGCTGCTTTTATTTTATTTTATTTTTCTTTTGGTAGCATCAGAAGACATTCTAGATTATCTACTTTTTCTTCTCCCCAGATTCTGAAGACTTTTTTAAAAAGGAAGATTAAACATCTGTAGCTTCTTTGCTCTTATTTTTTACACTATTTTATTGTAGGTTCCTGATTATATAAAGTACTATGACCTCACTGCTTACAGAAGAATTACAACTTACTGATAATTAATCAGCTTATTGATAATAAAAATTACATAATTTGAGGGTAATAACTGCCCATTTTTGTAAATCAATTTGCTGCATAGAGAGCATGGCTCAGCCAGTGGGCTGAATTGACAGGTAGGGCTAAGTGTGTCTTTGATATTGCTCACCCCAGAGACTATTGTGATAATCTATGACAACTGGCTTGAACTATGAGTTAATAACAGTGTTTCCATTAATCCTTTTTATTTCCCTCTTATCCTATTTACTAATATTTCATTTACCAACAGCAAAGAAGCAATGTAGTATTTGACTATACTTGTAGTTTAAAAAAAGACTAATGAGGTTATAGCAAAGAAGATTTTTTAATTTATTGTGATTCAGTGAAAGTTTACAATACAATTCAAATTTGCATGCTTGCCTGTCTGCAGCTTCCTCTGCTCTCCTTGCCTGGTGACAGCACACTCCTCCTTTCCATTCTGTACGTGTCATATCCTCTTAACAATCTCTTGTCCCCTCCTCTCCACTCCTCTCTAGTAAGAGGCCAGTAGAACAACATCCTATAGATGCATAGAACCACAAAGTGCACACACGATATGGTCACTCTGTATCCCTGAGTCCAATCCATTCATATCCAAAGAGATGACCTCAGTAATGATCTATGACTGGGGCAACATCTGGTCCAGGGGCCATACTCCCAGGGGAACTTTCTCAGGCCTTCGGGCCATCAGTTGCGGTCTCTTACTGGAGTTCTTAGGGTGCATCCCTTTTTTTCTCCTGTTGCCACTGGAGCTCAACATCGTAAGCCCCATCACAGCTGTCACTGGTGGTGCCCAGGCACCATCTGGTTCTTCAGGTTACATGTGGATATAGTCACCCATTCATGTGGGTCTTGCTATCTTCTGGGCTTTTTTTCCCTCATGTTGTTGTCCTTGGTGATCATCTGTTCCGGCAGAGTTGGGACCATTTGGTGTACCTCAGATGGCAGTGTGCTAGCTTTTAAGACCTCAGATGCCACTCATCAGTATGGGGTGCAGAAGACTCTATTAGCAATAGGCCAGTTATGCCACTTGGCCTTGATGTACCCTGAGAGCATGGTCCCCAGACCCCTGCCCCTGATGCTCTATTATTGCAATATTGGGTTAAGATTGGAAGAGTTTTCAGTTTATATTGAAGTCCAGTTAAACTGATCTTCTTTCTAATGTGTGTTGTCACTGATTTCACCCAACCAAATTTCTACCAACTTTGTTTAGAAATGGAAGAAACCCTGGAGTAGATAGCCTATAATATCTTCTGATACAACCTAAAAAAAAAAAAAAAAAAAAAATCAGAACAGCCAAGAACATGTGCAGTAAGAACTGATATTACTGGAATACAAAGTAATTTTGTTATTGCAACAAAAGCAGTGGCTTATTACTGCTAGTAACAGTCATTGAATAAAAATGATAATCAAAGTTCTAGTAGTATAATGTTCAATAGGAGAGGTGAGAGTGGGCATCCTTGTCTGGTTCCCTTTCTCAAGGAGAATTCTTTCAGTCTTTCTCCATTCAAGGTGATGTAGGTGGTTGGCTTTGCATAGATGGCCTTTATCGCATTGAAGAATTTGCCTTCTATTCCTGTTTTGCTAAGAGTTTTTAGCATGAATGGGTGTTGGACTTTGTCAAATGCCTTTTCTGCATCAGTTGACAAGATCAGGTCGTTCTTTTGTGTTATTTATGTGGTTAGCCCCTGTAGAGGCTTCCAGTTGGGTAATTCTACCTCCCAGTCAAACAAGATAGTGTCCTGTTTACGCTGTCCCACCCCTGTGAAACAGCAGAATCTATGGCAGAGGTTCGAAAAGAGAGAGTGGAGTGGCTGTGGTGCTGTGAGTCTGGAGTTTGGCTCTCAAAATGTGGCTATTCCACCCTCTGATCACTCTAGCTATGTGGCTCAGCGTAGCTGCTAGTTAAGCCCATTCCCTGCCTGCCAGCCAAAAAAAAGAAAAAAAGTTAAAAATGTCAGTTGCCTTCACTCCTTGGGAGCTGGCCAATTCAACCAGAGTGGAGCTCAGCAAAACAACAGAAGTTTCCCGTTCAGTGGAGTGTAGTCCAAATTGACAGCCCTATGCCGTATCCTAGGGCTCACTGGGTGTCCAGAAAGCTCCATTTAATGATCAATCCAGGCCTTAGTTTTTAGTGGGAATTAAGGAGATGTATGTCTAGTCCACCATCTTGACTCTGACCCTGGAAGAACTTTTTAAATGATGAATTAATTCTACTTTATATTTTAAAATAACTAGTAGTATGCAGTCAACAACAACAAAAACATTGGAAAACTACAGAATTAAAGTAAAAGTCATCTTCCTTTCTTCCCTATTCACAGCTGGGTGTATAACCATCCAGCTTTCCTCTATGCCTTGGTAACCATGGTAACCATGTACATGTGTGTACATACCCACATACAGGTTCATTTTTTTGTGTATGTTCACATAAACAATATCATATTATATGTTATTCTGCAATATCAGTATATAGAGCCCTATTTGTGCTGTTTAATAGCTGTCTATTTTTTGATAGCATAGCTACACTGTGATTTATTTGACCAGTTCCTTGTTGATTGTGGGAAAATTCTAATAAGGACAATGGTTCCGACTTGGCTTAACTGAGGTGGAATTGTAAACAGGGCCCTGGGAGATAGCACACAGGCATAGTCTAACATGTATACTGTACCATTAAACTCTCAAGGTCTTTGAAAAATAAAAAACTAAAACCAAAACATCACGCTGTTCTCAGACTGTTACTTTCTCTCTTCATTTTACTTAAAAATATCTGTTTTCTTGCTGTTTTTCTGGTTAACTAACATCTGTTCTTCACATAAATAAGGAAGTTCTATCCAAATAACCTTGCAAGGTGATTCTCTGATAACTGACATGTGAGTTGCCTCTGTTTTTATTGTTATAAATCGTTCTGCAGAGGCATCCTAGTATATGTGTTTTTGTATAGTGGAATACTTGAGTAGGAAAGATTCCAAGAAGCTGACTTCTCAGATCAAAGAAAATGTGCATTTACACACTGGATAAACACAGTAAGATTTACTTTTTGATGCTAGATTACAGACAAATGACAGATGGGTGTGGAAGATGTTTTTGGACAGGAAACAAAGGTCTCTGAGTCCTCTTTGTCAAGCTGTGCAAGACTTCCATTCCTGCCTTTGCCTACCTCCCTCCCACCAGGAGTGATCACTAGAGGGGAGGGGAGTTGGGGCAGAAAGCTGGATAGTATGTTGGAAAATGTCTTCAAAAGCACTGAGGCCTTGTCCACACATTTTGTTTTCCATCATCCCCAGGCTGTGCCAGGGGAAGAGCACAGAACTCGCAACCCCTGGATGTGCAGCTTTGCTTTTCCTGCATTACTTATGTGGACTTTAGAGAGCACTTAAGTGTTCCAGTATGTTTCCCTCTATGAAATGAGCACTGATCTGTAAGACTATGCACAGTATCTAGCACAGTACCCTGGTGCTGTAGTGATTAAGTGCTATGTCTACTGACCAAAAGGTCAGTAATTTGAATCTGCCAGCTGCTTCTTGGAAACTCTATTGGGGCCGTTCTACTCTGTCCTAAAGGGTTGATAGGAGTCAGAATCAACTAGACAGCAGTGGGCTTTTTTGTTTGTTTGTTTTATTTGTTTTCTAGCACAGCATCTAGTGTATAGTAGGTGCTTGAGAAATTATGACATCTAGCTTACAGGGGAAATGCAATTGGAGTAATACCTTAATTTAACAACTGTCTTTCATCTTGGCTTTTCTTCCTATCACATACCTGCTCTCTCTGTGGCCACAGCTCTCTGTCCTTCTGAGAGGCACAGCCAGTGTGGCATGTAAATCAGGACGCTTTCTTCTTACCTCGTGATAGGCTTGGCTTCTGGCCTTTTGTCTGTATCAGAGAAGATAAAGGAGAACATTTTGAAAGAAAGGAGAAAGAAGATACCTGCAGAAAAACAAAAAGAAGCTGGCAGAAAATGAAGTGGAGTCTGTAACACCAAAGGAAGCAGAACAGGATAAGCAAAGCAGGATAAAGATGGAAAGCAGATCTTTAGAAGAATGTACCAGAAATCTTTCATGTGGTTTCCCTTGTGAAGAGAGTGACAGGGTCCACTATGGGTGTTTGTGAAAACTATTTAGCTAAGGCTATTTACTGATCATGGACGGAATGGAGAGTGGTGACTAAGGGCAGTCACTGCTGAGACAGGCAACATGCTGATGCGGGCTGTTCTTGACCGAGCCCCTACCCAGGCCACCAAGCCCTTCTGTATATTCAATGCATTGCTGGAAGTACTGTCTCTAACAGAGCTGAATCAGTCTATACTGTTTATAAACAACTCTTTCACCATCTTGTGGCTGAAAATTACACAATTTTTTTATACTTCCAGAGTGACAATACTTTAGAAAGATGTAGCTATTTTTTGAAAAATTAAAATATGCTTGAAATATAACAGTTATAAAGGAGAAAGAAGCCAAGCCGAGTGCTGTCGAGTCTATGGCAACCCTAAATACATTTAAAAAAGAAGAATAAAGGTATATGGGTCAGAAATCTATTGTTTTCAATAAAGCTTGTTGTAAGACTGAAAAAAACAGATAGAATACAAACTTTGAAATAAATTTAAAAGATCAAAACTGAAAAAAGTTGGTGACATTTTGGGTACTGGTTTAGAATCTCACAAAAAAAACCTTTCCAAATAAACACATTGGAGTGTTTTTGTTGTAATCCCAAAATTGTTGTAGTTTTAATATGTTGAAGCACTCGGTGCAACACAAAAAGTTTCTTTCTAGAAGTCAGAGGTTTATAAAAGCTTATCTGTACTTAAGAAAGGTGAGATTCTCCTGGCAGTACAATTCTTTGTAAACACTTTAATTTTCCTATGCCTTTTTTGGGGAAAAAATACTTAAAACAGGCAGCTGATATGGTTAAAGAAGTTGACATCCTTGAACCTGCTTGAAGTGACATCTGTCTGTCACTGTGTCTGAAGACCATCAGAATGGGAATCTCCTGAGGAACTTGTCCAAAATGCAGATTCCCAAGCCTGCCTGAATCAGACTCTCTGGAACTCCCTGGAATAGTTGCTTAAGTGATCCTACCAGGTGGCTCTTAGGCACACTAGAACTTGGTAGGTCTAACTGCTCCACGAAGCCCCGGGGATTCAGTGGTTGAAAGCTTGGCTGCTGATCAAAAGTTGGCAGCAGGAGTCTACTAGCTGCTCCTTGGAAACTCCATGGGGGCAGTTCTACCCTGTCCCATAGGGTCACTGTTAGTCAGAATTGACACGGTGATAACAGATTTGATTTTGGTTACCTGCTCCATGGGAACCTGGAACTGGACTGGCTGTGTAAAAATCAACGTGGAAGTTTGTTAAAATACAGATTTCAGGACCAGATTGGGAATCCCTGATCTATATTACTTTGTTAGTCTACACTAATTTGGTCCTTGTAACTGAACATAGCACAGTTTTGACAGATGTCCTTCAGAGCCTTTGGTAGTTCAGTGACAGGGATTTCCCCTCTCATGAGGGAGATCAGTTCAATTCTGGCCCAAAGTACCTCGTGAGCAGCCACCACCCATCTGTTAGTGGAAGCATGAGTGTTCTTGTGATGCTGAAAAGGATTCAGCAGCACTTCCAAACTAAGACACTAGGAAGAAAGGCCTGATGATCTCCTGAAAATCAGTCAGTGACACATTTCTGTTAGCTCCAATCGAGGGTGTCTGTCTTCTGCTTGTGTTAGAACTGTGTATAGGGGAGAAGGCACAATATGTTAACGTTTCAAATCTCAAGCATGTGGCAAGTGGGTTAGAGGCTATAACTTCAAATCAAAATATGGTGCATTTTCACTGGTATTACTGCTGAACTGCTAGTTCTTGATTCTTTGGGGGCATTCTTCTTCTCTGAGCAGAGTATAGAAAACATTCATAGGTCTCTCATAAGGCTGAAGTTGAGCCAGGAACAACAATTACACTCTCAATTTATGCCTTTCCTTTTTCCAAAGAAAAGTTGAGTCGATACTAATGACTAGTCAGCAGAGATTGTCTTCAAGTTGTATTAATGTGTTTTGAATAGGAAACTAATCTCTTACTTACAGGAGATGAATAGAATCAAATCATTACTCGGAGCTGAGTGCTAACTAGAATTTAAAATCAATTCTGAGTCCATAAATTAAAAAAAAATTATGTTAGCAGAGAAATAGGAGTAAGTCATTTTAGTTATTCTTCTAATAAATCATCCTGAAAAATAACAAGTACTTTCAAGTTAGTCTGGTTAATGAAGGAGTCTGCTGATCACTGCAGTGTTAGCTTTAAAAAGATTCTTGGCCGTAATTTCATGGTTAGTTTAATATTTCATCGTTGTGAATTTTCTCACTGTGACCTGACATCTGAATGGTTTCAAGGCATCCTGTCACTTCCCCAATTTTTTTTTCCTTAAAATAACCTGAAAAGGCCTTGGCCCAGTCCTTCTTAGCTTTTCAATCAGCATTCACTTACCGAGTCTTAGCAGGTAGAAGAAACCATAGCAACAGCAGTTCTGGCAACGTTAACAAAGTTGCTCACAGGGCTTCAGAAAGTGACTAGAAAGTCCCTTACAGTAGAGGAAGCTAGCAAGCTTTGTCTCAACTATTCCACAAAGTGAGAAGGAAAAAGATTACCATTCAGACCCCTGTTAAATTCACCTGTATACATTAGGGCTCACCACATGAAGGAACGTGCTGGCATGGGGCCCAAAGCGAAGAAGACTGGCTTTCGTTTGTTCCACCGCTCAAGTTCAAGTACCAACAGAGTGCACCAATGATTGGGGCACTAATTCTGTCTGAAGTGAGGCAGCAGGATTCTGGCTATGAAGGCTTGGAATCTATCAGAGCAAAAGGCTGGGCCTGGAGACAGCTTGTCAACCATTCCAGGCAGGGAAGAGTGCTGTGCTATGGCTTGGGGGATTGGATCAGTGAGCCATGCTCAGGAGACAAGTTCCCTGGGGAAGCTGGGGAATAGGGAGCCGGAGATTTTAATGTAGGGTGGCCTTGGAAATTCAGGCTTATTTCTCAGAGTTGGAACATTGCTTTGTGTTCAGTGGAAGCATCTGCCCATCCTCCACTAAACTGCTATTCCTGCTGACACTGGGTCACACTTCCTTCTGTTTGGAATAGCCCTCGCCTGTTCCTGGTTAACTTCTGATCATTCTTTAAGACTCAAAGTGAGTTGTTACCTTTTCCAGGGCACTTCCCAGCTAAGCTAGGTGTCCCTTCCCAAGCTATGGCACACCCTGTGTGTGTCCCTGTCACTTGGTCTTGCACTATCATTGGGTGCCACGTGTTCACACTGTTCTAGAGTGCTCTGAGGACAGCTTCAGCTCTTCCGCTAGACCAAGTTCTCGTTGGGAGAAGGCACCATGTCTCAGTCATGTCTCTGTCCCTGGGGTTCAGCACAGGACCCAGCACCCAGAAGGACTTAACACACATTGACTTAATACACACGTTTCACTTAATACATGTTTCAGTGAAATGACACTGAGGGACTGTCTAACGGAGTCAGAAGGACTAGCGGGAAAGCAACTGTTACAGTTTCAGGAAGTGCTAATGAGGCCAGGATAGTGAAGGATGTACTGGAGACACACTGCGGAGCTGTGTTAGGTGTGATGTGGTCCCCAGCTCGCAGAGGGAGGAGTCAAGAATGATAACGTGGGTTCGCACCACTGGCTCTGGACAACTGATTTGCTTTTCTTGCCTGCAGAAGAGTAATTAAGAAAAATACGTTGCCGATAGTTTCAAAGCAGAGGATTTCTACATAGAAATTCCAATTTCTAGCATTGTTAGAAAAATTGGTAGCTCTTTCGACACTGGATCCATAGTTTTCATATGTCAAGAAACAGCTGGAACAAAGGAGCAGCTACCACCTGTAGAGAAAGACTCATTGGTCTAGTTTACTTATTTGCTGTTATGGTCTCAGTGAGAGTGAGCTCTACACTATGGGGCAAAGCCTGAAGGACTGACTTTATACCTTATTGTAGGACTCTTTAATTAATAAATAATGTCTTTAGCAGTACAAAATACCATCTATGAAGCAATCTTAGAAAAGGCAATATTTTGTCATAGTCTAGATCTGTTAAAACCTCTAAATCTAATTAAAACCTCTAAACCTAAATTTCTGGAAAATATAGGAGATAGAGAAACGTGTTAAATAAGATCACACATATGCAATCAACAAAGCCCAGGCTGTGGGAAACTCTACAGGATAAATGACAGTTTATCAGGAAAAAAAAATTGCAAAGAAGAAGAGAGACAGTTAAAGAGGAAACTTATATATTAAAGAGATATAAAAGTATGCATTAACCAACTGTGGTATGTGGCCTCCATTTGATTCTCATTCAAATTGCCATTTTAAAAGAAAGGGAAAATTGTGCTTCTGGGAAGACAGAGTAGGCATATATTCTCCATTACTGAATATACCTTGGACTGCAAAAAGAACAACAAATCTGTTCTTGAAGAAATACAGCCAGAATGCTCCTTAGGGGTGCGGATGGCAAGACCTCATCTCACACACTTTGTTCATGTCAGAAGGGACTGTCCCTAGAAAAGGACACTGTTTGTCAGCTAATGCTGCTTTAACAAAAACACAAGTGGATGGCTTTAAAAAGAGAAATTTTACTTTGCCACTGTCCAGTAAGCTAAAAGTCCAAATTTAGAGTGTTAGCTCCTGGGAAGGGCTTCTTCTGCTGCCACTGGAGGAAGCTCCTTGTTGTCAATCTCCTGGACTGAAAGTTTCCGAGACACAGGGACCTCTGTTCTTTCCAATGGACTCACTCAGCTCCTGCACTGCTCTACTTATTGATTATAAGAGATCCCCAAGTGTCCCTGCTAGCTTCTTTCCTTAAGGCACAGAACAATCTTCCACACTGAGTCCTGCCCCACCAACCCAGCTGCTGCCCACCCTCCCTCGTTGACATCACGGAGGCAGAGTTTACAACAGGAAGCACATCACACAATACTGGGAATCATGGCCTAGCTAAATTGCTAAACTGATCTTTTGGGGAACACAATTCAATCCATGGCAGACGTCTTGCTTGATAAAGTACAGGATCAGCAGAAAAAAAAGCAAGACACCTAATGAGATGGGTGGACACAATGGCTGCCCCACTGGGCTTAAGTGTAACAGTGAAATTGTGGGGATGGTGCGGGCCTGGGCAGGCTTTTGCTCTGTTGTACACAGGGTTGGCTTCAGATGCCCTTTGGTGGGAAAACAGTCAGACAAATTAGTACACAAATTGGAGTACGACTTAGTAATAAAAAGGAACAAATTATTGACACCTATAGCAATGTGGATGAATCCCCAGATAATTACACTGAGTGGAAAGAATTAATTCAAAAACACAGTACAATTCCATTTATATAATATCCTGGAAATGACAAAATGATAGAAGTGGAGATGAGTGATCGCCGTGGGCTAAGGATAGGGTTGGGCTATGAATGGGCAACTTCAGGGATCTTTCTGGTGATGAAAATGTTCTGAATCTTGACCATATCAATGACAGTATACTGTTTGTGATATTGTTTTGTAGTTTTACAATATGTTGCCACTGGGGGACACTGGTAAAGGATACAAGGAATCTCTCTGTATTATATTTTATACTTTCATGGGACTGTATGATGATCTCAAAATAAAACGTTTAAAAAAGAAAGACACACTTATAGGACAACTGAGTAATTGTGAACATGGACTGGACCTTTTAGTATGATGGTGGCATTTGTGGGTTTAAGAAGAGTTACTGTTTCTGTTAGGTGTCATCAAGTCCATTCTGGTTCATGAGACAGTGGGTACAACGGAACAAAAACACTGCCTGGTTCTGCACCATCCTTTCAGGTGTTGCTGTGTTTGAGCCCGTTGTTGCAGCCACTGTTTCTATCTCTTTGAGGGTCTTGCCTTTTTTTTTTTGATGATCTTCTACTTTACCAAATGTGATGTCCTCCTCCTGATAACATGTCCAAAGAGTGTAAGATGAAGTCTTGCCATCCTTGGTTCTAAGGAGCATTCTGGCTATACTTCTTCCAACATAGATTTGTTCATTCATCTGGAAGTCCATGGTGTATTCAATATTCTTCATTAACACCGTAATTCAAACTCATCTATTCTTCTTCGGTTTTTCTAACTTATTGTCCAGCTTTTGCATCCATATGAAGTAACTGAAAACATCATGGCCTGGGTCAGGTGCTCCTTGATTTTCAAAGTGGCAACTCTGCTATTTTTAACATTTTAAAGACGTCTTTTGTGGCACATTTTCCCAATGCACTGTGCTGTTTAATTTCTTGGCTGCTGGTTACATGGGCATTGCTTGTGGATCTAAACAAAATGAAATCACTTACAACTTCAGCATTTTCTCCATTTATCATGGTGCTGCTTACTGGTCCAGATGTGAAGATTTTTGTTTTCTTTACACACTGAGGTGTAATCCACACTGAATGCTTTGATCTTTGATCTTTATCAGAAAGTGTTTCAATTCCTCTTCACTTTCAGCAAGTAAGATTATGTCATCTGCGTATCACAGGTCTTTAGTGAATCTTCCTCCAATCCTGATGCCACATTCTTCTTCATATAGTCTGTCTTCTTGGAATATTTGCTCAGCATACAGATTCAGTAAGTATGGTGAAAAAATCTGATGCACACCTTTCCTCATTTTAAACCATGCAGTATCCCCTTGTTATATTCAAATAACTGCTTCTTGGTCTATGTACAAGTTCCTCATGAGCACAATTAAGTGTTCTGGAATTCTCATTCTTTATAATGTTATCACAATTTGTTACTGACTCACACAGTTGAATGCCTTTTCATAGTTAATAAAACACAGGCAAATATCTCTCTGGTGTTCTCTGCTTTCAGCCAAGATCCATCTAAGATTAGCAATGATATTCCTCATTTCAGGTCCTCTTCTGAGTTCAGCTTTAATTTCTGGCAGTTCCCTGTTGATAAACTGCTACAACTGTTTTTGTTAATTACCTTCAAAATTTTACTTGTGTTTTATGTTAATGATTTTTTTTAATGATTTCTGCATTCTGTTGGATCACCTTTATTTGAAATGGGCGTGAATATGGATCTCTTCCTGCCTGTTGGCCAGATAGCTGTCTTCCAAATTTCTTGGCACAGATGAGTGAGTACTTCCACTGCTGCACTCATTTTTTGAAACATCTCAATTAATGTTCCATCAGTTCCTAGAGCCTTTTTTTTCATCAGTACCTTCAGTGTAGTTTGGAAATCTTCCTTCAATTCTATCAGTTATTGATAATATGGTACCTCCTGAAATGGTTGAATGTTGACCAATTCTTCTTGGTATAGCAACTCTGTATATTCCATCCGTCTTCTTTTGACGCTTCCTGTGTCATTCAATATTTTGCCCACAAAATCCTTCAATATTGCAACTTGAAGTTTGACTTTTTTGTTCAGTTCTTTTAGCTTGAGAAATGCTGAACATGTTCTTCCCTTTTGGTTTCCTAACTCCAGGTCTTTGGACATGGCATTGTAATACTTTGCTTTGTCTTCTTTAGCTGCTCTTTGAAATCTTGTGTTAACCTCTTTTACTTCATCATTTCTTCCTTTCACTTTAGCCACTCTACTTTCAAGAGCCAGTGTCAGAATCTCTTCTGATACTCATTTTGGCCTTTTTCTTTCCTTCCTGCCATTCGAATGACTTCTTGCTTTCTTCATGTGTGATGTCCTTGATATCATCCTACAGCCCATCTGGTCTTTGGCCATCAGTGTTCAATGTGTCAAATCTTCTCTTGAGATGGTCTGTAAATTCAGACAAGACTTAATGTTGTACTTTACCTCTCGTAGACTTGTTTCAATTTCTTCAACTTGAACTTGTGTACAAGGAATTGTGGCCCTGGCTTTGTTCTGAGTGATGATATTGAACTTCTCTACAATTTCTTTCCGTGGATGTATATAGTCAGTTTGATTCCTGTGGATTCCAGCTGGTGACGTCCAAATGTGTAGTTACCATTTATGCTGTTGAAAAAGGGTATTTCCTATAAATTCACCGATGGTCTTGCAAAATTCTATCATGTGATCTCTGGCACTGTTTCTATCACCAAGGCCATGTTTTCTAACTACTGATCCTCTTTGTTTCCAACTTTTGCATTAGTAGTACTTATTTTTTTTTAAAGACTCCTACTAAAATATTTATATATGAAATGATATCCTGAAGCTTTCTCCAGAGTAATCTACATGGGGAGGAAGAGTGGATAAAGGCATGTGGGACAAATTAGTAGCCATGAATAAATGAATGATGAAACTGGGTGACAGGTATTTGAGGTTTCTTACTACGAATTCCATTTGTCATCATGCATGAAGCTGTGGGAATCAATGCAATATGGCAGTTAAGCCATTGACTTTGGAGACAGTCAGATGTAGATTTGAGTCTAGGTTCTGTAAATTATTACCTATGTGACTTGTGGCAAGTTACTTAACCTCTCTGAACCTCAGTGTCCTCATCCATAAAGGGACAAGGACAATATCTATCACAGTGACTGCATGATTAAACAATATTGTCAAGAAGATTGAAGAGTGACAGTAACTTTGCCTAAGGAATGAGCAGAGGCAGAAACCTAGTAGAGTATGGAAGAAAAGACCCAAGGTTAAGTTGGGCAGTGTCTTGGAAAGCAGAAAAGGATTTCAAAAACAAGATTTAGGAAAGTAAGAACTGAGAAGATGCAGTTAAACTTAGTGTTGAAAAAGCTGTTGGTGCTGAGATGGCTTTAGTCCAGTTGTGAGGGGGGAGTCCAGATTAAAGTGCTGAGAAGGAGGTGAGAAAGAGGAAGCAGGAGCCCAGTGGTGAGTTCTGTGCACCATTCTAAAATCCTTGATGAGGCTGGTAGGAGAGATTGGCTGTAGCTAGAGGGGGAAGAAGGGTTTAGAGAGGTAGGAAAATAGAAACTAGGGGAGGAATTGAAAATAAAAGAGAAAGGAGGGCAGTCATGAGGGAACGGCTTTCTTGAGGGCTCCGTGAGAAGTTCATCTTACACACAGATTGGGATCATTACCGTGGCAGAAATTTATCTTCCCTTGATGCCTCCCTCCACCCAGCTCCTGTTTAAAGGCTTCTCCTGATACCCATTCAAACAACTATTTCAAAAGAAAGGAACATTATAGGACATTGGGGAATTGTATTTATTGGTTTAGTGGCATTGTGATTTTCTTTAAAAGCATCACTCATGCTTATACTTCGATACTAAAATAGTAATGGATAAATGATATGATAACTCAGATTTGTTTTAGACTCTGAAGAAAATGAGAATTAATTTTTTGCTTTTCTGGGAAGTTCTGACATAGGTGCTTTAGGAACCAACAAACCACCAAGGGAGGGGGAGGGGACTGTTGCTGTTGAGTTGATTCTCATAGCAACCCTATAGGACAGAATAGAACTGCCCCACAGAGTTTCCACGGAGCACCTGGTGGATCTGAACTGCCGATCATTAGCAGTCATAGCACTCAGCCACTACACCACCAGAGTTTCCAATGTCTAGTCCATATATGTGACCATTGTTTGTTATTCACTCAGTGTCCCAGTGCACAGTATACAGGGGATTATGATAAACCCTCCCCTTTTCTCAGAGGGATGCAGCATCTGTGTTCAATCTGGAAATTCTTGGAAAATTTTTCCCGTCTGTGGGGACAAAGATGTCAGTGCTTTTCTTAGTCATAGTGGACTATAAGGACTCAGGTTATGCATCCTTGGAGGCACACTTTATCTGAGCACTGCTCAAAATTTCCCCCAGCTCCCTTCTGTCAAGGCCGAACTGATCCAGAGAACATGTTCCCAACATCCTACAGCAGTCCACCCCTCTCCCAGCTAAGGATCTGGGTAGGCTGCTAAGCACTGGCTCTGCCCACTGGATGTCCTAATGCAAGGGTACCGCTAACCTCATAGACCACTCTACCTATGGTAAACAGCAGTGTCCCAGGAAAAGTTACCCACCAAGTGATCATCTCACCAGGGGTGATGGTGAGATGGCCCTTGAGTGCCTGGGTGACACAGTGAACTGAAATCCACAATGCATGGTAAGGTGTGAGCAACAGAGCTTATCTTTATTTAGGCAATCACATTGAAATTTAAGTTTTTTACAATTATTGACAAATAGTCTAGTTTTAAAAGCTTGCCACTTCCATACAGCTGTGCCTACTTTCAGAAATAAGTATATATTGTTCAAGAAACCCTTTCCACCTTCGGAGTATCATGAAAGCTCATAAAATTGTCAATAGGCAATGTAAAACAGTATGTACAACAATAGGAACATTTTGTAAGTTCACAATTTAAGTACTTGTGGTATCATTCTGCAACTAACATCATATATTTTTCCAGGTAAGGAAACAAGCTGTTATTAAAATACTTTATATAAACTCCAAGTCAGAACTAAAACATTCACTCCTCTAAAAAAAAAAAAAAAAAAAAAAAGCTTTTACTAATAAAAGTATCAATGTCTAGATGAATGTTCTTATCAATAACAATTACATATATTTTCATGGAACTCCCATTTTGTCAGATAGTCCACTTTAACTCAATACAATGAAGTTACTTTAAGGCAGAGTTGTCACTGATCTCTTAGTTTTCAGACCATAAGTTTGCTTACGGTCCATGTTAACGGCACAGTTATTCTACAAAAAAGTTAATTCAAGTATCTATTTATTGTGAAAGTTGTTCATAACCAGAAACCCTTCAGCCTACAGAGGGCATTTTTAGGTTGGCATTGACTTCAGGAGAGGACAACTTCTGTTACAAATCAGGTACAATTTACTTTGAAATGTTTAACTTGGAAAGCCTGTAATTGCATTTTGACTACTATCAGAAATCAGCTCATTCATTTCATTTTGCTTACTTTCTTTCAGGGTATGAACAGGGTGATTTCTTTGTGTCTGTGCTCTCTTTGATCTCCTAAAACACACTTTAAGCAGCAGGTAACACAGCTCAGCCACATTAAGCAGCATGCAAATTACTGATGCAGAAATCATAAAAACAGTGAACACGGTCTTTTCAGTGGGTCTAGAAACAAAGCAGTCAACCAGATTGGGGCAAGGCTCAATCCCACATTTTAACACCCAGGGCAGGTGGTACCCATTGTACAGGAAATAAAATACATACATGAAGGATGCTTCAAAGATGATTCTGAAAAAAATACTGCTGGTGTAAGTCCACCACAGGGAACCCTCTATCCGAACCTTTTGCTTTTTTATGTCTTCTATGTCTTTGAATTCATTCCGCTTCTCTCCTCGCCTGAACTTGCGAGTGGTCTCGTGTCTGTAGTAGGCAACATGCATTGCTACAAGCAGGGCAGGTGTGGAGACAAAGATGAGCTGCAGCGCCCACAGTCTGATGTGGGACACGGGAAAGAAGTGGTCGTAGCACACATTTTTGCATCCTGGCTGCAGAGTGTTGCAGACAAAATCTTCCTGCTCATCACCCCATACTTCGTGAGCAGCTACGACGAGGATCATGACACGGAAGATAAAGATGACGGTGATCCACACCTTCCCAATGCTGGTGGAGTGTTTATTGACACCCCCGATGACAGTGTGCAGGGCACCCCAGTCCATTGTGTCGGCTTAGTGCTACACAGACAAAATGAGCAGACGGGAATTAGTGGAATGTTCCTCTGTGTGTGTAAAGCTCTGCAGCACTATTACACACGTAAGCAGACTTCAAGTAAACTGTGAAATTTTATCACTTCAATTCCCCAGTGGCTAATAAGAGGTTTTCCAATGAGAAATGGCCACTTCAAAAACATTCTGATGTTTTGGATCAGAAAGAGTTTTTTGGGGAGGTTTGAATTATCATGATTCAAGTGAATTCAGATTAGATGTATATTAGGTTGCTGCCAGACAGAAGGAGACCTGGTCGCTCAGTGGTTAAAGCTCCTGGTTGCTACTGAAAAGTTGGGGGTTTGAGATCACCAGCAGCTTTAAGGGAGAAAGACCTAGCAGTCAGATTTACAACACTGGAAACTCTATGGGGGCACTAGGGGTCAGAAGTGACTCAAGACAGTGGGTTGGGCCAGACATTAACCCAGAATACAGGTAAACAATGTCATTTTAAGTTGTGTTTTAATTACTATCCCTGTTTGGCTTTTGCCCAAGGGACAAAGAAAATTCCACAATGAACTTGATTCATCAAATGGCTTATCCAAGAGAAAAAAATTCATTCATGAGAATGACACAATCTAGTTTAGCCGGCAGACTAACAGGTGAGGAAACAAATTAAATACTTACAAGTTTAATTAGTTTACTGTATACAAGATATTGACATTTATTTCTAACTTGAATATCGTCATTTGCCACAACCATGTAAGAAATCTAATATTGTAAACTACTGAAAGGGCCTCTTTAAAAAGAGAATCACAGGTCTTTATAAAAACAGCTGACTTGTTTCAAATGTAACCTGGGCCAGTAGCTGCTTTCCACCCCCAACTTTGCTTTCCACACACACAGAGGGCCACAGACAACAGGGACCAGCTCCACTGCTACCAAGAGTGAAAACACGATGGCTTTTATCACACCCTGAGGCGTAGACTCACGGTTTACTCTGAGAGAAGAGATGCTTCTTTATTACACCTTATAAATCCAAGCATGGCAAAGCGCTTGACTACTAATCAAACCCACCGAGAGGCACTCTGACAGTAAGGCCTGGCAATCCACTTGCCAAAAAATAACCCACTGAAAACTTGATTGAGCACATTTCTACTCTGACATACAAGGGGTTGCTACCAGTGTTGACTCAAAGACAATTGCTTTTTACATCTTTGTAAACTTTTGCTACAATTCAAATAGATTTCTTCCTCTCCTACAGTTGCCATGGAAGAGTACAGAACTGGTCACACAACTCTGCTGAAAGTGCAATTTCCTCTCTTCAGAAAAATGTACTCATAATTTTTCATACCATTTTAGGGGATGTGGCAGTTCTCAAAGTGCCTTTCAGATCCAGTCTCAGAGGAACCTTCTCGTGTCTGAACGCATGCAGCAACACACAGGCCAACCCACCCTAGCACCTGCACTCTCATTCCCAGATAGGCTCTCTGAACCAGGTCAGCCACTTAGGAAAGCAGCTGGGTAAAAGAAGCCAATGTCACTTCTTCAGAGCATGCTTGGCTCCCTTTGCTGCCTGCAGATGGCCTCTGAATGGGGGTGCTAAAGTGGGCCTCAGAATCAGCATCTTTCGTAGATTTAATATAGTTAGCCAGCCCTATATTTAAAAAAGGAAACCCTGGTGGCCTAGTGGTTAAGAACTATGACTGCTAATCAAAAGGCCAGCAGTTCAAATCCACCAGGCCTTTCTTGGAAACTCTATGGGGCAGTCCTACTCTGTCTATAGGGCCGCTATGAGTCAGAATCAACTCGATGGCACTGAGTTTCACTTTTTTGGTTTGGTATATTTAAAAAGGCAGATGACCACTTGAGTTGACTTTCTTAGAGATTCATGCTTTACTCTTGGTTTGGCTTTTAGACACCACTCTTTCCTCAGAAAGACACCTGTGTTGTGTCAAATTAATTCCAACTCACAGCAACACTACAGGACAGAGCTGAATGGCTATATTCTCTATAGGAGCAGATCTCCAGGTCTCTCCTCCTGAGGAATGATGACTGGTGGGCTGGAACTGATGACCTTTTGGTTAGCAGTTTAGCTCTTAACCACTGTGCAACCAGGGCTCCTTAGAAAAGCATTAGGTATAGATATAAGGAAGCAACCACCACCATTCACCCAACTCTTAGCTGTGTGTTGACGCCTCTTTATCTCAACTAGCGAGTCAGGAGAGCACAGCCCAGGGGGTGCAAAGCGGGACTCATGCAAGGGCCTAATGAAAATTTCACGTCACAAGTCAGAGTTTCTGCCGCTGGTTTTCCCTCCTACTCATTATGGGAAAACTCTTCTTTTTACCACACTGCCAAAGCCACTAAATGCAAGCCACCAAGCCTTCTACCAGCATTTATTGAGTGACTACTGTATGCAGATGTCAGCTATCTCATTTCGATCCCCATCAAGTGCCCCATTCTCAGTCAAGCTACTAAGCAGAAGGCCATGAAAGCTGACCTGTGATACCAGGCTCTGAGGAGGCAAACACAGACACTCACTTTGTCCTGTTGGTCTGGTAAGGTGATTGTAGCCCTGTAAAATGGGGACACACAAAATCTTCAAGAAGAAATGTAGAAGGGCAAAGTGGCTGCACATCAACTACCTCTACCGGCACTGGGGACAGGATCACTGAGAACATAAAACTTCACTGGCCAGTAGTTTTTGCTTTGCAGTGAGCCCTGAGGAGGTGTCCAGTAACAGTACTCAGTAGACAAACCATCACCCTCAGACCACTGAGAAGGGCCCAGACTGCCTGGCCCTGTGAGCAGATCCTCGGCCAAAGGAGGTGAAAATGCAGGAAGATGCGTGGAAGAACAGTTTTGGCCCAAGGGGAAGGACTTTAAGGTGTAGTAAGCTAATCTAACCCCATTGCATAAAAAAATAATGAACTCTCCAGTGTTGAATGAAAAGTTTCAAAACAGACTATAATAAGAAGACTTGATTTCTTTATAACCAAACCAAAACTGAACTAAAAATTCAGCTTTTTGGTACAAATGTGAATACTCATATTAGGGTTTTTAACTTAGCCTAGACTTTAGGGAAGCATATTGATTTTTTAAGTTGGAAAAAAGAAAGAGAGAGGTAGAATTTAGTAGCCAACCGAAAAGGGAAGCTTGCTCCAAGGGAACGGAGGGTTCTTGAAAGCAAGTGTCCATACAGTTGTAAGTAACTCAGATGAGAGAGAGGGGAATTATGATACATTGGATAAACTCAGATTTTAAATCAGCAGAAAGATGGACAATAACCCAGATAATAACACATGGAGAAAAGTAACCCAAACCTATAAAACAACATCAGAAGTTTAAATCCTAAATAAGCTGAACAAATAACAATCACAAAAATTAAAATAGTGAGGTTATGGGAAAAAAGAAAAATATGGTATTTGAGCCAAGTGAAAAAGGGATGAGTACGAAAGCTTGGAACAGATGGCACAATGTTAATTAGTAACAGATAAGTGGCAGCAACTCTTATGTCCTCTACTTTACCAAAGAGAATAATCTCCAATTATTCTAAAAACATGGTACAAGAGACATGCACAGCCAGTCCCTACCTGGTGTAAAAGGGCTCTCTCTAGTCTCCATTCCCAGACTAATCTTAGAACACTGAAAAATTTTCACACGAGATCAGAATTTCATTATTCAGAATGTGTGGGGCCCAGACTTAGATGAGGACAAATATCCCAGTTTGCAAAGTAAGAGAAAATTTGTATATACAGACTGGGACCTTTCTGTTGAATCCTCAGTGAAGTTCTACAGATTGCCTTATGTAGCAGTTCTACTCTGTCCTATAGGGTTGCTACGAGCCAAAATTGACTAAATGGCAGTGGGTCTAGTTTTGGTTTATACACATATAAACACACACACACACACACACACACACACACACACAAACTTAATGTTACTCCTTGTTTGAGGACTAAAGTTCACTTGACCCAAACATCATGGCATTTTCAATCACCTTATACACATGCAAAAGCTGGACAACGAATAAGGAAGACTGAAGAAGAACTGATGCCTTTGAATTAAGGTGTGAGAAAAGAATAGTGAAAATACCATGGATTGCCAGTAAAATGAACAAATACGTACTGGAAAATGTATAGCCAGAATGCTCTTCAGACGTGAGGATGGTGAACGTTTGTCTCACGTACTTTGGACATGTTATCAGGAGGGACCCATCCCCGGAGAAGGACCTCATGCTTTGTAGATGGTCAGCAAAAGAGAGGAAGACTTTCAAAGAGATGGAATGACACAGTGGGTGTAATGAGTGGCATAACAATGATCAAGATTGCAGCACAGTCCACGACAGCAAAAAGATGGAATCAACCCAGATGCCCAACAACAGAAGAATGGATAGGTAAACTATGGTACCTATACTCAATGGAGCACTACGCAATGATAAAGAATAACGATGATTCCAGGAAACATCTCCTAACCTGGTTTCAACTGGAAGATATTATGTTGAGTGAAAGCAGTCAGCGACAAAGGGACAAATACTGTATGAGACCTCTACGATAAGATCTCCAAAACAGACTTGTGTATAGAAGAAAAGACTTTGACAGCTGCAAGGGAGGAGAGGGAAAAAAGGGTAGGGAGGGAGAGAGGGTGGTGAGGGAGGGTTTAGTTTAGCTAGTTGCTAGAAATCTGGTTGGGAGAAAGCGGTGATAGCACACATTAGAAACAAGAACAACATTAAGTGGACTTCAGCATAACTTGAGTACTCCTTCCATCTTAACCCAATACTGCAAAGATAGAGTAGCTGGGGCAGGGGTGGGGGACCATGCTCTTAGGCGAAAGCGAGGCCAATTGGCACAACTGGCGTTTTGCTAAGAGAGCTCTCTGCACCCTACATTGGTGAGTGGTGTCTGGGGTCTTAAAAGCTGCCTAGCTGCCATCCGAGGACACAGCATATGGTCCCAACTCAACAGGAACGGATGCTCACCGAGGACCAAAATGACATGCAGTAAAGACAACCTAGAAGGCAGACAGACCCACAAGAGTGGGTGCCTACATTGACTTGGGACCGGAAGAACCAGATGGCGCCCGGCCACCACCAGTGATAGCCGTGATGGAGCTCACAGAGAGGAGTCTCACTGGCAATACAAGAGTAAAAAAGGGTGCATCCTGAGATCTCCACTAAAAGACCTCAATTGATGGTCCAGTGGTTTCAGGGTTCCCCTGAGAGCACGGCCCCCGGCCCTGATGCTGCCCTTACCCATAAATTATAATGAAGGTCCACTCTTTGGACAGGAATGGATAATGCAGAGTGACCATATATTGGATGCACTTTATGGTTCTGTGCATCTATAGGATATCATCCTGCTGACCCTCTGGCTGGAGGAAGGAGAGTGGGTGGAGAGGACGGGATAAGAGGCTGTCGGGAGGATGAGACATGTATGGAGCAGAGAGGAAGAGTGTGCTGTCACCGGGCCAGGAGAGCAGTGGAAGCTGCATATAGGTGGGCATGTAAATTTATACGAGAATGTACATTTTTACTCAGTCATGTTAAATAAAAACAATAAAAAATAAATAAATAAATAAATAAACAATGATCAAGAGAATGGAGCAGGACTGGGTAGTGTGTGTCCTATTGCACACAGGACTGGTACGAGTCAGAATCGATTCAGTGGCCCCTAGCAACAATTTGGTTACAGTAACTATGGCTCTGGTAGGGAGACAGATGCCACGTGTCTTAGCATAAAAATGACGTTTGTCAATGTCTTGCATACCAGCAGAGTTAATGATTTTCATGGCTCGTTTAGTAACAACTTCACATTCTACTTAAGGAGTCAGGGTCCACCTGGAAGCAGGCTGACGGCACCACACACCAAGGCTGTTGAAAAGAAGCACAGTCTTTGGCAACAAGAATAGCAGAGAGGTCCAGGTCGCTGCACAGTCTCCTGTGAAGTGCTGTGCTGCATCTTACCTTCTAAGATCATCACGGATACACTGGACTACGATCTACAGAAGGTCGATCAGGGAGGTAAGGGATCTAGGAATCATCTGAAGAGGGCATAACCAAAGGCACTGGAGCAAGTTAACTTGAAGAAAGCCTGTGAGGCACCAGACAGCAATCCCAGTATTTGTGGTGGGAGGCTTACATTTTTGTGCTGATCTAGGACTAAGAATTAGATCCAATGGTTAGAATGAACAGAAATTCAGGTTTTTGCATTTAGAAAAAGCTGAGAAAAACGAAACAGGCCCCGTATAAAAGGCTGATGCAGAGAGGATTCAGAAGAACCAGGGAAGAATCTGTTGGGTCAGTGAGCTCTATGGTTCCATATTTAAAGTCTATTTAGTAAGTCCTCCCTTTCAGAGACTGCTTATTAAACCACCTATAAAAATTTTAATATCAAAAATAAATGCATCTTTTATTGATTTTAAGAAACTCAAATTGAGTATAATAATAGTTTTCTTAATTGCTGCTGTTCTACTGGTAAGCACTTTGGAATGTAAGCAAACAGCTGGGAGGTAGAAACACATACATCTTGAAATTTAAACATATTTTACAACAAACATTCATTCACCTACGGGTTAGTCCTGTTTGTATATAAAATTCAGATGTTCTCTAATCAACCAAGAATATTTCCCATGGAATGGGAACCCTGGTGGCACAGTTATTGAGCGCTATGTCTGCTAACCAAAAGGTCAGCAGTTCAAATCCTTGAAAACTCTCTAAGGCAGTTCTACTCTGACCTACATGGTCACTATGAGTCAGAATCAACTCAGTGGCAGTGGTTTTGGCTATTTACCATTGTGCCCAGTCAACCAATTTTAATTTATCAGATGAATGCTTGTATTTGCTCAAACCCTCCATGTCCACGGAATTTAAATTCCTCCAAAGGTAACAATAGTTTTTGTTTTCTACTCTGCAGCCTCTGAACGATTCTACATCTGCAATTACCTGCCTGAGTCTAGGCAGGAAAACAGACCAATGTGTCCACGTATAATTTTGCCTTTATGAGTTCTGTGTGGGTGAGGTCATGGAGAAGGTCAAGAGGTCCCAATCTCCTCACAAGGGAGATTCTAGAAGCAGAATCCTTCACCTCTGCTCTGCTGGGCTTCCCCCTCTTTAAAAAAACTAGAAAAATTATGATGGCAGATTTATTAGCGCTCTTTCTTTTTCTGGGTCCCCAAATTACATGCTTCTAAGACTGTTCTATCAAAGCTGCAAGGCTGAAAGAAAACTAAATCTGTTTCACAGGACTTATTGACACTGACACTGAGATCCAGCAATTCACCTGAGCCTTTCAAGCAAAAAAAAAAAAGAAGGAGAGGTCCATGTCACTAAGAAAATGAGTGGTTAAATCCAGATCCAAGCATGCCTAGCCCACTGGTCACTGAGGACAATTAATCAGGCTGCAAACAAATCACCTGATTCAAAGTGTCTTCCTGTAAGAGCCACAAAGGCCCTATTATTTATAACAGCAGAAATGATTCACGAGAAAGGGCTATTTTCTTTTCTCTCCATAACTCATCATCTCCTGAAGTATACTGGCTGAAGGGCCTTCAATACATTTGATCTAATACTACCTAACAGTGCAGGATTCTGTGTCAATACCTTTCCTCTAGTCCACATCATTCCTGAGGGTCTAACACATCCTGGCACACTGCTACCGGCCCTGCTAAGGCCTGGTTGCCCTCCAGAGATGCTTCCCATTCTCAGAAGAACTGAGGCAACAGATGGCAAGCAATTCTCTGAGTTCTAAAGGAAGACACTGGACTCCACTTGCCCCTCTGGGGCTGCTAACACTTAGCAGCGTCCCCACATGGAGCACTGGGCGGGGCACACGATGCGAACCATGGCCCAGGGGAAGCAAATTCCAAACCCCAAAGTTTCCTTTTTAAGAACCACAGCTGCTGGTGGTAATCTTTCATCAACATTTTGGTTACAGAAAACTTGGAGGCCAAATCTCCTTTACGGAATTTTCACTCGAAGTTCTTTTCTAAAGTAATTTCAAAATAGCCTATTTGAACACTTGGAAGTTTTAGAAAATAAAATACCTCTTTTATATGCTTAAAGAGGGCTGCAGCCAAGGAAAGGAGCTCTTTCAGTAAAAAGTAAAATATTAACTCCTTTTCAACAAGAGAGGTTCATTTTAACTGACTCCCTTCTGTCTGTCTTTTAAGGAAAGCATGTTATGCTTAGCTTCTGTAGTACTTAACTTACAAGAGTCTGGTTATGGTTAACCTTTAAAAGGTAAAATCAATTTGGTTTTATGGTGTATCTAATCACAGTGGATAACTCCCTACCACATTCTTGACACAAAAGCTACAGTTCTAAATATTTCATTCTGAAAATAAATAAGCCTTTGATCTTAGTACTGATGATACACAGTTCTAGGAAGACAGTGCTTCTCATTTACAATCCAAATAATTTAGACCTCTTGGCATTCTGCTGTCAGCCCTGGCGGTGCAGTGGTTAAGTGCTATGGCTGCTAACCAAAAGATAGGCCGTTTGAATCCACCAGGCACTCACTGGAGACTCTATGGGGCAGTTAGACTACGTCCTATAGGGTCACTATGAGTCACAATTGACTCGAGGACAATGAGTTTGGTTTTGTTTTGGGTTATTACCGTAACATTACTTCTTTTTTTATTGTTGCAACTATACACAGCAAAACATATACCAATCTGTGACCTAATGATTCTTTTTAAAAGTTTTAGTTAAGAATTTAAACATAACTCACTTGTTTTAATAATTATCATTTTAGTTTCACTGATTTCAGAATCAAAGAATAAAGCCCTAGTATTTATGGTGCTAACCCTCAACATACACCAAGAGGTGGAAGGAATCTTTTTCTTGGTAGTTTCATTCCTCTTTGAATGATGCCTTCAAAGCCACTGAGGAAATAGTAGATCTGAGAGCCAGATCTACTGATGATTTCCACTTTAGCGCTGGGTAGTTGTATGGGCAAAATGAAACAATGTCAAAGCAAAATGAACAAACCTAAGCCTTACTTCCACAGACTTCCTGAGGATTAAGTACACAGAAGAAGTGGGGTGAGGTCCCGGCTTCCAGGAGTTCAGGCTTTATTCTTGCAGACCATCTGATTGTCCACAGTCAGTGCTACACAGCAGAGGTACCGACAGAAGGCTTTGCTCTGCTTCTGGATGTCAGTGAAGACGTCACCTATTGGGAAAAACAGTAGGTAGTTGTCAACTAAGTTCCTTTAACTTCTTCCCTGTGTATTTATTACGTGAACTCTGTGGGTAGTTTTTCTTCACCCTCAAAACAGTTATATGGCACATGCGGGTACGGCCAGTTTTCAGACGCTCTATCCTTTGAATATACTAAAAACCAAAGGAGCTCTTCAGTGTACATTCCTTTCCTTGTCAAAATAATGGTAACAATAATAATACCACCTAAACCCAAACCTCAAACCCATTCCTTGAGCACTGGAAAAAAGAGTGGAGAGAATTCAAGAAATTGGGTATACTCCTTTACCCTGCAATCAACAGTTTAAAAAAAAAAAATCTCAAGCTCCCTATTCAAGAAGAGTCTACATTTTTTTGTTTCTAGAAATGCTGGATCATCCAAGGGACATCACAATAGCCTATTTTTAAATCAGCTCAAATGCAAAACTTCAGTGACTTTCCTTTCAAATTAACTATGTACTAGCTGGAAACCTGGTGGCGCAGTGGTTAAGCACTACATCTGCAGTTTGAATCCACCAGGCTCTCCTTGGAAACTCCATGGAGCAACTCTACTCTGTCCTATTGGGACTATGAGTCGGAATCAACTCAACAAGCAGTGGGCTTGGTTTTGGTTTAGTGTTAACAATGGAGGGGCTGCCAGCGGTCTGACCTTGGAAACCCTGTGGGGGCAATTTCACCCTGAAATACTAGTAGTATAGTGGGTTAGGTGCTATGTCGGCTAACCAAAGGGTCAGCAGTTCAAATCTGCCTGACACTCTTTGGAAACCCTTATGGGGTTAGTTCTACCCTGACCTCTAGGGTTGCTAAGGGTTAGACTCCACCTGATGTCAGTGGTTTTTTTTTTTCTTTTTTTTTTTTTTTAATAGGGTTGCTGTCAGCCAGAATCTGCATGACTACAACAAGTTAGTGGTAACAGTAGACTTACGATTTACACATTTTTCCAAAATTAGCTCAAAATGAATTTTTTTTAATGCATAAAGAATCTACATATAAAAATAAGCAACTCATGGAGTTACTTGTTGAATTTTAAGAATTTAGAGTTAAAAAATAATTTCCATGAAGTTAAACTTCATGGGATCTTGCCAGCAGTGTCTGTTCATTTGCACAAATCTGTGCCCTTTTCAGACAACTGGAGTTAAAATGACTCTGGGAATAAAAACTAAAAATCCCTCTGCGGCCCAGTTATATTCTGACAGATAAAGCACATATGGTAAAGTAACATATGGTAAAGCATGCATTGAAAATGATTTTCTTGTAATCTTGTTCTAGTTACATTTTAACTAATGTAAAAGAAGGTTACATTCTGCTTTTTCTTCTTATCTCACAGTTTTAGTCCATTTAACATTTCAGCTAATGTACAACATTCATAGCTTCTGGAATATTTAAATTGAACATAAAATGCATGGTGAGCATTTGTGAGTTAGAATTTTCCTGTCACCCTGTTGAGATTGTTTAGCCAGATCTCTCCTTCACTTCTTGTCCTTCTAACTCTCTGGCTTATAATTCAGAAGAGGCAAAAAATAAAATTAAAAAAATAGAATGAAATCACCATTATCTGTGTATTAGAATTTGTTTTTAAAAAAATTCAGAGATTTGGCTGGACTGAAAATATCTTTCAATTTTAATCACTGTGTTGATGCAAATGAGGGTGCTTTCACACCCCACAAAGGGATGTCCTATCGACAGTGCTGACGTTCTCGCTTCATAACCCTTTCTCCCCTCCTTGGCTGGAGTCAGGCAGTACACCCCCAAACTCTGCCTGATCCAAACAGTAGACAAAGCTCTCCCCAGGAGCAGTTCTGAGCAGCCTCCTGCAATTCTAAGGGGCAGGGCATTTTCTTCTAGAACACTGGTTAAACTCTACTAGAACTGGGGCAAGAAAACAATAGGATAACGATAAATATACAATTTATATAATAGTAATAATAGTATTATAATAATAAAATCAACTGAAAGAAAAAGGCAATGCAGATGCATTAAATTCCATTAGGCTTAAACTGAGGACTTTATCCCACTGCAGGATGCTGGCCCTCCTGTCCCCTGTCCCTGGTGTCAGCCCTCCAGCCCCAGCACAGGCACCAGTAGCTGTCAAGCCAGAACTCACCCCAAAGCCACCCAGCTCTCCAGTCAACAAAAAACAGGGCACCTGATGACACCTGGAGTTGGTGTCATTCACCAGACAGGAAGTGTCTTTTGGTGCCTCCACCTTTTAACTCCAGTGTGTCACCAGTTACACTTAAGTATTGTTGTTCACACTGCAGCCAGTTTCGTTCCACAAGTTCCTAGGTCCCTCAGCTCTTCAGATGTAGGTTCATTACCATATAGGCACACTGGTTAGCTATACCTGTCACTTACCTACAGGCCACAAATGCCACCGTTTGGCTGAACTTACACAATCACACTGAATCGCCTTTCCTCTCGGGAAGTGCAGGTGGCCCACAAAAATGAAGAGAATCCGAACGCAGGTAAGAAGTGGGGGGAGGGCTCAGTCCTTCGTCCAGGCCAACTCAGACACTCATTTACACAACATTTACAAAATCTGCTGTGCAAATTAAAGAAAGATCCTCCTGAGTTAAAAGTCAAACCAGTCGGCCACTAAGTACTCTCAGAAGACTGGGAGCTTCGCGAAGTACCCACTGGTCGCCCCACGGAATCCTGGCAGGGGCTGTCAGACGCTCGGAGGATGCGGATCACAAGGCAGATAAGGCCACGCTGGGTGCCCCAGCCGACGGACACCCACCGTGACAGGCAGCCGAGCTCCCTGAAGGATCTGAGACCTCTTCCTGCACTGAGTGCCTACCTGGGAGTGTCGTCCGGGGCCGCAGACGGCCGCACCGCGAAGGGCGAGGGCAGTACTGGCTGCCAACCCTACCCTCTCGTGCTGTGCAGAGGAAGTGCCTCCGCCGCGCAGAGGTGGCTTCCCGGTCCCCGGCCCGGCCGCAAGCCCTGCGGCGCTGCCTCGGTGGGCGCTCACCTGGCGGGCGGCGGGCGTTCAGGCGTGGACGCGGGGGTGCTGCCTTCACCCCGACCCGGCAGACAGGGCCGGGCTGCACAGTGCCTGCCGCTCTCCGGCCGGGCCTCGGCAGTCGGAAGCGCAGAGCTTTCCCGCCCAGCGTTAGGTAAGGCCCCTGATTTCACCTGCCGTGCCTTTTAATGTGCCCCACCCCGCCTCCCTGACGCGCTCGGGCGGGTTCCTGCCCCAGGCACCGGCCCCCTCCCTCAGGGCGCTGCGCTGGAAGGCGGGCCGACCTGACCCTCCCAGGCTGCGGGGCCGAGGGTGCTGCGAGCGGGGCCGCCTGCAACCGTGCGCGGGGACCGCCTGCAACCGTGCGCCGGGCCGCCTGCTACTGTGCGCCCGGGCCGCCTGCAACCGTGCGCGGGGACCGCCTGCAACCGTGCGCCCGGGCCGCCTGCAACCGTGCGCCCGGGCCGCCTGCAACCGTGCGCCCGGGCCGCCTGCAACCGTGCGCGGGGACCGCCTGCAACCGTGTGCCCCGGCCGCCTGCTACTGTGCGCCTCCGCACGGCGGGGGTCGCGGTCAGGGCCGGGGCGCGTGCTGTGCCCCGGGGCAGGGGCTGTGCGGCTGCCCGACTCCGCCTCCAGAGAGACTGTCCCCGCTGCTGGCTCAGTATGGACCAAGTCTGAGGGGCAAGAAAAGACGCCACTAGCTGTATTTTAGCTGCAGCACACGACTCGTTCTTTCTGGGCACTTGCAGCCGCTCTTTAACCCGGTCTGAGCTCCGGTGGATAAGCCTCTCTCTGGAGAGCAGCCGGGAGGCAGGCGCTGTGGTTATTTATTAATTAATGACCACTTAGAGATGTTAAATGGTTGACATCCTCATTCTTTTTTTTTTTTTTTTTTTTTTTATGGGGTCCCTCCATCCTCTTAATTACTCTCCTGAGAAGGCAGAACTGGCCTTCCTCGGGCTAGCAGTGGCCAGAGCATCCTGAATCTGGAAGGCATGTTTCCTCCCTCCCATGCTCAGAAAGCTCAGGGTGAGGGTGGACACAGCTGAGGTGGACATGTCCGGAGCTCTACATGGTCTCTGTGATTCGGAATCCACGGCAAAGGGTTTGCCAAGCCAACCAAGTGCCGTCGAGTCGGATCCCTTTTTACGTGGGGATCCAGCTTTACAGGTTCAAACCTGTTCTACATAAGACAAGAGATGCTCAACTTATTCAACAAAATTGGTTGATAATTAAACGTCCCCACCTAAATCATGCCACTGTTAAGTCACATTTTCTCATGCAATGGGATTAGTGGTAGTTTTTTAAAATGTTTGTTTGGGGCTGTGGAACGGACCAAAACTTTATAAAAATTCATTTTCCAGATAATATATTTGAGGAGAATAGGTTGCCAGGTACGGCCCCTGAAACAAGTTTACAACACTTGGGGTGCCTCCTGGAATGGCTCTCATTAGAGATACCTGGACTGCCTTAAATCCAGGCCACTTCTGCTCTCCTTCTTTCCACAGTCTGCCCTCCATCGCTCCCAAACAACCCCACCAGCCAGACTCAACTGTTTGCATGGTAAAATAACTTTTAGTTTTGCTAAGTAGCTTGTCAGGTTCTTTGGGGATTATAAATATTTTAAGCTTTTCTGTCCCCCGCCCCCTTCCATTTCTTCAGCATTAGGTAGGAGTCCCTGCGTGGTGCAAATGCTAATGCATTGGACTGAAAGCTGGGAGGGTCTACTCCACCCAGAGGCTGCTCAGAAGCAAGGCCTGGTGATCTACTTCAGGCCCTTGGAAATCTTATTTAAAACATACCAAACCCATTGCTGTGGAGTCTATTCCAACTCATAGTGGGCCCACAGAACAGGGTGTAACTGCCCCATAGGGTTTCCCAGGAGCAGATTTGAACTGTTGTCGTTTGATTAGCAGCCATAGTTCTTAACCACTATACTACCAGGATTTCCTACAAATCCTTTAAACCAAACCCACTGGCCAGTTGATTCTGGCTCATATGGACCTTACAAAGGACAGAGTAGAATTGCTCCATAGTTTCCAAGGAGCCCCTGGTGGATTTGAAGTGCCAGCTTTCAGTTAGTAGCTGTAGTGCTATGCTATGAGGGTTTCTGAAAACCCTATGAACCAAAAACCGAACAAAACCCGATGCTGTCAAGTCAATTCTAACTCATAGTGAGCCTGTAGGACAGAGTAGAACTGCCCCATAGAGTTACCGTGGAGTGGCCGGCAGATGTGAACTGCAGCTGTAGCACTAAACCACCATTCCACTAGGGTTTCCAAAAACCCTATAGAGCTCTTGAAAATCCTGTAAAGAACAGTTCTACTTTGACAAGCACGGCATTGCTTTGAGTTGGAGTCAAGTTGACGGCAGCTGGGTACAGCACCAGGTAGAGTACTTTGCACATACTAGGTGCTAAGTATTTGTGCACTGATTGGTAAAACCATACTCTCAGAACAGATAGTCTTGGAATTGGTACAGGTACTCCTGAAGCATGACTGTTAGTGTTCTCATTCCTGTAGCTGGTTCTATGCAACACTGTGTACAAGGACTTAATTTTTGCACATTATTCCATTGTCTATGATTACAAGAATAAAACTTTCAAGCCAAAACAGTCACACAAAGGACATGTTGGGTTTGCTCAGGTGTCCAAAGAGGCAACATTGTGCAAACTCTCTCTTTTCCTGTTCAGCTTAGCTCTATCAACCCCATGGCTCTGACTTTTCATTGTGTCATTTGTTTCTCAACCCAGTCATTTGATTTTCACTTCTCATCACAGTTTCATTATACCACATATGATGACATGTAGATTAGATGAATCTTACAGACTTGTTGAAATGTCGTTTGAAAACTGAAGTATTTTTTGCTAATAATATCCAATCTAAGGTTTTCAAAGATATCTAGAATATTAGCTGCATTGTTTGACTTTTTGTGCTAAATGTGGAAAAAATGCTCAAGAAATTATTACAGTCCTACTGTCCAATTACCAGTGTCACAGAATTCTGAAAACAAGACATCTGTAACTCTGACTGTCATCCATGACATGAAATTCATTTGATCAGCATTCTCCCTCTGCATCCTGTGTGTGTGAGTGTAGTGGAAATCTACACACCAAAATACTTGCCAACACAGCAGATCCCACATTTACAATTCAGTGACATTTATTTCACTTTTCATGTTGTGCTACCATTATTGCCATCCTCATCCAAAACATTCCATCACCATCAACATAAACTCTGTGCCCATCAAATAGAAACCTCCCCTTTTCCCTCCCTTCCGTCCCTAGTAAACAATAATAATTTTTGGTTCCTATATGTTTGCAGAAAACCCTGGTGGCATAGTAGTTAAGTGCTGCATCTGCTAACCAAAAGGTCAGTAGTTCAAATCCACAAAGTGTTCCTTGGAAAATCTATGGGGCAGTTCTGCTCTGTCCTATAGAGTTGCTTTGAGTTGGCATTGACTCGACAGTAGTGGGTTTGGTTTTGGTTTGGTATATATTTGCCGGAAAGCCTGTTGGTGTGGTGGTTAAGTGCTATTGTTGGCTAACCAAAAGGTTGGCAGTTGGAGTCTGCCAGGTGTTCCTTGGAAACTCTATGGAGCAGTTCTACTGTGTCCTATAGGGCCTCTATGAGTTGGAATCAACTCAGTGGCAGTGGGTTTGGTTTTTTGGGTTTTGTCTATTTGCTTATTTCATGTAAGTGAGATTATGCAGTATTTGTCCTGTTGTGACTGACTTGTTTTGCTTGTCATAATGTTTTCAAGGTTTCATTCATGTTGTGGCATGCATCGAAACATCATTTCTTTCTATGGCTGAGTAATACTCTATTGTGTGTATATTTATCTCATTTCACTTATCATTCATCATTTATTTCACATCGTGAAAAGTGCTTCAGTGACCAATTGGTTTACAGGTTTCTGTTTGCATTTCTGCTTTCACATGTATGTACACATCAGCAAAAAGTCTGCATCTAACTAGGGTTGGGATTTCTGGCTTAATTCTGTGGTCAACTTTTTAAGAAATTGCCAAACTTTTTCACAATGGATGCATCACTGTACTAGCCTTGAATGAGAGTTCCAGTTTCTCCACAACCTGGCCAACATTCGTTTTCAGTTTTTTTGATCATTGCCTTTCTGATGAGCTGAGATGATATCTTACTGTGGTTTCAGTTTGTGTCTCCTTAATTGCTGATGGAGCTCTGATGGCCCAGTGGTTAAGAGCCACAGCTTCTAACCAGGAGGTTGGCAGTTTGAAAACTCGATGGGGAAGTTCTGCTTTGTTCTGTAGAGTTGCTATGAGTTGGGGTTAACTCGCTGATGATGGGTTGTTGTTTGTTTTCTTTTTTAGTTGCTAGTAGGAAACTTGGTAGTGCAGTGGTTAAGATCTTGGTTGCTCACCAAAAAGGCCAGCAGTTTGAGTCCGCTAGCTGCTCGTTTGAAACTTGGTGGGGCATTTCTACTCTGTCTACAACACACTGTAGGGTGCTTTGAGTTGCAATTGACTCCATGGCAGTAGATTTAGTTTTTTTTTTTTTTTTTTTTCCTAATGATGTCGAACATCTTTTGGTATGCTTCCTGGTCATTTGAATATCCCCTGGTTAAATGTCTGTCTATTTTCTGATTGGGATTTTTTTCCTTGTTAAATTGTAGAAGTTTTGTATACATATTGGATATAGGTCCTTATCTGATACATAGTCCCTGAAATTTTTTGCAATAAACACTGATGTATACATACCTGCTTGTGTTGCTGCTTTCACTTCTTTTGAGTATATTGCTACGAATGGAATTGCTGGACCGTGTGGAAATTCTATGTTTAATTTTTTGTTAAATGGTTTTCCACAGAGGCTGTAACATTTTATAGCCCTACTGGCTAAGGATGAAGGTTCCAGTTTCTCCACATCCTTGCCAACACCGCTTTTGCTGATGTTATATTTTAATCATAGCGACATTAGTGGCTGTGAAGTGATATCTCATTGTGACTTTGATTTGTGTTTCTCTAATGACAAGTGCTGTCAGTTTGCTATACTGTGGTGGTTTTAGTGTTGTTTAGTGTTATCGTGATGCTGGAAGCTGTGCCACTGGTATTTCAAATACCAGCAAGGTCACCCACGGTGGGCAGGTTTCAGGTGAGCTTCTAGACTAAGACAGACTAGAAAGAAGGACCTGTGATATGCAGACAACACAGCCTTACTTGCTGAATGTGAAGAGGACTTGAAGCACTTACTGATAAAAATGAAAGACTGCAACCTTCAATGTGGATTGTACCTCAACATAAAATAAACAAAAATCCTCACAACTAGACCAATAAGCAGCATTATGGTAAACAAAGAAAATATTTAAGTTGTCAAGGACTTCATTTTGCTTGGATCCACAATGAACACCCATGGAAAAAAGTCAGGAAATCGATCAGCGTATTACACTGGGCAAATCTGCTACAACAAGACCTCTCTAACGTGTTAAAAAAGCATATATTAGATAAGGGTTTAATATCCAGATATCCAGAGACAACATCAGGAGGGACCAGTCTTGGCAGAAGGATGCCATGCTTGATAAACTAAAAGATCAATGTTAAAAAGCAAAGACGTTGTTCTGAGGATGAAGGTGCACCTGACCTAAGCCATGGTAGTTTTAGTTGCCACATATGCATAGAAAAGTTGGGCGTGAGTAAAGAAGACTGAAGAAGAACTGATGCATTTGAATTATTGTGTTTGTGAAGAATATTGAACATACCACTGACTGCCAGGAGAACAAATAAATCTGTGCTGGCAGAAGTAAAACCAGAATGGTTCTTAGAAGAGAAGACGATGAGACTTTGTCTCGTGTACTTTGGACGTGTTATCAGGAGGGACCAGTCTGTGCAGAAGGACATCATGCTTGATAAAGTAAAAGGTCAGTGAAAAAGAGGAAAGATGCCTGTAAGGTGGATTGACATAATGACTGTCAGCAGTGATTGTGAGGAAGGCACAGGACCAGGCAATGTTTCATTCTGCCATACGTAGGGTCACTATGAACTGAAGATGTGCTAGCTTCCCCAGTATTGTGTGTTGTCTTACTTTTCATGCATCCATTTATTAAAAAATAAACTTCCCATTATAGAACAGTTTTAGACTTAAAAAAAATTGAGAAGATGTTACAGGGAGTTACCTTGCATCCCAAAGCCAGCTTCTTCTGCTACTGACATCTTACCTCAGGTGGTACATTTGTTACACTGAACCAGTACTGATACATTATTATTCATTGTCCTCCATCCTTTATTCATATTTCCTTAGCTTTTACCTAGTGTTCCAGAATCTTATCCAGGTTCCAAATTGCATTTAGTCACCATATCTTCTTAGACAACTCTCCACTGTGACAATTTCTCAGATCTTTACTTGTTTTTTATGACCTTGACAGTTTTGCGGAATATTAGTCAGCTATTCAGGGAGTCCTAGTAGTGCAGTGGTTAACATGCTCAGCTGCCAACCTACAGGTCAGTGTCTCGAAGCCACCAGTTTGCTCCATGGGAGAAAGATGTGGCAGGTCACAGACTTGGAAACCCTGCGGGACAGTTCTCTGAGTTGGAATCAACTCGATGTAATGGGTTTGGTTTTGTTCTTTCTTATTAAGGATACTTACTATTAATGTGGAAACCTTGGTGGTATAATGATTAAGTGCTACAGCTGCTAACCAAAAAGTTGGCAGTTCAAATCTGTCAGGTCCTCCTTGAAAACTCTATGAGACAGTCCTACTCTCTCCTATGTATAGGTTTGCTATGAGTCAGAATCAACTCGATGGCATTAAGTTTTTGCTGGGTATCATCAATGTGATTTATTGTTGTTGATGTTAACCTTGATCATCTGGTGGAGGTGTTTGTCGTGTTTCTCACCTGTGAAGTTATTCCTTTTTCCCCTTTCCATACTGTATTTCTTGGGAGGAAGTCACTATACGTAGCCCACACTTTAAAAAAATGGGGAGTTATGCTCCACCTCCCTGAGGGTAGAGTGCCTGCATAAATTGTTTGGAATTATGCATGGGGTATTTGTCTCTTCTTCTCCATTTATTTATTAATTAAATTATTTATTTATAAAAATATGGCATCACAAATATTTATACTATGGGTTATTTTCTAATACAACTGTATTTGGTTGCTCACTGTCTTTCAGGTTTGGCCATTGGGAGCTCTTTCAGTTGGCTCCAGTGTCTGTTTGACATTCCCCCACCTTGTTTTCTTGGTTCTGATTCTTTTTGACTATTTTCTCCAATGTTCTAGAATTGCTATATCCCCCAGGATCATTGGTTTCTTTCATTGGGAAATGAGTTAGACACTAACAGCTGGGAGCTGGATGTGTGTGGTCCCTTTATTTTTAACATGGGGGCTGAGTCTCTCACATTCTTCTTGCTAAATTAAAAAAACGTATTTACCAGGATTTTATGCAGTGTCGTGCTAGGAGCGTAGTAGGTACAGCTTTGATTCTTTTATCACTGTTGTGACTGTTTTTTTGCCTGTTGTCATGCTAGGCTGTGGCTCCTGGAGGAAAAGAACATGGTTATGCTTACCACTTTATATTTCTTTATTCTATTAGTATAGTTCCTGGCATTTTCTGGGTGCTCAGGAAGTATTTTAAAATTAATGAATAAATTCAAGGAGTTCTTGCTGTGTAGATTAGTCAAAACTAAGAAATGTCTGATAGATGAAGATATAAGGAAATGAGTAGCTTCCGTGGTATGTTATGATCAGATATATGCCTGTTTATTGAGTAGAATGGAAGCTACAGAAGGAATGTGAGTTATGTGCTCACCCTCAACAAGGTTAGAACCCTCTTGGGGAGACGAGACATGTGCTGCTGAAGAGAGAAGAGATAAGCCGTAGATGGAGGCCCACCTTTTGTCCAGCTGGAAATATATAGGTTGTCCTCAGTGAAGTCAAATTACCCATGGCATGGAATTCTGTCCTTGACTTTGTAGACCCAGAAGGGATGCTGATAACTCACGAAACAGAAGAGACTGAGTCATAAGTCACAATGTGATTTAATTATTTTCTGTGAAAGAGGTACCTGGTTAAATGCTATGAGTAGGAAAGTCCACTTGGACGGTTTTTGGTGAGCAAGCAAAACTAGAAAACCAAGACAAAACAAAACAAAACAGAATACCAAAGGAAAGTAAGTGCTTTACTAAGTTATTTCTGTCAAGCTGTGGTAGACTAATAAATTGGCATTCTGCCTAAAGTAGCTGCTCTTATCATCTAGACACAGGACCCTCTTTCCAAAATAGCAGGATTAATCTTTGACCGGGAATCTGTGCAGGGCTTAGCTCTTTAAGATATATCTTTATTTCCCATAATCATATTAAAATACACCTAGTAGGGGTACAGTTTTCTTCTAATACACATATACAGACTTCGTTTTTCTTTTGTTGCTTTACTTGTTTGCTTGTTTTATAAACTGTAGTGTGTCCACAGTTTCTTCAGTAACTTGTCAATCACTTTTTCACTTGGGGTAGCATGTTTCATGAGGTCATGCACGGATTCGGGGGTCATCTTTTCATGACTTTAACTCCACATTTAGAGGGATTGCTATAAACCTCTTAGTTCTGGCCTTACAAAAAGCATTGTTAATTGCTTTTGAATTGGTTCGACTCATGGCAACCACATGTAATACAGAATGAAACATTGCCTAGTCCTGTATCACCTTTATGATCACTGGCACGTGTAAGTCCATTGTGGCATCCACCATATATTTTTAATGTCTTCAGCCTAGGGGTTTCATCCTCTAGCACTAATTCAGACAGTATTCTATTATCATGCATAGGGTTTTCATTGGCTAAGTTTCAGAAGTAGATTGCCAAGTCCTTCTTTATAGTCTGTCTTAGTGTGGAAGTTCCACTGAAATCTGACTACCATGCGTGACCCTGCTGGCATTTGAGACAGAGTGGCATAGCTTCCAGCATCATGGCAAGATGCAAGCCACCACAGTACAATAGACTGAAGGATGGTAGATTTCACAATCTTAGACATATAAAAGGAAATTCTGATGATGTAGTGGTTAAGTGTGACATCTACTAACAAAAAGGTCAGCAGTTCAAATCCACCAGGCACATCTTGGAAACTTGGTAGGGGCAGTTCTACTCTGATCTATAGGGTCTCTATGAGTTGGAATTGACTCGGTGATAGTGAGTGAGACGTATAAAAGCCAAATTATATTCTGCAGGGGATCAGACGAGAGAGCCTTCAGTGAGGATGAAAATATTTGAGCAAAGTCTCATGGCCCGGACAAAAGGGAAGGGGTGCCTGGAGTAGTCTGAGGGACAGCACGTGGCAGCTGGGATGAATATGAGGTGTTCACTTGACAGTGATAAAACCAGCCAGAGTGGAGAGCTTTGGAGGGGGTACAGGGACATAATGGCCAGGTAGGGCCAATTTGGAATGGTGTTATCAGCCAAGGAGAGAAATTTAAACTTCATTTGACAGGGAAAGCGGGGTCTGTGTATGAAGTGAGAAAGTAGAAGCATGACAGCAGTAGGTGTGAACTGTGGGGTGGCTTTACTGAGGTTCACACCGACTGACTGTAAGCTGATGTGGTAAGACTGCCCAAGAGCCATGGTGGTTGTGGGATGTGTCAGCAGAAGTCTGTCACCTGCCGTGGGCCAAGTGCTATTCCTTCCGTGTCAGCCAGGTCTCACCTGAGTGTGAGACCTCACAGAATGGGCTGCCTCAAGACATGACAAGCCTCTCATGACTGGGGCAATTGAAGCAGAAGTTCTGGATGACCTTTAGCTAGGGAGCTATTGAAGGGGCTCAGGCTCAGGGTGATGGTTAAACTAAAGATCTTCAGAGTGGCTTCCAGAGAGTATTAGTGATTCTACTGGCAGAATTCTTTTGTGCGGAAGCCCAGGCTTTACTCATGGACCTGCCTGACACTGGAGGCCTGTGTGTTGCTGTAATCCTGAACAGGTTTCTGTGGAGCTTTCAAACTAAGACTGGGGAGAAAGGCCTCTTGAACTACATCTGAAAGTGAGCCAGTGGAAACCCTTGGGATCAAAAACCATGCATGGGGATGGCTCAGGAGCAGACAGTGTTTCATTTGTTGCACACAAGATTGCCAGGAGTTGGGGGCCAACTCCATGGCAGCTAGCAACAACAGCAGCAAGTGACCTTCCAACATTGAGATTTCTCTGAGTCTGTGGATGAGAAATAATGGTAATGCCAGAGGGGATGAAGAAATCGAATTAGAGGTTCAGTTTTGAGCCTGAATGATCTAGAGAATAGTATTTCTCTAACTCTCATAGAAAAGTATGACCAAAGGAAACTGATTCAGGAGTGAATGGTATTTGGTGACACAGACTATGGGATGCCTGCTCCTTCTAGAAGAGATATACTTAAATTAATGAACTGACTGACGCTGAGTGTCAGGAGTGAAACTCTAGGTGTGGGAATCTAGTCTTGCTACCAGCTCTTTACATTTATCCCTCTTTTCCTGTATTTGGATGTTTTTCAACCTGTTCTGAACTCCCAAATGTAGCTCAAAGTCTGCCTGTCTTTCAGTACTTACTTTTCTTCCTGGATCCTTGCTTCTTCCCAGCAGCTCCTGGAGAGAGGATTTTACCTCCCAGGCCTTCCGCCTTCTTTGCACTCACACTATCAATGTTTGGCCTACTGTGCAGGCGCAAGTGTATGTACTGTACCTCCTGTGCCATTCACTTCCTTAACTGTAAGGAGTTATCATCATCCCTGTCCCTACTATTAGTGCCTCCAAATGGTCCTGAAAAAATGTCTACTAGTTCCATATAATTGATCAAATACATCACTTGAGTTGAATCAGTGTCAAGTTGGTAGTTGAAAGGATAAATAAGAAGGACTCTGTGGGAGAGAGACTATAGGTCTGAAAAGTGAGCTTTGGAGAAAGGAGAAAGGAGAGCCAACAACAGAAGGGAAAAACAAGGAAACGGAAAAGGAAAGGCCAGAAGAGAAGGAGGAGGCAGGGTGTCACTGATGTCAAGTGGGGACTGAGTTTCAAGGATGATGGGATCGCTGTCTCCCAGAGCAGATGTTTACTGATTCCTATCACACATAAAGCTTTAGGACTATCACAATGAATAAGATAATTTTCTCCTTCAAGGGACTTGAGGAGCCAGACAGTAAACAAGTAATTACAGTGCAATGATAAGGGTGGCTCCAGCACCAAGTCCCACAGATAGGTCAAGAAAATGAGAACAATGAAAAGATTGCTGAATCTTCCTAAGTTTCTGATTTTATGATATGTGCAGTATATTAACAATCAAATGTCTGTGGGCCAGAGCCTGAGGTGAACACAGCGTAAGTTGAGTGTTTGGAGACAGGAGTTAAAGAGTTTAGCTTGGAATATTAGAGCTCAGTGTGAATAAGATGTATTTTAGGACTACATTTGTCTCTTCCTATTAGTTTTTAGGCAAACTTTCCAGAAACTTACTTTCCATCGTCTCTTTACAATGATGGAACTTTTTCAGTTGTCATGGTTCACAGTCCTCCCCACTTCTTTCTTGTCACTAAAGCTTACAAAGGCCTTTTGCTTAAGATTTCTTTTTAAACTTTTTCCAGTGTGTTGAGTACATAAACTTCAGTAACTTGGGAGTAACATAACGTGGCTTCTGGGTCCCTAACTCAGCTTGTGGCATGGCTGAAGTCAGATTTTCAGTTGTTTATCAGTATTGTTTCAGGGATGACATTCAAGTGCTAGGGGGAATTAGAGGACATGTAAGGTCTGGGAAAGAGGGCACCACTCTCAAGAGGGTAAGGGGCCACATGCTAACTCTTTCTTTCAATTGTTCCTCTGGGTCCCTCCACTATCCTTCCTACTTACAGGCTGGTTTTCTTCAAGGTGCTTTTGTTCTAGTGTTAGGAATACCTTCTCTCTCTCTGTCTCCTAACAAAATCTAGCCCCTCCAAAGGTGAGATGATGATAATAATAATGCTCTTGTCATTCTTTAACAAATAGCTATCATTTGTTTTCTATGATGATTAGGCATTGTCTCTACCTTTACAGGCCACACAAGGGCCCTGCTTTGTAGGGAGATAGTGTGACTTAATGAGGTCTCCCAGCTATTAGGTGCCAAACCTGAGATCCATATTAAATTTAGTCTAATTGCCAACCCTACATCATTTCCTTATGGGATGTTGTTGCTGCTGTCAATTTAACTCTGCCTTATGATGACTTTATTTATAACAGAACAAAATTTTGCCTGGTCCTGTACCACCCTCGTGATGGTTGGTATGTTTGAGCTCATTGTTCTGGTCATTGTGTCAGTCTATCTCATGGAGACTTTTCCTAACTTTTGCTGACCCTTTAACAATATGATATTCTTTTCTAGTGATTGATCCTTCATGTTGATGTGTCCAAAGTAAGCGACAGGAATGTTAGCATCTTGGTTTCTAAGGAGTCTTCTGGCTGTATTTCTTTTAAGACTGATTTTGTTCATTCTTCTGTGTTTACCAACACAACTGTGATACCATACATAATGTTATATAGGATGTTGTTAGTGCCGTTGAGTTTGCTTAAATTCTTAGCAACCGGAGGCAGAGTCAAGCTGGCGGACTAAGCCCACGTCTCCTTATATCCCTCTGGAAACCAAGACCTGAACTGACAATCAAACAGAGCCTTCTGATCACCGAATCACCCTCAGGACATGGCACAGAGCTGTTAATTGGGACTTCATACCACTCAGCGAAAAACCTCCTCTCTTTCGCTGACTCCCACTCCTGGCTAGCCCCGGCTCTCACGGATGGAAGGTAAACGCAACAGTTTGACTTTTTTTTCCTCTGTCTCGGCTGGCCCGGCGGAGCTGGGTCTTGCCTGGCGGCTGGACTCAGACGCGCTGCTGAGGGGACAGGCAGGCGAAATTCCCATATTCTGAGAGCCAGGCTCGGGACTCTGTTAATCTAGCCACTTTGAGCTTGTGGTTTTATATCTGCCTCGGCGGGGTTTGTACGGAGTTTCGCAGTCAGTGTGCCCGACGCCATGTTGGATACTGAGATTCTAGCGGGACCTCATTCTTAGCCTGGGAGCCAGCGCCTGCAAAGAGAACAGTGCTTCTCCTACAGAAAAGCAGTAATTTACGTAGTGCCACCTGCTTTGGGGGTCCTGCAACAGAATCAGAGGAATCACTACCTCTCGGCACCGTTAGCTCTTCTGTCTCCTGCCTGTGTGGAGGGCGCCACCTTGGATACAGTGGCCGCAGCTGGACCTAATTCTTAGCTTGGGAGCCAGCGCCTGCCCACAGGGCAGCACTTTTCTATCAGAAAAGCAATACTCTACACGGTGTCATCTAAGGGTAGGCCCTGTCAGCAGAGGCCAACAGGGCAGTAGCATTGCTGTATTCTGAACTAGTTTGTATCATCTGGGGTTGGATATAGTGGCACTTACTTTGCCAGTTGAGAAGAGGGACCTCTACACCTGAAAACCTAACTGACTTGTGAACTGGTCAGATATCTTTTGCTTTACATTTTAAGACAGCCTAGAGAAACATATGCAGTCCATCCTCACAGTACCTCTTCCAGCCTCTACATGCTCACATGGGTTCCAAAAAGCAACAGACACTTGTGGCACACAAGAAATCAGCCATGGCTTCAGAAGGCTCCCAAACAAAGCAACCAAGGAATTTTCCAGATGAAGAAACTTTTATGAAAGCATCAGGAAGTGAATACAAAATGATTATATACAGAGCCCTTCTAGACCTTATACAAAATGCAGCAGAACAAAATGAAAAATTAAGCTAGATGTTCTATCTGATGGAACACCAGTACTATAAAATCCAACAGATCAAGAACAAAATCAAAGACATAGAAACTTCCATGCAAACCCAAGAAAACAGAATGGAACAAATAGAAAAAAGGATTTCTGACTTGGAAGACAGAACTACTGAGGCCAGCATCTATGAGCAGAAATCAGAAAAAAGAAACAAGAAAAATGAAGAAACATTAAGAAGCATGTGGAACTCTATTAAGAGGAACAACCTTCAATTAATTGGAGTCTGTGAACAGGGTGAGACATCTGAGAACACAGAGAGTATCGTTGCTGAGCTGCTGAAAGAAAACTTCCCAGAAATCATGAAGGAAGAGAATATAGACATCTCAGATGCATATTGTATGCCACCCAATATAGACCTCAAAAGAAAGACTCCAATACGTATAATCAAGCTGAACAAAATGAAACATAAGCAGCAACTCTTAAAGGCAGCAAGACTCAAGGCAAAGCTAACATTCAGAGGGAAACCCTGTAGGCTCTCGTCAGATTTCTCAGCAGAAACCATGCTGGCCTGGAGACAGTGGCATGACACATTCAAAGCCTTGAAGGAGAAGAACTTCCAACCAAGAATTATATATCCTGCAAAACTATCTTTCAAATACGAAAATGAAATTAAGACATTCCCAGATAAGCAGAAACTCAGAGACTTTGTAAAAACCAAACCAAAACTACAAGAAATATTGAAAGAAGTTCTTGGCTCTGGCTTAGGAGAACAAAATCACTAACTTTATATTTTAGAATGACACACCACTCAAAACTCTACTCAGTTAGGGAAGGCTCCAAAGCCAATCACAGCTTTGATAAGGAAAGAAGCAATCCAGTGATCATCATGAAAACTATGGTGTCATCATATTAAAAAGAGGGATGTACTACAGTTGTTATAGTCCTTCCAGATGGAGACGAAGATGACAAGACTGGTAGTAATTAAAATTGAGTTTATATATAGTTTATTAAGGGGGATCATATGGGCAGCTGTAAAGCACAACAAAAATGTATCATATCATTTCAAGAAATGTAACACAGGAGTCTTAACCACAAAACCAACCCTGAAAAAGGTGAAAAACCAACTCACAAAAAAGAATGTCCCAGAACAGACTAATAAGAACAACAGAGAAAACATCAACATAAAAATAAACACATCACAATGGCAGCAGTGAACACATACCTATCAATAATTACATTGAATGTGAATGGACTGAATGCTCCAGTAAAGAGACATCGAGTAACATCTTGGATCAAAAGACATGACCCATCCATATGTTGTCCACAAGAAACTCACTTGAGACCTAAAGATAGGAACAAACTGAAAATTAAAGGATGGAAGAATATGTATCAAGCTAACAATGAACAAAGAAGAGCAGGGGTGGCAATTCTAATCTCAGACAAAATCAATTTTCATGTCAAATCCACCATCGTGGACAAAGATGGACACTATTTATTGCTGAAAGGTTCAGTACACAAGCAAGACTTAACTATATTAAATACTTATGCACCTAATATCAGAGCACCTAAATACGTTGAAGAAACACTGACTACACTCAAAAGAGAGTTAGATGACTCCACCATAATAGTGGGAGACTTCAACACTCCACTCTCAATGCTAGACAGATCATCTAGAAAAAAACTCAGTAAAGATACAGAAGACCTCATTGCTACAATTAACCAACTAAACCTCATTGATATATACAGAACTTTCCACCCATCAGCAGACAACTACACTTCTTCTCCAGTGCACATGGAACATTCTCCAGAATTGACCATGTCATAGGCCATAATGCAATGCTGAACAAAATCCATACCATTGAATTACTGCAAAGCATCTTCTCAGATCATAAAGCCATCAAAGTTGAAATCAATAGCAGAAAAAACATAGAAAGTGGAACTCCTGGAAACTGAACAACATCTTGCTCAAAAAAACATGGGTTATAGAGGAAATCAAGGACGAATTAAAGAAATTCATGGATTCCAACGAGAACGAAAACACTTCCAACCAGAACCTATGGGATATAGCCAAAGCAGTGCTCAGAGGTCTGTTTATCTCCATAAATGCACACATCTGGAAGGCAAAAAGAAACCAAATCAAGGAACTAACCCTACAGCTTGAACAAGTAGAAAGAGAACAACAGAGGAACTCCTCAGGCACCAGAAGAAACGAGATCATAAAAATTAGAGCAGAGCTAAATGAATTAGAGAATAGAAAAACAATTGAAAAAATTGAGAAGACCAAAAGCTGGTTTTTTGAGAAGATCAACAAAATTGACAAACCACTGGCTAAACTTACTAAAGAAAAGCAGGAAAGGAAACAAATAACCCAAATTAGAAATGAGAGGGGGGTTGTCACCACAGATGCAACAGAAATAAAAAATATCATAACAGAATACTACGAAAGACTGTACTCTAACAAATTTGAAAACCTAGGGGAAATGGACTAATTCCTTGACTCATACCACCTACCCAAGTTATCACAACGTGAAGCAGAACAACTTAATAAATCCATTACAAAGAAGAGATTGAAAAGGTCATCAAAACACTGCCAACCAAAAAAAGTCCGGGTCCAGATGGCTTCACTGCAGAATTCTACCAAGGATTTAGAGAAGAGTTATCTCCAATACTACTGAAACTATTTCACAGTGTAGAAAGGGATGGAGTATTCCCAAACTCATTCTATGAAGCCAGCATAACCCTGATACCTAAGCCAGGGAAAGACCCAACAAAGAAAGAGAACTACAGACCGATATCACTCATGAATCTAGATGCAAAAATCGTCAACAAAATTCTTGCCAACAGAATACAACAACATATCAAGAAAATAATCCATCATGACCAAGTGGGATTCATACCAGGGATGCAAGGCTGGTTCAACATCAGGAAAACAATTAATGTGATTAACCACATAAATAACACAAAAGACAAAGATCACCTGATTTTGTCCGTTGATGCAGAAAAGGCATTTGATAAAGTCCAGCACCCATTCATGCTAAAAACTCTTAGCAAAATTGGCATAGATGGCAAATTCCTCAACACAATAAGAGCCATTTATACAAAGCTGATTGCCCACGTCATCCTGAATGGAGAGAGACTGAAACACTTTCCCTTGAGATCAGGAACTAGACAAAGATGCCTACTCTCACCTCTTCTATTCAACATTGTGCTAGAAGTTTTAGCCAGAGCAATTAGACAAGACCAAGAAATACAGGGCATCTGCACTGGCAAAGAGGAAGTTAAAATCTCCCTGTTTGCAGATGATATGATTCTATATGCAGAGAATCCCAAGGAATCTATACATAAACTACTCAAACTGATTGAAGAGTCCAGCAAAGTCTCAGGATACAAGATAAACATAAGTAAATCAGTAGGATTCCTTTATACCAACAACAAGACTGTTAAGGAAGAAATTATCAAATCAATACCATTTACGATAGCCCCTAAGAAGATAAAGTACCTAATCTAACCAGAGAAACAACAGACCTTTACAAAGAGAACTACAAGCCCTTACTACAAGAAACTAAGAGAGACTTAGATAAATGGAAAAACCTACCCTGCTCATGGATAGGAAGACTTAACATTGTGAAAATGTCTATTTTACCCAAAGTAATCTATTTATATAATGCAATCCCAATACAAGTTCCAGCATCATTTTTTAATGAGATGGAGAAACAAATCACCAATTTTGTTTGGAAAGGGAAGAAGCCCCGGTTAAGCAAGGTACTACTAAAGAAGAAGAACACACTGGGAGGCCTCTCATTACCTGACTTTAGAACATATTACACTGCTACAGTAGTCAAAACAGTCTGGTACTGGTATAAGAACAGACAGATTGATCAGTGGAACAGAATTGAGACCCCAGAGATGACACCATCTGCCTATGAACAATTGATATTCGACAAAGGCCCTAAGACATTAAACTGGGGTAAAAAAAGTATCTTCAACAAATGGTGCTGGCAAAATTGGATATCCATCTGCAAGAAACTGAAACAAGATCCATATCTTACACCTTATAAAAAAACCAACTCCAACTGGATAAAAGACCTAAATATCAAACCTAAAATGATAAAGCTCATCCAAGAAAAGGGAGGAACAACAATGCAAGTTTTTATACACAATATGGACAGACTCCAAAATCTGTCAAACAAACCATAATCATCAGAAGAGAAAATAGATAAATGGGAAGTATTAAGAATTAAACACTTTTGCTCATCTGAAGACTTTATTAATAAAGTTAAAAGAACACCTACAGAATGGGAAAAATTATTTGGCAAGATAGAGTTGCCAAATTTCCATAGTCTAAATGCCTGATTTCCATAATCTATAAGATACTACAAAGAAGAGGATATACCGTCCAATTAAGTGATGGGCAAAGGAGATGGACAGACATTTCACTAAAGAAGAGATCCAGGCAGCCAAAAAACACATGTGGACATGTTCACGATCTTTAGTTATTAAAGAAATTCAAATCAAGATGACAATGAGATGCCATCTCACCCCAACAAGGTTGGCCATGATCCAAAAAACACAAAACAACAAATGCTGGAGAGGCTGTGCAGAAAGTGGAACCCTCCTACACTGTTGGTGGGGTTGAAAAATGGTCCAGCCCCTTTGGAAAGCAATCTGGTGCTTCCTTAAAAAAATGGATATTGATATACCATTTGACCCAGTAATTCCACTACTTAGAATATATCCTACAGAATCAAGGCCTTTCACAACAACGGACACATGCACCAGAGTGTTTATTGCAGCACAGTCCACGATAGCAAAAAGATGGAATCAATCCAGATGCCCAACAACAGAGGAATGGATAGGTAAACTATGGTGCATATACTCAATGGAGCACTACGCAATGCTAAAGAACAATGATGACTTCAGGAAACGTCTCCTAACCTGGTTTCAACTGGAAGACATTATGTTGAGTGAAAGCAGTCAGCGACAAAAGGACAAATATTGTATGGACCTCTATGATAAGATCTCCAAAACAGACTTGTGTATAGAAGAAAAGACTCTTTGACAGCTGCAAAGGAGAAGAGGGAGGGAAGGAGGGGGAGAGGGTTTAGATTACATAGTTGCTAGAAATCTGGTTGGGTGAAATCGGTGATAGCACACATTAGAAACAAGAACAATATTAGGTGGACTTAAACATAACATGAGTACTCCTTCCATCTTAACCCAATATTGCAAGGATAGAGTAGCTGGGGCAGGGGGTGGGGGACCATGCTCTTAGGCGAAAGCGAGGCCAATTGGCACAACTGGCGTTTTGCTAAGAGAGCTCTCTGCACCCTACATTGCTGAGTGGCGTTTGGGGTCTTAAAAGCTGCCAAGCTGCCATCTGAGGACACAGCATATGGTCCCAACTCAGCAGGAACGGATGCTCACCGAGGACCAAAATGACATAGGGTAAAGACAACCCAGAAGACAAAGAGACCCACACCAGTGGGTGCCTACATCAACTTGGGACCGGAAGAACTGGATGGTGCCTGGCCAGCACCAGTGATAGCCACAATGGAGCTCACTAAGTTGAGTCTCACTGACAACACAAGAATAAAAAGGGGTGTACCCTGAGATCCCACTAAAAGACCTCAATTAATGGTCCAGTGGTTTTGGGGTTCCCCTGGAAGTATGTCCCCTCGCCCTGATGCTGCCCTTGACCATAAATCATAATGAAGGTCCACGCTTCGGACAGGAATGGATTGGACTTGGCGATGCAGTGACCATATATTGGATACACTTTATGGTTCTATACATCTATAGGATGTCATCCTGCTGACCTCTGGCTGGAGGAAGGAGAGTAGGTGGAGAGGAGGGAAAAAAGAGACTGTTGGGAGAATGAGACATGTATGGAGCAGAGAGGAATATTGTGCTGTCACCGGGCAGGGAGAGCAGTGGAAGCTGCATATAGGTGGGTATGTAAATTTATATGGGAATGTACATTTTCACTCAGTTGTATTAAATAAAAAATTAAAAAAAAATTCTTAGCAATCCTATGTGCAACAGAATGAAGCACTGCCTGATCCTGTAGCTTTAATCTTCATTGGTTGTACACGACACCACCTTTGAATTTCTCCTTCTGCAGTCTGAATATGGCAGACTGCTCTCTTCCGGTCTTTTCTTCTGCAAATTGTACTGGCATTCAATGCTGCATTTAGTGACTTCTCGGATGTTGGTTTCCTTTCCACCCTGCTTCTCAGTATCTAGCTATGACATAGCCTATCAGCTGGTTCTAGAAAACTTCGCTACAAACCATGGACACCGCTTTTACTTGCAAGTTAACTTGACACCTTAAAAAACTGAAGATTCAGTTGGTGGCACACATGAAAATTTCAAACACCTGATACCTATCTAGATACCCAGTGAAATTTTCTTCATGTCTGTCTCCTCCTGTATTTTATTTTTTAATTCCTTTATCTCAGTTTCCTCATTGGTGAAGTGCTATGTTTAACTCTAAAATTTTTTTGGATATTAAGTGAAATTGTATATGTGAAAGACAAGGCACAGTGTCTGGAACATAATCGATAAGTTCACAATCTTTACTTCACTTTATTTGTATGTTACTTTTGTCATTCAGCAAATGAACTTTGCTGTTAACAATCCATGTTAATGTCACATTTGCCCCCCTCTCACTCATTTCTTGTCTTGCCAGATTGTGATTTGATGGTGGCTCCAGAATGTGAATTTGGGGGGAAAGCACTTAATCTAGACCGTGATGGTGTTGTCTGAGGTTTGACAGTCCCTTTATTTCTGCTCATGATTGTATTAACTGGTTCTAACTTCTGAAGTATGTTCTGGCCTGATTGCCTCAGTTCTGCTACAGAGGTGCCTGGGAGTCTGCTTTAGTAGGGAAGACCTTGCAGGGAAGGCCAATGACCAAGGATTACTTGACTGGTTAACCTTAGAAGAGGCTGAGAAACCTGTTAGAGCAGTGTGCAGTCCAGACCTGGAGGTTCAAAGCTGCCCCACAGGTTTCTTTTGTCTTTACTTATTGAAACATATTTTTCAGAATATCTCTCTGTATGTTTTATTTCTTTTGAGTTTGGCTGACTGAAAACTGCATATCCTCAGGTTTAAAAAACTAGATGGTTTCATTTTCTGGAGAACTTCCCAAGCACAGTCAATCCTGCCTGACTTATCTTTAGTTGGTAGTTACTTCTATTACTTAGGATAAAATCATTCAGTTTGAGAAATGAATGGATGAACGGGTTAAATAGTTGAGAATGGATTAAATACCAAACCAAATTCTTGCCATTGTGTCCATTTTGACTCTTACTGATCCTATGGGACAGAGTAGAACTGCCCCATTGGGTTCCCAAAGAGCACTTGGTGGATGCAAACTGCCAACCTTTTGGTTAGCTTGGTAGATTCAAACTGCCAACTGTAGCACTTAACCACTACATCACTAGGGTTTCCAAGCAGTATTTAGGGTAAAACCAAAACCAAAACCCAATGCCGCTGAGTCAATTCCAACTCATAGCAATACAGTAGAACAGTGTAGAACTTTCTTGTGGGGTTTCCAAGGCTGTAAATCTTTACAGAAGCAGACTGCCACATCTTTCTTCAACAGAGCAGTTGGCAAGGTTGAACTGCCAAATTTTGGTTAGCAGCTGAGTGCTTCATTACATAAAAATTTATTATTGTTAGTATAGTAATATTATCATTATATATTATGCCATATTATATAACAAGGAAAAGAGGGAAGGGAGAAAGGAGAAACATGGTGATAATTAAATACTATAAGAAAAGTTGTATAACGTTTTCCCAAAACTACTCTTCTTTGGGAGTCTTCTGTCTCAGTTAATGACCTAAGTGGGTAGAAAATTGGCTGTTCTTTCTTGGTTAGGCCTTTGTTCTGTTACCTCTTTGTTTATTCTTTTTTTTATTTTTTTATTTTTTATTATGACTGAGTGAAAATGTACATTCCTGTATAAATTTACATGCCCACCTATATGTAACTTCCACTGTTCTCCCTGTCTGGTGACAGCACACTATTCCTCTCTGCTCTATACATGTCTCATTCTCTCAACAGTCTCCTTTCCCCTCTTCTCCACCCACTCTCCTTCCTTCAGCCAGAGGTCAGCAGGATGATATCCTATAGATGCAAAGAACCATAAGGTGCATCCAATATATGGTCACTTTGCATCTCCAAGTCCAATCCATTTGTGTCTGAAGAGTGGACCTTTGTTATGACTTATGGACAAGGCAGCATCAGAGCCAGGGACCATGCTCCCGGGGGAACCCTGAAACCGCTGGACCATCAGTTGAGTTCTTTTAGTGGAGACCTCAGGGTGCACCCCTTTTTATTCTTGTGTTGCCAGTGAAACTCAACTTAGTGAGCTCCATCATGGCTATCACTGGTGGTGGCCGGGCACCATCTGGTTCTTCTGGTCCCAACTTGATGTAGGCACCCGCTCATGTGGGTCTCTCTATCTTCTGGGTTGTCTTTACCCCATGTTGTTTTGGTCCTTGGTAAGCATCTGTTCCTGCTGAGCTGGCACCATTTGCTGTGCCTTTGGATGGCAGCTTGGCAGCTTTAAGCCCCTAGATGCCACTAACCAATGTGGATGCCACTCACCAATGTGGGGTGCAGAGAGCCCTCTTAGCAAAACACCGTTTGTGCCAATTGACCTCGATTTTGCCTAAAAGCATGGTCCCCTGCCCCCTGCCCCAGCTACTCTATCCTTGTGATATTGGGTTAAGATGGAAGGAGTATTCAAGTTATGCTGAAGTCCACTTAATATTGTTCTTGTTTCTAATGTGTGCTGTCATGGATTTCACCCAACCAGATTTCTAGCAACTATCTAATCTAAACCCTCCCCCCCCTCGCCCTCCCTCTCTCCCTCCCCTCCCTTGTAGCTGTCAAAGAGTCTTGTCTTCTATACATAAGTCTGTTTTTGAGATCTTATCATAGGGGTCTCATACAATATTTGTCCTTTTGTTGCTAACTGCTTTCACTCAACATAATGTCTTCCAGTTGAAACCAGGTTATGAGATGTTTCCTGGAATCATCATCATTCTTTATCATTGCGTAGTGCTCCATTGAGTATATATACCATAGTTTACCTATTCATTCCTCTGTTCTTGGGCATCTGGGTTGATTCCATCTTTTTGCTATCGTGGACTGAGCTGCAATAAACATTCTGTGCATGTGTCTGTTGGTGTGAAAGGCCTTGATTCTGTAGGATATATTCCAAGTAGTGGAATGACCGGGTCAAGTGGTATATCAATATCCATTTTTTTAAGGAAGCACCAGATTGCTTTCCAAAGAGGCTGGACCATTTTGCAACTCTTCCAACAGTGTAGGAGAGTTCCACTTTCTGCACAACCTCTCCAGCATTTGTTGTTTTGTGTTGTTTGGATCATGACCAACCTTGTTGGGGTGAGATGGTATCTCATTGTCATCTTGATTTGAATTTCTTTAATAACTAAAGGTCGTGAACATGTCTGCATGTATTTTTTGGCTGCCTGGATCTCCTCTTTAGAGAAATGTCTGTCCATCTCCTTTGCCCATTGCTTAATTGGATGATTTATCTTCTTATTGATATTTTGTAGTACTTTATAGATTATGGAGATCAGACATTGGTCTGACATAGAGTTGCCAAATATTTTTTCCCATTTTGTAGGTAGCCTTTTAATTCTATTAATAAAGTCTTTGGATGAGCAAAAGTGTTTGATTCTTAATAGTTCCCATTTATGTATTTTCTCTTTTGTTAACTGTGGTTTGACAGATTTTGAAGTCTGTCTACATTGTGTATGAAAACTTCCATTGTTGTTCCTACCTTTACTTGGATGACCTTTATCATTTTAGGTTTGATATTTAGATCTTTTATCCAGTTGGAGTTGGTTTTTGTATAATTTGTTTATTCTTAAATAAACAAACAAAAAAACTCACTGCCGTCAAGTCAATTCTGACTCATAGCGGCCTGATAGGACAAAATAGAACTGCTCTGTAGCGTTTCCAAGGAGTGCTTGATGGATTTGAACTGCTGACTCTTCGGTTAGCAGAGGTAGCACTTAACCAGTACACCATCAGGGTGTCCTATTTATTCTTAGGTACTATAAATTATAAAAAGCCCTTATTTCCTAAAGCAAGTATATAGAAAAAGCCTCATCAGTTTAGCCTAATTCTTCCTCCTTCCTCCCATTCATTTTGAGCTAACCAAAAGTCTGAGTTTTAGAAACAGTTAAGTCATTGTTTTCAAGAATATACTGACAAATGGGACTAAACTAAAATGTTCTGCCTAGTAGAAGTTGTTGGGAAGCTGCCTCCAACATTTTTATAGAAATTGTCTTAACGCCAATAGGTGATTCTGAATGATTTGAAAGTTTGTTGTCTAATATTTCCCCAGGCAGAATGTTTGAATTGTTAATTTGCTTGGCAAACCTTTTACTTAAAGTCAGTGAAAAAGCAGAGTTTTAATGTATTTGGTGTATCTATTAGTTACATTATTCTGGATTAGTGCAAGGTAGAACTGATAAAGTTTTATTTCACTGTCTTATATTCTGTCTGTAGATGACCATTGTTTTTACATTTTATTGTATATGGGTCTGTGTTCTTCCATTGGAAACCCTGTTTGCATAGTGGTTAAGTTCTGCTGCTGCTAACCGAAAGGTTGTCAGTTAAAATTCACCAGGCAACCCTTGGAAACGCTGTGGGACAGTTCTACTCTGTCTGTGGGTTTGGTTTCGTTCTTACATTAATGCTGGCTATTGAGAAGCAACAGTATTTTTGTGCCTGGTGTTGGACTGCCTTGAATCTAAACCACCAAGCCTGCAGGGTTCCACCTGCTTTTCTTCATTCCAGTCAACAGCTCAGCTCCTTCCTTGCAAAGAAAATAAAGCCAACTAAACTTCTACCTGAATTGATGTTAAGATATTAAAACAAATATAGTGTCATCTTGCATCTTTCTTCCTCTGGGTATACCATTGGGAAGAGCATGCTTTGGGAAGCATAAGATAAAAGGAAACTGGAAAAGGGTGATTTTTGAATGCCTGGTTTTCCATAATCCATGAAGTCAGCAGAAATTTTATGAAAGTGGGTAACTCTTGAGTAGAGTTGATTGCTTTCCTCTCCTAAACTTCCCTTCTTTTCCTGTTTTGTCTCCCGCCTTCCCAGCTCTGCAAACACAGTCCCCAAAAAAGGAACGTTTGAAGCTTGTAAGAGTCCAGATGAGGTTAGACATTTGGGTGTGGGAACAGTATGGGAACAGTGTCTGACCTCATAGTGTATTGCAAATGTGTTCAATATTAAATTTATAAAAGATTTAGCATCACTGTAAGAGACGCTGTGGTTTTTTAGCTTAAGGTCATGCATTAATAGAAGAGTGTTCTGTAACTCATACTATTTACATAAAAAGAAAACATTTAAACAGTTTACTTTCTTAATAAAAGTGTTCTGTATCACACTGCTTCCTGTGTTAATTTGCTTTTTCGTGTATTCACTAAATAGTTGAACATCCGTATGTTCTTGGCCTAATGTACTACCTGGCACATACTGAATGAATGAATGAATGAATGAATGAATAAATGCCTGAGGCTGCCCTCCTGCGAAACATTCAGCTCTGTTGCATTTGACTTTCAAGCCCTCTTGTACTCCCTCCTTTACTCTTCCCTGTTCTACCTTCTCCTATCCCATCTTTATATCAAAGGCTGCTCAGACTCACATAGTCTTACTCATTTATAGGCTCTATATCAGATAGAGGAAACCCTGGCAGCATAGTGGTTAAGCACTACAGCTGCTTAACTGAAAGGTCAGCAGTTCAAATCCGCCAGGTGCTCTTCGGACACTCTATGGGGCAGTTCCATTCTGTCCTATAAGGTCACTGTGAGTTGGAATTGACTTGATGGCAATTGGTTTGGTTTTGATATGTTGGTTAGAAGGTTTGGGGCTTCATATTTTTATAGCAAATCAACAACAAACAGGAAGTAAATAGACAGTGTTAGCTCATTTAGTACCTTTTGTTAGCTTTCATCATCTGAATTTGCAGGATTGGGTTTCTCAAGGTACTAACTTTCATGAGGAGCAAAGTAGATTTGTAAATAGTTACTTATCTACTGAGAAGCCATACCCTCATTCAAGAAAAAGACTGATAGCTAAGTGATGTTATTTGCAGAATCTGACCTACCTTAAACCTTTAATTTGGTAGACTGTGCTGACCTTGACCCAAAGTCTAATGTGTTTTATCTTGCTGGGTTTCTGTATCAAAGATCCATAGCAAAAGTAGCTCAGGGGACAGAGTCTCTGTGTTAGCTGATGAAAATGTAATTGTGTCACAATACTCTTCGATTTTTAAAAAATCTGGCAGAATAGGTTGCATAATCTCTTATTTCGGCCACTAAAAGTGTCAACCTCTGCCTTAAAGCTGATGACATAGATATGTGTCTTTGACCTGGTGCTGTCTTGATGGGTGTCAGAAAAGAAGCTTAACAGCAATTACTCTCTAGCGTAAGTCTTTGTATTTGGATAGCACCATGTAGTGTCATTATGAATCAGAATTGACTCAATGGTAGCAGGTTTTTCTGTTTGTTAGTTTTAGTTTTTTTGTGGGTTTTTTTTTTTTTGTATACTTGAGTATCTTTCCTAATAGGTCATTGTAAACTTTGAAGCAGCCACTTGCTTACTTGAGGAGACAAATAATATCCTCTGGCAAATGAGTCATAAGGGAGTTTGGTTTAGTTTGTCTCTTGTGTGCCATTTACCCACTTGAGCTCCTGTGGGAGGAAATAAATTGATTTTGAACAAGTAAGGACTTAAAATTTATTATTACTTATAATTCTGGTTATAACATATGGCTAGGAAAGGAGAGAAGAAAGGAAACTCATGGTGATTAGTAAATGGTGTAAGACTTATGTATGAGAATTCTCTCCAACCTCCCCTTCCTTTTGAGTTCTCTGTCTCAGTTAATGGCATAACCAGTCCTCCCAGTCACTCACTAGAAACCTCATTATACTTAACTGCTCTCCCCTACCCTCAGCTAGTCACCCAATTCATTCTTCTGGTTTCTCCTGTCTATGTGTCATCTGCCTTTTCTGTGGCCTAATTCAGGCCACGCCATCTTTTCATTAGATAACTCTTTCATGCATTTCGTTCACTTAACAACCACTTGCTGACCATCTGCAGTTGTGCTGGGCCCAGGGATCCAGAGGGAAGCACGACAAACCCTTTTTCTGTTATCATGGAGCCCTCAGGCTAGCAGAGAAAACAAACATTAAATCAGCACAAATGTGATTAGTATTATCAAAAGGGAGCAGCAGGTTCCTATGAAGGGGAATAAACCAGTACGAAGTGTCCAGCCAGAGTATCCCAGAAGCTATGACATACATGTTAAAGCCTAAAAGGGAGGAATGAGGAAGAATTTTCTCAGAAAGTTTTGGTCAGAAAGAGTCTGGTAGGCTGACTTTGGCTATAGCTTCCCCATTCTGTTGTGAGAGCATCTTTCGAAAACATTCTGGGCCATGCTACCTCGTGCCTTCGATTCTGTCCTCTTTGTTGTTTGTAGAGCACGTCCCATACCTCCTAGGGTGTTACACAGCCGGTTTTGATTCTACTTTAAGCTGCCTCTCTACCTTCCCTGCTACTCCATCCTGATGCTTAGTGTGTGCTCCCAGTATACGTTCTGTTTTCTTAAAGCACTGTGTGTTATGTATCCCCATGTCCTTGTTTGTGCTATGCCTTTGGTTTGAATTTTGCTTTCTCATCTTAAAATTTCACTCTTGTTCTTCATGACTGAGGTTACAGGTTGTTTTTCTTGATTTCCATTAATAGCAATAATCCCCCCTTCCCATGACCATTCTCAAGTGTGTCATTCATATCTTAATTTAATAACCAGATCATATGCCTTATGTCATACTAGTTGTTTACTTCTGAGTCTTTAAAGACCCTCAAGGATGGAAAACATCACCTTCACCTCTTCCAAAACCCAGTGCCTTGTCCTTCGCAGGTTTTTAGCCAATGTTTATTAAATTGAAGCAACATACCCTTAATTGCAATCTGCTAACCCAATCAGAGATTTTAAAGAAGTCTCTTCCTTTATTAAGAAATTATCCCTTCAAAATTACAGTTCTATGGATGTAATATTGCTATAAATGTTTTTGCATGTAATTAAAAATTATAGGCTGATACCTAAGTCCATGTAATTTAATATAGATTAAGAGTAACACAGATATAGTTTCTAGACTTGCGTTGAGTCAACAAGGTTAAACTTTGCAGAGTATTGCAGATACTATTAGGAAGATAGAGTTGAAAAGTGAACCACACAAGCTTAATTCTGTTTGTAGCAATGGCATTAAGGCAAATAATCCATTTTTTACTGAGCCAAAGTCTAAATTGCAGCTGTGATAGACAGCTATATGAGAGAATGAAGCATGATGTGGAGTTTTAGTCTTGAGATAGTCTGAAGGTGTATGTTTCTCATATTAGTCATTAAAGAAAGAAGGAGGCAGTTACTGATGTTTAATGCATTATAATACTAATTGTGTAGTGCTCTAGAGTTTATCAAGTGCTCTCATGTACATTATCTCATTTGAAAACAATTCTTCGAGTAGGTGAGGCAGACATTTCCGTTTTACAGAGGAAGATGCTAAGCACATTCAAAAAGATTCATGCAGTCATCTGAGTCCTCCCACTATGCTCTTCCAGTCACGCTCCATGTGACTGAAATGAAGCATTAGTGGGAATGAAGTGCCTGGTGTGGCCAAGAACACTTCAGTTCTGTACTTTTGGTCTGCTAGAGACAATACCTAGGATACATTTCACACCTTCTGTCTCCACTTAGATTCAAAGTTGAGCATCAGATAAAGAGCCCAACTGTTGTGCCTTCTAGTATTCTTTGAAGTTCCTTGCACTTGTTGAATTTTTGGCATGATCCCATTTAGTATCTTTGAGTTGAATTTGTTATGTTTTGTACAGTCACGCTAAGCCACCTGTTAGATTTACTTGAGAGCTTAGTTGCTGTTTCTTAGCCTGTATTTACTAGACAATTGCTTTTTTAATGAGTGGGCTTATAAAACACCACTAGGTTAACAACCAGCTGGGTAAGTTTAGTTTAATGCTATGATGTTATATTTCCTAGTGTAACAACCACCAGGATGTTATTTTAGAGCCAAATAAACATTCAGGTAGAGTCTTTTATAGGAGGCCTTGGCATCAGTTTGCTCAGAAGAGTATAAGACAGGCTTCACAGCTTGCTAGCAGGAAAGTGTCAGGTGTTCCTCTCAGTGGGAGTCCATACAGTTATCCACCTGCCTGCCCAGAAGCTGTTTTCTCCAGCCCTAGGTGAATTGCTCAGGTGCAAAGACATGAGATCCATGTTGGCAGGCATGGGAAATGCCCTGGCTCAAAAGCCTCATTCTCTATAGGAGCAAAGGAAATAGTTTCCAGGGTCCCCACACGGGACATATGAGTACAACAGTCACTGTTTTCATTAATGCTATGCTTCCTATCAGACTTTTACAGTTCTCCCAAATTATTTTTACCATCACCAGTGCTGCTTAGTAATGTAGTTACTTAGTTCATCTTTCTGGATATGAATAATGTTCTTAAGTTTATTTGGCTCTAAAAAGATATCCTGGCAGGTTTTGCACAGAGAAATGTAACCGTTCAAGGCATTAAGCTTAACAAGCCATCTGACAACTGGCTGCTAATCTGATGATATTTTATAAAGTAGTCCATCCATACTTTCAAGACATGGATGATTATATGTATCTCCTTTTTGTGTTTCAGGAATATGAGGGCAAGAAATTTTTGGAGGGAAAGCTATTTCATTTAGAGTAATCTGATTTTACCATCCATTTATTGTTAAAATTATAATTAGGGTGTACTGTCCTTATTTCCAATGCCATTAAGAGAATGCTTTTTTTTTTTTTTTTTTTTGTAATGGGTTGGGTAACAATGATTTGGGCAACAACAGAGGTGTGGTGCGATGACACATGAATGATTTGGTTGAGTGGTGTGTCCAAGATGTAAAGCAGGTAAGTGGGTGAGTTAGGACTTGAACTTGCATCTCCTGACCTCAGGGCCAGGACCATATTCATCCTGTAAGGAATTCATAATCTGGAGTCATAGTCTGCCAGCAAAGGTACAAGGATGAACTTCTGTTTCATTAGCTACCTAAAGTTTTGTGTCTATGAATTCATGTATATTTTTTTGCCTAGAAAAATTTGCCATACCATTAATCAGGTTGTCTAAGGGTCCTAGGCTCTAGAAAGGCAGAGCAGTGTCTAATGATACCACCACTGTGCTTCACTTCTATTCAAGGCAGGTGGCATTGATGACCATGGGCAGTTCTTGATGTCCTTCTGCTTCCTGGAGAAGACCTGCTGCTCCTAGTTTAAATTTCTGCCCTTTTTGATGTCCTTGAAATGTAGTGTCAGGCTCCATTTCTCATGTGACTGATTTTGCTTGAATAGTTGGCTTCTCTGATATGAATTACAGAATGTTTCTAATTGTGTTCCTCTTTTTCTCTTAACTGTGCTATAGCACAGATGAGGGGAGCATACAGTTTAACAAATCATAAAAATCTGTAATAATCTCTCGGGAGGCAGTTGTGATTTCTTTGGAAAGCTGACCCTTTATTACTCTTGCTAAAATAGACAGTATGCAGTCTAAGAAACCTTGCCTGTGACCTCAGCTGCTTTGGGTACCCCTTTATTAGCAGTCATCCTGTCCTTCTGTATTGAGTTATCCACCCACAGTGAACTTGCCCTATCCTTCCCTTTGGAGACAGCTAGAGTTTGAAGACTGTCCTGAGATTCCACAGCACAACTGTACTATCCTTAGAATTTCATCACTAGAACTATGCGTGTCGGATAGCATCAAGGAACTGATTACTCAAAACAAGTTGCAAACATGATGTGGATGGACAACTGGAAGAGAGTGGTCAGTCAGAGGAAGGCTGCAGATAATTTGAAGTGAAAGTAATGACAGAATCAGTGAGTTTAGCATTTCTAATTCAGATTATAAAACAAGGTGTTGGTGGCAGCCCTGGATTTAGCAAAGTGAAATGGCATCTGAATATAGGAATTCACCCAGTGTCTTTGGGATTCTCAGAGTTGGAGTGAACACAGCTTGGTTTACACCTCCAGAGCTCTTCTGTCTACTTTTCTGTGCTATGTTAAGGGACTGTTTCAATGTATACTATCATGAATAAGGCATGATAGTAATTAAAAATGGAGAAATAGAAAAGTGTAAAAATCTGAGCTTGCGTTATGAGAAGCCTAGTGTTTATGGAACTCAGGGGGAGGGGCTAGAAAAAGTAAGTGAATGTAAGAGTTAAGCTAGTAGACCTAAGTGATCCCTGAAACCTAGTAGATTCTCAGATGTGAGCTCCCTTCCCTCCCCTCTTCTGAGACAGTAGACTGATTTGTTAATTAACACAAACCTGAAAGTGTACTTTCACAATCAAATGGTTATTGTCCTTGTTAGAGTGGTCCATGTAGAAGTACAGAATTTTGTGAACTGTGGAAACTGTTTTAGAATTTTTTTTAAGGACTGTGAAATATATAAACAAAACATTTGCCATTTCAACCATTTTTACACTTAAAATTCAGTGATATTAATTACATTCATGTGTTGCATGACCATGAGCACTGTTTCTAGATTTTTTTATCCCACTTAATAGAAGCTCAGAATTCCTTAAGCACTTTCCCTTTGTCTTGCCCCTGGTAAATATTAATAAACTTTAATCTCTGTACATTTGCCTATTCTGTATATTTCATGTAAGTGGGATATATGTCTATCCTTTTATGTCTGACCTATTTTTCTCAGTGTGTTTTTAAGGTTCACCTATGTTGTGGAATGTATCAGTACTTCATTACTCTTTATGGCTACATAATATTCCATTGTACATATGTACCACATTATTTTTCTTTTTTCCTACTGTAATTGAGTGAAAGTATACAATCCAACTTAAATTTGCATGCCCACCTATCTGCAGCTCCTGCTCATCTTTCGCCGTGAAAACACACTCTTCCTATCCATGCTATACATGTCATATCCTCTCTAACAATCTCTTGTCACCTCCTCTCCACTCTCTCCTCTCCCTTCTAGTAAGAGACCAGTAGGACAGCATCCTGTAGATGCATAGAACCATAAAGTGGACACACCATATGGTCCATTGTGTCCCTGAGTCCAATCCATTCCTGTCTAAAGAGTTGAGCTCAGCAATTATTTATAACCAGGGGCAGCAGCAGATCTAAGAGACATGTCCCCGGGAGATCTCCCAGGCCTTCGGACCATCAGTTGTGGTCTTTTAGTGGAGTTTCTTGAGGTGCACCCCTCTTTTTCTCATGATGCCACTGGGACACACTACGTTGTGTGCCCCATCATAGCTGTCATTGGTGGTGGTCAGGTGCCATCTGGTTCTTCTGGTCACATGCTGATACAATCACCCATGCATGTGGGTCCTTCTGTCTTCTGGTCTCTTTTTCCTCCACGTCTTTGTTGTCTTTAGTGATCACCTGATCTGGCTGAGTTGGGACCATTTGGTGTACCCAGATGGCAGCTTGCTAGCTTTTTTAAGACCCCAGACACCACCCACCAATATGGACTGCAGAAGACTCTTTGCAATAGGCTAGTTATACCAATTGGCCACAATGTCCCCTGAGAGCATGGTCCCCAGACCCCTACTCCTGCTACTCTATCCTTGCAATATTGAGTTATTAGAAGAGTTTTCAGTTTATGTTGAAGTTCAGTTAAGTTGATCTTCTTTCTAATGCATGCTGTCACTGCTTTCACCCAAATTTCTATCAACTGTCTAATCTCTGACCCTCGCCCTTTCCCCTCTCTTGTAACCATCACTCTTTTCTTCTGTACATGAGTCTGTTTTTAAGTTCTTATAGTAGGGATCTCATACAATATTTATCCTTGTGCTGCTGACTGATTTCACTCAACATCTTCCAGTTGAAACCAGGTTATGAAATGCTTCCTAAAATCATTGTTGTTCTTTGTCATTGCATAGTGTTTCATTGAGTATATATACCTTTGTTTGTTTATCCATTCTTCTGTTGTTGGGCATCTGTATTGATTCCATCTTTTTGCAGTTGTGGACTGTGCTGCAGTAAACATTCATGTGCATGTCTCTGTTCATGTGATTGCCCTTGGTTCTGTAGGATATATTCCAAGCAGTGAGATTACTGGGTCAAATGGTATATCTATTTCCAGTTTTTTAAGGAAGTGCCAGACTGCTTTCCAAAAAAGTTGTACCAATTTGCAATCCCACCAGCAGTGTAGGAGAGTTCCAATTTCTCCATAACCTCTCCAGCTTTTGTTGTTTTGTGTTTTTTGTCTCATGGCCATCCTTGTTGGGGTGAGGTGGTATCTCATCATAATTTTGTTTTGGATTTCTTTAATAGCTAATGATTGTGAGCATTTCCACATGTATCTTCTGTCAGTATGTCCTGTTTAGTAAAGTGTCTGGCCATCTCCTTTGCCCAGTGCTTAATTGGGTTATTTACCTTTTTGTTGTTGATATTTTGCAGTACCTTGTAAATTATGGAGATCAGATGTTGATCTGATATATAGTTGCCAAACATTTTTTCCCAGTCTGTGGGTGGTCTTTTAATTCTTTTGACAAAGTCTTTGGATGAGCAAAAGTGTGTGACTTTTGGTAGTTCCCACTTATCTGTTTCTGTTGATCATGCTTCGTTTGTTAGATTTTGAAATCTGTCTAAGTTGGGTAATAAAACTTCCATTGTTGCTCCTATATTTTCTTGCATGATCTTTATCATTTTAGGTTTAATATTAAGGTGTCCTTACGAGTCGGATCTGACTTGACGGCACTTGGCTTTGGCTTTTTTATCCAATTTGAGTTGGTTTTTGTGTAAGGTGTTAGATACGGGTCTTATTTAAATATTTTTGCAAATGGATATTCAATTTTGCTGGCACCATTTGTTAAAGAGACTGTTTTTACCCCAGTTTACAATCTTAGGGACTTTGTTAAATATCAACTGTTTGTAGGAGGATGGTGGCATCTCTGAGGTCTTAACTCTCTTCCATTGGTCTATCAGTCTCTTTTTGTACTAGTACCATGCTGCTTTGCCTACTGTGGCACTGTAATAGGTTCTAAAGTCAGGTGGTGAGAGGTCTCCCACAGTGTTCTTCTTCTTCAGTAGTGCTTTGCTTATCTGGGGTTTCTTCCCTTTCCAAATGAAGTTGGTGATTTGTTTATCCAGCTCATTATAAAATATCATTAGAATTTGTGTTGGAATTGTATTGTATATGTAGATTTCTTTGGGTAAAATAGACATTTTCACAATGTTTACTCTTCCTATACATGAGCAGGGGTAGGTTTCTCCATTTATGTAAGTCTGTTTTTGTTTCTAGCAGTGAAGTCTTGTAGTTCTCTTTGTATAGGTCTCATTTTTCTAGTTAGATTTATTCCTAGGTATTTTAGCTTCTTGGGGGCTGTAGTAAATGGTACTGATTTGGTGATTTCTTCTTTAATGATCTCTTTATTGGTGTAAAGGCATCCTACTGATTTACTTATGTTTATCTGATATCCTGATATTTTGCTGACCTCTTTTATTAGTTCAAGTAATTTACTTATAGATTCTTTAGGATTTTCTGCATATACAATCACATCATCTGCAAATAGGGAGATTTTTATTTCTTTGCTGTTGCAGATGCCCTTTATTTCTTTGTCTTGTCTACTGCTGTGGCCAGAACTTCTAGTACATTGTTGAATAGAGGTAGTGAGAGTGAGCATACTTATCTAGTTCCCATTTTCAAAGGGAATTCTTTCAGTCTCTCTCGATTTAGGATGATGTAAGCTTCTGGCTTTGCATAGATGCCCCTTAATGCACTGAGGAATTTGCCTTCTATTCCTATTTTGCTGAGAGTTTTTTAGCATGAATGGGTGTTGGATTTTATCAAAGGCCTTTTCTGCATCAATTGACAAAAATCAGGTGATTCTTATCTTTTGTGTTATTTATGTGGTTGATCAATTAATTGTTTTTCTGATGTTGAACCAGCCTTGCATCCCAGGTATGAATCCAATTTGGTCATGGTGAATTATTTTTTTGATATGTTTTTGATTTCCATTGGCCAGGATTTTGTTGAAGATTTTTGCATCTAGGTTCGTGAGTGATAACTGGTCTGTAGTTCTCCTGTTTTGTGGGCTCTTTCCCTGGCTTTGCTATCAGGGTTCATAGAACCTTTGGTATGCTGGCTTCATAGAATGAAATTGTGAGTATTCCATCCCTTTCTATGCTGTGAAATAGTCTCAGTAGTACTATAGTTAACTCTTTGCTAAAGGCTTGGTAGAATTCTGTGGTGCAGCCATCTGGACTGGGGCTTTTTTGGTTGGTAGTTTTGGAAGACTTTTTCAATCTGTTTCTTTGTGATGAGTTTATTAAGTTGTTCTACTTATCCTTGTGATAATTTTGGCAGGTGATATGAATCTAGGAATTTGTCCATTTACTCTGTTTTCAAATCTGTTAGAGTACAGTCTTTTGTAGTATTCTGTTATGACAATTTTGATTACTGTTGGATCCATTGTGACTTCTCCCATCTCATTGCTTATTCAGGTTATTTGTTTCCTTTCCTGTTTTTCTTTAGTAAGTTTAGCCAGTGGTTTCTCAATTTTGTTGATCTTATCAAAAAAACAGCTTTTGCTCTTACCAATTTTTTCAATTGTTCTTCTGTTCTCTAATTCCTTTAATTCTGCTTTAATCTTCATGATCTGTTTTCTTCTGGTGCCCAAGGGGTTCCGCTGCTGCTCTCTTTCTACTTGTTCAAGCTGTAGGGTTAATTCTTTGATTTGGGTCCTTTATTCCTTCTGGATATGGGCATTTATAGAGATAAACTGACCTCTGAGTACTGCTTTGGCTGTATCCCGTAGGTTCTGGTAGGAAGTGTTTTCATTCTCATTTGAATCCATAAATTTATTTTTTTCTTGATTTCTTCTATAACCCATGGCTTTTTGAGCAAGATATTGTTCAGTTTTCATGAGTTCCAATTTTTGTCAGTGTTTTTTTCTGCTATTGATTTCAACTTTTGTATCTTTATGGTCTCACAAGATGTTTTGCAGTGATTCAGTGGTTTGGATTTTGTTGAGATTTCCTTTATGTCCTAACACGTGGTCTATTCTGGAAAATGTTCCATGTGCATTGGAGAAGAAGGTGCAGTTATCTGTTGATAGATAAAAAATTTTGTATATGTCAATGAGGCCTAGTTGGTTAATTATGGCAATAAGATCGTCTGTGTCTTTTGAGTTTTTTCCTAGATGATCTGTCCATTACTGAAACCAAAGTGCTGAAGTCTCCCACTATTACTGGGAGTAATCCAACTCAGTTTTCATTGTAGTCAGTGTTTGTTAGATGTATTTAGATGCTGTAGCATTGGGTGCATAAATATTTACTGTTGTTAATTCCTGCGTGTGTGTTAACCTTTCAGCAGTAAATAGTGGCCATCCTTGTCCACTATTAAAATCTATTTTATCTGAGATTAATAGTGCCACACCTGCTCTTCTTTGTATATTGTTAGCTTGGTATATATTCTTCCATCCTTTAATTTTCAGTTTGTTCATATCTTTAAGTCTAAGGTGTGTTTCTTGTACACAACATATAGATGGGTCATGTCTTTTGATCCAAGATGTCACTTGTTGTCTCTTTACTGGAGCATTCAGACTGTTTATATTCAATGTAATTATTGATAGGTATGTGTTTAGTGGTTTCATTTTGATATATTTATTTTTGTGTCAGTGTTTTCTGTGTTGCTGTTCATATTCTGTTGTGGGTCATCCTTCTTTATGTGTTGACTTTTCCTTTACATCTTTTTCAGTGTTGGTTTTGTGTTTGTTGAGTCTCGTGTATTACATTTCTTATTTTGATGTGTTGCATTGTTATTGTGCTTTGCGGCTACTCCTATGATCCCTCTTAATATTCTGAGTTTAATCCCAATTTTAAGTTCTGCGTATCTTATTAACTTCATCTCTGTCAGAAAGGACAGAGATATACTGTAGTATATCCTTCTTTTTAATGTGATGATATTTTAGTTTTCATGATATGATCACTGGTTTCCCTCTTTTAATGTTCCAGCTGTGAATGAATTTTGTGCCTTCTGTAACTGAGTATGTTTCTGTATGTTGTGTCCTGCATTGCCTCCTTAAATATACACTTAATGGTTTTGTTTTTCTAAGCGAAGAGTTTCTTTCAATATTTCTCATAGTTTGGGTTTGGTTTTTGCAAAGTCTCTAGCTTCTGTTTATCTGCAAATGTGAGAGACAGTTTTGCAGGATATATAATTCTTGATTGAAAGTTTTGTTCATTCAGGGCTTTGAATGTGTCATCCCTCTGCCTCCATGCCAACATTGCTACTGCCAAGAAGTCAGACGAAAGCTTACAAGGCTTCCCTTTGAATGTTAGCTTTGGTTTGAGTTTCATTGCCTTTAAGAGTTTCTGCTTATGTTTTGTTTTATTAAGCTTGATTATAATATGTGTTGGTGTCTATTTTTTGTGGGGTTTGATACATGTCTTTGATACCTATGTTTTCTTCTTCCATAATTTCAGGGAAATTTTCTGTCAGCAACTCAACAATAATACTCTCTGTGTTTTCAGGAATTCCTCCCTGTTCAGGAACTCCAATTAATTGTAGATTATTCCTTTTGATAGAGTCCAACATGTTTCTTAATGCTTCTTCATTTTTCTTATTTCTTTTTTCTGATTTCTCCTTATAAATTCTGGTGTCGGTAGCTCTATCTTCAAGGTCACTCAGTCTAATTTTCAATTTGTCAGTTCTGCTCTTTTGGCTTTGAATTGTCTGATTCTGTAATTTTGTTATTGTTCTATTGGATTTCAGAATGTCGATGTTCCATCATTTTGAATAGCTTGCTTAATTTTTCATTTTGTTCTGCTGCATTTTGTTTAATCTCCAGGAGTGCTGTCTATATAATTCTTTTGTACTCGACCTCCAATAGTTTCAGAAAGGCTTCTTCATCTGGGAAGTTTGTTGATTCTTTAGTTTAGGAGTTTGCTGGAACCACGGTTAGATGTTTCTTTAAATGCCTGGCAATGGTTTGTTGCTTACAGGATATCTAGAAGCTGTTTAGTTTCTCTGGTGTTGGCTTAACAGGAGCTGAGGCGTAGTTCTCAGAAGAGAGCTGGTCACCAGCTACCTCTTTGTACTCTAGTGACCAGCCCCAGTGGATTCTCTGGGGTGGCAGTTTCTGCCTCTTGGCTGGCAAAGACATAACCCTATTTATGGTGTCACTTGGGGGTGCATCAACCGACCCTATGATATGGGTTGGTAAAGGCTGGAAGAGATGTAGTCAGGCTTCACAGCAGTTATTTCTATAGAAAGTCTTATTTTAAAAAGCTAAAAGCTACCTGACTGCTTTCACAATCAGTCAGGCTATCAGATGTGGCAAGCCCATCCTTCCAGCTAACACTGGAGACAGCTTTTTGGCCTTCCCCAGATGCTATGATTTATTTCATAGTATGGAGAGGCTGCTGAGCTGTTGTTGTCCCCTCATGTGTCTACCTGTAAGGCAACACTGTGCTAAACACAGCCTTTCTGCTGGAAAAGCACTCTCCAGACTGACACTGACTCCCAGTCTGGGAATTAGCCCCTGATGAGGCCTCTGGTTGGGTAACTCCACCTCTCAGTCAAACAAGATAGTGTCTTAGTTAAGCTCCCCCTTGTGCTGTGGAAGAGCTGAATCTATGGCAGATCTCTGAAAAGGGAGGGTGGAGGGACTGTGGTGCCCTCAGTCTTCTGCTGGGCTCTCACAATGTGGTTATTCCACACACTGTCTTTCCACTGCAGCACTTGCTGTTAACTTCACAAGTGCGGTACGGCATAGCTGCTGGCTCATGCCCATCCCCTGCCTAGTGGCCAACAAAAAGAAAAGAAAAGTTAAAAACGCCAAATAACTTTGGTCCACATGAGCTGGCCTCTCAGTGAGAGCAGAATTCAGCAGTAAAGAGGAAGTTTCCTGCTTAGTCACATGTAGTCCAAACTGACAGCACTATGCCATGTCCTAAATCTCACTGGGTGTCCAGAAAGCTACATTCAATTATCAATCCAGGCCTTAGTTTTCAGAGGGGATTAAGAAGATGTGTGTCTATTCTGCTATCTTAACTGCAACCCCCTGTGTGTACCATATTTTTTTATTGCATTGTTGGACACTTTGGTTGTTTCAACCTTTCATCTATTGTGAGTAACACTACAGTGAACATTGATCTACAAGTACCTGTTTTTGTTCCTGCTTCCAATTGTTTGGGTTGTATACATAGGAGTGGAATTTCCAGGTTAAATAACAGTTCTATGTTTAACCTTGTTAGGAACTGCCAAACTATTTTCTAAGGTGGTTGTACCATTTCAGAGTCCCACCAGGAATGAATGATGTTTTAGAACTTTTAGCATTATTGTTTAAGTTATCTGTTGCTGTATGGCCATTCCAAAGCATAGTAGTTTAAAAAAAAAGGACAATGATTTATTGTTTCTCCTGACTCAGTGGTTTGGCTGAGTCTCAGACAGGTGTTTTTTGCATATTCACATGAGATCTCTTGTGCAGAGGCATTCATCTGGGAGCTCAGCTGGGCTCAAATGTCCATGATAACTCTTCTCCCTCAGTACTCTCCACTCATAGCCTCTCAGTATTTGGTAGCTTATCCTGAGTTTCTTATGTGACAGCTAAATCCTAAGCTGTCAGCCAGTGTTGTCATAATGTCAGTTCAGCTTCATTCTCTTTGTCAAAGCAGGTTGTGAGGACAGGCTACTTTCAAGTGGAGGGGAAACAGCTGTCACAGAGGGAAGTGAGATAAAACCATATATTGCACTCTTTAATTCATCACAGTTCTCTATTTTCAGACAGTGTGATAATACATATTTACAATTTAAAGAGTATGTTTGCATAATTATCAAGCATGATCTCCAGAGTAGTTATAACCCTTACATGTAAGAAAAGCATATCTCAAAGTACATAAGTGGCTTGCCTAATTTCTTGTTACAAGTAGAGCTGGAAGGAGAACTTTGAAGCCTGTGCTTCCTCTGCTACAGAAGCTGCTCATGGGAGTGAGTACGATTTTTGGAAATAACTGGATGTTGTTCTACATCCATTTTGCTTTTTTAAAAAAAGAGGTGGAGTTGGCTGAGGTAGGTTTTTGTTAAAAAATTCAGTGTGACCATGTCACTTAATTTTCTTGCATGGCTTTTGAGTGTCTCCTGAGCAAAGGTTGTATACCTGGAATGTGAATGTGGTCTTTCAAGGAAGTATTTCAAACATGCTACAAGCTCCTTTGCCAGTGCTGTTTGTCACATCTCTTGCACACGATGTGCCTGGAGATCTGTGGAGGTAGCTTTATCCTGGGCTTCTAGGCTGTGGAGTCACCAGGGCTGGGTAGTCTCTAAATGTAATTTCCAGATCTGTGCCTGCAACATCTGAAAGCACTGTGTTGGCTTGCAGTCATTTTACTTTCTTTTCTAACTCTACTTCAGAAAACTTTTGGGAAATAGGAAAAGTTTGAAATTAAGACATTTTATTTTAAAAAACTTTGCCTTCTTAAACACATCTCTCCAGTTTTTCCTTCATTGCCCTCTGTCATCTCCACAGTGGAAACAAATCTTTCCTTGTATGTGTTTGTTTTTCGCTCATTTCTGTTTTGCATCTTTTCAGCAGTGCTGCAGTGCTGTTTTCCCAGTGTTAAATTTGTTATTTTCATTCTTTTTATTTCATACAAAGAGTTTCGCCATCGTCTTGTGATGATATTCTTTCATGTGGCTGATTTTAGCCACTCACTTTCTTATGATCAGTTACTTAAAATCGTTTTCTTGGAGTCCCAAAGTATTACATGCATTTTTCAGAGTGTTGAAATTATTATATAATTAGATATTTTGTCATTTTGTGGAGAAATTTTTTATTGTGGTAAGTACATGTATATACAAACAAATTTGCTATTTCAACATTTTTAATGTGTGGTTTAGTGAGCTTACTTATTTATGTTCGTCATGTTGTGCAACCATCACCACTATGTGGAAAATTGAAATACTTCATTGTGGTGAACTATATGCAATAGAAAATATTCCATTTTAACCATTTTAAAATGTACAATTCAGTGACATTAATTACATTTGTCACATTGTGCAATCACCACTATCCATTTCTAAAAGTTTGTTACCACTCCAAACAGAAATGCATAATGTCATTTAGCTTTAACTCTCATTTCTCTCTCCTCCAGTCCCTGGTAACTACTAATAAGTTTTTGTCTCTATACATTTGCTTATTTTAGATATTTCATATGAGGGGGTCATAGAATAATTTATTTCACTCAGCATAATGTTTTCAGATTCATCCATATTATATATAGCACAGTATCCGAACTTCATTTCTATTCATTGCTGAGTAATATTGCATTGTGTATGTATATACCACGTTTTGTTTCTCCATGTGTATGTTGATGGACATTTAGGTTGTTTCTACCTTTTGTGAAAAGTGTTGCAAGGAACACTGCTATACAAGCATTTGTGTCACTTTTTTCAATTCTTCTAAGTCCCTACCTAGGACTAGGATTGCTGAATTACATTACGATTCTGTGTTCAGCTTTCTGAGGAGCCGCCATACTGTTTTGCACAGTGATAGCACCATTTTACATTCCTCCTAGCAAATAATTTATATATATCAACAAGTATTTATTTGCTGACTCAGCAGCAGTATATTGAGTTCCTACCCTGTGTCAGTGATTCTCACAAGCATTAAGATTATAGTGATTATAGACAAGAAAACACAGTGTCATGGAACTCCATTTGGAAGTATTTTGTATTCTGAAATAGGTACCTGTTCTGAAATGTCTGAAGTTTTATGTTTTCTCTTTTATTTTTTTATTATGATTAAGCAAAAGCATACAATCCAAATCAATTTTGCATGCCCGCCTACCTGCAGCTCTTTCTGCTCTCCTTGCTTGGTGGCAACACATGGCTCCTTTTTATTCTATACTTGCTGTATCTTCTTAACAATCTCCTGCCCCCACCTCTCCACTCTTTTCTCTCCCGTCTAAAAAAGACCTGTAGGACAATTTCTTATAAATGCATAGAACCATAAAGCACACACACCGTGTGGTCACAGTATGTCCCTGAGTCCAGTCCATTCTTGTCCAAAGAGTTGACCTCAGTAGTGTTTCCTGGTCAGGGGCAGCAGCAGATCTAGGGGCTGTGCACCCATGGGATCTCCCAAGCCATCACATCATCAATTGTGGTCTTTTAATAGAGTTCTTGAGCTGTGCCCCTCTTCTCATTTTGCCACAGGGACTCTACTCTGATTGAGCTTTGTAACTTCCCTAACTGAGTGGAATTCTGGATACTCTATCATGCGTTGCCTCCTTAAGTATACACCTGATGCTTTTGTTTTCCTAAATGAAGAGTTTCAGTAATTCTTGTAGTTTGGGTTTGGTTTTTACAAAGTCTCTAAGGTTCTGTTTATTTGTGAATGTCTTAACTTCACCTTCATACTTGAGAGATGATTTTGCAGGATATATAATTCTTGTTTGGAAATTTTTCTCCCTCAAGACTTTGACTGTGTCATCCCACTGTCTTCTTGCCAACATCATTTCTGCTGAGAAGTTAGACAAAAGCCTACAGTGCTTCCCTTTGTACGTCAGCTTTGCTTTACGCCATGCTGCCTTTAAGCACCTCTCTTTGTGTTTCATTTTATTAAGCTTGATTATAATATCTCTCAGTGTTTTTCTTTTGGGGTCTAGTTTTTGTGGCATTTGCCAAACATCTTGGATATCTATGTTCTTTTCTTTTGTAATTTGAGGGAAGTTTTCTGTCAGCAACTCTACAATACTCTGTATTTTCAGTTATCCCTCTCCATTTAGGAACTCCAATTAATTATTTATAGATTATTCCTTTTAATAGAGTCCCATATGTTTCTTAATGCTTCTTTATTTTTCTTATTTCTTTTCTGTTTCCTCTTCGTAAATGCTGGTGTCAGTTGTTCTATCCTGGCTTCTATCTCTTGGCTTTGAATTGAATTGTCTAATTCTGTAATTTTATTATGATCTGCTGGATTTCAGATTGTGGACGTTCCATCAGTTCCAATAGTCTACTTAATTTTGCATTTTGTTCTGTTGTGTTTTGTTTAATCTCTAGGAATGCTCTATACATAATTCTTTTGTACTTGACTCTGATAATTTCAGAAAGCCTCCCTTATCTGGAAAGTTTTTTGATTCTTTATTTTAAGAGCTTTCTGGAGCCATGGTGGACTGCTTCTTTAAATGGTTAGATATTGATTGTTATCTTTGTGCCATCAGGAAGCTGTTCAGTTTCTCTGGTGTTACCCCAATAGGAGCTGAGGTATCGTTCTAAGAAGGGAGTTATGGCACTACTGGATTTGCTCTCCAACTACCTCTGTGTTCTCTAGTAACAAGCCCCCAGTGGACTTTCTGGGGTGGCAGGCCCCACCTCCTGGCTGCTGAAGGTGGGGGTTACTTGTGATGACTTTCTGTCATTAAAACAGTCGAGCCTGTGGTGTAGCTCAGGAAATGCAGGAGAGAATGATAACACCCCACTGAGCTGCCTGTACAGCTGCACTCTGTAGGCGTGTTTAGGTGAAAAACTGTTTATTTGCTGAAAGGAGCACTGTGCAGCATCCATCAAAAGCAGCTGGACCCTCAGGGGTAGCTGGGTCCACCTCCTGGCTGGCAAAGATGATGGCCTACTTTTGGGGTCACTGGGGTCCATCAGCTGATGCTATGATGTGAATCAGTGAAGGGTGGTATAGATGCTGCCACCTCACTCAGCAGTCTGGTGGTCTTATTTTAAAGTGGCAATTTACTGTTGAGTGAGGAGCTGTCTGTCAGCTGCTGAAATCAGTCAGACCCTCAGGTGTGACAGGCCCTTGCTTCCAACTGGCAGTGAAATCACCTCTTAGGCCATCCCCATCCTCCATGACATGGTTCAAAGAAAGAGGTTAGGGCCTTGCCACCCTCATCTGCCAGGCTCCACTCATAATTCTAGGCACAGTTGTCTTAAACATAGCTTTTCTGATGGAGAAGCACTATCCAGACAGGGACTGCTGCTCAGTGTGAGAATTAGCCCCAGCTGAGATGTCTGCTGTGGCTGACTCCACCTCTTAGCTGACTAAGATGGTGTCCCTCCCAAGCTGCCCTTCCTGATGTGAGTCAGCAGAATCTATGGGGCAGTTCAGAGAAGAAATGGTGGAGGGGCACTGGTGCCCTCAGTCAGCAGCTGGGCTCCCAAGATGTGACTGTCCCAAACACAGTCTTTCTGCTGCACTGTATATTGTTTACTTAAGCACTGCAGTTCATCATATTAGCCAGCTTATGCCCAGTCCCCACCTCCCAGATAACAAAGAAGGCATGGGTACCTGCAGCCCTCTCAAATGATGTGTCAGTAGAAGCAGGACTCAGTGTGCCACCATCTTGTCTTCAAGAGAGGTAGTTTCCATCTTACTGGTGCCTAGTCCAACCTGAGAACCCTGCAGCAGATCCTAGGGCTCCCAGGATGTCCACGCTGCTCCATTCAGTTGTCATTGCAGGCCTTAGTTCTCAGAGGGAATTGAGGAGACTTGTGTCTAGTCTGCCATCTTGGCCCTGCCCCCATTCTCAGAGTTTTCTGACAATAAGTGAGCACATGATCAACAGCTACTCTTCATTTTGCTTTAAGCTAGTGTTATGGGTTGAATGTGTTCCCCCCAAATATATGTTGTAAATCCTAAGTCCTGTGGTTGTAGTCCCATTTGAGGATGGTGTTTTCTTTGTTATATTAATGAGAGCATGTCAGTATAAGGTGTGTTTTAAACCAATTGTTTCTGATATATAAAAGAGAAGACTAGGTACAGAAGAAAGCAAATGTGACCAGGAAAAGACAGATGGCAGCTGGAGATCTCCAAGGAACACTAAGAAGAATGTTATAGAAGATGAAACAAGGATATTCCCCCAGAGCAGAAAGAGAGCTTTCCCTAGAGTTAGTGCCCTGAATTTGGACTTCTAGCCATCTAAACTGTATTTCTGTTAACAGCAGCACTAAGAATGCTGATATTGGAAGCACATTTGGAAATGACACGATTATAGCCAATTCAAATGCAATGAATTTTGGGGAATGCCAGCAGTGGGGACTATTTGAAGGGCTAGCAGTCTTAAGACTCCAAGGTTATGTTAAAGTGTTTTAAGTTAACATACAGTATCCTGGCTTTCATTTCAATCTAGACATTCTGTTTTCTGATTGTATGACAGATTGATGATGTGGTGACAGCAAGTGTTTGGACAGAGAGAGAAAAGCCAGCACAGAGAAGTTAACAGAAGCCCTCCTCTGTCCTTAGAGTGAGCCACCCTTGTAGAAGTTGGTGTTCAGCTGACTTGCTACCCTTTCTTTGCTGAAGCTTTCGTTGGCCATTCCAGCAGAAAATACTTACTGCCTTCTCTAAAGCCAGAATACTTTGTGTTACTCATAAGGCACATATTTCTGACTGCCTATTCTGCTTTGTCAGTGTTGTACTTTCTTATCTCCTTCATTTGATTTTAAGTTACCTGGAGACAAGAATTCTTCCTTCAACATGTATGTATCCTCATTGCTCCTAACTGCCCAACTGGCGCCTAGGTTTCATTTGGTCCAGAATTGCACTGTTGCTGTTATGTGCTGTTGAGTCGACTCCAACTCATAGTGACCCTATGTACAACAGAACAAAACACTGCCTAGTCCTGCACTGTGTACATGATTGTTGTTATGCTTAAGACTCTTGCTGTAGCCACCATGTCAACCTGCCTCCTTGAGGGTCTTCCTCTTTTTTGCTAACATTCTATTTTTTTTGTGCCAGGAAGTGATCCCTCCTGACGACATGCCTAAAATGTGTAAGGCGTAGCTTTGTCATCCTTGCTTCTAAGGAACATTCTGGTTGTATTTCTTCCAAGACAGATCTGTTTATTCTTTTGACGATACATGGTGTATGAGGGCTGACAATTAAGTTCACTAACTGACCATCATGTGCTTACGTTGGCAGCGCTATACAAACAACTCAGTAAGGTTTCATAACCTTGGTATATCAGTGTCTCACAGCTGTGTTGCTGTCAATATGTGGCAGTCTTGCTGAGTGGCATTCATTATTACTGTGTGTTTTTGTATGCTGTCACAAGAATGTTGGAGGTTGAATTAGAGCAACAAACATTAAATTCCTTGTCAAACTTTGTGAGAGTGGAAGTGAAATCTGGGACATCTTAGTCCAAGTTTATGGGGATAAGGCCATGAAGAAAATGGCAATGTACTAATGGATTAAACATTTTTCTGAGGGGAGAGGAAGTGTCATTGATGAAGAGAGGTCAGGGCAGCCAGTAACGAGCAGAACTGATGAAAACATTGCAAAAATTCATTGTATTGTGCATCAAAATCATCAGCTGACTGAAAAGCATAGCAGACCAAGTAAACATGGATAGAGGAACAGGAAAATCTTAACTGAAAGTCTTGACATGACACAAGTGTGTCCAAAAATAGTACTGAAGAAGCTCACCAATGAACAAAAGCAAGGGAGAGTCAAAGTCTGCCAAGATCTTTTGGAGAGGCAAGATGATATTTTGGATTGTGCTATCATTGGTGATAAAACATGTATGTACAATATGACCTTGAAACAAATTGTCAAAGTGCACAGTGGAAGTCAGCCAATTCTCTATGATGAAAATGTTCTGTCAGTCCAAATAAAAAGTCAAAATGATGTTGCTCATTTTTTTTAATGTATGTATATATATCAGAGGTGTTGTTCATTATGAATTTGTACCAACTGGACAAACAGTTAACCAATTTTACTATTTGGAAATGCTGGAAAGGCTGCATGAAAAAAGTTACATGAAAACAACCTGAAGTTTTCAACAACTCGTGGGTCTTGCATCATGACAGTGGACCAGCTTGCATGGCACTGTCTGTGAGGGACTTTTTAGCCAGTAAACCAATAACTGTATTGGGACACCCTCCCTACTCTCCTGATCTGGCCCCAAATGAGTTTTTTCTTTACCCAAAGAGAAAGGAAATATTGAAAGGAAGACATTTGGGTGACATTCAAGACATCAAGGGTAATACGACAACAGCTCTCATAGTCACTTCAGAAACAAGTTCCAAAGTTGCTCTGAAGGATAGACTAGGCATTGACATCAGTACATAACTTCACAAGGGAAATATTTTGAAGATGACTGTAGTGACATTCAGCAATGATGTATGAAACACTTTTTTTAGGATAAATTTGTGAACTTAATTGTTGTATCTTATCTTCAATATTCTCCAACACTACAATTCAAAGGCATCAGTTCTTCTGTCTTCCTTTTGTCCAACTTTCTCATGCATATGAGGCAGCTGAAAATACTGTTGATTGTGTCAGGTGCACCTGAGTCTTCGCTTTTCAACCCTTTAAAGGGTTGAAATCTTTTGATTTCTTAACTGCTTTTTCCATAACTGTTGATGGCGGATCCAAGGAAAATGAAATCCTTGACAACCTCAATCTTTTCCCCATTTATCATGGTGTTGTGTATTGGTCCAGTTGTGAGGGTTTTTGTTTTCTTGATGTTGAGGTATAATCAATACTGAAGGCTGTGGTCGTGGATCTTCATCAGTAAGTACTTTAAGTCCTGTTCACTTTGAGCCAGCAAGGTTGCATTATCTGTATAACACAGGTTGTTAGTGAGTCTTCCTCCAATCCTGATGCCACATTCTTCTTCATATATTGCAGCTTCTTGGACTATGTACTCAACATATAGCTTGAATTGTGAAAGGAAACAACTCTGATGCACATCTTTCCTGACTGTCAACCATGCAGTGTCTGTTTGTTTTTATCAAATGATTGCCTCTTGATCCATGTATAGACTCCTCATGAGTGCAATTGAATGTTTTGGAAGTCCTATTCTTCACAATATTATCCATACTTTATTATGATCCACACACTCAAATGCCTTTGATTATGAGTTCTAACAATTAGGTCTACGAATGTAATTGTTAATTGCTGTGTATATCACTACGGTCACCTTTGAAGTACTCCCCTTGAGAATCTGTGCACTGATGCTGGTGCCTAGTCCACCCTTCAAAGCAATTTTGAATCTCTTTCTGGAATGGCCATTGTGCACAGTGGCAGGGTGGTAATTTCACAAACTTAATTGTATAGTTGTCTGTAAGTTTTTCGCCAGTAACAAATAACTGTACTGGGACACCCTCCTTATTCACCTATCTGGCCCCCAATGACTTTTTTCTTTACTCAAAGATAAAGGAAATATTAAAAGGAACACATTTGGATGGCATTCAGGACATCAAGGGTAATACGACAAAAGCTGTGATGGCCATCCAAAATTGTTTTGACTAGTGCTGGCACTGGTACAAGCTTCCCAAGGGGAGTACTTCAAAGGTGATTGTAATGATATTTAGCAATAAGGTATGTAGTAATTTTTCTAGGATGAGTTCGCAAACTTAACAGGCAGTCCCAATAGTCAACAAAACACAGATATTCTGGTTTTCTTTGCTTTTAGCCAAGATCCATCTGACATCAACAGTGATTCCATATCTCTTCTAACTGGTTCCATATCTCTTCTAAATCTGGTCAAATTGTCAACATGTTGCCTTTGAATGATCTTCAGCAAAATTTTACTTGCATGTGATATTAATAATATTGTTTGATAATTTCCTTATTGTGATCACCTTTCTTGTAAAGAGGCATAAATATAGATCTTTTCCAGTCAGTTGGTCAGGTAGTTATCTTCCAAATTTCTTGACATAGAAGAGTGAGAACTTCCAGTACTGCATTCGTTTGCTGAAACATCTCAGTTGAGATTCCATCAACTCCTGAAGCCTTGTTTTTGCCATTGCTGTCAATGCAGCTTCAGCTTCTTCCTTTGTTACCATCAATTTCTGGTCATATACCACCTCTTGAAATGGTTAAATTTGACCAATTCTTTCTGGTGTAATGACTCAGTATATTCTTTCCATCTTCTTTCAATGCTTCCTGAGTCACTTAATATTTTTCCCTGTAGACTCCTTCACTATTGCAACTCAAGGCTTGAATTTTTTCTTCAGTTCTTTCAGCTTGAGAAATGCAGTGGTGTTCTTCTCTATTGGTTTTCTATCTCCAGGTCTTTGCACATGGCCTTATAATACTTTGCCTTCGCAAGATGCTCTTTGAAATCTTTTTTTTCAATTCTCTTCATTATTTTTTCCTTTTGTGTCAGCTACTTGATGTTCAAAAGCAAGGTTCAAAATCTCTTCTAACATCCAATTTGGTCTTTTCTTTCCTTCCTGTCTTTTTAATGACCTCTTGTTTTCTTCATGTATGATGTCTTTGGGGTCATTCCACAGCTTGTTTGGTCATCAGTCATTAGTATTCAGTGTGTTGAATCTATCCTGAGATGGTCTCTAAACTTTTGTATTTTGGCTCTTGTGGGCATTTTCTAATTTTCTTCAGTTTCAATTTGAACTTGCAAATAGGCAATTGATGGTCTGTGCAGTATTCAGCACCTGGCCTTGTTGTAACTAATAATGTTCAGCTTTTCCATTGTCTCTTTCAAAAGATGTAGTCAGTTTAATTCCTGTTTATTCCACCTGTGCAGTGAAGAAGCTGTTGGTCTTGCAAAATTCTTTATGTGATCTTCAGCGCCATTTTTATTACCAAGGCCCTATTTTCCAACTATGGATCCTTCTTTGTTTCTAACTTCTGTATTCTAATCACCAGTAACTATCAATGTCATCCTGATTGCATGTTCGGTCAATTTTAGACTACAGAAACTGGTAAAAATCTTCAGTTTCTTCTTCTTTGTCCTTAGTTGTTGGTATGTAAATTTGAATAATAGTCATATTAACTAATCTTCCTTTTAGGTGTATAGATATTAACCTATCCTGACAGCATTGTCCTTCAGGATGGATCTTGAAATGTTCTTTTTGATAATGAATGCAATGCCATTCCTCAAGTTGTCATACCAGGCATAGTAAACCATTTGGTTGTCTCATTCAGAAAGGCGAATGCCAGTCCATTTCAGTTCACTAATGCCTAGGATATGATTTCTAATTTTCCTAGATTCATGCTTTGTGCATTCCATGTCCTGATTATTAATGGATGTTTACAGCTGTTTCTTTTCATCCTGAGTCATGCCACATCAGCAAATGAAGGTCCTGATATCTTGAATGCATCCACGCCATTTAGATAGACTATACTTTGAGGAGCCAGCTCTTTGCCAGTTGTCTTTTGAGTGCTTTCCAACCTGGAGGGCTTATCTTCCGGCAGTATATCACACAATGTTCTACTGCTATTTATGAGGCATTCTCAGGCTAATTCTTTCCAGAGTTAGACTGCCAGGTCCTCCTTCCTAGTCTCAGTCTGGAAGCTCAGCTGAGACCTGTCTGCTCTGGGTGACCCTGCTGCTATCTTAATACTGGTGGCATAGCTTCTAGCATCATCACAACATGCAAGCCCCACAGTGACACAAACTGATAGATGTGCATGGGGTGGATCTCATTCGCCCTTGGAAAACGTAATATCAGATTGTGTCATACATTAACATTGTCCATAAATAAAGTCTTTTTGTTAACTGCATAGTAACCATGTGCTCTTGGATGGGGTTCAAGCTCTTAAAACTCACTGAACTTTATGTAAGTATGAAATGGGATTTCAGCATGTTAATAAGGAAGATGACTTTTGCTGCTAGCTTTTTTTTTTTTTTTTTTAGCAATTCTCAGTTCACCATGAGTCACAATCAACTCAGGAGAAACTGGTTCTTAGAGAGGTTGTTTACCTCAGTTTAATAAGTCAAGAGAACATAGTTACAGAAACATTTTTAACTTTCCAAAGCCACACATTTTTTTAAGACCCTGTGAACTGGAAAAATGAGCAATGGCTTAGATCCCTTTAGACAGCTTATCTAAGTATTTCAGGTTGTACTTTTCCTTCCTCTCAACCATGTTCATAGCAAAATGTGCAAGTCTTCAGAAGGCTTACCTTTCAAACCTATGACTAAGTCTCCAGGCTTGAGGATGTCTTTCAGTATCATAGATGCTATCAAGCATGGTAATACCACCCTCGAATTGTCACAGATGATATCTAGGGGGTTGTTCAGCTTGAAAATTCTTAACAGTTCTGTCTAAGTTAAGATCACAGACTTACTGATTGTATTGGTAAGCCTAAAACCCCCAAAAAACCCAACTTGTTGCCGCTGAGTTGATTCTGACTCATAGCAACCCTATATTTCATTATTTAAATTTGTAAAATACAGTCTACAATTTCAATTTGTAATTATGTTGTAACTAAGTAGTCAATTACAACAGTCAAAAAATTCAACAAAGTTTTGTATACTATTTTTTTAATTTTATTGCATTACATGCCCCAGTTTTAAAAATCAAATAAAGCCAAAAGGCTTACAAGGAAATATTTCAATCTACTCTCTAGCCCCTGCTTACCCTCGTGCTGTGCCCCAGGTACGACTAACCCATTCTGTTTATTTTAGCTCTTCTAATATTTACTGCTGTATTTCTAAATAATATGCTCATTATGCTATTTATTAATTTGTTGACTTTAGACCTATTGACTGTCGTTATGGTTTATTACTTTCTCATATAACCCCCACTGCTCCTACCAAACAGTCATATGCCTTCCCTCCATTCTCACAGTATTACATATCTCATATTTAGGTTAAATAAATATTATAGTATTTTAACTTATACAAAATTACTCTGGACCAAATTATAGCCTATGTTGGTATTTTCTTTCTCTCACAGTCTTTTTGCTCCACTGAGTTAACAGCTACCTTGTTTTCTATTCGCTTAGTTTTCTACATTTCTGGTATTAGTTTTTTTCTCTACTCTTTCAACAAACCCGTCACGCACCTAGAAAGACTTGCTCTGAGCTCCCAGACCTAGTTCCAGGCCCTCTGGCTGTTGCCATTTTTTTCTTGGCGTCACTCTCTGTCCCTATGCTCCTGTTTGTGTCTGCAAGACTGCCACACTCGCTCAGCCTGCATGGGAGCCTCTGCTTTCTGAATCCTGTGTGTTCTTCTCTCTTGGTTTATGTCCTCATTTCCAGGGGCTTCCTAAGCAGGGAGCTGTGAGAGAGAAACTTTTGTTTGTGTTGTATAAAAATATGTCTCCATATAACCTTCAAATCTGATGTATCTTTTTCTGCTCCATTGTCCTCTTTTTTACCTCTCTCACTTGCTTTGTTCTTGTAAGTTTATACCTTTTTTCTTCATTTCATTTAGTTGGCATTAGATGATAAATAGATTGTGTGTTTAATATGTGTGTGTGTTTTTAATGAAATTAATTCAACAATTTTACTTAGGACTTATGTAAGATACTGCAGGGCTTACAAAGAAAGACAATCTCTGTGCTAGGCAGGCTTTGTAAGGCAAATGTTACTGCTTACCTTTTAGGGGTGGTGAACCTGAGATCCACGGAAGCTAACTAGCTTTCCCCAGGCCATACAGTTAATAACTGGGAGAGCTGAGATTTGAAACCAAATCTGTCTGAATCAAAACCTCTTCTACCCTGCCACACAGATAAGTAAAGCCCAAGAGACAGGAGCCAAATGTTGCTAGGTGTAGAGTCTTAGTAGAGGATACCATAATTGGCCGGAGTAATTAGAGTGGGCTTCACAGAAAGAGCAAAGATGAATGGGAAGTGTAATTCCATGTAGAATGAATCATGTGAGCAGTCAAAAAGCAGTCAGCAATATTGAGAAACAGCAAATGCTGCAGAGTAGCACATTGGCGCCAGGTGAGTAGTGAAGTAGGTAGGAGTCACCTGTCTGACCTTAGGAAGAACTGGTTTAATCTGTGACATGAGGTTAATGATAGTTTCTTCACAGTGTAATTTTGAAGATTAAATAATATATGCAAAAAATACATTTTGTTAACTTTGAAGCACTTCATAAAGATAAGGTATTAGTCTTATTAGCCTAGAGGGATCAACTGTGATTGTACAAGACCTGAAATGCCAATCTGAGGAATTTTTCGTCTTTTCCTAGGCAAAGGAGAAACAAAAAATAATTCTGATCAGGTAGTGAGTGTCAACCAAATGGGCAAAGCAAACATCTGTTACCTAGATTTCTAACTCCCAGCTGTGGTTCTGTGCAGGGCTGGGACAGTCAGGCTGGGAGCTGCAGTGGCCCTTGTGTTCTTGCTGTGGAACAGGGCTTCTTCTCAGAAGGGAGCCCAGTGGAAAATTTTAAGCGGCAGTTAGGAACTCTGTGTATGGTCTTGGAAACTGAAGACGTTCCTTGAAAAGTAAAATCACAAGGCTTTGTAAACTCAAGTGATAGCTTTGACCATTATCTGCTTGTCTCTCTTGCCAACTCTAGAGTTTTCTTGGGATGTTATCAGGGCCAGTATCAGAACAATGCCCGCTTCTGTGTTGTTTTTAACCTGACTTACAAATTACCAGTCAGCAGAGGTAGGCTATTTCAGACTACATACTTGATTTTTGCAAAAATGTAGAGACTTGTTTTGGTTCTTGCCCTTTTCTTTTCCCAGTGAAGGTACTTTTTATGTTCAGGTTTACAGGTGAGTGAAACTTTTTTGAGAACTTGCCTGATGTATCTGAGGAGGACTGACATTTTCTATCACAAGTTTTAACAATATCATGCCCAAGCACTACACTTACTTCAAAATCAAAACAAAAACCAACCAAAACTTCCTATGATTGCTTCTAAGAAGCAAGATGCTTTTTTGTTTTATCAGATTTTTTAAAATTGTGTTTTAAATGAAGTTTACACTTCAAGTCAGTTTCTCGTACAAAAACTTACCTACACTTTGTTATGTGATGCTGTTTGCAGTCCCTAAACTGTTACAACATTCTCCTCCTCTCCACCCTGTAATAGCCATGTCCGTTTAACCAGTCTCCCTCTGCCTTCTCATCTTGCCTTGAGATAGGAGCTCCCCAGTTAGTCTCATGTGCTTCTTAAGCTAATAGGCACCTCTTTACCAGTATCATTTTATACCTTATATATACCAGTTTAATCTTTATTTGAGGAGTTGACTTTGGGAAGGGTTTCAGTTCTGGGCTAATAGACAGCCCGAGGGTCTTCTGGGGACCCTCCAGTCTGCGGATCATCCAGTCTGGTCATTTTGGTAGAGTGTGAGTTCTGTACCCCCCATTTCTCCCACTCTATCAGGAACTCTGTTGAATTCCCTGTCAGGGCAGTCATTGGTGGTGTGGTAGCCAGGTTCCATCTAGTTCTTCCTGTCTCATGGTGATGTAGTCTTTGCTTTATGTGGCCCTCTCTGTCTCTTGGGCTCATACTTTCCTTGTCTTTGATGTTCTTCATTCTCCTGTGCTCCAGGTCGGTTGAGACCAGCAGATGCTTCTGAGACGTCTGCTTGCTAACCTTTTAAGACCCAGACACCACTTACCAAAGTGGGGTGCAGAACATTTTCTTAATAAACTTAGAAGTAAGATACTTTTGATCATTGCCAAACTATTTAAAACTTGAGGTTTCAACAGTACAGTTGATACAGCATTATCTGATTATTTTTATTATTGTTGATAATGATTCTGTTCTTGAAACAGAATTACAATTAACTTTTTGGATACCTGGTTTAATTTCCAGAAGTCTGATGGGTTTTTGCTGGATGTATCATTTGCTCTAGTACCATGGTGGCATCCCCTTCAGATAGTTCAGCTTCTTACATAGTCTTTGCTTTTTAGAATACCTTGTATTTGACTCTTGTCTTGCTTCAAAACCAAACCAAACTGGCTGCTGTCCAGTTGATTCCAATTCGTGACAACCCAAAGGAAAGAGCAGAGCTACCCTATACGGTTCCCAAGGAACACTGGGCTTTTTCGGTTAGCGATCATAGCTCTTAAACACTACACCACTAAGGCTCCATTGTTGTGCTTATTGATGATTTACCGTGTTGTGCTTTCCACTGGAGAAGTCCCAGGGTACAGCACACAGGCAAGCCCTTGGTTACTAACTAAAAGTTTGGTAATTCCAACTCACCCTGCAGCATCCTAAGGAAAGATCTGATAGTCCATTTTTGTAAAAGTCAGCCATTAAAAATCCTGTGAACCATAATTCTACTCTAACACAGGGCCACTATGAGGTAGAGTCAACTCACTGGCAACTGGTTTTGGTTTGCTAACTTCTAAATGGTGAGCTCTTGAGGGCTGGGTGATGTCGTGTCCAGCCTTGTGTCCCCAACATCGAGCAAGGGTCTGATGCCCTATTGGGTCATCAGTGTCTATTAAAGATGAGGAGTGTGTCAATAGTGCATCGGCCCCTCATCTCATAACCCTGGAAGAAGGTCTTGGGATCTATAGCTGGGAAGGTAGAAGCCAGCCTGCAGTGAGCATAGGGAGCTTCGTGTCCTGTCCTTTACCCTGGAGATCCCTGCCACTACACAGTCGATGGGGCCATGCAGCTGATTTTTATCCCATTTACCAAAAGGCAAACAAACAAAACCTGTTGTCTGGAGTCAATTCCAACTCATAGTGGTCCTACAGGACAGAGTAGAACTGCTCCAGAGGGTTCCCAGGGAACATTTGGTGGATTGGAACTGCCAACTTTTTGGTTAATTGCCCTAGCTCTTAACCACAGTGCTACAAGGGCTCTTTATTTTAGTCTGGTGTGTACTGTTGACTCTCCCTCAATACGTTGTGGTCTCCTGGAGAGCAGAGTCCATGTCTTACACAGTTTGTATCCCTACATTGGCACTGTGTGCTGTGTGTAATCAGTGACTTGTAGCTGAGTTTACATGCAGAAGGAAGGAAGGAGATCAGAAGGGAAAAGATTCTGAGTGCTTGAAAAATCCACTCTGTTTCGGAGGCTTGCTCTGAGGCTTTCTGGACCTTCAACATTTGTGGCTAGAATCTGACTTCTCATTGTCCATTAGTGATTCTTGCCCAGGCTCCCACCAGCGTTCAGCAGCATGAGGCTAGAGGACTTCTGGAAATGAGCTATAGACGGAAAGCAGCTCTATGATCAGGTCCATGCATCTGAAACCCAGTATGAGTCTCAGTGGGGACTCCAGGATTGAAGATGGCAAAATGTTTTTATTCAACCTTATTGCAAAACAGGCTGTTTCTTTTTCCAACTCTTATATTCTTAAGGCTGAAAAATGATATAAAATAACTTTAAAAAGTTTACTTTCCTAGAAGAGGGTCATGAAGAGTGCAGGGAAGAAGAGGAGCCTTATTCTCATGTGATTCACTCATGAAAAGCATTGCCAAGCCTTTCGAAAGAAGTTTTTATTTAGGAAGCAAGAAATTGTTATAAACGGATGGCTGTAACAGAAAACTGAGTTAACATTTTCTGTTCAAATGTCATTATTGAATGTAATTTTCCACATAATCTACCCCTTACTTCCCATCTGCAACATTCAAGAACAGTAGGGAAGATGTGAATACATATTTACATTTGTGTATGTATATATATGTGATGTTTTATAAATTGCTGAGTCTAAGAATGTTTTCTATGAAAACATTATTTTCTGTGTCCAACAATGTATTCCAAGATGTGCTTAAATTCATTTTTGTTAACAGATTATTTATTTTAGATAGTTCCAAAATGATAAACTAAGGCAAATGGGTAAGCTCTTGCTTAGTCTTGAAAACATGCTGTGAATTTAATGTATCAAAAATCACAACTGTTGTTTTCAAATGGATTCTAACTTATGGAGAGCCACAGTACAAGTTGTTTGCACCACTCAGGGACCTGGGGAATGTAGTATAGCATGACTCTCCAGGTGCCATCTAAATAATAAGTTTTCCCCATCAACAATAGCTTTTTCCCAGTTACTGCAATTTGCCTGCAACGTTGCTGATTCAAAGCTTTTCTGAACACTCAAAAAATTTAGAAAAGGATAAAACAAACGAAAAGACCCGTGTTAAATACTAAGACAGATTATATTTGTCAATAACTAAATAGAATCACGTACTCTCCTAAAGAAATGGATATTGTTTTTATATACGGGGTATTTTTTTTCCATCATCAAGTTATATGGATGAAGTGAATGACTAAACTAAGTGTGACAAGGCGGAAATTATAGATGTGCACCTTACTAGGAAAACTGGATCATACAGTGATCTGTTAAGAACATAGACTTACTTAGAATTGGGTTTAAATGATGGATCCCAAACTTCCTGGCTCCAAGACCTTGGATAAGCTATTTAACCTCTCTAATCCTCATTTTGCTTGCCAAACGGGGATAATAATAGAACCTACTTCATAGGGTTGTTATGGGGGTTAAGCAAGACAGCGATTCACTAGAGTTTTAGCCCACACACAGTCAGTATTCAATAAATGTTAGCTATTATTATTTTGAGATTACCCCCTCCATAAAGTAGAAACTAATAATAACAGCAGAGAGGCTTGGAGGTATTGTCTGCTGCTTAATCATGCACTAATATTCTTAGTTTAGACATTTGGAGATGGCTAAACTAGTCTCGTTAACATAGCCAACTGTTTCATCTGCACGCCGTGTGTCCTGGAAAAGCCTCAGCAGATCTAACAAGTGACCCCTTGTTCAGCGGAGTACTGCACTTGGATATAAAGAATCACAGAGCTGAAGAAGTGAAATATAACGGGATCAATGTTGTCCTAAATTTCAAGGCTTATCTGTTTTTAACTTATAGAGTAAGTACTGCAAATTCTGTTGTCCAGGCAATATGTCCAGGTCAAAGTTTGATCCACAACCCCAGTCCCTCACCAAAGCTTGTGTTTCTGCATTGGTACTGACAAAGAAACTGACTTTTATGAGCTGCTGCAGGAAATAGTTGTATTTTCTTAGAGAGTAAAAAATTATTTTCTAGCTCTGCGCTAATGCAGTAGCTACCAGCCATGCTTGTCTGTTTGGATTTAAATCTGAATTAATTAAAATTCAGTAGATCTAAAAATTCAGTTCCTCATAGACGCTGGCCACATTGAAAGCACTCAGTGGCCACATGTGGCCTGTGGCTACCATGTTCGTTCAGCTCAGATACGGAACATTTCCATTATCTTGTAAGTTCCTTTGGGTAACACTGCCCAGATATTTATATGGTCAAGTGCCTACTCCCACAGTTAGAAAAGATGACCACTTTAAAAAGTAAAGGCAGTCTTGAGAGTCTAGAACTCAAAGCAGCGTTGTGCTGTTAACGTTGTTGTTAGGTGCTGCGGAATCAGCTCTGACTCGTAGCAACTCGCCCTTACACAGAGCAGAGGGCTGGCCAGTGCCGTTCTTCCTCACAGTTGTTACTGTTGAGCCCGTTGTTGCAGCCGCTGTGTCAATCCATCTTGCTGAGGGTCCTCCTCCATCAGACAGTGTTCTGCTGCACTGTGCTTTAGTGAATTGTATTAATTTGGGTTACAGTGATTGTGTCTTTCCATAGCCAATTCCATTTGTTACTTAATGAGCATTAGCGGCGTTAAACTTATAACTTGTAATGTGCTCTGTGGAGCAGCTGTTAGACAGCAGTGTCTATTGTCTCTCTCAGGTGTTATGCTTGGGTGGGAACTGTAACACAGAGAAGCCTGTGTGGTCCAAGAAGAGTCAGGTCTCCCACTGAGACTTGCGCTCCAGGGAGAATACCAAGCAAGTTATTGGCATTGAACCTGTTTCTTTTCCTCTCCCTCCTCCTCTCTTTTGAAATGGAAGTCCTCATTAACCTTTGGCCAGACTTTTAACAGCACTTTTCCTAGTTTCATTCATTAACAATTCTAATTTGTTTAATCTAAGTATTTGCATACAGTAAGAGAAAGGTAAGAGGAGCCTGATTGACAGTAACTGTAAACAGTCTGGAAACACAGCCTCCTGGAGCCATAACTTCACTGATTCAGTGTTGGCAGCAGCCTCAGGACCGGTAGCTGCTTGAAGAAGGCTGGGAAAGTGCCAAGGAGCTTTTAAGATGTAATTTTGAAGCTCCAGCTGCCAGCTATCATACAGGTTTGTCTCTGGGTTTGAGAAACTTAAGTTTGCCTTGACTCTTTAAACTTGATTTAAACTTGACTCTTTAAACTTAATCTTGCCAGGATATAGGCATGTCTTTGCAGCATCAGGGCGCTTTGGCATAAAATGCTCCTTTTCCTTAACTGGTGCCCTGCTGGCACAGTGGGGACCAGCTTGGCTGCTAGCCAAAAGGTCATAGTTCAAATCCACCAGCTGCTGCTTGGAAACACTGTGGGACAGTTCCGGTCTGTTCTGTAGGGCCTCTATGAGTTGGAATCGACTTGAAGATAATTTTTTTTTCAATAATGTATTTAACAGGCTTTATTAGTGGTAGTGATAGTTTTATGTGTCAGCTTGGCAAAGGCATTACAACCAGATGCAACACCAAGCGTGTCAGAGTAGAACATGGTCTATAGGATTTTCACTGGCTGATTTTTCAGTAGATTGTCAGGACTTTCTTCAGAGGGGCTTCTGGTTGGACTCCAACATCCAACCTTTTGATTATACCACCCAGGGGACCCTGGCTAGACCACAGAACCCAGTTATTTAATCAACCCAATCTTGGTTTTACTATGAAGGTACTTTGTAGACACGGTTAACTTCTACCATTATCAGTTGACTCTAAGTGTGGGAGATTACCCTTAACAGTGGGAGTTGGTCTTATCTAATCAGTTGAAGGCTTTAGAGCAAAAACTGGGATTTCCTGAGAAAGATGAAATTGTGCTTGAAGACTGCAGCATAAAATCCTGTGTGAGTCTCCAGCGTGTCAGCCTGCCCTGCAAATCTTGGACTCAAAACTGTAATATCAGCTCTAGTCTGAGTACCTGCCTGTTGCTTACTGTATAGACTTCAGACTTGTCAGTTGCCTCTCCACCCCATTAGTCAAGCTCTCTATTTCCTATTGGTTGTGTTTTTCTGGAGAACTCTGTTTCATTAGCTCAGCTACTGCTGAAAGACCAAACCCACTGCTGTCAGTAGATTCTGACTCATAGCGACCCTGTAAAGCAGAGTAGAACTACCCCATGAGGTTTCTAAAGCTGTAATCTTTACAGAAGCAGACTGCCACATCTTTCTTCTGTGGAGCAACTGGTGAGTTGAAACTGCCGGCCTTTTGGTTAGCCCAAGTGCTAACTTAGCACTAACTTAGATCTCCTTAGTGCAGCTGCTAATTTACACGAATTCATATAAACATGAATATGAATGGCTTTTTTTTCAGAGTGTAAAATCAAGCAGGAAGATATGATACATAAAATGACTGTAGCACAAAGTGAGTTTCACTCCTGTCATTGGAGGATGGCAGGTGAACAATTTTTAGTTACTTAATCTTGTGAGTTGTACAAATAACTGATTAACAGATTACATTTTAAAGTTCAGGTTATACTATTCCTTTTGTCCGAGTCTGGAGCTTATGCTAAAGAAAAAATATCCTTTAAGTAGGAACACAGAAGCATAGCAGGTTTGGACTCTGAGAAAGAACAGGCACTCACATCAAGTCTCCCTGCTTTTCATGAGAACCATGTCCAAACACCTTCTGTCTGTCTGATAGCACTTGCTCTCCTGTAGCACTCAAGTGTTTGGGTGGAAAGTAGAAGCAGTGAAGACACCGGAGAAGTCCTCACTCAGATCCCTGGAATGTTAACATGGAAAGCCATGCTGTTTTCACTCGTCTCATCTGCATGTGGAAGCTGGACAATGAATAAGGAAGAGTGAAGAACTGATGCCTTTTCAACTATAGTGTTGGTGAAGAATATCGACTACACCATGTATTGCTAGCAGAATGAATATATCTGTTTTGAAAGTACAGCCAGAATGTTCCTTTTAAAAGTGAGGGTGGGTATAACTTAGCCTCAGGTACTTTGAATGTGTTATTAGGAGTGGCCAGTCCCTGGAGAAGGACATCATGTTTGGTAAAGTAGAGGGATCAGTGACAAGTAGAAAATCCTCAGTGAGATGGATTGGCACGGTAGCTGCAACAGAGAGGTCAAATGTAGCAATGACGGTGGTGCTGACTCAGGACTGGGTAGTATTTTGTTCTGTTTTGCACAGGGGCACTGTGAGTTGGCACTGACTTGATGACAGTTAACGGCAACAAAGACACAAACTTTTCTGGACACCTGCCCTGACAGTCACAGTAAAATCTTCCTCCCTTAACTCACTAAGTGGATTAAAAATGCTGACCTTTTGGTTAGCAGCCAAGCTGTTGACCACTGAGCTGCCAGGATTCTGAGAACTTTCTGGACTTGGCATTTCCCCATGTACCTGAGATGGCAGCTTCCAGAGACAGCTGAAGACTCATGAACCTCAGGAAGCTATACTTTGTGTAAAAATTGGTTTGGCTTTCTGTGCCGGCAGCTATAGGCTGCCTACCCAATGTCCATTATGTCTTCCTTTCATCATGTTGGAACCCTGACTTTAGCCTGGGTAATTGCCACCTTGAATTAAAAAATGGCTTTTCCCAGCTTTACTTGCTGCTGGGTATGATGAATAAACTATGGCCAGAAAGATGAAAATGAGTGTTTGGGGTGGGGCTTCCAGGAAGGCTTCTTAAGAGGGCTAATTTAGCTGGTATATATACCCTTTTTGCTCTTTGGTTTTTCCTTTGTACTGATACTTGAAATATGGATGCAATGGCTGGTGCACAGCATCCATATTGGATCATGAGGTGATCTTCAGAACAGAAGCCATGTGCTAGGGCAGTAGGGCAAGAAAATAGATGGAGGCTGAGCCACTGATGACTGGGAGCCACAAAAGAATTATGGATTGCCTAGCTCTGGACTTCTTTCAAATGAAAAAAAAGAGACAATAACTGTGCTTTTATTTTAAGGTTTTCAGTTAAATGCAGCTAAAGCCAGCCAAGCCAAGTACCATTGAGTCGGATCCGAATTTAGTCCTGAGACTGATTTATCTCATTGGACCTCTATTAAAATTCAATATTTTCATTTCCTGATTGTTGTACCTTAACTTCTTTTACCCCTGAACTCTCACTGCACTGGTTTTCCTCCCTTTCTTTTTTCCCCAATCCAGGGGCCCCACTGACCTGTCTTTCTTTCCTAGACCGTGTGTCCTGTGAGTTTCCCTTGTAGCACCTCTCTCTGACCAGCACTAGCCCCTTCTTTTATTGCACTGTCCTTCTACCTGCTGAACATTCCTTGCTAAAACTGGAGTCCTGGATTGATCTAGCCATCTACGCAGTCTGATAAGTATTATAGGAGAAAACAACCATATAACCCTGTAAGTTAGTGCTACTGCAAATCCATGGTCTTCAAATTAATGCTCCGCAGCAGTCCTTTCTTAACCGCCTAGCCAGCTTCTCCTCCCCATCTTACCGCAAACTTTCACTGGTGGTCGTAAGCCGGAGCCCACCCATATCCAGCAATTGACCTCCCTTTCTACTTCGCTCCATGTTCTGCCTCCCCCATCCTCACCACCCAGCGGTGTCCTCAAGGCCTCGGATTGATAGGAGCCTGCCCTCCAAATTGCCGTTCTCTCCTTCAATGGCTCTGCTAGCTTTCTCTTTCAATTTTTATCTGCTCTAAATGTTACCAGTTGCCTTCGAGTTGACTGCAGCTCAGGGTAACTTTGCATATATAAGGCAGAGTAGAACTGTGCTGCATAGGGTTTTGAATGACTGTTTTTTCAGAAGTAGATCACTAGGCCTTTCTTCAAAGGTACCTTTGGGTGGACTCGAACCTCCAACCTTTCAGTCAGCAGCCAAGTGCATTAGTTGGGTATTTTCCTGCCCTGCCACCCTAGTACATGGCTTCTGTTCTCAAGATCACCTCATGATGTAATATGGATGCTGTGCACCATATGACCCCCCTCCATAATATTACTCCCCTCATTAACCCCGTGTCCATACTGTGTACTTTTCTCTCACAGTCTTGCTTTTTGAAAGGGTGTTCATATTCGTTTTTTCCATTTCATTCACTCTCGCCCCATTGCAGTCTGTCCTGTCCCACAACTACACTGAAAGTACCCCTGCCAAGTTGTTAGTCTCCTTCTAGACACTAAATCCAGTGGGTGCTTTCTCTGCCCTTAATTTTAATTTTTTTTTTTTTTTTTTTTTACCTTTCTCTGGCGTTTGACATGGTTGGTAATTTACTTTTTAGAAGGCATCTCTCAGTATGTGTGATAACATGTTCCCAGTACTGTTTTCTTACAGCAAGTTTTTCTCTCTTGTCTTGACCAACTGTTACTCAAGGGATTACCGCAGTGCCACATCCTCCATGAGGCCTTCCTTGATTACTGAGCTTGATTATGGTTCTCTGAATTGGCTGGAGTCTGTGCACAGCTCCCCAAGGCATCACCACATCAGAGCATCTGCTGTGTACTCTCACTCCCAACTCACTTCTCATCCTGTTATTTCTAAAATGCCACAGCACACCCTGGCACTTTGGTCTTGGTTCTGGTTCCCACTGTGTCTTTGACATGTGGCAAATTATTTAACTTCCCTGGCCATAGTTTTCTTCTCTTTATTATTTAAAAGTTACATAGATAACATAGTAAGTACATTTTAGTAAAGATTTCAAACAATAGAGAAACATGTAAAATAATAAGTAAAGTTCCCCCCCCCCACCCTAATCCCAGGGGCCTTTATAAATATATTCTCTGTCAACAGTTAACTGTGTGTTCTCCCAGGCCTGTTTACATACGGATCCATAGTGTGTATACCAAGCCAAAAAAAACAACAAATCTGTTGCCATTGAATCAATTCCAACTTGTAGCATCACTATAAGACAGAGTATAGTTGCCCCATAGGGTTACCAAGGAGCAGCTGATGGATTTAAACTGCAGACCTTTTGGTTAGCAGCCAAGACTTAACCTCTGTACCACCAGGGCCCAGTATAGTATACATATGCACATTTTTTTTCTTTTAACATTATCAGGATCATAACATGTATATTATTCTGCAGTGGACTTTGGCTTTCTTAGTAAAGGCTGAACTAATTGATCCCTAAGGTATAAGGTCCACTGTCCATCTGTCAATTTGTTGTACTGTATGGCTTGCATGTTGCTATGGTGCCAGAAGGTATGTCAGTGGTATTTCAGGTACCAGCAGCATCACCTGTTGTGGGCACGGTGCAGTGGAGCTTCCAGACTAAGCAGACTAGGAAGAAAGGCCTAGCAGTCTACTTTTACAAACCCTGTAGATCACAGAATATTATCTGATGTCATGCCAGGAGATGGGCTACTAGGTTGGAAGGTACTCAAAATGCACAGTGGAGTCAGCAATGGACTTAAGCATGTCAAAGATTAGGAAGATGGTGCAAAAGTGGGCAATATTTTGTTCTGTTGTACATGGGATCACTATGAATTAGAGCAGATTTAACTGGCAAATAACAATAACTTCACTGTTAATTTCTTGTCCCCTAGGTAGATGACTACCTAGATATCTTCTGTATTCTTATTTTTAATTGCTTCATAAAGAGACTTTTACTGTGTGTTCTAGTAAGGACCTCTAGCAATACAGTGTCTACACTTATACTTCCATTTTACTAAATGAATTTCTAGTGTATTTTAGATTAATGCCTTTGGATTGTTTTACATAGTCATGTAATGCACAAATGTGGTCATTAAGGCTGTATATCAACTTGGCTGGGCCACAGTTCTCAGTGGTTTGGCAGTTATGATGTAGTTTGGCAGTTATATAATGATATAATTACTTCTGTGATGAGATCCACTATGAGTAACCAATCAGTTGAAAAGGAGTTTCCTTGAAGGTATGATTTGTATCCAATATGTGTGGGTTTTCTTGCAAAGCTTGGTGGCTTTTGATGTGTCCTAGATGCTGCATTTGGTTTATTATCATCTGACCTCCAGTTCTTGGGAGATGGGCCAGCAGCCTACCAGCGTATCTGCCAGCATTGGGTTTGTCTTCCCCTGCGGCTGTGTGAGTCAGTGAGAAGCCTGCAGCCTGTGGCCAGACCCAAGGACTTGGGGTTGTCAGCCTCTACAACTACTCTGTACAAACAGCCTCTGCAACTGCCTTATACCAAAAAGAATTAGTCAATGTTCAGTCATTTGAAGAGGTAGCATGTGATCAAGAACTGATGATATTAAAGGAAGAAGTTGAAGCTGCATTGAAGTCACTGGCAAAAAACAAGTCTCCAGAAACTGATGGACTGCCAACTGAGATGTTTCAAGAAATGATGGCAGTGCTGGAAGTGCTCACTCATCTATGCCAAGACTAGAAGAGATCTATATTTATGCCTATTCCCAAGAAAGGTGATCCAACTGAATGGAGAAAGTATTGGGCAATATCATTAACATTACATGCAAATTAAATTTTGCTAAAGATCATTCAAAAGTGACTATAACAGCATATTAACAGGGAACTGCCAGAAATTCAAGCCAGATTTAGTAGAAGACGTGGAACTAGGAATGTCATTGCTGATATCAGATAAATCCTGGCTGAAAGCAGAGAATACCAGAAACATGTTTACCTATATTTTATTGACTATGCAAAGGCATTTGACTCTGTGGATCATAACAAATTATGGATAACACTGGAAGAATGGGAAGTACAAAACACTTAGTGGTGCTCATGAGGAATCTGTACATGGGTCAAGAGGCAGTCATCTGAACAGAACAAAGGTATACTGCATGGTTTAAAGTCAGGAAAGGTATGCATCAGTATTGTATCAGTTTACCATACCTTTTCAATCTGTATGCTGAACAAAGAATCGAAGAAGCTGAAATAATGTAAAGAAGAATGAGGCACCAGGATTAAAGAAAGATTCATAAACAACCTGCATTATGCAGGTGACACAATCTTCTTGCTGGAAGTGAAGAGGATTTGAAATACTTGCTGACAAAAATCAAAGACCACAGCCTTCAGTATGGATTGCACTTCAACATCAAAAAAAAAACAAAAATCTTTGTAACTGGACCACTAAGCAACATTGTGATAGGTGGAGAAAGGCTTGCTCTTGTCAACAGTTTTTCTTTACTTGGTTCAACGGCCACTGCCCATGGAAGCAGCAGTCAAGAAATCAAAAGATGGAGGCGGGACTAATATGGCCAGCCAAGCCAAGTGCCATCAAGTCAGATACTAGCCATGTACCTCCTCTGATTCCCTCTAACAACTAAGGCCTTGAAAAACAACTGAATGGAACAAAAAGGACATCCTAGGAGTCCCAAGATCAGGCAGAAAGTTGTGAGACTGGACTGGCTAACAGGAAGGGGAACAACTACCTTTGTCAGAAGTGAATTGGCAGCACAGAAGGACCCACTTCTAGTGCAGGAGCAGAGCAGCAGCACAGGCGCAGAGGCCATTTTTGTCATCTAGGAGGCTATGTCTGCCACGACTACACCTCGGAGGGCTACTGGCCCTAGCTGTCACTCTGAGCAGTGGTGTCTGAGCAGAGTGTGTCTTTCTCAACTGAGAGTCTGGGTTGAGAATAGTCACACCTGTGGAGCACAGTGGCAGCTGGCAGCTGAGTGCAGTAGCAAGCTTCCCCTCTCCCTTCTCTGAGCTACAACAGAGACTAAATTCTGGTACACTGCCTGACCATAATATCTCAACAAAAAAAATAGTAGTTTGAACTTATGAGAAAGACTATGACTGGACTGAATCAAGATTTCTAGACCTCTTACGCAGAAACTGAGTTAGCAGACTTGTGACTGATCCAAAATCATGTGAAACAGAAAATAAATAAGACTGAGTAAACTAAAGGAAGAAACCCTTATGACCTAGTAGTTAATTGCTAAGTCTGCCAACTGAAAGTTCGGCAGTTTGAATCTGCCAGGTGCTCCTTGAAAACTCTATGGAGCAGTTCTACTCTGCCTTATAGGGTTGCTAATGAGTCAGAATTGACTTGACAGTAGCGGGCTTTTTTGATTGGTAAACTAAAGGAAATCATGGTGTTTTTTTGTGGAAATATTCCTACTTTCTGGATATAAGGAATCATTTTCTTTTCTTATAAAGACACATTAAATGCAGTTACTGATGCTGCTTGTGTATAAGATTTGTTTGCTTGGTTCAGAGTCTTTAGGCTCATGATTTCAGTGATGATTTCAGACAACTGGCCTAATATTGTAGCTAGTGTTTATATTCTATTTCCTAGTTTACTGCATGGTTTCTGAGACCTTAGAAACCAGATGGTGCCCAACTACCATTTGTTGAGCATTTTTGATCAAGGATTCTATAACAAGTTCGTAATCCAAAGGAAGACTTGACAGTTTTCCTGGACCCCAGATTTCTTCATTTCATAGAGACTGGGGTAACACACAGGCTATTACACTAGGGCATTCATTTGAACCTTCAGCTCTGAGAATAAAACTGGTTCTGGAAACCACTTTTGAATCAAACAATGGTCTAGATAAATTACTAAGATAGTTTTGTTCTGGGCATTGTGCCTTTTCTTTTTTAAAAAAAAAATAATTCAGTGTCTTTGAGGAAACTAACTTCAAAGCTTAGACTGACAGCTGTGTTTAAAAAAACCCACTGTTTAAGGTACATTAATAGTTGGTTTAATTAATCTTCAAGACAGTGTTGTACAAAATACCTGTCTAATGTTTGTAATCAAACTCTCACTCTCTTACTCTGCAGAACATTATTTATCTTAAAGAAACTTAAAGAAACATTATTTATCTTAAAGAAACAAAGGACTCAGACTCTATCTTGTCTTAGGTTCTCTTTCTGCTTCTGAGTAAGTGACCCATGCCTACCAATAGGTAAACCAGGGAGCTTGCCCTAAGGGAGAACACCTGGTATGTTTTAAAGAGATTAATTGAACATCTTCAGTAAAAGCGATCTATCCTGTATTGTCTTGCTAATCACAAATTCTCTGATAGAAACTTGGTTGTCACATGTAACTTTTTCTCTACCTTTTGTTTCCTCTAGATAAACTTCATGCTTTTTACGGACATATTTTTTTGTGTGTGGTAAATCAAAATATACTGATTTAGATGATCCATTTCCAACACTGAATTTATGTGGGCAATCTCTTGTTTAGATTCCTGGTGAATGCGTGGACAATGCACTTTGGGAACTTTAGAATTATCTTTAGATAGTCACAGTAATATGTTAGTAAATATTAGAAAAATGTTAAATTGTTGCACATTGTAAAAGAAAAGTCAGAAGAAAACTCGATCCCACACTCAGGGTATGGTTGGTAGCTTTATTTCCTACTTATGATATAGTTGAATTGGAGAAATCTTTAAGAAAATTTTCAATCATTATGGGACAAAGAGCAGACAGAGTTTCAAATGGGATGGAAGAACAACAGTGATCTCTGACCTTATAAACCAAGCTGACATGAGTCATAGGATAGTGCTAATTTTTTTAATAGCCAAAGAAACTATAGTCTGTGTTGTAGATAGAAGCACATAGAATTAGATAGCAAGCTATTTGTTCACAAACTGCAGTACTCTTACAAACACCAGGTTTATTTGGTTGGTTACCATCAGGAATAAGTACACGGGCTATGTCACTATTTCAAGGAATAGATGATGTTCTTAGTCTAAATCCTGAGAATATTAGGCATAATAAAATTTATCTTCTATCATGACGGCACTTGGCTTGGCATCATGTTACGTACTTAAGGCAAAAGAAGAGGCTCAGGCTAAATTGGTACTGTACACTGAGTCTGAAATGTGACTGAAGGGAACAATTTAGTCAGCTAGTGCTCTGACAGAAATACCACAGAGTGAACGGGTTTATCAAAGGAAAGTTTATTCTTACACAGTCTGGTAGGCTACAAGTCCAAATTCAGGATGTCCTCTCCAAGAGAAGGCTTTCCGTCTTGTCAGCTCTGGAGGAAAGTCTGGTATTGCATCAATCTTTGTCTAGGGAGCATCTTGGCACAGGAATATCAGGTCTGATGGACATGATCTTCTCCCAGTGCTACTTTCTCGATGATGTGAGGTTCCCAATTCTCTACTTGCTTCTCTTTCCTTTTGTCTCTTGTAGGATGAAAGGATCAAGGGTGGTGCAAGCCATACTCCAGAGAAACTCCCTTTACAGTGGAGCAGGGAGATGTTCCTATGAAAGAATTCACAGTCCCACCCTAATCCTGCAGCATAGGAAAATCACAAAGTGGAGGACAATCGTAGAATACAGGGAATCCTGGCCCAGGCAAATCACTACACATATTTTTCAGGGGACAAAATTCAATCCATGACAACACTGCTCTTAAGATCCTAGTGAAGAACCAATGAGTTGAAAGAGCCTGCAGTGGCTGCCATGTAGGAATTTGACTAAGGTATTGATCATTGATATATTATCTCTACTCTCCAATCAAAAGTGCGGAATTATTTAGAAAATAATATTGGAATCATTATTCCCTGTCCTTGAGCATAGAGAATGTGACCCATCCGGTGCTAGGCTCTCAAGAGCTCCCAAAGACTCACAAGGACACATCAGCTGACTCTAATGTGTAAAGATAATAGCCAAGATAATCTTGGACAATATCCTTTAGGGAACATTTCACATAAACCACCTAGAACACATAAGACTTTCCACTCTTTTTCTTTTGGGATTTAGTAGATGGAAAAACTTTTGGATGAATGAAGACCCTCCTGACTATCATTTTTGAAAACTGTGTCAATGATTGTTAAGAAAGACAATTCAGATGGAGCCAAGATGGTAGAGTAGTCAGACACTTTCTGTGATCCCTCTAACAGCAGAGACCCAGAAGAGCAGATGAATCAATTACATATGACATCCTAGGAGCTGTTAACATCAAAGGGAAAGGTGAGAAATCAAATTGAGCAACAGGGTAAGGAGAGAAGTTCCAGAAGTACAGAAGACTGGCCAGAACTGACCCACAGGGTATTGGCTGTGACTGGCTAGTGTGGTGAGTGGGAACAGTGGCTGTTGGAGGGCATCCTCCTCAGCAGGAGAAACTAGCTAGAGAATCTACTCATGCCTCCAGAACCAGTGAAAAACAACACTAGATCATGAAAAGCTGAGTGGTTTGCTTCTAACCCACTGCATGAATCTAAATCTTTCCTTCAGGTTAAATCTCTCTCCCTTTTCACAACACTTCCCCCTCCCTTCTCTGCACTGTACCCAGCTCTAGAGTCTGACATCACTAACTGAGCCAGAAGTAGGAGTCCTTAAAGCTGCCCTCAATCATTCTCCAAGACTCAGAGAGGGAATAATTTAACAAACTGGAGTAAGAGAAAAAAGTTTACTGATTCCCCTGAGCAAAAATTCAGGACAGAAAGTTACTTTACCTAGATTCAGACATAGGGGGACACACCATCCTCAAGACACTCAGGGATGACTATTAGCCCCCAGCTGTTCTGAGCACCTGTAACCAGATACCTGTGTTTACACCCATCACCACTGCCCATCTAAGATGGCAAGGGAAAGCTTGCCCCACACATTTGATGACTGACAACCTGGACAGCTAAACTGAATCCATGTAAGAAAATTGAGCTCTGAGGCTCTCATGTGTAGTAACAGCTCTAGCCACCTACAGACAGGACATTAGCGCTTAATAGTCACCAATAACCAAACAAGCACACATGACCAGCCTCTTTGGACATTTCCAGACATAATAAAACTGGATGTTAGAACGTAGTAGACAAACATAAGTAAATACAGCAACTTACTGATGGCTTGAAAACACCAGTCAATATCGAGTCACTTAAAGGGGCACACCACAATGGCTTTAGAAAGCTTGCAAAACAAAGAATCAAGAAATATTCCAGATGAAAAGAACTGACTGGAATTATCACAGGTAGAATGCAAAAGAATGATATTTAGAAATCTTCAAGAGATCAGGAAGAAAATGAGGCAAAATGTGGCAGAGCATAATGACAAATTGAATAGTTTGTAAGAAAACATACAAGACAGAAATTAGAAATTCAGGAAATTAATAATAAAATTACACAATTAGACAGCTCAATAAAAAGTCAAAGGAATAAGTGAGACAATGGAAGGCTACATTAGTGTGACTGAATATAATACATGTGACACCAACCATTTGAAGAAAAAGTAGATAAAAGAATTAAAAGTAATGAAGAAACACTAAAAATTATGTGGGGCTCTATCTAGAAGAGTAATCTGTGAATGATTGGAGTACCAGAACAGGGATATCAGAAAATACAGAGAGAACTGTTGAAGATTTGTTGACAGAAAACTTCCTTGATATCATGAAATATAAGATATTGATCCAAGATGCTCGTCAAACTCCACACATGGTAGATTGCAAAAGAAAGATACCAAAGCATATTATAATTGAACCTGCCAAAACTGAAGATAAAGAGACAATTTTAAAGCTGGCTAGGGATAAACAAAAAATAATCTACAAAGGAGAGTCAATAAGACTAAGACTGGACTACTCAGCTGAAACCATACAGGCAAGAAGGCAATGGAATGACAAGCCTTAAAGGAAAATAATTGCCAGACATGAATTACATATCCAGCAAAACTGTCTCTCAAATGTGATGGTGAAATTAGAACATTTCTGGAGAAACAGAAACTTAGGGAATTTGCAACAACTGAACCAAAATTACAAGAAAAACTAAAACAAGTTCTTGGCTACCAAATCCGTCACATTGGTAGCAGCCCCAGACAAGAACACAGAGTAGAGCAACTGAATACCACCCTGAATAGGGAAACCACAGAAATATTTCAAAGGCAAAACACTGAAAACAGGGAAACAAAGATGTCATTATGTAGACATAACAAAAAAGGGAGACTTAAAAAAATATAGTTATAGATCTGGAAACCTCGGTGTGTGATGTAGTAATTAGGTACTAGGTCTGCTAAACAAAAGTTTGGTAGTTTGAGTCTGCCAGGCACACTTTGGAAACTGTGGAGCAGTTCTCCTCTGTCCTACAGTGTCACTGTGAGTCCGAACTGACTTGGTGGCAGTGGGTTTGGCTTTTTGTCTTGGTCATAGATCTTTCATATAAACAGGAAGTTAAAGTGATGTAAAGAAATTAGGGACTGATTTAAATCAAGAAAAATTGGGATAAACATTAAAGTAACAACAAAGGGAATTATCAATCCTGTGCATCAAAATAAAAACCATGAAGTTTCAGCAAATACAAAACCACAGTGATGAAAAAGATGAAAGGAAAATGTATAAAGAAAAACAACTCAGCACACAGAATTAAGTGGAAAAAAGGAATTGTTTACAAGACAAAAACATTACAATGACAGCATTAAACTCATACCTGTCAATAATTACAGTGAATGTAAATGGATTAAATGCATCAGTAAAGAGACAGAGACTGGCAGGTTGGGTAAAATACAGGCTCTATCTATAACTGGCTCCAGGAGGCACACCTTATGCTGAAAGATGCAAACAAACAAACTCAAATGATGAAAAAAATATATATCAACCAAACAACATTCAAAAAGGAGCAGGAGTGGAATAACAATTTTTTATAAAATAGACTTTAAAGTAAAATCCACCACATTGGGTAAGGAAGGTCACTATTCAATGATTAAAGGGTCAACATTCATGGAGGAAATAAACATATTAAATATGCACCCAACATCATGGCTCTAAAATACATAAAACTCTAACTGCGTTGAAAACAGACAGGTCCACAATAATAGAAGGAGACTTCAACAACCACTTTCAGTAAAGGATGGAATATCCAGAAAACAGGCTCAGTGAAGACACAGAAGCTCTAAATGCCACAATCAACCAACTTGACCTCATAAACATACACAGAACACCCCACCTAAGTGCAGCCGAGTATACTCTTTTCTAATGTACATGGAATATTCTCTAGAATAGGACACATTAAAGCAAGCCTTAATGAAATTGAAAACATAGAAATATTAAAAAGTACCTTTTCAGACCATAAAGCTGTAAAAGTAGTAATCAATAGCAGAAAAGGAGGGGGGATCAAACACATGGAAAGTGAACAACATCTTGTTCAAAAACTACTGGGTTATAAATGAAATCAGTATGGAATAAAGAAATCAAATGAGAATGAAAACATGTTCTACCAGAACCTTTGGGACAAAGCAAAAGCAGTGCTCAGAGGTCAGTGTGTCTCAATAAATGCACACATCCCCCAAAAAGAAAGGGCCTAAATCTAAGCATTCACCAACAACTAGAGCTAATACAAAAAGAGTAGTAAAAGAACCCTTCGGTCCTCAGTGGAAGGCAAATACTGAAAACTGAAGCAAAACTAAATGAATTAGAAAATAGAAGAATAATTGAAAGAGTTACCAAGACCAAAGCTGGTTCTTTGGAGAGTTTAAGAATCAATGGTCAATTGGTCAAACTGCCAAAAGAAAAACAAGAGAGAAAGCCAATAACCTCAATAAGAAATTAGATGGCAGTATCACAACAGACCCAACTGAAATTTTAAAGAATCATAACATAATAATATGAAAAATTATACTCTAACACATTTGAAGACCTAGAGGAAATGTGCATGCTTCTAGTAACACACTACCTGGATTAACACAGAGGAAGATCAACTAAGTAAACCCATCAAAACAAAACAAACAAATGAAAGATTCAAAAGGTAATTAAAAAACTCTCAACCAAAAATGCCCTGGCTCTAATGGCTTCTCTGGAGATTTCAACCTAACTTTTAGAGAAGAGTTGCCAGGCCAAGTGAGGTCGAGTCAGATCCATAACATTACTATTATTAAACATGTTTCAGAGCATAGAAAGGATAGAATACCACCAAATTCACTCTAGGAAGCTAGTATAACCCTGATACCAAAACCAGATAAAGACAGCACAAAAAAGAAAACTTACAAGTCAGTATCCCTCATGAACTTAAAAGCAAAACTTCTCAACAAAATTCTAGCTGGTAGAATTTAACAACATATAAATAAAATAATTCTTATGATCAAGTGGAAGTCATACCAAGGATGCAGGGATGATGCAATATTAGAAAAACAATCAGTGTAATCAACCACATAAATAAAACAAAACAAGACCCACTTGATTTTATCAGTTGATTCAGAAAAGGCCAACAACCATTCATATTAAAAATGCTCAGCAAAACAGGAACAGAAGTGAAATTTCATAACTAAATAAAAGGCATCTGTCATGGATTGAATGTGTTCCCTAAAAAATCTGTAACAATTTGGCTGTGCCATAATTCCTGGTATTGTGTGATGTTCCTCCATGTTGGCATTCCTGCCTCTATGGTGTTAATGAGGGTGGATGGGCAGAAATTGTGTTGGTAGAGAAAGATTCAATGTGTAGGTTTGTTTTGTGCCTTGAGGCAGTCTGTTGAGATAGAAAGGAAAAAATCTGGCAGAGAGAATTGGGAACCTCACACCATTGAGAGAGCAGCACCAGATGACTAAAACAACATCTGTGCAAAGCCAACAACCAACATCATCCAAAATGGAGAGAGTCTGAAAACATTCCTTTTGAGAACAGGAACCAGACAAGGATGCTCTTTGTCATGACTTTTATTCAGAATTGTTCTGGGAGTTCTAGCCAGAGCAGTAAGTCAATATAAAGAAATAAAAGACATCCAAATTGGTAAGGAAGAAGTAAAAGTATCTCTGCTTGCAGGTTATATGATTTTATACACAGGAAACCCTAAAGAATCCACAAAAAGGACATGTTCACGATTTTTAGTTATTAAAGAAATTCAAATCAAGACAACAATGAGATACCATCTCACCTCAACAAGATTGGTCATGATCCAGAAAACACAAAACAAATGCTGGAGAGGCTGTGGAGAAAGTGGAACCCTCCTACACTGTTGGTGGGGTCGCAAAATGGTCCAGCCTCTTTGGAAGGCAATCTGGTGCTTCCTTAAAAAAATGGATATTGATATACCATTTGACACAGTAATTCCACTACTTGGAATACATCCTACAGATTCAAGGCCTTTCACACCAATGGACACATGCACCAGAATGTTTAGCGCAGCACAGTCCACAATAGCAAAAAGATGGAATCAACCCAGATGCCCAACAATAGAAGAATGGATAGGTAAATTGTGGTACATATACTCAATGGAGCACTACGCAATGATAAAGAATAACGATGATTCCAGGAAACATCTCCTAACCTGGTTTCAACTGGAAGACATTATGTTGAGTGAAAGTAGTCAGCGACAAAAGGACAAATACTGTATGAGACCTCTACGATAAGATCTCCAAAACAGACTTGTGTACAGAAGAAAAGACTCTTTGACAGCTGCAAGGGCAGGGAGGGGGGGAGGGTTTAGTTTAGATAGTTAATAGAAATCTAGTTGGGAGAAAGCGGTGACAGCACACATTAGGAACAAGAACAACATTAAGTCGACTTCAGCATAATTTGAGTACTCCTTCCATCTTAACTCAATACTACAAGGATAGAGTAGCTGGGGCAGGGGGGCGGGGGACCATGTTCTTAGGCGAACTCCAGGCCAATTGGCACAACTAGCATTTTGCTAAGAGAGCTCTCTGTACCCCACATTGGTGAGTGGAGTCTGGGGTCTTAAAAGCTCCAAGCTGCCATCCGAGGACACAGCAAATGGTCCCAACTCAACAGGAATGGATGCTCACTGAGGACCAAAATGACATGCGGTAAAGACAACCGAGAAGAAGGAGAGACCCACAAGAGTGGGTGCCTACATCGACTTGGGACCGGAAGAACCGGGTGGTGCCCGGCCACCACCCCTGATAGCCACGATGGAGCTCACAGAGAGGAGTCTCACTGGCAACACAAGAATAAAGAGGTACATCATGAGATCTCCACTAAAAGACCTCAACTGATGATCTAGCGGTTTTGGGGTCCCTCTGAGAGCATGGCCCCCTGCCCTGATGCTGCCCTTTCCCATAAATTATAACAAAGGTCCACTCTTTGGACAGGAATGGATTGGACTTGGCAAGGCAGAGTGACCATATATTGGAAGCACTTTATGGTTCTATACATCTATAGGATATAATCTTGCTGACCTCTGGCTGGAGGATGGGGAGTGGACGGACGGGAGGGAAAAGGAGACTACTGGGAGGATGAGTCATGTATGGAGCAGAGAGGAATAGTGTGCTGTCACTGGACAGGGAGAGCAGTGGAAGCTACATATAGGGGGGCATGTAAATTTATATGTGAATGTACATTTTCACTCAGTTATGTTAAATAAAAATTAAAAGAAAAAAAAGAATCCACAAAAAGACTACTGGAGCTAATAGAAGAGTTCAGCAAAGCACCAGAATGCAAGATAAACATACAAAAATCAGTTGGATTCCTTTACACCAACAAAGAGAACATTAAGGAAAATCACCAAATCAATATCATTTACAATAGCTGTGAAGAAGATAAAATACCTAGGAATAAATCTAAACAGAAATAAGATAGACCTATACAAAGAAAATCACATGATCCTACTGCAAGAAACCAAAATAAACCTATGTAAGTGGAGAAACCTACCTTGCTCATGGATAGGAAGACTCATCATGAAAATGTCTATTCTACCCAAAGATACAATGCAATCCCAGTACTAGTTTCCAATGCCTTTTTTAAAATGAGATCGAGAAAGAAATCACCAACTTCATATGGAAAGAGAAGCCCCAGGTAAGTAAAGTATTACTGAAGAAGAACAAAGTGGTAAGCCTTACATTACCTGACTTTAGAACCTATTACACTGCTGCAGTAGTCAAAACAGCCTGATAATGGTACAGAAACAGACATGTAGACCAACTGAACAGAATAAGAATCCAGACATAAGTTCATCCACCAATGAGCAGCTGATATTTGAGAAAGGCCCATTGTCTGTAAATTGGGGAAAGGACAGCCTCTTTAAGAAATGGTATTGGCGTAACTGGATATACATCTGCAGAAAACTGAAGCAAGACCTCAAAGTGGATCAAAAACCAAAATATAAAATCTTTAGCAATAAGCCAAAGCCAAGATTGTGGAATTAAAAATAGACACAGTACTGGGAGCCCTAATACATGGCATAAACAGACTATGAAATATTGCTAACAGTACATAAATAGATAACTGGGGACTTCTCAAAATCAAACACTCATGCTCATCCAGAGGCTTTACAAAAACAGTAAAAAGACAAACTACTGACTGGAAAAAATTTGGCTACAATAAATCCAGTGTCTAATCTCCCAAGCCTACAAGATACTGAACAACCTCAACAAGAGAAAGGCAAATAACCTGGTTAAAAATTAGGCAAAAGATATAAACAGGCACTTCAACAAAGAAGACATTCAGGTGGCTAACAGATACATGAGGAAATGCTCGTGATTACTAACCATCAGAAAAATGCAAATCAAAATGACAATGAAATACCATCTCACCCCAAAAAGTATGGCATTGGTCCAAAAAACACAAGATAATAAATGTTGGAGAGGATGTGGAGAGATGAACACTTTTGTATTCTTGGTGGGACTGTAAAATGATAAAACCGCTTTGGAAATCAATTTGACACTTTCTTAAAATGGTAGAAAAAGAAATACCATACAATCCAGCAATTGCAGTTCTTGGAATATTTCCTAGATAAATAAGAGCTGCCACACAAATAGATGCATGCACACCAATGTTCATTGCAGCACTGCTCACAATAGCAAAAAGGTGGAATCAACCTAGATGCACAGTGATGGAAGAATGGACAGACTATTGTATATTCATATAATGGAATATTATGCAATGATAATGTATAACTATGTGTTTAGGAAACGTCCCATGAAGTGAAAGAATTTAGAAGACATTGCCAAGCCAAGTGCCGTCGAGTCGGATCCGACTCATGGCACTGAGCAAAATTAGTCAATTGCCAAGGGACAAAGACTATATAACAGCCCTATTATGAAGACTCAATAATTTGTTTAAATACAAAAGAATATGTTCTTTGACGGTTATGAAGGGGTGGGAGGGAGAGGGGTATTCGCTAGTTAGATTATTGGCAAGAATTATTTTAGGTGAAGGGATAACCACACAATAGAGGATAAGTCAGCATAAATGGACTAAATCCAAAGTTTAGAAACATTCTAAATAAAACCCAACACTTCCAGGGACAGAGTACCAGAATCAGGGATCTGGAGACCATGACTTCAGGGGACATCTAGGTCAACTGGCATAACAGAGTTTTTTAAGCAAATGTTCTGCATTCCACTTTGGTGAGTAGTGTCTGGGGTCTTAAAAGCTAGCGAGTGGCCATCTAAGTAACATTAATTGGTCTCAACCCACCTGGAGCAAAAGAGAAAGAAGAGCATCAATGACATAGGGAAAATGCAAAGCTAAGAAAGAGAAAGGGCCACATATAACAGAGAATACATCAGTTTGAGACCAGAAGAACTAGATGGTCCCTGACGGAGCAGGAAAAATATGGGATACAGAATTTGACCTCTAGTAAAAAGACCAATCTTCATGGTCTGACAGAGTGGAGATTTCCAGAAGTGATGGTCCTCAGACTCTCTTGTTAATCCAGAGCTGGAATCATTCTGGAAGCCAGCTCTTGGGACAAAGACAGAACTGGTATATCTACCTGTCTACCTACCCACTGCTGTTGAGTCGTTTCTGAATCATAGTGATCCTAGGGGTCAGAGTAGAACTGCCCCATAGAGTTTCCAAGGAGTGTCTGGCAAATTTGAACTGCCAACTTTTTGGTTAGCAGACATAGCACTTAACCAAATATGCCACCAGGGTTTCATGAAACATAAAAGGATACTGGAGAAGAGTGTGCCTCTTATCTTGGGCATATACAGGAGACTAACTGGGCAGTTCCTGTTCAGAGGTGAGAGTGTTTGATGGAGGGCTATAAGATCTGGTTAAATGGATATGAGAAATATAAGTTGGAGTGGAGGAGTGTGCTATTGCAACGTTGGGAGAGTAGCTAGGGTCACATGGCAAAGTGTAAGTTTTTGTATGAGAAGCTGACTAATTATAAACTTTTGCTTAAACATAATGAAAAAATAAGTAAAAATTTATTTTTTAAAAAGAAATACTGGGGGGTGGGTTCAAGAGGGCTGACTGGACATATGTCTCCTTAAACTAAGGAAAACTAAGTCTTAGATTGATATTTAAACGGAACTTTCTGGACACCTAGTGAACCCAAGGACATGGCATAGGGCTGTCAGTTTGGACTACATACCACTGAATGGGAAACTGCTTGTCTTTTATGATATCCCAGTCTGGCTTAATCAGCCAGCTACCATGGACTGAAGGTAACTGTTGTTTTTAACTTTTTCTTCTTTTTGTTGCCTGGCAGGTAGGAGATGGGCTTGACCAGCAGCTACGCAGAGTTGCAGTGCTAAAGTGATCAGCAGGTTGCATAGCCACTTTTTGAGATCCTGGCTCCTGACTCGGAGCACCGAAGCACCTCTACCCTCTCTTTTCGGACCTCCACAATAGATTCTGCTGTTTCACAGGGGTGTGACAGCTTGATGTTGATGCATCTTGTTTGACTGGGAGGTGGAAATATCCGATTGGAGGCCTCATCAGGGGCTAATTCCCAGGCTAGGAGGCAGTCCTGGTCTGGGGAGTGCTTTTACAGAAGAAGAACTATGTTTTGCAGAATGTAGCCTTACAGGAGGGACCTGGAAGGGGATGACAGCAGACTAGTAGCCTGTCCTAATTTGAACTATATCACAGCATCTGGGAACAGCTGATGAGGTCCCTCTGTTGTCAACCAGAAGGAGAGACTTACCACACCTGACAGCCTGACTGATTTTGGAAGTGGTATCTTTTCCAGCATTTACCAACCCACATCATAGGGTCACCTCACAGCCCCCAGTGACTCCATAAGTAGGATAGTGTCTTTGCCAGCCAGGAGGCAGAGCCTTCTACCCCATAGATTGCACTCGGCCCAGTCACTGGAGTACATAGAGGTGGCTGGTGATCAATTTCCTTCTCAGAACGCACTCAGCTCCTGTTAAGGCCACACCAGAGAAACTAAACAGCCTCTAGATGTCTCACAAGCAACAAATCATAATTAAGCACTTAAAAAAAAATCTACCCATGGCTCCAGAAAACTCCCAAAATAAAGAACCAAATAACTTTCCATATGAAGAAGCCTTTCTGAAATTATCAGAGGTCAAGTACAAAATAATTATATAGAGAGCGCTCCTAGATATTATACCAAAATACAGCAGAGCAAAACGGAAAATTAAGCAAGCTATTCAAATTGATGGAACACCAGCATTCTGAAATCTGACAGATCAATAACAACTACAGAATTGTGAATTAGACAACTCAGTTCAAAGCCAAAAAAGCAGAATTTTTTCTTTTTTTCTTTTTTTATTATGATTGAATGAAAACTACATTCCCATATCAATTTGCATGCCCACCTACATGCAGCTCCCAGTGTTCTCCCTACCTGGTGACAGCACACTCTTCCTCTCTGCTGCATACGTGTCTTATCCTCCCAACAATCTCGTATCCCCTCCTCTCTACCCACTCCCGTGCTTCCAGTAAGAGGTCAGCAGGATGACACCATATAGATGCTTAGAACCATAAAGTGCGCACATGATATAGTTACTTTGTTTCTCCAAGTCCAATCCATTCCTGTCTGAAGAGTTGACCTCCATTATGATTTATTGACAGGGGCAGCATCAGGGCCAGGGGCCATGATCCCATGGGAACTCTGAGGCCCCTGGACCATCAGTTGTGGTCTTTAGTGGAGATCTCAGTGTGCACCCCTTTTTATTTTTGTGTTGCCAGTGAGGCTCAACTTTGTGAACCAAAAGAGCAGATTGAGTAACTAGAAATTAGACTTACTGACCTTGAAGATAGAGCTACTGACACCAACATTTATGAGGCGAAATCAGAGAAAAGAAAGAAGAAAAATGAAGAAACATTAAGAAACATGTGATACTCTATCAAGAGGAACAATCCATGACTACCTGGAGTCCCTGAACAGGGAGGGATACCTGGAAACAGAGAGTTTTTTTGTTGAGTTGCTAACAGAACCCTTCCCTGAAATTATGAAAGATGAGAACATATACGTCCAAAATGTGTATCGAATGCCACAAACATAGACCATAAAAGAAAGACACCAAGGCATATTACTATTAACCTTAACAAAATGAAATGGAAGCAGAATGTCTTAAAGGCAGCAATACTCAAAGCAAAGCTAACATTCAGAGGGAAGCCCTGTAGGCTTTCTTCCAACTTCTTGGCAGAAATGATGTTGGCACAGAGGCAGTGGAATGAAGCATTCAAAATCTTGAAGGACAAAAACTTCTGACCAAGAATTATATATCCTGCACAACTGTCTTTCAAATATGAAGACAAAATTAAGACATTTGCAGATAAACAGAAACTTAGAGACTTTGTAAAAACAAAAACAAAGCTATAAGACATCCTAAAAGAAGCTCTTTTCTTAGAAAAACAAAACTGTTAACTCAGTATTTAAGGAGGTGATGCAGGACACAACATCCAGAAACTACTTAGTGAGGGAAGGCACAAAACTCAATCAAAGCTATAATATTAAAAGAAGTGATCCAGTGATCATACTATGAAAACTATGATACCACTACTTTAGAAAGAGGGACATACTACACAGGTTATAGTCCTTCCAGATGGAGAAGAAGTTAATAAGATATGTAGAGGTTAAAATTGTATTTAAACTTAGATTATTAAGGATAGCCACAAACCACAATAAAGATGAGGCATATCGAAACAAGAAACATAACATAGGAGTCTCAGCAAACATAAAACCAACACTGAAGAGGATGAAAAAAAATCAACCCATAAAGAAGAATGTCCTAGAACAGAATATTAAGAGCAACAGAGAAAACACCAACACAAAAATAAATACATCAAAATGACAGCACTACACACACGCCTATCAATAATTACACTGAATGTAAGTAGACTGAACGCTTTAGTAAAGAGAAAGTGAGCGACATCTTGGATCAAAAGACGTGATCCGTCTGTATATTGCTTACTAGAAACCACCTTAAACTTAAAGATACGAACACACTGAAAATTAAAGGATGGAATAATATATACCAAGGTAACAATGTACAAAGAAGAGCAGGTATGGCAATACTAATCTCAGATAAAATAGATTTTGATGTAAAATCCACCATCGTGCACACGGATGGACACTATTGCTGAAAGGTTCAATACATATGCAGTACTTAACAACATTAAATATTTATGCACCCAATACTAGGGCATTTAAATACATAGAAGAAACACTGACTACATTCAAAAATGAGATAGATCACTCCACAATAATAATGGGAGACTTCAACACTCCACTTTCAGTATTGGACAGATCTTCTAGAAAAAAGCTCAGTAAAGACACAGAAGGACTTATTGCCACAACCAATTAGACCTAGTCGACATATATAGAACTTTTTGTTCACCAGCAGATAACTACACCTTCTTCTTTAGTGCACATGAAACATTTTCCGAAATAGGTAATTTGTTAGGACATCGAACAAATCTCAACAAAATCAAAACGTTGGATTATTGCAAAGCATCTTCTCAGACCATAAAGCCATAAAAGTGAAATCAATAGCAGAAAAAAAAGATAGAAACTGGAGCTCATAGAAACTGAACAACACCTTGCCCAAAAAGCCATGAGTTATAGAAGAAATCAAAGATGAAATAAAGAAATTTATGGATTCAAATGATAAAAGGAATACCATAGAATCCAACAATCTCACTTCTTTGAATATGTGTTTCTCAAGGATATATTCAAAGATATGGAATACTATACAATGATAAAGAACAGTGATGATCTTGAGAAACAATATGGGGGAATCTAGAGGACGTTATGCTGAGTGAAATTAGTAGCAAGTGGATAAATATTGTATAAGACCACTATTATAATGCTTACAAAGGTGGAGAGAGAGAGAGAGGTAGATAGGAATTGGGTTAGGTGAAGGGAGGTCAGAACAGCTGTACTGAACCAAAAGCTAAGAGGTTTCCTAAATATAACCCAGTACTTTGAAGGACAGAGTAGGAGGGCCAGGGGTCTACAGACCATGGCTTCAAGGGAAATCTAGGTCAACTGGCATAGAACATTTTTTAAAGAAGATGTTGTGCGTCCCACTTTGGTAAGTGGCATCTGGGGTCTTAAAAGGTTGCAAGTGGCCATCTAAGTAGCATTAATTGGTCCCAGCCCACCTGGAGCAGAGAAGAATAAAAGACATCAAAGCCGTAAGGAAAATATGAGCTCAAGTGACAGAATGGGCTGTATAATCCAGAAACTACATCAGCATGAGACCAGAAGAACTAGATGGTGTCCAGCCACCACTAATGATGGCCCTGATGGGAGTACAATATAAAGAGTCTCTGACGTAGCAGGAGAAAAATGGGTGTGCAGAACTAGAACTCTATTAAAAAGACCATACTTAATGGTCCGACAGACTGGAAGGTCTCCAAATGACATGATCCCAGAATTCTCTGTTAGTCCAGAGCTGAAACCATTCCCAAAGCCAACTCTTCACACAAGGATTGAACTGGACTGTAAGACATAAAATGATATTGTCAAAGAGTGAACTTGGTGGCAGAGTAAGTTAATTGCTATGTCTGCTAACCGAAAAGTCAGCAGTTCAAATCCAATGGGCGCTCCTTGGAAACTTTATGGGACAGTTCTACTCTGACCTCTAGGGTTGTTATGAGTCAGACCCGGCTTGATGGATGTGGGTTATATACGTGAGGCTAACTGGACAGCTTGTGCCAGAAGTGAGATGAAAAGGCAGAGGGGGACAGGGGCTGGCTGAATGGACATGGTAATAGAGGGTGGAAAGGACTGTGCTGCCATAGGGTGAGGAGAACAGCTAGAGTTAAAGCAGTGTCCATGCAAATTTTTTGTATGACAGATTTGATTGTAAACTTTCATTCAAAGCACAATAAAATATTTTTCAAAATTAAGAAAAAATGCAATTCAAAATGTAAGACCACAATTTGTAGCCAAGGTGCAAGTTGTGAAAAAGTAAAGTTATGGATGGTTTTGCCCATTTATAATGTTAGAATATACTGATGATATGAGACTTGGGCAGACATGGCTGAGGCAGCATGCTTGTCTGATTCCCCAGTCTTGTCTATTCTGTAATATTTCCTTGGGTTGTGGCAGACATTAGTTATGACAGCATGGTTCTCCAATTTCCCAGTTTTGAATATATACTCAATAAAACTTTCTTTTTGCTTTACTAAACTTTGTGATGATTTTACTCTGGAACAGTTTCATAACTGTAAAACTTTATTAACAGTATTCATCATAAAAATTACATTTGAAATGTTCTAATAAATAATTCTGTAACAAACATAGAATACTTAAAATGTTACAATTATTCCTTTGAAAATCTGTTCATTTTCTATCCTGCAAAATGAAAAATAGTCCTTAGAAAGATAAAAATTTATCAGTCTTATTTTTAAGAGAGAATCAAATTTTATAACACATCATTATCAAAGGACAATTAAAAAAGAGTATAAATGTTACATGTGGCAGTATTTTGTAAGCTAGTGATCTAATGAATAATTTAGAAAACTGACAAATAACTGTAGTGGAACAAAAACAAATAAAAAAGCAAACCCTGATGAAGACTTTCACTTGTTTTCCTCAGTTTGTTGGATGGTTGACCTTAAACCAATTATGCTTTCTGAAAATGTGTATTTTCTGTGTTATTAACATTTCTATTTTATTTTGTGATTTGTCATATATAGTAAATGGGTCACCACTGCCTTAAACCTAGTGACAGATGCCATCCATGTCCAGTCCTTTGCTAACTTTTTCAAGGTTGATTTCCCCTCAAATATTCTTTAGTCTTTTATTTGGCATTTAATCCTATACACTGTTAGAAACGGCTCGTATTCTGCTTTCTTGAATTTTCTATATGTTCTGAAAGTTATTATTTGGATTGTCCTCTGAAGTTTGTCACAGGAATATGGTCTTCAGCCAACTTTGGAAACTTCTCTGTTTACCAACAGGCACTCAGTCACCACTTTGTAGAGCCCTTTACCGTGAAAACTCTTCCTCATGAATCATTGTTTTAATCATCTACAGTCTTTTTGCTTATTTATACTGCTCACTATTCCACTTATTTATAGTGCTTATTATGTAGCTAAAAAAATATGATGAGCTTTGCAAATACCAGACATAATACAACTTGAATTCCAAAGTCAAATTTAATTCATTGCTATTCTAATTTAGGTTTAATTATGACAGTCTCATAATGTCCTTAATCCACTGTGTCTAATTCTGAATGATTCTAAATGATCACCTTCAAAGGGATGGGAGAATAGGGAGGAGTTAAAAAAAAGGAACTCATGATGATAAAGAAGAAAATGTTCATGTGGGAGAGGTGGAAGTTACAGAAATCCTTGTCAGGAGAGGCACCCTCTAACAGGGAGATCTGGGAGGTGAAACAGATGTTAATGTATGACAAGCTCCAAGGTGTGACACTACAGTGGGTGTATGACAAAGTGAAGTGAAAGGTCATTGGAGCTGAGGAGGTCAGGGCTTTGTGAGGCAGATTGTCAGATGCCTCATCCGCATGGTTATTTTTCTGCCATTTGGACATGCTGGTGATCTTTCTAACATTTTAGACAAATTCAGTGGTATAGTAATAGAATAAAGATGAAACTGCTTTTGCTGGTAAAAAGGATTCTGTGAAATTTCTAACTATACCGAGTCTCAGTCTGTGCTGCTGACCCAGCTCTACAAGGAGAGCTGGTCAATTACAGAATAGGGCAAATACAGATCACGGGGGCCAAAGCAGAGAGGTAGTTAGCTGCCATATTGTGGGGAAGCTGAGGACCTAATTTGTCTCTGAAGGCAAGGAACATGATCTTGGCAGAGCTAGGGACTACAGTGAGTGATTCAAGAAAATGTAGAAAATTAGTTTAGAGCAGCTACTGTGGAAAGTGTAACAGAATTAACCACAGATGAAGAGGTATGATTCCTTTAAATCTGAAAAGTTCCAGCTGAAATATGATTTATGATGTACCTAACCATTACAATTTTAATGAATTCTTCAGCAAAGGTTTTCCAGTGGGTCTGTGTTGTAACAAAGTCCAAACTGTGACTGTTGACTGAATGAAGGTTAAGGTGGAGGTCAGGGAAGCTGAGGAAGCCAAGATTTTGTAAGTTTCTGAGATTGATCATTAATAGGTGTGTGTTGACCAATGTAATGGTTAAGGTTATGTGTTAACTTGGCTGGGCCATTATTCTGTGTGATTTGGCAGATACTAGATAATCTTTCTACATTGTTTGATCTTATGTGAGCAGCCAGTCAGTTAAAAGGGAAGTTTCCCTGAGTTGTGGCCTTCATCCAATATATGTGGATGTTCTGGCAAAGCTTGTCTCCTCTCAATGCCGCATCTGATTTGTCATCCTCTTTACTCCAGTTTGTGAGACCTGAGTCAACAGATGCCATCTGACCTGCTGGTTTTGGACTCATCATCCCTGCAATAGAAGCCTCCAGCCCCATAGCTGACTCATGGATTTGAGACTTGCCAGCCTCCACAACTGCATGAGCTATTTCCTTGAAATAAATATTTACATATGTATGCTTCTCTGGCTTTGCTTCTCTAGAGAAGCCAGCCTAAAACATTTGGTTCTGAAAGTGATTTTAGAATAATAAAATCATAAGGATGAGTTTTCCAAATTGGTTCTCAAATCTGATTAGTCAAAGATTTTGATGATTCTGCTTCCATAGTAAAAAGGGGAATACTAATCCATGGTGTGAGGAGGCAATAGAAATACACAAAATACCACCACCAATGGATCAGACATTTACGAGAAACAAGGCTCTGTAAGACTGCATATTTGATACATTTCTGAAAATATTTCAGAATGAAAAGTATAAGGAATTTTGTTGGTTGGTCCTACTTTTGTTAAACAAAGTGGTAAAGGAAAGGGATGAGCTCAAAGCTTCAAAATTGCAGCTCATGTGCCACATACAATACCTAAAATTTGCCACCTATACCATTAAAGAAAGCCTTATTTCTTGTAGTAACAGAGCTGATATTGCCAAAAATCAAACTCAGTGTCTTATCCAAGAGACTGGATTACAATGCTAATTGCGTTCCCAATCTCAAATGGTATCTGATGCTAAGGTGAGGGCACAGAGTGGGAAGAAACGGTGTCCTGAAACGAGGTGGGAAAATATAGACAGACACTCAGGAACATAAGGGCACTGAGCCCATAGATTCTACTGAATCACTCCTGCCTACAGAACAAGTCCTCTTATACTCATCTAAAGAGATTACTCTATCTTTGTCTGCTAAATGACTCCCAACCCCAGTAAAACCATTATCACTTTGTCTTAGCTATCTAGGGCTGCTATTACAGAAATTTGTTCTCTCACAGTTTAGGAGGCTAGAAATCGGAATTCGAGGTACTAGGTCCAGGGGAATGCTTTTCCTCTCAGTCGGTTCTGGAGAAATATCCTTTTCATCAGCCTTACCCCAGTCTAGGATCTTCTCAGCACAGTGAAACTTGGTTCCAAAGAATATGCTTTGCTTCTGGTTCTTCTTATTTGGTAATAATAAAGTCCCTCTCCTCTGCTTATTTTTCTCTTTTATATTGCCAAAGAGATTGACTCAATATGCAACCTAATCTTGTAGCTTGTATCCTCCCTCATTAACATGACTGCCTTTAATCCTTCATCATTGTCATCATAGAGTTCAATATTAACAACTCATAGGATAATTACATCATATCACAAAAAGGAGGACAGCCACATCATACCATGAATCACAGCCTGGCCAAGTTGATGCACATTTTGGGGGGACACTATTCAATCCATAACATCCCTCCCACCCCATCTGATGAGATTAACACAGTTTTGACAGAAGAGTCTTTGAGATATTTCCTGGGGCATCACTTGAGATGCCTTTGACATTGTTGAATATCCCCCAGGACACACCGCCACAACCATTTTTGTTCTTGATCTGTAATTAGGTCTCCTAGAGAGCCCTAAGAAGTGAACACAAAGTATGACCCAGAGGTAGGTAGACTACACTAAAAAATAACTGCTTGATTCTTAATACATGTGAAGACTGCCAATTAAGTTCACAAAATTGTCTTAGGAAAAATGTTATGTATCTCATCACTGGGTATCACTAGGGTCACCCTTGAAGTACCCCCCTTCAGAAGCTATGCAATGACACCAGTGCCTAGTCTACTTTCAAAGCAAATTTAGAACTCTTTCTAGAATGGCTGTCAGAGTTGTCATCATATTACCCTTGATGTCCTGAATGTCATTAAAATGTCTTTCAGTATTTCCTTTATCTTCTGGTAAAAAAAAAGCCATTGAGTACAAAGGATGTTCCAATATGATTATTTGTTAACTAGCTTATAACTCCTCACAGACGACTGCTAAGCTTGTAAACTTGCCACCATGCCACCATACACAATGGCCATTCCACAAAGAGTTCCAAAATTGCTTTAAAGGATGAACTAGGCTCTGGCATCAATGCATAGCTTCCCAAGGGGAGTACTTTTGTTGGGGCTAGAATTTCAAGAGGTGACACAGAATTTCTTTAAAGGTTAAATTTTACTAAAAAATATGCCCAATAGGAAAAAGATTGGTGCACCAGGGACGCACTTCAATCTGTGCAGAGAGGAGGCGACCACGAGCTTCCTCAGCACCCAGTATTTAAGCCGAAAAATTGTGAGGTAGGGAGGGGGAGCTGACCTTTGCATTGATTGGCTGAAGTTGGCGGAGTTTCTGAAAGTTGTAAAATTTAGCTGTGGGTGAATGTATTAACCCCATGGAATTTCTGTTAGTGGGTTTTTACTAGGCTGGCCCCAGGGGTTTTCTATGAGGCTGCCTCCAGGCTCTATTGGTTTCGGTGTAATTATCCTATGATATTTTTTTTCTTGTTACTTCCTGCTAAGTTGGTTCCTGGAGCCTGAATTTTCATTGCGCTCTTCCTCTAAATGGAGTTACTTATGTCTCATTTCAATTCTTTGAAGGTGACTATAGTGATACTCAGCAATGAGGTACCTAGCACTTAAAACAATTAAGTTCACAAACTTAATTGTCAGACCTCATACAAAGAGAAACATGGAAAATATATGTGGGAACGGCTTGCTAAGGGTGTGGGATAATGGCAGCCAAAACCTAAAAGTTGATCAGTCTGTGTTTACTGATATAGGCCCACTAAGCACAGATACCTCATACAGTGTTTCAGATTCATGAGTCACAAAAGGGTCTAATAATTCACTGAAGTATGGATTAAGCAGTGGCTGACAGTAACTCAAGCTGAAATGCTAGACTTGCCTCAGTATACTGTAGAAGAAGGTGACCACATGTTTAGGGACATTGGCATGTTAGAGTGGATTTGTGAGGTTAGTCCCACAGACCTACCAGTGGAGTCTCCAGAAGGGAGCCCCCAGAAGCACTGCAGACTGCTGTGATTTCTATTTCATGTAAGTCAGATTTGGTAGTGGGAGCTACCCTGGAACACTAAATTGCGGTAGGGCTGAATGAATCAAGTGGTGGTAGGTGCCGAGTGGTAGTACAATTGACAAAGACAAGTAATCTATTATAACCATAATGAACAGCAGAGTCAAAGCAGTAATCAGCATAGTTTGACTTGTATGTATTTATGACATTGGCTACTTAGTTGAAACCAGAGACTGAAAACCCCCAGGGGCAAGGGGTATTTAAGATTGAGAGCCTGAGAGGCATTGTTTAAGATCACCCAACCCACAGGGAAAGACATGACTTCCACATTCTACAAGCCCCAGGTGGTGATGCTAGCTCGACCCTCAGAGACACCACCATAGATTCAGTAAACTATAGGCTGTGAATGACTCCTCTTGTTCTGATAATTTGGCTGTAACCAATGATAAAAGAATTAAGCAGGAGGCTGGAAAGGACAGGGAAGCAACTTGTGTTTGAGCATTCTTCTTTCAGATTGCTGGCCTGATGATGTCTAGCATCACTTTGTTTTCCTTGATGGCTGGTGATGGCCTGCAAGGTTGCAAAGGAGATGAACTTCACCCAGTTTTCTTCCACCTGGTAGGCCCCTCAGTTGCCCCCAGCTGTCCACATTGTTCCCTTTATTTGCATGTGGTCTCGACCTTTAAATACTCTGACCTTGCCTGATAAATTCAGACAGGCTTTGAGGATGAGAATAGCCCCCTGTCCCTTGCATACTGGCATGCAAATAAACTTTTGGTTATTCATACCTATCTGAGATTGGCTTTTTTGGTGGCAGGTAGCTATGGACCATGGAGCCTTGTCCAATAACACAGTCATGGTGTCCCTAGGAGTAAAATAGATGGGAAATCTGCTGTATATTTACTTGATCAGTACAAGCAGAATTCCAGGTCAAGACTAACTTAAATTGCCAGAATTCATGGCACTTCATCAATTCCTAGACTTGAGCCAGTTTACAGACCCACAACCCCTTGAATGAAGACAAGGCCAGGTCCCTTTGAGGAAAGACTCTACTACACTGCCAAAATTATATGCTGTTAATCTTTCTCCCAGCCTCACCCAAAGGTATCTATAGCCTTTTTCGACTGAATGTTCATTGGAGAAAAAGAAATAATCACTGAACACTGATTATGAACTGACACTAGTTCCAAAAAGACAAAAGCCCAGTGCCATCGAGTCAATTCTGACTCGTGGTGACCCTATGGGACAGGACTGCCATAGAGTTTCCAAAGAGCACTTGGATTTGAACTGATGACTTTTTGGTTAGCTACCGTGGCACCTAACTACTATACCACCAGGGTTTTGATACTAATTCCAAGAGATCCAAAATGTCACTGTGGTCCACCAGTCAGAGTGGGGACATGTGAAGGACATGTTATTAATGGAGTCTTAGATCAGGTCCATCTCACAGTGGATCCAGTGGGTTTCCAAACCCACCTTATAGTGATTTCCTTAGTTCCAGAAGGCATGGTTAGAATAGACATACTCAGCAACTGGACCTCTGACATGTGGAGTAAGGGCTATTAAGGTATGAAAAGCCAAGTGGGAACCATTAAAACTGCCCCTACTTAGGGAAATAGTAAACTAAGAGCAATATCATGTTTCTGGTGGGGCTGCAGGAATTAACGCCACCTTCAAGACCACAAAAGATGCATGGGTTGTGTCATGGGATGAGATGTGTCCCCCTAAAATGGTATTAGATTGGCTGGACCATGATTCCTGGTATTGAGTGATTTTTCTATGTGCTGTAAATCCTGCCTCTATGATGCTAATGAGGGAAGATAGGTGGCAGTTTTATTAGGCAGAGCTCAATCTGCAAGTATGGATTGTGCCTTGATGCAATTTCTTAGGCCAGAAAACAAAATACTGAGCAGAGGTGGAGGGACTTCATACCACTGAGAAAGAAGCACCAGGGACAGAGCACATCCTTTGGACTAGAGGTTTCTGTGTCTGAGAAGATTCCAGTCCAGGTGAAGACTGACTTCAAGGACCTTCCTTCAGTGACAACAGAAAAAGCCTTCATGTGGAGCTGACTCCCTGAATTTGGATTTTTAGCCTACTTTACTGTGGGAAAATAAGTTACTCTTTGTTAAAGCCATCTACTTGTGGTATTTCTGTTATATATATATATAAAACAGCACTACATGGCTAAGACAGGTGGTGATTCCCCATTCAAACTCCATATTTATCACATGCAAAAAAAAAAAAAAAAAAAAAGGATGGATCTTGGAGAATGACAATGAATTTTCTTTAACTTAACCAGGTGGTAACTCCAAATGCAGTTGCTATTCTAGATGTGGTTTCACTCCTTGAACAAATTAATATATCCAGTCTCTGGTATACAGCTATTGATCTGCCCAATGTCTTTTTCTAAATTCTAGGCAAAGACAACACCAGAAACATTTTGCCTTCAGTTGGCAAGGCAAGCAACACACCTTCCTGGTCTTACTTGAATATATCAACTCTCCAGCCCAATGTCATATGTTAGTCTGCAGGGACCATGATCACCTTTCCCTTTTACAAGACACATCTGTCTATTTACATTGATGATATCCTGCTGATCGGACCTAGTTCAGGCTGCTGTGCAAGCTACTCTGTCACTTAGGCCATATGATTGAGCTGATCTAATGATACTTGAAGTGTCCTTGACAGAGATGCTGTTTGTAGTCTTTGGTAGGCTCCTATTAGTGAATCACAAACCAAACCCTTAGAATTTTAGAGTAAAATCCTACCATCCACCTCAATTAACTACTTTCTTTTGAGAAAGTTTTTAGCTTATTGCTATGCTTTAGTAGAGACTGAACATTTAACCATGAACCATGAAGTCACCCTGCAGCCTGAGCTACCATCATGAACTGGATGTTGTCTGACCCAGAGTTGTAAATTTGGGTGTGCACAGCCACTTCAATGGAAGTGGTATATACAGGGTCAGACTCAAGCACAAGATAAAGGCACATGTAAGTTGCAGGAGAAAGTGGCCCAAATACCTGTGGTCTCCATTCCTGTCACAATAACTTTTCTCTCCCAGCCTGTACCTATGGCCTCATGATGAATTCCTTATGATCAGTTGACTGCAGTATAGAATATTCATGCCAGGTTTATATGAGATCTGATGATTAAGTCTGTGAACTTAATTGTTGTAAGTGCTACATACATCATTGCTGAATATCACTATGGTTACCTTCGAAGTAACCCCTTTGGAAAACTGTACACCAGTGCCAGCACCGAGTCCTTCAAAGCAATTTTAGAACTCTTTCTAGAATGGCCGTTGGACACAGTGGCACAGTGGCAAGTTTGCAAATTTAATTGTATAGTTCTCCGTGAGGGAGTTTTTAGCCAGTAAACAAATAACTGTATAGGAACCCTCTCCCTAGTCACTTGATCCTGGCCCCCAGTGACTTTTTTCTTTACCTGAAGATAAAGGAAATATTCAAAGGAAGATATTTGGATGGCATTCAGGATATCAAGGACAATATGATGACAGCTCTGATGGCCATTCCAGAAAAAGAGTTCCAAAATTTCTTTGAAGGGTGGATTAGGCACTGGCATCAGTGCACAACTTCCCAAGGAGAGTACTTTGAAGGTAATCATAGTGATATTCAGTGACGAGGTATGTAGCACTTTTTCTAGGATGAGGTTGTGACCTTGATTGGTAGTCTGCATGTAGTATCTTCTCATCTACAAACAGGGACAGATGCCCTTTATTTCTTCTTCTTGCCTTATTGTTGTAGGTAGAACTTCCAGCACAATGTTACATAGGGTGGTTACAAAGGGCATCCTTGTCTCGTCTCTATTGTTCAGGGAATTTTTTCAGTCTCTTTCTGTTAGCAGTGATGTTGATCATTGGTTTTGTATAGATGCCCTTAATATGTTGAGAAATTTCCCCTCTATACCTATTTTATTGAGAGTTTTTATCAGGAGTGGATGTTGGACTTTGTTGAATGCCTTGCCTGTGTCGACTGGGAAGATTATGTGTTTCTTCCTTTTGTGTGTGTGTGTGTGTGTGTGTGTGTGTGTGTGTGTGTGTGTGTATACGAGGTCTGACAGTTCAGCCCACGAACTTAATTGTTCTAAGTGCTACATGCTTCATTGCTGAATATTGCTATGGTCACCTTTGAAGTACTCCCCTTGGGAAGCTATGCACTGATGCCAGTATCTAGTCCACCCTTCAAAGCAATTTTGAAAGTTTTTCTAGAATGGTCATTGTGCATGGTGGCATGGTGGTAAGTTCACAAACTTAATTGTTTAGTTGTCTGTGAGGGAGTTTTCAGCCACTAAAGTGATAACTTTATTGGAACACTCTTCCTATTCACCTGATCTGGCCCCCAGTTACTTTTTTCTTTACATGAAAATAAAGGAAATATTGAAAAGAAGACATTTAGATGGCACTCGGGACATCAAGGGTAATACAATGACAGTTCTGATGGCCATTCCAGAAAAAAAGGTTTAAAATTGCTTTGAAGGGTAGACTAAGTGCTGGTGACAGCACATATCTTCCCAAGGGGAGTATTTCGAAGATGACCACAATGATGTTCAACACTGAGGTATGTAGCACTTTTTCTAGAATGAGTTCAAGAACTTAACTGAGAGTCCTTATATATATATATATATATATATATATATATATATATATATATATATATGATTGTCACCAGTAGCCTTGGTGATAGAAATGATGCTGGAGATTGCGTGATAGAATTTTGTAAGACCAATGACTTCTTCATTGCAAATACATTTTTTCACCAACATAAACAGCGACTACACACAGATGGAATACACAGGAATCAGATTAACTACATCTGTGGAAAGGGATGATGCAAAAGCTCAGTATCATCAGCCCAGGTGATGACTGCAGCACAGACCATCAACTGCTCATATGCAAGTTCAAGTTGGAACCGAAGAAAATTAGAAGTCCACGAGAGCCAAAGTATCACCTTGAATATATCCCACTTGAATTTAGAGACCATCTCAAGAACGGATTTGATGTGTTAAACACTGATGACTGAAGACCAGACTAATTGTTCAGTGACATCAGAGACATCATCCATGAAGAAAGCCGGTTATTCAAAAGACAGGAAAGAAAGAAAAGACTAAATTGGATGTCAGAAAAGACTCTGAAACTTGCTCTTGAATGTCAGGTAGCTAAAGCAAAAGGAAGAAATGATGAAGTGAAAGAACTGAACACAAGATTTCAAAGGATGTCTTGAGAAGACAGAGTATTAGAATCCCATGTGCAAAGAGCTGAAGATAGAAAACCAAAAGGGAAGAATATGTTCTGCATTTCTCAAACTGAATAGACTGAAGAAAAAATTCAAGCCTCAAGTTGCAATAGTGAAGGATTCTACAGGGAAAATATTAAACAACTCAGGAAGCATCAAAAGAAGAAGATGGAAGGCACTTAACCACTACACCATCAGGGTTTGATGGCCCCAAGTCCAAAGACTGGTGTCTTTATAAAGGGTGGAAATACACAGAGAGGAAGGCCACATGAAGTCAGACAAAGAGCCTGGAATGATGCATTCACAGCCAAGCAATACTGAGAATTGCCAGAACCACCAGAAACTAGGAGTGACGTGTAGATCTCCCTTAAAGTATACAGAAAGAACCCAACCAAGGACTTCTAGATCTAGTACTGTGAAAGAATCAATTTCTGTTGTTTAAAGCCCCCCAGCTTATGGTACTTATATACTTTGTTAAGTAAAGATGCAGGAACTAATACAGTGTCTCTTCTCAACTCCAAGGTAGTTTGAAACAGCTGTACGGGTGGGTGTGTGGATGTATATTTATACCACAGGAATAAGAAACTGCTATAAATCAGGGCCTCTTCCCTCCCTCTTCCAGTAGTGAATATTAAACATTTACCAGACACAACTGCCTACATTCATTATACCTTACTTTGTTGGACCCTTTTCAGCCTAAAACAACTTCTCAAGTACAGACTGTTGTTCACCCCAGGTTTGTTTTTTGTCTTAGAGCTCCCCATCCTCCCACACACTCTTGCTTCTTGCCGTCTGTCTGAAAGTGTTTCATGGGTGGTGAGACAAATCCTAATTTAATCACTTTTAATAAGGTGGAGGTAGGAGATAGGGAGAGTTTCTCGTGGTGGTAAATACAAGAACCTAACAAAGGCCACTTAAGTTACTAAGCTGCATTCCATATCCTGCCTCAGTTATCACTCTCAGACCAAATGGTAGTAAATGTAAGAATTATCACGCTCATATTGGATTAGCAAGTCTGCATTCCTTTCCCTATCTCTGAAAAAATAGAACTGATTAAGACCTCAGAGAGAGGTAATGAAATTTTGAATAATTCACATTGATTATTCTGTGACAAACACCAACCCCTTTGAATTCTGGCTATGAAAACCACGGGAAATGTAACCTAAGTGGGACAGTTTTTGGCTCACTGTCCCCCAGATTGCTGGTATGTCTGCAAATAAAATATTACTTGAACCCCATACTATCTCTGAATTTTCAGCTACACTGGCAGGTGGAACGAACTTGCTTTAGTTTGGCAGCACTGGGTGACCCAAACAGTTAAATGCAGGACTCAAAGGCTGGTGATTCAGATCCACCAGAGTTGTCTCAGAAGTCAGGCCTCCTCACTGCGATCATAGAGGCAGCATTCACAACATGTGGGAGAAATCATACTGTATAGAGACTCATGGCCAAGCCAAATTGACATACACATTTTTGTGGTGTCATAATGCAGTCCATAACAGTGCCCTTTCTAGAACAACATGTCGTGGAAGGTGGATTCTGAACCACATTGGGCTTGTGCCTTCCTGAGCTATCTTGCAAATTGCCTTTAGCGTATTTGATAGAGGCTACCAACGCCTCATTGGAGAAAAACTGGCGAGTAGTGGGGAGCAGTGACCTCTCTTTTGGTTTGCCACACAGTCTAACCCAAAATAACCAAACCCTTTTGCTGTTCATTCTGACTCATAGCACCTGTGCAACTTAGAATGGAACTAACTCACAGGGTTTCCAATGTTGTAATCTTTACAGAGGAGAGTGGTTGAGTGTTTGGCTGCTACCCAAAAGGTTGGTGGTTCAAATGTACCAGAAATCTTCTCCCATCATGATTTATAGTCTTGGAAACCTTATGCACATAAGGTTGCTGTGAGTTGGAATTGATTTGATTTGGTTTAATCTCAAGAATGGCAGATCTCCAGGTCTTTTTTCCTGTGGAGCGGCTGGTAAGTTTGAACCACTGAGCTTTCAGTTAGCAGCTGTGTCCCTAACCACTGCCCCACTAAGGGTCCTATAACCCAAAACGGGGATATTAAAACATGATGAAAAGGCTATGACTGTAGAGATGGAGTGAAATCCCAGGAGTATCTCTGTGGAGTGCTAAGCACATAGCAGACATTGTTCTAGGCATTTCACATGTGTTTTGTCAAGTACTTAAAATAACCATGCAGGGAAGGTGGTATTTTATAGCTGAGAAAACTGAGACTCGGAGGTGTGAAGTTATTTGCCTGTGTTCGAATGCTAAGTCGAGTCGGTCTTTGACTGAGATCTGCCTGACTCCAAAACCTGTATTCTTTCTGCTGCACCAAGTTGTCCCTTTGTAACAACAGGGTGATTTCTAAATTAGGGTGTTATGTCTTTAACACTCATCACCTGCAACCTGTTTTATTAGTGCTCAAGAGACACAAGCCAGAGAAGGGTGTTTCCGGTGTGGTTAATAAACAGATTTTCTCTCCATGCCTTAGGCAGGCTATAATTATTTCAAATGCAAAATAAGACTGTCTCCTGCTTGTCAGGTTGGGTTTCTCTTTTGTCTTCTTTGCCTCCTTCTTGTGGAGTTTCTGCATGTTTTGTAACTCAAACAGAAGTGACCCTTAAAGAAGAATCCTGACATTATCTGAGTGGAGAGTGGGCTGATAGGAAAAAAATGAAAAGACATGCATTTAAAATACATGAAACTGTACTGAAGAATGTGGGTGACTTTCTCTTTGGAGCTCACTTTCTCTTTCTCATGTTGTTTGTTTTTAATAATGGCTGGAACTCTTGCCCAGGGTCTGCCTCACAATAGGACTTTCATTATTAGTTTTATTTTTTTAGCCCTTTGATGGACTTTATGATTGAAAACATCTTTGTATAAGTTATAGAGTGAATAGTTGAGTGTTGTGAAGTTGCAAAATATAAAACAATTCTCAGTTTGATCTTCAATAGGACAGCATGCCTGCAGTATTGTCATTTGGCCTGTACACAGCTAGTCTTATATCAGTATTGGAAGCAGTGGGTCGAAGCCAGCAACACAGTTTCATGTCACCACATGAATGCAGCTTTCCACCAGAAACAGAAAATAGAATGTATGTGGGTGCAGTGTGATTAATCGCTTTCGTGTGTGGTGTTTCTAGCTGTGGTCTTGTAACTCCCATCCAGGTGATTGTGTCATAGGGTGATTGTGGCTACCAAGTGGGCTGGTCAGTTTTGCCTTAAGAGAGAGCCAGTTCCAGAGCAGGGAGAACCTACCACCAACAAAGGAGAGACTAGCAGAAGATGATGTAGTGGGCTTCCCAGCCCATGGAGAGTGAAGGCTGAGTGCCTTTGGAAAGGATTGCATGCCAGGGAGAAATATATGCCTTACCCATAAATTTGGGACTTGCAGGACTCCACAACACATAAACCATTTCTTTTGTATGGTTTCTGAGTTCTTTGAGACACTGCAGTGAATTAACGAACCCAAAGACAGCAGGGAGACTACTGAGGTGAGAACAAGTCGTTGGTGTTAGAGATGATGGAGTTGTGTACAGCTTGGAAAAGTTAGACATTTGGGACATCTTTGACCTCCACCTCATAGGAACCAACTTTGTGCTGATCATTATAAAAGAAATTATTTATTTACTTGACATCAGAAATGGGATTCTTTGTAACAAGGAAGCATAGAGCTTTGTAAGAGAAAGAACAAGAGATTTAGGAAGTAAAAGTTTTGATTCTTGGATGGTTGCTTTTTTGTTGTTATCTGTAATGTCTTAAAAGCTGCACCTGGAGAGGGCCGCAGCAAAAGCCAGGACAGAAAAGTAGAATGACTGACAGGGGAGCCAGGTCTTCTGGTTCTGCCCAGCCAGAGGCCCAAATCCGTATGAACAGGAAGATATTTAAAGTGTATAGAAGACTAAACTGGATTGTTTTAAAAGGATTGTGTGTTTAGAATTATGCATTTATCTGAATGTACTATGCATATTAAATGTTTCTCCTATGTAATGTTGTAACCCCAAACCAAACCTGTTGCTATCCAGTTGATTTTGACTCATAGGGACACTGTAGGTCAAGTTAGAACTGCCTCCGTAGAGTTCTGGTGGATTAGAACTGGTAGATTAGAACTGCCGACCTTTTGGTTAGCAGCTTTAGCATTTAACCACTGCGCACAAGGGTTTCCAATGCTGTGAAGCAGACCTAAATAAATGCTACAAATAAATATTGGGTATTACAGATTAGAAAGAGCACGTAACTCTGCCTCCAGCCAATACTGATATGGATATACTAAAAAAGGAAGTAGGATTTTCCCAATGGAAACACAAGCTGTTAGAATGTAGTAACCCCTGTATAAAGTAAGGGTTTAAGTTGAAAACCTGAGTTCCACCCAGATTTGCATTTGAAAAGACAGGAAGAACCACTCAGAACTTTTGAGAGAATGGAAGGGAATGGTTGTTTTACTTTTTTGAATTTCCAGCAAGTGTTGATTTGCTGTTGGATGCATCGATGCAGGAAAACCCAAACCCAACCAAACCCTTTGCTGTAGAGTCAGTACCAACTCATAGTGAACCTATAGGATAGATTAGGACTGCCCCATAGAGTTTCTGAGGAGCAGCTGGTGGATTTGAACTGCTGACTTTTTGGTTAGCATCTATAACATTTAACTACTATATTGCAAAGGTTTCCAGAGCAGGAAAAATCAGCGCTGTTGGGGAAAAAATGGTGTGAAACAGAGGCACACCAGTTCGAGGGTCCAGTGAAGTTTATTTGAAGAGAAATAGAATGGGGTCTGAGCTGAGGGGTGACTCAGCCTATACATGGCCAATAGGGCTTTTTTTTTTTTTTTATAGTTTTAAAGTTTTGATGAGGTAGTGTTAGGTGAGGGATTTATGGTTTGATAATCGAAGAAAGTTTAAAGAGAAGAGAGGGTTGTAAGAAATTCCAGTAAGGGGATTCATGGTCTGATAAGGAAGAAGTGTTGATTAGAAGAGGTACGCAGTAAGGTTTGTTTATGGTCAAGGTTTGATAAGGGAAGAGCTTTGATTAGAAGAGTCGGGGTGGCAGGCACAAAGTTTTGTTTGTGGTCAAATTCCTGTGGGTAATGACAGGGGAAGATGGCTTATGTTAAATCTCTCTGAAACCTGGGGATAGAGTTCCCTCAAGTGCCAATTGTAAGGAAGCCTCTTCTAGAACTGAAAGTTAAGGAAAGCCAGAGAGTAGACAGCTTGTTCTGCTCCTTTGGGGTGATTCCCTGGGTCCACTCAATGAGGGGAAGTGTTACTAGACAAGTTACTAGACAAAACTCTGGATTCTCACTACCTGCCCCAAAAAAGCCAATCTGTGAGACAAGTATTTGGGTGAGTGATCAAAGGCTTTATTATTATTAATACTAACTGTGTTTGCTGGCAAATAAACACAGGATATAGACGTGTTCTTTCTCCAGGCCTGTCCTCATTGGTCAGGTGGATCTGGGAGTTTTAAGGGGGAAGACACGTATCATGTGCCAGAACAGGGACCTAAAGAAAGCAATGGGGGCAGTTGGGAGGGTCCCCTATCCTGAAGTGGGCTGGCAGAATATGCATATCAAAAGATGCGACCCAGAGCCCTTGGCTGTCTCCTGCTGGCTGGCACCTTCATTCAGTGTCTCTACTTGGTTTGATGTAACTAAAAAAGTTGTAAAAATGCAAAGATTACTAAGTGGCTCCTGTCAGTTAATGTGTGACTTCCTAGGCCAGAACCTAAATGAAAGAAACCAGCAATTTTATGAAAAGAGAAGAAAAACACAAGTAAAAATTCTATTAAGAATTGATCTTGGCTATCTATTTTTTTCTTTTTAGAAAGAAAAGGCTTTCCCCCTGCTTCAGAAGTGCAGCAGTAAAGAGATGGGCTCAGTCTGAATGTGTTCCATTGGCCCCTTCTGATCCAGTCCACTGGGGCTACAGATGAGTGAGAGGAAGGACTGGCTGGTCAGAAATACAAGGAGTTGTTAGGCTCCTAAAGTTTACAGGTGGAACATGTTGCCTGGGCTAGGGATGAGAATAGGGTAAGAGGCTGTCTGAAGTGCAAGAAGGAGTGTGTGAACTCTGGAGCCCAAGACAGCTACTCATTGTGACCTAACTTGGATGGCTAGTGATGAGCTGACCAGACCTGACAAAATGAAGAAAAAGGTGTTGGGCACCACAAGCTGGTGTAGATTGCTGCAGTTTGATGGCTTGCTCTGGAATGGACCTTGCTTGTGGATGCAGATGCTCAAAGGTCCAACTGAAAGAGAAGATTCTTTAAGATCAACGAACATGCTTGTCTCCTCAAGAATACTGGATTGATAAGGACAGACAACTTAAATATTGGCTATTGGAAACGGGCCAGGTAAAGGCATGAAGTGACTGACTTACAAGCTTTCTTGAGTGTGGTTATGTTAAATGAGGTGAACCAAGAAGGATCCTCACTGAATAAATCCCTTTCTTCCTGATGAGTTTGAGGAAGACAGGGTGAGAGAAGATGTTGATAGGATTTTATGATTTGTCTGTGTGTGCCAGTTGTTAACAGGGTTAACTGCAATTGTAAAAAAAACTGTAGTTAGAAAAGTAAGTATAAAAGAATGGACTAAGAGGGAGACACTGCTGGACTGCAGTACAGTGGCAGAATCTAAAACCGCTTAAAGGTTTTGCTATGCTGATACCTCATAAAACTCAGAGCTTCTCTCTGTTAAATTTGTTCAGAGCCAGGAAGGGTGAAGATGAGATGAACTGCTAGAAAGCCTAGCTAAATCAGATGCACGCCTGCAGCAGACCTGAGTAGCTGGTACCTGAATTACCTTATTCTTGGGACTTTTTGTCCTATTGGAAGACCAATTGTTAATGACTATTCTAGACTGGTAAAACGATTGGGAGACGGAAATCATCTTCCAAATATAAAAGAACCATGGCTAGAAAAGCCAGGGAGTTGCCTGTGGTGTGATTGGTTACTTTCTAGCTGTGGCCTTGTAGCTCAAGTGATAGAGTAATTGTGGCCTACCAAGAGGATCTGCCAGTTTTGCCTTAAAAGAGAGCCAGGTTCAGAGTAGAGAACAGGATCTATCACTATCAACAAAGAATAGCTGTGAATGGGAATCATGGCTTTTAGACCCAGGATCTTTGTGCTGAGAAGCTCCTGGAAGCAGGAGACAGAGAGACAGAGCAAGCTGTAATCCCTGAGTATGGTGAGAAGCAGTGGCAACAAAGACCCAGCAGCAGGAGAGAGTGCAGTGGGCTTCCCGGTTCATGAAGATGACTAGGACCAGGAAGAGGCATACCTGGGAGCATGGTTGGGAAGAGGCTATCCTGATGCAAAAACTGTATCTTGAATTTTCCTGAGCCCAAATTGTAACTGTTACTTCCCTTATAATGAACTCCATACTCATGAATATGGTCTTGGAGTTCTGTGTGGCCATTGCAATGAATTACCAGACCCAGCAGAGAACTAGAGAGTGCTGTGTGAGAGCCAGTTGGTGCCAGAATTAAAAAAGGTGGTGGAGAGAGGAGACTTCTCTGGCCTCCACCTCATGGGGGTCACCTTGGCCTCTGCTTCACCAGAGTCAGCCTTCTGCTGTTGATCTTGGTTCTTCTTCCAGCTTGTGAGATTGGAGGAGGTCAGATACCACTGCCACACCATTGTTACAATGGGTAAATATCTTAGGCTGTTGCCTAGTTTTTCTTTTCTGACATCTTTATTAATACTAGCCATGTGGACAACTGCTTATGTTAAACGGCACTCATCTGGAGATACAGAGTGGAATTCATTCCTTTGTTTTTCCATATTTTTTTGGTCAACATATGCCAGGAACAGTGCTAGGCTTGAAACACACAGTGAAGATCACAATAGGCATGTTCCTAGTTTTCTGATGCTTACTGTGTAGCAGGTAAGACAGATTTTATTAATGTGATCATTTAATTATGATTATGAAAGATGGTCCTAAAGTCAAGGGCAGGGTACAATGAGTATGTTTGACAAGAATGACGTTTAGGCAGACCAGGAGATCATTTGTCCAACTCACTGTCTTTCTTTACAGATGAAGAATATAGAATTTTAAGTAACTTTCTATACTGGATATGCCCATCCTATCCTGATTTCTCAATAATGAAGTGAGATATAATATCCAAGCAGATTATACCAATTCTTAATCTTGTAGACTATAAGTAATTTATTCATTTCTTCAAATAGTAAATAATAGAACTTCAAGCATACTTCTTCTAAAGAGCCAAACTAAGATCTGGATGCTTCTTTCATGTTCTTTAGAAGGAACAGCTATAAATTATACAAATAAATGTATGTTGTTGTTATGACCCATTGTGTTGATTCTGAACTCATAGTAACACTGTGTACAACAGAATGAAACATTACTTTACCCATTCTTGCGCATCCTTACAATTATTCCTATGTTTTAGCCCATTTTTGCAGCCACTCTGTCAATCCATCTAATTGAGAGTCTTCCTCTTTTTCACTGACCCTTGAATTTACTGAGCCTGATGTCCTTCTCTAGAAACTGATAACATGACCAAAGTATGTAAAACAAAGACTTGCTATCCTTGCTTCTAAGGAGCATTCTGGCCAGACTTCTTCCAGGACAAGTTTTTGTTGTTGTTGTTCCTCTGACAGTCCATAATATACTCAACATTCTTCTTCAACACCGTAATTGAAAGTCATTAATTCCTCTTCCTTATTCATTGTCCAGCTTTCACATGCATAAGAGATTAGGTAAAAGCTCTGTCATCCAAAATGTGATCAGAACTCATGATGTATTTTATTTTATTTTTTAAAATCTTAGCTCTATTTTTTGATAAGCCTTTAAAAAGTGATCATCCCAGTAGTAACACATCCTGTTTCCACCTGAATAAAAGCAAATAATAAAAAAAAACCCTACTGCCATCAAGTTGAGTCTGACTCATAGCGACACCGTAGAATAGAATGGAACTGGTCCATGAGGTTTCCAGGTTGTGGCTGGTGGATCTGAACTGCTTAACTTTTGGTTATCAGCTGAACACTTAACCACTGAGCCACCAAGGCTACCTGCATTAAAAAAAAAAACAAACCATTGCCATCAAGTTGATTCCAACTCATAACGACCCTACAGGTCAGAGGAGAACTTCCCCATAGAGTTTCCAAGGAATGCCTGGCAGATGTGAACTGCCAACCTTTTAGTTGGCAGATGTAACACTTAGCTATTACACCACCAAGGCTGCCCAGGTAGTGCCCTCTAAATATCATTTCCCAACAAAAGGAAATAGGACTTCCCAGAGAAATGATGGATTCCAGGGCCTGGTAGGGTATGTAAAAGATGAGCCTGGAATGTCTTGTCATACTGAAAAGCAAGTAGCAATCAAAGACAACTAAGACGGTGTCAAAAAGACTCAGGGAGTAGTGTGAGACACCAATTAGTCAATAATAGGACAGTATAACTGTCAATAAGGATGATAGATACAACAGACCAATATACCAAATATGTTTCAATTCACAAATTTCATTATTATGCTAAAAATTGATTATTTCTTCAATATAAACTGTAAACTCTTGTAATCTTAACCCAATATTTCAAGGATAGAGTAGCAGGGGAGGGGGTCAGGGGGTCTATGCTCTCAAGGGACATGGAGACCAATTGACATAACTATCCTATTGCTAAGAGAGTCTTCTGCACCCTATATTGATGAGCAGTGTCTAGGGTCTTAAAAGCTAGCAAGCTGCCATGTGAAGTACATCCAATTGTCCCAATTCATCCAGAACAGACAGTCACCAAGAACAACAAAGACATGAGGAAAGAAAGAGCCCAGGAGACAGAAGGACGCATGTGAATGGGTGATTGTATCAGTATGTGACCAGAAGAACCAAATGGTGCCCGGCCACCACCAAAAACAGTCGTGATGTGGCGCACAATGTAAAGATCCAGTGGCAACATGAGAAAAAGGGGTACACCTCAAGAACTCCGCTAAAAGACTGTAACTGGTGATCCAGAGGCCTGGGGTTTCCCCTAGGAGCATGGCCTCTAGACCTGATGCTGCCCCTCACCAGAAAACATTACTGAGGTCAACTCTTCGAATAGGAATGGACTGGACTTGGGGACACAAAGTGACCATACAGTGTGTGTACTTTACGGTTCTGTGCATCTATAGGATGCTGTCCTATAGGAGGGGACAAGAGATTGTTAAGAGGATATGATACATATAGAACAAACAGCAGGAGTGTGCTGTCACTCGGCAAGGACAGCAGAAGGAGCTGCAGATAGGCGGGCATGCAAATTTAACTTGGATTGTATACTTTCACTTAATCATCATCATCATCATAAATGATTATCTTTGGAGGCTAGGGAACCAGTGTATTATTTTGAAAACCATTAATAAGAGAAAAAGGCAAACATTTATCCCCCTTTTTCCTTTTCAAAGAAAGAAATCAAACATAGGCAGAAAAGAATCTTGCCAAAAAATTTAACCTGATTTGATTGAGCTTCTAGATCTGCTACCAGTTTGTAGGAAATAATGGATAACAGAGGCACATGTCAAGTGACACCACATATTTATACTTGTAGATGTAGTCAGCCAAATATAAACTATAGAAAACTCTGAAGGTTAAATGAAAAAAACAAGGAAAATAGTTGGCAGGAATGTACAAATTAAAAGAAACTTAAAAAACATATTAACAAACCAATGTATGGGCATTGTTTGATCCCTATTTAAATACATAAAATGTTTAAAGTTATGATACAATTGAGGAAATGTAAGCAATTAGTGGATGTTTAGTGCCACTGAGGAAATATTAAGGTGAGATGTACTGGGAAGTCACTCGTAGCTCAGAATTTAGAGAGGGAGAGAAAAGATCATATAGAACATGTAGAATGCCCTTTATTGTTGTTGGAAATCTATATGTTCTGGGTTGAAATAGACGCTATTCTTCATTTTTCTCCAGAGCTTTTCAACATTCCTCACTAGTTAATCCAAACCAATACTTAAAAATCTAGTGGTTTAATTTGTCAGACTCTTGTGCCAGATACATAAATGTATTCTGCTATATTCTATATTTTCCTATATTGTAGAATATTTTCTTGTTTTGAAGGATGAAACAATATATAGCAAAATGTTAATCATAATTATTGCAGGGTTGTGTAGGATTATGAGTAGCTTTGTTTCTGTTTGCCTGTGTTTTCTAAGATTTCTGTAATGTGCATTGAAAAATGTAAAAAAAATGATAAAAATTATTTTTTAAAAGCAAAACATACAGTAGCTGTTTTTCAATTTGCATTTTTTTTCCATTTAGAATGTAGACTTGAGAGCTATTCTAAAACTATTCCCTCTGCATCTTGGCAGCCTCACTGTCAATTTTTAAGGTTGTCACAAGGTTGTTTCTGTGGACCCCTCTATGGAGCATGGCAGGTCTCTTTGTTTCAATACTTTGACATCCTTTTTTAGTAATAGAATCATGGCTGAATTAGTTTTATCTGTATCTATACTAGTAGAATATAGAAGCATTATTCTTTTTCTTCTTCTCCTTTTTTTATTTATAATTTATCCATGATTTACACAATGAAATTGTCCCGTATCTGAATTCAGTTGTTCCCAAGGGCTAGTTCTAATACTGTTCTTCCTCTTGCTGCCATTGCTCTGCAACTAAATCTTTTACTAAATACGGTAGAAGAGATTTTCTAGTTTCTCTATGGATCAGTAACTTTTAATAGTGAATGATGATGCTTGATTCACAATAAAATATTTTTGAGCATCTGTCCACATGGCATTAGGAATTCTCTGTGGTAGTGTACCAAAGAAGGATAAGGCATGGCTCCTGATTCAAGGAGCATGCAGAGACAAGACCAAGAACAGAGGCAAAAAATAATTAAGCTCCACTGTTAATTCTGTGTGGTGAATGAGTTCGCAAGATAAAAGACCCATGTGGGCCCAAGCAATTAAACCAGGCTGCCTTAGCCATGATAATGAGCCCTGTAGCTCTCCAACTGTGGGAGTGTAATTGACTGGGCTGGCTGCTGTGCTCTGAATGCATAGCAGGGTTTCCATCAAGGCCAAGACTGTCCAAGGTTACTCATTGGTAACTAGCCAATGAGAATATTAAGGCAGGCCTATTCCTGGGAAACGTGGGATTTTTCAGACTGCCAACTTTGGATGCAGGACTTTTCGACAGTCTTACAGAACTTTTCTTCAGCTGAACAGCAGACCAGGAAATACCCAACTTTCCTTTCTTTTCTCTTCCACTTGGGTCAGAATTGCATCTCATTCTGATGTCACCACTGGGCTCCTTTGGCTTCCTCCTAGTTTTCACTTTTAGAAATTTTCCCTAAGAAAATCCTCATGTGTTTAATCTCATTTTGATATCTGCTTCTTTTTAGGACCCAGAGTAACACAGGCTTTAAGCAATGAGTGGGACTTGGATTGCGTCTTGAAAAGTGTGTAGGGACAAGGTGGATGGAAGGACACCTGGGGCATGGCAGTGGGATATGGGCATGGCTTTTATGATGGACAGAGAGGGGTCAAATTGGAGGATCAGAAGATACCCATTGAGGAGTTCTGGAGAATAAGAAACATAGGCCAGAATCTGGAGGGCTTTAGTAGTCAGGTGTCACGTTGTCTGAACTGTTCTGTGTCCTTGGACAGGAAAATGGTTCTAGGCAAGCAGTATTTAGGAAGGATAATTGCAAAGTGGTATATCGAATGGATTAAAACAGAGGGAAATGTAAATCAGAGAATTCAAACCAGTAATGTAAATCAGAGTAGCACATTTAGTAATGTAGACATGAGGTGAGAGAAAGTACTTTGTCAAGGCTGGTGGCCCAATGAAGAGATTTTAGAGGAAGAACCAAAAGGACTTGGTGCCTGGATAGGATGAACAATGCAGGACGGTTTATGCAGGATGGAGGTAAGACCTGAATCAAATGAGTTCCAAGCACTTGGGCTTGGATGAATGGTGGGATTATGATTCTGCTGAAGTAAGAACACTAGCATGCAAGAAGAAACCATTTTTGTGGATGAAAGAGAATCAACAGAAATATATTAAGAAATGGAGGATGAGAGCTACACTAGAAAAATCATTTTAGAATCAACAGGATTAAGGTGGAATTATAAGGATAGGCATAGATGGAAAAGAGTAGCAGTGTAAGAGACAAAGTAGATAGAAATGGAAACAGAATATGAAGCCACCTGCCTCTCAGTAATGGCCACTTGGAAGCCTCCCCTCTACCTGGCTTCTACTGACACTTGTCTGCTCTTGACGAAGCAGAATGCAGAAGACTTGGGCATAGAGGACTGTACTTTCCCTCAGATAAAAGCGGTAATATTTGCCACTTAGATGGACTAGGCCATCAGAGATGGAGCCTGGCTTCCTCGTTCTTCATGTCTCCTCTGCCTTGGTTTGAACAATCAATTAGGGACTCTCTTTGCATGCACTGAAGTGTTTTTCTGCTGGTTCCTTGAACAGTCTTGGAATTCTCAGTCTTTGACTGCTCCTTAGAGGACTAACAAAGTCTTTGGATGGTGCAATGGGTAACACATTCTGCTGCTAACCGAAAGATTGGATGTTCCAGTCTACCCAGAGGCACCTTGGAACGCCTGGTGATTTATTGAAAATCAGTCATTGTAAACCCTATAGATCACAGTTCTACTCTGACACACATGGTGCCACCATGAATCAGAATTGACTGTGTGACTGCTGGCACTGGTAGAGGACTGATGCTAACTTTTCTGACCCTTACATTAATCTCTACCCCCATCTCTTCACTAAGCCCTAGCATTTCCTACTTTCCTGTCTTCTGCCACCAGGGCCGGGAGTTTTGTGCTGATGTTCCATTTCTTATTTCCTCATCAGCAGCTGTTAATACTCACAGAAGGATCAGGTTTGGCAAGGAACATGACCGGGAAGACACAGGTATTACAAGAGCCATGTGTGACTCAGTTAGCTGGGTGATGCGTTCTAAGTCAGTTCTGAATCCACAGTTCATTTGACATGTAAAATTTACGTGGCTTACTAAAGAAGTCAGCTTCTTCCTGCAGCTCTGAGGTGTATTTCACTTTCTGAGCAAATATCATCAAGAAATGTTTCACATTAAATTCCTTCTTTTATCAGATATAATTTAAATCACTTGGATATTCTGGGAAATGGTTAAGGAGGATTTACTCAGCACATTTTATATTAGGAGCAAAATGTAAGGAGTTATAAAAAAACTAAACCAAACCATACCCAGTGCTGTCAAGTCGATTCCAACTCATAGCACCTCTATGGCTTGGAGTATCTGACTAAATGCCTTAAATCAAAATGTTTTTTTGACTTCTTACACAATAATAACGCTGAAAAAAAAAAGGACCTACTTCTTATTCGTTCTCTTTAGGAAAAAGATCTATGTCCATAGTGAAAAATCTAATGAATAAATACTGGGTGTTACATCCTGGGTTTTTCTGCCAACATTAACCTTTTTTTCCTTCATACTCTACTAGTTTGTCTGAGAGGTATGTTTATTTCTTTATTCAATTCTTAACCTTGATACCAGGAGCAATCCCTCAAGAAATTAGGATCAGAACAATTTGTCCATATTTGTGTTGCCATCCAAGTAGTACATTTGCTGTAGTCATCACGGGGTTCTCAAGCTGATATCTTTCACGTGCACTAAGAGAGTAAGGTTCAGTTTGTTTGAGAAAATCTTTAGAGGGAGTACATAGCTAAAAAAGGAAGAAATAAGGCCATGTATTTGGGTTTCTGAAATTCTATTTCTTGCTCTTTTATGAGCTCACAGGTAAATTCCAATCACTGTACTAAGCTTTTTAGTAGACTACCACTATCCAAACTAACAAACTGATAGCCTCAACCACCAAGAACAGAGTCATGTATATGCTAGTAAGTGCAATTGCAAGCGGACAGAAAAAGCTATGAAAAAGTTCTGTGCACTTTAATTCAAAAGGAAAGGAGTGACTTACCTCTAAGCACTCAGAGTGGAACCCACTGAGTTAGATTATGTGTACGGATAAGAAAGCTGATTTACCAAGAATGATTGTATCTGCACTACAATGGATAAATGATGAGAAGTAGAGAAGGTACCACTAGACTTTAATACACAAATTATAAAAAGAGATGATGAAGGTGGCATATTTTCCAGTAGTAATTCTGGGACTTGACAGTAAAGAAGCATGTTTTATAAACCCTAAGGACCTCAGTCTATTAAATATAGCCCAGTAATTGAAATCCGTAATTGTGACTTTGTGCCATTATAGGTGAAATTATATTCAGAGTTATCATTTGAAAGACAGAATCTATATATTGTAGAAGTACTTTAAATAACATGAATATAATAATTTTATTATACTTAGAGACAAACCAGCATTCTTAGGTATTCAGACAAGGGCTGCAACATGAAGGACATTCCATGCCGTGTTAGGAGGTGTATTAACATGGTAACAATGAGAAGTTGTCGAAGAATTCTGAGCTAGGGGATGAGGTGATCAGATTTTTATTTTCAGGAAATCCCTGTGTAGTGCCAAGTACAGACAAAGGTAGGTGAGTTCTGGGTCTACTAAACCCAATTAGGATTTTTTTTCCTTTAGGTGATTTAAAGTTTACAGCTCAAGTTAATTTCTCATACAAAAATTTATACACATGAGAAATGATAATTAAGTCTGTGAACTTAATTGTTCTAAGTGCTATATACCTCATTGCTGACTCTCACTACAGTCACCTTCAAAGCACTCCCCTTAGGAAGCTATGCACCGACACCAGCACTTAGTCCACTCTCAAAGCAATTTTGGAACTCTTTCTGGAATGGCCACTGTGTGTGATGGCATGGTGGCGAGTTTGTGAACTTAATTGTATAGTTGTCTGTGTTGCTCTGGTGGCCATTTGCATCTGGGTTTTGTTGAGCTTCTTGATGGCTATCGTTTCATCTTTCATGATATTAAGGAAGTGTTTGCCAGTAAATGTTCAACAATACTTAGTGTTTTTTCCTTTGCTCTGGAATTCCAGTTATGTGCAACTTATGTGCAACTTTTGATGTAGATGGTGGCTTATATGTAATTATTAAGCTTTTTTCATTCTTTTCTCATTTTTTTTCTCAAACCAACACCCAGTGATTTGCCTATGGTCTCACTGGTTTCGTCTTCCATTGTTTCAAATTTGCTCCTGAAACCTTCTACTGAGTTGGCCATTTCTGAAACTTTATTGCTTCTCTTTTGAAATTCTTGTTGCTGTGTTTACGTGATTTGCAATTGCTTGTTTATTTTGTTCTTGTATTGTTTTCCTTCATTTGGCTATTTTTTCTTTGTTTTTGCATGTGTTTTCCTTGATTTCTTTCTTTATCTCTCTTGGAGAATCATAAACATTAGCCTTTTGAATTCCATCACAGGTAGATCTACTGCCTTTTCTACTACTAGAAGGCCATCCTATTCTTTATTTTAGTTACTTGTTGGAACCACCTTGTCCTGCCTTTTTTGTATTTTGGTAATTGTCTGCTGTCTCTGAGACATTCAGTGTTATTTTCTTTATTTGTTGATTGTATATTTATTTCATCCTGTTTATTTGTTTTGTTTTGTTTTACTACATCTAGGCAAGCAGACTGGGCTTTGTTACTTGCTCATCTCGTGAACACTACAGCTTTCACTGCCTTGTCCAGATGAGCAGGGCAGGTTGATCAGCTGTGATGTAGTAGGGTGGAGTGAGTGGTTGGGAAAGCACAGGGCCAGGATACTCTGCTTCGTGCTGTCTACACAGGCCTGGCAGTGAGGGAGGGACCTGGGGCTTGGTTGCTCAGCAGTGGCACAATGGTATTGCTTTATTCTGGGTGTTTCAGTGCCATTCCTCTATTTTCTATTGGGAGTTCTGTGGAGTTACCTTTCTGTGTTCCTCGTGTGGGTTTTTTGGCTTTATCTCAAGATGAGTGCTCTGTGCTTTGCTGCTGGGTGAGGAATCTCTACTCTGTGTCTCTCTCTTATTATTTTTTTTCTGTTTTTGATTAGCTTCTTCTTCTTAGTGGCTTAACATTAAATTATTTATCCTTTCATGTTAAGTTCAGGGTTCTAGGCTTGATGTTTGTATTTGTTCTATTTAGTTTGGGGGGGGCTTGCTGCAGAGGTAGTGCTTGGTGTGTCAGACTAGTCTGCCATTGTGGCTTTGGCCTCATTTGATTTCTTGACTGTTTTCCATCGGCATTGATTGCAAACCCAAGTAAAATTAAGTCCTTGAAAACATCGATATTTTCTCAGTTTAGCATTATATTGCTTATGCATCTAATTGTGAAGATTTGTGTTTTCTTTCTGTTGAGGTATAATCTATACTGAAGGCTGTAGTCTTCAATCTTTGTCATCAAGTTCTTCGAGTCCTCTCTGCTTTCAGCAAGCAAGGTTGTGTTGTCTGTATATCGTAGCTATTTAATGAATCTTCTTCCAATCCTGATGCCTATTCTTCTTCAAATGGCCTAGCTTCTCAGATTATTTTCTCAGTTTACAGACTAAGGATACAGCCCTGACACATACCTTTCTTAATTTTTAAAAATTATTATTATTTTATCTTGTAATTGTCAGTTTTGTCAATTTATTTTCCACAATAAAAAGCAGCATTTAAAGTGTTCAGGAAGAAGCTGATGAAATTACTTGAATATTTTTAAGAGATATTTATAGACTTGGCTTACTGGTTTTTTTTGAGAGATAAAATATCAGAGGGAGATAAAAAAAAAAACCCAGCCTTCTGTACCCTCTCCCTGAGTAACCTGACAAACTATAGATAAAATTCCTCTAAGAAGAGTCTTCTAATTTGGCATTCAGAGCTAGTGAAGAACAGAGATTTCCAAGGCTGGTGGGGAGAGTCCTGTTTTACTGTGACAAATATTTCATCTGCCAAAAAAACCCAAACCCATTGCAAACTCCAGAAAGAACACATTAGCTATATAGCATGGCTATGACAGAAAACGCATGAATGGGTGGTTTTAAAGAACAGAAACTTACTTTGTGCAGTTCAAGAGGCTGGAAGTCCAAATTTAGGGTATGGCTCAAGGGGGGGTCTTTCTTTGTCTATTTCAACTTTTAATAGTCAACAGCAATCATTGAGGTCCCTGGGCTTAGAGATTCATTTTCCTTAATCAGTTACAGATAAGGTCATTGTGATCTACAGAGTTTCTATTAGCTGGTTTTTAGAAGAAGATCACCAAGCCTTTCTTTCTAGTTCGTCATAGTCTGAAAGCACCGTTGAAAGCTGTTCAGCATCATAGCAACATGCAAGCTCGTGCTGACAGTGGTACATGAGGCACTCTGGCCAGGAAGCAAATCTGGGTCTCTCACATGTTGTTGTTGTTGTTAGGTGCTATCCAGTCCATTATGTCTCATAGCAACCCTATGTACAACAGACTGAAACACTGTGTGGTCCTGTGTGATGCCCACAATCATTTTTATGCTTAAACCTATTGTTGAAGCCATTGTGTCAATCCATCTTCTTGAGGGTCTACCTTTTTGTCACTGACCTTCAACCAGGCATTATGTCCTTCTCCAGGGATTGATCCCTCTTGACAGTACGTCCAAAGTACATAAGATGTAGTCTCACCAGGCTTGCTTCTTTGGAGCACACTGGTTGTACTTCTTCCAGGACAGATCTGATTGTTCCTTTGACAGTTCATGATACAGTCAATATTCTCCAACACCACAATTCAAAGGTGTCAGTTCTTCTGGTTCCTTATTCATGATCCAGCTTTCAAATACATAGAGTGGATTGAAAATACTATGACTTGGGTCAGGTGCACCTTAGTCTTCAAGGTGACATCTTTACTTTTCAACATTTTAAAGAGGTCTTTGCTGCAGATTTTCCCAGTGCAATGCATCTTTTGATTTCTTGTCTGCTGCTTTCTTGGGGATTGATTGTGGAATGGAGTAAAATGAAATCCTTGACAAACTCAATCCTTTCTCCATTTATCATGATGTTGTTTACTGGTCTAACTGTGAGGATTTTTGTTTTCCTGATGTTGAGGTACAGTCCATACTGAAGGCTGGGATCTTTGATCTTCATTGATAAGTGTTTCAAGTTCTCTTCACTTTCAGCAAGCAAGGGTGCGTCATCTGTATAATGCAAGTTGTTAAGGAGTCCTCCTCTAATCCTGATGCCTCATTCTGTCTTGCATAGTCCAACTTCTTGGATCACTTGTTTGGCATACAGAATTAAAAGATGCAGTGAAAGTATATAACTCTGATGCACATGCTTCCTGACTTTAAAACATGCAATCTCCCACGTGGAAGGTAGTAGTTCTACCATTGAACCAGCATGGCTCCTGTCATGAATTGAACTGTGTACCCTCCAAAAATGTGTGTAGCAATTTGACTTGGCCATAATTCCTTGCATTGTATGACGCTCCTATGTGTTGTAAATCCTGCCTCTTTGAGGGAAGATGGACAGTGACTGTGTTAGTGAGGCAAGACCCAATCTACTAGTTTGTATTGTGTCTTGAGGCAATCTCTTGGGATAGAAAGGAAAGCAAGCAAGCAGCGAGTCTGGGACGTTGTACCACCAGGAAGCAGTGCTGGGAGCAGAGCATGTCCTTTGCAAAGGACCTGGGGTCCCTGTGCCGCAGAAGCTCCTGCTTTAAGGGAAGTTTGACAACAATGACCTTCCTCCAGAGCTAAGAGAGAAAGCCTTCCCTGGGAACTGGTACCCTGAATTTGGACTCGTAGCCTACTGGATAAAATTTCTCTTTGTTAAAGCCATCCACTCATGTTATTTCTGTTACAGCAGCACTAGATTACTAAGATATCCCCCATCAGTTTTAAATAGTAACAGTTGCCCTCCAGTCAATTCTGACTCAATTTTAAACAGGGTAGTTATAAAAGGTCTCCTGAGAAAACCTGAATAAGGTAGGCAAGGGAGCCAAGAAGTTATCTGGGAAAGACTTTCCAGGCAGGGCAACATGAGTGCACGTGTGGTAAGTCTGAGGAACAGTGACGACAGAGTAGGACTGTACCAGAGTAAGATACGGACAGAGCAGTAGGAGGTCACATCCGAGAGGTGGCAAAATCTAGCAGGTCATAGAGGGTATCTTAGGCTGTGGGAAGGCCTGAGTTTTCTAGATTCTTACTTATCTGTCACCTACCTTTCCTATTTTTTTTAAAGAAGCAATATCTTCTTGTTCTTTTGGCATATGTTCAGGTTACACATGAGCACAGTTAAGTGTAATGAAATTCTCTTTCTTGGCCATGTTATCCATAATATGTTATGATCCACACAGTCAGATGCCTTGGCTAGTCAGTAAAAGACAATCAAAAGTCATTCTGGTATTCTCTTTCGGCCAAGATCCATCTGACATCAGCAGCTGTATCCCTTGTTCCACATCCTCTTCTGAATCTGACTTGATTTTCAGGCAAAAAAAAAAAAAAAAAAAAAAGCTGGCGTAGCTATGTTAATACCAGGTAAATCAGGTTTTAGAGTGAAGATAATTAAAAGGGATAAAGAGGGATACTACATATTTATAAAAAGGTGAATTCTCCAGGAAGACATAAAATGATGAATATATATGAGCCTAACAACAGAATGCCAGAATACATGAAGCAAAATCTAACAGAACTGTAAGGAAAACTAGGCAAATCCACTATTATAGTGGGTTACTTCAACATTACTGGTAATTGACAGATTCAGCAGGCAAAAAATCAATAAGGCTGCAGCTGAAATGAACAGGATAGGCAATCAACTGGGTCACATTGACATTTATGGAATGCTTCATCCAACATCTCAAGCTCACATGGAACATTTGTCAAGATAGATTATACTCTTGGTCATAAAAAAAATAAATAAACTCAAAGGAATAAAAATCATGCACAGTATGTTCTAAGACCATAGAAGAATTAAGGTTGGAAACAATAACAGAAATATACCTAGAAAGTCCCAATATATTAGGATATTTATAAATCTAAGTTTTTAAACAATATATGTACCAAAGAAGAAGTTTCAAGAGAAGTTAAAAGATATTTTCAACTAAATGGAAATATAACTTAACAAAACTTGTGGGAGAATGTGTAAACAGTGCTTAGATGGAAATTTGTAATATTAAAAAACACGGAAGATCTAAAGTAATCTATACTTTTGTCTTTGGAAAGTAGAAAAAGATGAACAGTATAAGACTAAAGCAAGCAGAAGAAATATTACAGATCAATGATCAATATTAGAGATCAGTAGAAAAGGAAAAATCTGGTTCTTTGAAAAGATAGATAAAACAGATAAACCTGTAGCTAGACTAACCAAGAAAAAAGAGAGAATAAACAAAACATTAATATCAGAAATGAAAGAAGAGAAATTAAGACTAATCCATGGATATTAGAAGAATATTATGAAAAATTCAATGTCCACAAATTTGCTAAACCAATTTCTTGAAAGATACAAACTACCAAAACACCCAGAAGAATAAATAGATAATATGAATAGACCTGTATCTATTAAGGATATTTAATCAATAACTAACCTTACAAAATGGAAAGCATTAAGTCCAGATTTTTTGACAGCTGAATTCTACCAAATATTTAACCAAGCCAGCCAAATGATACTAATTCTACACAATCTCTTCCAGAAGATAGAAACAGAGGAAATTCTTCATAACTCATTTTGTGAAGCCAAAATTACCCAAGTACTAGAACCAGATAAAGAATAGTGAAGACAAGTATCTGTCACAAGCATAGATGTAAAAATCTTTAATGCAGTGTCAGCAAGTGAATCCAGTAATGTATAAATGGAATTATACCCCGTGACAAAATGGACTTTATTTCAGGAGTGCAAAGCTTGTTCAACATTTGAAAATTAATGCAATTCATCACATTATCAGGCTAAAGAAAAATAGTGTAATCAGATCAATACAAAGCATTTGACAAAATCTAACGCCCATTCATGATTTAAGAAAATAAACTCTCAGTAAGCTAGGAATAGAGAGCAAATTTCTCAAAGTTTAAGAAAATCTATTTAAAAAAAAAAAAAAACCCTGAAGCTAACATCATACTTCATGATGAGAAAATAGAAGCTTTTCTCCTAAATACTGGAACATGAAAAAATGTCCCATATGGCCATTTATATTCAGCATTTTACTGAAGTCCTAATTCATACAATTTCTCAAAAAAAGAACTAAAAGGAATATGGATTAGAAAGGAAGAAATAAATACAGAATAATAAAAATCGTTAGCTTTATTTTTTTAGCTTGCCTTTTCTCACAGATGTTGATTGTTTCTGTAGGAAATCTCAAGGAACTGACAGAAAAAACTCCTCAAGCTTGTGATTCTAGCAGTTTGCACCATTAATAAACATTTGACATTAAAAGCAGAATATCATTTGCATTAGCCCCCAAAAAGTCATAGACATAAATCTAACAAAATACGTGCAAAATGTATATTACGACAATTACGAAATGGAAGAAAGGCCTCCTCTCTAGCCCTCCATTCCATCCTCTATTTCTCAAAAGCCAGTTACCTGGTTCAAGGCGTACCTGTACAAAACCCTTCCTCTATCACCAGCCAGCAATCATTTATTTATTTATTTTTGGTACAAATGCAGATGATAGTCTTCTTAAGATTTTTACATCTATGTTTGCGACAGACACTTGTCTTCACTTTTCCTTGTCTGGTTCTAGTACTTGAGTAATTTTGCCCTCACAAAATGAGTTATGAAGAATTTCCTGTTCCTATTTCTGGAAGAGATTATGTAGAATTGGTGTCATTTTTTTTTTCTTAAATATTTTGTAGAATTCAGCTGTCAAAAAATCTGCTTTCTGTCTTGTAAGGTTAATTATTGATTAAATACCCTTAATAGATACAGGTCTATTAATATTATCTATTTCTTCTGGATGTTTTGGTCATTTGTATCTTTCAAGAAACTCATTTACCAAATTTGTGGACTTTGAATTTTTCATAATATTCTTGAAATGTCAATAGAATATGGATTGGAAAGGAAAAATAAATACAGAATAATAAAAAAAGCCCCACAGCCCAGTGAGAAAGTAGATCTTCTTCCATCCTGACAATCATGTGGTAGCCAGGGTCTTGTACAGGTTAACTGTGTCTCCTTCAGTAGACTGTGAACCAGGTCTGATTTCTCTTCTGCCTCATCAAAATAAGGCTCCCTGAGGGCTAGAAGAAGCTTTATATTTTAGTCATTGGCATGGATTAAATTGTGTCACCGTAGAAGTGTGTGTAGCTGTTTGCTGGGCCATGATGCCCAGTATTGTGTGAAAATCCTCCATATTGTGATTTGTCTGCCCTGGAAATCCCAACCTCTGCCTGTATTTAATAGATTAGGTTATGTTAAAGAGAATCAGTGGTACTGTAATGCCCTTACAAAGGGAATTTCTGTAGAATGTGGCTTGTACTACCTTTTATCTCACAAGAAATTAAAGGAAAGGGAAGCAAGCAGAGGGTTGAGAATCTAACGTCATCAAGAAAGCTGCACTGAAAGCAAAGCTTCTCCTTCGGACCTGAGATTCCTGTGCCGAGATGCTTTCAGACCAAAGAATGACTGATACAACACAAGGAACTTCCTCCAGAGCCAACAGAGTGAGATTGTGTTTTCCTGAAGCTGGAACTTGAATTTGGACTTCTAGCTTACTGGACTGTAACGTTGTGAAAACCATCCACTGGTGGTATTTTGTTAGAGCAGTACCGGGTGACTAAGACAGTCATATTCTTAAATAGTGTATACTTATTTTTAATTCTGTCTTATGATTTGTCTTTTAGCTGATAAATTTGCTATAATTATACTTACGGTGATTAAAGAACTATTTGAATGTGATTGTACGATCTCATTCTGGGCTTTCTATTATCCAGATTTTTGTGTTCTTTTTTTTTAAGTCTTTCTACTTAAACTGTACACATTCATTAGCACACTAAGAAATGACCACCAAGTCGAACTCTTACACCTGTACTGGTCTTAGCACCTATGGCTGGACAACATTGTGTCTAGTGACTTCTTCGTATGGAATCTCTGGATTAGCTTATTCTCTGTTTTGACTGTATGGCTGTTGTCAGTTGAGTTGCAGTCATCCTCCTGGTTACTGGAGAGTGAAACTGTGCTGGTTGGCAGTGTGTGGGTTCACTGACATGATAATCAAGGACTGGCTCACCTGCTACCATGAGGATCTCCTTGGAGAACAAGACCTCTCACTACCACTCTGGAAAGAGTATGACAAATGAAACAGCTGATACATTCTAGGTGAGAACTTCACAGTATGTGTGATAACCATCGTGACTTGGATGTGGGTACCACTCAGCCTATCGCTGGTGATTGCCTATCAGCAACCTTTCTGTTTTATTCTACAGCTTGTGGTCTCTGTAAGCCTGATTACAGGTATGAGCTCTATTTCCTGACAGAGCACCATGATAATTTCAGGTATTGGGAGCTGTGTCATCCACTCTACTTATGGTTTTACTTTGTCTTCGTGAATGCTCTGTGGCTGGTGATGCCCGAAGTCCTTGTGCTTGATTTTGTGAAGCATTTCACTTATCCTCAGTGTATTCTGGAGCTAAGACCTCAAAAGTCAAGAGTAAGCAAACTTGTGGGTGGTGGGCTGGTCTTTGAACACTGTCCAATTAGGAACTCATCACCTGCCCAAAGAATTAAATCATGATCCCATGGATTGGAGGGACAAAACTAACCTGTCAAACTCAGGCTGGTAAGTGACAACAGAAAGGCCCAGAGAGAGGACAAGGAAAGGAGCTGTGTGGAGATACTGCCATGAACCATTGGGACAAAAACACAAGGAGACCTAGGAGGTCCATGATGGTGGCAATTTTTGAAATCAGGAAATAATAGATTTTGACTCTTAAAAAAAAAACTCTGGTGAAAGAAATTAAAAAAGATCTTCTAAAATATGGACAGATAGTCTATGTTCATGGGTAGGCAGAATCAATGTCAGTTCTCTCTAAATTCATTTATAGGTTCAATGTAATTTCTATCAATATTCCAGCACATTATTTTGTAAATATTGACAAACTGATTCTATAATGTATTTAAAAATCGAATGATCCAAAATAGCTAACATAATACTGAAAAAGAACAAAGTTGGAAGACTCATACCCAACTTCACAATTTACAATAAAGCTACAGTAATCAAGATAGCATTTCATTGGTAAAAGAATAGATAATTTGATAAGTGGAATAACATAGAGATTCCAAAAAGAGAATCACATACATATAATCATCTATTGTTTGACAAACAAAGGTAACTCAGTGGTGAAAGTATACATTTTTTAGTGACAGATGTTAGAACAATTGAACGCCCACATGCAAAAACAAACAACAACAACAAAAAAAACAGGGTCAGTCCTTTCATTTTTCACAAACCTTAACTCACAAAAAAAATAATGCAAATGTAAGAAACAAAGCTATACAAATTCTGCAAGATAACAGAAGAAAATGTAACCTTGATGTTTTAGATACATTTAAAGCATGATTCATGAAAGAAAGATATTTTTGTTATAAATTTGTAAAATAAAAAACCCCTGTTTTGTAAGACACTGTAAGAGAATGAAAAAGCAAGTCATAACTGGGAGAAAATATTTGCAAAACAAACATCCAATTAAGAACTTATATCCACAATCATTGCCCACAGAGGCAGGAGTCAAGAAACCCAACGATGCATTGTAATAGGTAAATCCGCTGCAAAAGACCTCTTTCAAGCATTAAAAGGCAAAGATGTCATTTTAAGGACTATGGTGCTCCTGACTCAAGCCAAGATGTTTTCAATCACATCATATACATGTGAAAGTCGAACAATGAGTAAAGAAGACTAAAGAAGAGTTGATACATTTGAATTATGGTGTTGGCAAAGAATATTGAACATACCACAGATGCCAGAAGACAAGTCATAACTGGGGGAAAATATTTGCAAAACAAATACCCAATTAAGAACTTATATCCAAAGTATATGAAGAATTCTTACATACCACAAGAAAACAAACCCAGTTTTAAAATGGGCAAAAGATCTGAATAATCGTGAAAAACATGCTCATCATCATACGTCATTAAGCTCATTGCTGTTGAGTTGATTTTATAGGACAAAATTGAATCATCCATAGAGTTTCCAAGCAGTGCCTGATAAATTCAAACTGCCATACTTTTGGTTAGCAGCCATAGCTCATCATAGCTCATAAATACTACATCACAAGACTTCCTCACATCATTAAAAAAACCAAACCTATCGCCATCAAGTCAATTTTGACTCATAGGAACTGCACAAGACAGAGTGAAACTGCCCCCACAGAGTTTCTAAGAAGCACCTGGTGGATTCTAACTATGGACCTTTTGGTTAATGGCTGTTAACCACTACACAGCCAGGTTTTCCCGTATGTTATCAGAGAATCGCAAGTTAAAATAGTAATGACAATCACTACACACCTGTTGTTGCCAAGCCAAAAGCCTGTGTTAAATGCCATTGAGTTGGTTCCAACGCATAGCAATCCTGTGTGCAACAGAACAAAATATTGCCTGGTCCTGTGCAGTCTCCTAACAGTTGTTATGTTTGAGCCTAGTGCTGCAGCCACTGTGTCAGTTCAACTCCTTGAGGGTCTTCCTCTTTATCTCTTCACCTTTACTTCACCACGCATGATGTCCTTCTTCAGGGACTGGTCCCTTCAGATAGCATGTCCAAGTATATGAGCTCAAGTGTCTGCATCCTTGCTTTGAAGGAGCAGTTTTGTTGCACTTCTTCCAAGACAGATTTGTTCCTTCTTCTGGCATCCATGGTGTATTCAATATTCTTTTCCAACACCATTCAAATGTATAAATTCTTCTTTGGTCTTCTTTATTCATCATTCAACTTTCACTTGCATATGATGTGACCGAAAACACCTTGGCTTGAGTCACGTGCACCACAGTTCTTAAAATCACATCTTTGCCTTTTAATGCTTGAAAGAGGTCTTTTGCAGCAGATTTGCCTATTGCAATGTACCATTGGATATCTTGACTGCTGCTTCCGTGGGCAATGATTATGGATCCAAATAAAATGAAATCCTTGACAACTTCATATCTTTTTTATCATGATATTGCTTATTGGTCTAGTTCTGGGGATTTTTGTTTTCTTGATGTCGAAATGTAATCCATGCTGAAGGTTGTGGTCTTTGATCTTCAGTAAGTTCTTCAAGTCCATTTCTTCAGCAAGTAAGGCTATGTTATCTGCATATCTCAGGTTGTCAGTCAGTCTTCCTTCAAACTTAATGTCCTATTCTTCTCCATATAGTACAACTTCTCAGATTATTTGTTCAGCATACAGATCAAATAAGTATGGCAAATGGATACAACCCTGTTGCACACTGTTCCTGATTTTAAACAGTTCGTTACCTCCTTGTTTTGTTGGAATGACTGCCTCTTGATCTATGTACAGTCTTTCCATGAGCACAATTCAGTGTTTTGGAATTTCCATTCTTTACAATGTCATCCCGAGTTTGTTATCATCCATATAATCAAATGACTTGCATAGTCAATAAACCACAGGTACACATTTTTCTGTTCTCTGCTTTTAGCCAAGATCCATGTGATATCAGCAACAGTGTTCCTTATTCCACACCTTCTTCTGAATCTGACTTGAGTTTCTGATGGTTTCTTGTCAACATATTGCTGCAAAAACTTTTGAATGATTTTCTAGTTGGTTGGCCAGATAGCCATCTTTCAAATTTTTTGGCATAGATGAGTAAATGCTTGGGAAACCCTGGTGGTGTGGTGGGTTAAGTGCTACCACTGCTAACCACAAGGTCAACAGTTCAAATCCACCAGGCGCTCCTTGGCGCTCTGGGGGTCAGTTCTACTCTGGCCCCATGAGTCAGATCCAACTCAGCAGCACTTGGCTTGGCTGGAGTAAACACTTACAGTGCAGCATCCATTTGTTGAAATATTCAGTATTCCATAAATTCCTGGAGTCTTGATTTTTTCATCAGTGGTTTCATTGCAGTTTGGATTTCTTCCTTCAGCACCATTAATTCTTGCTCTCACACTACCTTTTGAAATGATTGAATGTAAGTCAACCCTTTTTGGTACAATGACTCCGTATTCCTTCCACCTTCTTTTGATACTTCCTGTATTGTTTACCCTTTTCCCAATAGAATCTTTGATATTGCAACTTGAAGCATGAATTTTTTCTTCAAGGCTTTAAGCTTAAGACATTCTGAACATGTCCTTCCCCTTTGGTTTTCTATATCCTCATCTTTGCACATTTTATTATAGTACTTTATTTTGTCTTCTTAAGCAGCCCTTTAACATTTTCTTTCCAGCTCTTTTACCTCATAATTTTTTCCTTTGTGCTAGCTACTCTTAATCAAAAGCAAATTTTAGAGCCTCTTCAGATATCCACTTTGATCTTTCTTTCTTGTCTTTTTAATGATCTTTTGCTTTCTTCATTTAAGATGTCCTAGATGTCATTCTACAACTCATCTGGGCTTTGATCACTAGTGTTCACACCTACTAGAATGACTGAAATCCTAAAAAAGTGACAAGATGCTGGCAGTGATACAGTACAACAGGAACTCTCATTTGTTGCTGGTGAGAATGGTAAATAGTGAACTACAATGAAAGACAATTTGTCAGTTTCTTTCAAAGTTAAATATACTATTACTAGATAAGCCAACATCTTAGGTATTTGCTAAATTGATTTGGAAGATTTAGCACACAAAAAAATTGCACATAAATGTTTATAGCAGCTTTATACATAATTGCCCCAAGCTGAAAACCATGGTATCCTTCAAAAGGCAAATGGATAGATTTAATACATCTATCCAATGGGACGTTATTCAATCTTAAAGCAAAATGAGCTACTAAGCCACAAAAAGACAGGTAGAAACCCTAAGTGCATATAATCAAATAAGAGTAAACAGTATGAAAATGTTGTATGATTTCAATCCTTCACTTTAGAAGAAGCGTCTTGACATGCCCCACACCACTGGACCCCTAGAAATTTTGCTGAGGTAGAAGGTGTCTGAACTTTTGTGGGATTAATTTCCCACCCTGTAGCATACAGAGGTTTTACTGATAAGTGTAGAGTCATTGACATTTCTTCCTTACCAGGCTTGATCAGTATAACGTCATTGGCATAATGGACCAATGTGACATCTTGTGGAAGGGAAATACGATTAAGGTCTCTGTGGACTAAATTATGACATAAGGCTGAGATAGAACAATGATGATATATTGCTGGCTTTTCCAGCTGAAGACAAACTTCTTCTAGTGGTCCAATTAAAGCAGGTGTGGAGAAAAGGACATTAGCCACACCAATAGCTGCATACCAGTTACCAGGAAATTATTCATTTGCTCAAGGAATGAATCTACATCTGGAATGGCAGCTTCAATTGGAGTCATGACCTAGTTAAGTTTTTGATAATACACTGTCATCATCCAAGGTTTATCTGTTTTTTGCACAGAACAAATGGGTGAGTTGAATGAGGAGACAGTGGGAATCACTACCCCTGCATCCTTCAAGTCATTCATGGTGGCAGTAATCTCCACAGTCCCTCCAGGAAAGCAGTATTGCTTTGGATTTACTATTTTCCTAGATAGAGACAGTTCTAACATTTTCCATTTAGTTTCTGTATCAAAATAGCTCTTACTCCAAATGTCAGGAATCCAAGGTGCAGGTTCCACTAGTTGCTGAGTTTATCTCTTCCAATTATGCATTTTGGCATTGGGAAAATCATTACAGGATGGATTCTGGGACCCGAACCTACTATGAGGAGGACATGAACTGAGACTCCATTAAGAAACTGCCTTCCTATGCCCCTACTGTGACTAGTGGACTACAGTGACATTTTGAGACACTTAGAATCACTGTCAGTTCTGAGTCACTATCTAGTAATCCCTGAAAATCTGATTATTTCCTTTCCCCCCAGTGAACATGACTCTCATAAAAGGCCATAGATCACTTTAAGGAGAACTGACAGAAAGGTTCACAGTATAAGTTTCTGAAAGTGTTTTGTAATCCTTCGTCAAGGGGACTTGGCACCCCTTCATTGAAGGGCTTGTGAGTCTATAAACTTGCTCAAGTCTAGGAATTGATCGAGGGGTCATGATTTTGTATTCCAATAATTCAAGTTTGACTGGTGTTCTTTTTCCTTCAAATTCTTCCACTATACAAGTCAAGTAAATATTTAGATTTCCTATCTATTTCACTCCTAGGGACACCATGAATAAGTAGCCAATGCCATAAATCCATAAGAGTTGGGCTATTCTGACTACTGCTTTGGCTCTGCTTTCCATTATGGTAAACATGCCCACCTTGTCTTTGTTGATTGAGTGCTGCCTCTTGGCCCCTACCACCATGAGGTCCTGTCAGCCCCATTGTAGTTAGGTGTCTTAATTCAATTATGGCAGTTTCCACTGTCAAATCTGACTTACATAAAATAGCAACCATAATAGTATTAAAGGATGCTGGGGCTCCTTCCAGAAGTTTATCCCTCATCGTTGTGGTGAATGATGTGTCCTTTGGGCAATCTGTTTGTGAGTTTGTGGGTCTAACCTGTTAGATTCACTCTTGCATGCCTAAACCTTTGAGTACCTTCTTCTACAGTTATAAAAGTAAGTCTGGTACTTCAGCTTCATTGAGTGCAGGCCACTGTGTAATCTATGCTTCAGCAACCTGACCAAATAAACTATTAGATCTTTTCCTAGCTCTTGAGTTGAAACATTGAATGAAGACTCTACTTAGTAGGCCAATATCAATAAACTCTTACTAATCCATCTTTATGTTTCTCACACCATTATCTCACACCCTTAATAGTCATTTCCATAAATATTCCCCAAGTTTATGTTTGTACATACTGAAAAGTCAAACAGTCTACCTGGGTCCCAAATTGTACTTTACCTTTTGGAACTTAATGGGACTTAAGTATAGTTACAGGTGTAGAAGCCAAAATTGATTGTGGTTTTGCTAGAAACTCCATGTCTTGCTTGGTGTGACTTCTCATAGTTAGTGAACAAGAGGCCCGGGTAAGAGTTCACAAAGAAAGCTTTATTCTTTGTGCAAGGAAAAGAACAATTAAGTCTGGTGTCTCCATGACTGTTTAGAGACACAGTTTTGGGAGGTTGCTTTTATAGAGCTTGCAAATAGGGAGATCATGTGAACTACATTAACAATATTCTAAATCATGCTATGCAGGCACAGTAGAGGTTACATCCAGTTTCACAGGATGTGTGTTTAGAAAATATCTGTTAAACTCCTCTTAGGAGTGGGAAAGTTAATATGCGTGATGCACTTGATGAGCCAATGGTAACTTTACATGTCTTAAACTATTTAAACTAGCTCTTTCTGGCTTCTTCACCCTCCCTGAAAGAGTAAATACAAGCTCTGAGGTGTAATCTCTACTGTGGAAGTTCTCCAAGTATCATAGGCTATTCCCGTATTCTTCCCTCTTCTTGAGATGTTGGTCACTCACGACCAGTGTTGGCCCTAAACCAGCATATTGTGGAATATCTGTCCTGATATGCCCTGTATGGAGATCTTTCTTGAGTGTTCAGCTAGTTATAGGCTTTGGCAGGCAGTCAGATTTTTTTCTCTTCAGTAGATTCCATTTGCAATATCATCATATTTATAGCTGATATATGGTAGGATATGAACTTGTTTAAACAATGAAGCAGGCAAGATAGAAACAGACCTAGCAGGAAGATAAAAATTAGGGAGTCATCAGAAGTCAAAGCCAGGCAAAACTGGCAAATAAAGACGTAATGCAATCCTACCAAAAGGTGGTTTTTTGGATTCTGTTATGGGTTTTGGTCTTGTCCAGTTAGTTAGCTCCTCAACCACCAGTAAATTTAGTTCCATCTCATGACAGATATTGACCCACAGACAGTAGGAAGTTTTGGCTACAGTGCAAACTCCTCCCTCTTTACCCAGAAGATAGTCTAGAGCAAAACAGTGGTCTAGCTCTACTCTGACCAGAGAGTATAATGATTTTGCTGGGCTTTTATGGCTCTGTTAGTGGCTCATGATAGAATATGGATGGTGTGGGAAAGTTTAAGCACAGAATCTTGTGAAGTGCCTAGTTGTGGGAAAACAGAGTTCTCAAAATGAACCATCCCATTTCTGTCTCAGTGATGGGGTTAAATATCGTTCCACTTAAATCCCAGCCTTCTTTTGTATCATCAACAGCTCTTCATTGCCTTTTGGGTGTATGAGCAGATGGAAGTTTCATAAGGCTGGTGAGGCTATGGGAAGAGTAGGGAGGAGTTCACAAGAACTATTGGGAAAATGACAACTCTTGCTGTACAAGTGCCAGTTGGTATTTTGGGGGTTAGGCATGGGTAAGCTCCCATTAAAACTCACTGCCATCAGGTCAGTTCTGACTCCTAGTGACCCTGTAGGTCAGAGTAGAACTGCCCCGAGTTTCCAAAGAGTGCCTGGCAGATTTGAACCACCAACATCATGGTTAGCAGACATGGCATTTAACCACATCACCAGGTCCCTACAATGACAACCTAGGTCCCTACAATGACAAATACTGGGCAAGATAAAATTACAACACAGAAATAGTCTCCTCAGGGTGCACAAACAGAACTACTTTCTGCCGTGTGTTTAAAGCCAAACCAGTAAGGAGGTAGGTATTATTAAACCACATTGAAAAGTTGATTAACCCAAAGGAGAAAATTTGATTGTCTTTGTTGCAACTTGAATAGTCACTAAGTTTAGCCTGTGAGGAAAAGTTTCTGCAAGTAGTGAGGTTCCTGAAGTGATATTGAAAGCCTGTGAAATTGGTCCTGTTTAAAAAGGCAGGTTTGGGGACTACTGTGGTTCACTGTGCCAAGCTGAGTATTTGGAAACATGGCACATTTACTTTCCAGCCCTTTTTAATGGGTGGGTGGCACTCTTATTTCTAAGGTGTTGCTAAAGGTACCATTACCCCTTTCTGACTTCCATATATGAGAGATTCAGGAAGAGTTGAGGATAGTGTTTCCCTAGGGAACTTTTATGTTAGCAGAGGAGGTGGTAAACAGCAGATTCAACTCAGATTCCCTCCTTGAGAAATGAGGTTGGGAAGTTGGGTGACTCAGTTGTCTTCTCACTTAGCATGGGTTACGAGAATCTTCTGGAGAAGGACACCAATAATCATTATCATTTTCATGATAGCTAGAGTCTGAGCCTCTTATCGGTCTCTGTTTAAACAAGTCATAAACAAAAAGGCAAACAGTGTATATAATACCATGAAAAAGACTAAGAGTTTGGGATTGGATCTATGCAGGACAATGTTTTGCAAACAAGTACTCACTGTCTTTAATAGGTTCACAAGGCCAATTCTCATAGTTCTGATGAGTTTATCCATCAATGTCTGGTAGAAAAGTTCTTTTAATTTTATTTTTTTAAAATTGTGCTTGAGTTGAAAGTTTACAGCTCTGGTTAGTTTCCCATATAAAAATTTATATAAAGTTATGGGAAACTTTCTCTTATAATGTGACAGCACACTACCCCTTTCCATCCTGTATTTCCCAAGTCCATTCTGCTAGCTTCTATCACTCTGTGCCTTCCCATCTTGCCTCCAGACAGAAGCTACCTATTTAGTCTTGTATATCTACTTAGACTAAGAAACACACTCCTCACAAGTATCATTTTGTATCTTACAGTTCAGTCTAAATCTTTGTCTGAAGATAGCTTCGGGAATGGCTTTAGTTCTGGGTTGACAGAGAGTCTGGGGGCCATCTCTTCTGGGATTCCTTCAGTCTCAGTCAGATCAATAAGTCTGGTCTTTCTACTCGAATCTGAGTTCAGCATCACATTTTTCTCCGGCTCCGTCAAGTACTATCTGGTGTTTTACCTGCCAGGGTAATCATTGGTGGTACTATCTATTCTCAGGCTAAAGGAATCTCTGGTTTATGTGGCTTTTTTGTCTCTTGGGCTAATATTTTCCTTGTGTGTTCAGTATTCTTTATTATTCTTTGCTCAAGGTGGGTTGAGACCAATTGATGCATCTTAGATGGTGTCTTAGTTTTCTAGTGCTGCTCTAATAAAAATACCATGACAGTCCAGTAGACTAGAAGTCTGAATTCAGGGTGCCAGCTCCAGGGAATGCACTCTCTGTCAGCTAGCTCTGGAAGAAGGTCCCTATGTTGCATTAGTCTTTCTTTGGTCTAACAGCATCTTGGTGAAGAAACCTCAGGTCTGAAGGATGAGCTTTGCTCCTGGGACTGCTTCTTGGTGGTGTGAGTTCCCCACTTCTCTGCCTGCTTCCCTTTCCTTTTATCTCTTGTAGGATAAAAGGTGGTACAAGCCCTCTAGAGAAATTTCCTTTACATTGGGTTGGGATGGTGACCTTAGGAAGGATGTTAAGAGTTCCACTCTAATCCTCTATAACATAATCCATTCTATTAATTATAGGCAGAGTCTAGGATATATAGCATAGGAAAATCACATAATACTACTATCATAGCCCAGCCAAATTGCTACATTCATTTTGAGGGGACATAATTCAATCCGCGTCAGATGGCCACTTGCTATCTTTAAGACCCCAGACGTTACTCATGAAAGTAGGATGCAGAACAGTTCCTTAAGAAATTTAGTTATGCCAATTGATCTAGATGTCTCCTGAAACCATGGTCCCTTGACCTCCACCCCTCCTATCTCTCTTTCCAAGTGTCTGGCTGTGTTCAGAGAACTTCCTAGTTTCTGGTTTAGTCCAGTTGTTCTGACTTCCCCTGTACTGTGTGTTGTCCTTCCCTTCACCTAGGACAATTCTTATCCACTATGAGTTGGAATTGATTTCACTGGTTTGGTTTTTTTGTTTGTTTGTTTTATCTAGTTAGTGAATTGCCCTCTTCCTCCCTCTCCATCTTTGAAACCATCAAAGAATGTTTTCTTTTGTGTTAGGACCTTTTCTTGAATTCTTATAATAGTGGTCTCATACAGTATTTGTCCACTTGACACTGGCTAATTTCACTCAGCATAATGCCTTTCCAGATTCATCCATGTTATGACATATCTCACAGATTCATTGTTGGTCTTTATGATTGTGTACTACTCCATTGTGTGAATATAGCATAATTTGTCTATCTATTTGTCTGTTGATAGGCACCTATGTAGGGACAGTTATTTTTACTCAAGTGTGGTGGATCCAAACTTTGAAACTACTGAGCTTCACAGATGTAGGAGTGCTGAGCAGCCCTTCGAATGACCGGTCCACTTGTCTTGGAGGGGCTCAGCTTTTGAAGTTTTCAGGGGGACCCATTCACCAGGCTGAAAGGGATGCAGCAGCATTTCTTGCTCAGGTGAGTGAGGGCTGACAGCAAACCTGTGCAGAGGAGACAGAGTCTGTGAGAGAGACTGCAAATTCTTGATTTTCGTATATCTCTAGTTCTGCAACTAGCTAGTGCAACACATTGCTGGATTTTAGGATTAGCCAAGAAGGGTAAACCACACAACAGCTCATAAGGCTAACTTCTAATTTTTTTTCAAGGAGCAGCTGTAGCTCTCCAGAGAACCATGGGCAATGTCTTAGTTCAGACTAAGTTGGTCTCTTGGCAGAGTTTAGCTGTATGTCTTTTTAGGGTCTCATTTGTTCTTTCTACTTTCACAGTGGACTGTGGTCTTTACGTCGAATGAATGTAGGTTCCAATTAATGTCTAAGCTACTGCCTGGACTATTCAGGTGACAAAGGAAGATTTACTGTCACTTCCAACAGAAGCGGGAACTCCAAATCTAGAAATTATATCATCAAGTAGGTGTTTCACTACTTCTACGGGCTTTTCTGACAGACAAGGAAAGACTTCTATCCAGTTGGTGAAAGTGTACACATTAACAAATGCCTGTAGTTCCCAGGAGCTTTGGGCGTTTTGGTAGAATCAATCTGAAGTCTTCTCAAGGCATAACCCCTCATCTTTGTATGCCCAGAGGTGCACTGATGGTGTCTCTCGACTGTTTGGGGCACAGACGGGGCAGCCACTTACAGTGGATTCAACGATGGACAGAACCTTTGGACCTATAGGTATCTTTTTATCTCATCATAAAGTCTATCTCTATCATAATGAGTTGACTGATGTGTTTTCGGGAGACTGGGATGCATTCTTTTCAATGGAATGAAGATTTTTTCATGATCAATGTAGAGTCATTTTGAGCAGAGCTCTCTGCCTTTTTAGGAATAGCAAGGTCTTAAGTCAGTAGAAGGCAGCTATAGCTAGGGCATCAGTGAAGTGATAATTTCTGGTTGTGTGTCTATTACCTTTTGTTACAGTGCTATCTCCTTTCTGGTGTCCTTAGCAGTATACTACAGGTAGAGGAAGAAGGAGCTGAAGGACTTCTTTCTTTTTTTTTATTTTATTGTGATTGAATGAAAATGTACACTCCCATATAAATTTGCATGCTCACCTATATGCAGCTCCCCCTGCTCTCCCTGTCCGGTGACTGCACACTCTTCCTCTCTGCTCCATACATGACCTAACCTCCCAATAGTCTTCTATCCCCTCCTCTCCACTCCCCTTCCTTCAGCAAGAGGTCAGCAGGATGATATCCTATAGATACATAGAACCATAAAGTACCCACAAGATATGGTCACTCTGTGTCACTTGCTGTCCAAAGAGTTGACCTTCATTATGATTTATGGACAGGGGCAGCATCAGGGCCAGAGACCATGCTATCATGGGAACTCCAAGGTCCCTGGACCATCAATTGGGGTCTTTTAGTGGAGATCTCAGGGTGCACCCCTATTTATTGTTGTGTTGCCAGTGAGACTCAAGTTTCTGAGCTCTGTCACGGCTATCACTGGTGGTGGCCAGGCACCATCTGGTTCTTCCGGTCCCTAGTTGATGTATATACATGGGTCTCTCTGTCTTCCAGGTTCTCTTCCCCCATGTTGTTTTGGTCCTCAGAGGTCGTCTGATCCTGTTGAGTTGGGGACATTTGCTATACCCTCAGATGGCAGCTTGGCAGCTTTTAAGACCCCAGATGCCACTCACCAATATGGGGTACAGTGAGACCTCATTAGCAAGAGGCTGGTTGTGCCAAATGGCCTCCGTTTTACCTGAGAGCATGGTCCCTGGCCCCCCACCCCAGCTATTCTATCCTTGCAATATTGGGAGGAGTACTCAAGTTATGTTGAAGTCCAGTTAATAATGATCTTCTTTCTAATGTGTGCTGTCACCGATTTCACCCAACCAAATTCTGTCAACTGTCTAAACCCTTCCCAGCTCGTCCTGCCTTCCTCCTTACGCTTGCAGCAAGCAAAGAATCTTTTTTTTCTATGCATGAGTCCATAGGGTTCTCATACAATATTTGTCCTTTTGTCGCTGACTACTTTCACTCAACACAATGTCCTCCAGTTGAAACCAGGTTATGAGATGTTTCCTGAAATCATCACTGTTCTTTATCTTTGCACAGTGTTCCATTGAGTATATATACTATAGTTTATCTATCCATTCTGCTGTTGCTGGGTATCTGGGTTGATTCCATCTTTTTGCTATTGTGGACTTTGCTGTGATAAACACTCTTGTGCTTGTATCAGTAAATGGCCTTGATTCCGTAGGATAAATTCCAAGCAGTGGAATTACTGGATCAAATGGTACATCTATACCCATTTTTTTAAGGGAGCACCAGATTGCTTTCCAAAGAGGTTGCACCATTTTGTAATCCCACCAGTGTAGAAGAATTCCAATTTCTCCACAGCCTCTCCAGCATTTGTTGTTTAGCATTTTTTGGATCATGGACAACCTTGTTGGGGTGAGATGGTATCTCATTGTGGTTTAGATTTGAATTTCTTTCATAGCTAATGATCCTGAGCATGTCCACATGTGTTTTTTTGGCTGCCTGGATCTCCTCTTTAAAGAAGTGTCTGTCCGTCTCCTTTGCCTATTGCTTAATTGGATGAGTTATTTTTTGTTGTTGATATTTTGTAGTTTGATTCTATTAATGAAGTCTTTGGATGAGCAAAAGTGTTTGATTCTTAATAGTTTTCATTTATCTATTTTCTCCGCTATTGATTGTGGTTTGTTTGACAGATTTTGGAGTCTGTCTACATAGTGTATCAAAACTTCCATTGTTGTTCCTTGAAGAATTTCTTGTGAATGCTTAATATCTTTTCTGGTGGCAGTATGGAACCCCTTTTCTTTTCAGATGGCTCCATGGGCATGTACTTCCCCCAGAATGTACTTAGAGCTCTTGTAAATCATGACCCTCTGTTTTGGAGAGTCACAGTGCTTGTAGCATGGCAGTGAACTCAGCCATCCTCACTGAGGTTTCAGGAGGCATGGCCCCTAACACCAATGTGTCATCCAGCATTACAATTGTAAAGGTAGCTTTTCTGTCTCCATTTTCAATAAAGCTGCTTCCCTTAGTGTACAGTTCCATGCTAGGGTTCCCTAGAGGTCTCTCAGTCAGGTCTGGTCTGCTGGTGTAGTCAGGTCTTCAAGCAGTTGGGGCCTTTTCCTGTTGGGGAAGGGAAGGCAGGAGTGGTAGGGTTGAGGCAAGCCATTTCCTGGAGCAATCCAGATGGGTTGTCCAGGAGCATTGCCTGGTATTTGGCCACTTGTCCCTGAGAAATCTATTGTGACCCATGTTGTTTCAGGGTGATGAGAACAGAGTGTGGTGCCATGACCCTTAAGGATTACCTAGGAGGCAGCGTCTTGGCTTCCTTGAGGACTAGTACAGCCTGCAGGAAGGTGGGCTAACCTTCAGTCACTACATTCAGTTTCTTTGAAAAACAGGCCATGGGCCACTTCCAGCTCCCAGAGTCTGGGTGATGACCTCTGTTGCAATCTCCACCAATTTCATTAATGAAGAGTTCAAAAAGGTGACTCAGGTCTGGCAAATGAAGTGTAGAAGCTTCTATCAGTTTTAGTTTTAAGGTTTTGAAGGCTTGATCTCAGGGACTCTTTTTGCTTCCCTTCTAGAGCCTGGTAGTTTGGGATCTAGATGTGGCGATACCCTGCCATCTCAAAGAAGCCTCTCAGCTGTTTTCTGGTAATGGGGGAAGCTGATCAACAAACAGTGTTTTATCTTGCTGGTGACAATTTGTGTTTACCAGCTTTACTTTTGAACCATAAATATGTGTTAACTTGTTGATTGGGGCCTTTTCTATTGATACTTAATACTCGGTGTTGCCCAGGAGATTAAGAACTTTGATGATATTCTGAAGTGGTTAAAACTCATCTTTGCTGGCAATAAGATCAGCTATACACTGCAACAGAATTCAGTTGCTGAGTCTGCAGTGATAATTCTGGCACCAGCAGTAGACTAAACAAGGTGGAGCTCTTTTTGAACCATTGGGACAGGATGGCTAAGCAGAAATGCTGCTTGAGTCTCAAGTGGGTCCTCTCACTCCAAAGCAAAAGTTTCTGGGCTTTTCTTTCCCACTGGGATGTAGAAGAATGCACTCGTTAAACCCAACGCAATGAACTGAGTGAGGGCTGGAAGGTGTGGAAAGCAGAGTACGATTGAGATCCCTGGGCTAGCTGGCATAGTTACTTACTTTACTGTTCTTAGGTCCTGTGTGAAGCAGTATTCTCCAGTCTTTTTCTTTAATGGAAGGATGGGTGTGTTGAATTGCACCTGGTAGGGTTGAATTAGTTCATGTTTTATGTACTGACTGATGGTGAATGTAAGGGCTCAGTGGGCCTCAACTCTGATAGGGTATTGTTTTAACGTAGATGAGTTGGTACCTGGCAAGAGGCCAGTGGTAACCAGTGGCACAATCTTAGCCCTTCCAGGTGTTTTGTGCACCTGGACCCAGAACTACTGTCTCCATGACGTCTGAGTTTTTAAGTCCCTGATGGAGGACTCCCTTTCAAGCAGTTGGTCATTGATTTGGACTTGTGCTTGGTTTAAAAGAGCCATCTGAAGCATCCAGTCTGAGTTGGGCAGTAGTTGCATTTGCATCTGCCCATTGTCAAAGGCTCCTTGTAAGTTGCAAATCAGGCTTTGGCCCAGTAAAGGCACTGGGAAGTCTGGTACACACAGGAAAGCATCAGTCAAAGACCTTCCTTGCAAAGAATAGATTAAAGGCTGCAAGAACAGGAAGAAGTCTTCTTTCTCTGACTCACTGACTACCAGAATAGTCCTTCCCATTACTGAGGCTGCCTTTTTAATCATTACAGAGGGAGTTGCCCCAGTACTTACCAGAAACTTTATAGGGTTTCCCTCTACCTACATTATAACCAGAGGTTCCAGTTGAGGACTAGCCTCTGGCCCCTCTCTGTCTGAATCATCTTCAAGTGGCACAAGCAGAGACTGGGTCACCTCTCACTTCTCTTCATTCTTTGCTTGGTGGTTTGGACACTTTTGCTTCCAGTGTCCTTTCTCTTTATATCAGCTGCATTGATGTCTTTCTAGAAGGGCTTCCTGGCTTTTACATGCTGGGACTTCCTCTTTTTCCTTGTTCTCTTAGGAGTCAGCCTCCAGCCACCAGATGGCTACCAGGAAGGCTGTCTGATACTTTTCATTTGCAATTTTCTTCATCCTTATTTTGGATACAGTAAACTTGGTAGGTCCATTCCACTATCCAAGAGATTCCCAACCCCATACCTCCTTCTACTTTCTGAAGCTTTCTTCTCATATTCGGGGTATTTTGTCCTATAAAGATCATATTGACAATTTGGTCGCTTTCCAAGTTCTCAGGATCCAGACCAGTGAACTGTCTGAAAGAAAGTGTGCATTCCTTCCCCAAACTGGGAGGAGTCCTCATGAGACTCTTGTTTAACTCTATGCACTTTGCTTAAATTTTTTCCATGTGTATGTCCCTTTCTTTGGCATCTCTGAGAGACATTCTCTGTATTGCCCTGCTGGGGTACTGATGTCTCAGTCAGGACTGGCAGTGGAGAATGCTTCAGCCCCGTTTAAGTTTGTGGCTTATAACTCATGCCACCCACCTGTGTCAGCCCAAGTTTTTCAGACACCACATGGTGCTTTTCTGGGGTGAGAGGCATGCCACACAGGGCCTAACAATCTGCCCAAGTGGAGCTGTGAGTGCAAAAGGTGGAAATGAAAGATCTTGCAGCTGCTTGTATACCTGTGGCTTGTTGTTTTTGCAGTTATGGAGATCACGTGTGAAGGGCTGCTGAACTCAGACCATTCTGGCATCCATAGACAGGACTAGATGTAAAAATTGTATGCCATCAAGTTTTCTTACAGATTTGGGGTCACAATCCTCTGAACCATGGCCTCTCTGAGAGTCTTGCTCTTCTTTTTCCAGAGTCTTCCCTATTGGCTGAATTGGGACACCTAAACCTTGTTCCACTCTGTATATGTGGTATAATCCTGTTGGTGGGGCAGAAAGGCTGGGTAACTTGGAGCACAGGACAAAGAGCTGCAGTGCCAGTGTCTGCATAGGGGCCTCAACCAGAGGAGGATATAGAGGGTGAGGGCATTGGAAAGGGGACATAATTCACTGGATCTAGAAGCAAGACTTGTGGTTTTACCTCATCAGTCCTCTTCTGCATTGAGATCCAATATCATGATAAATGGAGAAAGGATTGATGTTGTCAAAGATTTCATTTTACTTAGTTCCACAATCAACACCCATGGAAGCAGCAGTCACAAAATCAGAAGACACATTGCACTGGGAAAATCTATTGCAAAGAACTTCTTTAAAGTACTGAAAAGTAAAGATGTCACCTTGAAGACTAAGATCTGTCTGACCTGAGCCATGGCATTCTCATTGGCATCCTGTGCTTGCAAAATCTGGACAATGAATAAGGAAAACAGAAGAACTGATGCTTTGAATTGTGGTGATGGAGAAGAATATTGACTGTACCATAGACTGCCAAAAGAACAAGCAGATCTGTTCTGGAAGAGGTATAACCAGAGATCTCTACTGGAGAGGGGAAATACAAGCTCTGAATTGTAATCTCACTGTGAAATTTTCCCTAATATCAAATACATTAGTGGGAATGCATTTTTAGAACATTCAGCATTGTCTTGTAAGTCTCTGCTTCAGGTAATGCCCTGACAGCAAATATTTTAGACTCATGCAGAAGTGGCTCAAGCAGTTGTAAAAGCTGGAGAGTTTCAAGTATGTGGGTCAGGAGGGATGCTGCTCTTGGTTAACATGCCATAGGTGCTGGCAAGCCCAAGATTAGCAAATCAGACAGCAGGGCTCTTGGTCACCTGCTTCAGAGTTTGATGACTCCCAAGACTGACAAACAAGAAGGCAGATAATCTTGTAGCTCAAGTCCCAAGAACTAAAAGTCAGAAGAATAGGAGCCAGCTGCAGGATCCACAGTGAGCAAAAGCCCATGAGCTTTGCCAGAGAGTCTAGTTATATTTTATGTAGGCCACACCCCCAAGGAAACTACTTTCCAGCTGATTGGTTACTCACAACAGATCCCATTATGAAGGTGAATACATTATATCAAATCTCATCATGAAAGTGATCACATCATCATATGACTGACATACCACACCGTAACTACTAAAATCACTGAGAACCATGGACCAAATAAGTTGACACACAACTTTAATAATCATATTAGTTAATAAAAATTTGTCAATACTGGTTCATTGATTATAACAAATACCCCACACTAATATAGGGTCTCTATAAGTTGAAATTTACTCAACAGCAGTGGGTATAATGCAAGATGTTAATGATACAGATACTTGCATGCGGGGTTGGGGTAGAAGAGGAATGTGTATTCAGTTATTCTACGAATCTAAAACTGTGTTAAAAATCCCCATCTATTAATTTTTTAGAATTATTGTTGTACCTTTTGTATTATCTTTCATGTAAAAAGCAATACTGTAACATACCTTCCTGGCAAATTATTTGTAGAAATCCAATAGATTGTTAAAGAAAGCAGAACTCCGTATCAGAGGGGGAAAAAATCTCTACAACATGGATGCCATCAGATGTTGGAAACCTCGATGAAAATGCTGTCTTCCCTTGACTTAGATGCAAACATATGTGTAACTTTTTTTTATGCTGGAGGCAGAGACAAATTCATTTTCTAATTCCCAATAACCTCTTAGCCCAGTCTAGAGATGAGTAAATTCAGTGTCTCATACTGGTGAGCAACCCAATAAAACCCTAAACTTCAAAGAAACCAAAGAATTCCAAAGGTAGGAAATACAAAGGAAAGCTGAAGCGGCTAGACCTATCAGGTTGTTTATCCTGTAGGGTTTTCTAGGCTATAATCTTCACTTGTCTGTCAATTTATTGTACTTTGGTAGCTTGTGTGTTGCAATGGTGTTGGAAGCTATTCCACCAGTACTTCAAATACTGTAGGATCACTCATGGTGGACAGGTTTCAGAGTAGCTTCCAGACTAACACAGACTAGGAGAAAGGATCTGGTGGTCTACTTCTGAAACAACTGGACAGTGAAAATCTTGGGAATAGCAGCAGAACATTGTCTGATAGTAGTGTAGAAAATAAGCCCCTCAGGTCGGAAGGCACTCAAAATATGACTTGGGAAAAACTGCCTCCTCAAAGTAGAGTCAACTTTAATGATGTGGACGGAGTTAAGCTTTTAGGAACTTAGTTTCCTGATGTGACGTGACCTAAATGAGAAGGAACAGCTGTAAATACTCAGTAATCAGAACATGGAATGTAAGAAATAAGAATCTAGGAAAACTGGAAGTCATCCAGAATGAAATGGAATACATGAAGATCAATATCCTAGGCATTAGTAAGTTGAAATGGATTGGTATTGCCCATTTTGTCATCAGATAATTATATGGTCTACTATACCAGGTGTCATGGATTGGATTATGTCTGCCCAAAAATGTGTGTAGTGATTTGGCTAGGCTGTGATTGCTGGTATTGTGTGATGTTCCTCTATGTTCTAAGTCCTGCATCTATAATAAGGGAGGATGAGTGATAGCTGAATTAGTAAGGCAGGGCTCCATCTGTAAGAGTATATTGTGTCTTGAGGCAGTGACTTGGGATAGAAAGGAAAGGGTAGCAAGCAGAGAGTTGGAGACCTCATACCACCAGGAAATAAACAGTTCTTGAAGCAAAGTGTGTCCTTTGTACCTAAGGTCCTTGTGCTTCAGAAGCTCCCACTCCAGGGAAAGATTGAAGACAAAGACCTTCCTCCAGAGCTCAGAGAAAGCCTTCCACTTTAGTTGATACCCGGTATTTGGACTTTTGTGTACTTTTCTGTGAGAAAATTAATTTCTCTTTTTAAAGCCATCCACGTATGGTATTTCTGTTATAACAGCACTAGATGAACAAGACACTGGGAATGACAAATTTAACGTGGATGGCATTGAATTGATCATCACAATGAACATTTCACCAGCTATCCTGAAGTGCAATGCTGTTAGTGATAGCATAATATCCACATGCTACAAGGAAGGCTAGTTAATATGACTCTTACTCAAATTCATGCACCAACCTCTAAGACGAAAGATGAAGTTTTTTTTTATCAAGTTCTACAGTCTGAAGTAGGCAAAACATGCAATCAGGATGTATTGGTAATGACTGTAACAAGAAAGCTGAAAACAAAGAAGGATCAGTCGTGCAAAAATGCAGCCTTTGGTGATAAAGACAATATCAGACTGTGCGTGATAGAATTTTGCAAGACCAAGGACCTCTTCATTATAAATACCTTTTTCCAACAACATAAATGGTGACTAAACACATAGAAGTACTCCTCTATTATTCATAAGGTTTTCACTGACTAATTCTTTTCAGAAGTAGACTGCTGGGTCCTTCTTCACAGTCTATCTTACTCTGAAAGCTCAGCTGAAAGCTGTCCACCATGGATGACCCTGTTAGATACAGTGCCAGAAAATGAGCCCTCCAGGTTGGGAGGCATTCAGGAGATGAGTGGGAAGGGCTGCCTCCTCAAAGTAGAGTCTACCTTAATGACATAGTTGGAGTAAAGCCTTTGGGATCTTCATTTGCTGATATGCTGTGATTGAAAATGAGAAGAAATAGCTGCAAACATCCATTAATAATCAGAACATGGAATGTATGAAGTATGAATCTAGGAAAATTGAAAATCTCCAAAAATGAAATGGAATGCAACAAACATTGATATCCTAGGCATTAGTGAGCTGAAGTGGACCAGTGTTAGCCATTTTAAATCAGACAATCATATGGTACTATGCCTGGAATGAAAATTTGAAGAGGAATGATGTTGCGTTCATCATCCAAAAGAACATTTCAAGATCTGACCTGAAGTGCAGTGCTGTCAGTGATAGGATAATATCCATATATCTATAAGGAAGGCCAGTTAATACAACTATTACTCAAATTTAGGCATCAACCACTAAGGCCAAAGATGAAGAAACTGAAGATTTTTACCAGCTTCTATAGTCTGAAATTGTTGGAACATGCAGGCAGGATGCATGAATAATTAATGGTGATTGGAATGCTGAAGTTGGAAACAAAGAAGAAGGACTGGTAATTGAAAAATACAGTCTTGGTGATAGAAATGATGCCAGAGATCACATGATAGAATTTTTCAAGACTAATGATTACTCCACTGCAAATATCTTTTTTCACTCACATAAATGGCAACTATACTCATGGATCTTACCAGATGGAACACACAGGAATCAAACTGACTATATCTGTGGAAAAAAGATGATGAAAAAACTCCATATCAGCAGTTGGACCAAGGCCAAGTTCTGACTGCAGCACAGATCATCACTTGCTTGTATGCAAGTTCAGATTGAAGCTGAAGAAAATTAGAACAAGTCCACAAGAGCCAAAGGATGACCACAAGTATATCCCTCATGAATTTAGAGATCATCTCAAGAATAGATTTGATTTACTGAACTTTAATGATTGAAGATCAGATGAATTTTCGGATGATATCAAAGACAGCATCCATGCAGAAAGCAAGAGGTCATTTAAAAGAGAGGAAAGAAGGAAAAGACCAAATTGGATGTCAGAACAGACTCTGAAACTTGCTTGTGAACACTGAACAGCTAAAGAAAAAGGAAGGAATGAGAAAGTAAAAGAACTGAACAGAAGATTTCAGAGGGCAGCTCAGAAGATGAAATAAACTATTATAATGACATGAGCAAAGAGCTGGAAATAGAAAACCAAAAGGGAAGAGAACATGTTCTGCATTTCTCAAACTGAAAGAACTGAAGAAAAAATTCAAGCGTCGAGTTGCAATAGTGAAGGATTCAACAGGGAAAATATTAAATGACTCAGCAAGCATCAAAAGAAGATGGAAGAAATGCAGTCATTATACCAGAAAGAACTGGCCAATGTTCAGTCATTTGAAGAGGTGGCACTACGTATGATCAGGAACTGATGGTACTGAAGGAAGAAGTCAAAGCTGCTTTGAAGGCACTCGTGAAAAACAAGCCTTTAGGAATTGACTCAGGAAGTATCAAAAGAAGATGCAAATTTCTGTGCCAACAAATTTAGTGGACAGCTACCTGGCCAACTGACTAGAAGTGATCTGTATTTATGTGCATTGCAAAGAACAGTGATTCAACTGAGTATGGAAATTACCAAACAATATCGCTAATACCACATGCAAGTAAAATTTCACTCAAGATCATTCAAAAGTCACTACAACAGTGAGTTGACAAGGAACTGCTAGATATTCAAGTTGCATTCAGAAGAGGATATGGAATTAGGGATATCACTGATGATGTAAGATGGATCTCGGCTGAAAGCAGATAGCAACAGAAAGATGTTTACTTGTGTTTCATTGACTATGCAAAGGCACTCAATGGTGTGGACCATAACAAATTATGGATAAAATAGTGGAGAATGGAAATTCTAGAACACTCAGTTGTGCTTATGAGGAATCTGTATATGGATAAAGAGACAGTTGTACAAACAGAACAAGGGGACATGACGTAGTTTAAAGTCAAGAAAGGTGTATATCAAGATTGTATCCTTTCACCATACATATTCAGTCTGTATACTGAGCAGATAATCCAAGAAGCTGGACTATATGACGAAGAACAATGCATCAGGATTGGAGGAAGAATCATCAGTAACCTGTGTTATGCAGATGATACCATCTCACTTGCTGGAAGTGAAGAGGATTTAAAACTGTTATTGTTGAAGATCAAAGACCACAGCCTTCAGTATGGGTTGCAGCTAAACATCAGGGAAACAAAAGGCCTCACAACTGGACCAGTAAACCACATTGTGACAAATGGACAAAGGATTGAGATCATCAAGGATTTCATTTTACTTGGATCCACAAGCAGCAGTCAAAAAATCAAAAGACACAGTTTATTGGGAAAACCTGCTGCAAAGGACCTCTTTAAAGTATTGAAAAATAAAGGTATCACCTTGAAGACCAGTGTGTGCCTGACCTAAGCTATGATATTTTCAATAGCATTGTGTGCAAGGGAAAGCTGGATAATGAATAAGGACGACAGACTAAGAATTGATGCCTTTGAATTGTGGTATTGGAGAAGAATATTGAATGCACTGTGGACTGCCAAAAGAACAGATTTGTTTTGGAAGAAGTACAACCGGAGTGCTCCTTAGAAGCAAAGATGGTGACACTGCATCTTACATACTCTGGACATGTTGTCAGGAGGAATCAGTCCCTGGAGAAGGACATCTTGCTTGGTAGACTGGAGGGTCAGCAAAAAAGAGGAAGACCCTCGACAAGATGGACTGGCACAGTGGCTGCAATGATGGGCTTAAGCACAAAAATGATTGTGGACATGGTACAAGACCAGGCAGTGTTTCATTCTGTTGTGCATAGGGTCTCTATGAGTTAGAGCCAACTTGATGGCACCTAACAACAAGAACAACAAACGTGTAGACCTCACCTGAAGGAATACACAAGAGTAAAATTGACTAAGTCTGTGGGAAGAAAGGATGGCAAAGCTCACTGTTGTCAGTCAAAATAAGGCCAGAGGCTGACTGCAGAATAAACTATCAATTGCTAAACTGCAAATTCCAGTTGAAGCTGAAGCAAATTAGAGCAAGTCCATAAGAGGCAAAATATGACCTTGAGTATATCCTACATGTATGCAGTGTAGTGGTTAACTGCTACATCTGCTAACCCAAAAGGTCAGTAGTTCAAATCCACCAGGCACCAGGAAACCACAGAGTAGTTTTACTCTGCCTTATAGGGTCACTATGAGTCAGAATTGACTCAACGACAGTGGTTTGGCTTGATGTGGTATTTAGAGACCATCCCAGAAATAGATTTGGTGCATTGAACACTAATGACCAAGACCCTGTTGCACTGCGGAACGACATCAAGGGTATCATACATTAAAAAAGTAAGAGGTCATTAAAAAAGAGGAAAGACAAAAATCGATGTCAGAAGAGACTTTGAAACTTGTTCTTGAATATTCAACTGATGAAAGAAATGGTGAAGTGACAGAGCTGAACAGAAGACTTCACAGGGCAGCTTGAGAAGACAAGGTAAATTATCATAATGAAATGTACAAAGACCTGGAGTCAGAAAACCAAAGTGGAAGAACACACTTGACATTTCTTAAGCTGGAAGAACTGAACTAAAATTCAAGTCTCAGGTTGCCAATATTGATGGACTGTATGGGGGAAATACTGAATGACTTAGGAAGCATGAAAAGAAGATGCAGTTGATAGAATCATGGTACCAAAAGGAATTGGTCAATGTTCAACCCTTTCAGTATGTAGCAGAACTAATAGAACTGGAGGAAGAAGTCCAAACTTCATTCTAAGCATTGATCAAAAATAAAGCCCCAGGAATTGACAAAATACAAACTGTTTCAACAAATGGATGCAACACTGGAGGCACTCACTTTTCTGTGCCAGAAATTTGGAAGACAGTTACCTGGTCAACTTACTGGAAGAGATCTATATTTGTGTCCACTGTGAAGAAATAGAATCCAACAAAATACAAAAATTATTAAAAAATATAATTACTGTTACACACAAGTAAAATTTTGTTGAAGATCATTCAAAAGTTGTTGCAAGGAGGTGGAGCCAACATGGCACTATAGACAAAAGCACTATGCCATCCCTCTACAGTAAAGACACAACAAAGTAAAGCATACAAATGTCAATTCTGGAACGCTAAGTGTCAAATAAAGGGATGAAGAATGCAGTCAAATGCCGGGGGCCAGCCTTGGCAGGGTCTGGAATCACGAAGAGATGGGTGGCATTGGAGAAGAAAGAAATGATGAGACTGAGACAACCAGGAATCTGGAGATTGGAAGCCTGCTCGGGCCTGTCTTTCTTTATTTTTTATACAATCAGTGACACGATTTCACCCTGCCCCCTTGACCACACAAGCTGTTGGCTAACAAAGAACTGATACCTTGTGGCCTTTTTTCATGTTGATTATTGGGGCTTCCTGGATAATGGCCTGAGACAAGTGGTTTCTTTACATGTTAATCATTAGGGCCTTCTAGGTAATGGCCCAAGACAAGTATATTGTGATTATAATCAACAGTGAAAACAAAAGTTATGCCTTGAGCTTAATCATCTCTATCTATGCTTCAAGGTCAAGAGGCGCAGGGAGTGGAAAGGCTGTGCGGGGGGTCATCCCTGGGGAGCTTCCCAGGGCCTTCCTGTAATCTTGCATTTCACATGTGGAGGGGGATGTGCAGTTGGGGGAAGCCAGAGGGGCTGGGCTGGCCTTGGCATTCCCAGGCTGGGCGTTCCCGGGCTGGGCTTTCTTAGAAGGTATCTTCCTTAATCCTTATGCCGGGAGATGAGGGGGTATTTTTGAGGAAGATTTAATTAGGATGCAAAATATCATCTGGGAGAGTACGACCAAAAATATGTTAGGGGTGAGATGTGTCCATCTGCCATCACATAGGCTTGTAGCTTTGCTCACAGAGGCCTTTGTGGGTGACGGGCCTCGCCAGTCAAGCACTGAATAGGATATGAAAGTGACAGAGTAAAGACAATGAAGGACACTACTGAGTGGAGGTCCCCTACTACCTAATTCAGTGTGGATTTGTCATCTTGGAACTCAGCTACCAAGAACAGTGGACAGGGAATATGGGAATACAACTTCATGGAGCTCCCAAAGGGAGACAGAGCACCTGGTAACCAGGAACACATGTTTTCTCAGCCCCTACTCTTCTTCCCTCTATGTGGCCTCCACCAATTGCCAGAAGCCTGCAGTCATTCAGCTAGAGAAATGCCAGCTCACTTCCACCAAGATGTGCCCCACCCACACTGGCTATCTCCCTCAAGGGCCATTTTGCCGTTGGTGTTGTTATTGTTTTTTGCATTATTTTGTTTCTTCTCTCTCATTTCTTTCCTTTTATTTCTTCTGACCAGCTAGCCATATATGTTATCCTTTCCCATGATGATGGGCTGTGTCCAGCATTAGACTGGAAAGCCACCAGCATATGGTCTCCCCCAATCCATACCATTTTACCAACAGGCTCTCTCAGTGCAATTTATTTTCTTTTCAGTTCTTCTCTCTCCCCCTTCCCTCCTTTTCTTTTCCCTGCTCACTTTGCCCCATGTACCATTCCTATCCCTTCTTGACAGGCTGTACAACACCACTAAGTTAGACAGTCACAAGCACATGGCTTCTGTGAGTACGCACTGCCCTCACTGGGAGCCTCCTTCAGTGCCTTTTTATTTCTTTATTCGTTTTCTTCTTTCTCTCCCTTCCTTCCTTTCCTTCTTCTCACCCAGTTAGCCCAATGTGCCATCCCCACCCTTTCTTGATGGGCTGAGCCACACTACCCAGCTGGAGAGCCACCAGCACAAATCCTCCCTGGGGAGGTGTCATTGGAAGGCTCCCTCAGAGTCATTTTTAATTTTCTCTCTTTTTTTGTTGTTGTTATTTTATGACCCTCTTCCTTCTTTCCTTCCACTAGCCTATGCCTGTGCATCTTGTCCCCGACGCCCAGCTGGCTGTGCTGTACCATTCAGCTGGACAGGCTTTGGTATACCACCTCCCTGGGTCTGTGCTGTCATCCACAGGCTGACTTCTTTATACCATACTTTTAATTTTTCTTTACCTTTCCCCTCTCCCCTTTCCTTCTTCTTCACATGAAGGCCCTGCACTGCCTCTGCACCTTCCTGATGGGCCATGCCATGCTGCTGGGCAAGAGAGATATCACCTTGCCACCAATTCAATTCCACCCTACACTGAGCAGCTGGGTCCCATAGCAACTTTTTTTTTGGTTTTTTTTTGTTTGTTTGTTTCGTCTTTCTCCTTTCTTTCTTGTCCTTTCTCTGCCCAACTAGCCCTGTGTCACACATGCACCCCTTCTCAACAGGCTGAGTTGCACTGCTCTTCAAGAAAGTCAACAGCACACAGCCTTTCAGGACTGTCCCACCTCAACCCACCAAATGCTACCATGCTCCCACTTTATTTATATTGTTTTTCTTCTTTGACTTTTGCTTCAGTTTCTGTCTTCTTTTTCTCACCTACTTAGCTTGCCACATCATATCCTCTTCCTTTCCTCTTGTCTATCTGCCTGTATACCAGGTGCTAAACCCCCAGGAGTCACAGGCATGGACAACTAGACCCTACAGTGTACTGGCCACAGCTTCACTCCGTTAGACCCAGTGTACAGCATCTCCACCTTTCACCCCTTGCTGGACATGTTATGTTTCATTATAGCTGAGTAGCCTGTCCTGACCACCTGGAAAAGCTGGTAAAAAATATTGTGTCCACAGATGAGTAATCAACAAAGCACATCCAACTTGCTTGCCCAGACATAGACAAGTAAAACAAAAAAGCAGGATGAAACAAACCTGCAGTCCATAAATGAAGGAAACAACTCTTGAACATCCAAAAGAAAGCAGACAATATTGAAATATATAAAAGAAACAAAACAGATGGTTCCAACAAGTGTCCAAAATAAAATACCAGATTACCTTCCAGGAGAAGAAAAGGCACTGGAACTACCTGATGAGTATTCAAAACTCTAATAGCTAGGACTGTCCAAGAGATGAAGAGAAATGCAAACAAAAATAAGGAAAAAAAAAAGGACAAAATGATGGAAAATACAGTCAAAATCAGGAAAAGCACAGACAAAGCAGTAGAAGAATATGAACAAAATATCAAACAAACAACTACAAATTATAAATAAAAGCAATTAGAACTCCAAAAGATAAATAGAAAGATTTCAGAAATGGACAGTGTAATAGAAGGTTTTAGTAGCAAATTTGAAACAATGGAAGACATGACCAGCAAAAATGAAGGCAAATCCTTGGACACCGCTTTGTTTGATAAAAACCTCTGAGAGTGATATGGGATACAATTAAAAGCAAAAATTCGCAAGTGATTGGTGTTCCATAACAGAGATGATCATTGAAGAGTTATTGAGAAAAAGCTTCCCTAGTATTGTGAAAAGTGAAAAGATGTAGTCCAAGAAGCTCAACAAGCCCTTACAGGATGAAGCCACAAAGAAAAATCACAAAGATACATCATAATCATAGTCACTAAAACCAAAGACAATCCTAGGAGCAGCTCAAGGAAAATGAAAATTCACATACAAAGGGGGAAACAATAAATCTAAGCTCTGATTACTTGGCAGAAACCGTGTAAGCAAGAAAACAATGGAAAGATACATACTAAAATCTTCAAAGAAAAAAAAGACTGATAACAAAGGATAACATATCCTTCAAAACTGTCAAATACAATGGTAAAATTAAGACCTGTCCAGATAAACCAAAATTAAGGGAATATGTAAAAAATGAACCAAATTTATGATTGTTTAAGAGTGTTCTTTGTTTAGAGAACCAACAGCATTAGACAACAACCTTAATCTAGGACATAGGACAGCATCAAGCAGATATCAAAAATAGGTAATAAACTCTCAAGGATGAAGCAAAACTAAAAGATTTATGACAGGGAACTAATCTCTAAATAACTGTAATGTCAGAACAATAAAAGAGGGAACAAATCACGTAGGTTTACACTTTCAGAAAGAGAGAAAGTCAAGGCAATATCAAGTAACAAACGACTGATTTAAACTTAAGATAGCTGTAAATTTACAGTAACCCAAGGAAAGCTAAAAAATCTGCTTATCAAAATAAAGAGAAAAAATAAAGCCTCAACAACACAAAATCTACAAAAGAAAAAAAATACAAACCAAAGGAGTTCAGTACAGGAAACTAAGAGGAACAAAGAAATCATCAGCACCACAAAAAAGGCACTACAAAATGACAGAAATAAATGCATATGAATAATCACACTGAACATAAATGGCCTAAAGAGACAGAGAATGACAGAATGGATTAAGAAAAACAGGATCCATCAATATGCTGACTACAAGAGACACACCTTACAAACAAAGATATAAACTGATTAAAAATCAAAGGATGCAAAAAAGTATATCAAGCAAACTAAAACCCAAAAAGAGCAGGAGAGGCAATGCTAAATTCAGATAAAATAGACTGCAAGGCAAAATCCATCATAAAGACAAGGAAGACCATTCTATAATAATTAAAGGTACAATCTACCATGACAACATAACCATAATAAATATCTATGAACCCAACCATAGGGCTCCAATATACATAAAGCAAACTAACAGCACTGGAAACAGAAATTGACAGTTCCACAATAACAGCAGGAGCTTTCAACACACTATTCTCGGTAAAGTATGAAACATATAGAAAGAAGCTAAACAAAGACAGAATTGCCAAAGGCCACAATCAACCAACTTGACCTCACAGGCGTACAAAGAACAGGCCACCAACCAGCAGCAAAATACATTCTTTTCCAATGTACAAAGAATGTTCCCTAGAACAGAACACATCTTTGGCCATAAAGCAAAGCCTACCAATACTGAAACACTGAGATAATACAAAGCATCTTCTCTGATCACAATGAAACAAAAATAGAAATTATTAACAGTAAGAACAAGAAAAAATCAAATATGGATAAAATGAATAACATCTTGCTTTAAAACCACTGGGTAATAGAAGAAATCAAAGATGGAATTTTAAAAATTCCAGTTGAAACATCATAACAAAACTTTTGTGACAAAGCAAAGGCAATGCTCAGAGGTAGACTTATAGATGCACATGTTAAAAAAGAAATGGACAAAATAGAACATTAGCTACGTAACTCTTAACAAAAAGAGAAAACAGCAAAAGTGGCTCACTGTCACCAGAAGAAAGGCAATAATAAAGATGAAGGCAGAAATAAATGAAATACAGAATAGAAAAACAGAAAGAATCAAAATGAAAAGTATGTTGTTTGAATGGACCAATGAAATCAGCAAACCACTGGTCAAATCAACAAAAGAAAAACAGGAGAGGAAACAAATAACCCAAATAAGAAGTAAAATTGGGGTGTCACAACAGGCATAACTGAAATACAAAGGATCATAACAGAGTACTGTGAAAAACTATGCTCCAGTACCATTTGAGACTCTAAAGGAAATGAGCAAATTTGTACGAACACACTACCTCCTCAAATTAACACAAATAAGGCAGAAAATCTTAATAGACCATAGCAAGAGAAGATTGAAAAGTCAAAAAAAAAAAAAAAAATCTCTCAACAAAAAAAAGCTGTGGCCCAGATGGTTCACTGGAAAATTCTACTAAACAATGACCACTTAAAATATCTTAGAACATAAGCAAGGGATACTCTCAAGTTCATTCTATGAAGCCAGCGTAACCCTAATACCAAACCAGGGAGACACCCACAAAAAAAAGAAAAATTACAGACCAATATGAACATAGATTATAAAATATTTAACACAATTTCAGCCAGTAGAATTAAGCATCATATTTTAAAAGTAATATACACGACCAAGTGGGATTCATAACAGATATGAGAGGATGGCTCAATATTATAAAAATCAATTGATGTAATCCACTATACAAATAAATAAGCAAAAAAGAGTCACATAATCATCTTGGTCAATGCAGAAAAGACCTTTGATAAAGTCTAGCACACATTCATGATAAAAACTCCCAGTAAAATAGCAGTAGAAGGGATGTTCCTCAACATAATGAGAGCATCTGTAAAAGCTAACAGCCAGCATTAATCCTAATGGAGACAGGTGGACAACACTCTGCCTGAGGACAGGAGCAAGACAAGGATGCCCTGTATCGCTACTGTTTAACACTGTGCTACGAGTCTAGAGCAAAGAGATACAAAAGAGAAATACATGGCATCCAGATTGGTAAGGAAGAAGTGAAAATGGTCCCTATTTGTGAACGAGATGATAACTTTATGTAGAGAATGGTAAATTCTCCACAAGAAAATTACTGGAACTAGTAGAAAAATTCAACAGAGTTGCTACATGCAAGATAAACATACAAAGTTTGTTGGGTTCTTAACCACTAACAGAGAATGGAAACCCTGGTGGCCTAGTGATTGTTACAGCTGCTAATCAAAAGATCAGCAGTTGGAATCTATCTGGCAGTCCTTGGAAACTATGAGGAAGTTCTACTCTGTCCCATAGGGTTACTACGGGTCAGAATTCACTTGATGGCCTTTTTTGTTTGTTTTTTTTTTTAGTATTTTATTGTGCTGTAAGTGCAAGTTTACAATCCAAGTCAATTGGTGATGCAGAGTGACCATATATTGGATGCACTTTATGATTCTATGCATCTGTAGGATATCATCCTGCTGACCTCTGGCTGGAGAAAGGAGAGTGGGTGGAGAGGAGCGGAAAGGAGACTGTTGGGAGGATGAGACATGTATGAAGCAGAGAGGAATAGTGTGCTGTCACCAGGCAGGGAGAGCAGTGGAAGCTGCATACAGGTGGACATGTAAATTTATACGGGAATGTACATTTTCACTCAGGCATAATAAAAAATAAAAATTAAAAATTTACACACACATGCTGCTATTTCACTCTAGTTGCTCTTCCCACACTGTAACAGCACACTCCTCCAACTGGCTCTTCTCCCTCTCTGTCCTCTTATTTCGGGAGCCACCTAGTTAGTCTCATGTATCCACTTAAGCCAAGAAACACCCTCTTTGCTGGTATCATTTTATGTTTCACGGTCCAGTCCAATCTTTGTTGAAGGGTTGGCTTTGGGAATGGTTTCTGTTCTGGGCTAAGAAAGAGTCTGGAGCCTGTGTCTTCCAAGGACACTCTAGTTTGATAGACCATCAAGACTGATCTTTTAAATTGAGTTTTAGTTCTGCACCCCATTTTTCTTTACATCAGGGACTCTATGTTGGGTTCCCTCTCTGGGTAGACATTGGTGGTGGCCAGGCACCATGTAGTTCTTCTGGTCTCATGCTGATGTAGTCTCTGTATTGTGTGGTCTTTTCTGTCACTTGGGCTCATATTTACTTGTATTTTTATGTCCTTCATTCTCCTCTGCTCTGGTGAGTTGGGACCAACTGATGCTTCTTAGATGGCCACCTGCTAGCTTTTAAGACTCAAATACTGCTCACCAAAGTGGGATGCAGAATGTTTTCATAATAAATTGTTATGCCAGTTGACCTAGATGGCCCCTGAAACCATGGTCCCCAGACCTCTGCCCCTGCTACTCTGTCAGTGTTTGGATGTATTTAGGAAAACTCTTTGCTCTCCTGTACTGTGTGTTGTCTCTCCTTTCACCTAACTTAATTCTTATCTGCTATCTAGTTAATTAATACCCCCTCCCTCCCTCCCTGCTCTCAAAATCATCAAAGATCTTTTTTTTTTTTCCTATTTTCTTAGGTCCTTATAATACTGGTCTCATACAATATCTGTCCTTTTGCAACTGACTAATTTCACTGAGCATAATGCCTTCCAGATTCCTCCATGTTGTGAGATGTTTCCCAAATTTATCACTGTTCTTTTATCACTTCGTAGTATTCCGGTGTGTGACTATCCCGCAGTTTGTTTATTCAGATGTATCCATTGGTGGACACCTAGGTTGATTCCATCCTTTTGGCTGTTGTGGACAGAGCTGCAGTAAACACTGGTGTGCATGTATCTATTCACGTGACACCCTTTACTTCTCTAGGACATATTCCAAGAAGTGAGATTGCTAGATCACATGGCATTTCTATTTCTAGCTTTTTACAGAAGTGATAAATTGATTTCCAAAGTGGTTGTACTATTTTGTACTCACATCAGGAGAGTAGAAGAGTTCCAGTCTCTCCAACATTTATTATTTTGTGTTTTTTGGATTATTCCATCATTGTTTGAGTGAGATAGTGTCTCACTGTAGTTTTGATTTGTATTTCTCTAAGGGCTAATGATCACGAGCATTTCCTTATATATCTGTTAGCCACCTGAATTTTTCCTTGGTGAAGTGCCCTGTTTATATCCTTTTCCGATTTTTTAACTGTATTACGTGTTTTTTTGTTGTTGTTGAGGTTTTTCAGTATCTTGTATATTTTAGAGACTTGATGCTGATCAGATCTGTCTAAATTTTTTTCCCCCCAGCTTGTCAGTGTCTTTTTACTCTTTTGGTGAAGTCTTTGAATCATCATAAGTGTTTGAGTTTTAGGAGTTTCCAGTTTTCTCTTTTGTTGTTTGTTCATTGTTAGTAATGTTTTGTATTCTGTTTGTGCCATGTATTAGGGCTCCCAGCATTGTTTGTATTTTTTCTTCCATGATTTTTATTGTTTTAGGTTTTATATTTAGGTCTTTGATCTGTTTTGAGTTAGCTTTTGTGCATAGTGTGAGGCATGAGTCTTTGTTTCACTTTTTTGTGGATGGATATCCAGTTATACTAACACCATTTGTTTGAGATTGTCTTTTCTCCAATTTATAGACTTTGGGCCTTTGTCAAATATCAGCTGCTCATAGGTAGATGATTTTATGTCTGGATTCTCAATTCATTCCACTGATCTATGTATCTATTGAAGTATCTATTGTTGTACCACTACTAGGCTGTTTTTACCCCTGTAGCAGTGTAGTAGGTTCTAAAGTCAAGTAGGGTGAGATCTTTTACTTTATTATTGTTTTTATTTATTTTAATTCTATATTTTATTAATTACAGTAAAAGAATAAAATTTCTAACATCTATCAATTATCTCATCTATGATAAACTCTCAGCCTCCCCACTCCCCACCCTTGTAGCCAACACAGTCATTTTCTTCTGTGAATAAGTCTCTTTTTAAGTCCTTATAACAGGGGTCTCATACAAAATTTGTCTTTCTGACAATTTTCCGTACGAACTTGTTGATTTGTTTCCCCATCTCATCAAAAAGCACCATTAGAATTTGGATCAGGATTGTGGGTTTTTTGTTTTTTTAAAAAAATAAAGAGAAGGAAAACAAGGAGATCAGAAACACAGTACCATTCATTATTTACTCTTTATTTACCATTTATAAAATACTTAGAAATATATCTAACCAGGGAAACAAAAGACCTATTTAAAGAAAGCTACAAAACTTTACTTCAGGAAACAAAACCATACTGCGCTCAAGGACAGGTGGACTCTACATTGTGACACTCTACACAGAGTTAACTACAGACACAAGGGAATCCTAATCCACATACCGACAGCATTCTTTAATGAGACTGAAAAGCTAATCATTAAGTTTATAGGGAAATAAAAGAGGCTCCAGATAAGGAAAATACTACTGAAGAAAAAACAAAGTAGGAGGACTTGCACTATTTGACTTCACAGACTACTATACAGCTACAGTAGTCACAACAGGCTGGTACTGGTACAACAGCCACAGTGCCCCATGGAACAAAACAGAGAGCCCAAATGAAAATCCATCTACTTACAGTCTCTTGATCTTCAGCAAAGACCCAAAGTCCATTAAGTGGGGGGGGAGAGACAGCCTTTTTTAACAAATGGTGCTGGCAAAACTAGATGTTCATGTGTAAGAAAATGAAATAGGACTCATACCTCACACCATACACAAAAACCAGCTCAAAATAGAGCAAATACCTACATTTGAAACCCAAAACTATAAAGATCATGGAAGAAAACATAGGATGAATCCTAGAGGCCCTAATATGCAGCATAAACAGGATAAAAACCATAACTAACAATACACAAACAGCAGAAGATAAGCCAGATAACTGAGGTCTTCTAAAAATTAAACAGTTATTATGTTCATTAAAAGACTGCACCAAAAGAGTAAACAGATAACCTATATAAACTATTTCTAAAATCTATTAGTCAATCCAACACCTCTATAAAGACAAATAATGCGATTTAAAAATGGCAAAGGTATGAACAGACACTTCATCAAAGAAAACATTCAGGCAGCTAACAGATACATGAGGAAATGCTCATACTCACTAGCTATTAGACAAATGCAAATCCAAACTATAATGAAATATCACCTCACCATGGCATTACTGGTATGAACCAAAGAGACAGAAAATAATAAATTTTGGAGAGGCTGCAGGGAGATTGGCACTATTATGCGCTGCTGATGGGAGTGCAAAATGGTACAATCATTTCTGGAAGATGATATGGCCCATCTTTAAAAAGCTAGAATTTGAATTCCCATGTGAGCCAGCAATCTCACTCCTAGGCATATATCCTAGAGAAATAAGAACCTTCACACAAATAGACATATGCACACCCATGTTCGTCACAGTATTATTCACAACAGCAAAACCAGGGGAATAACCTAAGTGACAATAAATCCATGAGTGAATAAACAAACTGTGGTACATTCACACAAGAGAATATTAGGTAAGAATAAAGAGCAATGACGAATCTGTGAAACATGTCACAACATGGATGAATTTGCAGGGGATTATATTGAGTGAAATGAGTCAATCCCAAAGCTGAGTAGGATGCCCAGCAAAGGAAACACTGTGGGGGCTCTGTCTCTTGGAAGAAATGAAGGCAAAATACTCTTTATAAGTAAGGTTGGAGAGACTTCCTCTCACGTACTTTGGCCAACCTATTAGAAGGACTCAGTCACTGAAGAAGGACATCATACTTGGTAAAGTAGAGGGTCAGCAAAAAAGAAGACCCTCTAAAAGACGGATTGCCACAGGGCTGCGACGATGGGCTCAAGCTTAATGGCAATTGTGTGATTGGTGCAGGACCGGGCAGTATTTTACTCTGTTGTACACAGGGCTACTGTAACTTGCAACCACTTTGACTAGCAGCTTAACAGCAAGAACAGTGATCTTTAGAGGAGCAAATCACCAGGTCTTTCTCCAAGGGAGTCACTGGGTGGGCTGAACCACAGACCTTCAGTTAGCAGCCAAGTGCTTAACCACTGTACCACCAGAACTCATTTTACATCTATTATGTCAAATAAAAATATCAGATTTCTACAGTCATATATAATTGTAAGCACCCTTTATGTATGTTTCCTGTAATCCTCAAAACCACCCCCAGCTGTCAGTTTGTCTTGTTGCAGTGGCTTACCTGTGGAAGCTTCCTTCCTAAGACAGACTAAATGGAAAGGTCTGGCAATGAAAAGCTTATGGGTTACAACACAATATTGTTTGATATAGTGCTGAAAGCAGAGCTCTTGAGGTTGGAAGACACTCAAAATACATAGTGGCCAAAACAATGGACCTGAGCAAACCAGTGATAGTGAAGACAGTGCAGGACCAGACTGCCTTTCACTCTCTCGTACAGAAGGTCATCATACCAAGTCAGTGGTCACTAACAAAAACAAAGAAGCCAACCTATTTTCTTGCCCTGGGAAAATTAGCCCCTGAAATTCAGTGGTTTATGGTCAGCGTTATTCTGAAAGTACAGATTTCTGAAGTGGTAGCATTCTGTATTCAGTACTATGAATATGAATGGCACTATAGTGTTATATTCATCTGGGCATGGAAGAGATTACAACTCTGTGGAGTTTGGTTTATAATCACAAGCTTTTACTTCTCTGTAGCACCAGGCACTTACCAAAGCACTTACACAAATCCCTTATTTTAAAAGTGAGTACACTTATTGCATACACTCAGAAGAGTATTTATGTTTCTGATCCAGTTTCTGAATTACGCAGTAGCTTATTTCATAAATAAGATACTTTGGAGAACTGAGCTTCATGGGAAGCCAGGCAGCTGGAGTCAGAGGACTGTTCATGGCCTGCTAGATATTGGCTCTGCTTTCTCCCTCAAGAGAGATAAGCCCTCATCAAAGCTGAGATTAGTTCAAGAGGTGGAAAGTCCAACATTTGCAAACATTCCTTTAATTAGAAGCATTAAGCACAAACACAGTTAAGGTAAGCCCTTTCTAAAAAGTTCGTAAGCCCCAAGAATGAAATGGCCACTGTTAGTGTCAAATCAAGCCTCTTGCTCCAGCAAGACTCACTTTGCACAGTGTCAGTGGTAGCCTAACATGAAAGGATGCTGTAAGGACATATAGCATATGTACTTGCCCTATTGGGTCCCTTTGTTGTTGTTAATTGCTGTCAAGTTGGCTCCAACTCATAGTGACCTTACATATAACACAACAAAATATCCCCAAGTCCTGCATCGTTCTCACAATTCTTGGTCTGTTAGAGTCCACTGTGGTGGCTATTTTGTCAGTTCATTTCACTGAGGCTCTCCTTCATTTTTGCTGACCCTGTACTTTACCAAATATGTAGGATTCCTTAGGCTGTAAAATTGTTGTATACTGAGTTAAAGAAATTGGGAAAACTGAAGCAGACATGTATAAATTGACTTCATGTCCTACTCCATAGCTTCTCAGAAATGCTACAGTAATGTAGGAAAGGAGGTGACTTTGTAGAAGGTAGCCCCAAATGGAAACAGATTAAGCAAGAAGAAAGGAACATTCAAGTTCCTGGCCTTGTGAGGGTAGGTTTTAAAATCAGATGGAGCTCAGTGGCAGGATATTGTTGCATAGATCACAACCAGAGTGTATGGTATGTTGCAAGATAAATCTTGTTTTGTAAAACTTAGTTTCAGCTTTGTGTGCATGACGAAATGTGTTTCTTGTTGTGGATCGTGGTCAAAAAGGGTTAAAAATTAATGTGAGCTGATTGGGAGACTGTCAGTCTCAGAGCTGCAGGTTTTGCCTCTTTTCAGGATACAAGTTTTATGAAGTCACATATTTCTTCCTGCTCCCACTTCTATGTTTGCTATCACTATCCAAATCTGTTGCAGAAATTCTAAACTGAGTGGGTGAAGAATTTCAGCAGTACTTATGTGTTAAATAAGCATATTAAATAAGAACAAAATGGAACTGTTGTAGAAGGCAGCTTATAGTGCCTACTAAAGATTCAAACAGATTAGGCAATCATCTTCTTCTGAGAACAATCTTCATACCATCCAAGTGAAGTGGCTGCATTAAAACATTAATAATGATCCAGTCATCGTCTTCTACCTACTCTTTTCTGCCCCCACCTCGTTTCCCAACTACTGACTTCAGGGTGAAGTCACATTTGATTTTGGCCAAGATAAGAGGACTCTGGTCTGTTCAGCCACCCGGAAACTGATGGTCTAACTTACTATAGAAAGTAAGGCAGGGTGTGACTACAAATTGAGGAGCTCCACATTCTGAATTTTATATTTATCTCTGGGCCAGCTGACTGTGTGACCCCTGCAAGCCAAAGTGCTGTGGGCTGCTAGGAATGTGCCGTCCCACCTGTTGTCTTACTGATGTAGGTTTAGCTTTTCTTGGGCATGGCAGAACCTCTGGGAAAGCCTGACCTTTGACTCTTTCCCCTGCCTCTTGCCTTGATGATACTTCTGTGTATGGATTAGCTAATCATGAAATGCTCCAATACCGTTGCAACCATTTTTGGGAAAACAGACTGCCCTGTTAACCTTCTTCTGATTGTAACCCTATAAACAAAGTTTCCTATTGAGGAGCGGTGGCCATTGCTCTCCATCAGAGACCTTGGTCCCACCTGGCCTCAACTTTATCTTGTGTGATCTGAGTGAGTTTTTTCTCATCCCTTTTCCTGTCTCCCTTGGATATGAGTTTTTCCCAGTGTTGGTCACTGGGGTGCCGGACACGACACCAAAGTATTTATGGTGACTTATTGTCCACAGCTACAATCCTGCATGTTTAAAAATACCTGAGACACATTTGAAAGGCATAATATGAAAATCCGCTCACACAATAGATACATAACATTATGACAATCCTATCAGTCAGAAGGTAGTTTACGGGTTTTCCCAGTGTGAACTAAAATAGTATGATTTACAAACGTGTTTCGCCAGCAAATGTTAAAAGACATCCGGCAGTGATTTCTCTTACAATTTCTCCTACTAAGAAAATACAGTAAAACCTGAACAAAGCAGGAATTCAGTGGGACTGCCTTGTTTTTCTGAGTCTTGCTGAACTTTCTGACTTTAACGTGATGCAGTCTTACCACTTTTCTATCACTTTCTATCTGTTTTCCTTCTCTGACAGGTTTCCACCTTGCACAATTTCCAGCTTTTGCAGGTTTTACCATATCTCTTTAAGCAAAATCAACTTTCTAAGTTTTGGTGGACATTTCAGTGGGAAACAATGAGGGAAAATAAGAAAAATGCTGGATTTAATGCAAAGATTAAACCTAAAACGGTGTCAGCAAGACGGGAAGGAGGGGCTGGGTACAAAGAATAAGAGAAAGACATGATTAAAAATAGTTCTTTTTTCCTTTTAAATTATTGTGTTAAGACATCAAAAACTTTCTCGCTTATCAAGGGGTTTCTGTAAGGATAGCTTGGGAACCCAGTAGAGAGAAAACTGAAAAATAGTTTTGATGTTGGACCACCATAATTAAAGTAGTACTTTGGTGTCAGGAGGAAAGCTGCTGTTTTCTTGTCTATAGTACCAGTCACTAATTGCCTTGGAGTTGATGCCAACTCATAATGACCTCATGTGTGTCAGAGGAGAACTGAGCTGCATAGGGCTTTCAGTGACTAATTTTTCAGTTGTACATCACCAGAAATTTCTTCTGAGGCACCTCTGGGTAAACTTGAACCTCCAGTCTTTCAGATAGCAGACAGAGTAGACAACACTAATAAGAAATATAAACAGTTCTAAAGACTTTTTGTTCATTGATGGGTCTGTAGTAAGCTCATCAATAAATAAATCAAAGGTAGGAGAAATCATGATCCTACATTTCCTTTCGTAGTTACTGAGAATTGATGACTGTTGTGTAGATTTAAAGGCAGAGGTTGGATAAAATTAGTGTTTGTGTCTTATTGACCTGTTTTAACTGGGAGGATGGTGGTTTGAGGTTTTAGATGCATAGAAGCTCTATTGTGCAAAGCAGGAATACTTGGTGCCCCTGAAGATGTTTTGTCTTGAGGACTGTATTGACTTTTAAAAGATAACTGCTGAGTTAGGAAGAATTTTCTATATCCATGTATATTTTCCTTAGTATTCCCTTTCTTACAAAAACGGATAATCAAGACAAAGAAAACAAAGGTTCCATTACTTACTACTCTTGATTTCACTCCAAAGCAAAACAAGATTAATTCCTAATTATTATTTTATAGACAGCAATGCCAGTCCCATAATGCCCACTGTTTTGTAACAGAGATACTTAAATTGCCCAGAAGAAAAGCAGTTGTCTCCAAGAGCAAGAGACTATTATTGTAACTGTGAGGTATTGAAGGCAAAACAATGTCACACTCACATAGATTCTGGGACTAACCAGGCACTGCTTCCAAAAACTATTTCTCACTGTGATTTTCATACCACCTGCAATAGAATTATCAACAGGTACTTGTAACTCTGGAAGTGACATCTAGCAATTCACACATGCAACAAATACCCTGATTGGTTGAAAATGGCTAGTTTTATTCTCCATCTACACCAAGGGGTTTCAGTCTTGACTCTAGAGTAAGGGACTTAAAGGAATAGTATGTTCAGTTTAAATTAGAAGTCAAATCCTCTGCCACAATTAACCATCACAGTACTCTTCTGTTTTAAACACCTAGTGCTACTAGAACAAAACATAATGCAAATAGATGACTTAAAAGAACAGGAAATTATTTTCTTACACTTTTGGAGGCCAGGAGTTTAAATTCAGGCCCTGGCTCTAGAGGAAGTGCCTTCCTTATCTATTTTCAGCTTCTCATAAGTGCTAGCCATCCTCGGAGTTCCCAGACTTGAAGATGCTTTTGCCATGTTTGCCTGTCTTCATGTGGAGTCTTCCCTGTATGTGTGTCTCTGTGACTGTTCTGCTTTTTTATAACTCAAGGGGATTAGGTTTACCACTCACCCTACTCTGGTGTGATCTCATTTACATAACAGAAAAAAATCTCTATTTCCAAACAGGATCACATCCACAAGTACCAAAAAATGAAACAAAACAAACAAAGAACTCTTCCCATTGAGTCAATTCTGACTCATATTTGACCCTGTAGGACAGAGTAAAACCACCCCATATAATTTCCAAGGAGCACCTGGTAGATTCAAACTGCTGACCTGTTGGTTAGCAGCTTGTAGCTCTTAACCACTATACCACTAGGGTTCCCACAAGTACAGGACGTATATATTCAATGCACATTTTGGAGGAGACACAATTTAATTCATAACATGTGCCTTCTGTCATATGTCTTGCTCAGTGACTCCTTGTTGCTGATTTATTATATTGGAACTTGACAGGGGCTGAAGACCTGACTGCAAAAGTTTAAATCCTGAGCAGCCTCTGGGGGGTTGCATGCCTGGAATTTCCTAGGTTGGGTCAGATTGTGTCCCTGACTTGACTCTGGGCCCCAAACGTCTCGTCTCAGTGTTGCATCCTCTCCCATCTTCTGTCTAGGCTCAACGTTAGATTCTTCACTATCTCTGCCTAGGCCTTACCAACTCCCAGGGGGAGTTTCTTAAAGGAGGTCATTTTAAAACTCTGATCTGGAGCTTGAGTAGTATTTTAAACAAAAAGTCTTTCCTGTCCCTTAATCCACAGAACAGGGGCATTCTCACATTATTTAACAATGTAACTAAGGACTTAGCTCAGTCTCCTATTCTTAGGAGTCTTCCCAGCAATAAACTATGGTGAGGAAGTGAGGCTAAGGTGGCAGAGTAGTCAGATACTTTTGTGATCCCTCTAACAACAAAGACCCTAAAAGACAAATGAATCAACTATGTATGATATTCTAGGAGCCCTGAACAACAAAGGGAAAGTGGAGAAACTGTACTGAGTGACAGGGAAGGGACAGTAGATCCAGTAGTACCTAAGTCTGGCCAGACTTTACTCAGTGGGAAACGACACATGACATGCAGATCTGGGACTGTTGAGTGGGTAAGGACAGTGATGGTATTTAGAAAGCATATTATACAGTGGGAGAGATGGAGTGGTGGAAAGCCCACTCATGCCTCCAGAATCAGTGAAAAATGGCATTTAATTGTCAAAAGCAAAGTAATTTGGTCTAATGCACCACCCACAGATCTAAAACTTTCCTTCAGGATAAAACTCTCTCCCTTTTCCTCAGCACATCCTCCTCCCTTCTCTGTTACAGTGATGCATACTGGGCTTTAAGGGGCATCACTTATGCATTTCCTGAGAAATTCTCCCACTATTGGAGAGGGAACAACGTAATTAACAGGAGGGGAAAAAAATCTACCAGCTCCTCTGAGCTGAGAACTCAGGGCAGAGACAGTTCCTTTGCCTTGGCACGGGCATAAGGGCACCACTAAACATGAATATCTCTTACCTCTGCACACACCTGCAAAGCCTATCCACCCATGCAACCTTCAGAGAACAGGGACACACTTTGTTTCAGATACTCACAGATAGACGTCAGTCCCTTGCCTTTCTCAGAATGAGCAGCCATGTTTGTAGCAACACAAATCAAACTTGTCCATCTTGGACTGTAGGGGACAGCCTGCATTACATGCGTGGTGACTAACTACCTGCGTACCTGAGTTAAGCAGATGAACTCACAAGCCTAGTAACAGCTCTAACAACATGTTGACAGGATGTTAGAATTTCAAAGACACCAATAATCAAACTAGCTCACATGACCAACCTATTTCAGCATTTCCAAACAAAACAAAGCACAGAATATGTAAACACAGAATGAATGAATAAAACAGTTTGCTCATGGATCAGAGACACCAGTCAATATCAGATCACATAAAGGGGCAGACTGTGATGGCTTCAGAATCTTACAAAACAAAGAATCAAGAAGTTTTCCAGAGGAAGAGAAGTTCCTGAAATTATCAGAGGTAGAATACAAAAGATTAATATTCAGAACTCTTCACGATATCAGGGAGGAGATCAGACAAATACAGCAAAGCTTAATGAAAAATTGAACAGGATATAAGAAAGCTTAGAGCACAAGAATTAGAAACTCAGAAAATTAAGATAAAATTACAGAATTAAACAACTTAATAGAAAGTCAAAGGAACAGAGCTGAGGCAATAAAGCTAGAATTAGTGAGACTGAAGGTAAAGCTATTGATGCCAACATACTGAAGAAAAAATCAGATAAAATAATTTAAAACAATAAAGAAACTGAAGAATTATGTGGGACTCTATCAAGAGAAATAATCTATGAGTGATGAGAGTAGCAGAACAGGGGAAGATCACAGAAAATATAGAGAGAATTGTTAAAGATTTGTTGACAAAAACGTCCCTAATATCATGAAAGATGAGAAGACTCTAATCAAGATGCTCATGAAACTCCGCACAAGGTACATCCCAAAAGAAAGACACCAAGACATATTATAATCAAACTTGCAAAAACTAAAGCTAAGGAAAGAATTTTAAAAGTGGCTAGGGATAAATGAAAAATAACATACAAAGTAGAGTCCGTAAGACTAAACTCAGACTACAAGTTCATAAGACTAAGCTCAAACTACTTAGAAGAAACCACCCAGACAAGAAGTCAATGGGTTGACATATATACAAAGCCTTGAAGGAAAGTAGTTGCCAGCAAAAAATTATATATCCAGCAAAATATGATGGTGAAATTAAAACTATTTCCAGATTAACAAAAATTGAGGGAATTTGCATAAACCAAATCAAAATTACAAGAAATACTAAAGAGAGTCCTTCAATTAGAATATAAATGAGGTCAGATGACAATCCAAGACAGAGTATTGCAGGACAGAGCAAACATCAACCAAGACAGGAAAATCACACACAAACATACACAGAAAATTAAAGCTAAAACACTGAAAGTAGGGAAACAGATATTACTATGTAAAAGGTGACAACATTATAACATAGATCTTTCAAATGAAGAGAAAATCAAGGCAATACAGAGAAATGACAGACTGGTTTAAATTTATAAAAATAGGGAGACATATTAAGATAACCACAAAGGAAACTAACAATTCTATACATTAAAATAAAAAATAAGAAAAACATGAAGTCCCAGAAAATACAAAACCAACAGCAATGACAAAGATGAAATGAAAACAAATAAAGAAAATGATTGAAGAGGTGGGGCCAAGATGGTGGAGTAGTCAGACCCTTCTTCTAACTCTTCTAACAACAAAGATCCAAAAGGAAAAAATTGAATCCGTTACATACGACATCCTAGGAGCCCAGATCATCAAAGGGAAAGTTGAGAAATCAGACTGAATGATAGGGAAGGAAGAGCAGAATTTGCCAGACTTGACTGGCTGGGAAACTGCAGCAATCACCACAGTGACCTGAGCATGGTGGTTGGAGGGCATCCTCCACAGCAGGAGAAACTGATTGGAGAATTCACTTATGCCTCTAGAACCAGTGAAAAACAGTACAAGATCATCAAAACCTAAATTTTTGCATGTAACCTACAATATGTGGGTCTAAATCTTTCCCTCAGGATAAACCTCTGACCTGTCTCCCAGCACTTCCCTCTCTTCTCTACACTGCAATCAGCTCTGGAGTCTGATGCCATCAGCTAAGCTGGAGGTAGAACTCCTTAAGCCTGCCCTGAGCCGTTCTCCCCCTCCCTTGTCTGCACTGTGCGAGGTTCTGGAGTCTGATGCCATTAACTGAGCCAGAAGCAGGACTCTTTAAGCCTGCACTGAGTCATTCTCTGAGACTCAGAGACAGAACAATTTAACAAACAGTGGGAAGGGGAAAAAGAGAAAAAAATGTGCTGATCCCTGAGTCAGAAACTTAAAGTAGAAACTGTTCCTTTGCCTAGATTCAGACATAAGGGGACATGCCATCTTCACAGACACTCAGGGAGGGCTGTTACATCCCTGTCTTTCTCAGGAGCTGTACCCAGATAACTGTGCCTATTACAATAACCACTGCCCATCTAAGGACAATAGGCTAGAGCCTGTACCATACACTTAGTGGCTGACTACCTGGACCCTTGAGCTGAATCCGTAAAAGAAAAGTAAAAGAACTCTTGGGCTTGCATGTCAAGTAACATCTCTAACTACCTGGTGACAGGACATTAGAACTTCAAAGGTAACAATAACCAAACTAGCACACAAGACCAGCCTATCTGAATATTTCAAAATGAAATAAAAGATGCTAGAACACAGTTGGCAAACATTAAATAAATACAGATTACTGATGGCTTGGAAACAACAGTCAAGTTCAAAGCACTTAAAGAGGCAGATCATTAGAAAGCCCCCAAAACAGACAGTCAGATTTTCCAGAGGAAAAAAACTTCCTGGAATCATTGGAAGTAGAATACCAAAGATTAACACTAAGAGCTCTTCCAGAGGATATCAATCCAAATAGAGGAATTACAAAAATAAATAAAAGGCAAAACTCTGAAAACAGAGAAGCAAAGAAGTCATTATGTAAACAAAAATGTAGTCATAGATCTTACATATGGAGAGGAAGTCAAAGCAATATAAAGAAATTAAGGACTAAATTAAATTTGGAAAAACAAAGGTAAATATTAGGGCAACCACAGAGGAAATTATCAGTCCTATGCATCGAAATAAAAAAAATGAGAAAACCACCAATATTGAAAAACATAAAATGAAAACAAATAAAAAGACTCAGCAGACAAAATTAAATAGTACAAAGAAATTGCCTACAATGCACAAAAAGGACATCAAAAAGACAGCACTAAAGTCATGTGTATCAATAATCATGCTGAATGTAAATGTATTAAATGTATCAATAAAAAGCCAGAGACTGGCATGTTGGATTAAAAAAACATGATCCATCTATATGATGCCTACAGAAGACACACCTTACACTCAAAGACATGAAAAAACTAAAACTCAAGGATGGAAAAAAGATACATCAAGCTAGCAGCTTTCAACAAAGAAGAGGATTGGCAATATTAATCTCTGACAAAATAGACTTTAAAGTAAAATCCACCACATTTGATAAGGAAGAACATTATATAATGATAAAGGATAAATACTCCAGGAGGACATAACCATATTAAATATCTATGTACCCAACAACAGGGTGCACAAATATATAAAACAAACTCTAACTGCATTGGAAGCAGAAATAGACAGCTCCACAACATAGCAGGAGGCTTCAGCACACTAAATGAAGGACAGAACATCCAGAAAAAAGCTTAACAAAGACACAGAAGATCTAAATGCCACAATCAGTCAACTTCATTTCATAGACATATACAGTACACTCCACCTAACAGAAGACAAGTATACTCTCTTTTCCAACACACATGAAACTTACTGCAAAATTGACAACATATTAGGCCACAAAGTAATCCTTAACAAGATTCAAAGTATTGAAATATTACAAAGCATCTTTTTATACAATAAAGCCATAAAAGTACAAATCAATAACAGAAGAAAGAAGGAAAAAAATAAAAAATATGGAAACACCATGCTTGGATTATAGAAGAAATTTAGGACAGAGTAAAGACATTTATAGAATCAAATGGGATATGGCAAAAGGAGTCCTCAGAGATCAATTTATCTTAATAAACGCATACATCCCAAAAGAACAAAGGGCCCAAATCAAAGACTTAACCCTACAACTGGAACAAGTAAAAAGAGAGCTGTGAAAGAACTCCTTAGGCATCAGAAGAAAGGTAATAAAACTTACAGCAGAACTAAATGAGTTAGAGAACAGAAAAATGATTGAAAGAGTTGGAAAGACCAAGAGCTGGTTTTTTGAAAAGATCAGCCAAAGTGCAAAGAAAACAAGACAGGAAGCAAATAACTCAAACAAAAGGGGATGAGTAATATCACAGTATATCCAACTAAAATTAAAAGAATTGTAACAGAATAGTATGAAAAATTGTACTCTAATAAATTCAAAAACCTAGATTAAATGGACAAATTTCTAGAAACACACTGTCTACCAAAGTTAACACAAATGGAAGTAAAACAAATAAGTAAACCCATCACAAAAGGACAAAATGAACAGATACTTTAAAAATTCCAAACTAAAAATAATAATTAAAAAAAACAATAACAACAAAAAACACCCTAGCCCTGGTCGTTTCTCTGGAGAATTCTTTACAGAAAACTTTACAGAAGACATAATATCATTATTACTAATGGCATTTCACAGCACAGAGAAGGATGGAATATTCCCAAACTCATTCTTGAAGCCAGCATAACCCTGATACCAAAACTAGGTAAAGCTACACTAAAAAGGAAAATTACAGATCATATCTCTCAGGAGGAAACCCTGGCGGCATAGTAGGTTCAGTGCTATGTTTGCTAGCCAAAGGTCAGCAGTTCAAATCAAATTCTTTGGGGCAGTTCTACTCTGACCTCTAGGGTCACTATGAGTCGGACCAAGTCGACAGCAGTGGTTTTTTTTTTAATCTCTCGTGAATTATGAGGACTGCCAATTACGTTAGCAAATTCATCCTAAAAATAGTGCTACATAACTCATTGCTGAATATCACTAAGGTCATCTTTGAAGTACTCCCCTGGGAAGCTATGTACCAATGCCAGGGCCTATTCTACCCTTCAAAGCAATTTTGGAGCTCTTTTTCTTGGAATGGCCATCAGAGCTGTCGTCGTATTACACTTGTCCTGAATGTTATCAAAATGTCTTCCTTTCGATATTTCCTTTATCTTCAGGTAAAGAAAAGTCACTGGGAGGTAGATCAGGTGAGCAGGGAGGGTGTTCCAATACAGTTGTTTGTTCACTGGCTTAAAACTGCCTCACAGACCAATATACAATTAAGTTTGTGAACTTGCCAAAGTGCCACTGCATACAATGGCCATTCCAGAAAGAGTTCTAAAACTGCTTTGAAAGATTGACTAAGTGCTGGCATTGGGATATAGCTTCCCAAGAGGAGTATTTTGAAGATGATCATAGTGATATTCAACAATGAGGTATGTAGTGCTTAGAACAATTAAGTTTGTGGACTTAATTGTCAGGCCTTGTAGATGCAAAAAATACTCAACAAAATTCTAGCCAACAGGCTTCAAAACATATCAGAAAATTATGTGACCAGGTAGGATTCATGAGAGGGATGAAGGAATGGTTCAACATTAGAAAAACGACTCATGTAATAAACCACATAAATAAAACAAAAGACAAACCACATGATCTCACCAATTGATGCAGAAAAGGGATTTGATAAACTTCAACACCCATTCACGTTAAAAACTCTCAGCAAAATAAGAATAGAAGGCAAATCTCTCAGCACGATAAAGGGCATCTATGCAAAGCCAACAGCCAACATCATCCTAAATGGAGAGACTCTGAAAGCATTCCCCTTGAGAACAGGAACCTCACAAGGATGCTGATTGTCACCACTTTTATTCAACTTTGTGCTGGATGTTCTAGCCAGAGCAGTTGAGCAAGATAAAAATATAAAGGACATCCAAATTGGTAAGGAAAGAGTAAACGTATCTCTATTTGCAGATGATATCATCTTATATGCAGAAAATCCTAAAGAATCCACAAAAAAAATCTACTGGAACTAATAGAAGAGTTCAACAAAGTATTAGGGTATAACAGCAATGCATATAAATCAGTTGGATTCCTATAAATCAACAAAGAGCTTATCAAAAGAGAAATCACTAATCAATACAATATACAATAGCCTCTCAGCAACTAAAATACTTAGGAATAAATCTAATCAGAGACATAAAGGATTAAAGTAAAGAAAACTGAAAGTCTATTGCAAGAAAGCAAAAGAAATGTACATAGTGTAGAAGCCTACCTTACTCATGGATGAGAAGGGTTAACATTGTGAAAATTCTATTTTACACAATGTATATATACAATGCAATCTCGATACAAATTCCAATGGCATTTTTAATGAGATGGAGAAACAAATATCCAACTCCACTCCAACTCCACATGGAAAGAGAAGAAGCCAAAGATGAATAAAGCACTACTGAAGGGGAAAACCAAAGCGGGAGGCCTCACATTACCCAACTTTAGAACCTATTGTGCTGTTATGGTAGTCACAATAGCCTGTTACTGATACAAAAACAGATACATACGTGAATGGAACAGAATTGAGAACCTAGATATAATACCACCCACCTATAAGCAGCTAATGTTTGACAAAGGCCCAAAGTCCATTTACTGGGAAAAAGACAGTCTCTTTAACAAACGGTGTTCATCATAACTGGATATCCATCAGCAAAAAAAATGAAACGAAACGTATCTCACATCATGCACAAAAACTAACTCAAAACTGATCAAAGAGCTAAATATACAATCTAAAACAATAACAATCATGGAAGAAAAAGTAGGGACATGCTTGGAGCCCTAATACCTGACATAAACAGACAAGAAAATATTACTAACAATGCCCAAACACCAGAAGACATAATAGATAACTGGGAACTCCCAAAAAACAAAAACTTATGCTTATTTAAGGCCTTCACCAAAAGAGTAAAAGGACTATCTAGAGACTAGGAAAAAAATTTTGGCTATCGCAAATCTGATTGGTGTCTAATCTTTGTAATCTACAAGGCACTGCAAAATCTCAACAAGAAAAAGACAAGTAACCCAATGAAAAAATGGGGAAAGGATATGAACAGGCACTTCATCAAAGAAGACATCCAAGGAGCTAAGAGATACATGATGAAGTACAATCATTAGCCATTAGAGAAATCCAGATTGAAACTGCAATGAGATACCATCTCACCCAAATAAAGCTGGAATTAATCCAAAAAACACAAAACAATAAATGTTGGAGAGTTGTGAAGAGACTGAAACTCTTCTACACTGTTGGTGAGAATGTAAAATGGTACAACCACTTTGGAAATCAATTTGGTGCTTTCTTTAAAAACTAGAAATAGAAATACCATGCAATCCAGAAATTTCCCTTCTTGCAATATATCCTAGAGAAATAAGAGCTGCCACATGAGCAGATACATATGCATTAATGTTTATTGCAGTGTTGTCCACAATAGCAAAAAGATGGAACTGACCTAGGTAAGCAGATGAAGGAATTTTAAAAAAATCACATATTCACACAATGGAGTACCATGCAATGATAAAGACCAACTATGATTTTAGGAAACATAACAGAGTTGTCTGGAAGACATTATGCTGAGTGAAATTAGCTACAAGAGGACAAATATTGTATGAGACCACTATCATAAGGACTTAAGAAAAGGTTTAAACATAGTAGAAAACAGTATTTGATGGTTACAAGGGTAGGGATTTAGGGAGAGGGCTATTTGTGGATTGGATAGTAGATAGGAATTGGGTTGGGTGAAAGGAGTGATGGCTTGCAGTAGAAGGGAGGTTAGCACAGCTGGATTATAAAAAAAGCTAGAAGGTTATCTAAATACAGCCCAATATTTTGAAGGACAGGACAGCAGAGACAGGGGTCTGGAGATCATGGTTTCAGAGGATATCTAGATCAATTGGCATAACTAATATTTTTTTAAATAAATGCTGTGTGTCCCGCTTTGGTGAGTGGCATCTGGGGTCTTAAAAGATAGCAAGCATCCATTAAATTAGCGTCAAATGGTCCCAATCCACCTGAAGCAGAGGAGAATGAAGGACACTAAAGACATGAGGAAAATATGAGCCCAGCAGACAGAAGATGTCCTGTGACCCAGAGGCTACATCAGCATGTGACCAGAAGAGCTAGATGGTGCTGGGTCACCACCAGACTGCCCTGAAAGGAAACATAACATAGAATCCCTGGTGTAGTGGAGAAAAAAAATTGATGTACAGAACTAGAATTCTATGGGAAAAAATCAGGTGATTGGACCAACTGGAGGGTCTCCTGAGGACATGGGCCCTAGACTCTGTTAGCGCAGAGGTCAAACCAGTTCCCCAAGGTAACTCTTCAGACAAGACTGGAATGGACCATGATGTGGAGTGATGCTGGAGTGCTTAGATATATACATGAGACTGTGTAAGCAGCTGCTGCCCAGAGGCAAGGTAAGAAGGCAGAGTGGGACAGGAGTTTGTTGACTAAATATGGGAAGTACAGGGTAGAAAGGAGGCGTGTGGTATCGCAGGCTGGGAAGAGCAGTCAAATAGCAGTGTGATGTGAGTTTTATATGGCAAATTTGCTTGGAATGTAAACTTTAACTTGAAACAGTAAAATATTTTTAAAAGAGGAAAGAAAAATGACTCAGCACAGAAAATTAAATGGAACAAAGAAATTTTATACAACACACAAAATAGACCCCAAAATGACAGCTGTATATTCATAGCTGTCAGTAATTATGCTAAATGCAAATGGTTTAAATGCACCAATAAAGATACAAAAAGTGGCAAAGCAAATTTAAAAAATGATCCATCTATATGCTGCCAATAAGAGACGCACTTTAGATTTCAAGACACAAACAAATTAAAACTCAAAGAATGTTTGAAACCATATAAAGCAAATAACATTCTAAAAAGGGCAGGAGTTGTAATATTAATCCTGATAAAATAGACTTTAAAATTTGCAACAATGGACAAGGAAGGATACTATATAATGATTAAAGGGTAAATAAACAGGAGAACTTAAGTGTATTAACTATTTATACACTCAGTGACAGAACTCCTAAATAAACAACAAAAAACGCTAATAGCATTTAAAAGATAAACAGGCAGCTCCACAAAAATAGTAAGACACTTCAACACACCATTTTCAATGAAGGACAGAATATCCAGAAAGAAGTTCAGTAAAAACGTGCAAGATCTAAATGCCAAAATCAACCAACTTGACCTCATAGACACATACAGAACACTGCACCCAACATCAGCAAGGTATACTTCTTCTCCAGCTAACATGTGACATTCTCTAGACTAGACCACACATTAGGCCATAAAGCAAGCCTTAAAAAAATCCAAAGCATCGGAATACTGCAGACTATTTTTTCAGACCATAAAGCCATAAAAGTAGAAATTAATAACAGAAAAAGTAAGGAAAAGAAATCAAACACATAGAAACTGAACAATACCCTGCCGAAAAACTACTGTATTATACAGGAAATCAAGGGCATAATAAAGAAATTCACGGAAACAAATGGGAATGAAAACATATTCTATCAGAATCTTTGAGAAGCATCAAAAGCAGTGTTCAAAGGATACTTTATTTCAGTAAATGCACACATCCAAAAAAAAGACCCAAATCAAAGTATTGAGCCTACAATTGGAATAAGGAGAAAGAAAACAGCAGAACATCTTGAGCACCAGAAAAGAGCAAATAATAAAAACTAGAGTAGAACTAAATGGATTAGAGAATAGAAAATTGCCTGAAAGAGTCAACAAGACCAAAAACTGGTTCTTCTGAGAAGACCAACACAGTTAATAAGCCATCGTTCAAACTGACAAAAGAAAAACAGGACAGGAAGCTAACAACTTGAATGAGAAATAAAATAGGTGATGTCATAACAGACCCAACTGAAATTTAAAAAATTAGAACAGAATATATGGAAAATTGTACTCTAATATGTTTAAAAACCTAGAGGAAATGGAAAAATTTCAAGAAAATCATTGCCTACCTAAACTAACTTAAATAGAGGTAGAACAACTAAATAAACCTAGAGCAAAAGAAGAGATTGAAAAGGTAACTAAAGTCTTCCAATTAAAAAAAAAAAAAATTCTGGCCCTGACAGCTTCATTAGAGAACTCTACCAAACTTTCAGAGAAGAGTTAACACTATTACTAAAGGTATTCCAAAGCATAAAAAAGGATAGTACTCCTAAATTCATTCTATGAAACCAGCATAACTATAATACCCAAACCAGATAAAGACAGTCAAAAAAAAAAAAAAGGAAAATTACAAACCAGTATCTCTTCTGAACTTAAATATAAAATAGCTCAACAAAATTGTAGCCAATGGAGTTCAACAACATAACAAAAAATAATTCACCATGAGCAAGTGGGATTCATACCAAGGATGCAGGGATGGTTCAACATAAGGGGGAAAAAAAATCAATGTAATCAATCACATAGCTAAAACAAAAGACAAGAATCACTGATTTTATCAACTCATTTACAAAACGTATTTGACAAAGCCCAATAGTGATTCATGTTAAAAATGCTCAGTAAAATAGGAACAGGAGGGAAATTCCTCAAAACAATAAAAGACATTTATACAAAGCTCTCCATTTATTGTAAATGGAGAGCAGAAGCATTCTCCTTGAAAACAGGAAACAAACAAGGATACCTTTGGTCACCACTTTTATTCAACATTGTCCTGGAGGTTCTAGCCAGAGCAATCAGGTTAGAAAAATAAATAATAAATCCAGATTTGTAAGGAAGAAGTGAAAGTGTCTCTATTTGCAGATGATATGATAGTATTCACAGAAAATCCTAAAATTCCACAAAAAACTACTGTAATTAACAGAATAGTTCAGCCAAAACGTCAGGATACAAGATAAACATACAAATATCAGTTGGATTCCTCTACACTAACACAGAGGAAATCACCGAATCAATACAATTTACAGTAGCCCCCAGGAAGATAAAATATTTAGAAATAAATCTAACCAGAGACGTAAAAGACTTGTATAAAGAAAACTAAAAGCCACCACTGCAAGAAACCAAACCTACCTTACTAGTGGATAGGAAGACTCAATATTGTGAAAATGCCTATTCTATCTAATGCAATCTATAGATATAAAGCAACCCTGATCCAAATCGCAATGGCATTTTTTAATAACAGGGAGAATCAAATGACCCGCTTCATGGAACTGAGGCAGGTCATTGCAGATTTTCAGAAGGGTGTGATGTGAAAAGGTATCTACACAATCAGTCTGGTGGCTAGTGGAAGCTGAGACTGACAAGCCACTCTTGGAGGCAGGCAGGCTAGCTGCGAGGCTGTTAAAGTGGCCCAGGCAGGGCTGGGTGATTGAGGATTGTGAGGAGAGGGAGGAGTCTAGAAAGATAACACATAAGATGAAGGTGTGAGGAACCTCTCGGCACAGTTTGGGGCTGACAGGCTATTTCTCCTTTCCTTTACAGGGAAGTTTGCTCACTGGGATGCAGAGGGTCAGGCAGCTGTCCTTTGAAAGATACCACTTCCCAGGTTTCTCAAGTCGTGGGTCCTGGCTCACTGGAGGATCATAACATCAATACATTGGGTTATAACAAGCAATTCATTCATATGAAACGGAACGGGCTAGGAAATATCCAAGTGCAGGGCATGCTCCAAGGGCAAGCACTGATTTTGAAGCTTTTGTTTCAAATGTGCACACACACAGATATAGAGACACATACATAGACACCCACACGTGGATATATAAAGACACTCTTAGGTTAAAGAAAGAAGTTGGTAAGCCGCTGCTGTAGTCCGCCACTGTGGATAAGGCCAAGAGTGGAAAGACCAGCATTGTCACGGATCTATGGATGGCCACTCTGTCTTGCCGTGGGGGGAGGTGATGGGTGCTCGGTGCACAGGGATGAGAGCGTTCACCCAGGGTAAGGTGCATACAGGCTCCCAGACAGGCAGGGAGATGGTGTGGTTGTGGTGCCCAGGGCTGTGCCGTGTGAAGCATTCCTGCTCTGCACAGAGCCAGAAAGGCTTAGAAATGATCAATGCGGTGTATACCTCCTGTTTCGTCTGGTCTTTTTCTGGGCAGTGCAGTGTAGTCTATGTAGAAAGACTTACCCACTCTCTAAAGAGGCTGTTTACTAGCCCAAGGATTTTGGAATAGGGCCATTCCTCTAAAGTTTGCGATGTGTTTGTAATTAAATATGTGTGTGTGCGTGCATGTGCGTGCACGCACCTCTTAGTGTTGTGCTTCTTAGAGGAAAACAAAGAAGGGTAACTAGTGTGAAGGAACAGAGCCCCATGGAGAAACGGCTCACTGACAACATCCTGTCCTAATTCCTGCACCTTAGAAAACCTGCCAAGATCCACTCACATATTTCTGCACTCCTGAGAGTTGCCAGGAGAGCCAGCTACAACCACTAGTGCCTGGACACTAACCATGTCCCTCTCTGTGTCACTGTTATTTGGAGTCATGGCATGGGCGGGTGCCCTAGACAAGAAAGCAAAAGGGCCATGTCCCGTGTTCACCACTATCGTGCAAGTGACTTGACTTCTCTGAGCCTTCTGCTTCTCCAATTGAGGGCAGTTGCTCTGCCTGCCTCTCAGGGTTATTGTAAAAGAGTGTTGCAAACAGTGAACAGGAAAGCCAGTGGAAGCTTTTTCCTAATAACAAGCTAGGAGGCAGACTATGTACTTATTCAACCTTATTTTATCAACAAAGAAGGAGACCAGCATTGTTAAGTTGTGTTGTCAGTACAGGAGCTCCTTGGGCAGGTGGCAGGGTGGACGGAGCAAACAGCAGAGAGAGACCTGGTTCAATGCTGTCTTCCTCACAATCCCACAAGGCAGAGTGAGGGGAGGATTGATAAAATTTCAACTGATATTTTATCATCTATGGTTGAGAACTAATTAACCAAGAGACTATTAGATCTTTTTTCTTTTCTAAATCTTAATGTAACACTCAGAGCAAGGAACCTTAATTTCCTTCTATTGTAGTTTGTCCATCGAACACTGGGCAGTAGTCACTAATTATAGTATTATGAGCTTTATAAACCTCTTTTTGAGAGACGATTTTAAAGCTGTTGGCAAAAGTATTGCCATGATGAGTGAATGTGTGTCCAGTTGCTGTGGAGTTAACTTTTACTCAGGGCGACCTTATGAGCGTCACAGTAGAACTGTGTTCCATACGGTTTTAAGTGACTGATTTTTCAGAAATAGATCACCAGGCTATTCTTTCAAGGTGAAATCTACCCAAAGACACCTCAGAAGAAAGGCCTGGTGACTGACTTCTGAAAACTCAGCCATTGAAAATCCTAAGGAACAGGGCTCTATTCAGACCTACATGAGTCCACCATGAACGAATTGATTTGACATTCACTGAAGTACGTATTTATATGCGTGTACACGTGTGTATTTGTTGTGCTTTAGGTGAGAGCGTATAGCTCAAAACCTTATATAGATACTGTTAGGTGACGGTCGTTGCAGTCCCTGTAATGTGACCACACACTCTTCCTTTCCACCCTAGGTTTCCAGGTTTCATCCAGCCAGCTCCTGCCTCCTCCTGCCTTCTTATCCTGCCTCCAGATAGGAGCGGCTCATTTGGCCTCTTGTGTCCGCTTTAAATAAGAACTATACTCTTCGTGAGTATTATTTTATGTTTCCTAGTTCAGTTTAATCTTTGTCTGAAGAGTGGGCTTCAGGAAAGATTTTAGTTCTGGGTTAACAGAGCTTCTGGGGGCTGTGGTTTTGTGGATTCTTCCAGTCTCAGACCATTTTTATAGATATTTGAGTTCTCCATACTTTTTTCCTACTCTGTCAGGTACTCTGTGTTCTGCTTTCTGTCGGGGAAGTTATTGGTGGTAGCTGGGAACCATCTAGTTCTTCTAATCTCAGACTAATGGAGTCTGTTTTATGTGCACCTTTCTGTCTGTAGAGCTAATATTTTCCTGTGTCTTTTGGTGTTATTCCTTCTCCTTTGTTCCAGGTAGGTTGAGACCAACTGATGCACCTTAGATGGCCACTTGCTAGCTTTTAAGATCCCCTATGCTACTCCCCAAAATGGGATGCAGAATATTTTCTTAGTAAACTTTGTTGTCAGTTGACTTAGATGTCCCCTAAAACCATCGTCCCTAGATCCCAGCCCCAGCTGCTCTACAACTTCTCCCACATTTGTTATCTTGTGTTTTTTGGATTAGTGCCAGCCTAGTTGGCATGAGATGGTATCTCATTGTAGTTTTGATTTACGTTTCTCTAACGGCTAATGGTTGTATTTCCTCATGTATCCATTTGCTGCCTGAATGTATTCTTTGTTGAAATATCTGTTTATATCTTTTGTAGATTTTTTAATTGTGTTATCCTTTTGTTGTTGAGGTATTACAGTATCTTATAGATTTGAGAGATTAATCTCTTATCAGATAGGTCTTTGCCAATTTTTTTTTCCCCCAGCCTGTAGGTTATCTTACTCTTTTGGTGAAGTCTTTGGACTCATGTAAGTATTTGCTTTTTAGGAGTTCTCAGTTTTTATTTTCCCTTCTGGTGTTTGTACATTGTTAGTTATGTTTTATGTTCTATTTATGCCATGTGTTTGGGCTTCTAGCATCGTCTCTATTTTTTTCCCATGATCTTTATTGTTTTAGATTTTATATTTAGGTTTTCGATCCATTTGAGTTGGGTTTTGTGCATGGTGTGAGATATGGATCTTATTTCATTTTTTGCTGATGGATACCCAATTATGCCAGCACCATTTGCTAAAGAGATTGTCTTTTCTCCCTGTTTAATGGACTTTGGGCCTTTAGCAAATACCAGCTGCTCATAGGTTGATAAACTTATGTCTGGGCTATCAAATCTGTTCCCTTGGTCTATGTTTCTGTTGTTGTACAAGTACCAGGCTGTTTTGACTACTGTAACTATGTAATAGTTTCTAAAATCAGATAGTGTGAGGCCTCGCCCTTTGTTCTTCTTTTTCACTAATACTTTACTTATCCTGAGCCTCTTCCCTTTCCATTTGAAGTCGGTGGTTTGTTGTTCATCTCCTTTAAAAAATGTCTTTGGAATTTGGAGCCAGATTACGCAGCAGATCACATTGGGTAGAACTGACAGTTTTCACAATCTTGAGTCTTCCTATCAATGAGCATGGTATGGTTTTCCACTTATGTAAGTCTCTTTGAGTTTCCTGCAGTAGTGTCTTGTAGTTTTCTGAGTATAGCTCAGCTAAGCCTCAGGTAAGACTTATTCTTAAATATTTTCTTTGGGGGAGCTACTGTAAATGGTATTCATTCAGTGATTTCCTTTTTCAAAGTCTCTTTGTTGATTCTCTTTTGTATCTTTATCGTGTATCCTGATATTTTGCTGAGCTATTCTATTAGTTCCAGTAGTTTTCTAGTGGATTCTCAGGGATTTTCTGTGTGTTAGATCATTCCATGTGCAAACAGAAGTACTTTTACTTCTTCCTTACCAATTTGGTTGCTCTTTATTTCTTTTTGTTGCCTTATTGCTCTTGCTAGCAACTCTAGCACAATGTTGTATAAAAGTGATAATAAACAGCATCTTTGTCTGGTACCTGTTAAGGGGAATGTTTCCAGACTTTTCCGTTTAGGATGATGTTGACCGCTGACTTTTAATACTCTTTATTAAGTCAAGGAATTTCCTTTCTATTCCTATTTTGCCGTGATTCTAATCATGAATGGGTATTAGCCTTTGTCAAATGCCTTTACTGCATCAGTTGGTAAAACCATGTGGTTCTTGTCTTTTTTTTTTTTTATTTAACATAACTGAGTAAAAAATGTACACTCACATGTAAATTTACATGTCCCCCTATATGCAGCTTCCACTGTTCTCCCTGTCCGCTGACTGCACACTATTCCTCTCTGCTCCATACATGTCTCATCCTCCCAACAGTCTCCTTTCCCCTCCTCTCCATCCACTCCCCTTCCTCCAGCCAGAGGTCAGCAAGATGATATCCTATAGATGTATAGAACCATAAAGTGCTTCCAACATATGGTTACTCTGCATTGCCAAGTCCATTCCATTCCTGTCCAAAGAGTGGACCTTTGTTATAATTTATGGGAACAGGCAGCATCAGGGCCGGGGGCCATGCTCTCAGAGGAACCCCAAAACCGCTGGACCATCAATTGAGGTCTTTTAGTGGAGATCTCATGATGCACCTCTTTTTATTCTAGTGTTGCCAGTGAGGCTCCTCTCTGTGAGCTCCGTCATGGCTATCACTGGTGGTGGCCGGGCACCATCCGGTTCTTCCGGTCCCAGGTCGATGTAGGCACCCACTCTTGTGGGTCTCTCTGTCTTCTCGGTTGTCTTTACCGCATGCCATTTTGGCCCTCGGTGAGCGTCCGTTCCTGCTGAGTTGGGACCATTTGCTGTGTCCTCGGATGGCAGCTTGGCAGCTTTTAAGACCCCAGACGCCACTCACCAATGTGGGGTGCAGAGAGCTCTCTTAGTAAAACGCTAGTTGTCCCAATTGGCCTGGAATTTGCCTAAGAGCATGGTCCCTTGCCCCCCGCCCGAGCTACTCTATCCTTGCAGTATTGAGTTAAGATGGAAGGAGTACTCAAGTTATGCTGAAGTTCACTTAATGTTGTTCTTGTTCCTAATGTGTGCTGTCACCGCTTTCTCCCAACTAGATTTCTAGTAACTACCTAAACTAAACCCTCCCCCCCTTGCCTTCCCTCCCTCCCTCCCCTCCCTTGCAGCTGTCAAAGAGTCTTTTCTTCTATACACAAGTCTGTTTTTGAGATCTTATCGTACAGGTCTCATACAGTATTTGTCCTTTTGTCGCTGACTACACTCACTCAACATAATGTCTTTCAGTTGAAACCAGGTTAGGAGATGTTTCCTGGAATCATCGTTATTCTTTATCATTGCGTAGTGCTCCATTGAGTATATGTACCACAGTTTACCTATCCATTCTTCTGTTGTTGGGCATCTGGGTTGATTCCACCTTTTTGCTATTGTGGACTGTGCCGCGATAAACATTCTGGTGCACGTGTCCGTTGGTGTGAAAGGCCTTGAATCTGTAGGATATATTCCAAGTAGTGGAATTACTGGGTCAAATCAATATCCATTTTTCTAAGGAAGCGCCAGATTGCCTTCCAAAGAGGCTGGACCATTTTGCAACCCCACCAACAGTGTAGGAGGGTTCCACTTTCTCCACAGCCTCTCCAGCATTTGTTGTTTTGTGTTTTCTGGATCATGGCCAATTTTGTTGGGGTGAGATGGTATCTCATTGTTGTCTTGATTTGAATTTCTTTAATAGCTAAAGATCGTGAACATGTCTGCATGTGTTTTTTGGCTGCCTGGATCTCCTCTTTAGTGAAGTATCTGTCCACCTCCTTTGCCCATCGCTTAATTGCATGGTTTATCTTCTTCTTACTGATATTTTGTAGTATCTTATAGATTACGGAGATCAAGCGTCGGTCTGACATAGAGTTGCCAAATATTTTTTCCCACTCTGTGGGTGTTCTTTTAATTCTATTAATAAAGTCTTTGGATGAGCAAAAGTGTTTGATTCTTAATAGTTCCCATTTATCTACTTTCTCTTCTGTTGATTGAGGTTTCTTTGACAGATTTTGGAGTCTGTCCTCATTGTGTATTAAAACTTCCATTGTTGTTCCTACCTTTTCTTGGATGAGCTTTAGCGTTTTAGGTTTGATATTTAGGTCTTTTATCCAGTTGGAGTTGGTTTTTGTATAAGGTGTAAGATATGGATCTTGATTCAGTTTATTGCAGATGGATAACCAATTTTGCCAGCACCATTTGTTGAAGATACTGTTTTTACCCCAGTTTAATGTCTTAGGGCCTTTGTCGAATATCAACTGTTCATAGGCAGATGGTGTCATCTCTGGGGTCTCAATTCTGTTCCATTGATCAATCTGTCTGTTCTTGTACCAGTACCAGGCTGTTTTGACCACTGTGGCAGTGTAGTATGTTCTAAGGTCGGGTAATGAAAGGCCTCCCAGTGTGTTCTTCTTCTTTAGTAGTACCTTACTTATCCGGGGCTTCTTCCCTTTCCAAATAAAATTGGTGATTTGTTTCTCCATCTCATTAAAAAATGACACTGGAACTTGTATCGGGATTGCATTATATAAATAAATTGCTTTGGGTAAAATAGACATTTTCACAATGTTAAGTCTTCCTATCCATGAGCAGGGTAGGTTTTTCCATTTATCTAAGACTCTCTTAGTTTCTTGTCGTAAGGGCTTGTAGTTCTCTTTGTAAAGGTCTGTTGTTTCTCTGGTTAGATTAATTCCTAGGTACTTTATCTTCTTAGGGGCTATCACAAATGGTATAGATTTGATAATTTCCTCCTTAACAGTCTCGTTGTTGGTATAAAGGAATCCTACTGATTTACTTATGTTTATCTTGTATCCTGAGACTTTGCTGAACTCTTCTATCAGTTTGAGTAACTTACTTATAGATTTCTTGGGGTTCTCTGCATATACAATCATATCATCTGCGAACAGGGAGATTTTAACTTCCTCTTTGCTGATGCAGATGCCCTTTATTTGTTTGTCTTGTCTAATTGCTCTGGCTAGAACTTCTAGCACAATGTTGAATAGGAGAGGTGACAGTGGGCATCCTTGTCTAGTTCCTGATCTCAGGGGAAAGTCTTTCAGTCTCTCTCCATTCAGGATGATGTGGGCAATTGGCTTTGTATAAATGGCCCTTATTGTGTTGAGGAATTTGCCGTCTATGCCCATTTTGCTAAGAGTTTTTAGCATGAATGGCTGTTGGACTTTATCAAATGCCTTTTCGGCATCAATGGACAAAATCAGGTGATCTTTGTCTTTTGTGTTATTTATGTGGTTAATCACATTAATTGTTTTCCTGATGTTGAACCAGCCTTGCACCCCTGGTATGAATCCCACTTGGTCAGGATGGATTATTTTCTTGATATGTTGTTGTATTCTGTTGGCAAAAATTTTGTTGAAGAATTTTGCATCTAAGTTCATGAGTGATATCGGTCTGCAGTTCTCTGTCTTTGTTGGATCTTTCCCGGGCTTAGGTATCAGGGTTATGCTGGCTTCACAGAATGAGTTTGGGAGTACTTCATCCCTTTCTATACTGTGAAATAGTTTCAATAGTATTGGGGATAACTCTTCTCTAAATGCTTGGTAGAATTCTGCCGTGAAGCCATCTGGGCCCGGACTTTTTTGGGTTGGCAGTGTTTTGATGACCTTTTCAATCTCTTCCTTTGTGATGGGTTTATTAAGTTGTTCTGCTTCACGTTGTGATAATTTGGGTAGGTGGTATGAGTCAAGGAATTGGTCCATTTCCCCTAGGTTTTCAAATTTGTTAGAGTACAGTCTTTTATAGTATTCTGTTATGATGTTTTTGATTTCTGTTGCATCTGTGGTGACAACTCCATTCTCATTTCTGATTTGGGTTATTTGTTTCCTTTCCTGCTTTTCTTTAGTAAGTTTAGCCAGTGGTTTGTCAATTTTGTTGATCTTTTCAAAAAAACAGCTTTTGGTCTTTTCAATTTTTTTCAATTGTTTTTCTATTCTCTAATTCATCTAGCTCTGCTCTAATCTTTATGATCTCCTTTCTTCTGGTGCCCGAGGGGTTCTTATGTGGTTCTCTTTCTACTTTTTCAAGCTGTAGAGTTAGTTCCTTGATTTGGTTTCTTTCTTCCTTCCAGATGTGTGCATTTATGGAGATAAACAGACCTCTGAGCACTGCTTTGGCTGTATCCCATAGGTTCTGGTAGGAAGTGTTTTCGTTCTCATTGGAATCCATGAATTTCTTTAATTCATCCCTGATTTCCTCTATAACCCATGTTTTTTTGAGCAAGATGTTGTTCATTTTCCAAGAGTTCCACTTTCTATCTCTGTTTTTTCTGCTATTGATTTCAACTTTGATGGCTTTATGATCTGAGAAGATGCTTTGCAATAATTCAATGGTATGGATTTTGTTGAGCATTGCATTATGGCCTATCACGTGGTCAATTCTGGAGAATGTTCCATGTGCACTGGAGAAGAAGGTGTAGTTGTCTGCTGATGGGTGGAAAGTTCTGTATATATCAATGAGGTTTAGTTGGTTAATTGTGGCAACGAGGTCTTCTGTATCTTTACTGAGCTTTTTTCTAGATGATCTGTCTAGTAATGAGAGTGGAGTGTTAAAGTCTCCCACTATTATTGTGGAGTCATCTAACTCTTTTGAGCATAGTCAGTGTTTCTTCGACATATTTAGGTGCTCTGACATTAGGTGCATAAATGTTTAATATAGTTAAGTCTTGCTTGTGTACTGAACCTTTCAGCAGTAAATAGTGTCCATCTTTGTCCACGATGGTGGATTTCACATTAAAGTTGATTTTGTCTGAGATTAGAATTGCCACTCCTGCTCTTCTTTGTTCATTGTTAGCTTGATATATATTCTTCCAACCTTTAATTTTCAGTTTGTTCCTGTCTTTAGGTCTCAAGTGAGTTTCTTGTAGACAACATATGGATGGGTCGTGTCTTTTGATCCAAGATGACACTCGGTGTCTCTTTACTGGAGCATTCAGTCCATTCACATTCAATGTAATTATTGATAGGTATGTGTTCACTGCTGCCATTGTGATATGTTTATTTTTATGTTGATGTTTTCTCTGTTGTTCTTATTAGTCTGTTCTGAGACACTCTTTTTTGTGAGTTGATTTTTCCCCTTTTTCAGAGCTGATTTTATAGTTGTTGAGACTCGTGTGTTAGATTTCTTGAAATGGTATGATACATCTTTGTTGTGCTTTACAGCTGCCCCTATGAACCCCCTTAATAAACTATTTATAAACCCAATTTTAATTACTACCAGTCTGGTCATCTTCCTCTCCATCTGGAAGGACTATAACGACTGTAGTACATCCCTCTTTTATTATGATGACACCATAGTTTTCATGATGATCACTGGATTGCTTCTTTCCAAATGAAAGCTGTGATTTACTTTGGAGCCTTCCCTAAATGAGTACTGAGTAGTGTGTCGTTCTAAAATATAAAGTTAGTGGTTTCGTTCTTCTAAGCCAAAGCCAAGAACTTCTTTCAGTATTTCTTGTAGTTTGGGTTTGGTTTTTACAAAGTCTCTGAGTTTCTGTTTATCTGGAAATGTCTTAATTTCATTTTCATGTTTGAAAGACAGTTTTGCAGGATATATAATTCTTGGTTGGAAGTTCTTCTCCTTCAAGACTTTGAATGTGTCGTGCCACTGTCTCCGTGCCAGCATGGTTTCTGCTGAGAAATCTGACGAGAGCCTACAGGGTTTCCCTCTGAATGTTAGCTTTGCCTTGAGTCTTGCTGCCTTTAAGAGTTGCTGCTTATGTTTTGTTTTGTTAAGCTTGATTATAATATGTCTTGGAGTCTTTCTTTTGAGGTCTATATTGGGTGGCGTACGATACGCATCTGAGATGTCTATATTCTCTTCCTTCATGATTTCTGGGAAGTTTTCTTTCAGCAGCTCAGCAACAATACTCTCTGTGTTCTCAGATGTCTCACCCTGTTCAGGGACTCCAATTAATCGAAGGTTGTTCCTCTTAATAGAGTCCCACATGCTTCTTAATGTTTCTTCATTTTTCTTGTTTCTTTTTTCTGATTTCTGCTCATAGACACTGGCATCAGTAGCTCTGTCTTCCAAGTCAGAAATTCTTTTTTCCATTTGTTCCATTCTGTTTTCTTGGGTTTGCATGGAAGCTTCTATGTCTTTGATGTTCTTCTTGATCTGTTGGATTTCAGAGTACTGGTGTTCCATCAGATCGAACAACTTGCTTAATTTTTCATTTTGTTCTGCCGCATTTTGTATAAGGTCTAGAAGGGCCCTGTATATAATCAATTTGTATTCACTTCCTGATGCTTTCTTAAAAGTTTCTTCATCTGGAAAACTCCTTGGTTGCTTTGTTTGGGAGCCTTCTGAAGCCATGAGTGATTGCTTGTATGCCACAATTGTCTGTTGCTTTTTGGGTCCCATGTGAGTATATAGAGGCTGGAAGAGGTACTGTGAGGATGGACTGCAAATGTTTCTCTAGGCTGTCTTCAAATGTAAAGCAAAAGGTATCTGACCAGTTCACAAGTCAGTTAGGTTTTCAGGTGTAGAGGTCCCTCTTCCCATCTGACAAAGTAAGCGCCACTGTGTCCAGCCCCAGATGATAACAAACTAGTTCAGAATACAGCACTGCTAGTGCCCTGGTGGCCTCTGCTCACAGGGCCTAGCCTTATCCAACACTGTGTCGAGTACTGGTTTTGTGATAGAAAAGGCTCTCTTGTGGGCAGGCTCTGGCTCCCAAGCTAAGAGTTAGGTCTAGCTGCGGCCGCCGTACCCAAGATGGCGTCCTCCACACAGGCAGCAGACAGGGGGGCTAAAGATGCCCAGAGGCAGCGATTCCTCTGCTTCTGTTGCAGGGCCCCCAATGTAGGCAGCACTATGCAAAATCACTACTTTTCTGACAGAGAAGCGCTGTCCCGTTTGCAGGCGCTGGCTCCCAGGCTAAGAACGAGGTCCCACTAAAATCTCGCTACCAACATGGCGTCCCGCACCCTGACCGCGGAGTTCCGCACAAACCCCACTGAGGCAGCTACAAAACAAAAGGCTCAAAGTGTCTAGATTAACAGAGTCCCGAGCCTGGCTCTCAGAACATGGGAATTTCGCCTGCCTATCCCCCCAGCAGCGTGTCTGAGTCCAGCCCCCGGGCAAGGCCCAGCTCCGCCCGCCAGCCGAGACCGAGGGAAAAAAAGTCAAAATGGTGCGTTTACCTTCCGTCCGTGAGAGCCGGGGCTAGCCAGGAGTGGGAGTCAGCGAAAGAAAGGAGGTTTTTCGCTGAGTGGTATGAAGTCCCAATTAACAGCTCTGTGCCGTGTCCTGAGGCTGATTAGGTGCTCAGAAGGCTCTGTTTGATTGTCAATTCAGGTCTTGGTTTCCAGAGGGATAGAAAGAGACGTGTCCTTAGTCCGCCATCTTGACTCCGCCCTTGGTTCTTGTCTTTTGTTTTATTTATGTGATGGATTGCATCAATTTTTTCCTAGTGTTGAACCACCCCAGAATCCCAGCAAGAATCCCACTTAGTCATGATGAATTATATTTTCAGTGTGGTGTTGAAGTCAAGTGGCTAGGATTTTGCTTAAGAATTTGCATCTATGTTCTATTTTCATCAGGGATATTGTTCATCTTTTCAAAAAATCAGCTTTTGCTCTTGTTAACTCTTTCTATTCTCTATTTCCTTTAGGTTCTCAAATTTGTGGAGTACAGTTTTTCATAATACTCTTTTAAGATTCTTTTAACTTCATTTGGGTATGTTATAATATCACCCACCTTATTTCTTTGGGGGGTTATTTGCTTCCTCTCCTTGTTCTCTTTTGTCAGTTTGGCCAATAGTCTATCGGTTTTGTGGATCTTTTCGAACAACCAGCTTTTGGTCTTGTTGACCCTTTCAATTGTTTTTCTATTCTCTATTTCATTTGTTTCTGCTGAAATTTTTATTATTTCTTTTCATCTGTTGCCTGAGGGCTTCTTTTGTTGCTCTCTTTCTACTTGTTCAAGTTATAAGGTTAAAATTTTTATTTTGATACTTCCTTATTTTTAGATGTGTGCATTTATTGCCATAAATTGACTTCTGGACACTAGTTTTGCTGTATCCTGAAGGTTCTTGTGGGATGTGTTTTCATTTTCAAGTGATTCCATGAATTTCTTTATCTGTCTTGATTTCTTCTGTATGTGTTTGATTATTTTCTTTGTTTTTCTGTATTTTTTCCTATTTTTATAGCCCTATGATAATAAAACATGCTTTATGTTGTTTTGGTGTTTTGAATTCTGTTAAGATTTGCTTGTGGCCTAACACATGACTGACTCATGGCATTGACAAAGAAAATACACTTGGCTGCTGTTGGGTAGAGTGTTCTATATCAGTCTATGGGATCGAGTTCATGGATTGTAGCATTTAGATTCTCTGTGTTGTTACTGAGCTTCTTTCTAGGTGTTGTGTTCTTCACTGAAAGTGGTGTGTTGAAGTCTCCTACTATTATTGTGGAGATGTTTGTTTCTCTTTTCAATGCTGTCAGAGTTTGTTCTATGTATTTTTGAGCCTTGTCGTTGGGTTTATATACACTTATCATGGTTATGTCCTCCTGGTGTATTGACCCTTTCATCATCATAGTGTTCTTCCTTATTCTTTGTAGTATATTTTGCTTTAAAATCTGTTTAACCAGAGATAAATATTGCCACTCATGTTCTTTTTTGATTGTTGCTTGTTTGACGTAGTTTTTCTATTCTTTGAGTTTCAGTTTTTCGTGTCATTGTGTCTCTTGTAGGCAGTATGTAGATGGATTGTGTTTTTTTATCATTCTGCTACTCTGTCTCTTTATCGGTGCATTTAGTTTATTTATATTCAGAGTAATTATTGCTAGGTATAAGTTTAATACTGTCATTTTTATTTGTGTGTGTGTGATGTTGACTGTTTTTCTTGTTGTTGTTCAACTTAATTTTCTGCACTGAGTTGTCTTTCTGTACTTTCTTTTCATCTTTTTTACTTTTAATATTTTATTTGCTGAGTCTATGTTTTCTTCATTTTGATGTGTCAATTTGTTCATTTCCTTTGTGGTTACCTTAAAGTTTACCTCTGTTTTTCTAAATTTAAACCAATCTTTTATTTCTTGGCCTCTCCTTAATGTCCTCTCCATATGCACCTTTTATGATTACACTATTAATCTCTCATTTTTGTTCTAATGTTTTCATTTTTTTATTTGTTGATGTCTTTATTTCCCAATTTTCAGTGTTTTAGTTTTGATTTATTTTCATGACTTCCTACTTGAGTTGGTACCTGATTATTCTGTCCTGTTTACTAGGGGGTTATTATCTGACAATACTATCTAGCTGGAGCACTCCCTTTAACATTTCTTATAATTTTGGTTTGGTGTTTTACAAATTCCTTTAGCTTCTGTTTATCCAAAAATGCTTTTATTTCATCTTCATATGTGAGAGAGTTTTGCTACATACGTAATCCTTGGTTAGCAAATTTTTCCTTCCAGGCTTTATATACAAGGTCTGACAATTAAGTTCGCAAACTTGCCACTGTGCACTCATGTTGGCAGCACTGTACAAACAACTCATTAATGCTTCATAAACTTAGCATATCAGTGTCTCACAGCTGTGTTTGTGTTCACATGTGGCAATGTCTCACTGAGTGGTGCTCATTATTGTTGTGTGTTTTTGTGTCATAGTGAGAATGTCAGAGCTTGAATTAGGGCAATGAGCTAACATTAAATTTCTTGCTAAATTTGGCAAGAGTGGAAGTAACATCAGAGACATGTTAGTCCAAGTTTATGGGGATAATGCCATGAAGAAAACAGCAGTATGTAAATGGATTAAATGTTTTTTGGAAGGGAGAGAAAGTGTCACTGATGAAGAGAGGTCAGGGCAGCCAGTAATGAGCAGAACTGACAAACACTTTGCAAAAATTCATTGAATTGTGCTTCGAAATCAGCAGCTGACTGTGAGAAGCATAGCAGACTAAGTAAACATAGATAGAGAAACAAGAAAATCATAACTGAAAATCTTGGCATGAGAAAAGTGTGTATAAGAATGGTCCTAAAGGAGCTCACCAGTGAACAAAAGCAAGGGAGAGTTGAGGTTTGCCAAGACCTTTTAGAGAGGCAAGATGATGTTTTGGGCCATGTTATCACTGGTGATGAAACACAAGTGTGCCAATATGACCCTGAAAAAAGTGTCAAAGTCTACAACAGAAGTCAGCCAATTCTCCACAACCAAAAAATATCTGTCAGTCCAAATCAAGAGTCAAAAGCATGTTGCCAACATTTTTTTTGATATCAGAGAGATTGTTCGTTATGAATCTGTACCAATTGGACTGTTAACCAAGTTTACTATTTGGAAGTGCTGAAAAGGCTATGTGAAAAAGTAAGATGAAAACAACCTGAACTTTTTACCAACAACACATGCCTCTTGCATCATGACAATATACCAGTTCACATGGCACTGTCTGTGAGAGAGTTTTTAGCCAGTAAACAAATAATTGTATTGGAACACCCTACTTACTCACCTGATCTGGCCCCCAGTTACTTTCTTCGTTATCTGAGGATAAAGGAAATATTGAAGACATTTTGATGACATTCAGGATATCAAAGATAATGTGACGACAGCTCTAATAGCCCTCTCAGAAAGACAGTTCCAAAATTGCCTTGAATGGTGGTCTAAGCAAAGGTGTTGGTGGTATAACTTCCTAAGAGGAGTACTTCGAAGGTGATAGTACTGATAGTCAGCAATGAGGTACGTAGCACTTTCTAGGATGAGTGTTTGCATGCTGAACTTAATTGTCAGACCTCATATATCATTCCATTGCCTTCTTGCCTGCCTGGTTTCTTCTGAGTAGTCAGAGATTCATCTTATTGACTCTCCTTTGCAGGTGACTTTGTTTACAGATAGCTGCTCTTAAAATTCTCTTTATCCTTGGTTTTGGTAAGTTTGATTGTGATATATCTTTTGGGACTTTCTTTTGGGATCTACGCTTTGCGACATTCAATGAGTTACTTGGATAGATACCTTTTTATCTTTTGAAATATTAGGGAAGTTTTCTGCCAGCAATCTTCAACAATTCTCTCCTTATTTTCTATTATTTCTTCTCTTTTGATACTCTAATCACTGTAGGTTATTCCTCTTGACAAAATTCCACATTTTTTTTTAATTCGGTCATTAAAAAAATTATTTTCTCTGATTTTTCCCCTCAAATAAGTTAAGTGTCTAGAGATTTTTTCAGTGTCACTAATTCTGACTTCCATTGACTCAGTTCTGCCCCTATAACTTTCTACTGAGTTGTCTAATTTTGACATTTTATTGTTAATCTTTTGGATTTCTATTCATTTTCTCTCTGTGGATTCTAACAACCTGTTCAGTTTGTCATGATACTCTTATATAGCTTTTCAAAATCCATCTGTTTCTTTGTGTGTTTCTTCGCTAAGCATGAATTTTGCCTGTTCTCCTTCCTGATCTCTTGAAGAGCTCTGTGTATTAATCTTTTGAATTCTACCTCTGTTGATTCCAAGACCTTATTTTCCTCCAGAAAGTTTCCTGATTCTTTGTTTTGGTGACTTGCTGGACCCACCAAAACTGAACTCTTTCCTCTTCCGCTGTTATGTCCAGCTCCTCAGGTTTGTTCAAATCAATTCACTCATTTTTTGGTCAGTGTTGTAAAAGAGACCACAGTAAGGATATAACTAGACTCCTGTCTTGGCCCTGTCTCTTACATGTATACTTTTTGACCCAAGTTACGAAGTCAGCTGGTTTAGGAAATTCTTCTCTGTTTGGATTAAGAGGGACCATCTTGGTACATAATAAATACTCAATAATTATTTATTGACTAAATCAGTTCTTCAGTAGAGCTTGGCCTTGTTAGCTATAGCGGTATTTAAAAAGGTGTGAAACTAGAAATCAGAAGGCCTAGATTTTAAGTTCTGGATCTGCCATTAACTAGTTAGCTAGGAGATCCCAATTGCATCATTAAACTTCTCCAGGCTTCAGGTGTCTCTCCATGGAATGAAAGGATTGGACAAGTTCCAGGATGGCAAGTTGGTCTCCATTCAAATGCAGGCTCTAGTCTATTGGCAATGGCTGACAGTGCTGGCTAAGAAGAGTACTGAGGCTGTCATGGGCTCAATAGGAGAGTGCCTGATCCAATGATGATGTTTGCCTTAGGGACAAGGAATAGCGAGGGCACACATGTCACATATTTTCCATCCCTGGACTAGATAAGGAGTCTCTAAGTGGCACAGTTACTCACTGGGCTGTTAACCATACGGTTTGTGGTTCAGGCTCATCCAGAGGCCCCTGAGAAGAAAGGCCCGGTGATCTGCTTCTGAAAGATCATAATCAAGAAAATCCTATGCAGCAGCTAACTCTGTAACACATAGGGTTCCCATGAACTGGAATCAATTCAATGGCAACTGATTTGGGTTTGGACTAGGTAATCTTTAAGATCCATTAGCTTTTATGAATCTGTAACCAAAAGGATACATGGGTTGTTGTGAAATGAATTTTAGAATTAACTCATGACTCTGCATAGTTTCTGTATCATCTGCCGGAAAGCTTCTTTTCCTATGATACTAGCATGCAAGAGATTAAAAAAAAGAAAGAAAGAACTGTATATTGTGGCATGACTAGCATTAATGAACTAGTCATCCTGATTTATGATGGAGTTCTGTTCCAACCACTACGTCATAAGTTGCTTCTGTAAGTCAAATGCCTCTTTTTTTTGTTTGTTTTCACTATTATCGCCTTTTATTATCAGTGCCTTCATATAGCCCTTCTTTCTTTTAGGGGGTTGGAAACACTTGCATATGAATTTTCAGAGAATGATGACATCAACAAATTATACGTTGCAACATTGTGTGTAGCACATATCACTAATGACAAGACATAAAGATAAACAAAAACTCTGGCCATAACTGTGGTTTGTCATAATACAAACACATAATAAGTTGGAGACCACTTGTATAAGTTAAGACAACTTTCCAAAAGTTCTCCCCACATCTCTGGGAAGTAAAATGAGTGGACTACTTACCACAATATTAGTTCTCCCATTTTACAGAAGTGGGATTTGAGTCATAAAGTTAACATTATCTGCCTCAGATCTAGGCATGTAATGTAGCTCAGTTAACTCTCCTATACTGTCTTTCCCACTGAAACTAATCACCACTAATTCAGTACATTTCACCATCATAAACTAAGTATTTTACCATGTTCTATTATTTACCATCAGTATGACTTGGGTCCTTCTTGAGTAAAATGGTGCTTATAAAGGTAATAAAGAAAAGACAGAATGTACAAAGGATGTATTATAACACCTTTGCCATTGTGGGTATACAGTAAAGCCAAGCCAAGCCAGTAAACATCATTTAAAAAGTAAACATCTCACAAAGTGTCAGACACTAAAAACTTCCAGGGTTAAAAATACCTGAAGTACTCATGACTGCATTTTATTTTTTTTAGCAGTTCAAGCTATAGTTGTGATAATCAGAGGCATCCAGAGACTGTTGGAGCTGGCCAAGAAACTAGGTGAAAGAACAGAAGGGAAACTGCTGAAGAGGAAAATGTTTTTTAAATATAAAATATTATAAATACAAAAATATGGTAAGTGAGAGGCAAACATTGTAAGCTAGAAGTAGTGCTAGAAATGACTGTAATTGCTTTAACACTCCATCTAGACATGCTCAGTGTGAAGCAGGTAATGTAACAGCAATCAGAACACAGAATGGATTCTCTGGTGGAGGTGGCAATAACAGCAAAGCAGAAGGAGCATTCTGGAGGGGCAAACTGCTCTTCTGATCTGCTGCAGGGAAATAGTCAGCTGGGTAGGCCTGAAAAGTGTATCCTAGAGCATGGGAGTGAAATGAAGTTGTATGATAACTGGACTTCGTGTAGAACTCCAGAGAGCAAAAGTCACTCACAGGATACCAGACCAATGCTTGGAGGCAGCTTTGGAGCCAGCAGGCCTTCAGAGCCTTGAAAAGTATCTCAGCAGTGTCCTTAGGGACTGAAACCAAGGCCTAGATGGCCCCTGTTCACTCCACTATGCTCTGGCAGTGGCCAAATCTTCAGGAACAAAAAAGCTCTAATCAACTGAGGCTAACTTTCTGCTACCCACACTGAAACAGACTAGGAAGAAAGGCCTGGCACACTTCCCCAAACATCAGCCAGTGAAAACCCTATGGATACAATCACTTTGGTAAATGCATCCTTAAACATTACAAAACAGAACTACTTTACAATCTAGCAGCCGCATTCCAGGGTGACTTGAACAGTCATTCCAGAAATGACTTGAACAGATATATGCACATCTATGTTTATTATGGTATTGTTCACAATAGCATACAATGGAAATAGCCTAAGTGCCCTTCAGTAAATGAATGGATAAATAAAATGTAGTATAAAAATACAATAGAGTACCACACACCTGTAAACACTAAATACCTATATAAACAATAATGAGTTCTCAGAACATCTTACAACTCAGATTAATCTGGTGGACATCATGCTGAGTGAAATAAGTCAACTGAAAAGGATATGTATTGTATGATCCCACTTTTCTAAAAAGAGAAGAGTAGATATTCTATACAGAAATCAATGATCATTGGCGGTTACCAGGGATGGCAGCAGGGAGAAGGATAAATCATTCTCTAGATAATAGATGGTTGTTATTTTTGGTGATGGTAAAGACAATACCCAGTGTGGTGAAGTGCACCCAACTTGAAGGAGGAAACTTAAGACACTTAAAATTTGTCTTAGTCTGTGTTCACTACAGAAGAAAACCAGTGAAGCATCTGTCTGTCTATCTATCTGTAAAAAAGGGAGATTTATATCAAAGAAATGGCTCGCATGAGTATAGAGAGTCCCAAGTTCATTGCTCAGACTGGAGGCTTCTATCAACTCACATAGCTTCAAGGGCTACCTGTACATGCACACACATACACCTTCCTATACACATACATGGAAGCCCTGGTGGGATAGTGGCTAATTGCTACAGCTGTTAATCAATAGGTTGGTGGTTGAAATCTGCCAGGAAATCCTTGGAAACTCTATGGAGCTGTTCTACTCTGTCCTATAGGATCTCTGTGAGTCGTAATCAACTGGACTTCTGTGGGTTTGGTTTGGTTTATATATATATATATATATATGCACACATTTTTTAGCTATTATTGCTGCTGTAAATTTATACATGTAACATATATATTTATACATATACAATACATATACACATACAATTTATACATATATATGTATACATGTAAATGTGTGCAGCATATATATTCACATATATACATATAATAAAGCACATGGTAGCACAGTTATAGATACTTCCCAGATATATCCAAATATCTTACAAGATTGGTTTGAAGGCATAGAACTGTAAAATCACAGTATCATGTGACAACTGGATTTATCAACATAACTTTATGTTCTACATACTAGTTTGGTTAACAGCATCTGGGCTCTTAAAATCTTAAGAGCAGCCATCTAAGATTCAAGTATTGATTTCTACTTGCCTGGAGCAAAAGACAGCCAAAGAAATCAGAGACTCAAAGGAGAAACTACTCTACAGGTCTAACAGTCTATGTGAACCATGACCTTATGTAACCTGAGACCAGAAAAAATAGATGGTGCCCAGCTACCACTACTGACTAGTCTGACCAGGGACACAATAGATGGTCTTCGACTGAACGGGACAAAAACCTAAATTCTTAAAAATGGCCAGACTTACTGGTTGTAAAATGAGACATAGTGTGAGGCCTCCTGCTTTGTTCTCCTTCTTCAGTAATGCTTGCCTGACCCGGGGCCAAGCCAGACTTACTGGACCAGTTGGGACTAAAGGACCTGGGACTACCACCCTGAGATACCTTTTAAACATTATCTGCTTCCTGAGGTCATTGTCCAGCTAAATAATAGATTGGCTCATGAAATAAACATCACTCATGAGCACTATGGTACTTAAAAAAAAAAAAATCATCTGTGTGTGTCAAAATGGTCAACAGTTACCCTAAAGCAAAGATGAAAAGGTAAGGGGGGCAGGGAAATTAGATTAATTGGAAATGGAACAACCAGAATGGAAATAATGAGAATGTTGCCACATTGTAAAAGAGGTAACCAATGCCACTCAGCAGGAATATGTCACTAGCTAACTGTGATTGTGGGAATGTTAGTAAGAGCTTGGTTCTTCAGATGCTTTAATAGTGATAATAATAATAATAATAAAACAGAACATGAGTGCATTATAAATGTGAGGCATATGGATGGAGGTGATGACACAGCCGAATAAAAATGGTCTCTGCTCTCAAAGTCCTTAAAGTCTGACGGGAGAGAAAGTCAAGATACAGACTTATACACAATTCCATGCAGGTGGCTGAAGACTTACTCAACAACTTGAATGCCTGTGATGAGTGTTGTGGTGGAGAAAAAGCCAGCAAGAGGAGCACAAGAAAGATGCGTTTAACCCAGGGAAGCATGCCTGCCAGGAGACAAAAGAATGAGTAGGAAGTAGCCAAGTGAGAAGATACTAGAAGGGCCAACAGCTTATGCAGAGGCCCTGAGAGTGAGTTACAGGAGAGGAAAGTGAGCCAGAGGACTGAGAAATACCAGCTAGGTCATGACAGGGACACAGGGTATACCAGGCCTCATTCTGGTCCACTCTCTGCAATTTTCTTCCCCGCTACTCCTACACGTTTCACATCAATACATATACACATGTCCACAAGCACACTGGTATAAACATCTACACAGAAGTCCCATTGTAAGATAATATCTAAGGACACTTTTCCAGACACCCAAATAAGTCATTCTGAGATAACAGCCTAAGAGAGAGAGAAAACAAACAGTTTTTACTGAGTGAATTTCTGGAGCATTGTACGGGTTTGTTTCAATGTTGTGTTAGGGAAATAGCTACCCGGGATCTCAGGCCACACCAGCTGGGCCAGAGCCTGCTGCTCACCCCTGCAACACCACCCCAGGGGTGCACAGGTGCAGCTCATGGAACCCGACCTGAGATCATATACTCAAACAGGACTTTAGCCCAAACCCCAGGAATCACGTCTCACGGTGTGGAGTGAGGATGAAGGGGACTCAATGTCCCTTCTGTTACAAAACAGTGTATAATGCCAAGTTGCATCTTGGCAGGAAGGTAGAGAATACATACTGAGGGTCAGATAGTGGTTTAGGTTATCAGTAGAGAAAAGGCGTTCTAGTGGCATGATGGTTAAGAACCCGGCTGCTAACTCCAGCTGCTCAGTGGGAGAAAGACCTGGCAATCTGCTTCCTTCAAGATTACAGCCTAAGAAAGCCGTTGGGGACAGTTCTGTTCTGTCCTGTAGGGTCACTATAAATCCAAATTCATTCAACAGCACACAACAAAAGCAGCATAGGTAGAAAGCACAAATAGAATGAAATTGGCTCTGAGTTCTATTATTACTGTGAAAAAAAATCTAAAATTCCCTTCCAGTTCACTTATTTAATTTCTTTATGCAGCCTTTTTCTATTCAAAAAATTAAAATACACATATGCACAGACTTCAAAATGTCTCTGAGAACAGAAATTTCACGATCATCTTTTTCTCCATCCTAACAGTTAATACCTAAAATGTAGAAGTGGTTTTGAAAAAACTGTGAGTGAGTTGAGGCTGTAAGTTTTACGATGCCTTGAAGAGATTATTAATAGAATTATGAACATCAAAGAAAATTCTGGTGAGGGCTTAGCAGGAAGTAAGGAGAGCTGTCATACTGGAGACAGCGCAGACAGTGAGAAGCAGCAGCAGAGAAATGGCAGTGGCAGAACTAGGAGCACAGTGCATGACAGTGGGGGAGTCTACCCATGGAGTGAGAGAAGCAACTTTTCACAAGAGGTTTGCCGTGGGGTGCCTCCAGGTACTTATCAGCGGAGCTAGGCTGGCCAACGCATGAAGTTAGAGAGCTGAGAGCCTTCAAGCCAAGACTTACTAGTGGAGTGGATTCTCTCCAGGCACTTACTGCTAGAGTTAAAAATCTTGGAACACTTACTCAAGCATGGTGAGATGCTGAGTTGACCCAAGGGCACAAAAGACAAAGAGGTCAAGAAACCAGAAAGCAGAAGCTGAACAGACTAGGCACACAGAAAGCAGAGCTACCTGTGTTGGTTAAAATTGTGTGTCACTGTGGCTGGGCCACGACTCTCAGTGTTTCGGCAGTTGTACAATGTTATGGCCACTGCCATGATGGAATGTGCTGTGCTTCCAGCAGGGGTGAGGCCTGCGGTGGCTTACTGCCCCCTCAGCCTTCATCTCTATGTCTTCTACCCCCTATTTCCCATCTGCTCACCTTGCCAAGGTTTGGGCTTGTGGATCCAGCAGCGGCCACACTCTTGTCTCCTGACATCTGGTTCTTAGGACTTGAGCTAAGAGCTGTTAACGATTCATCAGTCTTCACAGCCTGCGAGTGAGAATCCCGTTCCTGACCTGCCAGCCCTGGGTTTTGTCAGCCCCTGCATCAATGTGAATCAGGAGAAAACTTGCAGTCTTGCCTGCCGTCTTGGAATTCACCAACCTTCGCAGTCTGTGAATGGGAACCTTGTTCTCTGACCTACTTACCTTCAGTTCATCAGCTTCCACAGCTGCACAAGGCTTGTATTCCAATCCAGGACTTGGGATGCTTTAGCCTCTACAATTGTGTGAGTTCTGTCCTTTGTATAAATCTCCTTCTCTATGTATTTGTATGCTTTACTGATTTTGCTTCTCTAGAGAACCTAGTCTAGGATATTGCCTTATCAATAAGTAGGTCCACAATGTCTGGAGTATCAGATGTGGAGCCATGGCTTTTGGGGTCTCAAAGGATTTGGCAATAACCTCCTAGGTTTCAAAAAGTCATAGCTTCACCATTTGAGTTACAAAGTGTGTATGGCAGCCACAAAGACGTGCCAGGAGGATGGGACCAGACATAGCAACCAAAGCTGAAGGTGTGGGGCTGTCACCAAAGGGCAGAGGAATGGCGGCCACTGGGGCTGGGAAGGTAGGGTCGCTGCTCACATAAACTAGGAGAATGTGGCCACCCAAAGCCAAGGGAGCTGAGTTGCCATTCCAGTAGGCCTGGAAGGTGAAGCTTCCACCCAGAAGCCAGAGAGTGTGGCCAATTCCCAGAGCTCAGAGGATAGGGCCATTGTCTAAATACTTTCAAGAACACAGGATTATTTTCAGGACTTGAGAGCAAATGTAATATACCTGTTGGCTTGCTTGGTGCCTGCTATCCCTTCTTTCCCTCCAGCTTCTGCCATTTGTAATGGAAATGCCTACCTTGTGCCTGTGCAGATAATTTCTATTCTAGATTTCATAGATGAAATGGAACTTTGCAAACTGTGAGATTTTAGACACAGAATTAATTTGAGCCTTTTGAAGTAATACAATAGGTGAATGTCTTACATGTGGCAGAGACGAATTTTTGGGTGCTGTCTTAGGCTGAGTTCTCTGTTGTTGTTAGGTGCCATCGAATCAGTTCCAACTCACAGAGACGCTATGAACAACAGAATGAAACACTGTCCAGTCTTGCGCCATGCCCACCGTTGCGGCCACTGTGTCAATCCATCTCCTTGAGAGTCTTCCTCTTTTTTGCTGACCCTCCACTCTACCAAGCATGACGTCCTTCTCCAGGGACTGATCTTTCCTGACAACATGTCCAAAGTACATAAGACACAGTCTTGCCATCTTTGCTTCCAAGGAGCACTCTGCTTGTACCACTTCCAAAACAGATTTGTTTGTTCTTTTGGCGGTCCATTGTACATTCCACATTCTTCTCCAACATCGCAATTCAAAGGCATCAATTCTTTTTCTGTCTTCTTTGTTCATAGTCCAGCTTTGACATGCATACGGTTGATTGAAAATACCATGGCATGGGTCAGGCACGTTTTAATCTTCAAGGTGACATTCTTAGTTCTGAATACTTTGAAGAGATCCTTTGCAGCAGATTTTTCCAGTGCAATGTGTCTTTTGATTTCTTGACTGCTGCTACAAAGGGCATTGATTGTGGACCCAAGTAAAATGAAATCTTTGACAACCTCAACCCTTTCTCCGTTTATGACAGCGTTGCTTACTGATCCACTTGTGAGGATTTTTGTTTTCCTGATGTTGAGGTGCAATCCACACTGAAGGCTGTGGTTCTTAATCTTCATCAGTGTCTCAAATCTTCTTCATTTCCAGCAAGTAAGGTGGTTGTTGCCTGCATAGCACAGGTTGTTAATAAGTCATCTCCAATCCTGATGCCTCATTCTTCCTCGTATAATCCAGTTTCTTGGATTATCTGCTCAGCATACAGATTAAAAAGGTATGGTTAAGGGATACAACCCTGACACACACCTTTCCTGACTTTAAACAATGCAGTGTCCCATTGTTCTGTTCACAAGATTGCCTCTTGATCCCTAAGATTGCCTAAGAGCACAATTAGATGTTCTGAGATTCCCATTCTCTGCAACATTAACCATAGTTTTGTATGATCCACACAGTCAAAGGCTTTTGTATAATCGATGAAACACAAATAAACATCTTGCTGGCATTCTTTGCTTTCAGCCAAGATCCATGTGACATCAGCAATGATATCCCTGGTTTCACATCCTCTTCTGAACCCAGCTTGAATTTCTGGCAGGTCCTTGTCAATATATTGTTGTAGTCACTTTTGGTTGATCTTGAGCAGAATTTTAATTTCACGTGATATTAATGATATTGTTCAGTGATTTCCACACTCAGTTGGGTCACCTTTCTTTGCAATGGGCATAAATGTGGATCTCTTCCAGTCAGTTGGCCAGGTATCTGTCCTCCAAATTTCTTGGCACAGATGCCTGAGTATTTCCAGCACTGCATTTGTTTGTTCAAATATCCCAATTGATATTCCATCAATTCCAGGAGCCTTGTTTTACGCCAGTGCCTTCAATGCAGCTTCAACTTCTTGCTTCAGTGCCATTGGTTCCTGGTCATATGCTACCTCTTCATACGGCGGAACATCGACCAGTTCCTTCTGATATAATGACTCTGTGTATTCCTTCCATCTTCCTCCGATGTTCCCTGAGTCATTTAATAGTTTCCTGTAGAATCCTTCACTGTTGCAAATCGAGGCTTGAAATTTTTCTTCAGTTCTTTCAGCTTGAGAAATGCAGAACATGTTCTTCCCTTCTAGTTTTCCATTTCCAGCTCTTTGCACATGTCATTATAATACTTTCTTTTGTCTTCTCAAGCCCCTCTTTGAAATCTTCTGTTTAGGTCTTTTACTTAGGCATTGCTTCCTTTTACTTTAGCTGCTCGATGTTCAAGAGCAAGTTTCAGTGTCTCTTCCGACATTCAATTTGGTCTTTTCTTTCTTTCCTGTCTTTTTAAAGACCTCTTGCTCTCTTCATGGATGATGTCTTTCCTACAATTTGTCTGGTCTTCGATTGTTAGTGATTAACACATCAGATCTGTTCTTGAGATGGTCTTTCAACTCAGGAGGGATGTACTGAACATCATACTTTGGCTCTTGTGGACTTGTTCTAATTTTCTTCCATTTCAGTTTGAATTTGCATATGAGGAATTGAGGATCTTTGCCACAGTCACCACCTGGTCTTGTTTGAACTGCTGATATGGAGCTTTTCCATCATCTTCTTCCACAGATGCAGTCAATTTTGTTTCTGCGTATGCCACCTGGTGAGGTCTATGTATACAGTTACCATTTGTATTGGTTAAAAAAGGTATTTGCAGTGAAGAAGTCATTAATCTTGCAAAACTCTATTATGTGATCTCTGGCATTATTTCTATCCAACTACCGATCATTCTTCTTTGTTTCCAACTTTTGCATTCCAGGCAACAGTAATTATCAATGCATCCTGATTGCATGTTCGATCAATTTCAGACTGCAGAAGCTGTTAAAACCCTCAAACTCTTCATCTTTGGCCTTAGTGGTTGGTGCATAAATTTGAATAGTAGTCGTATTAACTGGCCATCCTTGTAGGTGTATGGATATTATCCTATCACTGACAGCATTGTACTTCAGGACAGATTTTGAAATGTTCTTTTTGATGATGAATGCAACACTGTTTCTCTTCAAGCCTTCGTCCCCAGCATCTGACAATCTGACATGATTGTCAGATTCAGAACAGCCCAAACCAGTTCATTTCAGCTCACTAATGCCTAGGATGTCGATGTTTATGTGTTACATTTCATTTTTGACAATTTCCAGTTTTCCTAGATTCATATTTCATACATTCCATATTGCAATTATTAGTGAATGTTTGCAGCTGTTTCTTCTCATTTTGAGTCGTGCCACATCAGCAAATGAAGATCCTGAAGGCCTTACTCCATTCACATTGTTAAGATTGACTCTACTTTGAGGAAGCAGCTCTTCACTGCCTTCCAACCTGGGGGGTTCACTTTCTGGCACCATATCTGACAATGTTCAGTTGCTGTTCATTAGGTTTACCCTGGCTAATTCCTTTCAGAAGTGTACTGCCGTATCCTTCTTCCTAGTCTGTCTTAGTCTGGAAGCTCAGCTGAAACTTATCTACCATGGTTGACCCTGCTGGTATGTAAATAGCAGTGGCATAGCTTTCTGCATCACAGCAACAAGCAAGCCTCCATTGACAGAAAACTGGGGCTGTTCACTCCCTCCTTACCTGATGGTGTTACTGTGCTTACCTGATGCTATTACCCTCCCCACCCAATGCTGTTACTCTGCTTACCTAATGCTGTTACCCTCTTTGCCTGATGCTGTTATCGTCTTTACCTGATGCTGTAGAAACTAGAGCTGAGAAAAAGCCAGTGAGCTCTGGCAGAAAGTACACAAATATTGGATACAGACCATACCCTCAAGGAAACTCCATTTCAACTGATTGCTACACATAGCAGATCCTATGATGGAGATGATCATGTTATATCAGATCTCATCATGGAGGTGATTACATCATCATATGACTACCAAACTACATTATAACTGTCAAACCACTGAGAAGAATTGCCTAGTCAAGTTGACACACAACATTAACAATCACAGGGGTGAAAGGGTGGAATGTTATGAACTGAATTATGTCCCCCTAAAGTGTGTATCAACTTGAGTAGAACATGATTCCTGGTATTGTGTGGTTGTTCACCGTTTTGTGATCTGATGTGGTTACCTATGTGTTGTAAATCCTAACTTTTATGATGTTAATGAGATAGAATTTTTAGAGACAGTTATGTTAATGAGGCAGAACTTAGTCTAGAGGATTAGATTGTATGTTGGGTCAGTCTCTTTTGAGCTAAAGAAGATAAAGTGAGCAGAGAGAAGAGGGATTTCACGTCACCAAGGAAGAAACGGCCAGAGTGGGGTGCATTCTTTGGTTCTGGACTCCCTGTACTGAGAAGCTCCTGGGGCAGAGAAACATTGATTGTAAAGACCTTTCCCCAGACTTGGCAGAGAAAATCTTGACCTGGAGCTAATGCCCTGTATTCAAACTTCTGGTCTCCTAAAACGTGACAGAATAAATTTCTGTTTTCTAAAGCCATCCACTTGTAGTATTTCTGTTATACTAATACTAGGTAACTAAGCACTGAGTATAAAATCTGGAAAGATGGATTATGTGAAGAAGAATGCAACATCCGGATTGATGGAAAACTCATTAACAATCTGTGATATGTAAATGATAAACTTTGCTTATTGAAAATGAAGGGAAGTTGAAGCACTTACTGATGAGGATCAAAGACTGCAGCCTTTGGAATGGATTACACATCAACATAAATAGAACAAAAATAGTCACAATTGTATCAATAAGCAATATCATGATAAATGGAGAAAATATTGAAGTCATCAAGAATTTCATTTTATGTGTATCCACAATCAATGCTCATAGAAGAAGGAGTCCATAAAATCAAACTACTTATTGCAAAGGGCAAATCTGCTACAAAAGATCTCTCTAAAGTTTTGAAAAGCAAAAATATCGCTTTAAGGACTAAGGTGTGCCTAACCCAAGCTGTAATATTCAGCTGCCTCATATGCATGTGAAAACTGGACAAGGAGTAAGGAAGATAGAACAAGAATTGATACCTTTGAATTACAGTGTTGGTGAAGAATATTGAATATAACATGGACTGTCAAAAGAACGAATGAGTCTGTCTTGGAAAACATTCAGCCAGGGAAAGCAAAACCAACATGGCACCCTAGACAAATGCATCATGCTCTCTCTGTAGCTATTATGGGTTGAATTGTGTTCCTTGAAACATTTGTGCTCCCCTCAAATCATGGCAATTTAGATAGACCATGATTCCTGGTATTATGTGATATTCCTGTGTATTGTAAATCCTGCCTCTATGGTGTTAATGAGGGTGGACAGGCAACAGTTGTGTCAGTGGGACAGGACTCATGGTGTAAGATTGTTTCGTGCCTTGAAGCCGTCTCTTGAGATATAAAGGAAAGAAGTTAGCAGAGAGGTCTGGGAACCTCATATCACCAAGAAGTTGTGCCAAAAGCTGAGCATATTCTTTGGAAAGGACCAGGGTCCCTGTGCCTCAGAAGCTTATGGTCCAGTAGAAGAGTGATGACAAGGACTTTCCCTCCAGATCCAGCATAGAAAATCTTTCCCTGGAGCTGATACACTGAATTTGGACTTTTAGCCAACTGGACTGTGACAACATAAAATTCTTCTATTTAAAGGCACCCATTTGTGGTTTCTCTGTTAAAGCAGCACTGCCTGACTAAAACAGTAGCAAAGACCAGAAAAACTAGTTAGAATAACTGCAAATCTCAATTATGGAACCCTCAGCATCAGATAAAAGGATAAAGAACTAGATCAAACACCAAGTAGAAAAAGTTACTGAATGAAAACAGAGAACAAGGAGAGATACAAAGTGAACAACAACGTTTTCCATCTTGGAGCAAAGCCATAAACAACTCTGGACAGGGAATACAGGAAGGTAACTTCTTGGAACTCCCAACAGGAGACAGAGCACCAGGTAACCAGAGAAACACACTTTTCCACTCTTCCCCTTTTTGCCATGTATGCCACCCCCAGCCCTTCCTGACAGACCACCAGCTTCTACTGAGTCATTTGCCCCATTTCTTCCTTTTCTTTTACCCTCCCATATAACCTAGATAATAGCTTTAGCTCTACTGCTAGGTCACGCTGCACTGCCATGGGTAGAGAGCCAATAGCTTTCTGTGAGCTTGGGTCTATGCTGTCCTTGCCATCAGCCATCAGCATACCGTTTTTCTGTTTTTATTTGTTCCCCTTCTTCCATTTCTTTCTCCCTCTCATCTAGCGCCACACACCACCTCTACCTATTGCCACCAGATTACACCAACCTGCCAGGACTAAATAGCCACTCGATTGCTGCTGCCATGGTCTACCTTATCCCCACCTGCTGAATTCCTAAAATCAAATAACAGTAAAAACATAACATACCAAAACCTTTGAGACACAGCAAAAACAGTACCCAAAGGTCAAATTATAGCAATAAACGCACACGTTGAAAAAGGAGAAAGAGTCAAAATCAAAATACTAGCCCTAAAACTTGAAACAAATAGATGGGCAAAAGAAACTCAGTGTTACCAGAAGAAAGAAAATAGTAAAGATTAGAACAGAAATAAAAGAAATAGAAAACAGAAAAGCCATTAGAAAGATTCAAGAAGACCAAAACTTGGTTTTGTTGAAAAGATCAATAAAATAAAAAAAATCATTGTCCAATCTGACAAAAGATAAACAGGAGAGTGTCATGGACTGAATTCTGTCTCCCCAAAACTGTGTGTAGCAGTTGTGTCTGGGCCATGACTCTTGGTATTGTGTGATGTTCTCTGTTGTAAACCCTGCCTCTATGATGTTAATGAGGGAGGATGAGCCGCAGCTGTGTTAGCGGGCCAGGACTCAATGTGTAAAATTGTATTGTGCCTTGAGACAATCTCTTGACACATAAAGGAAAGAGCTAACGGAGAGACAATTGGGGACCTCTATTTTAGTCAGCTAGTGCTGCTGTAACAGAAATACCACAGAGTCGATGGCTTTAATGAAGAAACATTTATTCTTACACAGTCTGGTAAGCTGCAAGTCCAAATTCAGGCTGTCTGCTCCAGGGGAAGAATTTCTCCCTTGTCGGCTCTGGAGGAAAGTCCTTGTGTTGCATCAGTCTTTGTTCAGGGAGCATCTTGGTGCAAGAACCTCATGTTTGAAAGATGCAGTCTCCTCCCGGTGCTGCTTTCTTGATGGTGTGAGGTTCCCAACTCTCTGCTTGCTTCCCTTTCCTTTTATCTCTTGTAGGATGAAAGGATAAAAGGTGATGCAAGCCATACTCCAGGGAAACTCCCCTTACAGTGGATAAGGGAGGTGATCCTATGAAGGGATTTATAGTCCCACCCTAATCCTCTAACATACAGCATAGGAAAATCACAAAATGGAAGACGATCATAAAATATTGGGAATCATGGCCCAGCCACATGTCTACACACATTTTTTAGGGGACGCTTGATATCCCACTCTTTGTTCTCCAAAAAGTCACATCTATGCGACATGTAAAACATATTCACCCTATCAAAACAAAAGCCTTAAAGTCCAAGTCAAATTCCTCTTTAACTGTGAAATCTAGAACACAAGTTATCTGCTTCTAAAATACAGTGGCAGGCCCAAGCTAAAGATATTTCCATTACAAATGAGAGAAATCACAGGGAAAGGAAGCATTAACAGACAACAAGCAAGTAGCAGAACACATTACATTAGCCCTCAAAGCTTTGAAAATAATCTTCAGTTCTCTGAGACGTTTTACACAATGGCTTTGCCCTTCAATGTATTGGCCACATTCTCTGGGTTCTGAGTGGAAACCCCTGGCCCTGTGCTACAACTCTGTGTCCTAGATCCACTTGGACAGAAACTCTGCCCCATAAGCTTTAGGTGCACCCTTAGCCCAACTGCCCCATAGGCTTTAGGTGCACCCCTAAGACAACTAAGTGGCAGTTCCACCCTTACAAACACAGAAAGCCCTGGCTCCACTCTTTTGAACACCTGAGGTCACTGCCATACCTTCTGAGACTGAGGCAGCTCAAGTTCTCACACAGTTTATCCCTTCAGCTTCTGCTTCCTGTGGTCACATGGCCTGGGTGTCAGGCCCACATCATCCCTGCTGGGACAAATGTTCCAAAGTTCTGATTCAAGTGCCAGAGGCACCTCATTCTGCTAGGAAGCCTCCTGCACACAGGCACTCAGCTCTCTCACTCCGTGGGTCATCAAGGCTAGCTCAACAGATTCAAGTCCCAGAGACACCCTTCTCCACCAGGAAGCCTCTGTGTACAGGCACTTATCTCTCTCTCTCCATGGGTTGGCTCCAGCGCTATCTCTGGTTCTGCTGCCATGAGTCCTCTTCTGCTCATTTCTCACCATTTGCACCTTCTTTGATGGTAACAGCTGTCCTTGGTTCCTTCTGAATCTTCTATCAATTCACAGTTTCAAAATGGCTTCCACATTGTAGGTATTTGCTAGAGCAGCACCTCACCATTGCAGAACCAAATTCTGTTTTAGTCAGTTAGTGCTGCTGTAACAGAAATACAGTAAAGTGGATGGCTTTAACAAAAGAAGGTTTATTCTTACACAGTCTGGTAGGCTACAAGTCCAAATTCAGGATGTCAGCTACAGGGAAAGGCTTTCCCCCTTGTCGGCTCTGGAGAAAAGTCTTTGTGTTGCATCAGTCTTTGTTCAAGGAGTGTCTTGGTACGGGAACCTGAGGTCTGAAGGACACGCTCTTCTCCCAGTACTGCTTTCTTGCTAGTACTGCTCTGACAACCTCATACCAAGAAAACAGTGCAAGGAGCAGAGTGCATCCTTTGAAAAGGACCCAGGTCCCTGCACCTCAGAAGCTTCCAGAAGACTGACTGACAACAAGGACCTTTCTCTAGAGCTAACAGGCATATTAGGAAATGTTTCCCATCATTGGACATGAGAGAAATGCGAATCAAAACTGCAGTGAGATACTATCTCATCCTGACTTCACTGGCAGTACTCAAAAAAAGAAATAAGAAATGTTGGAGAGATTGTGTGGAGACTGAAAGTTTTATACATTGGTGATGGAAAAGTAAAATGTACAGCCACTATAAAAAATGATATCTCTCTTGCTCTTGAGTTGATTCTGACACATAGCAACCCTAGAGGACAGAGTAGAGCTGCCCCACCAGGTTTTCAGAGAATGGCTGGTGGACTTGAACTGCAGAATTTTTGGTTAACAGCTTATCACTTAACCACTGCACCACCAGGGCTCCAAAAAATGGCCTGGCACCTACTAAAAAATCTGTAAACATAAATACCATACAAAAGAGCAATCCCACTCCCAAGAATATATCCTAGGGAAATACAAGCCATCACACTAGTGGACATACACATACCCATAGTCATTGCAGTGTTATTCACAATAGCAAAAAATGGAAACAGTGTACTTGTCCATCAACAGAGAATGGATAAACAAATAATGGTACATACACACAATGAAATATTAGGCAATGATAAAGAACAATGATCAATCTGCTAAATATCTCACAGTGCAGATGAATCTGGAGGATATTATGCTGAGTGAAGTAAGTCAAGCACAAAAATACAAATATTGTATGAGTCTACTATTGTAAAAACCCAAGAAAAAGTTTACATGCAGAAATAAAACTATCTTTGATGGTTGTGAAGAATGAGGAGGGTAGGGAGGTCTAGCCAATAACTAGATAGTAGCCAAGTGTTAACTTTGGTGAAAGAAAAGACAGCACATAGTATAAGAAAAGTCACTACAACTTGACTAAGGCAGAGACCATGGAAGCTTCCTAAGCAGACCATGGCACTTTGAGGGACTGACGACTGGGGGACCATGGTCTCGGGGGCATGTAGGCCAACTGAAATAATGTAGTTCATAAAGAAAATGTTCTATAATCTGCTTTGTTAAGTAATATCTGAGGTCTTTGAAAGCTTGCAAGCAGCTATCTGAAATACATCTGCTGGTTCCAACATGTTCAGATCAAAGGAGAATGAAGAAAACCGAAGATACAAGGAAAATATTAGCCTAAAGCACTAATAAACTATAAACCAGCCTCCATCTGCCTGAATCCAGAAGAAATAAGTGATAACTGATGCTACTACAGACTGCTCTGACAAGAATCACAGTAGAGGGAACTGAACAGAGAGGAGAAAAATGTATAATGAAACTCAAGTTCACAAAAAATACACTGGACTTATTGGTCTGACAGAGACCAGAGGGACCGTTGTAACTATGGCCCCCCGTCACCTTGCCAGCTCATAACTGTAGCTACTCCCATCCTGTAATATACTTTTCGGCCAAATAATAAACAGGCCTAAAAAATGAACAATAACATATATGAGGAACTTGCTTCTTAGTTCAGTCAACTATTAGAGAAGTAGTAGGCAAAATCTGCCCAAAAACAAGTATGAGAGCTAGAAAGGACAGAAGCCTGGATGAGCAGACATGGAAAGAGGGAGACCTCCAGTGAAATAGATGGATTGACACGGTGACTGGAACAATGGGCTAAACAGCAACAATTTTTAGGATGGCACAGAACGGGTCTGTGTTCATTCTGTTGTATATAAAGGCATTATGCATCAGAATGACTTGATGTAACCCACAACAATACACATATGAAATATATATCTACGTGATTATAAAGCACATGAGGAGCACAATTAGAATATTTCTTCAGCATAACCAACCACCTTGTAGAACATCTTGGTCAACTGACGTAATAACAGTTCTTAACGTTATGTGCTATATCTCAGTTTTGAGTAGTGTCAGGGCATTAGAAGCTTGCAAGCAGCCATCTAAGATACAACTATTGTTCTTACTCATCTGGAGCAAGAGAAAACAAAGAAAACCAAAGACACAAAGAAGAAACTAGTCTACAGGACAAATAGTGTACGTGAGCACAGTCTCATTTACCTAAGATCAGAAGAACTAGACTACCACTACTGATCATTCTAATCATGGCCACAACAGATGAACCCTGATAGAATGGGAGAAAAATGTGAAACAGAACCTCAAATAACCCCACTCCCTTAAAAATCCGTACCTACTAGTTTGGCCAAGACCGGAGGACTCCCTGAGACTATGGCCCTGAGATACTCTTCAAACCTTGAACTGAAACTAGCCCTGAGGTCACCTTGTAGCTGAATAACCAACTGGCTCAAAAAATAATCAATATCACCTGTAAGTATGGTGCTTCTTTAAAAATTCACCTGTATCAGACCAAACAGTCAACAATTAGTTTAAAACAAAGATGAGAACCTAAGAGGACAGGGGAAATAGATTAATGGAAAGGGCAAACCGGAAGAGAAATAACAAGAATGTGCATGCAGTGTGAAAAATACAAACAATGTCACTGAGTAGTTGTTCAATAGAAACTTGAAAAAAGAAAAGAATGTCTATCAGGAGCATTGTGCTCCTTGCAAGACTAACTGTGATCATATTCATAGCAGCAACTAGAGAAGATCAAGGGAACAGTGACTTTGTGTTAATGATGGTGAAGAAATTTGCAAAAGGATATTGGGAAAAGTGGCACATCTTGAGGAGTATAACCAGTGTCACTGAACTGTATGGATAGAAACTGTTGGAGTGGCGTGTGTTTTGTATATTTTAACAAAAAAGTTAAAAAAGAAAACGCTTCGAGTCTTACAGACTCTCAGGGCAAGAAAGCCTCTTTGTTATCTCCCTTGATATATTTTTGCAGCCTGCTTTTTCGCTGAATATTCAGCACTTTAACAATCCTTAGGCTACCTACATAAAATACTAACATCTTTTTGGGGCCCATGACTTTACAGTCTATCTCCATGTATGACTTAAAACTAAGCCCCTGAACTACCATGAAGCTTCAACTTTCCCCTGAGCCAAATCCAGATTAGCAGTATCAATCACGATGCTTTAGGACCAAATCCAGCATACTCAAGCATTTAGAGATCAAGCAGAGGAAGGGGAAGAACAAAATGAGGCCAAGAAGGAGTGGCAGGTAGAGAAGAATGGAAATCTTGCCACTGTAATAACACAGAAACAAAGAGAAAAAGTGTGTCAATAAGAGGGAGTGCCTAACTGTGCCAGGCACTGTAAGAGGTCAAATAAAAAGAGGACAGAGAAATGGTGATGGATGTGGTAAGAGCGGGAGATAAGGAAGCAGAGGTAGCAATTATAGATAGTTCCCCTGAGACTATTTGAGAGGGGCAGGAAGAGAAATAAGAGGCAAGACAAAGATTGAGATCAAGGGAGGGCTTAAAAAATATAAGAAGTTCTTGTTAGGTACCTGAGTCAGTTCCTACTCACAGCAACCCTATGCACAACTGAGCAAAACACTTCCCAGACCTGCTCCATCCCCACAACTGTTGCTAACTTGAGGGACTGAGGGACTCATTTTCTGGCACTATATCAGACAGTGTCCTATTGCTATTTCTAAGGTTTTCACTAGCTAATTCTTTTCAGAAGTAGACTACCATGTCCTTCTCTCTAGTCTGTCTTAGTCTGGAAGCTCAGCTGCAACTGTTCACCATGGCGACCCTGCTGATTCTGAGTACCAGTGGCGTAGTTCCCAGTGTCACAACAACGCACAAGGCTCCACAGAATGGCAAACTGACTATGCTAATAGGTAAGCCAGAGACCAGATGTTACAATGCAGAAGAGAGAGGAAAGGCTAACTTAACTGCAGATGTAGGTTTTGAGAAGGTAGGAGGATTGGATTCTCTAACAGAAGCAAGAACATGCTATCCATTTTAACAAGCACAATGAAGAGTAGGGGACAAACATGAGGAGCCAACACCTGGAGAAGTGAAAGTGAGAACTCAAAGGAATTTCACTCTTTGGAGTAAAGATGGGAATGAGGGCATTGGGAATGTGAGGAAAGATCACATCTGTAATTGCCATATCATAAAATGGGAACTGTTAGTTGTCTCTAGTGACACTACTACATGTAACTAAGGTTCTCTTTGTCTTCACCAGATTCCTGGGTTTTGGAGAATTGCTGAGTTTGGGTACACTGTCTTTTCTGAGGGGTATAAGTTGAGGGCACTGTAAGGCCTTGATATGCTTCAGTATGTCAACCACACTGCTCACTGGTACACACTGGATGGGGAGGGACATGAGACAACCATGGTGAGGGTGCCCCACATTTGGTGGGAAGGCCATTGGCCTTTCATTCTTGTGCCCTTTTATTCTCTAAGGAAAAAAATACAGTGGTGTCACACCCTTAGTTATGTCTAACACCCAACTTTGACCAAGTGGTAAGTATGAAATACAAAGTCTGATCACAAACTTACCACCATTCACTTACATTGACAGCATTGTACAAACAACTCAGTAAGCTGTCATAACCTTGGTATGTCAGTGTCTCGCAGATGTATTGGTGTCTACATGTGGCAGTGTCTTGCTGAGTGGCATACATTTTTGTTGTTGCGTGTTTTTGTGTGCCCTTGTGAGAATGTCAAAGCTTTAATTAGAGCAACAAACAAATTTCTTGTTAAACTTGGCAAGGATGGAAGTGAAATCAGGGACATCTTAGTCCAAGTTAGTGGGGATAAAGCCATGAAGAAATCAGCAGTACACAAGTGGGTTAAACATTTTTCTGATGGGAGAGAAAGCATCATTGATGAAGAGAGGTCAGGGCAGCCATTAATTAACTAGAACTAATGAAAACATTGCAAAAATTCATTGAATTCTGCATCTAAATCATCAGTTGACTGTGAGAAGCATAGCAGACCAAGTGAAAACAGAGAAACAGGAAAATCTTAACTGAAAATCTTGGCACGAGAAAGATGTGTGCAAGAACGGTCCTGAAGCAGCTCAACTGAAGAATAAAAGCAAAGGAGACTTGAGGTTTACCAAGACCTTTTGGAGAGGCAAAACTATGTTTTGGGCCATGTTATCACTAGTGATGAAATATGAGTGTAGCAATACGACTCTGAAACATTGTGTCAAAGGGCACAATGAAAGTCAGCCAGTTCTCTATGACCAAAAAAGTTCTGTCAGTCCAAATCAAGAGTTATAACAATGTTGCTAAGCTTTTTTGATATCAGAGGAATTGTTCATCTTGAATTTGTACCAAGTAAACAAACAGCTAACCAAGTTTACCATTTGGAAGTGCTGAAAGGCTGCACAAAAAAGTTAGAAGAAAACGACCTGAACTTTTTAACAGCTCTTGTATCAGGACAATGCACCAGCTCACACAGCACTGTCTGTGAGGGAATATTTAGCCAGTAAACAGACAACTATATTGGAACACTCTGCCTACTCATCTGATCTGGCCCCTGATGACTTTTTTCTTTACACAAAGATAAAGGAAATATTGAAAGGAAAACAGTTTGATGACATTCAGGACATCCAGGGTAATATGACAACAGCTCTGCTGGCCACTCCAGAAAAAGTTTCAAAATTGCTTTGAACGGTAGACTAGGCACAGGTGTCATTGCATAGCTTCACAAGGGGAGTTCTTTGAAAGTAACCGAGGTGATATTCAGCAGTGAGGTATGTAGCACTTTTTCTTTCTTCCTTTTTTTTTTTAATTGTGAAATTAGGAACAATTTTACAGTCTATATCATGTTGCACTATAACACCCAGAACTTTTATCTCTATTCTATTCTAACTGCCCTCACCCCACCCACCTCCCGCCTCCAACCCCCATTGCACCCATGTGACAGCATGCTTCCCCTTTTGTTCAGAACTTTCTGTGACCTTCTGCTAAAAGTCTGGCTTTCCTCACCCAGTCAACTTGGTTCCAGCAAAGTGTCCCTCAGATAACCCCATGTACACTTTTACAGGTTTGTTCACCTCCATGTTGCTCTTTGTTTTGTATGGTCCAGATCAGTCTTTTCTGGGGAGCTGGCCCTGGTGCTAGACGCAGTTTAGGGTTAGAGAGTCCAGGGGGCCCCGCTCTCAGGAGGCCCTCCATTCAGAAGCATGATCAAGTGTGTAGCACTTTTTCTAGGATGAGTTTGTGAACATAATTGTCAGACATCATATGATGGTGAGTGATTTATTTTTCCACCAACTAGAAATATAAGAGTTCACTGAAGTATTTATTATATTAAATGAAGTTGTTTTTTAAATTGGCCTGTATATATAACAGAGTCCCGGTGATGCAGTGATTAAGAGCTCTGCTGCTAACCAAAAAAAGATCAACAGTCCAGATCTACCAGCTGCTCCTAGGAAACCTTATAGGTCAGATCTATTTTGTCCTGTAGGGTTTCTATGAGGTGGAATCAACTCAACAGCAAAGGTTATGTATAATAAAAACAGTACAAGTTTTTCTTAAAAGCTTTATTGAGATATACTCTACATATTGTTTTATTCTTCTAGCACTGTCATAACAGAAATACCACAACTGGATGGCTTTAAAAACGATAAATTTTATTCTGTCACAGTCTAGTGGGCTACAAGTCCACATTCAGGGCATCAGTTCCATGGGAAGGCTTTCTCTCTTGGCTCCAGAGAAAGGTCCTTGTTGTCAATTTTCCCTTGGACTGGGAGCTTCTGAGGCACAGGCACCCCAGATGTTTTCCAAGGGACTCGCTGTGCTGCCAGCACTGCTTTCTTGGAGCTATGAGGTCCCCAACTTTCCGCTAGCTTCTTTTTCCTTTACATGCCAGGAGATCACCTCAAGGCACAATACAGTATTATACATTGAGTCCTGCCCCACCAACACAGCTACCACCTAGCCTCCCTCGTTAACATCACAAAGACAGTTATAGCATACAGGAACATTGCATAATAACAGGAATTATGGCCTAGTCAAGTTGCTATACATATTTTGGGGGGGATACGATTCAATCCATGACACATAAATCATCCATTTAAGGTATAAAATTCAATAAGTTTTAGTTTATTCAGAGATGTATAACGACCACTGCCATCAGTTTTAAAATGTTTTCATTACCTCCCAAAGAAATCCTATACCCATTAATAGCTACTTTCTTTTCCTCCTCAATCCTTGAGAATCAGCCCCAGGTGACCACCAGTCTACTTTCTGTCTATAGGATTGCCTGTTCTGGCCATTTATATAAATGGAGTCATATAACATATTAGGTTTTATGACTGGCTTCTTCCATCTGGAATAATATATTCAAGGTTCATCCATGTTACAACATGGATTTATTGTCAAATAAAATTCTATTGTATGACTGGATCGCCTTTTATTTGTCCATTCATTAGTTGATGGACTTTTGGGTTGTTTATACTTGCAGGTTTTAAAAACAATTCAGAATGCAGTTTTTCAAATCAGTGCTGCTGTGGGAAGGAGACTCACCTTATGACCTGAGTTCTTGACGAGTGCTGACAGGAACCTACCACACCTGCTCCTCCGTGTGATCTCATGCCACAGCAATGCCAGTTATTAGTACTATATTCAATTAAGTCTAAACACTGAGTTTGCTGTGAGCCTAAACTTTCTTGAGATACTTTTAAGTTTAATATCAAAATCTGCCCTGAGAAATGACAATCAAACCTGATGTGCCGTAACTTAGCTTCAACTAGGTCAACTTATTCTTAAAAACCATGATATAATGTTGCCTCATTGCACAACATGTCTTCTAATATGATAAACTGACTTTCATTGTATAATCAGATAATGACATAAAAAATATTGATTTGGTTACAGATTACTGTGCCACCTTGGAACCACCTTAATACCAGGTAGGGGAGGTTAAAACTTGCTTTTTAACCTCAGTTTAGGGCACCTCTCTCCAAAGACATGAGCGATGGGTGGAGCCCAGTCCTCTGAAGTCGGTCATCCTCCCTGAAGTTAGTGGTAAACCCGGTGGAAAGTCCCCTGTGAACCACTCAGAACATGATCCTGTTTCTCTCATTAACTTCCACCCACACCTGCTGCTGTTAGGAGTCATCCAGAGAAGAATACAGGAAAGCAGGCAATGCCCTGAAAATCAGAATGCCTAAGCCTTCTTCCCAAAACCTTGAGCAATGTGCAAATAAGGTTGCTACTACCAGAATCAAACCTTAATGCACCAGCAAAAGAAAAACAGAAGAAAATGTGTTTTCAGGAGGGCAGTGCTCGGACTGCAGAGACTCTAATATTTTTCAAGTAGGAATGTGTCCATAACTAACATTTGGATGGACCCATGGTGTGTGGCTGAAGGGTTGTCTTTCTCACTGAAACCTGGGTAGAGACAAAGATCCCCTGCTGTGCACTGTGGAGAGGAAAATTTAGCTGAAGTAAGGTAGGGCTGGCCTCCTTATGCTTTTTTTTTTTCTTCCAAATAGGGTTTTGCAATGCGAGCAGTTCTAGAAGTGAAGCACAGGACCGAGTGCCAAGGCCTGGAGTGTTTTGAAACCTATCTGCTAGAAAGGCCCTGTGTAATCAGGGCCTTCTCTGTAATCTGACGACCTCACTTCCCCACCCAGGATTGCTGATTCTTACTTACACTGCCAGGCACAACACACAGCACTAGAAATGAGGGCTCTGCCGATGCATGAGACTACATGACATGGAATTTTTTTTCTGACATGAATTTTTATTCTACATAATTTTTAGACTCTTACAAGACATTGTTAAGATTCTTTCATAGAGTCAGTATTGATTACATGTTCCCAGATTACATTTTTCAGAGTACTTCATTCCTCCATGCATTCGTTATTTCTGCATGGATCTTTTTTTTTAATTATGATTGAATGAAAATGTACATTCCCATATAAATTTGCATGCTCACCTATATGCAGCTCCCACTGCTCTCCCTGCATAGTGACAGCACACCTTTCCTCTCTGCTCCATACATGTCCTACCTCCCAACAGTCTTCTATCTCCTCTTCTCTACCCTCTCCCCTCTCTGCAGTATGAGGTCAGCAGGATGACATCCTACAGATGTAGGATGTAGAACCATAAAGATGTAGATGTAGATGTAGAACCATAAAGTGCCCACAAAATATGGTCACTCTGCATCACCAAGTCCAATCCATTACTGTCCGAAGAGTTGACTTTCATTATGATTCATGGACAGGGGCAGCATCAGGGCCAGGGGTCATGCTGGCAGGGGAACCCCAAAGCCCATGGACCATCAACTGTGGTCTTTTAGTGGAGATCTCAGGGTGCACCCCTGTTTATTCTTGTGTTGCCACTGAGACTCAACTTTGTGAGCTCCATCACAGCTGTCACTACTGGTGGCCAGGCAACATTTGGTTCTTCCAGCCACAAGTCGATGTAGACACCCACTAACATGGTTCTCTCTGTCTTCTGAGTTCTCTTTCCCCCATATCATTATGGACCTCAGTGATCCTCCATTCCTGCTAAGTTGGGACCATTTGTTGTACCCTCAGATGTCAGCTTGGTAGCTTGTAAGACCCCAGACACCATTCACCAATGTGGGCTACAGAGAGTCCTCACTAGCAAAATGCTAGCTGTGCCATTTGGCCTCGATTTCCCTTGAGAGCATGGTCCTCAGCCCCCCACCCCAGCTCCTCTGTCCTTGCAATTTTGGGCTAAGATGGGAGGAGTACTCAAGTTGTGTTGAAGTCCAGTTAACATTGATCTTCTTACTAATGTGTGCTGTCACCAATTTCACCCAACCAAATTTCTAACAACTGTCTAGTCTAAACCCTCCCCCCTCTTGCCAGCCCACCCTCCCCACCCTTGCAGCCATCAAAGAGTCTTTTCTTCTATGCATGAGTCTGATTTTAAGTTCTTATCGTAGGGGTCTCTTGTCCTTCTGTCACTGACTACTTTCACTCAACATAGTGTCCTCCAGTAGAAACCAGGTTATATTTCCTGCTATCATCCTTGCTCTTTATCATTGCATTGTGTTCTATTGAGCATATATACCATAGTTTACCTACCCATTCCTCTGTTGTTGGGCATCTGGGTTGATTCTATCTTTTTGCTATTGTGGACTGTGCTGCAGTAAACGCTGGTATGCATGTATCAGTTGGTGTGAATGGCCTTAATTCTGTAGGATATATTCCAAGCAGTGGAATTATTGGGTCAAACGGTATATCTAGATCCAGTTTTTTAAGGGAGTGCCAGATTGCTTTCCAAAGAAGTTAAGCCATTTTACAATCCCACCAACAGTGTAGGAGAGTTCCAATTTCTCCACAGCCTCTCCAGCATTTGTTGTTTTGGGTTTAGGGATCATGGCCAACCTTGTTGGGGTGAGATGGTATCTCATTGTCGTTTTGATTTGAATTTCTTTAATAGCTAATAATTGTGAGCATGTCTGCATGTGTTTTTTGGCTGCTCTTTAGAGAAGTGTCTGTCCATCTCCTTTGCCCATTACTTAACTGGATGATTTGTCTTTTTCTTATTGATATTTTGTAGTACCTTATAGATTATGGAGATCAGGCGTTGGTCTGACGTATGGTTGCCAAATATTTTTTCTCATTCTGTAGGTGGCTTTATAATTCTATTAATAAAGTCTTTGGATGAGCAAAAGTGTTTGATTCTTAATAGTTCCCATTTACCTATTTTCTCTTCTGTTGATTGTGGTTTGTTTGACAGATTTTGAAGTATGACATGGAATTTTTACTAGTAGAGGAGGTGGGATCGGTGGGGAAGCACATAGTTAATATAGACAGATACCTCGATAGCTTTTTCTAAAACATGCAGGCCAATATGACAAACTTAACTAATATGAAATATAAGGCACACAATTAAGAGCTAATATTATACACTGCCTCGACATCCAGAGGAAACCAGAAAGGCCTTAAATGGCGTAACTGCGTCCTCCTCCTTACTCTGCTCCCATGAATAAGGTTTTCTAGCCAAACAACACTCCTTATCACAGGGACCAGGCTTATCACAAAGTAGTGGATTTCAGTTCCCTGTCAGTCCAAAGAAAGTTTCAAGCAAATCAGCCATTTCCTCCAACAGGAACCAAGGAGCACCACATCCTCTTGTTACTGAGAAGCCTGCCTCCCATAGGCCCTGGTTGTTTGTTCTGTGAGTGCAGCTCCCTATGCGGTGCCGTGTGGCATATGGTATCATCAGAATAAGCCTGCATTAATTTCTCGGATGCATTCTTAATTAGGTATATCCACATTACCTATGAAAGAAAATCTATTTTAAAGAATTTCATATACTTTTTGCTGTTCTTTTAATGCAAGATTCAAGTGTGTCAATGATGGTGTATTTTTTGCTTACACAAAATTGATTTATCACTCAGTACTTCTGGAATATTTCCTTTATTTACTGGTTTCTCTCTAAAGCTTCTGTGATAATGGACTGTTTGTAATTGGAATTTGGCACTGTTTATTTTGTTGTGCTTTCAAAACCTTTTCTTAAATTATCTAAGTACCCTGTTAACGACTGGTAGAGATCTGTGCATGCCTTTAAATTTACTTCTGAATCTCGGAGAGATTGCTTCGGCAATGAAAATGTTGTAATCTGTTATTCCACGTAAGCAATGTAAATACACTCTCTAATGTTTGTATTTTGCTGCCGGTGTTTTTGGCTTTTTTTTGGTTTCTTCTTTTTGTGTGTCATCTTCATCAATAGTCTCTAAGGTATCTAGAAACTTAGTGTGTGATTCCTCAGATTGTATTCCTCACTGCAGCATGCACTTCCCAACATGTATTAGAGAGACATTTCAACACTTGATCGTTGCCTAAATATGTTTTAAGAACTGCCGTTGGTGAGTACAGGTGGCAAAAAATGTGTAGAGTAACTGAAGAGTCAAGAAAAAAATCAACTGCATCTGGACAACAATCTACTGTGCTACAAGACTCTGAACATGCAGCATATGGTATGAAGTTGGCACACTAGTTATGTTCTAAAGTTTTCTGTATTATGCTTTTATGACACCCTGAAATACTGTCAGTACTATCATAGGACTGGTGTCTGCACTTATGAAAATCAATTTTGAAGACCACATCTATAGGGAAGTACTTGATCTGCAATTTCTTCACCAGGATGACTTTTTACGCTAGTAAATGTGATAAATTTGTAGCCAGGTTTTCCATCTGTTGGGAACACGTAGCTTAAAATGGTACTTAGCTGATTTGTGTGAAAAAGATCAGGAGTGGAATCTACAGACAAGCTGAAATATTGAACTGTACTTATTTTGTGGAAAACAGTTGGCTGAACTTTATCACTTGTTAATTAATTCTCTACAATTTTTTTAAAGAAACATATACAATGAGTTGCCCGTTCCTTTCTTACCGTATTTTAAGATGTGATCTGCTAAAAATAGATTCAACTGAACAACAATTTTAAGTAAAGCCCCTAAATTTCCAGTTTGTGGGGACCCAGACACTTTTTCTTCCTCAAAAAGACAGTCCACTTCCGGATATTATTATAATGACAGCAAAAATGCTCTGTAAAATGTCTTTTCTGTATAGACTTCTTCATTAATTTGTGTTTCCAGTTCATGACTTAAGCCAAAACATTATCTTTAGTTTAAATATAAGTTGAAGTGTTTTCATGGCTATCAATCATATTCAAGTTGCTCTAATCACTAACTCCAGTTGTACCAAACTGAGAATTAAGTAATTTAAGACTGAATGGTTTGCAAAGGAAACAGTTCACAGAGAAAAATGATGAAGAATAACTACTGTTACAATTTTTATTATTAGCTTTACATTCTAGAAATATATTCTGTCTACAGTTATTTACCATCCAGAAATTTTTGACACGTATTTTAAATGGTCCACTGTTATGCTCACAATCACTTGGTTCTCTTTTGATCCAACAAGTTACATCATTAGAAGACAAATTATTCCATAAAGCAGAATATTTCTGTTGTTTATGGGGTCTGAATATACTACAATTTCAGTTTCTAAAATAGTTTCATCTTCTATGCCATTACAAATGTTTTACTATATCAGGGAATGGGTATAGATTTCGGAACAAATTCTGTTACATTCACGTTGCTATAAGTAATTTCAGCACTAGCAGTACTAGTACAGTGATATGAGTCTACTAAACTCAGTCATTCAGTAAAAGAAGTCTCTTCTAGTTTATTACATTTTTAAAAGAAAATTAACCTTGGAATTGTCTTAGGTATTTACAAAGCCTTTTTTTTCCCCCAAAATCTACAGTCTTTCATTTTTGCACTCCAATTAGTTGCAGCCATTTCATTTTACCTGGATATAAAATTATTCTACTTTTAAAATTTGTTCTGTTGTAGTGAATAAATTAGAATGTTTGAAAATAAATACAATTAGTAAAACTACATCATCACAGTTCACTGGATTGCTGCTGATACCCACTGGGAGAGAGCAGTGGTGAACAGTACGATACAGGTACAAGAGTATGCTCAGCCTGAAAACATGTTTCCGTTCCCTTTGTGCAGATGGGATCAGATACACCATGAGTCATGTGATTACTAGTTAAGAACTACAGCTGCTAACTGGAAAAAGGTCAGCGGTTGTAATCTACCAGGAGCTCCTTGGAAACTGTATGTTCCAGTAGACTTACTATGAGTTAGAATCAACTTGACAACAACTGGTTTGACTTGGTTTAGTTTGGCACATTCTCAAGTGGTCTGCAAGGGAGAATGGAATGTGAAGTTATATTCGATTAGTCCCAAATGAAAATGAAAGTACAATTGTTGTATACAAAGTTTGTAAAATGTACATTTTATTTCTTGGTGGCATTGTTCAACTCTTACATTCAGAGATACGTGCGTAATTAATTAACAATGCCATCACTCCCCAGTGCGCAAATTTGTTTTGCAAGTCATAATAGTATCACTTTCTTAAAAGAAAGTCAGTCTAAAGAGAAATGGAAAATAAAATACATTTATATAATTTTATTATCTAAATATTCATTCAATTTATTTCCTCAAGGAATTATTTAATTTCCTTACATGGAGCTATATACATTTTCTGATAAGATATAAACATTGTTTTGATAAATGCCCTTAGTTTTTTTCTTGGAAGATGAATTTAGAAAAATATTGTTGAAAAAAGAAACATTTTGAATGGTAAATATTGAATTTGTGTTCTCTTAATTTGCCTGATTTGCATATGTAGAATAATATCAAGCATTGTGTTCCATGCAACAAACAATAAAATGAATAATGAAATTCACTTGATACATAAATTAAAACTCCATTTCAGATAAATGTAAATATTTCCAGTATTTTTTGATATTTGCTATGTTGGTAGTATATTAAATTATTACCCGTTAGTATTATATTAAATGCATGCTAGATTACATTCAGAAACCCTGGTGGAATAGTGGTTAAGAGTTACAGGTGCCAAACAAAAGATTGGCAGTTCAAATCCACCAGGTGCTCCTTGGAAACCCTATATGGCAGTTTTACTCTCTCCTATAGGGTCCCCTAACAGTTGGAATTGACAACAGTGAGTTGTTTTTTTGTTTGGTTTGGTTTTGATTTAATTGCATCCACATGTACATTAAACATATTTTAAGTTAAACATATTTTAAAGTTAACATTTTTAAATACTATTGTTTACAAAACTTGGGACAGACTTTATATGTAAATACTGTACAGTTAGAAAGTAACTTGACTGAATTCATTGCAATGGTCCACCTACTCAAGTTTCCACATTTTTGCATGTCATCTGGGACTGAAGTCCCCATGTGTTGTTTACAAGGATATGTGTTAGAGTGTACACTCTAGAGTGTTTGTATCATGACAAAGAGCAGTGGTCACTCTTTTGGCTGGAGTTACTGCATCTGTGGATACAGAGGTACAAGACAGATCTCTCAGAATGGATCAGAAAACTGTAACCTATTAATATAATTCATTCTTGCTCTGTGACCACTCATGTCAGATCTAGTTGCATACTGGGTGAATGTAGTTAGAGTTAGCCTCAGTCTCTGCCTGTGTTTGATAGATTGCACTAGGTTAAAGAGCGGAGAGTTAGGGTGGGACTGTAACAGTCTTCCTCAGGTCACCTCCCTATTCCACCATCATCTCTTGTTTATCAGAAAGAAATAGTATACTCCCAAGAGACCCACTGAGATAAGGAGTTTCAATTATATGAAAAATGACCCATAGGAGAAAAATGTCAATGAAGGTGTCAGAGCAGTGACCCTACTTAAACTGTATTTCCAGCTGGCACCTGCCCATGCACCGGAATTGGTATCAATTTCATTTAGTGCACTGCCAGTTTTCCTCCACTGTGGTGCTCATTTTGGCTTGTGTCCTGTCTGGTTGGCATCTACAGGTCCTTGCTTTGGACAACTGGTGCCATTGTTTTGTTGATGCCCTAAGCATGTGCTTACCTTGTTATTGGGTAATCTGTCCTTGTTGGGATCAAACACAGGGCAAGTTTTTCCAGTAAGATCATGGCCATGATGACTCGGCTCAGCGCCTCTCAAGCCTTGCTGCACACTAGAGTCACCTAGAGATCTTTAAATAACCCTGATGCCTAACCCCAACCCTGTAATTGGTCTGGGCACTACCACTTGGGCTTCAGGGGTTTTCAGAGTTCCTCAGGTGATTTTTAAATGTATAGCAAGGCTTAGGAGCCACTAGTATAACTCAAAGAGCAAAGAGCTTCCCTGGAGTCCATCCCTTCTGAGTATGTGGGCCCATCTACAGCTCACAGCATGATGGAATCATAGCATTCCAGGATTCTATTAAAGGAATCCTTTACTACCCAAGGAAGATGGGATAGGCAGTCACCACTTTAATCCTTTTAAAATAGATGAACTACTATTTAGTGAGGTGAGGAAAATTTTTCCGCTATGTAATATCACCATTTAAAAACAAAGCAAAGCAAAACAAAGAAATAAACAAACAGAAAAAAAGAGTCTTTAAAAAAAATTAAGATAAAATCTGCCCCATTGACTTCCTGTCCTTAATCCTGCTCTGCTAACTGATGGAGTACCTGAAATCATGCTCCATCTATTCTAGGTCTTCAAACCGGTTTGTTCCAGTTGGAACACTGCTGAGAATTTGCATTTCTAACAAGTTCCCAGATGATACTAATGCTGCTGGTTAGGGACCAATTCTGAGAACCACTAGGAGAGCAGTGGTGCTCAAAATTTTAATACATGAGAATCACCTGGGGGTCTTGTTAAACTGTAGATTCTGATTCAGTATATCTGGGGTGGAAATGTAGGAGTTTGGAACTCCGATTACAGTTGGTTTTCCTTCTATCAATGCACCTATTAAAAGAGATTTAAAGTCGCTGACTCCAGGGATCATCCAGGCTAAGAGTAGAGGCAAACACCTCACAGTGAACAAAGTAACTGGAAATTGTATTATCTGGAGTATGGAAATAAGGCACTGTGGGAACTGGAGTGTAGGGGAAGGGAGAAATCACTCAGGCCTGGGGCAATCGGGGCATCTTTGGAGAGGGGACAGTTGAGTTGGCTATTGGAGAGATGAATGCAGATGTGAGGAGTATTTTAGGTACTCTGGTGGAGGGCAAGGTGTGAAAGTAAAGCAAATGGTAGTCAAGACTGGGTGGATTCTAGGCAGCGTGGAGGAACGTAGCAGCAGAGAAGATAGAAAAGCAACATCAGGGCCATATTAAGGAGCACCTTGTGGTCGAAGCTAGAGCAGGCTTCACTTGACAGGGATAGGTTATTAAAAAGGCACTGCAAGCCTGTGAAAATATGGGAGGGCAAGATTGGCTCTGCAGTGGGGAGATGGTAAGAAGGGAGCCATGGGAGGTAATCACAGCAACAGTCCAGGTGGAAGAGCCAAAGAGGCTCATGTTAGGGCAGTGGCCGTGGCAAACCAAGCTTACCTTTAATTCAGCAAAAGTAGAGAACCCACCCTGTGTAAAATAGGAGGCGTTATGGAGAATGGCCATCCAGTGTCGGCAGACACAAATCTTGTTCCCTGTGATTGCAGATGTGCTTTAAGGGGCATAACTTTATCATCAATCTGTTGTTCAGCCATTAATTATTTCACATGCCGGGTACTAGTAACACGGGGCTAAAAGACAGTTCTTTCCTTTGGCGGTGCCCAATATAGTGGGAAGGAAGGATGGGTAACAATATAGTTTGCATGTATATATGCTAAAGCTAATGTAAGGCTCTACCCAAAGGGTGGGGAACATGGTAGGCCCCCTCTGCCTGGCCACAAGGTCATCCTTTCACTTCTTAGAGGGAGATAGGGGCTCAGTCTCTGGGCACCATGCAGAAAGGATGCCAGTGGCTCCCTCTGTTTAGAAGTGACTCCTCTCCATAGAGTCCTTGTTGTAGATTGAATTGTGTGCCACCTCCTATGCCTCCCCAAAAATTGTGTAGTAATTTGGCTGGGCCATGATTCCCAGTACTGTGCAGTTGCCTTCCATTTTGTGGTATTCCTACACTGTAAACTCTAAATCTCTGCCTGTGGTCAATAGACTGGGTTATCTTAAAGAGGATTAGGATGACACTGTAACATCCTTTCTAAGGTCACCTCCCTACTTCAATGTAAAGAGAGTTTCCCTGGAGTGTGGCTTGCACCACCTTTAATCATACAAGAAATCAAAGGAAAGGGAAGCAAGCAGAGAGTTGGGGGACCTCACACCAGCACCAGGAAGCAACGCTGAACTTTCAGACCTGAAGTTCCTGTGCTAAAATGCTCTCAGACCAAAGACTGACACAACACTATAATCTTCCTCCAAAGTCTACAAAGAGTAAAAGCCTTTCTCTGGAGCTGACACTCTGAATTCAGACTTGTTGTTTACTGGACTATGGAAATATAAACTTTTCTTTGTTAAAGCCATCTACTCGTGGTATTTCTGTTATACCAGCACCAGAAGACTAAGACATCCCCAGACAGTTCAAACCATGCTTGGGTAATGAAGGGTAGGAGAATTTTTTTCTTTGTGATTAAATTAGATGCAAAAGATATGATTTATTATTAAGGATGATTAATTTTCCCTCTTACTTAGGACAATGCCTTCTGGGAAGCACATAATTGTTTTGGCCCTGAACCAGTTGTGAGAAACCCAGAGTGGGAGGATGATTGGGCTGAGTCTACAGAAGCTCCTGGCTATACATCTGAGAAGCTGTCTGGGCAGACTGTGGTTCTGACCAGACGTTGTTCCATCTCAGCTCCCATAATGAACTCACTAATGAGCTACCATAGTACAAATTATGTAACATCCATAGCTTTTCCATTCAAAGACAGCAACATGCTTCATGTATGACTTTCTTCGTCTTCAATTGCTGAAAACATGTATTATGTGCTCAAGATGTATAAGACCAATGCTGCTCTGTAACAGTGAGGTTCAGTAGCAGAGAACAGATTACATTGCAGTAAGTTTTATCTGGAAGGGATTCTGATACGATATTCTACAGGGTTGAAGAAATAGACTTGAGATTCAGAAATGATAACAAAAGCCACTTATCAGAGCCAGGCCATCAAAGAAATTGCTGCCTCTTCTGGGATATGAAGCTCTCAGCCCTGGAACAGTTTCAGCTGTGCCACTCAGTCTGGGACAGAAAGTACAGCTTCACTCCTGGCCCAGGCATCTAGTCACACTCATGGTGGTCTGCAACAGCAAACGGGTACTTCACAGTTCACCTCCTGACAGTCCCACAGCTGTTGACCTGCCCTGGGACCTCACTGAACAAACACCTCCATGGCTGTACTTGCCAGCAGAAACAGCCAAAGCAGCAGAGCATGGCCGCTACTCACTCGTGGTCTTTCAGGCTGCATTCTGGTGCTATAAATTGGCTGGACCCAAATCTCATTCAGCAATGAGCCTGGAAATGGAAACTCTAGCTTTTGGTTTCTGCTTGCAGAAAGGACAGTGTGCTGAGGGCCAACCATCCTACCTACACACAGACCTTGTGAGTCCAGGAGGGATGGGAATACTCATCTATTTCCCAGATTTGGAGATGGAAGAAATCCTTCATGGACACAACTATTCCCGACATTTCAGTCCAGTCAGTTTGGTCTCTTTCCACCTTCACAAATACCTATATCTGACATCTATATTCTGCTCGTGTTATGTACCTACCCTGGAATGTTCTCTTCTTTCTGTTCATAAAAGTCTATACAGCCTTCAAAATACAGCTCAATCCACCTTTTTCTTCAATGAGGACATGCTCAACTATGCTGTCCTCCTGAGATCTCTCCTTCTTTGAGCACTATACCCTTACAGTCTTCTCAAAACAATTTAGCAATTGCTTATGTAACATCATTTGTTGCCCTCTGTTTCATATATCACCATCTTAAATTGCCAAATAGGCTGATAACTCAGTTACAGCTGAGACAAAGTCTACTGATTTTCTTGTGTTCCTAACAGCTGTTTCTCAGTGCTGAAAACAGAACTGCCCTACTCCCATTCTCAGGAACATCGGCTTGTCACATCTTAAAAGAGGCCAATAGTGCACCAGTGATTATTGCAGCACTATTCACAATGGATAAAATGTAGAAACAATGTAATTGTTCATCAGTGGATGATGGATAAACATGTGACATATACACACAATGGATGATTACTCAATCAAAAAGAACTGTGAAGTACTGCTACATGCTATAAGATGGATGAACTTTGAAAACATGCTGAGCGAAGTAAATTAGTCACAAAAGGACAAATCTTGTTACAATCTCACCTATGTGAAGAGACTAGGGTTTATCTGTGATTAACAGGGGTGGTAGAAGGGAAGAGAGTTAGTGTTTAGGGAGCACTGAGCTTCTGTGATGGAGCCCTGGTGACGCAGTGGTTAAAGCCACTGACTGCTAACCAAAAGATCAGTGGTTTGAAACAACCAGTGGTTCTGCAGGAGAAAATTGTGGTAGTTATGCTTCTGTAGGGATTGACAACATTAGAAACACTTTGAGGTTGCTATGAGTCAGAATCAATTCAACAGCAGTGGAAGCTTCTGTTAATGATAGTGGAATACTTTGGAAATGGAGAGTGGCAATGGTTGCATAAAGTGATAAATGTAGTCAACCTCACTGAATTATACATTTAAAAATTGTTGAATTTGCAATTGCTTTGTTATGTATATTTTACCACAATAAAAATAATGTACTTGTCACATATTTCAGTTGTAAGTAAGGTCAGAGATAGACGAGAAGTACAGTGAAGACTGAGAGCTAGAACTTAGCAGGGCCACCTTGTTTTTCTGGATCTTACAAGTTTTCTGCCTTTGATAGTTATAACACTTTTATATAGCTCCCTTAAGAGGCAAATATTTGAGCTTCACTCTCTGACAAGTTCCTTCCTAACAAAGGTCTTGACTTATATAGGTTTTATGATATTTACTGCAAACAAGTGTTGCTGTTTGAAATCTTTCTTTGTTCATAAACCTAACGTGTGTGTGTGTATGTGTTAATGATGCCAGCCCTGGTTCTCTCTGTGTTGCTGGACTCTAGATCAACAGGACTTCATGTGCAGCAAAAGGCCCAATGATCTTTATTATTATTGCTGCCGAGTAGAAGCTGTGATTATTCCCAAATTATACTGCAAATATATGAAGCCTAAAGACAGAGATGAGAACCTGACATGTGGTTTGGGCCCCTAAGCAGAAATTCATCATAGTTGGCACAGATGCCAACTTAGTGTTTCTGTCCTTCAAAACAAACACAGAGTAACATCCTTCAAGTCCTTGAAGCCATGTTCTCCTGGTCTTTCTACTCAGGAAAGACAAGTGGCAGCCACAACAGTGGTGTTCTGGTTGTCTTAAGTAATTTCCAGTCTAGTTATGCAGACACTTTAGCCAAACGTAAGAACAATGAGTGAATTCAGGTAAGAGAGAAGAGAAAGCATTAGGGGCTGTCATAGATTGAACTGTGTGTCCTCCCACAAATGCGAGTAGCCATTTGTGCCATCATTCCCTGTATTTGGTGATTTTCCTATGCTATACACCTTAATCTCGGACTGTGGCTAATAGATAGTATGATTATGTTAAAAGAAGATTGGGGTAAGACTGAAACACCCTTGCTAAGGGAGTTTCACTAGAGTGTGGCTTGTACCACCTTTTATCCTTTCATCCTACAGGAGGTAAAAAGAGAGAAGCAAGCAGAGAATTGGGAACATCATACCGTCAAGAAATCAACATAAGGAGTACAGCACATCTTTCAGACCTGAGGTTCCTGTGCCAAGATGTTCCCAGATGAGAGACTGACACAACACAAGGACTTTCTACCAGAGCTGACAGAGGGAAAGTCCTTCCCCAGGAGTTGTAATCTATTGGACTGCATAGGAATAAACTTTTTTTTTCAGTTGTTTGTTTGTTAAAACCATCTATTTTGAGGTGTTTCTGTTACAGCAGCACTAGCTGACTAAAACAGGGGCCTTTCAGTTTTTCCTGTAGATCACTCTTTTCACTCCAAGAAAAATAAAGAAAACTGATATTGAATGAGTTTTGTACGGCTACATCCTACTTAAACCCAAATTCACTCAAAATCTTTCAGAACTGCTCTACATTTTGAAAAGAAAATGTTTTGGTGGGCAGGACAAAGATGGTGGAGTAGTTGGATGCTTCTTGCGAATCCTCTAATAACAAAGACCCCCCAAAACAAATGAATTGATAAAACATGACATTCTAGGAACTCTGAACATCAAGGGGAAAGTTCAGAAAACAGACAGAGATCAGGGGAAAGTAGGTCAGTCTAGAGGTATCTAAGACTGGATGGAACTAACCCAATGGGAGTCAGCACCCAGCAAGCAGATCTGTGGTGGTAAGCTTGGTGAGCAGAGCAGTAGTTTTCAGAGGGCATCTTCCTCAGTGGAAGAGACTGAGTGGTGGATGATCTATGCAACACAGAATCAGTGAAAGACAGTGTTTGATCACCAAAAGCTAAGTGAATTGCATCTAATTTGGTGCATGAACATCTAAATCTTTCTAGCACTTCCCTTTTCCTTCTCTGCACTGTGCTCTGCTCTAGGGTCAGACACCATTACCTGGGCCGGAAACAGAATAAGTTACACACACCCAAAGCCATTCTCCTAGACTTATCAAGGGAATAATTTTATCAAACAAGGGGAAAATAAGCTAATAAAATAATCTCCCAGCTCCCCTAAGCTGGGAACTTAGGGCAAAAATAATTTCTTTGCCTAGACTCAGGCATAAGGGGACATGTCTCACAGAAACTCACTGATGGCTGACACCTCCTGCCTTCCTCAGTGCATGTAGCCAGTTATCTGGGCAATCACACTTACCTATCTAGGATGGTAGGGGAGATCTTGCACCACACTTTGGTCCCTGACTACCTGGGTATCTGAGCCAAATACTACAAGAAAAGTAAATGGATGCCTGGAATCTCATGCCTAATAATACCTCTAATCATCTGCTGACAGAACAGTAGAGCCTGAAAGGTGTCAATAATAAAACTAGCTCATATGACCAGCCCATTTTGACATTTAAAAACAATACAACAAGAAGCTAGAATACAGTAAACAAATAGAAATAAATACAACTTACTGATGGCTTGGAGACAGCAGTCTATACAAAATCACTTAAAGAGGCAAACCACGATGGCTTCAGAAAGCTCCCAAAACAAAGAATCAAGAAATTTTCCAGATGAAGAAAACCTCCTGGAATTGTTGGAAGTAGACTATAAAGATTACTATTTAGAACTCTTCAAGAGATCGTGAAGGAGGTCAGGTAAAACACAGGAAAGCATAATAACAAATTGAAAATGGTGCAAGACAGCATAAGGAAATTCAGAGGATTAATAAGAAAACTACAGAATTAGACAACTCTATAAAAAGGCAAAGGAGCAGAATTGTTACAATAGTAGACAGAATAAGAGAAATTCACGATAAAACATTTATCTTGAGGAATATTTGAGGACAAATCAGATAAAAGATTTTTTTTTAAAGTGAAAAATCACTAAGAATTATATGAGATTCTATCTAGAGGAAAAATCTACAAATGATTGGAGAAACCAGGAAGGGGCTGGGGGCAGGAGGGGGTCAGTGATAACAGAAAATACAGAGATAATTGTTGAAGATTTGTTGACAGAAAGCTTTCCTGATGTCATGAAAGATGAGAAGATATCTATTGAAAAATCCTCATTGAACTCCACACAAGGTAGATCCTAAAAGAAAGACACAAAGACATATCATAATCCAGCTCGCCAAAACTATAGATAAGGAGAGAAATTTAAGGACAGCTAGAAATAAACACAAACGAATCTACAAAGGAAAGCCAATTAAGACTAAGCTCAGACTACTCAGCAGAAACAATGCAGGCAAGAAGGCAATGGGATGACATATACAAACCCTTGAAAGAAAATAATTGCCAGCCAAGAATTATATATGCAGCAAAACTGTCTTTCAAATATGGTGAAATTAGGTGAAAAATGGTGAAATCAGTACATTTCCATATAAAGAAAAGTTTAGTGAATTTGCAAAAAGCAAACTAAAATTACCAGAAATGCTAAAGGGAGTCATTCAATTAGAAAACCAAGAACATCAGATGACAACCCAAGGCTAGAATGCAAGACAGTGCAACTAGATACCAACCTAGATAGAGAAATCACAAAAATAATATTGAAAACAGTGAAACAGTTGTATCACTATACAACTGGTGATGGTATTATAACAAAAAGAGGGACTAAAAATGTATTCATAAATCTTTCATATGGGGAGAAGTCATGATGACACAAAGAATGAAGGCAGTTGTAAATTTACAAAATAGGAGTAAATATTAAGGTAGCCAGAATGAAAATTAACAATTCTACACATCAAAATAAAAAACAAAACAAAAAATGAAGTTTCAGCAAATACAAAACCAACAACAATGTAAAGAAAATATACAACAAAAAATGACTCATCATGAAAAACTGAGTGGAACAAAGAAACTTGAAAATACACTCAAGAAGGACATCAAAATGACAATTCTAAACCCATAGCTATCAATAGTTAGTCTGAATGTAAATGGAATAAATGCACTAATTAAGAGACAAAAAGTGGAAAAATAGATAAGAAAAAACAATCCATCCATATGCTGCCTACAAGAGATAAACCTTAGACTTAAGACTCAACAAACTAAAATTTGAAGGACAGAAAATAATATAGCAACCAAAACACAATTTCAAAAAAAGGGAGCAGGAATGGCAATATTAATTCCTGATAAAACAAACTTTGAATCCACCACAATGGATAAGGAACAGCACTATGTGGTGATTAAAGGGTCAATACACCCAGAGAACATAACTGTATTAAATAATTATGTACCCAGTGATAGGCCTCCTAAATACATAAACTCTAACAGCATTGAAAAGAGATATAGACAGCCCCTCAACAGACCATTTTTAGTGAAAGATAGATATAACATCCAGAAAGAAGCTCAATAAAGACACAAAGATCTAAATGCCTTGATCAACCAACTTGACCTCTTAGGCATACATAGAACACTCCACCCAACAGCAATCAAGTATACTTTCAGCAGAGGACATGACCAGCCCAGAACTGAAACCATTCCAGAAGTCAACTTCTAAGACAAAGATTAAACAATAAGACATAAAATGATACTGGGGAAGAGTGTGCTTCTTGGCTTAAGTAGATACAGGAGACTAACCAGGCAGCTCGTCTCTGAAGGTAAGATGAGAAGATAAAGAGGAACATCAGCTGGCTGAATGGACATGAAAATTATGGGTTGGTAAGGAAGAGTGTGCTGTCACAGTATAGAGAGAGAAACTGGGGTAATATACAGGAATGTGTGTTTGTTTTGGTATGAGAAACTTGAATTGTAAACTTTCTCTTGGAAAAAAAATTTCCCCGGAGAAGTTGATACACTGTTGCTTAAAACATTTTGTTACCAAATTTTTATTTTAGTTCAGAAAATTTTTTGATGGCATACGTTTTCAGTATTGCAATGCATGCTTACTAACTGAGCATATTTGAATTTTTGGTTGGTAATAGAGCCCTGGTGGTGCAATAGTTAAGAGACATAATTGGTAACAGCAGATCAGCAGTTCAAATCCGTCAACAGTTCCTTGGAAATTCTATAGTGTAATTCTGCTCTGTCCCATGGAGCCACTGTAAGTCAGAACTGACTCAACAGCAATGGGTTTAAAATTCAGATTGAAACTGAAGAAAATTAGAACAAGTCCACAAGAGTGAAACTACAACCTTGAGTATATCCCTCCTGAGTTTGAAGACCACAAGAATAGATTTGATATGTTGACCACTAATGACCGAAGACCAGACAAGTTGTGGAATGACATGAAAGACATCATCTGCGAAGAAAGCAAGAAGCTATTAAAAAGAAAGAAAAGACCAAATTAGATGTAGAAGAGACATTTTGAATGTTGAGTAGCTAAAGCAAGAGGAAGGAATGACGAAGTAAAAGAATTGAACAGTAGATTTCAAAGGAAGGGTGTCTAGAGAAGACAAAGTATCACAATGACGCATGCAAACAGCTGGACACAGAAAATGAAAAGGAAAGAATACACTCTGCATTTCTCAAGCTGAAAGAACCAAGGGGGGGAATCAAGCCTCAAGTTGCAATAGTGAAGGATTCTACAAAGAAATTATTAAATGATTCAGGAAGCATCAAAAGATGACGGGAAGAATATATAGACTCATTATAGCAGAAAGAACTGGTCAGTGTTCAACCATTTCAGGAGGAAGCATATGATAAGGAACCAATGGTAATGAAGGATGACTTCAAACTGCTTTGAAGGCATTGGTGAAAACCAAGGCTCTTGGAACTGATGGAATATAAATTTGTATGTTTCAACATACAGATACAGCACCGGAAGTGCTCAGTCATCTATGTCAAGAAATTTGGAAGACAGCTTACCTGGCCAACTGACGAAGAGATCCATGTTTATGCCTATTCCCAAGAAAGGTGATCCACCTGAATGTGACCATTATTGGCTGTTCAATAATCATTAATATAGCACACAAGCAAAATTTTGCTCAAGATCATTCAAAAGTAACTAAAACAGTATATTGACAGGGAACTTCCAGAAATTCAAGCCAGATACAGAAGAGGACTTGGAATGAGGGATATCATTGCTAATGTTACATGGATCTTGGCTGAAAGCAGGGAATACCAGAAAGATGTTTACCTGTGTTTCTTACTAACTATGCATTCAACTGTGTGGCTGATGGCAAATTATGAATAACATTGCAGAGAACGAGAATTCCAGGAACACTTAATTGTGCTCGTGAGGAATCTGTATATGGATCAGGAGGTAATTGTACAGACAAAACAAAGGGACACTGCATGGTCTGAAGTCAGGAAGGGGGTGCGTCAGGGTTGTATCCTTTCACCATACCTTTTCCTTCTGTGTGCCTAGTAAATAATCCAAGAAGCTGGACTCTACAAAGAAGAATGAAGCATCAGGACTGGAGGAAGACTTATTAACAACCTGAGTTATGCAGATGACACAACCTTGCTTACTGGAAGTGAAGAGCATTTGAAACACTTACTGATGAAGATCAAAGACTGCAGCCTTCCATATGGACTGTACCTTAATACCATAAAAACAAAAATCCTCACAATTGGACCAGTAAGCAACATCATGACAAACGGAGAAAGGATTGAGGTTGTCCAGGTATTCATTTTACGTGGTTCCACAATCAACACCCATGGAAGTGGCAGTCAAGACATCCAAACACACACCGCATTGGGACAATCTGCTGTAAAGAACCTCTTTAACATGTTGCAAAGTAACAATGTCACCTTGAAGACCAAGGTATGCCTGACCCAAGCCACAGCATCTTCGTTTGTGTTATATGCATGCGAGAGCTGCACAATGACTAAGGCAGACAGAAGTGGAATTGATGCCTTTGAATTGCGGTATTGGAGAAGATTATTGAATGTACCATGGACTGTCAAAAAGACCAAAATATCTGAAGGCTATGGTTTTTCATTTTGATTTTCATCAGTGTTTCAAATCCTCTCTGCTTCCAGCAAGCAGAGCTGTGTCGTCTGCATAATACAGGTTGTTAATGCATCTTCCTCCAACCCTAATGCCTCATTCTTCTTCATATAGTCAAGCTTCTGGGAATATTTGCTCTGTACACGGATTGAGAAGGTATGGTGAAAGGATAAAACCGTGACACACACATTTTCTGACTGCAAACCATGCATTGTCCCCTTGTTCTGTTTGTACAACTGCCTCTTGATCCACATACAAATTCCTCATGAGCAAAATTAAGTGCTCTGGAATTCCTATTCTCCACAAGATTATCCATAATTTGTTATGATCCACACAGTCAAATGCTTTTGCATTGTCAATGAAACACAGATAAACATCTTTCTGGCACTCCCTGATTTCAGCCAACATCCCTATGGCACCAGGCATGATATTCCTGGTTGCATATCCTCTTCTGAATCTGGCTTGAATTTCTGATAGTTTCCTGTTAATGTACTGTTGCATTCTCTTTTGAATGATCTTGAGCTAAATTGTACTTGCCTGTGATATTAATGACATTATTCAATAATTTATACATTCAATTGGATCACCTTTCTTTGGATGGGCATAAATATAGATTTCTTCCAGTCACTGGCCAGGTAGCTGTCCTCCAAATTTCTTGACTGAGATGAGTGAGCACTTCAGTGCTGCATTCATTTGTTGGAATATCTCAATTGATATTCCATCAATTCCCAATGCCTTGTTTTTTGTCAATGCCTCCAAATGCAGCTTTGACTTCTTCCTTCACTACCACTGCTTCCTTGAAATGGTTAAACATCAACCAGTTCTTCCTGGTATAATGACTCTGTCTATTCCTTCCATCTTCTTTTCATGTTTCCTGAGTCATTTAATATTTTCCCTGTAGAATTCTTCACTATTGCAGTGACAGTTGAATTTTTTTCTTCAGTTCTTTCAGCTTGAGAAATGAAGAGCATGTTCTGCCCTTCTGGTTTTCAGTTTCCAGCTCTTTTCATACGTCATTAAAATACGTTGTTGTCTCAAGCTGCCCTTTGAGATCTTCTATTCAATTCTTTTACCTCGTCATCCCTTCCTTTTGCTTTAGCAACTTGATGCTCAAGAGTATGTTTCAGAGTCTCTTCTGACATTCAGTTTGGTGTTTTCTTTCTTTCTTGTCTTTTTAATGACCTCTTGCTTTCTTTATGGATGATGTCTTTGATGTTATTCAACAACTCATCTAGTCTTCAGTCACAAATGTGCAAAGCATTAAATCTTTCAGAGTATAGTAGGTGCTCAATAAAATGGTACGCATTATTACTTAAGGAAAGGAAACTGGAAATTAGATCCAGCTCTACCAGAAAACTCTGGTAGTATAGTAAGTTAAGAGATACATCTGCTAAACAAAAGGTTGGCAGTTCAAATCCACCAGGCAATCCTTGAGAACTCTATGGGGCAGTTCTAATCTGACCTCTAGGGTTGTTCTGAGTTGGTCCCGACTTAATGGCAGTGGGTTAGGTTTTGGTTTGGTCTACCATACGCTAGCTCTATGACCTGTTCTTTGTCTCAGTTTCCATTTGTAAAGTGTGTCACAATGGTCTTTGTGAATTGAATTGTGTCCCCTCAAAAACGTGTTATAAATCTTAACCTGTCACTATGAGTCAGGATTGAATTGATGGCAACAGATCTTTTTTTTTTTTTGTTTGCTTGTCTGTTTTTAGCCTGTGACTATAATCCTGTTTGTGAATAAGTTGTCTCCACTATTTTAACAAGATAGATTAGTGTAGGATATGTCTTAAATTCATCTCTTTTGGGATGTAAAAAGATTAAACAAGCAAGAGAAAGAAGCAGAGATAACAGAAGAGAGATGTCAAGCCACATGAGAATTTTCCAGGAGCTGAAGCTCAGCAAAGACAAGACAGTGCTCTGGAGCCAACACAGAGAGAAAGCCTTCCTCTAGAGTTTGCACTCTGAATTTGGACTTCCACTCTCCTAAACTGTGAGAAAATAAATTTCTGTTTGTTAAAGTCATTCATTGCAGTATTTCTGCTATCGTGGCACTAGATAACTAAGACAATGGTAAAGATGAAGTAGATTATGAAGGATAAAACTAAGTACTACCTGCCATAGGATATTACCTTGACTTTGAAGTTTTGTCTGATCCAGTAGTTTACAGTTAAATGACCAGAAAAAGAAGTGTTCTTGGGTGTGCTATGCCACAAAATAAGACTAGAAGTTTCACGGATTAATAGTGTCTAGTTACTGCAGAAATTAAATTTTTTTTCAGAGTATGTACTTAAGTTTCACATTAAAATTGACTATGGCTTTGCATAGTCAATGAAACACCGGTAAACATCTTTCTGGTATTCTCTCCTTTCAGCCAAGATCTATCAGACATCAGCAGTGGTGTCCCTGGTTCCACTTCCTCCTCTGAATCCAGCTTGAATTTCTGGCAGTTCCTTGTCAACATACAGTTGCAGTTGCTTTTCAATGACATTGAACAAAATTTTACTTGCATGCGACAGTAGTAATATTGTTTGGTAATTTATACACTCACATGGATAACCTTTCTTGGCAATAGGCTTAAGTATGGATCTCTTCCAGTCAGTTGGCCAGGTATCTGTCCTCTAAATTTGTTGGCATAGATGAGTTAGCACTTCCAGCACTGCATCCATTTGTTGAAGTATCTCAGTTGATATTCCACCAGTTCCTGGAGCCTTGTTTTTTGCCAATGCCTTCAATGCAGCTTTGACTTCTTCCTTCAGTACCATCAGTTCCTGATCATATGTTACTTCTTCAAATAGTTGAATATCAACCAGTTTGTTCTGGTATAATGACTGTGTATCCCTTCCATCTTTTTTTAATGCTTCCTGAGTCTTTCATTATTTCCCTGTAGAATCCTTCACTATTGCAATGCAAGTTTTGGAGTTTTCTTTCAGTTCTTTCAGCTTAAGAAATGCAAAATGTGTTCTTCCCTTTTGGTTTTCTATTTCAAGCTCTTTACACATGTCACTATAATACTTTGTTTTGTCTTCTCAAGCTGCCCTTTGAAATCTTCTGTCCAGTTCTTTAGTTTCATTATTCCTTCCTTTTGCTTTAGCTGCTTGACATTCAAAAGCAAGTTTCAGAGTCCCTTCTGACATCCAATTTGGTCTTTTCTTTCTTTCCTTTTCTTTGAATGACCTCTCGCGCTCATCATGGATGATGTCTTTGATGTCATTCCATAATTTGTCTGGTCTTCGGTCATTAGTGTTCCCCTTATCAGATCTGTTCTTGAGATGACCTCTACACTCAGGTGGGACATATTAAAGGTTATACTTTGACTCTTGTGGACTTGTGCCAATTTTCTTCAGTTTCAATGTGAATTTGCGTATGAGCAATTGATGGTCTGTGCTAGCGTCAGCACCTTGTCTTCTTCTGACTGCTGACATGGAGTTTTTCCATCTTTTTTTCCCCCACAGATGTAGTTGATTTGATTCCTGTGCATTCCATCTGGTGAGATCCATGTATGTAGCAGCCGTTTCTGTTGGTGATAAAAGGTATCTATGATGAAGAAGTCGTTGGTCTTGCAAAATTCTATCACGTGGTCTCTGGCCTCTTTTCTCTCACCAAGGCCATATTTTCCAACTACCAATTCTTATTTGTTTCTGACTTTTGCATTCCAATCACCTTTATCTGTGTTTCATTGACTATGCAAATGTATTCAACTATGTGGATCCTAATAAATTATGGCTAACATTGCAGAGAATGGGAATTCCTGAACACCTAATTGTGTTCTTAAGGAATCTGTACATGGATCAAGAGGCAGTTGTGCAAACAGAATAAGGGGACACTGCATGGTTGAAAGTCAGGAAATGTGTGTGTCAGGGTTGTACCCTTGCACCATACCTTTTCAATCTGTATGCTGAGTAAACAATCCAAGAAGCTGGACTATGTGAAGAAGAATGAGGCATCAAGATTGAAGGACAACTCATTAATAACCTGCCTTACGCAGATGACACAACCTTGCTTGCTGAAAGAGAAGAGGATTTGAAACACTTGGTGATGAAATCAAAGCCCACAGCCTTCAGTATGAATTGCACCTCAACATCAAGAAAACAAAATCGTCACAACTGGACCAGGAAGCAACATAGTCATAAATGGAGAAAGGTTTGAGAATGTCAAGGATTTCATTTTACCTGGTTCCACAATCAATGCCCATGGAAGCAATAGTCAAGAAATCAAAAGATGCATTGCACTGGGAAACTCTGCTGCAAAGGACCTCTTGAAAGTGTTAAAAAACAAAGATATCACCTTGAAGACTAAGTTGTGCCTGACCCAAGTCATGGTATTTTCAATCACATTATATGCATGAAAAAGCTGGACAAGAAGTATGGAAAGCAGAAGAGAATTGATGCCCTTGAATTGTGGTATTGGAGAAGAGTATTGAATGTACCATGGACTGCCAAAAGAACAAACATCTGTTCTGGAAGAAGTACAATCAGACTGCTCCTTGGAAGCAAAGATGGTGAGACAGTATCTTACATACTTTCGGCGTGTTGTCAGGAGGGATCAATTGCTGGGAAAGAACATCATGCTTGGTAGAGTGGAAGGTCAGTGAAAACAGAGGAAGACCATCAAGGAGATAGATTGACACAGTGGCTGCCACGATGAGCTTAACCCTAAAAATGATTGTGGACCTGTCACAGGACCATACAGTGTTTTGTTCTATTGTTCATAGTGTCACTATGAGTCAAATCCAACTCAACAGCACCTAACAACAACAACAATTATTTTAATGTTAAGATACTTATCTGTCTCACTGGATTTTCAAGTATAGACAATGATTTATAGGACTAAAATATAGGACTTATGTTTTAGAAGCAAAGCTAACAATTTAGTGGACTAAAACTGTTTAGCTAGAAAAGCTAGTATTTATTATAGCTTTTAGTAATAATATGATTTAAAGATACTCTATTCATATATTTTGAATACTCAAAATTTTCTTGTACAACATGTCAAATGCTATCAAAATACTGTGTTTTTCAACATATCAAACGTCTTCTCAGCTCTCAAAAGCAAGCAGTTCTCTTCATTGCGGATTAAAAATAAGGAGAAGTAGTTCTTTTAACCTAACTGCTTTTGAACCTGTTGAAGAGAAACTGGTTGTACTTTTTTATATACTAAAAGGTATTCAGTTATTGGTAAGACTGAATTAAATGGTACAGTAACTGCCTGAAAGAGTTAAGCATCTTCCCAAAGTGCTCAGCAGGGAGTGGTTTACTCAGCTGTAGAGAGTATTTGAATGGAATAAGTATTTTTCTAAAGAACCGTTTTATTATTGTCTTAAGCATGATAATAAGGCCTCTCGACGGCACTTGGCTATACTTGGAAAGATGCCTGCTTCAGGTGTCTTGTATTTTCCAACACAATGTCTATAATTCTTTTCCTAGTTCTTGGTATTATGGAAGGCTTAAGTGGTTCCATTCTTAAAGGTTAAATAATATCAAACATAAGCTATTTTACTAAAGGTGAGGTTTCACTTTGTCAAGATCATTCATTTTCTTAGCATGGTATGTGGACACTAGGTCACAGACACCTAGACTAACTACTAAGATTCTTCTTTCCACTATTTCCTTCTAAGATGATATGGCCCAGAGTGGCAGGTCTCTGTATCCTGTAAATACCAAATTTAAATTGTGTTCACTTTTTCAAGGTTTTCCTGGAAGTTTAACATGATATGACTCAAAGTTTTCAAAAGACCTCACTTTACTAAGCATCTTGTGCATTTGGAGAATTCCTTCTTTCTTCCTAATTGAAATTGTTGTTTTCTTGAAAACATAGTTCTCCTCAGACTGCATAACAAAAATCACAAAATAGTGGTAGAAGAGAACTTTCAAGTGTGCTGGATTTGAAATACTTTAAGGGTTGGAGGATTTGGGGCCTGGAGAAGAGGCAACTGCAGAAGATATGATAATCGTTCCTCAAATGACTGACTCTTAGAACCAGGGACTAGATGTCCCAGGACACAGATTTGACTCAGTGTAAGAAAAAGTGAATGTTCCAATTGCTGGCAGTACACTAAAATTACCTGCAATCTTTGAAATATAGAATCATGGGGCCTGCCCTCAGAGATTCTCACTTAGTAGGTCTGGGAGACATTGGGAATCTGTACTTTTAACAAGTACCCTGCGTGCCTCCACTTCACTGTGTGGTGGTGGTTTCACCAAACCTGGTTTCTACATTTCTTCTCAGAGTTCACAAATATGAGACCTTGCTTTCCCAACAGCAGGTTTGGCGGGTGTTGGAACTGGACTGGGTGTTTGGTAAATTTTGGGTGGCATAGATGAGCAATGCAAGGGTGCAAGTGTCATTCATGATGGGTGTAGCCTAGCTGAGAAATCAGTGAGGCCAGGAAATAGAACAGGACCCAGCAGGTTGGTGGCAGCCAGTGCTTTTCTGGCAAATGTTCCACCTCCTGAAAACAAAGCCTGACTTGTAGCATTTTGCCTAGTCTGTAGTATATATACTTGCATCCTGGCCAATTTTAAGGCACAGATTTCACATCAGTGAGCATGGAGTTGAGAGAAGATGTGCAAAATCAGCTCACATGAGCCAATAAGAGAAGCTCCAGCATACTGCTCATGGCAGTGTATCAGCCTGAGGGTCAGTAGCAGAGTCCTTGATCTTGGTAGAGTCCTAGAACCAGCTAGAATTCATCTAGAAAAGTGTCGAGTAGAGAGGTAAGAGTTACCTGTTTACTCATCTTAGAGCTACTGGGCTGAACTTCTCTAAAATAACTCAGGTGGTTCCAGGACTCTACCAAGATCAAGGACTCTACTACTGGCCCCCTCCCCCCAGCTTGCTATGAATCAACATTGACTCGATGGCACTGAGTGGGGCTGAACTTGTATCATGTGTGGGTGCTACCCTGTGTGATAGTTTAAGTTTACTAATACATTTGAATGTGAAATTTAGCATTAACATGAAGGTGGGAAGTAGTTGACAGACAGGTGAAGGCAAGTTATAAAAGAGAAATGTGTATTTGTAGTCCCAAAGGTAGAAACCAATGACAAGATGGAAGGACCAAGAGGCAGAGAGTTGACACTTAGAAGCGGGGTGTGGAAGGAAAGATAGTGCCAAAAGGAAGAAACAGAGGGAAGAGTTAGTGAAGCTGTAAAAATTGGACACTAGTGGCAAAAATATCCTGTGGGTCAGGAGAAGAGTTGAAATATTCATAGTAAAAAGTCATTTTAATTTCATTTTTGTGAAATACAACTCACATGTAGGAAAGTTCACAAAATATAGATGCATATATGTTTAGCATAATGAATAACTATAACCATCTATTGCATGTAAGATAGTAAGCTCTCAAATCCAGAAATGGAACATCGCCATCACATAGAAACCCTCGTGGCATAGAGGTTAAGTACGACAGCTGCTAACCAGAAGGTAGGCAGTTCAAATCCACCAGACAGTCCTTGGAAACTCTATGGGGAAGTTCTACTCTGTCCTATAGGGTCACTATAAGTCGGCATCGACTCAGTGGCAGTGGGTTTGTTGTTTTTGTTTATTTGCTTGCTTGTTTGCCCCATAGAAAAGCCCCCCCCTTAATTCTTTTTCTTAATGACTTACTGCAGTTAATCATATCATTCTGAACAAAAGTCCATTGTTCATTACTTGATTTGCAAGTATCTTCTCCTGTGCAGGGGCTTGTCTTTTCACTACATTTATGGTATATTTTTTCCTCTACTGTGATGAAGTGAAAGTATATGATCCAAATTAGATTTGCGTGCCCTCTTACCTGCTGCTTTTTCTGCTGTCCTTGCTCAGTGACAGCACACTCCTGTTCATTCTATACTTGTCATATCCTCTCAACAATCTCCTGTTCCCTCGTCTCCACCCTCTCCTCTCCCATCTAGAGACTATTTATGACACCTTTTGTTGAACGAAATTTAATAATTTTAATGTGATCAAACTTACCACTCTTTTCCTTTATAGTTAACTTTGCGTGTCTTAAGAAAATAGATCCTCAAGATCATGAAGCTTGTTTTCTATATTCTAAAAGCATTATTATGGTTTCACTTTTCGCATTCATGCCTGTAACTCACCTTTAGCTAGTTTTTGTATATGGTAGTGGAAGCCATAGAATTTTGATTATTTTTCCCATGAGGATATTTATTTTCTCGTTTCCCTTGCTATTCTGTTATTCCATCTTTGCCATAAATCAAGTTTGCATGTCTGTTTGTGCCTGTTTCTGACTTACTCATTTCCTTCCACTAATCTACCATTGTGCCAAAACTATACTTTCTTAAGTAATACTCTTATCAAAAATCTTGAATCTGGTCAAGCAAATCCTCCCTCATTATTTTTTTATGAAGATTGCCTCAGATTTTCTTAAACTTTCTATCTTTATTTATTTATTTTTAAATTAGTAAGTCTTATATCTTTAAAAAAGAAAACATGGCACTATACAAACAGTAGCACCATGGCATCCCTCCACAATAAAGACCAGAAAAACTAAATAAAACAGATACAAACATAAATCCTGGAACCCTAAGCATCGACTGAGGGTATGAAGAACTCAACCAAGTGCCAAATAGAACAAGACATTGATAGAGAACAGAGAATGAGGAGAGCTACAGAGTGGAGGTCTCCTATCAACTAATGAGATGGGTTCACCATCTTGGACCCCTCAGCCACTGCTATGGATTGAAATACATACTCTCAAAAATATATCGGTTGGGCTCACTGTGGTTCCTGGTATTGTAGGATTGTCCACTATTTTGTCATATGATGGGATTTTCCCATGTGTTGTAAGTTCTGTCACTATGATTTAAGAAGAAGGATTAGTGGGAGTTATATTGATGTAGTATACAAGATTGGATAGTGCTAGTGCCTTCCGTCAATCTCTTTTGAGATATAAAAGAGAGAAGTGAGCAGAAAGACATGGCAACCTCATTTCATCAAGAAAGCAGTCCCAGGAGCAGAGTGCATCCTTTGGACCTGAGGTTCCTGTGCTGAGATGCTCCTAGACCAAGGGAAGACTGATGCATCACAATGACCTTCCTCCAGAGCCAGCAGAGAGACGGTGCTTCCCCTTGGAGCTGGCACCCTGAATTCAGACTTCTAGCATGTGAAATTGTGAGGGAATAAACTTCTCTTTGTGAAAGCTGTCTACTAAGGCAACCACAAAGAATAGCGGGCAGGGAATTCAGGAAGACTACTTTATGAAACTCCTAGCAGGAGTATGAGTACCCAGGAACTAGGGATACATGCTTTCCCACCCTCCACCTTTCTTCCCTCTGAAAAGCCTCCCCTGCTTTCTACAGGCTGCAGCTCCCTAACTGGAGACTTGCCAGCTCTCTGTCACCATCATGTCCCCTAGTGGCTCTCTCCATCAGTGCCATTTTTTTTTTTTTTTTTGCTGCTCTTGTTGCTTTTTTTGGCCTTTTTTGATTTCTCCTCTCTCTCTCTCATCTCCTTCCTTTCCTTTCCTGTGAACACTTGGTGCTGTGTATGTGTCATCTCCACCCCTTTTTGAAGGGCTGTGCAGCACCACTAGGCTGAGGACCTACTTCTCCAGTCTGTGCAGCCATGCCAATGGGCTCCCTCAAACTTTCTTTTTTTCTTCTTGGTTTCTTGTCTCTCTAAATTTCCTTCCTTTCCTTCTTCCCAATAATCTGCTCCTATGTGTCATATTTGTTCCTTCTTGATGGTCTGTGCTGCACTACTCAGCTGGGGAACCACTTCCTCGGTTCATGCCACCATGCCAGTGACCTCCCTAGGAACATTTGTCTCTCTTTTTAAAAAATCTCTCAGTTTCTTATCTCTCTCTGCTTTTCTTCTTTTCCTTTCTCCTGACTACCTGGGGCCTTGTGGCATCTCTGCTCCTCCTTGATGGGCTGTGCAGTACCACTTGGCTAGGGAGCTGCTTCTCAGGCTTACCATGCTGGTAGTATCCCTTGGGGTATTTTTTTCTTGCCTTAGTTTCTTGTCTCTACCTTCCTTCCTTTCTCCTGATCACCTGACTGTGTGTGCCTTTCTTTCTCTTTTTATCCATAGTTTCTTATCTCTTCCTTCCTTTCTTTTATTTCCCCTGCCTGCCTAGCCATGTGCACCATTTCTGCCCCTACTTGACTGGTATGCCACATCACCTGGTAGTCACCAGCACTTGGTTTTCCCCTGTCTGCACCCTCCAATGGCAGCCTGTCTCAGCAATTCTTTTTCCTTCTGTTTATCTCTCTTCTTTCCTACACCCACTTTTCTCCAAACATCATATCCTCCTCTTTCCCACCTGCCTATCTGCATATGCACTGAGCATGCATCCCTGAGCAGCACAAGTTTGGAACACTGGTCCCCACCCTGAACTGCCTCCCAGCTCTGCCATGTCATCTCCAGTACATGCTGCAAACTACCTATCCTCACCCCTCCCTATCCACTGGACTTGCCCTACTACAACAAAGCACTACTGCACTTCATACAGTGAAGTGATGAGAAGTGTCCTGCCCACAGATGAGCAAGTGACAAAGAATGTCCAGCCTTCTTTCCCAGATATAATTAAATAAAAAAGAAAAAGACAAAGACAAAAACAAATCTGCAAACAATAAATGAAGAAAATAGTTCTTAAATATTCCAAAGACAGCAGCACCACCTACCACCCACAACCGTGAAGTTGATTCTGACTCATAGTGATCCTACAGGACACAACAGAACTGCTCCATAGAGTTTCCAAGAAGCACCTAGTGGATTGGAACTGCTGACCTTTTTGTGTTAGCAGACATAGCACTTAACCACTATACCACCAGGGGTTCCAAAGACAGCAGACAATATAGTACATAAATAAATAATTTTTTAAAAACAGGATAAGATGGCTCAGATAAGCAAACTAAATAAAACTCTAGATGACATTCCTGTAGAAGAGAAGACACTGGAACTACCTGATAGGGAATTCAAAATCCTAATACTCAAGGCTGTCTAAGAGATGAAGGAAAAAACAGACACAAATAAGGAGAAAGTGGACAAAATCATGAAGAAGACAGAAAAACAATGGAAGAATTCAGGAAAATAATATATAAACAAAGTGACAAAATAGCAACAAGGAATCATACAAAAATAATCATTAAAAAATCCAAAAGATTAAAAAGATTTCAGTGTCACTGAAGGTTTAAGGAACAAGTCTGAAACAACAAAAGACAGGATTGGCAAAACTTTAGACAAATCCTTGGATACCAGTTTTTGAGGGAAAATAAGGGGAAAAAAAGATCAAAGATGAATGATGAAATCCTGAAATACAATCAAAGCAAAAATCTGCAAGTGACAAAAGTCCCAGAATGGGGATAAAAAGGGAAACACGGAAGACTGTTAAAGAATTGATGACAGAAAACTTCCATAATATCATGAAAGATGAAAAGCTAAACATCCAAGAAGCTCAATGAACCCTATGTAGGATAGACCTCAAAATAGTCATAAAGACATATAATCACACTTGGTAAAACCAAAGACAAAGAAAGAATCCTGAGAGGAGCTGGAGAAAAACAAAAAGTCACATACACTGGGGAAACAATAAGACTAAACTCTGATCACTCTGCAGAAGCCATGCAGGCAAGAAGACAATAGGGTTACACACATAAAACCTTGAAAGAAGAAACTTACCAACCAAGAATTATATATCTTGCAAAACTCACTCAAATATGATGGCAAAATTAGAATACTTCTAGTGGAATAAAAATTAAGAGAATATGTTTTTAAAAAGCCAAAAAGTACAAGAATTATTCAAGGGAATCCTTCAATTGGAGAACCAACATCAGAAAACAGCCTGAACCTAGGATGAAAGACTGCCTTAGCCAAATACCAACCTAGATAAGGACAAAACAAAACTAAAAGATTCAAAACAGGTAGCCAGAGAGGTTACTCTGTAAATGACAATAACATATATTTGCTAAAATCGAAGGATGGGGAAAAAAATATCAAGCTTGATATAAATATATCAAGCAAACAGCTACCAAAAAAAAGCAAGAGTGGTAGTACTAATCTCAGATAAAGTAGATTTTAAAATAAAATATACTATAAAAGACAAGGGAAGGCATTATCACAAAGATAAAACCATAATAAATATTTATGGACTCAATGACAGAGTTTCAAAATATACAAAACAAACTCTAACAGCACAGAAAAGAGAGATTGGCAATAGTAGTAGGAGATTAACACCCACTCTTGGCAAAGGATAGAACATCTAGGAAGAAATTCAATGAAGATACAGAAGGCCTAAAAAGAAACTCAGCCAAGATACAGAAGATCTAAAGGCCACAACCAACCAACTTGACCTCACAAACACCTATAGAGCTTCCTACCCTAATGCTGTCAACTACACATTCTTTTCCAACTCACATAGAACTTCTCCAGAATAGGCCACATCTTAGGCCAAAAAGCAACACTCCACAAAATAGAAAACCTTTAGATAATACAAAAATATCTTCTCTGATCATAAGAGCATTGAAGTAGAAATTGATAACAGAAACAAACAAACAAAAACCGAACCCACTGCTGTCAAGTTGGGTCTGACTTATAGCAACCCTACAGATCAGAGTAGAACAGCCTCATAGAGCTTCCAAGCAGTGCCTGGCAGATTTGAACTGCGGACCTTGTATTAGCAGACGTGGTATTTAACCCACTAGCCACCAGGGTTTCCAATAACAGAAAGAACAAGGAAAAAAAGTCAAACACATGGAAACTGAATAAAACCCTGCATAAAAACCACTGGGTAATAGAAAAAAATCAAATATGAAATAAAAAATTCCTAAAATCAAACAGGAGTGAAAGTACGTCATACCAAAATCTTTGGGGCACAGCAAGAGCAGTGCTCAGAAGTCAATTTATAGCAATAGATGCATACATCAAAGAAGAAGAAAGGAATAAAACTGAAACATTAGCTACATAACTTAAACAAATAGAAAGAGAAAAGTAAAAGAAGTCTATAGGCACTAGAAGGAAGGAAATAATAAAGTTCAGAGCAGAAATAAATGAAATAGAGACAGAAAACAATAGAATCAACAAACCCAAAAATTGCTTCTTTGAAAGAATAAACAAAACTCACAAACCATTAGCCAACCTGACAAAAGAAAAACAGAAAAAGCATGCAAATAACTCAAATAAACAAAATGTGGGACATTAAAACAGACTCAAGTGAAATAAAAAGGATCATATGAAAAACTATACTTCAACAAATTTGAAAACATAAATGGACAAATTTACAGAAACACACTATTTACCACAATACAAGCTGAAATAGAAAATCTGAACAGAACCATAAACAAGAGATTGAAAAGGTAATTTTAAAAAGAGCTCAACAACAAAGTTCTGGCCCAGATGGCTTCACTGAAGAATCCTATCAAACATTCAGAGAAGAGCTCACACCAGTACTACTGAAACTATTTTTGAGCATAGAAAAGGAAAGAATACTTTCAAATCCATTCTATGAAGCCAGCATAACTCTGATACCAAAGCCAGGCAAAGATACCACAAAGAAAGAAAAGTGCATGCTAACCTCTCTCAGAAATACAAATACAAAAATTCTCATAAAATCCTAGTCAATAGAATTCAGTATCATATGAAGAAACAATGAAAAATCAAAAAACACTATAACAAGTGAGGTTCATACGAGTTATCCAAGGGTGGTTATACATTAGAAAATCCATCAATTTCCACATTAATTTTTTAAAAAAAAAGAATCACAGGATCAAGCTCAGTTGATATAGACTAGACATTCAACCAAGTCCAGCATTCATTCCTGACAAAAATTTTCAATACGTACAGAAGGGGAATTCCTCAACGTGATAAAGGGCATCTATACAAAACCAACAGTCAACATCATTCTTAATGGAGAGAGCAGTTTACCTGTGATCTTGCCTGCCAGTCTTGGGATTTGTCAGTCTTCACAGCCTGTAAGCAAGAGCCCCGCTGTCTGAACTATCCATCTTTTGTTTTCCAGCACCTTCAGCTAGGTGAGTCAGGACAGACCTCCAACTGACCTATGGATTTGGGACATTCAAGCCTCTACAACTTTGTGAGCCATTTCCTTGACATAAATCTCTTTATACAAATAGTTTATACATTTTACTAGCTTTACTTCTCCAGAGAACCCAGTCGAAAAGAATTCCTATTTTATTTTCTAGGGAGCTATTATAAATGGTCTGTAGACGATGTAGTGGCTAGAGAGTTTGGTTGCTAATCAAAAGGTCAGCAGTTTGAATATGTCAACCACTGCTTGAAAACTCTATGGGGAAATTCTACACAGTCCTATAGGCTTGTTATGAGTCAGAATTGACTTAAGGGAGCCAGTTTGTTTTATGTTGTTTGTTTTCTTGATTTCATTTTCTTTGTTCTCTGTATTGATGGATAAAAATTCAACTAATTTTTGTACGGTTATCTTGTATCCTGCTATTCTACTAAATCTGTTAATTTTTTTGTGGCGTCTAGATTTTTCTATGCAGGGTATCATGCCATCTGCAGATAAGACAGGAATATGTGTCAATTGCAAGTCACAGGGACCCTAAAGGACAGGTAGTACTGCCCCATAAAACTTCCAAGGAGTGCCTGGTGAATTTGAACTGCTGACCTTTTGGCTAGTAGCTGTAGCACTTAACTACTACCCACCAGGGTTTCTGTGTATAGTATCATACCATCTGCAAATAGGGATAGTTTTACTTCTTCCTTCCCAATTTGAATTCACTTTACCTATTTTTCCTATCTTATGTCTCTAGCTAAGACATGCAGCACAATGCTAAACAGAAATGGTAATAAAAGACATCCTTGTCTTGTTCTTTGGCTGTCTTGGTCTTATTCTCGAAGAAAATGTTTTTGGCCTCGGATTGGAATGATGTGGGCCGTTTGTTTTACATAGATTCCCTTTATTATATTGAGGAATTTCCCTTCTATTCTTGTATTATTGACAGTTTTTATCAGGAATGGATGTTTAACTTTACTGAATACCTTTTCTGTGTCAACTGAGATGATCATGTGATTCTTTTGTTCTACTAATATGGTGAATTATGTTGATTGTTTTTCTAATGTTGAACCATCCTTACACACCCGGTATGAATCACACTTGCTCAGGGTGTACTATTTTTTTGTTTGGTTTTGGTTTTCATTTTTTGACATGATGCTGAATTCTATTGGCTAGAATTTTGTTGAGAATTTTTGCATCTATATGCATGAGAGATATTAGTCTGTAAGTTTCTTTTTTTGTGTGGTGTCTTTGTCTGTTTGGGGTATTAGGGCTATGCTGGCTTCATAGAATGAATTTGGAAGTTTACCTTTGTTTTAATCAGCTAGTGCTGCTCTAACAGAAACAGCACAAGTGGATGGCTTTAAAAAAAAAAAGGAATTTTATTTTGTCACAGTCCAGTAAGCTAAAACTCTAAATTCAGGGTGTAAGCTCCAGGGAATGGCTTTTTCTGCCAGCACTGGAGGAATGTGCTTGCCATTATTCTTCCCCTGGACTGGAGCTTCCGAGGCGCAGGGACTCTGGTCCTCTCCAAAGGACATGCTCAGCTCTTATCTCTGCTTTTTGGTGGTATGGGGTCTCCCGAATCTCTGCTGGCTTTTCTTCTTTGTATCTCAAGAGATCACCTCATGGCAAAAAAGATCCACATTGGATCTTTTTCTACCAACACAACTCCCAACTACCCATCCACCCTCATTAACATCATAGAGACAAAAATTCCAACATAGAGGAACACCACACAATATCAGGAATTATAGCCTAGCCATATTGCTACAGAATTTTCAGGGGACACAATTCAATCTTTTCTGTGTTCTGAAATAGCTTCAGTAGTGTTAGCGTAACCTCTTCTCTGAGTGTTTGGTAGAACCCTCTTTTAACTTTTCACGTATACTATCCAATAATCTGTAAATAAAGACAGGTGTGCCCTTTCTTTTCATCTTTTACTTCTTCTTGACTAAATGCATTTGTTAAGATCTTTAGGTCAGTATTGAGTAGAATTGGTATCCTTATTGCAAATCTCACAGAAAATCATTCAAATGTGTGACCATTTAGTATGATATCTTCCCTAGGTGTCTGCAGATCTCCTCCATCAAATTATGGAGTTTCTACCTATTTCTTGCTTGGTAAGAAAATTGTATCAAATGAATTTTCTGTAACAATTGAGGTGATCATGTAATTTTTACCTTTTAAAATTCTAATATGATGAACAATACATGCTGATTTTCTAGTGTTGAACCAATCTTGCATCTCTGGTATAAAGTCAGCTTGGGCATGCTATATTGTCTTGTTCATGTAGTGCTGTCTTGATTTGCTAACATTTTTATGCTGGGATGGCCACAAAATTTTATTTTCTCATACTGTCTTATCAAGATTTGGTATCGTTTATCTAACCTCGTAAGATTTTTCCAGAATACATAATTTCATAAATATTCATGTAACTCACTAGAGAGGCCTGCTGGACCTGGCATTTCCCTTGAGGGAAGATTTTTGACTACTGAGCAACTTTTTAATGATTATGGAATCATTTGAGTTTTTTGTTGTTGTTCCTGTATGAAATTTTTAAAATTGTATTTTCTAGCAAAACTGTTTCTTTTTTCCTTTTCCTTAAATGTTCCATTGTTGGCATATGGAGGTTGTACATAATATTATCTTACTACCTTTTGAATGACTGAGGCATCTGTAATGAGTGGCTCTCTTTTTCCAGTGTCAAAACTCTTCATTATTATTGCCTAGATCTATTTTTGCATTAGGGATTTGCAAAAATAGTAATTTGATAGTTCTTCCTTTATTAACTGGAATATGTATGTAGATGAAAAAGGACACTCATCAACCACTCAATTACCCTGAGATATATTTCATACAGGAAAATCAGATTAAATATGAATCATTTCCCCATTTTTCAGAGTAATAAGTCAGTCTATAGCATCTCCAAAGGTGATAATTGAATACTTTTTATTTTTTAGTATAACTGCCTTTTGACGTATTAAGTGTGCTTTAACATGTTGCAGTCATTGTTGGTATTGATGTTAACATCATTCCACCTTTGTTAGAGAGAATGTCTTCGCATGGGCTCTTAGATTGTTTTGACAGTGGTTTTGGAGGGTGTGGAGGAGCTTCCTTGCTTATTATATGTGCTTTCTGGGTTTTCTCAGATTTTTGACCCAACATTTACTCACTGTCTTGTTTTAGCTCTTTTATTCTTCTGAATATTTTTGTATATTCATGTTTAATTTGTCCTCAGTAAGAGGTTTGTTGCAAATTACCTAGTCATTACCAGAAATGACTGTCAAGATATCCAGTTTATTTCTTTATATAACGAGTGTTTGCTGAGCACCTACTTTGTCCCAGGTATGTAGGAATAAGATGATGAGCAAGACACGATCACTAACCTTAAAGAATTTGTAGTCTTCTGGAGAGTAAGAATCATAAACATGGGCTACTGGACAGAATCAATACCTGATATGTGAATAAATTCCAGCAAAATTTCAAAGGAATTGGCAGAGATACAGCGAAGGCTTCAAAAATAAAGTGAGGGCTGGAAGCCTGAGCAGGATTTGGGCACACTGAAAATGTGGGAAGGTATTAGCTTCTTCATTTTTAGTTCTAGCTAATTTATAGACTCAGCTATTGTTGTGGAAACTTTCATGGATTATACACCACCAGCCTCTTCACACCAATCTTGACACATTCTAGTCATCCCATAGGAAAGACTGCCTCCAAAAAGAGGACCTGGACCCTCACTTGGTAGCCTGTGTTACTACTAAATAACAATTCCCACAGTTAGTATACTGTTGTCAGCTGCCATTGAGTTGGCTGCAAGTCATAATGACTGCTACTGTGCCATTCTCACAATCACTGATGTTTGAGTCCTTTGTGGTAGCTATTGTGTCGATTCATCTCCTTGAGGTTTCCTTCATTTTCATTGACTCTATACTTTACCAACCATGACGTTTTTCTCTAGCAACAAGTCTTTCTTGATGACATGGCCAAAGTAAGCATTCCAGTTGTACTTCTTCTAAGACTGATCTGTTCATTCTTCCGGCAGTCCGTGGTATATTCATTACTTTTCACCAGCACCACATTTCAAATGCATCATATTTTTTCTCTTCATGTTTCATCATCCAACTCTCCCATACACATGAGGCAATTGAAAAGATCATCGCTTGGTTAGACACACCTTAGTCACCCATTAACATCTTTGTTTTTTAATACTTTAATGAGGTCTTTTGCAGCAGATGTGGCCAGTGGAATAAATACATTATTTGCTTTCTTGACTGCTGCTTACATGGGTGTTGATTGTTGAATGAAACTGCTGACAGCTTCAATTTTCTCTCCATTTATAGCTTTTACATAAGAAAACACAATTGCAACAGAGGAAATAGTTTGTGTCAGCAATTACTTCTCTGTGGATCCTCTTATAGTAATCTTTACAAGAGACCTGAAGGGTTGGAGGCCAGTTTTGATCTGACATGTATTTTTCTAAAGCCAGCACCTGGAATGGAACACAGTGAAGTGATTTTGTTAATTGTGCAGGTTAAAACAAAACAAAACAGAAGAAGTAGCACAATTTTTCTGAGGACACAACATTAAAAGTCAATCTTCCCCAAAAGGTACAGGGGTAGTTCCAGATCCTCATGGGAAGAAGAAACACAATCATTCAGTTGTCTGCCGGGCTCTGAGGCCTCAGGCAAAAGCTCTCCCTATTGTCGGCAGAAGGAAAAGTGTGTTGACTTTCAGAGGCCTGGCCTGCTGCGGCTGCTGAGACACTGGTGCTCTGCGAGGGCACTGAAGGCCACGAGGTGCTGCAAGAAGGGTGAATTCCAAGTGTGTGTGTTGGAGAAGAAAACTCGTTGTGCTACTGAGATAAAAAACGCTGACGTGCAAAAGCTAAGGAAAGGGAACAGAAAGAGCTTTTGCCTCAGCTGAATACAAATGACAGTCCTCTCAGGGAGTGAACCCATTTGCCAAGAAAGGGAACGAAAGGTCATCACTATGAATTTAGAAGGATGCTTTTGGAAAGCAAGCCTGCCCTGCCCTACCCATGCCTTCCCTGCCTGGGTGCTGGGCTGGTGACAGTCCACACTTGACAGGGAAGTGTGCCAGGCATCCTTGTGAGCTGGGTGTCCGCTCCCTTCAAAGCCAAATAGAATGTTCAAAGATAAACAAGGTGTATAACCTCTCCCTTTGATTTAAAGTGCTGGGTGTGGCATATTCATGCTTAGTGGTCAAATTTAACCCTAGAAAATCTCCTGGGATCCCTGGTCCAAGGTTAAAAATAAGTCAAGCAGGTGATCACTAATGCACAGTACCAAGTACTGTGGTTTGCTTTTGAGTCACTGGTTCACTTAAGAATCTGACGAATACTAGCATTTTCCAATAGAACTTTCTTTAATGATATGTGTCTTATATGTGCTCTACCGAACAGACACTGATTATCTACATGTAGGCTATTTAGCTCTCCAAATATGGCTAATGCAACAGAGACTTTTTGATTTATGTAAGGTTAATTAATTAATTAGTTTACCCACGCACCTGTCAGTTTGTCATACTATGATGACCCTTATTTCAAATACCAGCAGGGGCACCCATGGTGAACAGGTTTCACTGGAGCTTCCAGACTAGGACAAGGAAGAAAGACCTAGAAATCTATTTCTACAAAGAGATCTAATGAAAACCATATGGATCACAGCAAAACATTGTCTGGCATAGTGCTGGAAGATGAGTCCTCTAGGCTACAACATTGTATTTGAGCATACATGTCATGGATTGAATAGTATCCCCCCGAAATATCTGTCAACTTAGCTAGGCCATGCGTCCCAGTATTATGTGACTGTCCACCATTTTATATGACTTCCCTATATGTTGTAAACCCTTTCACTAGATGAAATGAGATGAATTAGTGGTAGTTATATTAATAAGATCTATAGGATTAGGTACTATTTTAAGCCAATCTCTTTGAGATATAAAAGACAGGAGGAAGCAGAGAGATATGGGACATCATATGAACAAGAAAACAGTGCCAGGAGCAAAGCATGACCCCTAGACCTGAATTTGGATTTCTAGCCTACCAGACTGAGAGAAAAACCTCTGTCTAAGCCATCTACTTGTCATATTTCTGTTATTGCAGTGCTATATTTGATGACTCAGACAATACCTGTGACTACAGTGATGTCCAGGACTAGGTGATGTTTTGTTCTATTGTATGTAGGATTACTAATTCAAGGACAGCTAGCAACAACAATTAATTAATTAATTTAAATTGCCATCAAGTTGATTCAGACTCATGATTGACTGGATAGCAAAGGGTTTAGTTAAATACCCATTAATAATTAATTTAAACTAAACTGCCACACATTACTAATGGTATTGTTTCAGATGGTGCAGTACAGACATTGTATCCTGAAAAAGCAGTTTGGCTCTTATACATAAAATTTTGCATACAATTTCAAGACTTTACCAGTCGTGTACTCCTAGGGGTTGATGGGTCCAGGTTAAGAATCTGTGCTTGGAGCATTTGTGCTTACAACCAATGGACTCATCCATACGTTCACAGAATCTTATTGTTAGAAAAGGTTGGGTGGCTTGTCTCACTCAAACTTTCAACTTACACAGGCATGTCCCTTGTAACCTTATTATCCTGAGAACATTCAGCTGTGCTCCATTATGTCCAGAAACATGTAACTTATCACAAGGCAGCACATTTTATAGTCCTATACCAAACCAAACCAAACCCACTGCCATCGAGTTGATTCCAACTCATAGCGACCCTACAGAACAAAGTAGAACTGCTCCCTAAAGTTTCCAAGGAGTGCCTGGCAGATTCAAACTGCTAACTTTTTGATCAGCAGATGTAGAACTTAACCACTATGCCACCACAGTCTCCAATAGTCCTATAGCTCACTGCTAAATATCAAAACAAGCTAAAAGTAATGATATTGCTTTTAAATCAAAACCTCTGGAACACATAACCTCTAAAGCTACAGTGGAAGTATTCCACACAACAGTTCTTCTAATATTTGAAGTCAGCTATTACGCATCCCCTTGGGAAACCCTGTTGGCGTAGTGGGTTAAGTGCTACATCTGCTAACCAAAAAGTCAGCAGCTCAAATCTACCAGGCACCCTTTGGAAACTCTATGGGGCAATTCTACTCTGATCTATATGGTCACCATGAGACAGACCAAATTCAATGGCAGTGCATTTGGTTTTTTTGGTTTGGGGTGAGACATTTATTTTCTGAATTGCTTCCTCATTTAAGATGATATCTCCCTCATCTTACACTTTATGTATACTGAAAATATTCACCAAGGGCCCGCATGGGTAAGGCTCTGTGTTACATGCAGGGGGTACCCAGCCCAGCCCAGTGCCTTCGAGTCAGATCCACAGTACACAAAACAGACAAGGCTCTTGCCTTCACAGAGCTTGATTTCTAGTAGAAGAGTGTCATGGATTGAACTGTGTCCGCCACCAAAATACGTGTAGCCATGTTGCCAGGCCATGATTCCCAGTGTTTTGACTATCCTCCGTTTTGTGATTTTCCTATGCTGTATGTTAAAGGATTAGGGTGGGGCTGTAAATCCCTTCATAGAATCACCTCCCTGCTCCACTCCCTGGAGTATGGCTTGCCCCACCCTTAATCCTTTTAGCCTACAAGAGATAAAAGGAAAGGGAAGCAAGCTGAGAGTTGGGAACCTCATACCACCAAGACTGAGAGCAGAACATGTCCTTTGGACCTGAGGTTCCTGTGCTGAGATGCTGTCCTGGAATTTGGACTCTGCCTACTGGACTGTGACAATTTCTCCTATTGAATGGACCTATAACTCATAATGGATTTGCAGCTTACCAGACTGTGTCAGTACAGTTTCTTTTCATGAAACCATCCACTCATGTTGGAGCAGCACCAGGTGACTAAAACAGAGAGTCAGAACAAGAATTAATGCATGAATCAAACATTAAAGATGTTCATAAGTACCAGGAAGACAATGCACGAAATAGCATGGTAGTGGTGGGTGCTCACTTATGATCATGGTTCAGTGGAGAACTCTTCAAGGAGGTAACATTTAAGCTGAGACCTAATGGCTAAGAAGGAACCAGGGGATGGCTATACCAAGCAGGGGGAAAAAAATCATAGCACAGAGGCCTTGTGTTTAGAGGATCAGCTAGGCACCCAGTGGGCCAGATGTATGCATATGAGTGCAAGGGGGGAGGGGTGGAAGACAACCAAGAGGAATGACCAGGGACAGATGTCCCAGGGTTGCATTTTCTTAAAGTGCAAGAAGTCACTGCAAGGTTCAAAGAAGACAAAATGATATCTAGTATACATTTTTTAAATGTTGCTGTGGTCATGAGTTGGAGCAACTCGATGGCACTTGGCTGGGCTTGGCCCCTGCATGGAGAAGAGATGAAAGGAAGTAAGACCAGTGTGAGACTATTGGTCATCCTCCATCCTCTGGTTCCCTCAGTGGCAAACCCTGAGACCAAAGCTTTGAAGCAGGAAGTTTGTTGAGGAATGGTTGCCAGGGAAGAATAAAGGGCTGCAAGTGTGAGAAGGGAAGGAGGGAGCAATTTCCTATTGTCAGGTTGGCACCTACCCACCAGAGGGCTGGGGTTCATGAGCTGAGGGGCTCAGGAGACTGTTGGCCAGGGCTCAGGGTCGCCTAGGCCAGACAGTGAGGGGTGGAGCCTGGCAGAGATCTGATGGCCAGAGTATTTATGCCTAGTTCCAGAAGCCGTACATACATGGCCCAGTGCATCACTCAAACAGTTCAGGCTTGAACTGGTTCCAGCAGCTGGCAATATGGAGAGTTCTCCAGAAGCTGAATATGGTCCTGGGGTTATGTCTACACAGGAGAAAGACCCAGCTGTGGGAAAGGCAGCTTAGCAGGAATTGGGTCCCAGGCGGAATGGAGTCCATACTTGGTGAGAATCGTACAGGGCCACTCAGGGAAATGGAGGTAGAAGCTTGGTTACACAAGCTAGGCATGCAAGGGAGGAATTAGGGAAAGTGGAAGGTGAGGGAGGGAAAAGGCCAGTGCCTCCCACCCACTTCCCTGGTCAGGACTCACTCTGGAAAAGGAGAAATAGAGGTGAAGGGATGACTGACATCATCTCTTGGGCAGCCAAACTGCCCTTTGTGTAGGTGGTTCTGAAACACAGGCTACATACAACTTAGGTGAAGTACAGCGGCCTGATGATACTCTGCCTCCAGGCTCAGAGACATCACGGTCTTAGGATTTCCTCCTTCCTCCATGCATATTGCTTTTGCAGTCTTCCTGGCTGGCTCCTACTCCCTTCTAGACTTGAAGAGCCTCACTGCTAGCCTCTTGTCTCCTCACGTAATATGCTTCCCTGCATGAACTCAGCAGTCTGCCTAGCTTTGCTTACCATGGATGGACCCGAGAAGCCCAGATTGTCTCCTGAACCCCACATTCATCCTTCCGCAAACTACATGAGAACCCAACAGGATGTCTCTCAGGCACTCATGCTTAGCCCATCCAAGAGACAATCCTTGCTCCTTACTACCCTTGGACCCCAGACTGTGAAAGCCTGAGCCTTGGGCCACTCCGATTTCTTCAGCATCCCCCTATCTAACCCATCAGTATAGTCTGCTGATTTTATGCCCTTCCTCCCATATTTACCAAATCTGCTCTGTCCATCTCCATGTCCATCATAAAGCTAGGAATCACAGAGTTCTCTATGTCAGCACAGGACCTGAGACAAGAAATAGTGTACAGGTAGTGAGTGACCCAAGGGAGCCTCAGCAGAAGAAGGGAATGGGAGACGAAAGGAAGGAAGCTGCTAAAGGGTGGGTCACCAAGGCAGTCACCAAAATGGGCTGCTGGGGTTCAGGACCACTATAGAACTCTGGAGGATGCTGGAAGTGAAGAAGATTTGAGACACTTACTGATGAAGATCAAAGCCCACAGCCTTCAGTATGGATTGCACCTCAACATCAAGAAAACAAAATCCTCACAACTAGACCAATAAGCAACATCATCATAAATGAAGAGAAGACTGAAGCTGTCAAGCATTTCATTTCACCTGGGTCCACAATCAACACCCATGGAAACAGCAGACCAGAAAAGAAAGATACATTGCATTGGGAAAATCTGATGCAAAGGACTTCTTTAAAGTATTCAGAAGTAAAGATGTCACCTTGAAGACTAAAATGCGCCTGACCCAAGCTGTGGTATTTTCAGTTGTATGCATGTGAAAGCTGGACAATAAAGATTTACCCCTTTGTTTTAAGATTTTTATTTCTTGCATTTAGGTCTTTGATCCATTTTGAATTACTTTTTGTATACGTTAAGAGGTTGGGATACAACTTTGTTCTTTTGCACACAGTCACCCAGTTGTCCCAGTACTATTGGTTGAAAAGACTACATGAGTGGTCTTAGCATCATCGTTGAAAACCTGTGAACCACAGGTGTTGTTTTATTTCTGAACTCTTAATTCTATTCCATTGGCCTATATGTCTGTCTTTGTGCCAGCAACACATTTTCTTTATTACCTTTGCTTTATAGTAGGTTTTGAGATCAAGCATTGTGAGTTTTCCTACATTGTTCTTCTTCTTCAGATTTCTTTTCACCGTTTGGAGTCTCTTAAAGTTCTAGAATCAACTCGTCAATTTCTAAGTCAGCAGAGATTCTGGTAGGGATTGTGTAGAATCTCTAGACCACTTTGGAATTATTGGCATCTTAACACTACTAAGTCTACCAATCCATGAACTTGGGATGTGTTTCCCTAGCCCCATTTCAATACCGGAAAATTACGACCAACAGGGCTGCCACTTGCTTTGCCCTACTTTGTAAGCTAAGAATATGTTTGGCATTTAAATGGCTGGGGAAAAAGAATCTGAAGAATAGTATGTTGTGATACATGAAAATCATACAGAATTCCAATTTCAATTCCTGCAATGAACCAAGTTTCATTGGAATGCAGCCATGCTTACTTGTTACCTGTCTCTTATCACTGCTTTTGTACAACAGAGTAGCTGCAACAAAGACCATACGGTTTGCAAAACCTAAAATATTTACTGTCTGCCTTTTTATAGTAAAAATTTCCAATCTCTGACTTTAGACAGCAGCCAGTGCTCTTTAAAAATATAAATGAATTAGACTATGCTATGCCCCAAACCTCTCAGCACTTTTAAATTAAACCCCAATCTTACTTTACGAAGCCTATCTACCTCTCCAGATTAATTTCCTACCACTCTGCCTCTAGCCTACAATGCCCTAGTCTGGTTTCTTGCTGTCCTTGAATGTCCTAAGATCCTTCCCATTACAAGGCTTTTGCTCTAGGTGTACTGTCTGCCTGGAACCCTCTTTTCCCTGAGCTTCCTATGTCCGGATTTCAGGATTCTTCTTGTCATTCCTGTCTCAAAGAGGTCTTCCCAGCCATTCACACTAACACATCACTCTATTTGATTCTCTGATTAGCCCTTATAATTTCTAATTATTTATTTACTTTTTAGTTTTTTTCCTTCCTTTCTTTTTCTACTGTCTACTCATTTAAACATAAACTCTGTGAAAGCAAGGGCTTTGTCTCACTTGTTTTTCATTGTACCCTCAGGACCTAGATTAGTCTTTAGTACATAGTAGAAACTCAGAAACTGTGACAAGAGTGACGGTGATGATGTGTCAGCTGACTGGCAATCAGTTCTTAGAAGGGGACCACACAGCTGTATGACAATAGTATTGGTGTCATTGTTTTGCTTGGGCTCTCCATGTTAAACAACCCTCCCCTACTCTAATGAGCTGTCTGACAGCTAAGAAACCTTGAAGCCTGTCAAATAAATGCAACCAGGTAGAGGAGGACACCAGAGGTCTTCTGTGTGCTCCAGTCTTGACGGCCACACTGAGATCCCACACAGCAGATATACAACTCACCACCATCTCACCAACCTTAGCAGCTTCAAGGCTTTTTAATAAACAATGTATGCTTATGGTAAAAATCCGAGTATAAAGGAAAGTATAAATAAAATTTAAACCATAATCAAGCTTAATGTTTTGATACCAATATAAATCTAGACTGACATATTTTAAGGATTCCAAGAGGTTGCCATGGTATCTCACTACTCAGTAAGAGGTGCCAGTCATCAACTTTTATTGTTGTTAGCTGTTACAGAGCCAACTCTGACTCGTGGCAACCTAGTATACAACAGAATGATACACTGCTTGGTACTACATCATCCCTACAATTGCCAGCAGGTTCAAGTTCATCATTGTGGGTACTGTGATAATCCATCTCATGGAGGGTGTTCCTCAGCCTCCCTGGCCTCCTACTTTGGCAAGCATGATGTCTGTCTCTAATACATCTAAATACATCTAATACATCTAAAGCAAGTGACTCAGATAATATACTGTTGTGACTCATAGGGTTTTCATTGGCTGAATTCCAGGCTTTTCTTCCTAGTCTGTCTTAGTCTGAAAGCTCTTTTGAAACCTGTCGACTGTAGGTGACCCCATTGGTCTTTGAAATACTGGGGGCATAGCTTCCACAATCGTAGTAGTCACAGTACAGCAAAATGATTGATGGGTGGTGGGTTACCAAGGTTTACTGTTTAAGAAAATGCCCTTTCTTATTATTGAAACTTGGAACCATTTTGTAGTAGTTTAAGCCCAGTCATTCCCTACCCCTGTCCTCTTAGTGCTCTGAGTGAGCTGTCCAGCAGATGTCAAGCCTCTCTCCCTTAAAAACCTCTCATTTACTTGGCATCTCACTCAAATAGGGCTGAATGTGTAACATGTCAGGTGCAGTGTTGAGTGCCATGGATTGAAAGAGGATAGATGCAGAGACTCTGACCTCAGGAGATTCTCTGTCAACTTTCATGCCATTAGGCTGACAGTGCCCACTGATACTGGCTGGCATTTGATGATCTCTTAATCTTGTTTATATTTCCTTTTCTTTTTCTTTTTTTATTTAATATGACTGAGTGAAAATGTACATTCCCATATAAATTTACATGCCCACCTATATGCAGCTTCCACTGCTCTCCCTGTCCGGTGACAGCACACTATTCCTCTCTGCTCCACACATGTCTCATCCTCCCTACAGTCTCCTTTCCCCTCCTCTCCACCCACTCTCCTTCCTCCAGCCAGAGGTCAGCAGGATGACATCCCACAGATGCATAGAACCATAGAGTGCATCCAGTACATGGTCACTGTGCATCGTCAAGTCCAATCCATTCGTGTCCGATGAGTGGACCTTCGTTATGATTTATGGGCAAGGGCAGCATCAGGGCCAGGGGCCATGCTCCTAGGGGAACCCTGAAACCGCTGGACCATCAACTGAGGTCTTTTAGTGGAGATCTCAGGATGCACCCCCTTTTATTCTTGTGTTGCCAGTGAGACTCAACTTAGTGAGCTCCATCGTGGCTATCACTGGTGGTGGCCAGGCACCATCCGGTTCTTCTGGTCCCAAGTCGATATAGGCACCCACTCATGTGGGTCTCTCTATCTTCTGGGTTGTCTTTACCCCATGTCATTTTGGTCCTCGGTGAGCATCCATTCTTTAGATTTCTTGACTACATGCAAAGCTTCATCAACAGTGGTCCTGGAAAACCTGTTACTTGCAAGATATTTTGCAGCATATTTACAGAAGTTCATAGCTTTTGTTACAAAAAGGTACAGATACTAAACACAAATGTCTATACTCCTCTTCTAATTTGACCCACTGACTATACTAAATTCCCTAGATGCTAGCAAGGTTAGGAGGAAATCAACAAAGCAAGAAAAGATTTGGCTATCCGTGGGCTTTAGGATTTAATCAGTGATAATAAGTTGCCCCTTGAACTTAGAGGTACAGTTATTGTCAGAGTGAGGCTAATAAAATCAACACGTGGTGGAGATAAACCAACTGCATAAGTAGGGTCAGAATGTCTTCCAAAAATACACAAATAAGATTGACTTTGAAAGCCATGGCTGTGTGTCGGGATCACTTCAGAGAATACAGTTCTTGTTCTGCCTCCTGCAGCTCCTACTTCAATCTCTTTTCCTTCACTCCTTCTTTTAACAATTATTTATTTAGTTCTTTCTATTTACCCAACACTATTCCAGGTGAAAGAAATTAACCCTTTCTAAGCTCACTGCCAGACTTATGGTTTCCACTCCATTAAGTTAAGAGCCTGGAAGAAAATTATCACTGTCATCCTAATAATAGGAAAAAAATACTTAAACAAACTGAAAAACAACAACTCTTTTTAGATTCATCAGAGAATTTAGGTTACATGGTCTTAAAAACTAGAAAGAGTGGAGGACACAGGGAGAAGTCCTCTGCTGGAGCCAGTATTGGTTAATGTGTAATTAACCAGTTGCTGAAGGCTCAGTATGGACTATCTGGAGAGTTAAAAAGCCCAGGTGGAGAGGAGCAGTTTTCTGTGGGTACAAAGGGGACAATACTTTTACGTGTTTTACTTCCAGGAGCCCCACTTGGTTCTCACTGTGAAATCAAAGGAAAATTCCTTCATGCTTCCAGCAGGCTGAGAGGGAACATAACCACTTTGCAATATCCCGGCCATTTCTGTTTCCCTTAACAAAAGCTGCTCACAGGAAAACTATTTTACCAGCATCAAAGCACATGGGAAAAGGGCAATACCTGACTCCAGCCCCCTCTAGCCTTTCTATCTCAACTAAAATGGAAAAACAGGAAAAGAAAAACCTCAGAGATAATTGTGAAGGTCACAGCTCAGGGATACAGCCTATTTAAAAGACAGAGACCCAATCATAAGATTATAAAATGCTTTATCTCCCCCTATACCTTACCACCATGTCTCATGTGTAATGCTAGAGATTACAGCAGAAACAATTGCAAGTTTCAGATCTTATTCAACAAAAAGGCTCGAGGGAAAACCAAAGACAGCATGAGTGATAAAAACAAGGACACCAGTAGGAAAGCTTTAGCTTCCGACACCTGCAGCCACACAAACAGTAAACACAGGTTAACTCCTACTCAGAGAAACATAAAACTTCACATTAAAGGGCAATTTACATCACTTCCTCTCACCTAGCACAGCATATTCAGTGGTCAACAAAAAAAAGCCACAAGACCTGCTAAAAGGCAAAGAACATAATCTGAAAAGACAGGATAAGTATCAGAAACGTACTCAGATAAGGCAGAGATCTTGAAACCACCAGACAAGGAATTTAAAAAAACTACAATTAATATGCTCACAGCACTTAATGGAAACTGGACAACATGCAATAAAAGATGGGTAATGTAAGTAGAGAGATGAAAACTCTAAGAAAGAATCAAAAAAATATACTAGAAATCAAACATTGTACCAGATATGAAGAGTGTTTTTGATGGGCTCATCAGTAGACTGAACACAGTTAAGGAAAGAGCAATCAGTTTGCCATGAAGACATGGCAAACTTCCCAAACTGAAAAACGCAGAGAAAAAGGCACAAAAAACTTAAACAGATTATACAAGAATTGTGGGACAATTACAAAAGGTGTAACATATTTAATGGGAATACCAGAAAGGGAAGAAAGAGAGAAAGCAAAAGAAACAGTTGAAGTAACAATGCCTGAGAATTTTCCAAAATTAGTAACACAAACCAAACCACAGATCCAGGAAGCTCAAAGAACATCAACCATTATAAATACAAAGGAAAAAAAAAGTACACTTAGGCATATCATACTCAAACCACTGAAAACCACAACAAAGAGAAAATCTTGACAGAGACAGACAGGTGTGAGGGGATGTCTTGTCCATAGTTAAGCAAGAATAAGGATTGTATCTGACTTATCTTCAGAAACCATGCAAGCAAGAAGAGAGTGGAGTGAAATATTTGAAGGGCTAAGAGAAAAAGAATACACACCTAAAATTCTGTATCGTGAAATTATCACTCAAAAGTGAAGGAGAAATAAAGATTTTCTCACGTATGTTAAAACCGAAGGACTTTGATGTCATGAGACATCAAATGTTAAAAGTTCTTCAGAGTGAAGGAAAATGATATAGATCAGAAACTTCAATTTATATAAAGACAGGAAGAGTGAGAATAAATCAAGGTAAAGTAAAATGTCTTTTCCTATTCTTTTTTTTTTTGCCAGTTTATTATTATTATTATTATTACTCTCCCTGCTCGGTGAGAGTACACTCTTCCTCTCCATTCTATACATGTCATATCCTGCTAACAATCTCCTATTCTTTCCTCTCTATCGTCTCCCCTGCCCTCCAGTAACAGGTCAGCAGGATGACACCCTATAGATGCAGAGAACCATAAAGCGTACTCTGTGTCACCAAAACCAATCCATTCCAATCCAAAGAGGTGACCTCCACTATGATTTATGGACAGGGGCAGCATCAGGGCTGGGGGCATGGTCTCAGGGTAACCCCGAGGCCCCTGGATCATCAATTGAGGTCTTTTAGTGGAGATCTCAGGGTGCACCCCTTTTTATTCTTGTGTTACCAGTGAGACTTAACGTTGTGAGCCCCATCATGACTATCACTGGTGGTGGCCGGGCACTATCTGATTCTTCCAGTCACGTGTTGATGTAGCCACCTGCTCATGTGGGTCTCTCTGTCTTCTGAGTTGTCTTTCTCCAATGTCATTTTGGTCCTTGGTGATCATCTGTTCCTACTGAGTTGGAACCATTTGGTGTACCTCAGATGGCAGCTTGTCAGCTTTTAAGACCCCAGACACCACTCACCAATGTGGCGTGCAGAAGACTCTATTAGCTCTTTTCTTATTCTTAACATACTAACAGATAAAATTTGTTCACAATAATAATAGCAATAACATATTTAATGATTGTGTCTTATGGATAAGCAAAATGAATCAGTACATTATAAAGGCTGGGATATAGAAATTTAGAATGCCTGTTACAAGGTACCTGCACTACCCATGAGTGATCTAGAGTTCTTTGAAAGTGTACTTAGATTAATTGTAAATGTATATTACAAACTCAAATTTTATTAAAGAAGTATAATTGATACACTAAGATACAACAGAAAATGCAACAATACAAAATGCTAAATCAAAATCAAAAAAGAGAAAAGAAAGTAGAAGACAAAAAAGAGAAAAAACAAACAAAACAAAGAACAAGTGCAGTGAATAGAAAACAGTTGCAAACATAGTAATTATTAATTCAACTGTATTAACGATTACATTAATGTGAATGATCTAGGTATATCAATTAAAAGACAGACACTGTCAAAGTGGATAAATGTAGACCCAACTATTATATATAAAAAAACTCAAAGTAGAAAGGCACAGACAGACTGAAAAAAAAAAAAGAGATGGAGAAAGAGATACCATATTAACACTAACCAGAAGAAAGCTGAAGTAGCTACACCAATTTCAGACCAAGCAGATTTCAGAGCAAGAGGATCATCAGGGATAAGCTGGAGTATTACATAATGATAAAAAGACAGCTTCTCCAAGATAACATACAATTCTGAACGTGCATGTGCTTAACAATAGAGCGTTAAAATACATGAGGCAAATGTGATAGAAGTGTAAGAAGGTATAGACAAATCCACTATTATGGTTGGAGACTTCAGCACCTCTCTATCAGTAACGGACAAATCTAATGGCAGACATGGTGACAGAGAATAATGTTGAATGTACCATAGACTGCCAAAAGAACAAACAGATCTGTTGTAGAAGAAGTCCAACCCGAGTGCTGCTTGGAAGCAAAGATGGCAAGAGTGTGTCTTAAACACTTTGGACATGTTGTCAGGAAGGATCAGTCCCTGGAGAAGGACATCACACTTGGTAGAGTGGAGGGTCAGCGAAAAAGAGGAAGACCCTTGAGGAGATGGATTGACACAGTGGCCGCAACAATAGGCTTAAGTATAAAAACAATTGTGGACATGGTGCCAGACTGGGCAGTGTCTCATTCTGTTGTTCATAGGATCTCTATGAGTCGGAACTGACTCAATGGCACCTAACAACAACAACGGCAGAAAATCAGTAAGGATGTAGTTGAACTATATAGAATACTTAATCCAACAATAGCAGAGTACACATTCTTCTAAAGTTCACATTGAGCATTCACCAAGAGAGATCACATTCTGAGCCATAAAACACACTTAACGAATTTAAAAGAATAGAAAATGACACAAAGCACGCTTCCAGACCACAGTGAAAGTAAATTAGAAATCAACAATAGAAAGACAGCCAGAAAATTCCAAAATATTTGGATATTAAACAATATACTTCCAAATAACACACAAGTAAAAGAAGAAATCTCAAGAGAACTTAAAAATATTTTTGTGTAAATGCAAGTGAATACATAGCTTGTCAAAGTTTGTGGAATGCAGCAAAAGCAGTGCTTAGAAGGAAACTTACAGTATTGAATTTAAACATTAGAAAGTAAGAAAAATCCAATATTATAATTAAAATTTCCACTTTAAGAAACTAGAAAATTAAGAGTGTGGACACTGGGGTCACATATTTGGTCCTCAATAATCCCCTTTCACAACTGACTACTCAGTCAGTTCCAGTGATAGGAATAATGTGGCAACTGGAACAGATTTTTCATACAGCCCTTTGACTGTCAGACTGCAGAAAAGCAGATGACTCACTGGTTTCTGTAAATGCCAGACTTCCCTGTCCTGCTATTAGGAAGAGAATTAATGTCTAAGCTTAATTCCCAGATAACCTTCTATCCTGAGAAGAATAGCCTCCAGATAGAAGTACCTTGTGAAAATGCCTGGCAGCTCCTGATTCAGCATCTGGAGGTAGAGCCTGACTGGGCAGGAGAAGTTGACTATTGGAAAGTAAGCAAATTCATGGACATCAGAGGGAGAGTACACTGCCTGGAGAACACAATCAACAAGAAAAACTGAAAAGATGAACCATACTTTAAAGGGACAGATCTCTCTACACTGGGATCAGGTCTTGCCCCTTGCCTTGTTTAGAATCTAGGTACCCCTACCCCCAAAAGTAGGCTCAAATCGAGCCCTTATGACATTGTGTTTGGGAGACCTTTCCCGGCTGCCTCCATACAGCTTTCCCCAGCCAAGCCAGGTAGAAAATGACCTTAAAATTCAGAATTCACCAGTTTTCTGTCCCCAGGTCTTCACTCTTCCCTCAGATAAAAACTTGGAGAGAGGGGCCTGAATAACAGCTGAAAGAGGATGGACTGGCCTGCAGAGAATCCACCTGACAACCCCTACTGCTGTGCAATTGGCTGGACTGTAAGCCTGGACACATCATACCTAGATAAAGCTGTACTCCTCGGCCGACACGGACATGACAGATTCTGACGACGAGTGGTGGACTGCTACTCCCAGAAGAAAAACCAGGACAGAATCCTCTCTCTCTTCCTTAGACTCAACTTAGTTCTAGGACTTTCACAAGACATTGTCCCTTTCCAGTGAAATAAAAATGTATGGACTTACCTTGCACAAAATGTATGTTTCTGATTTCTGTCCAGTAGGAGGTACTTATGTTAAACAAATCTTTGATTGGTGTATGCACCCATCTGGAGTTGATGAGAAATTTTATCTTGTCCAGACATGTTCAAAAGAACATCACTTCCGGAGATATCTATAATTGGGGACCAGTTAGGAAAAAGGATGGAGAGATGTTCTTGATCCAGCTTGGGACTGTTATACCTCTAGTAAAAACTGTGTCAAATTTTCAGGGTGTCCTTCCTTCTGTTATGATCTCAATAACCCCATCCTCACATGTAACAGAAGTATAATGGTGTCCTAGGGTGGCCATGAGTCAGATCCAACTCGACGGCACTTGGCTGGCTATGTTAATAGACACGTTAAGTTACCTAAAGGATAGTTCTTACTGTATGAAAATTGGGCCTTTTCATACGTCCCTGTGAACACGATGGGTGGAGTTTGCTCCTTGCGAAGGCTCACCCTTTTCCTATCCCAGATTAAAGACATCTAACCTAATCATGCCCTAACTGCAAGAGATTAACTTTCCCAAAGATTGCTGTAGTGATGTACACCTGTTTAGTCTGGCTGAATATGTATCCTTGTTGCTTTTTTCATGCCTTCCTCGGCAATAGGCTAGCCCGTGCCATGGCTAAGGCCTAAATGCTACCATGCAGGCCACAAATACTTTAGGTGCTGAATTGGGACAAGTCAGAGAGGCAGTTCTGGAAAACCAAGCAGCTATGCACTGTTTACTCCTCAGACATAATCATGGATGTGAAGACCTTAAGGGGATATGTTGCTTTAACTTATGTGACAGTTCTCAATAGATAGAAAACAAATTACAAATGGTAAAGGATATTGGAAATAACATCAAACAGCAGGAAGACTTCTTTTGGTTGGAGTTTGAGAACTTATTCTCATGGCTTCCCAACCTAGGTTGGCTGCACATACTAATAACAGTAATCAGAATCATTATTTGTTGCTGCATACAATATGCACCCTGCCTCGTGACTAACTGCCCCACATGCTGTAGAGAGCTAACCCACAATCTGAGATTTGATGCTAGAGTTAATGCTATAAATCAAAACAGCTATTTTCATTTAAAATCTATTTCATAGGTATGAAATTGGTGATTAAGAGGAGGGAATGTGAGTGTGTAAAGGTCCCTTGAACTGAATCAGCCAACTTGCATTCCTTTCCCTGTCACGGGGGTAGTGAATAGATTATTTCAAAAACTTCACGGAGGCAAAGAATTTCTGGGTAATTTACATTCTTCGGTAAGGTGTAATGGAATCTCATGACTCCCAATTCTTTCTCATGCAAACCCCTTTTGTCATCTGGCTATAAAAGTCACTGGAATTATAACCCAAGTGGGACTGTCTTACAGAAGCTATTCTCATTGTTTCCCAAGCTTGCATGCTTGTCTGTTAATAAAGCATATTTTGAACCTTTTTTTCACGTCTCTGAATTTGGCTGCAGCAACAAGTGGAATGAACTTGTATTTGGTTCAGCAACAGTGGCATAATGGTTAAGTGCTCCATCTGCTAACCAAAAGACCCACAGTTCAAATCTGCCAGGTACTCCTTGGGAACTCTATGGGGCAGTTCTACTCTGACCTATAGGATTGCTATGAATCAAAATTAACTCAACAGTAGTGAGTTCGGTTTACTTTTTGTTAAGCTTGTAGCTGGTGTCTGCAGTCCTAGGTCTACTTGGGAGCTGAAGAACTGTGAAATCTGACCTGGTTGTGAGTGGGTAGGGTCAGAGAAAGAAGTGCTGTGTGTGCAGCTGAGTCAGAATTGAACAGAAGTAGAAGTGGCCATTTCTTATATCCACATAGATGGTATCAGAAAACGTGTTTATTCAATGTGATATTGATTCACTCACCTCTGCATGGTCTCTTCTCAACACAGCAGTGGAAGGATGCTTGAGAAACATAAACATCACTGCTCTGTTCAGAATATTCCTTTGTTGTCCCACCGCAAGTAAAAAGGCTAAATGTTTATACTAGCCTCCAAGGCTCTGCTGGTCTGGTCCACTGTGGCCCCTCTGATTTCCTCTCCGCCTACTTCATCTGCATCCTTCACTCCTGTTCCTCTTTGCTGTTCCTGGACATTCCACTTATGCCACCTCAGCCCTTGCTTCTTTCGATCCTTCTCCCTGGAATTCTGCCCAGGATCTCTACACATATTGATCACTTGCTTCATTTTTGTCTCTGCTTAAATGTCATCTTCCAGTGAAGCCTGTCTTGATTACTCCTTCAAAATTATATCCTCTCCACACTGCATACACTCCCTATCCTCCTCCTGACTTTATTTTTATCTGTATAACTGATCATTTCTGATATATGTTTTGCCTATGTATTCATTTATTATTTGTTTTCCCCCATTAGGCCTAAAGTATAAGTGCAGAATCCTTTGTCTGCTTTGTTTATTGCTACATCCTTAACACATGAAACAGTGCCTGGCACACAGTACATGCTCAACAAATATTTGTTAGATGAATCAACTGGAAATTAATAAAACTGAAATTCTGGTTTCCACATTAGTCTTGTGAGTCTGATTGGCATTAGGAAAGTTCTCTTGTCTTTCATCAGCTTGTACATGCACTAACGAATAGGTTTCTGGACCTCCAAGCCAGGTAAGAACAAATCCTAAGTTGCAGTGCTACCAAACCACAGCAAGTTTGTTCTCCTATCACTGACAGTCAAAATTCAGAGAGAGGAAAAACATTCAATGCTTTTATAGCAGACAAACATGCAGGCCTGGGAGACAGTGAGAATAACTTTTCCAAAGATTGTCCCACTTGGGTTACAATTCCAGCTGCTTTTATAGTCAGATTATAAAGGGACTTGCATCTGGAAAATGTTAAGCCTTGCCACAAGATAGAATACGGAGTCACATGTGGTAAAGACAACTGAGAAGACAGAGAGACCCACAAGAGTGGGTGCCTACATCGACTTGGGACCAGAAGAACCGGATGGTGCCCGGCCACCACCAGTGATAGTCATGATGGAGCTCACAGAGAGGAATCTCACTGGCAACACAAGAATAAAAAGGGGTGCATCCTGAGATCTCCACTAAAAGACCTCATGTGATGGTCCAGTGGTTTCGGGGTTCCCCTGAGAGCATGGCCCCTGGCCCTGATGCTGCCCTTACCCACAAATTATAACGAAGGTCCACTCTTTGGACAGGAATGGATTGGACTTGGCAATGCAGAGTGAGCATATATTGGATGCACTTTATGGTTCTATACATCTATAGGATATCATCCTGCTGACCTCTGGCTGGAGGAAGGAGAGTGGGTGGAGAGGAGGGGAAAGGAGGCTGTTGGGAGGATGAGACATGTGTGGAGCAGAGAGGAATAGTGTGCTGTCACCGGACAGGGAGAGCAGTGGAAGCTGCATATAGGTGGGCATGTAAATTTATATGGGAATGTACATTTTCTCTCAGTCATGTTAAAAAAAAAAAAAGAATATGGAGTCACAAGATTCCTTTACATCTTATCTAACAATGTAAATTCACTACCTCCCTGAAGGTTGATTTACTACCCTAGACAAAGGTAAAGGAATATGAGTTTGTTGATCTGGTGGGGACAGGGAATGGAGTTTAGCAGTCTAGATGACCTTGGTCAAGTCCCAGCTACTAACAGTAGAGCCCATGTTAACCAGCCCATCTTTGACAGCTTTCTCTGACTTCCACAAAGTCCATGCTTCATTCTCCAGGCAGTTGGCACCTTCCCCAAGAGCACTAAGCCACTGAGCCAAAGCTGTAGAACAGGGGGATAATTTTACATCCTTGTGGACATGAATTCATGCCAGTGCTTTTAGAGAATACAGTTGGAATCAGAGACCAATACAATAGGAAATATGAGGATGTTATACAAGTGTAGATGGACAGATATAATTTGGAAGTTCTGACAAAGTGACTCAGGTCATTCTGGACAATAATCTGGTTGGGCTTGTTAGGGTCTGGAGTTCAAGACGTGATGCAGTTTCTCTTTAAAAGTTAAGTTTTATTTTAAAAAGTGCCCAATTAAAAAATTGGTGCACCAGGGACGCATTCCAAACTACACAGAGTAGGAGGCAATCCCAGGCTTCCTTAGCATGCAGTATTTAAGCCGTAAAACCACAAAGTAGGGAGTGGGAGCTGGGTTTTGTATTGATTGGTTGAGGCCATATGGAATTTCTGTAAGTTGCAAAATGTAGCTATGGGTGAATGTGTCAACCACATTGGTGAATGTTTTCATCCACATGGAATTTCCGTAGGTTGTAAAATGTAACTGTTAGTGGATGTTTTACTAGGCTGGCTCCAGGAGTTATTTGCAAGACTGTCTCCAGGCCCTATCCTTTGCAAAACAAAGGCAGAATTACGGTGTAATTACTCTATGGTATTTCTTGTTATTTCCTGCTAAGTTGGTTCCTGGAGACTTTTACTTTAATACCCTGAATTTTCACTGCATCCTTCCTCAAAATGGAGTTACTTATGTCTCATTTCAACAGGCTGGTCATTCTGTTAACTCCCCATGTTAACTTTATAGTGGTGAGAGCTGACAAACACATGTGATGGGGGTTAGTATCATAGGTGATGTCATGTATCCCTGATATGATGTGACAAGAAGGGTATTTCACATCTGGGGCATGCTTTCCATAAATCTATAACCCCAGTCTAATACGGAGAAAACTCAGACGAACCTAGATTGGAGATATCCTACAGGACAGTTGATAGTACTTCTCAGGACTGAAGATCATGAAAACCAAAGAAAAACTGAGAACCATGGTGAGGCATGACAATGAAATTTAATGTGGTATCTTGAATTGGATTCTAAAACAGAGAAAGGATATCAACAAAATCATTTTTAACTTAACATCTCTAGGAATTTTCTATCCATGCTTTTAGAGCATTACAACTGTCAGTTACATTTGTCTAATGCACACTGAAATAAACATATTAAGCTGAACCAAAAACATTTATTACCAGACCTCCATAAAAATCACTTTATGTGCCACTAGTAGCCTGGATATCCCACTTTGGAAACATGTTTCCTGAAGGCATAGCCAGGCTTGTAGCACTTAGCAGTAGGCATGTTAATTATCTGGGGTGTGTGTTGGTGGGGGGAGGAATGGAAAGGAATTCTTATCAGAGTATAATGAAAACACCATGCCAATTATGTCTGAAGCATTAATCTTTAAGTAGAGTTTTAAAAAAAAAAATGAGTCTGTGTCCTCAGGCATCTGAGCCCCAGCACTACATGTTTTAATGCAGAAAGCACATGACATTATACAGCTGCTAAGCTCGTAAAAGTTGAGCAGGCTCCAACAAAACAAACTTGATGTCATCAGGTTGATTTGGACTCATAGCAACCCTACAGACCAGAGTAGAACTGCCCCGTAGGGTTTTCAAGGAGCAGCTGGTGGATTTGAACTGCCAACCTTTTGGTTAGTAGCCAAACTTTTAACTGCCAGACTACAGGATGACAAACTGAAAGGCAGAAAGGCTTCTCCACAACAGCTGTGGCTTCTGAGCTTTGCAAAGCATTTCCAGAGGATCCAGCTGTCTGAGTGTTGTATGTGGCTGGGCTTACAGCACATTCTTACCCTCACTTTTAGCTCCCTGGAAGACCTAGTGCCTAGCTTCCTCAAGTTGTTTCAATAACTGTCTTCCTGAGGCAGGCTCAAACTACTCAATGTGTTCTCTTTTTCCAGCTTCAGAAGTCTAGTTTTCTTAGCCCTGTAAAGTTAATCAGAACCTGTCACTTTTGTGGGTCTTCTTCATTGTACATGTGATCGCTACAAGCAGACACACACAGCTCAGAATGCCTCCCACCCATAGTAAATTCTTCTCAGCAACAGTAGGCGAGTATAGCTTACCCTGCACCACTGAGGGCACAGCACCCTGCCTTCCTAGCAGCCCTGCCTGTGCAGGTTGAGGCCCGCTAGCCTTGTTAAGCTGTTCTTTTCCAAACTCCGGGGTCTTATCTACTCTCTAGGGCTGACAAGCATGTGGAAATCACCTGTACTCCAACCCCCCCAGTTAAGCCCTTTTGGTATTCATGACCTGGGACCTGGGACCTGGGATGTAGGACCCAGACAGTGTGTGTAGGTTCTTTTGAGAAGGAATCTGGCTGGTACTGGGAACAGTATAATGATTCCGGACAGACGAGTCAGAGAGTATATGTTGAAGGGAAACTGTAATGAAAGAAAGGGCTCCACTGTGGCTCAGCAAAGACAACCTGTCAGCAGGTTCTGAAAACTGAGGGATGTGGTCAACAGAGGGCAAGGAGTCTCTGAAAATTACTCAGATGAGCAGGTAGACCCTTGTCAGAGGTGAGAACGTCCTTCATGTCAATGTTGTTCACTGCGTAGATTCCTAAGCTGAAAACTTGGAAGGTCCCTGATACCACCTTTCTCATGAGGAGTGACTAATTCCTATCTATTTCATTGTTTTCTGAACGTGCTGCCTTATCAAACCTCACCTGGACCACCTCCACCTCTCGTTCAATGTCTATGGTCAGAATTGAGGTTTGAACACCCTGGTCTGATTTTCATTCCCAGCCCTCACCCCTTACAGACAACTATTTTCAGATGAGGCCAACCCATTGGCATGGCACTCAAGACTTTTTGCAACCTAATGCTGTCCTCCTGACCTTGCTCTTCCCCCTCCATGGAGCTTGCTTTCTGGCCATGATGAACTACTCATCCTTTCCAGAACATTCTACCACCTCTCTACACTCTGTTCCCTCTGCCAGGAACATCTGCCTAACTTCTGCCTGTTTCTCTAGAACTGGCTCTAAAGTTACCTCCCTTGAAGACACCTAGGGCACACCTAGCAGTTATGGTCCCTTTTGTTCTTCGTTTCTCTAGGATGTAATCCTATTTCAAGAGAACCTTATTTGTGATCTTACAGAAAACTTGTCTAACACAGGGCAACACGTATGTGCCTGGTACATGATAGCCATTCACTACATATTATAAGAATACTTGGATGTGATAAAGATATACATTAGTAACTGGGACTTAAGGTCACCTAGACTCCTAAAACTGGATCAACAGAGTTACCTTCCTTTACCTGTCTCCAGGGTAATAAGACAATTATTCAAACTTTCAGGGAAGTAATGACACTGTTTGATAAGATGTAAAGGAAACTTATGACACCCTGTTCTATCCTGTGACAAGGTTTGACATTTTCCCGATACAAATTCCTTTGTAATCTGGCCATAAAAGCCACTGGAATTATAACCCAAGCAGGACAGTCTTGGACAAATTATTCTCACTGTCTGCTAGGCTCACACGCTTGTCTGTTAATAAAGCATTGCTTGAATCTTATTCTGAACCTCTGAATTTGGCTGCAGTGACAGGTGAAATGAACTTGCTTTTGGTTCAGCAATACACATGCAAATGTGAGTCAAACTTTGGCTTCTAAGAGAGGCCATTTCCACATAGTTTCTAATCAAGGATGCTGGTTCAAACTCCAGAACAACTTTGGCTCTGGGGAAAGGCTGACACTGGATGCTGGTTGGCCAAAAGGGAAGGGTTGAAGAGTCACTTGAGGCCAGAGCCTGCAGGGGCAACCCATGATCAAGATCCTTGTGACGTGCATAGCTTTACAAGGAGGAGGGCTTGTGCTAGAATTGCCCAGATGACTTTTGAAGCCAGCACTCAGAAAAGACTTCATGTCAAATTACTGAGTTAAACAAAGTGTAGCAGGGACCTTTACCATAGAACAATGGAGTCTTTAATTTGCTAATAAACATGTGAGTCTCCAAGGGCTGGACAGGAAATGGTGATGGTGTTTCCCAAACATATGTAACCAGAGAGCAACTAAGGCACTATGGAACACACTTTGGGAAACACTGGCCCAAACTGGTGGATTTTTAGTGAGCGACGGATGCAGGATCCAGAGCAAATGATTTGTGTATTATTCAGCAATCATAGTCACTCTAAAATATGTAGATCAAGGTCAAATGTTGTCATTGCCAGAATGAGCAGGAAAGAAGGGGCATCTTTATGGAATCAAAAACTTTTATTCAGAACAAACATTAGCAAGATGAAAGTAGTTGCTTCATAAATGCAGGGTTATAGACTACTAAAGAAGGATTAGAACACAATTGTAAGAATATTTTGTTATATAGATTAAAATAAAATGAAGGTACAATAGTTAGATACAAAATGTCATCCTACAGGTAAAAATTTTCAGACTGCCTGCTTTCTCCCTTGCAGGGTAACAGAATATCAGCAGCCCCAGAGCCCCAGTGTTACTGGGACACACAGTTCACATATCTAGTCCAGGTCCATGATACAAGGTGACTGGACAACCAACAGCCTTTACCATATAAGCCATCTAAGCAGGATCATCAAGTGCAGGATTTTCACTCTAAGCATCACTGTGGCTTCTCATTGCTTTAGAGAGATCTGATTAAGAGCTTATAATTCCTCAACTAGTACTTTCACTGAAGGAGTGATAAGAGCATCCCCAAAACTTCACTTGGATGACATCTCACGTTTCAGCTTGGAGAGTTTCAAGAGGCATTCATCCCGCCACTTCCTCCTGGAAGCCAAGTGCTCAGGATCATCAGGAACCACCTCACACATGGCCTAGGAGAAGAAAAGACAACAAGGGACTCAGTATTCAGCAGAGGAGAAGTGCAATTATAGTTCTTATTTACTCACACTATGATTCACATTTCAAAGACAGAAGAAGGGTAATAAATCCTTCATTAACATAAGCTTTCCAAATCTGAGAGACTTAAGCTTCTTTAGACACCAGTCAAAATAAGCTACTACTTCATTAGCCACATGGTCTCCTGGTAACCATAATGGAACCCTATATAGACAAAGGTAAGCATGAAGAACCATCAGAGTCAAGTAAGAAGATTCTAAGCAGCCCAGGTCAGAGGACAGCAAGCACTCCCATTATACCTCCAGAACTCTGGGCCATGAGTATGCATACCTGATTAACTTTTTGAGCTGTTGTCCCAGAAAATTCTGGAATGGGTCCAAAACTCCTTAGGACACGTCTCATACCTTCACTGTATCTGTCACAGTAGCTCAACATGCCTGCAATCACATGAAAACAAGAGTCTACAATGTTAGCAGGATGGGATCAGATAAACTACATTTTCTTCTTCTAGTAGATAAAAAGAGGCAGAGACGGGACAGGTACTGCTGTCCTGGTGAAAGGCCAACTGTGAGTCACAGTAAGCTTTCTCTTAACTCTCCAAACCCTGAGAGCTAGGAAAGCTTGGACCTAGAGTCCCAGCTCTGCCAGCACATCTTACTGAGACCTCTCCATCTGGCCTCTCATCATTTGTTGACTATCGCACGAAGCCACATGTTCACCAAATGTGTCTCCTTCTATGATGCATGGAGTCTGACAATTACCTTCGCTAACTCAACCTAGAAAAAATGCCACATACCTCATTGCTGAATATCATTGTGGTCACCTTCAAAGTACACTCCTTGGGAAGCTATGCACTGACACCAGCACTTAGTCCACACTCTAAAGCATTTTGGAACTCTTTCTTCTGGAATGACCATCAGAGCTATCATCGTATTACCCTTAATGTCCTCAATGCCATCAAAATGTCTTCCAGTATTTTCTTTATCTTTAGCTAAAGAAAAAAAAATCATTGGGGCCAGATCAGGTGAGTAAGGAGGGTGTTCCAATACAGTTATTTGTTTACTGGCTAAAAACTGCCTCACAGACACTGCTGTGTGAGCTGGTACATTGTTGTGATGCAAGAGCCATAAGTTGCTAGCAAAAAGTTCAAGTCATTTTCGTCTAACTTTTTCATGCAGCCTCTTCAGCACTTTCAAATAGTAAACTTGGTTAACTGTTTGTCCGGCTGGTACAACTTGATAGTGAACAATCCCTGTGATATCAAGAAATGTTAACAACATTGTTTTGACTCTTGATTTGGACTGACAGAACTTTTTTCACCATAGAGAACCAGCTGACTTTGACACTGTGTTTCAGTGTTGTATTGGTACACCCACATTCCATCATCAGTGATAACCTGGCCTGAAACACTGTCTTGTGTCTCCAAAAGGTCTTGGCAAACTTTGATGTTCCCTTGGTTCTGTTCATTGGTGAACCTCCTTCAGGACCATATTTGCACATACCTTTCTTAATGCGACGGCACTTGGCTTGGCTTTTCTTACGTGGCATAGTGGATTAAGTGCTATGTCTGCTAACCAAAAAGTCAGCAGTTCATAACCACCAGGTGCTCCTTGGAAACTCTATGGGGCAGTTCTACTCTGACCTCTAGGGTTACTATGAGTCAGACCTGACTCAATGATAATGGGGTTTTTTTTCCTCATGCTGAGATTTTCAGATAAGATTTTCCTGTTTCTCTATCAGTATTTATTGGGCTGCTATGTTTCTCACAGTTAGTCAATGATTTTGACACACAATTCAATGAAGTTTTGCAAGTTCTGCTTGTTACTGGCCATCCTGACCTCTCTTCATCAGTAATGCACTCTCTACTCTCAGGAAAACATTTAATCCATTTGTACATTGCTATTTTCTTCATGGTATTATCCCTATAAATTTGGACTAATGTGTTGCTGATTTCACTTCCACTTTTGCCAAGTTTAACAAGAAATTTAATGTTTGCTTGTTGCTCTAGTTCAAGCTCTGACATTCTTGTGATGGCACACAAAAGCACACAACAATAATGAATGCCACTCATCAAGATACTGCCACATAGTGACACAGACACAGTTGTGGGACACTGATATACAAAGGTTATGAAACCTTACTGAGTTGTGTGTCCAGTGCTGCCAATGTAAGTGCATGGTGGTGAGTTCACGAATATAATTGTCAGACCTCGTATCTAAAAGACTAGTGTTTAAAAAGTGTAATAATCCTACTGTTGGGTTCTGTCAAGTTGATTTTGACTTACAGAAACCCCATGTGACACAGCAGGACTGCCCTATAGGCTTTTCTTGGCTGTAATCTTCATGAATGCAGATCACCAGGTCTTTCTCCTGTAGAGCCCCTAAGTTAATTCAAACCATCAACCTTTCAGTTTGTGATTGAAGACTTAAGCATCTGCACCACCAGCGTTCTTGTGAATGCTAGTTTTCACTTTATGCATGTCCAGAACAATGCAGTAGTTGTTCAGTGGTAAGGTTTACACCTTCCATGCAGAAAACCTGGTGTTAACTGGTCAATATACCTCTTGTACGTCCATCATCCATCAGTGGAAGTTTGCATGTTGCTATGATGCTGAAAAAGTTTCAACAGGGCTTCCAGACTAGGAAGGATTAGGGAGAAGGGCCTGGTGACCTGCTTCTAAAAGTCAGCCAATGTAAACAATCATCTAATCTCATTGTTTATGAGGCTGCCATAAGTTGAGCTGACTCCACAGCAGCTATCAACAATGAATAGTATGCCTGGCGGGTACTTTATCATATGGCTCTTTGGTCTGAGAGGTAGGCTTGAAGAGTTCACACACGCCTAAGCCATTGTCAGTAGACTAAAGGCTAGGTTGGGAGCTCTGGAGTATGTCTGTGCCTTGGCACACTGCTCTCCACAACTTCACCATCTCCTTGCCCACTAGAGTGCCAATCCATTTCCTGGATGCTAATGAGGGGTGTCCTAGGATTTTTGTGGCAACACGTGAAACAAGGCTTATCTTGATGGTAAAAGGGAAAAGAAGAGAACAGTGACTTCAAAGCCCTTGCAAGGGCTCTCCTTGGCTAAGGCTAAGGTTTCATTTTAGAATCATACTTGCACAGAAAACGCCCAAAGCAGGCAGCACACTCCCTACCCTGCCTGTGGGGCTTGCCCTGCATGCTGCACTCCCAGTGGGATCCCCTAAATTCCATCCCCACACCCCTGGGGGTGCGCAGACCAGCGTGAGGGCATGTGCTTGGACACAAGTCAAATCAAAGCCAGCAGGTCTGCAAACCACAGAAAGGAGGAGTCTGTGCACTGTGCTCTGCTGAGGACAAGACAAACCTCTTGCTGTTCTTCCTCTGGCTGATTTCCAACATACTTCAAACTTAGATTCAGCAATTTGTTTTTCCACTAAAAACACAACAAGGGAACAAACCAAACTGCAAAGTCTGAGGAGACTTCAAAGCTTACCTCTCACCTATCCTCAAAATAGTGTATGTGCAATGGAAAATATCAGCACTAGATAATCTTTTACAAAAAAAAGAAAAAATAAAAAGCTATTTCTGGGTTTAGTCTTGACTGGCCTACATTGAACGTGAAAAAGTCTGAATTCACTGAGTTTGAATTTTACTTGCTTCATATAGGTCTCCCTTTCTTTCAGCATGCTAAAATGGTAACTATTTTGCTCTGAGGGGACAAATTATTCTGAAGGGTAAAAAATTCAAACATGCCAACTCTTCTGGTGTTGGTGTTAGTTGCAGGGTAGCCGATTCCCACTAGCAGTGACCTCACATGTGCTGAGCAGAACTGCTCTGGAGGTTTACAGTAGCCGATTTTGCAGAAGCAGTTCATCAGGGCTGTCTTCCAAGGTGCCTCTGGGTGGGTTCAAACCACCAACCTTTCAACTAGTAGTCAAGTGTTCAAGTGTTCACACCAGCCAGCTACTCCAACACTAGCACTTGCAGTTAAGCGGCAGCCACTGTCTTTTTAGAATAAGGACTTTTGTTTCACTTAACATAAGTGTCATCTGAATTCTGAAATTAAAAATTCTGGAAGGCTTCTGAAATGCTCCAGCACTGACAAAGTTATCTTAAATGGCTTGGAATTTCTGGAGGAAAAAAATATATACCCTAGTTTCTTACAGAATTTAAGTATTTACTTCACTTTATCCATTTGTTAATAAACTCATACTAAAAATGATAACAGAAGGACACAATTGCAGTTTATTCCTTTGTGGGGGTTGGGAGGGTGGGATGGGTAGAGATATAAGAAGGAGCCCTAGCGGCCCCAACAGTAAAGCACTCAACTGCTCACTGAAAGTTCGGCAGTTTATACTCATACAGCGGCCCCACAGGAGGAGACCGGGCAAGCTGCTTCCACAAATATTAGGAAACCCTATAGGGCAATTCTACCTTGTCACATGTGGTCACAGGGCAGCAGAAGCAACTCAACTACAACAGAGATAGAAGAATCAAAGAAGTAACAAATGTCCAAAGATATTAAATGTGAAGAACACGAGCTGTGTATTACTGGGTGGTGCAAACGGTTAAGTACTTGCTGGACTATCAGCTAAAAGGTTGACAGTTCAAACCCACTCAAAAGTGCCTCAGTAGACAGGCTTGACTATCAGCTTCTAAAACATCAGACACTGAAAAGCATATGGAGCAGTTCTACTCTGCACACATGGTGTCACCATGAGTCAGAAACCCCTCGCCATGACCATCGACTGGTAACTCCAACAGCAGGGAAAATTGTAGCTCCCCCTCCCTCCTCTCCTGAGGTTCTGGAAGGCAGCCATAGGATTCAACCCACGTACACACTTCATCTCTATATTGCTTCACATTTCTGAACAATCTTATCCTTTCATTGTCCCTGTGAAGTCATTGAAATCTCCCAAGGGCTTTGTAAAGCATTTTCCCCTTTCATAAACTTTGTAAAGTTTTAAAAGCCAATCAGTTTCTTCAAAATAGAATAAAATTTGGTGACATTTTATATATAATACAATTTATAATTTTACCCCAGTTTGTTCAGGAAACCAATTAAAATGTCCATCTTACTGATATAACAAAATTTCCTAGAACATACACTCAAGGTTCTCTAGACAAATAGCCCCATTGTTTGTGGCTTCTCTACACTATGAAAGAAGAAAAGAGTGAGCATTACTTGATTTTACTCTATCAGAGATGAAAACAAACTTTACCTTTTATCCCTCTAGTCTCCTGTTACACTTACGTCACACTTAGCACACTCCTCTATTTTCTTTCCTGGGCTTCCAAGCCCCCTGTTTCCTTGAACTCTCTCATCCCCAAAACCCTCTTCAAGCTTAACTTTTTGGATGCTTAGAAGGAAAAACAATGGGATTCAATTTAGCTTATCTTGCTGCTTCCTATGGAAACCTTGGTGGCGTAGTAAGTTAAATGCTATGTCTGCTAACAAAAAGGTCAGTGGTTCAAATCTACCAGGCGCTCCTTGGAAACTCTATGGGTCAGTTCTCCTCTGACCTCTAGGGTCGCTATGAGTTGGACTCGACTTGACGGCAGTGGGTTTTGTTTTGTTTTGTTTTGTTTTTTGCTGCTTCCTAAGGTAGAATCCTTCAGCTGGAAGGCCCTGCAGGTGACATAGTACACTGTCTTGAACTCACAGGGTATCCCGATGGTGGAGAGGCAGTAGACCTACCTGCTGTAGGCGGCTCTGGCACAGATGGAATCAGTTGCTGCTGGCAAATTGCTCTGGGTGAGGGGTCATGTGAGCTCCTAGTGTTCGGTATCTTAGAGAACTCTGAAAGTTACCCACACCACACAGCTGTGAACCCACACCTAATGAATTCACCTGTTTTTAAGAGACAGGGTTTCACAGATACATTAAGGGAGATCAAAAGGGCCTCAAAGCACAGAGTAATGGTATCTAACTCCTCTTTCAAGTATTCAGTTCCTCTCTGAATGATGACTTGCCTGACATCATCAAGGCAGGTGAGGCTAAAACCTACCTGAACCTCTGACCTCATAAAAACAATCAGCTGACACTCCCACCCACAAGCAACGGGCTCAGTAAATGAACAAAACCACCAAGGAGTCAATGAAAAAAAGTACACAGGAGAGGTGAGTCTGTGAAGCAAAACAGTCAGCATTCACTTCACATGGAGGTGATTTCATCCACTGCTGAGTCCTGAGACGGTGATTTCAACAGACAGGAAAACTGGGCTACATCCTAGGTGGCTATGACGCCTAAAAAGACTGATGCCCCCTTGGGCTAAGCAATGTCTTTTCTGAGCTACTAGTCTAAGGGCCTAACAGAGACACTCACGAACCAAAGAAGTAAACTCTAGGCCCCTGACCCTGTAGCTGCTCTATTGCACAGTGAAAGTATCCTAACCTATGTTTATTCTGTTATTTTTCTGTCATACATTTATGACTCTTTTTAACAGAAAAATAAAAACAAAACTGGAATAGTAGTAGATGAAAACAAACAAGATGAAACTATGAATAGAACATTTATTAAGTAAGCACTTAGCATGTGCCTGGCATCCTACTAAGTGCTTCCATCTGGCTTCATTCTCACAACATCCCTTGAAGGTAGTCACTGAGATTATCCCCATGGTACAGGCTCAAGCTAGTGAATTTAGTAACTTGCCCAGCTAGTAAGTGGGAAGGCTAGTATATGTATGGTCCAGGCACACTGGTCCCCCACACCTGTTCTCCAAGTGTGTCTGTTCTAAAACACAGAGGGTGAAACAAGAAAGCTGGACTCCTGTATTTCAGGTAATATTAGATTAAAAGCAAATCCTAAGATATTTTTACTAGTTCTAGATAAACTAGCTTTTAAGACTAATAACTACCTTTAACCTGAGATGCTAGCTTTGTGAAAACAATATGAGACAAAAGGAAAAGTTCTGCTAATGCCAATCTTGATATATTCTTAGCAACCCTGGAAGAATAATGACTATTTTTTCCTTGATTCCCAGCCAGATCTTATAACTGTCTGACTCTGATGTTTGGAATGCTCTGAAGTTGAAAACTACATCCGTCCACCATTATCATCTTAAGCCTATTAGGTTTTCTTATCACGCCTGCTTTGTTTAAAAAATTGTTATGAGCCTCCTTCCTGTCTACCTCACTATTCAATTTTTGAGTTTCTGGTTTCACTGCTTCTGTTTCTATTTATTTGAAAGTCAAAGCTGTTCTCAGTTTTTCCCTATTGATTTCTTGTGATACCTGAATTATCTTATTTTTCTCAAGTAAAGAAAATGAATGAAGGAGAAAAAGAATAGAAAACATGGTTGTTATCAGGGACTGTATGTATATTTCAGCACTTAAATATGTTTACCACTTTTGAGCTTCTGGTTGAAAAACATTTGGAAATATCCAAGACTTTGTTTCAACGATGTTTCAGAAATTCTTTTTTCACTTTTATGTGGGCATCTTACTAATATTTTCTTATGCTTGATGGTTGTTCTGCCAGAAAACTAATATACTAGTTTTATATTGCATTGGGCAAATCTAATGTAACAGACTTTCTTAAAGTGCTAAAAACCAAGCATGTCCCCTTCAGACTAAGATGCACCTGATCCAAATCATGGTTTTGGGTTTTCAATCACCTCACATGCATGCAAAAGATGGACAATGAATAGGAAGACCCAAGAAAAACTGATGCCTTTTAACTGTACTGTTGGCAGGAATATCGAATATACCACAACCAACCAAAGAACTAACAAATCTGTCTTGTAAGAAGTACATCCAGAAAGCTCCTTCAAAGTAAGAATGGTGACCCTGTATCCCCACAGATTTTGGACATGTTATCAGGAGGGACTAGTCCTTGGAGACAGATCCCAGGATTGGTAAAGAATCAGTGAAAGACAGGAAGACCCTCAAGGAGACAGACTACAGTCGCTGCAACAATACGCTCAAGCAGGAAAAGGATTGTGAGGATGGTGCAGGAGGACTGGGCAGTGTTTGAGTCTGTTGTACATGGGATTGTGATTGTGATGAGTTGACTTGAGAGCACCTGGCAACAACAACATAGAACTAGGTTTTCTTCAGCTCCTTTTAGCAGATGCTTGACCTTAAGGAAAATTCAAGTCAAGAAATAATACGTGTACCTGCCATATGCAAGAATATATCTAGTAAAACTGCCTTGAATTATTCATTGGATTACAATTCATTAATTAACATGGGTAAAACTAACTGAACTGTTACCAGAAAGTCATGGAATTACAGAATTAAAGGCAAGCAGACACCAAAAGACCACTTACTCCAACTTCTACAGCGGTGCAGCCATCTCTACTAAACACCCCTAACCACCAACCAACCACCATCTATGCGTTCAACTCACCCACTCACAAGCATGTACCTCTCCTGGACATCAGCTCCAGTTACTAGACAGTTTTTCCCATACTTCACTGAGCTCAAACCTGTTTGCCTGCCCTTTCCAGTCATTCGTTCTGGTTCTACCCCCACGACAGACATGGACAGACACAAATACAGACACGCACAGACACACCCTACCCTGGTCATCTGTCTTTGGATAAACTCTAGTTTATCTAGTTTATCTGATTCTTTACCAATCCTGGGATCTGTCTCCAAGGACTGGTCCCTCCTGATAACATGGTATCTAGGTACCATTGAATGAATTTGGACTCACGGTAACCCCATGTGACAGAGTAGAATTTGCCCATAGAGTTTTCTCAGTTGTGCCTTTTACAGGAACTGGTGCCAAGTGTTTCTCCTACGGAGCTGCCAGCCTTTTGGTTAGCAGCTGACTGCTTGACCATCTGCTCTTTCAGAACTCCTCTCAAATGTGGACTTTGGAACTGAATACATCGTTCCCTTTCTCTTGTCTATATATATTTAAAACTTAATATTATTAATAAAGTTATATTTATTGTAGAAATTTATGACAGCAGAGAAAAGCAAAAATAAGTTAACACAGAAATAATAATATTTTGTCATACATCCTTAATATTTTTTGTATTTTTATTGTACTTTAGATGAAGATTTACAGAACAAACTAGTTTCTCATTAAACAGTATACACTGTTTTATGAAACTGGTAAACAACTACAAGACATGTCAACACTCCAGCCTCTCACCTTGGATTCCCTAATACCAGTTTTCCTGTCCCCTTTTCTGCCTTCTAGTCCTTGCCCTTGGGCTGGTATGCCCCTTCAGTCTCATTTTATTTTACGGGACTGTCTAATCGTTGGACAAAGGGTGAACCTCAGGAGTGACTTCAGTACTGAGCTGAAAGAGCATACAAGGACCATACTTGCAGGGTTTCTCCAGATGCCAGCAGGCCAGCAAATCTGGTCTTCCTTTTTAAATTAGAACTTTGCTCTACATTTTTCTCCAACTCTGTCCAGGACCCGCTACTATGATCCCTGTTGGAGCAGTCCATGGCAGTAGGTAGAAACCATCTATTTGTACTGGACCAAGTCTGGTTGAGGCCATGGTAGATGTGGTCTATTAATCCTTTGGACTAATCTTTCCCTTGTGTGTTTGGTTTCCTACATTCTTCCTTGCCCCTGAAGAGATGAGACCAGTGGAGTATCTCAAAGGGCTACTCACAGCGTTTTAGGACCCCAGTCACTACTCACCAAAGTAGAATGTATAACATTTTCTCGATAAAGTATCTTATGACAACTGAGCTAGATGTTCCCCAAGACCATGGTCCCCAGAGCCTTCAGCCCAGCAATTTGATCCCTCAGGGACTTTGCATGTGTCTAAGAAGTTCCATGACCTTACCTTGTTCAAATTGTGCTGGCTTCCTGAATATTCTGTACTGTCTTACCCTTCACCAAAGTTACCACTTATCTTGTCTGTTCAGTGTTTTTCCAATCCTCCCTACCCCTAGTAGCCATAAAAAATGTTCCTTTTAGTATATAAATCTTTTAATAAGGTTTTACGGTAGTGGTCTCATACAATATTTGTCCTTTTGTGATTGATTTATTTCACTCAGCTCAGTGCCCTCCAGATTCATCCATGTTATGAGATGCTTTATAGCTTGACTGTTTCTTTAATGTTGTATAATATTCCTTGTGTGTACATACCACAGTTTGCTTATCCATTTATATATTGATTCTATCTTCTTGCTATTGTGAACAATGCTGCAGTGAACATGGCTGTGCATACGTCTCTTCTTGTGGAGATCCTCATTTCTTTAGGATATATTCCTAGGACAGAGATTTCTGGATCACATGGTATCTCTATTTCTAGCTCTCTAAGGAAGCACTATATTGTTTTCCAAACTGGTTGTATCATTTTTCATTCCAACCAGAAGAGTTTCCATCATCCTATAGTCTCACCAACATTTGTTATTTCCTGTTTTTTTTGATTCATGCCAGTAAAGCTGGGTTGAGATGGTATCTCATTGTGGTTTTGATTTGCGTTTTTCTAATGACTAGAGATTGCAATCATTTCCTCATTTGTTTGTTGGCTGCTTGAATGTCTTCTTTGGTGAAGCGTCTGTTCATTTCCTTTGCCTATTTTTTAAATTGGATTATTTGTCTTTTTGTTGTAGAGGTGTTGGATTTTCTTGTCAATTTTAGAGGTCAGATCTTTGATTTGTAATAGCCAACTTTTTTTTTGTTTTTTCTCAGTCTGTAGGGACTGTTTTTACCGTTTTGGTGAAGTTTCTTCATGAAAATAAGTATTTAATTTTGAGATGATTTCAGTTATCTAGCTTATCTTCTGGAGTTTGTGTGTTGTTGGTTATGGCTTGTGTCCTGTTAATGCTGTGTACTAAGGCCTACAGCATTGATGTTGGTGTGAAGAGTTTTTTTGCAGATGGACATCAGCTTTGCCAGCACCATTTGTTAATAAGATTGTGTTTTCCCCATCTGGTGGACCTCGAATCCTTGTGAAAGATCAGATGACCATAGATGGTTGGATTGACATCTGAGTTCTCAATTCTATTCTATTGGTCAATGTACTGAACCAGTACCAGACTGTTTTGACTACTATAGCTGTATATTAGGTTCTGAGGTCAGGCAGTGTGAGTCCTCCTACTTTCTTCTTTGATAGAGCTTTGCTTATCTGGGGCTTCTTCCTTTTCCATATAAAGTTTTTGTTTATTTGTTTGCTTTATTTATATTTTTTAAATATTTTATTGTGATTTAAGTAAAAGTTTATAATCCAAATCAATTTGCCTCATAAAACCCTGAACATATACCACTATGCAACCCTAATTCTTCTCCCACCCTCCCATCCCATGACAGCACACTCCTCCTTTCTATCCTGTACTTCCTGTATCCATTCAGCCAATTCCTGCCCCCTTCCACCCTCTCATCTTGCCTCAGACAGTCTCAGGTATATAGTTCAGTCAGGAGCATATTCTTTGCTAGCATCACTCTATGTTTTTGTCCAGTCCAAAATTTGTCTGAAAAGTTAGCTTTGGAACCAGTTTCCACTCTGGGCTAACAAAAAGTCTGGAGGCCATGTCCTCAGGGGATCCTCCAGTGTGACGGACCATCAGGTGTGGTCTGTTAATAGAGCTCTGCACACCCCTTTTTCTTCCACTACAACAGGGACCTGATGTTGTGTTCCCTGTTAGGGCAGTTGGTGGTGTTGGCTGCGCACCATCTAGTTCTTCTGGTCTCATGATCATGTAGTCTCTGGATCATATGGTACCTTCTGTCATCTAAGTTCATATTTTCCTCATGTCCTGACATCCTTCATTCCCCTCTGCTCCACATAGATAGGAACCAACTGATGGTGCTTAGATGGTTGTTTGTGAGATGTAGGGGTCTTAATGGTATGAAGAACATTTTCTTAAAAAAAGAAAAATCTTAATTATGCCCATTAGCCTAGATGTCTCTTAAAACCATAGTCCCCAGTACCCTGTCCGTGCTACTCTGTCCTTCAAAATGTTGGGTTGTATTTAGAGAACTTTTTAGCTTTTGGTATAATACAGTTGTGCTAACCTCCCTTCTACTGCATGCTGTCACTCTCCTCACCAAACCCAATTCGTATCTACTATCTAATCTACGAATACCCCTCTCCCTATTTACCCTTGTTACCATCAAAGATTATTTTGTTCTGTGCTTAAACTTTATCTTAAGTCCATATAACAGTCTCACACAATATTTGTCCTTCTGCATCTGGCATTTCACTCAGTATCATAACACCTTCCAGATGACTCCATGTTATATTTCCTATAATCATCATTGTTCTTTGTTAGGTCATGGTATCCCATTGTGTGACTATACTATAGTTTGTTTATCCATTCATCTTTTGTTAGGTACATATGTTGATTTTATCTTTTTGTTATTGTGGACAGTACTACAATAAACATTTGTGTGCATGTATCTGTTCATGTGACAGCCTTTAGTTTTCTAGGAAATATTCCAAGAAGTAGGACTGTTGGATCATATGATATTTCTATTTCTAGCTTTTTCAGAAAGTCCCAAATTGGTTGTACCATTTTACCTTCTCCCTGTAGAAGGGTTCAAGTCTCTCTGAAACCTCTCTAACATTCATTATTTAGTGTTCTTTCTTTTGATTAATGCCAGCCTTGTTGGGATGACATGGTATCTCATTGTAGTTTCAAGTTGGATTTCTCTGATGGCTAATGATCATCAATATTTCCTCAGGTATCTGTTAGCCACCTGAATGTCTTCCTTGTGCCTATTTATACTTTTTTGCCCACTTTTTAAATTGGGTTATCTGTCTTTTTCTTGTTGAGGTTTTCCAGGATCTTGCACATTATGGAGATTAGACACTGATCAAATTTGTGGTAGCCAAAAACTGTTTCCCAGTCTAAAGGTAATCTTTTTACTCTTTTGGTGAAGTTTTTGGGTGAACATAAATGTTTAATTTTTCAGAGTTCCCAGTTATCTATTTTCCCTACTGGTGTTTGTACATTGTTGGCAATGTTTTGTAGTGTGTTTATATCATGTATTTGGGCTTCTAGTGTTGTCCTTATTTTTTCTTCCATAATCTTTATTGTTTTACATTTTATATTTAGGTCTCTGATCTACTTTGAGTTAGTCTTTGTGCATGGTGTGAGACAAGGGTCTTTGTATTTTTTTTTAGAGATGGGAACCCTGGTGGAAACCCTGGTGACGTCGGGGCTAAGTGCTACAAATCTACCAGGTACTCCTTTCAAACTCTATGGGGCAGTTCTACTTTGTCCTATACGGTCACTATGAGTCAAAATCAACTCAACAGCAGTGAGGGGTTTTTTGTTGTTGTTAAAGAGATTGTCTTTTCTCCAGTTTACAGACTTTGGACCTTTGTGAAATATCAGCTGCCCATAGGTGGGCAATGTTATATCTGGATTCTCATCCTGTTCCATTCTATTTTTGTACTAGTACCAGGCTATTTTGACTACTGTGGAAGTATAACAGGTTCTAAATTCAGGTAGAGTGAGGCCTCTCACATTGTTCTTCTTCAGTAATGCTTTATTTATCCAAGGTTTCTTCCCTTTCTATATGAAGTCGGTGATATGTTTCTCCATCTCATTTTAAAATGCCACTGGAATCTCTATTGGTATTGCACTGTATCTATAGATCACTTTGGATAAAACAGATACTGTCATGATGTTAAGTCTTCCTGTCCGTGAGCAAAGTAGGTTTCTCCATATATGTATGTCTGTTTTGGTTTCCTGCAGTAGAGTCTTGTAATTTTGTTTGTATAGGCCTTTTGCATCTCTGGTTAGATTTATTCCTAGGTATTTATTTTATATTCATGGAGGCTACAGTAACTGCAACTGATTTGGTGATTTCCTTTTCGATGGTCTCTTGGTTGCTGTAAAGAAATGCAACTTATTTATGTATGTTTATCTTGTAACCTAATACTTTGCTGAACTCTTCTATTAGTTCCAGTAGTTTTTTTTGTGTATTCCTTAGGGTTTTCTGTATGGAAGATCATATTATCTATAACTTACCAATCTGAATGCCCTTTATTTCTTTATCTTGCCTGATTGCTCAGGCTAGAACCTCCAGCACAATGTTGAATAAAAGTAGTGACAATAGGCATCCTCGTCTGGTTCCCATTGTCAAAAGCAATGCTTTCAGACTCTCTGTTTAGAATAATGTTGGCTCTTGGCTTTGCATAGATACATCGATTATGTTGAGGAATTTCCCTTCTATTCCTATTCTGCTCAGAGTTTTTAACATGGAGGAGTGTTGGACTTTGTCAAATGCCTATTCTGCAACAACTGATAAAATGAAGTGGTCCTTGTCTTTTGTTTCATTTATGTGGTTGGTTATATGGATTGTTTTACTGGTGTAGAACCATCCCTGCATCCCTAGTATGAATCCCACTTGGTCATGGTGAATTACTTTTTGATATGTTGTCAAATTCTATTGGCTAGAATTTTTTCAAGAATTTTTATATCCAGTTTCATGAAATATTGGTCTGTAATGTTTCTTTTTCGTGCTGTCTTAACTGGTTTTGACATCAGGTTTATACTGGCTTCATGGAATGCATGGAATGTATGCCATCTTTTACTATGCTCTGGAATACCTTTAGTAACAGTGGTGGTAACTCTTCTCTGAAAGTTTGGTAGAATTCTCTAGTGAAGCTGTCAGGGCCAGGGATTTTTACACTTAGGAGTTTTTGAATCACATTTCCAATCTCTTCTTTTGTGATGGGGTTATTTTGTTGCTCTGTGCTAGTTTTGGTAAGTGATATGTTTCTATAAATTTGTCCATTTCCTTTAGGTTTTCAAATTTATTCAAGTACAATTTTTCATATTATGATTCTTTTACTGCAGTGGGGTCTGTTGTGATATCACCTATCTTATTTCTTATTCTAGTTATTTACTTCTTGTCCTGTTCTTCTTTTCTCCATTTGGCCAATGGTTTATCAATTTTGCTGGTCGTTAAAAAAGAGAAAAACAGCTTTGGGTCTTCTTAACTCTTTTGGTTGTTTTTTCTATTCTCTATTTCCTTTAGTTCTCCTCTGATTTTTATTATTTGCTTTCTTCTGGTGCCTAAGAAGTTTTTTTGATGCTCTCTCTCCTCTTGTTCAAGCTGTATAATTAATACTTGGAGTTGGTCTCTTCTGTCATTTTTGATATGTGTATTTATTGATATAAATTGACCTCTGAGCACAGCGTTTGCTGTGTCCCATAGATTCCAGTAGCATGTGTTTTCATTCTCATTTGAGTCTACAGATTTCTTTATTCCACCCTTGAAGTCTTCTATAACCCAATGATTTTTGAGCAAGGTGCTGTTCAATTTCCATGTGTTTGATTTTTTTCTTCTGTTAGTGACATCTAGTTTTATGGCTTTATAGTCTGAAAAGATGCTTTGTAGCATTTCAATACTTTGAATTTTGTTAAGGATTGCTTTGTGGCCTAATATGTGGTCAATACTGAAGAATGCTGCATATGCATTGGAAAAGAGAGTATATTTGACTGCTGTTAGGTGGAGTATTCTTCATGTGTTTATAAGGTCAAGTTGGTTGATTGTGGCATTTACATCTTCTATATCTTTTTTGAGCTTTTTCTGGATGTTCTGTCCTTCACTGAGAGTGGTGAGTTGAAGTCTCCTATTATTATTGTGGAGCTGCCTATTTCTGTTTTCAACACAGATTGTGTTTCTTCTATGTATTTTGGAGTCCGGTGGTTGGATGTGTAGATATTTAATATGGTTATGTCCTCCTGGAGTATTAAGCCTTTAATCATTATATGATATCCTTCCATATCCAATGTGGTGGATTTTACTTTAAAGTCTATTTTATTGGTGATGCATATTGCCACTGCTGCTCTTTTTTGAGTGTTGTCTTGGTTGGCTTGGCTAGCCTGATATATTTTTTCCTTCCTTTGAGGTTTAGCTTATTCATGTATTTGAGTCTAAGGTGTGTCTCCTGCAAGCAGCACATAGATAGGTCATTTCTTTTTTTATCCAATCTGCCACTCCCCATCTCTTCATTGTTGCATTTAGTCCATTTACACTCAGTGTGATTATTGATAGGTATGAGCTTAGTGGTGTCATTTTGATGTCTTTTTTCGTGTGTTGTAAACCATTTCTTTATTCCATTTAATTTTCTGTGCTGAGTCTTTTTTTTTTTTTATGTGTTTTCATTTCACCTTTTCCAATGCTGGTGATTTTGTATTTACTGAGACTTAATGTTTTTCTTGTTTTTTATTTTAACGCATAGGTCTGATAGTTTCCTTTGTAGTACCTTAATATTTACCTTATTTTTCTAAATTTAAACCAATTCTTAATTTCTTTATATTGCCTTGACTTCCTCTTCATATGAAACATCTATGACTACATTTTTTTCTGGGTTCCTCCTTTTTACTATAATGCTTACATAATGACATCTCTGTTTCCTTATTTTTGGTGTTTCACCTATGATTTATTTTTTTGATTCCTTATTTGGGTTGATATCAAGTTGCATTGTTCTATGTTCTGGTCTTGGGTTATTACCTACCGTTACTGGTTTTCTAAACAAAGGATTCCCTTTAATATTTCTTATAGTTTTGCTTTGGTTTTTTTCAAATTCCCTAGATTTCTGTTTATCTGGAAATGTCCTAATTTCACCACTATATTTAAGAGACTGTTTTCCTGGATGTGTAATTCTTGGCTGACAGTTATTTTCCTTCAAGTTTTTGTATATGTCACCCCATTGCCTTCTTGATTGTATCATTTTAGTAGTCAAAGCTTAGTCTTACAGACTTTTCCTTTGTAAGTTATTTTTTGTTTATCAAAAGTGTATCCTTTAGTTTTGGCACATTTGATTATAATGTGCCTTGGTTTCCTTCTTTTACGATCTACCATGTTTGGAGTTCAATAAGTATCTTGGATTGGTATCTTCTCATATCTAATGGCATCAGAGAAGTTTCCCGTCAGCAAATGTTTGACAATTTTCTCTTATTTTCAGTTCTCTTCCCTGTTCTGGTATTTCAAACATTCGTAGATTTTTCCTTTTCATAGTCTTGCATAATTCTTAGTGTTTCTTGGCTTTTTAAAGTTTTTTTTCCTGACTTTTCCTCAAATATGTTGATGTCATGTGTTTTATCATGATTAATTCAGGCTTCTTCTGCTCTTTTGACTTTCTGTTGAGTTGTCTAACTGTAATTTTATTATTAATTTTTTGAATTTGTAATTTTTGCCACTCTGCTTTCTTGTAACTTGTTTGTAATTACGTTCTGCTGCATTTTGCCTTATCTCCTTCCTCATCTCTTGAAAAATTCTAAATATTTATCTTTTGCATTCTACATCTAATAATCCAGGAATTTTTCTTCCTCTGGAAAATTTGATTCTTTCTTTTGGAAGCTTTCTGAAGAGATCATGGTCTGCTCCTTTAAGTGTTGTGATATGGACTGCTGATTCTGAGCCCTCAGAAAATTGTAGTTATTTTTATTTACCAACTGTGTTCTAGCTTCTTGCTTTAAAATGTAGTTTACTTTTCTCAGATAGATTCAGCTCAGGTATCCAAGTGGTCAGTCACCAAGTGTGTGGAGCAGGCTCTCACCCAGTGTCCTAGATGGGCTAGGCTGACTGGAATTGACACAAGAATCTGGCTGCAGCTGCAATGAAAGGCAGGTGCTTAACAGCTGTCACTGCCTGTCAGTTAGCATACCCCCTTACATCTGAATCTAGGTAAAGGAAAAGATTCTGCTCTTATTTTCTTTTCTTTTCTTTTCTTCCCCCTTCCTTGAGTTTGCTAAACTGTTTCCTCCTCTGAGTCTCAGAAAATGCTTCAGGGCAGACTTAAGGAGTCCTGCTTCTGGCTCAGTTAATGGCACCAGATTTCAGAGCCTAGTGCAGTGCAGAGAAGGGAGAGGAGTAAAATTCAGGGTGGACCTGAACAGTCCTACTTGAGCTTAAACAGTCCTACTTACTGCTCTATTAGTGGTGTCAGACTCTAGTACTTGGTGCAGTTCAGAGAAGGGAGGGAGGAGCACTGGGAGAAGGGAGACTGGCCCATGCTGAAGGAAAGATTCGCATCTCACATATGGCAGGTTACACACAATGACTTAGCTTTCAACAATCTAGTACTGTCCCTCACTGGCTCCAGAGGTACAAATGGACTCTCTAGGCCATCATCTCCAATGAGGCAAACACCCACCAACCTCCTATCTGGCCCACCACGCAGTATGACTGCTTCCTGGCAGGTCGGGTCTGTGGAATCCTATCCACTTCTGGTGCTATTCTCCTTCCCCATTGCTCAGTCCAATTTCTCAACTTCCCTTTTGATGTTCAGAGCTTCTAGGATGTCATATGTACTGGATTCCTTTGTTTTGGGTCTCTGCTGTTAGAGAGACTGTGGGAAGCATCCTTCTACTCCAGTATTTTGGCCCCACTCCCTTTTCCATAAAGTTAATGATTAGTGTTTTCCATCTTTTTAAAGAATGTTGTCAGTATTTGGAATGGGAATGCATTGTATTTGTAGATTGCTTTGGGTAGAAATGTTATTTTCACAAGGTTTAGTCTACTTATCCACGAGCATGGCATGTTTTTCTATTTATGTAGATATCCTTTCGTTTCTTGCAGGAGTGTTTTGTAGTTTTCTTTGTGTACGTCTTTTACATCCTTGGTTAGATTTAGTCCAGAGTATTTTATTTTTTAAGGGAATATTATAAATGGTATTGTTTAATCAATTTTCTTTTCATCACTCTCTTTATTGATGTATAGGAATTCAATGTAATTTTTTGTGTTGATCTTTTATTCTGTGACTAAGCTGAAACTGTTAGTCCCAGTAGTTTTCTCACTGAGTCTTTTTTTGAGTTTTCTATGTGTAAATTTCAAATCATTTACAGAGAGGGACAGTTTTCTTAATTACTAATTTGGATGCCCTTTATTTCTTTTCTTGCCCTATTGTCCTAGCTAGAACTTTCAGCACAATATTAAATAGGAGTGATTATAAATGGTATCCTTGTCTTGTTCCTGTTTTCAGTGGAATGTTGCCAGCCTCTCTCCATTAAGAACGATGTTGGCCATTGATTTTGCATAGATGCCCTTTATTATGTAAGGAAGTGTCCCTTCTATACCTATTTCTTTGAGAGTTTTTATCAGGAATGGGTGTTGGACTTTGTTGAATACCTTTCTTTATCTATTAAGATGATCATGTGATTCTTTTCTTTCCATTTATTTATGTGGTTGATTATGTTGATTGATTTCCTAATGTCAAACTATCCTTGCATACCTGGTATGAATACCACTTGGTCATAGTGTATTATTTTTTTGATATGATGCTGAATTTTATTGGCTAGAATTCTTTTTTCCTTTTTTTTATTATGATTGAATGAAAATGTACATTCCCACATAAATTTGCATGCTGACCTATATGCAGCTTCCACTGCTCTCCCTGCACAGTGATAGCACACTCGTCCTCTCTGCTCCATACATGTCTTATCTTCCCAGCAGTCTCCTATCTTCTCTCCATACATTCCTCTCCCTCCAGCATGAGGTCAACAGGACGACCTCACATAGATGCCTAGAACCATAAAGTGCTGACACAGTATGGTCCCTCTGTGTCACCAAGTCCAATTCATTCCTGTCCGAAAAGTTGACCTTCATTATGATTTATGGACAGGAGCAGCATCAGGGCCAGAGGCCATGCTTCCAGGGGAACCCCAAAGTCCCTGGACCATCAACTGTGGTCTTTTAGTGGAGATCTCAGGGTGCACCCCTATTTATATTTGTGCTGCCAGTGAGACTCAACTTTGTGAGCTCCATCGTGGCTATCACTGGTGGTGGCTAGGCACCATCTGGTTCTTCCAGTAACAAGTTGATGTAGACATCCACTCACGTGGGTCTGTCTTCTGGATTCTCCTTCCCCTATGTCATTATGGACACTGGTGATCATCTGTTTCTGCTAAGCTGGGACCAGTTGCCGTACCCTCAGATGGCAGCTCGGCAGCTTTTAAGACCCCAGACGCCACTCAACAATGTGGGCTGCAGAGAGTCCTCATTAGCAAAATGCTAGTTGTGCCAATTGGCCTCAATTTCCCCTTAGAGCACAGTCCCTGGCCCCCAACCCCAGCTACTCTGTCGCTGCAATTTTGGGTTAAGATGGGAGGAGTACACAAGTTGTGTTGAAGTCCCATTAGTATTGATCTTCTAACTAATGTGTGCTGTCACCAATTTCACCCAACCAAATTTCTAACAACTATCTAATCTAAACCCTCCACCCTCACCCTCCTGCCCTTCCCACCTTTGGAGCCATCAAAGAGCCTTTTCTGTTATGCATGAGTCTGCTTTTAAGTTCTATCGTAGGAGTCTGACTACTTTCACTCAACATAATGTCTGCCAGTTCAAACCAGGTTAAGAGATGTTACCTGCTATCATCCTTGTTCTTTAGCATTGCATAGTGTTCCATTGAGTATATGTACCATAGTTTACCTATCCATTCCTCCTTTGCTGGGCATCTGGGTTGATTCCATCTTTTTGCTATTGCAGACTGTGCTGTAGTAAACGTTCATGTGCATCTATCAGTTGGTGTGAATGGCCTTGATTCTGTAGGATATATTCCAAGTAGTGGAATTACTGGGTCAAATGGTATATCTATATCCATTATTTTAAGATAGCGCGAGATTGCTTTCTGAAGAGGTTGCACCATTTTGCAATCCCACCAACAGTGTAGAAGAGTTCCAATCTTTCCACAGCCTCTCCAGCATTTAGTGTTTTGCGTTTTTTGGATCATGGCCAACCTTGTTGGGGTGAAACGGTATCTCATTGTCATTTTGATTTGAATTTGTTCAATAGCTAATGATCGTGAGCATGTCTGCATGTGTTTTTTGGCTGCCTGGATCTCCTCTTTAGAGAAGTGTCTGTCCATCTTCTTTGCCCATCGCTTAATTGGATGATTTATCTTTTTCTTATTGATATTTTGTAATATCTTACAGATTATGGAGATCAGGTGTCAGTCTGACATAGAGTTGTCAAATATTTTTTCCCATTCTGTAGCTGGCCTTTTAATTCAAGTCTTTGGATGAGCAAAAGTGACTGATTCTTAGTAGTTCCCATTTATCTATTTTCTCTTCTGTTGTTTGCGGTTTGTTTGACAGATTTTGAAGTCTGTCTGTGTTGTGTATTAAACCTTCCATTGTTGTTCCTACTTTTTCTTGGATGAACTTTATCATTTTAGATTTGATATTTAGGTCTTTTATCCAGTTGGAGTTGGTTTTTGTATAAGGTGTAAGATATGGGTCCTTTCAGTTTTTTGCAGATGGATGTCCAATTTTGCCAGCACCATTTGTTGAAGAGATTGTTTTTACCCCAGTTTAATGTCTTAGGGCCTTTGTCGAATACCAACTGTTCATAGGCAGATGATGTCATCTCTGGGGTCTCAATTCTGTTCCATTGATCCATCTGTCTGTTTTTGTACCAGTACCAGGATATTTTGACTACTGTGGCAGTGTAAGAGGTTCTAAGGTTGGGCAATGAGAGGCCTCCCAGTGTATTCTTCTTTAGCATGTTTTACTTATCCGGGGCTTCTTCCTTTCCAGACAAAGTTGGTAATTCATTCCTCCATCTCATTAAAAAATGTCACCATAACTTGTACTGAGATTGCTTTGGGTAAAATAGACATTTTCACAATGTTAAGGGTAGGTTTCTCCATTTATGTAACTCTCTCTTAGTTTCTTGTAGTAAGGCCTTGTAGTTCTCTTTCTAAAGGTCTGTTATTTCTCTGGCTAGATTGATTCCTAGGTACTTTATCTTCTTAGGGGCTACAGTAAATGGTATGGAATTGGTGATTTCTTCCTTAACAATCTCGTTGTTGGTATAAAGGAATCCTACTGATTTACTTAGGTTTATCTTGTATCCTGAGACATTGCCAAACTTTTCTATCAGTTTGAGTAGTTTCCTTATGGATTCTTTGGGATTCTCTGCATATACAATCATATCATCTGCAAATAGGAAGATTTTTAGTTCTTCTTTTCTGATGCAGATGCCCTTTATTCCTTGGTCTTGTCTAATTGCTCTGGCTAGAACTTCTAGTACAATGTTGAATAGGAGAGGTGAGAGTGGGTATCCTTGTCTGGTTCCTGTTCTCAAGGGAAACTGTTTTAGTGTCTCTCCATTCAGGATGTCGTAGGCAGTCGGCTTTGTATAAATGGCCCTTATTGCATTGAGGAATTGGCCATCTATTCCTATTTTGCTGAGAGTTTTTAGCATGAATGGGTATTGGACTTTATCAAATGCCTTTTCTGCATCAAGAGACAAGATCAGGTGGTTCTTGTCTTTTGTGTTATTTATGTGGTTGATCACATTAATTGTTTTTCTGATGGTGAATCAGCCTTGCATCCCTGGTATGAATTCAGCTTGGTCATGATGGATTATTTTTTGATATGTTGTATTCTATTGGCAAGAATTTTGTTGAAGATTTTTGCATCTGGATTCATGAGTAATATCGGTCTGTAGTTCTCCTTTTTGTTGGGTCTTTCCCTGGTTTTGGTAGCAAGGTTATGCTGGCTTCATGAGGAATTTGGGAGTACTCCATTCCTTTCTATACTGTGAAATAGTCTCAGTAGTATTGGAGATAACTCTTCTCTAAAAGCTTGGTAGAATTCTGCAGTGAAGCCATCTGGGCCCGGGCTTTCTTCGGTGGGCAGTTTCTTGATGACTTTTTCAATCTCTTCCTTTGTGATGGGTTTATTATGTTGTTCTGCTTCACCTTGTGAAATTTGGGTAGGTGATATGAATCAAGGAATTTGTCCATTTCCTCTAGGTTTTCAAATTTGTTAGAATACAGTCTTTCATAGTATTCAGCTATGATATGTTTTATTTTTGCTGGATCTGCTGGACAACTCCCCTCTCATTTCTTATTTGGGTTATTTGTTTCCTTTCCTGTTTTTCTTTAGTAAGCTGTCTAGAATTTTGTTGAGGATTTCTGCATCTATATTCATCAAAGCTATTGGTATATAATTTTCTGTTTTGTGACATTTTTGCCTGGTTTTGGTATCTGGTTTATGCTGGCTTCATAGAATGGATGTGAAGTAGGACTTCTTCTGTACTCTGAAACAGTTTCAGTAGTACTGGTGTAAACTCTTCTTAAGAATGTTTGGTAGAATTCTCCAGTGAAGCCATCTGGACTTGGGCTTTTTATTTTATTGGGAATTTTATGATGATGATGATTACCTTTTCATCCTCTTCTTTTGTTATGGGTCTGTTCAGATTTTCAACATCAGTTTGTGTTAGTTTGGGTAGGTACTGTGTTTCCAGAAATATGTCCATTTCCTTTAGGTTTTCAAATTTTTTGGAGTACAGTTTTTCTTAATACCTTATTATATGATCCTTTTAATGTAATCTGAGTCTGTGGTAATGTCCCCCATTTCATTTCTTATTTGGGTTATTTTCATCCTCTCCTCTTTTGTTTTGCCAACTTAGCCAGTAGTTGTTGATCCTTTCAAAGAACCAACATTCAGTTTTGTTGAGTTTTCCTATTATTTTTCTATTCTCTGTCTCATTTGTTTCTGCTCTGATTCCTTATTACTCCTTTCTTCTGGTCATGGTGGGATTTTTGGTTTTTATTTTTTGCTGTTTTCTTTCTATTTGTTCAAGTTATATAGTTAATGTTGATTCTGTCCCTTTCTTCTTTTTTGATGTGTGCATCTATTGCTATAATTTGACCTCTGAAGACTGCTTTGCTATGTTCCAAATGTTTGGGTATGGTGTGTTTTCATTCTCATTCAGTTCTATGAATTTTTTAATTCTGTCTCTGATTTCTCTGTTACTCAGTGGTTTTTAAGCATGATATTATTCAATTTCCAAGTAATTGATTTTTAGCCTTACTCTTTTTATTGTTAATTTCTTCTTTGATGGTACTTTGGTCACAGAAGATACTTTGTGTTATCTTAATGTTTTCAATTTTGTTGAGGGTTGCTCTGAGGCTTCAGATGTGGCCTATTCTGGTGAGTGTTCCATGTGCATTGGAAAACAATGTGTATGTTGCAGTGGTTGGACAGAATGTTCTAGATATGTCTAAGAGGTCAAGTTGGCCAGTGGTGCCATTTAACTCTTGTATCTTTGTTGAGTTTCTTTCTAGATGCTTTGCTCTTTACTCAAAGTGGTATGTTAAAGTTTCCTACTACTACTGTAGAGCTGAATTTCTCTTTTCAGTGCTGTTAGTAGAGCTCAATTTCTCTTTTCAGTGTTGTTAGAGCTTGTTTTACATATTTTGGAGCCCTATCACTCGGGGGCATAGATGTTTATTATGGTTCCATTTTCATGATGGGTCATTACTTTAATCATTATATAGTGCTTTTCTTTTTCTTTTATGGTGGATTTAGTCTTAAAGGCTGTTTTACCTAAGATTATTATTGCCACTTCTGCTCTTTTCCAGTACCTATTTGCTTCATATAATTATTTCAATCCTTTGATTTTTAGTAAATTTACATCTTCATTTCTCAGGTGTGTCTCTTGTACACAGTATACTGACAGGTATAGTTTTTTAACCCACTCTGTTACTCTCTGTCTCTGTACGGGTGCATTTAGACCATTTACATTCAGTGTAACTATATTTTATTGGTGTCATTTTATAATGCTTTTTGGAGGGGCAGGGAGAATGCTGACATTTTCTTTGTTTCTCTTATCCTCCTGGGCTGAATCCCTTTTGTTTGTGAATTTCTCTTTTATTTCTTTTGCTTTTGAAGATTTTGCTTTCATTGAGACTTCTTTTTTTTTTCCTTCCCTATTTTGATGAGTAGGTTTGTTAATTTTCCTTGTGATTACCTTCAAACTTACCCTTATCTTCCTAGGTTTGAACCAGTCTATTATTACTTGGAATTGCCTTGCTTTCCTCTCCACTAGAAAGTTTTATGCCTACATTATTTATTCCTTCTTCTATTGTTCTGACATTGGTGTCATTTGTAGATTAACCCCTCTCGTTCCCTTCCGTAATTTTTTTTGTTTTGGATAGTCCTTACGAATTTGTTTTCTAGGTTGGAGTCTGGCTGGTACAATCTTGCATCCTAGATCCAGACTGTGGTCTGATGTTGTTTGTTCTCAGACTGAAGGACTTCCTTTAGCAAGTCTTGTAATTTTTGGCTTGCCTTTTACATAGTTCCTTAATTACTGTTTATCTGGAAATGTCCTAATTTCACCATCATATTTGAACAAGATACTTTCAGGATACATTATTCTTGATTGACAAGTTTTGTTTATTTCAAGGTTTCATATATGTAATCCCATTGTCTTCTTGCCTGTGTGGTTTCTGCCAAATAATCAGAACTTAACTGTTTCTCCTCTCTAAATATCTTTTTTCTCAAACTGCTCTCACAATTCTTTGTCTTTTGTTTTAGCAATTGTGGTTATGATATGCCTTGGTGATTTTCTTTTGGGGGTCTATCCTATGTGGGGTTCTTTCAGCTTCTTGGATGGTCAGCTTTTTAAAATATCTTTCATGGTATTAGGGAAGTTTTCTGTCAGTAATTCTTCAGTGATCCTCTCTGCATTTTCTGTTTTTTCTCCCTGTTCTGGACCTCTGATCACCTGCAAATTTTTACTTTTGATTGTGTCTCACATAATTCTCAGGGTTTCTTCCTACCCAGTTTTGCCAACACCATTTGTTGAAGAGATGGTTTTTTCCCCAGTTCATGAACTTTGGGCCACTATCAAATATTAGCTGCTCATAGGTGGATGCTGTTATGTCTGGGGTCTCTATTCTGTCCCATTGTTCTACGTGTCTGTTTCTGTACCAGTATCAGCCTGTTTCGACTACTGTGGCAGTGTAACAGGTTCTCAAGTCCCGTAATGTGAAGCTTCCCACTTTGTTCTTCAATAACACTTTACTTATTCAAAGCTTCTTCCTTTTCCATATAAAGTTGGTGTGGCGGTCAGGATTATGTCAACTTGGCTACTACCTATTTGGCTGCTGTATTAAGTGGCAGGGCAGGGTTTGTGGTGGCTCCCTGCCCCTCGGCTCTCATCTCGTGACACTGACTACGGCTGCTGATCGCTCACGTGACCAGGAGCTTCTGCTCTCTTGTTCCAGAATCGGGTTCCAGGACTTGAGCTAGCAGCTGTTGGGCTCATCAGTCCTTACAGTCGGCACTTGAGAGTCCTGCTCCCTGACCTGCCGATCCTGGGTTCGCCACCCTCTGTCACTTCGTCTCGCCACCAGCTTGGGATCCACTGACCTACACAACCGGTGATCTGCAACTCTGGTCTCTGACTTACTGACCTTGGGTTCCTCAGCTTCCGTGGACACGTGAGGCTTGTGCCAGAGCTTGGGATATTCAGCTTCTGTGATTATGTGAGCTGTTTCCTATATTTGTACCTATCTATCTGTCTATACATATATATTATAAATCTTTCCTTGTACCTACACGTGTTACTGGTTTTGCTTCCCTAGAAAACCCAGCCTAAGACAGTTGGTGATTCATTTCTCCATCTCATTAAAAAATGCCATTGGGATTTATATTGGGATTACATTGTACATATACATTGCTCTGGGTGGAATAGAGATTTTCATAATAATAAGGCTTCCTATCTATGACCAAGGAAGGTTTCTCCACTTAGGTATGTCTCTTTCAGTTTCTTGCAGTAGAATCTCATATATTTATTTTGTGTAAGTCTTTTATATTTCTGGCTAGATTTACTCCTATGTATTTTATATTCTTGGGGGCTATCGTAAATGTTACTTAGTTGGTGATTTCCTCTTTCTTATTCTCTTTGTTGTTTTAAAGGCATCCAACTGATTTATTTGTATTTATCGTATATGCTGATACTTTGCTGGGCACTTCTATTAGTTCCAGTAGCTTTTCTGTGGACTTTTTAGGGTTTTCTGTGTATAAGATCGTATCATCTGCAAATAGAGAGATTCACTTCTTCTTTACCAATGTGGATGCACTTTATTTCTTTACCTTGTCTGATTGCTCTGGTTATAGTCTCCAGCACAATGCTGAATAAGAGTAGTGACACCGGGCATCCTTGTTTAGATCCCTTTTTCTAGGGAAATGCTTTCAGACTCTCTCCATTAAGAATGATGTTGGCTCTTGGCTTTGCATAGATGTCCCTTATTATGTTGAGGACTTTACCTTCTATTCCTATTCCACTGGGAGTTTTTAAAATGAGTGGGGGTTGGATGTATCAAAGTTCCTTCCTGCACCAATTGATAAAATCAAGTCATTTTAATCTTTTGTTTTATTTACATGGTTGGTTGCATTAATTAGCTTTCTAATGTTGAATGATCCCTGTATCCCTGATTGAATCATACTTGGTCAGTTTGAATTCTTTTTGATATGTTGTTGACTTCTAATGGCTAGAATTTTGTTGGGGATTTCTACATCTAAGTTCATAAGAGATATTGGTCTGTAATTTTGTTTTCTGTGCTACCTTGACATGGTTTTGGTATCAGGGTTATACTGGATTCAAGGATGAATTTGGAAGTGTTCCATCATTTTTTATGCTGTGAAATACCTTTAGCAATACTAGTGTTAACTCTTCTGTCAAATTTTGGTAGAATTCTCCAGTGAAGCCTACTGGACCAGGGTGTTTTTCTGATTGGTATTTTTTTTAGTTACTTTTTCAATCTCTTCTTTTGTGATGCATTTATTAAGTTTTTCTACTTCTATTTGTATCATTGTTGGTAGACAGCGTTCTTCTAAAAATTTGTCCATTTCCTCCAGGGTTTCAAATTTATTACAAATTTTCATAGTATTTTGTTATGATTCTTTTAGTTTCAGTTGGGTCTGTCATGCCCATCTCATTTTTTATTCAAGTTATTTGCTTCCTCTCCTGTTTTTCTTTTGTCAGTTTGGCCAATGATTTAACAATATTATTGATCTAAAAAATAAAAAAAGCTTTTCATCCTGTTAACTCTTTCAACTGGTTTTCTTTTCTCTATTTCATTTAGCTCTGATCCAATTTTTCTTATCTGTTTTATTCTGGTCTTTGAGGGGGTTCTTGTGTTGCTCTGCTCTTACCTGTTTGAGTTGTAGGGTTAATTCTTTGATCTGGCCCCTTTTGTCATTTTGGATGTGTGCATTTATTGAGGTAAACTGACCTCTGAGCACTATTTTTGCTTTTCCCCATAGGTTCTGGTAGAATGTGTTTTCATTCACATTAGATTTAATGAATTTCTTTACTCTGTCCTGAATTCTTCCACAACCCAGAAGTTTTAGACCAAGGTGTTATTCAATTTTCAGTTGTTCAAATTTTTATCCTTGCTATTTCTCCTATTGATTTTGACTTTTACAGCTGTATGGTCTGAAAAGATGCTTGTAATATTTCAATGCTTTGGATTTTGTTAAGGTTTGCTTTATGGGCTAATATGTTGTCTATTCTGGAGAATATTCCACATGCACTGGAAAAGAAGGTATACCTGTCTGTTGTTGGGTGGAGAGCTCTGTATGTCTGTGAGGTAGAGTTAGTTGATTGTGGCATTTAGAACTTCCATATGTTTATTAAGCTTCTTTCTGGATGTTCTCTCCATCACCAAAAATTATGTGTTGAATTCTCCTACTACCACTGTGGAGCAGCCTATCTCACTTTTCAATGCTAATTGTGTGTAAATATTTGATATGGTTATGTCCTCTTGATGTATTGACCCTTTAGGCAATATATAGTAACGCTGGTGGCATAGTGGTTTAAGTGCTATGTCTGCTAACCAAAAGGTCGGCAGTTCATATCCACCAGATGCTCCTTGGAAACTCTTTGGGGAAGTTCTACTCTGACCTCTAGGCTTGCTATGAGTCGGACCTGACTTGACAGCAGTGGTTTTTTTTCCTTGTCCACTATGGCGGATTTTACTTTAAAGTCTATTTTATCTGAAACTAATATTGCTACTCCTGTTCTTTTTTGCATGTTATTAGCTTGGTATCTACTTTTCCATCCTTTGAGTTTCAGTTTGTTTGTACTTTTAAGTCTAAGATGTGTCTCTTGTAGGCAGCATATAGAGGGATCACATTTTTTAACCATTCTGCTACTCTTTGTTTCTTTATTGGTACACTTAACCTATTTACATTCAATGTATTTATTGGTAGGTAGGAATTTAATGCTGCCATTCTGGTGGCTTTTTTGGTGTGTTGCTGACAGTTTCTTTGTTCTGCTTAATTTTCTGTGCTGAGTCATTTTCCTTTATGGATTTTGTTTTCATCCTTTCATTATTGTTTTTATATCTGTTGAGATTTCTCATTTTTTTTTCTTATTTTATGTGTAGAATTATTGACTTCATTTGTGGTTGCCCCAGTAGTCACATCTATTGATCTAAGTTTAAGCCAGTCTTTAAATTCTTTGTACTGTCTTGACTTCCTCTCTAACTGAAAGATTTATAAAGACATTAATTTGTCCCTATTTTGGGTATAATGTCATCAAGTATCAACTGAAACCTCTGTTTCTCCATTTTTAATGTTTTAGCTTTGATTTACTTTTGTGGATTCTCTATCCATGTTGGTATATAGATGCTCTGTCCTGTATTGTATCCTTGAGTGTGTATCTGATGTTACTGATTTTCTAATCAAAGAACTTCCTTCTTTCTTGGAGATTTTGGTTTGGTTTTGCAAATTCTCTAAACATCTGTTTGTCTGGGAATGTCCTAATTTAGTCATCATACTTGAGAGATGATTTTGCATGATACATGAACTCATTGTGGAGAAAGTACTACATACCTCACTGCTGAATATCACTATGGTCACCTTCTAAGTACTCCCCTTGGGAAGCTATGCACTAATGCCAGTGCCTAGTCCACCCTTCAAAGCAATTTCAGAACTCTTTTTCTGGAATGTCCATCATAGCTGTCATCATATTGCCCTTGATGTCCTGAATGTCATCAAAATGTCTTCCATTCAATATCTCCTTTATCTTGGGGTAAAGAAAAAAGTCACTGGGGGTCAGATCAAGTGCATAGGGAGGGTGTTCCAATACAGTTATTTGTTTACTGGCTCAAAACTCCCTACAGACAACTATACAATTAAGTTTGCATACTTGCCATCTTGCCACCATGCTTAATAGCCATTTCAGAAAGAGTTCTAAAAATTACTCTGAAGCATGGACTAGGCACTGGCATCAGTGCATAGCTTCCCAAGGGAAGTACTTCAAAAGTGACTGTAGTGGTATTCAGCAATGAGGTATGTAGCACTTAGAACAAGTAAGTTTGCAGACTTAATTGTCAGACCTTGTAATATCCTTGGTTGGTAGTTTTTTTTTTCCTTCAGGCTTTGTATGTGTTATTCCATTGCCTTCCTACCAGTATGGTTTCTGCACTCGGTTTTAGTGACTTTCCTTTGTATGCTGTTTTTTGTTTAAGCCTAGGTACCATGAAAAGTATCTCATGTTTACTTCGGGTAAGTTTGATTATAATATGTCTTAGTGTCTTTCTTTTGGGATTTACCTTGTATGGAGTTCAATGACCATCTTGGATAGACATCCTCTCATCTTTCATGATATTAGAGAAGTTTTCTGTCAACCATTCTCTGTATTTTCTGTTATTCCCTCCTCTTCTGTTACTCCAATCATTCATAAATTATTCCTCTTGACAGCATCCCACACAACTCTTAGTGATTCTTCTCTTCTAAAAAGTTCTTTTACCTGGTTTTTCCTCACATATGCTGGTGTCAGTTGCTTTATCTTCAGTCTCAGTAGTTCTGCACCCCATTGCCTCAATTCTTATCCTTTGACTTTGTATATAATTGCCTAATTCTGTAATTTTATTGTTAATCTGCCAAATTTATGATCACTGTTGCTCAAAAATTTCTTGCACCCTGTTTAATTTCCCATTATGTTCTCCTGCACCTTGCTTAATCTCCTTCCTGATTTCTTGAAGAGCTCTGTACATCACTTTTCTGTATTCTGACAATTTCAGGAAGTCTCCTTCATCTGGAAAAATTTTTTATACTTTATTTTAGGAGTTTTCTGAAGCTGTGGTGGTCTGCTTCTTTAAGTGATTAGAAATTGATTGTTGTCTCTGAGCTATCATACAGCTGATGTAATTTATTGGTTTGGTTGTTGTGTTCTAACATACACATAAATTTAGTTTGACTATTTTCCAAATAGTCAATCATTTGAGTGAGTTTGATTTTTGGAGCTTTAATAATTCTGATGCCCTGTCCCTGGATGGTTGGAGCTGTGAGCACACTGAGAAAAGCAGGAGTTGCTGGCTCTGGAGCAGGCAAACTTTTTTTTACCCTTCCTTTGTTTCCCTGTCCACATCAAGGGGAATAGCTCAGGGCACACACATAAGATGTCCTACTGCTGTCCCAGATAGTGTATCAGAGTTTAGCTCCCAGTCCAGAGCAGAGAAAGGAGGGGAAAGCACTGGAGAAAGGGAGAGAAGTTACTGCACAGAAAAGGTTTGAATCCATGAGAGTTTGCACTTAGCTTGTGAAACTCAGGTGAAAGTCCTCTGCAGTTCTGTAGGTGTAGCCATACAAAGCTTAGCTTTCCTGCTGAAACAGGCCTGATCATACTCGGTTTAGCGGCCTTGCTACTATGCCGTGGCTCCACTTGGCTGGCAGAAGCAGGGCCTTTGTTGGTGCAGATTTGATTCTGACTGAGGTAGTTACTTCTGTTCCTTCCCTCCCTGTCACCCAGTCCAATCTCTCAGCTTCCATGTGATATTCAGGACTCCTAGATTGTCCTATGCAGTCTATTCAGTTGTTTTTCTGGTTCTTTGTTGTTAGAGGGATAAAAGAAAATTGTGTCTACTCTACCTTCTTAGCCCCACCTCTCTCACATTTCTCTTTCTTTCAGAGTTACCAGACCAGGGGCTCATACTTACTTTCCCCTAAACCTCTGGAAGTATACTTCTCAGGTAAACTTCTATCTTGTCTTGCTAATTGTGCCCTTCACCAACCTCTTCTCTTTGGAAACATATCCATCCCTCATTGCTCCCCTGGCCTCCCTAAAGGAAAACCTTTAGTCAACAAATAACACTTAGGAGCTGTGTATCTAGAGGCAGAAGATATGTCCAGCAGAGGTTCAGGAGGGTTATGCCCCTAATTCCATCAGTCTTTTTCTTTCTTATTTCTGTAATGCTATCATCCTTATCGGTAAATATAGCTGCCTCCTTTGCCCAGCTGGATGGTATGCAGTGAACTCTATCATAACACCTGTTCCCCTCTCTTTCTAACCATGGGCTGCACTTTCTTCCCATCCCAGGTCTAGTTCCTGTGCAAGCCTAGGTATCAGTGTGCAGAACTCTGCATCCATGTTGTATGTGTGAGTTACCAGCACTTGTCACTCTCTCGTACACATGGTATTGTTTCCATCCAATTGTAATACGAGGCAAAACTGGTAGGTTTACAGACCCATGAAAACACAAAAAGCACTGTATTCTTATTTCCAGAAGTAACAAACTGTACCTTCTGCATTAAGATGCATTGTCTCCAAGGGTCCAATGAAAGCATACCGCATCCCCAGTCCATCTGACATGACAAGATCCAGGTCAGTGGGAGACACTATTCCCTCCTAAGGGGGGGAAAAATGGGCCAGGACAGAAGTGAGTTATTGGAAAGGCAATTCCAATTACTACAATCTTCATTCCAACTTCCTTAGAGTATAATACCCAAATATGCTCCAAGAAGAGTATTTTGATAGAATTTTGCATGTGAAAACTATAGTAAACAAAGACATACTGAAAAGACAACTATTTTACTTGACAGTCAAATGCAAACTCATCATTTTCAATACTCATAATTTCTTTTTGCCTTAAGGGACCCACCTTAACTGCCTTTCCCAGTCTACACCTGACAACTAATACAGCATTTGCAGTTTGTTGAAGGGGGAGAGAATGGGGGGGAAGGGAAGCAGGAGGAAGACTTAAGCCACTGAAAGAAGAAGAAAGCTGTTGTCCTGGTTTCACCCACCTGCACGGCTGACTTTGTTTAGCTGTTACTGAGTTTGTAAAGAATTGATGTTCTTTAATGAAATACAGCTCAAAATCCTGGGTTTTTTTTTTTTTTTTTTTTTTTTGGTGAAAGTGGGGACTTAGACTCTTACAAGTGTGAGCTGCAAAGCAAGAGGCGAGTTGTTGCAACTTCAACTTATGTGTCAGACTGGCCAGAATCTATGTTAGTTGTCAGCACTCTTTACACAGCCTCTCCTGCATAATCCTTTTGGAATGAGGTAGGAAAACACAAATGCACATGTGCATGTCAGTTCACTGTAAGGCAACACCCCATCTAAGGATGTTTTTGATTTGGGCACTAACTATCAGATGCTATCATATTTCCCCCTCCATCTTCACAAAATGTGTGGAATCTGCAGCTCCAATTATTCTTCGAGTGGTTCCTTTTACAGATATGGCCTTGTGGAGACAGACAGCTCCCGGTCCTGTGAGAGACAGTATCACTATCAGAGGGCCAGCTGATGCCTCTCCCACAACTGGCCAGAGGGTGCTTCTGGGAACATTCAGCTATGCCCGTAGCCAAAGGCAGAGGAACCAGGTATGCCAGGTTTATCAACAGGCCCAGACAAGTGGGATAGCATTTCTTTACACTGGGCCATAGGGCAAATCCTTTGCCTGTGCTTGAAAGAGCTATCAATGTCCTATTTAAGGGGGTAGTACAAATGGTTAAGCATTTGGCTGCTAACCAAAGGGTCAGTAGTTTGAATCTACCAGCCACTCCTTGGAAACCCTATGGGGCAGTTCTACACCTTTCTATTGGGTTGCTGTGAGTTGGAATGACTCCCACAATGCAGCAGGTATTTTGATTTTAGTTTTGTGTGGGGGAAGAAAGCTTCATCCTTCATCCACCTTCCCTTCAAGATACAGCTTTATCCAAACTCATGGTCACAGTAAGGAGTCACTTTGCCCTCCAGCCCCTTCAAACTTGGGGAACTGGAAGCTAGAGCTCCCTCTGCTGTTCCTTCTCCTCCTCCTCCTATAAAACAAACAAATTCAGTTACCATGGAGTTGACTTGGGCTCATGGTTACCCCATGGATGCCAGAACAGAACTGTGCCTAATAGGGTTTTCAATGGCTAATATTTCAAAAATAGATTGCCAGGCCTATCTTCCTAGGTGCCTCTGGTTAGACTGTAATTCCTAATCTTTGGGTTAGCAGCCAAGCATATTAAATGTTTGTACCACCCAGGGACTTCTCTTCTACATGCTCTAACTTCAAAGACTTCAAAGGCAGCCACCACTGATCACCTACGAGGCTGAGAGAGACCAGAGATTTGATCCCACCATCACTATCATTTGCACCCCACTGCTGAGGAAAATACAAGAGTTGTCTCAAAGTTTAAGTGGTTGTTTTGACCACTCTAGTTCAGATATGGAGGCCTGATGGCACCATAGTTAAGAGCTTGCAGCTAACCAAAAGGCCAGCAGTTTGAATCCACCAGCTGCTCAGCATTGCTACTCTGACCTATAGGGTTGCTATAACTTAGAACTGACTTGATGGAAACAGGTTTGGTTTTTAGTCTGCATCATGAATAGTTTATTCTGTAGTTGACGGCAGTGGGTTGTGTTGGGTTTGGTGATAACATGAGGGTGAGAGGGACATGCTGAAAGAGGATGGAATTGAAAGAATTTTTAAAAAGAATACATTTACATATTATTCACATATGATTGGGTAACTTTGTTTCTAAAAATCACATTCCATTTAGTTTCATTTGTGTGTGAGAGCTAAAACATACAAAACTCACTGAACCAAAGCTTTAGGTTGAGGATATTTTGAAGAGAAGGGTACTTAGTTTTGCTGCTGAGCTCAATTACACCCTAAGCCTTAATGATTGCTGTGACCTACAAATTAATATCTTCAATAAATAATCCTGGTAGCATACAAAGCAAATGCTTGAGGTGGAAGAATGCAATGATGAGTAATCGTCTGGAAACAGATGGCACACTGCACACTGGTCTGAGTGCTGAAACTCTGCCCAGTCCAATGTTTTGTGGTTCAATTAACATTCATCAGTATCAGCACTGGGTTATCCAGTAAGGAAGGTTTTAGTTCACTACAGATTAGTAAATACCCACAAGTTAGGTCATGCTTACATGAAATTGTTTATTTACTAGTAAATATGCAGAAGTAAGGCTGTGCTTACCTTGCTTATGTGATAATCTGTCCCTGTTAAGGACTATGAATTTGAAAAGAGGCTTTGACCATATAGGAAAGTGCTGCGGGGCTGGGAGACAGACAGATGTCCACTATACTGAGAAGCAGAATCTCTGATGAGATGGGGAAAAAATGTAAAGTTGCTCACTATAGAGTAGTCGGGGCTCTGGTGGCACAGTGGTTAAGAGCTCAGCTGCTAACCAAAAGACTGGCAGTTCAAATCCACTAGCCACCACTTGACAACCCTGCTAGGCAGTTCTACTCTGGTCTATTGGGCTGCTAATTATTGGTACCAACTCATCAGCAAGGAGTTTGGTTTTGGTTTGACAGTAGTAAGTAAGCACAAGTAAACCCACACTCACCTTGCTTGTTGGGTAATCTGCCCCTGATCAATACAGCGGACAAGTGTTTCCTCCATTTTGTGGTCAAGTTCTCAGTTCATATGCACAAAGCCCCAAGGGGTTAAAAAGTTTCTAAAAATTTATACAGATCAACGAATACTAGGATCACTGTTAGTTCAATAACTGGTTTGTTTCATGTTCTGAACATCACTGGACTAGAACAGTCTGTGTGAGAGTGATGAGAAATCCCCTTCATTGAAAACTCTCTTGCCTCCACTTCCTTTTAGTTAAACTCTGAGACTTCCCATAACCAACAGACAAGTAATCATAGATTTAGTACATGTTTTGCAGCTGGTACAGGCTTTCTTATGAGAAACTAGTCTCATGAGTTACTTCTTTCCAGTTTTGTGTGTATATCTATTTTTTTTTCTATACTCTTTGCTCAGTATTACCTCTGCTACCTGGAATACAAAATGGACTCCAAGGCTAGGGAGAAAAAGACCTGGTCACATCATTCCTACTCACACTACCTTCCAGGTAGGAGGTGAGGTAGACACAGGATTCCAATGTAAAAATAAATAAATAAATAAGACTGCTAAGTGCCACCCCACTGTGACTCAAAGTTTTGTGGTTAGGTTTATGAGCTGCTCAGCCTCTTGTTGATACCTGCAGGTTTTCTTGGACATATGATGCAAACATTCCAATAGTCAGGCAAATTTTGCTAAGTAGTAGAAAAGCTGATTGAAAGTACCTTTAGTTGACGCTACAGGACACTGAGTCATACCCATAAAATACTCCCTTGTCAAGACTCCTCTGCAAGGACATGAAAGAGCAAGCATTTAGGGGAAAGCAGATGAGAAATACAGCCCAGACACACCACTGTCCACTGGGAAACATGTTGGCATGCACTGCTGACAGCTACACACTGGCAAAATCTTCAGATCACATCTATCCTGCTGCTCCTCTCTGATACAGCAATCCTACTCATGGAATTACTCTATAAAAAGACTTCAGAAGAGACTGTATGTACATAGAGGCTCATGGAGACATCTCTTATAATGGCAGTAAACTTGAAACTATCTTAAAATGACCCACAATCACGAAAGATTAGATTAAACAAAGATCAACAATAATGAAATAACAGGAAGCCTTTAAAGCTGACTAAGGACACATGAAAGCCTTCTTAACAGAAACAGACAGGACCACAGAAAAATGAAAGTAGTTTTACTTAGAGAAAATACAGGTGGTATTTTTCCCTCTGAATTTTCTTTGAAGTTTTTAAACAAAAACAAAAAATGAAAGGGAAGAAAGGAAAGATTTTGCCCAAATGAAAGGCTATTCCCAACTCCATACGATACAGTAGTAATATACTGGTATATTTTTTTCTTAGTATGTTGTGCCTATAACAGTGCCTGCAATGAAGCAAACAACAAAATTATACAATGTTGGAGAAAGAGGAGGGTCTTGGTCTTAAAAACAAACCTAGCAGGAAAGAAAATCCAACCTATGGTGTGAAGACACATGTTTACCACCACACAGCAAGCTCAGTGATACCTTAAGGGTACACGCCTCTAAGAATAAAGCTTTCTTACAAAGAAGCTTGAACCACAGCTCACTGAAGAGGGGAATTTGGGAGAATCAAGACATTTAGAATCTAGAATTTAGATATTTGCTAAACACAAAATTGAAGCAGCTGGACTATATGAAGCAGAACATGGTATTAGGATTGGAGGGAGAGTGATTAACCACCTAAAATATGTAAATGACACAAGTTTTCTTGCCAAAAACAAGGACAACTTGAACCATGTACTGATAAAAGTCACAGACCACAGCCTTCAGCATGGATTAGGGTTGAATGTGAAGAAAATGAAAATCCTCGCAACTGAACCAATAAGCAATATAATGATAAATGGAGATAATACTGAAGTTTCATTCTATTTGATCAACCATCAACATTCATGGAAGCAGCAGTCAAGGAATCAAATAACATATGAACTGGGCAAATCTGCTGCAGAATACCTCTTTACAGTGTTTTTTTTTTGCACTTTGAAAAGTGCTCCTGACCCATGCCATGGTATTTTCAATCACCTCATATGCATGCTGGATGTGAAAAAGGAAGACAAGAAGAACTGATACATTCAAACTGGTTTGGTGAACAATGTGTACTATACCATGGAATGCCAGAAGAATGAATAAAAATCAGTCTTAGAAGAAATACACCCAGATGTTCCTTAGAAGCAAGGATAGCAAGACCTTGTCTTGCTTACTCTGGACATGTAATCAGGAAAAGATCAATTGCTACAACAGGACATTCTGTCTGGTGAAGTAGAAGGTCAGTGGGAAAAAGGGAAATCCTCAGTAAGATGGACGGACACAATAGTCACAACAATTGACTCAGATATACCAATGATCATTCCTTCTGTCACCATCAGTTGGAGAAGACCCAACAGCAACTAACAACAGATATTTGAGTATCTATGGGTAAGCAGTTGGCTGCAAACTGGAAGATCTGAATAATCTGAATGCACCATCAGATCCATGGGAGAAAGTTGTGAAAATCTGCTTCCATAAACTTCACAGCCTTGGAAACCCCTTACAGAGTAGATGTGAATCAGAATCCACTCTATGGCAATTGTTTATTTATTATTTTTTTAAAATACTACATCTGATACTTTGAGCAAACACACATAAAAGAAGGAAATAAAAATCACAGAGGAAGCAAAGTCATAGAAGAACCCACAGGAGAAGGTGAAGGAATGAGAGGCACCCTTCTCTTCAGAACCCCATGTGAAGTGGGGAGAACTGTTAAGGGCTGTTTCCTCTATTAAGGCCAAAGTCAGGAAGCAAAGTAATCAAACATGAGACGCACTGGTTCTGGAAGGAAAGGAGGTTCAGAGCCGAGTGAATGAAGAAACAGCATCTCAGAGAGAGAACATGGAGGTAACTGGCAAGAACTAGTTGAGCCAAGTCTTCCCAATCAGGAGATTCATTTGGACACTTTATGTACTAATTATTAAAGGAAAAAACTAAACTTTTAAGTTAACTTTTAAAAATATGTAAAAGTAAGAAATTGCTGCAGATGAGAAATGAGATATGGAAGGCAAGGGTTTGAATTTTTCTTGGCACTTTAATTTCTCCTTACATCCTGGCTTGGCGCTTTACATGACTCTTCTTACTAAGTGCATGAACAGAGGTTGCTAATATGTATACTGTAATATTACTGTAATATTACTCAGCCTCAACTTGTGCCTCCTGGGCATATGCCAGGTTAGCCACACCCAGAAGCAATCTTTAGGGTTTCTAGCATTTTTTCTCTAAATTAAAACTTCTAACATAATCTCACCTTCCAGCTGCCTACTCTTTGAACATGCTTTCTCTTGTCCAACTTCTTACACCTCAAGCTACAAGGCTACTCTTACTTTCCTTGATCCCAAAGTCTACAGAGCAAGTGGCTGAGCAGGATTCTGCTCTACATTCTTTTCATCCTTGGAACTACCATTTAGTATTGTTTTTCTTCCACAGACAGAGTCCATGGATAATGCAGGCAGTTCAAGTGCTTAGCTACTTATTGAAAGGCTTGATGATCCACTTACAGAAAACTGGCCACTGAAAACCCTATGGTACACAGTTCTATTCTGACATATATGGGGTCTCCACGAGTAGGAGTTGACGAGATGGCAACTAATTCTTACTGGTTTCTTTCAGAGTTAGAATTCTAAGGCAGGTGCTTACTCAGTCACATAAAAGCCAAATGCCAATGCCATTGAGTTGATTCCAACTCATAGTACCCCTATAAGTCAGAGCAGAACTTCCCTATAGAGTTTCTAAGGGGTGCCTGGCAGATATGAACTGCCAAACTTCTGCTTAGCAGTTGTAGCACTTAACCAAAATTCCACCAGGGCTTCTTTTCAGTCACATGGTATCCAAAAAATGCTTAGGTTAACACTTACATAAAAAGCTATCAGTGAAATGACTGTGTTCTTCAAGAGCCTCCATAGACTATAAGAAAAAGATATGGCAGTATGCTGGCCCTGGGATCTCTTCCTTCCCACTTACTGTGTGAGAATGAGACTTTCTGTGGATTTACAAGATTTAATCCTTGAAACCTGGAAGCACAATAGTTAGGTGCTTGGCTACTAACTAAAAGTTTGGGGGTTCCAACTCACAGGTTGCTCCATGGGAGAAAAGAACTAGTGGTTCCTCCTGTAAAGATCACTGTTGAAATAGCTCTTCTCTCTCCTATAGAGCTGTTATGAGTCAGAATTGACTCAGTGGCACACAGCAATCTGTGGAGAGTTGGAACCACACTAACACAGATGTATTGAAAAAAAAACATTTCTGTAGAGTCAATTCCAGCTCATAGTGGCCCTATAGGATACAGTAAAACTGCTCCATAGTTTCCAAGGAGCACCTGGTAGATTTGAACTGCTGACCTTTTGGCTAGCAGCTGCAGCACTTAACCACTATGCCAGCAGGGTTTCCAGGTTTATATAAAGAGAGAAGAAATCAAAGAATTGGCTACCTCCATGTAATCACAGCCTATGGTGGAAATGCAAGTGAATTTTTAAATGTCAGCCATCCTTTTTCCCCTAATATATCAGGGGTCTGACAGTTAAGTTCTCAAACTCATCCTAGAAGAAGTGCTACATACCTCATTGCTGAGTATCATTGCAGTCACCTTCAAAGTACACCCCTTGGGAAGCTATGCCCTGATGCCAGTGCCTAGTCCACACTTCAAAGCAATTTTGGAACTCTTCTTCTGGAATGGCCATCAGAGCTGTTGTTGTATTACCGTTGATGTCCTGAATATCAGCAAAATGTCTTCTTTTCGATATTTCCTTTATCTTCAAGTAAAGAAAAAAGTCACTGGGGGCCAGATTAGGTGAGCAGGGAGGGTGGTCCAATACAGTCGTTTCTTGTATTCACCTTTGGATAATTTCAGAAAAGTTTCCTCATCTGGAAATCTCTTTGGTTGTTTCATTTGGGGGCCTTCTAAAGCCATGGGTGATTTCCTGGTTACAGCCTTCTCCAGAGTCTGTTGCTTTTGGGGCTTCATGTGAGTCAATAAAGGCTGACAGAGATGCTGTGAGGATGCACCACAGTTTCTCTAGTCCATCTTAAAATGAAAGGTAAAAGATATCTGACCACTTCCCAGGTCAGTCAGGTTTTCAGGTGCACAGGGCCCTTTTCCCAACTGGCAGAGTAAGCACCTCTATATCCAACCCCAGATGTTATGAACTAGTTCAAAATGCAAAATGCAGCAAGGCTACTGCCCTGTTGGCCTCTGCTGACAGGCTCCAGCTGTAGGCGACACTGTGTAAAATACTGCTTTTCTGCTGACAAAGTGCTCTCCTGCAGGCAGGTGCTGCCTCCCAGCCTAAGAATTAGGTCTCACTGAGGCCTCCGTATCCAAGATGGCATCCCACACAAGCTTGCAGCCCAGCACCTCCATACACACTACACTATGGCAGAGGCAGAAAGAGAGGTCAAAGGTAGCGAGATGCACAGAGTCCTAAGCCGGGCTCTCAAAACACAGCAATTTCACCTGCTGATCCCACCAGCAATGTCTGAGACTAGCCACTAGTCAAGACCCAGCTCTGCCAGCCGGCCATGACAGAGGAAAAAAAGTCAAAATGATGAGTTACCTTTGGTCCGTGAAAGCCAGGACAGGCCAGGAGAAGGAGTCAGCTAAAGAGAGGAGGTTTTCCATTCAGTGGTATGAAGACCAAATTAACAGCCCTATGCCATGTCCTAGTGCTCACTAGGTGACCAGAAGGCTCTATTTAATTGCCAGTTCAGGTCTTGGTTTCCAGAAGGATTTAGGAAGACATATGCTTAGTCCGCCTTCTTGACCCTGCCTCCCAATATAGTTATTTCTTTACTGGATACAGACTGCCTAACAGATTGCTACACAATTAAGTTTGTGAACTAGCCACCATGCTACCATGTACAATGGCCATTCCAGAAAGAGCTCCAAAACTGCTTTGAAGGGTGGATTGGTGCTTAGTTGTTTGTAGACTCAATTGTCAGACTTTGTATGTTTGTGCTTTCCAATTCTCCTTTGGGTAATCTTTTAATCCTTAAAGGAAGTTGCTGAACATTTTAATTAAAGTACAGCAGTTCACAATGATGAAAGTTACTTGTACACCAGACACAAATGCACTTAAGTCTCAGTGCTGAAGGGCAGGATGTCACACACATTCTTCTCACAAGTTCAGTAACAATGAACCTGAAGCACCTGCTCCTAAGCAGGATGTCTTCTGACTTCCTTAAGAGATCTTAAAAGACCTCACTAGACAGGCCATGACTGGTAAGAGGAAAACCTCTGATCACAGCTTGCATCTATGCTCAGGAAGTCAAATGAGCAGACAAGGATGGATGAGGCTAAGTACACAAACAGATGACAAGGAAGACAGTATCTGACTGATTTCTAAACAAGTACAAGTTGTGGCAGTGTCTGGCAAGGTAAGCTTTTGTTTCAGAATAGTGATTCATATTTTCTTTGCAGTTATAACCTATCGTTTGTTCTGATATGTATGCTGTTTACTTCAAAATCAATTGAACCTACTTTAAGAACATTTTCACATCTGTGTTGGAGTAATAGAAAATCAGGATGAAATCACAGTCCCATGGTAGTCATGTGACACTCTTTCCAGTCAGTAGGAACACATTCGTCTGGTGAATCTGAGTCAGAGGTAGAAAGGCAGAATGAAAAGGTTAATATCAGGCCACCCAGACACAGGCAGAGAAAAACCTGAAACAGGAAGAAAAAAAGTAGAAGGCAAAATGAACCCTATTTCATTGAAACTAAGACTAACAATTTAAAGTTTATTATTATTTAATGTTCCATTAAAGGAGGAAAACAAAATGCTGCCAATTAAATTAAGATACACTGTCATGACCTCTGGCTGGAGGAAGGGGAGTGGAAGGAGAGGAGGGGAAAGGAGACAGTTGGGAGGATGAGACATGTATGGAGCAGAGAGGAATAGTGTGCAGTCACCAGACAGGGAGAGCAGCGGAAGCTGCATATAGGGGGGCATGTAAATTTACATGTGAATGTACATTTTCACTCAGTTATGTTAAATAAAAAAAAAAAAAAAACTAAAAAAAAAAATACACTGTCAATTGTATTACACATCCCAATTTCAGAGATGTTAAAATGTAAATGTAAAACTTTATCTTAGAATTGATGAAATACAATATGGGAAGACTTTGAGCTGACGCCTCAGCAAACAATCAGGCCAGAGCTTCCTCATCTGTAACATACATATAGATATCCAGGGGATCTTGTTAAAATTCAGCTTCTGAATCAGTAGGACAGGGGTAGGATCTGAGATTCTGCATTTCTGACCAGCTCCCCGGGGATGTCTGTGTTGTTGGGCTGTTGATTATACTTTGGGTAACAAGTATGTAAACACGTCAGCTAAGAGCTGCTTTCAGTGGGGACAGCTACTAGGTAAATACAAAGGGAATCAGAAAATATCACATTATTCTCATGTTTATAATTCATAATACTCATCAAACAATCATCATGTGACAGATGCTGTCTCAGGCCTTTCACATAAACAAAACAAAACAAACAAAAAACCTTGCTGTCCAGCTGATTTCAATTCAGACTAACCTTATCAGATGAGTAGAACTGCCCCATTGAGTTTCCAAGCCTGTAATCTCTACTAAAGCAGACTGCCATATCATTCTCCTCTGGGATGACTGCTGGTTTTGAACTACAAACTTCTAGGTTAGCTCTTCTGTTGCCTTTGAATTAACTGGGACTCAGCAATGCTACAGGACAGAGTAGAACCACCCCATAGGGTTGCCAAGGATCACCTGGTGGATTTGAACAGCCAACCTCTTGGTTAGCAGCCATAGCTCTAATTTGCTACGCCACCAGGGTTGCAGCACAGTGCTATAACCACTACACAACCAGTGCTCTCCTTTTCACATGTATAGTTCCACTGAATCCTCACAGTATGTCCCTAAGTAATCAGTTCCACCATTACTTCCATCTTACAGATGAGGACACTGAAGCACATAGGGTGAAGAACAGTGCTGGAGGTCACAATACAGGTTTGGACTCCTTACCAGACAGTGTGACTTTGAACCACTGTAGTGCTCTGGGCCACTTTCTTACCTTGGAAAGGCAAAAATAACAATTTTCCTCTTGAGATTTTAAGGATAAAATAATGAGGAAACTCTGAAAAGGCATGAGAAATTTAAAGGAAACTATTTTGTAAAACTTGGAAATCCTATACAAATTGCAGATGAGTAAGGTATCCTCAGTGGTCTGCAGTGCCAAATATCTTGACTCCTGTATGTTACACTCTCATAAATGTCTATTCTCTGGAACACCTTGAGTGGATTTACACAGAAAGTTTCATCTGTTAATTTTACCACAAGGTTTTTCAGATACACTTTATTAACTTAAAACAATTCCTTATAACAGCTGGCACTTCCTGTATGAAATAAAGCTTGAAGACAAAGTTCTGGCATCCCAAAGGGTTATGTCTATATCCCATAGTCTATACACTGCCTGACAAAGCAAAAAACCAAGAAAATAATTTTTAAAGATCAGAATCCTACAAAGAATACGATCAGGCACTTCACCAATAAAGACATCCAGGACACTAACAGATACATGAGGAAATGCTCATGATCATCAGCCATTAGAGAAATTCAAATAAAAACTACAAAGAGATATCATCTCACTCCAAAGTGTCTGGCATTAATCCAAAAAACACAAAATAATACATGTTGGAGAGACTGTGGAGAGACTGGAACTCTTACACACTGCTGGTGGGAATGTAAAATAGTACAATCACTTTGGAAATTGATTTGGTGTTCTTACAAAGCTAGAAATAGAAATACATTAAGATCCAGTAATTCCACTTCTTGAAACATGTCTTGGAGAAAAAAGAGATCCCATACAGATAGTAACATGCACACCAATGTTCATCCCAGCACTGTTCACAATAGCAAAAAGATGGAATAGGTGCTGATCAACAGACAAATGGAAAACCAAACTATAGTATATTCACACAATGGAATATTATGCAATGATAAAGAACAATGATGAATTTAGGAAACATCTCACAACATGGAGGAATCTGAAAGGCATTATGCTAAGTCAAATTAGTCAGTTCCAAAAGGACAAATATTGTATGTGACCACTATTATAAGGACTCAAGAAAATATTTAAATACAGAAGAAAGCAGTCTTTGATGGTTATGAGGGTGGGGAGACAGATAAGGGTATTCAGTAATTAAATAGTAGACAAGAATTATTTTATAGGTAAAGGGAGAAACAATACATGGAGAAGTCAGCACAACTGTACTAAATCAATAGCTAAGATGTTTCCCAAATACCACCAAACACTTTGAGGGACAAAGTAGCAGGGAGAGGTGGATTATGGTTTCAGGGAACATCTAGGCCAACTGGCATAACAAAGTTTATTAAGAAAATGTTCTGCATCTCACTTTGGTGAGTGGCATTTAGGGTCTTAAAAGCTAACAAGAGGCCATCTGAGAAACATCAATTGATGTCAACCTACTCAAAGCAAAAAAGAATGAAGAGCATCAAAAACACAAGGAAAATATGAACCCAAGAAACACAAAGGGCTGCATAAACCGAAGACTACATAAACATGTGACCTTAAGAAATAGATGGTGCCTGGCTACCACCAACGACTGTCTTTACAGGGAATTCAACAAGTGGTCCCTAACCAAGTGGGAGAAATATGGGGCACAGAACTCAAACTCTAGTAGAAAGGCTAGACTTGATGATCTGACAGACTGGAGGGTCCCCAGAAGACACGGTCCCAGACTCTGTTAGTCCAGAACTGAAAACACTCCAGAAGCCAACTCCTCAAAGATTGAACTGGTCTATAAGATGTAAAATGTACTGGAGAAAAGGGTGCTTCTTGGCTTAAGTAGACATAGGAGGCTAAGTGGGCAGCTCCTGTCTGAAGGTGAGATGAGAAGACAGAAGGGGACAGTAGCTGGTTGAACAGACAGGGGAAATACGAGGTACAGGGAAAGAGTGTGTTGTCATAATGTAGGGAGAACAGCTGGGTTCGCAGTACAAAGTGTAAGGTTTTTTATGACAAATCAACTTGAATTGTAAACTTTCACTTAAAACACAATAGAAAAATAAATAAATAAGGAAAATAGAACTCAGGGCCCTAAGAAAAGAAAATCAGAAGGACAGATAAATTCTGAGGTAAGCAATTTTTAAAGTTCATCATCACCAACATATTCTAACAGGCAGAGAAACTGCTGATGGTTTTATGATTCACTCCTGTTCACCTCCACCTCACTTGATGGTGAAAGAGTTTATGGAGAACACAAACGCAAGTATTGTCTGAGAGTGTATTATCTCTGTACAACTTCCCCTACTGTAGTAATAATGCTTTAAAACTACTGACTTCATGGCAAACAAGATTCTGTTACCCTGTGACCTACTCTCTGCACAAGGAAAATGCGCGCTGCGAAAAAGATTGAATATGCCAAGAACTGCCAGAAGAACAAACAAATCTGTCTTGGAAGAAAAACAGCCAGAGTGCTCCTTGGAAGTGACGATGGAGAGACCTCATCTCTTGTACTTTGAATGTGTTATCAGGAGAGGCTAGTCCTTGGAAAAGGACATCATTCTTGTTACGATAGAGGGTTGGAAAAAAAAAAGGAAAATCCTCAATGAGATGAAATGATAGTGAGCCTGAACACAGCAACTATTATGGGGATACTACAGGACGAGGTAGTATTTTGTTCTGTTGTACATGGGGTCACTGCGAGTTGGAATCAACTCGATGGCACCTAACAACAACAGCAACAGCAACAAGTGGCGGCAAGAGCTGATTGTTTGGCATTGACCACATGGACTGCTTCATCTCAGTTCTGAAGCCCAAATTAGAAGGAAATAAGTGGAATAAAGATCTGTGAGCCTGTACAACAGAACGCAGCTCCTTCATTCTTTCAGATATTTGGGTGTCTGTTCTGCTCACCGCTCTTAACGTTGTGTGGGGACAGACGTACAAACAGGCCATGGCAAGACAGTGTGTCATGGTCTAAGGTGGGATAAACACAAGGTACTTCTAATTTCCAGCACTTTACCTTTCTGACTGAGAAATAATCCCAGAAGTTCGGCGTTCCCTTTTACATTTACAATGGCCATATCTGTCATATCTACATACAAGCCCTCTGCCACTCTACTATCTTTCTTGGAACTTCTCTTTGATGCTTGCCTCAAAATACTAAAATATCCCCTACAAGTCAGTCAGTAAAATGGAAAGCAATATAGAAAACCACTGAAATGAAAAATAAACAAAATGATAAACCTCTGGCAAGATAAAGAGAACACACAAATCACCAGTATTGGGAATGCACCACAGGTTATCATTACAGATCCTGTAGCCATTAAAAGGTTACTAACAGAGTACTATGAACAACTTTACGCTCATAAATTTACAGCTTAGAAGAAATGGATCAATTTCTAGAAAACCACAAGCCACCCAAACTCAACCATGATGAACCGATGGTATCATTGGAGAATTCTACGAAACAAGTAAGAATTAGCCCAAAGTTTATGTGATGATTTTCAGAAAATAAAGGAGGGAAGGAAAACTTCCCAATTCAGTTTAGGAGGCCAATACGACCTTAGTACAAAATTAGCCTTTGGCGCCCTCACAGATGCAGATTTCCAGCAGAAAAAGGTGAGGGAGCTGTTCTAACCTTCCCTGACTGGCCATACCTGAAAGGAAAACAGTGTCTTCTGGGAAAAACTATGGATACACTGAGAAAGTTACAAGATTCCCAGTGTCAGGAAAAATGTGTCTTTTTGGGTCCCCACTGTAGTGCAATGCCAAGCACACTGTTAAGCTGAATGATAGGATTCAGTGGTTAATAGTCAGTGTGGGCAGAGAATACTCTCTGAGCAACCCTGAGGCCAGGCCTGGGTCTGCTGCATAGTCACAGGGTCTCATCAGAAAGGGCAGTCTGGCTGTAGACTCAAGTCCACTGGAAAAGAGTAATTTCATAAAGAAGGCACATTTTCAGCCTAGATCCTCTGTAAGTCAGAATCAACCCACGTGCAATACATTTTTAATGGACTACCTCACTAGTTGTAGGTCATCTTTATTTTTTTTAATAAATTATCATCTAGACTTTCAGCAAGGGAAATCTTTGTGTTCTATCCATACTTAGCTTTCACATTTCAGCTGGCATCTTACTTCTGTCATACTAGAGCTATATCTTAATTGATTTTAGCACTCACTTCCTTCCGGAGACTCCGGGGGGGAGGGGTGTTGGTCACCATGGTAACCAAGACTCACCCCTGTTTGGATTTCCACAGGAGACACTTTCTTTGGGGGTCAGGGATAGGGACATTCCTGCTGCTCAGTGATGGGGAGACATTCAGGCTGCCACTAACAGCATTGTAAAGAAGGGTGGGCAAAATGCCACTAACAGCATTGTAAAGAAAGGTGGGTAAAATGTGCCAACAAGAACGTACAGCCCCAGCCTTCTCTTCACCTCCAACCAGTCAAGGAGACAATGGGATATTCCTGGTGGCTCTTTCCAGACTGGGTCTTCCAGGCTGCAATAAATTGTAGTTTTATGGATCTAACAGAGAGAATTCCTTATACATCTGTAGTCCCTTGTACAAATGGAAACATGAAGGTACACAGCTAACTAATTCCCCAATGCCAGAATCTCCTCAGAAGCAAGGAAAATTTTTCTACTCATTGACACATTCTTCAGGTTGGAGAAAGCAGTGTTTAAATCAGGGCTTTTATTTGTCTCGTTAGGGTTCGCAAGTGCTTCACATATAGAAAGTAAAGCTGTAATACAGAATTTTTCTTTTAATTAACTTTTTCCCCTCCTCTAGCCAAAAGCCAAAAAGCCACTGTCATCAAGTTGATTCTGACTCATACCAATTCTATAGGTCAGAGAACTGCCCCACAGAGTTTCCAAGGAACACTTGGTGGATTTGAATCACTGACCTTTTGGCTAGCAGATGTAGTGCTTAACCACTACACCACCAGGGTTCCCAACTCCAGACAAGTGGAGACACTTAATTTCTGAGAGAGTGCTTTTACTTCATTATAAAAAACAAAACAAAACATTGCTGTCAAGTTAAGCCTGACTCACAGCAACCCTAAAGGACAGAGTAGAAACGCCCCAAATGGTATCCAAGGAGTGCCTGGTCCATTCGAACCACCAACCTTTTGGTTAGCAGCAGTGGTTTATAACCACTATACCAGCAGGGTCTCCTTGCTTCATTATTTCCTACCTAAACCCCTGAAAATCAACAGCTATGCAAAAACATTCTACAATTTCTAAGAAATCCAAACTGTAAACTTAAGAATGAAAACCCCAGCACTGTATCTTGAACATATAGCAGCCTACCAAAAAAAAAAAAACCAAATGCAAACCCACTGCCGTTGAGTTGATTACAACTCACAGCGCTCCCATAGGACAGAGCATAGGACTCTGCCATCCCATAGGACTGCTCCATAGCATTTCCAAGGAGCGCCTGGTGGATTCAAACGTTTTGGTTAACAGATGTAGCTCTCCATCACTATGCCACCAGGGTTTCCACAACAGCATTAAGCAGATTTAAATCTGAGGACTTGGTGGAGATCTATAGCTGAGGCTCTTGTGTGGCAAATGCACATGGCAACCTGGTTAAGAGACGAAGCTAATGTAGATGTCACCAAATGCCAGAACCAGCGACTGGGAGGGTCACGTACAGCATGCACATCCGCCCAGCTCTTCAGGGACAGCTGGGAAGTGAAAATTACAACACTCAAAGAAATCAGATCTGGGCCAGCTTCCTGGTTCCTTTCTTAGAGGTGGAACTGGTATTCATCCATGCAAGTCACGGCAAGGAATGACGTGACCGATTGCAGGCACAGATAACTGCAAGCCCCACTCTCCTCCCTCCTGAGCCTGAAGACCTGCTCTTCTCCCATGGAGTTGCTCCAGAATGGATGTGGGCTGCCTTTGCCATGCGGAAGGCGAGGGGTCAGTAGTCACATACTCTACCACCTGTGTATTTGGATCCCTGCAGATACCATCACCCTTGTACAAATGAAACATGACAGAGTTAAGCAATTTCTATATTCAGATGTACAATCTTTTAATTAAAGGATGAGGTTAAATATGTGTGCATACAGGCATATATGGTATACTAGAGTTATGAAGAACAACTGTCTTTTTTTGGTGCATTAGTATTCGTAATAGGTACTACATACAGTGTTGCAGTGTGTAATTTACTGATATCATTCTCACGCCAACCCCCAAAGAAAATAAAGATTGCATTCTAAACACACTGATAATAAAAGTCAATAATAACAAAAACCACAAACATGAAATAAAAGGGATTCAACTGACGTACATCTGAGTTCTTGGCACTTGTATGGTATGTGATTTCCTATTTATATGTAAGGCAGGTGTATTAGTAACAAGCTTAATGTTTATTATCTTATGTATTGTTTCTACTTCAAGACCTCAAAATAAGCCAAGTTCTTTAACAGGATACGTATTTCCATTACTTAAAAACTCAAAACGAATCTTTTTTTTCCTGAAAAGTTGTAACATTGATGGGGCGATGAGAGCGTAGGGGCAGGTGTTTCAACATGAGACTGTGGGAAAATGCACTGAGTTACAAATAGATAATTACGTGGGAACGATATAAAAGGGCATTGAAAAGAGAAGTCTATCATCATGTCCTAATATCAAAACAGTTACTGTGAGCAGCATTTCTGCAATAAATTGCTATGTTAAATTTTATTTCCCTTTTCACGGAAACGGAGAGAAAAATTTGTCACTAGTCTCCTGAATAGAGGCAGAAAAGCTATCTGACTAGCTCTACTCCTTTACCCAGACTGCCCGTCGGGACGGAGGGGAGTCCACCTACGTCCACGAGCCTCCAGGCCTCGCTGATGACTGCATACTGGAGCCGGTTCAGGACAAAGCCGTCCACCTCCTTCCGGATTCGGACGGGAGACTGTCCTATCGTCTTCATCAGGGCGTGTGTTCGGTCCACCGTCGAAGGGTCTGTTTCCGGGTGTGGAACCAGCTCAACCAACGGGACATAGTAGGGTGGATTTACCTTAGGGAGAGAGAGGAAAGGAGGGAATCAGATAATAGCACTGGTGATTTGGGGTGTTTTACTGGCATTTTTACGCTATTATCTTGGGTGGTCAGACGGGAGAAGTTCACCTTTGGAAAGGAATGGCCTTTTTAGATTTAGCATTCGTTAACAAGAAACTTGAGTATTAAATTAATTCACAACAGACAGAGAGCCTAAGAATTTGTGGTTTTATTTAAATAACAACAACAAAAATAAATAAAAATAAAAAAACATAGCCAACACATGAGATTTAAATTTGGAGGTGCAATTTACCACCCTGAACATTTGTGGAAAATCTCCAGACATTCTTCCCTATTGCAGGATTTCTCTTCTACTATTTGTTTTAAGGAAAACCTAGCAGCTTATTGGTTAAGAGCTAAGCTGGTAACCATAAGGTGGGCAGTTCAAATTCACCAGGCAGTCGTTGGAAACCCTGTGGGGCAGTTCTACTCTGTTCTGTAGGGTCATTATAAGTTCGAATCCACTGGACACTAAGGGCTTTGGTTATGGCATTTTTTTTTTAAACTTCATAGGCACCAGCCCACCTCCCCACCCCAACCTCTAACTCCAGTTCTTTCCTTTCTGAATAAGTATAGGTTCCTGCCACTGTACTATATCATCATAAAAAAAAATTGACAGCATTTTACCAAAACTTGACATTTCCATAATTTCTCCATGTGTGCCTCCAATACCTGCTTCCATTCTTCTAATCTCCCACTCACTCTAAAGAGATTCATGCACACCAGGAGCCACAAAGCATTCAACACCTTGTCAACCTTGACATTACAACATGGGTCTGAGACAGGAAGGTGTCCTTCACAGCAAAATTCTATCCAAAAGAAAGGGGGTCCTAGTGGAAATGCTTGTCTAACCAAAGATTTAACTTGCAGCCCTGCTTTTCTTGGTTTGCTTTGAGAAGCTCTGTTACTGATTATCCCCACACAGAATTACCTAACATCCCCCCAAAAAAGCACTGCTTGGAAGAATCTAATAAGCCTCACCACTGAGCCAAATACACCACAATAAAACCCACTGCCCTGGTGACCCAATGTATGTCACAGAAGAACTGTGTTCCATGGAGTTTTTCAATGGCTGATTTTTCAGAAGTGGATCAACAGGCCTTTCTTCGGAGGCACGTGTGAGCAGACTTGAAAAGCCAACCTTTCAGCTAGTAGCCAAACTCTTAACTTAACCACAGTAAATTGGTCTCCAAATCTACTTTTAAATGTTTTTTTCCTCAACAACTGAATGATAATTGGTTACAATCTCCTGTTTACCTAATAAACATAAGAAGTTAAAATAACGTCTACAGAAAAAGGAAAAGAAAAATTAAGGGCATCACCCACGTATGACTCAAATGCCCAATTTTTTCTGGCCACTCTCAACCCACTAAAAAGATGTTACCTGCTTCCAAATAAATCAGTTGTCAGTCAGTACCTTAGGTGAATCCTGTCTCCTGCTTATAATGGCATTCCTTTAAAAATGTTTCACCTCTCACCTTTTTTTTCAAAATTACAAAAACTGGCAGCATGTCAATCTCAAGTGAACTTTATCCTAGTATAAGGAGGCATGCTGGCATGCAGGATTTTTTCTTTTTTAAACATTGTAGAACTCATGATTGCCAAAAGTACAGATTGAGGCCAACAGCTAAGAAACAACGTCCTGATTCTCTCACCTCGGTCTTTTTACTGTCCACACTTTGAATGAAGGTGCTCTCCAGAGCTTCCTGTATTCTGCCTACTACTCAGACTCCCTGGGAGAGCTCTCCAACTCCAACCACTCAGTGCTGCTGCTGAGGTCTTCCAAATCTGTGTGTATGTCTGTCTGTCTTACATAGATCTCACCTCCAAACTTCAGGCCCATACTTATAACTGCACTGCAAAACTTCCTCTGGATGAACCACAAGCATAAAATAACTAAATCTGTCTGATACTAAACTCCCCTTCTTCCCCACCAGAAACCTTCTTCCTCCACCTAGTGCCAAACACACCAGCTCATAGCCATAACCAGAAAAGCATCTTTGACTCCACCTCTCCCTTTCCTCCCCCACATCTGATGAGTAACAGAAGTCCTGTCAGTTCTATCCCCGTCTCTCAAAATACCCATTTCCACTGCCATACACCCAGCAGGGCCTAATCTCCAACCTCAGCTACACCCCTCTCCTTCCTGGCTGCCCGCCTGCCTTTTCAGTCTCCTCTACTTTACCTCTCCTGGTGCCACTGCACGGGGCAGGTGAAATTTTGTAAAATTCAAGCCTAGTCATGTCCCCTCCAGCCGAAAACCCTGTGGTGATTCTCCGCTGCTCTTCATAAAATGTACCCAATTTACTGGCCGTGCAGGGCCTTCATGATTCCAGCCACCTATACCTTATGACTTAGTGGTTAAGCGCCATGTCAGCTAACCAAAATGTTGGCAGTTCATATCCACGTAGTGCTTCTTGGAAACTCTATGGGGCAGTTCTACTCTGTCCTCTAGGGTGGTTATGAGTCAGAATCAATTTCACAGCAGTAGGTGTGGTTGTTTGGTTTATACTTCCCCAAACACAGCACATCCTCACACCTCTGTGTCCAGATGCACAAACTGGGAAGCTATTGGGATCTACAGATGTCTCTGGGCTTTCATGGAAGTCATTTTTGCCACAGCATCTAGGCCCTCAGGCAAGGAATTTAACTCCTGCTTCAGGTTCAGAGAAGGATCTTGACAATAATGATGACCAGGTACCATCGAGAATATTCTGCTCATAGCAGCCCCAAATATGTTGGATAAAACTGCTCCACAGGGTTTTCAATGGCTGGTTTTTTGGAAGTAGATTGTCAGGCCTTTCTTCCGAGGTGTCTCTGGATGGACTTGAAGCTCCAGCCTTCAGTTAGCAGCTGAACACTGAATCATTTGCACATCCCAGGCAGCATGAGAACGATGATTTTAGTTGTTGGCGAGTTGATTCTAACTCATGTGCAGAGAAGAACTGCTCCATATGGGTTTTCAAGGCTGCGACCTGCCAGAAGCTGAGTCCCAGGCTTGTCTTCCAAGACATCTCTTTGGGTGGGGCTGAACCACCCACCTTTCTGCTAGTAGTAGAGTGCTTAATGATTTTCACTTTAAATTTCGCACAGTCAATGAGATGAGAGGAGAGAGATAACTAAAAAGCCAAGCCAAGTGCTGTCGAGTCCAGATCCGACTCATGGCGACCCTAAAGTAAGTAACTTTATTAAAAACGTTAATGAACAGCTGTGTTTCCTGAAACGCTGTTATCTTTCTGACACACAAACCACAGCTATACACTTGACCTAGGAACGATAAGGCAGCCTCTTCTGCTACTGGGTCTGATAGAACTGGGAAGCATGCCCTCAAGAAGTAACGAGACAAACAGATGAGAAAAGTAGCTGTCCCTGAACTCTGCCCCACGGCTCTGGGCTGTGCTCCGTGGGGGCACAAGAGGGGATTGTGTGGCTGTGAGGCTCTTTGAGAGCTCAGGTTGAGCAAACGACACAGTGGAGCTTTCTCTCATTCATCTCCGTGAAAGGCCTGCAAAGCTGACACTGAGCCCGGGAGGCATGTGATTACTCTGATAGCCCAGCACACCCCGCACAGAGGCTCCGTTTATTCTCTCTGCAGCAGATCAAATGAAGTCAAGCGGCCAGAGGAAAGGAAGAAGGGCCTCCTTCCAGAAGGCAGCTGTAACAATTTACAATTCATTCACACAAATACCTCTGAGGGTAGATGTGGAGGAAGGGACCTCAGCCTAGGCCCTTCTGTCAAGTAAACTGTTGAAACTTCTCCCTCGGACAAACATATGACACATACTTTAAAAATGAAGGCTGCTTCTGGTTCACCTATGGCTGCCTGTCTTTAACCTGGTAGCATTTTCTTCAGCTATTAATACTCTCCAGAAACCCTGAGTAACTAGGATCAGTCCTCAGCGCTGTACAGTCTGGGCATGTAGGCTCACACCCAGATACACAGAGCTCCCTCTGACCTGAAGGAGGTCAGGATCTAACATCGGCAGGACTGTGCAGGTAAGCAAAGGAATGTGCAAACACATGCAAGTCTGGAAACACCAAATTCAGAAGTCAGTTACTTAAATCACCCACCCATGAAGGCAGGAAGCATCAGTGTGGACAGGAGGACCAGCCAAAGAAGTACAGGCACAGGCAGGGGAAGTGCAGGCAGAATCCTGGGCGCCTAGCTGTCCACAGGGCTGACTAAACCCACCGCCATTGAATCAATTCTGACTCATAGTGACCCTATGGGACAGAGTGAAACTGCTCCTGAGAGTTTCTAAGAGGCACCTGGTGGATTCAAACTGCCAACTTTTTGATTGGTAGACAGCACTTAACCGCTACACCACCAGGGTCAGCTGCACGCTTTAGGAAATATTTCCACCCAAGATATGTGTCTTTGGGATTGGGAAGGGCAATCCCCAGGTTATCCTCACCCACAGGAAGCCCAAATTGGCAGCTACAGCACTGAGAGTTGATTTGATTGGGCAAGAGAGTCCACCATCTGTCAGATCAGGTTATTCCATGTTGAAACACGGAAGAACAAAGAAAAATTTATTCTCTCACAGTGTAGGAGGCTAGAAGTTCAAATCCAGGGTACCAGATCCAGGGGAAGGCTTTCTGTCTGTATCTACTCTAAAGTAAAGTTCTTATCATCTATCTTTCCCTGGTCTAGGAGCTTCTCAGTATAGGAACCTGGGATCCAAAAGATGTGTTCTGCTCCCAGCACTGCTTTCTTGGTTGTATGAGGTCCCCTGTCTCTCTGCTCACTTCTCTCTTTTATATCTCAAAAGAGATTGACTCAAAATATAACCTCATGTTGTAAATTGAATCCTGACACAGAACCTAACTGCCGCTAATCCTGGCTCAGTAACACAATAGATAAAATCACATCAGGTGACAAAACTGTGAACAATCACACAATGCTGGGAATCATGGCCTAGCCAAATTGACATACATTTTGGTGGGATACAACTCAAACCACAACAGGGCCTTTGTAAAACAGAGCTGAATCTATCATCAGAAAACTCCGTTCCTTCTATGGATGGGTAACAACAGAGATTGCCATGTAAACTCAACTTTAAGACAATCACCAGTCAACACCCACTCACTGTCAAACTACCATCCCTATGCTCTTATAGGAGCCCCTGGGTGGCACAAGTGGGTAAGACACTTAGGTACTTACTTAAAGGTTGGTAGTTTGAACCTACCCAGAGGAGCCTCTGAAGAGAGGCCTGGAAATCTGGTTCCAAAAGGCAACAACCTTGAAAACTCCATGGAACAAAGTTCTAATCTGCACAGGAGGGGTCCCCATAAGTCAGAATCAACATGGCAGCAATTGGGTTTGGGTATGTACCTCTACACTGGAATCTGGGAGTTACCACAGGCAAGGGGGAAGGTAGACAAGGTGGTCAAGGACATAGAGAAGGACTGTATTAATATTGTCCCTAATGAGCCTGTAGTGTACAGATGTCAGCTGTCACTTTTCCTGTTTTGTTTCTATGAAGCACATTCTTAGATTCCACTTAAGTCACCTCTGTTCTCACACTACATATCTACCTTGCTCACCAATGAAACATAGTGAACTAATCTGACAGCCTTCCCCAGAAAAGGTGTCCGGGAGGACACACATGCCCAACACGTTGGCTTTCTCTTTTTCCATGAGTATGGAGGATATTAATGCTTTGCTAGTGCTGAGTATCTATCTTTCAATAGTATTAGTAATCCTCCCTTTACTTTACCCTATTTCCTGGTCCATGAAGTGAGTCAGTGATGATTTAAACACTGATATAGAAGGCAACCGGGTGGAGCTGATGTGCTGGCCCTTCCTGTTGGGCTCTGCAAGGGCTGGCATAAAGCTCATATATAGCTCCTCGCAGATTATAAGCAACTCTGGGTTACTTGGGGACTCCTTGTCCAGCTTGGAGTCCCTGCCTGTGGCAAATGATTAAGTACGCATCTGCTAACGAAAAGGCAGGAGGTTTGAGTCCATTCAGAGGGACTTTGGAATAAAGGTGAAACAATCAGTCATTGATAACCCCACCCGTGGTACACAGTTCTACTCAGATATAAGGGGTTACCACAAGTTCAGTCAGCTTAAAGGGGTTACCACAAGTTCAAGCAACTTAGGCAATTGGTTTTGTTTTTTGGTTTGTCTGGCTTAGACTGAATTATTCAAGACTTTTTAAATCACTCTCCTATAGTGATCCTATGCGTCAAAGGAGAACCGGCCCATTGCGTTTCCAAGGAGCATCTGGTGCGTTTGAACTGCCAATCTTTCGGTTAGCTCATATGGCACTTAACCACTACGCCATCAGAGTTTCCAGTATAAGCACAGAGCAAAGAAAATAATAGAATTTCAAAGACTTAATAGGAGTTATTTGATTTGCTTTAGTTACAGCTGGTTTGGGTTACAATAATTTGTACAAGTAATGTGAGATTAATGTTTAAAATAAGGTTTGGATTTTCTTTAATCATGCTGTTTGCTTTTAATTAAATAAGGAGAAGCAAACCATATTTGAATGGCAAGAGTAGGTATGAGGGGGAAAACTGTCATTATTCACCATTTATTGACTGTCCACTAGTCAGAGGCATTTGTGCTAGGCGTGACAGAGAAGAAAAAGGATAACGTATAATCTAACTTCTAAGATAGGTTACCACTGAAGAGATGTGGTATCTTAGTCATGTAGTACTGCTCTAACAGAAATACCACAAATGTTTGGCTTTAACAAAGAGAAACTTATATTCTCACAGTCTAGTAGGCTAGAGTCCAAATTTAGGGTGTCTTCTCCAGGACAATGCTTTCTCTGTCAGCTTTGGAGGAAGGTCTTTCGTACCAACCTTCCCCCAGACTAAGAACTTCTCTGCACAGTGACCAGGCCCACAGGATGCACTCTGCTTCTGTCACAGCTTTCCTGGTGGTTTGAGGTCACCTTGTCTGTCTGCTCACTTCTGTCTCCTACATCCCAAGAAACTGTCTCAAAACACAATACAATCTTGTAGACTGAGTCCCACCTCACCAACACAATTCTGCCCATCCTCCCTCACTAATATCATAGAGGCAGACTTTATAACACACGAGAAAATCACACAATACCAGGAATCATGGCCCAGCCAAATTGACACATACATTTTTGTGGGGACACAGTTCAACCCATGACACTTGGCCAAGTTTTATCCAAGGACTAAGGAGTTATTTTCTGAACAATTTCATTTAATTTTTAATTTTTTTGAAACTAACCTGGAAGTAAAAATACTGGCTATAAATCAGAAGTTTTCAAAGAGGCCACTAGTGCTACCTTTCAGTGAGGTGATCAAGCAGTAAGTAAGTGGCTTGTGGTCTGAGCCTTTCTCACAGACACGTGTATGTTGCAAGAGTGAAGGTATGCCAGACTGCATACAACCTTGGAAATTGATCTTCAGATGCTTTCAATTAGCATCCTTGCTGGTGCTAACTCCACTTGTACTAGAAGTGAGAAATCCCATCTGATGTACACATCTTTAATGTAGCACTTGTACCTTGGTCATAGAATTATTTGTTTAGTAGTTTGACTCTGCAGCTAAAGTAGTTCTCATTCTATCCCATACATATTACAAGGTTGGATAAAATACAAGGAATTTTTGGATAAAATTCTTTATAAAAATTCTAGTGTTGCACAACTCTGTCACCATACTAAAAACTATTGAACTGCATAATTTAAATTGGTGAATTGAGTAGTATGTGAATTATATCTCAATGAAGCTATTTAAAAATACCAATGGAGTAGTTACAATGTATTTATAGTCCCTGAAAAACAAAAAAGATACAATCAATTCTGAAGCCCTAAAATACTCACTGGATGAGCCACAATGCATTGTTTTACGTGTGTCAACCCAGCAAACAACTTGGAAGGCAAGAGGCAAGAACTTGAGCTGCTTATGACAACTTCATCATCGATGATGCAATCCAACTGTGCAAAAATCTTCTTCTTCAGTTCCAAGTTTTCTGGAACACATTCCTGAAAAGCATACATTTCAATTACTACTCATGCTCACTTTACTCAGGTGCCAAGCAAAGCATTTGGGTTTGATTCACTCCTAGAATGAATCAGTGCAAAAACCACCAGTAAAATTTAAGAGAAGCAAAAGGCTGCCAAAAATACGACAAAATTGTGGTAACTGTGAAATGTGGATGATGAGTACGTGGGAATCTGTTATATTTTCTACTTATGTATAGGTATGAAAATTCTCATAATAAAAATACCTGCCAACTATACAGGGGTGGATTCTATGAAAAGACGCAACAGCAACCCTGATAAAGTGTTATAAACATCAGTAGTCATTGTAACCATTTATTTTCTCTATTTGTTCTGACCATCAAATCAATTCATCTCCAAGGAAAGACGTTCATGAAATGAGCAAATATTTACATCCATAATTCCCACAAGACTTCTTGAGAATCCATTTCTAGTTAGAAATCCTTTTGAAAAAGACCTTTGTTCTCAAACATCTAAAGTTACTTTAAAGGAGGCAGGGGAGGAGCATAGAGGACAAATTTGGAATCAGTGCTGCAGATAACAACCTTTCTGAATTCTAGTTACTAGAAAAGCTGGGGGCTGGAAGTGAAATGACGTTCTCAAAACCCCAGATCGTCCACAAGTGAGATGTTTTCATGGGAATGGAACATGAGGACCAGGTGATACTGCCCTCTAGTGATGGGAGCGGAACAAGTGAGGGACATCTGAGCTGCTCTAATACTTGGAAATACTAGAGGTGTCTTTCCTATCCTGCCACCTACACCCCTGAGAAATCACTGCAGGGGTCACTTATACTCAGTATGCGTCTTTGCTTACCTGTATGCAACAGGCACTTACAGGGTTGGCAGCATGAATGCCCAAGGTCTCACTAGTGATTTCAGGGCAGTGATTTGCATTGCAGTATGAACCAACAGCTACCAGCATCAACTGATACGCTTGTTAAAAAATGCAAATTTTCAGGACCCCATCTCAGACCAGTGAAATTAGAATCTCTTGAGGGTGGGGCCCAGAAATCTTTACTTTGAATAAGCATCCTTATGATTCCTACTCTTGCTGAAGTTTGAGAACCACTGTTCTGAGACGGGGAACCAAAGTATGGCTAGTCAGTACTCTCGGCGTGGTGGTGTGCTGCAAATATGTCTTTAGGGATCCTATCTTTGTTCATGCCAGGGTCGCCTCCCCTCATCATTGAAGTATATCCATCGAGTATGCCTGAAGGGTGATGAGGAGGATATTAACTTCATGATCTCTGACTCTATGAGACTCACGACTGCACTTGGCCAATTTCAGTGAAATGGTACGCAAATTTACAGATCGCACAAGTTAATGAGAATGATATAAATGCCAGTAGATAACCAGAAGTTTGCAAAACTGGACATTCAGTGCTGAAGTACTACTAGTAATTATGTCAGAATCACCCCTCAAAATTAAAGAAAATATTTTCAAGTGTGATTTAAAAATAATAGTTATAGTGATAGTTATTAATATCTGATATATGAGAACCAGCTGTGTAAATATTACTACATGAATTCGACCTCTATATCATCTACAAGATTAAAAACAATCTTATACTCCATTGTGTCAAATTTGTGCTTGTTTATACATTTTAAAAATATAATCAAACCATATAACACTTTACTAAGAACAAAAAGTCATATAAGTACCACATCTCCAAGTAAAAAAAGGGGGAGTCATTTAAGAACTGTAAAGCCCATTGTACTACAAACCTCCTTATCAAAAATAAATAAATAAATAAAAAGCCACAGTGCCTGCCTAGTTGAATTGAGTAATTCCTGGATCAGTTAAGCCTGCAAGTTGGGTTAAGTTTAAATGAAGCCTTGTAGTAAAGCCAGAGCCTAAGAATGATGCAGATACTGTTTAAGCTAATAAAAGAGTCCTCATGAATAGCCTCATTGTGAGCCTGTCATGCAGATTCCCCCTGAAATTCTAGGCCTTTCTTCAGATCACTTGATTATCAAAGAGGCAAGAAAATTTGAACCAGAGGAAATCCAAACCTGCTACAATTATGTAAGGTTTTTTTTTCTTTTTTTTAAAAAAAGGCACATTTGCTTGAAGTTCTGCTGTCCTTGTTGTTTTAATAGTAACTCAATTGTGTTCAATTTGCTGGGCTAGGGTTATAGTGCCTCTGTCCATGTTACCTCTTGCCTACGTTTCTTCGCTAATCATTTGGGAGCTAATATGCCTTGTCTGTGAAAGGGAGTCTGAAACACTATTATAATCAGCACCTTCATCATTGGACTACAAAGCCAAGAAAGGCTACAGTCATTCTCTTTACCCTAAAGCAGTGGGAAGAAAAGCAGGGAAGAACAGCAAAGAATTAGGTAACTGAGAACCTCACTGCAAAAGTCATTTTGCACTCACTAAACCACAGCAATGGAATTAGCTGAAAATGTACCCTATACGTCTTCAACTAAACTGCCTTTTGGGGTCCTTTCTGGAGAAAGACACTAAATAGGAAGAATAGGCAAAGAGCCTATTAGCTTAACTTTGCTTAATCAAACCTGACCTGCATCTTTCAAAGCAGCGATTTTTGTCTGGGTTTTTTTTGTTTTGAAGTGGACACAAGATACAATCAATGGCATTCTTTTGCACAACTACTATCATAGGTATACTCAGGTTTTGCCCAAACAAAATAAGATGTTGGGGTGAAGTAAAGCATAATGAAATTTCCCAATAGTTACAACTATTAAAGGTACATTTGAAAAACAAACAAAAGCTTACTCATCCCAAGCAGTGTCAAATAGCCAAAAGTGGGGTTATGTCTTCCTAAGGGGAAGAAATTTACTGTGATACTAGTGCCACTTTTAATCCTTTCTAACTTCTTTTTTAAAGAAAATTATTCATAAACATCAGTGTTTTGTTATTATTAAAAGCTACTTGTGATAGCACTAAACACATTAGGGTTCCATTGCAGAAAACTGGCACAACCATAAAGAGTCAGTTTATTGGGCTTCTAAGACAGTTCCTAGGGAATTGGTACTAGGTAAGCACTCACTTTTAATCACACACCGTGCAATTCATATTTTTCAAAACAAATATTTTCTTGGTGAGTACTGTAGTGTAATATTCACATGACATTTGTGTGACTTAAATTTTACAAGCAAAGATAGATGTTCTTTAGAAATTTTATTAGCTAATTTTAGGGGAAAAGATGTGGTAAGAAAAGAAAGATGAGTTAAAATCCTATTGCTATCATGGCAGAAGTTAATTCATCTTAGACTGAATATGGGAACGATTTACACAGTAAAGTTTTTCTGCTATCAGCAGATAATTTCCCTGTTTCAGCCTAATTATGACAGTTAAGGTTACATGTCAATTTGGCCAGGCTATGATTCTTAGTGGTTTGGCAGTCATATGTTGTGATCATTTCTATGATGAGATGTGATGCAATGGATCATCTCCATGATGGAATCTGCTGTGAGTAGCCCATCAGTTGAAAGGGAATTTCCTTGGGCCTGAGGCCTGCATCCAATGTAAGTTGACATTCTGACAAGGCTGTGGCTTTTGCTCACTCTGGGTCTTGTAGCTGACTCCTATTCATCTGACCTCTGATTCTTGGGAGCTGAGCCAGTAGCTCACCTGTGATTTTGTCTGCCAGTGTCTTAGTCACCTGGTACTGCTCTAACGGAAAAATATCACGAGTGGAAGGTTTCATGTAGAGAAGCTTTTATTGTCGCAGTCCGGTAAGCCACAAATCCATTTACAAATTGTAAGTCCATTCAGTAGAAGAATTTATCACAGTTCGGTAGGCTAAGTCCACATCCAGTGAGAGCATCTCGGCACAGGAACCTCAGGTCCAAAGGACGTGCTCTGCTCTCAGTGCTTCTCTCTCGGTGGTATGAGGTTCTCATCTTCCTCTGCTCACTTCTCTCCCTTATATTCCACAAGCTTGTAGCTTGGGTCCTGCCTCACTAACACAACTGCAAACCATTCTTCATCATCAGTATCACAGAGGCAGGATTCACAACACATGGGAGGAAGGGTACCATGTTGGAACGCCAAACCAATTCAAATCAACACATACATTTTGGGGGGGACACAATTCAACCCATGACAGCCAGTCTTGGGATTCTTTGATCTTGACAGCCTGTGAGCAACAGCCATGCTCTCTGACCTGCCAATCTTGGGTTCACCGGCTACAAGAATCAGAAGCCTCTATCCTGATGCACAAATCTGGGAAGTTCTAGCATCTGTAACCACAGGACACATTTTCTTAATATAAATCTTTCTATATATTTATATGCTTTACTGGTTTTGCTTTTCTAGGGAACCATCGATTTCTCTTCACTGTTTCTCCCAACAGCACATTCTTAAAAACCTACTAGACTTCTTATGGGGTGGACACTACACAAGGGCTGCCAATCAAGTTTACAAACTCATCCTCGAAAAAGTGCTACATACCTCATTGCTGAGTAACACCACGGTCACCTTCAAAGTACTCCCCTTGGGAAGCTGTCTCGAGACCAGTGCCTAGTCCAGCCTTTGAAGCAATTTTGGAAATCTTTTTCTGGAATGGCCATCAGAGCTGTCACTGTGTTATCCTTAATGTCCTGAATCGCATCAAAATGCCTTCCTTTCAATATTTCCTTTATCTTCAGGTACAGAAAAAAGTCACTGGGAGCCAGATCAGGTGAGCAGGGAGGGTGTTCCAATAGTTACTTGTTTACTGTCCCTCACAGACAACTATACAATTCAGTTCATGAACTTGCTACTGCGCCACTGTGCACAATGGCCATTCTAGAAAGAGTTCCAAAATTGCTTTGAAGGGCAGATAGACACTCGCATCAGTGCATAGCTTCCCAAGGGGATATTCAGCAATGATGTATGTAGCACTTAAAACAATTAAGTTCACGGGCTTAATTGTTAGACCTTATAATTATCAAAATTATCAAAAAGATAACATGGATGAACCTTGAAGACATTATGATGATATAAATCAGAAAAGGCAAATGTTGTATGATCTCACTTAAATGAAATGGCAAGAATAGCTAAACATGTAAACACTAATGGCTATTAGTGGTTACAAGGGGCAGGAGAGGGTAGAGACACGGAATTACACTCAGGAAAGTAGTTAGTTTTTATTGGTGGTTATGTGAAAACTGGTATCCATTAAGGGCAATGGGTACACAACCTGACTAATGTAACTGCTATCTTTAAGGAGTATACTAGAAGAAGGATGGAATGGTAAATATGTTATATATAATTTTATAGCAACAACAAATTGAAAAAAGGCAGGAGAAGGAGTACAGCTGTTGATACTATGTAGGTAAAACCAGAAATTTCATGGGATTAACTTTCTTTGTTATGCGACTTAAAACAGTGGTTTCCTGGGACAATCCATTCAATTGATCTGATGTTTTTGTCTTTAGCAGATTTGTTTATTTTTAACTGAGTTTTAAGTGAAACTTTATATTTTGGGTCAGTTTCTTACACAAAATATTGCTCTTTGCCATGTGACCCTAGCTGCTCTCCCCACACTATGACAGCACACTCCTCCCCTCCACCCTCATGTCCCATGTCCGTTCAACCAGCTCCTGTCTGCTTCTGTCTTCTCATCTCACCTCCAGACAAGAACTGCCCAGTTCATCTCCTCTATCTACTTAAGCCAAGAAGCATACTCTTCCCCCGTATTATTTTATGTCTTGTAGACCAGTACAATTTTTGTTTGGGGAACTGGCTTCTGAAATGCTTTCAATTCTAGGCTAACAGAGAGTCTGGGCATGGGGAGGGCATGTCTTCTGGGGAGCCTCCAGTCTGTCAGACCAGTAGGTCTGCTTTTTATTAGAGTTCAAGTTCTGCAGCCTACATTTCTCCCACTCTAACAAAGACTTTTTCTTTAGCTCCCTGTAAGAGTAGTCATTGGTTGTAGATGGGCACCATCCAGTTCTTCTGGACTCATGTTGATGTAGTCTGTAATTTATGCAGCCTTTTCTGTCTCTTGGGCTTATATTTTCCTTATGTCTTTGATGTTCTTCATTCTCTTCTGTTCTAGATGGGTTGAGACCAATTGGTGCTCCTCAGATGGTTATTTGCTAGGTTTTAAGACCACAGATGGTACTCACCAAAATGGGATGCAGAACATTTTCTTAATAATCTTTGTTATGCTAATTGGCCTAGATGTCTTCTGAAACCATGGTCCCCATACCCCTGTCCCTGCTACCCTGTCCCTCAGAGTGTTTAGTTGTATTTAGAAAAGTTTTTAGCTTTCGGTTTAGTCCACTTGTGCTGACTTCTCCTCTACTGTGTGTTTTCCTTGTGATCACCTAAAATAATTCTTGTCTATTGGTAAAGTAGGCCCTATACTTCTCCCTCCCTCCCCACTCTTGTAACCATCAAAGACAGTCTTCTTCTGTGTTTAAACATTTTTTTGAGTCCTGATAGTAGTGGTCTCATACAATAGTTGTCCTTCAGCAACTAACTAATTTCACTCAGCATAATGCCTTCCAGAACCCTGATGGTGTAGTAGTTAAGTGCTATGGCTGTTAATCAAAGGGTCAGTAGTTTACTTCTGCCAGGCACTCCTTAGAAACTCAGTAAGCCAGTTCTACTCTGACCCGTAGGGTCACTATGAGTAGGAATTGACTCAACAGAAGGTGGTTTGGTTTTTGCCTTCCAGATTTCTCCTTGTGGTGAGATGTTTCCCAAATTCATGGTTGTTCTTTATCATTGCCTTATATTCCATTGGATGAATAAACCATAGTTTGTTTACCCATTCATCTGTTGATGGGCACTGTTTTAGTTAGCTAGGGCTACTCTAACAGAAATACCACAGAATGGATGGCTTTAACAAAGGAAGGTTTATTCTTACATAGTCCGGTAGGCTACAAGTCCAAATTCAGGATGTCCGCTCCAGGGGAAGGCTTTCCCCTTGTCGGCTCTGGAGGAAAATCCAGTACTGCATCAGTCTTTGTCCAGGGAGCATCTTGGCACAGGAACCTCAGGTCCGAAGGACACGCTCTTCTCCCTGTGCAGCTTTCTTGATGGTGCCAAGTTCCCAATTCTCTGCCTGCTTCTCTGTCCTTTTATCTCTCATAGGATGAAAGGATTAAGGGTGGGGCAAGCCATACTCCAGGGAAACTCCCTTTACAGTGGAGCAGGGTGGTAATCCTATGAATGGATTTACAGCTGCACCCTAATCCTTTAACATACAGTTTAGGGAAACCACAAAATGGAGGACAGTCACAAGATATTGGGAATCATGGCCCAGCCACACGGCTACACCTATTTTGGGGGGCACACAATTCAATCCATGACAGACACTGAGGCTGATTCTATCTTTTTGCTATTGTGGACAGCCCTGGGTTGAACATTGGAATGCATATATCTATTTGTGTGGCAGCTCTTATATGCATAGGAAGTGGGCTTGCTAGATCTTATAGCATTTCTGTTTCTAGTTTTTTAAGAAAGCTCCAAATCAATTTTCAGAATTGTTATACCATTTTAAATTACCACCAGCAAATATAAAAACTCTAGTTTCTCCACGGCTTCTCCAACATTTACTATTTTTTTTTTTTTTGGATTAACGCCAGTCTTCTTGAGATGAGATGGTATCTCATTTGTAATTTTCATTTAGATTTCTCTAATGAGAATTTCCTCAGCTATCTGTTAGCTGCCTAAATGTCTTCTTCAGTGAAGCGCCTATTCATGTCCTTTGTCCGTTTTCTTAATTGGATTATTTGTCTTTTTGTTGTTGAGGTTCTGCAGTATCTTGTAGATTTTACAGATTAGCTGCTGGTCAGATTGGTCACAGCCAGACTTTTTTTCCCCTGGCCCACAGGTTGCCTTTAACTTCTTTAGTGAAGTCTTTGGTTGAGCACAAATGTTTGACTTTTTTAGTTCTCAGTTATCTATTTTCTCTTCATGTGTTTGTATACTGTTAGCAATGTTTTGTATTCTGCTTATAGCATGTATTAGGGCTCCCAGTGTTGTCCCTATTTTTTTTTTCCATGATCTGTATCATTTTAGATTTGTATCTTGGTCTTTCTTCCATTTGGGATCAGTCTTTGTGTATGAGAGACATAGATCTTGCTTCCTTTTTTTTTTTTTCCTGCACATGAATATCCCGTTACATCAGTAATATTTGTTAAAGACTCTCTTTTCCCCAATTTACAGACTTTGGGCTTTTGTCAAATATCAGCTGCTCATAGGTAGATGATTTTATGTCTGGATGCCCAAATCTGTTCCATTGGGCTATGTTTATGTTGTTGTACCAGTACCACACTGTTTTGACTGTTGTGGCAGTGTTATGGCTTCTAGTCAAGTAGTGTGAGGCCTCCCACCTTGTTGTAATGTTTTACTTATTCCAGGCTTCTTCTCTTGCCATATGAAGTCAGTGATTTATTTCCCCATTTTATTAGAAAATGCTATTTGAATTCGGATTGCATTCTATCTATAGATCACTTTGGGTAAAATAGAAATTTTTAAAATGTTGAGCCTTCATATCCATGAGCAAGATAGGTTTCTCCACTTATGTAGGTCTCCTTTATTTTCTTTCAGTAATGTCTTGTCTTTTTCTTTGACATAATCACTTATGTCTCTGATTAGACTTATTACTAAGTATTTTATCTTCTTGGGGACTACTGAAAATGGTATTGATTCAGTGATTTCCTCTTCGATGTTCTCTTTGTTGGTGTGGAGGAATCCAACTAATTTTTGTATATTTATGTTTTATGCTGACTTTGTTGAACTCTTCTATTAGTTCCAGCAGGAGTTTGGGGGGGGGATTCTTTAGGGCTTTGCCTAGTATAAGATCATATCATCTGCAAATAGAGATACTTCTACTACTTCCTTACCAAGTTGGATGCTCTTTATTTCTTTTTCTAACCTGATTACTCTTAGAGCTTCTGGTACAATGTTGAATAAAAGTCGTGATGGAGGGCATCACTATGTGGTTTCTGTTCTCTAGGAAAATGCTTTCAGAATCTCCTCATTTACATAATGTTGGCTTCATACAAATGCCCTTTATTACGTTGAGGATTTTCCCTTCTATTTCTATTTTGCTGAGATTTTCTTATTATGAATGGCTGTTGAACTTTGTCAAGTGTCTTTTCTGCATCACTTGACAAAATCAAGTATTTCTTATCTTTTGTTTTATTGACATAGTTGATCACACTGATTTTTTTAATGTTAAACCATCCTTGCATACCTAATACAAATCTCACTTAGTCATAGTAAATTTTTTTATATGTTGTTGAATTGTATTAACTAGAATTTTATTGAGGAGTTTTGCATATAATTTCATGAGACATAGTGCTTGATAATTCTTTTTTTTTTTTTTTTGGTGTGTTTATCTGGTTTTGATATCAGACTTATGCTGGCTTCCTAGAATGAGTCTTCTTTGGGAGTCTTCCAACATTTTCTATGCTCTGAAATACCGTTATTATTCTTGGTGTTAACCCTTCTCTATAAGTTTGGTGTAGTACTGCAGTGAAGCCACCAGGGCTGGGGTTTTTTATTGTTGGGAGTTTTTAAAATTACTTTTTCAGTCTCTTCTTTTTTTATGGGTTTATTTAATTTGTTTACTTTGGTTTGTGTTAGTTTAGGTAGATAATATGTTTCTAGAAATTTGTCCATTTCCTCTAGGTTTTCCAATATGTTAGAGTATAATTTTTTATAGTATTCTGTCATGATTCTTTTAATTTCAGTTGAGTCCTTTGTGATTATCACCCATCTCATTTTGTACCTGAATTGTTTGCTTCCTTTCCTGTTTGGCTAATGGTTTATCAGTTTTGTTGATCTTTTCAAAGAATCAGCATTTGGTCTTATTAACACTTTCAATCATTTTTCTATTCTCTGATTTTCATTTAGTTGTGCTCTAATTTTTATTATTTGTTTACTTCTGGTGCCTTAGGGCTTCTTTTGCTGCTTTCTTTCTCCTTGCTCAGTCTGTAGAACGAATGCTTTGATTTGGGCCCTTTGTTCTCTCTGGATGTGAGCATTTATTGAGATAAACTACATTTGAGCACTGCTTTTGCTGTGTCTCAAAGGTTCTGGAAGGATGTGTTTTCATTCTCATTTGATTCTGTCAATTTCTTTATTCTGTTTCTGATGTTTTCTACAACCCAGTAGTTTTTGAGCAAGGTATTATCAGTTTCCGTATGTTTGGTTTTTTCCCCTTCTGTTTTGTCATTGATTTCTACTTTATGAACTTATGGTCTGAAAAGATATTTTCTAATATTTCCATGGTTCACATTTGGTTAAGGCTTGCTTTATGATCTAATATGTGGTCTATTCTGGAGAATGCTCTATGTGTGTTGGAAAGGAAAGTTTATGTGGTTGCTGTTGGGTGGAGTGTTCTTTATATGTTTATGAGGTCAGGTTTGTTGATTGTGGCATTTAGCTCTTCTGTGTCTTTATTGAGCTTTTTTCTGGAAGGTCTGTCCTTCACTGAAAGTGATATGTTGAAGTCTCCTGTTATTGCTGTGGAGATGTCTATTTCTCTTTTTAATCCTGTTGAGTTTGTTTAATTATAAAACTTGTCTTGGTGAAACAGTTAATGAGAATACACAACCTACCAACAGGTATGTGTTTAATCAAGACTCTAGAATAACAAAACTGCAATCCTCAATGTTTAAAAAAAAAAAAAGCTTCTGGATCCTTGAGTCACATACTTAAGGGAAAAATAACCTAAGTCCCTGCTAAGGGTTAAAGCCCTATTTTGAATTTTGATAGCTAGGTGTAAGGATAAGGTATCTGTAGCTTCTGTGACCCTGTTGATTATAAGTTGATTTGGCTTGTCTGGCTGGTTCTACCTTTTCTGTTCCCTGTTCCCTGCCATGTGTATGGCAGTAAGAGTATCAAGCAGAAGTGTCCTTTTCCCTCACTTAACCAAGCTATCTGTGTTCCTGGGTAGCACAAATGGTTAAGTGCTAGAATATTCACTGAAAGGTGGGTGGCTCAAACCCATCCAGAGGTACCTTACAAGACGGGCTTGGTGATCTGCTTCTGAAAGATAACAGACTTGGAAACTCCATGGAGCAGTTCTACTCTACACACATGGGGTCACCATGAGCTATAACTGACTCTACGGTAACTAATAACAATAATAAAAAAACTAGTGGAGTACTGGCTGTTCTATTCCGGTATAATATGTGGAGCTTCAAAACAGTTGAGTACATAGTTTCATGTGTATCACCATTGCATTAACTTGAGCAATATTCTTGGCTGGTTAAAGACTTCTGGGAAGCCAGCACAAAGACAGGACCAACTAGGCTGATTAGTAACATTCCTTCATCTGCTCATTGTTTAAGCCAAGAACAGGGGCAGGAAAATCCCTTGATAATCCCTTAGTAATCCATTTAAATACTGCTTAGTAAGTACTAAAAAGAAAGACATTCTTTCTTTATGGCAAAACTATTTCATAATTTACTTTAAAATTTTCTAAACAAAGATTTCTTTTAAGTCTATATGTAATGTCAGTCTTCTATACCATAAAGACTTAATCAGAAGCTGAAATTTTCTGTTACACATTACAACAGTTTCTGGTGCCAAGAACAGATTTACAGGATTACTCTTGGGGCAAGGAGGTGACAAACAAAACTACATGTAGAAAAAAGAGGCCTATAATTTCCCAATCCACTTAGGACTGCCATCAGTGAACATGTATTTTTCAAAATTCAAATGTCCACAGGAAAAGCATAAAGTCATAATCAGTGACAACTGTCGCTAATTCCAAGATTTGACTCATTTAATATTTGATACAAACATATTTAATTCACTGAAGTGACTGGCCAGCCAAAGCCAAGTGCCATCGTGTCGGATCCGACTCATGGCAAGCCTCCTATTTCTAAAGAGGGCCCACCTGCCTGGTGGCAGTATTTAACCAGTTGTTAAAGTTATGTGTCAACTTGGCTGGGCCATGCTTCTCTGCGGTCTGACAATTACGAGGTAGTTTGGAAGTTATATAATGATAAAATTATTTCCATGATGAGATAGTCTATGCATAGCCAATCAGTTGAAAGGGAGTTTCCTGGGGAGTGTGACCCACATCCAATATATGTGGACTTTCTAGCAAAGCTCATTGCCTTTTGTTCATTCTGCAGCCCACCACTGGCTCATTATCATCTGACCTCCAGTTCATGGAAGCTGAGCAAGCAGCCTTCAGTCTGACCTGCTGATTTGGGTTCATCTGTCCCTGAAGTTACATGAGCCAAGAAAAGCCTCCAGCCTCATGTCTGACCAAAGGACTTAGGACTGTCAACCTATACAATTGTGTGAAGTGTGAGTCATTTCCTTGATATAAATCTCTCCACACACGTACACATACATGCTTCACTGATTTTGCTTTTCTGGAGACTACAGCCTAAGATACTTATGCTACAATAAAATACCATAAGTAATGTGAGTCTTTGCCAATTTTCTCCTGGCTAAACTCAGTAGAAGGTACAAGTGCCAGGAATGTTTAAAAATAAAAAGGAAGGAACTTTCAAATCCTAACTATATTTTAACGGCGACCTTGACAAGGTAGGGTACTTAGGCCTGACAGGAAAGACAGATGACAGGAATCCATTTAACCAAACATGAAATTAGAGTACAGGGCAGCTGTTTTAGTCATTTAGTACTGTTTTAACAGAAATACCACAAAGTGAATGGCTTTAACAAAGAAAAGTTTTATTCTTACACAGTCCAGTAGGTTACAAGTCCACACCAGGGGAAGGGCTTTTCCTCCATCAGCTCTGGAGGAAAGTCCTTGTACTGTATCAGTCTTTGACCAGGGAGCATCTTGGCACAGGAACCTTAGGTCTGAAGGACATGCTGTACTCCCAGTACCACTTTCTTGATAGTATAAGGTTCCAAAACTCTCTGCTTGCTTCCTTTTCCTTTTATCTCTTGTAGAACAAAAGGTGGTTCAAGCCACATACCAGGGAAACTCCCTTTACAGTGAAGCACGGAGGTGACCTTCGATAGGGATTTACAGTACCATCATAATCCTCTTTAACACGCAACACAGAAAAATCACAAAATGGAGAACAACCAGAGAACATGGGGAATCACGGCCCAGCCAAAAGGCTACACATTTTTGGGGGGGATGCAGTTCAATTCTTGACAGCAACAAAGAATTTGGACAAGATAGAGAGACCCACATGAGTGGGTGCCTACATCGAATTGGGACCAGAAGAACTGGATGGTGCCCAGACACCACCAGTGATAGCCACGATGGAGTTCACTAAGGTGAGTCTCACTGGCAACACAAGAATAAAAAGGCTTGCATCCTGAGATCTCCACTAGAAGACCTCAGTAGATGGTACAGCGGTTTTGGGGTTCCCCTGGGAGCATGGCCCCTGGCCCTGATGCTGCCCTTGCCCATAAATCATAATGAAGGTCCACTCTTCAGACACGAATTGATTGGACTGGGTGATGCAGAGTGACCATACATTGGATGCACTTTATGGTTCTATGCATCTATAGGATATCATCCCGCTGAACTCTGGCTGGAGGAAGGAGAGTGGTTGGAGAGGAGAGGAAAGAAGACTGTTGGGAGGATGAGACATGTATGGAGCAGAGAGGAATAGTGTGCTGTCACTGGACAGGGAGAGCAGTGGAAACTGTATATAGGTGGGCATGTAAATTTATACAGAAATGCACATTTTCACTCAGTCATATTAAATAATAAATAAATAAATATTAAAAAAAGACTAGAGGCCTCCTAATTTCCATTAGTCCAGCCATTCTCAAATGTTTGGGTTTCAGAATCCTTTTACACTCTCAAAAATAATTGATAACCTAAGACTTAGAAATGTAGAGTTGGGGGGTGGAGTCAAGATGGCAGACTAGACACACATCTCCTTAGTTCCCTCTGAAAACTAAGGCCCAGATTGATAATTAAACTGTGCCTCTGGACACCCAGTGAGCCCTAGGACACGGCATAGGGCTGTCAATTTGGACTACATGCCTCTGAACAGGAAACTTCTCTTTTGCTAATCCCTGCCATCATTGAATGGTAGGCTCTTGTGCACTGAAGGTAACAGGAGTTTTTAACGTTTTTCTTTGTCTTAGCCAGCAGATGGGGTTGGGTTTAACCAGCAGCAAAGCTCAGCTGCACTGCTGATACGATCAGCATGTAGAATAGCCACATTTTGAGACCCCAGCTCTTGACTCTGAGCACCTCAGTGCCTCCACCCTCTCTTTCTGAACCTCCACCATTGATTCAGCTACTTTTCAGTGGGCGAGAGAGCTTGTGCAGATGCTGTCTTGTTTAACTTGGAGGCAAAGTTACTCAAATGCAGGCCTCAGCAGGGGCTAATTCTCAGGCTAGAATACAGTGCCAGCCTGGGGAGTGCTTTCCCAGAAGAAAAGCTGTCTGTAGCAAAGTAATGCCTTATGGCTAGGGCTCAGCAGCAGACGACAGCAGGGCAGTAGCCTGTCTGTACTTTGAACTAGATCACAGCATCTGGAGGTGGATACAGAGGCACCTCAAGTGCCAGCTGGAAAGAAAGGCTTGCACACCTGACAGCCTGACTGATTTTGGAAGCTGTCAGATAGCTTTTACCTTTCAAAATAAGACTACCTAGATAAATAACTGTGGTGCAGCCTGACGGCATCTCTTCCAGTCTTTACTGACCCACATCATAGGGTCAGCTGACAGACTTCCAGTGACTCCATAAATAGGGCCGTGTCTTTGCCAGCTAGGAAGTGGAGCCCAGACATTCCACTAGGCCCAGTCACTGGAGTACATAGAGGTGACTGGTGATCAACTGCCTTCTCAGACTGCTCCTGAACTCCTGTTAAGTCAACCAGAGAAACTAAACAACCTCTAGATGCCCCCAAAGCAACAAACCTTGCCAGAAACTGAAAGAAAAATCCATCCATGGCTACAGAAAGCCCCCCAAAGAAAGAACCAAAGAACTTCTCAGATGAAGAAGCCTTTCTGAAACTATCAGAGGTCGAGTACAAAATGATTATATGTAGAGCCCTCCTAGTCATTACACAAAATTCAGCAGAGCAAAATAAAAAATAAAACAAACTGTTCAAACTGATGGAACACCAGCATTCTGAAATCCAACAGATCAATAACAAAATTAAGAATTAGAAAAGTCAATTAAAAGCCAAGAGAGCAGAACTAAACAAATGGAAAATAGACTTTCTGACTTGGTAGACAAAACTACTGACACCAGCATTTCTGAGAAATCAGAAAAAATAAAAATGAAGAAGCATTAAGAAACTTGTGGGACTCTATCAAGAGGAACAATCTATGATTAATTGGAGTTCCTGAACAGGGAAGGATACCTGAAAATGCAGAGAGTAGTGTTGTTGAGTTGCTAACAGAAAGCATCCCTGAAATTATGAAAGAAGAGAATGTAAACATCCAAGATGTGTATCCAATGCGACACATCTAGACCTCAAAAGAAAGACACTAAGACATGCTATAATCAAGCTTAACAAAACAAAACATAAGCAGCAACTCTTAAAGGCATCAAGACTCAAAGCAAACATTCAGAGGGAAATCCTATAGGCTTTCATCTGACTTCTCAGCAGAAATGATGCTAGCACAGAGTCAATGGGATGACATATTCAAAGCCTTGAAGGAGAAGAACTTCCAACCAAGAATTATATATCGTGTAAAACTATCTTTGAAATATGAAAATGAAATCAAGACATTCACAGATAAACAGAAACTCAGAGACTTTGTAAAAACCAAACCAAATCTACAAGAAATACTGCAAGAAGCTCTTGGCTTAGAATAACAAAACCATTAATTTTACATTTTAGGAGGATATACAGGACACATCATGCAGAAACCTACTCAGTTAGGGAAGGCTCCAAATTCAGTCAAAGTTGTAATATTAAAAGAAGTGATCCAGTGATCATATCATGAAAACTATGATGTCATCATATTAAAAAGAGGGATGCACTACAATCATTATAGTCCTTCCAGATGTAAAGGAAGTTAATAAGAAATGTAGAAGTTAAAATTGGGTTGAAACATAGATTATTAAGGGGGATCATAGGGGTAGCTACAAAGCACAATAAGGATGCAACATATCAAATCAAGAAATGTAATACAGGAGTCTCAACAAACACAAAGCCAATACTGAAAAGGGTGAAAAATCAACCCATAAAGAAGAATGTCCCAGAACAGAATATTCAGAGCAACAGAGAAAACATCAAAACAAAAATAAATACATCAAATTGACAGTATTAAACACATACCTATCAATAATTATGGTGAATGTAAATGGTATGAATGCTCCAGTAAAGGGAAGAGTGACATCTTGAATCAAAGACATAATCCTATACGTTGCTTAGAAGAAGCTCACCTTAGACTTAAAGATATGAACAAACTGAAAATCAAAGGATAGAAGAATATATACCAAGCTAACAATATACAAAGAAGAGCAGGTGTGGCAATACCAATCACAGATAAAATAGATTTTTCATGTAAAATCCACCATTGTGGACAAAGATGGACACTATTTACTGTAGAAAGGCCCAAAACACAAGCAGGACTTACCAATATTAAATATTTATGTACCCAATACTGGAGCACCTAAATCCATTGAAGAAACACTGACTATATTAAAAAATGAGACAGGTCACGCCACAATAATAGTGGGAGACTTCAACACTCTACTTTCAGTATTGGGCAAATCTTCTAGAAAAGTTCTGAAAAGACACAGAAGGTCTTATTGCCACAATTAACCAACTAGACCCATTAGCATATACATAACTTTCTATCTTTCAGCAGATAGCTACACGTTCTTCTCCAGTGCATGTGCAACATTTTCCAGAACAGACCATGCATCAGGACGTAAAGCAAATCTCCACAAAATTCATACCACTGAATTATTGGAAAGCAACTTCTCAGACTACAAAGCCATAAAAGTCTAAATCAATAGTAGAAAAAGCATAGACAGAAATTAGAACTCATGGAAACTGAACATCTTGCTCAAAAAGCCATGGGTTATAGAAGAAATCAAGGATGAAATAAAGAAATTTATAGATTTGAATGAGAGTGAACACACTTCCTATCACAACCTATGGGATACAGCCAAAGCAGTCCCCAGAGGTCCATTTATCTCCATAAATGCACACATCTGGAAGGAAGAAAGAACTCAAACCAAAGAACTGACCCTACAGCTTGAATAAATAGAAAGAGGGCAACAGAGGAAGCCCTCAGGCATCGAATAAAACAGATCATAAAGATTAGAGCAGAACTACATGATAGAGAATAGAAGAACAATTGGAAAATTGATGACCAAAAGCTGCTTTTTCATAAAGATCAACGAAATTGACAAACCACTGGCTAAACTTACTAAATAAAAACAGTAAAGGAAACAAATAACCCAAATAAGAAATAAGACAGGAGATATCACAACAGATTCAATGGAAATAAAAAATATCAATAACAGAATACTATGAAAGACTGTATTCTAACAGATTTAAAAATCTAGAGGAAATGGACAAATTCCTAGATTCCTATTACCTACCAAAATTACCACAAGGTGAAGCAGAAAAACTTAATAAACCCATCACAAAGGAAGAGATTGAAAAAGTCATCCAAAAACTACCAACCAAAAAAGTCCTGGCCCAGGTGGCTTCACTGCAGAACTCTACAAGCTTTTAAAGAAGAGTTAACTCCAATACTACTGAGACTGTTTCACAGCATAGAAACGGATGATATACTCCCAAATTCATTCTATGAAGCCAGCATATCCCTGATACGAAAGCCAGGGAAAGACCCAACATAAAAGAACTACAGACCGATATCACTCATGAATCTAGATGCAAAAATCTATTTGCCAATAGAATTCAACAACATATTAAAAAAATAATTCATCATGACCAAGTTGGCTTCATACAAGGGATGTGAGGCAACTTCAACATCAAGAAAAAAATTAATGTGATTAACCATATAAATAACACAAAAGACAAGTATCACCTGATTTTTGTCAATTGATGCAGAAAAGGCATTTGATAAAGTCCAACACCCATTCATGCTAAAAACTCTCAGCAAAGTAGGAACAGACAGCAAATTCCTCAGTGCAATAAGGGCCATTTATACAAAGCCGACTGCCTACATCACCCTGAATGGAGAGAGATGGAAACAATTCCCCTTGAGAATAGGAATTAGACAAGGATGCCCACTCTCACCTCTCCTATTCAACACTATACTAGAAGTTCTAGCCAAAGCAATTAGACAAGACAAAGAAACAAAGGGCATCTGCATTGGCAAAGAAGAAGTAAAAATCTCCCTGTTTGCAGATAATTGATTGTATATACATAGAATCCTAAAGAATCCATAAGTAAACTACTCAAATTGATAGAACAGTTCAGCAAAGTCTCAAGATACAAGATAAACATAAGCAAATTAGTAGGATTCCTTTATACCAACAATTAGTTTATTAAAGAAGAAATCACCAAATCAATACCATTTACTATAGCCCCCAAGAAGATAAAATATCTAGGACTAGATCTAACTAGAGAAATAACACACCTTTACAAAGAGAACTATAGGACCTTACTACAAGAAACTGGGACTTACACAAATGGAGAAACCTACCCTGCTCATGGATAGGAAGACTTAACATTGTGAAAATGTCTATTTTACCCGAAGCAATCTACTTATATAATGCAATCCCAATACAAATTCCAGTGACATTTTTTTAGTGAGATGGAGAAACAAATCACCAACTTTGTTTGGAAAGGGAAAAAAAATCCTAGATAAGTAAAGCACTACTGAAGAAGAGGAACTTACTGGGAAGCCTCTCACTATCTAACTTTAGAACGTATTACACTGCCACAGTTGTCAAAACAGCCTGGTACTAGTACAAAAACAGACATACAGACAAATTGAACAGAGTTGAGACCCCAGACATGCCACTATCCTCCTACGAAACAGTTGATATTCGACAAAGGCCCTGGGATTTTAAACTAAGGTAAAAACAGTCTCTTTAACAAATGGTGCTGGCAAAATTGGATATCCATTTGCAAAAAAAAAAAAAAATGGAAACAAGACCCATATCTCATACCTTATATGAAAATCAACTCAAATTGGATAAAAGATCTAAGTATCAAATCTAAAATGATAAAGCTCATCCAAGAAAAAACATGATCAACAATGGAAGTTTTAACACACAATGCAGACAGACTTTAAAATCTGTCAAACAAAGCACAATCAACAGAAATTAGATAAACAGAAACTACTAAGAACCAAACACTTTTGCTCCTCCAAAGACTTTATCAAAGGAATTCAAAGACCACCTACAGAATGGGAAAAAATATTTGGCAACTAGATGCCAGACCAATGTCTGATCTCCATAATCTACAAGGTACTACAAAATATCAACAAGAAAAGGCTAAATAATCCAATTAAGCAATGGGCGAAGGAGATGGACAGAAATTTCTCTAAAAAGGAGATCCAGGCAGCCAAAAAACACATGCAGACATGCTCACAATCATTACCTATTAAAGAAATTCAAATCAAAATGACAATGAGATACTATCTCACCCCAACAAGGTTGGCCATGATCCAGAAAAAGCAAAACACTAAATGTTGGAGAGGCTGTGGAGAGACTGGAACTCTCCTGCACTGCTGATGGGATTGCAGAATGGTGCAACCTCTTTAGAAAGCAATCTGGCGTTTCCTAAAAAGAATGGGTATAGATATACCATTTGACCCAGTAATTCCTCTGTTTGGAATATATCCTACAGAATCAAGGCCATTCATGCCAACTGATACACACACACAAATGTTAATCACAGCACAGTCCACAATAGCAAAAAGATGGAATCAACCCAGATGCCCAACAACAGAAAAATGGATGGGTAAACTTTGGTATATATACTCAATGGAGCACTATGCAATGATAAAGAACAATGATGATAGCAGGAAACTTCTCTCAACTTGGTTTCAACTGGAGGACATTATGTTGAGTGAAACTAGTCAGCCACAGAAGGACAAATATTATATGAGACCCTTACGATAAAAACTTAAAAGCAGACTCACGCATAACAGAAAAGACTCTTTGACAACTACAAGGGTGGGGAGGGCAGGAGGGCGGGAGGGCGAGGGGCGAGGGTTTAGATTAGATTGTTGTTAGAAATTTGGTTGGGTGAAATTGGTGACAGCACACATTAGTAAGAAGATCAATATTAACGGGACTTCAACACAACTTGTGTACTCCTCCCATCTTAACCCAATATTGTAAGGACAGAGTATGTACATTTTCATTTTATTTAATAAAAAGATAATAATTAAAAAAAAGTAAAGGACACAAATTATACCAAAAAAAAAAAAAAAAGAAATTCAAACTACAATTAGGTGTCATCTCACCACAACAGGTTTGGCTATGAACCAAAAACACAAAACAACAAATGCTGGAGAGGCTGCGGAGAAATTGAAACTCTCCTCCAGTGCTGGTAGGATTGCAAAATGATAGAACTTCTTTGGAAAGCAATCTGGAGCTTTCTCAAAAAGCTGAAAATAGACATCCTATTTGACCCAGTAATCTCACTGCTTGGAATATATCCTACAGAAGCAAGGGCAGTCACATGAACAGATACATGCACATGTATGTTTACTGCAGCACAGTCCACAATAGCAAAAAAACTGAATCAACCCAGATGCCCAACAACAGATGAATGGATAAATAAACTATGATACATATATTCAATGGAACACTATGCAATGATAAAGAACAATGATGATTTTAGGAAGCATCTCATAACCTGGTTTCAATTGGAAGACATTATCTTGAGTGAAATCAGTTAGCAGCCCAAGAACAAATACTGTATAAGACCCCACTATAAGGACTTAAAAACAGACTCATGTGCAGAAGAAAAGACTCTTTGACAGCTGCAAAGGAGGAGAGGAAGGGAGGGAGAGGGCTGGTTATAGATTAGATAGTTGATAGAAATTTGGTTGGGTGAAATCAGTGACAGCACACATTAGAAAGACGATCAATTTAACTGGACTTCAACATAACCTGAAAACTCTTCTAATCTTAACCCAATATTGCAAGGATAGAGTAGTAGGGGTGGGGGTCTGGGGATCGTACTCTCAGGGGACATCGAGGCCAATTAGCATAACTACCATATTGCTAATAGAGTCTTCTCCACCTGATATTGGTGAGTGGCATCTAAGGTCTTAAAAGATAGCAAGCCGCCATCTGAGGTACACCAAATTGTCCAACTCAGCTGGAACAGATGATCTCCAAGGACAATGGCATGAGGCAAAAAGAGCCCAGAAGACAGAAGGACCCACGTGAATGGGTAAGTATATCAACATGTGACCAGAAGAACAATTTGACAACTGTGATGAGGTTCACAGTTCTGGTCACAGGGACAACATGAGAAAAAAACAGGTGCACCCTGAGTACTCTACTAAAAGGCCACAGTTAACGGCCCAAAGGCCTGGAAGTTCCCCCCCGGGAGCATGGCCCCTAAACCTGATGCTGCCCCTGATCATAAATCATTACTGAGTTCAACTCCTTGGACAGGAACGGATTGGACTCAGCGACACAGAGTGACCATATCGTGTGTGCACTTTCTGGTTCTATGCATCTATAGGATGTCATCCTACTGGCCTCTTCCTAGAGCAGAATGGAGAGGGTGGAGAGGAGGGGACAGGAGATTGTTAAGAGGATATGACACGTATAGAATGGAAAAGAGGAGTGTGCTGTCACAGGGCAAGGAGAGCAGAAGTAGCTGTAGATAGGTGGGCATGCAAATTTAACTTGAATTGTACACTTTCACTCAATCACAATGAAAAAATAAAATAAAATAATAATTCTTCATGACCAAGTAGGATTCATACCAAGGATGCAGGGTTGCTTCAACATCAGAAAAACAATGTGATCAACCACATAAATAACACAAAGAATAAGAATCACCTGATCTTGTCAACAGATGCAGAAAAGGTATTTGACAAAGTCCAACACCCATTTAAGTTAAAAACTCTCAGCAAAAACGAATAGAAGGGAAATTTCTCAATGCAATAAAGGCTACCTAGGCAAAGTCAACTGCCAACAGTATCCTGAATGGAAATTGAAAGAATTCCGTGAAAGAACCGGAAGTAGACAAAGACGCCCTACTCAACATTGTGCCAGAGCTTCTGAGCAGAGCAATCAGACAAGGCAAAGAAATAAAAGGTCTCCACATCAGTAAAGAAGTAAAAGTATCCCTATTTTCAGATGACTTGGTATTATACACAGAAACCCTAAAAAATCCATAAAGAAGCTATTAGAACTAAGTAGTCAGCAAAGTATCAGGATATAAGATAAACATAAATAAATCAGTAGAATTCCTTTATACCAACAAAGCGATCATTAAAGTGGAAACCATCAAATCAATACCATTTACAATAGCCCCCAATAAGACAAAATACCTAGAAATAAATCTAATCAGATATATAAGAGACCTACACAGAGAAAATTACAAGACCCTACTGTAAGAAACCAAGTGGAGAAACCTACCTCCTTGTGGATAGAAAGCCTTAACATTGTGAAAATATCTATTCTACCTAAATCAATCTACATATACAATGCAATCCCAATACAAATTCCAGTGTCATTTTTTAATGAGTTGGAGAAAAAAATCACCAACTTTGTTTGGAAAAGGAAGAAATCCTGGATAAGTAAAGCACTCTTGAAGAACACAGTGGAATGCCTCACACTACCCAACCTTAGGACCTACTACACTGCCATGGTAGTCAAAACAGCCTGGTACTGGTACAAAAACAGACATATAGACCAATGGAACAAAACAGAGAACCCATAAATAGCATCATCCTCTTATGAACAGCTGATATTCAACAAAGTCCCAAAGGTTGTGAATTGGGGCAAAAACAGTCTTTTTAACAAACGATGTTGGCAAAATGGGATATCCATCTGCAAAAAAACTGAAACAAGACCCATATCTCACACCTTACACAAAAAATTACTCAAAATGGATCAAAGACCTAAATATTAAATCTAATACAATAAAGATTATGGAAGAAAAAATAGAGACAGCAATGGAAGTTCCAATACACGGCTTAGACAGACCACAGAATCTTACTAATAGTGCAAAAAAAAAAAAAAAACCCAGAAAAGAAAATAGATAAATGGGAAGTACTGAAAGTCAAACACATTCATCCAACTACTTTATCAAGAGAATGAAAAGACTGCCTACAGAACGGGAAAGAACATTTTGCAACTATGTATCAGATCAATGCCTAATTTCCATAATCTACAAGGTACTGCAAAATATTGACAAGAAAAAGACAAATAACCCAATTAAACAATGGGCAAAGGAGATGGACAGACCTTTCACCAAAGAAGGCATCCAGACAGCCAAAATGCTCACAATCATTAGCTATTAGAGAAATCCAAATCAAAACTATAGTGAGATACCATCTAAATATCCAAAAAATGTGAAACAACAAATGCTGAAGAGGCTGCAGAGAGACTGCAACTCTCCTACACTGCTGGTGGGAGTGCAAAACGGTACAATGTCTTTGGAAAGCAATTTCTTAAAAAAGTTAGAAACAGAAATACCACGTGATCCAGCAATTCCACTGCTTGGAATATATCCTACAGAAATAAGGGATGTCACATGAACAGGCACACGCACACAAATGTTTATTGCAGCACTCTCCACAATACGAAAAAGATTAAATCAACCTAGGTACCCATCAACAGGTGAATGGATAAACAAACTATGGTATATATACACAATGGAATACTATGCAATCATAAAGAACAATGATGATTTTAAGAAACATCTCATAACTCCGAATCAACTGGAAGACATTATGCTGAGTGAAATCAGTCAGCTGTAAAAGGACAAATATTGTATGAGACCACTATTATAATCCACAGACTAATCCACAGAAGAAAAGATACTTTGATGGCTACAAGGGTGGAGAGGGAGAGAGAAGGCTGTCATAGATAAGATAGTCAACAGGAATTCGGTCAGGTGAAGGGAATGACAGCACACAGTAGAATCAGGTCAGCATGACTGGATCATACCATAAGCTAAAAGGTTTTCTACATTCAACCCAATGTTTCAAAGGACAGAGTAGCAGAGATGGGTCTGGGGACCATGTTCTCGGGGCACATCGAAGTTCATTGGCATAACTAGTGTTTTGCTAAGAGAGTCTTCCGCACCCCGTGTTGGTGAGCAGCTCAGTCTTAAAAGCCAGCAGGCTGCCATCTAAAGAACATTAATTGGTCTCAACCCACCTGGAACAGATGACAACCAAGAATATCAAACAGACAAGGAAAAATGAGCCCAGGAGACAGAAGGACCCACATGATTTGGAGACTGCATCAGCATGAGACCAGAAGAACCAGGTAACGCCCAGCCTCCACCAAAGACAGCCCCACAGGCAACGCAATGCAAAGTCCCTGATGTGGCACATGAAAAAGAGGTGTGCAGATCAAGAATTCCGTTAAAAGATCCGAATTGATGGTCCAGCAGCCCGGAGGGTCCCTTCAGAACATGGCCCCTAGACTTCCTGCTAGCCCAGACCAGAAACCAGTATTGAGTTCAACACTTCAGACAAAAGACAGATTGGACTTGGGAACAAAGACTGAGCATGTGGTGTGTGTTTTATGGTTTTATACACATATAGGAGTCTGTCCTACTGGTTTCTTTCTAGAGGGGACAGGAGAGGACCGGGCAGGTGTTCGTTAAGTGGGTATTGAAAGAAGAGTATAAAGGAGGAGTACGCTGTCACACAGTGAGAAGAGTAGAGTTGCAGAGAGGGAGGCATGCAAAATTGACTTGGATTTTGTACTTTCACTTAATCATAAAAAAAGACTACAGAAATGCGTTCTGAAGTACAAAGTGAGGATCATTCCCTCTCTAACCCAATAGTCTATGAGAAAACACTTTCGTGTATACACTTTTATACTATTTCAGCCTATACAAACACATACAAATAATTTTTGTATATATGGCTCCTATTTTATACAGTGAAACCTCTAAGAGCCAGAACTTGACGAGAATGCCTGATTTTTCTGGGTCTTGCAAGTTTTCCACTTTTGTAAGAGTGCAGTCTTTTTACCACTTTCTCTCTCTCTTTTTGTTGTTGTTAGATGTCATTAAGTCACTTCTGATTCATAGTGACCTAACATAGAACAGAACAAAACACTGCCTGGTCCTGTGCTGGTCTCACAATTGCTGTGACGTTTGAGTCCATTTTTGCAGCCACTGTCAATCCATCTCCTTGAGGATCTTCCTCTACTTTACCAGCATAATGTCTTTCTCTAGGGACTGGTCCCTCCTAAAACAGTGTCCAAAGCACACATGATGAAGCCTTGCCATCCTTATTTCTAAGGAGCATTCCGGCAGCAGCTCTTCCAAGACAGATTTGTTCATTCTTCTGGCAGTCCATGGTATATCCAACATTTTCTACCAACACTGTGATTCAAAGGCATCAGTTCTTCAGTAGTCCAGTTTTTGTACATATATGAGGTATCTGAAAATACAGGTCTGTTTTTTAGGGGGTCAGGGACACCTTAGTCCTCAAAATGACATCTTTGCTTTTTAACACTTCAAATATAGTTAGATGAATAAGCATATAACTTCACAATTTTTCACAAAGTGAATACAAGCAGTATTCAGGCACTTTCCAGCAGTCCAGAAGAAGCCTCTGTTCCTACAGACATGGCCTCCTCCCAAAGGAAATCACAGTCTTGATTTTCTGAGCGAGTTCTTGTTTGGTTTTTCATTTCCCTGACTGCTGATAAGGCTTACCATCGTTTCACATCCTTATTGACTCTGTGCTTTTCCTCTTTGTAAACTGCCCGTTCCTCTGCACATTTTTTCTATTTGGTTATTTGCCCTTTTTTATTGAGTTGGGTTTTGTTTCATTGGTTTTTATGATTTGGACAATGTTTGGACATTATGATTTGGCCTTTTGCTTTTCTTGTGATTTTGTTTACAGTATCTCCTGCCTTACAGGGGCTTAATTTTTGTAAGTCCATCATTTGTTCTTCGATGTCCAAGGGTTCTACATCTTGTTTTTTGTCAGGCACTCATATCTCAATGTTACAGGACCTATATTAACTTCTAGAACATGTTGCTATTCTAAAAAACGGTTACTTATTTCATGCATGTCTTGTTTATATACAGTAAAATTTATTAATTTTCATTAAAATATCTGCCAGTTCCAGATTTAAATCCTTCTTAAAATAAGTGGTTCAAACACCAGGACAAATATTGGACTTACAAATATCAGGTTGACAGTCTTGCCTTCAAAAATCTCATAAACTAGGAAACTAGAAAAACAGGCAAATAAAGTACCATAATGTAGCAGGATTCATCATATATAATACAATCACACAGTTAGTTCAATAGTGGGATAAAAAGTAATTGATTCTTCCAGGAGGAATAGGAAGACAAGAATTGAAAGGAGTCATTTATAAGGCTTCATAGAAAGAAGACACTCTTGAAACTGGCTGTATAAGCTGAATGGGACTTTTTCCAAGGGAAAAAGTATGCTCAAAATACATGGAAATGTAAGGCAGTTTCTAAAAGCACAAGGTGTGCTTATGGGTCTCTAGGCAGTTCATCTGGAAGAAGAAGGGGGTAGAAGAAATGAGGCTGGTGGGTAAGTAGAGGAACTAGCAGAATGCCTATGTACCAGGCCAAGGATCTCAGCTGCTACCCTGTTGACAATAGAAATCTACTGAAGGGTTTCAAACTGGAGAGTACTGATCAGAATGGCCATTTGGAAAGAATCTAAAGCAATGGTAAAAAGGAAAAGGATTGTGTGTTAGTCATCTAGTGCTGTTATAACAGAAATATCACAAGTGGGTGGCTTTAAAAAGACAAATTCTGTTCTGTCATAGTCCCGTAGGCTACCAGTTCAAATTCAGGGCATTAGCTCCAGGGAAACACTTTGTGTACGGACTCTGGAGGAAAGTCCTTGTCATCAATCTTCCCCAGAACTGGGAGCTTCTGATGTGCAGGAACTCTGAGTCCTTTCCAAATGGCATGCTCTGCTTCTGGCACTGCTTCTTGATGGTACGAGGTCTCCAAATCCCTCTGTTAGATTCTTTCTTTTAAATCTCAAGAGACTGCCTTAAAACACAAAACAATCTTACACACTGAGTCCTGTCCAACCAACACAACTGCTGCCCTTCCACGCTTGCATCATCATAGAGGCAGGATTTACAACATGGAGGAAGGTCCAGTAATACCAGGAATCATGGCCTAGCCAAATTTCAACCTACATTTTTTCAGGGGAAGACAATTCAGTCCACGACAGGGTGGATTTCAGAGCTATTTAGGAAGTAGAATCACTTACTGATGACTTGCTGTATGTGGGTGATCTGGGAGTGGGAGGTCAAGAAAAAAGGAATGAGTATGGCTCCCAGGTATCTGGCTCAGGTGAACTGGCAGATGGTGGTATCAGTGGAATTCTCTGGAAGAATCATGATCTAGATGGCTATCTTCTGAGTAGGTGGGTATTTGGGATATCCTTTCAGCACTCATACAGCTAGAAGGAAGACTAAATCTGCTACTTGAAACAGAGCAACAAAGTAAACTACGGCAGGTTTAATCACTACTCTAAAGAAAGTTCTGGAATCCAGCCACGCCTCTGAGAAAGAGAATGATATTTTACTTGACTTGCCAATGTGAATATTTCCTTGGCAGCCTCCATTAGCTGGGATGCATTACATATCAACATAAGCTGTTTAGTAGCCTATACTTAAAATAATAATTAAGTAGTTGTCTCATACTTGGCTATATTTTCAAGGAGAGATCACAAGTTTCATCCAGCTCAGTTTTTGTTTAGGCTTGTGGCACTGTTTAAATCCAAGGCTCTCATTTCCAAGGGAAATTTGGGTGGAGCCACGAGTCTGGAAATTCATTTAACTCTGGACAACTATGGGGAAAAGGGTACACTAAATTATTTCTTCCTAAAACAATATGATGTAGCTTTTCTAATGCTCATATGAAATGTATATTCACACAGCCTTCATAATCAGAAATACAGCCTACAATACTGTTAAATGTATAAAACATGTAGAACTGTTGGTATAAAAAACTCTGAAAAGTCAGTGCTGATTACCGACATTTACCAAGCATTTCAAACAGTACCTGGTACATGATAAGCACTTTATATACCTTTTTATTTAATTCTTTATTAGTCACACATTGAAGATGAGAAAACTGCTCCACAAAGAGGTTAAATAATTTGGCAAAGCTCATACAACTAATAATAAACTATTTTTATTATTACCAAAGTTATATAGTAAAATTTGTAAAATATGATCAAAGAAAAAGACAAACCTCCTTCACTCAAATTCCACTAAAAGATAAACATTGTTGACACTTGTGTTTTGTCCCGGTTTTTTCCTGTCAAGAAAACAGATTACTGTACATAGTGTTTGCAATCTGCTACTTTTCCATCTTTATAAAATGAACATCTTATTCCAGCTGAAGTTTAGTTAAGAACATGTGCTTGATTTCACTCAATCAGCTCTGAGAAAAAAATAGTTTCTCCTCCTTCCTGTCATTCATATATATTTCATGAGCTTTTTCCCTCACCCTCTAACAGGACAGAGAAATCTGACCACCCACTTTCTGACCTGGAAATGCTGGTGGCATAGTGGTTAAGTGCTACAGCTGCTAGCCAAAATGGATGAATTCACCAGGAATTCCTTGGAAGCTCTATGGAGCAGTTCTACTCTGTCCTACAGGGTTGCTGGGAGTCAGAATCAACTTGACAGCAATGCGTTTGTTATTTTTGTTTGTTTTTTTTTCTGCACTATGTGTTAAACTTATTTCAAACCCACTTGTGTCTCACAGAAGGCAGGAGCTTCCCCAAGGCAGAGGTCGATCACGTACTTGCCGAATTCTGAATCTATTCCTACCTTTTCTTTCAACAAGGGCAGGTAGCTCCCTGGTAGATTTGCTCTATTTGCATGTCCCAAATCACTTAGATAAGACAGGAGAAGCAGTTTAAAGAGTCCATACAGTGACTTCACCATACTACTTTAACTAACCTGTTATGACACAGAAGTGCAAATTTAGTTTTTCTTTGAAAGATACATCCATTTCCCAATAGCTAACACTGCGCTAGCTAACAAAAAAGGGGGGAAAGGGAAGCTTTCCTATATCCTTCCCTGTCTCCCTATAATAGCAGAGAAATTGTTGTTGTCAGGTGACATTGAGTCTGTTCCAACTCATAGCAACCCCACGTACAACAGAACAAAACATTGCCCTAGTCGTGCACCATCCTCACAATCATTGTTGCGTGAGAGCCCCTGTCACAGCCACTGTGTCAATCCATCTACTTGAGGTCCTTCTTCTCTTTTGCTGGCTCTCTACCAAGCATGATGTCCTCCTGGGACAGATCACTCCTGGTAATATCACATGTCCAAACTTTGTGGGATGTAGTCTTGTTATCTTTGCTTCTACTAGAGATATTAGCGTATCTCTAATTTAGATTGACTAAAATGATTTTTATATGTCTAGGTATGCATACATTACTTACTCTATGAAAGATAACATATACAGGGGCAATATGGAGGAGAAGAGTGGAGTATGACAGTTTTGATTACAACAGGAGGTGAGAAATAGAATATTAACAACGGTTAAGATTTAGTTTTGTATCATGGATAATTTTAGGTCACATAATTTATTAAACTATCCAAAGTAGAATAGTTTCAGGAAAATACAAGTTGCCCAAATCAGTTCAGTAACCACTGGGGCCAAATGGGAAAAAAAAAAAAAAACCTAGCTCAATATCTAAAAAAATACTAATAAACTATACAAAGATTAACAGCCTGATAAAGTGGGGAGGGGATGAAGAATACGAACAAGGTGATTAACAGAAAACACAGTACATATTTTAGGTAATTTACATATAACTTGTAAACATATTAAAATTGGCTAAATTTTAGTGTTAGCCATGTAAGTGCAAATTAAAATCATGATCTATCATTTTACACCCAACAAAGCTAAAACTTTTAGCAAAAAGTAAACAGTCTCATGGTATCAAGTAGTGAAGAGACTGCGGAAAAATGAAAACTCAATACAGTTTGAAAATATGTAAAATGATACAACCACTTTAGATGGCAATAGAACAATATCAAGTATAGCTAAAAATATACACATCAATCCTACTAGCCAGAAATGTTACCTGTAAGTATCTATGCAGCGAAAAGTCTGCATAAAGCTGTACATGGCATCATTTATCTGAAAACAAGAGGCTAAAGATAGCTTATCTGTCCATCAAATGCCAAGCCAGCCAAGTGCCATCGAGTTGGATCCAACTCATGGCGAGCCTGTCCATCAAATGGAAGTTATATAAATTGTAGCACTATTAATTGAAATTAAATGAATAAAACTGAGTTCACACAAGTCAATAAGGATTGATCTCAAACAGCACAAGACCAAGAGAAAAAAGCAAGTTCAAAAATACATTTCTATAATATCCATATATGCATTATTACATTATGTATTAACATTGAAGTAAAATTTAAAGCATACAAAACAATATTATTTGTTGCGTATTGATTGTAGGAAACATATATTAAAAGTATTAAATGTGGACAGAAAGGATACCCAATAAATTAAAGAAAGGAAACTTCCTTAACTTAATAATTTTATCAGTCAGAAATTTTTAGAAAATATCATACTTAATAATTCAATGCCATAGCCATGTCGTACCCACTTAGGATTCAGACAAGCATGCTCACTCTGTTACCACGCTGGAAGTTCTAGCCAATGCAATAAAGCAATTTAGAGAATAATGCTCACAGTGCGATTCCATCTATTTTCTTTTTTTCTTACAGATGAATAGAAAAATGTTTACCAGATTACACGCCAAATTGTTAGCAGCTATTGTTACTTCTGGCAAAGACTGTGGAAGAAAAGAGGAACAGCCTCAAATTATTCTGTTTCCCAGAAGTGTTAGTGTCAATAACTTCAGAAGTATAAATGCTACACTTACTGAAAACATCACTGAAATGTGATTATTTACATGACTTTCGCACTTAGTTCTGAAAATTTTGAATTATACTTTTTTTGTTTCCTCAGAATTTTTTTAACCTGTACTTTAAATGAAGGTTTATAGAACAAATGAGCTTCTCATGAAACAGTTAACGTACATATTGTTTTATGGTTAGCAACATCACGATATGTCAACACTCCTTTGTTGATCTTGGGTTCCCTATTGCCAGCTTTCCTGTCCCCTCCTGCCTTTCCCCTGGGCTGGTGTGCCCCTTTAGTCTCATTTTGTTTCATGGCTCTGTCTAATCTTCTGCGAAAGGGCAAACCTCAGGAGTGACTTCATTACTCAGCTAAAAGTGTATCCAGGGGTTTTCTAAGGAGGTGCCATATCATTTTCCAAAATAGTGGTACAATTTCATGTATCCACCAGCAGTGCATAAGAGTTCTAACCTTCTGGAAGCCTCTCCAATATTTCTTAGTTTCTGGGTTTTTTTATTTGTGGCAGTAACTCTGGGGTGAGATGGTATGTCACTTTGGTTTTGATTTACAGTTCTCTAACGGCCAGTGATTGCAACCATTTCCTCATATGTCTATTGGCCACTTGAATGTCTTCTTTGGTGAAGTGTCTGTTCATGTGCTTTGCCTATTTTTTGTTGGACTATTTGTCATTTTGTGGCAGAGATGTGGAATTTTTCTGCAGACTTTAGAGATTAGACCTTTCTCTAATTTGTAATTGCCCAATTTTTTTTTTTTTTTCTGAGTCTGTAGGTTCTCTTTATATTCTTTTGGTGGAGCCTTTTCATCAGCATAAGTGTTAAATTTTGAGAAGATCCCAATTATCTAGTTTATATTCTGGAGTTTGTGTGTTGTTGGTAATGGCTTATATCCTGATAATGCTGTGTATTAGGACCTCTAATACTGATCTTACATTTTCTTCCATGATCTTCACAGTTCTGGGTTTTATACTTAGATCTTCGATCAATTTTTAACTAGTTTTTGTGTATGGTGTGAGGAATGGGTCCTGTTTCATTTTTTTTGCAGATGGCCATAAAGATTTCCCAGCATCATTAGTTAAAAAGACTGTTGTTTCCTCAGTTTGATAGATTTGGGACCTTTGTCAACAATCAGATGATCATAGATAGATTTACATCTGGGTTCTCAATTCTGTTCCACTGGTCACTGTATCTGGATCAGTGTATCTGTTGTTATACCAGTGCCAGGCTATTCTGACTACCACAGCTGTATAATAAGTTCTGAGGTCAGGTACCGTGTATCCTCCTACTTTATTCTTCAATAGTGCTTTAACTATCCAGGACTTCTTCCCTTTCTATATAAAGTTAACCATTAGTTTTTCCATCTCTTTAAAGAACATCGTTGGTATTCAGACTGGGATTACATTGTATTTGTAGACTGCTTTGAGTAGAACTGTCAGTTTCAAAAAGTTGAGTCTACCCATCCCCGAGCATGGTATGTTTTTCCATTTATGTAGATCTCTTGTGGTTTCTTACAGTAGTGTTTCATAGTTTTCTTCATATAGGTCTTTTATATCCCTGGTTAGATTTATTCCTAATTATTTTATTTTTTTTTAGGGATTATTATAAATGGTATGGTTTTCCTGATTTCCTTTTTGTCTTTCTCTTTTATTAATGTAGAGGAATCCAACTGATTTTTGAATGTTCGTCTTGTATCCTGCTACTGAGCTGAAACTTAGTTCCAATAGTTTCCTCATTGAGTCTTTTGGGTTTCTATGAATAATATCATCTACAGACAGCGACAGTCTTACTTTTTCCTTACTAATTTGGATGCCTTATATTTCTTTTTATTGAATGACTGCTCTAGCTAGGATTTCCAATACAATACTAAATAGATGTAGTGATAAAGGGCATCCTTGCCTACTTCTTGTTCTTCAGAAATGTTTTCATCCTGTACTCATTAAGAATGGTGTTGGGTGTTGGTTTGGTATACATACCATTTATTAAGTTGAGAAATTTCCCTTCTATGCCTATTTTATTGAGAGGTCTTGTCAGGAACAAGTGTTGGACTTTGTTGAACACTTTTCTCTGTGTCATTTGAGATGATCATATGATTCTTTTATTTATGTCATAGGTTATGTTGATTGGTTATCTACTGTTGAACCATCCTTGCACAACCTGATATGAACTGCACTTGGTTGTGGCATATTATTTTTTCTATATATGATGCTGAATTCTACTGGCTAGAATTTTGCTGAGAATTTTTGTATCTATATTCACAAGAGATATTGGTTTGTAATTTTCTTTTTATGTGGTGTCTTTGTCTAGTTTTGGTATCAGAGTAATTATGCTGCCTTCATAAAATGAAGTGTTCCTTCCTTTTCTATGTTCTGAAATACTTTGAGTAGTATTAGCATAAGCTGTTCTCTGAATGTCTGATAGAATTCTCAAGTGAAACCAAATGGGAGAGGGCTTTTGTTTATTGTTGGGAGTTTGTTTTTTTGTTTTTAACAACCTTTTCAATCTCTTCTCTTGTTACGGGTCTGTTCAGATTTTCAGCATTATCTTGTGGTAGTTTAGATAGGTGTTGTGTTTCTAGAAATTCTGTCCATTGCTGTCAAGTCTATTCTGACTCATAGCAACCCTACAGGACAGAGCAGAACTATCCCATACAGTTTCCAACAACGATTTGCAGGATTTGAATTTCCAATCTCTTTATTAGTAGCTATTAACAGCTACATGACCAGAGTTTACTGGTTTTTCATAATACTTTGTTATGATTGTTTTTGTTTCAGTTGGGTCTACTGTAATGCCCCTCATTTCATTTCTTATTTGGGTTAAGTCCTCTCTTGTTTTTCTTTTGTCAGTTTGGCCAAGGTTTGTCAATTTTAACCCTTTCTATTATTTTTCAATTCTCTGTTTCTTTTATTTCTTCTCTCATCTTCATTATTTCCTTTCTTCTGGTGGCTGTGGGCTTCTTCCGCTTTCCCTTTTTATTTGTTTGAGTTTCATAGCTAATGTTTTGATTTTGTTCCTTTCTTATTTTTTTATATGTTCTTCTAAAGGATCTTCCAACAAGGATGTCCTGTTTTTGACACCATACTATGGCATTATTTATGAAGTCATAGCAGCCATATTTAGCATGTTTTTAAATTAGTCTTGATAAATAGCCATGAAAAGTTATATGATTCTATGAAAGAGATTATTAAAGTTTATTATTAAAATGGGCATTCTGTTCACCAAACATTGTGTGTTACATGAAATTTATGATGTGCATAATCACTCCACTGAGAAAACAATTAGACATTTAATAAAAAAAAATTTGAGATAACCAGGTATGTTGCCAATCAGAAAATGCCTGTGCATCAACGAACCACATGTTCCAACAAAACATCACCACCATTTGTCAGAGTGTACACAAGAATCCATCCCGATCAATTTCTCACCAAACACAAGAACTGGACCTTTTGTTGACCACAATTTGGCAGATTTTGCATCTGGCCTTGAAGTTTTATCCTTACAAAACTGTTTTAACTCAAGAACTGAAGTCTAACGACCATAGATTGTGCCTTACATTTGCTGAATGGGCTGTGGAGCAATTGGAATTTGACTCTGTTTTTGGCTGAAAAATCATCTTCAGTGATAAGGCTCATTTCTGGATGAATGGTTTGTTAACAAACAAAACTGTTGCATTTGGAGTGATGAGAATCTAATGGAGATTCAAGAATATCCACTTCATCCCCCAAAAGTTACCATTTGGTGTGGCTTTTGGTCCAGTGGAATCATTGACCTTTACTTTTTCCAAGATGAACAAGGAGAGGCAGTGACTGTCAGTGGTGTAAGATATCGGGCTATGATAACTGATTAGCCTTGGCCCCATTTGGAAGGTGCTGTGGCAGTCATTTACCCAAAGTTCTTTTCCACACACAATGCCATCAAATGTACTTCAAAATAATCAAATAATTAAAAATGTATCATTTACACAACTGGTTTTATTTAATTTCAAGATAGGACAGCCTTATTGGAAGACCCATTATTAGCATAAATTGACCTCTGAGCACTGCCTTTGCCATGCCCCAAGAGTGTTGGTTTGATGAGTTTTCATTCTTGTTTGATTCTAGGAATTTTTTGACTCTGTCTTTGGCTACCTTGAAATTTATCCTTATCTTCTAAGATTTCAACAAGTCTTTTATTACTTGGTATTACTCTGCCCTCTTCCATTTATTCCCTCTTTTATTGTTCTGACATTGTTGTCATTTACGGCTTAATTCCTCTGGTTCTCTGTTTTAAATCTTTTAGTTTTAAATACTGCTTGAGAGTTTATTTCCTGGGTTGCTAACTGGCTGGTGTGGTCTTGCATCCAAGACTCAGGCCATTGTCTCATGTCATTTGCTCCCAAACTGAAGTACCCCTTTTAATAATTCTTTTCATTTGTTTGTCTATTATTTATTATCTATCTATTTATTGTGATTGAGTGAAAATGTGCATTCCAGTTCAAATTTCCATGCCCACCTAAGTGCAGCTCCTTGCCTGGTGACAGCACACTCCTCCTTTCCATTCCATACATGTCATACCCTCTTGACAATCTCCTGTCCACTCTCCTCTACCCTCTCCACTCCCCTCTAGTAAGAGGTCAGTAGGACAACATCCTATAGATGCACAGAACCATAAAGTGCACACACGATGTGGTCACTCTGTGTTGCTGAGTCCAATCCATTCCTGTCCAAAGAGTTGATCTCAGTAATGATTTATGAACAGAGCAGCATCAGGTCTAGGGGCCATGCTGACAGGGAACTCCCCAGCCTTTGGAGCATTGATTGTGGTCTTTTAGTGGAGTTCTCAGGGTATACCCCTTTTTATTCTTATATTGCCACTGGGACTCAACTTTGTGAGCCCAATCACGGCTGTCACTGGTGGTGGCTGAGCACCATCTGGTTCTTCTGGTCATACGTTGATGTAGCCAACCATTCATGTGGGTCCTTCAGCTTCTGCATTCTCTTTCCCTATGTCGTTTTGGTCCTTGGTGATCCTGCTGAGTTGGATCCATTTGATGTACCTCAGATGGCAGCTTGCTAGCTTTTAAGACCGCAGAGGCCACTCACCAATCCAGAGTGGAGAAAACTCTCTTAGCACTAAGCTAGTTATGCCAATTGGCCTCAATGTCCCCTGAGAGCATGGGCCCCAGACCCCACCCAACGCTACTCTGTCCTTGCAATGTTGGGTTAAGATTGGAAGAGGTTATGTTGACGTCCAATCAAACTGATCTTCTTTCTAACGTGTGCTGTCACTGATTTCACCCAACTAAATTTCTATCAACTATCTAATCTATAACCAGCCCTCTCCCTTCCTCTCTCCCTCCCTTGCAGCCATCAAGGAGTCTTCTGTACATGAGTCTGTTTTTAAGTCCTTATCATAGGGGTCTCATACAATATTTGTCCTTGAGCCGCTGACTAATTTCACTCAACATAAAGTCTTCCAATTGAAACTAAGTTATAAGATGCTTCCTAAAATCATCATTGTTCTTTATCATTGCATAGTGTTCCATTGAGTATATATACCATAGTTTATTTATACATTCATCTGTCGTTGGGCATCTGTGTTGATTCCAACTTTTTGCTATTGTGGACTGTGCTGCAATAAACATTCATGTGCATGTATCTGTCCATGTGACTGCCCTTGCTTCTGTAGGATATATTTCAAGAATTGTGATTACTGGGTCAAATGGAATATCTATTTCCAGCTTTTTAAAGAAGCACCAGATTGCTTTCCAAACAGGTTGTACCATTTTGCAATCCCACCAGCAGTGGAAGAGAGTTCCAATTTTTCCACAGCATCTCCAGCATTTGTTGTTTTGTGTTTTTTGGATCATGGTCAACATTATTGGGGTGAGATGATGTCTCATTGTAGTTCTGATTTGAATTTCTTTAATAGCTAATAATTGTGAGCATTTCCACATGTGTCTTTTGGATGCCTGGATATCCACTTTAGAGAAGTGTCTGTCCATTTCCTTGGCCCACTGATTATTTATCCTTTTCTTGTTGATATTTTGTAGTACCTTGTAGATTATGGTGATCAGACATTGGTCTGACATACAGTCGTCAAATATTTTTCCCATTCTGTAGGTGGTCTCTGAATTCTTTTGATAAAGTCTTTGGATGAGCAAAAGTGTTTGATTCTTAGTAGTTCCCATTTACCTATTTCTCTTCTGTTGATCGTGCTTTGTCAGATTTTGAAGTCAGTCTATGTTCTGGGTTAAATCTTCCACTGTTGATCCAATTTTTTCTTGGATGATCTTTATTGTTTTAGGTTTGGCATTTAGGTCTTTTATCCAGTTTGAGTTGGTTTTTGAGTAAGGTGTGAGATATGTGTCTTGTTTCAATTTCTTGCAGATGGATATTGAATTTTGTCAGCACCATTTGTTAAAGAGACTGTTTTTACCTCACTTTAAAATCTGAGGTCCCTTGTTGAATACCAGTTGTTCACAGGGGGATGGTAGCATCTCTAGGGTCCCAATTCTGTTCCATTGGTCTATATGTCTCTTTTTGTACCGGTACCAGGGTGCTTTGACAACTGTGGCTGCATTTTAAAGTCAGGTAGTGAGAAGCCTCCCAGTGTGTTCTTCTTCTTCAGTAGTGCTTTGCTTATCCAGGGTTTCTTGCCTTTCCAAAGTTGGTGATTTGTTTCTCCATCTCATCAAAAAAATGTCACTGGAATTTGTAGTAGGATTGCATAATATAAGTGGATTGCTTTGGGTAAAATAGACATTTTCACAATGTTATGTAAGTCTCTCTTAGTTTCTTGTAGTAAGGTCTTGTAGCTGTCTTTGTAAAGGTCTCTTATTTCTCTAGTTAGATTTATTCCTAAGGATTTTCTTTTCTTGGGGGCTATAGTAAATGCTATAGATTTGGTGATTTCTTCTTTAATAATCTCTTTGTTGGTAAAAACAAATCCTACTGATTTACTTATGTTTATCTTGTATCCTGAGACTTGGCTGAACTCTTCTATCAGTTTGAGTAGCTTACTAATGGATTCTTTAGGATTCTCTGCATATATTACCATATCATCTGCAAATAGGGAGATTTTTACTTCTTCTTTGCTGATGCAGATGTTCTTTATTTCTTTGTCTTGTCTTCATTGTTCTGGCCAGAACTTCCAGTACAATATTGAATAGGAGAGGTGATTGTACGCATCCTTGTCTTGCTCCTGTCCTCAAGGGGAAGTGTTTCAGTCTCTCTCCTTTCAGGATGATGTAGGCAGTTGGCTTTGCGTAGATGGGCCTTAATTCATTAAGAATTTTGCCCTTTATTTCTATTTTGCTGAGACCTTTTAGCATGAATGGGTGTTAGACTCTATCAAATGCCTTTTCTGCATCAATAGACAAAATCAGATGATTCTTGTCTTTTGTGTTATTTATGTGGTTGATCATGTTAACTGTTTTTGTGATGTTGAAGTAGCCTTGCATCTTGGTATGAACCCAACTTGGTCACAACGAATTATTTTTTTGATACGTTATTGAATTCTATTGGCAAGGATTTTGTTGAAGATGTTTGCATCTAGGTTCATGAGTAATATTAGTCTGTAGTTCTCCTTTTTTGTTGGGTCTTTCCCTGGCTTTGGTATCAGGGTTATTCTGGCTTCACAGAATTAATTTGGGAGTATTCCATCCCTTTCTATGCTGTGAAATAGTCTCAGTAGTATTGGAGTTAACTCTTCTTTAAAAGCTTGTTAGAATTCTGTGGTGACGCCATCTGGGCCAGGGTGTTTTTTGGTTGGTAGTTTTTGGATGATTTTTTTCAATCTCTTCCTTTGTGATGGGTTTATTAAGTTGTTCTGCTTCACCTTGTATAATTTTAGTAGGTTACATGAATCTAGGAATTTGCCCATTTCCTCTAGGTTTTCAAATCTGTTAGAGTACAGACTCTGGTAGTATTCTGTTATAATCCCTTTTAATAATTCTTATTATTTTGGTTTGGTTTTTAAATATCCCCTTAATTTCTGTTTATCTGGAAATGCCCTTATTTCACCATCATATTTGAACAAGCATTTTGCAGAATATATTACTCATGGCTGGTTTTTTTTTTATCTTTCAAAGTTTTATATATGTAATATATATGTATGTAATTTTTTATATATGTAATAAGTTTTATATATGTAATATATATATTATATATATATAATATATATATATTACATTGTCTTCTTGCCTGCATAGTTTCTGCTGAATAATCAGAGCTTAGTCTTATTGTTTTCCCTCTCGATTATGACTTTTCCTTTTTTTTGAGCTTCTCTCAGAATCCTTTGTCTTTGGTTATAGCAGGTGATTGTCATATGCATTGGCAATTATGTTTTGCAATCTATTCCATATAGGGTTCATGAAGCTTCTTGGATGGTGAGCTTTTTTATCTTTCATGATATTAGGGAAGATTTCTGTCAGGAATTCTTCAATGATCCCCCTCTGTGTTTTCCATCTTCTCCTCCTGTTCTGGAACTCCAATCACTCACAGATTTTTGCTTTTGATTCTATCCTTGATCATTCTCAAGGTTTCTTCAGTTTTCTTTGTTCCATTTTCTGGTTTTCTCTCTGTATCTCTCTTTGCTCTCTGGTCTCTGTCAGTTTCTTATTCCATTCAGTGCTTGGTTGAGTTATCTCTTTACCTGGTGCTTAGGGTTCCAGGATTGATGTTGTCTGTGTTTTATTTAGTTTTTTTGGTCTTTGCTGTAGAAGGATGGTGTAGTGCTTCTGTGTATAGCACCATGTCGATTCTGTCTCTTTTTTGTTTTAAGTTTTTATTTTAGTCTCTGTGTTTAAGTAACAAATGCTGACTGAAACAAAACAAAAACTAAAATTAAGAAATTTTTATTTAAACAGTGAAAGTCATGACCCATGAAGAAGTTCAAATTCTCAATTTACACTCTCTGTTCCACTTGGACTATTGTGAATATTACCTAGATACAGTCTACCTTAGTGATTCTTAAACTTACCAGTCCCAAAATTCTCCTTTTATTAAAAAAAAAAAGTCACATGTACATTGGTGTTCACTGCAGCAGTATTCACAGTAGCCAAAAAGTGGTAACAACTTAAATGCCTGTCAATGTATGAATGGATAAACAAAATATTGTATACACACATAAGGGAATACTGCTCAGTCACAGAAAGAAATGACATCCTAACACAGGCTACAATATGGTTGAAACTTGAAAACATGCTGAGTGAAGTAAATCAATCACAGAAGGACAAATATTATATGATCTCAGTATGAAACCCAACTCAATAGCAGTGAAAGTGGCTTTGGTCTCGTTTATACAGTGGAGGAGCACAAAAGGGGGAGTTCCCTTTTAGGAAGCACTGTTTATGGTGATGTAAATTTGGCAGCAATTATGGGTGATAGCTTTACAACATGATTAATATATTCAATTCACTAAATAGTATATCTGAAAAATGTTGAATTGGCAGACGCTGTGTTAGTATACATTTTTACAAGAAAACTGTAGTTTAGAAAAAGAGAAGACAGTGGCTAAAACTACTGTCTACAGTACAGTTCTAATGAAATGGCTATCTGGTAAATGTGGGAAGCTGAGACTTCCCGAATCAAGGCCAGAATATGGTCAAGTTAACTCTTGTATTAACAAGATCTAAATTAAGCACATCCCAAGTATTGTACACCCAGCATTGTCCTCAGAATAAGCAGAGGTCAGCATGCCCCCGATCTGGTTTCGATATGACTAGCAAAAGAATGCTTGGGAAAAGGAAACAAGGAAACATGTAGAATATGTATGTAACTGAAAAATAAAGTTCAGTGTCTCAGCTTGACTGAGTCCCCCCTGATGTGATTGTTTCTGTCTTATTCAGCTCCCGCGCTTTCCCCTCAGCTCTGTTCGTCTGACGGCTGGTACCGTCAAGTAAACATCTTTTAAGAGAGTTTGTGCTGTTTGCCAGAGTCTGTGTTCCGAACTATTATACCAACTCTCATGAAATAAAAAATGAATAAACGTTACATCAAGGGGGAAAAAAAGTGTTGTTTCTTTTACTCTCCTCAAATGAAATCCATATGTAACAAAAAATCTATAATTTCACAAATCAATATAATGCTAATGTAATATAAGGGAAGTAAAATTAATTTATAATAAAACAATATGTTTTATTATAAAACAATACTATATTGTACATGAGGGCCCAACATACAATAGGTATGTTGGGCACAGTCAAGTTATCTGTACTAGTACATACAAATCAGTGAGAATTCAATAGCAGACAATGTAGACTTGGGAAGCCTAGGGAAGCCAGAATGCTAAGGGAAGCCAGAATGCTAAATAGAGGGCAACTAAGCATGGTCTTTCTTTAAAGGCAACACTTAGCATATTTATGATGCCATTATGACTCCCCACAAGTAAAGCAAGGTAAGCATTTCTGGTGTCTTTCTTTAAGGACTCACTGAACTGCAGCCTAAATTAAGAGGAGGAAAGAAAAAGCAGAGAAGTAACATAACCAGAACAACTCAGATCCTGTTGTGAAAAAATATGGTCTTTTAAAATTAAACCACAGGTCAAACTCTAATATGGAGAGCAAAATTTAAGACAGCAACAGGCTCTTTACAAAAGCTAATTTAAAGAAACAACGTCTGTACCCAGTATGGCAGGGATGCTGATGCTGACTTGGTCTTCTCAGGTATATAGATGACAGAGAAAAATCACTCTTTAGAGTGTGGTTTTAACCACAGTTCACCAGGAGCTGACCACTGGGGGATAAAGGAGTTGTGAACTATACTTTCTGTTACTGTTATGTAATTGATTATGTTGCTTTATTTTTAAGTTTATGCTCAGTTGAACCAACCAGATTCAAGGATAGGCTTACAAAGACACCACTCAATCTGTAGTGTGGTAAGAAATTTTTATTATTTCTTTCCTGTTTATTCTACAAAGTTAAATTTCCACACCATTATCAAATGTTACTAGCAACATATTTCTGAGAGTTGTCAAAAACAAACGAAAGCACTATTTTTTCTTTCCATATCCTGTCTACTCCTGCCCCAAACCATTATAGAAAATTTAGAAAAACAGTTCAAAGATGGTATGGTTTTCTCACAAAATTATAAATGTTTCTCATCCTATTTTTAAGTGTAACTACTGTCAATAGTGTGGAGTGAACTTTCCCATCATTTTTTCTGTGCTTATGTATAACACAGATAGATGTCAATATACCAATCTACATGCAGTGTACCCCCCTTGAAAATAACAACATGCCAAGTAGACAGAGAGCTACAGATGAAGGCAGAGAGACAAAGATGTACAACTTGTTATCTGGAACAGTTAGGGATCTGCCTCCTTTGGAAAAGCTGTATAATATTCCATTGCAAGAATATTCCACAGCTTTCTGCTTTCCTGTTCAATGTCATCTAGTTTGTTTTTGAATTTTATTATTATAAACAATGCTACAGTGAAAATTCTTGAATGTAAACTTGAAAATGGGGACTCTTTCATTGGAAAGAATTCTACAAATGAAATTATAGGATGCTTTCATTTAAAATAAATAGGCAAAATGGCCCTCACTCCCTCAAAAATATTATATATCTACTAGGACTACATAAGTACATATTCACCAATACTGTTTTATCAATTTTTTATTTTTTCCAAATTTATGAGACAAAAGATATTCCTGGTAAGAGTGAACAGATTTTCATATTTGGGGGGGGTCTTTATATGTTTTAGTATATGTACAGGTGACCATTTTAACACTATGTTGCACATTTCTTTCTCATCTGTACCAGTTCCTTACATGGTAACCTCTTGACAATATTTTTTTTACTGCTACAAGTATGTTCTGCCAGTCTGCCATATGTTGTTTGATTTCATTTATTATGTCTATGACATAAAAATGTTGTGTTCCTATTAACAAGTTAACTTAACAGAACTGTCATTTTCTTTCAAGGGATATTTGATTCCATGTTATGCTTTGAAAAGCCTTAATAACTCTTAAGACTATAAAAGCCTTTTCCTATCTGATCTTTCAAAGCAAAAATGCCCTTTATCATAGGTATGAAAGCAAAGTCTTCACCTTTTCAGAACAACTCTGATAGGGTTTCCTAGCCAGGAGTTCCCTAGGAGGCACTGTTTCAGTCAATTCAAAAGAATTTAAATGTTTATTTCACATTAGCCAAGTGCCGTCGAGTTGGATCAAAATATCTATATCAACAACGTATTAGTTTATGTAGAAACGTGGAATAATTTCTTTAGCAATCCTTTACAGACATGCAGTTTAAGGCTGGACAATACCTACAACTTAAGGGATATCAAAATTTTAAATACCCTAGCTATTCACTAAACATAACTAGAGGTGGCCTGAAGGCCAGATAAACTTTCACAGAAGAAAATAGCTTTGGACTAAACAAAAAATTAAAGTGGCAGTCATAAAGTCCTGAAGCTGCTCCCTACTCCCTTACTGCCCTGCTGTGTGATGCAGTACAAGTCCCTTAACCTCTATGTACCTCTGAATATCAGAGACACAAGCCAGGAGTTATTGGAGCCATGACTAAAACACACAGATTTCTGGGGCTGGGCTTGGATAAAACGTTCCTAGGAACTCCTCAGGAGCAATATGGAGGTTAGGTTTAATTTTCTTCCTTTTGAAGGAAAACACCCTGAGCACACAGCTAGAAACCACTGTTGGAGCTTATAGAAAATACCAGTAATTAATCCCTTGAGCAAGAGTAAGAAAAAACTGAGGGAAACAGTGAGTATAATGTGGTTTCACAGTTTCCAAGAGCTGGGTCAAGACCACTGCCCAGCTGAGTCTTATTTTGAAGGTCCTCTTCACAGTGAGGACCTGGCTCTAGCCCAGAAAGGCTCACTAGAACTCCAGAACTCCAGCAGCACTGAATGGCTGATCTCATACAGGCCCACCAAATAGGTATCCAGAGACCTGGGGCTGCAAGCACAAGAAAGAAAGAAGTTCCAAACAAGACTTGCCCCATCCCCCCAAATCCACAAAACGTAAAGGGAAAGATTGAAAATTTAACCACTTTAAAATAAAAACTTACGTGCAAAAAAACCCCAAACAAACAAACAAAAAATACCACACACAAAGCAAGGCAGTCTGCAAACTGAAAAACTATATATATTAAAAAGAAGGATTTAATATATAAAATTTTAAAAAGAACTGCTACAAACCAGTAATAAAAAGTTAAAATTTTTAAAGTTAAGAAGTTTAAATTGGAAAATACACAACAGAGATTTTTAACAAAAAAGCTCAAATATTCTATGTGTAATATATATAGCCAAGTTATAAGCACAAATAGACTCATATATAGCTTAAATACTTTTTGTGGGGGCATACTTGTATAAAATAAGGGAAATGAAATTAAAATAATGAGTAGTTATCATTCCATATATCAGACTGGAAAAAAACTAAATGCCTCTCATTTGGTAAGAAAACAAATTGGTGCATTACTTTGAAGAAGCATACATATGTTGAAGTTGGACCTGCCATACAAAATGGAAGGTCTATACTAAATTACAGACCCTAATTCTACACAGGAATATAAGAAAAGTTTTACAAGAATACTCACAGGAGCATTATTTACACTGTAACATTATTTATAATGTTTGTACATTCATCAGCAGAGGAATGGATAAACTATGAAATACTTGTGTTAAATATTAGCTATGTACATAAACTACAGTTATGTGTATCAAACTGGATAAACCTCAAAAATACAATGTCGGATGAAAAAAGTAAGAAGCCATCCTGGTCAGTTTCAACTCATAGTCACCCAATGCCATCCTCACAATCGTAACTATACTTTAGCCCACTGTTGTAGCCGGTGTGTCAATCCATCTCCTTGAGAGTCTTTCTCTTTTTCACTGACCCTCTACTGTAAATATGATGTCCTCCAACAACTGGTCCCTCCTAATAACACACCCAAAGTAAGTAAGATGAAGGTCTACAATCCTTGCTTCTAAGGAGCATTCCTGCTGTACTTCTTATTCAAAGATGTCAATTTTTCTTTGGTCTTCCTTATATATTGCCCACCTTTCAGGGTCGCCATGAGTCGGATCTGACTCGACGGCACTTGGCTGGCTTGGCTCAGATTCTTACGTGGCAACTGAAAATATCATGGCTTAAGCCAAGCACACCTTACTCCTCAAAGTGACATCTTTGTGTTTTAACACTTTAAAGAGGTCTTGCACAGATTTCTCCAATGTACTCTCGAAGTATTTTTTCACTGCTACTTCCCTGGTTGTTAACTATGGACCTAAGTAAAATGAAATCCTTGATAATTCAATCTTCTCTACATTTATCTTAATGCTGCTTACTGGTTCATTCGTGAAGATTTCTGTTTTCTTTATGCTGATGTGCAGTCCATACTGAAGGCTGTAGTATTTAATCTTCATGAGTAGTTGTGTAAAGTCCTCTTCACTTTCAGCAAGTGAGGTTATGTCATCGCCATATTGCAAGTCGTTAATGATTCTTCCTCCAATTCTGATGCCCGATTCCTCTTCATATAGTCCAGCTTTGCAGATTATTTGCTCAACATACAAACTGAACAAGTATGGTGAAAAGATACAGCCTTGACACACACCTTTCCTGACTAAATCTTGTTCTGTTTGAATGGCTGCCTCTTGAGCTATGTAAAATTCCTTATTAACACAATTAAGTTTTGTGGAATGCCCATTCTTCACAATGTTATTCATAATTTGTTATGATCCACACAAATGAATGCCTTTACATAGCCAATAAAACACAGATAAACGTCTTTCTGGTATTCTCTACTTTCAATCAAGATCTAACTGACATCAACAATGATATCCCTGGCCATTTGGCATTAGCAAATGGTATCTCTCATTTCACATCCTCTTCTGAATCCAGCTTTAAGCCATACAGAATAGCAATTAAATAAAGTTTAAAAGCATAAAGTGTAATATTACAATTTTTTTTGCTACATACACATGCTCAAGTATATTAATGGTTCCACAACCATTGGCACAGGACTGGGCAATGTTTCATTCTGTTGCACATAGCGTCACTATGAGTTAGAACAAACTTGATGGCACCTAACAACAACAACAACATATACACATACTAAAAGACATATATAACCAAAATCAAACCAACCCCCTATGACAGAGTCAGTTCCAATTCACAGTCACCCTATAGAACAGAATAAAACTGCCCCATAGAGTTACCAAGCAGCACTTGGTAGATGTGAACTACTGAACTTTTGGTTAGCAGCTATAGCACTTAACCACTGTGCCACCAGGGTTTCCAAGACATGCATTAAAAGTACAAATGACAAATTTCATACAGGAATACTTATAGGGAAAGAAATATAAAATAATGGAGAGTAAAGGGCTCCGCATCTGTTACATTGAGTAGATATGCATGAGCCTTCATTATGTTAGCCTATGTCTTTCTGTATGCCCAAGTCATGTCGTTAAAAAAGGTAAAAGATTATATTAAAAACAACTGGGAAATGCAAACAACTGCCTATCAATATATGTAAAATGTACATACTTACAATGGACTATATGTACATATATTCATACATATAACAAAGCACACTGGGGCACAGTTATGGATATGTTTTAGACATAGCCAACTACCTCCTGCAATTGAATTTCTGGATTTAATTGATTAGGACCATAGTCTCATAGGACATCTTGGCCAACTGGCACAATATAGTTTATAAAGTTATGTTCCACATCTTAGTTGGGTGAACAGTGTCTGAGTCCTTGAAAGCTTGCAAGTAGTCATTTCACGTACAACTATTGGTCTCTGCTTGTCTGGAGCAAAAGAGAACAAGGAAACTGAAGACACAAAGAAGAAACTAATCTACACAAATCATGACCTCATTTTCCCGGAGACCAGAAGAAGCAGATGGTGCCTGGCTACCACTGCTGATTATTCTAATCAGGGTCACAAGAGATGGACCCTGACAGAATAGGAGAAAATGAAGAAAATTTGTGATACACAGCCTCAAATTCCTAAAAATAAAACAAAACAAAAAAACAGACCTACTGGACTAGTTGAGACCAGAGGTCTCCTTGAGACTATTGCCTTGAGATATTCTTCATAACTCGAACTGAAACTAACCTTGAAGTCACCTTGTAAATAAATAACAAACTGGCTAAAAATGTAATAAATATCACCCGTACATTCTACGCTCCTTTAAAAAAACAACTATGATCATAGAAGCTCCATAGATACATCCAAACTCCCTGAGGGCTGAGGGCTGTAAGGACCATGGTGTTGGAAAACATCTAGTTCAACTGGTATAATATAGTTTATAAAGAATATGTTCTGACATAGATCACTCCACAATAATATTGGGAGACTTCAACACTGCACTCTCAATAATGGACAGATTGTCTAGAAAAAAGCTGAGTAAAGACACAGAAGATCTTATTGCCTCAATTAACCAACTAGACCCATCAACATATACGGAACTTTCAGTCCATCAGCAGACAACTACACTTTCTTCTCCAGTGCACGTGGAACATTTTCCAGAATAGACCATGTGTTAGGACATGAAGCAAATCTCAACAAAATCCATACAATTGAATTATTGCAAAGTATCTTCTCAGACCATACAGCCATAACAATCAAAATCAATAGTGGAAGAAAACACAGAAAGTGGAACTCATGGAAACTGAACAACATCTTGCTCAAAAAGCCATGGGTTATAGAAGAAATCAAGGATGAAATAAAGAAACTTACAGATTCCAACGAGAATGAAAACACTTCCTACCAGAATCTACGGGACACAGCCAAAGCAGTCCTCAAAGGTCAGTTTATCTCTATAAATGCCAACATCTGGAAGGAAGAAATAACCCAAACCAAAGAACTAACCCTACAGCTTGAACAAGTAGAGAGAGAACAACAGAAGAACCCCTCAGACACCAGAAGAAAACAGATCATAAAGATTAGAGCAGAACTAAATGAATTAGAGAATGGAAGAACAATCGAAAAACCAGAAAAGACCAAAAGCTGGTTTTTGGAAAAGATCAACGAAATTGACAAACCATTGGCTAAACTTACTAAAGAAAACCAGGAAAGGAAACAAATAACCCAGATTAGAAATGAGAGGGGAGTGGTCACAACAGATCCAACAGAAGTAAAAAATATCATAACAGAATACTATGAAAGACTGTACTCTAACAAATTTGAAAACCTAGGGGAAATGGACAAGTTCGTTGATTCCCATCACCTACCCAAATTATCACAAGATGAAGCAGAGCAACTTAATAAACCCATCACAAAAGAAGAGATTGAAAAAGTCATCCAAAAACTACCAACCAAAAACGTCTTTGCCCAGATGGCTTCACCATAGAATTCTACCAAGATTTTACAGAACTGTTATCTCCAATACTACTGAGACTACTTCACAGCATAGAAAGAGATGGAATACACCCAAATTCATTCTTTGAAGTCAGCATAGCCCTGATACCAAAGCCAAAAACGACCCAACACAAAGGAGGACTACAGACCAATATCACTCATGAATCTAGATATAAAAGTCTTCAACAAAATACTTGCCAATAGATTACAACAACATATCAGAAAAATAATTCATCACAAACAAGTTGGATTTATACCAGGGATGCAAGACTGGTTCAACATCAGAAAAACAATTAATGTGATCAACCACATAAATAACACAAAAGACAAGGATCACCTGACTTTCTCTGTTGATGCAGAAAAGGCATCTGATAAAGTCCCACGTGCATTCATGCTAAAAACTCCCAGCAAAATAGGAATAGACGGCAAAGTCCTCAGTGTAATAAGGGCCATTTATAAAGCCAACTGCCTACACCTTATACAAAAACCAACTCAAACCAGATGCCAAGCCAAGTGCCGTCGAGTCGGATCCGACTCATGGCGACCAGATAAAAGACCTAAATATAAAATCTAAAACAATAAAGCTCATCCAAGAAAAAATAGTATCAACAATGGAAGTTTTAACACACAACACAGACAGACTTCAAAGTCTGACAAACAAAACACAATCAACAGAATAGAAAATAGCTAAATGGGAACTACTAAGAATCAAACACTTCTGCTCATCCAAAGACTTCATCAAAAGAATTAAAAGACCACCTACAGAATGGGAAAAACTATTTGGCAACTATATGTCAGACCGTCTGAGCTCCATAATCTATAAGGTATTACAAAATATCAATAAGAAAAAGAGAAATAATCCAATTAATTGACAGGCAAAGGAGATGGACAGACACTTCTCGAAAGAGGAGATCCAGGCAGCCAAAAAACACATGCAGACATGCTCATGATCATTAGCAATTAAAGAAATTCAAATCAAAACTACAATGAGATACCATCTCACCCCAATAAGGTTAGCCATTATCCAAAAAATGCCAAACAACAAATGCTGGAGAGGCTGTGGAGAAATTGGAACACTCCTACATCGTTGGTGGATTGCAAAATGGTACAACCTCTTTGGAAAGCAATCTGGCACTTTCTTAAAAAGCTGGAAATAGATATGTCATTTGACCCAGTAATTCCACTGCTTGGAATATATCCTACAGAATCAAGGCTATTCACACCAACTGATACATGCATATGAATGTTTATTGCAGCATAGTCCACAATAGCATAAAGATGGAATCAACCCAGATGCCCAACAACAGAGGAATGCATAGGCAAACTTGGTATATATACTCAATGGAACATTATGCAATGATAAAGAACAATGATGATTTTAAGAAACATAACCTGTTTTCAACTGGAGGACATTATGTTGAGTCAAAGTAGTCAGTGACAAAAGGACAAACACTGTATGAGACCCCTACTATAAGAACTTAAAAACAAACTCATGCATAGAAGAAAGGATCCTTTGATGGCTGCAAGCATGGGGAGGAAGGGAAGAAGAAGGTAGGGTATAGAGTAAATAGTCAATAGAAATTTGGTTGGGTGAAATCAGTGGTAGCACACATTAGAGAGAAGAGCAATTTTAACTGGACTTCAACATAACATGATTAATCCTTTCATCTTAACCCAATATTGCAGGGACAGGGTAGCTTGGGTGGGGGGCCAGGGACCATGCTCTAAGGGGTAGTCAAGGCCAACTGGCACAACTAGCATTTTGCTGAGAGAGTCTTCTGCACCCCACATTGGTAAGTGGGGTCTGGGGTTTTAAAAGCTGCCATCTGAAATACAAGAAATGGCCCCAACTCAGCAGGAACAGATGACCACCAAGGACCACAATGACATGTGGGAAAAGAACCCAGAAGGCAGAGAGATCCTAATGAGTGGGGGATTACATTGACATGTGACTGGAAGAACTGGATGGTGCCCAGCTACCACTAGCAATAGCTGTGATAGGGCTCACAAAATTGAGTCTCACTGGTAAAACAAGAATAAAAAAGGGTGCACCCTGAGATCTCCACTAAAAGACTGCAATTGATGGTCCAGGAGCCTTGAGGCCCCCTGGGAGCATGGCCCCTGGCCCCAGATGCTGCTCCTGTCCATAAATCATAATGGAGGTCAACTCTTTGGACAGGAACGGATTGGACTTGGAGACACAGAATGACCATATCGTGTGTGCACTTTGTGGTTCTATGCATCTATAGGATGCCGTCCTGCTGACCTCTTACTGGTGATGGGGGGAGAAGGTGGAGAGCAGGGGATAAGAGATTGTTAGGAGGATATGACATGTATAGAATGGAGAGTAAGACTGTGCTGTCACCAGGCAGGGAGAGCAGTGGGAGTTGCATACAGGTGGGTATACAAATTTATATGGGAATGTACGTTTTCACTCAATCATAAAAAAAAAAAAAAGGAATATGTTCTATATTCTACTTTGGTGAGTAGTATCTGGGGTCTTAAAAGCGTGTGAATGGCCATCTAAGGTTCTTCATTGGTCTCACCCCTTTAAGAGCACGGGAGAGTGAAGAATACTAAAGAAACAAGGGAAAGATTAGTCCAAAGGACTAATGGACCACAACTACCACAGCCTCCACTAGACCATGTCCAGTACAGCTAGACAATGCCTAGGTACCACCACAGACTGCTCTGACAGGGATCACAACAGAGGGTGCTAGACAGAGCTAGAGAAAAACGCAGAACTAAATTCTACCTCACACACACACACACACAAAAAACAGATTTACTGGCTGACAAAGGCTGGAGAAACTTGAGAGTATGGCTCCCAGACACTGTCTCTCCTGAGGTTCACTCTTCATCCAAAGATTAGGCAAAACCAAACCACACCCCCTGCTAAAGAGTCAATTCTGACTCACAGCAACCCTACAGACAGAGTAGAACTGCCTCATAGAGTTTCCAAGGCGCAAGGTCGACAAGGGAGAGTGTCGACACGCCACGAGGTTGTTAACCGATGTTATGAAACACTATGTGCACTAGCTGTTTAATTAGAAGCTATCTTGTTCTGTAAACCTTCATCTAAAGTACCATTTTTCTTTTTTTAAAGAATCACCTATGAGACCAAATGATCAACAATTACCTTAAAACAAAGACGATAATGTAAGAGGGCAGGGAAACGAGATTAATGGCAATGGAACAAACAGAACAGAAATGATGAGAATATCAGCACATTGTGAAAAATGTAACCAACATCACTGAAATAACTTGTTTAGAGATTGTTGCATGGGAACTTAAACTGCTGTGTAAACTTTCACCAAAACCATAATAAACTATCTTTTTAATAACTGGAATATATGTGTATACATTGATAGGAAGCATAGGACTATTTGAATTTTTTAAAAACTTAAAGATGTCCCAAATTTGACAGTGTTGTCATCAGTGGCCACTTTAATTCAGGTCTTTCATCAAAACTCCCTTCTGCTGAGTCACAGAAGTCTTTAGCTAATCACAATCACCGCTAAAACCAATTGAACACTGGCAAGATTCACTCCAGTGGCTCCACACTGGACAAATACAAGACCTGCTGACAAAGCTGTTTCATTGGGACATAAATACCACCTTCTTCTTTTATCTTGGTTTCCAGCATGTAGTGTTATAAACCATAAGATATCTTCTAGGCTTCTATTAGTTCTAATACAATGGAAGAGAATATAGAGAGTATTTTTAAGCTTTGTTCCCCTGGAGTACTAACCTGTTATAATTCTATACACAGTCAGATGTTTCTCTAGAAGTGTTAAGAGTCTGACACAGATAAGGCAAAAGTTTACTTTCCGAAGCTTTTCCCAGGTCTTATACCCGAAACAGGAACCCTGCTGATGCAGTGGTTAAGTGCTCAGCTACTAACTGAAAGGTCAATGGCTTGAACCTACCAGGTGCTCAACAGAATAAAGATGTGGTAATCTGCTTCTGTAAACCTTGGAAAGCCTTGGAAACCCTATAAGTCGAAAAACCCATTGTTGTCTAGCTGATTCTAACTCATAGCAGCCCTATAAGACACAGCAGAACTGCCCCATAGAATTTCTAAGGAGCACCCGGTAGATTCAAACATCTGGCCTTTTGGTTAGCAGCCGTAGTTTTTAACCACTATACCACCAGAGTTTCCAGGAAGTCCCATAGGGCAGTTCTACTATATCCTACAGGGTCACTGTGAGTCAGAAACAACTCCAGAGCAGTGTGTTCGGATGCACCTGAAATAAGTTGTGGGAATCTTAAAACACATATACCATTTCCATTAGGAAATGAGCTATATGTGAAGATGCCAAGGAGAAAAAGCACGTTCAAACTAAAGAGCTTTCTTTTCAGTTACTTTATTCGTGCAGTTCAAATCTTCCTTATGTGAATCCACAGACTAAACAAGCAATGTGTCAAACATCCAAACCTACAGCGCAACTTGAAAAGCTACCAGGAAGCCTTTCAGAAGTTCAAGTCTGGACCAGCAAGTAATTTATCATATTTATTGGTTATAATGCTTTCAGCTACAAGTAATAGAAAACTTGTTTCACACTGCCTTTTACAATAAATCAGTGGATTGGCTTGCATAACAGAACATCCAGACAGGTAGAGAGGGACTCAGGGTTCAATTTTCTTTTCCAAATATAAACCCATTGCCACCAAGCTAATTCTGACTCATAGCAATCCTATAGGACAAAGTAGAACTACCCCACAGAGTTTCCAAGTAGCACCTAGTGGATCTGAACTGCCAGCCTTTTGGTTAGAAGCTGTAATGCTTAACCATTAAGCCACTAGGGTTTCTTTTCTTTCCCTAGAATTCTCTTAGTCATACACTCCTCCTTGCATGTTTCATCCTCGAGTAAAACCAAGATGGCTGCAGTATTTCTTATCCCTATAGCCAAGCATGAGAGTGTTTAATTTCTTTCTATGGCTCTGAGAAGAGCTAGACAGTTCAGAAAACTTCTCAGGGTCTTAGCTGAACCATTTCCTCATTCATGAACCAACCTCTGGTCTCATACAAAGGCTGTACACTAAGGAGCTTGGCTCTGTGCTCCAAAATCAGTGACAAGCAAGATAGTGGGATTCCCACAATTGATGTAGACCAGTGAAGGCCCACTCCTAAAGAAGAGGTCACTCCTTTATGCGAAATTATTTGCCATTGTGTCAATTCTGACTCTTGATTACCCCATGGCTGTCAGAAAAGAACTACTCTATATAGGGTTTTTAAAGGCTAATTTTTTGGTAGTAGATCTTCAAGTCTTTTTTCCAAGATACTTCTGGGTAGACAGGAACCTCTAACCATTGGGTTAGCAGCTAAGTGTATGAGTCATTTCACTACCCAGAAATACCTAGCACATAACAGAGTGCACTATTATTTTCATAAAGTGCATAAAAGCACTCTCCAAAGAGCCCAGGTCACTTCATGAGTTAGAGAAAAGGATGAAGGCCACAACAGCCACGACTGCTGTTACTACAGCAGCCAACAGGAATATCACACAGGACACCACATACTCAAACATGTACATTAGAACAAAGGCAGATGAAATTAGCCAGCCTTGTGGGAATCTCTGTCTCACCAGGAGTGACAACAACAGCAATATATTGTTCTGGGCAACATTAGATAACAGGAGGAAGGAAATGGAAGATCATTTTGGGTTGCACACTTAAACCAAGAATTTCAATTCTTCATCCAGAATTTCAAGGTAAAAATATACACATCTTTTTGAAAAGCAAACAAAATATTATAGTTTTCTTTCTTTTTTCCTTCTTTTATTTATTTTAATGTAAGAGCTCATATCTTCACTTTTAGGAAAATATCCTAAACAAAATTATCCACAATACAGTTGTCTTGGACATCAAAAAGGTGTTTGTAACAGTGAACGAACTACATCAAATGAAATGTACAGCAACCCTGGCTGGCCACGGTCGAGTAAGTTAGGATAAATACATGTGACAGACTATTACATGGTTATTACAAAAATGGCCATGAGGATTATAAAGCAACAAGAAACACATTAATTGCTTCAATTTGATGACAACTATCATCAATTCAAATCTGCCAGGATCTTCTTGGAAACTCTATGCAGCAGTTCTACTCTGTTCTATAGGATCACTATGAGTCAGAGTCAACTTAACAGCAGTTGGTTTGGTGGTGGTACTAACATAATACATGTACATGAAAAAGACAAAAAGTAATTGAAAACCGATGTTGTTGTTGTTAGGTGCCATCGAGTTGGTTCTGACTCATAGTGACCCTACGAACAACAAAATGAAACACTGTCCGGTCTTCCACCACATCCACAATCATTTTTATGCTTAAGCCCATTGTTGTAGCCACTGTGTCAATCCATCTCATCAAGGGTCTTCCTCTTTTTCACTGACTCTCCACTCTACTAAGAATGATGTCCTTCTCCAGGGATTGATCCCTCCTGACAACATGTCCAAAGTATGTAAGACGCAGTCTTGTCATCTTGGCTTCTAAGGAGCCCTCTGGCTGTACCTCTTCCAGAACAGATCTGTTTGTTCTTTTGGCAGTCCATAGTACATTCTTCTCCAACACCACAATTCAAGGCATAGATTCTTTCTTCTGTCTTCTTCGTTCATTGTCCAGCTTTTGCATTCATATGATGTGACTGAAAATACTATGGCTTGGGTCAGACACACTTTGGTCCTCAAGGTGATATCTTTACTTTTCAGTATTTGAAAGAGGTTCTTTGCAGCAGATTTTCTCAATGCAATGTCTTTGATTTCTTGACTGCTGTTCCCATGGACATTGATTGTGGACCCAAATAAAACAAAATTGTTGACAACCTCAATTTCTCTCCATTTGTGACTATGTTGCTTACTGGTCCAGGTGTAAGGATTTTTCTTTTTCTTAATGTTGAGTGGGAATCCATACTGAAGGCTGTGGACCTTGATCTTCGTCTGTGTCTCAAATCTTCTTCATTTCCAGCAAGTGTGGTGGTGTCATGTGAGTAACACAGGTTGTTAATGAGTCACCTTCCCATCCTGATGCCTTGTCCTTCTTCATATAACCCAGCTTCTTGCATTATTTGCTCGGCATATAGATTAAAAATGTATGGTGGAAGAATACAACCCTGACGCAAACCTTTCCTGACTTTAAGTCATACTGTATCGCCTTGTTCTGTTTGCATGACTGCCTCTGGATCCATACACAGCTTCCTTAGGCACAACAGGTATTCCAGAATTCCCATTCTCCACAACATTAGCCATAATTTCGTATGATCTACATAGTTGAATGCTTTTGCATAGTTAATGAAACACAAGTAAACATCTTTCTGGTAGTCTCTGCTTTCAGCCAAGATCCATCTTACATCAGTGATGATATCTCTGGGTCGATGTCCTCTTCTGAATTTAGCTTGGATTTCTGGCAGTTGTTTGTCGATACACTGTTGCAGTCACTTTTGAATGATCTTGAGCAAAACTTCACTTGTGTATGATATCAACAACCTTGTTTGGTAATTTCCACATTCAGTTTGATCACCTTTCTTTGGAATGCACATAAATATGGATCTCTTCCAGTCAGTTGGCCATGTAGCTGTCCTCCAAATTTCTTGGCAGAGATGAGTGAGCACTTTCAGCACTCCATCTGTTTGTTGAAGGATCTCAGTTGATACTCCATCAATTCCTGGAGCCTTGTTTTCTTGCCTATGCCTTCAGTGCAGCTTCAACTTCTTCCTTCAGTACCATTGGTTCCTGATCGTATGCTACCTCTTCAAATGGCCGAACATCGATCAGTTCTTCCCAGTATAATGAGTCGGTGTATTCCTTCCATCTTCTTTTGATGCTGCCTGAGTTGTTTAACAGCTTCCCTGTAGAAACCTTCACTATTGCAACACGAGGCTTGAATGTTTTCTTCAGTTCTTTCAGCTTGAGAAATATGGAATGTGTTCTTCACTTCTGGTTTTCCATTTCCAGTTGTTTGCATATGTCTTTATAATACTTTCTTTTGTCTTCTTGAGCTGCTCTTTGACATCTTCTGTTTAGGTCTTTTACTTTGCCATTCCTTCCTTTTGCTTTAGCTGCTTGACATTCAAGAGCAAGTTTCGGAGTCTCTTCTGACATCCAATTTCGTCTTTTCTTTCTTTCCTATCTTTTTAATGACTTCTTGCTCTCTTCATGGATGATGTCTTTGATGTCATTCCACAATTTGTCTGATCTTGGTCATTAGTGATTAGCACATCAAGTCTGTTCTTGAGATGGTTTTTCAGTAGAGGCTTGCTTGTTGTTGTAATGTGGGAAGTTATGCCACTGGTATTTAGGTACCAGCAGAGTCAACCATGGAAGACAAGTTCCAGCTGAGCTTCTAGACTAAGACAGATCATGAAGAAGGACGTGGCAGTCTACTTCTGAAAGGAATTAGCCAGGGAAAACCTTACAAATAGCAGACAAACACTGTCAAATATGGTGCCGGAAAGTAAGCCCCGCAGGTTGGAAGGCATTCGGAAGATGAATAGGGAAGAGCTGACTCCTCAAAATAGAGTCGACCTTAATGATGTGGATGGAGTAAGGCCTCCAGGAACTTCGCTGATGTGGAATGACTCAAAATGAGAAGAAACAGCTGCAAACCTCCATTAATAATTGGCAAATGGAATGTATGAAGTATGAATCTAGGAAAACTGGAAATTGTCAAAAATGAAATAGAATACATAAATATTGACATTAGTGAGCTGAAATGGACCAGTTTTGGGCATTTTCAATCAGACAATTGTACAGTCTACTATGCTGCAAACAAAAATTTGAAGAGAAACAGTGTTATGTTCATCATCAAAAAGAACATTTCAAGATCTGTCCTGAAGTACAATGCTGTCAGTGATAGGATAATATCCATACACCTAAAAGGAAGGCCAGTTAACATTTAAATTTATGTACCAACCACTAAGGCCAAAGATGAAGAGGTTGAAAATTTTTACCAGTCTGAAATTGATCAAACATGCAGTTATGATGCATTGATAATTACTGGTGACTGGAATGCAAATGTTGGAAACAAAAAAGAAAGACTGGTAGTTGGAAAATACAGTCTTGATGATAGAAATAATGATGGAGACTGTGTGATATAATTTTGTAAGACTAACAACTTTTTCATCACAAATACCTTTTTTAACCAACACAGACAGTGACTATACACATGGACCTCACCAGATGGCATACACAGGAACCAAACGGACTGTATCTGTGGAAAAAACGATGGAAGCTCCATATCAGCAGTCAGAACAAGACCAGGTGTTGACTATGTCACAGATCATCAACTGCTCATACGTAAATTTAAATCAAAACTGAAGAAAATTAGAACAAGTTCACAGGAGCCAAAGTATCACCTTGAGTGTAACCCTCCTGAGTCAAGAACAGATTTGATGTGTTGATCACTAATGACCAAAGACCAGATGAACTGTGGAAAGAAAACTGATAGTAATAGTTATATTAGGAAACTAGGTTCAAAAGTGCTTCTTTTCCACTCCTATCAATAATGATAATAATAATAACTTAGTACATATGAGGTACTCTTCTAAGTACTTTATATGTCTTTAGTTCATTTATTCTTCAGTGAAGCCTTATGTGGTAGTTTCTATTATTATTTCCATTTTACAGATAAGGAAACTTCTAAAAAATTCCAGTGTTGGCCATGTTCTAACTCCACAGTGGGGTTTAAGTTGGCTAGTTACGGGGTAAAGTTCCTCTCCCTACCACTGCCTTTACCTCTAAAGAGAGGAAATTCTAGTTGGGCAAGGACATAGTGGGAGTCATTCAAGATACATCACTGGACATCTCAGGGTGACTTGTCAGTGAGGAATGAGGTGGAGCTCTTCCAGGGGAACTCTCCCTGGAATGTTTCCTTGTGGCTGTCAGCACAGTGCACTATGTGGACTTGGGTTGCTGAGGGAAAAGAGGCACCACTCGGAGATCTGAGGACTGTGGTTGGGGTTAAGATGGGGGAAGTGTGGAGGGGAGGGAAGCAGGCAAAACAGGCAAGGAGTGAAAGTCAACCATGCTCTCAGAGTTAGGATCTGGAGGGCCAAGTTCAGGGCCTGGAAGGCAGGGGAATAAACTCAAATGAGTGAAGGGAGTTCAGTGTGAAAATTACAGTCTTCAGTCTAATTTTTTTCTCCACTTTAGATGAATATACAAATACGAGTAACACTTTGTTTTCTCTCCATCCTAAGAAATATAGTACAAAACATGAGGCTTCAGCGTTGAGGAAACACTGGAGCATGATGGGAAAATTGCTCTACTTAAGGGCACGCAATAGTCAGAGTCAGCTGTGGGGAAGTGAGAATGTATTAATGATAACAGATCATTCACATTTTCTTTTATCCATAATAAAAATAAACAAGTGTATTGCTGTCAAATTGATTCCAACTCATAGCAACCCTATATGAAAGAGTAGCAGTGCTCCATAGAGTTTCCAAAGAGTGACTGCTAGATTCAAATGGCTGACTTTTTGGGTAGCAGCTGTAGCACTGAACCACTACACCATGAGAGTTTTCTTTATCTATAATAGTGGCCTTAAAGTTCCTACTAGGTATTTCAGAGCATCCCTCAGCCCTAGCTCTGGCCAAGCAGTGGAGGTCTCAGGTATTCACTTCTCTACTCCCTGATCCTCGGGTACATGGGAGATAAAAAATGCATCCTCCTTCTAATGTCTTAGTTAGAAGGCTGAAAACACATGAAAAGTCTTATGTTGCAATCAAAAGACTTACTAAAAGCCAGCTCAGCCCATATTTTACAATACACACAATTATTCTATGAAATTGCAGTTCATGTAAGTGACTATTTTTAGTAATATTTCCCTATGGCCAAGTCAAATATTTCAGGAGTCAGATGAATACCTGGAGGATAAACCAAGTGTTCTTGGATGCAGCAAGAGGGCCTCCAGGCAGCTGGACCTCATTTTTCAGATCACAAGTATATGTGGTTCAGCAGTGTCCCAAACTGGACACAGTCACTCAAAGCCGCCACCCCAGCCCAGGACAGGTTTCTAGAGAAATCCTCTCCCACTTTTACTCTCAATGCTTGCTAGGACCTTTCTTTTCTCCAGAGTAAAGAGGAGGGATTAAAAATGACGAAGAACTCACTGCCTTTGAGTCTATTCTTACTCATAGTGACGCTGTAAGACAGAAGAGGTCCCATAAGGTTCCCAAAGTTGGTGGGTTTGAATTGCCAACCTTTCAGTTAGCAGCCAAGTGTTTAACTACTGGCTCCTTAAGGGCAGGAAAGCTTGATCTACATAACATTTATTCTCTCACCTTTGAGATTTTGTTATTTAATTCCCAAAAGGTAATTTATTCGGTTACTACTTTGCCTCAGATTCCAGCCAGCCTAGAGCTCCTGGTCTGTTTCTCCAGCTTCTAACAGCCAGGAATCTGGACTCCATATGCTATCAGCCAAGTGGTTAGCTGCCTGGACTCAGTGTTTGCTCCTCTAGAGCCCAGAGTAAAGGAGTCCAGAGCCATGAAAGTCCAGTTCATTCTGCTAATCTTGAAAGTGGCTGAAGTGGAAAGATGCCTTAGCAACAGGATGACTAGCACAAGCCTAAGGAAGACGGAAAGAGATAGAGATCCAGATAAAGGGAAAGGAGAGGCCAAAGAAATTGTACCTGCTTCCTTGAGACACTGAGAGAAAGGCAGCTGTCAGTATCCATAGGTCCTACTAGGCCTCTATCCCATGGATGGAGTATGAGGGCATAAAGGTTAAAACTGGAGTCAGATGGACCTGAACGCAAATGCATCTTTAGCACTTGCTAACTGTGTGCTCTTGGAAACATCTATCCATTCAGTCACTAACACATATTTACTACTGTAAGTACCTGCCACACAGCAGATGCTGTTTTCAGTACTAGAGGTATAACACTAAACAAACAAAGATATCCATGAGGCCTTGGGAGTGTAATTGGGGGAGTGAAAAGTAGGGTGCAATAGTAAATAACAGTACCTATATTGCATGGCTGCTGTGTGGACTAAATCAAGTAATTCTGTATAAAGCACATGGCACAGGGCCCAGTAAATGGTAAGGGATCACCATGTGGCAGTCACTGTTGTGGATTGAATTGTGGCCCCACAAAATATGTGTTGAAATCCTAACCCCTATACCTGTGAATGTCACCTAATAAAAGGACCTTCCATAAGGCAATCGGGAAAACCTAGTGGCATAGTGGTTAAGTATTATGTTTGCTTACCAAGAGGTCGGGTCAGCAGTTCAAATCCACAAGACACTCCTTAGAAACTCTACAGGAATTTCTATTCGGTCTGTAGGGTCACTATGAGTCAGAATCAACTCAATGGCAATGCATTTGGTTTTTGGTGTATAATACAATCTAATGTTATGCTAATGAGTTCATATGAGTGTAAGGTTGTTCACTTCTGAGTTTTAAAAACAGCAGAATGAAGACAGACATGCAGACACAAATGGGAGAAGATAGGCACCACGTAAGAATCACCTACACGCCAAGGAACCAAGGAATGTAAAGGGTTATTGACAAGGAAGGGATCAACATGGCCAAGACCTTAAATTCAGACTTCTAGGCTCCTAAACTGTAAGAAAATCAAACTCTATTCTTTGAAGCCTCTCACTTGTGATATTTCTGTTACAGCAGCACTAGGAAACTAAGACAAGCGACCATTAGGAGTGAGTTACTGGGCAGGAGGAAAGAAGAACCATGTTGGCCTTGGTGGGCCCTGGGCACACAAGTTAGTCATTTGGTGTTACGTAGCATTGGTCTGGAAGTGTTCAGAGTTATGGCAAGAGAACCCATGACCTAGGACCCAAGGGACCTCAGTTTTGGAGGGAAAGATCCCCATCCATCACCTGTGAACTCATGAGGACAGAGAAGTGGTAGGCAGTTCATTTGAATTTATGCGCAAAGCAAGAAAATTAAAAAGGTCCCTAGGCAAAAACTGTATGATAGATATATTCACAACAATGACAAAATAAAAAAGTAGATGCCAGGACAGCTTATGTACAACCAAGCATCTCATCAGATTTGGTTTCTTAGTTTGGAGTTTTAATTAATGTCATGGATTCACCAGACATTCCAGTTAGTTGGCCTAATAACATGTTTAGTGCTTCAGTTCTTCCTCCCAGTTCATTTTGTTATTCAAGGCTCAACAACTGGTCTCTATCAACCTGCAGCAACTGAGGAAGAAGAGGAGTCAAGAACAGAAGAAAGACGTGTAATGTACAGCTAATTGCTTCCATGAACAACTATCTCCTTGACTAACTGCCTCCATGAACAACTATCTCCTTTGTCATAAGACCAGATGAACTAGGTAGCACCCAGCTATCATTACTCAACAATCTGATCAGATTCCATAAAGGAACCCTGATCAAAAAGGGGCAAATGTAGAACAGAATTTCAAATTCTCATGGACTCCAGACTTTCTGGAGCCATGGCAGGTGAACAAAACTCTGAAGCTATTGTCCTGGGATAATCTTGAAAACTTAAACCAAAAATACTGCCTGAGTCATCTTACAACCAAATAATAGTTTATCTCAACTAGTGAAAAAAACACTTATCTTGAGTATTATGCTCTATCAAGAACTATCTACATGGGACCAAACTGACAACAGCAACTCAAAAGATTAAATACAAACCTTAGGAGACAGTAAGTTGACGTTCATGAGGAAGAAACAACTCACAAAAGCGGGTAAGAACGGCCACACAACTAGAAGAATGCAATCAATGTCACTAAGTGGTACATGCACAAACAATTAAATTTGGTGCGTTTTGCTGTAGATATTCTCAATAACAACAAAACAAGTAAATAAAATTTGGGAAAAATTAAAGCCCCTAGGACTATGTAGCATATTAAAAGATAGCAAGGAACAATCCTATTAAACGAAAGCTTGGATAAATTTTGTCAATAAGGTGAAAAAATACTAGGGAAATAGATGGCTGACAGTAAGGCCATACAGAGCAGGACAAGACTGTGTGGTCTTACTGCCCATACCCTTTGCAAAGCAAAAGGCTTCCATGTCCCCTTCCCACCTTCAGTCTTATACAAGTCAGAGAAAACATGCGGCAGCTGCCTCCTGGGCCAAAATGGCAGCAACAGCTACTCAAGCATTCAAGATACATTCCCTCTGATAAATATGCAATTCAGTGCTTGATGATGGCCAGGGCCCTTGAGAGGCAGGAAGTGGGGACTGATACAGCACAACCCAGTTCCTAAATCGTGAAAGGCACCAACTTGGAAGAAACTCTTTGATTTTTTTCCCAGTTGCTCAAACAGATATCTGTAAAACTAGTCTTTGAATACTGATTTTCAGATGAAAATAAGCACAAGCAAGGCAGTCCAGAATCAGCAGATATCAGTCCCAGAGGGTCTAGGCACCAAGCAAATGTGTAAAGCCCCATGACCAGGAGGAAAAGCAAACAAACAATCAAGGGTGCTGCCTCAGTACTTCACTCCTGGACTCCAGGGCCCTGTGGACTTTGACCGGCACAGAGCTCTACCCCAGGAGGTCTGGATTCTCTACTAATATCAAAATCCCAGATAAATTCCCTCATATGCTTTATAATACAAACTCTTACAAAGGCAGGACTACGTGGTACATAATGTTCTTGGTAAATAACGACTGCCTACTACCAACAGCAACAAGTGAAAACACTTTGGGGAAAATAACTTGAGGTTAATATTACAACCAACCTATCTGTCAGTCTGTGATGCTGTTGTGGCTTGCATGGTGCTGTGAGGCTAGAAATTATGCCACCAGTATTGCAAATACGAGGGAGGTCACCCATGATGGACAGGGTTCAGCAGTTTCCAGACTTACATACACTGTAAATAAAGGTGCAACAATGTACTTCTAAAAATTAGTCAGTGAAAACCCTATGGATCACAACAGAATATTGCCTAACATGAGTCTTCTAGGTTGGAAAGTACATAAAACATACCGTGGGCACAACAGTGGACTCAAGTATACCGATGGTCATGAAAATGGTGCAGGACCACACAACATTTTAGATCTAACTCAACAGCAACATTACAGTTGCTGAAATCTCTACCACTTTTCAAGCATTAAATAAACATGCCACGACTACTCTCAGATGGATTTATCATGTTTTTAACTAAATGATCGGGTTAAAAAAATTATTTCCTTGGCTGCTATTTATCTATCTCCTTTAACAGATTTTATAAAAACAGTTATATCAGACAGTTGCTTATTCTGACTTTGGGTATTAATTTAACAACCTATAACTTCTCACTGCGCAACTAGTTTTTTATTCTAGACTGAATATACAATTAATATGAAGTCAGCTCTCCATTTTTGCTATCATAATGCCAAGTCACCTGTCCAGAAGAACTCTATAGTATTCTTTCAAACCAGTATTTAAGCTTTCATTTCTAAATTTAGGGAAAAGGAAGGTCACTGACTCAGTTTTAGTTATTTTAGAAACAAAATTCAGATCAGTGTTGAGACAATAGCATATTCACTGTGATGTATTGGGACAATGAGGTATCTATTTCCATTTATCAATTTAATAAGCTTTTTAAAGATCCACATACCCTACACTAAAACTGTTGCCATCCAGCTGATTCCAGCTCATGGTAAACCTATGTGTCAGCATAAGGTTTTCAATAACTGATTTTTCAGAAGTAGAGTGCCAGGCCTTTCTTCCGTGGTGACTCTACGTGGATCTGAATGGTCAAACCACTGGCAACTAATGAACCATTTGCACCACCCAGGGACTTTATATACCCTACTCTAGCAAGGACAAAATCACACTGGTGCTCTCACACATTAGCAGGCTGCTCTCTTTAAGAGTAAGAGAGACTTACAATATACTTGGCAATATGTTGGAAACTCTTGTGGCATAGTGGTTAAGTACTATGGCTGTTAACCAAAAGGTCGGCAGTTCAAATCCACCAAGTGCTCCTTGGAAATGACATGGCCATTCTACTCTGGCCAAAGGGTCACTATGAGTTGGGATCAACTTGACGGCAGTGCCTTTGGTTTTTTTGGTTAGCAATGTTATCAAGAACACCATAGTACTTATACCTACAAATTCCACTTAATGAAACTGCCCTTGAAAAAAAATAGCCCAAAGCATGGGAGAGCAGTACACAGAAATCAGCAGCCAAATCTGATCAATGGTAGTAACATACTGGAAGCAACTACAAGATTGTGTTTCATAAATTATGATACAGCCGCTTCATACAGCAACCACCAAAAGAACTCTGAAAGCTCTAATAAACAGGAACATGTGGCATGTTGACCAATAGCAGGACATGAAACTGTATATATAAAGACAGACTACAATTACAACTGTAAAAAATTACACATGAAAGAAGACTGGAAGTAAATATGCAAAAAGGTAAGCAACAGTATTGAGGTAATCAAAATGATACATGTTTTCCACTTTCTAGTATCCAAACTTCTTCTTTACAGTTTTAAACATTTAAACAGGTAGTTATGTTGCAGCACACTGGAAGGGTAACTCCAGCTCAGTCAGCCTTGGGGACAGAAGCTTTCTAGACAGGTTCACATTCCCTGGCTCCCAGCACGCAGCCTGCAGCCCCTCCTTCTTCCTTTCACGGCACCACCCTGCCCTCTCCTAGTGCCGTGATCAGAGAGAGGAGGTGGGTGTGCTGCTGCTCCTCCAGACACATCACCAGACAGCAAGCCAGGTCCATAGGCATCCACTGCCAAAAACTGCATCTTCTTACACTGCTGTTGTTGTTAGGTGTCACTGAGTCAGTTCTGACTAACAGCAACCCTGTGCACAACAGAACAAAACACTGCCCCGTCTTGCACCGTGTCCACAATTGCTTTTATGCTTAAGCCCATCACTGCAGCAACTGTGCCAATCCCTCTCATCAAGGGTCTTCCTCTTTTCCCGTGACCCTCCACTCCACCTAGCATGATGTTCTTCCTAACAACATGTCCAAAGTATGCAAGACATAGTCTCACCAGCTGTGCTTCCAAGGTATGCTCTGGTTGTATTTCTTCCAGAATTTCTGCTCATTATTTTGGCAGTCCACAGTACATTCAATATTCTTCCCCAACACAATTCAAGGCATCAATTCTTTGTCTGTCTTCCTTGTTCATCATCCAGCTTTCACATGCATATGATGTCACTGAAAATACTACAGCTTGGGTCAGGCAGACCTTAGCCTTCAAGATGACATGTTTTCGATACTTTAAAGAGGTCCTTTGCAGCAGATTTTCCCAATGCAACGCAGCTTTTGATTTCTTGACTGCTGCTTCCATGGGCATTGATTGTGGACCCAGGTAAAATGAAATCTTTGACAACTTCAAACCTTTCTCCATTTATCACAATGTTGCTTACTAGTCCAGTTGTGAGGACTTTTGTTTTCTTGATGTTGAGGTATGATCAATAATGAATGCTGTGGTTTTTGACCTTCACCAGTATTTCAAATCCTCTTCACTTTGAGCAAGTAAGGTGGTGTCACTTGCATAACACCGGTTACTAATGAGTCATCCTCCAATCCTGATGCCTTGTTCTTCTTGTAACCCAGCTTCTCAGATTATTTGCTCAGCATACAGATTGAAAAGGTATGCTGAAAGGATACAACCCTGACGTATATCTTTCCTGACTTTCAACTATGCAGTGTCCCCTTGTTCTGTTTGCAGTACTGACTCTTGAATCATCTACAGATTCCTTGAGAGCACAATTAAGTGTCCTGGAATTCCCATTCTCTGCAATGTTAGCCATAATTTGTTATCCACACAGCTGAATGCTTTCTCATAGTCAATGAAACACAGATAGATACCTTTCTGGTATTCTCTGCTTTCAGCCAAGATTCTCCTACATGGCTATCAGAAAGCACAGAGCCAACACCACTAGCCCGTCAGCAACCAACTCCACTCACACAGCGAAACCCAAAACCTAAGTCAGAACCTTTTTTTTAAATAGAGCTTTCTCCTTTATTTTTATTTTTTTTTATTGTGATTAAGTGGAAGTTTACAATCCAAGTCAACTTTCCATGTAACACTCCAAGTATCCACCTTTCCGCACCTCTATCTATTCTCTGCACCCTGTGACAGCACACTCTTCGTTTTCACTTTTCACTTCCAGTATGCAGTCATCTAACACTTGTCCCCTTCTCTCCACTCTCTTTTCTCCCCTCTAAAGAGAAACAAGTAGGACAGCCTCATATATATTAAACCATAAAGTACACAACCAGATGCAGCATCTGTGTCCCCAAGTCCAGCCCATTCTTTGTCTGAAGTGTTGGCATCAGTACTGGTTTCAGCTCTGGGCTAGGAGCAAGTCTAGGGGCCATGTTCTCAGGCGACCCTACAGGTTGTTGGACCATCAAGTCTGGTCTTTTAATAGAGTTCTTGACCTGTATACCCCTTTTTCTCATGATACATTACAGACTCTACATTGTGTCCTCTATCGGGCTGTCTTTGGTGGTGGCCAGGCACCATCTAGATCTTCTAGTCTCATGATGATGTAGTCTCTCAGTCTTATGGGTCCTTCTGTCTCCTGGGCTCATTTTTCCTCGTGTTTTTGATGTTTTCATTGTCATCTGTTCCAAGTGGGTTGGGACAGTTGGTGTCCCTCAGATGGCAGCTTGCTGGCTTTTAAGACCTCAGGCACCACTTGCCAAAAAGGGGTGCAGAAAACTCTCTGAGAAAAAAACTAGCTATGGCAACTGACTTCTCTACCCCTGGAAAACATGGTCCCCAGACCCCTGTCCTTATTATTCTGTCGTTTGAAATGTTGGGTTGAATTTAGAAAATATTTTAGCTTATGGTCTAACTCAGAATCTTGAAAGAGATACAGTTCATCCTCGCAGACCTAAATACATCAAAAAGTAAATAACAGTTAACCCTGAAAGAAAAAAACCCAGAAATTCTCAAATTGAAAAGTAAAAGAGAAATTGAGGTCAATGCTCCTGACTAAGACAAGTCCCCTGTCTTTTAACATTCTGCTGTAGTATATGTAACTCCACACTCAACTCCAGCAGCTGAAGGTCATGGAGAACAGTACAGTGAAATGCTCTCCTGCTGATCTTGCAGATGGGCTATTTCCAGGAAAAAGTTGAGGTTCTCACCTCACACACATCAGTGCCTGGCCAATATTTCCATCCATGTTGGGACAATGAACTGAATCATCCTAGAGAAGAGGAGCCCAGCATTTAAACACATTTGACATCCAGTAGAATTTTTAAAAATAATTTACATTGTTGTTGAGAATATACGCAGTAGAATACATACCAATTCAACAAACTCTACACAGACAATTCAGTGACATTACTACATTCTTCAAGCAGCCATTCTCACCCTCCTTTGAGAATTATCCCTCCTGTATTAACATAAACTCACTGGCCCCTAAGTTGCTTCCTTAACCTTTGAAGCTAATATTGTCAATTTGATCCCATATACATTTTATTATAAAGAGCATTAGAATCTAAGAAAAAGGGGGAAAATATCTTACTCTTCTTACATACTGTGGAAAGACAAGGCAAATCATTTTTAGTCCTTATCCATAACCAGATTCAGTACAATGAAAATATCCTCCCTTTCTAGTTCTTTAAGGAACCCTGGTGTCACAGTAGTAATCAAAAAGGTTTATGCTACCACTAAAAGAACTTTGCAGGCTCTAACAAACAGGAGATCAAAATGATGCATATTTTCCACTTTCTAGTACCCAGAATTTATTATTGTTCATGATTTAAACACTTAAAAGGATGGTTGTGTGGTAGCACACTAGAAGGATAACTCCAGCTCAGTCAGCCTTTGGGACAGATGCCACTCCTCCTGTCTTGTAGCACACAGCCTGCTAATTAAAAGGTCAGCTGTTAGAGCTCACCAGTAACTCCACACAGAAAGATATGGCAATCGGCTTCCATAAAGACTACTGTTGTTAGGTACCATCAAGTCAGTTCTAACTCACAGCAACCCTACAGAATAGTGCAGAACTACCTCATAGGGTTTCCAAGAGTGGCTGGTGGATTTGAACTGCTGACCTTTTGGTTAGCAACTGAGCTCTTAGCCACTATGCCATTAGGGTTCCTAATCTCCACAAGGATTGTGAAAAAAGCCAAGAAAAGATTATAACCTTGAAAACCCTATGGGGCAGTTCTACTCTGCTGGAATTAATTTGAGACAAATGGGTCTTTTGTGTATTTTTTTTCTTTATGTTGGCCTTTTCTCTAAGTTTTGACAAATCATTTCTCAACTTCTGTTTGGTTGTAGAAGAATATAAATATATAATTACATATTAAGAGAAAGAACTTGCCTGACTCTCAAAAGTACATGACAACATTTTTTATTCATTGACCATATTATATCTTTGAAGTTATTCAAACCACAAGATAAACAGAAAATAAACACAGATGTAGATATAAATATACACACAGTAACAAGAAATAAGACATCCTGCCAGTTTTGCAAGCATACTATTTGAATAAGGTAAGAGTGAACCATCAGAATAGTGAGGGCTGTAATAAGTAAGAATATGTTCTACACTTCTCAAATAAAAATATTAAAGCTGTGTGCTTCCAAGTGACAGCAGGAAAGCCAGAGACAGACTTGCACCTAGACCACTGAGAATTCCACATGTTCTTTAGAGCCTGCCAGGTACCTAGGTGATGTCTGAGCACAGCAAGCACCTCTCACTACTTTGCAAAGAGTTGTATGGGCCAAGAGCAGTCAAGGAGTGCTTCTCTTTTGACCATTACCTTCCTTTATATTCCTACTCCCAAAGCTGCAACTCAAGTTTCAGGCCCAAGCAATTGTAGTACTACTTCAACTTCAAATTTGAGATGCCCAACAAAACCCAATGATCCTTCCCACAAGATGAGTTTCATTACATGTCTCTAAATCTCAGTACCAGTTGCCATTGGGTCAGTTTCAACTCATAGTGACTCCATGTGTGTAAGAGTAGAAATATGCTTCATATGGTTTTTCAGTGGGTGAGTTTTGAGAAGTAGACTACCAGGTCTTTCTTCTGAGACACCTATGGATAGATTTGAATCACAAGCATTTCAGTTAGCAAAAGACAGCACAGATTCTATCACAAAATACTTCATAAAATTGAAATCCTAATAAAAGACGATCTCAGTATGATAAAAGTATTAGGACAAATACTAGGCCAAAGATTAATGAGTATTAGAACACTAGGCATGTCTTGTTGGTCTAATCTATACCACACATTTCTCTGCCATCCAGCCACTATCCCTCTTTCACTCACCATGCATACTGATCACAGGGATTTCCCAGCAGTTAGATAGTTACCTATGTTATGAGTAAAAATTTTAGGCCGAAACCCTAATCATTGTCCTTTCATTTATCTATCTAGAAAACTTTGTTTGGGGATCTAACATCCTATTTACCATAAGATGTAGCCCAAAGATCAAAAATGGCCATTAGCTTTTGCTGGTCTTGCACTCTGTGGTCCCTTGCATTACACCTGACATGGCACTCAGCTAGTAATATCTGTGAAATGAAAGCATATTAGAGAGCTGGGACAAGGCCTAGAAATCCTTTAAGCCCAAAGTCTCTACTACAGAAGTGAGAAAACTGAGAATCCAAAGGGATTAAGCCAATGAGCTTGATGCCTCCAGCATTGTACGTTTTAGGCTTTACCAAAATGTGCTCAAGCCTAGAAATGTTCTTATCTTTAAGATGTTATAGTCCTACAAAGAAAAACAATCTTGTAATACACCAATTGCATTTGCTGGTGTATTGTCTTATAATTCATTTATTACAAAGCAAAGTGCCACTTTACATCTATGGTCAATTTCTTTTCAAAAGGGTGTAAAGACAATTAAACATACAAAAAAAGAACAGTCTCTTCAACAGATAGTGCTGAGACAACTGGATTTCTGTGAAGAATGAAGTTAGACTACTACTATCCACCCAAATAGAAAAAAGTGACTTAAAATGGATCAAATACCTAAAACCATAAAATGCACCAAGAAAACACAGGGGTAAACCTTTATAGCCTTGGATTTGGCAACAAAATAAAGGAAAGATCACTTGGACTTCATTTAAATTGAAAACTTCTCTTTTCAAAAGTCACTGGTAAGACTTAACAGACATATACAGCACTTCACCCAATAAAAGCACAATACATATTCTTGTCTGATGTACATGGATCATTTCCTAGGATAGACTGTATCCTAGGTCACACAGCCAAGTCTGAATAAGATAAAAAGTAAAAGGCAATCATATGAATTACCTTATACATGTGTATGCACTCTTATTTGGAAATTTTGTTATGTTAATTAGTCCAATCAGTATGTGTCCTCAACTTATCACTTTTGAGTTATAAAAAACAGCAAAGACACAGAGACAACAGACTACAGTGGGAGGGTGATGAGAGATGTCATGTAAAGATAGCAAACGAAACCGCAGAAATGAAAGAGAATCAAAAAGAATAAATTTGTATTCATATTTCACACTGTATGCAAAAGTTAACTAAAAATATATCAAAGACCTAAATACAGAAACTAAAACTGTAAAACTCCTACAAGGAAACATAGGGGCAAATCTTCAGTGCCATGTTTCTAGCAATGGATTCCAAAAGGAAGAGCAACAAAAGATATAATAGGTAAACTAGACTTCATCAAAATTAAAAACTTCTGTGCACCAAAGGACTTATCAAGAAAATAAAGAAACTACTCACAGAATAGGATAAAACATTTAGGAATCATACATATTTATATATCATTGTATATACATTTATACATCTGGTAAGAGTTTAACATCCAGAATATGTAAAGAACTCCTATAACTAAAAAGAAAAAGACTTAACAAGCCAATTTAAAAATGGACAAAGGGCTTAAATATTTCTCCAAGGAGGATATGCAAATAGCCTATAAGCCCATGAAAAGATGGTCAACATCACTAGTCATTTCAAAAACAAAATCAAACTCATCACCATTTAGTCAATTACAACCCATAGTGACCCAATAGGACACAGTAGAACTGCCAAATAGGATTTTCAAGGAGTAGCTGATGGATTTGAACTGCCAACATTTTGGTTAATAGCCAAACACTTAACCACTCTGCCACCAAGACTCAGTTAGTCATTTAAAAAAAAAGAAAACAGGAGAGGTGGGGCTAAGATGGCAGAGTAGCCGCACATATTCTGTCATTTCTCTAAAAACAAACAATCAGAAAAACAACTGAATGGATTATATAGGACATTCTAGGAACCCTGAATATTAAGGAGAAAGCTGAGAGATCAGAGGGGACAGCAGATCCAGAAGCAACTACTTCAGTCAGAATTAAATCCACACCCAGTAGAGGGAAATGCTTCAGTGAGCTAAGAGGAGCCATGGCTAAGTGATGAATGGCTGAACAGAGCAGTGGCACAGGGAGCAGAGTATGCCTTTCTCAATGCAGAAGTTGAGCTTCAGACAGCTGCACCTACAGAGCTGCAGAGGACTTTCACCTGAGTGCTATAAGCTAAGTGCTTGCAAGCTCTTGCAGACTATATCTTTCCTATGCTCTGATTTCTCTCCCTTTCCCCAGCGCTACTGCATCCCTTCTCTGCTCTGCGCTAGGTGGTAAACTCTCACCCTCTACTTGGGCCAGAAGTGGGGCATTTTACAAGCATGCCCTGAGCTATTCTCCCAGACTTGGAGAGAGAAACAAAAACTGTGGGGGAGAAAAAAGGTCTGCTGGCTCCCCTGAGGCAGGGACTCCCCTTGCCTTTCTCAGTGCACTCACAGCTCTAACTACCCTGAGACAAGATGCTAGAATATCTAAAGCTCCAATAATCAAACTAGCTCAAACAATCTGATTATTTGTATACTTGAAACTAAATTAAAAAATATACATATATACATATATATATTATAAATATAAGCATTATATATGCACACACACATACACACACACGCTGGAAACCTGGTGGTGTGGTGGTTAGTACTATATCTGCTAACCAAAATGTCAGCAGTTTGAATCCACCAGGCATTCCTTGGAGACTCTATAGGGCAGTTATACTCTGTCCTGTAGGGTTGCTATGAGTTAGAATTGACTCAATGGCACCCAGTTTATACACAATATACACACACATATATAAGTTAGAACATAGTAGTCAAACAAATAAATTATAGCAAATTTCTAGTGTCTCAGAGATAAAAGTCAATTTCTAATAACATAAACAAGCAGACCATTATGGCTTCAAAACTCCCGAAACAAAGACAAAAAATGTTCCAAAGGAGATTAGGCAAAGTGCAGCAGAACATAATGAAACATTTAACAGGATGCAAAAATACTTGAGAAATAACAATCTGAAATTCAGTGGATTAACAACAGAATTGTAGAATTAGACAATTCAATAGAAAGTCAAAGGAGCAGCACTGAGGCAATGGAATGCAGATTTAGTGAGAATGATGATGAAGCAACTGACACCAGAATGTATGAGGAAAAATCAGGTAAAAGAATTTAAAGACATGAAGAATCACTAACAGTTATGTGGCATTCTGTGAAGAGGAATAATTTATGAATGACTGGAGTACCAGAACATGAGAGGATAACAGAAAATACAGAGAGATTCTTTGAAGATGCATCGACAGCAAACTTCCCTGATATCATGAAAGATGAGAAGATATCTATCTAAGATTCTCACTAAACTCCACACAAGGTAGACCACAAAAGAAAGACGCCAAGACATATTATAATCAAAACTAAAGATAAAAAGAGGACTTTAAAGGCAGCTAGGCTTAAACAAAAAATAACATATAAAGGACAGTAACTGAGACTGAGCTGCTCTGATTACTCAGCCAAAACCATGCTGGCAGGAAGGCAAAGAGATGACATATGCAAATTTTTGAAGGACAAAAACTGCCAGCTAAGAATTGTATAGCCTGTAAAATTGTCTCTTAAAAATGATGGTGAAATGAGGACATTTTCAGATAAAAAGAAGTTTACAGAATTGACAAAAATCAAACCAAAGGAAGTTCTTGAATTTGAAAATCTATAACATCCACATACTCAAGGATACAGTGCAGGACAGAGCATCCAGACATCAAAGCTGATAGGAAAACTACAAATATAAATAAATTAAAATGAAGACACTAAGAACAGGGAAACAAAGATCTCAGTATGTAAATGATGGCAATGTTATACTAAAAAGAGGGAATAATGAATGCATTCATAGATCTTTCACATGGAGAGGAAGTCAATGGAATATAAAGACAGGCTTGTTTAAACTTAGAACATTAGGAATAAATATTAAAGTAAACAGCAAAGGAAATTAAGAGCCCTACACATCAAAACGAGAAACAAATTATGAAGTCTCAGCAAATATAAAACCAACAACAATGAAACAGATGAAAAGAAAGCGCATAAAGGAAAACAACTCAGCACAGAAAATCAGGTGGAACAAAGAAACTGGCTACAACACACAAAAAAGGACACCGAAATGACAGCACTAAATTCATACCTATCAGTAACTACATTGAATAAAAATGGGTTAAATGTACCAATAAAGAGACAAAGAGTAGCAGAATTAATTTTAAAAAAATCGATCTGTATGCTGCCAACAAGAGACACACCTTAGACTGAAAGATACAAACTGAACTTCAAAGGATGGAAAAATATATAAACTTACAACATCCAAAAAAGAGCAAGAGTGGCAATATTAACTTCAGATAAAATATACTTTAAAGTAAAATCTACCACAATGGACAAGGAAAGTCACTGTATACTACTTAAAGAGTCAATACTTCTGAAGTATATAAACCATGTTAAATATTTACACACCCAGAGACAGAGATTCTAAATAAGATAAATGAACTCTAAGACCACTGAAAAGGGAGATAGACTGCCCCACAACAACAGTAAGAGACTTCAACATATTACTTTCAGTGATGGAAAGAATATCCATAAAGAAGCCCAATAAAGACACAGACAACCTAATTGCCAACCAGCTTGACCTCTTAGACATATACAGAACACTCCACCCAACAACAGACAAATATATCTTCTTTTCCAAAACACATAGACCATTCTCCAGAATATATGACATATTAGGCCCTAAGACAAGTCTTAACAAAATCCAATGCACTGAAATACTGCTAAGTGTCTTTTCAGACTACAAAATGGTAAAATTCCAAATCAGTAGCAGAAAAAGCAAAGATTAGAAAAATATATTTATACACACACGGAAACTGAATAACTTTCTTCAAAACTTCAGAAGAAATCAAGGATGGAATAAAGAAATTCACAGAATCAAATGAGAATAAAAACACATCCTACCAGAACCTATGGCACACAGCAGAAGGAGTGCTCAGAGGTCAATTTATCTCAATAAATGCACACTATATAAAAAAAAGAAAGGGTCAAACTCAAAGAATTAACTCTACAACTCAAACAAGCTTAGACAGCAACAGAAGAACCCCTCAAGCACCAGAGGAAAACAGATAATAAAAATTTGGCAGAACTAAATAAAATTAAGAATAGAGAACACAATTGAAAGAGATAACAAGACTGAAAGCTAGTTTTTTGAAAAGATCAACAAAACTGATAAACCACCACTCAGACTGACAAAAGAAAAACAGGGCAGGAAGCAAATAGAATAAAAAATGAGATGGGTGATATCACAACAGACCTAACTGAAATTAAAAGAATCATAACAAGATTGGCCATGACCCAAAAAACACAAAACAACAAATGCTGGAGAGGCTGTGGAGAAAGTGGAACCCTCCTACACTGTTGGTGGGGTTGCAAAATGGTCCAGCCTCTCTGGACAGCAATCTGGCACTTCCTTAAAAAAATAGATATTGATATGCCATTTCACCCAGTAATTTCACTACTTGGGATATATCCTACAGAATCAAGATCTTTCACACCAACAAACACACACACAACAATGTTTATCACAGCTCAGTCCATGTTAGCAAAAAGATGGAATCAACCCAGATGCCCAACAACAGAAGAATGGATAGGTAAACTATGGTACGTATACTCAATGGAGCACTACACAACGATAAAGAATAACAATGATTCCAGGAAACATCTCATAACCTGGTTTCAACTGGAAGACATTATGTTGAGTGAAAGTAGTCAGCGACAAAAGGACAAATATTGTATGACACCTCTGCGATAAGATCTCAAGAACAGACTTGTGTATAGAAGAAAAGACTCTTTGACAGCTGCAAGGGAGGGGAGGGAGGAAGTGCAAGGGGGGAGGGTTTAGATTAGATAGCTGCTAGAAATCTGCTTGGGAGAAATTGGTGATAGCACACATTAGAAACAAGAACAACATTAAGTGGACTTCAGCATAACTTGAGTACTCCTCCATCTCAGCTCAATAGCAAGGATAGAGTAGCTTGGGGCAGGGGGCAGGGGACCATGCTCTTAGGCCAAATCAAGGCCAATTGGCACAACTAGCATTTTGCTAAGAGGGCTCTCTGCACCCCACATTGGTGAGTGGCGTCTAGGGTCTTAAAAGCTGCAAGCTGCCATCCGAGGGCACAGCAAGTGGTCCCAACTCAGCCGGAACTGATACTCACCGAGGACCAAAATGACATGGGTAAAGACAACACAGAAAATAGAGAGACCCACATGAGTGGGTGCCTACATCGACTTGGGACCAGAAGAACTGGATGGTGCCTGGCCACCACCAGTGATAGGCGCGATGTAGCTCACAAAGTTGAGTCTCACTGGCAACACAAGAATAAAAAGGGGTGCATCCTGAGATCTCCACTAAAAGACCTCAATTGATGGTCCAGCGGTTTCAGGGTTTCCCTGGGAGCATAGCCCCTGACCCTGATGCTGCCCTTGCCCATAAATCATAATGAAGGTCTACTCTTTGGACACGAATGGATTCGACTTGGCAATGCAGAGTGACCATATATTGAATGCACTTTATGGTTCTATACATCCACAGGATATCATCCTGCTGACCTCTGGCTGGAGGAAGGCGAGTGGTTGGAGAGGAGGGGAAAGAAGACTGTTAGGAGGATGAGACATGTATGGAGCACAGAGGAATAGTGTGTTGTCACTAGACAGGGAGAGCAGTGGAAGCTGCATATAAGTGGGCATGTAAATTTATACGGGAATGTACATTTTCACTCAGTCATATTAAATAATAAAAAAAAGAATCATAACAAAATACTAAGACAAAATGTACTCTAATAAATTTAAAAACCTAGAGGAAATGGACAAATTTCTAGAAATGCACTACTAACCCAAACTAACAAACAGAAGTAGAAAAACTTAATAAATTCATCAAAAGAAACAATCAAAATAACTTAAAAACTCCCAAACAGAATAAATAAATAAATGAAAATGCTGGCCTTGACAACTTCACCAAACTTTTAGAGAAGAGTTAATACCACTATTACTAAAGGTATTTCAGAGCACAGAAAAAGATGGAATATTGCCAAATTCACTCTATGAAACCAGCATAACCCTGATACCAAAACCAGGTAAAAATAGCAAAAAAAAAAAAAGAAGAAGAATACAGACTAATACCTCTCATGACTTTAGACACAGAAATCCCCAACAGAATTCTATTTGGGGATTTTTGTATCTAAAATCATGCATTTAGTATTCAACAACCTATTAAAAAATAATTCACCATGATCAAGAAATATTCATAGTAGAGATGCATAGATGGTTCAAAATTAGAAAAACAATCACATAAATAAAACAAAAGATAAGAATGACTTGATTTTATCAACTGATACAGAAAAGGCATTTAACAAAGTCCAACACCTATTCATGTTAAAACTTTCAGCTGAATAGGAATAGAAGGGAAAATCCTCAACGTAACTGGGGGCATCTATGCAAAGCCAACAGCCAACATCATCCTGAATGGAGAGAGACTGAAAACATTCCACTTGACAACAGGAACCAGACAAGGATGCCCACCGTCACCACTTTTATACAACATTGTGCTAAAGGTTCTACCAGAGCAATCACACAAAATAAAAAAAAATACATAAAGGGCACCGAAACTGGTAAGGAAGACGTAACAGTATCTCTATTTGCAGATGACATGATCTTATATACGGAAAACCCTAAAAAATCCATAAAAAAAAACAAAAATAAAAACTACCTGAACTAACAGAAGAGTTCAGCAAATATCACGATATAAGATAGACATAAATAAATCAATTGGATTCCTTTGCACCAACAAAAACACCATCACAGAGGAAATCACCAAAGCAATCCCACTAACAATGTCCTTCAAGAAGATAAAATGCTTACAAATAAATCTAACCAGAGATGTAAAAGACCTATACAAAAAAAGCTACAAGACTATTGCAAGAAACCAAAAGAGACCTACATAAGTGGAGCAAGCTACCTTGCTCATGGACAGGAAGACTTAACACCATGAAAATGTCTATACTACCCAAAGCGATCTACAGATACAATGTAATCCAATACAAATTCCAATAGCATTTATATTAATTATTATGATTGAATGAAAATGTACATTCCCATACAAATTTACATGCCCACCTATATGCAGCTCCCTCTGCTCTCCCTGCCTGGTGACAGCACACTCTTCCTCTCTGCTCCATACATGTGTCTTATCATCCCAGCAATCTCCTATCCCCTCCTCTCCACTCATTCCCCTGCCTCCAGTAAGAGGCCAGCAGGATGATATCCTATAGATGCATAGAACCATAAAGTGCACACATGATATGGTCACTCTGTGTCTCCAAGTCCAATACTAATTTCTGCCTGTACTTAATAGATAGCATCATGTTAAAAGAGGATTAGGATGGAACTGCAACACCCTTACTAAATCAGTTTCCCTAGAGTGTGGCTTGCACCACCTTTTGATCTCCTGTCCTACAAGAGATAAAAGGAAAAGGAAGCAAGCAGAGACTTGGGGTTCTCACACATCAAGAAACCACCACCAAAAGTAGGGTGTGCCCTTCAGACCTAAGGTTCCTGTACCAAGATGCTTTCAGACCAAAGAAATACTTACGCAACACAAAGATACTCCTCCAGAGCCAACAAAGAGGGAAAGCCTTCCCTGGAACTGAAACCCTGAATTCGGACTTGTAGCCTACTGGACTATTTAAGAATAAACTTCTGTTTGTTAAATTCATCTACTTGTGGGCAGGAGTTGATTGAACGAATATGGGAAGTACAGGGTGGAAAAGAGGAGTGAGCTAGTCACAGGGTGCTCAGAGCAGATAGAGTTGCATAGTCGTGTATGCACATGGTTTTATATGGAAAATTGACTTGGATTGTAAACTTTCATTTAAAGTACAGTAAAATATTGTTTTAAAGGCAAAGAATTCATTTGTGTCAAGTCAATTTCAGCTCACAGAGATCCTAAAGGGCAGAATAGAACTTTTTCATAGGGTTCCCAAGGAGTACTTGCTGGTTAGCAGCCAAAGTTTAACAACTATAGTGTTTCCAAGACATTAGTCATTAGGGAGATAGAAATTTAAACCACAGTGAGATATCATTTCATACCCACTAGGATGGCTACTGTCATGGATTGAACTGTGTCCCTTCAAAGTATGTGTCAACTTGGCTAAGCCATGATTTCCAGTATTGTGTGATTATCTTCCATTTTGTCAACTAATATAATTTTCCTATATGTTGTAAATCCTTTTTTGTTTTTTTAATTATTATTATGATTGAATGAAAGTGTACATTCCCACATAAATTCGCATGCTCACCTATATGCAGCTCCCATTGCTCTCCCTGCCTGGTGACAGCACACCCCTCCTCTCAGCTCCATACATGTCCTACCATCCCGTCAGTCTCCTATCCCCTCCCCTCTACCTACTCCCCTTCCCCCAGCATAAGTTGTAATTTCTCACCTCTATGATGTTAATAAGGCAATATTAGAGGCAGTTATGTCAATAAAGCAGGACATAATCTACAGGATTAGGTTGTATCTTGAGTCAGTCTCTTGAGATACAAAAGAGAGAAGGGAGAACAGAAGACCCTCAGTATCACACAGCAAGAGGAGCTAGGAGTGGAGTGCATCCTTTGCACCTAGGGGTCCCTGGGCTGAGGAGCTCCTAGACCATGGAAAGACTGATGACAGGGACTTTTTCCTAAAGAAAAAGCTCTTCCCTAGAGATGGTACCTTGAATTTAGACTTCTAATCTTCTAAATTGTGAGAAGAATAAATTTCTGTTTCTTAAAGCCATTCACTTGTGGTCTTTCTGTTATAGTAGCACTAGATAACTAAGAGAAAACACTGGTGGCATAGCGGCTAAGTTGATATGGCTGCTAACCAAAAGATCACCAATGCAAATTTGCCAGGTGCTCCTGGGAAACTCTATGGGGAAGTTTTACTTTGTCCTGTAGGGTTGGCATTGATATGATGGCAGTGGGTTTGGTCTGGTTTTTTTTTTTTTATTTTTTTTTTGGCTTAAATAACTAAGCTATTAACAGGAAAGTGAAAAAGAACAAGCACTAGAGAGAAGATGTGAAGAAATGGGGACCCTCACACATTGCTGTCGGGAATGTAAAATGGTAAAGCCTCTGCAGAAAACAGTTTTGGTATTTCTCAAGTTAAACATTACCACACAACTCACATTTCTATTCCTAAGCATATACCCAAAGACTTGAAAAGCAGGAACTCAAACACATACTTGTCCATCAATGTTCACTGCAGACTGTTAATGACAGTCAAAAGTTGGAAGCAAATACACGTCCACCAATAGATGAATGGATAAACAAAATGTGATACATACACACAGTGAAACATTATTCAGCTATGAAGAGCAGTGAACTTCTAAAATATGCCACAACATGGGTGACTGTTGAAACCATTATGCTGAGTCACACAAAAGGATAAGTACTGTACAATCCCACCTCCACAAAACATCTAAAAGAGGCAAATGTATAGAGACAAAAGTTTATTGGCGGAGGAAGAGTAAATGAGGAAGTCACCACTTAAGACGTACTGGAGTTTCTGTTTGCAGCAATGAAAAACCTTTGGAAATATATAGTGGTGATGGCTGCACAACATGATGACTGTAATTAATGTCATTGAATTATATACTTAAAAGTGGTTAAAATGGTAAATTTTTGTTATATATATTTTATCAAAATAATGTTTTAAAGTCAGCATAAGAAAAATAAAAATATTGAGAAAATGTTTACAAAGCAGACCTTAAACTATTTATATTTAAAGTATACAGAGTTCTCACTCTTCTAAAAGACCAGAATTGGTGGTCTGATGGCCTGCAGGATCCCCTGTGAGCGTGGCTGCTAGACTTGCTGCTGCCTCTGACCAGAAAAGACTGCTGAGGTCAGCTCTTTGGACAAAAATGGACTGGCCCTGGGGACACAGTGTGATCATATGATGTGTGTACTTTACGGTTCTATGCATTTACAGGAGGCTGTCCTACTGGTCTCTTTCTAGATGAGAGAGAAAAGGGTGGAGAACAGGGGACAAGAACATGTTAACAGGATACTGCAAGTATAGAATGAAAAGGAGGCATGTGCTGGCACTGGACAAGGAGAACAAAAGGACCTGCAGATAGGTAGGCATGCAAAATTGATTTGGATTATATACTTTCCTTCAATTACAATTTAAGAAAACTGGAAAAAATGTAAAGAGTTCTCAAAATGTAAAAATAAGAAACAAATAATCCTTTTTTTTTAATGACTGAGTGAAAATGTACATTCCCATATAAATTTATATACCCACCTGTATGCCACTTCCACTGCTCTCCCTGCCTGATGCCAGCATGTTATTCCTCTCTGCTCCATACATGTCTCATCTTCCCAACAGTTTCCTTTCCCCTCCTCCGCACTCACTCCCCTTACTCCAGCCAGAGGTCGACAGGATGATATCCTATAGGTGCAGAGAACCATAAAGTGCATCCAATATATGGTCACTCTGCATCTCCAAGTCCAATCCATTCGTGTCCGAAGAGTGGACCTTCATTTTGATTTATGGGCAAGGGCAGCATCAGGGCCAGGGGCCATGCTCCCAGGGGAAACCCAAAGCCGCTGGACCAGCAAATGAGGTATTTTAGTGGAGATCTCAGGTGCACGCCTTTTTATTCTTGTGTTGCCAGTGAGACTCAACTTTGTGAGCTCCACTGTGGCTCTCACAGGTGGTGGCCAGGCACCATCCGGTTCTTCTGGTCGCAAGTTGATGTAGGCACCCACTCACGTGGGTCTCTCTGTCTTCTGGGTTGTCTTTACCCCATGTCGTTTTGGTCCTCAGAGAGCATCCATTCCTGCTGACTTGGGATAATTTGCTGTGCCCTCAGATGGCAGCTTGGCAGCTTTTAAGACCCCAGACGCCACTCACCAATGTGGGGTGCAGAGAGCCCTTTTAGCAATATGCTAGTTGTGCCAATTGGCCTTGATTTTGCCTAAGAGCATGGTCCCCTGCCCCCGTCCCAGCTACTCTGACCTTGCAATATTGGTTTAAGATGCAAGTAGTATTCAAGTTATGTTCAAGTCCACATAATATTGTTTTTGTTTCTAATGTGTGCTGTCACCGATTTCACCCAACCAAGTTTCTACCAACTATCTAATCATCTTCCCTTCCCCTCCTCCCTTGCAGCCATCAAAGAGCCTTTTCTTCTATGCATAAGTCTGTTTTTGAGTTTTTATCATAGGGGTCTCGTACAATATTTGTCCTTTTGTCTCTGACTACTTTCACTCAACATAATGTCTTCCAGTTGAAACCAGGTTATGAGATGTTTCCTGATATCACCATTGTTCTTCATCACTGCATAGTGCTCCACTGAGTATATATACCATAGTTTACCTATCCATTCCTCTGTTGTTGGGCATCTGGGTTGATTCCATCTTTTTGCTATTGAGGACTGTGCTGGGATAAACATTCTCGTGCATGTACTTGGTGTGAATGGCTTTGATTCTGTAGGATATATTCCAAGTAGTGGAATTACTGGGTCAAATGGTATAACTACAGATTGATATCACTCATGAATCTAGATACAAAAATCTTCAACAAAATTCTTGCCAACAGAATACAACAACATATCCAAAAAATAATCCATCATGACCAAGTGGGATTCATACCAGGGATGCAAGGTTGGTTCAACACCAGAAAAACGATTAATGTGATTAACCACATAAATAGCACAAAAGACAAGAATGACCGGATTCTGTCCATTGATACAGAAAAGGCATTTGATAAAGTCCAGCACCAATTCATGCTAAAAACTCTTAGCAAAATAGGCATAGACGGAAAATTCCTCAACACAATAAGGGCCATGTATACAAAACCAACTGCCTACATCATCCTGAATGGAGAGAGACTGAAGGAGTTTCCCTTGACAACAGTAACTAGACAAGGATGGCCACTCTCACCTCTCCTATTCAACATAGTACCAGAAGTTCTAGCCAGAGCAATTAGACAAGACCAAGAAATAAAGGGCATCTGCATCAGAAAAGAAGTCAGAATCTCCCTGTTTGCTGATGATATGATTGTATATACAGAGAATCCCAAAGGAAACTACTCAAACTGATAGAAGAGTTCAGCAAAGTCTCAGGATACAAGATAAACATATGTAAATCAGTAGGATTCCTTTATACCAACAGTGAGATGGCTAATGAAGAAATCATCAAAACAATACCATTTACTATAGCCCCTAAGAAGATAAAGTACCTAGGAATTAATCTAACCAGATAAATAACAGACCTTTACAAAGAGAACTACAAGCCCTTACTACAAGAAACTAAGAGAGACTTAGATAAATGGAGAAACCTACCCTGCTCATGGATAGGAAGCCTTAACATTGTGAAAATGTCTGTTTTACCCAAAGCAATCTACTTATATAATACAATCCCAACACAAGTTCCAGTGTCATTTTTTAATGAGATATAGAAAAAGATAACCAATTTTTTTTGGAAAGGGAAGAAACCCCAAATAAGTAAAGTACTACTAAAGAAGAAGAACACACTGGGAGGCCTCTCATTGCCCGACTTCAGGACGTATTACACTGCCACAGTAGTCAAAACAGCCTGGTACTGGTACAAGAACAGACAGATCGATCAATGGAACAGAATCAAGAGCCCAGAGATGACACCATCTGCCTATGAACAGTTGATACTTGACAAAGGCCCTAAGACATTAAACTGGGGTAAAAACATTATCTCCAACAAATGGTGCTGGCAAAATTGGATATCCATCTGCAAGAAACTGAAACAAGATCCATATCCCACATCTTATACAAAAACCAACTCAAATTGGATAAAAGACCTAAATATCAAATCTAAAATGATAAAGCTCATCCAAAAAAAGGTAGGAACATCAATGGAAGTTTTAATACACAATGTAGACAGACTTCAAAATCTGTCAAACAAACCACAATCAACAAAAGAGAAAACAGATAAATGGAACTACTAATAATCAAACACTTTTTTCATCCAAAGACTTTATCACAAGAGTTAAACGGCCACCTACAGAGTGGGAAAAAATATTTGGCAACTCTATATCAGACCGATACCTGATCTTCATAATCTATAAGGTACTACAAAATATCAATAAGAAGATAATCATCCAATTAAGCAATGGGCAAAGGAGATGGACAGACATTTCTCTAAAGAGGAGATCCAGGCAGCCAAAAAACACATGCGGACATGCTCCCGATCTTTAGTTATTAAAGAAATTCAAATCAAAACTACAATGAGATACCATCTCACCCCAACAAGTTTGGCCATGATCCAAAAAACACAAAACAACAAATGCTGGAGAGGCTGTGGAGAAAGTGGAACTCTCCTACACTGTTGGTGGGGTTGTAAAATGGTCCAGCCTGTTTGGAAAGCAAACTGAAGCTTCCTTAAAAAATGGATATAGATATACCTTTTTTTTTTTTTAAATGATGAAAAGACTTGAACAGATACTTAACCAAAGCAGATTATACGAATGGCAAATAAACATAGGAAAAGATAATGTCACTGGTGACTGGGAGAGTAAAACCCCAGTAAGACACCACTGCATACATATTAGAATATGAGGTAAGTACCCACCCTGTTAACATCTAAGTCTAACAAGAGTATGAAGAAACTGACATTCTCATATATTCTTGTGCAAAATGGTATAGCCACTTTTAGAAAACCATATAACCTAAAAATGCCACTCCTGTGTTGTTTATCCAAGGAAAATAAAAACAGATCATGATTCAAAAACCTATACATGAATATTTATACCAGTTTTATTCACAATAGCTAAAGATTGACAATAACCAAATGCCTTTCAGCAAGTGAAAGAATAAACAAACTCTGATATGTCTATACAATTAAATAGTACTCAGCAATAAAAAGAAATAAATTGCTGACAAAGACAACAATAGGTATGACTCTCAATTACTTTTTGCTATGTGAAAGAAGCTAGACTTAAAAGGCAACATACTGCATGCTTCCATTAGTACAAATTTCTGGAAAATGTTAAACTACAGAGACAGAAAACAGATCAGTGATCAGAACAAGACCAGGGGAGGGAGTAGGAAGTTGACTACAGAGGTGAACAAGGCAACTTTATAAGCAGTAAAGTTCTAAATCCTTACTGTGGTGGTAGTTACAAAACTGTAAGAGTCTGTCAAAACACAAAGAACTATACACTACACAAGAAGCAAAGCAGCCTGGATTGGTACAGTGACAGATGCATAGACCAATGGAAGAGAATTAAGAACCCAGAAGTAAATCCAACTATCTATGATCAGCCTACATTTGACAAGGTGTCAAACTTCATTCAGTGGGGAAGAAATTATCTCTTTAACAAATGGTGCTGACAAAACTAGATATCCATTTGCAGAAAATGAAACAAGATCCATACCTCCCACCATGCACAAAAACTAACTCAAAATGGATCAAAGACTTAAAAGTATAAAATTCTTGGACAATAACATAGAGACAAAACTATGGGATCCTTTTTTTTTATTTAAAAAATAACTGTCAAATAAAATTACAAATACACAAGTAACAGAAAACAAATTAGATAACTAGGACCTTCTAAAAATTAAATATTTAGGCTGATCGTAAAGATGTTATCAAAAGAGTAAAAAGAGAACCTACAGTCTAGGGACAAAATCTTCAGAAAAGGCGTATCTAATAAGGGTCTAATCTCTAAACTATATAGAAAATTTTAATAATTGAACAACAAGATAAACAATCCAATTAAAAAATGGGCAAATGACATGAACAGACACCTAGTCAAAGAAGACAGTCAAGTGGCTAATAAACACATGAAAAGATGCTCATGATCATTAGTTATTACAAGATCTAAATCAAAACTGCAGTGAGATACTCCTTAAAAAAAAAGTCGCACTGGAAAAAAAGAAAATAACAAATGTTGGCAAGGTTGTGGAGAAGATTGGAAATCTCTCCCTAGTTTATGGGATTGTAAAATGATACAATCACTATGGAAAACTGATGCTCCCTTGAAAAGGTAAAATAGACATATCTTATGATCCAGCAATCCCATTCCTAGGTATATACTCAAGATATCTAATAGCAGTGTCACAAATAGACATACACATGCCTATGTTCACTGCAGCATTATTTGCAATAGTAAAAAGATGGAAACAACGTAAGTGACCATCAAATGAACAAACAAACAAAATGTGGGCACAGACAAATGGAATGCTATGCAACAACTGTAAACAATGATGAGTCCTCTAAACATAGCATGGGTGAATCTGGAGGACATCTGCTGAGTGAAATAAGGCAACAACAAAAGGACAAATAACTGCATGATCACGCTTTCACCAGAAGACAAGAAGATACATATATATATATACACACACACATACACAGAGATAAACACTCATTGGTGGCTACCAGGGATGGGTGGTGTTGGTGAGGAAGCAGTCTCAAGATAGTAGATGCATGCTAGCTAGCTTTGGTAATAGGAAAGGTAACAATGAATGTGGGTAAAGTGTACACAGCATGACAAAGTTAAGTGATGTCACTGAGAAGTGCTCAAGAGAAAGATAAAAGATATGACTAAAATGGTTGTATAACAACACCAACATGCTCACAATACATTGACAAGGAATGGTCAGAAACTCAAGCTGGATTCAGAGGAGGATATAGAACAGAGGATATCATTGTTGATGTCAAATGGGCCTTGGCTGAAAGCAAAGAATATAAGAAAGGTGTTTATTTGTACTTTGTTAACCATGCAAAGGCATTCAACTGTACAGTTCACAACAAATTTGGGGTAATATTATGAACAATAGGAATTTCAGAACACTTAATCGACCTCATGAAGAACCTGTATATTGACCAAGAGGCAGTTGTTTGAACAGAACAAGAAAATACTGCATGGTTTAAAATTAGAAAATGTTGTCTTCTTTCACCATACTTACTCAATCTGTGTGCTAAGCAAATAATCTGAAAAGCTAGGCTATACGAAGAATGAGCCATCAAGATTGAGGGAAGACTCATTAACAACCTGCAATATGCAGATGACACAACTTTGTCTGCTGAAACTGAAGAGGACTTGAAGCACTTACAGATGAAGGTCAGAGATCTCAGCGTTCAATATCTGATAATAAAGAAAACAAAGATCCTTACAATGGGACCAATGAGCAACATCATGATAAATGGAGAAAAGATTGAAGTTGTCAAGGACTTCATTTTACCTAGGTTCAAAATCAATGTCCATGGAAGCAGAAGTCAAGAAATTAAATGATATAGTGTATTGGCAGATCTATTGCAAACATCTCTTTAAAGTGAGAGGGAGGGAGGAAGGAAGGGAGGGAGGAAGGAAGGACCTAAGCCACAGTATTTTCAATCACCTTATATGCATGCGAAAGCTGGACAATGAAAAAGGAAGACCAAAGAATTGATGCCTTTAAATCATAGTGCTGGTGAAGAATGTTGAATACACCATGGACAGCCAGAACAACAAACAAATTTGTCTGGGAAGAAGTACATCCAGAATGTTCCTTAGAGATGACGATGGTGAGACTTTGTCTCACATACTTTGGACATGTTACAAGGAGGAATCAATCCCTGGAGAAGAACATCATGCTTGGTAGAGGGTCACTAAAAGAGATGAAGGCCCTCAACAAGATGGACTGACTCAGTAGCTACAACCATGTGCTCAGACATAGCAACAACCGTGAGGACAGCACAGGACCAGGCAGTGTTTCATTCTGCTGTATACAGGGTCATTATGAGTTGGAACCAATCTGATGGCACCTAACAGTAACAACCAAAAATGTGCTTACACAAATATGTTTACAGGCATGTAAGTATATGAGTATGAATATGTGGGTAAATATGTACACACAGATAGCAGTAACTACATGTGAACATATGGTTATGTGTGTACATGCATGTAAGTCCATATAAGTAAACTACATATGGAACATAGGTACAGATTTTTCTTAGCCATAACCAAACACCTCAAGAGACTGGTTTTCCAAGTTTGAAGACTCAGGACCATAGTTTCATGGGATGAACTAGATAGTTTGCAAAATACAGTCCATAAAGTTTATGTTCTATATCTGAGTTTAGTGAATAGCATCTGGGGTCTTAAAAGCTTGTGAGCAGCCATTTAAAATACAACTATCGATCTCTAGTTGTCTGCTACAAAATAGAAAGAACAAAATAAAGACTCAGAGAAGAAAGCAGTACACAAACAGTAGTGTCATCTGCCCAGAGACCAGAAGAATTAGATTGTGCCCAGCCACAACTACCAGCCATTCTGATTAGGGCCATAAGAGATGGATTCTTATAGAACATGAGAGAAATGTGGAATAGAATTCAAGTTCTTAAAAAATCCAGACTTACTGGACTGGTTGAGACTAGAGAACTCTCCAAGACTATCACCCTGATACACTAAAACCTTACATTGAAATTATCCCCTGAAATCACCTACTAGCTAAATAACACATTGGCTCATAAAATAAAGAGTATCACCAATGAGCAGTCAGCTCCTTCAAGAAAAATCATCTATAGAAGGCCAGATGATCAAAAATCACTCTAAAGAGAAGATGAGAAAGTAAGATGGCAGGAAAACAAGGGTACTGAAAATGGTACAACCACAATGGAATCAATGAGAATACTGACACATTGTGAAAAATGTAACCAATATCACTGAATAATTTACATGGAAACTGTTCAATGGCAACCCAATTTGCATGCAAACTTTCACCTTAAATATAATAAAATAATAATTTGAAAAACAGCTCTATAACAGAATGGGAATTACTGTATATAAATAATATCTCAATAAATATGATTTTATGAAATTAAAAAAGAAAATATGAACAGGAAAAGTAAAACTCAAGTTCCAGTGCACAGTCTTGCATAGTCTCAGCGCTAGTCCTTCCGTGTGCTCCGTGAACTTCCTCTGTTCCCACAAAAAGATTATTCTGAGTCTCAGTGAATGAAGACCAAAAGTTCAACAAGCTTCAGTTCTTTTAGAAAACATGTAAATTTCAAAAATGGTATCAGTATTAATAAACACTACTTCCTATAATACCTGACAGTGTCTGAGTAATGACCACAATGATTAGCATTTTCTAAAGGCAAAGTGTAGATGCAAATTTTGCTAATACGAATGGATAATAAAAGTTTTACTTTCAGATCTCAGGTGTTGGAATGATTTTGTATAAGGAAATGTCATTTAAACTTTGTAATTCTATAAAACATTCCCATGGCTTGCAGAAGTGACTGTGATCTCAAGTCTTAAATTTCAGAGCCAAGATAAAGTCTCTGTATTGTGACTAATGAGCCTTAATGCTCTTTAAGACTCAGTGTTTTACACAGGCTTTTCAGAACAAATCTATTTTCAAGCACAGTAGATTTTCTTGCCAGGCTAGATTTTATTTCAAAATTGTACTGAGTTCCAGAAATACAGGTTTCTTTCTTGCACGCTACCACACTTGAGCTGACTCATGTCTGTGTTTTCTAGGGGCCGGAGAAAAGATACATTTACCACTGAAAATTATACTCATATTTCTACAGCTGTGACCCTCTGGAACTTCACCAATTCAACAATTTGATTGTTTTTAGTTGAAGAACTGTGGCAGCTGATATGTTTTTGTTTGTGTGTGTTTGTTAATCCACCAGTTTCACCTCTTGCCTTTGAACAGTTCCCTAAAGTAGAGAAAATGTTCTCTGTTTTTAATAAGAAAAACACCTCCAAACAACCTAGGTTACTTTTTCCACAATGAGAATTTTTTCCTTTTAGAAAAATCAAAAAAGGTAGTCAATAGCAGGGCACAGCTAGCAAGGAGTATATGGAAGCAAGAATTAAGAAGTGGTCATCACGCCACTTGTCAAATTTCGAGACCCTTGTACCCTCAGTTTTAACAGCATTCTCAGATACAAGGTTCTTTCAGGTTAGACATCAAATAACAAATATATAACACAAACATTTTTCACAAAAGTCCAATATTTATCTTATCTGACAGATTCCTGAGATGGAGAAATGACATAGTAAGAAATGTTGTAAGATTTAAATAAAACTATGACACAAAATTTTATTTACAGTATAATTTCAATTACCTTAAAGAAGACAGAATACACAGAACTCTAAAGAAATACAAATATACAAAAATTTAAGTATCTTTGGAATAGCAGATCTAAGCAGAATTTTCCTAAACTTCCTTTATAATATTAAAATAAAAACACATCAGTTTCCATTAAGTGAACTGCAACTCATGGTCCTCATATGTGTCACAGTGGAACTGTGCTCCACAGGGTTTTCAGAGGCTGATTTTTCAGAAATAAATCACCAGGCCCTTCTACTGCAGCTCCTCTTGGATCCATTTGACAGACATTCAACCTTTTGGTTGGTAGCCAAGTACTTAAAAGTAATCTTCTGTACCACCCAGAGACTCCTGTTTACAATATAAAGATATGTAATTCCTTAAAGTTTAATTAAACTTTACTTAATTCTTGATTATTAGCAATGCTAGCACAATTTAACAAAAACAGTATAGCTTTAGGTAGATTTTGTTTTTCGGGATTGCACTCTTCCCATCCTCTGTTCATCTTCTGAGACACTGAGCCCTGCTCCCCACTTGTGTACCCCCCAACTCAAATCCACTTAAGAGGCTCAGACGAGCTCAAATCCTGCCTTCCACAAGACCAAACCAAACTACTGTCATCAAGCTGATTCAGAATCATGGCAACCTCATGTGTTACAGAACAGAATAGCTCTACTGGATCTTCTCAGCCATCATCTTTTTTTTTTTTTAATTGTGATTGAGTGAAAGTGTATAATCTGGTTTAAATTTGCATGTCCACCTACGTGCAGCTTCTACTACTCACCTTCTCCAGTGACAGCACACTCCTGCTTTCTGTTCTATATATGTCATATCCTCTTAACAATCTCCTGTCCCCTCCTTTCCACCCTCTCCACTCCCCTCTAGTAAGAGACCAGTAGGACAACATCCTGTAGATGCACAGAACCACAAGGTGCACACACAATATGGTCACTCTGTGTCGCTGAGTCCAATCCATTCCTGTCCAAGGCAATGACCTCAGTAATGGTTTATGGACAGGGGCAGGATCAGGTCCAGGGGCCATGCTTCCAGGGGAACCCTGAGGCCTTCAGACCATCAGTTGTGGTCTTTTAGTGGAGTTCTCAGAGTGCACCCATGTTTATTCTCATGTTGCCACTGAGACTCAGACTCAACTCTGTGAGCTCCATCACGGCTGTCACCAGTGGTGGCTGGGCACCATCTGGTTCTTCTGGTCACATGTTGATGTGGCCACCATTCACAGGGGTCTTTCTGTCTTCTGTGTTCTCGTTCTCCCATGTCATTTTTCTTGTTGATGATCATCTGTTCCTGGTGAGTTGGGATGATTTGGTGTACCTCAGACGGCAACTTGCTAGCGTTTAAGACTCCAGACACCACTCACCAATATGAGATGCAGAAGACTGTCTTAGCAATATGCCAGTTACGTCAATTGGCCTCGATGTCCTCTGAGAGCATGGTCCCAGATCCCTGCCCCTGCTGCTCTGTCCTTGCAATACTGGGCTAAGATTGAAAGACTATTCACGTTATGTTGAAGTGCAGTAAATTGAACTTCTTTCTAATGTGTGCCATCACTGATTTCACCCAACCAAATTTCTATCAACTATTTGATCTGTAAACATCCATCTCCTTCCCTCCATCCTCTCCCTTGCAGCTGTCAAAGAGTCTTTTCCTCTGTACGTGAGTCTGTTTTTACGTCCTTATTGTATGGGTCTCATACAGTACTTGTCCTTGTGCCGCTAATTTCACTCAGCATAATATCTTCCAATTGAAACCAAGTTATGAGATGCTTCCCAAAATCATCATTGTTCTATTTCATTGCACAGTGTTTCATTGAGTATATATACCATAGTTTATTTATATTTATCTGTTGTTGGGCATCTGGGTTGATTCCATTTTTTGCTATTGTGGGCTGTGCTGCAATAAACATTCGTGTGCATGTATCTGTTCGTGTGACTGCCCTTGCAACTGTAGGATATATTCCAAGTAGTGGGATTACTGGGTCAAATGGAATATCTATTTCCAGCTTTTAAAGGAAGCACCAGATTGCTTTTCAAAGAGGTTGTACCATTTAGCAGTCCCACCAGTAGTGTAGGAAGGTTCCAATTTCTCCACAGCCTCTCCAACATTTGTTCTTTTGTGTTTTTTGGATCATGGCCAACTTTGTTGGGGTTAAATGATATCTTGTCATAGTTTTGATTTGAATTTCTTTAATAGCTAATGATTGTGAGCAATTCTATGTGTGTCTTTTGGCTACCTTGATATTCTCTTTAGAGATGTCTGTCCATCTCCTTCACCCATTGCTTAATTGGATTATTTATCCTTTTCTTGTTGATATTTTGTAGTACCTTGTAGATTATGGAGATCAGACGCTGGTCTGACACATACTTGTCAAATATTTTTTCCCATTCCATAGCCAGCCAAGTGCCGTCGAGTCGGATCCCACTCATGACAACCCTAAAACAGGTGGTCTTTTAATTCTTTTAATAAAGTCTTTGGATGAGCAAAAATGATTCTTAGAAGTTCCCATTTATCTATTTTCTCTTCTGTTGATTGTGCTTTGCTTGACAGATTTTGAAGTCTGTCTACGTTGTGTATTAAAACTTCCACTGTTGATCCTATTTTTCTTGGATGAGTTTTATCGTTTTAGATTTCATGTTTAGATCTTTTAGTCAGTTAGAGTTGGTTTTTGTGTAAAGTGTGAGATGTGGGTCTTGTTTCAACGTTTTGCAGGTAGATAGCCAATTTTAACAGCACCATTTGTTAAAAAGACTGTTTTTACCCCACTTTAAAATCTTGGGGCCTTTGTCGAATATCAACTGTTCACAGGAGGATGGTGCCATCTCTGGGGTCTCAACTCTGTTCAATTCGTCTATCTGTCTGTTTTTGTACTAGTACCAGGCTGTTTTGACAACAGTGGCAGTGTAACAGGTTCTAAAGTTGGGTAGGGCGAGGCTTCCCAGTGTGTTCTTCCTCTTTAGTAGTGCCTTACTTATCCTGGGTTTGTTTCCTTTCCAAAGTTGGTGACTTGTTTCTCCATCTCATTAAAAAATGTCATTGGAATTTGTATTGAGATTGTATTATATAAGTAGATTGCTTTGAGTAAAATAGACATTTTCACAATGTTAAGTCTTCCTATCCATAACCAGGGTAGGTTTCTCCATTTATGTAACTTTCTCTTAGTTTCTTGCAGTAAGGTCTTGTAGTTCTCTTTCCATAGGTGTCTCATTTCTCTAGTTAGATTTATTCCTAGATATTTTATTTTCTTGGTAGTTACAGTAAATGGTATTGATTTGGTGATTTCTTCTTTAATAATCTCTTTGTTGGTATAAATGAATCCTACTGATTCACTCATGTTTATCTTGCATCCTGACACATTCCTGAACTCTTCTATCAGTTCGAGTAGTTTACTAATGGATTCTTTAGGATTCTCTGCATATATTATCATATCATCTGCAAACAGGGAGATTTTTACTTCTTCTTTGCCAGTGCAGATGCCCTTTATTTCCTGGTCTTGACTAATTGCTCTGGCTAGAACTTCTGGTACAATGTTGAATAGGAGAAGTGAGAGTGGGAATCCTCATCTAGCTCTTGTTCTCAAGAGGAATTGCTTCAGTGTCTCTCCATTCAGGATGATGTAGGCAGTTGGCTTTGTATAAATGGCCCTTATCACATTGAGGAATTTGCTGTCTACTCCTATTTTCTGAGAGTTTTTAGCTGAATGCATGTGGAAGTTTATCAAATGCCTTCTCTGCATCAGTTGACAAAATCAAATGATTCTTGTCTTTCGGGTTATTTACGGGTTGATCACATTAATTGTTTTTCTGATGTTGAACCAGATTTGCATCCCTGGTATGAATCCAACTTGGTCGTGATGAATTTTTTTTTTTTTATATGTTGTTGAATTCTCTTGGCAAGGATTTTGTTGAAGACTTTTGCATCTAGATTCATGAGTGATATGGGTCTGTAGTTCTTCCTTTTTCTTGGATCTTTCCGTGGTTTTGGTATCAGGGTTATGCTGGCTTCAAAGAATGAATTTGGGACTATTCCATCACTTTCTATGCTGTGAAATAGTCTCAGCAGCATTGGAGTTAACTCTTCTCTAAAAGTTTGGTAGAATTCTTCAGTGAAGCCACCTGGGCAAAGCCGTTTTTGGTTGGTAGTTTCGGATGACTTTTTCCATCTCTTCCTTTGTGATGGGTTTATTAAGTTGTTCTGCTTTACCTTGTGATAATTTTGCTAGGTGGTAGGAATCTAGGAATTTGTCCATTTCCTCTAGGTTTTCAAATCTGTTAGAGTACAGTCTTTCACAGTATTCTGTTATGATATTTTTTATTTCTCTTGGATCTGTTGTGCCATCTCCCATCTCACTTCTTATTTGGATTATTTGTTTCCTATCCTGTTTTTCTCTAGTAAGTCTAGTCAATGGTTTGTCAATTTTTTTGACCTTTCTGAAGAACTAGCTTTGGGTCTTTTCAATTTTTTTCAATTGTTCTTCTATTCCCTAATTCATTTAATTCTGCTCTAATCTTTATTATCTGTTTTCTTGTGGTGCCTGAGGGCTTCCTCTGTTGCTCTCTTTCTACTTGTACAAGCTGTAGGGTTAGTTCTTTAGTTTGGGTTCTTTCTTCCTTCTGGATGTGTCCATTTATAGAGCTATACAGACCTCTGAGCACTGCTTTGGCTGTATCCCATTGGTTCTGCTATGAAGTGTTTTCATTCTCATTAGAATCCGTAAATTTCTTTATTTCATCCTTGATTTCTTCTATAACCCATGGCTTTTTGAGCAAGATGTTGTTCAATTTCCATGAGTTCCAGTTTCTATCTATGTTTTTTTCTGCTACTGATTTAGACTTTTACAGCTTTATGGTCTGAGAAGATGCTTTGCAATAATTCAATTGTATGGATTTTGTTGAGATTTGCTGTATGTCCTAATACATGGTCTATTCTGGAAAATGTTCCATGTGCACTGAAGAAGAAGGTGTAGTTATCTGCTGATGGATAGAAAGTTCTGTATATGTTGATGAGGTCTAATTGGTTAGTTGTGGCAATAAGATCTTCTGTGTCTTTACTGAGCTTTTTTCTAATAGATCTGCCCAATACTGAAAGTACAATGTTGAAGTCTCCCACTATTACTGTGGAGTGACCTAGCTGATTTCTGAATGTAGTCAGTGTTTCTTCACTGGATTTAGATGCTCTAGAATTGGGTGCACAAATATTTAACACTGCTAAGTCCTGCTTGTGCACTGAACCTTTCAGCAATAAATAGTGTCCCTCCTTGTCGACGATGGTGGATTTGACACTAAAATCTACTTTATCAGAGATTAATATTGCCACACCTGCTCTTCTTTGTATATTGTTAGCTTGGTGTATATTCTTCCATCGTTTGATTTTCAGTTTGTTCATACCTTTAAGTCTAAGGTGAGTTTCTTGTAAGCAACCTATAGACAGGTCATATCTTTCGATCCAAGATGTTACTCGTTTCTCTGTACTGGAGCATTCAGTTCATTTACATTCAATGTAATTATTGATAGGTATGTGTTTACTGCTGTCATGTTGATGTATTTATGTTTGTTTTGATGTTTTCTCTGTTGATCTTACTATTCTGTTCTGGGACATTCTTCTTTGTGGATTGATTTTTTACCCTTTTCAGTGTTGGTTTTGTATCTGTTGAGACTCCTGTATTGTGTTTCTTGTTTCAATACATTGTGTCTTTATTGTGCTTTATGGCTGCCACTATGTTCCCCCTTAATAATCTTGGTTTAAATCCAATTTTAACTTCTACATATCTTATCAACTTCCTCTCCACCTGGAAGGACTATAACTACAGTAGTATATCCCTCTTTTTGATGTGATGTTATCATAGTTTTCATGATATGATCACTGGACCACCTTATTATTATAGCTTTGGTTGAGTTTTATGCCTTCTCTAACTGAGTAGCTTTCTAGATGATATGTCCTGTATTATCTCCTAAAATATACATTTAATGGTTTTGTTCTTCTAAGCTAAAAGCTTCTTTCAGTATTTCTTGCAGCTTTGGTTTGGTTTTTACAAAGTCTCTGAGTTTCTGTTTATCTGTGAATGTCTTAATTTCATTTTCATATTTCAAAGACAGTTTTGCAGGATGTACAGTTTTTGGTTGGCAGATTTTCTCTTTGAAAGCTTTGAATGTGTCATCCCACTGCCTCCATGTGAACATGGTTTCTGCAGAGAAGTCAGACGAAAGCCTACAGTGCTTCCCTGTTAACGTTAGCTTTGCTTTGAGTCTTGCTGCCTTTAAGAGTTCCTGCTTATGTTTCATTTTGTTAAGCTTGATTATAATATGTCTTGGTGTATTTTTGGGGGGGTCTAAACTGTGTGGCATTTGATACACATCTTGGATATCTATGTTCTCTTCTTTCATAATTTCAGGGAAGTTTTCTTTCAGCAACTCAGCAACAATCTCTCTGTTTTGAGGTGCCCCTCCCTTTCAGGAACTCCAATTAATCATAGATTGTTCCTCTTGATAGAGTCCTACATGTTTCTTAAAGCTTCTTCATTTTTCTTGTTTCTTTTCTCTGATTTCTCCTCATAAATGCTGGTGTCAGTAGCTCTGTCTTCCAAATCAGAAAGTCTACTTTCCAGTTGTTCAATTCTGTTCTCTTGGCTTTGAACTGTGTTTTCTAATGCTTTAATTTTGTTATTGATCTGTCAGATTTCAGACTGCTGGTGTTCCATCAGTTTGAACAGTTTGCTTAATTTTCCATTTGCTCTGCTGTATTTTGTATAATGTCTAGGAGGGCTCCATATATAATCCTTTTGTACTTGACCTCCACTGGTTTCAGAAAGACTTCTTCATCTGGGAAGTTCTTTGGTTTTTTCTTTTGGGGAGCTTTCTGGAGCCATGAGTGGATTTTTCTTTAAGTGTCTAGCCAAGGTTTGTTGCTTTTTGGGCATCTAGAGGTTGTTTAGTTTCTCTGGTGTTGCCTTAACAAGAGTTGAAGCACAGGCACAATGTGAGACACGAGTTGATGAGCAGTCATCTCTATGTACTCCAGTGACTGGGCCCAATGGAATCTCTAGGGTAGCAGGCTCCACCTCCTGCCTGGCAAAGACATGGCCCTATTTATGAAGTCACTGGGAGGCCATCAGCTGACCCTATTATGTGGGTCAGTAAAGGCTGGAAGAGATGCCATCAGGCTGTACCACTGTTATTTCTCTAGGTAATCTTATTTTGAAAAGTAAAAGCTATCTAACAGCTTCCAAAATCAGTCACGCTGCCAGGTGTGCAAGCCCCTCTTTCCAATTGGCAATGGAGACACCTCTATATATGTCCCCAGATGCTGTGATCTAGTTCAAAGTATGGACAGGCTACTGTCCTGCTGTCATCTGCTGCCCAGCCCCACCTGTAAGGTTACACTGTGCTAAAGACAGCTTTTCTGTTGGGAAAGTACTCCCCAGTCTGGGAATTTGCACCTGATGAGGCCTCTGTTAGGGTAACTCCACCTCCAGTGGAACATGATGGCATGCCACACAAGCTGTCCCGCCCATTGCAAAACAGCTGAATCAATGGCGGAGGTTCAGAAAGAGAGGCTGAAGGGGCCATGGTGCTCTAAGTCCAGAGTTGGGCTCTCAAAGTGTAGCCATTATGCCTGCTGATCATGTCAGCAGAGTGGCCGAGCTTTTCCGCCAGTTAAGCCCAAGCACCACTGCCAGCTAACAGAAAGAAAAAAAGTTAAAAACACCAGTTACCTTCAGTCTGCAAGAGCCGGCCATTCAACAAGGGCGGGGTCAGCAAAAGAGAAGTTTCCCATTTAGTGGCATGTAGTCCAAACTGACAGCCCTATGCTATGTCCTAGGGCTCACTGGGTGCCCAAATGGCTCCATTTAATTATCAATCCAGGCCTTAGTTCTCAGAAGGAATTAAGGAGACGTGTGTCTAGTCCACCATCCTGACTCTGCCTCCTCAGCTGCAATCTTTACTGAGGCAGAACGATAGGCCTTTCTTCTGCACTATTTTCAGTAAGCCTTCCTAAATCCTCCTGGTTAGAAGTACTCCCCTCCCCCATTACTCTACGTAGTATTAGTATTGGAGGCATAAACAACTTATGCAGACCACAAGCTCCTATGGGGCAAAAGTTAAACCCAGTAGAGTTTACATTCTCCTCTGTTTTCTTCTCCCTATACAGTCTGGTTCCATGCTTTTGTGCATAATAGATGTTGCTCTATATTTAAATGTCATGTTCATTTAAATTATACATTCGTTTACTCTAGAAACTAACGACAGACATAGACAAGTGGAGTTTTAAGGAACTGTGATGTCTAGAACACCATATCTTGATTTGTGTCATCTGTATTGAAATAGTCCCATTATAAAATAACTATCTTTTATTGAACATTTTCTAAGTGCTAAGTACTGTGCTAAGCACTTTACATACCTCATAAGTTATAAGGTTATCTCATTTATATCACTTAAATATTATTTATCGAGTGAACCCAAAAGAGGTTTACTTTGTAACCTTTTCTGGGAAGAACGGAGCCTTGCCTTACATCAGAGTCATTCTGGACAAGAAATTAGAAGATAGTCTTTACAGTCACCCCATGCTGTGGGTATCATCCTCACTACACAATGAGGAAAAGGAGGCTCCAACATTAAAAAAAAAAAAACTTGCCAAAGTCACACAGCTGCTAAGTGTAAAGTGTCAGGACCTGACCCCAAGCCTGTCTAACTCTGTAAACTGTGTTCTCAGCCACTGCCTTTGTGGTGGTAAATTCCCTTTAACACCATCAGGGGTGTTAAAATCTAAATCTTATTTCCTCCTTTGTCAGGGATCAGTCTGAGAAGCCCTATACTTTCTTTAAAAACTAAATCTATTGAGAAATCTCTACCTGAGACCATGCCATGGAAAGCTATGGGCTCTTTAGAGGCAAGGGCTTGCACAGTATACTAACCTAAGAGCTAACAGGGACTGAAATAGACACCATTTGCAGCTAGCTGAAGGAATCTTTAGGTCTCTTTGTTTTTTGGGTTTCGCCTCTTGTCCTTCAGGTCCCTCTTATTTTTCTTCTAGTTCTCTTTTTCACCAAAGATGTATCCCTCTGGGAATTCTAGCTTCATTCAGGAGTTTCCAAGTTGATTTCTCATCTTGGACAGACAGCACTGACTGTTAGAACCAATTGTATACAACTTTCACCATACTGAAATAGACATAAATATGCTAGAAAAAGGGAAGGAAGAGAAAAATATGTTTTGCTAATTTTATTTTCACATATATTTGTTAAATGAACTACAGAAAAGTTTAGAGCCAGAAAGACCTAGAACCTCTATTGTCTATACCCTAGAGAAGCAACAGGCCAGAAAGCACTTACAGTCTTTTTGTTTGATTATCAAATTTTCAGTTAGAATGTCATAACAGTGACAAAGTAAAATGTGCAACACTGAGAAAAATGGAAATGTGCAAGTCTCAGAATACAAAAATATCAGGGAACAAGTCAGGAAGAAAGATGCACTTAATTTTAGTTAAATTGATTGAAACAACTTTACACTTCAAGACTCTTAAGTGGGACACGGCTGTCTGTAGGGTCCCTGAGTTTGAGAGGGAAGGAGGACTGAAAAGAGTCCAGAAGTAAAGTCATAGCCTGGAGTCACAGCGAACTCTCCCTGAAGCACTCCTAGGGGCCCAGAGTGAATCTTTTGTCTCTCTGGGCTTATTCATCTGGGAAACTGTGCCTGCGAGGATTTCTTTCTGTTTTGCTTTTAAGTGAAGCTGTTTGAAAAACTAAGCACAAGTGCTACAACAAATGATTTCTTTAGGTTGTTACACAATTATATACAAGAAAAAGAATACAATCTCTTACTTAATGGGGATCTCAAACAAAACAGTGTTAGTTGTCCAAAAGACATATTTTTGCTCAAAATTCGAGCACCTCTAATATGTACCATTACTGTAAGTAGTTGAACAACAGCTTGCATAAGAGATGTTTCGAGGATGATGTTTTCTGTCACTTAAAACATAATTTTAGCCTTGAAGGTGCAAAACTCCCACATTTCTGCCTTTTATCTTCCCTGTTCTTCCAAAGACATTGTTAGATATTCTGCAGTCCTTGTGGGCCTGAGAAGCATTGTTGACTCACCTGAATGTGCATGGTGCCCTCTACTGCTTTCTGTATGTCAGAGTAGCCACTGATGAGAGAGAGCTGCTCTTGGGCACCCAGAGGGCCTTTCAGGGCACCCAACTGCTCCAGCAACTCCATTTCCTTCCTGGAAAAAAGCAGAGAAAGATCACTGTGAGTATTCACAATCAAATTCATAACAAACAAAGGATGAAATAAGCCCCATCTCTGTGTTGTGTGTGTGCACATCCATGCATATGTGTCTGTGTGTGTGTGTGTGAGTGTGTGTGTGTGTGTGTGTGTGTGTGTGTGTTGGGGAGGAAGGATGGAGAAGTGGTTAGCAGTGTTCTTCAGCATCATCTTTCCATTGGTCCTCCAGGTTAAAAGGGTTGAAAGGGTATCTAATCACCAAAGGTAGTTTCAAGTGCAAGTCACCTGTGCAGTCAGCCAGAGCTCCAAACTCAAAGGACCTGTGCTTGGTCTGATGCTCTGCTGCCAGCATCCGCCATCTTAAAAGTCTTAACAGATTTCGAACAAGGTCCACACCCTTTTGTTTGTATCAGGCCTTACAAATTACATAGCCATCCTGCCTATCATTTGTACAGTAAGTAAAACAGGGTAGGATACACGTATAAGCACATACACAGTTATCATCTAAGGAGCAACACCCATCCTTTCAATATAAACCTCTGGATTTTCTGCCATTAAGTCAAAGAATTTTACATCATTTCAACCACTTTTTATCTTTGGGCCATCAGTGCCCCTCTGTCCAAACCCACCAGGTATACATCTGGGAGATATGAACTGCCACCTTTTGTTAGCAGACAAACTCTTAACCACTATGCCACCTGGGTTTCCTGCAGCTACATAAGTTGGATTCATTATTCTTCCTTTCTTTCCCTATTGTCACTAAATCATTCTGATACCCAATGAAGTGTATCTTAGGTATTCTCTTTATCCTCCATACGTCTTAACTTCTTTTTCACATTTTCCATATCTTCATCTTTCTGAATTGCATTCTGAATAATACCTTCAGATCTGGCTTCCAGCTCATTTTGCTCACAATATCTTGTTTCTCATGCATTTTGTGATTTTGGCTTATAAGCACATGTTCAGTGAACTGTACCCATGGGAATTCTTTGAATCTTAGGTTTGAAGTATGTCATTCTGGGGATGATATGTATTGTTTCCACTAGGCATCTGGGGACACTATCAACAAAAGTACCAACTTAAATTTGTGGATTGGTGTTCACACACCACATGGGTAGTGTGAATTTGGACTCCAGCACTCTAATTTGGTTGCTTTATGATTATACATTCTTGAAGAAACTCTCCCTCCTGCTAGTCAAGGCCATGACAGACAAACCTCCACTTAAAGGTCAGAATTATCTTTCTCCTAGTTCTCTTTATCAACAAGAATATAGCCATTTGGGAAGTCTAGCTTCATTCAGGGGTTTCCAAGTTGATTTCCCATCCTGAACAGACTAGGGTTAGCTATTAGAACCAAACATCTAGTGGGTGGAGTCAAGACGGCAGACTAGACACACGTCTCCTTGATTCTCAAAAGTAAGGCCTGGATTGATAATTAAAAGGAGCCACTGGACACCCAGTGAGTCCTAGGACATGGCATAGGGCTGTCAATTTGGACTACACGCCACTGAACAGTAAACTTCTTCTGTTTCACTGACCCCTGCCCTTGTTGAATGGCCAGCTCTTGTGGACTGAAGGTAACTGGCATTTTTAACTTTTTTTGTTTGTCTTAGCTTGCAGGTGGTTGTTGGGCTTAACTGGCAGCAAAGCTCCACCAAACTGCTGACAAGATCAGCAGGTGAAATAGCCACATTTTGAGAGCCTGGCTCTGGACTCTGAGAACCTCGGCCCCTTTACCCTCTCTTTCCAAACACTGGCCATTGATTCAGCTATTTTGCAGTGGTTGGGATAACTTGTGTGGGATATCATATGGTTCAACTGGGAGATGGAGTACGCAAATGGAGGCTTCATCAGGGGCTAACTCCTAGGCTGGGAGGCAGTGCCAGACCGGGGAGTACTTTCCCAGAAGAAAAGCTGTCTTTAGCACAGCAGGAGAGAAGGGCTTGCATACCTGGCAGCCTGACTGATTTTGGAAGCTGTCAGATAGCTTTTACCTTTCAAAATAAGACTACCTAGAGAAATAACAGTGGTGCAGCCTGACAGCATCCCTTTCAGCCTTTACTGACCCACATCATAGGGTCAGCTGATAGCGCCTTAGTGACTCCATAAGTAAGGCCATGCCTTTTCCAGCCAGGTAGCGGAGCCTACTACCCCAGAGACTCCACTGGCACCAGTCACTGGAGTACATAGGTGACTGGTAATCAACTACCTTCTCAGACTGCACCTCAATTCCTGTTACAGCAACACCAGAGAAACTAAACAACCTCTAGATGCCCCAAAAGCAATGAACCTTGGTCAGACACTTAAAGAAAAATCCACCCATGGCTCCAGAAAGCTCCCCAAAAGAAAGAACCAAAGAATTTCCCAGATGAAGAAGCCTCACTGAAATTATCAGAGGTTGAGTATAAAAGGATTATGTATAGAACCCTCCTAGACATTATACAAAATACAGGAGAGCAAAATGAAAAACTAAGCATGCTGTTCAAACTGATGGAACACCAGATCAACAACAAAATTAAAGAACAGAACTGGAAAATAGACTTTCTGATTTGGAAGCCAGAGCTACTGACACCAACATTTATGAGGAGAAATCAGAGAAAAGAAACAAGAAAAATGAAGAACCATTAAGAAACATATGGGGACCTATCAAGAGAAACAATCAACAATTAACTCGAGTTCCTAAACACAGAGGGACACCTGAAAACACAGAGTATTGTTGCTGAGTTGCTGAAAGAAAACTTCCCTGAAATTAAGAAAGAAGAAAACATAGACATCCAAGATGTATATCAAATGCCACACAATTTAGACCCCAAAAGAAAGACATACAAGACATATTACAATCAATAAGTCAGATCTTACTCGACAGCACTTGGCTTAACAAAATAAAACATAAGAAGAAACTGTTAAAGGCAGCAAGACTCAAAGCAAAGGTAGATCTAGATTACCAAAGATCTAGATTACGGCTCTGTTTCTCACATATCTCTCTGAATCTGTGCTCCCAAATTTGGCCTCTGAGAATTCCTATTACTTTCTTGCCAGGTCAGCTATGCATTTACAACAAAAACTTTTAACTATACATTTACCCCCATACTTTTAATTGTTTTTGAAGTGCAAAGATCTTTAAGGATACCTACTTTGACCTACTACCAGAAACTGAGCTATAGACTGTTTCTTTAAAGTCTAATATTGCTAGATTTTGTATATTTTCCATTTCCCATGGATCCTACTCAACGGCACTGGGCTTTTTGGCATCTGTAGTTTGTTGTATGGTGGTGGCTTGCATATTCCAGTGATGCTGGAAGCTAAGCCCCAGTATTTCAAATACCAGCAGGATCATCCATGGTGGGCAGGTTTCAGCAGAGATGACTAAGCAGGAAGAAAGACCGACCGACCAATCTACTTCTAACAATTAGCCAATGAAAACCTTATATATCACACAATAGAACACTGTCTGATTTACTCCCTTTGGACACATCATCAGGAGGGGCCAATTGCTGAAGGAAGACATTGAGTCTGGTGAAGCAAGAAGGGCAAAAGAGGCCCCTTGGTGGGTGGACTGGTACAACAGTCCTAAGTACAGACTTGAACATGCCAGTGATTGTGAGAATAATGCAGGACTGGGTGATATTTTGTTCTGTTGTACACAAAGTCACCGTGAGTGAGAATGGACTCAAGAGAAACTGTCTCTATGTAGGTGTGTATTTTACATTTTGCAAGAAAAGGGAAACATTCAATGTCTTCATTTTAGAGATAATGATAAGTTATTCCAAGTAGATATGATTTACACAAATAAATTTACAACACAGTTCTTAACTGATTATATCATTAGGTTTGTTCATATGTACTGAGAAAAAAGATTTTTTAGCTGTCTTTAGAAATAGGGTTATCAGTTTTTGTTGTCCATTTGGAAAACATATATATGTATATAACATGATAAATATATAATGAAATACGTATTTCTAAATAATATACATTATATATAATAAATACAGCATATATATGTAAAACTCTGAATCCAATCAACTTAATCTTAGAAACTACTCTAGCAGTTTCTCCAGTACTTATTAAAAACATCAAAAAAAAATTTTTTTAATTAGTCTACCTTGCTCATTTTAATGCCAAAGAAACCAAGCACCAAAAAGGCTGTATATTCACACAAAGACATAAAGCTTTTCAAAGTATGTTTTAGAGTGAAACCCAATCTTTTGACTGTTTCTGTTATACTATATTTAATAGAATTAGTTTACTCTTCCTAAACCACACTGTCTCTTGGAAAAAAAAAAAAAACTCTTAGTAAGGTTCATTGCCTCAAATTTTAAAGATTCAAGGTACCCAATGTATTAAAGAGAACAGAGACAGGAACTTGCATGCATTTCCTCTTTCATGAATACTAATACCCTAGTTCCAGTCTTTTTAGCTTGTACTTAGACTATAGGTCTCCCATATACCCTTGTACAAACCTCAGTGTACCTAACGTGCACACTATTTCCTTTCAGGATTTCATCACCAACAGGCTTGCCATGCTGGGTCCCAAGCTAGCCCAAACCATGGCTTCAACTGACTGCACCTGAGATGAGAAGTTGAACCAAATGCAGGCTATCCCATGGCTTGGCTTAAAAGGTCTTCTGCGGGCTGTCCGGTGGCTTGGCTTAAGAGGTCAACCCAACAGAGGCCAGTACTGAATTGTAACCAGCCAACCCAATCAGCTCATCTCTCTTTGGCAGTTTGAAATGAAAACATACAAAGGGAATTGATAATGGCAGAAGGAGCAACAGAAGTACTCTGTAGTCACATCACCACAATGCCAGACTTTAAAAAGGTACTACGTTAAGAAAAAAGAAAACCTGCTTCAGAAATAACCTGCTCTAGGACTGCTGTGGGAAATGCTGGTGATGTAGTGGTGAAGTGCTACGTCTGCTAACCAAAAGGTCAGCAGCTCGAATCCGCCAGGCACTCCTTAGAAACTCTATGGGGCAGTTCTACTCTGTCCTATAAGGTCGCTATGAGTCAGAATCAATTAGACAGCAGTGGGTTTGTTTTTTTTAGAACTGCTGTGGTTGCCACAGCTGTTATTTGACTACCAGAGTCTCAGCTGTCTACAAACAATGCCTGTGTTTTCACAACAGAGAGGTAGTTGCAGAGATGGCTGCCTGTATCACTCCCTCACATAGCCTCACAAGAACCCCCGTTAGCTCAGGCAATTCAAGTACCTCCATGCATTATAACCTCAAAGGGCCTAGCACCTACTTTGTTCAGAGATTAGATGGGCCTGCTAGCTGAAGGAAATTACAACACATCTGAATTACTCAATTTTGGAGAATACAGGTTAGATAAATTCAACCTACAGCAAAGGCTAAGCCTAGAAATCAACAACATTGGTGAGGTTGAATACAGCTAGAATAAATGTTCATATATCTGAAAAGCTATTTGCAATTATCAAAAACTAAAACAATTCAGTTAAACTGCAAGTATTTGCTGTTATGAAGGAATAAGTGAGATGTTCAGTACAATGACTATTCCTTTTCTAGAACTATTTTCTTTTCACAATTTAAGATATTAAAAGAATGTAGAAAGAATAATAAACATTGTCGTATTTCTACTACCCATAATAATCACCAATCTATTTGTCTTTTTTAAAACAAATATTAAAGATAAAGTTCTTCTAGCCACACATACAGATACCTACCCTCACACAGTCATTTTATAACGGTGTTTTAAATGCCAAAGCTGAGTGACATAACAATTGACCATTTTGCCCTTTACGGAATTGTGTCTGAGTACCGAGTGTACTCAAAATCACCTGCTTCAAGCTTCAGCAGGGCAGCCATATAACTTCTAATCTTTTCATTAATCCAAAGCAATCCTTTGGTCTTTTCCCAATAGTCTTGATATGACTATTGAATCAGATAAGTTAAAGTCAATTGTTCCTTAGGTAAACTATGACTCTAAATATCCCAATCATTCTCCGTGTTATGATGTCAGAAGAAGACAGAATGAGTAGCAGAAGAGCCACAAGCAATAGCCCCTTGCAGATAGACTTGGGGTAAACAGTCGACACAAGCAATTCAGCCTCAATGCCCTCTTTCCTCAGCAGGACAGACAGAACAGAGACAAGCTTGGAAACAAAGGGAGACCTGGGCCATATTAATACTCTAGATGGCTGAAAACTTCAGGGCCCTGCTGGGTAGGTATCCCCCAGGCAAACCAGATGAAAGGTCTGAAGGACCTTTCAGACATATTCAGAGAGATGCTTCATGTTCTATCCAAGTTCAACAAATCATTATTCAACAAACAAACTACAACTGTTGGCAAAGTTCTGTCCCCATTAAACTTGTTGCTCTGGAGCAGATTCAGCACACAGCAGCCCCACACGGCAGAGTGGAACTGCCCCAAAGGGTTTCCAAAGCTGGAATGTTTACAAAGCAAATTACATCTTTCTTTCAGGAAGCAGATGGCACGATCAAAATGCCAGCCTTTCCGTTACCATCCAAGTGCTTGTCCCAGTTAGGTTAATAAAAACCTTTTAAAAAAAATCACTGAGCTTTAAGTGAAACTTTACAATCCAAGTCAATTTGCCGTATAAAAACATACATATACACTACCGCACAACTTTAACTGTGACAGCACACTCCTTTTCACCCTGTACTTCCCATATCCATTGAACCAGTTCCTGCCCCCTTCCCAATCATCCCACCCTTGGAGATACTGCTCAGACAGCCTCATATGTATATTTAAGCCAAGAAGCATTTTTTCGCCAACATTACTCTGTCTCCTAGTTCAGTTCAATCCTTGTCTGATGAATTGGCTTCAGAATTAGTTTCAGCTTTGGACTAAGAGAGAGTTCAAGGTCCATGTCTTCAGGTGATATATGCCAATGTGATAGACGATCGAGTCTAGTCTTTTAATAATGTTCAACTACTGTACATCCATTTTTCTCCCACTATGTCAGGGATGCTATGTTGTGTTCCCTGTGGGGGCAGTCATTGGTGGTAGTTGGGCACTATCTTATGCTTTCATGCTGATGTACTCTCTAGATCATACGGCGCCTTCTGCCTGGGACCAATTGATGTTACTCAAATGGGCACTTGCTAGCTTTTAGTTCACTCACCAAAGTGGGATGTAGAACATTCTCTTTAAAAAACCTTAGTTATGCCAAATGACCTAGATGTCCTCCGAAACTATGGTCCCCAGATCTCTGCCTCTACTGCTCCCTCCTTCAAAATGTTGGCTTATATTTAGGAAGCAGCTTAGCTTTTGGTATACTCCAGCTGTGCTAACCTCCCTTCTGCTGTGTGCTGTCACTCCCTTCATGTAACCTAATCTATGAACACCCCTCTCCCTCCCACCCACCCTTGTACCCATCAAAGATTATTTTCTTCTATGTTTAAAACTGAAGTCCTTATAGTAGCAGTCTCATACAACATTTGTCCTTTTGTAACTAATTCATTTCATGCAGCATGTCTTTCAGATGACTCCAAGTTATGAGACGTTCCCTAAAATCATCATTGTTCTTTATCATTGCATAGAAGTCCATTGTGTGAATATCCATTATCAATTCATGTCATAGCCCTTATTTCTCTAGGATATATTCCAAGAAGTAGGATTGCTGGTTTATATGATATTTCTATTCGTAGCTTTTTAAGAAAGCAGTAAATCAATTTCCAAAGTGGTTGTACCATTTTACAATCCCACCAGCAGTTCAGAAGAGTTCCAGTCTCTCCACAACCTCTCCTACATTTATTATTATGTTTTCGGATTTATGCCAGCCTTGTTAAGAGGAGATGATATCTCACTGCAGTTTTGATTTGGATTGCTCTAATGGCTAACAATTGTGACCATTTCCTCATGTATTTGTTAACTACCAGGATGTCTTCTTTGAGTGCCCTATTCATATCCTCTCCCTATTTTTTAATTGGGTTGTTTGCTTTTTCTTGCTGAGGTTTTGCAGTACCTTGTAGATTAGGGACATTAGATGCTTATTTGATTTGTTGTAGCTAAAAATTTTTTCCCAATCTGTAAGGTGTCTTTTTACTCATTTGGTGAAGTCTGTGGATGAGCAAAAGTGTTTGATTTTTAGAAGTTCCCAGTTGTCTATTTTCTCTTCTGGTGTTTACAGATTGTTAGCAATGTTCTGTATTTTGTTTATATCATGTATTAGGGCTCCCAGTATTTTTACTATTTTTTCTCTCATGACATTTATTGTTTTAGATTTTATGTTTAAGTCTTCGATCTAATTTCAGTTAGTTTTTCTGAATGGTGAGAGATACAGGACTTGTTTCATTTTTTTGTGGATGGATATCCAGTTATGTCAACATCACTTGTTAAAGAAACTGTCATCTCCCCAGTTTGTGAACTTTGGGCTTTTGTCAAATATCAGCTGCACATAGGTAGATGATGTTATATCTGGATTCCAATTTTATTCCATTGGTCTATGTATTTGTTTTTCTGCCAGTACCAGGCTATTTTGATTACTGTGGTAGTACAGCAGATTCTAAGGTCAGGTAATGTGAGGCCTACCATTTGGTTCTTCTTCCTCAGGAATGCTTTACTTACTTAAAGGCTTCTTCCCTTTTTGTACAAAAGTGGTGATTTATTTCTCTATCTTGTTAAAAAAAAATGCCACTGGAGGAGTCTCACTGGCAACACAAGAATAAAGAGGTGCATCATGAGATCTCCACTAAAAGACCTCAATTGATGGTCCAGCGGTTTTGGGGTTCCTCTGAGAGCATGGCCCCCTGCCCTGATGCTGCCCTTTCCCATAAATTATAACAAAGGTCCACTCTTTGGACAGGAATGGATTGGACTTGGCAAGGCAGAGTGACCATATATTGGAAGCACTTTATGATTCTATACATCTATAGGATATCATCTTGCTGACCTCTGGCTGGAGGAAGGGGAGTGGACAGACAGGAGGGGAAAGGAGACTGTTGGGAGGATGAGACATGTATGGAGCAGAGAGGAATAGTGTGCTGTCACCGGACAAGGAGAGCAGTGGAAGCTGCATATAGGGGGGCATGTAAATTTATATGTGAATGTACATTTTCACTCAGTTATGTTAAATAAAAATTTTTTAAAAAATGCCATTGGAATTTGTATTGGGATTGCATTTTATGTATAGATCACTTTGCATAAAATAGACATTGTCATGATGATAAGTCTTATCCAGGTAGATTTCTCCACTTATATAGGTCTGTGTTGGTTTCTTACAATACAGTCTTGTAATTTTATTTGTATCAATCTTTTGTATCTTTGGTTAGATTTATTCCTAAGTATTTTATCTTCTTGGGGGCTACTATAAATGGTATTGATTTAGTGATTTCCTATTTGATGGTCTCCTTGTTGCTGTAAATAAATCCAACTAATTAATGTATATTTTTCTTATATCCTGATACTTTGCTGAACTCTTCTATTATTTCCAGTATTTTTTTGTGGATTCCTTAGAGTTTTCTGTGTATAAGATTGTATCATCTGCAAGCAAAGATACTTTAACTTCTTCCTTACCCTTCTTTATCTTGCTTGATTGCTCTTGCTAGAACCTCCAGCACAATGTTGAATAAAAGTGGTGACAGTGGCCATCCTTGTCTATTTCCTGTTCTTAAGGGGAGTGCTTTCAGACTGTCTCCATCTAGCATGATGTTGGCTGATAGCTTTGCATAGGTGCCTCTAATTAAGTTGAGGAATTTCCCTTCCGTTCCCATTTTGCTGACAGGTTTTTTTTTTAACATGAAAGGGTGTTAGACATTGTCAAATGCCTTTTCTGCATCTATTTATAAAATCAAGTGGTTCTCATTTTTTTACTTACATGGCTGATTACATTGATTGCTTTTCTTTTTTGTTCTATTATTATGACTAAGTGAAAATGTACATTCCTGTATAAATTTACATGCCTAGCTATATGCAGCTTCCACTGCTCTCCCTGCCCAGTGACAGCACACTTTTCCTCTCTGCTCCATACATGTCTCATCCTCCCAACAGTCTCCTTTCCTCTCCTCTCCACCCACTCTCCTTCCTCCAGCCAGAAGTCAGCAGGATGATATCCTAAGTGCATCCAGTATGTGGTTACTCTGCATTGCCAAGTCCAATCCATTTGTGTCCGAAGAGTGGACCTTCATTATGTGATTGTTCTTCTAATGTTGAACTATCACTGCATCCCTGGTATAAATCTCATGTGGTCATGGTGAATTATTTTTTTATATGTTCTGGAATTCTACTGGCTAGAATTTTGTTCAGGATTATTGCATCTAAGTTCATAAGAGTTATTGATTGGTCTGTAATCTCCTGTTGTTTGTTTTTTTTGTTTTGTTTCTTTCTTTTTGGGGGTGGGTGTTTACTTGTTCTGGGTATCAGCATTATACTGGCTTCACAGAATGAATCTGGGAGTATTCCGTCCTTTTCTGTTATTTGAAATACTTTTAATAATAATAGTGTTACCTCTTCTCTAAAAGTTTAGTAGAGTTCTCCAGTGAAGCAGTTCAGGCCAGGACTCTTTTTCATTGAAAACTTTTTCATTATCTTTTCAATCTCTTCTTTTGTGATGGGTTTATTTAATTGTTCTGTTTATATTAGTTTGGGTAGGTAGTGTGTTTCTAGAAATTAGTCCATTTCATCAAATGTATTACAGTGTAATTTTTTATACTATTCTGTTGGTTCTTTTAATTTCAGTTGGGTCTCTTTTCTCACTCAACTTACTTGCTTCCTCTCCTGCTTCTCTTTTGTCAGTTTGGTAATGATTTATCTAATTTTGTTGGTCTTTTCTAAAAACTAACTTTTGGTCTTGTTAATTCTTTCAAGTGTTTTTCTATTTTCTAATTTATTTAGTTCTCCTCTAACTTGTATCATTTGTTTCTTCTGATTTCCAAGGGTTTTTTGTTTTTGTTTTTGTTTTTGCTGCTCTCTACTCATTTGAGTTGTAGGGTTATTCTTTGATTTGGGCCCTTTCCTCTTTCTGAATGTGTGAATTTAGTGAGATAAACTAACCTCTGAACAATGCCACTGTTATGTCCCATAGGTTCTGGTAGGATCTGTTTTCAGTCTCATTTGATTCTATTATTTTCCTTACTCCATCCTTGATTTGTTCTATAGCCCAGTAGTTTTAGAACAAGGTGACATTCAGTTTTCATGTTTGAATTTTTCCTTTTTTTTCTGTTATTTGTTTCTACTTTTATGGCTTCATGGCCTGAAAAGATGCTTTGCAGCATTTCAATACTTTGAATTTTGTTAAGGATTGCTTTGTGGCCTAACATGCTATCAGTTCTGAAAAATGTTCCATTTATGTTGGAAAAGAAGGTATCCTTGGCTGCTGTTGGGTGGAGTGTTCTGTATACAGGGTCTGACAATTAAGTCATAATTGTTCTAAGTGCTACATACCTCGTTGCTGAATATCACTATGGTCATCTTCGAAGTAGTCCCCTTGGGAAGCTATGCACTGATGCCAGCACCTAGTCCACTCTTCAGAGTAATTTTGGAACTCTTCTGGAAGGGCCTTTGCACACAATGGCAAGGTGGCAAGTTTGCAGACTTAATTGTATAGTCGTCTGTGAGGGAGTTTTTAGTCAGTAAACAAATAACTGTATAGGAACACCCTCCCTAATCAACTGATTTAACCCCCCAGTGACTTTTTTCTTTACGTGAGGATAAAGAAAATATTGAAAGGAAGACATTGGGATGACATTCAGGACAACAAGGGTAATACAACAACAGCTCTTATGGCCATTCCATAAAAACAGTTCCAAAATTGCTTTGAAGAGTGAACTAGGCACAGGCATGGGTGCACAGCTTCCCAAGGGCAGTACTTCGAAGGTGACTGTAGTGACCTTCAGCAATGAGGTATGTAGCAATTTTTCTAGGATGAGTTCACAGTCTTAATTGGCAGTCCTCATATGTCTATGAGGTCAAGTTGGTTGACTGTGGTATTTAGATCTTGCATGTCTTTATTGAGCTGTTTTCTAGATGTTCTGTCCTTCATCAAATGTAATGTGCTGAAGTCTCCTACTACTATTGTAGAGCTGTCTATTTCTCTTTTCAGTCTAGTTAGTGTTTGTTTTATGTATTTTGGACATGTTCCTTGGGTATGTAGACAGTTAATATGGCTATGTCCTCCTGGAGTATTGATTGTTTAATCATCACGTAATGTCCTCCTTATCCAATGCAGTGGGTTTTATTTTAAAGTCTATTTTATAAGAGATTAATATTGCCAATCTTCCTCTTTTTTGAATGTTGTTAGCTTGATATATTTTTTTCCCATCCTTTGAATTTTACTTTGTTCATGTCTTTGAGTCTAAGATGTGTCCCTATAGGCAGTATAAAGATGGGTCATATTTTCCATCTCTTTATTGGTGTATTTAATCCATTTATATTCAGCATCATTACTGATAAGAGTAAGTTTAGTGTTGTCATTTTGATGTCTTTTTTGTGTGTCTTGCAGGCAATTCCTTTGTTCCATTAAATTTTCTATGCTGATCTTTTTTCTTTACGTGCTTTCACTTCATCTTTTTCAATATTGGTGGCTTTGTATTTTCTCAGAATTCATGTTTTTCTTGTTTCTTGTTTCAATGCATAGAATTGATAGATTCCTTTGTGGTTACCTTAATATTCACCCCTATTTTTCTAAGTTTAAACCAGTCCATAATTTCTTTATATCACCTTGACTTCCTCTTCATATGAAAGATCTATGACTAGATTTTAAGTCCCCTTCTTTGTTATAATGTTTACATAATGACACATCTGTTTCCCTATTATCAGTGTTTTGTCTTTGATTTATTTTTATGATTCCCATATTTGGGCTGATATCCAGTTGCTCTGTTCTGTAGTCAAGTCTTGGGTTGTTACCTGCTATTACTGATTTTCTAACCAAAGGACTCCTTTTAGTATTTCCTGTAATTTTGGTTTGGTTTTTGCAAATTCCTTCAGTTTCTGTTTATCTGGAAATATCTTAATTTTGCTATCATATTTGAGGGGCAGTTATGCTGGATATACAATTATTGTCTGTCAATTATTTTCCTTCAAGGTTCTGTATATATTCTCCCATTGCCTTCTTGCCTGCATGGTATCTTCTGAGTAGTCTAAGATTAATCTTATTGATTTTCCTTTGTGGGTTATTTTTCATTTATTCCTAGCAACTTTTAAAACTGTCTCCTTATCTTTAGTTTCAGCAAGTTTGATTATAATATGTCTTGTTGTCTTTCTTTTGAGATCTACCTTGTGTGGAGTTCAATGAGCATATTAGGTATCTTCTCATCTTTCATGGTATCATGGAAGATTTCTGTCAACAAATCTTCAGCAATTCTCACTCTATTTTCTGTTATCCCCTTACCCGTTCTGCTATTTCAATCACTCATAGAGTATTCCTCTTGATAGAGTCCCACATATTTATTCATGTTTCTTGATTTTTTTAAATTATTTTATCTGACTTTTCATCAAATATGTTGATGTTACATGATTTGTCTGCAATCTCACTAATTCAGCCTTCCACTGCCACAGTTCTACTCCTTTGGCTTTCTACTAAGTTGTCTAATTCTGTAATTTTATTAAGTTTTCTAAATTTCTAATTCTTGCTGCCATAAGCTTTCTTGCAGCTTGTTTAATTTATCATTATGCTTTGGCTCATTTTGCATCATCTCTTTCCTGATCTATTGAAGAGCTCTAAATATTAAACTTTCATATTCTACCTCTGATAATTCTGGGAAGTTCTCTTCCTCTGGAATATTTGAACCTTGGTTTTGGGAGCTTTCTGCAGTCATAATGATGTGTCTCTTTACATACTTTAAAATTAACTGTTATCTCTGAGCCATCAGTAAGTTTTATTTATTTGTTTTATGTTTGCCTACTGTGTTCTAGCTTCTTATTTTGTTTTGAACGGTCCTAATAGCCTGGTTGCATGTGATAGTTTGGTTATTGTTGTCTTTGAAGCTCTAATGTGCTATTGTCAGGTAGTCAAGGTTGTTAGTAGGCAAGCAAGCCCAAAAGTGTGTTTACTTTTCTTGTATGGATTCACCTCAAGTGTCCAGGTAGTCATTCACCACGTGTATGATGCAGGCTTGCACCTACTGTTCTAGATGGGCAGGGGTGATTGCTGTAGGCACAAGCTGGACACAGCCATTTCACAGCAGGTCAGGTCTGGCAATTCCTATTCTCCCTTCTCCATAGTTCAGTCTAATTTCTCACCTTTCCTTATGATGTTAAGGCCTCCTAGGTTATTATATTAATGGATTCATTTGTTCTTTGGGGTCTTGGTTGTTGGAGGTGTCAGACAAACTTTCTGACTACCCTACCATCTTGGCCCTGCCTCCTAACTCCAAACTTTTTGACTGAATATTTTGTAAAAGCTTCTGTCTCAGACATCATGGAAGAATATACATAAACAGGTGGAAAAGATGTAACTCTCATTCCGGCTTTTCAAAAGGCTCTCATGAAGCAGAATTTTGTAGCACTGAGTGGAAACCCTGGTGATGTAGTGGTTAAGTGCCATGGCTGCTAACCAAAAGGTCAGCAGTTGGAATCCACCAGGCACTCCTTAGAAACCCTATGAGGCAGGCTCTACTCTGTCCTGTTGTATCCAATCAACTCTATGGAAATGAGTTTGGTTGGATTTGGGCACAAAAAAATCTTTGTCTAGAGTTGGTTAGTCATCAGCTGCATGATGTCAAGGTTACCCCTAGAGGTCACTCTAACACAAAGAATCAAAATACTCCAGTCTTCTGTGAGCAGAAATCCTAGTGGTGTATTGGTTAAGCGTTACACCTCCTAACCAAAAGGTGAGTAGTTCAAATCTCCCTGATGCTCTCTTGGAAACTCCACCCTGTTCTATGGTGTCATTGAGTTACAATCAATTTTATGACAACGGATTAACTTCAGCAAAGTCAATTTTTATTGAAAATTGGAGAAAAGGAAATGCTAACAACTATCAGTATACAGTAAACTATGGGTGATTTTTAATTTTTTATATTTCTATTTTTGAAGTTTTCTTCAAAGGAACATTTACTAGCTTAAAAAGATATAGGTGATGTATTTTATTTTTAAAAGGAGGGGAACTTTAACTGGTATTTAAATTTTATTTGACTTCAATTGTTTGACAAATGAAAGAGGACAGAAGTCCAACAAAAAAAACACTCTATGTGATTTAGAATTCACAAAACACTTTGATTTAGGGAATAATCAGCTTGTCAATTTTGTAGAACAAGTTAGAAAATTACTTTGGCTATTATCATTTCAATTGATTCAGTCTAGGCCTTCAACTTCCAATTACATACAGTGGACAAAGCACATATATTTATCTATGCTCCCTCCAGAAACTTCAATAAAACCAAACTGAAGAAATTTACCTTACAAGGTATAAGCCCACAAGGACAAAAAATGTTAATTATTTGGAAGATGGCAAATAACAGAAAAAGTGTTGAACAGCTCACGAGGATAGAAGCAGCTAAGCTTGGGTGTAGACAGAAAACCCACTCCTGTCAAGCTGATTCCAACTCACAGTGACCCTATAGGACAGAGTAGAACTGCTCCAAAGAGTTTCCAAGAAGTGCCTGGTAGATTTGAACTGCTGACTTTTTGTTTAGCAGCCATAGCACTTAACCACTACACCACTTAGGTTTCTGTAAGACTATGCAAATGTGGAGCATGTCAATATGCTTTCCAAGAGACCTGGGAAAGACCAGCATTTGCTGACACAGGATATGACAGACAGTATAAGAGAGGTATAGGTGCTAAAGAGTACCTACTGATACTCACACTAAATAGCAAGAATGCCCCTGCCACATGTACACACTCAAACTCACACGTTTACACACAGACTGAAGCCTCCAAGTCTTTCCTTCATTTAGCACTCAGAATGTTAGAAGGAAACTGGAAAAATTATTTTCTAGAGAAACTGTAGAGTCTATGAAAAGAGGTATGCAGATATTGACTTCTAGAGATCTCAGTGAAAGTCTTGATACCTGCCCAATCACCTTAAAAGAGTTGCTACTCATGAGTTAACAAGTGCACACAAAGCCACACGTGCAAATTACAAATAATTTTTAGCACCTCTTCCTTAAATATGAATGGATTAAATATGTATTACCAGCCACTAGAGAGCCTAACATTAAAGATGGAAGCCCCAAATAGATTTTTTTTTTTTTTTTTGAGGGACAGGTGGTGATAAGAAACTATGAGGGAAAAAAATGGCAATGTAAAAAGAATGACAAAACCTCAAAAAATTAAAATACACTTAGAAAGATTAAAAAAGATACTACACCTGTGAGTCTATAAGGGAATCTTATAAGAAAGAAATATACAGAGAAAAACAGCTGGAAATTAAATATCTAGTAGTAAAAATTGAAGTTTTAACTAAAGGTCTGGAAGATAAATTTGTGGAAATCTCTGAGGAGAAAACCAAAGAGATGGTCAAAAGAAAGGAAAATTAAATGAGTTTCCTGAGGGGTCCAAATGTGACTAGCAGAAATTCTAGCAAGAACAAAGAAGAAAATGGTAAGAAGGACTTTATCAAAGAAATAATGCAAAACTATTTCCCAGAGCTGAAGAATCTGTGTTTCCAGATTGGTTATGAAGCCCATCTGTGGGAGACAAGGGACTAGATATGCAGATTTGGGTTACAAGCCCTGTAAGCAATACTTGTCTTGAAAGCATAGATTACTTTGATAAAAATTTAAAAAATAAAATAACAACCTAAGTCTTTAACTACTGCAGACTAGCACTAAAGCCCTAACTATAATTTTATATGGCCTCTTTCTTCTCTATCACTGGCAGGGAAATACTAACTCCTAACGCAGTCATGTAAACAAACTCTGGGCCCTGCCTGAAACTGAGGCAAGCTCACAAAGAATCCCAGCTACAAGAATACATATTTAAATTGAACACATAAGCCAGAACTTTGCACCTTTTTTTTTCATTCGATTGATTTTAATTATTTTCCTTCTCTAGTGAAAATGCATATACATGAGTCAGTAATGTCACTTTCTGGACAATACATTGATTCTTCTATTTGATTTTTCTATTCTCTTTCTCTGTCTTCCAACACACCCTTGTAACATTTTTTTTCTTTAATTGTGCTCTAGGTGAAAGTTTACAGCTCATTAGTTTCTCATACAAAAATTCACACACACATTGTTATAAGAGAGGAGAAAACTTTTAAGAAGATTCCACTTTAAAATTCACAGAAGCCAAGATGGCTCTCTCCAGGACCAGCTCAAGGACATTTCCTCCTCCCCTCACAGAGTTTTTTTTTTTTTTTTAATGTTTTTTTTTTAATTATTAAATAAAAAATGAAAGTGTACATACTCTGTACTTACAATACTAGGTTAAGAGAGGAGGAGTACACAAGTTGTGTTGACATCCCATTAATACTGATCTTCTTACTAATATGTATTGTCACCAATTTCACCCTACCAAATTTCTAACAACTATCTAATCTAAACCCTCACCCCTTGCCTTCCCGCCCTCCCACCCTCCCACCCTTGTAGCCGTCAAAGAGTCTTTTCTATTATGTATGAGTATGCTTTTAAGTTTTTATCGCAGGGGTCTCATATAACAATTGTCCTTCTGTCGCTGACTAGTTTCACTCAACATAATGTCCTCCAGTTGAGACCAAATTGAGAGATGTTTCCTGCTATCATCATTGTTCCTTATCAGTGTATGGTACTCCATTGAGCATATGTACCATAGTTTACCTATCCATTCTTATGTTGTCGGGCATCTGGGTTGATTCCAACTTTTTGCTATCGTGGACTGTGCTGCAATGAACATTTGTGTGCACGTAGCAGTTGGTGTGAATGGCCTTGATTTTGTAGGATATATTCCAAGCAGAGGAATTACTGGGTCAAATGGTATATCTATATCCATTATTTTAAGGTAAAGCCAAATTGCTTTCCAAAGAGGTTGAACCATTCTACAATTCCACCAACAGTGAAGGAGAGTTCCAATCTCTTCACAGCCTCTCCAACATTTATTGTTTTGTGTTTTTTGGATCGTGGTGAGGTGGTATCTCATTGTCATTTTGATTTGAATTTCTTTAATAATTAATAATCGTGAACATGTCCGCATATGTTTTTTGGCTGCCTGGATCTCCTCTTTAGAGAAATGTCTGTCCATCTCCTTTGCCCATCACTTAATTGGATGATTTATCTTCTTCTTATTGTTTGATTTTTGGGAGCTCCCAGTTATACAGTTTCTCTTCTGGTGTTCATGTTTTTCTTTCTGTTTATGCCATGTATTCAGGCTGCTAGCATTGCCCCTATTTTTTCTTCTGTGATCTTCCTCATTTTAGATTTATATTTAGGTCTTCAATCCACTTTGAGTTAGTTTGGGGCATGATATGAGGGATGGGTTTTGTTTCTTTTTTTTTTTTTGAGACAAATACTCAGTTATGCCAGCACGATTGTTTAAAGACATTGTCTTTTCCCTGTTTAACAGACTTTAGGTCTTTCTCAAATATCAGCTGTTCATAGGTGGCTGAATTTACACCTGGATTCTCAATTCTGTTCCACTAGTCTACAAACCTGTCATTGTAACTATACCAGGTTCTTTTGACTACCATGGCAATATAATAGGTTCTAAAATCAGGCAGTGTGAGGTATCTCACTTTATTCTTCCTCAGTAACGCTTTATTTATCTGTGGGCCTCTTCCCTTTCCATATGAAGTTAGTGATTTTTTTCTCCATCTCATTAAAGTATTTCATTGGAATTTGGATTGGGATTTCATTATACCCATAGATTACTTTGGGTAGAATTGACATTTTCACAATGTTGAGTCTTCTGTACATGAGAAAGGTATGTTTTGTCACTTATGTAGGTCTCTTTTGGTTTCTTGAAGTAGTATCTTATAGTTTTCTTTGCATAGGTCTTTTGTGTCTCTGGTTAGATTTATTCCTAGGTACTCTATCTTCTAGAGGACTATTGCAAATAGTATTAATTTAGTGATTACCTTTCTGAAGTTCTGTTTGTTGGTGTAGAGGAATCCAACTGACTTTTGTACATTTATCAACATATCCTGATATTTTCCTGAAATCGTCTGTTAGTTCCAATAGTTTCCTTGTGGATTTGGGGGGCTTTTCTGTGTATTAGATTGCATAATCTACAAATAGGGATATTTCTTCCTTACCAGTTTGGATGCCCTTTATTTCTTTTTCTAGCCTAATTGTTCTGGCTATGACCTCCAGCACAATGTTGACTAAGAGTGGTGATAAAAGGTGTCTTTGTCTGGTTCCTGTTCTCAAAGGAAATATTTTCAAACTCTATTTAGTACGATGTTGGGTGTTGGTTTTGTATATTTGCCCTTTATTATGCTGAGGAATTTCCCTTCTATTCCTATCTTGCTGGAATTTTTTAACACCAATAGGTGTTGGATTTTGTCAAGTGTCTGCTCTGTATCAATTTGTGGGATCCTGTGATTCCAGTCTTCTGTTTTATTTCTGTGATAGATTACACGGACTGTTTTTATAATGTTGATCCATCCCTTCATACCTGGTATGAATCCCACTTAGTAATGGTGAATTTTCTTTTTGATATGTTGTTGAATTCTGTTGGCTAGAATTTTTTTGAAGACTTTTACATCTATGCTCATGAGGGATAATAGTATGTAATATTCTTCTTTTGTGGTTTCTTTGGTTGGTTTTGATACCAGGGTTAAGCTGGCTTCATAGAATGAGTTTACGAGTATTCCATCATTATCTTTGCTCTGAAATACCTTTAGCAGTAGTGGTGTTAATGCTTCTCTGAAAGCTTGGCAGATTTCTCCAGTGAAAGCATCATGCCAGGGTTTTGTTTGTTATTGAGAGCTTTTAAATTACTTTCAATCTTTTTCTTTGTTATAGGTTTATTTAGCTGTTCTACCTCTGTTTGCGTTAGTTTAGGTAAGTATTGTGTTTCTAGACATTTGTCCATTTCCTCTAGATTTCAAATTTCTTAGAGCACAGTTTTTCATAATATTCTGTTACAATTCTTTTAATTTCAGGTAGGTCTCTTATGATATTGTCCATCTCATTTCTTGTTCAGGTTTTTTTTCTCTCATGTTTTGTCAGTTTGGCAACTGGTTTATTGATTTTGTTGATCTTTTTGAAGAAGCAGTTTTTAGATTCATTAAATCTTTCAACTTTTTCTTGTCTCTAATTCAATTCTACTCTAATTCTTTTGGTGCTCTTTCCACTTCTTTGAGTTTAGGGTTAATTTTTTTTTTTGTCCTTGTTTCTTTTTGGATGTGTGCATTTATTGTTATAAATTGCCCACTGAGCACTGCTTTTGCTGTGTCCCAAAGGTTCTGGGAGGATGTGTTTCCATTTTCATTTGATTCTGTGAACTTCTTTTTTCCATCCTTAATTTCTTCTATAACCTCACAGTTTTTGAGCAAGGTGTAGTTCAGATTCACATATTTGACTTGTTTTCCTTGCTTCTTCTGTGTTGATTTCTACTTTTATGGATTTATGGTTAGACAAGATGCTTTGTAATATTTCTACATATTGGATTCTGTTAAGGCTTGCTTTGCGGTGTATTCTGGAAAATGTTCCATGTGAATGAGAAAAAAAAGTACACACAGTTGCTGTTGGGTGGAGGGTTCTGTACATGTCTATGAGATCAAGCTGGCTGATTGTGTCATTTAGATCTTCTGTGTGTTTACTGAGCTTCTCTCTTTGTGTTCTGTCACTCACTGAAAGTAGTGTGTTGAAGTCTCCTATTATTCTGGAATTGTCTATTTCTCTTTTCACTGGTATTAGAGTTTCTTTTAAGTATACTGGAGCCCTGTTGTTGAGTGCAAAAAATTTATTATAGTCATGAGGTCTGACAATTAAGTCCGAGAATTTAATTGTTCTAAGTGCTACATACCTCATTGCCAAATATCACTACAGTCACCTTGAAAGTCATCCTTTGGGAAGCTACGCACCAATGCCAGCACCTAGTCTAGCCTTCAAAGCAATTTTGGAACTCTTTCTGGAATGGCCACTGCACCTGGTGGCACGGTGGCAAGTTTACAAACTTAATTGTATAGTTTTCTGTGAGGGAGTTTTTACCTAGCAAACAAATAACTGTATTTGAATACTCACCCTACTCACCTCTTCTGACTCCTAATGACTCTTTGCTGACCCAAAGATAAAGGAAATATTGCAAGGAAGACATTCTGATGACACTCAAGACCTTAAGGGTAATGTGATGACAGTTCTAATGGCCATTCCAGAAAAAGAGTTCTAAAATTGCTTTGAAAGGTGGGTTAGGAACTGGCATTGCTGCATAGCTTCCCAAAGGGAATACTTCAAAGGTGACCATAGTGATATTCAGAAGTGAGGTATGTAGCACTTTTTCTAGAATGAGTTTGTGAATGTAACTGTCAGAATTGTGTGTCCTCCTGGTGTGTTACAGACTGTCTTACTTATCCTTCAAGGTAGATTTTGCCCTAAAGTATATTTGGTCAGTGATTAATTTGCCACTCTTGCTCTTTTTTGATTACCATTTGCTTGATATATATTTTTTCCCATTCTTTCAGTTTCAGTTTGTTTTTGTCTTTAAGTCTAAGATGTGTCTGTTTTAGACAGCATACAGACAGATCATGTTTTTTATCCATTCTGTCACCCTTTGTCTCTTTATTGGTATACTTAGTGCATTTACATTCAGTGTAATTCTTGATAGATAGTAGTGTAGAGCTCTCATTTTTATTTATTTATTTGGTTACTGACAGTTTCTTTGTTCTACTTAATTTTCTGTGCTGAAGCATTTTTCTTTATGAATTTTCTTTTCATCATTTTTATTGTTGGTGATTTTGTATTTCCTGAGTCTTTGTATTTTGTGGTTTTTATTTTCATGTGTAGGATTGCTGGTTTCCTCTGTGATTAATTTAACATTTACCTCTATTTTTCTAAGTTTAAACCACTGTGTTATTTGTCTATATTGCCTTAACTTCTTTTCCATACGAAAGATCTATGACTACATCACTTAGTCCCTTTTTTTGTTTTAATGTTGCCATTTTTTACATATTTATGTTACTTTTTTCAATATTTTAGCTCTGATTTATTTTTGTGACTTCCCAGTCTAGGTTGATATCTGGTTGACCTGTCCTGTGTTCTAGTTTTGGGTTGTCGTCTGTTATTGATTTTCCAGCTGGAGGAATTCCTTTGGTATTTCTTGCTATTTTGGTTTGGTTTTTACAAATTCCCTAAATTTCTGTTTTATCTAGAATTTCTCTAATTTTGCCACCAAGTGTGAGAGATAGTTTTGATATATAATTCTTGATTGGCAAATTTTTACTTCAAAGTTCTATATATGTCATCCCTCTGCCTTCTTACCTGCATGGTTTCTGCTGAGTAGTTAGAACTTAGTCTTATTGACTATCCTTTGCAGATGACTTTTCATTTATCTCTCACTACCCTTAAAATTCTGTCTTTATCCTTGGTTTTAGAAAGTTTGATTATAGTATGTCTTGGTGACTTTCTTTCGGGACCTACCTGTTTGTTAGTTTATTCCCTCTCCAAAGTCAAGAGAATGGCTTGGGGCACACAACTGGTCCTACTTTCAGTCCAGGGAGCACAGCAACTGCTGAAGCTGGACAAGGTCTACAGCAGAGTGGAGAAGCAGCAGATGGATAGGAGGGAGTTACTTCCCAAAAGGTTTGGGTTTTTGTTCTTTATTCCCTATGAAATTCCCCATGAACTTTCCTTCTAGGAATGTCTACTAAAGAAACACACCTGCTCTTCTGCTTCTCTGTTTTTTGATCTATGTTGTAGATTATATCCTTGTACTTCTCTATTACCATTTGAGTGCCATTTCTTACTTGTTCTGGAGGCTTGAGCAAACCCTTCACTCCTCAGTCTCTTCTAGTTTGGAAAACACGACCCAAGTGCCACTGCTTGTCTCACTGCCTGTGCAGTAGCACATACATTGTGTAGGGCACCAATGTCAGACAGGTCATATTTGGCAACTTATTGCTGCTTCTGATCAGTCTTCCCTCTCCCTGCTTCTCAACTTTGTCTTTGATGTTCAAAGCTCGTGGATTTTCATGTATAATCAGTTGACTTGTTTTTTCAGTTTTTTGTTATAAGATGTACCAAAAGAAGCATCCGACTACTTTGCCATCTTGGCCCCACCTCTGTAGCGTGTCTTTAAATCACCATCAGGTCAGCATTAAAATATCACTCAGGATGGGGAAATAAACATTTATTAGAATGAAAGATTAAGGCATCTTCCTTTTCTTCTAAAGTGAATCTGAGTCCCCTTTTCAAAAAATCTGGCTTCCAATTATTTTTTCAACGAACATTTTCTGCCTCTTGCCCTTCAATGACTGCTATTTTCTCTTCCAGAAAGCAAACACCTTCATCATCTTCAAACCCAATTAGCATCCTTGTTTTCCTTCATTCAGTCTCAGTTTCTAAAAGGGTCAATCTATGCAAGCCATCATCCATTCTTTACTATTTTATCCTCAGCATTGCAGACAAGGCTTCATTTCTACTTCCCAAGTCAACATCTTTTCCTTGCTCTTTATTCTTTCACATGGAGCTTCTAACTGCTAAGTGGGAATTTCATATGACTGAGTAAAAATGTACATTCACGTATAAATTTACATGCCCACCTATACACAGCTTCCACTGCTCTCCCTCACACTATTCCTCTCTGCTCCATACATGTCTTATCCTCCCAACAGTCTCCTTTCCCCTCCTCTCCACTTACTCTCCTTCCTCCAGCCAGAGGTCAGCAGGATGATATCCTATAAATGTAAAGAACCATAAAGTGCATCCAATATATGGTCACTCTGCATCACCAAGTCCCATCCATTCATGTCTGAAGAGTGGACCTTCATTATGGTTTATGGGCAAGGGCAGCATCAGGGCCAGGGCCATGCTCCCGGGGGAACCCCGAAACCACTGGACCGTCAATTGAGGTCTTTTAGTGGAGATCTCAGGATGCATCCCTTTTTATTCTTGTGTTGCCAGTGAGACTCAACTTAGTGAACTCCATCGTGGCTATCACTGGTGGTGGCCAGGCACCATCTGGTTCTTCCAGTCCCAAGTCAATATAGGCACCCACTCATGTGGGTCTCTCTATCTTCTGGGTTGTCTTTACCCCGTGTCATTTTGGTCCTCGGTGAGCATCTGTTCCTGCTGAGTTGGGACAACTTGCTGTGCCCTTGGATGGCAGCTTGGCAGCTTTTAAGACCCCAGATGCCACTCACTGATGTGGGGTGAAGAGAGCCCTCTTAGCAAAATGCTAGTTTTGCCAATTGGCCTCAAATTCTCCTAACAGCACGGTCTCCTGCCCCCTGTTTCAGCTACTCTATCCTTACAATATTGGGTTAAGATGGAAGGAGTATTCAAGTTATGCTGAAGTCCACTTAATCTTGTGCTTGTTTCTAATGTGAGCTATCACCAATTTCACCCAACCAGAGTACCAGCAACTATCTAATCTAAACCCTCCCCCCCTCGCCCTCCCTCCCTCTCCTACCTTGCAGCTGTCAAAGAATCTTTTCTTCTATACACAAGTCTGTTTTTGAGATCTTATCATAGAGGTCTGATACAACATTTTTCCTTTTGTCACTGACTACTTTCACTCAACATAATGTCTTCCAGTTGAAACCAGGTTAGGAGATGTTTTCTGGAATCATCGTTATTCTTTATCACTGCATAGTGCTCCATAGTTTACATACCATAGTTTACCTATCCATTCTTCTGTTGTTGGGCATCTGGGTTAATTTCATCTTTTTGCTATCACGGACCATGCTGTGATAAACATTCTTGTGCATGTGTCCATTGGTGTGAAAGGCCTTGATTTTGTAGGATATATTCCAAGTAGTGGAACTACTGAGTCAAATGGTGTATCAATATCCATTTTTTTAAGGAAGCGCCAGACTGCTTTCCAAAGAGGCTGGACCATTTTGCAACCCCACCAACAGTGCAGGAGGGTTCCACTTTCACCACAGTCTCTCCAGCATTTGTTGTTTTGTGTTTTTGGGATCATGGCCAACCTTGTTGGGGTGAGACGGGAAAGGAAAGAAGCCCCAGATAAGTAAGGTACTACTAAAGAAGAAGAACGCACTGGAAGGCTTCTCATTACCCGAGCTTAGAACATACTACACTGCCACAGTAGTCAAAACAGCCTGGTACTGGTACAAGAATAGACAGATCGATCAATGGAACAGAACTGAGACCCCAGAGATGACACCATCTGCCTATGAACAGTTGATATTCGACAAAGGCCCTAAGACATTAAACTGGGGTAAAAACAATATCTTCAACAAATGGTGCTGGCAAAATTAGATATCCATCTACAATAAACTGAAACAAGATCCATATCTTACACCTTATACAAAAACCAACTCCAACTGGATAAAAGACCTAAATATCAAACCTAAAACAATAAAGCTCATCCAAGAAAAGGTAGGAACAACAATGGAAGTTTTAATATACAATGTAGACAGACTCCAAAATCTGTCAAACAAACCATAATCATCAGAAGAGAAAATAGATAAATGGGAACTATTAAGAATCAAACACGTTTGCTCATCCAAAGACTTTATTAATAGAATTAAAAGAAAACCTACAAATGGGGAAAAATATTTGGCAATTCTATGTGAGGCCAACGCCTGATCTCAATAATCTAAAAGATACTACAAAATATCAGTAAGAAGATAAATCATCCAACTGAGTGATGGGCAAAGGAGATGGACAGACATTTCTCTAAAGAGGAGACCCAGGCAGCCAAAAAACACATGTGGACATGTTCACAATCTTTAGTTATTAAAGAAATTCTATGAATCTTCTAAAGAAAGACCACTCCTGGACTTCTGCTTCTCTGCCTCCCTCATGATTCCTCTGGGGAAGAAGAGAAATGTATCTGAATGGGAGTTTAGCATGAGAGACTCTGTCTCTGCCTCTCATGGGGACTGTCTTGCACTGAGTTTTACTACAGCAGGACCCAGCTGGGAGGATTATGATTGGGTAAGCCTATTAAATTCTGTTATGTGGTATTAGAAATCCATTACGCGGATAAGAAGGAGGAGTAGTCAGATGCTTCCTGTGATTCTTCTAACAACAAAGATTTATCAAAAAAAATAAAAGAATCAATTATACATAACATTCTAGGAGCCCTCAACATCAAAGGGAAAGGTGAAAAATCAGAGGGAGCAATAGGGAAGGGAAAGTAGGTCTAGAAGTACTTAGGACCAGCCAGATCTGACCTGGCAGCAGTCAGCACCCCACAAAAAGATCTGTGGCAGCTAGTGTGGCGAGGAAAGTAGTATTCAGAGATCGTCTTCCTTAATGGGACAGACTGAGCAGTGGAGAGCCCACTCTTGCCTACAGAATCAGTGAAAAGCAGCATTCAATCATCAAAAGCTAAGTGGCTTATAGCTAACCAGCCCTGTGTGGGTCTAAAACTTTCCTTGGGGTTAAAACTCTCTTCCTTTTCCCAGGACTTCTCCCTCTCTTCTCTGTCCTGCACTGGACTCAATATTCTGAAATACTGCCCTAGCTGGAAATAGGACACCTTTCACATACCCTGAGTCATTTTATCAGACTTGGAGAGGGTACAATTTAACAAATGGGAGGAGGTGGTGAGGGGGGAAGTCTGCCAGTTCCCCTAAGCCAAGAACTCAGCACAGAAACAGGTCCTTTGCCTACTGGAAGGCATAAGGGGTCCACGGACCTAGAAATTCTTTCAGCACTGCATATGGCATCCAGCATACCCACTGTCCTGCAGAAAAAGCTACCTATCTACTCACATTAAGAAACAGGGATAGCCTTCCTTACAGACATTCATGGATGACTGACAACCTACTATCTTTCTTTACATATGCAGCTAGTTACCTGTGCCTATACCAATCAACCCTGACCATCTAGGCCTGGAGGGGAGAGCCTGCATCACATACTGGCTGACTACCTGGGCACTTGAGCTGAATAGATAAGAAGGAAAGTAAATGGACACCTGGGCATACATGCCTAGCAACAGCTCTAACCAGGACGTTAGAGCTTCTAAGGCACCAATAATCAAACTTGCACACAAGATCAACCTATTTGGGCATTTGAAAACAAAAGAGGAAGTTAGAACACAGTAAGTAAACATAAATAAATGTAACAACTTGCAGATGGCTCAGAGACAACAGTCAATGTCAAATTACTTATAAAGAGGCAGACCATGATGGCTTTGGAAAGCTCCCAAAACAAAGAATCAAGAAATTTTCCTGATGAAGAAAACATCCTGGAACTACCAGAGGTAGAACACAAAAGTTTGCTATCTAGAACTCTTCCAGATATCAGGCAAATTGCAGTAGAACATAATGACAAATTCAACAGGCTGTAAGAAATCCTTGAGCGACCGCAATCATAAATTTAAAAGATTAACAATAAAATTACAAAATTAGACAACTCAGTACACAGGCAATGGAGCTGAACTGAAGCAAGAGAATACAGAGTTACCGAGACTGAAGATAAAGCAATGGACACCAACATATTTGAGGAAAAATGAAAGCAAACTATTACATGACACATCTTGAAGCCAGCCAAGCCAAGTGCCGAAATTACTCCAAAATATTCCAGGAAGGGGAAAGCCAACATAGCACCCTAGACAGGTGCATTAAGGCATTCCTCTGCAGTAAAAGCCAAAAAACCTAAGTTAAACAGATACAAACATCAATCTCAGAATCCTAAGGATCAAATGAAGGGATAAAGAACTAAATCAAAGAGTACATGGAAGAAGACACTGACAGAAAACAGAGAACATGGTGAGACAGAGAATGGAGGTCTCCTGCTATCTAATACAGCACTGCATCACCATCTTGAAGCACAGTCAGCAATGGCCTTGGACAGAGAGTAGGGGAAGAAAAATTCAAGGAGTTCCCAACACGGGACTGGCCACACTTAGACAGCCAGCAGCACAGTGCCTCACCAGTGGTGAAGTATGGTCTACCATACTTTCATCCACTGGCCCACACCATGCTGCTATTTTTTTCTTTCTCCCTTTCACATCACTTTTGGTCCCTTCTCACTGGCCCCTAGGTCCACCACACCTCCACTCACCAGCCCCCACTGCCATTCCTTTTTTTTCTTTTTCTTTCCTTCTTTTTTGTCTCCTTTCCATCTAGCCCCTAAAACCATCTTCTTTCCTTCCCACTGGACCCTGCTGTGCCACTGCACCTAAAGGAACTCCAACTCACCATTACCCCAGATCCACCTGCTCCCATACACTGACTCCCACTGCCATTTTTTTATTTCTCATCTTTCTCCATACCACCTACTCCCATAATCCATGTTCTACCCCTTCTCAACAGCCTGTGTCCACCAAGTCCCCATTCACCAGCTCCTACTGTGCCACCACTAGGCCAACATCAAGAGACAGACAGCAAACACCCTCAGCCACCTCACCAAACCATTACATAGCAAGTAGGTTTGTCCTGCCTGCTGTTGTCCTGCCTAGTCAGACAAGGTGGTGAGTGTTCCAGACAAGCAAGTAGAAAAGCACCCCTGACTCACTCCCAACATATCAAAACAGAACAAATAATTAGTGAGAAACAAATGAACATATAGTCCATTAAAATATATATACTTTAATGTCTCAGAGACAGTAGATGATATCAAAACATACTTAAAAAGGAGGACAAGGTGCCTACAGCTAGTGACCAAATTAAAAAATTAGATAACCTTCTTATAGAAGAAAAGGCAGTTGAACTACATGACAGGAAATCAAAATACTATTAGGAATCTCCAAAAGAATAGGAAAGAGATCAAGGACAAGACATGCAAACACAAGGAAAAAACAAACAAAATCATGGAAAACAGATAAAACCAAGGAAAACATAGACAAAGCAATGGAAAGATTCAGAAAAATAATACCAGAATAAAACATCAAAATAAATAACAAAAACAGCAATCAAAAATTCAAATGATGAACAATAAAATTCCAGACATGAACAACTCAAAAGAAGGTTTCAGGAACTGAACTGAAATAATGGGAGAGAAAATTGACAAGGTTGAAGACATATCCTTTGATGACATTTTGTTTCAGAAAAATCAAAAAAAAGAATGAAAAAAAGCTAAGAATTGTGGGGGAAACAACCAAGAGCAAAAATGTGCATGTGATTCATATTCCAGAACAGGGAGAAAATGGGAAACACAGAGAGGATTGTGAAAGATTTACTGGCAGAAAACTGAAAATATCATGAAAAATTAAATGCTGACCATCCAAGAAGCTCAGCAAACCCCATATACGATACCCCAAAAAGAAAGTCACCAAGACATAACATAATCACACTTACGTTTTTACAGCAGCTCAAGAAAAAGGCCCGCAAAGGGAAAAAAATAAGAGTAAACTATAATTATGCAAAAATTATACAAAAAAGAATTCAGTGGGATGACATACATAAAACCTTGAAGGAAAAAAATTGTCAACCAAGAATAATATCCCCTACAAAACTCAATAATATAATGGTGAAATTAGGACATTTCCAGACAAAAAGAAATTAAGGGACTTTGTAAATCCAAACCAAATTTACAAGAAATAAAAGGCCGTCCTACAGAACCAACAATAATAGACAAGAACCAGTCTTTTCTAGGACACAGGATAGCATCAGCTAGATAAAGAATTCTTAATAAAATGTAGCTAAAAGACTTCATGGAAGCAGATATCAATCAGTAAATGATAACAACATCAAAACAATAAAAGGGGTAGTAAATGGTTTAGGTACATAATTTGCAAATGGAGAGGAAGCTAAGGTGATATTAAGTAATGACAGAATGATTCAAACTTAGGAAAATTAGGATAAATTTCAAGGTAACCACAAAGAAAGTTAACAGAACTACTCAGCAAAATAAAAAAGAAGGGAGGTAAAACCAGTATGACACAGTAATCAGATGCTTCCTGTGATCCCTCTAAAAAACAAAGACCCATAAGAGCAAATGAATCAATTATATATGATATTCTAGCAGCCCTGCACATCAAAGAGAAACCTAAAAAAACGGACCAAGCAACAGGAAAGAGAGAGAAGGTCCAGAAGTACCTAGGACTGGCCAGACCTAAGAAGCCAGGAATCAGCTGCAGGCTGAAATTTTAAAAATTGTAACAATACTGTAAAATATTCTACTCTAACAAATTTGAAAACCTAAAGAAAAAGGATAAATGTTTAGAAACAGGCTGAATACCTAAATTAACACAGAGGTGAATAAGAAACCCACAACAAAAGAAGATCTTGAAAAAGTAATTTAAAAACTCCCAGCAAAAAAACCCGGCCCTGACAGCCTCACTGGAGAATTCTCAAAAACTTTTAGAGAAGAGTTAACACCACTATTATTAAAGGTATTTCAGAGCATAGAATAGGATGGAATACTTCCAAGTTCATTCTGTACAGCCAGAATAACCCTGATACCAAAGCCCGGTAAAGACACTACAAGAAAAGAAAACTTACAGACCAATGTCTCTCATGAACTTAGATGCAAAAAGCTTCAACAAAATTCTAGCCAACAGAACTCAACAACATATCAAAAAAATAATTCACTGTGACCATGTGAAATCCATACCAGGTATGCAGGGATGGGTCGACATTAGAAAAACAATCAATGTAATCAACTACATAAATAAAACAAAAGACCAGAACCATTTGATTTTTTTATCAACTAGTCATGTCAAAAACTTTAGGAAAATAGGAATAGAAAGGGAAATTCCTCAATGTAATAACAGGTGTTCATACAAAGCCAACAGCCAATATCATCCTAAATGGAGAGAGTAGGAAAGCATTGCCTTTCAGATCAGAAATCAGACAAGGATGCCCTTTGTCACCACTTTTATTCAGCCTTGTGCAGAGGTTCTAATGTGAGCTATGAGGCAAGATAAAGAAATGAAGTACATCCAAATTGGTGAAGAAGAGGCAAAAGTATCTCTATTTACTGAAGATACTATCTTATACACAAAAATCATAAAGAATTCACCAAAAAGAGGGGGGAAAACCTACTAGAACTAATAGAAAAGTTCAGCAAACTATCAGGGCAAAAGATAAAAATGCAAAAATCTTTTGGAGTCCTTTACATCAACAAAGAGGAAATCACCAAATCAATACCATTTACAATAGCACCCAAGAAGATAAAGCACTTAGAAATAAATGTAACCAGAGATGTAAAAGAATTATACAAAGAAAATTACAAGACTGTAACAAGAAACCAAGAGACCTACATAAGTGAAAACCTATCTTGCTCATTGATATGAAGACTCAACATCATGAAAATGTTTATTTTACCTAAAGCAATATTGATACAACGCAATCCTGATACAAAGCTCAATGGCATTTTTTAAAAAGATGGAGAAACAAATCACCAACATCATATGCAAAGGGAGGAAGCCCCAGATAAAGCATTACTGAAGAACAACAACAGTGTGGAAAGTTTCACATTATCTGACTTCAGAAGCTACGACAGTAGTCAAAACAGCCCAGTACCGGCACAAAAACAGACACATAGGTCAATGGAACAGAATTGAGAATTCAGACACAAAATTATCCACCTATGAGCAGCTGACATTTGACAAAGGCTCAAAGTCTGTAAATTGGGGAAAAGCCAGTCTCTGTAACAAATGCTGCTGGCATAACTGGATATTCATCTGCAAAAAAGTGAAACAAGACCCACATGTCACACCATGCATAAAACTAACTCAAAATGGATCAAAGACCTAAATATAAAATCTGAAACAATAAAGATTACGGAATCAAAAACAGGGACAATGGCTCTTTGAAGAAGACGTGGTCGCTGTTTGGGGGTGATTTCGCCCGCCCGCCCGGTTCTGCTCCTGACTCACCACTGTTAGCTCTGGTACAGGAACAAGTCGGTCAGGAAACCGCATCGCAGCCATGGCTTTTAAGGACACCAGAAAGACACTCGTTGAGCCGGAGGCAGCAATTCATCGAATTAGAATTACTCTAACCAGATGCAACGTAAAATCCCTGGAGAAAGTGTGTGCTGACTTGATTAGAGATGCAAAGGAGAAAAACCTCAAAGTAAAGGGACCTGTTAGGATGCCTACCAAGACTCTGAGAATCACTACGAGGAAAATGCCTTGTGGTGAAGGTTCTAAGACCTGGGATCGTTTCCAGATGAGAATTCACAAGCGACTCATTGACTTGCACAGTCCTTCCGAGATTGTTACACAGATTACTTCCATCAGTATTGAGCCTGGAGTTGAGGTGGAAGTCACCATTGTAGATGCTTAAATCAACTGTTTTAATAAAGTTATTGTCAGTTGGTAAAAAAAAAAAAAAAAAAAGGGACAATGCTAGGAAACTTAAAACATGGCATAGAAAGAATACAAAATATTACCAACAATTCACAAACATCAGAAGAGAAAATAGATAACTGGGAACTCCTAAAAATCAAAACACTCATTCAAAGGCTTCATCAAAAGAGTGAAAAAACAACCAACAGGCTGGCAAAAAAAAAAAAAAAAAAACAAACTGATTGGCACATAATCTCTGTGAAACTTCAATGACAAAAGACAAATAACTCAATTAAAATATGGGCAAAGGATATGAACAGGTGTGTGACCAAAGCAGACATTCAGGCAGCTAACGTATACAAGAGGAAACACTCACGATCATTAGCCATTACAGAAATCCAAATCAGAATCACAATGAGATACCATCTCATCCAAACAAGGCCAGCATTAATCCAAAAACCACAAAATAATAAATGTTGGAAAGGGTATGGAGAGACTGGAACACTTATGCACTGCTGTTGGGAATGTAAAATGTATAACCACTTTGGAAATCGATTTGCCATTTTGTTAAAAAGCTAGAAAGAGAAATACCATGTGATCCAGCAGTCCAACTTGTTGGAATATATCCTGGAGAAAAAAGGACTGTCAGATGAATAAACACATGCACACCAATGCTTACTACAGCACTATCCCCAAAAGCAAAAAGATGGAATCAACTTAGGTAACCATCAACAGATGAATAGATAAACAAACTATGGCATTTTTACAAAATGAAATACTATGGAGAGATAAAGAACAAAGATGAACTTGGTAAATAATCCATAACATGGAGGAATCTGGAAGGCCTTATCCTGAGTGAAATTGTTGTTGTTAGGTACTGTTAAGCTGGTTCCAACTCACAGCAGTCCTATGCACAACAGAATGAAACACTGCCCTATGCTGAACCTTGTCCACCACCATTTTTATGCTTAAGCCCATCATTGTAGCCACTGTGTCAATGCATCTCCTTGAAGGTCTTCCTTTTTTTCGCTGACCCTCCACTCTACCAAGCATGATGTCTTTCTCCAGGGGCTGATCTCTCCTGACAACATGTCCAAAGTATGTAAGATGCAGTCTTGCCATCTTTGCTTCCAAGGAGCACTCTGGTTTTACTTATTACAGAATGGATCTGTTTTTTCTTGCTGCAGTCTTTGATACATTCGATATTCTACACCAACACCACAATTCAAAGGCATCAGTTCTTCTCTGTCTTCCTTACTCACACTGTCCAGCTCACAAGCACACGATGCAATTGAAAATACTATGACTTGGGTCAGGTGCACCCCAATCTTCAAAGTGATATCTTTACTTTGCAATACTTTAAAAAGGTCCTTTGCAGCAGATTTTCCCAATGCAATGCATCTTTTAATTTCTTGATGGCTGCTTCCATAGGTGTTGATTGTGGGACCAAGTAAAATGAAATCCTTGACAACCTTAATTCTTTCTCCATTTACCACGATATTACTTACTGGTTCAGTTGTGAGGATTTCATTTTCTTGATGTTGAGGTACAATCCATACTGAAGGCTGTGGTCTTTGATTTTGATCAATAAATGTTTCAAATCTTCTTCACTTCCAGCAAACAAGGTTGTGTCATCTGCATAATGTAAGTTGTTAATGAGTCTTCCTCCAATCCTAATGCCTCATTCTTCTTCATCCTCTCAGATTATTTGCTCAGCATACAGGTTGAAAAAGTATATCCCACCTGAGCTTAGAGATCATCTCAAGAGAAGATTTGATGTACTGAACACTAATGAACAAAAACCAGACAAATTGTGGAATGACACTGAAGACATCATCCATGAAGAGAGCAAGAGGTCATTACAAAGACAGCAAAGAAAGGAAAAAAAAAAGGATGTCAGAAGAGACTCTGAAACTTGCACTCAAATACCAAGAAGCTAAAGCTAAAGGAAGGCAATGACAAAGGAAAAGAACTGAACAGGAGGTTGCAAAGGGCAGGTCGAGAGACAAAGTACTACAAGGACATGTGCAAAGAGCTGGAAATAGAAAACCAAGGGAAGAACACGCTCTGCATTTCTCAAGCTGAAAGAACTGAAGTAAAAATTCAAGCCTCGAGTTGCAATGGTGAAAGATTCTACAGGGAAAATATTAAATGATTCAAGACACATCAAAGAAAATGGAAGGAAACACTGAGTCATTATACCAGAGAAAAACTGGTCCATGTTCAGCCATTCGAAGAGGTAGCATATGATAAGGAACAATGTTATACCGAAGGTAGAAGCTGAAGTTGCACTGAAGGCATAGGCAAAAATCAAGGCTCCAGGAATTCATGGAATATCAACTGAGATACTTCAACAAACAGACGAAGTGCTAGAAGTGCTCACTTGTCCATGTCAAGAAATTTGGAGGACAGTTACCTGGCCAACCAACTGGAAGAGATCCATATTTATGCCTATTCCAAAGAAAGTGAGTGAAATTAGTCAGTTGCAAAAGGACAAATACTGTATGAGACCACCATTACAAGGAGTGAAGCAAAGGTTTAAACACAAAAGAAAACACTTCTGATGGATACAAAGGTGGAGAAGGAGAGAGAGGGGTATTTATTAGTTACATAGTAGATAAGAATTAAGTCAGGTGAAGGGAGAGCCAACATACAGTAGAAGAGAAGTTAGCACAATTGGACTAAACCGAAAGCTGTTTCCTAAATATAACTCAACACTTCAAAGGACAGAATAGCAGGGGCAAGGGTCTGGGAACCATGGTTTCATGGGACATGTAGGTCAAGTGGCACCATTTTTTTATGACCACCTGTCATAGCACCCCAGGACTCTGCTGGCCCTCCCTCCTCAAGTGTATTCCATATTCTACTACAAGATTTATCTTCCTAAAAATTGATACTAAGCAGCTTGTACAAAAAAAGCATCAGAAGTTCGCCATGACCCAGTAACTAACAGCCTCTAGCACTATAAATGTTTGTTAAACAAATGAATAGTTATTATGGGATAGATTACCAGCTTCTCAGATTGGAAGTCCAAGTTTTCTCCAACTGACTCTAGCCTGTTTTCTAATCTTATGAGGTCTGACAATTAAGTCCACAAACTTAATTGTTCTAAGAGCTACATACCTCACTGCTGAATATCACTACAGTCACCTTCGAAGTACTCCCCTTGGGAAGCTATGCACTGATGCCAGCACTACACTTCAAAGCAATTTTGGAACTCTTTCTGGAATGGCCATTGCTCATGGTGGCACAGTGGCAAGTTCATTAACTTAACTGAAGAGTTGCCTGTGAGGGAGTTTTTAACCAGCAAACAAATAACTGTATTGGAACATCCTCCCTACTCACCTGATCTGGCCCCTGGTGACTTTTTTCTTTACACAAAGATAAAGGAAATATTGAAAGGAAGACATTTTGATAACATTCAAGACATCAAGGGTAATATGACAACAGCTCTGATGGCTACTCCAAAGAATTCTGAAATAGCTTTGAAGGCTGAACTAGACACTGGCATTGGTGCACAGCTTCCCAAGGGGAGTCCTTCGAAGATGACTGTAGTGATATTCAGCAATGACATATGCAGCACTTTTTCTAGGATGAGTTTACAAATTTGATTGTCAGTCCTCATGTTTCTTTCCTGGTACTATCAGGAGCCTCCTCTTCCAACAAGGTGCTGTTCTTATGGTCGCTCATGACCATAACAACAGTATGAGGGACCATAATAATAGCACCTTGTTGGCTCCCTTGCTCACTATTATCTATCTTCTTGTTGCCTCTGCACCTATGCAAAGACTATACAAATACCAGTATCAACCCAAAGATGCATCTCCACCTCTAAGTCATCCCAGGGGAGTCCCACCAGTCACCCTACATACCAATAAAATTGAGTATTTGGCTAAGAGTTCTCAATGTATTATCTCATTTAATTCCCAAAATCAAATTATGAGGAATTCATATCTCCATATTTCAGATGAGGTATCTGAGATTCAGTGAGTTACCAATTTATTTAAGGACTGAGCTGGATCTGACTCCAAGGCTTATGTCCTCCACTTGCTATGCATTGTTTATTTGTGTAACTTGTTATGTGTTTTCTATCTAGGGTATTATTACACACATGAGACAAGCCCATGAGGAACAAAGCTCAGGGCTTATATTTCTTCTATAAAGTTCAGTGTCAGCCTGTCATGAACTCTCAAAGGAGTTTCTGGAATGTTTACCTCCTCCCATATAAGGTTTAAGGATAACACAACTAAAGGCAGGGGTGAGGGAGGCAGGCATGGAGTACAAGATAAGATTAAGCTTCAAGAAGAACACTAAGCCTCTGCTTGGCCTCTGGCAAACAGAAATCCTAGAAGACTAGAGGCAAAAAGGAGGACCAGAGACCTTCTCCTCAGGGAAAGTCTGGGCTACGTTGCCTTCCGCTTTAATTCTGTTGTTTTCAGTCCTTGAGTGGAGCACCATCACGCTGATACAGATGGCCGCGCCAGAGTTCCCATATGTTTCAGAAAACTTTGAATCAATTTATTATATAGCAAAAGTTTAGGAACAGATCTTCAACAGGAGGGCCCAACAACTGTAATGAAGTATAAAGTAGACGCTAAAAATTACTTTCAGTGTTTTTGAAGTGGGGAAAGAAGAGAGCAGAGTGCTAAACTTTGGAAAGACAATTCCAGTTACAGAATGCAGCCTCAGACTTCCTTTGTTTGACAGCAGTGTTTCTGAACACTTGAACGCCTCCCACAAAAGCCTAGTGGTATTTGCTGAAGGCTTCTGCTCGCCCATTTCATTTTTCTCCTGTCTCCCAGACTCACAGTTCCTTTTAACTATACTGCCTCTTTCACCCTGGAAGTTTGAAAACCTTTGTGAAATTTATAAATTTAAATAGAGTGTACAGAGAAGGAAAGTGCCTCCATCTATCCATCCCATAGGAGGGTTGCTGATCCAAAGGGTTGAGTCCAAGGCCCTGGCTGTCCTGATGAAGGTCCTTCAGTCCCAGCACCCGCGCACACATATGGTCCTGATGCACCCAGCAGTTTCCTACCTACCCTCCTCCCTCAGCTCCCGGCCCAGTGGGTAGTTTGAGCCAAGCCTCATCTACGCTAATCATCGCACTTTCTCCCCTCTCTGTACTTGGGCACTCAAGCTTCAGGTCGGAATTTGGGGGATAAGGAGGTAAGAAAGACAGGGGAATAAAGAGCCTGTCTGCTTAACCTCTAGCCAGCTACAAAAGGTGGCACCTTGGTTTCCTGTTTGTCATTATGAAAAACTACAGAGTGAGAAAATTACTAGCTCAAGGCCAAATTTAGACCCCCCCTTTTACTTTCTTTTTAACAGCTTTGAGATATGATTCCTATGCCATAAAATTCACCCATTTAAAACATACAATTATTTAAGCATATTCATAGTTATGTACACCAATACCACAGTCTAGTTTAGAATAATTTCAATCACATCATAAAAGGAACCTTGTATTCTTTTAGCTATTACTTTCAGTCCTTCACCAGTCCTAAGGAACTACCAATCTACTTTCCATCTCTAAAGACTGGCCAGCCTCTTCTGACATTTTTATACATCTAGTTTCTTTCCCTTACCATGTTTTCAGGATTCATCCATGTTGTAGCATATATTAGTACTTCATTCTTTGTTATTGCTGAATAATATTCCATTGTATGGAAATGCCACAGTTCCTGGGTAGTGTAATGGTTAACTTGACCAGCCACTAACCAAAAAGTCAAGGTTGGAGTCAATCTAGAGCAGTCTCAGAAAAAAGCCTTGGACATCTACTTATGGAAAACTAGTAATTGAAAAATCGTGTAGAGCACTGTGACCTGTGAGGTCACCATGGCATGTAGAAAGGGAGGAGGGATACAGAGAGGGAAGGAAGGAGGAGTAAGAGAGAGGAAGGCAGAGAGAAAGAAAGAAAAAAAAAGAAAGGAAGCAAGCAAGAAAGAAACAATGCTTCCACTGACTCAATTTTGACTCATGCCAACTCATGTGTTAACAGAACAGAACGGCTCCACATAGTTTCTTGGCTTTAATTCTAATGGAAGTAGATTGACAGGCCTTCTTCTAAGGTGCTTCCAGGTGGGTTCCAACTGCCAGTGGTATGGCTATACCATATTTTCTTTACCAATTCATCAGTTGATGGACATTTGGACTCCTTCTTTGGGCTATATTGTTATAAACATTCATATATAAGTTTTTGCATGGATATGTTTTCATTTCTCTTGGATATATAAGGACTGACAATTAAATTCATAAACTCATACTGGAAAAAGTGCTACATATCTCACTGCTGAATGTCACTATGGTCACCTTCAAAGGACTCCCTTGTGAAGCTGTGCACCAACACCAGTGCCTAGTCCACTTTTCAAATCAACTTTGGAACTCTTTTTCTGCACTAGCCATCAGAGCTGTTGTCACATTACCCTTGAAGTTTTGAATGTCATCAAAGTATCTTCTTTTCAATGTTTCCTTCATCTTTGTGTAAAGAAAAAAGTCACTGGGGACCAGGTTAGATGAGTTGGGGGCAGGGGGAGGTGCTCTAATACACTTATTTGCTTACTAGCTAAAAACTCCCTCACAGAAAACTATGCATACAATTAAGTTCACAAACGTGCCACCTTGCCACTGTGCACGATGGCCATACCAGAAAGAGTTCCAAAATTGCTGTGAAGGGTAGACTAGGCACTGGCATCAATGTATAGCTTCCCAGGGGAGTACTTTGAAGGTGACTGTAGTGATATTCAGCAGTGAGGTATGTAGTACTTAGAACAATTAAGTTCGCGGGCTTAACTGTCAGACCTCATATGCCTGGGAGTGAAAATGCTGAATTATTTCGTAACTGTATATTTAATCATTCGAGGAACTGCTAGACTGTTTTCCACAGCAGCTGCATCATTTTATATTCTCATCAGGAGAGTTTTGATTTATCTACATCCTCCCAACACTTGTTGTATCTCACTTTTTGATTCTACCCATACTAGTGAATGTGAGGTAGTAGTTCAATTATAGATGGAGCCCCTATGTTTCTTTTTTTAATATGTGTGTATCTACATGCACAGTGACATGTAGCATCATGATATACGCTTTTATCTTGGAAATGTAAAGAATAGTCACTCATAAGCCTGCTATCTAGAGACAAACCCACTGCCATCGAGTCAGGTCTGACACATAGTGACCTTAGAGGTCAGAAGAGAAGTGCCCCATAGAGCTTCCAAGGAGCACCTGGCGGATTTGAACTGCTGCCCTTTCGGTTAGCAGATGTAGCACTTAACCACTACGCCACCAGGGTTTCCACCTAGAGACAAAGGGATCCTTATTTCTCCCCAAATGTTTTAAATGAACAATGAGCATAGATCTCTTTTACAAATCAGATAAGACACAGCTATTTCTATTTGGGGAGGAAAACAAATACCTGAAATGAAGCAATCATTTGAACTGCCCTGATGACAGCCAAACGACAGCATGATCTGTGAACACAAAGATAAGTCAGGGGAATGACTGGCTGAACCCATGGTCCACTGGTGTGAACTTTTGGCAGCAGGACCTCAGATCACCTTTCAGGCCACTTAGGCTTAACGACAGTCAACCTGCTTTCCTGTACTTCCAGGGAAACACCAATGAAACTATCAGTGACAGATTCCTGCCCACACGTAGGGTATGTACCTGTTTAAGTCTTCTCAACTATTCTTCAATAAAACTGAAAATATCCATGAGTGTCTCATAAATTTTTCTTTTACTTATCAATTACTTGACGGCACTTGGCTTTGGCTTGGCTTTATCAATTACATTCATAATTACAAATGTAAGTTATAGTTACATTTGTGTAATTATAGCATTTTTTTACTGTGTCTTCTCTGTGTCATCAATTTTTTTCTTTTCTCTTTCACTTGGTATGTACTTTCCCCATCCTTAAAATTTTACCTGTAAAGTCTATGTTCAAATTTAACTGTGTTCATAAAGTTTTCACTGTCAGTTTGGCTGGAACTGTCAACTTCTGAGATCTCACTCATGTTAATTATATACTCATACATCACTAGTCTTATTTTTCCTACCTGAAGATATGTTCTTTTAAGGCAGAAATTGTGACAGACTGCTCTGCATCATTTCCTACAAAACATAGAATTTCTCTGGACAGCTGTGGAAGGTCAAAACCAGAAATCCATGCAGCCCATAGAGGATAGCAATCTAATTACAGCAATCAGATCAAGGCTTCACATATCAGCTGTCCATCAGAGACTAGCTCACAGTCCTGTGGGTTAGTAATCTGGGCTGGGCTCAGGGGGGCTCACTCGTGTGGTGGACATCAATGGAGAGTTGGCTTGTGTTCTGTGATGGCTCCACTCATATGTCTAGTAGTTGGTGCTGGCTGTCAGTGCTGACTGATAGCTAAGTCTCATGGCTTTGCTGAGTATCTAAGTTGACATAGTAGAGCATGAGTTCACAACAGCAAGAGAGGGCCCGTCTCAATGCACAGATGCTAATACCTCTGCCTGTATCATGCTTGCTAATGTCCCACTGGCCAAGTGTAAGTCCATGGCCAAACCCAGATTCAAAGTGCAGAAAAATATACTCTACTTCCTGTCTGGGAAGCAGCAAACTTATTTTGCACAAGGGAGCATACATACAAGGATGAGAGAAATTTGTGGTAATTTTGCAATTTACTACACTAGACCAAAGGACATGGTGATACCAAAGATAATTTCCAAAACAGAAGAGCAGAGCAGTCCAGAGAAATCCAGATCAAAACAGAGTCTAAGATGTTTAAGCAAGGACAGAGATGTGAGTAGCAAATTGAAGACAAGTCCAGAGACCTGAATTTAGGGAAAACATGTTTTCCAGAGATAGCTATTGATAATTTACTAACCCACAGTTGGAATCAGCTTGATGGCAGTGAGTTTGTTTGGTTTGTATGAGTCTACTTAGAAAGTGTGCAAGGTATGGAAACCCTTTGCAATAAATTAACTAGCCTTTGGTCCTGATTCTCGAGCACCAGAACATACCTAATGCCAATGAATAGGGGATAATCTGAAACAAGAGGGGCCACCTGTGGGTCCAGTGCTGACTAAATCTCAGGAGGCACATGGTAAAGCCAATGGAAGGCCTTGGAAGGCCTTGGAGCTTCCTTAGCAGAGAGAGTGAACATCTGCTTCCTGGACGGAAAGTGCGCAGCCCCTAAGGGCATGGAGGCTTTCCCCTGCCTTATGTGTTTACATCCTTTCTCTACAATTTGACAGTCATTTCAATAAACTGTCTAATCTAAGAAACAGAGAAGAGGTCAGTGCCTACTAACTAGGCACTGAGTGAATGGGGATGAGAGAGAAGGGGGCAGTACTACTGACCAAGCCCCAGGTGAATGGGATTAGGGGGCAGTATCTGCTGACCTGGCCCTGGATGAATGGTGATGAGAGAAACCAGAGACTAGTAGTACCTGCTGACCAGGCCCTGGGTGAACAAGGGTAAGAGAGAAGGGGCAAGTAACCACTGACCAGGTCATGTGTGAATGAGGATCACAGAGTGCAGTGTGATAGGATTGCTCTTACATGGCCTTTCTAACCACAGTCTTGTAACTCCCCAAAAATGACTGGGTGGAACTATGCAAATGAGGTGCTTGTGGCCCACCAAGGGGGATGATAGCTTGCTATTAATGTAAATAAAATGCACGGCACTTTTATCTGGGTGGTACCATGCAAATAAGGTGAATGGAACCCTAAAGTGGGGTCCGGTAAATTTTCCCATCCCATTGGTTTAAAATAAGCCATTCCAGAGGTGGAAAGAATCTCACCATCACCAAGAAAGAACAGCTGAGAACCTTCCAGATTCAAAAGTCAGAAAGAGTTGTAACACGGAAGACAGAAAGAAAGCAGACCCAGAACCTGAGAGGGAAAGCTGTAACACTGGAGACAGTGAAACATGCCAACAGCAGAATCATGAGACCAGCAGGAGACAGTGTGGTAAGATTTCTGACCAACAGAGTGAGAAAACTGAGCACCTTTGGGCAGGAGGCTTGCTGGTGGAGTAGGGTGATTTGGGGCACTTGGTGGAGATAGATTTGCCAACCCATAGAGCTGAGCACCTTCAGGCCAAGGCTTACTGGCAGACAGGGGTAACTCTGGGTACTTATCAGAAGAGCTAAAAGAACTTTGTAACACTTGCCCAAGCTGGGCAGAGGCCAGGTGGAAGGGGCAACAGCCAAAAAGAAATCTGTTTTTAAGAGGCTGTTCTGATAGAAGAACAGTATCCCGAACCTTCCTGAACCTGAAATGTAACCTGTTCTAAGTGGTCATTACAATGAATTCTTAAACCCAGTAGAGAAACAGAAAATGCCGTGGGAGGGATGATTGGTCTTAGAACTGGTAAAAAGGTTGAAATGAGGAGGTTACAGATATCTGACCTCTGCTTCAAAGGATCTTGATTCTTCTTTCCCTTATGAAGCTAGAAAAGATTAGATATCTCTGCCATGCAATGTTTACAGAGATCTGACTAGGTCATGTGTGAATGAGCATGAGAGCAAGATGGGCTACACAGAACACCTGGCATCTGGACTTACCAGGGAAGGGAAAATGAGGTTTATGCAAGACACGGTTGAGGAATGGGATTTATTATCCACCACTCATATGGCATTAAAGGTGGGTAATTCCAGCCTACCCAGGCTGGTTTAACACCACAAAAATTTTGAGGTGTATATGAGTACCAGACAATTATCTAGAGATGTCTATGGAAAAATTGAGACAGCAGAATCACCTACCAAATAGCAGAAATTTAAAGTTGGAGCTTATCATAGATTGAATTGTATCCCCAAAATACACGTGTCAACTTGACTAGGACATTATTCCCAGTACTGTGTGACTGTCCAACATTATATGATCTGATACAATTTTCCTGTGTTGTAAATCCTATCTCTATGACATTAATGAAACAGGATTAGAGGCAGTTATGTTAATGAAACAAGACTCAATCTACAAGATTAGGCTGTGTCTTAAGCCAATTTCTTTTGAGACATAAAAGAAAGAAGCAAGCAGAGGGACACTGAGACCTCGTACAACCAAGAAACAAGACCCAGGAGAAGAGCACATCCTTTGGACCCAGGGTCTCTGTGTCAGAAGCTCCTAGTGCAGGTGAAGAGTGATGACAATGACCTGCCTCCAGAGCCAACAGAGAAAGAATCTTCCCCTAGAGTTGACACACTGAATTTGGACTTTTAGACTCCTAGACTCAAAAAATAAAGTTCTTTGTTAAAGCCATTCACTTGTGGTATTTACTTTATAGCAGCACTAGATAACTAAGACTGGGCTCAAGACAAATCAGGCAGTTTATGATCTTCCTAGGCATGGGAGTAATCACAGACATATCAACGTGCCCTGTGCCAGGTCACTCTGATCCCTGAGGGCTACAATTATATGAAAATCAGTGGGCTCCAAACTGTCAAGAATAAGCCACTCCTGGTCTGCCAAGCCAAGTGCCAAGTGCCGTCGAGTCGGATCCAACTCATGGTGACCCTGGTCTACTGGTCCATATTACAACTTTCTTTATTTGATTTTGTTTTTCTTCTTCAAACACTGCATACATCCTCTCCAATTCTTACTTAAGACTTCATCTGCACCAACTATTACATATACAAAGGAGAACAAAACGCACTGAAGCATCTGCTAATGAGATTTTAGAAGGCCAACCTACTTTTCTATTATGAGATTTAAAGTTTTAAGTTTCTTGTTTTGCCACGCTGTTAGAAAAAGATACCTTGGAATATGAAAAAAAAAAAAAAACTAAGTTAAACACCATCCACCCACTGCTGTCGAGTGAATTTCAACTAATAGCAACCCTATAGGACACAGTACAACTGTCCTACAGTTTTCAATGGACACTGGGTGGATTTGAGCTGCCAAGGTTTTGGTTAGCAGCTGTAGCACCTAACCATGATGCTCCCAGAGTTTCCAAGGTAAACTAGTTAGCAATGCTTTAAAACTAACCCTTTTATGATAATTTGTTCAGTCTTTTAACATTTTGATATTAAAAAGAAATCAACTTCACCCAGTTTGAGTTCATTTTAAAAGTTTAGAATTGAGATATACTATTTCTACTCATTTTAGGAAGTAAACAGATCTAACATGTATACAAATTTTCTTGGAGAAATTGTAGAGTTTCAAACACATGTTATTTTCTACTATAAGATGTTAAGAAGAATCATAACAAGGGAAGTGGGCCATACTGGAACAGATGGCATGAAAAAAGCCTATGGAAAAACATGGCCAGAAAAATTACCTTTTGAGCCTTAGAAAAGGTTTCTATGACTCAGCTAAAGCATTTATTGAGCTCAAATCTACTTTGTGCTAGGCTCTGGGGATAAGAAACATGCATGTTGCTTACTTCTGTGTCCCTGATGCTGGTACAGAAGTCACATAAATATTTAATTAATGACGGTGTGTTCTCATGGAGCTCATAGTCCAGTGAGAACAAAGATAAGCATAAGCTAGAGTGTTAAAAAAAAAAAGGACATCCATTTAGGTAAACTGTTCTGACCTGTCAGTCAACTGAACACAATCAGGAAGATATGCTGTTTATACTTCTTGACAAAAGAATGAAGTTGGCTCTCCCTGCATTCCTTATGGCTAATACGTTGAACATCAAAGGGCCATAGGCCAATACACATTATTGTGGACATGTACCAACAATAACTGTTATCCTGCTGATACTCAGCATAACTGACTTACTTAAATAAGCAGCAATAATTCATTCCCAGCTTTAAAAAAATCAAAATGCATAATGCAAAACTCACTTTACTAACGATAATACAAAAATAAAAGTAAGGTTTTGCCTCAATCCACTTCATCTTGCTGTCTTGCAGACTCTTAGCGGCAGGAATGGTAACTGAAAATCTTGTGATCTAGGAAAACAAAGCAAGTGGCTTTACTTAAAAGTCACTCAAGACCAAGGATTTAATACTTCCTTCAGGAAACAAGGAAACCCTGGTGGTGCAGTGGTTAAGTGCTGTGGCTGCTAACCAAAAGGTCAGCAGTTGGAATCTCTATGGAGCAGTTCTACCCTGTCCTATAAGGTCACTATGAGTCAGAACTGACTCAACAGCACTGGGTAGTGGAAGTAAGATGGCATGATCTGACCTGATTTTCCTGAAGACATTTGTTAGCAGTAAAATGATGAAATCCCCACCTCCAGTTCTACATGTTTAATTTTACTCATCTTAAATGTATATCAGTTATAAAAATAAAATCAATACTACTGAAAAAGTCTCTGTGTGCACTCTTTAAATCTCAGATACAAAAGAATTCAGTATATCTGCTTTTTCTATACAGCTGCAACTAGTCAAATTGCTGTGATTTTTCAGGTTAAAAATCCTAGACTAATTGCTAAGCATTCAGTCTAATCAGGTACCAGTTCTGCATTTCAATATTAAGAAATACTTGCTCTGAATCAACCCAAGCAATAAAATAACAGGAGAGACTTTAACCCGGCTTAAAAATCAAAGCAAGAAAGAAACTCTACCCATAACCCTCATTTTACTCCTTGATGCTTGAAGGAACTTTGGAAGAGGCCCAACTATTTGGTGACATACCTAGGAAACAAGGCCTAAAAACAGTTATTTCAAGAAATAGGACAAAGGACTTCAGTTAGAAACCTGAGGGTTTTCTCTTAGTTATGATTGACTTAGAACTGGTTTTACATCAACAAGGGATGAAATGAAAACAGAATAGAAAAGTATAGAGTAGGTGCTGGCAAATTATAGTCCATAGGCCAAACCTGGTCCACCATGAATTTCAGTATAGTCCATGAGCTAAGAAATGTTTTAACAGTTTTAAACAGTTTAAAAAAAAATTAAATGAAGAATAACATTTTGTGACATATGAAAATTACACAAGATTCAAATTTTAGTGTTAATCCATAAACAAAGTTTTATTGCAACAGTCATGCCCATTTGTTTACCTACTGTGTCTAAAAGTACTTTCACTCTACAGGTAGTTGTAACAGAGATTACAGGGTCTGTGAAGCCTAAATTATCTACCCTTTGTTCTCTTACGGAAAAAGCTTGCCCACCCTTGGTCTAAAGGCCAGATGAGGTTGGCTTAAAGCATGACTGAATTCGGAAGTTCACAGGGTCTCTGCTTCTTTAAGCTGTACTCTCCTCCAATAATAGGCCAGGTATGCAGCTAATGTCTCACCTCCAAACCCACCTATCACAAATTCTTCAGAAAAACAATGAGAAGTCCAAGCCTGCTAAAAAGTTAGTCTTGCCTTCTGATTATATAAGACACAGTATCATTATGAATTGCTATTTTCAAAGTGTACTATACTAGTCTCTTAGACAATTAATGTGGAAATAAAAGACTAAATAACCTCTGATGAACTAAAAATAAATGTAATTTTACTTTATTTAGGAATACCATGAGTTCTTTTAAAATTCTTTAAAGTTTAATCCCCTTAATAGGGAATTTTAGATTATTTATAAATTACTTCGTATTACTCCCTAAATCAACTCAATTAAACCAAAAATTAAGCTTCTTTTTGGTACCAAGTTCTAAATCTTGATATCTTTTGAAAATACTGACTTAACTTGAAGAAATCTTTTTATCTCACACTTTACTCTTTATATATATATATATATTACAATAGCAGAACAATATACTACTTTTTTGCATAAATAACATCGATGCGATACTTTTTTTGCCAACCACACAATCCCATTGCCTATTATTTTCCTAGGCATGCTATGCATGGTATACATGTGGGAATGCTATTTTTGAAAACTATGGTAACTGTTAAGCTGCTCTGTAGAGGTATAAGGTTTATTTAAAGACTATGTGAAACTTCCATTTCTAGCAGTACCGTGAACCAGAATCCCTAAGGACATCTATTTACAAAATCACAAGGCCCTGAAAAAAAGTAATTTTTATGCCACACAGGAGTCAAACAGCAAGTATGCCAAGTAAGGAAAATTCCCAATGTATCTACTTTAACCAGAACAAAAAAGAGAAAGAACTAAAACAAGCAAAAAGCAATTGTTCCGAGGGCGAACACTAGAAGTAGCAATTAGACTGCTGCTGTAACCCAGACGACATACCTGGGAATAGAAGCAAGCTGCAGGGTATTTAGTCAAAAATCCTGGTTTAACCCTTAGATCTTAGAAGGGAGATGAAGTGGTTTGTAAATGGCAAAAGAAAAATCCACTGTGGAGAAAACCGTAATCTAGTTTGGACCCCGGGCTTTTAACAAATTAACCAAAAAAAAAAACTTGTTACCCTCAAGTTGATTCTGACTCATAGCAACCTTATCAGGCAGAGTAGAACTGACCCACAGATTCTCCAGAGTGGAGATGGTGGATTCGAACTGTCATCCTTTTAGTTAGCAGCTAAACTCAACCACTGGGCCACCAGGGCCCCATTTCCACAGTTAAATGAGTTCACAGTCAATGATTATCAAACAGGAATGGTAGCAAACCAAAGTAAAATCTATTTTTGCCAGCAATTATCACCATTTAACGTGGGAGTGAGCAAACTTTTCCTGTAAAGTAGCAGTAATATTTTAGCATTTGCAGCCACACATAGACTCTGTAGCATTTTTGAGTGTTTGTTGTTGTTTGTATGTTTTATAGCCTCAAGAGATATAAAAACCAATCTTACCTTATGAGTAAACAAAGCCAGCCACAGGCTAGATTTGGCCAGCTGGCTATTGTTTGACAAATTCTGATCTACCATAACACATGTGTTGGTCATCTAGTACTGATACAACTACCACAAGTGGAGGGCTTTCATAAAGAGGAATTTATACTCTCTCAATCCAGCAGTCTACAAGTCCAAATTCAGGGCATCAGCTCCAGGGGAAGACTTTCTCTCTGTGTTGGCTCTGGAAGAAGGTCTTTGTCATGCAGCAGTCTTCCTTTGGTCTGGCAGCATCTCAGCAGAGGAACTTCAGGTCCAAAGGACTTGCTCTGATCCAGCACTGCTATCTTGGTGATATGAGGTACCCAGGCCTCTCTGCTCACTTCTGTCTTTCACCTCTCCAAAGAGATTTGTTTAAAACGCTACCTAATCTTGTGGATTCCATAAATATAACTACTACTAATCCATCTCATTATATCAGATGACAAAATGATAGACAATCATACAGTACTGGGAATCATGATCTAATCAAGTTGACAGATATTTTGGGAGGACATGATTCAATCCATGACATTCCACCCTTTGTATCTCAAAAATTCATGTCCTTGCTACGTGTAAAACATATTCACTGTATCGTATCAGTCTTAAATCACCTCCAAATCCAAAATCCAAGAGTTCCTCTTCGTCTGTTAAACCTAGAATACAAGTTATCTACTTCCCAAGCACAATGGTATAACAGTCATAAGGTAGAGGTTTCTATTACAAAGAGGAGAAACTGGAGGGAAAGATGCCATGACAGGCACTAAGCAAATTAGTTGAACACAATACATTAGCCCTCAAGGCTTGAGATTAATGCTCCTAGCAAGCAATGCTCCTAGACAATTTACATAATGGCCCTGCCATACAAACTCTGGGTATTGTTAATACCCCAGATTCTGAGTGGAGGCCCCATGGCCCTAGGCTTCAGCTCCACCTTCTAGGTCCACTGGGACAGCAATTCTCTTTCCACGGCTTTAGGCACACCATTCTCCTAGTCCATGTGAGTGGCAACTCTACCCTTAGAAACACCAGAGGCCTTGGCTTCACCTCTGAAACTCCAGAGGTCCTGGACATAGAGACCAAGGCAGCTTGGCTTCACATGTTCCTTGTCTCTTCAGCTTCTGCTTCCCAGTTCCTTGGTCTCTCGGCCCCTTGGATCTCATCCCTACCTCTGCCCTGCTGTGGCAAGTGTTTTCAAAGCTCTATGGCTCCACCAATAGGTGCCCGAAGGCACCCCATTCCTCCAATAAACTTCAGCCAAAAGGAACTCAGCTCTCTTTCTCTCATGGGTCAGCAACCCAAGCTCCACTAATAAGTGTCCAGAGGTACCCTACTCTGCCAGGAAGCATCCTGCTCTAAGGCATTCAACTATCTCACTATGTGAGTCAGCTCCCTCACTGTCTGGCACTGGTCTCCTGGTTCTGCCCCAGCTGATCCTCTGCTGCTATCTGTCCTCTACAGCTAGCATTTCTCTGTAGCTGCCAATCCATTGCTGCTGCTTCTTACCATTTGTTCTGTCTTCAGTGTTAACAGTTCTCCTCACTTCCTTCACAATTTCAAAACTACTCCCACATTTTAACTATCTGTTGGAACAGCAACCCACTCCCAATACCAAATTCTGTCTTGATCATCTAATGCTGCTGTAACAGAAATACCACAAGTGAATGACTTTAACAAAGAGTAATTTATTCTCTCATAATATAGTAGGCTATAAATCCAAATTCAGAGGATCAGCTACCAAAGAAGGCTTTGTCTCTGTGTGAGCTCTGGAGGAGGGTCTTTGTCATCAATCTTCCCTTGGTCTGGGAGCATCTCAGTGCAACAACTTTAGATCCAAAGGACTACTTTCTTGGTGGTATGAGTTCCCCACGTCTCTCCACTTGTTTCTGTCTTTTACATCTCAAAAGAAATTTATTTAAGACACTAACCTTGTAGAGTTTATCAACATAACTGGCACTAACCAATCTCATTACATCATAAACCTGCTGCTGTTGAGTTGATTCCAAATCATAGCAACCCGACAGGACAGAGCAGAACTGGTGGATTTGAACTGCCACCCTCCTGATTAGCAGCCATAGCTCTTAACCACTATGCCACCAGGGTTTCCCACTACATCATAGTGATAGGCTTTATAATGCATACAGAAATCATATCAAATGACAAAAATGTAGACAATCATACAATACTGGGAATCATGACACAGCCCAGTTGACAGATGTTTTGAGGGAATGATACAATTCAATCTATTATGCCACATATTTTTCTACTCTGCTTTGTATTATCTACTTCTCTAATTCCCTTTCCCCAGTGAATGTGAACTCCTTGACAGCAGATCTCTGTCTATTTTTTCACTAAATCTCCACTGCCTAAAATGGGCCAGGACAAAGTAGGTAAGGCAATCCTCACCTTCCATACTTCCTGCTTACCTACAACCAGTAGTTAAAAACTGACCTAGCAACACCTATTGCATGAAAAATTTGAGATACATGCAATGGTTCATAACAACAAATGGCTGCTATTTTGTGATGTGGATCAAAATATTGTTATTATTACTGTATTATTACATTAAAGATGTTTTAGTATATCTAGAAGTCTTTTCTGAATACTTTTTAATGTAGAGAAAGGTAAAGTATATACTACATACTAACAGAAATATTTCACTAATTGATGTTAGGTATTGACCATACCTAACTGTACTGACTTAGATGCAAACTTGACTTAAAGGCAGAGTTAAGAATGGAACTTGTTCATAATCTGGGGACTGCCTGTACTCAATAAATATTTTTGAATGAATTAAAGTATGGACAGGTGAGCTAGCAAAAAGACAAAATTTGACTCAAAATCTTCAAGAATTCTGTCTTAGTCATCTAGACCTGATATAACAGAAACACCACAAGTGAATGACTTTAAAGAGAAGTTTATTCTGTCACAGTCTACAAAACTACAATTCCAAACTCAGGATGCCAGCTCCAGGGCAAATGCACTTTCTCTCTGTCAGCCTGGAAGAAAGTTCTTGGGTTGCATCAGTCTTTTTCTGGTCTGGGAGCATCTTGGTGCAGGAAACTCAGGTCTAAAGGCATGCTCTGCTCCCAGGTCTGCTTTCTTGATGGCATCAAGTCCCCAGTTCTCTGCTTGCTTCCCTTTCTTTTATGTCTTGTAGGATAAAAGATGATGCAAGCCACACTCCAGGGATACCGTCTCTGTAAAGGTGTTACCCACACTAATCCTCTTTAAGATGACCTAATCTTGCTCTATTAACCACAGGCAATGATTTAGCATTCACAACACAGCAAAATCACAAAGTAAAGGACAATCACACAACACTGGGAATCATGGCTCAGTCAAATCATTATATACTTTTTTGAGTGGGACAAATTCAATCCATGACAGATTTCTACAGTGGAAGCCACTGGTATTCTACTCAGGCCCCCTTTGGATCCTTTTTATACTACTGTTTTCCCCAGCTTCTAAGTTTTTCCCCTAAAGGTTCACACTTGCAGTGTTCTTCAGAGAACTGGAAGCACTGGAATGTTATATCCACAAAGGATGGCCCACAATCAATTGCAGGTGCAGGAAGATGAAAGCTTCACTGTCTTGCCTTGAGGCATGGAAAACACTGCAGTGACTCTGTGATTTAGATGCCCATGGAACCTAGTGCGGCCTGTGACTGACTCAGAAACTACAACCTTACTTGGCCTCTTCCTCTTCTTTTTTCTGTCTCCCCTACCCCCTCTCTGGTTTCTCCTGGGACCACTGCCTTAAGAAATCACCTGCACATGAATCCTCATCTCAGAATCTGATTCAGTGGAAACTTGTCAAAGACAATCCCAGATAATGGAATTATCATATATAGACTCTAAACCAACTGTGTTTAATGCTCAAAGAATTAAAAGACAGAACCACAAACAATGAGAAAAAAAAATGAATAACTATTAAAAACAAACAGGCATACAGTTATACACACACACACACACACACAGAAAAGAATCCAATAGAACTTTTAAAATGGAAGATAACAACCCTGAAATAAACTCAGAAGCTAGCTTCTATGGTAAAATATACACAGCTAAAAAGAGAATTTGTGAACTGGAAAAAAGATCTGAATAATATATCCAGAATGTGTTCAAAAGATGTAGGGAAATTGAAAACATGAAAGAGAGGCTAAAAGATATGAAAGACGTAAGATGGTCCAATGTACACCTAATTAGAACTGTACAAGGGAAGTAAACCAGAAACATCACTGTTAGGTATATACCCTGTAGAAAATTATTAATCAGAAGTCATACACAAGAATATTTATGATAGTGTTGTTTGCAGCAGCCCCAAACTGAAAACATGTATAATGTTCATCAAGAGGAGATTAGATAAATAAATTACAGCAAGTTCACATAACAAGAGTATCGATGAAGATGGAGGTACTAAATCTACAAGCAATAACATGGATGAATCTCAAAAACATTCTTAAAATCCTCAGTAACAAGCAAAATTCAACCATATATTGTTTATGAATACATACATATGTATATACTAAAACCATCATGCATCTCTGTCAATTTGTTATACTATGGTGGCTAGCATGTTGCCGTGATGCCAGAAGCTGCATGTTAGCACTGGTATTTCAAATGCCAGCAGGGTCACCCACAGTGGACAGGTTTCAGAAGAGCTTCCAAACTAAGACAGACTGGGAAGAAGGACTTTGTCAGTCTACTTCTGAATAAATTAGCCAGGGAAAGCCTTATAAATAGCAGCGGAATATCATTTAACACAGATCTGGAAAACAAGCCCCTCAGGCACTAGGGAAGACATTTTCTCAAAGTAGAGTCGACTTTGATGACATGACAGAGTCAAGCTTTTGGGACCTTTTGCTGATGTAGCATGACTCAAAATGAATAAACAAAAGAAAGCAGACGCAAATATCCACCAATAATTGGAATATGGAATGTACAAAGTATGAATCTAGGAAAACTGATGATGGTTACAGTGGTTATAACAATGGGATCAAACATAGCAATGACTGTAAGGATGGAGTAGGACCCAGCAGTGTTTTGTTGTGTTGTATACAATGTCACTGTAAGTTGGAGCCAACGTGATGGCACTGACAACAATAATATATAATGAAAACTGTTTATTAAAGCAAAATAATGGTAAATACAAAATACAGGAGACTGGCTACCTCTGATAAGTAGACAAAGGGATGAGATCCAAAAGACGCACTAAGGGTATTTATTGAGAATGTTCTAGATCTTAAGTTGTGTGATAGGTTCGTAGGTTTTCATAATATCATTCTTCATGGTGTTTACAGCAAATATGCTATAAGTAATATTGGCAGAATCTCTATGATGGGTGCTGAAGACTGTAAGATCTTCCCAGTCTTACAATATCTTTGAAATCAGAGGCCATGGCAGGAATCGTGTATCTTAATTTGTCTTTGAGCTGGTTACTCACCATTTACAGATCTAAATTTTTTCATAAAATAATGGGGATAATATCTGCATCATTAAGCTTATGAAGAGAAATAACAAGGTTAAATTAGTAGACTATAATCTCAGTGGTGAGCAGGACTATGTCTCTCTTGGTTGTCAATGTGTCCCCTGTGCATGAATCTCAAACTAAAATTCAGGATATTTCAATTTGGGTCTTGCAATCATTAGGAAAACAGGTCAGAATACACCTCAGGAGGGCCACTCATGCTCTGGCTATCACATGCTGAAGCTAGGCATGCCCTGCCAAGAAAGAACATGGAACCTCAACTCTCCAACCTTATATGACACAGAGGGGAAAATTACAAACTCATTCAGGCTGAACAATGAATTCCAGTTGGAGAAAGAATTTACATTATGAGGAGAAAACCCTTAGGATTGTGACTCCAGTGATGGAAGCAGAGTAGTTAAACCTAAGTCTTAGGTTTCCAGCTTTTTCTGCTCAGATGCACTGTAATATATGACAAAAGAAAGTGTGAAAATGCAGAGAATATGACACACAAGACCAACTAAGAGAAACAAAGCTATTGCAATTCATCTCAGGTATAATCTGACTTACCTAATGTTTTCCATCGCATTTGTTATCTGCTGTTGTTCAATATCATAGAGTTTCACCTTGAAGCCTCCACTGGCAAATAACATAGCCCAGCTTTGCCCAATGAGGCCACTAAAGGGAAAGAAAAATTAAGAAAGTTTTCACATTAACTTAATAAGTAAGCCGCTTTTATTTCTAAACCAAAATAACTTATTTTAAATTATACATCGTCCTATTCTTAAAATATTTAACATCTTAAAATTACATATTTTAATAACCATATTTATTTTAAATGATATATGTTTTCACATTGAAGTTCCTGAATCCCAGACTCCAGTGCTAGCATTAATATTACACATGGAGTACCGCCACATGCCAAATAGTTTATCATACATTCACATTGAAAAAATGATCACATAACAGGGAATGGGCAGGATGTCACAGAGTTGAAAGGACCCTATATGAATCCCTATTTGTATTAGGCAATTAACTCATTTTGAAAAAGAGATAGCATGTGTCCTTTTCTCCACAAATAAATAATAACTACAACTACCACCAGCACTTGACATTTATTACATGTCAGGTATTATCACCGCAAACCATCTGTCCATCTGTTGTACTGTAAAGGCTTGCACGTTGTTGTAACACTGGAAGTGAATCCACTGCTATTTCAAATACCAGCATGATCACCCACTGTGGTCAGGTTTCAGCACAGCTTTCAGACTAAGACAAATGAGGAAGAAAGGCCTAGAGATCTACTTCTGAAAATCCATCAATGAAAACTTTTATGGTTTACAACAGAAGACTGTCTGATTCTCTTGCTTTGGACATGTCATTAGGAGGGACTAATCACTGGAGGAGGATAGCATGTTTAGTGAGGTAAAGACCAAACCCATGGCCATCAAGTCAGGTCCAACTCATAGTGACCCTAGAGGTCAGGGTGGAACTGCCCCATAGAGTTCCCAAGGAGCACCTGATGGATTTGAACTGCCAACCTGTTGGTCAGCAGACACAGCACTTAACCCACTACACCACCAGGGTTTCCTTGGTGAGGTAGAGGGCCCTCAAGAACCCTCAGTGAAGTAGGAGACCCTCAGTGACATAGACTGGAAATATAGCTGCAGAGATGGACTCATTGCGATTGTGAGGATGAGTCAGACCAAGCAATGCTTCAATCTATTCTACACAAAGGCACCATAAATCAAAGTTTACTCAATGGCAACTAATGGCAACCAGGCACCTGCAAATACTTGTATTAACTTTACAACAACTGCCTTAGTCATTTAGTGCTACGGTAACAGAAATATAACAAGTGGATGCCTTTTACAAAGAGAAGTTTATTTTCTCACAGAAAAGCAGGTTCAAAGTCCAAATTCAGGATATCAGCTCTAATGTGAAGTCTTTTTCTGTCAGCTCTGGAGGAAGGTCCTTGTCATCAATCTTCCCCTAGAATGGAAGTTCTGAGCTGCAGGGACCCCAAGTCCAATGGGTGCATTCTGGTTCCAGTACTGCTTTTTTGATGGTATGAGGTCCCCAGCTCTCTTGTTTGTTTTTCTTTCCTTTACATCTGAAGAGACTGTATCAAGGCACAATACAATCTTATAGATTGATGCCTGGCCTACTAACACAACTGCCACCCCCGTTAATATCACAAAAGCAGGATTTACAGCATATAGGAACATCACACAGTGCTGGGAATGGTGGCATAGCCAAATAGCTACACACAGTTTTGTGGTGACACAATTCAATCCATGACAACAAACTGATGAGGCATTGTGATTACATTCTGCTGAGTCGATTCCAACTTATAGTGACCCTATGTACAACAGAATGAAAGACTGCCTGGTCCTACACCACCCTCACAATCCTTGCTATGCTTGAGCCCATTATTGCAGCCATTAGGTCAATCCATCTCACTGAGGGTCTTCCTCTCCTTCACCGACCCTCTACCTTATCAAGTTTGATGTCCTTCTCCAGGGACTGATCCTTTCTGATAACATGACCAAAGTCTTTGAAATGTAGTCTCACCATCCTTGCTGAAGGTACATTCTGGCTGTACTTCTTCTGAGACAGATTTGCTCATTCTTTTGGGAGTCCATCATATATTTAATATTCTTAGCCAACACCACAATTCAAAGAGGTCAGTTCTTTGGTCTTTCTTATTCATTGTCATGAATTGAATTGTGTCCCCCCTAAAAATGCGTGTAGTAGTTTGACTGGGTGATGATTCCCAGTCCTGTGTGACTGTCCTCTATTAGAAATTTTCCTATGCTACAAATCCTAATCTCTGCCTGTGGTTAGTAGTTTGGATTATGTTAAATAGGATTAGGGTGGGATTAAAACACCCTTAGGAAGATAGGTTCCCTGGAGTGTGGCTTATATCACCATTTATCCTACAAGAGATAGAAGGAAAAGGAAGCAAACAGAGTTGGGGACCTTACACCATCAAGAAAGCAGCACCGAGAGCAGAACACATCCTTTGGACCTGAGGTTCCTGTGCTGAGATGCTCTCAGACCAAAGAAAGACTGTTGCAACACAAGGATCTTCCTTCAGAGCCTACAAAGAGTGGGTTCCCCTGGAGCTGGCACCCTGAATTCAGACTTCCAGCCTACTGGACTACATAAGAATAAATTTTTTCTTTGCTGAATCCATTGACTTGTGGTATTTCTGTTAGAACAGTACCATATGACCAACACAGTCATCATCCAGCTTTCAGATATATGTGACGTGACTGAAAACACTATAGCTTGGGTCAGGGTCTCTTTAGTCTTCAAAGTGATATCTTTGTTTTTCAACATTTTAAAGATGTCTTTTACAGCATATTTGTCCAATGCACTGTGTTTTTTGATTTCTTGAGTGCTACTTTCCTGAGTGTTAATTTTTGGATCCAAGTAAAATGAAATCCTTGACAACGTCCATCTTTTCTCTATTTTACCACTATGCTGTCTTCTGGTCCAGTTATGAGGATTTTTGTTTTCCTTATCTTCAGATATAAACCATACTGAAAGCTGTGGTCTTTGATCTTCATCAGTAAGTGCTTTGAGTTCTCTTCATTTTCAGCAAGCAAGGTTCTGTCTTCTGTACATGGCGGATTGTTAGTGAGTCTTCTTCCAATTCTAATGCCACTCTCTTCTTCAGATACTTGAATTATTTGCTCAAAATACAGATTTAATAGGTATGGTGACAGAATACAATCTTAATGCACATCTTTCCTGACTTTAAACCATGGCATATCCCCTTGTTCTGTTCAAATGAAATCAGGTGTCTCAACTGGATGTTCTGGAATTCCAGTTCTTTGCAGTCAGCTGTACTGTGAGGGCTTGCATGTTGCTGTATTACTGGAAGCTATGTCACTAGTATTCAAACACCAGCATGGACACCCATGGAGGGAAGGTTTCAGCAGAGATCCCAGATGAAGACAGCCTAAGAAGGACTCAGCAGTCTTATTTCCAAAAAGAATTGTCTACTGAACATTTTATGAATGGCAGTGAAACACTGTCTGATACAGTGCTAGAATGATGAGCATCTCAGGTTACAAGGTACTCAAAATACTTTCATAGAGGTAGGTGCTGTTATTTCTAGGTTTTTTTGTTTGTTTGTTTGTTTTTTTGCATGAGAAAAATTAGGCACCAAAGATTTAAAATCACACAAGATGTAAGTGCTGGAGCTATAATATGACCCAAGCAATCTGACTTTTGAGTCCTCACTTTTTAATAATTTATTTTGAGTAGGCAGCACTAAGATGGGGGAGTAGTCAGGTGCTTCCTGTTATTCCTTTAACAACAAAGATTTTTTAAAAAAGAATCAATTATATACAATATTCCAGGAGCCCTAAACATCAAAGGCAAAGCTGAGAAATCAGAATGAGAAACTGAGAAGGGAGAGTAAGTCCACAAGTACCTAAGACTGACCAGATATGATCCAGCAAGAATACACATCCACAGGAGGATTGGCAGCAGCCATGATGGTGAGAAAAGCAGTGGCATTCAGAGAATATTTACCTCAGCAGATGCTGAGGGACTAAGCAGAATAGAGCCCTTTCATGCCTCCAAAATCAGTGAAAAGAGGCATTTGATCATCAAAAGCTAACTGGTTTGTGTCTAACCTGCCATGTGCAGACTAAAACCTTCCTTCACAATAAAACTGTCTCCCTTTTCCCAGTGCATGTCCCTCCCTTACCTGCACTGCTCCCTTTTCCATATTCTGATGCACTACTGGAGCCAGAAAAAGGCCCCCTTACCCACACCCTGAGCTATTCTCTCAGGCTTGGAGAGGGAGAATTGTTGAAGATTTGTTGACAGAAAACTTCCTTGATATCATGACAGATGAAAAGATATCTATTCAAGATGCTCGTCAAACTCCACACAAGGTAGATCCCAAAAGAAAGATATTAAGACATATTATAAACAAATTTGCTGAAACTAAAGATAAAGAAAGAATTTTAAAAGTGGCTAGAGATAAACAAAAAATAATCTACAAAAGAGAGTGAGACTACACTCTGACTACTCAGCAGAAACCATGCAAGAAGGCAATGAGATGAAATACACAAAGCTTTGAAGGAAAATAATTTCTAGCCGAGAATTATATTCAGCATAAATATCTTTCCAATGTGATAACAAAATTCTGACATTTACAGATAAATACAAATTTAGAAAATTTGCAAAAACAAACCAAAATGACAAAAAATATTAAAAGGAGTCCTTTGGTTGGAAAATCAGTAACATCAGATAATAAACAAAGACTAGAACACAGGAACTAAAAAACAGATATCAAGCCTGAAAGGGAATTTACAAAAATAAAGGTGTAGTACTGAAAACAGAGAAACAAAGATGTCACTATGTAAAAGACGACATTACAGTAAAAAGGGGAGACTAAAAAATGTAGTCATAGATTTCTCATATGGAGAGGACATAAAGGTAATACAACAAAATTATTAAAGACTAGATTAAATTTAGAAAAATAGGGGTAAATATTAACATAATCACAAAGGAAATGAACAATCCTACACATCAAAACAAAAAACAAGACAATACAGTCTCAGCAAACAGAAAACCAGTAACAATAAAAAAGATGAAAAAAACACACATGAAGAAAAACATCTCAGCACAGTAATTGGAACAAAAAAACTGTCAAAAAACAAACATCAAAATGACAGTACAAAAATCATAACTATCAATAATTACGCAAAATGTACATGGATTAAATACACAAGGAGTGGCAAATGGATTTTAAAAAAAGATCTCCTGTGCCTATAAGAGACATATCTTAGACTTAAAGATACAAACTAAAATTCAAAAGGATGGAAAAAATATACTGAGCAAACAACATTCAAAAAACAGTGGGAATGGCAGTATTAATTTCCAATAAAATAGGCTTTAAAGTAAAATCCACCACAGCGACAAGGAATGACCTTATATAATGGTTAAAGGGTCAATACTCCAGGAGGATATAACCATATTAAATATTTATGCACTCAGTGATAGGGTCCCTAAGTACATCAAACTCGTGTTAACAGCCTTGAACAAAGAAATAGACAGCTACACAGTAACAGTAGGAGACTTCAACAAACCACTTTCAGTGAAGCACAAAACATCTAGAAACAAGCTCAATAAAGACACAGAAAATCTAAATGCCACAATCAACCGATTTGACTTCACAGACATAAAAAGAACACTCAACCCCAAAGTAGCCAAGTATGCTTTCTTTTCCAACTGAAAATGGAACGTTCTCCAAAACAGCCCACATATTAAGCCATAAACCAAGTCTTAACAAAATCCAATGCACTGAAATACTGCAAAGTGTCTTTTCAGACCATGGAGCCATAAAAGTCAAAATCAGTAACAGAAAAAGCAAGGGGAAAAAAATCAAACACACAGAAACTGAACACATCTTGCTCAAAAACTATCAGTTATAGAAAAAATCAAGGATGGACTAAAGACATTCACAGAAACAAATGAGAATGTAAACACATCCTACCAGAACTTTGGGGATGCAGCAAAAGCAGTGCTCAGAGTTCAATCTACCTGAATGAATGCATATATCTAAAAAGCACAAAGAGCCTAAATCAAAGTATTAACCCTACAACTTGAACAAATAGAAAGAGAGCATCAAAAGAGGTCTTTGGGCACCAGAAGAAAGCAAATAATAAAAATTAAAGCAGAACTAAATGAACTAGAGAATAGAAAAACAGCTGAAAGAGTAAACAAGAACAAAAGATGGCTTTTTAAAAAGATCAAGTAAATCATTAAGCCGTTGGCCAAATCAACAAAAGAAAAACAACAGAGGAAGCAAATAATCCAAATAAGAAATGATGGGTGACATCACAACAGACCCAACTGAAATTTAAAAATCATAACAGAATACTTTGAAAACTTGTACTCTAAGAAATTTGAAAACTTACAAGAAATGAGAAATTTGTAGAAACACACTATCTCGCTAAACCAACACAAACAGAGATAGAATAAGTAAATAAATCCATAACAAAAGAACTGAAAAGGTAATTTAAAAACTCCCAACAAAATAAAAAGCCCTGGCCCAGATGGTTTCACTAGAAAATTCCACCAAACTTTCAGGGAAAAATTACTGCCGCTATTACTAAAGGTATTTCAGTGTATAGAAAAGGAGAGAGCATTCCCAAACTCATTCTATAAAGCCAGCATAACCCTGATACCAAAACTCAGTAAACCCAAAACTCCATTGCCCCATAGAATTTCCAGGGAGCACCTGGCAGATTTGAACTGTCGACTTTTTGGTTAGCAGACATAGCACTTAACCACTACACCACCAGGGTTTCTTCATGAGAGACACTCTTCTGTAATGTTCCTTTTTTGTGACATCTTTACCTGGTTTGGAAACCGTGGTGGCACAAGCAAAAAAAAATGTAAGCAGTTCCAGATAAACATAAATTTAGGGAATTTGCAAAAACCAAAACAAAATTGCAAAAAAATACTAAATTCAGTCCTTTGGTTAGAAAATCAGTGACAGCAGGTAACAAACCAAGACCAGAACACAGAACAGAGCAACTGGATACCAACTCAAATAGAAGAATCACAAAAATAAATCATAGGCAAAACACTGAAAATAGAGAAACAGAGATGTCATTATTTAAACATTATAACAAAGAATAGGAACCCAAAAGAAAATGTAGTCATAGATCTTTTATATGGATGAACTCAAGGTGACATAAGAAAATTAAAGACTAGTTTCAATTTAGAAGAATAGGGGTAAATATTAAGTTAACCACAAAGGAAACTAGCATTCCTGTGCATCAAAATAAAAAAATAAGACATAAAGTCTCAACAAATACAAAACTACCAGTGCTAATAAAAATGAAAACACATAAAGAAAAAAGATTCAGCACAGAAAATCAAATGGATCAAAGGAATCGTCTACATCCCCTCCCCCCAAAAATCAAAATGACAGCACCGAGCTAATATCTATATATCACAGTGATTCTAGAGAAATAAGTGCTATCATACAAACAGATACATGCTCACCAATGTTTACTGTAGCACCATCCACAACAGCAAAAAGATGAAGTCAACCTAGGTGCCCATCAACACATGAATGGAGAAACATACTATGACATATTCACAAAGTGTAATATTATGCAATGATAAAGAACAACAATGATCTTAGGAAACATTTCATAATATAGAGTCATCTCAAAGACATACTGAGTGAAATTGGCCAGTTACAAAAGGACAAATACTGTATAAGACCACTATTATAAAGGCTGAAGTAAAGGTTCAAGCACAGAATAATCTTGAGTGGCTACAAGGGTGGGGAGGAAGAGAAAGGGGTATTCATAGATTAGATAGTAGACAGGAATTGGATTAGATGAAGGGAGCGACAGCCTGCAGCAGGAGGAAGGCTAGCACAACTGGTCTACAGCAAAAGCGAAAGGTTTTCTAAATACAACCTAACATTCGGAAGGACAAAGTGGCAGAGACAGGGGCCCTGGGACCATGGTTTCAGGGGACATCTAGGCTAACTGGCATAACTAAGCTTTTTTAAGGAAAATACTCTGCATACTACTTTCGGTGAGTGGCATCGGGGGTCTTAAAAGCTAGCAAGCTGCCATCTAAATAGCATCCATTGGTCCTAAACTACCAGAAGCACAGAAGTGTGAAGGCGATCAAAGACAGGAGGAAAACATGAGCCCAGCAGACAAAGGCTATATTAGCATGAGACCACCTATATTAGCCTGGCCACCACCAGTGACTGCCCTGACAAGGAACACAACATAAATCTCTGATGTAGAGGGAGAAAAATGGGTGTGCAGAACTAGAACTACACTGAGAGATCACACTTGATGGTCCTGCAGACTGGAGGGTCCCCTGAACACATGACTCCTGGAATCTCTATAGGCCTAGAGCAGAAACCAGTAACGACACTAACTCTTCAGACACAGAGTGGACTGGACTATAAAACATAGAGTGACACTGGTGAAGAACATGCTTCTTGACTGAAATACGTACATGAGGGTGTCTAAGTAGCTCCCATCCAGAAGCGAGAGGCTGGAAGAGGAAAGGAGTTGGGTGAATGTATATAGGAAATACAGGGTGGAAAGGAAGAGTGTGCTGTCACAAGTGGGTGGGGAGGGCAGCGGCAGGAGAGCAGTTACAGTTGCATAGTAGTGTGGTGCAGTGTTTCACATGACAAATTGATTTGGATTGTAAACTTTCACTTCAAGCACAATAAAAAAATTTTTTCAAGTGCTCAGCAAAGGACAACACCAAAAAACAAACAAACAAACCCCTGCATTGATGTGGGTATGTCAAAGGGATACATGAGCCAGCTGAAAGAGATACCAATGGCCAAAACTGGAATAATTTGAGCAACACAATAAATACTGGATTATAGCCCAAAGTACAAAATAATGTCTATGCATCCATAGTGATAGAGATGACTGAATACACAAATGGGAGAGAGGAGACAAACTCCCCCTGCAGAAGCTTTCTAAAAGATAGAGGTCGATATTTGTTCTCAAGGAAGGAAAATATTAACTCCCCACTACTTTCAGTGTGAACTATGTTTAGTGCATTCCTTCCAAAAAGTACAGTATGAAATTGGGGGAAAAAGTCACTTTACAGTGGAGGAACTGACAAAAAATACTTCAGCCAGGTTATCAGGATTAATGTCATCCGTGATAAGTAATGACCTTGCTACGATGTGATAAGAATGGCACTTTACCTCTGTGGTTTTCCTCCCCGAAACAAGAAATACATAGAATCTAATCACAAAAAATACATCAGAAAAATACAAAAAAAAAAAAGTCCTACCAACACCTGGCCAGTATTCCTCAAAATGCTGAAAGTCATCACAAAAAAAAAACACGAAAAATGTGAAAAACAGTCGCTGCCAAGAGGAGCCTAAAGAGACATAACAACTAAATGTAATGTGGTGTTCTGAGAGGGATCTTGGGTGTCATGGATTGAATTTTGTCCCCAAAAAATATATATAGAAATTTGACTGGGCCATGATTATCAATATTGTTTGATTGCCCTGCGTTTTGTGATCCTCCTATGCTGTAAAAGCCTAATCTCTACCTAGGGGTAACAGGATTATGTTAAAAGAAGATTAGGGTGGGATCGCAACACCTTCACTAAAGGAGTTTCCCTGGAGTGTGGCTTGCACCACCGTTAATCCTTTCGGATTAACCACAAGAGATAAAAGGAAAGGGAAGCAAGCAGAGAGTTGGGAACCTCACACCATCAAGAATGCAGCACTGGGAGTAGAGCACATCCTTCAGACCTGAGGTTCCTGCACCAAGATGCTCCCTGACCAAGGATGGATGGAACACAAGGAGTGTCCTCCAGTACTGACGAAGAGGAAAAGTCTCCTGGGGTAGACACCCTGAATTCAGGAATGTAACCGAGTGGGCTGGGTGAGAACAAACTTTTCTTTGTTAAAGCCATCCACTTTGTGGTATTTCTGTTAGAACAATATAAAATGACTACGAATTTAGTGCCAAGAGAACAGGATGCTGCTCTGACAGATACCTAAAATGGGGAAGAGGTTTTGAAACTGTGAATAGGCAGAAGACTCAGAGGAAATCAAGAACTATTTACCCCGAAGAAGGTGCAAATGGTGAGAAACAAGCAGCAGAGGACAAAAAGCAGCAGCAGCAGAACCAGATCAGTGAGAGACAGCACTGGAGCCAACCCACAGAGCAGGAAACCTGAGTGCTTTTGCACAGATGTTTCCTGGCAGGGCAAGGTAGGGAAGGTACCTCTGGGTACTTGAGTCAGTGGAGCTAGGCTTGCTGGCCCACAGAGCAAGAGAGCTGAATACCTGTGGGCAGGAGGGCTCGAAGCAAAGCAGGGTGCCTTCCAGCACTTAAATCAGTGGAGCTACAGAGCTTTGGAACACTTGTCTCAGCAGAACAGATATGGGCCTGAGGCCTGGGCCATGAGGCCACAAGAAGCAGAAGCTGAAAAGACCAGAAACACAGAAGCTGAGCTGCTGCCGTCTCAAAAGATATGGCCTTGACCTCAGGGATTTGAACGGGTGAAGCCATAGCTTCCTGTGCTTCTAAGGGTGGAACTGCCACTCACTTGGGCTTAGGGCGCACCTAAAGTCAAGAGGACAGAATTGTTGTCCCAGTGGGCCTGTAAGGTGGAGCTGTAGCACAGGGCCAAGGGGCTTCCACTCAGTATGTGGAGCGTGTGGCCAATACTTGGAGTCCAGAGGGCAAGGCCATTATGTAAAATGTCTCAGAGAACGGAAGGTTATTTTCAAAGCTTTGAGAGCTAATGTATTCTGCTATAGTGTCTGTTTATGTCTTCTTTCCCTGCAGTTTCTCCCATTTGTAATGGAAATGTATAGCTTGTGCCTGCCTGTTCTACTACTGTACTTTAGAGGCAGATAACTTGTATTCTCGATTTCACAGATGTAGAGAAATTTTTGTATTTTGGACTTGGAACGGATTTAAGACTTCTGCTGTCATAAGGGATGAACATGTTTTTGCTATGACTTCTGCTATAATTGGATGAATGTGTTGTATGTTTCAAAGATGCAGTTTGGGGGGGCATAGGGTAGAACATCATGGATTGAATTTTGTGCCCCCAAAATTAGGTGCAGAATTTGCCTGGGCCTTGATTATCAATATGGTGTGATTACCCTCCATTCTGTGATTTTCCTATGCTGTAAATCCTAACCTCTCCCTGTGGGCAATAGACAGGACTATGTCAAAAGAGAATTAAGGTGGGACTCAACATCCTTACTAAAGAAGTTTTCCTGGTGTGTGGCTTGCACCACACACTGCTGAAGAAAGCAGCTCCAGGAATATAGTACATCCTTTAGACCTGACATTTCCTGTGCCAAGATGTTCCCTGACCAAAGACTGATGCAACCCAAGGAGCTTCCTCCAAGAGCCAACAAAGAGGGAAAGCCTTTCCCCAGAGCAGATACCCTAAATTCAGACTTGCAGCCTGGTGGATTGTATAAGAATAAACTTTTTTTATTAAAGCCATCCACTCATGATATTTCTGTTGGAGCACACTAGCTAACTAAAACACTGGGCAAAAACATTAGGCAAAAACTGATGAAATATGAATATACTATGAATTGGAATTAATAATAATGTATCAGTCTTGGTTCATTAATTGCAAGATTATACCACACTAAAGCAAGATGTTAATATGGAAACTGAGCGGGGGAATAGATGTGAACTCTTGGTACCATCTTTGCAATTTTTCTCTAAAATTGTTTCTAAAAAGTCAATTTTATATTTTTTAAAATGAATGTATATGATAGCAATTTCACTCCTTTACCCAAGAGAAATAAAATCACATGTTCACACTAAAATTAGTATGTGAATGTTTATTAACAGTATTAAAAATAGTCAAAAAGTAGAAAACTCAAATTGTCCACAAATATACAAATGGATAAACAAAATGTGATGTATCTATATGGTGGGATACTATTCAGCCATAAAAAATATGAAAAAAGCCAGTCACGAAAGGTCACATATGGTATGATTCTCTTTATATGAAATTTCCAGCATAGGCAAATCCATAGCAATAGAAAGCAAGCTGGTGATTGAGGGCGGAGGGAAGGGCAGAATGGGGAGTGACTGCTAATAGGCAAGGATTTTCTTTTCAAGGTAAAGAAATGTTCTAAAATTAATTCTAGGAATGCTTGTGAATTCTAGGAAACTCTGTGAATATACTAACAACCATTGACTTGTACACTTTAACTTAGTGAATTATATATTAAGCCAAGCCAGCCAAGTGCCGTGTGAATTATATTTCAATACAGCTGTTACAAATAAATGAAGGTATGCGAACATGCTTTGAAACTAACTCCAGCCACAAAAATGTAATGCAATTATACTTAATAAGTACTTAAAAGTGGGAAACAAACAATGTAGAAAGGTACCTTGAATTGTGTTTATTAATACTTTCAATTGAGAATTTGCCATTGTGTGTATGTGTGTGTGCGCGCGCGTGCGTGCGTGCGTGCGTGCGTGTGTACAGCCATACAGGAAGGGAGGAAGAATCTCCTAGATTATTTACGTAAACCATCATCAAGTGAGATGGCTTTTTTCACACAAAGTAGCTATAGCTTTGTTCACACAGCTAACACACAGCAAAGTTTGATCAGGCCTGTTTAATTCCAAAATCCCGTGCTATTTCTACCCCAGCTGCAGTAAATCCAAGCTGGCCTGCCTAAAAAATGTACATCATAATGTTAGTCTCATATATTACAAGGAAAGAAGATAATATAGCTTTACTCATCATCTATGTGCTACTATGTGTGAAAATTCTCTCCGGGGACATAGGATATATATACCAGCAGTCAAGCCTCTTGGGAATTTACCTAGCCTGCTGTGTACTCAAACTCCAGATGTAGACAACATCTATATATATTCAGCATCTCACATTTCTAAAACAAAAAATTAATTTTTCCTGCAAAAGCCTAATTCTGGGTTTGGGCAAAGCTTACCTACCTTACCAGAGGGTGCCCGGGCATTTTCCCAAGCACTGAGACTATGTATATTTTTTAAATTAATTTTATTTTTTTACTGTTGTCATTAAGAATATACACAGAAGGTAAAAGAATTTAACCATTTCTACACGAACAACTCAGTGACATTGTTAATATTCATGTTGTGCAATCATTCTCACCCTCATTTTCTGAACTGTTCCTTCCCATTAACAGAGCTCATTGCTCCCTACATTTTCTACATAATATTTCAAGTTGATGTTGTCAGTTTAGTTCTATACAGACAGCTCTTAAAAGAGTATGATGCTCAAGGCAGTATTATTTACTAGTTAAGCTAAACCCTTATTTGGTTTAAAGACTTGAGGGTGTATTTTTTTGTTTATGACTGTCTCAGACCAATACTTCTGGGAGTTCATCCAGCCTCAATGGCACCACGAAGTCTAGTGTCCATAAGAGTTTGAAATCATGTTTTGAAAGTTTCTGCCTTTTGATCAGCATTCTTCTATAAAGCCTTTGATCAAAGTGTTCAATAACAGTAGTCAGGTGCCATCTAGTTCTTCTGGTCTCATGGCAAAGGAGGCAGTTGTTCATGTAGGCAGTTAGCCAAATATTCCATTTCTTCTCTCTTTTCCTGAATTTTTTCTTTCCTCTGTTATTCTAGATGAGTACAGACCAACTGTTATACCTTGGATGGCAGCTTGCAAGCTTTTAAGACCCCAGGAACTACACAAAAAACTAGGAGGTAGAACAGAAGCACTAAACAAAATATTAGGCCAGTTAAGAGTGATGTCCCATGAAACTATGACCCTAAACCTACAAACCAAGGAACTAAATCCCAAGAGGCATGTGGTTGTACACACACAGCCTCAGCAGCTGCTTTTTATTGTTTTTATTGTTGTTGTTGTAAATATATCACATGACATTTGGTAGCTAACTTTTTAGAGGTATACAACTTATTGACATTAGTTATATTAATCAGCTGTACAAATCTTTATCACTGTGATTTTTCTATCACCATAAACTGAAACTCTGTACTTCATAAACAGTAACCCTGCCTTACTTCTTCACTCCTGCCCCTGATAACCACTAATAAATTTTGGTCCTACATATTTACCTGCACTTGCCTTTTTACATACGAGGTCCAAAAAATTAAGTCTGCCCATTTAATTGTTCTAAGTGCTACACATCTCATTGCTGAATATCACTACAGTCACCTTCAATGTACTCGCAGTAGGAAGCTATTCACTGAAGCCAGCATCCAGTCCACCTTCAAAGCAATTTTAGAACTCTTCTAAAATGGCCATTGCACATGGTGGCATGGTGGCAACTTCATGAATTTAATTGTATAGTGGTCTGTGAGGGAGTTTTTAGCCAGTTAACAAATAACTGTATTGAAACACCCTACGTATTCACCTGATCTGGCCCCCAATGACTTTTTTCTTTACCTGAAGATAAAGGAAATATTGAAAGAAGACATTCTGATGATATTCAGGACACCAAGGGTAATGATGGCCATTCCATAAAAAGAGTTCCAAAATTGCTTTGAAGAGTAGACTAAGCACTGGAGCTGGTGCGTAGCTTCCCAAGTGGAGTACTTTAGAGGTGACCATAGTGATACTCAGCAATGAAGTAGTAGCACTTAATTGGCAGTTCTCACAAGTAATGTCATACAATATTTGTCCTTTGGGCTAGCAAGCTGCCACCTGAGGTACACCAAATGATCCCAACCCATCTGGAACAGATGGTGAACAAGAACACCAAAGACACAAGGAAAAATGAGCCCAGGTGACAGAAGGACCCATACAAATGGGAGACTGCATCAGCATGAGACCAGAAGAACCAGATAGTGCCAAAGGCAGCCGTGATAGGAAACATGATGTCAAGTCCGTGAGGCAACAAAAGAAAAAGAGGCGTGCAGCTCAAGAACTCTTCTAGCTGACCAGAATTGAGGGTCTGACAGCCTGGAGGGTCCCCTGGAAACATGGTCCCTAGACTTCCTGCTAGCCCTGACCTGAAACCAGTATTCATGTCAACTTTTCAGACAAGAATGGACTGGAATCGGGTACACAGTTGAGCATACGGTGTGCATATACTCTGTGGCTGTATACATTTATAGCAGGCTGTCCTACTGATTTCTTTATAGATGTGAGAGAAGAGGGAGGAGAGGAGGGGACAGGTGCTTGCTAAGAGATTACTAGAAGTATAGGGTGAAAAGGAGGAATGTGCTGTCACAGGGTGAGTAGAGAAGATGAAGCTGCAGATAGCTGGGCATGTGGAATTGATTAGGATTGTATGCTTTCACTTAATCATAATTAAAAAAGATGTTAAAATATCTATTTGTCCTTTTGTGATTGACTTATTTCACTTAGCATGTCTTCAAGTTCTAACCATGCTGTAGCATGTATCAAGACTTCATTTCTCTTTCTAGTTAAACAATATTCCACTGTACGTGTATACCAAATTTTCTTCATTCATTCAACCACTGATGAAAACTTAGATAATTTCCACTTTTTGGCTATTGTGAATAGTGCTGCAGTGAAAATTGGTGTACATTTGTCTGCTTGCATCACTGCTGTCAAGTCCCTTGGGTATATTCTTAACAGTAGAATTGCAGGGTCATATGATTGTTCTATTTTTAGTTTTTGAAGAACTACCACTGTTTCCCAGAATGTCTGTACCATTTTGCACTTCTACTGACAAAGTTTAAGATTTCCAATTTGCCCACATCCTCACTAATACTTGTTATACTCTGTTTTTTCTTAATATGAGCCATCTTAGAGAGAGTGAAATGGTGTATCACAGTGGTTCTGATTTGCATCTCTCTGATGGCTAATGCTGTTGAGCATCTTTTCATGTATTTGGTGGCCATTTAAACATCCTCTTAGATAAAATGCCTGGAAATATATATTTTAACACTCTTCTTAATATTGGCTTCCACCTCTTGGCTTCCACCCCCAGTAATATTCTCCCAATCAACCACAACTCCTGCGGTCTCTCACCAAGTTTAGTAACCACTCCATTGTATTCCCAAGGCTTGGATCTCAAAAGGAAACTTAGCCCACATAGGCATATATTCTCAAGACAGTCTTTCACCTGAGACCAAACCTAAAAAAATTCTACTTCTGACACTTATCTTACATGTGTATACATGGACAGATATGGATGAGAACAGGAGAAAAAGGACATCAAATGCAGTACCTCTGTATCAATGGAATCTTAATTTCTAGGTCTAAAGAATTAAACATTTTCCTTATTGGTTGTAAACAATTCTATCTTTAATCATAGACATCTAAGAATATGAAAAAGTTTGTATAATGATGTTAAAAAAAAAGCAATGCTTGTTAGCAATATAAATCTGTTGTTTCAATAGGGTAAGCAGCTCTTTACATGGTACATGACAAAAACTATCAAATCAAGCCCATTGCCTCTGAGTCAATTCTAATTCACAGCAACCCTTTGGACAGAGGAGAACTGCCCAAGATTTCCAAGCAATGGCTAGTGATTTGAACTGCTGACCTTTTGGTTAGCAGCCACAGATCTTAACCATCACAGAGACTTGATAAATGTTAGCTGTTGGCAACAAAAAAAGCTATCGTTATCTAGTGATAAATATTAAACATCAGCAGCTTCTTCCCATAGGGTTAAAATAAAGAACTCACTCATTCATTCACTTACTGATGAAGATCAAGGATCACAACCTTCAATATGGGTTGCACCTCAACATCAGGAAAACAAAAATCCTCACAACTGGACCACTAAGCAGCATTGTCATAAAGGGAGAAAAGATTGAGGTTGTCAAGGATTTTACTATACTTGGGTCCACAATCAACACCCATGGAAGCAGCAGTCAAGAAATCAAAAGAAGCATTGCACTGGGAAAATCTGCTGCAAAGTATTCAAAAGTAAGGATGCTACCCTGAAGACTAAAATGCACCTGACCCATGCCATGGTATTTTCAATCGCATCATATGCATGCTAAAGCTAGACCATGAACAATGAAGACAGAAGAAGAATTGATGCCTTTGAATTGTGGTGTTGGAGAAGAATGTCGAATGTACCATGGACTGCCAAAATAACAAATGGCTCTGTTCTGGAAGAAGTACAACCAGAGTGGTCTTTGGAAGCAAAGATGGCAAGACTGCATCTTACACACTTTGGACATACTGTCAGGAAAGATCAGTCCCTGGAGAAGGACATCGCACTCGGTAAAAATAGAGGTTAGTGAAAAGGAGGAAGATGCTCAACAAGATGGACTAACACAGGAGCCCCAAAAGTGGACTTAAGCATAAAAAAACAATTATGGACATGGCATAAGACTGGGCAGTGTTTCACACTGCTGTTCATACGGTCACTATGAGTCGGAACCAACTTGGTGGCACCTAACAACAACAACTCATTCACTGCAAAAATATTTTAAAAGTACCTACTACATGCAACTATAGGTGATCCTTCTGGTACCTAAAATATTGATGGCATGGCTTGCAGCACCACAGCTTCATTAGTAAGGATCAATGGCTAGAGGAGGACATCATGTTTGCAGAAGCAGTGGGACAGTAAAGTCATGGGAAACCCTCAGTGAGTGCACTGGCACACCAGCTTTAACAATGTAGATATGTTGAGAGTGATGTAGGACCAAGCAATATTTCATTCTGTTGTACATAAACTCACCATCAATCAGATCTGACTTGATGGAAGCAAACAACAACTACATGCCAACCACTGTTCTCAGTACTAGGGATGCAGCAGTGACAAAATAAAAATCCCTCTCCTAATAGAGTTTATAGTAAGGTAGGTAGTCAATAAACTAGGTAAGAAGACAGTATACTAGAAGATTAAAAGTGCTAGCAAGAAAAATAAGGCTAGGAACAGAAATAGCAAATAAGAGAAGTACAGACCGGCAGGTATAAACAATTTTTTCAGGGCTATCAGAGAATGCCTCACCAGGAAGATGACACCTTAGGAAAGATTTGAAAAGGATAGTAAATAAGTATGAAATATCTAGGGAATAATGTTCCTGGATGAGAAAAAATCAAATATAGAAGTCATTGTATCTGAAAATAATCCCCTCACTTATGCTCTCCTTCTAGACTCCTTGATGAGCCCCAGAGGAAACCAGAGCCACATTTATTAATAGAATAAAAGACTATTTCTTAAAAGAAAAACAAAATGAGGACAATATGGTCAAAACCAACCATGAGGCTACTGGGCTTGGAATGGAGTGAGGAAGAGAGTAGTAGTTGGTGAGGCCAACTACTGTCGTCACCAGATGTTTCCTGTGATCCCTCTAACAACAAAGACACACACAAAAAAACAAATGAATCAATTACATATGGCATTCCATGAGCCATGAACATCAAAATGAAAGTTGAGAAATCAGACTGAGTGACTGGGGAGGGAGAGTAGGTCCATAAGTACCCAGAACTGGCCAGATTTCATCTGCCAGGAATTGGCTACAGCCAGCATTGTGAATGGAGCATTGGCATTCAAAAAGTGTCTTCCTCAGGAGGAGAGAATGAGCAGTAGAGGCTCCACTCATACTTCCAGAATCTGTGATAAATGACACTCAATCATCAAAAGCAAGTGACTTGCATCTAACCCACTGCAGTCATGGATCTAAAACTTTCCCTCAGGATAATTGTCTTCTTTTTCCCAATGCCTTCCTCCACCCCCTCCACTGCACCTAGCTCTAGAGTCTGATGCCATTACTTGAGCCAGAAGTAAGACTCTTTACATGTGCCCTGAGCCATTCTCCTAGACACCAAAAGGGAATATTTTAACAAAGAGAGGAAGTGGGAAAAAACATGTTGACCCCCACTGAGCCAGAAACTCATGCCATAAATAGTTCCTTCAACTAGGATCAGGCAAAATGGAACACCCTTCATCATAGACACTCAGGGATAGCTACTAACCCTCTACCTTTTACAGCATGTACAGTCACATACCCATGTCTACACCAATCAACCCTGCCCATCTAGGACTGTAGGGCTGAGCCTGCACCACACATTTGGTGACTGACTACCTGGACACCTGACCTGTGCCCATACAATAAAAGTAAAAAAACTACTGGGTTCAAATGTCTACTAGCAGCATTAACCACTGGTGAAGGATACTAGAGCTTCAAGGCACCAATAACCAAACTAGCACACATGATGAGGCTATTTGGACATTTCAAAACAAAACAGGAAGCTAAAACACAGTAACTAAACATAAAATAAATAAACACAACTCACTGATTGTTCAGAGACAACGGTCAATATCAAATCACTTAGAGAGGCAGAAAATGGTGGCTTCAGGAAGCTCCTAAAACAAAGAATCAAGAAATTTTCCAGATGAAGAGAACGAACTTCCTGGAATTACCAAAGGTAGAATACAAAAGATTAATACTTAGAACTCTTCAAGAGATCAGGAAGAAAATTAAGGAAATTGCAGCACATAATGAAAAATTGAACAGGCTACAGTAAAGCATGGAGAAACAGCAATCAGAAATTCAGCAGATTAATAATCAAGTTGTGGCACTTCTTCTAGGATGAGTTTGTGAACTTGTCAGTCCTCATATAACAATTGAATGGACCATGTAAAATATTTACAGACACAATGACAGACCTCCAAAATACATAAAACAAACTCTAACAACACTGAAAAGAGAAATAGAGAGCTCCACAATAATAGTAGGTGATGGACAGAAGATTCCAAGCAGAACAGCTGGTGATGGACAGAACATTCAGAAACAGGTTCCCTAAAGATACAGAAGATCTAAATGCCACAATCAACTAACCCAATCTCATAGACATACAAAGAACACTGCACCCAACAGCACCTAAGTATACTTTCTTTTCCAACACACATAGAATATTCTCCAGAATAGACCATGTATTAGGCCACAAAGCAAACCTTAATGAAACCCAAAGTACTGAAACATTGCAAAGTGTCTTTTCAAACCACAGAGCCATGAAAATAAAAAATCAATAAAAGGAAAAAATTCAAACACATGGAAACTGAACATCTTGCTCAAAAACTACTGGGTTATAGACAAAATCAAGCACAGAATAAAGAAATTCACAGACTCAAACAAGAATCAAAAACATCTTACCAGGACCTTTGGGACACAGCAAATGCATTGCTCAGAGGTCACTTTATCTCAATACATTCATACATCCAAAAAGAAGAAATGGTCCAAATAAAAGTATTAACTCTACAACTACAAGAAACAGAATGACAGCAGCAAAAGAAGCCTTCAGGCACCAGCAGAAAGCAAATAATAAAAAATTAGGGCAGAACTAAATGAAATAGAGTACAGACAAATGATCATGTTAACAAGACCAAAAGCTCATTCTTTGAAAAGATCCAACAAAATTGATAAACCATTGGACAAACTAACAGAAGAAAAACAGGAGAGGAAGCAAATAACCCAAATAAGAAATGAGGATGGACAATATCATAACAGACTCAAGTGAAAATTTAAAAAATCATAGCAGAATACTATGAAAAATTTAAAAACCTAGAGGAAATGAACAAATATCTAGAAACACACTACCTACCTAAACACAAACAGAGACAGAACAACTGAATAATCCTGTAACAAAAGAGATTGAAAAAGTAATTTAAAAACTCCCAACAAAAAAAGTCCCGGCCCTGATGGCTTCACTGATAATTCTACCAAGCTTTCAGAGAAGAGTTAACACCAGTACTACTAAGTAGTACCAGTACTACAGAGCATAGAAAAGGATAGAAGACTCCCAAATTCACTCTATGAAGCCAGCATAACCCTAATACTAAAATCAGATAAAGACACCACACACACAAAAAAAGGAAAATTACAGACAAATATCTCTCATGAACTAAGATGCAAACATCTGCAACAAAATTAGAGCCAAAGTATCAAAAAGATAATTCAAAGTGACCAAGTGAGGTTCTTACTAGAGATGCAGGGGTGGTTCAGCATTAGAAAAACAATGTAATCAACAACATAAATAAAACAAAAGACAAGAACCACTTGATTTTATCAATTGATGAAGAAAATGCATTTGGCAAAGTCCAACACCCAACCATGTTACAAAGGATTCTTCAGTGTAATAAGGGCATTTATATGAAGCTCCAACAGCAAATGTTATTCTGGAGAGAGTCTGAAAGCCTTCCTCTTGAGAACAAGAACCACACAAGGATGCCCTTTGTCACCACTTTTATTCAACATTTTGCTAGAAATTTTACCCAGAGCAATCAGGCAAGACAAAGAAATAAAGGGCATCTAAATTAGTAAGGAAGAAGCAAAAGTATCTCTATTTTCAGATGAGTATAATCTTACATACAGAAACCCTAAAGAATCCACACACACAAAAAAACTACTGGAACTAGAAGAAGAGTTCAACAAAACATCAAGATACAAAGTAAACATACAAAAGAAAATCGGTCAGATTCCTTTACAACCAACAAAGAGGAAATCAATGAATCAATACACTTTACAATACCCCCCAAGAAGATAAAACACTTAGAAGTAAATCTAACCACAGAACACTACTTCAAGAGACCAAAAGAGACCTACATAAATGGAGAAACCTACCTTGCTCATGGATAGGAAGACTCAGCATCATGAAAATGTCTGTTCTACCCAAAGTGATCTATAGATACAATGCAATGCTAATCCACATTCCAATGGCATTTTTCAATGAGATGTAGAAACAAATCACCAACTTCATATGGAAAGGGAAGTAGCCCCAATAAGTAAAGTACTACTAAAAAAGAACAAAGTGGGATACCCCATGCTACCTGATTCTGGAACCTATTAATACCGCCATGGAGTCAAAAGAGCCTGCTACTTGTACAAAAACAAAGACCCAAAGTCCATAAACTGGGGGGCAGACAGTCTTTTTAACAAATAAACTTGGCATAGGTGGATATCCACCTACCGAGAAAAGAAGAATAATGTAGTAGGAGACAGTATTAGAGAGAGTGCAGGGAGAGAGATGAGTCATTACACAGAGCTGTCGGAGCCATTGTGGGGATTTGGGCTTTTACTCTGAATGACATGGTATCTAAAATGAGATTTTAAAAGTGAGACACGATCTGATTTCAGTTTTTAAAAGATTGTTCTTGTTACTTTATTAATAATACACTGAAGAAGAGAAAAAATGTAAATAAAAAGACCAGTTAGGAATTAGAAGGTTACTGAAAGATATGAAGGTGGCTTGGACTAGGATGGTAACTGTCACAGACTGAATTGTTTTCCCAGAGAATGTGTGTGGTGTGTGGCTGGACCATGATTCCTGGTATTGTGTGATGTTCCTCCACATTGTGAATCCTGCCTCTAAGATTTTATGAGGGTGGATGGGCAGCAGTTGTGTTGGTGTGGCAGGACTCAATGCATAAGATTGTTTTGTGCCTTGAGGCAATCTCTTGAGATATAAAGAAGCTAGCAGAGAGATCTGGGGACCTCATATCATCAAAAAGAAGCAGTGCCAGGGGCTGAATGCATCCTTTCACAAGGACTGGAGTACCTGCTCCTCAGAAGGCCCCAGTCTAGGGTAAGACTGATGACAGAGAACTCCTCCAGATCCAGCAAAGGAAGCTTTTCCCTGGAGGTAACACTCTAAATTTGGTCTTTCAGCCTACAGGACTGTGACAAAACAAAGTTTCTCTTTATAAAGCTGTGTACTTGTGGTATTGGTATTGGTATTAAATCAGCACTAGAGGACTAAAACAGTAACAAGTGGTGATGAGAATTAGTTAGCTGAGTTCTGAAGATACAATATTTTAAAGGCACAGCCAATAAGAACTGCTGGTAGGTCAAACATAGGGTGTAAGATCCAAAAGAAGAATCACGGATGATTCCAAATTGTTTTGGACAGCATAGGAAAGAAGCAAATATTATGAATTCAGATTATAAATGGAGCATATTTCAGCAGAGAAAATCAGGAATTCTATTTGGATGTTCTAAATTTGTCCCATAAAAAAACAGATATGTTTTACAGCTCACAGGCAAAGTCTACGATGGAGATATTAATTTGGGAGTTAATCCGCATAGACACGCTATTTAAAAGCATGTGATTGAATGAACTCACTGAATAAATATTGATGAAGAAGTCAAAGGATTGAGACTTGGATACTCTCACCTTAAGGGGACAAAGTAAGAGGATTAGAGTTCCCAGTGAGACAACACGAAACCCAGACAAGGTGGGGTCAGGGATGTGACAGTTCATTCCAAGATAAAGAATATGATGTTTTGAGTCAACGTTGCTGATGAATAAAGCAAGATTTATTCTGAGAATTGCTCATCAGGTTCAGCAAGATGAATGAGGGTAGTAACTGTGACAAGAGCAGTTTCAGTATATTGGTGGGGATTAAAGCCTGAGTTGAGTAATTTTAACAAAAAATGTGTCAGCGTGTCTCTAGATCTAACTACCAGTTTCAGAAAATACAGGAGACAGAAGAACATGTTAAATGACACTACAGCAAAATCCTGAATATGGGAAATTCTATAGGACAAACAATGATGACCTGGTTTTTACAATAATTTGTAATGAAAAAAATCTTTTAAGAGTGAGGACAACCCACGAATTGAAAGAGTTAAGATACTGTCAACCAAATTCTGCATCAGTCAAACAAAAAATTTTAGATAATCAAGGAAGTGTTGAGTGCTGAGTGGATACTTTAAGGCATTATTTGAAGATATTAAGGAATTTTGTTAATTTTTTGCACATGATGACACGTATTATGATTATATAAACATGTAGTATAGAGTCCTTATCTTTAACATATACATGTTTCAAATAACCCCAAGAAGATCTGCAAACCTAGAGGAAATGGACAAATTCCTGGAATCCTATCACTTACCAAAATTATCACAAGGTGAAGCAGAACAACTTAATAAATCCATCACAAAGGAAGAGATTGAAAAAGTCATCCAAAAACTACCAACCAAAAAAAGCCCTGGCCCAGATGGCTTCATCACAGAATTCTACCAAGCTTTTAGAGAAGAGTTAACTCCAATACTACTAGATTATTTCACAGCATAGAAAGGGATGGAATACTCCCAAATTCATTCTATGAAGCCAGCACAACCCTGATACCAAAGCCAGGGAAAGATCCAACAAAAAAGGAGAACTACAGACCAATATAACTCACAAACCTGGATGCAAAAATCTTCAACAAAATACTTGCCAGCCAAAGCCAAGTGCCAACAGACAACAAAATATCAAAAAAAAAAAAATCATTCATCATCTTCAAGTTGGATTCATACCAGGGATGCAAGGCTGGTTCAGATAGCATTAGAAAAACAGTTAATGTGATCAACCACATAAATAACAAAAAAGAAAAGAATCACTTGAGTTTGTCAACTGATGCAGAAAAGACATTTGATAAAATCCAACACCCACTCATGCTAAAAAATCTCAGCAAAATGGGAACATAAGGCAAATTCTTCAATGCAATGAGGGTCATCTCCTGAATGTAGAAAAACAGAAACAATTCTGTTGAGAACGGGAACTAGACAAGGATGCCCACTCTCACTTCTCCTGTTCGACATTGTACTAGAAGTTCTGGCCAGAGCAATGAGACAAGACAAAGAAATAAAGGGTATCCACATGAGCAAAGAAGAGGTAAAAATCTCTCTATTTGCAGATGATATGATTGTATATGCAGAGAATCCTAAAGAATCCATAAGTAAACTACCCAAGCTGATATAACAGTTCAGCAAAGTCTCAGGATACAAGATAAGTATAAATAAATCAGTAGGATTGCTTTACTCCAACAATGATATTATTAAAGAAGAAATCATCCAATCAATACCATTTACTATAGCCCCTGAGAAGATAAAATACCTAGGAATAAATCTAACCAGAGAAATAACAGACCTTCACAAAGAAAACTACAAGACCATACTACAAGAAACTAAGAGAGACTTACATAAATGGAGAAACCTACCCTGCTCATGGACAGGAAGACTTAACGTTGTGAAAATGTCTTTTTTACCCAAAGCAATCTACTTACATAATGCAATCCCAATAAAATTACTGTGATATTTTTTAATGAGATGGAGAAACAAATCACCAACTTTGTTTGGAAAGGGAAGAAGCCCTGGATAAGTAAAGTGCTACTGAAGAAAGAAGAGCACACTGGGAGGCCTCTCACTACCTGACTTCAGAACCTATTACACTGCCACAGTAGTCAAAACAGCCTGGTACTGTTACAAAAAGAGATATATAGACCAATGGAACAGAGTTGAGACCTCAAAGATGCCACCATTGTCCTATGAACACTGGGCTAAAAACAGTCTCTTTAATAAACAGTGCTGGCTAAACTGGATATCCATCTGCAAAAAATTGAAACAAGACCCATATCTCATACCTTATACAAAAACCAAGTCAAATTGGATAAAAGACCTAAATATCAAACCTAAAACAATAAAGACTATCCAAGAAAAAACAGGATCAGCAATGGAAGTTTTAATACACAATGTAGGCAGACTTCAAAAACTGACAAAGCAAGCATGATCAACAAAACAGAAAATAGATAAATGAACACTACTAAGAATTAAACACTTCTGCTCATCCAAAGACTTTATCGAAAGAATTCAAAGACCACCAACAGAATGGGAAAAAATGTTTGACAACTACAAACTAAACAAACTACAGACAGACTGACAGCTGATCTCCATAATCTACAAGGTACTACAAAATATCAAAAAGAAAAGGATAAATAATCCAATTAAGCAATGGACAAAGGAAACAGACACTTCTCTAAAGAGGACATCCAGGCAGCCAAAAGACACATGAGGAAATGCTCACAATCATTAGTATTAAAGACATTCAAGTCAAACTATGATGAGATACCATTTCACCCGAGCAAGGTTGGCCATGATCCAAAAAAACACAAAACAACAAATGCTGGAGAGGCTGTGGAGAAACTGGAACACTCCTACACTGCTGGGGGGATTGCAAAATGGTACAACCTCTTTGGGAAGCAATCTGGCGCTTCCTTGAAAGGCTGGAAATAGATATACCATTTGACCCAGTAATCCCAATTCCTGAAATATATCCTACAGAAGCAAGAGCATTCACACAAACAGATACATGCACACAAATATTTGTTGCAGCACAGTCCACAATAGCAAAAAGATGGAATCAACTCAGATACCCAACAACAGATGAATGGATAAACAAACTATGGTATATATACTCAGTGGAACACTATGCAACGATAAAAAACAATGATGATTTTAGGAAGCATCTCATAACTCGGTTTCAACTGGAAGACATGTTGAGTGAAATTAGCAGTACAAGGACAAACACTGTATGAGACATCTACAATAAGGACTTAAAAACAGACTCACGTACAGCAGACCAGACTCTTTGATGGCTACAAGGGAGGGGAGAGAGGGAGGAAGAAGGTTGGTTGTAGATTAGATAGTTGATAGAAATTTGGTTGGGTGAAATCATTGACAGCACACATTAGAAAGGAGATCAGTTTAACTGGACTTTAACATAACCTGAAAATTCTTTCAATATTAATCCAATATGGCAAGGACAAAGTCCAGGGACCATGCTCTCAGGGGACATTGAGGCAAACTGGAATAACTAGCCTACTGCTAAGAGAGTCTTCTGCAGTCCATATTGGTGAGTGGCCTCTGGGGTCTTAAAAGCTAGCAAGCTGCCATCTGAGGTACACCAAATGGTCCCAACTCAGCAGGAACAGATGATCACCAAAGACCAAAACAATATGGGGATAAGAGAATCTACAAGACAGAAAGACCCACATGAATTGGTGACTACATCAACATGTCACCAGAAGAACCAGATGATGCCTGGCCACCTCCAGTGACAGCCATAATGGGGCTCACAAAGTTAAGTCCCAGTGGCAATACAATAATAAAAAAGGGTGCACCCTGAGAACTCCCCTAAAAGACCACAATTGATGGTCTGATGGCCTCGGGGTTCTGGAAGCAAGGCCCCTAGACCTGATGCTGTCCCTCATCATAAATCATCACTGAGGTCAATTCCTTGGACAGGAATGGACTGGACTCAGCAACACAGAGTGACCACGTCATGTGTGCACTTTGGTTCTGTGCATCTATAGGATGTCATCCTACTGGCCTCTTACTAGAGGGGAGTGGAGAAGGCAGAGAGGAGAGGGCAGGACATTGTTAAGAGGATATGACTTGTGTAGAACAGAAAGGAGGAGTGTGTTGTCACCAAACAAGGAGATCAGTAGGAGCTGCACATAGGTGGGCATGTGAATTTAAACCAGATTGTATACTTTCACTCAATCAACAATAAAAAAGCAGAAAATAATGATAACAATAATCCAGAGAAATAATTATAAATGAAATTATATTAGCCATGTGTTAACAACTGGAGAAGCTGAGTGACAGGAAGGTAAAATGAAACAAACAAAACCAGGTGCCATGGAGTTGATTCCAACTCATGGTGATGCCATGTGGGCAGAGTAGAACTGTGTTGCATAGGGGTTTAATAGACTGGAAAGCAGATTCTTGGGCAACCATTTATTGCTTCCTTCCTTATGTATTATAAATTCTATCACTACAATGTAATGAAATGGATGGCAGTTATAATGATGACACTGACTTACAAGTGCAGATAGTAGCTTAAGCCAGTATCTTCTGAGACAAAAGAGAGAAGTGAGCAGAGAGACATGGAGACCTGATACCAAAAAAAGAGTAATGCTGGGAGCACAACATGTCCTTTGGAACTGACGTTCCTGCACTAAGATGCTCCCAGATGAAGGGAAGACTGTGGAGAAGGACGTTCCTCCAGAGCCGACAAAGACAGAAAGACTTCCAGCCATCCACCTGTGGCATTTCTGTTATAGCAGCACTAGATAACTAAGACATGCCCCAAAGAGTTTCCAACAGTGGCTGGTAGATTCAAATTGCCTATCTTTTGGTTGGCAGCTGAGCTCTTAACCACAGCCTTGGAAACCCTATGGGGCAGTTCTACCCTTTTCTATATGTTCACTATGAGTCAGAATCTACTAGAAGGCAATGGGTTTGGTTTGATTGGTTTGTAATAAGTCAACAACAGATATGGAGTTCAAAGATTACAACGTTAGGGTTAGCAGCATTATGAAAGATAAATAGAGGACAGAAGAAAGTGACCAAGCATGAGAAGGGAAAGGAGAGGAAAAACCTTGGCTTCCATTAGCTTTCTTGTCCCTAAAACCACACTGATTTTGGATTAGTTCCTTGTCCCTAAAGCTTGTGTGACATATTTTTCTGAACCCTAAGTACCTGGGGATGGTATAGTAGGTGCAGATAATACAGATAATTTAAAGGCCTTCACCACTTAAGAGAAAATTCTAATATGTCCTACAGCTTCTAAATTCATATATCTCAATGAATACTACAAAAAGCTAATTTAGATGAACATTTACCCTGTTGCATAACAGCAGTGGGAACTCTGGTGGCATACTTGTTAACAGCTATAGGGAAATGTAGCAGTTCAAATCCACCAGATGCTCCATGGAAATTCTGTGGGAGTATTTCTACTCTGTCCTCTAGGATCACTATGAGTCGGAATCGATCTGATGGCAGTAGGCTTGTTTCATTTCTTCTTTTTATAGAAGAAATATGCCAGTGAGGAAAAGCTAGGTAACAAAATAGGTTCCACTCCAATTTTATCATCATTGCCACACAGCTTTGAATAAATCCAGTCTAACCTACTTCCCAAAAAGCAGTTATTGGAAACCCCATGGAGCATAGTTCTACTTTAACACACTTGTGATTGCCATGAATCAGAGTTCAGTTGATGGCAACTGGACCAAAGTGACTTTTTAAATTATATTGCTTTTTACTTATTTACTGGGCAGTTACTTATTTACTGGGTAAAGGCTGAAGTAAGCATGTTCCTACACACTTGATCTGAGTCAGCTGTGGGAAATATGCCAATAAGCACTATTAAATATTTCCTAGGAAGGAAACATTTAGTGTTTGAGCTGACTGAAGCACCCTAAAGTTTACAATGTGTGTATGTGTGTGCAAAACTTATGGGTGAACTGCCTAGGGAATCACTTTAAATTATTGCCTAAGGTTTCTTATAAAATATATACATGAGTCTCCCCAAAGTAAAATTTTGGAAGTGGAAAAATAAAGGAGATTCTAGCACACTGGCTGCCTTGATCTAAACCAACATTCTAGCAAGTGTTTCACACTGCACATCAGTACAAAAACGTAATCTGTCATTAACATTTGAATATCTGTCTACTACCACCAAGCATGGTAAGTGTGGGGACAGCAGTGGAAGGTCGTTTCACCCAGGCCTTCTGACTCTGTACATGCCTTTGGCATAAAAGTGATTTAGCAATATGACATACCCTGTTCATGCCCAGCTTGGCCTTGAGGGCTCAAATCTGGCACCAAGCCACCTCTTTGTAAAACTGGTATATAAGGCCACTGTGCCATCAGGAACAGTCTCTCGCCCACTACCTTTAGCCATTTGCTGTTACCTGGGATGCTGTGCTGTCTTGCTGTACCTTTGCTCCAATAAACCAGACAAGACCACATCAGCTGAGCCTCTTTCATTACTGGGTCTGTCTGAATCTCAAACCTGTATTCCTGACCTTGAACACCTGTGTGTCAACAGTGGGTATACAGCCAGTGACCAAGTGTCTACCCACAAGGAGCTTCTACTGTAGAAAAGGAGAAGGCCATAAAAGTAGAATTTTTCTGAACAAAATGGTCCCTGAGCTCAGTCCTGAAGGAGTTTGCTCTGGAAAAGGGGAGGCAGGGAAGTGGGTGATCCAGGAATGAGGAATACATGCAACATTTTTCTTCACCAGACAGGTTCTTGTGTTGAAAACTTCAATGCTTACAGCTTGAACATACTGTATAAACAGAATGCAGTATAAATATAATGTGCATTACAGTTACTCAGAAATACAGCTGTTACATAAAGGTAAGTTCTTAGGTAAAAGTATTGGGAAAAAAAGTTGCCATTGAGTTAATTCCAACTCACAGCACCCCTACAGGACAGAATAGAATAGAACTGCCCCATAAGGTTTCCAAGGAGCACCTGGCAGATTTTGAACTGCTGCTGACCTTTTAGTTAGCAGCCAGCAGCTGTAGAACTTAACCACTAAGGCACCTGGGTCTCCCCTGGCTGTAAGGCTAACATAAATGACAGTCTGAGACCACTAGTCAAATGCAAATTTACCTTAATGAGAACCATTTCTGCTCCCATTTTTCAAAATTGTCATTACCAGATTTTCTGTCTTTAAGCTCCCATAGTCCTAGATAGAAGAGTGATTGCTTAATAAGGCTGCAGTGATTAAGCACTTGTCTATCTACTAAAAGTGGTCTACTAAAAGTGGTCCAGCTGGAACCCACCAGCTGTTGTGGAAAAGGATGTGGCAAGTCTGCTCCTACAAAGATTTATAGCCTTAGCAACCCTACGGGGGCAGTCCTACTCTATCCTACAGGGTGGCTATCAGTTGGATTGGACTTCATGGCAACACGGTTAGGTTGTTTGCCTGTCTGTTTTTTTTTTTTTCAGGGGGAACCTAGATCCAAGGCACTGTTTTCTTCATTCTTTAAGAATATGCTGTTATCCCATCAAGCCCTCTACCCTGGAGAGATAATATACAAGCACTGCCATCCTGGAAAAAGTGCTACATACCTCATTGCTGAACATCACAGCAGTCACCTTCAAAGTATTCTCTTCGGGAAGCTATGCACTGATGCCAGTGCCTGGTTCACCCTTGGAAGCAATTCTGGAACTCTTTTTCTGGAATGGCCGTCAGAGCTCTTGTCATATTACCCTTCATATCTTGAATGTCATCAAAATATCTTCCTTTCAATATTTCTTTTATCTTTGGGTAAAGAAAAAGTCACTGGGGACCATGTGAGGTGAGTAGGGAGGTTGTTTCAGCACAATTATTTGTTTACTGGCTAAAACTCTCTTACAGACAGCTATACAATTAAGTTTGCAAACTTGCCACCGTGCCACTGGGTGAAACTGCCATTCCAGAAAAAGTTCCAAAATTTCTTTGAAGGGTGGACTAGGCACTGGCATCGGTGTGTAGCTTCCCAAGGGAAGTACTTTGAAGGTGACCATAGTGATACTCAGCAATCAGGTATGTGAACTTAGAACAATTAAGTTTCTCAACTTAATTGGCAGGCCTCACATAAAAAAAAAAAAAAAAAAAAAAGCTATACGTCCTGAAGAAGAGTGACTTGTGAACAAAGATCCATGGAAAAAGAATTAAAAATAAAATTTCTGGCAAGTTTTTAAGAAGGAATCTAGAAACTGATTAAGAGGGAGAAACAACGGACAAATAAAAAAACCCACTGCCACTGAGTCGAGTCTGACTCATAGAGACCCTAGAGGTCAGAGTAGAACTGCCCACAGAATTTACAAAAAGCACCTGGTAGATTTCAACTGCCAACCCTTTAGTTAGCAGACGTAGCACTTAACCCAGGGTTTCCAATGGACCAGTAAGCTTCTTAAACTGAAAGATGTATATTTTGATTTGTTGAAATCCAAGAATGAAATCAATAAGGTTTGAGAAATTTAATTTACATTATCCAGACCCATTTTTTTTAATCAGGATTCTTTGGGGTCACCTAAAGAGCCAAGAAAGAAAGACAGGGGGGTAGCAAGATGGATAGACAGATGAAAACCCAGGAGCAGAAATGGGCATCTGCTCTGTTGAAGGTGTGAGAATAGATAGGACTTGCATAACAGAGTACCAAGAAACCAGTCCAGGCCCTGGGTAACTACTGTGGTGATTAAAGTTTGTGAACACATTTATAATTCCTTGTCTACCTCACTCAAAGAATCAGAAATAAACTGACTCTGTGATTGCAGTCCTCAAGTGACTGTGACTACCTTCCTTTCAGCTGGAATCTTAAACCAGGAGACAACTACAATGATCTCAAAACCTAACATCTGTTAGGCGCATGGCACTGATCGCAGGCATGATGGAACATAGAAAACTCTAGTACTTGGCCCTCGACAGCTAGAATGCAAGACATAAATAATTACCATAACTGCAGGACAAAGTGCATTTACCACACAATCACAGGCATCCATGTGCCCAGAAGGGACAAAGTCACAGTTATTTCCACTGCTCCGTGAGCCAAAGAAAACTGACAGAAAGCATCCTGACCCTTCCTTCAGTGCCATCTAAATAAAAAAACCCTGACACAGGAGCTGTCCTTTAGACAGGGTTGTAAACTGATCTGGGGGAAGGCCAAGCAGGCCATCACTTCGATGGCATAAAAGCTCACAAAACAGTCATCAAAACATTGCATCTATTGACATTTTAACAGATTTCTCTGATAGCTATCCATTGAAAGATACAGATAAATGCTTCTTTTAAAAAAAGTGGAAATAATAGAAGTTTTAAAACAGGGAATGAGTGCACAAAGAAATCTAGCTGGACAGAATTTAAACTAGTATACTGGACAGCCTGGTGGCAGAGTGATCACCAGCTGCAGCTGCTAACCAAAAGTTCTTTCCGGAAGTTAAGGGCACCCTACGTATTCTGCTCGGAAAACCTAGCGGGACAGTGATTAAGTACACCAGACGCTCCCTGGAAACTGTATGGAGCAGCGTTACTCTGTCCTATAGGGTAGCTATGACTCGGGATCGACTCCACAGCAGCGCGGAGTGTGTGTGTGTGCGTGTGCGTGTGTCTTCGAGCTGCTGTCCACTCTCAGGGGCAGGAACCGGCCCTTCCCCACCCTCCAGGCTCAGCTTTGGCCTTTGGGCACTAGTGTGCCCATTCTGTCACCCAATGACAGTGAGTGCCTTTCGGGAAATTGTTTGATTTTGGTTTTCTCGTTCGTAAAAAGGGAATGACAAGCACACAATTCTTGTAGAATTGTTGCCGAATGCTTTAGTCAATACACAGTGGATTTAATTTTGAATGTACTTGCTCCCACGACCGGCATCTTCTAGTTCAGCCCTCAGTATCGGCTTTCTGCGTGTCACTATAGATCAGCACTAACTGAGACACATGCAACTCCAGCCAGCGTGCATGGAGAAGTCAGTGTTCTCTTGGACACCTCCGACCACCGGCCCACACTTGCCCAGCTTCCGCGGTCCCCGAAACGGGTTGCAGGAGGCTAGAACACATCAGGAAACTGATGGGCACCGTGCCCAACTCTGGAACCACGGGAGTCCTAACTCACTAGGAGTCTGCCGCGGCGCTGGGGCCGTTTACCTGCCCAAAATCAACACACTGCCGTCCCGCGGCGAAGCCATACCGGACCTCGGTGGTCCCTGTCTGCAGCTCCGAGACCTGCTAGCCCTGCACCGGCGCCTCTCTCCAGGGCGGCCTGCGGCTCAGAGCGCAAAGGACGGCTCTCACGTCCATTGGCTCCGTGTCCAAGGCCTCGCCCCTGACGCGCAGAAACGACTAGAGGATGGTCTTCGATTGGCTGGAGTCAGGTGGGCGGGCCATCGAGTCAGCCGGCGATTGGTCACAACCGAAAGAAGTACCGCCCCGTCCCGACCTCCCCCGGCTGGGCAGGCCGGCAGGGGCCTTGCTACTGAGAGGGAAGGAAACCAGGCTCTCTGGATTGAAAGTTTGGGATGGGCAGTCGAGAGACCAGAAAAACGTCAGACACGAACGTTTTGGCACGGAAAGTTTGTAAGCGGGGGAAGAGAGACAGGGAGCTTTGGAGTTCTTTCGTTTTCTTGTAGGCGGGACCTGCGGAGGCCCGAGGCTATCTGGAAGTCCCGTTGTGCCAGGGCAGGGTGGCAGGCAGACAGTCGTCCCCGTCTGCCCCTCTACCGCTGGGCGTGCCCAGAAGCTCTGGCTGCTGCTTAAGGTGTGCCCTGTGGTAGCAATTAGTGGAGGTCGGCCCACCCTAGGCTCTGGAGTCCAGGGTGGGTCTTGGATCCGACCGATTCCTCTACTTATACAAAGCCTAACCCGCCGAAGAGGACTCCGGATGAGGGATGGGTGAGGAGGGCCACAAGTTAGTCTCGTTCCTCTCGTGTCTCCTGCGCCTCAGAACTGGGGATCGGACATGTCTAGAATCTGCTGGCAGTTTTTCAGGGCACTTCCGGTGGCAGTGGGAACAGTTCCCTTGAGCCACCTGGTGACCAACTGTGGAGTAAAGAACGACTCTTTGGAGTGAGAGTTGCGGTCTTTGCTTCTGGAGGCAAAACCAGGTTTTAGCCCCTGTCCATTTTGTCCTCCAGAATTCTTGCCAATCCCAGGGACTCGTGCTCGGTGCTGTCACACACATCCACAAGCAGCCCCAGGTGAGAATCCAGGTCACAGAATGACTTAGCTCCGGGTGATATCCCTGGAGTCCACCGGACCTTCTTTTTCTCCAAAACAAATCACATTTATTTTGGTTCAAGAAGGCTGAGTTCCTGCTTCTAAGTGATACACACATGTGCACACACATGTACACGTAGCATCACTTTTACTGTATTTGAGTGTACCTAGCTCCGCGTGCAGTTAGCCCCATCCTTAATTCATTTACCCATCTGTGACAAAAGCACGCACCATTTTCTTCTGCAAAAGGAGTAGAGGTTTTAAAGGGGCCATTGCTTTGATCCAGCCGTAATATAAAGTTTCAAAACTTGGTCTTCTTTCACATAAAGTGGGTCTTGATGTTTCTGGGGTTATTATTGTTTGTTTTTCCATTTGAAATGAGAGAAATATCTACCTTTCATTCATGTAAGACTTTTGGTGCAGTGTTTAAGAGTTTGACAGCAAAGGAAAAGTTGGAGGTTGGCATCCACCAGCCACTCCTTGGAAATCCTATGGGGCAGTTCTACTGTGCCCGTACAGTCCCTGTAAGTTGGGATCAACTCCATAGCAACTGTGTTATAATCTTTTCTACAGGAGTGAGCCCTGGTAGTGTGGTGTTTAAGTGCTGGGCTGCTTCGCAAAAGATTGTACATTGGAACACACCAGTGGCTCCACAGGAAGAAGATGTTGCAGTCTGCTTCCATAAAGATTACCAAGCCAAAAACCAAACGCAGTGCTGCTGAGTCAAGTCTGACTCATAATGACCCTATAGGACACAGTAGGCTGCTCCAGAGAGTTTCCAAGGAGCACCTGGCAGATTCGTACAGCCAGTCTTCTGGTTAGCAAACGCAGCACTTAATCACTACACCAACAGAGTTTACCCATAAACATTACAGCCTTGGAAACCCTGTGGGGCAGTTCTACTCTGTCCTGTAGGGTTGCTATGAGCCCTAATCCACTAGATGGCAATGAAGGGAACTAAATCCTTTCTATTGTTTACCCCAGCCTAAGAAACAACCTAAGTTATTTCTGAGCTGACGTCTTTCTGAAATATCCTGACAGTAGCAGGCAAGAGCAACCAGTCAAATTACTGATATTTTGCTTTCCTCATGGTAAAGGGGGATTTAAAGTGATAAGTGTTTCAGAAAAGTCTTAGGAAAAAGTGGAAAGTACAAAGTGAGACAAGGACCTCCATAATCCAACCCTCTAGCCAGCCACATGAATAAAGCAACAAGAGTCCTGGCTGACTACAGAGAACAAACTGTTTATGACATATTTGGAAAGCAGAATGGCAGATGCAGAATTCCTGGTAGAATCTCTCCTTCCACTTACAAGTGAACTTCCTCTTCAAAACCCAAAACCAAATGAAAGCCGTTGCCTTCTAGTGGATTCTGACTCACAGCGACACTACTGGATAGAGTAGAACTGCCCACAAGGCTTCCTTAAAGGTCTGAAACATTTAATGAAGAGCTGCACTGAAAGATATATAAAAAATAGTGTTGTGGGAGGTTGCATTTTCCTGTACAAAACATTATGGGTCTTCAGTCACCAGGTGACTCTTACCAATATGGATTTGCAGTGGTGGGAGCAGGGGAGGCAGACCGCACTGGGTGACACTGTCAGAAGGTGTGACACCAAAATGACTGTTTACAAATGTTTTGTGCACTGTTTCAGCAGAAATTCATTATTTCTTATAAAAGTATCCCTGTAGTTAGTTGTAACAAAAACATTTTTGATAGGCCCAGTTTACATTATCAGTATAACTACAAGGCCGAAACTCCCATGTTAATTTACTCCTTTAACCTTCTAATGCCCCAGTGAGAAACCCTGGTGCATAGTGGTTAAGGCTGTTAACCTAAGAGTCAGCTGTTCTAGTCCAAGAAGTGCTTCTTGGAAACTCTATGGGGCAGTTCTACTCTGTCCTACAGGGTCGCTATGAGTCGACAGTAATGGGTTTGGTTTGGGTTTACAGGGTTCATGATAGGCAATTGATGCGTAATTTGTGAAGTTTCTAGGAATAGGCAGGCAATTTCAGGAACTAATTAACATCATGGAGTGCAATGGGAATGCGATGCGATGTCAAGAGAGTATGACTCAGAAAGTTTATCTAAGGCCAGCTTTAGGATTTATTGCTCACATCTGAATGAATGTGAGTAAGGAGGGGAGTGCAGTTGGTGAGAAGTGGAGTGGCCTTGAGCACAGAAGCAGCAGTAAGATGACTGACCTTGTGCTGTTACAGAGACAATACGGAAATGTTTTATCAGGAACTCAGAGCCTGGCTGGGATGGGAAGAGGAAGTGGGAATTGTTTAACAGTAAGTTTCATTTCAGAAGGGGAATCAGTTTAACCTTGTTACAACAGGACAAAGAGCGAGCTCTGGACAGAAATCTGGCAACTGGAGAGCGTCCTGCATCACAGGGAAAAGCCTGCTCCCTCAGGCTGGAAGTCAGGCCTAGGGTACCAGGAAGCAGAGATGATCTCAGGGGCCACTGCTCCTGTTCCCACAGGTCCCAAAGTTTAAGAGGGCCTCTGGTCACTGGTGTCACTGGTTGGTGTCACCCAGTGTAGTAACTTATGACGTCAGTCCATCCCATGGACTTCTTTCTGTATCACACAGTATAGAATCCTTAGTAATTTTTTTACTGTTACTTATAAATCATAATTGCTGTTATTGAATGTAATAGCAACAGCAATGGCAAACTAGCAAAATTAAAATTGTAATTTTAAAATTATGGTATTATACACACAGTCTAAATATATTTATATTTATATAGATGATGAGGTTTAAGTGCGGGAAGAGGCAGGCCAGCTTTCAAAGGGTGGATTTGTGGCTGGCTTGCTGGAATGGTCATATCCCGCAGCTGGCGAGCAGCTGGACTGCCTCAGGCACTGGGACCCAGGCCGGCAGCCTGGGCAACACCGTCTGCTCAGGAATAGACTGCTGTCACCAGACCACAGCTCTAGCTGACCAGCAGCAGGCACCCGTTCCACCTCCGCACTGGGACAGTACCTGGAGCCGTGGCCACAGCCTCCCCGGGCCAGCGCCGGGCTGCCGTAGGGGCAGCACCATGGGGTTGGGCGACGGTTCTCTGGAAACCGAGCAGACCCCTTTCCTCCCCAGGCCTGACAACTAAGAAGACCAGCCACTCACTTGAGGGCGCTGCTGTCACCCTTTCTGGTGGTGTTTCCGCTTCTGATGGTATCAGCCGGTGTGACCTGCTTTCCCCTGGCGGATCTGCCTTCGCCTAGCATCGCTGGGTGAGTCCCTGCAACCGGCTGGTGGGTGGTTCTGTGCTTGAGTTTCCTGTCTCTGCGTGGCCATGCTGCGGTAGCTTCAGGCATCCAAGTAGTTTCTGGAGGGCAGTAGAAAGGACTTGCACCATGGTTCTCAAGTAACTTGTTTGGGCCCCTGGAGGCAGCAAAAGGAGAAAGAAAGCTGTAGGGAGGGGACAAAAGAATACCAGAAAGAAGACCCATTGCCACTGAATAGAATTCAACTCGTAGGGACCCTATAGGAAGAGTAGTTGTACTGCCCAAAGGTTTTCCAAAGCGCAGCTTGATGGATTCGAACTGCTGGCCATTTGGTTAGGAGCCTAGAGCTTAGCCACTGGATCACCAGGATATCTGGTACCTACCTGATGAATAAATATATATGACCTCGAGGTGGCAGTGTGGTAAAACAAGACGTTTATGGGAAAGTCCAATGCGGCCAACTGGTTAAGGCATTCCTTGGAAACTATGGGGCAGTTCTACCCTGTCCTGTAGGATCACTATGCATTGGAATTGACTCCATGGCAGCGGGTTTGGTTTTGGGTTAGAACAATGTGGCAGGTTTACAGCTTGGGATCATCCATCAAATCAGAGACCTTCCAAACTCACAGGCACTGTGGTCCCGCAGAAGGGAAAGAGGCAATGGAATCACCCGGGGAAAAGATGATTCAGAGTAGGGGCTTAAGTGTTTAGGTGATATCCCTCAGCCCCAAGAACTTCTATGGGTGAGGGAGCTATGAAGCATAGCCTTAGTGCTCTCCCATCCAAGTACTAACCATATTTTAAATGGTGTATTTTTTACTTTATTACTGTATTTTATGTATTTTATTGCAAAGCCAACTGCCTTAATCATCCTGAATGGTGAAAGACTGAAAGAATTCCCTTTGGGAATGGGAACTGGACAAAGATGCCTGGTCTCACCACTTCTATTCAATATTGTGCTAGAAGTTCTAGCCAGAGCAATTAGACAAGTCAAAGAAATAAAGGGCATCAGTATTGGCAATGAAGAAGTAAAGATTTCCCCTTTTGCAGATGATATGATTGTTTATACAGAGAATCCAAACCAAAGAATTCCATAAGTAAGCTATTGGAGCTAATAGAAGAGTTCAGCAAAGGTATCAGGATACAAGATAAACATAACTAAATCAATAGGATTCCTTTATACCAACAGTGAGATTATTAAAGAAGAAATCACCAAATCAATTCCACTTACTACAGCCCCCAAGAAGATAAAACACCTAGGAATAAATCTAACTAGAGAAATAAGGGACCTTTACAAAAGAACTACAAGACCTTACTACAAGAAACTAGGAGAGACTTAACATAAGTGGAGTAATATGCCCTGCTCATGGATAGGAAGACTCAATATTGTGAAAATGTCTATTTTGCCCAAAGCAATCTGCTTACATAATGCAATCCCAATACAAATTCCAGCGACATTTTTTAATGAGATGGAGAAACAAATCATCAGCTTTGTTTGGAAAGGGAAGAAGTCCCAGGTAAGTAAAGCACTACTGAAGAAGAAGAACACCCTGGGAGACCTCTCAATACCTGACTTTAGAAACTGTTACACTGCCACAGTTGGCAAAACAGCCTGGTACTGCTACAAAAAGAGACATATAGACCAATGGAACAAAGTAGAGACCCCAGAGATGCCACCATCCTCCTATGAACAGCTGATATTTGACAAAGGCTCCAAGATTTTCAGCTGGGGTAAGAACAGTCTCTTTAACAAACGGTGCTGGCATAATTGGATATTCATCTGCAAAAAACTGAAACGAGACCCATATCTCAAACCTTATACAAAAATCAAATCAAACTGGATAAAAGACGTAAGTATAGAAAGCTAAAACGACAAAGGTCATCCAAGATAAAATGGGGTCAACAATGGAAGTTTTAATATGCAATATAGACAGACTTCAGAATCTGACAAAGCACATTCATCAGAAGAGAAAATAGATAAATGGGAATTAATAAGAATCAAACACTTCTGCTCATCCAAAGACTTCATCAGAAGAATTAAAAGACTTGGGGGCAGAGTCAAGTTGGCTGACTAAGCCCACGTCTCCTTATATCCCTCTGGAAACCAAGACCTGAACTGACAATCAAACAGAGCCTTCGGATCACCTAATCAGCCTCAGGACACGGCACAGAGCTGTTAATTGGGACTTCATACCACTCAGCGAAAAACCTCCTCTCTTTCGCTGACTCCTGCTCCTGGCTAGCCGCGGCTCTCACGGACGGAAGGTAAACGCACCATTTTGACTTTTTTTTCCTCTGTCTCGGCTGGCGGGCGGAGCTGGGCCTTGCCTGGCCGCTGGACTCAGACGCGCTGCTGGGGGAATAGGCAGGCGAAATTCCCATATGCTGAGAGCCAGGCTCAGGACTCTGTTAATCTAGCCACTTTGAGCCTTTCGTTTTGTAGCTGCCTAAGCGGGGTTTGTACGGAGCTTGGAGGTCAGTGTGTGGGACGCCATGTTGGTACCGAGATTTTAGCGGGAACTTGTTCTTAGCCTGGGAGCCAGCGCCTGCAAACGGGACAGCACTTCTCCAACAGAAAAGTAGTGATTTTGCACAGTGCTGCCTGCGTTGGGGGCCCTGCAACAGAAGCAGAGGAATTGCTGCCTCTCAGCACCTTTAGCCCCTCTGTCTGCTGCCTGTGTGGAGGACGCCATCTTGGATATGGTGGCTGCAGCTGGACCTAATTCTTAGCTTGGGAGCCAGAGCCTGCCCACAGGAGAGCACTTTCCTATCACAAAACCAGTACTCGACACAGTGTTGACTAAGGCTAGGCCCTGTCAGCAGAGGCCAACAGGGCAGTAGCATTGCTGTATTCTGAACTAGTTTGTTATCATCTGGGGTTGGATATAGTGGCACTTACTTTGTCAGATGAGAAGAAGGACCTCTACACCTGAAAACCTAACTGACTTGTGAACTGGTCAGATACTTTTTGCTTTACATTTGAGAAACACTTGCAATCCGTCCTCACAGTACCTCTTCCAGCCTCTATATACTCACATGGGACCCAAATAGCAACAGACAATTGTGGCATACAAGCAATCACTCATGGCTTCAGAAGGCTCCCAAACAAAGCAACCAAGGAGTTTTCCAGATGAAGAAACTTTTATGAAAGCATCAGGAAGTGAATACAAATTGATTATATACAGGGCCCTTCTAGACCTTATACAAAATGCAGCAGAACAAAATGAAAACTTAAGCAAGTTGTTTGATCTGATGGAACACCAGTACTCTGAAATCCAACAGATCAAGAAGAAAATCAAAGACATAGAAACTTCCATGCAAAGCCAAGAAAACAGAATGGAACAAATTGAAAAAAAAATTTCAGACTTGGAAGACAGAGCTACTGATGCCAGTGTCTATGAGCAGAAATCAGAAAAAAGAAACAAGAAAAATGAAGAAACATTAAGAAGCATGTGGGACTCTATTAACAGGAATAACCTTTGATTAATTGGAGTCCCTGAACAGGGTGAGACATCTGAGAACACAGAGCGTATTGTTGCTGAGCTGCTGAAAGAAAACTTCCCAGAAATCATGAAGGAAGAGAATATAGACATCTCAGATGCGTATCATACGCCACCCAATTTAGATCTCAAAAGAAAGATTCCAAGACATATTATAATCAAGCTTAACAAAATGAAACACAAGCAGCAACTCTTAAAGGCAGCAAGACTCAAGGCAAAGCTAACATTTAGAGGGAAACCCTGTAGGCTCTCGTCAGATTTCTCAGCAGAAACGATGCTGGCATGGAGACAGTGGCACGATACATTCAAAGTCTTGAAGGAGAAGAACTTCCAACCAAGAATTATATATCCTGCAAAACTATCTTTCAAATACGAAAATGAAATTAAGACATTCCCAGATAAACAGAAACTCAGAGACTTTATAAAAACCAAACCCAAACTACAAGAAATCCTGAAAGAAGTTCTTGGCTTTGGCTTAGAAGAACAAAACCACTAACTTTATATATTAGAACGACACACTACTCAATACTCTACTCATTTAGGGAAGGCCCCAAAGTAAATCACAGCTGTGATACGGAAAGAAGCAATCCAGTGATCACCATGAAACGTATGGTGTCATCATAATAAAAAGAGGGATGTACTACAGTTGTTATAGTCTTTCCAGATGGAGAGGAAGATGACAAGACTGGTAGTAATTAAAATTAGGTTTATAAATAGTTTATTAAAGGGGGTCATAGGGGCAGCTGTAAAGCACAACAAAGATATATCGTACCATTTCAAGAAACTTAACACACAAGTCTCAACAACTATAAAACCAGCTCTGAAAAAGGTGAAAAATCAACTCACAAAAAAGAGTGTACCAGAATGGACTAATAAGAACAACAGACAAAACATCAACATAAAAATAAACACATCACAATGGCAGCAGTGAACACATACCTATCAATAATTACATTGAATGTGAATGGACTGAATGCTCCAGTAAAAAGACATCAAGTGTCATCTTGGATCAAAAGACACGACCCATCCATATGTTGTCTACAAGAAACTCACTTGAGACCTAAAGACAGGAACAAACTGAAAATTAAAGGATGGAAGAATATATATCAAGCTAACAATGAACAAAGAAGAGCAGGGGTGGCAATTCTAATCTCAGACAAAATCAATTTTAATGTCAAATCTACCATCATGGACAAAGATGGACACTATTTATTGCTGAAAGGTTGAGTACACAAGCAAGACTTAACTATATTAAATATTTATGCACCTAATGTCAGAGCACCCAGATATGTTGAAGAAACACTGACTACGCTTAAAAGAGAGTTAGATGACTCCACAATAATAGTGGGAGACTTTAACACTCCACTCTCAATGCTAGACAGATCATCTAGAAAAAAACTCAGTAAAGATACAGAAGACCTCATTGACACAATTAACCAACTAAACCTCATTGATATATACAGAACTTTCTTCCTATCAGGAGACAACTACACCGTCTTCTCCAGTGCACATGGAACATTCTCCAGAATTGACCACGTGATAGGCCATAATGCAATGCTCAACAAAATCCATACCATTGAATTACTGCAAAGCATCTTCTCAGATCATAAAGCCATCAAAGTTGAAATCAATAGCAGAAAAAACAGAGATAGAAAGTAGAACTCTTGGAAACTGAACAACATCTTGCTCAAAAAAACATGGGTTATAGCGGAAATTGGGGATGAATTAAAGAAATTCATGGATTCCAATGAGAACAAAAACACTTCCTACCAGAACCTATGAGATACAGCCAAAGCAGTGCTCAGAGGTTTGTTTATCTCCATAAATGCACACATCTGGAAGGAAGAAAGAAACCAAATCAAGGAACTAACTCGACAGCTTGAACAAGTAGAACAAGAACAACAGAGGAACTCCTCAGGCACCAGAAGAAAGGAGATCATAAAGATTAGAGCAGAGCAAAATGAATTAGAGAATAGAAAAGCAATTGAAAAAATTGAAAAGACCAAAAGCTGGTTTTTTGAAAAGATCAACAAAATTGATAAATCACTGGCTAAACTTACTAAAGAAAAGCAGGAAAGGAAACAAATAACCCAAATTAGAAATGAGAGGGGAGTTGTCACCACAGATGTAACAGAAATCAAAAATATCATAACAGCATACTATGAAAGACTGTACTCTAACAAATTTGAAAATCTAGGGGAAACGGACCAATTCCTTGACTCATACCACCTACCTAAATTATCACAACATGAAGCAGAACAACTTAATAAACCCATCACAAAGGAAGAGATTGAAAAGGTCATCAAAACACTGCCAACCAAAAAAAGTCTAGGCCCAGATGGCTTCACGGCAGAATTCTACCAAGCATTTAGAGAAGAGTTATCCCCAATACTACTGAGACTATTTCACAGTATAGAAAGGGATGGAGTACTCCCAAACTCATTCTATGAAGCCAGCATAACCCTGATACCTAAGCCAGGGAAAGATCCAACAAAGACAGAGAACTACAGACCGATATCACTCATGAACCTAGATGCAAAAATCTTCAACAAAATTCTTGCCAACAGAATACAACAACTTATCAAGAAAATAATCCATCCTGACCAAGTGGGATTCAAACCAGGGATGCAAGCGTGGTTCAACATCAGGAAAACAATTAACGTGATTAACCACATACATAACACAAAAGACAAGGATCACCTGATTTTGTCCATTGATGCCAAAAAGGCATTTGATAAAGTCCCACACCCATTCATGCTAATAACTCTTAGCAAAATGGGCATAGATGGCAAATTCCTCAACACAATAAAGGCCATTTATACAAAGCCAGTTGCCCACATCATCCTGAATAGAGAGAGACTGAAAGACTTTCCCTTGAGATCAGGAACTAGACAAGGATGCCCACTGTCACCTCTCCTATTCAACATTGTGCTAGAAGTTCTAGCCAGAGCAATTAGACAAGACAAAGAAATAAAGGGCATGTGCATCGGCAAAGAGGAAGTTAAAATCTCCATGTTCACAGATGATATGATTGTATATGCAGAGAACCCCAAGGAATCTATAAGTAAGCTACTCAAACTGATAGAAGAGTTCAGCAAAGTCTCAGGATACAAGATAAACATAAGTAAATCAGTAGGATTCCTTTATACCAACAACGAGACTGTTAAGGAGGAAATTATCAAATCAATACCATTTATAATAGCCCCTAAGAAGATAAAGTACCTAGGAATTAATCTAACCAGAGAAACAACAGACCTTTACAAAGAGAACTACAAGCCCTTACTACAAGAAACTAAGAGAGTCTTAGATAAATGGAAAAACCTACCGTGCTCATGGATAGGAAGACTTAACATTGTGAAAATGTCTATTTTACCCAAAGCAATTTATTTATATAATGCAATCTCAATACAAGTTCCAGCATCATTTTTTTTTTCCCAGCATCATTTTTTAATGAGATGGAGAAAGAAATCACCAATTTTGTTTGGAAAGGGAAGAAGCCCCAGGTAAGTAAGGTACTACTGAAGAACAGACTGCGAGGCCTCTCATTACCCAACCTTAGAACATACTACACTGCCACAGTGGTCAAAACAGCCTGGTACTGGTACAAGAATAGACAGATCGATCAATGGAACAGAATTGAGACCCAGAGATGACACCATTTGCCTATGAACAGTTGATATTTGACAAAGGCCCTAAGACATTAAACTGGGGTAAAAACACTATCTTCAACAAATGGTGCTGGCAAAATTGGTTATCCATCTGCAATAAACTGAATCAAGATCCATATCTTACACCTTATACAAAAACCAACTCCAACTGGATAAAAGACCTAAATATCAAACCTAAAACGATAAAGCTTATCCAAGAATAGGTAGGAACAACAGTGGAAGTTTTAATACACAATGAGGACAGACTCCAAAATCTGTCAAACAAACCTCAATCAACAGAGGAGAAAATAGATAAATGGGAACTATTAAGAATCTGGCTTGGCATTAAGAATCAAACACTTTTGCTCATCCAAAGACTTTATTAATAGAATTAAAAGAACACCCACAGAATGGGAAAAAATATTTGGCAACTCTATGTCAGACTGACACCTGATCTCCATAATCTCTAAGATACTACAAAATATCAATAAGAAGAAGATAAACCATCCAATTAAGCGATGGGCAAAGAAGATGGACAGACACTTCACTAAAGAGGAGATCCAGGCAGCCAAAAAACACATGCGGACATGTTCACGATCTTTAGTTATTAAAGAAATTCAAATCAAGACAACAATGAGATACCATCTCACCCCAACAAGATTGGCCATGATCCAGAAAACACAAAACAACAAATGCTAGAGAGGCTGTGGAGATAGTGGAACCCTCCTACACTGTTGGTTGGGTTGCAAAATGGTCCAGCCTCTTTGGAAGGCAATCTGGCGCTTCCTGAAAAAAATGGATATCGATATACCATTTGACCCAGTAATTCCACTACTTGGAATATATCCTACAGAATCAAGGCCTTTCACACCAACAGACACAAGCACCAGAATGTTTACTGCAGCACAGTCCACGATAGCAAAAGGATGGAATCAACCCAGATGCCCAACAACAGAAGAATGGATGGATAAACTTTGGTGCATGTACTCAGTGGAGCACTATGCAATGATAAAGAACAATGATGATAGCAGGAAACATCTCGTAACCTGGTTTCAACTGGAGGACATTATGTTGAGCGAAAGTAGTCAGTGACAGAAGAACAAATATTGTATGAGACACCTACGATAAAAACTTAAAAGCAGACTCATGCATAACAGAAAAAACTCTTCGAAGACTGCAAGAGTGGAGAGGGTGGGAGGACGAGGCATGAGGGTTTGGATTAGATAGTTGTTAGAAATTTGATTGGGTGAAATTGGTGACAGCACACATTAGTAAGAAGATCAATATTAGTGGGACTTCAACACAACTTGTGTACTCCTCCCATCTTAACCCAATATTGCAAGGACAGAGTATGTACATTTTCATTTTTATTTTAAAAAAAAATTATACTGCTAAAAAAAAACTTTATTAGGTTATAAATCTCAGTGATGTGGCAAACACTGAACTGATTACTGTTCCACAAGTAACATAGTCAATGTCATTACGTGATCTGATCTGATATGACCAGCCAATCAGTTGTAAGGCAAGTTTGCTGGGGACTGAGGCCTGTATCCAAAATATATAGAGGTTCTGACAAAGTTCACCAGCTTTTGCTTTTGAACCTACATCCAACTTGTTATCATCTCTGATTCTTGGGACATGAGCTAGCTTCCACATCCCATGAGCCAACAGCCTTCCACCTGACCTGCCAGTTTGGGATTCTTCAGTCTCTGCAACCTCATGAGCCAGGAGAAACCTCCAGCCTGATTCACAACACATGGTTTTTGGGACTTGCCAGCCTCCACAACTGCACAAGTCAGTTAAGATCAATCTCTCCCTTTCCTGTTTCACTGGTTTTGCTTCTCTAGACAACCCAACATAAAACATATGATATTGTCTATCCTAGGGTCACCATGAGTCGGATCCGACTCGACGGCACTTGGCTTGGCATCCTAAAACCAGAAGAACTAGTTGGTGCCTGGCTACCACTGCCAACCATTCCGATCATGACAACAGACAGAACCTGACAGAATGGAAGAAAAATGTTTGTGAAACAGAATCTCAAATTCCTTAAGACAAAACACTAAAAGCAGAATTTCTGGACCAGTTGGGACTGCAAGACTTCCTGAGAGTATTACTCTGTGATACTCTAAATCTTGAACTTAAACTTGCCCCTGACATCACTTGGCAGCTAAATAACAAACTGGCTCACAAAATTAAGAGTGTCAACCATAAGTATTGGTCCTTTAAAGAAGAACTGGTCCTTTAAAGAAATCACCGATATGAGACCAAACCATCAACAATTAGTTTAAAGAAAAGATAAGACTGTAAGGCTTCAGGGAAATTAGATTGATTATAAAGGGAAAAATCAGAAAGAAAATACTGAGAATGTTCGCAACTTGTGAAGAATGTAACTGATGTTACAACAAATAATGTAGAAATTGTTAAATGGGAACCAAAACTTCTGTGTAAGCCCTCACTGAAAACACAGTAAGATATCAGGTTGAAAAGGGGTTAGAGTTAGGTTTTCAACCCAGTCCATGAGGAGGTGAGGTAGGTGAAACAAAGCATGGTTTGGCATCTGGGAAAGCTCAGAATTGTCTGGCTCTCCTAAGGCAGTGAGAAACCCCATAAAGGTCTGGGAGTACAGAAAGGGCCACAGTTCAAACTTTAAAGAAGGGCCAAAAAAAATCAGCAATGTGTGTAAATAATACTTCACTGAAATATTGACAAAATTAAAAATTAATGGAAAAAAATTGCAATGAGTAGAACATAAACCTAACCAAAGACAGAATCCTGCCAGTGTCTTTCCAAATAACATTGGACCCTAATGTACAGGAAAAATGCACACTTTTATATGCATGTTTTAATGTGTTTTTATTTATTTGCTTGTTTCCAACTGAGAGAACTGCCAAGACCAAGAATTTTTCCTGACCAAGTGATGATCTTAAATGATTTACTGATTTTGTCTCTGATTAAAATTTTTACATTTTGACATGGTGGGTTTTTGTGTGTGTGTGTGTGTGTGTGTGTGTGTGCCACAGATTTAAGCAAAACAAAACATTGTAATACAGTTTCATTAATTCTAACCACCAAGTTTCTTGGCGCCCCTTAAACTTTGTTTGCCTCATCCACCCTAATGCGCACCTGGTGGGGATGGGCGTGTATGCAGCCTGCAGGTCACAGTCCAGGCCAGAGGGGGCAGCCTTCTCCGTCTCCGACCCCTCCGGTCTCTGCCCTCTGCTTTCTTCCTCCAGGTCATTTTAACACACAATGGGCTTTTCAATGTTGTGTTTGTACTTGTTATCTACAACTTTCCCTTCAAGGCACTGGATAGTGCGTCCACTTCTATGTCAACCTTCATAATCATGGCCAAGAGAGGGCGCCGGCCACCACCAAAAGGTGAGCGCACCATCTGCCACCGCAGGGCTCAAGAATCTGTTTCTGTCCTCTGGCCACACCAAAAAGTATTTCTTCAACAGCGAGCACACAACCACATAGTTTATAGACTGTTTGCATGTAAACACAAAGAAGTAGGCACACTTAAAGTTACATTTTTTTAATTTAAATATTTTTAGTCCCAAACTTGAATTCGCTGTGACTTTAAGTCCCTGGATTTAAAAGGAGCCAATTCATCAATAATATTTTATAAATGCACTTGATATTTTATAGAATTTTCAGATGAGAATATTGCCACATGTGGCAGTTTTCCGTGACCTAATGATAATTTAAAATAATTTTTAAATAACTCAAGGTTAAAGAAATATCTACAGTAAGACTACACTGTAAATGTTGTTGATTAAATAAGCAAATAAATAAGACAATATGATAGAATGAACCTACGCTAATTTCAGCTGAGTAAACGTATTAAAATATAAAATGAAATAAATTTAGTTAAATGAAATATTCATTAAATATAAAATGAAATATACAAGATAAAATGAATTTAAAATAAAAAATTATATTGCATTATTTTTAAAAATGAATTTCATATAAATAAAATTATATTAAATTTGAAATATAAACTATATATTAAATAAAATACAACAAAATTTTAAAACTGAAACTAATAAAAAATTTATTAAATCAAATTAAATATGTAAACATAAAAATATAAAACTAAACTGAATCAAAGTAAATATTAAATAAAATAAATTAAATATTAAATTACATATTTTATGAAATACAAAATAAATACAGATCAAATAAAATACAATACAATAAAATTAAAGTAAATATTAAATGAAATAAAATGATTAAATAAGATATTTGATATGAAAAATAAAACAAAAATATAACACTGAATGTTAAATAGGAGAAATTATATTAAATTCAACAAAATATTAAATAAACCATGATAAAATAAAATATTAATACCAAGTTAAATTTATACAGTCGTACTCTACCTAAGGTCCATTTGTGCAAAGTGTGACCACATACGCCTCTCTGGTCCCATGAAGTCCTCCAGAACCAGTCCTGCTTTTTCACAGCCACTGTTCTGTCCCATCCTTGCCCCACTTGTTTTTGAGTAGCATGCCCTCCCCTGCACTTGTCCTCCACGGGTCCAAGCTGTTATTGTGGTGGGGATGGGCTTGGAGTCAGGTACTGGCAGATGTGCTGGTGGCCAGCTCTCCCTTTACGGTGGGAGAAAGATGTGGCAGTCTGCTTCCTTAAAGATTGCAGTCTTGGAAACCCTAGGTGGCTGTTCCTTCCTGTCATATCAAGTCCCTGTGAGAATATTGCTACATGTGGCAATATGACTCAATGGTAGTGGGTCTGGGTTTTTAGATCAAGTAAGAGAATGTGTCAAATACAATAAAAGAATATGGATAATAAAATAAATATCCATTAATGGAATCTAATAATCACAAATAAAATTAAATGATGTTATTCCCAGTCATTCTAAAATTACAGTAAGAAAAATTTCTGATCCTCACTGTAGTGATTTTTTAATATCAATTGTTTCATGCTGTCTGCAACCATTTAAAATGAAATATCCACAGGAGTCAAGTTGTTAGTATGCGGAAAAGCCAAGAGAGTTGCTCCTTTTATCAATCGTATTACCAGTTCTGAGGCCAACTCTTGGGAATGGAAGCTTCCAGACAGGATAGGAGCCTCTGTAGGGCTGATCAGGTGAGTGGACAGGAAGCCACAAATCTGTGTGGTGAAGTCCGAGGTCAGCCAACTATCCTGTCTGGTCTCCCTTACACTCTCTCCGTGAGGACTTGAGCTTGGAATGGAGCCAAGGCCTTTGTGCGGCATCTCAAATTCTGTGCTCCCTTGTGTCCAGAAATGTTCAGGATCAGGAGCCCCACAGCCAGCCAGTGGGAAAAGCAATGGATACTGCATGGGCCTGGAGGGGGAAAAGGGAGGAGTAAAGAGGAGAGGGGAGGACTGGCCTGGATCCTAGTCTGACCAGGCAGCAGCAGCTGGGTACAGGCCAGGGGCAAGCTCTTGGGGCGTAGCAGTACCAGGTGCCAGTGAAAGTGCCTGATCTTGAATGATCTTGGAAGCCAAGTGGGTTGATCTTGGTTAGTACGATTGGAAGCAGCCTGGAAATACTGGGCATTGTGTGCTTTAGCCATCTCCTAACAGCCCTTGGGAAACCCTGGAGGCGTAGTGGTTAAATGCTATGGCTGCTAACAAGGTCAGCAGTTCAAATTCACCAGGCGTGCCTTGGAAACTCTATGGGACAGTTCTACTCTAGCGTCGCTATGAGTCAGAATGGACTCAACAGCAGTGGGTTTGGGTTAACAGCCCTGGTGGCCTGGTGGTTAAGTGTTAATATCTGTTAACTAAAATGCTGGGAGCTCAAATTAGCCAAGGGCTCCTTGGAAACTCTATGGAACAGTTCTATCCTGTCCTATAGGGTTGCTATGAGTTTGGATCGACTCCACAGCACTGGGTTTGGTTTGGCTGGGTAACAGCCTTCAGAAAACCCTGGTGGCACAGTGGTGCTGCTAATCCAAAAAAGATCCACCAAAAAGAAACTCTATGGGGCAGTTCTACTTTGTCCTGTAGGGTTGCTATGAGTCGGAATTGACTCAATGGCAGTGGGTAGTGGTGGTGAACAGCCTTCATTCTGATTTTGCTGCTGTGGGCCAGGCTCTAAGGTTACTCAAGTCCTGTGGTGCATACTCCTTCCCACTAAAGCCTCCAGAAACCACAGAGACCCTGCGTAGCCAGGTGTGGTGCCAGGCAAAGAGGTAGCCAGGCAAAGAGAGGAAACCCAAAAAGAGACTAGAACAAGGAGGAACACACAAAAGCCTGTCCCAGGGGCCCACCCAGAAGCCCTCCTGAACCAGGGGACTGGCTAGAAAGGGAGCAAACAGAATTTGAGAGATCATCACCATGCTTCCACAGAGTCCTTGGTTGACTGCCAGGCCCACGGCAGGGCCTAGTGATCTTGGTTGTAATCTTCACAGTAGCAGATCTTTTGTCCCACAGAACCACTGGTGAGCTCCAATACTAACCTTTCTGTTAGCAGCCAAGCAATTAACCCTTGTGCCACCCAAGCTCCCATGTCACCTATAGCAGAAGAGAGATGGCAGGTTTGAGGAGCTGAGGATATTTCTAAAAAGCTTTTCTCATAATCATTAACTACCAAAAACATTTTTAAATCTGTTGTTAGAATCTCCACAGAAACTATTACCATGTTTGGGAGAGAATTATTTGTTGGCTTGTACCGTGGTTGCTTGTATGTTTCTTTGGAAGCTATGTCATTGGTATTTCAATAACCAGGAAGGTCAACTACGGTGGGCAGGTTTCAGTGGAGCTTCCAGACTAAGACAGACTAGGAAGAAGGACCTACCAATATACATGTAAAAAAATTTGGCCAGTGAAAACCTTATTAGTAGCAACAGAACATTGTCTAATACAAAACCAAAACCAAAACCAGTGCCGCCAAGTTGATGCTGACCTATAACGACCCTACCAGGTCAGAGTAGAACTGCCCCATAGAGTTTCCAAGGACTGCCTGGTGGATTTGACCTACTAACCTTTTGGTTAGCGGACATAGCACTTAACTACTACGCCACCGGCGTTTCCTACCACGATAGAAAATAAGCCCCTCAGATTGGAAGGCACTCCAAGTATGACTGAGAAAGAGCTGCCTCCTCAGAGCAGAGTCAATCTTAATGACATAGATGGAGACAAGTTTTCAGGACCTTCATTTGTTGACATGGCACAACTCAAGATGATGAGAAATAACTGTAAACATACGTTAATAATCAGAACTTGGAACGTACAGTATATAAATTTGGAAAATGAGATGTTGTCAAAGTTGAAATGGAGCACATAAAGACTGATATCCTAGGCATAAGTGAGCTAAAATGGATAGATGTTTACCATTTTGAATCAGACAGTCATATGACAAACAGAAGAGAAACAATTGTACCACATTCATTGTCAAAAAGAACATTTTGAGATTTATCCCACAGTACAATACTGTCAGTGGTAGGATAATATCTATATACATACAATGGAGCCCAGTTAATGTGGTATTATTCAAGTTTATGCACCAATCACTATCATCAAAGATGAAGAAATGGAAAATTTTTACCAACTTCTATGGTCTGAAATTGATCAACCGCACAATCAAGACTCATTGATAATTACTGGTGATTGGAATGTGAAAGTTGGAAGAAAGATTAGTGGTTGGAAAATAAGGCCTGATAATAGAAATGATGCCACAAATTGTGTGACTGAATTTTGCAAGACTAATAACACCTTTCTTGCAAATATCTTTTTTCAACAACATAAATGACCACTATATGTGTGAACCCTACCAGATGGCATGCATAGGAGTCAAATCGACTATATCTGTGAAGAGAGATAATGGAAGAGCTCAATAGCATCAATTGGAACAAGACTGGGGCCAACTGCAGAACAGACCATCAATTGCTCACATGCAAGTTCAAGTTGAAGCTGAAGGTGTTGGACATCTACAAGTACAGGGATTAGGATTCTAGCACATATTTTGTAGGAACACAATTCAATCCATAACAATATTCATGTTGCTGTGTATATTAATAATTTATTCCTTTTTTTCTCTGAGTTGTTAGACATGTGAGTCTTTTCCAGCTTCGGCAGTTAGTTAATTTATGACATTATAATTATTCTACACAGATCTTTTCTCAGTGATGTGAAATTTTATTTTTAAATGTGAATATTTATGAATGTGACACTGTTCCTCTTCAATCTGGCATTCCTTGCACAGTGGATCATATGATTGTCTGATTCAAAATGGTTAACATCAGTAGATCAAGCAATCAAATATATTCTTGAGATGGTCTTTACATTGAAATGGGATATGTTCAAGGTGGTATACTGGCTCTTGTGGACTTCTTTTATTATTCTTCAGCTTCATTCAGACACAACAAGGGGATACAGGCTCAGCTTAAAATAAGGAAAGGTGTATGTCAGGGTGGTATACTTTACCATAACTATTCAATCACTATGCTGAAGGAACAGCCTGAAAAGCTGGACTATATGAAGAAGAATATGGCATTAGGATTAGAAGAGAAGACAGAACTTAGTTTGCTGAAAACAAAGAGGACTTGAAATACTGATGTCAGTGACTACAGTGTCCAGCATGGATTGCCTCTCAACATTAAGAAAACTAAAATACTTATACCTATATATAATGCATCTTCTTGGATTATTTGTTCAACATACAGGTGAAGTATAGTGAATGGATACAACCATGACACACATCTTTCCTTACTTTAAACCATGTGGTAGCCCCTTGTTCTATTTAAATGCCTGCCTCTTGCTCCATGTAAAGTTTCCTCATGAACACAAGTAAGTGTTCTGGAATTCCCATTCTCCATACTGTGATTCATAATTTGTTACCATCTACACTGTTGACTAGCTTTACTTGGGCAATAGAATATAAGTAAACATCTTTCAGTTATTTTCTGCTTTTCAGCTCAGAGCCACTGAACACTGGCAATGAAATCTCTCCTTCCACATCCTCCTCTGAATCTGGCTTGAATCTATGGCAGTTTTCCGGGGAGTGACAGTATAATTCTGAGCACTGGCTCTGCGGTAGGGCACTTTCTGTTCACTCTGAGCGAAAATCCTGGTTTAACTTCTCTAGTCCCTGCATTTCTCAGTTTCTTGGTGATCTTCATGTGGCATGTGAAAGGTTTGAGAGTCTGCTTCTGTAAAGATCACAGCTTTGTAAATCCTATAGGGTACGTTCTATTCTGTCTTACAGGGTCACTATGAGCCAGAATCAACTTGATTTGAGTAAGGGCAAGACTTAAGTCATGCCTTCCTGTGAGGATGTGACTCAAGGTACATCCCACATTAATCCTGCCTCATTAACACAGAGTTTAGGATTTACAACACATAAAATAGAAGATAATTAGCATGATTACATCAGATCACAAAATAGAGGACAGCCACGCAATACTGGGAATCATGGCCTAGCCAAACCAATGACTAACCCCAACAATCACAGATTCCATACAGTTTATTTGCATGATCCCACTAAATCATTGTATGTGAATGACTCACAAAGACTATGGCTAGATGGATCATGTTAAGTAATTCGTTGCACTGCAGCTACCAACGCTACTTCCTGATTCTGAGATTCCTGAGCTGTCAGAGAATAACATTTATCTGCGGTGGCTTTAGGGGAAGCAAGATCTTCTGGGAACAGTTAGTATGCCATTGAAGTGGAATATACATCTGTGGGTGCTCTGGCAGAGCTCTCTCTCTCTTCACATCAGGATCCTGTGTCCAGTTCATCATTGTCTGACCTCTGGTTTTGGAGAGTTGAGCTAGTGGCCTTACATCTAACCTACCAATTCTGGAATTTGCCAGCTTCTGCAATCCCATGGGCCAGCAGCCTGTCGTCTGATCTGATCTGCCAGCTTCTGCAGCCCTGTGAGCCAGCAGCCTGTTGCCTGGCCCACTGATTGGGGTTCATCAGTCCCTGTGACCAAGAAGTCAGGAGAAGCCTATATCTGACCCACAGATTTAGGACCTGCCAGCAAGTACAGCCATGTGAGCCACTTCCTTGATACAGTTCCCGAGTTCTGGGAGACACTGGAGTAAATTACAGAAAACAAAGATGGGAATGAGAGTATTGAGGGGAAGAGGAGTCATGTGATGTTAGAGATGATGAAGTGGTAGAGCAATTTGGAAAAGCTGGATGTGTGGGACATCTTTAACTTCCACCTCACAGGAACCAGTTTTGTGCTGATCTTTCTAAAAGAAGCTATCCATTCAGTATCTTCTCGTTGTTTCTCAACCCTGCTTCCAGACCTCTTGCAAACCTGCTTCTGTGAATGTTGCACTGTCTGGTATACTGTCTTTCAAACATCTCCCAACTCGAGATTTCCCTACATCTTTGTTACCTGGCTCACAGCGTACTTCTCCAGTTATCCCAGGAGTCCCCAAACCCTATACTCTGCATCTCAAATGGCTAGCTTCAGATCATAATCATCATCAAATCCTGGACCTTGGTACCACCTCAAAACTGTGCAACTTCCATAGTCATTCACGCCAAAAGCCTACTCTCTAATCTGGTGAATAATATCATCAACGTTTCTAATCTGATATCTCTACTTTCTTCCTATTCATTAGCTTCCTTAATTTCAGTTCCTTTATTATTAGAAGGGGCCAATGACTGGAGAAGGACATCATTTTTGGTAAAGCTCAGGATTATCGAGAGATAGGAAGGCTCTCAATGAGACGGATTGACACAGTGACTACAACAATGAACTCAAACATACTTACTGCTATGAGGATGGTGCAAAACTGGACAACATTTCTTTCTGTTACACATATGTTGCTAGGAGCCAGAACCCACTCGACAGCACCTAACAACAATTATTTATATGATATTTCGTATCTATCATTATAACTCTTTTACCCTCTGTCCTTTCTTTGCAACTTGCTAACAAATTCCAGCCCTGGATTAATCCCACCATTTGCGTTTTCTATGTCTGTAGCTGATGAAGATCCATCGAAAAAAATGGGTCCTAAAGTGTACCAAACAGGATAGATTAACATCACTATTAGTTCACAACATCAGTGTCAACTGGTCACTCAAGTTTAATAAGCAATGTTACTGTATTTCTCTACTAAAAGTGCTCTCCTCTCCTTTGCTTATTCTCTACTTTTTTCAAACCTTAGAGTCTCTTCCTCACACCCCACTCTTAGTCATTTCTTCTGAATCTTTGAGACCTTACCACTGGATTATTTCCATTAGTGTTCAGATATGCCCTAGTATCTCTCATCTTTAAAAAACAGCAACAACAAAAACTCTTCTTGCATCCCTCAAACTCACTGCATCAACTAAGGTCTTATTATTTTCTTCTGATCACAGCCATTCTTGAATTTCAGTATCCAGTCACTACTTCACCTACCATTTACCTCAACCCAGCCCACTCAGGCTTCAGTACCTACTATTTCATTTAAAGAGCTCTCTTTAAACCAGCAGTGATCTCCATATAGCAAAACATCTTTGGGTCAATTCAGTTGACCTCTCATTAGAGTTCTACATGTTTGTCCAGTACCTCCCTTTTAACACATTTTCCTGACTTAGCTTCTATTACTTGCACTTTTCTGATTTTGCTCCAGTGTCTCTGACCACCAGTCTGTCAATATGAGAAAGATTTGGGAGTCTGCTTCTGTAAAGATCACAGCCTTGTAAATCCTGTAGGATAAGTTCTATTCTGTCTTATACGGTCACTATCAGTAAGAATTAACTTGATGGCAATTGATTTTTAATGGGTATCTCTGACTATTAAAAATAATCATCAGAGGTTCCTCTTCTATAAGACTTTTAAATATTATATTTGTCAGGATCACTTCTGGACTCTCTTCTCCTTCCACCCTCCTCTGTGCAATCTCCATAATTTCCAGGCTTCATAGCAATCTGTTTCAGGAGCCAATGAATTTCAAATATATCTCTCCCCAGAGTTTTACTTCTTTGTAAATAATTGTTACTTAATGCTTCTATTTGTTTATTTTACAGCATTTGTGATCATTAGGGTTGTCTGTCAACTTGGCTGGGCCATGATTCTCAGTAGTTTGGTAGTTATGATGTAGTCTGGCAGTTATAAGATGACATGATCATTTCCATGATGATATTTGACATAATGTGATCAATTCGGATAGGATCTGTAGTGAGTAGGTTGACAGGCAGTTTCTTTGGGCTTGTGGCTTGTTCCTAATATAGACAGAATTTCTAGCAAGACTCGTGGACTTCTGCTCACTCTGAATTCTGCAGTCTCTCCTGTTCATCTGACCTCCAGTTCTTGGGACTTGAGCTAGCAGTTTACCAGCCATCTTGCCTGTCACTGCACAGCCTTTGAGAAAGATGTCTGACCTGCTGATTTGGGGTTCACCAGTCGCTGCGGTTAAGTGAATCGAGAGAAGCCTCCAGCCTGGCCCACTGGATTCGGCCAGTCTGGCCTCTACAACCAAAACATAAATCTCTCCATATATTTATATGCCTTATAGGTTTTGCTTACCTAGAGAACCCAGTCTAAAACCGCATCTGAAACTCACTATGTTCAAAAGTAAACATATTCACAGTCAAATCTGCTTTTATTCTGGTATTGACCATATTAATAAGTGGGAGGAGCCATTGCTCATGCCAAACCTGGGGTTCACGCTTGATGCTTACTTTCCATTCATCCCCACCTCTATATGTAATTATGCATGTATTATGTAATTGTGCATGTATTATGTAATTATGCACATATTATGCATTATCCAAGAAGAAAACATAGTCCTGTTACAAGTAAAAGAAAAGTAGTTTTATTGAAGAGTAGGAACTCAAGTTGGGCAGCACAAGGTAAAAATTACAAAACACTATACAGGCCATCCTCTGATCTAGGCTCTTTCCTAGCCAAATGGCCAACCTCCATAGTTCAAATGAGAAAGAAGTGTTTATACTAGGTATAAAAAAGGGTTTAATGATTGATTGTCAGTCAGATCAGCTTTAGCTGAAATCCTTTGACATATAAAGATTGGCCATTTGGCTAGGAAAGAGCCTAGGTCAGAGGGTGGTCTGTATAGTCAGCTATACTTTTTTCTTTTCTTTTTTTGTCCAGAAATAAATTGTTGACACATTATTCCCAAACAGTTTTACATAGTGATCAGTTAGTTAAGAACACATTCTTCCTAGGAACAATTGTTTACATCTTGACACAGTTTTTCTAAATGATTTACATCCTGACTTTCTGTTGCATCTTGGCCTCATCCTCCTTAGTCTGACATGCTGGCTTTCAGTTTGAAACTTTTCCTTTTACAGTATCCATTCAACAAATAATTATCGACAGCCAACTGTTTTCAGGCACTGTTCTAGTCACTGGGGATACGATTTAGAACCAATAAAATAAAATAGCCTTATTCTTTCTGGAGCTTGTGTTTAGTAACACGTGCTGTGTGACCCTAACATTTTTGTCTGTCAACACATTTGTTCAATAAATGGTAGTTGTATTATAATATTTAAACAAAGTGATGGAAGTGGTTGACTACCACCTGGATAGTAACTATATACACTGCAGGGTATTACATTTAAGGAGCAAACAACTTGAAACGAACTTGAATTTGTATACAATTAAAAAAATAATAGTAATGGGAGGAACTGGAAATGTTTACCCTGAGACCTAAGGAGATAATGATAACTGTGTCTCTATGTTGAAGTGTAGTAACTTGGAAAAAGGGCTGAACAGTGCCCGCTCATTATTTCCAGAAATATTTATTGAGCATCTGCTTTGTCCTGAGCACTGTACCTAGATATTATGAAAAACTGTGTGAAATTTTACCCAAGTAGCAAGCTAAGGGAAACCCTGGTAGTGTAGTGCTTAAGAGCTATCTACCAAAAGCTTGGCAGTTCAAATCCACCAGGCACTCCTTGGAAACTATGGGGCAGTTGTACTTAGTCTTATAGGGTTGCTATGAGTGGGAACTGATTCAATGGCAACAGGTTTGGGGTTTTGGGTGTAGCAAGCTAACAGGTTAACATAACAGTTTCATGAATGCTGGAACAAAACACCTGGGTCAGAGACAAAGGCTTTATGTATTCACAGTCCCATAAGCAGCCTGAACTTTATATTCCCTTCTATTCTTCTTGTCTCCCTCAGGCCCAAGCACGTGCTGCACAACAAATGGGTTTGAGTCACTGTTGAGGAATTCCACATTCAAGAAATGAGGTGAAATTAAGTGAATGCACTGTTTAGTAAGTAATAAACCTGATGAGAAAGCAGCACCATGATTTCATGTATTAGCCAAACCTTCACCACCAACTTCAATGGAAGTTGGACAACAACTAAGATGTGTCTCCAGGTAAGGCCGTTAGACAAAATAATGCATCTAAGTACATAGGTGGACTGTAAGGAAACCCCAAAGTTTCTAACTAGGGTACCAATAGAGACATCCTTTCAGACTAGATGATTATTATGTTTTTCTCTTAGGAAATCAAATGGAAACACCTAAAGGACTCCCAGTCATGATCAGCAAATATTTAAAATCATACTGACATTGACTATACTGGTATAATAGTCAATAAATGGAGTGATGTTCTTTTGAGATTAGTTTCACTTAAATAAACTTCACTAAACTTAAATACAAGCACTGCCAATCAAGTTGTTGAACTCATCCTAGAAAAAGTGCTACATACCTCATTGCTGAATATCACTACAGTCACCTTCAAAGTGCTCCCCTTAGGAAGCTATGCACTGATGCCAGAGCCTAGTTCACTCTTTAAAGCAATTTTGGAATTCTTTTTCTGGAGTGGCCATCAGAGCTGTTGTTTGTTGCCTTACCCTTGATGTCCTGAATGTCATCAAAATGTCCTCCTTTCAATATTTTCTTATTTTCAGGCAAAGCAAAAGTCATTGGGGGCCAGACTAGGTGAGCAGAGAGGGTATTCCAACACCATTATTTGTTTACTGGCTAAAAACTCCCTCACAGACAATTATGCAATTAAATTCACGAACTTGCCGGTGTGCCACTGTTCACAATGGCCATTCCAGAAAGTGTTCCAAAATTGCTTTGAAGGGTGGCCTAGGCGCTGGCGTCGGTGCATGGATTCCCAAGGGGAGTACCTTAAAGGTGACCTTATTCAGTATATTCAGCAATAAGGTATGTCGCACTTAACAATTAAGTTTGTGGACTTAATTGTCAGACTTCATATCTTTCAAGACTATTTGCTATATTACCCAACTAACCTAGCAATAGTATAGAACAAAGCAGAACTGCCCCCATCGAGTCTCCAAGGAGCACCTGGCAGATTCGAACTGCCGACCCTCTTAGCAGGCAGCAGCAGCACTTAACCACTATGGCACTAGGGTTTCTGCTTGTTATACAGACATCCAGAAACAAACGCCGTCAGGAGCTTCTGTTCACAAGAGATACAGAACCCTAGAGAACCCATGGAGAAAACTGTCTGCCAACGGATACGTAGCTCTTAAAACTCAACAATTACTGATATCAGTAGACAATTCTCTGCCCTCCCCAACAAAATTTACTTTTTAAAACTCAAGACAAAATTTAGTAAGAAATTAAGCAGTTATGAATTTAATTCCCCATTCATTCATTAATCATCTGACACTTATTAAACTTTACTCTGAAGCTGGGTGGAGCCCTGGTGGGTTAAGAGCTTGGCTGCTAACCAAAAAGCCAGCAATTCGAATCCACAAGCTGCTCCTTGGATGTGGCAGTTCTGCTATGTCCTACAGGGTCACTGTGAGTCAGAAACAACTCCATGGCAACAGGTTTTGAAGCAGGTTCTAGATGCCTGAGACACAAAATTTCAGCTCCTGATCTTAAAGCCCTGCCTAGTGGGGAAAACACAAGAATACATTAAGAACTGGGATGAAGGTGTGCATAGGTGCTAAGAGAACACAATGCAGACAGGAAGAGTGAGGAAGAGGAGGTGAGGATTCTGGACAGGGATCATTGGAGAATAACTTCACAGTGACACTGATTACAGAGCTTCCTAGGCTCTCAAGATTAGCGCAGTGGCTACAGGAGCTATTCTAAAGAAACCTAGGTGTCATCCTTTGGTAATCTTTCTGACTGGTGTCATCAAGATTTATGAGAGCTTGGCCTCCTTCGCGCTCCAAATCACCACACGCGGGCCACCCGCCCTCTTCTTTTCCCGCATTCCCCTGCCTCTACCCCTTTAGAGGGCCACCAGCCCCGCCCCCGTCCCCCGCCCCGCCCCGTCCCCCGCCCCGCCCCCGTCCCCCGCCCCGCCCCCGTCCCCCGCCCCGCCCCGCCCCGCCCCCTGAAGGCCTCCCTCGCCCCCCGCCCCGCGCCCCTCCACCCCGCCCGGCTCGTCAGCTGCCGCCCGTCCACGCGGAGGACTGTGGGAACGATTTCCTTGGATCCAGCGCCTGGCAACCGGCAACTCTGGCCTGCGAGGACGTAGATTCGCTCAAAAGCTGCGTCTTCTCTGGACATCACAAGTGGTCACCACTGCTCCCTCCGGCGTGAGGTAGGAGAAGGGCTGGGTGGGCAGAGAGCGCTGCTGGACGCCCCTTGGCCGGCGCCGGCAGCGATGCGCGGGACCCGGTGGCTGAGGCTGCGTCTGGGACCAAGTCTGGCTCGTGGTCCCCTGGCAAGCTGAGTCTGGAGCGCGCCCGCTTCACCCGTGCGGCCGAGGGTCTGCGCCTTATGGGGGCGCCCTTCGGCTGCGTGGGCCCCGGAGGCTCTGGAGTTTCCATGCGCTCCCCCTCCGTCACCCCCGTCGGCGGCACTGGCGACGCCCGTTTTCTGCGGGAAGAGGGGAGACGGGCGGCCTGAGTGGCGGGGAGTGTGGGTACGCTGCTGTTAGCGGACTCGTTCCGTTCGCCAGCGTCCATCGGATCATCCTTTGGGTATCTACATCTGTGGACTCTGAAACGCCAGTGTTGATTCGCCAACGTTTGTTTCCACCGTCAACGAATTTTTATTACTCCTTTTGACAGGGGCAGGCAGTTTTGCTCTGCCTGAAAGACTGTTCAAGTCACATAGTTAATAATGAAATTTGAAACAATCTAACCATGTCACGAGCTCTTGAATTTTACGTTGAACAGGCTCGTTTAGTTTTTGTGTTATATTGCAAAGTTTTGCATTTTCTAGTGAAAGACTTAGTCGGGAGTGAAATATAGAAGTATCCAACAATACATAAACTGCGTCCATGTCACACAGATAAATTGTGAAGCACTGTTTTCCAGGCTTAGAATTCAGGTTTTTTTGTCTTTTACAAGGCTGATTTTCTGTTTGTGGGAAACTGTATACTAGGTATCTTTGAAATAGACTGTCAACGCAGTCGCATGTACAAAAAAAGATACTCACATTAAAAAAAAAAGTTTTTAAAGGCATTGAGGTGACATTATTCCCAGATTATTTCAGCATGAAAGTCTTCTGTGGGTAGAAACTACTTTTGAAGTAGTTTAGAGAATCCAGGACACCCGAATTCTATTTGTTGCCTTAGGCATAACCGTTAACCCATTGTGGAGGAAGTCAGTTCTAAATAAATGGGCAGCCCTGTAGGACAGAGTAGAACTGTTTTTTAGGGTTTTCAAGGAACACCTGGTGGATTTGACCTGCTGCCTTTTGGGTTAGGAGTCTAACTCTTAACCAGTTTGCCACCAGGATTTCCATCATAGCTATTAGACGTTAGTAATTCACTTCACCGTTCATGGTCTTGCTTTCCATGTTTTTAAAATAAGCACATTCAAGAAGATACCTCTTCAACTAAACACTCTTCGAAGCCTCACATTTTTTCAGTCTGATTCTCTAGCTCTAAAAGTTGCTCCCTTTTATGAGTTTATGTGTAAACTAAAGCTGACTTATATTCAGGAAAATTTTGTTTAGCATAGCGCCGCCATCCCTCCATATTTGCATGGCATTGGTCCTGGGACCTCTGCGAATACTCAAATCCTTTCTATAAAATGGCATAATATTTGCATATAAGCTGTGCACATCCTCCTGTGTGCTTTAAATCGTCTGTAGATAACTCATGGGAACACTGGTGGCATGGTGGTCAGGAATACAGCTGCTAACCAAAAAAACGTTGGCAGTTAGAATCCACTGGGCACTACTTGGAAGCTCAGTGGGACAGTTCTACTCTGTCCTGTAGCTTTGCTGTGAGTCAGAATTGACTCAGTGGCAATGGGTTTGGTTTTTTAGATAACTTATACGACCTAATACTGTTGCTGTGTGGAAACGCATGTTCTGCATGGCAGGACTTGTCTCAGCCAATGAATGGAAGACTCTGAGGTGGGAGAGGACCTTTATTTTGTTGCTCGTGGAAAGGACCAGTCCAGAATGCTGCTGCCAAAACTGCTCAGGGAGGCTGAGGGGGAAGGTTATTTTTTAATAGGTTTACAAATAGGAAATTTATACAAGTTACATCAACAACATTCTTACCATACTGTATAGGCCCAGTGGGGTTTAAGTACAACGTCATGTATTGCTTATTCAGAAAATGGTGCTTAAACTACACCCATAATGGGTAAATTACTATGTGTGAGTTATTTAATGAGCTAAAACGTTATCCTAAATGTGAGCATTGCACTTAAACTGGTTACTGCCAGTTACCCCTAGTTTGGGGCAGCAGTTGAAAACAGAGGAACCGGAGTAAAACGACAGGGCTTGTGAAGCAAAAGAACTAAGATTTTAATGTAAAGCTATGAGGTATGCCAGGTAAGCTGCTTGAGGCAGTGGAATTTTCCACAGTCTGGGGAACTCTGACTTAACACAGTGTAAATGCTATGTAAGAAGTTGTTTCATCACAGTTGCAGACTTTCTCTGGAAGGTAGTCGTCTTTTATGACTGTCTTGAGCTCTTCCAGAAATGCCTTGATGACAGCTGATGCCGATTTTCCAGTAATCTGTAGGTTCATGAGGCTGTAGTGCTTTATATAGCCTGCCAACTGTCCCTTACTAGCCTCGGACTCCTTCCTTTGACTCTCCTTAACCCACTTACACTTAGCCTTTGAGAGATTGTTTTGACTATTTCACTGCTTTTGGGGAGCCATGTTTTCACAGAAACAAAGAGTGCACACAGCACAAGTGGGGAACCAATGAGACAGGAGGCAAACGATGCTCTTTTGGAATGTTGAATTTTTTTTTTCTTCTTTTTTGAATATTTTTCAGTCAGTGGTTAGTTGAATCCAAGGATGCAGATCCTGCAGATGTGGAAGGCTGACTGTAGTTTTTAAAGTGTGGCCTCCAGACCAGCAGCAGCAGCATCACCTTAAAACTTGTTTAGAAGTGCACACTGTAAGAGGTGGAAGTGTGGTAACATGCCAGATTTGCTGAATCAGAAAGGACGGGAGCAACAATCTAACTGGTTAGCTTTATCTTACCTAAAGCTTTTGAGTTAAAATACCTTTTCTTCTGCCAGTAACTTTAAATACCTTTTGAAAGTATTGTGGGATGACTGGTTTGTGTCTTCTCGACATTCGATCTTATAGTAGTGAATTTTCATCTTCAAAGAGTTGAGAAATTAACTGAAAATGGATCAAAGACCTAAATATAAGAGCTAAAACTGTAAAACTCTTAGAAGAAAAAAGAGATATAAATATTCTTGATCTTTAATTAGGCTCTAATTTCTTAGATACAACACCAAAAGCACTAAGAAAAAAAAGTAGATAAATTAGACGTAAGTGTTAGAACTTTTGTGCGTGAAAGGGTACTGTGAAGAAAGTGAAAAGACGACTTGCAAAATAGAAAATATTTGTAAATCGTGTATCTGATAAAGGTCTGGTATTCAGAATATATAAAAAATTCTACTGCTTAACCTTAAAAAGACATATGACCCAATTAAAAAATGAACAGAAGAGCTCAGTAGACATTTCTTCAGAGATCCACAAATGCCTAATAAGAATATGAAAAGATGCTCACTGTCTTGAGTTATAAGGGAAATGGAAATTAACACCACAGTTGGATACCACTCTAAACCCACTGCCGTCAAGTTGAGTTCCGACTCACAGCAACGCTACAGGGACAGAGTAGAAGGCCCCCATAGAGTTCCCAAGGCTAATTTGAATTGCCACCTCTTTGGTTAGTAGCTTTAGCACGTAAGTGCTACACCACCAGTGTTTCTTTAAACCCATTAAGCTGGCTGTAATGAAAGTCAGATAATAACAAGTTTTGACGGGGATGTGAAAAATTGGTAACATGTAAAGTTGTACAGCCAGTTTGGAAAACGCTATGGCAGTTTCTCATAAAGTTAAGCATAGTGCTTCCGTTTGACATAGCCGTACCTCTCTTTGGTATATATCCAAGAGAAACAAGAACATGTCCACCTAAAACCTTGTACACAAATGTTCACAAAAGCATTATTCATAATATCTAAAAACTGGAAGCAATCCAAATGTTCAGCAGTGGATGACTGTTTAAACAAAATGTGGTTAGGCATACAATGGAATGTTATTTGTATGAAAAGAAACAAGTACTGATACTATAGTATTGATGAACCAGTAATCTATTTTATGTCCCTAAAAACTTGCATATTCTGAACATTTCATATGATGGAATCATGTAGTATTTGGTCTTCTGTGATTGCCTTTGTTCACTTAGCATGTTTACGTGTGAAAAATTGGTAGGAATGTAAAGTTGTACAGCAGTTTGTCTTGTTGATATTTAGGTTATTTGTGTTGTTGATATTTTGCAGTAACTTGTATAGAAATCAGATGTTGATCTGACATGTAGTTGCCAAGTACTTTTTCCCATTCTCTAGGTAGCGTTTTAATCCTGTTGATAAAATTTTTGAGTGAGCATGTTTGATTTTTAGTAGTTCCCATTTATTTGTCTTTTCTTTTGTCCTTTGTGCATTGTTGGTCAGATTTTTTATTCTGGCTAAGCTGTGTATTAGAATTTCAGTTGTTGTCCTTATATTTTCTGGCATGATCTTTTTTGTTTTAGGTTTGATATTTAGGCCTTTGATGTATTTTGAGTTAGTTTTTGTATAAGGTGTAAGATGTGAATCTTGTTTCAGTTTTTTGCAGATAGATCGCCGATTTTGTCAACATCTTTTGTTAAAAACTGTTTTTGCCCCAGTTTACCACCTTTGGCCCTTTGCTGAATATCAGCTGTTCTTAAGAGGATGGTTATATGTCTGGGGTCTCTGTTCTGTTCCATCTTGCCTGATGACATTGGCTAGCACCACCAGGACAATGTTGAGTAAAATTGGTGACAAAGGGCATCCTTGTCAGGTTCCCATTCAGACTGTCCTTATTTAGGATGATGTAGGCTATTGGCTTGATATAAATGCCTTTAATTATGTTGAGCCATTTCCCTTCTATTCCTGTTTTTCTGACAGTTTTTTATATAAATTAGTTTTGGACTTTGTCAAATGCCTTTTCTGCATCAGTTCGTAAAATCAAAGGATTCTTTTGTTTTATGTGATTACATTGGTTTTTTTTTTTTCCCCCTGATACTAAACCATCCTTGCATCCCTGGTATGAATCCCACCGGTCGTGGTGAATTATCTGTTTTTGAATTATGTTGGCAAAATTTTTGTTGAAGATTTTTGCATCTAAGTTCATGAGAGATACTGGCCTGTAAGTTTCCCTTTTTTGTGCATTCTTTGTCTGGTTTGGGTATCAGGGTTATGCTGGCTTCATGGAACAAATTTAAGAGTATTTCATTGTTCCTATATGCTGTGAAATACCCTTAGTAATTGTTGTTTTAACTCTTTAAAAGTTTGATAGGGTTCTCCAGTGAAGCCATGCAGACCAGCTCTGGGCCAACACGGAGTCCAGAGGCCATGTCCCCAAGGAACTCTCCAGTCTGATGGACTATCAGGTCTGGTCTTTTAATAGAGATCTAGTACTGCACACCTATTTTTCTCCCACTACATCAGGGACTTTATGTTGTGTTACTCATCAGGGCAGTCATTGGTAGTGGCCAGGCACCATCGAGTTTTTCTGGTCTCATACTGATATAGTCCCTGGATCACATGCACATTCTGTCTCCTGGGCTCTATTTTCTGCGTGTCTTTGATGTCCCTCATTCTCCTCTGCTCCAGGTGGCTTAGGACAATGGATACTATTTAGATGGCCACTTGCTAGCTTTTAAGGCCCCAGATGCCATTCACCAAAGTGTTAATTGCACAACATCTTCCTAAAAAAAACCTTGCTATGCTGATTAACCTAGACATGCCCTGAAACCATGGCCCTCAGAACCCTGTCCCTGCTACTCTGTCTTTTAAAAGTTTGGTTGTGTTTAGAAAATCTTTTAGCTTTTGATGTAGTTCAGTTGTGCTAACCTTCCTTTTACTTTATGCTGTCATCCCTTCACCTAACTCAATTCCTACCTCCTATCTAATCTATGACTAACCTTCTCCCTCTCTCCCTGCCTCTGTCCCTTTCCATTCTTGAAACCATCAAAGGCTGTTTTTTGTATTTAAACATTTTCTTGAGTCAACTGACTGATTTTACTCAGATATCTTTTAGATTACACCATGTCATGAAGTATTTTCCAAGATCATCATTGTTCTTTATCATTCCATAGTAGTATTCTAGTATTTGAATATTCCATAGTTTTGTTTATGTATTCATCTATTGATGTGGACCTAGTTGATTCCATCTTTTTGCTATTGAGTACAGTACTGCAGTAAACATTGGTGTACATCTATCCATTCATCTATCAGCCCTTATTTCTGTAGGGTATTTTTTTTATTTTTATTTAACATAACTGAGTGAAAATGTACATTCACATGTAAATTTACATGCCCCCCTATATGCAGCTTCCACTGCTCTCCCTGTCTGGTGACTGCACACTATTCCTCTCTGCTCCATACATGTCTCATCCTCCCAACAGTCTCCTTTCCCCTCCTCTCCGTCCACTCCCCTTCCTCCAGCCAGAGGTCAGCAAGATGATATCCTATAGATGTATAGAACCATAAAGTGCTTCCAATACATGGTTACTTGTAGGTTATTTTTGAAGAAGTAGGATTGCTGGATCATGCCAAGCCAAGTATGATATTTTTATTTCTAGCTTTTTAAGACGAGACAGTGCCCATTTGATTTCCAAAATTGTTGTACCACTTTACATCCTTACCAGCATTTCCAGTCACTCTACAGCCTCTTCAACAATTATTTGTTTTTTTTTTTTGGATTAATGCCAGCCTTGTTGGAGTGAGATGGTACTTCTTTGTAGTTTTGATCATAAACATTTCCTAAGAGCTGCCTGGATGTCATCTTTGGTGAAGTGCCTGTTTATATCCTTTGCCCATTTAGGTTATGGAGATTACATTGATGCTGATCAGATTCATGATAGCCAAATATTCGTTCCCATTCTGTAGGTAGTCTTTTTACTCATTTGGTGAAGTCTTTGGCTGAGCCAGCCTAAGTATTTGCTTTTCAGGAGTTCCCAGTTACATACTTTATTTTCTGGTGTTTGTGCATTGTTAGTAATACTTTGTGGTCTGCTTTTGATGTGTTTTAGGGCTCTCTGCATTTTCCTTATGTTTTCTCTCATGATTTTTATTGTTTTAGATTTCATAGTTATCTGTTTGATCCATTTTGAGTTTGTTTTTGTGCCTAGTGTGAAATATGGATCTTGGTTCTTTTTTTTGCAGATGGATGTCCAGTTATCCCATCACTGATTGTTAAAGAGACTCTCTTTTCCCCAGTTTACATGCTTTGGACTTTTTTCAAGTATCAGCCACTCATAGGTGGATGATGTTGTGTTCAGATTATCAATTCTGATCCATTGGTCTTATGCATGTTTTTGTTGCAACTACCGAGTCAGAAGAATAGCTTCTAAATTCAGGTAGTGCAAGGTCTCAGTAATGCTTTCCTTATTCGGGGCTTCTTCCTTTCCTATATAAAGTTGATGATTTGTTTCTCCATCTCCTTAAAAAATTCCGTTGGAATTGCATTGTATCTATTGATCACTTTGGATAGGAGAGACATTTTTGCAATGTTGAATCTTCCTTTCCAAGAGCAACGTTGATTTCTCCACTTATGTAGGTCTCTGTTGGTTTTTTGCAGCAGAGTCTAGTAATTTTCTTCGTACAGGTGTTTTACATCTCTGGTTAGATGTATTCCTAGGTATTTTATCTTTTTAGGGGCTACTGAAAATGGTACTGATTTGGTGCTTTCCTCTTTGATGGTGTCTTTGTTGTTATAAAGTAATCTAGCTGGTTTATGTATGTTTATCTCAGCATACACTGCTAAACTCTTCTCTTAGTTCCAGTAGTTTTTTTTTTTTTTGATTCTTTAAGATTTTCTGTGTGTAAGGTCATATCACTTGCAAACAGAAATACTTTCACTTCTTCTTTACCAATTTGAATGCCCTTTATTTATCTTGCCTCCCTCTGGCTAGAACCTCCAGCACAATATTGAATAAACGTGGTGACGGTGGGCATCCTTGTCTGGTTCCTCTTCTCAAGGGACGTGCTTTCAGACTGTTTCCGTTTAGGATGATGTTGGCTTTATGTAGATGTCCCTTATTATGTTGTGGAATTCCCTTTCTGTTATTGTTTTGCTGAGAGTTTTTAACATGAGTGGGTGTTGGACTTTGTCAAATGCCTTTCTGCATCAGTTCATGAAATTAAATGGCCCTTTTGTTTTATTTATGTGGTCAATTTCATTAATTGTTTTTGTAATGTTGAACTATCAGTACATCCCTAGTATGACTCCCACTTGGTCATGGTAAATTATTATTATTATTGTTTTATATGTTGTTGAGCTATATTGGCCAAAATTTTGCTAGGGAATTTTGCATCCAAGTTCATGAGAGATACTGGTCTACAATTTTACTTTATCATGCTACCTTAACTGATTTTGGTATCAAGGTTATGCTGGCTTTGTAGGATGAATCTGGGAGTCTTCCATCCTTGTCGATGCTCTGGAATACCTTTTGTAATAGTGGTGTTAAATCTTTTATAGTGAAGCAGTCAGGGCCAAGGCACTATTTGGTTGAGAGTTTTATTTCTTTTTTTTTTTTTAATTATGATTAAGTATACAGTCTGGTTGCCTAACCACCTCTCTACAATTCTGTCTGCACTCCCTACCCTGCGACAGCACATTCTTCCGTTTTACTCTTTACTACTGGTATCCTCCCAATGAACATCTGTCCCCTCCTCTCCAGCCCCTGCTCTCCCCTCTAGAAAGAAATCAGTAGGACAGCCTTCTATAAATGTATAAAACCATAAAGTGTACACACCATGTGCTGACTCTTTGTCCACGAATCCAATCCATTCTTAGTCTGTGGGGGTTTTCTTAATTACCGTTTCAGTCTCTTGTTTTGTGATGGTTTTAGTTGCTCTGTGTCTGTGCTATCTTTGGTAGATTACATGTCTAAAAATTCGTTTCCTCTAGGTTTTTGAATTTATTGGAGTACAGTTTTTCATCATACTCACTTATTCTTTTAATTTCAGTTAGGTCAGTTGTGATATCACTCATCCCACTTCTCAGCTGAGTTATTCCCCACTCCCCACCCCTGTTTTCTTTTGTCAGTTTGGCCAGTGGTTTATCAATTTTGTGGATCTTTTCAGAAAATCAGCTTTTGTTCTTGTTAACTCTTTCAGTTAATTTCTGTTCTCTCATTACTTTAGTTCTATTCTAATTTCTATTATTTGGTTTCTTGTGGTGCCTGAGCAGATTTTGTGCTGTGTTGTTTCCACTTGTTCAAGTTATAGAGTTAATTCTTTGATTAGGTTCTTCCTCCTTTTTGAATGTTTGCATTTATTCAGCTAAGTTGACCTTGAGCCCTGCTTTTGCTGTGTTCCATAGATTCCGGTAGGATGTATTTTCATTCTCCCTTGATTCTATAAATTTCTCCTTGATTTTTTCTATACCTCAGTTGTTTTTGAGCAAGGTGTTGTTTGGTTTCCGTGCGTTTGATTATGTTTTGTTCTTTTTTTCTGTTATTTCTACTTTTACGGCTTTAGGGTCTCAAAAAAATGCGTTATAATATTTCAGTACTTTGAATTTTGGTAAGAATTACTTTGTAGCACAATATGTGGTCAACTCTGGCGAATGTTCCATGTGCATTGGAGAAGAAGTTATACTTGGCTGGTGTTGAGTGGAGTGTTGTGTATATATGTCTGAGGTCAACTTGGTTGATTGTGACATTTAGATCTTGTGTGTCTTTATTGAGCTTTTTTCCAAGATGTTCTGTCCTTCACTCAGAGTGGTGTGTTGAAGTCTCTTACTATTATTGTAGATCTGTCTGTTCCTCTTTTTAATGCATTTAGTGTTTGTTTTATGTATTATGGAGCCCTGTTGTTGGATGTGTAGCTATTTAGTATGGTTATGTCTTCCTGGGGTATTGATTCTTTAATCATTATACAGTGCCCTTCCTTTTCCAATGTAGTGGGTTTTACTTTATAGTCTATTTTGTCAAGAGATTAGTTTTGCCATTCCTGCTCTTTCATGAATGTTGTTAGCGTAATATATATTTTTGCCATCCCTTGGGTCTTAGTTTGTTCAGGTCGTTGAGTCTAAGGTGTGTCTCTCTTGGGCAACATATAGGTGGATCTTTTTTTAACTAACTCTTCCAGTCTCTGTGTCTTTATCCATGCATTTAATCCATTTACAGTCAGTGTGATTAGTGATAAGTATGAGTTTAACTCTGTCATTTTGATGTCTTCTTTGTGTGTTGTAGACAGTTCCTTTGTTCCATTTAATTTTCTGTGCTGAGTCTATTTTGTCTTTATTTTCATCTTTCCAGTGTTGATGGCTTTGTATTTGGTGAGTCTTCATGTTCTTCTTGTTTATTATTTTGATGTGTAGGCTGGATAGTTTCCTTTGCAGTTACCTTAGTATTTACTCCTATTTTTCTCTATGTAAGCTCATCTATAATTTCTTTGTATTGCCTTGAGTTCATCTTCACATGAAAGATGTTTGACTACATTTACTTTTGAATCCCTCTTCTTTGTCATCATGTTTACATAATTACATCTGTTTCCCTTTTTCCAGTGTTCTGCCTATGAATTATTTTTCTGATTCCCCTATTTGGGTTGATGTCTAGTTGCTCTGTTCTATGGTCTGGTCTTGAGTTGTTACCTGGTATTACTGATTTTGTAACCAAGGGACTTCCTTTAGTATTTGTTCTAATTTGCAAATTCCGTAAAATTGTGTCTATCTTAAAATGTCCTCATTGTGCCATCATGCTTGAGAGACAGTTTTCTTGGATATAGAACTCTTGACTGGCAGTTATTTTTCTTCAACACTTTGTATGTGTCATCCCATTGCCTTCTTGCTTGCCTGGCTGTAAGTAGTCTTACAGATTCTCCTTTGTTCATTATTTTTTGTTTATCTTTCTTCAATTTTAAATACTGTAGTTTTTGTAAGTTTGTTTATAATGTGCCTTAGTGTCTTTTTTTCAGATCTACCTTGTGTTGAGTTCCATGAGCATCTTGGATAGCTATCTTCTCATCTTCTGTGGTATCAGGGAAGTTTTCTATCAGCAAATCTTTGACAATTGTCTGTATTTTTCTGCTCCCCTGTTCTTCTACTCCAGTTACTCATATTTTATTTCTTTTTATGTAGTTCCACATAATTCTTAGTGTTTCTTGATTTTTAAAAATTCTTTATCTGATTTTTCTTCATATTATGTTGATGTCACCTCCTTTACCTTCAGTATCAATATTTTGGCCTTCAGTTGCCTCAGTTGTGCTTCTTTGACTTTCTGCTGAGTTGTCTAATTCTGTAATTTTATGAATTTCTAATTCTTGCCTCTCAGTGCTTTCTTTCAGCCTGTTCAGTTTGCTATTATGCTCAGCTGCCTTTTGCCTCATCTCCTGCATTATCTCTTGAAGAGTTCCAAATATCAATTTTTTGCATTCTACCTCTAATAGTTCCAGGAAGTTCTCTTCCTTTGTAAAATCTGGTTGTTTGGGGGGCTTTCATGGATTAATTGTATTTCCCCAAAAATTTGTGTAGCAATTTAGGTACTCGGTGACTCCTGGTATTATTTGATGTCCTCCAAGTTGTAAATCCTGCCCCTGTGATGTTAATGAGGGTGAATAGGCAGCAGTTCTGTTGGTGGGCCAGGACTCAATGTGTAGGATTGTTTTGTGCCTTTAAGCAGTCTCTTGCATATAAAGGAAAGAAGCTAGCAGAGAGATTTGGAGACCTAATACCACCAAGAAGCTATGCTGGAAGGTGATCCTGTCTTTTCGAAAGGAATGGGGTCACTGTGCCTCAGAAACGTCCAATCCAGGGGAAAATTGACATTGAAGACCTTCTTCCAGATCCAGCAAAGAAAGCCTTTTCCTGGAACTGATATCCTGTATTTGGACTTTATTTAGCTTACTGGGCTGGGACAAAATAAAATCTGTTTTTACAGCCATGGTATCTCTGTTATAGCAGCAGTAGATGACTAAAACAGGACCTTTCTGAAGAAATCACTGTTTCCTTCTTTAAGTACTTTCACGTGAACTGTTATTTCTGAGCCATCAGTAAATTGTATGAATGTATTTTTTTAATTACCTGCTGTGTTCTAGATTCTTATTTTGAAATGTACAATAGGTTGGTCATGTGTGATAATTTGGTTGTTGTAGTCTTTGAAGCTCTAAAGTCCTTTCAGCAGGTGGTTAGAACTGTTACTAGACATAGGAGCCCAGGAGTCTTTTTACATTTCTTATATACGTTCAACTCAGGCTTCTGTCACCGTGTATGGTGCAGACTCTCTTCTGCTGTCTTTGGTGGGCAGGGGTGATTGGTGTAGGCACAAGTGTCTGGCTCTAGCCACTGAGAAAGTGGGGTCTGCCAACCATCCCTGAGTCTCTTGGGTTTGGTGTGTCCCCTTATATCTGAACCTGTCTGAAGGAATGGTTTCTGCCCTGATAGTCAAGCTAAGTGGTATCAGCAAAAATTTATTTTTCTTTTTCTCCCCTTCCCTAAGTTTACTAAACTTTTCCTCCTCTGAGTCTCAGAGAATGGCTTAGGGTAGGCTTAAGGAATCCTACTTCTAGCTCAGTTAATGGTGTCAGACCTCAGGCGTTTGCAGAGCAGAAAAAGGAGGAGGAGAGAATGGCTCATGGTGGATTTGATGAGTTCTATTTCTAGCTCAGTTAATGGCATCAGACTCTAGAACCAGGCACAGTACGGAGAAAGGGGGCAGGAAGAAGGGAGACAGGCCTTTCTCAAAGGAAAGATTCTGACCTGTGCTTAGTGCAGAACTCAGCCTTTGATGATTTGGTGCCATCTATCACTGGCCGTAGAGGCACAAGTGAATTCTGCCTGATTAGGAAGATGCCCACCAACCCCTGTGGCTCAGCCGCCACATGCTGGCTAAAGCCATTTTCCAGGGTGTCAGGCCTGTGAAATCCTATGGATTTCTGGTACAATTATCCCTTCTCCATCACTCAGTCAAATTCCTCAACTTTCCCTTTAGTGTTCAGGGTTTCTGGGATGTCGTATGTAGTGGATTCATTTGTTTCAAGGATTGTGGGAAATGTTTGTCTATTCTGGCTTCTTGGCCCCACTTCCCTGGCTGGGAGTTCTTAAATTACCTTTTTAGTCCCTTCTTTTGTGATGAATTTATTTGTTTTTTTTTCTACTTCTCTTGGTCTTAGTTTCTAGGAATCTGTCTGTTTTTTCTAGGTTTTCAAATTCAGTAGAGTACAATTACAATTTTTCATAGTGTTCTGTTACGGTGATTGTAATTTTAGTTGGGTCTGTTGTGATATCACCTGTCTCATTTCTTACTTGGGTTACTTTCTTCCTCTCCTGTTTTTCTTTGTCGGTTTGGCCAGTGGTTTATTGATACTGTTGGTCTTTTCAGAGAACCAGCTTTTGGTCTTATTAACTGTTCCCTCCCCCCCCCCCCCCCAGTAATTCACTTAATTCTGCTATAATTTTTATTATTTGTTTTCTTCTGTTGCCAAAAGGCTTCTTTTGATGCTGTGTTACTACTAGTTGAAGTTGTAGATTTAATTCTTTCATTTGGGCCCTTTCTTAGTTTTGGTTGTGTGCACTTATTGGGATAAATTGAACTCTGAGTACTGATTTTGCAATGTCTCAAAAGCTTGTGATAGGATGTGCTTTCATTCTCATTTGACTTTATGAATTTCTTTAGTCCGTTGTTGATTTGTTATATGTACCTCTAGTTTTTAAGCATGATGTTCTTCAGTTTCCATATTTTTTTTAATTGTTTTTTTCTGTTATTGATTTCTGCTTTTATGGCTTTATGCTTTAAAAAGATGCTTAGAACTATTTCAGTACTTTCAGTTGTTTTTAAGAATTGCCTTATGGCTCAACATATGTTCAGTTCTATAAAAATGTCCCTCGTGCTTTTGAAAAGAAAGTGTACTTAGCTGCTGTTGGGTGGAGTGTTCTATATATGCCTGTGAGGCCAGTTTGATTGCTTGTGGTATTTAGGTCTTCCATATCTTGATTCAGCTTTTTTCAGGGTGTTCTTTCCTTCACTGAAAGTGGTGCATTGAAGTTTCCTGCTGTTACTGTGGAGCTGTCTATTTTTGGTTTTTAATGAGGTTAGAGTTTATGTATTTTGGAGCTATGTTATTGGGTGCGTAGATATTCAATATGGTTATGTCCTCCTGGAGTTGTTGTTAGGTGCCATCAAGTCAGTTTCAACCCATAGTGACCCTATGAACAACAGAATGAAACACTGCCCGGTCTTGCACCATGTCCACAGTCATTTTTATGCTTAAACCCGTTGTTGTGGCCACTGTATCAGTTGGTCTCATTGAGGGTCCTCCTCTTTTCTACCGACCCTCCACTCTACCAACCGTGATGCCCTTCTCCAGGGACTAATCCATCCTGACAACATGTCCAAAGTGTGTAAGACACAGTCTTGCCATCTTTGCTTCCAAGGAGCACTCTGGTTGTACTTCTTCTGGGACAGATCTTTTTGTTCTTTCGGAGGCCTGTGGTACATTCAGCATTCTTCTCCCACACCACAGTGCAAAGGCGTCAATTCTTCTTCTGTCTTCTTTGTTCATGATCCAGCTTTCCCATGCATACAGTGCAACTGAAAATACCATGGCTTGAGTCAGGCACATTTTAGTCTTCAAGGTGACATCTTTACTTTTAATACTTTAAAGAGGTCCTTTGCAGCAGATTTTCACACTGCAATGCATCTTTTGATTTCTTGACTACTGCTTCCATGAGTGTTGGTTGTGGACCCAAGTAAAATGAAATCCTTGACCACCTCAATTCTTTCTCCATTTATGACAATGTTGTTTACTGCTCCAGTTGTGGGGATTTTCATCTTCCTGACGTTGAGGTGCAGTCCATACTGAAGGCTGTGGTCCTTGATCTTTATCAGTAAGTGTCTCACATTGTCTTCATTTCCAGCAAGTAAGGTGGTGTTGTCTGCATAACGCAGGTTGTTAATGAGTTGTCCTCCAATCCTGATACCTCATTCTTCATATTATCCAGGTCCTCAGACTATTTGCTCGGCATACAGATTAAAAAGGTATGGTAAAAGGCTACAACCCTGACTCACACCTTTCCTGACTTCATATCATGCAGTGTCCTCTTGTTCTGTTCTTATGACTGCCTCTTGATTCATACACAGATCCCTTAAGAGTACAATTAGGTGTTCTGGAATTCCCATTCTCTGCAATGTTAGCCATAATTTAGTATGATCCATACAATCAAATGCCTTTGCGTAATCAGTGAAACACAAGTAAACATCTTTCTGGTATTCTTTGCTTTCAGCCAAATGCATGTGACATCAGCAAAGATATCCCTGGTTCCACGTCCTCTTCTGAATCCAGCTTGAATTTCTGGCAGTTCCATGTCAATATACTGTTGCAGTCTATTTTGAATGATCTTGAGCAAAATTTTACTTGTATGTGATATCAGTGATATTGTTCGGTGATTTCCACATTCAGTTTGGAATGGGCATAAATATGGATCTCTTCCAGTCAGTTGACCAGGTAACTATCCTCCAAATTTCGTGGCATAGATGAGTGAGCACTTCCAGTGCTGCATCTGTTTGTTGAAATTTCTCAGCTGATATTCCATCAATTCCTAGAAACTTGTTTTTTTGCCACTGCCTTCAAGGCAGCTTCATTTTCCTCCTTCAGTACCATTAGTTCTTGATCATATGCTACCTCTTCAAATGGATGAACATTGACTAGTTCTTTCTGATATAATGACTGTGTGTATTCCTTCCACCTTCTCTGGATGTTCCTTAAGTCATTTAATAGTTTCCCTGTAGAATCCTTCACTATTGCAACTGGAGACTTAACAGTTCTTTCAGCTTAAAAATGCAGAGTGTGTTCTTCCCTCTGGTTTTCCATTTCCAGTTCTTTGCACATGTGATTATAATAGTTCTTTTGTCTTTTCGAGCTGCTCTTTCAAATCTTGTGTTTAGATCTTTGACTTTGCTGTTCCTTTTGTTTTAGCTGCTCAGTGTTCCAGAGCAAGTTTCAGAATCTCTTCTGACATCCAATTTGGTCTTTTCTTTCTTTCCTGTCTTTTTAATGACCTCTTGCTTTCTTCAAGGATGATGTCTTTCATGTCATTCCACAATTCATGTGGTCTTCAGTCATTAGTGATCAGCACATCAGATCTGTTCTTGAGATGATCTTTAAACGCAGGAGGGATATACTCAAGGTAATACTTTGGGTTTCATGGGTTTGTTCTAATTTTCTTCAGTTTCAGTTTGAATTTGCATACGAGCTGTTGATCTCTGTCACACTCAGCACCTGATCTCATTCTGACTGCTGATAGGGAACTTTCCCATCATCTTTTGTACAGATGTAGTTGATTTCGTTCCTGTGTATTCCACCTGATGAGGTCTATGTGTACAGTCACCATTTATGTTGGTTAAAAAGGTATCTGCTATGAAAAAGTCGCTAGTCTTGCAAAATTCTATTATGTGATCTCTGGCATTATTTCTCTCACCAAGACCATATTTTTCCAGCTACTAGTCCTTCTTTGATTCCAACTTTTGTATTACAGTCACCAGTAATTATCAATGCATCCTGACTGTGTGTTCAATCAATTTCAGACTGCAGAAGCTGGTAAAAATCTTCAACCTCTTCATCTTTGGTCTTAGTGGTGGGTGCATAATAGTCGTATTAATTGGCCTTCCTTGTAGGCATATGGATATTATCCTTTCACTGACAGCATTGTACTTCAGGACAAATCTTGAAATGTTCTCTTTGATGATGAACACAACACCATTCCTCTTCAAGTTTTTGTTCCCAGAGTAGTAGACTATGTGATTGTCGGATTCAAAATGATCGGTTCACAATGGTCCATTTCAGCTCACTAATGCCTAGGATGTCAATGTTGGTGTTCTGTTTCATTTTTGACAATTTCCAGTTTTCATAGATTCATACTTAGTACATTCCATGTCCCAATTATTAATGGATGTTTGCAGCTGTTTCTTCTAATTTTGAGTTGTGCCACATCAGTGAATGAAGATGCCGAAGGCCTTACTCCATCTGCATCATTACAGTTGACTCTACTTTGTGGAGGTGACTCTTTCCCAGTTGTCTTCCAAGTGCCTTCCAACCTGGCAGGCTCACTTTCCGTCACCATATCTGACAATGTTCAGATGCTATTCATAAGGTTTTCCTTTCCTCTTAGTCTGGAAGCTCAGCTGAAACTTGTCTACCATGGTTGGCCCTTCTGGTACCTAAACACCAGTGGCATGCTTCCGGCATCACAGAAGATAAGTGGGGGCTGCTCACTGTCTTTACCCTCCTTACCTGATGTTGTTATGCTGCTTACCTGATGGTGTTACCCTCATTTCCTGATGCTGTTATCCTCCTTTGCTGATGCTATTACCCTCCTTGCCTGATGCTGTTATCCTCCTTACCTAATGCTGTTACCCTCCTTACATGATGAGGTTCCTCTCCTTACCTGATGTTACCTTCCTTGTGTGATGCTGTTACCTTCCTTGCGTGATGCTGTTACCCTCCTTGCCTGATGCTATAACCCTCGTTACCTGATGCTTTTACCCTTGTTACCTGATGCTATTACTCTCCTTGCCTGATGGTGTTACCCTGATGACCTGATAATGTTGCCCTCCTTACCTAATGCTGTTACATTCTCCTTTCTGGAGTATTGATCGTTTAATCATTATGTGGTATCCTTCCTTATCCAGTGTGGTGGATTTTGTTTTAAAGCCTGTTTTATTAAATTAGTATTGCCACTCCTGCTCTTTGTTGAATGCTGTTTATTTGGTATATTTTTTTTGCCATCCTTTTTTAGTTTATTTGTGTCTTTGAGTCGAAAGTATGTCTCCTGTAGGCAGCATATAGATGAAGCATGTTTTTTAATCCACTGTGCCACTCTGTGTGTTTCTATTGGTGCATTTAATTTATTTGCATTCTATGTGATTATTAATAGATACAAGTTTAGTGCTGTCATTTTGATGTGTTTTTTTGTGCATTGCAGTTAATTCCTTTGTTCCATTTAATTTTTTGTGCTGATTCTTTTGTGTTTCCTTTTCATCTTTTTCAATATTGGTGCTTTTTGTGTTTGCTGAGACTTCATGTTTTTCTTGGTTATTATTTTGATGTATAGAATTGATAGTTTCCTTTGTGGTTACCTCAATGTTTACCCCAATTCTTGTAAATTGAAACCTGATTTTAGTTTCTTTATATTGCTTGGACTTCCTTTTCATGTTAAAGATCTATGACTGTATTTTCTTTTTAAGTTCCTCTTTTTTATTACAATATTTGCATAATGATACCTGTGTTGCCCAATTTTCAGTCTTTTGTCTTTGATTTGTTTTTGTGAATCCCCTATTTGGGTTGATATCCACTTACTGTGGTTTGTGTTCTAGTCTTTGGTTGTTAACTGATATTACTGATTTTTTAATTAAAGGACTTCCTTCAGTATTTCTTGGACTTTTGCTTTGGTTTTTGCAAATTCTCTAGATTTCCATTTATCTGGAAAGATCTTAATTTCACTCTCATGTTTGAGAGACGGTTTTGGTGGATATATAATTCTTGGCTGGTTGTTATTTTCTTTCAAGGCTTTATATATGTCACCTCATTGCCTTCTTACCTGCCTGGTTTCTGCTGAGTAGTCTAAGCTTAATCTTATTGATTCTCATTATTCATTTATCCCTAGCCACTTGTAAAAGTGCCTGCTTATCTTTAGAATTGCTAAGTTTGGTTATAATATCCCTTGTTGTCTTTCTTTTGGGATCTACCTAGTGTGGAGTTCAATTGAGTGTCTTGGATAGATGTCCTCTCATCTTAATGAGTGACTGTGACATTAGGGAAACATTCTGTCAGCAAATCTCTGACAGTTCTCTCTGAATTTTGTGTCCCCCCAGACCCCTATTCTGGGATTCCAATTACTTAAAGATTTTTCCTCTTGATAGAGTCCCACAGAATTTTGAGTGTTTGTTGATTTTTAAAAATTCTTCTATATGATTTTTCCTCCAATAATTTGGTGTCATGTGTTTTATATCTTCAATCTCACTAATTCAGCCTTCCATTGCCTCAGTTCTCCTCCTTTGACTTCCACTGAGGTGTCTAATTCTGTAATTTTATTACTTTTCTGAGTTTCTAATTCTTGCTGCTCTATGCTTTCTTGTACTGTGTTCAATTTGTCATTGTGTTCTGCTGGATTTTTTTGTCGTCTCCTTCCTGATCTCTTGGAAAGTTCTAAATGTTAATTTTTTGTGTTCTACCTCTGATAATTCCAGGACATTTTCTCCCTCTGGAAAATTCCTTTTTTTTTTCTTTTTTTGCTGACACTTGGTGTCATAAGTCTGTAAGCTGTTCTGGTGAATCTAGTGGTGCCCCATTTGGTTTCCACCTTGAGTATTATTACCTGCTTTCTTTCTGTACTTGACAGTAAGCTCCTTGAAAACAAAGACATTCAATTTGTAAGTGTATAATAACTGTGGAAAATATACATAGATCATGTGGCCAAAATGGTCTGTAGGTTATGGACAGCAGTTTGACCTTTTGCCCATAATTCTTGAGAGCCTTGAGGACAGAGGCTTAACTGGGGGCCTTGAGCCTTATGAGGTATGATATAATTTATCATGGCCACACAGTGAGGCCAGTAAAGGCTTTCAAAGACAGAGAACTTCTGGATTGGAGAGAGCATCTTACAGGAGGGTAGCACATCCTTTTGGGACATAGGGGCTGTGCATTGGGCCACCTCTTGGATCTTGCTGAATGCATGATGCATTGCTTCATTTTATTCTTTTTTGTTACATTAATAAGTGTTATATAGGTATAGTGACTCCTATGAGCTCCTAGGCCCAGTGAATTATCAGACCCAGAGGGTGGGGAAAACATGCTTATATGAAGACAGTGATATAGACTGCTGGGCTTGCAGCTAGTATCTGCTCAGGCACCCTGGGATGGTTAGGGATGAGAAAGAGAAAGGATTGGCTGGTCTGAAGTGGAGGGAGTCAAGAGGGATTATGGAATTCACAGCCAGAATCCACTAATCCAGCCCTAGGTGGTAAGGGATGAGAGGGATGGGCAGGATGGAACAGCTAGTCTCTAAATTGATCAGGGAAGGGAAGCAGAGATTTCCATAAGACATCACTGCTGTGTGGAATAGGATTTGTTACCCACCACACGTTTGGCATCAGAGGTGGACAGTCTTAATTTCCCTAGACTAGTGTGCATAATGGGCACTGTGTGCATGACTGGCTAGAGAGAACCTCATAGTACAGGATGTTAAAGAAGTATACTTTGGGTTAAGAATGACTTCATATACAACAAAAAACATAAAGTGCCGATTTTTCGTAGGTACAAATGATGCAAAATGTGCACCTGGCTCCAGAAACAGATGAAGATGATCTTTATTCTGGTTACAATGACTACAATCCAACCTATGATACTGAGGTAAATTTCTACCAGTAATAAAAATTGCACAGAAGAAAAGATCGTGAAAATAATTACAGAAACTAACATGAATATATGCTTGTGTTCTTGAGCACTTGATGTCTGAATGTGTAAGTTAAAAGACTTAGATCAACTGAAAGTACCTATCTTAGGTTGAGTTCTCTAAGGAAGCAAAACCAGTGAAGTGTGTGCGTGCGTGTGTGTGTGTGTGTGTGTGTGTGTGTGTGTGTGTTAGAGAGAGAGAGAGAGAGAGAGGATTTTCTCAAGGAAATGGCTCATAAATGATTTGTAGAGACTGGCAAGTCCCAAGTTCATGGGTTGCGTGTCAGATTGGAGGCTTCTGTTAATCCACCTAACTGCAGGGGCTCATGAACCCAAGATGAGCAGTTAAGACAGCATACTGCTAGGTAAGACAGCAGGCTGCTGGCTCAAGTCCCAAGAATCAGAGGTCAGATGATGACCAGGATCCAGAACAAGTAAGCAAGCTTTGGAAGAATGTCCGTACGTATTGGATGCCAGCCACATCTCTTAGAGCTGAAAATTATCTTACAGAAAAATTAAGAAGTAGAAGCAAGCAGAAAGAGAAATGGAAACCCTTGTACCGTGGTAGGTCAGCAGTTCACATCTACCAGGTGCTCCTTGGAAACTCTATGGGGCAGCTCTACTGTGTCCTGTAGGATCACCATGAGTAGGAATCATCCTGACAGCATTGGTTTTTTGGGGGGCTTTTATAAAGAAAAGTTAAAATTTATGGAAACTCACCACCCATACAAAACCACTAACTTATAGTACCTGTTTCACTAAACATTTACGTATGTAGATGTGCATACATATGCTATAGCTTTATCTCTATTTTTTGATAAAATGAGATTATCCTGTGTGGTGTTTTATAACTTGCTTTTTGTCTTTCATGAATATTCATTTATGCCAGAAAAACTTACTTGTTTGTTATTTAGTGGTATAGTAATTTTGAATGTGCAATTGTTGCTAAGACAAACTTACATGTTTTAAATTTGTTTACATCTTTTGTGAGGGTTGCAGTTTCCAAACTGTAAAAACTGACAAGAAACTGTAATGGTATCTTGAGCTAGTAGGAATAAAAAATAAGGGTGAAGCATGTTGGTCTTAGTTTGCATGCTAGGATGTGAGAATCAAATATTAGCAATTATAGGACTCTAGGAAATACTCTAGAGTTTTATATATTGCTTTTAGTAATTTTTGAGGTAGAATTTTCTCTGGAATAAATTTTTCCCTTTCTAGAGTAAAACAGGAAACCTGGAAAGAAAACAAAGGGAAAAATCACTTGGTATGAAAGAAAAATCCAGGAAATATTGATCATTATAGAAAGACAATTTTGGAAAATCAGGAGGTAATTTTAAACATAAAACCAGAGAAAAATGATATATAAATGACATAAACCCTCTTACCCAAAGATAACCTATATTAACTGACGTCTTGCTCTATTCCTTTGTCTTTTAATATACTCAGATGTTTAGCTCATTTTATGAATGTAAAAATATACTGTCTACTTTTTAAAGTACACATTACACTTTAAGCATTTTCCTAAGTTAATCCAAGTTTTGAAAACCATTGGAACCTACCCTTTTCCTGGTAATGGAAGTAATACGTATGTGGTGTCTTAAAAAAATTACACAGAATCCCATCACACTTTTCTCTTTGAATTTATTTGGGATAGAACTAGCATTTACTTTTCTGTTTGTTTCTTTGCATTCAATTATATCGTAAGCAGTACTCATGATATTAACAGTTTGAATAAGTATAATTTTACTCACTGCCCATTACCAAATATATGTAGTTTATTAAAGCTATTTTCTCATTTTTGAATATTTACTTCTAGTTTTCTGCTGTTGTATATAACATTGCAGTACATAACTTTATACCCATATATTTTTCTGTATTTTGAGCAAACATTTCCTTGGATAGATTCTTGTAAGATGAATTAATAAAATCATGAATGTATTATTTTCAAAGCATGTGAGAAACTTTCCAACTCTTTCGTTAACATTATAATAAAGTGACTTGATTATTTAATCTGAAGTTGATGTTTACAATATCCGATGCAAAAATGAATTAACAATAAAGTAAAAATACTTTTTTAGTCATAGCTTTCTTTTATCCTAATTAGAAAAATAGTAAGGTTAGTAGATATTCTTATGTTCTGTATATTGTTAATTGGATTACAAGAAAGAGAGAAATTATAAAAAATATAATTACTGTTAGTGGACATGTTGACACTTCTTTTTAGTTTGTTGTTTCATTAAAATTTTTTAAGCTCACTAAATAAAATTTTATTGGTACTTTAGGAATATTAGAAGACTTCTCTTTACCAAAAGATCTTTCAAAATGGAGGTATAATTATGTTGAAGAATCTAACTTTGTATATACTTTGTATGAAAGTTTCCCGGCTTCTGTGGCTAGCTGAGAATTAATGTACTTATTTAATTTTATGTAGCTAATATGAAAGATTATAAAGATTGTTTTAGCATACAAGTTCTGACAAGTTCTCAAACTCATGCTAGAAAAGTGCCACATACCTCACTGCTGATATCATTACAGTCACCTTCAAAGTACTCCCCTTGGGAAACTATGCACTGAAGCCAGTACTTATTCCACCCTTCAAAGCAATTTTCAAGTTTTTGTTTTGCAAATGGCCATCAGAGCTGTTATATTACCCTTGATGTCTTAAATGCCTTCCTTTCAGTATTTCCCTTATCTTCGGGTAAAGAAAAAAGTCACTGGGGGCTAGATCAGGTGAGTAGGCATGGTGTTCCAACACAGTTATTTGTTTACTGGCAAAAAGCCCTCACAGACAACTATACAATTAGATTGGCAAACTTTCCACCGTGTGCAGTGGCCATTCCAGAAAAAGAGTTCCAAAATTGCTTTGAAGAGTGGACTAGATGCTGGTGTCAGTGTGTAGCTTCCCGAGGGGAGTACTTTGAAGGTGACTGTAGCGATATTCAGTAATGAGCTATGTGGCACTTGGAACAATTAAGTATGCAAACGTGTTGGACCTCGTGAAACAAAAATGCTTACACATACTAAAGTCCTGTTTTAAAGTGCTTTGTTCTTACATTCTGGTTATATAAATGTTTTATTTCCGTTATCTGTAGATGTTTTAAAAGTTGCTTGGTCAATTAGTGACTCAGTTTTTTATGTATTGTGTTTTTTAATAATTAGCATGTATATTTTTATGGAAAATAGATTAAGGTAAATCAGAGAAGAGGGTATGAGAATTGAGTGTAAAGTCTACAAAGGGTTAAAGCAAGATGTCATGGATTGAATCATACCCTCCAAAAATATGTGTATCAATTTGGCTAGGCCATGATTCCTAGTATTGTGTGATTGACTATTTTGCCAACTGATATAAATCTCCTGTATTTTATAAAGCCCATCTCTTTGATGTTGTTGAGATGGAATTAGTGGCAGTTATGTTAATGAGGCAGGACTCGATCCACAAGATTAGACTGAATTTTAAGCTAGTCTTTTGAGATACAGAGAAATGAACAGAAAGACAGAGAGACCTCGTGTGGCCAAGAAAGAAGAGCCAGGAGATTAGCTTCCCGAGAGGGGACAACTGATGACAGGGACCCTCTCCCAGAGCTGACAGAGAGAGAAAGCCTTGACATGATAGAGCTGGCACCCAGAATTTGTACTTCTAGCCTCCTAGACTGTGAGAGAATAAGTTTTTCTTTGCTAAAGCCATTCACTGTGGTATTTCTGTTATTGTAGCAGTAGATGACTAAGGTAGAAGGGCTTTTGTTGGACAGTATGTAGTAGGAAATCAAGGCTCCCTAGAAGATTCAGGTGGGTACCTTTGAATAAGTATGAAAAATGCCATTTTGTCAAGGAAACCCAAGAACATTTCTATCCTGTCCTTTGTAAGGTGAGAGGGAGAGAGATGCTGAGGATTAGCCATAGCCACTTTGAAGAAAGAAATAGAAGAGCATATCATTATGTACTTTTATCTTTTAATTGGGCATAATGACAGCACTAGTTTTGACAATTGCTAGTAAACTGTCCTGATAACTGACTAACATTATCAGTGCTTCTGTTCTAGAGGAGGAAGGAGCTCTGTGTCTTGGGTAGTACAAAGGAGAGTAGATTTGAAGACAGGATCCCTTGAGTTCTACCTAGACATGAACAGATAGAGTAAGATTAAATTATCTTGATTAAAGAATCTTGATTGCCAAACAGGAGTTTAAACACATTTTTCCATTTTCCACTTCATGTTGAATGTTACGTTTGCCTTTTCATTTTAGGAACTGGAGAATGACACAGGTTTTCAGCAAGCTGTGAAAACTAGTCATGGCAGAAGACCTCCAGTAAGTGAATTTTAAAGTATTTTGAATAGAAGAATTTATTTCTGCTCTTGCAAATGTAATTGTTTACATAAGTATTAGGATAAGTTTAATAAAACATTTATTGTTTAAAAAAATTGCCATTGTAAGTGTGCGTGTCTGTGGTGAAAAATACGTATCAAAATGTTCACCAGTGTAGCAACTTTTGCATTTATAATTCAGTGACGTTGACTGTATTTTTTTTTGTTGTGGCACCATTATCACTTTACTTTTCCAAAATATTCTAACACCATTAACATAACCTCAGTGCTTCCAAAAACAAAAGCTCCTCTTCTTCTCCCCTCCACTATCCCTAAGAAACCCTGGAGATGTAGTAGTTAAGATCTGAAATGCTAACCAAAAGCTGAGCATTTCAAATCCACCAGGTGCTCCGTAGAAACTCTCTGTAGAGGAGTTCTGCTCGTTTTAGAGGGTGGCTGTTAATTGGAGTCAACTTGACAGCAACGGGTTTGGCATTTATTTGATTTTTTTTTCTTTTTTTTTTTTTAGCACTGTCCTGGTAGCCATTAATAATATTTCATTTCTTTGTATTTGCTTATTTCATGTACATGAGATCGTTTTTATGCCAGTTGATCTAGATGCTCTCTGAGAACATTGTCCCCAGAGCCTTGGCCCAGTAATTATATCCTTCAGGGAGTTTGCATGTGTGAGTTGGAATCCATTCCACAGCAAGTGGGTTTGGTTTGGTGGGATGGAGCTTCCATGACCTTGGCCTTGGGCAAGTTGTACTTCCTTACCTGTAATCAAAGTTACCACTTGTCTATTTAGTGTTTTTCATCCCCACCTTCCTCTTCTGTTATAACCATCAAAGATTGTTTCTTTTCATGTATAAACCTTTTCAGACCACTTTTATAGCAGTGGTCTGACACAATGTATTTCCTTTGGATGCCCTCCAGAGGTATCCCTGTTGTGAGATGCTTTGCAGATTCATCATTGTCCTTTATCATTGTGTAGTAGTCCACTGGGTGTACAAGTATGTACCATGGTTTGTCCATTTGTCTGTTGATGAGCAGCTAAATTGTTTCCATCCTTCTGCTGTTGTGAACACTGCTGCAGTGTATGTGGATGTACAATGTGTCTATTCATGTGATGGCTGTTATTTCTCTACAATGTATTCCTATGAGTGGGATTGCTGGATCATATGGTATTTGTATTTCTAGCTTTTTAAAGAAGGGCCATATCATTTTCCAAAATGGTTGTGCCATTTTGTATTCCCTTTAGCAGTACATAAGAGTTATAGTCTCCCCGCAACCTCTCCAACATTTGTTATTTTTTCTCTTTCTCATTTGTGGCAGTGATGTGGTGGTAAGGATATTGTGGTTTTGATTTGCCTTTCTCTAATGGCTAGGAATTGAGAACATTTCCCTGGCTTCATAGTGACCCTGCAGGACAAAATAGAACTGCCCCGTAGGGTTTCTAAGGAGCTCCTGTTGGGTTCAGACTGCCAATCTTTTTTTAGCAGCTGACTTTCTAACCACTGTAGCACTAGCATTTCCATGTGTTTGTTAGCCACTTGAATATCTTCTTTGTTTGATTTTCCCTTCATATCCTTTGCCCGTTTTTTAATTGAATTTGTCTTTTTACTGTAGAGTTGTTGGACCTTTGTCGGATTTGTCATAGTTGAAATTTTTTCCCCAGTCTGTAGGTTTTTCTTTTACTTTTTAGGTGAAGTCTTTTGATGAGTATAAGACTTTAATTTTTAGATCCTAGTTATCTATCTATCTGCTAGCATTTATATGTTGTTAGATTCTGTTACTGTCCTGTGTTAGGACTTCTAGTGATGACGCTGTTTTTTCTTCTGCAATCTTTATAATTTTGGGTTCTGTTTAAAACCTTTGATTCATTTTGAATTAGCTTTTGTGTATGATGTGAGATATCAGTCATTTTTTTTGCAGTTTTGTCACCGTTATTTGCTAAAAAGACTATGTTTTCCCCATTTGATGGACTTTAGGACTTTGTTGAATATCAGATGAACTTGGATTTACTTTTGAGTTCTCAGTTCTGTTCCACTGGTCAGTGTATCTGTGGTTGTGTCAATACCAGGCTATTCTGACCACTATAGGTTCTGAGGACAGGTAGTATGACTCCTACTTTATTCTCTGCTTCAGTAGTGCTTTACTTATCCAGGACCTACTCCCTTCCTATCTAAAATTAATGATTAGTTTTCAGTCTCCTTGTAGAATGCTGTTGGAATTTGGATCAGAATTGCGTTGTATTTGTGGATTGCTTTGGGTAGAATTGACATTTTCATAATGTTCAGACTACCAATCCATGAACATGGTATGTTTTTCCATGTATGTAGCTCTCCTGTGGTTTCTTACAGTAATGTTTTATAGTTTCTTTGTATAGTTCTTTTGCATCCCTGATTAGATTTATGTTTAAGAATTTTATTTTTCTAAGCATTGTTGTAAATGGTCATCATTCTCTCTATTGGTGTATAGATATCTGACTTATTTTTGTGTGTTTATCGTACATTGTCCTATTCTGCTGAGTTTTCTATGAGCTCCTAGGGTCTCCATGAGTTGGATCCGACTTGACAGCACTTGGCATGGCTAATACTTTTTTCGTGGAGTCTTGGGTTTTCTCTGTACAGAATCATGTCATCCACAAATAGGGACAGTTTTACTTCTTTGTTACCAGTTTGGATGCCCTTTACTTCGTTTTCTTTATTGCTGTAGGTGCAGTTTCCAACACAGTGTAAAAAAAGATAGGTGATAAAAGGTCATCCTTGTCTTGCTCCTCTTCTCAAAGGGAATGTTTTCAGACTCCATTAAAGATGATGTCGAGTGTTAGTGCTATGTAGATGCCTTTTGTTATACTGAGGAGTTTCCTTTCTATACCAGTTTTTTTTGAGAGCTTTTATTAGGAATTGGTGTTGGACTTTGTCAAATGCCTTTTCTGTATCAGTTGTGACTTTTATTTATGTGCTAGATTATGTTTGATTTTCTAATGTTGAGCCAACCTTTCACAAATATGAATCCCAGATGATCATAGTATATTATTTTTGTCATTGATATGATGCTGAATTCTTTTGGCTAGACATTTGTTGAGAATTTGGCATCTGTATTCATGAGAGATAGTGGTCGGTAATGTGTTTTTCTTGTCTTTGCTTTTGGTATCAAGGTCATGCTGCCTTCATAGAGTAAGTTAAGAAGCATCCCTTGCTTTTCTGTGTTCTGAAATAGCTTAATAGTTTGAGTTTATCTCTGAATGTGTGGTAGAATTTTCCAGTGAAGCCATCTGGGCCAGGGCTTTTTATTTGAGTATTCTTTTTAATTAACTTCTCAAGTTCTTCTCTTGTCATTGGTATGTTCACATTTTCAACTCAATTTGTTAGTTTTAGTAGGTAGTGTGTTTCTAAAAATTTGTCCCATTTCTCTAGGTTTTCAAATTAGTTGGAGTACTCTGTTAAAATCCTTTTTATTTCTTTTGGGTCTTTTGTAATGTCCTCCTCTTCATTTCTTATTTGGTTAGTTTGCATCGTTGCCTGTTTTTCTTTTGTCAGTGGTTTGTCAATTTTGTTTCCTCCTTTCAAAGAACTAACTTTTTTTTAAAGTTCTTTCCATTGTTTTTCTGTTCTCTATCTCGTTTATTTCTACTCTGCTGTTTATTGCTTCCTTTCTTTCGGTGGCTTTGGGTTTCATTTGCTGTTCACCTTCTGTTTGTTCAAGTTGTGTAGCTAATATTTTGATTTTATCCTGCTCTTTTTTGATGTGTGCATCTGTTGTTACAAACTGACCTCTGAGCATTGCCATTGTTGTGTCCCAAGGTTTTGTTATGATGTATCTCCATTCAGTTGGGTCCAAGATTTTTTTTATTCCATCTTTGATTTCTTCTGTTATCTAGTGGTTTTTAAGCATGTGTTACTTAGTTTCTGTGTATTTTATTTGTTTTCCACATTGTTCCTGTTATTTGTACTTTTATGCATTTGTAATTAGAGAAGATACTTGTATATTATCACTGTGTTTTGGATCTTATTGACGGTTGCTTTGTGGCCTAAAATGTGCTCTGTTCTTGAGAACGTCCCATTGACATTGGAAAAGAGTGTATACTTTGCTGCTGTTGGGCAGAGTGTTCATATGTCTGTGGGGTCAAGTTGATTGATTATGGCCTTTAGCTATTCTGTATCTTTGTTGAGTTTTTTTCTTGATGTTCTGTCCTTTATCAAGAGTGGTATGTTAAAGTCTCGTGCTATTATTGTGTAACTGTTAGTTTCTCTTTTCAGTTCTGTTACAGTTTGTTGTATATATTTTGGAGCCTTGTCTTTGGGTATGGAGATATTTATTATGGATATATCTTCATGGTGGCTTGTCTCTTTAATCATTTTATAATGACCTTCTTTGTCCTTTGTGGTGGTTTTTTATTTAATATGTATTTTGTCTGAGATTAGTATTGCCACTCTTGGTCTTTTTTGGTAGCTGTTTGCTTGATGTATTATTCCATCCTTTTATTTTTAATAAATGTATGTCTTTGTTTCTGAGGTATGTCTTGTTGACAACATATTGATAGGTCCTGTCCCCCCCCCCAATTCTGTCACTCTCTGTCTCTTTATGGGTATATTTAGACCATTCACATTCAGTGTGTTTATCAGTAGCTGTAAGCTTTTCACTGTTAATTTTGGAGTGAGTTTTTCATGGTGCTGACATTTTCCTTGTTCCTCTAACTGTCCTATGCTGAATTCCTTTTATTTGTGGATTTTTTTTTCATTTTTGTAGATTTTATGTTCACTAAGACTTTATGGCCAAGCCAAGTGCCGTCGAGTCCGATATGTTGTTCTCTATTTTAATGAGTCGGATCCGACTTGACGGCACTTGGCTGGCTTTAATGAGTAGATTTGCTAACGTTTTTGTGGTTACCTTGAAATTTACCCATCTTAGTCATTTAGTGCATCTATAACAGAAGTACTGGAAGTGAATGGCTTTAAAAAGAGTAATTAATTTTCTCACAGAAAAATAGACTAAAAGTCCAAATTCAGGGCACCTGCTCTAGGAGATGTCCTTCTCTGTTGGCTGTAGAGGGAGGTCCTCATCATCAGTCTTCCCCTGGATGGGAGTTTCTGAGGTGCAGGGACCCCGAGTCTTTTCTAAAGGATGCACTTTGCATCTGGTATTGCTGCTTGGTGGTATGAGGTCCCCAGGTCTCTCCTTGATTCCCTTTCCTTTATATCCCAAAAGACTGTCTCAAGGCAGATGGTTTTACATATTAAGTCCTGCCCCATCAACACAACTGTAACCCATCCTCCCTTGTTAACATCATAGAAGCAGGATTTACAACATGGGGAATGTCACACAATACTAGGAATCATGGCCTATCCAAATTGCTACGCACATTTTCTGGAGGACACAGTTCAATCTGTGACATTCCACCCTTTGTCCTCCCCCCCAAAATTCATCCTTGCAGCATGTAAAACACATTTGCCCCATCATAGCAAAAGTCTTAAGCCCAAGTCCAAACTCCAGAAATTTCTTTTTATCTGTAAAAGCTAGAACACAAGTTATCTACTTTTAAAATACAATGGTACAACAGCCAGGGACAACTTAGACATTTCCATTACAAATGGGAGAAATTGCAGGGAACGAAGACACAGGAAGAAAATTAACAGAACACATCACATTAGCCCTCAAGGCTTTGAAAATAATCTTCCATTTTCTGAGACATTTCGTACAATGGCCCTGCCCTCCAGACTGGCACACTCTGGATTCTGAGTGGAGGCCGCTTGTCCCTGTGCTACATCTCTGCCTTCCAGGCCCACTGGGACAACAATTCTGCTCCCTTGGCTTTTGGCACAGCATTGTCCTAGTTCATCTAACTGGCGTCTCCACTCATAGAAACACCAGGGGTCATCAGTGCATCTTTAGAAGCCCCTGATGTCTTGGCCATACCTTTTGAAGGGTGTGACAGCACCCTTCTTCAGCTTCTGCTTCCTGTGGCCTCATAGCCCAGGCCTCATGCCCGCATGTGCCCTGCTGAAGCAAGTGTTCTAAAACTCTAGCTCTGCTGACTTAAGTGCCTAGAGGCACCCCATTCCAATAGGAAACCTCCTGTGCATAGGCACTCAGCTCTCTTGCTCCGTGGGTTAGAAAGCCTGGCTTCACCAGTTTAAGTGACCAGAGTCACTCCACTTCACTGGGAAGCCTCCTGCATACAGGCATTTAGCTCTCTTGCTGTGTGGGTCAGCTCCAGTGCTGTTTTGTGCTGGTCTGGTTCTGCTGATGCCTGTCCATGGCTACTGCTGCTGCTCGTCTGCTTCTTGTTTTTGAACATCTGCACCTTCTTCAATGTTAACAGTTCTCCTCGGTTCCTTCAAGGTTTTCTGTACACTCGTAGTTTCAGAACCACTTCCACATTTTAGGTATGTTAGAACAGTACCCTACTCTCTTGGTACCAAATGCTATCTTAGTCACCTAGTGCTTGCCATAACAGAAATACCACAGGTGGATGGCTTTAAAGAGAGAAATTTATTTTCTCACAGAAAAGTAGGCTAAAAGTCCAAATTCTGTACATCAGTGCCAGGGAGTGTCTTTCTTTGTTGGCTCTAGAGGCACATCTTTGCCATGTTCTCAGGGGACCCTCCAGGTTGTCAGACCATCAGCTCTCATCTTTCAGTACAGTTCTAGATCTGCACTCCCCTTTTCTTGTGCTACATGGGGGACTGTACATTGTGTTCCCTGGCAGGATAGACTGTGGTGGTGACCAGGCACCAGCTAGTTCTTCTGGTCTCATTCTGGTGTACTCTTCTAATCATATGGACCCTTCTGTCACCTGGGGTCATATTTTCCTCATGTCTTTGATGTTCCTGGTTTTCATCTGCTCCAGGTGGGTTAGGACCAATTGATGTTCCTTAGATGGCAGCTTGCTGGCTTTTAAGATGCCAGATACCACTCACCAACAGTCTCATAGAAAAAGACTAGTTATAGAAATTGACCTCAGTGTCCTCTGGAAACAAGGTTCCTAGAGCCCTGTCTATGCTACCCTGTCCTTTAAAATGTTGGATTGTATTTAGAAAACCTTTTAGCTTATGGTGAAGAATGGTTATACTGACCTGCTGCCTCCTACTGTGTGCTGTCACACCCTTCACCTAACCAAATTCCTATCAACTATGTATTGTATGAATAACCCTCTCCCTCCCTACCACCTGATCTTGCTTCTAAGGATTGTTTTCTACATGAAGGTAAAAGAAATATTGAAAGGAAGACATTTTGATGCCATTCAGGACATCAAGGGTAATATGATGACAGCTCTGATGGCCATTCCAGAAAAAGAGTTTCAAAATTTCTCTGAATGGTGGACTAGGTGCTGGTGTTGGTGCATAGCTTCCAAGGGGAGTACTTTGAAGGTGTCCATATTCAGCAGTGAGGTATTTCGGACGTTTTTGTAGCATGAGGTCATGAATTTAATTGTCCATTCTCGTGTGTGTGTGTGTGTGTGTGTGTGTATTTTAATTTGGTTTTGACTCTCTAGAAGTCTAGTCTTTTGAGCTAGAGTGATTATTAGAGCCTTAACAGTTCTGATGCGCTGTCAACCAGTGGTTGGAATGATGACTGCACTGGGAAAGGTAGCAGGGATTGCTGGCTAAAGGGAGCCAGCAGAACTCTTCTTCCAGCAATCCATTTGTTTCCCTCCTCAGGTCTGGGAGAACAGTTCAGGGAGCACATGTAGAATATCCCAATTTTGGCTGATGTGATGCTCCAGACTTTAGAATCAGGTGTACAGCAGAGAAGGGCAGGGGAAAAGGCTAGGTACAGGGAGTGAAGTCAGCATGTATGAAAGGTTTGGGTCATGAAAGTTGGTGAATACTTTGCTTGTGCCAGTCCGATGAACTCCCTCTGTGGCTCTGCACGGGCAGTGGTACACAGCTCATAGGAGCCAGCATATCTTCGACCACTCCCTTTTTTTCTATTTTTGTGTCTTAAGAAAAATGCTGAAGGCACACACGTAAAATATCCCACTCTTGTCTCTAGTAGTGCACCATAATTTATTGTCTGGTGTGGAATATAGAAGGTAGATGGGAAAGGCTGGGGATAAGGAGAGAAATCAGCACATAGGAAAGGACTGAGCCTGCCTGGGACTCTGTAAGTGCAGAGATCTGCAGCTCTGAGAGAAGCAGTGGAACTTTTCTTCTGCCCCTCCCCCTTTGTTTGCCTTTCTAAGTCCAAGAGAAAAGCTCAAGGTACACGCATACAGTGGCCCGCTTTGGGACCGGGTAGTGCATGCGAATTGAGCCTCCAGTGTAGCCCTGAGAAGGGAGGGGGGGAAGAGTGCTGCTACACTTGCCTGCCATTCACCATGTTGTCTAGTTACAGTTGTCCAAAGTTCATTCTCTCAGTTGAAAGAGATGCACTCCACTCAGGTACCACTGCTCACCGTGGGAGCCAGCCCCAAGTGTGCTCTCAGGTGCAGCAGTCCCAGGACTAATCTCCCAGCTAACAAAGATGGCCTTTGTACCTGAGCTGCCCGTTCTGTTCCCCTACCAACAGATGTGGGATTTTCTGTGCTGCCAATTCACTTCTCCAAAGGTAGTTGTTCCCCTTTATGTCACCCAGTCCAGTGTCACAACTTTCTTCCTGATCTTGGGGCTCCTACAGGGTCCTTTTTGTTCCGTTCAGTTGTTTTTTCAAGGCCTTAGTTGTTAGAGGCATCAGAGAAGATGTGTGGCTGGTCTTCATCTTACTCCCGTGGCTCTCAAAATGTTTGTAATTGCTTCAGTGATTTATTTTTTGGGCACATGGGTTTTATAGAAGTATGTCTAATTTCCAAACACACTAAGTTTTTCTAGTTATATCTTATTTTTGCCTTTTTTGTATACTTGGGGAATATAAGCAGTATGATATAAATTCTTTAAACGTATTAATATTCCCAGTACATTTGGAAAGAATGTATGTTCCACAGCTGATGGATATAATGTTCTGTATCAGTGAAATTTATTATTTGTTTCTTTTAGATGTTCCAGTTTTTTTTTTCTTTTTACTACTTTTTTTGTTTTGGTGTCCTGACTCTCTTAATAATGACAAATGCAATGAAATCTTCCACTTTGTTGTTGATTTATTTCTATTTTTAGGTTTTTAAGCTATATGTTTTAAGCAAAGGTACTTGGAATTATTATATTTCCCTGGTATATTGAGTTTTTTCTTGGTATAAATTATCTGTTAAAAACAGATAAAACTATAAAATACTGCTTTTTGTCTATTTGAAATTAGTACATTTTTTTCTTTTTTTATTGTGTTTTATTCTTTATTTTGGGAATTTTCTGAAGCCATGGTGGACTGCTTATTTAAATGGCTAGCTATTGTTGCCTTTGTGCCATGTAGAAAGTGTTTGGTTTCTCTGATGTTACCTTAACAGGAGGTGAAGTGTTGTTGTAAGAGGGGAGTTCGTCACCAGCTGCCTTACGGTACTCTAATGACTGGCCCCAGGTGGATTCTCTGGGGTGACAGGCTCTGCCTACTGGCTGGCAGAGACAGCACCCTACTTATGTAGTCACCAGGAGGCCATCAGCTGATGCTATAATGTGGATCAGTGAAGGATGGAGGAGATGCTGCTGAACTGCTCAGTTCTCCAGGCACTCTTATTTTTAAAAAGTACTTTACTGCTAAGCAAGGAGCTGTCTAACAGCTGCCGAAATCAGCGAGGCCCTCAGGTGTGACAGGCCCCACCTTCCAGCTGACAATGAAAGCACCTCCTAGGCCATCCCCAGATGCTATGATGTGGTTCAAAGTAGGGAGGTAGTTATGGCCTTGCTGCCACCCTCTGCCATGCCCCACCTGTGACTCTAGGTACCAGTGTCCTAAACACAACTTTTCTGCTAGAGAAGCGCTTCCAGACAGGCCTTGCTTCTTGACGTGTATATTAGCCCCAGCTAAGACCTCTGGGTGGGTGACTCCTCCTCCCAGCTGACCAAAATGGCATCCTGCCTGAGCTGCCCTGCCTGCTATGAAACAGTAGAATCTGTGGTGCAGCTCAGAAACGAGAGGATGGAAGTGCAGTGATGCCCTCCATCAGTAGCCTGGCTGTCAACATATGGCTATCCCAAGCATAGTCTCTCTGTTATGCTATATGATGTTTACTTAAGCACTACAGTTGGGCATATTTGCTGGCTCATGCCCAGTCCCCACCTCCCAGAATACAAAGAAGGCACCAATTACCTACATTCCTTCCAAACTATGAGTCAGCAGAAGCAGGACAGCCTTGTGCATCCTGCTTGTGGCTGCCTCATGTTAGAGAGAGGTAGTTTCCCCTTTATTGGTAGCCAGTTCAATCTGACAACCCTATGCCAGATCCTAGGGCTCTCCAGATGTCCATGCTGCTCCATTCAGTTATCATTTCAGGCCTTAGTTCTCAGAGGGAATCGAGGAGACATGTGTCTAGTCCACCATATTGTCCCCACCTCTCTTTTTTTTTTTTTTATTGCATTTTAGGTTATAGTTTACAGAGCAAGTTAACTTCTCATTTAATAGTTAATACACAAATTGTTTTGTAACACTGATTGCCAACCCTATGTTGTGTCAACACTCTCTCCTTGTGACCTCACATTTCCCATTTTCATTTGTCTGGGTTTCCCATCCTTTATTCTCTTCTTTTCTTTTGCATTGGTGTGCCCATTTGGTTTCATATATGTGGTTGAACTGTGTGTTTTATATGCCTCATATCTAATCTTTGACTGAAGGTTGAACTTCTGGAGTGACTTCAGTACTGAGTTAAAAAGGTGTCTGGGGCCTTTTTCTTGGGATTTCTCCAGTCTCTGTCAAACCAGAAAGTCTGCTCCATTTTTACAAGTTAGCATTTTATTCTACATTTTTTTCCAACTTTGTCTAGGACCCTCTGTTGTGATCCCTGTCAGAGCATTCAGTGGTGGTAGCTGAGCACCATCTAGTTTTGCTCAGCTCACACTGGTAGAGGCTATGTTAGTTGTGGTCCATTAGTCCTTTGGACTGATGTTCCCCCTGTGTCTTTAGTTTCTCTCATTCTTCTTTCTTTCAGATGGAGTGGGACCAGTAGATAATATCTTTGATGGCACTCCCCAACTTTTAAGACCTCAGTTGCTACTTACCAAAGTCAAATATAGAATGGTTTCTTTATAAAGTATGTTACACGAATTGTGTTAGGTATACCCTGGGGCTGTGGTGCTCAGTTCTCACCCCAGTAACTTGGACTCTCAGGCCATTTGGATGTGGCTATGAGGCCTCTGTGACTTTGCCTTGGTCAAGTTCTGCTGACTTCTCCAGTATTGTGTACTGTCTTACTCTTCACTGGTGGCACCACTTACCCATTTTCCATTTAGGGTCCTTCCTTTCCCTCCTCCACTCCTCATAACCATCAAAGATCATTTCTTTCTGTGTATAGACTCTTTCATGAATTTTTATAGTAGTGGTCTCATATAGCTCATATAGTATTTGTCCACTTGTGATTGGTTTATTTTATTCAGCATAATGCTCTCCAGATTCATCCATGTTGAGAGATGCTTCACAGATTTCATCATTGTTCCTTATCCTTGCATAGTATTTCACTGTATGTATGTACCATAGGTTGCTTATCCATTCATCTGTTGCTGGGTACTAAGATTATTTCTATTTTCTTACTGTTTTCAACAATGCTGCAGTGAGCATGAGTGTATGTATATTCATGTGGCAGCTCGTATTTCTCTGATATAATCCTGGTGTGGGATTGCTGGGTCATATCACATTTCTATTGCTAGTTTTTCAAAGAAGCTCCTTACCTTTTTCCAAAATGGCTGTAACATCTTGCATTCCCACCATTAGTGCATAAGAACTCCAGTCTCCTCACAGCCTTTCTAACATTTGTTATTTTCTGTTGTTTTAATTCATGCCAGTAATGTCAGTGTGACAGTATTTCGTTGTAGTTTTGGTTTGAGTTTCTCAAATGGGTAGTGATTGTGAGCAGTTTCTCATTCATCTGCTAGCTGCCTAGTGCAGTGTCCGTTTATATGCTTTGCCAATTTTTCAATTGGATTGTCTTTTTGTCATAGTGGTGTTGGATTTACGTGTAGATTTTAGACATTAGACCTTTGTCATATGTAAAATTTTTTCCCCAGTCTGCAGTTTCTCTTTTTACTCTTTGGTGAAGTCTTTTTTTTTTTTTTTTTGTTATTAAGTGAAAGTGTACAATACAGCTTAAATTCACTTGCCTGCCTATGTGTACCTCCTCCTGCTCTCTTTGCCCGGTGACAGCACACTCTTCCTTTCTGTTCCATACAAGCCATATCCTCCTAACAATCTCCTGTCCCCTCTTTTCCACCCTTTAAACTCCCCTCTAGTAAGAGGCTAGTAGGATGACATCCTATAGATGCATAGAACCATAAAGTGCACACACAATATGATCACTGTCTTTCACTGAGTCCAATCCATTCCTGTCCGAGGAGTTGACCTCAGTAATGATTTATGACCAGGGATGGCATCAGGTCTAAGGGCCATGTTCCCAGGGGAACCCCCAGGCCTTCGGGCCATCAGTTGTGATCTTTTAATGGAGTTCTCAGGGTGTACCCTTTTTTATTCTTGTAATGCCACTGAGACTCAAGTTTGTAAGCCCCATCACGGCTGTCACTGAAGGTGGCCTGGCACCATCTGGTTCTTACTGGCCCCGTGTTGATGCAGTCACCCACTTCACATGGTGAAGTGAAGTCTTTTGATGAGCGTAATACTCAGTTTTTAGAGGAGCCCAGTTTATCTAGCTTATGTTCTGGTGTTTGCATGTGGTTGGTTATGGTTTATATCCTGTTAATGCCATATATATTAGGACCGTTGACCCTGTCTTCTATGATCTTTATCAATTTTGGTTTTATATTTAAGTCTTTGATATATTTTGAATTAGTGTTTGTATATGATGTGAGGTATGGGTCTTTTTTAATGTTTTTACAGATGGAAATCCAGATTGGCCAGGACCATTTGTTAAAAAAAAATCTGTCACTTCCCCGTTTAATGAACTTTGGGCTTTTGTTAAAGATGAGGTGACTATCGGTGAATCAGTTTACACCTACGTTCTTGATTTTGTTTCATTGATCAATGTATCTGTCATTGTACCAGTAGCAGGGTGTTTTGACTATTGTAGCTATATGGTAGGTTCTAAGACTGAGCAGTACAATCCTCCTATTTTGTTCATGGTTTTCAACAGTATTTTCTTTTCTATATAAAGTTAATAATTACTTGTTCCTTTTTGTTAAAGAATGTTGGTATTTGAATCAGGATTACATTATATTTTTGCATTATTTTGGTAGAATAGAAACCCTGGTGGTATAGTGGTTAAGTGCTACAGCTATTAATCAAAAAAGTTTTCAGTTTGAATGCACTAGGTGCTCATTGAAAATGATGTGTAGTTCTGCTCTGTCCTGTAGGGTCACTGTGAGTCAGCATTGACTTGATAGCAATGGGTTTGGTTTTTCAGATATGTATATATATATATATATATATATTTTTTAGCATGTAGTATCATATCACCCAGAAAAGTAGTTTCACTTCTTTCTTGTTAATTTGGATGCCCTTTATTTCTGTTTCTTTCCTTATTTCTCTAAGTAGGACTTCCAGCACAACGTTAAATACAAGTAGTGATAAAGAGCATCCTTAGCTTGTTCCTGTTCTCAGGGGAAATGTTTTCAGCCTGTATCTGTTGAGAATGATATTGGCTGCTTGTTTTGTGTAAATGCCCTGTATTTTGTTGAGGACTTTCCCTTTTATCCCTATTTTATTGAGAATTTTTGTGAGGAATCTCTGTTGAACTTTATTGAGTGTCCTTCCTGCATTGAGTGAGATGATTTTGTGATTCTTTTTTGCTTTTTAATTGTGCTTTAGGTGAGAATTTATACCCAAGTTAATTTCTTGTTCAAAAATCTATACACACTGTTTTGTGATGTTGATTGCAATCACCACAATGTGACATCACACTCCTCCTTTGCACTCTATTCCCTGTGTCCATTCATGCAGTTCCTGTCTGTCCTTTTCTTCTCATCCTGCTTTTGGACAGGAGCTGCTTATTTGGTCTCATGTTTAATTGACCTAAGAGTCATGTTCCTAACATGTTAATTTTTTATAGATCTATCTTCAAAGGTGGACTTTGGGAATGGTTTTATTTTTAGGTTAACATTTACAGATTGACATTCGTTTTCTGTTGAGTTTATTTCCTTGAGAGTTCATTACCTAGGATGGTATCTGGCAGATGTTGCACCCTATCTTAGATTTAGGCTGTTGTCTAATGTTGTCAATTCTCTAACCAAGGGACTTGGTTTAATAGCTCTTGTAAGTTTGGTTTTGTTTTTACATATTTCCTTGAGTTTTTATTATCTGAAAATGTCCTAATTTCTCCAGTATATTTGAGCAAGAGTATTGCAGGATATATTATTCATGGCTGTTGGTTTTGTTGGTTTTTTTCCCCCCTTCAAGGTTTTACTTATGCCATCCCATTGCCTTCTTGCCTGCACAATTTCTCCCACATAATCAGAGCATAGTCTTACTGTTTGGCCTTTGTGTCTTTTTGTTTTTGTCAAGCTACTCAGGAGTATTTCTTTGTCTTTCGTTTTGATGATTGTCTTTGTGACTTTCTTTTGGGGTTTTCTGGAGAACTATCTTATGGGTTTTTTGAGCTTTTTAGATGATCAGCTTTTCCTCTTTTATGGTATTAGCAAAGTTTCCTGTCAGTAAATCTTCAGTGGTCCTCTCTGTGTTTTCCATTTTCTTCGCCTGTTCTGGAACTCTAATGACACAATTTTTGCTCCTGATTGTATACCACATAATTCTGAGGTTTCCTTCCTTTCTCTGCATTCTTTTTTCTAGTGTTTTCCTGAAAGTGATATTTGTGGAGTTGTCTTCAATTTCTGTGATCCTGCCTTTCATTGTTTCAGATTTGCTTCTAAAACCTTCTATTGCACTGTCTGTTTTTGAAATTTTGTTGTTTATCTTTTGGATTTCTGCTTACTGTTTTTGTATAATTTCTGATTGTTTATTTTAACATTTGATTCTTGTTTTATTTTTCTGAATTCTTCATTGTTTTGTTTGTATTTTCCTTGACTTCTTCTATTGTTTCCTAATTTTGTCTGTGTTCACCTTGATCTCATTCCTAAATTCTTGGAGAGTTCTGAATATTTGACTTTTGAATTTCCTGTGAGGAACTATCAGATAGTTCTGGTTGCATAGTTTGACTGCTAACGAGAAGGTCGGCAGTTCAAGTCTACCAGGTATTCCTTGGAAAGCCTATGGGGTAGTACATTACTTTTCAGCAGGGTCTGTATGAGGCAGAATCTATTTGACAACAACGTTTTTTTTTCTTTTTTTTCCTTCAGGTATTTCAAATGCCATTTCTCCTACTAGAAGATCATGCAGTGTTTTATTTTGATAACTTACTGGAGCCATCCTATTTTTTAACTGTATGTCTTGATACTGTCCACTATCTCTGAGACAGTGAAGAATTATTTTCTTCATTTGTCAGTTGTAGGTTTGTTTGTTTCATCCTGCTTTTTCTTTTTTTAATTGGATAATGTCTGAACAGACAGGCTGGCTGTGCTTTGTTGCTTACTTGTCTGTGAGCTCAATATTTCACACCACCTTGTCCAGATGGGCTGGATTGGTTCTTCAGATATGATGCAGCAGGGCAGATCCAGCATAAGGGAGGGAGGGGTGGGGGTGAGTCATTTGTCTATGGCAAAAGCTGGAGTTTGTGAGGCAAGTCTGAAGGTCACACTATAGGATGAGGCCAGGTGTCCAGAGGTCCACACTTTTTCTGCTCAGGGAAGGCTAGGGGGAAGCATGTGTCAGGGTCCAGTTATCTGGAGGTCTGCACTCAGACCACTCAGGCACAGCCACTGGTGAGCAGAGTGGAGAGGCAGGAGGGAAGGGAGAGGATGTGATGTGTCGAGCTAGGTGGAAGAAAGTAAAGAAAGAAGAAAGAGAAATATAAGCAAACCCTCCCCCCCCCAAAATACAGTGGTGCAGTGGAAGCTGGTTGTTGGTGGTGAGGCAGACCTGGGAGGCTATATAGCAGTGGCTCTCTAGGTAAGCATTGAAACACTACCTGTCAAGAATGAGCTGAGGTGGCCTATGGGGTAGGTGGGCAGGTGAAAGGAAAGGAAGGAGTAAAAAGATGAAACAAACCAGAATCCATGAAGAGATAAATAGAGTGATAAAGGAACTGGCTGTTAGTGGTGAGGTAGAACTGGGGTGGCAACAAACTGGTGCCTGGCATGCTGGATCACATGGTGTGTAGCCTGGCAGGAAGAGGCAGAAGCAGCGCAGGGGACTAAGTGGGAGAAAAAAAGGAAAGAGAAAAACAAAATAGGGAGTTGAGGGAGCTGGTGGGGGCAAGGTGGACCTGGGCAGCGGTAAGCTGGTATGTCTCTGGTCATAGAACTGTGGCCCGATGGAAAGCAGTGGAGGCAGTGTGTAGGGCAGAAGGTTGAAGGGTGCTAAAATGTGTATCTCTGGTTACTGTGTGCTCTGTGTCCTGTTGGGAGCTCCAGAAGTTGCCTTCCCGTATTTATTGTCTGGGATACATTGCTGGTTATGCTCCAAGATGGTGAAGCTGTACTGCATTGGCTGGCAGAGATCCTCTCGTCCTTTGCTGTCCTTGTTGTCTATTCTCTACCAGTTTCTTCTTTCACATGGTGTTTCATCTCGTTCTTTATCACTTCATTTGATGCTTGAAGTTACAGGATTGATGTTCATATCTGCTTTGCTTAGCTTTTTGGATCTTTGCTGCAAAAAGATGGCCTGGTACTTCTGTCTGTAGTGCCATGTTGGCTCTGCTTCTGCTGAAATTGAGACATCACTGTGCAAGCTTTCTTTTGTCTGTTGTTTGTAGAGTGTACCTTCCTCATCTTTTTACTTTTAATCTTTCCATATGCATATTTGTATTTTTAATATATGATTTTTAATAACAACATATAATTAGGATGTGCTTTTTTGATGTACTCTGACAGTACTGTCTTAGTGGCATATGTAGTAGTTCATTTACAGTTAACGAAATTGTTTGGTTTAAATCTACCTCCTTACTCTGTTTTTTGCCTGTCTTTTTTGTGTTTCAGTTTCTCTCCTGCTGGCTTTTCCTTAATTGTTTTTATTATTCTTTCTTCTTCCTTTTTTGTCTTGATGGAGCCCTGGTGGCACAGTGGTTAAGAGCTTGGCTGGCTGAGCCAAAAGGTTGGCAGTTCAAATCTACCATGTGCTTCTTGGAAACCCTGTGGGGCAGTTCTGCTCTGCTCTGTGGGATAAAGTGTACATTCTTACAGTGTGTCTCCAAAGATTACAGCATTCATCTTTGACTTATTGAAGTCTAATATAAATTAATATTTTTTTACCATTTCCTGGACAATGCAAGAATTTTAGAATTTTTCCTATTTTTCAGTTCTGTAACTTACATTTAATACTTTTTTTATAGTTTATAGTTCTGTACTAAAGTTGTCTACTGAAGTTGAGCATATTAAACATGCCATTAAGCATATTTATGCTAAAGTCTTTGTCTAATATTTTCATTATATGGACCACCCTCCATCCCACCCTTGAGTCTCTTCCCTTTGTTTTTTTGTTTCTCTAGTTTTTTAGTTAAGTAGTGTTGTCTCCTCATATATTTTGTTGTTTCTAATTGAATGCCGGATAACTTAAATGAAAAATTTTAGAGTTAATACAAGACTCTGGATTTGTGCTATCCATTATGGTAGCTGTTAGCTACATGTGATTTTTTATATTTAAATTATTTAAAATGAAATAAAATTAGATATCAGATTTTTGGCTCACTAATCATTTGTAGTGTTTAACAGACATGTAACTAGTGACTGTTAGGGAAGATGTAGAATATTTCTATTTATAGAACATTATTGGATAATGCCACCCTTTCACTAGAGACAGATGGCCTTCAGCCCTTATGAAGGCTGGTGTACTACTAATTTACCTTTAAATCTCAAGATGTAGCATTTTCAGATACCAGTCTTATGTGCAGAAGATTAAACTCCAGTTTTTATCTTTTGATACCTGTGAATCTGTCAGAAGACACTCTGTTTCTCAGCCATGTCTTTGGAATGAACAGATAATTTATGTAAGAAAAATTGGCCTGATGCCAGCCTACCTTTCTTCACTCCTCTTCCTTGAGACCCTGTAATTCTTCACTACCTTGAAGGCTGTCTGATGTATTCAAGCCATTTTGTCTTAGCTTTTTCAGCTGTTCTTACTGGGGAAGTCATTTAAATAGTAGTCAACCATAGCCAGATATGGAATTTCTCCACTAATGATCTTTCAATGAAGTATTTCAAACAAATAAGCTAGCCACCTATCAAGTTTGGCACATTTTAATGTACGTGATCCTATTTGATTTCAACTATAATTTTATGCTCAGGACCTTGTATATTTTTATTTCAAAGAAAATTGAGGTTCAAACATTAAGTATATATACGGCCAGTAGAGGAAAAGTTGAACTCATACCTAAGTATTCTGACTCCTTGTTATTTGGCTTCATATTGGTAGTAGTAATAAGCCCACAGTAAATATTCAGTTAATTAATTGACAGGTGTAAGCATTAAAACAAATCTTTATTATTGGCATCTCAGGTCATTTTTAACCATCTTTCTTCTTTAAAATAACTTCAAGAGGGAGTTGCCTTTGCAAAAGTTAAAATACCTGAGCTCCCTTATCGATAAGTCTGTATCTTCCAATTTTCTATTATATATCTTAATTGGAATTCTATTAACTATGTTTTTTTTCCCTCCCTAAGATAACTGCTAAAATACCAAGCACGGCAGTTACTAGACCTATAGCTACTGGATATGGGGTAGGTTTTCTTAAGCTGAAAATATTAAGATGGTTTTTCTCATACGTAAGTTCACTTCAGGCAAGGCTTAATAATTTTGGTTATCTGGGCTATCTTTCAGTCCATGTCCCTGATATTTTCCACTTTGCATAGTTATATACATAGTGAAAGTCTGATCTGATTAAAAACTTAGACCATTTTAGCCTTTTGATTGGTAAATGTATTAGAGAATATTTTAAACCTTTTTCCATTTGTAAACCTTGTGTTTGTTAAATGATTTCATTTCATTTTGTACATATTGTAACCAAGTCTCGTGTGTATTTCATTTATATATTTTATGTTAATTTAGGTGTTATGTAAGTGTAATAGTGTTTACAATTGTTTAAAAAAAACAATAAAAAGTAAAATTTATTAAAGTGTTCCAGAAGCGTGTATTTGCATCTTGCTCTTTAGAGGAAAGGTGCTATAGACGTCCATAAAATTAAACCTTTACTTTTGCTCAGATTACCTACAATTTAAATGTTTTAACTTAAGTACTAGAACAATGGGAGAAAAATGGAAGAATGAGTTGGAATAGCATTTCCTTATCCTTTTGCTGTCTGCGTAGGGCCAGAAAAGTGACTTCAGAACCTACAGGTTCAGGATACTTGCTTTCTTAATTCCCCTATGTGACCAAAGAAAGTAGCCTTGTGTATAATATAATTGTGTGTTACATAAAGTATGCTTTTATTAACCATAAATTTCATTATTGGTGGTATTTTAGAGCAGGCATCAGCAAACTTTCTGTGAAGGACTAAATATTTTAGGCTTTACAGATTAAATGCTCTATGATGCAGTTACTGTACTTTCCATTTGTAGTGTGACAGCAGCCATAGACAATATGTAAATGAATGGGGCATGGCTGTGTTCCAGTAAAACTCATGTACCAAGGCTGTGTGTTGTAGTCTGTTGACGCATTTTAGAGTTTTTCTATGTTGTTATCAAGTGCTAAATAAAAATTATATTCAAATTTATTCCATAATAGAATGTTATGACTAAAGGTTTTTTTCTTTGTTTTATGACATTAAAAGTTATTTTAGGTAACTTTTTAACTTTTCTTTAGTCCAAGACATCCCTGGCATCGTCAATGGGAAGACCAATGACAGGAGCTGTTCAGGTATCTCTGTAGTGTGATTGTTTGTTTTGTGCCTTTCTTGTGACTTGGAATATTATTAACGAAGTGTTTTGTACCTTTATTATAAATATGCTTTAAAATGTGAAAGAAGATTTTTACTTATGTAGTGACCTTAATGCCTTAAATTATGGGCTAGATGTTGGACTGTTTTAAAATTTTGGATGCAGAGCCTCTTTATATTTATTTATTCAGGTCTCAAAATGAAATCTTACTGGGGAGCGGGCATAGGCCTGTTTGTATCAAGTTACCTGGGTTCCATTTTCCCTCTGCTGCCATTTAGAACAATTTTTGTGCTTTGCCTCACAGGCATGTAGGAAACCAACCAAAACTAGGGGTTTAGTTGACTAAAAACTAACCAGTTTTTTTTTCTTCTTGTAAAATTAGGAGTGAGTCCAGATAGATTAAGAAATTAAAATTTTATAGAAAGAAGGGAAAATTGAGACAAAACTGATACATGAAGATGCGGAAGTAAGAAATAGGCAGGTAGTGATTGAAAATCAGTTGTAAGAATTGAAACTATCTCTTGTGAGTGGCCATCTAAGCTACTCTACTCATGTCACCCCCAAAACAGAAAGAAAAACCAAAAGCAGAAAGGAAAAATTAGTCCAGAGGACTAATGCACCACAATTACCACAGCCTCCACCAGACTGAGTCCGGTACAACTAAATGACACCTGCCTGTCATCGCTGACTGCTCTGACATGGATCAAAAGAGAGGGTCCTAGACAAGAGCTGGAGAAAAATACAGAGCAGAATGTGAACCCACCCCTGCCAAACACACACAAAAGACCAAACTTACTGGTCCGACAGAGACTGGAGAAACCCTGAGAGAATGGAATGGCCCTTGGACACCCTAGCTCACCCTTCAGCCTTAGATTCACCCTTCAGCCAAAGATTAGACAGGCCCATAAAATGAAATGAGACTGGCATACCAGCCTAGGGGCAAGGACTAGAAGGCAAGAGGGGACAGGAAAGCTGGTAATAGGGAACCCAAGGTAGAGAACAGTGTTGACATGTCACAGGATTGGTAACCATTGTGGCAAAACACTGTGTGTCTAATTGTTAAGTGACAACCTAGTTTGTTCTGTAAACCTTCACCTAAAGTACAGTAATAAAAGGGGCTATCTTAAGATACATGTCATGTGTGTAACTATAGATAAGAGATACATCTATATGGAATACTTTTACAATGATGCTTATCATTTTAAGGATGCGGTCACTAGACCTATGACAGCAGTGAGAGCAGCTGGTTTTACCAAAGCAGCTTTGAGAGGTTTGTTTTATTGTCTCTACAAAAACTTTTTCTCTGTATCTTTTAATTCTTTTTCTTATTTTTTACTGTTTGTGCATGTGTGTAAATTTTATTATCATTTATTATCAAGTCTAGATGCCACTGCTTATAAGATGCACCATTATTTGGGTACCATTAGGAAAGGAAAGTATGATGACAGTGTTCACATACTATTTGTGTTGATGGTTATACTGGCATATAATTTGTGAAAATGTATAATTAAAGTTTGTGCATTTTATTTTATGTAAATCATAGCCACCCTGAAAGAATAAAGGTGGAAATAGTGCTTAATATATAAGCTAAATAGTAAATTTAAAAATAAAATTATTATGGCAAAAATCAATGTTAACTATAACATTGAGGAAAATTAAAAAGCCAATACCTAGCTATTACTCAGGTAATTGATACTTTAGAATTCATGATAGGAATTGATCGCTGTGGGAGAGAAAGTAAATACTGAGATGGATAGTGTGTCATCTTTGTTTTCATATATTAACACACAAGTTTTATTTAAATGGATTTAAGTACGTTAAAGATCTTACCAGTTTCTCAGTATGTAAGAAGTCTACAGTTATAATAACTGTATCCATTTAATAAACTGATATACTATTTAATAAATAGGTAAATTTAAGTGAACTTTACAAGGATTCATATTTTCATATTTTGTTCCACTGTGCTGGATTGCAAATGTGAACTCTTGAATTGTGTCTTAGGCTCTGCATTTGACCCCCTTGGTCAGTCAAGAGGCCCTGCACCTCCTTTGGAAGCCAAAAATGAAGATAGGTATGCAAGTTGTTATGCTGTTGTTTTATTGTTGTACATTTTTATTTTCCAGATACATCATAAATGTTGTTAAAAGTTTGTGTCTGGAAGAGAACATTGTCCTTAATGCTTGGAGCTAGAAATAGAATGAATTCTAAAAATTAATGTGTGTTCTGAGCAATTTTATTGGATTTGAAAGTATGATTTCAGTTTTATGATGCCAGTGTTAATTGCCTTGAAGGAAAAATAAGATTGTAAATATATTAAAGTATACTTATATTAAAATGATATTTCAAAGAAGAAAAAATTAAGAGAGTAGTACTACTGTTACTAAATGTATTTTTGTTAGTATTTTTACTATTATTGTGAATAATTATGTGATGTAGTTTTAAAAACATCAGTATACTTGTTTTAGTGCCGCTTACTCATTTGTCTCATCTGTGACCTGTTCTCACAGTATAAAGGCACGTAATGGACAGTTTTAAAATAATTAAATTTTAGTAAGTATTAGTAGTTGAATGATGCAAATTCTACCTGTTTTTTTGTTGTTGTTGTTTCTCTGTAATAGTCCAGAAGAAAAGATTAGACAATTAGAGAAGAAAGTGAATGAGTTGGTAGAAGAGAGCTGTATTGCCAACAGTTGTGGAGACTTAAAATTGGTGAGTTCATAAACTTACAGGACTCAGGATTATGAAGTATGTATATGTTTGTATGTGTGTGCTTTTATATGTGCACACAAGCATATAGATGGATAAATATTTTTGTCTTACTGTTGACTGGCCTTACAATTTCAGCTGAAACAGTGGTTTTCAGAACATGGAATTGTAACTGCTTTACAAGCTTTTGTATCAAAACAGTTGGATGATTTTGTAATGTTTTTCCCAACACTGGTTATTTTTTAAATGTTTTATTGTGCTTTAAGTGAGAAGTTACAATCCAAATCAATTTCCCATATCAAACCTCTCACACACATCACTATGCAACTGTATCTACTCTCGTCCCACCCCCAATGACAGCACACTCCTCTTTTCCACCCTGTACTTCCCACATCCATTCAGCCAACTCCTGTCCCCATCCATCCTCTCATCTGGCCTCTGGACAAGAGCTTCACAGACAGCCTCAGGTATATATTTAAGCTAGGAAACATGTTCCTCACCAGCATCACTCCATGTCTTGTAGTCCAGTCCAGTTGTTGTATGAAGAGTTGACTTTGCTGCTGGATTTAGCTCTGAGCTGAGAGAGAGTCTGGGGCCAGGTCCTCGGGGGATCCGCCAGTCTCTCAGATCATCACGTATGGTCTTTTAATAGAGTTCTGGTTCTGCACACCCATTTTTCTCCCACTACAGGGACTTCATGTTGTGTTCCCTATCAGGGCAGTCATTGGTGGTGGCCAGACATCATCTAGTTCTTCTGTTCTCATGCTGATGTATTCTATGGGTTATATGTCACCTTCTGGCTGCTGGGCTCATATTTCCCTCATTTCTTTGATGTACTTTGTTCTCCTGTGCTCCAGGTGGATTGGGACCAATTGATGCTACTTAGGTGGCCGCTTGCTAACTTTTAAGAGCCCAGATGCCACTCGCCAAAGCGGTATGCAGAACATTTTCCTAAAAAAAAAAAAAAAAAACCTAGGCAAGTTCGCCTAGATGTCCCCTGAAACCATGGTCCCCAGACCCCTGACCCTGCCACTCTTACCTTTAAAATGTTGCATTGTATTTAGAAAGCCTTTTAGTTTTGGTATAGTCCAGCTGTGCTCAGTGCCCCTCTCCTGCTCATTGTCACTCTCTTCACCTAAGCCAATGTCTGTCTACTGTCTCAGGTATAAACACCCCTCTGCCTACCTTCCCATGCTGATAACCATCAAAGATAATTTTCGTCTGTGTTGAAACCTTTTCTTAAGTCCTCATAATACTGTTCTCATGCAATATTTGTCCTTTTTCAGCCAATTTCACTCAGCTTGTTGTCTTCCAGATGACTCCCTGTTGTGAGATGTTTCTTAAAATCATTATTCTTTGCCGTTGCATGGTATTCTGTTGTGTGACTATACCATAATTTGTTTATCCCTTCATCTGTTGATGTACACCTATGTTGATTCCGTCTTTTTGCTGTTGTGGACAGTGCTGCAGTATACATTGGTGTCCTGTATCTGTTCATGTGACAGCCCTTAGTTTTCTGGGATATATTCCACCAAGTGGGATTGCTGGATCAGATGGTATTTCTATTTCTAGCCTTTTAAGAAAGTGCCATATCGATTTCCAGAGTGGTTGTAGCATTTTACATTCCCACCAGCAGTGTAGGAAGAGTTCCAGTCTGTCCACAACCTAACATTTATTATTTTGTGTTTCTTGCCAGTCTTGTTGGGGTGAGGTGGTATCTCTTTGTAGTTTTGATTTGGATTTCTCTGATGGCTAATGATACAGAGCATTTTCCTGGGTATCTGTTAGAATACTGGATATCTTATTTGTTGAAGTACTTGTTCATGTCCTATGCCCATTTTTTAATTCAGTTATTTGTCGTTTTCTTGTTGAGTTTTTGCAGTACTTTGTACATTATAGAAATTAGACATTAATCGAATTCATGGTAACTGAAAATACTTTCCTGGTTATTGGTAGTCTTCTTACTCTTTTGGTGAAGTCTTTGGGTGAGCTTAAGTATTTGGTTTTTAGGAGATCTCATTTGTCTGTTTTCTCTTCTGGTGTTTGTGCATTGTTAGTAATATTTTGTAGCCTGTTTTTGCCATGTGTTAGGTATCCAAGTATTGTCCCTATTTTTTCTTCCATGATCTTTATTGTTTTAGATTTGCTATTTAAGTCTGTGGTTTACTTTGAGTTAGTTTTTGTGCATGGTGTGTGTCTTAGGCTGGGTTTTCTAGGGAAGCAAAACCAGTAACACGTGTAGGTACAAGGAAAGATTTATAATATATAGATAGATAGATAGATACAGGTATAGGAAACAGCTCACGTAATCACAGAAGCTGAATGTCCCAAGCTCTGGCACAAGCCTCACGTGGCCACGGAAGCTGAGGAACCCAAAGTCAGCAAGTCAGAGACCACAGTTCTAGATAAGCAGTTGTGTAGGTCAGTGGATCCCAAGCTGGTGGCGAGACGAAGCGGCAGAGGCTGGCAAAACCAGGATCAGCAGGTCAGGGAGCAGGAGCAGCAGAGGCTGGTGAACCCAGGATCGGCAGGTCAGAGTGCAGGACTCTCAAGTGCCGACTGTAAGGACTGATGAGTCCAACAGCTGCTAGTTGAAGTCCCGGAACCAGGCACTGGAAGAAGAGAGCAGGAGCTCCTGGCCCCGTGAGTGACCAGCCGCCGTAGTAGTAGGTCGCAAGATGAGAGCTGAGGGGCAGGGAGCCACCACAAACTCCGCCCTGCCACTTAATACAGCAGCCAAACATGTAGTAGCCAAGTTGACATAATCCTGGCCACCACAGTGTGAGATATGGTTTGTTTCTTTGTTTTGTAGATGAATATCAAGTTATGCCAACACCATTCACTAAAGAGACTGCCATTTTGGACCTTTGTCAAGTATCAGCTGCTCTTAGGTGAAGGATGATGTTATATCTAGATTCTCAATTATGTTCCACTGATCTTTGTATCTTTTTGGTCCCAGTACCAGGCCGTTTTGACTACTGTGTTAGTATGATAGGTTCTAAAGTCAGGTAGAGTGAGGCTTTCCACTTTGTTCTTCTTCAATAATGATTTACTTACCTGAGACTTCTTCCCTTTCTTCATGAAGTGGGTGGTTTGTTTTTCCATCTCATTAAAAAATACCATTGGAATTTGTATTGGGGTTGCATTGTATGTGTAGATCACTTTGGATAGAAGAGACATTTTCACAGTGTTGAGTCTTCTTATCCATGAGCAAGATAGATTTCTGCACTTACATAGGTCTCTTTGGTTTGTTGAAGTAGTCAGATTTTCTTCACATAGGTATTTTATATCTGATTAGATTTATTCCTATGTGTAATATCTCTACTTGAGGGTATTGTCAATGGCAAGGATTTAGGGGTTTCCTCTCTGATGGTTTCTTTTTTGCCAACACTAGATATTTTAATTGAGAAAAAATTCTAATGTGTTAGTGTGATAGTTAAGATAGTGTGTCAGCTTGGCCAGGCCATGATTCTCAGTGTTTTGGCAGTTATATAATGTTTTGATCACTTCCCTGTTGAGATTTCGTATGTGATTACCCTCATGATGGGATCTGCTCTGAGTAACCAGTCATCTGAAGAGGAGTTTACTCGAACATGTGTCCTTCATCGGTATACAAGTGGAAGTTCTGGCTTTTGCCTACACTGGATCTTGCAGCTGGCTCCGTTTTGTTGACTTCTGGGTCTTGAGACCTGAAGTAGCAGCTTACCCTTGATCTTGCCTGCCAGTCCTCTTTGATCTGAGGAGCAAGGGCCCTTTCTCTGCCCTGCTGATCTTGGTTCATCAGCCTCTGTGACTACATGAATTAGAAGAAGCCTTTGTCCTCATTCATGGAATTGATACAAATCCCTCTATGTACATATTTGTATGCTTTACTAGTAACACTTCTCTAGAGAACCCAACCTAAGACATTTGGTACTGAAAGCGGTGCTAGAAAAGCAAAACTGTAAGGATAAGTTGTGTAAATTGGTTGTGAAGTCTGGTTAGTCTTAAAGATATTGATGACTCTACTTCCAGTAGTAAGGAGGGCATTACTGATCTGTGACATGAAGCGGCAATACAGACCCCCAGATATCACCACTAATCAGGTATTGGTGAAAAGTGAGGCTCTGGGTGAACACATGTTTTAATGTCTTTCTTCAGTTTTGTCATAACGAGAAGTATAAAGAAGCTGGTTGGTTGGTCCTACTGTCACTAGACAAACAGGTGAAATAAAAATGCTCAGGGCTTCAGAGTCAAAATTCACATGTTGCATAAATGACCTCAAAGTTCCATTTGTGCTTTGAAAAAAACAGCCTCATTTCTTGTAGTAGCAAAGCTGATATTACTAGAAACCAAACCCAAGGTTTATGGCAAGAGTGAATACCTGAAGTATAACACCAACTCAGTTAGCCACCTTGAGAAATGTGTGACGTTAAAGTGAGGATTTAGATTAGGAATAGAGGAGACCCTGAAATTTAGAATGAGGACCAAGGGGCAGATAATAGGAAGTTGGAGACACTGAGCCTCTTAATTCCATTGAATCATTCCTGCCACTAGAACCTTTCACATTTGAGGAACCTCCAGAGGAATCATTAGCTGCTACACTCCAATCTAATGAGATTAGCCCAGTCGCCTCTAAAGAGCCCTGGTCTCATTCATTGCCTAGGGCATTACTGAAGCAGATATAAGACAATGTTGAATGTTGTGAAATAACTCTACACTACAGATTCTAGCTTCCAGACTTGCAACTAGACTTAAATCTAAGAGAATGTTATAAGAGTAGCTGAATTACAACACAAACGTAATTCTCAAACTTGAGTGGTATCTAATGATGATGTGTGGGTGTTGATTGGAAAAAAATGGAATCCTGAAATTTGGGATGGAGACATATCAGTAGATAATCAGGAAGCTGGGGACACTGAACTCTTAAATCCTGTTGATTCACTCTTGTGATGTGAATGAGGGAGGATATGTGGCAGTTGTGTTGATGTGGCAGGACTTAATGTGTAAGATCGTATTTTGCCTTGAGGCAATCTCTTGAAATATAAAAGATGCCAGCAGAAAGAGTCAGGGACCTATACCATCAAGAAAGAAGCAGTGCCAGGAGCAGAGTGCATCCTTTGGAAATGACCCAGGGCTCCTCTGCCTCAGAAGCTTCCAGTTGAGAGGAAGATTTATCAGGGCCTTCCTCCATAGCCAGTAGAGAAGGGCTTTCCCTGGACCTGATGCCCTGAATTTGGACTTGCAACCTACTGGACTGTGACAGAATAAAATTTCTCTTTTGAAAGCCATCCACCTGCAGTGTTTCTGTTATAGCAGTACTAGATGATTAAGACAGACCACATCTAATAAGAATAACAGAGCTGTGTCTAAAGAGCCTTTGTCTTTGAGCCATTGCCTGGGGCATTGCATGAGGTAGATGTCTTATAACACTGAATGTTCTCAAGACACATTCCCACCACCTATTTTTCACTTCTTCATCTATAACTGGCCTTACGTCTCAGGGTGCCTCAGAAGATGAAATCCAAAGTGTGATGTAGGAGGAGGTACACTTCCTGCCAAAAGAACTACTTCACTTTCTAATACATACAAACAGAAACCTGGGGAATACATGTTGTTGTTGTTGCTGTTACGTGTTGTCAAGTCAGTACCAACTTATGGTGACCCTGTGAATAACAGGACGGAAAACTGTCCAGTCTTGCTTCATGTTCGCTGTCATTTTTATGCTTAAGCCCATCGTTGGCAGCCGCTGTGTCAATCCATCTCATCGAGGGTCTTCCTCTTTTTCGCTGATCCTCCACTCTACTAAATGTGATGTCCTTCTCGAGGAACCCATCCCTTCTGACAACATGTCCAAAGAATATAAGATACAGCCTTGCCGTCTTTGCTTCCAAGGAGCATTGTGATTGTATTTCTTCCAGAACAGATGTGTTTGTTCTTTTGGTGGTGCATGGTACATTCAGCATTATTCTCCAACACCACAGTTTAAAGGCATCAATTCTTCTCTCTTCTTTGTTCGTTGTCCAGCCTTTGCATCCACATGATGCGACTGAAAATATCACAGCTTGGGTCAGGTGCACTTTAGTCTTCAAGGTGACATCTTTACTTTTCAGTACTTTAAAGAGATCCTGTGCAGTGGATTTTCCCAATGCAATGCATCTTTTGATTTCTTGACTGGTGCTTCCATGGGTATTGGTTGTGGACCCAGGTACAATGAAATCCTTGAGCACCTCAATCCTTTCTCCATTTATGACAGTGTTGCTTACTGGTGCACTTGTCAGAATTTTTGTTTTCTAGATATTGAGGTGCAATCCATACTGAAGGCTGTGGTCCTTCATCAGTAAGTATTTCAGATCTTCTTCACTTCCAGCAAGTAAGGTGATGTCATTTGGATAATGCATATTGTTGGTGAGTTGTCCTCCAATCCTGATGCCTCATTCTTCTTCATATAATCCATGTTCACAGATTATTTGCTCAGCATGAAGGCTGAAGAGGTATAGTGAAAGGCTACAACCCTGACTCACACCTTTCCTGACTTTCAACCATGTGGTGTCCCCTTGTTCTGTTTACACGACTGCCTCTTGATCCATATACAGAGTCCTTAAGAGCACAGTTAAGTCTTCTGGCATTCCCATTTTACACAACGTTAGCCATAATATTTTATGATTCACACAGTCAAATGCCTTTACATAGTCAATGAAATGCAGGTAAATATCTTTCTGGTGTTGTCTGCTTTCAGCCAAGAGCCATCTGACATCAGCGATGGTATCGCTGGTTCCACATCCACTTCTGAATCCTGGATTTCTTGAAAAGCTTGAATTTCTGTCAGTTCCTTGTGAATATATTATTGCAGCCACTTTCGAATGATCTTGAGCAAAATTATACTTGCATGTGATTTGCATGATATTGTTCGGTAATTTCCACATTCAGTTGGATCACCTTTCTTTGGAATGGGCATAAATATGGATCTCTTCCAGTCAGTTGGCCAGGAAGCTGTTCTCCAAATTTATTGGCAAAGACACGTGAGCACTTCCAGCTCTGCACCTGTTTGTTGAAATATCTCAATTCATAATTGTGTCAATTCCTGGAGTCTTGTTTTTCGCCAGTGCCTTGAGTACAATTTCTACTTCTTCCTTCAAGTACCGTTGGTTCCTGATCATATGTTACCTCTTCAAATGGCTTAACATCAACCAGTTCTTTCTAGCATAATGATTCTGTGTATTCCTTCCACCTTCTTTTGATGTTCCTGAAGTCATTTAACATTCTCCCTTTATAATCCTTCACTATTGCAACTTGAGGCTTGAATTTTTTCTTCAGGTCTTTCAGCTTGAAAAATGCTGAGTGTGTTCCTCCCTTCTGGTTTTCCATTTCCAAGTGTTTGCACATGTCACTGTGGTACTTTCTTGTGTTTTCTCGAGCTGAGCTGCCCTTTGAAATCTTTACTTTGCCATTCCTTTCTTTTGCTTCAGCTGCTCAACACTGGAGAGCAAGTTTCAGAGTCTCTTCTGATATCCAATTCGGTCTTTTCTTTCTTTCCTGTCTTTTTAATGATGTCTTTTTAATGCTCTGACTCGACGGCACTGGGTTTTTGTTTTTTTTTAGTGCTGCCTTCATGGATGATGTGTTTGACATCATTCCACAGTTCATCTGATCTTTAGTCATTAGTGGTCAGCACATATGGAATGGCTATTAAGGGTAAGAGATAATAGTGCATGGAATGTAAAGAGGGATTAGTCTGAGTTTATTGACATGGGCCCATGTTTCAGCTTGAGAGGTTAGGAAAAGATCTAGCAGTTTATTTGGTTAGATCACTGAAGCATGGCTTATAAGATTGGCCTATACTAAATTGAGTTGAAGTATCAGACTTGCACTGTATACTGTAGAAGAAGGTATCAAAAGGCTTAGGGAAATTGGTATACTAAGCTGGATTTATCAGATTAGACCCACATACCTATACATGGAGTGTCCAGAGGACCTATCTTTTTTTTTTTTTCAGTTGTGATTGAGTGAAAGTGTACAATCCAGTTTAATTGTGCATGCCCGCCTATCTGCAGCTCCTTCTGATCTCCTTTCCCAGTGACAGCACACTCCTCCTTTCCATTCTGTACATGTCGTATCCTCTTAACAATCTCCTGCCCTTCCTCCCCACCCTCTCCATTTGCCTCTTGTAAGACGCCAGTAGGACAACATCCTATAGATGCATAGAACCATAAAGTTTATACACGATATGGTCCCTCTGTGCCCCTGAGTCCAGTTCATTCCTGTCCAAAGAGTTTACCTCAGTAATGATTTATGATCAGGGGCATCATCAGGTCTAGGGGCCATGTTCCCAGGGGAACTGCCAGGCTGTCAGACCATCAGTTGCAGTCTTTTAATGGCATTCCTAGGGTGCTCACCTTTTTTCCTTGTGTTGTCCCTGGAACTCAACATTGTGAGCCCCATTACGGCTGTCATTGGTGGTGGCTGGGTACCATCTGGTTCTTCTGGTCACGTGTTGATATTGTCACTGATTCACATGGGTCCTTCTGTTCTGGGCTCTTTTTGCCTCATGTCAGGACCCATTTTTTATCACAGCTATGAGGAACAGATTTGTAAAGGGAGCCCAGCATCCTTGAAGACTACTGTGATTACTGTTGTATATAAATCAGAGTTCACAGTGAGAACTGCCCTACCTAAATTAAGACACTTAACCAAAATGGGCTAATTGGACCCCGTGGTAGCAGAGGCCAAGTGGCTATACTCAGTTGACAAACTGACTACTGTAATGAACAACAGGGTAAAAGCAATAATCAGCATAGTCTGACCTGTATGGACTTACAGCTTCAGCTACGTAGTCATGTTATCCCTAGGAGTGTAATATGAAATCTACTGAGTATTTGCTAGATCTGTACAAACGAATGAATTCTAAGTTAGGCAGACAGCAGTCTAACATGAATTGCACTTGAGTAGAGAGTCATAATCTCTCAAGCCATTCTCAGACTTGAGTGAGTTTAAAGATACATGGTATCATGAAAGAAGCGGAGGCTAAGTATCCTTGAGGAAGGACTCCAGTATGCTGCCAAAAGTTTATACTGTTAATCTCCTGTTAGTCTTCCTTGATGGGATCTGTGACCCTTTATGAGAGTGACTTTTGACTGGGCAAAAAGGAAATAATTAGACTTTTCAGGGATTGCTGGGTGCTGGCTCTGAACTGGCACCAAAACATAGTGATGTTTTAGTGACTCTGTGGTGACCCAGTCAGAATGGGGGCTCATGGAGGTCATGTTGCTAATGGAGTCATAGATTATGTCCATCTCACAGTATGTCCATCAGGTTCCTGACCCCTTCCTGCAGTGATTTTTTCAGTTTTCATTGTTACTAGGTGCTATCAAGTTGGTTCCAAGTCATAATGACCCTATGCACAACAGAACGAAACACTGCCCTGTCTTGCGTCGTGTCAACACCACAGTTCAAAGGCATTAATTCTTCTTCTGTTGTTTTTGTTCACTGCTGACCTTTTGCATGCCTATGATGCAATATGATACAAATAATGCCACTTGTCTGGCAGTGGAGGCTTGCCTGTTGCTGTGATGCTGGAAGCTATGCCATTGGTATTTAGGTACCAGCATGGTCACCCATGGTAGACAGGTTTCAGCTGAGCTTCCAGACCAAGACAGACTAGAGAAAAAGACCTAGAGTCTAATTCTAATAAGAATTATCCAAGGAAAAACTTACGAGTAGCAGGGAAACATTTTCTTACAGAGTGCATTATTGGACAGCAATTGGCAGAATCCCCTCATTGGATCCATGATGCAGAGTAAGAGCTATTATGGTTTTAAAAAAAAAGCCAAATGGAAGAGAACTGCCCCTACCTAGGAAAATAGTAAACCAGAACCAATAGTGCATTCCTGGAGGCATTGCTGAGGTTACCACCACCATTAAAGACTGGTGATTCCCATTACATGCCTATTCCACTTGCCTGTTTGGCCTGTACAAAAAACAAATTGATCTTGGAGAATGATATTGGATTATGGAAAACTTAACCAGATGATGACTGCAGTTGCAGCTGCTGTTTGATTTATTTGGACAAACAAAGACATCTGGTACTTGGTATGCAGTTTCTGATCTGGCTAATGCCTTTTTCTCTATACCTGTTTTTGAAAGACTGTCAAAATATGTTTGCCTTTAGCTGGTGAGGCTAGTGGTGCACCTTCAGTTGCCTACCTCATGGTTACATCAACTCTTCAGTCCTATGTCATAATTTAGTGTGCAGGGACCTTGATTACGTCTCTCATCGTTAAGACATTATTACACTGGTCCGTTATATTGGTGACGTGATGCTGACTGACTCTAGTAAGGAAGAAATGTCAGTAACTCTGGGCTTGTTGGTGAAACATTTGCCTACTAGAGGATGGGAAATTAATTCCACAACAAAATTCAGGCTCCCTTCCACTTCACTGAAATTTCTAGGGGTCCAGTGGTGTGGGGCATATTGAGATAGATACACCTTCCAATGTAAAGTAACAAGTAGTTGCATCTGGCTGTTCCCAAAGCTGAAAAGGAGATACATTGCCTAGTATGCCTCTTTGGATTTTGGAGGCAGCATACTCCTCATTGAGTGTGCTGCGCCAGCCTGTTTACCAAGTGACTCAAAAAACTATTAGTTTTCAGTGAGGCCCAGAACAAGATAAGGCTCTACAATGGTTTCAGACTGCTTTGCAACCTACTTTACCACTTGCGCCATATTATCTGGCTGATTCAGTGATACTTGAAGTGTCCATGGCAGGTAGAAATAATTCTTTGAAGTCTCTGGCGTGTCCCCATTGGTGAATCACAGTATAGACCCTTAGGAATTTGGAGCAAAGCCCTGCCATCCTCTGCAGATAATTACTCACCTTTTTCAGAAACAGCTTTTGACATGTTACTGGGCCTTGGTAAATATTGAATGCTAAACCGTAGAAGTCCAGGTCGCCAAGCAACCTCAGCTGCCCATCATGAACTAATGTTGTCTAATTCATGGAGTCATAAAGTTGGACTTGTACAGCAGTACTCCACCATTAGATACAAGATATATGCAATTGGGCCCAAGAAATGCTTGAAGAAACAAGTTACAGGAGGAAGTGGCCTGAATGCCCACAGTCTCTAATGTTCTATTACCTTTCATCTCCCAGTCTGTACCTGTGGCCTCCCGGAGAGTTTGTTATGATCAGTTGACTAAAGAGAGAAAACAAAGGCCTGGTTTCCAGATGGTTTTGCACAGTATCTAGGCACCACTGAAAAGTGGAGAGCGGCAGCACTACAGCTCCTGTCTGGGATCTCCCTGAAGGACAGTGGTGATGGGAAATCCTCCCAGTGGGCAGAATTTTAAGCATTACTGTTAACTTTGCTTGAAAGGTGAAATGGCCAGATGTACAGTTGTATACTGATTCATGGGCTGTGGCCAGTGGTTTGGCAGGATGGTCAAGGACTTAGAAAGAATGTGATTGGGAAATAGGACACAAGGATTTATGGGGAAGAGGTATGTGGACAGACCTCTTTTAATGGGCCTGAGAAATAAAGATGTTTTTGTCTTATATGAATGCTCACCAAAGGGTGATCTCAGCAGAGGATGATTTTAACAATCAGGTGGCTAGAATGACATGTTCTATGAAAACCACTCATCTCTCTCCAGCTATTCCTGTCATTGCTCAGTGGACTCATGAACAAAGAGGTCATGGTGGCAGGAATGGAGGCTCTGCATGGGCCCACCAACATGGACTTCCACTCACCAAGTCTGACTTGGCTATAGTCACTGCTTTGTTCCCAGTCTGCCAGAGCAAGACCAACACTGACTCCTCAGTATGGCACCATCCCTCTAGGTGATCAGCCAGCAACTGTGTGGCAAGTTGATTGTGTTGGACCACTTCCATCATGTAAACTGTGTTTTTTCCTTACTAGAATAGAGGATTACTCTGTATATGGATATGCTTTCCCTGCATCCAGTGCTTCTGCCGTAACTATCATCTGTGGACTTATAGTATGCCATATACAAAGGTGCACAATTAAGTTCCTGAACTGGCCACCATGCACTTACGTTGGCAGCACTGTACAGACAACTCAGTAAGATTTCATAACTTTACTATCAGTGTCTCGTGGCTGCATTGGTGTCCACATGTGGCATTGTCTTGCTGAGTGGCGTTCATTATTGTTGTTGCATGTTTTTGTGTGCTGTCATGAGAATGTGAGAGCTTGAATCAGAGCAATGAACAAACATTAAATTTCTTGTGAAACTTGGCAAGAGTGGAAGTGAAATCAGAGACCAAGTTTATGAGGATAATGCCATGAAGAAAACAGCAGTGTGCAAATGGATTAACTGTTCTCTAAGGAGAGAGAATGTGTCACTGATGAAGAGAGGTCTGGGTGGCTAGTAATGAGCAGAACTGATGAAAACGTTGCAAAAATTTATCGAATTGTGCTTCAGAATCATCGGCTAACTGTGAGAATCATAGCAGACCAAGTAAGCATTGATAGAGAAACATTTAAGAAAATCTTAACTGAAAAGCTTGGCAAGAGACTGATGTGTCTAAAAATGGCCCTGAAAGAACTGTCTGATGAACAAAAGCAAAGGAGAGTCCCAAGTCTGCCAAATCCTTTGGGAGAGGCAGGACAGTGTTTTGGGCTGTATTATCACTGGTGGTGAAACATGGGTACACCGATATGACCCTGAAACAAAGCATCAAAGTGCACACTGGAAGTCCGCCAATTCTCCATGACCAAAAAGTTCTGTCAGTGCAAATCAAGAAACAAAATGATGTTGCTAACCTTGTGTGGTATCAGAGGGATTGTTCGTACTGAATTTGTACCAACTGGACAGTTAGCCAAGTTTACTATTTAGAATTGCTGCAAAGGTTATGTGAAAAAGTTAAGACAAAAGTGACATGAACTTTCACCAGCAACTCGTGGCTCTTGCATCACAACAGTGCACCAGCTCCCACAGCACTGTCTGTGAGGGAGTTTTTAGCCATAAACAAGTAAGTATTGGAACACCATCCCTACACTCCTGATCTGGCCCCCGGTGACTTTTTTCTTTACCTGAAGAAAAAGAGAATACTGAAAGGGAGACATTTCGATGACATTCACAACATCAAGGGTGGTATGGCAACAGCTTTGATGGCCATTCCAAAAGAGTTCCAGAATTGCTTTGAAGGGTGGACTAGGTGCTAGCATCAGTGCATAGCTTCCCACGAGGAGTACTTCGAAGGTGACCATAGTGATACTCAGTCATAAGGTATGTAGCACTTTTTCTACGATGAGTTCCTGAGCTTAATTGGCAGACCTCATATACCATCATGATATCCCACACATTATTGTCTGAGCTCAGAAGACTCAGTTCACAGTAAATGAAGTGTGGCAGTGAGCCCTGGCTCATAGAATCTGTTGGTATTACCATCTGTACTCCATCATTCTGAAAGAGCCAGCTTGATAGAATATGAAATGGCCTTTTAAAGATACACTTCTGGTGCCAGGTAGGTGGCATTGGAAGATTGGGGCAGTGTTCTCCAGAAAGTTGTGTGTGCTCTAAGCTGTCATCCATTATATGGTACTGTTTCTCCCATAGCCAGGATTCATGAGTCCTGGAATCAAGGGGTGGAAATGGGAGTGGCATAATTCACTGTTACCCCCAGTGACCTTCTCACAGGATTATTGCTTCCTGTCCCCACAACCTTATGCTCTGCAGATCTAGAGGTCTTAGTTCCAAAAGGAGGAATTCTGCCACCTGGAGGTGCAACCCTGATTCCGTTGAAATACAAGCTGAGACTGATACCTGGCCACTGTGGGCTCCTTAGGCCTCTGGATCAACAGTCTCGGAAGGCAGTTACTGTACTGACTGCTTTCATTGATCCTTATTACCGAGAAGAATTACATAATGGAGGTAGAGAAGAGTATATCTCAGATCCTTTAGGGCATCTTAGTGCTACCATGGTCTGTGATTAAGGTCAATTGAAAACTACAGCAACCCAGTTCTGGAATGACTATTAATAGTCCAGGCCCTTCAGGAATGAAGGTTTGCTTCGCTCCACCAAAGAACCATTACCAGCTGAGGTAAATGCTGAGGGCAAAGGAAATAAAGAATGCATGGTGGAAAAAGATAGTTTTAAATAACAACTTGGGCTATGTGACCAGTTGCAGAAATGAGGACTATAACTGTTTTGGGTATTACTGCTTTGTATGTGTGCATCAGATGTTTTCATTTTCTTTACTTATAAAATGTAAACAGGGTTAGTGCATTTTTGGTTGTATGCATCTTCATTTTATCATGTTAAGTGCAAGTATGACTTTATACTTGTCTCTCTTCAGAGATTATATATGGTTTAAGGAGATGTATACAGGTGGCAGTTTGACAGTGGATGTACCATGATGGTTAAGATTGTGTGTCAACTTGACTGGGCCATGATTCTCAGTGTGTTGGCGGTTGCGTAACGTTATGATCACATCCCTGTTGAGATTTGATGGGTGATCACCTCTGTGATGGGATCTGCTGTGAGTAGCCAATCAGTTGAAGGGGAGTTTACATGGGCGTGTTTCTACACCAAATATAAGCAGACATTCTGCTTTTTGCCTATGCTGGATCTTGCAACTGGTTTATAGTTCTTGGAACTTGAGATAGCAGCTTACCTGAAGTCTTGCTTGCCAAACTTCAGATTCATATATCTTCATAGCCTATGAGCAAGAGCTCTGCTCTCTGACCTGAGTATCTTGGTTAACTAACCCTGTAGCTACATGGATCAGAAAAAACCTGTGTCCTGACTTAGGACAATCCTCCCATACAACCATTTATATCAATCCTTGATATATTTATAGTTATATATATATGTATATATAGTTATATCTTTTACTGGTTTTGCTTCACTAAAGAACCAAGTGTAAGACAATTAGCTAACTAAATTTTACATCTGGTTGAACTGTTGGATTATACTGACAGGGTATAAGTGATGCTAAGTGCTTCTCTTATTTTTTTAAATTACACCTCACTACCCTGAAGTGGAAACACTCATGACAGTATGGTTAAGTACTACAGCAGTTAATCAAAAGGTTGTCAGGTTGAATCCACTAGGCACTCCCTGGAGTACTTTTTTCTAGTTGAACTGCAAAGTTTGTTTTTTTCAGAATTGAACTATAACCTTTTTATTAATTTTTTTAAATTTGTTCATGTTACTTTGATTGTTATGACGTAGTAATACAATTTCTGTGACTGTTATCAGATTATTGAATACTAGTAGAAGGAAATGTGTAGTATAAATAGCTACTTTATTTTTCATAGTACTACTGCTTTCCCTCTGTTTGTTTGTTTGTTTTAGAAAGACCTGTATTGAATTAACCTGCCTATGGTTAGTTTCTCCATGGAAGACAAATAATGATCCCACAACAACAACAACAGAAAAACCCCAGTTGCTGAACTCATGGTGACTCCATGTGTCCAGATTAGCACTATACTCCATAGCATTTGCAAGGCTGTGACCTCTTGAAACACATTACGGGGACCTGTTCTGAGGAGCCTCTAGAGGGATTTGAGCTACTAATCTTGCAGTTAGTAGTTAAACATTTACTTGTTGGTGTCACCCAGGGACTCCCTGATCTTTCAGAGAAAATTAAAGGTAGCATTTTGAGTAGAGATATGAGAGCTGCGCTCAGCACATTTTTGATATTAGGTAGAGGTTATAGTATGCCTTGTCTCAATTTTGAGCATACCAGAAGCCAAACAAAATCTGTATACATTCCTTTGTCATCCTTACTAGGTCAAATTAAAAACTCCAAAGATTCAAGAGTTTGAGAGAAAAAAGAAATTAGGCATGGTGAAACCAGAGAGGGATGGAGGGTGTGGCAATAAGGAATCTTGACTTGAGTTAAAAATGTACTCTACATTTTCTCCTGCATATTTTCCCCTTCTTTCCCAGAAAAAAACATAAATATATTTTTTTTATCTTTTGAAAAAACAATTTTACTGACATAGTTGGTATACAGTAAGCTGCATGTATTAAAGAGTGTAATTTGGTAAGTTTTGACAGCTATGAAACCATCACAAATAATAGAACAAAAAATAGTGAACATATCCATTACTCCTAGATATTTCCTTTTGGTTTGAAATTCTTCACACTGATCACTCTTGAACAACTGCTTATTTGCTTTTTGTCACTGTAGATTATTTTTGCATTTTTCTAAAGATTTATATGCCAAGCCAAGTGCTGTCGAGTCGGATCCGACTCATGACGACCCACATGGATGCAGTTATATGCTCTTCATGTGGTTTGTTTCACTCCGCATGACTTGATACATGTTGTGGATATCAGTAGTTCATTCTTTTTTATTGTAGAGTGTCATTCCTATGATTATCTCATAATTTGTTTATTCATTCATCTGTTGATGGACATTAGGATTATTTCCAGTTCTGGGCTCTTAAAATAAAAGTGCTATAAACATTTACGTATTAGTCTTTGTATGGACATATATTTTCTCCTGGGTAAATATGTAGAAGTAGAATGACTGGGTCATAGGTAGGTGAGCATGCTAGTCTTTATAAAAGGAGGAAAGGATAATTTGAGGAAGATGAAGTGGGTGCTAGTACCCCAGGCACATTCTCAGGTCATTTGTGGGGAGAAATTTATATAGAAGTTCAAATCTCTTAGGTGTCTCTGCCTGCTAACCCCAGAAACAATTCTTGTATTCCTCTTGTTGTTATTAGATGCCATTGAGTTAGTTCCAAATCGTAGTGACCCTGTGTACAACAGAGCAAAACACTGCCCGTTCCTGTGCTGTTCTCAAAGTCATTGCTATGTTTGAGCCCACTGTTGCAGCCGCTTTGTGGGTTCAACTCCATTGAGGGTCTACTTCTTTTTATTCACCCTCTACCTTACCAAGCATGATGTCCCTCTCCGGGGACTGGTCTTCCCTAATAGCAAGTCCAAAGCATTGGAGATGAAGTCCCACCAACCCTGCTTCTAAGGAGCATTCTGATGGTGGCTTTGCTTCTTCCAACACAGGTTTGTTCTCTTTGCAGTCTGTGTTATATGGAGTATTCTTCACTAACACCATAATTCAATTCTTCAGTCTTGTTTATCCATTGTCCAGCTTTCACATGTCTCATGGGTTGAATTGTGTCCCTGCCCCCCCCAAAATGTGTGTGTTGGTTTGACTTAGGTACGAGTCCCAATATGGTGCCATTCCTCCCATGTGTTGTGAATCCTGCTTCTGTGATATTTATGATGGAGAATGGGCTGCAGTTGGGTTAGTGAGGCAGGACTCAAGATACAAGCTTGTGGAGCATAAGGGAAAGAAGCGAGCAGAGGAAGTTGGGAACCTCACACCACCAAGGAAGCAGCGCTGAGAGCAGAGCACGTCCTTTGGACGTGAGGTTCCTGTGCCGAGATGCTCTCCTTGAACTTCGACTCAGCGCACCGGACTGTGATAATTTCTCTTATTGAATGGACTTGCAATTTGCAGTGGATTTGTGGCGTACCAGACTGGCAATGAAAATTTCTCTTTATGAATCCTTCCACTCACGGTATTTTCTGTTGGAGCAGTACCAGATGAGTAGGACAAAATGTATATAAAGTGATTGAAAATGCTGTGGCTTGGGTCAGCAACACCTTGGTCCTTAAAGCAGTATCTTTGCTTTTTAACATTCTAGAGAGGTCTTTTGTAGCAGATTTGGTTAATTCAGTATGTCCTTTGATTTTTTCAGCTGCTGCTTCCACAGATTGTGGACTGAGTAAAATGAAATTCTTGATGTTGATCTTTCTCTGTTTATCATGATGTTGTTTATTGGTACGCTTGTGAGGATTTCTTGTTTTGTTTTCTTTATGTTGAGATGTAATCCATACTGAAGGCTGTGGTCTTTGATTTTCATCAGTAAGGTTTCAGCAAAACCTCTCTGTTTTCAGCAAGCAAGGTTATTAATGAGTCTTCTTCCATTCCTGATGCTGCATTTTTCTCCATATCGTCCAGTTTATGAGGTTATTTGCTCAGCAGACAGGTTGAATAAGTACAAGGACTGCGAGTTAGGTTCGCAAACTCATCCTAGAAAAAGTGCTGCATAGCTCATTACTGAATATCACTGCAGTCACCTCCCAAGTACTCCCCTTGGGAAGCTATGCACCAGTGTCAATGCCTAGTCCACCCTTCAAAGCAATTTTGGAACTCTTTTTCTGGAATGGCCATCAGAGTTGTCATTGTATTACCCTCGATGTCCTGAATGCTATCAAAATGTATACCTTTCAATATTTCCTTTATCTTCTGGTAGAGAAAAAAGTCATTCAGGGCTAAATTGGTTGAGTAGGAAGGATATTCCAATACAGTACTTTGTTTACTGGCTAAAAACTCCCTCACAGACATGTATACAGTTAAGTTTGTGAACTTGCCACCTTGCCACTGTGTGTGATGGCCATTCCAGAAAGAATTCCACATTGCTTTGAAGGGTAGACTAGGTGCTAGCATTCATGTATAGCTTTCCAAGAGGAGTACTTCAAAGGTAACTGTAGTGATCTTTAGCAACGAGGTATGTAGCACTTAGAACAATTAAGTTTATGGACCAGACCTTGTATGATGAAAGGATAAAACCCTGTTGCACACCTTTCCTGATTTTTTTAAATTTTATTTTTATTTAACATAACTGAGTGAAAATGTACATTCACATATAAATTTACATGCCCCCCTATATGCAGCTTCCACTGCTCTCCCTGTCCGGTGACTGCACACTATTCCTCTCTGCTCCATACATGTCTCATCTTCCCAACAGTCTCCTTTCCCCTCCTCTCCGTCCACTCCCCTTCCTCCAGCCAGAGGTCAGCAAGATGATGTCCTGTAGATGTATAGAACCATAAAGTGCTTCCAATATATGGTTACTCTGCATTGCCAGGTCCAATCCATTCCTGTCCAAAGAGTGGACCTTTGTTATAATTTATGGGAAAGGGCAGCATCAGGGCAGGGGGCCATGCTCTCAGAGGAACCCCAAAACCACTGGACCATCAATTGAGGTCTTTCCTGATTTTAAAACATGCGATATCCCCTGTTCTGTTCTAATGACTACTCCTTAGTCTCTGTACAGGTTCCTCAGGAGCACAATTAAGTGTTCTGAAAGTCTCATTTTTCCATCGTCACTAGTAATTTGTTATGATCCACACACTTGAGTCCCTTGTGTAGTCAACAAAACACAAATAACTCCTTTCAGCAAAGATCCATCTAACGTAAGCAATGATACCCCGTGTTCATGTCCTCTTCTGAATCTGACTTGCATTTCTGGTTGTTTGCTGTCAGTGTACTGCTGCAACCGTTTTGATGAGCTTCAGCAGTTTTCTTTGTGTGTGGTGTTACTAATGCTGTTTGATGATTTCCACATTTTGTTGGATCCCCTTTCTCTGGAGTGGGCACAAATAAGGATCTCTTAATCAGCCAGGAAGCTGTCTTCCAAATTTCTTTTAGTAGATGAGTGAACACTTACAGGCTTGCATCTGTTTGTTGAAGCATCTTAATTAGTTTTCCATTGATTCCCAAAACCTGTGTTTTGCCAGTTCCTGCACTGCAACTTGAAATTCTTACTCTAATACCATCAGTTCTTATTCATAAGCTACTCCTGAAATAGTTGACTGTTGGCCAGTTTTTACAGTACAGTGTCTGTGTGTATTTGTTACATGTTTTTTTGATGCTTCCTTGTATCATTCGGTTACTCTGCTCACAGAATCTTTCAGTACTGTGGCTGAATTTTTTCTTCAATTCCTTTAGCTTGAGAAGTGTGGAGCTTGTTCTTCCCTTTCTGTTTTCTGACTCCACGTGTTTACACACTTCATTATAATACTTTGTCTTATCAAGTCAGTCTTTGAAGTCATCTGTTCAGCACTTTCACTTAATCATTTCTTCATTCATGTCCTTAGGGAGCATAGTATTCCAGTTAGAACTTGGAGAAGCCCTGGGAGTGCTTTACTTCTGAATTCTGCTTCAGTTCTTTGCTTCAAAAAGACTTTCTCTCTCATAGACATCTTTATGATTGTCTACTGCAGTTTAAACAAATATGTGGAATTATTTCGTTTAAAAGGGGAGTTTTTGTTGAGAACACAGAGAATTTACTGGGGAAACCCATGAAAAGAAAATGAACTCAGACAAACTTTGTATAGATATTTTTCAGATGCATAAAGCTTGATGAGTGTTAAAGAGTTTTTATGAAGTATGAATTTTATTTCAGGCCTTAGAAAAGGCAAAAGATGCCGGAAGAAAAGAGAGAGTACTAGTAAGGCAACGAGAACAAGTGACAACTCCGGAAAATATCAATTTGGACTTGACTTACTCGGTAAGTTTTGAAATACCTGCTAAGTAAAATTATTTTGGCTATGGACTTATTGGATTCCAGTAATTTTTAAAAAATTTTTATCACTGTTGTTTGCTTTGCTTTTTAAATCTTGTTGGATTTCTGGTACCCAGAACTAGATTAATACTACTAGCTAGTTCATGGGATACTCTCTTCTTCTGTCTATTCAAGGATATTTTTTATCTTGTTAGTTTAATTTGGTGTTGTTAATAATGTAATAAGTAAAAACTCGAAGTCCAGATAAAAGCTGTGACTTTGACACTAACTTGCATCTAACTGCATAATAGACCTTAGCGACCCATTCACCCCACCAGAGGTCAGTATCATCTGAAACCACGAATTTATCATTCTCTTGATTTCCTTGTTATGTAGTACTTTTTGCATCTTTGTATTTTCCTAAGTACTATTTTTTTATTGTAGTTTTTAGCTTCATAAAAAGTTTATTGGGCTATGTATAATCTTAAGACTTTCTTCCATTGCTCAGATTCATCTATATTGTGTGACTATAGTTCATCCAGACTGTTGTATAATATCCAGTATTCTTTTAGCTTAGTGTGTTTAACATAAATTGCTTTTTGAAACTGAGCTCGTAAATTGGTTATGTTCTTTTAAACACTGCTAGTATTTATGTAATCCACCCAGTGCGGTCATTTTAATGAGAATTTAATGTAGTCTTTTCAGTCTGTGGTCTTCAAGGACTTCAAACTTGGCAAATAAGATGATATCTTATGAGGATGCTAAGAAAAAGTGGAAACATAACACCTGTAATTTCTAGCAAAATTTTTTTTTCTGAAAAGATATTTCAGGATCCTTAGCATTTATACTACTGCTTAAAAGGATGTTTTCAGTTGAAAAAGTTTTCTTATGTAAAATTGAGAGAAGGGCATTTCACACTTTGAATAAGAACCATTTTTTAAATATTTTCTGTTTATAGCTAATATTTAGAAAATCTCTGGAATAGCTAGATTAGGAAATAATTTATGATAATTTTTATCTCTAGAAATATAATTTAGTATAACTTTTAATGGCATGAATTATAATTTTGTGTATAAAGAAATGCTATACAAATACTTTTCTGAAGTAATTTAAGGTTTAAGATTATTTCCACATGATTATTGCTTTATGAAGAGAATTTGGTAGACTGGCTTGCTGTTTTTTGTTTTTTTTTTTTGTCACCAGCAGATAGAACGGTACACATTATTTATAGGTCTTGAGGTTAATGGGTGACAAATACTGTCTAAATTAGATAAAATGTCTACAAAATTAAGGTAGAATTTAGAGGACAGCTCTACCTGTGTATCTTAATGTTCTCATTCGTTTGGATGGAAGCTCTTTGTATGTATACTTCATTTTCCATTTGGTTTGTATCCTGATGTAAGCAGGTAACTTTGTTGTAGGGTTTTACGCTCTAGAAATATTGGTGGCAAATGGGACCTTAAATAGTTACTATGTGTCTTTTTTTTTTGCGTGATTTGTCTTCTTTAGGTTCTTTTTAACTTGGCCAGTCAGTATTCAGCTAATGAAATGTATGCTGAAGCACTAAACACATATCAAGTGATAGTGAAAAATAAGATGTTTACCAATGCAGGTATGTGTATAAGATCATATTTTTCCAAAAAGTATAATTTTTTGGTAATATTAATTTGTATCTCTTGACCTTATCCTTTCTTGTAATGAAATGATTTGTTCTTTAAACATGTTTATTTTTATGATAAGGTTGTTTTCTGTAAAAATACTGTTTATGTGAAAACATACACAAATACAAATGCAGAAATGCTTAGTTGGTGTAAGATAAACTGTGCACTGTGACCAGTAACCATTTCCCTTTCAATTGATTGCCACCTCATAGAATCTCATGATTCCAGCCTATGTGTGTCACAGTAGAAGTGTGCTGCATAGATTTTTCAGTGACTTCTTTTACAGAAATCTATCACTAGGCCTTTCTCCTGAGGCCCTCAAAGTGGACTCTACCTCCAACTTTTTAATTAGCAGCCAAGAGCATAAACCTTTTGCTCCACCAAAAACCACAAAACCAAACCTGTTGCCATGGCGTTGATTCCAACTCATAGCAACCCAATAGGACCGAGTAGAACTGTCCTACAGGGTTTTTAAGGAGAGGCTGGTAGAGCTGAACTGCAGACCTTTTGGTCAGCAGCCATAGCTCTTAACCACGAGGCCACCAAGACTTCACCACTTCACACAGGGACTCCATGAAATACCAAAACCAAATCTGTAGCCATTGAGTCAGTTGCAACTCAGTGATTCTGTAGGATCTGTCCCAGGGCAGAACTGCCCCACAGAGTCTCCAGGGAGCAGCTGGTGGAGTCAGACTGTCAGCCTTTTGGAACCACCAGGACTTCCAGGGACTCCACGCTGCCTAATAAATCAAATGCATTCTGTCATCACAAGTATAGTGACTCCAGAGAACCTGCTTTCCCTGCGTAAATTTATCCCCAAGGGACTGTAGCATTTATATTGTATAATTTTTTTGGTAGCAGTGTTACAGTTTATTAGAATGTCATTTTCTTTAATATCATTAAAATGCATATGGCATTATTACATCTAATTTTAAATGTTTAATATCTTTTAAATGTTTAATATCTTTTCTTAGAAGAATGTACCTTGTGTTTTGCAGTATAAATAAGTTCTTTTTCCATTGTTTTTCATGATACATCTGTCTTAAATTCTTCTTCCTCATGAGAGAACATATATATGCAAAAGTATTAACTGTTTCAAAGTTAGAATTTTAGGTACTACCTGAAAACTTCGTAAGTTGAAAGAAGTATCAAAGAAGATTAATTAAAGTCATCTAAAATATTACAGAAAAAGTGAAAAAAAAGTCTATTACACATATACTAAATTTTCTTAATTAGGAAGATTGAAAGTGAATATGGGAAATATATATTTAAAGCAAAGAAATTACTCCAAAGCCATTAAATTCTACAGGATGGCATTAGATCAAATTCCAAGTGTCCATAAAGAAATGAGGTAAGTTTACACTATGATAATTTTTTTAATTTGTTAAATATGAAAAAAGTTATTTTTAGAAACAGCATAACTCTGGCATATTGTTAGTGGGTCAGTGTTTTGAATTGGTTTACATAAGACGTATCAGATTTATGGTGTATTTATAGCCTTTTGGTCTGTTCCCTGTGACTACTTCTACAGGTTAAAGTTAAAGGTATAATATGTGATTAAGTGAAAAACAGACTGAACTTTTTGGCCTATATAGGAATGAACTCAGCAGGTCAGTAACATCATAGTACTGCTGACATAAAATTAAAATAACAGTCCTCCAGCAATGGGTGAAGGAGATGGACAGGCACTTCACCAAAGAGGACATCCAGGCAGGCAAAAGACACATGAGGAAATGCTCATGATCATTACCTGTCAGAGAAATTCAGATCAAAACTACAATGAGATACCATCTCACCCCAGCAAGGTTGGCTATGATCTAAAAAACACAAAATGACAAATGCTGGAGAGGCTGTGATGAGATGGGAACTATCCTACACTGCTGGTGGGAGTGCAAAATGGTATAGCCTCTTTGTAAAGCAATGTGGTGCTTCCTGAAAAGCTGGAAATTGATATACCATTTGATCTGGTAATCCCACAGCTCAGAATATATCCTACAGAAACAAAGGCTGTGACACAAACAGATATATGCACACAAATATTTATTGCAGCACAGACCACAATAGCAAAAAGATGAAATCAACCCAGTTGTCCATCAACAGGCAAATGGGTAAACAAACTATGGTACATATACTCAGTGGAACACTATGCAATCATAAAGAACAGTGATGATTTTAGGAAGCATCTCATCACATGGTTTCAATTGAAAGACATTACGCTGAGTGAAATCAGTGAGTGGAAAACAAATATTGTATAAGGTCCCTACTGAAGGGCTTAAAAATAGACTTATATACAGAAGAAAAGACTCTTTGATGGCTACAAGGGTAAGGAGGGAGGGGAGAGGATTGGTCATAGATTAGATAGCTGAAAGAAGTTTGGTTAGGGAAAAGCAGTGACAGCACACAGTTGAAGGATTAACTTAACTGGACATCACCATAAACGGAAAACTCTTCTAATGTTAACTCAGTAATGCAAGGATAGAGTATCAGGGGTGGGTCTGTGCGTGCTCTCGGGGGACATTGAAACAAGTTGTCATAACTAGCCTATGGCTGAGAGAGTCTTCTGCACCCCATATTAGTGAGTGGTATCTGGGATCTTAAAAGCTAGCAAGCTGCCATGTGAGGTACACCAAATGGTCCCATCTCAGCTGGAACAGATGATGACTAAGAACAACAGAGACAAGAGGTAAAAAGAACCCAGGAGACAGAAGGACCCATGTGAATGGGAAACTATATCAACATGTGACCAGAAGAACCAGATGGTGCCGGGCCACCACCAAAGACAGCTGTGATGGGGCACACTTTGTTGAATCCCTGTGGCGACACAAGAAAAAGAGGGGTACAGCTCAAGAACTCTACTAGAAGACCACAGTTAATGGTCCAAGAGCCTGGAGGATCCCCTGGGAACATGGCCTCTAGACCTGCAGCTGCCCCTGTCCAGAAAACACTACTGAGTCAACTCTTTGGACAAAAATGGACTGGACTTGGGAACACAGTGTGACCATATAGTATGTGTACTTTATGGTTCTTTGCATTTATAGGATGCTGCCCTACTGGTCTCTTTCTAGCTGGGAAAGGAGAGGAGGGGACAGGAGACTGTTAAGAGGATATGACAAGTATTGAATGATGAGGAATGTACTATCACCAGGCAAGAAGAGCAGAAGGAGCTGCAGATAGATAGGCATGCAAATTTAATTCAGATCATATATTTTCACTTAATCACAATAAAAATAAATAACAGTGTTCAGAATACATCAGACCCTTGTGTGCAAGGCTAGAATGTTATACCCTTACTATAGCTTAAGAGTAAAGTAGTGAAAGGAAGAGATTACCTTTTTGTTTTTAATTGTGATTAAGTGAAAGTATACAATCCAAGTCAATTTTGCTTGCCTACCTGTTTGCAGCTCCATCTGCTCTCCTCACCCTGTGACAGCACATTCCTCCTTTTCACTCTATACTTCAAGTATCCTCTTAATGAACACCTGTCCCCTCCTCTCCACCCTCTTCTCTCCCATCTAGAAAGAAACCAGCAGGACAGTCTCCTATAAATGTGTAAAACCATAAAGTACACATACCATATGCTCATGCTGTTTCCCCACTGTGTCCATTCTTGCCTGAAGAGTTGACCTCGGTACTGATTTCCAGTCAGGGCCAGCAGTGTATCTAGGGGCTGTGTTCCCCAGGGACCGTTCAGGCTGTCAGACCATCAATTCTGGCCTTTTAGTAGAGTTCTTGAGCTGCACACCTGTTTTTCTCATGTTGCCTCAGGGACTCTACACTGTGTCGCCCATCATGGCTGTCTTTGGTGGTGGCTGGCACCATCTGATTCTTTTATGTTGATACAGTCTCCTATTCATATGGGCCCTTCTGTCTCTGTCTTCTGAGCTCTTTTTTGTGTCTTCTTGTTTTCAGTCATCATCTGTTCCAGGTGGGTTGGAAATATTTGGTGTACCTCTAATGGCAGCTTGCTAGCTTTTAAGACCCCAACACCACTTGCCAATATGGGGTGCAGAAGACTGTCTTAGCAAAGGACTTGTTATGCCAGTTGACCTCCCTTGAAACCATGGTCCCCAGACCTTTGTCCCTGCTACTTTATCCTTTGAAATACTGAGTTGAATTTAGAAAACCTTTCAGCTTATGGTATAGTCCAGTTATGTTGATCTACTCTCTACTTTGTGCTATCACTGCTTTCACCTAACCAATTCCTGTCGACTGTCTAATGTAGCAGCAACACTGTCCCTCCTCACCCTTATAGCAGCCAAGCAGTCTTTTCTTCTTTTCATAAGTGTGTTTTCAGTCCTTATAGCAGAGGTCTTATATAATACTTCTCCTTTTGCAGCTGACTGATTTCACTTACCATAATGTCTTTTAGTTGAAACCAGGTTATGAGATGCTTCCTAAAATCATCATTTTTTTCATCACTGCATAGTGCTCCATTGCGTATATGTACCATAGTTTGTTTATCCATTCATCTGTTGTTGGGCACCTAGGTTGATTCCATCTTTTCGCTGTTGTGGACAGTGCTAAAGTAAACATTCATGTGCATGTATCTGACTTTATTTCTGCAGAATATATTCCGAGCACTGGTATTGCTGGATTATGTGGTATTTCTATTTCTAGCTTTTTAAGTGCCAAATTGCTTTCCAAAGAGGGTGTACTATTTTGCATTCCGAGGGATTACTTTTGAATCTTACAAGGATGGGAGAAAAAGGGGAGAGCTGAAGTATGTTCTATTTCAGCAGAAATAATAACTTACATTGTCGTCTAGTGACTACTAGAAAATGTAGGAAGCTTTTTCCCCTGGGCAGTTTTCCTTTGTAAAAGGTAATGTATTCATAAGTGCGACATTTCAGTTACATGTCTTGAACCATTTATGACACTTTATTGTCATCAGTAAAAAAATCATTGTCCAGGATTGGAGCAGTAACATGAAACTTGCCTTTAAAAATAGAGGGCACCCAGAAATTAAAGAGGCAGGCAGCTCCAGGGTGGCAACAAAGGAATTTATTAGGGAGGCTTACATAGAAGGCAAGTTCTGGGTGACAGCAGGACCAAAGTAAATCTTTGTGCTTCACAGTGGAAGGGTAGAGGTTTTATAGCCAAGGGTTTACATAAAAATGACTCAGCAAATGGTAGTGAACTAGCAGAATGCATGAAGGTGGTCATGTTCAGCCTTGTAACATATCTTTCCCCTCAGTCCACCCCTTGAAGCTAACGGCTACAAGCTAGCATGTCCTCTACTTGTGCCATAGTATGACAGACCCTGTCCCTCCCCACTGGGAACAGATATAGAAGTAGGTTTTGCCAGGTGCTCTGTGGTGTGCATGCTTGTACAAGAGACAGAGAAAGTTGCTGTGTGCCCAAAACCTGGATAAGCCTTCTCTAATAAGAAGGAACTCAGAGAGAGAGAGAAGGCATTCCAATTCCCAGACTCCTTATCAGATTGTTCTGCTTCATGGCAGGCTGGATGGTAGCTTAGAAACAGGCCATTCTCCTAACAGTCCACCCCACAACTCCCATCAGGGTGCCAGAAAAAGAAGCACATTAGTAGGAAGTCTTAGTATTCCTATCACCCATTTTGCATGTTGAGATCTGCTGAGCAGATCACCCATTTTGCATGTTGAGTGGTTTAGTGCATAACTCTGATGGTTGTCATGTTTGTGCGTCATTTGAAGTAGCGTTTAATAAAAGTTAATAGGATCATCCTCAACAGATTGACCAGACCTGCTTGGGGAAGCGATCCCAACTAGCCACTCCAGCTGTGGCTTAATCTGAACCAGCTGAATACATACAGGATTGTAATTGTCCAGTTTTAGGCATGTATAACATGTCTTAATTCATTTATGTGAAAAAAGAATATTTCTACCAACACAGCACATCATATGAACAGTATACATTTCAGTACTGCACAGTTGGACAGAGTATTACCACTGCCAGGCCAGGCTAATTCAGACTCGGTGTAGTTCGTGTACGTTGACCCCCTGGTGTCATGTTCTGCAAGTTCTCCATGTCCAGAGTAACATGAAGCACGATCTTAAGAGTACTGTCCTCACACTCAAACCACCTAGTCCCTTGCTATTTGTATTTTAACACAGGAATTTCCTGCTAAAGTTGGAGCACTCCCCAGAGACAGCTTTCATATTTGAAAAGATATTCCTCATGAGTAGTAACGCCAGCTATATTCATTTACGACATGATCTCGTCAGTGTACCAGGTTTTAAATTCATGTGGTCCGCAAGGCATCCTTGTTGACAAATTAGGTGGAAAAATGCAGGAAAATGACTCATCGTCTTGATTCATATGTTGACAGAGCCGGCAGTTGGTCTGATTGGTAACTCTAGCAAAAGCCTATATAACTGGAGCCAGTGAACAAGGGGCTTGTCCATTATTGTGAGACTATCTGGGAAGAAAGAGAGACAACGTTAACAATTTCCCTCTACCTTCCTCTCTCTCTCACATGGCTTAAGGTGAAGATTGCCAGATAAAGCCTCCCAGGCTGCCTTCCTTAGCCTCCACGTAGTGACAGCAGTGGGAACTGAGATCTTTTGTCAGAGACAGTTATTTCAAAAGAAACACATTTATAGAATACATAGTTAGGTCAAACATACAGCACAAATGAGAAATGCCCTTGTTGGAAAGTGCGTCATTGAGACTCCAGACTGCTTGCCTGAGGTGTAGTTCAGGCTGGGGTTGTCTTATTCCCTCCTACCAGCCACTTAAGTCTGTCCACTGAAGTGCTCAATTGTCCCTGTAGCTTAGGGTGATAGAGAGTGTGAGGAGTTCATTCAAGATACAGTGAAAGTCTCTGCAGGACAAGAGGCCCTGATATGATTTATCTGTGAAAAACACCCTGGCCTGTTGGCTCAGGAATCTGTTCCCTGGGCAGTTTGTAGCCTTGCCCAGTGTCTCATGGCTAGGCCAGCTTTTCTGTGCTGTTAAGCATTTTCGTATAACAGTGGCAGTCTATGCATATAGGCCCAGTCCAGGATGGTGTGTGAATCTCCATGGGCAGCCTTGCCTTAAATCCAGTAGGTGATGGGTTACACATCTCTTTGGAGAGCGGATGCTTCAGCCTGTGCGGTCAGTTGTCAAGAGCGGTCTACTTATTGGTAGCTTTCCCTCAGTGGCACTCTGGGAGTCCTTTCTAGTGACCATCTACAGAAGTAACAAAAGCTTATCAGGAGCAGAACTGATTTTTCTCTTGGGGGGTCCAGATGTCTCATTCCCATTAAGGCTTACTTTATGTGTCAGTCTGAGAATTGTCAGTGGCCAGATTGAGTGACCAGGTTGTTAGCTAAAGCCCAGGTCACAGTTTCTGTGTACTCCACTGAAACAGCCCTGACTATAGCAATTCCTACAGGACTTGATGGCAAAAGCTTACAGAAGTGCGCGTTAATATATCTACATAATCAATACATATAATAGGGGCTTCTAGGGGCTCTGGAGAGACGTCCATTGTCAGGTTTGGGCAAGGATCTCAATGATGGTGACCTCACACCCAAGTTTTACCCATTTTGGCACCAGATGTTACAGAGATTACAGTCACCTGTGCAAATGGTATCTAAAAACCCAAGAGTTTACGATTCATTTTCTCATTGAAATGTAACTGTAACATAAGGCCCTTAATCCCCCCCAAGGTAACAGAGAGATGTAGGCTTACTCCTCAGTCTTAAGTACTCCAGCTGTCTTCAGTCCTGTTATTGAAGGTCTTTGAGCAATGGCTCAGGGATTGTTCCCATAGCCCTTGAATCTCCCATCTTTACAAACCAGTAAGCAAGCATTTATAGTTGCCTGTCATGTTTGTGGACGTGGCTGCTCAATACTCAGTCGTGGGTGCTCCCAGCTGCTGTGCATTCTTTTCTATCTGTCACTTTTTCTGCACAGCTCTTGTACATACTTCAGCAGTTGGCTGGGCATCAGTGCCAGCTGACTGATCCAGATCAACAGCCACTCTATGACCAATATTGCTTTCCTAGCTTCCTTTCCATACTTACAGAGGCATAAATTTTGTGACAACTGTGCTGTGCTGCTTGGTATTTAGGAGGGGTGTCCCATATTCACATGGTAGCATAGATGAGATAGCATAGATCATACCTCCCTGCTTGGAGGCCACTAGGCAAGCCAGGATTTCCCCAGCAGAAGCCTCATTCTCACCATTTCCTCAGTCTCCTGGCTGGTTTGCCTGTTGTCCAGGGATGGACCAGTACTTGAAATTGTCTGAAAAAATAGAAGGAGATGAGAGACCAGAGAAAGAGGTAGTCAGCTTCAGGGTGGCAGGGGTGAAGTTTGTTAGGGAGACTTACATGTGGAAACCTGGCAGTACAGTGGTTAGGTGCTACATTGTTAACCGAAAGTCGGCAGTTTACATCCACCAGGCACGGCTTGGAAACTGTGGGGTAGTTCTCCTGTGCCCTGTAGATTCACTAGGAGTTGGAATCATATTGACAGCAGTGGGTTTGGTACATATGAGGTGAGTCACAGATGGCAGCAGGACCTGAGCAGATCTTCACACTCCACAGTGGGAGGGCAGAGGTTACATAGTGGTGGTGGATAATAGTGGTTGCTCAGCAAATACTGTACTAGCAGAACGTGTGAGGGCACTCATGTTGGGCCATGCAAAGCTTGCTTCTGCTTCACTTAACTGTGGAATACAATACCTTACGGTGCTTTTGACCTAGTTGAGGTCAAGAGTTTGGACATTTTAGAAAGACAGTGATATTAGATAGTATGTATCAATGTTTCATATTTGAGACAGTGGATACTAGAACAATTCTGTTGAGAAAATAATTATTGGGAGTCAGAATGATCAAGAAAGGCTTTGTGAAGGAGGTATACTTGAGATAGATTACTTAAGTGGAAAGAAAAAATAATGTTCCAGAAAAAATAATGTTCCAGATAAAGGGAGCAGTGTGAAAACAGGGAAATTACAGGTTTGATGATTTGATCAAAGAATAAGCTAATTTAACTGAAACAGAGGGATTATGCTGGGGAGTGACTAGAAATAAAGTGAGATCACATCTACTAGAATGGCTGTAAAAGAAGACAGACAATAACAAGTATTCCTGTAGGCATCCGGAAATTGGAGCCCTCATACATGGGGGTGTACAATGGTATAGCCACTTTGGGAAACAGGAAGTTTCTTAAAAGGTTAAATAAATATTTAATGGTAAATGACAGAGCAGCTTCACTCCTAGGTATATTCCCAAGAGAAACAAAAACTTACCACAAATACTTGTATGCAGATATTTATAACATCATTATTCATAATAGCCAAGAAGTGGAAGGAATCCAAATGTCTGTAAGCTAGACAATAGAAAAAACGAAATGTGAAATACCCATCCTGTGGAATAGTAATTGGAAACTCTGGTGTTGTAGTGGTTAAGTGCTACGTCTGCTAACCCAAAGGTCAGTAGTTCAAATCTGCCAGGTGCTCCTTGGAAACTATGGGACAGTTCTACTCTGTCCTATAGGGTCGCTATGAGTTGGAATTGACTCAGCAGCACTGAGTTTGTTTTTTTTAATTATGCAGTAGCAAAATCTTAGTTTAAAAAAGTGAGAAAAGGAGGAATTATTTGCAGGATGGTAGCCTTGAATTGCAGACTTAACAAGTTCAGACTTATAAAGCTAATCCCATTTTTATTTTCCTTTAGGATTAAAATAATGCAGAATATTGGAGTTACATTTATTAAAACTGGTCAGTATTCAGATGCAGTTAATTCATTTGAACACATAATGAGTATGGCACCAAATCTGAAGGCGGGCTTCAACCTGATTCTTAGCTATTTTGCTGTTGGAGACCGTGAAAAAATGAAAAAGGCATTCCAAAAATTGATTGCTGTTCCTTTAGAAATCGACGAAGATGATAAATATATTTCACCAAGTGTAAGTATTAAAGACTGTTATATGGCCAACTTTTAGTTATCTGTTTCCAGACATGAAGAAGTTGGAAGGGATGACTTCTTAGGTTTCTGCCAGCCCTATTTTAATCTGTTTTATGATTGATGTATTTCGTTTGTTATTTAAATTAGGTTTAAAATGGGACTCTTTATTGAAAATCGGCTAGGGACTGAACAGTTTTAGCTAAAATCAAAATTAAAAACAAGATTGTATATCTTCATTAATTTCTTGACTGAGGAATCCCCCTTAGGGATTTTTTGGGGGGCCCTTTTCAGGCCCTGTCTTAGCAGGGAACTGAAGCCATGTTGTACAAAACATGAAGAATGAGAGGGAAAAAAAGCAATTCCTTGTTCTTACTCATAAAGAGTCATAATTCAGCTATCAAAAGTCATATTTTTAGAGACCTGGGAGAATATTGTGAAATGATATATGAGAAAATACAGACATACCACCCACATGTGAACATAAACTGGAACAAAATGAAAACAGTAGTTTCTACACAATGAGACTGGTTTTCTTCTTAATGCTTTTTAAGTATTTTCCATATTTTTATGTGTAAATTATTGATATGCTGCCATACTGTTTTATATGCAAGTTATATGAATCTGTGTTTCTGATCAAAATAGTAGACTAAAAGTAGTTTCATATTGTTGAACTGCAGAGATACTCTACATATATTTTTTTGTATTGTGGTTAAAGAATGTAGACTATGAGCATAGACTGCCAGGCTCTGCCACTCAGTCAGTAATCAGTCTGCTTGTGCCTTAGTTCTTTATATATAAAATGAGACAAATAATAATAATTTTCATTATAGTGTTACTATGAAAATTAAATGAGTTAATTCAGTAAAATGATTAAAAAGTACTTGAAATACATAGTAAGTGCTGAGTGTTTGGTATTATGTATTACTTTCATAATGACACAGAATAAGTCATCTGTATTCTTAATGGGGATTGCAAGTATGGAAGTTGATGACCACTAAAGTGTTTATAGTGTTTATAATTTATGATGTTACAAATTTGTACTAAGAGCCATGCCTTGTATTTGATTCTTTTCTATGATTTTAATCAGCTAATCAGAATCTCTGTTAGTTCAGTGGAGAATAGGATAGGTAATAAGAAATAACAGGGAAGAAATTGTTCTGCTTGACATAAGGAAACATAATTTAGAAATATTAATTTGTTCTCCATTTTATACAATGAGTTAGTGGTGAGGTTGATTATAAATGCAAGTTCTTAGGGTTTGCTTCTAAATTACTCGTTTTTTTAACCCAATATTATTTTCCCAGGATGATCCTCATACTAACTTAGTGATTGAAGCTATAAAAAATGATCATCTAAGGCAAATGGAACGTGAAAGGTAATATTTGGGGCATTTAATATTGAAAACAATACAATTTTTATTTTTATGAAAGGGTTGAATGTGCATTCTAATTATCTCCTAGGAAATTTGTTATGATCAGTATATTTTTTGAATAGTGCTGTTGTTTCATCATTTCTACACTCTACTGGATTATCTTCTAGTATTCAGTCCTCATGATTCACTCAGTTGTTACTAATTCTTTCTAATTTTGTAGAACTTGCTTTTCCTTTGAAAATAGTGGAATATTTTAACTTTGTCTACATATACCCAAGAGAAAGGAACACATGTCACAATATTCCAATGTTGGAACTTTATTTACATATAGCTTTATTTCAGAAATTATTTCTTTTTTTTCCTGTTTCCTCAATTTAATTTCAACTCTCAGGGACAGAGCTCTTTTTACTCATTTTGGTTATTCTGCCCTCCAGCATGGAACGTAGTTTATGTCAGGGATGATTTGAGAATTTAGCTATTTATTATTCTTTATTGACTACTAACAGGTATCTTAGGAGTATAGAAGTCCCTGGGTGACATAAATGGTTAAGTTCTCAGCTGCTAGCCCAGAGGTTGGCAGCTCAAACTCGTCTAAAGGTACCTTAAAAGACAGGCCTGGTGATTGGCTTCCAAAAGGTCACAGCCTTGAAGCCCCAGTGGAGCCGTTCTGCTTAGCACTCATGGGGTTGCCATGAGTCTGAATCAATAAAACAGCAGTTAACAACAACATATGAGGAGTATGTGATGTGATGTAGGTCCTGTAATCTTTAGGAATTGGATTAACAATAAAAATAAGACAGAAACTGAAGCTTCTAGGCAGATGGAGTAGATGTTCTTTTCCCTAGTATTCCCATAAGAGCAATTAAAAACTGTAGATAAAATATATAAAACAAACATAAGAGGGGTAGAAAGAAGAGGTCTGAGAAGCTAGGGTGCTTGCTTGCTTCTTGAGTTTTCTTTGACAGTTGAGACAAAAAAGATGTGGTTCTAAATACATATTGGGGATTTTATTTTATTCAGATCAATGATCAATGCCCATGGAAGCAGCAATCAAGATGTTAGATCAAGCAGTATATCAACTAATATATTGCCATGAACACATCTGTTGCAGAAAACCTCTTTATAGTATTAAAATGAAAAATTGTCATTTGCTAATAACTAAGGTGTGTCTGACCCAAGCCATTTTCAGTCATCTCATATGTATGTGAAAACTGGACAATGAAAAAAGACAGAAGAAAATTGACACATTTGAATGACAGTATTGGTGAAAAATATTGGATATGTCCGGAACTGCCAGAAAAACAAACAAATTTGTATTGGCAAAAGTACAGCCAGAATGCTCCTCAGAAGAGAGAACGGTGAGAATTCGTCTCATGTACTTTGGACATATTATAAGGAGAGACCAACCAGTCCCTGTAAAAGGACATCGTGCTTGGTAGAATAGAGGCTCAGCAAAAAAAGAAAACCCTCAGTGTGATGGATTGACACAGTGGTAGCAACATTACGCTCAAACACAGCAGTGATTCTGAGGATAGTGAGGGTAGTGCAGGTGTGACTGTTGATGTTAAGTGTCAGCTTGGCTGGGCCACGATTGTCAGTGCCATGTAATTATCCTCCTTTTTGTCATCTCAAGTAAGGGAACTTTCTTGGGAATGTGACCTGCATCCATTACATGTGGATGGTCTTGCAAAGCTCTCCCTCTCTCTCTGTCTCTCTGTCTCTCTCACAATCTTGAGTCAGACTCATCATCATCTAACCTGTGGTTCTGGGATGTGAACCAACAGCCAACCACCTGACATGCAGATTTTTGGATTCTTCAGTTGCCACAGCTCAGTGAACCAACGGCCTGCCACCTGACCCACCCATTTTGGGTTAATTGGCCTCTACAACCACAAGAGTCAGAAGAAGCCTTAGCCTGACACCTGACCCATGGATTTAGGCCTTGCTAGCTCCTACAACTGTGTGAGCTATTTACTTAAAATGCATCCCTTTGTATACGTACATATATGTATATGTAGTGTGTGTGTGTGTGTGTGTGTGTGTGTACATATGTACATTTATGTGTATGTGTATATGTACACACACTTCACTGGTTTTGTGCCTTTAGAGAATCCATACTGATACCAGGCAACGTTTTATTGTGTTGTACGTGGGATCCCTGTAGGTCAGAGACTTCAGGGCCTCACAGCAACAAAAAAGATGTAAAGGGAGATAAGATTTTATACTTCATTTCTAAAATGAAGGCACCACTGGGCTGTGAGAAGTTATGTATATGTAATCCAAAAAACCTTTGCTGTTGAGTCCATTCCAACTCATAGTGACCCTGTAGGGTAGAGTATAACTGCTCAGAGTGCTTCGAAGGAGCTCCTGGTGGATTCCAACTGCAGACCTTTTGGTTACCAGCATAGCACTTCATTGCTGCGCCACTATAGTTTCTGTATGTGTGTAATGTAACATAAAAACACTAAACACTATCCATAAACCAAAGTGAAACTCTGAAAACTGTTCAGTAACCCAAAGAAGAAATAGACAGATCTATATTTGCAGTTGGAAGCTTCAGCACCACTTTCTCAACAATCGATAGAACAGCTAAAGAGAAAACCAGCGAGAATACATAAGTACTCTGCAGCATCTAATTAACCAACAGAATGTGCTAGGCATTATAGAATATCCAACAACAGCAAAGTACACACTCTTTTCAAGTTCTCTGGAATACATACCAAGATAGACCATGTTCTGGGCTATAAAATAAGCCTCAACAAATTTAAAGGAATGAAAACAATACAGAATATGTCCCCAGGCCACAAGAAATCAAAATAGAAATCTAACAAAGATTATGGGTAAACCTCCAGGTATTTAGAAACTAAAGAACATCCTTCTAAACAATCCATAGATCTGAAAGGAAGATTGAAGGGAAAAAAATGCATTAAATGGAGTGAGGATGAAAATACAACATATGAAAATATGGAATGCGATTAAAGGAGTGTTAAGAGGGAAATTAATACTGCTAAATGCATAAATTAGAAAAGAGAAAGTCTAAAATCCATAGCCTAAGCTTGTCCTTCATGTTCACTGAAAATCTGTTGTTTAGCATAGCTACCTTTATTAGTTACTGTAGCTGGAATCTTCTGGATGACTTGCTGCAGCTTCTGCATAGGTACTTGCTGTTTCACCTTGCAGTTTTATGTTATGGAGATGGCTTCTTAAACATAAATCAACTTCATACTTTTTTTCTGTAGCTTCCTTATCTCTCTCAGCCATCACAGAGTTGAAGAGAATCAGAGCGTTACTCTGGATAAGGCTTTGGCTTATGGGAATGTTGTGGCTGGTTTGATCCTCATCCAGACCACAAATACTTTGTCTGTATCAGCAGTAAGGCTGTTTGACTTATCATACATGGAGTAACACTTTTAATTTCCTTTTCTTTTGCATTCACAACGTGACTAACTGCTATAAGAGGCCTAACTTTCAGCTTTAGATATTGCCATCGTAACTAAGTTTAATGATTTCTAGCTTTTGATTTAAAGTTTGAGCCATGTGACTCTTCTTTTACATGTACACTTAGAGGCTATTGTAGAGTTACTAACTGGCCTAATTTTGATACTATTGTTTCTAAGGGAATAGAGAGGCCTGGGAGAGGGAGAGAGATGAGGGAGTGGCCAGTTGGTGGAGCAATCAGAACACATACAGCATTTATTAAGTTTGCCATCTTGTGTGGGTGTGGTTCATGACACCCCAAAACAGTTACAGTACACTCATCACAGATGCAATAATAATGCAGAAGTTTGAAATGTTACAGGAATTAACCCAGATGTGACACAGAGACATGAAGTGAGCAGATACTGTTAGAAAAATGATACCCATAAACTTGCTCAACATAGGATTGCCTCAAACCTTTGATTTGTAAGAAGTGCAGTATCTGCAAAGCACAGTAAAATGAGGTATTGTGTACTATAAAACAACATAAAAGTTTGACAGTTCAGATGAAATGGACCACTGCTCACATACAAACTACTGTCACTCATCTAATACCAAACAGATAATATGGATAGCTGTGTAACTGTTAAGGGAAAACCTGGTGGCAAAGTGGTTAGGAGTTCAACCATGAACCAAAGAGTCTACAGTTTGAATCCAGCAGATGGTCTGTAGAAACCCTCTGGAGCAGTTCTACTCAGTGTTACAGGGTCACTGTGAGTCACAATCGGCTGAGTGCCACAGGTTTGGTTTGGTTTATAACTATTAAGGAAATTGAATTTCTAATTTAAAAATACTCCCAAAGGCACTTGCACAAGAATGTTTATCGCAGCACAGTCCACAATAGCAAAAAGATGGAATCAACTCAGATGCCCAACAATGGAAGAATGGGTAGGTAAACTATGGCAGATATACTCAATGGAGCACTACGCAATGATAAAGAATAATGATGACTCCAGGAAACCTCTCATAACCTGGTTTCAACTGGAAGACATTATGTTGAGTGAAAGTAGTCAGCGACAAAAGGACAAATACTGTATGAGACCTCTACGATAAGATCTCAAAAACATACTTGTGTATAGAAGAAAAGACTCTTTGACAGCTGCAAGGGAGGGGAGGGAGGGAGGACAAGGGCAGGAGGGTTTAGATTAGATAGTTGCTAGAAATCTAGTTGGGTGAAATTGGTGATAGCACACATTAGAAACAAGAACAACATTAAGTGGACTTCAGCATAACTTGAGTACTCCTTCCATCTTAACCCAATATTGCAGAGATAGAGTAGCTGGGGCAGGGGGCAGGGGACCATGCTCTTAGGTGAAATTGAGGCCAATTAGCACAACTAGCGTTTTGCTAAGAGGCCTCTCTACACCCCACATTGGTGAGTGGCATCTGGTGTCTTAAAAGCTGCCAAGCTACCATCCGAGGGCACAGCAAATGGTCCCAACTCAGCAGTAACGGATGCTCACCGAAGACCAATATGACACGGGGTAAAGACAACCCAGAAGATAGAGAGACTCACATGAGTGGGTGCCTGCATCGACTTGGACCCGGAAGAACCAGAGGGTGCCTGGCCACCACCAGTGATAGAGAGACCCACATGAGTGGGTGCCTACATAGACTTGGGACCGGAAGAACCGGTTGGTGCCCGACCACCACCAGTGATAGCCGCGATGGAGCTCACGAAGTTGAGTCTCACTGGCAACACAAGAGTAAAAGGAGGTGCATCCTGAGATCTCCACTAAAATACCTCAATTGATGGTCCAGCAGTTTTGGGGTTCCCCTGGGAGCATGGCCCATGGCCCTGATGCTGCCCTTGCCCATAAATCATAACGAAGGTCCACTCTTTGGATATGAATGGATTGGACTTGGTGATGCAGAGTGACCATATATTGAATGCAGTTTATGGTTCTGTACATCTATAGGATATCATCCTGCTGACCTCAGGCTGGAGGAAGGAGAGTGGGTGGAGAGGAGTGCAAAGGAGACTGTTGGGAGGATGAGACATGTATGGAGCAGAGAGGAATAGTGTGCTGTCACTGGGCAGGAAGAGCAATGGAAGCGGCATATAGGTGGGCATGTAAATTTATATAGGAATGTACATTTTTACTCAGTCATAATAAAAAAAAATACCCAAAAAGGAACCCTGCAGACTCCAATGACTTTGCTAGAGAATCCTAGCAATTATTTTAAAAAGAATTAACATGTTTTCAACACAGTCTTTTCCAGAAAATAGAAGAGGAGGGAATATGTCCAAGTTCATTTTATGAAGCTACTATTATCCTGATATCTTAGCCAAACTGAAACATACAAAAAAAGGAAACAACAGACTAGTATACTTTATGAATATGGATGCAAAAATCCTTAAGCAAATCTATCACACTGAATCAAGCAATGTGATTATGCACTATGACTAAGTGGAATTTACCCAGAAATGCAACTTAGTTTGTTTATGTAACACAGCTTAGTGCTAGAATAAAGGAGAAAACACAATCATCTCAATAGAAGCAGAAATACATTTGACAAAATACAGTACTTTTTCATGGTGAAAACACTTAACAGACTAGAAATAGAAAGAAAACTTCCTCAGTTTGATAAACAGAATCTACAAAAAATCCACAGCTAACATCATGCTTAATAGTGAAAGTCTTTGACTGCTTTCCCTTTTAATAGCAGGACCAACACAAGGATATCCAGTCTCTCTTCTGTCAACATTTTATTGAAGGTTTTATCTAGGGCCATTAGGCAAGAAAATGAAATAAAGACACCCACACTGGACTAGGTAAAATTGTTTGCAGATGACATTATTTAGTGTGGTAACCCTGGTGGTATTAGTGATTGAGCTATAGCTTGTAACCAAAAGGTCAGCCACCTGAATCTTCTAGGTACTCCTTGGAAACTCCATGGAGCAGTTCTGCTCTGTCCTTAGAGGGTCACTGTGAGTCAGGATCAACTTGACAGCAATGTTTTTTTGTTTGTTTTTTTAAATTATTATCTAGTATGTAGAAATAAGGAACTCACTAAACTATTAGAATGAACAAACAAGTTCAGCATGGCTGAAGAGTAAAAGATCGATATGCAGAAATCAGGTGTATTTCTATAGACTAGCAAGAAATACTCCAAAAATAAAATTAAGAAAACATTTCCATTTACAAGAGCACCAAATGTAAATTATTAAGATAAATTTAACAAAAAAATGGAAGATTTTGAATAAATAGAAAGATATCACATGTGTATGAATTGGAAGACTTAATGCTGTTGAGATGGCAGTGTTCCCCATATTGATTTACAGATACAACACAATCTCTGTCAAAATCCCACAAGTGTTTTTTGCATAAATTGGTCCTAAAATTCACATGAATGGATATGTTTAAAAAAAAATAAAATTCCAAACTAAAATCTAAGCGGTATCCTAAATGTGGCCTAACACTTTGAAGTGGCAGGGGCAGGGGTCAGGCAACTATGGTTTCAGGGGACATCTAGGCATAACAAGTTTTTTGAGAAAATGTTCTGCATGCTACTTGATTGTGAGGCATCTGTGGTCTTGAGAGCTTTCAAGTGACCATGTAAGAAGCATTGGTTGGTCCCAACCCACCTGAAACAGGAGAACGACATCAAAGACTTGAGGAAGGTGTTAGCCCAAGAGACAGAAAAGGCCACACAGTCCAGAGAGTGGATCATCATGAGACCAAAGGAACTAGATGGTGCCTGGCTACCACCAATGACTCCTTGACAGGGAATACAACACCGAGTCTTTGTCATAATGGTGGAAAAATAGGGGTGAAGAACTCAAATTCTATTAAAAAGACCAGACTTGATGGTCCAACAGACTGAAGGATTTCTGGAAGACACAGCTCCTGGACTGTCTATTAGTCCAGAGATGGGACCATTCCTAAAGCCAGCTCTTCAGACAAATATTGGACAGGACCATAAAGCATAAAATGATACTGGCCAGGGTTTCTTGGCTTAAGTAGATACATGAGGCTAACCAGGCAACTGCTATCCAGAGGGAAAAATGAGAGGGCGGAGGGGAACAGGAGAGGGTTGAATGGATGCAGGAAATGCCGGGTAGAAAAGTGGACTCGGCTATCACAGGGTGGGTGCTGGGAGCCAGCCCCAACATCTTCTTGGGGTCCCGCACGGAGGGAGGGAGAGGCGTCGGCGGAGGAAATGAGAAAGGAGACAGAAAAGAGTTTTGGAGATTGGTGGCCCGAAAAGGACTGTCTTTATTTTTATAGTCAAAGTGACATGAGTTTCACCCTGCCCACTGACCACACAATCTATTGGCTAATTTGAAACCGAAACCGAAACCTTGTGATTTTGAGGTGACGTGATTTTTACCCTGCTCCCCGAACACACAAGCCATTGGTTAACTTGAAACTGAAACCTCGTGATCTTGTTAATTGTCAAGGATTTCTAGATAATGGCCCGAGACAGGTGTGTTGTGGTGATAATTGACAGTGAAAACAAAGTTATGCCCCGAGCTCAATCAGCCCTACTTATACCTCAAGGTTAACAGGTACAGGAGGAAGGGTCTAAAGGTTATAATCTCTATTTGTTCCTACTTTGCTCTTTATTTTATCTCCTCCTGCGGGGACAGTCAACACCTACCGTCCCCCACCCTATGCCTTTAGGATAATTCTTTTCACATAGGTGGGGATGTGCAGTTGGGGGAAGTTAACAGGGCTGGGCAGACCTCGGTGCTTTCAGGCATGCTGTATTGAAATCCATTCCTCCAAGCACTTTTCCCTAGAAGTTTCTGGCCAGATTTTCGCAGTGTAATTTCATAAGCCGAGGGGGTTGTAAAGCCCCTCTTAGAAGGCATCTTCCTTGATCCTCATGTCGTGAGAGGAGGGGGTCTGCCCTCCACAGGTGGGGAGAGCAGCTAGAGTTACACAGCAGTGTATGTGCAGGGTTTGGTATGACAAACTGACTTGAGTGTAAACTGTCTCTTAAAGCACAATAATTTTTTTTTTAACTGTCTTCTAGTTAATTCTGACTCATGGTAACTCCACGTGTGTCTGAGTAAAACTGTGCTCCATAGTGTTTCAGTAGCTGATTATTTGGAAGTAATCACCAACAAATGGTGCTGGGCCAACTGTATAGCCACATGTAAAAGAAGATGATGTTAGACCCTCCCCTTGTGTCATCTATAAAAATTAATTAAAAATTGATGGTAGACATAGGTGTAAGTACTAGAAGAAAGTATAGGAATTCCAGCCTTGTGAGCTGGAATTAGGCAAAGCCTCAAGCATCTAAAAAACTTAAGTTGGATTTCATCAAAATTGAGAACCTTTATGCTTCAAAGGGTGCTATCAAGAAACAAAAAAGACAGTGCACAGAATTAGAGAAAATTCTGAAAAGCATGTGTCTAAGAGTTGTGTATCTAGAATATACAAATAACTGCTACAACTTAAAAGTACAAACAATTTAAAATAATAGGCAAAGGTCATGAATAGACATTTCTCCAGAGAAAATATACATGATGGCCAATAAGGACATGAAAAGATGCTCAACGTTATTCGTCATTAAAGAAGTCCAATATGAAACAATAATGAGGTACAACTTTACAACCAGTGAAATGGTTATAATAGATACAACAGATAATGAATATGTGTTGGTAACAATTTAAAGAAATTGGAACCCTCATACGATACTGGTGGGGAGGTGAAATGGTACAGTCACTTTTGAAAAAGTGACTTTGAGTTCCTCAAGAGGTTAATACATTGTTACCATGTAATCTAGCAGTTCTTCTATTAGGTATATACCCAGAAGAAATGGAAACATATGTCCACATAAAAACTTGTACATAAATGTATGTGTAAATATTATTTTTATAACAGCCAAAAGGGGAAACCACTCAGTTGTCTACCAAGTGATGACTGGAAAAATTTAATAATGTCCATATAGTGGAATATTATTCAGCAATAAAAAGGAATAACACACAAATATATGCAATAGCATGGATGAATCCTGAAAACACGCTCAATGAAAGAGGTGAACATATTGTGTGTTTCCATTTATGTAAGTTTCCCATTAGACAAACCAATAGGGGCATAGTATTATTAGTCATTGCCTAGAGTTTGCAAAGTAGTGGATACTGACTACTAGTAGATAAGGTATTTCTTTTTAGAGTGATAAAAATGTTTCCAAATTGATTGTAGTTAGGGTTGCATTTTAATTATGATGTTGGCAAAAAATACTGAATATACCGTGGACTGTTAGAACAAACAAATCGGTCTTGGAAGAACTGCAGCCAGGTGAGAATGGTGAGATTTAATCACACATACTTTGCACGTGTTATTAGAGAAGACCACTCACTGGAGAAGGATATCCTGCTTAGTAAAGTAGACAGTCACCAGAAAAGAAGAAGACCTGCAGTGAGGTGGGTTGACCCAGTGACTGCAGTAGTGGGCTCAATCATAGCAACAATTGTGAGGCTGCCACAGTGTGGGACAGTGTTTCATACTGTTGTGTATAGTAGTGTGGTTAAGTTGGAATCAACTCATCAGCACCTGATAACAAGAAGGAAAGGAACACCGTTGACCCACAGCATCCTGATTGTGTTTCCTAGTCATGGTTTACAACCTGACTTCCTAGCCTGGTTTCTGGCGCAGCTGTCTGTCCCTTAAGGCTTCGTAGTATGTTGGCTTTGATAACCCCAGTGCTGTCGAGTCAAGTCTAAGTCATAGCACCCCTACAGGACAGAGTAGAACTGCTCCATAAAGTTCCCAAGAAGTGCTTGATGGATTCAGACTTCCAATCTTTCGGTTAGCAGACTACTCACTTAACCACTGTGCTACCAGGGTTTTCAAGAAACTGTATCTGAAGATTGCAACTGAAGATTAATGGTCAGTTGACCTAACATGTCCTTCATTGTTTAGATGGGGAAGTTAGTTCACTTCTCTGTGCTCTGTAGTTAACAGCCCCTAAATTAGGGAACACAAAGACTAGTAGGATAGCGTAGAACGTGCCCCATAGGTTGTCTAAGGAGCAGTGGATTTGAACTGTTGACCTTTTAGCTAGCAGAAGAAGTCTTCACCACTTTGCCACCAGGGCTCCTAAGCTTTGATAAAGTTTATGTTTAAATTGTAATAAATAAGTCCAATCTATTTTTTTTACTATGTCTCTAAATATAACTTGTTCATTTGTTTGCTGTAGGAAAGCTATGGCTGAAAAATACATCATGACAGCTGCAAAACTCATTGCTCCTGTAATTGAAACATCCTTTGCCGTAGGTTATGATTGGTAAGAGAGAAATTAAGTGTAACTAGCCACTTTTTAAAAAATAATTTAGAATTTTATTTTCAATATTGTTATTAGAGATGTGAATAAAATAATTGGGAATATTGATTTGTACTTCAAGCAGATAATAAATGTTAAGGTTAATATGGGCACTTTTGAAATTTTAGTAAATTTTCTAACTGCTCATTTCATTTTGTAAATTTACATACTTACAGCAAGTGTCTTACAACCTGTTCTCTTCTCATGTTCTCCTTTTTTCTACTTCATGTGTGTTACTAGTACTAATTCTGTCCTATCCTAAAGAGGCTTTGGCTTCTGATAATTTCCTGTATAGGAGTGAGGAGTTTTAGACTAGGAAAATCCTAGGACATTTGTTGAATGAGTGATTGAATTTAGTTTATGTTTCCACCTGGTGCTAAAGTCCCCTTATAGGTGGCCATTTAATTTCTGCTTGGATTTTTGTGGTGTTCAATAAGTTCAGAACAGCTTTAAGTGTTAGAAAATTCTTCCTTGTGTTGAATCCAAAGTTACTCTAAAGAACCTATTTTCTTTGATCTTTTGTGCAGCTGTATGGTAAAACCCATTGCCATCAAGTTTATTCTGACTCATAGCAACATATGGTATTTTTTTAATCCAAAATAACATATGCATTTTTAGGTAGAGTATAAACAGTTACAGTACCTTAGTTTTCTGAACGTCTTTCATGTTTCTTGTTGGTAGAAGTAACACAGGCCTTCTTTACTCTATCCTGATATGTCAGACTCTCATCCACTGTGTCTGTTCCCTGGTGTTCATTCCTCATTTTGAATCTCATTACTTTGCTGTTTTAATTTGATTGCTTCATATTTGGACCATGATTTTGGTTTTTGTAGAATTTCTGCTTGTCTTTCTTTTCTTGTATTCTTTGCCTCTGTAGTAGGCTCATGTTTTTCTTGAAGTTCTCACTCCTAGAATCTCTTACAGCCGTGCTCCAGTAAGCTGGTTGCTGTTTTGGCCTGCTGTTAAGTGTCATCTTGGAGCTCACCTTCACTTCTCTCCAGCTTTGGATTCTCTTTCTTGTTTCAACTTTTTTCCTTGATTTTATCCTGAACTAACCCCTGAAGTCTGCATGTAGGTAAATGTCTATATCGTGGACTCATTCTTGATTGTTTAATCAGGTATAAAATTCTAGTTTTTACGAGGTCCACCAGTTGAGTCCTCAAACTTACTTGTTCTAAATGCTATGTACCTCGTTGCTGAATATCTCTATGGTCGCCTTCAAAGTACTCCCTTTGGGAAGCTATGCATTGACACCAGCACCTAGTCCTCTCTTCAAAGCAGTTTTGGAACTCTTTCTGGAATGGCCATTGTGCACAGTGGCAAGGTGACATATTTGCAAACTTAATTGTATAGTTGTCTGTGAGGGAGCTTTTAGCCAGTAAACAAATAACTACATTGGAACACCCTCCCTGCTAACCTGATCTGGCCCCCAGTGACTTTTTTCTTTACCCAAAGATAACGGAGATATTGAAAGGAGGACATTTTGATGAGAGTAAAGACATCAAGGGTAATATCACAAGCTCTGACAGCCATTGCAGAAAAAGAGTTCTAAAATTGCTTTGAAGGGTAGACCAGGTGCTGGCATCAGTGCCTAGCTTCCCAAAGGGAGTACTTCGGAGGTGACTGTAGTGATGGTCAGTAATGAAGTGTGTAGCACTTTTTCTAGGATGAGTTAGTGAACTTAATTGGCAGCCCTCATAAATTATTTTCTTTTAGAACTGTAAAAGCATTTCACCATTATTAACTACTGTTCTTGCAGACTAGAAGTCCAATGCTAGTGTCATCCTTTTTCTTTGTAGATGACCTGTTTTCTTTTTGGTAATTTCTATAACTTCCTCTATAGCTTTATTATTCAGAAACTTCAAAATGTTTAGATTTGCCATTTTTTCCCCCTACATGAGTAGTCCTCCACTTATGACACGGTTTCATTTTGACAACTGTGTCATAGTTGGTTCTGACGTAAGTTGAATACCTTCTGGTTTTTTGTTTTTTTTTTTTTTTTTTAGTTTTCATAGTTATATTATCAATATCTTTTTAAGTGCTAATTTTATTTGTCTTTAGACACTGGCATGAGAGTGATAACATCAGATTATATACTGCAACACTGTATGTAGTACATATTACTAACAATAAGATATGCAAAGATAACGGATTGTCATAAGTGATTTGTCATAACTTGAATATGTTCATAAGTGTGGTTCTCTGTAATTCAGATATGTCATAAGTTAGGAACTACCTGTAATTCCTCCTAAGCACTCAGCAGGCCTCCTCAGTTTGTAGTCTTGTGTTTCTTTTCACTTTGGGGAAGTACTACTTTATTGTTTCTTTGGTGATTTGCTCTGTTATTGTCCAGTTACAAATTTATATCAATTGGATATTGAATTTCATTGTTATTTGTGCTTGTCACATATTTTCCATCTTTGGTTTTACTCAGCTTTTGGGTATACTTCCTTTTCTTTATCTCTCATTGCTTCCATTTAATTATTTTTTATGTTTTCAAGAGCAGTTTCTTTTTCTCTGATTTTTCTTTTATCACTCTGCCAACAGAGATGAGTCAGTGATTCCATGCAAACCCCAGTCACTGTCATTATAGCCCACTTCTCAACTCTGTCCTTTGCATCTGAATCTACAGCCTCAGTTGGATTCTCTCCTCTGTTGCAGCTTTCTCACTGAAGTTTCCTTTTCTTTGCTGTATAAGCTAGCACTCTTCTGCCCCTTTCATTCTTCTATAAAATGGTATTTGTTCATGTCTTCTCTCTGCCATTCCTGGGAAAGAATGGGAGATAAATACAGTATCTTTGTTTTGAACCAGAAATCTTGTTATTTATTGTTAATAGTGATGTGAGAACTTATTTCAGTGTTTTCAGACAAACAGTTTCTACAGTTTTTTCATCCATTTCAGATATGACGTGGTTTCTGGAAACCCTGGTAGTGTAGTGGTTAAGTGCTATGGCTGCTAACCAGAAGGCTGACAGTTCGAATCTGCCAGGCACTCCTTGGAAATTCTGTGGGGCAGTTCTACTCTGTCTCTGGGGTCTCTATGAGTTAAAATAGACTCAATAGCGGTGGGTTTTGTGTGTATGTGTTTGTGTTTTTCTGGATTTTTCACATGACTGGTTGCCCAACTAGTTTTTATAAAAGAGTCCTTTAAAATTTGTGCATCTGGACCAGTGGAATCACTACATCCCTTTCTCTGAAAGTAAATTTTGTGTGAAATCTAAGAGCTACTTAATGTTGAAGACAAGTATCTCACTGTGTCTGCTGTTACCTTTAATTATGCTGAATAGTAAATGTTTAGTTTACCATTATTAAATCTAACATGCATTCCATTAATATACTTAGTATTTACTATAACTTAGATATTTATTCTTTTTACCTTCTTTGATTCTTTTATAACAAATAAGTTGCTATTTTAACAACTTCAGTGACATTTGTATTAAACATGTATACAACATTACCACTTTTTCCCAGATGGAGGCTTCTATTGCTGCTCTCTTTGTACTTGTTCAAGTTGTAGAGTTAATGCTTTGATTTAGGTCCTTCCTTCTTTTTGAGTATGTGCATTTATTAAGATAAACTGACCTCTGAGCACCTCTTTAGCTGTGTCCCATAGATTTTGGAATGATACGTTTTCATTGTTATTTGATTCTGTGAATTTCTTTATTCCATCTTTCATGCTTTCTGTAAACTAGTAGTTTTGAGCAAAGTATTGTTCAGTTTCAATTCTTTTTTTTTTTTTCTTCTACCTTTTTCTGTTACTGATTTCTACTTTTATGTCTTTGTGGTCCTAAAAGACGCTGAGTAATATTTCAGTGCTTTGAATTTTCCAGAAGGATTGCTTTGTAGCCTAATATGTGATCCATTCTAGGGAATCCTCCATATGTGTTGGAAAAGAAAGTATACTGGGCTTCTCTTGAGTGGCATGTTTTGTTTGTGTTTCTGAGGTCAAGTTGATTGATTATGGCATTTAGATGTCCATGTCTTTATTGAGTTTCTTTCTGAATGTTCTGGCCTTCGCTAAAAGTGATGTGTTGAAGCCTTCTGTGTTATTATGGAGCTGTCTGTTTCTGTTTTCAATGTAGTGGTTTTTTTGTTTGTTTGTTTATGTATTTTGGAATCCTGTTGCCAGGTGTGTAGATATTTAATATGGGTATGTCCTCTGGAGTACTCATCCTTTAATCATTATATAATGTCCTTTCTTATCCATTGTGGTGGATTTTACTTTGAAGTCTATATTATCAGGATTAATATTGTCAGTCTTGCTTTTTTTTTTAATATTGTTCACTTGATAATTTTTTTCCATCCTTTGAGTTTTGTTTTTTTCATGTCTTTCAGTCTAAGGTGTGTCTCCTGTAGGCAGCTTATAAGCCAGTCACGATTTTTTATCAAACCTGCCACTCTCTGTCTCTGTTGGTGCATTTAATCCATTTACATTTAGTGTGATTATTAATAGGTCTGAGTTTAGTGCTGTCATTTTGTTGTCTTTTTGTGCACTGTAGACAATTCCTTTATTCCATTTAATTTTCTGTGCTAAGCTTTTTTTTGTAATGTGTTTTCTATTTCACTTTTTCAGTGTTGATGGCTTTGTATTTGCTGAGACTTTTTATTTTTTCATTTCGTTGCATAGGATTGGTAGTTTTCCAAGTAGTTACCTAAATATTTGCCTATTTTTCTAAATTGAAACCAGTCCTTAATTTCTTAATATCACCTTGACTTCCTCTCCATATGAAAGATGTATGACTAAATATTATTGTGTGTTCCTCTTTTTTTTTTGTTATAGTGTCTGTGGAATAGCATCTCTGTTTCCTTATTTTCATTGTTTTGTCTTTCATTTATTTTTGTGAATATCCTGTTTGGGTTAATTTCAGGTTGCTTTGTTCAGTGTCCTAGTCAATGGGTTGTTACCTGATGTTACTGATTTTCTAACTCAAGAACCCCCTTTAATGTTTCTTATATTTTTGTTTTGGTTTTCACAAATTTCCTAAACTACTGTTTGTCTGGAAATGTCATTATTTCATCATCATATGTGAGAAACACTTTGCTGGAGACAAAATTTTTGTCTCGCAGTTCTTTTCCTTCCAAGTTTTATGTATCTCCTCCCATTGCCTTCTTGCATGCTGAGTAGTCTGAGCTTAGTCTTATTGATTTTCCTTTGTAGGTTATTTTTGTTTATCCCTAGCCTTTTTTCAGATTGTCTCCTTTCGTTTTGGCAAGTTTGACCATTTCTTTTGGGGTCTACATTGTTTGGAGTTCAGTGAGTATCTTGGATAGATATCTTCTCATCTTTCATAGTATCAGGGAAGCTTTTTGTCAACAACTCTTCAACAATTCTCTGTATTTTGTGTTCCCTTCTCCCCCCCTCCCCCATTTTGGTATTCCAGTCGTTTGTAGAGTATTCCTCTTGGTAGAGTCTCACGTAATTCTTAATGTTTCTTGATTTTTTGAAATTTGTTTATCTGATTTTCCCTAAAATGTGTTAGTCAAGTGCTTTATCTTCAGTATCACTAATTCTGACTTCTGTTACCTCAGTTTTGCTCCTTTGACTTTCTGTTAAGTTGTCTAATTTTGAAATTTTATTGTTAATCTTCTGAATTTCCGACTCAACAGCACTTGGCTTGGCTGGCCTCTGAATTTCTGTTTGCCGATTGTATGTGGATTCTTGCAACCTGTTCTGTTTGTCATTATGCTGTGCTGTAAACTTCTTAAGTGCTTCAATTTCTGTGTCTGTATCATTTCTTGGCTTGTTCTGTGTTTTGCCGTCTCATTCCTGAGCGCTTGAAGAGTTCTGTGTATTGATCTTTTGCATTCTGTTTCCATTAATTACAGGAAGTTGTATTCATCTGAAAGATTTCTTGATTGTTTATTTTGGGACCTTTTGAAGCTATCGTGATCTCCCTTTTTTGTGTGATTTGGTATTGACTGTTGTCTTTAAGCCACCATCAATAAGTTATTGTATTTAGCTATTTTATGTTTGCTTACTACATCCTAGCTTTTTGTTTTCACATGGCCAAATAGTCTAGTAATGTAAGCTAATTTGATTACTGGTTTCTTTGAAGCTCTACATTCTGTTCACCAGGCAGTTAAAGTTGTTACTATGTGTGAGTCCAGCAGTATTTTACTTTTGTTGTATAGGTAGTTGGTCACCAAATGTGTGTTGCAGGCTCTCCCATACAGTGTTATGCAACAGGAGTGATTGATGTAGGCACAGGTATCTGGCTGCATGCACTGAACAAGGCAGGGGGTTGATGGCCACCCCTAAATATCTGTGAGGCAAACATGTCCCTGTTCACTAGAGTGGATTGGTGTATAGGTTTTGCAGGTGGATTAGGTGTACCCAGTGTTATTGGCTGTAAAGACTGGGAGGCATCACTTATTCTTGGACCCATGTCATGAGTGGCAAAGTGGAGTGGGTGGTGTCACTAGTCCTCAGGCCCGTTGTGGATAGGTCAGGACCCTGCTTAATAAGCACCTTGGTGTCAAATGTCAGAAGCCTACCTTTCCACCACATAGCTGATAGAGTGAAATTGAGGTTCAAGTATTTTTACAGTTGTACTGTGCTGATGAAAGCCTTTGCTGTTGCAGTGGGCCCTCAGAAGTCTATGCAGGGATGAAAGGCATCCATGGTCTGTGGATCCCTTATGCCTGTGGCTATACAGTGGAACTGTTTCTGTCTGAATTACCAACTTTGGGAAGCTAGCAGATTTTTTGTTTTTTTCTTGTTAACTTGTTCCCTCTCCAAGGCTAGGCAAATGGCTCAGGGTGCATAAGGGGTCCTACTTCTGTACCAGATCATGAATCAGTCCTTGGAGTTTACTTGGGCTTATTGCAGAGTGGGATGAGACCAGATAAAAGGGAAAAACATTCATCCTATAAGAAAGTTTTTAGATACTTGCACGGGTACAGTAAATGTAAGTTACTTATGTTTTGATGATCTAGTGCCACTTTTCACTGATTTTGGAAGCATGAAAGTCTCTCAGTGTGGAAAACATATTTCAAATGCCATTTGTGTCACTGCATTAGTGCCAGCAGAGCTGCCTGCAGGGCACCAGTTCCTCCTGAGTCAGGTCTGGCCACTTCTTGATGCTTCTGAACCTTCTGTCTCTCTTCTGCCACTCAGTCTTATTTCTCAACTTTTCCTTCAATGTTCAGTGTTCTGAGAATGTCGTATATAACCAGTTCATATGTTTTCTGGGGTTACAGGCAGCATCTGACCATTGTGCCACCTTAGTCTTGCCTCCTCTTTTGTTTGTGGAGAGAAGTATCTTAAAGTTCTTGTTACTGTGGTTATGGATTTACCAAGTTCTTGATTTAGAAGTTACTAATTTTTTATTTGTATATTTTGTAGTTGTGTTACTGGATTTATAATTTGGTTATGGCATTGTGGTATTAAGCAGTTTGTTCCTAAAAAAATGTCTTTCACTAATTCTAGTAATTTTTTTGAAGTTTGATTTATCTGCTTTATTTTGGCTAACAGTTGGTTTTCATTTTACTTTTGATTTTTCCCTGTTCTGAATTTACACTGTTTCTTGTAAGCAACACAGAGCTGAGTTTTGTTTTTTTATTTGCTCTGAAAATTTTAGTGCTTCAATTTGGATTACTTAATCTTTTTGCATTTAATTACTGGTCTATTTGAATTTGTATGAATTATTTTAATATTGTTTTACTTGACTCATTTATGTTTTTTTTCTCTGGAATGGATTTACCAGTAGTGTCCCTCCAAAATTTGTCGTGCTTTGACAAGGGATAACAATAGAGGGTCCCAAACAGGGCTGGAGAAAAGTGGAGACCAAAATTCTAACTCACTAAAAAAGACCAGACTTACTGGTCCGTCACACTGGAGAAACCCTGAGCGTGTGGCCATGGGACACCATTTTAGCTCAATAAAGAAGTCACTCTCAAGGTTCGACCCTCAACCAAAGATTAGACAAGCCCATACAACAAAATGAGACTAAAGGGGCACACCAGCACAGGAACAAGGACCAGAAGGCGGGAGAAGTTGGGAAAGGTGGTCAAGAAGGAAGTGTTGCCATGTCATTACATTGTTAACCAGTGTCATAAAACAGTATGTGTACTAATTCTATAATGTGAAACTAGTTTTTTTTTTAAACTTTGATCTAAAGTATAATAAAAAATGTATGTGCCAACCAGGCTAGGTCATAAGTCCTAAGATTCTGTGCTTGTTTACCGTTTTGTCAGGTGATGTGATTTTCCAGTGTATTGTAAGTCATACAGCTGTGATGTTATTGAGGAAGGAATGGAGGCAGGTATGTTAATTAGATGAGATTCAATCTACAACATTAAGCTGTGTCTCAAGTTAATCTCTTTTGAAACATAAAAGAGAAGTAAACAGAGAGGTAGGGTCCTCACTACCAAGAAGGCAGTGTCTGGACATCCTTTGGATCTAGGGTTTCTGCACAGAGGAGCTCCTAGATCAGCGGAAGATTGATGGCAGGGACCTTTCCCCAGAGCTAATAGAGAGAGCCTTCTCCTGGAGCTAGAACCCTGAATATGGACTTGTATCCTCCTAGACTTTGAGGGAATAAACTTCTCTTCATTAATGCTGTCTACTTGTGGTATTTCTGTTATAGCAGCACTAGATAACTAAGATATTCTACTTTATTTCCCCATTCCCCCCCTTTTTTGTTCAATTAAATATTTTAAAATACCCTACTATCATACCATTTCCTTGTCTGTATTCCTTCATTACATATTTTTTTACTTATTGTTTGCCCCACTTGTCTGTCAGTTTGTCATGCTGTGGAGGCTTCTGTGTTGCTGTGATGTGGAAGCTATACCACCAGTATTCGGATACCAGTAGTATCATCCATGGTGGACAGGTTTCAGCTGAGTTAAAGAGAAGGACCTGGCAGTCTACTTCTGAAAAAATTGACTGGTACAAAGCTTATGAGCAGCAGTGTAATATTTCTGATACAGTGCCAGAAAATGAGCCTCCAGGTTGTAAGGCACTCCAACTGGGGAAGAGCTATCTTCTCAAAATAGAGTTGACCTTAATGACACAGACAGAATCAATGTTCAAGACCTCCATTTGCTGATGTGGCATGACTCAAAATGAGAACAAACAGCTGCAGGCATCCATTACAAATCAGAATGTGGAATGTATGAAGTAAGAATATAGGAAAATTAGAAACTGTTCTAAAATGATATGTTTATTTTTATGTTGATGTTTTCTCTGTTGTTCTTGTTAGTCTGTTCTGAGACACTCTTTTTTATGAGTTGATTTTTCACCTTTTTCAGAGCTGGTTTTATAGTTGTTGAGACTCGTGTGTTAGATTTCTTGAAACGGTATGATACATCTTTGTTGTGCTTTACAGCTGCCCCTATGAACCCCCTTAATAAACTGTTTATAAACCCAATTTTAATTACTACCAGTCTGGTCATCTTCCTCTCTATCTGGAAGGACTGTAACGACTGTAGTACATCCCTCTTTTATTATGATGACACCATAGTTTTCATGATGATCACTGGATTGCTTCTTTCCAAATCAAAGCTGTGATTTACTTTGGAGCCTTCCCTAAATGAGTATTGAGTAGTGTGTCGTTCTAAAATATAAAGTTAGTGGTTTCGTTCTTCTAAGCCAAAGCCAAGAACTTCTTTCAGTATTTCTTGTAGTTTGGGTTTGGTTTTTACATAGTCTCTGAGTTTCTGTTTATCTGGAAATGTCTTAATTTCATTTTTGTGTTTGAAAGACAGTTTTGCAGGATATATAATTCTTGGTTGGAAGTTCTTCTCCTTCAAGACTTTGAATGTGTCATGCCACTGTCTCCGTGCCAGCATGGTTTCTGCTGAAAAATCTGACGAGAGCCTACAGGGTTTCCCTCTGAATGTCAGCTTTGCCTTGAGTCTTGCTGCCTTTAAGAGTTGCTACTTATGTTTCATTTTGTTAAGCTTGATTATAATATGTCTTGGAGTCTTTCTTTTGAGATCTATATTGGGTGGCGTACGATATGCATCTGAGATGTCTATATTCTCTTCCTTCATGATTTCTGGGAAGTTTTCTTTCAGCAGCTCAGCAACAATACTCTCTGTGTTCTCAGATGTCTCACCCTGTTCAGGGACTTCAGTTAATCGAAGATTGTTCCTCTTAATAGAGTCCCACATGCTTCTTAATGTTTCTTCATTTTTCTTGTTTCTTTTTTCTGATTTCTGCTCATAGACACTGGCATCAGTAGCTCTATCTTCCAAGTCAGAAATTCTTTTTTCCATTTGTTCCATTCTGTTTTCTTGGCTTTGCATGGAAGTTTCTATGTCTTTGATTTTCTTCTTGATCTGTTGGATTTCAGAGTACTGGTGTTCCATCAGATCGAACAACTTGCTTAATTTTTCATTTTGTTCTGCCGCATTTTGTATAAGGTCTAGAAGGGCCCTGTATATAATCAATTTGTATTCACTTCCTGATGCTTTCTTAAAAGTTTCTTCATCTGGAAAACTCCTTGGTTGCTTTGTTTGGGAGCCTTCTGAAGCCATGAGTGATTGCTTGTATGCCACAATTTTCTGTTGCTTTTTGGGTCCCATGTGAGTATATAGAGGCTGGAAGAGGTACTGTGAGGATGGATTGCAAATGTTTCTCTAGGCTGTCTTCAAATGTAAAGCAAAAGGTATCTGACCAGTTCACAAGTCAGTTAGGTTTTCAGGTGTAGAGGTCCCTCTTCCCATCTGACAAAGTAAGCGCCACTGTATCCCACCCCAGATGATAACAAACTAGTTCAGAATACAGCACTGCTAGTGCCCTGGTGGCCTCTGCTGACAGGGCCTAGCCTTGTCCAGCACTGCGTAGAGTACTGGTTTTATGATAGAAAAGCGCTCTCTTGTGGGCAGGCTCTGGCTCCCAAGCTAAGAATTAGGTCCAGCTGCGGCCACGGTACCCAAGATGGCGTCCTACACACAGGCAGCAGACAGAGGGGCCAAAGGTGCCCAGAGGCAGCGATTCCTCTGCTTCTGTTCCAGGGCCCCCAACGTAGGCAGCACTATGCAAAATCACCACTTTTCTGACGGAGAAGCGCTGTCCAGTTTGCAGGCACTGGCTCCCAGGCTAAGAACGAGGTCCCGCTAAAATCTCGGTACCAACATGGCATCCCGCACCCTGACCACGGAGTTCCGCACACACCCCACTGAGGCAGCTACAAAACGCAAGGCTCAAAATGGCTAGATTAACAGAGTCCCGAGCCTGGCTCTCAGAATATGGGAATTTCGCCTGCCTATCCCCCCAGCAGCGCGTCTGAGTCCAGCCGCTGGGCAAAGCCCAGCTCCGCCCGCCAGCCGAGACCGAGGAAAAATAAGTCAAAATGGTGCGTTTACCTTCCTTCCGTCTGTGAGCCAGGGCTAGCCAGGAGCGAGAGTCACCGAAAGAAAGGAGATTTTTCGCTGAGTGGTATGAAGTCCCAGTTAACAGCTCTGTGCTGTGTCCTGAGGCTGATTAGGTGCTCAGAAGGCTCTGTTTGATTGTCAATTCAGGTCTTGGTTTCGAGAGGGGTAGAAGGAGACATGGGCTTAGTCGGCCATCTTGACTCCGCCCCGAAACTGTTCTAAAATGAAATGGAATGTGTAAACATCAACATCCTAGATATTGGTGAGCTGAAATGGACTGGCATTGGCCATTCTGAATCAGACAACCATGTGATTTACTATGCTGGAAATGATATTGACAACTTACAGAGGAATGGTGTTCCATTCATCATCAAAAACTAAATTTCAGGATCTGGCCTGAAGTGCATTGCTGTCGGTGATAGGATAATATTCCTACAACTACAAGGAAGGCCAGTTAATACAACTATTATTCAAATTTGTAGACCAACCACTAAGGCCAATGACAAAGAAATTGAATATTTTTACCAACTTGTGCTGTCTGAAATTGATGGAACATGCAATCAGAATGCATTGATAATGGTGATTGAAATGCAAAAGCTGGAAACACAGAAAAGAGATCACTACTTGGAAAATATGGCCTAAGTGATAGAAATGATGCCAGAGATCGTGCAAGATCAACAGCTTCTTCATTGCAGTTACCTTTTTTCAGCAGTGTTAATGGTCACTTTACACATGGACCTCACCATGTGGGGCACATAGGAATCAAATCTGGTACATCTGTGGAAAGAGAAAAACCCTAGTACCATCAGTCAGAACAATCCCAGGTTCCATTGGTGGCACAGACCATATTGCTTATATGTGGGTTCTGGTTGAAACTGAAGAAAGTTAGAACCAGTCCATTAGAGCCAAAGTACGACCTTGAGTATATCCCTCTTTGAGTTTAGAGACCATCTCAAGAATAGATTTGGTGCACTGAACACTAATGATCGAATACTAGATGAGTTGTGGAATGACATTAAAGACATCACATGTGAAGAATGCAAGAGATCATTAAAAAGACAGCAGAGAAAGAAAAGACCAGGTTGGATGTCTGAAGACATGCTTGAAACTTGCTTTTCAACACTGAGTAGCTAAAGCCAGAGGAAAAAATGAAGTAAAAGAACTGAGCTGAAGATTGTAAAGTGCACCTCAAGAAGACAGAGTGAAATATTATAATGGCATGTGCACAGAGCTGGAGGTAGAAAACCGAAAGGGAAGAACACGCTCTACATTTCTCAAGCAAAAGGACCTGAAGGAAAAATTCAAGTCTTGAGTTGCGATAGGAAAGAATTCTACAGGGGAAATACTAAATGACGCAGAAAGAATCAAAAGAAGATTGAAGGAATACAGTCATTATACTGAAAAGAATTCGTTGATATTCAGACATTTTAAGAGGTAGCATATGATAAGGAAATGATGGTACTGAAGGAAGATGAAGCAGTATTGAAGGTACTGGAGAAAAATAAGACTCCAGAAAGTAATGGAATATCAGTTACGATGTTTCAGCAAATATCTGCTGCTTTGGAAGTTCTCATTCATCCATGCTAAGAAATGTGGAGGACAACTACTTGGCTTACTGACTGAAAGAAATCCATATTTATACCTATTACAAAGAAAGGTGATCCAACCACGTGTAGAAATTTTCGAATTATATTACATGCAAGTAAAATTTAGCCATAGATCATTCAAAAGCAACTGTAGCAGTATATTGACAGGGAACTTCTGGAAATTCAAGCCAGCTTCAAAAGAGGATGTGGAATGAGGGTCTGTTCAAGCTTAGACATAAAACAGTAAATATTTCAAGTTCTTTAAGAGAAAAAAAGGAAATTAATTTTGCCTGTCAAACAAATTCAGATTGTTTCAGAAATAATTAAAAAATGAGACTGTAGATATTAATTCAGTGTTTTTTAAATACTGTAAATAACTAGGCTAATGAAAAGCTAGATGATAGAATTAGTTTAGAACTAGAGATTTCAGTAAATCAATTCCTGTATTGAAAAAAATCAACTCTTAACCTTACATAGCTAGCAGTCATTAGTTTTGCTATTGAGTTGGCTCTGACTCTTGGCAGCCTCACGTACAGCAGTGCTGTGCTGTCTTTGTGGTCAGTGTTGTGCTCGAGTTCACTTGTGCAGCCACCCTGGTGCTGTGGTGGTTAAGTAGTATGTCTGCTAGCTGTAAGATCCCTAGTTCGACTCCATCGGGCAGTCCTGGGAAACTCTGTGGAGCAGTTCTGCTCTCTCCTAGAGAGTTGCGATGAGTCAGAATTGACTTGATGGCAGTAAGTTTGGGTGTATTTTGAACGTCTTCAACCTACGGGGCTCGTCTTCAGCACTTTGTTGGATAGGTTTCTGTTGTGATCTATAGGGTATTCATTCAGTAATTTTCAGAAGGGACTGCCAGACTTTTCTTCCTAGTCTTTCTTAGTCTGGAAGCTAGGTTGATATTTATCCACCATGGATGACTGTTCTGGTACTTGAAATACTGGTGGCACTGCCTCTAGCATCGTAGCAACTTAGAAGCCATCACAGTGTGAGAAACTGACACAGTGACCCCTAGGAGTGGGAGCACTTAAAAACGTTTTTGGAAAGTCATTCAAGAAAACTAGCAAAAAAGAAAAAGAAAACTAGCAACGACATAGTTATACTCAAAATAAAGTAACCCTTTTTTATTCTTTACATTATAGGTGTGTTGAAGTTGTGAAAGCTTCTCAGTATGTAGAGCTAGCAAATGATCTGGAAATAAATAAAGCAATTACATACTTGAGACAAAAGGATTTCAACCAAGTAAGTTTAAAAAAAATTTTAGATGTGATTTCATATGTTAATTGGTCCAAGTACCCAAATCAGGCACTTCCTTTCTAGAATAATGTTATGTGTGATTATTCTGGGGTTAATAGTTTTACTTCTGTCTTACTGACATAATTTACATTAATAACTACTTTTTTAATGTTTATATGTTTGTCATATTTTTAAAATGTGAATGATTTCCATGTAAAGCGTAGTTGCTAAACTACTAAACCATATTCTTGTCCAGAGATTAGCTGAAGTTCTCAGGTTCTTTAAAATTAGGGATTGTGAGTTAGCACAGAAGGCCAGAGCCTTCGCTTTTCACCAGAAGGCTTCCCTGTTAGGTTTTATACATTTGGTTTACCTGTTAACATTGCATTGGCAGTTAAAAGGTTTCATTGCTAAACAGTTTTTAAGCTCTAAGGTATGTCTCAATGATACCACTGCTACCTGTGCTCACGTAGGGTGGAAGTGAAACAAGCGGTACTGCTCCTTTAGTTGTCTGTCTCATGTGACGCTTCCCTGGGATATAGTTTAGACAAGATCAGATGGCTTAAACAACTTTAAAAAAAGGGAGAGGGAGGCAATTGAGTAAAAAGTGATATCCAAGTCTATAAAACTAATGATGAGTACCATATATACCTACAACTAGAAAACTCGGCGCCTCTAAGTTTAGACTTAGAGAGTAAAGGCCAGAGAAAGCCATAGTATCTCCCTGTGTTCTGTTCCAAGGTGTGTTTTCAGTTTTCCCTCCTGTTTAAAGACCTCCTTGTCTGGGATCTAACAGAAATGACTAGCCTTTTCAAGGAGATTTGGGGGAAACACCACCTAGTCATAGAATATGAGAGTAGAATAAGGGATTCATGTAATAATTTTATGACTAGTATAATGCAACATGACAGGATGCTCCCATTATGTATATGAAGGTACTGCACTTAATAGTATTTGGGCACTTATGAAACAGTTGTCAAAGTCTCTATTCTGTCATTTGACCATCAACACCCTTGGTCATTAAAAATGTCACTAGCAACTCTGTCATTGTTTTGTAATGCTTTTTCAGTGGAAGTAAAGTGAAATAAACTGGTATACAACTCATTTAAACCAAATCTTACTGTTTTCTGCTTTCTTTTAATATTGCTACTTTCACTTTGTTTCTTTTGTTTGTATATTGTAAGTATGGCCAGGTGGGTATAATAGTCTTATTTGAAAGAAACCCTTGTAGGTTAAAAAGAATTGGGTTGGTCATTTTTTGAAGGCCGTTTTTATTTGCAATTCAAGGTAAAAGAAACAATTCAGGCCTTCTTCTGTAGGGACATAATTCTATAGTTAATACTTCTTTGAGAAAAGGTGCTGAAATCTCATAGTTCTTTGTGACGGTGGTGTCACATAGTTAAGTTTGTAGTAGAAAGCTTTACCAAAAAGCAAAGGATGGAGGAAATGAGGTAGTTTAGTCTGAGATGCCAGTAATAGCAGTAGGAACAAACTAAGAGGAAAGCTGAAGTGGAGAAGGTATCTGTTTTCCTAGTGGTTTGAGGGGAAAAAAAAAAAACCTAACATTGTTTATTATCATTACATTTTGTCATTTATAGCTAAATTTAATTTTGACATTAGGGGTATGTTATTAGCTTCCTTTATAAATAAGTTGATTTGTACTATTTTAGTTTTGATATGTTGGCTGTGCATTCACACTGAGCATGTAAAGAAAAAGTATGAAAGTGGCCTGTTTGAGAAACAGAAGTCTGAACAAAAAATACCTAAGTGTTCCTTTTGTTAGAATACTTATATAAACTTTTTAGAATAATTTATAGTTTAGGAACTTAAAATGTGAAATATATTTTTATTAAACAGATTTCTTAAATGAGTATTTTAAGTTCCATATACCATTGATAAGTCATTGAGTTGTGTATTGTGCTTGGCTCCACAATACCCATCTTGAGGTAAACTGTATTTTTGCATTTGGTTTTAAAGTTGTTAATGAGCCAAAAATAAAAATTAAAAAATTCAACATGCATGGCTGCTTCTGAAAGGAATGCTATGAACTGCTGTAGCATTCAGTGGTTTTGTGTGTTTGTTTTTTATGCTCTGTTTAATGGATGTCATAAATCTCAGAGAATAGCTTTCTTTCCCTCTGTACCTCAGGGAGCTGATGGCTGTACGTTAATACCTATTCAGATACCTTATTTTTTAAGTAATATGTGTATTTGTGGTGGCACAATCTACACATGAAGATAAAAATATTTCAATTCTTATTCTAAGTGAAGTGTATCTTGTAGAAGTTAAAAAGACAAAGCAGCAATGTTTTTTTACATTAATAGTCGTGCAGGTTGTGTACAGCATCAGTGAAATAGCTTCTACAGGATGAGCAGTAAAACCAACCAAGGCATTTGAGGTAAGTCCAAGGAACTTCTTGGTAGCTTATAGGAGAGCTTATCGAGCTTATAGGAGAGAAAGAGAGAAAGAAAATCTCAGTAGTCAAGGCATGGTGTTTGAGTTTTTCTCTGCCAGAGTTTACTTTGTGGAATTAAACTACTGGCTTAGAAACTTCTAATGGTTTTCCTTGAAGTCATCAAAAACCCTTTAGTAGTAAAACAGTTTGCTCATATTCTAACCAAGGTATATGGAATGTAGTATTTTAAAATCTCTTCGGCGCTTGGCTTGGCTACAGTTAAAAAATTGAGTCAGCATGCTTGATGAGATTTAATTTGAGGTACCTTATTAGAGATCAAGCACTGCACAGCACGCAGACAGAATTTGCCCAGTATTTCTAGTAGCAGTAATAGTAGGTGACAGCCCTTATAAAAGCTAAACCAAGATTTTTATTTGGATACAGCTGCTTTCCAGAAGCAAGAAGTAAAATATTTTCTGTTCGATAAATGTATTTTAAAGGAAGGAAAATCCATTGTCTTTGTATACATTTTTTCCTCCTGACTTTACTGGGTAACTTCTAAGTGAAGTTCTAACACATTTCCTGCGAGTGTGTGGCCACCATTCCAAATTTCCTGTTTGGTTAGGATCATCTGAAGACTTGCTACATGGTTCCACTAATGACGTTTCTTCCAGTCAGCCAGTTCTTGTTTAACTATAGCTAATCTGCTGTTGAACTCATCTTTTATGTTCGTAACTTCAGTTATTATATTTTTTAGTTCTAGAATTTCTGTTTTGTGCCTTTCTTTAAATTCTCTAAATGAAATTCTCATCTTGTCATGTTTTTCTTGAGTATACTAATCCACTACTCTTGTGCTGTTCCTGAGTCTTAGACTCCAGACACATTGAACTCAGCCATAAGCTTGCCTATGAACATTGTACATGTTGTTTCTTTTCTCTAAAATGCCCTTCCTCTGCTGTTCTGATAAACTCCTGTTTGTCTTTTAAGACATACATTTGAAATGTTATCTTCTCAGGATGTATTCCTTGAATTTCTCTAGATTATGCCACTTTTTAAACACTCTATTTAAATATTTTAAATATTCATCATAACTTTAAGTTTAGTCTAATACATTTACAGATTAACTTTGTAGAAAGAGATTTTTAAGTTTTAAGTCTCCAAATAGCAGCATTTCTTCTTCAGTTCATTCTTATTTGGTTGGTTCTTTACATAACCGTAAGCTTGCATATGAACACTGCACATGCTGTTTCCCAGAACTAGAAATGTATGATGCATTTGTGGCTGTAAACTCTAGTTTTAAAAATAGACCCTAGTAAAGTTAACATTTAACAAGTACTTTGTGAAATGAGTGCCCATTCAGAGAACTCCACTGTTGGGAGAGGTACGGATAAGCCTTACCTTCAACAAACTTGTATATTGAGGTTACTGTTTTTCAGTAGGAAGGGTTTATCTGAGTTTGAGCTGTGATGAGAATCAGCCATCCCTGTGGTTATAATTACAAATTGGTATTGCAGTATAACTTTACCTGATGCCAGCTAACTCTGCTACTTAATAACAGTGGAGATTTGAATCCAGGTGTCTTGATCCTCATGCCATTGCTTTCCACCCTGCACCATGTGATTGTCTTCCTCTAAATTGTTCGATAAATCAGGACCAATTTTTGTGATAGCTTGCCTTTTATGCCACCAAAATATATTTTGTGGTTTTTATTTTTTCAAATTACTTTATTGCAAATAAAATACAACAATGCATACACTTTACAGCATTTGTTTTCAACCAGTATGAAAACTTGGCACAAGTATTGTGAATGAATATTAGTATTTTGCTTATTTGGTTATGTAAAATCTAAATATTTTTACAAATATGCATATTATATATAAAAGATTAGATTGTTGGCCCTGGAAGAGATGTTGAGAGGTAATTATATCTACCCCCTCTATTTTATAAGCAAAACATCATGGAAGTTTAGTGTTTAATAATAATTTTTTATGATTTTGAAACAAGAAACAATTTATAATCCAATATTCTTATTACTTTATGCTGTCTTCTCTGCTGTGTTAACATCTTTTTAATTTAAAGTTCTAATTTGTAGAATTATGATGATGAATAGAATTATTGGCTTATTCTTAGTGTGGAAGCCATGCATACTTAAATAATTAAAATAATGGATTTTAATATCTGTACTTGGATAATGATGTCAGATGGCATTTTGATAAATGTATAGCTCAGAGGACAGATTTGGGCTAAAAGCTTAGAAAGTGGAAATTTTCAGCATATATATGGTATTTGAAGCAGATGGGTAAGACCACCTAGGGAAAATATGAAGAGAGAAAGGAGTCTAGAATCAAATTCTGGTGAACTCTAATATTTGGAGCTGAGAAATCTGCTAAAGACACTGAAAAGGAAGCCAGAGAAGAAGAAAGCCTTGAAATACATAGTGCCACAAAAGTCAAGAGAGGAGGCAGGAGTTGATAACATGGAAATTTCAGTGCAAGTGACTGGATAAAAGCAAACTGAAGTGATCTGAGTAGTGAATGGCATGTGAAGAATTAGGCACCACTTTGTATGTCACTCTTTTGAGAAGTGTGGCTGTGAAAGGGAAGAAAGACAAGGCTGTAGCTGAAGGGGATGTGAGGGTAAAGGGAAGTTATATGGTTTATAAAGGATTAAGGGTACTAAGCGAAGTTTGTATTCTGGGAGGGCCTGGTGGTGTAGGAAAGAGGAGATGTTCCTGAGAAAGTAAGAAAGAAAAAGATGTCGAACAAATAAGCCTTTGGTCTCATGAGAGCCATTTCATTGAAATGAGATAAGAGTTGGAGAGGATGCATGTAGATGCGTTTAGATTTTTACTCTCTTAAGAGTCATGCTGTATCTTTTTTTATTTAATCCTCAAAGCAGTCTTGTAAGGAAACGATTGGTATCTTCATTACTCGTGAGAGAAAACAGATGTAGAGAGAATAAGTAGCTTATTCTGGATCTCATGGTAAAGCCCAGTCTAGTGCCTTCCTAAAAAATTAAAAAATGTCCCAGACATGGCAGAAAAAAAGTAACTGAGCAGAACTAGAACTCGACTACATGACCACACTTCGTGGTCCATCAGACTGTAAGGGTCCCAGAGGACATGGCCCCTGGACTCTCTATTATCCCGAAACCAAAAGCAGTACCGAAGCCAGCCCTCCAGACAAAGATTGAACTGGATCATATGAACTGGAAGGATACTGGCAAAGAATGTGCTTCTTGGCTGAAATATATACATGAGGTTGCCTCAGCAGCTCCACTCAGGAGGTGAAATGATAGGGTGGAGGGGGACAGGAGATGATAGGATAGAGGGGGACAAGAATTGGTCAAGTAGACACAGGAGGTGCAGGAGGGAAAAGGGGAGTGTGCTGTCACTGGGAGAGGATGAGAGGAAGGGAAGGGAGAGTAGCTGGAGTAGCACAGTGGTGTGGGTTCTGCGTGTTACACGGCAAATTGATTTGGACTGTAAACTTTTACTTAAAGCATAATAAAATATATTTAAAAAAATTACTGTGCCTGTGTAAGTACAGACTGTGTATTGACAAAATCATATTAGCATTTAATGTAATTTGGAAGGATTTATAAATTGTCTTGTGAAAACATGTCAGAGTGAGTAGAATCTTAAGTATATATGGTTACTATATCATAAGTAAAATGTTTGCCACGTTTGTATATTTTCCAAGGGGTAATTTCAGTGCTGTCTTACTGTGACGTTGTTTTCTCATATTTCATTTCTAGGCTGTAGAAACCTTAAAAATGTTTGAAAAGAAAGACAGTAGAGTGAAAAGTGCTGCTGCAACCAACCTTTCCTTCCTGTATTATTTAGTAAGTTTTCTTTTTTACAACTATTACTTGATCATGTCATTTTTATTTTTTTAAATTGAGGTGAAATTCACGTGATATAAAGTTAACCATTTTAAAGTGAAAAATTCAGTAGCAGTTAGTACATTTATAGTGTTGTGCAATCATCACCTGTCTTCAAAAGAAAGCCATGTGCGTACTTGGGTAGACCCTTGGTCTGTGAAGAAGAATGTGGTATCAGAATTGGAAGAATACTTACTAACAGCATATGATATGCAAGTGACACAACACTGCTTGCTGAGAGTGAAGTTGATTTGAAACATTTACTCATCAAGATCAAAGAATATAGCCTTCGGTGTGGATTACATCTCAATCTAAGAAACCAAAAATGTGTACAACCAGACTAATAAACAATATCATAATAAATGGTGAAGGAATTGAAGTTATCATGGATTTGATTCCACTTGGCAATCAATATCTGTGGAAACAGCAGACAAGAAATCAATTGATTTATTACACTGGGCAAATCTACTGCAAAAGTCCTCTGTAAAATGTTAAAAGGCGAAATTATCACTTTCATGACTAAGATGCATCTAACCCTGGCACGTCGTATGCATACAAAAGTTTGCCACTGAAGAAGGATGATCAAAGAAGAGTTAATTCATTTGAAATGTGATGTTAGCAAAGAATATTGAATATCGAGTGTACTGTGGGCTTGTGGTAGAGGGGAATGAACTGGTTGGTCTAGAGGCCAAGCCAAGTGCTGTTGAGTTGGTTCCGACTCATGATGACCCTAGAGGCCGGAGTAGACTAGAGTATTCAAGGAGCACCTGGTGGATTTGAACTGTCAACCTTGTGGCCTGGAGGAAGTACAACAAATATTGCCTCTTAGAAGTGAATACAGTAAGACTTCACCTTGCTTACTTTGGAGGCATCATCAGACAGGACCAGTCACCAGAGAAGGGTATCATGTTTTGTGGGAGTCAACAAGCAGGAGGGGTTCCTCCATGAAATGGGTTGACATAACAGCCGCAACATAGCCATGGTTGTGAGGATGTCACGGGACCTGACAGTGTTCTGTTCTGTTATGCAGTGGATCACTATGAACCACAGCAGACTCAGTGGCGCCTGTTATGGATTGAATTGTGTCTCCTGCCAAACGTGTATCAGTTTGCCGATGCCGTGATTGCCAGGATTTTGTCATCTATATGATTTTCATATATGTTGTAAATCCTACGTTTCCAATACTGGCATGGGATTAGAGGCAGTCATGTTAATGAGGCAAAACACAACAAATACTCTGTTTTAAGTCAGTCTCTTTTAAGATATAAAAGAAAGAAGCGAGCAGAGAGACATAGGAACCTCATACTCTCAAGAAACAAGAGCCAGGAGAATAGTGTGTCCTTTGGACTCAGGGTTCCTATGCTGAGGAACACCTTGATTGTGGATGATTGATGGAGGGGACCTTCCTCCAGAACTGACAGACAGTCTTCCCTTGGAGCTGGCCTCCTGAATTTGGACTTCTATCCTATGAGACAATGAACTTACCTTTGTTAAAGCCATGTAATGGTAGAATTTCTGGTCTAGCAGCAGTAATATCTAGGACAGTACCTAACAACAAGAAGAACAGTAGTTGTAAAGTGGTATTTAATAGTGATTTGATATAGGTTTCTTTAATGACTAATGATCTTTTCACATGATTATTTGTATATCTTGTTTGTAGAATTTTCTGTTCACGTCCTTTAGCCATCTTTAAATGGGGATCTTTGTCTTTTTATTAGTGAACTATAGGAGTTTTTAAGATATTGTGGATAGCCACATGCAAAAGAATGATGTTGAACCTGTGACTTATACAGTACACAAAATTTAACTCAAAGTATAAAACTCACCCCGGGTCGCCATGAGTTGGATCTGACTGGATGGCACTTGGCTTGGCTAGGTCATCTTTACAATCTTGGATTTGACCTTTAGATTCTTAGATATGACACCAAAAATACAAGCAACAAAAGAAAACATAAATTGAACTTCATAAGAATTAAACTTTTTTTGCAACAAAGATATTAGCAAAAAATTGAAATAATAGTCTGCAGAATGGGAGAAAATACTTGCAAATCAGATATTTGATAAGGGCTGGTATCTATAATATATAAAGAACTCAACTTAACAGCAGAAGACAGTGCGAAATGGGGAAAGGACTTGAATAGGTTAGGATGAATGTAATAATAAAAGAAATGAAAATAAGTGTTGACAAGAATGTGAAGAGATTGAAACTCTTATACATTGCAGATAGAAATGTAAAATGGTACAGCTGCTGTGGAAAATAGTCTGGAGCTTACTCAAAAATTTAAACATAAAAATACCATATGACCCAGCAATTCTAAAGTATATACCCACATAAATAGAAAAGAGGTACTCAAAACATATATATGTACACATATGTTCATAAAAGCACTATTCTCAGTAACTAAAAGGTTGAAATTAAGGCCCAAATGCCAATCATTGGGTAAATGGATAAACGAATTTTAGTATATACATACAATGGAATACTACTTTATTCATAAAAAGGAATGAAGTACTGATAATGCTACAGTGTGGATCTCTGAAACATTTTGCTAAATGAAAGAAGCCAAACAGGAGAGGCCTCATATTGTAGGATACCATTTATATGAAATATGAAAAATAGATAAATTTCTAGAGACAGAATGTAGATTGGTGGTTACCAGGGACTGAGGAAGGAGGGAAATAAGGAGTGACTACTTAATGGGTAAAGCATTTTATTTTGGAGTGATCGAAATCTTTTGAAACTAATTAGTGGTGGTGGTTGTACAGCCTTGTTAATGTACCAAATAACCAGTGATTTGTTCACTTTAAAATGGTTAATTTTATGTCATGTCAATTTCACCTCAAATTATTTTTAAAAAAACTGCTGAATTTACATTTTAAGAGGTAGATTTTATGATATGTAATTATATCTCAATTTGAAAGCAAGTTTTATCAGGCCAGCAGCGTCTATTGGTATTATATTGTTGTTAGGTGCTGCTGAGTTGGTTCCGACTCATGGTTGACCCTGTGTAAAACAGTGCAAAACACTGTCCAGTCCTGTGCTAGGCCCGGAATCATTGTTAGGCTTGTGCCTACTTTTGTAGCCTCTGTTTCAGTTCATCTCATTGAGGGTCTTCCTCTTTTTCACTGACTCTCTACTTTACCAAGCATGATGTCCTTCCCCAGGGACCAGTACCTCCTGGCAGCATATCCAAAGTGTGTTAAGACATACTTTTGCCATCCTTCGTTCTAAGCAGCATTAGGGTTGTATTTCTTTTGGCAGTCCATGGTTTGTTCAGTATTCTTCTCCATCACTGCAATTCAGAGGTGTCCATTCTTTTTCTGTCTTCCTTATTAATTGTCTGGCTTTTGCATCCATATGATGCAGTTGAAAACCCTGCTGCCGTAGTGGTTGAGTGCTATGTCTGTAGCCAAAAGGTCAGCAATTAGAATCTGCCAGGCACTCCTTGGAAACTGTGGAGCAGTTCTGCTCTGTCCTGTAGGGTTGCTATAAATCGGAATCAACTCAACAGCAGTGTGTTGAGTTGGGTTTGGTTTATGATGCAACTGAAAATACCATGGCTTGGGTCAAGTGCTCCTTAGTATTCAAGGTGACATCTTTGCATTTCCACACTTTGAAGAGCTCTGTCTCAGCATCTTTGCCCAATGCACTGCCTCTTGATTTCTTAACTCCTGCTTCTATGGACATCAGTTGTGAATGCAAGTAAAATGAAATCCTTGACAACCTCAGTTTCTTGCTGTGTGTCATGATGTTGCTTATTGGTCCAGTTTGGATAATTTATGTTTTCTTTATGTTAAGGTGTAATTTGTACTGAAGGCTGTGGTCTTTGACCTTGAGCAGTATTTCAAGTCTTCCTCACTTTCCACAAGCAAGGTTATGTCATCTACATAATGCAGGTTGTTAATGAGTCTTCCTCCAGTCCTGATGCCCCGTACTTCTTCATGTAGTGCAGTTTGTTTTATTTGCTTGGCATACAATTTGAAAAAGTATGATGAAGAGATACAACCTGATGCACGCCTTTTCTAACTTTAAACCGTCCAGTGTTCCCGTCTTCTCTTCAAACAACTACTTCTGTACCCACGTACAGATTCCTCATGAGCACAGTGAAGTGTTCTGGAATTCCCATTCTCTGGAGCGTTATTCATAATTTGTTATGATCCACACAGTAAAATGCCTTTGTATAGTCAATAAAACACAGGCGAACATCTTCCTAGTATTCTCTGTTTTCAGCCGAGATCCACTAGTGTTATAGAAGGAATATAGACATAAAATCTTACACAGTTGCAGGAGAAGCTATGGAAATGAAAGTCCAAAAGATGGTATTAGAGAAGGCCCAGTATCTGAGAAGGAGTTACTAGTCAGTCTCAGAGCCAACCACTTTCCGTCTGTGAAATAGGAATTGAAAAAGGACTTAGTAGACAGGTCTTCCAGAAGCTGCTGCCTCTGCAGCTGCCTCATCTCTGAGTCACAGCCAAGCACCACACCTGTCGATTAGCAGAGGTAGCACAGTGGGAAAGAAGAGTGAAAAGTGTAGTGTAGGTGAGTGAAGACAATCTGGAACCCCGGGGCGTTTCAACCTTAATTTCTGCATCTGATGATGAGTCAAGACCTGCGGAGTTAATGCTGCTACTTCACTTCTGCCGTATCTCACAGAAGTCCCTCTTTTAGCCAACTCTAACCAAAAGCCATGGAGAAACAGTTGACATGGCACAAACTGCCAAAATACTTAACGGTAGATAGGTTACACGAAGGAGCTCAGGCGAATGCCAACAAGGTCCTGAATCAAGAACTTGACAGTGGAGAGAGAGAAAACGATGGCTAGAAATAGAAAGACTTAGTAGGTAACTGAACAAGTTTGATAGGGAGCATGAAAGACAGTGATGCCTTTATAAGTATTTTGGTGTTTTGGTCTTTGGAAGAACAGTGCTGCAGTAAATAATGGCAAGAATTTGAACTTTGAAAATGGAGTTGCCTACATACAGTGAAACAGCTAGAATACAGCAAGGCTCCTTATTTTTCTGTGTCTTGTAAATTTTCTGCTGTTGACAGAGTAAAGTGTTACCACTTTTCTTTTGTTTTAGTGGAACATAATTTGAGTTTTCCTTCTCTGACAGGTTTTCACCTTACATGGGTTATAACTTGCCCAAGTTTTGCTGTATAAATACAGTTAATCAAACTGTGAGACTCTGAAGAAGTCAGCTAGAACAAACTGGGGTGGTTGACCTTGATTAAAAAAGTCTTTTGTAGAATAAGCTTATGACCCAAAACCACCCAGTGCTGGCTTAAGACCAAGATATGTAAAATCTTTTGTTCCTGTTAATCATATCTGGTATCTTAGTCTCTTCATCATGTCTTATGACAGAAAAGACAAAATTCGGAAAGTTGGTATGATTAAAATCATTTGTGTATATTTTGTACTTCAGGAAAATGAATTTGCACAGGCCAGCAGCTATGCTGATTTAGCTGTGAACTCAGATAGATACAATCCATCAGCACTTACGAATAAAGGGAATACAGTTTTTGCAAATGGGGATTATGAGAAAGCAGCCGAGTTTTACAAGGAGGCTCTGAGAAATGATTCTTCTTGTACTGAAGCGCTTTATAATATCGGTAAGTGAAACAAGGTGAAAATTGCCTTTTACAGATACCCAGCAGTAGCTGAAAGGGCTTCAGCTTATTAGAGGGAGGAGTTAACTTCCTTCTAACAAAAAGTTGAAAAGGAAGCTATTACCAATAAAATTATAGATTATTGTAAATGGAATTAATGATTCAGAAGGTATGCACATGTAGTATTTTGATAAATATTGCACTCATTAATGATTTTTCCAATTTCTGATTCCACCAGAGTATATAAGAGTGATTTCCCAAATTCTTGCTAATACTGGAAATTATTCTTTTCAACTTTCATCAGACTGGTAGAAAAGAAAAACATCTTTGTTTTTAATTATGATTAATTTTAAATGTCATACAGGAAAAAAATACCAATATACCAATCTACTACCTAGATTTAACTTATGTTAACATTTTACAATAACATCAGATTTTGTTTTTAATAAAATGTTACAAGAGTTGAATGTCCACTGCTGTCCATTCCCTTCTTTGCTTCTCAAAGGTCATTTGAAACTGATACAATTCCTTCCTGTTTGTATTTCTGTAATATTGCAAACACATATTGATGCGTTTGCCATGAGCTGGATCTGACTCGATGGCACTTGGCTTCACTTTGGTTACTGTTTCTTGGATTATTATTGTAAAACTGTCATGGGGGCAGTTTCTAACCTCCTCTAACTCTGTGAGGTGAAGAGAGAATCACCAGCATGCCTCTATCCTCCAACCTTTTTACCAGCTCTGACACCAGCCATCCCTCCTACAGTATTCTCTAATTTTCTGTGGGTTTGATAATTGATTAAAATTGCCACACACGGTTCAGAGGCAATATTCATGAGGATGGGGTTTATTAGGGAAGGAGCAGGTTACAATTCAGCTCAGGATACAGCTCTTCTATCAGGACAGCCTCTTCCCACCCAGTGGCAAGTCTGTCTCTGGTCCACAACCCCTCAACCTACTGTCTGCCCTGCTCGGGTACCTGTTACAGAGCTCTTTTAGCTCTGCTGGTGAGTGACCAGAGGCACCCTGCTCCATCAATAAACCTTGATGAGAAGACCCTTAGTTCTAGCTCTGTGGGTCAGCCAGCCTATCTCTACCAAGTGCCTAGAGACACTCTGCTTCACCAGCAAGCCTGCTAGCCAAAGGCACTCAGCTTTGCAGCTCTGTGGGCTGGGAAGCCCACTGTGTTTTCTCCCGCCAGTCTCCTGCCTTTGTTGCTTGTGTTGCCACCACTTCTCTGTGACAGCCCTCTGTCTCAGTCTTCTGGTTCCAGTAGCTGCTTAGCACAGAGATCCTTAGTCCAAAGGACTTGCTGTGTTCCTGGTTCTTCTTTCTTGTTAGTGCTCTTGAGACCCTCTCTGCTCTGGGATTGACTACTCTTTCATGCCTAGCAGGATGGCAGACATGACCACTGTCCTTGTTAGAGTTCCGGGTACCTTATTTGCATGTTCCCACCCCAACAAGGGTGCCATGCACCTTATTTACACTGTTAACAAGCTACTCATGCTCAAATGTTGAGTAGTCCTTGGTTAGTGCTTTATATTTAAGAGTTTTCATTTAAAATTTAAAGAGCTGATTTGGATCTCTGAGTACGTGAGTAAAATTTAATGGACTAGTACCTCACTGTGGGATGATCCCTCTGGTCTCTTTAGTTGGAGACCTGATGATCAGTCAGTTTTATCTTTCCTCCCAGAAAAGACTCTTTTCTCCTCCTGAAGGATGAAAGAAGACTTGTCTGCCAGCCTGTGAGAATAGGGAAGAGTTGGGAATAGAGGAGGCCTGGAGGAGTTAGCAATTTTAGATAAAAATCGGGGAAGGCCTCACTAAAAAGGTAACATTTAAAGTGATATTTGAAGGAAGTGAAGATAACCCTTGGGTATCTGGGAAAAGAGCATTGCTGGAGGAGGGTAGAGAAATGCAAAGTCCAGAAAACAGGAACTTGCTTGCCTAAATATGTAGTATATATTCTTTTTATAAATTCTAATATTTTTTGTAGTCTGTTGCTCACCACTTAACTATATAATTTCTTTTGTTAAACAGAAATTTTTAGTAGTATTTATATAATCACATTTGCCATTTTTAGAAATTTGGCTTCATTTGTTTATTGCTGTAGGAAGCACTCATAGATTGAGTAGTGTCCCCCCAAAATGTATATATCAATTTGACTAGGCCATGATTCCTAGTATTGTGTGATTGTCCACTATTTTGTCATCTGATGTGATTTTTCATGTGTTCTATATCCTACCTCTGTATTGTTAATAGGTAAGACAGGTGGTGGTTACAATTAATGACACAAGACTCAGTCTACAAGAGTAGATTGTGCCTTGAGCCAGTCTCTTTTGAGATATAAAAGAAAAAAGCAAGCAGAGAGAAAGGTCAACCTCATACCACAAACAAAGCAGTGCTGGGAAGAGGGCATGCCCTTTAGGCCAAGGGTTTCTGCATTGAGAAACTCCTAGTCCAGGAAAAGATTTATGACAAAGATCTTCCTCCAGAGCCGACAGAGAAAGCCTTCTCGTGGAGCTGATACCCTGAGTTTGGACTTCTAGCCTACTAGACTGTGAGAAAATGTATTTCTGTTTGTTAAGGCCATCCACCTGTCATATTTCTGTTAGAGCAACACTAGATGACAAAGACAGAATTCCTTCCCTACCCCAAGAGTATAAAATTATTTTCCTTTAATACTAATTCATTTTGTTTTTTCTGTTTATAATGATTTATAATATTTTCTATTTATAAAATTTTCTATTTATAATGATTTATAATGATAATGATTTCAATTTATTTTCATGAAATAAGAAATCGAAGTTTTTTATTTGTATATACTCAATCATCCTGGCACCATTTATTGGCTAGTTCCTTCTTTCCCACTGATTTTACATGCCCATTAACTAAATTCTATAACGGAATCAATTTCTAAACCTCTCTGTCATTCTGTATCTCTAAAATTATTGAAGCTGTATCGCATGTTTTGGTATCTCTAAGGAAACCTTCCTTGCATCTCCATTGTTCTTTATAAACAAAATTTCTCAGTTCAACTTCATTTTCTCTTCTGGGAGGATATTCACATCCAAATAAAGATTTATTCTGTTTCTTTGAGTAAATCACTAACAAGAATAATGCTAACTTTTTTATTTGTTTTTTAAGGCCTTACCTATAAGAAGCTAAACCGGCTAGATGAGGCTTTGGATTGTTTCCTGAAACTTCATGCAATTCTACGAAACAGTGCCCAAGTTCTTTACCAGATAGCAAATGTGTATCTATTTGAAAAACTTTACAGACTGTTATTAATTCACTGAGTGATTGAATTAGAAGTTATTAAGTAAGCCTAATGAATTCACTGATGATGATAATGTTTTAAAACCTAACTACCAGGTTAATGTGTGATGAAAATACTATTTGAGTGATCCTGCTTTTTAAAGATCATCTGTATTGTAAGAATTATTTAAAGGCTAATGCTATCAATTTTTGGAAATAGTTGAAGTACTTGAGCATGACATTTTTAGTACACGTAAGCTATCCCTTGAAAGCAGGAATCTTTGAAACAGTAACTTAGTAATTAGTTAAATGGAAAATAATTTTCCTTAGTTCTTAGTGCTATTGATCATGCTTAGATAACTTGTTATAACTGACATGTAAATATAATGAACATGACTTTCCAAGATCCTTTGCTCTCCAAAATTTTGCAGTACTTCATATGAATTATTTGTTTAGTTAGCAGTCATTTGCTGATACACCCTATATGTACCAGCATTATGTTTAAATCTTTGGAGAATATAGACATATAAAAGTTCGCTCTCATGTCAGCTTCTTCTACAACTCTTAGCTTGTGTTTTTAGTAGTACTTTTGGCAGAGGAAATAAAAAAAATTAATGAAAGTTGTAGTTTTATAGCATCTGACCCCGCAGTTATTCCTTTTACTATTATAATTTGTCTGTTTTCCATTTAATTTCTCCAAAATTGCCATTACCAGGGCCTGATAACGCCCAGCTCATGATCACTTTGGATCCAGTCAAGCAATTGATCTTTTTGGGGTTGTTTGGATACCTTTCCTTGTTTTTATTTTTTCTTATGATAATCAGATTTATCATCACTAAAATCAGAATCCTCCATTTTTAGTGAAACTTTGGATTACGTATTTTTATTTCATTGAGATATGAAAATGTATGTGTTTAATAGAAGTGTAAATAAATAATCTGAGTATGTGCAGAAGACTTGGTAGGAACTAGGGAAAACTTCAGAAAAGGTACTCCCTATCCTTGGTCTTATAATCTAATTAGGAAAAACTCAGAAGAAAAATACGTGAAAACTACTGCCTCATTAATAAGAGATGGAATAATGGAAGACATATTCAGGGCAAATTTTGAGCAGTGCTTTGAAGTAACTGAATTCTACTAGGAACTTGAGAGTTGGTCTTAGTGGGTAGTAATGAAACAAAAGGAAAAGCAGGGTGTATGGAGGGAACAAAAATGCTATTTACAGTACTACTACATTTTCCATCCCTCCTCCTGAAAAAAATCCAGAGTTAACAGTATTATATGGCACGTTAGTGTAGGCTAAAAAATATCTTTATTGTAATGTTTTTTTAGGTTTGCTTATTGATTAATGAATTTATAAAAAAATATATTATTCTTAACTGACATTGCACAAGGTATGAATTAATGGAGGATCCAAATCAAGCTATTGAATGGCTGATGCAGTTGATCAGTGTTGTTCCAACTGACTCTAGAGCTTTGTCTAAACTAGGAGAACTATATGATAGTGAAGGAGATAAGTCTCAAGCTTTTCAGTATTATTATGAGGTAAGTTTATAATCTTAACTTCCACTTTGTGAAATTTTATTGTTAAAAAAAAGGCAGCAGGCCTTATTTAAAATTATTATGGTCAAATATGTGTAGCACTAAACTTGGCATTTTAACTTTTTAAATACATAATTCATTGACATCAGTTATGTTTATCAGGTGGTTCCTCCCATCACCACTATCCATTTCCAAAAGTTTATGTCACAGCAAACCATAACCCAGTACACCGTCAGCAGTAACTCCCATTCCTTCCTTCCCCATCTGCCGGTCACCACTAGTAAACTTGTCTGTGTGCATTTGCCTAATCTAGATGTTTCATGTAAGTGGGTTCATATACTGTTTGTTCTTTGGTGGCTAATTTATTTTATTCAGCAAAATGTTTTAAAGACTCATTCATGTCATAACATATATCAGAATTTCATTTTATTTTTATAGAGGAAAAATATTCTGTTGTATGGATATACCGTATTTTGTTTATTCATCTGTTGATGGATACTTAGGTGGTTTTTATCTTTTAACTATTGTGAATAATGCAGTGATGAAAAGTGTTGTACATGTATCTGTTTGAGTCTCTGCTTCCAAGTTATTTGTGTATATACATACAAATGGAATTACTGGGACATGTGGTAATTCTTTGTTTAACTTTTTGAGGAGCTACCAAACTGTTTTCCATGACTGTTGACCCATGCTACAGTCCCACCAGAAATGCATGTGGTTCTAGTTTCCTCTATATCTTTGGCACCACATGTTGTTTTCTGTTTTTTTTTTCTGATAATAGCTACCCTAATTGGTGTGAGGTGGCGTCTCATTGTGGTTTTGATTTGCACTTACCTAATAACTAATTAGGAGCCCTGGTGGTACAGTAGTTAAGAGCTGTGGCCACTAAATCAAAGGTCGGCAGTACAAATCCAACAGCTTCTCCTGAGAAACCCTATGGGCAGTTCTGCTCTGTCTTAGAGGCTCATTATGAGTCAGAATCAACTCAGTGCAATGGATTTCTTTTGGGAAGTTTGATAACTAATGATACTGAGCATCATTTCATGTGCTTATTACTATTTGTCTTTTTTGACAAAATGTCAGCTCAGGTCCTTAGCCCATTTTCTAGGTGTGGCAGTAAACCTTTTAATTTGTAGAAGCTAAAAATACTAATATTTAAATGAGTGAGAATCTATTTAAAATAATACAAAGCATTCTTGAAGTATATATTTAGCTTTTGATTAATAAATAAAAAGTGCAAATTTGTTTTTTTCTTGACGCATGAGTTTTATCCCTTGTTGATTGTGTTAAATATTTCATTTGGTTCACCAATCATATAGCAGTACATCAAAAAGATATTCATAGATAGTTGGAAAATACATCAAATATTTCAAGTTTTTAAAATCTTATATAGTTTTAAAACTTGTAAGGTACATCTGACAATTCCTTTTTTTAGTAAAAAGTTTCATATTTGATAAGTTAATATAGTCAAGAAGTAAATGATGTACTACCACTGAAGTTCTGTGGCTAATTTCCATATTTTTTCCAGTCATATCGATATTTCCCTTCTAACATTGAGGTCATTGAGTGGCTGGGAGCCTATTACATCGATACCCAGTTTTGTGAAAAAGCCATTCAGTACTTTGAAAGAGCTTCCCTTATCCAGTAAGTAATTATTATTTTATACATAGTTGAAAGTCTTGTTGATTTTTTCCCTTTGAATAATTTGTAGTAAACATATTTAGTTCAAGAGAAAACATTAATGAACATATATGTATTTCCATTTTCTTAATGTTCCATTTTACCTGGTCTTTATTATGATAAATATATTCCCCTTACATAAAATGTAAAAGATATCTTTTTTAAAGTACTTTATGTATTTTGTTATTCACATCTCAGCAAACAACTGTTATTTCTTTTATCCATCAGAAAATGAGACTGTTCCAGTCCTAGACAATATTTCATTACTGAGAGAGTCCTAATAGAAAAAAGTTGCCCAATCTGGAAATATTCTGTAAATAGTAGAAAGAATAAATAAATAGTAGTATGATCACACAATGGGATACTCTATAGCAATTAGGATAAATTATAACACCATAAATGGCTGGATCTTACAGCCATAATAATGGGCAAAAAAAGCTACACATAGAAGACTTACTATATGATTCTACTTATAGTGGAGTTCAAAACCAGGCAAAAACTACAGTGTTCTACATCAGGATAGTAGTTACCTTTAAAGAGAAAACAGAGGTAGTGATTAAAAGGGGACTGAAGAAGACACTTAGGGTATTGGAAATGTTCTGTTTCTTAAAGTGGGTGATGCTTACATGCATGTTGAATTTATGGTTTTGTGCAGTTTTCCATATGTATTGTACATTACAATAAAAAATTTGAAAATTAGAGAAAAAATGAAATACAAGCCAAGAAAAGCAATACTCAGAGGTGGAGGTGACATGATGCCATAGACAAAAGCACCATGCCATCCCTGTATCAGAAAGACCCAAGAAACTTAAGTCCTGGAACCCTGAGGATCAAATGAAGGAATAAAGAACTCAACCAACCACTGAATGGAGTAAGAAACTGACAGAGAACAAGGAGAGATACAAAGTAGAGATTCATTATCAGCTAACCTGGCACGGATGCACCATCATGGACCCCTCAGCCACCAAGAACAGTGGATAAGGGAGTACAGGAAGGCAGCTTCACAGAGCTCCTAGCAAGAGACAAAATACGCAGTAACCATCTCTACATCTTCAGAAACTGAACTGCACCTCTTGGTTGGGGACCCTCTGCCAGTGGGCTCTGTTGGGGAACTTTTTTCCTTCTATTTTTCTGGTCTTTCCTTTGCTTCCTCCTGAACACTTAGTGTCTTTTTCTTCCTTCTGTTTCTTGTCTGTCTCTACCTTCCTTCATTTATTTTTTCCTGAACACCTGACTGCTTATGCATTTCTGGTTTTTTTTTCCCCCCAGTTTCTTGTCTCGCTATCCCTTCTTTTCTCCCAACCACCGTGGCATATGTGCTATGTCTGTCCCTTCTTAACAAGCTGTGCCAAAATACCCGGGAGGAAAGCCACCAGCACACAACATCCCTGGGTCTGTGCCTCTTCAGTGGCAGTCTCCGTTAGCAGCCTTTTTAAATTTTGGCTTCTGTTTTTCTCTCCTCTCTCTCTTCATTTCCATACTCAGTTCAACACATTGCACCACCCTTCCACTGTCTACCTGCACTTTGTGCTGACCATTCCATTCACAAGCAGAACACTAGAACCTGCCCTGTACTGCCCTCAAGTCCTAGCCTATTGGTCTTCACACCTGCCACAAACAAGCCTTCCCATCCTTCCCACTCCACTGGACTTGCTCTGCTGCGCTATGGCTGAGAAACTGGCCTGCCCATTGGACAAGGTGGTGAGAAGTATTGTGCCCACAAACAAAGAAGTAACAAAGTACACCCAGCCCACCTGCCCAGACCTAAACAAATTAAAAAGCAGGACAAAACAAACAAATGTACAGTCAGTAAGTGAAGAAAATAATTAGTAAATGTCCTGAAGACAACAGACAATATCAAAATACATTTGAAAATAAAACAGGACCAGATGGTTCTAGTAGGCATCCAAAATAAAATACCAAATAACCTTCTGGTAGGAGAAAAGGCATCAAAACTACTTGATAGGGAATTCAGATCTTTAATAACCAGGGCTATCCAAGACATGAAGACAAAAATGCAGACTAAAAGAAGGAAAAAAGTGGACAAAATCATAGAAAAGACACATTAAACAAAGGAAGAATTACTGAAAATCATACAGGAACAAAATGTTAAACGTACAACTGTAAATCATACACAGCAGTAATTAAAAATTCAGAATACAAACAAAAAGCTTTCAGAAATGGATAATGTCATAGAAAGTTTGAAAAGCACATTTGAACAATGGAAGACAGAATCAGCCAAATTGAAGACAGATCCTTCCATACCACTTATGAGAGAAAAATCAGAGAAAGGAATGAAAAAAAAAAACCTTCAAACAATGTGGGATACAATCAAAAGGAAAAATATGTGAGTGATCAGAGTTCAGAATAAGGGGAGGAAACAGGAAACACAGAGTATCATTGATATCCTAATATCATGAATGATGAAAAGGTGATCATCTGAGAAACTCAGTGAACCCATATAGGATGGACCCCTGAAAGAAAATCAACAAAGACTATCATCATCACAGTCACTGAAACCAGTAACAGAAAAGGAATCCTGAGAGCAGTTCAAAAAAACAAGTCACATACAGAGGGGAAACAATAAGACTAAGCTCAGCAGAACCATGCAAGTAAAAAGGCAATCAGAGAGTCAGGTCCAAGATGTCAAAGTAGTGAAACACTTCACTCTAACAACAAAGACCCAAAAGAACAAATGAGTCCATTACGTATGAAACCCTTGAACATCAAAGAGAAATTAGACTGAGCAAAGGGGAAGGCAGAATAGGTCCAGAAGTAACAAGGACTACTCAGACCTGACCCACCAGGAATCAGCTTTAGCCAGTGTGGTGAACAGAGCAGAGGCTTTCAGAGGGCATCCTCCCCAGTGGGAGAAAAAGAGCTGCACAGAGTACACCGGAGCCTCCAGTACCTGTTGGAAGCTAAGTGGCTTCCATCTAATCTGGCATGCATGTGGATCCAAATGTTTTCTTTTGGGATAAAACTGTCTCCCTTTTCCCAAAGCTTTGCTCTTCCCTCTCTGCATTTTGCCTGGCTGTGGAGTGTGACACCATTAACTGAGCCAGAAACCACTTGATTTTACCAGTTGGTGCAGAAAAGGCAGTTAACAAAGTCCAACATCCATTTATCTTAAAAACTTTCAGTAAAATAGGAATAGAAGAAAAATTCCTCATCACAATAAAGGACATGCATACAAACCCAACAGCCACCATCATTCTAAGTGGAAAAAGTATGAAAGCATTCCCCTGGAGCAAGCAAATCAGACAAGGATGCCCTTTGTCAAAAATTTATTCAGCATTGTTCTGGAGGTTCTAGACAGAGCAGTTATGCAAGATTAAGAAATAAAGGGCATCCACATGGGTAAAGAAAAAGTAAAAGTATCTTTATTTGCTAATGATACAGTCTTAGGCACTGAAAACTGAAGAATCTGCAAGAAAACTACTGGAACAAATAGTTCAGCAAATTATCAGGACACACCATAAACATACAAAAAAAACAGTTGGATTTCTTTTATACCATCAAAGAGTAAATCACCAAATCAATACTATTTAAAATCCCCCCCGAGAAGATAAAATGTTGTTGTTAGGTGCTGTTAAGTCAGTTCCAACTCATACAGACCCTGTGCACAACAGAACGAAATACTGCCTGATCCTGTGGCATACCCACAGGCGTTTTTATGCTTAATCCCATAGTTGCGGCCACTATGTCAAATCTGTCTTGTTAAGGGCCTTCCACATTTTCACCTAGCCTCTACTCTACCAAGCATGGTGTCCTCCTCCAGGAATTGATCCTTCCTGACAGCATGTCCAAGATATGTGAGACACGGTCTTGCTATCTTTGCTTCCAAGGAGCACTCTGGTTATACTTCCTCCAGAATGGATCTGTTTGTTCTTTGTCATTCCGTGGTACATTCAACATTCTTCTCCAACACCACAATTCAGAGTCATCAGTTCTTGTCTTCCTTATTCATTGTCCAGCTTTTGCATGTATATGCTGGGATTGAAAATACCATGACTTGGGTCAGGCTACCTTAGTCTTCAAGATGACAGCTTTTCGACACTTAAAATCAGAAGTCCTTTGCAGCAGATTTTCCCAGTGCAGTGCATCTTTTGACTTCTTAACTGCTGCTTCCATGGACATTGATTATGGACAAGTGAAATGAAATCCTTGACAACAACCACTTTGAATTTGGCACTTTGTTTAAAAGCTAGAAATATAAATACCATAAGGTCGGATCTGACTGGACGGCACTTGGCTTGGCAAGGTCTAACAATTCCACTGCTTGGAACATATGTAAAGAAATAAGGGCTGTCACATGAATAAATACATGCATACCAGTGTTTACTGCAGCATCGTCCACAGTAGCAAAAAGATAGAATCGACCTGAGTGCCCATCAACAGATGAATGGATAAAGAAACTGTGGTGTGTTCACACAATGGAATACTTTGCAATGATAAAGAACAGTGATGACTTTGGGAAACATAACATGAATGAATTTGGAAGACATTATGCTGAATGTAATTAGTCAGTTGCAAAAGGACAAATACTGTATGAGACCACTATTATAAGGACTCAAGAACAGGTTTAGACACAGCAGACAGCAGTCTTCTATGGTTACCAGGCTGGGGATGTAGGTAGAGATAGATTCATTGATTAGATAGTGGGTAGAAATTGGGTTACATCAAGGGAGGGCGGCATTTAGTAGAGGGGAGGTCAGCACAACTGGACTAAACCAAAGGCTAAGAGGTTTCCTAAACATAACCCAGCACTTTGAGAGACAGAGTAGCAGGGGCAAGGGTCTGGGGACTGTGGCTTCAGAAGACATCAAGGTCATTTGGTATAATGAATTTTTCTTTTAAGAAAATGTTCTACATCCCACTTTGGTGAGTGGCATCTTGGGTCTTTAAAGCTAGCAAGTGACCATCTAGGTAGCCTCAATTGTTCCTAACACACCTGGAGCTGGGAGAATGAAAGACATCAAAGACATATAGAAACTATGAGCCCAAGAGACAGAAAGAGCCATATAATCCAGAGACTACATTAATTTGAGACCAGAAGAACTAGATGATGCCTGGCCACCACTAGTGACTGCCCTGACAGGGAAGACAATGTAGAGTCCGTAACATAGTGGGAGAAAAATGGATATGCAGAACTAAAACTCTAAAGGCCAGACAGGATGGTCCGACAGACTGGAGGATCCCTGGAAGACATGGCTCTGGACTCTCTGTTAGCCCAGAGCTGAAACCATTCCCAAAGCCAACTCTTCAGACAAAGACTGGACTTCACTGCAAGAGATAAGGAAACCCTGGTGGCCTAGTGGTTAAGTGCTACAGCTCCTAGCCAAAATGTTAGCAGTTCAGATCTACCAGGCACTCCTCAGAAACTCTGATCGGGCAGTTCTGCTGTATCTATAGGGTCACTATGAGCAGGAGTCAACTCAACGGCAGTGGGTTTATAAGAGGTAAAATAATACTGGTGACAAGTTTGCTTCTTGAATTAAATAGATAAATGAGGGTAAGTAGGCAGCTCTTGTCCAGTGATGAGATGAGAGGGCAGAGGGGGCAGGAGCTGGTTGAATGGGCATGGGAAGTACAGGATGTAAAGGAGGAGAGTACTGTCACAGGGTGGAGGTGCAGCTAGAGTTACGTAGCAGTGCACATGCAAACTATGGATGACAAAGTGAACTGGACTATAAACCTTCAGTTAAAGCAGAATAAAATACTTATTAAAAAAAGAAAAGAAAAAGGCAATGTGATGAAGTATATAAAACCTTGGGGAAAAACATTGTCCACCAAGAACAATATATCCTATAAAACTATTGTTCAAATATGATAGTGAAATTAGGGCATTTCTAGATAAATAAAATTAGGAACTATGTAAAAAGCAAAGTAAACTTAAAAGAATTATTAAAGGGAGTCCTTTGGTTATTAAAACAATGCAACAGCCTGAATATAGGGTATAAGACCTCATGAGTCAGATACCAATGTAGGTAATGAGCTCTCAATAATAAAATGAAACTAAAAGATTTACAACAGAGAACCAGAGAAGTTAATCAGAAGTGACAAGTGTCAGAATGATTAAAAGAAATAAATGGTGGAGGTATGATACTTCAAATGGAGAGGAAGTCAAGGCAATACCCATCAATAAAACACTCGTTCAAACTTAGGAAGACAAGGGAAAATTTCAAGATAACTGCAAACAAAGTTAGCATATCTACTTATCAGAATAAAGAAGGAGAACAAAATTTCAGTAAACATAAAATCTATAAAAATCAAAGAAATGAGAAAAAAATCCACATACAAAAAGAATTCAGCACTAGAGAGTAAGAGGGACAAAGAAAATGACAGAACTACAAAAAGGAAAGTACTAAAAAGGAGCAGTCATAAACTCACACTTGTCCATAATCATGCTGAATGTAAGTGACCAAAAAACTGGAAAACCAACCCACTGCCATCAGGTCAATTCTGATTCACAGCAAACACTTCACAAAAGGCAACAAAGTACGTGTTCTTTTACAACACAGGAACATTGTCCAGAATAAACCACCTTGTAGGCCACAAGCCAACCCTCAACAAAATCTAACATGTGAAGATAATACAGAGTATCTTCTCTGATCACAGTGTAGCAAAAGTAGAAATTAATAGCTAGAAGAACAAGGGGAAAACATCATATGCATGAAAATTGAGTAACACCCTGCTTAGAAACCACTAGGTAATTAAAAGAAATCAAAGGTGGACTTAAAAAAAAATTAGAATCAAAAGAGAATGAAAATACGTTATACCAAAACCTTTGGGAGACAGCAAAAAAAGCACTCAGAAGTGAGCTTGTAGCAATAGATGCACACATCAAAAAAGAAGATCAGGAAAAAACTCAAAACATTAGCTACACAATTCAAGTGGAGAACAGTAAAAGAAGCCAACAGCCAACAGAAGAAAGAAAATAATAAAGATCAGAACAGAAGTAGAGAACAGAAAAACAGTAGAAAGGATCAGCAAAATCAGAAGTTGGTTCTTTGAAAGGATCAAGAAAACGGACAAACCTTTGACTAAATTGGCAAAAAAAATGGAAGAAGATGCAAATAACCCAAATAATAACAAATGAAATGGGGGATGTTACAGCAGACCCAGCCAAAATAAATAGGATCATAGCAGGGTACTGTGAGAAACTGTACACCAACTAGTTTGAAAACGTAGAGGAAATGAACACACTTCTCGAAACTTGCTACCTACTCAAACTAACACAAAGTGAAGGTAAAATCTGAACAGACCTGTAGCAGGAGAAAAGCTTGCAAAGGTTAAATAAAAAAAAAGACACAACAATAAAAAGAGCCCAGTCCCAGATGGCCTCATTGGAAAATTATACCAAGCATTCAGAAAACAGCTTACACTAGTACTCCTTCAACTATTTCAGAACATAGAGAAGGGAGGGATATTTCCAGATTCATTCTGTGAAGCCAACATAACCCTGATACCAAAACTAGACAAAGGCACTAAAAAAAAGAAAAAGAAAATTACAGACCAGTGTCTCTCATGAAATAGATGCAGAAGTTCTCAACAAAATTCTAGCCAGTAAAAGTCAGCATCATGTCAACGAAGTAAACCATGACCAAGTGGGATTTATACCAAGAATGCAAGGATGCTTCAACATTAGAAAACCAACATAATCCATCACATAAATAAAAAAATGAAAGGATCTCACAATCATCTCAGTGGACACAGAAGAGGCATTCTACAAAGTCTCAGTGCCTATTCCTGATAATGGGGAACCCAAAGTCAAGAAGGAAAGAGCATAAGCTGTGTAACTTTTGATGGACCATAATTTTAAATGGGCTAATATAAATATGTGAGCCCTGGTGGAGTAGTGGTTAACTGCTGTGTCTGTTAACTAGAACATCAGCAGTTCAAATCTTCCAGGTGCTCCTTGGAAACTATGGGGCTAGTCTACTCTGTAGGGTCGTTATGAGTTGGAATGAACGTGACAGCAGTGAGCTGTTGTTTTTTTTTGTAATAAAAACAAGTGATAAACATGTATAAAACAAGTGATAAACATGCTTAGCTGCTAAATGAAAGATTAGAGGTTTGATTCTACCCATAGTTACCTTAGAAGAAAGGCCTTGCAATCTATTTCTAAAAAACCAGCCATTGAAAACCATGGAACACAGTTCTACTCTTATATGTATGGGGTAATAATTGAGAAGATGATATGTTGTATATTTTCAGTAATAAAAATGATCTGAGAAATGGTCAGAAATTGAAGGATAGTACAGATGTTTAGCTTTGCAAAACCCTTTTGAATATCAGAATTTTTTTGTCTCTAGTTTCATGTAACTTATTTCTTTTTAGGCCTACACGTGTGAAATGGCAGCTGATGATAGCTAGTTGTTTCAGAAGAAGTGGTAAGTGCTTTCATTTGCTATGATATGATGGGGTGAATATGTCTTACATGTAGCAAGGACAGGAATTTGGGGGGGGCCAAAGAGTGGAATGTCATAGATTAAATTGTGTTCCTCCAAAGCATGTGTCAACTTGGTTAGGCTGTGATTCTCAGTATTGTGTGTTGTCCTCCATGTTGTGTGTGTAATTTTGTGTTAAAGAGGATTATGGTGGGATTATAGTACCCTTACTAAAGTCTCATCCCTGATCCACTGTAAAGGGAGTGTCCCTGGAGTGTGTCCCACATCACCTTTCGTCTTAAAAGGAATAAATGGAAAGGGAAGCAAGCAGAGAGGAGAGACTTCATACCACCAAGAAAACAGTGTCCAAAGCAGAGTATGTTCTTTGAACCCCGGGTTCTTGTGTGGAGAAGCTCCTAGTCCAGGGGAAGATTGATGACAAGAACCTTCCTCCAGAGCCAACAGAAAAACCCTTCCCTGGAGCTCCTGCCCTGAATTTAGACTTCTAGCCTGCTAGACTATGAGAGAATACATTTCTGTCTGTTGAAGCTGTGCACATGTGTATTTCTCTTACAGAAACACTAGATGACTAAGACAGTACTTAACCCAAAACATCTTTTTTAACTCTTCCCTGCTACATGAGTAATTTATTATAAAACCAATTGCTTCCTATGAAATTGTATAATATTTAAAAATAACCCTTATTTTATCTTTTCCAGTTAAATTGATGACATTAAATTAGTGTTGGTGTGTAATCACTTTTAATTTTTTCAGTTCATCTGGAATAATCTTTGTAATTGTTAGGAAATTGAAAGGATCATAGTATTTTGCCAGTAAAATACTTTTTTATGTAAGTTTCAGCCATCATTCATTTACTTCTGCTGGAACCTTTTGTCACATTTATTTTATCTGTGAACTTTGCTTCCAAAAGTTATACTGAAATGTGATATATGCCCAAGGCAGACATGAAGCCTTCCTACCAAACTAATAAAATGTAGCAGATTGGATTAAAATTAATACTATTCTTAGCTCTGATAATTTCTATAATATGCTAGTATTTGATGTTCTTGTTTTGTTTTATTTACAGGTAACTACCAAAAAGCATTAGACACTTATAAAGAAATTCACAGAAAATTTCCAGAAAATGTTGAATGTAAGTGAAGTGATAGCTTATGCTTTTAAGATACAAGTTTCCATATTTAATGTTTTAACATATAATATTTGCTACAGTAGTTGTATATAACTGTTCCTATACCCAAAAAAAGAAACCCTGGTGGCATAGTGCTTAAGTGCTATATCTGCTAACCAAAAAGTCAGCAGTTCCTATCTGCCAGGCGCTCCGTGGAAACTCTGTGGGTCAGTTCTGCTCTGACCTGTAGGATTGCTATGAGTCTGAATCGGCTCAACAGCAGGGGCTTTGGGCTATGTCAGAAATAAAAAAGCCATCACACTTGAGATGATTCGAACTCATAATGACACTATACAACAGAGTCTAACTGCCCCATAGGATTTCCAAGGGGCAGCTGCTAGATACAAACCACCTTCCTTTTAGTTAGCAGCCTTAACCACTGTGCAACCAGGGCCTGTGTATAACTATACTACCTTTTAATTCCTAGTTGTTATTAAGTGCTGTTGAGCTGATTTTAATTCATAGTGACTGCATATGTTTAAATATGTGATTATAAGGCCAGAAAATTTAATGTTTTGTATTAATTGCCAGTGGATTTAAACATATTGTGGAATCCTCATCAACAGTAGCTACATCTATATTTTAAAGTTTTATCATAAAAATATGTTTCAAAGTATTCTTTGCATCACTAGGCCTACATACAGTTGTTCCCAAGTAAGTATATTCACTCAGTAATCAGACATTTTTTAAATTTTGTGTTTGTGCAGCTAATAAGTTATCAAAAATAATATTTATTATACCTATCCTGCATGTGCCTTGAAAGTATTTTAATGGCTGACAGAGTTACGATATAATCATATACATAAAAAGTGTGGGGTCCAGTGCAAAAACGAAAATGAGGGAAAGAAAAATAACATAAAAACAGGCAGACATCTTGTAAACCTGGTCCTCTTGCAAAAGGTGGGTCACAGTTTGGCTTTAAACTTTTTAACAGAGCATGCAATTGAAAAGATAAGTCACACTCCTGACTTTCAAAGGACCTACAGGCTATATAGAGTTGCTATGAGTCAGAATCAGCTCAAAGGCTTCAGGTTTGGTTTTTGTGGTTTTACAGGCCAGTGGAGGATATATTAATAAAGGTGATAGTACAAAATGATAAATGATTCATGTCTTCTTACAAGTTATCAGACTTGTACTATAATTGTCTTAGTGTTTTGTTTCATTACTGATTTTTGCTTATTAATGGCTTAGAGGCATTTTATAGAAGAGGCACTTTAAAATTTTTATTTTTTCTCTATAACATACTTCAGTTTTAGAGCAGTTTCAAGTTTACAGAAACTGTAAAAGTAAAAAGCGTTCCCTGTCTCTCTGCTCTCCCTTGCACACAGTGTCTCCTATTAGTGTTAACATCTTACATTAGTGTCGTACGTTTGTTACAGGTGGCGAGCTGAGACTGATAAATTACTATTGACTAAAATCCATAGTTACTTAGAGTTCACTTTTTGTGTTGTGTAGCCCTGTGGGTTTTGACAAATGAATACTGTCTCCTCTGCTGTGCCTGTCCACCCTGCTTTTCCCCCTGAATCCCAGGTAATCACCGACAATTTTTTTAGTCTATGTAGTTTTATCTTGAGAAGACATTTTAGGCTTAATTTTTTTGAGGTTAAAAAATAGTTTCAGAGTTTCTGAAAATAGCCAAGCACTTACAGTACTAGTAATCTTACCAATGCAGATAGCAAATGAATTTTAAACATTAGTTTCATTTTGTTGTTAGCTACTTCTCTTTTGAAAAATTAGATTTATAAAATTACTTATTTCCCACCTTTGTTGCACCAGAGATTTGATATAACCTACAGTAATAGTGTGAATTATTATAATAGACTAAGTATAGGGAATACAAAATAAAGCACATTCCTCTGCTGCGTATTCCAGCTAAATTGTAAATTTCACTCTGAACAGCACAGTGGCCAAAGGAAAGGAAACCACATTAACAGCTGTTGATTTTTTATCATTCATTGATTCTGTCATCAGGAAAAATCATTCAGCAGTGATACCCAGCTTACAGCCCCCGCTGCTTAAACCATTCCAGGGAAGCTGATCCAAACTCTCATCCTGTCTCTGGTCATTCCTAATACCAGTGCATCTGCTGCTGCACAGCCCTGGCTCTCATCCCCAGTCACCTGGGCCCCCAAAATGGGGAGACAGCTTGGGGAGGTTGTCATTAGCTGGCCCCTTTTCGAAGGATACAGGTAAACACAGTCCTTCAGACTGCAGATAGGCAGATGCCAGCACAATAAGTGGAAATTTATTGGAATTTAGCAGAAAAAAAAGCAAGGTTAGGAAGGGCTTTCTGTGCAGCACTTCCATGCCAGCAGAGGACACATTCACACGTCTGAGAACAGACGTTCACTGTATCCATCTGGAAGCTGAACTGAACCTCCACTTTCCAAAGCTTTTTATTGGCCTCACCACATGTCTGTAATCAGTTATATTGTGGTTATGAGCCTCCCAGATGAGCATCTGGGCTTGGGAATTTTATCATGCTGTAGCGCTGTGAGGCTAAGTCAGTATCAAGCCTCCAAGTAGTCAGATTCTCAGGAACCCAGAACAGAAGTTTAAATTGCTTGCTTTACATCACAGTGACGGAATTAAAAAAACAAGTTCTCAGGGAGTAGAAAAAAATTTCCTAATTATTAATTCATTTGCATTGAGACACTCAGAGATTTAGTAGGTAAAGTCATTGAAAGTTGAAATGTATGCTTGTTAAAATAGCATCCCTGCAACAGAGGAAAAAACATCTTTGTAAAGACTGTTTCTTTACTTTTTTCTTTGTTGAAAATAGGCATCTTTCCTTAAAAAGCTAGAAGAGATACCATATGATCCAGCAGTCCCACTCTTAGCAATAAGTGCCACCCTAGAGCCGTAAGAGCCATCAAACAAATACATATGTTCATACCCATGTTCATTGCTGCACTACTCACAACAGCAGAAAGGTAAAAAACAACATAAACACCCACCCACAGACAAGTGGATAAACAAATTGTGGTACATACGTACAGTGGAATACTACCCAACAATGAAGAACAGTGATGAATCTACGTCTTAGAACATGCACAAATCTGGAAGGCATCGTGTTGAATCACAAAAGGACAAATAACATATGAGACCACTATTATAAGAACTCAAGAAAAGACTGACAATGAAAAAAGATTCTTTGGGGGTTATGAAGATGGATAAGAGAGGAGGGCAAATCACTAAGTAGATAGTATGCAGTATCAACTGACATGAAGGACAGAGCACAATACAGGGAAAGGGAGCAAAGCAGCAGTGACATTTCCTAGACACATCCAAACACTGTGAGCAAAGTGGGGCTGTGACTAGTGCCTGGGACCATACTCTTGGGGGACATCTAGGTCAATTGGCATAACATAGTTTAAAAACGTAATGTTCTACTTCTACTTTGGTGAGTAGCATCTGGGGTCTTAAAAGCTTGTGAGTGATAATATTATATAATTATATAAATTATGTAATAATTCTATTATATAATATATAAGTATATATAATATATATAGTATATAAGTATATATAGTATATATAGTATATATATACTATATATAGTATATAAGTATATATTTTATGTATTTATATAATTATATAATATACAATACTATAAATATACAAAAATATAAATTAATGAGATATTAACGTGAGCTGTAGCCTTTCACCTAAAGCAAGGTTTTTTAAAAAAGATGATGAACACGATAATTCATAAAAAAGAAAACAAAATGAATGACAAACAGGACACTACAATTTAGTAAAATCTTTTCCGAACCAACTTTTTTGATGTCCAAACCTGATCCTCTCCTGCTTTTCTATCAGTTTGTCTTACTGTGAGGGCTCGTGTGTTGCTGAGATGCTGGAAGCTATGCCACCACTATCCAGATACCATCAGGGTCACCCATAGCAGACAAGTTTCAGATGAGCTTCCCGACTGAGAAGACAGGCACATCAGGAAGAAAGACCTGGAAGTCTACTTCTGAAGAGAATTAGCCAGTGAGACCTTACGAACAGCAGTGGGACATGGTCAGATATAGTGCCAGAAAACAAGCCATCCAGGTTGGAGGTGCTCAGAAGGTGACTGGGGAAGAGCTGCCTCCTCAAAATAGAGTCAACCTTAATGACGTGGGTGGAGTGAGTGAAGCCTTCAGGACCTTCACTTGCTGATGGGGCACAACTCAAAACAAGGAGTAACAGCTGCAAACATCTGTTAATAATCAGAACATGAAATGTACAAAGTATGAATCTAGGAAAATTGGAAATTGTTAAAACTGAAGTGGAACACATAAGCATTGATATCCTAGGTACATCATGATAAATGGAGAAAAGACTCAGGTTGTCAAAGATTTCAGTTTACTTGGTTCCACAGTCAGCATCCATGGAAGCAGCAGCCAGGACATCAAAAGACACATGGCATTGGGAAAATCTGCTGCCAAGACCTCTTTAAAGTGTTGAAAAGTAAAGATGTCACTTTGAAGATTAAGGTGCACCTGACCCAGTCACCTCATGTGCATGCAAAAGCTCAACAGTGAATAAGGAGGAAAGAAGACGAATTCGTGCCTTTGAATTGTGGTGTTGGAGAAGAATGTTGAATGTACCATGGGCTACCGAAAGAACAGACATCTATTCTGGAAGAAGTATAACCAGAGTGCTCCTTGGAAGGAAAGATGGAGAGACTGCGTGTTACATACTTTGGACATGCTGACAGGAGGGATCAGTCACTGAACAAGGACATCATGCCTGGTGAGGAAGAGGATTAGTGAAAAGGAAGACCCCCCAGCAAGGTAGATTGACACAGTGGTTGCAACAGTTGATTTAAGCATAAAAATGATTGTGGGCATGGTACAGGACCAGGCAGTGTTTTGTTCTGTTGTACATAGGGTCACTGTGAGTCTGAACCAGTTCAGTGGTACTTGAAAAAAACAACAGCAGTATTAAGTGAAAAAAGCAAATCCCAGAAGAGAACATGCAAGATGATATGATTGTATATGTAGAGAATGCTAAAGAACCCATAAGTAAACTACTCAAACTGATAGAAAATTTCAGCAAAGTCTCAGGATACAAGATAAACATCAGTAAATCAGTAGGATTCCTTTATACCAACAACGAGATTATTAAGGAAGAAATCACCAAGTCAATAGCATTTACTATAGCCCCTAAGAAGATAAAGTACCTAGGAATAAATCTGACCAGAGAAATAACAGACCTTTACAAACAGAACTACAAGTCCTTTCTACAAGAAACTAAGACTTATAAATGGAGAAACCTACCCTGGTCATGGATTGGAAAACTTAACATTGTGAAAATGTCTGTTTTGCCCAAAGCAATCTACTTATGTAATGCAATCCCATTACAAACTGCAGTGACATTTTTTAATGAGATGGAGAAACAAATTACCAGCTTTGTTTGGAAAGGAAAGAAGCCTCTCACTACCCAACTTTTAGCACCTATACACTGCCACAGTTGTGCAAACAGCCTGGTACTGGTACAAAAAGAGACAGTAGATCAATGGAACAGAACTAAGACCCCAGAGATGACACCATCTTCCTAGGAACAGTTGCTGTTCAACAAAGGCCCTAAGAGGTTAAACTGGGGAAAAAACAATCTCTTCAACAAATAGTGCTGGCAAAATTGAATATCCAGAAGATAGCATGCAGAGTAATACTATTTTAATAAGACTCAGAATCAAGCAGAAATATATATCATTTGGGGATGTACAGAAGTCATGAAAAGGATTTTTGTTACTTTTTTAAGTAAGGAAAAGTAAAATTTGGAGATAAGAGGTATAGTAATGAGATGAGGAAGAACACACAGTCAGAAGCAAAGTAGTGGTGATGTTTGAGTTTGTAAGTTTAATAGTGGATTCAGAAGTGTTTGTTTACACTATTATAGTTACTTATGTTTGGTGTCAACTGTAAGTGCAGTGGCTATAAAATATCTTTTGTACATCCCCAGTGCTTTGCCTATAGCATGAATATTTATTAAAGGAATGAATGTATCAACAGTAACATTTTAAAGGTAAAAAAAAAAGCTTATTAGTAACTTTTATATGATGGCAGGAGGTACAAACTGCCACATTTTTTAACTTAGATTCTATTATAACTTCTGATGACATTTCTGAAACTCCCAGTCAGAGCTAGGAGTAAATTCAGTAGCCTATTCCAGGTCAGAACACTAATCACTACTGTGTCTGCCCTTTAAATTTTCTCCTAGCGCTGACATTATGGTAGTGTTCCTTCTAGAATGACAGCACAGTGGCAGGGCTATGGACAGAGCCTAAAGGACAGTTCTCCCAGGTGTAGAGAATGAGAAGACTAATTATTTTTCAGTAGAGAAACCATATTGGTGGGAATCATTCCTGAGTCCCAAAAGATTGACTTCATTGATTTCTTGTATTTTCAGTGCTAAACATAAAAAATTTTCTTTTTTTTAATTTTTATTTAACATGACTGAGTGAAAATGTACATTCACATATAAATTTACATGCCCACCTATATGCACATAAAAACTTTTCTAACAATATTTTTCACAATTTAGGTTTGCGTTTTTTGGTTCGCCTCTGCACCGATATCGGATTGAAAGAAGTTCAAGAATATGCAACAAAACTCAAGAGATTGGAAAAACTCAAAGAAATAAGGGACCAGGTATCTCATATGAACCAAAAATTGCCGTTAATTTTCTGTGATTGATATTGGGATGCTCTATCAGAAAAGCAGAATCGAAATATATGTATATGCTTTAGTGTAATATAAGGTGTAAATAAAATTCTAACATAAAATTCTGTCAAAAAATATTTTCCAAATAGGAACAAGTGCACTAAATAACTAAGAGACAAATAACTAATTTTCTACTGCAAGAAATAGCTTAATTTGCAAACTTAGTTTTACTTGGAAAGCCCTGTAGCTTGTGGAGAATAAGCAGCAATTACTTATACATAACAGTAGTACTTTTTCTTTAAGCTGTTTCATTGAATAGTAGAGCATAGCCCTGAAAATAACATTAATGTGGGGGCACTTTCGCTATATATTTATTTTTCATACAGTATGTGGAACACAATGTTTTTATTTTTATTTCTTTAAAGGAATAATTTGTATAAATTTGAGTTTCAGTTCTTTAATACGATTTTTACTATCTGCCTTTTATAGAAAATACATTTGTGAAGTCTGTTGACGTATTGGAAATACAGTTTTGAGAGAGGAAGTAAATTGATTCATCCTTTTTTGTTGTTACAACATTGTGAAAATGTAGTGATAGAGGACTTTTCCAAGAATTTAAGTATCTTGCATATGGAGAGAATCAGAATTCAATTTTTGCTTTCAAGATGTGATTGTCTTTTTTTTTATTACAGTTGAGTGAGAATATACAATCCCATATAAATTTGTATACCTGCCAATGAGCAGCAGCCACTGCTCTCCCTGCCCAGTGACAGCACACACCTCTTCTCTGTTCTGTATATGTCACATCCTCCTAACAACCTCCAATCCCCTCCTCTCTACCCACTGCCCTGCATCCAGGAAGAGTTCAACGGGATGACATCCTATAGATGCATGGAACCATAAAGTGCACACATGATATGGTTACTCTGTGTCACCAAGTCTAATCCATTTCTGCTCAAGGAGACGACCTCCATTATGATTTATGGACAGGGGCAGCATCAGGGCAAGGGGCCATGCTCCCAGGGGAACCCTGAGGCCCCTGGACCATCAGCTGTGGTCTTTTAATGGAGATCTCATTTTATTTTCATGTTGCCCATGAGACTCAACTTTGTGAGCCCCATCATGGCTGTCTCAAGATGTGATTATCTTGTTTACGTTTTTGATATGTAATCTTTTAAAAGCATGAATTGTAGGAAAATTATGAGCACTTCATCTTTTTTTTTAACCTTAAAAGTTTTGTGAAATATCAAGTGATACTAAAATGCTGTGCTGGTTATGGATTCAAAATCTCTTGTGAAGATGTAATTACATTGCCTCTATGATAGCTTTGTAAACGTTCACCTGGTATCGTTACTGTCATCATATTCACTATGAAATTTGTTTCTTTAAGTACAGTTTTAAAAAAGTGATTTCAAGCCAAGAACATTACTTAGAGCTCAACAGTTGTTATGTAAATCTACAGAGTATAGTGTCATAGATGCATATTGGCAAAGTCAGAGTCTCAAGACATACTGAGTTTAGGTATCAGTAGTTTGGTTACATTGAAGACTGAATAAAAACTAATATGAATTATGGGTCATGTGTGATACAGTTAGCTTATAACCTTAAATAGAAAAATTGGCCTCTGCATTACCATCTCTGCTTTAGCTTACTTCTAGTATTGACTCTTAAAAAATGATAAGCAGTTTTCTAATTCAGCACTTCCCTGCAGCCAGCTCACAAGGAGTCGTAACTTAAACTTTAGAAAACTTCGACTCCAAGAAATTCCTAGGATTAACTTGGGGGTGAAGACTAAAACTTTTAAAGAGATGTAGAATTACTTTGATGTACAGTTAACTTGTAGTTTACCTTTGAAGTTTTTCTGTTTCTTCATTATACAAGGTCTAACAGTTAAGTCCGTAAACATAATTGTTCTAAGTCTACTTACCTCATTGCTGAAGATCACTGCAGTTACCTTCAAAATATTCCCCTTGGGAAGCTATGCACCCACGCCAGTGCCTAGTCCACCCTTTAAAGCAACATTGGGACTCTTTGTGGAATGGCCATTGCACATCGTGGTACAGTGGCAAGTTATACTTAATTGTATAGCTATACTTAATTGTATAGTTGTCTATGAAGGACTTTTTAGGCAGTAAACAAATAACTGTATTGGAACACACTCCCTACTCACCTAGTCTGGCCCCCAATGACTTTTTTCTTTACCTGAAAATAAAGAAAATATTGAAGACATTTTGATGACATTCAGGGTAATATGACAACAGCTCTGATGGCCACTCCAGAAAAAGAGTTCTAAACTTGCTTTGAAGGATAGACTAGATGCTGGCATTAGTGCATAGCTTCCCATGGGGAGTACTTCGAAGGTGACTGTAGTGATACTCAGCAATGAAGTATGTAGCACTTTTTCTAGGATGAGTTCACAAACTTAGTTGTCGGTCTTTGTATCTCAGGAAAAATCAGAAAAAAGAATGAAGAAATGTGAAGAATTCCTGAGAATTATGTGGGATACAGTCAAAATCAAATATTTACAAGTGATCAAAGTTTCAGAATGGGGGGAGAAAAATAGAAGAGACAGAGAAAATCATTGCAGAACTGCTGACAGAAAATTTCCCTAATATCATGAAAGATGTAGAGCTACCCATCCAAGAAGCTTAACCAACCCTATATAGGCTAGACCCTGAAAGCAGATCGCTAAGGCATATCATAATCACACTCTCTAAAACCAAAGACAGGGAAAAGAAATCTGGGAGCAGCTCAGGAAAACCAGAACGTCACATAAAGAAGAGGAGCAAGAGTCAGCCCTGATTGTTCGGTGGAAGCCATTCATGCCAGAAGGCAATAGGATGACATGTGTATGCATGTAACCTTGAAAGACACAAAAATTGCCAACCAAGAACAATATATCCTGCAAAATTCTCTTTAAGATATGATGATGAAGTAAGGACATTTCCAGATAAACATAAAGTAAGGGAATATATAAAAACCAAACCTAACTTATTGGAATTATTAAAGAGAATCCTTCAGTCTGACAATAAACAATATCAAACCACAGTCTGAATCTAGGATGCAAGGTTATAATAACCAGATACTGACCTAGGAAATGAACTCTTAAGGACTATTCAAAACCAGAGAGAATAATCTGTAAATGACCAACAACATCAGAACAACAGAAGAGGTAATAAATAGTGTAAATACATAACTTTCTAATGGCGTCAGAGGCAATGCAGTATCAAGTAACAATAGACTGGTTCAAACCTAGGATGACAAGGGTAAATTTTAAGGTAACCATAGAACACTAATAACCCTACTCATCAAAATAAGAAAGGAAAACAAAGTTTCAATAAAAACAAAATTTAAAAAAAGGAATGAGAAAGAAATCCTGAAACCAAAGGAAGTCATTACAAGAGTAAAAGGAACAAAGTACCACAAAAAAAAAAAAGCCTACAAAATGACCGCAATAATATACTGTTTACAAGAGACACACCTTGGAAACAAAAGCAGATACACTGACCAGTCGAACAAAATTGAGAACTCAGGTGTAAATCCAGCCACTTATGGTCACTTGATCTTCCACAGGGGCCAATCAAATGGGAAAAGTATCATCTTTTCAACAGATACTGCAGGCAGAACTGGATGGCATCTCGTAACACAGAACAAACTTTAGGGCATTATGCTGAGTAAAATGAGTCAGTTACAGACGGACAGCTGATGTGTGAGACCACTGCAATGAAAAACAGGTTACACAGAGAGAGAAACAATCTTTGATGGTTACCACAGAGGAGAAGGATGACGATGGAAAACAATTAAATTAAAAAAAAAAAACCGACGCCTGATCTCCATAATCTGTAAGATACTACAAAGTATCAAGAAGAAGAAGATAAACCATCCAATTAAGCGATGGGCAAAGGAGATGGACAGACACTTCACTAAAGAGGAGATCCAGGCAGCCAAAAAACACATGCGGACATGTTCACGATCTTTAGTTATTAAAGAAATTCAAATCAAGACAACAATGAGATACCATCTCACCCCAACAAGATTGGCCATGATCCAGAAAACACAAAACAACAAATGCTGGAGAGGCTGTGGAGAAAGGGGAACCCTCCTACACTGTTGCAAAATGGTCCAGCCTCTTTGGAAGGCAATCTGGCGCTTCCTTAAAAAAATGGGTATTGATATACCATTTGACCCAGTAATTCCACTACTTGGAATATATCCTACAGATTCAAGGCCTTTCACACCAACGGACACATGCACCAGAATGTTTATCGCAGCACAGTCCACAATAGCAAAAAGATGGAATCAACCCAGATGCCCAACAATAGAAGAATGGATAGGTAAACTGTGGTACATATACTCAATGGAGCACTACGCAATGATAAAGAATAACGATGATTCCAGGAAACATCTCCTAACCTGGTTTCAACTGGAAGACATTATGTTGAGTGACAGTAGTCAGCGACAAAAGGACAAATACTGTATGAGACCTCTATGATAAGATCTCAAAAACAGACTTATGTATAGAAGAAAAGACTCTTTGACAGCTGCAAGGGAGGGGAGGGAGGGAGGGCGAGATGGGGAGGGTTTAGTTCAGATAGTTACTAGAAATCTAGTTGGGAGAAAGCGGTGACAGCACACATTAGGAACAAGAACAACATTAAGTGGACTTCAGCATAACTTGAGTACTCCTTCCATCTTAACTCAATACTGCAAGGGTAGAGTAGCTGGGGCGGGGGGCAGGGGACCATGCTCTTAGGCAAATTCCAGCCCAATTGGCACAACTAGCGTTTTGCTAAGAGAGCTCTCTGCACCCCACATTGGTGAGTGGCGTCTGGGGTCTTAAAAGCTGCCAAGCTGCCATCCGAGGGCACAGCAAATGGTCCCAACTCAGCAGGAGCGGATGCTCACCGAGGGCCAAAATGGCATGCGGTAAAGACAACCGAGAAGACAGAGAGACCCACAAGAGTGGGTGCCTACATCGACTTGGGACTGGAAGAACCGGATGGTGCCCGGCCACCACCAGTGATAGCCACGACGGAGCTCACAGAGAGGAGCCTCACTGGCAACACAAGAATAAAAAGAGGTGCATCATGAGATCTCCACTAAAAGACCTCAATTGATGGTCCAGCGGTTTTGGGGTTCCTCTGAGAGCATGGCCCCCTTCCCTGATGCTGCCCTTTCCCATAAATTATAACAAAGGTCCACTCTTTGGACAGGAATGGATTGGACTTGGCAAAGCAGAGTAACCATATATTGGAAGCACTTTATGGTTCTATACATCTATAGGATATCATCTTGCTGACCTCTGGCTGGAGGAAGGGGAGTGGACGGAGAGGAGGGGAAAGGAGACTGTTGGGAGGATGAGACATGTATGGAGCAGAGAGGAATAGTGTGCAGTCACCAGACAGGGAGAGCAGTGGAAGCTGCATATAGGGGGGCATGTAAATTTATACGTGAATGTACATTTTCACTGAGTTATGTTAAATAAAAATTAAAATAAAAAAAAAAAAAGACCACAGCCTTCCATGTGGATTCCACCGCAATATGAAGAAAACAAAAATCCTCACAACTGAACCAATAAGCAACATCATGATAAACAGACGACTGAGGTTGTCAAGGATTTCATTTTACTTGGATCCACAGTCAGCACTCTTGGAAGCAGCAGTCAAATCAAAGGACGCACTGTGCTGGGAAAATCTGCTGCAAAAGACCTCTTGAAAGTGTGGGAAATCAAAGAAGTCACCTTAAAGACTAAGGTGCTACTGACCCAAGCCATTGTATCTTCAGTGGCATCATACCCTTGAAGTCCTGAATGTTATCAAAATGTCTTCCTTTCAATATTTCTTTTATCTTGCTCTTTCTTCCTTTCTCCGCCATCGTGGTGGGTTCCACTGCAACACATCCTAGACATGTCGTCTCATGAGACTTTCAGGATCAAGAGATTTCTGGCCAAGAAACAAAAGCAGAATCAGCCCAATGGATTTGAAGGAAAACTGGCAATAAAATCAGGTACAACTCCAAGAGGAGACAGTGGAGAAGAACGAAGCTGGGTCTGTAAGGAGACGCACATAAATGATGACACACTGACTCACTCTTGTATCGGCAACTGCTAAGGAGACACATGTGTATGATGACACACACACACTAACGTGACCCTCTTATCAGAACCAGAGACCATTTTACCATATGAAAATTTCACTGAACATGTATTGGGAAAAGCTTTATTTCTTTGATTTCATGCCTCAGAGTTAGTAGGTTGAATTCACCAATAAACAAGTGAAATCTTGAAAAATATATATGTATTTCTTTTACCTTCAGGTAAAGAAAAAAGTCATTGGGGGCCAGATCACGTGAGTAGGGTGGGTGTTCGCATACAGTTGTTTACTGGCTAAAAAGTCACTCACAGCAACTATACAATTAATTTAGCAAACTTGCCACTGTGCCACCATGTGCAATGGCCATTCCAGAAAAAGAGTTCCAGAATTGCTTTGAAGGGTGGACTAGGTACTGGCATGAGTGCATAGCTTACCAAAGGGGAGTGCTTCAAAGGTGACTGTGGTGATATTCAGCAGTGAGGTGTGTAGCACTTTTTCTAGGATGAGTTCACGTACGTCATTGGCCATATGTGTCCACTACAGACTGCCAAAAGAATGAGCAGATCTGTCTTGTAAGAAGTACAGCCGGAATGTTCCTAGCAGCACAAGACTTTGTTTTGCCTAATCTGCATATTTTGTCAGGAGAGATCAGTCCCTGGAGAAGGACATCATGCTTGGTAAAACAGAGGCTCATTGAAAAAGAGGAAGACTCTCAATAAGATGGTTTGACACACTTGTTTCAACAGTGGACTTAAGTATAACGACTGTGGGCTCTGCGCAGGACCAGGCAGTGTTTCATTCCGCTGTACATAGGATCGCTATGACTTAGAACCAACTTGGCAGCACCTAACAACACAAAACAAGACAACATATTCTAAAATTTCAGGCAAATTAACTTGGGTAAATAATGTTTTTTTTTTTCTGGTAAAAATATATAAAGAAAAAAGTGAAAATCACCATCTCATCTTTCATTACTGTTAGTGTTTTGGTATAGATCACCCAAGACATTTTTACATTTGTATAAAAATATTTTTTTTTCTTAGAAAAATGAGATTATTTTATACACAAACAGGATTTTTAGGAAAAACTTGTTTATGACCTGCTTTTCCCTACTCGACAACATGACATGTGCAGCTTTCCTTGTCAGTAAATAGAGATCCACATCACTTTTTTGCTCCATACTCTATTCTGAGGCTATTTTCTTCACATTTTAGCACTGATGTGATGAGACTCACTTTGTCATTCATTGTGTTAGTGTTTCCAGTCTCATTTACCATTGGGACTTATCTCACACCACTCTAGAGGGAGAAGGAATGTCTGAACTTTTGTAAGTGTGTAAACTCTTGAGAAGACAAAAGTACTTCTGTTCAACATCTTCATGTATGTGTGTGCTCCTGTATATGTGAGAGGAGGACTGTACTCCAGAGGGTTTTCAGTACTGCTTTTCTGGATGTAGATCACCAGACCTTTCTTCTGAAGCATCTCTGGCTGGACTTTAAGCCTCTCATCTTCTGGTTAGCAGCCAAGCAGTTTACACCAGGAGGGGCCTGAAGCTGTGTAAGCTCAGGACCACAGAATCTGGATCTGCACCTGCTGCTGTTACTCTCTTTCCTCATAGCCAGAGATTTACAGGAAATTCTCTATACTTGATCCTTATTTTCTCACCCCCCACTCACCCTTCAATCTAATCTAATTTTGATGTCTTTCATTTGCACTCAGCTAAAATTAGCCTGAGATTAACTACTTCCATCTTACAAATGTAACTGAACATTTTTTCCACTTCACTTTGTCTGACGCAGCCGCAGTCTGTTCAGCCTTTGTCACACGCAGAATTTCTCTGGTTTTCTTCCTGCCTCTCTGGCTGCTGCTCCTCTGCCTAGCCCTGGAAGACTGTAGATTGTAGATCCTTGGGCCGCTCTTCTTCTCATCACGCACTTGAAGGGCAGGACCCGCTCACAGGCCAGTTCTTGAGCATGGGCTGACTGATGAAGTCTTACCTGTCTCCATTTGCAGGAACACCAGCTCTGTCCCTGTAGGCTGTCCTTGACATCTACTCAGGAAAAAGTTGCAGCTCACTGGAAAATGCTAGTGGTCTGTAAGATATGAGAGATGAAACTTTGAGCCTTGACAGTTCTTGCTTCTTTCAACTTAGAACCTTATCAGATGACTGTTTTGCTAAGTGCTTTGGTTTTACTTTTGAGATTGCCTTTTCTGTTTTTAAATAGTAGTAACTTTCCACTGAACGGCATTGCTACAGTCCCAGTGGGACTCATCCTGTTTATGGTGAATTCATTGGTTTTGAACTGCAAACAGGTATTCAATTGGAAGAGAAGATAAAAAACAGGCATTCTGCCAACAGGAGGGTGAGGAAGCAGAAAAGTAAACGAGCAGACCATGTCACAGGTGTCCTCAGAGCTGTCTGAGTGCTGGGCGAACCCACTGAGACAGACAGTAAGTCTCGCTTGAGATAAGGACAGTGCCCACCGTTACAGGATTACCTGTAAGAAACCAATAAAGAAGACAGAGAAGGGCATCACAGACATGGGGGTACCCTGAGCAAATTCATGAGGGATGAGGCTTATTTAGGGAAATGCAGGTGGTTACATAAGATAGCTGCATTTTAACTGGCAGACTAGGAGGGACAGTGATTTGTCCAAAGTGAAGGGATGGAGTGTGGTGTTTAGAAACATGTTAAAGGTGTGAGCTGGATCTGACCAGAAACTCCCGTGCGCAAGAACTGGCAAGTAGTGGCGAGGCCTGCGTGCGGCTGGCACTGGTCTGCATTGTATGTGGTTTTTCTTCAGCAGAGCACAGAGTCTTTGGACTAGGAAAGGAAAAATGCAGTCTGTTGAAGCCATCCAGAATGACAGGGGGGCAAGCAAGGGACTTGAAGACTGATGTGAATGCATTTTGTTATTGTTTGGTGTTGTAGAGTCAGTTCCAGCTCACAGCGACCCTGTGTACAACAGAAAGAAGCACTGCCCGCCCGGCACCATGCACACGATCGTTACGCCTGAGCCCGTGTGGCGGCCCCGTGTCAGTGTGTCTCGTTGAGGGTCTTCCGCTTTTTCGCCGACCTTCTCTCTGCTTCACCAAGCATGATGTCCTTCTCTAGGGACTGAACGTACTTAAGGGGGTGGATGCTAGGCTTGGGGGAAAAGCAAGGCTTTCAGAATATTTAGGAGAAGTTGAGTGAGAGTCACAGGGATTGGAAAGTTTCGTAGGAGGGCAAGGAACAGGTCTAGTGGGAGTAAAGAGGTGTAGTGATCACAAAAAGTGCTCTCACTTTCCTAAAATATCCTATTCCAAATTTGTGGCTATCTAAGCAAGAGGCAAGATCCATTACACATTTGATTTGAAAATTTCTCAAGTTATGTGGCCATCTGTCTTTATTAATTTTAATTATTTAACACTACATAATTCTTTAATGTATGCTGAAGATTACCCACCTGTACCCACTGCTGTCAAGTCGGTAGATAGATAAAAATTGACCTTTGAAATAAAATCTGGTTATAGATGTTTGAATTATTTTATTGTATCCTTTTCAGATTTTCTTTTGTCTCTGAAGGTAAAGGGATTGTGAGGCCATGGAAGAACAAAGTTTTAAGAAAGGTGTATTTTGTAACAAAAAAACTTGAGTATGTTTACATATATTTGAAAGTTCTAAGCTTTAGGAGAGTATTTCACTTTCCAGAAATGAGCCTTAAATTGTTCAAAGGAATTTTTATTCTTTTCAGCAGACCACAATCATCAATAACTTATCCCGTGATCTAATGATTTATCAATATCAGAAGAGCTGTCATGGTTTAATTAAATATTAAGTTAAGCTAATCTTATTGAAAATTTAAATATCAACTTTAAGTTGTTTTAATTCAGTTACAGAGTAAACATTAAAAGATGTCCGTTTCTGTCCACTAACTATCTTGTATATGGGTAATAAAACCATTATGCTTATGAAAATTTGGTAGTATGCTTTGACTAAGTCAGTGTTAATACATAAATTCTAATACTTTGTGAAAATAGAGCCATAAAGTGCAGAAAGAAACCTGAAAATACCACAACTTGGAGATGTTTTTATTGTTTAAGGGTGAGTTTGATCAAAGAAAGTAGTTGGCCTAGCAGATCGTAGATGTTTTGTGAGATTTTAATAGTGTCTTTTTTTAAAATGTTGAATTTCAAAGGCTAGTTTATATTCCTCCCCACCCAAAATTTCTGATCCAACCATTATAGATTGTGACTAACGTAGGAAAAGTCCCTTTGACAGATTTTCTTTCTCCTGTCCTCCATCACCCTTAAACTGTGTGTAAGCCCTGCATCTTTGCCTCAAGAAAAATTTACTAGTTTATGTAAGCTGAGTTTATACTGCACTTTTCAACTACAGTGTCATCTTGAGTATTCTGTAAAAAGGACTACCCACGATTTTTTAGGGTATGCTTTGAATCTTTTCTTACAAAAGCAACTCAGTCTTTTTTCCTATGGAGTGACTTCTCAGGTAATAATAAACCCAGCTTTTAGGAATGCAGTAGTAAGAATGGTAAATCCTAAGAGAAGTATAGTATCATTAATTTTCAAAATCAATTTTTAGTTCTTTTCCATTTGAAGTAGCATTGCTTATGCTTTTCACCCTTTCTTCTTGCTCTAGCGCATAAAGTCTGGCAGAGACAGCAGTGGGGGTTCCCGCAGCAGGAGGGACGGGAGCGCCGGCAGTGGTAAGTAGTACCCATCTCCTTGGCATACCAGATTAGACAGATTTCTACCGCCTGGACTTCTAGAAAAGGCTTGAAATAATCCAGAAATGCCCTTTATCTGTTTGTTTGTTTGTTCGTTTGCTGTATACACAGTACAACCTCACTTACTCTTAATTAATTTGGCAAGCAGTGAGTCCAGTGTGTAAGTGAGCATTTGTAGGTGTTGGGAGATGTTTAGTTATTAAGTAACCAAACCTTTTTCTGCTGGTTGATTAATAAATGAGTTAACTTTAAATGGATTATCACAGAAGACATATTGATGAGGTTTTACTGTGTTAACATTTTTTAAATTTTCGCTTTAAATTTAGCTTTAAATTTAGTACCATGAGAAGTAAAGTGGTCTTACCAAACGCTGACAGTCAGGAGTCTTTCATCCCACCCGTAGTATAGCAATAGTGCGGGTCTCCGAAAATTAGGAGACATGGTCCCAGTCCCATACTTTTTTGGCCAGCCACTTAAATACTGTAGGCTTCAGGTGATTTATAAAGTCCTTTGCTTTTCTAATATTCCTTGCTTCTATGACTGGTGACAACATTATTACTAAGAAGTTTCAAATTTTCCTTCCCTTCTTCTCCCATAAACAAAATCTACCTTCTTTGTGTACTTAAGGGAATAATATAAATTAAACTTAGTAGAAATATGGTGGTCTGGAAGTTAATTGAAAAACAAATGCTAAATTGGAATCTATAAATACGCTTCCCATCTCCCATATTGACACCTGAGACCATCATGCACGTAAGACCCAGGTTCTAACCAACATCCTTTGTGTCTGTTTGTGATCTAGGAGGTAGCACTTAATTTAGACAGGCCTTTCATTCACTCACATTTCATTCACTGACTCATCCAACACTGGATACATAACATGTACCAGGCACTATGCCGAGTGCCGAGAACAGAGGAATGGATCAGACATAGCCCTTGTGTTCAAGCAATTTAGAGTAGACTTAAAAGACACATGTCTAATGCTGCTGAATGTGACAGAGAAATGCACCTGTGTTGTCTAATTTCCTAGGGGTAGAAACTGGAGTTGAGATGAAGATTCTTAATTTTGGAGCAAATAAATGTATGTATAGGCTGTTAAAATCAAAAGTATGTAGCTCTCCAGGGATCAGTCCAGCTTCTCCAGCTGAACTTGAACGACCAGACCTGTTTACCCTTAGGCCATAGGAGCTCATAGCCAGAGCTTGAGAAACTAGCAGAAGCGTTGAGCCTCAATCCCAAGTGCAGTCTGCCGTATCAGTGAGGAGCAATTTTGTCTCCTCAGTCGTCCATGATAGATCCTATCTCCTTGTTGTTATTATCCTGTGTTATCGAGTGCATGTCAGCTCACGGCATCCTGTGTGTTATAGAGTAGAACTGTTCCATGGGGTTTTCTTGGCTGTAATCTTTATGTAAGCAGATTGCCAGGCCTTGTCTTTCATAGTTACATTAGGTGGGTTTGAATCGCTCGCCTTTTGGTTACCAGGTGAATACAAACCGTTTTACTAGCCAGGGACCTCACTGTCTCCTTACTATCTGTCAGTCTCCAGATGTGTCCTCAGTTCCTAATAACCAGCTACCAACAGCTCGTGTGTCATTTGTTTGCTTGGCTATGTGGAATTGGATTTAGCTGAGTCTGAAGTCTTAGAAATAAGATCTAACAGTTTACCATAAGCCAGAGAAAGCTATACAGGTCTACAGTCTGTTATCTAAAATCTCTGGAGTCAAGTGTGTTTTAGAATACAGAATGTTTTGGACTGTAGAAAAGTAGTACCTTAGTCACCTAGTGCTGCTGTAACAGAAGTACCACAAGCGGATGGCTTTAATGAGGACAAGTTTATTTCCTCACAGTAAAGTACGCTAACATCAAAATGCACGGTGTTAGCTCCAGAGGGAGACTCTTCTCTCTTGGCCTTTGTCGTGGATTGAATTGTGACCCCCCCAAAAATGTATATGTTGATTTGACTTGGTCAGGAGTTCGAATATGGTGCCCTTCCTCCCGTGCGTTGTGAATCCCGCCTCTGTGATATGGATGATGAAGAATGGTTTGCAGTTGTGTTAGTGAGGCAGGACCCAAGCTACAAGCTTGTGGAATATAAGGGAGACAAGTGAGGAAGTTGGGAACCTCATACCACCGAGAGAGAAGCACTGAGAGCAGAGTACATCCTTTGGACCCGAGGTTGCTGTGCTGAGATGCTCTCACTGGATTTGGACTCAGCCTGGCAGACTGTCATGATTTCTCATGTGGAATGGACTTGTAACTTATAAATGAATCTGCAGCTTACTGGACTGTCTCAATAAAGCTTCTCTTCATGAAACCTTCCACTCGTGGTATTTTCTGTTAGAGCAGTACCAGGTGACTAAGACAGCCTTCTTAACTGAGAGCTTCTCCACACAGAGACCTTGAGTCCAAACAACTCTGTCACTCCTGGCACTGCTTTCTTGGTGGTATGAGATCCACATTCTTGGCTCGCTTCCCTTTTATTTCTTGTAAGATAAAATATGATGCAGGGCATGCCCCAAGGACGTTCTCTTTTCATTAGTTCAAGGATGCAGTCTTAGTAAGGGTGTTATGGTCCCACCCTAAACCTCTTGTCCCATTAACCACAGGCAGAGACTAGAACTTATAATGTATAGAATTACAATCACACAACAGAGGACAACCACACAATACTGAGAATCATGGCCCACACCAAATCGATTTTGGGGGAAACATAATTCAATCCGTGACCACAGTATATGCAATAGCTATAGATCATGTAACATATTTCTCATTAACTCAGTGAAACATGAATAGTCACACTGAGGATAAATAATGACTATTGAAGGTAAGTAGCTTCAAATCAGATCAGTACCCAGTGAGTGCAGGTATTACCACCAAATGAGTTGCAACCAAACTTGGTTTTCAGAGCTTTTTGGAATCTGTAATTATAGATGAGGGATTATGAACCTGTACCAAAAATGTTCATTACAACCAAGAAGTCAACAGAGAAGGCATTGTGCATCAATTATAAGAAGCTTTAGAGGGTTTACCAGACCAACTCAGTGTTGTTAGCCTTGCTTACAGGAAGCAGAAATATATGATAGGAGTGCTCTTGAAACTGAGTGTCCCTTTAAGGAACTAATCACCTTGTGTGACCCCTAAGGAAGTGTTCATTATCTCTTGAAATTATTGGACCAGTTGCTCCATTCACTAGGGACCTGACACTTCCCTTTGAGAATCTTAAGCTTAGTATAACCAATGAATCCTTCCAAAACAATGTCAACAACCTTACGTTAAGTTCTTAGAGTGTCTTCGAGTTATTCTTAAATTAATGAAATGTCTCTAATTACACCCTAGATCTGAGCCTGAGTTACCCAGATGTCTTCACTTTTAAAATCTGGTTCAGAGACATCAGGGCTGGTCTCCTCATGAGAAGCTGGAGCCTACCGTAACAACTGAATAAGCTGGTGCTGCGTGGAGACCAAAGGCACAGTTTCCAAAGTCCCGCACCTAGAAAGTGTCCCCCAGCAGACCTGAGTCTGCCTCTTTGAGATACAGCAGTGAGGTTTGCTTCAGGGGCCAGTGAGTACCGGACCCTTGGACACAAATGCTTAGCCTCTTTCAATGACCTTTCCCACAGTGTTGCTTTAAATTGTGTGCCTCAGAACTAGCAGGAGAGTCCCAGAAACACAGAATGAGGGCTTCACCTGAGCCAGAAGCATCCTCCAGAGTTAGGTCTGGGTCAGTGCAGCCAACACTGATGATGTGTGAAAAGTGAAGTTTCACGAGTCTGCAACAAAGAGTTCTTTCTGTGAAACTTCACCTCCTGGTCTCAGCCTTCCCTCACTACTCCATTCCTTCATTCATTTGTTCATTCATTCATTTTACCGATTTTTACTTTTACTTGGTCTGTTTCAGTCCAGCACAGTCAATCATCAGGCACAGACAAGTTGTATTCTCACAGGAAGGGATTTTGTTGTAGGAACTGCATGCTACTGAGGAGTGTTTACAAGGAGAGTTTCTTGTTGCGTGGTTCTCTTGGCACAGGTTCAGAGTGCTGAACAATCCCCTCCAGGTAGAGGCCTTATTTTCCCCTACTGCCTCCATTTTTACTCCTTTCTTCCTGACACTTGGAACTGTGTGTTGTCCTAGAGTTCTGCACTTTGCATCTCACAGTCCAGGTCTGAGCTACTCTTTCAGTGAATGTTGCTGGTGTCATCCCGATGGTGGCTGTCTCCTTCCTCTGGTTTTTTGCATGGGCTATACAAGGCCATTCCCAAGCTTTGAAGCCTGAAGGAGCCATCTTGTAGATTCTTCTCTCTCTCCTTTCTGCCTTGTGGCACCCCTGTTCAGGGTCACCCACTGCACACTACCATGGCTGTCTGTCCTCACCTCTGTGTTCTTCCCCGCCCCTAACCACATCAGTCATTCTTGCTTGGTGGGCAGTAGTCACTGATGTGTTTGTAATATCTCTGTTTAGGAGTTCCCGGTACAAATTTACATGTCGGAAGTATCCTCAGTCTTAACCCATCTTCCACTCTAACCTGTGAAATCTAGGGAGTCATGTTTATATTTTAACAGAAATAGCGAGTCACCCTAGTGGCACACTGGCTAAGAACTCAAGCTGCTTACCCAAAGAGCAACAGTTTGAATCCACTATCTGCTCCCTGGAAAACCCATAGGGCAGCTCTGCTCTGTCCTGTATGGTCACTGTGAGCCAGAACCAACTCACTGGCAACAGGTTTTATTTGTTTGTTTCCTCTCTGGATTAGATTCACAGTTCAAATAGGAGAAAGAGACAAGTATTTTTACCTGAATCCAAGTTAGGCCTGCCTTAATTAGGCTAGTAAAATATGTAAAAACAAATGCGGATTTATTGACCTCACATTCTTAGAGTACCTGCAGGTAGATTTTTAAAATATTGCTGGTGACAAGGAACTTTAATACAGATATTTAAGAAAACCAAACCACTTGAGATAGAGTTGATTCTGCTACATAGCAACCTTATAGGACAGAATAAAATTGCCCCATAGAGTTTTAGGAGCACCTGGTGGACTGGAGCTGTTGATCTTTTAGTTTGCAGACGTAGCCTGTAACCACTATGCCACCAGAGTTCCTAATTAATGTACCAGAATTATTAATTTTTATGAAGCAGTTATTTCTGAAATGCATGGGGGCCTTTGAAAATTGTTCTTTCTGGTGAATCAGACTAGTCTGATAGAAACCTTATCTTTGCTGCTAATTTGTTTAGTACAAGTAGTCCCTTTATTATGAACTAGTTCTGTTCCTAAGTCTGTGTTTAAGTTGAATTTGTACATAAGTAAAAATAGTTGTACAGCTCCTAGCTAATATCATTTAGTCACATGGTTGTCTTAGTATATGGTTGTCTTATGTGTAAAAACATTAAAGAAACACTTCCAGATACACTAAAATATCTTTAACATAGTATTACAGTGAGAATAATAATAATGTTTTGATGCATGTTTCAGAGTAGCCCCCATTTGTTATTACAAGCCATTGTGTGTACCTCAGATTTTTAATGTAATAGGCTTTATGGGGGTTGGTACAAATCGTGTACGTAAGTCAGGCATTCATGACCCAAGGACTGCCTGTCGTCTTTTCTTTGTGGTAACTGAACCTTGGCTCCCGTCCTCTCCAGTGGTTCTCAGACTTCAGCACATAATCAGAATTACCTAAAGGCCTATTAAAACAGATTGCTGAACCCCAGTCGTAGAGTTTTTGAATCAGTAAGTCTGTGATGTTGTTCAAGAATTTGTATTTCTAACACACTTACGGGTGATAACTGATGCTGCTTGGTCCTGGGAACTTCTGCTTTACCTTAAATGAGGTTATGTGAGGAGTGTGTATAAAAAGTAGCACCTGCTATTACACCACATCCAGATTCCCAGTAAGTGACAGTCTTGCATCATCCAGCCTCTGACTCAAGACACCAGCCTCAGATCTGGGCTCTGTCACTGCTTCATGTTCTGTCTTTGAAAAGTGACTTGTAACTTTTTAAAACTCCAGTAAGAGAATTGTATTAAGTGAAGCAATCCACAGAATGTATTTAGCACAGTGCCTGGCATATACTGGATGCTGCAGAACTGTTGGTGATTAAGTGCTCAGCTGGTAACCAGAAGGTCAGAAGTTCTAATCCACCAGTGGCTCTGGGGAGAAAAGATCTAGAAATGTGCTCCAGTGGAAGATTACAGCCTAGGAAACCCTATGAAGCAGTTATACTCTATCACATGGGGTCATAGTACATCAAATTTGACTGATGGCACCTAACAAAAACAAATTATTACTGTTATTTTGTATAGATTGCCTAGAAAAGGAATAGTGCTTGGTTGAGAATTGTCAATATTCATTCCAGATGTTCCAACATTTTAGTTTGTTTTTTTATAGCTAACTTGAAATGAGCTTGCTTTAACTACCTGAAGTGGAAATGCTGCTCAGTGCCAAAACATCAGTCAATTCTAGGACAAATAAAAATAAGCCATGCTGAAGGCTTCCAAACGTGCGGGTATATTCTGTGATTTCAAAGTCTTGGTAGTCACCTCTGTTTACCATGTCCGTGAATAGACTAGATGAGTAGTACTGTATTCCTGCACTGAGAAGGCAGGAGAGCCACAGAATACATCTGCTTCTCATGTGTATCTGTTCCTGGGAGCATGCCATTTCTCGTACAGCATTTTCCTCTTTAGCATGATGATTGATTTTGTGACTTGTTTTGAGTATTGTGTTACTAAGAATTCATTTTAAAATTGTTTTTCTTTTATGCTGTGTGATTTTCAGTGGTTTGCCACATTTTTGAGTTGGGTTTTTATCATGTCTTCAGTGTGGACTTTGCCTACTAGAATGTGTTGATTAATTTTACAATGAAAATGAGTAAGATAATATGACTCAGTGAACAGAAATTTACAGTCAAGTTTGGTGGGAACATTATTTTATAAAGAATATTGTAATCCATGTTTGTTTTATTTTTAAAAACTACAATTTTATCTTAAAATAAAATTGTAGTCCAAGGGTGAGCAAGTTCTTGGGTAGAATACCTTTTGAGAGTTTTTCTGGGCGTTTATATATCATAAACAGAGTGAACAACTTAAAGCCATTCCTAAGACTCGGGAGGGGCCCCGTAAGGGAGAGCATAGTTAATATTGTTCCTGTTTGACGGAAGGAATACATGGAGGTATCTACAGTTTAGTGTCCACCTATAATGTGGTTCTCCATGCTCTTACTGCTTCTAGATGACATTTGGGTTGGCATTTTCACTGTTTTTCATATCATGATATGGTCTCAAAGGTAAACACAAACAAATGTACTTCTTACTATAAAGTTTTAAAGAAAGGTCTTTGAAACATAAGTGCTAAAAACGTATATATGAGTGTTACTTTCAGAGTTACCAGTTTAGAAAGCTGAAAATTTATTCCAATAATGCTACTATTAAAAAATATCTGTGAAACTCCTGTTTTAAAATTATAGTCACAATCTGATTATTAAAACACAGGAAATCCAGTCATAAAATTTTATAGGGTGTGTGTGTATGTGTATGTATTTATGTATGCAGTGGCACAATTGTTAAGAGCTCAGGCTACTAATGCAGAGGTCAGCAGTTCAAATCCACCAACTTCTTGGAAAATCTATAGGGCAGCTGTGTTCTGTCCTATACAATCCTATGAGTCAAAGTCAACCCAGTAGCAATAGATTTGGTGTTCTGGCATTTCTTTATATACATAAACACACACATATTCTATCAGTTCTTTTGGTGTGCTTTTTTCCTTTCTGACTTTCTGAATTTCCATCAGCAAGGAAGCTTTTGTCAAGTTCATGACCAGGTAGGTTCTCAGTGAACACCAGTTCCCTTCCAGCTTGTCCTCCTTCCCTACCTTCTTTATATGTCAGGTTCTAAATTACATAATTGGGATACAAAATAGAATAAATGATAGTCTTTGTCCATCTGGAGACTTGAGCCTAGCCGCATGGACACCTGTGATTAGTCATTTTTCTAGACTGAGTTAATTTCAATTTTTGTCTTTTCTATACATCACTAAGTTCCAAGAGTTTTGTAGTTCTCCATGCTGTCTACACACTTAAGCAAAGGAGTCATTCAACATGATTTTTTTCCCAGTCTCTTCTTTGCTGCCTTGAAATCTCTGTCTTCCTTCTCCCATTTGCCCTTTTTCTTGTCTTTGCTCTTTGCTAGAACTAATTCTCCCATTTATGCTCTGGCTGTTTTATTGGTGAATCAGGTCTCTTTGCTCATGTCATCATTGACTCCCTCCACAGACTTTCTCTTTAATTAGTGTTGCCTGTTACAGTAGCTCAGAGGGTCAACTTTTCCACTTTGGATATGTTCTCACTAGCTGTTTTGTTGGTTAATAATGCAACTAAATCAGTAGAATAGGGGATGAGTGGTGAAATGAAACTAAGAAACACAGAGATGACAGTGTAAGAAGGAGCTGAAATTTCAGAGGTTTAAAATTACATGATGATGATTGCATGTGAGTTGATGCTGCTGTGTCGAAGTGCTAACTCCAGGAACCTGTAAATGTGGCCTTATTTGGAAATAAGGTCTTTGAAGATACACTCAAGATGAAGTCATCCTGTATTAGGGTGGGTCCTAGTCCAGTGACTGGTAACTCTTGTAATGGGAGGGAAATTTGGACAGAGACACAGGACACACAGTGTGACAACAGAGGCAGAGATTGGGGTAACACTGCCACAAGACAGGGAGTAACAAGGATTGCTTGTAGCCAGCAGAAACTAGAAGAAAAGCACAGACAAACTTTTACTCTGAGCCCTCAAGAAGGAAGCAACTGTGCTGCGCCTTGATTTTGGACATCTACCCTCCAGAACTGTGAGAAAACATATTTTTATAGTTTTAAGCCACCCAGTTTGTGGTACTTTGTTACAGCAGCCATGGGAAACCAGTAAGGAGAGTACTTTGGTATGTTGCCCCATAACCCTCAAAAGGAAGATCAGCTTTCTCATAATAAGAGGATAACTTATTTGTAACTCAGACTATGGACTATGACGAGTAAACTGGACAGTAGTTTCATGCTGAAGGTCTCAAAGGTATAATTTTGTGCTCTTCAGTATTTCTAGTTGGAAACAAAAGCTTTTTCATGTTTGTGGAATGAGATTGCATCTTATCTTGGTATTGCTATATATCAGCTACCCTGTTCTACACCATCCCTGTAACTGGTTGTGGATAAGACCATTGTGATCCGTAAGTTTTCAATGGCTGATTTTGGGAAGTAGATTGCCAGGCCTTTGTATTTCAGCTGTCTTAGTTTGCATGCTCCACTGAAGACAGTTCAGCATCATAGCAACACATAAACCACTCACCACTGACAGATGAGTGGTGGTTGTACATGAGATGTATTGACTTGGAATAAAACTAGAGTCTCTAGCATAGAAGACAAGAGTTCTACCACTGAACCATCCATGCCCTCAGATTGTATCTTCTTGTTGTTAATGCCATTGAGTCAGGTCCAAATCATAGCAACCCTATAGGACAGAGTAGAACTGCCCCATGGGATTTCCAAGGAGTGGCTGGTGAATTTGAACTGCTGGTCTTTTGTATTTTAAAAGGTACTAAATTGACTATCATCTTGAAGATGATAGGTAGCTTCTTAAAAATGTCTAATGGATAATGTAACCAGAGATTATAACCCACCGAAAGAGAATTATTTAAGAAAACATTTGAAAGAACAAGGGTCACTATGTTCATAATAATATTTAGAGGAATAGGAAGAATTTGTTAGAAGGTTCAATTTGGATAGCACTCCGAAAAAGGATGAAACTTAGAGGGGACAGTTAATAGTCTTCTTGGCTTAAGAAAAGGAGGATGTTAAGGAGTTATATATTGATAGATGGATTTTGAAGACTAAAAAGACCATTTGCTTTTTCAACTGAGATAGTGTCGGTACACTGCTGGAGGTAAAATTCAGATTACAATGATTTAACAAAGTAGGCTACAAGGAAGTGGAGAAGATGATAGAAACTGTGCTTTCATGTGTGGTGATTAAAATTCGCAGTAAGCAATGATAAAACTAATGCAAACAAACCTATGAAATTTGTTTGTTCATTTGTTTTTAGAGAATAATTCTCGGAGATAGCAAGGGTAGGATGAGATGGGCATTCTTTATAAACTAAACTTGGCTGGTGGGAATTTACAGTGATGTCCCATGTGGCAACAAACTACCTGGGCCACTGAGCTGAATACATAACAAGAAAAGTAAATGAAAGCCTCGCCCCTTGTGTCTGGTAACGGCTCTAACCACCTGATGACAGGATTTTAGAATTTCTAAGGCAATAAAGAAAAGAGAACCCAGTAATCAAACACAAATAAATTACCACAACTTCCTGTTGGTTGGTGAAAACAGTCAATATCAAAACACTTAAAGAGGCAGACCATGATGATTTCAGAAAGCTCCCAAAACAAAGAAAAAAAATTTCCAGACAAAGAGGACTTCCTGGAATTATCAGAAGTAGAACACAAAACAATATTTAGAACTCTTGAAGAGATCAGGAAGAAGATCAGGCAGAATGCAGCAGAGCATAATAAAAATTTCAACAGGCTGCAAGTAATACTTGAGGAACAACAATCTGAAATTCATCAGATTAACAATTAGACAACTCAATAGAAAGTCAAAGTAGCAGAATTGTAATGCAGAATTAGTGAAGTTGATGATAAAGTAACTGATACCAACATTATTTGAGGAAAAATCAGATAAAATAAATGAGTAGAGTTATGTGGAACTTGATGAAGAGGAATAATTTGCAAATGATTGGAGTACCAGAAAGGGGCAAGGGGGCAGCTGAAAATATAGAGAGAACTGTTAAAGATTTGTTGACAAAAAAATCCCTGAGATCATGAAAGATGGGAAGATACCTATCCAAGATGCTCATTGAACTCCACACAAGGTAGATCCCAGAAGAAAGACATCAAGACATATAATAATCAAACGTAACCAAAACTAAAGGAAAAACTTTTAAAGGCAGCGTAGGGTTGAACAGAAACTAGTCGACAATAGAGAGGCAAGATTAAGCTTAGACTACTCAGCAGAAGCCACACAGGCAAGAAGGCAATGAAACGACATATGAAGGAAAAAAACCTGCAGCCAAGGATTATATATCTTGCAAAACTGTCTCTCATATATGATGGAAAAATTATAGCATTCCCAGATAAACAGAAGTTTGGAGAGTTTGCAAAACTCAAACCAAACTTACAAGAAATACTGAAGGAAGTTCTTTGATTAAAAAATCAACAACATCAGATAAAAACTAAAAGGTACAATACAGGACAGAGCAACCAGATGTCAACCCAGACAGGGAAACCACGAAAATAAATCAAAGCTAAAACACTAAAAATAGGGAAACAGAGTTGTCAGTATATAAAAGATAACAACAGTATGTCAAAAAGAGGTACTAAATAATTTATAGATCTTTCATATAGAGAAGACATCAAAGCACTACAAAAAATTTAAAGGCAGTTTAAATTTCTAAAAATAGGGGTAAATATTAAGATAACCACAAAGGAAATTAACAGTCCTACACATCAAAATAAGAAACAAAGTCATGAAGTCCCAGCAAATACAAAACTAACAACAATGAAAAAGATGGAAAGAAAACCCATGTAATAAATATGTAAAGTAAGAGTCCTCCAGATAGACTGTAAAGTACCTCTGAAGACAGTAGGTAGTATGGCTGCTTCTGCCTCCACCATATGCGCAACAGCTTAAGATAGAGTAGCCAAGCCAAGTGCCATTGAGTTGGATCTGACTCATGGCGACCCCATGAGTCGGATAGAGTAGCAGCACAGTTAATACTCACTGAAATTTTTAAATGTAATTGGTAATATTAAACATTTTTAAAAACTTCTTTTATTTTTATTACGTGACTGTACTACATACTTTATGTTGCAAAATCATTGAACTTAAGTCTGATAAAATCTCTGGCATAATGTGTTTAAATATTAGTAAAAATGAAGTGTACTGCTTTTAATCTCTTTGCAGTTTACTACTGCTTTTGACTATATTCTTTATAAGTAAGCAATGACTGTCTCCCCTTGGAAACCCTGGTGACATATAGTGGGTTAAGTGCTATATCTGCTAACCAAAAGGTCAGCAGTTTGTGTCTGCCAACCGCTCCTTAGAAGCTCTATGGGGCAGTTCTACTCCGACCTCTAGGGTCGCTATGAGTTGTCCCCAAATTGATGGCAGTGGGTTTTGGATGCCTCCCCTCGGAAGCTGAATTCATCTTTTATTTAATAAGAACAATGGTGAGAGTTTATGTAGTCAGCCTCTGAACCTTATTTGTTTCTTAATCAGAGCCTGCATTATAAAACTCACTTTCTTGCAAAAAAGAATTTATCATATTTGAAACTTGTAGTATTCTAAAATGTCACAAATAGGACACCTTCTTAATAGGAACTGCCTTGTAAAAAGAATCAGTCAAGATCAGATGTCATCTCCCACCAAGCAGAAATTTTGTGAGATTATTTTCCCAAATCTCAAGATTGGAAACTGGCTAATATGACAAGAAGAGGGTCTAGGCTGTTCTGGGGATAGACGAGGGGGCTACAACTCAAGTTGTGAAAATAGATTGAAATTTCTCTTTATCAGGATGTTTAACTGTCATTAACAACACAGCCGTATTTCATGGAGATAGCCAAGCTATGCCACTTGAGACAATCAATTTCTGTTCTTTAAAGCCACCCACTTTGTAGTATTTTGTAATGACACTGTTAAGATGCTTACTGTCCAAACTCAAACTATCCAGACTAAAGAATCAGATTCACATTGTAGTAATACCTGTTTGTTCTCAGTAGATTGAAGAATAAAAGACTATAAAAATGGCAGATTTGAAAAAGAGCCAAATAGAACTTCCAGAAAGGAAAATGCAATTTAGATTAGAAAGTCAAAATGGGTTTAAAGTAGATGTTGGCACAAGCTACAGCTATGTCCTGCTCAGGCTTCCCCCTGTTCAGTAAAAGCTTTACTGAAATACAGCCATGCTCCTTTATTGTCTGCCACTGCTTTCATGCTGCAGTGGCAGAGTTAAGTAATTAGAGACCATATAGCATGCATGTCATAAAATATCTGTCCCTTTACAGAAAAAGTTTGCCAACCGCACATGAGCAGATTGTATCAGATAGTTTGCAAACTAGAAGATACAACTGCAAAAATTACTCAGAATGCAGCACAAAGAGTCGAAGTGATAGAAAAGGAGAGATTAAAAGACATGAAGGATACAGTGAAAAGGTTTAATTCATTAATTAGATTAGAAATAATTGGGGAGAGCAAGAATCAAGATAATGACTGAGAATTTTCTAGAATTGATGAAATCCTTTAGAAAGCCACATCAATTTCAAGTGGAATAAATAAATACTACATACATCAGTCAAATTATGAAATAAGAAAGAGAAATTCTTGCTGACTTCTCAACATCTGCATGGAATCCATAAGATATCAAAATATCTTTAATATGCCAAGAAAACAAAACTGTTAACTTGGAATTGTCTGCCATTGGGCCTGTATTTCAAGAATAAGAACATTGTAAAGTCACTCTCAGAAAAGTTATTTAACCAACAGATCCTCATTTTGAAAGAAGAGGCTAGAAATAAAATGGTAAACATCTCATTAAATTTAAATATATATTAAACATTTAAAATAATGTCAGTAATCTAAATTGTAGAATTTTTTATAAAGGTAAAACTAAAACCATGAACAACAGTGGAATTTAAGTCAAGGATGTGAGTGGTGGTAATGAGAACTAAAGCATTCAAACAAACACTGTTTAGGGGAGTAAGCATAGTGATTAATTTTAGACTTTGTGAAGTTAAACGCATGTGTTAAAATGCTGAAAATATTTAGTAAATATTAATAGAAATTAGATGTATAACTTCCAAACCAGTAAGAGATTAAATAAATAAAAATAAGCAAGGAAAGCAAAGGTGGTATATTTGAATTCAGAAATGGCGGACATCAAAAATCTCCTGTTTGATAAATCAGTGGAACAAAATAGAACTTAATTGCTCTAAGTGCTACTACATACCGCATTGCTGAATGTCACTACGTTCAACTTCAAAGTACTCCCCATCAGAAGCTATGCACCAATGCCAGTGCCTAGTCCACCCTTCCAAGAAACAATTCTGAAACTTTCTGGAAATGGCCATTGCTCACAGGCATATGGTGGCACAATGGTAATTTCAGAAACTTAGAGTAAGGGAGTTTTTAGCTGGTAAATAAGTAACCGTATTGGAACACTCTCCCTACTGACCTGATCTGGACCCCAATGACTTCTTTACTTGAAGATAAAGGAAATATTGAAAGGAAGACATTCTGATGCCATTCAGGACATCAGGGGTAATACAACGACAGCACGGATGGCCATTCCAGAGGAGGAGGTCCAGATTGCTTTGAAGGGTGGACTGGGTGCTGGCGTCAGCGCATAGCTTCCCAAGGAGAGGACTTTGAAGCTGACTGTAGTGATATTCAGCAATGAGGTGTATGTAGCAGTTTTTCTAGGATGAGTTCACAAACTTAACTGGCAGTCTTTGTACAGTGTCTAAAAGTAAACCCAAACGGTCAATTAATTTTTGACACAATTACAAAAAGCAACAAATGGTGCTGGAACAATCAGGCAGCCATATGCAAAAAATTTAATCTTGACCCATATTTTGCACTGTAGGAAAAAATTAATTCAATTGGATCGTAGACCTAAATGTAAAACTAAAAACTATAACTTGTGGAAGAAAACAGGAGAAAAGCTTTGTGACCTTTGGCTAGTCAAAGATTTCTTAGATATGACAACAAAAGTGTGACCCATAAAAAGGGAAAGGAACTTCATCAATAAAGTCTTTAGAGAATGAAGGGTAGTAAAGACATGAGGAAAATACAAGCCCAGCAGACAGATGATGCCATATGATCCAGATACTACGCAACATGAGACCAAAAGATGGTGCCGGTCTGCTACCAATGACTGCCCTGACGGGAACGCAATGTAAAGTTCCTGATGTAGTGGGAGAAAACTGGGTGTGCGGAACTAGAACTCTGTTAAAAGACCATGCTTGATGCTGTGTCAGACTGGAGGGCCCCTGATCAGGCAGATGGGCCCCCAGACTCTCTCTCAGCCCAGAGCTGAATCTAGCAGCAAAGCCAACTCAGCAGATGTGACTGGACAGAGTGATGCTGTCGAAGAATGTGCTGTTTCTTGGCCTCGTTGTATACATGAGGCTGTCTGAGCAACTCTTGTCCAGAGGCAAGATGAGAGGGTGGAGGGGGACAGGAGTTGGTTGAATGGACATTGAAAGTACAGGGTAGAAAGGAGGAGTGTGCTGTCACCAGAGTGGCAGGGGCAGGTTAGAGTTCCATGATAATGTATGTGTAGGGTTTTATATGGCAAGTTGATTTGGATTGTAAACTTGCACATAAAGCACAATAAAATATTTTTTATGAAAACTTTTTCTCTGTGAAAGATACTATTAAAAGCATGAAGAAAGAAGTCAAAACAGGAGAAAAGAATTTGCAAAACAGGTACCAGAAAAGGACTTGTATCTAGAATACAAAAATAAACTCTTGCAACTCAATAGTGAGAAGGTACACCACCCAGTTTTTTTAAAATGGTCAGAAGATTTGAATAAACTCTTCACCAAAGAGATATATAGATGGTAAATAAACACATGTAAAGGTGTGCAACACCATTAGTCTTTAGGAAAGTACAAATTAAAGCCACAGTTAGATACCTCAATACCCAACAAAATGAATAAAATTAAAAAGTCTGACCATACCAAATATTGGAGCAACAGATCTCTTTTTCACTGCTGATGGGAATATAAAGTGTAGAAATAGTTTGGCAATTTCTTAAACTCACCATACTACTTAACCATTCCACCCAAGACAGATGAAAATGTATGTCTGCAAAAGACTTGTACACAAATATGCGTAGTAACTTTATCTGAAATACCTAAACTGGGAACCAACCCAAAGGTCCTTCACAGGGGACTAGATAAACAAATTGTGGCGTATCTACAAAGATATAAAGTGACATACTAATATAAGACTGAATTTCTGCTCTGTGAAAGAAACAAGATTTGAGAGAGAATGAACAAACTATAGTGATGGAAGGCAGATCAGTAGCTGCCTGGGGATGGGGAGCTGGGGCCCATGAGTGAGTAGGTGTGGAGGGGAGGGAGTTTCAAAGGGGCAGAAGGAAACTTTGGGGGGTCATCAATGTATTCATTGTCCTGATTGTGATTATGGTTCCACAAAACTCCTAAAACTATACAATATATGTGTGCTGTTTTATATATCAGTTATAACTCACTAAATCTGGGGATGGGGGTAGTTGCTCTCTTGTGCTTCGTAATATATTAGAGAGATTTCTGGAAGAGAAACCAGAATGTATTTGATTTGAGTTTGAAGTATGACATGATTGTGTCCAGTGAAGTCTTTTGACTTCATATAGATTATAAAACTAGCCAGCACAGTTCTGCTCTGACATACATGGGGTTGCCGTAAGCCAGCTCAGCAGCAGTTGAGCTATTGTAGAGAAATGCAGAACATTCAGACAAAAAGAAAAAACTGAAGTTACACACAATCTTACACCCAGAGGTGAAGAGGTGTATGTATATGTGTGTATTTTTAAAATAAAATGTTGCTGTACAATTTTATAACTTGATTTTTCCATTTGCTATTATATCATGTAAATTTTTCTGTGACATTGAATATTTTTATTATTTTCTTAGTAAAAATTCCCTCAGGAATATGAAAGTATGCAGAATTTGAACTCTTTTGATACATACTGACAAATTACTCGAAAGCTCGTTCATTTTCCTTCCTAATCTGTTACCTAATTTTATGGGAATCTTGGTCATTTTATTAAGCTAAATGGAATCTTACATTTATCATCCTACATTTAGAATTATTTAACATTTAAATTATGTAACATGTGACACACACTCATATTAATAAAAATTCATGAACCCATCATAAAACATTGGAGGTAGACCTTGTTTAAAAAAGGCATGGCAGGGGCACCTGACCTCTAACCTCACAAAGGGGAGGGAGCAGCAGAGTCAACAGCCCAACACTGATTTTTCTGGGGTGGTCATACATGTCTCCTCTTTACCAATTCTGACAACAACTGTCCCTCTTTACAGCATTCACTACTTCTCTGCTGAGTTCAATAACGCATTGCAGTGGACCCTGAGAACTCAGTCTTCACAGTGATGGGGCTTATTAGGGGATAATAGGTACAGTTCAGGTCTTTGATCCGTATAGTTTTTTCTCAGTCTTGACGTAGGCACACTTGCTCTAGCCATTAGCCTCTGGCCTGCTCTGGCAAGTGTTGCAAAGCTCTTTTAAAACCTCTGCTGAGTGTCCCAGGGCACCCCAGTCTGCCAGTAAACCTCAGCCTGGAAGTGCTCAGCTCCAGCTCTGTGGCTCACCTAATTCCAACCAAGTGCCCAGAGGCACCCTGCCTCACCTACAAGCTTCCTGCCAGGGAGCCCACTGGGGCCACTTCCTGTAAAGTCTCTCCTGCTGCCATTCCTCTGCCAGCGGTTCGTACTATCTTTAGTGTTAAGCTCGCCCTCTCTTAGTTTCCTGATTCCAAGAACACTTCTCAGCTCAGGGATCTCAGCTCCAAAGACAAGTTTCATTCCAGGATTGCTCTTGGTGGTGGCTTATTTTAAGTCTAGAGGGATGGCAGAACTGACTGACCAGTACACTTTTTAGGGTTCATACATCTTCATCTGCCTGGTTCCACCCAGTCACTTGGTGGGAGTTACAAAGACTGTGGCTGAAGGGCCATGTGAAGTCGTTCACTGTGCCACAGACATCACCACCCTGCTGTGCCTGCCCACCCCAGCCCCTGCTTCTCTCCACAGACAACCACTGTCTTGAGTTTTATATTTGTCAGTGTCTGCCTTTTTCATGTATAATTTTATCATATGTGTAAACAGTATATTTAATTTCTTATTTTGAGCATTGTAAAAATGGTTGTCATTCAGTATGTAGAGTTTTATTTGCTTTTTTCCACTCAGTGTTTCTAAGATTGAGGTTAAACATTTTTATATGTTCATGGACCATTTCTGTTGTTTACCTTAGGAGTTACCTCTTGTAGTCTTTGTGTGTTTTTCTATAAGGGGTGTGGGTGGGTGTGGGTGTGGGTGTGTAGGGGTGTGTTTTCTGGAATAGATGTTTCAAGATTCCTTCATACTCTAAATTCTGTGACTCTTAAATTTTTCCTTACAAACTAAAAGCATCATTTATTTTAATAAACAGTTACTCAGATAAATGATACCCAAAATCTTATTTTTCACAACCTATTTGGTGTTTGATTTGTTTCTCACTCCACTCCACTACCATTGAGTCATTCCTGACTCATGGCAATGCACAGGCTGTAAGTATCTACCCAAGTTGACCACCACATCTTTCTCCCAGGTTGCTGTTGGTGGTTGTAAATTACTGAGCTTTCAGTTAGTAGGCAGTGGTTTTAACTACTGCACCACTAGGACGGCTTAACTGGAGATAGGAAATGTTATATGTTGTTATTAAAAATAAGTATTTTGTTAGGCATAGTCCCGTTCCCTCATGACTTACAAATGCTTTCTTGATCCATTTGCATCTGCCCATGTGTGACAAGATTACTGGTGAAAATGATGTAACCAAGTGGTCACAATTTACCCCAGCTGGTCTTTGTAATGCAGATCTTTTTAAAACTGCATTTATGTTTTATGTTTTTTTCAGTTGGACAGTTGAAAATTTTCAAAGGAAATCAGTTTTCATTTTGTAAAGGTTTGTACTTTCCACATGGTTTGGGTGCTTCAGACTGGGTATCACTGAGTAGCATTTCAGAAGAGTAGTGGGTTCCTGGAGGAGATGCCAGTGTTCTTACATCTGTATGAAAGGTGAAGTCAAATGTTGGCTAGAACAGTGGGTCTGTAACTTTCTTGACTGGAAGGCAGTTTGAAAGACAATTTACACTTCTGGATGGGGGGGGAGACTTAATTCTAACAGAAAAACGGGAACAAAATATTAAAAAGTATATTGAAATATTAGGCACATTTGTTGCATTAAATTGGGAAATTTTGTGTCCCAGGAACATCCATGATGGTGGAAATTAATAATGCTTTTGATATGAACCCAGAAAGGACTGAGAATTTTAGTGCCATTAGCCAGCCTTAAAACTGAGGATTGTAAAGACTGTCTTGTTTTAATTCATTCCCAGCAATATCATTAAACTAAAACAAGAAGTACTCTCAGAAAAGACTGGTGTAAATGGGAAGACTGTTGTCATTTCAGATGAAGTTCCCATGTTGTTAGGTGCTGTTGAGTCAGTTCCAGCTCACAGTGACCCTGTATACAGCACAACAAGAGACTTCCAGGTCCTGCTCCATCCCGGTGTTCGTTGTTAATGCTTGAGCCCATTTTTGCAGGCACTGTGTCAGTCTGTCACTTCAGGATCTTCTTTTGGCTGACCCTGTACTCTACCGACATGAGATTCCTTTCCAGGGACTTTCCCCCCCTGATGTTATGTTCAAAATATATGAGACAAAGTCTCATCATCCTTAAAAAAATGAAGTAAATGAGTATTCTGACTATACTTCTTCCAAGACAGATTCTTTCGATTCTTCAGGCAGTCTGTGGTACATTCAGTGTTTTTCACCAGCAGCTTAATTCAAAGGCATCAATGTTTCTTCAGTCTTGCTTGTTTGGAGTCCAGCTTTCACATGCATATGAGGTGACTGAAAACACAATGGGTTAGGTTAGGCACACTGTAGTCCTCAAAGTGGCATCTTTGCCTTTTTAACACTTCTAAAGGGTCTTTTGCAGCAGATTTGCCCAAATGCAGTGTCTTGTTTGATTTCTTGACTGCTGCTTCTGAGAGTGTTGCTTCTAGATCCAAATAAAAGGAAATCTTGGACAACATCATTCTTTTCTCATTTATTTCGTGATACTGCTTTATTGGTCCAGTTGTTTGGATTTTTGTTTTCTTTTTGTTGAGGTGTAATCCATATGGAAGGCTCTAGTCTTTGATCTTTGTCAGTAAGTACTTCAAATCCTATTCATTTTCAGCAAGCAAAGTTGTGTTATCTGTATTTCACAGTTTGTTAATGAGTCTTCTCCCAGTCTTGATGCTGCATTTTTCTACATACTTCTAATATTATTTGCTCACCATACAGATTGAATAAGTAGGGTGAAAGGATACAACTCTGATGCCTACCTATCATGACTTTAAACCACACAGTATCCCCACCATCTATTTGAATATCTGTCTCTTGGTCTCTGTACAGTTCCTCATAACTACAGTATCTGGAATCCCCGTTCACAATGTTATCCATAATTTGTTATGACCCACCCAGTCTAATGCCTTTGCATAGTCAATAAAACACAGGTAAATGTTTTTTTTATATTCTCTGCTTTCAGCCATGAGCCATCTGACCTCAGCAGTGATAACTCTTGCTCTATGTCCTCTTCTGAATCTGCCTTAAGTTTCTGAAAGTTCCCTGTTAGTGTAGTGCTGTAATGATCTGCAGAATTTTGAATGATCTTCTGCAAAATTTTTCTTGTGTATGATACTCATGATAGTTTGGTAAATTACCCACATTCTGTTGGATCATCTTTCATTGGAATGGGTACAAATATGGATGTCTTCCAGTTTTTTGGACAAGTAACTGTCTTCCGAATTTCTTGGCATAGACAAGGGAACACCTCTAGTGCTGCCGCCGTTTGTTGAAACCTCTCAAGTGAAGTTCCATCATTTCTTGGAGCCTTGTTTTTCAGCCATGACTTCAGTGCATCTTGGACTTCTTCCTTCAATACCGTCAATTCTTGAGTATATGCTACTTGCTGAGATGGTTGAATGCTGACCAATTCTTTTCAGTACACTTCCTATTATTTAATATTTTCCCTATAGAATACTTCAGTATGGCTACTCAGGTCTTGAATTTTAATTCACTTGTTTCGACTTGAGAAATGCCGAGTGTGTTCTTTTCGTTTGGTGTTCTATCTCCAGGTCTTTGCACGTGTCATTTTAATATGTTGTTTTCTCAAGCTGCCCTTTGAATTCTTTTAAGCTTTTTAGCCTCATCATTTCTTCCTTTTGCTTTAGTTGCTCTACGTTTGAAAGAAATTTTCAGAGTCATTTCTGATACCCATTTTGGTATTCCCTGTCTTTTTAATGACCTCTTTCTTCATTTATGATATCATTCCACAACTCATCTGGCCTTCATTTGTTAGTGTTCAGTATGTCATACCTATTCTTGAGATGGCCTCTAAATTCATGTGGGATATACTTAAGGTCATACTTCTGTTCTAATGAAATTGCTCTAGTTTTCTTCAACTTGAACTTACTTGACTAATCAGTTGATGGTCTGTTTCACAGTCAGCCCCTGGCCTTGTTCTAAACGGTGACATTGAGCTTTTCCATCTCTTTGCACAGATATAGTCAGTTTGTTTCCTGTGTATTCTGTTTTGCTGGGTATGTTTGTATAGTCTGTGTTTTGGTTGTTGAAAAAAGAGTGTTTCCAGTGAGAAGTTGCTGGTCATGCAGAGTTCTGTTATGTAATCTCTGGTGTTAATTCTGTCACCAAAGTTATATTTTCCAGCCACCAAGCTATCTTTGTTTCCAACTTACACATTCCAATCACCAGTAATTATTGATACATTTAGATTGCATGGTTGATCGATTTTACACTGCAGAAGCTGGTTTTAAAAAAAAAATCTTCAATTTCCTCATCTTTGGCCATAGTGGTTGGTATACAAATGTGAATAATATCATATTAATTATCTTCCTTGTAGATATGTGAATACCCATCAGTGGCAGCGTTGTACTTCAGTATAGATCTCAAATTGTTCTTTTTGATGATGAATGCAGTGCTGTTGCTCTTCAGTTTTTCATTTCCAGCAATTTCCATAATTGAAAAGAATACTATCACGTGAATTTTAAGGGGAAGAAATAAACTGTGAAAATAGAGAAGTAATTCTGTGTGAAAATGTTACAGAAATTCAAGGTTAAAGGTACTGCTACTGTGTCCTAGCAAAATTAGTATTCAGCCCTATGAAAATCTTCACTTCGTAAAGATTGCACTCTTTCTCATGCCTGCCCAGTCCCTATTTGGAGTGCCATTATTCTTTCAAAGGTTTTCGTTCTAGTGAACCCAAATCTTTCATTCTTCACAGGGCAAATCTAATAGTCTTCAGTATGAGCATTTTTCAAATGTTGGAAGAAACAGCTGGTGCAATCTCAGTTACCTTATGGGTTAAACTTATCCAGCCACTCCCACGCACTGTGTTTCCATGAGGTGATTTCTGACTAGCTTTGATAGGAGTTGATGATACAGCTCATATTGCTCCTGAACTTGTTTTTCAGTTCCTATTTGTTCTTTGATAGGTTATAAGATAGCCTCTGGCTTCTCACAAGTGAGTCTGTACAGTAGAAACCTGTAACTAAACAGACGTTTGAAAGAGTACATATAAAGACTATTCTTAAGTCATGCTTTATGTATATATTCTCAATGAGGAATATCTTTTAAATTTTATAAGACAAAAATTACTTCCATAGGAAGTCAACGTCCAAATGAAAGTTTGCCTATTTCCTGGCAAATCAGTATGCTTTAAGATGAGTAATGTAGTGTTATGTTTTCTTAACATATTAAACAAATGCATTTTTATTTTTGTGTTTTCAGATAGTGGCCAGAACTCTAGTGCCAGTAGTAAAGGTGAACGACTAAATGCCAAACTCAGAGCTTTACCTGGGACAAATGAACCTTATGAAACTAACAGTAACAAAGAACTAGGCAAGTGCTGGTGCTCCCCACCCAGTTCCTAAAGACATAGCAGGGCTGAAGAAGACTGGTGAGATGACAGAATCACCTCACGGGGTATTACTAAGACCTTGATATAGACGAAATTTTAAATGACTTGGGAAAGCATTTCTGTTCACTCTGAGTTGTCTGGTTTTGATTATAAGATGAACTGGCTTCCTTTTTGTTTTGCTTTTGTATATTGCTCTAATGTAACAATCTGTTTTAAAACCTAGATGCTTCTTATGTGGATCCACTTGGCCCTCAAATAGAAAGACCAAAAACTGCAGCCAAAAAAAGGAGTGACGAGGATGACTTTGCTGATGAAGAGTTAGGAGATGATTTGCTTCCAGAATGATGTAGTTTGTATGTGCTATTTATTAAAGGGAAAAAATCACCTTGCAAGATAATACTCATGTTAAACTTTTGATTAAATATCAAAACTTTTATTTTGAACACTGTTAAAACTTAAAATACATGTATTCTGTTCTATGCACATGCCTATACGTTTTTTGTCTTTTTACGGAATAAAAACATAAAACTATAGGCCCAGTGACTTCCTTACCTTTTTAAAAACATTGACCCACACTAAGAAATTAATTTTACGGCACAACACATACATATCTAAGACTTGGTATGCTGATATTTTCTATAACTTCGTTAAAACAAGCAAAATGGTGTTAATTGAAATCATTACATTGATTTCATGGTTTGAAGCTTGAAAAATACTGCCCTGGGACATGCCCACAATGAATCTTCATTCAAGCTTAATTGCTCAGAGTTCAAGAAACTCTTCAAGTTGGAAAGTTTGCCTTGTGGGGGCTATTAAACAATTAGGTTTGGGAGGAAGTACAAACTATAGCAAGAGAAAATACCAAACTGTAACACTGCTGCTACAGTTTCTTTCTACCTTCAGCCCAAAGACAGCTGTAAAAATACTTTCCACACTTGTTACTTCCGATCTAGGAGTAGGGGGCAATACTGCCTTTGTCTTTCTTTAGCAGTATGTTTGGCCCAGGGCTTTGAACCAGTTCATTTCAGCTTGAGCCCGTGCTGAAAATCTGCATTTCTGTCCTCCCTTACCCACCAGGCCCTCCTCCCCCATCATGTACTGAATTAGAATCCCCTGGGAATCTTGTTAAAATTAGATTCTGATTCAGTATACCTGTGGTGGGAATATAAATTCCCAAAAGGGGGTCAAACTAAAGTGACCAGACTCAAAGCCCTAGATTGGCTAGCTAAGACTGCCCAGAGGAGTTTCACTGATGAGACAGAGAACCCGTCCATCTTTAGGCCTACACTAGAGAGGATGGAGCCCGCGTCTTAATTAACATTGTCTGATAGACTACTGTTGTGAGCAGGAGAGAGAAAACTAAAATGGGATAATATTCTCTGGCTAAGAAAGATTATTGCAGGAGGCAGTCAACGAGAACATCAGACACCTGATATTGCCGAATGATGGTCAGAATCTGGGGGTACAACAGTAAATGAGACCCTGACCATGAGAAGCTTACATTCTTGTGGGAAAGACAGACAATAAATATATTTGTTTATAAAAGGATTCCAGATATTTTTAAATGTAGGTAAAAAAATAAAAGGGAATGATCTCATAATAGGGAGATACAGTGGTGGAAGAGGGGCTGAGTAGGACAGACAGGGAATGCCTCTATGAGGTTGCATTTGTATGACAGCAGAATGATGAGACAGCAGTAGTGTTCTAAGCTGAAGGAATAGCAAGTTCAAATAAACCAAAATAGGAATAAGCTGAACATGTTAGAGGGTTATCCAGTTAGAATGATAGTGAGTTTGAGGGTTTGGAGCCCAACAGTATGGGTGGTGGTCTTAGTTAGAGTTCTCTAGAGGAGCAAAATCAGTGAAGTGTGTATATAGGTAAATGTGGAGAGAGAAGTGGACTTAAGTGTATATAAGTAAGTGGGGAGAGAAACTGACTTAAAGGAATGGCGGTTGGAAGGAAATGGCTCATGCAGTTGTGGGAACTGGATCTGTGGCTCAGGCAACAGGCTGATGACCTCTGCTGGCTCAAGTTGTTCCAGGGGCTGATGAATCTACAAATGTGTAGGCCAGGCAGCAGGCCAGAGACTTCTGCAGGCTTACATCCCAAGAGCCAGAGGTCAGGCAGCAAGAAGAGTGCAGAGTCGAGAGTTTTTTCAGGACATGCGTGTATATACTGGAGGCAGGCCACACCCTCAAGGAAACTCCCCTTTCAACTGATTGGCTGTTCACATCAGACTACAAAATAGAAGACAATCACATAGTGTCTGCCAAACCACCAAGAATCATAGCCTTGCCAAGTTAACACATAACTAACCATCACAGTGGTGTACTACATACATTGGAAAGGAGAGGAGCTCTAAGAAGTAGCCTGGGTAATTGGATTACATTAAGCCTTAAATGACTTTTATAGAGTTTGGGTCTTGTTCTGCTTACAATAAACCCACTGCCATTGAGTTCAATTCCGACTCACAGCAACCCTTTGGGACAGAGTAGAATTGTTCCATAGAGTTTCCAAGGAGTGCCTGGTGGATTTGAACTGCGGACCTTTTGGTTAGCAGCCATAGCACTTAACCACTATGTCACCAGGATTTCTGGTTAGAATGAAGAAGCCTTTCAAAGGTTTTGTGCATAGGAGGTGAGTGACTTGATTTAATTTAACCTTTAGAAACCAGCAACCACAGTGGTTATCATGAAGATGAATCTGGAGTAGAAGAAGGAAAACGGAAGATTTTAACTTCCTCTTTGCCGATGCAGATGCCCTTTATTTCTTGGTCTTGTCTAATTGCTCTGGCTAGAACTTCTAGCACAATGTTGAATAGGAGAGGTGAGAGTGGGCATCGAAAAAGGAAGATTGAAACTACTAGCAGTAGCCCAGATGATTAAAAAGTGCAATTCAGATGAGGTTTTTAGCAATAGGAACAGCGAAATTGGTCAAATTGGGCATGTTTTGTAAGTAGAGCTTAGAAGTCACTGATTATGAGGAAAAGACAATACCTCAGCAACTGAGTGGCTACTGTTGGCTTTTACCACGACAGGAGTGGATTTGGGTGAATCAATAGTCATGAGTTAAAAAGAACAGTTTCTGTTCAATCGGTTCCAACTAATGGTGATACCATGTGTATCAGAGTAGAACTCTGTTCCATAGGGCTTTCAGTGGCTGATTTTGCAGGCCTTTTCTCCAAGGCACCTCTTGGATGGATTTGAAGCACTAATCTTTTGATTGGCAGATGAGTGCATTAACCATGTAAATCACTCAATCATGATTCATCATGAATGCACCATATTGACACTGAGATACTAATTATCTGGTGATACATAGAACACAGATATGCAAATCTCGAGATCAGAACTTCGAGCCAATATGGTGCCATAGACAAAAGCACTATGCTGTCCTGCCACTGCAAAGACCCAAAAAACTAAAAGAAAAACATCAGTTCTAGAACTCAAAGTGTCAAATGAAGAGAGAACTCAGCCAAGAGCCAACTAGAATAAATCGACAGAGAATAGAGAGCAAGGAGTTCCCTTTTAGCTAATGCATCGTGGATTCACCACCTTGAACTATTGGTGGAAATCAGCAGACAAAGAGCACAGAAAAGCTACTTCACAGGGCTCCCAGCAGGAGACAGAGCACCCGGTAACCAGTGATACATGCTTTCCCACCCCCATCCTCTCCATGATGCTCTACTTCTGCCACTTCTTGGCTGGCTGCAGTTGCTCAGCTGGCTGGGAAGTGCAGCATCCATTCTGCTTTGATTTTCCCCACCCACACTGGAGATCAACAGGAATACAGGAAAGCAGCTTCATGGAATTCACAGAAGACAGAGCACCCTGTGACCAGCAATATACACTTTCCTAACTTCTACCTTTCCCCCAACTCCCACCTCATCTCCTCTGCTTCCCACTGGCTGCAGTCTCTTGACTGGGAGGCAGCTGCTTCAGTCCCAGGCTGCTAGGCTTCATGTGCCCACCCTGCCTGGCTCCCTGACTGCTATTTGTCTATTGATAGTGTTGCTATTTTTCTGTTTCTTTTAGTTTCTTCCATGCCTCCCACCACCTCCCCCACTCTCTCAAACACCTGGCTCTGTGTGGCATATTTGCTGCTTCTTGAAAAGCTATGAAATCCATTAGTGTGATCCCCAGGGCCTTCTTCTTCTTTTGTCTGCTTTGCCTTTTTTGTTGTTGTTGTTGTTCTGTTTTTCTTTTTGCAACTGGGGAGCACCTTCTAACCAGGATATACTTTTGTAGCTTAGGAGCCACTTCTGCAGTCAGCACAGCCATGTCAGAGGAATGCCTGGGGTCATTTCTTTTTTTCTTTTTTCCTTTCTGTGTGTCTTCATTTCCCAGTTCTTGTTTCTCTGTATCTACCTTCTTTTTCTGCCTTCTGCATACTTCATGCTGTGTGACAGCTATACCCATTCAGACCAAGCTATACTGCACAGCCTGGAAGCCACTTTCACAGCTGAACAGGTGGGACCTCTGGAGGCCCTTCTTTTGCTGCTGCTTTTTTTATCCCATACTTTTCTTTAATATGTTTTTTTTTTCTTTTTCCTTTGTTTTTCTCCATTTCTGGACTTCTCATCTATCCAGTCCAATGGCAAGCTCCCTCAGCACTCTGTAAAGTTTTGGGCTCCTGTTTCCTCTCTTCTTTCCCATACCTATCTTAGTTTCACACATTACAACCTCCACCTCTCAACATCCCGCCCCCAAACAGCAAAATGCAGCCTGCCAGACACTGCCCAGTGCTGACTCCCACCACCCTGTTGGCCCTAGTACCTGCCCAAAACAACCCATTCCAGTTCTGCCCCTTCAAGTGAAAATGCCCTGCCCCACCATGACTGGTTAGTGCTGCCCATTGCACAAGGGGGTGAGAAGTATTGTGACCACAGAAGGGCAATCAACAAAGAACATACAATCTACTACTCAGACATAGTCAAAATTTTTAAAAAGCAGGATAAAACTAATAAATATATAATCAATAAATGAAGAAAATAACTACTGATGTCCCAAAGACGGCAGACAACATCAAAACACATTTTAAAAACAGGCTGATTTCATTAAGCATCCAAAATAAAACACCAGGTGACTTTCCAGCAGAAGAAAAGGTAGTAGAACTACCTGAGAGGGAAATCAAATCTCTAATATTCAGAGCTCTATAAAATTTGAAGGAAAAAGTAGACAAAAATGGGGAAAAAAGACAAATTCATGGAAACTAGAGACAAACAATGGAAAATTTCAGGAAAAAATACAGAAACAAAATGCCAAAATACTGTTACACTGTGTACACAAAGTACGCAAAAATCAGATTCCTATACACTGATAAAGTGATGAAGAGAAAGGCAGGAAAACAATACCATTTGTAATAGCTCCCCATCCCCCCAAAATAAGGATAAATCTAACCAGGGTAAAAGACCTATATAAAGAAAACTACAAAACACTACCACAAAAAAAAAAAAAAAAAAAATCACAAGAGATCTACATAAATAGAAAAATACACTGTGACAATGACAATTCTACCCAAAGTGATTTGCAAACACAATGCAATCCTAATGCAAACACCAACAATATTCTTTTAAAGAAAACTTATCATTAACTTTATACAGAAAGGGAAGAAGTCCCAGATAGGTAAAGCTCTCTTGAAGAAAAAGAATAAAGTGGGAGGACTCACATTGCCTGACCTCAGAACCTATTATACAGACATTGTAGTCAGAATAGCCTGATACTATACAAGCACACTGACCTGTAGAACAGAATTGAGAACCCAAATGTGAATCCATCCACCTATGGTCACAATGATATTGGCATTACTGGTACAAATCAGAAAAACAGGAAATAACTGATGCTGGAGAGGTTACTGGGAAGTTGGAACTCTTGTGCACTGCTGGTAGGAATGTGAAATTACAAGATTTTGGAAGACTATACAGCTCTTCCTTAGAAAAATGGAAATAGAAATACCATCACCAATCCCACTCCTAGGAATATATCTTAAGAGAAATGAGTCATCATGCAAATAGACATATGCGTGCCTATGTTCACTGCAGCACTTTTTACAATAGCAAAAAATATGGAAACAACCTAGATTATCTGCCCATCAAGAGATGAAGGGACAAACTGTGGTACATACACCCAATGAAGTATGATCCAATAATAAAGAACAATGATGAATCTGTGAAGCATTTTGTAACATAGATGACTCTGGAGAGCATTATACTGAGTGAAATAATTACAAAAGGACAAATACTTTATGAGACCACTATTGTAAAAACTCACACAAAGGTTTACACACAGAAAGAAGCAATCTTTGGTGATTATGAGGGAGGGGAGGAATGATGGAAAGACATTAACCAATCGGTAAGTAGTAACTTTGGTGAATGGTAAAACAATACGCAATACTGGGGAAGCTAGCACAACTTGTCCAAGGCAAGGCCATGGTAGCTCCATAGACACATTCAATGTCCCTGAAGGACCAAGTTACTGGACTGAGAGCTGTGGGGACCATGGGCCTGGGGCGCATCTCACTCAATTGACATAACATAATTTATAAAGAAAATTTATTTAAAAAGCTATAAGTGGCCATCAACAATACTGCAGTGGTCTTTCTCCTGGCCTTCAACAGACTGAGTCCAGTATAGTGGTGCCCAGCTACCACCACGGACTGCTCTTGATAGAGATCACAACGGAGGTCCTGGATAGAGCCGAAGGAAAATGCAAAAAAAAAAAAGTCCTAACTCAAAAAGACCAGACTTACTGGCCAAAGAGAGACTGGGGAAACTCTGAGAGTATGGCCCCCGGATACACTTTAGCTCAGTAAAGAAGTCATTCCTGAGTTTCACCTCATCCAAAAATTAGGCCCATAGAACAAAATGAGACGCATACCAGTCCAGAGGCAAGGACTAGAAGGCAGACTGGGACAGGAAAGTTGGTAATAGAGAGCCCAAGGTTCAGAAGAGAGAGTGTTGCCATGTTATGGGGTTGTTAATGTCATAAAACAATATGTTTGTACCAAATGTGTGTACCAAATGTTTAATGAGAAACTGGTTCTATAAACTAAAGCACAATGGAAGAAAAAAAATCTAGAGATCAGAAAGAGGTTAGGGTGAAAGTATAAACTCAGGATTTGTCAGCATATGGAGAGTATTTAAACCATGGAAGTGAATGAGGTCATTTAGAGAGAGTGAAGATAGAGAAGGGAAGCAGTCTATGAGCCCTAGAGTCTACACTGGCAGATCAGGATAAAGAAGAAGATCCAACAAGAGAGACTGAGAAGAGCAGCAGGGGATGAAGGTTTCAAAATTGAGGGAGTAGGATTTCTAGTCCCCAGGGGGATGCTGTAGTTCTGGCAGGCCACTGCACCTGCTGCAACAACTGGGGGAAGGGAAACAGCAATAAAGAAATCATTGCAGACACATTAGAAATAAGATTAACAATAACTGGACTTCAACACAATTTGAGTACTCCTCCCATCTTAACCCAATATTGTAAGGATAGAGTAGCTGGAACGGGGGGCCAGGGACCATGCTCTCAGGAGAAATCGAGGCCAATAGGTACAGCTAGCATTTTGCTAATGAGGACTCTGCACCCCTCATCGGTGAGTGGCATCTGGGGTCTTAAAAGCTGCTAAACTGCCATCTGAGGGTACATCAAATGGTCTCAACAGGAACAGATGAGTACCGAGGACAAGAATGACATGGGGGAAAGAGAACCCAGAAGACAGAGAGACTCATCGACTCGTGACCAGAAGAACTGGATGGTGCCCAGCCATCACCGGTGATAGCCACGATGGAGCTCACAAATTTGAGTTTCGCAACAAGAGAATGAATAAGGGTGCACCATGATATCTCCAATAAAAAACCGCAATTGATGGTCCGGTGGCTGGGGTTCCCCTGGGAACATAGCCCTTGGTCCTGATGCTGCCCCTGTCCATAAATCATAATGAAAGTCAACTTTTCAGACAGCAATGGATTGGACTTGGCGATGCAGAGTGACCATATCTTGTGGGAATTTTATGGTTCTGTGCATCTATACAATGTCATCCTGCTGACCTTTTATTGGAGGAAGGGGAGTGGATATAGATAAGGGGATAGGAGACTGTTGGGGGGATAGGACACATATGGAGTAGAGAAGAGGAGTGTGCTGTCACCGGGCAGGGAGAGCAGTGGGAGCTGCATATAGGTGAGCATGCGAATTTATATGGGAATCTACATTTTCATTAAATCATAAAAGAATAAAATAAAAAAATTAAAATGTGGACAAAAAAATCATTGCAGAAATCCTATTTTAAAATCACTGGAGAACTGTGGAAATAATAAGACTAAATAAACAAAATTTCCAGATAGTAAAGAATGATTCCTGGATGAAGAGATAATCTTGGATGTTTTCACTCCTGGGGATATTTATTAATTCTGCATATGGATTGAGAATCAAGCTTAGCCAAGGGAAAATGATTCTTCTAGTGGACAGAGAAGCTAGCAGAACTTTTCCATGCAAGGTTGGTATAACTAATGTAAACTTAGAAAAGCCCCAAACTTATGGTTTGTTGTACCACAGGGCATTTGCTAAGTTCTAGGGTGATACTGAAGACTAGAAAAGTGGGCTGGAAGCTTTTAAAAGCATAGTGAAATTTCCTAGAATCTTATGGCTCATAATGGCCCTTGCTAAATAATCGAGAAAACACAACAGTGGTAGGTCCCTAAATAATCCAGATAATAGATCTAATAAGTAAGGACTTTAAAATAGCTATAATTGGCTATCAGTGAAAATGGTGGAGTAGGCAGCTCTAAGGTTTCTCAACAGAAACATTCAAAAAAAAGGTAAAAGCTGTCAGGATCAACTTTGTTACAATTCTATAAAATAGTAAAAAGTTTATGACAACCAAACAAATGCTGAATCAAAAAAGAGAAATTTAAAATAGTAATAAAGCTTCGTAGCAGTTTTATTTGACCTTGCTCATTCCCTACGCCCCTAATTTGACAGTGTTCCTGAAGATGGTGGCCTGCGTTTCCACTGTGGGACCCTGGTCACTGGTTCTGGAAGGAGCAGACCAGTCCTTACATGCAAAGAATTGTGTTGGGCTGTTATATACCTATCTGGAGGCTAACCAAAGGGCTAATGTAACCTTGTTTTTGTTTCACCTGACTTGAAACTCACTCAGGGTGGAATAGTGGTCAGCTTTCATAGAAAACAAGTTAAGGCAAATAAATAACCCACAGCCACCTGGGCAAAGGATTACAGCTGAGGCATGGAATCATGTTAAAAGTCTGAGAGGAAAAGCTGGGAAGAGTGTTTGTTTGGGAAAATAAGTCATTCAAAAGAATTGTGTATACTTGGGAATTTGGAAAGCCCTGCATGCGCAGGGCAGGACACACGACTCAGGAAAGCCCTGAGAGGACCCTAAAACTAACTTCAAGCAAGAAGAGAAACCTAAGGGAGAGCTGCAGATGACTTAGCTAAGCATTGAAAGAGTTCCTCAGTACAGAGCCAACCTGCAAAAACTATCAGAAGTTTTCTTTCCCTTTTCCTCTCTCCCCTTTTTTTATGGAAAAAGGATATTTCTATAAAGCACTAGCTGAACACACCCTAATGGAATAGAGGCAACACACGACAAAGAATATGGACTTTACAAAGTTAGTTTATAATACAGAAAGCGACAAAAACCCTGAGGAGGGAGGGAATCTAATTTCCAGTTAACACATTATAATTTTAACATGTCTACTTTTCAACAATGACAAAAAAATAAGAGAAACAGGAAAGGATGGCATATTTACATAACAACTTAATAGAAACTGTCCTTGAGGAAGCACAGCATTTTTACTTCCTAGACAAAGATTTTAATCAATTGTCTTAAATATACTCAGTGAGGTAAAGGAAACAAGAAGAACGATGTATGAACACATACAAGTTATCAATAAAGACAAATTATAGACAGGAACCAAATGGAAATTCTGTAGCTAACAAGTAACAACAACTGAAATGAAAAACTTACTAGAAAGTTTCAGTAGCAGACAAGAGCATGCAGAAGAAATAAACACCAATTTGAAACTAGGCCAACTGAAATCTAATCTGAGAAGGAAGGGCAAAAAAAATGAAGAAAAACAAACAGACCCTAAGAGGCCTCTGGCTCACCATTAAGTATACCAACATACACATTCTAGGAATTACACTGGGGAAGGATAGGAAGAAAGGAGCAAAAAGAATTTCTGAAGAAACAATGGCCAAAAGCTCCCCAAATTTTAAAAAAGAAATGAACCTACATATCGAATAAGGTCAACAAAATCCAAGAAGGACAAAGGTGAAGAGATGCAGAAGACACACTATAAATAAATGGTTGGAAGCCAAGCACAATGACAGAATCTTGAAAGCAGCAAGAGCAAAGCAATTCTCACATTCAGGAACTCCTCAACAAAACTAACAGATGATTTCACAGGAGAAACTATGGAGGTCAGAAACGAGTGGGATGATATTTTTGAAGTGCTTAAAGAAAAAAACTTTCAACCCCAAATTCTATTTCCAGCAAAATGAACTTTCAAATATGAAGGAGAAATTAAGAAATTTCTGAGTAAACATAAGACAGGGGAGTTTGTTACTAGTCAGCCTGTCTTACAAGAAATGATAAAGGATTCTGGGAAGATGATGGTATAAACAAATCCATTGATCTGGCCCTTTACCACACACACAGCGAGAAATACAACATGGATATAGTACTTGGCTTTGTAGGACTCTAAATCAGAAAGTAGAAGAAAGCAATGTGGAAACTGCAGACCAGCAAGAACCAACAAATCAACCACTCAGGGTAGAAAAATTGCTTCTTAGAGTCCCTCCCCTTCCCCAATGACATGGACTTCCACCTGCTGTGAACTGGGGTATTAACCCCATGGGGGAGGAAAAAATGCCACTTTCTCTAACCACAACAGCATGTGCATGCACAAAGAGGACTCCAAGCTTCTGCCCTAAAACCAAAGAAGACCTCCCCAGGGATCTACTCGGAGTATGCCAGCACCTCCCCAGTCCAGACCCTGTCGGGTACAAGCCTATTGTAAATTGCTGCAGGCAGCCTGTGTAGTGGAGCCTGTTCCCACAGTACGCACTCTGCTGGTCTCCCAGAGCACTCCATAGTTCCAGCTTCCGAAACCAGTGGGACAGACCTCCCAGGGAACTGATTCAGGTCTCCACTTCCCCTTTTCGTCTGCTGATGATGTGCTATGTGCTGAGCTGCTGTGTGCTAGGAAGCAGGCCTCTCTAGTGAAAGCTACATCCACAGCCAATAGATTACAGAGAGGACTCTGATAACAAGGCCAAACTCCCTGAAGAATGTTTGGAGCATGACAGCTCCTCCCCAGCTGGATGCTGTCATCAACAAGCCTTCCCTGAATTGCTACAGAAGGGCCCTGTGGTGGGGTCAGCTTCCATAGTCATCCTGTGCCTGGCCTCTCAAACCGACAGAACAAACCTCCCTAAGGGTCAATCAGGGTCAGTCTGCTCCACAGCCAATTGGCCTTGAGGATTACAGAGTGAAGCTGCCACTTATGAGTCTTAAGTGGAGTCTGTACTCACAGCCAGCAGCCTGCTAGGAGGACTCTGATGGCAGCAAGGCCGACCTCCATGCAGAGCTGACAAAGCATGGCACCCCTTTCCTACCTGGGAATTGTTGCTTGACAGATCTTTGGGGACTGCCACAGAAATCCCTGCAGGGGCGTCTGTTCCCATAGTTAGCACTCCACCTCCCTCCCTATGCACCCGTAGATCAGTCCTGTGAAACCACCAGGACAGACCTCACTGAGGATCATTTTGGGTCTATCTGCTGTCCCTTTCAGTCCCGAGGACTGCTGACTGAGGCTGCTGTGTGCTAGGAAACATACAACTTAAGTAGAAGGTACACCAACAGCCAAAATACTAGAGTGGCCTCTACTAGCAACAAGGTATAGACAGTTGAACTGGAGAAAGTTGTCTGATAGACATATTATAAAAATAATCAAAATAAAAAAGAGAAGGAGAGAGAGGTTCTATGTACAGCCAAACACTTCATGGAATTTGGTTCCTTGGTTTGGGGGTTCGGGATCATTGTTCTACTGGACATCCCAGTTAACTGGCCTAACGTTGTGTTTGGTGCTTCTGTTCTGCCTCCTGGTTTGTTGTCTATGGCTTGGGGTCTTAATAGCCTGCAAGTGGACAACTAAGGCACAACAAGAGGTCTCTATTCACCTGGAGCAACAGAGGACGGAGGAGAGACGGAAATACGAGAACTAAATGTGACGTGTGGCTGATTGTCTCCATGAACAACAGCCTCCTTTGTCATGAGACAAGGAGAACTGGATGGTGGCTGACTACTGTTTTGAACATTTCAATCAAAGATTCCTTGGAAGAACCTTAATCAGAAGGGAGAAAATGTAGAACGGAATGTCAAATTCACACACATCCTAGAATTTCTAGGGACATGGAAAGTAGATGAACCTGTAAAACTATTGCCTGAGTTAATCTTTAAACCTTAAACCAAAATATCTCCTGAGGTCATCTTAAAACCAAACAGTACTTTAGCTTAACTAGTTAAAAAAAAAAAAAAATTCTGCCCTGATCATTATGGTCTTTTAAGAACTAGCTAGATAAAACTGACAACATCAACTCAAATGATTAGATAGGAACCTTGGAGAGGAGTGACTTTGTGTTAACAGGGGAATAAAAGCTCAGAAAAGGAGGATGAGAGTGGCTGCAGCTCAAAGAATGTAATTAATGCCTCTGAATTGTGCTCGTAGAAATTGTTGAATTGATGCATGTTTTGCTGTGCATATAGTCAATGACAAAAACAATGCAAATAAAATTTAGAAGAAAAAACAAGAAATGCTAAAGGGAGTCTGTAACAGTGAAATGAAAGGAAACCAGATAGTAACTCAAAGCCATATGAAGAAATAAAGAGTACTGCACTGGAGCAAAGTGTATATTATTGAAGCTAAATTGGTACCAGTTATGTTTTTTATAAATTTAGGATGTTAATTGTAATCTCCATGATAACTACCAAGAAGATATCTTTAAAAAATATATATATGAAAAAGGACATAAGAGAATCACAATGGTGTACTACAAAAAATTAAACATTAAAGTAGGTAGTACAGGAAACCCCAGCTTAGAATGAGGTTCCATCCTGAAACTTGTTCATAAATCAGTTCTGATATGTCAAATATCTCATTATTATAATTATTATTTCATTTTTCATTATTATTGCCTTTTATTATTAGCATCTTTATAAATCCAGTCTTTATCCTTGGGGGTTGGCATGAGAATAACATTAACAAATTATGCACTGCAACATTGCATGTAGCACATATTACTAATGATAAGAGGTACCAAAAAAAAAAAAAAACTGTTGGTTGTAAGTTCAGTTCATCACAGCTCAAATATTTTGAAAGTCAGGGACTACCTGTAATAGAAAAAATGAGGGGCAAAAAAATTGTATGACAAAGAACGCAGACAGTAAAATGGCAGTAGAGAGCCTCCTTTCAGATCCGTGATTAAATGTAAGTGAATTAAACGCTCCAATCAAAGGGAAAGATTAACAGATTTTTGAAAACATTATCCAACTACACACTCTCTATAAGAGACTCACTTTAGATCCAAAGATGCAAATAGGTTCAAATTGGAAGAGTGGAATAAGATAGCCCATGTAAATAAAGGGAAGGATGAGGTAAGTGTACAATCAAACTGAACAGACTTTCAGTCAAAAACTGTCACAAGAGACAAAAACACTATAAAGGATCTTCCAATAAGTGTCATGTCTTTGAACTTGAATAAAACAAGTTGTGTAAACAATACAGTTCTAGTTGTTCTATTACTTTGAAGTACATTTGATGGCATTATGTGGGGAGAAGAACTTCGGGTAAATGGCCACTGCAGCACCTTCCAAATGGGACCAAAACTAATCAGTTATCACAGCTTGGTATCTTTTGCCATTTGACAACCACAGCCTCTCCTCATTTTTCTTGGAAAAAGTAAGGGCCAATCATTCCACTGAACCACAATAAACACCAAACAGTAACTTTCTGGGGATGAAGTGGGTGTTCTTGAATCTCCATGGGATTCTCGCCACTCTAAACGTGACAGTTTTGTTTGTTAACAGAACCATTCATCCAAAAATGGGCCTCATTGCTGAAGACAAGTTTTCAGCCAAAAGCAGGATCAACTTTCAATTGCTTCAGAGCCCAGTCAGCAAATGTACAGCACCATGTATGTATTTTAGTCAGCTAGTGCTGCTCTAACAGAAATACCACAGAATGGATGGCTTTAACAAAGAAAGGTTTATTCTTACATAGTCCAGTAGGCTACAAGTCCAAATTCAGGATTTCTGCTCCAGGGGAAGGCTTTCCCCCTTGTTGGCTCTGGAGGAAAGTCTGATATTGTATCAGTCTTTGTCCAGGGAGTATCTTGGCACAGGAACCTCAGGTCTGAAGGATGTGCTCTTCTCCCAGTGCCGCTTTCTTGATGGTATGAGGTTCCCAATTCTCTACCGGCTTCCCTTTCCTTTTATCTTTTGCAAGATGAAAGGATTAAGGGCAGTACAAGCCACACTCAGTGGAGCAGGTACGTGATCTTCTGAAGGGATTTACAGTCCCACCCCAATCCCTTAACATACAGCACAGCAAAATCACAAAATGGAAGACAAACCTAAAATACGGGGAATCATGGCCACATGGCTACACTTATTTTTGGAGGGACACAATTCAATCCATGACATACCACTCTTTGGCACCCTGAAAATCACATCTTTGAAACATGTAACACGTTCATTCCATCACAGCAAAATCACATCCATTCCCTATGATAGAAGTCTTAAGTCAGTTTCAAGTCCAAAATTCGAAAACTTTTCTGTATCTGTGAAATCCACAACACAAGCTATCTGCTTCCAAGTGTACAGTGGCAGAATAGGCACAAGTTAGACATTTCATTACAAATGGGAGAAATTGCAGGGAAAGAAGGCATTAACAGGCAACAGGCAAGTTAGCAGAACTCATTACATTAGCCCTCAAAGCTCTGAAAATACTCTTACATTTTCTGAGACATTCTATACAATAGTCCTGCCCTCCAGACTCTAGGTATTGGCCACATCTCTGGATTCTGAATGGAGACCCCGTGTCTAAGACCCACTTGGACAGAAACTCTGTCCCACTGGCTTTAGGTACATCCTAAGCCCAACTGAGTGGCAATTCTACCCTTACAAACACAGGACACCATGGTTCCACCCTTTCAAACTCCTGAGGTCGTGACCATACCTTTTGAGATGGAGGCATCTCAGCTTCTCATGTTCTTTGTCTCTTCAGCTTCTGCTTCCTATGGCCATATGGCCTGGATCTCAGGCCCGCATGTGCCCTGCCGGGGCAAGTGTTCCAAAGCTCTGTAGCTCCACTGATTCAAGTGTCCAGAAGCACCACACTCAGCTAGGAAAAGTTGGTACACAGGCACTCAGCTGTCTGCTCCATGCGTCAGCAAGGCTAGCTTCACTGATTAAAGTGCTCAGAGGCACCCTTTTCATGAGGAAAACCCTGTGCACAGGCAATTAGCTCTCTTGCTCATGAGTCAGCTCTAGCATTGCTGCTGCTGCTGTTGCCACTGGTCCTCTGTTGTTTCACACCATCTACACTATCTCTGTTCCTTCTGCATCTTCTATCCATTCACAGTTTCAAAATGGCTCCCACATTTTAGGTACTTGCTAGAGCAGCACCCCACTCTCATGGTACCAAATTCTGTTTTAGTCAGCTAGGACTGCTCTAACAGAAATACCACAGAGTGGTTGGTTTTAACAAAGGAAGGTTTATTCTTACACAGTCCAGTAGGCTACACATCCAAATTCAGGATATCCACTTCAGAGGAAGGCTTTTGCTCTTGTTGGCTCTGGAGGAAAGTCCAGTATTGCATCAGTCTTTGTCTAGGGAGCATTTTGGTGCAGGAACCTCAGGTCTGAAGGACATACTCTTCTCCTGGTACACTTTTCTTCGTGGTGTGAGGTTCTCAATTCTCTGCTTGTTTCTCTTTCCTTTTATCTCTTGTAGGACGAAAGGATTAAGGGTGGTGCAAGCCATATCCCAGGGAAACTCCCTTTGCCATGGAGCAGGGAGGTGATCCTAAGAAGGGATTTATAACCCACCCTAGTCCTTTAACATACAGTACAGAAAAATCACAAAATGGAGGACAATCACAAAATATTGGGAATCATGGCCCAGTCACATGGCTACACATATTTTAGGGGGGACACAATTCAATCCATGATTCCACTGGACCAAAATCCACACCAAACAGTAACATTTTGGGGATGAAGTGGATGTTCTTGAATCTCATTGGATTCCTTTGGCTCCAAATGTGACAGTTTTCCAAAAATGGGCCTCGTCACTGAAGATGATTTTTCAACCCAAAGCAGGGTCAACTCCCAATTGCTCCAGAGCCTGGTCAGCAAATATACAGTACAATCTATGGCCATTGGACTTCAGTTCATAAGTTAAAACAATTTTGTAAGGGTAAAGCTTCAAGTCCAGGTGCAAGATCTGCCAAATTGTGGTCAACAAAAGGCCCAGTACTTAGGAGAAATTGATTGGGATGGATTCTCACCTATACTTTGAGAAACAGTGGCAATGTTTTCATTGGAATGTGTGATTGGTTGAGGCACAGGTGTTGTCTGATTGACAACAGACCTGGTTGTCTCAAGTTTTTTGATTAAAGGTTGAATTGTTCTTTCAGTGGGACAATTATGCACATTGTAAATTTCACATTATGCGTGGAATGTCTGGTGAATGGAAAACCCACTTTGATAATAAACTTTAATAATTTCTACATGCTGTGCGATCATGTAATTTTTCATGGCTATTTGTCAAGACTAATCCGAAAAATATGATATATATGGCTGCTATAGCTTCGTAAATATCACCACTGTGAGATGTCAAAAATAGGACAGCCTTATTGAAAGACTTTTTATCTCAATAAAAGAATCAATTCATCAAGAAGCTACAACAAGTATAAACATATATGCACCACAGAGCCCCACCAAACAGAGCCCCACCAAAAAAAAATTGGCAAATTTAAAGTAACACATACATGAATATTGGAGACTTCAATATCTCAATTTTAATAATAGAATCAAGACAGTAGATCAACAAAGACATAGAGGACTTCAATACCATAAATGAACTGAACCTAACACCCAACAACAGAATATACACATTCTTTTCTAGTGCACATGGATAATTCACCAGAATATGCTACAGGTTAGTCCACAAAACAAGTCTTGATAAATTTTAACAGGCTAAAATCTTAGAAATTATTTTATTCTACTACAATTGGAATGAAGCCAGAAGGAAAACTGAAAAACTAAAAAATATGTTGTGATTAAATAACACACTATTAAAAAACAATGAATCAAAGAGGAAATCACAAGGGAAATTTAAAAATACTTAGGTGATTGAAAATGAAAGAACATACCAAAACTTATGGGATGATGTGAAGAGAGTGCTCAGAGGGATAGTTATAGCTATGAATTCCCGCATTAAAAAAAGAAGATTTCAAATCAGTAACCTAACTTTATACCTTGAGGAACTAGGAAATTAAAAGCAAAATAAGCCCAAAGAAAGTAGAAAGAAGGAAATAATAAAGATCAGAGTAAAATATAAAGGAAATAACAGAGAAAAATCAATGACACCAAAAGTTGGGTTTTGACACTTTTATTGTGCTCCAGGAGAAATTGATTGGGATGGATTCTCACCTATACTCTGACAAACAGTGGCAATGTTTTCATTGGAATGCGTGATTAGTTGAGGCACTTTTGTCAATAAAAGAGAGAAACCTTCAGCTGGGTTGCTGAAAAAGAATGGATCTCTAAAATCAGAAATGAATATGGAAACAGTACTACTGACCTTGTCAATATAAAAAGAAATATAAGACAATACTGTTAACAACTGTATGCCAACAAATTAAATAATCTAGAGAAAATGGACAAATTCCTAGAAACATGCAAATTATCAACTCTAACTAAAGAAGAAAAAAACTAGACAAACAGATCAACAGCAAGTATAAGAGATTCAATCAGTAATCAAACACCTCCCAACAAAGAAAACACCAGGATCAGATGACTTCTGTGGTGGATTCTTTTCATTATTTAAGGAACTGATATCTGTCCTTTTCCAACTCTTCCAAAAAATCATTCCATGAGGTCAGCTTTATCCTCACTCATTCCATAAGGCCAGATTTATCCTAATACTCAAACAAGACAAAGTCACTGTAATAAAACTGTAGGCCAATATCCCTTATGAATACAGATGTAAAATCTTCAACAATAAGCTCCCGTTTCTGTTGCCATGCTAGGAACCCCAACTTCACAGCTTTTTATAAGGATTGTTCCCCCCGGCCGAGCATGATTTATTTGCAGAATCCGTTGTTGTTCAACATACAACCATTATGGAAGAAAGGGGAGACAAAAATATGATCATCTATATTGAGGCAGAAAAGAAACATTTCACAGTGTACAACACCCTTTTGTACTTAAAAAAACAAAAACAAAAAAACCCTAGGAATAGAAGATGATTTTCTCCATCTGTTAAAAGGCATTTATGAAAAACCCATAACTAACATTATTTTGTTGTTAGGTGCCATCAAGTGGGTTCTAACTCATAGCAACTCTATGTACAACAGAATGAAACACTACCCAGTCCTGTATCAGCCTCACAATGCCAAGTGCCGTCGAGTCGGATCCAGCTGTTATTAATGAGCACATTATTTAGCCACTGTATCAATCAACTAACATTATACTTGGTGAGAAATGACTGAAAGCTTTTCTCAGAAGATGAGAAACAACATAAAAATCTGTTTTCACTACTGATATTAAACATCGTTCTGAAATAACAGATACCCATATCAGAATGAAAGAAGCAAAATTACTTCCATTCTCACATAGCATATATATATATAGAAAATCCCAAAGAATCCACCAAAAACTACTGAGCTAACAAATCTATCAGAGTGGAAAGTACAAAATCAATACACAAAATTAGTTATAATTCTACATACCAGCAATGAGTAATCTGAAAAGGAAATTATGAAAGGAATCTCATTTACAAGAGCACCCAAGAAGATTAAAATAACTAGAAATAAATTTAACCAAGGAGGTGAAATAATTGTTCACTGAGAACTACAGAACATTGCTGAGAGAAATGAAAGCAGACCTAACTAAAGAAAGATATCCTGCATTCATGGATTGCAAAATTGAATGGTATTATAATGGCAATACTCTTAAAAATCATTTACAGATTTAATACAATCCCAATCAAAATTCCAATGGCCTTTTTTTCCCCTGAAATGGAAATGCTAATCCCAAAATTCATTTCCAACTGCAAGAGGCCTCAAATAGGCAAAACAAAATTGAAAAAGAACAAGGTTGAAAGAGTCATACATCCCTATTTCAAAACATACTACCAAGGTACAGCAAGCAAAAGTATGGTATTGGTATAATGATAGATAGATAGGATAGTGGAAATGGCATGCTTGAAATAAATCCGTACATCTATGACCAGTTCATTTTTGACAAGGATACCAAAAAAAGTAGTCCTTTCAACATATGGTGCTGGGACAGGTGTATATCTACACACAAAAGAATTAAACTGACCACCTAACTTACACCAGGAAATCCTGGTGGTGTAGTAGTTAAGTGCTATGTCTGCTAACAGCAGTTCAAATCCACCAGGTGCTCCTTGGAAACTCTATGGGGCAGTTCTACTCTGACCTATAAGGTCACTATATGTAGAAATCAACCCAACAGCAGTGGCACTTGTGGCGTACCTTACACCATATAAAAAAATTTACTCAAAATGGACCACCCATATAAATGTAAGTACCGAAACCATAAAGCTCTATTTAAAAGAAAACATAAGAGTAAATCTTCATGGTCTTGGATTTGGCCATGCTTTCTTATATATGACATCAAAAACAAAAACAAAAGAAAAAATAATTTGGACTTCATCAAAATCATGAACTTTTATCCAATTAGGAACATTCTCAAGAAAGTGGAAGTCCAACCTACAGGATGGAAGAAAATATTTGCAAAATATGTATCTGACAGGGTCTAATATCCACATATATAAAGAGCTCCTACAACTCACTAACCAAAAGTCAAACAACAACCTAATTTTAAAACAGGCACATGGGCAATGGAGCCAGCTTGGTGCTATAGACAGAGGCACAGCGCCATCCTTCTGCAGTAAAGACCCCCAAAATAAGTAAAACAGACATGAATATGAATCCTGGAACCCTAAGCATCAAAAGAAGGAATAAAGAACCAGATCAAACATTGAATGGAAGAAGAAAATGACAAAAGAACAGACAACAAAGAGAGCCATGGAATGGAGGTTCCCTGCCAGTTGGAGCATACCTAGCCACAACACCAGACAGGAAGGCAATTTTACAGAGCTTCCAACTGCAGAGAAAACACCTGGTAACCAGAGAAACACCCCTTCCCACTGCCTACCCTTCTGCCCTGGTACACTGCCTCCACTGTGTTCCCATGGGCCATGGCCACTTGGCCAGAGAGACATCAGCTCACTGCTGCTCCAGCTCCACTGCATTTCCAATGGCTGCCTCCCTCAGGGCCATTTTTTCCCCTCATTTCTGTTTTCCCTTTTACATCCCTCTCCTCCCTAGCTCACTGCACTGTGTCTATAACTGCATAATAGGCTATGCCATGCTGCCTGGTGAGAGATAACTCAGCTCACTGCACCCTAGTTGTGCCCTAGCCTTGACCTCTCCCTTTCCCTTCCTTTCCTTTCTCCTGTCCATCTACCCCTGTGCACCACCTCTTCACTTTATCAACTAGCCGTGGCACACTGCTTATCTAGAGAGCCACTGGCATACGACCTACCTGGGTCTGTCCTGCCCCCATCTTCCAGCACCTGCTACATCACCATTGTTTTCTTTCTTTTTGGTTCTCTCACTAATTTATTTTCTTTCTTCCTCCTGCCTAGTTCCAGAGATCACAACCTTTCCCTTCTCTCCCCTCTGCACTGCCCCCCAAGCACTGCATCCCCAAGTGGCACTAGTATGAGCCTCTAGACTACTGGAGCCTGTGCCACCCTCCAAACCTGTGCCCCAAATACCACGCATGCATAGACCTCTGAACTCCTAAACCCACCCTACACTGTTTCTGGCCCAGCCCTGCAAAGCACCACACCCTTGAGTCGTACCAGAAATGACCCCCAGACACCTGGATGCCACCCATGCCACTTCCTGGACCCACTCCATGGAGCATTACACAGCTGTATGGAACCAACTGGACACCTGGACCCCCAGCCCAGCCTCACTATGCTGCCTCCTCCATCAGCCCTGGTTCATACCATGGACAAAGGACACATCCTCAGATCTATCCCCTTCACTGGACCAGGCCCACAGCACTATATCTGAGCCTTCGTGGACAAGTGAGCACTGTTTCGTCCAAAGGCAAACAAGTGACACACCCAGCCCACCTACTCACACATAACCACATAAAAGAAAATGCAGGATGAAACAAACAAATCTATAATCAATAAATGAAGAAATTAATTCTTGAATATTTTGGAGACAGCAGACAATATTAAAATATACCAAAAAAAAAAGCAAGGCTGGGTGGCTCCAGTAAGTGGCCAAATAAAACACCAGAGGACCTTTCAGAAAAAGACAAGGCACTGGAACTATCTAATAGGGAATTTAAAAGTCTAATACTTAGGCATATCCAAGAGATTATGGGAGAGATTAAGGAAAACTAAGGGACAGTTACACAAACTTATGGAAAATACATGCGAAATCAGAGAAAACAGATAAAGCAATGAAGGAATTTAGAAATAATATAAGACCAAAATTTCAAAACAAATAAACAATTAGAAAACATGCAAGAACAGCAATTAGAAATCCAAAAGATAATTAAAAAATAGACAATGCAATACAAGGTTCTAGAGACAAATTTGAAACAATGGAAGACAGAATCAGAGAAATTGAAGACAAATCCGTGATACCACTTTGTCTAGGAAAAATTTAAAAAAATAAAGAAAACCTAAGAACTATGTGGGATACTATCAAGAGGAAAAATTTGTGTGTGAGTGGAGTTCTAGAACACGGGGAGAAATTGGAAAACATAGAGAGGATCGTTGAAGATTTGCTTTCAGAAAACTTCTCTAACATGAAAGATGACAAGCTGACTATCCAAGAAGCACAACAAATCCCACATAGGTTAGACCCCTAAAGAAAGTCATCAAGACATATCATAATCACATTTGCCAAAACCAAAGACAAAGAAAAATTCCTGAGAGCAGCTCAAGAAAAGCAAAAAGTTACATACAAATGAGAAACAATAAAACTAAACTCTGATTACTAGGCAGATACTAGGCAGGCAAGTAGGCAATGTGATGACATACATAAGGCCTTGACATGAAAAAATTGTCAACTAAGAATAACATCCTGCAAAACTCTCTCACAGATATGATGAAGAAATTAGGACATTTCCAGATAAACAGAAACTAAGGAAATATGTAAAAGGCAATTCAAAGTTACAAGAATTGTTAAAGGACAAAACTTACAAGAATTATTAAGGGGAGTCCTTCAGTTAGAGAAACAACATCAGACAACAACCTTCATCTAGGACACAGAACAGTATCAACCAGATACCATCCTAGGGAATGAACTCTCAAGGTCAAAACAAAACTAAAAGACTTATAACCGGAAACAAAAGATGTCAATCTGTAAATGACAACAGCATCACAACAATTAAAATGGGGAATAGATGATGTAGGTATAGAACCTGCAAATGAAGAGGACATTAAGGCAACATAAAGTAACCAAAACCTGGTTTAAACTGAGGAAGACAGAGGCAAACTTCAAGGTAACTAAAAAGAAAACTAACAAACCTATCAATCAAAATAAAGACAAAAAACATAAAGTTTTAGTAAACACAAAATCTACCAAAAGGAAAGAATGAAAAGAAATTCCACACAAAAAAAGAACTCAGCACAGAAGAGTAAGAGGAAAAAAGAAAATGTCAGCATCACCAAAAAAAGAGAAAACCCACTACAAAATGGCAGAAATTAACTCAAACCTGTCGATTACCACAGTGAACACAAATGGCTTAAATGTACCCACTAAGAGAGAGTGACAGAATGGATAAAAACATGACTCATTCATTTGCTGTCTACAAGAGATGCACCTTAGAAATAAAGACACAAATATGTTAAAAAGCAAAGAATGGAAAGAAACAACCAAAAAAGAGCAGAGGTGGCAATACTAATCTCAGATAAAATAGACTTTAAGGCTAAATGCTCCATAAAAACAAACAAGAAAAGACACTATATAATGATTAAAGGGGCAATCCCCAATGATGACACAACCATAATAAATATCTATGCACCCAATTACATGGCTCCAAAATACAAAAACAAATTCTAGCAGCAATGAAAAGAGAAACTATAGTTTCTCAATAACACTAGGAGATTTCAACACATAACTCTCAGTAAAGGATAAAACATCTAGAAAGAACCTAAACAAAGATACAGAAGATTAAAGGGCACAGTCAACCACTTGACCTCATAAACATATATAGAACTTTCCACCCAAGAGCAGCAAAGTATACACTGTTTTACAATGCACATGGAACATTTTCCAGTAGACCACCTCTGAGTCCATAAAGCAACCCTCAACAAATTGAAAACCCTGAGGAAATACAAAAAAATCTTCTCTGATCACAACACCATAAACATACACATTAACAATAAGATGAGTGAGGAAAAAAATAGAAAACATGGAAACCGAATAATGTCTTCATTAAAAACCACTGAAGAATAGAAGAAATCAAAGCTGGAATTAAAAAATAAATAAATAAAAAATCCTAAAATCAAATAATAATGAAAACACATCATACCAAAAGCTTTTTAGTGCTCACAGGTCAATTTACAGCAATAAATGCACACATCAAAAAAGAAGAAAGGCATAAATTCAAAATATTAAGTTCACAACTCAAAATAGAATAAAAACAGAAAAAGAAACACACAGCCACCAGAAGAAAGGAGATAATAAAAATCAGAAGAGAAATAAATAGAATATAGAGAAGCAATAGAATTAACAAACCGAAAAGCTAGTTCTTTGAAAGGATTGACTAACTGACAAAGCATTGGCCACATTGACAAAAGATAAACAGGAAAAAAGCAAATAACACAAATAAATGAAATGGGGGACATTACATCAGAATCAACTGAAATATCACAACAGACTAGTATGAAAAGCTTTACTCCAACAAATCTGAAAACCTAGAGGAAACAAACGGACAAATATCTAGAAACATGCTGCCTACCTAAACTAACACATACGGCAGCAGAAAATCTGAAAAGATACACAACAAGAGAAGAGATTGAAAAGGTTAAAAAAAATTATTTTCCAACAAAACGAAGTCCTGGCTCAGACAGATTCACAGCAGAGTGCCACCAAACATTCAGAGGACAGCTCCCAACAGTACTACTCAAACTATTTCAGAAAATAGAAAAGAAAGGTATACTGAATTCATTCTATGAAGCAAGCATAACCCAGAAACCAAAACCATGTGAAAACACTAAAAAAAAAAATTACAAACCAATGTCTGTCACGAATATAGATGCAAAAATTCTCGTTAAAATTTTAGCTAATAGAATTCAACATCATATCAAAAGAACAATGCATGACAACCAAGTAGGATTCATATCAGGTATGCAAAGATGGTTAAACATTAGAAAATCAATGTAATGCACCACAGAAATAAAAGGAAAAAAAAGAATCACATGATCATCTCAGTTGATGCAGAAAACATGTTCAGCAAAGTCCAACACTCATTCTTCATTAAAAAAAAAAAAAAACTAAAACTAACAGAGGCTGAGCCACTCGGCTCAGACCCCCTTCTCTCTTCCAATAAACTTCCCTGGACCCTTGGACTGATGTGTCTCTGTCTCTGTTTCGGGCCACCCTCTCCCCAACATTTTGGTGCCGAAACCCAGGACGGGGTGTATGAGACCACCAATTCAAGGGTCCCCCTTCCCTCAGACCCTTGCCACAGCACTTCAAACGAACAACAGCACACCGACAGACCTCTAAAACTAGTGATTTGGAGGACCGGACTTCCTTCGCCAAAAAGCCTTGCCATCTCTCTCGTTTCCATTTCACACAAATCCCAGCGCTGGGTGGAGGCTTTCCTCAGGGCCTGGCACACTGGATCCCTGACGCCCCATCTTCACTTTCTGGGGCCTTCTGGACAATGAGTTGGGATCAGAACCCGGTCCCCAGTGAGAAGCTGGGACACCTGCCCCTCCCTAGGAGGACTCATCTTTCCCCTTTTTCTTTCTTCTACTCACTCTCCACATTATGGGGACTAGCCAGTGTAAACCCCCTAAGGATGCCCCACTGGGGTGTCTCCTAAAAAAATAGACACCTAGGAACATTTTCTGTGATTTAGTCAACTTCATAACCCACAACAGCAAGTGGCCCAAGGGCCCTTATATCTGAGCTTTCTCGTTCCTTTGTAATCTCCCTTCTCTCTTCAACCTGTGCCATTCCTATCTAAGCCTTTTTCCTTTGTAATCACCCCTCTTTGCTAAACCTGTGCCGCTCTCCTCCTCGTTAACAAAAAACCTTAGCCTTCCAAGCCGTGACTTCCTGAACCTGATTTTGATCCTTCTAACAATTCTCTCGACTTCCTCATACTTTCCCTCTGCCTTCAGCTCCAGCAGACTCTCCCCCCACTTCTGGAATTCTGTCTTCTCCTGCTATGCCAACCTTTCCTCCATCTCCACCTTCTCCCATTCCTCCCATGTCCAGCACCCACTTGGGAGTCTCCTCTGACCCTCCAGCCACCCCCTTTCACATCCACACAGTAGGTCTGAGGGCAGTTTTTTGTTCTTGTTTTTGTTTTTGTTTGAGAAGTTATCCTCACTGTTCCTCCAGATTTGCTGGCTATCTGGGAATAAAACACCTTAAACCCCACACCATCTCTAAATTTTTCATCACAGTGACAGCCCAAAAGAGCTTGCTTTAATTCGTCAGCATATTTCTGACCATCATGGCAGGACTGCTGGGACCCCTCTGGTAAGTTCTTTCTCAGGGAAGAGCCGACTTTTCTCTCCACTTTTCTGCTACATCTCTAAAAGCCCTCAGTGAAGAGGTGGTTGGCTGCTGTGGCAATTCAAGAGTTCTGACTAGGGCACACCATAGCCCCAGAGAAACTTTTGAAAACTTTTATAGTTAGGTGAGACCTTTTTAAGACAAACAGATGAGGATTACTGCTTTACTTTGATTATCGTAAATTGGGTAAATCTTAAAAAAAAACTTCTGAATATTGCAAGACAACTCTGATACCTATCTGAGAGTTTAGAGATATGTCGATATCAGGGATGGGATTTCGTGATTTCCAAGTCAGTTGAACAGAGACTTGTGTAATTTCTAAAAGCCAGCTGGTAAAACTTTAAGAGTTAATTAAGACCTAGAATGTTTAATCAAACTTTACATCAGCCCTAAACTTCACAGTAATTAAACTTAATAGATACCTGATATAATATAAATTTATATATTATTTGCTTTTCAAGAAACAAGAAAAAATATATTTATATTACATAAGTCTTAATGAGTTTTTTCTGCTGTTTAAGGGATTATAATATAGAAGTTTATTGAAACATTTCACATAGTCAAAGTTTTGTTTGTCTAACAAACATTTAATGGTTTATGAGATTTTTTACAAACATTCATGTTAAAAAATTGGCTTTTTCACTGCTAAATAGCAGTTTTCTAATTTCTGAATATACAGTTAATTTATTCTTCATGTAACCTCCCTTAAAGACAAAGATTTGGTTTCTCATCAGAATAAAATTCTTGAGTCAAAACCCAAGCCATGAGGTTTAGAGATGGAGAAGAAACAAAAGCTAAAGATAGCCTTTCCTCAGAGACAAGGGCTAAAAGATTTTGACACAAATTAGAATGGAAAAAGGTACCTGATTCTCACTAGATTAAAATTTGTATTGGCTATTTCCTCTTATATATTATTTTTATATATCTGTTTATGTAATAATATATATTGATATATATTATTTTTAACAAGTACATGTTAAGTCATCTACTGATAACTGGAAAAACCCTAGTAACACAGTAGTTGGGTGATACTGTTATTAACCACATGGTCAGCAGTTCAAGTCCACCAGGCACTCCTTAGAGACTCTGAGACAGTTTTACTCTGTTTATGGGGTTACTGTAAATCAAAGTCAACACCACAATGAGTTTGATTTGGTTTCTTGACTATATTATTTAATCAGACATCATCAAAGCCAATGCTTTAACTAAAAACTTCAAATTATTTGCTCATAAATTTATTTTTATACTATAAACATTTAGACACAATAATCTTGTTAACTACAGTGTTGGAAGTTCCTTAAAGAAAAGGGTAATGATTGCCTAATGTTTTCCAGTAGCTTATTGTTTTTGTCATCTACAGTGTTTAATATGTGATAGGTTTTATGTAAAATATTGCTAATATTTTGAGGTCCTACTTTCTATCTAAATTAATTTAATGAGTTTATTAACATGAAATCTGAGATTTTATAAAATGTAATTGCTAAGACATGTGAAAAATGATTACTGATGCTATGTGTGTATGAATGCCTCATGTCTTGTTCAGGGTCATAATTTCTTTGGTTCTTTCAGATAATTCACCTGATACTGTTAGGTGTTTCTATTCTACTTCATAGTTCACTGCATGATACTTGAGATCTTAAGAACTTGATGATATTTAATCAGTACCTTTTAAACTGTGAGCTTTAAGAAAGCTAGCTCCTAAAACCACTTAAGTCAAATGGTGATCTAGATAGACTGGTTTGACTGTTTTACTCTGAGTGTTCTGTTTTATAAACACAAGGAAAAATGGAAAGATCCCTATGTACAGACTTTTTATGACCTTCTGTCAGAACCTCAGACCCCACTTTCCCAAATGGTAGAGGAGGCCTTTAAGCTGTGTAATAACAAGAAATTTGGTGGCAGAAAAAAAAATTAATGAAAAAGAAGGCCCAATTGTTGGCTGTAGCCCTCCAGTGCCTACCTCAAGGTAACCCAGTTGGCCACCAAGATAAAGACTTAGATCACCTCAGCAGCTGAGTACTGACCCCATTCAATACAAGTACTGTCAAAATATGAGGCCAGGAAAGTGGGATGTCCTGAGCACTCCAAAACCAGACACCTAGCTGACCTTCCACAGGCCCGGACAGACAAGACCTCCTATAATGACTCTCAGAGGAGGTGTCTGAAGAGACAGACTACAGACAGAGCCTTGAGACGTGCCTGGCATTCAGCTACACCATGGACATCTCCATGGGGAAACCAAGGGGTTATACTTGACTTGGAAGGTAAGGAGGTTAAATTTGTCTTAGATGTAAAAAACCACCTTCTCTACCTTAAATGTGCCCTCTCTCCAAGCAGGACTGTATAATTACTGGCTTGGACTAAAAATTCAAGGTAAAAAGTTTACTTTTGTGTTCGATGGGGTCACAATTAATAAGACACTCCTTTCTATATAGCTCTGAATGCCCTGTTGTATTGCTGAGACAAATATCTTTAAAAACTCGAATATAAGAAATGAGGACTAAGAATTACTTACATTGTTGCTTAATATGTTAGAAAATAAAGAACAAAGACATATACTAAAAGAAATTCTCAAGTCAGTTTATATCACAAGTTTGAGAGTTGAGACAGGCAAAACAGTCTGGAGAAACACACAATAGAAACCTTATGATAAATGTCGCACCTCTTTTGAGTCAACAGTAAGGAGTAAGACAGGGAACCTGAGGGCCTCTGGTATAACTAAAACTAGTGACAAACAATATTAACTGTGTTCTAGGACACTGAGACAAGTCCCCCAACAACTGGGTAAACTTCCTCAAAGTTGTTTTTCAGATACAACCAACTCCAGAGACATGTGCAGAAACTCCAACTTCTACCACTATGTGGCCTTCCAATAGGGACACCAGAGAGCTACTACCAGTGCTGGGAAATTGAAACAAGGGACAAGCAGCTGTCATCCGAAAAGGAAATACTCCAGTTCCACATCCCTAATTCACCCCCAGCTTATAGCCTGGACATAGGCAGGCTATAAAAACCCAGCTGGCTAATGTCACTATTATTGCCACTGGTAGTTCCCTTATTAATCTTTTTGCTTACCTTACCTTGGGGCATCTAGTTCTTAACTTAATTTGCTTTACCTCTTCCAGACTACAAATTCAAGTTAAACTCATGGTCTTATAAAAATACCAGCCTATCCAGCCACCACTAGTGATAGCCATGATGGAGATCACAAAGTTGAGTCTCACTGGCAACACAAGAATAAAAAGGTTGCACTCTGAGAGCTCCATTGAAAGACCACAATTGATGGTCCACTGGCCTTGAAGTTCCCCTAGGAGCATGGTCCCTGGCCCTGATCCTGCCCCTGTCCATAAATCATAATGGAGGTTAACTCTCGGACAGGAATGAATTGGACTTGGTGACACAAAGTGACCATATCATGTGTGTACTTTATGGTTCTGTGCATCTACAGGATGTCGTCCTGCTGACCTCTTATTGGAGGAAGGGGAGTGGGTGGAGAGGAGGGGATAGAAGATTACTGGGAGGATAATACATGTATGGAGCAGAGAGTAAGAGTGTGCTGTCACCAGGCAGGGAGAACAGTGGGAGCTGCATATAGGTGGGCATGTAATTTACATGGAAATGTACATTTTCATTCAATCATTAAAAAAAATACCAGCCTGTACTCCCCAAGTGAATCAAATTCTGCTCCTCTGACAGATTTGACAAGTTCTATACCAAAGCCTTCCTAAAAACAACCAACAGTCCTCCTCCTTTACAAAATGCCAGGAGGCCAGAGAACCTTCCAACTCCCCGTATACCCTAGAATGCATCAATGACCCTTGCCAGCAGGAAGTAGCTAAGAGATAACAATGCCCGCTGTCTGTAAACCAGAAGTGGAGAGTTGAGGGAATTCTGTCCCTGAAATTCAGGGAGGTCACTGAGAGGACTCTGTCCTTCAGGGAGGTGGTCTTATCCAATGATCAGACTTGCCATCAGTGAAAACAGCCTCGTAGGCCCCACCTGGCATAACCATAAATAACTTTAAGCCTGTCTTCCCCACCCTCCTAATTGAAAGCTCTTCCCTTATCAAAACCTTGACCATAAACAAACCTTAGCCATTCCCCTCCCAATCAGCAGTTCTACCTTATTCAGACCATAAGTCCTCTCGCTAACCAGAATTTCTTGCTGCCCCTCTTTCTTGCCTTATCAAACCATAAATCCTGTCACCTCACACCACCTCATTAAAACTTTAAAACTATAAAAAACCTGCCCTACTAGGGAAGGGCAGGCTGGGCCACTCAGCTCAGACCCCACTCTCTTTCTCTTCCAATAAATTTCCTTGGACCCTTGGAGGGGCAGAAAAAAACAACTTAATAAAATAGGGATAGAAGGGAAATTACTCAGTGTAACAAAGGGCATCTACACAAAACCAATATCAACATCATTCTGATGGAGAGAGGCTGAAAACATTCCCCTTAACAGGAACAAGACATCCTTGTCTTGTCCTTTATCACTACTCTTATTTAACATTGTGGTAGAAGCCTTGGCTGGAGCAATCAGGCAAGAGAAAGAAATAAAGGGCATCCAAATTGGTAAGGGAAAGGTAAAACTATCACAGTTGGCAGATGATATGATACTGTACATAGAGAACACTAAAAATTCCACAAGAAAATTACTAGAACTATTAGATTTAGCTGAGTAGTAGAATGTAAAATACATATTCAAAAATCAGTTGGATTCCTATACACTAGTAAAGAGAATTACACAAAAGGAAATCAGAGAAGCAGTACAATTTATAATAGCCCCTTTCATTATAAGCAGGCAGGTGAAGTCTGCTTTCCCCACTACCTGTTCAGGCCAGCCTGTTGGACAGCTTCTGGCTACCAATTCAGCACCTGGACAGCTCCCTGCATAGAAGTGCAGTTTACTTTTAAGGTTTACTTTTTTAAGGCTGAGAGGCTTACATTTTCTCTGGAAATCTCTCTATTAAAAAACCTCTTTTCTCTCAATCACATTTTAAGATTGGCTGACAGCCCCCAGTTTCTCCATAAACAGAGCAGCCTCTTTGCTGCTCAATAAACAAAGTCTTCCACCCTTGAGAGTCTACCTGGGGCAAATCACTACAGTATTAGAGTCAGCTGGTGACTAACAATTCTCTTAGATCCATTATCAGAGAAATCAAATAACATCTAAATGGAAGCAAGCAACAGACCATAATTAATCATTTAAAGAAACAGTCTTCAAATGCTCCAGAAAATTCCCTAAACAAAGATTCAAAAAATTTCCCAGATGAAGAAGCCTTCTGAATATAACAGAGATTGAATACAAAAAAATTATATATAAAACCCTCCTAGAGATTAAGCAACATGCAATACAAGAAAATGAAAAATTTGGTAAACTATTTGATATGCTAGAACATCAATGATCTGAAATACATCAGATTAATAACAAAATTACAGAATTGGATAATTCTATCCAAAGCAGAAAGAGTAGGATTGAACAGATGGAAGTTAGAATCAGTGACCTAGAAGATAAAGCAACTAATGCCAACATTTATGAGGTAAAATCAGAGAAAAGAAATAAGAAAAATGAAGAAACATTAAGAAACATATGGGACTCCATGAAGAGGAATATTTTACATTTAATTGGAGTTCCTGAACAAGGGAGGATTAATGACAACATAGAGAGTATTGCTGTAGAGATGCTGACAGAAAACTTTCCTGAGATTATGAACAAAGAGAACATAGATATCCAAGATGTTTATCGAACACCACAAAAGTTAGATCCAAAAAGAAGAACGCCAAGACATATTATAATTAAGCTTAATAAGTTAAAACACAAAGAGATGCTTCTGAAGACAACAAGGCTCAAATCAAAACTAACATTCCGAGGGAAACCCTGTAGACTTTCATCTGACTTTTCTGCTGAAACAATTCTGGCTAGAAAACAACGGGCAGACACATTCAAGGTCCTGAATGAGAAAAACTTCCATCCCAGAATAATTTATTGCACTAAATTGTCTATCAAATATAATGGTGAAATTAAGACTTTTGAAAATAAAGAGAAATTTAAAGACTTCATAAAAACTAAATCCAAATTACATGAAATATTGAAAGAAGCTCTTCCCTAAATAAATGTTTTAGGTGATATTTTAAGGCACTTCATCCAAATTTCTAATCAGCTAAGGAAGGCACAAAACTTCACCAAACCAAGCTGAAGACTACAATATTATAATAAGGGAATCCATGATCATATCATGACAACCATAATATCATCACGTTAAAAGAGGGATACACTACAATAGTTACAGTTCTTTTTGATGCAGCAACAGTTTCTGATTTTTAAAATAGTTAAAATTGATGTCAATAATTACATGTTAAGGGGGATTAGGTATGTAGCCATAGAACTGATTAACAATATACCATTTGAAATGAAAAATCACAATACAGGAGTCTCAATAAATATAAAATCAAAACTCATACCATCCATAAAGAAGAATGTCCCAGGACAGATTAATAAGAACAACAGAGAAATCACCAACATGAAAATAAACCTATTGCAATGACATCACTAAATGTATACCTATCGATAATCACATTAAATGTAAATGGACTTAATGCTCCAGTTAAGAGACAGCGAGTGATATTGTGGATCAAAAGATATGATCCATCTATATGTTGCTTACAAGAAATACATCTTAGACTTAAAGATAAGAGCAAGTTGAGATTTAAAGGTTGGAATAATATATATCAAGCAAATAATACACAAAAAAGAGCAGGTGTGGCAATATTAATCTCAGATAAAACAGATTTTAATGTAAAATCCACTATTATGGACAAGGATGGTCACTATTTATTGCTGAAAGGTTCAATACTCAAGCAAGACTTAACAATATTAAATATTTATGCACCCAATACCAAAGCACCTAGATACATTGAACAAATACTGACAACATTGAAAAATGAGATTGATCATTCCACAATAATAGTTGAGGGCTTTAACACTCCCCTTTCAGTTAAGGATAGATCATCCAGAAAAAAGCTCAGTAAAGATACAGAAGATCTTATTACAACAATCAACCAACTTGACCTCATTGACATACACAGATCATTTCATCCATCAACAGATAAATACACCTTCTTGGCTCTCCAAAGCACGTGGAACATTCTCCAAAATAGACCATATGTTAGGTCATAAAACAATTCTCCATAAAATCCAAAACATTGATTTATTGCAAAGTACCTTCTTGGAACACAGAGCTATAAAAGTTGAAATCAATAACAGAAAATTCATAGGTAAAAATTCCAACTTGTGGAAACTGAATAACACTTTACTCATAAAGCCTTGGGTTATAAAAGAAATTAAAGACACATTAAAGAAATTTATGGATTCAAATGAGAATGAAAACACATCCTACCAGAATTTATGGGATACAGCAAAAGCAGTGCTCAGAGGTCACTTATCTCTATAAATGCGCACTTCCAGAAAGAAGAAAGAGCACAAATTAAATAATTAACCTCAGCTTGAACAAGTAGAAAGAGAGCAACAAAGAAACCCCTCAGGCACCAGAAGAAAACAGATTATAAAAATTGGAGCAGAACTAAATGAATTAGAGAAAAGAAAAACAATTGAAAAAATTAACAAAACCAAAAGCTGATTCTTCGAAAAGATCAACAAAATTGATAAACCATTGGCTAAACTTACAAAAGAAAAACAACAGAAGATACAAACAACCTGATTAAGAAATGAGTTGGGAGATGTTACAGCAGACCCATCTGAAATAAAATATATCATAACAGAATACTATGAAAAGCTATACTCTGACAGGTTTGAAAACCTGGGGGAAATGGACAAATTTCTAGATTCATATGACTCACCAAGACTATCACAAGGAGAAATAGATCAACTTAATAAATCTATCACAAAGGAAGAGATTGAGGAAGTCATCCAAAATCTACCAACCAAAAAAAGTCCTGTCCCAGATGGCTTCACTGGAGAATTCTACCAATGTTTTAGAGAAGAATTAACTCCAATACTATTGAGGCTATTTCATACCATAGAAAGAGATGAAATATTTCCAAATTCATTCTATGAAGCATAATCCTGATACCAAAATCAGGGAAAGATCCCACAAAAAAAGAAAATTACAGACCAATATCACTCATGAATCTAGATGCAAAAATCTTCAACAAAATTCTTGCCAATAGAATTCAACAGCATATAAAAGCAATCATTCATCATGATAAAGTTGGTTTCATTCCAGGAATGCAAGGCTGGTTCAACATCAGAAAAACAATTAATGTAATCAACCATATTAATAACACAAAAGATAAAAATCACCTGATTTTGTCAATTGATGCAGAAAAGGCATTTGACAAAGTTCAACATTGATTCATGCTTAAAACTCTCAGAAAAATAGGAATAAAAGGGAAATTCCTCAATATAATCAATAGCATCTATGCAAAGCCAACTGCTTTCATGATCCTGAATGGTGAAAGACTGAAAGAATTCCCTTTGCGAATGGGAACTAGACAAGGATGCCCACTCTCACCACTTCTATTCAATATTGTGCTAGAAGTTCTAGCCAGAGCAATTAGACAAGACAAAGAAATAAAAGGCATCCATATTGGCACTGAAGAAGTAAAGATTTCCCTCTTTGCAAATGATATGATTGTCTATACAGAGAATCCAAAGAAATTCATAAGTAAACTATTAGAGCTAATAGAAGAATTTGGCAAGGTATTGGGATACAAGATAAACATAACTAAATCAGTAGGATACCTTTACACCAACAAAGAAATTATTAATGAAGAAATCACCAAATCAATTCCATTTACTATAGCCCCCAAGAAGATAAAATACCTAGGAATAAATCTAACTAGAGAAATAAGAGATCTTTACAGAGAAAACTACAAGACATTGCTACAAGAAACTAGGAGGGACTTACATAAGTGGAGTAATTTGCCCTGCTCATGGATAGGAAGACTCAATATTGTGAAAATGTCTATTTTGCCCAAAGCACCCTATTTACATAATGCAATCCTAATACAAATTCCAGCAACATTTTTTAATGAGATGAGGAAACAAATTATCAGCTTTATTTGGAAAGGGAAGAAACCCTGAATAAATAAAGCACTACTGAAAAAGAACATGCTGGGAGGCCTCTCACTACCTGACTTTAAACCCTATTACACTGCCACAGTAGTCAAAACACCCTGGTATTGGTACAAAAAGAGACATATAGACCAATGGAACAAAGTAGAGACCCCAGAGATGCCACCATCCTCTTATGAACAGCTGATATTTGACAAAGGTCCTAAGATTTTGAACTGGGGTAAGAACAGTCTCTTTAACAAATGATGCTGGCATAATTGGATATCCATCTGCAAAAAATTGAAACAAGACCCATATCTCACACCTTATACAAAAATCAGCTCAAATTGGATAAAAGACCTGAATATAAAAGCTAAGATGATAAAGCTCATCCAAGATAAGATAGGGTCAACAATGGACGTTTTAATACACAATATAGACAGACTTCAAAATCTGACAAACAAAACACATTCATCAGAAGAGAGAATAGATAAATGGGAATTAATAAGAATCAAACACTTCTGCTCATCCAAAGACTTCATCAAAAGAATTAAAAGACCACCTACAAAATGGGAAAAAATATTTGGCAACTCTATGTCAGACCGACGCCTGATCTCCATAATCTATAAGGTTCTACAAAATATCAATAAGAAAAAGACAAATCATCCAATTAAGCAATGGGCAAAGGAGATGGACAGACACTTCTCTAAAGAGGAGATCCAGGCAGCCAAGAAATACATGCAGACATGTTCACGATCATTAATTATTAAAGAAATTCAAATCAAAATGACAATGAGATACCACCTCACCCCAACAAGATAGGCCATGGTCCAAAAAACACAAAACAATAAATGTTGTAGATGCTGTGGAGAGATTGGAACTCTCCTTCACTGTTGGTGGGATTGCAGAATGGTGCAACCTCTTTGGAAAGCAATTTGGCATTACCTTAAAATAATGGATATAGATATATCATTTGACCCAGTAATTCCTCTGCTCAGAATATATCCTACAAAATCAAGGCCGTTCACACCAACTGCTACATGCACATGAATGTTCATTGCAGCACAGTCCACGATAGCAAAATGTTGGAATCAACCCAGATGCCCAACACCAAAAGAATGGATGGGTAAACTTTGGTATATATACTCCATGGAGTACTATACACTGATAAAGAACAATGATGATAGCAGGAAACATCTCTCAATTTGGTCTCAACTGGAGGGCATTATGTTGAGTGAAACTAGTCAGTGACAGAAAGACATTTATTATATGAGACCCCTACGATAAAAACTTAAAAGCATACTCATACATAATAGAAAAGACTCTTGACAGCTACAAGGGTGGGGAAGGTGGGAGGGCGGGAAGGCAAGGGGCAAGGGTTTAGATCAGATTGTTGTTAGAAATTTGGTGGGGTGAAATTGGTGACTATACACTTTATTAAGAAGATCAATATTAATGGGACTTTGACACAACTTGTGTACTTCTTCTCTCTTAACCCAGTATTGCAAGCACAGAGTACGTACACTTTCATTTTTTTGTTGTTTGTTTAATAAAAAAAAAATACTTAGAAATAAACTTAACCAGGAATATGAAGGACCTATACGAATACTGGCTATACAAATACAACTACAAAACACTACTTCAAGAAACAAAAAAAGGACCTACTAAATGGAAAAATACACCATAGTGATGAATATGTAGATGCAACATTGTGAAAATATCAATTCTACTCAAAGCAACCTATAAATATAATGCAACCCTGATTTGAATGTCAACAGCATTCTGTAACTAGAGTGAATACTAATCATTAACTTTATACAGGAAGGAAAGCAGCTCCTGAGTAAGTAAAGCATTACTGAGGAAGAAGAATGAAGTAGGAGGCCTCACACCACCTGACCTCTGAACCTACTAAACTACTAGCATAGTCAAAACAGACTGGTACCAATACAATGATAGATACATTGACCAATGGAACAGAATCAAGAATCCAACATAAATCTGTCCACCTGTGGCCACCTGATCTTTAACAAAGGACCAAAGCTCATTAAATGGGGAAAAGACAGTCTTTTAAACAGATGGTGCTGACAAAATCCGATGTCTGTCTGTAGAAAAAATGAAACAGATCCCATATTTAACACCATACACAAAAATTAATTCAAAATGAATCAAAGATCTTGTCTTAGGCTGGGTTTTCTAGGGAAGCAAAATCAGTGACATGTACATGTATAAGGAAAGATTTATACATAAAGGAAACAGCTTACACAATTGTAGAAGCTGAATGTCCCAAGTCCTGGCACAAGCCTCACGTGGCCACAGGATGCATGGTGACTTGGTGTCCCGTGGTTAAGCATACCATCTCTAACAAGACCCTGGATATCTGTCTGTAAAAATTAAACAGAACCCATATTTCACAACATACACGAAAACTAATTCAAAATGAATAAAAAATCTCAAGAAAAAATAGGATCAACCTGTGGGTGGTTGTTAAAGTGCTGTCCAGCAGGCTCTGATTCGTAGTAATACTAGGTACAACAGAATGAAACACTGCCCAGTCCTGCACCATATTCACAATCATTGTTGTGCTTCAGCCCATTGTTGAAGCTGCAATGCCAGTCCATTTCCTTGAGGGTCTGTCTCTTTTTTGCTGATCCTCTACTTTACCAAGCATGATGTCCTTCTCTAGGAACTGATCCCTCCTGAAAACATGTCCAAAGTATATGACACATAGTCTCACCATATTTGCTTCTAAGGAACATTCTGACAGTACTTCTTCCACGACAGAGTAGTTCATTCTTTGGGCATCAATGATGCATTCAATATTTTTCACCAACACTGCAATTCAGAGACATTAGTTGTGATTCACTGCTGACGTCTGCATACAAATGAGGCTGTTGAAATTTTCATGGCTGGGGTCAGCTGCACTTTAGTGGTTAGGGTGACATCTTTGCTGTTTAGCACTATAAAAAGGTCTTTTGCAACATATTTGCCAACTGCAATGTCTTAATTTCTTGATGGTGGCTTCTGTGGATGTTGGCCATGGATCCAAGAAAAATGAAATCATTAACAACTTCAGTCTGTTCTGTTTATTGTGATGTTGCTTACTGGTCCAGTGGTGATGAGTTTTGGTTCCTTTATGCTGAGGTGTAATCCACACCAAGGGCTTAGATTTTTATTTTAATCAGTAAGTTCCTCAAGTCTTCTTCATTTTAGCAAACAAGTTTGTATCATCTGAATAACACAAGTTGATAATGAGTTTTCCTCCAATCCTGATGTCCCATTCCTCTTCATATAGACCAGCGTCTCAAATTATTTCTAAGCATACAGATTGAATAAGTATGGTGAAAGGATAAAACTCTGATGCACACCTTTCCTGACTTTGAACCACAGAGTATTCCCTTGTTTTGTCTGAATTACTGACTCTTGGTCTCTGTACAATGAGCACAATGAAATGTTCTGGAATTTCTGTTCTTTGCAATGTTATACATAATTTGTTATGATCCACAAAGTCAAATGTCTATACATAGTGAATGAAACACAGGTAAACATCTTTCTGGTACCCTCTGCTTTCAGCCCAGGATCTATCTAATGTCAGCATTGATATCCCTGATTCTACATTCTCTTCAGAATCTGGCTTGAATTTCTGACAATTTCCTGTGGATATACTGCTAAGCCACATTAAAGGTTCTTCAGCACAATTTTAGTTGTGTGCGATATTGATGACATTGTTTGGTAATGTTCAAATTCAGTTGGATCACCTTTCTTGGGAATAGGAATAAATACAGGTCTCTTCCATTTGGTTGGTCAGGTAGCTGACTTCCAAATTTCTTGGTATAGACATTCCAGCACTGCATCTGTTTGTGGAAACATCTCAATTGGTATTCTTTGAGTCCTGAAGCCTTTTTTCCCCCAATGCCTTTACGACAGCTTGGACTTCTTTTAGTACCGTTGATTCTTGATTACATGCTACCTCCTGAAATGGTTGAACACTGACCAATTTTATATATAGATAGATAGATAGATAGATAGATAGTGACTGTATTCTTTCCATCTTCTTTTAATGCTTCCATGTAATTTAATATTTTTCTTATGGAATCTTTCAGTATTGCAACTTGAGGCTTGAATTCTTTAGTTCTTTCAGCTTGCAAAATGCTGAGCATGTTCTTCCTCTTTGGTTTGCTTTCCCAGGTTTTTGTACATGTGATTATAGTACTTTACCTTGAGTACTTCACTTAAGTCTTCTTCCATCACCCTTTGAAATCTGTTGAACTCTTTTCATCATTTCTTCCTTTCACTTTAGCAATTCAACATTCAAAGTCAAGTTTCAAAGTCTCTTCTGACACCTATTTTGGTCTTTTCTTTGTCTCCTGTTTTTCCAATGACCTCTTGCTTTCTTCATGTATGGTGTCCTTGATGTCATTCCACCACTCACCTGGTAATCATCAGTGTTCAGTGCATCAAATCTATTCTTGAGATGGTCTCCAAATTCAGGTGGAATATACTCAATGTTTTACTTCGGCCCTCACAGACCTGTTCTAATTTTCTTCAGTCTTAACTTGAACTTGCATATGAGTGACTCATGGTCTGTTTCACAGTTGTCCCCTGGCCTTGTTCTGAGTGATGATACTGAGTTTTTCTATCGTCTTTTTCCACAGATGTAGTTGATTTGATTCATCGGTATTCTGTCTGGTCCGTGCTTATAGTCACTGTTTATGTTGGTGAAAAAGGATATTTGTAATTAGGAAGTCATTAGTCTTGCAAAATTCTATCAAGGGATCTCCAGCATCATTTCCATCACCAAGGCCACATTTCCAACTACCAATCCTTCTTTATTTACAACTTTCCCTTTCCAATCACCAGTAGTTATCAATGCTTCCTGACTACATGTTTGATCACTTTCAGACTACAGAAATTGCTAAAAGTCTTCAGGTTGTTTTAGGTTTGGCCTTAGTGATTGGTGAGTAAATTTGAATAATAGTCATGTTAACTGGTCTCCTTGTTGGTGTATAGATATTACCACTGACAGCATTGTATTTCAGCACAGATCTTGAAATGTTCTTTTTGACAGTGACTGCAACGTCATTCCTCTTAAGGTTGTCATTCTCAGAATAATAGACCATATGATTGTCTGATTCAAAATGGCCAATACCAGTCCATTTCAACTCACTAATGCCTAGGATATTGATATTTATGCTTCCATTTCATTTCTGACAATTTTTAGTTTTCCTACATTCATAGTCCATACATCCCACATTCCAATTATTAATTGATATTTACAATTGTTTCTTCTTTAAGTTGTGCCTGAGGTCAAGCCTAGGGGCCCTAATATACAGCATAAGTAGGATACAAACTTTAACAATATATAAACACTAGAAGATAGTATACCAGGATTCCAAAAGATAAGCTAGATAACTGGGCTCTCCTAAAAATTAAACACACATCAAAATACTTAACCAAAATAGTAAAAATAGAACCTACAAGCTGCAAAACACCTTTTGGCTATGACGTATCCAACAAACATCTAATCTCTAAAATCTGTGGTAAAACCCAACACCTTCACACAGACACACACACAGACACACACACACACACACAATCTAATTTAAAAAGTGGACAAAAGTGCTTTACCAGAGACAGGTAACAAACATACGAGGAAATGTTTGCAAATACTAGCCATTTGAGAAATTCAAATAAAAATTTTAAGAAGATCTCGTCTGCTGTGGACTGAATTGTATCCCCCAGAAAGTGCATCAACTTGACTAAGCCATGATTCCCAGTATGGTATAGTTGTCCACCATTTTGTGATCTGATATGATTATCATATGTACTATAAACACTAACCTCTATGTTAATGTGGCAGGATTAGAGGCAGTTATGTTACTGAGGCAGGACTCAATTTACAAGATTATATTATATCTTAAGTCAATCTCTTTTTAGATATAAAAGAGAAAATCAAGCATAGAGGAGATGGACCAAGAATGAAGAAATAAGAGGGTTCATGTGCTAAGTCATGTGCTAAGAACCTCCTAGATCTGGGGAAGATTGATAACAAGGACCTTTCCCAGAGATGACAGACAGAAAATCTTCCCCTGAAACTGGCACCCTAAATTCAGATTTCTAGCTTCCTGGACTGTGAAACAATAAATTATAAATTCTGTTTCTTAAAGCTATCCACTTGCAGTATTTCTATTATAGCAGCACTAGCCAACTAAGACAGCATCTTCCCTAGGTGTTACTGGAACTAATAAAAAAAAATTAAAAACTATAAATTAACAAATGGAGAGACTGTTGAGAGACTGGATCACTTATTCACTGCTGATGGGAATGTAAAATAGTACCACCATTTTGGAAAGCAATATGACACTTCCTGAAAACACTACAATTAGAAATACCATATGATCAAGCCGTTTCACTCCTAAGAACATACCCTAGATAAGTAAGAGCCATCACACAAATAGACACATGCACATTACTTGACTTGTCTATATTTATATGTGATCACTCCCATGATAGAATCTGCTGAGTAGCCCATCAGTTGAAAGGGATTTTCTTTGGAGATGTGGTCAATGTCCAAATATAAGCAGATATTTTGGTTATATTTTTGCATGCTCTGGATCTTATGGCTGCTTTCTGTTCATCTGACCTCCAGTTCCTGGGACTTTAGTTACCAGCTTATCTGATGATCTTGGGATTCATCAATCTACACAGCCTATGAGCAAGAACCCTGCTCTCTGTCCTGCTGATCTTAGGTTCCTTAATCCTTGTCCACAGACTTGGGACATTCCAGCCTCTACAATCACTTAGGCTGTTTCCTTGGTATAAATCTGTTTATATGTTTGTACGCTTTAAAGCTTTTACTTCTCTAGAGAACCTAGCCTAAGATACACACCTATATTCATTGCAACATTTTTCACAATAGCAAATAGATAGAAACAATCTAAGTGCCCATCAACAGATGAATGGATAAACAAATTTTGGTACATACACACAACAAAATGCCATGCAACAATAAAGAACAATGATGAATCTGAGAAAGATTTTGTAACATAGGTGAATCAGGAGGGCCTTATGCTGAAAGAAATCATCACAAAAGGATAAATATTGTATGAAACCACTACTATAAAAACTCATGAAAGGTTTTATACATAGGAAGAAACAATCTTAGATTGTTGCGATGGAGGACTGGAGTAGGAAAAGATACTAACTAGACAATACATAAGTGATGACTTTGATAAAGAGTAAGACAGTACACACCACTGGGGAAGTCAGCACAACTTGACAATGTCAAAGCCACAGAAACTTCACAGACACATCCAAACTCCCTGAGGGACAAAATTACAGGGCTCAGATCTAGAGAGCATGGTTTTGAGGGATATTTAACTCAACTGGCATAGCACAGTCTATTAAGATGTTCTACATTCTACTTTGGTGAGTAGTGTCTGAGGTCTTAAAAGCTTGTGGGTAGCCATTTAAGACATATCTACTGGTTCCACCCTCTATAGAGCAAAAGATAATGAAGGAAACCACAGAAATACGGGAAAGATTGTTCCAAAGGACTAATGGGCCACAATTACCATAGTTTCCACCAGACTGAGTTTAGAGCAACTAGATGGTGCTTGACTACCATCACTGACTTTGGTAGGGATCAAAAAGAGGATCCTGGACAGAGCTAGAGAAAAATGTACAACAAAATTCAAACCCACACACATGCAAAGACCAGACTTACTGGTCTGACAAAGAATGGAGAAACCCTGAGAAAATGGTCCCTGGAATACCCTTTTAACTTAGTGCCTCAAGTCGTTCCTGAAGTTCACCTGTCATACAGAGATTAGACAGGGCTAGGAAAAAACCACTAACATGTAGTTCAACTATATATGCAATACTAAATGGACACACTGGCCCAAATCCAAAGACAAGAAGGTAGGAAGAGACAGGGAACCCGAGGTCAAGAAGGGAAAAGTGTGGACACATTATGGGGTTGCCAACCAATACTGCAAAACAATTTTGGTTAATTGTTTAATGTGAAACTAATTTGCTCTGTAAATTTTCACCTAAGTACAATGAAAAATGAAAAATTAAGTAAGGGCAAAGGACTTTAACAGATATTTCTCCAAAGAAGATATGCAAATATCCAAAACCAAAAAACCGAATCCATGGTCATTGAGTAGGGTCCGACTCATAGCAACCCTAGAGGTCAGAGTAGAACTGCCCTGTAGAGTTTCCAAGGAGTGCCTGACAGATTTGAACGGCTGAATTTTTAGTTAGCAGATGTAACACTTAACCCACTACACCACCAGGGTTTCAAAAAAAAAAAAAAATCCTTAGTTATTAGGAAAAATCAAATCAAAACCACCAAAACCAAAACAAAAGTACCACTGCTATCCTGTTGCTTCTGACTCCTAATGTCCTTATCGGACAGAGTAGAACTGCCTCATAGGGCTACAAAAGCTGTAATCTTTATGAAAGAGGACTGCCACAACTTACTCAGTGGCTGGTGCATTTGAACTGCTGATGTTTTAGTTGGCAGCTAAGCACTTATCCACTGTGCTGCTCCTTTTAATGCAGTAGGATGGTGTTTTAGTCAGCCAGGCTGCTCTAACAGAAATACCACAGAGTGGATGGCTTTAACAAAGAAAGATTTATTCTTACACAGTCCGGTAGGTTGCAAGTCCATATTCAGGGTGTCCGCTCCAGGGAAAGACTTTCCCCTTGTCGGCTCTGGAGGAAAGTCCGGTATTGCATCAGTCTTTGTCCAGGGAGCATCCTCACGCAAGAACCTCTGGTCTGAATGACGCGCTCTGCTCCCGGTGTTGCTTGCTTGATGGTAGCGAGGTTCTCAAATTGTCCTTTGTTTCTTTTTCCTTTTATTCCTTGCAAGCTAAAAGCATTAAGGGTGGGGCAAGCCATACTCCAGGGAAACTTCCCCCACAGCAGGAATTCACAGCCCCACCCTAATCCTTTAACATACAGGTTAGCAAAACCACACAATGGAGGACAGTCCCAAGATACTGGGAACCATATCCCAGCCACGTGGCTGCACACATTTTTGGGGGGACACAATTCCAACCATGACAGATGGGTATGAAAAATAGTAAGTGTTGGTTAGGATGTGGAGAAATTGGAACCTTCATCCACTGCTGGTGGGGATGCAAAATGGTACAGCCACTGAGAAAGACAGTTTGGCACACCTTCAAAAAGTTAAATTAATAGCAATTTTACATTACTTCTTCAAAAAGTAAATTACTAGCAAACTTATATCTAAGTATATCTCAAAAGAATTGAAAACATAAATATGCAAACAAGTACATGTACATACATATTCATAGCAACACGATGCACAATAATCAAAAGGTAAAAACAATCCAAATATCCATCAACAAATACATGAATAAACAAATTTTGGCACATACATATGTTGGGGTTTGGATTTCAAGACCTGACCCAGAATTTCTTTAAAGGTAAAATTTTATTAAAAATATGCCCAATAGGAAAAAGACTAGTGCAACAAGGATGCACCCCAAACTATGCAGAGCAGGGGGGCGACCCTGAGCTTCCTCAGCAACCAGTATTTAAGTCGTGAGATTACAAAACAGGGAGGGGGAACTGACCTTTACATTGATTGCTTAAGGCCACCTGGAATACCTGTTAGTTGTAAAATGTGGTCAAGGTCTAGGGGTCACTTGCAATGCTGTCCCCACACTTTGTCTTGTGACAGATGTTTTGTAAGACAAAGGTGAGATTACTCTATAGTATTTTCTGCTATTAAGTTGTTTCCTGCGGCTTTCTTTAATATCTTGAATTTTTACTGTGCCCTTCCTCAAAATGGAGTCATTTATGCCTCATATCAACACATACAGTGAACTATTATTCAGCCCTGAAGAGGAATGAAGTACATCTACTCCCATGTGGCCAGACCAAGACATCACAGACAAACAGGAAAAGACATCTGTTTTAGTCATCTAGTGCTGCTCCAAAAGAAATACCACAAAGTGGATGGCTTTAAAAGAGAAACGTTTATTCTTACACAGTCCAGTAAGCTACAGGTCTGTATTCAGGTTGTCTGTTTCAGGGGAAGGTTTTCCGTCTGTTGGCTCTAGAAGAAAGCCTTTGTGTTGCACTAGTCTTTGTTCAAGGAGGAGCATGGTGCAGGAATCTCAGGTCTGAAGGACACAATCTTCTCCCTGTGCTGCTTTCTTCATGGTGTGAGGTTACCAACCCTCTGCTTGATCCCCTTTCCTTTTATCCCTCGCAGGATAAAAAGTGGTACAAGCCACATTCCAGGGAAATTCTAATGGAGCAGGGAGGTGACCTTAGGTAGAGATTTACTGTCCCACCCTAATCCTCTCTAACATAACCCACACTGTGAACCACAGGCAAAGATTAGTATTAACAGCATAAGAAAATCACAAAATGGACAGCAATCACAGAATACAGGGAATCCCAGCTCAGTCAGATTGCTACACATATTTTTGGGGAGAAACAATTCAACTCATGACAACAGCCCATGGCTAGTCAGTCACTGTCCTTTGCATGGCGCAGTAGTCACTGGGGCAGCTTTGGCCTGCATGGGGCCTAGGCTATCAGAGGCATTGCCTGAGAACTTTTCTAAATCCGCTTTCAGGGTTGTCCTGGATTGAACTGTGTTCCCCCCAAATGCATTTCAATTTGGCTAGGGCATGATTCCTAGTGTTGTGTGATTGTCCACCATTTTGTCATCTGATATGATTTTCCTGTTAGGGAGAGAAGGGCACAAAACAGAGGCAGAGACACACCAGCCTGAGGGTCCGGTTAAGTTTATTTGAAGAGAAAGAGTGCAGGGTCTGATATTTTAAGAGAAAGAGCTTGGAGTTGGAGCCGAGGGGTGGTTCAGCACACCCTTGGCAAGTGGGGCAAATTTGTTAAAGTTTTTGGTTTGTGGTTTGTTAAAGGAAGAATGTCAATTAAGAGAAAACTCTGCAAGAAATTCCAGTAAGGGGATTTATGGTCTGATAAGGAAGAAGTGTCAGTCAGAAGCGGGAGGGGGTAAGGTTTGTTTATAGTCAGTTTGATAGGGGAAGAGCTTTACTTAGGAAGGTGCAGGCATAAAGTTTTGTTTGTGGTTAAATTCCCGTGGGCTGTTTCTGAGTAATGGTGAGGGACAATGGCTTACACTAAAGCCTCACTGAAATCCAGGGACATGCCAGGAGAAGCAACTTATGTTAAACCTCTCTGAAATCCAGCGACAGAGTTCCCTCAACTCTCCACTTTTTGGTTTAGGAAACAGAGGGGCATCATTTTCTTTCTAGCTGTTTCCTACTGACAAGGGTCATTGACTTATTGTAAGGTATGTGGGGAATTGGAGGGATCCTTTGGCCTCCTGGCATTCTGTAAAGAGGGAGGTCTGTTAGTTGTTTTTAGTAAGATTTTGGTACAGTTCTTGTCAAGTCTGTCAGAGGAGCAGAATCTGGTTCACTTCTTGGTGGGTAAGGGTGCGGACTGACTGCTAGATCTGTTGTATTATGGCTCTAAATAGGACTGGGCCAAGAAAGAGTCCTAAAATGACTAACGCAAAATATGTTACAAATGAAAGAAGCTAGGGAAACCAGTTTTGTGAAGATAGCCAAGTATCCCAGTCACCTCCCTGTGGTTTTCATAATTTGGCTACTCTCTCTGAAAGTTTTTTAGCTCCATCTCAGACCAGGCCTGACAGGTTAACATAGAAACAGCATTCATCATCTAGAAAGAGACAAGCACCTGCCTCCTCTGCAGTTAACAAATCCAGGGAGTGTCTGTTTTGTAGGGTGACATATCCTTTGGATATGTTTTCCCTTGTTTCCTGTAGGTTTTGTGAGAGGAGATGGAAATAATAGAGTGAGGTGCTTAACCCTCCTCTTCTGGTACCAACACACACTGTGACCCCCAGGGCAGCCAACAGAGATGTAAGGATGGGTGTCCTCTTCGGCCTGACTGAGACTTGTACAGGTACTGGCAAGAACTGGTTAGGAGGGGTGATATCAGTGTTTGGGGATAAGTAGATCAGAGTGCATGTTCCTGTCCAGTTTGTGGGTAGGCCTGAACATGCCTTGTCCCCTCAAAAGAAGAAACGACCATCTTCTAGGTGACATATGCTGACATGTAGAGAGAAAAGGTGGAGGAAATTATATGGCCTCTGCCTAGTAGAAGGCTCATTACTCTAGATTGAAAAAGTGTCGGTAAGGGCTCCCCCCTAAGAGGGGGATTATTTTGGAAGGTTGTCAGGTATGAGGTGAATCAGCAAAGGCCATGACTGGGGACCAAATGCAAGCCTTTTCTTCCTGGGTAGTCATGGAAGAGAGCATAACATAAAGTTCCTGCCATGTGAGATTCTAAGATTGGGTTAGATGCTAGAATTCTTTGTGAAAATAAGAGGGGTCAGATGAAAAGGACCCAAGCCTCTTTTTAATTTGTGATAAGTCAGCCAGATTGAAGTGAACATGTACCTGGATGATGCCTTCAACTTCCACTGCTTGTCTGAGGGTAAAATGGGTTTGGGTGGTTGTCCCCAAGACCTAATGTGTGGAGGTGGCAAGGGGTCAGTGGAGGGGTCAGAGAAGAACCTCAGGCAGGTGGTAGGTGGTGAAATGCACCAAGGGGGCAGGAGGTCAGCATAGAAGGAGAAAGCGGAGTTTCAAAAGAGGAGGGAGAGTCTGCAGCAGCTGAAGGGGGCAGGGAGACATGCGGGAAGAGCAGCATGGTCAGAGGGGTCAAGATCAGGTTCCGGAAGTGGTGGCTTAGAAGCCTGAGGTTTTTCGTTAAGGAGGAGGACTTGAAGATGAGGACTTGAAAAGAAGGAGGATTCGAAAAGGAGGAACAGGTTTGGCAAAGAGGGGGCGATTATGAAGGAGAAAGAAGGCTTAGATATAAGGAACCTTGGACCACTTGCTGGTTACGGGTTATGAATTTGTCTAAATCATGGAGAATGCTTGTAAAAGAAAATCTATTGTTTGGGCCGTGTTCCGCCCCAAACTCCTAGGGTGTCTTGATTGTTAGGAGGCACCCCAGTGGGTATCTTTAGGGGACTTAGATTGCTAGTCCCTATAGTGTAGAGGGTGAGGAGAATGAAGAGAAAATGGGAGGAGATGAGATGGCCCAGGAGAGGCAGGCTTCCCCGAGTCTCACTGGGGTCCAGGTTCTGATCCCCAGAGAGCAAAGATCGGGGAAGCCAAGAATCAGTGTCCCATGCTCCAAGGGAAGCCTCTACCCAGTGCTGGTTTGTGTGAAACAAACAACAGAAATGAAAAAGAGATGTCAAGGCTTCCTGGCAAGGGAGAACTCACCAGTTTAGAATTGCTCATTTGGCCTGCAGCTGCAAGGGTCTGAGGGAATGGAGGACACTCGGGCTGGTGGCCTCGTCCACCTTTGTCCCAGGTTTTGGCACCAAAATGGTGGAGAGAGAATGGCAGAAAACAGAGGCAGAGACATTAGCCGTGTGTTGTAAACCCGATCTCAATGATGTTAATGAGACAGGATTAGTGAAAGTTATGTTAATGGAGCAGTACTCAATCTGCGAGATTAGATTTTGTCTTAAAGTGATCTTTTTTGAGATATAAGAGAGAGAAGTGAGCAGAGAAACAGGGGGACTTCAAACACCTAGAAAGAAGAGCCAGGAGAATAGTGAATCCTTTGGACCCCGGGTGTCCCCATGCTGAGAAGCTCCTTGGCCAGGCGCAACTGATAACAAGGACCATCAGAGCCAACAGAGAAAGAAAACTTTCCCTGGAGCTGACACCATGAATTTGAACTTCTAGCCCACTAGATCATGAGAGAATAAACTTCTGTTTATTGAAGCCACCCACTCGTGGTATTTCTACTATAGCAGCACTAGATAACTAGATGGTGTTCCAGGACCAAACCTCATTCTCCACGTTCTGCTGCAGAGGGTGTCCTTGGTCAGTCATGGCTGCGTGCGGGACCCAGACCATCCAAGTCACCACCACAGAGTTTTTTCATAGTCCTAACCCAAACCACTGAGAATCATGGGCCAAGCAAGTTGGTGCATAACCTTAACCAGCACGACCAGTGTTACTCTTGCCTCACGCCTTTGCTCTTGTTACTGCCCGAGTCCATCATTAGCAGTCAAAGCTGTTGGATAGTAGATTTTTTTGGCCATTGTCATAATTTTGAAATGTCACAATGTTGGATAATGAGACAGTTGGTAAGTGAGGGGTAGATGTATTGATATATACTGAAGCTGAACCACAAAAGCATTATGCTAAGGAAGAAAACCCACACACAAAAGGTAACACCTGATTCCATTTATATGAAATATCCAAGACAGATAGCTTCAAAAAAAAGATTAATGCTGGCCAAGGCTAGAAGGAGTGGGCAATAGGAAGTGGTTGTTCAGTGGATGTCCCTAATCACCTAGTGCTACTGTAACAAAAAATACCACAAGTGAGTGGGTTTAAGAAACAGAAGTTTATTTCTCCCAGTTCTGGAGGCTAATGTCAAAAATCAAGGCCCTAGCCCAATACATGCTTCTGTGATCACTTTTCCTAGTTTCTGGTGTCTCTGGCAATCCTTTCCTTATTGATAGGACCTCACATGGCATCTGTCTTCTCCTGTATGTGTCTGAATCTATTCTACCCCTTTTGGAACTTGGAAGTGATTGGATTTAAGACCTGCTCTACTCTGGCATGGTCTCATAAACATAACAAAACAATGCCACTCTTTCCAAACAGGATCAATATACAAGTACAAGGATTAGGATTTCAACACACACTTTGGGGACACACAGTCCATAATAGAGGGAAAATGGTTTCCTTTAGTAGTGACAAAAATGTTTTGAAACTAGGTAGAAATGACAGTTGAACAACACTGTGAATGTGCTAAATGCCACTGAATTGTTCACTTTAAAAATGGTTAATTTTATGTTATGTGATGTTCACCTCAACTTTTAAAAAAAGTGTAATGAGTATGTTATATAAAAGAAAGAAAAAGATGGATAAAATAAAGGAAATTTAAACAGAGTGTTGGAATCTATAAATGAGTCAAATGAATAACCTATCACTAGATGTAATATCTGAAATGATGTCATTTGGATGAATCAAACAGTATACTGGACACAGAAAAAATAGGATTAATGACCTTACCACACAGATAAGTAGAAACTATCTAAAACAAGGCACGGAAAGAAAAAAAGAATGGGGAGAACAAAATGAGAGAATAACAGTCACTGGGAATATAGTCAAAAGTGTAAATAAGTATAACAAAAACCCCAGAAGACAGAGAGAGAGAGAGAGAGAATGAGGCAGAAGTGACATTTGAATAAATAATGTGTTTCCTAAATTGATCAAAGACATCAACCTACAGATTCAGGAAATTGAGCAAACACCTAGGAGTTGTTGATACCAGAAAACTACACCTTAACGTATTACATGCAAACTGTTGAAAACCAAAGACAAACTATTAAAAAAGGACATACTGTAGAATTTGCAAATGTGACACATACAATCACAACATTTAAAAAAAAAACAGTGTAAAAGAACATACTACTTTCAGAAGAACACAAATAATATTTAAGGTTGAGTCTTCAGTAGAAACTGTGGTACCATGGAATGACATCTTTGAAATACCAAAATCTACAACTCTTTTTATATGTTATTGTGCTCTAAGTAAAAGTTTACAATCCAAGTCAATTTGCTGTATAAACACCTGCACACCCACAGCTGTGCAACCCTAGCTGCTCTCCCCATGCTGTGACAGCACACTCCTCCTTTCCACGCTGTACTTCCCATATTCATTCAACCAACCCCTGCCCTCCTCTTCATTCTCTCAGCCCATCTCTAAAGAGGAGCATCTCCAACAGCCTCATGCAGATATTTAAACCAAGAAGTACACTCTTTGCCAACATCACTCTGTGTCTTACAATTGGTCCAATTTTTGTCTTTAAAGCTGACTTCACTACTGGTTTCAGCTCTGGGCCGCAAGAGAGTTCGGAGGCCATCTCCTCAGGGGACCCTCCAGGCTGTTGGACCATCAGGTATGGTCTTTATTAATAGAGTTCTAGCTCTGCACCCCTATTTTTCTCCCCCTATGCCAGTGACTCTACATTGTGTTCCCTGGCAGGACAGTTATTGGTGGCTGGGCACCATCTAGTTCTTCTGGTCTCATGCAGATGTAGTCTCTGAATCATATTATCCCTTCTGTCTCCGGGACTCATATTTTCTTCATGTCTATGATGCCCTTCATTCTCCTCTGCTCCAGGTACACTGAGACCAACTGATGCTCCTTAAATGGAAGCTTGCTAGATTTTAAGACCCCAGATACCACTCACCAAAGTGGTATGCAGAACATTTTCTTACCAAAAAATAAAAAAGACAACTTAGTTATGCCAATTAACCTGGATGTCCCCTGAAATCATGGGGTTTCAGTCACCTGGTTTTAGTCACCTGGTCGCTGTTTTAGTCACCTGGTACTGCTCCAACAGAAAATACCATCAGCAGACGGTTTCATGAAGAGAAACTTTAATGTCACAGTCCAGTAAAGCCACAAATCCATTTACGAGTTACAAGTCCATTAAGTAATTATCACAGTCCAGTAGGCTGAATTCAACAGCATCCCACCACTGGAACCTCAGGTCCAAATGACATGCTCTGCTTTCGGAGTTGCCTTCTTGGTGGTATGAGGTTCCCAACTTAACTCTGCTCACTTCTCTCCCTTATACCACAAGCTTGTAACTTGAGTCCTGCCTAACCAACACAACTGCTGTACATTTTCTCTCATCAACATCACAGAGGCAGGATTCACAACACGTGGGAGGAACTGCATCATATTGAGACTCATAGCCAAGACAGTCCGCATACTCCTGACCCTGCTACTCTGTCCTTCAAAATGTTCGGTTGTATTTAGGAAACCTCTTAGCTTTTGGTGGTCCAGCAATGTTAATCTCCCTTCTGCATATTGTTGCTCTGCTCACCTAACCCGATTTCTATCTATTATCTGGTCTATGAATGCTCCTCTCTCTCCCTCCCTTCCCTTGCATCCACTAAAGATTATTTTTGTCTCTGCATAAACTTTTTTTGAATCCTAATAATAGTGGTCTCATACAATACTTGTCCTTTTGTGACTAATTCAAGATGACTCCATGATATCGTGTTTCCTAAGATCATTATTGTTCTTTGTCATTGCATAGTATCCCATTGTGTGAACATACCATATTTTATCCATTCATCTAATGATGGGCCCCTAGGTTGATTCCATCTTTTTGCTATTGTGGACAGTGCCACCATAAACATTGGTGTGCATGTATCTGTTTGTGTGACAGCCCATATTTCTCAAGGGTATAATCAATGAAGTGCGTTTGCTCTATCATACAATATTTCTAGCTTTATTTATTTGTTTGTTGTGACTGAGTGAAAGTGTATAATCCAGTTTAAATTCACATTCCCGCCTATATGCAGCTCCTACTGCTTTCCTTGCATTGTAACAGCACACTCTTCCTTTCTGTTCTATACAAGTCATATTCTCTTAACAATCTCCTGTCCCCTCTTCTCCACCCTCTCCACTCTCCTCTAGTAAGAGGCCAGTAGGACAACATCTTATAGATGCATAGAACCATAAAGTGCACACATGATATGGTCACTCTGGGTCACCTATTCCTGTCCAAGGAGTTGACTTCAGTAATGATTTATGATCAGGGGTAGCATCAGGTCCAGGGGCCATGCTCCCAGGGGAACCCCGAGGCCTTCGGACTATCAATTGTGCTTTTTTAGTGGAGTTCTCAGGGTGCACCCCTTGTTCTCGTATTGCCACTGGGACTCAACTTTGTCAGCCCCATCACAGCTGTTACTGGTAGTGGCCAGGCACCATCTGATTCTTCTGGTCACATGTTGATCTAGTCACCCATTCATGTGGATCTTTCTGTCTTCTAGGTTCTCTTTCCTCCATGTTATTTTGGCCCTTGATGATCATCTGTTCCTGCTGAGTTGGGACCAATTGGTGTACCTCAGATGGCAGCTTGATAGCTTTTATGACCCCAGACACCACTCACTAATATGGGGTGCAGAAGACTCTTAGCAATAGGCTAGTTATGCCATTTGACCTCAATGTCCCCTGAGAGCATGGTCCCCAGACCCCCACCCCTGCTATTTTGTCCTTGCCATATTGGAAGAGTTTTCAGGTTATGTTCAAGTCCAGTTAAATTGATCATCTTTCTTATGTGTGCTGTCACTGATTTCACCCAACTAAATTTCTATCAACTATGTAATCTATAACAAGCCCTCTCCCTCCCTCCTTTTCCTCCATTGAAGCCATCAAAGGGTCTTTTCTTCTGTACATGAGTTTGCTTTCAAGTCCTTATAGTAGGGGTCTCATACAATATCTGTCCTTGTGCCACTAACTTCACTCAACATAATTCTTCCAGTTGAAACCAGGTTATGAGATGCTTCCTAAAATTATCATTGTTCTTTATCATTGCATAGTGTTCCATTGAATATATATACTATAGTTTATTTATCCATTCATCTGTTGTTGGGCATCTGGGTTGATTCCATCTTTTTGCTATTGTAGACTGTGCTGCAATAAACATTTGTGCGCATGTATCTGTTCAGGTGACTGTCCTTGAATCTGTAGGATATATTCCAAGCAGTGGGATTACTGGGTCAAATAGTATGTCTATTTCCAGCTTTGTAAGGAAGTGCCAGATTGCTTTCCAAAGAAGTTGTACCATTTTGCAATCCCACCAGCAGCATAGCAAGTTCCAGTTTCTCCACAGCCCCTCCAGCATTTGTTGTTCTGTGTGTTTTGGGTCATGGCCAACCTTGTTGGGGTGAGATGATATCTCATCATTGTTTTGATTTGAATTTCTTTAATAGCTAATAACCATGAATGTTTCCACATGTGTCTTTTGGCTGTCTGGATGTCCTCTTTAGAGAACTGTCTATCTCCTTCATCCATCCCTTAATTGGATTATTCTTTTCTTGTTGATATTTTGTAGTACCTTGTAGATTATGGTGATAAAATGTGAGTCTGACATATAGTTGCCAAATATTTTTTCCCATTCTGTAAGTGGTCATTTGATTCTTTTGACAAAGTCTTTGGATGAGCAGAAGCATTAAAATTCTTAGAAGTTCCTATTTATCTATTCTCTGTTGGTCGTACTTTGTGAGTTTGAAGTTTGTCTATGTTGTGTATTAAAACTTCCGTTGTTGATCCTATTTTTTCTTTGATGAGCTTTATTTTCTATTTTTAGCTTTTTAAGAAAGTGCCCAATTGATTTCCAAAGTGGTTGTACCGTTTTACATTTGTGTCAGCAGTGTAGAAGAGTTCTAGTCTCTCCACAACCTCTCCGACATTTATTTTTGTGTTTTTTTGATTGATGCCAGCCTTGTTATGATGAGATGGTATCTCATTGTAGTTTTGATTTGGATTTCCCTAACATCTAATGATCCTGAGCATCTCCTCATGTATGGGTTAGCTGTCTGGATGTCTTCTTTAGTGAAGTGCCTGAGCATGTCATTTGCCCATTTTTTATTTGGGTTATTTGTTGTTTTCTTATTGAGGTTTTGCAGTGCATTGTAGATTGTGGAGATTAGATGCTGATCAGATCTGTGGTTGCCAAACATTTTTTCTCAGTCTGTAGGTAGTCTTTTAACTCATAGCCGTAAGTGTTTGGTCTTTAGAAGTTCCCGTTTATCTACTTTCTTTTCTGATTTTGTGCATTGTTAGTAATACATTGTATTCTGTTTATGCTGTGCATTAGTGTTTCCAATGTTGTCCCTGTTTTTTCTTCCATGATCTTTTTTGTTCTAGATTTTATATTTAGATCTTTGATCCATTTTGAATTACTTTTTGTAAATGGTGTGAGACATGGTCTTGTTTCATTTTTTTGCAGTTGGTTATACAGTTTGGCCAACATCGTTTGTTGAAGAGACTATTTTTTTCCCCGGCTCACAGACTTTGGGCCTTTGTCAAATATCAGCTACCCACAGATGGATATATAGATTCTCTGCTCTGTTCCATTGGTCTGTAGATTTTTTTTTTAACCAGTATCAGACTGTTTTGATTACCATGGCAGTGTAATAGGTTCTAAAGTCAGATAGTGTGAGGACTCCTACTTTGTTCTTCTTCAGTGATGATTTACTTATCTGGGGCTTCTTCCTTTTCCATATGAAATTAGTGATTTGTTTTTCCATCTCATTAAAAAATGCCAGTGGAATTTGTGTTGAGATTGCATTGTATCTATAGATCACTTTGGGTAGCATAAACATTGTCACATGTTAAACCTTCCTATCCATGAGCAAGGTAGATTCCTCCACTCATGCAGGCCTCTTTTGGTTTCTTGCAGTAAAGTCTTCTAATTTTCTTTGCATAAGTTTTTACATCTCTGGTTACATTTATTCCTACGTATTTATCTTCTTGGGGGTGATTGTAAATGGTATTGATTTGATAATTTTCTATTTGATGGTCTCTTTGTTGTTGTAAAGGAATCCAACTGATTTACATATGTTTATCTTATATCCTGATACTTTGCTGAGTACTTCCATTAGTTCCAGTAGTTTACGTTTTCTTTTTTTTTAGCAGATTCTTCAGAGTTTTCTGTGTATAAGATCACATCATCTGCAAATAGAGATACTTTTACTTCTTCCTTACCATTGTGGATGTCCTTCATTTCTTTATCTTGTCTGATTGTTCTGGCTAGAACCTCCAGCACAATATTGAATAAAAGTGGTGACAGTGAGCACATTTGTCTGGTTTCTGTTCTCAAGGATAGTGCTTTCAGACTATCTCCATTTAGGATGATGTTAGCTGTTAGGCTTACATAGATGCTCCTTCTTATGATGAAGAATTTCTATTCTACTTCTATTTTTCTGAGTGTTTTTAACAGAAATCGGTGCTGGACTTTGTCAAATGCCTTTTGTGTATCAGTTGATAATATCAAATGATTCTTATCTTTTATTTTATTTACATGGTTGGCTACATTAATTGTTTTTTAATGTTGAACCATCCCTGCATACTTGGTGTGAAACCCACTTAGTACTCTTGAATTACTGTTTTGCTATTTGTTGAGATTATCACTAGAATTTTGTTAAGAATTTTTGTATCTATGTTTGTGAGAGATATTGGTCTGTAAATTTCCTTTTTAGTGCTATCTTTACCTTGTTTGGGCATCAGGGTTATGCTGGCTTCATAGAAAGAATATGGGAGTATTTTATCCTTTTCTATGCTGTGAAAAATTTTCAGTGATAGTGGTGTTAACTCTTCTCTAACAGTTTGGTAGAAATCTCCAGTTAAGCCATCTGGGCCAGGAATTTATTTGGTTGGGAGTTTTTAAATTACCTTTTCAATCTCTTCTTTTGTGATGGGTTTATTAAGTCATGCTACTTCTGTTTGTGTTAGTTTTGGTAGGTAGTGTGTTTCTATAAATTTATCTACTTCCTCTAGGTTTTCAAATTAATTAGAGTACAATTTATTTTTCGTATTCTGTTGTGATTCTTTTAATTTCAGTGGGTTCAATTGTGATATTGCCCATTTCATTTCTTATTTGAGTTATTTGCTTCTCCTGTTTTTCTTTAGTCAGTTTGGCCAATGGTTTATCAATTTTGTTGATCTTTAAAAAAAAAAAAGAACTTTTAGTCTTGTTAACTCTTTCAATTATTTTTCTATTCTCTAATACATTTAATTCTGCTCTGTCTTATTATTGGGCTCATTCTGGTGCTTGAAGAGTTCTTTTGTCGCTCTCTCCTTGTTTGAGTTTTAGGGTTTTCTTTGATTTGGGGCCTTTCTTCTTTTTGGCTGTGTGCACTTATTGAGATAAATTGATCTCTGAACACTACTTTTGCTGTCCCATAGGTTCTGGTAGAACATGTTTTCATTGTCATTTGATTCTTTGAATTTCCTTATTCTATCCTTGATTTCTTCTATAACCTGGAAGTTTTTGAGCAAGGTGTTGTTCAGTTTCCATGTGCTTGATTTTTTTACCCTTTCTTTTTCTCCTGTTGATTTAGGCTTTGATTGCTTTATAGTCTGAAAAGACGCTTTGCAATATTTCAGTACTTTGGATGTTGTTAAGACTTGCTTTATGCCATAATATGTCATCAGTTTTAGAGAATGTTCCATATGCATTGGAAAAGAAAGTATATTTGTTTGTTGTTGGGCTGAATATTCTCTATACATCTATGAGCTCAAGTGGGTTGACTATGGCATTTAGATCTTCCATGTCTTTATTAAGTGCCTTTCTGGATATTCTGTCTGTTTTAGTCAGCAAGTGCTGCTCTAACAGAAATACCATGAGAGGATAGCTTTAACAAATGAAAGTTCATTCTTACATAGTCTGGTAGGCTACAAGTCCAAATTCAGGATGTTCATTCCAGTGGAAGGTTTTCCCCTTGTTGGCTCTGGCGAAAAGTCCAATATTGCATCAATCTTTGTCCAGGGAGTGTCTTGGTGCAGGAACCTCTGGTCTGAAGGATGCGCTCTTCTGCTGGTGCTGCTTGCTTGCTGGTGTGAGGTTCCCGATTCTCTGCTTGCTTCACTTGTCTTTTATCTCTTGTAGGATGCAAGGATTAAGGGTGGTGCAAGCCACACTCCAGGGAAACTCCCTTTACAGTGAAGCAGGGAGGTGACCTTATGAAGGGATTTACAGTCCCACCCTAATCCTTTAACATACAGCATAGGAAAATCACAAAATGGAAGACAATCATAGAATATTGGGAATCATGGCCCAGCCACATGGCGACACAAATTTTGGGGGGCACACAATTCAATCTATGACACCCCATCTTTTGGCACCCCAAAAATCACATCTTTGAAACATGTAACACGTTCATTCCATCATAGCAAAATAATTTCCAATCCATATGATAGAAATCTTAAATTCAAAAATTCCTTTACACTGTCCTTCACTGAAAGTGGAGTGTTGAAGTCTCCTATTACTGTGGAGCTGTCTCTCTCTCTCTGTCTCTCTCTCTCTCTCTCTTTTCAGTGCTGTTAAAGTTTATTTGATATATTTAAAAGCTCTGATGTTGGGTACGTATTTAATATGATTATGCTGTGCAGTACTGACCCTTTAAACAATGTATAGTAACCTCCCTTGTCCACTTTGGTGGATTTTACTTTAAAATCTATTTTATCTGAAATTATATAGCCATTCTTACCCTTTTTAAAATGTTGTTAGCTTGGTATATATTTTACTGTACTTTGAGTTTCAGTTTGTTTGTATCTTTAACTCTAAAGTGAAACCCTGGTGGTATAGTGGTTAAGTGCTACGATTGCTAACCAAAAGGTCAGCAGTTCAGGTCTGCCAGGTGTTCCATGGAAAATCTGTGGGGCAGTTCTACTCTGTCCTCTAGGGTTGCTATGAATTGCCATCAACTCAACGGCAACAGCTTATTTTGTTGTTTATTTGTTTATTTTTTTTTTGGTTTAAATGTAAAGTATGTCTCTTGTAGGCAGCATATAGACAGATTGTGCTTTTTTAAATCCATTCTACTATTTCTTATCTCTTTATTGGTGCTCCACTTATTATTCAATGTAATGATTGATAGGTATGAGTTTAGTCCTGTCTTTTTGTTGTTTTTGTGTGTTTGCTGTTAGCAGTTTATTTCACTCAATTTTCTGTGCTGAGTCACTTTGGTTTATCAGTTTCATTTTTTCATTGTTGTTGGTTTTATATTTGCTGAGAATTCCCTATTTTGTTTCATATTTTGAAGTACAGGATTGTTAATTCCCTTTGTGGTTACCTTGCTATTTATCCCTGGTAATCTAAGATTAAAACAGTCATCAGTTTCTTTGAATCACCTTGACTTCCTCTCCATATGAAAGACCTATGAATATGTCACTTATACCCTGTTTTGAATATAATGGTGTCATCATTTACACACTGTGTTTTCACTTTGATTTTTTCTGTGGTTTACTTATCTGTGTTGATGTTTGGATGCTCTGTTCTGCATTGTAGCTTTAAGTTTATATCTACTGTTGCTGGTTTTCTAATCAAAGAACTTCCTTCAGTGTTTCTTGTAATTTTGGTTTGGTATTTTTAGAAGTTCTCTAAGCTGCTGTCTATCTGGAAATGTCTTAATTTCTCTGTCACATTTGAGAAACAATTTTGCAAGATATACAATTCTTGGTTGGCAAATTTTTTTCCTTCAAGGCTTTGTGTATGTCATCCCATTGCCTCCTTGCCTGCATGGTTTCAGCTGAGTACTCCAACCTTAATCTCATTGATTCTCCTTTTAAGTTATTTTTTGTTTTATCTCAGTTGCCTTTAAAAGTATCTCGTTATCTTTAGTTTTCATATGTTTGATTATAATAGGTCTTGGTGTCTTTGGGATCTGCCTTATGCAAAGTTTGATGAGTGTCTTGGATAGATATCATCTCCTTTTTCATGATATCAAGGAAGTTTTCTGTCAACATATCTTCAACAATTCTCCCTGTATTTTCTGTTAGCCCTCCCTTTCCCTTTCTGGTACTCCAGTCAGTCATGAATTATCCCTCTTCATAGAGTCCTGCATAACTTTGAGTGTTTCTTCATTTTTTTAAATTCTTTTTTATGACTTTTCCTCAAATATGTTGCTATCAGTTGCTTTATCTTCAGTCTCATTACTTCTGTATTCTATTGCCTCAGTTCTGCTCTTCTGCCTTTCTGTTAAAATGTCTAATCCTGTCATTTCATTGTAAATCTGTTGAATTTCAGATCATTGTTGCTCAAGTATTTGTTGCAGCCTGCTAAATTTTTCATTATGCTCTGCTGCACTCCACTTCATCTCATTTCTGATGTCTTGAAGAGCTCTAAACATTAATCTTTTGTATTCTACCTCTGATAATTGCAGGAAGCCTTCTTCATTTGCAAAATCCTTTGATTGTTTTGGGAGATTTCTAAAGCCATTGTGGTCTGCTTTAAATGATTTGAAATTGACTGTTATCTCTGAGCAATCAGAAAGTAGTTATGATTTATTTAAGTTTGGTTATTGTATTCTAACTTGTACACATATATATTTTTTAAATTAATTTTTATGTGTCCAAATAGGCTAATCATGTGAGCTAATTTGATTATTGGAGCCTTATAAATTCCAACACTTTGTCAGCGGGTGGTTAGTGCTGGATTCAGCTTGGCAGTCCAGCCAGTAAGGGTGATTTGTGTCAGGTTGTTGGTTGCAAGCACTGAGAAAGGTAGGGGGAGTTCCCAGCTCAGGGGAACTGGCAGTTCTTTTTTTATTACCCCTTCATTTTTTTTCTCTTTCCACATCCAGGAGAATAGCTCAGGGTGCACATAAGTGATCCCACTACTGGCCCAAGTGAAACACCAGGGTTGGGCATTTGGTGCAGAACACAGAAGGGAGGGAGAGGAGCTGGAGAACAAAATCAGTCTGTAGGAAAGATTTAAATCTGCATGAGTTTGTAAACACTTAGCTTATGACATTCATATGGAAGCCCTCAGCAAGCTCATCTTACCCACTGAGAAAGAACACACTATGCTCACTGCATTGCTGCTCCATTCACTGTGGCACTGTTCCATTCACCACACTGCTGCCACCACTGCCACTATGCCATGGTTACACTCACCTGGCAGGGGCAGGTCCTCTTGCAGTGTTCAGATTTAATCAGGTTGCTTCTGTAACTGCTCTCCTTTCCCTGTCACCCAGTCCTATCTCTCAGCATTCCCTCTGATATCAGGGCTCCTAGAATGTCCTATATTATCCTTTCAGTTGTTTTTCTGATTCTTTGTTGTTAGGGGGATCACAGGATGTGTGTGGTTAGTCCACCATCTTAGCCTCACCCCTCTTAGTCTGAAATCTATAATTTTGTTTCACTTCGAATTTTGAGTTAAAGACTTATGGATGAGCAAAACATGATGAATACATACAGAAGAATAACTGCAAAATCATAAAGGACATAACAAAGATGGATTGGGCATGCAAATTTATATTGGATTGTACATTTTCACGCAATCACAATAAAAAAAGATGGATCTGGAGGACATAATGCTAAGTAAAATAAGTCAGTCACATATGCACAAATATTATGTGTTCCTACTTTTATAAGAACATAAGAACAGATATTTATACAGAAACCAATGTTCATTGGTGGTTACCTGGAGTAGCTGTGAGGGGAGAGGGATTCACTTTCTAGATCATAGATACTTGTTACTTTTTATGATGGCAAATGTAGCACCAAATGAGAGTTTAATTAGCACAACTTGCCACTAAGAAGTACACAAGAAAAAAGGGTAATTGTCATGGATTGAATTGTGTGCCCCCCAAAATAGGTGTAGCCACGTGACCATGATTCCCTGTATTCTATGATTATCCTGCATTTTGTGATTTTACTGTGCTGTATGTTAAAGGATTAGGGTGGGACTGTAAATCCCTTCAGAGAATCATCTCTCTACTCCACTGTAAAGGGAGTTTCCCTGGAGTGTGGCTTGCACCACCCTTAATCCTTGCATCCTACAAGAGATAAAAGACAAGTGAAGCAAGCAGAGAATTGGGAACCTCATACCACCAAGCAAGCAGCACCAGGAGAAGAGTGCATCCTTCAGACCAGAGGTTCCTGCACCAAGACACTCCCTGGACAAAGACTGATGCAATATTGGACTTTCCACCAGAGCCAACAAGGGGAAAACCTTCCACTGGAATGAACATCCTGAATTTGGACTTGTAGCCTACTGGACTGTGTAAGAATAAACCTTCCTTTGTTAAGGCCATCCACTCTGCGGTATTTCTGTTACAGCAGCTCTAGCTGACTAAAACAGTAATTGTGCTAAAGAATACGACATGTAAAATTTGGCAGCAACACCAACAATAACCAAAAAACAAGTATATGGTCACATATGTATATGTTCAGGCATATATGAGAATGGGCAAGTACAGATCATGCATCAGTCAGTTTGTTATACTGGCGGGTTTGCATGTTGCTGTGATGCTAGAAGCTATGCCACTATTCAAATACCACGAGGATCCCCCTAGTGAACAAGTTTCAGCTAAGCTTTCAGAATAAGAGAGACTAGTATAAAGGACCTGGCAATCTACTTTTCAATAAATTAGTCAATGAAATCCTTACAAATAACAATGAAACATTGTCTAATTTGGTGCTGGAAGATGAGTGCCTCAAAATACTATTGGTGAAGAGCTGCCTTCTCAAAGTAGAATCAACCTTAATGACTTAGATGGAGTCAAGCTTTTGAGATAATCATTTGCTGTTGTGTCAAACTCAAAATGAGAGGAAACAGCTGCAAACAGCCATTAATAACTAGAATGTGGAATACATGAAATATGAATCTAGGAAAGTTGAAAATCATCAAAAATGAAATGCAGCACATAATGGTATTTGCTATTTCATAAAGGACAAACTTATGGTCTACTATGCTGGGAATAACAGCTTAAAGAGGAATAATATTGCATTCATCATCCCAAAGGACATTTCAAAATCTGTCCTGTAGTACAACACTATCAGTGATAACATCTATACACCTCCAAGTGGACCAGTTAATATGAGACTGTTATTCAAACTTATATAGCAGTAACTTAAAGCCAAAGATGAAGAAATTGAAGATTTTTGCCAACTTTTGCAGTCTGAAATTGATCAAACATGCAATCAGAAGGTATTGATAATAATTGGGGATTGAAATGGGAAATTTGGAGACAAAGAAGGATCAGTAGTCGGAAATATAACCTTGGTGACAGAACAATACTGGAGGTAGCATGACATAATTTTACAAGACCAATGGTTTTTCATTGTAAATACCTTTTTTACCAACATAAACAGTAATTACATATGTGGACCTCACCATATAGAATACACAGGAATCAAATCAACTACATCTGTGGAAAGAGAGAAAAGCCCAATATCATCAGTCGGAACAAGGCCAGGGTCAAACTGTGGAACAGACCATCAACCACTCATATGCAAGTTCAAGTTGAAACTGAAGAAAATTAGAACAAGTCCACAAAAGCCAAAGTACAACTCAAGTATATCCCACTTGAATTTATAAACTGTCTCAAAAATAGATTCGATGCACTGAACACTGATGACAAAGACCAGATGAGTTGTGGAATGACAGTAAGGACATCATACTTGAAGAAAGAAAGAGGTCATTGGAAAGACAGGAAAGAAAGAAAGAAAAGATAAAAATAGATGTCAGAAGAGACTCTAAAACATGCTCTTGAACATCAAGTAGCTAAAACAAATAAAAGAAATGATGAACAGAAGATATTTCAAAGGGCAGCTCAAGAAGACAAAGTGAAGTATTATAATGTGTGTGCAAAGACTTGGAGTTACAAAACCAAAAGGGAACATGCTCTGACTTTTTTCAAACTGAAAATAATTGAACAAAACATTCAAGCCTTGAGTTGCAATAGTGAAGGATTCTATGGATAAAATACTGAACAATGCAGAAAGCATCAAAAGAAGTTGGAAGAAATTTACAAAGTCACTGTACCAAAAAGAACTGGTCAACATTCAATGATCTCAGTGTCCAACGGAACAGTCAAGGCCACTCTGAAAATGGTGGTGAAAAACACAGCTCCAGGAATTGATAGAATACCAACTGAGATGTTTCCATGATGGATGAAGCGCTGGGAATGCTCACTCCTCTATACTAAGAAATTTGGAAGATAGCTATCTGGCCAACCAACTGGAAAAGATTATATTTATGTTTACTCCAAAGAAAGGAGATCCAACCAGATGCAGAAGTTGGCAACAATATCAGTGACACACCACACACAAATAAAATTTTGTTGAAGATCATCCATAACAGTTGCAGCAATACCTCTTCAACAGAGAGCTTCCAGGAGTTGAAGCCTAATTCAGTGGGATGAGACATATGATTGATGACATCAGATGGATCCTGGCTGAAACCAGAGAACACCAAAAAAGTGCTTAGCTCTGATTTGTTAATTATGCAAAGGCATTTGATTCTGTTGAACATAACAAATTATGGAAAACATTACAAAGAATGGGAATTCCAGAACACTTAATTGTGCTCACGAGGAACCTGCACATAGACCAAGAGGCAGTCATTTGAACAGAACAAGGAAATACTGCATAGTTTAAAACCACGGAAGGTGTGCATTAGGGTTGTATCCTATCACTGCTCTTATTTAATCAGTGTGATGAGCAAATAATCCAAGAAGCTGGACTATATGAAGAATTCAGCATCAGAATTAGTGGGAGACTTATTAACAAACAGCAATGTGCAGAATATACAATCTTGCTTGCTGAAAGTGAAGAGGACTTAAAACCCTTACTGATGAAGATCAAAGACTATATAGCCTTTAAGATGGATTACATCTCAGTGTATGGAAAACAAAAATCTTCACAACTGGACCAATAAACAACATCATGATAGAGAGAGAAAAGATTGAAGTTGTCAAGGATTTTACTTTACTTGGATCTGCAATCAATGCCCATGGAAGGAGCAGTCAGGAAAATAATGCAGTGCATTGGGCAAATCTGCTCCAAAGACCTCTTTAAAAGTGCTAAAAAGCAAAGATGTCATCTTGAAGACTAAGGTGTGCATGACCCTAGCCATGATACTTACAATTGCCTCATATGCATGTGAAAGATGGCCAATGAAAAAGGAAGAATGAAGACGAATTCATGTTTTTGAATTATGGTGTCATGAAGAATATTGGCTATTTCATGGACTGCCAGAAGAACGAACAAGTGTGTCATGGAAGAAGTACAGACAGAGTGTTCCTTGGAAGGAAGGATGGCAAGACTTATGTTGGACATGTTATAAGGAGGGACCAGTCTCTGGAGAAGGACATCAAGCCTGGTAAAGTAGGGGGTCAGCAAAATAGAGAAGACCCTCAAGAAATGTATTGACACAGCAGCTACGACAATGGGCTCATGCAGAAAAATAATTGTGAAGATGGTGCAGTACTGGGCAGTATTTCATTCAACTGTACACAGGGTGACTAAGAGTCAGAACAGATTCAATGGCTCCTATCAACAGCAACAATAGGTACAGGCGTGTACATATCTGCATATAGATAGAAAAAATCTGTATGTATGTGTATGTACAGATACATGTATGTACACATATACATTCACAGAGGACACAGTTACTGATACTTCTCAGACATAACCAAGCATCTTCTGAGATTGGTTCTCTGGGTTTGAAGGCATAGAACCCTAGTCGTCTCATGGGACAACTCAGTCAAACTGTGATAAATAGTTCACAGGGTTTATTATCTGTGGATAAGTGTTCATTTTCTGTGGTTGCTGTTAACCAAATGGTTGGCTGTTCAAATCCGCCAAGCAGTCCTTGGAAAATCTATGGGGCAGTTCTACTCTGTCTTTAGGGTCTCTATGAGTCAGAGCCAACTAGACAGCAATGGGTTATTTTGGTTGGGTTATTGAGGTGAGTAGCATCTGGGACCTAAGAAGCTTGTAAGCAGTGAAGGTACAATATTATTCTCTACAAAACAGAAGGAAGGAAACCAAGTCTCAGAGAAGATACCAGTCTATAGGGCTGATAGCCTACACATGTCTTGGCCTCATCTACCCTAAGACTAGAAGAACTAGATAGTGCCAGCTACCATTACTGACCATTCTTATCAGGACCACATTAGATAGACCAGGATAGACCATGAGAAAAACACAGAACATAACTCAAAGTCCTAAAAAGTCTCGACTTCCTGGACCGGTTGAGATAGAGTACTTCCTGAGACTATGGCACTGCAATAATCTTTGAACCTTGAATTGAAACTACCCCCCTGAGGTTACCTTTTAATGAAATAACAGATTGGCATACAAAATAAAGAATACTGTCTGTGAGTATAACCCAAACCAAACTCACTGCCGTCGAGTCAGGTCTGACTCATAGCGACCCTAGAGGTCAGAGTAGAACTACCCCATAGAGATTCCAAGGAGTGCCTGGTGGATTTGAACTGCTAACCTTTTGGTTAGCAGACATAGTGCTTAACCCACTATGCCACCAGGGTTTCCTCTGTGAGTATGGTGTGCCACTAAAAAACTAGGTGTGTAAGACCAAAACATCAACAAGAACTATAAAGCAAAGACAAGAGGATAAGGGGCAAACGACAGCATTGGAAATGGGATGACTAGAATTCCGGGGTTATTAAACTACAATGTGGTTCTTCCCTGTTCAGGAAATGGCAGGCTATAATAAGTCAGTGGCACATATTGAAATCTAGAGGGTAACCACTAAAGAAAAATGTAATATTAAAAAGCTAATAAATATAGAAGCAATGATAGAGTTATAAAATCATCATCTTGCAACCATCACACTCATATACCTGTTGCCATCAAGTCAATTCCAATTCACAGTGACTTTATAGGACAGAGTACAACTGCTCCATAGGGTTTCCAAGGAGTGCCTAGTGGATTTGAATGGCCAGCCCAAGGAGTTCGGCTCTTAACAACTTCACCACCAGGGCTCCTGCAGCCATCAAAATAGTAATTTATTCAGGCAGGAATCTTCAATGGATGCTAACACAAGTGAAGGAAAGTTTGATTAGAATGGTGTATTTACATAGCCTCAAAATATTGCCCCACAAGTTACTTACTCATTGCAAAAAACACTCCAGCAATTTTACATTAGAGAAACATAGCAGATATTACCTTAACCAAGTGATCACATATTTTTAAACAAGTTAACATCATTAATAGTAGGACCACTCAAAATCTGTGTTTCCTGATGTGAATGGCACAATATTATTTAGTTAATATTCTTGTAAAAAATATGATCTGAAACCTAATTATAAGAAGCATTTAAAATTAAGGCATATTCTACAAAATAACTGCCTTGAACTTTTCAAAAATATGAAGGTCATGAAAGACAAAGAATATCTGAGGGATTCTTCCAAATTAAATAGACTTATCGGCAAAATGCAATGAGTGATCCTGGCTTGGATCCTGGAGTATGGAAAATTTTGCTTTAAAGGACATTATAGAAACAACTGGTGAAATGTGTATACATCTATATATTAGATCATAGTAGTATATTGGTGTAAAATTTTCTTATTTGATTATTGCACTATCATCAAATAAGTGAATAGCTATGTTCTAGAAAATAAATATTGAAGAATTTAGGGACAAAGGGTCTGTAACTCAGTGGTTCAGAAAAAAAAAACCAGAATGATAAGCAAATGTGGCAAAATATTAACAATTAGTGGATCTGAATGAAGGGCAGATGGAGTTCTCTGTGCTATTCTTCAACTTTTCTGTAAGTTTGAAATTTTCCTGAAATAAATGTTTGTCCTTTGAAAGACAATGGAGAACAGGGTATAATAAAGATACTTTAAACTAAACAAAGGCAGGTAAAAGAAAAATAAAGGGACAAAGAATAGGTGAACAAATAGAAAATAAGTAGCTAGATGGCTGGTCTTAAACTCAATTACATTAGTGATTACATTAAATGTTAATAGACTAAATATTTCAATTAAATGATGTGAAGAGGCAGTCCTTCAGAACAACACACCAGCTGTGGTCTTTCCCACTCCTCCTGCTAGTATCTGTAGGCTTTGGGGACAAACCACCTCCCCTCTGAAGCCTAATAGTAAGAAGAAATAATAAGATAAGATTTGGGGCTGGAGGCAACATCTCTAACCATCCTCTTCTTCAGTGGTCAGACAGGAAAATCTACATTGGACTCAGAGCAGTGAGACACATAATTCCTGAAACATAAAATTGGATGGGGAAGGACATTCCTAGTCGCTCACCTAAGGTGCATTTCAGGACACACATAGAAGAGTTTCCACCCTGCCGGGCAGTTTTCAAACCAGAAGAACCACTCATCATGGAACTGTTTTCTGTTGTATGCTCTCTATTGTTTGTGAATAACTAGAAACTACTTTCATTTGCCAACTCTTTGTAAGCAGCTTGTGTGAGTGGTTTGATCATACTGGATGGAAATAGCATCCGTGACTGGTTGGTGACACCACACAGAGTTCTCATTCTGGCAGTCTTACTGTTACCTTGAACATGTTGTCCGGAGGGATCAGTCCCTGGAGAAGGACATCATGCTTGGTAGAGTGGAGGGTTAGCAAAACAGAGAAAGAGCCTTGACATGGATTGACACAATAGCCACAATGTCAGGCATAAGCACGAAAACGATTGTGGACATGGCACAAGACCGGGCAGTGTTTTGTTATGTTCTGCATAGGGTCACTGTGAATCGGAACGAACTCCGTGGCACCTAAAAATACAATAACAGAGAACAAAAAGTGCTTCACAAATGTTTATATTTTTCCATTGTTTATTTTTAGAAATATCAATTTTATGCTCTATAAAACCATTGAGAATTTCAGTAGTTTGTAGTCTTTCAAAAATTGGAAACCACTGAGAGTAAATATTTTCTTCCCCATGACCAAGGTAATCAAAAGAGAAGAAGGGAGAACTGCCCCAACAGATACTGGGAAATATTTGTTGCATGGTATATAGAACAAGAATCTGGCACCGTGTCATCTTAACATAAAAGGGTGCTGGGAGGAGACACGGTGAGTATTCCTGAGGAACTACTGTAATGGTAACCTCTCTCTCCTAAAGGACTCTCACATTTAAAAAACAAAAACAAAGGAGTATTTGAGTACTGATACCCTTATCCTTGTTTAACTGAAAAAGAAACAAAGAACCGAACCGTTTACGTACTAGCCAGGGGGAAAAAGGGCTTTATGACCCCAAAACAAATATTTAGTCACCACAGCTACAACATTCACTTAAGTTTGTGCTGTGTAAGGCTTTTAATTCCTGTAGCCAATTGTGTGGAAAACACTGTTCAACTACAACCGAATTGATTATTCTAGTTTTCTGCTTCTTTGACCTCATCACTGTGAAGGAACTACCCTGCTGCTCCACTACATGGCAGTGTTAACTAACTTAAGCCACATGTGAACTTTTTGTCTTGATTTTCAACTGATGAATGTCTGAGCGGAAAAAAGAGGAAGACCCTGTACAGGATGGATTGTAAGGTGGCTGTAACCATAGGTTCAAAGAGAGCAATGATTGTGCAGATGATACAGGACTGGGCAGAGTTACGTTCTGTTGTATGGAGAGTCGCTATGAGTTGGCACCTACCAAAAACAAAACAGTGACATTTGTGACAGCCAGAACTCAATGGGACTGCTTTGTTTTTCCAGGTCTCATAAGTTTTCTGCATTTGACAGGGTGCAGTCTTACCACTTTTTTTATCGCACACTATTGCCAAAAACCAAACACACCGTCTTCGGGTAGATTCCAACTTATGGCGACCCTATAGGTCAGTGTAGAACTGCTCCATAGAGTTTCCAAGGAGCACCTAGTGAATTTGAACTGCTAACCTTTTGGTTAGCAGAAGTGGAACTTACCCACTATACCACCAGGGTTTCCACTGTACTCTACTAGTGGAAAATATTTGAATTTTCCTTCTAACAGGTTTCCACTCTACACATGTTCAGGTTTTTGCAGATTTTTCCATTTCTATCTTGCTTAAATTGAAGATCTCAGTTTGGGTCCAACTGGACATAGGATTTTTAGCAGTACATGAAATGATTCCTAAACTCTTCAGCTACAGAATACAAGGTCTGACAATTAACTTCACAAACTCATACTAGAAAAAGTACTGTATACCTCATTGCTGAATGTCACCAATGCACCAATGCCAGTGCCTAGCCCATCCTTCAAAGCACTTTTTCTAAGATGACTTTGCAGACTCAACTGTCAGACCTCGTACGATGACACCTCTGATGGCCATTCCAGAAAAAGAGTTCCCCAAATTGCTTTGAAGGGCAGACTGGGCACTGGTGTCTGTGCATAGCGTCTCAAGGGGAGTACTTCGAAGGTGACCTTAGTGACATTCAGCAATAAGTATGTAAAATTTTTCTAGGATGAGTTCGCAAACTTAACTGTCAGGCTTTGTATTCACACATAAAAATTGCTTCTTTCTGAACAATCTTACCTGAAATTTAATCAGTGATTTCCATTTTAGTCAGACACCAAACCTACAAATCACTTGACTCGTGATGACTCCATGTGTGTGCCATAAATGAAATATTTTCTATACATTCAGGCAATAAATTGCCTTTTCAGCTGGTATCAATCTCTCATTTTTATTTTTGAAGCGTTGACTGTTTTAAAATGATCTTATCTGTTAGCCTGCCACCTAGCAGGCATTAAGTATTGACGTGTAGAATCACCAAATGAGCAAGTTTTCTTTAGTTCTTAAAGTAAAATGTAAAATGTATTTCCTTCATTTATTAATATTTAACTTATTCATAGGCTATTAAACTAATTTTACATGACTGCTTGCACTTACAATTTAGTTAGTAAGAAACAGGAATTCTCCACTATGGGAATAATGGGCCACTTACAGCCACGGAAGGATCAGCTGGGAGAAGTAGACAGTACGTTATTTTTAAAGTTTTTGGTAGGAAGGCACGGAAGGATCATTTTGTGGATGTTTAGGGGAATGGAGAAACTGTCCTCTTACCTGTAAAAAAAGAGACTTTTTTTCTAAGGCTTAATATTTCTTCCGATCTTAGAAATGGAAGTAGCTCTAACAAAGACATTGTTTCTAGGTTTTGAGTTCACACATTTCTTAGGTGATCTGTTCTCAGGTAACTTTGCAAATTAGAAACATATTTTCTTAGAGCCACAATCTGCCTCCCCTAACCTCGAAGAGACTTGAGGGTCATTACCACATCTTACGCTGGTTAGACCGCAACACTCAACGAAACTACCAAGACAGTTTTTCCCTTCTTTGCTCATCACATCACAAGCAACGGTCTAAAGCTCGGTGTCATCCAGGCCCTCCACACCCATAGCACCGCCCCCCCTCACTTTGTCTAAATCAACGCGACTTGGGAAAGCTCAGTTTGTGGTGCCCGGAGCAACCACTGCACAACAGCATCTCAGGACACATCTGGAGATATTTTCGGGGAAAGAGGGATGTTGGGACACTGGTGAATATAGTTTCTAAAATGACAAAATGTTTTCAATTCCCTGAGGCAAAGGGCGCGGATCCAGTTTTCTTCCATGTGCCCAGAGAACAACCTCATGCTACTGGGTCATTCACACATACAATGATGAGGACACTACTGGGAAAGTCAGGCGGCACCCAAGATGCTCTGGTTAGACGTCTGCCCTCCTTCTCCGTCACCGATCACTGGGCGCTGAGCAGGTCTGGACTCCGAGGCTGCTAGGCGAGCTTGGCGCCAAGGTCTCCGGGCGGGAGCAGGAGAGCGCAAGGGCTACCAGGTGGGCGTGGGAGACGACTGTCCAGGAGGCGCCTCCAGGTGGGCGCGCGGGGCAGGCTGGAAGGAAGGTGTCCCTCAGGCAGGCGCGCAGAGAGTGCAGAGAGACGCCCCCGGGTGGGCGCGCTGGGGGAGCAGGGGAGACCTCTCAGGTGGGCGCGGGGAGCAGGCGTGGAGACGCCTCCAGGTGGGCGCGCCCGGGGAGGCCCCGCCCGGCCGGCCGCAGGGGTGGGTGGACACAGGGGGCGCGGAGTGGGCGTGGGGCGCGCGCCAGGGTGCTTGCTGCCGCGGGAGCAGAGGGAGCTACGGGCCTGCATCTAGCCGCTGGCATGGCGCGTGCGCAGGTAAACTGGCCTCGGCTTCACCGGGACACACAGCACAGCACAGCAGCTGGGGAGGCACACGCACATCCGCGCGCGCCCCCGTTGGCGGGGGCTCAGGGCGGGGGGCTGGGGGTGCGGCGGCGCTAGGGGCGCGGTGCGGAACGGGCGGGCAGGCCAGTGCGCATCCTATTGCCGCTGAGCGTGGCCTGTCGCCGCAGGTCTGGATGTTGGTGGCAGGCTTTCTGCTGGCGCTGTCGCCCGGCCGAGCTGCGGGCGCCCCCAGGGCTGGCAAACGCCCAGCACGGCCCCGGAGCTGCGCGGAGCGGCCGGAAGAGCTTCTGGAGCAGCTGTACGGGCGACTGGTGGCCGGCGTGCTCGGCGCCTTCCACCACACGCTGCAGCCCGAGCCGCGCGAGCGGGCACGCAACGCCAGCTGCCCGGCCCGGGCCTGGCCAGGCGCCGCGGGAGACGCTGACCGCCGCTTTCGGCCGCCCACCCACCTGCGCAGCGTGTCCCCCTGGGCGTACAGGTGAGTGTGCGCTTGGGCGGGCGAGGCAGGGCAGATGGGCCGGGGGAGGAGGGTGGGGAGTCCAGGTGGAATGGTCCAGGAGGACTTACCCAGGCAGGTGCAGTGACTGGCTTGAGAGCAATTCAGGCCCATCACCTCCCTTGAAAGAATCCCGCTTCCCTTTATTTACCTGTCTATTATTTCATGTGCAGCAAGTATTTCTCAGACACCTGTTCTAAGCCCGGTGCATGGTTAATTAGGTTCGGCAGGGGACCACACCCAGCAGCCAGGTAAAAATCTAAATTTCCATAGCATTTTGTGGCAATCTAGGTGGTCCAGAGGCTTCTGGGATTGACTTCGTTAGCCCATGGTCTGAGGGAGGAGTGGTCATACTTTGGAAAAGAAACGACCGTGCAGGGCAGACATGGTGTGACAGGAAAAGTTTCCACAGTGTGTTTGTTTAAATGGGAAAGGTAGCATTTTGAAGGTTTAAAATGTGCTTTGAAGACTAGGCAGAGTTCCAAGATTGGCCTGGGTTTCAGAAGAAAGGGCAGCATGCACGGAGGGAAGGTGGGAGTATTGGGGTGTCTGACTTGGCTCCCTGCCCTGCCTCACTGAGGGACCTCTGCCTCTCAGAACCACCGTCCTGCCAAAAGACAAACAGCTGGAGCAGCCTGAGGAGGGAGCTCTCAGGATAGAAGAGTGCGAGTGGCCAGGCAAGGATGGGGTTGTCCACGGAGGCGGGAGATGAAACAACGGTGGTCAGACAACCACAGCTCAAGGTGTGGCTTATCTGGGGTGGGGGGAGGCAGTGGCAGGTGACCAGGGCTGGCGAGGGACACAGGAGCTAGACCCAAACCTTATAACTGATGCTTCAAAGCTTACAGCATATCCTGTAGGATGTTTGTGATCCCAGAGATGATATAGGCACTTAGTGTTTTCAGGTGTCCCTGAGTGGGAGAGGAGACCCTGGACAAAATTACTGTAGAGCAGTTAGATTCTGAACGTAGCAGTAGTGGAGAGAAAGGTGAGGACAGGATCAGCTGCAAAGATCTGGGGCTTAGGGAGAAAGGGCAGGAAGTGTCATGGGTCAGAGTTAGAGTATAAATGTGTAGAGGAAATGCCATGATTTTGTCTAAAACAAACCTGGGCTTCCCCCTGAGCCCCGCCCCCTGGCTGATGGAAAGAGGGGTTTACTTTTAGTCAGCACTGCCTGGGGACCCAAGGTACCCCTCAAAAGCTAAATTGCAGGGTCTTCCTCTGCCAGGCCACTCTGCAGAGTACCAAGTTCCACGTGGGAGGAGGGACACCCATATGGACACCTCATAGGCCTCCGCGCTCCCTTCCTAGGTCAGTGCCCTCAGGACGCACATGTCTGACCTTTCACTCCTGTGGCTTCATTCTCATGGTCTTCTTTCTTCTTGCCCATTCCCAGGGCCCCAATCGGTGGGCTATTGTATTATCCTTCTCTCTTCAACCTCATACTATGCCCTTGATATGCTAACTAGGATTAAAGACAAGAGCCTGGCTTCTCCGGTTGTATTTTTCTATAACAGATTCTATACTCTCCACACAAGCGGATGCAACCCACCAACTAGGCTGAGGTCCTTGTAGGCAGGAAAGTATATGAGAAGCGTGCTACAAAGATATTTCAGATCTGCCGCTCCTCCTCTTAGTAATGTCTCCTGTGATTCTGGCTTGGGTTGTTGCTGGTAATTAAGCAAAACAGAGCGCACAGAATGAGGAGCAAGGTTTGTTGTTGTTTTAGAGGCTGTCAACTCAGTTCCGACTCATAGAGACCCTGTGCCCAACAACGAAACACTGCCCAGTCTTGCGTCATGTCCATGCCCATTGTTGCGGCCACTGTGTCAGTCCATCTCATCAAGAGTCTTCCTCTTTAATGTTGACCCTCCACTCTACCAAGCACAATGTCCTTCTCCCGGGACTAATCCTTCCTGACAACATGTCCAAAGTATGTAAGATGCAGTCTTGCCATCTTTGCTTCCAAGGAGCGCTCTGGTTGTACTTCCAGAACAGGTCTATTTGTTCTTTTGGTGGTCCATGGTACATTGAACATTCTTCTACAACCCCATGATTCAAAGGCACCAATTCTTCTTCTGTCTTCTTTGTTCACTGTCCAGCTTTTGCACGTGTATGATGCGATTAAAACTACCATGGCTTGGGTCAGGCATACTTTAGTCTTCAAGGTGACGTCTTTACTTTTCAATACTTTAAAGAGATCCTTTGAAGCAGATTTTCCCAGTGCAGTGTGTCTTTTGATTTCTTGACTGCTGCTTCAATGGGCGTTGATTGTGGACTCAAGTAAAATGAAATCCACGACAACCTCAATCCTTTCTTCATTTATGATGATGTTGCTTGCTTACTGGCGCAGTTGTGAGGGCTTTTATTTTCCTGATGCTGAGGTGCAATCCATACTGAAGGCTGTGGTCCTTGATCTTCATCAGTGTTTCAAATCTTCTTCACTTTCAGCAAGTAAGGTTGTGTCATCTGTGTTATACAGGTTGTTAGTGATTCATCCTCCAATCCTGTTGCCTTGTTCTTCTTCATATAATCCAGCTAATCAGATTATTTGCTCAGTATACAGGTTGAAAAGATATGGTAAAAGGATACAACCCTGACTCACACCTGTCCTGACTTTAAACCATGCAGTTTTCCCTTGTTCTGTTCACACGACGGCCTCTTGATCCATGTACAGATTCCTTAAGAGCACAATTAAGTGTTCTGGAATTCCAATTCTCCGCAATGTTAGCCATAATTTGTTCTGATCCACACAGTCGAATGCCTTTGCATAGTCAAGGAAACACAGGTAAACATCTTTTTGGTGTTCTTTGTCTTCATCCGAGATCTATCTGACATCAGAAATGATATCCCTAGTTCCATGTCCTCTTCTGAATCCAGATTGAATTTCTGGCAGTTCCTTGTCAATATACTGTTGCAGTCACTTTTGAATGATCTTGAGCAAAATTTTACTTGCGTGTGATATAACGATACTGTTCCGTCATTTCTGCATTCAGTTGGATCACTTTTCTTTGGAATGGGCATAAATATAGATCTCTTCCAGTCAGTTGGCCAGGAAGCTGTCCTCCAAATTTCTTGGCATAGACAAGTGAGCACTTTGAGCATGGCATCTGTTTGTTGAAATATCTCAGTTGTTATTCCATCAATTTCTGGAGCCTTGTTTTTTGCCAGTGCCTTCAGTGCAGCTTCGACTTCTTCCTTCACCACCATCAGTTTCTGATCACATGCTGCCTCTTCAAATGGCTGAACATCGACCAGTTCTTTCTGGTATAATGACTCTGGGTATTTCTGCCATCTTCTTTGGATGCTTCTTGAGTCATTTAATATTTTCCCTGTAGAATCCTTTACTATTGCAACTCAAGGCTTGAACTTTTTCTTCAGTTCTTCCAGCTTGAGAAATGCAGAACATGTTCTTTCCTTCTGGTTTTCCATTTCCAGTGCTTTGCACATGTCATTATAATACTTTCTTTTGTCTTCTCAAACTGCCCTTTGAAATCTTCTGTTTAGGTCTTTTACTTTGGCATTCCTTCCTTTTGCTTCAGCTGCTCGACGTTTGAGAGCAAATTTCAGAGTCTCTTTGGACATTCAATTTGGTCTTTTCTTTCTTTCCTGTTTTTTTAATGACCTCTTGCTTTCTTGATGGATGATGTCTTTGCTGTCATTCCACAGTTGGTGTGGTTTTGGATCATTAGTGGTCAACACATCAAATCTGTTCTTAAGATGGTCTTTAAACTCAGGAGGGATACACTCAAGGTCATATCTTGTCTCTTGTGGACTTGTTTTAATTTTCTTCAGTTTCAGTTTGAATTTGCATATGAGCAGTTGATGATCTGTGCCACAGTCAACACCTGTTCTCGTTCTGACTGCTGATATGGAGTTTTCCATCATCTTTTTCCACAAATGTAGTAAATTTGGTTCCTGTGTATTCCATCTGGTGAGGTCCATTTGTATAGTTGCCATTTGTATAGTTGTGTTGGTTAAATAATGAAGTTATTAGTCTTGCAAAATTCTGTCATGCAATCTCTGGCATTATTTCTATCAGCAAGGCCGTATTTTCCAACTACTGATCCTTCTTTGTTTCCAACTTTTGCATTCCAGTCGCTAGTAATTATCAATGCATCCTGACTGCATGGTCGATCATTTTCAGACAGCAGAAGCTAGTAAAAATCTTCAGTCTGTTCATCTTTGGCGTTAGTTGTTGGTACGTAAATTTGAAGAATAGTTGTATTAACTGGCCTTATTTGTAGGTATAGGGATATTGTCCTATCATTGACAGCATTGTACTTCAGGACAAATCTTGAAATGTTCTTTTGGGTGATGAAGGCAACACCATTCTTCTTCAAGTTTTCATTCCACACATAGTAGACCATATCATTGTTGGATTCAAAGTGGCCAGAACTGGTCCACTTCCTCTCACGAATGCCTAGGATATTGATATTTATGTGTTCCATGTCATTTTTGACAATTTCCATTTTTTTTTTTTTTTGGAGGAACCTTACTTACTAAGGATAAGCTATGTTACCCACTGGCAGTTCTGCAAGAAAAACCAACCCACTGCTATCAAGTTGATTCCAACTCATAGTGACCCTGTAGGGCAGAGTAGAACTGCTCCACAGTGTTTTCAGTGAGTGCCTGGTGGATTCAAACTGCTGACCTCTTGGTTAACAGCCGTAGCACTTAACCACTACACCATCAGAACTTCTGTCCTAAGGGGAAGGCTTTTTATTTCAGTTAGATTCTGAGTTAATTCTCTCAGTGAGAAATCTCCTACAGGATAAATAACTCTTTGTACTAAACCTACTGCCCAGGGTGAAATGCCCCAACTGCCTTACTAGGTCAGTTAGTATTCCAGAGATCTCCCTTGCAATGCACTCTGTCCCCAAAGGCAACTTTAAATTTTGTTGGTCTTACCCTCTAAATTCAGATTGGGTGTCTTAGCTGGTAGGAGACTTCTGCCCTGCAGAGTTTTGGGCTGATTGCATTGATTGGGTATCATAGCTGATAGGAAGAGTACAGCTAGAGAGAGCAGCCCCAACTTGTCTGTCAGTGGAGACTTGATTGTGTTGTCATGCTGGAAACTATACCACTTGTATTTAGGTACCAGCAGGGTCACCCATGGTAGATAGGTTTCAGCTGAGCTTCCAGACTAGGAAGAAGAACCTGGCAGTCTACTTCTGAAAAGAATTAGCCAGAGAAAACTTTATGGATAGCAGAGGAATATCATCAGATATAGTGCTGGAAAATGAGTCCCCCAGGTTGGAAGGCATGTGGAAGATGACTGGTAAGAGCTGCTTCCTCAAAATAGAGTCAACCTTAATGATGTGTGTTAGGCGGAAACCCAAGCCCCCTCCCCTACCACTCCCTGAGCGGCCTGGCCTGAGTCAAAACGTTTTATCTGCCCGCTACTCCTGAAATTCCATTCAAGTGAGGGGAGCTGCCCAGGGCCCTAGTTGCCATCACTCCTTTCCCATAGGCTCAACTTCACTGAAGTGAGACCCCCTTATGTTAATTAAGTAACTTTAATCGTCCATGACCCCATAGGCTACTTGCCACGGATGCCATTCTCATTGTCACGGGCACTGTTTTCAGCACTGTCCTCACTAAGGTCCGTCTATCTCCTTTATAAACTCCCAACCCCCTAGCCAGCGCGCAGTTCTACAGACTCCCATCCGAGAGCTCTGTGAAGCCGCCCGGGACGCAAATAAACTTTTCCTTTCCTTTCTCCTCCTCTCTCTGGTTTTTCCTCTGCATACTTTTGATTAAGCAAAACTCACTGCACCCAAAAAATCTCTAACAATGTGGATGGACTCAAGCCTTTGGGATCTTCATTTGCTGATGTCGCCTGACTTAAAATGAGAGGAAACAGCTGCAAACATCCATTAACACTGGAACATGAAATGTTTGAAGTATGAATCTAGGAAATTGGAAATTGGAGCAAGGTTTAGGACAGGAAATAATGAATTCAGTATTGGGCCAGGGTTCAGACATCTGGGTGAAAATGCCTGGCAGGTCATGGGAGATGTGGTTCTGGAGCTCGGGGGAGAGGTCAGGGCTGGAGTGCAAATTGGGAGCCACCAGCCTGAGAGTTGGGTACACAGCAGGTTAAACCAAGGGGGCATGTTCATTCAGTGGTAGAATTCTGACCTCAGTGCAGGAGACTCAGGTTCGATTCCCAGCCAGTAACCTCATGTGCAGGTACCACGTGTCAGTCAGTGGTGCCTTATATGTTGCTGTGATGTTGAACAGGTTTCAGTGGACCCCCGCAGACTAACCCAGACTAGGAAGAAAGGCCTGATGATCTACTTCCAAAAGTCAGTCAATAAAAACCCAGTGGACCACATGGTCTGATACTCAAGTGACCATGGGGATGGCACAGGACTGGGCAACATTTTGACACATTGCACATGGGGTCATCTTAATAGCAGCCTAACAGCAAATAGCAAAAACAGGTTAAACTGAATTGTACTTGCTCCCATCTGATACTGTGCCTCTTCAGGCAGCCTCCATGACTGGCGGGGATGAAAGGGAATGGCTTAGGGAGGTCATGGGTGAGAACAGCCCAGAGGGTCTGGTGCTGCACATCTAAATACTGGAAATAGGACCTGCATCTCTATAAGGTGGTATTAGGATTATCAAGTTTGTCTTGGAAGAAGTATAGCCAGAGTGCTCCTTACAAGCAAGAATATTGTATTTTGGACATTGCCTGAGTCATCTAGTGCTGCTATGACAGAAATACCATAAGTAGATGGCTTTAAAAAGAAAAATTTTATTCTGTCACAGTTCAATAGGCTACAAGTCCAAATTCAGGGTGTCAGCTCCAGGGAAAGGCTGTCTTTGTTGACTGTGGAGGAAGGCCCTTGTCATCAGTCTTCCCCTGGACTGGGAGCTTCTGATGCACAGGGACCCTGCATCATTTCCAAAGGATGTGCTCTGCTCCCAGCACTGCTTCTTGGTGGAAAGAGGTCCCCAACTCTGTGCTTGCTTCCCTTTCTGCTGTATCCCAGAAGATTGCCTCAAGGTACAATACAATCTTCCACATTGAGTCCTGCCCGACCAACACAATTGCTGCCCATCCTCCCTCATGAACATCATAAAGGAGGAACTTCACACCATACTGGGAATCATGGCCCAGCCAAACTGCCACACACATTTTCGGGGAGACATGATACAATCCATGTTAGACAGGTTATCAGGAGGCACCAGTCCCTGGTGAAGGACATCCTGCTTGGTGAAGTGGAGGGTCAGTGACGGGGCGGAAGACCTTCAGGAAGATGGACTGACACGGTGGCTGCAAAAGTGGGCTCAAACTTCAGCAACAACTGTGGGGACCGTGTGGGACGGGATGGTGTTTCATTCAGTTGTATGTAGGGTTGCCATAAGTCTGAACTGACTCAACAGCACTGACCAGCAAGTATTCACATGCATCTTTTTCATGTTATCTAGCAACAGTGAGTGACACAGTACTGCTCCCCCGTGAGCCAGTGGAACTGCTTTCTTGATTGCAGCCTTGTATGCCTGTGAGGAAGGACACTGACAGGATTCCAGTGGCTGGACCCTGAGACCACCTGCCTTTGCTGCCAGCACTCATCTCTCTGCACTCCTGCTCTCTGTCACTTCCTTCCTACCTCCTCCTGAGTGGTGGAGAGATTAGAGCAAGTGATGCCCTGGAAACACAGGGCCTCTTCTGGGAGAGGTGTGGTGCAAGGTTCTGCTGACAGTGCCGAGGGGCCCAATGGCTCACCACAGCCTCAGAGGTGGTAGCTGTTCAGGTAAAAAGAGAGTGCCACTCTGCAAAAGATGGGTGGAGAAACAGACTGCATGGCAGAAATAGTGAAAGGCACAGAATGGATCATGTTAGGTGACTAAGATACATTTTTTAACAGAAATTTAGAATAAGGTGGCTTTGTAGATCATCAGGGCAGAGATGGACTATGCAATAATTATGTTGGGAAAATCGAGTAGCTAGCTAGAAAAAAATGTAATTGAATCTCCTGTATCAGAACAAGCTCCAGAAGATTCAAAGGTCTAAACATAAAAAATAAAACCAGAAAAACATGGATAATTATATTTGTAATCTTGGAGCAAAGAAGGCCTACTTGGTAGCTCACAGATGCCAAAGGCTGTAAAAGGCAAGATTGATAAACTGAATTACATAACTACACACCTCTTCTTGGAAAAACAGAAAAGAAAAACATGAGGGCAAAACAGGAAAAACCTGTTTGAAACCCATGTTACAAAGGATTCATTTCCTAAAGAACTCCTGCAAATCAAGAAGAAAAAAACCAATTATTCCACAGAGAGATGAGCAAGAGCCACGGAGAGCTCCCAGGAAGGGAAATCTAAATGATTCAACCCTTGAAACAAGAAAAGATGTTCAACCTCTGGCGTAGTAAATGAAAATGCATGTTGAAACTAGAAGGAGAAATCATCCCCTCCCATCTCCCAGGCCATGTTGGTGAGCGTGTGAAGAAATGACATTCTCAGATAATAGAGGGAGTGTGAATCGGTGCAACTTTACAAAAGGTAATTGGGCAACTAATGATTCGAATTTAAAATTCACACCCCACTGAGCCAGCAGTTCCACTTAGTGGTCTACCTTCCACATACACTTGCCCATGTGCCACATGATACGTGTACAAGGGTAGTCATTACTATAAAAGCAAGGGAAATGTACCCAAGAGGAAACCCAAAACAAATCTACTGCCATTGAGTCAATTCCAACTCATAGTGACCCTACAGGATGGGGTAGCACTGCTCCATAGAATTTCCAAGGAATACTTGGTAGATTCAAACTGCCAACCTTTTGGTTAGAAGCTGTAGTTCTTAACCACTACAGCACCAGGATATCCCTGAGAGGAAAAATTAACAAGTTAAAGAGCGGGGTGGGGGTGGGGGAACAAGATGCAAGTTACTGTGCATAGCATGCTACTATTTTTGTGTTAGAAAAGGAAAATATTACATGTATTTCTATGAGGACATTGGTGGTTCAGTGATAGAATTGTCAATTTCTTTGTGGGAGATCCAGATTGGATTCCTGGGAACTACCAGACTAAAACAGAGTAGGAAGAAAGAGCTGGCAATGTAATTCTAAAAATCAGCCAATGAAAACCTCATGGATCACAGTGGTCTGATATCCGACTGATCACTGGGATGCACAGGATTAGGCAGTGTTTCACTGCATTGTGGGTGGGGTCACCATGAGTTGGGCGCCAATTTGACAGCAACTAACACAGTATGTCTATCCGATGTTTATAATGTACACAGACACACACAGACACACACAGACACACACACACACACAGACACACACACACACATACAGAGTACATCTTGGTCCCTGGAAGGTTTCCACAAGAACCTGGGCAACAGGCTGGGATGGGTGTGGGTAGGAGACTGACTTTTCACTCTTTTGTATGTTTTGAAATTTCTTCCATGTGCATATACTACTTATTTAAAAAATTTTTGATTTTTAAATTGAGAACAGAAAGAGAAATTCACCAACCGCAAGGAAGAGCAAATACTGAAGAACTAAACTTTCTGCATATAGCAGGAGCCTTCACTTACCGAGCATTTTGGTGCGAAGAAAACTGTTAGTGCTTAAAAGCTGAGGATTTTGCAGGAGAGGCTGTAGACATTTTGATGGGATTTTAACAGCGTCTGTGCTGCCAGAGCTGGCTGTGTTGCAGATGAGGCAGCGGAGGCTGACAGAGAGCCCAAGGGCACAGAGTAGGTGCCAGGATTTGCCTCCAGGCCCCCGTGAGTCGCCTAGCCTGGGCTCCCACCAGTGAGCAACTAAAGAAGCTACCTTCACCTCTGAGAACAGAAAAATATTTTCTCATTTACTTTGTGGTCTAGTGTTTGTTTCTCTTAATCTTTAAAAATAAACATGCCAAAAATAAAATCAGTTTCACTGCTGGTAAGTTTTAGCAAGACTTATTGATATATTAAGAAATGCATTGTAAGAATACTGATGTTTGTAAAGGTTTAAAGATACACATTACTTATGCTGAAAAACCAAAGATAAACACCTTCTTGCACTCTAAATAGTTTTGAATTGTTTATATTTTTTCAGTTTTGGGTAGTAATCTAAAGACAGTTTTTCTGTGGGATATGAATAATGTACCATAATTTGTTTTTAGGATTTGTTACTTCTTTTTAGAGCTCTCTTCCTCCGGGAAACTTACTGAGACTACACCCAAGTATATTCTGCAGTTAACAATTCCATGGATGGAAATAAGAGTATACACCCCCCCCCAAAGCTCAAACCCACTGCTGCGAAGTCGATTCTGACTCATAGCGACCCTCTAGGTCAGAGTAGAACTGCCCCGTAAGAGTTTCCAAGGAGCAGCTGGTGGATTTGAACTGCTCGCTTTTTGGTTAGCAGAAAAAGAATAAAAGGAAAGGAAAACAAAGAAACAGGGTAGGGAGTAGAGAGGGTGAAGACAGAGCTGGGGAGGCTGAGTGGCTTAAGGCTTGCACGTTAACCGAGAAGGCCCCAGGGGGTTTAAGAGGCAGTGAGAAACCCCCCTTCCCACTACAAGGTTGACCAGCCTCAGAGGCCAGTTCAGCAGGGCAATCCTACCAGGGAATCAGACCTCACCCTGGTCTGCTGTGTTCCTGTGAAGAAGCGAAGTAATCGTGACCTTTCTCTTAGTACAGTGGAAATGCGAAAAAAACAAGTAGATGCACCTTTGGCTGTGGTTTGAAAAGCATGCAGCGTCAACCACAGCTACAACAACTTCCAGGTGGTGTGTGGGGCCACTTTCTGCCAGGGTCGAAAGTCTATGGTGGCCCCTCGTAGCTTGACCCTCCAGTTCTGGTACGTCGGCCGTCTAATTACTAATGATGCTGCATTGTAGATGTGTTTTGAGAAGGGTAGAAATAACAAAGGTGTTTTTGCTTCAGCTTCTTCTGATTCTTAAATCTCTAGCTAACACAAACACCCCATTTGCTTCATGGACTGTCAGTTAATGATTTTAGCAATATAGAAATCTAAGGTTACATTCACTGAGCAGATGCTGAGTAAGGGTCTGCATGAACTTTACAAGGTCGGCAGTTCAGATCCACCAGGCGCTCCTTGAATACTCTGGGGGTCAGTTCTACCTTGGCCCCTACAGTCACCATGAGTCGGATCCAACTCGACAGCACTTGGCTTGACTCTTCTGATTCTTAAATCTAGCTAACACAAACACCCCATTTGCTTCATGGACTGTCAGTTAATGATTTTAGCAATACAGAAATCTAAGGTTACATTCACTGAGCAGATGCTGAGTAAGGGTCTGCATGGCCAGGCTTGTTCCTGAGGACACAGCTGGGAACCTCAGGCGCATCATTGGAATCTCTTGGCACTTGCTCACAGCACTTTTTCTTTCACCTATCTCTTTCTTTACTTTGAGATAATTCTTTGTTTTATTCTTTAACGAGAATTTATAGCTCATGTTAATTTCTTAAACAAAAACTCACATACTGTTATGTAAGACTAGTTGCAATGCCTATAATACAACAGCACACTCCCTCTTTCCACCCAAAGTTTCCTGTGTCCATCCAACCAGCTCTTGTCCCTTCTTGCCTCCTCATCCTGCCTCCCCAAAGGAGCTGCCCATTTGCTCATGAGTATCTGCTCAAACTAAGAAGCACACTCTTCACAAGTATTATTTTATGTTTTATGGTTCAGGCTAATCTTTGAAGAGTGGGCTTTAGGGATTGTTTTAGTCCCTGGTTAACAGTATCTGGCAGCCATGACTTCGAGAGTTCCTCCAATCTCAGTCAGACCATTAAGTCTGGTCTTTTTACATGAATTTGGGTTCACTCCACACTTTTCTCCCACTCTGTATGGGTTCTCTTCCATTGTGTTCCCTGTCAGAGAGGTCATTGGTAGTAGTTGGGCATCATTTATTTCATTTGGCCTCAGGCTGATGGAGTCTCTGGCTTATGTGGACCTTTTGTCTCTTGGGTGAATATTTTCTTTGTGTCTTTGGTGTTTTCATTCTCCTTTTATGGTTTGGGACAAATTGATATCTCTTAGATGGCCATTTCGAAGCTTTTAATACCCCAGATGCCATTCACTAAAGTGGAATGCAAGACATTTTCTTCCTCCCTTCCTCCCTTCCTCCCTTCCTCCCTCCCTCCCTCCCTCCCTCCCTCCCTCCCTCCCTCCCTCCCTCCCTCCCTCCCTCCCTCCCTCTCTCCATCCTTTTCTCTCTGGTTTTTATTGTGCTTTAAATGAAAGGTTACAATTCAGGTCAGTTTCTCATGCAAAATCTTGTACATGTATTGGTATGTGAGCCTGTCCCTACAAGGTGACAGCACACTCCTCCTCTCTGCCCTTTATTTTCCAAGTCTGTTCATCAGCTGCTGCCCCTTCTACCTTCTTGTCTCACTTTGACAGCAGCTGCCTGTTTAGTCTCGTGTATCTACTTGAACCAGGAAACGTACTCTACACCAATATCATTTTAAGGACATTTTCTCAATAAACTTTGTTATGCCAATTGACGTGGATGTCATCTGAAACCATGGTCCCCAGACCCCAGACTCTGCTACTCTGTCCCTTTGTAGGGTTTGGTTGTATTCAGAAAGCTTTCTAGTTGTTAGTTTAGCCCAGCTGTGCTAACTTCCCCTGACTGTGTGTTGTCCTTCCCTTCTCGTAAGATGATTCTTGTCTGCCATCTAGTTAGTGAATTCCCCCCACTTCATCCTTGTAACCATCAAAGATTTTTTTTTTCTGTGTTGAAACCTTTTCTTGAGTTCTTATAATCATGGTCACATAGAATTTTTGTCACTTTGTAACTACTTACATTTAACATAAGGCCACCCAGATTCATCTATGTTGTATGAGATGCTTTGAAGATTCATCATTATTACTTATCATTGCATAGTATTCCACTGTGTGTATGTACCATAATTTGTTTATTCATTCTGTTGATGGTTACCTAGGGTTTTTTTCTTTTTTTAATTGTGCTTTAATGAAAGTTTACAATTCAAGTCAGTTTCTTTTTTTTTTCTTTTTCTTTTTATTTAACATAACTGAGTGAAAATGTACATTCACATGTAAATTTACATGCCCCACTATATGCAGCTTCTACTGCTCTCCCTGTCCGGTGACAGCACACTATTCCTCTCTGCTCCATACCTGTCTCATCCTCCCAACAGTCTCCTTTCCCCTCCTCTCCATCCACTCCCCTTCCTCCAGCCAGAGGTCAGCAAGATGATATCCTATAGATGTATAGAACCATAAAGTGCTTCCAATATATGGTCACTCTGCCTTGCCAAGTCCATTCCATTCCTGTCCGAAGAGTGGACCTTTGTTATAATTTATGGGAGAGGGCAGCATCAGGGAAGAGGGCCATGCTCTCAGAGTAACCCCAAAACCGCTGGACCATCAATTGAGGTCTTTTAGTGGAGATCTCATGATGCACCTCTTTTTATTCTTGTGTTGCCAGTGAGGCTCCTCTCTGTAAGCTCCGTCGTGGCTATCACTGGTGGTGGCCGGGCACCATCCGGTTCTTCTGGTCCCAAGTAAATGTAGGCACCCACTCTTGTGGGTCTCTCTGTCTTCTCGGTTGTCTTTACCGCATGCCGTTTTGGCCCTCGGTGAGCATCCATTCCTGCTGAGTTGGGACCATTTGCTGTGTCCTCGGATGGCAGCTTGGCAGCTTTTAAGACCCCAGACGCCACTCACCAATGTGGGGTGCAGAGAGCTCTCTTAGCAAAACGCTAGTTGTGCCAATTGGCGTGGAATTCGCCTAAGAGCATGGTCCCCTGCCCCCCGCCCCAGCTACTCTATCCTTGCAATATTGAGTTAAGATGGAAGGAGTACTCAAGTTATGCTGAAGTCCACTTAATGTTGTTCTTGTTCCTAATGTGTGCTGTCACCGCTTTCTCCCAACTAGATTGCTAGTAACTATCTAAACTCAACCCTCCCCCTCACCCTCCTTCCCTGCCCTCCCTTGCAGCTGTCAAAGAGTCTTTTCTTCTATACACAAGTCTGTTTTTGAGATCTTACCGTAGAGGTCTCATACAGTATTTGTCCTTTTGTCGCTGACTACTTTCACTCAACATAATGTCTTCCAGTTGAAACCAGGTTAGGAGATGTTTCCTGGAATCATCGTTATTCTTTATCATTGCGTAGTGCTCCATTGAGTATATGTACCACAGTTTACCTATCCATTCTTCTATTGTTGGGCATCTGGGTTGTCCGTTGGTGTGAAAGGCCTTGAATCTGTAGGATATATTCCAAGTAGTGGAATTACTGGGTCAAATGGTATATCAATATCCACTTTTTTAAGGAAGCGCCAGATTGCCTTCCAAAGAGGCTGGACCATTTTGCAACCCCACCAACAGTGTAGGAGGGTTCACCTTTCTCCACAGCCTCTCCAGCATTTGTTGTTTTGTGTTTTCTGGATCATGGCCAATCTTGTTGGGGTGAGATGGTATCTCATTGTTGTCTTGATTTGAATTTCTTTAATAACTAAAGATCGTGAACATGTCCGCATGTGTTTTTTGGCTGCCTGGATCTCCTCTTTAGTGAAGTGTCTGTCCATCTCCTTTGTGCATTGCTTAATTGGTTGGTTTATCTTCTTCTTCTTGATATTTTGTAGTATCCTATAGATTATGGAGATCAGGCGTCGGTCTGACATAGAGTTGCCAAATATTTTTTCCCATTCTGTGGGTGTTCTTTTAATTCTATTAATAAAGTCTTTGGATGAGCAAAAGTGTTTGATTCTTAATAGTTCCCATTTATCTATTTTCTCTTCTGTTGACTGAGGTTTGTTTGACAGATTTTGGAGTCTGTCCTCATTGTGTATTAAAACTTCCATTGTTGTTCCTACCTTTTCTTGGATGAGCTTTAGCGTTTTAGGTTTGATATTTAGGTCTTTTATCCAGTTGGAGTTGGTTTTTGTATAAGGTGTAAGATATGGATCTTGATTCAGTTTATTGCAGATGGATAACCAATTTTGCCAGCACCATTTGTTGAAGAGACTGTTTTTACCCCAGTTTAATGTCTTAGGGCCTTTGTAGAATATCAACTGTTCATAGGCAGATGGTGTCATCTCTGGGGTCTCAATTCTGTTCCATTGATTGATCTGTCTGTTCTTGTACCAGTACCAGGCTGTTTTGACCACTGTGGCAGTATAGTATGTTCTAAGGTCGGGTAATGAGAGGCCTCCCAATGTGTTCTTCTTCTTTAGTAGTACCTTACTTATCCAGAGCTTCTTCCCTTTCCAAACAAAATTGGTGATTTGTTTCTCCATCTCATTAAAAAATGATGCTGGAACTTGTATTGGGATTGCATTATATAAATAAATTGCTTTGGGTAAAATAGACATTTTCACAATGTTAAGTCTTCCTATCCATGAGCAGGGTAGGTTTTTCCATTTATCTAAGTCTCTCTTAGTTTCTTGTAGTAAGGGCCTGTAGTTCTCTTTGTAAAGGTCTGTTGTTTCTCTGGTTAGATTAATTCCTAGGTACTTTATCTTCTTAGGGGCTATTGTAAATGGTATTGATTTCATAATTTCCTCCTTAACAGTCTCGTTGTTGGTATAAAGGAAACCTACTGATTTACTTATGTTTATCTTGTATCCTGAAACTTTGCTGAACTCTTCTATCAGTTTGAGTAACTTACTTATAGATTACTTGGGGTTCTCTGCATATACAATCATATCATCTGCGAACAGGGAGATTTTAACTTCCTCTTTGCTGATGCAGATGCCCTTTATTTCTTGGTCTTGTCTAATTGCTCTGGCTGAACTTCTAGCACAATGTTGAATAGGAGAGGTGACAGTGGGCATCCTTGTCTAGTTCCTGATCTCAGGGGAAAGTCTTTCAGTCTCTCCCCATTCAGGATGATGTGGGCAATTGGCTTTGTATAAATGGCCCTTATTGTGTTGAGGAATTTGCCGTCTATGCCCATTTTGCTAAGAGTTTTTAGCATGAATGGGTGTTGGACTTTATCAAATGCCTTTTCGGCATCAATGGACAAAATCAAGTGATCCTTGTCTTTTGTGTTATTTATGTGGTTAATCACATTAATTGTTTTCCTGATGTTGAACCAGCCTTGCATCCCTGGTATGAATCCCACTTGGTCAGGATGGATTATTTTCTTGATATGTTGTTGTATTCTGTTGGCAAGAATTTTGTTGAAGATTTTTGCATCTAGGTTCAGGAGTGATATCTGTCTGTAGTTCTCTGTCTTTGTTGGATCTTTCCCTGGCTTAGGTATCAGGGTTATGCTGGCTTCATAGAATGAGTTTGGGAGTACTCCATCCCTTTCTATACTGTGAAATAGTTTCAGTAGTATTGGGGATAACTCTTCTCTAAATGCTTGGTAGAATTGTGCAGTGAAGCCATCTGGGCCCGGACTTTTTTTCGTTGGCAGTGTTTTGATGACCTTTTCAATCTCTTCCTTTGTGATGGGTTTATTAAGTTGTTCTGCTTCACGTAGTAATAATTTAGGTAGGTGGTATGAGTCAAGGAATTTTTCCATTTCCCCTAGGTTTTCAAATTTGTTAGAGTACAGTATTTCATAGTATTCTGTTATGATATTTTTGATTTCTGTTGGATCTGTGGTGACCACTCTTCTCTCATTTCTAATTTGGGTTGTTTCCTTTCCTGCTTTTCTTTCGTAAGTTTAGCCAGTGGTTTATCAATTTTGTTGATCTTTTCAAAAAACCAGCTTTTGGTCTTTTAATTTTTTTCAATTGTTTTTTTATTCTCTAATTCATTTAGCTCTGCTCTAATCTTTATGATATCATTTCTTCTGGTGCCCGAGGGGTTCCTCTGTTATTCTCGTTCTACTTATTCAAGCTGTCGAGTTAGTTCCTTGATTTGGTTTCTTTCTTCCTTCCAAATGTGTGCATCTATGGAGATAAACAGACCTCTGAGCACTGCTTTGGCTGTACCCCATAGGTTCTGGTAGGAAGTGTTTTCGTTCTCATTGGAATCCATGAATTTCTTTAATTCATCCTTGATTTCCTCTATAACCCATGTTTTTTTGAGCAAGATGTTGTTCAGTTTCCAAGAGTTCCACTTTCTATCTCTGTTTTTTCTGGTATTGATTTCCACTTTGATGGCTTTATGATCTGAGAAGATGCTTTGCAGTAATTCAATGGTATGAATTTTGTTGAGCATTGCATCATGGCCTATCACGTAGTCAATTCTGGAGAATGTTCCATGTGCACTGGAGAAGAAGGTGTAGTTGTCTGCTGATGGGTGGAAAGTTCTGTATATATCAATGAGGTTTAGTTGGTTAATTGTGTCAATGAGATCTTCTGTATCTTTACTGAGCTTTTTTCTAGATGATCTGTCTAGTGATGAGAGTGGAGTGTTAAAGTCTGCCACTATTATTGTGGAGTCATCTAACTCTCTTTTGAGCGTAGTCAGTGTTTCTTCGACGTATTTAGGTGCTCTGACATTAGGTGCATAAATATTTAATGTAGTTAAGTCTTGCTTGTGTGCTCAACCTTTCAGCAATAAGTAGTGTCCATCTTTGTCCATGATGGTGGATTTGACATTAAAACTGATTTTGTCTGAGATTAGAATTGCCACCCCTGCTCTTCTTTGTTCATTGTTAGCTTGATATATATTCTTCCATCCTTTAATTTTCAGTTTGTTCCTGTCTTTAGGTCTCAAGTGAGTTTCTTGTAGACAACATATGGATGGGTCGTGTCTTTTGATCCAAGATGACCCTCGGTGTCTCTTTACTGGAGCATTCAGTCCATTCACATTCAATGTAATTATTGATAGGTATGTGTTCACTGCTGCCATTGTGATATGTTTGTTTTTATGTTGATGTTTTCTCTTTTGTTCTTATTAGTCTGTTCTGAGACACTCTTTCTTGTGAGTTGATTTTTCACCTTTTTCAGAGCTGGTTTTATTAGTTGTTGAGACTCGTGTGTTAGATTTCTTGAAATGGTATAATACATCTTTGTTGTGCTTTGCAGCTGCCCCTATGAACCCTCTTAATAAACTATTTATAAACCCAATTTTAATTACTACCAGTCTTGTCATCTTCCTCTCCATCTGGAAGGACTATAACGACTATAGTACATCCCTCTTTTATTATGATTACACCATAGTTTTCATGATGATCACTGGATTGCTTCTTTCCAAATCAAAGCTGTGATTTACTTTGGAGCCTTCCCTAAATGAGTATTGAGTAGTGTGTCGTTCTAAAATATATAGTTAGTGGTTTCGTTCTTCTAAGCCAAAGCCAAGAACTTCTTTCAGTATTTCTTGTAGTTTGGGTTTGGTTTTTACAAAGTCTCTGAGTTTCTGTTTATCTGGGAATGTCTTAATTTCATTTTCATATTTGAAAGATAGTTTTGCAGGATATATAATTCTTGGTTGGAAGTTCTTCTCCTTCAAGACTTTGAATGTATCGTGCCACTGTCTCCGTGCCACTGTCTCCGTGCCAGCATGGTTTCTGCTGAGAAATCTGACGAGAGCCTACAGGGTTTCCCTCTGAATGTTAGCTTTGCCTTGAGTCTTGCTGCCTTTAAGAGTTGCTGCTTATGTTTCATTTTGTTAAGCTTGATTATAATATGTCTTGGAGTCTTTCTTTTGAGATCTGTATTGGGTGGCATACGATATGCATCTGAGATGTCTATATTCTCTTCCTTTATGATTTCTGGGAAGTTTTCTTTCAGCAGCTCAGCAACAATACTCTCTGTGTTCTCAGATGTCTCACCCTGTTCAGGGACTCCGATTAATCGAAGGTTGTTCCTCTTAATAGAGTCCCACGTGCTTCTTAATGTTTCTTTATTTTTCTTGCTTCTTTTTTCTGATTTCTGCTCATAGACACTGGCATCAGTAGCTCTGTCTTCCAAGTCAGAAATTCTTTTTTCCATTTGTTCCATTCTGTTTTCTTGGCTTTGCATGGAAGTTTCTATGTCTTTGATTTTCTTCTTGATCTGTTGGATTTCAGAGTACTGGTGTTCCATCAGGTCGAACAACTTGCTTAATTTTTCATTTTGTTCTGCTGCATTTTGTATAAGGTCTAGAAGGGCTCTGTATATAATCAATTTGTATTCACTTCCTGATGCTTTCATAAAAGTTTCTTCATCTGGAAAACTCCTTGATTGCTTTGTTTGGGAGCCTTCTGAAGCCATGAGTGATTGCTTGTATGCCACAACTGTCTGTTGCTTTTTGGGTCCCATGTGAGTATATAGAGGCTGGAAGAGGTACTGTGAGGATGGATTGCAAATATTTCTCTAGGCTGTCTTCAAATGTAAAGCAAAAGGTATCTGACCAGTTCACAAGTCAGTTAAGTTTTTGGGTGTAGAGGTCCCTCTTCTCATCTGACGAAGTAAGCGCCACTATATCCCACCCCAGATGATAACAAACTGGTTCAGAATACAGCCCTGCTACTGCCCTGGTAGCCTCTGCTGACAGGGCCTAGCCTTGTCCAACACTGCATCGAGTACTGGTTTTGTGATAGAAAAGCGCTCTCTTGTGGGCAAGCTCTGGCTCCCAAGCTAAGAATTAGGTCCAGCTGCGGCCACCGTACCCAAGATGGCGTCCTCCACACAGGCAGCAGACAGAGGGGCTAACGGTGCCGAGAGGTAGTGATTCCTCTGCTTCTGTTGCAGGGCCCCCAATGTAGGCAGCACTGTGCAAAATCACTACTTTTCTGTCGGAGAAGCGCTGTCCCATTTGCAGGCACTGGCTCCCAGGCTAAGAACGAGGTCCCACTAAAATCTTGGTACCAACATGGCGTCCCGCACCCTGACCGCGGAGCTCCGCGCAAACCCCACTGAGGGAGCTACAGAACGAAAGGCTCAAAGTGTCTAGATTAACAGAGTCCCGAGCCTGGCTCTCAGAACATGGGCATTTCGCCTGCCTATCCCCCCAGCAGCGCGTCTGAGTCCAGGCCCCGGGCAAGGCCCAGCTCCGCCCGCCAGCCGAGACTGAGGAAAAAAAAGTCAAAACGGTGCGTTTACCTTCCGTCCGTGAGAGCCGGGGCTAGCCAGGAGCGGGAGTCAGCGAAAGAGAGGAGGTTTTTCGCTGAGTGGTATGAAGTCCCAATTAACGGCTCTGTGCCGTGTCCTGAGGCTGATTAGGTGATCTGAAGGTTCTGTTTGATTGTCAATTCAGGTCTTGGTTTCCAGAGGGATACACGGAGACGTGGGCTTAGTCGGCCATCTTGACTCCGCCGCCCTCAAGTCAGTTTCTTACACAAAAACGTATACACCCATTGTTAAGGGACCCTAGTTAGTCTTCCTCCAATATGACAGCACACTCCTCATTTCCACTCTGTATTTCCCATGTCCACTGAAACAGCTTCTGTTTCTTTTTGTCCTCTCATTTTGCCTCTAGACAGGAGCTGCCCATTTGGTCTTGTGTATCTACTTGAACTGAGAAGCACATTCTTCACTAATACTGTTTTGTATTTTATAGTTTTAATCTAATCTTTGTCTGAAGAGGTGACTTTGTGAATGGTTTTAGTTCTGGGCTAACAGAAACTCTGAGGCCATGTCTTCTGGGATCCCTCCTGTCTCAGACTATCGAGTCTAGTCTTCTTATGTGAATTTGAGTTCCACACCCCACTTTTCTCCCACTCCATCAGGGACTGTCTGTTGTATTCCCTGTCACGGCGGTCCTTGGTGGTAGCCAGGCACCATCTGTTCTAGTCTCAGGCTGATGGAGTTTCTGGTTTATGTGGCCCTGTCTCTTGAGCTCATATGTTCCTTATGTCTTTGGTGTTCTTCATTCTTCTTTGCTCCAGGTAGACTGGGAACAATTGATGCATCTTAGATGGCCACTTGCTAGCTGTTAAGACCCCAGACACCATTCGCCAAGATGGGATGCAGAGCATTTTCTTAATAAACTTTGTTGTGCCAATTGATGTAGACTTCCCCTGAAACCATGAGCAGAAGACTGTCACCACTACTGCTCTGTCCCTTGAGGGGTTTGGTTATATTTAGGAAACTTCTTAGCTTTTCGTTCAATCTAGTTGTGCTGACTTCCCCTATAGTGTGCATTGTCCTTCCCTTCACCTAAAATAATTCTTGGCTACTATCTAGTTATTATATTTTTTTATAATATTTTATTGTGGTTAAGTGAAAATTTATAATCACAGTCAATTTAACATATAAAACCTGCAGTAGATACCATTGTACAACTCCAGCTGCTCTCCCAACCCTGTGACAGAACTCTTCTCCTTTTCATTCTGTACTTCCCATATTCATTCATCCAACTCCTGTGCCCTCCTTGTTATCAACTCATCTCATTTATATAGGGAAGCTACTCTGACAGCATCATGTCTTAGGGTCCCATCCAATTTTTGTCTAAAGACTTGTCTTCAGGGCTGCTTTTAGCTCTGGACTGGGAATGAGATCAGGGACCATGTTTTGGAGAACCCTTCAGGATGTTGGACCACCAGGTTTGATCTTTTAACAGAATTCTAGATTTGCACCCCAATTTTTCTCTTTCTGCATCAGAGAGTCTACACTGTATTTCCTATCAAGGCAGACATTGGAGGTGGACAGACATCATCAGTTCTTCTGATCTCATGCTGGTGCAGTCTCTGGATCATTTGGCCTCTTCTGTCTCCCAGGCTCACATTTTCCTCTTGTCTTTGATATCCTTCATTCTCCTCTGTTCCAGTTGGATTGGGACCAGCTGGTGCTTCTTAGATGTCAGCTTGCTAGCATTTAAGCCCCCAGATGCCACTCACCAAATTGGGATGCAGGCCATTTTCTTAAAAAAATTTAGTTATGTCAGTAGACCTAGATGTGCCCCCAAAGCATAGTGCCCAGGCCACTGCTTCTGCTACTCTGACCTCTGAAGTGTAGGGTTGTATTTAGGAACCGCTTAGCTCTTAGTCTAGTCTGGCACTGTTCATCTCCCTTCTCCTGTGTGCTGTCACTTTTTCACCTAACCCACTTATCTAATATCTAATCTATGAATACCTTTCCCCTCACTACCCTCCCTGGTAACCGACAAAGATTATTTTCTTCTGTGCTTTTTGTCCATTTCTTGAGACCACAATAATGGTCTCATATAGTGTTTGTCCTGTGACTGACTGATTTCACTCAGCATAGTGTCTTCCATATTATCATGTATTTCCCAAGATCATCATTGTTCTTTATTATTGCATTCTATTGTGTGGATGAGTATACCGTAGTTTGTTTATCCATTCCTCTGCTGATGGATACCTAGGTTGATGCTATCTGTTTACTACAGTGAACATTGGTTTGCATATAACTGTTTGTGTGACAGCCCTTATTTCTCATAATATATTCCCAGCAGTGGAACTGCTAGGTCTATCTATTTCTAGCTTTTAAAGAAATTGCCAAACCATTTTCCAGAGTGGTTGTACCATTTTATATTCCCACCAGCAGTGTAGAAGACTGTCAGTCTTTCCACAGCCTCTCTAACAGTTGTTATTTTATGTTTTTTGGATTAATGCCAGACTCACTGGGTTGAGATGCTATCTTATTGTAGTTTTGATTTGGATTTCTCTAATGACTAATGACTGCGAGCATTTCCCCAAATATCTGTGACTTGCTTGGATGCTTTCTTTGGTAAAGTGCCTGCTTATGTCTTTTGCCCATTTTTTTATTGGGTTATTGTTTTTTTTCTTGTTGAGGTTTCCAGTTACTGTGTAGCTCATGGAGATTAGATGTTGATCAGCTTTTTGGTTGCTAATTTTTTTCTCTCAGTCTGTAGGTGGTCCTTTTACTCTCTTGATGAAGTCTTTGGAGGAGCATAAGTGTTTGATTTTTAGAAGCTCCTGACTCCGACTCGAAGGCACTTGGCTGGCATTTGTATTTTCTCTTCTGGTGTTTGTGCATTGTTTGAAATATTTTGTAGTTTGTGTATGCCACATATTAGGGCTCCCACTGTTGTCCCTATTTTTTCTTCCAAGATCCTTATTGTCTTAGATTTTATAGTTAGGTCTGTGATACATTTTGATTTTGTTTTTGTGCATGGTGTGAGATATGGTTCCTGTTTCATTTTTTTGCAGATGGATATCCAGTTTTGCCAACACCACTTGCTGAAGAGACTTTTTTTTGCTCAACTCACAGACTTTAGGCCTTTATCAAGTACCAGCTGCTAATAGGTGGATGGAGTTATATATGGGTTCTCTATCCTGTTCCACTGATCTATGTATCTATTTCTGTGCTGGTGCCAAGCTGTTTTGACTTCTGTGGCAGTGTAATAGGTTCTGAAGTCAGATAGTGTGAGGCCTCCCACTTTGTTCTTCTTCAGTGATGCCTTACTTATCTGGCGCTTCTTCCCTTTGTATAGGAAGTTAGTGATTTGTTTCTCCATCTCATTAAAAAAAAATGACATTGGAATTTGTATTTGGATTCCATTGCATCTATAGATAGCTTTGGGCAGAACAGATGTTTTCATGATTAGTTATATTACTATATAATTACTAGTGATTGGAATGCAAAAGTTGGAAACAGAAGAAGGACTGGTAGTTGGAAAATACAGCCTTGTTGATAGAAATGATGCCAGAGATCACGTGATAGAATTTTGTAGATAAACAACTTCACTGCAAATACCTTTTGTCACCAACATAAACAGTGACTATACACATGGACCTCGCCAGATGGAATACACGGGAATCAAATCAACTATATACGTAGAAGTAGACAATGGAAAAGATCATTATTTGTCTGAACAAGACCTGACTGCTGAACAGACTATTTTAGTCAGCTAATGCTTAACAGAAAATACATATAATGTATGTCTTTAACAAAGGAAGGTTTATTGTTAAACAGTTTGGTAAGCTACAAGTCCAAAGTCAGGACATCTGCTCCAGAGGAAGGCTTTCCCTTTGTCAGCTCTGGTGGAAAGTCCTTGTGTTGCATCAGTCTTTGTTCAGGGAGCATCTTGGCACAGGAACCTCAGGTCTGAAAGATGCACTCTACTCCTGATGCTGCTTTCTTGATGGTGTGAGGTTCCTAATACTCTGCTTGTCTCCCTTTTCATCTCCCATAGCACGAAAAGATAAAGTGTGGTACAAGCCGTACTCCAGGGAAACTACCTTAGCAAAGGTGTTGCAGTCCCACCCTAATCCTCTTTTAACATAATCATCCTATTTGTTAGGCAGGAAGGAATACACGGAGTCATTACACCAAAAAACTTGATTGGCATTTGAGCATTTCCAGAGGTAGCTAGTACTGATGATTACTGACAGAAGTTGAAGCTGCATTGAAGGCACTGGCAAAAAAATGAGGCTTCAGGAATTGATGGAATATCAACTGAGGTGTTCCAACAAATGGATTTGGCACTGGAACTGCTCACTCATTTATGCAAAGAAATTTGGAGGACAGCTGCCTCGCCAACTGACTGGAAGACATCCATATTTATGCCTATTTCCAAGAAAGGTGATACAACTGAATGCAGAAATTATCAGACAACATCATTAATATCACACGCAAGTAACACTTTGCTAAAGATCATGAAAAGCAACTGCAGCAGTATACTGACAGGGAACTGCCAGAAATTCAAGCTGGAAGATGTTGTGGAACCAGGGATATCATTACTGATGTCAGGCAGATCTTGGCTGAAAGCAGAGAATACCAGAAAGATGTTTACCTGTGCTTCATTGACTATGCACAGGCATTCAACTGTGTGGATCATAAAAAAGTATGTATAGCATTGTGGAGAACGAGAATTCTAGAACAGTTAATTGTACTCATGAGAAATCTGTACGCCAAGCCAAGTGCCGTCGAGTCGGATCTGTACAGGGATTGTTTTAGTCAGCTAGTGCTGCTCTAACAGAAATACCACAGAATGGACGGCTTTAACAAAGGGAAGTTTATTCTTACACAGTCCAGTAGGCTACAAGTCCAAATTCAAGATGTCCACTCCAAGGGAAGGCTTTCTCCCTTGTCAGCTCTGGAGAAAATTGTGGTATTACATCAGTCTTTGTCCAGAGAGTGTCTTGACACAGGAACCTCAGATCTGAAGGATGCACTCTGCTCACAGTGCTGGTTTCTCAATGGTGTGAGGTCCCCAATTCACTGCTTGCTTCCTTTTCCTTTTATCTGTTGCAGGATGAAAGGATTAAGGGTGGTGCAAGCCATACTCCAGGGAAACTCCCTTTACAGTGGAGCAGGGAGATGATCTTATGAAGGAATTTACAGTCCCATCCTAATCCTTTAACATACAGCACAGGAAAATCACAAAATGAAGGACAATCATAGAATACAGGGAATCCTGGCCCAGGTAAATTACTACACATATTTTTGGAGGGACACAATTCAATCCATGACAGGGATCAAGAGACAGTTGTGTGAACAGAACAAGGGGACACTTCATGGTTTATGTCAGGTTTGTATCCTTTCACCATACCCTTTCAATCTGTATGCCTAGCAAAGAAACCAAGAAGCTGGACTTTATGAAGAATGAGGCATCAGGATTGGAGCAAGACTTATTAACAACCTGCATTATGCAGGTGATACAACCTTGTGTACTGGCACTGAAGAGGATTTGAAACACTGGTGAAGGTAAAAAAACCCAGCCTTTAATTGTACCTCAAAATCAAGAAAACAAAAATCTTCACAACTGGGCCAAGTAAGTAATTTTGTGATAAATGTAGAAAGGATTGAGGTTGCCAAATATTTCATTTTACTAGGGACCAAAATAAATGCCCATGGAAGCAGCAGTCAGGAAATCAAAAGGCACACTGCATTGGGGAAATCTGCCCCAAAGGATCTCTTTAAAGCATTATCACCTTGAAATCTAAGGTGCGTCTGACCCAAGCCATGGTATTTTCAGTTCCATCATATATATGTGAAAGCTGAACAATGAATGTGGAAGACAGAATTGTTGTCTTTAAATTGTGGTGTTGGAGAAGAATATTAAATGTACCATGGCCTGCCTAGATGTCCTCTCTAGTGAAGTGTCTGTCCATCTCCTTTGCTTAAGTGGGTTATTTACCTTTTTCTTGTTGATGTTTTGTAGTACCTTGTAGATTATGCAGATCAGACATTGGTCTGACATGTAGTTGCCAAGTACTTTTTCCATTCTATAGGTGGTCTTTTAATTCTTTTGATAAAGTGTTTGGATGAGCAAAAGTGATTCTTAGTAGCTCCCATCAGTCTATTTTCTCTTTTGTTGATCATGCTTTGTCAGATTTTGAACTCTGTCTAAGTTGTGTATTACAACTTCCATTGCTAAACAAATCACAATCAACAGATAAGAGGTGTTGTTCACTTTCCATGAGTTCCAATTTCTGTGTATGTTTTTTTCTGCTATTAATTTAGATTTTTATGGCTTTATGGTCTGAGAAGATGCTTTGCAATAATTCAGTGTTTTGGATTTTCCTGAGACTTGCTTTATGTCCTAACACATGGTCTATTCTGGAGAATGTTCCGTGTGCATTGTAGAGGAAGGATAAAAAGTTCAGTATAGGTCAACAAGGTCTACTTGGTTAATTGTGGCAATAAGATCTTCTGTGTCTTTACTGAGCGTTTTTCTGGATGATCTGTTCAATATTAAGAGTGGAGTGTTGAAGTCTCCAACTATTACTATGGAGTAATCTATCTCATTTTTCAGTGTTGTCAGTGTTTGTTCGGTGTATTTAGATGCTCTGGTATTGGGTGCATAAATATTTAATATTAAGTCTTGTGTGTGTATTGTACCTTTCAGCAATAAATAGCGACCATCCTTGTCCACAATGGTGGATTTTATGTTATAATTTATTTTATCTGAGATTAGTATTCCCACACCTGCTCTTCTTTGTATGTTGTTAGCTTGGTATATATTCTTCTATCTTTTAATTTTCAGTTTGTTGATGTCTTTGAGTCTAAGTTGTGTTTCTTGTAAGCTACATATAGATGGGTTGTGTCTTGATTCAGGATGTCACTCATTGTTTCTCTATTGAAGTGTTCAGTTCACTTACGTTCAGTGTAATTATTGATAGGTATGTATTTAGTGCTGTCATTTTGATGTATTTATTTTTGTGTTGGTGTTTTCTATGTTGCTCTTAATATTCTGCTCTGGGTCAATGTTCTTTATGGGTTTACTTTTCATCTTTTTCAGTGTAGGTTTTGTGTTTGTTGAGACTCCTGTATTACATTTCTTGTTTTGATATGCTGCACTGTTACTGTGCTTTGTGTCTCCCCCTATGCTCCCCCTTAATATTCTGAGTTTAAACCCATTTTAACTTCTGCATCTCTTTTTACTTCCTCTCCATCTGAAAGGTCTAAAACTACTGTGGTATACCCCTCTTTTTAGTGTGATGGTATCATAGTTTTGTGATAAGATCACTGGTTCCCTTCTTTTAGTATTATAGCTTTAATTGAGTTTTGTGATTTCCCTAAGTGAGTAGGAGTCTAGATGCTGTGTCCTGAATTTCCTCCTTAAATATATACTTAATGGTTTTGTTTTTCTAAGCAAAGAGCTTCTTTCAGTATTTCTTGTAGTTTTGGTATAGTTTTTACAAAGTCTCTAAGCTTCTGTTTATCTGCGAATGTCTTAATTTCATCTTCATATTTGAGAGAAAATTTTGCAGGACATATAATTCTTGGTTGGAAGTTTTTCTCCTTCAAGGTTTTCAGTGTGTCATCCCACTGCCTCGTCAACACTGTTTCTGACTTCTGTCAGATGCAAGCCTACAGGGCTTCCCTCTGAATGTTAGCTTTGCTTTGAGCCTTGCTATTTTTAAGAGCATCTGTTTGTTTCATTTTATTAAGCTTGATTATAATACATCTTGGTGTCTTTATTTGGGGGTCTGGTTTTTGTGGCATTCAATACACATCTTAGATATCTATGTTCTCTTCTTTCATAATTTCAGGGAAGTTTTGTCTCAGCAAACTCAACAACAATACTCATTGTGTTTTCAGCTATCCCTCCCTGTTCAGGAATTCCAGTTAATTGTAGATTATTCCGCCTAATAGAGTCTCACGTGTTTCCTAATCCTTCTTCATTTTTCTTGATTCTTTTCTCTGATTTCTCCTCATAAACGCTGGTGTCAGTTGCTCTGTCCTTAAGGTCACTAAGTCTGACTTCCATCTCCTGAATTCTTTTGGCTTGGATTGAATTTTCTAGTTCTGTAATTTTGTTATTAATCTGCTGGATTTCAGATCATTGTTCCATCAGTTCAAATAGCTTCCTTAGTTTTTGATTTTGCTCTACTGCATTTTATTTCATTTCTTGGAGGGCTCTGTGTGTAATTCTTTTGTACTCCTGATAGTTTCAGAAAGTCTTCTTCCTCTGGGAAGTTTTTTGATTCTTTGTTTTGGGAATTTTCCAGAGCCATGGTAGACTATTTAAATGGTTTGGAATAGTTCACTGCCTTTCAGTGAACTAGAGGCTGTTTAGTTTCTCTGGTGATAACCTCAGTAGGAGCTGAGGCATAGTTCCGAGAAGGGAGTTTGTCACCAGCTGACTCTGTGTACTCCAGTGACTGGCCCCAGTGGAGTCCCTAGGGTGGCAGGCTCTGTCTCCTGGCTGGCCAAGACAGCTCTCTAGTTATGAATTCACTGGAGGGGGGCATCAACTGAACTTTTTGTGGGGGTCAGTTAAAGGCTGGAAGAGATGCTGCCAGGCTGCTCAGCAGTTAATTCTTCAGGAAGTCTTGTTTTAAGAAACTGGGAGCTGACCAACAGCTGCAGAAATCAGTCAGGCCATCAGGTGAGGCAGGCACTGCCTTCCAGCTGACAGCAGAAGCACTTCTTCAGCCATCCCCAGATGGTATGATATAGTTCAGTTAGCAAGAGGGTAAAGCCTTGCTGCCATCCTCAGCTGGGCCACTCTTGTAAGGTAACACTGTCCTATACAGTGTTTCTGCTGGAAAAGCACTTTCCACATTGGCACTGCTTCTCACATTGGGAATTAAACCCTGCTGAGGCCTCCAGTTAGGTGACTCTGCTTCCCAGCTGACAAAGATGGCATCCCAGCTGAGCTGCCTTTTCCACTGTGAAACCTCAGAATCTATGGTGCAGCTCAGAAAAGAGATGGTGGAGGGGCAGTGGTTCCCTCAGTCCACAGCTGGCTGTCCCACATACTGTTTCTCTGCTGAGCTGTACACTATTTAGCAACACAGTTCAGCATATTTGCTGGCTCATGCCCATCCCCTGCCTCCTGGATAACAAAGATGGCATCAGTACTTGCAGTCTGCCCAAGCAGTGAGTCAGCAGGAGTGGGGCTCAGCAGCTGTCTCATCAGAGAGGTAGTTTACTGTTTAGTGGCATGTAGCCTAATCTGACAACCTTATGCCATATCCTAGGCCTTCCTGGGTGTCCAGTGTGCTCCATGTAATTATTAATTCAGGCCTTAGTTCTCAGATGGAATTGAGGAGAGGTGTGTCTAGTCTACCACATTGGCCCCGCCCCCTTAAGTGTTTGATTTAGAGGAGCTCTTAGTTACCTGTTTTCTAGTTTTTTGCATTGTTAATAATATTCTGTATGCTGTTTATATTATGTATTAGGGCTCATAGTGTTGTCCCTATTTTTTTTTCCATGATGTTTATTAGTTTAGATTTTGTATTTAGGCCTTTGATCTATTTTGGGTTAGTTTTTGTGCATTGTGTGAGGTATGAGTCGTTTCATTTTTTTGCTGAAGGATATCCAGTTATGCCAGCATTATTTGTTAAACCAAACCAAACCAAACTCATTGCCTTCAAGTAAATTCTGACTCACAGTGACCCTACAGGACAGTAGAACTGTCTTTCCTCCAGTTAATAGGCTTTGTCCTTTGTCAGACATCATTTGCTCATAGGCAGATGATTTTATGTCTGGATTCTCAATTCTTTTCCATTAGTCTATGTATCTGTTGTTGTACCACTGCTGGGCTGTTTTGACTACTGTGGCAGTACATAACAGGTTCAAAAGTCAGGTAATGTGAGGCCTCTCACTTTGTTCTTCTTCTTCAGTAATGCTTTACTCATTTGAGGCCCCTTCTCTTCCCACATGTAATTGGTGATTTGTTTCTTCGTCTCATTAAAAAATGTCATTGGAATATGGATTCAGGTTACACTGTATGTATAGATTGCTTTGTGTAAAATACACATTGTTGAGTCTTCCTATCCATGAGCAAGGTACAATTACATAAGTCTCTTTTGGTTTCTTGCAGTAGTGTTATGTGGTTTTCTTTATATAGGTTTTATACATCTCTGGTTAGATTTATTCCTACATATTCTATCTTCTTGGGACTATTGTAATTGGTATTGACTTGATGATTTCTTTGACATTTTCTTTGTTGGCGTAGATGGATTTCTGATTTTTGTACATTTATTTTGTATTTTGATACTTTGCTGAACTTGTCTATTAGTTCCAGTAGTTTTCCTGTAGATTCTTTAGAGTTTCCTAAAGAACAAGATACATAAGAATCATATACATATAAGATCATATTATCTGTAAGCAATGAGATACTTTTACTTTGTCATTACCAGTTTGGATGTCCTTTCTTTCTTTTTTTTAACCTATTTGCTCTGGCTAGGACCTCCAGCACAGTGTTGAATAAGAGTAGTGATGAAGGGCATCTTTATTCCTGTCCTCAAGTGGAATACTTTCAAATAGTCTCCATTTAGGATGATGTTGGCTGTTGGCTTTTGTATAAATGCTGTTTATAACATTTAAGAATATTCCTACTTTGCTGAGAGTTTTTATCATGAATGGGTATTAGAGTTTGTCAAATGCCTTTTCTGTATCAGTTAACAAGATCATTTGGCTCTTGTCTTTTATTTATGTAGTTGATTACACTGATTGTTTTTCTAATGTTTAACCATCCCTTCACACCTGGTAGGAATCCTACTTTTTCATGGTGAGTTATTTTTTTATGTGTTTTTGAATTCTGTCTGCTACAATTTTGTTGATAATATTTGTGTCAGAGTTCATGAGGGATGTTGGTCTGTAATCTTTTTTTGTGGTATCTTGTTTTTTGTATCGCAGTTATGCTAGCTTCACAGAATATGTTTGGTCTTTTTCTTTTTTAAAATAATAAGTGAATATAATGTTAGAGATGTTAGGCAGCTACCCTTTATCTGCCAGTGGGGGCTTGCATGATGACATCATGCTGAACAGGTTTCAGTGGAATTTCCAGAATAAGACAGACTAGGAAGAAAGGCCTTGTGAGCTACTTCCAAAAATTAGTCAGTGAAAACCTGATGGATCACAGCAGTCTGATCCTAAACTTATCATGAGGTGAGGGGGCTTAGGACTAAGCTGAGCTTTGTTTTGTTGTACATGGGCTTGTTATGAGTTGGGGGCAAACTAATGGCAGCTAACAACAGAGAAGTTAAGCATATTAAAGGTTACCCCACTGATTTATCCTTTCGTAAATATTCTGATTTATCTTTTCCCAATGCTTCCCCCACCCTTTAATGCTCTTTCAGAGTTGTCTCTGAACACATGGCTTAAGGAACCCCTGTGCAAAGTTGACCCCACACAGCTTGGTGGCAAACCTTCCTTGATCCTGGATGGTAACTGCAGGCCATCTCTGGGCCTCCCAGGGCTTTCTGATATGTTAAGAAAGGAATGGTTAGAGAAGAAGAGAGAAAAGAACAGGAACAGAATGAATGATTGCCTAGTTGTGAAGTTTCCAGTTACAGCATGTGATACAGCAGGTGGTGACACCATTTATCTCAATTCATTGTTGCAACAAAGGAGACACTCATTGTTAAAATGCCATGTTTAAGAAACACTGATATTTTCCCCCAAAAGTCTTTCTATGCATAAGTGACATTTGTTTTCATTTCATCCTTTTCATTATTGTTGGTTTTGTATTTGTTGAGACTTCACGTTTTTCATTTTGATGTGTAGGATTGTTCCTTTGGGGTAGCCTTAATATTTGCCCCTATTTTTCTAAACTTAAAGCAGTCTTTTTATTTCTTTGTATTGCCTTGAGTTGCTCTCCATATGAAAGATCTGTGACTGCATTTTTTCGTTGCTTTTTTTTGTTATAATGCCTTTTTATATATCGACATTTCTGTTTCCCTATTTTCAGTATTTTAGCTTTATTTTTGTGATTTCCCAATTTGAGGTGGTATCCATTTGCTCTTTCCTGTGTTCTAGGCTTGAGTTGTTATTTGATGTTATTGACTTTCTAACTGAAACTTTATTATTTCTTGTAATTTTGGTTTGTTTTTTGCAAATTCCCTAAATTTTTGTTTATTTGGAAATATCCTAATTTTGTCATCATATTCATGTGACAGTTTTGGTGGATAAATAATTCTTGGCAGGCAATTTCATTCCTTCAAGGCTTTGTATATGTCATCTCACTGCCGCCTTACCCACATGGTTCTATTGAGTACTCTAAGTTTAGTCTTATTGACTCTCCTTTGAGGATTATTTTTTGTTTATCCCTAGCTCCTTCTAAAATTTTCTCCTTATCTTTAGTGTTGGCAAATCTGATCACGTCATGGTGTCTTTCTTTTGGAATTTACCGTGTGTGGAGTTCGATGAGCATCTTGGGTAATTTTCACATCTTTCATGATATCAGAGAAGTTTTCTGTTGACAAATTTTCAACAGTTCCCTGTATTTTCTTATCCTCCCCCTATTTCTGACAGTCCAATCATGCATAGATTACTGTCTTGATACAGTTCACGTAATTCTTAGTGTTTCTTCACCTTTTATCTGACCTTTCCTCAAATATGTTGGTGTCAAGTGCTTTATGTTCGGTCTTTCTAATTCTGACTTCTATTGCCTCAGAATTTCTATTGAGTTGTTTAATTCTGTAATTTTATTATCTTTTGAATTTTTATATGCTGTCTATGGTTTCTTACAGCCTGTTACAATTTGTTATTATGCTGTGCTGTATTTTGCCTGATGTCCTTCCTGATCTCTTTAAGAGTTCTAAATATTGATCTTTAATATTCTACCTCTGATAATTCTAGGGAAGTTCTCTTTATCTGGAAAATTTTTTGATCCTATGTTTTGTGAACTTTATGATCATTGTCTGCCTCTTTATGCCATTTGATATTGACTATTGTCTCCCAGCCATAAGTAAGTTATTATATTATTTTATGTTTGCTTACTGTGTTCTGTCTTCTTGTCTTTCTAAAAAAAAAATGTCCAAATAGGCTGGTTGTGTGATGTACTCTGATTGTTGGTGCCTTTGAGGCTCTAATAATCTTGTTCTCATCCGGTGGTTAGAGCTGTTACTAGGCATATGAGCCCAAGAGGCCATTTACACTTTTTTGTATGTGTTCAGCTTGAGTGTCCTGGTCATCAGTCAACAACTGTGTGGTGCAGGCTGTCCCCTATAGTCCTAGATGGGCAGGGGTGATTGGTGTAGGCATAAGATTTCTGACTTCATGCACTGAGAAAGGCAGAGCACCGACAGCCATCCCTGAGTGTCTGTGAGGAAAGCATGTCCCTGTTCCTTTAAGCACATAGGTAGATAGAGGCTCCTGCAGGACTGTGAGCATTCAATGCTGTATATAGAGTTGAGAGGCACCAGACCCCTTATGCCTGCACCTAGGCAAAGGAACTGTTTTGCCCTGAGTTCCAAGCTTAGGGCAGCCAGCAGATTCTCCCCCTCTCCATTTGTTGTTTCCTCTCCAAGTCTGGGAACATGTAAGGTATCCTACTTCCTGCCCAGGAGTTGTGTCAATCTCTGGAGCTGGGTGAAGTGCAGAAAAGAGAAGGGAAGTGCTGGAAGTACTAGTCACCTGGTACTGCTCTAACAGAAAATATCATGAGTCAAGGTTTCATGAAGAGAAATTTTATCATCACCATCTAGTAAATTGCAAATCCATTCATGAGTTACAAGTTCATTCAGTAGGAGAAATTATCACAGTCCAGTAGGTTGAATCCAAATTCAATGAGAGAATCTCAGCACAGGACTCTTAGGTCCAAAGGATGTGCTCTGCTCTTGGTGCTGCCTTCATGGTGGTATGAGGTTTCCAAATTATTCTGTTCACTTTTTTCCCTTATATCCCCCAAACTAGTAGCTTGAGTCTTGCCTCACCAGCACAACTGCTGCCCATTGTCCCTCATCAACATTACAGAGGTAGGATTCACAACACATGGGAGGAATCACACCATACTGGGACTCATATAAAGAAAACCAAACCCACTGCCATCGAGTCACCTCCAACTCATAGCAACCCTAGAGGTCAGGGTAAAACTGTCCCATAGAGTTCCCAGTGAGCACCTGGCAGATTTGAATTTCCAACCTTTTGTTAGCGGACCTAACACTTAACCCATCATGCCATCAGGGTTTCCATTGAGATTCATAGCCAAATCAAATCAATCCATCTATTTTTGTGGGGACATAATGCAATCTGTGACACTCCCTAAGGAAAGTTTTAGGTTTGTCCACAGTAAGTTAGGTCCATGCTACTTAGCTTTTTATGATTACATCTTATTTTTCATCAGTTCTGGAGGCATGAGTGGGCTCTCTGCTGCTCAGTCTCTTGCTGTGGAAGATTCTTTCTAAACACATTGCCCCCCTCTCCATACTTGCTGCCACTGATCTGCCTACAGGGGGCCAGTTTCCACTGGATAAGGTCTGGTCAGTCCTAGGACTTCTGGACCTACTCTCCCCTGTCACTTAGTCTGATTTCTCAACTTTCCCTTTGATGTTCAGCGCCCTTAGAATGTCATATATAATTGATTCATTTGGTTTTGGGAACCTTCTGTTGATAGAGGGATCACAGGACACATCTGACTACTCCATCATCTTAGCTCCACCTCACGTCAATGACATTTAATTGGCTGAAGTACCCACAGATTTTTTGCCCCTCCCAGATACTCAGAATAGAGCAGGCTTTACTGTACCTATCACTGTTTCACAAAGTCAAAATAGAAGCATTGTCACAGAGCATTGTTCAGGGATTAAACTCTCTGGTTCTGAATGTAGATTCATTGGCTTTGCTTTGATAGTGACTGTCTCTAATTGGATGGGTTTTACTTTAGCATTCCTGTAGTGGCCAAGGAAGAAAGATAGCATTTCATGCCATCATCACCTTTTTCCAGTTCCTCACCTGGATAAAATGCATTTGCCCTTGACACTGACAGGAAGACTTGGAAAAGTCCTGGACAGTATGCACACACCACAAAGGGAAATGCCTCTAGGGATCTGTTTTCCAGAAATGATACATGGAAATTTTGAAAGAGGAAATCAGTATATTCCTCTCCAGATGAACAAAGAGTCATTGATAAAATAATCCATCAAAAACTCTCTAGAAGTTAAGCCATCGGGGCTAATGTTTTGATATTAGTTATTCCTTATAACCAGTATTGGCAGCAACAGCTTCATTGTGGATCAAGGTAGACCTGATTCTTTTTGCATACAGGTGATTGGGCGTCTTACCCACCTAGCCTAGGGACAGCCTAGCAGAGATGACTGTGGACCCATGCTCAGCAACTTCACTTGGACAGAGAGCTGAGTCATTGTGTAGGCATGAGTTGTGTTTTTTGTTTGAAGAGCTGTTTCCAGTGGTACTCACGGTGTGACATTTGGGATGATAAAAGAAAAAAACACTTGGAGAAATGCTGGTGCTCATTCTCATTACTTTCTCTCTTTCCATCTGTAAAACCTTGTTTCTGAATTGTCTTCCAAATTCTTTTTCCAAGCATTAGTCACTCTTCCCTCAACTCCCAGACGAGCAGATTTTACATGGAATATGTGGACTTCCTGGTTGTAGCTCTACCAGCTACCACGTGTCTGACTAGTTGTAAGTATCACCAATTCTGGGGAGCTAAGCCTGCTGCTATTTGACTCCTGCCCTTGGATATCCAGAGCAGTACAGTTTATGGGGCTTTCCCTGGAAGTCAAGAGCCCTGGTTCTAAACCAGGTGAGCTGAAGTCTGGACAGGTCCCTCAGCCCACAGTGCTTCAGTTTCTCCCAAGTAAGGCACAGAGTGAGACATGCTGAGCCCTTCATTGTTCCTGGGAGCTCTTTACCACCTCAGCTGGAGTTCCATCTTGTTGGCTTGGCTTCAGGGAAGAACTTGGTGCCAAGTTTAGGATGGCACCACAGTTGACCTTGGTCCTCAGATGTCAGTTTGGGACTGACCCCTTGTCCTCCTGGCTGGCAAGGAGGGCCAGGCAAGGTGTGGGGAGCCTGGTTCCTCACCTCTGCATCAGTATTGGCTACTCTGCCCCCCGCCTCTCCCCCAGCCTGGGCTGGTTTCCATATCCTCTCTCATGAGACATGCACAACTGCTATGTTCTCATAAGGCCAGAGAGCATTTTCCAAATCTTCTTGACAGCCTGTGCTAAAGGTCTTTGGCACTCTCATCCCTTAAAGAATGTAGGGAGGGTGGAGCTGATGGAACTGCTGGCCACAGTTTTTCAGCAGCGGAAAACTGTTTGTGGTTTTCTGTGTCCCCAGTTACTCCTTGGTCAGTGAACAGAGCTCTACTATAATCCACCCCAGCACTTGGGCCGAGTTTTCACAATTCTTTCCACACTGGTCACCTGGCCCGCTCTCCATTGCCTCATAACTGCTCCTCCCCTCAGCTGCAGGGTTGTTCCAAAGGGAAAATGAAAGAGCAAATGGGTAACACAAGCCTCTCTCTTAGGATGCCTTATCTTAAACTAGAGACCACCAGCCAATACTAGAGCCATCTGTTGGAATCATTTGGGAGCTTTATAAAAATACCAGTACCCTAGCCCCACTCTAGAGCTGTTAAGTCAGAATGTCTGGGGGTGGGGAGCAGGAATTACCCCCAGTGAACAACTGAAACCTCAAGGCCATCCCATTTTCAGAGCTGATTGGGTTAGTATGACCTTCTGCATTAAGAAGAGTTAGCAGCTTATGGTCGTGCTGGTCTGGCTGTGCAATTCAAGAGTATTTGGAAAACTGCAGACATGTAATTGTTTATTGTCAACTGTGGTCAGTATACACACAGTTAACGAACAAGTGCTACTATCCCCAAAGAGGAAAGTATAAAACTTTGCTAGTGACTATGTGGCTGGGAATGAGTTCTGTTGATTAATTTGTATCCGTGATTCCCCAGTTTAAATAAGCAAAACAAATCCCTCAGATAGCCAGTTAAAGTGCAGATTCCTGGACGTGAGGCCCATAGCTTCCAGTTCCATGGGGATTAAGTCTGAGAAATCTGCACTGAGTAGCAGCTTTGAGTGGTTCTGAGAATCGCACTCTGGAAATTTCATTTATGCTTTCTTGTGATCTCCTGCATCCCAGGCAAAAAAACAAAACAAAACACTGCCATCGAGTCAGTTCCAATTCATAGTGACCCTATAGGACACAGTAGAACCGCTCTGTCCATAGAGTTTACAAGGAGCACTCAGCAGTTTTGAACTGCTGACCTTTGGGTTAACAGACATAGCACTTAACCATTGTACCACCAGAGCTGCATGCAAAGGCAAGTATTTTTCAGCGGCATTGGAAAGGTCCTATCTCTAGCTTTTCCAAAAGGGCTGGTAAATGTCCTTTGTTACTTTAGTTTTATTACATCTTGATATCTGGCAGACCAAGTCTTCCTTCTTACTCATCTTCATATTTGTCTTGACTATTCTGGCCCTTTTCTGTTTGCATTCCTGCCTTCATTTCTGAGTATATACCTAGGATTATGATTGTTGGATCATACAGTAGTTCTATGTTCAACTTTCTAAAGAAGCAGCAAACTGTTTCCCACAGAGGCTGTGCCATTTTACATTTCTACCAGCAATGGATGAGGTTTCCAGTTTCTCCACAACCTTGTCAACACCTATTATTTTCTTTTTTAAATCAGCCATTCTAATGGGGGTGAAGTGGTGTCTCATTGTGGGTGGGGCAGTGTGGTTAATTGCTCAGCTGCTAAGCCAAAGGACTGCAGTTGGAACCCATCAACTGCTCCCCTATACAAAGGTGTGACAGTCCACTGCTGTAGAGATTTACAGCCTTGGATACCCTATGGGGCATTTCTGGTTTGGGATTGACTTGATGGCAGTGGGTTTATCTTGTTATTTTTTAATCGCTAATGAGGTTGAGCATCTTCTCCTGTGTTTGTTGAACAGCTGAATATCCTCTTTGGTGTGATTTCTGTACTTTGCTCATTTTTTGATTGGATTGTTTGTCATCTTGTTGTTAAGTTGTAGTTTTCTTATATATTTTACATATTAGAACTTCATCAGATATAAAACCAAAACCAACCAACCAACCAAACGAACAAACAAACCCATGCCACTGAGTTGATTCCAACTCATAGCAACACTATAGGACAGAGTAGAACTGTTCTGTAGAGTTTCCAAGGTGCGCCTGGGGGATTCAAACTGTCAATTATTTTGTTAGGAGAGATTATCAGATAGAGTTCTTAAAATTTTTCTCCCAATATGTAGGTTTTGTTTTTGTTTTGTTGACAAAGTCTCTTTGATAAAAATATTTAATTTTTATGAGGCTCTAGTTATCTGTCTTTTGCTACTCTTTAAAAAACATGTTTTATTGTAAAGTAAGAACAATTTTACAATTTATATCATGTTGCCACAAAACACCCAGAACTTTCACCGCTTTGTGTTGTAGCTGCACTCCCCCCTCATGTGACAGCATGTTTCTTTCCCCTTTTGTCTAGAACTTCCCGTGACCTTTCGACCAGGGTCTGGCCCCCCAACCCAATCGTCTCAGCTCCAGTGTATAGCCTCTCAGACAACCCTGTGTACATGTTTAAAGGTTTGTTCCTCTCCAGTCTCACTCTGTGTTTTGTATCATCCCGTTCAGCCTGTGTCTGGTGTGCCTTTTGCTACTCTTGCTTTTATTGTCACATCTGGTAATCCTTCCTTGATACCTAGGTGCCACTGCTGTACCCCTACATTTTCTTCTAAGAATTTTATGGTTTTGGTTTTCATGTTGATCCATTTTCAATTGCTTACTGTGTATGGTGTGATACATGGTTCCTGAATCACTCCAGTACATGCGGAAATCCAATATTCCCTGCACCCTTTGCTGAAGAGACGCTCCACAGGGTTTTCAGCAATTGATTTTTTTGAAAGTAGATGACCAGACCTTTCTTCAGAGTAAAACTCAAACCTCCAGCTTCTCAGTAAGCAGCTTAGCTTATTAACCACTTGCACCACCCAAGGACTCCTACAGAGGGTGACCAGGGGTGAGGAATGATTGGCACGGTGTCACAGACAGATGACAAAATTGGACCCAGAATTTTAGGACCAGCATTCCTACAGACCCCATCTTGCCTTTTTAAGAAAGTCTGTTGGGTAGAACTCACTCATCTTAAGATCTGATGGCCCAGGAACACTGTATGTCAGTTACACTGTGTCAGTACTTCTGGGTTTTCAGGCTGGAGCCGAGAAGACATTTCCCCTGTTTCTGGAGCTGAGTCTCGATGGCTATGAAAGAAGCAAGCATACTTAGCGCCGCTGCTTTGAAGTTCCTCTAGCCTAACACTTTGGAAATTGGGAGAGTGGGTTACATTAGGAGTTTGTCCCAATAAATGTCACTGCCATGACTGGGCCTCAAGAGTGGACAGATTAGATGCTGAGATTCCTGTGGGGAATGTGCTCTGGGTCCTCCGGAATAGCCTTGAATTGTTTCCTATGTAGTTCAGGCCTGGGGCAGTGGTCTTTTTCAGTATCTGCTGTCACGGACATTCCTTTCTGTGCTCAGGTTCCATTACCTCTAATCATCCCTAGAGGACATGTCCTTTGTTCCTGGATTAAGAAGGCCAGCTGTCACTTGTATGTGCCAGGCCTCACACATGTCTTGTGGGGCACTTCTGGACCCTGGCAGAAGGGAAAGCTTGGTTTGGTTTTAGTATGTTCTTGTGCCAGGCTTCTGCAGAGCAGCATGCAGAAAATGCAGAGCCGAGAAAATGACTGCGCACCAGGAGGCCAGACAGCAGTGCAGGGTCTCACTGACCCTCTGCCCACCTGGACAGCATGCCCGTGCTTGGTGACATGAAAGAGTGCTTGCTGGAGGTTCTTGCTGTTTCTTCTTCATGGCAGCTTTCATCAGCCAGATGGCACTTTTCACTGATGACTCCCCCCAACAAGTTAAGGCATGTGGCATGGCTGACGGGTTTATTTTGTGTCTGTCCCGGAGTGTCTTGAGACTTCCACACCTGTCCTCGTAATCTGCCCTGTGTCTTCTGTTTTCTTTATTGCCACTGGCTGGTGCTGTCGTTGCTCTCTGTGCTACATTCCTGTCCTCAGCAGCACATTTCTACTTGAAGAGAAATGTCCTGGTCTGAAAACTGCCGCTGTTTCTGCCTTGTCACTGTCTCTCAGACCCCAGGCCACAACAAAGGGTAGGCAGGTATCTTCGCCACTGCAGTGGCAGAAATTTCAGTCCATGAGGGACAGACGGGGGGGGGGGAAGGGGTATATTTTTAGTCAGATGAGCCTTCTGACTATCACAGCATCCAAGTGACTGTCAGTTTCACCTACAAAGCTGGCAGGGACAATGACCGAGTGACAGTTGTTACTGATGGCACATGAATTGTTACCTAAATACCATGGGCCCCAGAGGAAAAGCTGCTCAGTTGTTTAGAACTGAAGGGATCTTTGAAGCCCTCAGATCAAACACATATTACAGGTAAGGAAGCCTAATCTTCCTATAGTCAGCTCTACACTACCATCAGAGAACTCCATCTAGACACCAACCTGATCAGGCACTCTGGACTCAGAGGCCCCTCATGGAGTCCATGGTGTGCAAAGTAAAATCCCAACTCTCAGGCCTGGTCCTCGAGGCTTCCGTGAACCTCACGTACCTTCCATGTGGCACCCCACCTACGCAAACACACACACGTTTTCCTGCAGGTACAAGATCTAGTCACAACATCCCACTCACCACATCTGCTTTCTAGCCCAGGTGTGGGTTGCTTCTTTCTGCTTAGAATGCCTGCTTCCCTCTTCTTTGCCTAGCTGACCACTCTTTGCCTGTAAACTTATTGCAGACTTCTTGGGGTGTTTCCTTGGGCCATATTTAGCATATGTGTCTGCAGTGGTCTGGTCATCACTACCTTTGTCTGACCCTGGTGTGCCTATCCCACTGGATTGTGGTCTGGAGAATCACAGCGTATCATCACTCATGCCCTCCATGTCTCTGAATTAATGACCATACCTACCCACCATCAGCCCAACTCACAGGGACTTTGTAACCTTACTAGCATCCAGCTGTCTTTACTTCTGTGCAGTTGTTCAGTATGTATCACTGAAAGACAGAAATTCCTTGTTAAACAAAACTGTGATACCCATTAACACACCTAAAAGTCAGCACTTCCTTAATATCCACAAATGTTCAGTTAGATTCACATTTCCCTGATGGCCCCAGAAGTGGTTTTTAAAACATATTTTAAATTTATTTTTATTTTTTTTAACTCTTTATTTTGAAATTGGTCTGGACTAGGGAAAAAAGTTACAAAAGTGGGAATTCTCATATACCTAGATTTTCCTAGTGTCATCATCCTAACTCAGCAAAATCAGGTATTTTTCTATTAGCTAATCTGTAGACTTTATTCAAAGGTGCTCTGGTGGTACAACAGTTAAGGGTTTGGCTTCTGACGGAGTGTTGGTGGTTCAAGCCCACCCAGTGGCTCTGTGTGATCTGCTTCTGTAAAGATTACAGTCTGTGTGGCTGTAGACAGAAGTACTGGCCATCCCTCTGCATCAGTGACCCAAGGAACTAAGTACAACAGATACAGACATCAGTCCTGGTACCCTACGCACCAAATGAGGGAATAAAGAACTCGATCAAATGCCAAAGGGAATAAGAAAACTGACAGAGAACAGCAAATGAACAGAGCCATGAAGTGAAGGTACTAAACCAGCCAATGCAGCACAGATTCGCCTTCTTGGGCTGCAGCCACCAAGGAACACAGACAGAGGGATTACGGGAAGGCCGCTTCAGGAAGCTCCCAACAGGAGACAGAGCACCTGGAAACCAAGGATATATGCTTTCTCACCCACTACCCCCACCTCCCCGGTCCTTCTTCCCTCCATGCTGCTCTACAGTTGCTCTGTCAGAGAGACACTGGCTCACTGCCACCAGGGTCCAAGTCACCCCCACCATCCGGCCCCTTCATTGCTGTTTTTGCTTGGGTGGGTGGGTAGCTAGGTAGGTGCGTAGGTGGGTAGGTGGGTAGGTTGGTTGCTTCTTTCTCTCTCTTCCTTTATACCCTTTCTTTCACTCAGCGAGTCCTGTGTGCCATCCCCTCCCCTTCTTAGGATTTTTTTTGTGTGTGTGTGTGTCCTTCTCTTTCGTTTCCTTTCTTCCACCCACTCAGTCTTTTGTACCACTCTCACCCTTTGTCAAAGGGCCATGCTGTACCTCTCAGCTGGAAAGTCATTGCATACGGCCTCCCTGGGTCTATGCTGCTGTTGCCAACCAGCTCCCTCATTTTTTGGTCTGTCTTTGTGGTTGTTTCTTTTCTCTCCCTCCCTCCCTCCCTTCCTTTCCTGTTACCCATCCAGCCTCACATACCGCCTGCCTCCCTTCTTGGTGGGCTATACTGTACTGCTCAGCTGTGAAGTCTCTGGAACATGCCTCCTCTGGTCTGTGCTGCCCTCACAGGCTGGCTCCCTGAGCACCGTATCTTATCTTACCCCTTGTCTCTTTTCCTTTTTGCTCCCTCCTAGGCCTTGTGCTGCCCCTGCCCCTTCCTGAAGGGCCATATTGTGCCACCCGGCAAGAGAGACATCAGCTTGCCACCACCCCACTGCCACCCTGCCCCCAACGCCTGGCTCCTGCACCACCGTTTTGTGGGTTGTTTTTGTTATTTTTTTTGTTTGATTGTTGGTTTCTTCTTTTTCCCCTCTTTCTTTTCCTTCCTCCTGCCCAACTAGCTCCCTGTCTCACCCACGCCTCTTCTCAACAGACAGAGCCAGCCTGCTCTGCTAGAGAGCCACTGGACACATGGCCTAGCCAGGTTTGCCCTAGACCCACTTGCTTAAGCCTACTGTACCGTCATTTTATTTATTTATTTTTAATTTGCTTTTTGCTCTTCTTTCACCCACCTACTGAGCTTCACACATCAAACAATCTTTGATGGTTATAAGGAGGTGGGGTTAGACACAAAACCAGTAAATAGACAATAGGTAGGTGATGCATAAAACAACAAAGAATACTGGGGAAGCCAGCACGACTTTACCAAGGCAAAGTCCTGAAAGCTTCAGAGACACTTCACACTCCTTGTGGGACAGAATTACTGGGCTGAGGGCTGAGGACCATAGTCTTGGGGGAATTCTAGCTCAGCTGCCATAGCACAGTTTAAAAGCGAATGTTCTGTATTCTACTTTGGTGACTAGCATCTGGGCTTAAAAGCTTGTGAGTGGCCATCTAACCTCCTCCACTGGTACCACCCATCCTACAGCAATGGAGAATGATGAAAACCAAAGATATAAGAGAGACATTAAAAGACGGACAGACCACAGCTGATGGTTTCCACCAGGCTGAGTCCACCACTACCAGAAGGTGCCTGGCAACCACCACTGACTGCTCTGACAGGGATCACAGTAGAGGGTCCTAGGCAGTGCTGGAGAAGAAGGTGGAAAAAGTGAGAACTCATAGAAAGACACCAGACTTACTGGTGTCCAGAGTACATGGCTGTCTGGACTATATGGTTGTCCAGAGACCCTTTTGACTCATGACTAAACTCACCCCTCAGGTTTACCCTGCAGCCAAAGATTAGACAGGATCATAAAATAAAACAAGACAAAATGGGCACATTGGCTCAGATGCAAAGACAAGATGACAGGAGAGGATGGGAAAGCTGGTGATGAGGAACCCAAGGTTGAAAAGGGGAGAGTGTTCAAATGTTGTGGGATCAGCAATCAGTGCCATGAAACAACAGGTGTATTGTTTAATGAGAAACTAATCTGCTCTGTTAGCCTTTTTCTAAAGCACAATTTACCAAAAAAAAAAAGAACTGCACTTGAAAAGAAATTAGAGCCTAAGAAAACCCCACAGGGCAGTTCTACTCTACCACATGGGGTAACCCTGAGCCAGAATTGACTCGACAACACCCCAAAACAGTAGCAAAAAAGCCTATTCAAAATGCCCCACTAATGTCCTTTTTCTAGTCCAGGATTCTGTCCAGCCTCCATGTCACCTCAGATTGTTTCATCTTTTTCATCTCTTTTAGTCTGAGGCAGATCTGGTCAGCTATTTTGTCCCTCAGTTTGAGTTTTCTACATCTTTTAAGTTACTGTATACCTTATCCAAACTGACACATGTAGGAATAGCCACCAAAAAAAAAAAAAAAAAAAAAAAAAGCCACTGCCACTGAGTTGATTCCAATTCATTGTGACCTTACAGGTCAGAGTAGAAATGCCCCACAGTTTCCAGGAAGTGCCTGGTGGATTTGAACTGCCAACTTTTTGGTTAGTAGGCTAGCACAATTAATATTTCATGAGACATCAGGTGTAACCCAGTCAGTAATGCCAGGGCTCAAGGCTCCTCTGATATGTAGGTTTCCCACGAGTTTTTCTAGATTCTGCTGATCATGTCCTCAAGGTGTCATTCATTATGCCCCTCGAGCTTTCTCTTTCCAGTGCACTGGCCTGATCATCAAATTCTGTGGAGTTTCTTCCCTCCCTGGCCGCAGCCCTCTCTACTCCATCACACTCTGGGGATGGAGTGTGTGTCCTTCCATTTGTGGGGTGTATAGTAATCCTGAGCACAGCCTATTTTGTTTCCACTCAGAACATGGGCTCCTGGTGAGCCCACAGCAGGTGGAGGCTTTCTTGAGTCCTTCCTAGGCACATTTTTGGTCTGCAGATGTGTGCCTACTGATCCAGAGGCTGGAGGAGAAGAGTCATGCCTGCAGCTCCAAGAGTTCAGAATTCATAGGACTCAGCTCCAGAATAAAGGGAAGCAAGTACATGAGACAGTTGTACAAATGACTAGAAATGGGACTTTGGGATCATGGCAGTCCCAGGAGAAATGAGGCGATCCCTCACTCTCTAAGGGGCTTTCAGGGCATCTACTTCACCCACCACTGTGGATTCTTGTGGTGGCCAGAGCAGGTGGCCTCCTGACCTTGTGTTTGGGGTGGGTGGTAGGTGGAGTCAGAGGGCATAGATGGCTCTGGCTCCTTCTGAAGGAAGCATCTGTCCCAGCTTAACACCAGACTTTTGGACTGGCAGCTATCCCCTAGGTGCTGGCACTTCATTCTTGGCCTCTGACCAGAAGAAGGAGACTTGGAGCAGGATTAAAAATCATGATGTTTAAGCCATTATTTACTCTTGAAACACAGATGACTGGCCAGCCCTACAGCCCCTAGCGCAACTGCAGCAAAGATCTGACCTTGGTAGAGTGTGGCTTCGGGACAAGTGCCATGCAGCTGCCCTTTCTTGTGGATGTGACATTGCTCATGGCTCTGTGTCAGCCAGCCAGGTGGCCAGAGTCTGCCCTGCCCTCCAGGGCACAGCACCGGGCAGCACTGTCCACGAGCTGGCTGGCAGCTGCCTGGCCAGGCACAGCTCCTGTTGGGGGGCCTGGCCAGCTCTGTGCGTGTCTGCTAAACGAGGGACAGGCTGAGGGTGGGCAGTTCTGGGTACCGTGGGACACTGCCCCGGGCACAATCAGTTGCGTCATATCCTATCATGTGCAAAGAGTCACATTAGTGCACACGTGGGCTGTGGACATGTTATTTTTATAGTTGTAGATGATTGGAATGTAGTTTTATGGAAAAAATCACTTTAGGAAGTGATTGTTACGGTTGCAGCACTGACCATGTAAAATATAGTGAAGTTACGGATACATCTGCTTAGGCTGGTGAAGTGTCAGACCGGCCTTCCTTGCACCGATCCCTTAGTGACCTCAGTACACTTTCACTCTATATCTTAGGTCCCAGAAGGAAAAGTCATCCAGATGCTCTCTCTGCCCAATGGATGATGTGCCCAGCTCCCTACAGCACACACTAAACTCTGGTCTCTCCCTGTGCAGAATCTCCTACGACCCCACCAGATACCCCAAGTACCTGCCCGAGGCGTACTGCCTGTGCCGGGGCTGCCTGACCGGGCCCTTTGGCGAGGAGGACCTGCGCTTCCGTAGCATCCCGGTGCTCATGCCTACGGTGGTCCTGCGTCGCACTGCGGCCTGTGCCGGCGGCCGCTACCTATACACCGAGGACTACGTGGCTGTAGCGGTGGGCTGCACGTGCATCCCTGAGCAGGAGAAGGACGCCAAGAGCATCAACTCCAGCATGGACAAGCCAGCAGCAAAGCTGTTACTGGGTGCCAATGACCAGCCCGCCGCCCCCTGAGGACTATCGGCCTGGGACCTTGTGAGACTGTTCCATGTGCAGAGAGCTTCTACAGGAGGCAGAAAGGGATAGAGACCCACCCAAGGTAGTACACAAACACCACCCAACTGCGGAGGCCCTGCCATCTAGAATAGTTTGCTGGCTTATTTGACACTGGCCATCTCAGTTGTTTTAGGCAAAACTTAACTCAGAGTTGTTGAAAACAGATTTGAATTTAACTTGGTCCATGTGTAGTTTACCTTAGACCAACAGCATCCTCTGCAATGAGAAATGCCTAGATTTGGAAAAGGTGATGAAACCTCTTCACGGCTGCAGGCCATCACTCCGGCCCAGCTGCAGGGGAGCTTAGTGCTAGGGCACTAACAGGGTCCTGAAGGCTCTGTGTCCTCACCAGGAAGTGACAAGGTGCCTTTTCAAATCGTGGTAGCTGAGAGAAATTCATGCTTAAAACACCAAAAGAATTTTTTTTTTTCAAAACAAAGACGTAGAAGATTATGCCTACTTTTTCTATTCAGCTGTTTTAAGTAGGGGTGGAAACTATTTTTATATTACCAATTATAAGCAACTGTATTTAAAATGTTTTAGTTTACATCTGAACATTTCATAAGCATTCCATTTTCACCTCCTCTGATAGGATTTGTTTTTGAAAGCATAATTAGAATCTTCCGATAAACCCTTTATTAGCTGAAACTGTGGCCGCAGTCTTCAGAGTCCCGCCTGTAGCAGGCTGCCAGCAATAACAAATGGACACATTTGATTTTGACCTAATCTACCTTCGGGTGAAGATCTTCCCACTGTTAAATGAACATGAAGACTTGTACGACCCACAGATAGGCTAAGAATTCCAGAAATCTCAAATGTCAGCTTTTTAGGAGTATGTAAATGCATCTGGCTTTAACAATTAAAGACATTTTTTTTTTCACTTTTGATGGCACTGGGTTACTGGGTTTGAAAGTTGGGGGAGAAGGGCTTATAATTTTGGATTTAGATTTAAAATGCCCCTGGAGCCTAGCATGTAAGTAAAAATAAGAGGTTGACTGTGCTAATTCCCCCAGTTCTCAGGAAGACTTGAGTATTGGCGTGACGGTAATGGCTTTAGGACACAGAGGAGGACAAAAGGGGCCAAATCAGAACTTGCAGAGATCAATATTGGAGGTCTCTTTTTCTGAGTATTGCAAGATGAGCTGATTCCTTACTTCTTTATTAGGTTGAAAGTCTGTCTGTGAACAGAATTATTTGTACAGGTTAGGACTTCTTTTTAAAATCACTGAAACTCTTCAGGTCATGGGCATGCTGGCTGTGTGCATTTCTCTCTGCAGTCTGTTAATGAGCTCTAAGTAAGCTTCTGAGGAAATCTGTTAAAGTCTTCACTTTATCTTAGTTTTATGGTTGATGTTTAAATGAAACAAATTTGATTTGGCCTTAGAAAGATGAACTAGTCATGTAAAGTCAATGTCTGCATAGGACTGATCTTTTTGTGACACCCAGACCACGACCAAGAAATATCTTTTCTTTACCTGCACTTTAGCCCCAGCCCCAGCTGTCCTCGAATAGTCGCATCAACGTGTCTGCTGTGCATCACCAGCCTGCAGTCTTAGTCCTCCCTGAACAGAAGTCTCACTGACAGTCCTTCCAACTAGTACTAAATACTAGCAGAAGGTGTGCATGAAAACCATACCACTGGGCAAAACCTAGTCTTTCCAAATAAAAAATCTAAAATGGAAATGATAGCTATGGATAATTCTGTACAGTTTGGGAAATTCTACTTGCCCTGTGCAGCCCCTGTGAGTGAAGGCACCGATCCCTTCTATCTAGAAGAAATTATTGTCCAGAAAACTGTTGAAAGCAACTTGTTGTTGCCGCCAGCTCTGAAGAGCAACCAAAACCCGTAAGTGAAAAACTGTCTTTTAGGCCAGCCATGTGAATGAGGCAGTTGTTTCGATCCTGCCACCCTTGTGTACCCTGCGGTGTGGCGTTTTCCAGCCACTCCTCATGAACAGTGCAAACATCAAAGCAGCATGAACTAAGCACAGCAGATGACTTCCACGGGGGAAATGTCCCAATTTTACTAATTGCATTAACTATTTAAAAAGAAAACCTGCTGCTGAGTTAACTGCCACTCATAGTTCCCCTATAGGACAGAGTAGAACTGCCCCACAGTTTCCACAGAGTGCCTGATGGATTTGAGCTGACCTTTTGGTTAGCAGCCGTAACACTTAATCCCTACACCACCAGCATTTCCTTAAAAGGCAGTGTTCAACGGCAGCGCGCTGCCAGTGGAAGCAGTTAACCTCCTAACAGCTACGAAGGCAACCTTTGTATTTTTGTCTGAGTGATATTCACCCATTAAATAAATGTTTACTGCATCCCTGCTCTGTTCCCATCACTGAGCTTTCAGGAGGCAACTGTGAATGAGACATAGCCTCTGTCTCCTCTCCAAGGACCCATATTAGCAGTAAAGCAAAATTACGTTTGAAGGTGCGAACGTCACCCACAGGAAGTATCACCTTATGGATCTGAATTACTGTGTCTCGTTGCGCTCAACTGTACACACCTATGAAAGGAGCTATTAAATGGCATCTGCAAAGCACCCAGCACAATGCCTCGCACACAGTAGGTATTTAAGTATTGGCTCCAGTGATTTATAAGCTGAAATTTCAAACTATTCTGACTTCGGGCTATGTTTATTGAATTAGCACATACAAAACCACCAGACCCTCTCCTGTGTGAAAGGTAAGACTGAATGAAACCTACAGGACTGGCATTACACAGCAGCAGTCAGAATCTGATGAAACAAGAGGGTAGAGACTAAGTGTGGGCAGATCCTGCTCAGTGAGAGTAACAGAATTTCGTTTTCTCTTTAAAACTAGAGCTTTGGGGCAGGGGGCAGAATCTGGTGATGTGTTTTATCAAACAGACATTTCCTAGCTAGATAAATTATGCTAGTCACAGTTCAATAACACTTTTTTTCCTGCTCTCCATAGCACTTTATTATTCCACACAGTTCAGATAACTTCATCTCATTTACACTGGCACTATAAATTAGGATTTGGGGAATAGCTACATGATGACTGTAAGTTTCTCAGTTTCTTCTCCTCCCACAGAGTGCCACAACGCACACATTTTCTTCAGTGAAGTCTACCTGGAGGATTTTATGGCGACCCTTAGAACAGTGGCACCTTGATGGTTGCTGAAGATGTTTTCCAGCCAACAGTATTTCTATTGCATACATGTTTTATAGAAATGGAATCCTTTGGGAATAGCACTCAGAAAGCATTCTGCAAATGCCCACAGTTCCACATTCAGAGGCTTAATACTCAAACTCCTCATTTTACTGCCTCGCTTTTAGCAAGCTGGAGGAAAAAAATGGCCATTTGTAGTAGGGTTTCTGACTGGTTCATTGTGGTTCAGATCCCTGCTGAGAATCTCCACGTCTCACAAGTTCTTGATGACTCTAATCGTGTTGGCTAGGTACTAATTCTGATCGCCACTAGTAGAGCAGTAGATCACCAGTAGTAGAGCAGTGACTCTCAAAATTACTGGGACCAGCTCCTCTCTAGTGGTGAGAAGGGAGGGTGGTGAGGAGGGGATGGGTGTTATACCACAAGTACAGAGGGGAAAGGAGAAGTGTGCTTCACAGGATGTGGACAGCAGATACAGCTGCACAGAGGCGTGTGTTTGAGGTTTTATATGGCAAATTGACTTGGACTGTAAACTTTCACTTAATTACAATTAAAAATAAATCACTGGGGATCTTGTTAAAATGTAGACCGAGTCAGTGTATCTGGGGTAGAAATGCACATTCTCAGCAGGGTTGGAACCAAATGAACCAGTTGGAAGCCCTGATTTTTAGAAATTGGCTCCAGCTCTGATTTTAAGGAATAGAAGGGGAAGAGCACGAGCCTTCTGTCTAAAGAGAGGTCTTTAAGAACCCCCGCATGTCATTTGTTTTTGCTTCCGGAGCACCTCGTCACCTTCCAATACACAGTGGGGGGGTTACACGGAAAGTTTGAATTTTGTTAGCAAAGCGGACCTTCTTATCCTTGTCTTGCCCACTCACACACAGCTATTTTGTCTCTGCAAAAATCTCTGAATCAGGAGGGACTCGTAAAGATGTCCACTAAATATTCTTTTTAGTTTTTGAAGTTCTTGGGTGAAGTGAAAGAGACAGGGTGCCTTCTGGTAGCTCACACTCATCCTCTTGGCAGATACAGCACTTTCTGGGTGACACTGTGCCCAGCCTTCATCCTCCTTTGTCTTGGCGCTCACATCCTTCCCCCAAAACTGAAACCCACTGCCACTGAATCAATTCTGACTCATAGTGACCCTACCGCACAGAGCAGAACTGTCCCATAGGGTTTCCAAGGAGCAGCTGGTGGATTAAAACTGCCATCCTTTTGGGTAGCAGCCAGAGTTCCTCAGCATCATTAGACTCAGTTAAATGAAGGCACCAAGGAACACACCAGAGGCAGTGATCTTTCTAAAGGTCCCGGGGGTGGGGCCACAGATTGTTTATGAAATCCAGAAGTGGATCATACATAAATACAGGGTTGTTAAAGTTGAAGTCACATGAGGGGTCCAAGGCACTAAAACATGCTGGCTGCTATAAGTAATGACCTCATTTTGTAAGGCTCATAACTCAAGACTTGCGTAAAGCTGTAATGAGTCACACCTCACCTCTTCATTTCCTCATCCCCTGTCCCCCACCAGGGAAAAGTAAGATCTCTCCATCGAAATGCTAGATTTATATAACAGCTGAAATTCCATTCTTTCTAGATTGCTATTCTCTCAGAATTCCTAAGTTAATCAGTACATTTCTGTAATTTGTCACTAAAATTTGACACTGCCCTAGGTAATTTTTAGCAAGCCAGTTCATAAGGAAATAATAAAGTAGGGTCTTATTTTTTAACAAAAATTTACTGAATATGTAACATGCCCAGGTGCTGGTATGCTGCTGTTGGTGTGAATACAAATATCAGGGCTTCAGAAAAATACAAAGTGATTTTGAGAATAAATTACCTAAAAATTATCTGTAAGTATGACACTTGAGGTCTGAGAAACAACAGTGACAAACCAGAGGATAAATCTGGACCACTTGAACCAGTTAGTATTCATTGAGTGGCAGCTGGTCTGACATATCTTCTTTCCTTCTGTATCTCTCAGCATAGCCATACCACACTCTCTCCCTCTCTCTACCCCTCAGTACATCAATCCCAGTCTCTCCCTCTTTGTATTGCTCAGTCTATCAATCCCATAGTCTCTCCCTCTCTCTACCCCTCAGTACATCAATCCCACTGTCTCTCCCTCTCTGTATCCCTCAGTATATCGATCCCATAGTCTCCTTATCTGTATTCCTTAATATGGACCCCAGCCTGACTTGGAACCACGAGGGTTTCTTTCTTCCTCTTTGTCCCCACTGCAGGCTGGCTGTAGCTCAGCTCCACTCCAAGACCTAGACAACCAGGGAAGCCTGTCTGGAAGCATGCTGCTTGCCATGCCAGAGGGAAAATATGGCTCAGGTTGAAGTAATAACTGTCACATCTTTTCATGCTTTGTCTGCCAAAGCAGGATGCAGAGATAGGGAAGTATGATCTTCTTACAAAGAGAAGGGGTGACTTTTTTATTTTGAAACTGTTATATAGATCCATAGGAAATTGTGCAAGTACTACAGAAAGTTCTTCTTTATTTTATCCACTCTCTCTACTGCTAACATGATACATAACTGTAGTGTAATATCACAACCAGGAAACTGACATTGGTATAACCCACAGACCTTCTTCAGATTTTACCAGTGTATTTGTGTGTATATGTGTGGTTCTGTGCAATTTTATCACTACAGTCAAACCTAGAACAGTTCCATCACTGCAGAGAATTCCCTTTTATCATCATACCTGCTTTACCACCCCCGTCCTATCGTCCATGGCTTCTGCCAGCCCCTAATCTATTCTCCGTTTTCATAATTTTGTAATTTTGAGAATGTTACATAAATGCAATCACATAGTATGTGACCTTTTGAGACTTTTTCCACCCAACATAATGCTCTGAGACTCACCCAAGTATTTGTGTGTAGCTATGGCCTGCTTCAGTTGGCCGCTAAGCAGGAGGCCGTGGGGTGGCTGTATGATGACTACTGCCCTCCCCAACCCCTCTCTCCAATGGGGTTGGTCATAGAGGGTGCTTTCATATGGCAGCTTAGAGCATCCAGTGTGGCTGGAGGCACTGGGATCCCATTCCTGTCATGACTCCTGGCACTTGTTCTCAGGACTGTTTCACGGCAGCCACAGGCCATGTCTCCCTGGGGAAGGCATGAGCTACTCCTGAGTGGTCAGAAGGAGTCCATTCTAGGGTCTATGCGGCTAACATGGAAGTCAGGATCTGGTCTAATTCAGAAGTCTTGGCCAGGTTGCTACTGTGTTTGCTTTTTACATGCGTAAAGTAAGGAGACAGGATTAGATGAACTCTAAGATTCTGCCAAAAGTAATTCCATGGATACAGGCTGGCAAATGAACCCCAAGCTTTGCAGGAATTCTCAATAAACAATAATGAAATATTATGTTCTTTATTTTGAAAAAAGGCCAGTTTGGGGGGGTAGGCTGTAACTTTTCAATCCACTGACGAAAAAGTAGCTAGATTTCACAGTCAAGTCCAGAATTGTAATTCACGTAGCAGCGAAACTCATTTGCCAAATTTCGGGTATGTCTGGGAATGAACTTGCACATCTTCACCCCAAGAAGTTCTGCTGCTGCTGCTTCCATGATGGCACCTGAAGAGCAGAAGCCAAAGGGAGCCGCAGGTGTGAAAGGCCGTGAGCGGGGGCTCTCTGTGCTACAACAGTGAGTCGACAGCCCTAGCCAACCAATCAGGGTCATTATGTTCCTTGTGCCTTCTCAAGTATTTTCGAAAATCACCCTGTTATGTCTTTTTCTATTGCATAATGTGAAATTTAATCGTTTTTCTACCTCTGCAAAGCTGAAACATTTAGAAGTTTAGAAATAGATTACATTCTACCCAGTAATCTAAAGGACTTAAGAAAAGCAAAAACAATCACTATCAACTGTTGTTGCCCAACTTTTAGTCAAGAACACCTTTTTCAGTAGTATATAATCTTGCAAACTCGATAAAGACATTAATACCAAGTCTCTCTCTCCAGCCCAGTCTTCTCCCGCCTGCATGTGGGACTTGGCCACTGAGAAGCCCTTGTTTAAAGCAGAGTGCTTGCTCACCGCCCCGTCTCCCTTCCCACCTCAGCCTCCCTTTGGTGGTCCCTTTCTCCTCTGTGGCCAGGGCCAGGCCTGGAGTACCGCACCCTCAGCCTCCCTGTCTCCCTGCAGTTCCCACTTGTCAGCCTCACTCTGGCACAGGCCAGACACCTCGCGTCATCCTCAGTCACTCCCCTGTCTTCGCCCTCAACTTTCACACTAAAGCAAGTTCTTTCAGTTTTGGCTTTCAGAGCTATCCTGACTCGATCCCCCCCCTTACTTCCCACGGCTGCAAGCTTAGTCTTGTCCATGACAACCTCAGCTGACTGTGAGGGCCTTGTGCTTGACTGTAAATTCATACTTGGTACAAAGTAAAAGTAATTTTTTTAAGACAAAATTGGGTTGTGCTATTGTGAGCTGAAAGGTTTAGAAGAAAATCCAGACTCCCCGCCACTGCCTTCAAAGTTTCCTCTACCTGCCACTGCCATGCACTGCCCACCAGGCTCTAGCTGAACCTGTCTCTTCCAGCTCAGGGCCACATGGCCCTTCGGGTGGGTGGCCCATGCCTCGTACTGAGTCTCCGCTGAACACACCTCCACGACATCCCCGCCTCACCCCAGTGGCAGTGCCCGCTTTACTACTCCCTGTACCACGCCACAGCCTTTCGGCATTCTGTCCTTACATGTATCAGAAGTAGTTAATTCCCTTCTTCGGTCACTTATATTTTTAACCTGTCCCCTAAAACTAAAATGTAAACTCCATGAGGTTAGAGCACTGTAGGTTAGCTGGTGCGAAGGATGCATAAATAGTTGCTGAATTAGTAAGCACTAAATAAATTCTATTTATATGAACACAGTGGCATTTTTGACTACACAAGCCATCCCACAATGCCAGCAGAGGGCAGAGGCCTGCATTTCAAGTTGACAGCTGCTCTACTCCCTGGTCACAACCTGTGGGTAGGCTTTCCTAGGGGAGGAAGCAAGACACTGAGACTTAGGAACTGGGGAACATCAGACACCAAAGGATGCCTGGAAGTAATATGACAAAATGTATCAATTTTACAACAAAACTCTTCTAATTTAAAAAGCTAATTTCTAATTACATAACAATAGGCAATTCACGTTAACTCTCTAGATTCCAAATTTGTTTTATCAAGTACAGAGATTGGCTCGACTAGTAATATTAAATAGAGACAGCGACATTCAGTGAGCATTCTTACTGTGCCAAACTCTGTTAGTTCCCAACAACCTGCAAGGCAGGTAATGTTATTAATCACAGCTTACCGGGAAGGGAACCAGGGCACATGGGGGTTAAGTAACACGTTTAAGGTCACACAGTAAGTGGTGGGTTCAAGGTTGGAGTTCTAAGATCTCTTCCAACTCAAAACCTAGGACCTGAATGTCGACAGGTCACCCATTTTCTGAGAAGTAAAATCTGGCACCCACCTGTGCACAGCAGAATCTTGCCTTGAGTGAGATACTTGATGGTTTCTGATGTTTTCCTGAGACACTCCTCAGAAAGATATGGGGGATCTGCTATTACAACATCAAAACTGTGTGCAGCCACTTTCTCAGGTAAATCCAATGGCCTATTGTAATCGTAGAAGATAAACTCCTCTCCGTATACAGCAAATCTTTTGTCATATTCAAAGATGCTCACAGCAAGATCTTCTCTGTGCAGCTCTTTCAGTTTCTGGTAGACACTGGGGGCACTCACACACGCTATTCTAGAACACAAAAGGAACAGATGCATGCAAGGGCTTTAATAGGTTGTTCATGGTGTTGAGGACAACTTACTACAGAAACAAGTCCTTGTGTTCAGGTTTCTGCTTTTATTTCTTAAAGGAAAAAATAGTGGAAACTACTGCTAGTATGTTTTCAGAAAAACTTTGTATGACCCCACTTTTAAGGAATCTGATATTTAACAACCTGTAACTCTTAATTTTGAAGTATGAAAACATACTATGATAAAATAAATATACAGATGCAGACAGCCTAAAGTCTAAATTTACCTAGTATTTTCATGTTGGTCCTTCAACACTTCAAATACTTCTAGTCCCAAACTAAGTATTCTGAAGTCCTTTTTGTAATACACATGATTCTGAAAGAAAACCTCCAGGTTTCCTAAAAGACACATTACAATTGAGTCTCACTGTGTTTATGGTGCTTCAGGGCAGACAAGTCACTTGGACTTTCTGCTGCTTTTTTGTGTAAGGAGCTTAAAGAACCTATTTCACTGCAGGCAGCTCCCACCTTACAAATGGGTAGTGTTCCAAAAGTTAACTTTTTATATCAGCTGCTGAAAAAGCCAGAAGCAACCTGAATATTGAGTCACTTAACTGTGGCACATTGGTTACAATGAAACACTATGTAGCCATTGTAAACATACTGAAGCTGCCCTCCAAGATACATCCCTAAGTGAAAAAAGAAAGGGATAGAACAGTGTATGTGCGCTTTCATGTGTGCAGAAATACATGTATGTACACCATCTCTGGGGGATACAGAGCTAGACCTGTGGCTGCCGGGGTGAGGAGAAAGACCTGGAGACAAGAGTAAAAGACGACTGACTTTTTCTCTCAATTCCTTTTGTCAGTTTTGAAGTTTTTATCATGTTCATGTTATTCAAAAACACAGCTAATTTCTCCACTAAAAGACCGCAATCGATGGTCCGGGGCTTTGGGGTCCCCTGGGAGCATGGCCCAATGCTGCCCTGATGTGGCCCTGTCCATATATCTTATTGGAGGGCAACTCTTCGGACAGGAATGGATTGGACTTGGCGACACAGGGTGACCATATCGTGTGTGCACTTTATGGTTCTATGCATCTATAGGATGTCATCCTGCTGACCTCTTACTGGAGGCAGGGGATAGGAGATTGTTAGGAGGATATGACATGTACAGAATGGAGAGGAAGAGTGTGCTGTTACAGGGTAGGGAAACCAGTGGGAGCTGCACATAGGTGGGTATGCAAATTTATACAGGAATGTACATTTTCACTCAATGATTAAAAAAAAAATACACTGCTAATTTTAGAATTAAACTCGGTTTGAAAGTTGTTCCTAAGGCCCTTATGTTAATGGAAAACAGAAATTGTATGTAATAACAATGACATTATTAAAACCCTGGGTCTTCCAGTTAAAGATGGCAGATACAACTCATTCATTTAGATTTGTTCCCTTAGGAAAGCCTACTGAATAAAATGTTGTTTCATTTTACTGTTTAGGCATAAACCTCCAAGAGACTACAGGATGAGTGAAGAGGCTGAAGAAACATTCTTTAGGAAGCTGTAAAACAAATGGATGGGTGGTAATCAACTCAGCAGACCCAAGAAGGCCAGGTGGTAAATCAGTGACCAGGAAAGCTGAGAAGCAACCTGGTTTATATCACAGCACCCACCGATCCAGGTAATTCAACAAGTGGAGGTGAAGGTGGGGCTAAAAATTGAATTAGTTGAAAGGTCTATTTAAGAGACAGTTAGGTGTCGGAATTCTCCTGTCTGTCCCAAGCCTCCAGGTATCTGACTGTGTAAGACTAGCAGAAAACTAGAGGACTATTCTCTGAGTGGGGTTGCCAGGCACAGGGGACGAAGTGCTACTGCACGTAGAGACCTCAGCCTCCTTTCAGTGACATGCTCCTCAGGATATTATCAGAGGTGTAACTTACAGGCAGGAATTAGACGAATTTTCCCTGGAGTTCTGACTCACCTACAACAAAAGCCTTACAGACACTGACACTGGGAGTTCCCTAGGAAATAGCTCACCGAGATCAACCATCAGTAATGCCCCACGTAAACAAGGCCCACCCATTGTATCCGCCCACCTTTAAATAAGAGCAGACAGCCAAGGATCAACAGTCTTCTACGGAAACACCTAACATTAGAAAGCCAAGCGAGCACACAGAAAAGCACGCTAGAACCAAGACTATGTTAGAGATGGAAACTTAAAAAAAAAATTCTGTAATTAATATCCTCAGAAAGAACAAGATGCAATAATAAGAGAGTACTCAGGGAGAAAGAAGGAGCTATAGACAGTTAAGACTATGGTAGCAAAAATGGTAAACTCAGTAAAAAGCTTAGAGCATAGAATTGAGGTATTTTACCACAAAGCAGGGTAAAAAAATAATAATAATAACAGGTACAAAAAGGAAAGAAAATTGGACAAAATCCAACAGTCAAACACTGGGAGTTCCAGAAAAAGGAGCAGAAAAATCAGGGGAAGAAACCAAAAGTAATCTGAGATAATTTTCCCCACTGGAAGGACATAAGTTGTGAGAATGAAGGGCCCCCAGAATGTGTGGTACTGTACATGAAAGCTCCACACTAGGGCACCTCAGACTCTGGGGAGAAAGAAAAAATACTAACTATGCAGTGGGCAGGATAGAAAAAAAAACCCAGGTTTTGTTGTTTTCAAGTTTCCTACAAAAAATGAGCATGGCACTGTATTTCTCAACAACAGCTATGGAAGCCTGGAGATGCTGGATGATGCCTCCAAATTACAGTGCTTCAGGAAAATAAAAGCTTTTGTTCTCAACCTAGAATTAGATTTCCAAACTATCATAATCAAGGGTGAGGGGAGGATAAAGACATTTTCAGACATGAAAGGTTTCAAAATTTTCCTCCATGCACCTTTTCTCTGGTGGCTACTGAAGGGTGTGCCCCCAGTAAAATGGAGTCATACACAAAGAAAAATGAAGAACTGGGATACAAGAAATGAGGAGTCCAAAAGAAAAGAGAGGTACAAGGAATCCTAGAACGATGGTGAAGGCAGTTGCCAAGATCACAGCGGCAGCAAACCTAGAAAGCACCTGGTCCAGATTGCAACAGGCTGCAAAGCTCTAGGACCCAGTAACTGTTTTCAAGAAGTTGAAATATGTTTGAATGTACTGACTGGACATTTAGATTATGGGACAGCATAGAAAGCTAATTAGTGGTATGTAAGTAGGATGCATAAAAAAAAGACAATTATTTCAGGGAACATAAAAAAATGGTACAGAAAAGGGAAAGTAAAACGCCCAACTGAGAAGAACACTTCTGTAGTCATAACAACATAAACCCGGTTCTAGTATGGACAGCAGCATGCCCCAGTGCGGGAGCCAGGGGAGCGGGGCAGCGAGCAAGAGGCAAAACAAGTGGCAATATAAACAGGTTACTCAGAAATACCAACAGCTTGTAAATACCAGAAGATCAATTAAAAAGCAGCTCACGGGGGAGGGGGAGTGGGCAGTACAGGAGAGAGAGGAAATTAGCACCGGCTGTTTTTTTACATAAGCCTTTTAGACCATTTCAATTATACTTTAAATTAGACACATGCACAGTTTTTCCTTTTTATTACGGTAAATATATATACATAAAATATTTGCCATCGCAACAGTTTTTACACGTACAGTGCAGTGACATTAATTATGTTCACCATGCTGTGCAGCCGTCACCACTGTCTATCCCTGAGTTTTCGATCACTCTGAACAGCTCGCTGCTCCTCAAGGAGTGACTCTCCTTTTCCCCTCCCTCCCGACCCTGGTAACATTTGCCTGTTCTAGATATTTCATGTAATGGAGATCATACAGTATTTGTCCTTTTGTGACCAGTATTTCACTCAGCACAACATTTTCAAGGTTTCTCCATGCTGTAGCATGTATCAGGACCTCAACTTGCTTTTATAGCTGAGCAACAGTCCATTATATGTATGTACCACAATTTATCCATTCACTTGTTGATGGACATTTAAGCTGTTTCTACCTTTTAGCCATTGTGAATAATGTTGCAGTGAAGACTGATGTATGTGTTTGCATTCCTGCTTTCAGTTATTTGGGGCATATACTTTGGAGTGGTGTTGCTGGATTTAATGTATGCCAAGTTTTGATAAAAATAAAAAAAACAAATGAACATAAAAAGAAAACCTCTATTTTTAAAATTTCAAAAAGGTCAAGCATTAGGACTTTCTCTTAAAGCAAACATCAGAAGTGTAAAGGTAAGAAACAGGTTAGAAAATGTTAGAGAATAAAGATGAATCTCACAATGAATAAGCTTCTGAATGTAACCCTAAACTCAGTATTGAAGTAGTTCTTAGTTTCTCTTATGCTGCAAACTATGAACGTCATTTTTCTTTTCTTTTTTTTTTTGGCAGATACAGTATTCTCATCTCAGAAGGATACTTGAGATACTACTTTAGATTAGGCTATAAAAAGAAAAATACAGAACTTTTAGTCTCACCTGCCACCTTCTCCAGCAGCTGCAATCACTTCCTCCGCGAGCCGTGAAGCAGTCTCCTGACTGTACCAGAACTGGCTCAATTGCTGGAGCAGAGAAATGGGTTAGAAACCATTTCAGAGTTGTCATAAACTTTGTTCTTTTAATTAACACCTACCACACCACTGTGTACAGATACATGCTATCCATTTTTTAAAACTACTTTTACTTTTTAATTAATATAAGTCCTTAATGAATGAATGGAACTAAGGTATTAAGAGTCTCAGGAACTGCTAACATCACAAGATGAGACCACCTTTCAAACAAATAAGTTCCTGATCGAAGAATACACCCCACCTATATATCAGTCATACCAAAAACAGGTTCCAGGCTGGGTTAGGGGTTTCCTTCAACTCATTTTTATTCTCTTCTACTTGGACTAGAAAAACACAATTCAAGTACTTACTATGGCATATACTGGAAACTATTAGTATATTCTTAAAAACTGCATCTCACCAAATATCTTCTTAAAAAATGTTTCACCAGCTATTCATGACAGGTTTAGTTTCAGTTGTCTCATTTACTGCAATAGTATATTTCTCCCCACACAGCAGGCTGAGCTCCCTAAAAACCAATGGAGTGCTCTGTATGCAAGAACAGAACACACACTTGTGTGGGACAGAATGATACAGTGTTCCCCTAACTGAAAAGCCTCCTCTGATCTCCAGCCAGCCAGCCAGAGCCAGGAAACTCTGCATTTAATCTGTCCTAAAATCTTCCTGGACTGCTTTTCTTTCCTAGCTCCCTGAACAGACTATCGGTTCCTGTACGACAGGTGATGTTAGCCTTCGTATCAGGTAGGATACAGACAAACACCAGACTAGGTACAGAACAGGTATCGCATCAATACTTTCTGAGAGATCTGGAATGCATTCACTTACCCAGTTCTCTTCTATTACTCCAATGCTGTATTTATTATCCCCACCTGGCTCAGTCTGCAGCTGCTGCTCAGCATAAAATTCCTGGAGAGCTGCTAAGGTGTGGGAAGAAAGCTGGGGGACATCCTCCTCATCAGAGTCACTCATTTCACAGACTGTCTAACCTGCAGACAAATGAGGACAGGTGAATGCTTGAGATGGGACCTAAATCAGTCATAAATAGAAAGATGCATGTTGCCCTTGGTTGAAACAATATATGAGTAAGGGGAATGAGATAACTTGATTTTTAAAACTAATTACACCATTTTTTATTTTGTGGGAATTGTAAACTCACAGGAAGCTGCAAAAACAGAACAAATAGTGCAGTGTGCCCTCCTCCTCAGCTCCCCACATAGCAAAATTTTATGTAATCATAGTCAAATATCAAAACCAAGAAACTGATAGCTATGTACTATTAGAGACTACAGGTCTTGTTTAAATGTCACCCATTTTTACAGGCATTCTGTGTGTGTGATTCTATGCAAGTTTATCTCAGGTACAGATGCATATAACCAAGATGACAATCTAGATACAGAACCCTTCCTGCACAGCCAAGGAAGCCCTCTGTGCTCTTCCGTTACAGTCCCACCCCTACCTCTTGCAGCTACTGTGTTCTCCCCTCTAGTTCTGTCATTTATAAAATCTTACAGAAATGGAATCATATGGTATGCAACCATCTGAGACTGGCTTAAAAAAAGAAAGAAAAATAGCATAGCATTTATTAATAGCTGTATGGATGAACCACAATTTAACCATTCACCTGCTGAAGAACATTTATACTGTTTTCAGTTTTGGGCTATTATGAATAAAACTACTAGGAACACCTATGTATAGGCTTTTAATTTTTTGCCTGAACTGAGAAAACTTTATTTATATATACATAAAATGGGTCAAGGCACCTGGCGTAGTCATTTACTGCTGCTGTAACAGAAATACCACAAGTGGAAGACTTTAATAAAGAGACATTTATTTTCTCACAGTAAAGTAGAATATACAAGGTCTGACAATTAAGTTTGTGAACTCCTCCTAGAAAAAGTGCTACATACCTCATTGCGGAATATCACTATGGTCACCTTTGAAGTACTCCCCTTGGGAAGGTATGCACCGACGCCAGCACCTAGTCCACCTTTCAAAGCAATTTTGGAACTCTTTCTGGAACGAGCATCAGAGGTGTTGTCCTATTACCCTTGATGCCCTGAATGTCATCAAAATGTCTTCCTTTTGATTTCATGTGAAGAAAAACGTCATTGGGGGCCAGATCAGTGAATAAGGAGGGTGTTCTAATACAGTTATTTGTTTATTGGCTAAAAACTCCCTCACAGACAACAATGCAGTTAAGTTCATGAACTTGCCACCTTGCCACAGAGCACAATGCCCATTCCAGAAAGAGTTCCAAAACTGCTTTGAAGGGTGGACTAGGCGCTGGCATCATTACATAGCTTCCCAAGGGGAGTACTTTGAAGGTAATCATAGTGATATTCAGTAATGAGATATGTAGCACTTACAACAATTTAGTGGACTTAATTGTCAGACCTCATTAAGTCTGTATCTGGGGTATCAGTTTCAAGGTAAGTCTTTCTCTGTTGGCTCTAGAGGAACGTCCTCATCATCAGTCTTCCCCTGGACGAGGAGCCTCGGAGACACAGGGACTTGGAGTCCTCTCTTCTGGGCACCGCTTCTTTCCTGATGGTGTGAGGCCTGCAACTCTGCTTGCTTTCCTTTCCTTTGTATCCCAAGAGATTGCCTCAAGGCATAAACAGATTGAGTCCTGTTTTACCAACACAACCATGGCCCATCCTCCCTCATTAAGTAACAACACAGAGTCCAGATTTACAGCATACAGGAAAATCACAGGACACCAGGAATTATGGCCTAGCCAAGCAGCTACACACATTTTGGGGGGAAGCAATTGAATCCATGACAGCATCTAAATCATCTGTTAGTATTTTGGCTACCTTACACTCCCTCAGTATAGGAAACAGATGGCCAAAATAAGAGTAAACAGATAAAATAAGCAAATCAAAATAACGGCAATACTTAATGCTGATAAGAATGTACTGATATTGGTATACTCTCTAATTCGAGTAGCAATTCAAATTGGCATAATCTCCTTTTGAAAAGGAATTTAACAGTGTGCCACAAGAACATTCCTACCTTCTGACCCAATTCTCACAGCTATTGTTTTCTAACTTTGTACTCTGAAATAACTATAGATTCGAAGGAAGTTGCAAAAAGAAGAGAGGTCTCCTAAGTCCTTCATCCATTTCACTGCAATAGTAAGGTGTTACCTAACTACAGGAGGAGAAGGAGCCTTGGTGGTACAGAGCTTAGGCACCTGGCTGCTAAATGAAAGGTTTGCAATTTGAACACACTGGTGACTCTGCAGGAGAAAGATGTGGCAGTTGGCTTCTATAAAAATTACAGCCTTGGACTTTATCTTAGTTATCTAGTGCTGCTCTAACAGAAATACTACAAGTGAATGGTTTAACAGAGAAATTTATTTCCTCACAGTAAGGTAGGCTAAAAGTCCAAATTCAGGGCGTGATTTCCAGGGGAAGGCTTTCTCCCTCTGTCAGCTCTGGAGGAATGTCCGTATCTTGAGTCTTTACCTGGCTGAAGACCCCAGATCCCAAGGACCAGCTCTGCTCTGTGTGCTGCTTTCTTGGTAGTATCAGGTCCCCAACTCTCTACTTCCTTCCTTATCTCACAAGAGTTAAAAGGTGATGCCAGCCACCCCCCAGGGAAGTTCCCTTTACATTGGACCAGAGATATGACCTGGGTAAGGGTGTTACAATCTCATACTAATTCTCTTTAACATAAAATTAGAATCACAAACTGGAGGGCAATCATACAATAGTGGGAATGGCTATGGGAATACATACATTTGAGGGGGGCACAATTCAGCTCCTGATAGCCCTAACCCGAAAACCAGACACAGATACCACCAAAAAAAGAAAGAAAGAGATTACAGACCAATAGCTCTTGTGAATATAAATACAAAAATTCTCAACAAAATTACAGCCAAGAGAATTCATCATATGAAAAAATAATATAGCACAATCAAGTAGAATTTATAGCAAGTATGAAATGATGGTTCAACAATAAAAAAATTAATCAACACAATCCACCACATAAATAAAACAAAATAACCACCTAATGATCTAAATTGATGCAGACAAGGCATTCAATAAAGTCCAATACCCACTCCTGATATTAAAAAAAAAAAAAAAAATCAATGAAACAGGTGTAGAAGAAAAATTTCTCAACATAATAAAGGGTATTTATACAAAATCAGGAAACCCTGGTGGCATAGCAGTTAAGTGCTAGGGTAAACAACCAGCAGGTTAACAGTTCAAATCTATCTGGGACTCCTTGAAAAGTCCATGGGGTAGTTCTACTCTGTCCTATAGGATTGCTATGAGTTGGAATCACCACAACAGCAAAGGGTTTTTGTTGTTGTTGTTCTTTTTTTTTTTTTTAATACAAAACCAACAGCCCACATTATTCTCAGTGGAGAAAGGCTAAAAATGTTCCTTCTGAGAACATGAACTAGACAAGGATACCCTTTATGACTCCTATTTAACACTAGGCTGGAAGTCCTAACTACAGCAATAAGGCAAGAAAAAAGAAATAAAGGAGATCCAAAATGGTAGTAAGGAAGAAGTAAAACTATCCTCATCTGGGGAAGAACCCAAGACTCCAAAAGAACGCTAATAGAATTATTAGATTCATCAGAGTGGGAAGATACAGAATAAACATACAAAATTTAGTTATATTCTGTCTTGGTTATCTAGGGCTATTATAAAAGTGGATGGGTTTAACAAACAGGAAAGTATTCTGTAGGCTAGAAGTCCAACTTCAAAGGGAAGCTTCCTCTCTAGCTGCTCTGAGGGAAGATCCTAATCAATCTTTCCCTGGTCTAAGGGCTTCTCTGCACATGAACCCCAGGGGCAAAGGATGCATTCTGCTCCCAGAGCTGCTTTGTTTGTGGCCTGAGATCCTTATGTATCTCTGCTTGCTTCTTAAAGGAGACTGGTTTAAGACACAATCTAATCTTGTAAATTTGATCCTTCATCATAAACATAACTGCCACTAATCCCACCTCAACAACATCAAAGATACAGGATTTACAACACATAGGAAAATCACATCATATGACCAAATGGTAGTCAAACACACAACACTGGGAACCATGGCTTAGCCAAGGTGACACACATTTTGGAGGGACATTATTCAATCCATGACACTCTACCCTTTGCCCCCCTAAATTCATGCCCTGACCACATGTGAAACATATTTATCTCATCATGTCATAACAAAAATATTAATTCAACTCCAAGTCTAAAATCAAAAGTTCCTCTTCATCTGTGAAATCTAGAATACAAATTCTCTGCTTCCAAAGTGCAAAGGTAAACAGGTAGGCACAAGCTAGACATTTCCATCCTTCCATTACGAATGGCAGAAACTGGAGGGAAAGAAGACATAACAGGCACCAAGCAAGTCATCAAAACATACTACATTAGCCCTCAAGCCTTGAAAATAATTCTCTGTTCTTTGGAGACAATTTACACAATGAACCTGCCATCCAGACTGGATGTTGACCTCATTCCCTAGATTCTGAATGAAGGTCCCTCTTCCTTAGGCTTCAGTTCCGCCTTCCAGGCCCAGTGAAGTATTCTGTTCCCTTGGCTTTGGGTGGCCCCATTCTCCTAGTCCATCTGAGTGGCAAATATACCCTTTGAGACTCAGGCAGTACTGCTTTCTATGTTTCTGGTCTCTTCAGCTTCTGCTTCCTGGTTCCTTGGCCTTTCAGCCCCTCAGACCTTGCTACCTGTGTCTGCCCTGCATGGCAAGTGTTCCAAAGCTCTTGAGCTCTTTAGCCTGGAGGCACCCCACTTCACCAGTAAAATCAGACCAGAAGACACTCAGCACTCTTGATCTGTAGGTTGGCATGCCTAGCTATACCAGTAAGTGCTTGAAGGCACCCTACTCTACAAGAAAACTTCCCGCGCAAAGGCACGCAGCATTGGTCAGCTCCAGCACTGTCTTGCACTGGTCTCCTGGTTTTCCTGTTGCCCATTTCTCTGCTGCTGCTTCTTGCCATCTTCACCATTCCCAGTGAAACAGTTTTCATTTCCTTCTGAGTCCTTAACTCTACAAACAGTCTCTTCAAGGCAATTTAAGCTTTTACTTTTAGGTATTTTGAAAACCTTCCAGCCTCTATCCATTCAGTTTCAAAACAACTTTCAATTTAGGGTGCCTGTCAGAGAAGCATCCCACTCAGTACCAAATTCTGTCTTGGTTATCTAGTGCTGCTGTAACAGACAAACCACAAATAGATGGCTTTAACGAGACGGCTTTAGCAATTTATTCCCTCACAGCCTAGTAGGTTAGAAGTCCAAATTCAGGGTGCTAACTCCAGGGGAAGACTTTATCTCTCTGTCAGCTGGGAGGGAAATTCCTTGGCCTCAAACTTCTCCTGGTCTAGGAGCTTCTCTGTACAGGAATCCCGGATTCCAAGGACACACCTCCCAGCACTGCTTTCTTACTGGTCTGATGTTCTCACGTATCTCTGTTTGCTTCCCTTTTATATTTCCAAAGCGATTGGCTCATTGTTGTTGCTATTGATGTTAGGTGCTGCTCAGCTGGTTTTGACTCATAGTGACCCTATGCACAACAGAACTAAACATGGACAGACTGTCTTCAGACACAACCTCAATCTGTAGATTGAGTCCTGCCTCATTAACATGGCTCACTAACATAACTGCCACTAGCCCCATTTCAGCAACATCATAGAGGCAGGATTTACAACTCATAGGAAAACCACATCAGATGAAAAATGGTGGGCAATTACACAATATTGGGACTCATAGACTATCTGAATTGACACATATTTTGGGGGGATGCAATTTGATCTCTGAAGATTCTTACACACCAGCAAAGAGAACTACAATAAAGAAACAGGGGAAGAATATTGTTTACACTATCCTAAAAAAGAAAGGGGGAAAAAAAACCCTAGAAATAAATCTATCCAATGATATAAAAGACCTATACAAAGAAAACTACAAAACACTACTGCAAGAAACCAAATGATACCTACATAAATGGGAAAATATACCATGCACATGGATACCAAAACCAAACCCACTGTTGTCTAGTTGATTCTGACTCACAGCAACTCTATAGGACAGAGTAGAACTGCTCCACAGAATTTCCAAAGAGTACCCAGGGAATCTGAAATGCCCACCTGTTAGTTAGCAGATGTACAACTTAACCACTATGCCACCGATAGGTACACTTAAATTGTAAAAAATGTCAATTCTACCCAAAGCAGTCTACAAATACAATGCAATCTCAATTCAAAAACCAACAGCAATCTTTAATGAGATGGAAATACTAATCATTAACTTTATATAGAAAGGACAGGGGTTCTGTATATAGAAAGCACTATGAAAGAAGAATAAAGTAGGCAGACTTGCACTACGTGGCCCCAGAACATATTACACACAGCTAAGGGAGTCAAAACTGCCTGATACTGGTAGAGGGACAGACACACTGGCCAATGGAACAGAACTGAGAACTTCATGTAAATCTATCTACCTACAGTCACCTGATCTTTCACAGTCTTTTTAACAAATGACACTGGCAAAACTGGATGTCCATCTGTAAAAAAATGAAATAGGACTCATATCTCATAACATACCCAAACACCAATTAAAAATGGATCAAGGACCAAATATATAACCAAAAACTATAAAGATCATAGAAGAAAAAATACGGTCAGTCCTAGATGCCTTAATACATAACATAAGTAGGATACAAACCATAACTAACAATACACAAATATCAGAAGATAACCCTGATTATTAGGAACATCTAAAAATCTATGCTCATCAAGGTATTTCACCAAAAGGATTAAGAAAATCTAAAGGCTGAGAAAAAATTTTTGGTCATGACATATCCGGACAAAGGTCTACTTTCTAAATCTACAGGAAAATTCAATACTTCTATAACAGAAAGACAATTATAACCCAACTAAAAAATAGGCAAAGGACATGAACAGATACTTTACCAAATATGACACTCAAACAGGTAATAGATACTTGAGAAAGGCTCATGAAAACTAGCCATTAAACAAATGCAAGTCAAAACTACAATGAGAGAACACCTCAGCCTGACATTATTAGCAAGAATCAAAAAAAAACTGAAAATTACAAATGCTGAAGTGGTTGCAGGGAGACTGGAACTCTTAGTACCAGTAGGAATGTAAAGTGGCCCAATCATTTTGGAAAACTGTATGACATTTCCTTAAAAAGCTAGAAAATACATACAATCCAACAATCACACTCAAAGGAATACATCCTAGAGAAATAATATTTATTCATATGAATAGACATATATGTATGCCTATGTTCCCTGTAGTGCTGTTCACAATAGCGAAAAGATGATAACAACCTAGGTTCCTATCAACACATGAAAGGATAAACTATGCACTTTTTTGTACATACACACAATGGAATACTACATGAGGAAAAAGAACAAGGATGAATCTGCAAAGCATCTCACAACATAAATGAATCTGGAGGCCATTATGCTCAGTGAAATACGTCAATCACAAAAGGACAAAGACTGTATCAGACTAATATAAAAACAGATGGATCATGGAAAACACATAAAAAGAAAAGGCTTGTGGAGGGAAAAAACATTAACTAGACAATAGGTAAGTGGTACCTTTGGTGAAGGGTGAGACAGGCCATAACGCTGGGAAAGCCAGCACGATGTGGCCAAGGAAAGGTCACAGAAGCTCCACTCAAACCCAAAACTAAACCCATTGCTGTCAACTTGATTCTGACTCACGGCTCATGGTGACCCTACAGGACACAGTAGAACTGCCCATGCAGTTTCCAAGGAGAGCCTGGTGAGCAGCCATAGCACTTAACTACTCTGCCACCAGGGTTTCCTGGACACATCTAAATTTCCTGAGGGACTAAATTACTAGGCTGCGGGCTCTGGGGACCATGGTCTCAGGGAATATCTAGCTCAACTGGCATAAATATTCTACATTCTACTTTAGTGAGTAGTATCTGCAGTTTTAAAAGCTTGTGAGTGGCCGTCTAAGATACTCCACTGGTCTCATTCCTTTGGGAGCAAGGGAGAATGAAGAAAACCAAAGACACAAGGGGACGATTAGTCCAAAGGACTAGTAGATTACAACTACCATGGCCTCCACCAGACTGAGTTCAGCACAAGATAGTGTCCAGCCACACTGATCCCTCGGACAGAATAATAACAGAGGTCCTGGGCACAGCTGGAAAAAAATATAGAACAAAATGCTAACTAAAAAAAAAAAAAAAGACCAGACTTACTGGTCTGACAGAGACTGGAGAAACTCTGAGAGTATAGTGTCTGGATATCATTTTAGCTCAGAATGAAGTCACTCTTGATGTTCACCCTTCAGTCAAAGATTAGATAGGCTTGTGAAACAAAAGGAAACTGTACAGGCACACTGGCCTAGGTGCAAGGACTAGAAGGTGCGAGGGGACAGAAAATATAGTAACAGGGAACCTAAGGTCGAGAAAGGGTGAGTGTTGACACATTGTGCGGATGGCAACCAATGTTACAAAACAATGTCCATTAATTGTTGAATGAGAAGCTAGTTTGCTCTGTAAACCTTCATCTAAAGTATAATTAAAAAATAAAAATAAAGGAATGCCTGAAGCTAACAGAAGAGAGGCATGGACAGACTCTGTTTCAAAGCCTCAGAAGGAAGGAACATGGCTGACCCCTGATCTCAGACTCCCTGTCTTCAGAACTGTAAAAAGCCAAAGGGAAAATAAAGGCAAAGGATATGAACAGATGCTTCACCAAAGAAGGCATACAGGCAGCTAACAGATATATGATAAAATGCTCATTATTGCTAGCCAATAGAGAAATGCATATCAAAACTACAATGAAATACCGTCTCGCCCCCACACTACCGGTATAAACAAACAAACAAAAACCCAGAAAATAACATACACTGGAGAGACTCTTGGGAGATCGGAGTGCTTATGCACTGCTAGTGGGAATGCAAGATGGTACAACCATTTTGGAAAATTATATGGTGCTTCATTAAAAACCTAGTAACAGAAATCCTACAAAATCCAGCAATCCCACTCCTAGGAATATATCCAGGAGAAATAAGAGCCGTCACACAAATAGGCATGGGCATATCTAAGTTCATTACGGCATTATTCACAAGAGCAAAGAGATGGAAACAACCTAAGTGTTTAGCAGCACAAGAATGGATAAACAAACTGTGGTACGTATACACAATGAAATACTACACAAAGGTAAAGAATAGCTACGAATTTGGCCACAGAGGTTCAGATTCTCTTTGTAAATATGCAGACTATTTTAGAAATACCTAATTAAATAACATGCAATTTTTAACATCTTTATTGAAATATAATTAACATACTGTACAAGTCACTCATTTAAAAGGTACAATTCAATGGTATTTAGTATGTTCACAGACTTGTGAAATGATCATCATGATAAAATTTTATAAGATTTAATCACCCTCAAAAAAAACTGTTTTGGGATGGTCTGCCCCTTACCTCTAATCTGAGCTGCCTAATTGGAAGCCTTGGCCTAGAACATTCTCTGACAGGAGAGGTTGGGAACTAAGTTTCTCTCTCCCCCTCAAGTTTACTTGTCAGAGAGCCTTCTTCCCTGTTCTGGGGACATAGTACTTTTCTCTGTTCTGCTCACTCATGGGCGCCATATGGCACTTGGCCAATCCTGTTTCCCCATCTGTTCACAGTGAGAGGGAACTGGGTCCCTCACCTGTAGAACAGGGTGGATGAACACAGAACATCTGCTCTGCATTGGCAGCAAGAACGGACTTGTGGCCATGGGGGATCAGTGCCTCCTAATAATGTGTCTCTTCCCTATGTGAGTAGTGTTGTGCCATGCCCTGCAGTCTGTGATTTGTCTTTTGTTGGAGACCTCGGACCCAGGCCGACAATCTCCACACCTATTAGCAGTTAGTCTCTATTCCCCACTACACCCCCAGCCCTAAGCAACCACTAATCTACTTCATGTCTCTATAAAATAGATTTCCTATGTAGTTTTTAAAGAACTTGCCAACATTTTTCAGAGTGGCTGTACTAATTTTGTATTCCTACCACCAATGTAACAGAGATTCAATTTCTGTGATTCCTCACCAGCATTTGATATTTTTTGTTTCAATTGACTAAACAGGTTATGTAGGGCTAGCTATCTGGCACTATACAAAATGGTACAACTGTACGTTATGATGTTGGAAGATACGACACTGCTATTTCAAATACCAGCAGGATCACCCATGCTGTACACATGGTGTACACAAAGCTTACCATGTAAGACACACTAGGGAGAAAACCCAGGCAATCTTCTTAAAAAACAAATTGGATAGTGAAAGCCTTTAATAATAGAGTAACACTGTCTGATACAGTGTCACAAGATGAGCCACTCAGGTTGGAAAGCAAAAATATGACTGCCTCCTCAAAGTACAGTCAATCTCAATGATGTGGGTAGAGTCAAGCATTCGATGCTTTCACTTGCTGATGCGGCATGACTCAAAATGACAACAGCTGCAAATAAACATCCATTAATACTGGAATGTGGAATGTACAAAGAATGAATCCAGGAAAATTAGACACTGCCACAAATGAAATACAGAAAGATGAATATCCTAAGTATTAGTGAACTGAAATGGACTGAGATGGGCCACTTTGAATTGGACAATCAGATGGTCTGCAATGGCAGAAATGATAAATTAAACAGAAACAGCATCATATTCATCATCAAAAAGAATATTCTGGTGGGGGGCGGAGTCAAGATGGCGGACTAAGCACACGTCTCCTTATATCCCTCTGGAAACCAAGACCTGAATTGACAATCAAACAGAGCCTTCCGATCACCTAATCAGCCTCAGGACACGGCACAGAGCTGTTAATTGAGACTTCATACCACTCAGCGAAAAACCTCCTCTCTTTCGCTGACTCCCGCTCCTGGCTAGCCCCAGCTCTCACAGACGGAAGGTAAACGCACCGTTTTGACTTTTTTTTCCCTCTGTCTCGGCTGGCAGGTGGAGCTGGGTCTTGCCTGGCGGCTGGACTCAGACGCGCTACTGGGGGGATAGGCAGGCGAAATTCCCACGTTCTGAGAGCCAGGCTCAGGACTCTGTTAATCTAGGCACTTTGAGCCTTTCGTTTTGTAGCTGCCTCAGCGGGGTTTGTGCGGAGCTTTGCAGTCAGTGTGTGGGCTGCCATGTTGGTACCGAGATTTCATCGGGACCTTGTTCTTAGTCTGGGAGCTAGCGCCTGCAAATGGGACAGCGCTTCTCCAACAGAAAAGTAGTGATTTTGCACAGTGCTGCCTACGTTGGGGGCCCTGCAACACAAGCAGAGGAATCACTACCTCTCCGCACCTTTAGCCCCTCTGTCTGCTGCCTGTGTGGAGGACGCCAACTTGGATACGGTGGCCGCAGCTGGACCTAATTCTTAGCTTGGGAGCCAGAACCTGCCCACAGAAGAGCGCTTTTCTATCACAAAACCAGTACTCGATGCAGTGTTGGATAAGGCTAGGCCCTGTCAGCAGAGGCCAACGGGGCAGTAGCATTGCTGTATTCTGAACTAGTTTGTTATCATCTGGGGTTGGATATAATGGCGCTTACTTTGTCAGATGAGAAGAGGGACCTCTACACCTGAAAACCTAACTGACTTGTGAACTGGTCAGATACCTTTTGCTTTACATTTGAAGACAGCCTACAGAAACATTTACAATCCATCCTCACAGTACCTCTTCCAGCCTCTATATACTCACATGGGACCCAAAAAGCAACAATTGTGGCATACAAGCAATCACTGATGGCTTCAGAAGGCTCTCAAACAAAGCAACCAAGGAGTTTTCTCGATGAAGAAACTTTTATGAAAGCATCAGGAAGTGAATACAAATTGATTATATACAGAGCCCTTCTAGTCCTTATACAAAATGCGGCAGAACAAAATGAAAAATTAAGCAAGTTGTTCGATCTGATGGAACACCAGTACTCTGAAATCCAACAGATCAAGAAGAAAATCAAAGACATAGAAACTTCCATGCAAAGTCAAGAAAACAGAATGGAATAAATGGAAAAAAGAATTTCTGACTTGGAAGACAGAGCTACTGATGCCTGCGTCTGTGATCAGAAATCAGAAAAAAGAAACACGAAAAATGAAGAAACATTAAGAAGCATGTGGGACTCTATTAAGAGGAACAACCTTCGATTAATTGGAGTCCCTGAACAGGGTGAGACATCTGAGAACACAGAGAGTATTGTTGCTGAGCTGCTGAAAGAAAACTTCCCAGAAATCATGAAGGAAGAAAATATAGACATCTCAGATGCATATCATATGCCACCCAATATAGATCTCAAAAGAAAGACTCCAAGACATATTATAATCAAGCTTAACAAAATGAAACATAAGCAGCAACTCTTACAGGCAGCAAGACTCAAGGCAAAGCTAACATTCAGAGGGAAACCCTGTAGGCTCTCGTCAGATTTCTCAGCAGAAACCATGCTGGCACGGAGACAGTGGCACGGAGACAGTGGCACGATACATTCAAAGTCTTGAAGGAGAAGAACTTCTAACCAAGAATTATATATCCTGCAACACTATCTTTCAAATACGAAAATGAAATCAAGACATTCCCAGAGACTTTGTAAAAACCAAACCCAAACTACAAGAAATACTGAAAGAAGTTCTTGGCTTTGGCTTAGAAGAATGAAACCACTAACTTTATATTTTAGAACGACACACTACTCAATACTCTACTCATTTAGGGAAGGCTCCAAAGTAAATCACAGCTTTGATTTGGAAAGAAGTAATCCAGTGATCATCATGAAAACTATGGTGTCATCATAATAAAAAGAGGGATGTACTACAGTCGTTATACTCCTTCCACATGGAGAGGAAGATGACAAGACTGGTAGTAATTAAAATTGGGTTTATAAATAGTTTATTAAGGGGGTTCATAGGGGCAGCTGTAAAGCACAACAAAGATGTATCATACCATTTCAAGAAATCTAACACACGAGTCTCAACAACTATAAAACCAGCTCTGAAAAAGGTGAAAAAGCAACTCACAAAAAGAGTGTCCCAGAACAGACTAATAAGAACAACAGAGAAAACATCAACATAAAAATAAACATATCACAAAGGCAGCAGTGAACACATACCTATCAATAATTACATTGAATGTGAATAGACTGAATGCTTTGGTAAAGAGACACCAAGTATCATCTTGGATCAAAAGACATGATCCATCCATATGTTGTCTACAAGAAACTCACTTGAGACCTAAAGACAGGAACAAACTGAAAATTAAAGGATGGAAGAATATATATCAAGCTAACAATGAACAAAGAAGAGCAGGGGTGGCAATTCTAATCTCAGACAAAATCAGTTTTAATGTGAAATCCACCATCATGGACAAAGATGGACACTATTTATTGCTGAAAGGTTCAGTACACAAGCAAGACTTAACTACATTAAATATTTATGCACCTAATGTCAGAGCACCTAAATACGTCGAAGAAACACTGACTACGCTCAAAAGAGAGTTAGATGACTCCACAATAATAGTGGCAGACTTTAACACTCCACTCTCATCACTAGACAGATCATCTAGAAAAAAGCTCAGTAAAGATACAGAAGACCTCATTGACACAATTAATCAACTAAACCTCATTGATATATACAGAACTTTCCACCCATCAGCAGACAACTACACCTTCTTCTCCAGTGCACATGGAACATTCTCCAGAATTGACTATGTGATAGGCCATGATGCAATGCTCAACAAAATCCATACCATTGAATTACTGCAAAGCATCTTCTCAGATCATAAAGCCATAAAAGTTGAAACCAACAGCAGAAAAAACAGAGATAGAAAGTGGAACTCTTCGAAACTGAACAACATCTTGCTCAAAAAAACATGGGTTATAGAGGAAATCAGGGATGAATTAAAGAAATTCATGGATTCCAATGAGAACGAAAACACTTCCTACCAGAACCTATGGGATACAGCCAAAGCAGTGCTCAGAGGTCTGTTTATCTCCATAAATGCACACATCTGGAAGGAAGAAAGAAACCAAATCAAGGAACTAACTCGACAGCTTGAATAAGTAGAACGAGAACAACAGAGGAACCCCTCGGGCACCAGAAGAAATGAGATCATAAAGATTAGAGCAGAGCTAAATGAATTAGAGAATAAAAAAAACAATTGAAAAAAATGAAAAGACCAAAAGCTGGTTTTTTGAAAAGATCAACAAAATTGATAAGCCACTGGCTAAACTTACTAAAAAAAAGCAGGAAAGGAAACAAATAACCCAAATTAGAAATGAGAGGGGAGTTGTCACCACAGATGCAACAGAAATCAAAAATATCATAACAGGTTACTATGAAAGACTGTACTCTAACAAATTTGAAAACCTAGGGCAAATGGACCAATTCCTTGACTCATACCACATACCCAAATTATCACAACGTGAAGTAGAACAACTTAATAAACCCATCACAAAGGAAGAGATTGAAAAGGTCATCAAAACACAGCCAACCAAAAAAAGTCTGGGCCCAGATGGCTTCACGGCAGAATTCTACCAAGCACTTAGAGAAGAGTTATCGCCAATACTACAGAGACTATTTCACAGTATAGAAAGGGATGGAGTACTCCCTAACTCATTCTATGAAGCCAGCATAACCCTGATACCTAAGCCAGGGAAAGATCCAACAAAGACAGAGAACTACAGACAGATATCACTCATGAGCCTAAATGCAAAAATCTTCAACAAAATTCTTGCCAACAGAATACAACAACATATCAAGAAAATAATCCATCCTGACCAAGTGGGATTGATGCCAGGGATGCAAGGCTGGTTCAACATCAGGGAAACAATTAATGTGATTAACCACATAAATAATACAAAAGACAAGGACCACCTGATTTTGTCCATTGATGCCGAAAAGGCATTTGATAAAGTCCAACACCCATTCATGCTAAAAACTCTTAGCAAAATGGGCACAGATGGCAAATTCCTCAACACAATAAGGGCCATTTATACAAAGCCAATTGCCCACATCATCCTGAATGGAGAGAGACTGAAAGACTTTCCCTTGAGATCAGGAACTAGACAAGGATGCCCACTGTCACCTCTCCTATTCAACATTGTGCTAGAAGTTCTAGCCAGAGCAATTAGACAAGACAAAGAAATAAAGGGCATCTGCATCAGCAAAGATGAAGTTAAAATCTCCCTGTTCGCAGATGATATGATTGTATACGCAGAGAACCCCACGAAATCTATAAGTAAGCTGCTCAAACTGATAGAAGAGTTCAGCAAAGTCTCAGGATACAAGATAAACATAAGTAAATCAGTAGGATTCCTTTATACCAACAACGAGACTGTTAAGGAGGAAATTATGAAATCAATACCATTTACGATAGCCCATAAGAAAATAAAGTACCTAGGAATTAATCTAACCAGAGAAACAACAGACCTTTACAAAGAGAATGACAAGCCCTTACTACAAGAAACTAAGAGAGACTTAGATAAATGGAAAAACCTACCCTGCTCATGGATAGGAAGACTTAACATTGTGAAAATGTCTATTTTACCCAAAGCAATTTATTTATATAATGCAATCCCAATACAAGTTCCAGCATCATTCTTTAATGAGATGGAGAAACAAATCACCAATTTTGTTTGGAAAGGGAAGACGCCCCGGATAAGTAAGGCACTACTAAAGAAGAAGAACACACTGGGAGGCCTCTCATTACCCGACCTTAAAACATACTACACTGCCACAGTGGTCAAAACAGCCTGGTACTGGTACAAGAACAGACAGATCGATCAATGGAACAGAATTTAGACCCCAGAGATTACACCATCCGCCTATGAACAGTTGATATTCGACAAAGGCCCTAAGACATTAAACTGGGGTAAAAACAGTCTCTTCAACAAATGGTGCTGGCAAAATTGGTTATCCACCCACAATAAACTGAATCAAGATCCATATCTTACACCTTATACAAAAACCAACTCCAACTGGATAAAAGACCTAAATAGCAAACCTAAAATGATAAAGCTCATCCAAGAAAAGGTAGGAACAACAACGGAAGTTTTAATACACAATGAGGACAGACTCCAAAATCTGTCAAAGGAACCTCAATCAGAAGAGAAAATAGATAAATGGGAACTATTAAGAATCAAACACTTTTGCTCATCCAAAGACTTTATTAATAGAATTAAAAGAACACCCACAGAATGGGAAAAAATATTTGGCAACTCTATGTCAGACCGATGTCTGATCTCCATAATCTATAAGACACTACAAAATATCAAGAAGAAGAAGATAAACCATCCAATTAAGCAATGGCAAAGGAGATGGACAGGCACTTCACTAAAGAGGAGATCCAGGCAGCCAAAAAACACATGAGGACATGTTGACGATCTTTAGTTATTAAAGAAATTCAAATCAAGACAACAACGGGATACCATCTCACCCCAACAAAATTGGCCATGATCCAGAAAACACAAAACAACAAATGCTGGAGAGGCTGTGGAGAAAGTGGAACCCTCCTACACTGTTGGTGGGGTTGCAAAATGGTCCAGCCTCTTTGGAAGGCAATCTGGCGCTTCCTTAAAAAAATGGATATCGATATACCATTTGACCCAGTAATTCCACTACTTGGAGTATATCCTACAGAATCAAGGCCTTTCACACCAACGGACACATGCACCAGCACACTGCAGCACAGTCCACGATAGCAAAAAGATGGAATCAACCCAGATGCCCAACAATACAAAAATGGATAGGTAAACTATGGTACATATATTCAATGGAGCACTACGCAATGATAAAGAATAACGATGATTCCGGGAAACATCTCCTAACCTGGTTTCAACTGGAAGACATTATGTTGAGTGAAAGTAGTCAGCGACAATGGGACAAATACTGTATGAGACCTCTATGATAAGATCCCCCAAACAGACTTGTGTATAGAAGAAAAGACTCTTTGACAGCTGCAAGGGCGGGAGGGAGGGACGGTGGGGGTTTAGTTTAGATAGTTACTAGAAATCTAGTTGGGAGAAAGCAGTGACAGCACACGTTAGAAACAAGAACAACATTAAGTGGACTTCAGCATAACTTCAGTACTCCTTCCATCTTAACTCAATACTGCAAGGATAGAGTAGCTGGGGCAGGGGGCAGGGGACCATGCTCTTAGGCGAATTCCACGCCAATTGGCACAACTAGCGTTTTGCTAAGAGAGCTCTCTGCACCCCACATTGGTGAGTGGCGTCTGGGGTCTTAAAAGCTGCCAAGCTGCCATCTGAGGACACAGCAAATGGTCCCAACTCAGCAGGAACGGATGCTCACCAAGGACCAAAATGACATGCGGTAAAGACAACCGAGAAGACAGAGAGACCCACAAGAGTGGGTGCCTACATCGACTTGGGACTGGAAGAACCAGATGGTGCCCAGCCACCACCACTGATAGCCACGATGGAGCTCACAGAGAGGAGTCTCACTGGCAACACAAGAATAAAAAGGGGTGCATCATGAGATCTCCACTAAAAGACCTCAATTGATGGTCCAGCGGTTTTGGGGTTTCTCTAAGAGCATGGCCTCCGGCCCTGATGCTGCCCTTTCCCATAAATTATAACAAAGGTCCACTCTTTGGACAGGAATGGATTGGACTTGGCAATGCAGAGTGACCGTATACTGGAAGCACTTTATGGTTCTATACATCTATAGGATATCATCTTGCTGACCTCTGGCTGGAGGAAGGGGAGTGGGTGGAGAGGAGGGAAAGGAGGCTGTTGGGAGGATGAGACATGTATGGAGCAGAGAGGAACAGTGTGCTGTCACCGGACACGGAGAGCAGTGGAAGCTGCATATAGGTGGGCATGTAAATTTATACGTGAATGTACATTTTCACTCAGTTATTTTAAATAAAAATAAAAAAATAAAAAAAAGAATATTCCAAGATCTATCCTGAAGTACAACACTGTCATGACAATATCCATCCATGCAGCACACTCCTTCTCACCCCACTGTATGTCCTAAGTATACTCAATCACTCCTGCCCGCCCTGCATTCTCTTTGTCCGGACAGGAGCTGCCCAGTTAGTCTCTTGTATCTACTTAAGTCAATCTACTTAAGTCACTTCACCAGCATCATTTTATGTCTTACATTAAAAAAAAAAGACACTGCCATTGATTCCAACTCATAGTTCTAACAGAACTGCTCCATAAAGTGTCCAAGGAGCACCTGCTGGATTTGAACAGCCAACCTTTTGTTTAGCAGCTGTAGCACTTAACTACTATGCCACTAGGGTTTCCAGTCTAATATTTACCTGAAGAGTTGGCTTTGGGAATGGTTTTAGTTCTGAGCTAACAAAGAGCCTGGGGGCCATGTCTTCTGGGGTCCCTTCAGTCTTAGTCAGGCCATTAAGTCTGGTCTTCATACTAGAATTCAAGTTCTGCACCGCAGTTCTCTCCTACTCCATCAGGGACTCTGTGTTGTGTTCCCTGGGTGGTCACTGGGGGTACGATCTAGTTCTCCTGGTCCCAGGCTGATAGGGTCTCTGGTTTACGCGGCCCTTTCTGTCTCTTGACTAAGGACTTCTTTATGTCTTTGGTGTTCTTCAGTCTCCTTTGTTCCAGGTGGGTTGGGATTAACTGAGGCTCTTAAACGGCTGCTTGCTGGCTTTCAAGGCCTCATTGTGACTCACCAAAGCGGGATGCAGAATATTCTCTCAATAAACTTTGGTATGCCAACTGACCCAGATGCCCTCTGAAACCACAGTCCCCGGATCCCCACCAATGCCACTCTTTCCCTCACAGGAAACTTCTTAGCTTTTAGTTTAGTCCACTTGTGCTGAATTCCCCTATATTATGTGTTCTTCCATCCAACTAATTCTTGCCTACTATCTAATGAGAGAATTCTCTGCTCTCTCCCTACCCACTCGTATCTGCTGAGTCAGGTCTCTCAACTCCTTGCTGCTTCTGAATGACCCCTCCTTTTCCCTGTCACTCAGCCTAAATCCTCAACTTTGCCTTTGATGTTCAGGGCTCCTAGACTGTCACAAACCCCTTAAGCAATGATAGGAGTAGCTGGGGAAAGGGACAACTGGTTTCCACAGGATGCATCATCCTATCCGCTTAATTGCTAAAATCTTCATCTGCCGAAGACACCCATCATGTGAGCATTCACATGATACAAACAAATATTTACTTTGGCCCATTAACAGAGATCTGCCCACATACCTCTCCCCCATACCTCTCTGTCTTCAATTTTCCAATTATATTCCTTCTAAGTCCCTGACTATTGACCCAAACCACCAGCCACAGTCCATGAATCAGTATACAGTCACACCTCTGGCCATTTCTCCTTGCCAGCAAAGTGAACAACCAGGTGCACTGCTTGAAGTCCACCCATTGAGAGGATATCCCTTCACCATAATACTTCAGGGAGCTTCCAGAATCTATGGTTTAGTGAGCCAATCAAATAAACCATTATATCCTTTCCTAATTTCTCAAGCTGAAACATTAAATGAGAAATCTGTGCTTGCTATTATTCTTAAGAGCCGTTGAACTGGTTCTGACTCACAGTCACTGTTTAGGACAGAGTAGAATTGCCCCATGAAATTTCCAAAGGCATGCCTGGTGGTTTCAAACTGTTGAACTTTTGGTTAGCAATCAAGCTCTTAACCACTGTGCAACCAGGTCTGCAATCTGTGTTTAGTGGGCCCATGTGAATAAACTCTGACTGACCCATCTTTACGTCCCTTGTACAATTACCCCACACCCTTCATAGCCATTCACATACACATTCCCTAGATTTCTGCTTGTACATATTAAAACAGTTAAGCAAGTCTTTCAGAGTGCAGTGTATCTCCTGCTGGGTCACACTGTGTACTTCTCCTTTTAGGGACTGCTGGAATTTAAGTCTAGTTATAGGTCTAGAAGCCAAAATGTGCGGTTGAAAAGTGTTTTGAACATATTCAGCATTGTACCACAAGCCATCTGTCCCAGGCCTCAGGCAATGACTAAAGCAGTTCTTTAGACACAGATGGGTTAATCCTATCAGATGTCGTTAGAGGAGGTAATAATGGTTTTATAGTGGAGAGTGGTTTAGCAGACAAAGATGGAGTAATCTCTTCAAATGGGAGAGAACTGATTCTGTTGGTAGGAGTGATTCAACAGAATTTAGGAGTTCACTGTCCCCAGCTTCCTGATTACCTGCCCATGTTCCCATTCCAAGTTTCAGGATCCTATTTCTGTCCAGTCAATGCTCCTACTACACTAGGTTGGGAATTGAGTAGGCACTGCAATTCGGCCACTTTTATAAGCCTGTGGGACTTTTTATTTTTTCACAATATCAGCTCTGTTATTACAATAAATAAGGCTTTCTTTCAAAGCACAAGTAGAAACTTTAGGTCATTTATGCAACCCTTCAGCTTTAACTCTGAAGCCCTGAGTTTATCTCTTTCTCCCATTACTTTGTCTAGAAAAAGTAGGCTCAACCAACCACCATCCTTATACTTCCCTTTACTGCATGAAGGTCACACCCCCAAGGAAATTCCCTGTCAATTGTTCGGTTATTTGCAGCAGACAGGTGATCACATTTTACCAGATCTCCCATCTTGGAAGGAATTACATTATGACTGTCAAACTACATAACTGGCAAACCACTGAGCACCTTGGTCCAAACGAGCTGACGCACAACCTTGCCATTTACAGTACTTAAAATGAATTTCATCACACTAAGAACTTGTGTATCAAAGGCATTATCAAAAACAAGGGACAACCTACAAAATAGGAGAAAATGTGTGCCAATTATATATCTGTGAGGGTCTAATATTCAGAATACATAAAATACTCTTACAATTAAACAGCAAAAAGACAAACAACCTGACTAAAACTCAGGAAAGGATGTGAATAAATCTTTCTCCAAGAAAGACATAATAACAATGACCAAAAAAAAAAAAAAAACCACATGAAAAAATGCTCAACATCATTAGTCTTTAGGAAAATGCAAACTGAAACCACAACTTCATATCCACTCCAACCCAAAACCAAACCCACTGTCGAGTTGATTCTGACTCATTGTGACCCGGTAGGTCAGAGTAGAACTGCCCCATCGAGTTTCCAAGGAGTGCCTGGTGGATTTGAACTGCCGACCTTTTAGTTAGTAGACATAGCACTTAACCGCTATGCCACCAGTTTTTTCACATTCACTCCAAAAAAAAAACAAAACCCCACAAACCCAGTGCCATCGAGTTGATTCCAACTCACAGTGACCCTATAGGGCAGAGTAGAATGGCTCCACGGAGTTTCTGAGGAGCACCTTGCAGATTCAAACTGCTGACCCTTCAGTTAACAGACATAGCACTTCGCGATGCCACCAGGGTTTCCACATAGCCACTAGGCCAGCTTTAATACAAAAGAAAGAAATACTGGTGAGCATATAGAGAAATCAGAATCATCGCTCACTGCTGTCTGGAATTTAACATGGTTCATCCACCATGGAAAATTTTGGTAGTTCTTTAAAAATTACTGTGACGTTGTTGTGCTGAGGTGCCACAGAATTGATTCTAACTCATTGCAACCCTATGTACAACAGAATGGAACACTGCCCAGTCCTCTGGCATCCTCACCATCACAGTTATGTTTCAGCCTACTGTTACAGACATTTTGTCATTAAAGGTCTTCCTCTTTTGCTGACCCTCTACTTAACCAAGCATGATGTTCTTCTCCAGGGACTGATTCTCCTGGTAATATGCCCCAAAAGGAGAATTCCAGCTTTACGTCTTCCAAGACATGGTATATTCACTATTCTTCACCAGCACCATCATTCAAAGCCATCAATTCTTCATCAGTCTCCTTATTCACTATTCCAGCTTTCAAATGCATATAATTCAATTGGGCCATGCATAACTTACTCCTCAAAGTGACATCTTTGCTTGTGGTCCTTTGCAGCAGATTTGTCCAATTCAATAGATTATCTGACATCTGGACTACTTCCGTGGGCACTGATTACGGATCCAAGTAAAATATTATCCTTGACAATTCCAATCTTTTCTCTTTTTGTCATGATATTGCTTATCAGCCCATGTACAACGATTTTTGTTTGCTTTGAGATGGATCCCTACTGAAGGCTGTAGTCCTTGATCTTCACCAGTAAGAGCTTCTAGTCCTCTTCACTTTCAGCAAGCACGGTTGTATCGTCCGCATATCGCAGGTTGTTAAGTCTTCCTCCAATCCTGATGCTGTGTCCTTCCTTACTCAGCCCAGCTGCTCCAATTATTTGCTCAGTATACAGACTGAGTAAATATGGTTAAAGCATACAACTTTGACCACATGTCTCCTGACTTTGAAACACACAGTATCCCCTTGTGTTTCAACAACTGCTCTAGTCTATGTACAGATTCATCTTCAGCACAATTAAGTGTTAACGAAATCCCCATTCTTTGCAATGTTATGTACTATTTGTCATGAGCCATACAGTCAAATGTCTTTGCATAGTCAATAAAACACAGATAAACATCTTTTGGTATTTTCTGCTTTCATTCAAGATCCATTTGACTTCATTAAAGATATCCCTCTTACCAAATCCTCTTCTGAATCTGGTTTGAATTTCTGGCAGTTTCTTACTGATGTACCATTACAAATCTATCTGAATGATCTTCAGCAAAATTTTTCTTATGGATGATATTAATGATATCGGTTACTGTTTGTTAATTACCTTTCTTTGGAATGGGCACAAATATGGATCTCTTCCAGTCAGTCTTCTAAATTTCTTGGCATAGACAAGCGCATACTTCTACACAGCATCCATTTGTTCAAATATCTCAATTGGTATTCCATTAATTTCTAGAACCTTGTTTTCTGCTAATGGCTTCACTGTAGTTCAGACTTCTGCCTTCAGAACTAGTAGTTCCTGATCATGTACTACCTTCCTGAAATGGGTGAATGTCCACCAATTCTTTTTGGTACAGTGAGACCTGGTGTAGTCTTTCCGTCTTCTTTTGATGCTTCCTGAGAAATACTGAATGAAGCATATTCTTCACCAGCACCACTCTATGTTCAGTATTACAACTCGAGTCTCAAATTTTTCCTTCAGTTCTTTCAGCGTAAGAAATGTCAAGCCTGTTCTTCCCTTTGGGTTTCTAACTCCCAGTCTTTGCATGTTCCATTGTAATACTTTACTTGGTCTTCTTAAGCTGACCTTTGAAGTCTTCTATTCAGCTCCTTTACTTCAACATTTTTTCATTACTTTAGCTAGTCTGTGTTGAAAAGAAACTTTCCCAAAGTCTCTTTTGATACCCTTTTTGATCTCTTCTTTTTTTCCTATCTCTTTAATGACTTTTTGCTTGTTTTTATGTTTTTTAATTTTATTAAGTAAAAGTTTAAAATTAAAATCAGTGTGCCATATGAAACCCCGTACATCCCCCATACTACTCTAACTGCTCTGCCCCCACGCTCCCCACCCATGACAGCACACTCCTCCTTTCTACCCTGTACTTCCCACAGCCATGCAACCAGCACCTGTTCCCCCTCCACCATCTCAACTCACCTCGGGACAAGAGCTGCTCAAATAGCCTCACATATCTATTTAAGCAAAGAAACATATTCTTCGTTAGTATAACTCTGTCTTACAGTTCAGTCCAATCTTTGTCTGACGAGTTGTTTAAGTATTAGCCTCAGCTCTGGGCTAAGAGAGTCCAGGGGTCATGCCCTAAGGGGATCCTCCAGTCTGACAGACCATCATGTGTGGTCTTATTGAGTTCTAGTTCTGCACACCTATTTTTCTCCTGCTACATTACAGACTTTACACTGTGTTCCCTGTCAGGGTAGTCACTGCTAGTGGCTGGACACCATCTAGTTCTTCTGGTCTGATGCTGATGTAGTATCTGGATCATATGGCACCTTCTGTCAGCTGGGCTCATATTTTCCTCATGTTTTTAAGTCCTTCATTCTCCTCTGCTCCAGGTGGACTGAGACCAACTGATGCTACTTAGATGGCTACTTCCTAGCTTTTAAGACCCCAGATGCCACTCACGAAAGTGGTATCCTCTGCTCCAGGTGGACTGGGACCAATTGATACTACTTACATGGCCACTTCCTAGCTTTTAAGACCCCAGATGCCATTCACAAAAGTGGTATGCAGAACATCTTAAAAAAAAACAAACAAAACTTAACTACACCAATTAGCCTAGATGGCCCCTGAAACTGTGGTCCCCAGCCTCCTGTCCTTAAAAATATGAGGTTGTATTTAGAAAACCTTTTAACTTTTGGTGCAGCCCAGCTGTGCTAACCTCCCTTCTACTGCATACTGTCACTCTCTAACCCAATTCCTATTTACTATCTATGGAAACCCTGGTGGCGTAGTGGCCAAGTGCTACACCTGCTGACCAAGACGTCAACAGTTCAAATCAAACAGGTGCTCCTTGAAAACTCTACGGGCCAGTTTTATTCTGAACTACAGGGTGGCTATGAGTGAGAACCAACTCAATGGCACGTAACAATACCATCTAATCTATGAGTACCTCTCTTCCTGCCTCCTCCCGTTTTGTAACCATCAAAGATCATTTTCTTCTGCGCTTAAAACTTTTCCTAAGTCCTTATAATAGTGGTCTCACACATCATTTGATTTCTGGATTGCTGCTTCCACTGGTGTTAAGCGTAGATCCGAGTAAAATGACATCCTTGTCAACATCAATATTTTCTCTATTTATCATGATGTTGCTAACTGACCTAGTTGTTAAGATTTCTGTTTTCTTTATGTTGAGGTGTAATCCATATTGCAGGTGATAAAGATCACTAAGTGCTTTCACTTGTAGCAAGCAGAGTTGGGTCATCTGCATAAGGAAGGTTCTTAACGACTCTTCCTCCAACGCTTGTGTCAAATTCTTCTTTTCATAGTCCAGCTTCTTAGATTATGTGCTCAGCAGACACACTGATTATGGTGAAAAGATACAACCCTGACGCACATCTTTCTTGACTTTAAACCATGCAGTATTCTCCTTTTCTGTTGCAACAACTGCCTCTTGGTATAAGTACAGATACCTCATGGGCACAATTATATACTTTGGAATTCCCATTCTTTGCAATGGTATCCATAATTTGTTGTGATTCACACAGTCAAAGGCCTTCACATAGTCAATAAAAACATCTAGTATAACTAGTAAAACAATGTTTAACCTTGAGCATTACAATCTTTTAAGAACTATCTATACAAGATCAAATCGACAACAGCAACTCAAAAAATTAGCTATGAACCTTCAAAGGCACTGATGTGATTTCAACAAGTGAGGGACAACTCAGAAAAGCAGGGTGAGAATGGCTGCACAACTCAAGAATGTAATCAATGTCCCTAAATTGTACATGTAGAAGCTGTTGAGTTGGTGTATATTTCGCTGTGTGTACTTTCAACAACAACAAAGAATTTAGGAAAAGAAAAAACACCTACATATTCATGGCTGTAAAAGGCAGTTAAATGTCAAAATATATTTTAGTATGAGTTGGATCTCAAAATATAATTTTAAAGTTTCTCAATGCTATTCATCTGACAGCCATTTATCAAGAAGGTACCATGCACAGCCACCATTCTTGGTGCTGGAATGTAGACCCTGTACTCTTGGAGCTTACATTCCAGAGGGGAAGTGACAGACTATAAGTAATATAAAGAAAGTGAATAATGTTAGATAGAGATGAGAGCAACAGAGGAACACACAGAATGTGAAAAGGGCTGCAATTACAACACATCATAGTCCATTTTCTATATTATTCAAATTTTATAGTGTATTGCTTATCAAATGAGGAAAAATAGAAATGTTAATACACTAAAAATTAAATGAACTTTTTTTTAAAAAATAATATTGAGATGAAATGCACAAAACTTAAAATTCGCTGAACAACTTAGTGGCATTTACTACATGTACAATGTTGTGTAATCACTGCCAACTCTATCTAGTTCTAAAACATTTCCAGCACTTCAAAGTAAAACTGTTTATCCACTAAGTAGTTTTACCTTGGTTAAAAACTTTATTTAAAAAGTTACACCAGACCACAATTGATGGTCCAATGCCCTGGGACTTCCCTGGTAGATCTGCTGCTGTCCCAGATCATTATTCATTACCGAGGTCAACTCTTCAGACAGGAATGGACTGGACTTGGGGACATGGGGTAGCCATATGGTGTGTCCACTTTCTGGTTCTATCTAGAGGATCCTTTCCTACTGGCCTTTTACCAGAACACACACAAAGCAAAGGGTGGAGAGGAGGGGACAGGAGATTCTTAGCAGGATATGACATGTACAGAATGGTAAGGAAGAGTGTGCAGTCACCAGGCCAGGAGACTAGAGAGAACTGCAGATACAGGGGCATGCAAATTTAACTTGGATCGCATACGGCTTTCACTCAATCACAATAAAATAAATAGAAAGTTATACCAAAACATCACATATTTCGCATTTTAAAATAATGTCTAAGTGGGTCTATAATATCACTGTAAAACAGATTTTCAAGTTAAAAAAAGTTGGGCAGTGCCATACGGTATTATCACTAAACTGACCTTGAGCCTCATGTGACTCATACTCCGATCAGTGGTTCTCAGTCAGGGGTGATTTTAACCTCCAGGGAAACACGTGTCAATGTTTGGAGACACTTTGATTGTTATAACTATGGAGGGTGCTACTGGCATCTAGTAAAAAGGGGTCACGGATGCTGCTAAATACTCCACAATTCAAAGGACAGTCCTTGGTAATAAAGAATCATCCAGCCAAAAATACAACAAGCATTGAGAAATCCTGCTCACAAACAAGTAATAGTGATAACAGGTGAGTCCTTCAATAGAGAGTGCCATTCAGTGCCACAGGACAAGAGTGACCGGCATGAAGGGGAAGAGGATAGAAATGCAAAAGCTGGTGGCATCTGAGATTGGCCGTGAGGGACAGGAATAAAGAGTGAGGATTACACAAAGAAGGCACAGCATGAGCACAGTGGTAGACACACACATCAGTGTGCAGCATCCACAAATTCAGTGGGTTCTGATGCACTGTGGAAAGGAACCCTGGTGGTATAGTGGTTAAGCACTTGGCTGCTAATCAAAAGGTCAGAGGATGGAACATACCAGTTGCTCAGAGGAAGGAAAACCCTGGTAATCTATTCCAGGGAAGGCTGTCGCTAGGTCCCGTTGAGTCAGTTCTATCTCATGGTGACCTAGTTCTGCGCAATCCTCACACCTCTAGATATGTTTGCATCCACTGTTGCAGTGATCATGTCAATTCATCTTTTTGAGGATCTGTCTCGTTTTTACTGACCTTCTACTTTACCAAGCATGATGTCCTTCTCCAAGGACTAGTCCCTCTTGATAGCATTCTCAAATTATGTAAGACAAGGTCTTGCTCTCCTTACTTTTAAGGAGAATTTTGGTGGTAATTCTTAGATTACAGTAAAGACTACAGACTAGGCAACATTACAGGACAGTTCTACTCTGCCCTATGGGTCACTATCAGTAGGAATGGACTGGAAGACACACAATAGCAATGAGTGATGGTTAGCTTCCATTCGGTAAACCCTTCTTTATATAACGAATGCAATTCTAAGAACATGTAAATCCAATTACATTTTAAATGTATATAACCACATGGCATTCCTCAACTGCCACGTACTAAATTTTCTTAAAGCAAGATCTCCTGCTTTATAATTTTACACAGTACCACACATAGCCTTCCGCCAGAAATTTAGATCAAGGTAGTATGATCCACTGGAAAGAACCATAACCTAGGATTGAACCCAGATGCTTGATTAAATTGCTGGGGAAACTGGAGCTAGTCTACAGACTTCCTCTGTGAACTGAGAAGACTGCTCCAGATGTTCTCCAAAGACTTTTCATATACTGAGCTATGATTCCACCCCTAATCCAATTTACTGTTAGAAAAGTTAGCCCACAATCTTTAATTTTCTTCTTTGCATATGTAGTTTCATGTGGAAAAAATCCCTCTTTTCTTTTTTTTATATATTAGCTTTTATAAAAAAACTGGCAAAATTTACCTATAGTGAAATGCAGATCTTCAATGTACAAGGTGACGAGTTTTGATACCCCTGCGAATGCACAACCCCCATCTATCATGACACCTTTCTGGTCTGATACACATTCCCTAGTGGGTCCCCTACTATGTGCCCACCGTACTCCTGCAATCACAGAACATACACTGCACCAGGGGGGTTTGTGTATGGCTGAACTCCTCAGGCCCTTGTCGGTGTTGGGTGAGCCAAGGCCTCTTATATCCAGCTTTATTCCCAGCCCCAGCACGGTGCTATGGGCCCCTCCAAACCCAAACCAAACCTACTGCTATGGAGTCGATCGCGATTCATAGCGGCCTTACATGCCAGAACAGAACTGCCCCATACAGTTTCCAAGGAGCGCCTGGTGGATTCAAACTGCTGATCTTGGGTTTACAGGCGTATCACCTAACCACTATACCACCAGGGCTCCTAGAAAAACGTCAGTGACTTCCGTTAACTCTGTATGTCAGTGATTTTTAAGAGCTTTGTGTTAAGTGGAGTAGCTTGTTTCTTCTGGACTAGTTACTAGAGTCTAAAAACGCTATATATTAAGTCTGTACTCATGATGTAGTGAATGATGAAGTAAATGCTGCTTTTCTAAGATTTCTTCATTTCATGCACTAAAATATCTGGCAGAGTCCCGGTGGCACAGGGGTTAAGAGCTATGACCGCTAACGAAAAGGTCTGCTGTTCAAATTTACCAGCTGTTCGTTGAAAACTCTATGGGGGCAGTTCTCTGTTGTATAGGGTCGTTATGAGTCATAAGAGACCTAACCGAAAGAGTTTGGGTTTTCTGATTTACATAGTACCCGCCTCAACAATCCAGTTGCTGAGAGGACGAGCGCCATCCAGCAGAGACACGCCTGCCTGAACACTGCCTAGCCTCATTCATGGAACGTAAACTGCGGAGGCCCGGTCAGGGGTTCTTCACGTGCCCCAAGTCTGGGAGGTTAACGCTGCTCTCAGCACCCGACCTCCCGGTACCCAAACAAGAACGGGCCGACCGGCTGGGATCCACCTCACCCGCCATTCCGCCGCCACCACTACCTCATGACGCTGGGAAAAGGATGAGGGAATGACACAACAAGGACCCATAGCTGACCCCAAACACCCTATTCAATGGATAGCCCAACACCCACCGGTTGCAAAGCACTCACCACCACCCGGGCGCAGTCGCCGAGTGCCACGCGGGGGCGGGGCTAGCTGCAGGCCTGGTGCGCGCGCATGCGCCGACGCCCCTGCCGCTGTCAACCCGGAAGGCCGGCGCAGAGCGGTTTCCCCGGGCGCTTTTCGACCCAGGTGTTGAACACGCCCCTGAGGACGGACGGGGGGGTTCCCACACTTTTTTTTTTTTTTATTCAATCTTATCAGTTATTTACAAGGATGATGGGAAAAAACAGTGTAATGTTTTAGATTCAGTTCAAATTGAGAAACCAAGAACAAATGTTTTGAGTTACTCAAGACTTGGTCTCTTCTGTTCACCTGTAGAAGTTAACTAGGATATTAAATCGAGGTTTTATGACACTGGTAAGATTAGAAAACGTAAAACCTGAAATAAAACCAGCGCACCTTAATCAGATTTTTTCCACAGTATCATTGCCTTCCTAAATTTACTGTGGTTAAATCTACCCGCCGGCATTTTTTTTATTCTGGGGTTTGCTGTGAAGAATGCAAGATCCGACTGGTGTGTGAAACGCGTTGTGGACAAGCTGTCTTCTTCACACGGAAATAAAACCAGCTACTAACGTGGCAGGCAGGTAACTGACTGTGAGGCAGCAACATTCTCTATGAAAATGTACTGAAACGTGAGACGCTTCTGGATCAGCTGACTTGGTTGAGTGCCTTCACAGGTTGGAGTACACTGAACCAAACGTTGTTCCAGCACCCAGCCCTGGACCTGAGCACAAGGCAAAGCACTTGTTAGAAAAAGTCCCTTCCACCTTGGCAGGTGCTCAATTCTAAGTGACGTATTTATTACCCGCCCCCTCGCCCCCCCCAGCAACAATGCGCATTATGTTCCTTTCTTCCATTTTCGTTCCAACTTCGTGTTTTTATGTTCTGCTGGTCAGTTTGAAAGTCCTTCTGGTATCAAGTGCGGTTATGTGTAAATGAAATGGCCGGCTACCAACTGGTGTGTTTCAGTAGCTCATGAAACAGAGTTTGTAACGCTGGGTACACCATAACGTCTACGTTGAGATCTATTGCAAAGTATGCTTCATTTGAATTTTTCAAACTGATGACAAGTCATTAAGCCAAGTGTTTCAAAACCAGGTGTATATTCAACAGAGGAACAGGAAAGAAAAGGTATCAAACTTAGGAGAAAAAAAATTAACATGAACCAAGAAACAATAACCAACTTTTATGGCAGTATATTTTTTTTTACAGAGGTAGTGTTTCCATTGTTCCATACAGAGGAGACTGCCTTGGCTTGTAATTTAACAGAAAAGTTTATGTTAAAGCAAATTATTTTGGGTTTGAACATTTAAACTTTCAAAACTTGTAATGTTTAAAAGCAGGTAAGGCAAATACTTTCATGTAATGTGGATCACTTACTATACAGTATTTTAAAATTAAGTGACCATAGGTGTCAGAAAGTTCAAATCCTTATACCTCTATCAATAGTGCTGATCCCTCAGACAGCAGTCAGCAATATGCAAAGATTAATATTTCCCTAGTGAAACATTTGCACTGTAATGGTTTTCACATTATCAAAATTTTAAATACCAAAGGCAAAGTTATTGTCATTGAAATAAAGGAGAAATTACTTAAGTTACAATGGATTTGAAAGATACTTTTCAGATTAATTTCATTTTAGGAATTACTCCTTTTGCATATTCAAAAAGGATTTCTGTTCCTATCTAAAAGTCAAATCCCTTGTGGAAATAGTGCAGAAAAAGAAACTAACTCTGGGAAGAATCAGTTTTCCTATTTATATTACTTTAAAAAAACAACTATCCATTACCTATAAATACAGTGAACACACATTTTTCTTCCATATTTGAGTGCTTTATCACCAAATTACTCAGAAATTATTTGTTCTAGTTGTTCTAGTTCTCTAGAATTCAGTCCAATAAGATACTTTGAGAAAAGACTGTAAACTGAGGAAAATCTGGTTAAGATCTTTCAGAGCTTCACAATGGGTGTGAGTGTATTAAAGCCTTTACAGTCACAGTAAAGAAATCCATTTATTTCTCACACTGTAACAGACATGAAACTAGTGATGTATGAAACTTTCGGAATCACAGGCAACTTTTTATTGTAGGAATAGGAATAAATTCAGCAGAAATTGTAACTGGCTTTAAATAAAAGTACTTTCTCATTTAAAAGAAAATAAAAACCCATTGCCATTGAGTCGAGTCGGACTCATGGCGACCCTAGTTAGAAGAAAAAGGATATAGTAACTAGTACGGTGGGCTTGATCACAGTACCACTGTGGTGGCTGACTAGTTCTATGAAGATCACATCCGTTAATGTGGATATATCACAGAATAGAAAATGAATCATCAAGGGCTTAGATGCCATGTTAGGACCCATTTATCTAACGAAACTGTTCTTGGGAAGAAAATCTCTAAATATAATGGAATTTGTTGAACATATATTTTATACATCACTGTGTTTTCAAAAATTTTCGTGGGGAATAATAACCCTTACGATCCCATGATACGGCTGACAGAAGCAAGGCAATTCATGTGGATGCCACGTGGCCAGGCAGGAACCGAAGGGAAGGCTCTGTCTGTGCTGTGCTCTACCTCTTCTAACAGCTTCGCCAGACCAGAACCAGAGAGGACCAACTGGGCCAGCGCAATCACGAGCAGGTGTGCAAATGACCATCACCACCTACGATTCCAGGCTGACTGAACTGAGTATCTGTCAGACTAGCCAAGCAAATTATCAAAAACGGCTAGCACTGAAATAAAAATAGTTTTTCAAACTGTTTCATTATCCTCACTCATGAGCTCTGGGAACTATCCATGACTTGCCTCAGTCTCTCTGATTCTAGACAGTAACCATAATTTACACGGAAAATGTACAACGTGGATCCATGTGCTATGACTGAAGTCGTATGCTACCACTATGTGCTGTATGGAATTTCCAAGCAAAGGATTTTCTCAATAATTTCATCAAGAATGTTCTTTGCTTGTATTTAATTTTAAATCAAAGTTAAAACCAAACTGACACTTGAGATTACATAGAATGCACAGACTGGGATCTTATGTTCATAAACAAAACCAACCCATAATTAATCAACACACCCAAATCATCATTCATAAAAATTAACCCATTGCCACCGAGTCAATGCTGACTCATAGCAACCCTATAGGGCAGAGTAGAACTGTCCCACCGGGTTTCCAAGAAGTGGCTGGTGGATGTCAACTGGTGACTTTTTGGTTGGCAGCCTGAGTTCTTAACCACTGTACCCACAGGGCTCCCATCATTCATAAGAAACTCAATATAAACCTATGGTATTTTTGGAGTATACCACTTTCTTAAGGATTTTTGTATTTAGGACCTTAAAAATCATTTATAGCTCTCTCAAATGACAGACAGTTGGCCTGTGCTTTAGTAATCGTAAAGAGGAAATAAAGACTGGAAATACACTTTACCTAGTCCTTATAAACAACTTGATTTTTCTTTCTCCATCCTTTTAAGTGTAATCAAGTCTGAATATAACCTAAGAATAAATACATTTTTTAAACTGCATTTTCTTCCTTAAAAATTTAACTCAACTGTATGTTCCTAAGATTTAAATTGGGCAGAGGGAGGAGAGTCTGTCTAGCATGTAACAGATCGGTGATTCTCCACTTTCCCTAAAAGGGCAAAAAGAATGACTCAAACTACTAAAATGTTAACTACACATATGCCCAAATCCAATGATTGGGCTAACAGCTCATTTTTTCTCTAAGGCTGTTGGCTGAGGTAAAAATAAACATACTAAATATTATAGAATATAAACAAAATTTTTATTTTCTTTCTAAGTACTGGGCATTCTGTTAGGGTTGGGGCGTCTCCTACAAGATAATGCAAGTTTAGTTACACAGATACTTTGTTTTTTTAATGACTGTGTAAGGTCACCTGTGTCAATCATTCTATGATGGTAAACAAACTAGCACCATTTCAACATGTTTCATAAAAGAGAGTCTATCTAAAGATCCATGAACAAATCACACACAATCAAAACAAAAATGTAATAAAAATATTTAGTGAAAAGACATATTTTAACTCCCATTTATGAATTTTAAAAATACAAATAAAAGTTTATAAATTTGATAGTTACTAGCTCAATACACAGCCTTGATTTACTTCTTAAAACTGTATGGAAGCATCTTTTGAAACATCAAATGCAACTTTACACCTTCATAGTTATGTTCAGTAGAGGTAAATATTTAAACACTATACTCATCCCTGGGTTTCTTTAAAAAACTGAAAACTCTTAGTGTAAGTTAAAAATTTTAATTATATTTATAAATTTTAAAAATTTTACACATGCTTAACAGTAGCTGTGCTACCACTTTGTGACCATTAAACCACAAGCTCACTGCATGGAGCTCCTTTCTTCGTTCAGAGACCATATCACAATACCAATATTTGGAATTTGTCACAATCTATGTGGTAAAAGACACCACACCAGGAAGCCCACACTAAGACACGCCTGAGGCCAAATCCCCATTAAGCACACAGTGCAGATGCAGTATTTAATTTCAGATTAGGAAAACGAGCTATTAGTACATGACAGCTTCTAATAGCTGGAGGGCCAATAACGCAGGCTGAAAAAGAGAAAACAAAACTTTTCTACTTCTGGGAAGGCCTTGGAAAAAGTAAAGAAACCACAATGGATGAGCAGTCAACAGGTCTGTGGTGCAGCCGTAACTCCCAACTTTTGGAATATTTCAGTCCTCAGAAAGACTTAGCATGGAGAGCTGGAGGCCAGAAACAGTTTTCCATCCTCTTTAAAACAGAATGGAAGCCCATTATTAACCTTGTATCTTTACCTGAACCAAACATATTCTTTGGCTAAATAAAGTCATGGGTTCCCATTATAATCATTTAGGCATATTTCACATTTCTAACACCTATACTAAAATGTTTAAACTTTAAACACAGTACTTCAAATCAACTCGATCCCAAAATTTGGACAATTTTAAATTTTAGAAAATTAATGTTTAAGACAATTTTAAATGTAGTATTTTCAAAACAGTTTCTAAGTCAACGAATATCTACTTACACTTAAAAATAATTTAAAACATTACATCCTCAATCAGCTATGTTGTTTGCAGTAAAATTCAAGGAAAAAATAAGAATGTTAGTAACCCATATCCCAATCAGTTCTTTATTCCCTAGTTTAAAGAAACCTTAAGAAGTACTGAGGTTCCTTCTGACTGGAGAAGTTAATATTTTACTCAAAAATCAGTAACAACCATCCATCAGAGGCAACTTAGTAATGTCTAATGATACCACCTCAAATGACAGAGGAGGCAAGCTGAACACAGGTAAATTACAGTACAGAAAAACAGTATCCTAAAGGTTAACTGACACTGAACTAGGGTGTTCAAACCTGAAACTTTTGACATTTACAGCTAGTCTATACAAGTATTAACAGATATGAGAATGTAAAGACTTGACATTTTAGGTAAAAGACAAAGTTGAATCAAGTAAGGGGGTGTTAAATAATGTTGAATGTGGAGAGATAATACAGATATTTGGGTTTGAAATAAAAATTATGGGGAAAAAAGGTAATAGCTACCAATCTGAAAAGAGTAATGCACTATAATACATGTTTTATAATGAAATATGATTGAAGTCTTACAATTAGTTTGAAAAATATTGCAATTTTTTTTTCTTTACATAAAATACCATGCTTTGTGCAGACAAAAATTCAGTGCAATGATGTTAACATGCTACTGTCTTCCAATAGATTAAGCTACAACAAGGGAGAAAGACCTGATTAACTGCTGAAAAGGACATTGTCAGACACACTGTCATGGAGGTTAGTTTGCAAGGTATCCATCCAGCCAGGAGAAGAATCATGACAGCAAACCCATCATTTTTCACAGAGCTATGACGCGACACAGTTACCTGTTGCTATTATATGAATATAAATTATAAAATTACAAGGTCCTTGGTGATTGTGCCTTGGGAAACAAATGGGCCAAATAAAATAAAATAAATCAAAGAATTAATTGAAAATCAGAGGTTAAAAGATGCTATATGAACTGCAAAATTTTTATAAAACACAAAAATATAAAAATCAAACCGGGCACAGATAATGTTTCTGTCTTTAAAAATACTTTGACTATTTAATAGTTTTGATAGTAAAATCAACTTACTAGAATTAAGCCAGTGTTTTTGACAACCACTGGGCCAACAGCATTTAAAAGGGGTGGGGTGGGGAACAGGATTCTTTAAAATGCTAACAAACAAAACAAAAGACAAAACTGAACAAAATGAAACAAGACCCAATCTAAACAAATAGCCAATCAGGCAAACGTATACACAAACACCCTGGAGACAGTCTAGCCATTGCAATTAAGTGGCATCCCCATTACCTATAAAAAAAGGTGATGGCCTCCCCTCACGCCCCTTGTTTGCCACTTATCTTACTAATTTGGTCCAATCTGAAGTACATGATATTTTAGTTAAAACTGATCTAATAAAGTTGCACTACTGTAAAAGCATCTGGGCAAATTTAGCAAATGAATTTTCATCTGGATAACAAATCATTAAATACAGATGACTGTATATTCACCAAGGCCTTCCCTTCCTGCTCATATTGTTGTTTACTAGTAACTTGATCATAGTCTCATGGCCAGCAGACCTACCCAGCCAGCTGCCTCTCTCAGTACCCTCTGGCAAAGGGCCTCTGATACACACACATGGATACACGTGACGCACAGCTAGGGAGAAAGCCTGAGGGGGTAGCAAAGCAAATACCAAAAACAATCAAAGTAATTACTCCTACACATGACTTCAAGTTCTCTAGCGAAAACAAAACTAAGCTAAACTAAAACAAAAACAAAGAAGAAACCTAAAAATACATGCGCTGTTCAAAGTATTTTTTAAAATACAAAGAAAAGTTTACTTCGTAAGTATTAGACTAGATTTTTTCCCCCCAACAGTCTGGTAAGACCTTTTTGCTCTACCTAAATTGGTATTCAATTGTGATTAAATTAAGAGAGAAATGTTCTTCGAAAGTTATGGCTCTTTGCCTTGCAAGTCACTCACATCTAATGTCACATGCACAGGCTGTATGTAATTTAGATGCTCCAGTTTTGTTAACTATATCTGCTTTGAAATAGCTGAGTTATACAAAGTTTTGCACAGGATACAATGTGAAGACACACACACTATATGCAATTCAGATATAAAAATACATTCGAAGGATGGTTTTGCATATAGGCATCAAGAACATAGCAGAAAGAGAAAACCCACTCCTCCAAACCGAAGCATACCTGTACCACAGAGTCCTCTATTTGTCACTGTGTTGTGATGTTAGTATTGCAAAGAATTTCACATGTCTGCAGTTTATAAAAATGAACCTTCATTTCCATAATTGAAGCTGGATCACAGAATTAAGGGGAGCATGGCAGCAGTACAAAAGCCCTGATTAGAAAAAAACCAAACTAGAGGAGCTAAAATGAACTTTTTAATCCTTTAAATGAAATTCGTGTAGCTCCTGTGGATTGCATATAACACCCACTTTAGCATAATTATTATCCTTATTGCCCCAATGTACAATAATAGTCTGTATGAGTAAGTAATTTACATCCTTTAAAATAATTATTGCTTAAGCAAGCCACTCAAGAGATTATTAGCCAGGAGCTATGTGGCTGGTTAAAAACACACTCAAAATTAGACTTGCCTTTCATCTCACTCATTAACCCACATAAATACTTTACGATCAAAAGGGGCAACAGATTCATAGCAGCTAACACCCTAAACCAACTCTGAAGCATCAAGACTTGATTTCTTACTAAAACAAATCTCTCTTTTTGTTTTAATTTTCTTCTTTGAAATTAAGGCAATGAAATGGCTACGGTTCCTCAAGTTCTCTTTACAGACCAAAAATATACACGTAATTTCCTCAAGTTCAGGCGTCAGAGTACGACACAGACTTGTATTACACAAAACCCACGACACCGTGTTGATGTTATAAAGAGAGAGCAGCATGTGCATGTGCTAAAAAGAAGCCCCAAAACACCTGGTACTGTTTTTTCTTTCTGCTGAATCACAAACTTAATCATTAAAAGGACAAAGTTTGAAAGTGTTTTCAACATCTTCTGCATCAGTTTTCAATTTTGGGGGGTGGCGGTGGGCAGCTTATTAAAAATAAAGATTCCAAAGTCCAACCATCAGAAATTCTGACTCTGAACGTCTAGGATTGGGCCCAAGAATGTACCTTTCCCACCAGCTCCTCAAGCGATGCAGGTGATCCATGGACAACATTCTGAGGAACACTGGCTTTAGCCATGTATCTACCTAATGTTTAAAAACAAAATTTCTAAACTTTGGCTAGCCACTTATATTTTGATAAAAGGGGAAAAGGCACTGAATATATATTTTGTGGTGCCCGTAACTGTTTGCACATATATGGAGTTTCATCCTGAAAATTTTTTAAATCACCATTCAAAATCTACAACACTTATATGACAAAGTGTGGCTAACATCTAACAGCAGAAGCAGATTCCAAGTTGACCTCTCCTGTTTCACTGCATCATGTATCAAACTTTCGGGCTCTCCAAAATCCAAAATGGCCAAAGAACTGAGGAACAGGAACAAGACTCAAGTCAACTTTCGGGAATTCAGTGCACTTTGCAGAAAGGATCTAATTTAAGCATAAAGTTTGTTATTTATTTTACACAAAGGAGGCCACCAACATTTGCCATAAATTCTTCTAAACTCTTTAGGAAGGCCATCTTCTGCTTCCGATCCAGCGCAGGGGGAGTACTGCTCGCCGTGAGCTTGTTGAAGGCATCGGCAAGTCTCTGGTAAATAACTGGGTCTTGTTGACTTGATAGTAATGTTTCAACCAATTCAGAATATTCAGCCTATTGAAAAGATAATATATAAATAAAAACACATCTTCCTCGGAGTATAACAGTAGATCATATCAGTCACTGGATGGACTATGGATCCCAGAAGGCAGAGTCTGATAACTCTTTTCAGTAGCTAACATTTAGTAAATGTTTACTAGACTCTAGGCACTGTGGCCAACTTTTACATGAATTACCTAATATGAATAACAATGCTATTAAGCAGGTACTGTTTATTTTCCTGTTTCACAGATGAAGGCTCTGGCATAGTGAGATGAAGTAAAAAAGCCAAGATCATACCGCTTGTAAGCAAGAACCCAGGCAGTCTGGCTCGACTGCCCACATGATTAATGATGGTTATACTGCTGCTTCTGTGTTTTCAAAGCACATTATTCATTTATTTGGTGTTTTATAAATAACCTACATCTACAATATGATTTTCAACCATTTTCCAGAGGTTTATAGGGACATCCTGTCAACACAGTTCTGAGGATAGCAGATCCTCACAAACACAGGCAGGAGTTATCAGGGAGAAGGTGGCACTGTGGGAGGTGATGTTTCTGTCCTTTCTCAAAGGGGAGACAGAGCTCTTTAGATGACTGTACAGCTGTAGTTCCAAATCAGCTCTGTACCCAGCAGCTACTGAGAAAGGGTTGGGAAAGGACCTTAATATATACAAGAATGGGAGAATAAAGATCTTTTTAATACTCTCCATAATAAAACCTTATACAGGAAAGTAGGTTTGGGGTTAACCAGGCTAGCTTTCCAAGATAAGCTCTCTTATTGTGAGAAGGGGAAAAAAGCTGGGCTATCATTATTTTTCATTAGTACCTTCGGACACTATTACAGACTAAAATGGTAAAAACAAATGTTAATCACCACTGGAAAAGAAAAGTAAGGTACACTCCAACCCCTCACCTGCAAACCTGGAGCCAGAGTGACTACCCTAACTGCCCTATTCAGGGGGCAGGCCTGTACATAATCTTGGGGGACTAAGTATAATCTTGACTCATTTCCCTAGTCACAAGAACAGTATGCTTCTGAGGCCAGACCAGGAAGGTATTATCCCAGCCATTTCCAAGCACCCATTTTCCTTCCTGAGTGTATAAATATGTTTGTTTGTTGTAGTTTTTTAAATGGCAGTCAGAAGGTACTGAATTATGTCCATAGAGACATTAAGTCTACCCGCTGGTAAGCACTCAAGGAATCCAAATGACAGAGTAATATAACAGACCTCAAAGAGTGGGTACCACCTGCAAACAGCTTATCTCTACAGCACACAGCAAGAGCTACAAGTCCCAGAGCACCTTCAGTTTGGGGCGCAGATGATGTAAGATGTCTGTAGGAAGGGACTCTTTTAAGCAGTTTGGATTAAAAAACCCCAAACCAAACCTGTTGCCATGGCATCTATTCCAACTCATACTGACCCCACAGGACAGAGCAGAACTGTCCCACAAAATTTCCAACGAGATTCAAACTGCTGACTTTTTGTGGTTAGCAGCAGTAGCTCAAAACCACTATACCACCAGGGTTTCCAGTAGTGTGAGTAGATGGCCTAAAACCCTACCTTTGTTTAAAAATGAAAGTAAAATCAAACCCTGAGTGACCCAGAGCTGAGACCAGTACTGAGGCCAACACTTCAGACAAAGAATGGACTGGATCAAGTGATCCAGAGTGATGCAGGGAGTATGTATACCACCAAGGTTTTGTATATACATGAGGCTATCCAGCTGGTCTCTTCTCAGAGGGAAGAGGTGAGGTTCGAGAGGAGGGTACAGGGGTCTGTTGAGTGGATGTAGAGAGTGGAAAGGAAGAGTGTGCTGTCACAGGGTGAGGAAAGCAGACAAGAGTTGCCCAGAGGTGGGTGCTTGGGGTTTCGAATGGAAAAGTGACTTGGATTGTAAACTTTCCCTTAATCCCCCCAAAAAACCCTTATGAAACAGCAGAACAGAAAACATGTGTTCATGAATCATTTGTGCTTATATTTCTGATTCCTGTTTAGTTGCTTAAGGGTAAGCTTTGGGGCAGTGATCATCCCAGCATTGGGAAGGATAGTTTATAACTGCAGAAAAGGTAACAATAAAGCCTTATTAATGGACAAAAACCTTGTCACACAAACTCTTCAAAAAGTTACAGCTGATGTGATATTAAAAATGGAAGGTGGTGGCAGAACAAATTCAAGGAAAAAAAAGTCACAGCTAATGAGGAAGCTAAGAAATACTACCTCACTGAAATAAACTGAAGCACTGAGCCACAGATCCTGTAAGAACTGGAAGTAGTAATGACCGTTTGTCTGAACAAGCTCTTTGCAATGCTGAACCAGGACAGTCACATGGAAGGGTCTGTCCCACAATACCTGATGCAAGCACACCAGTGTGTAGAATGCTTCCCCCGCTGCAGTGGTCATCTCGGTATTGTGCTTTTGCAAAACCAGCATATCAAAAACCAGCTGAAATCATAAAACAAGCCTTCTTATAGGACTACATTGATGATCATCATCCCCCAAGCCCACCCTTATTTTGAAAAAGAGAGGGATGACAGTTACTCTTATTTATTAAATCAATCTGATAATTACAGAAACAGCTCTACAAAACTCAATGATGACTTACAGAAGGAATACTTAATAAGGAATACTTAATAATCAAATTATCAAATTCCCTGTTGTATTTACTACACCAAGAATCCAAAATAAAAGTGGATGGCAAAAATATATTCATGAAATTTATCCCAAGAAGAAAACATATGGAGCAGAAATTAACTATTTCCTCCTGTATTCCTCATTTGAATGAAAAATTCTGTACACTAACTGTACTCTTCACAGGCGGTTACTCAGACATAAGTCATCTAAACACCTTACCTTAAGAAAGTGCCGTGTTGCTAGAAAAAGCGGTGTATCTGTTTCTTGTGCTTTAGCACACTGTTCAGCTAATGGTGTCAAGGCCTCCAGGCAAAGCTGGCAAACCTCCGAGCTCATTCTGATCACGAAAGTCAAAGAATAAACCAGACTGGATATACTTGGTTTCCAAATATCAAAAGTTGTATCTATTATCAAATGGATGACTGTGAATACAGATAAAAAGAGTATACTAGTCTGTAGGATGTCTCAAGTGTTCTGCCAAGTGTTTTGGGTCTAGAACTGGTGATAAATCTAGACGGTTTCTGCTTATGATAACATACAACTAATTAAAACCCAGCAACAGTAGGTGGTATTACTCTTTGGGGCCCTTAATGAATGTCTGTGGGACCAGGGGTCAAATGCTTCTAGAAGTAAAGGAGGACAAAAGTGGCAAACTAACCAAAGACAGCAAAACAGAATTAGAACAGCCACAGATACAGCATCTTTTTGAAGAAATAAAACTGAACTACAAAAAAGAAATAAAAATTCAGATTTTAAAGACTTTGCTTCAGGCAAGATTTTTTCCCCAAAGTGACAAGTGATGTTCCTTTAAAGGATATGATGTCATTCCCAGTTCTAGGGAGTACATCAGACTCTTAAACAGATCTTCAGGAAGCTGTGGTATTTTTTCAGGAAATATCTCACAGATAAATGTGATTAATTTGTAGTACTGATTACAAAGCGTTGGAAACTGAAATGAAATAATAAACATTTAGAACCTAATATTAATAGTACCTAAGTTTTATTTTCATTAATGCAATAAAATAACTAAGAAGCTACTAAATAAAATGGTTTCTTTAAAATACGTACAAGAGATAGAAAGCATGAACTTCGAATTAAGTGTAAAAGTCAGTCAAAATGTAAGAAGTATATTAGTAATTAATACAAAATAAGGTAAAATACAGAAGAAAAAATTACTTCTGGTTAATAAAAGCTACAGCCAACTCTAGACTTCTGTGTTCATCTTAAAAAAGTAATCAAAGCAATTCTGTAATTATTAAATTATCTGGTAATAAAACCCCTTATTAATACATTTCCATTCAAGTATGTTAGAAAAATACAACAACGTGATACAAATTGTTAAGACTACACACAGGACACATTTTTGAGAATGACTTTCTGGTTTGATAGCCCTAGAGGTAAGAATAGGTAGTCTACAGTTTGTCTTTAAGAAAATATATCTAAATATTAATAATTTACTGAAAAAAAACAAAACAAAACCTAAAAGCAAATCCGTATTAAGTTTATTAAATGTCCTCAGCCTACAGATTCCTGCCTGCCCACTTAGCTCACAGATCAACAGTATCCTTCCCCACAGTCAGAGATACTTCTCAAGGACAGTGCATATGGCTGTCTCCTATCAGCCTGAAAATCTAACAGCACTCCTCTTCTTCTTGCATGTTGCTTCCAAATGCTCCTCTCTCTCCCTTCACTTCATGTACATGAGCACACAGACACACATAAACACACCAAACACTTCTCTCTCCTTCTCCATTCATCTCCTTGTCCTCATCCTTGCCCTCCATGATGACTCACAGTATGGCTCCCTGCCCCCATGACACAGGGGCAACACTGCCCCCACCACACCCTCAATACAGATGGGTGAAAGGCACAATGCAGTCAGAATGCACAGAAGGTCAAAAAGTGTTTATTAGTCTTCATCTTTTTACAACCCCACATACATGGAGTAGCTTAGAAAATACCTTCCTTTGCGCAATTCCTCAATCTGAGAATGATGCTTGCAAAGTATCAGAAAAACACCTAAACACGTAAGTTACTATATTTGTTTATTAACAAATAAGGGAGATTCTCACATCAGAACTCAAACCCGTTGCTGTCACATCGATTTCAACTTATGGGAATCCTGTAAGACAGAACAGAACAGTCCTACAGGATTTCCAAGGCTGTAAACTTTGACAGAAGCTGACGGCCACATCGATCTCCTGTGAAGTAGCTGGTAGGCTCCCAGCACTTAACCACTGCACCATTAGCATTCTTTCACTCAAGAGATACAACTCCTTAATTAAACAAGAGGTAGATTCTAGTCTAAAATGTCTTTAAACTTAAAACACGTACAGTTTTAATGTTTACATCTACCTTCTTTAATTACCTTTAAGAGATCTTGTGACATCAAGGGCAGAATTAGGTTGACTCCATATAAAACAACATCAGCTGCTGATACAGATCTGTTTGCTGCTTGACCTGGTTCATGTCCTCTAAACACTTCATCTATTAAAATCAAAAGAATGCAGTCCTATAGTTGTAACATCAATAAATCCCCAGAGCTGATATTTTCTACCCTTATGAAAGTGAAAATAAATTCAAGCCTTAAAGCCAAAATAACTCCATTAGTGGATAATAAAGAATTCAGATAATTCTTGCTCTGTTTCATCCTTTTATATTTTATTTTTCAGGGACTCTGTGCACTTGATGCAACAGTATTGGGGGCGTAGGGGCAGGTGATGATCTAGAAATAAATGGAAGAAAAACGAGCATTAAGTCAACATTTGAAAAGCAAGAAACAGTCTACTGACACACTGGCCATACTATGAGGTAAGTAATTTCTGCAGGGATATTTATTTGATCTCTTTGGTGTGTGAGATCTTTCTAAACTTAAAAGGAACAGAAGAAAACACAGAAATTACAATGTTACGTAACAGAAAAAAAAGTTTAAAAAAGTCAATATTGACAAAAGAATATATAAAAAATGTGTATAAATTAAGAAGAACACTAAGACCCAAAGAACTAAGTGTGGAAAATCCACAAACAAAATTCTTTGTTGTGATCCCAATCAGAGCAGTCAGCAGTGGCAGCTGGGCACCATCTAATTCTTCTGGTCTCAGAGTCATGCAGGCTGTGGTTCATTTGGTCCATTAGTCCTTAGGGCTAATTGTTTTCTTGAGTCTTTGTTTTCTTTGCTCTTCTTTGCACCGTGCAGGAAGAAGCCAACAGCTGTATTTTAGATGGCTGCTCACAAGCTTTCAAGACTCCAGATGTTCCTCACCAAAGTAGGATGGAGAACACTGTCTTCATGAGCTATGCTGTGCCATTTCACACAGCTATCCCCAGTCTGTGGTCCTCTGCCTTCAAGTGTAGGAACTTTAACCCTAAAAGTATTTGGTTACGTCTGAGAGGTTTCCCTGACTATGCACCGTGAATGCTCTACCGTCTCTATCAGTACGAGGAGCACCTACAGTCAGGTATGCAGAAATATCCACCCCCAAACAGATATCTGCCAGGGGCTGTGGTTCTTTACACCCTCCTACACGTCCTCTTGGCATATCTACCTACCCATGTATTCATTTGTAAACTGCTTGTTAATACTACTGTTGCAAGATTATCTAGGCTACACTAACTGCCACTGGAAAAAAAAATAACACCGAACCCAGTGCCATTGACTTGACTCATAGCAACTCTGAAGGACACAGGAGAACTGCTCTGTAAAGTTCCTAAGGGGAACTTGGTAGATTCAAACTGCTGACTTCGGGTTAGCAGCCACAGCACCTAACCACCATGCAACCAGAGTTTCCAGTAACTGCCATAGCTGCTCTTTGTTCTTGCCTCCCTCTCAGGGTCTTCTCTCGCCTTGGCCACGTTGTGCTCACTTCCCCCATACTGTGTGTTGCCTTTCCTTCGACCAATATTAACATGTGTTTTCTATTAGCTAATTTTCCTTCTCTCCCCCACTCATCCCTGTAACCATCAAAGAATGTTCTTATCTGCGTGTAAACCTTTTGTTGTTACTTTGTAACAGTGGTCTCACATTTGTCCTTTCGTGATTGACATTTCACTGAGAATAATGTCTTCCAGATTCATCCATGTTGTAAGACTTTTCGTAGATTCATCGTTATTCCTTATAGCTTTGTAGTATTCTACTGTGGGTACGTACCACAGTGTGTTAATCCATTCATCTGCTGACAGGCACTTTAGGTCATTTCTTTTTGCTATTGTGAGTACTGCTGCAATGAACACGGGTGTGCAGCATGTCTACTTATGTCACAGCTCTTATTTATCGGACATATAGCTAGGATTGCTGAATCATATGGTATCTCTATTTCCAGTTTTTTGAGGCAGTGCCATACCATTTTCCATAGTAGTTATCCCATTTAACATTCCCACCATCAGTACATAAGAGTTCTGATCTCCTAAAACTTCTCCAATGTTTGTTATTATTTTTTGATTAGTGCCATTAACATCAAGGTGAGATGGAATCTCACTGTAGTTTTGATTTGTAACTCTAATTAGTGTTAATGATCACCAGGTATTTCTTCATGTTTCTTAGCTGACTTCTTAGTAAAGTGTCTGTTTATATCCTTCGCTTGTTTCTTAACTTGATTGTCTTTTTACTGTTGAGATGTTGAGTTCTACAAATTTTAGCAATCAGACCCTTGCTAGACATGTCATACCCCCAGTTTTTTCCCCTAATTCTTAGGTTCTCTTTTAACTCTTTTGGAGAAGTCTTTTGTTGAACCTAAGTGGTTAATTTTTAAAAGGTCTCATTAATCGAGTTCATCTTGTACAGTGTATGCTTAGTATTCTATTTATGTCATATATTAGGCCACCTCTAGCATTATCTCAAGAAACTGTGATGGTATACTGGTTAACTGCTAAGACTGCTCAACACCAGTCTGAATCTGCCAGGCACTCTTTGGAAACTCTATGGGACAGTTCTATCCCATCCTATAGGGTCACTATGAATCAGAATGAACTCAAGAGCAATGAGTTTGGTAATTTTTTTTTTGGTTTAGCACTGTCTCTAGTTTTTTCTTCATGATTTTTATAGTTTTAGGTTTTAATTTTGAGGTAAGTTTTTCGGTATGGTGTGAAGTATAGGTCCTGTTTCACTTTTTCACAGATGAACACCCAGTTCTGCCAGCACCAACTGTTGAAGAGATGGTCTCCTCTGCATTTAATGGACTTTGGTCATTCATCAAAATATAAGCTGTCTGTAGATAGATGCATTTTATCTGGATTCTCAATTCTGTTCCATTTGTCTATGTGTCTGTCATTGTACCAGTACAAGGTTGTTCTGACTACTGTGGCTGTACAGCAGGTTCTGACATTGGGTAGGATGAAGCCTCCTGATTTGTTCCTCTTCAATAGTGCTTTACTTATCTGGGGCCTCTTCCCTTTCTATATAAAGTTAGTAATTAGTTCTTCCATCTCATTAAAGAATACTGTTCGAATCTGGATTGGGACTGCATTATATCTGTAGATACAAATTTTTAAAAAAATACTATTTTGGATACATTAAACTAAAAATACTTTTAAAATAACATTTCATTCCTGTAGAGGATGCAGTGTGGTGGTTACCAGCAAAAGCAATTTATTGAGAGCACTAAACTACTCATCCCTTTTGAATATTATATGTTCTAACAATATAATCAGAAATTCAGACAAAGACTTAACCACAGAAGTGATCACTATAAGGGCAAAAATGAAGGTATTTCAGAAAGCCCTTATTATGGAAACAGATTACATTCCAAACCTGAAATATCATGCAACTATTTAATGAAAAACTTCAATGACAAGGAAAAGGCTAACATACATTAATCAGAAAGGCAGAATATAAAATAACTGCAATGTGATCTCAAAGAAATGTATAAAAATAACCAAAAAAGGAATTAGCAAAGCCAGTTTACAATTTTCATTTTTCTCTGTCTTAGTACTTTCAAATTTTTCTATTATGAGCATTACTTCTTAACAATTAAAAAAGATGACTTAAAAAAAGTTTAATTAAAAACTGGGGGAAAATACTGGTGCCTAAAAACTACTTTTTCAGTCTAATTCTGAACTTTAGTTCCCATTTCTAATTGGAAGAAGCAGAAACAGGCGTCAGCAAACTTTTTCTAAAAATCAGACTGGAGACCTTGGATTTCACCTGAGAGGAGCCTGGCACCGCTCTGGGCACAGGAGCTGCCATGGCAGCTCAGTGTCTCTCATAGACAAGACACGTTTCTCAGGTATTGGAGACGCCGAGAGATCATGGGCTCCTGCAGGGCCTGGCTCTCTACCTACTAAGGATTAAGAAGGCAGCTCAAGGGACCAGGTGAAAGAATGATGTCAGATGCCTATTTTCAGTTATGCTTTTAATGCCTCTCCCATCATGTTAACTTCATAATGTTTTATATTTTATTATCTTGCTCATCTTTATTTTATTGTAGAAACAATCACTTTAAAATATTACCTTTAAAATATTAAAATAACATCTATGTTTTCAATCAATGCTTTTTCTTTATCATTTCATATTTTTTCTTAATTTTTGCTTCTTTTAAATTTCAACCCTTTTACTTTTATTCTTCCTACCCTTATTATTTTTCAACCTGAGTGTTTTAGCCTCAATTTTTTTCTTTAACCTTTTATTATTTTCATTTTCTTAGTACTTTTATTTTGAAATTCTGCCCTTCCCCTGACACTAGGATGAGGGAGCAGACTTGGTAGACTCAATACTACTGTTTATTCCAGAATTCATTTTTAGAATGGCAGACAGAAAGAAAGACAGCTTACACAAAAAAATCTGGGAGATTTACAGGGCTTTTTCCTCCTCAAGCTCCTTTTAATGATTCTTCCATTCCTGTTAAAACTGTTGTTAGCTGGTGTCAAACTGGTCCCCAACTCAAGGTCACTCCATGTGTAACGGAATGAAACACTGCCTGGTCCCGCTCCCTCCCCAACAAGTTGCAGTTGGCCTGCTGTGATCCACAGGGTTTTCATAAGCTGATTTTCAGACACAGATCATCAGGCCCTTCTCCCCTTCTAGAAGCTCCACTAAAACCTGTCAGTGCCATAGCAACATGCACGCTTCCACAGATAGGTAGTGGCTGCACAAGAGGGAAGGCTAGGACGAGAACCCCAGTATCCAGCATGGATGGGAATTCTATCACTGACCAACCGTCTTTCAATATTAGTTCTCTAAAACATACTACATTAATAACTGCAGAAGATTTCTAGGTCAAATTTTTTTCCAAAAATAATATAATTGGTATACCGATTGGCACTGGTATCACTCCCAGTGAAACTGGGTAGGCTGCATAAAAAAGCATGCTACATGAAAAAAAGCTCACTAAGACTGTCGTCAGGGAAGGCTCCTCCATCCCAGTCCCAACGAGGAACCAGGTAGGCAGGACTGATTTCCCAAAGAGGCCTTAAAGGAAGGAGCAGTAACACAGAGTTTATAAATTGGTTACGGCCTGCACTATCCTGTCTCTACACCCTTGTCTAATACAAACTCCCTTCTTAAAAGGATTACAGAATACTCTGGAAATGTGGGCTGCCCAATCTCCTTCCTCTGGCCAATGTTGGGACTGATCTGCTGTAGTATTTAAGCAGGCATGAAATATGGTCAAAGGATTATTTTAGGAAAATTATTCTGAAAATGGTCATAGCATACTTTTCAGATCCAACTGTACATTAGAAACATCTAGAGAAACCTTCTTAAAATACGGATTTTCAGAGTTAATAGGCCTAGGGTGGGGGCTAAGTATTTTAGGCATAGAATAGGAAACCAGAGTCTGATAGTACTTCTAGAAATGAGAAACATGAAATGTGTTTCTATATGATTTACAGGGATAAATCATATAGAAACTTTACCTGAGTGTGTGTAGATTCTAGCTTTGGGTCTTACCACAGATTCCTCTGGGTACAGAGTTCTTAACTTAGGGTCTTTACACCCTTGGGAAGTCTCCAGAAGCATTTCCAGGAGTATCTAGCAACTAACACTAAGAACTAAAGACTAATGTGAAACTCGGTAGGTTGGTTTAATGCACATTTTTCTAGTGAAACGGTCTTTAATTCCTTCAGATTTTAAAGGGACACATTATCTAGAAAAGACTAAAAACTCTGACGAAGAAAGTACAAGGGCTCTAGAGTTAGAAGCACTAATCTGAGGGCATCAAATAAAACAATGCTGATACTAGGATGAGGCAGTGAGCCTGGAAGGCTCAATGGCAGCTGAGGCTTTTGTATAGAGTGAATCCTCTCAGGCAAAGTGTAAAACAGTATTCTTAAAATTATTTCACCCAGGTACCCCTAGTTAATTACAGAGGACAGTAGTAGACCTTTTAGACTGTAAGTGTGACAATGCCTACCACAGAGCAGACATTAAGAAAACTGTCAGTGAACAAGGAAAATGAACCAATAAATACCCAACCCACCAACAATCATAAGCACTGGGAGTAATAATTAAAGATGTCACAGCACTCAAATCAGGAAGAGAATCTTACCAGGACGAAGTCAAAAGTGTCTTCTACCACAAATGCTTGCACCAAATACAAAAGGAAACTCTAGATATGATTCATTTTTTTTCTCTTACAAAACAAGTTGTACTTTGTTTTAAGACAAGATGGGTAGCAGGAGAAGAAAGAGGTGAAGGGAAGCCATACAACTAAATGAGACTTTAATTACAATCAGGTTCATGCCTGCAATAGCAACCTTTCACCTAATGGGTGTCAGGCACTATGCTAAGCATCAAAGACACTTCATGGCTCATCCTCAAACATGCTGAAAGGTATTTATTATCACGCCCATTTTACAAGTAAGTAAAGGCTGGGTGGACTAAATGACTTTCCCAAGGTCATGCTATTGGTGAGCCACTGAGATGGGCCTTCAAATTGTGGCCTGCCAATCCAGAGTTCAATGCTTGTCGCCTCAACGGCACTCCCACACCACACTCCATAAAGTGCCTGGGTTTTCTAGAGTGGCCACCTCAGGGGACACGGAGAAATGACTAGGCAACAAAGCATCACTATGAAGTGTGGCCTCTGCAACCATGTGCTGGAATCTGAATCCCAGTACTACAATGTACTAATGAAATCCGTAGGGTAGTTACTTAACCTCTCTGTGTAATTCAGTTTCCTCAATTATAAAACGAATATATCAATGATATCTGTTTCATGCTATCAGGACAGGTATGAACACAGCATTTCATAAAGGTTCAATAAATGGAAAGTATTAGTACAATTATTCTTATGAGAGCCAAAGTGGAAGGGCTACTGATTCCCACTTGCACTTCAACCAAAGACGCCATCTTTCACCTATTTTGTGCACAGAATTTCTTCATGGGATTTCACTTAGGAAAAATAATTCTTTGCTTTAATTAAGAAAAAAAGCAGTAACACCACACTACACCATACCTGTATCACTGAAATCTATGAACTCCTTTGATAGAAGATTAGTAAGAAGTTCCATGATGAGAAGCAGGTCTTGGTACTGCTCTTCCTCTGCTGTAACATCTATTCTTTGTCGCCCTAAGTTATTCTTAGAATATACTTGTAACAAAGTAAGGCAGGCTTCATACAAGTTCATAGCTTTGGACTGTAAGAGAGTATATGTGAAGCATGCTATTAGGTGAAGCCTAATTGGGAAAGACAGATATTCATGAAATTAAAAAACTATAGCCTAGATAAATTTATTCTGAATTCCAGTAGCTCTAATAGTTATCAGAAACTATAGTACGATATTAACAAGGAAAAAGCATATATTAAGACTACTGCTATATTTAAAATATTTGCAGTTTGCTAACACAAAATCTGGCATTCAATTTTTGTTTGTTTGATAGTAAACACTAGGTGAGACAGCAAGAAGCTTTACTTCTGCTATTCATCTTCTTCTGTAAACCAATCCAAACTTACTGCCCTAGAGTTGACTCCAACTCATAGCGACCCCATAGGAAAGAGTACAACTGCCCCACAGAGCTTCCAAGGAGCACCTGGAGGATTTGAACTGCAGGCCAGTACGCCACCAGGGTTTCCCTCTTCTATAGCATTTACTAAACAAGCTACAGTGGTCTCAAACATCAGAATGAATTCCAGCTGGTCTGCCCAATCATTAGTGCATTTGTAATAACAAGTTTTTAAACATAATCTTATTTTTGGGCAGGTTCCTTTGATCTACCCCAAAAAATTACAGTTCAGGAACCCCGAGTGAAAGGCTTGGGACAAGACAGAGGCTACACTGCTAACAAAAACACACCCACTCACTGAAGGCTGTCTGAAAGCAGCTTTTTAAAACAATTTAATGAGGCAAAGAAAATAACTTTCTTACTAAATACACATAAATTTACTGTAACTAAACATTTTTCTGGTCTACAAAATAAAGACTGCAAAACTGCAATTAAAGTCCTTAAGGTCCTAAAATTTTCTACCAAAATCCATTAGTTTAATCAAATATTCCTCACTGGACTGAATCTGACTGAATTACATGCTAACCCAGAGAAGTTACTAATTTTTAACATACATTCTAGGGTGAGAATTTTTATTCATTCAGGTGCCATCCTCTAAGTTATGAGTTCTTTTTAAAATAGTCTTCCTAAAAATCATTTAGAGGCATAAAAATATTAAGATAATACTCATTACATTTGAAGTAAAGTATCTGGTATTTTATTATCACTTTGTTTTTTAAAAGTCTAAAAGGATAATGTGCTTACCTCTCCAAGATAGCAGATTTGTTTATGTGCAACTTCAACAAAAACTTCTATTATGAGATTAACAGTCTCTGGGGTATTTTTATAAACTTCCATCAATCCAATGCAGTTGGTAAGGAAGTCCATTAGAAAATTAAAAAGGATTGCTACATTGTCAATCTGGGTAGCCTCGGCAATGCCACAAAGCGCCTCCAACGTGGCAGTGATTTCCTGTTTGATTTCCTCTTGCTGACACATCTGCTGAAAGTTTTCTTGATTTATTACTCTTAAGAATCGCTGCTGAAGTGGTTGTAGAACCTACAAAAATTCAGCATGAATATTCTAAAAGTTCAATTCACATGCTTTATTTTCTCAGTTTGGACATTCAGTTTTCAAAATATCTAACTATCAGAGCCAGGGAAAGCACAGAAAACAAAAGACTACATGAATCCAAACTTACAACCTTCATTCTGAAGATCACCCTAATTTCTGGTGTCTAGAAATCAACAACACACACTACACAAGTGACATCTCTGAACACTATTTCCTTACTGCTATTCAGACAACTGTGCCCTCTGTATTGTACCTCTTCCCAAGTGGTTAGCTCTACCCTCCCTCAAAAATAGGCTAAAGATTTAAGCCTTTACCGCAGGAGTCTGCAAACTTGTCCTATAACAGGCTGAGAGTCACTCCTTTTGACTTTGCAGGTCACACGGTCTCTGTTTCAACAATTCAGTTCTGCTACTGTAGCATGGAAGCAGCCATACAGTATGCAAACAACAGAGTAAAACTGTGCTTCAGTAAAACTTTATTTAAAAAAGCAGAGGCTATACGGCTGGGGGCTACAGTTTGCCAATCTCTGCTGTTCAGGGTCAAGCCCCAAACAAACGTCTTGTGTTTTACTTTCCCCAACTCTTGGCAAAGAATGTACCTTCAGAAATTAGCCCTGTCTTGGGAATAAAAGTGAGTACTCACATTCATGATGACAGCTGTCTTAATTCTGTCCAGAGCTGATCATCTGATAACATAATCGTTTAAATGGACAACCTGCTTTCCTGCTGGTACTTAAGTCATATAAGACTGCCTAATTCTGTTACTTGGGTCCGACTCCCCAACACTTAAAAGCACTCCATTCACAAGGATGATAGGCTGGCAACCTACGTATACTAGTAACTCTTGGTCCTCAATTTAAAGCTTATTCTGTAGGGCAATGTGTCCATGTTAACTACATCTCCTTGTCAGTGAAGAATCAATACGCCACTTTGGGTTCGTATCTGAGGAAAGGAATTACACTAACAGTGTAATGATGAATTGAGGGAAAATATGTCTAAATTGAAAACATTTGGTAATATTCAATATCATCATACAAGTAGGCATGGACAAATTACAGGATACTTGCTTTAAAAAAAGTTAAGTTTCAACCTATCCATTAGGAAAGATAAGTATTAGAAAAGCTATGACTAACATGTCTACATTTCCATAGACTATTTAGGGCAACAGAGACAGAACATCTACAGAGACACACAAGAGGGTGCAATCAAAAGAGTGGGACTGTTACCTCTGTCCAATACTGCTGTTTGGTTTCTGTGTCCATATGGGCAAAACCTCCTAATACCAGAGCCTTCATCAGTGTCCTCTGCACAGGACTTGACAAGAAATTAAGAGGGGGGCTGCGTCTTGCAAACTGCTTAGCTAAATTCCACCAGTTTTCACACTGAATAACTAAATTTGCCCTGTAGGTAGAAATCACAAGATGTAAGATTTATTATCCACATTATATGTAGACCTACTGCCATTGAGTCTATTCCTACTCATAGTGACCCTACAGGACAGAGCAGAACTGCTCCACCAGAGTTTCCAAGGACAGCCTGGTGGATCCAAACTGATGGCCTTCTGATTAGCAGCCATGGCTCTTAACCACTACATCACCAGGGTTTACATCTATGTATACTAATAAAAACTGAAAGTAACTGAATTTAATTCATTCTTTAAAGCATGGCACAGTAAATTTGGTACAGATCTTGGAATCAAAGAGTCCTGTGTCTGAATCTCACCAGTTGTCAGACACGTAAAACTCATTTAGTCTCTTAATCATGAGATTCCTGATCTGTAAAACTGGAATAGTAACAGTAACAGCAGCCCAAATCACACCTGAAACAGATGTGATGACTGAATAAGATACTGCATATGAAGTGTACCAAATCACACCCACTGCCATCAGTTGATTCCAACTGATAGTGACCCTATATAATACAGCAGAACTGCCCCCCACAGAGTTTCCAAGGAGCACCTGGTGGATCGGAACTGCTGACCTTTGGGTGAGCTGGGAGCACCTAGCCAAGTGTGAGAGTTCAATAAAGAGCAGTCAACAACACCAGTGACAGTGACGACAACGATGATGATATATATACCTCTGTACTAAGAAACAGGAACGCATTTCCAAGACTGGTTGCAGAAAGCAGTAAAAATTTTACTTTGGAACAATGAATGTCAAATTTTTCTTGTTAGATGGCAAAAATACTAACAGGATAGCTAAGAAATAGAATGAGAATATTCTGTATAAAAGCTTTTTAAAATACAAACTACTAAACAAAACTGACACATTACTCAAAGTTCTCTGATACCAAATACCTGAACAGTTACTGCAATCTTCAGCTGTAACTGGTTCCATGGGAAAGTACCACATGCATATAAAAGAAGAGCATGACAGGGATTTTTTAAACATGCTGCTCTAAAAATCTAGGATTTATCTGGGGTCAGGACCATATAACTACCTGCCAGTTGAAAAGGTGCACAGCACAAGCATACACAGTCTGCTGCTGACAACTTGCTTACCTTTCTCTCCTTTCCACCAAAGTCACAAGTAACTGTACAGTGTCACTTGCGAGGTCCTGCTCACTACTCCACACAGAGAGGTTACTGATGACTTTTTGTAAGAGGTAGCCAATAATCCACTGAGAACCCTCAGTGTCTGCTCCAAATGCTGTGCTGAACGGCAGGCTTATCTTAAGAGAGAAAACACATTTTAAGGTCATAAAGATGGATCAGCTGGAAAAAAAAAATCCACGAAAAAAAAAATTAGCATCTTACTCTGAAGTACTACTTATTTATCATCAATTTTATAAATACACTCATTTCCATATATCTAGACATCTTAAGCTCACACCTATCAATTTTTATTCTTGTGTTAACATACCAACATATTTAAAGAACATATATTAACCCATTCCCAGATTATAACCTGTCATTTAATACTAGGTTAAATAAACTGTATCAGATGACAGGATCTATGAGAAGTTCTTGCTGCTACTGGCTGTCAATTCAGTTCTGACTCCTGACAACCCCATGTGTGCAGAGTAAGAACTGCTGCACAAGACTGGGTTTCCAAGAGTGTAGCCTTCGAGAGCAGAGGTCAGACCTATCCTCAAGGTGCTTCTGGGCAGGTTCCAAAAACCAGCCTTCCAGCTAGGCCTCGACTACTTTAAGCATGTGCACCACACAGGGGCTTCCTACAAAAGTGGTTAAAATTGTATTTCATTTATACAGTTCTCTTCTATGTGAAAGATGCTCCAGTTCTTTTAAAAGGAGAAAAGTCTTTGAGCAGAAAAATCATTAAGAAAAATATTCTCATTTCTATAGTTGCTATCATCATAAATACAAATGAAGTTGAACAGTTTTACATTCTGACCTGATCATATAGTTTTTCATCCACCAGGAGATAAGTCTTTGCCCAGCGTTTCAGAAACCAAACAATATCTTTCCCCATTTGGGGGCTCAGTAGATGAGTTAGATCTGCTCTTATTGCCCGAGATTCAACTTCTGAAACCCTTAGAATGGCAGATAACAGCCTGTAGGTATAAAACAGAATTTGCTTATTTACTTTTCGGTTGTCTAGATGTACAGATTTTTTCCAGTCCAGCCCCCCACATCCCCTCACCTTTCTGGTTTCAGGATAGGCTATACTTGGAAAATTTCACCAAGAGGGCTGTTAACAGGTGACCTATTTTGTTGCTGACCTTTCAGGAAATAAGAGACAAGGAAAAGAAAAAGACTAGACTAGAACAACACTAGAAACATCCTCTGTTGAAGGTGTACTTGCATGTGTGACTCAGTACTACAGTCTACACGGTATTTGCAGACTCAGAACAGAAAAATACATAAAATTACATGGTCAGAGCACACGGTTATTCATTAAGCACTCCACCACTACCTGAAACTTCCCCAACTAGCCACTATTTGTTTTCATATCATGGTCATGCCAAATAGTATAGGAACAAGGAACTGACTTATTCAGAAGGTTCTGGATATTGATTTTTGTCTCTAAATCTGAGTCCCACTTCCTAACAAACTTGATTTTTAATGGCATTTTTAAAATAATCTTGCTGGAATACATTCGTGTATAAGTACATATACTTATTTCAAGGCACATACTTCTTTTCTTTTCTGCACTATAAAACTCCCGTGGCTGTGGGGATTCAATAACATAGCTTAACATAGTAGATAATAAATAAGTCTTTGTTCTGGGGCTGGACACAGGGTGGGCACACATAATCAGAGGTGATATGTATATATGTCACTTCTGCTTATGTATATATGCATATATATTTAACTTTAGTCAAAAAGCAAAGTTGCATAGAATATAAATAAAAGAATCTGTTAAGATCCAGTAATTCCACTTCTTAGAATATATCCTACAGAAGCAAGGGCAGTCACACGAACAGATACATGCACATGAATGTTTATTGCAGCACAGTCCACAACAGCAAAAAGATGGAACCAACCCTGATGCCTCAAAACAGATGAATGGATAAATCAACTATGGTATATATACTCAATGGAACACTACGCAATCACAAAGAACAATGATGATTTTAGGAACAATCTCATAACTTGGTTTCGATTGGAAGACATTATGTTGAGTGAAATTCGTCAGTGGCACAAGGACAAATATTGTAGGAGACCCCTTCGATGAGGACTTGAAAACAGACTCAAGTACAGAAGACAAGACTCTTTGATGGTTGCAAGGGAGGGGAAGGAAGGAATGGGCTGGTTTTAGATTAGATAGTTGATAGAAATTTGGTTGGGTGAAATTAGTGACAGCACACATTAGAAAGAAGATCAATTTAACGGGACTTCAACGTAACCTGAAAACTCTTCCAATCTTAACCCAATATGGCAAGGACAGAGTAGCAGGGACGGGGGTCTGGGAACAATGATCTCAAGGGACATCAAGGCCAAATGGCATAACCAAACTATTGCTAAGAAAGTCTTCTGCACCCCATATTGGTGAGTGATGTCTGAGGTCTTAGAAGCTAGCAAGCTGCCATCTGAGGTACAGCAAATGGTCCCAACTCAGTAGGAACAGATGATCACCAAGGACCACAACAACATTGGGGAAAGAGAACCCAGAAGACAGAGAGACCCACGAGAATGGGTGACTACATCAACAGATAACCAGAAAAACCAGATGGTGCTCAACCACCTCTAGTGACAGCCGTGATGGGGCTCACAAAGTAGATTACCACTGGCAACATGAGAATAAAAAGGGGTGCACTCTGAGAACTCCACTAAAGCCCACAAATGGTGGTCTGAAGGCCTGGAGGTTCCCCTGCGAGCATGGCCCCAGACCTGATGCTGTCCTTGTTTATAAATTATTACAGAGGTCAACTCCTCAGACAGGAATGGACTGTGACACAGACTGACCATATCATGTGTGCACTTTATGGTTCTATGCACCTATAGGAAATTGTCCTGCTGGCCTTTCACTAGAGGGGAGTGGAAAGGGTGGAGAAGAGGGGACAAGAGATTGTTAAGAGGATATGACATGTATAGAAAAGAAAGGAGGAGTGTGCTGTGACTGGACAAGGAGAGCAGCAGGAGCTGCACACAGGCGGGCATGCAAATTTAAACTAGATTGTGAAAGAAACAGAGAAGAGAGAGACAGAAAGAAAATTAAAATAATAAGAATAAAAAAAGAATCTGTTAAAACACCACATTATGAATACCAGTGCCAAGACCTGGATTCTAATCATCTGAAGTCTGGCTTTCACTCCTGTCCTCACTGCTTGCAAGCACTGAAATGATCTCTTTGTAAGTAAACAGCTACATCAACATTTTCTTGATGTTTCAGAAGTACTTGCTACTGTTGACCACACTTCATTCGTGAAGTAATTTCTTCCCTTCAGCTTCCCTGGCACCACACTCCACAGATGTCCCTAATGTATTTTATTTCTTCGCAGTCTTTCTTCTCTTCCTCCTCCTTTAATTCAGATAGATTTTAGGATTCTACCCCAGAACCTCTTCTTTTTTGAGTGTATACTCCCTGTACTACCAGTCCTCAAACTTTCATAATTTTTTAGACAGTATGTATGTGAACAAAAAAAAAACTCAACTACTGCACAATACACTTAGGTTATTAATACACCAACTTGGTCCCATAGGATTAAACCATTTTAGGTTACATAATTTTCAGCTTCATAAAATTTGATATAAAATGGTTACATTAATCCTTTATATTTATGGATTGGAATTTCATCAACATAGGATTCTGACACCCACCATCATCCATTTGAAAAATACATAAACTTTTTTTTAATAGTTGGAAAGTTCACATGGTTTCTTCTCCTTAAATTTTTATTTCAATTTCACTGAAACTGAAATAAAACAATATTATCCTAATATAACAAATTTTGATTGTTACAGATTTTATTGATTATACAATAGATTTCTCTAAACACCTATGTACATAAATTAAAATGTTAATTAAAAAAATTTCCAATGGCATTAATAATCTAAATGTTTGAACATTATCTTCTGGATTGAATTACTGTTATGATAGTTCCTAGTACACAGTTGAGCAAAACATACAACAGATTTAAATAAACCATTAACATAAAAATTTTATAAACACAAAACGTTATGTATCTCTTCATTAAATTAATGTTAACTGGGTCTTATTTTTCCTAATTATTCACGTACCTGTGCATATGTATTACTTACTACTAAAATGAGACATGTCTGAGTACAATTGGATAGCTACTTTCCATTCTAACAGAAGCAGAGAAAACTTGTTTACATAAACAAATAGATGACATTTTAAATAGCTGTGTCATCCAACTGAAATTCATGTTACATGTCAAAAACTACTGGAATCATTTAGCTACTAAGCCATTCACTATCAATACCACACTATTTGAACTGCCCCTGTATTTGGCATTCTGCAGGCTTTTACATACCTGCCAATGTGTCACAGTAAGATTCAGAATAAGTAAGACTTTTGTAAAGCAGGAGAAAGATGAATGGGGGGAGAAAAACGTACTACTTATACCACAGGCAATTCTCAGGCAGATAAGCGTGCGGCTTTCCTGGAGCCTTCTTCTTCCCTTCCTTTCTTCTCGCCACCATATTCAATCAATCAACAAAGTTCTGTGGGGTTCTCTCTGAAACACCTTTCAAATCTGTTTGCTCTTTACATCTGCCCTGCCACTACTACTACTGAAAATGTCTCCTGGCTTGTTTGTAATCCTTTAAACCTATGTTTCACAGAATAATTCTACACAGCTGGATTTGTTCATTTCCCTGCTTCAAATTCTTTTCACCCTTTTCACTTCTGCCCCGTGAGCCCAGCCCACAGAGCGCTCCCCTGCCCCTCCACGCCCCTGCACACACTGCCGTCACCCTCCCCTGCCATGGGTGTACACCAGCCACATCAAACTCTGTCTTCCTTCCAAGACCTGATCTACATACGCTATTGACACTGCCTGAAACACTTTCCCACAAACCCCTAGTCTTCCTTTAAGTTATGAGTTTAAATGCTATTTTTTTCCAAGAATTTTAATCCCAACTCATCCCTCCATTAGATCTGGTGAATCTATGTGCTCCTACACCATTTTTATAATACTCTTAGTGTTTCCTTGGTTCCTTGTACAGAGGAGAATTGAAAAAACTCATTAAGACATCAAAAACCATTTTTTTAATTGTTGATATTCCAACATTGATATGTTAATCCTACTTCTATTTCTTAAGCACTCTATTAGTCACACTTTACATTCACACAGCATTGAAAGTTTCCCATGCTTTCCAAATTAATCAAGATGCCATTTTAATTTCATAAGCCCAAAATCAACACATTAAGTGAAACAGAGCTTTAACTTCTCACTACCCCCACTGCTATCCTTCTGGTCTGGGCCACCTGCGTCTTTCTCTGGGATGACTGTAGTCAGGCTCCTATGTGGTCTCTCTGCTTCTACCTTTATCCTCCGTAGTTTACTTTCAGTTCAACAGTCAGGATAACCTTTTTACATGTAAGTTACTGTTCTGCTCAAAACCCTCCTTTGGTCAAAGGAAAAGCCAAAAACGCCTGAAAACCTTTTCAGTGCCCCAACCAAGCCCACTATCTATAAAATTCTACCTTAGTCTGTTCAGCCCACAATGGCATTCTCGCTGTTCTTTGAAACTACCACGTATGCCTTAAAAGACCACTACCATTAAGCCAATTTGGACTCCTGGCGACCTTGTCTCAGTCATCTACTGCTGCTATAAACACCACAAGCTTTAACAAATAAAAATTTTATTCTGTCACAGTCTAGAAGGCTGCAAGTCCAAATTCAGGGCATCAGCACAGGGGAATTCTTTCTCGCTGGCTCTGGAGGAAGGTCTCTTGTCGTCAATCGTCCCCTGGACTGGGAGCTTCCGAGGTGCAGGGACCCCAGGTCCTTTCCACAGGATGCCATCTGCTTCAGGCACTGCTTTCTTGGTAGTATGAGGTCTCCAACTCTCTGCCTGCTTCCCCTTCCTTATAATTCAAAAAACTGCCTCAGGTACAATACAGTCTTACAAATTGAGTTCTGCCTCACCAACACAACCATAATCCAACCTCCCTCATCAACATCACAGAAGCAGGACTGACAGCATCACACAATACTGGGAATCAAGGCCTAGCCAAAGTGCTACACATATATTTTTGGTGGGAACATAATTCAATCCATTACAGACCCTTCAGGAGAGTAAACTGTTCAACAGAGTTTCCAAGAGGTGCCTGGTGGAACTGAACTGCCAACCTTTCAGTTAAGAGCCATAGCACTTAACCACTACATCACCAGGGTTTCCAGGCATGCCTTAGGCACTGGCTGTTCTCTCTGCTCAGAATGCTTTTTCCCAGTTATCTTCACGGTTAACTCCCTTACTAATCTCAGGTCCTTGCTCAAAAGTCATCTTCTGCATAAGGCCTATATGGATACCCTTACTTAAACTTCCAAACAATCCTCAATACCTGCATTCTTGATCCCCCTCTTACCTGACTCAGTTTTTTAAGCACAGCACTTATCACTTTCTAAACTATTACATACTTCTTTATTATCTGTCTCTCTGATAAGGAGCAGAGTGATTTTTGTTTTGTCAGTTATGTTCACTGATGTATCCTGACCCCAGAAGAATGTCTGGCACATAGTTCTTATTCAATAATTATTTGTTATATGATTATTTCTTTTTCAATACATGTAGAATACTTTTTTTTTCTTAAACAAACAGGAATGTTTCTCTCACATACCAATCAATTTCACATTAATTCTTTGGACTAAAAATGGTGCATCCTCAGGCCAGGTAAGTGCTGACCCAGCCCTCACCTGAGCCCTCCATAGTCTGTGCTCTCGCTCCCTCAAGGATACCTGGGACTGGCAAAAACTGAAAACTTTAAAATATAGCAGGAAAGCATTCCTGCTGGTACTGCCCAGGCAAGAAATACAACACAAATACATAATGTAACAGCACCCTGAAAAAACTGCCTTTGAAATTAACATCAACCATGAACCAAATCAGAGTAAAAGTATTAATTTCCAGATACTAAATCAAATGCTTATTATCCCAAAAGGAGATAAATCTTTTTCATTAGAGCATTCTCAGGTTTTAGTCAAACATGAAATGTAGTAGAGGAAATAAATTTCTAAATATTTCCTTGCTATCATCTTCATATTTAAATTTTTAAAATTTCCTGTTGCATAGGTTTAAATATATCAAGCATTTTTGCATCTAAAACTATATATAAAAAGAAGAATGAAATGGAAAGTACCTGCTAGTGACTGATTTTGCAAAGACAAAAATACAATGGTATTATCATTAGTAATATCCATGAGTACAAATTAAACTTAAAAATACTGAAATTTAAAATGCTATTGTTAAGTCCACTTTCAGGAACACATTTAGTCCAAGTTAACTTTAACTCTTCCTTAATTTCATCATTAAGAATTAACGTAAAATTTGTCAATAATTAGATTTAAAATAAAATTTTTAGGGTGACAAAGTGGATGCCCTCACTGTTGTCTTTTAACGTCCCCCTGATGGCACTGTCAATATTCACAGGAAAAGCACTCTTACTATATAAGATAAAAATAGTAATTTTCCTTCAGATTGTACTCAACTATAGTTTTAGCTTTTATGAACAATAAATACTTGCTAACTGTCGTCTAGTTTTCTAAGAATCTCAAGTTCTTTTTTCCGTAATTGAGGGTGCCTGTACGTGTAACAGCACTGTGTTCTGATGGACATGGAATATGGTCATGGTATATCACTGTACATCAGACTGAAGGACCAAGGCAAGTCTCACTGTATTCAGAATAACTTTACACCTGTTTGTTTCAGTACTGGACATAGCTGACAATTCTCATTAGAGTGGCACTGCTGAAATATACTTAGTACTTGCCATTCTTTGTATTTCAAGGCTTCTCCAAGTTTAATTTTCTTTGACATATCCGATTTACAACGTGTCTACCACTTGGAGTCATCTACCCATCAACTCAGAATTTATAAAACAGTATAAATTACAAGAGCACAGCTATACAGTTCATATTACCTAATCACAGAATCTGTTCTGTTGTACCCTGGGATGGAAGAAGCCTTTTCTCCTGGAGATCCCAAAATTTGAAGTGTTGTATTAATGTCAACTTCAGATGAATGCTTAATGGAATATTCCATTATTTCTGGAGGTATTAGCGGAGTCTCTCCCTGAGTATCATCAGCTAAGAGGTAGCCTTCAGTTTAAAAAAAATTAAAAATGAACACTTAACAAATCTATATTTATCAAATGGCACTATAAAGGTTTTCAGTTTTATCTGATTTATATACATCATATAAATTGATGTAAAAGTAAATCATAAATGTTATTTCAAGTTTAATGAGAACTTTCTATTTCTCAGATAATTAACCCTCAAAAATACAGAAAAACTGAAAGGATGAATGTTTTATTCATCAAATGTATAATTCTAGATTACATAAAGCTTTTAAAATCTATCTTTTAATTCTCAGTAGTACAGTTTATAAATAGGAATTCTATAAATGTGTATCAAAAGTCAATATCTGGGAAATGCTTTTTCAAAAGTTTTTTTTTTTAACTAATTATATATTTAAAATACAGAAACACTGAGAGTATGATGATTACGAATGAAGACCCTAAAAGTCAGGCTGCCTGACAGCAAAAATTAATAGCAGTGTGACCATGGCTAATTTCTTATACTAAGCCTCAGCTCCTTCATTTACAAAATGAAGATAGTAATAACAGTAATACCTAATAATTTTACTAATTCTGTGGGTTACTATGAGGAATAAAGGGATACACATAAAACGTTTGGTATGCAATAAGGCACTACACAAGTTAGCCATCATTTTTAAAAACAGCTCTGTAACAGAATATAGCTGTATCCAAATTTCATCCGCTACTGTGTATGGACTACTGTTTTTACTATTTAATATACAAAGCTTCTTTTAAGGTTCAAATTACCCAGTTGCCAATTACATTTTAAGAAAGAACAATCAACCAACCTGTGACCAAAATAAGCCAATGAATATCTTCATACAGATCATCAAGCATTTTGTTGTCAATAGTGCCTGAAACAGGTGAAGCAAGTAATTGCTGCTGGTGTCGTTGTAACTGACCATGGAGCCTTGTTACTCTTTCTTCTAATAAACTAAAAGGGGGAAAACACAAAAGCTTCATAAAATTCAATAATCAAAGACAGAGAACAACATCTAACCTCCACTTATAGACAACATAAATTGTTGGCAAAAAAAAAGACATATTACAAAAATATAGCACACAAGAAGATTCTCATAGCACTAGAGCAACTGTGATGTATTATGACACAGATGTAAAACACTGCTTTATAAAACAATCAAGGTTTACAATGTGACTTTGGAAACCGGTTATCCCAAATTTTATGGACATGGGTTGAAGCATCTCTCCTACCATGCTCTCCATTATCTCTCTGCCACCTATCCTGCAGTCCACCTACCCTGCAGGGCCTGTGTGCCAAATGTATGCACCAAGGGATGCAACCGTACGTTTCTGTCCATTTGTCCCAGTGTGCTGGGACATGAGGTGGGGCTTCAAGCACTTATGTGCTCTCCAGGGAATCATGAACATAAAACATTTCTTCAGGGGTTTCGTTGGACTGTTTGTACCTTGTAAGAAGAGGTATACAATGTTCTGCAGCAATTCTTCCTAGCATTCCTACACTGGCTAGTTGGTCAGAAAACTGGTCTCGATCATCTTCTTGAAGTTCACTTATTTCTTCTTCCTCACGAGAGGCCACACCATTTGCAGTCTATTTAAAGAAATAAGAATCAGGGATTGCATTACCTTGCTCAATAAAAACATGAGTTTTTGTTATGCTGTATACTGAAAACAAAAAGTAGCGATGGACAGAGTCAATCTCCTAATGCAGTTGTCAAAGGGTGACCATGTTGCTGGCCGCGTTAGTTACAAAAAGAAGGGGAAAGAGAAGCAAAGGGCATTTACTTCTACCAGGCCCATGTACACACAGCTAAGTGTACATCCACGACCCCTCCCCCCAATATCAGAAAATTTAACCTCTGTCACTGAGAAGATCTGACATCTTTAAGAAACATGGTCCTTGGATACATGGAGTCACTCACATTGTCTGACAACTATAAAGATACAAATGGGAAGTGATAAAAGAAAAGAAGGGAACTGCGAATAATACCCCACATAAAAACAACTTATTTAGCAATGGAGATCATATTTATTCACAGTTCAATATTTTCAATGAACTTTCTGAGGAAGCCCAACCACAATCTCTAGCATTTTACAATGTATAATCAGCATACAGTTAAATAGATTTTTAATTACCATTTGGCTTAAAACTTACCAAATTCCTTGTGCCATCTGGAGCAGCTAAATGGCACTGAATATAGGAATTAAAGACTTGAACTGCATGCTGGGTAAAAAAGCCTTTATGGAAATGTTTGTCATCTTGAACCAAAGTTAGCCAGGACTCCAGCAATTTATCATATGCTTCCATGTATACCATATCATCTTTATCAAGCTAGGAGAAAACAACATTCAAAAAAATGGTCAGAGAAATATGATGAACATTATAACAGAAGTCACATAAATAAGCACACAGCTTTATAATTTTTTCCTTAAAAGTTCCCAAGTATTATTCAAAACCTAGCTAAACCGATTCATTCCGAAAATAACTAATCAATTCAAACACTGGGTAAAAATGTATGCACTTTCCTTAATCCTTAGACAACCAATTTTACAAAGTTTATTTTTGTGAAGATTTGCTATTTGGTGCTTTGAGGCAAATTATTCTTCAAATAGAAATAATAGTAACATTTGCTATAGTCAAGCAAAGGACGGTTAAAATAATGATACAAAATGTATACTTTCTATGCATTACACAATGACTTCATAGAAACTGAGGACAATGAAGCAATTCACCTAATCAGAATATTTAAAAATTTGTAGGGACAGTGTAATAGATGGTCCTTAACAAGAGACAATTCACTTTGTAATTAAAAAAACACATTCTGCATAGTAGAAAAGTAATGCCTTCAATATACTTAAGAGCTACCTATAACATTAGAGAAATATCAAAAGTACCCCCTTATAAGAGAAAAATAAAGTTTAACAAGCACAAAGACTTTATGAACATGGAAGTGAATACTTTCTTTTCTTGTCAGTTACACTTTTGTCTGACAAAAGAAACACACATATACCACTTAGAATGGAGGCGACTATGTGCAATAGGACAGACAGACGTGGATCTCTCCTTACCCTAAACCTCTGGCTGTTTAGATGAGGGTTCTTTAGGTCAGAGTGCCACACAAGTCACAGTCACAACCCTGTGCATTTATGTGAGTTCACTAATACACTGTACGTATCACAAGTATTTCTCAGCATAGTCTTAGTAAAATTATTTAGCTTTTCATTCATAATTAATCTTGTTTCCTATTCTGTCTTCATCATTTAGGTCCTATTAAGCAAAGTATTAGCACCAAAAGGAAATCACTAAGAAATAAGGGGGAGAGGAGGGAGAGTCAAGTAGACTAGACACACGTCTTCTTAATTCCCTCTGAAAACTAAGGCTTGGAATGATAGTTAAACAGAGCTCTCTGGACATCCAGTGAGCCCTAGGCATGGCATAGGGCTGTCAATTTGGACTACATGCCACTGAACAGAGAAATTCTTCTCTTTTGCTGATTCCCCTGCTTATTGAATGGCCAGCTCCTGCGGACTGAAGGTAACTGTCATTTTTAACTATTTTTTCTTTTTGTTAGCTGGAGGCGGCAATTAGGTTTAAATAGCAGTAAAGCTTAGTTGCATTGCTGACAGGATCAGTGGGCAGAATAGGTACACTTGGAGGGCCCAGCTCTGGACTTAGAGCACCACGGCCCCTCCACCCTCTTTCTGAACCTCTACCACTGATTCGGCTGTTTCACGGTGGGCAGGACAGCCTGTGTGGGTCATTATCTTGTTTGACAGAGGCCTCAGCAGGGGCTAATTCCCAGGCTGGGAGGCAGTGCCAGCCCAGGGAGTGCCTTCCCAGCAGAAAAACTGTGTCTACACCACACTATAGCCTTACGGGTGAGGACTGGCAGCGGATGACAGCAGGGACAGCAGGAAAGTAGCTTTTCCATACTTTGAACTATATCACAGCATCTGGGAATGGATGTAGAGGTACCTCAATTGCCAACTGGAAAGAGGGGCTTGAACACTTGACAACCTGACTGATTTTGGAAGCTGTCAGACAGCTTGTACCTTTCAAAATAAGACTACCTAGAGAAATAACTGTGGTGCAGCCTGATGGCATCTCTTCCAGTCTTTCCTGACTTACAACATAAGGTCAGGTGAAAGCCCTTAGTAACTCCATAAGTAAGGCTGTGCTTTTGCCAGCCAGGAGGTGGAGCCAGCTACTCCAGAGATTCCACTGGGCCCAGCCAGAGTACAGAGAGGTGACTGGTGATAAACTCTCTTTTCAGACTGTGCTTAAACTCCTATTAAGGCAACACCAGAGAAACTAAACAACCTCTAGATGCCCCAAAAGCAACAAATCTTGGCCAGACACTTAAAAAAAATTCACCCATGGCAACAGAAAGCTCCCAAGAGAAAGAACCAAAGAACTTCCCAGATGAAGAAGCCTTTCTGAAACATCTGGAGGTCAAGTACAAAAGAATTATATGTACAGCTCTCTTAATCATTATACAAAACTCAGCAGAGCAAAATGAGAAATTAAGCAAGTGTTCGAAATGATGGAACACCAGCATTCTGAAATCAGATAGAACAGTAACAAAATTAAAGAATCACATAATACAACTCAAAGCCAAGAGAACAGAACTGAACAAATGGAAAAGACTTTGTGACTTGGAAGACTCAGCTACTCACACCAGCATTTATGAGAAATCAGAGAAAAGAAACAAGAAAAATGAAGAAGCATCAAGAAACATGCGGGACTCTACCAAGAGGAACAATCTACAATTAACCGCAGTTTCTGAACAGGAAGGGAAATGTGAAGAACAGAGAGAGCACTGTTGTTGACTGGCTGACAAAACCTCCCTGAAATTATGAAAGAAAAGAACATAGATACCCAAGATCATATTGAACGCCACACAATACCAAATGCAAACGAAAGACACAAAGACACATTATAATCAAGCTTAACAAAATGAAACATAAGCAGAAACTCTTAAAGGCAAAAGAAAGTTAACAGTCAGAGAGAAGCCTTGTAGGCTATTGTCTGATTTCTCAGCAGAAACCATGTTGACAAAGAGGAAGTCAGATGGCACATTCAAAGCCTTCGAGGAGAAAAATCTCCAACCAAGAATTATATATCCTGCAAAACTGTCTCTCAAATATGAAAATGAAATTAAGACATTTGCAGATAAACAGAAGCTCAGAGACTTTGTATACATCAAGCCACAGCTACATGAAATACTGAAAGAAGCTCTTGGCTTAGAAGAACAAAACCAGGAATGCTATATTTGAGGAGACAATACCAGACACATCATCCAGAAACCTACTCTGTTAGGGAAGGCACAAAAATCAACCAAAGCTATAATATTAAAGAAGAGATCCCAGTGATCAAATCATGAAAATGATGACATCATCACACTAAAAAGGATATACTATAGTAGTTATAAATCTTCCAGACAGAGAAGAAGTTAAGAAGACACGTATAAGCTAAAACTGGGTTTAAATGTAGATTACAAAGGAGGACCATAAAGGTACCCACAAAGGACAATAAAGATACAACATATTAAAACAAGAAACGCACTACAAGTGTCTCAAGAAATGCAATACAGGAGTCTCAACAAACCTAAAACCAACACTCAAATGGGTGAAAAATCAACCCACGAAGAAGAATGTCCCAGAACACATCACTAACAGCAATAGACAAAACATCAACACAAAAATAAATACATCAAAGTGACAGCACTAAACACATACCCATCAATAATTACATCAAATGTAAATGGACTGAACGCTGAGTAAAGAGACAACGAGTGACATCTTGGATCACAAGACACAGCCCATCTGTATGCTGCTTACAAGAAACTCACCTTAGACTTAAAGATACGAACAAACTGAAAATTAAAGGGTATAAAATATATACCAAGCTAATAACATACAAAGAAGAGCAGGTGTGGCAATCTTAATCTCAGATAGAACAGATTTTAATGAAAAATCCACCATCGTGGACAAAGATGGGCACTATTTATTGCTGAAAGGTTCAATACACAATAAGACTTAACACTATTAAATATTTATGCACCCAATACTACAGGCATCTAAATAAATCGAAGAAACACTGACTGCACTGAAAAATGAGATAGATCACTCCACAGTCATAGTGGGAGACTTCAACACTCCACTTTCAGTACTGGACAGATCTTCCAGAAAAAAGCTCAGTAAAGCCACAATTAAAAAACTAGACCTCATTAACATATACAGAACTTTCTGTCCATCAGCAGATAAATACACCTTCTTCTCCAATGCACATGAAACATTTCCCAGAATAGACCATGTGTTAGCACATCAAGCAAATCTCAACAAAATCCAAACACTTGAATTATTCCAAAGCATCTTCTCAGGTAATAATGACATAAAAGTCTAAATCAATAGCAGAAAAAACATAGATAAAAATTTGAACTCATGTAAACTGAACAACATCTTGCTAAAAAAGCCATGGATTACAGAAGAAATCAAGGATGAAATAAAGAAGTTAATGGACTCAAATGAGAATGAAAACACTTCCTACCAGAATCTACGGGATACAGTCAAAGCAGTGTCCAGGGGTCAGTTCACCTCCATAAATACACATATCCTGAAGGAAGAAAGAACCCAAACCAAAGAAATAACCCTACAGTTTGAACAAGTAGAAAGAGAGCAACAAATGAACCCTTCAGACAACAGAAGAAAACATCATAAAGATTAGAGCAGAATTAAATGAATCCGAGAATAGAAGAACAACTGAAAAAAACCAATAAGACCAAAAGCTGTTTTTTTTAAAAGATCAATAAAACTGACAAACCACTGGTTACACTTACAAAAGAAAAACAGGAAAAGAAACAAACAACTGGAATAAGAAATGAGATGGGAGATGTCATAATCGATCCAACAGAAATCAAAAATGTCTTAACAGAATAGCATGAAAAACTGTACTCTTAACAGATTTGAAAACCTAAAGGAAATGGACAAATTTCTAGATTCCTATTACCTACCAAAATTATCACAGGGTGAAGCAGAACAACTTAATAAACCCATCACAAAGGAAGAGAGACTGAAAAAGTCATCCAAGAACTACCAACCAAAAAAAGCCCCAGCCCAGATGGCTTCACTACTGAATTTTATCAAGCTTTTAGAGAAGAGTTAACTCCAATACTACTGAGACTGTATCACAGCACAGAAAGGGATGGAATACTTCCAAATTCATTCTATGAAGCCAGCATAACCCTGATACCAAAGCCAGGGAAAGATCCAACAAAAAAAGAACTACAGACCAGTACGACTCATGAACCTAGATGCAAAAACCTTTAATACTTGCCAACAGAATTCAATAACATATCAAAAGGATAATTCATCATGAACAAGTTGGATTCATACCAAGGGACACAAGGCAGGTTCAACATCAGAAAAACAATTAATGTGACCAACCACATAAACAACACAAAAGACAAGAATCACCTCATTTTCTCAATCAATGCAGAAAAAGCATCTGATCAGGTTCAACATCCATTCATGCTAAAAACTTGCAGCAAACAGGCAATTTCTCAATGCAATAAGGGCCATTTATACAAAGCCAACTGCCTACATCATTCCGAATGGAGAAAGATTGCAACAATTCCCACTGAGAACGGGAACAACACAAGTTGCTCACTCTCACCTCTCTTGTTCAACACTGTACTTGAAGTTCTGGCCAGAGTAATTAGACAAAAGAAATACAGGACATCTGCATTGGCAAAGAAGAAGTAAAAATCTCCCTATTTGCAGATGATACAATTGTGTACGCAGAGAATCCTAAATATTTCATAAGTAGACTACTCAAACTGATAGAAGAGCTCAACAAAGTATTAGGATACAAGATAAACATAAGTAAATCAGTAAGATTCATTTATGCCAACAAAGAGATTATTAAAGAAGAAATCACCAAACTAATACCATGTACTATCGCCCCCAAGAAGATAAAATACCTAGGAATAAATCTAACTAGAGAAATAAGGGACCTTTACAAACAGAACTACAAGACATTACTACAAGAAACTAAGAGAGATTTCCATAAATGGAGAAACCTACCCTGTTCATGGATTGGAAGACTTAACATTGTGAAAATGTCTATTCTACCTAAAGCGATCTACATATACAATGCAATCCCAATACAAATACGAGTGACATTTTTTAATGAGATAGAGAAACAAATCACCAGTTCTGTTTGGAAGGGAAGAAACCCCAGATAAGTATTAGTGAAGAGCAACACACTGGGAGGCCTCTCACTACCTGACTTTAGAACCTATTACACTGCCAGGGCAGTCAAAACAGCCTGGTACTGGAACAGAGTTGAGACCCCAGAGGTGCCACCATCCTCCTATGAGCACCTGACATTTGACAAAGGTCCAAAGGTCATTAACCTGGGATAAAAACAGTCTCTTTAACAAACAGTGCTGACAAAACTGGATATCCATCTGCAAAAAACTGAAACAATACCCATATCTCATATACAAAAACCAACTCAAATTGGATAAAAGACGTAAACATCAAGTCTAAAGCAATGAAGCTCGTCCAAGAAAAAATAAGATCAACAACGGAAGTTTTAATACACAACACAGACAGACTTCAAAAACAAACACAGCATGATCAACAGAAGAGAAAATAGATAAATGGGAACTACTAAGAATCAAACACTTTTGCTCATCCAAAGACTTTATCAGAGGAATTAAAAGACCACCTACAGAATGGGAAAAACTATTTGGTAACTACATGTCAGACCAACGTCTGATCTCCATAATCTATAAGCTACTACAAAATATCAACAAAAAAAGGATAAATAATCCAATTAAGTTATGGGTGAAGGAGATGGACAGACACTTCTCTAAAGCGGACATTCAGGCAGCCAAAAAACACATGTAGAAAATGCTCATGATCATCAGCTATTAAAGATATTCAAATCAAACCTATAATGAGATATCATCACACCACAACAGGGTTGGCCATGATTCAACAAACACAAAACAACAAATGGTGAAGAGGCTGTAGAGATACTGGACTCTCCTACACTGTTGGTGGGATTGCAAAATTGTACAGCCTCTTTGGAAAACAATCTGGCTCTACCCTAAAATGCTGGAGATAAATATACCACTTGACCCAGTAACCCCACTGTTTGAAATATATCCTACAGAAGCAAAGGCAGTCATACAACATGCACACAAATGTTTACTGCAGCGCAGTCCACAATAGCAAAAAGATGGAATCAACCCTGATGCCCAACAACAGATGAATGGATAAATAAACTACGGTATATATACTCAAAGGAACACTACACAATGATAAAGAACAATGGTGATTTTAGGAAGCATCACATAACTTGGTTTCAATTGGAAGACACTATGTTGAGTGAAATTAGTCAGTGGCACAAGGACAAATATTGTATGAGATCCTTTGACAAGGGGGGGTGACAGATTAGATAATTGATAGAAACTTGGTTGGGTGAAATCAGTGACAGCACACGTTAGAACGAAGATCAATTTAACGGGACTTCAACATAACCTGAAAACTCTTCCAATCTTAACCTAATATGGCAAGAACACAATAGCAGGCATGGGGTCCGGGGATCATGCTCTCAGGGGACATCAAGGCCAATTGGCATAACTAGCCTATTACTAAGAGAGTCTTCTCCATCCCATATTGGTGAGTGGCATCTGGAGTCTTAAAAGCTAGCAAGCTGCCATCTGAGGTACACCAAATCGCCCCAACTCAGCAGGAACAGACTATCACGAAGGACCAAAACAATACAGGGGAAAAGAGAACATAGAAGACATAAAGACCCACATGAATGGGTGACTACATCAACATGTGACCAGAAGAACCACATGGTGCCTGGCCACTACCAGTGACAACCATGATGGGGCTCATAAAGTTGAGTCCCAGTGGCAACATGAGATTAAAAAGGGGTGCACCCTGAGAATGTCACTAAAAGACCATACATTTAATGGTCTGATGCCCTCGGGATTCCCCTGGAAGCATGGCCCCTAGACCTGATGCTAACCCTGATCATGAATCATTACTGAGGTCAACTCAGACAGGAATGGATTGGACTCAGTGACACAGAGTGACCATTGTGTGTGTATTTTATGGTTCTATGTAGCTACAGGATGCTGTCCTACTGGCCTCTTACTAGAGAGGAGTGGAGAGGGTGGAGCAGAAGAGATAGGATACGACTTTTACAGAACAGAGAGGAGGAATGTGTCACCGAGCAATGAGAGCAGTAGGAGCTGTAGGTAAGGGAGCATCGAATTTAAACCGGATTGTACACTTTCGCTCAATCACAATAAATTAAAAAAAAAAGGAAAAAAAGAAATAGAAGAGAATGTTTCAGAGTAAAATGTAACACGAGAGTATACCACCAGGACATTTTCTACAGAGTGATTTGTGGTCCCAAAACTCACTGGATAGAGCTATTATTTTGCTAAAAGGTCAATTTACCTAAATAGACTGCAAAGACTGGGAGGCAGGGCTGAACTGGGCAAGAATGACAGTGTGCCTGGAGGAGACAATGGCAGGCCCAGTACAACAAGGGAGGATAGGTAATTGGGCACAGATCACAAGGCCTTTATAGGCTGTGACTTGGACACTGGATATTCTTCTAATTGTAGTGATATCATATAATATAGCTCTGCAAATGCCAATCACACTGCTCACTCTGTACACAAAGTGTGGTGCCTTGCACTAGGGTTGAGATGTTGCGAAGCAGCAGACTCGACACACATTCTGAAGGAAGGTGTGACAGGGAGCAAACTCAGGAAGATACAAGTCAGGCCTGAGGAAGGACGATGCAAGAGCGGCCCCTGGATTTTCATTCAGACCAGGTGGGAAGAGGCAGCAGTGTCAAGTGGCACACGCAGGGAAATGCAGATCTCTGTCTTGGGGCATGTGAAGCTTAAGCGTGATGTGCAAATCAGGCATCCGAAGGGGAAAGTTCAATAAAGTGCTCGATGTCCCTTTTGCAGTTCAGGGCAGAGTCAGGACTGGAAACACGAACTTGGGAATCACCAGCATAGAAATAACTATATATTTATTTTTAAAGTCACAAAACTATAAGTATTCATCTAGGAGGAGAGTGATGAAGAAGACAGACAAGGACACACCTCATTCAACAGACAGACTGAGAGGGTCACAGAGGTGGTAGGGAAACCAGGAGTGTGTGATGTCAAAGAAGTCAAAATGTTTAAAGATGACGGTATGGGGAAACTACATAAACAACAGCCAATAGATTCTGGAAGAAGATCAGCAATGACGTGGATCTGAATATTAAGTTTTTAAACATGTATTGGCTCTGTCCCAAAATAATTCCAAAGTATTCTGCCACAGTTAGGCAGAGGATTCTAAACCTAAGACTAGTTAAGTATAGCTCTATAGAGCTTATGGAGCTCGAACTATGTTACATATCCCTTAGCTACCTTCACTCTAATGATTTTTGCCATTAATCAATAATATTTATAAGGAATTTAATGTGTATCAATCTCTTCATCCACACATCCTCAAGATCATTGAAAAAGCAGCATTTAGTATGTCATGTACTAGGCTTAACGAAAGGACATACATCATGTACCACTCATGCTTTTAAACTAAGTGTAAAGCAGAAAAAAGCAAACAAACAAAAACTCACAGAATATACATTAAAAGCCATAAAAGACAAGCATACATTTCAGAATCAGCTCTGAACTAGAGAGTCTGCCATAAGAAATTTGTTCCAAATAAAGCAGTAGAGGCTTTGAACTAGATATTCACTTGTAAAAAGGTTATGAAGCAACTACAGATACTGGCATTACATTAATAAGTAGTAATTCCTAAAGCTTTATTATACCCTAATCTACAATGACTCAGGAAATGTGAAAAGAAGATGGAAGGAACACACAGAGTTCACTGTACCAAAAAGAAATGGCTCAAACATTTCAAAAGCTAGCACATGATAAAGAACCAACAGTGCTGAAGGAAGAGGTCCAAGCTGCACTGAAGGCACTGGAGAAAAACAAGGCTCCGGGAACTGATGGAATACTGAGATGTTTCAAGAAACAGCTTTAGCACTGAAAGTGCTCATTTGTCTATGCCAAGAAAATGTGAAGACAACTAACTGGCCAACAAACAGGAAGAGATCTTATTTGTGCCCACTGCTAAGTGATCTAACAGAGTGTGAAAATTAGCAAACAATATCATTAATAGCACGCACAAGTAAAATTTGTTGTTATTTTTGTGAGGTGCCATGAAGTTGGTTCCAAGTCATAGCGACCCTATGAACAACAGAATGAAACACAGCCTGACCTTGTGCCATGTCCACAAACGTCTTTATGCTTAAGCTCATTGTTGCAGCCCCCGTGTCAATCCACCTCATGGAGGGTCTTCCTCTTTTTCACCGACCCTCCACTCTGCCAAGTATGGTCTCCTTCTCCAGGGACTGATCCTTGCTGACAACATGTCCAAGTATGTAAGATGCAGTCTTGCCATCTTTGCTTCCAAGAAGCACCCTGGTTGTATTTCTTCCAGAACAAATCTGTTTGGTCTTTCAGTGGTCCATCGTATATTCGATATTCGTTGTCAATACTACAATTCAAAGGCATCAACTCTTCTTCTGCCTTCTTTGTTCACAGTCCAGCTTTCACATGCATATGATGCAAGTGAAAATACCATGGCTTGGGTCAGGAGCATTTTAGTCTTCAAGGTGACATCTTTACTTTTGAATACTTTGAAGAGGTCTTTTACAGCAGATTTTCCCAGTGCAATGCAACTTTTGATTTCCTGACTGCTGCTTCCAAGGACATTGATTGTGGATCCAGGTAAAATGAAATCTTTGACAACCTCAATCCTTTCTCCATTTATGACAATGTTGCTTACTGTTGTGAGGATTTTTGTTTTCCTGATGCTGAGGTGCAATCTATACTGACGGCTGTGGTCCTTGATCTTCATCAGTAGGTGTCTCAAATCTTCTTCATTTCCAGCAAGTAAGGTGGTGTCATCTGTATAACGCAGGTTGCTAATGAGTTGTCATCCAATTCTGATGCCTCATTCTTCTTTGTATAATCCAGCTTCTTGGATTATTTGCTTGGCATACAGATTAAAAAGGTACAGTGAAAGCATACAACTCCTACACACACCTTTCCTGACTTTAAACCATTCAGTGTCCCAGTTCTGTTCACATGACTGCCTCTTAATCCATCATATACAGATTCCTTAAGGCACAATTAGGTGTTCTGGCAATGTTCACCATAATTTGTTATGACTCACACAGTTAAATGCTTTTGCATAGTCGATGAAACACAACTAAACATCTTGCCGGTATTCTCTGCTTTCAGCCAACATTCATCTATCATCAGAGATGATATCCCCCTGGTCCCTTGTCCTCTTCTGAATCCAGCTTGACTTTCTGGCAGTTCCTTGACAATATATTGTTGTAGTTGCTTTTGAATGACCCTGAGCAAAATTTTACTTGCGTGTAATATCAACGTCACTGTTCAGTAATTTCTACATTTGGTTGGATCATCTTTCTTTGGAAGGGGCATAAATATGGATCTCTTCCAGTCAGTGCGCCAGGTAGCTGTCCTCCAAATTCCTTAGCATAGATGAATGAGTACTTCCAGTGCTGCATCTGTTTGTTGAAATATCTCAAGTGATATTCCATCAATTCCTGGAAGCTTGTTTTTCACCAATGTCTCCAAAGCAGCTTCGACGTCTTCCTTCAGTAGCACTGGTTCCTGCAGTTCTTTCTGGTATATTGGCACCATGTCTTCCTCCCATCTTCTTTGGATGCTCTCCGAGTTGTTTAATAATTTCCTTGTAGAATCCTTCACTATTTGCAACTTGAGGTATTAAATTTTTTCTTCAGTTCTTTCAGCTTGTAAAATGCAAAACATATTCTTCTCTTCTGCTTTTCCATTTCCAGCTCTTGGCACAGGTCATTATAATATTTTCTTTTGTTTTCTTGAGCTGCTCTCTGAAAGGTCTTTTACTTCACCATTCCTTCCTTCTGCTTTAGCTGTTCAACGTTCACGAGCAAGTTTCAGAGTCTCTTCTGACATCCAATTTGGTCTTTTCTTTCTTTCCTGTCTTTTTAATGGCCTCTTGCTCTCTTCATGGATGATGTCTTTGATGTCATTCCACAATTTGTCTGGTCTTTGGTCATCAGTGATCAACACATCAAATTTGTTCTTGAGATGGTCTTCAAACTCAGGAGGGCTATACACAAGGTCGTACTTTGGCTCTTGTGGACTTGTTTTAATTTTCTTCAGTTTCAATCTGAATTTGCATATGAACAGTTGATGATGTGTGCCACACACAGCACCTGGTCTTGTTCGGACTGCTGATATGGAGCTCTTCCATTGTCTTTTTCCACAGATGTAGTCAATTTGGTTCCTGTGTATGCCATCTGGTGAGGTCCATGTGTAAAGTCACCATTTGTGCTGGTTAAAAAAGGTATTTCCAATGAAAAAGTCATTAGTCTTGCAAAATTCTATCACGCGATCTCTGGCATTATTTCTACCAGCAAGGCCATGTTTTCCAACTACCAATCCTTCTTCTTTCTTTCCAACATTTACAGTCCAGTCACCAGTAATTATCAATGCATCCTGATTGCATGTTTGATCAATTTCAGACTGTGGAAGTTGGTAAAAATCTTTACCTTCTTTATCTTTGGCCTTAATGGTTGGTGCAGAAATTTGAATAAGAGTCATATTAACTGGCCTTCCTCGTAGGCTGAAGATATCTCAAAAGTAGTTGCAGTACATCGACCAAAATGCCAGAAATTCAAGCATGATGCAGTAGAGGACATGGAACAAGGGATATCACTGCTAATGTCAGATGGATCATGGCTGAAAGCAGAAAATGCCAGAAAGATGTTTACCTGTGTTTCAATGACTATGCAAAGGCATTTGACTGTGTGGACCATGACATTATGGATAACACTGAGAAGAATGGGAATTCTAATTGTGCTCATGAGGAACCTGTACACAGACGAAAAGGCAGTCATTGGAACAGAACAAGGGGCTACTATGATGTTTAAAAGCAAAGAAGGTGTAAGTCAGGGTTGGATCTTTTCATTAAACTTACTCAATTTGTATGCTAAGCAAATAATCCAAAAAGAACCCAGACTGTATGAAGAAGAACACAGCATCAGGACTGGAGGAAGACTCATTAAAAATCTGCCTTCTGCAGGTGACACAACCTTGCTTCCTAAAAACAGAGGACTTGAAGTGCTCCATAAGGAAGATTAAAGACCATAGCCTTCAGTATGAATTACAACCTAACAGAAAGAAATCAAAAACCTTCACAACTGGACTAATAAGCCACATCATGATAAATGGAAAGATTTATCAAGGATTCCATTATACTTAGTTGCACAATCAATGCCCAAGGAAACAGTGGTCAAGAAATCAAAAGATGCATTTCATTGGACAAATCTGCTGCAAAAGACCTCTTTAAAGGGTTGAAAAGCAAAGATGTCACTTTAAATACTAAAGTATGCCCGATGCAAGTTGTAATGTTTTCAATCACCTCAAACGCATGTGAGAGCTGGACAGTGACTTTTGGAAGAGCTACAACAGAACGCTTACTGAGAGGAAAGATGGTAAGACTTCATCTCACATATTTTGTACATGCTATCAGAAAGAATCAGTCCTTGGAGAAGGATGTCATACTTAATAAACTACACAGTCAGCGACAAAGACCAAGACCCTCAAAGAGATGGTCTGACACAACAGCTGTAACGGGTTCAACCACAACAATCACTGAGAGGACGGTACAGGACTGGGCAGTGTTCTGTTCTGTTGTACACAGGGTTGCTATTCATCAAAACCAACTCAACAGCACCTAACAGTAATCTACAACTTGTTTCTCTGGTTTCTTAAGCAAACAAACAGGCCCTCAGCCTGCAAATATATAACTTTGGAACCTTCATCAAAGACTACCATCTCAATCTGTTGTTCTAGCACGTTCAACAATGACTCAACAAAGGAAAGTGATACAAGATTCATTCTAGGTTGTCCAGATCAAGCTGGACCATCAGAATACTGCTACCAAATGATATGATCTGAGCACCTGGGCAAACTGCTTCCGTTAAAATGTCTTCTTTCAGCCTTAATCTTAACTCTCAGTATACCAGGAAAAAATGGCCATTATCTGCGTCCAGTGAACTCCTAAATGCTTTAATATTTTTATGCTGTTTAATGAAAAAATATTAGAATGAAGGAACAGTAAAAAGAGCACAATTAGATAATTTTAAAAAGAATTTAAACACAGCAAATCAAAATTTTTTCCCCCTAGTTTCCTGGCCTTGAAGTTATACAGTCTCAAAACGGGCAACAATCCTTGACTGCAACTCAATTAAACATATTCATCTTGTAAATGCTTGAGAAATCCACCTCTAATAGGTTCTAACTTATTACTAGTGCTTTTACTTCTTCATGCGATATCAAACAGCATTACTTTACGAAAACTTGCATGGGCGCTTATTCTGTTGAACAATGGACAGCCATATTCTTAGCTCCATAACTGTAAAATATCTTCACTTTTAGACATATAGAATTAGAATTAGAATGCTCAAGCCAATGAATTTTTTCATTCTACATCCTTTATTTTCTTTCAGTCATATTTGTGCTTTTCACCATGGGTAAAAATTACAAACATCAAAAAAGAGGAAAAACTACTGTCACTATCCTTTCAGCAAAATAAAAAGCCAAAATTCAGCCAAGGAGTGCTTGGTGAATTCAAACTGCTGGCCTTTTATCTAGCCACTACAGCACTTAACCACCAAGTCACCAGAGTTTCCTTCGCAAAACAGGATGGTCCAAACTCTTGTAACAAAATAGAAGTTCTTCCTGTGGAATGACTAACAAAATAAGAATACCATAGTTTCTTTTTGCCTTAGAAATATGGTGTTTGCTCATTAATTACTGAGTTGGAGAAAATTTATTTAGAATACCATCAGCTAAAATTCAGTCTGAGATTTTGCTTCCACTACTCAATTTTACCTTGACTGTGAGAGCGAGCAGGTTACCGTCTCTTCGCATGCATTTTTTGATTCATTTAATCACCATGAAAGATGTTACTGTCAATTTTCTTTTTTTTATTATGACGAGCAGAAAACGAACATTAATCCTAAACAGTAGTAGTCAATGAAACCTCTTTTGCGGGGGAAGGATAGGATGGGAAGGAACACTAAAAAGATGGTCTCTCCAGATTTCTTTCTGTTACAACTTTTTGAAAGATCATGCTTCGAACAATGCAATTAGAAAACTCAAAAGTAATGAATAGTAGTCATTCACTTTACTTTTTATCATGTTTACTTCAACCTTCCATTTTCTTACTATTTTAATTCTTTTTATTTACGTTTCTGTTAACCTCCCCCCCAAAAAACAAAACAATTTCACTGCTGTAGACTCAATTCCAACTCACAGCAAACTTACACAACAGAGTAGAACTTCCCCACAGAGTTTCCAAGGAGCACCTGGTGGATCTGAACTACGACCTTTTGGTTAACAGCTGCAGCACTTAACCACTATGTCATCAGGGTTAGCTGTCATCAAGTCAGTTCCCAACTCACGGCAACACTATGCACAGTAGAATTATACCCCTGTGATCCACAGAATTTTCATTAGCTGATTTTCAGAAACAGATCACTAGGCTTTTCTTCTTAGCTTATCTTGGTCTGGAGGCTCCCCTCCAGACTAATGTTAAGTATAGTAACATGGAAGCCGCCAGAGACAGACCAACAGTGCCTGCTCAGCCATAAATACAGGTGGGAATAACTAATTCCTAAGATGATGAAATAGTCATGTGCTTCAAGATTTAGAATAAATAACATCATCAAGATGGCATAACGTATTTATTGGGCTTATAAAAGGGTACACTGTACTCAGAGTAATTATAACATACAATGAGCATTATTCTTTTGCTTTTAAAGTTTTTTTGTTCTTTTTAAGATCTCAAAGAAAGAATAAAAGTAATGGAAAAAGTCAACTCTTACAAGTAGCTGAAACTATTCAAAAATGAAACTCAAAACCTAAAACTGGGTCAAACAGATCCTGATAGTAATATAAAGGGTTAAAGATGTAAGCAAAAGCCAAATAAAATCTGTCAAAGCACCATCAGTTATCACGGTGTTGAGGATTCCGTATCAATCACTGATTCCTGTGTAAAACTTCTTTAAGAGATTTTTTACTATGTTTACTTCATTTTAGGAAAATGACAATTTTGATTATACTTACTCCTTTTGCATTAGATTCTCTTACAGAATTCTCTCTCCACCCTTACACTAAGATCTTCAAATTCAAATCTGCAAATCAAACTTATTAGCTACAAATGAGCTTATGACCTCCGTAACAGGGTTGTTCTTTTCTCTAGTCCTGACTTCCTACTTTTATTTAATCCTTACCCTCATTTTCAACTTACAAAAGATTTTTTTATTTTAAATGTTTCTTTTAAAAGCCACTACAACAAAGAGGGTATAAAAATATAAAATAACGTATGTTCACTTTCACTATTTTGCTTATCATCTTTCTTCTTCCTACCTAGGATATATCCCCTCTTCTAAAGTCTACCTAGATTCATGGAAAAGTACCTATGAAAGGCAACTTTATACAGAACAAGATACCATTTTAAGGGTTAACTGACTGCTAAATACTTCACTAAAAATGAAACTACTTCCATAAGAATGTCTAATGAAAAGCAACAATTTTGTTTCTATTTAAGTTTAACTGGTATGCCGTAAAACAAAATCTGGAAGAAAATACTTAAAACCATTAATACTAAGTTTTAGAAGGTGAAATTACAAGTGATTTTGATTTACTTAATTTTTTGCTTTTTCAAAATTTAAAACTGATTAACAAGTATTAAATTTTCTATTATTTGGGGAAAAAAACAGGTATCCTATAACCCAATCAAACTCGTTGCCACTGAGTCAACTGCAACTCACAGCAACCCCAATGGGCACAGTGAAGCTGCCCCACAGTGTTGCAAAAGCCATAAATCTTTTTGTGTGTGTGTGTGTGATTAAGTGAAATATACCATCCAAACCAATCTTCCATGTCTGCCTATCTACAGCTCCTCTGCTCTCCTTGCCCCATGACAGCATACTCCTTTTGCTTTTATTCTTGCTGAATCCTCTTAACAAGCTCCTGCCCCTCCTCTCCCATCTAGAAAGAGACCGGTAGGACAGCCTCCTATAAAGGCACAGAACCAAAAAGTACACACACCATATGGTCACACTGTGTCCCCAAGTCTAGTCCACTTTTTTCCGGAGTTGACCTCAGTAGTGTCTCCTAGAAACGAGCAGCAGCAGATCTAGGGACCATGCTCCCAGGGGATCCCCCAGACTGGCAGACCATCAGTTGTGGTCCATTAGTAGAGTTTGTGAGCTGCACCCCTCTTTTTCTCATGTTACCAAAGAGACTCAACATTGTGTGCAAGACTATAAATCTATGCATAAATCAGACTGCCACATCTTTTTCCCAAGGAGCAGCTGCCTTACAGTAAGCAGCTGGATGCTTAACCATTGTACTACTATAAGTTCTTGAGGTCTATTTAAAAAAAAAAACAAAAAAACTTACTGCCGTCGAGTCAGTTCTGACTCACAACAACCCTATAGGACACAGAACTGCCCCACAGTTTCTAAGAAGCGCTTGGTAGAGCTGAACCCAACCTTTTGGTCAGCAGCCACAGCTCTTAACTACTAGCCAGCACCAGCGTATCCAAGGTGTCCTGTAACTTTGTGTAAATACAGAAATGGCAGAAAGATGTCACCCAAATGATAACAGATCAAATGTGATTGGTGATAGACTTCTGGATAATTTTTACTCCATAAACAAATATTTTTTCCAACAGGCACACATCATTTTCTCAATATTAAAATTTTATTTTCAAATGCTACTAGTAAGGAAACTAAAATTATAAATATAAATTAAAAAGTAACAGTAAAACTTACAAGAATGGACAAATCTAGAAAAATAAACCTTGGCACAATTTGATCAAGAAAGAAAAATCTAACTAAACACACCAAAACTTAAGTTTAAATATTTCCCCCAAAAGAAAATACTAACCTCAGCAGATTTACAAGTGTGTTCTACTGTCCAGAGAACACATGCAGAAAATCAGTTGTGCAGTGATCCATGAAGCCAGTATGACTTTAATACCACATGAACTAGTTTACATAACAACATGTCTTAAACACTAATCAAGGTGCGTTCATCACAGAAACGCAAGAACGAATTTGACACTAGAAAAAATTGTAAAAGCAACTGACGTCAACAGATTAACAGCTGATAACATATTCATTCATGTTTCCAAAAAACATTATTAGCAATTCTGGTAAGACTAGCTCAGCAATACATTGCAACTATTATTCCCAATAATGAATCAAGAAGGATGTTTCCTATTACTACTTGTATTAAAAACTAACAATAAAACAAAGAAATGTGTTGTACAATTAAAGGAAGAAACAGATTGAAAGATATGAAATTATCATTATCCAGAAAATACAATGGTGAATAGAAAACCTAAGTCTCTAAAAACAAATTATTAGAATAAGAACTTTGAAAAGTGAGTATTAGAGCAATATACAACAAATATCAACTGTGTCTGAATGCCAGCAGCAATAAGAAAGTTTTGAAAATACAATATATTTAAAAAAGCAACAAAAATATAAAGTACTTAAGACAATTTTTACTCCTTTCACCATCAGCTAAATTTAATATAGAATAATATTACACTTATGTCCAAAGTACATGAGAGGACGTTTTGCCATCCTCACTTCAAAGTACCCCTTGGGCTCCTTCTTTCAAGACAGATTTGTTTGTTCTGGCAGTCCAATATTCTTTGTAAACACTGTAATTTAAAGGCATTAATTATTTTTCCATCATTCCTATTCACTGTCCAGCTTTCAAATGCAGGGTTGCTGTGAGTTGGAATCTACTCAACTGTGACTACAGTACAGTAATGTTCCATGCATAAACCAAAAACAAACCCACTGCTGTCAACTCCAAGTCACAGAGATCCTACAGACAGAGGAGAACCACCCCACAGATTTTCCACAAACCCACTGACATCGAGTTGGGTCTGGCTCATAGTGACCCTAGAGATTAGAGCAGAACTGCCCTGTAGAGTTTCCAAGGAGCACCTGGTAAATTTGAACTGCTGACCTTTATGGTTAGCAGACACAGCACTTAAATAGATTTTCCATAGGAGGCAATTAAAAAGACCATGGCTTTGATGAGGCTCACCTTAGTCCTCAGGCACCATCTCTGCTTTTTCACACTTTAAAAAAGCTCTTCTGCAGCAGAAATGCCCAATACAACTGTACATATTTCTTGACTGCTTCTTGCTTGAGTGCTGACTTTGGATCCAAATAAAATGAAATTTCTAACAACTTCAACATTTACCCATTTATCATGATGTTGCTTACTAGTCCAGCTGCAAGAATTTTAGTTTTCTTGATGTTGGGAAGTAATCCATACAGAAAGCCGCACGGTCCTCGCTTTTCACCAGTAAGTGCCTGAAATTCTCCTGCTTTCAGGAAGCAACACTGTGTCATCTGCATATCCAAGGTTGTTAACCAGTCTTCCTCCAATCTTAATGCCATGTTCTTCTTCATATATTCCAGCTTCTGATTATTTGCTCATCATGCAGATTGAATTAGTATGGAGAAATTATACCAATCCACACATATCTCCTTATTTATAACCACAAAGAATCTCCTTGTTTCATTGAAATGACTGCCTCTTTATCTGTGTTCAAGTTCCAATGAACACAGTTAAGTGTATTAGAATACAAATTTTTTGCAATGTTGTCCACAAATTTGTCATGATCCAGTCAAATCTCTTTTCAGTTAATAAAACACAAGTACACATCTTTCTGACATCCTTTGTTTTCAGACAAGATCCAAGATACCAACAATGATACATCTCATTCCACATCTCCTTCTGAATCCAGCTTGAATTTCTTCCAGTTCTCTGTACATGCACTGCTAACGGTTTTGGCATTATCTTCAGCAAACTCTTACTCATGTGTGATACTAACAATAAAGTTCAATAATTTCTGTGTTCTGTTGAATCACCTTTCTTTAGAATGGGCACGAATATGGATGCCTTTCAGTTAGCTGTCCACATGGCTGTCTTCAAAATTTCTTGGCATAGACAAATGAGCGCTTCCAGTGCTGTAGCTGTTGTTGATATTATCTCAGTTGGTGCTCTGTCGATTCCTGGAGTCTTGTTTTTCACCAACGTCTTCAGTGTAGCGGAACATCTTCCTTCAACATCACAGGTTTTCGATCATCTGCTACCTCCTAAAACAGCTGAATGCTAAACTTTTCTTGCAGTGTCCTGACTCTGTATTTCTTCCATCTTCACTTAAGAACATGGAGAATTAATACAATGAAAATGTCCTTTCTTCTCAAAATTAAAGATTCACTACAATCCCAAACAAAATTACAACATGACAAACTGACATTTATATGGAAGAAAAGTCTCTTCTTAGGAAGAATCAGGTCGGTGAGTGATGGTGAATTTTGCCTACCACATATCTTGATGTTCCCTTAGGACAAAGGTATAGTAAGTGAAGAAACACATAAACTGATCAATGAATTGATGAGGGTGCTCAGGAGAGACACATATATGTGTGAAAACTAGACATGTGACAAAAATACTCCTCAAATCATTGACAAATACAGAGCTACTCAATAAATGTTGCTGGAGATGCTGTTATCCATAGAGTAAAAAAATGAAACAAGATCACTTCTTGGTATTATATTCAAAACTCAATTCTAAGAAGGTAAAAATCACAAAAGGTAAATTTAATATAACTTTTAAAAGAAACCAAGGAATAACAGATGTCTTAAGCCACCAATAATGTGACAGACTGAATTTTGTCTCCCTGCCCCCCAAAATACGTCAACTTGGCTAGGCCATGATTCCCAGTATTGTGTGACTGTCCCCCATTTTGTTAACTAATGTGATTTTCCTGTGTGTTCTAACCCTTTTTCTAGAATGTTGATGAGGCAGAATTAGAGGCAGTTATATTAATAAGACAAGCCTCCACTACAAGATTAGGTTGTGTATTGGGCCATCTCTTTTGAGATACAAGAAAGAAGTGAACAGGGAGACTGCAGGGACCTCACCAAGAAAAAAGAGACAGGAAAACAGCAGATCTTTTGGATCTGGTGTCCCTGGGCTGACTGGGTTTAGACATGACAAGGACATTGTCCCGGAGCCTACAGAGAGGTACCCTGATTTTGCACTTGTAGCTTCCAAGTGAAGAATTCCATGGGCAAAATACTATACGATACATAAAAAGAAGACGGAAGGAATACACATCCACTATACCAGAGGAACTGATTGATGTTTCATCATTTCAGGGGAGCATATGATCAAGATCTGATGGTAGTGACACAAGAAATTCAATGTGCATGGAAGGCACTGGTGAAAAACAGGGCTCCAGAAACAACTGGAATACCAACAGCAATGTGTCAACAAACAGTTGTGGCACTGAAGGTGTTCAATCGTCTATGCCAAGAAATTTGGAAAGCAGCTACCCGGTCAACCAACTAGAAAAGACTATGTCACTTATCTGGTACAGTTCTAACAGAAATACCACAAGTGGATGGCTTTAACAAAGAAAAGTTTATTCTAATACAGTCCGGCAGGCTTCAAGTCTGAATTCAGGGTGTCTGCTCCAGGGGAAGGCTTCTCCTCTGTCGGCTCTGGAGGAGAGTCCTTGTGTGGTATCAGTCTTTGGTCAGGGAGCATCTTGACACAGGGACCTCAGGTCTAAAAGACCTGCTCTACTTCCAGTGCTGTTTTCTTGATGGTGTGAGGTTCCCAATTCTCTGCTTGTTTTTTCTCTCATTTTATCTCCCATAGAATGAAAGGATAAAGGGTGGTACAAGTCACATTCCAGGGAAATTCCTTAAACAAGGGTGTTGCAGCCCCACCCTAATCCTCTTTTAACATAATAATCCTATCTCTTGGCCACAGGCAGAGATTAGGATGTATAGCATAAGAAAATCACAAAATATTGGGAATGATGGTCCAAATGGCTATTCGCATTTTGGGGGGATACAATCCAATCTATGACAAAGACTCATGCTTATTATTCCTATTTCAAAGAAAGGTGATCCAACAGAATGTAGAAATTATTGAACAGTATCATTAATATCACACACAAGTAAAATTTTGTTCAAGATCATTTAAAAGTAGTTGCAGCAATACATCTACAGTGAACTGCTAGAAATTCAAATTGGATTCTGAAGAGAACATAGAACAAGAGCTATCACTGCTGACGTTAGATGAATCCTGGCTAAAAGCAAAGAACACCACAGAGATGTTTACCTGTGTCTTACTGACTATGGAAAGGCTGCATAGATCTGTATAGATCATAACAAAGCGCAGATAACATTGTGAGGATGGGAACTCCAGATACTTAACTGTGTTCATAAGTAACCTGTATGTAGATCAAGAGGCAGTTGTTCAAACAGAACAAAGGGATACTGCATGGTTTGAAGTCAAAGTACATATTTAATCTGTACACTGAGAACATAATCTGAAATGCTGGACCATATGAAAGAATGCAGTATCTGGAATAGAAGATTTGTAAAAAATCTGCATTATGGAGATGACACAATCATGCTTGCTAAAAGAGACCAAGATTTAAAACACTAATGAAGATCAAAGACTACATGCAGCCTTCAAAATGGATTACACCCCAACACAGAACAAAAATTCTCACAACTGGACTAGTAAGCAACATTGTGATAAATGGATAAATACTCAAGTTGTCGAGGATTTCACTGCACTTGGATCCACAGTCAACGCCCATGGAAGCACTCAAGAAATCAAACGACACATTTCATTGGGCAAATCTTCTGCAACAGAGTTCTTAAAATGTGTTAAAAAGCAAGCCAAAGCCAGCAAAGATGTCACTTTAAAGACTAAGGTGTATCTGACCCAAGTCATGGTGTTTTCAGTTGCCTCCTACAGGTAACTGGTGGCACAGCGGTTAAGTCCTACATCTGCTAACCAAAAGGGTGGCAGTTTGAACCTACCACATGCTCCTGGGAAACTCTATGGGGCAGTTCTACTCTGTCCTATAGGGTAGCTATGAGTCGGAATCAACTCAATGACACTGGTTGGGTTTGGTTTTTGTTTTCTATGTATACAAAAAGAGAGTAATGGATAAGAAGGACAAAAAAAGAATTGATGCCTTTCAATTATGGTGTTGGCAAAATATTTAATATACATAAACTGCCAAAAGAATAAGCAAATCTGTCTTGCAAGTATTGCCAGAATGTTCTTTAGAAGATAATGGTGAGACTCTGTCTCACATACTTTGGACATGTTATCAGGACGGATCACTCTTTGCAAAAGACACCATGCTTGGTAAAGAAGAGCCCACTGAGAAAGAGTAAAATGCTCACTGAGAAGGAGTGCAGAGCGACTGCAACAATGGGCTTAAACACAGCAACAACCATGTGGATGGCACAGGACTGGCCAGTGTGTCCCTGTTTGTACGTAAGAGTGGCTATGAGTTAGAACCCACTTAATGCCAACCAACAACAATAGCCTCCTAAACTGTGAGAGAACAATTTCTCTTTGTCAAAACCATCTATTTGTGGCATTTTTGTTACAGCAGCACTACATGACTAAGACAAATGTAATCATAAAAGACATGACAATAAGTGTGACTACTTCTAAGTAACAGACAGTTAACTGTTCATCAAAAGATACTATAAATGTCAATACAATGTGGCCTGTAGGATTAGATCCTGGATAAGAAACAAGATATTGCTATAACAAACATTGAAATCTAAATAAAGTCTGTAATTAACAATAATGTTTCAACATTAATTTCTTAATTTTGACAAATATACTACAGTTACAGAAGACGATATTAGAGACTACTGAGTAAAAGGTAAATGGGATTCTCTGTACAATTTTTTAATAACTTTTCTGTACATTTAATATTATTCCAAATAAAACTTGAAAAAAAATACAGACACACAGACACAGACACACACACACCCCCCACAAGTGAGAGGAGGACTGACAAGACTGAAAGGGTAGATCTGCAACATACATAATCCCTAAAAAGGGTCCAGAATGTATAAAAAAATTCCTATAAATCAGTAAGGAAAAGACAAGTTGATAGGAAAATGAGTATGAAGAAGTATTTCACAAGAGTAATCACGGGAATTATTTCATATACACATACATACCCATGTATACCAAGTATTACTAGACTACTATATCTGGAAGTGAGAATGGCAAGACTTTGTCTCACCTACTGTGGACATACTATCTGGAGGAACCAGTCCCTAGAGAAAGACATCATGCTTGGCAAAGTAGAAGGTCAGTGAAAAAGCGGACCTTCAACAAGACAGGCTGACACAGTGGCTGCAGCAATGGGCTCCAGCATGTAAGGCTTATGTGCACTGCACAGTTCCAGGCAGTATTTAGTTCCACTATACTCGACGGCACTTGGCTGGCTTGGCATACTTAGTAGGGTCGCTATGAGTCAGAACCAATTCAACAGCACCCAGCAATGATAAAAATGCTCAATCTTATTAGTAATTAGCAAAGTATATTAAGATCATACATTGTATTTGTTAAGATTGCCTCAACCTCTACCCCCCAAAAAAGTAACATCAGCAAGTGGTGGTGAGGACATAGATTAATGAGAACTTAACACCACTAGTACACAGGTAAACAGGTCTAATCACTTTAGTAAACAATCTGGTACTAACTTGCACAACTGAACGTTCACGTGGTCTATCACCAAATATTCCACTCCTAGATCCATGCCTTAGGAAAAGTAGTAGAAATGGGTAATAGAAAACATGTTAACAAATGGTTACTGCAGCTCTATTTGTAACAGCAACAAAAACGAAATTCAGACATTTATGTATGACAGATGGGAAAAGTAAATTATAGTGTAGTGTTCATACAAAGACATATTTTATATAAATACATAAAAGTGCTATTTTTTAAATCAAATGAATGATTATTCAAACTCAGAACAACAGTTATCTGTTGCAGGGGATGGAAATAAGGATATGTCTAGGGTGTGGGTCATATTGTGTGCTCTCTGAGTTGAGGCACAAGTCTATGATGGCCATTTAGAGCTACATATATGCCACATTTTTTGCAACCATTAAATACAGCATAATAAAATCATCTAAAGTGGGTTTCAGAACTAAAAACAGGATACATAAAATAATCAAATATTATGCTAAAAACGGCCAAGCATAACACACCATTTGTTATTAGCAGTGGGAGAAGGTCATTTTATTCATTCAACAAAAATGTGTAACGGGATAAGCACTGGAAGATACAGATAAGTAATTTCTTCCTACAGAAATATCTGTGGCCTGTTCATATACTTAACTAAGCAAGTGCTTTGACGACCTCTTTTGTTAAGTCTTAACAGTTTATCCTGCCAAAATAAACAGACTGGTAACCTATCTCACGAGGAGCTTTCACAGCCTCAGTAACCAAAATAGCGTGGTATGATTCAAAGACAAACACACAAAACAATGGAACAGAACTGAGAAACCAGAAGTACATCCATCCATCCACCAGCAGCTGATCGTAAACAAAGGGTCAAAAGCCACACAATGGGGAAGAAATAGTCTCTTTAACAAATGGTTTTGGCAAAACTGGATATCCATATGCAGAAAAATGAATCAGGATCCGTGTATCACATATCATGCAAGAAAAACAGCTCAAAATGGATCAAAGACCTAAATGCTAAAGCTAAAACTGTACAGTTATTAGAATATAACAAAAGATTAAAACTAGGAGACCCAATTTCTGGCATAAATATACATCAAGCAGAACTGAAAATGCACAAACAGAAGATAAATTAGGTAACTAGGACCTTCTAAAATTTAAATACTTTTATGTTCATTAAAAGACTTTGCACCACGAGAGTGAAAAAGAGAATACACAGACTGGGAAAAAAAAAATCTTTGGCAAAGTCATAGCTGATAAGGCTCTAATTTCTAAAAAACATTGAAAACTTGAACAACTGGACGACAAAAAGACACACAATCCAATCAAAAACTGGGCAAAGGACTTGAACAGATTTTTTTTAGCAAAGAAAACATTCCGGCAGCCGACAAATACGTGGAAAGATACTAGCAATTATTGGCCATTAGAGAGATGCAAATGAAAACTACAGTGCAATACTACCCTAACCCTGCAAAAACAGCAATAACCTGAAAAATAAAAAACAACTGCCGGTGAGGTTTTGGTGAGATTAGAACCTTTACACACTGTTGGTGAGACTATAAAATGGTACAACCACTATGGAAAATATCATGTCACTTCCTCAAAAAGCTAGAACTAGAAATACCACATCATGCAACAACGCTCCCTCTAGGAATACACTCTAGAGAAATGAGAGCCATCACATGAAAAGACATACATGCACACTCATGGTGACTGCAGCATTATTCTCAATAGCAAAAAGATGGAAACCACCTCAGTGTCCATTAAGGGATGAACAGATAAACAAACTGTGGTAGAAGTACACAGTGGAATACCATGCAACCCCATGGAGGACATTATGCTAAGTATAATATGTCACAAGAAGACAAATATTGTATAGTCCCAACATTACAAAAAATTCAAGAACATACATACATACAGAAAGCAAAGTTCTTTGTTGACTATCAACAATGGGGAAGTAAAGGGAGTGGGAATCACTTTTCAGGTAGTAGACACTTGTTACCTTTAGTGATGAAAAAAGGCACGATTTCATTAAATGCTAGAACATATTCAATTCTGCAATAGTAAAAGCAACCAAAAAATATACATAGCTCCGTAAGTCAATGTAGATACATGTATATGCATACAATGGCAAATGCAAGTAAATGCAGGTGCATGTCTACATACATACTTGTGTGTGCTGCATATATATCCACATACACAACCACATTCAGGAACATCTATGGAGGCTTTGTAGACACATTCAAATGACCAGTGCGGTTAGTTTACAGGATGAAAAAGCTTGAGATCATAGCCTTGTAGCCAATTTAACACAGTTCACAAAGACAAAGTTCTATAACCAAGTTTAATGAGTGGTATCTAGGGTCTTAAAAGCCTGAGAACTGCCATTTGATATACAACTACTGGTATGCATTGCTTAGCACCCACCATGTGTTCTGTCACACTGGATGCTATGTAATTTGGAGGCTGTAGAAACACCACACTGCATAAGGAGAGACACGCAGGGTGCTCACCAGCTGAATCGGAACTTGCACCATTACCGTGCCAATGGGCTGTGCAAAAACTTTGCCTCTGCCACCAGTCTCATGTGGTCACCACCAGGTATCCAAGTGCCACACCTAAGGCTGCCCACCTGCTGGGCACACAGTCACCACCTAGGTGGCCACCTCAGCTCTGCATCACAGGCGGCTCCCTTCCCTCTCTTTCTCCCTGTCTGCCTTCCCTATCTCCTCTAACAGGCTCTGAATTCTTCTAGCCCTGCCCAACTCACCCAGAAGCTCAGTGTCAGCCACCCAGGGAAGAGCCAAGGCAGACGACCTTGTTACCTAATCAGGATAACCTTAAAGGACCACGGTCACACATGCAGTGAGATGATGACTGAAGGGATGCTTACCTGTACTGGTCTCTACTCACATGGAGCAAAAGAGAAGAAAAGAAACTAAAGGCTCAAGGAAGAAACTAGTCCATGGGGCTAAATGCCCACATGAATTACTACTGCCTTTTCTAATCTGAGACCAGAAGAACTAGAAGGTGCCCGGAAACCACTATCAAGTGTTCTGACTAAAGACAAAACAGAAGACTGTAGATAGAACAGGAGAGAAATGTAGAACAAAACTCAGACTCCTAAAAGGCCAGGCCTACTGGACCAGCAGACACTATTGCTCTACGATAATCTTTGAACTTGTAATTGAAGCTATTTTTGTAGTTCACCTTCTAGCCAAATAATAGACCCGCTTACAGAATAAAGAACGTCACCCTCGGATAACGTGTTCCCTGAAACCAACTACGAGACCAAAGGCCAACATTTACCCAAAAGCTGAGGTGAGAAGACAAGGAGCACGGGGAGCAAATACGTCACCAGAAATAACAAACAGAATGGAAATGAAAATGCTGACACTGTGAAGATTATAACCCATGTCATGGACAATCTGTATAAATATTATTAAAGGGGAATCTAATTTGCTGTGTACACTTTCACTTAAAACACAATACTATTTTAAACAAATTAGCAACTTATCTAAATGGGATGGTATCCTCTGATCTACAGTCTCAAAAAGGACATTTTCTAATGGCTGTCTTTGTTTTTTAAGTACATCTCTAAAATACAGTATCACAGTTCAATTTTTCATATATATAAGACGCAAAGAGCTATCAACAATTCCTCTTAAAATTTCTAATACTACACAAAACAATCATAGATTTTAAGAACGCTTCTTCGCTAGACAGGGATTTAAAACAAGAAACTGCATGGGCTTCCAGAAAAGAGCTCATCGGGAAAAGTGCGAGAAATTCAGCTGATGACAATTGGCAGCTAAACCCTTCAGTCTACTCACAGGGAACTGAAACCTAACCTTGTGCGTTTTCATCATACCCTGGCCCTGCTCCACCGCCACTCTGGCCCTGACCCAGCAGGCAGGCCAGCAGCACGTGCCCAGAGATGACTAAGGAGCCCAAGCAGACACAGTGTGCTCATGTCCTGGGTATCGTCAGGCCTGCTGCCAGAAAGGCTTTGAGAGGGGCTTAGAGCTTATGCGACTACTTGACCCCACTTACTTCATTTGGGAATGGAGGTGGGAGAAGGCAACCAAAGTAAGCACAGAAATATAAATGCCCATAATTAACTTCAAAGTGTGCAGTCACAGAAAAAAATAATCTGTTCTATGTTTTAGTAATTATGTTGAATACATAGTTTTTTTAAAAAGCAGATAATTTTATTCATGAAAATGCTGTAAATGAGGCCTCAGAAAGAAATTTTCAGTACATGAATCTGTCCCCTTTTTTGACACTGAACTGAACTTCAGAAACTGAACTCCAGTATTACATATTGTAAAAGTATATAGTAAAACCCACACTAGAGTAATTCTAAGTTACTGTGGTTATGACACTGCAAATAACTAAAAATTTACTCCTCCATACTATGGTACTATGGCTCCCACCAGAGATTCAGTACAATTCAACCCACTAAAACAGGAGAGCAAATAACCAACTTAACTCCAAATCTCGTTATGCAACTTTCTTATCAAGATTATCTTCAAATATAAATTATATGAGTTAGTTACGAAGAAAGACAGTGTGACTCACAGACATAAAAAAATGTAACAAGATGAGTGACGGTAATCAATTTCCACACACAAAATTTTATTTCTAAGGTATAATCATTACTAAGTTCCGTAACTGTGCTTAACTTTAGATTCCATATTTCTAGAGGATCTCACACTAAGCATCAGTGAATGAAAGAGCTCTATTATTTTATGCTATTACTCATCTGTCCTAAGTATTTAGGCTTTTGTCCTCTGGTAGTTATCACTTAAGGCATATATGGCAATAACAGAGAAAAAGGACAGAAATGCCACAAGTGAAACTTCACAAAATCTCCATTTAAAAAGTAAGAATTCAGAAGCCTTTAAAGCACATGCATTAAACACCATGCCCACCACATGGTGAATACTGATGGCACTGAACTAAGTCACCAATATTCCTAGTGGGCTGACATCTCAGGGAATCACCCAGCCTACAACGCGTAGAACAGTGTCCCTTTATTCCACCTCAGTCTACAGTTCATTTCTGATCCCCAAGCCCAATGGATCTGTCTATGTTTCTAATGCTAGCATTAAAACAATACACAGGATAACACATAGAACAATAGCTATCATCACTGTTACTTACTGGAATAAGTAAGCTTTATTCCAAAACCACTGTAAACTATTTCAAGTGCGAGAATGCTACAAAACTTAAACACTGGTTGTATACCATGACTGGTAGAGCAGACTGAAAAAATCAGAGTTCACTCATATCCAAGTCATGAAACACTTCACGGTAAAATTATGATCCAATTAGATTAAGTAAAACATTGAAATTAATTTTAAAAGACTTATTTTAATAATACCTGTAATTAAGGTACAATAGTAATTCGTTTTCTTCAAACTACTCTAGTACAGCTTACACTATTGTTATTATTAGATATTACACTTTGTGTGCATGCTTTAAAAAATACTCACACACTTCATTTAATTCTTTTCTTTGATCTTTTTAAAGCAGGAAATCAATCCAAATGATGGATGTGTAGGGTTTGGACAGCTCTTTTGCTCTCTGTAGTATCACCAATTTATTCTTTCCTAGCTATCAGAACACTTAGGTAGGGAAGTTGATACAGAGTCTCAAACAATCCCACCCCTTACGATTTAAGGTGCAAGACTGATTATGTAACTATGTTCTACTGGTATACCACCATTCTAGAGACTGCTGTCCTTCTTTATCACTAAGACACCCCAAGACTTTCTTCTCACATCGCAATTTATAATTCAGTTTTGGGGAATTACAATCTATTTATTTTCAGGAATGTATTCCCTTTTGCTATATGTCATTTCCACAAAGCAAATGCCCAGAGAGCCAGAGAAACTAGACTCCAAATTAAGAATGCTAATGTTTAAATGCACTCATTCATTCAAAAAAAACATAAAATTATCTCTACTGCATTACACTCTTCAGTAAACGTTCTAGCATTATCAACTACATTTTTCTTCACCACTTTGTCCTGGTGGTCTTCAGATTAGGCTACAAGCATATAAAATATAAAATGTAAAGCTCTTCCTTCATGAAGTGTATCTACCACCACCACCTTTATATACATTTACATACACACCCACGCATATGCTAAACTCACATACACACACTTTCATGCTTAAACTTTATAAAGTCTGCTATTTATGTAACTCAACACGTTTAACTGCAGCTTCTATTATCTGGTGGAATTAACTTAATTTTCTACTGACAAAAGAAACAAACTGAGTATGGAATTAAGGTTATATTCTACTCCAATTTCACATAGCCACCTCAAATGCATATACTAGTATTATACATATTTAAAAATATAGTTGACATGCAAGGATTTTATTTTTTTAAGGCAACATCAGTTCATTTGTTTCAATCATTCTCACATCACTAGTTTAGTAATAGATAATACTTTAACTTTAGGGTTCTAACGCTAAAAAACTCTTGGCTTCAGGAAGCTTCAAGTAATCCTAAGAAATTTTACTAACGGAACAACTTGGCTGAAAACTAGAACTGCTCTTTTTACACACAGACTTTTAGATCACTGCAAGTCTAAGAACAGTCACAAGTAACATTCTCCAAGCATACAGGTAAACACATACTCCACGTTTCATGAGCACACAATATAAAAAATGTTGCCATGAAGATATTTCATTGTCTACAGCAATCTAACTGTATCCACAGATATGAATTTCTGAGGGAAAAACACTGTCACCTTTGAGTCAATTCTGACTTATACAGTAGAACTATGTCATAGGGTTTTAAGGAGCAACCTGTGGATTCGAACTGCTGACCTCTTGGTTACCAACTGTTATGCTTAAATAGGATTACCCCTCCCCTTCCCGCTACTTATAGAAGACAATCTATACGTATTCCTAAACAGAGCAAAAACAGTACTAAAAAAAAAAAACTCAGTAAAACAAAATTCTGTATGCTGAATGTGTTTTCCTACTGGGAAAAGAAACTCCTTTAATTAAAAAAAATAAAGTCAGAAAACACATCATAAAATTCATATTACAAAGAAAACTAGTATCATTAAAAATCTTGGTTTGCTCAAAAGAACAAAAACTCAACAACTTCATATGGCAAAAACGTGCTCTCACTAAATGCTACTGGAAAAGTTAATTTTCATATTTATGAGTCTCTTTTACTGTGCACACTGTATACACATTTTCATAGAATTACTCAGCCACATACAACATCAGAAGGAATGATTGTCCTGACTCTGCCTAAGAGGAAACATGCTCAAAAAAGGTAAAATACCTTGCAGGAGCTACCTCTTTATTGTCAGCAGAAAAAATACTTGAACCCATGGCTGCACCATGTCACTCCAAAGGTCAGGATCTTCTGACACCCCCCTGACTTCCAAAGCAGTTGTTTCTACAAGTCTCAACTTTTCAAATTTTATTTAAAAGATCATTTCTTTCTTTTGTGCTTTTGCATCCCAGGTCAACAACTATGTGTTAGGTACTAGTCTTACAAGTACTAGGAGTCCAAAGAAACAAAAGATGACATGGCTTCTGTCCCAGAAGTGCCAATCCAGTTTGCTGGATTTGCCCATGTACTTATGGCATCAGCTGCATGCTGTCCAACTACTTGGCTGGGATGACATTCAAGAATATTCATTTAGTCCTCGGCAATTCAGAGGCCACCTCCTTGGCCCTCAGCCTCATCAAACCTCCCCCACTCAGGTTCTATAACACAAATTACAAATCTCTTCCCTCTGTCCTTTTCAAAAGGCCACCAAGTATTTTTCAAAACATTTTAAAAGTCTGTACCATAAACAGATCAAGAGATTAAAAGAAATAACATTTTTCTTAAATAAAACCAATCAGGATCATCATAACTAAAATATGTCCTCTTGTGAAACAAAGCAAATGCAAATATACTTCTCTAAAGTGACTCCAGATTTTCTTACTTTCAATATTCCTATGTCAAGTCTTTCAGAAAAAAGTGTTATTCTGCCAAGTTTGTCAGTCTTTTAGTCAAAGTAAATAAATTCTGAACTTAAAATTTGCAAACCAACAATGTCATATACCTTCCAGCAATTCTTCTTTCAACTGTTTAGGAATATTCTTAACCTACAAACAGAAACTAAAGCATTAGTCTCTTTCTAAATACATGATCAATCTGCTGCTTAATGTACCTGGGTTAGAATAGAAAACAAATCATGTTAACGAAAACTATATTAGGTGAAACTTGAACCATTTAGGATCTGTGATAACTTGGAAAAGGTTTAAGTAAAATTTAAATTTATAAATATTTCTCGGTATTTCCATATTTCTGAACACAAAATCCCCCCCGAAAAATTCAAGTTCCACATACAAAGCTTTTGAAATTCTATTCTTTTACTATCGACATTTTTCCATTACATATTCACCTATCTAACTCAGTTTCCTTTCTCTGCAAATCACTAAAGTGTCCAACTATATAAACACAATAATTTCCAAGTTCTTTATTCTCTGAAAATCTCTGATGAAGGAACATGAAAAATTCATATGTACTCTACCTGACCTTCACCAATACAACTCAACAAGAATTTAACAAAATATTCTAACAGCTACAGATATTATTTTTTTACTCTTACATCTTTGCAAAGATCCACAATTTGATTTATAAAAAGAAAAACTAGTTTCAACAATCAAGTAGTTTGCAGGAAAAAAACCTAATTATTTTCTGTAATTAATAGTTATACACCGTAGCTGTAACAAATGCAGGCTTACTGTTAAACAGGCTTTAGCAGATGTTTCCTAAACTTAAAAGAAACTGCATACTTGAAAATCTGTTCCAAAGAACATCTCTGTATAATAAGACATCATAGTATTATTTGTCTTTGATTTATAAATTAAATTCTACAACCATATACTATTAAACCATACCACCAAAAAATAAAAGAGCACAGTCTAATCAAAATGAGCATGGTTATAATTATTTGAACCAAATTATAAATACATACTTTCCAGGCAAGTCCAAACCAAAAAAATTGTCAGGCATAATTTTATACAAACATACATAATCACAACCATAATATCACCTTACTCAAACTTTTCAAATAACTTAGAATTTATTATTAAAATGGGCTTTCAATACGATACTTAACAGTAGCATTTCTTTCCATTTCCTATATTCCTATACACATCTTATATAGCTTTCTATCCAGGTACTAAACAATCTCAAAATTAAAATCTTAAAACCAATATAATTCAGTCACTGAAGTGATTTAAATCCACAGAATTTTAAAGATCATGTTTCTAAACACATGGTGCAAATAATTTGTGCGTAAAAACAAAAATGCAATTTTAACAATAAATGCACTCACTTAAAACAATTACTTGTCATAAGAAACATTCTAAAGGCATAGCAAATTTCCTTGTGAAAAAGATGAAACAATTTATATTACAAGAGTCACTTACCACTTCTTCCAATGCAGCACTTCGTCCAAAAGAACAAGTGAGGTGTGTGAGGCAATTAACAAATGAGGAGAAAAGTTCATTTGGAATGGCAGTTAAAACATTTCGAGGGAACACAGTTATCAGGTTGCTGATAATGCTGGAAATTCCCACAGCTTCAGAATCTTCTATTTCAATTCTACAAATCAAAAGAGTATTATTAAGTGGTAGCAGAAGAAAAGTTACAGCAACTCATTTCCAAACATGCAAATATGATCACCTATTCGTTTTCAAAGGTATGCCTCTGTGTATTAACTTCAAATTACTAACACAATTACACTTTAACATATAAAAAAGGGGAACATCACTAGTTCTTTTATTCCCTCTACTGCTAAACATCAAGGAAAAAAAGTTCCCCTTTCAGTTATAAAGGGCAAGTATACCTACCCATTGATGGTATTCAGTAATCCCTCGATGAAGTGAGCTAGGTAATCAACCTGTGACCCTTCATCGGGGAAGATGGGTCCATGAAGAGAAGCTAACTGGGCAAGGCACTGTAGAGAATCTTGTGCCATATCTGAATCTTCTCTGATTTTTCGATGTACCTGTTAGAAAGAATTACTAATCCATAAAAATAAATTCTTTTTTTGTAAGGGTCACGTGTCTATCACGACGAATGAGGTAAGAGAAAAATTCACTGTAGCTGTTTATTTCCTGAAAACAGATCCAATTCCTGAATTCAGCTAAATTTGAAAATTGGTCCTAAGTCCACTTTACATCATAAGCCATGATTTTAAACATATCAATTAATTTCTAACTGAGGGCTACCTACATTTTGAAATTTGAACAGTCTCCAGCATGTTATGACAAAGACAGTAACAGATGCCAGCCCGTCAGACATACTGCTACTTCTAAAAACAGTAACAACAACAGTCATCTGTATTATGCTAACTATTCCTAGCTACAGCTTCTTGCCAAAGTTAGCAGACAAGTTCAATTGAGAGTATATAGACGATACCGTAGTGGAAGTAAATAACTGGAGACTCAGAAAATCAATATTCTTCTCAAGCCCTAGACACTCATGCCTTCAAATACTATTTCAGCATACTCTTTTATTAATTCCGAGATTGCCCACAACTTCTTTGTTAAAATTTCACTTTATCCTACCTTACTGCTATTTTATTAATAAATGTTAATATTGTTTAAATTAAAATTCTGTTTAGATTATAGTAAAATCCATTTTAAAGACTATCCAGATTTTATTTTAAGAGGTAATACTGGTATAAAACACTTGGTATGGAATATTCTGTATCAAGGAAACGCTCTCAAAATACTGCTACCTAATTTTACACCATTGACATTCAGATTTTAAAGATGTTTCATTTCTGAGATCTGATATAAAATAGTGAAGAAAATACATTTAGTGAAGAAACTGTATAGTGATTGTCAATTTACCACAAATTTTACTTTGTGACCATCTGCTAATTGCCACAAGCTCTGTGACTGCTACAGTCCTTCTCATTCCTCCCTACACAGACTCACCTTGTGAAAGTCACATAATTCTGAACTTTATTTGTTTCAGGTCATGTTCATCGTGCCTCTAGGAATCATTTACAAAGTACCTGAGGTTAAAACACTTATCTTAAGTAGCCACAGGTGCAGTGTTAGAGACACAGTGTTAGGGACTCAATGAATTCTTTTTCATTAATTGATTCCACCAATTTTAATCCCTCAGCGTATTAAGATTTCCACATGTGGAAGAGAGAGTCCACACAGAGGGTTGTATGATCAGGAAAGCCGAGAACTAAGACAGTACCAGTATTTATGTGACAAGGAAAGAAAAAGAGCATGTATGAGATAAGGAGGAACCTGTCAAAAAAGGTGGGAAAATCTAATGAGTGTGGGCTTTCAGAAGCTTAAAGAGGAGAGAAAAACAAAAAAGTCGACAAACTTTTGAGGAGCAAAATGCAACATCATCTATTCCTATATTCAGATATGATCAACACATGTAAACTCTTAATCTCACACAAAGGAGCCTGGTGGCACAATGGTTGAGTGCTTGGCTGCTAACCAAAAGGTTTGCAGGTCAAGCCCACAAGTGCCCCCTGTGGGAAAAAATACCTGGCAATCTGCTCCTATAAAGATTATAGCTTAGGAAATCCCAGGGAGCAGTTCTACTCTGTCACATGTGGCTGATACGAGTCAAAATCCACGTGATGGGACAAAACGACAACCCTACATGAGAGGACACTTACGTATACTTAACTAAATCTAGGGGAATGGTGATGCCCAGTGGAAAACTGCTTTAAATTAAGTAATGAATCCACACAGTTGAAACTAAATTTAACACTGAATTAAATAAAAAGACATCCCTTGCCATTTTTGTAACCAGTAACGTAAAATTCATATTGTTTACAAACTGCTTAAATCAAATCTACAAATATTATATAACTGTTAAAATAACAACATAAAAAAGGGTTAAGTTTTAAATTCAAAAGCTGTTTGCATGTGGTAGTTCACAGCTGATAGGAGCAGCTGTCTGCCTCGTCTAGACAACTGTTCAGATTTGGTGTAGTTGTTTCCAGTGCAGGCAGCAAATTTTTCACCTTTTCAAAAATTGCTAGAGCAGGATCTGCTTTCAGTCCAGTGAATAATACAAAGAACCAAACTTGGACAGACAGCAACACAGATCCCTTTGATCTTGAGAATGCTTTTAGTCTCATCATTCCTCCGATTTAAAAAAGAAAATCAAAGTAATTAATGCTTGGCCTGAACAATTTTATAGAAAGCATCTTTAAGGGGCAGATAAGTTGTTTCAATTATTTTAAAGTATATACTATGTAACTAAAATATTTGAAATGGTTTGATCTAAAAAGAAGCACAGTTGTAGGCTTAGTAAGAAACATTTTCAAAAGAGAAAAGTCAGGGTATAATTAATAGTTAAGATTAAGTAAAACAGCCTTTTCTGTTTTTGACTGATACTTATTTGAATTTTTGTTCCAGTCATTGTATCTGCATGTTCACCCTATTACTGCAGCTCAGCAACCAAAACACACACAGGCGCAATACACCAACATGGGCACACACATACACCTACATCATACCATCTACATCTATTTTTTTGCCCCAGCTTTTAACCGATGCATTGGGAAAACGTACAGGCAAATGTGGAAGCACACTGCTGACTTCTTGATATTTTAAAAAATAAGCAGGTCTATTTAAAATTACTATTGAAACATTGTTATTCAATTACAGTAGCTTAACCCATGACTGACAACTATAATCAGGATGTAAAAAGTGTACTACTCAAGAATAGCAGATCTCAGAGTGAGGTCCAGGAATCCCTAGAAGTCCCTAAGAGGTCAAAAATACTTCTGTAATATTACTAAGACAGTGTTTATCTTCCTGTTTTCACTGTCACACAAGTGTACCAGGGAGTTTCCCAGAAGCTACAGGATGTGTGATATTCTAAGTTTGAATACAGATGCAAATATAAGACTCTGGATACCTTCTTATTAAATCTAAAATTAAAGAGATATAAAATACGTAAAACAAATGTCACTCGTGACTACATTTTTCCTCCAAAAATTAGTAATTTGTTATCAAAACATTATTTACGTTAACATGTAGTGCTTTATTTTTATTTTAAAACTACTTAATAAACTCAGTTTGAATTTTTAATATGTTAAACATCAACAGCTATAACCCATACCCACAAAATTATTTAGTATGTAAAGGAGTCCTGAAGCCAAGAAGTTTAAGAACATCTAGTCTATAATATTACACTCTTCATAATTATATAACAGTTTTACAAATTAGTAAGAAGATCTCTGTTTAAGCAGATATGCTGATAAGTTTAGGGGAGAGACACAGTCTATCCTGTTTCACTTAACAAAAACACATGCAGGAACCCATTTCCACTGCCCTTGCAACCAGACATGACAATGAGACTTACTGTGAAGAAAAGTTCCATAACTCTGCTGTCCAGAAGAGTGTCCCGCCAGGACTCTGTTGGCTTTAGCATCACATTTTGTGAGGATTCAAACATAGCTATATAATGTCTGCCCAGTTATCTGGTGTCAAGGTCAACAACAATATCCTTACTTTGTCTAAAGAATAAGTATACCCTAAGTGTAACAGCAACTATCCAAAAAGAATGTAATAGGGACAGTTTAAGCCTCTTCACACATGCTACATCATTCACACATGAAACTAAGGAATAAATAGCATTAAGTGCTGAAAAAATCAATGCTATAGGAATGTTAAGGTAACAGTTTGATTACAAATATGTGCCATGCTGCAGGGATATAGAGACTGATAACCAGATCACAATGTGTTGGCAACACAAGGGAAGACGGGTGTTAAAATACATGGAAAAAGAATTTTTACAAATTTATCCCATCATTTTCCCAATATTTAAAACAGCTAAAATCAAACATACAAAATGTGAACTTTACATGGTTTACTCAGAAAAACAGCACTTCCCCTAAAAAAATACATTCACTGGGAAATTTGAGAAAAAAACAGGAGTAAAGCACTTCATAGTGAAGAAGAAAAACCTCCCACAGATCACAGTATCCAAGTATCAATCTTGAGGAATAAAGAAATCATCAGATTACAAAGGCCTTACTGATGTTCACTCAAAATTCCACAGATCAAAAGGCAATTTATATGGCTGTCAGATGTTCAATACTAAGCATGCTTCAAACAGAATACTGTCTCTGGCATACATAAAAGTTAACCATAATATATTTATAGATATTTATGAGCAAAATTCACCCAATGACACTACTATACTGAAGTGTCTTAAGAAACGAGAAGGCTGCACTGGGATACAGTCAGCACTTAAGTACCTTCCACTTCTAATCAAATGCCCAGCAAAAATGCAGTCATTGTACAACACGCTCATCACTCAGTAGATGGAAAATGTTAACAGTTATCCAAAACTAATACAGGCAAAAAATGAGACACAAATACAAAGAGCGTGTTTTCATTAAAGCTCAAACTTTTGACCGAAAATTAAAGGCTATGACAATGCTTTGGAAACCCTTTTGTAAAAAGATGATTGCTTCACACTTCTTTAAACAGTGTGAATTTTAACATTATTACAACATAATAATATTATCTAATATCATGTGATCTCTATAGAAAAAGGATGGGCACTTATGTAAACAGATACAAGGAGAGAAATCACTTCTTGTTTTTAAAACGGCACCCCAAAATGTTCTGCAACTCCATTTGACCGATGACACAAATGGGAACTGGCAGGCTGATTGCAATTTCACTTCTCTCCTCCTTTACCTGCCCCCTTGTGGAAGTGCGGGGGAAAGAGTCAACAGCAAAAAAAGAGAGGAACAGCAGCAGAAACTTGAAACAAAGCAAGCCTGTTTTTGTTTTTTTTGTTTTTAAAGTACATAAATACTAAGAGCTAAGAAAAATGTCAACATTTTCTATACTGGCTTCATTTCCTCACAGGAACCAACACCTGTTTTGGCCTAATGCAAGTTAATACTACGATCTTCACTCAGAATATACTGATAGAAAACTAGGTCTTGTTCTCGTGGGCTGTCGAGCTGACACCGAATTACAGCAGCACGCCGAGCTGGCACACAACAATGATCTCTACAAGAGCAATCACCAGGTTTTCCCCGAGAGAGCCGCTGAGGGTGTCAGCTGCAGACCTTTTGAGTTAGTAGCTAATGCTGAACTGTACGGCCACCAGGGCCCCTCAGCTCTTAATTACATGTTGATTAAAAACGAAGGCTTATCTTTTAAAGAAACAAACTGCAACATCAACACATGAAATGGTATGTTATCTAGGAGATGCTTCAATCTGAGGATGAGAGTACAGATGAAACAAGACTGCATGAATCTGTTAACTAGAAAAGCTAGACATTCTCTCTGCATTTGGATAGCCTAAAAATTTTCCACAACTGGGGGAGGGGGCCTGAGTTAACAAATCATCCAAATAAGGCAACAAATTCTTTTACATCATCATAAATATTCCCTTTATTCTTTTTCAGTTTTATTACACTGAATTTAAAATGTGTCATTTAAAATATCTTTTTGGGGAAGTCTGGGACTGTTCACAGACACCCTGGTGGTATAGTGGTTGAAGTGCCATGGCTGCTGAACAAAAGGCAGGCAGTTCAAATCCAACAGGTGCTCCTTGAGAACTCTATGGGGCAGTTCTAATCTGTCCCACAGGGCTCTGTGAGTTGGAATCAACTCAGTGGCAGTGGGTTTGCTTTGGGTTTGCTTTGGGTTTTGATTTATGGGAATTGTTTAGTAATGAAAAGCATTAATTAAGTACCTATACAGCATTGTATTATATAAAGAAGCACGGAAAGAACATTTGGACAGTCTCATTTTTTTGTTTCCCCCAACCACATCTGGCATTTTTTAAATGGTGTTGTTTTTCCTTTGGAGGGGTGAGGGATACCCAAATCTAACAAGGAACATACGTAGTTATTACGTGTGTGTGTGTGTGTGTGTACAGTTACTAAACATTTTCACCTAGAAAAATAACAAGACTTATTAATACTTACATGCTTACAAAAGATGTCATGATTTTAAATTGGGTGAGAAACGAGACAGATAAATGGGTTCACACAACCATAATAAAATGGTTGGTCTAAAAGCAGGCTCTTTTCCACAGCCACCCTGGTAGCTAAGAAACACATGTTGCTCCCTCGAAACATGACAGGCAGATTTTTCAGGTGCTGGTAACTACAGGAGGAAGCTAATACTCCACAGGACTGTTAAGCACACATGAAGAAGGCCGAAACAAACAAAGGAACATTTATGGATTTTGCTGTTCTCAAAAATAGGGACTATCTCACCCCAAATGAATAGAAAAAAGTCTCCCACATTCTCAACTAATCTTACCAATTATACTATGCCACAGGCTTTATCGTCATCTATTAGTAAATATGAGGTCATAAAGTCAAAGATTAATGTCACAACAGGAAACTAAACTTAAGTCAATATACTTGCATAATTTTATCCTCTAATTTTTAGATTATAACAAGTACGTACTCCCTAAATACTTAACTACATACCAGGGAAATGGGGATACAACTATAAGAATGGGCCTTTTCCAGATATGGAATGGAATTAATTCCAACTGCTCACCTAAACATCAGTTTCGAACTAATCCTCAAATCTTTTATACTTTTAAGTCCTGGATTTAGCCTCTCTCCTGATCTTAGTTTATTTTTAACCACCTCTGTTCTTACTGCTAAATCCATATGATCATACTTCCTTACAAAGCTGATGACCCACATATTTTTAAGAACTGAATTCCTTACATGTTGCTAACAGCACATGGAGATTTGTGAATTCAATATCTGACACCTATGAGAAAATAATTTTCCTATAATTATTTTAACGCCACATGTTAAACTTGCATTTTCAACTCAAGTGTGGACGGAATGATGTTAGCTCCCTTGTAATGCATCATCTTCTTTGAAGAATTACTCTTTAGCACTACAGGTTTCCTTTTTATTTTAAGCAGCCAATCTGGCACTACTACTGTACTTCTTCATAATAAAAAGGTACACATGCTTGTTTTCACCACAGGGCACAATCATATAACTACAAACAGTGTCTCTAAAGAACATGTAGTTACCCCCGAAAGCATTTTAATAAAAAATGAAACATAAAAACAAGGCCAAAGCCCGAACAGCATAATAATGGACAAGACAAATTCTGAAAACTATTTTCACCAGATTGTACTACGAAAGTGTTAAGCTATTGCCTCTGAACAGGAGCTTCTCAAAAGCTAAGTGTGGGATAGAAGGTTAGAAGGGGGATAGAAGATAATCTGCGATTCACTGTTTAGCTTTCAGTTAATACTGGAAATATTATTATTATGCATGTACAGGTATTCTTTTTCCAATTAAAAAAAATCAGGCAAAAGGGGATCACAATGTCAGTAGGATAGTGATATACACACATTCAGAATAACTAAAGAACTAAAGTAATTTAATTCTTAATTTGGTATTCCCAACTGACTGACTATTTCTATCTGTGTGTATGCGACTCAAGAAATACCTCTTATCCCCTAGGCAATTCTTAATGCAGAATACTTTTATAAACAGTACCACTATGATTCAGCAATCTAGCACTTTTATTCTTAAAATAGTATTTTTTAAATGACCTGAAGTTTAAATAAAGCAATAGCTTCATTTCAAAAACAACAGTTTTGATGAAATGATAGTTTCCTTTCCAAAAATGTTCAAACTTTGATTTACAGTCATTATTTTAACATGTTCTCTCAGAACATATTGATCTTTTTAACCTAAAATATGACAGCAATAGAAGGGCAGTCTAACACGTACATAATTACTTGCTAAATAGTTACATACTTTCATGACATACTATTTATTTACTACATTCTAGTCTGATTTTGGCAGTCCCGGAAACTGCAACAGTCACTGCGCTGAGCTACTAACCAAAAAATGAGAGGTTCCAGTTCACTCACAGGTACCTCACAAGAAAGGTCTAGTGGTCATCTGCTTCCAAAATATCAAAAATTGAAAAACCAACAGAGTACAGTTCTACTCTTGGCACACTTGGGGTTACCATGAGCCCAAACTGACTCACAGGCAGCTGATATACACAAGTCACAACTGACTGTCAAAGGGCTATGATTTACTACAGTTCAAATCCATGTGTAACACAATAATTTTCTTGTGCTAGGGCTTTATAGGGAAAACCTCGTGACACAGTGGCTAAGTGCTATAGCTGCTAACCAAAGCACTGCAGCTCAAGTCTGCCAGGTGGTCCTTGGAAACTCTATAGGGCAGTTCCACCCTGTCCTACTGGGTGGCTATCAGTCAGATTCAACTCGATGGCAACAAGTTTTTGGTTTTAGAGGTTTATACAAGGCCCCTAGGTGGCACAAATGGTTTGCTCTTGACTGCTAACTTCTAAAGGTAGGTAGATTGAACCAACTCATGGACGAAAAGGCCTTGTGATATGTTCTGTTAAGAATTTTAAAAAACCAAACTCATTGCCATCGATTCAATTCCAATTCACGGTGGCCCTCTAAGACAGGGTAGAAATGCCCCACAGAGTTTCCAAGGACTGCCTGGTAGACTAGAACTGCCAACCTTCTGGTTATCAGTTGTAGCACTTAACCATTATGCCACCTGGGTTTCCTGAACACCACAGGGCTTTCTTGTCTGGTACAGAGTTCAGCTGTACTCTGTAATACATGGGGGCACCAAGCATCTGAATCCACTTGTGACAATCAACAACAGAGTTTTGTATACTTTTCTAAAAGAAATGCTAAACTCATGTTATCTTGTATGAGAACAAGCCATAGACAACCAGAAAAAAAATCTTAATGAAAAGAGTTTCTTTTGATTTTCTAATAATCTTTTTAAAAACTTGTTATTCACACCTACACTTACTACTTCACTTTTCAATGTTTTCCCCAAAATTCAAGAATCAGGAGTTATAGTACAAAGGTTGTTCTTTCACTGTATCAGACACAAGCCTAGTCATTCTACCTTAGCAAGAGTTTTATTGTTCAAATTCTCAATGTTGAAACCCAACCAGTCTTCTAAGCTCAATACTATTTTAATACCCTGGAAAATCAGCTTCAGCTAGTAGTAAATTCAACTGCACCACAAAACAGTGATGAGTTGATTACTTTAACTCTCTGTTCCCTACCCCGTCTTTTGCTCTATGAAATTTCCTACCTAGTAAAGCTCACATCTGTCTTCTAGAAAGCAAAGGCATGTAAATGTACCCTATTGTATAACTCCAAGATCAGAGACCAACACACAGTAGGCTAAGTGTCAAAAGGACAGAATTCAACTATACACTAGTACAGACTACCAGTAGATAAATTTTAAATCTTATGTCTCAGCTTCTCAAAATGAGACATTTTATCTTACTATATACATTTTAACATGGGGGAGAAATTTCATCTTTGGATAAACACACAGGTTCTTATATATGCAAAAAAGTTCTTCAACTACTAATACCTTCAGTAAGGGTAGTGTGTTATGGCAGCCACTGACAGAAAATAACTAAATGATCACAGAAGAGCTACAAAGTATCCTTAAACAAATAAGCAGTCTGAGATTTTTTTACCATCTATTCTAATTCCAGTAACTTGACAACATACAGAGATTTTGTAGCAACAATGGACATTTTTTAAAGGTAGTAAATAATTTCTCCAACTTCCCATATTCTTTTAACAACTCTTCTTCAGTAAGACAAGGTTTCAGGAGTGAGGGCAAGTTGACTATTTCTTCTTAAATACTTAATTCTTTTCAGTATTTTTCTAACAAAAATGGTTATTTCTCTACCTGGCATAGCACAGTACCAAAGAGCCCCAGTCTTAACAGATAAATTCATTTCAACTAGCCATAAATCCTTGAAGTAGAGAACTGGCCTCACCTGAGTGTTTTCTCAAGCCTTGCCACCAAATAGTAAGGTTGCATTTACTGAAAATCCTAATTTAGGTGAAAGCTTCTGATCCCATTGCCATTTTTTGATTCAGTTAGCTTTCCCCGAAGCTAACCGGAAAACAAAAAAAACAATTCACCAAAACCAAATCAGATCCACAAAAATAGAATACCAATAAAAAACAGTGTAACCAAACTAAAAAAAGAATTATTACTGAAGCCAACATACCACACAAACCTGCCAAACATTCTTATTACAAAACAATATTGTTATTTACGATTAGCATTGCCAAAACCTTCAAGCATTTATGGACACCAGGTGAACTAAAGCTCAATATTATTAGCAGCACAAACAAACATTCAAGAACTAAGATAAGAAAATACTTCTGGATCGCTTCCCTTTGTTAACTAAATAAAGAACATTTGTTCAGCAGCTGGCACTGTATCTGACACTGTGCTAGGCGCTCACACGACAGTGAGCACAAGCATGGCCTATGCTTTCGTGGAACTTCAAAGAGTAAACAGACATTACTCAAATGAGTGAATGAACGGAAAATTACACCCGAGAAGTGAGCCAAATGGGAGAAAACCACATACAACATGCACACTGGAAACTACAGCAGAAGAAACCAGACTCATCTGAGGTATACAGCTGAAGCACAACTAGGAGTGGAACAGGCAAGGAAGGGGAGAAAGTCTCCAGGCAGGGAAGACACCATGAGCAAAGATCCCATGGCAGAAGGAAATCAAGCCTATAAATCCAATTGTAACACGGGAGGGAGAATGAGTCTTAAGAGAGGGGTAGCAATCTGAACATTTAAAACCTTAACAGTCTGTGTTAAGGATTTGTGGCTTTAGTCTAAAAGTAACGATAATCCAGTGAGAAATTTTAAACAAGAAAGTATCATCATCAGGTTGCAACTCAAAAAAATGACTACATACCATAGGGAGAATGGACTAGAAAGGAGCAGAAATAGTACTGGGTAGACCACTTAGTAGGTTAACATCGAGGCAGCAGAAGTTTAGATTAAGCACTGGAGAAGTAATGGACCAAGGTAATTACCAAGGCTTGGTGACAGAACAATATGGAAGTTGAAGATGATCACACCTTGGTCTCTGATGGATGAAAACAAATGGAACCAATTTGGACGGTAGAGTACAGAGTTTCACTTTGGATATGGTTTAAGATGAGCAGGCAGCTATACACACTTGGTCTGGAATTAAAAGAAAGGGATCAACTGATTGGACAGTCAGACATCGACAAGACTACATAGGAGAGAACACCAAAAAGTCTGAGATAAACCTTCAGAAAATTCATCGTTTAATACTCTGGTAAAAGTATTAAATGATATGCAAGACTAATTAAAAACAAAAACAAAACAGAATACAAATGAGAAGCACTGACACATACGCCAAGGGTGGAGTGTTTCAAGGACACAGGGCTCGGAAATCTCCCAGTAAGAGCAGAATGGAAAAACCGCTAGTGCATTTGGCAACATGAAGGTTACCAGTAAAAGTGAAGAAAACCACCCTGAGGAAGAAAGGAAAAGATACCAAAGTTAAACGATAATATACACACTTACAACTAACACACTTTTAACAACAATGCCAAAACAATTCAAAGGGAAAACAATGGTCTTTTCAACAAAGGAATACTCAAATGGAAAACAATGAACTTGGAACTCATCATCACATCATATACAAAAATCAACTCTAAACGGATCACAGACTTGAATACAAAGGATAAAACTATGAACCTGTTGGAAGAAAACAAGATTAAATCTTCTAGAAATAGGCAGGAAGGTAGTCAGAAGACAATAATACAACAAAGAAGAATTATATAATGATTTTTAAAAAAGACTTAAGTTGATTTAAATCTGATGGGAAAGAACTATTTCTCATTTACTGTTCTCCAGAGCAGTAAAACACACAAGAGAAGGGATCACTGACTGTGGCCGATTTCTAACAAGGTGAATGGGACAGGATCCAAAGCACAATGGAAGAGTACAGTCATAGAAAACAGACTGATATTTCCTTTCCAATGTAACACAAAGGAACAGGAAGATTCTTACAGAAGTCAATAACATGATGAGAAAGCAAATTTCCCCCCTAAACCCTACACTTATTTCTGAGGGGGGTCAACTGTGTCCTCAAAAGAAAACTGGGTTTCAGTTAAGACAAGGTAGTAGACAGCCCCGGAGAGGTCAAGGACATAAGGTGTATGCTTAGGAAGGACACGATACAAGCATCTAGGAAGAGAGAAAGGGATGGATGTTAAGTCAGAGTTAAAGGAGTCACAACAATAGAGTGTAACAGTCAGATACAGGATCATAAGACAAGGATACTTTCTTTGGATTGCAGTAATCTATAGGACATAAAGGTCAGGGGAATTAGCTCAGTGGATCAGAGCCCGACGATGTTACATGAACCAGAAATAGGACTCATTATACATGCCCTAAGCCAGTCCCCTAGACTCAGGGAATACTTCAGCAAACAGGGGGAGTGGAAAAAAAAGAAATTCTTCAAACTCCCCTGAAACGGAAACTCAATGCGGAAACAGATCCCTCTTGTCTGAGATCAGGCATAAAGGGACATACTTTTATCATAGACACTCAGGGAAAGCTGTCAGCTCCCTGCCTTTCTCAGCATGTGTAACCGGGTACCTGTGCCTATACCAATCACTCCTGCTCATCTAGGACAGTCAGTAAAAGCCTGCACTACACAACTGGGGGACTGAGAGCTAGCTACCAAAACACCAGAGCTGAATCCATGCAAGTTAATGGACTCTTAGGCTGGCATGCCTAGTAATGGCTTATGCCACCCGGTAAGAACAAGTTACAGATTCAAAGATGCAAACAACCAAATTAGCAAACTCAGAAAGCACATTTGGACATTTCAAATCAGGAAACTAGAACATCGTGGGCAAACATAAAATAAAGGAATGTAGTAACTTATAGAAGACTCAAAGACAATAGTTAATACCAAATCACATGAAGAGAAAGGCCACAGTGGATTCAGAAAGCTTCCAAAACAAAGAATCAAAAAATTTTCCAGATAAACAGAACTTCCTGGAATTGTTGGCAGTAGAATACAAAACATTAATATACAGAACTCTTCAAGAGATCAGGAAGATGAGGTAAAATGCAACAGAGCATAATTACAAATTGAACAGGCTATAAGAAGCCATACAGAGGCAGTATGCAGAAATTCAGAAGATTTAAGAATTATACAATTAGGCAACACAGTAGAAAATGAAAGGAGCAGAACTGAGGCAATGGAAGCCCAAAATAGTGAGACTGAAGACAATGCACTTGACACCAACATATTTGAGAAAAAAAAAACAAATTAAAGATTTAAAAAAAAAAAAAAAAAAAAGAGAAACACTAAGAATTATGGTGGACTCTATCAAGAAGAATAATCTACAAGAATAATAATAAATAATTAGAGTACCAGAGCAGGAGATAATAGAAAACACAGAGAAAATGTTCAATCTGTTGACAGAAAACTTCCCTAGTATCATGAAAAATGAGATGTCTATACAAGATGCTCATCAATCTCCACACAAGGTAAACTTCGAAAGAAAGACACTAAGTCATATGATACTCAAACCTGTCAAAACTAAAACTATTTTATACATGGTTAGAGATAACAGAAAACAAAGGAGAATCAATAAGACTGAGTTCAGACTACTCAGCAGAAACCACGTCAGTAACAAGGAAATGGAATGACATATACAAAGTTATAAAAGAAAAAAAAAAAAGCCTGCCCAGATTTACATACCCCATGAACTACCCCTCCAAAATGATGGCAAAATGAGATTTTAACAAAGAAATTTAGGAAATTTGCAAAAACCAAACAAAATTTATAAGAAACACTAAAAACAATGTTGCCAGAAAAACATAATATTTGCTAACAAGCCAAGACTGGAACACAGAACAGGGGAAACAGACATCAGCCCAGACAGGGAGACTGAAACACAGAACAGGGGAGCCAGATGTCAACGCAGACAGGGAGATCACAAATATAACTCAACCCAAGACTGGAACACAGAACAGGGGAGCCATATGTCAGCCCACACAGGGAGATGACAAAAATAACTCAATCCAAGACTGGAACACAGAACAGGGGAGCCAGACATCAGCCCAGGCAGGGAGATTGCACAAATAACTCAACCCAAGACTGGAATACAGAAAAGGACAACCAGATGTCAACCCTGACAGGGAGATCACAAAAATAACTCAACCCAAGACTGGAACACAGAACAGGGGAGCCAGATGTCAACCCAGACAAGGAAATTACAAAAATAAATCAAAGGCCCAATCTACTGCCACAGAATCTATTCTGACTTATAGAGACCCTGTAAGACAGAGTAGTACTGCCTCACAGAGTGTTCAAGGAGCACCTGGTAGGTTCAAACGACTGACCCTGTGGCTACCAGGCGCAGCACTTAACCACTACGCCACCAGAGTTTCCCAAATCAAACGCAAAACCCTGAAAATAGGGAAATAGAGATGTCATAATGTAAATGATAATATTTTAACACAAAAGGGGGACTTAAAAAAGGCAGTCAAAGATTATTCATACAGAAGGGAAGTTAAGGCAGTACAAAGATATTTAAAACTTGGTTAAATTTGGAAGAACAGTGATAAATATCAAGGCAACCACAAAGGAAATTAACAATCCTACACAACAAAACAAAAAACATGAAGTCTCAGCAAATACAAAACCAACAAAACTGAAAATACATAAAGAAAACGACTCAGCACAAAAAGTTAAGTGGAACAAAGGAACTGTCTACAATGCATAAAAAAGGCATCAAAGTGACAGCACTAAACTCATACCTATTAACAATCACACTGAATGTAAATGGATTAACTGTACCAGTAGAAGGGAAAGTGGCAGGTTTAGGCAAAAAAACACAACCCATCTTTATGCTTCCTACACCTTAGACTTAAAGACACAAACAAAGTAAAACCCAAAGGATGGAAAAAAATGTACCAAGCAAACAACATTCAAAAAGGATCAAGAACAGAAATATTAATTTCTGACAAAATAGACTTTACAGTCCACTAAAGTGACAGTGAATACAACAGAGAGTCCCTAATGAAGCAAGAAAAAATGGGGGTGAAGATCTTGAACCCTATTAAAAAGACCAGACTTGATGATCTGACAGACTGAAGGGTTCCTGGAAGACATGACCCCCAGTCTCTCTTTTAGTCCAGAACTGCAACTGTTCCCAAAGCCAAATCTTCAAAGATTGCACTAATCTATAAGGCATAAAATGATACTGACAAAGAGTGTGCCTCTTGGCTTAAGTAGATACAAGAGACTTATCGGGCAGCTCCTTCTAGAGTTAATAGGCCAGAGGGAGGCAAGAACTAGTTGAATGGATACAGGAAATACAAGATAGAAAGGAGTGTGTGTTATAGTGTGAGGAGTTCCTACAGTTACACAGCATACTGCTATGCATGTATGTAAGTTACTGTATGACAAATTCACTGTAAACTTTCACTTACAGCACAATAATTTTTTTAAAAGAGAGGATAGGCGAAGAAGCCCATGGCCATCAGATTGAAGGAAATAAATGAGATAAAAGGATAAACAAATGAAATAGAAAACAGGAAAACAAAGAGAAAGACCAAAATTTGTTTCTTCAAAATTGACAAATCATGACAAAAAAAAAAAAAAAAACCTGACAAAAGAAAAACAGGAAAAGAAGCAAATACCTCAGTTAAAAAAAGACATGGAGGACATTATAATACTCGTAACTGAAATAAAGGATTATAACAGAATACTCAGAAAAACTGCACTCCAACAATTTTAGAACCTAAAATAAATGGACAAATTTCTAGAAAACACACCATTTACCTAAACTAACACAAACTATGACAGAGAACGTGAATAGACTCATTACAAGAGAAGAGACTACAGAGGTCATTTAAAAACTTACAACAACAACAAAAAAATCCTGGCCTGGATGCTTTACCAGAGAATTCTTTCAAATGCTCAGAGAAGAGCTCAACCAGTACCACTCAAATTCATACAGAGCATACAAAAGAAATACTCCCATATTCATTCTATAAAGCTAGCATAACCCTGATACCAAAGCAAAACAAAGGCACCACAAAAAAAAAATTAGACTAATATCACTCATGAAAATTGATGCTGTCAGTTGTCACTGAGTCTGTTTCAACTTACGGCAACGCTATGCACAACAGAACAAAAGACTGCTCAGTCCTGCACAATCCTCACAATCATTCTTCTAATGAACATAACCCCAAACTACTGAAACTAATAGAAGACTTCGGCAAATTATCAGGATATAAGATAAATATACATACATCAGCAGAATTCCTTTACACCAACAAAGAGACAATCAAAGAGGAAATCTTGAAAGCATTACCATTTACTACAGCCCCCAAGATGATAAAATACTTAGGAATAAACCTAATGAGAGAAGTAAAAGACCTTACTACAAGAAACTAAAAGCGACCCATGTAAGTGGAGAAATCTACCTTGTTCCTGGATAGGAAGACTCAACACTGTGAAAATGAGTCTCCTACCCAAAGTGATTTACACATACAATGTAATTACTAACACAAATCCCTGTAACATTCTTTAAAGAGACGGAGAAACAAATCACCAGTTTCCTGTGGAAAGGGAAGAAGGCAGGGATAAGTAAAACATTACTAAAGAAGAACAAAGTAGGAGGTCTCACGCTATCTGATCTTAAAACCTACTACACTGCCACAATAGTCAAGACCATCTGGTAGTGGCATAAAAACATAGACCAGTGGAACAGAATTGAGAATACAAACATAACAGTGTCCACCTATGAGCAACTGATATTTGATAAAGGTATGAAGGATGTAAGCTGGGGGAAAAAACAGTGTTTTCAATAAATGGTGTTGGCATAACCGGACATCCATCTGCAAAAAACTGAAACAAGATCTTTATCTCACACCATGCACAAAAACTCAAAATGGATTAAAGACTTAAATATAAAATTCAAACCAATAAAAATCCTGTAGAGAAAATTGGAAAGACATTAGAAGCCCTAATCCATGGCATTAACAATCTACAAAAAAATCACCAATAACCTTAAAAGACCAGAAATAAAAACAGACAAATGGGAACTTCTGAAAATCAAACACACTCATCCAAAGCCTTCATCAAAAGTAAAAAGACCACCCACAAAATGAGAAACAATTTTTGGTGAACACACCTCTGATCATCATTTAATCTCTCTAATCTACAAGATATTGCACAACCTCAACAAGAAAAAGACAAGCAACCCAATTAAAAAATGGGCAAAGGACATGAATAGGTACTTCACTAAAGAGGACATATACGATACCAACAGATATATGAGGAAACGCTCATGATCACTAGCCATTAGAGAAATTCGAATCAAAACTATAATGAGATGCCATCTCACCCCAACCCAACAAGGCTGGCACTTATACAAAAAATACAAAGTAATAAATGTTGGAGAGGATGTGGAGAGACTGGAACTCTTCTACACTGTTGGTGGCAGTGCAAAATGGTACAACCACTCTGGAAATCAATTTGGTTCTTTCTTAGAAAACTAGAAATAGAAATACCATAGGATCTAGCAATCCCACTCCTTGGAATATATCCCAAAAAATAAGGGAACCCACTAAAACAGATATATGCACAGTGATGTTTACTGCAGCTCTCTCCACGACAGCAAAAAGATGGAAGCAACCTAGATGCCCATCAACAGCCAAATGGTTTAATACACTATAGTATACATACATACACAGTGGAATACCACACAATGATAGGAAACAGTGATGGCTTAGGGAAATATCTGATAATGTGAAGCCGTCTGGAGGTCATTAACACTAAGTGAAATTAGCCAGACACAAAGGGACAAACGTATGAGACCATTAACATAAGGATGCAATGAATCATTCTAGCACATTAGAAATCAATTACTGATGGTTACAAGGGTGGGGAGAGGGAGGGATTTCTACATATAAGACAGAGGGTAAGACTGGGGTTGGGTACAGGGTATGACAGCATGTAATAGAAAGGAGGTATCCACTACTGCTCAATTCCAAAACCAAAAAGTCTACCAAATGTGGCCCACGTATTTGAAAGGACAGAATATCAGAGGCTGGAGTCAGGGGACCACACTCTCAAAGGATGTCTAGACTAATTGGCACACCCAAGTTCTTTTTTTTTTTCCTTTTTCTCTTTCTCTTAAGGTTCTCCGTACCACTTGAATGAGTGGTGTCTGGGGTCTTAAAAGCTGACAAATTGCTGTCTAAGAAATATCAATTGGTCCCAAAAAACCTGGACCAGTAGTAAATGACAGACATTAAGAACAGGAAGAAAGTGTAAACTAACAAGGTAGAAGGAGCCATATGAGCCAGATTCTGACTCAGCATGAGACCTGAAGAAATAGATGGTGTCCAGCCACCACCAATGATTGCCCAAAGAGAGTGTATGAAAGTGCTATGCACACCACTTGGCTGAGGGGCATCTTGGGGCTTAAAAGCTAACAAGCTGCCATGTAAACAGCATGGACTGGTCCAAATCCACTTGGACCAAAGCTAAAAGGAGGACACGAAGGGCAGGAGGCAAATGTAAGCCCAGCTGACAGAAGGTGTCATACAGTCCAGAAACTAATTTAACATGGGACCAGAAAAATCAGATGGTGTCTGGCCACCACCAGTGACCACCAGGATGGGGTGTACAATATACAGCCCCTGACGTGACAAGAGGAAACATAAACGTGCAAAAGTGAACTCTACCAAATGACCACAACTGATGGTCCTTTGGTCTGAAGGGCCCCCTGAGAACATGGGCCCTGGACTCTCTAACCCAAAACCACATCCATCAATGATGCCAGCTCCCCAGACAAAGAGTAAACTAGACTACGTAAGACATGCCATGATCCTGGCACCGAACAAACTTGGGGGCTTCATGAGCCACATGAAGCTCATGGCTGGAGGTGGGAAGATAAGGTGAGGGGAAACAGGTCTTGACCAAAGGGGCATGAGAATCTCTGGATGAGAAGGGGGACTGTGCTGTCATGGGAGGGTGGGGAAAGGAGAGGAGAGCAACTAGAGTAGAACAGTGGTATGAGTTCAAAATGTTATAAGGCAGATTGTTTACCTGCACTGAAATCACTGTAAAATTCATTTATTTAAAAAAAAAAATAGAAAGGAAACTCTCCAATGTAACAAAGGGCATTTATACAAAACCAACATCCAGTATCATTCTCAATGAAAAGAGCCTGAAAGGATTCACTCTGAGAGCAGGAACAAGAAAACTACATTCTTTATCACCATTCCTATTTAACACTGAAGTCCTAGTCACGACAAGAAATAAAGGACATGTGAACTGAACAGAAGTAAAATTATCCCTATCCACAGATGACATGACTGTTCAAAGACTCCACAAGAAAACTACTAGAAGCAATAGAAATATTCAGCACAGAAGAAGGAATCAAGATCAACTACCAAAATCAGTTAAATTGTTTTACACACCAACAAAGACAACTTCAAGAGGAGATCAGGAAAATACTAACATTTATAAAAGCTCCTAAAAAGACAAAATACTTAGTAACACATCTATCTAGGAACATGAAAGAGCTATAGGAAGAAAACTACAAAACATTACTGCGAAGAACTCAAAAAGACCACAGAAATACAAAAACACACCATGCTCATGGATAGGTAAGCTCAACATTATGAAAATGTCAATTCTACCCATGCAATCTATAGCATAATGCACATCTGATCCAGACACCAATAGCATTCTTTAAAGAGATGGAAAAACTCATCATCAACTTTATATGGTAAGGAAAAGCCCCTGATAAGCAAAGCATTACTGGAGAAAAAGAACAAAGTAGGAGACCTCACACCCTACCTGATCTCTGCACCTACAGTAGTCAAAACAGCCTGGTATAGAACAGAATCAAGAACTCAGCTGTAAATCCATCCACCTATGTTCATCTGATCTTTGGCAGAGAACTAAGGTCAATTAAATGTGGAAAAGAGTCTTTTGAACCAACAGTACTACAAAACTGAGTATCTTTAAAAAACAAAAGAAAGAAAGATCACACACCATGCTCAAAAAGTAACTCAAAATACACCAAGAACTTAAAACAATAAACAATAAACAACATGGAAGGAAAAATAGGGACAAAAACATTTGAATGAAATCATAACTAACAATATACAAACAGAAATTCAACTATTTAACTGTGAGTTTCTAAAAATTAAACACTTATGCTCATCACAAGCCCTCACCAGGAGAGTAAAAAAATAGAGGACCTATGCATCAAGAAAAAAATTGGGGTTACAACATAGCAAACAAGGGTCTAATCTCTAAATTATGGAGAACCCCAATACCTCAACCAAAAAAAAAAAAAAAGGAAACTAATCCAATCAAAAACTGGGCAAAGGATACATAAGACTAGATGAGCACGCAACTCCTGCCCAGAGGTGAGATTAGAAAGCAGAAGGAGATAGGAGCTGGTTGAATAGACATGACAAATACAGGGTGGTGAGAAGAGTGTGTTGCCTCATTACAGGGAAAGCAACTAGGGCCAGACAACAATATGTGTTTTTTAAGTTTTTGTGTGACAAACTAACTTGAATTGCAAGCTTTCACTTAAAGCACAATTAAAAAAAAAAAAAAAAGAGCAAAGAATATGAACAGATAGTTCATCAAAGATATTCAGAAAGCTGACAAGCACATGACGAAATGCTTGCTATCATTAGCAATTAGAGAAATGCAAATCAAGACCATGAGATACCATCTCACCCCAACATTACTAGCAATTACTAGAAAAAAGCAGAAAAACAAATGTTGGAGAGGTTGTAGGGAGACTGGAACTTTCATGCACTGCTGGTGGGAATGCAAAATAGTACAAACACTGTGGAATATGATATGCCTCTCCTTAAAAGGCTAGAAAGAGAAATACCATTTGATCCAGCAATCTCATTCCTAGGACTATATCCTACAGAAGAACCATCACACAGACAAACATATGCATACCCATGTTTACTGTAGCATAACTCACAACAGCAAAAAGATGGAAACAATCTAAGTGCCAATGAACAGATGACTAGATAAATCATGCTATATAAACCTAATGGACTGCTATACAACAATAAAGGACAAGGAAGAATTTGTGAAACATCTCACAACATGGATGAATCTGGAGGGCATTATCCTAAGTCAATCACAAAAGGAGAAATACCATATGAGATAAAAACTCATGAGTAAGTTTCACACACAGAAAGAAACAACCATGACGGACACGAGGGAGTGCAGTGGTAGAGAGGGGAAAACACTAACCAGACAATAGAAAAGTGGTAAGTTTGGTGAAGGGTAAAACAGTACTCAATACTGGGGAAGTCAGCAGAACTTGAACAAAGCAACGTCACAGACACATCCCAACCCCCGGAAGGTCAGAGTTACTAAGCTAAGGACCACGGTCTCTGCAGACTTCTTGTTCAACTGGCATAAAAATTTATGAAGAAAATGTCCTATATCCTATTTCAGTGGGTAGTGTCTGGGGTCTTAAAAGCTTGCAAGGGGCCATCTAAGATATGGCTATTGGTCCCACCCTGTATGCAGCAAGGGAGAATGAAGGAAAGAAGAGACACAAGCAAAAGAGCAACTAAGTACAAACAAACCACAATTACCACAGCCTGCACCAGGCTAAGTCCTGAACAACTGCATGGTGCCCAGCTACCACCACCACCAACTGTGACAAGGATCACAATAGAGGGTCCCAGACTGAGCAGGAGAAAAACACAGAACAAAATTTTAATTCATACTATAAAGACGAAACTTTCTGGTCTGAGAAACCCTGAAGAAACCCTGGAAGTATGGCCTGTGGATATCCTTTTAACTCACTCCTGAGTTTCAACCTTAGCTAAAGATTAGGCAGGCCTATGAAACAAAAAATAACACACAGAGTTCAATCATGCATATACGACTAACTGGACACATCAGTCCAACAGCAAGGATAAGAAGGCAGGAGGGGACAGGACAAATGAAAACAGGGAACCCAAGTCAAGAAGCAGAGAATGCTGACATGTCACTGGGTTGGCAACCAATATCACAAAAACACATGTATATTCATTGGTTAAGGAGAAACTAATCTGCTCACCCGAAGCACAATTAAAAAAAATTGAACAGAAGTCGGCGGGGAGCTAAAGTTTACTGATGTGCTTATCACTATGGTGAGTCCAGTTATGGATTATTCCTCTGCAAAGAAGGCTTGCCAATAAGGCTTAGAGGAGACAAAACTGGATAAAGCCCAGCTGTGTGACTGGAAGGGTTACGGCTTCACCACTTCCCCTGCCCTGGGTCCAAGCTGCCGTCACGGATCCCACTCCAGGACTCCCTGCTGAGACCTGTGCGCCTAGTGTTTGTTATCCAGGAGGCTGCTCTGCCCTCCGGGCTCGGCATGTCATCAAGGCTTAGGGCTTTCCAAGAAGGCCCTGGGAGCCTGGCTGTGCCCCCTGGCTGTGCCCCCAGACCCACCAAGCACTTGAGGCCCGGTTCACCTCACCTTGGAATGTCACTAAACTTTCAAAAATTGTTCCCAAACATCCTCTCTGATGCCTCTTTCTTTCCTCCATTTCTACCTTATAGTAATTTTGAGATACAGAGTTTTAGGTCACACAGGAGTTGGGAACCCAGAACAAGTGTCCACTGGCTGGCATCCATCCCAGAGGTCATAGGGTGGGGCCCCCAGAGACCCTCCTCAAGGGAGGGGATGCTTTGAAGCCACTGTTGCCATGACTGCCACCTCACTAATGCACAAAACAGCCAGATTTTTTTATTCCTGCAAATGTGAACCACTGGATAATGAGATAGCACATAAGTGAGGAATCGGTATATTAACTACAGAAACAAATAGATAACTGTACAACGGTGAACCTTGCAAGACACCCTTAACAAAATGATCAAAGTGAGTATTCCCCCAAATGAGACAAAGTGACATCATGACTTACCGACATAATATACTGAGGACACAGGATCACTACAAAACTGTACAAGCTAAATCTAATCATGAAGAAACATCGGACAGACCCAAAAGTAATTGGCCTATACTCTTCAAACACGTCAAGGTGATGAAAGACAAAGGAACTCGAGGAACTATCTCAGATTAAAGAAAAGAGTAAGGCTATGACAACTAAATGCAATGAACTGATTCCTGGACCGGGAAGAAAACAGTTAGGAAGGACATGATTGAGAAAACCGACAAAACTGAATATGGATTATGGGTTTCATTAAGTTCCTGAATTGAAAACTGCACTGTTTTGCTATGATATTTTCTTAGAGTACACACAATTATCAAATATTCTTGATCTCAGGTTAATACACAGTGCATTATTCCAGAGAAAATGGTATGTTGTCTGTAACTCCTCTCAAAAGATTAAGAAATAAAAGTTGCTCAAATAGATACATACACATGTGTATATACACATACATGATTATATACACACACATACATAGGAAGGGAGAGAAAGAGGCCTGAAGGAAAGGAGAGAGAGAATAATGAGATTAAGATGGTCGCAACTGGTGAAGCTTGGTAAGAGCATATAGGAATTCTCTGAACTATTTCTGCACGTCTGAAATCGTATCAAAATAAAAAATTATGAGACTGTAATTAAAATTTACTACAGCTTCCTTTATATGATACCATTCTAAGTGATTATATATATTTGATAAAAAAAACCACAGGAACATATTTTACAAGGTCCACTTGTATGGACCATCTATTTTAAAAGACAAAGAGTTGATAAAAATAAGAAAACCATTAACTTGATACATTTTAACTAAGTTAAATTTAATCATTTGTCTCAGTCACGATACAAAGCTAAATAATCATTGAATTCTGGCAGATCTTTAGGTACCAAATCAGAAATTATATCAGAAATGGGTTCTCTGAAACATTTCCTTGATTAGTTGTGAAGATAATAGTTTACGTAACTCTCTTTCAGGTTCCTTCTGCATTTCAAGCTGACTGACCACAAGGGAGGCATACACAACTAGATGCAGCTCCACTAGCCAGCAAATGGTTACTCTACAGACTTCTAGAGTGGGAAGTGAGATAGTAGGACTTTTCACCCACAAACTTGGGAATCCTTCAGTCTGAAAGCAAGAGCAGAACATACTTTTCTTTCAAAAGATGTTATCTCCTTTGACAGTATTATAGGAATAGTTATCATTCTTGGAATGACACATTTCCCCAATGCTTTATTTGAATATTTTATGAAAATATTTTATGTGCTACATATCTTTACACAAACTTTATTTCCAAAATTCCAGACAACTGTCTCCCTTTAGGAAATACTAGCTCTTCAAGCCAACTATATTTCTCTCCTAAAACAGACACTTCAAAATTTGCTACAATATATGCGGCGTAACTTCTGTTAATTTTTCTGTACATTTGTAATCAATGTTTTGATGGCTCCATATGTCTTAAAATACTTCTGAAATCTGTCTCAAAGTTTTTCAACATCTTTTTCTTTTACTAATAAAAATGGGAGCAAAATAATATTGCAATACTGGAAGGGGAAATTTAAAAAAAACTCAAAATATGTACCTCAAAAATAACAACTTAATATATTAAAGATACAAAATTGGTTAGTCAGCAAAAAGATGTCTATTGAGTGAAGGAAAAGAGAAAGTGACAATCTCTCTGCCAGCTTTTCCCTCAAGAGACAGCTCATTAGAACTTCCTATGGGAAGGGATGCTGGAGAACTCAGGCTCTGAAGAATAAGACTCATGTTTCCTTCTCTAGATAGCTTTTTATAATTTTATACTATATAACTATATTACTAAAGACTTGGTGATGCAGTGGTTAACAGCTCAGGCTGCTAATCAGAAAGTAACCTGTTTTGCCAATTGGCACAACTAGTGTTTTGCTAAGAGAGCCCTCTGCACCCCACATTGGTGAGTGGTGTCTGGAGTCTTAAAAGCTGCCAAACTGCCATCCGAGGGTACAGCAAATAGTCCCAATTTAGCACAGACCGATGATCACCAAGGACCAAAATGACACGGGGAAAAGAGAACCCAGAAGACAGAGAGACCCTTGTTAGCGTGTCACTACATCGACTTGTGACTGGGAGAATCGGATGGTGTCCGGCCACCACAACAGCCATGACAGAGCTCACAAAGTTGAGTCTGACTGGCAACACAAGAATAAAAAGGGGTGCACCCTGAGATATCCACTAAAAGACTGAAATTGATGGTCCAGGAGCCTCAGAGTTCCCCTCAGAGCATGGCCCCTGGTCCTGATGCTGCCCCTGTCCATAAGTCATAAGGGAGGTCAACTCTTTGGACAGGAATGGATTGGACTTGGCGACACACACTGACCACATACTGTGTGCACTTTATGGTTCTGTGCATCCATAAGATGTCGTTCTGCTGACCTCTTACTGGAGAAAGGGGAGTGGGTGGACAGGAGGGGACAGGAGATTATTGGGAGGATAGGACATGTATGGAGCAAAGAGGAAGAGTGTGCTGTCACTGGGCAGGGAGAGCAGTAGGAGCTGCATATAGATGGGCATGCAAATTTACATGGGAATGCACATTTTCATCCAATCATTAAAAAAAAAAAAAATCACCTGTTTAAGTCCACTAGATACTCCTTGGAAACTCTATGGACAGTTCTACTCTGTCCTATAGGGTCACTGTGAGTCAGAATCAACTCAGTGGCAACAGGTTTAGTTTTTTCTTTTTTGACATGGTTGCATTAGCTTGAAAACATTAAAAAAAAAAGATTATGCCACAACATATCATACTCCCTTAAACCTCACAGTTTTGCCAATAATTAGCTTTATTCTAATACAGTAGTGTAGTGGCTTTTGCCTCTGTTGGCCTAAAGGTAAAACGGCTGAATAGCTCCTTCCTGTTGTTCATCTGTCTTTTTCTTCTAAAACAGAATCCTCTATCCCTCCAAAAAAGGCTAACTGGAGACATTTGGAATAGGGTAAACTTTCTACATTGTATATGAACATAATACAGAAAGAGGTACATTAACACAGATAGCTATACAATAAACTTCTTTATTCAAGGTGGCTATTAAGAGTTCAATAAAGTAGCCAAGACCTGAGTATTTTACATATATTATTGTATTTAATTCATATTGCCAATTTATACTCTATACGAATACACATACATACATATTATGGAGAGAAAGAAAACTGACTCAGTCACCTACAGAATGGGAAAAAATATTTGGCAACTATAATCTGTAAAGTACTACAAAACATCAACAAGAAAAAGGTAAATCATCCAATTAAGCAATGCGCAAAGGAGATGCACAGACATGTCACTAAACAGAGATCCAGGCAGGCAAAAACACATGCAGACATCCTTGCAATCATTAGCTATTAAAAGAATTCAAATCAAAACTACAATGAGATACCATCTCACCCCAACAAGGTTAGCCATGATCCAAAAAACACAAAACAACAAATGGTGGAGAGGCTGTGGAGAAATTGTAACCCCCCTACACTGCTGGTGGGACTGCAAAATGGTGTAACCTCTCTGGAAAACAATCTGCCACTTCCTTAAAAAGCTGGATATAGATATACCATTTGATGCAGTAATTCCACTACTCAGAATATATCCTGCAGAATCCAGGCCATTCACACCAACTAATACATGCATACAGAAGTTTATCACAGCACAGTCCACAGTAGCAAAAAGATGGAATCAACCCAGATGCCCAACAACAGAGGAATGGATAGGTAAACGATGATATACATACTCTATGGTACACTATGCAATGATAAAGAACAACGATGATTTTAGGAAACATCTCATAACCTGGTTTCAATTGGAGGACATTTTGTTGAGCGAAAGTAGTCAGCGACAAAAGGACAAACATTGTACGAGACCCCTACAACAAGAACTTAAAAACGGACTCATGCATAGCTGTCTCTTTGACAGCTGCAAGGGTGGGGAGGGAGGGAGGGCGAGAGGAGGAGAGTTTAGATTAGTTGATAGAAACTTGGTTCGGTGAAATATGGGACAGCACGCATTAGAAAGAAGATCAAAATTAACTGGACTTCAACATAACATGATTACTCCTACTCCTCCCATCTTAATCCAATATTACAAGGACAGAGTAGCTGCGGCAGGGGGTCAGGGGCTATGCTCTCAGGGGAAACCGAGGCCAAACTGGCACAACTAGCATTTTGCTAAGAGAGCCCTCTGCACCGCACACTGGTGAGTGGCGTCTGGGGTCTTAAAAACTGCCAAGCTGCCATCCACGCGTACAGCAAATGGTCCCAATTTAGCAGGAACAGATGATCACCAAGGACCAAAATGACATGGGGGAAACAGAACCCAGAAGACAGAGAGACCCACGTGAGTGTGTGACTACACTGACTTGCGACTGGAAGATCCCCACCAGTGATAGCCACGATGGAGCTCACTAAGTTAAGTCTCACTGGCAACACAAGAATAAAAAGGAGCACACTCTGAGAGCTCCATTAAAAGACCTCAATTGACAGTCCACAGGCCTTGGAGTTCCCCTCGGAGCATGGCCCCTGGCCCTGATGTTGCCCCTGTCCATAAATCACAATGGAGGTCAACTCTCGCACAGGAATAGATTGGACTTGGCGACATTGACTGACTGTATCATGTGTGCACTTTGTGGTTCTATGCATCTATAGGATGTTGTTCTTCTGACCTCTTACTGGAGGTGGGGGAGTAGGTGGAGAGCAGGGGATAAGCCACTGTTGGGAGGATAAGACATGTATGGAGTAGAGAGGAAGAGTGTGCTGTCACCAGGCAGGGAGAGCAGCGGGAACTGCATATATGTGGGCATGCAATTTATATGGGAATGTACATTTTCATTCAATCATAATAAAAAAGGTAAAAGAAAAAGAAAATTGACTCAAGTATGTTACAAATGGGTGCCACTATATATTACTGCTTTATATTTAACAATAAGTAGGTGTTCCAAAATAGCAAATCATAAACTTTAAGGAACTGTTTTCTAAAATACAAAGTTTTTGTAACTAAGAAAAGGTATTTACCTGTAACATAACTCACTAAAATATACTTTGCACTACTAATAAACTTTTCAAAATTAAATTTGCATCTTTTTATACAGTAAAAAGTCTTCAAAAAGAAACTTATCTTATCACTTACTTACACTTAAACAACACTGTCATTCATAAAGATCACATTATGTCACAGAGCATCCTAAACCAGTCTTAAAGTTAGTCAAACAAATGCAATGTAAATTGATGTTAAAAGGAACAAAAAGATTCATTTTCTTGATGAAAATGTACTTTGCACCTTTTTCTTTTTCCTTCTCAGGGCAAGTAAAGTACTTCTTACTTCCCTGAGAAACCCTGTAATTGTTTCCTTCTCTAATATTCCTATCCAATAAATAATTTATTTACCTCTCTTCTACAAAACAGTAAAGAAAATTTTAAATCTTAGATGTAGTCCAAATGAATTTTAGTATTATAAAATAAAAGCAATTAAATTTCATTTCTAAAACCACTCTGTGTTTTCTTTTAACAACATGTTTTACAATAACTGCTGTAGTACAGTGATTTCTTTAATGTGGCCCATCTAGCCACAATCTTACTGATCTCACAAAATCACTGGGTGGGACAATGCAAATAAGGTGCTTGTGGCCCACCAAGCAGACTGGACAGTTTGGTAATGTAAATAAAGCACACAGGACCTTTGTAGGGATGGAACTACACAAATAAGGTATACAGAACCCTAACACTGAGAATGGTCAATTTAGCCATGCCATTAGGCTTAACGCAGGGCCAGTCCCAGAGCAGAGACTTCAATACAATCAAGAAAGAAAAGCCAAGAGCAAAGTGGGCCCTTCGGATCTGGAGGTCCTTGCACAGAACTTCCTTGACTCAGAAGGCAGGAGACAGAAAGCTATAACACTACAGAAAGCACTAGATGGTAACAAGCAGCCACAGGCACAGCAGAAAAAAGGCAGAAGCAAAACCAGATTGGTGCCAGACAGCAATGTGGGCTTCCTGGCCCACAGTGCAACATGGCTACAGCAGGTGTGCCAATTCATGGAAAGAACTGAGTGTCTCCTGGCAGGGAGGCTTGCTGAAGGAGTAGGGCACCTTTAGGCACTTCATGGAGCTTGGCTGGCTGACCTAAGGCACAAGAAAAGAGCACCTTCAGGCCAAGGTTTACTGGTAGAGTGGCATGCCTCCGGGCACTTACACACCAGAGAGAGGCCCACCTGTGGACAGGGCTGAGGACAAGCTGTCCTGAGTGAAGAACTGTATTCTGGGTGTTTTCTGATTCTGAACTGCAGTGAACGTCTTACTTCCCTGCTAAACCCTATGAGTACTGACTGTGAGTTGTGTGGCACGGCAATGAATTATTATACCTAGCAGAGAAACAGAGAATCCCATGGGAAGGGTGGCTGGTGTCAGAATTGGTAAAAAGTTTGAAAAGGGGAGTATGTTTGCCCTCTGTCTCACAGGAATTAGCCTTCGGCTGATCATGTTTTTCAGCCTTGTGAAGTCAGATTAGGAAGTTGGAAGATGCGACTGCATCACATCACTTTTGTAACTAGAGATAAAATCACTCTAAGCTGTAATTAAGTCATCTATGAAACTTACCACACACACATACACAAATATATATATATCAATTGATGCAAGGATATAATTTGGAGGAAGAAAGTTCCAGCTCAACACTTGATTAGCAAGTGCAAGGTAACGCTGAAATACCGAAGACATCTGAGCATTGAGGTTTTCCCGCCTGCTGAATTCCTGCAGAACTTCAACAGTTAGCATGAAGATTTGACGAAGGTCTTCCTCCTAGGAGAAATCAGCACAAATATTCCTGCATCAAGTGCTTATTCTAAACATATTTATTTCCAGAACCATAAAACAGAACAAAAAACCTTAATATTTCCAATGGAAAATATTATTTCCCAAAGAATGCTTTCTATTTTTAGTCCTGCTCATAACTTACATCATCATATGCTTTCAAGGAATATAAATTTGAATACATTTTCTGTGATATAAATGCTATTCTCATAGAGCAACACATCTTTCTCTGACCACTACAGAGACACAAAGTCTCCTACAAAGCTGGTGAAGTTAGTTGTTACACTACAGAGACCCAGGATTTAAACCAATGCCTTCATATAACTTTGCTCCAGAGCCAAACAATACATATGAGACAAAGCACCCAGACCATCTGTAATAACATTTTCAATACACAGTCCTCTTTGGCAGTCTGCCAGGCCTATTTTTAAGGCCAGCCAAGTCTCATCAATTGAATTAGTTACATCTACATACACTCATAAACTAAGGATTTTTTAGAAGAGAATTTCCTTTTTATTTTGACTAGAATTATATTAACAGTTGTTTTGACTACAACTGTGTATGTAAGTCATGTTAATAACTATTTTCAGTAAACCTATCACTTCACTATACCTTATGAGGTCACAACACAATCTTCAAGTACGTGCAATCATTTACTACATAAAATTAATACTCTCACCCCATAAGGAAAAAATTGAATAAAAAGTGAACAATCCAGTAATTAAAACATAACAGCAAAAATACCAGTACCTGAAAAATTCTTTTGCAGTTACCGTGGAATTCCATACTTAGTCCAATGTTGCTAGTTTTACTTGAACTTGAGAATTCACTCAATAATGCAGTTAGAATAGAACAGGCCAGAGTTTGCTGTAATAATTCGATAAGAAAAAATTATGAGGCATTATTTTTCATAATGCTCCGTTTCAAAACATGTGTTCAAAAATAATGGAACACTTTCTCTTTCATTCTCCCATTATGGTTAGATCTTATAACCACCAGTCAGAAAATTAGACATAGTATACGAAAGATTATGTCTCCTTTCTAAATTGCCAGGTTAGGTATTAATGGTACCGCCTGAAGCTCACAGTTAAACAAGTTCACTTAAGACTTGAACTAAAGATATGCTTCTGTCTGCTCAGTATTTGAACAATATTTTAAAGTAACCAATGCTAAATACAATATTTCATTTAATTGACACAACAACTCACATCCCCACTTTACATGTGAAAACACCGAGACTTGGGAAGTTAAGTCATTTGCCTAATAAAGCGATTTGAACCTTCGTCTCTTGTCTTCTGTCTGTAGAATCTATTCCCTAACAGTTATAAAGTAAAACAGATTTTATAGCCTACAAAATATTAACTGGGTAGTACCTAATCTTTTTTTTTTAAATCAAAATCAAAGATAATCTTTTTCAATGGCTCTATCCAAAGGCTCGTAATATCAACTCACTGTTATTCACAGACTGAGAAACAAGGTGCCAAGGACAGAGAAGAAGACACAAATTATTTTGGCATGTTTCCAGGGGTTACAAAGAAATATGCACACTACCTCTGAACAACCGAAAGATTAAAGTCAGGATGATACTATTTATGCAAGCTTATACAACAGCTGAACACAGGCACATCCACCCACCAACTGCAAATCTTTGTTCGGAAATGCCTCTGAAGTCAGTACCTTGACCTTACAGATGCTTATCTTGTCAAATCTCAGCAAATACACATAAAATTAAATTCCTAAAGAATGGCGACAGTAGATAAGTTGTTGAAACTGAGTGATACTTACATGGGAAATCACTATACCTACTTGCCTATTTTTGTATATTGTTTGGAGTTTTCCTTTAAAAACACATAAAAACTCTTGTTACCTACTCACAACTAAAATAAACATAACTACACAACTGATACTTACAGATAGCCCACTATCACATATAGTAATATAGTCTCTCAGACTTCTCCACACCAGGAATCATTAATATACAAGAAAAGTAAATGAAAATTCTTTAAGAAACCTAAGATAGAGCCCAAAGTTACCTTCTATAGTGAAAGCAGTACTCTGAATGCTCCTGGGTTAGCTTACAAAGAAACTGCAATTTTACTTCAAAAATATACATTTGCTTTAATATAAAAAAGTCCCTCCTCTCCAAATCTTCAAGAAAAGCATGCATGTTTCAATGGTACCCTTGCATGGTCCCAGGCATGCGGAGAGAAAAACCTGATCTGAGTAGCCAAGCATGAAAGTCTTTTAAAGATAAAATGCCTTTTCACCTACAACACCGCATTTTAGAAGACAAAAATATCTTAGAAACTAATCCTTTCATTTTTTAGTAAGCCAGACTGTGGTTTAAAAATGGATTCCTTATAAAATAGCTACTAATGATTAGTGCCAGCAATCAAAATTTCACGGGTACATTTTAAATAATAACAGGATAAACTCTGAACAGTTTCGAATATAGCTAGGTTTTCATGGGGAGTGAAATTAAATTAATGAAATTTATAGACATGTTAACTCATGAGGACTGAATGATATGATTTTCAATATCCTTTCTAGTTTTGAAAGCTTATGACTCTGAAAATGATTTTAACGACCCCATGTTGTTAAGCCCTTTAGTCTTTCTTTTCAGCTACCCTTTCTAAATAAGCCTTGAGTCAGTAGGATATTGTGAACAGATGTATCGATGTTTGAGAAACCGTCTTACTATAAAAAGTAAATTAATTCCACAATCTCAGACAAAATAGTCAATCTACCCAACACAGAATTCATGCACAACTTATACAAAAACATGCAAGTTTAAAAGAACTCAAAAGGTCTCCTTAAACAATTACCATACATACAATAATCTATTACAATTCTCCACAAGAAATTTACATCTTGCCACAGACTGTTTTTAAGTGCCAAACTACTTTCACCACAAAACTGTAGTTGTCTAAATTGTGACCATATTCAAATTTTCAGAAGCATAACTTTAGGGATTAAAACAACATGTACTAACCAAGGTTTACGTTCAAGTGAAAATAAACATCTTCTAAGATTACACATGTATGTGTGTACAGCCAAGACATGAAGAAACAAGTAAAGGGATGGGCCATGAACAAGAAAAGATGTGACATTTTCTGCAGTCTGCGGCAAAGTGGTTAAGAGCTATGGCTGTTAACCAAAAGGTCAGCAGTTCGATTCCACCAGGTGGCTCCTTGGGAACTCTACAGGGCTGTTCTGCTCTGTCCTACAAGATTGCTATGAGCTGGAAATGACTTCACGACAACAAGCTTTTTTGTTTTTTAGGTGAGGAAAAAAGGATGGACTTTTAAAAGTAAGTCTCATTAAACTACAAAATTCATCAGACAAATAAGGAGCTCTCGGTGTATGGAATTTATGAAAACAGATGCTAGATTCTAAGCATAGCAATAAAGATATCCCTCCCAAACAGCAAATCTTCAGACTAATGAAGAAGTCTCACCTACAAAAGAAAGTACATTTTTTTATATAAGAGAATTAAGAACAAAATGCATTCTTATTACAGACTTAGCTCCCTGAACATAATCTTTTTCTCAAATAACATTTTTCCCACAAAAATAATATAACTACAGCTTAGGAAAACTGGAAAATATAAGCAGACAGAAATAAAATAAAACTGTCTATAATTCTATCATCTCTGGATCAATACTGTAACATTTCTTCATAGCTCTTCAATTTTTAATGTATAGGTATATAGTTATATATACCACCACTTCTAGTTCATCTATGTATTTTCACCGTAGTTTTTCCACTCTATAATTATAAAAAGAGAAATATTTAAAACCAAGTATAGACTTTTCAAATTTACCACTTAAAGAGTTAAGAAATCCATAAAAATAAATTATCATGCAGCATGGTTAGAGACACTACTGCAAATCAAAACTCTGGTTTGAACTCTACCTAAAATTGCCAAATTTCAAATCAATAAAACTCAATAAGATATTTTCCTCATTAAAAAAATAATAAAAGACGAATCACTGCTAGATTTGGAAGTCCTAGTTACACTACACTGGTACGGTCCAACGGTGCTATACATTAAGACAGTAAAGCACTTACACATATCAGCAAACTATTTCTCTCTAGTCACAGAGGAATTAAACATATCACAAAGTACCTAAGACTCATTACCAAATATTTACTTATTTTTAGTATTTAATAACCAATTAAATTGCCTTAAAATGAAGTTATACTCTCACTGCAGTGATATGGGCACTTGGCTTGGCTGAATATATGGAAGGAGGCCAAAAGTGAGAACTTAAAGAAGAAACGAGACCAGCTCCTTCCCAAGCTAGACAAAGGGTGGAAAAAATTATAAAGTATCAGTCTGCCTATGATTGATCACATGCTTTTGTCTTTCTTACCCTTGTCCACGTTTCCTGTCTGCTCACTTCAGGCTTCTAGGTCTCAGTGATCATCCACAGTGCATTACCTCTCCACTCCCCTTTCTATAGTGCTCCCTCTCTCTGCCTTTGTCCACTTGAGGATAGATATTATTTCTGTATTAGAGAAAGGGACTTGGATACTTGAGGATTCAGAGAAAAAAGCTGCTGTGAATAATTTAGATGGTGAATTTCATTAAATCAGATCAAGGACGACTAGCTAAACAACTGCTAACAAGTATAATGTAAGACTGCCAAACAGGAATTTCACCAGTATAAAATACCATTAGTACTTACACAAGGTTAATGATAACAGAGCAATGTTCATTTATCAAGGGTATAAAGAATTACTATCTAACCATTTTCTAAATGTGGCAAACATTTCTAATGAAATTTTCTTCACTGGAATTTTTCTAAAAGAATTCTTTCTAAAGCAATTGCAGTGTGATATTTTAGTAAGCTGACCATTTGGAAGATACTAAAACATCAGGGGCTTTTCAGCCCTTGACAAAGCAGTGCCCAATTCCAGTGCCTTTTGATTCACATCAGCTTCCTACTGCCTCTCCAGCATTCTTTGTTGTTGTCTACGACTCAGGATTGGTTGCTCTCTGAGTATTACTAACAGGTCATCCTAGACTGATCATTTTCATTTGCAGCAAGTTGGAAACCGAACAATAAAACTTTTTTTAACTCAATGTCAAAAACAAAATGCAAACACACTGCAGGCCTGTTTCAGTGGTCAAATCCATGAATTTTACTGTTTGCACCAGGTATTAGAAAATCTAAATTCTAACAATCCAAGTGTTACCTTCTCAACTAAATGTGGGCAAATCACTTAATCTATTCTGGTCTCAGTTTTTCTCACCTGCCAAAGGGGCTACTATTCTCTGTTCTGGATAATTCATATGATTGTCCTAATGTTTAAATTAGCTAATATATGTAAAACTACCATGTTAATGTTACAGGTTATGCTATAAAATACAGGGGCAACAGGAATTTCTCCTTAGCATAAAAACAGCAACTACTTATTTTGGTCAAGAGTCCTTTCTCACCCTACTTCTTGACTGTTATCTAAAGTCTACCAAATTAAAATTACTACGTAAGTTATCTCTTAAAAACAGAGATCTACAACTAAAACAATATATTAGATGCTCAGTAAATGTTTCCTCGACTGTGAATCGATGTTTACTTCTATACCCAACAACATGTTAACACATTGAGAAAGGAAGAATAATTAAATAACGTTCCTGATTTTTTAGCTATTTATAAATTTCAAAGAGAAAATTTAAACTTGTAAAACAACTAGAAGACAATGTAATGAGGTTTCAAGGTTATGAAGAATCTAATATGTCTTCTTTCACTGGTGCTGAAAATTCACAGTTCACTAAGGAATTAAGTAATTCCATCTTGACATTAAAAGTCTAACAGCACCATTCTCATTTCTAGTAAAAGCATTAATTCCACGCTAGTGGAAAAATATCCTTCTGATATAGCTTGCCTTACTCACCAGCTTACTGTCACCAGCACAAGATACTCAAACACTAACTCCAGCTGACAAAATAAAATACTCCTGTTCAGAGAGAGGATTGTCTCTTATAATAGCCTGGCTCTTACCCCAGGAGCTTTATTACCAAGAATAAACTTTATGAAAGGTTGTCATACATAAAGCAGACTTTCAGCTGCTCTTCTAAGCAAACATCAGTGAGACCTGTGATAAGAGAGATTAACTTGGCTGTCCCTTCCAGGGGCAGCAGCGCTGCAGACAAGTGGCTTTCTCACCCACTTCTCTGAAGTATTACAAGAGGAAGAAGGGCGGCTTAAATGATAAATTAGACAGCTTCAAAAGCTGATTTAAAACACACCTACCACTTTCAAAGTATGACAAACAGGAAATAAACAAAAATTTTGCTTAAATGCAGGCTTAAAATAAAAATTATCTACTTTCCTTAGAAAGTTTCCATATCTTTCTCGAATCAGGATTGAGAGCAAGTATGAGAAGGTCACAAACTGAAATGAAGTAAATCTTTCATAGCCATGGATCGAAAATAGTCTATCCAAAAAGGTATACATGAAACAGTGTATGATTTCGTAACTATACAAGTATTAATTGTGCCTATACACTATCGCCATACATTGAAACCTGTATTGTATATAAAAAATAGCTTGTCCTTGGGAAAACATTTTATGTGAGGTATAATTTTTCCATACAACTATCTGTAAGGAAAGAGCTCTGGTGGTACAGTGGTTAAGCACTCAGTTGCTAACCAGCAGGTCCATGGCTTCAACACACGAGATGCTCTGCGGGAGAAAGATACAGCAGTCCACTTCTAGAGAGATTTCAGCCTGAGAAGTCCTATGGGGCAATTCTTCTCTGTCCTATCGGGTCACTATGGGTTAGAACAGACTTGACAGCAACAGGGGAACTACAAGACAACACATTAATCAAAACTAGTTTATAACTAGCTAGAAGGCCATTAGAAAAAGGGAATCAATAACTAAACTGTGGCCTGTTCCATGAACATCACAACCTTCCAATCACCCTGAATACATATATGTGACCTCTCAGACTATTACCATATGGGAAGTAGCATTTATTACCCACAAGAAGCACACAGTACACCAACAAGGCTGGATTCAATTTTCTTAGCATCCCTCTACCTAGAAGAAGGTTGTCAAGTCAAGTTTTTGAGTCTTCCACGTGCTCCCTACTCTGTGCCATGGGTGAGGAACTCAAAGAGTAAGGGGTCTATCCTCTGCCAGGACCTGTAACCAGACAGGCTTAGTTAAATGGAACAGACAGTTATGCTACACGTACTTCTACCATAAGGTCCCTCAGCTGTACCCCAAAGCTCCAGTGGCACTCTACACAGAAAAATATTAGACCTGAGAAAGTGCGAAGGGTGGAGGCCTCATGGTGTGGTCTCCCTTTCTGAGGCCTGCTGCCAAGGTGATGTATTTGGCGCTCCCAACTCATTTACATATGTCTAAGTACTGCCTACCTGTTTCAGAAAACACAGAAAGCACCTTAATTGCTCAGACTATTTTCAGAAACCAGACACAACAAGCCAAACTTAGTTTTTCGTTCCACAGCTGGCCACCTTGGCTTTGGGGTATGGTTTCTTTTCATATATCTAACAGAAAATCAGTTCTTAGTTCTTTTCCTCCCTCAATACCATCAATACTAGTCTAGCAGAGGGAAGCCACGCCAAGTGCCCTAGAGTTGGATCCAAAGAACAGCGAAATAAGGGAGCCAGTCTGAACACCTGCCTCCTCACAGGAGCCAAGATTATAAGGGACTTCCTAAAGAATTTTTTAAAAACTCATGTATTCACTATATCTATTTTTTAAATATCTTAAACAATTTCTTTTCACTCATGGATAACAGTATAAAGACCTTCTTCTGATTTTCAAAATTTTAAAATACTGCTTCATAGAAAAAGACATGATTTACTCATATTCACTTTCTAAGATTATGTAAAGAAAGGGTAGAGAAGACCACTACAGAGATGAGACAAATACTTGCTAAATGCTTACTAAATGCACTTAGAATTCACGGCAGCCCCTGAATTGATACTATCACACCAATTTTACAATTTTGTAAATTAAGGCTACAGAAGTTACATAATTTGGGCAACTTAGTAATAAATGGCTGAGATGAGCTTTAAGTCCAAGTGTGAATCTAAAATCAGTATTATACTATTCTTCCCCTAAATTTATATACTAGGGAATCAGTGAAAAAGAGGAAGACCCTTGATGAGACTGAACGACACACTGGCTGTAACAATGTGCTAAAACACATCAACAATTGTGAGCACAGCATAGCACCCATCAGTGTTTCATTCTGTTGTACAGAGAGTTGCTATGACTCGGAAACAACGTGACTACACCTAACAACAACACATATAAACAATGTACATGAAACCAATCAAAGGGACAGGCCATTAAAAGTCCACCCTCTTACAACTGGAAAAGCCAGACTACATATAGTTTCTGGCCAGTGAAGGTTGGCAGAAGGTTCATTCTAGAAGAGATGTGAGAGGAAGTTAGTTACCTAACTTAATTGCTCATTAGGTCAACCTTTTCTTTCATCTATTGACAAACATCAGTTAATTACCTCTTCTCTGTAAGTATCTCTTAAAATCCCCTTTAACAAGTAGGTTTTTAGTCAACACTATATCAATATTCTGATCATGTTATCACACTTTCTTACCGAAGTTTTAAACCTCTCTTCCACTGCTATTCATGCCTCTGAGACTAAGAAAATCTTAAGTAAATTCTTGAATCACTCCCACAAATTCTTAACAGTCTAAGAGGAAGATAAAGAGAGAGGAAGATATATTAAAATGATAACTGGTCTGTAGCCTATTTCTTTTAAACCTGCCAAAATGAGCTGGTTTCAAGCTGCTGGGCAAGGATAGCCAGCAATACTCACACGATAAAAATCTGACTTGCTGCATAAATATACACAATAGTTTTCAAGTTTAGAGTGTTCAACGTGGCAATAAAAATAAATACATCAAAATAAATAATTCACCCTGCAATCCTGAAATTAAATGCTACCTCCCACTACTGATTTCCTACTACTACTGATATTTTTAGTCCTGTCATTAGACATTCAGTTTTAAAAAAATACTGTTTTGGAAGATTCCAGGAGGGTATTAAATTTATTCGCTATCCTCAAAATGTATGCACTGTGAACAGAGCAAAATCTTCTCTGACTAAACAGCTACATCTGTTCCAATCATTCTCAGAACATCAGTTATTTCAGTGGCTCAAAAAAATCTAATAGCAAGGTTTTAGTTGGGACTACTTTTTGTCCTGGGTCAAATTACCCAAAGGGAAAGGCAGAAGAGAACACAATTCCTGTTATGTGCTCATTCCTAATAGAGGCAAGAGGACCCTTGATCCTTCTACTGCAACATCTTGGTGCCAGTAAGCTGCTGTGGGGGATGAGGAACAGGCCACAGACATTCTACCTTAGTACTGAAATCCCAGCTGTAATGATCACCAAACTAATAGCGGAAAACAGCATTAGTCACAAGCATATAGAGTCTACAGTTACAAGTCAAGTTCCTAAAATTTAAGTCCTAGTCAGTTATAATGACCTCAACTCCTTTATTTCAAGTTATCAAAATGAAATAAGACAGCCTTAAGTAAAATCTAAAACATAAAGACTAACTTGATTAAGAGCAGTAGGGCACAGGATACTCCCAAGGAGCAATCCAATTTGTAAACATTTTCCCTGCTGGTCACATCCACCACGTTTTCTTTCCTTGACCACCAGCGAGTGCCACCACTGTGCTATGCACCCAAAACCCAAAAAACCCACTGTCATCTACTCAGGTATGACTCATAGCAATGCTAGAGGTCAGAGCAGAACAGCCCCATAGTTTCCACTGTTCTATATACAGCAACCATTAATCAGAAACCAAAGGCTAACAAAAATCCAAGCAAGCAACAAGATTACCACAATATAATTAATATAGGCATCACTGAAGCATCAGCATCTCAAGAGCAATGCTCTTCATTAAAAATCAAGTCTAAGTCTACCAACAGAGAGATCATTAAGACTACAAAAATTAACATAAGTAAAAACGTAGCATGTCAATAATTTTCATCTCAAAAAATACAAACGAAATCTTAATAGGGGATTATTTTCAAAGGATCTTCTCACTACATTAAAATAAAGCCACAATGACTCATAAAATGATTCAAAAATGTAGATATCTGAAGTTGCTAGTTTTAGTTTTATACAAACAAATTTTATAATACTAACATTATGTGAAGAGTGTAAACTTAGACCCTTGCATTATCAAAGTCATTAGAACTACACTGTCCAGTAAGGTTGTTGTTAGCTGCATGTGACTATTTAACTAATTATAAGTACATGCTATTTAAAGTTTCCTCAGTTACACTCATTGTATTTCAAGTGCTCCATAGCTACATGTGGGTGGTGGCTTTATATTGGCCAGTATAGATGTAGAACATTTCCATCAACCCAGAAAGTTCTACTGGACAGCAACAGTCTAGAAAAAATTTGTCACAAAAACAGCATAAGACAAAAATTTAATATTTATGCAATCAAAAATCAAGACAGATATATTTAGGATCTTGACTGGTAGTGGTTTCATTGTTGTATGTAATGGCTAAAATCTGTCAAAGTGTACATTTTAAAATGATGCCATAAACTGTACATAAATTATTAAACTATATGTAGATTACCTACCAACAGAGTGTATGTAAATTATTAAACTGTATGTAAATTACCTACCAATAAAGTGGTAGGGAAGAATAGCCACATAACCACTGGTAAACTCAAAAAAAAAACAAAAAAACAACAAAGAGGCTAGCAAAAACCCTTTGCACCACTCAGAGATCCAGGTTATATATAATAAGTTCCAAAATACTGACAAGCTTGCTTCTATATTCCTTCAGTCTAGATCCCTATACAAGGGAGTCTCAGCTACAAAGAGAAAAGAAAGCTAGAGCAGTGAGGTGAATGTACCTCTGGGTAGACTGAGTCAGGAATGGCTAAGCAACCTGACACCATGCTAAGGGACAATGAATATGGCCCCCCTAACACATACTTTGGAGCCCTGGTGGCACAGGGGTGAAGAATGCCACTGCTTAACCAAAAATTCAGCAGTCTGAATCCACCAACCACTCCCTGGAAACCCTACAGGGCATTTCTATTCTGTCCTATAGGGTCCCTATGAACTGGAATCAACTCAATAGCAATGGGTTTGATTTTTTTAAACATCTCTGTCTCTCTATTTCTCTCTCTGCATCTTAACCTCAAAGTCACAGATACATTATTAAAACCATACCACTCACCAAGGGGATCACTGAAGATGTAAAGTAATTCATAAAGAGTTGTAATGTAACAACAACAACAAAAAACAATGCTGTCGGGTCAATTCCAGCTCACAGCAGCCCTATCATGCGTATGGTTTCACACAGTCACCATACAAACTACTGAAGAAAAAAAAGCAGAACTGTGAAACTGAAAAAAATACCCATAATATTTAAAAATGTACTATCCAAGAGCGGGAATGGCCAGGTATTACCAATCCTGAGTCTCCCTGAGTTAGAGATCACACAGCTGCTTTAAGATAACAGTTCTAATCAAGATCACAGGTCATCAGCTCAAGTTCCTCTCACCTCTGAGACAGTCACTACAGTGATCACAACCAGTTAGTCACTGGGCACGACTCGAGCTTCCTAAAAAGTGGAAAGACTGAGAGGGAAAAAAAGCCATTCTCTCCAATAATTCAGTCAAGAACCATGATTCTGAAACTTGTGCAGCTGACAGTAGCACTTGCAAGTTACGATATATCTTCACCTACTAGTGTAGCAAACATTCAATAATACTTGTTGTCAGTATCATTTTATATATGTACATTTCTGTAATTACTAGTAGCTATCCAAGTTTGTTAAAAATGAGGACAATGTTCACCAGAAATGGTTAAGAATATAGATACTGTTCTATGTATTTTGCAAGGACTAACTTATAATATTTTACAACCATTAAAATGATTGTAAACACCATTTCAACACACAAAAATACACAAAAGCAAATCAAAAAGTAAATTACACTATATCTGCATTGTGTACATATATTAAAAAGAATTAGAAGAAAACCTGGACAAATGAAAGTTGCTTGATTTATTGGATTAATGCTACTTGTACCACACAAAATTAAATTTTTGAATATAAATATAATTGGTTAGCATACTTACCACAGTGGGATTGCCACTACTTATCAACTGGCTGACTTCATGAAAAATGCTTTTGCAGTCAATTGATTTATCTAATGATCCTCGTTTTACAATTACAGCTACTGCTAATAGAATCTGTTCCCGAACATACTTTTGGAGGCTGTAAAACATAAAAATCATTGTGAAAAAATTTACCTAAATCCAGTATTAAAAATAGTCCCAAGTTTCCTACTACACCTGACACTACTGACATGAGGGTACTATTGCCTACTGGTTATACACAAACTATGAAGTCAGAATACCTGGGTTCAAACTCAAGCTCTATTATTTACTGTCAATATCACCCTAGGAAAGACTGCACTCAGAGCCTCAGTTTTTTCATCTGCAAAATGGGGGCAATAATAGTAATAGGGCTGTTGTAAGGACTAAATGGTCTACACACACTTAATATGTGCTTGGTACATATTAAGTACCATATAAGTATTAGCTGCTTCAGGCAGTGTTTAATAGACGCAAGTTAGATCCCTGTGAAATATCTGGGGGTTGAGGGGGAAAGCACTAAAGCTGTTAAGAGAAAAGAATCTGATCTAACATGTAACTCCAACTAATAGTATAGTTTTAAGTTCTATTTCCCTTTAATATGAAAAGGTAACAACATGGTAGTTATCCAAAATACAATATTATGAAAACCCACGGATTCCAAGAAACTTTTTAAAATTTCTTATTCAAGTTCAGTTCTTCAGTTTGATGGCAGAAGCAACGTTCCTAAGTTGACATTCTACAAAGCCTATTCAACCACAAAGGTATGGAAACTTACTACCTCTTCACACCCTTTCCTAAAGTTTAGGCCCAGAAAAACATAACCTTGAACTTTGTAATTCAATCTCTAGATGACTACAAGGACACAGTAACGTTGTGTCCTTGAGTTAAAACCCAAGTCTTAACATGGCTTATAAGTAGCATGTATCACTTATCCTGGTTTTCCTGAGAATCTCAATTTCCCTGCTGGCCTAGAATAATCACCAGTAGTGCTCTCTTTCACTATCAAAAGTGTCCTTGGAACATAAGTTATGTCATCATCCATTTAAAAGACACTGTATAACCAAATGTGCCCTTCCCTCTCTGACTAACGTCCTCTTCCACATATGCTCAAAATTTCAAATAAATTGAACTTTTTTGAGTTTCTGGCACCATGCTGTTATACACTTCTAGGCTTCTAAACTTCTATGCCCTCTGCCAAGATTCTGATGTCACTGTCTCCAGAAAGCATTCCCTGAACCCCTCTTCTACGTTTAATTGGATATCACTAATGCAAGCTCCTATAGCATCCTCACGCAGCACGTACACATCTGCTGCTGTTGTTACCTGCCATTGTGTCACCCTGAATCATGGCAACTCCACCACAATGGAACAAAACACCGACCACTCCTATATCACCCCACGATTAGTTGTGATTCAGATCACAATGATACTAACGGTTTCAAGTGGCTAATTATTTGAACACAGGTTACCAGTCCTTTCTTCCTAGTCCATCTTAGTTGAAAATGCCATTAAAACCTACCTGACATCATACAGCAACATGCAAGCCTCTACTGACAGAGTGGTGGCCATGCAGGAGGCGTACTGGCCAAGAATGGAATGTAGGTTTCCCACTTGGTAATTTTACCACTAAATCACCTCCACATGTATCTGTTACTACTTATTTAACTGTATCTGCAAAGATACATTGCCCACTCTAGCTTACTGCCATGGCCTAAAAAACTGCCTGACATGTAACAGGCATTTATGAGACACTTATACAAATGAATTACCAGGACATTTATGTCAAGACTGGAAACCCTGGTAATGTGGTGGTTAAGTGCTACAGCAGCTAACCAAAAGGTTCTCAGCTTGAATCCACCAGGGGCTCCATGGATTTTCTATACAGCAGTTCTACTCTGTCCTACAGAGTCGCTGTGCATTGGAATAAACTTGACGGGAACAGGTATGTCAAGACTACAACGAAAATAGTCCTTCAAGATATACGCTTAAAAAATTACTCCTTCATTCATTAAGTACATAAGCACATAGATCCCACTATCTCCAAGAATATTAGTTAACTAAATGGAATTTTTTTAATTTTGTGAAGGACAGAATAGTTTCAAATACACTAAGCACTACCAGGACATGTACATAAAGCTGAAGACTAGCAGAAATATACAGAAAGCTAGTTTTAAACATATCTGTTTGTAAGAATTACAAATTATTAGGAAAATAAAAAATAACTAACATTTATTGGTGTTTATGACACACAAAGCTTTGTATAAACTAATTTTACAAACTAATATTCAATCTTCATAAGAAACGTTTAAAATACTATTATTCACTGAATTAATAATCAGAAAATTAATGCTTAACCAAAAGAAGTTGTCTACCACAGGTCACAGAGTTACTAACTGGGAGCAGTGGGACTGAGAATCTGTTCCTTAATCACTCTGCCAAGAAAGCACATGGTGAATTTCACTCCATGTAAATTTTACTGCAATCAGGAAGAAAAGAAAAATCTATTCCTGTAATGGGAAGCACGTATTTCCTACACAGCAGTCTATACTACATTACCTGTAGTCTTCCACCTATATACAAAAAAAAGAAAAAGAAAAACACAACAACTCATTGTCATTAAGTCAATTTTGACTCAGTGACCCTATATGACAGAGTAGAACTGCCCTGTAGGGCTTCCAAGGAACACCTGGTGGATTTAAACTGCCAAACTTTGGGTGCAGCTATAGCTCTTAACCACTGTGCCATCAGGATTTCCTCTACCAATAGAGTAAGCCAGATGTTTTTTAACCCAACTCTAATCCATACTGTAGGACATTCTGTAAGATAAAACGGTCTATGTCATAAAACAGCAACAAAAGGCAGGAGAATTGTTGCAGATCAAGACAGACTAAAAGGACATAACAAGTAAATACAATGTATAACCTCTGGTTAAATTCTGGACCAAGAAAATAACCTATAAATATACTATCATTCAGCCAAGTGAGGAAGCCAGAATATGACACATATATCAGATAATATAAATATACTAATTGCATGAACAGTTTTGAGATTATGCTCTTTAGGAAACGCATGCAGAAATATTCTAGGATGAAGTACCAGCATGTCTTTGGTACACTCACAATCATCCCAGGAGGGGAAGGCATATATCACACAAGAGAAAGAAATCAAATGTGACAAAATCTTAACTGTGCTTTTTACCAGCAAAAGGGTATGTGTGTGTTTATCATACTATTCCTTCAACTTCTCTGGAAGTTTTTAGTTTTTTAAAAAATATAAGCAATGTCTAATAGAGTCTTAAAGGAAACCCTGATGGCCTAGTGGTTAAGTGTCACACCTGCTAACCATAAGGCTGGCAGTTCGAATCTGCCAGGCACTCTTTGGAAACTCTATGGAAACAGTGCTCTGTCGTACAGGGTCTTATGACTTGGAACTCAATGGCAGTGGGTTTGGTTTGGTTTTGGGGGTCTTAAAAGCTAGCATACAGCCATCTAAGAAGCATCAATTGGTCTCAACCCACCTGGAGCAAAGGAGAGAAAAGAGCATCAATGACACGAGGTGCAAGATCAAGAGACAGAAAGAGTCACACATACCAGAGACTACATCAACATTAAACCAGAAGAATTAGAGGATGCCCGGCCACTGCCAAAGGCTGCCCTTACAGGGAACTCAACAAAGAGTTGCTGAGGGTGCCAAGAAATATGGAATGCAGAGCCTGACTCCAGTAAAAAGAGCATACTTGATGGTCTGATAGACTAGACAGTCCCTGGAAAACATGGTCCCCAAACTCCTTGTTAACTCAAAACTGAAACCATTCTAGAAGCCAACTCTACCAAGACATCAAATGATACTGGTAAGAGTGTACATCTTGGTTTGAGAACATACAGAGACTAACTGGGCAGCTCCTGTTTGGAGGTGAGGGGGACCAGTGGAAGGTACAGTAGTCTGTTAAATGTACACAAAAATATAGGTTGAAGGGAAGGTATGTACTGTCACAGTGTAGAGAGAGTAGCTTGGGTTACATGGCAAAGTCTGTGCGAGTTTTTATAGGAGAAGCAGACTTTAATTGTAAGCTTTTACTTAAACACACACCCAAAAAACCACACATATCAGCAAACTATTTCAATGTGAAACCCTATAATCTACTCTAAAATAGCTTCTGAACTAATAAAAAAAATTAAATAGCCACATCACTTTGGATAATGCAAAAAACTACACACATATACACCATCAAAAGTAGTCTTACATGTAAATCTATAACACTCTAATAAGAGTCCAGCACTTCCCAGGTTGAGAAGTGGGTGGCTGTGATAAGTACGACTCTCCAGAAGAAACGGATCGTGTCTAGTGTGGTCAACTCTCCCCTGGTGGCCCTGACTCCTTCACGAACTCTGCCTCAGCCAACAACGGAGGAGGCAGAAACAGCTGGAGCTCTCAGGGCCAAGCAGACACTGAGTTCAAGACTGTCTGTCCATGTCATCTTTACACCATGTATACCAAGCAGGTACCAAGTCCCTACCTGACAGATAAGAAAACGGAAGAGCAAAGAGATTTTTTTTTTAAGTCATTTCCCCAGAGTCACATAAATAGACATCTTCGGGCTAGGGATCAAGTTATCAAAAAATTCTTTACACATATATACTCCTACCAATACAGATGTCTTAGGGTTTATCTTTTTTTATCATATAAACGTCAAAGTCTCTCTGAACTTCAACAATTTCTTCTAAGAACAGATTATCAAAGTTGATTTCAAAATATTTTATTAGGATAAGAAAAGATCAAAGCATGTATTATTTTTAATAAACTCTAACAAAATATATATGTTTTTCCATGGTTGCTGCCTGTAACAAATTTTTTAACGTGAGCTGCACTATATGCAAAAGCAATGAACAAAATAATGCAACAAAACTGTCACTTGTCAAGACTTCCACTTATCTGTACTTACCTTTCATTAACGTACAGAGGGGTCAAAAGAAAAACAGTCCTGTCAGGCCTAGCACACACAGTCAAAAGGAAACACCAAAAGGTGATATCACACTCATAGTCTCACCAAAAAAGGAAAATACACAACAAATAAAACAAACAGGAAGGAGAAGAGAAAGGTTTAAAACAAGTAGTTCTCCCTTACTCGATTAAAACTTACAGAAAAAATAAGACATGCCCCCACCCATTGCTTTTTTGCTCTCTCACTTACATTCTCTCTCACTCACACTCATTCACACACACACACACACACACACACACACACAGAGTCATCTAAAGAACATATACCGTTATACTGTAATGCTAACTGGCTACATCAACTTCAAAACGTTCTCTCATTTATTTCTGTATATGTAAAGCAGCTACTAGAGCCTGGGACAACTGAGTGCTGAAGACACAGTAATTATTACAAACATTATGAACTCACAGACATTACTAGTGAATGCTCAGTAGGAACAAAAGCCTGACAGTATACTCTACATTAGATTTAAAGTTTTATATGCATATCTACATGAAATCACCACTTCTAATTATAAGCATAGCTGGTTATACAGCAAGTTTTCTTCATTAACTTGGAAATTAACATCTAGGCAAAAAAATAAGTACTGTACTGCACAGACAGCAAACATACAATACATATTACCTGTTCTTAAAAAAAGACTTGTTATTTGGGAGGACTTTAAAAAAAGTAATTAAGTAGTAAATTAATTTCTCTCTACAAGCTGTAGTACAGCTGATAATTTTCTTCACATTCTTAGGCAATAAATGTATACAATCTTATAAAAATGCTTAAACAATACAGATGTGAGCAACATAAAAAGAAAATTCACTCTCAACCAATTCTTCAAACTTGGTCTTTTCCCCAAAAGAAACTATTAAACAATCTGGTGCTTATTCTTGTAGAACCTTTTCTATGTTTTATGTCCATGTCCGTGTCCATGTCCGTGTCCGTGTCCGTGTCCGTGTCCGTGTGTGTGTGTGTGTGTGTGTGTGTGTGTGTAGCACATGTGGTTTGTTAACTGTACTTGAACCCCTCCCCAACTTGGGGTATTCACCTGTATCTTAGCAATACTTATGATTTGAAATTCAAAACATGTTCAAAGAAACAACTATCCTTCAACATTCACCAAGAGAAAAAGTACAAAAGATTTTAGACTAAGTCCAAGATCAACATTTATTTATAAGCAAAATGTTTAGAACTCAACAACAAAACCTAATATTTAGCAAAATCCTTCTGGAGAAACAAAATGTATTACTAAAAGCTTAAATAAAAGGTATTATTTCGTTAAGTACCAAAACAATCTAAAATCATGTATATATTATGGGCTTTCAAAATACAAGTCTCACAAAGAGTTTAATCACAAACGCCTATCATTAAAAATAAAGAACACAAAGCATAGATAAGTAAACTTAGCAAAGTATTCTAGCAGCACCTCCTCCATGTACTTACTTAGGTCTTTGTAAGACATAGGTTAAAAGGAATGTTCGCAGTGACTCGATGCTACCTTTTTCCAAGAGGATCCACTCTCGTACAACTGCTTCCATTATGGCTGTGGCAGCTTGAAAAAGGACATAGTCCACTTTACTAGTTTCTGAAGAGAAAACAGAACAAAACAAAAGAAGTTCTCTAAATGAGAGTCCACACTGTGGCGAACGTTTTTCACTTATTAATTTTAAAACAGAACTTTTCAGACAAGGAATAAGATGGTTGGTTACCTGTTTTTTTTTTACTCCAGTGACCTTGCTCTAGCACCACAAAGAGGTTAGTTCCTCTCAGAAGACCCCTCGGGCAGGTGGCAGCTAATCATCGATCACAATTTTCACAAACTTTCCTCACCTCTCTTCAACTGTTACTTCCAAAGCATGAAGAACTAAAAAATAACACAGCTTTAAAAAAAATAAAAATAAAAGTATAAAGCAATCAGAAAATTTCCTAAGAGATTCTCACTCTGTGTAAAACAGAACTTGTATCTGAAAAATACCTTAATAAACTAGTGTTTGAACATTACTACTTGTGATGAGCCATGCTGTTGAGAGACCCGCATATTTAAGTAAACGAGCTTTCAGCAGGATGACCCATCTCTAATAGCAAGTTCAGAAATAAACAGAATTATGTTTGGGTTAGTTTCTCAAAACATGAAAAAACAGATCACATTTACACAGGTGAGAAGTTCTTGTCAATTTTCTGATTGCAATTCTGATCAAACTGAGTAAAATCCCAACGCTACACTTACAAAGACCCAGTCTTAGCTAACAAGTTATAGTATTTGAACTGAAAACTAAATCGTGGAAGGAGAAAAAAATAGAAAATTAATATATCTGTGAAATACTTTATATTAATTTTCTATTTTTCTCTAATTCATCAATGCCACTACAGTTACAAATAGCATTATTAAAAAGGAGAAAAAGTCAAAATAGAGTCAAGAAAAAGGAGAACTTTTCTGAAGCTCTTTAAAAAAGAAATACACCATGTGAAATCTACAAAACATCTATGATTGGACTCTAGATTATCAAGATTAGTGGACATGAGAAATTAACTGTAGGCAGAGAATGGCCTCTTCAAGAGTTTATCAGAAGAGCATGAAGACACAGGTGCATCATCTTCTCTCCTACTGAGGCTCAGGCCACTTAAAAATTTAAGTAGTCTTGACTTAACTAGCTATAAAAATCCATACAAAAAGGTGTACTCTACACATTTTCTATTACATTAGACTCCTACCTAGTAGTTTTGAATCTATGAAAACTAATAAAAGTAAGCAATTTGGACTTTAATTCTTTTTTAAGTTTTGATTAATCCATGCTAGCTTAACATGAATTCTAATTGAGATTATTATAATTGACAAAAATATGTGTTTAAAGTTTCAGGACAGGAAAAATATAATTTTATTCAAAGAAGATTTGAAACAGAGAACAGTTACATCTGTTTTGGTCACTTAAGGAAAAATAGCTAATAAAAAAACTTCTCATCAGACAACTCTTCTTGAAAAAAATGATGGTAGTTTCCCTGTCCTCATTTTCAAGTGCAATAAAATTTTTAAGGATAAGAATAAAATCCTTAGCCGTGAATTTTTAACAAGGAAGCATAATCTTAAGGACTCACATAATTTTAGAACTAGAATGCAAAAGATCCCTGAATTTTCCAGTGAAAAAAATGATGGTCCAAGAGATTGAGAAAAGAAACTTCAAGTTCCCCTGGACGGTAAATGTTCCCTGATACTACTCCATCCCTAAATGCACACATGCCAGTGAAGACAAGATTAAATCAACACCTCAGATTTTCATGAGCAATGAAACATGGTTTAGTTGTTCATATATACCACAGCCTTTTTTTCTGCCATTTCTGGGGGCAATTACAGAGGGTAGGTGACACTCAAAACTCTTCAAGAGAAAAAAATGAGTTTAATAAGTTTTTCTTAGATACCTCTCTATGGTAATTCAATAATGAAAATTTCTAAATTACCATTCTGATAAGAAGCAGTCTCTATGCACACAGGAATCTGGAGGGGGTGCACCTTTGAAATTCAAAAGAACTTACCTCAACTAATAAACACATACTTTCTCATGAAAACCAGTAATAATAAACTATATTTACACATAATGTAAATTTACAAAGGACGCTATGAGGAACTCTATAGGACTACCAGTAAGAAATAAAGACTTCATATATATATTTCAGCCTTATTCTTGCTCTTTGCTATAAAGATGCTCTAAAAACTGCAATGTCTTCAGGAAGAACTCACAATTCATCTAGAATTCCTAAAGTAACTACTTTTCAGACTGTTTGTCAGCAACTATGATACCACCTAGATACTAAATCATTCTGGCTACTTTATCAGGAAGCATTCACTTCCTACCATGGTAACTTTCTTTTAAGAATAATTATGTAAATAAAGCTCATGTGTTATCAGTCGTCTGAAACTGTTAAACAAGGCATGCAGACAAAGTTACACTGAAGCAAACAATGACAGGAGAAAGTACTGCATTCTGGTCAAAAGAGCTTAAAAAGCAAATCCTAGTATTCAGTCCACTGATGTTCAGCTGCTACAGTCACTCCTTGCTTGACCGTAAGGATTTCTTTCCAAAGAAAAGACAATGTAAGGTCTGCGCCCAAGAGCTGCTCTTTGAACGAGAAAAAGATATGTCCACCAACCAATCATAAAAAGTCTGAGCTGGAAGATGACGGTCACAACACTGAATTACTTACGAAAACAATTTTCCATGTTTAGGGAAGAAAATGCTTATTAATAACTGACTTTTTGGTGGTTTGGGTTGTTTTTTGCTGTTTTCTCTTGTTTTGGCTACTTCTAAGAAGTGAAAGAAAGTAGAGATAAAAACTGTACTTCTGAAAGAAGAGCAAAAGACTGCTATAAAATTAGCTCCAGAAATCATTTCTCCACTGTTCTCAGGTATCCTATTTTTACACAAATAACAGGCGTGTTGTCTCTTCTTTTTTTCAGTCAACTGTGTGACTCCCTCACACACTGTATTCCCAGACACTCTAGGCATGTTATGTGTGGTACACATTATTTACACGGGCACGTTATTTGCAAAAAGATATCGTATTTCTTTAACGAGACTAGAACTCATAGGTTTTTAAAGGTACGTTTGATCCTACAAGACCACTAAGTGCCAAAGACATCTGCCATGAAGTCTAAAAGAGCTCTTCTGACAAAATGCACAAGTATATACTCAGAAAGAGCAAAGGAAATAAAAAAAAAAAAACAAAGGGATAAGAGAAAGAAATGAAGAAAAACTAGAAACATATAAAACTGAAGTCAGAAGTCAGAAGGATGAATTTTAAGAGGCCAGAAAAGGGAAGCATCCAAGAGAAAGTCTTCCCCTTTACTAGAATATACTACCCAGGCATTCTATACCAATGAAACACAATCCCTAAATAAGACTGTGAAAATTCTGAATCATGATTGACTGCCACTTGTATGAGAAGTCTTCTTAGAGGAATTAACCCTTTTGTGCTGGTGGCAACTAAGTAAGGAATTAAAAGATTTTCTGTGACGTTTTGATGTAAACATTAATGTAACATAGGGCTTTGCAGTACATTAATGATTATGCTTTAATACATGCACTCAATCTTTTAAACTGTTAATATCTCAAAATCCAAACTGATTTCAAAAGCACAGCCAGAACTAGAAATACCAGTCTTTAGAAAATTTTGTCAAGAAAACAAAAGTACTTCAAAACAAGCTCAAATAGTAACAAAGCAATAATACACCATCAAATACACACACTCTAAGAGGAAAGAGTGGTATAAACAAATATGCTCTAATAAAATATTTATGATTTAACTATTTCCAAACTAGTATAGAAAGACAACTAATTTATGTTAGAAAGTCAGATGAATCACTGATGGAATCCTAATCTAGTTAAAGCATTTGCCAAGAACATCATCTCAAATTATTTTAACAGTTCAACTCAATCTAAATGTATTAATGCTAAAACCTGAAGGCAGTAAAGACGAGGGGTTAACATCCCTTTAAACTCTTTATAAAGACATTTAGTTTTGCTTCTTTTAATTTAAAATTCAGTTAATATATTCTGAGTAAGTACAGCATTTTGTTAATGTCAGAAACAAATGCTCCTGGGGATTAAAAAATGGGGAGGGGGGCGCAGTCGAAAAGAATAAAAAGGCTGCTTCATTCAGAATATAAAAGGTGGCTGTTAAAACACTTCTTCTAATAATGCGCTCTAGTTTTCTAAATGTGACAGAAAACTAAAACTTTCTTAAATTGTATTTTTAAAAAAGGCTTTTAAAGTAAGGTAACGAGGCACGACATTTATATGCTACCTTACTATTTACAGGAGTCCCGACGGCTCAGCGGTTACTGAGAGCTACAGCGAGCCCGCACTGCGAAGCGGCGGCCGCCGGTGTGAATCGGCGCTCCCGGGAAACCAGACGGGCTAGAGCTCTGCTCTGACCTAGCAGGGTTACTGTGAGTCGGAACTGACAACAGCAACAGGCTTTTACTGTTTACAAAATATCTTTCTAAATGTTATCATAAAGGAGCCTTACAATGACTTAAAACTGCCAAGTCCATTAAGGAAACTGATATCATAACGCAGATGAAAAACAGCTCCACGGAAGGTTAAGTAACTCCATTTTGCAAAGTACAGGAAGCACCAATAGTTGCTAGATCTCATGGTTTCTCCTCAGTGCTCTTTCTATTAAAATCTAACAACGCTTACTCATAAGTACTTCTATGAAAAGCATTTTAACATTATCATTTTAACTGTAATTTAACCTGGAAACCAGAGTGGTGGTGGCTAACGGAGAGGCCTGACTACAAACAAGAATAAAATGGTTAGATGCTTTAGTTCCTAATATTTAATAAGCCAATGCTGCGGTCATAGAAAATTCAAATAGCCTTTCTGAGCCTTAAATATGACTTATAACAGCCAACTATAATCAGGTTATAAAATAATAATAACCAATGCAATCTCTGTTATTGAAAAATACCTGATAGACAGCAGCATTATATAACTCTTAGTAGCAAATGCCAGCTTTAAATAAGAGATTATAATTCTTATGATTGTTTTAAAAGGAAGCAATTCATTTCCCTACATATATCAGACATGAAAGACTCAAAGTCTATTTTATAAAAGTAAAAAAAAAAATCAATGCTTCATTTTTTGGATATACAGTAATAATCTACCTAGAACTGAGTAATATTTGCTAAGCAAGCTGAGTGAAAATTACAAGTTAAAAAAACTTATGAAAAAACAACTTATAGAAAGAAAATGTAGAAACTTCCAAAAAGCCTTAAAATTACCAATAAATACTGAAGTGGTTTAAATTTTTTAAACTGTTCTACAATAGTAAAATATACTATACGTTACGCTTAACAGTCTTAATTTTAAAGCTAAGAGAAAACATAGATAAGAGATATCATAGTGCATTCCTATAATAAATACTACATTTGAAGAAAACATTTATCCCACCATTAACAATAATAGTAATAAAATAAATTACTGAACAGTATCTCTTAAAAAAAGTTAATAACAAAGTTTTCTGTCTGGCTCCATGGAGTATCTTTAAAGCTACTCCAACAGAATGATTACTAATGGAAAATTTTAACCATACAAACCTATTTGTTTTTAAATGAAGCTGAAATATCCAATGTTCAAAACAGAAAAACTAGATCAGATTACTAAAAAATATTTTTAAAGTGCATACTTACCCAGAATATGCTTGCAAACTGCAAATGGTGATTTTGATTTCCTAAATGATAAGAATATGTGCTCTGCATGCTGGCGCTGCTCGTTATTAACCATGGAAGGTGGTGCCTTGAGAGTTTAAAAAAAAAAGTATTCTTGTTTAATAGGAAAGCTTAAACAGTAGCAGTCCTTTCTCTAATAACAAAGGTAATTGTTTTCATATTTTTCGGGGAGTGGGAAAACAAATTCCTGCTTAAATTCTTCAAGATAAATATTTAAGATGTGGTTTAAGGAGAAATGAAGAAGTCCCCAGCAAAGTTTCAGTCACAGAATCCTTTAAAACATGTGCATTTCAGAATGATACTTATATTTCTGGTAACTTTTTTAAAACTTAGCTGACTTAGAAGTCCCTTCTACTCCAAAATACACCTTAGTCTAACTTGACCAAATTCAAAAAATTTCTAAATTCTTAACACTGATGAAACTGAATCCAACAGTTATTAAAAACTGATTCCTAAAAGCCCCCCCTTAAGACACAAGTATTATCAGGTAATTCTTCCTCAAGTTTTTTGAAGTCATCATTAAAGGAATAATAATTAGGGAACGCTTAAAGTTTGGAATTTAGGGAACTCCTCTGAATAAATTAATGGGTCAGAAAGATCTTCTGTCTTAACATAAACAGCTTCTAAATTCTGCCTTGTTTAGAAACTGGTTCAGAACAAAACTCCATTTGTTCAAATAATTTCTCTTCTAAAGACAGTAACTTTCTGAACCAGATCTATCTACAATATATGTTCCCATTACATAGTTCGGTTATCTTTTGACCTACTGAGACCCATCTGAAGAGAAGAGGAAAAGACTGCTTCAACAACTCATCAATTTTACACAAAAACAAAAAAACCCAGGTATCCTTCATCTGGGAGGGGAGACTACAGACAGGTGGTAGAAAAGGAATCAATTTGATGGCAATGAGTTTGCTCCACCAAGTGTAACAGCAGTGGGCAGTCAAAATTTCCACTATATGCAAAGACTCTGGAAGATGAAAAACATTTTACAAACAAGCACTGCTAGATCAACACTGATTATAAATTATGTGAGCTACACAATGGTGTATGCCATTCTGACACATGGAGATCCCATATGACAGAACACAACTGCCTGCAAACATTTCTAAGGCTGTATCCTTAAGGGAGTGGATCTCCAGGTCCTCCCAACGAATGGCTGCAAGGTTGGAACCACCGACCCGACGGTTAGCAGCCAAGCCTTAACCACTGTGCCACAGGACACCTTTATGCAACATTATCCTCTCCCCGCCCCCAAAAACTAAAGCTGTTGCCATCAAGTTGATTCTGACCCTTAGTGACCCAACAGGACAGGGCAGAATGGCTCCACACAGGTTCCAGGGAGCAGCTGGTAGATTTCAACTGCAGACCACTTAACCACTACACTGCCAGGGTTTCCCATGCAAAAAATATGCAACATGAATCACTTTAATTTCAGTTAAAATAGTAAGAAAAAATGTACAATACATTTAAGAGAAATTAACTTGGTCACTCTGATCCAAGAAAATTCTTGTAATTAGCTAGTCAGTTCAAACTACTATTCCTAATGGTATAGCACCCTCTAGAGTTATAAAGACAAAAAGGAAAACTATTTCCATTAGAGAATTACATTACATTCTTCAATACTGAAGGGACAAGAATTGCTACTAAAATACTGAGAACAGCTAACTACATACTAAAAGTATTTTTGTGCGTTTGTGAATTTTCCACTGTGCAAATAGAAATCCTTCACTTCCAAGCTGTTGGGAGGATGAGACATGTATGGAGCAGAGAGGAATAGCGTGCTGTCACCGGACAGGGAGAGCCGTGGAAGCTGCATATAGGTGGGCATGTAAATTTATACGGGAATGTACATTTTCACTCAGTCATGTTAAATAAAAAAAAAAGAAATCCTCCACTTCCATCTACAAATTCTCTAGTCCCATCATTTTCTCTGTGTACCCAGCAGATTTTGTTTCACAACGTATATCATCATTAGTTTATTGGCTCTACCCTGAAAACACAGCATATCATAAAGCACTAGTGCCACATGTTATACTGCCATAAACACCATCAATTGTGAATTATACAGGCAATTTTTTTTTATTATGATTGAATGAAAATGTACATTCCCATACAAATTCTCATGCTTACCTATATGCAGCTCCAACTGCTCTCCCTGCCCTGTGACAGCACACCCCTCTTCTCTGCTCCATATAAGTCTCATCCTCCCAACAGTCTCCTATCCCCTCCGCTTCACTCACTCCCCTTCCTCCAGCAACAGGTCAGCAGGATGACATCCTACAGATGCACAGAACCATAAAATTCCCACAAGGTATGGTCACTCTGCATCATATACAGGCAATTTCTGAATTATACATTCTTTCCTCTCATCTTCCTTGAAAAGCATTACATGTGCATAATCACAAAAATAAAAATGCTAAGTACTGATCCAACTCGATGGCACTTGGCTGGCTTGGCATTCTGTAACAAAACTGTTCCTAAAGCTAACGAACGAAAAGACACCATTCTTCAGAAGCAACTCAATGGCAATGCGTTTCGTTTTTTGATTACTGTGTGGTGTAGTGGTTAAGTGCTATGTCTGCTACACAAAAGGCGGGCAGTTCAAATCTGCCAGGCACTCCTTGCAAACTCCATGGGGCAGTTCTGCTGGGACCTATAATGTCACTATGAGTCGGAACTGACTCAATGGCAGTGGGTTTGGTGTTTTTTTTCTTTAGGAAGTTTATAACTATCTAGTAGTACGCTATCACACAAACAACAAAATCACCAATTAAGTATATGAAACGGCAGTATGACATTCACGTGAGACTTGTAAGAACAAATGTTTCAATTCCCTTCTTCTAGTTTAAAATCCTTCATAAAATGACAGCAGTGGTTTCTAAATGCCAAGCTATCTACATTAGAAAATCCTGAGAAACTTTAAAAATTTAAAAAATGAACAGATGCCCAGTCCCCAAAGATTCCACAGGCTGAGAGTCAAAACCAAAAACACGTATTTTTCTAAGTTCTTCAGAAAGCAGTGGCCTACAGAATCCCCATCTTCACCATTCAGAGATCAGACCTGAACCTTCAAAGACAGGAAGTCTCTCCGGCCTCAGACCTTTCCTGATCTATCCTCAGTCAGCCTGCGTATATCTGATTTCTCTAATCCACCTTGCACCACATGTCTGTCTCACCCCACTGTTCATGACAGGCTGCGTTATTTACCTGTTCCCCCTGCCTTTCCTTTATTAGTTCTTTGACAACAGGGGCTTTAGCCACGCCAAGTGCTGCTGAGTTGGATCTGACTCATGGTGACCCTAGATGCCAGAGAAGAACTGCCCTCTAGAGTATTCAAGGAGCACCTGGTTGATTTGAGCTTCACGTTACCCAAATCTAAATTCCTGATGAAGTACTGGTTAAGTGCTACATCTGCTAATCAAAAGGTCGGCAGTTCACAGTCACCAGGTACTCCTTGGAACCTCTGTCTAGTCTGTCCCATAGGGTCACTAAGAGTCAGAATCGACTCGACAGCAGTTAGTTTTAAATTCCTACAAGCCAGCACAAACAAGGAAACCTGGTGGCATAAGTAGTGAAAAGTTATGGCTGCTAATCAAAAGGTCAGCAGTTTGAATCCAGCAGGTGCTCGTCAGACACTGCAGCAGTTCTCCTCTGTCCTATAGGATTGCTGAGTTAGAACTGACTCTACAGCAATGGGTTTGTTTAGCACAAACAAAATGGTGAGGTATTTAACAATACCAATCTGACACCAACTCAACTCAAACTCATGTCAACCCAATGTGTCAGAGTAGAACTATGTTCCACAGAAATTTCAATGACTGAGTTTTTCAGAGGTAGATCACTATAGATCCTTTTTTCTGAGGAGTGTTTAAGGGGGTGGTGGGCCCAAATCGCTACCCTTTAGACTACCAGCCAAGTGCATTAACCACTTGCACCACTCAAGAGTAAACAGTAACAGCTGCCATTTATTGAGTGTTTAGCACTGCAGCCAAGCACTGCAAGGATGTACATATTTATGTACAATCTCACTAACCCTAACAACAACTCTATGAGATAGATACTATTATTATTCTCATTTTACAGATGAGGAAACAGAGGCAAAGAAAACTTAAGTAATTTGCACAAGGTCACCTGACTAGTAAGAAGCAGGCCCATAATTAAATCCAGGTAATGACTGCAGAGTCCTGATAGCAAAGCTCAGCAGCTAACCAAAAGCTCTCCAGTTCAAATCTACCAACTGCTCCTCGGAAACCCCATGGGGCAGTTTTATTCTGTTCTACAGAGTCACAGTGAGTCAGAATTGACTCAAAGGCAATGGGTTTGGTTTGAATACGACTCAAGGGCTCTAATTCTTAACAGAAACTAGATACACATAACTTAATTATTTAAGACTTGTCATTCTGAAGGCTTGGGCCTAGAAAGGAAGCAAATCTCCCCTAAAAGTCTTCCTCTTTAGGCCCAACACAGATATTCAGGTGTTTTACACCTTCAGTAAAGAAATAGTAAATGTGCCTTTCTGTATTTCTTATTTACATTTTCTCATTGTTACTATGAGTAAAAGCTTTACAAGGGCTGATTTCAGAGATAGAATCCAATGAATAAGAAGAGCTGGAAGCAAAAAGTAGTACTACAGTGCAGTGAAAGATATACAGGAAAACACAGATTATAAAGCCCAAGTATCCTCAGGAAAATAAAAGCAAAGGAGAAACATTCATATGCTTCCAAAGAGTCATAACGGTCAAAGACCTAGATCTCAAAAATTCCCAACTCAATATTCAAGTGTTTCGTGCCCCAGCCCTCACTGTCTCACTAGCCCAGCCCAATCACCTTCAGTTTCTAAAACCTTCTGGAGAACACTGACCAGTGGCTCAGATCTAGATGCATCCAAAGGTGGAACTCTGGAGATTATATACTGATAAAGGGATGACACAATAATACTAGTTTTCAGTTGTCAACATCTTTATAAGTTCAACTTCACTTGCCTTCAGGGTTAGCATGATAATAACATCAGCAAATTACACAGTGCAATAAAGTGGTACATATTACTATTAATAAGATATCAAAAAATGATAATCATAAACATGTTTCATTGTAATTCAAACATATTCAGGGAATACTCATATACATAAATGTGTATGTGAGTATGAGACAGAGGGCATACAGAGAAAGAGGAAAAGAGAGATGGTCAAAGTATCTAAATAATTTCTATTCATTCAAAAATATTTACTTAAGGCTAAGTATATGAGCTAGCATCAGCTCAGTGGCCGGAGATGTGTATATACCAACCAGATTGCTGGACCTAACAATAAAAAAGTAAGGAAAACAGCGATCCTCTTATGAAATTCTGAGTTTATTAGAAAGGACAGATATAAATTAATCAAAATATTTATGACAACCTATAATTTCTACCTCCCAACTGTAATCTAATTTCTTACCCGACCATGTTGCTAAATCTATTCTCAAAAAAGTCAAAAATTCCAATTATCAAATCCAAAAGGGTCTTTAGAAACTCTCTTTCCCTGGGCTAATACAGTTATTTTTATTACTACTGGAGACCCTGGCAGCATAGTGATTACAGTGTTACAGCTGCTAACCAAAAGGTCAGCAGTTCAAATCCACCAGGCACCCCTTGGAAATTCTATGGAGCACTTCCACTCTGTCCTATGGGGTTGCTATGAGTCAGCAAAGACTTGACAGCATTGGGTTGGGTTTGGTTTTTTGTTCTGGGAGTTTTCTGGAGCCATGGTAGTATGCTACTTTAAACTGTTAGATACTGACTGTTGTCTTCACGCCATCAAACAGCTGTTCAGCTTCTATAGTGCTGCATCAACTAGAGCTGTGGTGTAGCTCTAAGAAGGGAGTGAGTAAGGGCACTGCCAGACTTGGCCACCAGCCACTGCTGAGTCCTCTAGGTATGGCTGACTTATGTACAGTTTCTCTGGGAAGAGATGTTGTCCAGCCCTGTAATGTTGCTTGACTTGGCGGCTGGCCCCACTGGACCCTCAGGGTGGCAGGCCCCACTTCCTGGCTGATAAAGATGGCAACCTACTTGTGCAAAATCTCCAGAGTCACGCTAGTTGACACTATGGTGTAGCTCAGAGAAAGGAGGAGAGAAGGATGCCACCACATTTGGCCACCAGGCACTGCTGCACTTATCTTAAAAACTGCTTTTCTGCTGACAGACGTGGTGTCCAGCAGCAGCCGGGAGCAGTCAGGCCCTCAGGTGTGGCTGACTCTGCCTCTCAGCTGAGCAAGGAGTCTGCCTGAGCCACCTCGTCTGCTCTGAGCCAGGAGTATCTAGGGCACAGCTCAGAGAAAACAGCAAGGAGGGGAATTGGCACACTTGGTCACCAATTGCTGCTAGGTTTTCTAGATGTCACTGTCCCAAGCACAGCCTCTCTGCTGTGGAAGAGGCTGTTTACTTAGGCAGTGCAGCTCAGCACAGCAGCCAGGCCCTACCAGGCTCTCAGGCTCAGCAGTCTGTCTCAGTGTCCTGATGAACAAAGATGGTGACCATACTTGTAAGCCTCTCAGGTGCTGCACCAGCAGAAGCAGGACTAACTGCACTGCTGTCTTGCCTCCAACAAAGAGTTTTCCCATTCCTGTTGCCCAGTCCAATCTCACAACCCTACACCCAATACTGGGCCTCCTAGAATGTCCACACTGCTCCATTCAATTAGTTTCCTATGCTTTGGTTCTCAGAGGGAATCACAGAGACGTGTGACTAGTCTGGGATGTTGGACCCACCTCCTGGTTCAGTTTATCACTTACAATATTGTCAAACAGAGTACAAAATACATGATATCATTTAAGTAACAGCCCTGTAGACATTATTTCCATCCTTTTACAAAGACAAACTAAGACTCACAGTTGTCACATGTACAAGCATACAAAGTTAGTAAGTACTACAGCTGCTCTATGTGACATCAAAGCCCATGTTTTGAACCTTATTCTGTGTTACTGTTTGGGGCTACACTGTAACGTAGATTTACCCTACACAAAAATGTCTTATCCTTATCTGCATGAAGAATACATCTCATATATATCTAGTACAGAAACCTTAAAATACTATTAGCTTACTACAAATATTATTATTTATAGGATTAAAAGAGATAAGAGTGAAGACATCAAAGTCAAACTGAAAATCAGACATTACTTATAGACTGGAAATAACCTACAAAGTAGAAAACTTATTCTGAAACAATAACAGATCTCCTATTAAAGAATTTCTTAACTCTAGTCAATCTCATGAAAACCCAGGTAATGCAGTGGTTAAGACTGTAGCTGCTATATATATACATATATATACGCACACACATCTATGTTAGATTACAATAACCTACAGTTAAATGACAACAGCTTTATAATCACTCAGAGACAACAATTTCTAACCATTCAAAGATGCACATCACCATGACTCCAGAAAACTCCCAAAACAGAATCAAAAAATTTCCCAGATGCATAAAACTTCCTGAAATTTTTAGAAGTTGAATACAAAAGAATTATATATACACTCCTTCTAGATCTTAGGATGGAGATTTAACAAACTGCAGCAAAACAAAATGAAAAATTAAACAAGCTACTTGAACTGCTAGAACAACAATCTGAAATTCACCAGATTAACAACAGAATCACGCAATTAAGCAACTCAACTGAAAGGCAAAGGAGCAGGATTGAGGAAATAGAATGCAGAATTAGTAAGATTGAAGATTAAGCAATTGACACCAGCATTTATAAGGAAAAATCAGATAAAAGAATCAAGAAAAATGAAGAAATATTAAGAACTATGTGGGACTCTACACACAAATAGATACATGCACATGAATGTTTACTACAGCACAGCCCACAATAGCAAAAAGAAGGAATCAACTCAGATGCTCAACAACAGACAAATGATGATAAAGAACAATGATTTTAGGAAGCATCTAGTAATCTGGTTTCAGTTGGAAGACATTATGCTAAATGAAATTAGTCAGCAGCACAAGGACAAAATTGCAGGAGACCTCTACTATAAGAACTTAAAAACACACTCATGTACAGAAGACTTGACTCTTTGATGGCTGTAAGGGAGGGGAGGGAGAGAAGGAGAGTGTTGGTTATAGATTAGACAGCTGACAGAAATTTGGTTGGGTAAAAGCAGTGACAGTACACATCAGAAAGAAGATCAATTTTACTGGACTTCAACATAACCTGAAAACTCTACCAATCTTAACCCAATATTGCAAAGACAAATTAGCAGGGGCAGAGGTCCAGGGACCATGCTCTCAAGGGACATTGAGGCCAACTGGCAAAACTAGCCTATTGCTAAGCAAGTCATCTGCACCCCATATTGGTGAGTGGCATTTGAGGTCTTAAAAGCTAGCAAGTTGCCATCTGGGGTACACCAAATGGTCCCAACTCAGGTGGAACAGATGATCACCAAGTACAACAAAGACATGAGGGAAAAGAGCCCAGAAGACAGAACGAACCACGTGAATGGGTGATTGTATCAACATATAACCAGAAGAACCAGATGGTGCCTGGCCACCATCAAAAACAGCCATGATGGTGCATACAATGTCAAGTCCCAGTGGCAACACAAGAAAAAGAGGGGTGCACGTCAAGAACTCCACTAAAACCACAACTGATGGCCTGGTGGCTCCCCTGGGAGCACGGCCCCTAGATCTGCTGCTGCCCCTAACTAGAAAATATTACTGAGGTCAACTCTTCAGACGGGAATGGACTGGACTCAGGGACACAGTGTGACCATATGGTGTGTGCACTTCATGGTTCCATGCATCTACAGGATGTCCTATTGGCCTCTTACTAGAAGGGAGAGGTGAGAGGGGACAGGAGGAGACAGGAAATTGGTAAGAGGATATAACATGTATAGAAGGGAAAAGAGGAGTGTGCTGTCACAGGGCAAGGAGAGTAGAAGGAACTGCAGATAGGTGGGCACACAAATTTAATTTGGATTGTATACTTTCACTAAACACAATAAAAAGAAAACGAAAATAAAATACAGACCACAAAATGAAAAAAAAGAATGTTCTATATTCCACTTCGGTGAGTGGCATCTGGGGTCCTAAAAGCTAGCAAGCAGCCACCTTAAGATGCATTAATTGGTTCCAACCCACATGGAGCAAAAGAGAATAAAGAACACTAAAACATGAGGAAACTACGAGCCTAAGAGACAGAAAGGACCACAAAAGCCAAAAACTCCATCAGAGTCACCAGAACTAGTGGTGCCTGGCTACCACAAATGACTGTCTGCCCTAACAGCGAACATAGCACAGAGCACCTGATGGAGCTGGAAAAAAATGCGGTGCAGAACTCAAATTCTTGTAACAATACCAGACTTCAGTCTAAGACCGAAGGGATCCCAGAAGGCACGACCCCAGAGTCTCTGTTAGCCCCAAACTAAAACCATTCCCAAAGCCAATTCTTCAGACAAAGATTAAACTGGAGTATAATACATAAAATGATACTGGTTAAGAGTGTGCTTCTTGGCTCAAGTAAATACATGAGACTGAATGGGCAGCTCCAGTCTGAAGGCGAGATGAGAAGGAAGAAGGTGACAGGAACTGACTGAATGGACATGGAAATACAGGGTGAAGAGTGTGCTGTCACACTGTAGAGAGATCAATTAGGGTCACATAAACAACGTGTGTTTAAGTTTTTGTATGAGAAATTGACTTGAATTGTAAACTTTTGTTTAAAGTGCAACTAAAAAAAAGATCACAGTCGTGAAAATCCTATGGAGCAGTTCTACTGTCCCATGGGGTCGCTAAGAGTTGGAATCGAGTCGACAACACCCAACAACAACAACTCAAGCCTTGTTCAGAATCTTAATCATCTCTTTGTTCAACACCTTCAGAAGCCTTCTAACTGGTATTTCTGCCTCAAGTTTTGCCTTCCTGAGATCAGATTTTTCACACAGCTGCCCAACTGCAAATAACAAACCTGACAAGTCACACACCTGAGGGTGAATTCAAGCTAATTATCGTGGAAGCCCTGATGGCATAGTGGGTAAGTGTTAGGGCCCCAACCAAAAAGTTAACCTAGTTCGATTCCACAGGGGGCTCCCCAGAAACTCTCTGAGGCAGGTCTACTCTGCCTATAGGATCACTATGATTGGGACTTGACTTGACAGCAGCGTGTTTGGTATTTTGAGTTGGATCACAGTAACTCTGGTCTCAGATCACCCAGCCTCTGCCTACCTCTCTAGCCTCACTGCATACTATTCCCTTCCTTACTTATTCATTCAGCAAAAATTAGCAAGCAATGTTATGAGCCAGGCACTGTGCTTAGCTTAAACCACACAAGAAAAAGCAAAAGGTTTCCACACTCATGTATATTCGAGTCTAGTACAAGAGACCAACATTCACTAATTAATCAAACAATTAAATGTGAAATTCCAAATGTGGTAGGACCTAAGAAAGCACTCTATCAATTACCTGAGTGGTAAGATCATGGAATTTCACCTTTCAAGGAGGTTAAGGAAAGCATCTCTTACAAAACTAATATGGAGCTAAGATCCGAAGGATTAGGTGAAAGTGAAAAGGAACAGGAAACAGTACAAACATGTGACTCTGTGACAGAATGGAGGACAGGACGCGAAGGATCAAAAAGAAAGCTGGTGTGGTTGAAGGCGCACAGAAAATGCAATTGGTATGGGGACAGCAGGGTATGAAGCTAGAAAGGTAGTAACTTAAAGCCATTCAAAGAGCAAGGAGCTAAGAAACCTTCAATTCAAACCTGCACAGTCTGTCTCTGAAACCCACCCCTACACTACATGCCTTCCCTCACGGTTCATGCATTTCAGCCCATATGTACCTGTCAAAGGCCCACCATGCAACAAACAATGTGCTAAATGCTGCAGACACAACAGTGAGCCAATGACAAGCAAAGGCAAACAAACACTGTTTGAGGGAACTTATAATCTAGTAGAGCAAAGATACAATCACACAAGTCAATTTAAAACTGCCGGTTTAACAAACGTCACAAAGCAAGTGGTGATATGAAATAACAATATAATCTAGTTCAGAGTGGTCAGGTTTATTTGATAAAGCAAATTACATCAGCTGAGCTCTGACGAATTAAATGTTAACTAGGCAAAGGCAGAAGAAGGGCAAACTAAGCCAAGGAAATATATAAAGTTCTAGAAAAAAGAAGCATCACACAAACAGATACATGCACACGAATGTTTACTGCAGCACAGTCCACAACAGCAAAAAGATGGAATCAACCTAGGTGCCCACCAACAGATGAATGGACAAACAAACTAGGGTACATGGAACACTACACAATAATAAAGAACAATGATTATTTTAGGAAGCATCTCATAAGCTGACATCAACTAGAACAGACTATGCTGAGTGAACCCATCAGTTGCAAAGGGACAAATACTGTATGAGAACACTATTATGAGGACTTTAAAAAGGACTTTTGCACAGAAGAAAAGACTCTGAGGACTACAAGGGTGGGGAGGGAGGGAGAGGGTTGTTCATAGATTAGATAGTTGATAGGAATTTGGTTGGGGGAAGGATATGACAGCACTCAGCAGAAGGCAGGTCAGCTAACGACTACATCATAAACTAAAAGGTTTTCTAAATTCAACCCAACATTTCAAACGCTAGAGCAGCAGGGAGAGGGGTCTAGGGACTGTTTTCAGGGGACACTGCAGTCAACTGGCATAACTAGCTTTTTGCTAAGAGAGTCTTCTGCATCCTATACTGGCACGTGGCACCTGAGGTCTTAAAAGCCCACAAGCTGCCATCTGAGGAACATCAGCTGGGCCCAATCCACCTGGAACAGATGATGACTGAGAATATCAAAGACCCAAGTAAAAATGGACCCAGGAGACGGAGGATCCCTATGATCAGGAGACTACATTAGCACGACACCAGAAGAGCCAGATGGTGCCTGGCCACCACAAAAGACAGCCTTGATAGGGGACACAATGCAGAATTCCTGACGTAGCAAGATAAAAAGTGGTGTGCAGATCAGTAACTCTACTAAAAAACCAGAATTGATGGTCCAGCAACCTGGAGGGCTGCCCCAGACGTGAAACCGGTACTGAGGTCAACACTTCACAGAATGGACTGGACTCAGGGACACAGAGTGAGTATGTGTGTGTGTGTACCTTATGGTTTTACACACTTACAGAAGGCTGTCTTAGGGATTTCTTTCTAGAGGGGAGAGGAAAGGGTGGAGAGGAAGGGACAGGTATTAGCTGGGACAACACTAGAAGAGTGAAAAAGAAGAATGTGCTGTCACAGGGTGGGAGAAAAGACAGAGGTGTAAAGGGGTATGTACACAAAATTGACTTCAATTGTATATTTTCACTTAATCATAATGCAAAAAAAAATTTTTTAAAAAGAAGGAAACAGATCAAAAGCCAATATACTAGAACCAGAGACAGTCTCATGGGCATGTGACCTGCACAATGTCACAAGATCCAACTCTGAAAAGTGCCCGAAACTTTGTTTAACACTTCAGTACCACTGTCGTAAAATCCATAAGGACTGGGTCTCTGAACTTGTATTTTCTGAGTACAGTCCAACAGGACAAGAGAGCAGTGCTGTGAGCAGCATGCACATATTCACAGTAAAGTAAGCCATAAATCCCCAAGGTGGCTAGGTTGGGTGGGACCCAGGCCCCGATTTAAGCAGCCCCAAAAGAGAGGTGGTCCACACGGAGAAGCTAGAACCCACAATGGGAGGCAGGCCTGCCTGTCCATTCCCAAAGTTTGACACACCTGAAACCAACTGTCCAGCCTGAGTGCCATACTTAAGCAGTTAATTGCATCAGTAAATTAAAGAACAAAAGCACACACAGAGACACCGCAATAAAGTATACATGGAATTGCTAGAAGTCTTCAAAGAGTTTAGAATCCTTGGTTCTGAAAACTGCAAATATCCACAGTCTTAGAAAAACAAATTATCCTATTCAACCAAAAAGAACAGTATCTTTCCTACTGGCCTCTTACTAGAAGGGAGTGGAGAGGGTGGATAGAGGTGACAGGAGATCATTTAGAAGACATGACATGCATGGAATGGAAAAGGAGGAGTGTGCTGTCACCAGGCAAGGAGAGCACAGGGAGCTGCAGATAGGCGGGCATGCAACTTGGAATTGTACTGTCAACTTTCACTCGATCACAACAAAAATAAAAATAGAAAAATTCTTTACTTATAAAGAAGAAAAAAGGATGCTATTTTAAGCTTCAGATGAACCAATTACTGAGGAAGACAATTTTAACATTACTTTTTTCTTATAATTGAAGATACAGCAACAGAATACATTAACTGGCATTACGAATTATGGACAAATCATGAAGTTAACTTTTTAGGTTCTTATATCACCTCTACAAGTTACAATAAATGATATATTGCTATATAAATTTATATTTACAATTAAATTCTGACTTACAACTGATTTGTATGAAGTTACTTTTTTCAAAAATTGTTCTGCAAGCCTCATCAGCTCTAAATGTATCAAAATTCATATTTTCAAATAATTTATCTGAAGCTTATCCCCATGTCACAGCTTATAAAATAATCTTAAACAGGCCCCTCATGTTCATTTTGCACTTGGCCTTGCAAATCACGTAACTGACCTTGACTGGAAGACAAAGATGGTAAGTACGAATAACTTAATCAGAAATATGGCTAACAACTATGCTGAGCTTTGAGACCCCTGTGAAGAAAGCCATTAAATACAAGGAAATAGCCTGAGAAAGGACCTACTCAATCACAACCTTTACATGTAGGACTCAACTATTGGCAGTTTTAACAGTCACCCTAGGACTGATCATGTAAGATGAAATTTCAAAAGCCCCTGCTTTTTTTTTTAGGTGTCATTAAGTCAATGTCAACTCACAGTGACTCTATGTGACAGACACAATTGCCCCATTAGGTTTTCCTGGCTGTACACTTTACAGAAGCAGATAACTAAGTCTGTCCCAGGAAGCCACTGGACAGGTTCAAACCACCAATCTTCCCATTAGCAGTCAAGCACTTACCTGATGTACCCGTGCTCCTTTGAAAGCTCCTGTGCTAGAATATTCTCTGTCACTTCCTACCATATCTAATTTTGCCACAATTACAAATGAAGAGTTTGACCTGAGAGTAAATCTGCTGCTTACGTCCAGAATAAAGCTTCTAAGTTCTCTAACAGCTCTTTCCCACTTACAGGACTTTTTCTCATATCCTTTTATTTGTTAACAGGGTGTAGTCCAGGGGGGTTTCTATTACCTTTCTGGCCTTGGGTTTGTATAATTCAGCCAAAATGATTAACTAGACCACAATCTTGCAAAGGAACTGGTTAGTCTTCTACGGAAAAAGGGCCCAAAGGATCACTCAACAGCACTAAGTGGCCTTGTGAGAATGGTCAATTGCTACGCCAATTAAATAACTGCGGTCTACAGAAGTGACGGCTCAGTCAGTAGTCCTGGCGGGGGAGGACCATGCCTTGAAACTGACAAAGAATACACTTACTTAAAGTCCAGTCCCACAGAAGGTAAAGGGAATCCCACTACCATCAAACAAGAGCCTGGAGCACAGCTTGTCTTTTGGACCCAGGGTCCCCACACAGAAAACCTCTCCCAGATAAAAGCGAGCTCTAACACCAAAGACACAAGAAAGAGCAGCAACCCCAGCAGGGGCCAGAGGCAGAGAAACAGTGGCAATGGCACAGTGTCAGGAATGAGGAGACTGGTGCAAGGCGGCCGCAGTGGGCTTGCCAACCCATAGAGAAAAAGAGCTCAGCGCCTTCAGGCAGGAGGCTTGCTGGCAGCGTAGGGTGCCTCTGGGCACTTCTCTACAGGTCAAAAGAGCTGTAAGATTTGCCTAAGTTGGGCAGAGGCCAAGAAACGCTCAGCAGCAGGCCTGGCTGGGAGACCTGCCGCCTGCCTGCATGCACACCAGGGAACCGCTAAAAGCTGTCTTCATGGAAAGCTGCCCTGATTAAGGAACTGCATTCTGTTTTCTGAGTATGTATCCTGTCACTTTCAAGTTGATCTTTATCCTGAATTGCAGACTGCTATTTCCCTATTTAAACATGTTAGTATGACCTATGAGTTCTACGTGGTGACTGCAACAAATCACCAAACCCAGTGAAGGCAGGGGAGCAGGCGGTGGGGGAGGTGGCCCTGGGCTGGGGTCAGAAATAGTGAAAAAGTTGAGTGTGGATGTATGTCTGATTTCCACGTCACAGGAATCAGCTTTGGGGAAAAAGAGCTCAGCGCCTTCAGGAAGGAGGCTTGCTGGCAGCGTAGGGTGCCTCTGGGCACTTCTCTACAGGTCAAAAGAGCTGTAAGATTTGCCTAAGTTGGGCAGAGGCCAAGAAACGCTCAGCAGCAGGCCTGGCTGGGAGACCTGCCGCCTGCCTGCATGCACACCAGGGAACCGCTAAAAGCTGTCTTCATGGAAAGCTTTGGGGAAATCCTGATTCTCACTCCTCCTGCCAAACGTAGACAAGGTCTGACACAAACCAAAAAACCAAACCAAACCCACTGCCATCAAGTCGGGTCCAACTCATAGTGACCCTAGAGGTCACAGCAGAACCGCCCCACAGAGTTTCCAAGGAGTGCTTGGCAGATCTGAACCACTGACTTTTTATTTAGCTGTTGTTAGCACTTAACCCACTACACCACCAGGGTTTCCCTGGCACTACTAGATTACGTAAAATCTGCTGTCCATTTTGAAGGACAGAATAGCAGGGACCATGGTTTCAGGGGACATCTAGGCTAATTGTCATAACTTTTTTTTTTAAGAAAGTGTTCTTAAAAGTAGCCTTAAAAGTAGCAAGCAGTCATCTAAGTAGGATTAATTGGTCCCAATCTACCTGGAGCAGAGGAGAATAAAGGACATCAAAGACATAATGAAAATATGAGCCCAGCAGACAGAAGGTGCCATGTGATCCAGACACTAGTACAGCATGAGACCAGAAGAACTAGATGGTACCTGGCCACCACCAATGACTGCCCTGACAAGGAACACAACGTAAAGTCCCTCATGAGGCAGGAGAAAAACAGGTGTGCAGAACCAGAACTGTATTAAAAGGCCACAGTGGTCTGTAAGACTGGAGGATTCCCTGAGGACATGGGCCCCGGATGCTCTGTTAGCTCAGAGCTGAAACCAGTAGCAAGGTCAACTCTTCAGACAAAAACTGGACTGGATTATAAAACACAGAGTGATGCTGGCAAAGAATATATTTAAATATATACATCAGACTGTCTGAGTAGCTCTTGTCCAGAGATGAGATGAGAGGGTAGAGTGGGACTGGAGTTTGTTGAATAGACACGGTAAGTACAGGGTAGAAAGGAGAAGTGTGCTGTCGTGGGGGGGCAGTATATATGGCAGACTGATCTGGATAGTAAACTTGTACTTCAAGCACAATAAAACGTGTTTAAAAACCTGCTGCTGCTGAGTCAATTCTGACTTACAGCGACCCAGAAGAACAGAATAGAACTGCCACGTAAGTTTTCCAAGGAGCTCCTGGTGGATTTGAACTGCCAACGTTTGCATTAGCAGCTGAGTTCTTAACCACTGTACCACCAGGGTTCCAGACTGCATAAGGTTTTGCTTAATTAATAGTGATTAAACAAAGCTTTCGAAATAGGATGACCCGACTTATAAATGGAAATACACAGACCTTAGTCTACTCAGTCTGAGTCATGATGTACCTTTTTTCTTTAAGATAAAATAAATACAGGGTATTCAGTAGTTAGACTTTAAAATCACATGCAACATTCAAATTTATCAAATTATGCACATTTGTGATTTAATGTCTTCATGTGGTTAAAATTCAAATTATAGAAAATGAGGACTCATATCATTTCCTACACAGCAATTCTTAAGTTCAGTATACATTTCCTAACTGTTTCTATGCGTGTATAAACATTTACAGAAGTTTTTTGTTTTTTAAGTAAACAAAAATGGCATAATACTGTGATGGTTAACTTTATGAGTCAACTGTTTGGTGAAACTAGTCCAGATGTTGCTGTGGAGTTTTATTCTGTACATGTGACTAACGGTTACAATCAAGCTGACTTGAACTACAGAAGCTTTTCCTTGATCATAGAGGTGGGCCTCATCCAATCAATTGAAAACTTTGAGAACAAAAACTGAAATTTTCATGAGAATTTTGTCTTAACACTGTAATAGATATCCTGCCTGAGTTTCCAGACTGCCTGCAGTACAATTTTCAGATTCACGACTGCAACATCAACTCTTGCCCGAGTGCCCAGATTGCCAGCCTGCCTTACAAACTTCAGACTTGCCAGCCCCTACATCCACATAAGCCAATTTCTTACAACAAAGCTCTTAATACATATATTGAAAACCAGGCGATCTGCTTCCATTACAATTACAGCCAACAAACCCCTTTAGAGCAGTTCTACACTGTAACATCCATTGCCAAGAGCCAGAATCTACTCCATGGCAACAGTTTTTTGTTTTTCTTAAGACACCACTACACGAAACAAAAAAAACGCAAAGACCTTCTGCCAATCAGTTGATGCTGACTCATAATCACCAACCTTTTGGTTAGCAGCCTAATACTTTAATCACCGAGTACTAAGGCTCCTATTACATAGAATACCATAGCTAATTTAACCAATTTCTTACCATTAGACATTCACATTGTTTCAGTCCTTGTCTACAGCGAAGTACATGACAGTAACATCCTTTGTATACATACAAGTATTTCCACAGGCAGGAAAAAAATGACTAGAAGTGATTAGCTGGGGTCAAGGGACATACAAATCTTTACCGCTTTTGTAACATACTACCAAGTCATCTACCAAAACATGCAGTAATTTATATTTCCACTAGCAATGATGGCTTCCCCACACTATTATCATTTAAAAACACCATTTTAATCTTTTCCCATGCCAATGTTATACTTATAGCTTTTGAATTCCATTTTAATAACTGGAAAATAAAGCTCCCTAGACTCTCCACTCTTCTTTTTTAAAATGTTCTTAGTTATTATCATTGTATTATTCTTCCAGATATACTTTCTAATAACTAATAGTCAAGTTTTTCTCCCACCTTAAAAAAGGAACGAACTCAGAGGAAAGATTTTCAATGACACTATATTCGATTTCTAGATTAAAGCAGGAGATAATGGTACCTTAACTAGATTGACTCTTTGATCCAGGAACATAATCTTCATTTAATTCCCATCTTCTTTCCTATCCTTCAAATAAACTGTATAGTCTTCTTCATAAAAATGTTATGTTTCTTATTAAATAGTTGACTATTTATAAGTTAAATCGAATATAGTGTCATTCAAAATCCTTCCTCTGAGTTCGTTCCTTTTTTAAGGTGGGAGAAAACTTGACTATTAACTTATCCTTACAGCTTTTATTTCCTAATGAAATAGAATTTTTTTTCTCAGTTTGTAAGCTGATCATTGTTGGTATAAAGGAACTGCTGCAATTAGTTAATTTATCTTTTATCTGGCCACCATACCAAACTATTGGTTCTCATCCTCTTTTAGTTCATTTCCCTAGATTTTGTTTTTCTGAATGTCTTATTTTTCTTTTCAATATATGCCCTTACTCCTTTTTCTTACCTTACTGCCTCAGTTAAGCCCTCTGGAAGGTGCTGAGTGTCAGTCATATTAAAATTCCCTATCTTACTCCTAAGAATATAATCTTTTAATAGGGGTTTCAGCAGTAACAGTACACAGTAGAAAAAAGACAGACTTTCTACTGAACATAACTGAAAGTGAATAATAAACTGAAAATTCTTCTAATCTTAATCTAATATTGCAAGGACAGAATAGCAGTGGCAGGGGTCCGGGGACCATGCTGTCAGGGACATCGATGCCAACTGGCATAACTAGCCTATTGCTAAGACAGTCTTCTGCACCTCATATTGGTGAGTGACATTTGGCATCTTAAAAGCTAGCAAGCTGCCATCTGAGGTACACCAAATGGTCCTAACTCATCCACAACAGATTACCAAGAACAACAAAGACACAGGGAAATAAGAGCCCAGAAGACAGAATGACCCATGTGAATGGGTCAACATGTGACCAGAAGAACCAGATGGTGCCCAGGCACCACCAAAGACAGCCGTGATGAGGCACACAATGTTGAGTCCCAGTGGCAACACAATAAAGAGGGGTGCACCTTAAAAACTCCACTAAAAGACAACAATTGATGGTCTGGCGGCCTGGGGGTTCCCCTGGGAGCATGGCCCCTACACCTACTGCTGCCCCTGACCAGAAAACATTACCGAGGTCAACTCTTCAGACAGGAATGGACTGGACTCAGGGACACAACATGACTATATGATATGTGTACATTATGGTTATATGCATCTATTGGAGTCCTACTGGCCTCCTCCTAGAGGGGAGAGGAGAGGGTAATAAGGAGGGGACAGAAGATTGTTAAGAGGATACGACATACACAGAATGAAAAGGAGTGTGCTGTCACCGGGTAAGGAGAGCAGTAGGAGGTGCAGATAGGCAGGCATACAAACTTAATTTGGATTGTACACTTTCACTAAATCACAATTAAAAAAAATAGTGGTTTCAAATACATTGTATTGAGAATTCCTTTCAAATTTCTATTCACTACATTTTTTTTCTGCATCTTACATACTTTGGATACACAGCTCGGAAAGATCAGTCCCTGGGGAAGCACATCATGCTTGGCAGAGTGGAGGGTCAGCGAAAAACGAAGACCCTCCATGCGATGGATTGACACAGTGGCCGCAACAACAGGCTTAAGCATAAAAACAACTGTGGACATGACACAAGACCAGGCAGTGTTTCATTCTGTTGTTCGTAGGGTCACTATAAGTCACAACTGACTTCATGGCACCTAACAACAACATTTTTTTATGAGAAAATATTATTAAATTTTGTCAACTGTCTTTTAGGCATCTGAAAGATTTCAAAGGTATTTTCACATTTCTTCTTTGGGTCATTGGCTATGTTCAAACTAGATGAGTTTGATACAAGTTAAATGCAAAACTCATTTAATCTGAATATGAAACATAAATTTCCCGTTAGTTTCTTGAGGGAATTATGTCAGTGCCATTTTGCCATTACCTAGTGCCATAGGTGAAATAAATAAAAATATCTATTCAATATAACACATCTGTCATGGATTGAATTATGATCACCCCCCACAATGCACATAGCAATTTCACTGAGCCATGATTTCCAGTATTGTGATTGCCCTCCCTTTTTGTGATTTTCTGACACTGTAAATCTTAATCTCCGCCTATAGTTACTAGAGTGGACTATGTCACAGAGCATTAAGGTGGGACCGTAACACTCTTCCTAAGACCACATCCTACCTCTAGTGTAAAGGGAATTTCCCTGGAGTGTGGCTTGCACCACCTTTTATCCTTTCATCCTACAAGAAATAAAAGGAAAAGGAAGCAAGCAGAGAGTTGGGAACCTCATACCATCAAGAAAGCAGCACCAGGAGCAGAACGCATCCTTCAGACCTGAGGGTCTAGGTGCCAAGATGGTCCCTGACCAAAGACGAATGCAACACAGATGACAAACAGGGAAAGCCTTCCCCGGAGCAGACAACCTGAATTCGGACTTGTAGCCTACTAGACCATGTAAAAATAAACTTTTCTTTGCTAAAGCCATCCACTCATGGTATTTCTGTTAGAGCAGCACTAGCTGACTAAAAACAACATCTTTCCAATTATGAAAGTAAATGCTCTAACCAAAATTCTTAATTTTAGGATATTTACACATTGATTGTTGTTACTGTGAATTGCCACCAAGTCCACTGAGGTTTATGGTGACTTCAGATGTACACAGAACTGCTCCACACGGCTTTCAAAAACTGTGACCTTTTAGAAGCAGATCACCAGACCTGTCTTCAGAGACACCTCTTAGGGAGTTTGAATCAAAAACCTTTCAGCTGGCAGTTTAGGGATTAAACATTTAGCCCACCCAGCAGCCTTTGCACAGTGGTTACCAAAAAAGAAAAAAGAAAAATCATTGTATCTTACACAAAGAAAGGAGTGAGTATCTACTAAACATCCAAATACTGTGTCATCTCAGGCCTTCATACAAATACAACTCTCTACTGCGGATATCCCTTATCTATATAGGGACTTCTAATTCGTCCTTCATTACTCAGCTTGTTCCAACAAGCCTTCCGTAACCCTATAACCTGACTCTGTGATATACTCTTCCTCTGTATTCTCTGTATTTACAGAGAATTGGCACACTCTTCTATTACATCACCTCAAAGTTGCTAATTTATTTGCCTTTCTGTTCCACTACACCATGCACTCCTTGAAAACACGGCCTTTTTCCTGTTTCCTCAGTAGATAACAGTAATTAACACATGCATACTGAACTGATGTGCTACAATGAATGAATGGCCAGAGTTTGAATTTCAGATCCAAACTAGCTATACGGTCACAGCAACATCATTTACCATCACTGAATCTCAGATGTTCTCATTTATGAAGTTTAAGAGTATCGCTTCAGCGTATTTATTAAACAGGATTAAACTGAGAATCAAATGAGATAGTGAGAATTTTTGTATAGCACTACAATTTTGCAGATGCTTTCAGAGATAATACCCAAATTTCACTACAATTAAAAGTATGGGGGGAAAATAACCTATGAAAACCACTCATGAATTCCTTTCAGTAAAGCTAGATTTAAACTTACTAAAATCCATTCTGGTATTAAGATAATTATATAAAATTCCTTTTCCACCAACTATCACTTATCACACGTGCTCTTCAATTTCTTACATAATCAGTGCACAGTCACTGCAAATAACGCACACACACTAAGGACAATCTGCACCAACGTAAGAGAGTCAGAGTAACAAACCAAGAAAATTCAAGGTAATAGCACTCAGACCTGTGGTTCAAACCAATGTAACAGTAATATGTAAGAATCATTCTGCTGTCTCTAAAATCAAAACACATCTTTACATTTTATATCTACTCACAAAAAGTAAATGGAAACAAATTTAACAATTCATCTACAATATGAGATAAACAAAGATAACTGTAGGAGACTTTGGATTATATAATTACATTATGTTACAAAGAATATTTGTTGTCATATTTGTTTTTATATACTTTGAAATTTTCATATAAATATGTAAGAAACTGTAAACAGTCATCTCTGAAGAGCTGAAATGAGAGTGTATCATTTAGAGAGCAAGGGCAGAGGTTGGGGATGGGGAAAGACAAAGGAGGGAAGGTCTCACTTTTTATTCTGTAAATGTATGCACACCTGATGTACTTAAAAAGAATGTATTCTGATATTATAGTTATATTACTTTTAAATAACATAAAATTCCAAATTTTCAGGTCTACAATTGGGTAGCCTCCTAAATTCACATAGTTAGATTCCCATTGAAGTGAACAGTAGCAAAGAAGTGTAGACTTTACTTATCCTCACATGGATTTAACATATTCTTAATCATAAGTGAATGTTTTGGTGACACCATGTTTTTTTTCACTAACAGCATAATGTCAATCACTGTCTGATGGTAGTTTTTTATCATTTACAAAACTGGTGTGTCAACTGCAAGCAGACACAACAGTGCTATGTTCTATGAAACACATCATACACATGGGTCATGTGGGTTCCACAGCACATCACACTTTCTGGTTATACTTGAGCCATTAAATATCCTACTCAACTTTCAAAAATACTAAATAAACATTGTACTTAAGGCACATAATTGTTATAAGTTTAATTTAGAATGGGCCATATCAGTAACATGTTCAATGAAGCGTATCATTCCTGGGACATACTGGTCCCATAGCCCAGGAACTACATCACAAAGTGTTTTCACCAAAACAAACTCATTTACTTGAATATTTCCGAATGTTGGTAACTGTACCTTCCCAAAACACAACTATAGTAAACATACTTGCAAGTTTTATCTTGCTACAGAGAAGTCAAAAGACACAAGTTTTACACAATCACTCCTCTAGGTAGCATCCAGAAAGCATCCCCTCATAGGAATGGCTGTCAACATTCGAATGTGGCACAGATCAACTTGTACCACCATCTGCCAAAATGCACGCAAGTACTAAAGTGGCTCAAATGCCTGCCTATAAACCTCCAGCGGTGGAAAAGATAGCTGGGGCATGTATCTCCCAGAGAATATGGAAAGGTTACAACTTGGTTGTTGCTGCTGGGTGTTGAGTCAATTCGGACTCATAGTGATCCCATGTGTTGCTGTTCTTTATGGGAGGAGATCTCCACATCTACCCCTGGGGGGGAATTATTCTTTACATTGAGCCCTATAAAATCTACAAATACATCTTTTACTGTACAGATCTATTATACCACTATATTTTGCAGCTTATCCAATCACCTAAATACAAATGAATTCTAGACATACACAGTGAGGCAACTGCAGAGTCCAAAAATACGTTCAGGAATTTCTCACCAAGTAATGAAATATAAACTTTATAGTACTATATATAATATGTTGATTTTGAAAAGCTACATGGTAAAAAATAAAAAATTAACAACAAGAGTTCTGAAATGGTAGTCTGGTGATCTGGGTTCTGGATCAATCTTGTCACTAATTTGTTCTGTGAACTACCTTCTACTTCTTTGAACCTCAGTTTCCCCAGATGTAAAATGGGAAGGAAAACGCTAAGACTAAGTTCCTATTTTTCAGGGTTGCCAACTGCTAAGAGAAGCTGATAAAAGCTGAAGACTCTATTACCAAAAATCTATGTTTGCACCCAAACCAAACAATTGCTTACAATTCTTTTGTTGGGCTCCCTAAGTTAAAACATTTGTACTAAAAGATCTCTTATGACTATCCTATTGATTAAAATTTTGTGTTAAAAGAAATGTATGAATTATCTAAAGGAAAAACTGAACAAAAATAAATTTGAAAAGCATTGCTATTTTCAATTTTCAAAAAAATTATAGTTGTAAATCATTACTGAGGTCAACTTTTTGAACAGAATGCATTGGACTCAGGGACAAAAACAGACCATATGATATGTGCACTTTACAATTCTATGCATTTATAGGATCCTGTCCTACTGGCCTCTTACCAGACGGAAGGAGAGGGTGGAGGGGAGGAGACAGGAGATTGTTAAGAGAATATGACAAGTATAGAACAGAAAGTAGGAGTGTGCTGTCACTGGGCAAGGAGAGCAGAAGGAGCTGTAGACAGGAGGGCATGCAAATTTTACTTGGATTGTATACGGACACTCAATCGTAATTTAAAATATATACACATATATAGTTAAAAAATATCAATTCTCCACAAATAAGATTGTCTCAGGTACACAGATGAAGAAACAGTAAAATTACACAATCATTTTTTTTAGTTCCAAAACTTAGTAACTGAAGAAGATGTAGTAATTTTAACTAAACTCAAATGAATTAATTTACAGTTTCTGATCACACCATACCATAGGGTAGGGACCAGTAACTGGTAATAAAGAAAACTGAGTTTGAGTCCCTACTCTGTCATTCTTCACGTAAATTTGGGTAAACTACTCAGTATCCACGTGTCTGTTAGTCCAAAAAATGAAAAGTAATACCTATCCCACAAATACTGAGGATTAAATAAGGTAATATATGAAAAGTGTCTGGCACAGTACATGGCATACAGTAAATGCTCAGTAAATGCTAATTAATACTATCAATAACAATAAAAGAAATGCAGCTTTCATACCAAGAATACAGTAACTTGTAGTCCTACTACCAGGTACACATTTTTTAATAAAAACCAAACCAAATCTGTTGCTGTTTAAGAGTTATTTTCAAAAAGTAAATTCCTATTCTTAATAACATAACATGTTTCCTTTTCACAACTCTTTACCCCTGGAAAGATAAAAAGTGTGTGAATAGCTATCTATATAACATACGAGAGGTGGTGAAGTACAGTGGAAAGGGACCCAGCTTTGGAGTTACGATCTAATTCAGTCACTTAGTAATTACATAGCCTATATCACTTAAACGCTCTCTCTCTCTCTCTCAGCCTCTTAAAGCTGTTCCAAGGATTAATAAGCACAAAATCATCAAGTCTGATATAGGGCATGTAGCATACACTCAAATATTATCATAAATAACTACTACTGTTTTTCTCTGCTACCCTGACAGGTGATAAAACTAGCTTTCCCAAGCAAAGCACAAATACTAATTGCCAATGATGAAAGATACTCATTTTACCTATCAATTTAAGACCTACAGCAGTGTTTTCCAGATCACATGCTCCTTCTAGAGTCTAATGAAAACTGAGGCCCTAGCTCCCAGAAAAACTTAAGAGATTTCAGGTAACTCTCCATACTAGGAATTTTAAGAACTTTATACAGGGTACTATTCGACGGCACTTTGCTGGCTGGCATATAGGGTAACTCTGTACGTTAAGGATTTTTAAAACTTTGTATTAAGGTGGATAAATAGCTAGTTTTTTGTGGACTTAATTGCAAGAGTCTGAAAATGTTATCTAATCAACTTGTGACCAATAAAACAATACACTTAATTTTACTCATGATGAAGAAGAAATTTTTAGGTTTCTCACTTTCATGAGCTGGTGGAGCCCTGGTAGCCTACTGATTAAGAGCTCAGCATTTAAACAAAATGTCAGCAGTTCAAACCAACCATCCAATCGTTGGAAACCATATAAAGCCGTTATGCTTAGTCTTAGTACAGTCACTACGAGTCTCGAAGGCATCTATTAAACAACGAAATATTTGGTATTGAGTATGAAAACAAAACTTGATAAATGACAGAACTGGCTGAAACATTTTTAAATGTGAAGCTCGGGCACATAACCCAAACTCCAAACCAAAAGGAAAAGGTCCAAAAAAGTAACAAGACCTGGCTGCATTAAATACTCAGAATGGATTCGACATTCAAGTCAGCAAATGAGCCAGCCTCTAACTTCCAAAAATAACGCAGCAACACACAAGTCATAATCTACAAAAAAGAAAAACAAGCAGAACCAGCAAACAGAAATACACGGTTTACTGAGTAACTGAAAGTAGTTTATCCTTACTCCTAACTGCGTGCAGTACTTTTATCCTTCGACTGGGCCTTCTCAAACTCACTGGATAAATAACCTACTCACCAAGCTACTTACTGTACCGTGTTAAGACTGAAGACAAGGAGTACTGAGTACTACAGACTCGACTGTCCTTAATGCGCGACCAGGTTTTGCCCCAATGACCTTGGTCCCAAAGGTTCCCCTCCCTCCCACCTGCCGGCCCATCCACGTGCTGCCGACTGCGGTTACCCCAAAGATAGCTTCGTTTCAGAGAAAGCTCTTGGGGACCGGAATGCACGAAAGGAAGGGTGGCTAACAACATCCAGACCATGCCATCCCTTTTCTCCCGACACCAACTCCCCAGCGGTGCGCACACAGGTCCACAAATTTCCCCGATCCAAACCCTGCCCAGACAACCCCGACCTCCCTCCCTGAGCCCTGTTCTGCGACCTGCTCTGCCCGGCAGGGTGACGGGTGAAGACGTGGCGCAGAAAGCTCTCTTTCCTACACACCACACTCCGGACTCCTGGTTAGGGTGCTGGGCAGCTAGAGAAAGACAGGTAGCCCCAAGAAGAACAGGACGAAAGCAGGAGGAAAGAAGTAGGATGGAGAACCCTGCGCCACGCCACCGCCACCTCCTCCTCCAGTTCCAGGGCCCTTCCCGATCGCCAGCCCAGCGGGAGACAAGAACTGGTACAGGAGAACCGGCCGGAGGCCAGACAGTCCCGGGGCCAGGGGCACAATGTCCTCACCATCAGAACTTTGGCCGCGTTCTCCAGCTGAGCGATCACTTCTGGGGGCCCCAGCGCCGCCGCCATCATGGTCTCTCTTCAATGACGCGCCATGCGCTGCATTATGGGAGCGGGCGCCGGGGCGGCCAATCGCGGCGGCTGCCCTGGAGCCCCGCGCGTTCGCCGGAGGCTGTCGCGGTCGCCGTCGAGGCCAGCGTCGCGGCTCCTGGAGTCTGGCTCTGTGCCGCGTTCTGCGGCGGCAGGGGAGAGGATAGGCGTAAGCTGGTCCTGAGTCACCACAGCAGGGAGCGCAAAAGGCCAGTATCCGGCGAGACTGAGCAGCGAGCCCAGACGACTGCGCGGCGCCCTCTTGACTGTGGAGGACCCTCTACCCTTCCGTCCTTTCCCGGAGGCTGACGCGCATGCGTACTTCCTCACTCCCCACGTCCTGGCTTCTCGCACCCGGAATTCCCAGTCCTTGTGCCGGGAACACACCCCGCCTTCTCACCCGGTCTTGCTCCAGACGCCAGCTCTCTCTTTTCGCTGCCCACCCCTTTCTCTCCCGTGTATCTCTGATTATAATCTCTTTGACTTATAGCTGCTCTTCCAACTTCTACCTTTTCCTGAAATTGCACCTCTTTCAGAATCTCGGAAACACTGGTGGTGTGGTGGATTAAGTGCTACGTCCGCTAACGAAAAGATTGGCAGCTCAGATCCGCCAGGCGCTCCTTGAAATCTCTATGGGGCAGTTCTACTCTGACCTCTAGGGCGGCTGTGAGTCGGACCCCACTCGACGGCAGTGGGTTTGGTTTTGTTTTCTGGTTCGTTTGTTTTTTCCCCAGAATATCTCTACCCTTTGATTCCTACTTCTGTTTCTTCTGGCCATAGGATAACAACTTTTCGTTTTCTGTTTGGAGGTCCTTTTGCAGATTTGTCCAAATTTTTTTAGACAGCCTGTTGCTGCGAGACCTCAGTGGGACAACTCTTCCTTTTGCCTTTCACTTTCAGGGGCTATATCATATAAAACGAGAAAGCCAAAAGTATTGCCATCAAGTGGATTCGCACTCATAGCAACCCTACGGGACAAAAGACAAAGTGGTACTGCGCCCATAAGGTTTCCAGGGAGCAGCTGGTGGATTCGAACTGGTGGCCTAGCTATTGGCAGCCCTCATTCTTAACTACTGAACTACGGGAGACCTAGCCTTGACTACCTGGCTTTTTTTAATTCAGTAAGACTTCAGTTGCCACAAGTTTTGTCATGTTTAAGGAATTCCAGAGAATGATGTTAGTTACAGAATCTGTTGAAAGCGGCACTAGAGTGTCTGCTAATCTGTCCTTTCCTCCAATTCTTCATTCAGCATTCCAGGAAAACTAAGGGTTCAATATAGTAGTAACCCAGTGCCGTCGAGTCATAGGCACTCAATAAATACTTAATCAAATACGATAATCTACAAAAGGATTTACAAAATAGCTGCTACAGAGAGTAATTTCCTTCAATCGATGTTACATGTGCAAATGCGTAGTTTGTGACCTTAAAATGTTTTATTGAAGTTTATAATGCTTCGGATTTGGTCCTGAGTCCTGAAGCATCTGGCTGGTGAAATTCCATAAAAAGTTTGAGTCTAGATACTGTTCACAAAGAGAAAGAAAGACGTGTGTTTCATCAAATGTGAGGATGAGTATGTTTCCTTTTAAATTAGTGTTTTGAATTTAGAGACTGTGTAAGTGGGTTGTGATCACGTGCTTCTGGGAGCCATGAGTCTTGAGCCATTTAAACTGAGAATCCCAATGGTGGAAGACATTTTAGAATGTACCTACTAAATCAGTCTTCCCACCAAAGCTTGAATATTATTGCTGCTTCACTTATTTTTCCATAATAACACTCTGATGACAGTCAAGACTAATATTTCAACCTAGCTATATGCTCTGCGTATCCTAAAATTGCAGAGTAGGGAAAGTTGTGCAAAATTATAATAGTTTCCCCTAGTAGGCATGAGAAATGTTTGTAGTCTAGGTAGATGCCTGATTAAAGAGTGATTATTGCTGAAATCAAGAACATTTCACAAGACATCCCCCCTACTTTCAGGGTGCTCCTTTGTTATGAGTTGAATTGTGCCCACAAAAATATGTATTGTAAGTCCTAACCCCTAGTGTGAAGCATTCAACTGCTAACCAAAAGTCAGCAGTTTGAATCCACTAGCCACTCCTTGGAAACCCTATGGAGCAGTTCTACTCGGTTGTATAGGGTCACTATGAGTCAGAATCTATTTGACGGCAACACGTTTGGTTTTATGGAGCCCTGATGGCACCACCGTACAGAACTCTGCTGCTAACCAAAAAGTTGGTTGTTTGAATCCACCAGCTGCTCCTTGGAAACTCTATGGGACAACCCCATGTCCACCCTAAGTGGACAACAGCTGGAATTCAAATTTGAAAGAAGTGGATTGGAAACTGCCCCAAAGGGCTTTCACGGAGCAGCTGGTGGATTTGAACTGACTTTTTGGTTAGCAGCCTGAACTCCGATCCACTTTGCCAACAGGGCTCCTTTTAAAATAATAGTGGTTAATTAATTCATATTCATCAGTTGTTCTCACTCCTTCCCAACATGTTGATTAATGGCATATACAAGAATTTGATATCAAAATAGTAGAGGTTCCAAACAATTTGAGACTATTACAATAATAACAGTTAACTTTTTCATTGCTAATAGTTATTGTATCCTCTTTACAATCATGATGTGTGATCACTAACGTTGTGTGCCAACTTGGTGGGGCATGATTCTCAGTGGACTGGCAGTTATGATGTAGTTTGGCAGTCATATGATGATGTGATCACCTCCATAATGAGATTTGATATAATGTGATCACATCCATGGTAGGATCTGCTATCAGGGGGTGTCATGGGTTGTATTGTGTCCCTCAAAAGATATACGTGTTGATTTGACTCAGCTATGAGCCCAGTATGGTGTCATTCCTCCCATGTGTTGTTAATCTTACCTCTGTAATGCTGATGAGGAAGAATGGGCAACAGTTGTGTTGGTGAGGCAGGACTCAAGCTGCCAGCCTGTGGGGTATAAAGGAGAGAAGTGAGTGGAGTAAGTTGGGAGCTCCATGCCATCAAGAAGGCAGCACCAACAGCAGAGCATATCCTTTTGACCTAAGGTTCCTGTGCTGAGATACTTTCATTGAATTTGGACTCAACCTACTGGAATGTGATAACTTCTCTTGTTGAATGGACTTGTGATTTGTAAATGGACTTGTGGCTTACTGGACTGTGACAATGAAAGTTTCTCTTCATGAAGCCGCCCACTCATGGTATTTTCTGTTGGAGCAGTACCAGGTGACTAAGACAATAACCGATCCTTGAAAGGGAGTTTCTTGAGAATGTGGTGTACATCTAATATAGGTAGACCTTCTGGAAAGGCTCATGGGCTTTTGCTCACTCTGAACACTGCAGCTGGCTCCTCTTCAACTGACCTTGTGTTCTTAGAAGCTGACCTAGCTGCTTACCTACTACCTTGCATGCCAGTGTTAGGATATGTTGGTCTCTGCAGCCTGTGAGCCCAAGCCCTGTTGTCTGACCTGGCTATCGTGGATTTGCTGGGCCCTGCAGCTACATGAGTCTGAAGGATCCTCCAGCCTGACCCGAGGACTTGAAACTTTCCAGCTTCTATGACCATGTGAACCAATTGCATGATATAAAGTTCCCTCTCTATATTTATAGACATTACTGGTTTTGTTTCTCTAGAGAATTCAGCCTAAAACACCATGTGACAGGCACTAAGCCATTTTCATTTATTAACTCATTGAATCCTCACAGTCACCCTGGAAGATAAATATTACTATTCTGACATTACAGATGAGGAAATTGAGGCATAGAGCTGTTAGCTAACTTGCTTTAGAAGTAGTGGAATCGATATTTGAACCCAGGTCATCTAGCTCCGTACCCCATACTCTCTACTACAGGATAGTGGTGCTTCTAGGTGGAGGGCAAGTCACTTGAAAGGATAGTAGCTTAAGTAAATATATTTTAAGCAATCATCTCAACTTTTTCACTTATGCATAAATTAAATGGTCTATTAAAAATCTGGAAACCCTGGTAGTGTAGTGGATAAGTGCGATGGCTGCTAACCAAAAGGTCAGCAGTTCAAATCTACCAGGTGCTCGTTGGAGACTCTATGGGACAGTTCTACTCTGTAGGGTCACTATGAGTCAAATCAACCTGATGGCAATGGGTATTAAAAATCTACATTAATTGAGCATGCAAATTTATATGGGAATGTACATTTTCATTCAATCATAATTAAAAAATCTACATTAAAACATCTGTGTCAAACTAGAACTGTACTTGAGAGAATCAGGAGAGGAAGAAAATCTCTTCTTTACAAAGCATCTCTAAAACTCAAACAAGAATGCTGTTGATCAGAATAAGTCTCTTAGGTATGAAAAACCTAGATGTAAAAAATATTAAGGGGTCTTATAACCCAAAGTTCTGAAACTTGCAAGGGCAGCAGTATAGAATCAGGGTGATTATGGTAACACACTTACAGGAACCAAATATATTCACCCAGAAATAAAAACATGATAGATGAAAAAGGGAAAATACCTCTCCTAAAATTTTTTTTTCACAAAATGTGTATTTGTGCACTTAGAAACTTTAGTATTTGGAGTTCTAAAATACTAAATATCTTGATGTATAGCACAATATTTCTGTGTACGTGTATGAATCACTCAACTGCTAAAAGTAGTCAGAGTGGCTTTATCCTTCTATGTTTGAATCAGTTTTCATAACATCAGAATGTAAACGCAGAACTTTTATCATGGTGTTGTACGCTACAGCACCATAGTGTCATGGCCCACTTTTTTTTTCTGTTTTTAAAATTTATGTATGAAAACTTGGCAATTCTGTAAGATAAAAGGCTTTTAAACAACAACCATCTTCCTTATAAAACACAATATTTTAAGATATGGATTCAATTAAAAATTTTTTGAGATACGTGGTAAAGACCTTAATTTGTTTCCCACAGAAATTTGTGAAACTATCAAAAAGTATTCCCTACTCACCCAACAACCTGAAGGCATGAGGTACTCACCAATTTTCAAAGCCTTAAATGAACCTGCCTGCTGCAGGAATCCCTTCTTGTATGGTAGTGTAGAGGGAGATTGCTGTCTGATAAATTACTGTTCAAGGTAGGGCTTACCATGTAGTTCTGTGCGTGGTGCTGCTGCATGGAAAGGCAATCCAAAGATCGGCGCTGCCTGGCCTGGAAAACTGAATGAATTATAAAGCTCTGAGTGCTGCTAAAATGGAGGGCAACCCTGTGGAAAGACTGAAAAGGTGCTGTTGAGAGAATTGGCACTGGTGGTGCCACAGGATGCAGGAACCCAGGTAGGCAGAAGGTGTCCAGAAGAGTTCTGAAGAGATGTGGGCAAAGGGAAAGTTATAGATTGAACTGTGTCCTCTGAAAATGTATGCTGTAAATCCTAACCCTTGTATTGGTTATAATCCCATTTGGATATTTAACTTTTTTTACATTTTATTTTTTTATTAATTACAGTAAAAGAATAAAATTTCTAACATCTATCAATTATGTCATCTATGATAAACTGTCAGCCTTCACATGTAGACAACACAGGCATTTTCTTCTGTGGATAATTCTCTTGTTAAGTACTTATAACAGGGGTCTCATACAAGATTTGTCCTTTTGACACTGATTTCACTGAGCATGATTTCTTCCAAATGAGACCATGTTATGAGATGTTTTCTAAAATTGTCATTTCTTTTTATCATAGCATAGTATTCCATAGAGTATATGCACCATAATTTGCTTATCCATCTGTTGATGGGCATCGGGGTTGATTCCAGCTTTTGCTATTGTGGACTGTGCTGCAACAAACATTCATGTACATGTGTCTGTTCATATTTCTGAAGGATAAATTCCAAGCAGTGGAATTACAGGATCAAAAGGTATATCTATTTCCAGCTTTGTATGGAAGTGCTAGACTGTTTTGTAAAGAGGTTGTACCATTTTGCAATCCCAGCAGCAGTGTAGGAGAGTTCCAGTTTCTGCACAGCCTCTCCAGCATTTGTTGCTTTCTGTTTGGGGATCATGGTCAACCTTGTTGAGGTGAGATGGTATCTCATTGTAGTTTTGATTTGAATTTCTTTTAACAGCTAATGATTGTGAGCAGTTCTGCATGTGTCTTTTGGCTGCCTGGATATCCTCTTTAGAGAAATGTCTATCTCCTTTGCCCATCATTTAATTGGATTATTTATCCTTTTCTTGTTGATATTTTGTAATACCTTATAGATTATGGAGATCAGACGTCGGTCTGACATAGAGTAGCCAAATATTTTTTCCCATTCTGTAGGTGGTCTTTTAATTCTTTTAATGAAGTCTTTGGATGAGCAAAAGTGTTTGATTCTTAGTAGTTCCCATTTACCTAGTTTCTGTTCTGTTGATCATGCTTTGTCAGATTTTGAAGTCTGTCTACATTGCATATTAAACTTCTGTTGTTGATCCTATTTTATCCTAGATGAGCTTTATCATTGTAGATTTTATATTTAAATCTTTTATCCAATTTGAGTTGATTTTTGTATAAGGTGTGAGTTACAGGTCTTATTTCAATTTTTTGTAAATGGATATCCAATTTTGCCAGCACTGTTTGTTAAAGAGGCCATTCTTACCCCAGTTTAAAATCTTTTGTCAAATATTAGCTGTTCATAGGAGGATGGTGGCGTCCCAACTCTGCACCATTGGTCTATATGTCTCTTTTTGTACCAGTACCAGGCTGTTTTGACAACTGTGGCAGTGTAATAGGTTCTAAAGTCAGGTAGTGAGAGGCCTCCCAGTGTGTTGTTCTTCTTCAGTAGTGCTTTACTTACCTGGGCTTCTTCCCTTTCCAGACAAAGTTGATGATTTGTTTCTCCATCTTATTAAAAAATGTCACTGGAATTTGTATTGGGATTGCATTATATAAGTAGATTGCTTTGGGTAAAATAGACATTTTCACAGTGTTGAGTCTTCCTATCCATAAGCAGGGTAGATTACTCCATTTATGTAAGTTTCTCTTAGTTTCTTGTGGTAGGGTCTTGCAGTTCTCTTTGTAAAGATTTCTTATTTCTCTAGTTAGATTTACTCCTGGGTATTTCATCTTCTTGGGGGCTATAGTAAGTGGAATTGATTTGGTGATTTCTTCTTTAATAATCTCACTGTTGGTATAAAGGAATCCTTCTGAGTTGCTTATGTTTGTCTCGTATCCTGTTACTTTGCTAAACTCCTCTATTAGTTCCAATAGTTTACTTATGAATTCCTTTGCATTCTCTGTATAAACAATCATATCACCTGCAAATAGGGAGATTTTTACTTCATTGCCGATACAGATGCCCTTTATTTCTTTGTCTTATCTAATTGATCTGGCTAGAACATCTAGCACAATGTTGAACAGAAGTGGTGAGACTGGGCATCCTTGTCTAGTTCTCATTCTCAGAGGGAATTCTTTCAGTCTTTCGCCATTCAGGACGATGAAGGCAGTTGGCTTTGCATAGATGCTACTGATTGTGTTGAGGAATTTCCCCTCTATCCCTATTTTTCTGAGAGTATTAAGCATGAATGGGTGTTGAGCTTTGTCAAATGCCTTTTCTGCATCAATTGACAAAATCAGGTGATTCTTTTGTGTTATTAATGTGGTTGATTACATTAGTTGTTTTTCTGATGTTGAACCAGCCTTGCATCCCTGAAGTGAAACCAACTTGATCGTGATGAATTATTGTTTTTATATGCTGTTGAATTCTATTGGCTAGAATTTTGTTGAAGATTTTTGCGTCTAGGTCCATGAGTGATATTGGTCTGTAATTTTCTTTTTTTTGTGGGATCTTTCCCTGGCTTTGGTATCAGGGTTATGCTGGCTTCATAGAATGAATTTGGGTGTATTCCATCCCTTTCTATGGTGTGAAATAGCCTCAATAGTATCAGAGTTGACTCTTCTCTAAAAGTTTGGTAGGCTTCTCTGGTGAAGCCATCTGGCCAGGACTTTTTTTGTTTGGTAGCTTTTTTATGACTTTTTCAATCTCTTCCTCTGTGATAGATTTATTAAGTTGATCTGCTTGTCCTCATGAGTGATATCAATCCAGAAATTTGTCAGTTTCTTGTAGGTTTTCAAACCTGTTAGAGTACAGCCTTTCATAGTATTCTGTTTTGATATTCTTTATTTCAGTTGGGTCTGTTGTAGGAACTCCCATCTCATTTCTTAATTGGGTTATTTGTATCTTCTGCTGATTTTCTTTTGTAAGTTTAGCCAGTGTTTTATCAATTTTGTTGACCTTTTCAAAGAACCAGCTTTTGGTTTTGTTAATTTTTTTTATTGTTTTTCTGTTCTCTAATTCATTTAGTTCTGTTCTGATCCTTATAATCTGTTTTCTTCTGGTGCCTGAGGTTTCCTCTGTTGCTCTCTTTCTACTTTTTCAAGCTGTAGCATTAATTCTTTAATTGGAGCCCTTCTTTATGGACGTGTGCAGTTATAGAGATAAACGGACCTTTGAGCAATGCTTTGTCTGTATCCCATAGATTCTGGTAGGATGTGTTTTTGTTCTCATTTGATTACATAAATTTTGTTATTTTGTCATTGATTTCTTCTATAACCCAAGGCGTTTGGAGCAAAGTGTTGTTCAGTTTCCATAAGTTGGAATTTCTGCCTATGAGTTTTCTGTTATTGATTTCAAGTTTTATAGCTCTATGGTCCGAGAAGATACTTTGCAGTAAATCAGTGGTTTGGATTCTGTAGAGAATTGCTTTATGACCTAACACATAGTCTATTCGGGAGAATGTTCCATGAGCATTGAAGGAGAAGGTGTACTTATCTACTGATGGATGAAAAGATCTGTATATGTCGATAAGGTCAAGTTGGTTGATCGCTGCAATAAGATCTTCTGCATCTTTACTGAGCTTTTTTCTGGATGATCTATCCATAACTGAAAGGAGAGTGTTGAAGTCTCCAGCTATTATTGTGGGATGATCCATCTCATTTTTCACTATTGTCAGTGTTTGTTCAATGTATTTAGGTACTCTGGTGTTGGGTGCATGTTTAATATTGTTAAGTCCTGCTTGAGTATTGAACCTTTCAGCAACAAATAGTGACCATCCTTGTCCACAATAGTGGATTTTACATTAAAATCCATTTTATCTGCAATTAGTATTGCCACACCTGCTCTTTTTTGTATATTGTTAGCTTGGTATATATTATTCCATCCTTTACTTTTCAGTTTGTTCATATCTTTAAGTCTAAGGTGTGTTTCTTGTAAGCAATGTATAGATGGGTTGTGTCTTTTGATCCAGGATGTCATTTGCTGTCTCTTTCCTGGAACGTCCAGTCCATTTACATTCAGTGTAATTATTGGTATGCCATCATTTTGATGTAATTACTTTTATGTTGTTGTTTTCTATATTGCTCTTAATGTTCTGTTCTGGGCCATTCTTTTTTGTGGGTTGTTGTTTCAGTGTTGGTTTTGTGTTCGTTGAGACTCCCGTATTGCATTTCTTATTTTGATGCAATGCATTGTTAATTTGCTTTATGGCTACATGTATTATCCTCCTTTACAGGCTAAGATTAAACCCAATTTTAACTACTACATAACTCTTAAGACTTCCTTTGCATCTGAAATGACTATAACTACTGTCGTGTATCCCTCTTTTAATGTGGTGATATTATAGTTGTCATGATATGATCACAGATTCCCTCATTTTAACACTGTAGCTTTAAGTTTTGTGACTTCCCTAGCTGATTAGAGTTTTGGATGATGTGTCCTGAATTATCACCTTAAATATACGTTTAATGGTTCTATTTTTCTAAGGGGAGAGCTTCTTTCAATATTTCATTTAACTTTGGTTTAGTTTTTACGAACTCTCTAAACTTCTTCAAAAGTCTTAATTTCACATTATATTTGATAGACAATTTTTCAGGATAAATAATTCTAGGATGGAAGTTTTTTTCCTTCAGGGCTTTGAATGTGTCTGCCCACTGTTTTCTAGCCAGCATTGTTTTCTGCAGAGAAGTCAGACAAAAGCCTACAGGGTTTCCCTTGTAGTGTTAGCTTTGTTTTGAGCTGTGCTGCCTTCAGAAGCATCTGTTTATGTTTTATCTTATTAAGCTTGATTATAATATGTCTTGGCATCTTTCTTTTGGGGTCTAGCTTTTGTGGTGTTCAATAAACATCTTGGATACATATGTTGTGTTTGCTCATAATCTCAGGAAAGTTTTCTGCCAGCATCTCTACAGCAATATTCTCTATATTGTCATTAATCCCCCCTTGTTCAGGAACTCCAATTAAACATAAATTATTCTTCTTAATGGAGTCCCACATGTTTATTAATGCTTCTTCATTTTTCTTATTTATTTTCTCTGATTTCTCTTCATAAATGCTGGTGTCAGTTGCTGTATCTTCAAGGTCACTGGGTCTAACTTCTGTCTGTTTAATCCTACTCTTTCGGCTTTGGATTGAATTATCTAACTCTGTAATTTTGTTATTGATCTGATGTATTTCAGATCATTGATGTTCCATCAGTTCAGACAGCTTACTAAGTTTGTCATTTTGTTCTACTACATTTTGTTTAATCTCTAGGAGGGTTCTATATATAATACTTTTGTACTCGACCTCTGATAGATTCAGAAAGGCTTCTTCATCTGGGATTTTTTTGAATCTTTATTTTGAGAATTTTCTGGAGTGTTTGAAGGCTGTTTCTTTAAATGATTAATTGGTCTGCTGCCTGCATGCCATCTAGACACTGTTTGATTTCTCTGGTATTGGATCTAAGAGAATTGTTGGTCACCAGCTGTCTCTAATACTCTAGTGATTTGCCCCCGGTAGACTCTCTAGGGTGGAAGTCTCTGCTTATTGGGTGGCAGAGACCACCCTACTTATGGAGAAACTGGGGGCTGTCAGCCAATCCTACAATGTGGTCAGACAACGGTGGGAGGACAAACTGCCAGGCCTCTCAACAGACAGGTCTCCAGGCAAATACATAGGCTTCTCAGCCTTAAAAGTAAACTTCACTTCTGTGCCGAGAGCTGTCCATGTGTTGAACTAGGAGCTGTCCAACGTGCTGCCCAAAACAGGCAGTCAGGAGCAGCAGACTCTGCCTTCCAGCTGATAATGAAAGTGCATCACCAGCCATTGGCGGAAGCTGCAGTTCTGCAATACTGTGAAACAGCAGAAGCAGAGGTCGGATGGCTGCTGGCTCATTTTTGAGAGGGGAAGATTAGTCTGATACTGGTGCCTAGTCAAATATGCTAGGTCCTAGGGCTCCCCAGATGTTCAGTGCTCCACACAAATATCATCCAGGTCTTGTTCTAAGAGGGAAATGAAGAGACGTATGTCTACTCCGCTATCTTTTTTTTTATTTTGTTAGTGAAGCAATGTTAATATAGGTTATGTCCTAATTCAGTCTCTTTTGAGATATAAAATAGATTAAACAGCAAGCTAGAAGACAGAGATGGGAAACTAGATGCCATGCCACATGAAGATCACCAGGGAGTCACAGGATAGAAGCTAAAAAGACAACGACCTTCCCCATTGAGCCAACAGAGAAAGACTTCCCCTAGAGCTGGCACCCTGATTTTGAACTTCTAGCCTCCTAACTGTAAGAAAATAAATTTATATGTGTTGAAACCCCCACTTGTGTTATTTTCTGTTACAGTAGCACTGGATAACTAACAGAGGGAGAGTTGGTTTAGACTGCTAGCTGCTTCTCAATTAGGTCTGCTAAGGCTTTTCAAGAGACATTAAAAGGATCAAAATCCAAGATATCCTCTGGTCATGTAGAAGAACCAAAGCCAGATGCTGTTAATCAGTCCACAGAGGATGTGTTGTTGCTGTTGTCAGTTGCCATTCAGTCAATTCTGACTCATGGTGGCCACGTGTATGCAGCATAGGACTACTCCACCAGCTTCCCAAGGCTTGAATCGTACCACCAGCCAGGCCTTTCTTCCTACTAGCCTCCAACCTTTCAGCTAATAGTTGAATACTTAGCTGCACCATGCAGAGACTCCCAGAGGTTGATAATGGGCTGTGCCTAATGTGAGGAGTTCTGTGGTTCTGGTACAGGAGGCAGTTGCTGAACATCTGAAGGATGTTGGGGAAAGGAGAAAACCTGTTTGGGATGGGTTTGGGGGAGGTGAAAGTTCTTGGAAAATAGCTAATGAGAATCTGTCACTAACCCTTCAAAAGGGGTTCAAGTACTGTAACTAGATGAACCGATGATCAGATTGGACTTTTAATGTTTTTCCCAGAAATAAAGTGCTTTATTTGTACTATAAAGCTATAAAAGAAAAGCAAGTTTGCTATTGACTCTGTGTTAAAAAAAATAATAATGTACTTTATCTGTTAGAGCAGTTTTAGGTTGAGAGAATGGGTTAGGTTTTGACAAATCAGGTGGTAGTGAAGACGTACTCCTTTTAGTTATCTTCTGGGAGTAGTCACTGTTTCCCACACTCAGTCTAGAGGATTGTCCGTAGGGTTCTACAGTGCTGTCACTTTGTTCTTATTCTTACGATTTAAACTCATGCATAGTTGGTGAAAATTGGCATTTCAGTAGCTTCTGTTCATATTTTGGGTGTTTATCCACCTGGATTTACTTCCTCTTGTGGAGCTGTCAACCCCCAATTTATGTAGACACATGAAGTCAGATTTCAGACACGACAGATTCTTTGAGCAATTGCTGAAGAACCGTGTTGTCCCTAGAGATGCTGGAAATATTCTGCCATCTGCCATCCTATTGTGGACATGCTGTCCTGTTCTGAGGGCATCTTCTGACCAGTAGGAGGTTGCACTATCTGGTTTAGTCAGCTAGTGCTGCTCTAACAGAAATACCACAACGTAGATGGTTTTAAAAGAGAAATGTTTATTCTTACACAGTCCAATAGGCTACAAGTCCAAATACAGGATGTCTGCTCCAGGGAAAGTCTTTTCCTCTGTCAGCTCTGGAGGGAGGTCCTTGCATTGCATCAGTCTTTGTTCTGGGAGCAGGAATTGCAGGTCTGAAAGACGTGCTCTACTAGTACTGCTTTCTTGATGGTGTGAGATTCCCAATTCTCTGCTTGCTTCCCTTTTATCTCTTGTAGGATGAAAGTGTAAAGGGTAGTGCAAGCCATACTCCAGGGAAACTCCCTTTACAGTGAAGCAGGGTGGCGATATTATGAAGAGATTTACAATCCCACCCTAATCCTCTAACATATAGCATGGAGAAATCACAAAATAGAAGACAATCATAGAATATTGGGAATCATGGCCGAACCACATGGCTACACACATTTCTGGGGTGACACCATTCAATCCATGACACCGTCACTAACACTTAGACACGTCTGGGCCTGAGTATAATGTGCTATTATTGATGGCAGCTTTTTATAGCTTACAAAATGTCCCAAAACATCCCAGTCCTTTTAAAACCTCTGAGCCTGTTAGATGCTGAGACAGACTTACAACAAAGACATGGTTTCTTCTACAACACATGCATTGATCACGTTAGCCATTTTTCTGATACATTGTTTGCTTTAATTTGTTTCTGTTTTTTCTTCGTTCCTGATCCTTTGCAATCTTCCTGGGAGAGTGGTTTGTACACTCAGTCTTCCTAATGTAGCTTTCTACATGGAGGGCAAAACCAATTTTATCAATGTAAGTCTGAAGCCAACAAAATTGGCACATCTGGTAGCCAAGCACAGAAGGGAGAAAGCTGATTCTATCTCTCTCCAAGAGTCCAGTGCTATGGGGGTGTTAAGCAGATTTTCCTTTACATGAGCACTGTGAGCAATGTGAGACATTTCCCCTTTGATTAAATTGCAGCAGAAATTTATACAACAAAGCCACTGACAGCGAAAACTCAAGGGGGCTGCCTTATTTTTCCAGGTCTCACAAGCTTTCCACCTTTGGCAGGATACTATCTTACCAGTTTTCTGTCATTCGTTTTAGTGGAAAATATTTGACAGGTCTTCACCTTAGACAGGTTCTGACTGTCACAGATTTTACTATAACTTAGGGGAGAAGGAAGGTCAGCCCCAAGTATTGGAACAGCACTCTGAAGACCCACCTTCCTTGCCTTGCTTTTCTCTAGTGATCCTCACAAAGGCTGACCACAGAATGAAAGCCTAGAGCAGTCTCTTGTACCAGGCCTGATCACTGCTGTGAACAACCTTTACCACTGAGAGAGATACTGTTTCCAGAAAGCTCCTTGTTAACAATTTTTAAGAATGTAGAAGAGTATCCAAACCAAAAGTCTGAGAACCGTGGCCTCAGAGATTTCAGGTTGGAACAGCATCCTCTGGCACATCCAGTCTAGTGGGGAGGAACGTGGCATTTGCCAAGAGCACTTGTGTTCACTTGTGAGTGTTATGGATTGAATTTTGTTCCCCCAAAAATGTGTGTGGCACTTTGGCTAGGCCATGATTTCTGGCATTGTGTTATGATCTTCTGTTCTGTAAATCCTGCCTCGGTGGTGCTGATGATGGTGGATGGGAGCAGTTGGGTTGGTGAGGCAGGACTCAGTGTGTGTGATTTTTCTGTGCCTTGAGGCAATCTCTTGAGATATAAAAGCAAGAACCTAGCAGAGACCTTTGGGGACCTCATACCACCAAGAACCTGTGCTGGAAGCTGAGTGTATCCTTTGGAAGGGATGGGGGCTCCGATACCTCAGAAGCTTCCGGTCCAGGCGAAGATTGACAACAAGGACCTCCCTCCAGATCCAGCAAAGAAAGCCTTTCAGTGGAGGTGACATCCTGAATTTGGACTTTCAGCCCAACTGGACTGCGACAAAATGAAATTTCTCTTTATAAAGTCACCTGCTGTGCTATTTCTGTTAGAACAGTATAAGATGACTTAAGACAGTGAGGTTTTATTTTGTTGTTTTTGCTAAATTTTTTCCCCCTCTTTTGTTCATCTTTAATTACAGAAATGCTATTCCAGTCTGGCCAGGCTGACCCCACTGCCCCAAAGACCAGACACACCATCTGCACTCTGCCACTACCACGTGACTGTGGCTTCTCTCACCTGTTGTTTTCTCCCTATAACAATATACTTGCCCTTTATAATGGTTTTCATCCTATTTAACTTTCAACAAATCTCAAGCCACCTCTTACCAAGACTACCCCAAGTAGCTCAACTAAATCTGTCTTTGAAAATTTACTTAAAATGAAGTAAAAGTAATATTTGAAGCAAAAAACAAAGCAAAACATGTTCTTTATTTCTGTAGCTTTGAAATAATCCTCTCTCCAAAGTTCCTAGTTCTTCTATACCTGGAAAGTAGGTGCTACACATTTCAAGTTGATGACTGTCAGTATTAATGATCTATAACATTTACTAACAAAAATCAATGAGATAATCCTATGCCATGGATTGAATTGCATGCCCCCAAAATATCTATCAACTTAGCTAGGTTAGGATTCCCAGTGTTGTATGATTGTCTACCATTTTGTCATCTGATGTGACACCTACTGGACTGTGAGGGAATAAACCTCTATCTGTTAAAGCCATCCGCTTGTGGTATTTTTGTTATAGCAGTACTAGATAACTAAGATGTCCTGTATGCTTTATACTGTTGCTCTGTAAAAACCTGTGATAAGTTTACATAGAGGCTCTCCATGGATTTTAAAAGCATGTAAGCTTCAATGTGCAACATGTTTAACTTGTACATTAACATAATGCTGTTCAGTGTATGTTTGTTAATGTGCCATGAATAAATAGTAGGTAACTATAGTGGTTTAAAGGAGTCGTGGTGGCCCAGCGGTTAAGAAATTGGCTGCTAAGCAAAAGGTTGGCAGTTTGAATCAACTAGCTGTTTCTTGAAAACTCTGTGGGGCAGGTCCACTCTGTCCTATCCGCTCTATCCTGAGTGAGAATCGACCCAGTGGCAGTGGGTTTTGGTATAGTGGTTAAGGAACAGAATAAGCTATGTCATTCAATTTTCTAGTTTGATTGTTTTTGTTTGGGACACATAATGCAGATTGACTTAACATAATAATCTGCAAAATATTGTTCGTAAGTGACTATTGGTTCAAGAGCAACTTTCTGGAAAATAGAAATATAAAAAGAAATGTTTTTTAAAAAACATTACATGGCACAACTAGCATTTTGCTAAGAGAGCTCTCTGCACCCCACATTGGTGAGTGGCGTCTGGGGTCTTAAAAGCTGCCAAGCTGTCATCCGAGGACACAGCAAATGGTCCCAACTCAGCAGGAACGGAGGCTCACCGAGGGCCAAAATGGCATGCGGTAAAGACAACCAAGAAGACAGAGAGACCCACAAGAGTGGGTGCCTACATCGACCTGGGACCGGAAGAACCGGATGGTGCCGGGCCACTACCAGTGATAGCCATGATGGAGCTCACAGAGAGGAGTCTCACTGGCAGCACAAGGATAAAAAGAGGTGCATCATGAGATCTCCACTAAAAGACCTCAACTGATGGTCCAGCAGTTTTGGAGTTCCTCTGAGAGCATGGCCCCCGGCCCAGATGCTGCCCTTTCCCATAAATTATAACAAAGGTCCACTCTTTGGACAGGAATGGATTGGACTTGGCAATGCAGAGTGACCATATATTGGAAGCACTTTATGATTCTATACATCTATAGGATATCATCTTGCTGACCTCTGGCTGGAGAAAGGGGAGTGGACGGAGAGGAGGGGAAAGAAGGCTGTTGGGAGGATGAGACATGTATGGAGCAGAGAGGAATAGTGTGCACTCACTGGACAGGGAGAGCAGTGGAAGCTGCATATAGGTGGGCATGTAAATTTATACGTGAATGTACATTTTCACTCAGTTATGTTAAATAAAAATAAAGCATTACAGTTTGCAGGTAGTTTGATGAAGAACTCATGCTTTTTTTCTTTGAGGAAACAGCACACCAAGAAATTTTGTTGACCCTTGAAGAGAATATAAATCTCACTTGCAAAGGCACATCACTAGCTCCCTCTGCTGTTTGCTAGCTTGATTTGGAGCTCAGAGACGCTCCAGTACTTTATGGATTAAAAGACTATGTAGAAGAGTTCAGAAGAAATTATGTACTGGAATAGGCATAGACGAGAATATTCTGTACATGCATATCAGCATATTCTGTATGTATATTTCAAAGTTAAAGGAATTAAGCCATTACATACATTATTGTTGTTATTGTATGCCATGGAGTCAATTCCAAGTTATAGTGACCCCGTATGATAGGGTAGACCTGCTTCGTAGGGTTTTCTAAGGCTATAACCTTTACAGGAGAAGATTGTCAGCTCTTTTCTTTCAAGGAGCAACTGCTAGATTCAAACCAATCTTTAGCCTCCAAGTGCTTAACTACTGTGTAGCCAGGGCTCCTTACCAGACACATTAGCATCAAAGCCTTTCTACATGTATTCTGTATCTTCTTGCCTCTCTTTTTTTTGTTTCAGCCATGATTCTATAACCTGTCATGAAGAAATGCGACTTGCAACAGTTATTTATTTGTACTTATTTAGTATAAACTTCCATGGTCCAGAAGAGAAGTCAAAAAAATCTACTCAACAAAAAAATGGGATGATCTTTGGAAAGAACAAGGTGAGTGATGAAATACAATTTTAAAAGAAAACAAACTATTTTCTATAACATCAATTCTAAGTCGTGGTGACCCTATCTATGAAAAATTGAGCTGTACTCCACAGGGTTTGTTTTTTCAATTCTTATTATTGTTTTTAATTTAGGAAGTTTTACGGAACACCTCCTAAGTCACACATAAAGAGAGTAATTGAAATTCAGATATTGAAATTGGACATAATACTACTTTTCATATTGTTTAAAAATATCTTTATTATCTTTAATAATTTTTCTGCATAGTGAAAACCATCAGAATAGTCTGATTTTGTATAAAACAATTCTAATGAAATAGCCAACCCTTTTTATTCCTTCTTCAAACTTTAAATTATTACTCAAGACATTTCACATATTACTTTGAATGTAACAACATCAAATTTTTTTTGCAGTGTGGAAAGTGAATATATACAGTCACGCACCCAATGATGTCCATTTGGGCACATTCTACCATACATCTGTCCCATAATGTTATAATGTAATCTGATGTTGGCACAATTCCCAAATCATGTGATGTCCTACTTCACCAAACAGATCATTGACATTAAGAGACTCATGATTGTGTGTGTGTATGTGTGTGTGTGTGTATTGCATTTTTAGCAAAGGCTTACACAGCAGTTTAAGTTCCCATTCAATAATTTTTATACACAATTTTCAGTGATGTTGATCACATTATTCACAATGCATGAACATACTCGTTATTTCTGTTATAGTATTCCATTCTCATTATTCTCATTTCCCTGCCTCCTTATACTCTCATCTTTGTTTACTATTTGGCCTCATATATGTAGACAGTTTTTAAAGGAGTACAGTACTTAGAGGTGGTGTTCATTGTCTTTTGAACTGATTTGTTATTTAGCTGCTTCCAGGGTTTTCAGTGGCTGATTTTTTGGAAGCAAATGGACAGGCCTGTCTTCTCAGATGTCTTTGGGGAAATTCAAACAGCTAATCCTTTGGGTTAGTAGTCGAGTGCTATTTACAGAACCCGGGAACTCTAAATCCCATTTAGGGAATTTTAAAGCCCTTTAGTTTTGAACCACCACTTACCAAGACCACCATCTGTCTGTCCATTTGTCTTACTGTTATGACTTGTGCATTTCTGTGATTCTGTAAACTTTGCCATCAGTATGTCAAATAACAGCAGGGTCACCTGTGATGGACAGGTTTCAGAGGAGCTTCCAAACTAAGACAAACTGGGAAGGAAAAACCTAGAAATTTACTTCTGAAAAGTAGCCAATGAAAACATTATGGAGCACAACAGAACATTGTCCAACTGGCTTACTTTGGACATGTCATGATGAGGGATCAGTGACTAAAGGGGAACATTATGTTTGAGTGAAATAGAGGGCCAGTGACGGGGAGTGATACCCTACATAAGACATATTGGCACAATAGCCACAAAAAAATGGGCTTTCACATGCTGGTGATCATGAGTATGATGTAGGACTGCGCAGAGTTTTGTTCTGTAGTACATAAACTCAACTTAATGGCAAATAACAGCAACAAAAGGTTGGTGGTTTAGACCTACCCAGATGCTCTGCATAAGAAAAGCCTGGAGATCTGCTTCCAAAAAGAATACAGCCAGGGATGTGGAGTCAAGATGGTGGACTAAACACACATCTCCCTAAATCCCTCTGGAAACCAAGAGCTCAATTGATAATTAAACGGAACTTTCTGGACACCTAGTGAGCACTAGGGCACAGCATAGGACTCTTAATTTGGACTTCATACCACTGAACGGAAAACCTCCTCTCTTTCACTGACCCTGCTCTTGGCGAGCCTTGACCTCCACGGACTGAAGGTAACTCACCATTTTAACTTTTTTTCTCTGTCTTAGCTGGCAGGCAAAGCTGTGCCTTGACTAGCAGCTAATCTCAGATGCACTTCTGGTGGGATTGGCAGATGAAATTGCCATATTTTGAAAGCCCAGCTTTGGACTCTGTGCATCTTGGCACCTTTGGCTACTCTTTCCGCCTCCACTGTAAAGTAGCCTGTACTGAGGCAGGTGGCGAGCTTGTTTGGGACACCATCTTGTTCCACTAGGAGGCAGATTACCCATACAGAGGCCTCAGCTGTACCTAATTCCTAGGCTGGAAGGCAGCACCTGCTGAGATGAGAGTGCTTTTCTGGCGGAAAAGCAGTATTCTACACAGTGTCGCCTATGGCTGGGGCCTGACAGCAGAGGCCAGCAGGGAAGTAGCCTTTCTATATTTTGAGCTAGTTTATAACATCTGGGGTTCCATATAGAGGTGCTTACTTTGCCAGCTGGGAAGAGGGACCTGTACACCTGAAAACCTGACTGACTTTGGAGGTTGTCAGATACCTTTTACCTTTCATTTTAAGATGTTCTGGAGAAACAACTGCAGTCCATCCTCACAGCATCTCCCCCAGCCTCTACTGACTCACATAATGCCCCAAAAGCATCAAAATTTGGATAAAAGTATAACCAAGAAATCACCCATGGCTTCAGAAGGCCCCCAAAAGAAAGCACCGCAGAACTTTCCAAATGAAGAAACCTTTCTGAAACTATCAGAAGGTGAATACAAAAGGGTTATGTAGAGAGCCCTCCTAGACCTTATGCAAAATACAGCAGAGCAAAATAAAAAATTCGGCAAGCTGTTTGATCTAATGGAGCACCAGTACTCTGAAATCCAACAGATCAAGAACAAAATCAAAGACATAGAAACTTCAATTTGAAACTAAGAAAACAGGATCGAACAAATGGAAAACAGACTTTCTGATTTGGAAGACAGAGCTACTGACTCCAGCACCTTTGAGGAGAAATCAGAAAAATGACACAAGAAAAATGAAGAAGCATTCAGAAGCATGTGGGACTCTATTAAGAGGAACAATCTACGATTAATTGGAGTTCCTGAATGAGGCAAATACCTGAGAACACAGAGAGTATTGTTGTTGAGCTGCTGACAGAAAACTTCCCAGAAATTATGAAAGAAGAGAATATAGATATCCAAGATACATAGTGGATGCCACTCAATATAGATGTCAAAATAAAGACTCCAACACATGTTATAATCAAGCTTAACAAAGTGAAACATAAGCTGAAACTCTTAAAGACAGCAAGACTCAAATCAAAGCTAACATTCAGAGGGAAACCCTGTAAGCTTTCATTGGAGTTCTCAGCAGAAACAATGCTGACACGGAGACAGTGGCATGACATCTTCAAAGCCTTGAAGGAGAAGAACTTCCAACCAAGAATTATATATCCTGCAAAACTGTTTTTCAAATACAAAAATGAAATTAAGACATTTGCATATAAATAGAAACTCAGAGACTTTGTAAAAACCAAACTAAAGCTACAAAAAAATACTGAAGCAATCTCTTGGCTTAGAAGAACAAAACTACTATATATTTTAGAAACAAATACAGGACATGTCACCCAGAATCCTTCCCAGTTAGGGAAGGCTCTAAACTGAATCAAAGCTATAATAGTGAAAGAAATGATCCACTGATCATATCATGAAAGCTATGGTGTCATCATATTAAAAACAGGGATGTACTACAGTCGTTGTAGTCCTTCCATATGGAGAGGAAGTTGACAATACTGGTAGTAATTAAAATTGGGTTTATACATAGTTTGTTAAGGGGGATCATAAGGGTAGCCATAAAACACAATAAAGATGCAACATATCGAATCAAGAAATATAATACAGGAGTCTCGACAACCACAAAACCAACCCTGAAAAAGAAGAAAAATGAACTCACAAAGAAGAATGTCCCAGAACAGATTAAGAACAACAGAGAAAACATCAACACAAAAATAAACATATCACAATGACAGCAGTGATCACATACCTATCAATAATTACAATGAATGTGAATGGACTGAATGCTCCAGTAAAGAGACATTGAGTGACATCTTGGATCAAAAAACACGACCCATCCATATATCGTCTACAGGAAACTCACTTGAGACCTAAAGATAGGAACAAACTGAAAATTAAAGATGGAAGAATATATATCAAGCTAACAATGAACAAAGCAGAGCAGGTGTGGCAATTCTAATCTCAAATAAAACTGATTTTAATGTAAAATCCACCCTCGTGGACAAAGATGGTTCCACAGACAAGCAGAACTTAACAATACTAAGTATTTATTTACCTAATATTAGAGCACCTAAATACGTCGAAGAAAAACCGACTACACTCAAAAATGAGATCGCTCCGTAATAATAGCGGGAGACTTTGACAATATTGGACAGATCGTCTAGAAAAAAAGCTCAGTAAAGACACAGAAGACTTTATTGCCACAATTAACCAACTAGACTTCATCAACATATACAGAATTTTCTATCCATCAGCAGACAACTACACCTCTTTCTCCAGTGCCTATGGAACATTCTCCAGAATAGACCATGTGTTAGGACATAAAGCAATGCTATACCACTGAATTAATGCAAAGCATCTTCTCAGATCATAAAGCCATAAAAGTCAAAATCAATAGCAGAAAAAACACAGAAAGTGGAACTCATGGAAACTGAACAACATCTTGCTGGAAAACCTGTGGGTTATAGAAGAAATCAAGGATGAAACAAAGAAATTTATAGATTTCAATCAGAAGGAAAACACTTCCTAACAAAATCTATGGGATACAGCCAAAGCAGTGCTCAGAGGTCTGTTTGTCTCCATAAAGGCACACATCTGTAAGGAAGAAACCAAACCAAAGAACTAACCCTACAGCTTGAACAAGTAGACAGAAAACAACAGAGGAACCCCCCAGGAACCAGAAGAAAGCAGATCATAAAGATTAGAGAAGAACTAAATGAATTAGAGAATAGAAGAACAACTGAAAAAATTCGAATGATGAAAAGCTTTGTTTGAAAAGATCAACAAAATTGACAAACCATTGGCTAAACTTCCTAAAGAAAAACAGGAAAGGAAACAAGTAACCCAAATAAGAAATGAGAGGGGAGTTGTCACCACAGATCCAACAGAAATCTAAAATATCATAACAGAATACTATGAAAGACTGTATTCTAACAAAATTGAAAACCTAGAGGAAATGGACAAATTCCTTGATTCACATCACCTACCCAAATTATCACAACGTGAAGCAGAACAACTGAATAAACCCATCACAAAGGAAGAGATTGAAAAAGTCATCCAAAAACTACCAAGAAAAAAAGCCCAGGCCTGAATGGCTTCACCGCAGAATTCGACCAAGCTTTTAGAGAAGAGTTATCTCCAACACTACTGAACTATTTCACAGTATAGAAAGGGATGGAATACTCCCAAGTTCATTCTATGAAGCCAGCATAACCCTGGTACCCAAACCAGGGAAAGACTCAACCAAAAAGGAGAACTACAGACCAATATCACTCATGAATCTAGATGTGAAAATCTTCAACAAAATTCTTACCAATAGAATACAACACCATATCCAAAAAATAATCCGTCATGACCAAGTTGGATTCATACCAGGGACGCCAGGCTGGTTCAACATCAGAAAAACAATGTGATCAACCATATAAGTAACAAGAAAGACAAGAATCATTTGATTTTGTCTATTGATGCAGAAAAGGCATTTGGTAAAGTCCAACACCCATTTATGCTAAAAACTCTCAACAAAATAGGAATAGATGGCCAGTTCCTCAGTGCAATAAGGGCCATTTATACAAAGCCAACTGCCTACATCATCCTGAATGGAAAGAGACTGAAACAGTTTCCCTTGACAACAGGAACTAGACAAAGATGCCCACTCTCACTTCTACTATTCAACACTATACTAGAAGTTCTAGCCAGAGCAATTAGACAAGACCAAAAAATAAAGGGCATCTGCATCAGTGATTGCATACACAGAGTGTCCTAAAGAATCCATAAGTAAACTACTCAAACTGATAGAAGAGTTCGACAAAGTCTCAAGATACGAGATAAGCATAAGTAAATTGGTAGGATTCCTTTATACCAACAACAAGATTATTAATGAAGAAATCACTAAATCAATACTATTTACAATAGTCACTAAGAAGATAAAGTACCTAGGAATAAATTTAACCAGAGACATATCAGACCTTTACAAAGAGAATTACAAATCCTTGCTACAAGAAACTAAGAGAGACTTACATAAATGGAGAAACCTACTCTGCTCATGGATAGGAAGACTTAACATAGTGAAAATGTCTATTTTTGCCAAAAGCAATCTACTTATATAATGCAATCCCAATATAAATTCCAGTGACATTTTTAATGAGATGGAGAAACAAATCACCAACTTTGTTTGGAAAGGGAAGAAGCCCTGGATAAGTAAAGCACTACTGAAGAAGAAGAACATACTGGGAGGCCTTTCACTACCTGACTTTAGAAACTGTTACACTGCCACAATAGTCAAAACAGCCTGGTACTGGTACAAAAACAGATAGATCAATGGAACAGAACTGAGACCCCAGAGATGACACCATCTGCCTATGAACAGCTGATATTCGACAAAGGCCCTAAAACATTAAACTGGTGTAAAAACAATTTCTTCAACAAATGGTGCTGGCAAAACTGGATATCCATCTGCAATAAATTAAAACAAGACCATATCTTACACCTTTTGCAAAAACCAACTCCAACTGGATAAAAGGCGTAAATATCAAATCTAAAATGGTAATGCTCATCCAAGAAAAAGTAGGAACAGCAATGGAAGGTTTAATACACAACGTAGACAGACTTCAAAATCTGTCAAACAAACAACAAACAACAGAAGAGAAACAGATAAATGGAAACTATCAAGGAACAAATGCTTTTCTCATCCAAAGACTTTATTAATAGAATTAAAAGGCCACCTACAGAATGGGAAAAATTATTTCACAACTATATGTCGGACCGATGCCTGATCTCTATAATCTATAAGGTACTACAAAATATCAATAAGAAAAAGACAAATCAGCCAATTAAGTTATTGGCAAAGGAGATGGATAGACACTTGTCTAAAGGGGAGATTCAGGCAGCCAAAAAAACGCGTGCGGATATGTCCATGATCATTATCTATTAAAGAAATTCAAATCAAAACGACAGTGAGATACCATCTCATCCCAACAAGGTTGGCCATGATCCAAAAAATGCAAAACAACAAATTCTGGAGAGACTGTGGAGAAATTGGAACTCCCTTACAGTGTTTGTGGGATTGCAAAATGGTGCAACCTTTTTGGAGAGGAATCTGGAGCTTCCTTAAAAAGCTGAATATAAATATACATTTGACACAGTAATTACGCTACTCAGAAGATATCCCGCAGAATCCAGGCCATTCACACCAACTGATACATGCACACGAAAGTTTGTTGCTGCATAGTCCACGGTAGCAAAAAGATGGAATCAACCCAGATGCCTAGCAACAGAGGAATGGATAGGTAAACGATGATATACATACTCAGTGGAACACTATGCAATGATAAAGAACAACGATGATTTTAGGAAACATCTCATAACCTGGTTTCAATTGGAGGACATTATGTTGAGTGAAAGTAGTCAGCGACAAAAGGACAAATATTGTAAGAGACCCCTATGATAAGAACTTAAAAACAGACTCATGCATAGAAGAAAAGCCTCTTTGATGGCTGCAAGGGTGGGGAGGGAAGGAGGACGAGGGGGGAGGGTTTAGATTCGATAGTTGATAGAAATTTGGTTGGGTGATATCTGTGACAGCACACATTAGAAGGAAGATCAATATTAACTGGACTTCATCATAACATGATTACTCCTCCCATCTTAACCCAATATTACAATGACAGAGCAACTGGGGCAGGGGGCTGGAAACCATGCTCTTAGGGAAAATCGAAGCCAATTGGCACAACTAGCAGTTTGCTAAGGGAGCCCTCTGTGCGCCACATTAGTCAGTGGCATCTGGAATCTTAAAAGCTGCCAAGCTGCCATCTGAGGGTACAGCAAATGGTCCCAACTCAGCAGGAATGGATGATCACCAAGGACCAAAATGACGTGGAAGAAAGAGAACTCAAAAGACAGAGAGACCCATGTGAGTAGGTGACTACATCAACCTGTGACCAGAAGAGCTCGATGGTGCCTGGCCACCACCAGTGCTAGCCATGATGGAGCTCACAAAGTTGAGTCTCACTGTCAACACAAGAATAAAAAGGGGTACACCCTGAGATCTTCATTAAAAGACCACAGTTGATGGTCCAGGGGCCTCAAAGTTCCCCTGGGAGCATGGCACCTGGCCCTCATGCTACTCCTATCCGTAAATCATAATGGAGGTCAACTCTTTGGGCAGGAATGGATTGGACTTGGTGACACAGAGTGACCATATCATGTGTGCACTTTATGGTTCTGTGTATCTATAGGATGTCATCCAGCTGACCTCTTACTGGAGGAAGGGGAGTGGGTGGAGAGGAGGGGATAGGAGATTGTTGGGAAGGTAAGACATGTATGGAGCAGAGTGTGCTGTCACTGGGCAGGGAGAGCAGTGGAAGCTGCATATAGATGGGCATGCAGATTTACATGGGAGTGTACATTTTCATTCAATCTTAAGGAAAAAAAAGAATACAGCCAGGAAAACCTTATTGAACAGCTGTACTCTGTACCATACAGGGTTGCCATGAGTTAGAATTGACTCTGTGGCAACAGGTGTGGCCTGGTTTGGTAACAAGAATAATTTATTAAGACAACTTCAGTTTAAAAAAGTCCCTGCCTGAGTACAAAACACCAAGTGACTGGCTGTGCCTTTAATAAAAGCCTTCATCTCTAGTCCGTGAATTCTTTAGGTTCAAAATTCTTGCATGGAGGGGAAAGAATGGAAGGGAGATTATTAGAAACAAAACCTCCATCGTATCTGAGGTGACAATTTTATTTCCCTAGCCTTAAAGTATTTCTCATTCCAAAGCACTAAAGCCTTCTTAGAAATCTGGGACATAGAGGGTCTATGGAAAACATGGTTCCCAGACTCTCTGTTAGCCCATAACTGAAACCATTCTCAAAGCCAACTCTTCAGACCAAGACTGGACTGGACTAGAAGACATAAAATGACACTGGCAAAGAGTGCTTCTTGTCTTAACTGGGCAGCTCCAGTTAAGAGGCAAGGTGAAAGGGCAGAGGGGGACAGGAGATGGTTGAATGAGCATGGGAAATATAGGGTGGAGAGGAGGAGGTTGCTGTCACAGTGTGGCGAGAGAAGCTAGAGTTACATAGTAGTGTGAGTGTAAGTTTTTTTTATGACAAATTAACTTGGATTGTAAACTTTCACTTTAAGCACAATAAAATATTTTTTGAAAGAAATCTGGAATATGAATTCTAGCTTCTTCTCCTTAACAAATGTAAATAGTAGTTTTAAAGATTATCTGTTGTTACTTTCCCAATATTTCTATATCAAAGGCTAGCTCCTTAAAACATAAGCATTTATGTATGTAATGATCTCTCCTCACACACTTGTCTGTCAGTTTGTCAAACTGTGGGGGCTTGCATGTTGCTGTAATGCTGGAAGCTATGCCATCAGTATAGGAGGGCCACCTATGGTGAACAGATGTCAGCTGAGTTTACAGACTAAGACAGAGTAGGAAGAATGACCTAGCAGTCTACTTGTGAAATGAATTAGACAGTGAAAACCTTATGATTAGGGGCGGGTAGTGCCAGAAAATGAGCCCCCCAAGTTGGAAGGCACTTAAGAAAAAACTGGGGAAGAGCTGTCTCCTCAAAGTAGAGTACACCGTAATGATGTGAATGGATGTTCATTGCTGATGTGGCATGACTCAAAATAAGAAGAAAGAGCTGCAAACATCCATTAATAACTGGAAAGTAGAATGTACAAAGTATGAATCTAGGAAAACTGGAAATCATCAAAAATGAAATGGCACACATAAACATCAATATTCTAGACATTAGTGAGCTCAAATGGACTGGTATTCACCATTTTGAATCAGAAGACCATATGGTCTACCATGCCAGAAATGACAACTTGAGGAGGAATGTGTTCGTCATCAAAAAGAACACTTCAAGATCTGTCCTGAAGTACAATGCCGTCAGTGATAGGATAATATCCATACACCTACACGGAAGGCTAGTTAATGTGTTCAAATTTACACACCAACCACTAAAGCCAAAGATGAAGAAATGGACAATGTTTACCAGCTTCTGCAGTCTGAAATTAACCAAACATGCAATCAAGATGCATGGATAATTACTAGTGATTGGAATGCAGAAGTTGGAAGCAAAGAAAAGGGATGGAAAATGTGACCTTGGTGAAAGAAATGATGCCAGAGATTGCATGATACAATTTTGCAAGACTGACAAATTTTTCATTGCAAATACCTTTTTCACCAACATAAATGGCAGCTATACACATGGATCTCACCAGATGGAATACACAGGAATCAAATCAACTGTATCTGTGGAGAGACAAGAGAAAAGTTCAATATCAACAGTCAGAACAAGACCAGGTGCTGACTGCAACATAGACTATCAATTGCTCATACGCAAGGTCAAATTAAAACTGAAGAAAATTAGAAGAAGTCCATGAGAGCCAAAGTATGACCTTGAATATATCCCAGCTGAGTTTAGAGACCTCTCAAGAACAGATTTGATGCACTGAATGCTAATGATCGAAGACAAGATGAGCTGTGGAGTAGTATCAAATACAGCATCTGTGAAGAAAGAAGAAGGCCATTTAAAAAACAGGAAAGAAAGAGAAGACCAAGTTGGATGTCAGAAAAGACTCTGAAGCTTGCTCTTGCACATCAGGAAGCTAAAGCAAGAGGAAGAAATGCTGAAGTAAAAGAACTGAACAGAAGATATCAAAAGGTGGCTCAAGAAGACAAAGTGCAAAGAGCTGGAGATAGAAAACCAAAAGAGCAGAACATACTCTGCATTTCTCAGACTGAGAGAACTGAACAAAAGAACTTTGATCTTGAGTTGCAATAGCAAAGGATTCTACAGAGAAAATACTAAGTGACTCAGGAAGCATCAAAAGAAGATGGAAGGAATGCACAGAGCCATCATACCAGAAAGAAGCAGCCATTTGAAGAGGAAGCATACGATCAGGAACTGATAGTACTGAAGGAAGAAGTCGAAGCTACATTGAAGGTATTGGTGAAAAATAAGGCTCCAGGAATTGATAGAATATTAATTCAGATGTTTCAACAAATAGATGCAGCCCTGGAAGTGCTCACTTGTCTATACCTAGAAATTTGGAGGACAGCTACCTGGCCAACCTACTGGAAGAAATCCATGTTTCTGCCTATTTCCAAGAAAGGTGATCCAACTGAAGGCACAAATAATCAAACAATATCATTAATATTACATACAAGTAAAACTTTGTTCAAGATCATTCAAAAGCTACTGCAACAGTATGTTGACAGGAAACTGCCAGAAATTCAAGCCAGATTCAGAAGAAACAGGGATATCATTGCCGATGTCAGATGGATCTTGGCTGAAGGCAAAGAATACCAGAAAAATGTTTACCTGTGTTTCATTGACTGTGCAAAGGCATTTAACTGTGTAGATTATAACAGATTATGGATAACATTGTGGAGAATAGGAATTCCAGAGCATTTAATTGTGCTCATGAGGAATCTGTACATGGATCAAGAGACAGTCATGTGAACAGAACAAGGGGACACTGCATGGTTTAAAGTCAGGAAAGGTGTGCATCAGGGTTGTATCTTTTCACCATGTCTTTTCAATCTGTATGATGAACATATAATCTGAGAAACTGGATTATACAAACACGAATGAGGGATTGGGATGGGAGGAAAACTCATTAACAGGTTTTGCAGGTGACACAGCCTTGCTTGGTGGAAGTGAAAAGGATTTGAAATACTTAGTGATGAAGATCAAGGACCACAGCCTTCAGTATGGACCGAATCTCGATATCAAAAAAACAGGTATCCTCACAACTGGACCAGTAAGCAACATCTGGCTAAATAGAGGAAGGATCGAGATTATCAAAGATTTTATTTACTTGGTTCTCCAATCAATGGTCATGGAAGCAGCAGTCAAGAAATCAAAAAAATGTATTGCAATAGGAAAATTTGTTGCGAAGGACCTCTTTAAAGTGTTGAAAAGTAAAGGTGTCACCTTGAAGACTAAGGTGGGCCTGACCTAAGTCATTGTATTTTCAGTCACAAGTGAAAACTGTTCAGTAAGTAAGGATGACAGAAGAAGAATTGATGCATTTGAACTGTGGTGTGAAGAATATTGAATGTAACCATGGGCTGCTAGAAGAGCAATCTGATTTGTTTGGGAAGGAGTACATCCAGAATGCTCTTTGGAAGTACAGATGGTGAGACTTTTGGACATGTTGTCAGGAGGGATCAGTTCCTGGAGAAGGACACAGTGCTTGGCCAAGTAGTCAGAGAAAAAAAGCAAGACCCTTAAGGAGATGGACTGACATAATGGCTGCAACAACTGCCTTTAAGCACAAAAACAATTGTGAGGATGTTGCCAAGCTGGTCAGTGTTTCGTTCTATCTTCCATAGGTTTGCTATGAGTTGGAACTGACTCAGTGGCACCTAACAACAACAAGGATCTTGACTACATTATCTTACTAGTTATAAAAGAGTCTAGAGTTAACTGGCAAAAAAATTATTTTAAAAAGAAACCTGTTATATTTTTATAAAACAGTAATCTTTGTATAATACTAAGAGATTATGAAAAAAGCATGCTCTATGGAAACAATTTTTGTTGAAAATCTAGATCACAGCTGATATTTGTTAGTGCTGCAGGTTAATCAGTGACATAATGAGAAACTACCCTATAGGTGTGTATTAGAAAATTTTAGAATAACATTTTGAGAATTTGTTTTAATTCTTTTTATCTGTAGAACTCAAATCCTCACGTAAAGCAATAGTTGCTGAGTTCCTTTTGAGCTCATTCTGTTCTCAAATGCAGGATGGGGGCGGGAGAATACTCGGTGCCCTATGCCTTGTTTGTTGCAATTCAAACTCCTTTGAGTTTACTTAGTCATGGAACAATATCCACCCACATCAAAATAAAGAACAGTTAGCAAGGAGAAAACACAAATATCAGTGAAAGTCGACAAGAATGTCACATACCATTGGTTTGTTTCTTGTACTTAGAAGAAAACGACTCCTTGTTTTTAGAAAAATGAGTAGTTAATAGCTGATTTCTCTAGCACTCACGATCTTTGACTGTCATAGGGTCCAATGTTTTCATGTTTCTTTTATAGGGTAGGGAGATTTTTCTCTTTTTATTGGTCTGGAATAACCATTTTAATCTAGAAGTCATTGTATAAAACCTCAGGAGTAGTTTTCTGTCTCCAGAGTAGACTTCTCATTTAAAAAATGGAATGGATCCACTGAAATTTAGAGAAGTAGATATACTTAGAGAGTCTAGTTAGCATAAATGTTGTCCTTTCTGGGTGAATGGGTTTTTTGAAATAATTAACAAGTTGAGTTTTCACAGAAAACTCTAGAAATGGTGATATTTAAAAAGTGTAGCAGTGTTTACTTAGGAAAGTCATCAAAAGAAATATAAATGACCAATAAGAATATAAAAGAATGCTTAATTTCACTAATCATCAAAGAAAACATTTTTCCCCCATCGAATTGACTTTTTTTTTTATTGTGATTGAGTGAAAGTGTACAATCCGGTTTAAATTTGCATGCCTGCCTATGTGCAGCTCCTACTGCTCTCCTTGCTCGGTGACAGCACACTCCTGCTTTCTGTTCTATATATATCATATCCTCTTAACAATCTTCTGTCCCCTCTTCTCCACACTCTCCACTCCCCTCTAGTAAGAGGCCAGTAGGACAAAATCCTGTAGATGCACAGAACCATGAAGTGCACACATGATGTGGTCACTCTCTGTTGCCGAGTCCAATCCATTCCTGTCCAAGGAGCTGACCTCTGTGTTGGTTTATGAACAGGTCTAGGGGCTACGCTCGCTGGGAACCTCTAGGCCTTCAGACCATCAACTGTGGATCTTTTAGTGAGTTCTCAGGATGCACCCCTTCTTATTCTCATGTTGCCATCGAGACTCAACTTTGTGAGCCCCATCACGGCTGTCTTTGGTGGTGGCTGGGCACCATCTGGTTTTCCTGGTCACATGTTGATGTAGTCACCAGTCATGTGAGTCTTTCTGCTTCTGAGTTCTCTTTCTCCCACATCATTTTGGTCCTTAGTGATAACCTGTTCCCGCTGAGTTGGGACTGTTTGGTGCATCTCAGATGGCAGCTTGCTAGCTTTTAAGACCCCAAATGGCACTCACCAATATGGGGTGCAGAAGACTCTTAGCAATAGGCTAGTTATTCCAATTGGCCTTAATGTCCCTGACAGCATGGTCCCTGGACCCCCACTTCTGCTACTCTGTCCTTGTAATATTGGGTTAAGATAGGAAGAGTTTTCAGGTTATATTGAAGTCCAGTTAAATTGATCTTCTTTCTAATGTGTGCTGTCACTGATTTCACTCAACCAAATTTCTAGCAACTATCTAATCTACAACCAGCCTTCTCCCTCCCTCCCTCCCTCCCTCCCCTCTTTTCTCCTGTACGTGAGTCTGTTTTTAAGTTCCTATAGTAGGGGGTCTCATATAATATTTGTTCTTGTGCCACAGACTAGTTTCACTCAACATAATGTCTTCCAATGGAAACCAAGTTATGAGATGCTTCCTAAAATTATCCTTGTTCTTTATCATTGCGTAGTGTTCCACTGAGTATATATACCATAGTTTATTTATTCATTAATCTGTTGTTGGGCATCTGAGTTGATTCCATCTTTTTGCTATTGTGGACTGTGCTGCAATAAACATTCGTGTGCATGTATCTGTTTGTGTGACTGCCCTTGCTTCTGTGGGATATATTCCAAGCAGTGGGATTACTGGGTCAAATGGTATATCTATTTCCAGCTTTTTAAGGATGGGCAAATTGACAAATTTTTAAAGATAATATTCAAACTTTGCAGAAAGGTAATATAAAGAAGATCTTAGAGTTCAGACTAGGGAGCCACTAGTTACTATCTGTGTGAATTTACGGAGTTAAAGCAACCTGTCAGTCTCACTGTCCTCACCTATACAAATCAAAACTGAAACCAAATCTATTGCTATTGAGTTGATTCTGGTTCACAGTAACCCTATAGAGCAGAGCAGAAGTGCCCCACAGGATTTCCAAGCGTGGGATCTTTATGGAAGTCGGCTGCCACATCTTTCTCCGGTGCAAATTTGCTGGTGAGTTCAAATGACTGACTTTCCAGTTAGCAACTGAGCGGTCAACCACTGCATCACCAGGGGTTATTTGTCTGTGCAGCAGGAATAAGCATAGCACCTACATCATAGAAGATTTAGCGAGTAAGTGCGAAACACTTAGTGCTTATCACAAAGTAAACCTTATATGTTGCTTCCTTACGTGTCAGAGCCCTGGTGGCTCAGTGGTTCAGAGCCACCACTGTTAACGAAAAAGTCACCAGTTTGTAATCCACCAGTATACTCCTTGGAAACCCCATGGGACAGTTCTACTCTTCCTGGCTTTTATTACATGCTAAATATCTCCAGGGTATACAAGAAATTGGCATCTGTGATTGCTTCTGTGGATTGAAACTTCTGCGGGCGGGAGGTGAAGTGGGGAAGGAGACTTATTTATTATGAGATACCAGATGCTCCCAGACTTGCTCTGCTCACCTGTTTTTAGTCTCATTAATTTTTCTCCATGCCTGTAGGGCAAGAGAATCATCCAGCAGTCCAATTTACTATACAACTAATTCCAAACAATTCAGTAAGTATTCGTGTCCTAAAAACCTTACTACACCAAACCAAATCCATTGCCATCAAGTTGATTCTGACTCATAGTGACCCTATAGGAGAGAGTAGAACTTCCCCACAGAGTTTCCAAGCAGCATGTGGTAGACTTGAACTGCCAGCCTGTTGGTTAGCAGCTGTGGCACTATGCCTACTAGGTTTGAAAAAATAATTTACATAAACTGAAGGAGAAATCACTATGTTTACCTAATTCTTAAGCACAATTATCACTGGGATCTGTGTGTGTGCACTTGTTAGGCTTCCTGCAACTACGCAACCCTTGGAATCAAATTGGACACCACCACCCCTCATTACCTGTCCCACAATGATTTTTTTGAAGGTACTTGCTTTTTATCACTGCACCTACCAAAATCCAGGCATTGCAAAGGTATGAGGTCATGGAAAGAAATGTAGTGGGACTTAGTGTTGAAACTGTGTGCTTCCCTGAGCCAGTAGTTAGTTTGGTGTCCAAAAGACATTCTGATGTCTTCCTCTAAAACTTAAAAATATCCCTCGTTGTCCCTGTGAGTTTTTTGTGCCCAGGTATGTAATTTGAGAACTGCAGCTGTCCAGCATTTATAGTTTTTGAATCTCGTTGAGGAGCCAGTCCACTGGGACATAAAATATATTGGTTTTCTTCCAATAATTTTTACCTAAAATATCCCCAATATCAGACTCTCAATTCTCATTGGATAGCTAGTGCCTGTCTTAGTCATGCAGTGCTGCTATAAAAGAAATGCCACCAGTGGATGGCTTTAACCGAGAGAAATTTATTCTGTCACAGTCGAGTAGGCTACAAGTCCAAATTCAGGGTATTAGCTCCAGGGTAAGGCTTTGTCTGTTAGCTCTGAAGGAGGATCACTGTTGTCAGTCTTTCCCTGGACTCAGAGACTCTGAGGTGCTGAGACCCTGAGTCCAAAGGACACACTCTGCTCCTGGCCCTGCTTTCTTCTGTTTCCTTTATAACCCAAGAGGTAGCCCAATACAATCTTATAGAGTGAGTCCTGCCTCATCAACACAACCATTACCTACCCTCCCTCATTAACATCATAGAAGCAAGATTTACAACATATAGCAACATCACACAATTCCAGGAATCATGGGCTAGCCAAATTGCTAAACACATTTTTTGGTGGACACAATTCAATCCATGACAGTCCCTTAAAGACATTTGGAGCTAATTCCTGAACTTTCAATGTAAACTGCACTTGTGCTTTGGAACCTCCTGTGGGAATGGGGTGTGAGTAGAAGTAGATATTTGCCCCTCTTTCCTCTGCTGACATCTCTGATGTTGAGGAAAGAAGTATGGGGAACTTAAGTAACTTCCTACCAGGTACCAATCCAAGATTTGTGAGGCTTGAAGCATATGAAAATTTGTAAAGTGTGGACTGGCATGAGCTCTGTGAGGGACCAGTGCCTCTGCCCCCTTATAGTGCATGAGGAGAGGAGTTCTTTGGAAGGCTCTGGGAAGAATGCAGCTCCCCACTGCACAGCTGCCCAACATAGGAGATCCTGGTCTAGTTGGCTTCTTACACTGGCGTCTCAGGTCTCCCATGACCTCATCTAGTGGGCAGCCTTTTTGAATGGGTTAGGATATTTTAGGTAAAAATTATTGGAAGAAAACCAATATATTTTATGTCCCAGTGGACTGGCTCCTCAAGTCTAGCAGTCTTCCATGGTGGCCTCTCAATTCATAAGAAACTGACTTCATCCTTGGGGGGCGGTGGGAGGGGGATTCAAGTCAAAGTGTTGGTCATCAAACTCATGTCTTCCTTCTTCTCTGTTTTCCCCCCAGCTCTGATCAAAGGTTTTCTGATCAGCAAGAACTCTGGAGCAGGAGTCCAACCAGAAAACAGAAAGTGTGCACTGATTATGGAGGTGAAAGGATTTACAGAGGTGATTTATCATAGGGTTGGTTGTCTCCTAGCTTTTCCTAGTAAGCCCAGGGATGGGGTCTTGAAGGCTCCCTGAACCTAGAATGAGAAATTTTTAACATATTTTCTCCATTGTCCTCAGCTGCAATTCTGGAACAAAAGAAAAACCTATAGGAAGTGTTGTGTTGTACTTTGATTACCTATTGAGCAAGTACAGCAATAACATATATTAAAAATAGAGATAGGACTCTCCATCATAAAATTAACACTCCCATGGGCAATACCTTTCTGAGAATTCAATTTGGCAACATGGAAGAAGTCTTTAAAATGTTCTTAAGGATATAATTACAGATGTAGAAAGATTAATGTACAAAGGTATGCATTATATTATTTAGAAGGAATATCTGTATTTCTAATTATTCAGAATTGGAAATTATCTCCATTTCCAATAATAAGCAAACAGTTAAATAAGTTGTGCTGTATCATCATGTTGTTTTCTTTAGGTGCTGTTGAATTGGTTATGACTCATAGCAGCCCTATATGCAACAGAACAAAACACTCCCTGGTCCTTTGCCATCTTCACAATGATTACAGTGTTTGAGCCCATTGTGCAATCACTGTGTAAGTCCCACTCGTTGACAGTCTTCCTCTTTTTCACTGACTCCCTACATTACCAACTATAACGTCCTTCAGGGACTGGTTCCTCCTGACAGCGTGTGTCAAGTGTGGGAGATGAAGCCTTGCCATCCTTGCAAGTCAGAGGAGCACTCTGACTGTACTTCTAAAACAGACTTATTCCTTCTTCCAGCAGTCCATGGTATGTATATTCAATATGCTTTGCCAACAACTGTAATTCAAATACATCAGTTCTTCTTTATTCACTGCCTAGCTTTTCCATGCATATGAGGCAATTCCAAACACAGCTTGGCCCACTCCTCAGAATATATTCTAGAGAAATAAGAGCTGTCACACAAACAGACATATGCACACCTGTGTTCATTGTGGCATTGTTCACAATAGCAAAATGATGACAACAACCTCGGTGTCCATCAACAGATGAATGGATAAGCAAACTGTGGTACACACAATGGAATACTATGCAACAACAAAGGACAATGATCAATCTGCAAAGCATCTCACAATGTGAATGAATCTGGAAGGCATTAAGTCAACCGTAAAAGGATAAATATTGCATGAGACTACTACTATAAAAACTCAGAAAAAAACAACATACAAAACGAAATAATTTTTAATGGTTATAAGGCAAAGGAGGAATGCAGAAGGCAAAACACTAAATAGACAATAAATAAGTGGTAACTTTGGCAGAGAATAAGACAACACCAATACTGGGGAAGCCAGCACAGCTTGATCAAGGCAAGGTCATGGAAGCCCATGGACATATCCTAACTCCCTGAAGGACCGAATTACTATGCTGAGGCCTCTGGAGACCATGGTCTCAGCAAATACCTAGCTCAGCTGGCATAATATAGTATCTTAGTCAACTGTTACAGTTCTAACAAAAACACCAAAAGTGGATGGCTTTAACCAGGAAAAGTTTAATGTAGAACAAAACTCTAACCTTCCCCTAAAAAAGATGATGGGGTGAGTGTACTGATTTGACAGATACTCAAGAAACCCTGAGAATATGGCCCCTGAAAACATTACAGCCTAATGAAGTCACTCCTGAGGTTCACTCTTAGACAGGCCCATAAAAAAAAGTAAGACTAAAAGGGCACAGCAGTTCAGGGTCAAGGACAAGAAGGAAGGAAGAGACAGAAAACCTGGTAATGGGGAGTCCAAGGTCAAGAAGGGGAGTATGTAGACATGTCATGGAGTTGGCAAGCAATGTCACAAAACTAGGGTCGCCATGAGTCGGATCCAACTCGACGGCTCTTGGCTTGGCTTTAATTGTTTAATGAGAAATAGTCTGCTCTGTAAGCCTTCACCTAAAGTAGAACAAAAAGAAAAGAAAAGAAAAGAACATATCATGGCTTCAGTTAGGCACATCTCGACTGTATCATGAAAGTGGAATATTATATAGCCATTCAAAGTCTAGTTTTTTTAAGTTATAAAGACTGGGAAGTAATTACCATAGGTGCCTTTCATTGCATTTCCAATGTAACTTAAACTTTTTCTGTATTTTAACCATCACTTTCTATGCTGATAATCCTCCACTAGACAGTACAGGTTAAGAGCCTGCTCTCTGATATAAGATAGATCTTGGTGCCAACCTAGTCTCTCTTACGTATTATCTATTTACTCTGAGTGAGATACTTTAATTTCAGAATGTCAGTTTTCTCCTGTGTAAAACAGATATATCAATATCTGCCTCCCTGAGTGCTGTGAGAAGAAAAGCAGACATGTAATAAAAACCTTTAGTACAGTGCTTGACACATAGTAAATACACCATAAATACAATCTATAATTTTCATATTATTATTTTGATTCACTGTGGCTACTCAAGTAGCTACTACAGTTTCTGGCACACATCAGAAATTTAAAAACTGGCTAAATCATGAATAAATGCAAAAAGAGAAATGTTATACAAAATTGTCCCAATTACATTTTCAACTGTCTATAAATGAAAATAGATGGTTTTTTTTAAAGTATCTTTTTCTGCACTTTCCAACACATTTTCTATTTTTAAAATGTGATGTGCCTAGAATCAGAAAAATTAAATTATTAAACTTTTAAAACTCTGTTTCTATCCACATAATCTATTAAAGACTTTCACATTTTGTGTGTGTCCATAAACCCATATACAAGAATTGACAATGAAGTTTGTGAATTCATCCTAGAAAAAGTGTTACATATCTCATTGCTGTATATCACTACAGTCACCTTCAAAGCACTCCCCTTGGGAAGCTATGCACCGATGCCAGTGCCTACTCCACCAGTGCTTCAAAGCAATTTTGAAACTCTTCTTCTGGCGTGGCCACCAGAGATGTTGTCATATTACCCTTGGTGTCCTGAATATCATCAAAATGTCTTCCTTTCAATATTTCCTGTATCTTCGAGTCAAGAAAAAGGTCATCGGGGGTCAGATCAGGTGAGTAGGCAAGGTGTTCCAATAGAGTTGTTTACGGCTAAAAACTCCTTCCCAGATAACTATACACTTAAGTTCATGAACTTGCCACCGTGCTGCCATGAGCAATGGCCGTTCCAGAGAGTTCCAAAATTGCTTTCAAGAGTGGACTAGGTGTTGGTGTCTGTGCGTTAGTTTCCCAAGGAAAATATTTCAAAGGTGGCTGTACTGATGCTCAGCAATGAGGTATGTAGTACTTACAACAATTAAGTTCGTGGACTTTTTTGTCAGACCTTGTACTGGAGTCCTACAGAAGCCTGTGCTTCTAGGAGTTTCCAGGACTCCAGAGTTGTCTTACAGGAAGCAACGTTCAACCTGGGCTTACATGAAAATGCAGATGTTTTATTTTCTTTCTTGTGCCTTTTTTACATCTGAGAAATAACAATCTAGTTTAAAGGAAGTGGCACAGTCACCAGATTGAACAGTCCTTGCTCAGGAGAAAAGAAAACCCTTTTAGGGGACAGGGGTGCTAAAAACATGGGTTCGGTGCTAAGGGAGCATCTAAAAGTATGTTGAAAAAGAAGAGATGAAGAAGAATACAAAAGTGTGTGATAGATGGAGAAAGATAACTATGCTGGATGGAGCTGCCCAAAGCCTGGGACCTGATCCAGGATGCCTGTCCCAGAAGTACCCACTGCCTTGATTGAGAGGGTAGAGAACAGGGCCAATGAGAAGGGCCATTATTGGAATCCCAGGACTGTGGGCCAGAAGCACACCCCCTCCTCCTCTCTGTGAGATTCTCTGTTTTGTATCTCAAGAGAGTCACTGAAAATACAACCTAATCTTATAGATTAAGTCCTGCCTCATTAACATAACTACTTCTAAGCCTGCCTCATTAACATCATCCCTACTGCCTTTGAATCAATTCAGACTCATAGCAACCCTGTATAGAAGTTAGGATCTGCAGCTCACAGGATAATTACATCAGATCACAGAATGGTAGACAACTATACAATTAGTGGAAATTACGACCTAGCCAAATAGCAATTGGGGGGTGAGACGTAACTGAATCCATAACATACCCCATTTCCTCACTTCGATATACTTTCTGTGACTGAGTGGTACAATGGCTAATGCATGTGACTGCTAAATGAAGGTTTAGAGATTCAGGGGTGACTGAGAAGAAAAGCGTGATCACCTACTTTTGAAAAATGGAACACAATTCTACTCTGACACACATGGGGTTGCCACAAGGTGGAGGAGATATACCTTCTCCCTAGTGGCAGCAAAGTACAAGAAGTTGCATGTGACAGGTCTGTGCCTACACACTCAAATGCACTAGTTTGTATATGATTGTTTGCCATTCTAAGGAGACTATCCCTTAGCAATTGCTGTTCTTATCTCCCCACCTTAATGAGAATATCAAAAGTGTTATAATGATGTGGTAAAATTAAAATGTCTCTTGGGTGATTAAGTATTTTATTGACTGTTATACTACTCTCCAACTAGTAATGTCACATTCAAGAAAAACATTACTGCCTTCTATAAGAATTACTATCTTAACATTCAATCTCCTGGTAGCATTAACAGACTGCATGAAAGATCATAATCTTTTATTATTATTGTTGTTGTTAAACATTTTTAATCATTTCAATTTTTTCAAATTGTACTTTAGATGAAGGTTTACAGACATGACTTCTCATTAAATAGTACATTTTGTTTTAGGACATTGGTTAACAACTCCATAATATGTCAGTGCTCTCCCTTCCCAAACTTGTGATCCTTAAAACCAGCTTTCCTGTCCCCTCCTGCCTTTTAGTTCTTCCTGCTGGGCCAGCATGTCCTTTTAGTCTTTTTTTCTTCTGTATCACATCAAAGGGGCCAATTCTTCTTCTGTCTTCCTTATCCATTGTCCAGCTTTTGCATGTATATCATACAGCTGAAAATACTACAACTTGACTCAAGTCCACCTTAGTCTTCAAGATGACATCTATACTTTTCAATACTTTGAAGAGGTCTTTTGCAATAGATTTTCCCAGTGCAATGCATCTTTTGATTTCTTGACTGTTGCTTCCATGGGCATTGATTGGAGAACCAAGTAAAATGAAATCCTTGACAACCTCAATCTTTTCTCCATTTATCATGATGTTGCTTACTAGTTGTAAGGACTTTTGTTTTCTTGATGTTGAGGTTCAGCTCATTCTGAAGGCTATGGTCTTTGACCTTCATCAGTAAGTGTTTCAAATCCTCTTCACTTTCAGCAGCAAAGTTATGTCATCTGCACTGAGATCATACGCTATGTACAACTTTTATCCTGCAATTTTTCCTTACTATAGTGTAATGATCATTGTAATTTGTCATTAAAAACTCCTTGAAAATATAATTTCTGAAGATAGTACAACATGCCAATATTGCATAGAGTTATATCATACTACCATCTTTAGAACTCTATGCCACATTGTCATATTACACAATCAAGAGGAAAAATTTGTGAACATTTAGGAGTTCCAGAACAAGGAAGAAAATAAAAAACATGGAGAAGATAGTTGAAGATTTAGTGGCAGAAAGCTTCCAAAATATCCTGAATGAGGAAAACCTGACCATCCACGATGCTGGTTGAACCCCATGTAGGATGGACACCAAAAGAAAAGCACCAAGACATATCATTAAACTTGCCAAAGCCAAAGAAAAAGAAATAAACCTGAGGGTAGCTTGAGAAAAAACAAAGTCACTTATAAAGGGAAAGCAGTTACTGAGCTGTGATTACGTGACAGAAACTATGCAGGCAAGGAGGCAATGGAATGACACATATATAAAACCTTGAATGAGAGAGACTGCCAACTAAGAATAATACATCCTGTAAAACTCACTCTCACATACAATGACAAAATTAGGATATTTCCAGATAAACAGAAATTAAGGGAATACATTTAAAAAATTACATTTATAAGAAATATTAAAAGGAATCCTTCAGTTAAAGAAACAACACTAGACAGTACCAGCCAGACACCAACCTAGGTAAAGAATCCTCAATAATAAAACAAAGTTAAAAGACTTAATGAGATGTCAATGTTTAAATGATGACAGTGTTAAAGCAACAGAAGAGTAATACACAGTGGAAGTATATAACTTTCAAAAGGAGAGACAGTCAGGGCAATGTAAAGTAGTAAAAGACTGCTTCAAACTTAGAAAGATAGAGGTTAATTTCAAGATAACCACTGTCATGGATTGAGTTGTGTCCCCCAAAAGTATCCTTCAACTTGGCTATGCCATGATTCCCAGTATTGTGTGCTTGTCCAACATTTTGTCATCTGATGCGATTTTCCTATGTTTGGTAAATCCTGTCTTTATAATATTAATGAGATAAGATTAGCAGTGTTGTGTTAAAGAAGCAGGACTCAATCTACAAGATTAGATTGTTTTGGGGTCAGTCTCTTTTGAGATATAAAAGAGAGAAGTGTGCAGAGATATATGGGGACCTCATACCACCAAGAAAGCATCAGGAGCACAGTGCATCCTTTCAAACCAGGGTCCCTGTGCCTGAGAAGCTCCTAGACCAGACAGTGATTAATGACAAGGACCTTCCCCCACAGCTGACAGAGGAAACATTCCCCTGGAGCTGGATCCCTGAATTTGAGCTTTTAGCCTACTAAGCTGTGACCAAAAAAAAAAAAAAAAAGTTTTGTTGTTACATTCATCCACTTGTAGTATTTCTGCTATAGCAGCACTAGATAACCAAGACAACCAAAAAGAACATTACAACCTATGCATCGGAATAAAAAAGAAGAAAAACATAAAGTCTGAGTAACCACAAAATCTATAATATGGAAAGAAAAGAAAAGAAAATCCTCAAACAAAAGGAACTCAGTACAGGAAAGTAAGAGGAACAAAGAAAATGTCATCACTGCAGGAAAAAGTGCACTATAACAATAAATTCATACCTCTCAATAATCACACAGAATATGAATGAATCAAATGCACCTGTTAAAAGACAGAGAGTGGCAGAATGGTTTTTAGAAAACACCATATGCTATATACAAGAGACACACCTTAGACATAGAGACAAAAATGTAGTAAAAATCAAAGAATGGAGAAAAAACATATCAAGCAAACAGCAGGCAAAAAAAGGCAGGAGTAGCAATACTAACCCCAGATAGAATAGACTTTAAGGCAAAATCAATCATGAAAGACAAGAATGGACATTATATAATGATTAAAGGAAGAATCCACCAAGAAGACATAACTTTAATAAACATCTGTGCACCCAATGACAAGGCTCCAAAATATGTTAAACAAATCCTAACAGCACTGGAAATAGGCAATAATAATAAGAGACTTCAACACACCACTTTCAGTGAAGGACAGAACATCTAGAAAGAAACTCAACAAGATACAGAAAATCTAAAGGTCCAAATCAATCAACATGACCTAGACACATATAGAACACTCCACCCAACAGCAGCTTCTTTTTCAACACATGAAACATTCTCTGGAATAGACCACATCATAAGCTGCAAAGCAATCCTCAATAAAATACCAAAATAATACAAAACATTCTTTCTGATTACTATGCCATAAAAGGTAGAAAAGAATACAGGAAGGTCATGGGTAAAAAAATCTAATATATAGAAACTGAATAAGGTTTTGTTTAAAAAAAAACTGGGTAGCAGAAGAAATCAAAGAAAAAAAACTAAAATATACCTGGAATTAAATGGAAATGAAAATACATCATACCAAAACCTTTGGGACACAGCAAGGGCAGTGCTCAGAGGTCAAATTATAGCAATAAATGTGTACATCAGAACAAAAATGGGCCAAAATCTAAGTGTTAACTCTGGAACTTGAAAAAGTAGAAAATAACAAAAGAAGCCCATGGACAGCAAGAAAAAAAGGAAATAATAACTATTACTCAATGATTGGCTGTCACTGAATTGGTACCTATAGCTACCCTATAGAACTGTCCCATAGGGTATTCAAAAAGCTGCTGGTGGATTCAAACTGCTAAATTTCTTCTTCTTCTTTTTAATGTGGTTTGGGTGAATATTTATAGGTCGAGTTAATGTCTTGTTCAAAAATGTTGTTTGGTGACTTGGGTTGCAATACACACAGTGTGACAGCACACTCTCCCTTTCCACCTTGGATTACCTGTGTCCATTCAACCAATTCCTGTTGCTTTCTGCCTCCTCATCCCGCTTTTGGACAGAAACAACCCATTTGGTCTTGTATATCTGATTGAACTAAGAAGTATATTTCACATGTGCATTATTTTTTGTCTAATCTTTGAAGAGTGAGATTTGGCCATGGTTTCAGTTTTGAATTAACAGAGTATTCAGGCATCATAGTTTGGGGATTTCTTCCTGTCTCTGTCAGATAATTAAAATATACATTAAAAGCACAAGAAAAAAAGAAAACATGAAATTGGATATCAGAGGAGACTCTAAAATTTACTTTTGAACATCAAGTAGCTAAATCAAAAGGAAGAAGTGATGGAGTAAAAGAACCAAACAGAAGAAGACAAAGTACTATAATGACATGGGCAAAGAGCTGCAGATAGAAAACCAAAGGGGAAGAACGTGCTCTGCATTTCTTAAATTGAAAGAACCGAAGAAAAAATTCAAGCCTCAAGTAGCAATAATGAAGGACAAATATTAAACAACACAGGAATCTTTGAAAGAAGATGGAAAGAATTATACCAGAAAGAATTGATCAACATTCAGTCATTTCAAGAGATAGCATATGAGCGGGAACTGATGGTACTAAAGGAAGAAATTGATGCTACACTGAAAGCATTGTGAAAAACAAGCCTCCAAGAATTGATGGAATATCAGTTGAGGTATTTTGACAAAAGGGTGCAGCACTGGAAGTGCTCAGTCATCTATGCCAAGAAATTTGGAGGATAGCTTCCTAGCCAACCAACTAGAAGAGACCCGTATTTATGCCTATTCCCAAGAAATATGATCCAATCAAATGTGGAAATTATCAAGCAATATCATTAATATCACATGCAATTAAAATTTTTCTGTAGATCATTCGAAAGTGGCTTCAACAGTTACTGACAGGGAACTGCCAGAAATTCAAGCTGGATTCAGAAGATGACATGGAACCAGGGACATCACCACTGATGTCAGATGGATCTTGACTGAAAGTAGAGAATGCCAGAAAGATGTTTATTTATGTGATATTGACTATGTACAGGCAGTTGACTGTGTGGACCATAACAAACCGTGGATAACATTGTGAAAATGCAAATTCCAAAACATATAAGTGTGCTCATGAGGACTCTGTAGATGGATCAAGAAGCAGTTGTGTGAAGAGAACAAAGAGAAACTTCATGGTTTAAAGTCAGGAAATGTATGTGTCAGGGTTGTGTCTTTTCATCATACCTATTCAATCTGTGTGCTGAGCAAATGAGCCAAGAAGATGGACTATGTGAAGAAAGTGCCTCAGGATTGGAGGAAGATTCATTGACAACCTGTATTGTACAGACAACTCAAGTGAAGAGAACATGAAACACTTATTGATGAAGATCAAAATGACTTCCTTCAGTGTGGACTACACCTCAACATCAGGAAAACAAAAATCCTCACAACTAGACTGGTAAACAGCATCATGATGAACAGAGAACAGACTGAGGTTGACAAGGATTTCATTTTAGTTGATTTCACGATCAACACTCACAGAAGCAGCATTTGAGAAATCAAAAGACACATTACATTGGGAAAACCAGCTGCAAAAGACCTCTTTAAAGTGTTCAAAAGTATAGTTGTCACTTTGAAAACTAAAGTGCACCTGACCCAGGCCATGATATTTTCAGTTGCATCATATGCATGTGAAAGCTGGACAATGAATAAGGAAGACAGAAGAACTGATGCCTTTGGAGTGTGGTATTGGAGAAGAATACTTAGTGTGTATTACACACTGCCAAAAGAATGAACACATCTGTTCTGGAAGAAACACAATCAGAGTGCTCCTTAGAAGCAAGGATGGAGAAACTATATCTTACATATTTTGGACATGTTGTCAGGAGGATCAATCCTTACAGAAAGACACCGTGCTTGGTAAAGTCGAAGGTCAAAGAAAAAGAGGAAGACCCTCAACAAGATGGACTGACACAGTGGCTGCAACAAGAGGCTTAAGCATAACAGTGATTGTGGGCATGGCCCAGGACTGGGCAATGTTTCTTTCTGTTGTACATAGGGTCACTATGAGTTGGAGGCAACTCAATGGTGCATAACAACTACCATCTTCACTAAACTTTCGTTAGTAGCTGAACTTTTAATTATTGCACCGCCAAGGCTCCATAATAAAGACTAGAGAAGAAATAAATCATAAAAAGAAGAGAAAAACAATAGAGAGAATCAACAAGACCAAAAGTTAGTTCTTTGAAAAGATCAGCAAAATTGACAAACCATTGGCCAACCTGACAAAAGAAAAACAGAGGAAGAAGTAAATAACCTAGATAAGAAATGAGATGGGGGACATTGCAACAGATTCAACTGAAACAAAAATGACCATAACAGAATACTATAAAAAACTGTACTCCAATAACTTTGAGAACTTACAAGAAATGGAGAAATTTCTAGAAACACACTAGCTATACAAAGCAACACAAGCTGAGATAGAAAATCTGAATATGCCCATAACAAGGAAGAGATTGAAGAAGTAATTAAAAGGGAGAAAGAGAAAGAAAGAAAACTCCTAACCAAAGGAAAAGACCTGGCCCAGGCAGCTTCACTGGTGAATTTTAGCAAACATTCAGAGAACAGCTGACATCCGTACTGCTCAAACTATTTCAGAGCATAGAAAAGAAATGAATGCTTCTGAATTCATTTCTATAAAGCCAGCATAACCCTGATATCAAACTCAGGCAAAGGTACCACAAAAAAAGAAAATTGCAGACAGGTATCTCTCTTGAATATATAGGCAAAAATTCTCAACAAAATTATAGTCAATATATTTCTGCATCATATAAAAAAATAATAATACACCATGACCAAGTAGAGTTCATACCAGGTAGGCAAGAATGGTTCAACATGAGAAAATCAATCAGTGTAAATCCACCAGATAAACACAACAAAAGAGAAGAATCACATGACCATCTCAATCCACCCATAAAAGGCATTTGATAAAGTCCAACACCTGTTACAGATTTAAAAAAGAAGAAAACTTCTCAATCAAAAAGGAACAGAAGGGAAATTCCCAACATAATAAACGGCATCTATACAAAACCAACAGCTAAAATCATTATCAACAGAGAGAGGTTGAAAGCATTTATCCTGAGAACAAGATAAGGATGCCCTTTTTCACATCTATTTAACATTGGAAACCCTGGTGGCATAGTGAGTTAAGTGCTGCATCTGCTAATCAAAGGGTTGGCAGGTCATATCTGCCAGGCGCTCCTTGGAAACTCTATGGGGCTGTTCTACTCTGACCCCTAGGGTCTCTATGAGTTGGACCCAACTTGATGGCAGTAGGTTTTTAGGTCTTTATTTAACATTGTATTGGGAGTCCTAACCACAGCAGTAAGGCAAGGGAAAAGAAATAAAAGACATCTACACTGGAAAGGAAGAAGTAAAGCTATCTCAGTGTGTGGATGATATGGTCTACTGATAAAGAACTGCAAAGATTTCACAAGAAAACTACTGCAACTAAAAGAAGGATTCAGCAGAGTAGCACGATTCCTGTACACCAAGTTCTCTACAACAAAGAGAACTTGGGCAAGGAAATAGGAAAACAATGCCATTTATAATAGCTCCTAAAAAGATACAATACTTAGTAATAAATTTAACAAAGGACATAAAAGGTCTATACAAAGAAAACTACCAAAGACTACTGCAAGAAACCAAAAGAGATCTACTTAAGCAAAAAATTTACCAGGTACCTGAATAGGTAAACTCAGCATTGTGAAAATGTCAATCTTACCCAAAGAGATCTACAGATACAATGCAATCTCAACTCAAATATCAACAGCATTATTAAATGAGATGGAAAAACTGATCACCAACTTCCTATGGAAAAGAAAGAGTCTCCAGATATGCAAAGCATTACTGACAAAAAAGAACAAAGCAGTAGGTCTCGCACTACCTGATGTCAGAAACTATTGTACACAGTGGTCAAAACAGCTTAGTACTGGACAGTCACATCGACCAATGGAATGGAACTGAGAACCCAGATGTAAATCCATCTTCTGGTGGGCAGCTAATCACTGACAATCATGTCCTTTCAATGGGGAAAAGACAGTCTTTTTCACACATGGAGCTGACAAAACTAGATGTCTGTCATAAAAAATGAGACAGGACTCACACCTCACCATACACAAAAATTAACTCAAAATGGATCGAAGACCTAAATAAAAAACCTAAAATGATAAAAATCACGGAAAGAACAGAGAAAACACTTATAGCCCTAACGAATGGCAAGAATACAAACCATAAATAACAACATGAAAACACCAAAAGATAAACTTGGTAAGTGGGAGCTCCTAAAAATTAAACACTTATACTCATTAAGAGATTTCACCATAAGAGTAAATGGACAACGTAGAGACTCAGAAATTTTTTTTAGCTACAACATATATGCCATGCCAAATGTCACTGCCTTTGAGCTGATTCTGACTCAAAGCAACCCTTTAGTCTGAGCAGAACTGCCCCATAGAGTTTTCAAAGAGCACCTGGCAGATTTGAACTGCTGATGTTTTGATTAGAACACATAACACTTAACTACTATGTCACCAGAGTTTCCTACAACATACATAACAAGAGTCTAATCTCTAAAATCTATAGAATACTTCAACAGCTCAACAGCAGATAACCCAACTAAAAAATGAGCAAACAGTATGAGCAGACACTTCACCAAAAGAGACCGTGAGGCAGCTAAGAAAAATCTGAGGAAATGCTAGTGGTCATTAGCCATTATCATTCTGACCCCGGGCAATCCTATTGAAAAAACAGACAACAAAAAAGCCCACTGCTGACCAATCAGGTCTAATTTATAGCGACCCTAGATGTCAGGGTAGAACTGCCCCATAGAATTTCCAAGAAGCATCTGGCTGAGTTGAACTGCCGACCTTTTGGTTAACAGACATAGCAATTAACCCACTACATTACACCACCAGGGTTTCCGGCAATCCCATTAGAGAGATGCAAATCAAAACAATGAGATACGATTTGACCCTGACGTTACTAACACCTGCACACACACACACATACCCATACACAGAAGATAATAAATGTTGGAGAGACTATAGGGAGACTGAAACTCTTACACAGTGCTGGAGGAAATGCAAAATTGTACATGCCCCATGGTAAACCATATGGCTCTTAAACAGCTAGGAATAAAAACACCCTAAGATCCAGCAATCCTGTTCCTAGGAATATATCCTAGAGAAATAAAAGCTATCACACAAATAGAAACATGCACACCTATGGATTGAATTGTATTACCCCCAAAACATGTGTCACAGTTTGGCTGGGCCATGATTCCTGGTATTGTGTGACAGCTTCTATGTGTTATAAATCCTGCCTCTGTGATGTTAACGAGAGAAGACAGACACGGATCGTGTCAGCCAGGCATGGCTCGATCTGTGTTTGTATTGTGCATTGAGAAAATGTTTTGGGATACAGACGAAAGGGAAGCAAGCAGTGAATTGGGGGCCTTATATGCCGAGAAAATTAGCAGTGCTGGGAACAGAACAGCAATGTTTCGACCTGGGGTCCCTGTGCCTCAGAAGTTCCCAGTGCAGAGGCAGATTGACAAGGACCTTCCCCCATACAGAGCTAACAGAGAAAGACTTCCCCGGGAGCTGATGCCCTGAATTTTGACTTTTAGCCTGCTTTTCTGTGAGAAAATAAATTCATCTTTGTTAAAGCTATCCACTTGCAGTGTTTCTGTTAGAGCAGTACCAGATAACTAAGACAACACCTGTTCACAACAGCAAAAAGATGGAAACAACCTAAGTGTCCATCAGCAGACAAACGGATAAGCAATTTCTGGTACTTATACACAACGGAGTGCTACGCAATGATAAAAAAACAATGATGAATCTATGAAACCTCTCACAACATGCATGACTCTGGGGGATGTTATGCTAAGTGAAATAAGTCAATCACAAAAGGGCAAATATCGTACGAGACAGCTGTGATAAAAACCTAAGAAAAACTTTATACAGAAAAAACAAAAACTCAAAGCCTTTGATGATTGCAATGAGGGGCAGGGAGAGGAAATAACTAACTAGATAACAGACAGATGTTAGCTTGGTGAAGGGCAAGACAACACACCATATAGAGGAAGTGAGCACAACTTGACCAAAGCAAAATCATAGAAACTTCCTACATACACCCAGACACCTTGAAGGACTGCATTACTGAGGGTTGGGGACCATAGTCTCAGAAGATGTCTAGGTCAACTGGCACGACATAGTTCATAAAGAAAATGTTCTATGTCCTGTTTTGGTGAGTAGCGTCCAGGGCCCTAAAACTTCTGAGCAGCTATCTAAAATCTATTGGTCCCATAACAGGAGCAAAGGAGAATAAAAAAAAAAACAAAGACACAGGGAAAATACTAGTTCAAAGGACTAATAGCATCCACAGGCTTCACCAGCCTGAGTCTAGGACTAGATGATGCTAGAACACTGTGACAGGGACCATAATATAGAGTCCTGGACAGAGTGTGACAAAAATGCAGGGCAAAATTCAAATTCAGGGGGGAAAAAAAAGACCAGAATTACTGGCCTGAGCGATTAGAGGAAATCCCAAGACTATGACCTTTGGACATCCTGCTAACTCAGAACTTAAGCAACTTCTGAGTTCCACCTTTCAGTCAAAGATTAGACAGGCCTGTAAAACAGACAATAACCCAAGTGAAGAATATGCTTCTTAGTTCAGTCAACTATGGGCAACATCTGTCCAAACGCAGACTAGGCAGCAGGAATGGACAGAAAGACTGGACGAAGGGACAGAAAAACTGGACAAATGGACTGAGAACCCAGGGTAGAAAGAGAAAGGGAGAGACTACAGATGTATTGTGGGGATTGCAACTGATGTCATAGAACAAATTTGCATATAATTTTTTCGAGAGAAAAACTGATTTTCACTGTAAACGTTCACATAATACACAATTTTGTTTTAAAAGTCAGTTTCTTCCCACAATATGTATCAAAATATATTTCAGGGGAAAAAAAAGCTTCAGGCAGATTATTGAGTTAAATGTAAAAACAAAACTAGATGAACATTTCATCTCTGAATAGAAAATATAATCTTAAATAACATGGAAGTGGACTTTATAAAAATTTTACATTTCTGTTAATAAAATTGTTCATCCCCTAAATTAAAAGGCAAATAAAAAATGTAAAAAACAAACCTCATTGCTCCCATGAGAGCAGAATATATCACATTAACAAACAAAAACCAATGAGATGTCTTAGTCATCTAGTGCTGCTGTGACAGAAATACTGCAAGTACGTGGCTTCAGCAAAGAGAAATTTATTTTCTTACAGTCTATTAGTCTAGAAGTCCAAATTCAGGGTATCAGTTCCAGAGAGAGGCTTTCTCTGTTGGCTCTCAAAGAAGGTCCTTCTCGTAAATTTTCCCCAGGACTAGGACTAGGTTTCTCTATGCACAAACCCCAGGTCCAACAGGATGCACTCTTCTCCCAGTACTGCTTGATTGGCGGTATGAGGCACCCTGTCTCTCTACTTACTTCTCTCTATTACATCTCAGAAGAGACAGGTTTAAGACACTATTTAATCTTGTAATCTCATCAGTATAACTACCTACCAATAATTCATCTCGTTAACATCACAGTGATGGGATTTACAACACGTAGGAAAATCACACTAAATGATAAAATGGTAGACAGTCACACAACACTGGGAATCTTGGCCCAGCCAAGTTGACAGATATTTTGGAGGGATACCATTTAATCCATGACACCAAAGAACTATGTATTTGTCTTCTCCAAACTGTGAGTACTCTCATGATGGGGACTATACCTTAGTTATTTCCTTTTCTTGCATCCTTGCTTGGTGTCTAGCATATGTTTATGAAAAGAAAAGAAGAAAAGAGATAATAAGGAAGTGAGGAATTAGAATGGAAGGACTGAGAAAAAGAAGGGAGGCCTAACAGGGGTTGAGCAGGGCTAAAGAGTAAAGAGGCTTCCTCAGCTGGGTCCACCAGGACACCAACTGCTGGTGGAGGCAGGTGGCTCTTTAAAGAGCGATTTTGACCAGAAGAGTTGACCCAAGTCAAACAAAAGAAGTCAAAAAAAGTGTTCTAAAGAGCACTTTATCTTATTCCTTTGGCTATCCCAAAGCGTCATAGCTCTGTACCCAATGAAGAGAATAGACAGAGTTGGCTTTGAGGCTGAGCTTCAGAGAGGCAGACCAGGAAGTAACAACAGAGTCCTACAGAGACCTTTCTGCCGGCAGTCATCACGCTGCAGCCACATTTTGGTGTTCACAGGGACCGAGCCTTACTGACTGCAGTGTGCCTTGTCGGTGAAAGGGCTGCAGCTGGGGAAGGACATGTGAACAACACGGACTCTGAGAGTGCAGCCTTTATATAAAGCATCCCCACTCCACCCCACAGCCCCACTGTACTGTCATAAATCTGACAATTTCTGGTCATGCCATTCGGTTGCGTCTATTATTGCTCACACCATAAAACTATAATTTGTATTGGAAATTGGCTGGTTTGGTTGTTATTTATTCAATAACAGTGATCTTATTTGTAAAGTTAATAGGCTATGAGGGCTGCAATTAAGGCTGCTAATATAATTAATTAAAAATTATGAAACATGCATCCGCTTTGGAAAAGAGTTTGTCAGTTTTCTAAAAAACTTAAGTTTACCCTATTACATTGCAATAACACCTTCATTGTAGATTGAACTGTGTCCCCCCAAAATATGGGTTGTAAATTCTATCAGCTGTATCTGTGGTTATAATCACATTTGGGAATGAGTTATCTTTGTTATGTTAATAAGACAGGATTAGAGTAGGGTGTGCTTAAGTATCTTTTGAGATATGAATGAGATTAAATAAGAAAGAGAAAGAGAGACTGGGAAAGAGAAATGGCAAGTCACATGAAGATCACCTAGGAACAGAAACGCAGAAGAGACAAGCTTCTTCCAGAGCTGGCATGAACAGAAAGGCTTTCTCTATAGTCTACACCCTGAATTTGAATTTCTAGTCTCCTAAATTGTAGAAAAATAAATTTTCATTTATGAAAGGCATCCATTTTCAGTGTTTCTATTATGGCAGAAATACCTAAGACAGTTAAGACAAAAATTGGAACTGAGGGCTGGATGTTGTTCTGCACCTAAAATGTGGGAGTGATTTTTAAATTGGGTAATGGTAGAGGCTAGAAAAATTTTAAGGTGCTGACTAGTAAAGTCAAATACTAGAAAGATGTTTACTTGTGTTTCATTGACTATGCTAAAGCATTTGACTGTGTGGATCATATTAAATTATGGCTAACATTGTGGAGAATGGGAATTCCAGAACACCTAATTGTACTCTTAAGGAATCTGTATGTGGATCAAGAGACAGTCACGCAAACAGAATATGGGGGCACTGAATGGTTTAAAGTCAGGAAAGGTGTGCTTGGGAGATGTATCCTTCCACCATCTTTTTTTAATCTGTATGCCAAGCAAAGAATCCAAGAAGCTGGATTATACAAAGAACAAGACATCAGGATTGGAGGATGACTCATTAACAACCTGCATTATGCAGACAAAACCACCTTACTTGCTGGAAATGAAGAAGATTTGAGACATTGACTGATGAAGGTCAATGAAGCCTTCAGTATGGATTGCGCCTCAACATCAGGAAAACAAAAATCCTCACAACTGGATCAGTAAGCAACATTGTCATAAACAGAGAAAGAGTGGAGGTTGTCAAGGATTTCATTTTACTTGAGTCCACAATCAACACCCATGGAAGCAGCAGTCAAGAAATCAAACAATGTGTTACAGTGGGAAAATCTGCTGCAAAGGACCTCTTTAAAGTATTGAAAAGTAAAGGCGCCACCTTGAAGACTAAAATGTGCCTGACTCAAGCCATGGTATTTTCAATCATATCATACGCATGTGAAAGCTGGACCATGACCAAAGAAGACAGAAGAAGAACTGATAACTTTGAATCGTGGTATTTGAGAAGAATGCTGAATGTGCTATGGACTGCCAAACAGATCTGTCCCGGAAGAAGTAAAACCAGAGTGTTCCTTGGAAGCAAAGATGGCAAGACTGCTCCTTACATACTTTGGACATGTTGTCAGTGAAAGGGAGGCCCTTGGCCATCCCAAATCCATCTTACTACAAACAGTAACACTGTGGTTAAGACAACCATGTTATCAGTATTGAGTCCTGAGAACTTGATTTCCCCCATCCATTAGGATTTATGTTGTACTAGTCAATAAGTCACACGGCTATTCTTTCCTCTCAAGAACATTGATTAATTGCTCTGTTCATCCCCTTTCAGTTATTCTCTAAGACTACGGAACCAAATCACCAGGTAGTTGGATGATTATCAAGCACCCACTTGTTGGAGCCATGGAGACCCCCACAAAGGGTATTGTTGAAGCATCAAAAGAATTACTTGTGTGGACTGGGAAAAATACTAACTAGCATCCGCCCCGTAATCAACCTATATGACCTCCAAGCTTAGCCTACGCATGCAGGCAAGCTTTGGAGGAACTGATTCCTCCCTGCCTCTTGTGTGGTAACACTCAACAAATGTCCTCATTTAATCACCTCGCCGCCTGTCTCAGTATTGGCTTTGTGGACAGGCAACACAGATCCACAATTGTGGTTACATCAGGAAGGATCTGTCCCTGGAGAAGGACATCATGCTTGGTAGAGTGGACGGTCAGCGAAAAAGAGGAAGACCTTCAACGAGATGGATTGACACAGTGGTCACAACAATGGGCTTAAGCATAAAAACAATTGCGGACATGGTGCAAGACTGGGCAGTGTTTCATTCCATTGTTCATAGGGTCGTTACGAGTCAGAATATACTTGACAGCACCTAACAACAACAACAATAATAAAAGCCTAGATTGCCTTGAAAAGAGTGTTCGTAGTATTATGGACATCAAAAGTGATGCCGGTGTGGGCTCAGACGGAGATAAGAGAGCTAAGAAAAAGTCGCTGTCCTTTTAGAGAATACATACAGCAGTGGAACAGAAAGTTGACAGAAATGTGAATGCTGATGTGTTTCGGACAAAGTTTTAAAAGAAAATAACAAACTTGCGATTGGACAACGGAAGAAGAAAAATGCTTTTTATGCAGTGGCAAAGTACTTGTATGAGCTATATTCAAATGTTTGGTGGAAGGTATAACTTGTATGTGATGAACTTGGATATCTGGCTGATGAGATTTTAAAGTCAGATTTTATAGCAAAATTAAAATATAAGAGAAAAGAGATAGACTTAAAGATGAACAGTGTAAAATGAAAACAGAATTTACGGATTTGGAAAATTATGTTGTACAAGATGGCTGTGAAATCTTTGGTTAAAGAGCTTAAGCCTATGACTGACGGATTTCACCAACTACACAACAAAAAATCCATCAGTGTATACTGAAGGGGACAGAGAAAGAACAAAAGGAAAAAATTGTCTGCCTCCTGGCACTCTAGAGGCAGGAAATAAGTCAAAGGAGCTACACCCACACAAAAAGTAAAAGACCATCACTGAAGCAGCTCAGAGATCAGCAAAACTTGGAAGGAGTGTGAGCAACAGGGCTTCATCAGTGCCAAAAGGTGGGCCTATGGTGTCCTGGATCTCAAAGCGTGGGGCCACAGCCTGGTAGGTTTCAAACAGTCATCTTGACCACCTTGGTTCCAGACTGTGGTGCTGCTTTTAAGGTGTTCTAGGGCTAGGGAGCTACAACCTAAAGCTGAGGTGGGTGAGACTGTCAAGTTTTAGCATTGCCTAAAGTAATATTGTTTTCTGTTATATGGGATATTGTTATTCACTGAGCCATGCATTCACACCCTCTCGAGGTCTCAGAACACACCAAAATCTCTATCCTTAAATTCATTTAAAATTGTGCACAGTTTGAGCTTACCTACTGAACATTTTAGATAGGAATAGAGAAATTAGAAATTCTTGGTTTCTATGTGTCTCATTTACTTTGTTTTTAACTTTATTGAGTATAATCTAAATAATTTATACATCATAAAACTTACATGTAAAAAGTATACCATTAAATCCTTTTAAGTTAACCATGTTGTTAGTCTCATCATCCCAATATTGCTCTTTGTCCATCTACCATCACCCACCAGGAAGCCACTGATCTACTTTCTGTCTCTATAGATTTACCTTTTTGAGACATTTCATATAAATAGAATCATATAATACGTGGTCCTCTGCTCATTCATGTAGCTATAGGGTCTGATGAACTCAAGACTGGCAGATAAAATGACTGGCTGTTGGCTCAAACTGGAGGTCAGGTGATGACGAGCCAAATGCACGATCCAGAGCAGAACAAAAAGCCAGTGAGCTTTACTAGGAAGTCCGTACATACGGGATGCAGGCCATGACTCCAAGGGACATGACCTGGTAAGGGTATTGCCATCACACTCTAACCCTCTTTAACATAAAATTACAGTCACAAAGTGGAAGACAACCACGCAATAGTGGGAATCATGGTCTAGCCAAATTGATATTCACATTTTTTTTTTGTGATTGACTGAAAGTGTACAATCCAGTTTAAATTTGCATGCCTGCATATCTGCAGCTCCTTCTGCTCTCCTTGTCCAGTGACAGCACAGTCTTCCTTTCTATTCTATACATGTCATATCCACCTAACAATCGTCTGTCCCATCTTCTCCACTCTCTCCACTCCACTCTAGTAAGAGGCCAGTAGGACGACATCCTACAGACGAAGAGAACCATAAGGTGCACACATGACCCAAGTCCAATCCATTGCTTTCCAAAGAGTTGACTTCAGTAATGATTTATGATCAGGGGCAGCATCAGGTCTAGAGGCCATGCTCCCAGGGAAACCCCCAGGCCTTTGGACCATCAATTGCGGTCTTTTAGCTGATATCCACATTTTTGAGGGTCATAATTCAATCCATGACACAGATGCAGACAGAGAAAGTGAGAGCCCCTTTAGACACCCACATATATATACCTTGGATGCAGGCCACACTCCAGGCACAGAAAGGTGTAACCTAAGGAAGGGTGAGAACTTACATTTGAGTCACATTCTCCTGCAAGGCTGTGACTCAAAATACACCCTATACCAGTCCTGTTTCATTAACATGTAAAAGTTAGGATTTACATCACATGAAATGGAAGACAGCTGTACAATATTAGGAACTGTGGCCTAGCCAAGTTTACATATAACGCCAATCATCGTAGGTTCCATACTTTATTTACATAGTTCCCCCACTCAATCACTGTGTGAATCATAAAGACCATGGCTAGAAGGGCCATATTAAGTAATTCCTTGCACTATAAAATCTTAAAAGTTATTGAGGACCCCAAAGAACTTAGTGTATATGTTTACTTTGTGGTTGTAGAGAAGGGTTATATCTGTTAACATTTATCATATTAGAAATTAAAACTAAGAAAATTTAAAAATATTAATGACTTAAAAAGTAGTATTACATGTTAGAAAATAATATATTTCATGCAAAATAACTATCTTTCTGAAAAAAGGTTAGTGAGATGAAATAGCAATTTTTAAATTTTGCATTAAACTCATTTAATGTCTAATAAAAAACAGGTGGATTATTTCTGCCACATTTAGATCTATTTCATTACATTGTTTTAGTTGACATGTATAAAGTTCACTTTCCTTCAGATATGCAACTGGAAAAGAGTACCTGGTGGACCCCCTGACTTATCCGGATTACAGTCTGAGACCTATTTTTAAAAAATAATCTACGGCCATCGAGTTAATTCCAACTCATAGCAACCCTCTAGAGTAGAACTACAGAGTAGAACTGCTCCATAGCGTTTCTAAGGAGCGCCTGGTGCTGTACCAACTGCCAGCCTCTAGTTAGCAGACGTAGCACTTAACCACCACGCCACCAGCCTTTCCAACGCGTTGCTGTAGTTGAAATCACAATTTTTGCCATTGTATGAACAACTCTAGCAGACACAAATACTGTATGTGTGAAAAGACTAGAAATAATTCCATTTTGAAAGGGTTTCCTATGAGTTGTTATAAACTAGACAACTCATTAGAACATTTTTATTACTTTGAAAAACCCTTCGGCTATGCACTTGTTCTTTGCTCCAACCGAAAAATTTATTTGCCGAGTTAAAGCAGACCGGCCCCATGGCTCTGACCACACGGTGGCGCCCAGGCCCACTTTTTGTATGTAGTCACTGGCAACTTGGTGGCAGTGGGTTTGGTTTTTTGGTTTTGCGGTTTCCTTGATGCGGGATTAGTTGATGAAGTCAACGTGAGAAACTTCGTTTTGTTCAACACAAGAGCTGAATGGGGAGGATTAAGCCCAGGAAAAGGAAAATTGAAGACTCACTCATTAGCGTTAACCCATTGCCATCGGTTGATTCTGACTCCTAGGAGGAATATAGGTCAGAGTAGAACTGCCCCATACAGTTTCCAAGTAGTGTCTAGTAAATCTAAACTGACAATTTTGGGGTAGCAGAGGTAGTAGTTAACCACCACCCCACTACAGTTTCCAGTTAAAAGACTAGGATTACGAGGACTGCCAGTTAAGTTTGTGAACTCATCCTAGAAAAAGTGCTACATTCCTCATTGCTGAATATCACTATGATCAGTTTTGAAGTACTCCCCTTCGGAAGTTATGCACTGACTCCAGCTCCTGGTCCACCCTTCAAAGCAGTTTTGGAACTCTTTCTGGAGTTTGCTGATAACTTTGAGTTGCATGAATCTATGATTTAGTCTGAATCCAGTAGTATTCTTTGGTTGCTAGCAATACAGATCAACTTTGGTTAATCTTGTCCACAGAATAAAGTCCAATTTGCTTAATAAGATTTGTAAGGCAATTCATGATTTGGCCCCTGCCTATATCTAGTCTCAAAAGTCCTTCAGGCATCATATGGCCCAACCATACTGCAATATACCCTCCCCTCCTCTGCCCACACCTTAACTCTGCACTCTTCTTATCTGATCATTTTCTACTGTTATTTAGGTCTCAGTAAAGGCATCACTTCTCATTTCCTCTGGGAGGCCTTTCCTAATCCTCTAAACTGAAACAGGTACTCGTGTAGATAATTCATGTAGATACTCTCTGCAGTACTCTTCTTTCCCACTGAGACTATTGTATTATCATTGTCTAAATGCTTCACTCCAGTGTGAGGCCCAAGAGGTAAGAAGCATGTAAACCTTCTTCATGGGAATCCTAAACACAAAGCACAGTCCTGGAACATAGTAGATGCCCAGAAAACTATTTACTGAATACAAGAAGAATGTCTGTCCTGGGATAGTGCCAGTCACTTAGCAGGTGTTCATTAAATACCTGTCAGTTGAATCAAGAATTCAGAGATCTTTAGAGGATTTTAAAAATCTGTTAAGATAAATATAGGCACACATAGATTCTTATAATGAGATGATGTGATGGTTAAGGTTGTGTGTCCACTTGGCTAGGCTATGTTCTCAGTGGTTTGGCAGATATTATGCAATCATCTTTAATCTTGTGATCTAATGTGATAAGTCAATTAGCTGAAAGCCAAGCAGCTGAAAACCAGTCAATTGCCTTGGGGTGTGGCCTGCATCCAATATATATGGATGCTCTGGCAAACACTCTCTGGATCCTGCAACTGACTCATCGTCTTCTGACATTCAGTTCTTTGTATGCAAGCCAGGAGCCTACCACCTGACCTACAGATCTTGGAATTTGCCAGCTTTCTCCTGACCTGCTGATTTTGGGTTCATCAGCCCCTGCAAACACATGAGTCAGGAAAATCCTGATATCTGACCCGTGAATTTGGGACTTGCCATCCTCCATAACTACATGGCAGAGTATATGGATGAGTATCCAGAAGAGGTAAAGCAGATGGAGACCTCTTGTTTCAGAGCCAAATGGAGGCTGCTGGGAGGCCAAAATGAAGACCTGGCCTCACATAAACATTCTCCTCCTGGAAGAGTCCACCATGACTCCTCAAATTCTTTCTTTCCTCGGAGGGTTCATCGCAATACCATAGATTCATCTCCTTATAGAAGAGTATGTCATGACTCCCCAGATTCATCTCCCTCCCAGGAGGGTCTGTCATGGCTCCTTAGACACTTCACAACCCAGGAGGTCCTGATTTCCTGGATCTTCTACATCCAGGAAGCTTCATCTTAATCCTTCACACGTATCTCCTAGGAAAGCTCATCATGACTTATCAGATAATTCTCCTCATAAAAGGGCCCATCACAATTCCTCAAACTCATCAGATCGTTCAGCTCCATCACAATTCCTCAGATGAATCTCCCTCCAGAAAGGCTTGTCATGATTCCTCCAATTTGTCAGCTAACATCCCTCATACCCAGAACCAAAACAGTAAAGCTCCAGAAAAAGCAAGTCTTCCACACTGGAAGGGACCAGGACCCTCTCATTTATCACTTCCAAAGGACAGCAACTTTGAGTAGTTGCCTCAGAACTTGGAGCTTTCATTGAAGCTATTCAGCTGGGAAATATCAGAGTTACACCTTGGAGTCTTCTTTTTGTCCAAGTAACAGCTGCAACGCCCTTGACTCAAATTTTTCTCCTTTGTGGCATAAACCTGTGAGAAATAAATTTCAAAATGGTCCATTTTCAGAATAAGGGGAACAAGGGCTAGGGTAAAAATTACTAGCTGACCCAGGGCACAAACTATTAGGTGATGTGGCAACCACACAGCCCATATACTTGGGGTATGTGTGTGCAAACAGAATGAACTTGAGGCTGGGGGGGAGCTCTTCAGGAAGTAACAAATGTGACCATAAAAGGAAATTATAGAATTTAGGCAATATCTGGGGCAGACTGATCACCCCATAGTACTCAGCCAATGAGAAACCGGGGGAGGGACTCACTAGTTTGGGGTAAATGTTTGTGAAAAACTGTTTTCTCATGCCAGCCTACTCTCTTTTCTTGTTGGCTCTGGTGCCTGATTTTGCAAAATCAATAAAACCTCACTCTTGCTAGCTGAATTTAGATTGGATTTCTCAGTGTTCATCTGATAAAAACATTGGTGATAACCTATTGGTGACTTCATAAGGGATAAGGCAGCCTGCCAGTTACCAAAAGGAATCAAGATGGTATCCAGGGTGGCAACAACATTTCTCACAAATTTGGGGGGCTCATCCGGGATTTTCTGCCCTCTTGCATCTGTGGCCTTGGTGGGGGAGGAGATACATGAAGCCCCAGTTTGGTGGCCTGTTCCACTGAGATGCCCGCCTCCTTGCGAGAGCCAGAACAAACCTGAGATCACTGTCTGGAAGTCAGTGAGAGTGACGCGAGGTAGTGAAAGCATACTACCATGTCAACCAGGTAACCTCATGCATGTCAGGGTGGGAAAATTGGACTGTTAAGTACTACTCTGGTGGGTGGGCGTTTTTGGAGGTCGAGTATGTGTGACTGAGACATATCTTGGATACGAAGCAAGTGCACAATCCTGATTTGTTGTTCAACTCTCCCAAGAAGGAAACAGCCAGAGACCGATGAAGTAAATCTCGCAGTGTGCAAGAAACCTCTGGGGATAAGGGGGTTGAGCATGCGGGGAACCTTAGACACCAAGACCAATAGAAAATGGGAAACAAAAGTTCCAGGCCTAGGGATGGGAGAGAAGGGAACGGGAGAAGCTCCTACAGACATTCCTCCTGATAGTCCATTCGGGTTTGAGGAGACAGTCCTCGAACCCAGGATAAGGACAAACCAAAGATGATTAAATATTGCTGCTTCATCTGGCCAAAGGAACCAATTCATAGACCATCAGTGTTCTGGCTCCAGTTTGGTTCCAATAAGGTCAGGGTCTACCAGGCTCTAGTTCTCTATGTGAATGACAGGACACAGGACAATGCCTTCTTAGGAGGAAGTGGCCTATGGTCTTTGCTGGTTAATAGGGTGATCAGAATCAGCCCAAGGTGTATTCCCCCTTAAGGCAGAAAGGAGGGTCCTAAATCAAAATCCTGGGATTGCTTGTCTTGTCTGCCACCACGTATGCCACACCAGCTGAGGGTGGAGAGAAACAGGAACTGAGAGCAATGAGGGAACTGAACCAACTACTCTCTCTTACCTAGGTCTGAGAAAGGAATTGGAGCAACGTAAAAGTGACTTCCAGCAGTTTCTCCTGCCCACTAAATAAGAGATTTTTGCCGTTTGGGAGGTCCTGGTAGGCCAGTGGGAGATTGGATATGTTAACACTTCCCTCACCAGTACCGAAGTCAGAAACTTCAAGAAGGAAATGAAATCCCTTCTGGAAGAGCCCCTTGGCTGGTAGAGCAATTAGATCAGTTCCTGGGGCCCAGTTATTATACCTGGGTAGAAATGGTGTCCAGTATCACCATCCTGTTCACAGGAGAAGAGATGGGGACAATTAGAAGAGTGGCCATGTTCGTCTGAGAGAGAGAGGGCACCCTCCTGAGGGACAAGATGCTCCTCCTCTTGAACAAACATTCCCCAGTGCTGACCCGGAATGGGACAACAATGACCCTGAGGACCAACATCAAATACAGGACCTTAGAGACATGATGATCAAAGGAATAAAGAAATCAGTCCCCAAAACCCAGAATGTGGTCAAGGCCTTTGAGGTCCAACAAGAGAGGGAGAAGACCTCGTCAGCTTTCCTCCAGAGACTTAGGAACCAAACAAGAAAGTATTCTGGGTTGGATCCAGAGGACCAGGTAGGACAATGACTCTTGAAAGTTAGTTTTGTGACCAAAAGCTGGCCTGACATCACCAAGAAATTACAAAAGATTGAGGGATGGAGCAACAAGCCCATTGATAAACTATTAAGAGAGGTTCAGAAAGTCTTTGTGAGAAGAGAGGAGGAGAAGCAGAAGCAGAAAGCCAAAATCACGGTGTCTGCTATGGAGACGGTAGTCAGTAGGAGGCTAGAACAGAACATCCTTTGTCATGGATTGAATTGTGTCCTCCCTAAAATAGGTGTAGCCTTATGATCATGATTTCTTGTGTTCTACAATTGTCCTCCATTTTGTGATTTTATTGTGCTGTATGTTAAAGGATTAGGGTGGGACTATAAATCCTTTCAGAAGATCACCTCCCTGCTCCACTGTAAAGGGAGTTTCCCTGGAGTGTGGCTTGCCCCACCTTTAATCCTTGCATCCTACAAGAGACAAAAGGAAAGAGAAAAAGAGAATTGGGAACCTCACACCATCAAGAAAGCAGCACCAGGAGAAGAGCACATCCTCCAGACCTGAGGTTCCTGCTCCAAGGTGGTCCCTGGACAAAGACTGATACAATACAGGACTTTTCCTCCAGAGCCGACAAGGGGGTAAACTTTGCCCTGGAGCGGACTTCCTGAATTTGGACTTGTAGTCTGCCAGACTGCGTAAGAATAAATCTTCCTTTGTTAAAGCCATCCACTCTGTGGTATTGCTGTTAGAGCAGCACTAGCTGACTAAAACACTCCTCAAAGGAAGTGGGAAAGCAGCTGACCTCCACAGACGGCAGGGAAGGGAGTCCTAGACCAGGTTTCCAAGACCACCAGTGGATGCTACAAGTGTGGGAAGACAGGTCATTTTAAAAGGGAGTGCCCAGAATTAAAGAAAGAAGAAAAAGTGACTTCCCTCATGACCTTTGATGAGAACTAGGGGGCTCCAGGGTTCCTTATGACTAAGCCCCACCAGCAACCTTTGATAAACCTGAGGGCGGGGCCTGAAGGGGAGGAAGTGACTTTCCTAGTTGACATTGGGGCTGTCTGATCCTCCCTGACCTGCAACCAGAAGGCACCAGCATGTTATCAGACAAGCTGACAGTGCAGGAAGTTAAGGGCAGAGGCTTCCAGGTTCCCATATTTCAGAAAATGTTACCCAGGAATGGACTCAATCAAATAAAAGAGAGACTTTGCTACGTTCCTGAGGCAGGGGTGAATCTTTTAGGACCTAACTGTAAGATTGGGGTTAGGGCTGGGAGTGGAGGAGGGTTGAGTAGAAGTAATGATGAGACTTCTGACTGAGGAGTAGGAAGAAAGAACTGACCCCGAGTATGGGTTAAGGAAGGCAACAAGGGAGGATTGGAGATCCCACTCCTATTTTACCAGTAGAACTGAAGAAACAAGGGGAGGTGATCCGTAGAAGACAATATCCTACCCCCACAGAGGGGAGAAAGAGCTTGCAACCAATAATAGAGGATTTAGTGACAGACGGCCTCTTAGAACCCTACAACACCCCTATTCTCCCAGTTAAGAAATCTGATGGGACTTACAGGCTGGTACAGGATCTGAGGGCCATAAATCAAATTGTCCACACCTGCCTTCCAGTTGTTCCTAACCCTTAGACCCTCCTCAGTAGGCTCCCATAAGAACACACGTGGTTTAGTATGTTAGACTTAAAGGGCACATTGTATATGTGCCACCTTGAGCCTTTAAGTAGTGATCTCTTTGCTTTTGAGTGGGAAAAAACCTCAGACTGGAAGGAAGCAGCCGTACCTCTGGCCAGTGCTACTACAGGGCTTCACCAAGGCCCCAGATTTATTCAGCCAGGTCCTAGAAAGAGTTTTGGAAGAGTTTCAACCACATGCAGAAACACAGTTACTGTAGTATGTGTATGACTTACTAGTTTCAGGAAAAAACAAGGGCCAGGTGCAGGAAACTACCATTAATCTATGCAATTTCTTGGCTGGAAATGGGCTCCAGGCCTGTAAAGGTAAACTACAGTTTGTAGAAAAGGAGGTGAGGTACCTAGGGACCTGATCAGTGAAGGAAAGTGGAGGAGAAATCCACAGCAAGTTTCAGAGATTGTGAACTTGCCCCTACTTAAGACAAAGAGAGAACTCAGGAAGCTATTTGGTTTAACCAGCTATTGTCAGTTGTGTATTGACCCCTACGCCCAAAGAGCAAAAGTCTTGTACCTCAAGCTTTTAGAAGAAGAGCCTGACCCCCTGGCTTGGCTCTCCCCTGAGATTCAGGCAGCATGCCCTGATTACTGCGCGACACTGCCATCCTTAAAGAAATCCTTTCACCTGTTCACTACAGTGGATCAAGGTGTGGCTCTTGGGGTCCTTACCCAGATGTGGGGAGAGGGGAAGAAGCAGCCTGTTGCCTTTGTGTCTAAACTGTTGGAACCTGTCTCAAGAGGGTGGCTGCAATATGTCCAGGTGGTAGCCACTACTGCTTTATGGGTGGAGGAGAGCTGGAAGCTGACCTTTGGGGGGGGGCCTAATCATGAGCATCTCACACCAAGTCAGGAATATCTTAAACCAAAGGGTAGAGAGACAGGTGATAGATTCTCAAATTTTTAAATATGAGGCACTGCTACTAGAAAAGGATGACCTGGTCTTGACCACCCAGGTCACCCTGGAGGAACAAGAAGAATTAACCCAAACTGGGACCACCCCAACTAGGGAAAGGCAGATGGGAGAGAAACGATAAGCCAACCCATGATGAGGAAACGGTTGTCCACACTGCATAGAGGGAGTCGTTAGGGTCCACAAGCTATGTGTGATGCTGTGTTAAGGAACTATGGGTGTGTGGGCATCCATACTATCACCAAGCAGATATGTGGGGGCTGCACAACCTATCAGAAAATCAATAGGAAGCTATTTAGAAGGCACCCGGTGGGAGGAAGACTTCTGGGGTTGAGGCTGTTCCAGAGTATTCAAGCGGATACACAGAATTACCCATCTGCTGGTAATAGTAGATCAGCTTTCTGGCTGGATCAAGGCTTTCCCTTTGGCCTCTGCTACTAACACTGTAATCAAAATCATCCTAGAACAGGTTATGCCTAGGTTTGGTTTAGTAAAAAACATTGACTTGGACAACGAAGTCACTTTACTTCCTGAGTACTGAAGAGAGCAATGTAAAGTTTAAGTATCAGTTGGGATTACCACACTCCCTGGCACCCTTCCTCCTCAGGAAAGATGGAAACAATGAATCAGATTCTTAAACAGGAGATTATAAAACTAGTCTTAGAAACTAAATTGCCATAGACCAAGTGCCTCTCCATAGCCCTTCTCAGAATCAGGAGGACACAAAGCAAAGATTTAGGGTTATCCTCTTATGAACTACAATATGGGCTCCCCAGCCTGGGTAGGGTCACAGACCTGCCCACCATGGAAACCAAGGATCAATTTTTGAAGAACTATGTGTTGGCTCTTTGCTCTGTTTTGTCAACCCTCAGGTTAAAACGATTGCTGGCCCAAATCCCTCCCCTCAAATTTATCGTTCATCACTTCCAGCCAGGGGATTTGGTGTTGATCAAGACCTGGAAAGAAGACAATTTTCAGCCAAACTTGGAGGGCCCTTACCAAGTGCCCTTGATCACCGAGACAGCCATCAGGACCATGGAAAAGCAGTAGACTCACTATACACGGGTGAAGGGTCTGGTTGAGAAAAACTCTCCCCAGCAGAGAAGTGGTAATCAGTGGGAGGTGCGTCCCTCACCCATGGAACCCCTCAAGGTAACTCTAAGGAGGCCTTGAGAGGATATTCCACAACTACCCCTCCACAATGAAAAGGCTTTGCTCCTAGGAAATGAACAGGTTAAAATGGATTATTACTCTAGGAACAGTACAAAGTGTCCTGTGTTCACATGCCCTAGTCAAATTGGTGATTAACGCGACCAAAACTACCTCCCCACTAGTCCTCAAATTTGATGATTGTCAGGTCTTGTCATGTGGAGACTTGAACTATCAAAGACAGCTAGTGAGCTCAGATAAATAAAATATTTATGCCCTGAAGATAACCCCAATAATTGGATAAAAGAGATCTGCATTCCCGTGCCCTGGTTGGTCCAATGTTTGGTGAATGACAAGACCTGGGGGAGGACATGTAGTCCCTCATCCTCCAACTTCTTGAAGGGATTAAAGAAATGATGCACTTTTATAAGGGTGAAACCTCCCCCAACTGTAAAGAGTTAGATTGCAGCCCTTTACTGCTGTCGATCAATACCCTGGCCACCTTAAATCAATGGCCACCAGTTGCTAGGTGGGCATACAGATTGGGGGCATACATAACAGGCACAAACCCCCTTGGTAGGCTGATGCTCAAATTAACAACTGCCCCAACACCTGTTCCCTAAGCCACTCGTACTCCACCTACCAGCGATGATTTCCAGTGACTTTATAGCAACTTCAAAAAAGTAGAAGTAATAGAAATAAAAGACTTAAGGCAGACTTTAGAGATAGAGACAGTATAGGGAAGTGTGGATACTTGGGTGGAATGGGTAAAATATTCAGTGCAAACTTTCAGCAAAAGTGAATGCATGTAGCTGGTCAACTACAACCTTTCCCCTCTGCTGGGACTCGGACTGAATAGAAATGCACTGTGTGTTGGCTCTGTACCAAGACAAGGACACTTGGGGAAATGACACCTGTAAAAGCTTCTCATTGCTTTTCCCTGTGCTGCGGAAATCAGACCCAAGAGCTGTCCTCTTGTTCTCCATAGGGAAGATGAACTATTCTTCCTGCCTTTCAAGGCAGGGAGCAGAGTTTACAGTGCCCCTAGGAGAACTGACTTGTGCCCACGTGCAAAAGATCACCGGTGAGCCTAGCAGTGGCAACTATTTGGCCTTCAGAGTACCCTAGGCAGATGTCTGGTGGTATTGCAGAAAAGTGAACCTCTGAGATTTGCCGCTGTCCAACTGGACTGGGATGTGTGCCTTGGTCCAGCTGGCAATTCCCTTCACCCTAGTGTTCCGTGAGAGGCCTGAGCATGGTGGAAAACCCCGGGCCTGGAGATCTCTCCCTGGATCCTTTGGTCCACATATTTACATAGACTCCAGTGGGGTCCCTAGAGGGGTTCCTAACGAGTTTAAGGGCAGGAATCAGATAGCTGCAGGGTCCAAGAGTACACTCTTTTGGTGGCCTACCATAAATAAAAATGTAGACTGGATTAACTACGTCTACCACAACCAAAAACGTTCATGAACTATACTAGGGATGCCCCATAAGAGGTAGCTAGCCAGTCAAATGCCATTAGCCAGATGGCCTGGGAAAATAGGATAGCATTACACATGATGCTGGCAAAGGAGGAAGGGGTATGTGTAATGTTGGGGGCAAGTGTTTTACCTTCGTTCCTAACACAGCCTCACACAAGCGCTGCAGGGATTAAAGACCCCAGCTGAGGAAACGGTAGAAAACGCTGTTGTCAGTGACCGTCTCACTGACTGGTTAGAAGGGTGGTTTGGCAAGCGGAAGAATATGGCCACCTCAGTGCTGACTTCTGATAATAATAGCAGGAATTTTGGCAGCTGTTGGATTTTGTATGGTACTTTGTGACTAGGACTAGCCCCCAAACTAATCGAGACTGCCATCAGTAAACAGACACCCGTGGCATACCAGTAGACTGACTTACCCCTATGAGAGACACACACAGGTGACACCCTCTCTGAGGAGGAAACTCAACAGACTCCAGAAAAGGTTGAAAGGCGTCAATGAAGATGAGACCAACAAGTATAAGGAGAAAAATGGGGACTCTGTGAGAAATAAATTTCAAAACGGCCCATTATCAGAATAAGGGGAACAAAAAACGAAAAGAACCCCAATGCCATGGAGTCGTGTCCAACTCATAGCGACCCTAGAGGCCACACTAGAACTGTCCCACAGAGTTTCCAAGGAGCCGCCTGGCTGATTTGAACTGCTGAACTTTTGGTTAGCAGAGGTAGCAGTTAACCCACTACACCCCCAAGGGTTTCCAGGGGAACAAAGGCTAGGGTAAAAATCTACTAGCTGACCCGGGGCACAAACTATTAAGGGATATGGCAACCACGACGCCCTTTCACAGAATGAACAGAATGAACGGGTTAGGGGGGCAGGGGGTGGCGGTGCTTTTCAGGAAGCGACAAATGATAGGAAATAATAGGCACAAGAGGCTCTGCCCTGCTACCTTAATGATTTTGATCTGACGTGGATGCTGACATAATAAGAAGGAGACAGAGACTTCAGGACCAGCTTCATCGGAAAGAATAAGACCAAGGAAGACAGGAATAAGAAAGTGACGCAGTGGGCCAGCTTCTCTGTCTGGCCAGGACGTCCCTGTGACGGACTTGACACCCTCCAATGGAGTTGACGAAAAGTGCTTCGCCACCCTTACCAGGAAGAAGGCAGTGGAAGAACATGCCTATAAGTGAAGTTTTGAGATTATGTCACCTTTCTGAGGCTGTAGGGGTAACTCTGGGTTACCACTGTGAACACAGGGCAGCCAGACATCCAGCTGTAAAAATGGTACCTTGATCTACAAATTCTATATTAAATCTTGATCAATTTCTATAACCACATTTTTGTGCAAATCAAGCACATCTGACCATTTTTTTCTCCCCTCTCATCAACCTCCCTCTCCCCCTGGAAGGTGCTTTAGTAAGCATGTTACACTAATTTTTTCTCTACATGTAGAAAAAATTAGCATAGTGTGTTTATGAAAATACCTTGTAGGGCAGGGCCACAGTTGGCAAAAAAAAAAGTACAAACATGCATATTTGTGTCAAAATACGTTATTGGCTTAATAACATTTTTGTTTTAACAGACAATTGTGTTAGAGTGTTCTTCAAAGACATCTTCCCATACCCCCAAATGCTTGAAGGAACTAGGAAACTGGGCCTGTAGAGGATCCCCTTTTGCTCCTTGCTTCCCTCCAGTTTTGTCATGGCCCTGGTAACAACTCTCGGCGACAGCCAGGTTTTGCAGTGCGGCTCACTGCTTAATCGGAATTAGCTGCAAGTTGTAGGAGGGTAGTTGTCTATGCAGCAGAATGAACTAGGCTCGGAAAGAATGAAACTGGGAACTTCTTGTTTGTTTCTAAAATTAGTAGCTTTTTTAAAAAATACTTTAGATGCAAGTTTACAGAACAAACTAATTTCTTGTCAGTTAGTATACAGTCATGGATTGAATTGTGTTCCTGCAAAATCTGTGCAGCAATTTAGCTAGGTCATGATTTTCTGGTATTGTGTTCTGTTTCTCCGTTTTGTAAATCTTACCTCTATGACGTTAATGAGGGTGGATGGGCAGCAGTTGGGTTGGGAAGGCAGGACTCAGTGTGCGGGACTGTTTTGTGCCTTGAGATAATCCCTTAAGATAGAAAAGAAAGAAGCTAGCAGAGAGACTGCGGGATTTCATAACACCAAGAAGCAGCACTGGGAGCTGAGCGCATCCTTTGGATAGGACTGGCGTCCCTAAGCCTCAGAAACTCCCAGTCCAGGGGAAAATTAATATCATGGATTAAACTGTGTCCCTCACCCAAAATATATGTAGTAATTTGTTTGAGCCGTACTTCCTGTATTCTGTGATTTCCCTCCGTTTTGTGATTTTTCTGGGGCTGGAAATCCTAATCTCTGCCTGTAGCTAATAGATAGGATGATTATGTTAAAAGAGGATTCTCCCTGGAATGTGGCTTGTACCACCTTTTAGACTTTCATCCTACCAGGGATAAAAAGAGAAGGAAGCAAGCAGAAAAATGGGAACCTCATGCCATCCAGAAAGTAGCACCAGGAGAAGAGCACATCCTTCAGACCTGAGGTTCCTGCACCAAGATGCTGCCTGACCAAAGACTGATGCAACACAAGGAATTTCCTCCAGAGCCAACAGGGTGAAAGCCTTCCCTTGGACAGGACGTTCTGAACTTGGACTTGTAGCCTACCAAACTGTGTAAGAATAAATTTTCGTCTGTTAAAGCCATCAACTTTGTGGTATTTCTGTTAGAGCAGCACTGGCTGACCAAAACTATTGAAAACAAAGACCTTTCTCCAGAGCCAGCTGAGAAAGCCTTTCCTGGGAGCTGACATCCTGAATTTCAGCTTTTAGCCTACTGGACTGTGACAAAATAAAATTTCTCTTTTTGGACAAGAACAACATAGGGAAAAGAGAACCCAGGAGACAGAGAGACCCATGTGAGTGGGTCTCTATATTGACTCGTGACCAGAAGAATCAGATGGTGCTTTGCCACCACCAGTCATAGCCACGATGGAGCTCACAAAGTTGAGTCTCACTGGCAACAAGAGAATAAATAGGGGTGCACCCTGAGATCTCCAATAAAAGATGGCAATGGATGGTCCAGGGGCTTCGGGGTTCCCCTGGGAGTGTGGCTGCTGGCCCTGATGCTGCCCCTGTCCATAAATCATAACGAAGGTCAACTTTTCAGACAGCAGTGGATTGAACATGGCAACGCAGAGTGAGAGTATTTGTGGGAATTCTATGGTTCTATGCATCTGTAGGATGTCATCCTGCTGATGTCTTGCTGGAGGAAGGGGAGTGGGTGGAGAGGAGGGGATACGAGACTGTTGGGAGGATAGGACATGTATGGAGCAGAGAAGAGGGGTGTGCTGTCACCAGGCAGGGAGAGCAGTGGGAGCTGCATATAGGTGAGCATGTGAATTTATATGGGAATGTACATTTTCATTCAATCATAATAAAAAATAAATAAATTTCTCCTTTTAAAGCCATCCACTTTTGGTATTACTGTTAAAGCAGCACTAGATGACTAAAACATACACATATTATTTTATGACATTGGTTTACAAGCCCGTGGCATGTCAGCACTCTCCCTTCTCGATCGTGGGTTCTCTATTATCAGTTTTCCTGTCCCCTCCTGCCTTCTCACCTTTGCTGGGCCGGAGTGCTCCTTTAGTCTTGTTTAGTTTTATAGATAGGCCTGTGTAATCTTTGACTGAAGGGTGAACCTCAAAAGTGACTTAATTACTGAGCTAAAAGGGCCTCAGGGGCCATACTCTCAGGGTTCCTTCAATCTCTGTCAGGCCAGGTCTTTTTTTTCTTTTTCTGGTGAGTTAGAATTTTGTTCTGCACTGCTCCGACACTGTCCTGGACCCTGTATTGTGATTCCTGTCACAGCAGTCAGTGGTGGTAGTGTTACCTGCCAAAGAAGAATTTCTAGAGGAAGCACGAGACCCAGTTAAAAATCAAATGCCTTTATGGGGGAGAAGTGCCGCCCAGCAGGCCTGCCAATGAGTGCATTACACTTCCTGGAGCAAAAAGCCCAGAGCACCTGTGGGGTCGGGACTTCAAGATTCACAAGGATGCAGAAGGTCAGTCTCTCAGCGCATCAGAACACCAACTTCTGGTTTTTTTTTTCCGTTGGTCTTAGTGGAGTACGTGTCCTGAGATGCGCAGACACATGAAACTCAAGATAGTTTCCATCGCTGAGGCTGTTGAGTGGCTGGCAAGGCTTGTTATGAGCTGTTGCACACCCTTAGATCTCTGGTTCCCTCAGTTCAATTCCCTGCCCTGTTCAGCTGCCACCAGAGGAAGGTCATCTCCTAGTCACCTTGCCTGCACCTACCTCGAGATACTCAGCCAGGTGGTGTTCCTGAGAAAGAACTTGAAGGAAAATCCAGTGAAGGTACAGGAAATGGGGAGGAGCCTTCCCCTCAGGCAAAGTTCTGGCCTTTCTCTGAGAATTCAGGGCTTTGTCTACTCTGTCTCAGTAGCCAAGCAGCATCTGGAGAGACTGGTTCCAGTCTGGTGGAAGCTGTTAATCCTTTGGACGAATCTTTCCCTTGTATCTTCAGAAACTAGGATTCTTAGGGTTGTCACAGAGGAATTTCATAATTGTTTTTTAAGCTGCAAAATCAATGCAGTGAACCAAACCCCATGGCAGGATTCTCTACTAAGAATTTTATGACATGACACCCCAATGAACCCTCTTGTGTTCTCTGTCTTTCTTACCATTTCCAGAAGCACAATCTTTCAGGCCCCGGGCTCCATGTCTTTGTGTCCAGCACCTGAACTTAAAAAGCTTCTGACTCAGGTCTAAATCAAAAACCAAACCCAGTACCACGGAGTTGATTCCAACTCATAGAGACCTTGCAGGACAGAGTAGAACTGCTCCGTAGTTTCCAAGGAGCACCTGGCAGATTTGAACTGCCGACCTTTTGGCTAGCAAGCATAGCACTTAACCACTACAATCAAGGTAGTAAGTCAGTAGTTTAAAACTGTCATTTCACTCTGATTCCAGAGATTAGTCCCTAGTCCGTGGTCAGGGTGGCTTTACAAATGCCAGGCTTAGTGGTCAGTTATTTAGATCCAGACTTCAGGGTCCCAGTTCCCAGGCTCTCAATTAGTCCAAAATTGCAATATTTATTCTGTAAGTTGTGTTGCATGCATTTAAGGTAAATCTTACAAACTAATTCTAAAGCACTGTTTGTCCTTTGCTTCTCACCTAACAGGATTGTGGCTTGGGTTTCATGTTCAAAACTGCTGTAAATTGAGAAGGAATTTGGAATTCCAGTGATGAGTTTCGGAAAATGAGTTCCCATCTATTCCTTCTCATCTGCTACCTGGAGGAAATTAGTTCCCATTTGAGCTGTTTTTTCTTTCCTCTTTGGGCACCTTCAGTTTGGCGCTCATCAAAGGTTTCATCAAAGGATCTGAGATCCCTCCTTCTGAGACATTGGCAGGTTAATAAGTTTTATCCAGAATTTGTATCTCTGTTTAAAAAGATCAGCCTTAACTAAGAACAGCTTGAAATGTCAGTACTTACCTTTTGGGTTGTATGTGTTGCCCTGTTTTGTGTTGTGCTGTTTTTAAGAGTATTATGCTGTTGCTGATAGTCGTGAGAGGAAAACTGTAAGGTAGAGGACAGGCACAGACCCCCATAAGCCTGTGGTTCAAGCTGGCCCCACAGGCAAGTGAGTTTGTGGTTCTTACCAAAAATGGTATCCACGTGGACAAATTTTGTGGTGAGTCACTACCAGAAGTGGATGTCATGGTTAAGATTTGTGTCACTGTGGCTGAGCCATGATTCTCAGTGTTTTGGCAGTTGTATAATGTGATCATGTTGCTGTTGAGATTCAGTGTATGGTCATTTGCATGGTAGGATCTGCTGTGAGTAGCCAATCAGTTGAAAGGGAGTTTCCTTGGGTGTACCACCTGGACTGAATGTAAGTGGATACTCTGGTTAGGGTTGGGGGTTTGGCTTGTGCTGACTCCAGCAGCTGGCTCCTGTTCAACAGATCTCTGGTTCTTACGACTTGAGCTGGCAGCTTACCTGGGTCTTACCCATCCGTTCTGGGATTCACAGGTCTTCACAGCTTGTGAGCAAGATCCTTGATCCCTGACGGGCTGATCTTGGGCTCTCTAGCCCCTGTGGCTATGTGAATCAGGGAAAGCCTTTATCCCAACCCACAGACTTAGGACAGTGCAGCCTCTACAACTGTGTTAGCCATTTCCTTGATACAAATCTGTCTCTACGTATTTATATACTTTAGTGGTTTCGCTTCTCTAACGAACTCAGCCTGAGACCACCAGATGAGATTTTTCTTGAGAGTTTTGGCTTTGATCCAGAAGATGTTCTGTGTATTTTCTGTCTGCCGTCAGGTTGGAGGGCATCTTAAGTCTCAGTTCTTTCCTCTTCCAGGAAATTGCCTGTTTTTCTAGATAGCATAACTTCACTATAGACGATTTGAGCTTTTAGTAGCTGATTTGAGAAGCTTTGGTATAAATTGGTATATTTGAAAAGTATGCTGGAAAAAGGTGAATTCTTTATTTTGATTGGCATAACAAAGCCTTAAAAAGACAACAAACACTCTAAATTGCTTCTCTGAAAGATTTTTAAAAGCAAATAAAAGGTAAGGTTATGAAAATGGGATGTTTTCCTACCTCTGGGTGGTATTATTACATTAGATTACGATGTTTCTCTAAAAAGCTTTATTCTGATTGGTTTAGTGATAAATGAGCACTTCTTATCAAGAATTAATGAAAGTGAATTTTTTCCGATGAAAGTTTTTATGTTTTGTACTATGCAGTTTCCAAGAACTTTTAAGAAAGTTAGGCTAGCCTGACTGTGTGTAATGTGTTTTGTTACAGGAAAAAACAAAACAAAACAGTCATTTTGTCCTAACATGAAGAAAACAGAAAAACAAATAAACCAAAAAGAAAAGCCAACCTGGCAGTTTTGGAATGAAAAAAAGGGAAATGTAAGACAAAACTTAGACAAAAACAGTTAAATCTGGTTAAAAAAAAAAAGAAATAAAGAAAAAGTAGGTTACGTAAGATTTGATGAGTTAATCTACAAAAAAAATTACGTTAAAGAGAAGGCGAAACTGCTCACCAAAAAATGATGAGTCAAGAGTTCCCTTCAAACAGGAGAGAGGTTTTAAGGATATTAATAAACAGAATAAATAAGGTGGACATTAATGTGGTTAAGACAAGAAAAATGTTATATAAACATACTTATCAGAAGTTGGGTAGATTCCCAGAACTCAAGAACCTTAAGTAAGTCTTCTCTATGGTTGAGAAATTTTAAAAAGCCAAAAGATAAAAAATTACAATGGAAGAACCCACCTCAAAGGGGGAAAATGGTTTCACCTTCACCCAGAGATTTAACGTTATGTCCATGTGAATAAATTGGTTGAGTGTAATAGAGACATTTTATGGTTTTTTTTACTTCAAAAAAACAGTTGATAAAATCCTAAAACACCTAAGGAAAAAATACAGGGAATAGTAAAAGTTTAAATCAAGATTTAGAATATTTAAATAAACTTTATTTCAACAGCAGTTACATTTTCTGGTATACAGGATTAATTAAAAATAATTTCAAAATCTCTAAGTAACCTACTGATATTAAATAGAGTTAATGGGGAATTCACTGTAATTTAAGCTAATGAGATTTTGCTTTTTATTATGTCACAGAAAGGATATACACAGACACAGACACACACATTCTGGAAAAAGTGCTGAATATCATCATTGCTTTTACAATTCTTCAAAGTTTCATATAGAGAAAGCAATATCAAGGATTGTGTCTCATGTAACACACAATAAAAAACAAAACAAAATTCACTCGATGAATTAAAATGTTCTGTTATATTAAGTGTCAGCTTTTCCAGTATTTTTTGACATTTGCTAAGTTAGTATTATATTAAATTATACCAAAGTTAGTATTACATTAAATGCATTCTAGACTGTCAAACATATTTTAAAGTTTAAGTTATAAATACTATTGCTTACAAAACATAAGACATACAAGATTTGACAATTATGTTCGTGAACTCATCCTAGAATAAATCGTACATATTTCATTGCTGAATACCACTACGGTCCCCTTCAAAGGACTCCCCTTGGGAAGCTATGCACTGATGCAGTGTACCCTCCAAAGCAATTTTGGAATTCTTTTTCCAGAATGGCCATCAGAGCTGTTGTCATAGTACCTCTGATGTCCTGAATGTCATTAAAATGTCTTCCTTTCAATATTTCCTTTATCTTCAGGTCAAGAAAAAAGTCAGTGGTGTCCAAACCAGGTGAATAGGGAGGGTGTTTCCAATACAGTCATTTGTTCACTGGCTAAAAATTCCCTCACAGACAACTGCATAATTAAGTTCGAGAACTTGCCACCTTCTCACTGTGCACAATGGCCATTCCAGAAAGAGTCCCAGAACTGCTCTGAAGAGTGGACTAGGCACTGGCATCAGTGCATAGCTTCCCAAGGGGAGTATTTCGAAGGTGACCTTAATGATACTCAGCAGTGAGGTAGGTAGCACTTAGAAGAATAAGCTGGCAGAGTTAATTGCTGGACCTCATATATGTACATGTGTATACATGTATGTATGTGTATATGTATACATATATGTACATATATATTTAAGCAAGCAAACCATATTTAAGTGAAAGCAAACCATGGTCCTATAGGGCTATGAGTCAGAACCAACTTGACAGCAGCAGGTAAGTGAATGTATATGCATACATATAATTTGGGTCTGCAAATGAGTGTGCTCATTTTGCCACTTAAAAGGTTACATTCTAAGGGATATGTGACAAGACAAAACTTAAAAGTTTTATGGAAAAAAAAGAATTTTTTTGATGTGGTCAAATTTTTTATCTGTGCAAGCTAAAGTTTGATAGGTTGATTTATAAGATCCTTTAAGATCTTTAGTATCAAATACTTTATAAAGATAATAATTGGGTGTCTCTCTGTTAAAATGACATTTTCTTTAATTACTGAATTGAAAGGTTAATTTTATCTTCTGTATAATCTGCCTGCAAGGTAAAGGGTTCTGTCTATCGTTAGAATAAGCTGACTTTATGTTGACTTTCTTGGTCTTGATTAAGAAAATGAAGCCTCACGGCTTTTGAAAAAAGCTAAGAATTTTTATCTTGAAAATCTTTTATCGTCACTTTGGTTAAAAAACTGTGCGTGTATTGTTTCTAGGTGACCTATAACATACTCCTGAAAACTTTGAAACTTCATGAAAAGCCACGCAGGGTTTGTTCCTACTTTGTAAGGGGAAAAGTACGCACACAAAAAAAACCCCTGAAGTTTATTTATTCTGTTGTGAGTTACATACCAAATCAAGAGAAGTGACTAATTTTCTTTGGCTAAAATTTTTGTGTGTCAGTATCTCTTCTGAAATTCTTCCTAATATTAAGTAGTAAGAACATAACACTATCAGTACAAATTTCTTTTTTCAATTTAAATCTGGTAGCATCAAAGCCAGGTTTAACTGGGAATTCGTAGAGTTTACAAAAGTAGTTTCATTAATATTCAGATGTTTAGAGACCTTATAATCTTGATGTATTCTTGGTATATCCTCACTCTGTGGTATTATGTCTCCAGATCATTATATGTTGTATCTTGGAAAATGAATTGAACTGCTATAGTTAGAGATATTTTGTCTAAAGTCTTTTTTTGATTTTAGGAATCTTTATTATGCATTATTTTGTAGTGCATCCTCCTGAGGTTTTTATTAGTAGTAATTAGTTAACCATGTCCATTTTTAAGGTTTGTTGTCTGCGGATAGTTTTTACTTCACTGACTCCCTGACAGTGCTTGATCAGAGTATTTCCACATAAAATAGACTTTGTTAGAAATTTATGGAAAGAATTGTGATATTTTAAATGTGGATATAAAGGAACTCAATATTTCCAGAACACTTGTGTAGTGGCTGATGGGCTGACAGCTTCCAGAATCCAGAGTCTCTTGAAATAGAAATTAGTTAAATAGGACTGAGTAGACTAAAAGATTATTCAGGATTTTATGTGGGGGGTGTTGCTGATGTTTTGATGTTCTATTTTGTGGCTATAAGAAAATGTTTTCTCTTTTTATCTAAACTCTTTAACTAATGGCCTTTTTCTTCCCTGCAGTTTGGACTGGTTGTTCCTGTGTGTTTATATATAAGTTAGCCAATTAACCAGATACAAAGTATGAGAAGAATGTAAAAGTTGAGAACAGAAAAGAAGCCTCAAGAGGATTAAAAGAAGACTTAGGAGATGAGAAAAACCTTATTATAGGATACTTTATAGTCAGCATGATTTACCTATTTTTTTAAAAAAAAACTGCCATGGAATCGATTCCAATTCATAAGGACCCTATAAGACTGAGTAGAACTGCCTCACAGAGTTTCCAAGGAGTACCTGGTGGATTCCAACTGCTGACCTTTTGATTAGCAGAGACAGTTCTTAACCACTATACCACCAGTGCTCCCCATGGAGTTTCATTGATTTATTATTAAGTATCAGTTACTGAAATAGCTGATTCATACATTAGAGAATAATAATCAAACTTTAAATGTGTTTAGCTATTACAGTTCTTGAATTAGAAGTTTCTGTTGATAAACTTACCAAAGTTGTGAAGACTGTAACTGAGGAACTATGTCTGCCTCCATTAACAACTGTCCCCTTTGCCGTTAGGCCAGAAGATATTGAATGGCGCCTGCCTACCGTTACAGAATATTTTTGATAAAAGATTCTATAGTAGAATGCTGATAAAAAGTGAGGAGCTAAGAAACAGTTTTAAACCTCCTGGAATCCAGATTTCTGGGGTCCAGGGAGTTGGAGTAACCCACCCAAGCCATTGCCTTGACACTGATCTTTTGAATCTTAAGCCTTGAGCAGACTGCTCTCCTGAAAGTCACCTTTAAGTTAAACATTAAACCACCAAAGCAAACCCATTGCCACTGAGTCCATTTCAACTCACAGCAACCCTACAGAACAGAGTAGAACTGCCCCATAGGGTTCCCAGGGCTGTAAGTCTTTACAGAAGCATACTGTCACGTTTTCGTCCCACTGAGTGGGTTGGTAAGTTTGAATCTCCAATCTTTGGGCTAGCAGTTGAGTGCTTAACCACTGCACAACACCACAGGGCTTCTAAGTCAAACAATAGACTTGTTAAATAGTAAAAATTGTTTTGCCTTGGGCATTGGGATTTTTAGAAGGATTCAGTCAGGTTGGGGAAACAGAAACTCCAGGATTGGGCTAGAAGCTGTGTTTTAGGATAACTGTTATTATGAAAAGAAACCCTATGCACAGTGGTTAAGTACTACGGCTGCTAACCAAACCATTGGCAGCTTGACTCCACTAGGGTCACTAAAAGTTGGAACCAACTTAATGGCAACAGGTTTGAATTTTGGTCGGGTTATTATGTGAACACTAGTCTCTAGCCTTTTTCCATGGTGATGTTGATAAGCTGGGGTATAACAGTCCTTGGAGGGTCTCTCATCTTCAGAACATTTTTGACTACCTATCAAATGTTACCCTGATTTGCAAATTGTATATTAAATAAAATTCCATTTTTATCATCAGCTTAATATGATCTTTAACAGATTCTTTACAGATTCTTATACTCCAGAAATTTCCAACAGGAACTTCTAATACTCCAGAATATTTACAGATTCTTTGGCTCCAGCACATTCTTATAGACCAGAAGTTTCCAACAGAAACTTCTAGTTTGTTACAATGTCTAAACTTAATTAAAATCTGATTATTTCCTTTGAGACTAAGCTACTTCAGTAACTACTTAATAAATCAACAAAATTTTCTAGGTTAACTATGCTATATATTACTAATTAAACAATTTGTGGTCCATATAACGCTGTCATGAAGGAAAAATAATTACTGATTCATCCTAAAACACAGTTACAGTCTGATCTTTGGAGTTTCTGCTAAAATTCCACAGAGACAGCACAATGCCTAAGGCAAAACAATTTTACTAATTAATCTAGATTGCTGTTTGACTTAAAGGTGACTTTTAGAAACCAGCTTTCTCGCAGTTCAAGTTTGTAAAGATTATCTTTGAATGATAGTTTAGGTAAGTCATGTCAACCTTCAAGAAACCAAAAAAATATTTTAATTCCATGAGAATTAAGCTTGTATCCTTACCCAAAACCCTCTAAAATAAATACTGTTGTTATCCCCATTTTACAGATAATAAAACTGAGGCTCAGAAAGTTTAAGGAATATCCCTAAGATCATATTTAATAAAGACTAGACCTATTTGTCTTACTACAGAGTGGAAGAGCCATTAATAATTACTGATTTTCATTCAGTCAACAAACATTTTTCAAGTGCCTGCTATGAGAAAAGTGATTGCAGCAGCACATCCAAGAGAACTGCCAGAAATTCAAGCCAGATTGAGAAGAGGATGTAGAACCAAGAATATCATTATTAAAATCAGATGGATCATGGTCAAAAGCAGAGAATACCGGAAAGATACTTACCTGTGCTTTCTTGACTATGCAAATGTATTCAGCTGTGGGATCACGACAAATTATGGAAACCATTGCCAAGAATGAGGGTTCTAGAACACTTAATTCTACTTACGTGGAACCAAGTTAGCCTTTCAAACAGAACAAGGGGACACAGCGTGGTTTAAAATCAGGAAAGGTGTGTGTCAGGGCTGTATCCTTTCACCATACTTATTTGATCTGTATACTGAGCAAACAATCTAAGAAGCTGGACTATATAAAGAACACAGCATCAGATGTTGCAATCTTGCTTGCTGAAAGTGAGGAACACCTTCAGCAGTTACTGATGAAGACTATGGCCTTCAGTATGGATTACAGCTCAACATAAAAATCCTCACAACCGGACCAACAAGCAACATCATGGTAAAAGGAGAAAATAGTGAAGTTGTCAAGGATTTCATTTTACACAGATCCTCAATCAGTGCCCATGGAAGCAGCTGTCAAGAAATCAGAAGATGCATTGCATTGGGCAAAGCTGTTGGAAAGGACCTCTTCAAAGTGTTAAAAAGCAAAGATGTCACTTAGATAACTAAGGTGCACCTGACCCAAGCCATGATGTTTTCATTCACCTTATATGCATGTGAAAGCTGGACAAAAACAAAGAAGATGGAAGAAGAATTGACTCTTTGAATTATGATAATGTGAACTGTGTAAACAACAACTATGTACCATGTTGTTTGGTGCTAGGATACAAGAAAAAAATATAACTTGATCCAGCTTTCAAGAAATTCATTGTCTACTAGGAGCAACAGGCTTGTACACAAATTAGTATTGTTATTTTTAGGTGCTGTCAAGTTGTTTCTGACTCATAACAACCCTATGTGCAACAGAACGGAGCAGGACCTGGGCCTACCTCACCTTCACAGTCATTGCTGTGTTTGAGTTCACTGGTGCAGCCACTGTGTCGATCCAACTTATGAAAGGTCTCCTTCTTCTTTTGTCGACTTGCTGTTCTATAAAGTGTCTTAGTTATCTGGTACTGCCCTAACAAAAATACCATGAGTTCATGGTTTTAACGAAGAAAAAGTTTATTCTTACACAGTTCAGTAGGCTGTAAGTCTGAATTCAGGGTGTTGGCTCTGCAGGAAAGTCCTTGTGTTGCATCAGTCTTTGGTCAGGGAGCATCTCGGTGCAGGAACCTCAGGTCTGAAGGACACACTGTACTCCTGGTACTGCTTTCTCAATACTGTGCATGCTTCCCTTTCTTTTTATCTCTTGTAGGATAAAAGGTGGTACAAGCCACACTCCACAGAAACTCCCTTTACCCTGGAACAGGGAGGTGAATTCAGGAACATTGTTAACATTCCCACCCTTATCCTCTTTAACATAATCTAGTTTACTAACCACAGGCAGAGATTAGAATTCATAGCAAAGGAAAGTCACAAAACAGAGGGCAATCCCATAATACTGGGAATCACAGCCCAGCCAAATTACAATACAATTTTTGGGGGGACACAATTCAATCCATGACATCAAGCACAATGTCCTTCTCCAGGGAGTGGTCCCTCCTGATAACATGTCCAAAATACATAAGACATAGTCTGAACATGCTTCCTTCTAAGGAGCATTCTGGCTGTTACTTGTTCCAGGACACACTTTTTTCATTCCTCTAGTAGTCCACATTCAACCATCTTCACCACACTATAATTCTAAGGCATCAACATGTGTCATCTACGTATTGTAGATTGTTAATGAGTCTTCCTCCAGTCCTGATGCTGTGCTCTTCATATATTCCAGTTTCTCAGATTATCTGCTCAGCATACAGATCAGATAAGTGTGGTGAAACAGTACAACCCTTTCCTCCTTTTAAATGACATATTGTCTACTTGTTTGGCTTACGTTATGGCCTCTTGGCATTTCTAGCACTTGTCGAAACATGTTGGTTGGTACCTCATCAATTCCTGGAGCAGTGTTTTTCATCAATGCTTCAGTGCAGCTTAGACTATAAAATAAAATGTAAAATCAAAAAGTTCCTCGGGGAACCAAAAGAGAAGTGGAGTGGCAATCTTAATATGAGGAAAAGTAGACTTTTGCTGAAAGAACAACGATGAATCCATGAAACATCTCACAACATGGGTGAATCTGGAAGTCATTATATTAAGTGAAATTAGTCATAAAAGGACAAATATTGTACTAGGCCATTATTACAAGAACTGAAGACTTAAACACAGAATAAAGCATTCTTTGACAATTATGAGGGTGAGAGGGAGAGGGGTGTTCACTAATTTTATAGTAGGCAAGAACTATCTTCAGTAATGGAAGGACAACCACACGATACAGGGGAATTCAGCACAATGGGACTAAACCAAAAGCTAAGAAATACAACCAAACACTTCAAGAGACAGAGTAGCAGGGGCAGGGGTCTGGGGACCATAGTTCAGGGGACACCTAGTTCAACTGGCATAACGAAGTTTATTAAGAAAATGTTCTGCTGAAACCATTCCCAAAGCCAACACTTCAGACAAAGATTGGACTGGAATATAAGATATAAAATGATCCTGGCGAAGAGAGTGCTTCTTCACTTAAGTAGATGCATGAGGCTAACGAGACAGCTCCTCTCCGGAGGTGAGATGAGAGGGACAGGGAGACAGGAGAAAACCGGTGGGAACAAGAAGTGTGTTGTCACAGGGTGGGGAGAGTAGCTTGAGTTACATAAGCAGTAGGGTGGGGTTGTATGACAAATTGACTTGGACTGTAAATTTTCACTTAAAGCACAATAAAACATAAAAAAGAAAGAAAGAAAATGTTCCTCATCCCACTTTGGTAAGTGGTGTCTGAGGCCTTAAAAGCTAGCAAGCAGCCATCGAAGCTGCTGCAGTTTGTCCCAGTCCACCTGGAGCAAAGGAGAATAAACATCAAAGACTTAAGGAGAATATATTAGCCTAAGAGATAGAAAAGGCCACATAAGCCAGAAACTCTATCAGCCTGAAACCAAAAGAACTAGCTGGTAGGTACCTAGCTGGCACCAGAGACTGTCCTAACAGTCTCCTGTTTTTACAAAAAGTGGGATGCAGAACTCAAATTCTAGTGAGAAACCCGAACTTAATGGTCAAACTGAGACTGGAGGAACTCAGAAGACATGACCCCCAGAGTCTTCCTGAGGCCAGAACTAAAACTCTTCCCGAAGCCACTCGTCACACAAATGTTCGACTAGGCTATAAGATGTGAAACAATACTTGGAAAGTGTGCTTCTTAGCTCCAGCAGACAAATGAGACTAAACGGGCAGCTCCTGTCCAGAGGTGAGATGAGAAGGCTGAAAGGAACAAGAGCTGGATGAATGAACATGGGAAACAGAGGGTGAAGAGGATGGGGCTGTCACATTATCCTGAGAGCAACTAGGGCTGTGTAATGTGTGTGTACGTTTTTGCATGAGAAACTAACTTTAACTGTGAACTTTCACTTAAAGCACAGCAAAAAGAGGAAAAAGTAGACTTTAAGACAAAATCTGTTGGAAGACATAAAGATGAACATTATATAATGATAAAAGGACCAATTCATCAAGAAGATTTAATGATATAAGTACATATGCACCCAACACCAGAGCACCTTAAAATACAGACACTGACAGAAACAAAGGGAAAAAGAGACAGTACCACAATAAAACTTTCTTCTGTCTTTCGATGATTGCCTTGTCATTTAATATTTTCCCCACAGAATGCTTCACTTTTGCAACTTGAAGCTTGAATTTTTTTTTCAGTTATTTCAGCTTCCAAAACACCAAGTGCGTTCTTTCCTTTTAGTTTTCCAACTCTGGCTTTTTTGTACATATCACTGTAATTTACTGTGTCTTCTGCAGCTGCCCTTTGAAATTTTCTGTTCAGTTTTTCATCATATTTTTTCTTTTGCCTTAGCTAGTCAGTACTCAAAGGCAAGTTTCAGAGTCTCCTCTGATATCCATTTGGGTCTGTTCTTGCTTTCCTGCCTTTTAAATGACCTCTTGCTTTCTTCACGTGTGCTGTCCTTGTCCTTGTCCTTGTCCATTCCCAACTCATCTCGTGTTCATTCATTAGTGTTCAACACATAAAATCTGTTCTTGAGATAGTCTCTAAATTCAGGTGGGATATACTCAAGGTTGTCCTTCGGCTTTTGTGGACATGTTCTAATTTTCTTCAGTTTCAACTTGAACTTGCTTATGAGCTATTCATGGTTTGATCTGCAGTTGTTGGCCCCTGGCCTTATTTTGACTGATTATGTTGAGCTTTCCTATCATCTCTTTCCACAGATGTAGTCAAATTGATTCCTGCATATTCCGTCTAGTGAGGTTCATGGGTATAGTCATTGTTTACGTTGATGAAAAAAAGCTATTAGCAATGCAAATGTCCTTGCTCTGGCAAAAGTGAGTCACTCAATCTCCAGTTTTGTTTCTATCACCAAGGCCATATTTCCAGCTACTGACTTTTCTTCTTTGTTTCCAGCTTTTGTATTTCAATCACCAGTAATTATCAGTGCATCTGATTGTATGAGCAATTCAGACTGCAGGAGCTGGTAAAATCTTCAGTTTCTTCATCTTTGGACTCGGTAGTTGATGCAAGAATTTGAATTATAGTCAAATTAACTGGTCTTCCTTGTAGGCATATAGATATCCTCCTGTCACTGACAGCATTGTACCTCACGATAGGCCTTAAAATGCACTTTTTGACAATGAATGCAATGTGATTCCTCTTCAAGTTGTCATCCCCAGCATAGCAGATCATACGACTGTACAAATCAAAATGACTAATACTTGCTCATATGCAAACTCGAAACTGAAGAACATTAAAGCAAGTCCACAAGAGCCAAAGTATGACCTTGTGTATATCTCTCCTGAGTTTAAAGACTCTCAAGAACAGCTACCAGACTGCCATCCGAGGTACACCAAATGGTCTCAACTCAGTAGGAACAGATGTTCACACACGACCAAGATGACGTAGGGGAAGAGAACCCAGAAGACAGAAAGACTCACACAAATAGGTAACTACATCAACATGTGACCAGAAAGAACCAGATGGTGCCCGTCCACCACCAGTGACAGCCATGATGGGGGCTCACAAAGTTGAGTTTCAGTGGCAACACAAGACTAAAAAGGGGTGCATCTGAACTCCACTGAAAGACCGCAATTGATGGTCTGAAGGCCTCAGGGCTCCTCTGGGAGCGTGGCCTCTAGTCCTGATGCTGCCCTGCCCATAAATCATTACTGAGTTCAATTCCTTGGACAGGAACAGATTGGACTTGGTGACACAGAGTGACCATATCGTGTGTACACTTTATGGTTCTACGCACCTATAGGATGTCGTCCTATGGGCCTCTTACTGGAGGGGAGTGGACAGGGTGGAGAAGAGGGGTCAGAAGATTATTAAGAGGATATGACACGTACAGAACAGAAAGCAGGAGTGTGCTGTCACTGGGCAAGGAGAGCAATAGGAGCTACACATAGGCAGGCATGCAAATTTACACTGGATTATACACTTTACTCAATCACAATAAATAAATAAAATTTAAAAATTTTTGAAGCTTAAAAAAATATTTTAACTAAATTTTACATGTAGAATTTATTGGGTTGGTGTGTGTTCTGCTATGTGTATTAACAACAGGTAAAACAAATCATTAAAAAAAAATCCCCAGGAAGAAACAGTTTTGGTTCACAGCTAATCTGTCTTTAAAGCTCAGAAACCAAACCTGTAGGCAGTGTAAGGGACAGAAACCAAACCTGTGGGCAGTGTAAGAGACTGCAGCAGAAGAAGGTCAGCTCTTTACTCCGACCTTCCATGTGCTTCCTGGTTGTCACCACTGTGACCAGAACAAGCCTTCTCTCCATCAGAACAGCACCTGTCAGGTCTACACGGGGCACAGTAGTGCTTTGTCAGCTTCCCAGGGTACATGAAGAAACTCATCTGTGGTCTTTCTTCTTGGTTTCTTTGGGCATCTATTTATTGACAATTATTATTTGTATTGTATCATGTTAGGCAATGAATGCTGGTGATGATTTGGAGGAGAAAACAACTGAGTGTAACACATAACCCTTGCTGTAAAGTTAACAAAAAAGTTGAATGCCTACTGTGCACCAGGCAATGGGAATTCAGTGGAGAGTCAGGACATGTACACTTTAACAAAAAACAGTTAAGCTAGATCTTAGATCTGAAAGGCTTCTAGAAGAAAATACAGAAGAATGTCTTCATTGCCTTAAAGTAGGCAAAGATTTCTTAAATAGAACACAGAAATATACCAACCATAAGAGAAAGAAATAATTGCACTTCATTAGAATTAAAAAGCTTCTGCTCTTTAAAATGTATCATTAAAAAATGGCAGAAGATATTCTCAATACATACAGGTGACAATGCAATTGCACAAACATGCTTGTGAGGCAACACCTTGAATTTTCCATCTTAGGAGTTATGTTACTTCTCACTACAGAAGATAGGAGTTTAGCTTTCTAAGCCCTCCTGTCTCCACTATATGTGCATGTCTTTCCTGTTTCTGCCTTTCTAATAAAGGCCATAAATTAGTGTAATAATTTGACTATGCAAATATCATTCCTAACTGAATCACTTAACCGAAAACTAAAACTCACCACCATTGAGTTGATCCTGACTCACAGTGACCCCATGGGACAGAGTAAAACTGCTCCATGGAGTTTCCAAGGAGTGCTTGGTGGATTCAATCTGCTGACCATTTGGTTAGCAGCTGCAGCACTTAACCACTATGCCACCAGGGTTTCCAACTGAACTACATAGTAAGTTATAATTACTTTTTCTGCATAACCTGTAGATTTTCCTGTAGTTAATGTTTTTCACTTACTTCATTTTCTGTGAATTTATCTGAAATCCAACTGCAAATTCTTCACATATCATGGAATACTACTTACTTAGCAATAAAAAGAATGAACTATTGATACATACATTGATATGGATGAATCTACAGAGAATTAATGTGGTGTGAAAAAAGTCAGCTCCCAAAGGTTAAGAACTATATGATCCAGTTTATATAATATTTTTGAAATGACACATCTAAGAAATGGAGAACAAATTAGTGGTTTCCAGGAGTTAAAGACGGGGTAACAGGTGTGGCTATAAAAAGACCACATGAGGGATCCCTATAGTGACGAAACTGTTCCGTATCTTGACTCTACTAATGTCAGTATCCTGGTTGTAATATTGTCCTATCAATTGGCCCAGGATGGAGCACACTCAGCGTCTCACCCATACTTGACTTAAAAGATTGACAAAATGAGATTTTGGACTTAGAGTTGATGCTGGAATGGGTTAAGATTTCTGGGGATGATGTGACTGGGTGAATGCATTATGCAGATAGGAAGAACATGAACTTGGGGTGCTAAGAGGTGCACCGTTATACACTGGATCGTGTTCTTCCCGTACATATGTTGAAACCCTGACCCCTGTATCTGTAAATATGACCCTGTTTGGAAATAGGGATTTTCTTTACTAAATAGGCAAGACTCAAGATTTAGTCTTAAACCTATTAACTTTTGAGATATAAAAAATGTAGATCTGACACAAAGCCATACAAAGGAGGAAGACAGACAGCATGTTAGGCCTACAGGCAAAAGTACAACAAGAAATGCCACGAAATACTGGAGATACCAGGAAATAGGAGAAAGGCTCACAGACCCTAATACAGACTTTAGGCTCCACAGCTGTGACAAACTTCTGCTCTTTCAAGTCACCGACTTGTGGTATTGCCTTGTATTTAGTTTCAACACAACCAGTTAGGCAATTGAGAAATTCAGAACGTGTCTCACTCAAGTTTCTCCATATGGCAAATGAGATCAGCAAGACAGAGCACACATCAGCACCGACTAGCTCTTCTTAGAAGCAATAACCACCATTTCTAACGACATGTTTCAGAGAAGCAGTGGGATGTTTGAACCTAGTTGAATTCATGTAGTAAATTCAGGCTAACTTTCTCTCTTTAAAAATAGGCCACACATATTTTCATTCCAGTGTCCAGCAGTAATACAAGTTTTCTTCCTCTTGAATGTGAATAGCTCATTCTGACCATTAAATTCAGGTTGCCACTTTTGGAAACGGAAAATTCCCTTGCTAATGAAAAAGTCTTTCTTCGCTGGAGTGTGATGTAATAGCGGGTTAACAAGGCCCACATAGCACTAACCTACCTATTGCTGTTGATTCAATTCTGACTTATAGTAACCTTATAGATCAGAGTAAAACTGCCCCATAGAGTTTTCAAGGAGCACCTGGGGGATGTGAACTGTCGATCTTTTGTTAGTAGCTATAGCACTTAACCACTATGCCACTAGGGTTTCTCACATAATATTACTACTTACAAATATGAATCTAGTAGCAAAGAACTTTTTGGTGATGCTCAGTTTTGTCACTGGAAACAAAAATTAAGTTGAGTACTAAGGATTTTTAACTTGGTTTATGCATCATATCTGGAGGAAGCAGAATAAACTCCATTTCAAAAATGCGTAACTGAAAAAGTTTAGCTCACAGAGGTTTAGGGGAAACACACCTTGCTGGCTGATGTTTTTGTCTTCATAAGCTGCACATAGACTTAACAAAGGATACAACACATACAAGTGTGACGAATCAGACTTGGAAGGAATGCAATGAGGCACTTCTGCCTGTAACAGACTCCAATCACATCCAATGATGTCCACAAATGCACTGAAGCCAGGTATGGCTGTGCCCTTGTGCCTTGTGATGTCCACAAATACACTGAAGCCAGTTATGGCTGTGCCCTTGTGCCTTGTGATGCTCTAAGCACAGTATTCACCTTCCAAGGACTGTCAAAAACACCAAAGAATTTTCTATTCTCTGTATCTCTCATCTGACCATTAGTCCAATAAAACCGTTCACTTGGGCTGAGCAGGAAGAGATGAATGGAAACCTTTTTGAGGATTCTCTAAGGCAGGCTTTAGGCAGTAATTCTCAAAATAATCTGTAAAAATAGGGTCATTATGCTAAAAAAAAGTCTCAGCTATTTTACATCATTAAAATACTTTAAAGAAATTCAGATGGATATTAAGCATACAGGAAGATGCTCACCTTCTTTCAAAATAAAAGGAATATGAAAATCACACCAAGATACTGTATTTCTATTTAATCAATGGGCAAAGATCAAAAAGGTTAATACATTGTGTGACTGGCAAGGCTGTAGGTAAAGATTCCCGTGTAGTGTTATTGGAAGCATATATTTGCTCTATGTCCATTGTCATGCCTCCGATTTTACCTTATTTACAGACTACTGTTGCCCTTTTATGGACACTGGAAGATAAACTCTTGAATCAGAGATGCAAGACTTCACTACAGCACAGTAAGCAAGTAAGCTTTAGCATGTTTGTAGCTGTTCCTTTCGTCCCTGAGGGCAGTGAGGAGAACACGAGAGGCCCAGATGTTTGCTGCACATGCAGCGGGTTTCTGTTGCAGCTGAGGGATGCTGAGCTTGGAGAAGCCAATCTGTTTGATAGCAAGTAGTAAGCATAGTTGCTTGTTTGCCAGGAACCTAGAGAAACATTACCTCATCCCTCAAGGTTGTTACTGGCAAACCCACAGCAATGGGGTGTGTGTGTGTGTGTGTGTGAGAGAGAGAGAGAGAGAGCAGGGAGGGATACGGTGGTTAGGGCCTGCATTCTTGGCATAGTTTGCAAAATGTGTTGGGGAGAATCTTGGAGGAATGTCTCCCAACGCCTATGCAGGGTTAGCTGGGCAGTGTTTAGAAAAGTTGTAAATACTTGTCTTCTGACTAGCGATCTCACCTCTTGGACTCTATCCAGATATTTACTTGCCTACACACAAAATGTTTATAGATTATCCCAGCATTGCTGACAATAGCCCCAAATCAGAAACCACCAAAATGGCCATAACTACGGAACTAGCTTGATTATGAAACGTCCTCATAATGGAATGCTATGCAGTAGTGAAGAATGAGGAATTTCTCTATGTGGCAATACGCAGAGGGCCAAGGTACATAAGAGAAGAAAAAAGCTTGTGGAAAATAGTCTCCTATTTGTATCAAAGAGAGAAATATATATAGACATATATTTTCTTATACTGCGCATGCTTCATTTCTGCCATCACGTTTTGTTTCTGGAGAGATGAATGACTCAGTAAAGGAATAACCTAAAACAAAGCAACCCCCTTTCTGTGAATTTCAACTCGTTGTGACCCTACAACACACGGTTTCTGAGGGGTGGCCGGTGGACTTGCATGGCCAACATTTTTTATTTATTTTTTAATTGTGGTTAAGTGAAAAGTATACAACCCAAATTAAATTTGCATGCCTTCCTATCTGCAGCTCCTTCTGCTCTCCTTGCCCAGTGACAGAACACTCTTCCTTTCTGTTCCATCTATGTCATATCCTCTGAACAATCTCTTGTCCCCTCCTCTCCTTTCTAATAAGAGGCCAGCAGGCCAACATCCTATAGAGGCATCGAACCATAAAGCATACACACCACATGGTCACAGTGTTCCCGAGTCCAGTCCATTCCTTTCTGAAGGGTTGACCTCAGTGATTTTTTTCTGGTCAGGGGCAGCAGCAGGTCTAGGGGCCACGCTCTCAGGGGAACCCCGAAGCTGCCAGACCATCAATTTCAGTCTTTTAGTGGAATTCTTGAGGTACACATCTTTTTCTTGTGTTGCCATTGGGACTCAAACTTGTGTCACACTGCCAACCTTTCTGTTAGCAGTCATAGCTCTTAACCACTGTGCCACTAGGATTCCAAGGATAATAGAAGACTTATTGTAAATCTCTTTATGTATTTTCATTTTTAAACCATGTGCCTGGACCTATACAAAACACTAACCCAAGTAAAACAAACTTATCACCCACCCACCATGTATACAGTGGAGCCCTAATGGTGCAATACTTAACAGCTAGTGGGTAACAAACAGGTCAGCAGTTCAAATCCACTAGCCACTCCTTGGAAACCCTATGCAACAGCCCTAGTCTGTCCTAGAGGATTGTTATGGGTTGGAATCGACTTGACGGCAATGGGTCTGATTTGGTATACCTGCAGTCGTTCCCCTCACACCCCACCCCATCTGCAGTTTCACCTTCCTGGGTTTTGGTTACCCTTGCTCAACCACTGTTAGAATATGTCAAATGAGCAGGCAGCACGATGACATCTTACACTGTTCTGTTCCATCCTTCATTCACCTTTTATTACAGTATATTTTTACAGTTGTTCTATTATTGCTGTTGTTAATATCTTACCGTGCCTAATTTACAATTAAACTTCATCCTAGGTGTGTACATGAGACAAATCATAGTACCCATAGGATTTCGTACCATCACTGGTTCGAGGCATCCATGGAATGTACCCCCTGCTGATAAGGGGGACTACTGTATATGATTTCCTTTTTAACCCATTCAACAACATTAACAACTAACGAGACATGTTCTGTATCCATTTTACACAAGAATGACGAGGTGGCAGAACCAAGGTCTGATGTGGACTTTGTGTGTCTCACATGAATGCCCACTTCCCCCGCCACCCCAGTGCCTTCACCAGACAGCATCATGTCGGGGGAGGCTCTTCACCCCTCCCCTCTCATCACAGGGACCCCTTCAGCTGCTGACAACCCCGGCGATGTATGAATTACTGGGAAGCTAGTGGGAGTTCCAACAAGCCGATAAAAGAAAGACTTGACAAATCCCAATAAAACAGGAGACCAAGTATTTGGATTCAAAATTTTAATAATAAACTGTGCCAATAGAAGCTCTTCAAAGGCAATGGTATATCAATAAATAATAGTTAAATTGAGTTCCTGAGATAGAACCTACCACATGAAAGTATGTCAGCGCGCTGTAAATAACAAAATGGCCTTACTAGAAAATAGCGAAAATACTGACGGGCACGATACAGGCACAGCAGACTTCAGAATATGCCATTCATACAAATGTAAACACGTACACAGATCTTTTTTTTTCTTTTTTAGTTTAGACACTGATAAATTTATAAGTGTTGTTGTCTAGATATATACTAATGGACAGATTACACAATCTAAACTTCAAGAAAAATTATGTGGAATAATATGAAAAATATTATGTATCAGATTTTTTAAAAAGCAAGAAAAACTGAACTTATTACTCAAATATAAATCACTTTAAATAGGATGCATACTAATTTGAAATAAGGAATATTCTGTGTTTATGTAATTATATATACACCTATAGTTCTACAAAAATACATATGGCTTAATCATTTTTGTATTCCAATGTCACTTTGAAGAATTCTCACTTTTTTTTTCAAATATTGGAAAAATGTATTTAAAAAAATGAAAACAAGATCTGACATTTCAAAGCACACTAAAAGAATGTGAAGGAGACAAAGGTTACTCAGTCTCCTAGTGGCACCTAGCTGCTAGGGACAACAGCAGGCTAACCTGCACTGGACCCTTTCAGTGCTGGCCGTCTGCTGGTGAGACAACAAAGCAGTACAGGCACAGCTATTAAACACTACCGCCTGGGGAAATGGACGTAGTCTCATAATTAACTTAAACATTTCTGGCATTGCTAAATTAATCCCTTTTAACGTATACAATTTTAGTACGTGATAGATGTTTAACTCCCCAAAGAATCCAATCACACCCCAGGACACACACAACAAAATCACTTCTCATACACATCTGCATTTTTAAACAAAACAATAAGGGATACACTCATAGCAAGGAAATCACCCACACATTATCAGCACAGTCTAAAGACCTCATTTAAAGATACTTGGTAAAAACATATTCACAGGACCTGCTGTGAATGGCAAGATATGGTCATTTCATAACAGAACACCCCCGCTCATGCAGCCTTCTCCACACACTAGACATCTGAAACCACAGCCTCATAATCGTCTTGCTCACACATTCTACTGTACTAGAATACGCAAAAAGCAAACAAAAAGCAGCCTTTAATATTATATCACAATTTTGAAATGTAGGAATAAAATGTAAAATAAAAACCACTGTGTGAATAAAATGGCATCAGTAACATCAGAGCAGTTTTTTTTTTTTTTTTGGTGTTTTGTTTTTCTACTTTATTGCACAGAGATTTTTATCACATGTTCTTCAGTTTTTATGTCTTTTCCTAAATGTGAATAAGAGCTATGGATAAAATACAAATGTAGAACATAACAGCAGCATGATTTGTCAAAGTTAATCCCTATAATTTAGTAAGAAAAAATGCATATAAACAAAGTAAGTGCTCTTTTAAACTGTAATTAAGTTTTAAAAAATATTGTTTTGATGTGGTAAAAGTTCTTAAAAGCCAGTTCAAAGGTAATGTTGACTCCCATCAGCCAGATCTACAATAAAGACCTGACAGACTTGAGTCTTGTTAAGTTCTGACTTGGCTGATTCTTGCTTGGCGACAACCAGAATTCACACGTAGCATCAATGGACTAACTCACAACCTTTCCGGCAGGCATGTTACAGGTGCATTTGTATCGAAGTAGCTTTGGGGGATGCCAAGTGTCTACACGTACACGGGCTGGTAGCCCTCAGTTTGGTCCCCAATGCCTGCATTTTCTCCATCTGCGCTCTCAGACGGCTTGGCTTCTGCTCCCAAAGGTTTGGGACATCGGAATGGGTAGCCATTGTCATCAAAGAACCTTCGGAAGGTGAACTCATAGAAGGCGTGCTCAGGATGCTTGTTGCTGGCAGAGCTTAGTGTGTCCCACGCCTTGGTGCTGTCTTCACTGGTCTCATCCCACGGACCTTCCTCATCTACTGGGTCAAAGTTGGAGGTGTCCATGGGATGGCTGATCTTGGGAACATAGGGAGCAGGCTGCTTACGAATGTCACTGGAGAAGTCGATGGCACTGAAGAACGGGTGGGCCTTGAGCTCGTCGGCCCCAGCCCTGCCCAGTCGGCTATCAGCAGCACAGCACAGCCTGGTGATGAGGTCCCGGGCCTCAGGGCTCAGCTTGACCTGGGCTGGGATGTGGAGCGTGCTCTCCCAGTTTATCACCTGGAATGATAGAGAACAACGCCTGAGCGCCTCTGCTCAGGCAGGGCCAACCTAGGGCAGTCATAGGCTTCTATGCAATGATATATTAACTTTAGGGAATCTCAGTTTCCTAACAGGAGAACAGTTAGAATCGACTTAGAAGGAGCAGTTGTTGATTCGAGAATATATAAAAAGTGTCTGTTCACCTGGAGCAACAGAGAAGGAGAGTCAGAAAAACAGTAGGACGATACAGAATGTATAGCTGACGTTTCCATAAAATACTTCCTCCACTGCCATGAGACCAGAGAACTGGATATGTCTGGCTACCTTTACTGAACATTTTGATAAAAAATTCTACAGAGGAATCTTGATCAAAAGGGGGAAAATGTAGAATAGCATTTCAAATACCCATGGACTCTAGACTTTATGAAGTTATGGATGGTGGATAAAGCCCTAAAACCATGACCTGGTAATCTCAAAACATTAATCTTTAAACCAAAAATATTCCCTGAAGTCTTCTTAAAACCAAACAATGGTTTAGCATAACTGTTGAAGAAAGTCAGCCTTGAGCTTTATGCTCTTTTAAGAACTAGCTATATGGGATCAAACTGACAACAGCAACTTGGAAGATGACACAACTTAGGGAGCATTGAATTTATGTTAATGAGGAAGGAACAAATCTGAAAAGGATGATGAAATGGCTGTATAACTGGAAGGATATAAGCAATGTCATCGACTTGTACATGCAGAAACTGTTGAGCTGGTACATATTCTGCCGTGTAGTCTCAACAAAACAAAACTTGGGGAAAGAAAGTCACTCTACTTTTGGTACGTTTCCTGTTTGTCATAGGACGATAAAGCCAAATATAGACAAAAAAAGAGAACTGATTTTTAGAAACACTGCCTTAGCAAAGTAGCCAAGTTTACTGATCCCTCTATGAATTATTTCTTTAGCTAAGGCAGTGAGTCTGTGCTCAACCATCAACATAGCTCTGGTTCAAGATTTACTGTGGCTGAGAGATGGTCAACTGTTTTTTTTGAACTGCAACTTCACAGAGAAGAAGAATGACACTGACTGGCCCTATGGCCTTGGCCTCACATCATGGTGCTCTGCCACACAAACTAGCCAGTGGATGTTCAGAGATGTCTACAGGGAAAAAGAGAGCCTACATGACTTCTTCAACAGTCATGTTTAGATTTGGGATCAAGCGAGGCCAGTATAACTGACTACAGCTAACAGTGCAGGTGCAGGCAGTGGAGGAAGCATGGAAGTTGGTGGTGTACGGATGGGAGGGATGGTTAGAACCTAAACGGCTGTTAACACTGTTTTTGAGAAGTATATGCATGTTTAGTCTGCCACTTTAACGAAGAAAGAAAAAAAACTGTCTCTACATTGTACTTATTAGGTGCTATTATTTGTAAGGGGAACTTCAGGAAGATGGGGTTGAAATCCAAAATCTTAGTTCTGCACTAATCTCAGTGCTGTGTAACTGTTCGGTCACTGATTCTAAAGAAAAAGTTGTAGAGTACATGCCAGTATTAAAGCTGAACTGCTAATTAGGTAAGCATTTGGGGGAACAGGCAAGGGATTATGGGGAAAGGAGGTAAGCACAGTATAAAACCAAAAAAATCTAGTTGCTGTTGGGTCAACTCTGACTCACAGCAACTTATTGGACAGAGAAGAATTGTTCCATGGGGTTTCCAGGGCTGTAAATCTTTATCCAAGCAGACTGTCACACCTTTCTCCTATGGCGTGGCTGGTCTGTTTGAACTGCTGACCTTTCCGTTAGTAGCCAAGCACACAGCCGTGATGCTATGAGGGCCCTCAGGCATGGTGCAGAGGAAATTAAGGAAATGACATGAGGCTTGGTGAGCACAACAGTAGGTATGTGAACCAGTGTCAAGCGCTGGAATAATTCATCACTGAATCAACTGCCCGTATTGTGGCAACATTAAAACTCTTCAGAACATGCATACCCTGTGACCTAGCAATTCATTTCCAGGAAGCTACCTAGAAATGGGTAATTATGAAGATTTCACTATATGAAGACGTTCAGGGTGGGAAAAAAAAAAAAAAAACCTAGAACAATCTAAATGGCTTATCATTAACAGACCGGTTAAATAATGGTATATTTAAATATTTATACATAACGAACCACCATACAATCACAGCAAACCCTGGTGGCATAGTGGTAAAAGCGCTACAACTGCTAACCAAAAGGTAACCAAAAGGTCAGCACTTCAAATCTACCAGGTGCTCCTGAGAAACTCTATGGGGGCAGTTCTACTCTGTCCTATAGGGTCACTGTGAGTTGGAATTGACTCAACAGAACGGGTTTGGGATTTTTGGTACATAATCCTGAAAATAATGCCATAGAATATTAAGTAATATAACACAACATCATGATTTACACTGTGACTTAGTGCTTTGAAATAGAGTAACGGTTCACAGTGCTTACCTGGAAATATCAAGATGACAGAAAACCGGTGGCTTAAAAGAAATTTCAAGTACATAAATATATATGTATATATATATATATATATATATACACACATACATATATGAAAATTGGCTCTAACTCTTGTCTTCACTCACTGAAACAAATTTTTTAAAAACATAAATGATAATACTCAAACCTTATTAAAAAGGACACAGCTGATGGTCTGACAGACAGGAGGGTCCCTGCAAGACATGGCCCCCAGACTCTCTGTTAGCCCATAACTGAAACCATTCTCAGAGTCAACTCTTCAGAAAAAGACTAGACTGGATTGTAAGACATAAAATAATAATTGGCAAAGAGAGTGTGCTTCTTGGTTTAAGTAGATACATGAGATTAATTTGGCTGATCCTGTCTTGAGGCGAGATGAGACAACAGAGGAGGACAGGAGCTGGTTGAATGCATATAGAAAACAGAAATGAAGTGTGCTGTCAGTGTGGGGAGAATAGCTAGAGTTATACAGCAATGGGCATGCAAGTTCTTTTATGACAAACTGACTTGGATTATAAATTTTCACTTAAAGCATAATAAAATATAAATAAATGATAATGTTTTAAAAATTCTATACATGCCACTGACATTCCTACCCTACTCAGAGTAAGAGGTCAAACATTCACCAAGGAAGGGGTTCATCAGAAAACCACTGTCTTTTCTGCAACCAGACAGATGTTTCCTTCTTAGTTACCTTCAGTTGAGTTTCTGTGGGAGTTGGTGCCAAAAAGGGTGGCTGTCCCACCAGCATCTCGAAGAGAATCACCCCAACACTCCACCAGTCACACAGCTGAGTATATCCTGCAAGACAGAAGCTTGTTCCATCACTCCCCTGGCTCTTAGGCATTCTCAGAGATGAATTTTATGAGACATACTGTGAAAAGGAAAAGCTTTCAAAGTAGCTTATGAATTATGGTATGCTCAAAGGAAAACAGGTCTATCTGCACATAGGGTTTAGATGAAAACGTAAGAAAGGACATACACCAAGGTGTTAGAGTGTTCATGTAAGTGGGCCTGTGGCCATATTTTCTTTTCTAATTTTAAATCATTATCTGTGAAAAGTCAGGTGCAGCTGATCATGGAGCGCTCCTGGATACCTGACCAAGTTAGCGTTGGAAGAACAGGAAGGTTATGGAAAGCTATGGATCTGTTTCAGATGGGTGCTTTAGCCAAAGGAGGACCTGGATAAATTGCCTGAACCTGAAACAGGCTCTCTGTGGTAAGCATTAAGGAAGACCCAAGCCTTTCCTCAAGAAGTTCCCTGCCAGCGGTAGCTGAGGCCAAAATTCTAACCATGTGACCACAGCCAACCCTTAAGGAGGCTGCAGAGCAGCCGTGTAGCTCTGATTTTCTCCTTCTTTTCTGTCTGAGCCCAACTTCCCAGTCCTGCCCATGTGCCAATCTTGATGTCACCTGCTCCTTGCTCCACGTGAGCTGGCACTAACAGAGCCTCCATTCTACCTGACACCAGCCCCGCTGGGTACCTGAGGCGGCTGAACTCCAGCTGCTCCCACCCAGTGTTTCCTCCGGCTGCTGCACATGTAGGGAGCCAGGGGGTGACAAGGGCTGTTCTTAGCCCTGCACCTCTAACCTTCTCATGAGAGGATGAGGCCAAAGTCAATATTAGGTGCCAAAGTAAATATTCAAAACCACCTTTCAAAGTAGTTGTTATTACAGATGAGAGAATGCGGCTCTAAGTGACTAAGGAACTTGTCTTAAATTATCATAGCTAATGAAGAAAGCCTAGCCTTCAACCAGTTGTCTGTGAGTTTGTCGTACTGTGCTGGCTTGTGTGTTGCTGTGATGCCAGTAGCTATGTATGTCACCGGCATTTCAAACACCAGCAAGGTCACCCAAGGTGGACAGGCTTCATGAAAGCTTCAAGGCTAAGATCAAGAAGAAACTCGTGATCTACTTCTGAAAAAACTGACCAGTGAAAATCTTAATAGCAGCAGAATACTATCTAATGTAGTGCCAGAAAGTGAGCCCCTCAGACTGGAAAGCACTCAAGGTAAGACTAGGAAGAGCTGTCCCCTCAAGGCAGAGTTGATCTTGATGGGGTAGACAGATTAAAGATTTTGGAACCTTCACTGCTGATGTGCCATTACTCACAGTGAGAAAAAAACAGCTGCAAACATCCATTAATAATTGGAACATGGAAATGTACAATGTACGAAACGTAGGAAAATTAGAAGTTATCAAAAATGAAATGGAACACTTAAAAGATCAATATCCTAGGATTTAGTGAGTTGAAATTGACATTGGCCACTTGAATCTGATAATCACATGGTCTACTATGGTGGGAATGACAAATTGAAAAGGAACAGCATCGTACTTGTCACTGAAAAGAACATTTCAGTATCTATCTTGAAGTATAATGCTGTCAGCGATACAATAATGTCCATATGCCTGCAAGAAGACCAGTTAATATAACTATTGTTCACATTTATGCACTAATCACTGGTGCCAAAGATAAAGAAATTGAACACTTTCACCAGCTTCTGCAGTCTGAAACTGATCAAACAGGTAATTAAAATACACTGACAATTACAAGGTTCAGTAGTTGGAAAATATGGCTTTTGTGATATAATTGATGCCAGAGATTATATAACAGAACTTTGCAAGAGCAACAACTTATGCATTGCACATGCCATTTTTCAACAACATGACTATACACAGACCTTGCTGGACAGAATACACAGGAATCAAATTGACTACATCTGTGGAAAGGGACAACAGGAAAGCTCAATATCATCAGTTAGATCAAGGTCAGGGACCGACACAGAACAGACCATCAATTGCTCACATGCAAGTTCAAGTTGAAACTGAAGAAAATTTAAACAGGTCCATAATAGCCAAAGTACAACTTTGCATGTATCCCACCTGAATTTAGAAACCATCTCAAGAATAAATTTGATACACTGTCACTAATAACTAAAGACCAGACAAGTTGAGGAATTACATCAAGGACATCATACATGAAGAAAGAAGTTATCAAAAAGACAGAAAAGAAAGAAAAGACCAAACTGGATATGAAAAGAGTCTGAAACTTGCTCTTGAACACAGAGTAGCTAGTGGAAAAAACAACAAGAGGAAAAAAAGGGCTGAGCAGAAGATTTACAAGGGAGGCTCAAGAAGACCAAGTACTATAATAGAATATGCAAAGGCCTGGCATTAGAAAACCAAAAGGGGAGAATATACTCAGCATTTCTCAAACTGAACAAACTGAAGAAAAAATTCAAGCCTGGAGTTGCCAGGGTTGAAGGAGTTTACGGGCGAAACACTGAACGGTGTAGGAAGCATCAAGTGAAGACGGAAAGAATGTACAGTGACTGTACCAAAAATAATTGGTTCAGCCCTTTTAGGAGGTAGTGAATGAGAACCAACGGTACTGAATGAAGACGTTTAAGCTGTACTGAAGGCACTGGCAAAAAACAAGTCTCCTGGAACTGAAAGGATACCAGTTGAGATACTTCAACAAATGGATGCAAAGCTAGAAGTACTTGTCTATGTCAAAAGTTTGTGAAGGCAGCTACTTGGTGGCCAGCCAACTGAAAGAGAACATATTGGCGCCCACTCCACAGAAAGACGATCCGACAATTTGGAAATTATCCAGTAATATCACTAATGTCAAAAAGTAAATTTTGCTGAAGATAATTAAAAAATGAGTGCATGTACATGGACAAGGAACCGATAAAATTTTAGACTCGGTGTGCAACAAGAAATATCACTGTTGATGTGGTCAAAACAGCCTGGTACTGGTACAAGAACAGACAGACTGATCAATGGAACAGAATTGAGACCCCAGAGATGACATCATCTGCCTATGAACAGTTGATATTTGACAAAGGCCCTAAGACATTAAACTGGGGTAAAAACAGCATCTTCAACAAATGGTGCTGGCAAAATTGGTTATCCATCTGCAATAAACTGAATCAAGATCCATATCTTACACCTTATACAAGAACCAACTCCAACTGGATAAAAGACCTAAATATCAAACCTAAAACGATAAAGCTCATCGAAGAAAAGGTAGGAACAACAATGGAAGTTTTAATACACAATGAGGACAGACTCCAAAATCTGTCAAAGAAACCTCAATCAACAGAAGAGAAAGTAGATAAATGGGAACTATTAAGAATCAAACACTTTTGCTCATCCAAAGACTTTATTAATAGAATTAAAAGAACACCCACAGAGTGGGAAAAAATATTTGGCAACTCTATGTCAGATAAGATACTACAAAATATCAATAAGAAGAAGATAAACCATCCAATTAAGCGATGGGCAAAGGAGATGGACAGATACTTCACTAAAGAGGAGATCCAGGCAGCCAAAAAACACATGTGGACATGTTCACGATCTTTAGCTATTAAAGAAATTCAAATGAAGACAACAATGAGATACCATCTCACCCCAACAAGATTGGCCATGATCCAGAAAACACAAAACAACAAATGCTGGAGAGGCTGTGGAGAAAGTGGAACCCTCCTACACTGTTGGTGGGGTTGCAAAATGGTCCAGCCTCTTTGGAAGGCAATCTGGCGCTTCCTTAAAAAAATGGATATTGATATACCATTTGACCCAGTAATTCCACTACTTGGAATATATCCTACAGATTCAAGGCCTTTCACACCAATGGACACATGCACCAGAATGTTTATCGCGGCACAGTCCACAGTAGCAAAAAGGTGGAATCAACCCAGATGCCCAACAATAGAAGAATGGATAGGTAAACTGTGGTACATATACTCAGTGGAGCACTACGCAATGATAAAGAATAACGATGATTCCAGGAAACATCTCCTAACCTGGTTTCAACTGGAAGACATTATGTTGAGTGAGAGTAGTCAGCGACAAAAGGATAAATACTGTATGAGACCTCTACGATAAGATCTCAAAAACAGACTTGTGTATAGAAGAAAAGACTCTTTGACAGCTGCAAGGGAGGGGAGGGAGGGAGGGAGGGCAAGGGGGGGAGGGTTTAGTTTAGGTAGGTACTAGAAATCTAGTTGGGAGAAAGTGGTGACAGCACACATTAGGAACAAGAACAACATTAAGCGGACTTCAGCATAACTTGAGTACTCCTTCCATCTTAACTCAATACTACAAGGATAGAGTAGCTGGGGCAGGGGGCGGGGGACCATGCTCTTAGGCGAATTCCAGGCCAATTGGCACAACTAGCGTTTTCCTAAGAGAGCTCTCTGCACCCCACATTGGTGAGTGGCGTCTGGGGTCTTAAAAGCTGCCAAGCTGCCATCCGAGGACACAGCAAATGGTCCCAACTCAGCAGGAACGGATGCTCACCGAGGGCCAAAATGGCATGCGGTAAAGACAACCGAGAGACAGAGAGACCCACAAGAGTGGGTGCCTACATCGACCTGAGACTGGAAGAACTGGATGGTGCCCGGCCACCACCAGTGATAGCCATGATGGAGCTCACAGAGAGGAGCCTCACTGGCAACACAAGAATAAAAAGAGGTGCATCATGAGATCTCCACTAAAAGACCTCAACTGATGGTCCAGCGGTTTTGGGGTTCCTCTGAGAGCATGGCCCGCCGCCCTGATGCTGCCCGTTCCCATAAATTATAACAAAGGTCCACTCTTTGGACAGGAATGGAATGGACTTGGCAATGCAGAGTAACCATATGTTGGAAGCACTTTATGGTTCTATACATCTATAGGATATCATCTTGCTGACCTCTGGCTGGAGGAAGGGGAGTGGACGGAGAGGAAGGGAAAGGAGACTGTTGGGAGGATGAGACATGTATGGAGCAGAGAGGAATAGTGTGCAGTCACCGGACAGGGAGAGCAGTGGAAGCTGCATATAGGGGGGCATGTAAATTTACATGTGAATGTACATTTTCACTCAGTTATGTTAAATAGAAAATAAAAAAAAGAAAAAAGAAATATCACTGTTGATTTAAGGCGGACCTTGACTAAAACAGAGAATACCAGAATAACGTTCACCTGTGTTGTACTGACCATGAAAAGGCATTCAATGATGTGGATCATAACAAATTATGAAAAAAACTGCAAAGAATGAGAACCTGTACACAGACCAAGAGCCAACTGTTTGAACAAACAAGGGAACACAATACTGCATGGTTTAAAATCAGAAAAGGTGTGTATCGGGGTTGTATTCCTTCCCCATATTTAAACAATCTGTATGCAGAGCAAATAACCTGAGAAACTACAGATGATAAAGAAGAACATGGCCTCAGGATTGCAGGGAAACTAAACAACCCGTGACACACAGATTACATACGCCTGCTTGCTGAAAGTGAAGAGGACTCGAAGAATTGACTGATGAAGATCAAGGACCACAACCTGCAGTACGGATTATACCTCGGCATAAATCCTCACAACTGGACCAGTAAGAAGCATCATGACAGACAGAGAAAATATCAAAGTTGTCAAGGATTTTATTTACTAGGATCCACAATCAATACTTATGGAAACAGCCATCAAGAAACCAAACGATGCATTTTGTTTGGGCAAACTGCTGCAAAAAAGTGTCTTTAAAGCATTAAAAAACAAATGTAATTCTGAGGACTAAGGTATGCCCAACCCAAACCATGGTGCTTCTAACTGCCTTACTTCCATGCAAAAGCTGGACAATGAATAAGAAAGACCAAAGAATTAATGTCTTTGATTTATGATGTTGGCAAAGAATACTGAATATACCATGGGACTGCCAGAAGAGTGAACAAATCTGTTTTGGAAGAAGTATGGCCACAATGTTCCTTAGAAGCAAGGGTGGCAAGACTTCATCTCACATACTTTGGACATGTTTATAGGAAGAACCAGTCCCTGGAGAAAGACATCACGCTTGGAAAAGTAGAGGGTCAGTGAAAAAGTGGAAGAAGCTCAACAAGATGGACTGATAAAATGGCAGCAACCATGGACTCAAATGCAGCAATGACCTGGAGGGCGGCGCAGGACCGGGCAGGGTTTTATTCTGCTGTACACTGGCCAGCTGGAAGCTGCAAGTGACTCAAAGTCAACCACCACCACCACCAACAGCCTTGAACCCAGGTCTGGCTGGCCCCAAAGACACTGTGGCACAATGAATTAATTTGGCCCTTCTAGCCATGGTCTTTGAGACCTGTACACAATGACTAGGTGGGACTACGCTCATAAAGTCTATGGAACCTGTGACGGCTAGAGGTGAGTGTCCACTGGGCTGGACCATGGCTCCAGTACTGTGTTGCTGTCTTCCATTTTATGGTTGTGGACCCTAACGTGCTGATGAAGCAGGTGTGAGGTGGCATCTTGGGTCAAAGCTGTGAAGGAGGGCGAACCTCAAGCCCACCCTCTCCAAAATTACACCCTTCCCTGGGGTGTAGGCTGCATCTGAGATACACGTGTGTGCCCTGGCAAGGCTCCTTCTCTGCGTCTGGATTCCACATCCAGTTCATGATCAAACTGACCCTGCTGGAGGCCTGCTACCTAGCCATCCGGGATTCTTCGGCCTCCTCAGCCCCTTGTGTGACCTGACTGGCCAGCTTCCACAGCCTTGCGAGCCAACAACCTGTGGTCTGAAGTGCCAGTTGGGGTTTATCAGCTCCGGCAGCCACACACGTTGGGAGGAGCCTACAGCTAACCTGTACGTCGCCAGCCTCCACAACCGCGGGAGCCGTTTCCTTTATACAGCTTGTCAGTGCTGTGAGACACTGCAGTGAATTAGCGAACCTAAAGATGAGAGGGAGAGTTCTGAGGGGAAAGCACTTGATGTTCGAGATGATAGAGTGAGTGGTACAGTGGCTTGGAAAACTTGGAAATTTGGACATCTTTAGCCTCTGCCTTGTAGGAACCAGCTTTGTGCTGATCCTTGTAAAAGGAATTATGTGTTCAGACACTCTTGGAGCAACATACATTAAAAGAGGGGCACCCTATTTCAGGGTTTATTTCATAGAACCATGACTCTGGGCCACACATGAGACCACTGAACCAGGCATCAGATGAGGCTGAACGGCTCATCCACCCAGGAGACTGAGTCTGCTCACGCATACTGCTGCATGCCAGTCTCACCTCAGAGCACCTCTGCTCTAGTAGGGGTGAACTACAATCTATTTTGTGCCAGATTCGATAACCAGTTTGAGCTGGTGCACCCCAGGAAGGAGCCTGAGTAAAGAAGTTAAACCTGGAGGCTGAAAATAAAAGGTTTCTGCATATGGAGAAGCAGTCCATCACCCTGACAGCGACTTCAGTCACATTAACTATTCTGAAAGTCAAACCCAGCTCTATGGGTTCCAGGCAGAAAGCCTTTACCCCATGGTTAAACGCATAACCTCAGGAGGAAAGCCCACCTCACTGACCTAAGTCAAGAGCAAGCTGAGACCGCCTATGTGCCTGTTTTCTATCACCCCTGGGACCTGGAAATTCCAAGACAGCAGCGTTAAGGAAATAAATGAGTTATAAGGCTTCTGTGGGTATCGTCTGACTATCTAAAGTTGTACAATGCCGGACTTCACAAGAACCTTGGAGGTGATCTGGCTACATGGGTGTGAGGTTCAAAACTGCTGCAGCTCTCAGGTGGACCTGGGAACACTCAAGATGTCAAGAGCACACACCTTTTCGAAGTAGCACCTCTGGAGCGATGTAATTTGGAGTCCCCACCAGAGAGTGTGCCAGGCACCTCTGGTGCTGCTTCCGTGCCCTCTGCTCCAGGGTCTTCAGCCGGTCTCCGCAGCGACAGTTAGAGACATCATCCCAAAGGTCACTGGGCTCCATACTGTCTTGCCGGATGTGGCTCCCTTCCACACAGGAATCATGGTAGTGAAAGGAGAAAAAGAACAGGAAATCTTCACTGTCTGACAATGCAGCAAGCCCACAGCTTACAGCAGCCAGGTATTTGGGCCACCGACACTTCCAGGACCCCAAACACAAGCTGTACAGTGAACACCAGGACCCGGGTCAGAACAGCAGCTGAAGCAGTGCGAGGGGCCCATGGGGATGCCCAGCTGGCAACAAAAGGGCAAAGCTACCCAGGGGGACATCCTTAGCAGATGTCAGGCCAGTATACTTCAAGATCTTGGTACCTGTTTAACATGGTTTTAAGATAGCATGGAAAAACTTTCGGGAATTTAAGAACTATGACCAAAATAATTCAAATGGCATAAAATGAAAACAAAGAAGAGTTCAGTGATTTAGGACTAGTTTTGAGTTAAAAATAGAAGTCTGAGCTACCACATTAAAATAGCTATTTCAAGAATCTGAGCAATAAGGACGATAATGACCATCTGTTCTGGATTTTTCCAAACAGCAGAACTATAGGAAATAGTGTTCAATTATACACTGAGATAGATTCACGTTACTTAAGAGAAGAGTCTTGATAGGAAATGTGAGTGCACATGAAAATGTGCTCCAGTGGGAGACTTTGTAACTTTCACTTTTTTCAGGCTCCTCTCAACAAGGCAGAGGGACTCTTCAAAAAGACCCTGCGACACCCCACAGCTTGTTATAAAGATACTATAATGAAACTTACATCCACAAACTTAAAAAGAACAAAAAACATTGCACACACACATCATACTGTTTCTTTAGGAAGAAAAGGATGTTACACCACAAAAAAGATGGAATTTAGATAAATTCAAGATGATCAGGCACCACCTAGATGTGGAAACCTAGATGGTCCTGGATTCCATTCCATCTCAATACAGCGAGTAGCTGGAAAGACAGCGACATGTGTAAGACAATACCTTTCTGGTAGTATTTAGAATTGTGAGTCCATCGGAACCCTGTGCAGAGGCCAAAATCTGTCAGCTTGATGTGGCCGTCCAGATCAATCAGAATGTTGTCCGGCTTGATGTCGCGGTGGATGAAACCCATCTTGTGCACGCTCTCGATGGCCAGCGTCAGCTCTGCGATGTAAAAGCGGGCTAGGGGCTCAGGAAAGACTTCCATTCGGATTAGCAGGCTCATCATGTCCCCCCCTGGGATGTAGTCCATCACGAAGTACAAGCTGTCCTTGTCCTGGAAGGAGTAATAGAGCTTCACCACCCACTCGTTGTCTGCCTCAGCCAGGATGTCTCTCTCTGCCTTGACATGTGCCACCTGGTTCCGGTTTAGAACATCCTTCTTCCTCAGTGTCTTCATGGCATACAGTGCATGTGTGTCCACTTTGCAAGCAAGGCACACCTCCCCAAAGGCACCAATGCCCAGTGTTTTGATTTTCACAAACATGGACTTATCCATCTTAGCCCTCTTCAGCCTGTTGTAGTTGGACTCCTTCTGGTAGAGGATCTTTCTCATCTGCTCCTGCTCAGCTTCACAGAGGCCAGCCTTGGCAGAAGAACAAGGAGGATGAGTCACAGTGGAATAGGCCCACGACAGATAGGGACTAGCAGACCCTGACTTAACTCACAGATGCGAGAAGACAGAGAGACAGGGCCCCAAGACTATGGCCAGGTGACTAGTTCTGCTCTTTATATCAACATATGGGCACTCTGGAACTAGATGTAAAATATAATTTACATTTTTATATAAAATGAGTTCTTTCTCTAAGTGATTCAGGCTTTAAATCTAAGAACAATAGATTAATAGGATGAGATTAAGAAACAAATTAATAAAACTGTGGGGTAGGGCCATACATACTACGTGGAACTCCAAAAGCAAGTTAGTATTTAAATAGCTTAGGCAACACAAGAAAATAGGAAACAAAAAAGTCAATGAAAATGGGACAGCAAGAAGCAAGAGCACCAATCTGATTTTTAGTTTGAAATTACTGGCTTTGTGTGGTATAATCTTACTGTTACCTTTTAATTGAAATACTCTCATTAACAATGACCTTCCCTGGTTAGCCAAGGTAAACTTAGAACATTATGCCCTTGATAATGACTTTAAAGAAGGATAAATGGAGCACCACTATTTTTTTTGTCTCATAATTTCAATTTACAAAATCTTAAGCTTTGTTTTTGGTCTTTGCAAATGTTGTATTATCGTTAGTAATCTTTTATAAATTTGTTTAAGAATAAGGATACACGAGTGATGGTTAATAGTTATATGTCAGCTTGGCTAGGCTGTGATCACTTGATCACCTTCCACAGGACCTGACGTGAGCAGACCATCGGCTGAAACGGGCATTTCCCTGGCAGTGTGGCCCATCTCCAGACTGTGAATGGATGTTATGGCAGAGCTTGTTCTCTCTCTATCCTGCAATCTTCTTTGTCACTTGACCTCCAGGTCTCGGGAAAGAAGCCTCCAGGAGTCTCTGGCCTCTACCTGACCTTCAGATTTTAGCTCCAACAACCCTGCGAGCCAGCAGAGACCTCCAGCCCTAACCTGCAGATTTGGGGTTCATCAGTTCTTTCAACCACATGAGCCAGTCCAGGTTGTCAGTCTGTCTAATGAGCCACACGCCCAGGACTTGCCAGTCCCCCCAGTTATGTGGGCCATTTCCCTGAACTAAACTTTCCTCTCTGTATCTATATATACCTTACTGGTCTCACTCCTCTACAGAATCTAGACTGTGACGCAGCGTAAAAATCAATTTGTCGATTCATCTATTAGCAAAACAAAACCTACAAGAGTCAAGATGAAAGGGGTGGTCCCAGCTGCTTAATGACATGCACCTATGTAACTTCTCGAAGTTATTCCCCATCATAACCAGACTGTCACCCTGGGAGATGGGTTTGTCATAAAGGTGTACAAAGTAAAACTGAAAAACAAACAAGGGATTTTGCCGGGGCCATGCGGCCAGTTACGGACAGAGCACAGGTCAAGCGGTGAGCATGCAATGGGAAATTACTTTTGCCATTTCCTGTTCCAGCTGCAGCCTGCGGTTGACCTTCTGCTGGTAGGTTTTTATGACATTCTCTATGTGCTGCTCCATGAAGAATTTAAATGCATACGGTGAGTAGCTTTTGATGCGGGACTCCCTCTTCTCTTCATCTTGGCTGTTTTTCCGAACAGGAACAGGGGAGGTCTGGATTTGTTTTTTGTCCTTCCCCACTTTCTCCCCTTTGGCACTCTTGTGGCCCTTGTCGCTCCTCTCGGAGGGCTCCGCGGACTGGCCTGCTCGGAGGCCCTGCTCTAGCCCCACGCACAGGCTGTCCACTTCGTACTGCTCCGACTTACTCTGCAGAAACAGGTGCTTTGGGTATGGTGGGGGTGGGCAGCGTATTTCGGGGCTGCCGTACTCCACTTCCATTGGGTAAGCGCTTGTGCCCCCCAAGGGCAGAGGATGGTCATCTTTGGGATCCAGACCCTCAATCACTGGGCTGGGTGCTGGCATCCAGGCAGGGTGGGAGGGCCCCACAGCTGTCTGGGGCTCTGGCCTCAGCACCCTCACGCTCTTCACTGGGTGCAGGATGTGGGCAGATGTGACAGTTGTGACAGTATTGGGAGATGGCATGGAAGGTTCGGCTTTGTTGGGGGCTCCTGTCCTGACTGGCACTACCACCTGCTGCTGGTGGTTGTTAAAGGAGCTGGTTCTGCTGGGGACAGGACCACTGGGCCGGAAGGGCACATGCTGACGGGCGGGGGCCTCCAGGCCAGGTTTCTGGAGAGAGTCCCGGCGGGACAGAGTGGAGGACGGCCACTGCTGGACAGGAGAGGTGCTCACCTCGTTCAAGTCCATGTTCAGGCTGTTCCTTGATGGGGTGAGCAGACTCTGAGGAGGGCTGTCGTTTGCAAACACCTGCCCCCGAGGGCCTAGCATGTGCATCTGGTGGGACGGGGGGCTGGTCTGCTTGTGGTGCAGATGTGGCACGTACAAACCTGCAGCAGTGCCCGGTGATGGAAACGGGAGGCTGGGATTGGGTGGAGTCCCCTGGCCCTTTGTGGGAAGGCTGGCATACCCTGCTGCCTCCGGTGGCCCCTTGTTTTGGAAGGAGGGGCTGCGCTGGAGGCCATAGACCAGTGGCTCCCCCTGCACCATCAGGTGTGGGCGGCCATAGTGTGGGCCATTGGGGTTGTGGGGGCCTGGGAGCTGCAGGACTGGGCCCCCGTGGTTACTGACAGGGAAGCTCAGCACCGGGGCCTCCATATTTGCACAGTACCCTTTGGGTGGGTGCTCATGGCCACCAGGCAGGCTGTGGGCACTGGCTCTCACAGGTCTCTGTCCAGAGAACATAAAGTCCATGTACTGGCATGCCACTTCTTTCGGAACAGTAGGCCCCTCGGCCCCAAAGCTGGGCCCCTCGTAGGCTGCCCCGCTCATCTGATGGTACGATGGGAAAGAGTCGCCCATTCCTTCAAAACTTGGCCTCCGAGCTTCACTGGCTGGCATCATGCCCTTCCCTGCAGGGGAAAAAGGGAGAGACCTGTTTAGCAGAGGTGTTATCCATACACTAGCACACCCTCAGGCTAGCTATGAGCCACCAACGACAGGCTCTTTGCTGAGGCCCTGTGCCTTGGGGGAGACTCAGTGAGGAGCCCGCGCTGCGGGCAGATACCAACACCGGTTGCAGCTTAAGTGGTACAAAGACGGAGCCGGGGGTGGGAAGGCACATGGAGGGCCAAAGGCAGCAGGGGAGGGGGCCCCAGTCCTTGTTGGGAGCAGCTCTCCACCTGTGAGGGTGCTGTGTTGTTCTGAATCAATATCACCCATACCAATGCCCTCTGTGATCTGGTGGTCACTGGGTAACAAACTTTGCTTTTCTAATAATATGTCTAAGTCATTTGGGACTACTGTGCTTAACGTCACGTATTTCCCAAAGTCTGCTTTTTCCTAACACAAGGGGCAGAACTGGATCCATTGCTCAAAAGTTTAGTTTTCACACACCTTGTTTCAAAATTAAACATTTTCTGTGTTTTTTGTCTTTGTTAAACAAAACACAACAACAATACATAACACCCATACAAAACCCCTCTAATAAATAACCAGACTGACTTCAGCTGCTGCTTTCTTCACCTTGACTTTGTCCAGGTTGTAAATCTCTCCCCATCTGTAACAGCTGCCTGCAAGGATGGGGAGCAGGCTCCTTAACCTTCTTTGCATGCACTGCTCTGTTTGCTGACTTCTGCCTCACTCCTCTTCCTGCAGACCCCTCTCAGAAACACCTCAGCAGAGTGAAGACCCTAAGCAGCCTCATATCCATAGAAATCACAGCCAGACACACACTTCCTTTGGCCTGGGATAAGAAAATACATCATAAGCACAATGCAGAGGGTAAACACTGCAAAGTGGCATCTGCAGCTGTTTGTGGAGCTGTGCAGACAGCTTCCAGGCCTCTGAGAGATACACTGACTGTGACTGCTTACACCTCTGTAAGCAAACAAACCAAAAAACCAAACCCGTTCTTTGTGACCCTATTATAGGACAGAAGAGAACTGCAATGGGGTTTTCAAGGCTATAATCTGTGTGGGGGCAGACTAACACATCTTTCTCTTGCAGAGCCTCTGGTGGGTTCAAACTGCCAACTTCCTTGTAATACGTGTCCTTGAAACAATAAGACACAACTTGCAAAGCCTGTTTAATTTCCTGCTCACCAGATAAAGTGGGTTTTATCTAAGGCCTTCCACAAATGGAGAGAACTCCTTTTGCTAATTATCATGAATTCTTTATCACACCCAAGGGACCTCAGGAACCAAATACTGCTGCATCCACTCCATTCTGAAGGAGGAACGCTCACTACCAGCCGTGACAAGCCCTCTTTGCTGGTACCCTTTCCAACATGAGGAGATTATTCGTGGTAGGCGTCTCCACCACTCTCAGACCTGCTGGCTCGAGGAGGGGCAGCCGTTGTTATTGCCCCATTGAGCTTCAGAGGTTAGTATGTGGAAAAGGTATCCTTGAGAATTAACGAAGGAAGTCTCTCTTTTCAAAGGCCCAAGAGAAAATGAAGAACATTTTTTTTAGCTCTATTACTTTGCTGGGGTGCCAAAATCTATATCCAGTGACTTTTTTTTGATTTTTCATAAAACAAAACAAGCACAGGCAGTAAATAACAGTGATTTTGGATGGGAAGGAGTGAGGATCCAGAGAGGCTCATTCTCTGACCCACCACCTGCTACTTTTCCCTTCCCTGGCCCTCTTCTGGTGCTTAATAGTGTGGCTGCTAACCAAAAGGTCAACAGCTGGAACCCACCAGCCACTCCACAGAAACCCTATGGGGCAGTTCTAGTCTATCAACAGGAATCTTATGAGTCGGAATCCATCCAACAGCAATGAGTTTGGCATTTTGGGGGGTAGGGGCGGTGCTGGTTCTTCTGCCAGTACAGGGTGTAGGCTGGGTTCACTGAACAAATCTATGCTTCCTGGGAACTGCCAAGAACGTTCACTGCCACGTGTGTCTGCCCTTCTGCCCACAGCAATCTCACAACCCGCGTGGCACGTCTGAGCTCACCTGGGGAGGTCTGCTTGATGACCCGCACAATCTGCTCGTTCCTCGGGTCCAGGTAGCCCATCTTACTGATGTACTCCAGTGCAGCCTCAATGCTCCTGCTGCCTGTCTGCTTGAGCGCTCGGACTGCCATCTCCTGGGGGCGAAGCAAGCACAGTCAATCCAGCTTCAAAGAAAAAAGCCACTGAATGGTTTCAACTCCTCACTCTGCTTGATTTTGTTGTGACAATTAACACCTGCCCTTCCTAAGCTACATGCAATGTACTACAGAGAACCTGCAGAGTTAGCAAAGTTGGCTACATGTCCTGTGTACCTAATAACAACATCTAACATACATTAAACCATAGGATGTGGAGTACATGTCAAGAACATACAAGACATTAAAATAAATTATTTTTGAAGGTGGCGGACTAAGCCCACGTCTCCCTCTGGAAACCAAGACCTGAATTGATAATCAAACAGAGCCTTCTGGTCACCTAATCAGCCCCAGGACACAGCACAGGGCTGTTACTTTGGACTTCACACCACTGACCGAAAAACCTCCTCTCTTTCGCTGACTCCCTCACCTGGCTAGCCCTGGCTCTCATGGACTGAAGGTAAACGCACCATTTTGACTTTTTTTTTCCTCTGTCTTGGCTGGCGGGCGAGTAGGGTCTTGCCTAGTGGCTAGACTCAGACACACTGCTAGGGGGACAGGCAGGCGAAATTCCCATATTTTGAGAGCCAGGCTTAGGACTCTGTTAATCTAGCCACTTTGAGCCTTTCGTTTTATATCTGCCTCGGCGGGGTTTGTACGGAGATTCGCAGCCAGTGTGCGGGACGCCATGTTGGATACGGAGATTCTAGCGGGACCTCAGTCTTAGCCTGGGAGCCAGCGCCTGCAAACAGGACAGTGCTTCTCCGACAGAAAAGCAGTAATTTACCCAGTGCCACCTGCTTTGGGGGTCCTGCAACAGAATCAGAGGAATCACTACTTCTTGGCACCTTTAGCCCCTCTGTCTGCTGTCTGTGTGGAGGGCGCCACCTTGGATACGGTGGCCGCAGCTGGACCTAATTCTTAGCTTGAGAGCCAGAGCCTGCCCACAGGAGAGCACTTTTCTATCAGAAAAGCAGTACTCTATGCAGTGTCTTCGGCCCTGTCAGCAGAGGCCAACAGGGCAGTAGCATTGCTGTATTCTGAACTAGTTTGTATCATCTGGAGTTGGATATAGTGGCACTTACTTTGTCAGTTGAGAAGTGGGACCTTTACACCTGAAAACCTAACTGACTTGTGAAGTGGTCAGATATCTTTTGCTTTACACTTTAAGGCAGCCTAGAGAAATATCTGCAGTCCATCCTCACAGTACCTCTTCCAACTCTACATACTCACATGGGTCCCAAAAAGCAACAGACACTTGTGGCATACAAGAAATCAGCCATGGCTTCAGAAGGCTCCCAAGCAAAGCAACCAAGGAGTTTTCCAGATGAAGAAACTTTTATGAAAGCATCAGAAAGTGAATACAAAATGATTATATACAGAGCCCTTCTAGACCTTATACAAAATGCAGGAGAACAAAATGAAAAATTAAGCAAGATGTTCGACCTGATGGAACACCAGTACTCTGAAATCCAACAGATCAAGAACAAAATCAAAGACACAGACACTTCAATGCAAAGCCAAGAAAACAGAATGGAACAAATAGAAAAAAGAACTTCTGACTTGGAAGACAGAGCTACTGAGGCCAGCATCTATGAGCAGAAATCAGAAAAAAGAAACAAGAAAAATGAAGAAACATTAAGAAGCATGTGGGACTCTATTAAGAGGAACAACCTTCGATTAATTAGAGTCTCTGAGCAGGGTAAGACATCTGAGAACACAGAGAGTATTGTTGCTGAGCTGCTGACAGAAAACTTCCCAGAAATCATGAAGGAAGAGAATATAGACATCTCAGATGCATATCGTACACCACCCAATATAGATCTCAAAAGAAAGATTCCAAGACATATTATAATCAAGCTCAACAAAATGAAACATAAGCAGCAACTCCTAAAGGCAGCAAGACTCAAAGCAAAGCTAACATTCAGAGGGAAACCCTGTAGGCTCTCTTCAGCTTTCTCAGCAGAAACCATGCTGGCACGGAGACAGTGGCATGATACATTCAAAGCCTTGAAGGAGAAGAACTTCCAACCAAGAATTATATATCCTGCAAAACTATCTTTCAAATATGAAAATGAAATTAAGACATTCCCAGATAAACAGAAACTCAGAGACTTTGTAAAAACCAAACCAAAACTACAAGAAATATTGAAAGAAGTTCTTGGCTCTGGCTTAGAAGAACAAAACCACTAACTTTACATTTTTGAACGACTTTGCTACTCAAAACTACTCAGTTAGGGAAGACTCCAAAGCCAATCACAGCTTTGATAGGAAAGAAGCAATCCAATGATCATCATGAAAACTATGGTGTCATCATATTAAAAAGAGGGATGTACTACAGTTATTATAGTCCTTTCAAATGGAGAGGAAGATGACAAGACTGGTAGTAATTAAAATTGGGTTTATATATAGTTTATTAAGGGGGATTATAGGGGCAGCTGTAAAGCACAACAAAGATGTATCATACCATTTCAAGAAATGTAACACAGGAGTCTTAACAACCACAAAACCAGCTCTGAAAAAGGTGAAAAATCAACTCACAAAAAAGAGCGTCCCAGAACAGACTAATAAGAACAACAGAGAAAACATCAACATAAAAATAAACATATCACAATGGCAGCACTGAAGACATATCTATCAATAATTACATTGAAAGTGAATGGACTGAATGCTCCAGTAAAGAGACATCAAGTTACATTTTGGATTAAAAAACATGACCCATCCATATGTTGTCTACAAGAAACTCACTTGAGACCTAAAGATAGGAACTGAAAATTAAAGGTTGGAAGAATATATATCAAGCTAATAATGAACAAAGAAGAGCAGGGGTGGCAATTCTAATCTCAGACAAAATCAATTTTAATGTCAAATCCACCATCGTGGACAAAGATGGACACTAGTTATTGCTGAAAGGTTCAGTACACAAGCAAGACTTAACTATATTAAATATTTATGCACCTAATATCAGAGCACCTAAATACATCGCAGAAACACTGACTACACTCAAAAGAGAGTTAGATGACTCTACCATAATAGTGGGAGACTTCAACACTCCACGCTCAATACTAGACAGATCATCTAGAAAAAAGCTCAGTAAAGATACAGAAGACCTCATTGCCACAATTAACCAACTAAACCTCATTAATATATACAGAACTTTCCACCCATCAGCAGACAACTACACCTTCTTCTCCAGTGCACATGGAACATTCTCCAGAATTGACCATGTGATAGGCCATAATGCAATGCTCAACAAAATCCATACCATTGAATTACTGCAAAGCATCTTCTCAGATCATAAAGCCATCAAAGTTGAAATCAATAGCAGAGAAAACAGAGATAGAAAGTGGAACTCTTGGAAACTGAACAACATCTTGCTCAAAAAAACATGGGTTATAGAGGAAATCAAGGATGAACTAAAGAAATTCATGGATTCCAATGAGAACAAAAACACTTCCTAGCAGAACTTATGGGATACAGCCAAAGCAGTGCTCAGAGGCCTGTTTATCTCCATAAATGAACACATCTGGAAGGAGGAAAGAAACCAAATCAAGGAATTAACCCCTCAAGCACCACAAGAAACGAGATCATAAAGATTAGAGCAGAGCTAAATGAATTAGAGAATAGAAAAACATTGAAAAAATTGAAAAGACCAAAAGCTGGTTTTTTGAAAAGATCAACAAAATTGATAAACCACTGGCTAAACTTACTAAAGAAAAGCAGGAAAGGAAACAAATGACCCAAATTAGAAACGAGAGGGGGGTTGTCACCACAGATGCAACAGAAATCAAAATTATCATAACAGAATACTATAAAAGACTGTACTCTAACAAATTTGAAAACCTAGGGGAAATGGACCAATTCCTTGACTCATACCACCTACCCAAATTATCACAATGTGAAGCAGGACAACTTAATAAATCCATCACAAAAAAAGTCCGGGTCCAGATGGCTTCACTGCAGAATTCTACCAAGCATTTAGAGAAGAGTTATCTCCAATACTACTGAGACTATTTCACAGTATAGAAAGGGATGGAGTATTCCCAAACTCATTCTATGAAGCCAGCATAACCCTGATACCTAAGCCAGGGAAAGACTCAACAAACAAAGAGAACTACAGACCAATATCATTCATGAATCTAGATGCAAAAATCTTCAACAAAATTCTTGCCAACAGAATACAACAACATATCAAGAAAATAATCCATCATGACCAAGTGGGATTCATACCAGGGATGCAAGGCTGGTTCAACATCAGAAAAACAATTAATGTGATTAACCATATAAATAACGCAAAAGACAAGGATCACCTGATTTCGTGCATTGATGCACAAAAGGCATTTGATAAAGTCCAACACCCATTCATGCTAAAAACTCTTAGCAAAATGGGCATAGATGGCAAATTCCTCAACACAATAAAGGCCATTTATACAAAGCCAATTGCCCATGTCATCCTGAATGCAGAGAGACTGAAAGCCTTTCCCTTGAGATCAGGAACTAGACAAGGATGCCCACTCTCACCTCTTCTATTCAACATTGTGCTAGAAGTTTTAGCCAGAGCAATTAGACAAGACCAAGAAATAAAGGGCATCTGCATCGGCAAAAAGGAAGTTAAAATCTCCCTGTTTGCAGATGATATGATTGTATATGCAGAGAATCCCAAGGAATCTATAAGTAAACTACTCAAACTGATAGAAGAGTTCAGCAAAGTCTCAGGATACAAGATAAACATAAGTAAATCAGTAAGATTCCTTTATACCAACAACGAGACTGTTAAGGAAGAAATTATCAAATCAATACCATTTACTATAGCCTCTAAGAAGATAAAGTACCTAGGAATTAATCTAACCAGAGACATAACAGACCTTTACAAAGAGAACTACAAGTTCTTACTACAAGAAACTAAAAGAGACTTAGATAAATGGAAAAACCTACCCTGCTCATGGATAAGAAGACTTAACATTGTGAAAATGTCTATTTTACCCAAAGCAATCTATTTATATAATGCAATCCCAATACAAATTCCAGCAACATTTTTTAATGAGATGGAGAAACAAATCACCAATTTTGTCTGGAAAGGGAAGAAGCCCCGGTTAAGCAAGGTACTACTAAAAAAGAACACACTGGCAGGCCTCTCATTACTCGAATTTAGAAAAAAAATTATTTTTGTTAGACATACACCAATGTGACAATTTATGCAAGTGCCATTCAGTGACTTTGATTACCGTCTTCAAATTGTACAACTATTCTCACTCTCCTTTGTCTGAACTGTTTCTCTCTATTAAGAGAAACCCACTGCCCCCTAAGCTTCTTATCTAACCTTTCAAGTTGCTGTTGTTAATTTGATCCCATACACAGGGAACTCTATGGGGCAGTTCTACTCTGTCTATCGGGTCACTATGAGTCAGAATTGACTCAATGGTGATGAGTTTGGTTTTGGGTTTTGAGAGCGTTCCTTAAACAAGCACAATTCCTAAGACAGACATTCTTTACTAATCGAGCTATTGTTTGCTTTTAAAAAGACTTCAGAAATATTTTTTTGTTGAAGGCGTAAAGTCATTTTCATGCTGGACCTAAAACTAAGTTCTGGTGCTTCTTAGAAAACTCTTGGTATTAGACTGATAAATTCAGGTTTGCAAATAAACCTGAAACTGAGGAAGTTTAATGGGAAGAAGACTAGCCAGCATAAGAACCTGGTTTGAGCCCCGGCACAGCCATAGGCTGACCCTGGGAAAAGACTTGGGGAAGGGTAACGGACGGTGAAGTTGCTGAAGAGCCATTTACAAAACACTGTTTACAGTGCCTCGTGCTGGGCTGCAGCAGTAGTGGACCTTGTCCTTAGGGATTTGGTCTAATGACAGAAAAAAAATGCGGGCATAAAAGCAGCCCTTGGAACAATGCCCAGGCCTTAACAGGTCCTTAAAAATTGCTTGCTGGATGAATGAATACACCACAGAACCTGGTTAGTGCCCTAAAAAAGTGACAAAGTTGGACAAGAGTTCACAGAAGACAAGAATTCTTCTACTCCAGGACAGCAAGCTCTGGGAGAGAAAGAGTACTCCTGGAAGATGGACCAGTCAGTGCAGCAACTAGAGGTGAGAATGCGGCATGACGGAGGACACGCTGGGTGGCAGGAGCCTGCTGGGCGAGGGAACCAAGCGAGGAGGACCCATGGACATGGCCAGGCTGTACACGGGTTTTGATGGCAAGTTCCAGAGGCTGTGTCCTCTCGGCGGGGAGCCACGGGCACTTTCAAACAGAATGTAGGGCATTCTGAAATCAACCAAGTGCAGGCTGCACTGAGCAGAGACACAGCAAAGCTCGGGGCCTCTCAGGGGAGACGTGAGGGCCTGAGCAGTAGGGAGAGGTCAACATGACAGTGGCGGAGGTTGTGCAGCATCAGAGCCACAGAGGCTCGGACACCAAGGGAAGCACAGCAGCGGGGGAGATCATGAGGACTGTGAGCCCAGCAGGCTGTGACCTTTATGAGTGGTTCTGTACAGTCTAGGCATAATGAGAAGAGGGCAAAGACCCTCACGCCAGCCAGCCTTTAGCTCTGAGAGGAAAGAACAAAAGCAAAGGCAGCAAGAGAGGCTTTAACAGGAGAAGGGGAAGCAGCCTTGTGAAGGCTCCGGGGCACAAATGGCAGAAGGGAGCTGAGAAACTGCAGATGAGAGGGTGAGAACCCAGGAGACAATCATTAATGCAGGAGAGAGAGGGGGTTTGTGGGTGGGGGACTCTAAAAGGAGGTCACTTGCACAAGACATGAGCAAAGAAGGAAAGAGGGGAAGATGCTGGGCCTGAGTGACTACAGTAAGACTACTGGAGCTGACATGTCACCAGAGCTGTGTGACAGAGAGAGACAGCAGCCAAGTTTCTATTTTCCCAGCCCCAGGCATGGAAGATGAAACCAAGAATAAACCAATCCTTTCTACCTGCGTAGTTACATGTTTTCACATGTAACAGGTCAGGCTGACCCTGCTTACTCTGTCCACTTTCCCCCAGACAGTCCTTTTGGGTACAGCATGCTCTGTCTATGTACCTGTCGTCTCCCATCTCCCCATGATCCTCAAATGGTGATAGCACACAGCACAGCACCTAGAACAAATCAAGTGTTTCAAATACATTTGATTAGCTAATCTTATTAAAAGCAGATTTTCCATTACTGGTCAAACGCCAGTTGGGTGGTTGGAAAAAGAAGACAGGAGCATGAAGGCTCCAGAAGAAGCATCTTCAGGTTCAAAAATCCATCAGCCCAAGTCTGCACTTGAACAAAGAAGACTGGCTGTAGCTGGCTCTAAGAGTGGATACCTCAGTGATACTTGTAAGGGAAACTGCAAGACAGTGAACAGGAGGGGACATCAAGAAGAGACTGGAGAGCACAAAGGCCTAGGGAAGGCTGTCATAAGGGGTGCCACGACGGCACTGAGCTATACGTGAGAGGAGGAGGCTGCAATAGCGTACAGGACGCGACAGCTTAAGGGGCACACTTGGAAAATAATGACAAGAATGAAGCTGTTTTTAGAAGTGCCACTTGGACTCAGAGAGGGCAAATGTGGAGAGTCTGGACCAGCAGTCTGGAGAAGACAGCCATGACTGAGAAGCAGAACACTTCCACGCTTCACCTGCACACAGGAGATGATGCTTCTAACCTCCCTACTTCACAGCTGTGCTATGCAACGAGACCATGTCCAGCAAAAGCTCACAACAGCTTGGAGAAGACAATATAATACCACATATCATCAGGATCACCCTGGGGCTCCGGAGCTCCAGCGCCCATTAAAGAATGCGCCAAGGAGAGTTCACTCTGACTGCAAGGACTGAAACCTGTATGCAATCCTCAATTTGCTTCACCTGAATGTTACCAGCGACTCCCACCTCCGTCCAGGGATTCACACAAATGTATTAATATCTGCTAGGTACCAAGAAGAGACCCTGGTGGTACAGTGGTTAAGAGCTATGGCTGCTAACCAAAAGGTCAGCAGTTTGAATACACCAGATGGTCCCTGAAAATTCTACAGGGCAGTTCTCTTCTGTCCTATAGGGTTGCTATCAGCAAAAACTGACTTGATGGCACTGGATTTTTTAGGTGCCAAATAAGGACCTTGGTGGCACTATCGTTAAGTGTTTGGCTGGAATTTCCAGAAGAAGCGTCTTCAGGTACACAAATCCATCAGACAAAATCTGCATCTGAACAAAGACTGGCTATAACTGGCTCGAAGAGTTGATATGCTTAGTGATACTTGTAAGGGAAACTGCAAGACGGTGAGGAAGGACAGGAGACATCAAGAAGAGACTGGAGAGTACAAAGGCCTAGGGAAGGTTGTTATAAGGGGGAGGTGACAGGTTGTGGGTGGGGGACTCCTGCTTCCCAGCAATACACAACCCTGATGTCTCATCAATTCTCACCACAGCACTGTGAGAGCAAAGACCTGGTCATCTGCTCTCAAAAGATTACAGCCTGGGAAACCCCATGTGGCATTCTACTCTGTCACATAGGGTGACTACACATCAGAACTGACTTGACAGCATCCAACAGCAACAAATACCAAGTAAGGGTATACCTCTACGGTGCACCACCCCCAAATTGTGATCTATTCATACTCTGCTTATGGGACATCCAGCACTTCTGCTATGACTCAAATCTGGGAGCTTATACAAGAAACACCAACATGAGGACAACACAACTGACTTATCAAACAAAAGCTTGGCAATAATCTTGAGTCCACTGAGTCTTACCCCATGGTCTGTCCATCATCCTTATTTCTTATCTACATAGTTTTCATATAGTAACTGTCAAAAGATATTACTAGACATATAAAAATAGTTGTGACTTAAAAAGTTGAAGGAAAAGCAGAATCCACATCTCAACGTTTATCAGGAATACACAACAGCCCTGATGTCTCAGCAGTTCTCACCACATGCTCAAGAGCTGCTGCAAGCCTGAGCACGCAGGCAGGCTCGGCCACAGCACAAGGTCTCCCTCCTGCAGGGCTGCTGCTTGTTCCAAGTGACCACCTCTAGTGCTCCAAGTGACTGAAACCTTCCTCTGGTGGCCACTGCAGTAGCTGAGTGTTGCTGAGCAAATGATTCCAAAGCACTGCCTGGAGGACAAGGAGAGACGGCAGGAGCAAGAGGGGCCACGCCTCCAACGAACAGGCCTACGTGCCCATCTACTGGAGGGTCGCGGGGGCCTGGGTCAGCTGTTCCTCCTGACATAGGTTAGGGATTACGCTGTGTGAGGGTGCTGTTTGATGGAGTATTTCTAGGAGACTCGCATGTGTCCAGGTTCTAAAGCAGTCACCCCTTGTGGCTCATGCCTAGAACTCTGTTCTTGGGAACAGACCAGGCCGTGTCACACTGCCAACTGGGGCACGCTAGGCTCTGGGATGGCCTAATGTCCCCCAGCCCTTGGTTTTTGTACTATGGACTCTGCCTCTGAATTGCCCCTTACCACCATGTGATCCTCATACCACAGCCTGTCACCTAGTGTTTGGATTCTCCTTAAAGACTACAGGTCTCTTGGGAATACGGCAATGTCTTACTCATTCCGGTTTCCTCAATAACTTCAGTTAGAAATGTTTTAAATCACACTAAAAGGAGGCCTATAATATATCAATAACACAGAAAAGGAACATAAAATAAGAACCAAGGAAGCAAAAGTAAATGTCAGAAATGACCCAATGAAGCCTGTGCTAAAGACAAGTGACACATATGGGGACAAAGCGGTGACACTCACACAAAGATGCCATGAAAACATGTAATCTTTGTTACTACAACTTGACTTACATTGCTATTTCCCACATATCCTTTTGTCAATAATATCCTTCCCTGAATCTTACATTTGATCAAAGCAACTGCAGTGAATCTGCTCCCAGAAATGTCCCCTCCAGGGTTGACTGAGTCTGGGGAAGACACAGGCTACAGAGCCACTCCCTCACACCTCATCCCTCCTCCATCAGCAGACTTCAAGGGGAGATGGAGAAGGGGTTAGGACAGGCTCCAAGTAGGTACAAGAGTCCCTAGCCATGATACAGCTGCCACAGGGTCCCAGCAACAAAGGGAAAAGAGGGAGACAGCTCATGGTACCACCTAAGTCAGTGTGGGTGACCCTGCAGACATTCAGACCACACCACCTGCTTCTGAGCATCAGTTAGTATGCCTGAGGACACTGTCTCCTCCCTGCCCACTCCCTATTTGTTTTATACTGTCTCTCATTTCACTAAATTGTTCACCATTTTCCAATAAATGCTAACAGTGTAATTTGATTTATAATGAAAATTAACAATAGGAAAAAAAACCTAGAAAATAGAACTAACAACAGCTGACAGTACATACCACAGAAATGTCTAGCTGTCTGAATTCTCCAGGTGCTCCTTGGAAACTCTGTGGAGCAGTTCTACTCTGCCCTACAGGGTCGCTATGAGTTGACATCAGCTCAACAGTAGGGGGGTTGCTTTTTGGCTTATGCTTAGCTTGGCCTCTCATAAATAATAAGATGACCTACAGTAAGTTCTGGAAACTCACTGAAGCGTGCTTTCATACGTGCTTCTCACTTACTTAAAGTCACCTGACACCTGCTCATGTGCAGCTGTGACTCCTTCTGTACACCATGCTGCTAAAACCAGCTTGGGACAGATGGCCGAAGTGAATGTGACCTTAAGGCTGTATGCCTGTCTTGACTTTAAGATGTATTACTCTACTACTTAAATCTTTGCAGTCCCTAAGAAGCACAAATGGTTGAGCAGTTTGAGTTCACCGAGACATGCCTCAGAAGAAAAACCCACTTTCAAAAAAATCAGCTAGGGAAAACCCTACGGACGACAGTTCTATATGGACACATGTGTGGTCACCAGGAATCTAAGCAACTTAAATTATCAGATACAGCCTGAGGGCTTATTGTTGTTGTTAGGTGCTATTGAGTTGGTTCTAACTCAGAGACCCTACAAACAACAGGACCAAACACTGCACAACTCGCACAATCACTGTTATGCTTGAGTCCACTGCTGCAGCCACTGTGTCAATCTATCTTACTGAAGGTACTCCTCTTTTCAAGGACCCTCTACTGTGTGTGGCATAAGGTCCTTCTCTAGGGACTGGTCCCTCTTGATAACACATCCAAAGTATATGAGAGGACGTCTCGACTATTCTCACTTCTAAGGAGCATCCTGGCTGTACTTCTTCCAAGACAGATTTATTCATTCTTCTGGCAGTTGACGGCTCATTCAATATTCTTTGCCAACACAATAATTGAAATGCTTTTTAACACTTGCAAGAGGTCTTTTGCAGAAGATACGACAAATTCAATGTTATTTCCTTTTTTGTATTATGATTGAATGAAAATGTACATTCCCATATAAATTCACATGCTCACCTATATGCAGCTCCCACTGCTCTCCCTGCCTGGTGACAGCACACCCCTCCACTCTGCTCCATACATGTCCTATCCTCCCAACAGTCTCCTATCCCCTCCTCTCCACCCACTCCCCTCCTCCAGGAAGATATCAGCAGGATGGCATCATATACATGCACAGAGCCATAAAATTCCCACAAGATATGGTCACTCTGCATCGCCAAGTCTAATTCACTGCTGCCAGAAAAGTTGACCTTCATCATGATTTATGGACAGTGGCACCATCAGGGCCAGAAGCCATGCTCCCAGGGGAACACTGAAGCAGCTGGACCATCAATTGTGGTCTTTTACTGGAGATCTCAGGGTACATCCCTATTTATTCTCTTGTTGCCAGTAAGACTCCACTTTGTGAGCTCCATCATGGCTATAACTGGTGGTGGCCGGGCAACATCTGGTTCTTCTGGTCACAAGTTGATGTACAGACCCACTCACATGGGTCCCTCTGTCTTCTGGGTTCTCTTTTCCTGAAGTCGTTCTTGTCCTCAGTGATCATCCGTTCCTGTTGAGTTGGGAACATTTGCTGTACCCTCTGATGGCAGCTTGGCAGCTTTTAAGACCCCAGACGCCACTCACTGATGAGGGGTGCAGACAGCCCTCATTAGCAAAATGCTGGCTGTGCCAGTTGGCCTTGATTTTACCTGAGAGCATGGTCCCTGTCCCCCCGCCCCAACTACTCTGCCCTTGCAATACTGGGTTAAGAAGAGAAGAGTACTCAAATTATGTTCAAGTCCAGTTATTACTGATCTTCTTTCTAATGTGTGCTGTCACTGATTTCACTCAAACAAATTTCTATTAACTATCTAATCTAAACCCTTTCTCCCTCACCCTCCCTCCCTCCCCACCCTTGTAGCCTTCAAAGAGTCTTTTCTTCTATGTATGAGTTTGTTTTTAAGTTCTCATCGTAGGAGTCTTATACAGTATTTGCCCTTTTGTCACTGACTACTTTCACTCAGCATAATGCCCTACAGTTGACACCAAGTTAAGAGATGTTTTCTGCAATCATCGTTGTCCTTTATCATTGGATAGTGTTCCACTGAGTATATAGACGATAGTTTACCTACCCACTCCTCTGTTGTTGGGCATCTGGATTGATTCTATCTTTTTTGCTATTGTGGACTGTGCTGCAATGAGCATTCGTGTGCATGTATCAATTGGTGTCAATCGCCTTGATTCTGTAAGATATATTCCAAGCAGTGGAATTACTGGGTCAAATGATATATCTATATCCAGTTTTTTAAGGTAGCATCAGATTGCTTTCCAAAGAGGTGGCACCATTCTGAAATTCCACCAACAGTGTAGGAGAGTTCCAATCTCCCCACAGCCCCTCCAGTATTTGTTGCTTTGCGTTTCTTGGATCATGGCCAACTTTGTTGGGGTGAGATAGTATCTCATTGTCATTTTGATTTGAATTTCTTTAATAGCTAATGATCGTGAGCATGTCCGCATGTGCTTTTTGGCTGCCTGGATCTCCTCTTCAGAGAAGTGTCTATCCATCTCCTTTGCCCATTGCTTAGTTGGATGATTTATGTTTTCTTACTGATATTTTGTAGTACCTTATAGATTATGGAGATCAGGTGTCGGTCTGACATAAAATTGTCAAATATTTTTTCCCATTCTGTAGGTGGCCTTTTAATTCTATTAATAAAGTCTTTGGATGAGCAAAAGTAATTGATTCTTAGCAGTTCCCATTTATTTTCTTTTCTGAAGACTGTGGTTTGTTTGACAGATTTTGAAGTCTGTCTGTGTTGTGTATTAAACCTTCCATTGTTGTTCCTATTTTCTCTTCGATGAGCTTTATCGTTTTAGTTTTGATATTTAGGTCTTTTACCCAGTTTGAGTTTGTTTTTCTATAAGGTGTAAGATATCGGTCTTGTTTTAATTTAGTACAGATGGATATCCAGTTTTGCCAGCACCATTTGTTGACGAGATTGTTTTTACCCCAGTTTAATGTCTTAGGGCCTTCGTTGAATATTAACTGTTCATACGGAGATGGTGTCATCTCTGGAGTCTTGATTCTGTTCCACTGATCTATCTGTCTGTTTTTGTACCAGTACCAGGGTGTTTTGACTACTGTGGCAGTGTAATAGGCTCTAAGGTCAGGTAATGAGAGGCCTCCCAGTATGTTCTTCTTCTTTAGTAATGCTTTACTTATCCGGGGCATCTTCTCGTTCCAGACAAAGTTGGTAATTTGTTCCTCCATCTCATTAAAAACTGTCACTGGAATTTGTATTGGGATTGCATTAAATAAGTAGATTGCTTTGGGTAAAACAGACATTTTCACAATGTTAAGTCTTCTATCTATAAGCATGGTAGGTTTCTCCATTTATGTAAGTCTCTCTTAGTTTCTTTTAGTAAGGGCTTATAGTTCTCTTCGCAAAGGTCTGTTATTTCTCTGGTTAAATTTATTCCTAGGTACTTTTATCTTATTAGGGGCTATGGTAAATGGTATTAACTTGGTATAAAGGAATCCTACTGATTTACTTATGTTTGTCTTGTATCCTGAGACTTTGCCAAACTCTTCTGTCAGTCTGGGTAGTTTCCTTATGGATTCTTTGGGATTCTCTGCATATACAGTCATATCATCAGCAAATAGGAAGATTTTTAGTTCTTCTTTGCCGATGCAGATGCCTTTTATTCCTTGGTGTCTAATTGCTCTGGCTAGAACTTCTAGCACAATGTTGAATAGCAGAGGTGAGAGTGAGCATCCTTGTCTAGTTCCTGTTCTCAAGGGAAACTGTTTCAGTCTCTCTCCATTCAGGACAACATAGGCAGTTGGCTTTGTATAAATGGCCTTTATTGCATTGAGGAATTTGCCGTCTATTCCTATTTTGCAGAGAGTTTTTAGCATCAGTGGGTGTTGGACTTTATCATCTGCATCAATAGCCAAGACCAAGTGATTCCTGTCTTTCTTGTTATTTATCTGGTTGATCACATTAATTGTTTTTCTGATGCTGAACCAGCCTGGCATCCCTGGTATGAATCCAACTTGGTCATGATGGATTATTTTTTTTGTTATGTCGTTGTATTCTATGGGCAAGAATTTTGTTGAAGGTTTTAGCATCTAGATTCATGAGTGATATTGGTCTGTAGTTCTCCTTTTTGGCTGAGTCTTTCCCTGGCTTTGGTATCAGGGTTATGCTGGCTTCACAGAATGAATTTGAGAGTACTCCATCCCTTTCTATACCGTGAAATTGTCTGAGTAGTACTGGAGATAACTCTTCTCTAAAAGCTTGGTAGAATTCTGCAGTGAAGTCATTTGGGCCTGGGCTTTTTTTTTGTTGGCAGTTTTTTTTTAATGACATTTTCAATGTCTTCCTTTGTGATGGGTTTATTAAGTTGTTCTGCTTCACCCTGTGATAATTTGGTTAGGTGATATGAATCATGGAATTTGTCCATTTCCTCTAGGTTTTCAAATTTGTTAGAATACAGTATTTCATTGTATTCAGCTATTATATTTTTGATTTCTGTTGAATCTGTGAATCACAACTCCCCTCTGATTTCCTATTTGGGTTATCTGTCTTCTTTCCTGTTTTCTTTTAGTAAGTTTAGCCAACGTCTTGTCAATTTTGTTGATCTTTTCAAAAAGACCAGCTTTTGGTCTTTTCATTTTTTTCCATTTGTTGCTCTGTTCTCTACTTCCTTTAGTTCTCCTCTAATCTTTATGATCTGTTTTCTTCTCATGCCTGAGGGGTTCCACTGTTGTTCTCTCTCTACTTCTTCAAGCTATAGGGTCAGTTCTTTGATTTGGTTTCTTTCTTCCTTCCAGATGTGTGCATTTATGGAGATAAACTGACCTGTGAGCACTACTTTGGCTGTATCCCATAGGTTCTGGTAGGAAGTGTTTTCGTTCTCGTTGGAATTCATAGATTTATTTCATCCTTGATTTCTTCTATAACCTGTGGTTTTTTGAGCAAGGTGTTGTTCAGTTTCCATGAGTTCCACTTTCTATCTATGTTTTGTGGTTGTTGAGACTCCTGTATTACATTTCTTGATATGGTATGTTGCTTCTTTATTGTGCTTTACAGCTGCCTCTATCATTCCACCTGCTAAACTATATATAAACCCAATTTTGATTGCTATCAGTCTTGTCAACTTCCTCTCCATCTGGAAGGACTCTAACAACTGCAGTAGATCCCTCTTTTTAATATGATGATATCACAGTTTACATGATACAATCACTAGATCATTTCTTTTACTATTATAGATTTGGTTGTGTTCAGAGCCTTCCCTAACAAAGTAGGATAATGCGTCCTTCTAAAACATAAAGTTAGTGGTTTTGTTCTTCCAAGCCAAGAAATTCTTTTAGTATTTCTTGTAGCTTTGGTTTGGTTTTTACAAAGTCTCTGAGTTTCTGTTTATCTGCAAGTGTCTTAATTTCATTTTCATATCTGAAAGATAGTTTTGCAGGGTACATAATTATTGGTTGGAAGTTCTTTTCCTTCAAGGCTTTGCCACTGTCTCCATGCCAGCATCATTTCTGCTGAGAAATCTGATGAAAGCCTACAGGGTTTCCCTCTGAATGTCAGCTTTGCTTTGAGTCTTGCTGCCTTTAAGAGTTTCTGCTTATGTTTCGTTTTGTTAAGCTTGATTATACTATGTCTTGGAGTCTTTCTATTGAGATCTATTTTGAGTGGTGTTCGAGATGTATCTTGGCTATTTATATTCTCTTCTTTCATAATTTCTGAGAAGTTTTCTGTCAGCAGCACAGCAACAATACTCTCTGTGTCCTCGGGTGTCTCACCCTGTTCAGGAACTCCAATTAATTATAGATTGTTCTTAATAGAGTCCCATATGCTTCTTAATACTTCCTCATTTTTCTTGTTTCTTTTTTCTAATTTCTCCTGATAGATGCTCGAGTCAGTAGCTCTGTCTGCCAACTCAGAAATTCTCTTTCCATTTGTTCCATTCTGTTTTGTTGGCTTTGAATTGAAGTTTCTATGTCTTTCATTTTGTTCTTGATCTGTTGGATTTCCAAGTATTGATGTTCTATCAGATCAAATAGCTTGCTTAATTTTTCATTTTGCTCTGCTGCATTTTGTATGAGGTCTAGGAGGACTCTATATATAATCCTTTTGTATTCACCTTCTGATAGTTTCAGAAAAGCTTCTTCATCTGGGAAGTTCTGAGGTGGTTTCTTCTGGGGGCCTTCTGATGCCATGGGTGATTTCTGGGGTACTGCCTTCTCCAACGTTTGTTGCATTTTGGGCTTCATGTGGGTCAACAGAGGCTGAGAGAGATGCTGTGAAGATGGACCACAGTTGTTTCTCCAGGCTGTCTTAAAATGAGAAGTAAAAAGTATTTGACAACTTCCAAAGTCAGTTAGCTTTTCAGGTGTACATGTCCCTCTTCCCTGCTGGCAAAGTAAGCACTGCTATATTGAGCCCCAGATGTTATAAACTAGCTCCAAATATAGAAAGGCTACTGGCCTGCTGGCCTCTGCTGTCGGGCTCTAGCTGTAGGAGATACTGTGTAGAATTCTGCTTTTCTGTTGGAAAAGTGGTCACTTTTGAGTAGGCACTACCTCCTAGCCCAGGAATTAGGTCCAGCTGAGGCTTCTGTATGGATGAGTCTGCCTCTTAGCAAAACAAGATGGCGTCCCGCACAAGTCTGCCAGCCAGCTGGGCCCAGGCTCCCAGCAGAAACAGAGGCCAAGAGACCGAAATTCCCAGAGTCCACGGCCTCCGCCACTGGGCTCCTGCCCCAGGCAACACTGTGCAAAACACCGCCTCCTTGCTGGAAAAAGCACTCTCCCCCCAGCAGGTGCAATCTCCCAGCCTAGGAACCAAGTCCGGCAGGGGCCTCTGCCCAGGTTTCTCTGTTTCCCAGCGGATCAAGATGGCGTCCCGTACAAGCATGTCTGTATGGCTACCACATGGCATAGGCAGAAAGATACGCCAGCAAAGCTGAGGTGTACAGAGTCTGAAGCCAGGCTCTCAGAACCTGGTAATTACGCTTTCTGGTCCCACCAGCAGTGCGTCTGAGAGACCAGCAGCTCGTCAAGTCCCGGCTCTGCCCACCGGCCAAGAAAGAGGAAAAAAAAAATCAAAATGGTGAGCTACCTTCAGTCTGTGCGAGCTACTGCTCACTGAGAGTGGGGTCAGTGAAAGAGATGAGGTTTTGCATTCAGTGGTATGAAGTCCAAATTAACAGCCCTATGCTGCATCCCAGGGCTTATTAGGTGTCCAGAAGACTCTGTTTAATTATCATGTCTGGTCTTGGTTTCCAGAGGGATTTAGGGAGACGTGCATTTAGTCTGCTATCTTGATGCCACCCCCTATTTGATTTCTTGATTGGTGTTTCCATGGGCATTGATGGATGCAAATAAAAAGAAATCCTTGACATCTTCAATTTTTTTTTTCCATTTACTGTGTAACGCTGCCTAAAAGTCAGCAGTTCAAATTCACCAGGTGCTCCTTGGAAACTCTATGTGGCAGCTCAACTCTTTCCCACAGGGTCGTTATGAGTCAAGTCAACTCGATGACAGTGGGTTTGGTTTTTGAGTTGCCTATTAGTCCAGTTGTGAGAATTTTTTGTTTGTGTTTAATTGTAATCCATATTGAAGGCTGTGATCATTGATCTTCATCAGTAAGTGTTCTGAATCCTCTTCACTTTCAGCAAGCAAGGTTGTGTCATCTGCATACTTCAGGCTGTTAACGAGTCTTTCTCCAATCCTGCTGCCATGTTCTTCTTTCTACAATCTAGTTTCCCAGATTATTTTCTCAGCATAAAGATGGATTAAGTACTGTGAAAATAAACCTTGATGCACACTTTTCCTGACTTTAAACCACACAGTATCACAATGTTCTGTCTGAATAATGGCCATGTAGTCCGTGCAGAGGATCTTCATGAGCACAATTAAGTTTCCTGGAACTCCCATATTTTGCAGTGTTAGCCAAAACTTGTTATGATTCACATAGTAAAATGCCTTTGCATGGTCCATAAAACACAGGTAAACATTATTTATTATTCCATGATCTCCTCTGAATCCAGCCTCAATTTCTGGTAGTTCCCTACTGATATACTGCTGAGACTATTACTTAATTACCTTCAGCAAAATTTTATTTGTGTGTGATATTAAACATATTGTTCAATAACCTCCACATTTTGCTTATCTTTATAATAAGCACAAATATGGATCTCTTCAGTTAGTTGGCCATTGCCTTAGTCACCTAGTGCTGCTATAACACAGATCATATACCATGAGTGGATAGCTTAAATTAACAGAAATTTATTTTCTCACAGTTTAGGAAGCTGGAAATCTGAATGTAGAATGCCAGCTTGATCTGAAGGTTTTCTCTCTCCCTGAGTTGGAGAAAGGTCTTTATTCTTCAGCTTCTGATTCCTGGTTTCTTGGAGATCTCCACGCGTTTGAGCATGTGAACCCCATTAGAAATTTTTCACAACAGATTAGTAAGTAAACACAGTTATGTCTGTGCATGCCTTGGTTAGAAAACCCCATGGTGTAGTGGTTAAGAGCTATGGCTGCTAATCACAAGGTTTTCAGTTTGAACCTACCAGGTGCTCCTTGGAAACCCTGTGAGGTGGTTCTACTCTGTCCTTTAGGGTAGCTATGAGTTGGAATTGACTTGATAGCAGTGGGTTTCGTTTTGGTTTCTGGTTTTATATTTTGCTTACTGTAAGCCTGTGAATGCCTTGCTTACTGGTCAGTCACAGACTTAATCTCTTTAACAAAAGATTGTATAGTTATGTTCACAGGGCAGAGAGCCCACAAGACATGGCAAGAACTGGCCTCATCACCTTCCTTGTCACCTAGCTCCTGAGATGACCTTGAGCTCCACACAACTGGGCTGCTGCTCTGGGGCTCACTCTGTTCTGTGGTAGGGCAGAGAAAGCCTGTCCGGCCAGATGTCTGGGCCAGGATGTACATCCCTTGCCTGCCTTTTGCTCTACTCTGACGCAGTCACCCTCAGCTGGCTGTACTTTCTCAATTACTCATAGGTCCTACTTGGGGAATAGCTGTAGCAAACTTGAATGTGCCACCAAAATTTATGACTCTCCATTCCTAGGAAGGTAGCAGTTGGGTTAACATTCTCTAGCTAAATTATTTTACTGGCATCAACACATGACTGAGAGTAATTTAAATTCAATGAAAAATTATTAGGCATGAAGAAAGGAATTTCCTATGGCAATCTTTCCCCTCCCTCTCCTTCCTAGTAAGGAAGCATTTTTCAAGTGTTAGCAAATCTATATCCCAACATTTTAACACTCCAACTACGAGTACTGGCTGAAACACTAAAATGTAGAACTTTGATCTTATTGGGTGTATGTGGGACCACCTGTCTCTCAGTCATCCTTACACGTGGTATCAATTAAAGTTCAAAGTTGAAGTAGATGGAAAAAATTACCAGCCATCCCTAGGTGAAAAGGCTGTGATGCCCACAGGCAAACTGAGCAGCAGTGTCCTGCAGTTTGAAGGTTCCAACAGCTTCTGAAGTTCTAGACTCATTTCTCCTACCCGTTTCCACTGTCCTCTAAACAAACCAATGCTTTCTCAGCTTATCAAAGAGAGAGAAGATACTGCAATTAGCTTTTTAATTTGGTGGCATTATCAGTATAATTGTTCTTTAGGGAAAAAAAAAAAAAAACTTGACCCCAAAGATTAGGTTTGTTGGAAAGAACAGAGAGGGAAAAAAGAAACAAGGAACACAACATTTCTAAAGGGTGCTATATCCAAGTCCTTACGTGAAGAGAGACTTGGAAAAGGACAAAAGTAGACACTCTTCCTGAAGCACCTGGAAGCATCATTCTAGAGCAGGTTTGCTGTGTTCATTCCCTGAACTAAACGCTTCCAGGGGTTCTTTTGGAAGCAAAGTAAAACACAGTGTTTTAGTGCATTCTGCAGCCAGTTGTCAAGCCTTAAGAAACACAAGCCCTTGGCAGAATGTATGTAAATCATAAGCCAGCCCTGCAGACCCAGCCACACACCATTCTTCACATTCTATGTATTTCCCAGAGAGCATTAAAATAGCTCAACATGGGCTTTCAAAGCTTGTGTGCATATGCTTGTGTGCACTAGTGTGAGCACGCCTTTGTGAGCACTGCAACTATGGCTGAAACAGCATGAAGAAAAAAGTGCAGTAACCTTTGAATTTTAAATGTGTATGTGAGTAAAAGAAAATTACTTAACTACTTCATGAGTACAACTAATGGAAACTTTAACCCCTGACGGCAGCCTTTTAAATGCCATCAGGAGTAAGCAGGCCACAGAACCTATATCTCAGAGTATTATACAGAGAGTAGCATGGGGCAGGATAACTGCTCAGCATTTTGGAAGGAAAAAAAAATAAAGTAACTTAATGGCTAGCAAACAAGGAAGCAATTTGGCCAAAAAATTGAACCAATGTGAAAAACTGCCAACTTGGCCAATGATCAAGGAAACACTAATGAAATAATACAGGATTTTATACCTCTTGTTAGCACCAGAATAAAACAATTATGAAGATATATGGTCCTGGTGAAACTCTTCACAGTCATGTATTTTTGGAGGCAGTGCAAACCACAAAATTCCTTTGAGGTGAATATTTATTAAAAAGTATCAAAAGTCATTAAATTTTTGTACCCTGATGTAATAATTTCACTCTTTAAAACTTATTCTCAGTCTAATTTGAAATCATTGTCTTTTAAAAATCTACACACATAAAGATGTCTATCAGACTTAGCTATAATATATGCTACCTCTTCAAAAAGAAGAGAGTGGGAGGCAGGGCTAAGATGGCAGAATAATTACACATATGCTGTGATCCCTCTAATAATAAATAAATATAAAAACAACAGAGGAATATATAGGACATTCTAGGAGCCCTGAATATCAGAAAGCTGAGAGCTTGAACTAGGTGACGGGGAGAAGAAAGACGGTCCAGAAGCAACTAGTTTGCCCAGATTTTGCCTCAGTCAAAATCTGTACTCCGCAGAGGGATCTGCTACTATTGTCAGCACTGGAAGCAGAGAGGCAGTGCAATGGTGACACAGAAAACTGAGCAGCAGTGTGTGTTTCTGAATCAGGAAGCTAAGCTTCAGATGGTCATGCTTACAGAACTACAGAGGACTTCCACCCGAGTGTGACACACTAAGTGCTTGTAGACTCACGGTGTTTTAGTCAGCTAGTGCTGCTCTAACACAAATACCACAGATTGGATGGCTTTAACAGAGGAAAGTTTATTCTTACACAGTTCAGTAAGCTACCAGTCCAAATCCAGGGTGTCCGCTCCATTCTCCCTTGTCACCTCTGGAGGAAAATTGGGGATTGCATCAGTCTTTGTCCAGGGAGCATCTTGGCCCAGGAATCTCAGGACTGCAGGACGTGCTCTTCTCCTTGTGCTGCTTTCTTGATGGTGTGAGGTTCTCAACTCTCTGCTTGTTTCCCTTTCCCTTTATCTCTCACAGGATGAGAGGATTAAGGATGGAGCAAGCCACACTCCAGGGAAACTCCCTTTACAGTGGGGCAGGGAAGGGATTTTATAAAGGGATTTACAGTCCCACCTTCATCCTTTAACATACAGCACAGGAAAATCACAAAATGGAGGACAATCATAGAATATGGAGAATCATGGCCCAGCCATATGGCTACACGTATTTTTTTGGGGGGACACAATTCAATCCATGACATGCAGATTTAGATCATTCTAACAGGATGATCATCTCTCCCTTTCCCCAGCACTTCTCCCTCCCTTCTCTTCACTGCACAAGGTGTAATCCAACACTCCCCCTGAGCTAGATAGAAGTGAGCCTTCTTATGTGTACTCTGAGCTATTGTCCCAGACTCGGGGAGGAAAAAAAACACTAGGAGGTGGGAAAAAAGGTCTACCAGCTCCCTTGAGCTGGGAACTTGCCCTACCTGTCTCAGTGCATGTGGAACCAGCAATCTGAGTCCACACTAAACACCCTAACTGGGCCCCCAAGCTAAATACAGCTCTAATGATCTGGAAACAGGGCACTGGAATTTCTAAGGCTCCAATAATCACACTAGCTCACATAACAACCCTATGTGGACACTTATAAATTAAATTTATACATAATAGAATACAATAACCAAAAATAAGCAAATTACAACAACTTTACTATGGCTTTGAGACAACAGTCAATTTTGAAACATTTACAGAAGCTGACCATGATGGCTTCACAAAAGTCCCAAAGCAATCAAAACATTTTCAAGATGAAGAAGACTTCCTGCAATTAAAAGAGGTAGAATACAAGACCAATGTTTAGAGGTCTTCGAGACGTCAGGAAGATTAGGCAAAGTTCAGCAGAACATACTGAAAAATCAAACAAGCTGCAAGAAATACTTGAGGAACAACAATCTAAAATTCACCAGACTAACAATAAAATTACAGAATCAGACAATTCAGTAGAAAGTCAAAGAAGCTGGATTGAGGCCATGGAAAGCAGAATTAGTGGGAATGAATATAAAGCAGCTGATACCAACATATTTGAGGAAAAAAAGAAAAGAATTTAAAAAAATGAAGAAGCACTAAGAGTTATGTGGGACTCTATCAAAAGGAATAATTTATGAATAACTGGAGTACTAAAACAGGGAAGGGAGCATAACAGAAAATACAGAGAGAACTACTGGAAATATGGTGACAGAAAACTTCCAGGATATCATGAAAGATGAGAAGGTATCTACCCAAGATGCTCATTGAAGTCCACAAAAGATACAGCCCAAAAGAAAGACACCAAGATATATTACAATCAAACTTAACCAAAACTAAAGATAAGATGCTTTTAAAGGCAGCTAGGGTTAAGTGAAAATTAACCTACAAAGGAGAGTCAATAAAACCAAACTTGTGCTATCCAGGAGAAAATACAGAGGCAAGGAGAAAAGGAAAAGAACTACCAGCCAAGAATAATATATTCTACAAAACTGTCTCTCAAATATGATGGTGAGATTAGGACATTTCCAGATAAACAGTGGCTTAGAGAATTTATTAAAAAACAAACTGAAATCACAAGAAGCACTGAAGGAAGTTCTTCAATTAGAAAATCAGTAACAGCAAATATAAACTTAAGGCTACAATGCAAGACAGAGCATCCAAATATTAACAAAGATAGAGAACCCACAAAAATAAATCAAAACTAAAATACACGACATAAAAAATGACAACACTGTATCAAAAAAGAGGGACAAAATAACATTCTCAGATCTTTCATACAGAGAGTAAAACAAGGCTGCTTTAAACTTAGAACCATTAGTGGTAAATACTAAGGTTCCCACAAAGGAAATTAACAATCCTACATATCACAATAAGAACAAAATCAAGAAGTCTCATCAAATATAAAACCAATGTTGAAAAAGAAAGCAAAGAAAACCCATGAAGAAATAGAACTCAGTGCGGAAAATTAAGTAGACTAAAAAAGCTGTCAATAACACAAAAAAGACACTAAAATGACAGTACTAAATTGATATCCATCAATAATTATATTGAATGTCCATGGGTTAAATGTACTAATAAAGAGACAAAGACTAGTAGAATAGAGTTAAAAAATGATCCATCTGTATGCTGCCTACAGGACACACACCTGAGTTAAAAATGCTAACAAACTGAAACTCAAAGGATTGAAAAATATATACCATGCTAACAATATTCAAAAAGAGTAGGAGTCACAATATTAATTTCAGATAAAAAGAATGCAAGGTAAAATCCTCCACAGTGGACAAGGAAGGCCACTATACACTGATTAAAGAGGCAATACATCAGGAGGACATAACCATATTAAATATTTACATATCCCACGACAGGTCATCTAAGTATATCAAATGAATACTAACGGCATTTAAACATAACATAGGTAGCTCAACAATAATAGAGAACTTCAACACACTACTTTCAGTGATGGACAGATAGAACATACAGAAAGAAGTTCATAAATATGAGGAAGATCTGAACACCACAATTAACCAACTTAACACACAAGTACGGAATCCCTGGTGACATAGTGGGTTAAGTGCTACATCTGCTAACCAAAAGGTCAGCAGTTCAAATCTGCCAGGTGTTCCTTGGAAACTCTGTGGGGCAGTTCTATTCTGATCCCTAGGGTTGCTATGACTCGGACCCGACTCAATAGCAGTGTGTTTGGTTTTTGGTTTTAACACACAAGTACACCTTCTTTTTCAAATGGACATGGAACATTCTCCAGAATACACCACATATTAGGTCATAAATCAAGCCTTAACAAAATCTAAAACACTGAATTACTGCAAAAAATGTTTTTCAGACCACAAAGCCATAAAGTCCACATCAATACCAGAAAAAGAAATTAGAAAAAGAAAGCAAACACACAGAAACTGAATAACACCTTACTCAAAAATTTGGGAGCTGTAGAAGACATCAAGGTTGGAATAAATACTCTACAGAGTAAAACGAGAATGAAAAAACATACTACAAGAACCTACTGCACAAGCAAAACAGTGCTCAGAGGTCAATTTATTTCAATAAACGTGCAGCAAAAGAATCCCTCTGGCATCAAAAAAAATCAAATAATAAAAATCAGAGCAAAACTAAATGAATTAGAGAATAGATAAATGATTGAAAGTGTTAATAAGACCAAAACCTCAGTTTTTGAAAAGATCAACTAAACCGATAAATCACTGGCCAACCTGAAAACAGAAAAACAGGAGAAGTATATAACTCAAATAAGAAGGGAAATTCCTCAACACAATAAGGGGCATCTATGCAAAGCCAAAGCCAACATTATCCTTAACGGAGAGAGCAAAAGAATTCCCTGTGAGAACAGAAACCAAACAAAGATGCCCATTGTCAACAACATTAGGCTGGAGGTTCTAGTCAGAGCAATCAGGCAAGATAAAGAAACAAAAGCATTCAAATTGGTAAGGAAGAAGTAAAAAGTATCTCTATTTGCATATGACATGATCTTATAAAACCTTGAAGAATCCTCCAAAAAAAAAAAAAAACTACTGGAACTAATATAAGAGTTCAACAAAGTTTCAGTATATAAGATAAGTACACGTAGATCAGTTGGATTTACACCAACAAAGAGACCATCAAAGAGAAAATCACCCAATGAGTACCATTTACAATAGCCCCAAGAAGATAAAATACCAAGGAATAAATCTAACCAGAAATGTAGAAGACCTATATAAATAAAATTATAAGACTCTACTGCAAGAAACAAAAGAGATATAAATAAAGTGAGAAACCTACCCTTGCTGATAGATAAGAAGACTTGTCTATCTTAGCCCCAAAGCGATACACACACACAACGCAATTCCAATACAAACTCCAATGTCATTTTTTAATGAGATACAGAAACAAACCACCAACGTCACACAGTAAGGAAAGAATCCCAGGATATTTAAGACAAAAGTGGGAAGCACCTCACATTACCTGAATTTAGAACCTATTATACTGGTAGGGTCATCAAAACAGCCCCTGGTACTGGTACAAAAACAGATACACATACCAATGGAACAGAACTGAGACTTCAGATATAACATTGTCTACCTACATTAACCACGACCCACTGCCATTGAGTGGATGCTGACTCTATAAGCAGCTGGTTTTTGACAAATGCCCAAAGTCTGTGAACTGGATAAAACAGAATCTCTTCAACAAACAGTGTTGGCAAAACTGGCTATCCAACTGCAAAAAAAGGACAACCCATCCATATTTCACACCACACACAAAAACTAAATCAAATGGATCAAAGACCTAAATATAAAATCTAAAACAATAAAGACCAAGGAAGAAAAAATGGAGACAACTCTGGGAGCCCTAATACATGCCATAAAATGGACAACAAACCATTATTAACAATGCACAAACACCAGAAAACAGATATGTGGGAACTCCACAAAATCAAATCCTTAAAGCTGTTCCAAAGCCTTCACCAAAAGACTAAAGAGACTACCTACAGAGTGGAAAGAAAAAGAATCTGACTAACATCTAATCTCCGTAATCAACAAAGTACTGGGAAACCGTAACAAGAAAAAGACAAATAAACCAATTCAAAAAATGGGCAAAGGATATGAACAGGCACTTCACCGAAGGCTTCCTGGCAGCTAGCAGATAAATCAGGAAATGCTCACAACAATTAGCCATTAGAGAAATACAAATGAAAACTGCAATGAGATACTATCTCACTCCAACGAGGCTGGCATTAATCCAAACAACACAAAATAATAAATGTAAAATGGTACAACCACCCTAATAAAGACCAGACTTGATGGTCTTACAGACTGGAGAGTCCCTTGAGGACACGGCCCCCAGCCAATTCGTCAAAGATTGGACTAGACATACAGTAACACTGATGAAGAGTGTGCTTCCTGGCTTAACTATATAAATGAGGCCATCTGAGCAGCTCCTGTCCAGAGGGGAGATGGAAGTGTGGAGAGGAGGAGATAGGACTTGACTGAATGGATATGGGATGCAGAGGATGGAAAAGAGGAGCATACTGTCACTGGGTGGGGAGAGCAGCTAGAACTGCGTGTCCGTGTGTGTGTGTCTCTCTCTGTGTGTGTGTCTGTGTGTGTGGTTTTATATGGCAAACCGACTTGGATTGTAAACTTTCACTTAAAGCACAATGTATTTTTTTCAAAAGGAGTCAGGGAGGAGTCAAAAGAGTCTAAATAAACAATAATAGAATGATTACATAAATGATAGTTAATGCATTCCCTAGAATATAATTAATGTGGTCACAAGAAATAGTTTATATGACAACAGTCCTTTTCTTTGACAAGTATCTACTAAATAAACAAACAAAAAAACTCAAATCCACTGCCATAGAGTCTGTTCAACTCCCAGCAACCCTAGAGGTCTGAGCAGAACTGCCCCATAGAGTTTCCAAGGAGTGGAGGATCCGAAGTGCTTACCCTCTGGTTATCAGACATAGTACGTAACTCACTATGCCACTAGGGTTTCCAGGTATTTACTAAGCATTTACTATTGTTCTAGGAGCTAAATATGCAACAGAGAACAAGATACACAACTATCAGTAATAAACAACATGAGAATGGTTATACAAAATCTCATATCTCTTAGGATTATAACTATATACAAGTTGTCAGGCATTGAATTGTGTTTGCCAAAAAACATTGTGTGGTGGTTTAGCTAGACCATGATTCCTGGGCATTTAAATATTGTGTGATACTCATCCAAGTTATAAATTCTTCCTCTGTGATGTTAATGAGGGTGGATGGACGGCAGTTGTATTGGTGGGGCTGGGCTGTGCTCTGAGGCAGTTTCTTGAAATATAGAGGAAAGAAGCTGGCAGAGAGATTTAGGGACCTCATACTACCAACAGGAAACCCCAGGGGCCTAGTGGGTTAAGTGCTATACTTGCTAACCAAAAGGTCGGCAGTTAAAATTTGCCAGATGCTCCTACTCGGACCTATAGGGTCACTATCAGTCAGACATGACTCAGTGGCAGTGCATTTAGTTTTTTGTTTTATACCACCAAGGAGCAGTGCCAAGAGCTGAGCACATCCTTTGGAAAGGACAGGGGTCCCTGCACCCTAGAAGCTCCCAGTCTAGGGGACGATTGACCAGGGGAAGACTGACAACAAGGACCCTCCTCCAGCCAGCAGAGAAAGCCTTCCCCTGGCGCTGACACCCTGAACCTGGACTTTCAGCCTACTAGATTAGGACAAAATAAAATGTCTCTTTTTAAAGCCATCCATTTGTGGTATTCCTGTTAAAGCAGCACTGGATGACTAAAACACAAATGAACTATATTTATGACCAAACGCTTCTTCAGACCATGAAAAAATAATAAAAGTTTGATTAACTGTTGTTTTATGTCGATACACAATAATTTATTTTTATTAAATGTCTAACAGATTATTGTCTGAGTAATGAGAGAGCTGGATATCACAAAGTAACACCAAAGTTACTTTTAATTCTAAAATTCTATGATTTCAAGTAAAGTTTGCTAAAATAAGACTTCACTTTTGCCACCACCAAGACAGGTAACACAGGTAAGACATGTTCCACAGAAACAATATACCAAAATTCTGTTTTCATCTATGTGTATGCATGTGTGCACGCACACACATGCATTCTCACACTCACACACACGGAAGCCTCAGGGGTACAGGGGCCTGGATTCTGTATTTCCACTGATGTATCCACAACTGTGCTAGTGTTAAAAAAATGACTATCAACAATTCCTCCTAGCCCTTGATACATACACTGCAACACCCACTAGGAGGTGGAATCCATCTCCTCTCTCTTCCAATCCTGGCTGCCCTGTGACTTGCTTTGACCAGTGACATGAAGTGGAAGTGACGTGCCAGTTCTGAGTCTAGCCTTAAGAGGCCTTGTTGTTTCCTGCCTGCAGGCTACCCTCTTAGTTCCCTGAGATCCGGGTCCCAGCATATCCGCGACCCTTGCTAGAGTTCCCAGCATGTAAACTGGATATGCCAACTCCTGCTGAGCTCCCAGCTGAGTGTCGCCACAGGGGATCACAGCAGGTATCACATGGAGCAGAATTGTCCAGGTGAACCCAGACAACCACAAAGTCACAAGAAACAATAAAATACTGTTTTTAAGCCACCAAAAGTTCAAGGTTGGTTCATTATATGATAATAGATAACTGATCCCACTTTTTTTTTTTTTTTGCTGTGCACAATCTGAAAAATATGTCTACATGTTTGTTCTATCAAAAAATTTGAATAGTTTTGGTCTGCTACACTTTTTCCAAATAACCTCTGCTTTGAGATCAGAAAGTTTTCTGAAAAGTTCAACTTACAGACATGTAAGACGATCAGCATTAACACAGGTTTTATGAAATGCGAAGAAATGTTACTTTCCCAGTAATAAGAACATTATCCCATTAGTGACTGCTGGTGTGATCAGAGAAGTTTGAGAACGTAAATAAACATGTTTTTATTCCAGTCTGTTTCATCAGATTACTCTAGTTTTCCTATTATGACCCCAATCATAAAATGATGGCTTTATATTTATTTTTTATAATTTAGCTGCATAATCAGCATCAAGTACAACCCTCAAATGAACATTTCATTAGGTTAATACAAAATTATTATTATCTCTTTAAGTGCTCTTGGTCTTAACGGCATGGCTATTATGACGACTTAGATCCAATCTAATTTTGAGAAAAACACTTAAATTTTTTTTTAAAGTAATGAAAATCACTAAGAAGACATATTACATATAAGAACATTTTTAGGAAAACTGCTTCAGGAAAGGATGAAAGAATTAATCTTTAACAATCTATAGTCCTGTCCAAAAGGGCCCTGGAAGTACAGTTGCAGAGTGCTCAGCTGCTAATCACAAGGTCAGACGTTGAAGCCCACCAGCTGCTTCGCTGGAGAAAGAACTTCCCTACCGATGTACAGCTTGGAAACCCTGTGGGCCAGTTATGCTCTGCCCTACCGGATCATTATACGCTGGAATCCACTAACAGCAGCGGGTTTGGATTGGATTTGATTCTCGTTCAGTTTTACCTTCTTATATAGCAGGATTCAGGCGTGTCCAGGGACATCAACTTGCATGGACACACAATTGGCCTGCTTCTCCAGGCTTGGAAAGCCAGGCCTGCTGCCCGTCCCTTGGCTCTCGCCTCCAGTTCGTGGCACAGCTCTACTTGGCAGCCAAGCCCTGGCTCTAACAGCACTGGGGGTGTGTGTGTGTGTACAGTGTGTGCGCGTGCAGGAGCCGTCTCATCTGAGGGTCCAAGAGCCACGCCCAGTGCCCGACTGCACAAGTACTTCAGGGGGCCTCTCTCCCACCACAATATTACCCGACAATAGGTACTTTATAATTTGCTTAGTATGATTCATCAATAAAAGTCAACAAACAAAACCACAGAAGAGTTATCACATGTCTCATTTTCTTTTTTTTTTATTTAACATGACTGAGTGAAAATGTACATTCCCATATAAATTTACATGCCCACCTATATGCAGCTTCCACTGCTCTCCCTGTCCGGCGACAGTACACTATTCCTCTCTGCTCCATACATGTCTCATCCTCCCAACAGCCTCCTTTCCGCTCCTCTCCACCCACTCCCCTTCCTCCAGCCAGAGGTCAGCAGGATGATATTCTACAGATGTATAGAACCATAAAGTGCAACCAATATATGGTCACTCTGCATTGCCAAGTCCAATCCATTCCTGTCCAAACAGTGGACCTTTGTTATAATTTATGGGTAAGGGCAGCATCAGGGCCGGGGGCCATGCTCTCAGAGGAACCCTGAAACCGCTGGACCATCAATTGAGGTCTTTTAGTGGAGATGTCAGGATGCACCCCTTTTTTATTCTTGTGTTGCCAGTGAGACTCAATCTAGTGAGCTCCATCATGGCTATCACTGGTGGTGGCCGGGCACCATCCGGTTCTTCTGGTCCCAAATCGATGAAGGTACCCACTCTTGCGGGTCTCTCTGTCTTCTAGGTTGTCTTTACCACATGTCATTTTGGTCCTCAGTGAGCATCCATTCCTGCTGAGTTGGGACCATTTGCTGTGTCCTCGGATGGCAGCTTGGCAGCTTTTAAGACCCCAGTGATATGTCTCATTTTCACAAAAAGTTTCTAAAACTATTTGCCAAGAAAACACTGAAGAAAATCCAGATTAAGTAGGACCCCACCCTCATTTCAAGGGACAGAGACAGGCCCAGTGCTTTGAGTGCTTGGACAAAGAGAGAAAATTTGCAGAGAATGGACAAATGGTACAATGCATGGACAGAAATTGATGCTAGTCCGCAGAAGGCTGGATTCTAGGAAAAACTCTGGGAACCATCAGCCAGAGGATTTGCCATCCAGAGTAGAGTAGAGGGCTTTGTGTTCCCAACACAGAAGAAAACTCATCGTTTAGTTAGAAAGGTACCTACTTTACAGGAATGAACAGAAGGATGCCACCTGCAGGGCTGGGCTCAGGGGAGAGGGCAGAACTTAAAAGACTACATAGCAAACTGTCTGGTATGCAGGAAAAACTACCATGCAGAGAAAACAACTTGCCCTTGGAAGAGTGTGGTCTAACCAACAGATCCACAGTCAGCCTTTGGCCCCCCTGCTGGTAGGACTCAGGCTGTTGAGACCCCTAGGGTTGAATGTGGCTTTCTTTCCCTTTCAAAGTTTAGGTTCAGAGATGAGGACAGGAGTCAAGAATGGAGGGCTTGCCAAACTAGCTCTTCCTGACAAGAACAAAGATATTAAAGACAAAACAAAAGGCCTCCTGGCCCCCTTATCTTCTGGTGCCTCTATGTGTTGTTTACCAATTACCATTGAGTGGATTGCAACTCATGATGATCTCATATGCGTCTGAACAGAACTGACTTCCCCAGCCAGGCATGCCTTCTGAGGTATCTCTGGGTTTGAACTGCCAATGTTTTGGCCAGTAGTCGAGCATGCAACGGTTTTCACCACTCAAGGACTCTTCTGGTGCCTAAAGGACTATTAGTTCAACAGCAAGGAGAAGAATTAAGTAAAAAGAAAAGAATTAAAGTCCTGAAAGGGACTTGAATACACACTTTTGTTGGAAACTCTACCCTTAGAGGTAAAAGTCCTCATAAAGGAAAGGATGTAGTTTCTGCTTCAACCCACAACACTGGATGGACAAAATCATAGCATGAAAGGTGATATGCCCAACGGTCTGTGAGGTGCACGGAAATGCTCACTAGAGGGGAAAGGCAAAACTTGTGAGAGGTGCGTACCGCTATCAGAGGGCAGCCCCTGGCCTCCCAACTCCTGTATCCATGGCCAGTGCTCACTGTACACAGCCTTTATGAGAGGGAGGTACAGGAAGGTCAACTCTGGAAGACAAGGGGTTAGACTGAATTTACAGGTGGTGCAGTGGTTAAGAGTTTGGCTGCTAACCCAAAGGCTGGCAGTTCGAATCTACCAGCTATTGCTTGGAAACCCTGTGGGGCAGTCCTAGCCTGTCCTACAACATTGCTATGAGTTTGGAGGTGACTCAACAGCAATAGGCTTGATTCTTTTAGGGTTTAACATGAAAAGAAACATGAGCAGAAACTGACTCTACAGCACTAAACAACAGTATGTGCTGTAATGAGCACGAAGATGCCCTACAAGTAAACTGCAGAGGCATCAGAAACGAAGCACCAACAGCTTAAACGTGAAAGAACACACCTCCCCATTCACGCTGTCAGCCAGTGCTGGCTCCTGATGTTGAGTCACTGAGCACCCTGGAAGACTGGCCTTCACTTTTGACGCTGACTGTTAGAGGACCTACTCAGCACTCAGGCCTACATCAAGGAAAGACATCTTTGTCACAGACATGGGAGTTCTGTTTTGTTTTTAAACCTGCTACCCACACCTTTGTTTTAAATATCTGTTGTTTAAGTATCTGCTTTTTGTTTCCTGCGTAGTCTGTGGTCCTGCGTGCCATCGGTTTACTTTGTGGAAGATGTAAGACTGCAGACGTCGAAGGAAACAGAGCATTTGAGCGCAGACTGCACAGAGCTCACTTCTCTACTTTCAACATGTTATTAAGCAAATTGGAAGATCTGAAAAGTACGGGCTCACCTAAGAGAGAAGGCCTCATCTAAGACTTGCAAACTGTTCTTGAGTCACGAGTTGATGGAATCACAAGTAATACTTTAGTCATGAAATACAGTAGTGAAACACATTCTCTGGTGATGTAGTTTCTAAGTATTTTTTTAGGAAAAGTTACAGTAGGCAGTATGTGACAGATACACACTGGGACTTGATCTCTAACTCATATCTCCAAAGGTTCAGAGTCCGTAACAGCTTCTGTTTTGCAGCAACTCCTTAAAATCCACTCACATTTTGTTTACAACTTGGTTGTGACTCTAATAGGTTTTTTTTTAAAATTCTACAGTGTAAAACATCAGGACACACATGGCAAACACTGGTATACATTTTCTCATTAAGAAAAATGTGCATTTTAAGGAATTTTAAATAGAACACTGCATTTAGCAGGGCAAGGACAGCTTTACACTACAGATGGCAAAATTGCTTCTCTGCCCCTGATTTTTCTTGGGAAGAAGAAAACTAAGCTTCAGTGACATTTCTCAGAGACTGAGCATACTAAGGCCCCTATCAGCCCTTGGCAGTGCCGTGCCCAACAGATGCCCTGTTACACTGCAGCATCAGTCCCAGATACCTTTATCTGCTAGTAATGGTGTCGGCCCAGACACCTTCACCTGCCAGCGACTGCATCAGCCTGGACACCTTTACCCAGCCTCACACAAAGCATGAGTGTGTGTTGGGGGACAGACATGTACAAAGACTAAATGACTGATTTTGTTAATAAGGGCCCAGAGTCAGTACAGTTCCCTATTTGACAGACAAGGTTACAAAGTGCTTTCTTCTGAAATTACAAAAAGGATCAAGAATGAATGACCTCATCTGCAGTATTCCAGTATTCCCATGCCAGCAACTGTTACCACCCAAAGTGTGTCTCTCCACACTTTATGTCTTCCTCTAATCCTCCCAATCGAATCATCTCACAAAATTTTTCATAATTAGGAGAAAATGATAATTATTAATGAGGATATATAATTAAATAGCCAATAAAGGAACTACATTCAAATGTTAACACTTCTGTTGTGTGGTGTGGTGAAGTATAAAATTTATATTCCTTTTCCTACATTTTCTAAATGTTCTATAATGAGTTTGCCTAATGGCTATATTCAGACAACAGATAAACACTATGGCTGCCAATGCCTTAATTCAGGTGCTCTTTCACTCTGGCCTGGTCTTTCTGACTTTGGTCTTCATATCCCTGTCCCAAAGCCAACCTAAACATTGTGGCTACCAAGTAACGCACAGTGAGTACTGGATACTGTCCAGTCTGCAGGATGCCTCTTCCCCAGTGCTCCTTCCTGCTCCTCCAGCTCTCCTGGCCCTAACTCTCGAATGACACAAATTCATACTAAACTGCCTGCCACTCTGGAAACTCATCATGGATCTATCACGCAGCTCAACACCCTGAGACCTTTGTTCATATTGTGTCCTGTACCTGGCATGTCTCCACTCCTGGTCCCCTTGGCAGATGCTGCACTTCTACAGACTCAGTGTAAGCCCGGCCCTACCATGACATGCTTCCTGAGGCCGCTCCAACCAACAACCCAGGGAGTACTGACAGCTCAGCCTTCTGCACACCAGAGTACCTGGAACCTACCATCGCCAAACAGGGACCTGCCCCTACGGGGCTGTAGTAAATGTCACTGACTGCCTTTTATTCGTTCATTCAACTAACGCATTCTTGAGGGCTCACCGTGTGCCAGGCACCGTTCTAGGTCCTGGGGAAACAGCAGTAAACAAAACCGAGAAGGACGACCAATAACACACCAGAAAGTAAGCCTACAGGACGACACGTGCCACGGTGGGAAAAGCCCAGTAAGTGTCAAAGGAAGGTGTGTGTTGGGAAGGAGGAGGTATGGTTGCTATTTTATAAACAGTCTTCACAGATGGCCCAATACAAGTCCATCTGAGCAGACCCGAGAGAATGAGGGAGCAGGCAACTACAGAAACCCCAGGCAGGTGTGAGGATGTTAAAAACAGAGAACGAGCAAAGTGTGGCTGGACCAGATCAGGCAGCGGGATGAGCAGGGCACAGAGGCCGTGGGCACTGGGTCACAATGAGTCATATAGGTTTGGAGCTGTCTGGACTATGGCCACAGGAATAAATATACTACACAGGAAAACTCAGTATGGACACACACAACTGAATCACAAGTAACACACGCACAGTGTGTTACTATTTTATGGTCTCTTATTCGTCTAGTGCCACTGTAACAGAAGTATCACAAGTGGATTGCTTTAACAAAGACAAATTCATTTTTTTTCACAGGAAAGTAGGCTACAAGTCCAAATTTAGGGTGTCAGCTCCAGGGTAATTGCTTTCTCTGTTGGCTCTAGAAGCAAGTCCTTGCCCTCTATCTTCCCCTGGACTGGGAGTTTCTCAGGCACAGAAACCCTGAGTCCAGAGAACATGCTCTGCTCCCAGTGCTTCTTTCCTGGTGGTATGAAGTCCCCAACTCTGCTTGCTTCTCTTTCCTTTTATTTCTCGAGAGATTGCCTCAAAACAATACAATCTTGTGAGATGAGTCCTGCCTCATCAACATAACTGCTGCACATTCTCCCTCATTAACATCACAGAGGAAGGATTTATACAGCAAAACCATACAATACCAGGAATCAAAGTCCAGCCAAACTGATATGTACTTTCTTTGTGAGGAACATAATTCAATTCATGACACATGGTTTTGAAATGCTCGTCACAGCCATTTAAATTGACTTCAGGACTCATCAGTATGCGGCGGCTATCTACAATCTAAGAATAAACACCCTGGCTTTTGCCCTGAGAGGAAAGTCACAGAAGTTCTGAGCAGAAGAGCAACAAGACCTGATATTTGTTTTAAAAGGAGCACCCTTACTGCTCTGTAGAGAACAGCCCACAAGAGGCCAAGAACTGAAAAGGCTGATGAGCTAACAGGATCTGGCAGAAAGGCAGGAGTGAGGTGGCAGCCATCACTGGGTCTCTGGCCAGTAGTGACTTCTGCAGATGCCCTCTGGGTCACAGGCACCCATCGCAGCTACCCCACTGGGATGCGCGGTGGTGTTCTGAGGACAGTCCTCCCAACTCCAGCAGGACCTTTTATACTACCCCCGGCCACTGCAAACTCCCAGTGGGCAGCACCCTTGGGGAGCTGCTGACAGGACTCAAGATTGAGACAGAAATAAAGCAGGTACTGTGAATACAGTCTCTAGTTCTTATAATAATAACTCTAACATATAGGATTGCTCTGTTTAAAACCAGGGGACTAAGGCTTTGAATGACTAGTTCCTTATCCAAGGTCATACGATTAAGGGTATATCACAATTCAAAATGCAAATAGCCAAAGGAAGGCCAACTAGTTAATAACCATAGAATGCAACTGATGGTCTCTTTGGCAGTCAGCCCCTGACCTTGTTCTGACTGAAGATGCTCAGCTTTTCCAACTGTCTCTTCCCACAGATGTAGTCAATATGATTCAGGTGTATTCCAACTGGTGAGGTCCAAATGTACACTCACCATTTATGTTGCCAATAAAAGGTATTTGCAATGAAGCTGTTGGTCTTGCAAAATTCTATTGTGCCATCTCCAGCATCATCTGTACCACCAATGTCTTATTTTCCAACTACGAATCCTTCATCTGGAAGTCCTGGTAGGGAAGCGGGTTAAGTGCTACGTCTGCTAACCACCAAGGCTGGCAGTTCAAATCCACCAGGCGCTCCTTGCAAATTCTACAGGGGAGTTCTACTCTGACCCTAGGGTCACTATGAGTTGGACCCAACTCAACGACAGTGGATTTGGTTTTGGATCCTTCTTCTTTCTTTCCAACTTTTGCATTCCAATCATCGGTAATTATCAACGCATCCTGATTGCATGTTTGATCAATTTCATATTGAAGTTGATAAAAATCTTCAATTTCTTCATCTTTGGAGTTAGTGGTTGGTGTATAAATTTGCATAGTCATAGTAACTGGTCTTCCTTGTAGGTATATGGGTATCATCAGTGACGGCACTGTACTTCAGGGTAGATCTTGCAATGTTCGTTTTAACAATGAGTGCAATCCTTCATCAAGTTGTTGTTCCTGGCATAGTAGCCTACAATGAGTGTCCAATTCAAAATGGCCAATATTGGTCCTTTTCAGCTCACTAGTGCCTAGGATGTTGATGCTTATGCCTTCTATTTCATTTTTGATATTCTTAGATTCATGCTATGTGCTGATTATTACTGGATGTTTGCAGTTGTTTCTTCTCATTTTGAGTCACGCCACATCAGCAAAAGAAGGTCCCACAAGTTTGACTCATGTGTGCCATTAAGGTCAAGTCTAAGGAGGCAGCTCTTCCTCAGTTGTCTTTTGAATGTCTTTCAACCTGACGGGCTCATGTTCCAGCACTATAGCAGACAATGTTCCACCGTTACTCATAAGGTTGTCACTGGCTAAATCTTCTCAGGAGTAGACTGCTGGATCCTTCCTTCCAGTCTGTCTTACGTCTAGAAGCTAAGCTGAAGCGTATCCACCACAGGTGATCCTGCTGGTATTTGCGTATCAGTGGCATAGCTTTTAGCGTTACAGCAGCATGCAAGACCCCACAGTATGAAAAACTGACAGGCATGTGGAAGCCAAACAACGTGGAGTTCAGGTAACAGTATGAGCCTGTGTTGGTTTCTTAGCTGTGACAAATATCATATGGTAACGTAAGATGTTAACATAGGAAAGGAAGCTGGGTAACAGGTTTATGGAACTATATATATACTGTATTTCCAACACTATTGTAAAATAAAACAGATACAGTTAAAATGCCTTTTTTTGTTTTTAAAGAAAGATTATTTCACACCTACTAAACTGACAAATGTTAAAAATGTCTGACACCAGGAAAGGACAGACTTGCAGTCAAAGTAAGAGGAGTGTAAGTAGACATAATCACATGGTAGGGCACTTTGACAATATCTAATAAATTAAATATGTTCAAATTCTATACCCTCAAATTCTACTCCTAGGTGTACACACCAGAGAAATTCCCCACACGTGCACAAGGAGACAAACAGAAGACCACTCACTGTAGTTCCAAGTGCAACAGTGAGAGACTGGAAGCCACTTATGTGTCCGTCAACAGGATAACGGATGGATAACTAGTGGCATAATTACACATTACAATACAGCTCAGCAATTAAAATGAATCAGAGCCTCATCTATCAACACAGATAACGCTCAAAGGCAACGTCAGCAAAAAAACAAGTTGCAAAAGAATTATTTCAGTAAGTTAAAAAAAAATTGCAAAACAATACTATACATTAGTTGCAATACATATTTGTAGTTAAAGTACAAAAACATGAACAGGAATAAAAAAAAGCTAAATTTAGGATAGTGGTTGCCTCTGAAATGGGAGGGAGGGAGACAATGAGACTACAGAAGAAAATAGTGTTTTCACTACATATGAGACAGAGTATTCCTTCTACAGTATCTAAATCAAATGGAGCTAAATATTCTACTCTCGATTTTAAAGTGATTGACTGGAGCAGAGGAGAAGGAAGGACATCAAAGACATACAGAAAACAGGAGCCCGAGAGACAGAAACTACAAGGTCACAGAGACCACATGTTCATTAGACCAGAAGAACTAGCTGGTTCCCAGCCACCACCAAATGCCCTGAGAGGGAACACAACAGTCCCTGGCAAAGCAAGAGAAAAATGGGTCGAAAAACTTGATGGTCCAACAGATTGGAGGGTCCCCAGGAGACAAGGCACCTGGACACACTGTTACCCTGGATCTGAAACCATTCCTGTAGCCAACCCTTCAGACAAAGATTGAACTAGACTGTAAGACACAATTCTTGGCTTAAGTAGACATTTGAAATTAACTGGGCAGTTCTTGTCCAAAAGTGAGATGAGAGGGTGGGCAGGGACAGGAACTAGTTGAATGGATATGGGAAATACAAGGGTGGAAAGGAGAAGTGTGCTGTCACAGTGTGGGGCAAGTAGCTAGAGTTACACAGCAATGTGTAAGTTTTTGTATGACAAATTGACTTGGATTGTACACTTTTGCCAGAGCCTTTAGAGAGCTTTTCACAACGGAGATTCACCGACTCTTCCCTGTACCCGCTCTTCTCCTTGCCTTCTTCTCTTGGGCAACTGCCCAGACCTCTCTCACCATACTTGTTTAAATCCTTCGTGGGACAATTTGTCTCAAAACTATACCTACTCTTTGACCCAGTAAATCAGTGTCTGAATTTTTCCTTATGCTAGGAACAAGCTGCAACAGTTAATTAAAAGAATATTTACCTGGGTGCTGCTGATGGGTGAGAAATCACAAACAACCAGAATACCCCCAAATAAATTAAGGTCTATCATTCCTCACAATGGGATATATTGTTGTTTAAAAAAAATGTGTTAGAACAAGGCAAGGTCAAGGAAGCTCCACAAACACATCCGAACTCCCTGAGGTACCAAATTTCTGGGCTGAGTGCTGTGGGTACCAGGGTCTTGGGTAACATCTAGCTCAGCTGGGATAACATTGTTTATAAAGAAAATGCTCCACATTTTACCTAGGTGAGTAGCATCTGGGATCTTAAAAGCCCGTGAGTGGCAATGCAGGATACTCCAATGGTCTCACCCCTTCAGGATTAAGGAATAAAGAAGAAAACTAAAGATACAAGGGAAAGATTAGTCCAAAAGACTAATGGACCACATCCATGATGGCCTCCACCAGAGTCGGTCCAGCATAACTAGACGGTACCCAGCTACCACAACTGACTGCTCGGACAGGAATCATAACACAGGTTTCTGGACACAGCTAGAGAAAAATGAAGAACAAAATTCTAACTCAAAAAGAAAGACCAGACTTGCTGGCCTGAAGAGACTGGAGAAACCTAGTCAATATGGCCAGACACTCTTTCTGCCCAATAATGAAGTCACTCCTGAGATTCACCCTTCAGCCAAAGATCAGACAGACTTGTAAAATAAAACAAGACGGAAGTGGCACATTAGCCTAGGGGCAAGGATGAGAAGGCGGGAGAGGACAGGAAAGCTGGTAACAGGAACCCAAGACTGAGAAGGGAGAGTGTTGACATGTCATGGAGTTGTTAACCAAGGTCATAAAATAACGTGTACCGTTTAATGAGAAACTACTTTCTTCTATTAAAAAAAAAAAAAAACCACTGCCATAAAGTTGGGTCTGACTCACAGCGACCCTAGAGGTCAGAGTACAACTGCTACACAGTTTCCAAGAAGCTCCTGGCAGATATGAACTGCTGACCTTTTGGTTAGTAGAAGTAGTACTTAACCCACTATGCCACCAGAGTATCCTTGTTCTATAAACCTTCATCTAAATACAATAAAATAAAGAAAAAAAGTGTTACAGTAAAATTTAATGACCATGTAGCAATGTTTACAATATACTGTATTAAGTAAAAAACAAAAAATGGGTATAGACATAGGACTCCCAGTTATACACTGTACACTAAAAACAAACCCATTGAAATCAAGTTGATTCCAATTCATGGTGAGCCCATAGGACAGAGCAGAACTGCCCCATAGCGTTTCCAAAAAGCATCTGGTGGATTTGGACTGCTGACCTTTTGGTTAGCAGTCAAATGCTTTACTACTAAGCAATCAGAAGTTTCCTGGTGCACTAGCGACACCAAATCACCATCATATTGCTTGACTTAATTTTTCAGCATAGCTCTTACATAACAACAATGGTGAAGACGCTTCGGCTACCTTTTAGAATACAGTAGCCAGGTGGAAAGGAGGCTCCTAATTCCACCTAACAGAGGAGAGTACACAAAGTGTCCCTGGAGTTCTGTACACTGAGTGCCTGGATCCTTACGGCCCCACCCTTGCTAGTGGCCTCCCAAGTGATACCATGTCACAAGCCTCACACAGGTAAAAGAAGAGGGTTAAATGAATGTCCTTACAGTATCAATTACAGGGACATGTAGCCCCTTCCCTTTCTGGCTCCCAGAACTTCAAGAGCCACTGCTTGTCCTCCTCACACATCTGGTAGAAGATCTGAGGATCTTCTCCAGAAACAGGCATGAGAAGTCTGGCTTGTGACTTGATCTATGCCCTGAGAAGCCCACCAGTCCACAGCCTCTCAGCACATCGCTGCAGAATAAAAAACTGCCAAGAGTCACTGGATACTCAAGAGAGTTTCTAACACAAAGTAAAAGTGAACAAATCGAACAATATCCAAAATATGACCCTGTTTTTATAAAACAGAAAAATTACATCATATAACTACAGAAAGATTACAGATATAATTTGCAAATAATACATGCATTATATGTAATGAAAAAACAAACATCAAAGTGTTAACGACAGCCATCTCACAGCGGCCACCACCTGTCTATCAGTTTGCCATACTGTGGAGACTTGTATGTTGCTGTGATGCTGGAAGCTATGCCACCAGTATTTCAAATACCAGAGGGGTTATGCATAGACAGGTTTGGGTGGAATTTCCAGATTAAGAGAGATTGGCCATTTACTTCCAAAACTCAGCCAATGAAAGGCTTATGGATCACAACAGAACCCTGTGCTTGCTTTAGGCACATCATTAGGAGGTGAAGTTACAGGGCCAACAGGGGCACAGGAGACCCTTGCTGAGATGGACTGGCACAACAGCTGCAGTGGTGATCACGAATATGGTATACAACTGCGCATGGCTTCATTCTGTTGGAAATAAGGTTGCCACGAACTAAGAGCTGACTTCACAGCAGCTGACAACAACCACACAGCAGGCTGTATAATGGTTTTTCCAGATGTGCACACACCAATTAAACATCAAGTCATCAGACATTAGGGACCAGGATCTGTCCTTCTTCCTTCCTACTTCTCAGCGGCTATTCAGAAATCTTTATTGTCTTCAGTTGACCCTCACCATAAAACACTGCAACTATCTTCTGAAGAAGGTAGCACTATGTATCTACTTCTGGTTGAAAGTCAGAATCTACAGATTCTCTCTATCCCCCTCCACAGATTTTAGACATTCACAGAATAAGTGATCTGGTACTTTGCTGCAAATTATCTGGCTGGAGGTAATATTTCTTATTACAAGAATGCTTTGTGGTTTTAAACTAGGCAATGTACCCACAAGTAGGAGACAGTGTGAAAGCCAGAAAGGTGACTTTTCAACTTCTCAGGTCCACCCACAATTTTTCTAAGAGAACAGTCATTCATTGCTTGCATGCATAGTGGAATGACCCATGTGATACATGACTAAAAAAGTGTTCTCATAGCAGGCTACTGCTAGGAGAGCTTGCCATGGTCCAGGAATTTCAAACATCTACTGGGCTTCTTTCCCGACTCTGGAAAATCTGGGTGCAAAATACCAGCTGTCTATCTCAGAGATAACAAGATTCCAAAGACAATGGAATGTTTCATTTGCTACTATTTCCCAAATACTTCAACTTTTTAGATTAGGAAATTTTCCAAATTTTCTACCTACTAGTGTAACTACTGTAAGATAATTTTCTTAAAGATCAGATTTGCTGGGCTGACAGAGACTAGAGAAACTGACAGTATGGCCCCCAGACACCCTTTCAGCTCTGTAATGACATCACTCCTGAGGTTTATCCTTCAGCCAAAGGTTGGACAGGACCATAAAACAAAATGAGATCAAAGGGGCACGTCAGTCCAGGGGCAAGGACTAGAAAGCATGAGCGGACAGGAAAGGTGGTAATAGGGAACCTAAGGTTGAGAAGAGACAGTGCTGGCGTGTACTGGGGTTGTTAGCCAATGCCATAAAACTGCATGTACTGTTTAATAAGACAGTAGTTTGTTCTGTAAACCTTCATCTAAAGTATACTTTTTTAAAAAAGATAATTCTCTTGGAAAACACTATGTGTGTTTCCATTGGAGTCAATAATTGCAGCTACTAATAGGACAAGAGAGGATGAATAGTGCTAATGAAGGGCCAGGGGCTTGCAAGGCTCTTTACCTAATCACCTCTTGCTTAGCCCCACTATAACCTATGAAATAAGCACTCCCTGGGTATGCAAACAGTTAATTTGTTCAGTTGCTAACCAAAAGGCTGGAAGTTCAAGTCTACCAATAGGTACCTCAGATAAAAGGCCTAGCAATTTACTTCCTAAAAATCAGCCACTGAAAAACCTTTGGAACCCATTCTATTCTGACACACACACGGGGCCTCCATAAGATGGGGTCAACCCTACAGCAACTTGATTGCTTTTTTTTAAGTCATGTTTCAAAGATGAGAAAACTGAAACTAAAATAGATTAGCGGGTGACATGAATATCATGGATGAAAGGTGGTACAGTAGAGAGGAGAAGCCCAAAATACGTGTTTTCACTGTAAAACATCAAGTTACAGAGATAACTTTCTCAAGCCAGTGACTTCCTAATCTCAGTTATAAGTGTTTCATTCAACCAGAAACAATTACTGAATAAACAGACAGTTTCTGGCTCTGTTATATATACTGGGGATAAGAGCAGAGACAACACAACATCTCTCTGATCAGGAGTTTTATTCTAGCGGATAAGAGATATTCTTACATGTGTAAGCTCTCAGTGCTTGTTCTCTGGGGCCAATGCAACAAATCTGGGGCAGTGACAGGCCCAGGATGGCTGCTTTCAGTTCACACCAACAGCTGCTTGCTAGAGTTATAGGAGCAAGCTGTTGGTCCCAAATGACCTGAACAGCTGTCCTGGCTTGATGCCTAATAATATTCTCATTTCTCAGACTGTGAATCATGTGTTAGAGGGAATATTTATTACTGTGCCTTTAAAAGCTGACAATTAGTGCTTGCTAATTACAAAATTGGTTCAAATGTTCCAATTTTCTATAAATAGGCAGGAAGGTAATGGTAGGGCTGTTTGCAAGGGTACAACCAAAGGGACACGAGTGATAAAAACTGCTTAACTTTTGAAGACCTATTTTTAAAAAAATAAAAATAATCAAGTCCCCCTTGACAATTATGCTGGAACATCCTCTTCATTTGTTTTCTGAAATGTCGTTTTTTCTTGTCCTCTCATCAAATTTCTATGGAAAATTTAAAAATGAACTAAGTGGGATTAAAATGTCAATGAAAATAGATAAAAGAAAAATTATTATAAGAAACAATAGCAGACAAATGTGAGCTCTGTGACACCAGAGCAAGGGGGGTGAGGATGGGTTGGGGAGAAGCTTCCCTTATCAACACTCCAGGCCTCAAGCACCCAGCAGCTTCCAGTCTCGTTCTTTTACAAATGAAGGAAAACCACAGAGAACAGTTAGCAACAGCTATTCTCTCAAAAGTCAAATGATTCACTTAAACTAAAATTTAAAACATATCACCAAGAGATTAGTAACACATGTACACAAATGTTTATTGCAGCACTGTCCGCAATAGCAAAAAAAGTGGAATCAACCTAGGTGCCCATTAACAGAGGAACAGATCAACAAACTGGGGTATATATACGCAATGGAACACTACGCTACGGTAAAGAACAATAATGATTTTATGAAACATAACCTGGAATCAGCTGGAAGACAATCATGCTGAGTGAAATTACTCAGCTTTAAAAGGACAAATAATGTATGAGACCACTATTATAAGGACTTAAGAAAAAAATACAGAAGAAAGTACTCTTTGATGGCTACAGGGGTGGGGAGAGAAGGTGAGGGTAACTCATAGAACAGGTCAATAGGAACTTGGTTAGGTGTAGGAAGTGACAGCATGCATAACTGACTATACCATAAGCTAAAAGGTTTTCTGAACTCAACCCAACATTTCAAAGGACAAGAGTACCAGGGGCAGGGATCTGGGAATCATATTTTCAGGGCACATTAGGGTCCATCGGCATAACTAGTCTTTTTCTAAGACAGTGTTCTGCATCCCGTATTGGGGAGTAGCACACGGGGTCTTAAGTCAGCAAGCTGCCATCTAAGGAACATCAATTGGTCCCAGTCCACCTGGAGAACATCAAAAACACAAGGAAAAATGAGCCTAGGAGGCAGAAGGAGCCATATGATTGGGGGACTACATCAGCAGGAGAACAGAAAAACTAGATGGTGCCCAGCCACCACCAAAGACAGCCCTGACAGAAAACAGATTGCAGAGTCCCTAATGTAGCATGAGAGAAAGGGGGGTGCAGATCTAGAACTCTATTAAAAGAGCAGATCTGATGGTCCAACAACCTGCAGGTTCCCCTAAGAACACGCCCCCTAGTCTTGCTGCTAGCCCAGCACTGAAACCAGTCCTGAAACCAACACTTCAGACAAAGAATGGACTGGACCTGGGGACACGGAGTGATACAGGTGGTATCTGTACTTTATGGTTTAATATATATGAGGCTGTCCTACTGGATCCTTTTTAGATGAGAGATGCAGGGTAGAAAGGAGGGAATAAATGTTGGTTGAGTGGATAAAGGAAGAGTGAAAAAGAAGAGTGCACTGTCACAGGGTAAGGAGAATCAATAGAGTTGCAGAGAGGCAGACGTTTAGGGTTTTATATAGAAAATGACTTGGATTGTAATCTTTCACTTAATCACAATAAAAAATAATAATAAAAAAACTGAAGTTCTGATAAAAAAAAAAAAAAAAGAGAGAGAGAGAGAGAGATTAGTAACACCCAAAACCAAACCTACTGCTGTCCAGTCAGACTCAGTGAACCTACAGGACAGAGTAGAAATGCTCCATAGAATTCCCAAGGAGCACCTGGCAGATTCAAACTGCCAATCTTTTGGTTAGCACTTAACCAGTATGCCACTAGGGTTTCCATTAGTAACACAATCAGGGTTTTATTCAGCCATTTGTTTCAAGGGTTGGTCCTGGGGTCATAGCTAGCCAGGGCAGTCAGCTGGGGCCTCAAAGTTTTCTTTAGGATATGGACAGCCTTCAGAGAGTCAAGACAGCGGAGGGACGGGGAGTAAAGTGCTCATAGGGGTCCCCAGGGTTGGTCAACCCAGAACTGTGTTCTCTAAGACCCACCCAGCCAGGCTTTGCTAAACACTGAAGTCTGAATAAAATACTATCTTTGCTAAGAAATTGGTATTTCTGAATAAGCGGAAAGGAAGTGCTTGATATTAGAAAAATATACTCTGGGGAGGATTCACTCTGACTCTGTGTCAATACTAAGATAACACATACACAGCATCTCTTGCTCCCAGTACAGACTGTGGTCACTCCCCATCAGCCCAACAGCCAAACAAGCTCTGCTGATTCCACTCAGCTGGCAAAAACTATGTCTGCTGCCATCAGCCTTTACATCCAATTTGAGCAACAAAACTAAACATCGCAGGGTCGAGAAAAGAAGGAATACAATGCATAAAAAGTTTATTTATTGAGTGGATTAAATTTATAGATTCAACCACATGAAAACTCCTTCCCCAGAAATTCACAATATGTAACATTCTTTTTCCAAGTGGGACAATCTAAACTATTACAAAATCTTGTCCTTTGTATGACAATGAAGGTAGTTCTGAAAAAAGGTACTGAAAATACATACATTTGTTGGCCAGTTGTTAACCCTTGACTGTAAACTCCATGAGGGCAGGCACATGTCTCATGTTCATGGCTACACCGTTTGGGCCTAACATAATACCTGGCAAACAGCAGGCATTCCATAACACATGCTGAATCAGTGATTAGGGTGACCAATAATTCCTTCTAAGTTCCAAATGTATGGTGTTTTAGGTAAAACAGTAACTCTCCTGTTTCCTTTAGACTAATGAAAGGAGCTACACTCCATTCTGCCGAGAATGGTTAACAACGTATTTCCTTGCTCTTTCTCCATCACTGAATTCATCATTCTAAGAGGCTCAGACATTACCAGCTGGCAGTCAAAGTCCAGATCAGCCATACAGACAAAGGCCAGCTAGATGATCTAGTACAGAAGGATGTTTTGCTTTTGCTTATGTTTTGCTTTCTGTTGTTTTATTTTCATTGTCAGGACCTTGCCCTGGTAGAAGCTCATTTCCTACCACTGTCTTGGACTAGAAAGGACCAGCAATCACTAACAGGGGCTGAAAATACCAGAGACTGGCGAAAGAATGAAAAAATTCAGTCTTAGAAGAAATATAACCTGAATGTGCCTTAGATGGTGAGACTTAACATTGGACACATCATGAGAAGGAACCAATTTCTGGAAAAGGACATCATGTTTGGTAAAGCAGAGGGTCACTGTAAACAAAACAAACCTTCAACAAGATGGACTGAGTGTGTTTTAGTCATCCAGTGCTGCTCTAACAGATATACCATAAAGTAGATGGCTTTAACAAAGGAGAGTTAATTCTTACATAGTCTGGTAGGCTACAAGCCTGAATTCAGGTTGTCCATTCAAGGGGAAGCTTTCCGTCTGTAGGGTCCTTGTGTTTCAGCAGTCTTTGGTCAGAGAGTATCCTGGCACAGAAACTTCGTATCTGAAGGACACGCCCTTCTCCTGATGCTGCTTCCTTGATGGTGTGAGGTTCCTGATTCTCTACTTGCTTCCTTCTCTTTTTATCTCCCACAGAATGAAAGGATAAAAGGCAGTGCAAGCCACACCCCAGGAAAGTCCCTTAGCAAGGGTGTTGCAGTACCACCCTAATCCTCTTTTAACATAATCATCCTATCTATTAGGCACAGGCAAAGATCATGATGTATATAGCACAGCAAGAATAAAAAAATTTGGGGAATGATGACTCAGCCAAATAGTTACACACATTTTTGGGAGGATGCAGTTCAATCTGTGACATTCCACCCTTGGGCCCCCCTCAAACAGTCACATCTGTGAAACATGCAACACATTCATTCATCCCATCATAGCGAAAGTTATAGCAAAAACACTTGTATCCCACATGATATCAAAAGTCTTAAATCAGTTACAAGGCAAAAATACAAAAATTTCTCTACATCTGTGAAATGAAGAATATAAGTTATCTGCCTCCAAAGTACAGTAGCAGAACATGCAGGCACAAGTTACATTTCTACTACAAATTGGAGAAACTGAGAATGTGTTCTTCCCTTCTGGTTTTCCATTTCCAGCTCTTTGCACATGTCTTTATAGTACTTTCTTTTGTCTTCTCGAACTGCTCTCTGAAATTGTCTGTTTAGGTCTTTGACTTCGCCATTCCTTCCTTTTGCTTTAGCTGCTTAATGTTCAAGAGCAAGTTTCAGAGTCTCTTCTGACGTCCAATTTGGTCTTTTCTTTCTTTCCTGTCTTTTTAATGACCTCTTGCTCTCTTCATGGAGGATGGCTATGATGTCATTCCACAATTCATCTGGTCTTTGGTCATTAGTGATCAGCACATCAAATCTGTTCTTGAGATGGTCTTTAAATTCAGGAGGGATATACTCAAGGTCATACTTTGGCTCTTGTGGACTTGTTCTAATTTTCTTCAGTTTCAATTTGAATTTGCATATGAACAATTGATGATTTGAGCCACAGTCAGCACCTGGTCTTGTTCAGATTGCTGATATGGAGCTTTTCCATCATCTTTTCCACAGACATAGTCAATCTGGTTCCTGTGTATGCCATGTGGTGAGGTCCATGTGTACAGTCACCATTCATGTTGGTGAAAAAAGGCACCTGCAATGAAAAAGTCATTAGTCTTGCAAAATTCTATTATGTGATCTCTGGCATCATTTCTATCACCAAGGCTGTATTTTCCAACTAATGATCCTTCTTCTTTGCTTACAACTTTTGCATTCCAGTCACCAGTAATTATCAATGCATCCTGACTGCATGTTCGATCAACTTCAGACTGCGGAAGCTGGTAAAAATCTTCAACCGCTTCATCCTTGGCCTTAGTGGTTGGTGTGTAAATTTGAATAATAGTTGTATTAACTGGCTGTCCTTGTAGGTGTATGGATATTATCCTATCATTGACAGCACTGTACTTTAGGACAGATCTTGAAATGTCCTCTTCAAGATTTCATTCCCAGCAGTGTAGACCATATGATTGTTGGATTCAAAATGGCCCAAACCAGTCCACTTCAGCTCACTAATGCCTAGGACATCAATGTTTATGTGTTCCACGTCACTTTTCACAATTTCTAGTTTTCCTACATTCATACTTCGTACATTCTATTAGTGGATGTTTGCAGCTGTTTCTTCTCATTTTGAGTCATACCACATCAGCAAATGAAGATCCTGGAAGCCTTACTCTATCCATGTCATTAAGATCGACTCTACTTCGAGGAGACAGCTCTTCCCCAGTGTCTTCCGAGTGCCCTCCAAGCTGGGGGACTCACTTTCCCGCACCATATCTGACAATGTTCAGCTGCTATTCATAAGGTTTTCCCTGGTTAATTCCTTTCAGAAGAAGACTGCCAGGTCCCTCTTCCCACAAATCCAGTGCCAGCTAGCTGATGCTGACTCACAGCCACCCTATAGGATGAAAAGAACTACCACATACAGATGAAAAGAACATACCACATGCAAGTAGTGCCTGGTAGATTTAAACTGTAGACATTTTCATTAGTAGTCACAACTCTTAATCACCATGACAGCATGGCTTCCATGCCACCAGGGTTGGGGAAGGTATTTTCAATTCTTCAAAAATTAAAAGGCTCTCTTGATACAATGCCTGGAATAAAAGAATAATCTGGAAAGTGTTGAGTTATAGGTAAGACAAGGAGCCCTGGTCACACAACTGTTGAAAGCTCAGCTACTAACTAAAAATTTGGCAGTCTGAACTCATCCAGTGGCTCTGTACCTGGCAATCTGTTTCCATAAAGATTACAAACTACGAAATCCTAGGAAGCAGCTCCGCTTAGATACCATGGGGTCACTCTGAGTCAAAAACTGACTCAATCTTCTGCACCCCATATTGGTGAGTGGCATTTGGGGTTTTAAAAGCCAGCAAGCTGCCATCTGAGGCACACCAAATGGTCCCAACTCACCAGGAACTGATGATCATCACAGACCAAAATGACATGGGGGAAAGAGAACCCAGACGATGGAGAGACCCACATGAGTGGGTGACTGCATCGACATGTGACCAGAGGAACCAGATGGTACCTGGCTACCAACAGTGATAGCCATGATGGGGCTCACAAAGTTAAGCCTCACTGGCAACATGAGAATAAAAAGGGGTGCACCTTGAGAACGCCACTAAAAGACTGCAACTGATGGTCCAGGGGCCTCAGAGTTCCCCTGGGAGCATGGCCCCTGGTCCTGATGCTGCCCCTGTCTATAAATCTTTCCTGAGGTCAGCTCTTCAGACAGGAATGGATTGGACTCAAAGACAGAGAATGACCATATCATGTGTGCACTTTACGCTTCTATGCATTTATAGGATGTTGTGCTGCTGGCGTCTTACTAGAGGTGGGGGAGAGGATGAAGAGGTGGGGACAGGAGATTGTTAGGATATGACACACACAGAACGGATAGCAGGAGTGTGCTGTCACCGGGCAGGGAGAGCAGTGCGAGCAGCACATAGGTGAGCATGCAAATTTATATTGGATTGTACAATTTCACTCAATCACAGTAAATGAAAAAAATAAATAAAATAAAAAACTGACTCAGTGGCACCTAACAACAACAAAAATGGGTTAGATAAGACTGGCTGTATGTGGGCAACTGCTAGAACTGGGCAGCAAAAGAATTCATGGTTTTGTATGATCTGCTTTTGAATTTTTAAATGACCGTAATTAAAATTTTCCTTAATAGTATTTTTAACATGCACATTTTAGCTTTCAAATAAAATCTTCCAGATTCTTACTCCAATATGCTTAAATTTAACATCGTTCAAACATTCTGTTTTCTTACTGTCATCAGCAAGACACGCCTGTGCCCCCACCATGTGGACCCTTGATGCTCAGCACAGGAACCAGCAGCAGTCTGGGTGCCCTGCTCTCACTACACACACAGTTTCGTACAGTATCAGTCCATTCACCCCTCACAGTTCCCAGGCACCTTCTGCACTGCAGGAGAACTAGTGCAACTAGCACAAAACAACAAAAGATGGAAAACTCTTCAGTTTTCAGTTCCACAACCACTCTGAGAAGATAAAAACAAAAATCCATACTTGGACCATCTTTTCCCAGAGTTTGGTTCCTCAAACCAGAGGAGCTGATTTTATTGTGATACTAAACCGACTGGGGCGAAGAGCAGTGGGTTCAAGGCAATGAGGAAAGAAAAGGAAACACAGAAGAAACCAGTCCAGTGGGTTCACAGACACACTGTTAGCAGCTTTAAAAAATATCAACACCCACAACCCATCCAGAAGGTGGAAATAAGAAATTCTGGGGCTGATACCAGGGGTGTGGGTGTGCGTGTGTGTGAGAATGGTGCGCAGGCAGAGAGTATGGATACTGTGTCCACTGTGTGTGCACAGCTTCAAAGCTCCCTGTTGAGTCTAAGGCACAACGAGTCAGGTTTGAGAACCCTTGCTGGAATGTAGAATTTTACCTTGATGTTCTAGACCTCCCCTTGCACAGCTCTTTATTTTCTGTCTACCACTGGACCTAGAAGCCTAAAATCCTAACATATCTTCAAACTGCTATTAGAAAATTCTTCCTCCCAGCATGTCAAAAACTTTCCATGTGGACCTTCCACCCATGAGACCTTGTTCCAGCCATACGAAATAAATTTTGTCCTTTCCAAATGTGTGAAGAGAAGTGATTACACCAAAGTCAAAAGAAAGCCTTTGATTTACCCATCAAAGCACTGTTAGAACTCCTGGGTTTTGTACCTCACTGAGAAAAACTGAATATATAAGCAAGTGGGAAACAGAGAAGAGGGAAATGCAGAAACACACAAAGTCAACTTATATATGAAAGTTAAATTTTTCATTCATTTTTTAATTTTTATTTTTATTTTTATTTAACATGACTGAGTGAAAATGTACATTCCCGTATAAATTTACATGCCCCCCTATATGCAGCTTCCACTGCTCTCCCTGTCCGGTGACAGCACACTATTCCTCTCTGCTCCATACATGTCTCATCCTCCCAACAGCTTACTTTCCCCTCCTCTCCGTCCACTCCCCTTCCTCCAGCCAGAGGTCAGCAAGATGATATCCTATAAATGTATAGAACCATAAAATGCTTCCAATATATGGTCACTCTGCATTGCCAAGTCCAATCCATTCCTGTCCAAAGAGTGGAACTTTGTTATAATTTATGGGTAAGGGCAGCATCAGTGCCGGGGGCCATGCTCCCAGAGGAACCCCAAAACCACTGGACCATCAATTGAGGTCTTTTAGTGGAGATCTCAGGATGCACCCCTTTTTATTCTTGTGTTGCCAGTGAGACTCAACCTAGTGAGCTCCATCGTGGCTATCACTGGTGGTGGCCAGGCACCATCCAGTTCTTCTGGTCCCAAGTCGATGAAGGTACCCACTCTTGCGGGTCTCTCTGTCTTCCAGGTTGTCTTTACCACATGTCATTTTGGTCCTCAGTGAGCATCCATTCCTGCTGAGTTGGGACCATTTGCTGTGTCCTCGGATGGCAGCTTGGCAGCTTTTAAGACCCCAGACGCCACTCACCAATGTGGGGTGCAGAGAGCTCTCTTAGCAAAACGCTAGCTGTGCCAATTGGCCTGGAATTCGCCTAAGAGCATGGTCCCCCCGACCCCCGCCCTGGCTACTCTATCCTTGCAGTATTGAGTTAATATGGAAGGAGTACTCAAGTTATGCTAAAGTCCACTTAATGTTGTTCTTGTTCCTAATGCGTGCTGTCACAACTTTCTCCCAATTAGATTGTTAGTAACTATCTAAACTAAACCCTCCCCCCCTCGCCCTCCCTCCCTCCCCTCCCTTGCAGCTGTCAAAGAGTCTTTTCTTCTATACACAAATCTGTTTTTGAGATCTTATCGTAGAGGTCTCATACAGTATTTGTCCCTTTGTCACTGACTACTTTCACTCAACATAATGTCTTCCAGTTGAAACCAGGTTAGGAGATGTTTCCTGGAATCATCGTTATTCTTTATCATTGCGTAGTGCTCCATTGAGTATATGTACCATAGTTTACCTATCCATTCTTCTATTGTTGGGCATCTGGGTTGATTCCATCTTTTTGCTATCGTGGACTGTGCTGCAGTAAACATTCTGGTGCATGTGTCCGTTGGTATGAAAGGCCTTGATTCTGTAGGATATATTCCAAGTAGTGGAATTACTGGGTCAAATGGTATATCGATATCCATTTTTTTAAGGAAGCGCCAGATTGCCTTCCAAAGAGGCTGGACCATTTTGCAACCCTATCAACAGTGTAGGAGGGTTCCACTTTCTCCACAGCCTCTCCAGCATTTGTTGTTTTGTGTTTTCTGGATCTCATTCATTTTTTTTTAAGTAACAAACACAATTATTCACTCTGATACAGAACAAAAGAGATTTTCCAGATACTTTTTGAGGATAAAATGCTACAATGCTCTACTTTAAAGTGAAATGATCACTTTTTTCAGGAACACATCTATTACCCTGATCATATACAGATAAGTAACAAAAACTGCCCTTTTTACTCTTCAGCTGTTTGATTTTCCAATGTCTATATCTTACGCCACCTTCCCATGTGGACATTTTGACCTGTTCTTTCACTAGTAAAGTAAAAGGTGGGGGAGTCCAGGTGATACGTGCCCAAGGGACGGCAGGAAAGTGAGTAGAAAGAGTCCCCAGAGTTTCTAAAACCAGGATATTACCCTACTCCCCTCAAAAATCACACTTTTCCAGGTCAGCAATGAACCAGAGCTGCAACAGAGGGCTCAAAGGAACTCCAAGGGTCATGAACCCACTTTCGTATGAGAAGGACAAGCCACATCTTTTACTTTGCAAGGAAAACTAAAAAACCAAGTTTCAATGTGAAAGCTCCTTATTTGTAAAGTTGTAGACAAATTAAGTTTAAGATACTGTGTGGGCTGAATAAAACATAACTGCAAAACGGACCCTCGAGTTTTCAGTACACAAACCCTGCTCCGAGGTGGGCTGGCTAAGGAGGCCTCTGCCTTTCTGCATTTTAAACCTGCACTCATTCAAAATCCATCTGCTCAGTACAATCAAGACACATTAGGCAGTAATGTTCTTAAGAGAACATTTAGTTCTGGAGAAATGGAGGATCAACAATGAAACAAGAGTTTAGAATTCCAAAGGATGAGGGAGAGGGCCAATTAATGACACATTTTGTGCTACTGACTCAGAAAAAAAAAAAATCAAGGACTTTGGAGAATAATAAAGCACGTATCCTGGCATCCTGTGAGGGAGAGGTCCCTTGAGAGAGTTTATAGAACTACAGAGAAAGGTCAGGAAAAGTATTTAACTGTGAAAAACAAAACACAATCATTCTGAAAAGTATCAGGAATATATTAAAGCAATGAGAAAAAGGTCTGGAACACAGAAACAGGAAGTAACTCATGAAATGATAATGTAAGGCCTTTGGTAAAAATCAAAACACTGGTGAGAATACAAAACAATATACTTCGAATTTCGCTTCTTAAATAAAAAAATGCACACACATCAAAATTTTCTCTGTCTTGGACTAGACTGTGCAACATAAAAATGATGCTTGCGGGTAGTCTGTTTCTTAGTTCAAGCCCATACATGACGGTGGGATGATGGGAAAGCAGACAAGGACAGGGGCTGGCTAGGGGGACATGTGGGGCCAGTCCAGGGGAGGTAGAGAGGAGTGTGCGCTCACATTTATAGGGACTGCAAGAGGTCACATAATGATATGTGTATAGATCCTTGTATGAGAAATTAACTTGAGCTGCAAACTTTCACCTAAAGCATAATTAAAAAAAAAAAAAATTTGTCTCACTACCCCAGGGACTAGGCCAGCAGGCACCACCCGCCCGTAAGCTGAGAAGTCCACATAACACTCTGCACTTCTCCCCAGCTAGCCCTTTCCTCCTGCTCTCTCATCCTCAGTCTCCTTTGGTAGGTCAGCGGGGCCAACACAAGACGTCCAAACTCCGGGCATCTACGCATTGCTACGTGAGTGGACCCAGGTGGTCACCACAAGCGAGTATATTAAGGCTTAAAACACAAAGATTTCCTTTGCTGTTATTTTCCTTAGAATTCCTAAAATTTTCTACCAAATTAGCGGCTATGGAGTTGATGTGAACTCCTGGGGACTCCACATGTGGATCTTCTTTGTAAACAGCGGCACCTCTGGGAGGATCTGAACCTCCAGCCTCTCAGTTATTAGCTGAGTACTGAACTGTGCCACCTAGGGACTTCAAAGATTTTCTACAATGACATCTATTATCAGAAGCACTGGAGGCACAGCAGGGAAAGCGCTCAGCTGCCAACGAAAATGTCAGTGGTTCAAACTCACCAGCTGTTTCCACTCGGCTTCTGTAACAGCTCCCAGCTGATGTGATGAACAGTAGTCATGTGGTAATAAAACAATAAAACAGTTACCTTTTCTAAGTTGCCTGACCTTTTGTGAGGATAGTTTTAGGCAAGCAGCTCCGGGTAGGGAATGTGGAAGGTTTGGGAACACCACTGTGGGGAGCTTTCCAGCACAGCTTTAATGCTACTGCTGACCACAGCCATGCTGCCCAGATGAGAGAAAGAAAACCACATATGGAAGTTTACATCTCCTTGCAGCCACATTTAAAAAGTAAAATGAAACACTGACATTAATTTTAATGTTTTATATACATGTATATAATATTAAAATGTTGGATACATATATCTAAATGTTATAATCTCAACAGGTAACCTATCCTTAAAAAGCAGGATATTTTAGGGTTTCTTTTTTGTACTGGAACCATGGTGGCACAGCAATTAAGAGCTCAGCTGCTAACCAAAAGGTCAGCAGTTTGAATCCACCCGCCACTCCTTGGGAAAATTCTAATCTGCTCTGCTCTACAGGTTCAATATGAGTTGGAATCAAATTGAGGGCAGTGGGCTTGTTTGGCTTTTTTTGGTACTAAGTCTTCAAAATCCAGCATGTATCGCACACTCACAACCCATTGCCATTTGATGAACCATACTCCAAATGCCCCAACAGTCACCTGTGCCTATGGATCCCCACACTGGCACTGCAGGACTAGGAAGTGCTAAGTTGTACCCATTTATCCACTCACACTTATGCAGACAGCACTTTCTGCCTTGTTTTATTTTTTGACTCAGATTTTTATTGACTATAACAGGTTATAGAAACCCTGGTAGCATAGTGGGTTAAGTGCTACTGCTGCTAACCAAAAGGTCAGCAGTTCAAATCTACCAGGCGGTCCTTGGAAACTCTATGGGGCAGTTCTACTCTGACCTGTAGGGTTGCTATGAGTCGGACCCAACTCAGAGGCAGTGGGTTTGGCTTTCTGGTTTTGTAACAGGTTACAGTCAATTATTACCTGTGTTACTTTTTATGTCTAACTTGCTACTTATTCCCCAGGAGTGTTTAAAAAATAATATTTTATTGTGCTTTGGATGAAAGTTTACAGTGTTGAACAGAAAAATTAACAAGTATCTTACTTTGCAGAAACCCTGGTGGTCTGGTAGCTAAGTGCTACAGCTGCTAACCAAAAAGTTGGCAGTTCAAATCCACCAGGTGCTCTTTGGAAACTCTAAGATACAAGTGTACTCTGTCCTGTAATGTCGCTATGAGTCAGAATCAACCGGACAACAATGGGTTTTGGGTTTATCTTACTTTGATTTTTAAGGTTTTTCTTATCCATGAAGCCAAATGTTAACCATAAAAAGCCTCAACCCAACTGCAAAAGCCTGCCAGAAACTGCTTTAACCCACTGCCATTAACTCAATTTTGACTCATAGCAACTATACAGAGCAGACCTGCCCAATGAGTTTACCAGGGAACAACTGGTCAATTCGAACTGCTGACCTTTCAGGTAGCAGCAAAGCTCCTAATCACTGTGCTACCAGGGCTCCAAAATTACTACAATGTAAATTTGTCTTAACCTGTTAGAGACGCATGGTCGTCAAACCACGACCTCCTAACTTATGTCTCAAAAAGTCTCACGGGGATAGGTGGGTGGAGGGCCAAAGAATCAGCAACTCCTACTGATTGGTAAAGCAAGGCTGAATCAATCACGTGAAAATTAGCCAATGGCTGATTTTCTATACTTCTTCCTCTTCTCTTTATAAACTTCATTGTATCTAGCTTCTTTGAGTCATTTGTTTTTTCTGGTACTAAAACAGCCCCCTTATGTTAATACTGAACAGCTATTTAGAATAAAGCTGAGGTTAAAATTCTGTGAGTTTTTCTCAGACAGGAATAGATTGGACTTGGCGACACAGAGTGACCATATCATGTGTGCGCTTTATGGTTCTGTGCATCTATAGGCTGTTGTCCTGCTGACCTTTTACGGGAGGAAGGGAAGCGGATGGAGAGGAGGGGATAGGAGATTGTTGGGAGGTTAAGACATGTATGGAGCAGAGAGGAAGAGTGTACTGCCACCAAGCAGGGAGAGCAGTGGGAGGGCAGGGAGAGCAGTGGGAGGGCAGGGAGAGCAGTGGGAGGGCAGGGAGAGCAGTGGGAGGGCAGGGAGAGCAGTGGGAGGGCAGGGAGAGCAGTGGGAGGGCAGGCAGAGCAGTGGGAGCTGCGTATAGGTGGGCATGCAAATTTGTATCGGAATGTACATTTTCATTCAATCATAATAAAAAAAAGAAATCAGTGAGTTTTGATTATTTTTAACAACAGCAAATCAGGTTTCCATTTAAGAGTTTCTACACAAAATGTTCAGTGACACTGGTAACATTCTTCATAATGTGCCAACACGCTCATTATTTCTTCCTAGTTGTTGCATTTCCAATAATTATTTTCCCCGCTTCCTTGCCTTTACATCTTTGCTTTAAAGTAACTGCTGAACCCAGTAAGTTTTTAAAATACCCTCATTGAGCCATGATCCCATCAGTGAAGGCGCTTCTGACTGACATCTATGGGAGACAAGGCAGGGACACCAATCTCAGGAGACCTATGAGGGGTTTTTGGAGAAGAAAGGTACCATGATTAGTGGAACCTTTTGTTCAGTAGCCCTAACTTTGGTGTTTTCCTTCCTTTGGACTACTCAGCTGTTTATTCATGACATGTGAGACCGCGTACTGTCATGGACTGAACTGTGTTCCCACAGTGGCTCTCTGGCTAGGCCGTAATTCCTAGTATTGTGCCATCTTCCTCCGTGTTGGAATTCCTGCCTCTATGATGTTAATCAAGGTGGATGGGCTGCAGCTGAATTGGTGGGGCAGAATTGAATGTGTAGGGTTGTTTTGTGCCTTGGAGCAATCTATTGAGATATAAAAGAGACAATCCAACACAGAGATTTGGGAATTTCATATTACCTAGAAAGCAGCACAGAGAGCACAGCAGTTCTTTAGACCTGAGGTTCCTGAGCCGTCAAGATGCGCCCTGACCAAAGACTGACGCAAAACAAGGACCTTCCTCCGGAGTCAACCATGGAGCAGACACCCTGAATTCGGACCTATAGTCTATTGGACTGTGTACAAATAAACATTTCTCTTTTTAAAGCCATCTACTTCAGGTATTTCTGTTAAAGCAGCACAAGATAACTAAAACACACAACATAAAGCTGTGTCTGCTTTTCAGGGCTCTGGGCTCAAAACAATTGACCGAGAAAGGTTCAGGTCTTTAATTGACATTATTCATATCACCATCAAGAATTGTATTAAATTTACACTGGTCAGCTGGCTTCCCACACTCAAAACAGAGGAGTGACCCACTACACAAATGTCCTGGGCCTGAGGGATACAAAGCTGTGTGTGGATGTGTTGCTGATGGCTGGCCAGCCCTGAAGACCTGGGTTGGGTTTTTTCATTAGCCTTGGGTCTCTGGTAGCACTGAACTAGGATGTCTTGTCATATGGCTTCTTAAAGTGCAGCCTGTCTCTGGCCTTGATTTTTGCCTGATATTTTAGAAGTCACTCTCCATTTTCCTTTCCCCCAGAAACTGATCTGATCTTCCTTAAGTCACTTCTGAAAGTACTTGCAGGTTGCCTGTGAGAGCAATAGTAGTTCCAGGAACTTCCATCTGATGCCCACTCTTCCTTGGGTACAGTAATTCAAGGAAGTAAAGGAAGCAAGTGACCTATTTTTATCTCTTTTTATTGATCAATTCAATGAGTTTGACAGATGATACATACTGTAAAATCAAATCACAAAGAAGACAAAAGTTTGCCATCACTGAAATTTTTCTAGTTCCCCTTTGTGTGGGGGTGCTTCCTTCCACTCTCATCCTAGGCAACACCTGATCTGCTGTCTGCCACAATAAATTACATTTTCAAAAAATTACAAAAATGAAACTCTACAGTATATAATCTTGGTGCTTCATGTCTTTCATGCAGCATAAGGATTTTGAAATTCATTCTAGCTGTTGTGTGTATAAGAGGTTGCTACTGGTGAATAAGTATTCCATTGTATAGGATGTACAACATTGTTTATCTAATCACCACCTGAGAGAAATGTGGATCATTTACAGTATTCCCGTATTTCAAAAACGTGCTTGTAACGTTTATGTACATCTTTTTGTGGTCATTTTTTCATGTTGTTACTCTTGTTCCATGGTGTTGAGTCAATTCTGATGCACAGACACCCTGCATGACAGAGTAGAACTGGCCCCATAGGGTTTCCCAGAATGTAATCTGTAGGAGAGGGGGGGGGGGCGGTATAACAGTTAAGTGCTTGGCCACGAATTGAAAGATGTACTGTTTGAACCTACTCACTTGCTCTGTGAGAGAAAGACTTACCAATCTGCCCCATTAAGGTTATAGCCTAGCTTGCAAGCAGCCATCAGAGATAGTCCACTCATTTCATATTTTCTGGAACAAGGGAGGATGAAAACCAAACATACAAGGGAAAGATTAGTCTAAAGAACTAATGGACCACAACTACCACAGCCTCCACCAGACTGAGTCCAGCAGAATTAGATGGTGCCCAGCTATCACTACTGACTGCTCTAAGAAGTATTATAATACACAGTCCCGGACAGATCTAGAGACAAACGTAAAACAAAATTTTAACTCACAAAGAGACCAGACTGAGTTGCCTGATAGACACCAGAGAAATCCTGAGAGTGTGACCCCTAGACACCTTTTTAGCTCAGTAGTGAAGTCATTCTTGAGGTTCACCCTTCAGCCAAGGATTACACAGGCCCATAAAATGAAATGAGACTAAAGGAGCACACCAGTGCAGAAGGACTAGAAGGTAGAACAAGACAAGAAAGCTAGAAATAGGGAACCCCAAGTAAAAAAGTGGAACGTTGACATGTTGTGGGGTTGGTAATTAAAACCACAAAACAAACCACATAGCAATTGTTTAATGAGAAGCCAATTTGTTCTATAAGTCTTCATATAAAGTACAATAAAATGAATGAATGGATGGATGGACAGATAAATGAAAGACTACATCCTATGGGGCACTTCCAGTTTGTCACATGGGGTAACTGAGTCAGAAATTCACTTGATGGCATCTAATAACAACGTGGCCAGGTATACACTTTAAACTTAAGGAACTGTTCTACATTCTCAGCAGATGTATAAGAAAGTTGCAGTTGGTGCAACAGTTGATAGCCTTTCTAATGAATATGTAGTGGTATCTTACTGTGGTTTTAACTTGCATTTTGCTGCTAACTAATAATATTGAGTATCTTTTCATGTAATTAATGATCATTTCTATCTATTCTTTCATAAGGTGCTTGCTCAAATCTTTTGCCATTTTTACAGATTTGTCTATTTATTATTAAATTTAAGAGCTACTTATACATTTCAGACAAAAGTTCATTTTCAGATACATGTACTGTTATATCTTCTCATTCTGTGGACTAACACTCTGTTGTTTTAGTGTCTTTTCAGCTGAAATGGACTGATATTGGCCATTTTCAATCAGACAACCATATGGTCTACTGTGCTAGGAATGAAAACTTGAAGAAGAATGGCATTCCATTCAATGTCAAAAGAATATTTCAAGATCTATTGTAAAGTACAATGCTGTCAGTGAGAGGATAGTATCGATATGAATATAAGGAAGACCAGTTACTATGACTCTTATTCAAGTTTACACATCAACCACTAAGACCAAAGACGAAGAAACTGAAGAGTTCTACCAGCTTCTATAGTCTGAAATTGAATATGCAATCACAATCCACTGACAATTATTGGCATTGCTGATTGGAATACAAAAGTTGAAAGCAAAGAAAAACAATCAGTGGTTGGAAAATATGGCCTTGGTGACAGAAAGAATGCCAGAAATCACATGACAGAATTTTGGAAGACCAATGACTTCTTCATAACAAATATCTTTTTTCACCAACAAAAATAGTGCCTATACCATGGACATCACCAGACGGAATACACAGGAATCAAACTGACTACATCTGTGGAAAGAGATGATAGAAAAGCTCAGTATCACCAGTCAGAATGAGGCCAGGATCTGATAGCAGAACAGACCATCAATTGCTCATATACAAGTTCAAGTTGGAACTGAAGAAAATTAGAATTCCAGGGGAGCCAAAGTGCAACCCTGAATATATCCCACCTGAGTTCAGAGACCATCTCCAGAACCCATCCAATCCACTGAACACTTATGACCGAAAAGTCAGATGAGTTGTGGAACGGTATCAAACATATCATACATGAAGCAAGACGTCATTAAAAGGAGAAAATGAAAAGACAAAAATGGATGTCAGAAGAGACTCTGAAACTTGCTCTTGAACATCAAGTAGCTAAAGCAAAAGGAAGAAATGACGAAGTAAAAGAAAGGAACAGAAGATTTCAAAGGGTGGCTCAAGAAGACAACGTGACATATAACAACATGCAACAAAAACGAGCTGGAGATTCAAAAACAAAAGGGAAGAACATGCTCAGCATTTATCAAGCTGAAAGAACTGAAGAAAAAATTCAGGCCTCAAGTTACAATAATGAAAGATTCCAGGGGGAAAATTATAAACAATGCAGAAAGTCTCAAAAGAAAATGGGAAGAATATAGTCACTATATCAAAAAGAATTGGTGGACGTTTGACAATTTCAAGAGGAAGCATACAATCAGGAAGTGAGGATAGTGAAGGAAGAAATCAAGGCTGCCCTGAAGGCACTGGTGGAAAACGCGGCTCCAGGAATGGTGGAATATCAGTTGAGATATTTCAACAAACAATGCAGTGCTAGCAGCACTCACTTGTCTATGCCAAGAAATCTGGAGGACAGCTACCGGGCCCACTCACTGGAAGAGATCCGTATTCATGCGTGTTATCAAACAACACCATTACTATCACACACAAGTAAAATTTTGCTGATGACCATTCAAAAGCAGCTGCAGCCGTTACTGACAGGGAACTGCCAGAAATTCAGGCTGGATTCAGAAGAGGTCACGGAACCGAGGATACCATTGTTGATGTCAGATGGATCTTAGAAGAAAACAGAGAATACTAAAATATTTAGCTGTGTTTTATTAACTATGCAAAGGCATCCAACTGTGTGGATCATAACAAATTATGGGTAACACTGCAGAGAACAGGGATTCCAGAACACTTAATTGTGCTCATAAGGAAGTACACGGATCACGAAACAGTCGTGCAAACAGAACAAGGGTACACTGGATGGTTTAAAGTTGGGAAAGATCGTGTCAGGGTGGTATCCTTTCACTATAATTATTCAAGCTATATGCTGAGCAAATAATCCAAGAAGCCTGACTACATGAAGAAGAATGAGGCATCAGGATTGACACAACCTTCTTTGCCTAAATGAAGAAAACTTGAAACACTTACTGATGAGGATCCAAGACCATAGCCTTCAGTACGGATTATACCTCAATACAAAACAAAAATTCTCACAACTGGACCAATAAGCAACATTATGATAAATGAGAAAAAACTGAGGTTGTTAAGGATTTCATTTTACTTAGATCCACAGTCAATGCACATGGAAACAGCAGTGAAGAAATAAAAAACACACTGAATTGGGAAAACCTGCTGCAAAAGACCTCTTTAAAGCATTAAAAAGTAAAAATGTCACCTTCAAGACTAAGGTGTGCCTGACCCAAGCCATGGTATTTTCGATTGCATCATATGCATGAGAAAGCTGAAAAGTGAGTTAGGAAGACAGAAAAAGAATTGGCGCCTTTCATTTGTGGTGCGGGAGAAGAATACTGACTATACCACGGACTGTCAAAGGAATGAACAGATCTGTCTTGGAAGAAGTACAGCCTGACTGCTTCTTAGAAGCATAGATAGCGAGATCACATCTTATGTACTTTGGGCATATTATCAGAGGGACCAATTTCTGAAGAAGGACATCATGCTTGGTAAACTAGGGTCAGAAAAAAAGAGGAAGACCCTCAACGAGATGGATTGGCACGGCGGCTGCAACGACAGGCTCAAACACAACAATGCACAGGACAGGCAGTGTTGCATTCCGTTGTATACAAGGTTGCTATGAGTTGGAACCAACTTGATGGCACCTAACAACAACATCTTCTAAAGAGCAAAGATTTTTAATTTTGAAATGAGACTTTTAAAATTGATCATAAAAATAATCAATTTTTCTTCATAGTCGGTAGTTCTTGTGTTAGATCTAATAAATTTTTAAGTATCTCAGGACTGCAAGGATTAGAAGTTATAGGCTTTATATGTAGGTCTATAATCCATTTTGATTTAATTTTTGTATATGGTGTGAAGAGCTGTTGAGTCAGTGATGACACCTAGCAACCCAACATGACAAAGAACTGCCCCATACAGTTTTCGGGGCTGTATTCTTATTGGAAGCAGATCACTGGTCTTTCTCCCATGGAGCCACTGGGTGGGTTTGAACCACCAGCCTTTCAGTGAGCAGCTGAGCATTTAACTGTTGTATCACTAGGGCTCCCTGAAATACAGGTGTTCGTTTTTTTTTGTTAGGCTATCCACTCATCCCAGAACCTTGCAGGTGAGTGGAGGGTAGGAAACTTTCTTTTACTCACTGAATTTTCTTCATTCTTTTGTTGGAAAACAATTAATCAGGTAAGACTGGGTCTATTTCCAGACTCTGTTCTGTTCCACTGATCTATTTATCATCTTTATACCAATACCACACTGTCTTCGTTACTATGGCTCTAGAGTCTAGTCTAGTCCATGGCTAGCATATTTCTTGAAATTCGGTAGTTTAAACATTGTATCTATGTTCTTTATTTTATTTTATTTTATTTTTTTTTGGTAATTGCTTAGCCTAGTCTAGGTCCTTTGCACTGTCATATGAAGTTTAGAATCAACTTGTCCAATTATACTTTTAAAAAAGCTTGCTGGGATTTGACTGCTATTGTATTATCACTAGATCAATTTGGGGAAAACTGCCAGGTCAACTTCTAACCCAAGAACCTGGTATAGTTCTTTCATTTATTTAGGTCTTCTTTACTAATATTCAGAAACCCTGGTGGTACAGTGGGTAAGTGCTACGGATGCTAACAAAAAAGACAGCAGTTCAAATCCACCAGGCGCTCCTTGGAAACTCTATAGCGTAGTTCTGCTCTGTCCTAGGAGGTCACTATGAATTGGAACCTACTCAACGGCAGTGGGTTTAGTGGTTTGGGTAGTATCATTCAACAAGTCTTGCCAAGAGTTATTATTTTGAATAGCTATTGAATTTCATCAAATGCTTTTCTGTATTTATTCAGACGACTGTATGTCTATACTATTTCATTTTGCTGATTATGTAAAGTGCTGTGATAGATTTTCTAATGTTAAACTAACCTTGCATGTCTAGGATAAATTGTTTCACTGACTGGTATTTGCTAATATTTTTGAATTTGTATACATTTAATATTGAAATATTGATCTGTAGTTTTCTTCTAGCGGCTCTGTCAAGTTTTGATACTAGAGTAATACTATCTCATAAAATTAACTAGAAACTATTCTCTCCTTTATTTTCTCCAACAGTTTTGTTAGAACTATTTTTTTTTAATTTTCAGAAGTGTTGAAAGTATTTTATTTATTTTTTTTCTATAATTTTTTTTTTATTACAACTGAGTGAAAATGTACATTCCCGTATAAATATTACATACCCACCTATATGCAGCTTCCACTGCTCTCCCTGTCTGGTGACAGCACACTGTTCCTCTCTGCTCCATACATGTCTCGTTCTCCCAACAGTCTCCTTTCCCCTCCTCTCCACCCACTCTCCTTCCTCCAGCCAGAGGTCTATTATTATTTCTTCCTTAGTTGTCTGACAAAATACATCAGTCAAACCATCTGAATCTGTAGTTTTCTTTTGATGAAGGATTTTAATTACATATTCAATTTCTTTAAGTATAAATATAAAGCAATTCAAATTTTCTGTTTCTTCCTGTATCCATTTTGTTAGTTTTTGTCTTTCAAGAAATTACTTATTCCACCTAGGTAATCAAATTTATTACACAAAAATTTTTCATTTTTTCAAAATGATATTCATAATACTCCCTTATAATCTTTTTAATGTCTTTTGGATCCATGGTGGTGTCCTCTCATTCATTCCTCAAACTAGTAATCTGTTTACTACAGTGCATGTTCCTGTTTGCTGTCTCGTGGGCTTTGTATTTGTTTTTGGTAAATTTAGTTAGACTTAGATCAATTTTATTAACATTTTCAAACATCCAGCTTTTAGTTTCATCAATTCTCTCCACTGTTTGTCTGTTTATTACTTTTGTTTTTTTCTTTATTATTTCCTTGCTATAACTTACTTTTCCTTAGATTCCCAGATAAGGGCTTACGGAATTTGTTTTAGACTCTTCTGCTTTCCTAAAAGAAGCACACGAAGCTATAAATTTTCCCAACAGGCATTGCTTTAGTAGAATCACAAATTTTTGTATATTGTATTTTAGTTATTTAGATAAAAATACTTTAAAATTTCCTTTGTGACTTTGACTCATGAATTCTTAAAAGTGAATTGTTTAATCTTTGAAAAATCTATTCAGATTTCCATATCTTAATATTTGGTCTATGTACGAAAGTTCTAAGTGCACTTAAAAAAAATATATTTTCTGTAATTGAGTGTGGTGTTTTATGCATGTCTATTAAGGTGACTGATAATGTCACTCAAGTGTCCTATGTTCTTAGCGACACTTTTGTCTTTTTTTTAACTAATTATTTAGAGAGGGGTGTTAAAACCTCTAAGTATGATTGTGAATTTCTTTTCCTCCTTGTAGTTATTGTTTCACATACTTCATTTCATATATTATAAAGCCTTGCTCCAAAAAACATACTATTACATCCTCCTGATGTATTCCCAGCAGTACTCCCCATGTTGAGGTGCACTATTTGATAATTATTATTGCCATTCCATTTATTTTAAGTTTACTTTTTTTGTGTGTACCTCCTTCCAGCCATTTACTTTCAGTCTGTTTGCATCCTTGTATTAAAATGTTCATTCAAAAGTGACTGCAACACATTGACAGCCAACGGCCAGAAATTCATGCTGGATTCAAAAAAGGAACCAGGAATATCACTGCTGATTTCAGATCGATCTTGGTGGAAAGCAGAGAATACCAGAAAGATGCTTACCTTAGCTTCACAGACTATGCAAAGGCATTCAACTCTGTGTATCATAACTAATTAAAGATAACACTGTGGAGAATAGGAATTCCAGACAGCTAATTGTACTCTTAAGGAATCTATACATGGATCAAGAGGCAGTCGTGCAAACAGAGCAAAAGGTTATCACATGGTTTAAAATCAAGAAAGGTTCCTGGCCACCACCAGTGATAGCCACGACGGAGCTCACAGAGAGGAGCCTCACTGGCAACACAAGAATAAAAAGAGGTGCATCATGAGATCTCCACTAAAAGACCTCATTTGATGGTCCAGCGGTTTTGGGGTTCCTCTGAGAGCATGGCCCCCTGCCCTGATGCTGCCCTTTCCCATAAATTATAACAAAGGTCCACTCTTTGGACAGGAATGGATTGGACTTGGCAATGCAGAGTAACCATATATTGGAAGCACCTTATGGTTCTATACATCTATAGGATATCATCTTGCCGACCTCTGGCTGGAGGAGGGGGAGTGGACGGAGAGGAGGGGAAAGGAGACTGTTGGGAGGATGAGACATGTATGGAGCAGAGAGGAACAGTGTGCAGTCACCGGACAGGGAGAGCAGTGGAAGCTGCATATAGGGGGGCATGTAAATTTATATGTGAATGTACATTTTCACTCAGTTATGTTAAATAAAAAAAAAAAAAAAAGGTGTGCATCGGCGTTCTACCCTTTCACCATACCCATTTTAATCTGTACACTGAGCAAATAATCTTGATAAGATAGACTGACTATATGAAGAAGAATGGGGCATCAGGATTATAGGAGGACTCATTAACAACCTGCATTATGCAGATGACACAACCTTGCTTGCTGGAACTGAAGAAGATTTGAAATACTTATTGATGAAGATCAGAAACCATAGCCTTCAGTACGAATTGCACCTCAACATCAAGAAAACAAAAATCCTCACAACTGGACAAGTAAGCAACATTCTGATAAATGGAGAAAGGACTGAGGTTGTCAAAGATTTCATTTTACTTGGTTCCACAGTCAACGTTCATGGAAGCAGGAGTCAAGATATCAAAAGACGCATTACATTGGGAAAATCTGCTGCAAAGGACCACTTTAAAGTGTTGAAAAGTAGAGATGTCACCCTGAAGACTAAGATGCATCTGACCCAAGCCATGGTATTTTCAATCACATCATATGCACGTGCAAACGCGACAATGAATAAAGAATACAGAAGATAAATTGATGCTTTTAAATTGTGGCATTAGAGAAGAATACTGAATGCACCATGGACTGCTAAAAGAACAAACAAATCTGTCCTGGAAGAAGTACAACCCAAGTGCTCCTTGGTTGCCAAGAGACTGCACCTTACATACTGTGGACATGGTGTCAGGACGGTTCAATCCCTGGAGAAAGACATCATGCTTGGTAAAGTAGAGGGTCAGTGAAAAAGAAGATCCTCAACTAGACGGACTGACACAGTGGCTACCACAATAGGCTTAAGTATAAAAACGTCTCTGGGCATAGCACCGACTGGGGTAGTGTTTCATCCCGTTGTTCATTAGGGTTGCTACAAACTGGAATGGACTCAAGGGCACCTAACAACAACAACATCTAAAATGTATCTGTTATAGACAGCATAACTGCTATTCTGATAATCTTTGAGTTTTGATTGGAGAGTTTAATCCCTTTAATGTAAATATAATATTGATAAGGTTTCATTTAGGCCTGCTACTTCTATTTGCCTCCTCTGTTCCTTTGTGTTCCTCATTCCTAACCCCCTTTCTTTTTTTTTTTTTAGTATTCCATTTTAATTCCTCTACTGGCTTTTTTGGAAACCTTGGTGTCGCAGTGGTAAGGAGCTACAGTTGCTAATCAAAAAGTTGGCAGTTCAAATCTTCCACGCACTCCTTAGAAACCACATGGGGCATTTCACCTCCGTCCTACAGTGATTATGAGTCAGAACTGACTCACTGTCAGTAAGTTTTGGGTGGTTATTATATTTTAGTGGTTGCTCTAAAGACTGTAACATCCATCTTCAACTCATCACAATCTTAGTTAATGTTGGGTTATGGTAAAAATATATTTTGTGGAAATGTATTTCCATTTATCACCCGTCCCCCATCCACAGTGTTATGTACAACATCTATACCAAAAAAACAAATCCAGTGCTGTGAAGTCAGTTTTGACTCACAGCAACCCCACAGGACAGAGTAGAACTGCCCCACAGGGTTCCCAGGGAGCTCCTAGTGGATTTCAACCTACGACTTTTTAGTTAGCAGCCATAGCTCTTAATCACTACACCATCTTTCCATTTAATATCTATTAAAAAAAAAAGGGTCGCTATGAGTCTGAGTTGACTTGACAGCAGTTGGTTTGGTTTTTGTTTTTCTTAAAAAAGAAGAACAGTGCCATTGAGTCGATTCCATGATAAATATATCTAACACAGTATCATTTTTCCTTGTAAAGAACATATCTTGTAAAGAAATTAACAAAAGAAAAGTAGTTCTTTCTACTTACTCAAGTCTACCATCTCTAGTGTTCTTCATTCGTGCCCGAGTATCTCAGTTGCCATCTGACATGAAATGTCAACACTTCTTTTAATGTAGGTTCCCTGACGACAAATGTCTTAGATTTTTGTTTCTCTGGAAGCGTCTTTAGTTTCTTTCTATTTTTTAAGGACAATATTGCTGGATATAGAATTCTTCGTGTTCACATTTGGTATCTTTCTTTAGGCATTTTGAATATTTCATTCCAGTATATTCAGTTTCTATACTTTCTAACGACAAGTCAGCAATTAGTCTTACGAAGGTTCCTGGTATGTAATATAACTTTTCTCTGGCTACTTTCAAGACTTTTGCCTTTATCTTTGAGTATCCTCAGTTTAAATATATCTGGGAATTGTTTTCTCAGTGCGCATTCTGCTTTAAGTTTGTCAAACTTCTTACTTCTGTACCTGAATGTTTTTCACCAAATTCGGGGAGCTCTAAGAAGAGCTGCTTCAGGTATTTTCTGCCCCTTTCTCTCTTCTCCTTCCTGTGTTCCAATTTCACATATGCTGGACTACCTGAGATTGTCCCACTGGTATCTGAGATTCTCTATTTTATCATCGGTCTTTGCTCTCTAAGTGTTTTGTATTGGGTAATTTCTACCAATTTGTATTTAACTAATTCTTTCTAATGCTATAATTAATCTTAAGTTTAGCCCATCAGTGATTATACCTTTTAGCTTACAATTTCCAAATGCTGAATTTGACAGACAGAGTTTAAAAGGCTGTTATAAATTTGTCCAAAGAATAAGAGGAAAATGTACATAAGAATTAAAGGAAATTATGGTACAAATGAATATATGGACAGAAAATCTCAACAGAGAAATGGAAACTGCAAAGTCTGGATTTCCTTCTTAAATTTCCAGTTATCTTTCTGGACTTGGACACCGACCTCTGACATCTCTAGTAAAACTGAAATTGTTTCCTTTATCCAATCTTACTTTCTGCAGCTTCCAATTTTCACTTTTTCCAGTTACTTTTTGAGATCAAACCTCTCCTGTGGCATCTGCTTTTGGATACTTCCCAGTGTCTTTACATTTTTCTTTACTCCAGTCTTTATAATGCTGCTGGCATGACAGTTCCTGTTACTACTTACCTCCTCCACCATTAGGAACACCACTCACAGAAGAGAAAGAATGAATCCAAAATCAACGAGGCACTCAGAGGCTGGGTATCAAGCCTCAGACACCTCTGACTTTTCAATGCTCCATGTAGTGCCTGACGCTTAGTAGTGCCATGCACTGTACTAGGCATTGCTGAAAGAATGACTGAAAACATGACTTGACTTCTACTTCTGGTTTTGTCAGTCACTTACTACTGTGGGTCCTTGGGCAGATTAGTAAACCTGCAGGCTGAACTAATTCACATGAAACAACTGGAGAACACGTTTGCTGGAATAATTCCACTTCTAAAAATGTAACCTAAGGAAAGTAGTGAAATGGCTTCCAAAATCTATAAACAAACACGCTCACTGTAGCATTATTATTAACATTAAACTCGCTCCTTTTCCAATAACAGAGAAATTGTTCAATACATTCTGGCAGATGATGGATTGTCATGAAAATGGTTTTAGAATACTTTTTTAATTACATGAAGAAATGCCAAATATATACAAGGTCTGAAAATAAAGACCGCAAACTTAATTGTTCTATGTGCTACATGCCTCATTGCTGAATACCACTACAGTCACCTTCGAAGTACTCCCTGGGGAAGTTATACACCAATGCTAGTGCCTAGTCCACCCTTCAAAGCAATTTTGGAACTCTCTCTGGAACAGCCATTGCACACAGTGGCAAGATGGTAAGTTCACGCACTTAATTGTATAGCTATCTGAAAGGGAGTTTTTAGCCAGTAAACCATACTTGTATTGGAACACCCTACCTACTCACATGATCTGGCCCCAGTGACTTTCTTCTTTACCCGAAGATACAGGAAGTACTGAAAGGATGACATTCAGTCATCAAAGGCAATATGACAACAGCTCTGATGGCCACGTAAGGAGAAGAATTTCAAAACTGCTTTGAACAGTGGACTAGGTGCTGGCATCAGTGCATATCTTCCCAAGGGGAGTACTTCAGAGATGACCATACTGATATTCAGCAATAAGGTATGTAGTACTTTTCCTAGGATGAGTTCGTGAACTTAAATTGGCAGTTCTCACAAATGTTCATGGAAAATAGTTCAGACACAAAACTAGAAACCAGTCAGTTTTGACTCTTAACTCCACTACTTAGTAATACCATCCTATACCCAATGCAAATTAACCTAAGATCCAATTTCTTCATCTACAAAAATGGAGGAAATGACAAAAGCTTTCTTGTGGGTTTGTAATAAGAATTAAACAATATTTACACAGTAAGTGCTTAAAAAATATTAACTTCATTTACATTATAAGTAGTCCTAAAATGTTAACCAAAAATCTGTTAAAACTTAATGCACACAAGTTTATTTTGTTGGATGAAATGATAGTATTAAAAATAAATAAATAAATAAACCAGTGCCACTAAGTCAATTCCAACTCCTAGCAACCCTACAGGGCAGAGTAAACTGCCCTACAGAGTTTCCAAGGTCAGACCTGGCAGGTCTGACCTGCTAACTGTTTGGTTAACAGTTGTAGCACTTAACCACTTTGCCACCAGGGTTTCCAGCACTATTATAGTTGTTTTTATTTTATCTTTTGTGTCTTTTTTATCTTTTAGATATTAATTGTTTATGGATGATTGATACGAGGCTGGGATTTGTTTTTAAAATACTGCACATATTATACTTTAATTAATGTTGATTTTTAAAAAAATTCAAGGATAGATGAAGAAAGAATGTGACTGTTAAAGATAGTTGATGGATAAATGAGGTATCACTATGTTGCTCACTCTACTTTTTACAAATTTCTAAAATAAACAATATGTATGCATGTATATATAATCTGACTGTAAATATACATCTTTGACTATATGTTTGATCATATAAATGCCTATACACATACTGGAAACCCTGGCGGCATAGTGGTTAAGTGCTACATCTGCTAACCAAAAGGTTAGCAGTACAAATCTGCCAGGCGCTCCTTGGAATTTCTATGGAGCAGTTCTCCTCTGTCCTACGGTCTCTATGAGTCAGAATCGACTCAGTGGCTGTGGGTATACATATATATTTGTCTTGGACGAAGTTCAGCCAGAGTGCTTCTTGGAAGTAAGGACAGCAAGACTTGTCTCATGTACTCTGCACATGTTGTCGGAAGAGACCAGTGCCTGGACAAGGACATTATGCTTGGTGTTATGGATTGAATTACGTGCCCCTGAAAATAACTGTCAACTTGGCCTGGTCATGATTCCCAGCATTGTGTGACTGTCCACTTTGTCATTAATGTGACTTTCCTATGTGTTTTAAGTCCTCTCTTTGATGTTATGAGATGATTGGCAGTTATGTAAACTCAATCTACAAGATTGATCTGCCATTTAAGCCAATCTCTTTTAAGATATAAAAGAGAGTAAGTAAGGAGACGGGGGACCTCAGGCCACCAAGAAAACAGTGCTGGGGAGCAGAGTACATCTTTTGGACCTAGGGCTCCTACACAGTGAAGCTCTTGGACCAAGGGAAGACTGATAACAAGGACCCTCCTCAAGAGCTGACACAGAGAGAAGGCCTTCCCCTGGAGCTGGCGCCATGACTTCCTTCGTCTAGCCTACTAGACTGTGAGAGAATAAACTGCAGTTTGTTAAAGCCATCCACTGCGGTATTTCTGTAATAGCAGAACCACACAACCAAGACACTTGGTAAGGCAGACAGACAGTGAAAAAGAGGAGGACTATCAACAAAATGGACTGACACAGCGGCTGCAAAAATGAGTTAAAATAGCAAGGACTGTGAAGAGGGAACAAGACTGAACAGCATTTCATTCTGTTGTACACAGGCTCACTGTCAGTCAAAAGTGACTTGACAGCACCTAACAAACATGATATATATATACATGGACACACACACACACTTCACTATACAGTGAATGCTGTGAGAGACAGAACTGAACAGAACTGTCTTGTTTTTCTGGGTTGCACACTTACTCTGCTTTTGACCAGGGTGCTGTCTTAATCACTTTTCTAGTGCTCTTTTTAGGAGGAAGTTATTTCAGTTTTCCCTCTCTGACAGGTTTCTGACTTACACAGCTTTCAGGTTTCACAAGTTTCATTGTATATACGTTTAAACACACAGGTAGTCCCCATATGCAAGCCACAAGGAAGTGCACTTACTACCATCTTTTATGTCCACTTTATGACAGTAACATGTACTCCACACAGTGTTGCAGCATGTAGTTTGCTGAAGTTACTGTTCTCAGACTTGTTCACTTTCAGATGTTCAAAGGCTGGATTTATAAAGATACTGACAATAAAAGTCACTAATGTGAAAATAAAGAAAACAAGGTTTTTGGGGGGTGGAGTCATGATGGCAGACTAAACGCATGTCTCCCTAAATCCCTCTGGAAACCAAGACCTGAAATAATAGTTAAATGGAGCCTTCTGGACACCTACAGAGCCCTGGGATGTGGCATAGGGCTGTTAATTTGGACTTCATGCCACTGAATGCAAAATCTCCTCTTTTTCACTGACCCCACTCTTGATGACCACAGGCTTTCACAGACTGAAGGTAACTCACCATTTCAATTTTTTTTTCCTCTGTCTTCGCCGGCGGGCAAAACTGGGACTTGACTAGCTGCGGGTCTCAGACACACTGTTGGTGGGACTGGCAAGCGTAATTGTGAGGTTCTAAGAGCCTGGCTTTGGACTCTATATGCCTTGGCTTCTCTGGAGGCCCCCACCAGACTTGGTTCCTATGCTGGGAGGTGGCGCCTGCAGGGGGAGAGCACTTTTCTAGCAGGGAGGCAGTGTTTTGCACAATGTTGCCTGGGGCCAGAGCCCAGCAGTGGAGGCTGTGGACTGTGGACATTTCAGCATTCTTGGCCTCTCTTTCCACGGGAGGCTGGTCCCAGCCGTCTGGTAAGCTTACACAGGACGCCATCTTGCTTGCTGGGAGGCAGAGTCATCCACATGGAAGCCTCAGTGAGACCTAATACCTGGGCTGGGAGGCAGTTCGTACCCAGAAGAGATTGCTTTTCCAACAGAAAAGAAGAATTCTCCACAGTATCACCTACAGCTGGGGCTCAACAGCAGAGGCCAGCAGGCCTGTAGCCTTTTTGTATTTTGTGCTAGTTTATAACATCTGGTGTTCAATATAGAGGTGCTTACTTTGCCAGCTGGGAAGACAGATGTTTACACCTGAAAACTTGACTGACTTTGGAAGTTGCCATATACTTTTTACTTCTCATCTTAAGAAGGCCCAGAGAAACAACTGTGGTCCATCTCTCCCAGCATCTCTCCCAGCCTCTATTGACCCACATGAAGTCCAAAAAGCAAGAGACAGGATGGTTACCCAGAAGTCACCCACGGCATCAGAAGGTCCCCAAAAGAAACCACCTCAGAACTTCCCAGACAAAGAAGCTTTTCTGAAACTATCAGAAGGTGAACACAAAAGGATTATATATAGAGCCCTACTAGACCTTATACAAAATGCAGCAGAGCAAAATGGAAAATTAAGCAACCTGTTCGATCTGATGCAACATCAGTACTCTGAAATACAACAGATCAAGAACAAAATCAAAGACACAGAAACTTGAATTCAAAGCCAAGAAAACAGAACAGAACAAATGGAAAAGAGAATTTCTGATTTGGAAGACAGAGCCACTGACCCCAACATCTATCAGGAGAAATCAGAAAAAAGAAACAAGAAAAATGAAGAAGCATTAAGAAGCATGTGGGTCTCTATTAAGAAGAACAATCTACGATTAATTGGAGTTCCTGAACAGGGTGAGACACCTGAGAACACAGAGAGTATTGTGGCTGACGTGCTGAAAGAAAACATCCCAGAAATTACGAAAGAAGAGAATATACATATCCAAGATACGTATTGAACACCACTCAATATAGATCTCAATAGAAAGACTCCAAGACATATTATAATCAAGCTTAACAAAATGAAACATAAGCAGAAACACTAAAGGCAGCAAGACTCAAAGCAAAGCTAACATTCAGAGGGAAACCCTGTAGGCTTTCATCGGATTTCTCTGCAGAAAAGATGCACAGAGACAGTGGCATGACACATTCAAAGCCTTGAAGGAGAAGAACTTCCAACCAAGAATTATATATTCTGTAAAACTATCTTTAAAATATGAAAATGAAATTAAGACATTCGCAGATAAACAGAAACTCAGAGACTTTGTAAAAACCAAACCAAAGCTACAAGAAATACTGAAAGAAGCTGTTGGCTTGGAAGAAGAAAACTGCTAACCTTATATTTTAGGAGGACACATTATCTAGAATCGTACTCAGGGAAGGCTCCAAACACAATCAAAGCTATAGTAGGGAAAGAAACCATCCAGTGATCATATCATGTAAACTATGATATCATCATATCAAAAAGAGGGGTATACTACAGTCGTTATAGTCCTTCCAGATGGAGAGGAAGTTGGCATGACTGGTAGCAGTCAAATTTGGGGTTATATATAGTTTATTAAATGTGATCACAGTGGCAGCTGTAAACCACAAGAAAGAAGCAACATACCATATCAAGAAATGTAATACAGGAGTCTCAGTAACCACAAAACCAACCCTGAAAAAGGTGAATAATCAACTCACAAAGAAGAAGGTCACAGAACAGATTAATAAGAACAACAGAGAAAACATCAACTCAAAAACAAACATACCACAATGGCAGCACTGAACACATACCTATCAAGTGGACTGAATGCTCCAATAAACAGACATCAAGTGACATCTTGGATCAAAACACATGACCCATCTATATCCTGCCTACAAGAAACTCACCTTAGACATAAAGATATGAACAAACTGAAAATCAAAGGATAAAAGAATATATATCAAGCTAACAATGAACAAAGAAGAGCAAGTGTGGCAATTATAATCTCAGATAAAATCGATTTTAATGTAAAATCCACCATTGCGGACAAGGATAGACACTATTTATTACTGAAAGTTTCAATACACAAGCAAGACTCAACAATATTAAATATTTATGTACCTAATATTAAAGAATCTAAATACTTCAAAGAAACACTGACTATACTCAAAAAGGAGATAGATCACTCTACAGTAATAGTAGGAGACTTCAACACTCCACTCTCAAAATTGGACAGATCATCTAGAATAAAGCTCAGTGAAGACACAGAAGACCTTATTGCCAAAATTAACCATCTAGATCTCATGGACATATACAGAACTTTCTATCCATCAGCAGAGAACGACATCTTCTTCTCCAGTTCCCATGGAACATTTTCCAGACTAGACCATGTGTTAGGACATAAAGCAATTCTCAACAAAATCCATACCACTGAATTAATGCAAAGCATCTTCTCAGATCATAAAGCCATAAAAGTCTAAATCAATAGCAGAAGAAATATAGATAGAAAGTGGAACTCATGGAAACTGAACAACACCTTGCTCAAAAAACCACAGGTTACAGAAGAAATCAATGATGAAATAAAGATGAGAATGAAAACACTTCCCACCAGAACCTATGGGGTACAGCCAAAGCAGTGCTCAGAGGTCAGTTTATCTTCATAAACGCACACATCTGGAAGGAAGAATGAACCAAATCAAAGAACTGACCCTGCAGCTTGAACAAGTAGAGAGAGAACAACAGAGGAACCCCTCAGGCACAAGAAGAAACCAGATCATAAAGATCAGAGCAGAACTAAATGAATTAGAGAACAGAAGAACAATTGAAAAAAACTGAAAAGACCAAAAGCTGTTTTTTGAAAAGATTAACAAGACTGACAAATCATTGGCTAAACTTACTAAAGTAAAACAGGAAAGGAAACAAATAACCCAAATAAGAAATGAGAGACTTGTCACAACAGATCCAGCAGAACAAAAATATCATAGCTGAATACTATGAAAGACTGTATTCTAAAAATTTGAAAACCTAGAGGAAATAGACAAATTCTTTGATTTGTATCACCTACCAAAATTATGACAAGGTGATTCATATCACCTACCAAAATTATCACAACTTAATAAACCCATCACAAAACAAGACACTGAAAAAAGTCGTCAAAAAACTGCCAACCAAAAAAAGCCCAGGCTCAGATGGCTTCACCGCAGAATTTTACCAAGCTTTTAGAGAAGAGTTATCTCCAATACTACTGAGACTACTTCACAGTATAGAAAGGGATGGAATACTCCCAAATTCATTCAATGAAGCCAGCATAACCCTGATACCAAAGCCATGGAAAGACCCAACCAAAAATGAGAACTACAGACCAATATCACTCATGAATCGAGATGCAAAAATCTTCAACAAAATTGTTGCCAATAGAATACAACAACATATTCAAAAAATAATCTATCATGACCAAGTTGGATTCATATCAGTGATGCCAGGCTGGTTCAACATCAGAAAAACAATTAGTATGATCAACCACGTAAATAACACAAAAGACAAGAATCACCTGATCTTGTCTATTCATGCCGAAAAGCACTTGATAAAGCCCAACACCCATTCACGATAAAAAAATCTCAGCAAAATAGGAATAGATGGCTAATTCCTCAATGCAATAAGGGCCATTTATATAAGGCCAACTGATCACATCAACCCAAATGGAGAGAGACTGAAACAGTTTCCCTTGAGAACAGGAACTAGACAAGGATGCCCACTCTCATCTCTCCTATTCAACATTGTACAAGTTCTAGCCAGAGCAATTAGACAAGACCAAGGAATAAAGGGCATCTGCATCAGCAAAGAAGAACTAAAAATCTCTCCATTTGCAGATGATATGATTGTATACGCAGAGAATCCCAAAGAACTCATAAGGAAACTACTCAAACTGACAGAGGAGTTCGGCAAAGTTCAGAATACAAGATAAACATAAGTAAATCAGTAGGATTCCTTTATACCAACAATGAGATTATTAAGGAACAAATCACCAAGTCATGCCATTTACTATAGCCTCTAACAAAGTAAAGTACCTAGGAATAAATCTAACCAGGGAAATAACAGATCTTTGCAAAGAGAGCTATAAACCCTTACTACAAGAAATTAAGAGAGAGTTACATAAATGGACAAACCTACACTGCTCGTGGATATGAAGACTTAACATTGTGAAAATGTCTATTTTACCCAAAGCACTCTATTTATATAATGCAATCCCAATACAAGTTGCAGTGTCATTTTTTAATGAGATGGAGGAACAAATTACCAACTTTTTCTGGAAAGGGAAGACACCCCGGATAAGTAAAGCACCACTAAAGAAGAAGAACATACTGGGAGGCCTCTCATTACCCAACCTTAGAACCTACCACACTGCCACAGTAGTCAAAACAGCCCAGTACTGGTACAAAAACAGACAGATAGATCAGGGGAACAGAATCGAGACCCCAGAAATGACATCATCTGCCATGAACAGTTGATATTTGACAAAGGCCCTAAGACATTAACCTGGGGTACAAACAATCTCTTCAACAAATGGTGCTAGCAAAACTGAATGTCCATCTGCCCTAAATTAAAACAAGACCTGTATCTTACACCTTATACAAAAACCAACTCAAACTGGATAAAAGACCTAAATATCAAACCTAGAACGATAAAGCTCATTCAAGAGAAAGTAGGAACAACAATGGAAGATTTAATACACAATACAGACAGACTTCAAAATCTGTCAAACAACAGAAGAGAAAACAGATAAATGGGAATTACTAAGAATCAATCACTTTTACTTATCCAAAACTTTATTAATAGAATTAAAAGGCCACCTACAGTATGGGAAAAAATATTTGGCAACTCTATGTTAGATCGACGCCTGATCTCCATAATCTATAAGGTACTACAAAATATCAACAAGAAAAAGATAAATCATCCAATTAAGCGATGGGTAAAGGAGATGGACTGACATTTTTCTAAAGAGGACATCCAGGCAGCCAAAAAACACATGCGGACATGCTCACAATCACTAGCTATTACAGAAATTCAAATCAAAACCACAATGAGATACCACCTCACCCTAACAAGGTTGGCCATGATCCAAAAAACGCAAAATACTAAATGCTACAGAGGCTATGGAGAGATTGGTACTCTCCTACACTGTTGGTGGGACTGCAAAATGGTTCAACCTCTTTGGAAAGCAATCTGGTGCTTCCTTAAAATACTGGATATAGATATACCATTTGACCCAGTAATTCCACTGCTTGGAATATATCCTACAGAATCAGGACATTTACACCAACTGATGCATGCACACGAATGTTCATCGCATCACAGTCTACAATAGCAAAAAGATGGAACCAATCCAGATGCCCAACGACAGAAGAATGGATAGGTAAACTATGAAATATATACTCAATGGAACACTATGGAATAATAAAGAACAACACGATTGCAGGAAACATCTCTTAACCTGATTTCAACTGGAGGACATTATGTTGAGTGAAAAAGTAGTCAGCGACACAAGGACAAATATTGTGTGAGACCCCTACGATAAGAACTTAAAAGCAGACTCATGCATAACAGGAAAGGCTCTGACAGCTGCAAGGGTGGGCAGGGCGGTAGGGTTTAGAGGGGAGGGTTTAGGTTAGATAGTTGTTAGAAATTTGGTTGGGTGAAATTCATGACAGCACACATTAGTAAGAAGATCAATATTAACGGGACTTCAGCACAACTTGTGTACTCCTCCCATCTTAACCCAATATTGCAAGGACAGAGTAGCTGGGGTGGGGGGCCAGGGACCATGCTCTCAGGGGAAATCAAGGCCAACTGGCACAACTAGCGTTTTGCTCATGAGGTCTCTCCACACCCCACATTGGTGAGTGGCGTCTGCAGACTTAAAAGTTGCCAAGCTGCCATCTGAGGGTACAGCAAATGGTTCCAACTCAGCAGGAACGGATGATCACCAAGGTCCATAACGACATGGGGGAAAGAGAATCCAGAAGACAGAGAGACCCACGTGAGTGGATGTCTACATTGACTTGTGACTGGAAGAACCAGATGGTGCCCAGCCACCACCAGTGATAGCCACGATGGAGCTCACAAAGTTGAGTGTCAGTGGCAATAAAAGTATAAATAGGGGTGCACCCTGAGATCTCCACTAAAAGACCACAATTGATGGTCCAGGGGCCTTGGAGTTCTCCTGGGAGCATGGCCCCTGGCCCTCATGCTGCCCCTGTCCGTAAATCATAATGAAAATCAACTTTTCAGACATCAATGGATTGGACTTGGTGATGCACAGTGATCAAATTGTGTGGGCACTTTATGGTTCTAGGCATCTACAGGAGGTTATCCTGTTGACCTCATACTGGAGGAAGGGGAATGGGTGGAGAGGAAAAGGTAGGAGACTGCTGGGAAGATACGTCACGTATGGAGCAGAGAGGAAGAGTGTGCTGTCACTGTGCAGGGAGAGCAGTGGAAGCCGTATGGAGGTCAGCATACAAATTTATATGGGAATGTACATTTTCATTCAATCATAAAAAAAAAAAAAAAAAAAAAATGATTCACTAGTAAATCCCCAGCTACTAGTTTGGGTCTCCTGCTCTAGCACTTCCAGCCTGAAAAAGCAAAAGAAATAGAGGGAATACCACAATGGTAGATAGAGTTGAATGAAGCCCTCAGGTGTAGAACAGGGGAACAAACACGGCCACACTCATCACTCCTGGGGCGTTCTCTCAGTCACTCCTGACATGGTGAGGTACAGTCCAATTTGTTCTAGGACACTGGGCCACATTCTTGGGTCTCTCAGACGCTGAAGGCCACTAGCTTTACAATGGCTCTCTACCGAATAAAAGTTTTTGTAAACTAAAGTTCCTTTACATTTACATTAAATGTTTACTTCTTGGCTGGGAAATTTTGTCATGTTAATGACTTTCTTTTGTGTAAAACCATCCTTATTTCTACGACATGATAAATAATTCTTCTAACATCATAACCAGCCAAATACATAACAAAAGTGCAGCCAGCCAGCCATAAGGGCACACATATCACCAAGTTAAAGTAAATCTTACAAGTAATTGCTACAAGAAGAGAACATCAGACCTGCAGGATCAAAGCTGGTAAGAAAACAATTTTACTACGAAGTAACATAAGTTACAGTGCCCTAAAACAGCTCCTCGGCTAATCCATAAATTTTCAAGCACTGATGACACATAGCACTGTGGTTTAGCTATCATTTTTTGTGTGCCTACCCCATGTCAGGCCTTTTTTAAACTTTCTTTCTCTTATGCAGAACAACTGAGGAGGCAGGAGTAACTACTATCACGCGTTTATAAATGAAGAATCTTGAGGTTCAGAAAGGTAAACTAGTGGCTCGTGATCACATGGCCAGTATGACACAAGTCTTGTTTCCTAGCCAAGAGCTTTTCTTCTTAGTAACAGAAGCCCAGTTTTATTGGGGACAGCCATGTGTCTACTAAAATACATATTTCCAAGCCACCCTCTGACCAGGTGATTAGGTTCTGGCCAGCGAATGTGAGAAGACACTTAAGACAGAAGCATAGCTGGAGTGAGTGCCCCATTTTTGCTGCCCCACTCTCCTGCTTCTTGCCTGGAGTGTTGAGGTACCATCAGTGAACTTGAAGCTGGAAGCTCTTGTTAAGAACGGCAAGCAGAAAGAGAAGAGTCTGGATCCTTAACGACACTACAGGACTATCATCTCAGTCACAATCTGCCAACCACTAGTCTTCTATTTTATCAGAGAATAACCCTATGTGGACTAAGCCCCTGTACTTGGGGGTCTGTCACTGCAACTTCATTCACTTCCCAACTGACACTGCAAACAGGAATCTAAATACAGACAACCCACTCTGTCTGACTCTAACACCTAAGACACACTGGTTGAGAATTCATTATTTATACACGTCTACACTAGTAGTTTGCAAAGAATACTGAATATACCTTGGGTTGCCAGGATAAAGAACAAATCAGTCTTAGAAGAAATACAACTATAACACTCCTTAAAAATGAGAGTGGCAAGACTCACACTGGACACATCATTAGAAAGAACAATTGGTTGGTAGAATAGAGGATCCGGGAAATGAGGAAAGCCCTCAGAGACGGCCTGACAAAAGAGCTGAAACAATGAACTCAAACATACCAACTGTGAAGACAGGGCCAGGCTACGTTTTGTTCTGTTTCACAGGTCACCAAGAGCCAACAAACAACAGTAACACTAGACGCTGCAGGCACAAAGAGGAGTGGGAAGAGAAAAGCACACCAGGAACAAGAACTACAGTTGTCCATAATGACAAGAGGAAACCCTGGTGGCATAGTGGTTAAATGCTACCGCTGCTAACCAAAAGGTCACCAGTTTGAATCTACCAGGCACTCCCTGCAAACTCTATGAGGGCAGTTCTACTCTGTCTTTCAAGGTTGCTATGAGTCAGGATCCATTGGACAGCAACAGGTTTGGTTAACAGGTTCGTAACCACATGAAAGACATAAGAATACTTACAGAAATGCAAATTTCCCCATTAAAAATAACTCAGTCATATAAAATTACAAACTGGAAAGCTACAACTATGAGGTTATCTCCCTTCGTAAATACACAACTGAAGAAAATACGGAAACCTACGATGAGTAAAATCTAGTATTTTAAACAGTTTGAGAACTTTATGGTGTGAATGCATTTTGCTTTAAATGTAAAACTACGAACTTCTGGTAACTGAGTTTTAACACCAAAGTCAAAAGAAGCTGAGTAGTGACTATGATAATGGATGTGCTTTTTTTTTTAAGTTTGAAACTCATTAACAGCCCTATTAAAAAATAGTTCTAAAAGAGTTTATTGCTGAATGGCATTTTAAATATTCAATTTCCTTCTTGGGAATGCAGACAAAGAAAAGACTAATCAATCTTTGTTGCCTATGAGGGCATTTTAGAGTTCCTCTCCGGGGGTCCAATCCATAACCTGGTTGAGTGCACAGATGAAGTCCGAGGCAGCAATGATTTCTTACCCTGGCTATTATTAGTTATAAGCTGGGGCACTTAAAAAGCACTCACACTCAGGAGGGAAGAGGAATTATTTTCTAGATAGTCCAAACCCACTACTGTCAAGGTGATTCCAACTCACAGCAACCCTGTAAGACAAAGTAGAACTGCTCCACGGAGTTTCGAAGGAGCACCTGGCAAATTCAAACTACTGATCTTTTGGTTAGACACGTGTTATATTTGGTGATCGGAAAGGCAGTACCCAATACAGGTGAAATCTATATAACCTAAGCAGAGTATCTGAAGACACTAAACCCCAAAACGCACGGCCATGAAGTCGATTCTGGCTCATAGTGACCCTATAGGACACAGCAGAACTGCCCCATAGAGTTTCTAAGGAGTGCCTGGAGGATCTGAACTGCTGACATTTTGGTTAGCAGCCACAGCACTTAACCACTATACCACTATGGTTTCTGAAGACACTAAGGAGTACGCAAAAATAAGAGACAATTTCAGATATACAATTTTGCAACAGTAGTAACAGTCAAAGGATGTATGTGCTTACATAGGTAGATATGTATACATATATGTATATAGGAAGGTGTATGTGAGTATATGCCCGTGCATAGGTGTACCTGTAAGCATATGCATGTGTGTGTGTATATATATACCTATATACACACACATACATATATGTTTGTGTGTACCACATATATATTCAGATATGCAATAAAGCATATGCGGGTACAGTTATGGACACTCTCAGACATGCCAAACATCTTGTAGGATGAGTTCACTGGGTTAAAGGCTTAGGAGCATAGTCTAATAGAACAACTCAGTCCACTGGCATTACACAGTTCATAAAGATACCATTTTACACCCTAGTTTGGTGAATAACATCTGGGGTCTTAAAAGCTTGTGATCAGCAATCAAAAACACAGCTGTTGGTCTCTGCTCACCTGCAATTAATGACAATGAGGGCAACCAAAGACTCAAAAGAAGAACCACCTAGCCGTGAGACTGACAGCCCACAGAAAGCACAGCCTCTCCTAGCCTAGACCAGAACTAGGTGGTGATCAGCTACCATGACCCACCATTCTGACCAGGGAAACAATAAAAGGACTCACATAAAACTGGACAAAATGTAGAACAAAGTTCAAATTCCTTAAAAAAAAAAAAGGCTAGATCTGCTGAACCCATGAAAGACTAGAATAAAACCCAAGTCTATCACCCTAAGATACTCTTTGACCCTGGAACTGGCAAAACTGGATAACTACCTGGAAAGTAAAGGAAAGAAGAAAAGAAAACCCACACCTCATACTACCCACAAAAAGTAACTCAAAATGGACGAAAGACACAAATGTTAAACTAAAACCATAAAATTTCTGGAAGAAAACAGGGAAAAAAACCACCAGACCTAATATTTTATAAAAGTAAAACACAACAAGCATTAAAACAAATGCACAGGTAGAAAACAAAAGAATAACTGGTACCTCATACAAATTAAAAAGTTATACTCAACAAAAAGTTTTATTATAAAGAGTAAATGGGCAGCACAGACTGGGAAAAAATGTTCAGAAACAACTTATCTCATAAGGGTTTAATCCCAAAATCTATAGAAAACTGCAACTGAACAACAAGACAAATAACGCAATCACAAATGGGTAAAAGACATGAACAGAACCTTCACAAAAAAGTATATTCACGAAAAGATAGCCACAATCACTAGTGATGAGAGATTCAAATCAAAACTACAAGATATTATCTTACCCAGCTAAAATGACACTGATTAAAAAAAACACAGGTAACAACGAATGTTGATGAGAATGTGGGGAAATTGGAACCCTTATCAATTGCTGGTAGAACTGCAAAATAGTACAACCACTATGGAACACATTATGGCAATGTCTCAAACAGTTAGAAGGAGAACTACTCTATGATCCAGAAATCCTACTCTTAGGCATATAAAGTACCAGAGCAAAAAAAACAAATTGCAGTTGAGCAGATTATGACTCACACTGCCCTGTATGACAGGCAGAGAAGAACTGCCCCACAAGGTTTCCAAGAAGCAATGGGTAGATCTGAGCCACTAGTTTTTTGGTTAACAGCTGAACACTTAACCACTGCACCAGCAGAGCCCTGGTATATACCCTAAAAAATAAAAATAAAAAACTAAACCCATTGCCATCAAGTCAATTCTAACTCATAACGACTCTACAATGACAGAGCAGAACTGCCCCACAGGGTTTCTAAATAGTAGCTGGTGAATTAAAACTACTGACATTTTTGGTTAGCAGACAATCTCTTAACCACTATGCTACCAGGGCTCTAGTATATACCCGAGACCTTACAATATCAACATGAACAGATTATATCTATATTATTATTATTATTATTATCTATATTATTATTATTATCTATATTATTATTATTATTATATTATATTATATCTATATTCACTGCTGCTTCATTCCTAATAGTAAATAAATGGAAACAACTGAAGAGCCCAGCAATGGACGAATGGACAATCAAGTTGTGGCACACACACGCAACGGAGTACCACACAATCTTTGAGAACAATGATGAGTCCCCAAAACATAACATGGATGAACTTGAAGGGTATAACGCTAAGTACAATAAGCCAAGTGTACAGCGACAGATATTGTATGATCCCTCTTATAAGACAAAAATAGACAAACACAGAGAAACCAATGTTCAATGATGGGTATGTACACTCTATACCACACAGACTACTTATTTTTGAGGATAGGAAAAAGTGGCACCATAGGTGGTTTTAGTGAACACAGCACAGCCAAAGTAAAACTGAGTGCTTCAGCAAATATGGATTAAAAAAACAAAAAATATGTTGCCATAGAGTCAGTTATGACTCATAACAAGCCTACAGGACAGAGTAGAACTGGCCCATACAGTTTCCAAAGAGCATCTGGTGGATACGAACTGGTGATCTTTTGGTTAGCAGTCGTAGCACTACCACTCTGCCACCAGGGTTTCCACAGATGGATAAGTATAGGCAAATTAGTATAAGGGTGGGTCCAAGTGTGTACACTGGAGAGAACAAATAGAAACAAAAACAAAAAAACTATCGACTAAAAACCCAATGCTGTTAAATCCAACTCAGAGCAACTCTACAGGACAGAGCAGAACTGTCCCACATGGTTTCCAATCAGCAGCTGGCAGACTCAAACCAGGTGATCTTTTGATTAGCAATCAATCTCTTAACCACTGCACCACTAGGGCCCGAGAAGTATCTATCAAAAAACCAAACTTGTTGCCAACGAGACCATTCCAACTCTCTGTGACTTTACAGGACACAGTAGAACTGCCTCATAGTTTCCAAGGAATGCTTGATGGATCTGAGATGCCTACCTTTTGGTTAGCAGTCGTAGCTCTTAACCACTATGCCACCAGCATTTACGAAGTTCTAATCCCTTTGCTGTCGAGTCGATCCCAATTCATAGCAATATTACGGTCAGCATAGAACTACCCCATACAGTTTCCAAGGAGTGCCTGGTGGATTTGAACTGCCAATGTTTTGGTGAGCAAGCTGTAGCACTAAACCACTATACCACTAGGGTTTCCAATGTTATCTATAAACCAAACAAAAACCATAAAAACAAATCCACTGCTATCGAGTTGATTCTGATTCATAGCGACCCTATAGAACAGAGAAGAGTTTTCAAGGAGCATCTGGTGGATTCGCACTGCTGACTTTTTTGGTTGGCAGATGTAGCGCTTAACCACTATACCACTAGGGTTTCCAATGTTATCTATAAACCAAACAAAAAACATAAAAACAAATCCACTGCTATCGAGTTGATTCTGATTCATAGCGACCCTATAGAACAGAGAAGAGTTTTCAAGGAGCATCTGGTGGATTCGCACTGCTGACTTTTTTGGTTGGCAGATGTAGCGCTTAACCACTATGCCACTAGGGTTTCCAAAGTATCTACAGGTCTGTGTAAATACAAATAGGTGGATGCAGGCACACATACGAGAACACACAAATACAGATGCTCTGATGCTCTTCAGACATATGCAAACACCTTACAATATTGCTTTTCTGGGTTTGAAGGCTTAGGACCATAGTTTCTTGGGACAATTCAGTCAACTGGCAGACCATAGTTCACAAAAATCATGAGCATCCATCTAAGACACAACTCCAAGTCTCTACTCACCAGGAGCAAAACTGTAAGAAGTTAATCAAAAGCACAGGGAAGAAACAAGCCACGACATCACTTACCCCAAGAGGTAAAGAACTAGACAGCGTCCAGCTACCACCACCAACCATTCTGATCAGGGTCCTAATAGGTGAGAAGGGGAGAAAAATATGGAGCAGAACTCAAATTCTTACTTAAAAAAAAGAAAGAAAAAAGTCAGACAAACTGTAATAGTAGAGAACAGAAGACTCCCTGAGGCTACTGCCCTGAAGCATTCTTTAAACCGAGAACTAAGCCTATCCTCTGAGATAACTGTTTTAACTTTTTATTATAAAAAGTTTCATTCATTCATAAAACAGGGAGAGATTAGTGTAATCAACATCCATATTCCCATCATCTAGGATCCCCCCCCTCCATTTCACAATTTATATATATCTTGTTCTGGGACATTGGTTACAGTTTTCACAACGTGCCAGCATTCTCAGTATTTCCATTGTTTCCATGGGTCTAGCTTCCCTTCCCCTCTTGGCCTTCTCATCTTTGCTTTTGGGTGAATGCTGACCATTACTCACAGGTGATACTATTTATTTTCTAAGCCAATCTATTACTTGGCTGAGAGATGACCTACAGAAATATCTTCACATCCAAGTTCAAAGGTTATCGTAGGCAACTGATAGCCTCAGGAGTTCCTCTAGTCTCTACTGCTCTAGCAGATATGGCCTTCTTTAGGAATCTGAGTTTTGTTTCTATTTTTTTTCCGTTCTCTCTGGGACCTTCTATTGTGTCCCTGGTCAGAACAATCAGTAGGAGCAGCCAAGCCCTATCTAGTTCTTCCAGTCTCAGGTTAGAGTAGGCAGTGGTTCATGCAGGCTATTGGTCCTATGGACTAGTTCTTCTTTAAGCCTTTGATTTCCTTTATTCTCTTTTGCTCCATAGGAGAAGAGGCCAATAGTTGTGTCTTAGATGGCCACTCCACAAGCCTAAGACCCCAGACAATACTCCTCAGTCTAGGATGGAGAACATTATCTTTGTGAACTATATTAATGCCAACTGTCTAAGATGTCCCCCAGTACTACAGTCCCAAGCCTTTAAACCCAGTAAACCAACCCCTTTAGTAGCCTGGATAGACCTGGGAAGACTCCATACCGTGCCCCCTATGCAGCACACACAAACAGACATATATACATGCCTACAGATACACCTTTAAGTGCATCAGCATCTACTTATATTTGAAAAAAAGCAAAAAAAAAAAAAAAAAAAAAACAACCTCACTGCCACTGAGTCAATTTTGACTCATAATGACCCTACAGGACAGGGTAGGACTGCCCCATAGAGTTTCCAAGATGCACCTGGTGGATTCAGACTGCCAATCCTTCTGGTTACAAAGTGTAGCACTTAACCACTACGCCACCAGGGCTCCTGTTTACTCTTCTATGCCTTTCTACAACATATATGCATCCATATCTACCCATGTAACCTCACACATAGTTTTTGGTTGTTTTTACCGTTCCTGCAAAATTGTATACGGTATATTGTTTACCATAGTTGTCCAATTTTCTCATGTACTTCTTAGTGTCTCTGCTTACCTTGGTCAGGTTGTACTGACCATTTTAGCAAAACAACAGAGTGGCACACAAAACAAAGTATGTTACCCATAAATTCTGTGGTCTACTTAGAAACCGTCAATATGAGACCAAAATGTCAACAATTACTCAAAAAAGATGAGAAGAAAAAAAGGCAGGAAGACTAGAGTTCTGGAAAGGGAACAACTGAACAAAATTAAAGCGAATGTTGACACACTGTGATAAATGTACGTAAGGTCATGGAACAGTCCGTGGAGAAACTGTCCATTGGGAACCTAACCTGCTGTTTAAATCTTTCACCAAAAACTCAATAAAACATTATTTCAAAAGAAAAAAAATTAGGGGTAAAAATTTGTAGAGGAAAGACATGTAACCCTGAAAGGCAGGATTTACCTGTGCCTTGTCAAAACAACTTGGCTTGGCTGTCAAAACAATTTTATATTCTATTTGAAAAGGAAACCCTGGCGGCAAGTGGTTAAGAGCTACCAGAAGACCAGCAGTTCATATCCACCACATGCTCCTTGGAAACTCGGTGGGAAAGTTCTACTCTGCTATAAGGTCTTTACAGTCAAATAGACTTAACTGGGGATAGTTTTTCTAAAAAGGTATGCAGTTTACAATTACAGTCAACTTAAATTTAAAAGCCATTAAAAAAAGGGGGGTGGGGTGGAAGGCAAGGAACTGCTACACCCAGAAGCCATTGTAATACAATTTCCTGTTTCACTACTAACATTCCTAAACCTGTTCCTTTTTTTCTTCCTTTTATTAACATTTCTGGGTAGAAGTGAGTGCTTATAACACTGAAGACTGATTTCTTTTCAAGAGTTATTTCCCTTTATCTTTTTCATTAGCAAAACATCTTTATCATAAGAAAATAATGCTGAAGGTAAGATATTGCAACCAAGACAAAGGAACAACAGTTTAGCTATACAATTTCTCTATGTTTCAGCTAGAAATGCAGACAAAGAACTGAACTGGTAGTATGAGATATAAAATGGTACTGGTAAAGAGTGTCTTCCTTGGCCTAAGCACATACAGGAGACTAAACTGGGCAGCTCCTGCCCAGAGGAGAGAAAAGACAGGGGACAGGTGCTGGTTGAACAGACTTAGAAAATTTGGGGTGGAGTGGAGGAGTTGCTGCCACAGTGTGGGGAGAGCAGCCAGGGGCACACAAACAGTGTGTGCAAATTTTTGTATGAGAAACTACTTCAACTGTAAACTTTTACTTAAAACACAATTTAAAAAAAAGATTTTAAAAATTTCTCTAGGTTTTTCTCAATTGTTTTCTTGATGTATACTATTAGAGCTAAAAAAAGTTAACACTATAAAGAAAAAACTGTGTCCTGTTTAGCATTTTATTTTAATGGCCAACAACCGAGAGGTGGGTTTTTGCCTGGGTTAATACAGGAAATCATCTCTGCAAAGCTTGCATGCACTTACTCTGGGTTTAGCAAATGTTTACTGAACACACACTCCCCCCGTCCCCGCCAACTTTCTGGGAATATGGAGCTAACAATGGGCTCCAGACCCTAAGAGGAGTGGCAGACAAAGGGCAAGCTGGAAGACAAGATAAGGACAAACAGCTGCCAACACAAGCCTGCTGCATGGAGCATCCTGTGAGAACCAGAAATCAACCGTGCGGAAATCTGACTGAGGAAGAGCAGATCACATCAAGGCAGAAGAATCAGGTAATCCTTCACTACAGGAATGTGAGGTGGAAGCGAGAATCAGGTAATCCTTCACTACAGGAATGTGAGGTGGAACAGAACAGATCCTAGCATCCAGACAGATGAACGTGGTAGCAGACATTACCAGCCAACAAAAGGACAGCTAATGGATGGGGCCCCAAGACAGAATGGGTGAAGCTGTGTCTGGGAGTCCCTCCAGGCACACAGCACAAGTAAGCCACCAGAGGAAGGGACAAGTGTGAGAGTGCTGGATGCCAGGTGGGCAGAGTCTGCCTCAGCCTGGGTACAGACCACAGCACAGAGGGGCTGCCTGTGGAGATGACGGGTAATGTTAAACCCTTCTGAGTGGCTGGAAATAAGGGAAGCAAAATGAAGATGTCTCAGAGAAGAAACACGCCAACTGGACAGTTAACAGGAAACTCAAAAAGGCAACGACCTTTCAGCAATGAAAGGGACTACAGCAAGAGAAACACAGCACACCAGACAGAACTCTAAAATGACCCACTGGGCAGAAGAATTAACTCTTCCCTCTCAGAACAGTCTGCCCTGCATTCACTCTGTGTAACTATCCAACAAATAAATATTCAGGGTAATCTGTGCTCAGGTGTGTGGGGGGGAGACAGCTAGAGTCACTGGCCCAACCAGTCAAAGCCTTAGTTGCCTCTCCAACTTCGGGAGAACAGCTAGAATCATCTCAAGCAACTGCTGTGGGTTTAAATGAGATAACATAGGTAATATGCCTACAGCAGGGCTTGGACCGTAAGATCTCGCTCCAAACCAGCTGCCACTGAGTGGATCTGTCTCGTGGCATCCCCGTGTGTGTCACAGTGGAACTGTGCTCCAAAGAGTTTTCAATTACTGGCTTTTTGGAATTACATCTTTTCTTCCTAGTTACCTCTAGATGGATTTGTACCTCCAGCCTTTGTTAGCAAGCAAGACTGTTAACCGTGTCAACATACAGGGACTCCTGTTATTACCAGGCTTTACCTCCCCTTGGCAGCAAAAGGACCTGAGTCAAGATACAACTTGTAAATTGGACTAAGAACCTTATTTTTCTGTACTTTTTAGCTTGAACATGCAAAGAATTCACTCCCTTTTCTTATTAACCAGATCACCCGTTATTTATTTGTGCTGTCATGGCTATTCATAGCCTGATTCTTAATATACAAGCTGACCACTGGCTTTTTTTCTTATGCTGAATTTGGTGTAATAAAATTAGTATGTTTTCTGTATTACCCTCATTCCATTAAACATTTAAATCACAAAAATACACACTGAAAAGGGAGATAAATGAATTAAGTCAGGATTAGGGAAATCAGAATTAACCCAGAAATTCAACACTATAATTAAAGGAACAGAGGTGTGTTAGGCCAGAGCCCTAACTAATAGGTTTTCTCTTTTTAAGGTTTGGGCACTTTGTCTTGGCGGTGCAGTGGTTAAAGCGATTGGCTGCCAACCAAAAGATCTGTGATTCAAATCCACCAGTCAATCCACAGAAAAAGATATAGCAGTTAGCTTCCAGAAAGATTTAAAACCTTGGAAACTCTAGAAGGCAGTTCTACCCTGTTCTATAGCGTCTCTATGAGGTGGAATAGGCTCCATGGCACTGAGGTTTGCTTTGGTTTGGTTTGGGGCACAGGCTACAACTGAGACTGTTTAAAAAGTCTTTTTAAAATTAACATAAAATGTGACATTTTAACCATCTTTAAATGTGCAACCCAGAGGTACTAAGTACACTCACCATGCAGTACAACTACCCCTACTACTCGTCTGTCAGTTTGCTGCACTGTGGTGGCTTGGTGTCACTGTGCTGCTGGAAGCTATTCAACCAGTATTTCAAAAACCAACAAGGTCACCCATCGTGAGCCGGTTTCAGTGGAGCTTCCAGATTAAATAAGCCTAGGATGACGGACCTTTTGAAAAACCTGCCCAGACAACACTTTATGAGTAGCAGAGGAACAACACGTGATACAGTGCCAGAAGATGAGACTCTCAGATTGTAAGGTGTTCAAAACATGACTGGGGAACAGCTGCCTCCTCAAAGTAGAGTCAATCCTAAAATCATGGATGAAATAAAGTTCTCAAGACCTTTATCACTGATGTGCCATGACTCAGAATGAGAACAAATAGCTACACACATTCATTTAATAACTGGAATGCATGAAGTATGAATCTAGGAGAATTAGAAATTGTCAAAAATGAAATGGAATGCATAAATGTCAATATTCTAGGCATTAAAATCAAAACTAAACCTGCTGCCATCAAGTTGATTCCAACACATAGCAACTGTACTGGACAGAGGAGAAGTGCCCTGTAGGGTTTCCAAGGAACATCTGGTAGATTCCAACTGCAGACCTCCTGGTTTGCTGCTGAACTCTTAACCACCAAGCCACCAGGATTTCCACATTCCAGGTGTTAGTGAGCTAGAACAAACTGGTATCGACCACTCTGAATCAGACAATCATATGGTCTACTATTCTAGGAATGACAAATGGAAGAGGAATGGTGTCACACTCATCATCAAAAAGATCTAACCTGAAGTACAATGCTCTCGGTGATAATATCAATACACTTACAAAGAAGACCAGTTAATACAACTATTATTCATATTTAAGCACCAACCACTAATGCCAAAGATGAGGAAATTTACTATTTTTTCCAATTTCTGCTCCCTGAAATTAATCAAACATACAATTAAGATGCATTGATAATTAGTGATGACTGGAATGTGAAAGCTGGAAACAAAGAAGGATCAATAATTGGAAAATATGGCCTTGGTGATAGAACATGCCAGAGACTGCACAACAGAATTTTATAAGACCCACAATATATTCATTGCAAATACCTTTTCTCAACAACATAAACAACAACTATATACATCGAACTCGCCAGGTGGAATACACAGGAACCAAGTTGATGACATCTGTGGAAAGAGACAATGGAAAAGCTCAATATCATCATCAGAACAAGGCAAGGGGCCACATACAGGACAGATCATCAACTACTCAGAGCCACGTTCAAGTGGAAGCTTAAGAAAATTAGAACAAATTCACAAGAACCAAAGTATAAGCACAGGTAATAAACCACTTGTAGTTAGAACCATCTCAAGATTATGACACACTGAATATTAATGACCAAGACCAGACAAGTTGTGGAATGGCATCAAGGATATCATACATAAAGAAAGCAAAAGATCACTAAAAAGACAAGAAAGAAAAGACCAAAAGGGTTGTCAGAAGAGACTCTGAAATCTGTTCTTCAACTTACAGCAGCTAAAGCAAATGGAAGAAATGATGAAGAGAGTCGACAGATTTCAAAGGACAGCTCCAGCAGACTAGGTAAATAATATAATCAAATGTGCAAAGACCTGGAATCAGAAGACCAAAAGGGAAGAACACACTCTACATTTCTCAGGAAGAAAGTACTGAAAATTCAAGCCTTGTGTTGCAATATAGAAGGATTCTACAGGCAAAACACTGAACACAAGAAGCACCAAAAGATGACGGAAGGAATACAGAGTCACTGTATCAAAAAGACCTGTTCAACAGTCAACCATTTCAGGACGTAGCATGTAATCAAGGCCCAGTGGTGCTGAAGGAAGAAGTCCCAGCAGCACTGAAAACACTGAAAAAGAAGGCTCCAGCAACTGACAAACACCAACTGAGAAGTTTCAACCAACAGATACAATGTTGGAAGCACTCACTTGTTTTTACCAAAAAATTTGGAAAACAGTTACCTGGCACACTTACTGAAAGAAATCCATATCCAAAGTAAGGCAATTAACAGAATGCAGAAATTATCAAACAATATAATTTATATCACATGCAAATAAAATTTTGCTGAAGATACGTCAAAAGCACAGAATACGAAAAGACGTTTACCTGTGTCTTACTGACTACGCAAAGGCATTTGACTGTATGGATCATAACAAATTATAGCTAACACTGTAAAAAATGGGAATTCCAAACATTCAACTATGCTCATGAGGTACCTGCCTGTACATAAAGCAAAATGAAGTCATTCCAACAGAATAAAGTGATACTATGTGATTTAAAAGTCAGGAAAAGTGTGTGTCAGCGCTGTATCCTTTCACCATACATTATCAATCTGTATGCTGAGCAAATAAGCCAAGAAGTTGGACTATATGAAGAAGAGTGCAGCAACAGGACTGGAGGAAGACTCATTATCAACCTGTAATATTCAGATAACACAACTTTCCTTGCTGAAAGTGCAGAGGACTTGAAGCACCTAATGATGAAATCAACAACTACAGTCTTCAATATGGAATAGACCTCAATAGAAAGAAAATAAAAATCCTCACAACTGGACCAATAAGCAACATCATGATAAATGGAGAAAAAACTGAAGTTGTCCACGGAAGCAGCAGTCAAGAAATCCAACAACGGATACACTGCCTCAGGCAAACCTTCCGCAAATGATGCCTTTACAATGTTAAAAAGCAAAAATGTTACTTTCAGGACAGCATTTCACTGATATGGTAATTTTGGTCACTTCACATTCGTGCTAAAACTGGACAAGGAGTAAGGAAGACTAAAGAACTGATGCATTTGAATTATGATACTGACAAACAATTGTTGAATATAACACGGACTTGCAAAGGAACATGCAAGTCTTAGAAGAAATACAGCCAGAGTGTTCCTTGGAAGTGAGGATGGTGCGACTTCATCTCACGTACTTTTGCACATCTTATCAAGAAGGACCAGTCCCTGGACCAGGACATCAGGCTTGGTAGCAGGTAAGCAAAAAAGAGGAAGATCTTCAAAGAGATGGTCTGATATAGTGGCTGCAACAGACTCAAACACAACATTTGTGAAGACGGCACATGATTATTCAGTGTTTCCTTCTGTCATACACAAGGATCTGTAAAGATTATTTTTGTTATATGCCATGGAGTTGGTTCTGACTCCTGTGCACAACAGAGCAAAACACCACCGGGTCATATGCCATCCTTATAACGGTTGCAGTGCTTGAGCTCACTGTTGCAGCCCCTGTGTCAGCCCATCTCACTAAGGGTCCTCTTTTTTACTGACCTTCTATTTTACCAAGTATGATGTCCTTCTCCAGGGACTACTGCCTCCTAATAACATGTCCCCAGTCTGTGAGATGAAATCTCACCATCCTGGCTTCCAAGGAACATTCTGTCTGTACTTCTTCCAGGACAGATCAGTTGGTTCTTCTCGAAGTCCATGGCATATTCAATATTCTTCATCACCACCAGAATTCAATAGCACCAATTCTTCTTCAGTCTTCCTCACCCACTGTTCAGCCTTTGCATGAATATAAGGCAACTGAAAATACTATGGCTTGAGTCAGGTGCCTCTTAGTGCTTAAAGTGACATCACTGCTTTTTAACACTTTAAAGAGGTCTTTTGCAGATTAGCTCAGTGCAGTGCTTAATTTGATTTCCTGACTGCTGCTTCCATAATACTAACTGTGGATCCATGTAAAATGAATTTCGACAACATTAATCCTTTCTCCACATATCATGATACTGCTTACTGGCCCAGTTGTGAGGACTTTTGTTTTCTTTATGTTGAGATGTAATCCATACTGAAGGCCGCAAGAGTATAACCTAGAAAATCCTACGGAGCAGTTCTGTCACATTGGGCTACTATGAGTCAAAGTTGACTCAAGAGCACTTAACAACGACAATACTCCACTGTGGACTTACCACACTGTTCTTCCATTCATTTGGTGATGGACAGTTAGGTGCTTCCCATTTACTGGCTAGCGTGAACAACATGGCAATGAATGCTGCTGTACATGTATCTGTTTAACCACAACATGTTGCTGTACTTGTACATGTTTCAGTTAGTACATACTTAACAAGAGTGGAATCGCTGGGTCATACAGTAATTCAGTGCTTAATTTTTTGTGGAATCACCAAACTTTTCCATGTTGGCTGTACGATTTTACGTTCTTACCGCAATGCACAGGATTCTAATTTCCCTACCATAAGTGCTATGGAATCTATTTTTACTTATAATGTCTCCATGTGACAGAGGAGAACTTCCCCACAAGGTTTGCACAGGTTTAGGGGACCAGACTGCCAGACCTTCCTCCCACAGAGCTGCGGAGAGGGTTCAAACTTCCTTAAGTGGGTTTGAACTTAACACCACCATGGTTCCTTCCATCTTCACTAACCATCTTCTATTTTCTGTTTCCTTGTTTGTTCTTAAATAGCCATCCTTGTATGTGCAAAATGGTATTTCACTGTAGATTTGATATGCATTTCCCTAAGGAGTAAGGAAGGACAGCTTTTCAGGTATTTATTGACCACTTGGCTGCGATGATGGCCCCAAACCTAACAACAATTGTACAAGGACCAAGCAGTGTTTCATTCTGTTTTATGCAGAGTAGCTATGAGTCAGAACCAACTGGAAAGCACCTAACAACAAACATATCTTCTTTAGAGAAACATCTTTTCAAGATCTTTGTCCCTTTTTAAATTGGGCTGTTTCTGTCACTGAATTACATGTGGGAGTTCTTAATATATTCTGAATACTAAAATTTTATAAGATGTATGATTTGCAAATATTTTCTCAATCTATAGATTGTCTTGGTTTTTTTTTAATATCCTTTGATATACAAGTTTTTTTTTCTGATGGAGTCCAATTTATTTTTTTTCTCTTGCTGCTTATGCTTGTGGCATCATATGTAAGAATCAATTGCCAAAAACAAAGTCTGACAGCTTTATCCCTGTGTTTCCTTCAAAGAGTTTTAAGGTTTAGTTCTTCTACTAGGCTGCTGATCCATTTTGGGTTACTTTTTCTATGTACACAAGGTAGGAGTCCAAAGTCATTGTTTCACATGTGGTGATCCAGTTGCTCCAACACCTTTTGTTGAAGAGACTATTCTTTCCCCATATGCTTACTGCAGTGTTATTCACAATAGCAAAAGATGAAAACAATCTAAGTGCCTATCAATGGTCAAACAGATAAAACAAACTCTAGTACATAAACACAGTAGAACACTACACAACCATAAAGAACAGAAAGTAAACTTGTTTGATGGTTATCAGAGATGAGGCAGGGGGAAGAAGGGTAATTCATTTTCTAGGTTGTAGACACTTGTTATTTTCAGTGATGGGAAAGGTAATACCAACAAATACAAGGAAAGTCTGACCAATGAAGACACTAAGAAGTACACAACAAAAAAGGGGCAAGTGTTGCAGATGCTGTAACAGATACAATTTTGCAACAACAGTAATAAACAACAAATGTGTGTGCAGTTAACTCATGTGTAGTAGACATGTACTTATATATGTGTATAGGAAAGTATAAGCAAGTACATGCAGGTGTATGTATACGTATATCTGTCCAAAAACTCTCGCTGCTGTCAAGTCACATTCTGATTCACAGCAACCCTACAGTGACCCTATAAGATACAGCAGAACTGCTTCTCAGGGTTTCCAAAGCTATAAATTGTCATGAAAGCAGATTGCCACATCTTTCTCCCAGGGAGCAACTGGTGGCTTTGAACCATCAATTTCTCGGTTAGCAGCAAGTCCTTTTTAACTACTGTGCCACCAGGGCTCTCTAGGTATATCTGTAGGCATATCTGTCTATCTATACATGCTTGTATGTACTACATATGTATCCATGTATATAATAAAGCACATGGGGGACACAGTAATGAAGACTTCCTAGACATATACAAACAACTCATGGAATCAGTTTACTGGGTTAAAAGGCTTGGGACCAGAATCTTGTGGGACAACTCAGTCAACTGGTGTAACATAATTCATAATGTCTTCCCTTCTACTTTGGTGAGTAGTATCTGAGATCTTCAAAGTTTGCAAGCAGCCATCTAAGATACAACTGTTAGCCTCTACTCATATGGACCAAAAGGGAATCAAGAAAACTAAAGACTCAGAGAAGAAACTAGTCTATAGGAATAACAGCTCACGTTAACCACAACATTTTCTAAACCAAGATCAGAGGCACTTGACAATGTCTGGCTACCACCACTGACCATTCTGACCAGGGAAATAATAGAATGTCCTGGAAATAATAGAATGTACTGGACAGAATAGGAGAAGAGTGTAGAATACAATTCAAATTCCTAAAAAAAGGCCAAACCTACTGGACTGGTAAGAGATTAGAGGAACCTAAAGGCTATCATTTGAAAATATCCTTTGAACTTGGAATTGAAGTTGCACTCTTGGATGCCATCTTTCAGCCAAATAGCAGGCTGGCTTGTAAATAATATCATTGATGAGTAATGTGCTCCTTTAATCAACTATATGAGGCAAATGGTCAACATTTAGCCAAAAGCAAAACTGAGAAGGCAAGGAAGGGAGGCGAAACCAGATCCAGGGAACTAGAACAAACAGAATGGATACAATGAGGACTTACACTGTGAAAACCGTCAACAAATGCCACCTGACGATTTGTATAAAAACTGTGAAATGGAAACCCAATTTGCTGTGCAAACTTTCACCCACCTAAAACACAGGAGGGTCCCAGAAGATACGGCCCCTGGACTCTCTGTTAGCCCAGAAATGAAACCATTCCACAAGCCAACTCCTCAGACAAAGATTACACTGGTATGTGAGATACAAAATGATACTGTTAAAAGACTGTGCTTCTTAGCTAAAAACTGGGTAGCCCCTGTCCAGAGGCAAGATCAAAAGACAGAGAGGTAAACGAGCTGGTTAAATGGACATGGGAAACACACAGGGCAGAAAGGAGGAATATGCTGTCACAGTGTGAAGAGCAGCTGGGGCCATATATGTAAGTTTTTGTAATGGAAACTGACTAGAATTGTAAACTTTCACTTAAAACACAATAAAAAAGTAAGTAAAAAAGAAATATATATATACATCTTGACATCTTGGTTACATAGGTGTGTTTGACACTTTGGAATTATACCTTTTTCTGTTTATAAATAGTTCATATAGAGTTTACAATAAAAACAAAACTTAGTTACAAACAAGTAAATTGTTCCAATGAATCTTAGTCCAAATAAAACAGAAAAATAATGTGTGTGCAGTAAGTAAAACACCACGTGCAAAAAATGTTTAACATCACTAATGAGAAAGCATGCAGCCTACTGCCACGATGAATACAGGAGTTAAGGATGGCACTTTAACTCTGAAATGCAAGAGAACAATGTGAACCTAAATTAAAAGGCAAGACAATAGGAACCAATGGAGTGCTAATAACCTGCTTTATCTAGCAGACACCCGACTCCAGAGGTAATGGCTGGTTTTTCTCCTTCATACAATTTGGCTTCACATAATAACTTTCCTAACAGAAGGCTCTCAAAGCAAATGCATCCTCTATCTAGATCAAGAAAAGTATAGACTGGATAGTAGGGGTGCAGGCACAGGTGTTTTAAGTTATAAAGTAATAGGATATACCACACTGAATTTTTTCAGGAATATTAAATACGGTAGATGAAGTGTTTTCTGCTGGCAATTAACATAAATTAAATGTTGATGAGAACTTGATTGATGTCGTGATCCTTAATTTTACTTTACTTGTGTTTTGCTGCATTGCAAACAGTACCGGCTTTATTATTTTTTGCACTGTAATTATCGCTAATGGATTCTACCATAATGAGATCCCACCTGTATTTTGGATTACTTGCTTACTTGTTTCGTTTTATCACAGCTGAAACACAACCACAAAGAACACCCAGCTTTGATTACCTCTTGTTTGCAAGTGATTTACAGGAGAAGATGTTAAGCTCTGCAGTTGGCCTCCGAGTCCCTCTGTAATCTCACTCCAGTACTTCCTCAGGATTGCTCTCTCTCTGCTTTCAAACCCACCCAGTTGTGTTGGTCAGGGATAGCACTGGGCAGCAGAGTTAACGTCCTATTTTCCCAAGGAGTAAGGTCATGCCTGTGCTGTCAGCTTCCACTGTTGAAACACTCAGCACCGCATCACTCATGATCCCACGCTTTGTAAGACCGACTCTCGACGACGTAACAACGTTTGCTCAACAGAAGTTAATCTAAGTATATCCCAAAGTATAAAGGACGTTCCCTACAGAATAGCAGGATTAGTTTTACAAACACATTATATCATCTGAGAAACAAATTCCCTTTGTCATATTCCGTGGTAACAAAATACAAGAGAACTGAAACTGCTTTTAGAAATAAAAAGACAAGAGTGTTAGCCTTTTATACAGTGGCTGTGATGCCAGGATGGCCTAAAGAGGGTATGTCCAGGAAAATAAAAGTGGCCGAACCACCATGATGTGCTCTGAGAATGAACATTCCCTAATTTCCAACACAGTTGAAATAGCTCATTTTCAGGCAACTGTGATTTTTGAGATGACAAGTGATAACAACACTGGCTTTCAGAAGCCATTTCACAAGGCAATTACATTTTCACTGATTGTACTTACTGCATTTTCACTTGGTTAGATACGTTACAGTTCATCCAGACTTGTTTCTCAATTTAGATTTTATCCAGGAATGTGAACTGCTAAGGAATCATACAAACACGCACAGCTGCAAATTGTGTACTTATGTATAACTGGTTCCACCTCCATCAATGTGTCCTTTATTCTTAAGCAACTGAAAATTCAGATTGTGTTGTCACCATTTTCTCAAGCTATTTTTCTCCTAGTCCCTCTCATCTCCCTACCACAGTCACATTTGTAAGAGCATAAAAAAAGCCCGTTGCATATACACCACTTATTAAAATAACAGGAAAAAGAGTCCAGTACCACCACTCCATGTTAATCAACCGACTAGAGCAAGCCTCTTCCCCGGAACAGTTCAGAGTAACCTCTTAGAAAAGCTAAGTGTGAAAACCATTCTCATCTTTACAAAAACATAACAGAAAATACATGCAGAACAACTTCAGGAGAGTTCTGGAACTTCTGAATCTTGCAGGGGAAAGAAACGCAGTAAACTAACCCTTTTAGAGAGAAGGTAAATGATTGCTCAACAACACATTCAAAGGGGTTTCAGTTTTTAATCTAGAAACACTTCTCTGGGTAGTAACGAAATCAAAGCCTTCCAGCAGCCCAAGAATCCTGGGGCCCAACACCACTACAAAGGTTCCTCACTGGACAGCCACCCCAGGAAGCCTCAAGGGAGGTTCACACCCACCTGGTCACATCCTGCATTCACAAGTTCCTGCAACATTTGCCGGTTTACTTCTGCAGCAGCGGAGGTGCCTGACTCATTAGCAAAAGGCAACAAGGAATATCTGATTTCCCGTAGAGCTTTCTGATAAGGTCCAAACTTTGGGGTGGCTCTCATCTGCTGCTGCTGCCTGGCAGCATCCTTGCCCCCCAGGATCTTGGTGTCCAGGGAAGGGTCATTATTTGGTCCCACGGGTAACCCCTGAGCCGAAGACTTGGACGGTTGCTTTAACCCTTCACGAATCTCCTGCAATCGCTGCCTGCTATTCCCAGAATAAGTTGTGGCAGGAAAAGTCTTTGGCCTCATTGTTAGTCCAGTTTCCTTTTACCATAAATATAATTTCTTCTTAAAAGTGTTTTTATTATTTTTTTAAAAAAATGTCAATATCAGTTAGTTGTAAACATACTTTTAAGTAACTTCTTTTTGAAAATATTCTTTCCTTCAATTTTCCTTGTTCCTATAGAAACCTAAAATTCTCCAGAGTCTTCATTTTGAAGATCATCACTATCTGGAAGACAAAATAAATGGGAGAAAAACGTTCATTTGTGGTTTCCACATAATGTTAACACTTTTCAGAAATGGACAGTGATCCTGAAAATATTCTACTTGGCAAGAATAGGAACAAACACATCATCTCTCAGTAATGACACAAATATTGTTCAAATCTGGTTACAGCACATGACAAAGGATATCTCAAGATGTTTCCTGTAAGATGTAATCAGCAATAAAGTAAAGCTCCACAAGCTGATTTCTGCTTATAAATAGTCAACTCAAAGGAAGGACAGTCATACTGGTGAATAAGCTTGTTTAAAATGCTTCATTAAAATATAATTTCATCTTGAAATCACAACTTGAATATTTAGGGTTAAATTATCTAAGACAGGATGTTTGTTGCACTTGTAGCTTGTTCCTATTCACAATCCACACTGTTGTCTGTCCCTCATCCTTTTGCTTTGCTAACCTCCAACCCACTTGAAACTATGGTCCTTCCATATCCTAGGAAATTTCTCTTAATGAAACCTTTCCAATATTCCTGAACCAAACTGAAAAACCAAACCCACTGAAGTCAAATCAATTCTGACTTATAGGGACCCTAAAGGATAGAGCAGAATTGCCCTATAGCTTCCAATGAGTGCCTGGTGGATTTGAACTGCCAATCTCTTGGTTAGGAGACATAGCTCTCAACTGCTACACCACCAGGGTTTCCTGAAAGACACCACAAAATATGTCCTATATTAAAGATGTCTTACATCGCAGTTAAAAAAAAGTTCCATCACAATGCGTTATGAGACTTTCACAGCAGCTTTCCTTAATTTTTTATAAGACAGCACTTCTCATCAGCATTTCAATCTGTGTAGAAGGGAACTAGTAAAAGGCATGTGAGTAATTTCTTAGAGTCCTACTGTGACCACATTAATAGCAAAAGATACCGTCAACAGAAGTTGCATTAGTACAGAACACTGCAGAACACAAATGACCGCACTACATACAACCTGACATCACAAAGGTGTTTTGCAGTACCGAATTATACCTACCCCATTCCCCAATTCACTAAATAATCTGTGGTTCTTTCCTTCAAAAAACAAAATCAAGCCAACCCCAGAAACTGCAATTACTGGAGGCAATGTCCAGTTCCAGTCACTTTTCAGCTGTGTGACCTTGGACAAGTACTGAACCTCCCTCACCCCAGCAAGTTTCAGCAGTAAAAACGAGACAACGTGTGTTAAGAGGGTAATGCTGTGCACTCAGTAAACTACTGTACAAGGTCTGACAACAAAGTCCATGAACTTAATTGTTCTAAGTGCTACCTATCTCACTGCTGAACAGTCACCTTCAAAGCACTCCCTTAGGAAGCTATGCACCAACACCAGTGACCGGTCCACCCTTCAAAGCAATTTTGGAACTCTTTCTGGAACAGCCATTGTGCATAGTGGTAAGTTTGTGAACTTAACTGCATAGTTGCCTGTAAAGGAGTTTTTAGCCAGTAAACAAATATTGTATCGGAACACCCCCTACTCACCTGATCTGGCCCTCAGTGACTTTTTTCTTTACCCAAAGATAAAGGAAATATTGAAAAGGAAACATTTTAATGATATTCAAGGACATCAAGGGTAATACAACAGCAGCTCTGATGTCCATTCTAGAAAAAGCTGTGCATCAGTGCAGAACACTGAAGATGATGGCAGTGATCTTCAGCCATGAGGTACACAGCACTTTTTCTAGGATGAGTTTGCGAACTTAACTGTCAGTCCTCATAGCACTTGAAGATACAGTTAAATATTCACTAAGCTGTAGTTGCTACTATTATTGTCATCATTATCATTTATATAACTGTTATAATCTATTTCAGTTTTGCTAATGGAGACACTGGTGGCCCAGCGGTAGAATTCTTGTCTTCCATGCAGGAAACGAGGTTCAATTCCTGGTGGATGCACCCCAGCACAGCCGCCACCTAGCCACATGTTGCTATGACACAAACTTCAGAGGAGATGCTAGACTAAGATGAACTTGGAAGAAAGGCCTGTTGACCTCCTTCAGAACATCAACCAATAAAAATCCATGGATCACAACGGTCCAAGACCTGAACAGATGATGGCGATGACACAGTACTGGGTAGCATTTTCTTCAGTTGGACATGGGGTCTCCATGAATTGGGGGGCTGACTCAATGGTGGCTAACAACAATAGCAAGCATTAATATCCACTGCTGGTAAAGGCAAAACTCAAAGCCGCTTGTGAGTACAAGCTGCCTGTTTTCCCCTTTCCAAAACCTCTCCTCATCCATTGCCTTTACCCCACAGAAGGCAAAAACAGACTCTGAAAGACAACTCTGAGTTTTAAAAAACAAAGAAAAATCAATCCAAAACAAGCATCCTTAGAATGGAAAGGGAGGAGGGACCCGGCACTTTAGTTTAAGTGAGGAACTTCATAACTGTAAAATGGTATGCAGCTTCACAGCCTTTTCTCATGCAGAAAAATATAATGATGGCTAATATCTGCTGACTGCTTGTGTACCAGACATAGTTCTAAAAGTTGTACATGAATTAAGTCATAAAGATAAATTATGTGAACACTAAATGGTTTTAATTGTTCTCTTTCTCAATGTCATTAAGAAAGAAGATTCCATTAAGTAGATACAAATCAAATTAAGGAAACTTTTCAACATGAAATTTAATATTTTAACATGCAGTTGCTAATATGCTAAAGTTGATGAAATGACTTCATGTCCAGGGGCAGCTGAGACCTGCTGTGGCAAGTGCCAGCAGGGTGCCTGAGTCTAGGGGCTCTGCTTCCAGTGTAAAATGAGCATATTACAATCACACTCATTTTCAGTGATTCAGTGGTCTAAGAATCTGTTTTGAAGTACCTAAGTGTCTAAAACTGTAAGGTCACATTCCCAGAAAAATGTAGAGATTCGCAAGGGGTTGCAGAGCACATGTATCAAATCTCAGAAGTGACTCGTGTGTCTAGAGAAGGCAAAAGAAGTTACATCTTTTCTAAGAGGAATTCATACTATCACTAGATCTTCCACCTTTGGTTTTCTTCCACTTCTTTGAAAACTGTACAGTAGAGAACTATAAACCATCTACTTCTACAACAAATAATTGATCAATATGTGACAAAGTTTTTTTCAGGGTCAAAATGTGTCTATCTCCCCATCTCCCCATCTCCCCATCATCTAGCCACCCACCCACTTAACCGCCATCCTCCCCATTCATCCATCCTCCATGCATTCATCCTCCCACTCACACTCACCTGCGACCCACCTATTTACCCTGCAAACATCTATCAAATGCCCACTAAGCCACTGGCACTGCTAGGATGAAGTACAACGAAACCTGCCTTTTGGTGGGAAGTGAATGTGAAGCAGGCAAATAAATCGCTTCAAAGACTGGACACAGAAACTACTTGATCCAGTAATCGCACTGCTTGGAATATATCCTACAGAATTAAGGACAGTCACATGAACAGACACATGCACATGAATGTGCATTCTAGCACAGTCCACAACTGCAAAAAGATGGAACCAACCCAGATGCCCACAACAGACAAATGGATATGCAAGCTATGGTACATAGACTCAATGGAATACTATGCAATGATAAAGAACAACAATGATTTCAGGAAGCATCTCATAACTCGGTTTTAACTGAAAGACATTATGTTGAGTGAAGTCATTCAGCAACACAAAGTCAAATATTGCACAAGACTCTTACTACAGAGATTTAAAAACAGTCTCACATACAGAAGAAAAGACTCATTGATGGCTACAAGGGTGGGGAGGGTGGGAGGGAGAAGTATGCGTATAGATTCGACAGCTGATAGAAATTCAGTTGGGTAAAAGCAGTGACAGCACACACGAGAAAAGATGATCATATTCAACATAAACTGAAAACATCACAACGATACAGTAGCAGGGGCAGGAGTCTGTGGACTGTGCTCTCAGGGGACATCGAGGCCAACTGACAGAGCTAGTCTATTGCTAAGAGAGTCTTGTGTACCCCACACTGGTGAGTGGCATCTGGGGTCTTAAAAGCTAGCAAGCTGCCATGCTATCACTAGATCTTCCATCTCTGGTTTTCTTTCACTTCTTTGAAAACTGTAAAATAGAGTTGATCACCAAGGTCAACAAAGATGTAAGAGAAAAACAGCCCAGAGGACAGAAGGACCCATGTGTATGGAAGACTGTACCAACATGTAATCAGAAGAACCAGATGCTGCCCAGCCACCACCAATGTCAGCCATGATGGGGCACACAATGTTGGGTCCCAATGGCAACACAAATAAAAAGAGGGGTGTACTTCAAGAGCTCCACTAAAAGACCACAACTGATGGTCCGATGCCCCAGGACTTCCCACGGAAGCATGGCCCCTAGACCTGCTGCTGCCCCAGGTCATTATTTATTATTAAGGTCAATTTTTGGGGCAGGAATGGATTGGACTTGGTGACACAGGGTGAACATATGGTATGTCCACTTTATGGTTCTATGTATCTACAAGATAGGATACCGTCCTACTGGCCTCTTACCAGAAGGCAGAGGAGAGGGTGAAGAGGAGGGGACAGGAGATTCTTAGCAGGATATGACATGTACAGAATGGAAAGGAAGAGTGCGCTGTCACCAGGCAAGGAGACCAGAGGGAACTGCAGATAGGCAGGCAAAACTTAACTTGGATTGTATACTACTTTCACTCAACCACAATAAAAATAAAAAAAAAATTTAAAAAACTTCGAAGAAAAAGAGATGCCCAAGCTGGGGGGGTGGGGGGCGGGAAATCCTATCAAAGGAGAAAGTCTGGAAAAGCTTCATAGTAGAAATAAACTACTCAACTGAGAAAAGCCTTGGTGGCACAGTGCTTAAGTGTGGGGCTGCTAACAGAAAGGTTTTCAGTTCAAACTAATCAAGTGCCTTGCAGAAAGATGTGACCGTCTGCTTCTGTAATAGTTATAGCCTTGGAAGCCTTACGGAGCAGTTCCACTCTGCCCTATAGGGTCCCTACAGTCGGAATTGACTAGATGACAATGAGCTTGTTTTGGTTTTTTTCTGAGTGTTGGGTGGAATGGTGTTCCAGTCAGAGGGAACAGCAAATGCAAAAGAAGAGGTGTGTGAATGCCTGCAGGGTACACCCACAATGTTTAGATCTGTGTGGCTGAGGCTTTTCCTAGAGAGTTATGAAGGAGTGAGGAGGCAGAGGTGGATAGGGGCTGAAACCTGAAGGGTCTTTGAGGCCATGTTACAAGTCTGGATCAATGCAGCAAACGAGGAGCCACAGATCGTGCTTAACCTAAAGGGTGACATGACCAGAACTGCCTTGTAGAAAGTAAAGTCTGGACGTCAGCTGGTAGATGGGTTGAAAGGGACAACCACAGTACTCCAGGCAGGAAAGATGGCAGCCGTGAGAAAATAGCCACCTGAGGGATGGGTAGGGGAGTATGAGGAGTGAGTCACATCCTGGGCCAGAGGTCTGAGCTGAGAAATACACGTGGGGAGTCATCAGCATGTGAGACATGTACAAAACCTGTCTGCCTGCCTGTGAAATGAGGTGGCTAGGTAAGAGAGTGGGTGGCTCAAGCCCCCATTCCCAAGCCTCGTTTCACCATCAAGTAGTAAGAGCCAGTTAAAGATAAGGAACGAATTGCTTTTTACACAGTTAAAAAGGAGTAAGGGCTCCAAGCAATGGTGCAGGCTGAGGAGCTAAGAAAATCCTGTGTTACAGCCAGAGCACAGAGATGCCCTCTCTGCCCGCCACACCATCAGAGGAAAAGGATGTCAGGGACAGCTGAAGGAGGTCCTCACTGATTCTGAGGCCTCCAAGCTGTCTTTGTAATCCACTCTAAAAATGAGTTGCTAAAAGTTGAGAAGACCAGTAAAACTTTCTTTGGGGAGATGTGTAATCTTTTTAACATTCATTTTCTAAAATACACGAATCATACAATTGATAAACATTTACAAAGAGAGTCAAAACTTGCTGCTTTCAAGTCAATTCCACCTCACAACACCAAGAAAGCACCTCTTGTAAACCACATCCAGATCAAGGAGCACATCACTGCAATTCCACAGGTCTCCGATCACCCCAGCCACTTACGGACAGATTGCTGTAACGACTTTTAACACCAAGAATTAGTTTGACCAGGTTTTGAAGTTAATGTGCATGGAATTACACAATCTGTACTCTTTGTGTCTAGCTTAGTATGTCTGGTTATTCACCCCTGTGGGCTGTCTTTTTTCTTTCTGTATAGTATTCAGTGGTAGGAATATACCATAACTATTTATCTATTCTGCCACTGAAGGACATGTAGGTTGTTCCCAGTTCGGGACTATTAAAAATGGTGCTACTGTCATTAAGGCTTTCCTACCAAGTAGCCCCAGTGCCAGAACCATGAACAACAACACGTCACCCTACTCCATGCATACCTCTTAACCAGGGGACCTTTCAGAGTCCTGTGAGCAGCAGCTCTGGTCCACCCTGACTCCACAGCACACAATGCACACACCCCCAGATCCCCACCTCCCTCAGGAACCGGGGGCAGGAATGTCTGGATTCAAGTGGAAAGTGGGGACTTGACTTCTGAGGCACAGGAGACAAAGGAATGGCCTTAGCACAGGTCACAGATGAGGCACAAGATCGCCATGTACTCTCAGAACACGTGTACAACCATATGTGCATAACCCCACATGCCTGTGTGGCTACACTCTGGAGCAACATCTCACTCTGCTCAGGTCTTCTATGACGGCAAGGTTTCCCAAGTCAGCTGTCTACGTTCTCATTAAGTCAGTATCTACATGAGATGAGGTGAGGCACGCCCTTGCAGATACCTGGTCCTTCAACAACATACAGCCCAAACACCCACACAGGTTTGGGGATCCAGAAAAGAGCAACTAGCCTCTGACATCAACGAGGATGAGGAGGCAGAAAATAAAAATAAAAAATCAATTATTTAAATATAGTATAATATGTATGGCAATAAAAGGACACCCAAGGAATTTGAGGACCGTACCCTGCAAAAACCCAAATTCAGCTTATGTGGGGTAGGAGACAAGGGGAATCAAGAAAAGTTCTTGGGCGATAAGCACAGATATCCATGAGATAAACAAACTATGGTATATTCACACAAGGGAACACTATGTATGCAATGATAGAGAACAATGATCTTAAGGAAACATAGAGTCATCTGGAAAACACTACCCCAAGTGAAATTAGTCAGTTGCAACAGGGCAAATATTGTATGATACCACCATAATGAGGCCTCAAGAAAAGTTTAAACACAGAAGAAAACAGTCTTGGATGGTTACAAGAGTGGGGGTAGTCATCGATTAGATAGCAGATAGGAACTGGGTTAGGTAAAGGGACAGACAGCAAGCAGTAGAGGGGAAGTCAGCACAGTTGAGGTTTCCTACATACAATCTAACCTAACACTTCAAAGGATACAGGAGCAGTGGCAGGGTTCTGGGGACTATGGTTTCAGAGCACATCTGGGTCAACAGGTATAACTAAGTTTTTTTTAAGAAAATCTTCTGTATCCCACTTTCCTAAGTGGTGTCTGGGGTCTTAACAGCTAAGGAGCAGCCATCTAAGTAGCATCAATTGGTCCCAACCTATCTGGAGCAGAGGAGAATGAAAGATATAAGGAAAACATGAACCCAAGAGACAGAAAGGGCCACATAATTCTGAGACTACATCAGCATGAGACTAGAAGAAATACATGGTGCCTGGCCACCACCAATGACTGCTCTGACAGAGAACAATATAAAGACCCTATCAAGGATGAATCTGTGTCCCCCCAAAAATGTATACAACCATTTGGCTGGGCCATAATTCCCAATATTTTATGATTGTCCTACATTCTTTGATTTTCCAATGCTGTATGTTAAAGAGAATAAAGGTGGGACTGTAAACTCCTTCCTAAGGTCACCTCCTTGCTCCACTGTAAACAGAGTTTCCCTGGAGTGTGGCGTGCACCACCTTTTATCCTTTCATCCTAGGAGAGAGAAAGGGAAAGGGAAGCAAGTAAAGAGTTGGGAACCTCACACCATCCAGAAAACAGCACCAGAAGAGCGCGACCTTTCAGACCTGAAGTTCCTGCGCCAATATACTCCCTGACCAAAGACTGTCGCAACATAAGCACCTTCCTCCAGAGCTGAAGAAGAGGGAAAGCCTTCTGTTGGAGCAGACACCTTGAATTTGCACTTGTAGCATACTGGACTGTGTAAGAATAAACCTTTCTTTGCTAAAGCCACCTACTTTGTGGTATTTCTGTTAGAGCAGTAGCAGATGACCACAACAATCCCTGATGTAGCAGGAGAAAAATGGGTGTACAGAACTCAAACCATTAAAAAGACCAGACTGGATGGTCTGACAGATTGAAGGGTCAGTCCTCTCCAGACATGGAACCCAGACTTTCCATCGGACCAGAACTGAAACCATTCCTGAAGCCAACACTTCAGACAAAAATTGGACTGGACTATGCAACATAAAACAGTGCTCGTGAAGACTGTGCTTCTTGGCTTAAGCAGATGCATGAGGCTCAATGGGCAGCTCCTGTCTAGTGGTAAAATGAAAGGGCGGAGGAGGACAGGAGCTGGTTCAATGGACAGGGAAATGAGCTGTCACAGGGTGGGGAGAGCACCTAGAATTACAAAGCAGTATGTGTACACGGTTTTGCATGACAAATAGAATTGGACTGTAAACTTTCACTTAAAGCCCAGTACTTCTTTTTCAAAGAGAGAGCGATCCATGGGGAAAAAGAGGGCTTGATATTGATACTTGGATGAGTAGCATCTGGGGTCTTAAGAGCTAGTCAGTGGCCATATAAGAAGCATCGATTGGTCCCAACCTACCTGGAGCAGAGAATAAAGGACATCAAAGATATAAGGAAAAAGAGTTCAAGAGACAGAAAGAGCCACATAATCCAGACACCACATCAACATGAGACCAGAAGAACTAGACGGTGCCATCCAGCACCAATAACTCCCCCGACAGGGAATATGACAAAGAGTCCTGACATAGTGGTAGAAAAACAGGGTACAGAACTTAAACTCTATTAAAAAGACCAGACTTGATGGTCCAACAGACTGCAGGGTCCCTGGAAGACATGGCCTATCTGTCAGACCAGAACTGAAACCATTCCTGAAGCCAATTCTTCAGACAAAGACTGGACTGGACTAAAGACATAAAATGGTAATGGCAAAGAGTGTACTTCTTGGCGTAGGTAGATACATGAGATGAAGTGGGCAGCTCCTTTCCAGAAGTAAGATAAGACGGCAGAGGGAGACAGGAGCTAGTCACATGGACACAGGAAAAACAGGGTGGGAAGGACTTGAATCTCCGACCTTCCAGATAAGCAGCTGAGCACATGTAACCAGTGTGCGTGACACAGGGACTCCACTAAATTCTAAACGAAAACCAAACCCACTACCAGCAAGTTGATTCTGACTCACAGCGAGTCTAGAGGACAGAGCAGAACTGCTCTGTGGAGTTTCCAAGGAGTGCTGGTCAGATTCAAACTACTGACCTTTTGGTTAGCAGCCACAGCACTTAACCGCTATGCCACCAGGGGTTTCCCCACTAAACTCTAGGAGCTTCCATTTCCTTCTTCATAACCTTGCTCTATCCGACAATGGGTGTGAAAGCATTCTCAATCTGTAATGCATAATATGCAGGTTAATCACTTTTACCAAAATTATGAATAAATTAAGGACTTAAAATAAATTACACACGTTTTAGTCAAGTCAGGAGATAAGCCCAGAACAAAATCCAGATGGATTTAGTGGAAAAGGTAAACCAAAGGGAATGCAGACACACAGTATCTCATGCTTTAAAAGCTCACTTCAAGTGGCTCTACAACAATGCTTAAGAAATTAAAGCATTTTTTCTCTTAAAAGCTTGCTGAAGTCTAGACTCAACTGAATGCTGCCTGCAGCCAGGCTCCAGCTTGCTTGAGTCTACCCAGCAGTGTCTAAACCTCTGAAGCTGACCCTGGCCTAATGACACCGGAGGTGAAGCCTGGCTCTATTACTTACTGGTCATATGCATCAAATTCTTCCAGAGACCTCGGAAATGTTGCAAGACTGCTCTCTCCACTAGGAACATTTTCCCCATGTATCCCATCCTGGGTCACCTCTATTCCTAGAACTCTTAGCTTATAAATCCCTTCCTTAAAAGGGCTGTTTTAGGAAAGGCAACAGTAGAGGGTCATGGACAGAGGTGGAAAAAAATACAGAACAACACACAAACTCACAAAAAACGACCAGGCTAAGTGTCCCGACAGAGACTGGTGAAACCCCAAGAGGATAGCCCCCAGACACCCTTATAACCCAGTACTAAGGTCACTCCTGAGGTTCAACCTTCATCGAAAGATTAGACAGGCCCACAAAACAGTAACACATGTAGTTCAACCACATATGTAAGACGGAATGGGCACACCTGTCCAAAAGCAAAGACGAAAAGGCAGGAGAATTAGAAGAATGGAAATGCAGAACTCGAGATTGAGAAGGGGAGAATGTTGGCATATTGTGGGCTGACAACCAGTGTCACAAAACAATGTATTAACTGCTTAATGAAAAACTAATTCACTCTGTAAACTTCCACCTAAAACACACCCCCACCCCCACCCCCATATCCCCTGTGGTGGGATTTCATGTCCACCCAATCTAAGGGACCCAAGTTCACTCTTACAGCCCTTCTCAGAGCTCTGCACAGTGGAGAACAATTGGCATTTTCCTCTTGAACTATCTGAATGGTAAAAGTACCCTTAAGGGCAGGAGAAGTGTTTGGCTCACACCTGTCTATCTTTTAGCACATCACCTAGAAGTTATCTGCTGAAATCATACATGAGGTCACCTACCACTTCGTGAGTTTCTACAATTCTAAACTGGGAAAGGAACCCACCACATTCACGGTTTAGCACCAGGCTACATACACAGAAGGCAGTGGATAAGCAGGAGTCTCCTTTTCTGACGTTTAAGATACAGGCTTAAGTGAATTATGTCATGTAACTGTTCCCATCTTGCTAACTAGTTCGCTTTCCAAACACAGCTACAGGTACAAAAAGCGAATTTGGGAGCTCACGACTGATATGAGGGCAAAGTTCCTACACCAGCGTGACTCTTCAGCTCTGGGAGTGATGTGACCACACATCCCCATCCCCAACAAATAAGTAATGGATCATCTCGGCTTGTGGCCTTGTACTTTAAACATAGAAGACAGCTGATTCCACAATTAAATTATAAACTTCTGAAAAGAACTTACCACGAGAATATTCATTAATCAAATTAAAATTGTAACTGGAAATGAGATACTCTGACAATTACTGTATCATTTTAATAAGACCAAGTATCTAGGAAGAAAGTCCTGGTAGTGCAGCAGGTAAGCACTGCGCTAAGAGAAAGGTCAGTGGTTCAAACCAACTAGCTGCCCAAAGAGAGATGTGGCAGTGTGCTTCTGTGGAGGTAACAGTCTTGGAAACCCTACAGAGGCAGTTCTATGCCATCCTATGAGATGGCAAGAGTCACAGTAAACTTCACAGCAACAGTTTTTTTTATATATAGGAAATTTTCTTTCATTCATAATTATGTAAATATGACTGTAAGTACTTATGGATATAAACCTAAAATAATGGAGATATCAAGAAAAGTACACTGATTTTTCATATTATTTTGGCTCAAACTCAAATCCACTGCCATCAAGTCAATTCTGACTCACAGTGGCCCCATAGGACACGACAGAACTGCCCCCACAGAGTTTCCAAGGAGTCCCTGGTAGATGTGAACTGACAACCTTTTGATTAGCAGCTGTAACACTTAACAACTAGCCAACAAGGTTTCCATTATCTTGGTATCACCAATCAATTTAAATATACCTTAAAAGAAAACTACAAGATACTGGAATTTAAAACTGCAAAGCACAACTCACAAAAACTTTTCAAATATTAACCCATGCTTAGTATATGTGACAGAAGTAAAAGCTTAATGTGAGAAGATACTTTACAGCATCTCTTCAATTTGGTCCTGCCAAACCCAATTCCAATCTTCAATCCAAGTCTACAAAACGCTATCAGATGTTCAAAAATTTTTATTCTAGTTTCTCCAAATGCCGCTACAAACCTGCACTGGCTGCTAAACATCTATCAAGACACCAACTGATATCTTGCGGGATCCACATGATATACAGCGGCATTTTTAAAATCAGCGTTTCTTGGCCCTAACATTCAAGTTATTACTAAAATCATATCTCCACTATAACCAACAAGCAAAGCTGAAACTAAGTCAAGCAAATGGGGCAGGACCTCAGCCAGATGCTGAAGATCACACTCACAAAGTTCTGTGCTGATGTACCACTCCAGGATTGTTTAGTCAGCAAACCACACAATCAGGGCTACCTTGTCATAATAAGGGTCTCCGAGAAAAATCAATGACTAAATCCTCTGGGTATTTGAAAACTCACTTTATACAAAAGTCCCATTAGACAATAAGTGGCGTCATCACAAGAATTCAGGGTGTTTAGAAGTACTGTATATGGGCCTAATGCTGTGCTGGTAATATGGTTTCATCCAGGCAGGACAGACTTTCTCTCTTAAATAAACTTATAATCCAAAGGAAAAACAAAACAGCAGTCCATTAGCTTTGTACATGTTATTCACACAACATATCTGTACACAAATATGAATACTGGCATAACAAAAAGGAACCACAGAAGTTTGTACTCAAGAGAACCAAATGGAATGACCAGGTTATTGATAAATGACTATCAGCTCTTTCTGGCATTTCTAGTTAGACAGACAAAACAGCAGACAACTGAATAGGCTGCGTCTCCTTATATTCAGCTCCACAGCCAACAGGGATTCGCAACCTTTGACAAAGCCCTGCTTCCTCTGCACCCAGCCCCCTCCCAAGTTTGAGCTATTGCCTACTAGAGAGTATGACTACCGGGCCATTTAAGAACTACGGCTGTAAGCTAAGGTTAGGACTGCTGCTGCCCCCAAATCCCTGCACAGGTATCCATTTCCACCGAGCAGCCCTGCTTCAGGAAGGTGTTCAGATTATGCAGAGAAGCCTCCTCAAAAAAGGCAAGTTTCACCAAAACTGGAAAGGCTGAAGGGCTATGATTTGATGGAGGAAGTGTGAAGCTATTCTTGGAGCCTGGACTTCCTGTGAAAAGGCTTACACACAGAAGAAAAAGATGAGCAGCAGACAGTGCTGGGGAGTGGCAGCGCTGCTGGGTACATTGACTGAAAAATAGGTGAGGCTAGTGAGGCAGGAGGGAGGGAATTAGTAATAGCATGTGCTGGTCCTTAGGATTCCTACCCAAGATAACTGCCCGGAGGCAGTGAGGCCCAAAAGTCCAAAGAGAGGCCCCTCCATTCAAATTCCAATCTACATTCTTAAGATCCTTATCATTCTAACTGATTAGGCCTCTATTATACCTCAATATCTTAACAATTAGTATTAATACACACAAACCACAGCTACAAAATAGGAGGTTTTTCATTTTTCCTCTAGAAAAAACTCCTAGGTATGTCAAATATTGGCATACGAACAAGAAGTTTCATCTTTTAATTTTTTAATTAACTTTTAAAAAACTCATAATTAAGTTGACGTGTTCTAGGCAGTAACCAACGCAGTCTTCAGAGTAAATAGCAAACACTATGCAATGCCAAATTTCTATCATAATTTTCTTATCATAACCAATATCTTTATGTCCAATATTACCTTGTTTTCGCAACACTTTGAAAATGACACTATAAATCAAACACCAAAACCTACTGCCATCAAGTCAGGTCTGACTCATAGCAACTCCATAGGTCAAATAGCCTTAAAAAATACAAAATAAATAAAACCAAAAAACTAACACTAAATGAAATGAAAGTGTCACAAAAGATACTACTGACAAGGTACTCTACGCGTAACTTGAACCCCACTGCAGAGAGCATCACTTACAGAACACACAGTGGGAACAGTGGCCCATGGAGTTGTATGTACAATTTGTCTAGCTCTATCCCAAAGATTTATTAATAATCAGTGTTGTTATTATTTGTCATGAGATCACCCAAACCCAAACCAAACCCATTGCCACAGAGTTGGTTTCAACTCACAGTGACCCTTCAGGACAGAGGAGAACTGACTCATACAGTTTCCAAGGAGCAGTTGATGGATTCAAATCGCCAACTTTCTGGTTAGAAGCTATAGATAGCACTTAACCATTATGACACCAGGGTTTCCTCATGGAGGTAACGGACTTTTTGAAAAAGAAAAAGGGCACTGAATTTTTCAAGCTATTATGAAGTACAGTCCTTTCATTCTGTGGCTTAAGGATATTCTGCTCCCTTTTTGAAGATTTACAGACAAGATAAAGTAAATTTATCCTCAGTATTTATTTAAGTCAACAAGGTGAAAAAGTATAAAAGCAGCTTGTCAAAGTTTTTCCAATACAACATAGACTACTCCAGCACCCAAAATCCTACTCCACTTCCTCTGTGTTTATGACGACTTTTTATCAGCTTCCTCCTACCCTCAGTGAGATTCAGGAGCCCAGATGGCTGTTTACAACTTACCATTTAAAATAACAAGGCATCTTATTGTAAAAGCATTCTCCTCCCTCCAGAGGAAAGTCCCTCCCACCACTCCTGTGAGTTCTTAAGAAATATGTACAGCTTTAATTTACACTTAAATTAAAACAATTTCAAACTGGGTAGACAGGCTAGAAGAATCCCTTTCAGTTTTAAAATTCTATGACTCTAATAATTCACCTTAATTTATTTTGCAGGATCTTCTCCACTTAAATTTCAAAATTGCTCGACATTTTGAGATTTATTGAATGCTCAGCAGTTTAATTTCAAAGGAATGCTGGCATAGTCATTAAACAGTGCTTCACAGACCTGGATAATGAGACACACTTTTATGAGAAACTGAACATCATATCTTGTTAATTATTGTGAATGCAAAACAGACCTTCCTAACAGTCTCTACATTCTTATTCTGGAAGATTTGTCTGGTACTACCTCATTACAGCAGTCGCTAAAGAAAAAAATTTAAAGATACAAAGCAGCTTAGTCTTTTGATTGAGAATGGTGATCCACCGTGAAGAGAGTCAACTAAAAACACAGAGCAAGATTTATATAGTACAAACTTTCTAGTAAGCCAGCCAAAAGTCACTTTCTCCACTGCTAAGGGAAGGCCCCTCATCTGAAGTCAAAATTTCAACCAGAACACCTGTACTCAGATCACACACACCTCATGACTTTCCACTCAGATTTCAGTAGACGCAAGTTTCTTGGTAAAATCTGCTCAAACTTAGCTAAACAGTGTACCTATCTGCTGAATAAACACTTTGTGAAGAGAGCTGGCCTGCTATTAAAGTTCTACCTGCCAAATGTATATTCCCTGTCTTAATGATGAAGGCTAAATAATTTTTGAAAACTGAGGCAATAAATGGAAACTCTGATGGCATAGTGGTTAACTGCTGTGGCTGCTAACCAAAACATGGACAGTGAAACGTTATGGGGCAATTCTACTCGGTCGTACGGGTCACTATGAGTCGGAATCCACTCAGCTGCAACGGGTTTGGTTTTTTTAATTTTGTTTAGACAATTAGTACAGTAAGGACATTCATTCTATAAAAGGTTAAAATTTTTCCCTTTTTCTGTAAATATAACAAAATACATAAATGTAGTGTACGTTCCTAGTTACATCTGCAAGCGAATAATTCCCATCCATGGACCTCAAAATCGGTCCCTGGTCTTAGGTTCTCCTTGCCATGTTTTGAGAGGCTGTCGCTCACCAACCGAGGACACAAAGGTGCCGGAAGATGAGGGTCAGCCTCTGTCGCAGTAGCGACTCAATCAACAGAGGGTTGCTCGAACTAGGCGCTCCGACTCAGCCCCGTTATCCGGACCTCGGCCACTAGGGAGATGCTCTTAAGTTTTCAAAGTCAGGCACGATAATAAGTGACTGACAAAAAATAACGAAACACGGCCAAAGCCTCATCTCCACGGCGTGGCCGGGAAGCTAGCTGACTGCCTGTGACTTACAGCAGAGAAGTCATGTCCCAGAGAAGTCGGCTCAGCTGGAGCGCAGGAAAGGCGTGTTATGCAACTGCCTCCACTTTCACCGCCCGAAGTGCTCCCGAAACTCTGACCGGGTCCTGCGAACTCGAGACGCTGGCCGAGAAAAGCCAGAGCGCGCCCGCCCCCACCCCTCACTCCACCCGCCGGGGCCGCGGCCTTGGGGCGCGCGGTGGTCGGTGCGCTGTCACGACTGCTCCCCGGACCCGCCAGCCCAGCCGCAGGCGAGGGCACAACAAAGCTCCGCGCGCCCAGCCGCCACCGCCGCCGCCGCCGGACGCGCTCCGGCCCGGCCCGCCAACTCGCCCAAACTTCCGCGGCTCGCGGCCCGGAGCCCTCGCGCGCGGGGCCGGCCCGGGCGGCTCCCCGACGCCCTTGCTCAGGCCAGGCTATGCGGGCCAGGGCAAAAGGCGCCCTGGTCCGGGGAGATCCCCTTGGCTCTCATTCTCGCCCCTCGGTCAGGCCACCCGCGGAGCCCCAGCCGCGGCGGAGGGTGCGGAGGTGCCAGCGGACCCGCGGCCAACTCCCACCGGCGGCCCTCACCCCGCCGGCCGCTGGCCGCCGCCCGCCCCCGGCGCCCCTCACCTCAGGGCGCGGTCTAGGCTCGCGGGGCAGCCCCCACTCTCGGTTCCGTGGCCTCGCGCGCCAGGCGGCCGGGCACCGGGGGCCGGAGCCGCTGCGGACCCCACGGCGAAGAGGGCACCCCGGGCCGTGCGGGCGGCGGCGGCGGCTTCATCGTCGGGCGCCAGCGCCGGGCTCCAGCGCGCACCCCAAGTGGGACATTCGCTACATTGTTGGCATTCCACCGGAGTCACGTGAGCCGCCGCCCGCGTCACTCCCGGCCGCATACCAGCCGGGCGGGGCCTGGTCGGGCGCCCTGGGACCGACGGACCGCGGGACCGACGCCCGTCCGGCGGGCTGCCCGCCCCCCTGCTGCTGCTGCTGCTGCTGCTGCTGCCGCCGCCGCCGCTGCCGCTGCCGGTCCCCTCCACTGCTGGGGTTCGCAGTCGGCCAGTGCCGTGAAAGCTGCGGCTTTCTAAGTTCCTCACGCCTTGCTAGGCGAAGAAAGTGAGTTCACAGGCCTGAAGGAGCCGCCAGCCTCCTAAGAGCGAGGGCGGGACGTAGAGCTGTTACCACCGTGGAACCGAGGACTAGAAGTCCTGGACCGCTCGATTCGATCGCCTGCCGAGCTTTTACAGCCTGTTTGTGAGACGTATTTACAGCATGCAGAGCAGCACAGGGACATTCACTAACAAGTCAGAGGGTGGCTGCGAACATGAACTGTTCCAGCTGGGAGTTTGGGACAGGACACACGCTGGGTTGCACCGGGACACGGGTGGAAGTCAGAGCCGGGATCCATTTCCGGCGCGCCTCTACTCCTAGCCCACCTCCTACAACCTGCGGTGGTGACCGCGAGTGATAGCGAGGGCTAATCAACTTTGGAAAGGCAACCCAATTTCCTATTTAGTAAACTCCTATGAGGTTTTCAAAATTTTAATCTCCAGAGAAACAGCAGTGAAGATCATTATCTCTGCACTATTTTAACATCCTCAGGAGCGTTCGGGTCCTCGTCCTCCTTCCTCGCAGCTTTTTCTCTCCCTGATCCCTGTTGCTGGCAAGCCCTGCCTCCTGGTTTCTCTCTCTGACCCCTGATGTTGGGTTGGGTTGTAGGGTTTGGGGTTTTTGTTTGTTGGGTTGAGTTGTCTTTTGACTCGTACCCTGATAGCCCCACCCCAACCCCAAGCCACAGGACTGGCTGTCAGGTTCCCGCTGTAAAGGGCCTGCCCCTGCTCCATTTTCAGTGTAAACATAATTTAAAGAAAAACTTCTGTCAAATGAAATATTGTAAAGCAAAAGGAATTTAACTGTTAAATCTGCATTAAAATATCTTGTAAAAAATGCGACTACAATGGCCATTTATAGCATTGTTTACAATAGTGAAAAATAGGGATCAAGGCAAAAAAATATCCAGCAGTAGGAGAGCTGGGAAGTGAAAGGTGAGTATTCAAATAATGGGCTATATACAGTAGATAAGTAAATGGACTAGCCCTGTGTTTGTCAAAGGATTGAGTATGGATAGAATATAAAACCAATGAGGAGTGAAACAAAACCAAATTACAAAACTTTATATATACTATGATACTGTATTTATGAATTAAAAAATCCTGTAGAATCTATACTTACACCTTACATAAATATAGACATGGACTGCAAGAGTATACATCAAATTCACGACAGCTGGGGAGACAAAAAGAGGGGCTTCAGTTCTCTCTGTAATTCTTTTCTCTTTTATTTAATATATTTCAATATAGTAAAAGATACATAAAATTTGTTGTTTCTGGATGATGGGTTCCCTAATGTGTGCTACATTATACTTTGTGCTTTTTGTTAACATTAAACATTTTTTTCCCAAAATATAGATGACTAGAAAATAAAGACAAACTGGAAGCAAGTCATTTTCCAAGGTAGAGAACTGGTTGGGGAAGCTATTCCACATCCATATGGGAGAATGTTGTGATTCATCACTTTGTGATGTGTGCTTATTAAAATAGAGACATTCATTCCTTGGGTTTTTTGAATACCTACTACAGTAAACACTGCTAAGCAAAACCCCATGATTTGTCCCCTGGTGAAGTTCACATGTTTTGGTAGATAGGCTGTAGAAAAAAGCATGTGACAAAATAGAGCACAATATCTAATTTTGTAAATTAATTGTGTATATGTGTGTGTGTGCATATGTACCTAGACAGTTGTTAAATATAGTAGCTCTGAATGTAGTGATTCTGGGTGATTGTCTTGTCAGTTTTTTTTTAAACAGATTTGTTCAGTTGTATTGCTGCATTAATATCCCACTGTATCAACATATTTCAAGTTATTCATCCATTTTATTGTTGATGAAACTTTGGATCTATATCAAGCTCCAGTGAAGAAAACAGCATCTATACCAGTTTTTTATTTTTTTAGTGTTTTTCCATTCCTGCCATCCCCTCCTTGTTAAACATCAAAGTCTGTTTCCCACACATGTATAAACATTTTCATGAGTTTTCATAGTAGTGGTCTCACTAAACCTGTCCCTCTGTGATTGACTCATTTCATTCAGCAAAAGCCCTCCAATTTGCTCTGCTTTATGAAATGACATCCAGTTTGGGGCCCTTTTTGAGGATCGCTGGACCATAAGTGGATGGATTTATATCTGGGTTCTCAGCTGTGTTCCATCGGTCAGTGTACCACAAATCTTTGTAAGGTATATCTCTTGTCGAAAGAACATTGATAAATCCTACCTTTTAGCCATTCTGTCACTCTATCTCTTTGTGAGTGCACTTAGGTTATTTGCATTGAATGTAATTATTGATAGGTGTCAGTTGATCTGCTGTAATTTTATTGTGCTTGTATTTGTGATGCTAACATTTCCTTTGTTCATCTTACTCTCCTACATTGAATCCTTTTGATTTATGGATTTCTTTTTCATTTGTTTTTGTAGATTTTGTTTTTATTGAGACTTTATGTTTTCCTTCTTTATTTTGATGAGTAGTTTGGTTAACTTTTTTTTGTGGTTACCTTGAAATTTAACCTTGTCTTCCTAGGTTTAAACCAGTCTATTATTACTTCGCATCACCTTGCCTTAAACTCCATTAAAAAGTTCTACCTCTGTACCATTTATACCCTCTTTTATTGTTCTGTTGTTGTTGTTTACAGATTAACCTTCCTTTGGTTTTGGATAGCCCTTGAAATTTCATTTCCTAGATTGCCATCTGTCTGGTACAATTATCAATCCTAGATTCAGGCCGTAGTCTGATGTTGTTCTCAGATCAAAGAACTCCTTTTAATAATTCTCGCAAGTTTGGTTTGGTTTTTATATATTCCCTTAATTTCTTTTATCTGGAAATGTCCTAATTTCACCATCATATTTGAGCAAGAGTTTTGCAGCATACATTATTCTCAGTTGTGAGTTTTTTTCTTTCAAGGCTTTGTGTATGTCATCCCATTGTCTTCTTGCCTCCATGGTTTCTGCTGAATAATCAGACCTTAGTCTCATTGTTTCTCCTGTGTATGTGACTTTTTCTTTTTCTCAAACTGCTCTCAGAATTATTATTTTTGGGGGCGGTCTTTGGTTTTAGCAAGTGTAATTGTGATACACTGCAGTGATTTTCTTTTAATGTCTGTCTTATATAAGGTACATTGAGCTTCTTGGATGGTCAGCCTTTCATTTTTCGTGATATTAGAGATGCTTTCTGTTACCAATTCCTCAGTGATCATCTTTGTGTTTTCTGTTTTCTCCCTGCTGTGGAACTCCAATCACTTGTAAATATTTGCTTTTGATTGTATCCCACATAATTCTCAGGGTTTCTTCATTATTCTTAGTTGTTTTTTCGTTTGGGGTTTAGTTTTTACTTTTTTCTGTTTTTTCCTCCAGCAGAATTTTATCTAAGTGTTTGTCTTCAGTTTCATTGATCCTGTGTTCCATCATTTCAAATCTGCTCCTCAGCCCTTCTATGACATTGTTCCTTTCTGAAATCTTCTTGTTTATCTTTTGGATTTCTAATTGTTTTTGTACAATTTCTAGTTGTAAATTTATTTTAGCATTTTGTTCCTGTATTATTTTCATGAATTTTTCTGTGAATTTGCATGTTTTTTCCATGTCTACTTTTGCTTTAACACTTGTGGCTCTGAATAATAGAGATTTGAATTCCCTGTCAGTTAATTCTAGTGCCTTTTCTTTTACTGGAAAGGCGTCTGGTATTTTATTTTGGACACCTACTGGAAGCTTCCTATCCTTTTTTGTTGTTGTTTTATTAATGTGTTTTGATATTGTCTACTGTCTTTGGGCCATCTGGTAGTTACTTTCTTTGTGTACTGAATATAGATCCTTTTGTCCTGCTTTTTGAGTTTTTTGGGGGGTTATATCAGAGCAGGCAGGTTGTGTGTTCTTTGTTGTTTGCTCATCTCATATTCTTCATCTCCTTGTCCAGTGGGCAGGGCCAGTTGCTTAGCTGTGGTCCCATAGGGCAGGTCCAGTGGGTGATCTATGTCCCACTGGAAGCTCCTGAATGTGCTCTCATGTATTTTCCATGATCTCTGATGTGAGTGTGGTAAATCCAAGCAGCACTGATACTGCACTTCCTGGACAGCTGAGCCACTATAGGTAGCCAGTAGGTATCAGTGACAGAAGAGCAGGGAGAAGATGAGGGGTGGGAAAGTGTCTTGCCTGCTTCCAGGTGCTTTGTTCCCTGCTCAGTCTTCCATGAATCTGCTGTTCCATGTTCCCTGTCTGCTGATCTCTGGCAGACATCCATGATGGTGAATCCATGACGGGTTAGCTGATAGAGAAATTTCTCTCCTATCTCATCTCACTCTCTGTTTTCTCTCATTTTATTACTCCTTTCAATTTTAGACTATCTTCAGCTCTTCATTTGACACTTTGCATTCCAAGATTGATGTTTATCTCTGTTTTGCTTAGTTTTTTGAGTCTTTGCTGTGAAGGAACACCATGGCACTTCTGTCTCTGGTGCCACGTTGGCCAGAAATGTCATATAATTTACACATAAGATAATTAACAACAAAAATATTTTTAAGTTATTCAGCTAAATAAGTGCATCTGTAAATGTACCAGCTGAGAACGAGAAAAAGAAGAGAGAGATCCTCATAGTTTAATTTAATTACCACAAGGCCAACTGAGCACAAAGCCTATGGTACGTAGTTGCAAAGCTGACATTTATATACAAGGTCAGACAATTAAGTTCACAATCTCATCCTAGAAAAAGTGCCACATACCTCATTGCTGAATATCACTATGGTCACTTTCAAAGTAATCCCCTTCAGAAGCTATGCACTGCCTTCAAAGCACATTTTCTAGGATGAGTTTACAAACTTAATTGTCAGACCTCATACAGTGACCGCTCTGAAAGACATTCCAGAAAAAAGAGTTCCAGAATTGCGTGAAGAGTGGATTAGGTGCTGGCATCAGTACATAGCTTCCCAGGGGCAGTACTTTGAAGGTGACCATATTGATACTCAGCAATGAGGTATATAGCACTTTTCCTGGGATGAGTTCACCAACTTAATTGCCAGATCTCATAATACATCAGGCATTGATCTAAACTTGTGTGTTACCTCATTTAATCCTCAAAACAACCATGTTATAGAACAGGAAACCCTGGTAGAGTAGTGTTAAGAACCATGGCTGTTAACCAAAGGATTGGCAGCTCAAATCCAGGTACTCGTTAGAAACTCAGTAGAGAAGTTCTACTGTGGCCTATAGGGTTGCTGTGAGTCAGAAATGACTAGACAGCAACATGTTTGGTTTGAGTTTGGGTTGTAGAAAAGGACCCTGAAACACTTGTCCAAGATCAAAGAGTTGGGATTCAAATCTTGGTTGTCAAATCCCAGAGCTCAGAAATACTGTACTAGAAGGAAACTTCTCTCAAGATGATGTAATTAGAATGTGCTTATAAACAAGGAAACTGAAACCAAATTAACTCTGTTCTATGAGCCTTGGTGGCACAGTGCTTAAGAGGTTAGCTGCTAGCCAAAAGGTTGGCAGTTGGAATCCACCAGCCACTCCCTGTAAACTCTATAGAGCAGTTCTGTGTCATATAGAGTCACTATGAGTTAGACTGACACCGGGGCAACAGGTTTTGTGTGTGAGAGAAAAGGAGGGGACTTTGTAGAGTAAGGAAGAGGAGAGCTCAAAGATGCCTGTCTCCAGCACCAACCAGGGATCCAATCAAAATCCCACATGAGGTACCTATAGTTGCTGTGCCAAGACAGTTCATGCTTCTCCTTGAGGCCCCCTCTGGAAAAGCCCACCAAAAAATTTACTCATCCCCCCCTTGGTTATGAATGTAAGAAACTTAATCATCAATTTAGCCTTTTTATTCTTTACTTTGTAGAAAGCAGGGACTGGTGTTTAAACACAACTTTTTGTTCTGAAGGCATGGGGGAACATGGTTATATATAACTAGTATGGAAGAGACTTAGCAAATCTGCCTAACTACAGAAGAATATTCTCTGGAAGTATTAGTGCAAAAGTAGGGTTAGATTGTAAAAGACCTGTCTTAGGCTGGGTTTTCTAGGGAAGCAAAACCAGTAACACATACATGTACAAGTAAAGATTTATATAAAGGAAACAGCTCATGCAGTTGTAGAAGCTGAACATGCCAAGTCCTGGCATAAGCCTCATGTGGCCACGAGAATTGATGAACCCAAGGTCAGCAGGTCAGAGACCAGAGTTCTAGATCATCGGCTGTGTAGGTCAGCAGATCCAAGCTGGCAGACAAGACTGCAAGGTCTCTGCTGACTCATGGAGCTGCAGGGGCTGGCAAACCCAGGATCAGCAGGTCAGGGAACAGAACTCTGAACTCGCAGACTGTAAAGGTTGATGAATCCACCAGCTGCTAGTTCAGGTCCAGGAACCAGATGCAAAGAGAGCAGGAGCCACTGGCAACATAAGCAGACAGGAAGTATGTGGTGAAAGGCAGAGAGATGAGAGCTGAGGGGCGAGAAGCCACCACAGGCCCTGCCCCTGGAACTTGATACCGCAGCCAAACATGGAGTTGCCAAGTTGACGGTCTTAACCATCACGAAAGCCAATAAAAATTTCCCACACTAATTTCATTTGTTTTGGGGGTGCTTTATACCCATGGTATTTGTTTCTTTAACTAGGTTATACATTCTTAAAGAACAGGGACTATATTCTGACCCCCAAAACTGTATATGAAGAGCCTCTTAATTGGTAAGTTGAATGTATTGAATGCATTTTTAAAGGATACTTTTAATATCTTACATATCAAAGTTGATAATACTACCACTGTTCTGAACCAACCACTCTGGCCCAGCCAGGGAGATAGTCTGTTCCATTGTACTTTAAAGTTTCAGGTTCTGTGTGCTTAAATAGGACTTTCAGAGAAGGGTTAACAATATCACCCCTATTACTTATTGTCGTTTTCTCAGTGACAAACCTTTTTTAGCATAACAAAAATGATTTGGATACCAGAGGAAGAAGTCTAGTATGAAACTTTTAATTTCACATGTGCTGTCTAGTATTAAAATCATGAAAGTAAACTTTTTTGATTTTAATTCATTTCTAGTTCCCTACTTTTGTCTATTTAGGAAATCAGAACTACCTTGGAAATAGGTGAAAACTCTTAGTGCTCTATGTTAATTGTGGTAGAATAACTTGGTAAAGAATAGCGATAGTGACTGTACAACACGAATAATGCAGTCAACATCACGGAAATCTTTATGTAGAAGTTGAACTGGTGAATGTCTTGTTTATTTTCAAAAAAACCTAGTGCCCTAGGTGGCACAAATGGTTAGGCATTCCACTACTAGCTAAAATGTCAGTGGTTCCAAGCCACCCACAGATGCCTTGGAAGAGAGGCTTGGCAATATGCTTCCAGAACATCACAGCCTTGAAAACACCTTGGAGAAGTTCTCCTCTAAGTGTGGTGTCACCATGAGTTGGAATGACTTGAAGGCAACTAACAACAATAGGGCAGATTTAGGCCTGGGGTCACGGCAATCTTACAGGGTGGCGGCCTTGCCAGTGCCTGTAAACCAGCCTCTCTAGCCACCTCCAGCGTGGCACAGCTTCATTCTCTGAATAGTTACTCAGCTTCTCAGATGAGTAATAAAAGTCTGTGATTACGTAACTTAGAATTGCACAATAAGTTGAAAAGAGTTGTTTCCACCCAGAACTCCAAGAAACACTGTCAAGATACAAATCATGTCTTACACTTAAAGAATTCTGACATTGACACTTCACATTATTAGAACTGCTAAAATAAATTTTCCTTTACCTACCACATCTCCTGTTAGTTTACCTTTTATGCTGAATGAGTTCATTATAGCAGCACCAGACAGTAATTTCTCATTCCCCTTAAGCTGCTGTACCTTCCATATACTTTGCAGGCATGAGCAGAATATTATTGTCTGTAAGTGAAAGAAAAATGCCACCGAAAAGGGAAGTTTTACTTTATTTCCAACACCTTCCATTCACAATTTTAATCTAAAGTAAACCTTGGTAAAACTTGTTTTTGAAAATAAAAACCAAACCTGTTATTGTCGAGTCTGACTGATAGTGACCCGATGGCACAGAACAGAACTGCCCCACGATGTTGGATTCAAACTGCTGTCCTCCTGGCTGGCAGCTATAGCCCCCAGGGATTCCAGAAAGAGTTGGAGCCTCAAACTGTTGTCTCAAAAAAACTCACTGCTATAATAAAATTATCATTTTCAAAGATACCACAAGGAAAGCAACTGAGCTGATCTAAAATGACAAACATTTAATTGTGGAATTGTAAAAGAAAAGTAGATGGTCTGCTTTTGACTTTGACTTTAAAATTAACTACTACATTTTTTTTGGTGATTGTAATAGTTGCTTTTAAGACCAGGTAGTTTGGTTTATCAACTAGATCTTAAAAGAAGATCTAAGCCTGTTATCTTCAGATATGCCATAATGGATTTTGATAAAGCCATGATGATATTATGATACAGTGATTTCACATGCAGAAGTAGAAGGGAACCAGTGAGGAAGAGGCTGTTAAATTTCAGAGAGGACAGAGAAATCTATAAACTCAGGCAACAGCCACAGCAAATTGTATTTGATGGCTGGTAACCCCCAACCAAGAGAATTTATGGGTTTGGGGTTAGAACTTGAAAAATACTCCAGAGCTAATACATCTTCAAAAGGACAGAGGCAGGAGGAAGAACTAATATTTGAGGTAAAGGTACTTGGGAGAAAGGACAGACACAGTCACGGGGAAAGCCTGACATTCAAGGAATGCAGCGAACGGACCTCTCTGAGCGTAGGGAGAGTATTAGAGAAACAGAAAGTCAACAGAAAAGTTGGGCAAATCCAAGAGCACAGCTCTGTGGTTAAAGAAGGCAACGCAAAACAATTGTGTACTATCGGATTACTACTTGGGGAAGAGAGGAGTCAAAAAAACTCCTCTGGGAGATCTCACAGGAGATGACAGAAAATTAAATTGAGCTCAAGTAGCTGAAAGTAGGTAGGAAGCATCACAGTATCTGCTATTAACTCAAGAAAAGAATGGAGCGTTAGAGTGTGCCTACAGTTTAAAAGGCAACTTCCAGGTTTACTTTGGTTAACTTACTCTTTTTCTGTGGTGTTTTGGATAAATAGGAATTTTGGGTGTCTACATGGGTTGTGAAAGTTATAATTTGGATCATTAAGTGCCCATATCTTCATTTCCACACATCCAACTGCTTGCTAGACTTTATTTAAAAAAAAAATTTGTTGTGATTCAGTGAAGGTTTACAATGCAAGTCAATTTGCCATATAAAACTCCAAGCACCTGCCTCTGCAACTCTGTCTGCTCTCCTCACCCTCTGACAGCACACTCTTCCTGTCAGCTCTTTACTTCAAGCAACATTTGCCCCTCCTCTCCATCCTCTCCTCTCCCCTCTAAAAAGAAATCAGTTGGACAGCCTCATATATATATTAAACCATAAACTACACATGCTGCACGCATTACTCTGTCCTGCAGTCCACTGCCGTCTTTGAAGTGTGATCTTCACACTTTAGATCACACTCTAGATTACACAACTGAAGGGGAATTTATGGATTTTTGGACTTGGACTTAGGACTTCTGCTATGATGGGGTGAATATATTTTACATGTTGCAAGGATGTGATTTCTGGGGAACAATGGGTAAAATGTCATGGATTGAATTATGGCCCCCCGTAAAAATGTGTTGTTTTAGTCAGCTAGGGCTGCTCTAACAGAAATACCACAGAGTGGATGGCTTTAACAAAGAAAGATTTATTCTTACACAGTCCAGTAGGTTGCAAGTCTATATTCAGGGTGTCCGCTCCAGGGAAAGACTTTCCCCTTGTTGGCTCTGGAGGAAAGTCCAGTATTGCATCAGTCTTTGTCCAGGGAGCGTCCTCACGCAAGAACCTCTGGTCTGAAGGACATGCTCTGCTCCCGGTGCTGCTTGCTTGATGGTAGTGAGGTTCTCAAATTGTCCTTTGTTTCTTTTTCCTTTTATTCCTTGCAAGCTAAAAGCATTAAGGGTGGGGCAAGCCATACTCCAGGGAAACTCCCCCTACAGCAGGAATTCACAGCCCCACCCTAATCCTTTAACATACAGGTTAGCAAAACCACACAATGGAGGGCAGTCCCAAGATACTGGGAACCATATCCCAGCCACACGGCTGCACACATTTTTGGGGGGACACAATTCCAACCATGACATCCCACCCTTTGACAACCCAAAAATCACATCACAAAAACATTTAACACATTCATCTCACCATAGCAAAATTGTGTCCATCCATATAACAGAAGTCTTAAATCAGTTCCAAGTCCAAAATACAAAAACTCTTCTACATCTGTGAAACTTAGAAGGCATTAACAGGCAACAGGCAAGTCAACAGAACACATTACATTAGCTCTCAAAGCTTTGGAAATACTCTTACATTTTCTGAGACATTCTACATAACAGCAATGCTCTCCAGACTCTAGGTATCGGCCACACTCTCTGGTTTCTGAGTGGAGACCTCCAGCCCCGTGCTACAACTCTGCCTTCAAGGCCCACTTGGACAGACTCTGTCCCATCGGCTTTAGGAGCACCCTAAGCCCAACTGAGTGGCAATTCCACCCTTACGAACACAGCACGCCATGGTTCCACCCTTTCAAACCCCTGAGGTCATGGCCATACCTCTTGAGACTGAGGCAGCTCAGCTTCTCACGCTATTTGTCTCTTCAGCTTCAGCTTCCTATGGCCGCATGGCCCGGGCCTCAGGCTCACATCTGCCCTGCCGGGCAAGTGTTCCAAAGCTCTGTAGCTCCACTGGTTTAAGTGCCCGGAGGCACCCCACTCTTGCTGGAAAGCGTCCTGCCCAAAGGCACTCAACTCTCTCACTCCGTGGGTCAGCAAGGCCAGCTCCACCGATTGAAGTGCCCAGAGGCACCCCATTCCGCGAGGAAAACTCTGCACAGCCATTGACCTCTCTCGCTCCACAGGTCGGCTCCAGCGCTGCCTCTGGTTCTGCTGCTGCCGCTGCCGCTGCTGCCGGTCCTCTGTTGTTTCTCACCATCTGCGCCTTCTTCATTCCTTCTGAATCTTCTATCCACTCGCAGTGGTATTTCTGTTAGAGCAGCCCTAGCTGACTAAAACAGAATTGGTACCAGGAGTGGGGTGCCTCCGGGCACTTAAACCAGTGGAGCTACAGAGCTTTGGAACACTTGATTGAATTATGCCCCCCCATAAAAATGTGTGTAGCTGTTTGGCTACGCCATGATTCCAGGCATTGTGTGAGTTCCTCTATGTTGTAAATCCTGCCACTATGATGTAAATAAGGGTGGACTGACTGTACTTGTGTTGGTGGGGCATGACTCAAGTGTGAAATTGTTTTGTGCCTTGAGGCAGTCTTTTGAAATATAAAAGAAAAAAGCTGGCAAAGAGACTTGGGAATCTCATAGCACAAAGAAGCAGTGTTGGGATCAGAGAATATCCTTTGGAAAGGACCTGGGGTTCCTGAACCTCAGAAGCTCCCAGTCCATGGGGAAGACTGCTGAAAAGGGCCTTTCTTCAGAGCCAACAGAGAAAGCCTTCCTCTGGAGCTGACACCCTGAACTTGGATGTGTAGCCTACTGGATTATAACACAATAAAATTTCTCTTTTTAGAGCCATCTCCTTGTGATATTTCCATTATGGCACCACTAGACGACTGAGACAGTGGCCAAGGAATTTTTTTATAAATGCATTTTCCATCTTGTTATCATCATCAAAGAATTTTTTGAGTATATTTGGACATGAAAATAAAGAATATAATGATTATAGCCATATCTTTATGTTCATGTCATTCATTCATATACTCAGTCATCCATGCCTCCTTTCTTCCAATACATAGTGAAAAGGATATCCTAGAACAATATTAAAGTCAATAATTTTTCCATGAGTTTTCAATCTAATGAATCAAGTTATAAATGTCCAGTCTGGGGAAGGAAATGAATTTGTACTGAAGGTAATTAAACCACATGCTACCAATTACAGCCCATAGCTGTGTCATCTTAGGAATCTTAAACATAAAATATAAAAAAGGCATTTATAATGATATTAAGTAAGACACAGTTGTGATCAACATCCTGAATTTTTTGTAAGACTATTTAGCCTTATAAATATTAAATTCTGGAGGTGGGGCCAAGCTGGCAGACTAGACACATGTCTCGTCAATTCTCTCTGAGAACTAATGCCTAGAAAAAGAATTGAATGGAGCACTGTGGATATTCTGGGAGCCCCAAAATCAGGTGTAGGGTCGTGAGATTGAACTGGGCAACAGGATGGGGGAAAATACCTCTGTCGGAGGTGAGGCAGTAGCACACTGAGGGCTGCTTCTACTGGCACATTGGCTATATGGATTATAGCTATGGACACCTTTGTTAACTGGAAAGCTGGGACTTGGTCTGCCAAGCCTGTGAGCCTGGCACAAGCCAGCTACTTTGCTGAACTACAGTGCCTAAGTAAACAGTGTATCTCACAGCAGAGAGACTGTGCTTGGGACAGCCACAGCTAGAGTACCCAATAGCAGCTGGCAACCAAGGGTACAAGTGCCCCTCCCCTCTCTCTTCTCTGAGCTGCACCATATATACAGTTGACTCATTGCAGGGGAGGCGGCTTAGGTGGGACACCATCTTGGTCAGCTGAGAGGTGGAGTCAGCCACGCCTGAGGGTTCAGGTGGTGCTAATCCCCAAGCTGAGCAAAAGTGCCTGTATGGCTAGAGCTTCTCCCAGCAGAAAAGCTGTTTTTATGACAGTCATACCTAGAGAATGTAGTGGTGACTAGTGGCTGAGTGCAACAGGGCCCTAGCCCCTCCCTTCTTTGAGTCACATCATAGCATCTGCCAACGGCCAACAAAACACTGTCTTTGTCAGAGAAGAGGTGGGACCTGCCACCCCTGAAGGCCCAGCGGCTATCAGTTGCAGCTGATCTCTCAGCAGAGAAGCAGCTTTTAAGATAAGGGCAGCTGGAGAATGGAGTGGTGACTGGTGGCTGAATGTGGTGGCATCCTTCTCTGCTCCCTTCCCTGAGTTACATCATAGTCTTGACTGGTGTGATGCCAGAGAGTTGTCAACGAATAGTTGCAGCCTAACACCCCTGAGGGCCCAGCTGGGGCCAGCCACCAAGCTGAGTAGCATTGCGGGGCTTGACAGAGTCTATGTTGCTAGAGAATTTATACATAAGTCAGCTACACCAAGAGAAGGCAGCAGCAGCTGGCAACCAAATCTAGCAATGCCGTTACTGCCATCTTAGAGCTATGCCACAGCTCCCATTGATGTAACAATGGAGAAACTGAACAGCTTCTTGATGGCATGAAGACAACAATCAATATCTTACCATTTAAAGAAGCAGACCACCATGGCTCCAGAAAACTCCCAAAATAAAGAATCAAAAACTACCCAGATGAAGAAACCTTTCTGAAATTATCAGAGGTAGAATACAAAAGCATTGTGTATAGAGCCCTTCTAGAGATTAAACAAAATGCAGCACAATAAAATGAAAAGTTAAGTAAGCTATATTAACTACTAGAACATCAACAATCTGAAATCCAGCAGATCAATAATAAAATTACATAATTAGACAATTCCATGCAAAGCCAAAAGAGCAAGACTGAGGAAATGGAATGCAGAATTAGCGAGACTGAAGCAGCTGACACCAGCATTTATGTGGACAAATCAGATAAAAGAAGCAAGAAAAATGAAGAAGCATGTGGATCTCTTTCAAGAGGAATAATCTACAGATAACTACAGTTCCTGACCAGGAAGGGATAGCAAAAAATACAGAGAATTGTTGAAGAGTTGCTGATGGAAAACTTCCCTGATATCATGAAAGAAGAGAACACAGATGTTCAAGATGCTTATCAAACACCATAAAACATAACCAAGCTTCTAAAATAAAACATAAAGAAAGGCTTTTAAAGCCAGCGAGGCTTAAGCAAAACTAACGTACCAAGGGAAGTCCTGTAGGCTGTCGTCTGACTTCTCAGCAGAAACCATGTTGGCTAGAAGGCAATGGGATGACACAACAAAGCCTTGAACGATAAAACTTTCCAACCAAGGCTTATATATCTTGCAAAATTGTCTCTTAAATATGATGATGAAATTAAGACTTGTGCATATAAACAGAAGCTTAGAGACTTTGTAAAAACTAAACCAAAACTACAAGAAATACTGAAAGAAGCTCTTTGTTTACAAAAACAAAAATGACAAATATATACTTAAAGATGCAATGAGTAGACAGCATCCACAGTCCTACTCAGTTAGGGAAGACACAAAACTAAAATATTAAAAGTAGGGAACCACAGATCTCGACATGAAAACTATGACATCATTACACTATAAAGGGGGATATATTACACTAGTTATAACCCTTTCAGATGGAGAGGAAATTAAGGAGGTATACAGAAGTTAAAGATTGGTTTTAAACTTATAAAATTAAGGGGGAGCAAAAGGGTACCTACAAAGCAAACTAGCAATGCTACATATCAAAACAACATAAGAGTCTCAACAAACACAAAGCCAACACTGAAAAGTAAACCCACAAAGAAAAACAACACAGAATATTAAGAGGAACAAAGAAAACTTCAACAACAGAAAAATAAAGGCACAAAATGGCAGCACTAAACACACGCTTATCAGCAATTACAGTGAATGTAAATGGATTGAATGCCCCCAGTAAAGAGGCAGAGAGAGTAACAGCTTGGATCCAAAAACATAATCCATCTGTACGTTGCCTACAAGAAACATACCTTAGACTAAAAGATATGAACAAACTAAAAATCAAAGGATGGAAAAATATATACCAAGCTAACAACATGCAAAGAAGAGCAGAAGTGGCAATACTAACCTCAGATAAAATAGATTTTAATATAAAATCCACCATCATAGACAAGATGGTCACTATTGCTGAAAGTTTAAATACATAAGCAGGATAAAACAGTATTAAATATTTATGCACCCAGTGCCAGAGCATCTAAATACATCAGACAAATGCTGATGTCATGGATTGAATTGTGTCACCCCCAAAAATACATGTGGCCATTTGCCCAGGCCATCATTCCCAATATTTTGTGATTCTCCTGTTACATATCCTAATCTCTGTCTGTGGTTAATGGACAGGACAATTATGTTAAAAGAGGATTAGGGTGGGACTGCAACACCCTTGCTAAGGGAGTTTTCCTGGAGTATGACTTGTACCACCTTTTATCCTTTCTTCCTATGGGAGATCAAAAGAAAGCGAAGCAAGCAGAGAATTGGGAACCTCACACCATCAAGAAAACAGTACTGAGAGAAGAGCATGTCCCTCAGACCTGAGGTTCCTGCACCAAGGTGTTCCCTGACCAAAGACTGATGCAACACAATGACCCTCCTCCAGAGCCAACAGATGGAAAGCCTTCCCCTGGAGCAGACATCCTGAATGTGGACTCATGGGGTATCAGACTGTGTAAGAATAAACATTTCTTTGTTAAAGCCATCCACTTGTGGTATTTCTTTTAGAGCAGCACTAGATGACTAGAACAGCTGACAACACTGAAAAAGGACATACAGCCCTCCACAGTAAAAGCAGGAGACTTTAGTACTCAGTAATGGACAGATCATCTAGAACAAAGCTAAGTGAAGATACAGATGAGTTTATTGCAATAATAAACCAACTCAACCTCATCGACACATACAGAACCTTTTACCCAACAACAGATAAGTACACCTTCTTTTCCAGTGCACATGGAACATTCTCCAGAATAGACCATGTATTAGGTCAAAAAGCAAGTCTCAACAAAATTTAAACCACTGAATATAGCAAAGCATCTTCATGAACCACAAAGCCATAAAAAATGAAATCAAAGCAGAAAAAATACAAGTAGAAATTTGAATTCACAGAAACCGAATAACACCTTGCTGAAAAATTCATGGGTTACAGACAAAAACAAAGACGCAATAAAGAAATTTATGGAATCAAATGAGAATGCAAACACATCCTACCAGAACCTATGGGATACAGCAAAAGCAGTGCTCAGAGGTCAATTTATCTCTAAAAAATACACACATCCAGAAGGAAGAAAGGGCCAAAACCAAAGAATTAACCCTACAACTTGAACAAGTAGAAAGAGAACAACAAAAGAATGCCTTAGGCACAAGAAGAAAACAGATAATAAATTAGAGCAGAACTAAATGAATCGGAGCATAGAAAAACAATTGAAAGAATTAACAAAACCAAAAGCTGTTTTTCTGAAAAGATTAACAATATTGATAAACCATTGGCTGAACTTGGAAAAGAAAAACAGGAGAGAAAATAACCTGAATAAGAAATGAGATGGGAGATGGCACAACAGACCCACCTGAAATCAAAGGTATCATAACAGGATACTATGAAAAACTACTCCAAAAGATTTGAAAACCCAGAGAAAATGGACAAATTTCTAGATACACATCACATACCAAAATTATCATAAGGGGAAGTAAAACAACTTAATAGAACCATCACAGAAGAAGACATTGAAAAGTAATTAAAAAAAAAAAAAAAAAAACTACCAACCAAAATAAGTCCAGGCCCAAAAGGCTTCACCAGAAAATTCTACCAAACCTTTAAAGAGGAGTTAATTCCAATACTATTGAGGCTATTTCTCAGCATAGAAAAGGATAAAATATTCCCAAATTCATTCTATGAAGCCAGCAAACCCTGATAGTGAAGCCAAGGAAACATCCCTCAAAAAAAGATAATTACAAACCAATATCACTCATGAACCTAGATGCAAGAATCTTCAACAAAATCCTTGCCAATAGAAGTCAACAACACATCCAAAAAGTAATTAATCACAACCAAGATGGATTCAAACTAGGAATGCAAGGCTGATGCAACATCAGAAAAACAATTACTGTGATGAACCACATAAATAACACAAAGGATAAGCATCATCTGATTTTGTCAATTAATGCAGAACAGGCATTTGACAAAACCCAGCACCCATTCATGTTAAAAACTCTCAGCAAAATAGGGAAACGAAGGGAAATTTCTCAATGCAGTAAGGGGCATCTACACAAAGCCAACCATCTACGTCATCCTGTATGGAGAGAGACTGAAAGAATTCCCCCTGAGAACAGAAACTAGGCAAGGATGCCCAGTGTCACCATTTCTATTCAACATTGTGCTGGAAGTTCTAGCCAGAGCAAACAAACAAGACAAAGAAATAAACGGCATCTGTATTCCCAAAGAAGAAGTAAAAATATCTCTATTTGCAGATGATATGATCATACACATAGTGAACCCTAAAGAATTCAAAAATAAACTACAGAAACTAATACAAGAGTTCAGGAAAGTATCAGGAAATAAGATAAACATAAGTAAACAAGTAGGATTCCTTTACACCAAGGAAGAGAACATCAAAGAGGAAATCATCAAATCAATACCATTTACTATAGCCACCAAGAAGATAAAATACCTAGGAATAAATCTAACCAAAGAAATAAGAGACCTATACAGAGAAAATTATTGCAAGAAACCAAAAGAGACTTACATAAGTGGAGAAACATACCTTGCTCATGGATAGGAATATTTAACAACATGAAAATGTCTATTTTACCCAAAGTGATCTACATAAACAATGCAATCCCAATACAAATTCCAGTGTCACTTTTTCATGAGATGGAGAAACAAATTACTAGCTTTGGGAAGGGAAGAAATCCTGGATAAGTAAAACACTAATGAAGAATTTGAACACAGTGGGAAGCCTCAGACTACTGAACCTAAGAACCTACTACACTGCCATGGTAGTCAAAACAGGCTTGTACTGGTACAAAAAAGAGACATATAGACCAATGGAACAGAGTTGAGACCTTGGAGATGCCACTATCCTCTTATGAACAGCTGATACTCTACAAAGGCCCAAAAGTTGTAAACTGTGATAAAAACACTGTCTTTAACAGTGTTTGCAAAATTGGATATCTATCTGCAAAAAACTGAAACAAGACCTTACACAAAAACTAACTCAAAATGGATCAAAGACCTAAAGATCAAACCTAAAGCAATAAAGATAATGCAAGAAAAATTAAAGTCAACAATGGAAGTTCTAATATACAGCTTAGACAGACTACAAAATCTTACCAACATTGTAAGAACAACAGAAGAGAGAGTAGACAAATGGGAACTACTAAGTATCAAACACTTATGCTCATCCAAAGACTTTATCAAGAGAGTTAAAAGACTACCTACAGAATAGGAAAGAATATGTGGCAACTACATGTCAGATCGATATCTGAGTTCAGTAATCTACAACATACTGCAAAATATCAACAATAAATTAAGCAATTAAGCAATGGGCAAAGGAGATGGACAGATACTTCACCAAGGAGTACATCCAGGCAGCCAAAAGACACATGAAGAAATTCTCATGATGATTAGCTATTAGAGAAATCCAAATCAAAACTACAGTGAGGTACCATCTCACCTCAATAAGGTTGGCTACAATCACAAAAATGAAAAACAACAAATGCTGGAGAGACTGTGAAGAGATTGAAACTCTCCTACACCACTGGTGGGAATGCAAAATGGTACAACCTCTTGGAAAGCAATTTGGCACTTCCTTAAAAAGCCAGAAACAGAAATACTATATGATCCAGCAATCCCACTGCTCAGAATATATCCTGCAGAAATAAAGGTGGTCACATAAACAGATACATGCACATGAATGTTTACTGCATCACTGTCCACAATAGCAACAAGAATCAGCCTAGGTTCTCATCAACTAAGGAACATATGCAATAATAAAGAACAATGACTATTTTAAGAAGCATCTCATAACAAGGTTTCAACTAGAAGCCATTGTGCTGAGTGAAATCAGTCAGCTGCAAAAGGGCAAGTATTGTATGAGACCTCTGCTATAAGGACTTCAGAATCAACTTAAGTACAGGAGAAAAGATTCTTTGATGGCTACAACGGTGGTAATGGAGGGAGAGGGTTGGCAAAGATTAGATTGTTGATTGGAATTTGGTTAGGTGAAAGCTGAGACAGCATGTTGTAGAGAGTAGATCAACATAACTGTACTATACCATAAACTGAAAGGTTTTCTAAATTCAACACAATATTTGAAAGGATGGGTAACAGAAGTGGAGGTCTGGGGACCATGTTTTCAGAGGACATCAAGGTCAATTGGCATAATTAGTCTTTTGCTAAAAGAGTCTTCTGCACCCCATATTGGTGAGTGGCATCTGGGGCCTTAAAAGCTAACAAGCTGCCATCTGAGGTACATTAAATGGTCCTAACCCATCTGGAATAGATGGTGAGCAAGAACGACAAAGACATGTGTGGAAACGGGCCCAAGAGACAGAAGGACCCATATCAATGGAAGACTGTATCAACACGGGACCAGAAGAACCAGATGGTGCCTGGCCACCACCAAAAGCAGCCATGATGGGGTACACAACATAGAGTCTCTGAGGCAACATGAGAAAAACAAGGGTGCAGTTCAAGAACTCTACTAAAAGATCAGAACTAATGGTCTGACAGCCTAGAGAGTCCCCTGGGAACATGACCTCTCGACCTGCTACCGGCCCTGACCAGAAACCAGTACTGAGGTCAACTCTTCAGACAAGAGTGGACTGGTCTCAGGAACACAATGTGACTATATGATGTGTGTACTTTATCGTTTTATACATTTATAGGAGGCTGTCCTACTGGTTTATTTCTAAGTGGGAGAGAAAAGGTGGGAGAGAAGGGGACAGGTGCTCATTAAGAGGATACTAGAAGTATAGAGTGAAAACGAGGAATGTGCTGTTACTGGGTGAGGAGAGCAGAGGGAACTGCAATCAGCCAGACATGCAAAATTTATTTGGATTGTAACTTTCCCTTAATCACAACAAAGAAAAAAGGAAAAAATACAAAAACCAAAAGATATATATGTTAAGAAGTACAAGCAGAGTGCTCCTTGGAAGCAAAGATGGTAAAACTGTATCTTACATACTTTGGACATGTTGTTGTCTCAGTCCCTGGAGAAGGACATCATACTTGGTAGAGTGGAAAGTCAGCAAAAAAGAGGAAGACCCTCGATGAGATAGATTAACACAGTGGCCACAAAAATGGGCTTAAGCATAAAAGTAATTATGGACATGGTGCAAGACTGGGCAGTGTTTTGTTTTGTTTTGTTGTGCACTAAGGTTGCTGTGACTTGGAATGGATTCAACGGCACCTAACAACACCCTGAAAAACGAAAGAAATTTGGGGACTCTGAAGAGAATTTCACTAACATAAGTAAGGAACACTGTAAGCTGAGTATCATAACTACCATCTGTGGAATTAATTCTAAGCCATTTTAAGGGCTGCTAAGTATTTTCTTTGTTTATATTAGAGCAATGTGTTACAGAAGATTTCTGAAATTTGGGGTTCTGGTTTAGAGATAATCATACTTTGTCTTTAACATTATTGTACAAAGACAATAAACAAAGGATTTATAGGTTCGCCTGGAAATACTAAAAATGACTCAGAATTTGTCATCCCATGGTATTATGTTGCTGCTTTACCTTCTTTTTGTAGACTTGTTTTTACATTTATCCCATGATTAGCTGAAATGATCAAAGGCAGGCCTCATCCTTTGACAAGAAAGCACACACATGCAGCTCCATGCACACACATGATGGCATTGCTCTCAGCTGCAAACAAGAGGCACAGTCACTCAGATGGCAACTCCTCACAACTGTTGTGGGCAACAGCCAGCTTGGTCAGTTCATATGGCTAGTGAAATGTGTTACTGAAGAACTTACAGAATGTTAGAAAATTGAGACCACGTAAAGAGAGATGATCAAATACTTTCAATTCCTTCCTTGAGAAGAGCAATTCTTTACACCATTAGGAATGCTCAGAGGAATGTGCTCTTTTCCAGGAAACAGTCCTCCTGTCTAATAGGAGCCTTTAACATCTCAAATGCCAAATGGGCCCACCAAGGCCACGCGCCATCACAAGGAGCTCAGCCCTGAACATTCCCTGGCAGTGCAAAACATGAATTTGCAGTGAAGTCATTCCATGCAAGTTCTGCAAAAAATGCTCAGCTAACAAAACACTGACCTCTAGGCTTGGTTTGTGTGAGAATGAGGCTTGTCTGCTCAGCTGAAAGTGAATTTCATACTTGAAGTTGCAGTTCAGCTTCCCTGCTAAACACTGTGATTTTACTGAGTGTTTAGCAGGGGAAAACTTGGGTAATGAGACAGCCATTTTCTGGAGGGGAGTGTCTTTATCAACTCTTCATCAATGACTATGATTTTATAAATGCTTAGAATCCTACAATAGTATGATATAGTTTCTCTAGTTGTAATATTTGATAAGATTAGGTAGGACTAGATGACAGCCAATAGTAGTTGTTGAGCACTTCTGTGCCAACTGTGAAGAGAATTAACAAGATAGACTTGGTCTCACTGCGCAAGGGCGAGATCCCCATATATAAGGGAAATAATGGACAGGATGCTTTTTATGGAGCAAAATAATAACGAGAGGCTCAAAGTAGCATGTTAACAGAGACAGAAAGCTGAAGTTCTCAGGGGGTTTCAAACAAATTCAGGGTCCCAGCTGGGGTCTTAAGGTCAAGCAGGGGGAGCTGTGGAGAAAGCACAAAGGAGGTACATAAGCTTAACTGTTACAGGGCAACTCTGAGACACAGCTTGAATGGGTTTAAACACAGGTTCACAAGCTTGGAAACAAGAATATTTAAAAATAGCACCAAAAAAATTAGGCTTGGAGAGCTATAATTTCACCCCCAAAATCTAGAGACAGAGCTACACATTTTTTGTTACTGTATTCTTTTAAAACAACAAAAAAATATCTGCTTCTGTTGCACTAAGTTATTCTGATGTAAAACCAAAAACTGATTTGGATCACTCTTTGCACAGTCCAATGATGTTTGCTTTGGAGACAGTTTATCCTTAAACTTGTGGTGCTTGATAGTGATAAGACAAAAGCTATAATAAACAAGTGACTATGAATTTAAAATCTCAGATTCCACCAATTATGTTTGACTTCATAGCCTTTTTTGGTAGAGGCGGTCTAATCAAGTGGTAAATTAATGAAATTAAACATTTCCAACCAACCAAAATACAAACTGAGTTAACACATATACACCACTGTAGTAAGTCCCAAGTTTAAGAAAAGTGAAGGAACATCCTTCACGGCTCCTTAAACACAGACCTGGGTTTGGCAAAGCACCAGGGTGGTGAAAATCTGGGGTGTATCTGGGGCTAGGCTAAGAGAAGCTGTTTTAGTCAGGTAGTGCTGCTTTAACAGAAATACCACAAGTGGGTAGCTTTAAAGACATAAATTTTGTCAGTCCGGTAGACTAATAGTCCAAATTCGGGGTGTCAGCTCTGGAGAAAGGCTTTCTCTCTTGTCTTGGGAGGAAAGTCTTTGTTGTCAATTTTCCCCTGAACAGGAAGCTTCTTAGGCACAGGGATCCCAGTTCTTGCCAAAGGATGTGCTCAACTCTCACTACTGCTTCTTGGTGGTATGAGGTCTCCCAAATCTCTCTGCTAGTTTTTCTTCCTTTTTTAAAATATTTATTTATTGTGATTGAGTGACAGTGTACAATCCAATTTAAATTTGTATGCCTGCCTATGTACAGCTCCTACTGCTCTCCTTGCCCAGGGACAGCACACTCTTCCTTTCTGTTCTATACATGTCATATCCTCTTAACAATCTCCTGTCCCTTCTTCTCCACCATCTCCACTCCCCTCTAGTAAGAGGCCAGTAAGACGACATCCTATAGATGCATAGAACCATAAAGTGCACATACGATATGATCTCTTTGTGTCGCTGAGTCCAATCTAGTCCTGTCTGAGGAGGTGACCTCAGTAATGATTTATGGTCAGAGGCAGCATCAGGACTAGGGACCATGCTCTGAGCAGAACTCTGAGGCCTTTGGACCATTAATTGCTGTCTTTTAATGGGGTTCTGAGGGTGCATCCCTTTTTATTCTTTTGTTGACACTAACACCCAACATTGTGAGACCCATCAAGGCTGTCACTGGTTCTGGCCAGGCACCATCTGGTCCTTCTGGTCACATGTTGATGTAGCCACCCATTCACATGTGTCTTTCTGTCTTCTGGGTTTTCTTTCCCCCATGTTGTTTTGGTCCTTGGTGATCATCTGTTCCTGCTGAGTTGGGACAATTTGGTGTACCTCAGATGGCAGCTTGCTAGCTTTTAAGACCCCAGACACCGCTCACCAATGTGAGGTGCAGAAGACTCTCTTAACAATATGCTAGTTATGCCAATTGGCTTAACTAGCATGGTCCCTGGACCCCTACCCTTGCTACTCTGTCCTTGCAATATTGGGTTAAGATTGGAGGAGTTTTCAGGTTATGTTGAAGTCCAGTTAAATTGATCTTCTTTCTAATGTGTGCTGTCACTGATTTCACCCAACCAAACTTCTATCAACTAACCTATAACCAGCCCTCTCCTTTCCTCTCTCCCCTCCCTTGCAGCTGTCAATGAGTCTTTTCTTCTGTACATGATTCTGTTTTTAAGTCCTTATAGTAGGGATCTCCTACAAAATTTGTCCGTGTGCCTCTAATTTCACTCAACATAACGTCTTCAGTTGAAACCAAGTTATGAGATACTTCCTAAAATCATCATTGTTCTTCATCATTGCATAGTGTTCCATTTAGTATATATACCATAGTTTATTTATCCATTCATCTGTTCTTGGGCATCTGGGTTGATGCCATCTTTTTGCTGTTGTGGCCTGTGCTGCAATAAACATTCGTGTGCTCGTGCATGTATCTGTTCATGTGACTGCCCTTGCTTCAGTAGGATACACTCCAAGCAGTGGGATTACTGGGTAGCTTTTTTCCTTTATATCTCAAGAGACTTCCTCAAGGCACAAAACAATGTTACACACTGAGTCCTTCCCCACCAACACAACTGCTGCCCATCCTCTCTCATTAACATTGTATGGGCAGGGTTTACAACACAAACCTATTTGGGCCAGCCTAACTATCACACATATTTTTGGGGGAACACAAGTCAGCCCATGACAGAAGTTCTGCTGTGTATTAACAAATCATACAAGGCAGAAATCTATTAAAATGATTGTCTTTAAGGATAGCATGGAGAGTTTGTTAAAAACAAAATCAGTAGATCCCTTAATCTCTTACCTCAGATATTCTGAAGCAAAAAGTCTGTGATGGCTTCAGTCATGTTCATTTCAGTTTTAATTATGGATATTTAAAAATAGTCATAATAGTAAAGAGATGAGCCTAAGGAACCCCTGTTAGTATAAAGAATCATACGGAAATGGGAACTATCAAGAATCAAACACTTTTGCTCATCCAAAGACTTTATTAATAGAATTAAAAGGCCACCTACAGAATGGGAAAATATATTTGGCAACTCTATATCAGACTGACACCTGATCTCCATAATCTATAAGGTACTACAAAATATCAATAAGAAGAAGATAAATCATCTAATTAAGTGACAGGCAAGGAGATGGACAGACATTTCTCTAAAGAGGAGATCCAGGCAGCCAAAAAACACATGTGGACATGTTCACAATCTTTAGTTATTAAATAAATTCAAATCAAAATGACAATGAGATATGATCTCACCCCAACAAGGTTGGCCATGATCCCAAAAATGCAAAACAACAAATGCTGGAGAGGCTGTGGAGAAAGTGGAACTCTCCTACCCTGTTGGTGGCGTTGCAAAATGGTCCAGCCTCTTTGGAAAGCAATCTGGCACTACCTTAAAAAAAATGGATATAGATATACCATTTGACCCAGTAATTCCACTGCTTGGAATATGTCCTACAGAATCAAGGCCATTCACACCAACTGACACATGCACAAGAATGTTTATCACAGCACAGTCCTGATAGCAAAAAGATGGAATCAACCCAGATGCCCAACAACAGAGGAATGGATAGGTAAACTGTGGTATATATACTCAACAGAGCACTACGCAATGATAAAGAACAATGATGATTCCAGGAAACATCTCATAACCTGGTCTCAACTGGAAGACATGTTGAGTGAAAGTAGCGACAAAACAACAAATATCGTATGAGACCCCTACGATAAGAACTCAAAAACAGACTTATGCATAGAAGAAAGGACTCTTTGATGGCTGCAAAGGAAGGGGGGAAGGAGAGTGAGGGGGGAAGGTTTAGATTAGGTAGTTAATAGAAATTTGGTTGGGTGAAATCAGTGACAGCACACATTAGAAACAAGAACAGTATTAAGTGGACTTCAATATAACTTGAGTACTCCTTCCATCTTAACCCAATATTGCAAGGACAGAGTAGCTGGGGTGGGCGGGGGGGCCCGGGAACCATGCTCTTAGGTGAAATCGAGGCCAATTGGCACAACTAGCATTTTGCTAAGAGGGCTCCCTGCACCTCACATTGGTGAGTGGCGTCTGGGGTCTTAAAAGCTGCCAAGCTGCCATCTGAGGGCACAGCAGATGGTCCCAACTCAGCAAGAATGGATGATCACCAAGGACCAAAATGACAAGGGGGAAAGACAACCCAGAAGACAGAGAGACCCACATCAGTGGGTGTCTACATTAACTTGGGACCAAAATAACTAGATGGTGCCTGATAGCCGTGATGGAGCTCACAAAGTTGAGTCTCACTGGCAACACAAGAATAAAAACGGGTGCAACCTGAGATCTCCACTAAAAGACTGCAATTGATGGCCCAAGAGCTTCAGGTTTCCCCTGGGAGCATGGCCCCTGGCCCTGATGCTGCCCTTGCCCATAAATCACGATGAAGTAAGTTCCACTTTTCAGACAGGAATGGATTGGACTTGGTGATGCAGAGTGACCCTATATCGGGTGCACTTTATGGTTCTATGCATCTATAGGCTATCATCCTGCTGACCTCTGGTTGGAGTAAGGGGAGTGGATTGAGAGAAGGGGAAAGGAGACTGTTGGGAGGACGGGACATGTATGAAGCAGAGAGGAAGAGTGTGCTATCATCAGGCAGGGAGAGCAGTGGAAGCTGCATATAGGTGGGCATGAAAATTTATATGGGAATGTACATTTTCACTCAATCTTAAAAAAAATATGAATCATACAGATTCAATGATTATCAACTCATGGTATATTTTATTTCATCTACGGCCTTTCTCCTCTGCCTACTATTCTGAAGCAAATCTCAGATGTTACTTTTTTCCATAAATATTTCAGTATTTATCTCTGAAAGATAAGGACACTTAAAAAAAAAAACCTATAAAAAAAATCCAGATTAGAAAAGAAGTCTCTATTTGCAGATGGCATAGTCTTATATATAGAAAATACTAAAGAATAGACACATACATATACACACATAATTACTAGAGCTTAAGCAAGTTCGGCAAAATAGCAAGATTTAAGATCAATATTTAAAACATCACTGCAATACACTAGCAACAAACAATCCGCAAATGAAAGTACGAAAACAACCCTGAGGTGTAGCCAACATGGTGCTTATAGACAGAAGCACTGTGCTGTTTCCAAAGCAAAGACTCCCCAAATGAAGTAAAACACATACAAACATCAATCCCTAAGCATCACATGAAGGGATAAAGAACTCAATCAAGCACTGAAAGGAATAAGAAACTGACGGAGAACAAGGAGAGCTATGAAGTGAAGGTCCACTTCTAACTAACATCACATGAATTCACCTTCTTGGATCTCCAAGCAACGCAAACAGGGAGTACACGGAAGAAACTTCATGAGCTCCCAACAGGAGACAGAGCAGTCAGTAACTATGAATGCATGCTTTCCCAGCCATCACCCTACTTCCTTTTTTGTGGCCTCTGTTGTCTTCCAGTGTGTCATCGTTGCTTGGCCAGTGAGACACCATCTCACTGTTCCTGCAATTTGCCCTGCCCCCATTGGCTGGCTCCTTCAGCACGATATTTTTAGGGGGTTTTGGGGGTTTGTTTGTTTGTTTCTTCTGTCTCTCATTCCTTATTTTCCTCTTTCCAACTTAGCTAGCACTGTGAGCTGCCTCCATTCCTTCTTGATGGGCTGTGCCACACCACTTAGCTAGACAGCCACTGGCACATGACTTCCCTGGTTCTTTTCACCCCACTAAGAGTTTCCTTTATCACCACTTTTCCCCCAGTTTTTCTCTCTCTCCCTTCTTTGTTCTTCTTTCTCCTGCCCAACTAGCTGCACCCCTTCTTCATGGGCTGTGCCACGCTGCTTAGCTAGACAGCCACCAGCAGATAGTTTCTCTGGGTCCATGCCACCCTACCAGCAAACTCCCTCAGCACCATCTTTTTTCACTTTCTTCGCTCTCTCCATTCCTTCCTTTCTTTTCTCCCATGTACCTCATTGGGTATGCTAGCACTGCCGCTTCTTGACATGCTGTGCCACAGTGCTTGGCTGGGGAGTCACCACCACATGGCCTGATAAAGCCCATGCCACCCCAAGAGCAGGCTCCTTCAAAGCTTTTTTTTTCTTTTGGTTCCTTATTTCTCTCTCTCCCATCCTTTGCCTGTCACATACCAACCTAGTCCCTTGAACTTTCTCCCTACTTCTCCATGAGCTCTTCTGTACTGTTCAACTAGAGAGCCTCTGGCACACAGCCTCACTGCATCTATACCACACCCACAGGCCAGTTCACTCAGCACTGTGTTTTTTATTTTTCTTTAAACTTCCTCTTTTACCTTTTCCTTCTCTCTCTATGTAGGTCCTCCTTTGCCTTGACCTCTTCCGGACTGACTGTGCCATGCTGTTTGGTGAGACAGACATCAGCTTGCCACCACCTCAATTCCATTCTACCCACAATGGGTAGCTGCCCCAGCATCGTAGTGTTTGTTTTGTGTCTTGTGTTTGTTTTCTCTTCCTTCTCTCTTTACTCCTGCCCACCAAGCATAGTGAAATGCCCACAACCCTACCAGACAGACTGAGCCACTCCATTTAGTTACAGAGCCACTGGCTCATGGCCTTGTGGGTCTGCCTCTCCCCACCTGCCAGAACTTACAGCCCCACCATTTTATTCACTTCTTTTTGTTTTTTGCTTCTGCTTCTCTGTTTCTCGCCAGTTTAGCTCCACATATCACATCCTTTTACTTTCCTTCTGCCTAACTGCATTGTGTGTCAAGCACTAATACCATTGCCCACACGGAGCAATAGAGGTGTGGACCACAGAAAATACAAACAAAATCAGGGCAAACACAGGCAAAACAATGGAAGAATTCAACAAAACAGTACAGGAATAAAGTTGTCAAAATAAATCAATGAAAACCAAAATCAAACCAAACCCACTGCTGGATTTCTACTCATAGTGACCCTAGAGGACAGAGCAGAACTCCCCCATAGAGTTTCCAAGGAGTGCTTGGTGGATTCAAACCACCAATCTTTTGATTAGCAGGTATAGCTCTTAACTACTATGCCACCATGATTTCAATAAAACCAATGACTAGAAATCATACCAAAAAAGCAATTAGAAATCCAAAACATAAACAAAATTTTAGAAATGGTCAATGTGATAGATTTTAGAAGCAAATGTGAAACAATGGAACACAAGATCAGTAAAACTGAAGACAAATCTTTGGATACCACTTTCAGGAAAAAATCAGAGAAAAGAATGAAAAAAAAGTGAAGACACCCTAAGAATGATTTGGGATACAATCAAAAGCAAAAAATTGAGTCTGACAAGAGTTCCACAATGGTGGAGAAAATGGAAAACACAAAGAGGATCACTGACAATTTGTGACAGCAAAATTCCCTAATATTAAGAACACAATACTCAAGAAGCTGAATGAACCCTATATGAAATAGATCCCAAAAGAAAATTACCAAGATATATAATCACACTTTCTTCTAAAAGGAAAAACAAAGAAAGAATCCTGAGAGCACCTTAATAAAAACAAAAGGTGATATAAAAAGGGGAAACGAGAAGATGAAGCTCTGATTTCATGGAAGAAACCATATAGGCAAGAAAACAATCAGGTGACATAAATAAAGCCTTGAAAGAAAAAAAACTGCCAATCAAGAATAATATATCTGAAAAATCTCACTCAAATATGATAGCAAAATTAGGACATTGCCAGATAAACAGAAATTAATGAATGTGTAAAAACCAAACCAACTTACAAGAATTATTAAAGGAAGTCCCTTGGCAAAAGAACCAGCAACATCAGATAACAACCTGAAATTAGGACACAGGAGAGAATTAACCAGATAGCAATCTACATAATGAACTCTCAAGAATAAAACAAAATGAAAAGATTTACAATAGGGAGCCAGGGTAGTCAATCTGTAAATGATGACAATATAAGAACAATAAAAAAGTGAATGGATGGTATGGCATAGAACTTGTAAATTGAAAAGAAGTAAAGGCAATATCAAATAAAGACTTAGGAAGATAGTGGTAAATTTCAAGGTAACCACAAAGGAAGTTAATAAACCTACTCATCAAAGTAAAGAAGAAAAATATAGTCTCAGCAAACACAAAATCTACAGAAATAAAAGAAACAAACAAAAAATTCAAAAGCAAAAGGAATTCAGCACAGAAAAGCAAAACAGAAAAAATGTCAGCATCACAAAAAGAAAAAAAAGCACAACAAAATGATAGCAATAAATTCCCATCTACCCATAATCACATTGAATGTAAATGGCTTAAATGCACTCCTAAAGAGGCAGAGAGTAAAAGAATAGATTAATAATAATCAAGAGCCACTAATATTCTGTCTACAAGAGATACATGTTAGAAACAAAGGCATAGATATATTAAAAATCAGAGAATGGAAAAAATATATATATCAAGCTAGTAGCAACCAAAATAAGAACAGGAGCAGCAATACTAATCTCAGATAAAACAGACTTCAATACAAATTTTACCATAAAAGGGAAGTGAGAAGGTAGACCAAGATGGTGGAGTAGTCAGACACTTCCTGTGATCCCTCTAACAACAAAACCCCTAAGAACAAATGAATCGATTACATATGACATTCTAGAAGCCCTCAAATCAAAGGTAAAGCTGAGAAATCAGACTGAGCATGGGAGAAGGGAGCAGAGGGCCAGAAGTACCTAGGATTGGCCAGACCTGACCCAACAGGAATCAAACACAACAAGTGTGGTGAACAGAATGGTGGTATTTGGAGGGTGACCTCATCAGCAGCAAAGGGCAACAGAAAGCACACTCTAGCCTCCAGAACCAGTGGAAAGCAGCACTTGACTGTCAAAAACTAAGTGACTGGCACCTACCTGGCAAGTGCATATCTAAGTCTTTCTTTTGGAATAAAACTCTCTCTTTTCCTAGCACTTCCAGAGTCTGACCCCATTAACTAAGCTGCAAAGACGACTCCTTAAGCCCACCCTCAGCCATTCTCTTAGACTCAGAGAGGAAACAATTTAACAAACTGGAGGAAAGGGAAAAAAATAAAATCTGCTGACTCACCACCTGAGCTAGAAAGCCAGGGCTGAAACAATGCCTTCACCCGGAATCAGACATAAGGGGACACACCATCCTCACAGACACTTAGGGACGGCTATTACACTGTGCCTTTCTCAGCATCTTCAGCAAGATACCTGTGCCTACATGAAAGACTTCTGCCCTTCTAGGGTAGTAGAAGAAAGCCTGCATCACACACATGATGACTGACCACCTGGCAATCTGAGATGAATTCATATAAGAAAAGTAAATGGACTTCCTGGTTTACATGTCTAGTAACAGCTCTGGGTACCTGATGACAGGAAATTAGAGTTTCAGAGGCACCAGTAACCAAACTCACACACACGACTGGCCTATTTGGACATTTCAAAACAAAACAAGGAGCTAGAACACAGTAAGCAAACATAAAATAAATAAATTCAACAACTTACTGATGGCTTGAACAAGACAGTTCATATTAAATCATTTAAAGAGGCAAACCAGGATGCTTTGAGAAATCTCCCCCACCCCACCAAAAAAAAAAAAAAAAAATCAAGGTATTTTCCAGATGAACAGAATTTCTTATAATTATCAGAGGTAGAATACAAAAGATTAATATTAACAACTCTTCAAGTGGTCATGAAAGAGATGGGGAAAATTCAGCAGACTATAATGACAAATTTAGTAGGCTGCAAGAAATCATACAGTGGCCAAAATGAGAAATTCAGAAAATCAATAATAGAAATTACAAAATTAGACAACTGAATAGAAAGTCAAAGGATCAGAAATGAGGCAATGGAAGGCCAAATTAGTGAGACTGTAGATAAAGCACATAACACCAACATATGTGAGAAGAAAAAACCAGATAAAAGAATTTGAAACAAATCAAGAAACACTTAAGAACTATGTGCAACTCTATCAAGAAACATAATCTATGCATGACTGGAGTACCTCAGTGGGTGGGGATAACAAAAAATACAAAGAAAACTGTCAAAAACTTCTTGAAAGAAAACTTCCCACATATCATGAAAAATGAAAAAATATTTAGTTAAGACACTCACTGAACTCCACTCAAGGTAGATCCCAAAAGAGGGACACCACGATATATTACACTAAAACTTGACAAAATTAAGATAACCAGACAATTTTAAAAAGAGTTAATGGCTAAATGAAAAATAGCCTGCAGACAATCCTCAGACTAATCAGCAGAAACCACACAGACAGGAAGGGAACTGGATGACATAAAAGCCCTGAAAGAAAATAATTGGCAGCCAAGAATCATATGTCCAGAAAACTGTTCCTCAAATGTGATAGCAAACTTAGGACTTTCCAGATGAACAGAAATTTAGGGAATTTCCAAAAACCAAAGCAAAATTACAAGAAGGGAGTCCTTTGGTTGGAAAATCAATGACATCAGGCAACAACTCATCTTTTAAAACCATAAAGCCATAAAGTAGAAATCAATAACAGAAAAAGGAAAAAAAAATCTGCATAACACAGGTAGTTAATGAATCTTCCTCAAATCCTGATGCCACATTCTTCTTCATATGGTCCAGCTTCTTAGATTATTTGCTCAGCATAGAAATTGAAAAGGTGTGGTGAAACAATACAATCTTGATGCACACCTTTGCTGACTTTAAACCACACTGTATTCCCTTATTTTATTCAAATGACTACCTCTTGATCCATACTGTGGGGCTTCCATGTTGCGGTGATGCTGGAAGCTAAGCCTCCAGTATTCAGATACCAGCAGGGTCACCCATGGCAGAGAGGTTTCAGCTGAGCTTCCAGACTAGGACAGACTAAGAAGAAGCCAGTAAGTCTGTTTCTGAAAAGAACTGGCCAGCAAAAACCTTACGACTGGTGGCAGAACACTGTCAGATATAATGCCAGAAAATGAGCCCTCCCAGGTTGGAAGGCACTCAAAAGACAACTAGTGAAGAAATGCTTCCTCAAAGTAGAGTCACCCTTAATGACACGGATGGAGTACAGCCTTTGGGACCTTCATTTGCTGATGTGGCATGACTCAAAGTGAGAAGAAACTTCTGCAAACATCCATTAATGATCAGAACCTGAAACGTATGAAATATGAATCTAGGAAAACTGGAAATTGTCAAAAGTGAAATGGAATGCATGTATAAATATTGACATCCTAGGCATTAGTGAGCTAAGATGGACTGATATTGGCCATTTCGAATCCAACATCCTATGGTCTACTATACCGGGAATGAAAACTTGAAGAGTGATGCTGTTGCAATCATCAACAAAAAAGACTTTGAGATCTGTCCTGAAGTATAATGCTGTCAATAATAGGATAATATCGCTATGCCTACAAATTTGCCGCGCAAATAATCCAAGAAGCTGGATTATACAAAGAAGAACAAGGCATCAGGATTAGAGGACAACTCATTAACAACCTGCATTATCAGAAGACACCACCTTACTAGCTGGAAATGAAGATTTGAGACACCTACTGACGAAGATCAAGGACCACAGCCTTCAGTATGGATTGCACCTCAACATCAGGAAGACAAAAATCCTCACAACTGGACCAGTAAGCAACATTGTCATAAATGGAGAAAGGATTGAGGTTGTCAACGATTTCATTTTACTTGGGTCCACAGTCAACACCCTCGGAAGCAGCAGTCAAGAAATCAAAAGACGCATTGCATCGGGAAACTCTGCTGAAAAGGACCTCTTCAAGGTATTCAGAAGTAAGGATGTCACCTTGAAGACTAAAATATGACTGACCCAAGCTGTGGTATTTTCAATTGCATCATATGCATGCGAAAGCTGGACTATGAACAAAAAAGACAGAAGAAGAATTGATATCTTTGAATTGTGGTGCTGGAGAAGAATGTTGAATGTACCATGGACCGCCAAAAGAACAAAAAGATCTGTTTGGAAGAAGTACAACCAGACTGTTCCTTGGAAACAAAGAAAAACCTGCATCATACATACTTTGGACACATTGTCTGGAAAGATCAGTCCCTGGGGAAGGGCATCATGCTCGGTAGAGTGGAGGGTCAGCGACAAAGAGGAAGACTCTCAACGAGATGGACTGACACAGTGGACACAACAATGAGCTTAAGCATAAAAATTATTGTGGACATGGTGCAAGACTGGGCAGCATTTCGTTCTGCAGTTCACAGGGTCACTATGAGTCAGACCCAACTCAATGGCACCTAACAACAACAGGGAAGGCCTACAAACAAAAGTAAAACAATAAATAAACCCATCAAAAAAGAAGAGATTGAAAACACAATTTTAAAACTTCTAACTGAAAAAAGCCCTGGCCCTAACAATTTTGCTGGAGACATCCACAAAACCTTTAGAGAAGAGTTAATACCACTATTACAAAAGGTATTTCAGAGCATAGAAATGGATTAAATATTCCCAAATTCATTCTATGAAGCGGGAATAATCCAGATACCAAAACCAGGTAAAGATAGGAAAAAAAAGAAAGAAAAACCCTGAAAATTACAGACCAGCATCTCCCATGAACTTAGATGCAAAGCTCTTCAACAAAATTCTAGCCAACAGAATTCAACAACACATTTAAAAAGTGATTCACCAGAAGCAATTGGGATTTATATCAGGGATGCAGGGATGGTTCAAGATTAGAAAAACAATCAATGTAATCAACACCATAAATAAAGCGAAAGACAAGGACTGCTTTATTTTATCAACTGATGCAGAAAGAGCATTTGACAAAGTCTGATACCCATTCAAGTCAAAAGCTCTCAGCAGAACAGGAAGAGAAAGGAAGAGAAAGGAAATTCCTCAACAAAAGCCAATAGCCAACATTATCCTAAATGGAGACAGTCTGAATATATTCTCTTTCAGAACAGGAACCAGCCAAGGATGTCCTTTGTCATCACTTTTTACTCAGCATGGTGCTGGAGGTTCTAGCCAGAGCAGTCAGGCATCCAAAGTGGTAAGAAAGAATTCAAAGTATCTCTATTTGTGATGATATGATCCTATGCACAGAAATCCCTAGAGTCTTCAGAAAAAAAAAAGAACTATTAGAAGAGTCCAGAAAAATATCAAGATATAAGATAAGTATATAAACATCAGTTAGATTCCTTTACACCAACAAAGAGAATACCAAAGAGGAAACCACCGAATCAATACCATTTAAAATACCTCCCAAGAAGATAAAATAGGAATAAATCTAAACAGAGATGTAAAAGATCTATACAATGAAAACTGCAAGACCTTACTGCAAGAAACCAAAAGAGATCTGCATAAGTGCAGAAACCACACTTGCTAATGGATAGGAAAACTCAAGATCATGAAAACATCTATTCTACCCAAATGATCTATAGACACAATGCAATCTCAATACAGATTCCAATGGCATTTTTTAAAGACACGGAGAAACAAATCACCAACTTCATACGGAAAGGGAAGAAGTCTCAGATAAGAAGAACGTTACTGAAAAACAAGGACAAAGTGGGAGGCCTCACACCCCGTGATTTTGGAAACTATTACACTGCCACAATAATCAAAACAGCCTGGTACTGGTACAAACACACACACATAGGCCAATAGCACAGAACTGAGAGTCCAGATATAATATCATCCACTTATGAGCAGCTGATATTTGACCAAGGTCCAAAGTCTGTAAACTGGGCAAAAGACAGTCTCTTTAACAAATGGTGTGGGCACAATTGGATACCTATCTGCAAAAAAATAAAATACCTATATCTCATACAATGCACAAAAACTAACTCAAAGTAGGTCAAAAACCTAAATATAAAATCTAAGACAATAAAGATCAGGGAAGAAAAATAAGGACAATGCTCAGAGCCTCCTTATATACAATATAAACTACAAAACATTACTACTAATGCATAAACACCAGAATAGAAAATAGATAACTGAGAACTCTTGAAAATCAAGCACTTGCTCTCATCCAAAGATTTCACCAAAAGAGTAAAAAGACATCCTACAGACTGGGGGAAAAAATTGGCTACCACTAATCTAGTCAGCATCTTATCTCCATGACCTACAAGATACTGTAAAACCTCACCAAGAAAAAGGCAAATAATCCAATTTAAAAATGGGCAAAGGAACAGAATAGTCTTTGATGGCTACAAGGGTGGGGAGGAAGGAAGAGGGTTATTCATAGATTAGATGATAGGAATTTGGTTAGGTTAAAGGAGTGACAGCACGCAGTAGAAGGCAGGTCAGCATAACTGGACTAGACCATAAATTAAAACATTTTCTAAATTCAACCCAACATTTCAAAGGACAGAGTAGTATAAACAGGGGTCTGAAAACCATGTTTTCAGGGAAAATTGAGGGTGATTGGCATAAGTAGTCTTGAGTGGTGTCTGGGTTCTTAAAGGCCAGCAATCTGCCATCTGAGGAACATCAATTGGTTCCAAGCCACCTGGAACAGATGACAATCAAAAACATCAAAGACATGAGGAATAATGCGCCCAGGAGACAGAAGGACCCATACTATCAGGAGACTACATCAGCATGAGAACAGAAATAGATTGTTCCTGTCACCACCAAAGACAGCCCCATAGGGGACAGACTGTAGAGTTATTGCTGTGATATGCTAAAAAGAGGTGTGCAGATCAAGAACTCAACTAAAAGGCCAGAACTGATGGTTTGACAACCTGGAGGGTCCCCTGAGAATATGGCCCTTGGACTTGCTGCTGGCCCAGAGCTGAACCCAATACTAAAGCCAGCACTTCAGACTGAAAATGGACTGGACGTAGGGACACAGAGTGATGCATGTTGTGTGTGTACTTTAGGGTTTAATACATATATGAGGCTGTCCTACTGGTTTCTTTTTAGAGGGGAGAGGAGAGGGTAGAGATGAGGTCATAAGGGTTGACTGAATGGATGCTGGAAGTTAAGAGTAACAAAGAAGAGGGTGAGGAGAGCAGATAGAGTTGTAGAGAGGTGGGTACTCAGGGTTTTATATGGAAAATTGAGTTCGATTGTAAACTTTCACTTAATCACAATAAAGTTTTTTTTTTTTATGTAAAGTGGGCAAAAGATATGAACAGGCACTTCACCAAAGAAGACATTCAGGCAGCTGACAGATACACAAGGAAATGTTCACAATCATTAGCCATTAGAGAAAGCCAAATCTAAACTACAATGAAATACTGTCTCACCCCAACAAGGCTGGCATTAACCCAAAAAATACAAAATGATAAATATTGGGGTGGTTTTGGAGAAACTGTAACACTTTTACACTGCTGTTGGGAATGTAAAATGGTACAACCAATTTGGAAATTGATTTGGTGCTTTCTCAAAAAGCTAGAAATAGAAATACCGTATTATCCAGCAATCCCACTTCTTAGAATATATTTTAGAGAAATAAGGGTGGTCACATGATTGGATACATGCATACCAGGATTTATTGCACCACTGTCCACAATAGCAAAAAGACAGAATCAAAGTAGGTAATAATCAAAAGATGAATGGATTAACTGTGGTATATTCACACAATAGAAAATCATGTAATGCTAAAGGACAACAATGACCCTGGGAGACATAACGTGGAGGAATCTGAGAGGCATGTTATGCTGAGTAGCATCAGCTGCAAAAGGAAAATAGTGCTTGAGGTGCTAAGGGAGGGGAGAGGAGGTATACTTACTGATTAGACAGTAGATAGGAATTGTGTTAGTTGAACGAGTGTCAGCATGCAGGAGACGGGAGGTCAGCACAGCTGGACTAAGCCAGAAGCTATGAGATTCCCTAAACATAAACCAATACCTCAAAGGACAGAGTAGCAGAGGCAGGGGTTTGGAGCCCACGGTTTTGGGGGATATCTAGCTCAACTGGTATAACATAGTTCATAAAGAAAACATTCTGTATTCTACTTTGGTAGCAACTGGGGTCTTAAAAGCTTATGAGCTGCCATCTAAGTTACTCCACTCTTCCCACCCCAGCTGGAGTTAGGGAGGAGGAAGGAAACCAAAGGCACAGGGAAAGATTAGCCCACAGGACTAATGGGCCACAACTACCACAGCCTCCACCAGAAGGAGTCCAGCACAACTGCACAGTGGCCAGGTACCACAATCAACTGTTCTGACAGGGGTCACAACAGAGTTCCAAAACAGAGCTGGAGAAAGTTGTAGAAAAAATTTCTAACTCACAAAAAAAGACCAGACTTTAGTGGTCTGACAGATACTGGAGAAAACCTGAGAGTATGAGCCCTGAGCAACCTTTTAAAACAGTACTAAAGCCACTCCTGAGGTTCATCCTTTAGCCAAAGACAAAATAGGCCCATAAAACAAAAGGAGACTGAAAGTGCACACCAGCCCACGGGCAATGACGAAAGGGCAGCAGGAGACAGGGAAGCTGGTAATGGGTAACCCAAGGTCAATAAGTGGAGAAAGTTGACACATTGTGGGGTTGGCAACCAATGTCACAAAACAATGTGTATATTAATTATTTAATGAGAAACTTACTTTCTCTGCAAACCTTTATCTAAAGTACAATTAAAAAACAATTAGTGTTTTTAGAAAGAGAAAAGATATTGCAATTATACAAATAGAATACCATCAAAAGGAAAGTTCAAAAAAGTTATGTAGCATAAAACTATTTTACAATTTAACAGGTAGGTAAAAGTTAGAAAATCTGCGAGAAAGTAGAGCAAAAATAGAATGGGGTAGAAAAAGGAGGCAGAAAAAAGCCAAGAGAGTTGGAGAGCCTGTCTAAGAAACTCTGCCTGATAGAATTCCCAGATAGAGAGGCAGAGACATCAGAAGAGAAGTCAGCAGTTGAGTAACTAAGACTGCTTCCTGAACAGAGAACATGAGTTTTCATATTAAAAGGCCAGGGCAATTTATATATTCCATGTTGATGTTTTTAAAAAAAATCTTATAAACTAGTTGTGCATATATAACTTAGATTTTTTTTAAAAAAAGGAGAAAATGAATTGAGACAATGAGTATACACTCAGTAGCTATAACGTGGTTTTTGACTTCTGTTTGTGTTGTGTTGTTAGGTGCCGTCGAGTCAGTGGTCACCCATAGTGACCCTATGAACAACAGAACGAAACACTGCTCGGTCTTGTGCCTTGTCCACAATCATTTTTCTACTTAAGCCCGTTGTTGCAACCATTGAGTCGACCCATCTTGTCAAGGGTCTTCCACTTTTTCACTGACCCTCCACTCTACCAAGCATGATGTCCTTCTCCAGGGACTGATCTTTCCTGATAACACGCCCAAAGTATGTAAGACACAGTCTTGCCAACTTTGCTTCCAAGGAGCATTCTGGTTGTACTGTTTCCAGAACAGATCTGTTTGTTCTTTTGGCAGTTCATAGCACATTCAACATTCTTCTCCAGCACCACAATTTAAAGGCATCTGTGGTGGTCAGAATTATGTCAACTTGGCTACTACCTATTTGGCTGCTGTATTAAGTGGCAGGGCGGGGTTTGTGGTGGCTCCCTGCCCCTCGGCTATCATCTCACGACCTTGGACTAGGGCTGCTGATCTCTCACATGGCCAGGAGCTCCTGCTCTCTTCTCCCAGTGTCTGGTTCTGGGACTTGAGCTAGCAGCTGTTGGGCTCATCAGTCCTTACAGTCGGCAGCTTGGGATCCACCGACCTCTAGCCTCTGTCACCTTTGCCTCGCCACCAGCTTGGGATCCACCAACCTCCAGCCTCTGTCGCTTCGTCTCACCACCAGCTTGGGATCCACTGACCTACACAACCGGTGATCTTCAACTCTGGTCTCTGACTTGCTGACCTTGGGTTCCTCAGCTTCCGTGGACACGTGAGGCTTGTGCCAGAGCTTGGGACATTCAGCTTCTGTGATTACATGAGCTGTTTCCTATATTTGTATCTATCTATCTATGTATATTTATATTATAAATCTTTCCTTGTACCTACATGGGTTACTGGTTTTGCTTCCCTAGAAAATCCAGCCTAAGACAGCATCAATTCTTCTTCTGTCTTCTCTGTTCATAGTTCAGCTTTCTCATGCATATGATGCAATTGAAAATACCATGGCTTAGATCAGGCCCGTTTCAGTCTTCAAGGTGACATCCTTACTTTTGAATACTTTGAAGAGATCCTTTGCAGCAGATTTTCCCAGTGCAATGTGTCTTTTGATTTCTTGACTGCTGCCTGCAAGGGCATTGCTTGTGGACCCAAGTAAAATGAAATAATTGACAACCTCAATCCTTTCTCCACTTATGACAATGTTGCCTACTGGTCCAGTTGTGAGAATTTTTGTTTTCCTGATGTTGAGGTGCAATCCATAAGGCTGTGTTCCTTGATCTTCATCAGTAAATGCCTCAAATCTTCATTTCCAGCAAGTAAGGTGGTTTCATCTGCATAACGCAGCTTGTTAATAATTTTTCCTCCAATCCTGATGCCTTGTTTTTCTTCTTATAATCCAATTTCTCGGATTATTTGATCAGTATACAGATTAAAAAGGTATGATGGAAGGATACAACCCTCACACACACCTTTCCTGACTTCTGTTTAGTGCTATTTATCACCTCTTTCTATCTCATGTGAAGAGTATAGACTAGAAAGGATGTATGGACATGTTGAACAATCAATGCATTTTCAAGTCAGAATACATGTTGACTATTTTTTAATTGACTTAGAAGTTACAATTTTAGTCTTACTACAAAAACTTTCTAAAATGATGGTTATTACTGGTGCCAGTAGAAAGAGAGTTGTTAAAGTAATCATTACTGTGATAACGTGGTAGTTATTAGTGCTGTTCACCAAATACTTTTGGTTCTCCCTCTTCTAGGGAGCTTACAGAACTGCACTTTCATCCTCCAAAAGATAGGAACATATGGCCAACTGCCAATGAACTATGATGAGAAGTGATGATTACACTTAATTGCTGACATCCAACCCTCCAGAACTCTTTTAGTTCTCCAAGAAGTACTGATGACATTCAAGATTGTGGCTGCTCCATCATCTTGGCTCCCTAAGGAAGGAGCAGAACCCTTACCAATGCTCAGTCAACATGTTTGAAGGTTGTTTTTCTCCTTCAGGACAACTGAGCCTTTCCTAACAGATAAACCAATGGGATGTGGTTGTACATTGAACTGTTCTCCCCACCCCCTCACACAAATAAATAAAAGTTAGAATTCTAACATCTACACTATGAAGAAGCCCTTGGGGTGTAGAGGTTAAGAGCTTGGCTGCTAACCAAAAGGTCTGCAGTTTGAATCTACCAGCTACTTATGGGAAACTATGAGGCAGTTCTACTTGGTCCAATCAGATCTCTTTGCACCAGAATCAACTGGATAGCAACAGGTTTGGTTTTCTTTTTATATCTGTGAATGTAATCCCATTTGAGAATGGAGTTTTCTTTGTCTTGTTAATGAGCCCATATCGATGTCGGTATGTCCTGAACTTAATCACTTCTGAGTTACATGGAGCAACACAGATGCAGGAGAAAGCAGATACAGAAATGAGAAACACAGACTGAGAAAGACAGAAACATGTATGTGGATTAACACGGAATAGAGGAAGGCAAAGGCTGAGACAAGGGTCTTCCCACAGAGTGAACAGAAGAGAGAGAAGCTTCCCCTACAGCCTGTGCCCTGAATTTGAACATTTAGCCTCCTAAACTGTGAGAAAATAAACTTCTGTTCTATAAAATAAAAAAGAAAACAATGTTATTTACAACATCATCAGAAGGAATAAACCACTTGGAAGTAAATTTAAACAAGAAGAGTAAGGCTTATACACTGAAAACTACAAAACACTGAAAGAAATTGAAGTCCTAAAGAAATGGAAAGATATCCCATGTTAATGGATTGGAAGACTAGGTATTAAGATGGTGATACTCCCTGAAATGATCTGCAGATTCAATACAATTCCTATCAAAGTTTCAAAAGCCTTATTTATTAATTTTTTTACAGAAATGGTATTGATTCTGAATTTCAAATGGAATTATAAAGGATCAACATAGCCAAAACAATCTTGGAAAAGAAAACAAACTTGGAAAATTCATGTGTTTCAATTTAAAAACCTACTACAAAGTTATACCAACCAAAACAGTATGATGGCACGTCTGTTGACATACAGATCAACAGAACTGAACTGAGAGCCCAGAAATAAATCCATACATTTATAGCCAACTGATTTTTTTACAAGAGTGTCCAGACAATTGAATGGAGCAAAAGTAAGTCTTTTCAACTAGTGGTTTTGAGACAACTGAATATCCACATGCAAAAGAATGAATTTGGATTCCTGTCTCACACCATAGTACATGCAAAAAGTAACCTACAGTGAATCATACCTAAACGAGAACACTATAACTATAAAAATTAGAAGAAAGCCAAAGCATACAGATTCATGGCCTTGACTTAGGAAACATTTTTTAACACATGGCCCCAAAAGTATGGGCAAAGAAAGATGAAATGCATTTCATGAAAATGAAAAACTTTTGTACAGCAAAAGATAGTACGAATAAAGTGAAAAGACAACTTACAAAATGGGAGAAAATAATTGAAAATTACCTATCTGAAAGTGTCTAATATACAGAATATATAAAGAACATTTATAATTCAACAATAAAAGATAAATAACCCACTTAAAAACTGGAGAATAGACATTTTTATAAAGAAGATGCAGATGTGTTTTATTAAGCTACATAGATACTGTGATTTTTTGTTTCTTTTTTAATAAATTAAAGGTTCATGGCAACCCCACATTTAGCCATTCTATTGGTATCGTTTTTCCAAAGCATGCATTCACTTCATGTCTCTGTGTCACATTTTGGTAATTTTTGTAATATCTCAAATTTTTTCATTGTTATTATACCTATTATGGTGATCAGTGATCTTTGATGTTACCATGGTAATTGTTTGGGAGACATGATGAACCATGCTCATATAAGACAGCAAACTTAATCGATAAATGTGTGTGTTCTGAATGTTCAACTGACTGGCCATTCCTCTGTGTCCCTTTCCTTGAGACTTTGTATTCTCTGAGACACAATATTGAAATCAGGTCATTGATAACCCTACAACAGCCAGTAAGTGTTTAAGTGAAAGAAAGAGTTACACATCTCTTCCTTTAAATCAAGAGCTAGAAATGATTAAGCTTAGTGGGGAAAACATGTCAAAAGTCAAAATAGGCCTAAAGCTAGGGCTTGAGCCAGTTAGCCAAGTTATGAATGCAAAGGAAAAGTTTTTGAAGGAAATTAAAAGAGCTATTCCAGGGAACACACAAATGCTAAGCCAGTGACAGCTTATTGCTGACAGGGAGAATGTTTCAGTAGTCTGGATAAAAGATCAAACCACCACCAAATTTCCTTAAGCCAAAACCAAATCCAGAGCAAATACCCCTTTTCAATTATGTGAAGGCTGAGAGAGATGAGGAAGCTTCCAGAAGAAAAGTCTGAAGCTAGCAAAGGTTGGTTCATGAGGTTTAAGGAAAGACATTCTAGCTACAACATAAAAGTGCAGGGTGAAACTACAAGTGCTGATGTAGACACTGCTGTAAATGATTCAGAAGACTTAGCTAAGTGGTGAAATGGCTATCCTAAACAACAGCTTTGCAATGTAGATAAAATAACCTTTTATTGGAAGAAGATACCACTTAGGACTTTCATAGACAGGGAAGAGAAGTCAATGTGTGGCTTCAAAGCTTCATAGGACAGGTTGACCCTTTGGTTAGGGGTAATACAGCTGGTGACTTTAAGTTGGAGCCAATGCTCATTCATCATTCTGAAAATCCTAGGGCTCTTAATTATTATGCTAAATCTACTCTGTCTATACTCTGCAAGTGGAACAGCAAAGTCTGGACGACAGCAAATCTGTTAACAACATCGTTTGATGAGTATGTTAAGCTCATTGTTGAGAACTACTGCTCAAAAAAAAGATTCCTTTCAAATTATCACTGTTCGTTGACAATGTACCTATTCACCCAAGAGCTGTAATGGAGATGTACAAGAACATTAATGTTGTTTTCATGCCTGCTTACACATTATCTATTCTACAGCCTATGGTTTAGGAAGTCATTTAAACTTTCAAGTCTTATAATTTAAGAAGAACATTTTGTGAGCCTGTAGCTACCACAGCTAGTGATTCATCTGATGGATCTGGGCAAAGTAAATTGAAAACCTTCTGGAAAGGATTCACTATTCTAGATGTCGTTAAGCATATTTGTGATTCATGGGAGGATGTCAAAATATAAACATAAATTTGATGGCAGTGAGTTTTTTTGTTGCTTTCTTTTTTTTTTAAAGAACTTGATTCCAACTTTCGTGAATAACTTTGAGAGCTTCAAGACTTCAGTGGAAGAAGTAACTACAGACATGATGGAAATAGCAAGCGAATTAGAAATGGAGCCCCAAGATATAACTGAACTGCAACAGATGAGGAGTTACTTCACACAGATGAGCAAAGAAAGTGACTTCTTGAGATGGAATCGATTCCTGGTAATAACATTGTTGTGAACAATGTGGAACTGACAACCAATAATTTAGAATACTGCATAAACTTAGTTGATAATGCAGTAGTAGGACTTGTGAGGACTGACTCCAGTTTTGAAAGAAGTTCTGTGGTGGGTAAAATGCTACCCAACAGCATCCAATGCTTCAGAGAAATCTTCCGTGAAAGTAAGACTCAACCGATGTGGCTAACTTCATTGTGTCTTATTTTAAAAAACCATCAAGCCACCCTCACTTTCAGCAACCACCACCCTGATCAGTCAGCAGCCGTCATTACTGAGACAAGATCCTCTACCATCAGAAAACTTTTGGCTCAGATGACAGTTAACATTATTTAGCAATAAAGTATTTTTTAGCTGAGTTACATACATCACAGTGTTTCTTAGACATAATGTTATTACACATTTAACAGACAAGAGTGTAGTGCAAACATAACATCTGTGTGAACTAGGAAACTTAAAAGACTCATGACTCACTTTCTTGCGATATTTGCTTTATTGCAATATTCACTTTATTGTGGTTGTCTGGAATAGAACCCACAATATCTCCAAGGCATGCCTGTATACAAATGGCCCATAATCACATGAAAATATACTTAACATCATTAGTCACTACCCTACCCACCCCACTGTCTTTGAGTTGTTTCCAGTTCATGGTGACCCTATAGTACAGAGTAGAACTACCCACATAGGTTTTCCTATGCATAGCAGCTAAGTGCTATGGCTGCCAACCAAAAGGTCGGCAGTTCAAATCCTCCAGGAACTTCTCGGAAACTCTGTGAGGCAATTCTACTCTGTCCTACAGGGTCACTGTGAGTCGGAATAGACTAGACAGCAGTGGGTTCTTTGGTTCTGGAATCTTTGTGGGAGCAGATCATCGGTCTTCCTCTCCGAGGAGCAACTGGTTGTTTCAATCCAGCAAACTTTTAATTTGAAGGGAAACTCTTAACTACTACACTACCAGGGTTCCTCCATTAGTCATTATCAAACCAAATTCCTTGCCATCAAGTAGACTTTGACTCACAATGACCCTACAGGACAGAGCAGAACAGCCCTTTAGAGTTTCCAAGGAACAGCTGGTGGATTCGAACTCCAGACTGCCAACCTTCTGGTAAGCAGCCAAGCTCTTGACCTCTGTGTCACCTGTTAGTCATTACCAAAACCAGAAACCAAATCTGTTGCTGTTGAGTCAATTCTGACTCATGGCATTCCTACAGAACAGAGCTGCCCCATAGAGTTTCCAAAGAGTGTCTGGTGGATTCGAACTTCCAACCTTTTGGTTAGCAGCGGTACCACTTAATCAGCACACCACCAGGGTTTCCAACAGTCATTAAGCCAAGAAACCAAGCCCTCTGCCACTGAGTCAATTCCAACTCACAGAGACCCTGTAGGACCCAGTAGAACTGCCCCACAGGGTTTCCAAGGAGCATCTGGTGAGTTCCAAGTGCTGATTTTTTGGTTAGCAACTGTAGATCTTAACCACTATCCCATAGGAAGATGCAAATAAAAACTGCAATGAGATACCTCTTCATCCCCTCTAGATGGTTGTAATAAAAAAGATAACAAGGAGCACTGGATAAGATGTGCGGAAGTTGGAACCATCCTTCACTGTTGATGGGAATAAAGAAACGATGCAGCCACTGTGGAAAACAGTTCTTCAAAAAATGAAACATAAGTTGGGTATACCAAAACCAAAATAAAACCTGTTGCTGTCAATTTCAACTCACAGTAACCCTACTGGACAGACTAGAACTGCCCTGTAGTTTACAAGGAATGCCTGGTGGACTCAAACTGCCAACCTTTTGGTTAGCAGCCATAGCACTTAACTACTATGCCACCAGGGTTTTCATCGTATGACCCAGGAATTACACTCCTCAGTATATGTCAAAGAAAATTGAAAATATATATTCATCAAAGATTTGTACTCAAATGCTTATAGCAGTATTACTCCTATTAGCCAAAAAAGTGGGAAGAACCTAATAACCATCAATTAACTACTGAATGGTAAACAAAAATTGGTATACCCACTCAATGATGTTATATTCAGCCATATCAAGGACTGAAGTTCTGGTATATGATACCATATGGATGAATATTGAGAACATTATACTAAGTGAAATAAGCCAGCACAAAAAGCCATACATTGTGTGATTCCATTTATATGAAATATTTAGAACAGGCAAATCCACAGCGACAGAAAGTAGATTAGCGGTTGTCAGGGACTGAGAAGGATGGTATGCTAACAGGTATGGGTTTCCTTCGATGTGATGAAAACATCCCGGAATTAGACAGTAGTGATGTTTGCGCAGCTTGTGAACATCCTAAAAACTCCCAATTACACACTTTCAAATGGTGAATTTTACATTATTTGAACAGCATCTCAATTCAAAAAAGAAAAATGCTCACATAACCACCAAAGTTAACAATTATCCTTTTAATATCATCACTGTTCACATTTTTAATTGTCTCCTCAAAAAATGTTTTCCAGTCAGCTTGAATCAGGTACACAACAAAGTTGGTTCACTGTAATGTCTTCAGTATCTTTTAAACTGTAGTTTTGTCCTCTGTTTCTCTTCCACCTCCTTGTAATCTATTGTTGAAAAAATCTGACTGTTGGTCCTATAGAGCTTCTCATGGGCTCGATTTTGCCATTTGCATTCCTGAGCTGCTGTTTGACATCTTCCTCTCTCCTCTGTTTCCTGTAAATTGGTTGTTAGATCTTCCTGCTTGATCAAATTCGGCTTTGATTTTTTGGCGAGATGGAAGTGGTATGCTTCCTTCAGGAGGTGCTCAGTGTTTCTCCTTATGTTGTGTTAGAAGATGCTGATCATAATCCATTAATTCATCAGGAGTGGCCCAGTGACGTGATTCTGTCATATCACCTTCATTTTCACAGCCCATCAGTTTGTTGTACTGTGGTGGCTTGCATGTTGCTGTCACAATGGAAGATATGCCACCAGGATTTCACATGCCTCCAGGCTCACCAATGGAGAACAGGATTCGGTGAAGCTTCCTAACCTGGGACTAAAATTAACCAACAAAACTCTATGTCCTAGGTGCGTACTCAAAAAAAAAAATTGAAAGCAAGGACACTGAGAGTTGTAGGCCAATGGTTGCTGTAGTATTAGTCACAAAGAGTAGAAACAACCCATGTGCCTGTCAACAGAAGAATGGATAAACAAATACGATAGAAACATATAACAGAACATTCCACCATAAAAAGAAATGAATTCTGACATATGCTACAATGCAAATGAAGCGTGAAAACATTATGTGAGGTGAAGGGCGCCAAACACAAAAGAGCAAACATTGTATGATATCACTTACATGAAATGTCTATAATAGCCAAATGTGTAGGCATAAAGGTAGATTAGTGGCTACCATGGGTATGGGATTTCTCTTTGAGACGATGGAAAGTTTAGGAAACAAATAGTGATGACGGCTGCAAAACATAGTAAATTGAATCCACACTACTGAACTGTATGTGTAAAATGATCAAAATGACAACTTTTATATTATTCCACTGTGTGTGTGTGTGTGTGTGTGTAGGGAAAGAGCTGGTTTCAAAAAAAAAAACAAGAAGTGCTGATAGATGCTGCAATATGGATAAACCTTGAAAACATTATGCCAGGTGAAAGAAAGCAAACCAAAGAAGGAACAAGCATTGTATAATCCCACTTACATGAAATAACTAAATGAATTAAGCAAATTCAGAGAGACAGAAAGTAGATTAGAAGTTATTAGAGTTGCAGGGAGAGGTTCAGGGAGTTAGTGCTCAATGTGTGTCAAGTTTCCATTCAGGGTAATGAAAAGATTTTGGAAACTATGAGTGCTGATGACTGTATGACACTGCGAATGTAATTCATAACACTGAATTGGACACCTAAAAATAGTAAGTTTTACATGATATATATTTTACCACAATTTTTTAAAAGTCATGTTAAAAAAAAGAAAGAAAGAAAGAAACCCCAATGGATCACCACAGAACATTGTCCAATACAGTGCTGGAAGATGAGCCTCCTAGGATGTACCACATTCAAAGTACACAGTGAAAAAACAATGGACTTGTGCATACCAATGACCATGAACGTGGCAGAAAGCAGGCAACATTTTGTTCCGTTGCACATGGTGTGGCTGTGAGTCAGAGTGGACTCAACAGCTACTGAAGACAATAGCATCCTTACATCAACTATGGAGCAATCTTGAGGATCAGTTCTAACAACAGAAATATAAGGCTTGATTCTTTCCCTTTAGATTGCCACGTTTCAGAACAGTAAGTTGTTTCTCTAGCATTCCGTGAAAGGGACCCGTGACATTTTGCCAACACCCAAGTGTTGGCTATTATAGATTTAAGTGTATCATGATGTACTGGGTTGACATTTTTCTTCCCACACTGCCCACCTGGACCACTGCGTGCTTCTTCAGGTGGCTCCTGAGTTCTTCTGAAGAGCTTCTTTCTTTTTCTGTATGACAAGATATTCTGGATTCCTCCCATGCATTCAGCAAAGCTCATTCTAAGGATGACAAAAATGCACAGTCCTAAGGGGTTGGTCCGCACTGCTTGTCGGAGCAAGCCCATTGAGTTTTCTCTAACAGCATATTCATCCAAATAGCCATTAGAGAGCACTACTGAACTATGAGTCATAGTTAATTCCATCACAGTGGCCTTGGCTTTGACTTAACGGTGTCAAATAATAATTCTCGCACTTAACTCTTTCTTTGGGGAAAAATACACACTGGCACATCGGCAACCCACCACACGAGTGCCAAAGGTTGTATGGTGTAGATGACAATAGCAAGTGATTACGATAATAACAGTTACCTATTATTTTTTGCCTACTATGTGCCCATCAGAAACTCCCGTGGTATAGTGGTTATAAACATTATTTCCCTCTAATCTTCACATTAGTTCTCTCACAGTATGCTGTTTGGGAGCTAAAGAAACTGAAGATGACTTGATATTTTTTGGCTTTTAAACAGGCAAGTGTCTGTAGTAGCCTTTAGTGTTCTTAAGGTCCTTGAGAGGAGTTGGTGAGGAGTTTTGGAAGAGGCAAGCAGAGGAAAGGACTTTGTAATGGAAGCTCTCCCTCACAGGGTTCCCAGCACCCAAGTGAACTCTTTAACCTTTCAAACCCTTTTTCCCACAGCTGGGCTGATCTCCATGAGGTGTTAGGAAGAAGAGTGTTTGATATTAAAGGAACCTGAGGGGAGGTGCAAGTGGCTAATTAGAAGGATCTCCATGGGGTCACTACATTTTAAAACGGAAGGTCGTTAGCTCAACTCTGTACTATTGTTGGAAAGTGTAAAGGAAATATTTTAAGGCCCACGTGCAGTCCTACTTTCTCTCCTTCATCCTGCATCACAAGAAGGGGACTCAGAACCATGTATGACAATCCCCTTCCCCCATCAGACTACTCCCAAGTGGACTGTTTTCAAAACTCTTCTGGAATCCAGTCATTATGGAGTTTTACTTTTCCATTTGTAAGAAAGCACATTAATTATAAACAGTATCTTAGTATCTTTGCAAATTGAATTGTTTTCTGAAAACAGCTAAAATGATTCAAGTCAACAGTGCCCTTCACTTTGTATGTAGACAGCTGATGAATGTTGCTTAGTTAAATCCATCCGGTTTCATACCAAAATGAAATGTAAGAGGAAAAAAAGCAAAACGTACTATGTGAAATGAATGTCGCAGAAAAAGATACCTCCACCTGTATAAGAATTATTTCAAGAAACAGCTAACATAAAGGTAAAAGTCATGCAAGACCCTGAACTATCAAGTTTAGACTCAGAACATACAGGGAAATGGCAATCTGGACACCATACATTGTTCAAGGGGCTTGGGAAATGCAATAAATTGTTCTAAAAATGATAAATGTGTGCTTCTTTATCTGTATTTTCTGATTAATGAGCAAATGTTGCCTTTGGGAGCAAGGGGGAAAAAAGAAAATCAACTCTCATTTTGAAAAATTAAAAAAATAATGAATACACCAATGTTCACTGCAGCACTACCTACAATGGTCAAGAGGTGGAAATAATTTAAATGCCCACACACAGATGACTGGATGAACAAAATACAGTACATATACACAACGGAATATGACTCAGCCATAAAGAGCAGTGACGCCCAGATACACGCTGTGACACAGATGACCCTTGAAAGCATTATGCCAAGTAAAGTCAGTCAGTCACCAAAGGACAAATATTGTATGATCTCACTTATATAAAATATCTAGAATAGACAAATGTATGACAGACCCAAGTTTATTAGTTGCTTACCGGGGACGGGAGGTAGAGATGAGGGGAGCCATTGTTTAGGAAGCAGTGAGTTTCTGTTTATGGTGACTGGAAATCTGACCATAAGTATTGGGGAAAGATGCATAACACAACTAGTTTTATTGATACCACTGAATTGTACATGTGAAAAGACTTAATTGGCATATGTTGTGTTGTGTGTGTGTGTATATATATATATACACATATATACCTACAACAATTTTTTAAAAAAAGAAAGGGAAAGGAATTTGACAAGGCCAAGGGGCTGTGGGGCCAGAGCTGGAGGACCAGGAGGGAGTTGGGGTCCAGGAGAGTCCTGTCATCACCCCCCGTCTGTCTCAGATCCTGGAGTCCAGCAGCTTCTAGCTTGATCCTCTTAATCTTCTATGTTCTCATTTTGTTCAAGGGATCGAGGTGGCAGAAAAGGGGCTGGGGGATTGAAAGCCACTGGAGTGGACTTCTTACGTTTAACAAGCAACAGTGAACGAGTTTGGCGATTCTCATTCCTGGCTGTGAATTATACAATCAGCTGTAAGCTTTTGAAAATGCCAGTTTTGCCTTCCTTCTCCATTTGTAATGGAAATATCTAACTTTTGCCATTCTGCCATTGTACTTTTGGAACCAGACAGCTTGTATTCCAGGTTTCACGGATGTAGAGGAGTTTTTGCATTTTGGACTTGGAACTGATTTATGGCTTCTGTCATATGGGATGGACATGGTTTTGCTCTGACTTTTGCTATGATGGAATGAATATGTTACATGTTTCAAAGATGAGATTTTTGGAGGGCCAAAGGATGGAGTGTTATGGATCGAACTGTGTACCCCCAAAAATGTGGTGTAGCAATTTGGCTGGGCTGTTGAGTCCCAATATTTTATAATTTTCTTACACTGTATGTTAGAGGATTAGGGTGTGACTGTAAATCCCTTCCTAAGGTCACCTCCTGCTCCACTGTAGAGGGAGTTTCCCTGGAGTGTGGCTTGTACCACCCTTTATCCTTTTATCTTATAAGAAATAAAAGGAAAGTGAAGTAAGCAGAAAATTGGTAACCTCACACCATCAAGAAAGTAGCACCGGGAGAAGAGCACGTCCTTCAGATCTGAGTTTCCTGCACCAAGATGTACCCCAATCAAAGACTGATGCAACACAAGGACTTTCCTCCAGAGCTGATGGAGAGGGAGAGCCTTCCTCTGGTGCAGACATCTTGAATTCAGGTCTGTAGCCTACTGGACTGTGTAAGAATAAACTTTTCTAGTTAAAGCCATCCAGTCTGTGGTATTTCTGTTAGAGCAATTAGCTGACTAAAACAGAATTTGGTACCTCTTCCCAGAGGTTTTTATTCAGTGGGCTTGGAGTCGAGCCCAGGCCCTATTTAAAGACTGCTGAGGTGATTGTTCCGTGAGGCCTGTGTTTGCTCTGTGCCAGTTTCCTTTGGGGGATTTTTTTCTCGTTGGGTCTTTAAAGCAACTACTCATAAATTCCATTTGACAGATGAGGAAAATGAGGCACAGGTTTCAATTTGCCTCAAGTCTAACAGTCAGTAAGTGATGAAATCAGGTTGCAAATTCAGATCTAATGTCATTTTACAGTTCACTATACACACTGCAATAGCAGCACCATGAAAATCAGTGTCAGTCTGCAAACACATTAACTAAAGGGCCCTTTAATAAAGTGAATAGGATGGTTTCTTTTTTGCGTCTTCTTTCCCTCCTGTCTTTCTTCTCTCCTTACTTCTTTTCTTCCTCCCTCCCTTTCTCCTCTTTCCCTTCCTTTTCTTCATTAAAAACACTGTGTTCATTCTGAGCTTGAACAGCTTTCAGTTGGATTCCTCAGCTGGCAAAGTAGGAGTGGTTTATGATGGGCAAATGTTGTGATGGGCAAACGTTGAACTTCACTGAGAACTATGCAATACATTTACAATACATCTATTTTTGTTTGGGGGCCACTGACAATACTGAGGCTCACACCAAAAGTGAGGCATTAGAGCCTTCTTATTTTTAATAGCAAAGACTATCACCATGACAACTAAATGCTAGCAAAACACCACACCCAGATGGAGGCACTGTGAAACGTTGACAGAAGGACAAAGGAACTGAGACAGATGCTTCTCCTCTGTCCTTGTTTCTTTACCAAGTGTTGTTTTCCATCATGACGCATGTTAACGTTACCCTCCCACCTAACACTGCCTTCAATTCAGAAAAAGTGTTCAAGTCCCCAGTCTTGCTGCCAGAGACCTAAAATCGTTTTCCAACCCTAAGTGATGCCAAAATATATTCTCCTTAAACATCTTTCACTTGGGCTCAGCAGCATTTCTAAATCTTTTCTGAACCATGGTCCCTTTAACAGTCCGGCGAAGCCTGTGGACCTCTAAAATAAAATACATATGATTACAAAGGAAACCAATCTTACTGAAATGCAATTATCAAACATTTTTAAAGCCTTGTTATATGGTAATACGTGTATTTATTTATGCACTAAGATCTGGTGGCAGGGCTGTTTACTATCATGATTGAGAAGTGGGGATGAACTGTGAGATTTCAAGAATGACTGCGGCTGTAATGTGATATGAAAATGTCTGATTTCTATTTAAGACAATCACAAGCACAGCTAATATCACTGGGATGTGTTGCCTACAATTATGATGGAGAAAATAAAACCAATTGCCAGAATCAGTTCTGACTCATGGAAACCCCCATGTGTGTCAGAGTAGAACAGTGCTTCACAGGATTTTCAATCTCTGGTTATTTGGAAGTAGACTGTCAAGCCTTTCTTCCAAGTTACCCCAGCAGGGACTCAAACCTCAAAGCTCACAGTTACCATCCCCGCACATCAGCTTCAGAGAAGGAAATGCTAAAATGCACTTAGAAGTTAGGAAAATAATGACATCATTTTTCTTTGCTCAAGTTCATAGATCCTTTGAAATCTATCCACAGACTTCTTGTGTCCATGGACCTTGGGTTAAAAAGCTCCTTGAGCAGAGAGGAATAGTGTGCAGTCACCGGACAGGGAGAGCAGTGGAAGCTGCATATAGGGGGGCATGTAAATTTATATGTGAATGTACATTTTCACTCAGTTATGTTAAATAAAAATAAAAATTAAAAAAAAAAAAGCTCCTTGACTGCAGTGGCTACCGTGTGAAGGCACAGCCTGGTAAAAGACTGAATATGAAATTAAATGTTAGGAATAATCACAATACAGGTCATTACACAGCCTTCAATGTAAACTGAACTTCCTGAAGTAATCAGTAAATATCTTCCAAAATTTTGCAAAAAATGGAGAAGTCTGGCTAACAAATGAAGATCGTAGTGAAGTCTAACCAGACATCACAGAAGTTCCAGAAAGAGGCATTTTAAAAGCGCTAGGGGTAAATAGACGACCTTCTGGTAAGTCAACCACATGAATTTTCCAAAACTCTCTGGATATCAAACCATCTGTTGGCTCTAGCCGGCCTGCCTTAATCTGAGCATACACATTCTCTAGGCTCCTTTGGTGGTCCTGGGAGCTGCCGGAGAGTTTTGAAGTAGTTCAGGTTAGCTGCTGACAAGCTGGCTCTAACAATTCACGACAGCCTTATATACAACAGAAGAAATGTTACCAGGCCTATGTCAACCACAGTTTTTGAGGACATTTGTGTTCATTGTTGTGGCTATTGGGTCCGTTGTTGTGACTACTGTGCCAATCCATCTTCCTCTCCCTTGCTGGCCCTCTACTTTACCAAACATCAGGTTCTGCAGTGACTGATCCCTCCTGATGTGCCCAAAGCAAGCTAGTTGGACAATATTCTGTTGTGATCCATATAGGGTTCTCATTGGCTGATATTCAGAAATAGATCACCAGGCCTTTTTCCCTGTTGTAGTCCTAAAGCTCCACTGAAGCTTCCACAAAGATTGCAGCCTCAGAGTAGAAGGCAGGCCAGAATAACTGGACTATACCATAAGCTAAAAAGTTTTCTAAATTCAAACAAGCATTTCAAAGGACAGAGTAGCAGGGACAGGGGTCTGGGGACCATGTTTTCAAGGGACATCAAGATCAATTGGTATAACTAGACTTTTGCTAAGACAATCTTCTGTACCCCTGTCATGGTTGGAATTGTGTCCCCCCCAAAATGTGTGCAGCCACGTGGCTGGGATATGGTTACCAGTATCTTGGGACTGTCCTCCATTGTGTGGTTTTGCTAACCTGTATGTTAAAGGATTAGGGTGGGGCTGTAAATTCCTGCTGTGGGGGGAGTTTCCCTGGAGTATGGCTTGCCCCACCCTTAATGCTTTTAGCTTGCAAGGAATAAAAGGAAAAGAAACAAAGGACAATTTGAGAACCTCGCTACCATCAAGCAAGCAGCACCGGGAGCAGAGCATGTCCTTCAGACCAGAGGTTCTTGCGTGAGGACGCTCCCTGGACAAAGACTGATGCAATACCGGACTTTCCTCCAGAGCCGACAAGGGGAAAGTCTTTCACTGGAGCAGACACCCTGAATATGGACTTGCAACCTACCGGACTGTGTAAGAATAAATCTTTCTTTGTTAAAGCCATCCACTCTGTGGTATTTCTGTTAGAGCAGCCCTAGCTGACTAAAACAACCCCATATTGGTGAGTGGCACCTGGAGTCTTAAAAGCCAGCAAGCTGCCTTCTAAGGAACATCAAATTGTCCCAACCTCCCTGGAGAATATCAAACACATGAGGAAAAATGAGCCCAGGAGACAGAAGAACCTGTATGATTGGGACATTACACCAGCTGGAGAACAAAAGAACTAGATGGTGCCCAGCCACCACCAAAGACGGCCCTGACAGAGAACGCAGTGTAGAGTCCCTGATGTAGCACAATAGAAAGAGCTGTACAGATCTAGAACTCTATGAAAAGACCAGACTTGATAGTCTGACACACTTAAGGGTCCCCTGAGAATAAGGCCCCTAGACTTGCTGCTAGCCCGGAGCTGAAACCAATACTGAAGCCAATACTTCAGACAAAGAGTGGACTGAACCTAGGGACACAGAGTGATGCAGGTGGTGTGTATACTTTATCGTTTAATATAGTTAAGAGGCTGTCCTACTGGTTTCTTTTTAGAAGGGACAAGAGAAAGTGGAGACGAGGAGACAAGTGTTGGTTGAATAGATATTGGAAGAGTGGAGAAGAAGAGTGTGCTGTCACAAGAGGAGGTGAACAGACAGATTTGCAGAGAAGTGGGTGCTCAGGATTTTATATGACAAATTGTCTTGGATTGCAACTTTTCAGTTAATCACAATAAAATAAAAAATAAAAAAAGATTATAGCCTTGGAAACTCTATGGGGCAGTTTTACTATGTCCTGTAGAGTCCCTATGAGTTGGAATCAACTCCATGAAGATTACTTTTTTGTTTGCTTTTTAAATTGTACTTTAGGTGAAAATTTACAGCTCAAGTTAATTTCTCATACAAAAACTTATACACATATTATTACATGACACTAGTTGCAATTCCTATAATGTGACAGTACACCTTCCATTTCCACCCCAGGTTTTCTGTGTCCATAGCAGCAGCTCCTGTGCCTTCCTGCCTTCTCAGTTGGTCTCCAGTTGGTTTCATGTATCTGCTTGAAGAAGCACACTCTTCACAGGTATTCTTTTATGCTTTACAGTCAAGTCTAATCTTTGTTTGAAGAGTGGGCTTTGGGGATGGATTTAGTCCTGGGTTTACAGAGGGCCCAGGGATCATGACATTGGGGGTTGTAAATTTCAGTTCTGCTCCATACTTCTCCCCCTCTCCACCAGGACTGTCTGTTATGTTCCCAGTCAGGGTGGTCTCATTGGTAGTAGCCAGGCACCACCTAGTTATTCCTGTCTCAGGCCGATGTAGTCTGTGGTTTATGTGGTCCTTTTGTTTCTTGGGCTAACATTTCCCTTGTATCTTTGCTGTTCTTCTTTCTCCTTTGCTCTAAGTGGGTTAGGTCTAGTTGATGCGTATTTGATGGCTGCTGGCAAGCTTTTAAGAAGACCCCAAATACCACTTATCAAAGTAGGATGCAAAATATGTTAATAAACTTTGTTATACTAATTGACCTACATGTCCCCCCAAACCATGATTACAGACCCCATCCCAGCTACTCTGTCCCTCAAAGTGTTTAGTTTTGTTCAGGGAACTTCTTAACTTTTGGTTTAGTTCAGTTGTGCTGACTTCCCCAGTATAGTGTGCTGACCTTCCCGTCACCTAAGATGATTCTTTCCTACTATCCAGTGAATTCCCCTCTCCCTCCCTCCCTCCCCTCATAACCATCAAAGACGGTTTTCTGTGTTTAAACTTTTTCTTGAGTTCTTCCAACATGGTTTCATACAGCATTTGTCCTGTTATGACTAATTTCACTCAGCATAGTGCCTTGAGAATTCATCCATCTGTGTTATGTTTTGCAGACTCGTCACTGTTCTTGATCCGCTATTCCATTGTGTGTGTATGCCATAATTTGTTTATTCATTCATACAGAGAAAGGCACCTCAGTTGTTTTCCTCTTTTTGCTACTGTGAGCAGTGTTGCAATGAAGCTTGGTGTGCACATATATATTTGTGTGATGGCTCTTATCTCTATAGAATATATTCCAAGGACTGGGATTACTGGCTCACATCATTCTTCTATTTCTAGCTTTTTAAGGAAGTGCCAAGTTGATTTCCAAAGTGGTTATACCGTATTATATTCCATATTATATTATATTCCCACCAGTGCATAAGCATTTCAGTCTCTCTACAATGTCTCCAACATTTATTATTTTGTAGTTTTTTGGATTAATACAAGTCTTATTGGGGTGAGATGGCATCTCGTTGTAGTTTTGATTTGCAATTCTCTACTAGCTAATGACTATATTCTCATGTATCTGTTAGCCCACAGTGATGGGTTTTAATATGCTTGTTATATATTCCATAAAAAAGGAAATTATTCATTTCATAAATTTTTCCATAGTATTTTGTCTTCCCAAAATAGGTGCCTCTGAAGCGTGATGTTGGGAAAGATTATTGATTACACCATGGACTTTCAGAAAAATGAACGAATCTGTCTTGGAAGAAGTACAGCCAGAACATCCCTAAGAAGCAAGGATGGTGAGACTTTGTCTCAAATACTTTGGATATGTTATCAGGAGGAGCAATTCCCTGGAGAGACTTAGGTAAAGTGGAGGGTCAGTGAATGAGACGAAGACTCTCAACAGGATGGAGCAACACAGTAGCTACAACAGTGGGGTGGAAGCATAGGAACCATTGCGAGCACAGTGCAGGACCAGGGCAGTGTTTCATTCTGTTGTACACAGAGTCGCTATGAGTCATGAGCAACTTGACAGCACCTAAGAACACCACGTTCTCTTAGTTACCCAGGGCTAGTACATCAGAAATACCACAAGTGAATGACTTTAACGATGAGAAATTTATTGTCTCACAGTCTAGGAGGCTAGAAGTCCAAATTCAGGGCTTTCTTACTGTTTGTTCTGGGGGAAAGTCCCTATCATCAATCTTTCCCTGGTCTAGGAGTTCCTCTGTGCAGGGAGGCACCCTACGTCCAAAAGACATGCTCTGCTCTCAGCACTTCTTTCTTGGTGGCAGTGGGGTCCCTCAGCTCTCCACTCAATTCTCTCTTTTAGGTCTCAAAAGAGATTGACTCAAGATACAGCCTAAGCTAGTACCTTGAGTTCTGCCTCATTAGCGCTGTAAAGGTCAGGATTTGCAACACACGGGATAATCACATCAGATCACAAAACGGTGGACAACCACACTGTGAGGAGACTCATGGTCTAGTCAGATTAACACACATTTGGGGGGTACTGTTTTAGTCAGCTAGCGCTGTCCTAACAGAAATGCTACAAGTGAATTGCTTTAGCAGTGGAAAGTTTATTCTCACACAGTCAGGTAAGCTACAGGCCTGAATTCAGGATGTCTGCTCCAGGGCAAGGCTTTCTGTCAGTCAGCTTGGGAGGAAAGTTCTGGTGTGATATCAGTCTTTGATTGGGGACAAATCTTGGTGCAGGCATCTCAGGTCTGAAGAATGTGCTCTTCTCCCGGTGCTACTTTCCTGATTGTGTGAGATTCCCAACTCTCTGCTTGCTTCACTTTCCCTTTATCTCTTGTAGAATGAAAACACAAAGGGTGGGGCAAGCTGTGGGCAACTTGGCCATGATTAGGGCAAATATTGTGGCCTGGGTGTGGGGCTTGTGAGTCTGGAATGAATGAATGCAAAACAGCCGCAAAGGGCTGGAATGTATGACATCAGACCCTGGCAAACGATGGGTCTGGACTGTTGAATGTGACCTTGGTACCCGTGCCCAGGCCTAAGTGCTTTACCTCAGGAGAGGTGGACTCACCTGAGGAAGTGGCCTTTGTTATGTTAGTTAGACAGGAAGACACCCATTTACTTTGTAAGGAACTGCCCAAACCCTATTCAAATTAAGGCCTGCTTTACCACACGTACACCTGTTTTGTTCCCTAAATAAAATGGAGCTGGATAATCCCCAAGTTGTTGCTGGGGCGTCAGAGATACCAGCTTCCCTCCTCACCACAAGTGTTTCTTGTGTGGCATTCTTCATTGGCACCATTCAGCCACAGGCAACACAGACCCGAGGAACTCCACACAAGCCATACTCCAGAGAAACTCCCTTTACAGTGGAGCAGGGAAGTGATCCCATGAAGGGATTTATGGTCCCACCCTAATCCTCTAACATACAGCATAGGAAAATCACCAAATGGAGAACAACCACAAAATACTGGGAATCACAGCCCAGCCACATGGCTGCACACATTTCTGGGGGGACACAGTTCAGTCCATAACTGGTATTCAAGTCTATCCATAACATATGTTACACTTTGTGACAGAAAAAAATTAATACTAGACATCTCACTTTGATTTTAAATGTTGTTTCTTACCAATGAAACCAAAATTTAACTGTGAAAAAGCCCTGAGCCAAACTACAAAAGTACTGACTTGCTTTTTTCACCAGAAACTGCTCTGTAGTGCTGTCAATTTGTCTTTTCCAGCTAGAGGAAAGCAGTCAGTAACAAACCCATTATTCATCCTTCAAAGAAAAAGACAGGGTGCTTCCTTAACTTGAATTTCAGGAAGTCTCATAGCTGCAAATGGATAAAGGCCCAAATTTCCAGGAGTTACTTTTATTTTCCTTTGAAGGTTGCCATGAAGATTTAACAAAGTGATGCTTCTAAAAGGCTAAGTACAAAGCAAATGCTTAGCTGATCTTTTTTTTGGTTTTGTACTTTAGATGAAGGCTTACAGAACAAACTAACTCCTTGTTAAACAATTAGCACACCTTGTTTTGTGCCACTGGTTAACAGTGCTGGGCTAGTGTACCCCGTTAGTCTCATTTTGTTTTACGGGCCTGTCTCATCTTCAGATAAAGGCTGAATCTCAGGAGCGACCGATCTCATTACTGCAACAAGAGGCTGTCTCGGGGACATCTCTTGAGCTTTCTTCAGTTTTTCCCAGGCCAGTAAGTCTATTGTTTTTTTTTTGAAAGTTAGAATTTTACTCTACACTTTTCTACAACTTTGTCTGACCCTCTGTGTGATCTCTGTCAGAGCAGTCAGTGGTGGTGGCCAGGCACCACCTAGCTGTGCCGGGTTCAGGCTGGTGGAGGCTGTGGTCGATGTGGCCCACCAGGCCTTTGGATCAATCTTTCCCTTATATCTGGATGTCTTCCTTCTCCTTTGCTCTAGACAGGATAGCACCAGTGGAGTGTCACATCCTCTTGCAAGCTTTTAAGACCCACAGTCAGGAGTTATTTTCAATGTTAACTCAGTAACCATTAAGTACTTAGTCACCATGGAAATTCACATTAAGAAAAAAATATTTAAGTTATGAAATCTCCAAAATGTTTAAGCTATGAAATCTCTAACCCACAGCCCTTGGGAGTAGCTTTTTCTTCATTTTCTTTCCTGAAGGGACACTTTTATTCTTCCATATTGCAAACTGTTTATTTAATCATGAAACAATCAAATACTACATTGCATCTTGTTCATCATTTAACCTTCATCACAGCCTGTGTGATAGGCAAAGAGGCCCAAAAATCAGCATTTATCCTAGGGTGCACAGATCTAGGGAACCCCTTTGCGTTCATCTAACAGCATAGTTGAAACCATGGGACAAAGAAGTACATTTAGCTTTTGTCTCCAGTTCCTGAAAATAACCTTTGCAATTTGCCAGCAATCAAGGTTCCTTTGTTTTCTAAAATAAATAGCCAGGTGACATGCAAACTTGTGCAAAGGGAGCCATAATACAATCAACTCTGCCTATCATTAATGAGGACTTGCCCACCTTTTGACAATTTAGAGAGAGTTAGAGAAGTTACGCAGCCACCACCCATCCATCAGTGGAGGCTTGCGCGTTGCTGTACCTTCAGAGTAGAAAAGAAAGTGGTGCAAATACTAGCCCACACTTCATGACTGTTCTGTCACAGCTGGCCCTTTGGACTGCTACACAATGTCTCAACCTACAGTGCTGCACAATCATCTTCCAACAAGACCTGGCTTATTTTGCAGTGAGTGCCAGTAGGTTCTAGCAGTTACTCCAATTTTAGCTTTCCTCCTTTTTGATATGTTTTGTGTCAGCACACCACCTAGGTAGGATTTACCAGTAGATTGTGATCAACGATTATGGGAAAAGAGCTTTGGCATTGTGGCATTTCCAGGTGGTATTGCCCCATCTGTTATTAACCCTGTGGGCAGTGTGGAGAAGTCCACGACCTATGAGTGGGAAACAGAGTTGGGGAGAAGAATAACGGGCACCCCATGATCTTCCCACAGCGACGAAACAGGCACAGGACATGTAAATCTTACAGGGCCACAGAAACTTAAGTACTGGAATTACCACAGGACACAATAGCATAAAAAGAACGGAAAAGACTTCTGTTAAAGTCACTAAGCTGTGTCAATGACTTCATAATTGCCAGAAAAATATCGAGGCTTCTGATGAATGAAAAATGAATTCACTATTCCTTCCATTCTGCTCAGAAGGAGGCTGCATTTCATTTAGCAGTATGATGCAAAAATAAATAAATAAACAGAAGCCACTTCAGATGTGTTCACAAGGTCAAGCTGAACTTCCAAAGGGAGCTTCTCCCGCTGTAGTCTCTGCCATCAGGACAGAGGCTGGGCTGAGGGGATTCCCAGCTGATGGCATCACAGGAGAAGGAGGGCCCCTTCTGAAAGATGACAGGGCCCCTCTTGGGTTCTGGTCCAAAGGCCTCTTGCCCAGAGAATAAAGGAACAGTCCTTAGTGAAGGCAAGTTTCAGGGATAGAGAATTAAGAAATATGGAAAAGCACCTCATGGAAAAGGTACAGTTGCTGCCCAGTCAGCTCTGACTTACAGAATCTCCACGTTGTATCAGAGCAGAACTGTGCTCCATAGCATTTTCAATGGCTAAAGCAGACCACCAGGCCTTTCTTCTGAGATGCTTCTAGATGGACTACAACTGCCAACTTTTTTAAATTAGCAGTCAAGTGTGTTAACCAGTGCACCATCCAGGGTCTGCATCCTGACAGAAAAGACCATCCGTACGCTCCCTTCACTTTGTGGTCCAAGCATTCTCTGACAGCCTTAGAGACTGGTGAAATGATTCACCTGAAGAAAAAATGCTTAGATACCATGTCTCTAGGCAAGTGTCTCCCCATACACAGGTATAAAAGTCTGCATTTCTACCATTTTAATTTCAGAAGTAATTTATGTTTTAAGGAAATTACTAAATTTTTTTTTATTTTTTATCGTTGTGGTAATACAAGCTCATTACAGAACATTTCAGAAAGTAAAGTAGCAGAAGAAACATTCTCGCCAGTGGGGGATCACCCAGAGATCTATTCACATCGGTCTTCATTCACTCACTCCTTCAGCAAACTTAACTCATTTAACCTGCGGCTGTGTTTGGTCGTAGTGTGCCACGCACATTCCTGAGGGAAAAGGAACAGGAAAGAGGCGCTGTCCCTGAGTCGCTCAGAGATGCAGGTGGGGAAACAGCCCACGAGGCGCCCCCGGGTTGTAGGTGGAGCTCACATTTGAGGAGGGGCCACCAAGAGACCGACGCGTCCGCACCGTCAAGGTTTACTGTGTCCACAGTGGAGACTGGAGAGGGAATATCAAGAGACTGTCACAGCAATCCCTGCGACAACCATGGTGTCCAGGCCTTATACCTAAGACGTATGCGTTCTAGTCAACTGTAGTGAAGAAATGCCAAAAAAAGAGACCCATCCTTAACATTTGGTAAATAGTCTTCCAGAAAATTTGCTGCGTATGTGTTTCGGAGGATTGTTGTGTGGTGCTATTGAGTTGTATCTGACTTATGGTGACCCTCTAGGATATTCACCTTTATAGGAGAAGATTGCCAGGTTCTTCTGTGCAGTGGCTGGTGAGTACAAACCACCAGCTTTGGCCGCTCGTTTAGCTGCTTCTTATTTTAACCATTGTGCTGCCAGGGCTCCTTTATGTAGGATTATATTGCTATTATGATTATATTTGGTGTGATTATTTCTTGGTGAGTCCACTCTTGCTTCTGCTTCTAGTAATTTCTGCTCCTCCCTCGTTTATTAAGCTAATATGTAAACACCATGAAGCACACAATTTGGGGTACACGCGCACATGCACCACCCGGTTGGCATAACAGTTAAGTGATGGGCTGCTAACCTGAAGATTGGAGTTCAAACCTATATAGAGTCTCCACAGGAAAAAGACCTGGCTATCTGCTCCTGTGAATATTACAGCCTAAAAAACCTTATAGGGCAATTCTACTCTGGGGTCACTATAAGTCAAAAATCAACTTGTCGTTAGGTAATAACCACAAATACACATGTATAAATCTGTGTAATCACCACCCGTATTAACACATTAAACATCCTTTACCTCCTCAGGCTCTTTTCCACTTGGCTCTTTTTTAACTTAGAAAAGCCAAGTGCCGTCGAGTACAAATGCATCTCCATGTAAATCAATATAGATCTACAAAATTATTTTCATTTTGCATGACATTCCATTTTATGAATGGTCCATCATTTATTTAATTAGTGGTATATTTAGGTTCTGTGCAGCTTTTATGCCAGACCACACTCATCTGGTTACTGTTGTCAGCTGCCATGGACTTGGCCCCTTACTGTGGTGACCCCACCACACACAAAACACTGCTCCTTCTTGCTCCACCCCCACGATTGGTTGCTCATTGGACCATTGTCCTCAAGGCTTTCACTGCCTGATTTTCAGAAATAGATTGTCAGGCCTTTCTTCCTAGTTCATCTCAGTCTCAAATTCTGCTGGAAACTGTTCAGCAACCTAGCAACACCCAGGCCTGCACTGACAGAGGGTGGTGACTGTGTAGAAGGTGCACGTGCCAGGAGGCCGACCAGGCCCCCCAGTGGGTGACGAGAATTCTACTACTGAACCACCACTGCCCCACCATATTTATTTATCTAATTAAAGAAAAATGTCCAAAAACTGGAAATCGTGTAAGGTAAAAATCTGTCAAAGAAGGAAACTCAAAATATTTTCCACTAAGAGAGAACAATAGATAAGTGGCAAGACTGCACCTTGTCAAAGATGGAAGATTTGCAAGATCCAGAAAAATCAGGCCATCCTATTGAGTTCCCTCACTCACAGGTTTTACTGCACCTACTTTAGGAGATAGGTTTGCTGAACCACAGCAATGTACACCGCCTAACTAACTTCCAAAAAAGTCATACTGATTGACCTCCCGACAGGGTTGTACATCTGTGCTCATTTTCCCACATCTTTTAAGTATTTCCGTCCAGAAATCCATCTTCACCTGTGTCTTTTTGCACTGGAGCTACCCAGTGCATTTTAGAAATGAGGGTTGAGAGTGTTTTACAGAGGCTGTTTGGCAAAGAAAGTTCCAGACAGATTTAGGAAGATGAGTGAAGGCCTGCACTGGTGGCAGGTAGACTCTTTCTGATGGAGAGATGCTGTAGGTCTGAAAGGGTGGTTAATGGAATGACTGTGATAGTAGATTGTTTTCTGTTAGTTTATAAAATGCTTTCACACACAGATTCTATTTTTCAAAAATCCACTGAAACTGGCCTCATCAAATGCGTTGAGAAGTGTTCTGTTCTGTTTTATAAAAGAATTTGTAGAGTTGGCTTTATTGCCTAAGTATATGGAAAAATTCACCAGTGTATCATCTAGGCCATCTAGATCTGGAGTTTTTCAGATATAACAAAACGTTCTATCATCTTTAAGATATCTCTACACTCTTCTGAGTGAATATTCATCTGTTCACTTAAACACTGACTGAGAAGAATATGCTGTGTGTTTTAGGTATACAAAAAAGATTGTCATCCTGTAGCATTAGAACCCAGTTGAAGCTACGTATGTTTAGCTCCTAAGGTAACTTTAAAAGCTTCTTGGTTTGGTTTAAGATTGTGGTTTTCTGCTTGTTTTATGGACTTTAAAAAAAACGTAGACTTAAAAATGACACAGAAATTGGCAGAAAACAGGTATAATTTAGTTCCGCATAATAGTGTAGAACCCAGACACCTAGTTGTGTATTCGAGGCCTAATATATTATCACACATGATCTACCATCTGGCCTCATCCACAGAATCACAGCCTTGATTTTCAAATACGTAAAGTTGTTTGAAAGTCCAAGACAAGAGCACCAGAATAATCCAGCCCCCCATATATTCACCCATGTTAATTCACTGACAAGAAGCTCATACATATTTTGGTTCATTAGTTGTTTATGACTGGGATCTCTATAGCATTTATGTGAAATCTCTGTCTTTGAAGTCATTGTTTCTAAGTAATCAAGTATAGCACAGAACTGCAAAATAATGAATTTGAGAAAAGTTTACTACTTGAGCAGTTTTGATTGAAAAAATATAGTTGATTTCCCTTAGTTTTTCAAGATTTTAAATAATGAAGTTGCACTTAGTTAGGGTCACTCAGATATACACACTTAGTCCAGGCAAAAGAGACAATGGCTTGCTGAGCAACAAAAATATTCCATTGATTCTCAGTATAGCTACAAATAACAGCTTTGATGTCCCAGACTTAAATATTGAGACTAGGCAAAAATTAATAAATAAATACAAACTTCACATAAGGGAATTTTTTTACAAAACAGAGGTACCTGACATGGTCAATTTGAGGTTGTAGTACAATCTTTGGTTGCTAGTTTCATTTTCACCCAACCACAGACATCTTCACGCTGTTTCTAAGAAAGGAATGTCTAATAATCATGATGTAGCCTGTGACACCCACTCCCCACACTTGTAATTACCATATTGTAATCACTCTAAACCAACCCAAACCTACTGCTGTAGAGTCCATTCCAACTCATAGCAACCCTATATGATAGAGTAGAACTGCCCCATAGCGTTTCCAAGGAGCACTAGGCAGATTTGAACTGCTGACTTTTTGGTTAGCAGACATAGCACTTAACCACTATGCCAACAGGGTTTATAACCAATCTAGGAGACACAGACCTTATTGACTTCCGTCAGAGGAAGTCCTGCCTTAAGATAACCTATTGCCAGTCAAGTCATGTCTTTCAATGATCTAAGCCTATAGATGTCAATAAAGTAATGTATTTCATGTTCTTTGTTCTCACCTTATGAAACATCATAGCTGAGCCACCATTTAGGATTACTGGGTTTCACCACATGCAGTTCAGTCTATCTCCAGTCCTAGTTGTCTCTTTACTTTGAATAAATCTCTAAATTTTGGAGAATTGACTCGATGACATACAACAACAACAATATAACAAGAATGGAACAAAAAAAGCCTAGTGGTCTCTCTTTTGAAATCAGCCAATGAAAATCCTATGGATCAAACTGGTCAAGTCTGCAACCAGTCACGGCACTGGTGCAGGACTGGGCAGCATCTGTGTGTTGGGTGACTCTGAGTTGGAGTGACCTGACTGCAACTAATAACAACATCATGAAAAGCACTCACAGGAACTATGCAAAAATAGCTTGCACAGCCAAGAACAGCAGCTTTTTTGGTGGTTGTTTTTGTCCATGTAGAATTAGTCCCTGCAGTTAATCTTTCTGAGCTTTCCAAGTCTTGCTGCTTTGCATAACTGACATTAACAAGTTAGCAGATTTTTAAAATTTCTTTTTATTCAACAACACAATGTTAAAACCAATAACCAATCAAAACTGGACTCCCCAAATTGTATCCCATAAAGCTGCTCTCACACACTTACACAGAGGAGGAGTTCTCTGTCCACCCTCATAATAAAAATATATCATTTACAGGTATCTATAAGTTGGCCTTCACAACGAGGCACTGTTGTAAGTGCTTTACAAGTTTATTTCACTTCATTGTCTTACCATTCCATTCAGCTGCTAAGCAAAAGGTCGGCAGTTTGAGTTCACCAGCTCCTTGGGAACGCTATGGAGCAGTTCTACGCCGTTCTACAGGGTCACTAGGAGCTAGAATCGACTTGATGTCAATGAGTTTGGTTTTTGTTTGTTTATCAATATTACACAGTTGTAATGATTATCCCTATGACAGAGGAGGAATCTGAGACATAGAGAAACTAAGTAATCTCCCCAAAGTTACCCAGCTAGTAAGTGGCAGAACCATGATCAAACCTGGGCAGCTGGTCCTAGAGTCTGTGCTATTAATCACTACATTGTGCTTCTTCCCATTCAAAAGAAAAGTAAATATAGCAAGAAACAGATATACATAAAATCAAACCGCACATCTGGGTTGTCAAACTTTTTTCAGAGGAGCCTGAGCATCTTGCATATTCAGCACCAGTTGGTGATGACAGTCATTGTCCAGACACAATTGTGTAGTAATAAAGGGTGTCCTAGAAAGAACTCGGAAACCCTGGTGGCACAGAGCAGTTAAGAGCTATGGCTGCCAACCAAGAAGTCAGCAGTTCAAATCCACCAGACGCTCCTTGGAAACACTACGAAGCAGTTTTATTCTGGCCTTCAGGGGTTGGAATCCACAGTAATGGGTTTGGTTTTTTGATTGAGGACGATCTCCGCAATGATTCCACACTAGAGGCTTCCATATATATCGGGTCCCCCGGGCAAAAACAAGAGACTAAGTTATCCTAGGAAATGCCTGTTTCCTGCTTGTATGGAAGGGTTGGGGACAGCAGTCAATGCTCGGTGTTGCATGTGTAGAAACCAAATCAAAATCCAAGGTTAAACTCTGAAAAGGAGGGCAAGCATCACATGCAAAACTTGATGCAAGATGAAAATGAGCATCAAGCATCAAACGCAGGTAGCCAGACGCTCCAAGAGGGAGACGAAATTTCTAGTGGAGATGCAACAAGAAGCGTGCGTTGAACCTACTCTTTCATACATGTCACGTGTCTGTTACAGGCCTGAGTGAGGAAAATCAATTCAATCCATTGCTCAGGTCAATGAGCCTTGGTATGCCAAATGCTGTCCTTGGTGGGCTCATGAAATTACCTGGGAGTTACTGACTCGCAGTCTCCTCCAGACCTGCTCACTCCATCTTCGTTTTGACAAAACTCTCACCCTCAAAAGTGTACATGCATGTTAACATTTAAAGGCTGAACAACTCTGCTTGAAAACTGGACTGAAGAGGGACACATGGCAGCGCCAAAAGTTTGGCTAGAATGCTATTGTAGTAACCTCAGTAAGGAAGGGAGAGGTGTGGGGAGAAAGTATGTAGCACTTACTGTTTCAGCATCCTATGCCGAAAAGCTCTGTGACAGCTGTTTTCACAAAACCTTCCCTTTCATCTTCCCAGTAATCCTGTGAGTTTTCGTCATCCCGATTTTATGGAAGAAACTAAGGTTCAAAGAAGATAGGAATCTGTGCAAAGTTACACAGGCATTGATCAAACTTGTGACTACTTAAAACTCCAATCCTCTGTCTTCCTGTCTAGGTGAGAAAGGAGGAAGTTACTACCTGCTGTCCACAGCTAATTCTGAAACACTATGGTTCCTATTAACCATTATTGCTGAGTTTGCTTTTTCTTGTTTTCTGTAATCACCTCACTTCTTTTCATTTTCATATAATGAACCTAACAAAGTGTCTAGAAAATACTTAATGTAGAAAGGATAGTCAGGATGAATGCATAACTTGAATGGTGTAATCAGTGTCACTGATTTGAACATGCGGATATTGTTAGATTGGTGGAAGTTTTGTTATGTATATTTCCACCACCATAAAAGTTTTTAAATATTCTTTTTTATTGTGATTAAGTACACAATCCAAACCAACTTTGCATGCCCACCTATCTGCAGCTCTTATACTGTTACAGGCATTACAAACAGATCCATTCTTTAAAGTTTATTTAAGTCTTAGAAGAATGGAAAATGGAAGCAAAAGCAAAATGACTAATGGCCTTGAGTTTGTGTTAGCTGGATTCAGAAAGTGCAAGTATGGAAACTGAGCAATGTATTTCTTCATAGATCAAAGATCTGAAACCCCCCTGTTCAGCGTTCCCTGTCACTGCCATGTTATGGAACTCAGCCCTGCCCTTGTGGGACCACTTACTCCAGAAATGGAGATCATTTGCCAGACGATCTATGTCAGAGGCACTCACCCCCTACCCAGTCAGTCATGGCTTAGAACTTGCCAGAGAATTAAAACTCCTCATTATCTGCAGAGCAGGCCATCAGAAATCCAGCCACACTGAAGTCAAAGACAAACCAGAAACCAAACAGATTCCTACTCACAGCCACCCCATATGACAGAGTAGAACGGTCCTGCAGGGTTTCCAAGGCTGAAATTGGTGGAAGCAGTCACATCTTTCTTCCAGAGAGACAGGTGGGTTCAAACCACTGATCTTTCAGTTAGTAGCTAATCTCTTATCTACTGTACCATCAGGGCGTCTTGAAGTCCAGGGCTTCGGGTAAAAGTGTGCAATGCAAAATTCAACTCCCCCAACTCCACCCACCTTTTTGTTTTCCTAGATACATACAAATATACACACACATATACATACACATACATATATATGTAACAAATCATTGGTCATTTTAACTATTTACTTACAGTTTCAATTGTGATCACCATGTTGTTCAACTATTCCCACTAGCTATCTTCAAATTTCCATCACTCAGTGCTCCCTAAGGAATGACTCCTCTTTTCCCTCCCTCCTGCCTACCCTGGTAGCCACCATTCAACTTTGGTTTCTATACACTTGCCTATTCTAAGTATTTTCACATAGGTGAGATCATACAATATTTTCCTTTTGTGTCAGACTTACTTCACTCAGCTAAATAATTTCAAAGTTCATCTATATTGTAGCATGTTTCTGCCCCGACCCGCGGGGCGAATCAACGGAGGAACGAGGGGGAGCCTGTGAAAATGAAGGTGGGGCAAGAAAGACGCGAAGAAATGGAGGCAAGACAAAGATTCTGATCAAGCCTCAAGGTTTTATTGTTTCAGCCCGGTATATATAGCAGTGGGAAAAGAGGGAGGGATCAAGTGACGTAGGGATCGGGTGACATTTGGAATGGGGTAGTTGTCGGCTGGGGATTGGGTATACCTAAGACTAAGGCAGTGACATCAGGCAGGAAGTTTTCGCGCGCGCGGGCCTTTTGAATTTCGCGGGTGTGGGCTTTTTCAAACTTGGCGCACGCGGGCTTTTTCAACCCTTCAAGCTTCCTGTATGTTGGGGCCTGGGGGCTTACCCATGGCTCCCGACATCTCCTCCCTTTTCGTTTTATTTGATGGGAGGTGGGCCTTAACTGGGCGAGGGGGTATTGACCAAGGCTCCTTCGCATGGAATTTATGGCTCTTGGTATCTTTTGAGGAGGAGAGGCAGAGCCGTTTTGTTGTTAAGATAGATACCAACCTCTATGCAAGCCAGGTGTGCCCCAGGGAAACGTAGAGGAGTTAATGTTAACTTTCCCTTGCAATGCTTTGCTTCGCACTCGCCCCAGTACCCATACCTCTCTTTCCAGGCTGGTAAGGAGGTAAGCATGCCTCTACTTTTCATGCTGTCCCCGTGGGGAAGAAGCTAGGGTACCCCATTTTCAGTGGCATAAGCTTCGTCAACCACCAGGCGATGGTAGTGAACTTGAATAGGTTTAGCTTGTGCAGCGTCTATTTGTTGTTTGATGAGGCTTGTTATTCTTCTGAATGCCCAAGGGCCGAAGGTCAGGAACAGCAATATACCTAAAATAGGGCCAGTAAAACTGAGAAGCAGGTTAGTGAGCCATGAAGTTCCAGTAAAGCTAAAACCAAGCGGTCCTGAACTGGTTCCCCATTCTCGTTGTCTTTGATTTAATCGCTCTCTGAGCTTAGTCATAGTGTCTTTGATGACCCCTGAATGATCTGTATAAAAGCAACATTGCTCTTTGAGGGCTGCACATAATCCACCTTCTTTAAGAAACAGTAGGTCAAGCCCCCTTCGATTTTGGAGGACCACTTCTGACAGGGACGTTAAGGAATTTTCCAAGTTAGAAATGGACTGCTCAATGGCCTTCAGATCCTCAGTTATGGCCATGTTTAGGTTGTGGAGTTGTTTAGGACCTTCTACCAAGGCTGCAGCACCAGTACCGACTCCGGCAGCTACGCCCAGGCCCAAGAGGACTGCCAAAGTTAAGGAGATGGGTTCTCTTTTAGACCTGATAGTTTGTAACTGGTATTGGGACATGAAGTTGTCTTCGGAGTGATAGATGATTTGGGGGAAGATTTGTACCATGACACAAAAGTCACGAGACTGATTAAAAACAGAGGTGGCTACACAGGGTGTGAGTCCTGTGCTACAAGCCCACCAACCTCCTGCTGGAGGGATTAGATAATGGGTATTAGAAGTGAGGGGGCTTTTTATTGTTTGGTTGCAAAGTTCTGCTTGTTGAATATTTCGGGGGGTACCGATACAGGTTCCCGTAGATCCCGAGACTGCACTAAGGGTGAGTTTTGCTTGAGATGTCCAGTGGCAACGGTGATAATTAGTTTGGTTAGAAAAATTTCACGTAAGGTGAATCCTTCATAATAAGGGGGGGTAGTGGTTAAGCATAGCCAACAGGACTGGGCCAAGTTGGGGCGAGAATAGTTGAGGGCCTGAAAGGCACCCTGTACTAGATTTAGTAATCGTTGTCCACTGGATAAGTTTGAGGTCGGGGGCGCTGGGGACAGGTTTAAGGGCGGGGATAATGGAATAGCTGAACGGGAAACAGGCACGGGCCTTGGTTTAGCGGGTAGTTGCTCGGATAGTACTGTATTTGGGCCTACTGGTTGTGACGGGGGCGTTAAAGGGGTACACTGGACATGGATGAGACCCCCAGGATTGCTCCATCCGTGCCAATAAAATTCTACGCCCCAAACCATGCCAGTAGCCCAGCGGTCAGAGTTTAGGGCTTTTCCAGAGTTAGTAAATGTGATTTTTATGACATCTTGATCTTGGGTGTTATGTTTTGAAACATAACTGTTTCCGGGGGATGCCCAGGAAAGCTGTATATAGTCTTGCTTGCCTGTACTCCATTTCCAATTTCCATCATTGGAGGTGACACAAGACCATCTGCCACAGTAGTGAGAAGGTGTGCCTCCACATTGCCAATCATTGTTTTGAGGGCAGGCATAAAAACCATGTGAATGAATGCGGGGGAGATCTTGGTGCGGTAGGGGAACAAGTTTAGCTAAGTGTAAGGTTAGCTCAGGCCATTGGTCTGGGGATGAGACCTCGGTCCTGTTGAGCTCTTCGTTTGTATTTAGGTTTACTAGTTTCCAGACATATATTGGGGGCTTAATATTTGTACATGTGAAAAGATTAATTAGCACGGTTATGAAGCTTATCTGTAAGGAGCAGCAGGTGTCTGTTTTGCAGGGAGTCTGGCTTCAGTTGTAGTGGAGCTGGGCGCAGATGGCTTTGCAACCTAAGAGGAAGAAAAGGGCTTCTCAGGGACGCTTTCCCTGGAATTGGGTTTGTGATTAACGGGCTTAACGAGGCGCTCAGGCAGCCATCGAGGGGCTCCTTCAGATGTGTCATATACAGAGGCATGGCCTCTTCCCCAGATAAGGACAGGATCAGGACCGTGCCACCTGTGGGTTATGGGGTCTTTCCACATAACCCTGGCATGCTGATCTTTAGTTTCCTGATGCCAAAGACGATCTGCTGCAGATTTTCTATTATTATCTAGTTGTAGGAAATTAAGGATGAATAAGGCATGATTTAGGAGGTTATGAGGAGAACCTCTAGTGGAACAAACAGTGTTTGTTTTAAGTTTGGACATGGTGTTTTCAAGGGTCTGGTGAGCTCGTTCTACTATGCCTTGCCCCTGAGGATTATAGGGAATGCCAGTTATGTGTTTAATTTGGAATTGACTGCAGAAGTTTTTAAAGGTCTGAGATGTGTAGCCTGGTCCATTATCTGTTTTGATTTGTTGGGGCTTCCCCATGATGGCAATACATTGGAGAACATGTGCTATAACATTTTTAGAGGCCTCACCACTGTGGAGGGTGGCATGGAGGAACCCACTACAGGTGTCAATGGTCACATGGGCATACTTGAGGTTACCAAACTCAGGAATATGGGTAACATCCATTTGCCATATTTCATTGGGGAGCAGGCCCCTTGGGTTAACTCCTAGATGGGGGAGAGGCAGGAGAGTCACGCATGCGGGACAGTCTTTAACAATTTGTCTCGCCTGTTCTCTGGTAATTTAAAACATAAGGCGAAGTGTACGGGCATTGAGGTGGTGAAGAGCATGAGCCTGTTGGGCTTTGGTAATGGGCCCTAGGGTAGCTGAGAAGACCAAGTGTGTTTGTTTATCTGCAAGGTTGTTGCCTTTGGAGAGGGGTCCTGGAAGGTCAGTATGGGCACGCAAGTGTCCAATAAAAAAGGGATGTTTTCTTTTCAGGATGAGTGCCTGAAGTTGTTGAAAGAGAGGTACAGCGTTGGAAGATGGTTTGATATAAGGAACAGTTTCCAACACAGGGACTGAGATGGCTATGTAAGCACTGTCGGTATAGAGATTGAAGGGGACATCATGCAATATGGTGAAGACCTGTAGGACGGCAAAAAGTTCTACAAGCTGGGCAGATTTAAAGGGAGACTGGACACTGCCTTCCTGTGAATCTATAACCCACGTGGCGATACCAGAGGAAGACCCATCTGAAAAAACTAGGGAGGCTCCTTCCAAGGGTTGAGTAGATGTTATTTTGGGGAAGATGAAGGAGTGCCTTTGGGCAAATTGGAGGAGTCTGTGTGCAGGATAATGATTATCTATAGTACCCTGGAATGTGATTAGGGTAATTGCCCAGTCATCATCATTCTGAGAGAGCCAGTCTGTTTGTTCCTTGGTGTAAGAAAGGATGAGTTGGTCAGGGTCCCTGCCAAAATGTTGGCGGCTCTTTTCTCGGCCCAGTCTTATAAGTTTGGCCACCAGGGAGGGATAGGTGAGGAGAACTTTATTTGGGGTGGAGGATAGATGTATCCACAGGAGAGGGCCATTCTGCCACAAAACCCCCGTGGGTGTATGTAGTGTGGCACAGACAATAAGGGCAAAGGGCTGTTCATAAGTTATGAAGGTAACCTGTTGTTGTTGTATGGCCTTTTCAACAATGTGAAGGGCTCTTTTTGCTTCCGGGTTAAGGTAACGGGGAGAGAGGGGGCTGGCATCTCCATGAAGAGTATCAAACAATGGTTTTAATTCCCCGGTTGTAAGTTTGAGGTACGGTCGGAGCCAATTAATATCTCCCAGGAACTTTTGAAAATCATTAAGTGTGTGCAGGTGAGAGGTTTTTAGGTTAAGTTTTTGAGTAGTAATTTGATTATTATTCAATTCAAAACCGAGGTAATAATAAGGGTCAGCAAGTTGTATTTTGTTCGGGGCAATTTGAAGTCCAAGGGAAGTTAGTTGGCAAGTTAGGTCCTGACTGCACCTAAGTACCTCTGAGCTGGAGGCCCCCGCCAATAAAATATCATCCATGTAATGAATGATATAAATGGAAGACCACCGACGCCTAAGAGGGTCTACAGCCTGAGCAACGAATTTTTGACACAGAGTGGGACTATTGGCCATGCCCTGAGGGAGAACTTTCCACTGATAGCGCTGCATCGGTCCTTTAAAATTAACAACTGGGAGGCTAAACGCAAAGCGTTCTCTATCAAGTGGGTGAAGAGGGATAGTAAAGAAGCAATCCTTGAGATCAATAATGATTTTAAAGTAGTCAGCTGGAATGGTGACGGAGGAGGGGAGTCCAGGTTGGAGAGCTCCCATTGTAAACATGGTTTTATTAATTTCTCTGAGGTCCTGAAGGAGTCTCCATGACCCGTTCTTCTTTTTGATCACAAATATAGGGGTATTCCAGGGAGAGGTAGTTGGTTCTAAATGTCTAGCAGCCAGCTGTTCCTGCACTAACTCTGTGGCGGCTGCGAGTTTTTGTTCAGTCAAGGGCCATTGATCTACCCACACTGGGGACTCAGACTTCCACTTAATTTTATCAGCGTGGGGTGCAGGGGAGTCAATGACCGCTAAGGAAAATTTTCACTTCCCAAGCCTGAACGATTATTTTTAGGCGTTACAGGAAGAGGCTGCTTCATGCCTTGATTATTTTTTCCCAGTCCCTGTCCCGGTAGGAAGCCCAGATTAAGCATCTGTTGAGTAACTATTTCATTTGGGCTACACATGATGACCCCCAGCTGGGATAAGACATCACGACCCCACAGATTAACAGGCAAACCCGGAACAATGTAAGGTTGAACTTGTCCTGAGTTACCTTCAGAGTCTTTCCAAGTAAGAATTTTTGAGCTTTGTTTGGGGTTGACAGACTGGCCAATGCCTTCAAGATGGGTTATTGAGGTCTCACAGGGCCAGTTGGAAGGCCAATATTTAGCTGAAATTACTGTGGCATTAGCTCCTGTGTCCATTATTCCTTCAAAAGCTTTGCCATCTAACTGGAGAGTAAGTCTTGGTCTATCGGGTGTGACTGGTTGTATCCAATATGCATCTGAGGACCCGAAAGCGACGTTAGGCCGCCGGAGAACTAAATGCCTATGGGGTGTGGGTAATAAAGGGAGCAATAAGATTTGAGCTATTCTTTGACCTGCATGTATGGATACCGGCCCTGAGGGGGCAGAAGCCAAAAGAGATATCTGTCCTGCATAATCATTGTCAATGACTCCTGGGAGGACCTGAAGACCAGCCAAGGAGGAGCTGCCTCGCCCTATTATTAATCCAAATGTTTCCGGGGGTAATGGTCCTCGGACCTCTGTAGGAATGACCTGAATGCCCTGTTCAGGGGTTAGTATTGTACTGGTGGTGGAACGGATGTCCAACCCTGCACTTCCAGGGGTGGCGCGGCAGAGGGAGCTGAAACCTGTCTCTGTGTCTGTTTTTGGGGGACGAACCTGACTGCCCCTAGGTTCTGTCCCGGGGGCGGGGCCAGGGGCTGGCCCCGCTGGGAGTTTCCCTGTTTCGGGGGAAGAGGCTGACCATTGATGTCAGTTTTGGAGTAGCAATCTGCAGCCCAATGTTTTCCCCTTTTGCACCGAGGGCACAATGAGGTAGGAGGTCCTCGAGGTTGTCTTCCCAGGGAACATTCTCGTATAAAATGGCCAGGTTGTTTGCAATTAAAGCAGGTTTTTGGTTGTGGGTGAGGGTCAAAGCCTTTAAGTGCTGCCCCTATGGCTATTCCAGTGGCATGGGAGGCTCCTATGCCTGAACAGAGTCTGACACAGTCTGAGAGGTCCTCCCTGCGATGAGGTCTTAAGGCTTCCTGACAAGAAGGGTTAGCATTTTCGAAGGCAAGGTGCTTGATAAAGGCACTGTTAGTCTCAGCTTCTCCCACTAGCCTTTCTGCAGCGTCTGTTAAGCGGCTGACGAATTCACTGTATGGCTCGTCAGGTCCCTGGCGAATTTTCGCCAGTGAAGTGGTTGCTGCACCCTTTGGGGGGAGGCGTCTCCAGGCCCTGAGGCCAGCATTTTGTATTTGTGACAATAAGCCAGGGGGAAAGTTCGCCTGCTTTTCATTGGTGTCATATGGAGCTCGCCCCAAGAGTTTATCTCTTGTCCAGGTGCAGGAGGTTTGGCTATCTTTGTTATGTTGTGCTGTCTCTCGGCATTGCTCAGCAAACTCGGTGCACCAGAGAACAAAGTTGCCCCCTGATAAGCAGGCTCGGGCCAGAAAATGCCAGTCATTAGGTGTAAGCCATCAGTCACTAAGGCTTTCAAGCAATGCTATACTGTAAGGGGCTGTTGGTCCATAGTTATTAACAGCTGACTTTAAATCTTTGATGTGTTTTACATTTAAGCGGCGATATTTTGGGGGAATAAGGCTGTCAGGTTGGGTGTCATCTGCATTAGGATTTTCAGTTTCTTCTTCCTCCACTCTAGGGCCCTCGGGCTCTTCTTCACTTTCTACTTCAATGTCTACTTGCCTGTGCTGGCTACGAGTTACCGGAAGGGTGAGGAGAGTCTTAGGATGGTCTGGGGTGACCTTTGAAACATTGCTTTGGAATTGAATTTTAGGGTCTTGGGCTAGACTAAGTGAGTTAAGCTCTTGTTCAAGGGCTTGGAGCTCTCTCTGGAGTTCCACTTGTCTATGTTTGCGGGCTACAAGTTTTTCTAATGTTGAGATATTATGATCGAGGGAGTTTTCGGTAGACTGGGGGGATTGGCCGGGTTTCTGACTGGGGGGTGGGGTGGCCGGGTTAGGAGGACCTGGAAGATAAGGGGGAGGGGCGCGAAAGGCAGGGGCTGTAAAGGTATAAGGGCAAACATCATTGTGACAATGGGCGGCTTGTTCTTCAAGAACGGCTTGGTCTTTAGGGGACAGTGTATCAGAGCCGCAGCCGCTGGCGAAGGATTTTAGGGACGGGTAAAGACCCTTAGGGGAACCAGCAAGGTCTTTTTGCGAGAGTGTGTCGGTCCCGGAGGTCTGAGACTTCTCCGGAACATCTAGAGACGCTGAGGGGCAAGGAGAGGGGGGACGGGACTGATCTTTCATGACTTTCTCACCCAACTGAGCAAGATGTTGAACATCAAGAGCACTATGAGAACTCTGAAGCACATCATCTATCAATTTCCAATAAGAAAAGCAAGTGACCGGGACCTTCTCTGGCCCAAAGGTTGCATAGTAGTCATTCAAACAATTTCCTACTCTCTTCCAGATTTGCGGGTTTATAGTGCCCTCCTGCGGGAACCACGGACAAATGTCTGCTAAGAACATAAAAAATTGAGCTAAATCTTTTTTCTTAGCCTTAATTCTCCGCATCTTGAAGGAATCTTTGATTCCTGTTAGAAAGAGCTCATGTGAGCTTAATTCTTGCCCCATAAGTTTTTCACCCACTCACCTCTATCAGATCAGACTCGCAGGGCAACTACTCCCGTGGTGATCAGGACGAGTTTGACTCACGAGCAGCTTTTCCCGTGGAAACTCCAGTCGAGCCGACTCACACCCGGTGCAGCAGCTCAGGATGCCTGGCCAGGACTTCCTTCTCCGTGGTGGGTTTCTTTCAGCAGCTCCGTACCTCGGGCCCCACGTTGAGGCGCCAGTTTTGCCCCGACCCGCGGGGCGAATCAACGGAGGAACGAGGGGAAGCCTGTGAAAATGAAGGTGGGGCAAGAAAGATGCGAAGAAATGGAGGCAAGACAAGATTCTGATCAAGCCTCAAGGTTTTATTGTTTCAGCCCGGTATATATAGCAGTGGGAATGGAGGGAGGGATCAAGTGACGTAGGGATCGGGTGACATTTGGAATGGGGTAGTTGTCAGCTGGGGATTGGGTATACCTAAGACTAAGGCAGTGACATCAGGCAGGAAGTTTTCGCGCCCGCGGGCCTTTTGAATTTCGCGGGCGAGGGCTTTTTCAAACTTGGCGCACGCGGGCTTTTTCAACCCTTCAAGCTTCCTGTATGTTGGGGCCTGGGGACTCATCCATGGCTCCCGACATGTTTCAATATTTCATTTCTATTTATGGGTTAGTAATATTCCACTGTATGTATGTACGATATTTTGCTTATCCATTCATAACCTTTTGGGTATTGTGAATATTGCTGCCGTGTACATTGGTGTATGCGTATCTTTTTTGTTTCTGCTTTTAATTGCTTGTCCCTTTTAAAGACTATCCAAGAAACTACTGTAACTTCTGCAGTAAATTCAAACCTTGAATTACATCCAAGAGAATATTCTGCAACTGTTCTACTCTGTAATACATGGCATTGCCGTAAGTTAGAATTGACTCAATGGCAATAGGTTTGGGGATTTACCAGTAACTACTTTTATTAGTTTTTCATGAGTCTTTCCTATGTCCATGCATATATAAACTAATACAAACATACATTCTTACTTTCCCCCTTTTTTACAAGCTGTTTTTCCCACTATTTACAATACTCTGCAAAATGCTCTTCTCATTTAACAATATATCCCAGACATTGATAGCATCCTTATCTTTTTACTGCTGCATATTACTCCTTTTTATGGAAGATCCATAGTTTATTTAACATAGCTTATTGATGGTCATAGGACTCCTGGTGGTGCAGTGGTTGAAGTGTCTGGCTGCAAATCAAAAGACCAGCAGTTCGTATCTGCCATCCACTTTGTGGGGGAAAAGATGTGGCAGTCTGCTTCCATAAAGATCTACAGCCTTGCAAGCCCTGCACAGCAGTTCTACTGTGTCCTGTAGGGTTGCTAGGAGTTGACATTAACTCACTAGGTTATTGAAGGTTACTTGGGTTTTTTAGTTTATAGTCTCTTATTCTTACAGCCTTATAAGTACATTTTCATGCATACTCCTGTATCTGGCTGATTAACACTCACAAATAGAGTTGTGGGATTAAAGGCTAAATGTCTCTTTAAATTGGATTAAATACTGTATTGACAAATTATCCTCTGTAGGTGTTGCTCCATTTCACAGTTCTACCAGCAATGAATGATACCTATTTGTCCAACATTTGAATTCTTTCCAGTATAATAGCTAAAATATGGTGGCTTGGTTAAGTTTAATTTGCATTTCTCTGATATGAGACAGACTAAACATATTTAAAAAAATATGTTCAAGAGCCATCACATTTCTTCTGTAAATTATTCATATCCTTTGTTTATATTTTTTCTTCTGGCTTCTCCTTTTCTTATATATTTCTGAACCTCTTTATTTTTTATTTACTTTTTCCTTTTTTTTTATTGTGATTGAGTGAAAATGTACATTCCCATATAAATTTGCATGCCCACCGAGGTCCAGTTCCCACTGCTCTCCCTGCCTGGTGACAGCACACTCTTCCTCTCTGCTCCATACATGTTATGTCCTCCCAACAATTTCCTATCCCCTCCTCTCCACCCTGTCCCCCGCCTCCAATAAGAGGTCAGCAGGATGACATCCTATAGATGCATAGAACAATAAAGTGCCTCTGTCACCAAGTCCAACCCATTCCTGTCCGAAGAGTTGACCTCCGTTATGATTTATGGACAGAGGCAGCATCAGGGTCAGGGGCCATGCTCCCAGGGGAAACCTGAGACCCGTGGACCATCAATTGCAGTCTTTTAGTAGAGATCTCAGGGTGCATCCCTTTTTATTCTTGTGTTGCCAGTGAGACTCAACTTTGTGAGCCCCATCACGGCTATCACCGGTGGTGGCTGGGCGCTATCCAGTTCTTCCGGTCACAGGTCGATATAGTCACCCACTCATAAGGGTCTGTCTTTTGGGTTCTCTTTCCCCCATGTCATTTTTGTCCTTGATAATCATCTGTTCCTGCTGATTTGGGACCATTTGGTGTACCTCAGATGGCAGCTTGGCAGCTTTAAAGACCCTAGATGCCACTCACCAATGTGGGTGCAGGATACTCTCTTAGCAAAACACTAGTTGTGCCAATTGGCCTCGATTTCCCTTGAGAGTGAACCTCATTATAATTTAAAAAGAACAGCCTTTATGTCCAGGGTAATTTCCAATATTTTTTTTTCCTGGTTTGTCATTTGTATTTCTTATGGTGGGTTTTGTTTTCATTGTTATGTTTGTGTGTGTGTGTGTGTGTGTGTATGTATGTGATGGAAATGACCAGTTTCCTATTTTCATAGCTTTTGGATTTTGAGTCATAATCAGAAAGGCTTTACCTACCACAAGAATATAAAGGGATCCTCTAGGCACCGTTTAAGAGAGTTCACCGGTCCTTTTCCCCAGAAGACAGGGATGCTGTAACCTCTTGTGAATTACCAGCATGTATTTGCATGTTAGAGACAATGACTCTCTGGCACTTGAAAAATTTACTGTCCTTGCTTTAAATATTAGAACACTTAAAATATATGTATACTTCTATTCAATCATTTCAAACCTACCACCATCCCCTCAGCCCAGCCTTCAAATTGCTTATAATAGGGCGGAGTCAAGATGGCCGACTTAAGCCCACGTCTCCTTTTATCCCTCTGGAAGCCAAGACCTGAATTGACAATCAAACAGAGCCTTCTGAGCACCTAATGAGCCTCAGGACACAGCACAGAGCTGTTAATTGGGACTTTATACCACTCAGCGAAAAATCTCCTCTCTTTCGCTGACTCCTGCTCCTGGCTAGCCCCGGCTCTCACGGACGGAAGGTAAACGCACCATTTTGACTTTTTTTTCCTCTGTCTCAGCTGGCGGGCGGAGCTGGGTCTGGCCCGGCAGCTGGACTCAGACACGCTGCTGGGGGGATAGGCAGGCGAAATTCCCATATTCTGAGAGCCAGGCTCGGGACTCTGTTAATCTAGACACTTTGAGCCTTTCGTTTTGTAGCTGCCTCAGTGGGGTTTGTGCGGAACTGCGTGGTCAGGGTGCGGAATGCCATGTTGATACCAAGATTTTAGCGGGACCTCGTTCTTAGCCTGGGAGCCAGTGCCTGCAAAACGGGACAGCGCTTCTCCGTCAGAAAAGTAGTGATTTTGCATAGTGCTGCCTACATTGGGGGCCCTGCAACAGAAGCAGAGGAATCACTGCCTCTGGGCACCTTTAGCCCCCCCCCCCGGTCTGCTGCCTGTGTGGAGGATGCCATCTTGGGTACGGTGGCCGCAGCTGGACCTAATTCTTAGCTTGGGAGCCAGAGCCTACCCACAAGAGAGCGCTTTCTTATCACAAAACCAGTACTTGACGCAGTGTTGGATAAGGCTAGGCCCTGTCAGCAGAGGCCACCAGGGCACTAGCAGTGCTGTATTCTGAACTAGTTTGTTATCATCTGGGGTTGGATACAGTGGCGCTTACTTTGTCAGATGGGAAGAGGGACCTCTACACCTGAAAACCTAACTGACTTGTGAACCGGTCAGATACCTTTTGCTTTACATTTGAAGACAGCCTAGAGAGACATTTGCAATCCATCCTCACAGTACCTCTTCCAGCTTCTATATACATACTCACATGGGACCCAAAAAGCAACAGACAGTTGTGGCATACAAGCAATCACTCATGGCTTCAGAAGGCTCCCAAACAAAGCAACCAAGGAGTATTCCGGATGAAGAAACTTTTATGAAAGCATGAGGAAGTGAATACAAATTGATTATATACAGGGCTCTTCTAGACCTTATACAAAATGCAGCAGAACAAAATGAAAAATTAAGCAAGTTGTTTGATCTGATGGAACACCAGTACTCTGAAATCCAACAGATCAAGAAGAAAATCAAAGACATAGAAACTTCCATGCAAACTCAAGAAAACAGAATGGAACAAATGGAAAAAATAATTTCTGACTTGGAAGACAGAGCTACTGATGCCAGTGTCTATGAGCAGAAATCAGAAAAAAGAAACAAGAAAAATGAAGAAACATTAAGAAGCATGTGGGACTCTATTAAGAGGAACAACCTTCGATTAATTGGAGTCCCTGAACAGGGTGAGACATCTGAGAACAGAGAGAGGATTGTTGCTGAGCTGCTGAAAGAAAACTTCCCAGAAATCATGAAGGAAGAGAATATAGACATCTCAGATGCATATCGTACGCCACCCAATATAGATCTCAAAAGAAAGACTCCAAGACATATTATAATCAAGCTTAACAAAATGAAACATAAGCAGCAACTCTTAAAGGCAGCAAGACTCAAGGCAAAGCTAACATTCAGAGGGAAACCCTGTAGGCTCTCGTCAGATTTCTCAGCAGAAACCATGCTGGCACGGAGACAGTGGCACGACACATTCAAAGTCTTGAAGGAGAAGAACTTCCAACCAAGAATTACATATCCTGCAAAACTGTCTTTCAAACACGAAAATGAAATTAAGACATTTCCAGATAAACAGAAACTCAGAGACTTTGTAAAAACCAAACCCAAACTACAAGAAATACTGAAAGAAGCTCTTGGCTTCGGCTTAGAAGAACGAAACCACTAACTTTATATTTTAGAACGACACACTACTCAATACTCATTTAGGGAAGGCTCCAAAATAAATCACAGCTTTGATTTGGAAAGAAGCAATCCAGTGATCATCATGAAAACTATGGTGTCATCATAATAAAAGAGGGATGTACTACAGTCGTTATAGTCCTTCCAGATGGAGAGGAAGATGACCAGACTGGTAGTAATTAAAATTGGGTTTATAAATAGTTTATTAAGGGGGTTCATAGGGGCAGCTGTAAAGCACAACAAAGATGTATCATACCATTTCAAGAAATCTAACACAAGAGTCTCAATAACTATAAAACCAGCTCTGAAAAAGGTGAAAAGTCAACTCACAAAAAAGAGTGTCTCAGAACAGACTAATAAGAACAACAGAGAAAACATCAACATAAAAATAAACATATCACAATGGCAGCAGTGAACACATACTTATCAATAATTACATTGAATGTGAATGGACTGAATGCTCCAGTAAAGAGACACCGAGTGTCATCTTGGATCAAAAGACACAACCCATCCATATGTTGTCTACAAGAAACTCACTTGAGACCTAAAGACAGGAACAAACTGAAAATTAAAGGATGGAAGAATATATATCAAGCTAACAATGAACAAAGAAGAGCAGGGGTGGCAATTCTAATCTCAGACAAAATCAACTTTAATGTCAAATCCACCATCGTGGACAAAGATGGACACTATTTATTGCTGAAAGGTTCAGTACACAAGCAAGACTTAACTATATTAAACATTTATGCACCTAATGTGAGAGCACCTAAATATGTTGAAGAAACACTGACTACGCTCAAAAGAGAGTTAGATGACTCCACAATAATAGTGGGAGACTTTAACACACCACTCTCATTACTAGACAGATCATCCAGAAAAAAGCTCAGTAAAGATACAGAAGACCTCAATGCCACAATAAACCAACTAAACCTCATTGATATATACAGAACTTTCCACCCCTCAGCAGACAACTACACCTTCTTCTCCAGTGCACATGGAACTTTCTCCAGAATTGACCACGTGATAGGCCATAATGCAATGCTCAACAAAATCCATACCATTGAATTATTGCAAAGCATCTTCTCAGATCATAAAGCCATCAAAGTTGAAATCAATAGCAGAAAAAACAGAGATAGAAAGTGGAACTCTTGGAAACTGAACAACATCTTGCTCAAAAAAACATGGGTTATAGAGGAAATCAGGGATCAATTAAAGAAATTCATGGATTCCAATGAGAACGAAAACACTTCTTACCAGAACCTATGGGATACAGCCAAAGCAGTGCTCAGAGGTCTGTTTATCTCCATAAATGCACACATCGGGAAGGAAGAAAGAAACCAAATCAAGGAACTAACTCTACAGCTTGAACAAGTAGAAAGAGAACAACAGAGGAACCCCTCGGGCACCGGAAGAAAGGAGATCATAAAGATTAGAGCAGAGCTAAATGAATTAGAGAATAGAAAAACAATTGAAAAAATTGAAAAGACCAAAAGCTGGTTTTTTGAAAAGATCAACAAAATTGATAAGCCACTGGCTAAACTTACTAAAGAAAAGCAGGAAAGGAAACAAATAACCCAAATTAGAAATGAGAAGGGAGTTGTCACCACAGATGCAACAGAAATCAAAAACATCATAACAGAATACTATGAAAGACTGTACTCTAACAAATTTGAAAACCTAGGGGAAATGGACCAATTCCTTGACTCATACCACCTACCCAAGTTATCACAACGTGAAGCAGAACAACTTAATAAACCCATCACAAAGGAAGAGATTGAAAAGGTCATCAAAACACTGCCAACCCAAAAAAGTCCGGGCCCAGATGGCTTCACGGCAGAATTCTACCAAGCATTTAGAGAAGAGTTACCCCCAATACTATTTAAACTATTTCACAGTATAGAAAGGGATGAAGTACTCCCAAACTCATTCTATGAAGCCAGCATAACCCTGATACCTAAGCCCGGGAAAGATCCAACAAAGATAGAGAACTACAGACCGATATCACTCATGAACTTAGACACAAAAATCTTCAACAAAATTCTTGCCAACAGAATACAACAACATATCAAGAAAATAATCCATCATGACCAAGTGGGATTCATACCAGGGATGCAAGGCTGGTTCAACATCAGGAAAACAATTAATGTGATTAACCACATAAATAACACAAAAGACAAAGATCACCTGATTTTGTCCATTGATGCCGAAAAGGCATTTGATAAAGTCCAACACCCATTCATGCTAAAAACTCTTAGCAAAGTGGGCATAGATGGCAAATTCCTCAACACAATAAGGGCCATTTATACAAAGCCAATTGCCCACATCATCCTGAATGGAGAGAGACTGAAAGACTTTCCCCTGAGATCAGGAACTAGACAAGGATGCCCACTGTCACCTCTCCTATTCAACATTGTGCTAGAAGTTCTAGCCAGAGCAATTAGACAAGACAAACAAATAAAGGGCATCTGCATCAGCAAAGAGGAAGTTAAAATCTCCCTGTTCGCAGATGATATGATTGTATATGCAGAGAACCCCAAGGAATCTATAAGTAAGTTACTCAAACTGATAGAAGAGTTCAGCAAAGTCTCAGGATACAAGATAAACATAAGTAAATCAGTAGGATTCCTTTATACCAACAACGAGACTGTTAAGGAGGAAATTATCAAATCTATACCATTTGTGATAGCCCCTAAGAAGATAAAGTACCTAGGAATTAATCTAACCAGAGAAACAACAGACCTTTACAAAGAGAACTACAAGCCCTTACTACAAGAAACTAAGAGAGACTTAGATAAATGGAAAAACCTACCCTGCTCATGGATAGGAAGACTTAACATTGTGAAAATGTCTATTTTACCCAAAGCAATTTATTTATATAATGCAATCCCAATACAAGTTCCAGCATCATTTTTTAATGAGATGGAGAAACAAATCACCAATTTTGTTTGGAAAGGGAAGAAGCCCCGGATAAGTAAGGTACTACTAAAGAAGAAGAACACACTGGGAGGCCTTTCATTACCTGACCTTAGAACATACTACACTGCCACAGTGGTCAAAACAGCCTGGTACTGGTACAAGAACAGACAAATCGATCAATGGAACAGAATTGAGACCCCAGGGATGACACCATCTGCCTATCAACAGTTGATATTCGACAAAGGCCCTAAAACATTAAACTGGGGTAAAAACAGTCTCTTCAACAAATGGTGCTGGCAAAATTGGTTATCCATCTGCAATAAACTGAATCAAGATCCATATCTTACACCTTATACAAAAACCAACTCCAACTGGATAAAAGACCTAAATATCAAACCTAAAACAATAAAGCTCATCCAAGAAAAGGTAGGAACAACAATGAAAGTTTTAATACACAATGAGGACAGACTCCAAAATCTGTCAAAGAACCCTCAATCAACAGAAGAGAAAGTAGATAAATGGGAACTATTAAGAATCAAACACTTTTGCTCATCCAAAGACTTTATTAATAGAATTAAAAGAACACCCACAGAGTGGGAAAAAATATTTGGCAACTCTATGTCAGATCGACGCCTGATCTCCATAATCTATAAGATACTACAAAATATCAATAAGAAGAAGATAAACCATCTAATTAAGCGATGGGCAAAGGAGGTGGACAGATACTTCACTAAAGAGGAGATCCAGGCAGCCAAAAAACACATGCGGACATGTTCACGATCTTTAGTTATTAAAGAAATTCAAATCAAGACTACAGTGAGATACCATCTCACCCCAACAAGATTGGCCATGATCCAGAAAACACAAAACAACAAATGCTGGAGAGGCTGCGGAGAAAGTGGAACCCTCCTACACTGTTGGTGGGATTGCAAAATGGTCCAGCCTCTTTGGAAGGCAATCTGGCGCTTCCTTAAAAAAATGGATATTGATATACCATTTGACCCAGTAATTCCACTACTTGGAATGTATCCTACAGAATCAAGGCCTTTCACACGAACGGACACATGCACCAGAATGTTTATCGTGGCACAGTCCACAATAGCAAAAAGGTGGAATCAACCCAGATGCCCAACAATAGAATGGATAGGTAAACCGTGGTACATATACTCAATGGAGCACTACGCAATGATAAAGAATAACGATGATTCCAGGAAACATCTCCTAACCTGGTTTCAACTGGAAGACATTATGTTGAGTGAGAGTAGTCAGCGACAAAAGGACAAATACTGTATGAGACCTCTACGATAAGATCTGAAAAACAGACTTGTGTATAGAAGAAAAGACTCTTTGACAGCTGCAAGGGAGGGGAGGGAGGGAGGGAGGGAGGGAGGGTGAAGGGGGAGGGTTTAGTTTAGGTAGTTACTAGAAATCTAGTTGGGAGAAAGCGGTGACAGCACACATTAGGAACAAGAACAACATTAAGTGGACTTCAGCATAACTTGAGTACTCCTTCCATCTTAACTCAATACTGCAAGGATAGAGTAGCTGGGGCGGGAGGTGGGGGACCATGCTCTTAGGCGAATTCCAGGCCAATTGGCACAACTAGCGTTTTGCTAAGAGAGCTCTCTGCACCCCACATTGGTGAGTGGCATCTGGGGTCTTAAAAGCTGCCAAGCTGCCATCCGAGGACACAGCAAATGGTCCCAACTCAGCAGGAATGGATGCTCACCGAGGGCCAAAATGGCATGCGGTAAAGACAACCGAGAAGACAGAGAGACCTACAAGAGTGGGTGTCTACATCGACCTGGGACCGGAAGAACCGGATGGTGCCCGGCCACCACCAGTGATACCCATGACAGAGCTCACAGAGAGGAGCCTCACTGGCAACACAAGAATAAAAAGAGGTGCATCATGAGATCTCCACTAAAAGACCTCAATTGATGGCCTAGCAGTTTTGGGGTTCCTCTGAGAGCATGGCCCCCGGCCCTGATGCTGCCCGTTCCCATAAATTATAACAAAGGTCCACTCTTTGGACAGGAATGGAATGGACTTGGCAATGCAGAGTAACCATATATTGGAAGCACTTTATGGTTCTATACATCTATAGGATATCATCTTGCTGACCTCTGGCTGGAGGAAGGGGAGTGGACGGAGAGGAGGGGAAAGGAGTCTGTTGGGAGGATGAGACATGTATGGAGCAGAGAGGAATAGTGTGCAGTCACCGGACAGGGAGACCAGTGGAAGCTGCATATAGGAGGGCATGTAAATTTACATGTGAATGTACATTTTCACTCAGTTATGTTAAGTAAAAAAAAAAAATTGCTTATAATAGGGCCTCTTATGTCACTAGGAAACACTGGTAGCATAGTGGGTATGTGCTATGGCTGCTAACCAAAAGCTGAGCAGTTCAGATCCACCAAGTGCTCCTTGGAAATTCTATGGAGCAGTTCTACTGTGTCCTGTAGAGTCGCTATGAGTTGGAATCGACTCAACAGCAGTAGGTAACTAGGTAACTCAGATTACTATGAGTCAGAATCGACTGGACAGCAACAGGCTTTGTTTTTTGGTTTTCTGTCTTGTTGGAGACGCTACTTCACCACCATCCTTAATATTTATGAGAAAATTAATTCCCACCACCAAAGAACTTAAACTATTTTTCTGACCCAAGTAAAACAAAAACCTTTTAACTTTCTGCTAGATCAAAGTAACATATGCTCACTATATGAAATCTAGAAATTACAGGAAGGAGTAAGCAGGAAAAAAAAGGAATTTGTAATTCTACCACCCAGAGGCAACAACTGTCATATTTCTTTTGTTTTTGTTTTTGTTTTTTTTTAAGTTTTATTATGCTTTAAGTGAAAGTTTACAATCCAAGCCAGTTTGTCATACAAAATCCCACACATACTGCTATGCAACCATAGCTGCTCTCCCTACCCTGTGACAATACATTCTTCCTTTCCACACTATATTTGCCATGTCAAGTTAGCCAATTCCTGTTCCCCTCCACCTTTTCATCTCACCTCTGTACAGGGGCTTCCCAGTTAGCCTCATGTATCTACTTTAGCCAAGAAGAATACTCTTAGCCAGTCCAATCTTGTTGGCTTTAGAAATGGTTTGTTCTACACTAACAGAAGTCCATGACTGTGTTTTCTGGGGACCCTCCAGTCTGTCAGATCATCAAGTCTGCTTTTTTTGATAGAGTTAGGGTTCTACACACCCATTTTTCTCCCACTACATTAAGGACTTTGCATTGTTTTCCCTGACAGGGCAGTCATTGGTGGTGGCCAGGTACCATCTAGTTCTTCTGGTCTCATAGTAGTCTCTGGATTACATGGCCTTTCCTGTTTCTTGGGCTCATATTTTTCTTCCATCTTGAATACCTTTCAGTGAATTAGTTTTTTGATATGTTGTCGAATTCTATTGGCTAGGATTTTCTTGAGGATTTTTGCATCCAAGTTCATGAAAGATGTTTTATAATTTTGCTTTTTGTGATCTCTGCATGGTTTTGGTATATCAGGGTTACACTGGCTTCATAAAATGAGTACGGGAGTATTCCATCCTTTTTCTATCCTCTGAGATTATGTTTAGTTATGGTGGTGTTAACTTTTCAGAGGAAACCTTGGTGGTATAGTTGTTAAGTGCTACAGCTGCTAATCAAAACACTGGTCGTTCAAACCTACCAGGTGCTCCTTGGAAACTCTATGGAGCAGTTCTGCCCTGTCTGTAGGGTCACTATGAGTCAGATTAGACTCAGCAGCAGTGGGTTTTGTTGTTGTTGTTGTTGTTTGTTTGTTTTTTAACTTCCCTGAAAGTTGGCTAGAACTTCTCCAGTGAATCCATCAGGGCCAGGGCTTTTTGTTGTTGTTGTTGTTGGGTGTTTTTTAAATATCTTTTCTTCAGGTTTATTTAGTTGTTCTACCTTTGTTTGTGTTAGTTTAGGTAGGTAGTGTGTTTCTAGAAATTTGTCCCTTTCCTGTAGGTTATCAAATTTCTTAGAGTGCAATTTTTCATGGTATTCTGTTATGATTTTTTTTTAACATCACTTAAGTCTGTTGTGATATTGCCTATCTCATTTCTTATTCAGGTTATTTGCCTTCTCTCGTGTTTTTCTTTTGTCAGTTTGGCCAACGGCTTATCAATTTTGTGATCTTTTCAAAGAAGCCAGCCAAGCCAAGTGCCATCGAGTCGGATCTGACTCATGGCAACCCTACAGCTTTTTGTTTTGTTAACTCTTTCAATAGTTTCTTCTGTACTTCATTTAGTTCTGCTCTAATTTTTATTATTTGCTTTCTTCTAGTACCTGAGTGGTTCCTTTGCTGCTCTTTCCACTTGTTAAGTTGTAATTATTCTTTCTTTTGGGTCCTTTCTTCTTTTTGGATGTGTGCATTTATTGAGGTAAAGTGATCTCTGAGCACTGCTTTTGCTTTGTCCCAAAAGTTCTGGTAAGATGTTTTCATTTTCATTTGATTCTGGAGTTTCTTTATTCCATTCTTGGTTTCTTCTATAACCTAGTAGTTTTTGAGCAAGGTGTTCTTCAATTTCCATGTGTTTGATACTTTTTCCTTGCTTTTTCTCTTACTGATTTCTACTTTTATGGCTTAGTGGTCTGAAAAGAGGCTTTACAATATTTCAGTAGCTTAGAGTTCATTAAGTCTTGCTTTGTGGGCTTATATGTGGTCTCTTCTGGAGAATGTTCCATGTGCACTGGAGAAGAAAGTATAATTGGCTGCTGTTAGATGGAATCTTCTGTATACGTCTACGAGGTCTTGTTTGATTGTGGTTTAAATCTTGTGTCTTTATTGAGCTTCTTCCTGGAGGTTCTATCCCTCACCAAAAATGGTGTGTCAAAGTATTTCTCTTACTGGGGGACTGTATATTCCTTTTTTCAATGCTGGTAAGAGTTTGTTTTGTGTATTTAGGTGCCTTATCATTGGGTGCATAAATACTTAATACGGCTTTGTCTTCCTGATGTATTGACCTTTTCATCATTGTATAGTGTCCTCACTTATTCTTTGAGGTGGGCTTTACTTTACTTTTAAAGTCTATTTTATCAGAAATCAATATTATCACTCCCACTCTATTGAATGTTGATTGCTTAATGTATTTTTTCTCATCTTGTGGTTTGTGTCTTCAAGCATGTGTCTGTTTCAGGCAGCATAAAGATGTATCGTGTTTTTTTAATCCATTCTGCGACTCCTTGAATCTTTGTGTATTTAATCCATTTACATTCAGCTTTATTTTGAGAAGTATGAGTTTAGTGCTGTCATTTTGATTTTTTTGTGTGTGAGTTCTTAACAGTTTCTTCATTCCACTTAATTTTCTGTGTTGAGTCATTTTTCTTTTTATGTTTTCTTTTCAAGTTTGTCATTGTTATTGTTTTTTTATTTTCAGAGACTTTATTTTTCATGTTTCTTTTTATTTTGGTGTATAGGACTGTTGATTTCCTTTGTGGTTGCTTAATATTTACCGCTATTTTTCTATATTTAATGTCATTTATACACAGCCAACTGTCTACATCATCCTGAATGGAGAGAGATTGAATCAGTTTCCCTTGGGAACAGGAACTAGACAAGGATGCTCACTCTCACCTCTGCTATTCAACATTATACTAGAAGTTCTAGCCAGAGCAATTAGACAAGACCAAGGAATAAAGGGCATCTACATCAGCAAGGAAGAACTAAAAATCTCCCCATTTGCAGATGATATGATTGTATATACAGAGAATCCCAAAGAATTCATAAGGAAACTACTCAAACTGATAGAAGAGTTCAGCAAAGTCTCAGGATACAAGATAAACATAAGTAAATCAGCAGGATTCCTTTATACCAACAACAAGATTATTAAGGAAGAAATTGCCAAGTCAATGCCATTTACTATAGCCCCTAAGAAGATAAACTACCTAGGAATAAATTTAACCAGAGAAATAACAGATCTTTATAATGAGAACTATAAACCCTTACTACAAGAAACTAAGAGAGACTTACATAAATAGAGAAACCTACCCTGCTCAGGATAGAAGATTTAAATTGTGAAAATGTCTATTTTACCTGAAGCAATCTACTTATATAACGCAATCTCAGTACAACTTCCAGTGACATTTTTTAATGAGATGGAGGAACAAATTACCAACTTGTGTGGAAAGGGAAGACGTCCTCAATAAGTAAAGCATTACTAAAGAAGAAGCACACAGTGGGAGTCCTCTCATTACCTGACCTTAGAACCTACTACATTGCCACAGTAGTCAAAACAGCCTGGTACTGGCGCTAAAACAGACAGATAAATCAATAGAACAGAATTGAGACCCCAGAGATGACATCATCTGCTTATGAACAGTTGGTATTCAACAAAGGCCCTATGACATTAAAATGGGGTAAAAACAATCTCTTCAACAAATGGTGCTGTCAAAACTGGATGTCCATCTGCACTATATTAAAACAAGACCCATATCTCACACATTATACAAAACCAACTCAAACTGAATAAAAGATCTAAATATCAAATCTAAAATGATAAAGCTCATCCAAAAAAAAGTTGGAACAACAATGGAAGGTTTAACACACAACGTACACAGACTTCAAAATCTGTCAAACAAATTACAATCATCAGAAGAGAAAATAGATAAATGGGAGCTACTAAGAATCAAACACTTTTGCTCCTCCAAAGACTTTATTTGTAGAATTAAAAGGCCACCTACAGAATGGGAAAAAATATTTGGCAACTCTATGTCACACTGATACCCAATCTCCGTAATCTATAAGATACTACAAAATATCAACAAGAAAATGATAAATCATCCAGTTAAGGACAGACACTTCTCTAAAGAGGAGATCCAGACAGCCAAAAAACACATGCAGACATGCTCACAATCATTAGCTATTAAAGAAATTCAAATCAAAACGACAATGAGATACCATCTCACCCCAACAAGGTTGGCCATTATCCAAAAAGTGCAAAACAACAAATACTGGAGAGGCTGTGGAGAGATTGGAATTCTCCTACACTGTTGGTGGGATTGCAAAATGGTGCAACCCCTTTAGAAAGTAGTCTGGTGCTTCCTTAAAAAGCTGGATGCAGATATACCGCTCAGAATATATCCTACAGAATCCAGGCCATTCACATCAATGGATACAGGCACACAAATGTTTATTGCAGCACAGTCCACAGTAGCAAAAAGATGGAATCAACCCAGATGCCCAACAACAGAGGAATGGATACGTAAACTATGGTATATATACTCAGTGGAACACTATGGAATGATAAAGAACAACGATAATAGCAGGAAACATCTCTTAACTGGTTTCCACTGGAGGACATTATATGGAGTGAAAGTAGTCAGCGACAAAACGACAAATATTGTATGAGACCCCTACGATAAGAACTTAAAAACAGACTCATGCATAGAAGAAGAGACTCTTTGATGGCTGCAAGGGAGGGGAGGGAGAGAAAGTGGGGAGAGGGTTTAGATTAGATAGTTAATAGAAAATTGGTTGGGTGAAATCGGTGACAGCACACATTAGAAAGAAGATCAATAATAACTGGACTTCAACACAATTTGAGTACTCCTTCCATCTTAACCCAATATTGCAAGGACAGAGTAGCTGGGGCAGGGGGCCGGGGACCATGCTGTCAGGTGAAATAGAGGCCAATTGGCACAGCTAGCATTTTGCTAAGGAGGACTCTCCGCACCCCACATTGGTGAGTGGCATCTGGGGTCTTAAAATATGCCAAGCTGCCATCAAGGGTACTGCAAATGGTCCCAACTCAACAACAACGGATGGTCACAGAGGACAAGAACAGCACTGGGGAAAGAGAACCCAGAAGACAGAGAGACCATGTGAGTGGGTCTGTACATCGACTCGTGATGAGAAGAACCAGATGATGCCCGGCCACCACCAGTGATAGTGATGATGGAGCTCACAAAATTGAGTCTCATTGGCAACACAAGAATAAATAGGAGGGTACCCTTAGATCTCCAATGAAAGACCACAGTTGATGGTTCAGGGGCTTCGGGGTACCCCTAGAAGCATGGCCCCTGGCTCTGATGCTGCCCCTGTCCATAAATCATAATGAAGGTCAACTTTTTGGAAAGCAATGGGTTGGACTTGGCTACACAGAGTGACCGTATCTTGTGGGAATTTTATGGTTCTAGGTATCTACAGGATGACATCCTGCTGACCTCTTCCTGGAAAGAGGGGGAGTAGGTGGAGAGGAGGCGATAGGAGACTGTTGGGAGGATAGGACATACATGGAGCAGAGAGGAAGAGTGTGCTGTCACCAGGCAGGGAGAGCAGTGGGAGCTGCATATAGGTGAGCATGCGAATTTATATGGGAAAGTACATTTTCATTCAACCATGATAAAAAAACGTATATTGTGCTAATAAAGTTATACATTCTAACTGAAAAAAAAAGTTAACCCTGTTTTTGGCCAAAAAAATCATCTTCATTGATGAGGCCCAGTTTGGGATCAGTGGTTTTGCTAACAAACAAAACTGTTGCGTTTGGAACAATGAGAATCCGATGGAGATTTAAAAACGTCCACTTCATCCCCCAAAAGTTACCATTTCGTACGGATTTTGGTCCAGTGGAATCATTCACCCTTATTTTTTCCAAGCTGAATGAAGAGAAGCTGTGACTGTCAATAGTGAAAGATAAAGGCCTATGATAACTGATCATTTGAGGCCCCATTTGGAAGGTGCTGTGGCAGCTATTTACCTGCAGTTCTTTTCCACACATAATGCCATCAAGTGTACTTCAAAATAAAAAAATGCAACTAAAACTTTATCATTTACACAACTTGCTTTATTCAAATTCAAAGACTAGACACCCTTATTGGAACACCCTTTATGTCTTGGTGTCTTTCTTTTGGGATCACTTTGTGTGGCATTTGATGAGCATCTTGGATGAACATCTGCTCATCTTTCGTGATACCAGGGACGTTTTCAGTCAACAAATCTTCAATAATTCTCCCTGTATTTTCTATTATCTCCCTCTGTTCTAGTACTCCAGTCATTTGTAGATTAAATCCCATTTAATTTGCAGTGTTTCTTAATTTTTTAAATACTTTTATCTGATTTTCCTCAAATATGTTGCTGTTGAGTGCTTCATCTTCAATCTCACTAATTCTGACTTTCATTGCCTCAGTTATGCTCCTTTGACTTTCTATTGAACCATCTAAATCTGAAATTTTATTGTTAGCCTTCTGAATGTCTGATTGCTGTCCTGCTATGGTTTCTTACAACCTGTTCAATTTGTCATTCTGCTATGCTGGATTTTGCCTGATAGTCTTTCAAAACATTTGAATGGTTCTGTATACTGATCTTTTGTATTCTACTGCCAATAATTCCAGGAAGTTCTCTTCATCTGGAAAATTCACTGATGCTTTGTTTGGGTAACATTTTGCCTCTATGGGATTTGATATTGACTATTGTCTCCAAGACATCAGTAAGTCATTATTTATGTTTGCATACTGTGTTCTAGCTTCATGTTTGGATTTGTTTTGAAATGCCCAAACAGACACTGAGGCCCAACTGGCATAACTAGCATATTGTTAAGAAAGTCTTCTGTACCCCATATTGGTGAGTGGCATCTGGGGTCTTAAAAGCTAGCAAGCTTCCATCTGAGGCACACCAAATTGTCCCAACTCAGCAGGAACTGACGATCGCTGAGGAGCAAAACAACATGGAGGAAATAGAACCCAGAAGACAGAGTGACCCACATGAGTGGGTGACTACATCACCATGTGACTGGAGGAACCAGATGGTGTCAAACCACCACCAGTAATAGCCGTGATGGGGCTCACAAAGTTGAGTCACACTGGCAACATGAGAATAAAAAGGGGTGTACCCTGAGAACTTCACTAAAGGACCACAATTGATGGTCCCGGGGCCTCGGGGTTGCCCTGGGAGCATGGCCCCAGGTCCTGATGCTGCCCCTGTCCATAAATCATTCCTGAAGTCAGCTCTTTGCACAGGAATGGATTGGCCTCAATGACACAGAGTAACCATATCATGTGTGCATGTCATGGTTTGAATTGTGTCCCCCCAAAAATGTGTGCAGCCATGTGGCTGGGATATGGTTCCCAGTATCTTGGAAATGTCCTCCATTGTGTGGTTTTGCTAGCCTGTATGTTAAACGATTAGGGTGGGGCTGTGAATTCCTGCTATGGGGGAAGTTTCCTTGGAGTATGGCTTGCCCCACCCTTAATGCTTTTAGCTTGCAAGGAATACAAGGAAAAAGAACCAAGGACAATTTGAGAACCTCGCTACCATCAAGCAAGCAGCACTGGGAGCAGAGCGCGTCGTTCAGACCAGAGGTTCTTGCGTTAGGACACTCCCTGGGCAATGACTGATGCAATACCGGACTTTTCTCCAGAGCCGACAAAGGGAAAGTCTTTCCCTGGAGCGGACACCCTGAATATGGACTTGCAAACTACTGGACTGTGTAAGAATAAATCTTTCTTTGTTAAAGCCATCCACTCTGTGGTATTTCTGTTAGAGCAGCCTAGCTGACTAAAACAGACTGCCCCTGTCCATAAATCATTCCTGAAGTCAGCTCTTTGCACAGGAATGGATTGGCCTCAATGACACAGAGTAACCATATCATGTGTGCATTTTATGGTTCTATGCATCCATAGGATGTTGTCCTGCTGGCCTCTTACTGGGTGGGGAGGAGAGGGTGAAAAGGAGGGAACAGGAGATTATTAGGAGGATATGACATGTATAGAATGGATAGGAGGAGTGTGCTGTCACTGGGTAGGGACAACAGTGGGAGCTGCATACAGGTGGGCATACAAATTTATATTGGATTGTATACTTTCACTCAATCACAATAAAGAAAAAGAAAAAGAAAAAAATGCCCAAACAGTCTGGTCTTATAAGCTAATTTGATTATCAAAGCTCTAATGTATTGTCTGTCACCAAGTAGTTAGATCTGTTGCTAGGCATATGAGCTCAGGAGACTGTTTACTTTTCTTTTATGGATTCAGCTTAGGTATCCAGGTGGTTGGTCACCAAATGTGTGGTGCAGGCTTTCTGCTACAGTCCTAGGTGGGCAGAGTGATTGGTGTAGGTACAGGTATCTGGTGGTATGACCTAAGAAATGTCGGGGGCTGTCAACTACCCCTGAATATCTGTGAGGAAAATGTGTCCCTTTTCATTATAATGCATAGCTTAATAGGTTTTGCAGCTGGCTTATGGGTGGCAGAGCTGTTGACTGTAAGGACTGGGAGGCATCACTTATTCTTGAACCCTTTTCACATGTGGCTAAGTCACATGGGTGGACCCACCAATCCTCAGGCCCTTGCTATTGGTAGGTGAGGACCCTGCTTGATAGGCAGAATAGTGTCAGATGTCAGGAATGTGCCTTTCCACCACATAGCTGACACAGTAAAATTAGGGTTCAGGTATATACTTTATTGTACTCTGCAAATGAATGTCTAAGTCAACCCACACAGGTCTATGCAGGGGTGAAAGGCACTGAGTATCTGTGGACCCCTTATGCCTGCACCTAGGCAAAGGAACTGTTTCTGTCTTGAGTTCCTGGCTTAAGGGAGCTGGCAGATATTTTTTCCCCTTTTTGTTAATTTGTTCCCTTCCAAGGCTAGGACAATGGTTTCAGGCATTCTTCCTACTTCCTGCCCAGGGAATGCAAGACCAGAACTAGAAGGTTCATGGATGCCACTACTGACCTCTCTGATTGGGATCACAATACAGGGCCCCAGACAGAGCAGACAAAAAATTGTAGAACAAAAAGTCCAATTCACAAAAAAGAAAAAAAGAAAAAAAAAAAACCCTTACTGGTATTACAGAAACTGTAGGAACTTCAAGACTACGGCCATAAGACACTCTTATGAATTGGAACTGAAGTCATTTCTAGAGATCACCAACAAACTAAACCATAGGAAGGCCCGTAAAATAAACAGTAACACCAAGTGGAATGTGCTCCTTAGAACAATCAATTACATGAGATCAAAAAGGGCAATACTGCCCAAAAGCAAAGATGAGGAGGAAACAAGGTGTAGAAAATAAGACAAAAGAAAAAGGGAACCTAGAGTGGAAATTAGGAGAGTGCTGACACATTGCATGGAATAGAATCAATGTCATAGAGCACTTTATGTGCAAACTATTGAATGGGAAACTAATTTATCAAGTAAGCTTTCACCGAATGCACACACACAAAACTTTTTTTTAAAAAACCAGGGGCAGAGTCAAGATGGTGGACAAGACACACATCTCCTTCATTTCCTCTGAAAACTAAGGCCTGAATTGGTAATTAAACGGAGACTTCCAGACACCCACTGAGCCCTAGGACACGGCATAGGGCTGTCAATTTGGACTACATGCCACTGAATGGGAAACTTCTTCTCTTTCACTGACCCCTGCCCTTGCTGAATGGCTGGCTCTCAGGGCCTGAAGGTAACCGGCATGTTTAACCTTTTTTCCATGGTGTTAGCCAGCAGCGGGGGTTTGGGCTTAACTGTAAGCAAAGCTCAGTCACGCTGCTGACATGATCAGTAGGCAAAATAGCTGCATTTTGAGAGCCTAGCTCTGTACTCTGAGCACCTCAGCCCCTCCACTCTCTCTTTCTGAACCTCTGCCATTGATTCGGTTGTTTGGCATCCAGCAGGACAGCTTCCATGGGACACCATTTTGTTTGATTGGGAGGTGGAGTTACCCAATCAGAGGCCTCAGCAGGGGCTAATTCCCAGGCTGGGAAGCAGTGCCAGCCTGGGGAGTGCTTTTCCAGCAGAAAAGCTGTGTTTAGCACAATGTAGTCTTACAGGTGGGGCCCGCCAGCAGATGACAGCAGGACAGTAGACCTTCCGTATTTTAAACTAGATTACAGCATCTGGGGTCAGATGCAGAGGTGCGTACATTGCCAGGTGGAAAGAGGAGTTTGCGTACCGGACAGCCTGACTGATTTTGGAAGCTGTCAAATAGCTTTTATCTTTCAAAATAAGACTACCTAGAGAAATAACTGCAGTACATCCTGATGGCATCTCCTTCAGCCTCTACTGACCCACATTATAGGGTCAGCTGACAGCCCCCCAGTGACTCTATAATAGGGCCGTGTCTTTGCCAACCAGAAGGTGGAGCCTGCTACCCGAGAGATTCCACTGGACTCAGTCACTGGAGTACATAGAGGTGACTGGTGATCACCTTCCTTCTCACACTATACTTCAGATCCTGTTAATGTAACACTGGAGAAACTACACAACCTCTAGATGCTCAAAAAGCAGCAAACCTTGGCCAGACACTTAAAGAAAAATCCACCCATTGTTCCAGAAAGCTCCCAAAAGAACCGAAGAACTTCCCAGATAAAGAAGCCTTTCTGAAACTTTTAGAGGTCAAGTACAAAAGAATTATATAGATAGTCCTCCTAAACATTATACAAAATGCAGCACAGCAAAATGAAAAATTAAGCAAGCTGTTAAAAAAAAAAAAGGAAATTGCCTTTTTTTCTGGACTGCTGCAATAGTCTTCTAAGTGTTCTCCCTGTAGCTATTCTCAAGGCATAGCAAGAGAGATCCTTTGAAAGTTTGAACTGCATCATTCATTCCTTCTCTCAAAATACTGGAATGGCTCCCATTTCCTGTCAGAATAAAAGCTGAAGTCCCTGTGGTAGTCTCCTCTCAATCAACTCCACTCCCTTTGCCCATCCATCTGTTCTCTTCCCATTGTCTTTCTCATTCACTTCCCTCCACCTCCCTGGCCTCCTAAAGGGTCCTCAGAACCCCTGGCCCTCTCTGCTTGAGAGTATTTGCAGTGGCTCTTCCCCATCTGTATTTGTTTCCTATTACTTTTGTAATGGGAGTAGTGACAGTTCAATGGTAGAACTCTTGCCTTCCATTTATCCACCTGTCAGTAAATACTTGAGTGTTGCTAGGATGATAAATTCGTTTCAGTGGCTTTTTGAGACTAAGAAGGACTAGAGAAAAAGTTGGGGTGATCTACTCCCAAAAATTAGCCAAAGAAAACCTTCTGGATCACAATAGTTTGATTCTTTTGTGTATGGAGTCACTGAGTCAGGGGCCAACTCAAGGACAGCTAACACTATTGATGTAACAAACTTAGTGCCCTAAAACAACACAGATTAATACCTCACAGTTCTGCAGATCAGAAGCCTGTGTCGGGTTAATGGCTAAAGTTGTCAATCATTTGGGCTCTTATTGGGCTGGGGAAGAATCTGTTTCCAAGACCACTCAGGTTACTGGACAGTTCACTTCCTTGTGGTTGTAGGACTGAGGTCCCTGTTTCCTTGCAGGCTGTTAACTCAAGGTCATTCTTATCTCCTCTGCATTTATCTCCTTGAATGTGGGCCCCTACATCTCAGAGCCAACAACTGCTCATGAATCCTTCTCACCCTTGGCATCTCTCCAGTGTTTCCTTCTGCTACATCTCTTTGAATCCATGTTGAAAATGTACTGTTTTATGGGTTCAGGTGATTAGATCAGGTCCTTCTACACAATACAGGATGATGTTGTTGTTAGGTGCCATCAGGTAGTTTCTGATTCATAATGACCCTATGTACAAAAAAACGAAATACTGTCCGGTCCTGTGCCATCCTCACAATCATTGCTATGTTTCAGCCCATTGTTGCAGCCACTCTGTCAATCTATCTCCTTAAGGGTTTTCCTCTTTTTTGTTGATCTTTTACTTTACCAGGCACAATGTCCTTGTCCAGGGATTGGCCCCTTCTGATAACCAGAGGTAGTGCAAGGATAATGCATACTCAAGGACAAGCTCAAAGCTGGACTCTTACTTGTCTGCAATTTCAAGATTAACAGCTATTGATAGAGGCTACATGTCAACAGAAAAGCCTTCCCCCTTTTGTCTAGCTATCTCATTTAGGTAACTTTCACATTTGTGGCACCTTGAAATGGCATTCTATGCTTCCTGGTGCCCCCTCAGACTTGCACCCCGGGGCAAGTGCAAGCATTGCCTTACAAACCCTTACTAAGCTTCTGTTGATAACACTTCCAAAGTGCATGAGATGAAGGCTCACAATCCTTGATTCTAAGGAGCTTTCTCACTGTACTTCTTCTAAGACTGTTCTTCTGGCAGTCCCTGGTATATTTAATATTGTTCGCCAATATCTTAACTAAAATGCATCAATTTTTCTTTGGTCTTCCATATGATACTTCATTGTCTGGGTTTTCCATGCGTATGTTTTATACCTTAATCCTCAAGGTCACATCTTTCACTTGTTTATTTATTTTTAGATTGTTGTTGTTAGCTTCTACCAAGGTGAATCCTAACTCGTGGGGACTCCATGTATATCAAGCATTAACCGTGCTCCACAGTATTTTCAGTGTTCTTACATTCACCCAAATATACTCTATGCCTTCGCAATTCACAGAGGCCCTCTCTTTCCCCATCAAATCTTTAGATTTTACATAAGAAATCTGGCCAGGCTGTGAATTCAACTTGTGCTCGTCAGTTTTTGGTCCCACTGGGAGGCCACAAAGAAGAAGAAAGAAGAAGGAAGACAGAAGAAGCAACAAGAGGGCGAAGCAAAGATCCTCCTAAAGAGTTGTAACACAGGCCAAGGGCTATAACAGTGCAGACTATGACAAGCCTGGAAAGAGGAGTCCTACAACAGTGTCAGTCATGAGAAACATCACGGCCAAGAGGAGTCTGTCCTCAAGAGATTAAGAGGAAGCCTATCCTGAGAGACAGAGGAAGCCTGCATGGCTGAGAGGAACTGCACTGTCCCGCACTGAAGAAGAAAAACTTTGCTTACATGCTTTCTGAGTGGGAGACTTGGAAAAGATATAGTGAACCATTTCGGGAGCCTGATGCATGAGACTGCTTTATTTCCAGGACTGAGGATAGTAACACACATTCAGAACAGCGTGGTGAGCCTCCTTCTTTGAACAGGGCACCACCGTTTCCCACTCTGTGCCAAATCCGATGCGCAAGAGATTTGGTTGCCATGCAAAATGTACACTGCCCTTATTTTCTAAAAGCTCCTAGAAGCGCTTCAACCTGTAATTCTTCCTGTTCCAATCATGGTTCCAAACTGAAAAACCAAACACACTGCTGAATAAGTTAATTCTGACTCACTGGAACACTATAGGAGAGAGTAGGACTGCTCCTTAGAGTTTCCAAGAAGCACCTGGCAGATTCAAACTGCTGACCTTTTGGTTAATAGACGTAGCACTTAACCACCATGTCACCAGGGTTTCAGGTTATGGTTTTAGTTCACCTAAACTTTTAGAATTGGAGTTTGTTCCAGTGTTGCTTTCTTAGACATGATTGAACTGGGAAGAACGTGTTCAGAGCCCTGAACAAAAGTCAAGGGCAGCAGACATAAATTACAAAGTTACATCCCTATACACCTCTGCACACATACACACAAAGTATATAGATGTATAAAAAGCCCTCGTGGCACAGGGAATGAGTGCTCATCTGCTAACTGAAAGGTCAGAAGTTTAAACTCACAAGCTGCTCTGCAAAAGGAAGATGTGGTATTCTGATCCCATAAAGCTTGTAGCCTTGGGAGCCCTAGGTGATAGTTCCACTCCTGTCCTGTAGGGTTGCTATGAGTTGGAACTGACTCAAAGGCAAGAAATTTGGATTGCTTTACTTATTTATTTAATATGACTGAGTGAAAATGTATATTCCCATATAAATTTACATGCCCACCTCTATGCAGCTTCCACTGCTCTCCCTGTCCAGTGACAGCACACTATTCCTCTCTGCTCCATACATGTCTAATCCTCCCAACAGTCTCCCTTCCCCTCCTCTCCACCCATTCTCCTTCCTCCAGCCAGAGGTCAGCAGGATGATATCCTATAGATGTATAGACCCATAAAGTGCATCCAATATATGGTCACTCTGCATCACCAAGTCCAATCCATTTGTGTCTGAAGAGTGGACCTTCGTTATGATTTATGGGCAAGGGCAGCATCAGGGCCAGGGGAACCCTGAAACCACTGGACAATCAATTGAGGTCTTTTAGTGGATATCTCAGGATGCACCCCTTTTTATTCCTGTGTTGCCAGTGAGACTCAACTTAGTGAGCTCCTCACTGGTGGTGGCCGGGCACCATCCAGTTCTTCTGGTCCCAAGTCGATGTAGGCACCCACTCATGTGGGTCTCTCTATCTTCTGGGTTGTCTTTACCCCATGTCATTTTGGTCCCCGGTGATCATCCATTCCTGCTGAGTTGGGACCATTTGCTGTGCCCTTGGACGGCAGCTTGGCAGCTTTTAAGACCCCAGATGCCACTCACCAATGTGGGGTGCAGAGAGCCCTCTTAGCAAAATGCTAGTTGTGCCAATTGCCCTCGATTTCACCTAACAGCATGGTCCCCTGCTCCTTGCCCCAGCTACTCTATCCTTGCAATATTGGGTTAAGATGGGAGGAGTATTCAAGTTATGCTGAAGTCCACTTAATATTGTTCTTGTTTCTGTGAGCTATCACCGCTTTCACCCAACCAGATTTCTAGCAACTATCTTATCTAAACCACCCCTCGTCCTCCCTCCCTCCCCTCTCTCACAGCTGTCAAAGAGTCTTTTCTTTTATACACAAGTCTGTTTTTGAGATCTTATCGTAGAGGTCTCATACAATATTTGTCCTTTTGTCACTGACTACTTTCCCTCAACATAATGTCTTCCAGTTGAAACCAGGCTATGAGATGTTGCCTGGAATCATTGTTTTTCTTTATCATTGTGTAGTGCTCCATTGAGTATATATACCATAGTTTACCTATTCATTCCTCTGTTGTTGGGCATCTGGGTTGATTCCATCTTTTTGCTATTGTGGACTGTGCTTAGATAAACATTCTGGTGCATGTGTCCGTTGGTGTGAAAGGCCTTGATTCTGTAGCATATACTCCAAGTAGTGGAATTACTGGGTAAAATGGTATGTCAATATCCATTTTTTTACGGAAGCGCCAGATTGCTTTCCAAAGAGGCTGGACCATTTTGCAACCCCACCAACAGTGTAGGAGGGTTCCACTTTCTCCACAGCCTCTCCAGCATTTGTTGTTTTGTGTTTTTTGATCATGGCCAACCTTGTTGGGGTGAGATGGTATCTCATTGTCGTCTTGATTTGAATTTCTTTAATAACTAAAGATTGTGAACATGTCTGCATGTGTTTTTTGGCTGCCTGGATCTCCTCTTTAGTGAAATGTCTGTCCATCTCCTTTGCCCATCACTTAATTGGATGATTTATCTTCTTCTTATTGATATTTTGTAGTATCTTATAGATTATGGAGATCAGGCGTCAGTCTGACACAGAGTTGCCAAATATTTTTTCTGGATTGGTTTTTATAGAGAGACATGGCGGGGGGAGCCCTGGTAGCAGAGTGGTTAAGAACTGTAGATGCTCTTTGGAAATCTTAAGGGGAAGTTCTACTCTGTCCTGTAGGGTGACTGTGAGTTGGAATTGAATCAACGGCAATGAGTTTGGTTTTGGGTTTTTATATATGTGTGTGTTAAGCTGAGCTGCAAATTAAAAAACTAAATCCATGGATGTTGAGTCAGTTCTGACTCATAGTGACCTTATATGACAGAGTAGAACTGCCCCACAGAGTTTCCAAGGACAGCCTGATGGATTTGAACTGTGAACCTTTTTGGTTACTAGCCATCGCACTTAACCACTGCATCACCAACAAATTAGAGAGGTACTAAAAGCCCACAGATTATGTCTGTGAAGAGGACTGTATTTATTACAAATTCTCAAGACAATTAGTTTTTTTTTTTTAAGTCCAGATAACTAAAATTTAAATCCATAAGAGTACAGCAAAAAAACAAGTCATGCTTCTTACCCACCAAAATAGATCAAGCAAAAAATTGAATCTGGCTCTATGTCTTAAAAATTCTTTACATTTACAGTTGGGTAAATAGTAAAGAAGAGCTATCTAAGGGAATGATAGTCCTGCCCAGTAATTGCCTTGTCTCTTGGTTTTCAAAGCTCCTATCTTTACAAGTCAGTAAGCATGAAGCTTTATCAGTGATCTCCCTGCCAACCCTGATTGTGCATTAAAACCACCTGGGGAGTTCACTAAGCACACGGAGGCCCAGGAGCTTCCCTAGGTATTTTATTTGCTTCAGTTTTTTGGTTTTTTTTTTTTTCTGAGTTTCTCAGGTGATTCCAATGTGCAGCCAGGACTTAATCTAATAGTTTAAAAATACCACCCATATGTAAAATGTCCATATCATTGTTTCTATAACACAGATATCTCAATCTCTTTCATATTACTGTCCCACTGCTTCAGCTCATATCAGACATGATCTGGTAGCTATTTCCCGACCTGTGGTGTAATCATCCTGACTGCTTCCAGTTAAAGTTGTTTCACCTGGCCTGGAACCACCACCTGGTTTGTCTGCTTTCAGTAGCACAGGACAATGGTTTATCTTTGTTACTCAAAGACAGTGATTTTCTCTGAGGAAAACTGTATGTATACTTGAGTTACTGTCTTGTTTCTTGGCCAGCCATTTTGAAATGCCTCCCACCCACCTTACATGCTATTATGTATGCTTACTGTATGCTCTGGACTCACACCTGATCATGTAATGTATGTAAACCACATTTGTGTAACTTATGCATGCCTCTATAGTGCTATACTATTATGATGTTTTTACAGTGCTTTTAAGTATCTATGTATAAGTCATGTATGATTAGAAGTTAGAAATAGAGAATTTCTGATCTTAGACGTTGTTGCTGTTGAGTGTTGTTGAGTTGGTTCTGCCTCATAACAACACTGTGTACCACAAAACAAAACTCAGCCTGGTCCTGTGTCATGCCCATAACCATTGTGGCAGCCACCATGTTGTCAGTCCATCTTGCTGAGGATCTTCCTCTTTTTTGCTGACCCTCTACCAAGCATAATGTCATTTATCACAGACTGATCCCTCCTGACAACATGGCCAAAGTATATAAGGTGCAGTCTCACCATTCCTGCTTCTAAGGAGCACTGCAGTTCTACTTCCAAGACAGGTCTGTTTGTTCTGAACTTAGACACAGAAATATACACATTTCTATAGTGCTCTTTAACTACCAACTATAAGTCATTGAAAGTGGTTCTAACCCAAGTATAGAACAGAAAATAGGAGTGTGCTGTCACTGGGCAAGGAGAGCAGAGGGAGCTGCAGATAGGCAGGCATGCAAGTTGGAATTGTAAACTTTCACTCAATCACAATAAAAAAAATGTGGTTCTAACCTTAAAAATAGATAATAATGCCACTTTTCCCACCACCAAAAATAACAAGTCTCTACTGTCTAAAGTATACTTCCCCCTCCTCTCTGGTAACCACCAATGAACAGCAAAACCAAAGTAAAAAAGACTATTTGGACATATATGGATGGTACACCCAAACCAAACCCACTGCCGTCAAGTCGATTCTGACTCATAGCAACCCTACAGGACAGAGTAGAACTACTCCATAGAGTTCCCAAGGAGTGTCTGGTGGATTTGAACTTTTGGTTAGCAGATGTGGCACTTAACTACTACACCACCAGAGTTTCCATGGATGGTATAGACATACCGATATATGAGTAAGTACAGGTTGTGACAACAGAAATGTTTACACAAAAAAGCAAACCTATTGCCATCAAGTCAGTAAGAGGTACAAGTAAATACAAATATGTGGGTGCAGCAAGGGCAGATTAACCAGTAATCACAGTATGCACCAGTTTGCATTGAGCAAGATACATGTCAGCATAATTGTATTTACTTTCTCTGTGGTGAACAATTTTACATGGGCATCACCACATCTTTGACATGGTAGGGAACAGGTGAAATTATATACTTTAGATTGGTGGGAAGACACAATTGGGTCCATGTGTACCTTGCTTACAGGGTGATCGAGCCCTGGTACAGACATATACTCATTCAAGACACAAACACAGATACCCCTTAGACATAACCAAACACTTCCAATGTTTGTTTTCTGGGTTTGAAAGCTTACAACCATAATCTCATTCAGTCAATTGGCATAACATAGTTCATAAAAATCACAATCTGCCACCTAGTAAAGTGAATAGTGCCTGAAGTCTTGAAAGCTGGTAGGTGGCCATTGAAGATAAAACCACAGGAGTAAAAGAGAAAGAAGATAATCAAAAGTACAGAGACAAGTCTACATGAGTCAACCTCATCTAGCCGGAGATCAGAAGAAATAGATGATGCCCAGCTACAACCATTGACAGTTCTGGCTGAGGTCACAACAGATGGTCCCAGATAGAATAAGAGAAAAATGTGGAACAGAATTCAAATTGTTAAACACACACATCTAGACAAATCGGATAAGTAGAGAGCAGAGGACGCCCTGAGACTGTTACCCTGAGACACTCTTAAAGCCTAGAACCAGACCAATTCCTTGAGATAGCCTTTCAGCAAAATAGCAGAGTTGTAAACAAAATAAAGATTATTACCTGAACGATTAGTGCTCTGTATGAGACCAAAAAGTTAGTAATCACTGAAAATCAAACACAAGAAGGGAAGGGGGCAGGGAAACTAGAGTACCAGAAATGGAACAAACAGAACATAATTAAAGAGAATATTGACATATTGTGACAAATGTCAGTGAGCAATCTGTGTGGAAACTGTCAGAGAGGAATGCAAAAAACACAACAAAATACCTGACAACAGATGAATGGAAAAACAAACTATGGTACGTGTACTCAATGGAAGACTATGCAATGATAAAGAACAATGATAATTTTAGGAAGTATCTCATAACCTCGTTTCAACTGAAAGACATTATGTTGAGTGAAATCAGTCAGCGGCATACGGATAAATACTGTATGAGACCTCTACTATACTTAAAAACAGACTCATGTACAGAAGAAAAGACTCTTTTATGGCCGCAAGGGGGTAGGGAGGGAGAGGGCTGGTCATAGATTAGTTGACAGAAATTTGGTCGGGTGAAAGTAGTGACAACACATGGTAGAAAGAAGATCAACTTAACTGGACTTCAACAAGAACTGAAAACTCTTCTAATCTTAACCCAATATTCCAAGGATAGAGTAGCAGGGGCAGGGGTCCGGGGACCATGCTCCCAAAGGATAAAAGGCCAATTGGCATAACTAGCTTATTGCTAAAAGAGCCTCCTCAACTCCGTATTAGTGAGCGGCATCTGGGGGTCTCAAAAGCTAGCAAAGTGCCATCTGAGGTACACCAAATGGTACCAACTCAGCTGGATCAGATGATCACCAAGAACAACAAAGACATGAGGGAAAAAGAGCCCAGAAGACAGAAGGACTCATATGTATGGGTGATTGTATCAACACGTGACCAGAACAACCAGATGGTGCCCAGCCACCATCAATGACAGCTGTGATGGGGCACACAGTGTCATGTCCCATTGGCAGCACAAGAAAAAGAGGGGTGCACCTCAATAACTCCACTAAAAGACTACAACTGATGGTCTGAAGGTCTGAGAGTTCCCCTGGGAGCATGGTCCCCAGACCTGTTGCTGCACATGATCATAAATCATTACTGATGTCAACGCTTCGTACAGGAATGGGCTGGACTTGGAGACAGAAAGTCACTAGTAGTGTGTCCACTTTATGGTTCTATGCATCTACAGGATGCTGTCCTATTGGCCTCTTACTAGAAGGGAGAGGAGAGGATGGAGAGGAATGGACAGGAGGTTGTTAAGAGGATATTACATGTATAGAATGGAAAGGAAGAGTGTACTGTCACCAGGCAAGGAGAGCAGAAGCAGCTGCAGATAGGTGGGCATGCAAATTTAACTTGGATTGTATACTTTCAATTACAATTATATTATGTACAATTGGATTGTATACACTCAATCACAATAAAAAAAAAAACTCCACAGCATATTGTTTTTAAAAAGAAAATGAGAGAGAAGTACATGAAGTAGCTAGTAAATAGCTTCTTAGGCTGTACACTTGCACTCTGTGATAATGGAATGTAACATTAATCAAATCTCTACAAATTAACAAACTAAACATTTCTCACAATTTTTTAGTAATCAGTTTGGCCTATAACAAAGTAGTAAACAAGAACATAAATACATCTATTGTTGTCAAGTAGCTTCTGACACATAGCAAACCTATAGGACACAGTAAAACTGCCCCATAGGATTTCCTTGGAGCAGCTGGTGGATTTGAACTGCCAATGTTTTGGTTAGTGGCTGAGTCTTAACCACTGTACCACCAGGGCTCTCAAATCTCTGTAAAGCAGCAAAATTTGATGATCTCCTAATTGTGATAAAACACATCAATTATAGTTGAATGTAAAAGTACACATGTTATATGAACCCATGGATTTCTGCTCATTTTCAGAGAAGAAATAAGTTAGAGGTGTGTCTGACTATCTGAAGACTAAGAAGCCTGCTGAGATACTTGCTCATCAAAACAGACATTAGTCCCTAGCTACCGTCGACTTTCTCCGGAGTTCAAGGATGTGGTTAGGGTTTCTCTCTGAGACTACTCATCAAAGGTAAAATCCTGAAATCTAAAGATTTGGCCTTTATCATTTAAACTAACACTGCAATTGTCAATTCTGTTTCTCCAGTGCTGTGTGAATGTCTTAAAGTCTCACTTGCATGCATTTTCATGACTACCTTGCAATACACTGAGTTTATGCACGAAAACCTGAAGATTTCTTTATTCTTTTTTTTTTTATGATTGAATGAAAACGTACATTCCCATATAAATTTGTATGCTGACCTACATGCAGCTTCCACTGCTCTCCCTGCACGGTGACCGCACACTCTTCCTCTCTGCTCCATACATATCTTATCTTGCCAACAGTCTCCTTTCTTCTCTTCTCCACCTATTCCCCTTCCTCCAGTATGAGGTCAAAAGGACAACCTGCTTAAATGCCTAGAACCATAAAGTGCCCACACAATGTGGGCCCTCTGTGTCACCAAGTCCAATTCATTGCTGTCTGAAAAGTTGACCTTCATTATGATTTATGGAGAGGGGCAGCATCAGGGCCAGGGACCATGCTCCCAGGGGAACTCTGAAGTCTCTGGACCATCAATTGTGGTCTTTTAGTGGAGATCTCAGGGTGCACCCCCTTTTATTCTTGTGTTGCCAGTGAGACTCAACTTAGTGAGCTCCATCGTGGCTATCACTGGTGGTGGCCAGGCACCAACTCGTTCTTCCGGTCACTAGTTGATGTAGACATCCACTCACGTGGGTCTCTCTGTCTTCTGGATTCTCTTTTTCCCATGTCATTATGGACCTTGGTGATCACCCGTTCCTGCTAAGTCGGGACCATTTGCTGTACCCTCATATGGTAGTTTGGCAGCTTTTAAGACTCCAGACGCCACTCACCAATGTGGGGTGCAGAGAGTCCTCATTAGCAAAACACTAGTTGTGCCAAATGGCCTCGATTTCCCGTGAGAGCACAGTCCCCGGCCCCCCGCCCAAGCTACTCTGTCCTTGCAATATTGGGTTAAGATGGGAGGAGTACACAAGTTGTGTTGGAGTCCCGTTAATGTTGATCTTCTTGCTAATGTGTGCTGTCACCAATTTCACTCAACCAAATTTCTAACAACTATCTAAACCCTCTCCCCTCACCCTCCCTACACTTACAGCTGTCAAAGAGTCTATCTTGTTATGCATGAATCTGCCTTTAAGTTCTTATCGTAGGGGTCTCATACAATATTTGTGCTTCTGTCACTGACTACTTTTACTCAACATAATGTCTTCCAGTTGAAACCAGGTTAAGAGATGTTTCCTGCTATCACCGTTGTTCTTTATCATTGCATGGTGTTCCATTGAGTATATATTCCACAGTTTACCTATCCACTCTTCTGTTGTTGGGCATCTGGGTTGATTCCATCTTTTTGCTATTGTGGACTGTGCTGCGATGAACATTCGTGTGCATGTATCAGTTGGTGTGAATGGCCTTGATTCTGTAGGATATATTCCAAGCAGTAGAATTACTGGTCAAATGGTGTATCTATATCCATTTTAATAAAGGAGAATCACATTGCTTTCCAAAGAGGTTGCACCATTTTGCAATCCCACCAGCAGTGTAGGAGAGTTCCAATCTCTCCGTAGCCTCTCCAGCATTTAGTTTTTTGCATTTTTTGGATCATGGCCAACCTTGTTGGGGTGAAATGGTATCTCATTGTCTTTTTGATTTGAATTTCTTTAACAGCAAATGATCGTGAGCATGTCTGCGCGTGTTATTTGGCTGCCTGGATCTCCTCTTTAGAGAAGTGTCTGTCCGTCTCCTTTGCCCATCACTTAATTGGATGATTTATTTTTTTCTTATTGATATTTTATAGTACCTTATAGATTATGGAGATCAGGCATCGGTTTGACATGCCAGCCAGCCAAGTGCCGTCAAGTAGAGTTGCCAAATATTTTTTCCCATTCTGTAGGTGGCCTTTTAATTCTATTAATAAAGTCTTTGGATGAGCAAAAGTGATTGATTCTTACTAGTTCCCTTTTATCTATTTTCTCTTCTGTTGTTTGTAGTTTCTTTGATAGATTTTGAAGTCTGTGTACGTTGTGTATTAAACCTTCCATTGTTGTTCCTACTTTTTCTTGGACGAGCTGTATTGTTTTAGAGTTGATATTTAGGTCTTAGAGTAATGCATGTGGTATGTGTACTTATGGTTTAATACATAAATGAGGCTGTCCTATTTGTTTCTTTCTAAAGTGTAGAGGAGACTGTGGATGTGGGGACAAGTGTTGGCTGAGTGGATACTGGAAGAGTGGAAGGGAAGAGGGTGCTGTCACAGAATAAGGCGAGCAGACAGAGTTGCAGAGAGGTGGGCACTCAGGATCTTTTAAGGAAAATTCACTTGAATTATAAACTTTCACTTAATCACAGTAAAAAAATTGTGTAAAAGTTCTTAAGATGAGATAAGGGGAGGTAAGAGAAACTTTCACTTTTTTGACAAGGCAATGTGACCCCTTGTTCTGTTCCACCAGCTTAAAATCTATTGTGAATTCGTGATGGTTTTCAGAAGAGCAACCAAGAAGCTGGTGAAGGAGCTAATTCCCAAGCCCACATCTCAGAGTCCATTTCAGTAGGAGGGTCTTTGCAATTCTTCATTTGCTGGTTCATATTCATTAGACTTTTATTGAGCATCAGCTGCGTGTTGGGCTCTGTGGCCCTGGCCTGAAGCTGAGAGATGCAAAGGGGGATGAGACAGGACGTAAGCCTCAGAGGTTTTATGTTCTGAACAGAGAGACAGACCATGAGTAAATTAGAAAGAGATATGCTCTGAGCAACCAGCAGGCAGCACTGAGTGGAGGAGGGAGTGAGGTAGAGCCTTATCTTCCTGAGGACAGGAAGGGTGTCTCTAATGGGCCATGTCAGTAAGGACAAGGATCTTAGTGAGAGTTGGGCAAAGGCCTAGGGAGACGTTGTTTCAGGCACAGGAAGCAGCAAGCATGCAAGTCCTTCCTATGTGAGGAAGTTGTGTGCTGTAGGGTTCTGTGGTGGAAGAGGCAGACCCCACAGGTCAGCAGGAACCAGACCTGGAAGGCTTTCAGATGAAGTTGGTTTTTATTCTTCACTACAATGGGACACCTTGAAGACTTTTATTGGGAGATCAAGAATTTAAAATTGCCCTTTGGTTGTTGGTGAAGAATAGCTCTTAGGGGTGACACAGCAGGACCAGTTAGGGGCATCAGAGCTGGAGAGCAGGAGGTGCTCTCAGAGTTCTTGCAGTGGGACTACCAGAAAACCTTCCCTATGGCCATTTGTTGAAATACACAGTTTTCAGGAAGATATAAAGCAATCTTTCTTGTAAATAGTAAACATATTCTTTCATTCATACACCAGTGTTCACTGCAGTACTTTTCACAATAGCCAAATTGTGGAAACAATCTGAATGTCCTTCAACAGCTAGATGGATAAATGAAATGTAGCATTGACATGCAATGGAATACTATTCAGCCATAAAGAGAAGTAAAGTCTTAGTGCATGCCATAACATGGAAAAACCTTGAGAACAGTATGCTGAGTAAAATAAGTCAGTCACAAAAGGACAAATATTTTATGACTTACATAAAATAAGCAAACACACCCTCATGGATTGAATTGTGTCCCCCCAAAAATAAGTGTAGTCATGTGGCTGGACCATGATTCCCAATCTTTTGTGACTGTCCTCTATTTTGTGGTTTTCCTATGCTGTACGTTAAAGGATTAGGGTGGGACTGTAAATCCCTTTATAAGATCACCTCCCTGCTCCACTGTAAAGAGAGTTTTCCTGGAGTATGGTTTGCCCCACCCTAATCCTTTCATCCTGCAAGAGATAAAAGGAAAGGTAAGCAGGTGAGAATTGGGAACCTCACACCATCAAGCAAGCAGCACCGGGAGAACAGTGTGTCCTTCAGACCGAAGGTTCCTCCACCAAGATGCTCTCTGGACAAAGACTGATACAATACCAGGCTTTCCTCCAGAGCCAACAAGGGGGAAAACCTTCCCCTGGAGCAGACATCCTGAATTTGGACTTGTAGCCTACCAGAGTGTATAAGAATAAATCTTCCTTTGTTAAAACCATCCACTCTGTGGTACTTCTGTTACAGTTGCACTAGCTGACTAAAATATACATCAATATCTGTCAAAGTCAAAATCTGTGTAAGGCAGAAATCTATCAGAAAAGGAAAACCAAAATGTTTTACACTAAAACAAGTGATAAAATAGCAGTAAGAGTGCACTCTGTCAAAGGTGGAAAATCTGTGAAACCTGGAAAAACAACGCAGTCCTGCGGTGTAAGTTCCAGCTCCTACAGGTTTCACTGTATATAGAAACTAAAGGCTATTAATAGTTACCTGGATGGTGGTGTGGAGGGGAAAAAGAAGAGCTCTTGCTTAGGGGGCAATGAGGTATTAAAAAATGATACAACGACTTGGAAAAGAAGAGCAAGAATGTTGTACAACTTGAAGAATGTAATCAACTTAGCTGAACTCTACAAGTGGAAATGTTGCAATGACATGTTTTGTTACGTATATTTTCACCACAATAAAAAGACAGAGAAAGAGAGTGTTCTCTTGATTCCATTCTCCCAGGAGCAGTTATAGAAATTTAGAGATTCATTTTTCCTACTCTTGGTACAAAGCAGATGTTTCACCGAGAGTGTTTACAGACACTTCTTTCAGAAACAGTGCCCACAAATATATATGCTTTTAAATGCCATGCACCTGGTCTCCCACAGACCCCCCGGAAGGAAATAGCATCTTCTCAAGAGTCTGAAAAGCTTTAATAAAACGCTAGAGATATTTCATATTGAGAATCGTAAAACTTATATGAAAGAATCATAAAATCCTATGAATAATAGCCTCCATTAAACTTTCCCCAGAAACAAATTTTATATGTACTTAGAAAGAGCACAGAAAGCTACAAAGTCATAATGACAGACTCAGACAGACTGAGACACAAAAACTCACAGTGCATATTTCTAATTTTAATGAGAATAACCTCTCTTTCTCTGCACTCGCAATGCTGAAATATGTGAAAGACAGGGGAAGAAATGCTAGTGGGACTTTAATGATTTATTTTCACATACCTAGCATGTTCTCTCTTGGAAGTTATTAGATAAAACAATACAGTGAGACTATGTCAATTTTAAAAAGGAGTACTTTTTTCTCACTGTTTTGATCATTGTTAAAATGCATATAAATACATTTGTCGATCCAACTTTTCAGATTTACAATTTAGTAGTATCAACTACATTAATCACGTTGTGCCACCATTATCCATAATCGATGCTAAATTCCCCATCACCATACACAGAAGCCCACTGTTTCCCAAACAATGGTTCCCACTCTCCCTTCTGCAACAGCTGACTGCTAACAAAATTTGATCGCTGTACATTGGCTTGTTCTTGTCATGTCCTACAAGTGAGGTCACATAATACGAGAACTGACAAGTTCACAAACTCATCCTAGAGAAAGTGCTACATATTTCATTGCTGAATATCACTATGGTCACCTTCGAAGTACTTCCCTTGGGAAGCTATGCACTGACACCAGCACTCAGTCCATCCTTCAAAGCTACTCTGGAACTCTTTTTCTGGCATGGCCATCATAGTTGTTGTCACATTACCCTCAATGTCATCAGTGTCAACAAAATGCCTTCCTTTCAATATTTCCTTCTTCTTCGGGTCAAGAAAAAAGTCACTGAGGGCTAGATCAAGCGAGTAGGGAGGGTGTTCCAATACAGTTATTTGGTTCCTGACTAAAAGCTCCCTCACAGACAACTATACAATTAAGTTCACAAACTTGCCATGGTGCTACCATGGGCAATGGCCAATAAGATGGATCGACACAGTGGCTGCAACAGTGAGCTCAGGCATAACAACAATTATGGGAATGATATTGTTTCATTCTGTTATACATACAGTCACTATATGTCATAACAGACTCAACAGCACCTACCAACAACAGGAGTGAAATTGCTAGGTAGTTTTAGGAGCCCTGGTGGTACCTGGCTCCTTGCTTTTAACCAAGCTTTCAGCTGATAACCAAAATGTCAGTAGTTTTTTAATCCCCTAGTCATTCTGCGGGAGAAAGATATGACAGTTTGCTTCCATAAAGATTTAAAGCCTTGGAAACCCTATGGAGACAGTTCTATGAGTCAAAATTAACTCCACAGAAGGAGGTGGTTTTTTAATAGTAGCTCTGTGTTCAGCCTTTTGAAGAATTGCCAAATTGATTTTCACAAAGCTGCATCATTTTATATTCCCACCAGCAATGTGTTAGTGTTCCAGTTTCTCCACACCCTCACCAACATTTGTTATTTTCTGTAGTGGACACCACTAACTGCCTACTCAATATTCCTTCTCCAGCTTTTCTTTTCAAATAGATTTTAGTTCTCTTTGGGGTTGCAATGTGCCTAGTCAAAAATATCAATCTCAGCCTCTCTGATAGCTAAGTGATTTAACCAGAAACCTCCTTGGTGGGTTATCTGATAAAAGGATACATTTACCAGCCAGTACATTTTGACTTGTCTACACACTCCTCCATGACTTCTGCTGAAATACAGAGATACAATACAAACCAAAAAAAAACTCACTGCAGTCAAGCCAATTTCAACTCATAGAAACTCCATAGGTCTGAGTAGAACTGCCCCATAGAATTCCTGAGGAAAGCCTGGAGGACTTGCACTGCCAACCTTTTGGTTAGCAGCCATAGCACTTAACCACTGTGGCACCATCTAGCTAAGGATGGCAGACTGAATATAATGACTCAGTTGACCAGGTCTCTGAAGGCAATGGTAATACATTTCCCAGTCATAGTTCACCTCCCTCCAGATACCTTGTTTCATGAGAAAAATTAATCCATGATTTCAGACACTGGTATTTAGTTTCTGTTATTTGTAATTTGACAGTGTCAGAGTTGATACCTCATATAAAGTTATACCACCTTTTCTTAGTAGATCTTAACAATTCTTATTGCTCTGAAATTTATTTGATTCAAGATAAGATGGCCTTCATTCCATGTCAGTACAACCGCCAGTTGCCATTGAATCTATTCTGATTCATGGTGACCCCATCTGTTACAGAGTAGAGTGCTCCACAGGGATTTCTTGCTGTCATCTTGACAGAAACAGATCACTAGGTCTTAATGCCATAGTTTGTCTGGATGGGTTTGAACCATCAACCTTTAGATTAGCAGCCAAGCACAAACCATTTGCTTCATCTACAGGCCTTCAGTACAACCAGATATATCATATCTTTTGTATTAGCTAGTTTGCTATTATAATAGATAAAGCATTATTTAGCATCATTTGGATTGTTTGCCATTTCTGATTCTATGGAACATGCTACAGTGAACATTTTTTAATGTCTTTAAGCATATTTGCTGATTCTTTTTCATTTGTAGTTGCTTATCAGTCATGACCTGTGATAAATTCTCTTTTCATCCTTATTTTCACCTTAGTAGATTTTGCATTAAAACCAAACATGTCAGTGTTGACTCAATTCCAACTCATAGCAACCCTATTGGACAGAGTAGAACACTCCATAGAACTTCTACGGAATGCCTAGTGGCTATGAACTGCTGACTTTTTGATTAGCAGCTGTAGCACTTAACCACTACCCTACTAGGGTTTTCAGATTTTGCATTAGAGCATAAGAAGGCATCTTCTAAAGGTGATTCAATTGTTACTGTATTAAACATTATGTTGATAATTTAAAGCAACACATTTAGAAGCTCTCATTCATGTTAGAATAATTTATTTTGTCTACTACAAACTCTTGCTTTATTAAAATTCCTCTTCAAAACTTGATAATTTGTAATGTTCACTTGTGCAATAAAGAGAAATAAAAAGATAGAATGCATACACTTAAATATTACAGTTTTCATTCAGAAATGATCCTACAGGGCCAAGCAGGTGGACTGAGAGGTGCCTGAAGAGGACTCTAAATATTCTAAAATGTAGCACTGAGAAACTGTGCTTTGGCAAAACGTGGTTATTTGGAAAGGTTTAGAATGAGAGCTTAATATCTAAGAAATCAAGCCTCACCATTGTCACCAATTAAAGGTCATGAGTTATTTCATTGTTATAATTTCAATGTTCTTCTCCCTTTAATTGATTGAGTAGAGTGCCCTCATGTGTCTACATTTTCATACTATGGAAGTTTTTTGAAAAAGTGAGAATCACAGAACTGGGGAGGAATTTAAAATAAAATCTTTAAAAAAATATATGTAACACAAAATTTGCTGTTTGAGCCATTTTTAAGCTTACAACTCAGTGACATATTCACCACCTTGTGTAACCCTCATCACTATATATTTCCGAACAGAAATTTAACATCCTTAAGCAACAACTCCCCATGCCCTCCAACACCCTAGCCCCTGGTAACCACTAATAAACTTTTGTTTTTGTTCTAGACGTTTCATATAAGTGAGATCATACAGTATTTGTCTTCTGGCTTATTTCACTTAGCATAATGCTTACAAGGTTAATGCATATTGTAGTATGTATCAAAACTTTACTCCTATTTATTGCTGAATAATATTCCCTTGTATGTACCACATTTCGTTCTTCTACTCATCTCTTCATGGACACTAGGGTTGTCTTCATATTTTGGCTATTTTCAGTAACGCGGCTAGGAATATTGGCATAGCAGGTACTCTGAGGGCCTGCTTTCAATTCTTTTGAGTATATGTACAGTATATTTGAGAGTGGAATTGCTGGTATGTTACTTCTGTGTTTAACTTTGTCAAGAACTGCCAAACTGTTTTCCATAATGGGTGCAACATTTCACATTCCCATCAGCATTACACAAGGGTTCCAATTTCTCCACATCCTTACCTATCAGGAAACTCTGATGGTGTAGTGGTTAAGTGCTATGGCTGCTAACCAAAAGGTAGGCAGTTTGAATCCTCCAGCTGCTCCCTGGAAACTCTGTGGGGCAGTTCTGCTCGGTCCTATAGGGTCACTATGAGTTGGAATTAACTTGACAGCAGTAGGTTGGTTGGTTTGTTCACCATTGTTATTTTCTGCTTTTCTGATAACAGCCATTTTAGCATGAGGTCAGATCTCACCATGGTTTTGTATTTGCATTTTCCTAACAACTAATGACGTCAAGCATCTTTTCATATACCAATTCGCCATTTGTGTATCTTCTTCAGGAAATTTTGTGCAAGTCTTTTGCCCATTTTTTGACCAGGTATTTAGTATTTGTCTTTTTGTTTTTCAGCTGTGGAAATACTTTCTGTATTCTAGATATTAAACCCTTATCCTATGTACAGTTACCAAGTATTTTCTTCCACTCTATAAGCTGTCTTTTGACTTTTTTTATGAAGTCCTTTAAACCATGAGAGTTTTTAACTTTGATGAAGCCAATTTGTCCATTTTTTTCTTTTGTTCTTTATACTTTTGGTGTCGTATCTAAGAATCAATAGCCAAACCTACATCCTGAATAAGTGCCTGTGTCTCCATATAAGAATGCTATGGTTTTAGTTCTTATATATATGTCACTGATTCATTTTTAGTTAATTTTCATATTGGTATAAGGTTCAATTTCATTCATTTGTATGTCTATGTTAAGTGGTCCCAGCACCATTTGTTGAAGAGACTATTCTTTCTCCACTGTATGGACTTGTCACCCTTGTTGAAAACAAATTGTCCACAGATGTATGGGTTTATTTCTGGACTCTGAATTCTATCCCATTGGTCCTTAGTATCAGTACTACACTGTTTGGATTTACCGTAGTTTTAGCGAGTCTTCCTACTTCGCATCTTTCTACTTTATTCTTTTTTCAAGTTTTGGCTATTTGGGCCTCCTTGCAATTCCATATGAATTTGAAGACCAGCCTTTCCATTTCTATGGAAAAGGCTTTTGGAATTTTGATAAAGATTGCACAGAATCTGTTGGCCACATTCAGTAGTAATGACATCTTCTTAACAGTAGCAAGTCAGCTAATCCATGAATACAGGATGTCTTTCCATTCTTTAGTTCTTCTTTAATTTCCTTCAGCAATATTTTATAGGGTTCAGTGTGAAAGTCTTTCATATCCTTGGTTAAATTCATTTCTAGGTATTCTTTTAAATACTGTTGGAAATGAAATTTTTTAAAATTTCTTTTCAGACTGTTCATCATTGATGTATGGAAATACAACTGATTTTTATGTGTTGACCTTATAACTGTAACCTTGGTGAATTTGTGTATTCTAGTATCCTTTTTGGTGCAGTCTTTCTTTGTCTACATATAGGATCATGTCATCTGTAAATGGAAACCATTTTATTTCTGCCTTTCCAATTTGGATGCCTTTTATTTCTTTTTCTTTCTTAACTGGTCTGACTATAACTGCCAGTATAATGTTGACTAGCAGTGGTGAAAATGCCCATCCTTGTCTTGTTCCTGATTTTAGGGGAAAGCTTTCTGTTTTTCCTACCTGAGTATGATGTTAGCTGTGGGATTTTCACATATAGTCCTTATCAAAGTGTTGGGGAATTTCCCTTCCTTTCCTGGTTTTTGGAGTGTTTTTATCCTGAAGGTTGTTGGATTTTGTTAAATGCCTTTCCTAAATTGAGATGATCAAATAGTTCTTTCAATTCAGTGTATTAATGTGGTATATTGAATTACTGATGATCTTATTTGAACCATCTTTGTAGTACTGGAATAAATCCTACTTGGTCATAATATATTATTCTTTTAGTATACTATTGGATTCTGTTTATGAGTATTGTGTTGAAGATTTCTGCATCTGTGTTCACAAGGGATATTGGTCTGTAATTTTCTTGTGGTATCTTTGTCTAACTTTGGTATTGGGGTAATGTGGTCCTTATAGGATGAGTTACAAGGTGTTTCCTAGGTGTAATGGTTAAGGTTGTGTCAGCTTGGCTAGGCCATGATTCTTAGGGGTTTGACAGCTATAATGTAGCTTGGCAACTATACAATGACATAATCACCTTCATGAGACTTGCTATGAGCAGCCAGTAAGTTGAAAGACAGTCTCCTTGGGGTGTGACCTGCATTCAATATATGTGGACTTTCTGGAAAAACTCACTGACTTTTGCTTACTCTGGATCTTGCATCTGGCTCATCATCCGACCTCTGGTACCTGAGACTTGAGCTAGAGCTTACTTTTCAGCCTTGTTATTTGCCAGCCTCTGCAGCTTGTAAGGCAGTGGCCTGCCATCTCACCTGCTGATTTGGGGATTCATTAGCCTCCACGGCCTGTGAAACAGAGGCTTGCCATCTGACCTGCCAGCTGTGAGTTCATCAGCCCCTGTAACTACATGAGTCAGGAGAAATCTCCAGCCTGATCCACAGACTTGGAACTTTCCAGCCTCTATGACCATGTAAGCTGTTTCCTCACTATAAATCTCTCTTTCATAGATTGTATATATCTATGTATATATGCCTTACTGTTTTTGCTTCTCTAGAAGACCAAGCCTAAAACACTTTTCTTCTACTGTTAAAAGTTTTAAAAGCATTAGTGTTAATTCATCTTTAAAAGTTTAGAAGAATTCTCTAGTGAAGCCTTCTGATCCTGAATTTTTCTTTGTCTTGGTTACCTATCACTGCTATAACAGAAATAACACAAATAGATGACCTCAACAAACAGAAATTTATTCTCTCACAGTCTAGGAGGCTAGAAGTTCAAATTCAGGATACCACCTCCAGGGAAGCCCCTCTCTGTGTGTTGGCTCTGAAGGTCCTTGTCATCAATCTTCCCTGATCTAGGGGCTTCTCTACACAGAAATCCCAGGTCCAAAGGACATGCTTTGCTGCCAGCACTGCTTTCTTGGTGGTGTGAACTCCCCATATCTCTCTGCTCACCTTTCTTCCATATCTCAAAAGAGATTAGCTTAAGACACAAACCAATCTTAGAGATTGAATCTTGCCTCAGTAACATAATATCTGATAATCCTGCCTTATCAGCATAATAGAAATGGAATTTACCATATACCAGGAAATCATATCAAACGACAAAATGATGAACAATCACACAGTACTGGGACTCATGACCTAACCAAACCGGCAGACATTTGTGGAGGACATAATTCAATCCACGACCTTCCATTCCTTGGCCCCTAAAATCCATGTCTTTGCCACATGTAAAACACATTCATCCCATCATATCATAGCAAAAGTCTTAAATCTACTTCAAGTCCAAAATTCAAAATTACTTCTTCACCTGTGAAATCTAGAATACAAGTTCTCTGTTTCTAAAATACAATGACGCAACAGACACAAGTTAGACATGTCCATTATAAACAGGAGAAACTGGAGGGGAAGAAGGGCTAAAAGGCACCAAGCAAATCACCAGAACACATTACATTAGCCCTCAAGACTTGAAAATAATCTTCTGTTGTCTGACAACATTTACACAATGGCCCTGCCCTCCGGACTCCATGTATTGGCCACACTCTCCAGATTCTCAGTGGAGAGCACTCTGCCCTGGGTTTCCTTCAGCTCAGCCTTCCTAGTCTACTGGAATGACAACTATGCTCCCCAGTCTTTGGGTGGCCCCATCCTCCTAGTCCATCTGAATGGTGACTTCACACTTCAAGACTGATTCAGCTCTGCTTATTGTGTTCCTTGTCTCTTTAGCTTCTGCTTTCTTGTTCCCTGGCATCTCAGCCTGCCTTTATCTGCCCTGCTGGAGCAAGTGTTCAAAGCTCTGTGACTCCACTGAAAAGTTTCTGGAGACACCTCACTCTGTCAGAAAACTTCAGCTAGAAAGCACTCAGCTTTCTTGTTTCTGGGTCAGTAAGCCTAGCTCTACTGACAACTGCCCAGAGGCACACCACTCTGCCAGTAGGCCTGCACAAAAGGTACTCAGTCCTCTCCCTCCATGGGTTGACTCTAACACTGTCTCCCACTGGTCTCCTGGTTCTGCTACTTCTGGCCATCTGCACTGTCCCTGGGGTAACAGCTCTCATTTCCTTCTGAGTCCTGTATCTATTCACAGTTTTAAAACTGCTTCCATATTTACTGATTACTGATTCAATCTTTCCTCTTAATATAGTTCTGTTGAGATTTTCTGTTTCTTCTTGAACCAACCTAAAGAGTTTGCATGTTTCTAGGAATTTGTCCATTTCATCTAGGTTATCTAGTTTGTTGACATATAATTATGCATAATATATTCTCTTACAGTCTTTTTAAACTTCTGTTGGGTCAGTAGTAATGTCCCTACTTTCATTGTAATTTTAGGTATTTGTGTGCCTTTTTTCTTTCTCAGTCTAGCTAAAAGTTTATCAACTTTATTGATGTTCTCCAAGAACCAAGTTTTGGTTTCATTTGTTTTCTTGATTGCCTTCTTATTTTCTATTTCATTTACCTCTTTTTAGTCTTTAATATTTCCTTCGTTCTTGTACTTCAGGGCTTGGTTTACCTTTCTCTTTCTAGTTCATAAAGGTGAAAAGCTAAATTATTGATTTGAGGTCTTTATTTTTTAATGTATGCATTTACAGCTGTAAGTTTTCTGCTGGCTATTGTTTTCATTGTATCCCATAAATATTGGTATACTGGGTTTTCATTTTCAGTTGTCTGTAAGTATTTTCTAATTTTCCTATCATTTTATCTTTGACTCATTGGTCATTTAAATAGGATGTTGTTTAATTTCCACATGTGAAATTAAATTTTCCTTCTTGCTATTGATTTTTAGTTATATTCCATTGTGATCAGAGAAGATACTTTTTATGGTTTCAATGTTCTTAAATTTACTGAGAATATGTTTTGTTAATTTTCAAATACAGTTTGCATTTTCCTCTTGGTTATGTAGTGCTGCCATAACAGAAATACTACAAGTGGATAGTTGTTAAAAAACATAAATTTATTCTTTCACAGTGTAGGAAGCTAGAAGTTCAAATTCAGGGTGTCTCCCCTAAAGGAAGGCTTTCTCTTTCTGTTGTCTCTGGGAGAAGCTCCTTCTCTCTTTTCAACATCTATGGGCCCAGCATTCCTTGGAGAGCCACATGTGCCTTGGCATCAGTCTTCCCCAATACGTATGAGGTGCTCAGTACAGGGATCCTGGGTCCAAGGGACATGTTACACTCCTGGCTCTTTTTTCTTGGTTGTAGTCAGGTACTATTGGGTAGTTCTATGCTGTCCTTTAGGGTTGCTATTATCAGAATTGACTCAATGGCTACAGGTTTGGTTTCAGTTTGGTTGGTTGATAGAGTTGTCCAAGTCTTCTGTTATTGATCTTTTGTCTAGGTATTATATAAATTATTGAAAGCATGTAGTGAAATATTCAACTATTATTGTTTTTGTTGTTAGTTGCTTTCTAGTCAGTTCTGACTCATGACAACTCCATGTGTAATAGAAGAGAACTGCTCCATAGGGTTTTCTTGGCAGTAATCTTAACAGAAGTAGATTGTTATGTCTTTTCTTCTGTGGTATTGCTGAGTGCATTCAAATTGCAACTATTATGTTAGCAGTGGAGCACAAACTCTTTGCGTCACTGTCCTAGTCATCTAGTACTGCTATAAAAGAAGTATCACAAGTAGATGGCTTCAACAAAGAGAAATATATTTTCTCACAGAAACTACAAGTCAAAATTAAGAGTATCAGCTCCAGGGAAATTCTTTCTCTGTGGTTCCAAGGGAAGTTCCTTGACATAAATCTTCTCCTGGAATGGGAAATTCTGAGGCACAGGGACCCTGAGTCCAAAGGACATGCTTTACTCCTGGCACTGCTTCTTACCTAATGGTTTGAGGTCTCCAAAAGTCTCTGCTAGCTACTTTCTTTTGTATCCCAAGAGGCTGCCTCAAGGTACAATACACTTTTATGGATTGAGTCCTGCCTCATTAACTCAACCACAGCCCATCCTCCTTCATTAGCATTGTAGACACAGAATTTACAACAAATGGGAACATCATACACTGTTGGGAACCATGACCCAGCCAAATCGCTACACACATTTTGAAAAAAATATTTCATTGGGGTTTAAAGTGAAAATTGACAATCCAAATCAATTTTTTGTTGGAAACCCCACACCCACACCACTGCACTACTCTAACTGCTCTCCCCACCCCACTTGCAGCACACTCCTCTTTCTTGCCTGGTACTTCCCATATCTGTTCAACCAACTCCTGTTCCCCTCCCCCTCTCATCTCACCTATGGACAGAAGCTTCTCAGACAGCCTCATGTATATATTTAAACCAAGGAGCACATCCTTCACCAGCATCACTCTGTGTCTTATAGTCCAGCCAAAATTTTGGTTTTAAGAGTTGGTGTCCTCTCTGGTTTCACCTCTAGGCAAACAAAGAGTCTGGGGCCATGTCCTTAGGGGACCCTCTGGTCTGACAGTCTATCAAGTGTAAACTCTTAATAGAGTTCTAGCTCTGCATATCCATTTTTGTCCTGCTACATCAAGGACTTTACTTCATGTTCCCCATCAGGGCAGTCACTGGTGATGGCCAGGAACCATCTAGTTCTTCTGGTCTCATACTGATATAGTTTCTGGATCATAATGCACTTTCTCTCTGCTGGGCTTATATTTTCCTCACGTCTTCGATGTTCTTTGCACTCCTCTGCTCCTGGTGTGTTGGGACCAATTCATGCTACTTAGATGGCAGTTTGCTAGTTTTAAGACTCTGGGCATCACTCACCACAATGGGATGCAGAACATTTTCCTTAAAAAAATTCAGTTATGCCAATTAGCCTAACTGTTCCTTGAATCCATGATCCCCAGACCCCTGTCACTGCTATTCTGTCCTTCAAAATGTTGGGTTGTATTCAGAAAACTTTTCACCTTTTGCCGACTCAACAGCACTTGGCGTGGCTTGGCTTCACCTTTTGGTGTAATCTAGTTGTGCTAAACTTCTTTCTACTGTATGCTGTCACTCCCTTCACCCAATCCAATTCCTATCTACTGTCTAATCTATGGAGATCCCTCTCCCCACCTTCCTACACTTGAAACTATCAAAGATTATTTTTTCCTGTGCTTTAACTTTTCTTGAGTCCTTGTAATACTGATCTCATACAATATTTGTCTTTTTATAACTGGTCAATTTTACCCAGCATAATGTCCTCCAGATGCTCTATGTTATGTTTCCTAAGACCATCATTGTGCAGTATTTTACTGTGTGAATACACCATAGTTTGTTTATCCATTCACCTGTTGATGGGTGCCTAGGTGATTCCATCTTGTTGCTATTGTGGACAGTGTTATAGTTAACCTTGGTGTGTATGCATCTGTTTGTGTGACAGGCCTTATTGCTCTAGGATATATTGCTGGTTAATTGTGGTTTTTAGGTCTTCCATGCCTTTAATGAGCTTTTTACCTAGATGTTCTGCCCTTCTCTGAGAGTGGTGTGTTGAAGTCTCCTACTATTATTGTGGAGTTGTCTATTTTTGTTTTCAGTGCAATTAGCGTTTATGTATTTTGGAGCTCTGGAGTTGGGTATGTACATATTTAATATGTGCATGTCCTCCTGAAGTACTGATTCTTTAATAATTACATAATGTCCTTCCTTATCCAATGTGGTGGAGTTTACTTTAAAGTCTGTTTTATCAGAGATTAATATTTCCACTCCTATTTTTTTTAATATTGTTAGTTTGATATATTTTTTCCATCCTTTGAGTTTTAGTTTGTTCTTGTCTTTGAGCCTAAGGTGTGTCTCCTGTAGGCAGTATATAAAAGGGTTGTGTTTTTTTATTCAATGTGTCACTCTCTATTGGTACACTTAATTCATTTACATTCACTGTGATTGTTGATAGGTATGAGCTTAGTGCTGTCATTTTGATAGCTTTTTTTCCTGTGATGTAGACAATTCTTCTGTTCCAGTTGACTTTCTGTGCTGAACCTTTTTTGTTTATGATTTCATCTTTTTCAGTCCTAGTGGTTTTATATTTGCCAGATATGTTTTTCTATTTTGATCACAGAATGCTAGTTTCCTTTGTGGTTACCTTAATATTTACCCCTATCTTTCTAAACTTAAACTTGTCTTTAATTTCTTTATATTGCCTTGACTTCCTCTGCATATGAAAGATCTATGACTACATTTTCTTTTGGGTCCCTATTATTTGTTATAATGTTTATGTAATGACATTTCTGTTTCCCTACTTTCAGTGTTTTGTCTGTGATTTACTTTTGTGATTCCCCTACTTAGATTGCTATTCAGTTGCTCTACTCTGTGTTCTGGTCTTCAGCTGTTACCTGGTGTTATTGATTTTCTAACCAAAGGACTTCCTTTAGTAGTTACTATAATTTTAGTTCGGTTTTTGGAAATTCCCTATATTTCTGTTTACCTGGAAAGATCCTAATTTCACTATCATATTTGAGAGACAATTTTGTTGGATATGTAATTCTTGGCTGACAATTATTTTCCTTCAAAGGTTTATATGTATATGTATCCTCCCATTTCCTTCTTGCTTCCGTGGTTTCTAGTGAATAGTCCAAGCTTAGTCTTACTGATTTTCTTTTAAGGTTAATTTTCATTTATCAGACACTTTTAAAAACGTTTCCTTACCTTCACCTTTGGTAAGTTTGATTATAATATGCCTCAGCGTCTTTCTTTTGGTGTCTTGTTTAGAGTTCAGTGAGTGTCCTGAAGCATCTTCTCATCTTTCATAATATCAGAGAAGTTTAGCGCCAGCAAATCTTCAACAATTCTCTCTGTATTTTCTGTTATGTCCCCTGTTTTAGTACTCTAAGCGCTCGTATTCTTCTTCAGAGAGTCCCATGTAATTCTTAGTGTTTCTTGATTTTTTTAAATTCTTTCATCCGACTTTTCCTCAAATGTGTTGATGTTGTGTGCTTTATTTTCAGTATCACTAATTTGGCCTTCCATTGCCTCCATTCTGATCTTTTGACTTTCTATTAAGTTGTCAAATTCTATAATTTTATTATTCATTTTCTGAATTTCTAATTCTTGCTGCTCAGTGCTTTCTTGCAGCCTGTTCAATTTGTTGTTATGCTGTGCTGCATTTTGCCTTATCACCTTCCTCATCTCTTGAAGAGTTCTACATATTAATCTTTTGTGCTCTACCTCTGATAATTCCAGGAAGTTCTCTTTCTCTGGCAAATACATTTGGGAGCTTTCTGAAGAGATCATGTTCTGCCCCCTTTAAGTGCTTTGATATGGACTGCTGTTTCTGTGCCATTGTAATTTTTTTTGTTTGTTTTATGTTTGTCTGCTGTGTTCTAGCTTCTTGTTATGAAATGTACAGTTTGCTTTTCTTCTATGGATTTAGCTCCAGTGTCTCGATAGTCATCAAGTGTGTGATGCAGGCTCTGTCCTACTGTTCTAGATGGGTATAGGTGAATTGGTACAGGGACACATGTCTGGCTGCAGTCAATGAGAAAGGCAACGGGTTCACAGTTGTCCGTGAGTGTCTGTGAGGATGGTGTATCCCCTTATGTCTGAGTCTAGTTCAAAGAACAGTTTCTGCCCTGATTTTACATCTTAGTGCAGTCAGCAGAATTTATTCCCCCTTTCTCCAAGTTTGCTAACTGGTTTCCCCTCCAAGACTCAGAGAATAGCTCACGGCAGAATTGAGGAGTCCTACTTCTGACCCAGTCAACAGTGTCAGACCGTAGAGCCAGGTGCAGTTCAAAGAAGGAAGAGGGGAACACCAGGATAAGAGGTACAGGGCCATTTTGTAGAAAAGATGTAGATTCACACACGTTGCTGTTTACACACAAAAACTTAGCTTTCAACAACCTTGTGCTGTCTCTCACTGGTTTTGGTGGCATAGGTAGACTTTTCAGACAATTACTCCTGCTAAGGAGGATACTTGGCTTACAACATGGTGGCTATGGCCATTTCTCAGCAGGTCAGATCTGTAGAATCCTACGTATTTCTTGCCCAACTCTTCCTTCCCCATTTCTCAGGCTAATTTTCCAACTTTCCCTTTGATGTTCAAGGCTCCTAGGATGTCATATGTGCTAGTTTTATTTGTTCTTTTGGGACTTCGTTGTTAGAGGGTTTATGGGAAGCATCCATCCACCTAAGCACATTTTGGGGGGATACAATTCAGTGTATAACAGTCACTTAGGAACTTTAACTATTACTGTAGAATATCTATTTCTCCTTTCAGTTCTGCCAATATTTGCTTCTTTCATTTTGGACCTCTGTTGTTTGGTGTCTGTATATATACAGGTATTTAGAACTGCTATCTCTTTTTTATAAAATTGACCTTTTATTATTATTTAAAGTCCTTCTTTTTCTCTTGTAATAATTTTTTTACTTAATATCTATCTTGTCTGATATTGGTATAACCACTTCAGCTTTCTTTTCACTACATTTACATCAATTTTTTATTTTTCGTCTGTTCACTTTAAACCTCATTGTGTCATTGGATTTAAAAGACAGCATACAGTATTCTTATCCATTTTGCTAATATCTGCCTTTTCATTAAAGAGTTTAATTCATTTACGTTTAACATAATTACCAATTACCGTTGAAATTATACATACCAAAATATATCCTATTTAACAAGTTTTACAGGTATAATTCAGTAATACTGAACATGTTCTTCAAGTTACATAGACATTTTTACCATCCTCTTATGAATTGTTCCTCCTTGATTAACGTAACCCACTGCCCTCTAAGCTTTCTAACTGACCTTTTGCATTGCTGTTGTCAGTTTGACTCTATATAGACAGTTCTTCAAAACAGCATGATATTAAGAAAACATTCTTTATGAAATAAGCTAATATTGTTTGGTTTAAAGAAGTTTTCAGGGGATATTTTTGGTTTAAGATTTAAAGATTATTTCACAGCAACACTTTCACAAATTCTCTTATTCTTGTGTTCTTTTTAGTGTCTTAATTTGCCTTGTTCAAGTTGTGGAGACCTCACCTACATTGGGCATTGCTTTTTCCATTACTAAAATTAACAAGAGACTACTAGTGATTAACAGTTATGGCTATTCACTGTTTACAAAAGCAAAAAGATGGAATTAAGCTAGGTGCCATCAACAGATGAATGGATAAACAAACTATGGTATATATACACAATGGAACACTATGCAATGATAAAGAACAATGATGATTTTAGGAAACATTTCATAACCTAGAATCAACTGGAAGACTGCTGAGACCAGTCACCTGCAAAACGACAAACACTGTATGAGACCACTATTAGAGGGACTCAAAATACTTAGCACAGAAGAAAACACTCTCTGATGGCTACAGGGATGGGGAAAGAGGGAGACGGTTAATCATAGATTATTTAGTTGATAGGAATTTGGTTGGGAGAAGGAACTCACAGCACACAGTAAAAGGCAGGTCAACATAACTGGACTACACAAGCTAAAAGGTTTTCTAAATTCAACCTAATATTTCAAAGGACAGAGTAGCAGGAACAGGGGCTGGGGACCATGTTTTCACAACTGACATAACTAGTCTTTTCTAAGAGTCTTCTTCACACCACATTGGTAAGTGGTGTCTGGGGTCTTAAAAGCCAGCAACCTGCCATCTAAGGAACATCAGTTGGTCCCAACCCATCTTGAACAGATGACAACTGAGAACATCAAAATACACAAAGAAAAATGAGTGCAGGAGACAGAAGAACCCATATGATTGGGAGACTACATGAGCACAAGACTATAACTAGATGGTGCCTGGCCACTACCAAATACAGCCCTGACAGGGGACACAATCTCTTGAGCTAGCATGAGAAAAAGACGTGTACAAGTCAAGAACTCTATTAAAAGACCAGAATTGATGGTCTGACAGCCTGGAGGTTTCCCTGAGAACATGGCCTCTAGACTTGCAGCTAACCCAAAGCTGAAACCAGTGATGAAGCCAGCATTTCAGACAAAGAACGGACTGGACTTAGGGACACAGAGTGATGCATGTGGTACATGTGCTTTATGACTTAATATATATATGGGACTGTCCTCCTGGTTTCTTTTTAGAGGAGACAGGAGAAGATGGAGAAGAGGGGACAGTGTTGGTTGAGTGGACACTGGAAGAGTGAAAAAGGAAAGTGTGCTGTCATGGGGTGAGGAGAGAAGATAAAGTTACAGAGATGAGAGTACTTGGGGTTTTATAGGGAAAATTAACTTGGATTGTAAACTTTCACTTAATCACAATTTAAAAATTTTTTTAAATAAAAATAAAGGAAAAAAGGGAGTTATTGCTGCTAACCAAAAGGTCAGAAGTTCAAATCTGGCAGCCACTCCTTAGAAACCCTGTTGGGGCAATTCTACTCTGTCCTATAGTGTCACCATGAGTCAGAATCAGCCCAACAGCAACAGGTTAGTTTAGTTACTCTCTAGAAAGTGATTTCCCATCCCTTGCTCTCTTATCCTGTTAACAACCAAAGAATGTTGCTTTCCATGTGTACACCTATTCTTGAAGTTTAACAAAGGTGAGATATACCATATTTGTCCTTTTGTGATTGGCTTATTTCACTGAACATAACATCCTCCAGATTCATCCAGTTACGTTTCATGTACTCCTCATTATTCTTTATAGTTATGTAGTATTCCTTTTTTTGTATGTAACACAACTTCTTTATCCATTCATCCATTGATGGGCACACAGATAGTTTCCATCTTTTTGCTATTGTGACTAATGCTGCAGTGAACACAGATATGCATATATATTCATGCCGCTGCTTTTATATGTCTATGATACATCTATTTGTAGAATTGCTGGATGATAAAGTATTCCTATTCCTAACTTTTTGAGAAAGCACCAAACTGTTTTCCATTTTATAATACCACTAGCAGTGTTTCAGAGTTCCAGTCTCTTTACAACTTCACCAGCATTTGTTGTTTTCTGTTTTTCAATCATTGCCATTTTGTCCTCATTTTTAAAGGACAGTTTTACTGAATATAGACCTTTTGGTTGACAGTTTTTTCCAGTACTTTAAATAAGTAATCTCACTGTCTTCTGGGCTCCATGATTTATGAGGAGAAATTGACATTAAATCTTATTGAAGATTTCATGTATGTGACAGTTGGCTTCTCTCTTGCTGCTTTCTGGATTCTCCCTTTATGCTTTGTGTTCGAGAGTTTGATTATACAGTATCATGGCATAGGTGTCTCTGGGTTTTTCTCAATTGGAGTTTGTTGACATTTTTGGATATATAGATTCATGCTTACATCAAATTTGGGAAATTATCAACCATTATTTTTTTCAAGTATTGTTTTTTCCCCTTATGTATTTCTTCTTCTGTGACTCCCATAATGTATCTGTGGGTACACTTGAATGTGTCTCATAAGTTCTTTGGCTGTCTTTTCTTCATTACTTCATTTTGCTTCTTCCAAACCCAAACTAAACCCATTGCCATTGAGTCAATTCTGACTCACAGCAACGTTGCAGGATAGAGCAGAATGCTTTCATAGCACTTCCAAGGTTGTAATCTTTACAGAAAGTAGGCTGACACATCTTTCTCCCATGGAGTGGCTGTGTAGGTTTAAACTGCCAACAGTTTAGTTGGCAGCCCAGGCTTAGCCACTTTGCTACCAGGGCTCCTTATTTTACTCCTTAGAGGGGATTTTTTTTTCAATTGTCTTTTCTTTAAGTTCTCTGTTTCTTCATTTTGCCACTCAAATCTGCTGTTGAACCTCTCCAGAGAATTGTTCATTTCAGTTATTGTAATTGTCAACTCTAGCATATCTGTTTGGTTTCTTCTTATAATTTCTAATACTTTATTCATAATGTCACTTAGTTCCTGTATTGCTTTACTGATTTCCTTTAGTTTTTTTTTTTTTTTTTTGTATTTTTCTTTAGCGCTTTGAGCATATTTAATATTGCTAGGTTACAGTCTTTGCCTAGTGTTATGGATTGAGTCATGTCCCCCCAAGATACGTGTTGTAAACTCTAACCTGTTTATGTTAATGAAACAAGATTAGTGTAGAGTGTTTCTTGAGTCAGGGTCTTTTGAGATATAAAAGAGATTATACAAGCAATCTAGGTAGCAGAGATGGAGGAAGAGAGAAGTCAAGCCATGTGAAGACTGCTCAGGAGGAGATGCTCAGAAGAGACAAGGATCTTCCTTCAGAAGTGATAGAGACAGAAAGCCACCCCCTAGAGTCAGCATCCTGAAGTCAGACTTCTTGACTCATAAACTGTGAGAAAATATTATTTCTGTTTGTTAAAGCCATCCATGTGTAGTATTTCTATTACAGCAGCACTGGGTAATTAAGATGCTTAGAAAGTTCATTAATGCCACTATAAGGACAATTTCTGTCACTTTATTTTGTTCTTTGAGTAGGCCATCCTTTATTGTTTTTTTGCATGTCTTATGGTTTTTTTTCATTGTTGTTCTTTTTTAAACTGGGACATTAAAATGTTATAATGTGGTAGCTCTGGAAATCTGAGTCTTCCTTCTCCCCAGTGTTGACTTTCTATTTGTTTCGATTTTTGTTTTTTAATTGTTGAAGGCTATAGTCATCTATTGTTCCAGTAACATCCCCTAACAAATTTTGCAGAGACAAACTTCCAGAATGTATATGGTTACTGAAGACTGTGTCTTAGTTTCTGCTCAGTTAGGGTTTTGACCAATATTTCCTTGAACTCCAGGAATAAAAATAAACCCTTTGTGAATTGTCTCTGTGCCAGGGTACTCCTTCAACACTTAGCTAAGCTTGCAAGAGATCAGCCGGAATGAAAGGTAAATTCTGAACATGTGTCTTGCCTTGGGCATGTCTGTGGTTTTCTCAACAGCCTCATACACACAGTGCTTTCAAAAGCCTTAATTTCTGAAAGATATTCTCTCAGTGTCCTGTCCTTCCAATATTTTGACATCTATTGTATGCCTGAATCACACTGTTTAGCCCCTGGCAGCTACAGTTACTTACTGCCTTTGATTGTTTCCCTGCTATCCATTATCCCTACTTACACTTCCAGTCAAACTAAACCAAGACAAGCATCTTAATTCAGTCTACCAGGCAGCCCTTGGACAAGTTAGAACACCCAATAACTTTCCAGTTAGGTCCACTTTGTTCACGCTTGATCCGGAAACCAGGTTGCCTCTCTGTGAATGTGTGTCATTACAGCTGTAAGATGATTGTACAAAGCTAGAGAGAACTTCATAGGCAGGCAAGCAGGAAATTAAACCTTTTCAACATTCACTTTTTTGCTGCAATCCTGTATCTGGTTTCCAGAATTCTGATAATGTTGGTTGTGTTAATTTCTGCTTTCGGGGGAGGTCGGTTGTTGTTTTCACCGGGGGATGGAAACATACATATGCTCGTGCTGCCACCTTGCTCCACTCTGCCATCTGTTTTTAAACTGAACATTGTGTATACATTAAGTCACCCTCCTAAACATACTTATTTTTATTGTGCTGTCAGTGACAGTTCACAGACAAAATTAGTTTCTCACTAAAACACTTATACACAAATGTTTTTTTTGAGATGAGGTGAAAGTATACAATCCAAATTAAATTTGCATGCCCACCTATCTGCAGCTCCTTCTGCTCTCCTTGTACAGTGACAGCACACTCTTTCTTTTCATTCTATATATGTCATATCCTCTTAACAATCTCCTGTCCCCTCCTCTCCACCTTCTCTTCTCCCTTCTAGTAAGAGGCTAGTAGCACAGCAATGCTAGATACAGATGCATAGAACCATAAGGTACACATACCATATGGTCACACTGTATCCCTCAGTCCAGCCTGTTCGTGTCCGAAGAGTTGACCTCAGTAATATTTTCTGGTCAAGGCAGCAGCAGGTCTAGGGGCCATGCTCCCAGAGTAATCCCTAGGATTCCTGGACCATCCATTGCAGTTTTTTTTAGTGGAGTTCTTGAGGTGCACCCCCTTTCTCTCATGTTGCCACTGGGACTCAACATTGTGTGCCCCATCACAGCTGTCTTCAGTTGTGGCTGGGCATCATCTGGTTCTTCTGGTTACATGTTGATACAGTCACCCATTCACATGGGTCCTTCTATCTCCTGAGCTCTTTTTCCCTCATGTCTTTGTTGTTCTTGGTGATAGACTGTTACAGGTGAGTTGGGACCATTTGATGTATCTCAGATGGCAGCATGCTAGCTTTTAAGACCCCAGAAGCCAGTCACCAATATGGGGTGCAGAACACTCTCTTAGCAATAGGCTAGTTATGCCAATTGGCCTCGATTTCCCCTGATAGCATGGTCTCTACATCCCCGCCCCTGCTACCCTACCCTTGCAATATTAAGATTAGAAGAGTTTTCAGTTGTTGAAGTCCAGTTAAGTTGATCTTCTTTCTACCATGTGTTGTCACTGCTTTCACTCAACCAAAATTCTATCAACTAATATATGACCAGCCCTCTCCCTCCCTCCCCTCCCTTGTAGTCATCAAAGAGTCTTGTTTTCTGTACATGAGTCTGTTTTTAAGTCCTTATAGTAGGGGTCTCATGCAACATTTGTCCTTGTGCCACTGACTGATTTCACTCAGCAAAATGTCTTCCAATTGAAACCAGGTTGGTTATGAGATGCTTCCTAAAATCTTCATTGTTCTTTATCATTCCATAGTGTTCCATTGAGTATATGTACCATAGTTGGTTTATCCACTCATCTGCTGTTGGGAATCTGGGTTGATTCCTTCTTTTTCTATTGTGGACTGTGCTGCAATAAACTTTTGTGTCCATGTATCTATTTGTGTCACTGCCCTTGACTCTGAAGGATATATTCTGAGCAATGGGATGACTGGATCAAATGGTATATCTATTTCCAGCTTTTCAAGGAAGTGCCAGATTGCTTTCCAAAGAGGCTGTACCATTTTTCAATCCCACCAGCAGTGTAGGAGAGTTTCAATCATTCCACAGCCTCTCAAGCATTCGTTGTTTTGTGTTTTTTGGATCATGGCCAACCTTGTTGGTGTGAGATGATATTTCATTATAGTCTTGGTTTGGATTTCTCTAATAGCTAATGATCAAGAGCATTTCCTAATGTGTCTTTTGGCTGCCTCGATGTCCTCTTTGGTGAAGTGTCTGTCCATCTCTTTTGCCCATTGCTTAATTGGGTTATTTACCTTTATTTTGTTGATATTTTGCAGTATCTTGTAGGTTACAGAGTTCAGACATTGGTCCAACATGTAGTTGCAAAATATTTTTTCCCATTCTGTAGGTGCTCTCTTAATTCTTTTGATAAAGTCTTTGGATAAGCGGAAGTGTTTGATTCTTACTAGTACCCACTTACCTGTTTTCTCTTTTCCTCATCATGCTTTGTCAGATTTTGAGGTCTATCTAAGCTGTGTATTAAAGCTTCCACTGTTAACCCTATTTTTCCTTGCATGATGTTCATCATTTTAGGTTTTATACTTAGGTCTTTTATCCAGTTTGAGTTAGTTTTTGTGTAAGGTGAAATATGGATCTTGTTTCATTTTTTTGCAAATGGATATCCAATTCTGCCAGTACCATTTGTTAAACAGACTGTTTTTGCCCCAATTTACAATCTTAGGGCCTTTGTCGAATATCAACTATACATAAGAGGATGGTGGCATCTCTGGGTCTCAACTCTCTTCCATAGTCTATATGTCTCTTTTTGTACCAATATAAGGCTGTTTTGACTATTGTGGCAGTGTAATAGGTTCTAAGGTCAGGTAGTGTGAGGCCTCCTGCTATGTTTCTGTTCTTCAGTAGTGCTTTGCTTATCCAGAGTTTCTTCCCTTTCCAAACAAAGTTGGCAATTTGCTTCTTCATCTCATTAAAAAATGTCAGTGGAATTTGTATTGGGATTGCATTGTATATGTAGATCTCTTTGGGTTAAATAGACATTCACAATGTTAAGTCTTCCTATCCATGAGCAACATAGGATTCTCCCTTTATGTAAGTCTCTCCTAGTTTCTTGCAGTAAGGTCTTGTAGTTCTCTTCGTATAAGTCTCTCACTTCTCTGATTAGATTTATCCATAGGTACTTTATCTTTTGGGGGGCTATAGTAAATGATATTGATTTGGTGATTTTTCTTTGATGATTTCTTGGTTGGTATAAAGGAATTCTACTGATTTACTTATGTTTATCTTATATCCTGATACTCTGCTGAGCTCTTCTATTAGTTCAAGTATTGTAGTTATGATTCTTTAGGATTCTCTGCATAGACAATCATATCATCTGCAAATATGGAGATTTTTACTTCTTCTTTGCTGATATGGATGCCCTTTATTTCTTTGTCTTGTCTAATTGCTATGGCCAGAACTTCTAGTACAATGTTGAACAGAAGTGGTGAGAGTGGGCATCCTTGTCTAGGGGGAATTCTTTCAGTCTTTCTCCATTCAGGATGATGTAGGCAGTTGGCTTTGCATAGATGGCCCTTATTGTGTTGAGGAATTTGCTTTCTATTCCTATTTTACTGATACTTTTTAGCATGAGTGGGTTTTGGACTTTGTCAAATGCCTTTTCTGCATCAATTGACAAAATCAGGTGATTTTTATCTTTTGTATACACAGATTGTTTTATGACATTAGTTGCAATCCCTGCAAGTTGTCAGCCCTCTCCTTCTTTCCACCCCAGATTCCCCATTTGTATTGATTTGGAGCTTCTTTACCTTCCACATAAAATTGTTGATTAGTTTTTCCATCTCATTAAAGAATGTTAGAATTTAGATCAGGATTGCATTGTATCTATAAATTGTTTTAGGTAGTACTGACATTTTCATAACGTTAAATCTTCTATCCATGAGCATGGTAAGTTTTTCCATTTGTGAAAGTCTCTTTCAGTTTCTTGCAGTAGTGTTTCCTGATTTTCTTTGTGTTGTCTTACATCCCCAGTTAGAGTTACTCCTAAGTATTTTATCTTATGGGAACCTACTGTAAATGATTTTTTTTCCTTACTTCTTTTTGGTGTTCTCTTTGCTAGAGGAATCTGATTGATGTTTGTAATTGATTTCATACCCTGCCACTTTGCTGAATCATTGTATTAGTTTCAGTAGCTTTCTTGTAAATTCTCTGAGATTTTCCTATGTATGCCAGTCAAGTGCTGTCATTATCTATGTACAGGATCATATTACATGTTAATAGGGATAATTTTACTTCTTCCTTGCCAATGTGGATGCCCTTTATTTCCCTTTCCTGTCTTACTGGTCCAGCTAGGACTTCCAGTACAATTTTGAGTGAGAGTGCCCTTAATAATAAAGGACATCCTTCTCTGGTTTCCATTCTCGGAATGCTTTCAGTCTGTCTCGTTGAGAATAATGTTAGCTGTTGGTTTTGTGTATACACCTTTAATTGTGTTAAGCAATTTCTCTTCTCTCACTATTTTGGTAAAAGTTCTTATCAAGAATGAACGTTGAACTTAATCAAATGCCTTTTCTGCATCAATTGAGATGATCATGTGATTACTGTTTTTTATGTGGTTATGTTGATTAATTTTCTAATGTTGAACTATCTTTGCATACCTGGTATCATTCAGTTGCTCATGATGTATTATTGTTATTTTTTATATGCTGTTGGATTCTATTGGCTATAATTTTGCTGAAAATCATCTATAATTTTCTTTTTCAGTTATATCAAGGGTTATGCTGGTTTTGGTATTAAGGTATACTGGCATCATAGAGTGAATCTGATAATATTCCTCTCTTTCCATGTGCTAGAATAGTTTGAGTAATATTGGAGTCAACTCTTCTCTGAGAGTTTGATAGAATTTTCTAGTGAAACTATCTGGTTTAAGGGCTTTTTGTGGTTGTTGGTGGTGGATCCATTTTGAATATACTTATCTGGGGCCACTGGGGAAGACGGTCCTGATAAATAAAGCACTATTCAAGATGAAGAATATGGTAGGAAGTCTTACACTACCCAACCTCAGAACATATTATGCAGCTACAGTCATCAAAACTGATCCATTTTGTTGGTGATGGTCTTTTTTTTTTAATGACCTCTTCAGTTTCTTCTTTTTTTTTACAAGTCTGTTCAGATTTTCTGCCTTGGTTTGTGTTTGTTTAAGTAGGTTGGGTGTTTCTAGGAATTTGGCCATTTCCTATATATTCTCAAATTTGTTGGAGTATGGTTTTTTATAGTATTCACTTAGGGTCATTTTTATCTCAGTTGCTTCTGTTGTGATGTATTCATCTCATTTCTTATCTGGATTATTTGCATCTTTTCCTTTTGTCAATTTACTAGTAGTTTTTTCAATTTTACTGATCCTTTCAAAGAATCAGCTTCCAGTCTTACTGTTTCAATTGTTTTTCTGTTCTCTGTTTCACTTATTTGTACAATAATCTTTATTTCTTCTGCTGCTATACGCCTCTTCAGCTGTACTTTTTCTATTTATTTTAATTGCACAGTTAAGGTATAGATTTTGTATCTTTCTTCTTTTTCGCTTGTGTGTTTACTGATACAAATTGGCCTCCAAGCACTGTTTTTACTGTGTCTCAAATGCTTTGGTATGTTGTTGGGGAGTGTGTTGTCACATTATATGGATAGCAACTAGAGTTACATAAAAATATGTGTATAGGAACAGCAAATGGTCCCAACTCAGCAGGAACGTATGATCACCAGGGACCAAAATGACATGGGGTAAAGACAACCCAGAAGATAGAAAGACCTATATCAGTGTGTGCCTACACAGACCAGAAGAACCGGATGGTGCCCGGCCACCACCAGTGATAGCCAAGATGGAGTTCACTAAGTTGAGTCTCACTGACAACACAAGAATAAAAAGGAGTGCACTCTGAGACCTCCACTAAAAGACCACAGTTGATGGTCCAGTGGTTTCGGGGTTCCCCTGGCCCTGATGCTGCCCTTGCTCATAAATCATAATGAAGGTCCACTCTTTGGACACAAATGGATTGGACTTGGTGATGCAGAGTGACCATATATTGGATGCACTTTATTGTTCTATACATCTATAGGATATCACCCTGCTGACCTCTGGCTGGAGGAAGGAGAGTGGGTGGAGAGGAGGGGAAAGGAGACTGTTGGGAGGATGAGACATGTATGGAGCAGAGAGGAATAGTGTGCTGTCACTGGGCAGGGAGAGCAGTGGAAGCTGCATATAGATGGGCATGTAAATTTATATGGGAATGTACACTTTCACTCAGTCATAATAAAAAAGAGATGTGTGTATAAATTTTTCTATGAGAAACTAAATTGAACTGTAAACTTTCACTTAAAACAGTAAAAAAAGAAGTAATAGTTTAAAATCAAATAACACTATAACTACTACTTAGGTAAAAAAATAAAATGGTAACACACCAGAAAAGATTCATTTTCTCCTCTGTAATCACAATCCGCTTTTTTCCTCAGTGGTAATTACCATTCTGAGTTTTGTAGTAATTACTTTATTGCTTTTCTTTATAGAATTCTCACCTAAAAAGTCATCCCTTAACAATAAAACTTATTGTTTGCTTTTCAACATTATAAAAGTACTCATACAGTATACTTTTGTTTTTTCATTCATCATGTTTGTGAGATTCATGCTTCTTCACATAGCTGTAGCTTCATGAAGCTGTAGTTTGTTAATTTTTGTTGCTATATAGCATTCTATTGTGTGACTATATCACAATTCATTTGAATATTATTGTTGATGGACACTTGGTTTGTTTCCAGCCTTATGTTCTTATGAACAATACTGCTAAGCACACATTCTTATAATGTCTCTGGCTGTACCTCAAAACGATTTTTTCTCTATGGTATATACCAAGGAGTCTAATTGCTAGATCTAAAGTAGATCTTTAACTTTTCTAAACAACCATAAACTACTTTTCAAAATGAATGTGGCAGTTTATACTCTCACCAGAAATGTATGAGAGCTCACATCAGTCTGTATTATTATCAATAATTCATATTGACAATTAGTTTTGATTTTGCCAGCCTGATGGTTATACTTTGTTTAAAACTAATTACTACAGTTTTAATGCATTTCCCTATTTGCTAAGGCAAATTTGAGCACCTTATACATTTATTATTTGATTGCTTTCTGTTTTCTTTTTAACACCTACTAAACTGTTTTACCCATTTTTCTATTGTGTTGTCTTCTTCTTTAAGCATTCTTTATATACTCAGGATACTAAATTTTGTCAATCATATGTGTAAAAGATATCTTCTTCCACTCTAAGATTCAAGCCCTTCTCTTTTTATGGCATATCTTAAGGAATTTCTGGGTTGCTCAAATGGTTAAGCACTCCACTACTAGCAAAAAGGTTGATGGTTTCTAAAGACAAGTCTGGCAATCTGTTTCTGAAATCTCACAGCCTTGAAATCCTAAGGAGCCATTCTACTTGGTGTATCTTGGGTCATCAAAAGTCAGAATCAACTGAAAGGCAACTAACAGAGACAATATGGTATCTTTGAAGGTACCTCCAGCGCTGATGGCTCAGTGGTTAAAGTATTGGACTGCTAATAAAAAAGTCAAGAGTTTAAAATAACCAGCCACTCTGTGGGCAAATATGTAGCAGTCTGCTTCTATAGGATTTATAGCTTTGATAGAACTTTCAAAAGAAGACGAAATTAAGATGATAGCATGTAATAAAAGACTAGTTCAAAATTAAGAAGGGTACATTTTAAGGCCACCACAAAGAAAGTTAACAAACCAATTCATCAAAATAAAGAAGAAAAACAGTCTCAGTATACACAAAAACTACACAAACAAAAGAAAATCCATAAACAAAAGGAATTTAGCACAGGAAAGTAAGAAGAACAAAGAAAACATCAACACCCTCCCCCCCAAAAAAGACATGCAAAATGATAGCAACACAACACCACAAAAGTAGAAATTAATAACAGGAAGAAAAAGAGAAAAAAATCAAATGCATGGGAACTGAGTAACGCCCTGCTTAAAAACCACTGAGTAACAGAAGAAATCAAAGGTACAATTAAAAAACCCCTAGAACAAAATGAAAATGAAAAAACATCATACCAAAACCTTTGCTGTGATTGAGTTTGGAGCCTTCCCTAACTGAGTAGAATTCTGGATGATGTGTCGTTCTAAAATATAAAGTTAGTCTTCTCCTAGGCCAAAGCCAAGAACTTCTTTCTTGTAGTTTTGGTTTGGTTTTTACAAAGTCTCAGAGTTTCTGTTTATCTGGGAATGTCTTAATTTCATTTTCATATTTGAAAGTTTTGCATGATACATTAATTCTTGGTTGGAAGTTCTTCTCCTTCAAGGCTTTGAATTAATGTTAACTTTGCTTTGAGTCATGCTGCCTGTAAGAGTTGCTGCTTATGTTTCATTTTGTTAAGCTTGATTATAATATGTCTTGGAGTCTTTCTTTTGAGATCTATATTGGGTGGCGTATGATATGCATCTGTTCTCTTCTTTCATGACTTCTGGGAAGTTTTCTGTCAGTAGCTCAGCAACGACACTCTCTGTGTTCTCAGGTGTTTCATCCTGTTCAGGGACTCCAATTAATCAAAGGTTGTTCCTCTTAGTAGGGTCCCACGTGCTTCTTAAATGCTTCTTCATTTTTCTTGTTTCTTTTTTCTGATTTCTGCTCATAGACGCTGGTGTCAGTAGCTCTGTCTTCCAAGTCAGAAATTCTTTTTTCCATTTGTTCCATTTTGTTTTCTTGGCTTTGAATGGAAGTTTCTATGTCTTTGATTTTGTTCTTGATCTGTTGGATTTCAGAGTACTGGTGTTCCATCAGATAGAACAGCTTGATTAATTTTTCATTTTGTTCTGCTGTATTTTGTATAAGGTCTAGAAGGGCTTTGTATATAATCCTTTTGTATTCATCTTCTGATTATTTCAGAAAAGTTTCTTCATCCAGAAAACTCCTTGGATGTTTTGTTTGGGAGCCTTCTGAAGTCATGTGTGATTTCTTGTTTGCCACAAGTGTCTGTTGCTTTTCGGGTTTCATGTGAGTAAGTAGAGGCTGGGAGAGATACTGTGAGTATGGACTACAGATGTTTCTCTAGGCTGTCTTAAAATGTAAAACAAAAGGTATCTGACCACTTCCCAAGGCAGTCAGGTTTTCAGGTGTAGAGGTCCCTCTTCCCAACTGGCAAAGTAAGCACCTCTATACCCAACCCCAGATGATACGAACTAGTTCAAAATACAGCAGTGCTACTGCCCTGTTGGCCTCTGCTGACAGGGCCCAACCTTAGGCAACATTGCGTAAACTACTGTTTTTCTGGTAGAAAAGTGCTCTCCTGTGGGCAGGCTCTGGCTCCCAAGCTAAGAATTAGGTCCACCTGTGGCCATCGTATCTAAGATAGTGTCCTCCACACGGTCGGCAGATAGGGGGCTAAAGGTGCCGAGAAGTAGTGAGTTCTCAGCCTCTGTTGCTGGGACCCCACCGTAGGTGACACTGTAAACTACTGCTTTTCTGTCGCAGAAGCACTGTCCTGTTTGTAGGCGCTGGCTCCCAGGCTAAGAATTAGGTCCAGCTAAAATCTCCGTATCCAACATGGCGTCCCGCACATAGGCCCTGCAGTTCTGCACAAACCACACTGTGGCAGAGACAAAAAGAAAGGCCCAAATTGGCTAGGTGTACAGAGTCCTAAGCCTGAGTCTCAAAATATGGCAATTTCGCCTGCCTATCCCACCAGCAATGCATCTCAGACTAGCCGCTAGGCAAGACCCAGCTCCACCTGCCAGCCAAGACAGAGAAAAAAAAGTCACGGTGGTGCGTTCAGTCCGTGAGCTAGCCAGGACTAGCCAGGAGCGGGAGTCAGTGAAAGAGAGGTGGTTTTTTGTTCAGTGGTATGAAGTCCAAATTAACAGCCCTGTGCCATGTCCTGGGGCTCGCTAGGTGACCAGAAGTCTCCATTTGATTATCAATTCAAGTCTTGGTTTCCAGAGGGCTATAAGGAGACGTTGCTTAGGCCACCATCTTGACTCTCCCCCCATACCAAAACCTTTGGGACACAGCAAAGGCAGTACTCAGAGGTTCATTTATAGCAATAGACATATACATCAAAAGGGACAAAACAAAAGTGTTAGCTATACACCTTGAATGAATAGAAAGAATAGAATAGAAAGCAAAAGTAGCATAGGGCTATGAGAAAAAATGGAATAATAGGTATCTAACCCTGTATCAGAGCAGAAATAAATGAAATAGAGAATAAAAAAAACAGACTCCACAAAATAAAAAAATTGGTTCTTTGAAAGAATCAATAATATTGACAAACCATTGACCAAACTGATGAAAGAAAAATGGGAGAGGAAGAAAATAACCCAAATAAGAAACAAGATGAGGCACAATGTAACAGACCCTGAAGTTGGTGTTCCATCAGTTCAAACAGCTTGCTTAATTTTTCATTTTGCTCTGCTGAATTCTGTATAATGTCTAGGATGGCTGTATATATAATTCTTTTGTACTCAATTTCCAATAGATTCAGAAAGGGTTTTTCATCTAGGAAGTTCTTTGGTTCTTTATTTTGTGAGTTTTCTGGAGTCATGGCTGGATTTTTTTTTTGTTTGGCTAGGGTTTGTTGCTTATGGGATATCTAGAGGCTGTTTAGTTTCTCTGGTGTTCCCTTAACAGGAGCTGAAGTGCAGTTCTGAGAAGCAAGCTGATTACCAGACACCTCTATGTACTCCAGTGACTAGGCCCAGTGGAATCTCTAGGGTAGCAGGCTCCACTTCCTGGCTGGCAAAGACACAGCCCTGTTTATGGAGTCACTGGGGGACTGTCAGCTGAACCTGTGATGTGGGTTAGTAAAGGCTGGAAGAGATGCCATCAGGCTGCACTGCAGTTATTTCTCTCAGTAGTCTTATTTTAAAAGGTAAAAGCTATTTGACCGCTTCCAAAATCAGTCAGACTATCAGGTGTAGTAAGCCTCTCCTTTCAGCTGACAATGGAAACACCTCATTACCTGTCCCCAGATACTGTGATATAGTTCAAAGTAGTAAGAAAGGTTACTGGCCTGCTGTCATCCCCTTCCAGACCCCACCTGTAAGGCTACACTGTGCTAAATACAGCTTTTCTGCTGGAAAAGTGCTCCTCGGACTGGGACCACCTCCCAGGGTATTAGTCCCTGCTGAGGCCTCTCGTCAGGTATTTGTATCTACCAGTCAAACAAGATGGCGTCCCTGTCACGCTGTCCCACCCCACGGAAACAGCAGAATCTATGGTGGAAGTCTAAAAAGAAAGTGTAGAGGAGCTGTGGTGCTCTGAGTCCAGAGCTGGGATCTCAAAAAGTGGCTATTCCAGCTGCTGATCACTTTAGCACTGTGGCTCTGCTTAGCTACTGGTTAAGCCCATTCCCTGCCTCCTGACCAACAACAACAACAAAAAGAAGTTAAAAGTGCCAGTTATCTTCAGGTTATGGTAGCTGGCTGATTTAACCAGAGCATGGTTCAGCAAAAGACAAGCAGTTTCCTGTTCAGTGGCATGTAGTCCAAACTGACAGCCCTATGCCATGTCCTAGGGCTCAGCGGATGTCCAGAAAGCTTCATTTAATTATCAATCCAGGCCTTATTTCTCAGAGGGAATTAAGGAGACACATGTCTAGTCCATCATCTTGACTTCACCCCTGAGGCTGCTAACAAAGGTATTTCCAACTCACCAGCTATTCCTTGGAAGACATATGTAGTAGACACTTCTGTAAAGATCACAGCCTTGGAAATCCAATGGGGCTACAGGATCTGTCCTACAAGATCACTATGAGTTGCAATGGACCCTGCTGACAGTGGGTGAGTAGGTGGTACAAATGGTATACACTCACTGGTAAAGAAAAAAAGGTGGCAGTTTGAACCCACCCAGCTGTACTAGAAGAAGACTGATCATCTGCATCCACAAAGGTGGCTGTTGTTAGTTGTTGTCCAACTGATTCCTACTCATGATGACCTATAATATTTGATGATAATCTACGGAACATTTCAAGACCTGTCCTGAAGTATAATGCTGTCAGTGATAGGACAATATCTATATATCTACAAGGATGGCCAGTTAATACAGCTATTATCAAATTTATGCTGTAACCAGTAAAACCAAAGATGAAGATATTGAAGATTTTTACGAGCTTCTGCAGTCTGAAATTGATTGAACATGCAATCAGGATGCACTGATAATTACTGGTGATTGGAATTCAAAAGCTGGAAACAAAGAAAAAGGATCAGTAATATGGCCTTCATGACAGAAATAATGCTGGAGCTCACATGGTAGAATTTTGCAAGACTAATGACTTCATTGCAAATATCTTTCTTAACCAACACAAACAGTGACTATACACATGGACCTCACCAGATGGAATACACAGGAACCAAATCAACTACAACTGTGGAAAAAGGCAATGGAAAAACTCCATATCAGTAGTCAGAACAAGACCAGGTACGGCACAGATCATCAATTGCTCATATGTAAATTCAAGTTGAAACTGAAGAAAACTAGAACAAGTCCACAAGAGTCAAAGTATGACCTTGAGTATATCTGTCCTGACTTTAAAGACCATGTCAAGAACAGATGTGATGTGTTGACAGCTAATGACTGAAGATCAGATGAATTGTAGAATGACATCAAAGACATCATCTATGAAGAGACCAAGAGGTCACTGAAAAGACAGGAAAGAAAGAAAAGACCAAATTGGATGTCAGAAGAGACTTGGAAACTTGCTCTGGAATGTCAAGCAGCTAAAGCAAAAGGAAGGAATGGTGGAGTAAAAGACCTAAACAGAGGATTTCAAAGGGCAGCTTGAGAAGATGAAATATTATAATGACATATACAAAGAGCTGGAAATGGAAAACAAGAAGGGAAGAACACACTCTTCATTTCTCAAGCTCAAAGAACTGAGAAAAAAAAATTAAGCCTCAAGTTGCAATAGTGAAGGATTCTACAGGGAAACTAATAACTCAGGGAGCATAAAATCAAGATGGAAGGAATACACAGAGTCACTATACCAGGAAGAACTGGTCGATGTTCAGCTATTTCAAGAGGTAGCATACGATCAGGAACTGATGGTACCAAAGGAAGAAGTTGAAGCTGCACTGAAGGCAGTGGCAAAAAACAAGGCTCCAGGAATTCATGGAATATCAATTGACATATTTCAATAGATACAGCACTGCAAGTGCTCACTCATCTATGCCAAGATGAGCTCATCTACCTGGACAACTGACTGAAAGAGATCCATATTTATGCCCATTCCAAAGAAAGGTGATCCAGCCAAATGCAGAAATTACTGAACAATATCATTATTACACACAAGTAAACTTTTGCTCAAAATCATTCAAAAGTGACTGCAATAGCATATTGACAAGGAACCACCAGAAATTCACGATGGATTCAGAAGAGGACGTGAAGTAGGGACATCACTGATGATGTCAGATGGATCTTGGCTGAAAGCAGACAATATTTGAAAGATGTTTACCTGTTTCATCAACTATGTAACAAAGGCATTTGACAAATTATGGCTAACATTGTGGAGAATGGGGATTCCAGAACTTAACTGTGCTCTTAAGGACTCTGTACATGAATCAAGAAGCAGTCAAGAGAACAGAACAAGGGGACACTACATGGCTTAAAGTCAGGTAAGGTGTGAGTCAGGGTTGTATCCTTTCACCGTACCTTTTGAATCTGTACGCTGAGCAAATAATCTGAGAAGCTAGATTATACAAAGAATGAGGCATCAGTATTGGAAGATGACTCATTAACAATCTGCCTTACACAGACGACACCACCTTACTTGCTGAAAGTGAAGATTTGAAACACTAATGAAGATCAAGGACCACAGCTTTCAGTACGGATTACACCTCAACATCAAGAAAACAAAAATCCTCCCAATTGAACCAGTAAGGAACATCATCATAAATGGACAAAGGATTGAGACTGTCAAGGATTTTGGGTTCATAATCAATGCCCATGGAAGCAGCAGTCAAGAAATCAAAAGATGCATTGCATTGGGAAAAATCTGGGGCACAGGATCTCTTTGAAGTTTTGAAAAGTGAAGATGTCTCCTTGAAGACTCAAGTGTGCCTGACCTAAGTCATGGTATTTTCAGTCACATCATACACATGCAGAATTTGGACAATGAACAAGAAGACAGAAGAATTGATGCCTTTGAATTGTGGTGTTGGAGGAGAATATTTAATGTATCGTGGACCACCAAAAGAACAAACAGATCTGCTCTGGAAGAAATACAACCAGAGTGCTTCCTGGAAGCAAAGATGGCAAGACTGCGCTGCATCTTGCATACTTTGGACGTGTTGTCAGGAAAAATCAGCCCCTGGGGAAGGACATCATGCTTGGTAGAGTGCAGGTCAGCGAAAAAGAGGAAGACCCTCCACCAGATGGACTGACACAGTGGCCGCAACAATAGGCTTAAGCATAAAAATGATTGTGGACTTGGCGGAAGACCAGGCACTGTTTGGTTCTGTTGAGCATAGGCTGGCCATGAGTCTGAACACTCGCGGACACTTAGCAACATGACGACCTCCTCCTCGTGTGCCAAGAAAATCCTATGGAGCAGCTCTACTCTGTACCACACAGGGTTGCTGTGAGTCAGGATCTACTCCACGGTACACGACAATAACACGGTGCATTCTGAAAGATTTTTCTTGTTTTCAGTTTTAACGTAGCCGAGTTTATCAATCTTTTGTAGTTATGCTTTGCATCGCCTCTTTTGGCATATCTCAAGGGCACATTTTCCTGGGTTTGTTTCACAAGTCGTTATTCCTTGATTAGAAATAGATCGACTTTCCTCTGGTAAAGGAATGCTGTTGCTTATTCATTGCCATGAGTATACACTTACCGCCGGTAATGTTCCAAAGTGTCTTGGTTTATCAAGGTTTCCATTATTACGTGTGAAACACCACTTTAACTTTACTTTGCCTGTGAGAATTTGAGTAAAAAAACAAGAACAACAACAACTAAGCAACTCAGCGCCAGAAGACTGATCACCGGTGCAGTGGTGTTAATACTCTGCGCCGCCCCGCGGATACCTAAGCCACCAGTTCCGTCCGGGCGTCACGGTGCACGCGCGTTAGCGCCGTCGCTTGTTTCCCCCCATATATTGAAGTGCGCCTGCGCAAGGGACGACGCGGCCCGCCCCCTCCCACTGCCTGCTATCTAGAAAGTGCGCGCGCTTTTCCTCGCGAGAAGCTTGGTTCTCATGCTCGCGGCTGGGGTCGGAGGTCAGAGTGAGCGTTTCGCGGGCCGGAGGAGGAAGATGGCGGTGGAGTCGCGCGTCACCCAGGAGGAAATTAAGAAAGAGCCGGAGAAGCCCATCGATCGGGAGAAGGTGAAGGCCTAGGCTCTCTGGGGTGCGGGCGGAGTTGGGACCGCGGCAGCCTGGAGAGGAGCGAGGTCTGCGGACCGGCGGCGGCGGCGGCGGCGGCCTGGTGCTCCTGATAGCTGAAGGAAACCCCGGGTTCACAGCGCTTTCTTTTAACTTCTGTCCTCTTCCGCCGTTTTCCCAGACATGCCCGCTGCTGCTGCGGGTTTTTACTACCAATAACGGCCGCCACCACCGAATGGACGAGTTCTCCCGTGGAAACGTGCCCTCCAGTGAGCTGCAGATTTACACTTGGTGAGCTCCCGGCGGCGCGTGGGCACTGCGGCTTACGGACCCCCGTAAGGCACCCGCAGCTTTAAGTCCCTTTGCTACTGAAGAGGTTTTATTTTTACGATTATTTCAACTTTTTCTTTCTATTCACGGCCTTTGGGTATAGCTCTTGGGAAGTTAGAGGTTTTAGCTATAAGGTTAAAGTGAATTTCCCTGTCTTGTAATACCTCTCCTGTTAGTGTTGAAACTTCTGGGTTGTTACAAAATCACAAGCCCAAGATTTCTGTCACCATTGTGTCTGCCTGTGTCAAGAATTAATAGGTAATAACGTGCTAACCGTCCTTGAGGGACTCCGTAGTTGAATAAGTGGTACTGAGTCAACATGGTAAGAGGGAGTGATTAAAATCAGTGTATGTTAGCCTTAAAGAGAGTTTTCATATAGTATCAGTCTTTTGGTGCCATAGCGCCAAAAAAAGCACTAACAAACAACAAGTGGTTTCACATCTGGAGCTTTTTTTGGTGAAAACCGGCTCTGAAATCTTTTTCTTTTGTGTATTTTCCCTACCCCCAAGTGTGACCTGCCATCCTACGCTCCAGGTTGTCATTATTACTGCATGTTAACTCTTTCGTTTGACACCATGAAGGCTCTTCAGTAGTGGTAAAAGGTGTGTGAGTTTAAACTGTAAGCCCTGTGTACTAGAACTTTTGGAGGTGCTTGTTAAATTTATGTAGTAGTACAATTCTAGTTTAGCATCAGTTACTTGAAGAATAAAAGTTCCAGAAAGGTTGATTTAACTTTTAAGGTAGCGTATTCAGTAATGGATTGATGAAAACCTCTATTCAGAAATTAAAGCATGTATTTCTTCTGAAAATTAATTACTGTTTATTTGCTGGAGTCTGAGTGGTGCATACAGTTAGTGTACTCTCCTGCTAACTGAAAGGTTGGAAGTTCAATTTCACCCAAAGGCTCCTTGGAAGAAAGGCCCGGGGATCTACTTCCAAACTGAAAATGCTGTGGAACACAGTTCTGCTCTGGGACAAATATGGTCACCATGAGTCTGAATCAACTTTACAGCAACTGGTAACTGATGTTACTTGCCAGGTGCTGTACTTACAGTGTTAACATATTGGTATATGAAGAAGCTGCTGTCCCTGCCTACATTGAGTTCAGTGGAGAAAGCAGATGCATAAATGAACCTCTGTTTAAGACTTCAATATTAAGATGGAAAGGTGAGGTTATACTACAGACCCTGTACTCCTAAACAAGAAACAACAGTTAACAAAAAGTTATGTGTGAAATTCATAAACAAAGAATAATCTTATGTCATACTTTAAAGTGTAGAGCAAAGAAGGCAAAAGATTCTTAAAGAATAGATGGTTGGTGTAGGGGGTGTCACATACTTCCCGCTCCCACAAGTAATAATGAGGAAATACCAAAGGAAAAAAAAAAAACATTGCTGTTGAGTCAGTTTCCACTCTGCAGAGTAGAACTGCTCCACACAGTTTCTAAGGAGCACTTGGTGGATTTGAACTGCCAACCTTTTGGTTAGCAGCTGTAGCACTGGTGTAGTGGAAACTATACCACCAGGGTTTCCTAATGAGGAAATAGTAGTTAACAAATCTAGAGAATTCTCTTTTTAACACTGTCCAATTTGGAAAAGTAGATCCAGGGGCTAAAGTAAGTAGTCTTAAGAATAGTTTAAAAGAAAAAAAATGAGAGGAAGTCTAGAGGAGTTCAGCAGAGGTAGGTTGAATTTATTAAAGTCCAAGGCACTGTGTAGAGTTGGGAAATAAGCTGAACTCCACAGGAGTAGAATATATATTCCGTGCTTGAGTAGTCATTGAGGAGCTACTGGAATAGAACTGCCTAGGTCACTTGGTCAGTCAGACTCCAAAAAAGAGAACTAGCTGGAGACGTATATAAAATTTATTATAAGAAATTGGCTGATAGGATTATGAGGTCTGGCTAGGCAAGGGTCAGCTCGGTAAGGTAGGCCTCTAAAAAGGATAGGCTAGAATTCCTGATTCTGAGCTGAAGCAGCTGTCCACAGGTGAGATTTCTTTTGGTTTTTCAGTGATTGAATCTGGTTCACCCATATTATCAAGGATAGTCTAATCTCCCTTATTTAAAGTTATTTGATTATAGACTTTAATCATATCTGCAGAGTAACTCATAGCAACACCTAGATGATTGTTTTCAATAACCAGGCACTGATAGCCTAATCAAGTTGACACATAAAACCGCCATCTTGGCATCCATTTAGATCTTCTTAAACCATAGCTAGTCTCCAAATAAAGACAGTAACAAAATCATACTTTTGCCTAATGTGGTACTGTGGTACAACTGCGTGCAACTGAAAGCATCTAATCTTTTCCCAAAAAAGGATTCATAGTGTTTGTATGGTGTTAGCTCTTATTTTTTGGCATCTTTTAACTTGAATTCCATGATAAAAAAACTATTACAACATTAACTACCAATAGTAACTACCATTTTATGGTAGATGATAAAGGTATAAGGGAGGGAAGAAAACAAAATTTGGCTGGTTTACAAACAAAAAAAAAAGGAAGAAATACTCATTGTGGTTGTAGCTTGTATTTGTAACTGCCCTCTTCCACTACTATCCCTACGTACCTTTCGCGCTGAGTTAGGTACTTCAGCTGGTTGGATTCTTTGCCTAGTGGAGTGACAGAAACCTTCCTTTCAGAAGGGTCTAAACTGTAACAGTCCTGTGTAAATTGGGCTATTGCAGTTTCCCATTGACTTTAATCACAAGCCATAGTAGTACTAAGAGATATTGTAAGGGGTCTTCTATATTCCAGACCTACTCTTAATTTTTATTGTGCTTTAAGTGAAAGTTCACAATCCAAGTCAATTTGTCATACAAAAACTTGCACCCACATTTCTGTGTAATTCTGTCTGTTCTCTCCACCCTGTGATAGCACACTCGTCCTTTCCACCCTGTATTTCCTCTGTCCCTCCAAATAGTTCTTGTCTCCCTTTGCACCCTCATCTTGCCTGTGAACAGGAGCTGCCCAGTTAGCCTCATGTGTCTGTGTAAGCCAAGAGGCACAGTCTGCCAGTATCATTTTATGGTTTATAGGCCTGTCCAAACTTGGAAGAGTTAGCTTTGGGGATGGTTTCAGTTCTGGGGTAATAGAGAGTCCAGGAGCCATGTTTTCCAGGGATCCTGCAGTCTGGTGGACCATCAAATCCTGTTAATAGAGTTTGAGTTCTGCACAACCATTTTTCTCCCACTGTTAAGTCAGGGATTGTATGTTGTATTTCCTGTCAGGGAAGTCATTGGTGATGGCCGGGTACCATCTAGTTTTTTTTTTTCTTTTTCACGCTGATGTAGTCTCTGGACTATGTGCCCCTGTCTGTCTCTTTGACTCCTATTTTCTAATGTCTTTAATGTCCTTCCATCTCTTCTGCTCCAGGTAGGTTAGAATCAGCTGATGCTACTTAGATGGCAGCTTGCTGGTTGTTAAGACCCCAGAGACCACTCACCAAACTGGGATGCAGAACATTTTCTTAAAAATCTTTGTTATGCCAGTTGACCTAGATGTCCTCTGAAACCATAGTAGTGTATAGACCCCTTCCATTACCACTCTGTCCATCAAAGTGTTTGTTTATATTTAGGAAATTTCTTAGCTTTTGGTTTAGTCTGGTGATGCTGACTTCTCCTCTGTTGTGTGTTATCCTTCCCTTCATCTGACTTAATTTGTACCTGCTGTCAAATTAATGAATACCCTTGTCTCCCTCCTTACCCTTGTAGGTTTCCAAGAGTGTCTTTTGTGTTGAAACCTTTTTTTGAGTCCTTATAATAGTGGTCTCATATAGTATTTGTCTCTTCACAACTAATTTTAGCATAATGCTGTCCAGATTTCTCGATGTTATGAGATGTTTCTCAGTTCATCAATATGTAGTATTCCTTCATCAATGTGTAGTATTCCATTGTGTAAATATACCATAGTTTATTTATTCGTTTACCCACTGATGGGTACCCAGGTTGATTGCATCTTTTTGCTGTTAGTGGGCAATGCTGCAATAAACAGTGGTGTGCATGTATCTGTTCATGTGACAGCCCTATTTCTCTAGGATATGTTCCAAGAAGTGAGATTGCTGGATTGTATGCCATTTCTATTTCTGACTTTTTAAGAAAGCACCATATTGGTTTCCAAAGTAGTTGTACCATTTTACATTCTCACCAGCAGTGTATCAGTATTTCTGTCTCTCCACAGCCTCTCCAACATTTATTATTTTGTGTTGTTTTTTGGATTAATGCCAGTCTTGTTGGGATGAGATATTATCTTATTAGGGCTAATGACTGTGAGAATTTTCTCATGTATCTGTCAGCCCCCTGAATGTCTTTGGTGAAGTGCCTATTCATGTCATTGGCCCATTTTTGAATTGGGTTGTCTTTTTGCTGTTGAGGTTTTACAGTATCTTGGAGATTGAGGTTAGATGCAGATTAGATTAGTTGTAGCCAAGTTTATTTTTCCAGTCTGTAGGATGTCTTTTTACTGTTTTGGTGAAGTCTTTGGATGAGCAAAAGTGTTTGATTTTTAGGAGTTCCCTATTTCTCTCCTGGTGTTTAAGCATTGTTAGTAATGTCTTATATTCTCTTTATGCCTTGTGTTAGGGCTTCCAGCATTGTCTGTACTTTTTCTTCCGTGGTCTTTATTAAAGATTTTATAATTAGGGCTTTGATCCATTTTGAGTTAGTTTTTGTGCATGGTGTGAGACAGGGGTCTTATTTCTTTTTTGGCAGATGGGTATCTAGTTATGCTAATACCATTTGTTAGAGGGACTGTCTGCCCCCAACTTAAGAACTTTGGGCCTTTGTCAAGTATGAGCTGCCGAAAAGGGAATGATTTTATGTTTGGATTCTTAATTCTGTCCATTGATCTGTATGTCTGTTTTTGTACCAGTACTGAGCTGTTTTGACTACTATGGCAGTGTAATACATTTTCAAGTCTGATCGTCTGAGGCCTCCGACTTTGTTTTATTCTTCAAAGACACTTTACTTATCTGGACTTTCTTCCTTTACATACAAAGTTGGTGATATGTTTCTCCATCTCATTAAAAAATGACATTGGAATTTGGGGATTGCATTGCATTTGTAGATCGTTTGGGCAGAACAGATAGTGTCGTGATGTTGAGTCTTCCTACCCATGAGCAAGATAGATTACTTATGTAGGTCTCTTTCGGTTTCTTGCAGTTTGTTCCAGACATACTCTTAACTCACTGTGCACTAGCACAGTTCTGATAATCAGAATCAGTAATCCAAGCAGTATGCTATCCCTGTTGATTTAGAGGCATAAAGAACCCAAAGTGGATGGGTACCAGACTTAACTTCCAGCTCAGTGAAATCATTGTGTCTCCTGGTGAAGCATTCCTCCTTTTGGAAGTAAGATCTCTAGACCAGTAGAGCCTAACTAAGATTGCTGGAATAGAAAGCAAAACTTTGGACAGTAGTGAGTGGTTTACTATCCACCTCTTGATCTGGGCCCATAAATACTAGCTGTCAAGAAACAGCACCATGTATAGATGCTGATTTAGAATGTATATGGCATCCTAGAAGACATACAGGGTATTCCCACTTAGCTGGCACTGTAATTGGGGTCTTCAAAAATGCCATCTCACCTTTCACTTAAGCCAATTGCTTCAAGACAGTAGGGGGTATGGTAAGAAAAGTTAATTCAGTTAAGTCCACAGATAGTAGTTTTAGTAGAAGCATTGTGTTCAGGGAACGCAAATTCATACCCAAAGTAAGCGTTTATCCTAGTGAGAACAAACTGCTGCCACATCCATGACAGAAATGGTCCAGTGAAGTCAGCTTGTCACCAGGCAGCTGGCTGATTATCTTGGGGCATAGTGTTGTATTGGGCTGTCAGCATTGGTTTTTGCTGCTAGCAGATTCGACACTTAGCAGTCTTTATAGACAGGTCAGCCTTGGTGAGTATAGAAGCACATGTAAGTCAGTGCATGCAAAACCTCTATCCCAGCCACCATGACCACTTTGTTCATGACCTGTTGGATAATGACAGGAGTATCTGGGGAAAGAGGCTGACTGATAGCAACAGATGGCATCATTCTATCCAGTTGATTATTAAAATCCTCCTTGGCTGAGGTCACCTTATGAGCAAAGTGAACTATCAAGTGTACTGCTTAAAGTTCTGCCTACTGGAAAGATTTCCCTTCACCATTGTTCTTCAGAGATATCGCCATAAGGGATTAGAGTACTGTAGCAGTCCACTTTCAAGAGGTGCCTACGTATTGCACAGAACACTCTATAAACCAGATTTTCACTTTCTGTGTTGTCTGATTATTGGGGAACTCTCCATGAGACTATACATTGAGAATGAGAGAGAGAAGGTAACTTGTACTTTCAGGGCCTGCTTGAACCCAGTCTTGTATATAGCATTTCATTTGGTGACAAGAGTGCTGCTGGTCTTAAATATACCATTTCATTTGGTGATAGAGTGCTCCTGGTCTTGTGTATACCATTTCATTTGGTGATAGAGTGTGGCTGTGCACACCCAACTTTATGGCTTTGTGGGTTAGACAGCACACAGTTCATGATGGGCAACTCAGGTTGCCATTATAATCTCTACTTCATTTAGTCTCTGCTAAGGCCTGATAGCAACCTGAAAGGTATTTCTTGAATAAGTATCTTAAAATGTGGCAGGCTTTGCTTCAAATTCTTAAGGGTCTGTGCTGAGATTATACTTTTGGGGACTGCTAAAGGCACCAAAAGCATCTCTCTGTCACTCACATTTAAAACACTGTGGACCTGATGAGTCATATGGCCCATGTGGCAGAGCAGCTTGCTCAGCGGCCTGAACACATCACAGAGCATTTTCTTTTTAGGGTCCCCACTCAGAATTAACTTTTCTGGGTCACTTGGTAAATGTGTTAGAATAACATACCCCTGCGGAATATGTTTCCCCCAAACCTACAGACCCATCAGGCATTGTGCCTGTTTTTTGCGTTGTAGGAGGAACTAGATACAACATTTGCCTTTCACCTTAGAAGGAATACCTTTATTTATTTATTGTTGTCTTTTTGGGAATGTATGCAATAAAACATACATTACTTCAGCCACTTCTGTTTGTACAGTTCAGTGACACTGATTGGGTTCTTTGAGTTACGGAGCCACGTTATCCTCTGAGTTACTCCTGCATTAATGTAAAACTCATTGTCCCCGAGGTTCCAGTATAAACTTTGAGTTGCTATCATTACTTTGACCCTATGTAGATCTTAAAAAGAGCTGAATGGCCTGACAGACATTTTTTACTAGTTAAACTACTGTTTGGTTTTAAAGAAAACTTCAGGAGATATTTTTGGCTTAAAGGTTTAAAGATTACCACAGGGCAGTAGTTTTAGGGATTCATCCAGCCCCGTTAGCTCCAGAAAGTCTAGAGTCCAAGAAAATTTGAAATTCTGTTTTTTGTCCTTCCCAGCCCCCTTTGATCAGGATTCTTGTATAGATTCTGATACAAAATGTTCAGTGGTGACGGCTGGGTACCATCCAGTTCTTCTAGTCTTGTGGTAGAGGAACCAGTTGTTCCTGGAGGTATTCAGCCACATGTTACATATGCGTCTATTCCTGACTGTCTAGAAGAAATACTTAAATATGTTCCACAGCACTGGATCCTAAGCAGTTTCACTGGATTACATATGTGCATGTCTTACTAATAAGTCTAGTTGCTATTTCTTACACATCAGGCCCAGCCAGTATGCTGGTTCAGTGTAATGAGCCAGGTCCCTGTGGACAAAATTACAGTGTAATTAGAAAACTGGTACATAGCTATACCTCTAACGTAGAACAATGAATGTATATTGCTGACCTTGCCTGCTGAAAGTAAACTGCTTTTGATGGTCTTTACTAACAGGAATTGAAAATACAAGCATTTGCCAAATCAGTATCTGTGAACCTTGTGGTAGGAAATACATTTTGTCAGGCAATGAAACCATATCTGGAACAGCAGCAATAATTAGGGTCACCACCAAGTTAAGTTTACAGTAATTCAGTGTCATTCTCCAAGACCTGTGTTCTCCACAGGCCAGATAGGCACACTGAATGGAGATCACAAACCCCGAATTCTTCAAATTCTTTACAGTCTCTCCAGGAATGTGGTTTTGCATTTGGTTTACTTTTTCTTTTTTTTGAAGGAAGACATTGTTGTAGTGGCTTCCGTGTGGCCTTTCCAACCAAATAGCCCTCACTCTTCATGTGAAGGATCCAGTGTGGATTCTGCCAGTTGCTCAGTATGTCTGTTCAGATTACATGTTCCATAAAACTACAGGATGAGTTTGGGGATGCACCGTGAATAAACATGAACTAAAACTCTCTTGACTGACGCTGTGCTCTGACTGGTAGATCACGGTGATGTGTTGACTCTCCATGAGTTAATGTCAGTTCTCAGCAAGTGTCCAATAATCCTCTAAAATTTTTATTATTTCTCTTTTCCCTGTGTATGGTTACTGTCGTAAAATGGCCGTAGGTCCCTTTGGAGAAGGTTGGGAGAAGGACCAGCAGTAGAATTTGACAGTTTAGTGGGATCCTTCCTAAAGAAGACTGGACTGCCTTCAAGGGTTCTGGTTCTGTAAGCTTGTTCAATTCAGGGAGTTGACTGAGAGGCCCTGACTGGTGATTAAGGATCACTGTTTGTTTACTTGATCTAGAACTCTTCCACTGATAGAGATCAGGTAAGTTTTCAGTAGGCTGCCCTAGAGGGGAGGACCCCATTATCAGCTAGCCAGTGATTTAGGTATTTTCAGATTAAAGAGTCAATTTCAGAAAACCCAGAACCAGTTAAAAAATGTCATCTTTAAGATGCTGTTATCTAGAACCGTTTCCAGTACCAAAATCTCTGTAAGGGTTTAACTAGAAGAAAAGAACTTGTGGGGCATACATATTAGAAGATTTATTGAAAGGAACTGGCTTACATGATTGTAGGGGTTGGCTAGGCAAGTTTTAAATCCATAGGGTAGGGTGTGAGGAAGGGCATTGTGGAACTTTCCAGCGGGAGATGATGCTGCTGTCCACAGGGGGAATTTTTTTCTTAGGGCGACCTCAGGTCTGCTGTGAATCAGTCAGCCCACTCAGATTACCTAGAATAATCATCCTTACCAACTGGCTATGGACTTAATCATAAATACTCCACAGCAATACCTAGAGTAATATTTGGTTGAATAATGGAGCTACTACATATCATAGTTACCAAGCAAATGCTTCAGCCACCGCAGAGCTCTTGCTTTGTGTACCGGAAGTCCTCAGGCTTTATGCTAATAGCTAGAAATCAACCACTTGGCTTTGAAACTGATCTGAAAAAATCACCAACACCGAAGGTGGGAAGCATTTTGCACAGCTGTAACAGAGAAAGGGTGTGAACTAAAGTCCACAAATTAATGATGAGAGGAATGATAATATGGAAATTCTTTTTTAAAAAAAAAAAATCAATTCTGCATATAGTAAGTGTATACTTTGAGCTAGACAATAATTGATAAAAAATAAGTCACACCAGAATATCAAGCCAGAAACCATCACTTCCAAACAGAAGAAAAAAAAATCAGTGTGGCTTCAGAGTTAATGTCACCACTGGGAAGTGGGGCAAAGTTAAAATAACCAGAGTAATGTATACTCCGGCCAAGTAAAAATAAAATACAAAATTAGAAGTTGAGAGGAAGGGTAACAGATTTTTAGCTGAGGTTCTAAAATTCTTTGTTTCACTTCAGTTTTTTGCTCTGATGATTTCAAGCAAAATTACATTTAATGACTTCAAAAGATGTGTAATAGTTAACGCATGAGTGCTGTTTTGTTTTACTGTCTCAGGATAGTTGATAGTTACGATAGTTTTTCTTTGTAGCATTACTTGGAAGCACAAAAAGATGCGTACAATTGTGTTAATGTGTTGAATTGGTTATTTACTATATTGACATGTGGGTCTTTAATAATTCATCATTTTAATAAAAAGCAGCAGTAACTTAAAACAAGCAGATAAGTTGAAGGCAGTTATAGGGGGTTAAATGATAGATTGAAATGAAGCAAAGTGAAGAGATTCTCTGGATATATATTTAAATGGACTTGGTAACAGTACAGAAGATTGGAAGATCTGAATAATTCTTTGGTTTGTGACCTGTGTGGTGACATTTTGGTAGGGATATAAAAGGAAGGGTATGTTTTGGGGAAAAATTGTTGAGTTTAGGAAGATTTGGTAACAGCAGAGAATGGAAGATGATGTGGTCAGTCTGGCCATATTTAGTTATGACTATAAATTAGTTGATGGCTTGGATTTACATGAGGATGATACAGGGATTTGTAAATAGGGTAAATTATAAGCATCAGTCTAGAAAAGAAAACATACTGTACATCTTTCTGAAAATAACTTTCTTAGAACATCAACTTTATGTGTATTCCAATTTAAAGAATACTAAGATGTGAGAAAGGACAGGTCTTAGAAATAATGAAAATATTTTAAGTACCTGGTGGCAATAGACAAGCACATGGCAGCTGACTGAAAGGTTAGCAGTTTGAATTCGTCTAGCAGATATGTGGGAGAAAGACCTGGGGATCTGCTTTTGTAAAGATTATAGCCTGGAAAATCGTAGGGGCAGTAGATGTTCTGTAGCAATAGAAGATTGGGCATATGTTTGCTGAAGTTCTTTGAGCATAAGAATTTGACTGTAAAAGGACAAGTATGAGACCGCTGCTCTAAGGACTCAAAAATGGACTTATGTACAGGCTACAAGGAAGAATTTTCAGGCTACAAGGATGAGGAGGGAGAGAGGTGTTTACCGGTTAAATAGTCGATAAGAATTTGATGAGGTGAACAGAGTGGCAACTCATGGTGGACAGCAGATCAGCATAACTGGACTACACCATAAACTGAAAGGTTTTCTAAATTCAACCCAGTATTTTAAAGGATAAAGTAGCAGGGACAAGGGCTTGGGAATCAAGTTTTCAGGGAACGTCAAGGTCAACTGGCATAATTAGTTGTTTTAGTCAGCTAGTGCTGGTCTAACAGAAATACCACACAGTAGATGGCTTTAAGAAAGGAAAGTTTATTTTTACACAGTCTGGTAGTTTGTAAGTTCAACTCAGGATGTCTGCTTCAGGGTAAGGCTTTCCCCCTTGTCCTCTCTGGTGGAAAGTCAGGGATTGCATCAGTCATTGCCCAGGGAGCGTCTTAGCACAGGAACGTCAGGTCTGGAGGTCCTGCTCTTCTCCCTGTGCTGCTTTCTTGATGGTGTGAAGTTCCCAGTTCTCTGCTTGCTTCTCTTTCCTTTTATGTCTTGGTAGGATGTAAGGATTAAGGGTAGGGTAAGACACACTGCAGGGAAACTCCCTTTACAGTGAAACGGAGGTAATCCTATAAAAGAATTTACATTCCTACCCTGATCCTTTAACATACAGCACAGGAAAATCACAAAATAGAAGACAATCACAAAATATCGGGAATCATGGTCCAGCCACATGGCTACCAATATTTTTCAGGGGACACAATTCAGCCCATGGCACTAGTCTTTTTCTAAGAAAGTCTTCTGCACTCCACATTGGTGAGTGGCATCTGGGGTCTTAAAAGCTAGCAAGCTGCCATCTGAGGAACAGCAGATGGTTCCCCCATCTGGAACAGGTGATTACTGAGAACATCAGACACATGAGGAAAAAGGAGTCCAGGAAACAGAAGGACCCATATGAATGGGAGGCTGTATCAGCATGAGACCAGAAGAACTAGATGGTGCCTGGCCACCACCAAAGGCAGCCATGGTAGAGAATACAATGTAGAGTTCCTGAGGCAACATGAGAAAGAGAGATGTGCAGTTCAAGAACTCGACTAAAAGACCAGAACTAATGGTCTGACAGCCTGGAGGGCCCCCTGGGAACTTGGGCCCTAGGCTTGCTGCTGGCCCTGACCTGAAACCAGTACTGAGGTCAGCTCTTCAGACGAGAGTGGACTGGACTCAGGGACACAGTGTGAGCATGTGGTGTGTGTATTTTATGGTTTTACAGATTTATAGGAGGCTGTCCTACTGGTTTTTTTCTAGATAGGAGAAGAGAGTGGAGAGGAGGAAACAGGTATTCATTAAGAGGATAGTAGAAATAAAGAGCTGAACAGGAGGAGTATGCTGTGTCACAGGGTAAGGAGAGCAGATAGGCAGGCATGCAAAACTGACTTGGATTGTATACTTTGATTTAATCATAATTTTAAAAAAAGAGAAAGAAAGCAGTGGCAGGAGCTGAGCATGCCCTTTGGAAAGGATTGGGGTCCCCTGCAGCTTCTACTCCAGGGGAAGATGGATGATAAGAACCTTTCCTCTAGTGCCAAAGAGAAAGCCTTCCCATGTAACTGACAACTTGAATTTGGACTTCTAACGTACTGGACTATGACTAAATAAAATTTCTCTTTTTCAAGCCAAAAAAAAAAAAGAATTTGACTTTAACTCATCACAGCTTCAAACAGTGAGGCTGGTAATAAGAGAGTAAATACGACACAGGCAGATAACTCATTGTATGTCAGTATTTGTGTTACATTATTGATGACTAATCAAATGTAAATGCCCCTTTTTTTAATTCAGGATGGATGCAACGTTGAAAGAACTGACTAGTTTAGTAAAGGAAGTCTACCCAGAAGCTAGAAAGAAGGGTACACATTTCAATTTTGCAATTGTTTTTACAGACCTTAAAAGACCTGGCTATCGGTAGGTAACTTAATTCCTATCATCTTTTTTTTGTTTTGGGGTTTAAATGATAAATTGAAATGAGATTATAACTAGCAGTGGCAACCCCTTTAATGAATCTCTTTAGTGAGGAAAATATAGCTTAATCTTACTATCTGGTGTAGCTTAATGTGTTGTTGTTAAGTGTAGTTAAATCAGTTTTGACTTATAGTGGCCCTGTGTACAACAGAAGGAGACACTTGCCCAGTCTTGTATCATCATCACAGTCACTGCTGTGTTTGAGCTCATTGTTACAGCCACTGTGTCAGTCCATCTTGTTGAGGGTCTTCCTCTTTTTTGCTAACCCTGTACCAAGCAGAATATGCTTTCCTGGTAACTGGTCCCTCCTGATAACATGTCTGAAGTATGTGAGACAAAGTTCCTCTCGCCATCCTCACTTCTGAGGAGCATTTTGGCTGTACTTCCTCTGAGACAGATTTGTTCATTCTTCTGGCAGTCCATGGCACATTAGGTATTCATCACTAATACCATAATTCAAATTTGTCTATTCTTTGGTCTTCCTTATTTATTGTCTAGTTTTCCTATGCATGTGAGGTGATGGAAAAGATCATGGCTTGGGTCAGGTGCACCTTAGTCCTCAAGGTACATCTTTGCTTTTTTAACACTTCAAAAAGGTTTCTTGCAGCCGATTTGCTTAATGTATATTTAGGTTTTTGAACTGTGCTGTACAGATGATGGAACAAATACAATCCTGTATACATGTTGTAGGGGGTGTTGTGTTTTACTGATTTCCGAGCCATTAACAGTTGGTCTTCTTTCCTTCAGAGTTAAGGAGATTGGCAGCACCATGTCTGGCAGAAAGGGGACTGATGATTCCATGACCTTGCAGTCGCAGAAGTTCCAAATAGGAGATTATTTGGACATAGCAATCACCCCTCCGAATCGGGCACCACCTGCTGGGCGTTTGAGACCATATTAACTTTTATTTTCTGCTGCTTGAATGTATTTTCCAGTCAGTTATGTAAAATAAACTTCTCATTTTCCTTCCCTGCTTATTGCCATTAAGCCTTTAAACTCTATAAACAAATTGTAATGCATCTGTTTAGGTTAGATTTGGCTGTAGTATGGTATGAATATTAACAGTCTATATTGTTTCAAGCTCTTCTGTAATATATGAAGAAAAGTGCTCTTAGCATTCTTTGTGAAACTGCATTGTTAAATATATGTGTGCAATCAACCTGAGTCTGAGACTTCATGGAGGAATGGGAATAAGATTTAATTTAGTAAATAATTGGGGGTTATGATAAGTGATGGGAAGGTGTGCCTAAGCCCAGGTGGGAACAAGAAAGCCATGGGGTTGTGTTAAATTGAGTGCTAGTATGTAGTATGAACTATGGTAGGCTCTTAGAAAAAAGAATCAGTGTGAATGAGGAGGCACTTTGTAATAGCAAGAGTGGATGCAAGTTGGATAAAGTAGGTCCTGCAATGAGGGCCTCTATGGTTCTAAGTGGGAAAAACAAGGCATTTTGAAAGTAGGACCCAACACAGAGGAAACAAGAGTTATAATTTGAGGGGTGAGGATGGAAAAGTTTACCCTGAAGACCTGAAAACAGAGGGAGGCCTAAAAGGGGAACCTCAGTTAGATGAAGTGAAGAGCCAGGGATAAAGACAGGCTGAGAGAGTAGGGAATAATCACACATTCTGCCATGTGCTGAGGACTGGTAGGTATTTAAAATTGGTTATTACATAAACTGTCTGATTTGAGAGCCCCACTGAATGAGGCCAAAGATTTAAATCCTGATGGCACCATTGGTTCTGCAGCTTTGGAAGTTACTGAATCAGTTTTTATGAATCTGTAAAAGGGATATAATGGCCTGTACTGTTGTGAAGATTAAATATTTGTGAAGAGCTCACATACAAGAAACATATAGTACCTACTAGCCATAAATAGGAATTTACCCAAAACTGGAACTCACCTTCCAGTCTGTTACACCTTGTTTTGAAGTATGGCATAGGTAGAAGGTAGAATCTTAATACTGATTCCTCGACCTTTAGTCTCTTTGAATAGAAAGTTGAAAATGTATATTCCAGGAAAAAAATATATATTATAATGATTTTTAATGTAAAATTGTATTTTACCTTGTACATATAGTCATAGCCCTTTAAAACTTGATCTGTAGAACTGGTATCACTGTTGGGAAATAGAACTGGGCAGAGAGAAGCCTGGAATCTAGATGTAGTGCCTTTTCTATCGTATAATTTAACTCCATCACCCTTAGATTGTATATTCAGATTAGATAGACTTGCATTCTGTATGCTGTAAAATTAAAGCTTATTTTTAAAAGAAGAGCTATGGTTATCCTGTTGGTAGAAAAAGAAGTGGTAATTTACTATGCAGATCAGTACAAGAAGGTAGGAACTAAATAAAAGACCTTTGTCAGCCAGTTTTTCATATTACGTGAATTCTTAACAATGAGGATTTCCTATAATTACATTAATTTACCCACTAGGTTAAAATTTGAAGTGGTTTGGCTGATATATCAAATTCTATCCCTTGGATTCAACATGGACTTTTTCAGTCTCGAATCAAAGTACCACGAAAGAATACCTAGTGATTTTGTCATTATGCGTAATGCTAAGAATCAAAAGTCTTGTAATTCTAATTTTCTTTTTGACCTGGTAAGTAAATATGACTGTAAGTAGTGAATTGTTTCCCTAAATGTAAAATAGAAATGGGCATCATGACGGCACGGTGCTTAAGTGCCTGAGAATTTGCCCTGACTTCTTTGCCTGCGAGCTGTTTGGGCATTGAGATTTTCCCTTTGGAAAGTGTGAGTTATAGCTAATTCAACTTAAAGATTTTATGTACAAAAAGTAATTGTGACTGTTAAATGCATCGTAATCAATAGCTCAGGTGATGTTTCAGGTACCAATTCTGTGTGTGTATATGTGACATTAAACTGTTTGGCTAGATTTTCAGTTTTCTCAGTTACTGTCAATCTCTAATGAGAGGTAAATTTGGTCTACATTGTGTTAAGACAAATTCCAAAATTTTTTGTGTGAAACTGAGAAGGCAACACCATAAAACCAATGATATGTGCATATTATTTGAGCATGTAACCTTTATATACAATTAATGTACAGTATAGTTGCCATTCTGTGGTGAAATTGAGGCCTAAGTAACCATTCTAGGTGGGGCTGAGATGATGGAATAGTCAGATATTTCCTGTGGTCCCTCTTGCAACAAAAATACAAAAAAGTGCCTGGCTTCATCTACCCTCTCCCTGCTGTGCTCTGATGTCAGTCTGTAAATGTGCAGTAGTTGCCATGCCCCTTAGGCTGGCACCTGACCTGGTCTCCAGTTTTAAGGCTGGAAAAAAATAAATGAACAAACCCCTGAAGAAGCAGACCCTCAGTTTCCCAGACTTGATATTTTGGAGCTACCCATATCTAAACCAGGAGATCCAGGCAGGCACTTTTCCTTGACACAGAGATAAAGGGTCCATGGACTTTGAATTGCCTTTCACTCCTGAGACCTGTGAAGGCCCATTCAACTGTGTTGAATGGTCCTCATTAACATACTACGCTAGGACAAAACCTAAAGTATATTTTCAGTTGCAGTAGCTGTTAGGAGTAGGGTGGTAGATTTATAGACACCACCCTGTCCACTGAACACGGTCAGCATTGGGTGCCCAGTCTGGCTGCAAAAACCAATGACCTATGTATGTACTCTAAAGGACAGAGACTGCCTTCCCTCTAGGAACTTGGATGGCAGTTAGCCCCATACCTTGCTCATCACATAACCCCTCTACCTCAACCAGATAGCTGTGCTCGTCACCATAATGTAGCCCACTCCATCTACAACTTTAGGTGAGAGTGTACACCACACACGGTGACTGATTATGTAGACACCTAACCAGAATCCACCCAAGAAAAGTAAAGGAACTCCTAGGCTCTTATACATAAGTAGCAGCTCTTCATATGGTGACAGGACATGACAGCTTCAAAGATAGCAATAATCAAAAGTAGCTCTCTGGAAAAAAGCATTGCAGTTGAGTTGATTTGAACTATGTGACCCTAAAGGGCAGAGGAGAACTGTTGTGTACGGTTTCCAAAGAGTGCCTGGTGGATTCTAACTGCTGACATTTTGGATAGTAGTGGTAGCTCATAACCATTAAACCACCAGGGTTTTCATAGGGTAGCTCACACACACAGCCTGTTTGGACATAAAACAGGAAGCTAGGACACAGTACTCGATGGCAGTGGGGGTAAGACACAGTAAACAAATGTAACAAAGGCTCAGAGACAGCAGTCAATATCAAATCATACACAGATACACTCTGATGGCTCCAGCAACCAACTGAAATGAAGAACCAGGAAACTTCCTGGAGGAAGAGAAGAGAACAGCTTGGAATACCAGAAGTAGAATGCAAGAGGTTAATATACAGAGCATTAGGAAGATCAGGAAAAATGCAGAACAAGCCAAGGAGCACAAAGCAATAGAGAAAATGAAGAAAACTATGAAAGCAGAATGATTAACAGGCTGGTAGAATCCAGAGAGACAGCAAATAGACGAAATCCAAAAGATAATAAAATTTCAGAATTAAATGACTCTTGGCAATGGGAGTTAGAATTAGTGAGATTAAAGATAAATGACACCAATTTTTTATTTTTAACAAATACGGTGCCTTAAGTGCCAGTTTAAAATCCAAGTCAATTTGTCATACAAAAACTTAACACATTGCTATATATAACTGTCCTTACACTTATAGCACAGTCCTTTCCATCCTGTAATTGCTGTGTCCATTCAACTAGCTCTTGTCCCCTTCTGCCATCTCAGCTTGCCTCTGGACAGGGGCTGCCCAGATAGCCAAGAAGAACACTCTTTGCCAGTATCATGTCTTATGATCCAGTCCAATCTTTGCCTGAAGGGTTGGCTTCAGGAATGTTTTCAGTTCTGGGCTAACAGTCTGGGGTCCATGTCTTCTGGGGGCGCTTCAGTCTGTTGGACCATCAAGTTGGGTCTTGGTTTAACAGAGTTCGAGTTCTGTATCCCATTGTTAACCTGCTTTGTTGGGGACTCTTTGTTGTGTTCCCTGTCAGGGCAGTTACTAGTGGTGGCTGGCCACCATTAGGTACCAATTCACTTGATAAAAAAATCAGACAAAAGGATTTTTTAAAAATGAAGAATTATGTGAGACTGTATTGGAGTACCAGAACAGAGAGAGAACAGAATTGCTGAAAATTTGTTGGCATAAAGCATCCCTGAAATCAGGAAAGATGAGAACGTATCTATCCAAAAAGTTCATTGAGCCCCACACAGGAACAATCCCAAAAGAACTTCGCCAAGACAAACTTGCAAGAGTGGTCGTGAATAAACAAAAAGTCACCTGCAAAGGAGAACCAATAAGACAGCTCTGATTTCTAAGCAGAAACCATAGAGGCCAGAAGGCAAAGGGGTGACATACATAAAGCCTTGAAGGAAAAAACTACCAACCAAGATCTTAACTAGACTTTCTAAAAGAGTCTTCTGCACCCTATATTGGTGAGTGGCATCTGAAGTCTTAAAAGTTAGAAAGTTGCCATCTGAGGAACATCAGTTGGTCCCAACCCACCTGGAACGACAACTGAGAACATCAAAGACATGAAGGGAAAAGAGCCCAGGAGACCAAAGAACCCATGTGATTGGGAAACTGCATCAGCATGACACCAGAAGAACCAGATGGTGCCTGGCCACCACCAAAGATCACCTTGATGGAGACAATTTAGTTTGATGTAGCAGGAGATAAAGAGGTATGCAGACTGAAGAACGCTATTAAGACTAGAACTGATGGTCCAACAACCTGGGAGGTCTGCTGAAAACATGGCCCCTAGACTTGCCAACCCAGAGCTGAAAACAGTACTGAAGGCAACACTTCAGACACAGAAGGGACTGGAGCTGAGGACAGAGAGTGATGCATGTGGTACGTGTACTTTATGGTTTAATATATATATGAGGCTGTCCTACTCGTTCTTTTTACAGGGGAAAGGAGAGGACAAGTGTTGGTTGAGTGGATACTGAAAGTAAAGAGTGAAAAGTGTGCTGTCTCGGGGTAAGGAGAGCAGATAGAGTACAGAGGGGCAGGTGCTTGGGGTTTTATATGGAAAATTCACTTGGATTGTAAATTTAATCACAGTAATTTTTGTTTGTTTGTTTATGGCAAGAAAAAAACCTACCAGCCAAGAAATATGTTGAGTAAAACTGTCTCTTGATTCTGAAGGCAAAATTAGGACCTTTCGACATAAACAAAAATTAAGAAAGTTTCCAAAAACCAAACCAAAATTACAAGAAGTACAAAGAATACTCTAGCTAGAGAATCAATAATATCAGATAAACACCCAGGACTAAAGCACAAGACATAACAACCAGATATCAACCCAAATAGGAAGTCACCAAAATAAGTCAAAAACACTACAAATAGGGAAATGTCAGTATGACATTAAACAACAAAATGGAATAGTCACAGAACTTTCATACTGAGAGGAAGTTAAGATTATATAACAAAATAAAAAAATTATTTAAAATTAGGAAAAGGAGAAAATTTTAAGGTAACCATGGAGGGAACTAACAAACCTACATATCAAAATAAAAGAGGCTCAATAAATAAAAAACAACAGTGAAAATGATGAGCAGGAAATACACAAAAACCTCAGCACCGAAAAATGAGTACAACAAACTCAACACACAAAAGAATCAGAATGACAGCACTAAACTCATGTTGTTGATAGGTAACCTCGAGTTGATTCCAAGTCACAGTGATCATATGGACTACAGAACGAAACACTGCCCAGTCCTGCACCATGGTCACTGTCACTGTCATGCTTGAGCCCACTGTTGCAGACACTGTGTCAGTCCATCTTGAGGGTCTTCCTTTTTTCCTCTAACTCTGTACTATACCAACAATGATGTCCTTCTCCAGAGAGTAATCCCTCTTAACAACGTGTCCAAAGTATGTAAGACAGTCTTGCCATCCCTGCTTCTAAGGAGCATTCTGCTTATAGTGCTCCCCAAACAGATACATTCATCCTTTTGGCAGTCCATGGTATATTCCATATCCTTTGCCAACACCAATGGCCAACCTTGTTGGGGTGAGATGGCATCTCATTGTAGTTTTGATTGGAGTTCTCTAATAGCTAATGATCATAAGCATTTCCTCATGGGTCTTTTGGCTGCCTGGATGTCTTCTTTGGTGAAGTGTCTGTCCATCTCCTTTGCCCATTGCTTAATTGGGTTATTTACCTTTTTCTTGTTGATATTTTGCAGTACCTTGCAGAGTATGGAAATCAGACATCGATGTGACAGGTAGTTGCCAAATATTTTTTTCCCATTCTGTAGGTAGTCTTAAATCTCTTGATAAAGTCTTCAGATGAGTGTGTTTGATTTTCAGTAGTTCCCATTTATCTACTTCTTTTCCGTTGCTCATGAATTGTTAGAAAGGGCAGAAAAAGAAAATTTTTTAATACCATTCAGAATTTATATTTTTAACAAGCAGGATTCCTTTTTCACATAAAATCTTTCCCTCAGCCCCAGTACATAATATAGAGAGGCAGGGATAGCTCTGGTTGAAGACAGGGAAGAGGCTTTTTTTGCTTTTTAGTTTTATTTTGCTTTAGGTGAAAGTATATGGTGTAAAATTGCTTTTTTTTTTTTTAGGTCTCAATTCATACACAAATTGTTTCCTGACATTGGCTGCAATTCCTGCAATGTGTCAGCACTCTTCTGCTTTCCCTTGACACCTTGGGTTCCTTGTGCCAATCTGTCCAGTTTTTCTGTCCTTTCTTGCCTTCTCATGTTTGTTTTAGGGCACATGTTGCTCATTTGATCTCATGTACTTGATTGAACTAAGAAGCAAGTTCCTCACATGTGCTATTATTTTCTAGGCCTGTCAAGTCTTTAACTTCAAAGGTGGACTCAAGGATAGCTACAAGTTTTGAGCTAGCAGGGTGTCTGGAGGCCACAGTCTTGGAGAGTCCTCCAGTCTCCGTCAGACACGGAATTCTGGTCTTTTTTGTGAATTTAACTTTTGTTCTACATTTGTGTACTGTTCTGTCTAGGACCCTCTATTACAATCCCTGTCAGAGTGGTTAGCAATGGTAGCCAGGCACTCTCTAGTTCTTGTGGTCTCAGGCTGGTAGAGGTTTGGTTTGTGTAATCTGTTAGTCCTTTGGACTCATCTTTTCCTTGGGTCTCATGTTTTCTTCATTCTCCTTTGCTCTGGATGGGATGGGACCAATACATGTATCTTAGATAGCCACTCTCAAGCTTTTAAGAACCCAGATGTATTCCAAAAGTAGAATGCACAACATTTTCTTTATGAACTACGCCAGTTGACTGAGATGTCCCACAGGAATTTGAGGGCCATTATGAAACAAGTTGGAGGTATCTATCAAGCACTCATAAATGCTTAATGCAATACTCTTTACTACCTACTGTAAAGTCTCTGTCTAGCTGCTGCACTGTATCTCTGCTCCCTTCTTTAACTCATCAAGACAGGTGTCAAAATCCATTGTCTTTATTGCCTCACCTCTGTTCTCTCTCCAGTGTACTCATGACTTCTGTCCTTAGTACTCTACCAAAATTAATCTTGTCACAATAGTTACCATTATCAATCTTGCCACATCAAGTGGTTAATTATCAGTTCTGAATTCTCAGCAACATTTGACAAGGTTGGTAGTAGTCTCAGCAATATTTTATTCCTACTTCCCTGGCCTGTCACTCTCCTTTAGATTACTTTGCCTCGATTCAATCCTTATTACTCTGAAAACACTAACTCCCAAGCAATCTTACCCCATTCTGTGCATTCAAACACATGTATTTTATGGTAAACAGTAAATAATTGCAATAAATAGGGGAGTCATCAGTATACGGTTGACACTGAAAAATAAAACTAACTTTATAAATGCTTTTACTTTTTCAATTATGATTACATCACAATATATAATCCAAGTCAGTTTTGCATGGCCATCTCTCTGCAACTGTTTGCTCTCCTCACCCTGTGACAGCACTCCTCTTCTACTATCCACTTAATGAACATCTGTCCCCTCCTCTCCACCCTCTACTCCCCCCTCTAGAAAGAAACCAGTAGGACAGCCTCCTATATATGCATAAAACTCTAAAGTACACACATGACATACTCACTCTGTGTCCCTGAACCAGTCCATTCTCTGTCTGAAATATTGAGCTCAGTACTGGTTTCAGGTGCAAAAGACTGTCTTAGCAAAAGATTAGTTATGACAATTAACCCTTATTATAAATACTTTTACTTTCTATTTCACAAAAGTTGAGTTCCAATCCAGTTCCACACAGACTGAGAGCCAAGCGTGAAGCCCCGTGTGAGATGCCCGCGAGGCCTTCACTGGCGGCAGACCACAGGCACGCACATTCGCTTTGGAAGCTGGGTGGGCTCAGCCCCACTTGCGCTGCCTCAGAGGCGCCCAGTCACCTCGCTCCTCAGTGCTTCCTTCTCACTTTTTATCCTTTTTTTAAAATTGTGTTATAGTGTGCTGTCACCGGGAAGGTAGAGTAGTGGAAGCTGCATATAGGTGGGCATGTAAATTTATATGGGAATGTACATTTTCACTCATATTAAATAAAAAAATAATAATAATAAAAATAAAACTTTAGGACTAAAAAAAAAAGTTGTGTTTTAATGAAAAGTTTACAATTCAAGTCAGTTTCTCATACAAAAACTTACACATTGTTTTGTGACCCTAATGCTTTCCCCACACTGTGACGGCACACTTCTCTCCATCTTGTATTTTCCATTGTCATGGATTGAATTGTGTCCTGCCAAAACTATGTGTGGCCATGTGACTGTGCCATGATTCCCTGTATTCTATTATTGTCCTCCATTTTGTGACTTTCCTATGCTGTATGTTAAAGGATTAGGGTGGGACTGTAAATCCCTTCATAGGATCACCTCCCTGCTCCACTGTAAAGAAAGTTTCCCTGGAGTATGGCTTGCACCACGCTTAATCCATTCATTCTGCAAGAGATGAAAGGAAAGCAAGCAGAGTTCTGACCCTCACACCATCAAGAAAGCAGCACTGGAAGAAAAGCACGTCCTTGAGACCAGAGCTTCGTGTGCCAAGATACTCCCTGGACAAAGACTAATGCAATCCTGGACTTTCCTCCAGAGCTGACAAGGGGAAAGCCTTCCCCTGGAGTGGACATCCTGAATTTGGACTTGTAACCTACCGGACTGTGTAAGAATAAACTTTCCGTTGTTAAAGCCATCCACTCTGTGGTATTTCTGTTAGAGCAGCACTAGGTGACTAAAACACTCATATCTATTCCTGCCCTCTGCTTTTTCATCTCACCTCTAGACAGGAGCTGCTCAGTTAATTTCTTGTATCTACTTAAGCCAAGAAGCATACTCATGGTTCTATACATCTATAGGATGTCATCCTGCTGACCCCTTACAGGAGGAAAGGGAGTGGGTGGAGAGGAAGGGATAGGAGTTTGTTGGGAGGATAAGACACGTATGGAGCAGAGAGAAACAGTGTGCTGTCACTGGGCAGGGACAGCAGTGGGAGCTGCATACCGGTGAGCATGAAAATTTATATGGGAATGTACATTTTCATTCAATCATAAAAAAATACAAAAAGCATACTCTTCATCCTTACCATTTTTTCTTATAGACCAGTTCAATCCTTGTCTGAGGAGTTAGTTGACCTTGGGAGTGGTTTCAGTTCTGGGCTAAAAGAGATTCCAGGGACAGGTCTTCCAACCCTGGTCTGTCAGACCATCAAGTCTGGCCTTTTGACTAGTGTTCAAGTTCTGCACCCCACATTCCTTCTGCTCTGTCAGGGACTCCATTGAATTCCCTGTTAGGATTTGAGAGGATGAAATAGACATGAGAAAAGCCGGAGGAGAAAACGAAGAAAGCCATTTATTTTAACAGCATGTGAGTTCCTAATTCCAGCTATATGAGACCTACCACAGTGTGGCTTATCTAGGACTGTCAAGTCCTCACTTCACCTAAATTAGCTTAAGCTGTGTTTCTGTCACTTGCAGACCACAACAGAGCCTTTAAAAGAACACTGCTGAAATGAAAGGGGTAAAAGACATTTGGAAAGTCATGAGAACAGGCAGACCCGGAATCCAGGGAGAAGCCCTGTCTACATGAGATCATGTTTTGAGTAGCAAACAGAAACATCCTTTTTGTTAGTTTTTAATTGTATTTTTAAGCTGACAATTCAAGTCAGTTTCTCATACTAAAACTTATACACCCACTGTTAGTGAGTCTAGTTGCTCTACCTACAAGGTGACAGCACACTCCTCTATACCCTTTATTTCCCCTATCTGTACAACTAGCTTCTGTCCCTTTCCACCCTCATTTCACCTTCAGACAGCAGTGTACTGTCATGTATCCACTTGAGCCAAGAAGCACACCCTTCACTAGTATCATTTTATGTCTCATCTTTGTATGAAGAGTTGGCATCAGGAATGGTTTTAGTTCTGGGCTACCAAAGTCTGGGGACCATGTCTTCTGGGGTCTCTCATCTGGTCTTTTTAATGTGAGTTTTGGATCCCACTTTTCTCCTGCTCCACCAGGGTCTCTTTGCTGTGTTCTCTGTCAGGGTGATCAGTGGTGGTAGCCAAGCACCATCTAGTTCTTCCAGTCCCATGCTGATGGAGTCTTTAGTGTATGTGGCCCTGTCTCCTGGGTTCATATTTTGCTTATGTCTTTGATCTTCTTCATTCTCTTTTGTCCATGCAGGTTGGCAGCAACTGATGCTTCTTAGATGCTCACTATAACTTTGTTATGACAGTTGACCTAGATGTCCCCTGAAACCATGGACTCGAGACCCCTGCCACTCTGTCTCTGGAAGTGTTTGGTTATGTTAGGGAAATCTAGCTTTGGTTTTAATCCAGTTGTGCTGACCTCCCCTGTATGGTGTGGTCTTCCCTTTCGCCTAAAATAATTGTTGTCTATTACGTATTTAGTGAATACCCCTTCTCCCCTCCCCTACCCTCATAATCATCAAAGTGTTTTTCTTTAGTGTTTCAACTTCGAGTTCTTATAATAGTGATTTCATGCAATATTTGTCCTTTTGTGACTAATTTCAAACACAATGCCTTCCAGCTTCATTCACGGATTCCTCATAATTCTTTACCATTGCCTAGTATTCCATTGTGTAAAAATACCATAATTTGTTTATCCATTCATCCATTGTTAACACTTACATTATTTTTTTTTTCTATTGTGAACAGTGCTGTAATGAACATGGCTGTGCCTGTAATCTATTCGTGTGATGGCTCCTATTTCTCTAGGATATATTTCAAGGAGTGGGATTGCTGTATTGTGTGATAAATCTATTTCTAGATTTTAAAAGTGCCAAATTAATTTCCCAAGTGGCTATACCATTTTACATTCCCATCAGCAGTGTATAAAATATTCCAGTCTCTCCATAACCTCTCTAACATTTATTACTTTGTATTTTTTGAATTGTCAGTCTTGTTGGGGTAAGATAGTATCTCACTCTAGTTTTGATTTTGTTTCTCTGATGACTAATGATCATGAGCATTTCCTCTTGTTACCACCTGAATGTCTTCTTTAGTGAAGTGTCTTTTCATATCCTTGGCCCATTTTTGGATTGGGTTGTCTTTTTGATGTTGGGGCTTTCCAGTATCTTGAAAATTATGTAGATTAAATGCTGTAGGTTGTCTTTTTTCTTCTTTGGTGAAGTCTTTGGATGAATATAGGAGCTTCTAGTTATCTGGGTTTTCCTCTGGTGTTTGTGCATCATTAGTTATGATTTGTATTCTGTTTATGCCATGTATTAGGGCTCTTAGTGTTGCCCCATTTTTTCTTCCATGATTATTACTGTTTTACATTTTACATTTAGGTGTTTGATCCATCTGGAGCTAATTTTTGTGCATGGTCTGAAGTATGGGTCTTGTTTCGTATTTTGCAGATGGATATCATTATGCCAGCACCATTTGTTAAAGAGACTGCCTTCTCCCCAGTTAAGATACTATTGGCCTTTGTAAAATATCAGGGGTTCATAGGTTGATGATTTCATGTCTGGACTCTCAATTCCATTCCATTGGTATATGTATCTACTGTACCAGCCCCAGGCTGTTCTGAATACCGTCCCAGTATAATAGGTTCTAAAATCAGGTGCTGTGAGGCCTCCCACTTTGCTCTTCTTTTTAAGTAGTGCTTTACTTATCTGTAGCCTCTTCTCTTTCCATATGAAGCTGGTGGTTTGCTTTCCCATTCCATTAAAAATTATTATTGGAATTTGGATTGGAATTGTAATGTATGTATACATCACTTTGGATAGAACAGAGTAGCTCTCTTTTGGTTTCTTGTAGTACTATCTTGTAGTTTTCTTTGTATAGGTCTTTTACATCTCTGGTTAGATTTATTCCTAATATCATGGATTGATTTGTGTTCCCCCCAAAAATATGTGTAGAAATTGGGCTAGGCCAGGATCCCTGATATTGTATATGTTCCTCCATATTGGAAATCCTGCCTCTGTGATATTAATAAAGGTGGATGGGGGGCAGGTGTGTTGATGGGGAGGGCTCTATGTAAGATTGTTTTGTGCCTTGAGGCAGTCTCTTGAGATATAAAGGAAAGGAGCTAGCAGAGATTTGGGAGACTCATACCACCAAGAAGGCAGCACCAGGAGGAGAATGTGTCCTTCAGACCCGAGTTTCCTGTGCCCAGATGCTCCCTGACCAAAGAATGATGCAACACAAGGACTTTCCTCCAGAGAGACAAAGACACAAAGCTTTCCCCTGGAGCAAACAACCCGAATTCAGACTTGTAGCCTAATAGACTGTGTAAGAATAAACTTTTTAAGGCCATCCACTTGGTGGTATTTCTGTTACAGCAGAACCAGGTGACTAAAACACAATATTTTATCTTCTTAGTAGCTACTGTAGATGGTATTGACTTGGTGATTTCCTCTTTGACATTCTCTTTGTTGGTGTGGAGGAATCCAACTGATTATTGTGCATTTATCTTGTACCCTGATACTTTGCTGAACTTATTAGTTCCAGTAGTTTTCTTGTGGGTTCTCTAAGGTTTTCTGTGTATAAGATCCTATCATCTGCAAATACAGGTACTTTTCTTTACTAATTTGGATGACTGTTATTTCTTTTCTAGCCTAAATGTTCTGGCTAGGACCTCCAGGACAATGCCGAATAAAACTAGTGACAAAGGTCATCCTTGTCTGGTTTCCATTCTCAAGGGCAATACTTTCAGGCTGTCTCCATTTAGGATGATGCTGGCTGTTGGCTTTGTATAAATGTCCCTTTGTTATGTTGAGAAATTTCCCGAGTATTCCTATTTTGCTGAGAGTGTTTATCATGAATAGATGGGTGGGTGCTGGACTTTGTCAAATGTCTTTTCTGAATCAATTGATAAGATGATGTGGTTCTCATCTTTGGTTCTACTTGTGTGATATATTACAGTTTTTCTAATGTTGAACCATCCCTGCACATGTGGTATGAATCCTACTTTGTCATGGTAAATTTTTTTGATATGTTGTTCAATTCTAATGGCTAGAATTTTGTTGACGATTTTTGTGTCTGTGTTCAAGGGGGATACTGATTTGTACTTCTGTGTTTTGTGATGTTTTTACCTGGTTTTGGCATCAGGTTATGCTGGTTTCATAAAATGAGTGGTGGGGGTGGAGGGGTATTCCGATTCTCTTCTATTCTCTGAAATACTTGCAGTAGTAGTGGTCTTCTCCGAAAAGCTGGTAGAATTTTCTAGTGAAGCCATCAAGGCCAGGGCTTTTATTTTGTTGTTGGGAGTTTTTGAAATTACCTTCTCCATCTCTTCTTTTGTTACTAATTTATTTAGTTGTTCTACCTCTGTTTGTTTAGGTAAGCAGTGTATATTTCTAGAAATTTATTGATTTCCTCTGCATTTTTAAATTTGTTAGAATACAATTTTTTATAGTTTTCTGTTATAATCTTAATTTCAGTTGGATCTGTTGTGATATCATCGATCTCATTTCTCATTTGGGTTTTTTGCTTCCTCTCCTGATTTTCTTTTGTCAGTTTGGACAGGGGTTTATCAATTTTGTTGAGCTTTTCAAAGAGCCAGCTTTTGGTATTGTTAGTTTTTTAACTGTTTTTCTATCTCTACTTAATTTAATTCTTCTCCACTTTTTATTATTTCCTTTCTCCTGGTGACTAAGGACTTCTTTTGCTGCTCTCTTTTTATTTGTTCAAGCTTTTTGGGTTAATGCTTTGTTTCTGTTCCACTTTTAAAAAATTATTTGATCTTTTTAATGATTTATTTCAACCACTTGGTTAGATTAAGCAAGGTAAACTTGAAATCACAAAACAGTAATTATCTTTCAAAGCTGAATGACTAGAGTACATTTTAACAAGACTGAGTCCATTTTAACAAGACTGAGGTTAAAGCAAATCAAAACTTAATAAAAAGCACAGTATGCTATCAAACATTCTTCTTTAAAATGGTTATGTAGAAGAAGTAGGGGAATGTGAATAACAAAAACAAGTCCGTCTATGCTTTCATTTCATTTTATTCAGTTTCTATAATGTGATGATTCCACTAGAATTTCTGCAGATAAAAATAAAAAAAAATCAATTAAATGCAACTAAAAGCCACCAAAAAAGCAGATGACACACTGCTGAAGCTATATTTTTACACTTTTAAAATAGTTGAGAATAGACACTAAATTATATCATCAAATTGATAATTTGAGAATCTGAGATACATGGATCACGTATTTTACATCAAAAGTTAAGATAGGCTATTAAGCTAAGCTATTAAACTCAACTAACAACAAACTTTTTTTTTTTTAGTACCAAAAAACCCAAAACCAAACCCAACTCATAACAACCCTATACAACAGAGTGAAATTGCCCCATAGAGTTTCCAAGGAGCATCTGGTAGATTCAAACTGCCAACTTTTTGGTTAGCAGCTGCAGCAATTAACCACGATTGCACCACTGTTTCCAACCATTAAAATATTAGTTTTTAAGTTTTGTCAACACACATTACTATCTTTAGAATGACAACATACTCACTTTTACGAGCCTCCTTAGTTGCAAATATCTTGAATGTTTTGTCCTTCACGTTTAGTAGGAAAGACTTTCCTGGGTGGCAATGCTTTAACTGCTATTGGAGTAGCTAGGTTTGAACTGTATTTTGACAAAATCTAAAACAAAAAGCAGATTCCCTTTTACCAGGTAATACAAACAAAATAAGAACAGAATTTTGAAAGTTGTTATAAAAATTTAAAGAAAAATCATGAGCAAAAATTTTATGGAAAAACTAAAGATGTGAATTATTTACAACACTAAGAATTTCTTAAGTGGCACATACAAAACATTCAACAGCAATGAATAAAAGATGAATTCCAATCTAACTTGGATGTGGAAACTTGATTCCCAAAGCTTTCTAAAATGCACTATAACTGAAGTTTATGGATAAAAGCAACAATGCATGCCTGAAAACAAGTCTTTAGAAAAATGTTTTGGAAAAAAATATATACAAAATATCAGCATTGAAGAGTGTAAAAGGAGAATCTGAAACATCAGCAATATTGTTTTCATACATAAAGAAGTGATACTTGAAATATAAGGTGTTCTTTCTTTCACACAGAATAAGGAGAAGAGAATCAACTGAAGGGAAGTACAAACAATTTGACTATACAGAGAGAAGAGGCTCTTTTCCTCAGCTAGTTTACTATAATTCCCAGGAAAGCAGAAAATACAGGATGACAAACATGTTTTTAGATATATTTTATTTACATATTGTGATTGTGTGAAAGTGTACAATCTAGTTTAAATTTGCATGCCCACCTATGTGCAGCTCCTACTGCTCTCCTTGCCCAGTGACAGCACATTCCTCCTCTCTGTTCTATACATGTCATATCCTATTAACAATCTCCTTACCCCTCTTATCTACCCTCTCCACTCCCCTCTTGTAAGAGGCCAGTAGGATGACATCCTATAGATGCATGGAACCATAAAGTGTACACATGATGTGGTTACTTCGTGTCGCCGAGTCCAACCCATTCCTGTCCAAGGAGTTGGCCTCAATAATGATTTATGGCCAGGGGCAGCATCAGGTCTAGGGACCATGCTCCCAGGGGAACCCGAGGGCCTTCGGACTACCAACTGTGATCTTTTAGTGGAGTTCTCAGGGTGCACCTCTTTTCATTCTCGTGTTGCCATTGAGACTCAACATTGTGAGCCCCATCACAGCTGTCACTGGTGGTGGCTGGGCACCATCAATAATAAACATTTAAACAATAGCTTAGGATGAATCAGTTCTAACAACATATGGGTATTTTCCCAAGTGGCTTTATCCTTGCTAGGAGGATTCCTAGAATCTTTCTCAGGAATTCCACATGCCTGGGTAAATGACTTCCAAACACCACAAATTCTTTAAGGGGAGCTCAAAGAATCAGACTAGTTATTTAGCAGGCAGCAAATGTTCTAAGCCCACAGTACACGAGTGGTGAATGATGTTGTACTAAAGAACCAGAGGTTCTAATAACATAAATCAGTGTTTCTGAAACTGATGTCTCCAAGAAGTCTCAAGTTCAAGAAATACAGATGCTGATTAAGTTATCCATGCTACGTGTTGTGGAGAATTATACCTGTCTGCCTTTTTTTGGCAACATCTCCAACAGAACAACTATGCATATGGTGACCACAACTGAACACTTACTAGAAAATATTGGAAGAGCAGAGTTCAGAACGTGAAGTTAAAGATAAAGAGAACATATTCTGTGGGGAAAAGTATGACTGATAATATTGTAAAATAACTAGTTTTTGCTTATCTGGGAAGAGCCTTTGCAAGGCTGCCTTTGAAAGGCCTAACGTAGGCTAGAGTTCAGATTTTCTTGATACCCAAAGCAGCTCATTAGCCAGATAGTAAATACAACAGCCGATACAAAGTTTTAGTTCTTTAATATAAATATCTAAGTTTTAATAATGAGAAAAAGAAAATGGCTTGAATAATAACCTGTAAAATGTCTTCTGGAATTGGAGTTACTTCTGGAGGTGTAGGTGTTCTGAGCAGATTTTCATAAGAAGAAATTGTAGGAGATGAGGGTTCTGCAAGATTCTCACAGCATTCCCTTGAATTCAAATAGAGAGAACCGCAATCTTTCCCTTCCAAATTATTTGTTGGATTCCTTCTTTTTGATAGCAGGTAATCTGTGGGTTCCTAATGAATAACAATAAATTACATTCAGGTAGCACAAATAATGTAGTCAACAGAAATATACCTTCAATTGTTAGTTCTGTTGGAGCCTCAGTAGGTCCAAAACTTGCCAGCTCTCTTCTCTGAGTTTTAAACAAAATTGAGAAAACAGTGAAATTGCATATGGAAACCAAAATACTAATTAATTACTAATATAGGCTGAATGAGAGCTTAACATGATAACTAAATAGGCTTGTCAACTGAACCCAAGATTTAAAAACATTTACCCACCAAGTCTCAAATAACCCTAAACTGGGCCAAATAAGAGTCACAGCATACATAAACCAAAGTGTCACCACTGCCTTCAACAGGGAGACTGATTCCTACAAGAAAAGTGTGTTTAGCATGCCGTTTATTCATGCTCAGTGTTCAATCTCTATCTCACTCCATTTCCCTAGAGTCAGAGTTAATAAGGCGCTAGCAATATCACATCAGTAGATTATCTGCCACCGGAAAGGGAATATAGAGTAGATTAAATGTGGCAAGTACCAGCAGACAGAGAACCTGATACTTTAATTGATAATACAACATTGTGTTTGCCTTTAGCTGTGTTGAGGGGCTCTGGTGGTGCAATGGTTAAAAGCTACAGCTGCTAATGAACAGGTCGGCAGTTCAAATCCACCAGTCACTCCCCTGGAAATCCTCTGGGCAGTTCTACTCTGTCCTACAGGGTCACTATAATTCAGAATCAACTTCACAGCAATGAGTTTGGTTTATTTATTTATTTATTTACTTCTTAAATATAGTTGTGTTGTATAATATAGCAGCCACTAGCCATATGGGCTATTTAAATTTAATTTTAAATTAAATAATTTCTTTTTTTTTTTTTTTACATTCCCGTATAAATTTACATGCCCACCTATATGCAGCTTCCACTGCTCTCCCTGCCTGGTGACAGCACACTATTCCTCTCTGCTCCATAAAAATTTTTAAAAACCCAGTTTCTCAGATGCTCTAGTTACACTTCAAGTACTCAACAGCTATACATGGCTAATGGCAACCACAATGGACAGCACAGATTACAGAAAATTTCTACTACTTACACAGTTCTACTGGGCAAAGAGCATGGAGTGTTCCACAACTGCATGAAGTGTTCATACTAACTTTGATATAAAAATAAAAGCCAAGTCATCGATATTATAAAGCTTTATGTACTGTTTTTGAAAAATAAAACATAGGAACATTCTTTCATCTTATTAACTATTTTTTTAAAACATTCTTTTTATATCATTAGATCTTATAAACATACCTTAATGTATTTCACTACTCCTATCATTTGACTTTTAGATTATTTTCAATGTTTTATTCTTTATTTATTTTATTATGACTGAATGAAAATATACATTCCCATATAAATTTAATGTTCACCTATATGCAGCTTCTATTGCTCTCCCTGTCCAGTGACAGCACACTATTCCTCTCTGCTCCATACACACCTCATCCTCAGTGTTTATTCTTATTAAATAATGCCATTAAGGAAAACTTAATTGTGAAGCACCTGGGGTACTAAAAGTCTGTGACTGGCCATCTATCATATTCCACTGGTGTCACCCTTTTGGGAGCAAGGAAGAATGAAGGCAACTAAAAATACAAGGAAAAGATTAGTCCAAAGGACTACTGGCCACATCTACAATGGCCTCTACCAGACTGAGCCCAGTGCAGCAAGATAGTGCCCGGTTACCACCACCAACTGCTCTGACAGAGATCGTAACAGGGTCCCAGACAGAGCTGGAGACAAATACAGAACAAAATTCTAACTCAGACAGAAAGACCAGACTTGGCTTGTCAGAGACTGGAGAAACCTTGAGTATGACCGCCAGGCACACTTTCAGCTTAGTAATGAAGTCACTCCTGAGGTTCACCTTTCAGCCAAAGACTTGACAGGCTCATAAAACACCAAGTGACTAAAAGGGCCTGCCAGCCAGTGGTAGGACTAGAAGTCAGGAGGGAACAGGAAACCTGGTAATAGGGAACCCAAGGTTTGGAAGGATGAGGTTGACATGTTGTGGGGTTGTCATAAAACACTAAGTGTACTAAACTCAAAACTTCGTTATACATAAATCTTATTTCTGAGACATGGTGTCATCAAGTAGATTCTGACTCACAGAAACCCTACAGGACATTATCAAAACTGCCCCATCGGGTTTCTTAGGCTGTCATTTCTATGGAAGCAGACACCACATCTTTTCTTTCCTGCAGCACTTGGTGCATTCAAACTACTGACATTCTAGTTACCAAGCTGAGTTCTTAACCACTGTACCCCCTTCAATGGCTCCTTCAAGACATGTTTATAGGGTATGAAAAAGCTTTTAAAGCCATTGCTATATTCTGTTAAATTACTCTCCAGAAATCCATGTTAAATACATTGTGATAAGCTGTATTAGTTTAAGTTTATATTTTTTTTTATTATGATCGAGTGAAAATGTACATTCCCATATAAATTTGCATGGCCACCTATATGCAGCTCCCAGTGCTCTCCCTGCCTGGTGACAGCACACTCTTCCTCTGTGTTCTATACATGTCATATCCTCCTAACAATCTCCTGTTCCCTCCTCTCCACCCTCTCCCCCACCTCCAGTAAGAGGTCAGCAAGACATTCTATAGATGCACGGGATCATAAAGTGCACACATGATATAGTTACTTTGTGTTGCCAAGTCCAATCCATTCCTGTCCAAAGAGTTGACCTCCATTATGATTTATAGACAGGGGCAGCATCAGGGTCAGAGGCCATGTTCCCACGGGAGCTCCAAAGCCCCTGGACCATCAGTTGAGGGTAGTTTAAGTTCTTTCTGGACACACTGACTCAGAGTCTGGAAGTAGCAGTGTTTCCAAGTTACTGGAAGAAAGATTAGTTTTATGGAAATTTACCAAAGCTGTACTGCTCTTTGTAGAAGGAATTTCCAAACCAGGGGTGCAGAATGTAGGTGCCAAGGGTGAGTCTGTATACTCAGCATCTGGAAGATATATGAAATGGCATGAAACTAAAGCTGAAATAAAGATTTGTTATATAAGATTTGTCAATATCATTTCTGTACTTTTTAATGACTTAAAAGAACAATAACTATAGTGCATGCCTGACTAGATGGAAAAAGCAAAACTGTAATTATTCCATATAAAGGTATTAATAGTATGAACATTACCACTAATAAAAGTTCTGCAAGGTACAAGATTGATATATAAAAATGATCAGTTGTTATATAAGAGCAATGAATAATCAAAAATTTGTAAGAGATCATTTATCACAATAGCAAGATACCTACAAAAGAAGATACAAATAAATAAATCTATGAAAAACTGTGTAAGTTATCAGTGAATAGTGTCTAACTTCTGAAAAAGAAAAAAGAAGAGAAGAGGAAGGGGCAGCCACTTGAAGATATCGAGACTTACTCTAAAGCTAGTAATTACAAAGAATGGATCATTGGCCACAGACTGAAAAATGGAATAGATTCAAGCATACAGACATATTTGATATCTGTAACACAGAATAGAAACCCTAGTGGCACAGTAGTTAAGTGCTACTGCTGCTAATCAAAAGGTCAGCAGTTTAAATCTACCACGTACTCGTTTGGAAACTTACGGGGCAGTTCTACTCTGTCCTACAGGGTTGCTATGAGTTGGAATTGACTTGCTAACAGTGGGTTTTTTTTTTTTTGTTTTATACATAGAATATCATCAAAGCATCTTTAAAAAACAAGAGGGAGAAAATGTAAACACATTAGAAAAATTATCTGATTGGCACAATTTAGTAAGTCTAAAATGCACCAAGTATTGGAAAAGATATGGAAAAGCAGGAACTCAAACACCACTGGTGAGAATATAAATCAGAACAGCTACCCAAAAGCGGCAATTTAGCATTTCTTATAATAAGTGATGATGTCCATACCCTTTGACCTAGAAGTTCACTCCTAAATGTTTACTTAGAGAAACACATGACAAAAGGATAATCTTATTAGTGCACTGCCTATAACAATAATAATAAGAAAAGCCTTAAATATCTGTCAAGTACTGAACTATGTCCCCTCAAAAGATATGCTGATGTCCTAAATCTTGGTACCTGTGAATGTGACCTGGCTTAGAAATGGACCTTTGAAGATGTTATCAGTTATAACATAACCCAGAGTAAGGGAGAGCCCTAGTCCAATAAGAACACAGAGAGCCATGCAGAGACAAGGAAGTTACAGGGAGTTACAAGCCAAGGAATACCCAAGGGCTCCCAGAAGTCACGAGAGACTCTTCTGTAGCCTTCAGAGAAAACACAGCCCACCAACCTCCTGAATTTGGACTCCTAGCCTCCAGAATTATCAGACAATACGTTTCATGCCACTGAATTTATGGTACTTTGTTATGGCAGCTCTCAGAAACCAATGTAACATCCCTTAACGAGATGAATAAATACAACACAGTTTATTCATAAAATAGAATACTCCATAGCAGTTAATATAGATTACTAGCATGGATAAAGAGGTAAAAAAAAAAAAAAAGTACTGTAGTGTAAAAAGAGCAAGCTAGAAAATAAGAATTGGATGTTGCCACTTAATTGAATTTTAAAACACGACACAATTATGCCCTAGTACCAGGGACTAAAATATATCCACCACACCGGCTCAAGGAGCTACAGGTGCAAGGTCTTTGGAAAACTAACTAAAAAATAGATGATCAAGTCCATGTAAGTGTAGAGCTGTGGGTTCTGAATTCAGCCAGCTGTCCAGCGTGAGTACCCTGAGCCAAGCAGCTAACTGAACAGACTTGTCTAAAACTGGTGAAACCCATAGGGCTTTAGTTGGGGCAAACATGAAATGGCTGTCTGAGCACTATGTGGAAGACTATGGCACACAGCATTTCCTCTGAAAACAATTTCTTTTGTGATGAGGTCAATTAAAAATTAAAAGTATATGATATGAAGAAACCACCCACCAACAATCAGCTCCAAAAAGAAGACATATTTTAAATGTTCAAACAAATAAACAGAATCTTAAGGCAAGAGAAAGATTATAGAAGGAGAAAAAAGAGTCACATTTGGAAGAAAAAAAATAAAAGAAAAATTTAGTCTGTAGAGCAAAAACTCAATACTAAATTAAAATAATTTAGACTCAGTGTGAAACAAAAACAGCCAACTGGAAGAAAGATGAAACTAAAGCACAAAGGAGCATATACAAATAAAACAAATGTGAAGGTGAACTGGAGAGACCCAGGAGACAGAATGACAAGTTCTAAAATATAGCTCACAGAAATTTCAGCAGAAAAAATTAAGGAGCTAGCCAGCCAAGCGAAGTGCCGTCAAGTCAGATCCGACTCATGGCGATTCTAAGGGAGATAGGTATTATTAAACAAGTAACATTAGAGTATTTCCCAGAATTGATGATGAGTCCTAAGTTTGAAAATTCACACCAAATTCTATGCATAAGTAAAAGCAAACATATATGTAGACGAATGCTAAGGAATACTCAAGAATGAGAGTGAGGCAAGAGATGTTCTCAGACATACAAAACTGCAAATTACCTCTCACAAACTAGAAATAGTGTTTCTGAAAAAATACGACTAAAAGGTGTACTTCACAAAAAAACTGAACTAAGAATGAGTGGGATATAAGAAGCAATGATAAACATACAAAGTGATCAACAAATTGTTAAATGTCAGTAAGTATGGACCATTAAATTTGTAACAGTGGCACTTTTGTGGGATTAAAACAGGGTCAACCTAAAATACAACAGAAGCTCTCTTAACAAACCTCTGCTTAACCAAATTACTGCCATGGATAAACCTAAACTCTCTGTTCCTTCCATAAAATGTGGTTTACTACGTGTGGTACACTGAGGAGTTTCTGTTAGTAAGCTATCACTGGAAACCCTGATGGCATAGTGGTTAAGGGCTACAGCTGCTAACCAAAAGGTTGGCAGTTCAAACACTGGCATGTTTTTTTGTTCCAGGTGCTCCCTGGAAACTCTACAAGACAGTTCTACTCTGTCTATAGGGTCACTGAGTCAGATGTGACTTGACAGCAGTGTTTTTTGTTTCTTTTTTTAAATCTATTGTTAAGAAATCCTTCCCACTTCAGAAGTCATGTTGCTGTTTATGTGCTGTCAAGTAAACTCCAACTCATAGCAACCTTATGGGATACAGCAGGGTTTCCACAGCTATAATGTTTATGGAACTGCCAAATCTCTCTCCCCTGGAGCGTCTGATGGGTTAGCACCCAAGCCCTTAACCCATTACACCACCAGGGGCTCTTTTTCAGAAGTGAGGAAGATACTCTTCTACATCATTTTCTAAAAAGTTTATAATTCACTGGGAACTGAATTGAGAACATACTGTGAGGTGACAGTCCAATTTCCTTTTTTTTTTTTTTTTTAAATAAGTTACTTTTTAACACTAGTATGCTGGGGTTTTTTGTTTTTTTTTTTAATAAGCTTACCATGAGTGAGTTACAATTTTTTTAAAGTCAATGAAATTAGTACAAAAGGAGTTTTTCTCTGAAAATGTCAAAAACTTTGAAAAGATCTGATAGTTTAAAAAAATTGCTGACATTTGTTATAGGTAAGATAGTTATAAAAATTACTCACAAAATTCTAGAATCCTGCATTTGGTATTTTCATAAAAGCCAGTGCTATCATGTTAGCTAAGGAAAGGTGATGCAGAACTTCAGTTTATAGGCTTGAGCAAAATGAAGGGGAAAAAAGGCACTATTCGCTCTATGTCAAGATATTGGTAAACAAATAGATATTTCCATGTTTTAAGTTAAAACATCAGAAATAAACAGGATGACAGAGTATAATCAGAAAGGGTATTAAAAATATATCAGAAAACTACAGCCTTCCTGTGTGCAAAATCATACAGAACCTGAATAATAACTGAAGAAATATTATGCATGTTACAAACTGAGAAGATGAAGAAGGCTATCAGAACATCTGAGGAGACAGAACCATTTTTGTATCATCTGGAAAGAGTATAGCTGAGAAGCGGCTCACTTTTAACACTTACCTTTTTTTTTCAAACGTTGGATTTTGAGGCCAGGAGAGGCAAAGATACTGTCATTGGTCACTGGTTCTGTTCCTGTGGCGTCCTCACTGGCATGACTCATAGGAAACCGTAGGGTAAAAAGATAGTTAATATTAAATCTCTGGGACAAAATTTAATCTTACCATATATCATCAAGTCTGGATTAACACTAAATTCCACTTTATAGGAAGTCTAAAGGAATAGTTTCTTTTGTAAATATCCATGACTCAAAAGACAGTGAACAGAATCATGTTCTTATGATGCTCCTGACTTAGAAAAGTGTTAAACATCTCTGATTTAAAGAAAAGGAGTAGGTTCAATTTGTGAATTCAAATAAATAAACTACACAGTTTATGCTTTCAAAATCTTAAGTTAGAATTTGACAAGCAGTAAACAGATAATAGTCTAAGAATTTGGCATTTAAAGACTAAAAAGACTAACTCTGTCACCTTATTAAAATCCTAGACAGTTAGTTAGATACCTAGAATATTAATAAGCATGAGTATCACTGAATACTATAAGATGGTTCACGATTGATTTTCACTTCTAATGTTTCCATGTTGAACCAGGCTGTTCTCTATAAACACTAAAAAAAAGTGGGTGTAAAATATTCCACATACACCCAAAGGAATGTATATAAAAGAATGTAAAAAGTTTAAGACCAATGAAAATAACACCTATTTGGCCACTATTACACTTATGAAATAAAATACCACCAGCACCTTTACCTTCCTCCACAGAACCCTCCCAACTAGGTGTTCTTTCAGCCCCTTAGAGGGTAACCCCCCTGCAGATTTGCTGGCTACTTTAACTACTTATCTATATATTCTTAAACAATGGATTTCTTAAGTTTTCAAACTTCATATAAATGAAACTAGTGCTACATATACATAATTGCACACTTCTTGATTATTCATCTTCATTTCTTAAGTAAAATTTCATAAAGGCTTTTGTATACACTGCCAGTCTGCCCTATAGGTTCACCAAAGACCACCAGCATATATTTCCCTCATCCTCATCAATAATGCACATTGCTCATCTTTTTAATATTATTTCTTTTAGTATTAATAAACTCTTTAGAACCTGAAAATTGAACACATTTATCTGGATAGATAAAAAATTAAAATCTCATTTTTTATTTCAGTGTATTACTTGTGAAGTTAAATGTGTAATCATATGCTTGCTGGTAATCTGTTCATTTCAAAATTTGGGGTGTTTTCACCATTGTTGTTAGGTGCCACTGAGTAGATTCTGAATCACAGTGGCCCTGCAGAACAGTGAACTGCTCCATGGGGTTCCCAAGGAGTAGGCTGGTGGATTCAAACTGCCAACCTATTGGTTAGCAGCTGTACCTCTCAACCACAGTCATTCATTAACTTAAATATAAATTAAGATATACATCACCAACTTGAAATTACCTACTACCATTCTAGTTGAGATGAGACAATTAAATGTTTTGTTTTAATGATATTATGTATATTACAATATATAACATAAATATACATAAACACATATTTCTTGTTATAAAAACTTTCCCTGCTTTGTTGTTTTTTTATTTCGGTGATTTAAATTTTATATACAGTTAAATCTGTTTTCACTATGATTTTGATGACAAACCATAATTTAATTAGTTCTTTATGTTTTCAAGTTTCCCCTGTTGAGGCTACACTAAACACTACAGTGTCAAAATGTTCGGTGTTTCCAGAAATAGAATGAGTACATAAATGTTTTGAAGGGTCAAAAATCAGCCCTTTTCATAAATCGTTTCCGGCAGCAGATGAATCTGTCCATCTCGTGATACTCTTTAAACAGTTAAAACAAACACAGCTGTGCATTATGTTAACTGACAGAAATGTTTTTGCTATTACCCATTCATACTTAACTTCTGTAAATTGTCCATGCAGGTCTATAGCCTGGAAACCCTGGTGACGTAGCGGTTAAGTGCCACAGCTACTAACCACAATGTCAGCAGTTTGAATCTACCAGGTACTCCTTGGAAACTCTATGGGGCAGCTTTACTCTGTCCTATAAGAGTCACTATGAGTTGGAACTGACTCTACTGTAGTGGTTTTGGTGTGGTTGGTACATAGCCTGGTTAGCTGTTGGATGTCACTGCTGTTTACTAATAACAGCTGTTGTAAGGATGCTTTGTCATATTTGTTTGCATATTTTTAGTTTTTATTTTTATTGGAACATAACACAGTCACCCCTCAGTATCCATGGGGGACTGGTTCCAAGGCCTCCTATCTGCAACTGCTCAACTCCTACATAAAACAGCATTATTACTCATTTCCGTCAAGTCTGTTCTGACTCATAGCAACCTACAGGGCAGAGGAGAACTGCCACATAGGGTTTCTAAGGAGCACCTGGTGGATTTGAATGGCTGATCTTTGGGTTAGCAGCTGTAGCACTTAACCGCTACACCACCATTTTAGTTCCATAAAATGGCACAGCATTTTCATGTGAGCTAAGCACATCCTTCTGCATTCTTAAAAAGATCTCTAGATTATTCATACTGCTTAATACAATGCAAATGCTATGTAAATAGTTGTTATATTATACTTTTTAAGGAATAATGACAAGAGAAAAATGAAACAGCAGTAGGCTACAGAAGAGTATGTATGCAATGTGCCTCTTGGCACTATCCCACCCTGCCGGCACCTCTCACATTTCAGCCAGAGAATGAGCTCACGTCTGTGCCCAAGCCTGGGCCCGGGCAGCACACTCCCTATTGTCTCCAGAGCTGCCTAGACCACATCCCCCAAAACAGAAGACTAGGAGGTAAAGGTGTGAGGACTGTGGGGGGCCAGATCATGACAGGCAGGCATGAATTAACCAGTAAGCAAGGTATATACTGGGTAACTTGTGCTTTTACTTACTAACTTACAATGAACAGTTTCACATGGGTTTCAACACATCAACGATGTGAAAAATAGGTTAGATTGTTCACTACTAATTAGTAAGTATGATACAAGTAGTCTGTGCATACCTTGCTTATTAGGTAATCTGGCCCCCACCCAAATACATGCACTCCAGGACAGAGGGTAACTCAATCCACAGATAAGAGTAGACGACTGTATTTTTGATCTGTGGTTGGTTACTCTATGATGCACTCCAGGACAGAGGGTAACTCAATCCACAGATAAGAGTAGACGACTGTATTTTTGATCTGTGGTTGGTTACTCTATGAATGCAGAACTAATATACGGAGGGCTCACTATAATTACTTGTGGTTACTATTTGCTCATTTCATGTAAGTGATGTCATAACAGTATTTGTCCCTTTACGTCTAAACTTACTTCACTCGGCATGTCTGCAAGGTCTGTCTTTTCTCTTCATGGCCGAGTAATACTCCGTTGTTTCTTTTCTGTTTTTTAATTTTTGTGTTCCATTCTCTAATATTGAGTGGAATGACTATTAAGAATGTCATGTCACATTAATTCATAGGTTTCATACGATTATAAACAGATCTACTCTTCACTTAAGGACTCTCTCATTATTCCACATTTTGTATTCACAATAGTAAAAAAATCTGCTTTCTGACTATTTAGTGCATTAATAGTTTCCTATTATGTTTTTTCATTGTTTAAATGGATGACTCATCTATATTTACTTCTATTTTTAAAGTTGTTTTTAACTATCTGCAAATTTATTCTGATATGAAGCAAAGATTATTTTTCTCCAAATAGTCCATTGGCTGTCCCAGTATAATTTGTTGAGAATTTTTACTTCAAAAATAACTTCAAACTTCAAACAAAAAAACACACTTGTTGCTGTTCAGCCCATTCCAATCATAGCAACCACGTGTCGGAGTGAAACTGTGCTCTAGATTTGCAAAGCTGTCACCTTTCAGGAAGAGATCACCAAGCCTTTCTTCTGAGGCTCCCTCTGGGGAGATCCAAACTGCCAATCGTTCAGTGAGTAGTCAAGTGCCTAAATGCACTACCCAGGGGCTCCATAAAAACCAGGTGCCATCAAGTTGGTTCAGACTCTTACAACCACACATGTCTGAGTAAAGCTGTGTGCCATGGATTTTCAGTGGAGCAGATCACCAGGCCTTTTTTCCAAAGTACCTCTGGGTGGACACTTGTGGAAGGCGGAAAGGGGCCCAAGATGGCGCCTGGGCCCTTTGACAAAGCCAGACCACACCCTGTCATTTCCTGTTTATCCAACCTTGGGCTGGCACAGCGCATGGCTGCACTAGAGCCGTGAGATGGTGTCCAATCGCCGATTCCATCCGGGAGGAGTGCATGTCTGAGCGTGGCTGAATGGGATTGGAGGAGAGCATGAGTATATATACATGAGAAAAACCACCCCTGAGGAGGAGTAGGAGAGAGAGGGAGAAGAATAAAGAAAGAGAAGAATAAAGAAGCATTGCAAGTGGCTCGAATCCGTGTGTCCTGTCTTCTTTCCGTCGGCAGACAGTAAGACAGCGACAAGTGGTGGCCCGTACGGGGACCCTCATCTTAGAAGGTGCCCGAAGAGTTGATTCGCTAGAGGAAGGTAGGACCCCGGAAGTAGGGGTGAAGAGAAAGTTAGGACCCCGGGAATAGGGGCGAAGGTAGGACCCCGGAAGTAGGGGCGAAGAGAAAGTTAGGACCCCGGGAATAGGAGCGAAGGTAGGACCCCGGAAGTAGGGGCGAAGAGAAAGTTAGGACCCCGGGAAGAGGGGCGAAGGTAGGACCCCGGAAGTAGGGGTGAAAAGAAAGTTAGGACCCCGGGAATAGGGGCGAAGGTAGGACCCCGGAAGTAGGGGCGAAGAGAAAGTCATTTTAAGTAGGACCCCGGGAGTATGGGCGAAGGTAGGCTTATTGAAACAGAGGGGCATAGGGATAAAACAGGCTATCCTTGAAAGTTTTTTTTAATAAATTAGGGCAGGACCTCATTGTGGCGGACGCTGGAGGTATGAACAGCCCTCGGCAAGCGTCTGGCTTAGCATGCTGGAAGGATAGTCAAGGACGGGCAACTCCCTTTGGGGGTACTACCAACCTAAAACAGGGACAACACCAAGCTGTGTTGTAACCCCAAGACGGGTAAGGAGTATCCCAACCAAGGGTGACCTAAGACAGACACCTTCCCATGACTGCATTTATAAAAAAAAAGGGGGAGATGTGGAAGGTGGAAAGGGGCCCAAGATGGCGCCTGGGCCCTTTGACAAAGCCGGACCACACCCTTGTTTACCAGACCTAGGGCTTTCATGCCGCATGCCTGTGGGCAGTGGCCTCCCGCTAGCCTATTGTGGGCCTCCTTCTTGGGAGAGCGTGGCACATGAGGATTGGAGGAATCTAGGTTATAAATTGAGCAAGCAACCTGCAAGGCTCGGCTTGGACCAGCTTGTGGAGAAGTAAGAGAGAGGAGAGAATAAAGTAAGCACCAGGGACCAGCAAGAGAGAGGAGAGAATAAAGTACGCACCAGGGACCAGCAAGAGAAAGGAGAGAATAAAGGAAGCACCAGGGACCAGCAAGAGAGAGGAGAGAATAAAGTAAGCACCAGGGACCAGCAAGAGAGAGGAGAGAATAAAGTAAGCACCAGGGACCAGCAAGAGAGAGGAGGAGAATAAAGTAAGCAAAGAGGAGAGAATAAAATAAGCAACCGGCAAGGCGGCTCGAATCCGTGTGTCCTGTCTTCTTTCCGTCGGCGGACAGTTAGGCAGTGACAGACACCACCCTCTGACCCTCTGATTAGCAGCAGGGTGAATTAACTCCCTGTACCACCTCACACTCCTATGTAATTTAGAATCTGTTTCTGTGCTATGCCACTCATAGCTGTTATTCCTCAATCTTGTTTATTTTTTAACTATCTTCATGTTTTATTCTTCCTGATAAATTTTAGAGTCGGTTAACTGTCTTCATGTTAAAAAAAATTCTATGGAGTCTTTGTATTACATAAAACCTGTAAATCAATTTGATAAACATCTTAACAATATTCAGCCATTCTATCCAGAAATAAAAGCTTGTAATTATCTCTTTTAAGTAACATTTTATGTAACCATGAAATATTTGATGGTTTTCATCATGTAGGTCTTTCACCTATGACTGAATATTTTCATTTTATTTTTCTAGAAATTTTCAACAGGTTTTCCCCATATTTACTAATTATCAGTCAAATACAGAACATATTATTTTAAACAGCTATCTTGTAACTATATGAAAATTCTGTATCAGCCTTTTTTGAACGTTTACTATTTCTACAAGTTTTTTCTACAGGTTTTTTACCTGATATTCTTAAATTGTCTAGAAACACTTATTTCTGTTTCACATCTCATTACACATGGTAGACCAGCAACAATGATGTTGGTGACATCAAGCTTCACTATTAAGACAGGTATTGGTATTGCCTTGTTACAGGGCAACCCAAACATTTAAAATCAAGAATGAAGTCAAATCTTACCAAATTCCTTGCTGGCATCTATTGAGATTATCCTAACCCCCTTTTTCTTCCTTACTGAATCACAGAAAGAGTGTATTATATGAGTTCCCAAGTATTAAACTATCCTTGCATTCCTGGAATAAGCTTAACCTGAAAGTTATTCTTTATACTTTTAATGTTCTGATGAATTCAACCTGTGAAGATATTGATTAGGATTTTTACATCTGTATTCATAAAGCGGATGGAGCCATAATTTTCTTTGGGGTGGTTTGTCAGGTTTTATCATGGCTATATCAATTTTGTAAACTAAACTGAAGAGTTTTCTTTTTCTAGTCTTAGGGGAAAAAAACTTTTTATACAACATAGAACTCAGATGTTCTCTGAAGTTATGAAAGAGATGTAATGGGCACAGAGCTTTTTCGGACTAGCTCTTTCATAACTTTTTTACTTTTATTCTTTGATTACTGGGTCTATTCAAATTTTCTACTTCAATTTTGATCATTTATATTGTTTTAAAAAAACTCTTTCACGTATTTGAAGATTTCAATTTCCTAGCACTACACCTCATAGTAGTTTCCCATAGTTTAAGAAATAAAAAATATAGCACTTAGTTCCTGATTTTGTCATCTCACCTGTTTATCAAGAACAAGTTCTCAGAATTAGCCACACTTCTAAAAGTTTTCTGTAACGACATTTTACCCTTACCACTTCTTCCCTTCTATTTTTCACAGAATTGTGGGTTTTTGTTGTTTTTTTTCACATTTTGAGTTGGTTTATTTTCTTTAAAGATGAAAATTAACTACGAATTTATGTTTAGGTGTGGCTTCGCTGTATTGATATGTGGTGAGTTCATTTTCATTGTAACTCTTACGATTTTAATTACCATTTCCAAGCTAATCATGCCCATTTCTGAGCTTCAAATTCATCTTAAAACATCTGAGCTTACAAGGCAACTCAAAATTAACATGTCTAAAGTAAACATCTCATTTTTACCCCAAGCTACAGGTATTCCTTTGTTGTTTTTCTTGGCATTATCTCAAACAAAAAAAAACAGAAATCTGTGATTTCACCTTGATGTCTCCTTCTTCCTAAGTCGCCATACCAAATCATTCATAAATTCTCACTAATTTTACCTTCTCTTCTTTAACAGCACAAATATCATTCTTTTCAGACCCTTATCACTCCTACTATGGGCTCCTAACTTGAAAAAAAGAGGAGCTCACACTTTACTGATATAATCTGTGGATTCAGGGAGATCTGAAAGGAAAGACAGAGTCTGAAACATCATATTTCTTCCAGGAAAAATCAATAAATGCAAAATATTTAGAAAGTTAGATAAAATGTGTCTTTTCCATAAGGTGTTATGAGGGGCCTTAAGAAAACAGCTTACCTTTTGTTACTTTCCACATTTTTAAGCCCCATTGTATAGTCTTCATTTAAATAAGTATATTCAGAGATACTGAAGTGCTCTAATTTAGGAGTTATACATTCAAAATCATCCATCTTTAGTGCACATTTTGGAGTTTTCAGAATGGTAGCTGGTGATTGTTTGGTAGGTAGAAAGAAAATTGTTGGCTCTTCTTTAGAGTTAGCTACTTCTTGTGGATGATTTGGCAGAGTTTGGGATATCATGTACCGCTCAAGTCCAAAATCTGCAAGTTGTGGACTACGTGGAAGCACCTCAGCAACAAAACTGTTTGCAACAGGAAGATCAGACAGATCATCCTTCGTGTTAAGCTTTTGAAGATCATCACATTCAGCCAATTGTGGTTTAGAGTTAATGATATCATGTTCATCCACTGCGGGAAAAAAAATCACAGAGAAAACATTCTGGTCAAACATCAAATATAAAATCTCATGTACTTGAATCCACTAAAGCCACAAAAAATAGCTTCATTTGAAACCTCCCAAATTAGTAAAAGTCCTAATTCTTTCCTCAGTTTCTAATTTCAATTGTCTATTATGTAATTTCTGAAATGTACTTCTTATCCACCCACATTTCTTGATGAAACTATAGAGGAGGAAAGTAGGAAAAAAAAAAAAGTTAAAAGATGAAACAAAAATCCAGTCCTTACTTCTTCAGGCTAATGTAATTTATAACTGTCTTTCTTATTATCAGATAGATGACATTAAACAGTGTGAAGGTTTTCTGAATATAACCAACATTCTGAAGGACAGAGTAGCAAGACCAGAGGTCTGGAGCCCACAGTTTCAGGACACATCTACGCTTAGTGGCAAAGCTACATTTTTTTAAAGATAATGTTCTGCTTAACACTTTAGTGAATGGCATCTAGGGTCTTAAAAGCTAGCAAGTGGCCATCTAAGTAGCATCAATTGGTCCCAATCCACCTGGAGCACAGGAAAATGAAAGACATCAAAGACAGGAGGAAAATATGAACCCAGCAGAGAGAAGCTGCCACACGAACTAGAGACTACATCAGCATGAGACCAAAAAACTGGATGGTAACTGGCTACCACAAAGACTGCCCTGACAGGGAACACAATGTAAGGTCATTGATGTAGTTAGAGAAATGGGTGTGCAGAACTACAGCATTATAAAAACACGACACCTGATGGTCCGTCAAACTGGAGGGTGCCATGAGAATGTGGCCCCTGGGCTCTGTTAGCCTACAGCTGAAACCAGTACCAAAGCCAAATCTCCAAAGATTGGACTGGACTATAAGACAGAGTGATGCAGGTGAAGAACATGCTTCTTGACTTAAATACATACAAAAGACTACCTGAGCAGCTCCTCTCTAGAGGCAAGCTAAAAGGGTGGAGGAGGATGGGAGTTGGCTAAATGGAGATGGGAAGTACAGGGGGAGAGCAGTGAAGAGTTGCATAGTGGTGTGTGTTTGGGGTTTTATAGTGAAAATTGATTTGGATTGTAAACTTAAAGCATAATAAAATATTTTAAAAATATTACAAGGTGGATGGAGTTAACTGTGTTCTAGATTGAATACAAAGTATAATAATATTTTAAATTTTTGTCTTTTCAGATGACTGAGAATGGAGAAACTGCTATACAAACATAAGATTTTTTTTATCTAAGTTCAGTCTGGAACAATCTATATCATAAGTCTTATTAAGAAAAACAATGAGAGCACATTTGAAAGGTACATAGTTTCTTAACCATTAATGGGTTTTACACTTTGATTTCATGGTTTCTGGCCCTTATAAAAGCTACTGTGCTTTCTGTTAATTATGAAGATGCCACAAAACTACCCAAATTCTACTGTTGTTATTTCCCACAGGACTGTCACTGATGAAAGAAAATCATCAACATTATTCTACTGCTGTTGAGTCCAACTCATGGTGATCCCATGTGTTTCAGAGTATAACTGATTCATAGGGTTTTCTTGGCTACGGGGACTTGCTAATTAAGTACATTAACTCATCCTCGAAAAAGTGCTGCATACTTCGAATATCACTACTGGTCACCTTTGAAGTACTACCCTTGGGAAACTATGGACTGACACTAGCACCTAGTCCACGCTTCAAAGCAATTTTGGAACTCTTTTTCTGTAACAGCCATCAGAGCTGTTGGCACATTACTCTTGATGTCCTGAATGTTATGAAAATGTCTTCCTTTCAATACTTCCTTTATCTCTGGGTCAGGAAAAAAGTTGCTGGGGGACAGATCAGATGAGTCAGAAGTTACAGTTATTTGTTTACTGGCAAAACACTCCCTCACAGACAACTACACAATTAAGTTCGTGAACTTGCCACCTTGCCACCATGCACAACAGCCATACCAGAAGAATTCCAAAACTGTTTTTAAGGATGGACTAGGCACTGGCATTGCTGCACAGCTTCCCAAGGGACATACTTCGAAGGTGAGCATAGTGATATTCAGCAGTGAGGTATGTAAGCACTTAAAACAATTAATTCAGTGGACTTAATTGTTAGATGTCATGTAATCTTTAAGGAAGCAAATCACCAGATCTTTCTTCCACAACATTGCTGGGTGGGTTGAGACCACCAGCCTTTAGGTTAGCAGCCAACCACAAACCATTGCACTAGGGATCTTCACAACCCATGCTGCTGTTGTTGTATGCTACCTCATCAAGTCCAACTCAAAGCAACCCTACAGGACAGAGTAGAACTGCCCCAAAGGGTTTCCTGGGCTGAAATCTTTATGGGAGCAGACTGCCAGGTCTTTTCTGCCATGGAAAGGCTGGTGGGTTCAGGCAAGTACTAGTATTCCCATTTTACAAGTGAGGAAAAAGCAATTTAGAGAAATTATCCAAGGTCACACAGGTAGTGGAGCCAGAATTTGAACTAACGGCTCTTTCACATCAATACCAACTGCCTTCTTTCTGTTATACCATGTGGACTATACAGTGTGGATTCTTAATAACATTTTTGCATATACATCTTCAATAAATATTTGTTTAATTAATGCTTTATTTAAGTACAGAGACAATTCTCTTAATAGAAGACAAGACACTGAGACATACTAAAACCAGTTATTCAGAACTACAAACATGAGGGGTGAAGCCAACATGGAGGAATAGACACACTTCTCTTTAATTCCCTCTGAAAAATAAGGACTGGATTGATAATTGAAAAGAACTTTCTAAACACCCAGTGGGCCCTAGAACATGGCATAAGGTTGTCAGACTGGACTACATGCCACAAAACGGGCAACTTCTTCTTTCTTGCTGAGCCCTGCTCCTGTTGCCTCACTGCTTGCATGCACTGAAGGTATTGGTGCTTTTATTTTTTTTTTCTCTTTGTTGGCCAGTAGGCAGGCAATGGACATGAGCTGGCAGATGTGCCCAGCAGCAGTGCTGAACAGTGGGTGCTGCAGCGTGGAGACAATGTGTGGGATAGCCATATTTTGAGAGCCCGGCGGCAGACCAAGGACACCATAGCCCCTCCACCCTCTCTTTTCTAGCTCTGTCATAGATTCTGCTGTTTCGTGGTGGGAGGGGCAGCCTGACCAGGATGCCATCTTGGTCGGCTGGGAAGTGGAGTCACCTAACCAAAGGACTCAGCAGGGGCTAATCCCCAGACTGTGAGGCAGTGCCAGTCCAGGGAGCACTTTTCCAGCAGAAAGATTGTGTTTAGCACAGTGCTACCTTATAGGTAAGGTCCAATAGAGGATGGCAACAGGGCCCTAGCCCCTCCCTACTTTGAACTACATCATAACATCTGGGGACTGCTGAAGAGATGTTTCTGTTCTCAGCTGGAAAGTGGGGACTGCCACACCTGACAGCCTGATTGACTTTGGAAGCTGTCAGATAGCATTCGGCTTTTTAAAATAACACTGCCTGGAGAAATAACTACTGTGAAGCCCAATAGCATCCTTCCAGCCTTCACTGCCCCACAACATAGGGTCAGTTGACAACCCCTCAGTGACTCCATAACTAGGACGGCGTTTCTACCAGACATGAGGCAGAGCCTGCCACCCCAGAGAGTCCAATGGGACCAGTAACTAAAGTACACAGAGGTGTCTGCTGACCAACTCCCTTCTCAGAACTACACCTCAGCTCCTGTTGAGGCAACACCAGAGAAACTAAACAGCCTCTAGATGGCCCATAGGCAAGAGACTGTTGCTAAGCATTTAAAGAAACATCCCATCACAGCTCCAGAAAACTCCCAAAATAAAGAATCAAAAAACTTCCCAGATGAAGCCTTTCTGAAACTATCGGAGATTGACTACAAAAGAAGTACACAGAGATCCCTCCTAGATAGTAAACAAAATGCAGCAGAGAAAATGAAAAATTAAGAGATTCGAACCAATGGAACATCAGTGTTCTGAAATCCAACAGAGGAATCTAACAAAATTATATAATTAGACAATTCAGTCCAAAGCCCAAAGAGCAGAGCTCAGGAAATGGAAGCCAGATTTAGTGATGATGAGTATACAGCAACTGACACCAGAATTTATGAGAAATCAGAGAAAAGAAACAAGAAAAATGAAGAAGCATTAAGAAACATGTGGGAGTCTATCAAGAGGACTAATCTATTATTAATTGGAGTTCCTGAAAAGGGAAAGATAGCTGAAAACATGGACAGTATTGTTTAGCTGCTGACAGAAAACTTCCCTGAATTAATGAAAGAGAACATAGGTACCCAAGACATCTATCAAACACCACAAAAACAAGACCCCTAAAAGAAAGACACCAAGACATATTATCATCAAGCTTAATAAAATGAAACATAAGCAGAAACGAAGGCAGTGAGACTCAAAGCAAAGCTAACATTCAGAGGGAAGCCCTACAAGCTTTCATCTGACTTCTTGGCAGACACTATGCTGGCACAGAGGAAATGGGATGACACATTCAAAGCCTTGAAGGAGAAAAACTTCCAAGCAAGAATTATATACCCTGTAAAACTGTCTTTGGAGTTGGATCTGACTCGACAGCACTTGGCTTGGCAAAACTGTCTTTCAAATATGAAGATGAAATTAAGATATTTGCAGATAAACAGAAGCTTAGAGACTTTGTAAAAACCAAACCAAAACTACAAGAAACACTGAAAGAAGCTCTTTGCTTAGAAAAATAAGACCACTAAGTTTATACTTAAGGAGGCAACATAGGACACAACATCTAGAAACCTACTCAGGTAGGGAAGGCACAAAACTCCATCAAAGCTATAATAGTAAAAGAAAGGAACCAGTGATCATATCATGAAAACTATGACACCATCACACTAAAAAGAAGGATATACTACAATAGTTGCACTCCTTTCAGATGGAGAAGAAGTTAAAAAGATATGTAGAAGCTAAAATTGGGTTTAAACTTAGAATATTAAGGGGGGTCATAGAGGTAGCCACAAAGCACAATAACAATGCAACATATCAAAACAAGAAACGTAATACAGGAGTCTCAACAAGCACAAAACCAACAATGAAACAGATGAAAAGTCAACCCATAAAGAAGAAAGACTCTATATTAAAAGCAACATAGAATACCCCAACACAAAAATAAACACATCAAGACGACAGCACTAAACACATACCTATCAATAATTACACTGAATGTAAATGGACTTAATGCTCAATAAAGAGACAATGAGTGACACCTTGGATCAAAAGACACGATCTGTCTGTATGCTGCTTACAAGAAACACACCTTAAAGATACAACAAACTGAAAATAAAGGATGGAATAATATATACCAAGTTAACAATATACAAAGAAGAGCAGGTGTGGCATACTAATCTCAGATAAAATAGATTTTAATGTAAAATCCACCACTGTGGACAAGGACAGTCACTATTTATTGCTGAAAAATTCAATATACAAGTAGGACTTAACAATATTAAATATTTATGCACCCAATACTAGAGCATCTAAATACATTGAACAAACACTCACTATATTGAAAAATTAGATAGATCACTCCCAATAATAGTTGCAGACTTCAACACTCCACTTTCAGTAACAGACAGATGATCTAGAAAAAGCTCAACAAAGACACAGAAGACCTTACTGTGATAATTAACCAATTAGACCTCATCAACATATACAGAACTTTTTATCCATCAACAAATAAGTACATCTTCTTCTCCAATGCACATGGAGCATTTTCCCGAACAGACCATGTGTTACCACATAAAGCAAATCTCCACAAAATTCAAACCACTGAATTATTGCAAAGCATCTTCTCAGACCATAAAGTCATAAAAGGCTAAATCAACAGCAGAAAAAACAGATAGAAATTGGAACTCACGGAAACCAAACAACGTCTTGCTCAAAAAGCCATGGGTTATAGAAGAAATCAATGATGAAACTAAGTATAGATTCAAATGAGAATGAAACACATCCTTCCAGAACCTATGAGATACAGCCAAAACAGTGCTCAGAGGTCAGTTTATCTCTATAAATGCACACACCCAGAAGGAAGAAAGGATCCAAATAAAAGAATTAACCCTAAAGCTTGACAAGTAGAAAGACAGCAACAGAGAACACCCTCAGGCACCAGAAGAAAACAGATCATAAAGATTAAAGCAGAACTAAATGATTTAGAGAACAGAACAACTGAAAAAAACTGACAAAATCAAAGGCTGGTTTTTTGAAAAGATCGTCAAAATTGACATACTACTGGTAAACTTACAAAAGACAAACAAGAGAGGAAAAAATGACCTGAATAGGAAATGAGATGGGAGATGTCACAACAAACACAATTGAAATCAAAAGTATAACAGAATACTATGAAAGACTGTACTTGAACAGTTAGGATTTGAAAACCTAGAGGAAATGTACAAATTCCTAGATTCATACAACCTACCAAATTTATCACAAAGAGAAGTGAACAACTTAATGAACCCATCACAAGGGAAGAGACTGAAAAAGTCATCCAAAAACTACCAACGAAAAAAAGCCCGGGCTCAGGTGGCTTCACTGCAGAATTCTACCAAGGTTTTAGAGAAGAGTTAACTCCAATGCTACTGAGACTTGAGACTATTTCACAAGATAGAAAGGGACAGAACACTCCCAAATTCATTCTACAAAGCCAGCATAACCCTGATACCAAAGCCAGAGAAAGAGCCAACAAAACAGGAAAAGGCCAGACCAATATCACTGATGAACACAGATGCAAGAATCTTCAACAAAATCCTTGCCAATAGAATATAACAACATGCCAAAATAATAATTTATCATGACCAAGTTAGATTCATACCAGAGATGCAAGATTGGTTCAACATCAGAAAATATTAATGTGATCAACCACATAAATAACACAGAAGAATCATCTGATTTTGTCAATTGATGCAGAAAAGGCATTTAACAAAGTCCAACACTTATTCATGCTAAAAAGTATCAGAAAAATAGGAATGGAAGGCAAATTTCTCAATGCAATAAGGGGCATCTATGCAAAACCAACCACTTACATCCTCCTGAATGGAGACTGAAAGAATTCCCCTTGAGAATGGGAACTAGACAAGGATGTCCACTTTCACCACTTCTATTCAACACTGTACTAGAAGTTCTGGCCAGAGCAATTAGACAAGACCAAGAAATAAAGGGCATCTGCATCAGGAAAAAAGAAGTAAAAATCTCCCTATTTGCACATGATATGATTGCATATGCAGAGAATCCTAAAGAATCCATAAGTAAACTACCCAAACTGATAGAAGAGTTCAGCAAAGTATCAGGAAATAAGATAAACATAAGTAAATCAGTAGGATTTCTTTATACCAACAAAGAGATCATTACAGTAAAAAACCACAAAATCAACACCATTTACTACAGCCCCCAAGAAAATAAAATACCTAGGAATAAATCTAACTAGAGAAATAAGAGATCTACACAAAGAGAACTACAAGATCTTACTGCAAGAAACTGAGACTACATAAAAGGAGAAATCTACCTTGCTCAGGGATAGGAAGACTTAACATTGTGAAAATGTCTACTTCACCCAAAGTGACCTACATATACAATGTAATCCCAATATAAATTCTAGTGACATTTTTTAATGAGATTGAAAAACAAATCACCAACTTTGTTTGGAAAGGAAAGAAACCCTGCAAAAGCAAAGCACTACTGAAGAAGAGAAGCACAGTGGGAGGCCTCATACTACTGGATCTTAGAATCTATTACATTGCCACAGTAGTCAAAACAGCCTGACATTGGTACAAAAAGAAGTATGTACACCAATGGCACGGATGTGAGACCTGAGAGACACCATCATTCTCTTACGAACAGCTGATATTCGACAAAGGCCCTAAGATTGTAAATTGGGGTAGAAACTGTCACTTTAACGAATGTTGCTGGCAAAATTGGTTATTCATTTGCAAAAAATTGAAACAAGAGTCGTATCTCACACCTTACACAAAAACTAACTCAAACTGGATCGAAGACCTAAGTATCAAACTGAAAATGATACAGATAACACAAGAAAAAATAGGGTCAACAATGTAAGTTTTAACACACAGCTTAGACAGACTTCAAAATCTGACAAAGCACAATCAACAGAAGAGAAAACAGATAAACGGGAACTTCTAAGAGTCAAACACTTTTGTTCATACAAAGACTTCATCAAAAGAAATAAAAGACCACCTACAGAATGAGAAAAAATATTTGGCAACTACATGTTGGACCAGTGTATGATCTCCATAATCTACAAGATACTACAAACTATCAACAAGAAGAAGGTAAGTAACCTAATTAAGAGATGGGCCAAGGAGATGGACAGACACTTCACCAAAGAGGACATCAAGGCAGCCAAAAGATACATAAGGAAATGTTCATGATCATTAGCTATTAAATAAATCCAAATCAAAACTACAATAAGATACTATCTCACACCAATAAGGTTGGCCATGATCCAAAAAACACAAAACAACAAATGCTGAAGATGCTGTGGAGAAATTGGAACTCTGCTACACTGCTGGTGGGATTGCAAAATGGTACAACCTCTTTGGAAAGCAATCTGGCACTTTCTTAAAAAGCTGGAAATAGATATTCCATTTCATCCAGTAATCCCACTGCTCTGAATATATCCTACAGAATCAAGGGCAGTCACACAAACAGATACACACACATGAATGTTTATTGCAGCACAGTCTACAATATCTAAATGTGGATGCCCAACAACAGATGAATGGATAAACCAACTATGGTACATACATTCAATGGAACACTATGCAATGATAAAGAACAATGATGATTTTAGGAAGCATCTCATAACTTAGTTTCAGTTGGAAGACATTATGCCGAGTGAAATCAGTCAGTGTCACAAGGACAAATATTGTATGAGACCCTACTACAAGGACTTAAAAACAGACTCATGTACAGAAGACAAGACTCATTGATGGCTGCAAGGGATGGAAGGGAAGGAGAGGGCTGGTCACAGACTAGATAGTTCATAGAAATTTGGTTGAGTGAAAGCAGTGACAGCACACAGTAGAAAGAAGATCAGCCTAGCTGGACTTCAACTCAAAACTCTTCTAATCTTAACCCAGTATTTCAAGGATAGAGTAGCAGGGTCTGGGGTCTGGGGGCCATGCTCTCAGGGTACATTGAGGCCAGTTGTTATAAGTAGTCTATTGCTGAAAGAGTCTTCTGCATCCCATACTGGTGAGTGGTATCTGGGGTCTTAAAAGTTAGTAAGCTGCCATCTAAGCTACACCAAATGGTTCCAACTCAGTCGGCACAGATGATCACCAAGGACAACAAAAACATGAGGGAAAAAAGAGCCCAGAAGATAGAGGGTCCCATGTGAATGGGTGACTGTATCAACATGTAACCAGAAGAAACAGATGCTGCTCAGCCACCACCAATCACAGCCATGATGGGGCACACAATGTCGAGTCCCAGTGGCAACACCAGAGAAAGAGGGGTGCACCTCAGGAACTCCACTAAAGACTACAATTGATGGTGTGAAGGCCTGGGGGTTCCCCTGGGAACATGGCCCCTAGATCTGCTGCTGCCCCTGACCAGAAAACATTACTGAGGTCAACTCTTTGGACAGGAATGGATTGGACTCAAGGATACAATGTGACCATATGGTGTGTGTATATAGCATCTATAGGATGCTGTCCTGCCGGACTCTTACTAGAAGGGAAAGGAGAGGGTGAAGAGCAGAGCACAGATTGTTAAGAGGATATGACTTGTATAGAAAGGAAAGGAGGAGTGTGGTGTTACCAAGCAAGGAGAGCGGAGGGGAGGAAACTGCAGATAGGCTGGCATGCAAATTTAATTTGGATTGTACACTTTCACTCAATCACAATAAAAAATCAAAAAAGTATAGGCACAATGATAATAACAATATTTAACAGTTACATTCCAGGCACTGCTCTAAGCAAATTCTATCTTATTTAGCCTTTATAAAAACTCATGAGGTAAACATTAAACATTCTTACTGTTCAGATGAGACACTGAGGTACAATGCTAAGTAACTTGCCAGAGATACTACAGCTAGCAGGTGGTGGAAGAGAGATTTGAACTTACGCAGTTCGACTCAGGAAACTGAGAACAAGAAAAATGAACAGGATGCTACTTGAGGACAGAGCTGACTTTGTTGTCAGCTGCCATCCAGTTGGTTGCTGACTCCTGGTAATCCCACACACAGTGGAATGAAAGAATGCCCAGTCCTGCACTATCCCCATCATCAGCTGTAGGTTGAACTGAAACTACCTGTGCTAAGTCATATAGATTTATCTTGCACTCTTCTTCTAAACAGCTCAGTAAGCTCTTCCATCTAACACTGTGTTAGTTCTCATCTAGCATTTTGGCAAACAGCACAAGGACTCTATTCTTTACCACAGATCATTCAGCACACAGGGAGTATTCAACAAGTACTTATCAAATAATAGTTACATAATGGTGCAACCAGAACTAAAAACCATGGCCAGGCATACAGCTGTCTCACTTAATCATGCTGTCTTCTTCTCCTTTTTTTTTTTAATGCAAAAACAAAAGCTATAAACGGAAAGCGATTCAAACCTGAATTTTCCTTGTCCCGTGGATTATATCCATACTTCTGGAAAAACTCTCTTATTTTCATAATATTCACTGAGTTTCTTTTCATCAATACCTTGGTGGCCTTTATGAAATCAATGTTATCTTGACTTTCCAAGCTTACTTTTTGAAGAACAATATTAACATCATCCTTTTACAAGGAAAGAAAGTACATTAGAAATGTTGTTGACTAAGTATATAAATTAATAAAAAAACTACACATTAAAGAAAAGCAATAAATTAATATTGTAGCAATGCTACCTTTAGAGTCTGGACTTCTGAATGCAGGTCACGTACAATCTTCACTGCATTATCTTCAAAATCTTCAATATGAATATTGAATAGACATGAGGAAAGGAAAGACAATACAATATAACTGAGTACCAAAAACCAAAACCAAACCTACTGCTGTCAAGTTGATTCCAACTCACAGCAACCCTATAGGACAGAGCAGAACTGCCCCAAAGAGTTTCCAAGGAGTGCCTGGAGGATATGAACTGGTGACTTCGTGTTTAGCAGCTGTACCACTTAACCACTATGCCACCAGGGTTTCTATAATTTAGTACAGTTTCTTGGAACTATCAAGACCTTGTAGATATTCACTGAAAATTTATATACCATCCACCCCCAAACCCCAGAGCCTTCAAGTCAATTCCGACTCATAGTGACCCTACAGGACAGAGTAGAACTGCTTCCTCGAGTTTCCAAGAAGCACCTGTCAGGTTTGAATTGCTGACCTTTTGGTTAGCAGCTGTAGCACTTAACCACCATGTCCCCAGGTTTTCCATATCCTGTCCATAGCTAACAAAAAGGTTAAGATCCATTGCCAAGAAGTGTTACAGTCTTTCTTTAAAAATTAAGTATTAATTGAACATAATACACATACAGAAGTACATAGATCACAGGTATATAGCTTAGTGAACTCTACAAACCCAACATACTTGTATTACCAGCACTCAGATCGAGAAATTGAGCATTAGGAAACCCACTGCCACTGAGTCAATTCTGATTCAGTAACCCTTCAGACAGAGCAGAGCCACCTCCCAGGGTTTCCGAGGTGGAAATCTTTATGAAAGTAGACTGCCACATCTTTCTCCTGCAGGGCAGCTGATGGGTTCATACCTCTGACCTTTCAGTTACTAGCTGTGTGCTTTAACCACTGCACCAGAACTTGAGAAACTCTTAAAGTCTCCATTTTCCCCTCAGGAACAACCACTATCCTGATTTCTAACATCACGAATTAATTTTGCCTGTTTATTAACTTTATTTAAAGGAATCATGCAGTCTGTACACCTTAGTGGCTTCTTTTGCCCAACATTACCTTTGTGTCCTTCACCCATGTGCATCAATAATCTAATCTGTTGATCATTACTGTACAGCATTCCACTCTGTGACTGTACCACACTTACTTGCCAAGTCTATTGCTGACAGATTTGAATAGTGTCTTGTTTACTACTACTACGAATACTCTTGCTTTGAACCTTCTTGTACATGTCTTTTGGGGTCTATCGTCACATTTATGCAGACCAAAGATCTAGAAAACCTGATGCATTACAGCATATATTCTGCTTTAACAGATATTACCAAACAGCTTTCCAAAGTGGTTGTTACAATTTGTACTTCCACCAGCAGGGTATGGGAAAGTTTCACTTGTTTCACATAGGTGCTGATATTTGGTGTTTTCTTTTCCATTTTAGTATCCTGGCAGGTGTATAACTGTATTGCGTTGGGACTTAATTCACATTTTACTGATGACTGATGAAGTTAATGACTTTTCATATGTTCAGTGGCTACCCAAAGATCCTTTCTTTTGAAGTGTCAATTTAAGATTTCAGCTATTTTTCTATTTTGTTATACATCTTTTCTTCCTCATTGGTAGAACTCTATAGAACTCTTTTTTCAGCTATCTGTATCACAATACCTTCTACCACTCTGGCTGGCTTTCATTCTCTTGTGTCTTTTGATAAACATGAGTTCTTGATTTTAGTGTAGTTCTACTTATCAATTTTTATTTTAATGTGAGCACTTTTCCTCAAAAAATTAAACTTATATATGCTAACATATGATCCAGTAATTACACTTTTAGATATCTACCGAAGAGAATTGAAAACATATGCTTTCATAAAAAATTTGCACACATTTATAGCAGCATTATTCATAATAGCTAGAAGGTGCAAACAACTCACATGCCCATCAACAGATGAACAGATAACATAGTATTCCCATAGGACAGAGGTTCCAAGGAGTGCCTAATGGATTCGAACTGCCAGCCTTTTGGTCAGCATCTGTAGCCTTAACCACTCTGCCACCAGGGTTTCCCATTAGTCACCAAAGAGACACAAATTAAAACCACAATGAGGTAGCACTTCATGGCCACTAGAATGGCTATGATAAAAATATATACAAGGTCTGAAAATTAAGTCCGCGAACTTAATTGTTCTACGTACTACATATCTCACTGCTGACTATCACTACTGTCACCTTTGAAGTACTGTCCTTGGGAAGCTATGCACCAGTGCTAGCGCCTAGTCCACCATTCAAAGCAATTTGGGGACTGTTTCTGGAATGGTTACTGCACATGGTGGCAAGTCTGTAAACTTAATTATATAGTTGTCTGTGAGGTTTTTTAGCCAGTAAACAAATAACTGTCTTGAACACTCACCCTATTTACCAGATTTGACTTCCAAAGACTTTTTTCTTTACCCAAAGATAAAGGAAGTTTTCAAAGGAAGACATTTGGATGACATTCAGGACATCAAGGGTAATATAACGACAGCTCTTACAGCCATTCCAGAAAAAGTTCCAAAACTGTTTTAAAGGGTGGACTACGTGCTGGCAGCAGTGTATAGCTTCACAAGGACAGTACTTCAAAGGTGACAGTAGTGATATTCAGCAATGAGGTATGTAGCACTTTTTCTAGGATGAGGTTGTAAACTTAAATGGCACTTCTAGTATACACCAGGTATGGGCGCAAAAAAAAAAAACAAAACCTAAACCGTTATGTTGATGCCAATTCATAGTGACCCTACAGGACAGAGTAGAACTGTCCTGCAGTTTCCAAGGAGCGTCAGGAGGATTTGAATTGCCGACGTTTTGGTTAATAGCCATAGCATTTAACCACTACGCCACCATGGTTTCCAGGTACTGGGCAAGGATGTGCAAAAATTGGAACCCTGGAATGCAAAATGGAACAGCCACTGTGGAAAAGAATTTGGGTGGCTCTTAAACAGGTTAAAAAGATGTGCCATAAGACCCAGCAATCCCAAACTAACCCAGAAGTGAAAGCAGGAATGCAAACAGAAATCTATATACCAGTGTCCAGTGCAGCATTTTTTACAATAGTCAAAAGGTAGACACAAAATGTTTACGCACACATGAATGCATGAGCAAAATGTGGTACATACATACAATGGAATATTACTCAGCCATAAAGAGAAATGCATTAGAACACTGAAAACACCATGCTGAGTGAAACTCTTGTCAGTCACAAAAAGACAAAAACTTTATGATCTCACTTACATATAGTATCTAGAACAGGAAAATATACTGAGGTCAAAGTTTACTAGAGGTTAGCAAGGGTGAGCTATGCACTTAGAGGACACTGGATTTATGTTAAAGGGTGACAGAAAAAATTCAGGAATGGGATGGTTAAACAACATGATGAACACATTTAATGTCACTAAACTTATGGGCCCTGGTGGCGCAGAAGTTAAGAGACTAGTTGCTAATCGAAAGGTCAGCAGTTTGAATCCACTAACTGCTCCTTGGAAACCCTATGGGGCAGTTCTACTCTGCCCTACAGGGTCACTATCAGTTGGGAAGGACTTGACGGCAACAAGTTTGTTTTGTTTTTAAGCTGTGTATGTGAAAATTGTTAAAGTGGTAAATGTTTTATTACTTACATATTTACAATTTAAAAAAATAAAAAAAGGATGCAACCAATTTAATGATTCATCACCGTATCCAAAAACCTAGTGCTGTGAAGTCGATTCTGGCTCATAGCAACCCTATAGGGCAGAGTAGAAATGCTCCATAGAGTTTCCAAGGAGTGCCCGGTGCATTCAAACTGTGGACCTTTCGGTTAGCAGCTGTAGCACTTAACCATTATGCTACCTGGGTTTCCTTACTGTATCCAAAACACTGAAATTTTCTGTGATCATTTTCTTTAGCTATTATAATCTCACACTTTCTGTAATACATATGGGCCAGAATTAAGAATCATTTCAATTTTGTTTTTCCTTGTAAAATCAAGAGAAAATGTAGTTTGTGCACACAGGTAACATGATGGTAAGAAGATAAATTAGCACCAGCTATGTGAAAAGCAATTTACTACATATATCAAGAACCCCAAAATGCTAATGCAATTTCATATCTTACAGTACAGTCTCAACTATGTAAACAAAAGCAAAACATGTAAAAAATAAGAATGATAAAAAAGCTACTACCATTTGTCAAATATCATACTAATTTATATTCATCAATAAACACACACACACAGTTGCCACACAAATGATTTCAACTCATGAGGACCCTATATATGTGCTCTATAGTTTTCAGTAGCTGATTATTCAGAAATAGATTGCCAAGTATTTCTTCCAAGGTGCCTAGAGGAGACTTGAACCTCCAACATTTTGGTTAGCAACCACGGACATTAATTGCTTGCACCGCTAAGGTATTCCATAAACATCAACAGTGGTGTCTTTTGATGGTGGAGTTATGGAAAACATTAATTTTCCTTTTTTACATATCTCAAAATTCGTACATATATGGGTTATCTTTAAAATAGGTTTTATTTTTTTGAACAGTTTGAGATTTACAGGAAAAAATTAAGAGAGAATACATGGTTAGACAACTGATACAACTGAAAAGTCTGTATCTACACGGTACGATATTATCAGGAACATTACAATTATGACCTTTATGTAAGACTCAAAATCTGCACTATCTTGCAACAACCTTCGAAAATCTTTAATACAAATGATAACGACAGAGACTCTTTATTTATAAAGAAAAAGCATTGCCACCTCACTCACCACTCTCCTCTCCTTTCAGCGCCTGCTGCAGCCGGACCGTCTCGCTGTCCAGTGTGATGGCCACAGACCGCAGCTTTTCGAAGTAGCTCGGGATGACATCCATTGCCGCGGACAAAGAAGGCTCCCCAAAGCAGAAATCCAGCGAAACAGCTTCCTCACCACAGCTCACCGCCCGCCACCAATTTGAACCTCACGACGCCGGAAACTTCCGAGAAGGCGCAAAAACCCTCTCTCGCGAGAGTTAGAGGCTCGCGTGAAGTGGCGGGCGGCCGGAAAATACCGGCGCACTGTCTCACCTGTGTTCCCTAGCTTCCGGCGGCGTGGCCGGAAGCTTGTGGAGCGAGCTGGTGAGGTGCGGGTACGTTGGTGCTTAGACCCTTCGCCTGTCAACCGTAACTAGTTCCCTATTTCCTTTGGGGTGGCAGCGCGCGTTCCTGGGTCTGGGATGGTGCGTGAGCTGGTCCGCGTGCTCGGCTTTTCTTTCCTCCGGCCTAGGAGGCCGGCGTTTCCATTCCTCTTCTTACCTCTCTCCCAGTAGGCGCCATGTTCCTGACCGGGCTCCTCCTCCGAAATCGCATTCCTGGAAGACAGTGGATCGGGAAGCATCGGCGGCCGCGGAGGGTGTCTTTCCACGCGAAGCAGAGCATGATCCGTCGCCTGGAGATCGAGGCGGAGAACCATTATTGGCTGAGCAAGCCCTACCTCACCGTGGAGCAGGAGTACGGCCACGCTGCGGTCCGTCGGGCAGAGGCCTTCGAGGCCATCAAGGCAGCCAGCATGTCCAAGTTTCCCCCGCACAGATTTGTGGCGGACCAGCTCAGCCATCTCAATGTCACCAAGAAGTGGTCCTAACGCCAGATCTCCACCCTTCGGTTGTGTAACTTACAAGGCTGTCTCTTCACATGCTCTTGGAAACGAAGACCACTAGAAAAATGGGAGCCGCTGAACCAGTCTTATTTTTTAAAAAAGAAACATGAATATAGCAGTCTGCACATAAACCACGGTGATATTGTGTTTGATTCTTCTTCAGTCTGTTAAGGAAATACCGGTGATTTCCTGGGACCCAACTGATAGGAAACATTTTGGACAAACGCTACAATAAATCTACAAATGTTACGGTTTGAGGTCTGTGCTTAAAACATAGGATAGTTGATTGGGAGCTGAAAATGAGATATTAAGTGTATTTATCTTCTGTCAGAATTAATTTCCTACATTTAGATGGGTTTGTGAGCTTTTTCCCGTTAGACATAATCCTAAAAGGAGCATTTTCTTCTGGGATTTGACTACCAGGAGTGAACATTTAAATGAAATAAAATGTTTTTGAGAACTGTTACCGGTAGGTGCATTTTAAGGACAGTTTTACTGAGATGTAATTCACATGCTATACAGTTTGTTCACTCAAGGTGCTTGTTTTTTAAAAGAAATTTTTTTCTGAATGTAGTAAAAATAGGCTAAGCACTTTACAAGGATTACCAAATACAGCGACCCTGTGAGGTTGGGACTATTTTGATTTTATTGTGCTTTTGTATTGTCTATTGTCTCAGAGCTATCAGTAAGTGATTGTGTTTCCTTCTTTTGTGTTTGCTTTCTGTGTCCTAGCTTCTTCTTTTGTTTTATTTTGATATGCTCAAATAGGCAGCATGTATGAGTTTGGTTATTGGGGCCATTGAAGTTCTAATGCCTCTCCCATGTGGTTAGAGCTAGTTTGGGGTATATGAGCCTAGGAGTCTACTTTTCTTGTATGATTCAGCTCAGGCATCCAGGTCGTTGGTCACAAAGTGTGTGATGTAGGCTCTTACCTACGGTCCTAGATAGGGAGGGGTGATTGGTATAGGCACAGGAATCTGATTGCAGTAGGGAGTCAAGCCCTCAGCAAGGCAAAGGGCTGACAGCCAACCCTGAGTGTTGTTGGAAAAGGGTTTTTGTGTTTCTTAGAGCACGTAGATGTGTGGGTTTTGTACCAGACCGTGGGCACTCGGTGCTTTTGGCCTCCAGAGCTGAAAGGCACCACACAGCTTAATTCTTGAATCATTGTGGGTGGCTAGCTGGTGTGTGTGGAGCCACCATCCCTCGGGCCCCTGATTTGGGTACATGAGGACCCTGTTTAATAGGCAGAGTGGTGTGAAGCGTCACAAACCTGCCTCTCCATCGTATAGCTGAAAAAGCTGAGCTTAGAGTTAGGTCTGTCATCTACTGTGCTGTGCTAATGAGGGCCCACAGTACTGTAAGTGGCAGACACAGGTCTGTGCAGGGGTAAAAGGCATTCCAAGTCTGGGGATCCCTAAGCCTGTGTCTAGGCAGATGAACTCTTATTGTCTGGAGTTCCTGGCTAAGGGGAGAAGGAAGTTTATCTTTTTCTTGTTGGTTCACTGGTTCTCTCCAAGGTAGGGAGAGTAGTTCAGGATGCTACTTCTAGCCCAGGGGACACTGTCAGTCTCTGAAGCCAGCTTGTACTCAGTGCAGAGCGAGGAGGGAAAGGCAAGTAAAGGGGAGAGAGCTTTTTTTTCCCCAGAGCAGTGTATTTTGATCTGTGCAGCAGTAGAATAGCTGCAGGTGCACATGGGCAATTTGGAAACACTGATGATCCTCATCTTTTGTCAGTTGCATGGTGCTTTTTACTGATTTGAAAACCCTGATGGTCATGGTTAAGTGCTACAGCTGCTAACCAAAAGGTCAGCAGTTCAGCTGTACCAGGTGCTCCTTGAAAACTATGGGGCAGTTCTACTTTGTCCTGTAAGATTGCTATGGGTTTATTTATATTTTTTACTAATTCTGGAGGCATGAGTAGATGCTACCAAGAGGTCTTTCCTGTTGTGGAAAACATGTCCTCAGCACCACAACTTATCTCGGATCTGGCTTGTGGTTCTTGCTGGATCAGGTCTGGCAATTCCTTGTTACTTATGAACTGTCTCTCGCCTTGTGACTAAGTGCAGGTCCTCAAGTTTGCCTTTGATGTTTGGGGCTTCTAGATTGTCATGCAATGGATTCAGTTTTTTTTTCGGGTCTTTGTTGTAAGAGGGACCACAGGAAGTGTCAGACTACCTTGCACTTCTGGCCCTATCTCTTTGCTTTTACTCTTGAGGAAACATAAAGTAAGGAACTTGTCTGAAATCATTCTGCTAGTGAGAGAAGGGACTTGGATTCAAACTGTAGTTTCACCAGATGTTTTGTTAACTGCTGGATATGTTTAATACAAAATTTGGAAAATACATAGAACAAAAGAATAAATGATTCTGTTACCCAGAAGTAATGAGATAATTCTGATTCATATATTATCATGTAGTCTTTATACACATACACGTTTTGAAAATACAGTGAGGTTGTGTGGGTAAATACATTTTTGTACCCTACTAAAACTTGTTGCTGTTGAGGTGATTCTGACTCATAGCAACTCTATAGGATGAAGTGGACCTGCCTCATAGGGTTTCAAGGAGCAATTGGTGGAATCCAACTACCTATCATTTGGTTACCAGCTCTTGACTGCTGTTCCACCAGGATTCTGCTAATCTGCAAAAATGGGTGCAAACATAGCAATAATTGTTTTATTATATATATAATAATTGTCTTATTATATATAAAGTGGCTGTGAGTTAAAGCCTCTCAAAGGCTACTAAGATTAACATATGAGCAAATTGAATAGTCCTCCTCATTAACAAAAACTAGCATATCTGATTCAAATTTAGGTGACTGACTCTTTAATATCTATAAATAGTATGGGTAACTTTGGTCTAGGCACTTTGACTTTCTTTACTCTTTGCATTTAACAAGATGCGTAACACATCGAGGCCCAAGCTGAACTATCTTATTAATATGTCATATTTTTGGTAGAGGAAATCCTGGTGGCATAGTAGTTGTTTTAGTCATCTAGTGCTGCTGTAATAGAAATGCTAAGGGTTTTCTTGGCTTTAGCAAAGAAAAGTTTATTCTTAACATAGTCAACTAGGCTACAGATCTGAATTTAGGGTGTCTGCTCCAGGAGAAGGCATTACCTCTTTGTTGGCTGTGGAAGAAAATCCTTGTGTTGCATCAGTGTTTGGTCAGGGAGCATCTTGGCACAAGACTCTCAGCTCTGAAGGAATGTACTCTACTACCTTTCTTCCCTTTCTTTTATATCTTGTGGGATGAAAGGTTATGAGGTCACGCTCAGGAAACTTCCTTAGCAAGGCTGTTGCAGTCCCACACTCATCTTGTTTTAATATAATCCTGTCTGTTAGAGACAGGAAGAGATTAGGATGTATAGTAGAGGAAAATCACAGTTGGGAATGATGGCCCCCCAAATTTTGGGGGGGGCACAGTTCAATCCATGACAGTGGTTAAAGTGCTACGGCTGCCAGCCAGAGGGTTGACAGTTCAAACCCACTAGGTACTCCTTGGAAACTAGGGGTAGTTCTACTCTGACCCATAGGGTCACCGTGAGTCAGAATTGACTTGATGGTAGTGGGTTTGGTTTTGGTTTTTATTCTTGGTAGAAGGTAAATAAATATTTGTTGAAAGCTTTTTGTTCTGTGTCTCTAAAATCAAAGTGTATGTGGGCACTTTGGAAGCACTAGTGGCATATTGGTTAAGAGTTAGGGCTGCTACTCAAAAGTTTGGCAGTTTGAATCCAGCAGGCACTTCTTGCGAACTATAAGGAATTCCTACTCTGTCCTGTAAGTTCACTGTAAGTGGAAATTGACAGCAGTGGGTTTAGTTTTATGGATAATTTAATGTTTCCATACTTGGAAGTGGTGATAGCTAATGCTGTTTAGTAGAAAGGTGAAGGAAAGAGGGCCCAGGGGACCTGTGTAAAACCACAACTTCCTATTGAGCTAATTTCTGTTTAGTCAAAAACTTTTTTTGGAGTTTGAAAAAATATTAATGTAGTTAACTTAAATCTCAGAAGATATTTAAGAAGCAAAAAGGTGCTGAAGATAAAACCTCAGGTCTGAAGAAATGGGAAGCGTCTTCGAGTTGTCTAGGGAAAGAGAACCAATGAGATAAATGTCTTTATGTTGTTAGGTGCCCTTGAGTTAGTTTTGTGGGGTCACAGTGACCCCGTGTGTAATAGTGAAACATGGCCTGGTCTTGTGTCATCCTCACAGTCATTAATCTGTGTTTGAACCCATTGTTGCAGTCACTGTCCATCTCATTAAGGGTCTTTATCTTTCTCACTGACCCTTTACTTTACCAAGCAGAATGTCCTTCTTCACGGCCTGGTCCCTCCTTAGAAGGTGTCCAAAGTATGCTAGACAGGGTCTCACCATCCTTGCTTCTAAGGAGCAGTCTGGCTATACTTTCTGTCAAGATAAACTCTCTTCTTCTGACAGTCCATGATATATTACAGTGTTCTTTGCCAACACCACGATTCGAAGGCTTCAATTCTTCAGTCTTCTTTATTCATTGTCCAGCTTTGACAAGTCTGTGAGGTGACTGGAAATACCATGGCTTGGTTAAGATGCACTTTAGTTATCACAATGGCATCTTTGCTTTTTAACACCTTAAAGATATCTGTTGTAGCAGATTTTGTCAGTACAATGCATTGGTTGATTTCTGGACTGCTGCTTCCATGGACATTGACTGTTGATCAAGTAAAAGGAATCCTTCGCAACTTCAGTCTTTTCTCCATTTATCAAGTTGTTTATTGTCCAGTTGTGAAGATTTTTTTTCTTTATGTTGAGGTGTAATCCACACTAAAGGCTGTAGTCTTTGATCTTGACCATTAAGTACTTCAAGTCCTCTTCACTTGCAGCAGTCAAGATTGCATCATCTGCATATCACAGGTAGTTAATGTTTATAGAGTTACTTCAAAGGAATGTGGGGATGGAAGGTCCAAAATCTGTGCATCAGGTGACAGGCAGGAGACTCCTGCTACCTTACAAGATACAGCAAGCAGACAACTAAAATTCTTAGGCTTTAAATCCCATGGCCTGTAGGTCAGGGGATGGAAACTGCAGAATGAAGAGACAGCAGATTCTGCCACAATAGCTACGTGTGGCGTGATGGAAGAATACACCTTAAGGAAACTTAGGGTGTTGGTGGGCTGCATGACAGTATAAAAGATAATGTTAGATTACAGTGTGTAACAGCAACTGGTCCGCTGATGGGCCAAGCTACTGGGAACTGTAGCGCCACCAAGTTGACATAAGTTAGCCCTCAAAGAAGGCAAGTGAAATGTTAAGTCTTACGAAGTGTTATCCCAACTTTATGGACAAAGAGCTGAAGCCCAGAAATCTAAGGAACATCCCCAAGATCACTCAATATGTGGTGAAAGATTTCAGAACCAGATTTATCAAAAATTCACTTTAATATAATACAATTAAAAAAGAAACAAACCCACTGTCATCGAGTCAATTCTGACTCCGCAACCACTCTATAGGTCAAAATAGAACTGCTCCATGGAGTTTCCGAGGAGTGCCTGGTGAATCTGACTGCTAGCCAAAAGGTTAGCACTAACCAGTATGCCAGCAGGGTTTCCAGTATAGTACAATAGCTGCTGTAATATAAAGGCTTGCAATTTTAGTTACTTCTTGGCTAACAGAATGCTGTCAAAATATTCAGATTTTGTCTTGGAAACACTGCAGCTGTTCCATCATAAAGCTATTCATCCTTTTTACCTCCAAAGACCCACCGCCACTGAGAACTATTAGCACTTCATACAGGTAATGTCTGCATACTGTAAGTCATAAAGTCTGATATTTGTATGAAATACAGATAAGTACTTGTATTATCCAATGGTTAACTTCTCATATATGGAGGGTTTCTCTTGAAAACCCTAAACCCCAGTGGCATAGTGCGTTAAGTGTTAAGTCTGCTAACCAAAAGGTAGGCAGTTGAAACCTGTGAGGAGCTTCTTGGAAACTCTGGGGGCAGTTCTAGTCTGGCCTCTAGGGTCGCTATGAGTCGGACCCAACTCGAAGACAGTGGGTGGGTTTATCATGAAAACCCTAGTGGTAACCGTGGTTAAGAGCTACAGCTACCAACTAAAAGAGGGGCAGCTTAGATCCCCCGTGGAAACCATGTGGAGCAGTTCTGCTCTGTCCTGCAGGGTCCCTGTGAGTCGGAATCAAATGAACAGCAATGGGGTTGGGTTTTTTGGAGAGTATCATGAGTCAGTGGAGGAAGTGGTAGTTCCGTGGTGGAATTCTGTCCTTTGCTGGAGACCTGGGTACAATTCTGAGCCACTGCAACTCAGGCACAGCCACCACTGGTCTGTCAGTTTCAGCAGAGCTTTCAGACTCATCCTAAAAAACAGCTCCATACCTCATTGCTGAATGTCACTATGATCATCTTTGAAGTACTCCCCTTGGGAAACTATGCATCAATGTCAGTGCCTAGTCCAACCTTCAAAGCACTTTTTGTAGGATGAGTTCACAAACTTAATTGTCACACCTCGTCTGATGACAGATCTGATGGACATTCCAGAAAAAGCAATTCCAAAATTGCTTTGAAGGGTGGACCAGGTGCTGGTGTTGGTGCACAGCCCTGGGAGTACTTCAGAGGTGACCATAGTGATACCAGTGAGGTATGTAGCACTTTTTCGAGGATGACTTCATGAACTTAGTTGTCCAGCATCGTATCACATGTACTATGATTCCTGGATAAAGACAATGTATCAACCTGATGTGAGCTTCAGAAGAGTTGGTCTTTGAACAAGTTCTTAGTTCATCTGAGAAGCACAGGGGTGACAGAAATTACATGCAGAGCAAACAGCCTACTGATTGCTCAAGGAACTGTCAGTTGAGGAAACCCTGGTGGCTAGTGGCTAATTGCTATAGCTGATAACCCAAAAGGTCAGCAGTTTGACTCAGCAGTTCTACTCTGTCCTATCAGGTCACTGTGAGTTGGAATCAACTCACTGCCAATGAGTTGGGTTTTCTTTTCTGTACAGTTGCAGTATAGAGAAGTGATAGAAGATGAGACTGGAGAAATAGGCAGAGACCAGAATGTGACAGGCCTTGTGTGCCACTTACAAGTTTTTATTTAACCATGTAAGTCATGAGGAGTTATTGAAAAAGTTTTGTGGAATAGTGGAAAGTGTAGAGTAGGGCATGGGAAACCAAAGAGATTAGAAATACATAGAGTCCAGGTAGCTATTTCAACAGTCCAGTTAAGGACTGCATTTAGATGGTGAAGGTGGAAAATGTTAAAAAAAAAAAAAAAAAAAAAATTGAGCAATTAAGAGAGAACAAGAATTTGTGACCAGCTGACTAAGTCCTAATTTTTTTATGTAGTTCTCTATTTGGAGGGTGTTTTGTGATTGATTTAATTGTGATAACACAATCACTGTCTGTGATCCAGTTTGTTTCTAATGTACTCACTGGAAAATCCTCTAGCTGAAATCTGCCATTTGTCTGATTTAAAATTCACCCAACTGCTGAATTTGAATTCTGCTGGAAGATAAATCACATAACTAGGATTACAGGTTTTCCGTGAATTCGTAATCAGAGGCTTCAAATGGAAAGTCAGAACTGGTCAGCAAGGTTATCATGTTTCTCTGATTAGTCTAATTTTCAGTGAGATAACTTATCTTTTCTTCTCTCCAAAAATATTCCTGTACATCCTCCTCCCTCATCAGTCCTAGTTCAGTGATAAAGTTGAAGCCTACAGCGATAAACTCCTTTTTTCTAGCACCAGATTCTCTCTGTGTGCTCTCATCTTTTCTCTGTTCAAATCAAGGATATGTCCTTCAAGCTCTAGGCCTGGATCCCAGTTTGAAATGAACAGTCGTACACATGGGCTTACTTTGCCTTCCTCCCAAAATCTTGGCGAGATTAAGCTTTCATTATTAACTCATAGTTGAGTGAAAACATTCAAAAAATTTCAGTGAATATTTTGGAAGAAAAAGGTGGTTACAGTAACATCTGGCATAATAAAGAAAACTACAATCTAAATGTCTGTAGAAGGGAGGCAAAGAACCCTCAAAAAAGCTGAAATGGGAGGCAAAGCTACAGAGCAACACAAAACTGAGAATTTTGAAATAAAGGACAGTGAAGGGAAGTGCCAACACAAATGTTTTAAAGTGGTTCTGCAACACAGGTCCAGAGTACAGCAGGAAGATAAAAGACACAGGAAAGGAGGTATCCAGGGAAATAGTAGAAACTATGAGTTTCAGTATATGGAGAGTATCACTGGTAGATCTATGGCAGAAATGTTAGTGCTTTTGGGGAAAAAAATTTAGACATATATGGAAAGGCAGGCAAATGAAAAGCAATTAGGAAGAAAATAGTATAAGAAAAGTTGTGACAGTAGTACACTATTTTGCAGCAGAGTAGAATACTTGCTGGTCATAAAAATCTAAGCACTATATGATTTTTTAAAATTGTGATAGTTATATTGAGATGGGAAGGGGAAGTGAAAGAGGTGGCTCTGTGGAAGAGTTAAGGCAAACTCGACCTTGGTGGGAAATTCACAGATAAAGCCTAAAATTAATAAATCAGAAAATCATGTTATACATAATAATTGAAAAAAAATACATTGCAACTTCCATTTCTGGAATTATGATAAGGTCTACTGAGAAACAAAAATGCTAGAATGGATTTTTAAATTAACTATTGAGGTATAATTTATGTACTATCAAATCCATTGATTACACAGTTCATTGAGATTTGATATATGTCCATGTAACACTAGACAAATACAGGATATCTCTGTCACTCAAAAAACTTCCCTAGTGCTTTTTCTTGGTCAATCATGCATCTGGCACAAACACATGCAAAAAATAAACCAGATCCCAGGCAACCACTGATTTGCTTTCTGGCACTCCAGATGTCTTTTTTAGATTTTAATGTAAGTTGAATATTAAAATCTAAAAAAGAAAAAAAAGGCACCTAGAATGCCAGACAGTAAATCTGGGATTGCCTGGAACCAGTTAAATGTATACTTTGGACATGTTGTTAGGAGGGATCAGTTCCTGGAGAAGGAAATGATGCTTGGTAAAGTAGTGGGTCAGTGAAAAAGAGGAAGACCCTCAGCAAGGTAGGTTGACATAGCAGCTTCAAAAGTGGGCTGAAGCATAAAACCACTGTAGACATGGCACAGGACCAGGCAGCGTTCCTTTCTTTTGTGCATAGAGTCGCTGTGAGTCGGAACCAACACCATATCACCTAACAACAACAGTATAAGCTGAGTAATTAAAAAAAAAGAAACTCATTGCTGTCAAGTCAGTTCCAGCTCTAGCAACCACACAACAAAGTAGACTGGCTCATAGGGTTTCCAAGGAGCAGCTGGTGCATTTGAACTGCTGACCTTCTGATTAGCAGCCAAATGCTTAACTACTATGCCACTGAGGCTCTATTTGAATAATAAGACATTCTCCCTCTTCCCTTCCTCTTCCCCTCCCCCGCTTCCCTCCTCCTTCCCTCCCTGTCTCCCTGTCCTCCTCTCCCTCCCCCTCTCCTGCTCCCTCCCCTGTCAATTCCAACTCATAGTAACCCTATAGGATACAGTAGAACTGCCCCATAGAGTTTCCAAGGAGCACCTGGTGGATTCAAACTGCTGAACTTTTGACTAGCAGATGTAGTACTTTACTACACCACCAGGCTGTGTTTATATGCATGTTTTGTTTAATTTGGCTTCTTCCCCAGCATATTTTTGAGTTTTATCCATTTTGATGTGTATCTTAGATATCTAGGGCTGCTGTAACAGAAATAACACAAGTGGAATAACAAAGAGAAAATTTTTCTCTCACAATCTGGGAGGCTAGAAGTTTGGATTCCCGGTGCCAGCTTCAGGGAGAGGTTTTCTGTTTCTATCAGCTTTGGAGGAAAATCCTTGTATTCAATCTTCCCTGGTCATGGAGCTTCTCAGCACTGGAACCTGGGCTGCAAAACTCTTTTCCGAAGAGGTTGTATCCTTTTCCACATTTGCTCTGAATCCTCTGCAACACAGTGTTCTCATTTTCATTCTTTTCAATGTTAGTCTCTTGACTGATTCAAATGATTGTGGTTTCAATATGTAGTTTCCTGACAACTAATATTAGAAGCCCAGAATGCTGGTAGCGTAGTAGGTACATGCTATGGCTGCTAACCAAAAGGTGGGCAGTTTGAATCCACCATGCGCTCCTTGGAAACTCTATGGGGCAATTCTACTCTGTGCTATAGGGTTGCTATTAGCCAGAATCGATTCAATTGCAATGGGCTGAATTTTTTTGTGTGTGGCACAGTGGTTTAAGAGCTCAGCTACTAACCAACAGGCTGTCAATTCAAATCCACTGGCCACTCCTTGGAAATCCTATGGAGCAGTTCTACTCTCTTCTGTGAGGTTATGAGTCAGAATCGACTTGATGGCAATGGGTTAATGATGTTAAGCATACATTCACATGCTTCTTGCCTATTTCTATGACTTCTCTTACAAAGCATGTGTTAACACCTTTTACCTACTTTTCATCACTAGTTTTTTCAACTGGGTGGTAGAATTCTTACATAGTTTGAATTTAAAGCCTCTGTCAGAAGTTGAATGCTTGGAAGTGAAAATGACAAGTATGAAATGAAAGATACTGTAGCTGGAATCAATAGCCAATAGCAAATTAGAAGTGGCAGAAGAAGAAACTGGTGAATTTGAATACACAGGACTCAAAACTACTGAAAAAGAACAAATATACAGCTTGTTAACTGTGGAACAACTTCACATAGCCTAATATACAAGTAGTTAGAGACACAAAGAAGATGGGGGAGCAATTATAGAAAAAGTATTCAAAGAAAAATGTGCAAAACAAAAGTCCAAATGTAGCTCCAAATATATATGAGACACTTAATGGGCCCAGCAGCCCAGAGGCAAGGTCAGGAAGGCAGGAGAGCACAGGAAGGCTGTACAAATGGAAACGTAGAGCCCTAGGTGGAGAAGAAAGGAGTGATGACATGTGGAGTTAACAACCAGTGTCACCAAACAGTAAGTTTAATGACAAACTAATTCTTTTCTAAAACACAGATTAAAAAAATGGTGTGGGGCCAAGATGGCAGAATAGTTAGACACTTCCTGTTATCCCTCTTACAACAAAGACTTGAAAAAACAAGTGAATTGATTATGTACAAGGTCTGACAACAAAGTCCACAAACGTAATTTTTCTAAGTGCTATGTACCTCGTTGCTGAATATGACTACGGTCGTCTTCAAAGTACTCCCCTGGGAAGTTATGCACCAGTGCCAGGACCTGCTCCACCCTTCAAAACAATTTTGGAACTCTTTCTGGAATGGTCACAGTGGCAAGTTCACAAACTTAATTGCATACTTGTCTGTAAGGGAGTTTTTAGCTGGTAAACAAATAACTGTATTGGAACATCCTCCCTATTCACCTGATTTGGCCCCCAGTGACCTTTTTCTTTATCCAAAGATAAAGGAAATATTAAAGACATTTTGATGGCATTCAGGATATCAAGGGTAATATGATGAGAGCTCTGATGGCTATTCCAGAAAAGGAGTTCCCAACTGCTTTGAAGGGTGGGTCAGGTGCTGGCATTGGTGCATAGCCTTCCAAGGGGGTACTTCATAGGAGACTGTAGTGATCTTCAGTGATGAGGTATATAACACTTTTTCTAGGAAGAGTTTGTGAACTTAATTGGCAGTCCTTGTATGATCATCTATGAGCCTTGGTTATCAAAGACAAAACTGGAAGAGTCAGGCTAACCAGCAATCAGAAGCAGTGCAGAAATGCCAGCTGTGATGTTGCTGGCACCATGACAGCTGGGTTGGCTGGCACATATGAGCTAGGTGAGCAGTAGCTTTTGGGATACATCCCACCTGGTCAGGGAGGCCAGGCAGCAAGGTCTGCAGAGGTCTCTGGAGCCTAGTAGAAGCAGCACAGGACCTGCAAAAGTTCAGTGTAAACACGTAACCTACCACATGGGTCAAAATAGTAACTATCACAGCCGAGAGGTGCCTCTTTCCCCTCACTCACCCTCCACCCTGCTCCTCTCTGACACCAGTCTGGTGTTTTCAACAAATGCCATATCCCCTAAGCTGAAGCTCAAGACTATCTCCCCAAACCAGTCTCACAGCTTTAAAAAAAAAAGCCATAACCCCTAAGCCAGGAACACAGGGCAGACCCTGGCCCTTTGCCTGGGCACTAGCATGGAGGAATCTACAGATATATAGCATCTTTTACCCCTGTCTGGAAACCCTCATGGTATCATGGTTAAGTGCTATGTCTGCTAACCAGAAGGTTGGCAGTTCACATCCTCCAGGTGCTCCTTGGAAACTCAGTGGGGTAGTTCTACTCTACTCATTTATAGGCTTGGTATGAGTCAGAATCGACTCGACAGCAGTGGGTTTGGTTTGGTTTGGTTTTTCACTCCTGTTTAGACCTATGTGGGCTGATGCCATACCACATGCCTTCATTAGTATAAAGCAACATGGGACACACCTGAAGCCTATTTTCAACTGCAGTAGTCAAGGGGGAGTTACAGATTTGCCACATTTGGTGCCACCCTGCCCATTAGACAGGGACTTTACCCATCTACGTCAGAGGCCTGAGGACTGGCATTATTGCCCATTCCATCTAGTCACGTGGGACAGGGATCTGAGAATAACTGGTGCTTCCCATGCCCAGCAGCCAACAGCATGAGTGGCAAAGGACGGGCTCCAAAACACAGCCCCCTACACTGAGATAGGAACATAGCCACCATGCAGGCATCTGGAGGCAGTTGTTAGCCCCTGCCTTGTTCCACACATAACCCCTACTCCACCTAGATACCTGTGCCTGCTCCTCCAGTCACCCTGACGAAACCCTGCCTTGCCTGTCTAGGACTTTATGTGAGAGCTTGCACCACACACTCTGACAATGAACACCTTGAGCTGAATCCACACAAGAAAAGTAAATGGACTTCCGAGCTCACATACCTAGTGGCAGCTCTGACTACCTGGTGACAGGACATGAGAGCTTCAAAGATGACAAGAATCAAGTAGGTCACACAACGAGCCTATTGGAGCATATCAAAAATAAAAAAAAGATGCAGACTCAGTAAGCCAGCATGTGATAAATAAATGCAGTAAATTTTGATGGTTCAATATCAAAACACAAAGAAGCAGACCATGATGGCTTCAGGAAGTGATCAAAACAAGGAACCAGGAGACTTCCCAAAGAAAGAGAACTTCTAGGACTTACCAAAGGTAGAATTCAAGAGATGAATATATAGATCTCTTCAAGAAATCAGGAAGAAGATCAGGGAAGACATAAACCTAACCAAGGAACACACAGACAAGGCAACAGAGGAACTTGAAAAGGTTATACAAGAACATAATGACAAATGTAACAGACTGAAAAAATCTGTAGAGAGTGAGCAAATAGAAATGCAACAGATTAATAATATGACAGGCTTTTCTGCAGATAGGTGGGCATGCATATTTAATTTGGGTTGTATACTTTCACTTAAATCACAGTTTAAAAAAAGAACAGTCGGGGGGGAGGGCGGGTAGGCAGGATTTAGTTCCCTGCCAGCACACAGAATTATTTAACCAAATCAATTGCAATATCCCATGGGAACCAGGGGGCACACCCCATTCTTGCTATTACAAAGTTTGCCTCTGCATCCTCTGCTGGTTCACTCTGTTTCCTAGTGCAACCCCCACATAGCCCTGCATGGTGTGTGGTGGCTTCCTCCCTCAAGTGGTCAGTATATGTGACTAATAAAGTGCTGTCAGACTTGTCTCTCCAGCATTGGGTCTTAAATGTTCAGCCATCTGGCACTACTTCACCAAGGAGGTGGTTAGAATAGCACCTCCTTACAGCTGGGTGATGATGGAAGTCTAGAGTGCTGGAGGGGCTGCATTTGTGTGTGTGTGTGTGTGTGGTGTCTAGCTTGGGTAGAGGGTTATTATCTAAAGCTTTTCATGTTGCTATATTGCTCCTTTCTTGGTCCTTCGGTGAGAAAGAGAAGACTTGGGGCTTTTTGTGTCTCCTCCCAATGTTTCTGCACTATCAACTTCTCCAGCACCCAGTCTGGGATATTGAGGCATAAAAGAAAATACGTGAAATGATCATTTTCTTAGTTATCTAGGGCTGCTATCATAGAGATACAAGTTAGTGGTTTTATTAACAAATAGAAATTTATTTTCTCGTAGTGTATGAGACCAGCATGCCAAATTCAGGATGCTGACTCCAGGGAAAGGCTTTCTCTCTTTGATGATTCTGGCAGAAAGCCCTTGTCTCTTTTCATCTTATGTTCTTTGGCTGCTGGGTAATCTTCAGGAGGGCATCTATCTTCCTGTATATGTTTGCTTAATTGCTTGCTGGCTTAATCTTCTATTTTATATCTCAAAAGACATTTGTTTAAGACACATCCTATGGTAATACTGTCATATTAACTCAACAAAGAAAACCTATTCCCAAGTGGAATTATACCCATAGGTATAGGGGTTGGGATTTGAAACCCTTAATTCTAAGGAAAGAAAATTCATTTGGTAACAATGATCATATCATTGCTCAGGTCCTGAGGTTCCTAGCTGCTCTGCCTTTTCTCATCTTGCAGAATTGTCTGATGTCTGTTTTATATATAATGTCCAGAGTTTTTACTTACAGTTAGTGGAAGTGGAAACCCTTGTGGTGTTTGTGGTTAAGAGCTACAGCTCCTAACCAAAATCAGCAGTTTGAATCTGCCAGGCACAAATAGGGTTTCTGTGATGCAGTTCTATTCTGTCCTTAAAGGTTGCTATGCATTGGGATTGATTTCAACAGCAACAGGTTTTTTAGTGAAAGTAATAGGATCCCATCGTCTCTTTCTACATATGTGGTCAGTTTGATTCCTGTATATTTCATCTAGGGAGGTCCGTGTATATAGTCACCATTTTTGTTGGTGAAAATGGTGTTTGCAATGAAGAAGTTGTTGGTCTTGCAAAATTCTGTCATGCAATCTCTGGCATCATTTCTGTCACCAAGGCCATATTTTCCAACTACCAATCCTTCTTGTTTCCAAATTTTGCATTCCAATCACCAGTAATTATCAGTGCATCCTGATAATATGTTCAATCAATTTGGGACTGCAGAGGCTGGTAAAAATCTTCATTTTCTTCATTTTTGGCCTCAGTGGTTGGTGCGTAAATTTGACTAATGCTTGTATTAACTGGCCTTCGTTGTAGGCCTATGGATATTATCCTATCACGGGCAGCATTTCAGGATAGATCTTGAAATGTTCTGACAATGAATGTAACACCATTCCTCTTCAAGTTGTCATTCCCAGCATAGTAGATCGTATGACTGTCAGATTCCAGATGGCCAGTGTCAGTCCATTTCAGCTCACTAATGCCTAGGATGTCAATGATTATGCATTCCATTTCATTTTTTTACTATTTCCAGTTTTCTTAGATTCATATTTTGCACATTCCATGTTCATATTATTAATGGGTGTTTGGTGTTGTTTCTTCTCATTTTGAGTTGTGCCACATCAGCAAATGAAGGTCCTGAAAACTTGACTCCATCTGTGTCATTTAGGTCGACTCTACTTTGAGGAGGCAGTTCTTCTCCAGTGCCTTCCATCATGGGAGAGGCTCATTTTCTGGCACTATATCTGACAGTGTGCCACTGCTATTTGTAAGGATTTAACTGCCTAATTCTTTTCAGAAGTAAATTGCTGTGTTCTTCTTTCTAGCCTGTCTCAGTCTGCAAGCTCAGCTGAAACCTATTGACCACTGGTGATCCTGCTGATACCTGAATACTGGTGGCCTAGCTTCCAGTATGACAGCAACATGCAAGCCCCTGAAGTATGATAAATTGACAAATGCTGACTGCTGAACAGACCATCAATTGCTTGTATGCAATTTTACATTGACACTGAAGATTAGAACAAATCCATAAGAGCCATCTATGACTTTGAGTATATCCCACCTGAGTTTAGAGATCATTTCAAGAGTGGATTTGATGCACTGAACACTAGTGATCAAAGACCAGATGAGTTGTAGAATGACATCAAAGACATCATACACAAAGAAAGCAAGAGGTCATTAAAGACAGGAAAGAAAGACTAAACTGGATGTCATAAAAGACGCTGAAACTTGCTCTTGAACATTGAGTAGCTAAAGCAAATGGAAGATACAATGAAGTTAAATAACTGAATAGAAGATTTTAAAGGGTGGCTCAAGAAGACATGGTAAAGTATTCTAATGACATGTGCAAAGAGCTAGAGAAGGAAAATCACAAGGGAAGAACATGGTCTACATTTTTCAAGCTGAAAGAACTAAAGAAAAAAATAAGCCTTGACTTGCAATAGTGAAAGATTCTACAAGGAGAATATTAAATGTCTCAGGATGTATGAAAAGAAGATGGGAGAAATAGAGTCATTATACCAGAAGGAAATGGACAACATTCAACCATTTCAAGACGTATCAGATGATCAGGAAGTTATGGTACTGAAGGAAGAAGTGATGGTAGTGAAGAAGTCAAAGCTGCAAAAAACAAGGCTCCAGGAATTAAAGGACTATCAGCTGAGATGTTCCAACAAATGACATAATGCTGAAAGTGCTCACTCACTGTCATGGATCGAATTGTGTCCCCCCAAAATATGTGTAGCCATGTGGCTGGGCCATGATTCCCAGTACCTGTGACTGTCCTCCATTTTGTGGTTTTTGCTATGCTGTATGTTAAAGCATTAGGATGGGACTGTAAATCTTATGAGATCACCTCCCTGCTCCACAACACAAGAAAAAAAAGGAGTGCACCCTGAGACCTCCATTAAAAGACCACAATTTATGGTCCAGGGGCCTCAGAGTTCCCCTGGGAGCATGGCCCCTGGCCCCGATGCTGCCCCCATCCATAAATCATAATGGAGGTCAACTCTTTGGGCAGGAGTGGATTGGACTTGGCAACACAGAGTGACCATATCATGTGTGCATTTTACGGTTCTATGTATCTACAGGACACCATCCTGCTTACCTCTTACCGGAGGCAGGGGAGTAGGCGGAGAGGAAAGATTGTTGGGAGGATAAGACATGTATGGAGCCGAGTAAGAGTGTGCTGTCACAGGGCAAGAAGAGCAGTGGGAGCTGCACATACGCGGGCATGCAAATTTATATGGGAATGTACATTTTCATTCAATCATAATAAAAAAAGTCTGTGAATGTGAAACCGTTCAGTAAGGAAGAGTAGTATCACTTTCAGAACACAGCCCTTCCTTAGAAACACCACCAAAGGGCATTCGGTTTTGAACTGATGAACAAGAAAATGTAAAAAAAGAAAAAACTTGACTATTTGTAGTAACTATCTGGCACATCAAAACATCTAGAAAGACTAGAGGTTAAAATGTGGTCTATAATGTTCCTTATATATACAGGTGTTTGGAATAAAATACCCATGTGGAATAATGATTATAATCTGAACATCTAAATATGAACACGTGGACATAGAGCTATCCCTTCTCACTTTTTTCCTTCTTCTCAACCAGGACAAAAGATAGGTATGCTGTATTGCAAAGCAGATTAACAATTTACTTCTAAAAGTACTGTTTCCAAGAGTCTTTCTTATGAACTTAATGAAAACAAGTGCACAAAATGCATTTAGGCTTAGGGATATGGAATAAAACTAACATTTCTATATTAAACACAGGCAATCCTAAGGTTATGGAAGTCTAATAGCTACAGACCAACTCCCGGAAAGCCTATTACATTAAAAACCTGAGGCTCACATTAATAACAAGCTGGTGCTACTTTGTAGTGCACGTGTTTATGGAAAGGTGCACTACGTGTTACAGACTAAGACAAACATTTGACTTTTAGATACAAGCCACACCTTACTGTTCAAACTTAAATACAAATTTTACTTTAAGACAGAGGACTGCAACTTGATCATCATCAAGGGACTGGTTGTATACACTGTTACACAGCCATGTGACATAAATGTGCATAATTCTGTCTCTTCTCAGTGAAAAATACATATTCAGAGTGGCCTACATTTCTATTTCTGAAAGGCAGTATTTTTTAAGAACATTAAGTGTATTGTTGTACTCTCTTTTTTTTACCCCCTCAGACAGCAATTTCTATGCAGGTTTTTCATTGCCTTCTTTACAATGAGTGAATAACCTCACTTCCATTCTGGTTTCCTTTTCACTCATCCGGTTTCCTGACCCCTTCCATTCCCATCTTTGTCTTAAAGTAGTGGCTATTTGGTCTCACAGGTGATTTCTTAAAGGTGCACAGTACTTAACAAGTGATAGTCTGTTGTGAACCAATTTGTTATTTAGCTACAAGGTGACTTCATGGGTTAGCTTCACTTCAAGTTTTGAAGAATATCTCAGGGCAATAGTCTCAGGATCCTTAAGTCTAGGAAATGTTTTTTAAAGGACAAATTTGAAGTTTTGCTCCACAACTTTCTCTTATTCTATCAGGGTTCATCTCTGCTTCTTATTAAAACAGTCAGTAGTGGTGGCCAGGTACCATCCAATTCTGCAGGTCTCAGGATAGACGAGGACATGGTTCATGGAGACAGTTCTGCAGACCAGTTGTACTCCATCTTTAACATATGGACACCAGATCTAAACACTCAGAGGCTAGGTGTTCCAGTCAAGACTACACGTAATCACTGTGAAACCACATGCAGAGTACTGATCAACCATGCCTAAGTGAAATCCTCGCCCTTCTCACTGCCTTCTGTTCTTCAGCAACACATGACAATGAATTTGAGAACTGATGTGAAAACGGCATTGGCAAGTCATTGTCAGATGTTTCTTTTGAGCTTCACAAACAAGTAATTTCTCAAACTATACCTTCAGCTTATGTGGGCAATATCCATGGGAGTTACATGTTGCAAAGGTATGAAGTTTATTTTAAAAAGTCGAGGGAATAACATAAAGCAATTTGTCCATATTCTATATGCACAGGTTTATAGCTGGTATAGCTTCCAATTGTCACTTCTGGGGGCCACATCAGGCAAATTACACTGAAGCCAGAGGCCTCCTGGGCTCACTCACAAGCAGCTTGAGCAGCCCCTCAGTTCTGCATGGGTCCTGGCGGGGGAGGGCAACAGTGCAGGGGTGCTAATGGCCCCATGCCAGGCTGCTACATTCTATTCCTACCCAATCCACAAGAGAAGGTGCTCCAAGGATATGAACACATGTGTACACATAATGTAATATCCAACATAGGACCACACTATATAGGGAAAGTTCCGCAATTTGATTTTTTTCACCCAGTGTTGTACGATCTTTGCCATGAAGATAGCTACATAAAGTATTCTTTAAATGGCTTCACTGTAGTCTCTGGAATACAGTAGTTTAGTCAATATCCTATTGATGAACACTTTTTCCTAATTTACTGATTAAAAACAAAACCTCTGCAACTAGCTTTATAAACACATCTTCGACGTTCCTAAAGGGGAGACTACTAGGTTGAAGGCGACATATACTGAAGACCCACAAAGCCAAAGGGCTCTGCAGGAAGGCTATGCTCCCTCCCAAACACTGCTTTGTGTGCATTCTCCAACTGGCTCTTGCTTAGCCTATGCACAAACTTTATGTCTTAATTTGCTCTTTTTTGATTACTAACAAAGCCTCTTTTTACATGTTGCACACTGATCACTCATTTTATCTTTGCGGATCTGTTCTTATCTCCATTTTTTCTTATTAGTTTTCTTATAAAAACTCCATGTACTTAAGTTTTTTTTTTTAATGATTACCAGCATTATGCCAGTTTAGAAATACCTTTCCTATCCTATTATAAAATTCTGTTCCTATGTAGTCTTCCAGAACCTGTTTTCAGTTTTTAAGTCTACGAGCCATCTGGAGTTTGCTTTGATGTAATGTGAAGGACGGAAGCAGCAGCGTCATCACTCCCTCCATGGCTTGCTTTTTTCCAGCATCACATATCAAATAATGTACTTTCCCTAGAATGTCAAGGTACCTACTTTTTACCTTAAAAGTAATTCTTGCACATGGTAAGAAAATAAAATGGTACCATAAAGTTGTTTTGCCTGTACTGTTCCTGGCTGCCGATTTATTGAAACTTCACTGATCTCAAAACTAGAAATCACAGCCCCAGCCCAGAGCCTTCCTGCTTTATTCAACAGATTCAGTATGTATGTCACTGTCACAAAACTGGAGAGAAGTAGAGTACAGGTGCCCTAGAAGATTTCCATCTAAGATAAAACAGTATCATTTACTATTTTAATAACCACAACTCTAACAACTTTTACAGTGATTTGAAGTACTTATGACCCTAAACTGACTTCTAAATTGAAAATTAAATTTTGTTCAGTAAAAGCCAAGATAAACTTTTTGAATAATCTACACTTCTTGCCTAAGTAAACAACTTTCAAGCACTCAAATGATACTCAATTATACCCAAATTACTACCTAATTTGTGTTTAACCAAACACCACTTTGACTTTCAAATTAATCAAAAATTATAGTGTTTCTCTCACTCAGTAAATACCACTTTATAACAACAAACTGCTCAAATACAGGACTTCATCTTTATTTCTTTATTAACAAAATAATTATTATGATTTCTGAAACAAAAGTTTAGAAATGTTTTACTGTCATGTTAATGCAATTAGGTCATTCAAATGACAAAGCAAAGTTAAACTTTAAGCCATGGTCCAAGATTATACTCAGGAGAAATAAAAACATGATTTACGTAGTAGACAACCGAAGTACACTGTATTTCAAGTTTGTTTATGTAAAAACACACTACAGATCACTTTAAAATAGAATCCATCTTTTCTTTAAAATGGGCAGACTCTTTTGCAGTCTTTTACAAATATAGTAAATTTGAGCCATTAGCTTTCTTAATCTTATATGAATACAATTCCTTGCTTCTTTATGCAACCAAACAAAATAATATAAAGTGAAGGTATTAGAAAAATATGAATCTTTCTGAATCTATATTGTATTTTTAATTTTAATTGGAAAATACAGTTTAGATCATATGAAATACATGGAATTCAAATTTACATTATTATCTGTATCTAGCAGACTATTAGATATGCTCTTTATTTTGGCTGAAATGCAAAAATATGATTAATTTTTAAATATCAGATTATTCATAAAATACTTTCCATTGATAGCAGTGCTAGTGAGAACAAAATGACACTGAAAATATTTGTAAATCCTCCCAAATTATGCATACACATAATATGCAATTACTTTAAAGATTACTGAATGAAAATCTCATATTCTGCTAATATTTAAATGGTCTTGTAAACATAGTCAAAACTCTGCTTTCTAAGAAGTAAAATTCAGGTAAACATTGCATATTTGATTTAAAGTAACCTTACATTTATGACACATTAGGTTATAACCACTAAATATCTAGAGATTTTCAAAAAAGTCATCCATATGTAAAGATGAAACTAAAAGCTGTAAACGTGTTCATTTTAATAACTAATATACCGTAGGGGCTCTTTGGTTTGGCATAGTAGTAACACTGGCCAGATGCATTAGGTACAAAATACTCAAGTACATTCATATCCACATAAACCAAATCTAATTTGTTTTTAATGGCAATAACGAGACCTGAAAGTCAACTTTGTTTTCCTTAAATGGCATCACAAATGTTCAAATGTTTGAAGGACAAAAGGCTGTACTTATAAACTTTTGGAGGGCTGCAGTTTGGCCCTTTGTCCCCATACAGTTGATGGCAATCATCAGTATCAGCTGAAATGCCAAAGAGGCAGCCTTTCTGACTCCCTTACCACCTGCAGGACCACTTGCTGAAAGGCACTAATTTATGTACAAATCAAGCTATGTACAAATCAAGTTCAGAATTCAGGAAAATGTTGGCTATAAATTAAACCACAAGTAATTAAAGTAAAAGGCTTTAACTGAAAAAGCTTTAAGAGGTGCTTGCTATTCCATTAAAGATGAAGTTAAATAACAAGAGTGAAAAAAATCTTACAATACCATACAAGTGCCTGCCAAGTTAAAGAGGAAATTACCTTTCCTCAGTTGTTAATCAAGTGCACACAGAGCCTCTGAACTAAAAGTAGAAACACACACTAAAGCACCAGGAGAAAGTTTCTGACTGCAGTCAAGTAAGTTTAAAAATTTACTGTTTCCTTATAAGATGGAGACTGAGAAACTGCCAAACTGATGTTTTTGGTTGGTAACTGACATCTCTTATGCTCATGCTTTAAGTTTTTTAGAATTAAGATTAATATGATTACAGAGTTAAAACAAAGGTAGTATTCCAAATTAAATTTTAACAGCTAACTCATTCCTTTGGTTCAAAGGAAAAGTAGTTATTTTTCTCTTAAAATCCAATGTTTATAGAGCCAATGAATTAGACAAATGCTAGAAATTGTAAACTGGAACAGTTAACTATAAAATCTATGTTACATTAGGAAATTACAAAGCTATGTCCTCTATATTGTGTCTGACATTTAGAAGGTGGTCCAAAACTATTTGTTGGATGAATGGCAAGCAATTATTGTGGAAAGTGAGGACTCCCAGAATGTCAGACGTCACCACCATTCTCCACACCCCATCCTGCAACCTAATTTTACACATAAGGAAACCACAGCCTCTGAAAATATTTAACTGTTGACAATATACTGCCTATCTTCCTCTTTACCCTTCTTCTAGCCTCTAGTACCTATTTCTACTGTGTCAATATTTGTGTTGAACACATACTTTTGTTTCCCAGCCTGTATAAATATCCTTGTAAGTTCAACAAAAAAGGAATTAAAAAGCAAAGAGAACGCAAAACATTCCTCATATTGCCAAAGGTTCCTTTAAACTTTGGGAATTCAGTAGACTGCATGGTTGTATTAACGATTACAACTCAGCCTTTAATGAATTCTATGTTTTACATGCTTATAGTTAGATATCTGAGTCCTTCTGAATGTTATTTTACAGCCAACAATAAAAAAATTTATTAAAAATGTTGAAAGTATAAAACAGTAATTATAAATTAGCAGATGCTCAATAAAAAAAGCAGTTATTTCCTTTTCCTTGTAGAGTATAAACCCATTGCCACTGAGTCAATTCTGACTCACAGCAACCCTACAGGACAGAGAGAACTGTGCCACAGAGGTTCCAAAGAGTGCCTGGTGGCTTTGAACTGCTGACTGTTTTGGTCAGCGGCTGTACCAACACCACCAAGGTTCCTTATAGACTATAAGCAACAGTAATTTGGATATTGTTACTCATTTTCAGTCACGACACTGTCCTAGATAGACTCAATTAGACAAGTTTTTAGCTTGTGTTATTGGAGTGAAAACTTATGTATACTAAGGAAGAACTCTAATGATGTAACTCAGGTATCAAAGCAACACGTGTGTTACACATGTGACCTGATGGCTCATATTATGGTGTCTCATAAAAGGTTAAGTATTATTTCCAAAGTAAAATGTAGTCACTTTTGTAGACACAGGTCAATGATGCACAGATGGCCACATGAGATGAAGGTGTCCTCCTGCTCTGGAGTAGTGCTTCTGCAGAAACAATCATCTTGTACAAAGGCTTTCTTGTTTCTCAAATATATCTTCCATTATACTCTATTTCATCCAACTGATCATTTTCTTCCCAATAAAAGTGGAAGTACCAGTTCATAATGTATTTCTTATAAACCTATGAAAAAAAGAAACAACTGAGTTACAGGTTAATACTTGATTTCTTATTTCTAAACATAAGATTTTGTAAGTGGCACTGTGGGCTAAAGGTATAATGCTGCTATGACAGAACATGAATAACTTTACTACAAATATTATAATGATTTTTATAAGCAGTAAGTAAGGATGTAACACTGATTTTCTTCCCCTAGAACCATCAAAAGAACATTCTGGGAGGTAAGATTACTACAGTTCTCCCGTGTTGTTAGCCTGGATATCTCTTGGAGAGACTTTCTGAAAGTACTTCCTCTGGGACTGCTCTTAAGACGACTCACCATCACCAGCATGAGCCACCACCGGGCTCACAAGATGCAGCCCCTGTCAAGGAGCCACGCCTCTTTGGAACACCATCCACTACACAGACCTCAACATGCTGCTCCTTTGCAGACTCAAGCCCATTCTGCCCAGTGTGAGCCCTGGAACGTGTACCTGATTCTGCCTAGGTCTTAGGCTTTGGCTGCGTGTTAGGACACTTGCTCTAGGAACCTTTTCAAGGAACTGAATTCTGCGAACAAACACGCAAGGAAGGAAGCAGATGCTTGCCTAGTTGAAAACATGAATTCCTGAACCACAAAAACTGAGGTTATAGATGTGTGCATCTTAGGCTGGCGAGCCAAGTTTGTGGTCATCAGTCATGAAGCAACAGATAACTAACAAACACTTGAAGCAGGCTGTCAAAACATATCATACTGAGATGTTTTACATGATCTGGCTTAGCCTCTGTCTTAAAAATAGACAGCTGTCTTTATTTTTAAGCATCTGAAATGTAAGAACTCATTACATCCCTCCCAGTTTGAGTGTTAGACATTACTTTCATTGTATATGCTACTGCTCATACACTGCTTTTAATTTTCTCTTCTGAAATGTCATTTATTGCTGTTTCTACTCACTTCTTTTGCCTTGATCTCTGGGCACACAAAGAAGAGCTAGCTGGATCAATGTACCTGGCTATGGAGTAAACTGCTTTCTTCCTCTCTTTCATGAATTGAACAACATGAATGAACCTCAGAAGTCTTATTTTTCAGTCTCTGATTTTAGTTGTATTCTGGATCAAATTTCTTCAATAATGGGCACATGTCACTTTTCCTTCTTAAGCCAACTAATAAGATAGTCTATACTGAAAAGATTTAGTTGCCCAGATGCCAACTCTAAACAATCTTTCTTAGTTTCTTCACTGATCTACCATCAAATATTTACTAAGATTGTGTGTAAAGAAAAATGGGACATAGAGCAGATATTAATCTAGTCTCTCCTGAACTGCCTAATTTTGCTGATAAAATTAGACAGTAAAAAAAAAAAGGTTTTAAAGGGTTATAAAATAAACAAATAAACTGCATTTGTTCAAGGAAATTACCTTTATACTGTCTTACCTTGCTCTTATTCAAATGGTTAGTATGAACAAGTGGTATTCAATTTTCTACTGTCACTGTAACATGGTTATTTGTCCCTGTAAGCACACAATTATATATGATATGATGTAAAATTTTTTTGGTTAAATGCTAAAATTTATGATTACAGCAAAAGCAACTATTATGTAGCACTAAAGAGGTTGATGCCCGCCAACTACTTGTCTCCTTGTAGAACTCAAAAGTAAGGAAAGCAGCTTTCACAATCCAAGTCAGCTCTGACGCTCATCCTGGTGAAAACTCCCACTGGCAAGGACATCAGGCAGCAACGATTCACAAATCCACAAGGAGAAATATCCCCTTGATGTGACACAGGGAATTAACGATCCTAACGAAGACCTTAATGAAATCAATTTAAGAGAATGTTTCAAATGCTGCTAAAACTAAGAAAATAAGTAAATAAAAGAAAGAGAATATTAGAAGTTCTCATACCAAGTTCTAGGGTATTTCCTAGAATTGGTACAACTTGATCTCACTGTCCCAAACCATTTTCTACAGTGAAGATGATGGCATTGTGAGTATTCTTACTAAGAAATACCGCAGCTCATTTGCATGCTGTAATGCTAATAAGTAGCCAGACTATATTGTTAATCCAAGCCTGATTCAAAAGCTCACTGTCTTATCCACCATCTATATGGCATCCAGTATTCACGAAGTGCTCAACAGCAACAAACGGTTAAAATACACTCAGTGTATTCTTTCTTCAAACTAAGAGAACAAAGAGTACAAAGCTTTTCAAAAATTATTTTCAAGTAAAGAATCTTAAGGACAATCCTGTTCAAAATATAATTTAGAATATACAATGTCAAAAGAAATTTCCATGTATCTGAGGTAAAAAGTATAGGAGCGGATAACACATATACATGAAACTTTTTGGACCAACAGGACAAAACCCAGCAGCCATTACACCATCTTTGTCCAAAGCCTTCCCCACAAAATACCAGTAAACATTAACACTCCATTATGTAGAGTATTCGGTGTTCTGATTTTTCCATGTTTATTAAACACAGTGATTTTCATTTTCAGCAGACAAAGCAATGTGTTCAGATTAGAAGAATCTATTACCTGATCTGACAATGCCTTCTTCAGATCCCGTCTCTGTCCACTGAGATTCACTGTCCAACAATCGGTTTTTTGATTCACTAAGCGGTTTGACAGGAAAGGGCTGATTTGATCCAATACTGAAAAGAGGAGCAATCAGTCTGTAAACAGTTTAATGCTCAATTAAGGATACTTAATACATTAATAAGCAGCAAATTAGTATTCTTTCTCCTAAATATGTGAGGGCGACTGATGAGATCTTAGCATTCTGAAAAAAATTCTATCTTCAAAAGAAAAATAAACCCTCACCGCCCCACCCAGCTATTTGGTTTTCTTGACCCAAGAATCTGTATTACAACACTGTCAACAAAAACAATTAGTCAAAAGAAAAAAACCTTCACAGGCCAGTCTGAGATGCTTTGAACATGTTAATCAAAAGCCATAAAGGAGAATAAGGACAGGTGAGGATCTATGTCTGTGGCCAGTACAAAAAAATTACCTGTCATTTCCCAAGTTTTCTGCTTTCTACCTCTGCAGTTTAGATCTAAGGGGAAAAAATGATTTAGTGATTTAGTGTAGACTTATTTCACTAGTTGAGAGATCCAGGGAGGGAGGGAAAAGAGAAGGAAAAGGGAACTAATATTTGCTGTGTATCTATTATGGGCCAGACACAGCACCAAGTGCTTTCTACACATTGTCTCGATCCCTTCAGTAACCCCTGGAGGTAGCTATGATTATCTCATTTTGTAGAGGTGGAAATGGAGGCTCAGGGAGTTCTCAGCCATTTGTTCAGACTCATAAACATTAGAGCTCTGACATCAAAGGTTTCAGGCTCTAGGTCCTAAGGCCTGTGTTCCTCCAGCTTGGAATTCATAGCCCTTTCTCCCTCACCACTTATCTAGATAATAAAAAATTCTCAACTGTTTAACTTCAGCAGAAGTATCTCTAGCTTCTTTAGAATTTCATTCAAAATGACCGACATTCTCAGAATTTGACAGTTTGCTTGCCATGGAAGTACTATAAAAAAAAATTTCCCCTAAGAATAATATTTATAGTTGTATTGTGAAATTCTTATTGCTAGTATTTTGACAGTATAGTTAAATCTGCTTATCAAACCAAAATGGTACGTGATAAAATGACAGATTTCTCAGAAAACAGTAAAACTGCTACAAAAATCAATAAAATCAATTCCTGAAAAAAATCCTTAGTTTCGAGGAAGCTGCAGGACATTCAGGGTGGCCAGGGTTTCCACTGTGCCCAGACATTCCAGTGACACGTAACTGCCCTGGTCTAATATTTTATCAGTGGCAAGAATTCTACTCTCAAGAGTGTTCTGGTTTAGAAGACAAAATATAAACACATGTATCCATTAACCCTCAGTTAACAACAAAAGATTATGAAGAAAATTTCTATTTATGCCAGCCTAATGAATAACCACTTTACTTATTTACTTAATATGTGTATAACATACATACACAGCTTGCTTTCTAACGAATATCAGAATACTAAAAAACCTAATGACAATAAGCACACCTTCTTGCACGTTCACTCTGATTTGTAACGGAAGCTTGTTCTGGATCCATTCCCACAAGGCGAGTTGGAAAACTGCAACCATCACCCAAGCTGCATAATGAAAAATAGCAGTAATATATGATTTAACTCATATTAAGTCATAGTGGCCAAATCTGACACTCATTTTTTAGAGGCATGTTATAAAGAAATTATCCTAATGTCATTTCAGGGAATGATTCTTAAGATTTCTAATTTAGAGACTTATTAGCTTCCACTGAAGTATGACCTTTCTCCTTTAGATGGCAAAACCTCCTTGCAAAGGCAGAAGGATTTCTTGTTATACTATGATTTATATAAGTATTCAAAAACAGTATTTTATCTATAACTATTAAGATTAGGATGCCCAGAAGTGTATCAAATAAGGTATTCAAATATTGAATTGAATCCCAAAGACTGAAAATGGAATTTATTTAAGATAAAAGTTCCACCAATTGATCGATTATCTATGATGTTCCAGGTACTTTTTTAAGCACTAAGGACATAACAGTGAATAAGAAGAAAGTCTCCACCCTCAATCTCACATTCTAAAAACTTGTCTAGTTAATGTTTTACTTTCACATCCTAGAAACATCAAAATTGCATACAACAGGGACTTAACTTCTGGCCCAGGTGGAATAAGCTGTAAACCTGACTTTCTTGTAAACAACTACAAAGAGGAACAGTAGACAAAACAGCTATTTTCAAAATAGCCAGCACAGGACCGCCTGAAAGAAGAGAAACCAAATGAGCCCCAGCCTTCAAATGGCACCAAGGGTTGCCAAGCAGTCTTCCTGGATTGAGGTGACAGAGATGGGAGTCCAGGAGGCTGAGGTGGCCTGGCTCTCTGCAGCAGGGCTGACAGAGGGACATACACAAACAAAGGGCCACAAAGATCTGTAGAGGAGTACATGTCACTTTTGTAGTAAATACTAAACTACACATACAAATCTGGCAAAAAAATAGCTAGGAAATATAAGTTGAATAATTTGGAGAGCTCCCTCAGGACTGGGGCCATTCAAATTGGACCAGCACAAGCAGACAGAGCTCACTAAAAACCTGGATTTGATGCTAGTGGGCTCCCACCTTCATTGTGACTCTAGAGAAAAGGCTACCAAACATGTCTCAAAAGGACAGCGCTGAAACACAAGTAGGTAACTGGCTGACATGACAAAATCTGACATTTTTATATATATACATACGTATATATACACACACACACATATTTCATTATTACTGACTGAGAATATACAATCCCATATATATTTGCATATTCACCAATGAGCAGCTGCCCATGCTCTCCCTACCCGGTGACAGCACATCCCTCTTCTCCATTCTGTACATGTCATAGCCTCCTAACAATCTATCCCCTCTTCTCCACCCTCTCCCTTGCATCCAGTAAGAGGTCAGCTAGATGACATCCTATAGATGCACAGAACCATAAAATGTACACATGATATGGTTGCTCTGTATCACTAAGTCCAATCCATTTCTGCTCAAGAGTTGACCTCCATTATGATTTATGGATAGGGACAGCATCAGGGCCAGGGGCCACGTTTCCAGGGGACCATCAGTTGCAGAAAATCTGACATTTCTTTAAAGGAAGACAAAAAAAAAAAAAAAATCCCAGAAAGCTCAGCAAACTAATATCCCAAATATCTAGTATCCAATCAAAAATCACTACATATGCAAAGCAGCCAGAAAATGTAATCCATAACTAAGAGAAAAATCAATTAACAGGAAAAAAAAAAAACAGACAGAGAAAACTGGCAAACAAGGGTATGTCCCTGAGTATCTATATGAAATGGGTATGATGAACTTCTAGAGCTAAAAAATACAGTATCTGAAATAAATAAATGCATGGGATGGGCTTACCAGATTAGGTACTACAGAGGAAAAGATCAGTGGACTTGTAAATACAGCAACAGACACTATCCAAACTGAAGCAAAGGGAGAAAAAAAAGACAATGGCTGGGGACAGGATAACAGTGACCCGTGGGTCACTATAACATATGTGTACTTGAGAGACCCAGAAAGGCTGGGGATGAGGAAGGGAAGAACTGGCAGAAAAAACAGTCTGAAGATATAATAGGTAAGAATATTCAAACCTGATGAAAATCATAAACTCACAGATGGAAGAAGTCTAATGAAACTCCGGCAAGATAGGCACAAAGGAAACCACACCAACAGGCATCATAATCAAACTGCTTAACACCAGTGATAAAGGTCAAACTATTTAGCCAGATGAGGAAAAAAAAAACTTATACTATACCAGCAGTGGACTGAAGAGTGAGGCTGACTTACTGCTGCAAACAAAGCCAGGAATAATGGAATAATATTTTTAAAGAAATGGTGGTATACCCTCAAAATCTGTCAACATCGAATTCTGTTTATAGATCCCAGCATTAAGGGATACAGCATTAAGATCTCTCCAAGACGACGCACAGAAAAGACTGAACAAAAAGTGAACAGCACATTAGGGAGGGGAGGGAGAAAGTCTAGAATCAAACCACTTGCTATTGAGTCAACTCCAACTCATGGTAACCCCACATATTTCAAAGTAGACTGTGTTCCACAGGGTTTTCAATGGCTGATTTGTGGGAAGTAGATCACTGGAGCTTTCTTCTGAGGTGCCCCTGGTTGGACTCAAACCTCCAACCTTTCGGTTAGTAGCAAAGCATAGTAACTGTTAATCCCCTAAGGACTCCACAAAATCCTAAGAATTTATACTTACTAGCCACAGTTTTACAGATCCCACTAGTGAATCATATATTTTGTTGTGTCTTAAACCAAAAAAGACCCAAGAGGTACACAGGTAGCCTTCAACTTACATTGTATTTGCATTATGACAAACTGCACTTAAGAACATCCTTGTATTTGTCACATCTTATTGTTAATAACACGTCTTACATACAATGTTACAGCATGTGGTTTGCAGATCAAATCTCAGGTATTAACTCACAGACATTCCAGTTTATGATCTACTGTTGAAAATATTGCCATACAGCAGGCTATGGCCTGGTCTATAATAAAGGTGGTGCTGGAAGGGTAGTATTTTTACAATGAGCAGAAAGTTGGACCATGTTCAACTCTGACATATGCCAACTGAACTTCCTAAGCACCCAACAGCTGTCACAACTCCGACATCATTGTTGTGACACGGACACCCACCTGACTGTAGACCAGGCCTATAGACTGATCTTATTCAGCGTTCTGTACCAAAGAAACATCAATTAATGTGAAATAAGGTATTACACTTATGTCAGAATGGACTCAGGATGGAGGCGTCAGAAAGAAACCCCTTCAAAAGAAAGGGACTACCACTGCGACAGTTACCTCAAACTTAAATGAGTATGCTTGAGGTAATTTATAGTATCCCTTCCTCCCAATTCCCAGCCATCTTAGGCCACACTAAAGTCATTATACAGAGAGAAAAAATATTTGACATTCAAGTGACATATTTTTAAGTATTGCAGAATGGTTTGCTTCCAATTAACTAAACCAAACCAAAACCCATTGCTGTTGAGTAAGTTCTGACTCACAGCAACCCTACTGGACAGAGCAGAACTGCCCCACAGAGTTTCCAAGGAGCACCTGGAGGATCTGAATTGCTGATCTTTCAGTTAGCAGATGTAGCACTTAATCACTATGCCACCACAGTTTCCTAATGCACTAAAGAGTCTTTTATTTCTTTTTGACTGAAAAAGACTAATTTTGCCCTCAAAGACACTGTGTTGCATACAGGATTCTAGATGTTGCTTCACTGTCTTCTCACTTGTTTTGTTTTCTGGCTAGAAGTTTAGTGTCCTTTTCATTTTTGTTACTTTATACGTGATGCGGCCCTATCTTCCTCTACCCCTGCTCCCCCTCCCAACCCACCTCAGCCAGCTGGTTAGGATTTTTCTCTTAGTTTCATGCAATTGTTTATGATGTGCTTTGTGTAGTTTTCTTCATGTTTCATGTGCTCAGTGCTGTCTGTGAGTCTTGCATCTGTGGTTTTACAGCAATTATTAAGCTTGGAAAACAATTATTATTTTCTCAACTATTTCTTCTGCTGTCTCATCTGATTACTATGGGAACTCTAATCATGGTTGTACTAGCCTACCTGAAGTTCTCCCCAAGCCCCTGAGTGATGCAAATGGTTAACAGACTCAGTTGCTAAATGCAGTGTTGGGAGGTTTGAGTTTGCTCAGAAGCTCCTCAAGAGAAAAACCTGGTGATCTACTTCCAAAAGGAAAACAAACACACCAGCCACCAGAAACCCTAAGGAGCACACTTCTGCTCTGACCCACATGGGTTGCCATGAATCGGTATCAACTGATTGCTGTTTTCCTGTTTTGCTTTTTTTTCTAATGATTGTCTACTTCAAACAATTTATTTTCATTTTGAAGGAAAAAAAGAGTATTTTTAAAAAATAAATTACCTTTATTTTGCCTACTTTCGACAACACTCAAATACTCCTTCATACTAATTTAAATAAAAAAAAGAATAGAATCTGTTATGTATGATCAAGACATTCTGAGTGTTCATGCTTAAGGCCGCAGAAATACATTGTAGTCTCTGAATTTTAAGATATTTCACCTTACAAAGAGACAACAGAGTATCACAGAATGCAGATTTTCTCAGATGTGAACTTTATGAACAGATTACCTTGAAAATACTGGAAGTAACCAATATTTCTTTTCATCACCAAAGACTTCTCTCCAATTTTTACTGTAGCCAAGAGAAAAGCCATTTCCATCAGGTCCATACGAAAACGTGGGAGCACGGAATGATTCTGTTACATTAAAAACCAAAAACTAGTCAATCTATTTAAGAATTACAGGATGGATGGAATGTAACAATTTTTACACTTTGTATCTGTGATATAAAAAAGTATAAACATAATTTAAGCAAAATAATATATTTGTAGTAACTGAAAGATACAGCTCTAAACTTCTCTAGGGAAAAGTATTACATCTGACTATTTCATTAACCTTATTAAATGACAGTATCAAAATATCACTTTATATTATTGAAAATCTCCTGAAATGTATGTGATGTGATGATAACGTGCTTTGGTTTTTTTGGGGGAAAAATAAAGATACTCTAACTCTTGCAACTTCACTTACTCCTTATTTAGGAATTACCTACCATTTACTTGATAGTATTTGGGATTCAAAGACACATTAGGTAACATTTCTACTGAAGAACCTATAGTCTAACCAAATCTTTTTCACTTTCACAGTGTGATTACGTGTCAAAATATCAACTGCAGATCAGGAGCACAGGATCTAATTTTGTCTAAACAGGGACATATGTGTTTACTGTAGGTGAAATAGGTGTGTACTGCAGGTGTAATGGGTGTATAGTAGCGCAAGGTTGAACAACAAAAAAGAGTGGAATATAATATAGTGGAATAAAATAACTCTCAAAAGATAGAACAAAAATATAGATGTCAGGAGTTTGGGGGATGAATCTGTAACTGGAGTGGTGTGCTAAGAAAATGCTTTTGCAAAATGTTAAAACCCCTTAAAACCAAACCTGCTGCTGTCAAGTCAATTCTGCCTCACAGTGACCCTACAGGACAGAGTAGTGCTTGCCCCATAGGGTTTCCAAGGAGCAGCTGGTGGATCTGAACTGCTGAGCTCTTAACCACTGTACCACCAGGCCTCTTACAACCCCTTAACAGGTTATAAAATAATTTAGGTTTGCAACCAGCATTTCTTTTTAATGAAGTAGAACAGAAGATATTAAAGTATATTACATATGGTAGAGATTAATATTGTTTGGGGAAATCTGTAAAATTTTATCTATATAATTTTATATGTATGTGTATGCACTGGGTCATTATATAAAATGTGTTTCTTACTGTGTTATTGGCAAGAAACTTGAAAAAGACTGTCCAAAGAGAACAGCAGGGTCTCTCAAATATCTACATGGGTTGGGAAGGAAACAAACAAAGCTGGCAGGGTGGCTACTGTGGCAAATTAGTGTTCCTGGCCCCTCTACACCAGCTGGCTACTACTTAACTCTTCCTGTCTGACGTCACACTGAAAAACGGGCCTGGTGCTACCAGATTTAGCAATTTTGAAAACAAAAAATCCAGTTTTTTAAGTGAAATCTCAGTTTTTACATCTTGCGAGAGGAACGAAAACTGGACTTTGCCTTCTTTTTTCTCAAGATATTCTGTGAAGAGGCTATAAATTCGATGATGTTCTAAGGAAGTACATTCACAATGCAATAAATGAACGCATGAAGGAACTGGGAGATGAATTCAATAGTAGGAGGGTAAACAGGAGAAGGAAGAGCCAAAGAATCCTTAAAAGTGGAGAACATCATAATTTACATGTTTTAGGAACAAATCAAAATTATCGAAACATAAGATGACTTTAAAAATCTCCCAAAAAGGACTTTATCTATCTTAAACACTGTACCCTTCTAATTCTCCTGGCATATATATGGCTTTCAATGGCAGGCAGTTTTTAACTCTTACAAAACATTATAATGACAAATCCCTAATTTCTTCTATTGGTATACTAGTCAAAATACTTCAATAACTAAATTACAGCTGATTATACGGCATTAGTTTAGTCTGAACAATGCCATCATCTTTGTGTAGAAAATGTTTGTCCAATTATTTGAACACTGACTTTTTCCTTTACATTTTTATTTTAAAAATGTGCAACCCCCTCCAAAAAACCCTAAGAACAAGATAAATTCCGATACTAGTAATAATATAAGTTTCAGTGACAAAATATACAAGACAGAAATGATTAAGCAGGCTAAAAGTACTAATCTAATTTAGCCTCAAAATCATGGAACATATATGCCAGTTAATTGTGTAATAAACTGCAGTGAAAAAAGAACATCCATGAATTACACCGTTTATATTTTAGCTAAAATATAAAGTGTAATTAAGGACTTAAAAATATTCATTGCTATCTGAGAATAAACTGCTTATAGTACATAAAGTTACTGTTTCACAGACTGATTTTAAGGTATTCTATGAATGCAAGGAACCTCTATTTATTAATATTTGGAAAATAAAGTCTACTTTTATCTACAATGTATTACTGAAAACATACATAGAAGTCGATCTCAGTTCCTCAACCTTCCTGAAAACAAAGACCTTTCACATTATGCGCTCACTGTTCCCACCGAGCTGGTTAATTTAAACACAATCATTTCATACTTTATTATCAGCTGACTATTGTCATTAGCGAGATTTCGTATTCACATGTCAATTTCCTAAATAATTACCATTTATTTTAACCTACTGACCTATTGTTGTTCTGTTTTTCCCAACTAGCCAGCAGTGGTAGCTGAAAAGCGACAGGACGCTGATGAAGAACATTGCAGACACAAAGAAAAGAAAAAGTACGTGGAATTTTGCACGTGTATCAGACAGTTCATTCTGAGGGAGGAAAAAAAGTTTAATTTTGAGGATAGTCAATTTATAAATAACTCATAATCCTATTACTTAGCTTTCCTAATGACCGTTGAACCTACCAAAAAATATGCTAAGAATGAAGAACAATAAAATTAGATAATATATTGAAAAGCAACATCTACAGAAGACAATACATTCAAAAGCAACATCTACAAAAGCAGAGACTTGGTATTATCAAAAGAGCTTTCTTGACATTAAGAGGTCAGAGTCATCTTAAAAAGTGCTCTTAAGTATTTAAAATTTTCAGCAATATTTTCAGTAATAAAAGACACAATTTTCTTTTGTATTTTTATACATACACGTTCATGCTTTCCCCAACATCCTGAATATACGAGGGTTTTTCCTCATCCATGCCAAAAATATTTATTTTTATTATATTGCTGCTGACTATAAATTAATTGTGCAATATTTAAGTTTCATTTTGTACTTCTCTAATCTCAATTTTCTGAACATCACTGCAAAGGTGCCCATGGCCTCAGATGCTTGGATTTTGACCTCTTTCACTCCTACAGAGCCTTTGGAAATAATGAACAAGTTGGACAAATCAATTAACCATATGGTATCAGTGAATGAAAACAGTATCCTCTATTACTCCTTTTTATGGCTATGTGCATTTAAACACAAACCAAGTCTTAACCTAGAAGAGACCAGCATCTATGAATCTTAAGAGGGGGAAGTCTTTTAAGTGTTAGCTCTTAACATAAAACTGTATAGACAAACCACCTACTGCACCATTACACCACTCTGTCCTGTTTGATTTAAAAAGGCTAAGTTAACAGGTTTTCGGCATTAGATTATTCTGATATTTATCCTTTTCTCTTCCAGAGTAACTGCAGTACCTTTTAAATCTATTAAGAGACTCTTATATCCCCATCCTGTGAAACAAATTAGAATTACACATACTCACTATAAACATCATTTAAGAGATCAAAAGAATGTCATTGGCAATGATGCATTTTACCTTTGCACAACTTTCTGTAGATTTCCTGCGGCAAAGCTTGTGCAAATAAAGACAATGTATTAAGAAACCAATTTTGATACAAATTATCTCAAATACTAGCTATTAAAATCATTTGTGTTTTGAAGGAACAGGAAGATACTGTTGCTCTCTAAAGGCCATCTCTTTTCTTGAACAACACAAAAAAGAGGGCAGACAAGACAGTAAGCTCTGCAAGTATATGTCAGGTATCCTTTAAATATATATGTTTTTTTCAAGCAGTTTTTAAAATAAAGATTTGTGGCTAGGAAGGAATAAAATTATTTTTTTTGAAAGCAGATTTGAAAAAAAGTTTTGAACAATAGCTTCTAAATACTCTGTCTCAGCATTTCTCACCACCTTCATTGTTAACTACCTCCAGCTGGGATTACTGCAACAGCCTTCTACAGGTGCTGTCTCTATTTCCACACTTGCCCCTTAAACAGTCTACTCTCAACTCAGCAATTACAGCTATCTTTTCAAAAGTCAAATAATGTCACTCCTCCAATCAGAATGCTCAATGGCTCCCTGTTCACTCAGAGTACAAGCTGAAGTCCTCACAGTGATCTCACAGGTCCTACATTACCACAGAGCCCCAGCTGCTGGAACTCCTCAAGTCTCCTTCTTGCTCCTTCTCTTCCAGTCACACTAGCCTCCTTTACTCTGAAGGTATCTGGGACACTCCTGCCTTTGGGTTTGCTCTACAGTTAGTTGAGACGTCCCCTCTGTTTGAAGTCCTCTTTTCCCACAGCTCCAACTCCCTCATCATCTCTCATCTTCGCTCAGACTGCACCTTCCTACTGAGGTCAACTTTGATCGTTCTTTGTAATACCAAAACCTGCCCCTGTAACAACTGCCCCCCTACACCAAATCCCTTTCTCTGCTCTGCTTTTGTTTTCTTCATGGTATTTACTTTCTAAAATACACTATAATTAATCAATTAATTACCCCCTGCTGAAAAGTAGGCTCAACAAAGACAGGACTCTTTGCCTGTTTTGATTACTGATAAGCAAGTTCAAGTGCCTACAACAATGCCTGGCACACAGTAAATCAATGTGTGTTGAGCAAATGAAGAAAATGGTAAAAACTAAGTTCACCAGTGTTTCCGTGCTCATGATAAATCTAATGAAAAGGTCAGAAAATACTTCTTCTTTGATTAAAAAGTTACTTCATGCAAGCACTACTTAATTTTCCTAGTGGCGAAATGTGAAATTCTCTCACATGCACTTCATTTATCTGGCCCTGAAACCTCTTAAATAGGATTGACCACTAAGCGTTGCTTGAGTAGGTGGTAAGCTGGGCACAGGCACCCAGCTCAGGATTAACAGAGGCCAAAATCTATGAGGCTGAGACCACACAGAAGTAGACATGCTCTTTTCTAATATACACAAAAGCACTGAGTTCTAGTAAGTTTTAGAACTATCGAAACCAAAACCAAAGCCAAAGCCACTGCTGTTGAGTCAATTCTGATTCATAGCAACTATATAGGATAGAGCAGAACTACCTGCTCCATAGTCTCCAAGCAGTGCCTGGTGGATGTGAAGGCCAGCCTTCTGGTTAGCAGACATAGCACTTAACCATTATACCACCAGGACTTCCTTTGCCTATCCAAGTTTTAAAAATCTACTATTTTCATAAAAACTCCACTAAACGTATTAGATACTGATACTTCTCAGAAAAAACAAAAACAAAAGAACTGTTTGGTGACTCAGGCTTTAACTACAACTTTCTAACTACGACTATGAGTAGCAAGTTATGGTGGAAAATGTCTGGATGCTGGAATAGAAAAACATGCATACACAAGCCAAACAAAACACGACGTTATGAATTGAATTGTGTCTCCAAAAGAAGTGTGTTATAAATCCTAACCTCTATGTCTGCAGTTATAATCCCACTTGGGAATGGGTTGTTTTTGTTATATTAATGAGACAGAATTAGTGTATTTTGGGTCAATCTCTTTTGAGATGTAAGAGAGACTACACAAATGAGCACAGCAGAGAAGGGGCAGGAGAGATGCCAAGCCATATGAAGACTGCGCAGGAGCAGAAGCTCAGAAGAGACCAAGACCTTCCTACAGAGCTGACGGAAAGAGAACACCTGCGCTGACAGCCAGCATCCTGAATCTGGACTTTAAGTGTCCTAAATAATGAGGAAACATGTTTGTCTGTTTAAGTCATCCACGTGTGGTATTTCTGTTATAACAGCACTAGGTAACAAAGAATCTCTATTTTTCTCAAAAGTTGGCAGGCACTGTACTTAAGAAAGGGAGAAATAAAGGCATGGGAAATCAGGAGATGGAGGAGCTAAACCACATCTGTGATATCAAGACTGGAATGATTTGAGCAACACTGAATTAGAAAAAAATAAACCCAAAACCAAACTCACTACCTTCGTTGAGTCAATTCCAGATCAGTAACCCTACAGGGCAGAGTAGAACTGCCCCACGGGGCTTCCAAGGCTGTAAATCTTTATGGGAAGCAGACTGCCATATTTTTCTTGCATGGAGTAGCTGGTGGGTTTGAACCACTAGTCTTTCGGTTAGCAGCTGAGTGCATAACCATTGTGCCACCATTGGAAAGTACCAAAGCATCCACTAAATGCTTTCTATATGTCAAGTGTGGATGGTATTTAATATAACCTTCACATCAATCCTATGAAAAAAAAACTAATCCAAACCTACTGCCATCAAGTTGATGCCAACTGCTAGTGACCCTGTAAGACAGGGCAGAATTGCCCTACAGAGTTTCCCAGGAGCACCTGGTGGATGTGAACTGCCGGCTTTTTGGTTGGCAGCTGTAGCTCTTAACTAGTACACCACTGCAGTTTCCTCAATCCTGTGACACAGGTTTTACTCCAGCTTTTAAACTTGAAAGAACAAATACTTAAGCATACTGCATCTTTTTTTAAAAAGGTTAAGTGATTTTATTTAAAGTCACGCAGCTAGAAAGTAGCAAAACGAGAATTTGCTGTCAAGCCCTGCTCCAATGTCATGAAAACTCTAACACATCATACTGCGTCAAATGGATGTCATTCTAAGGTTCACAGTCGCAGCAGAATAGATTAATTATAGTAAGCCTACGATAAAAGAAGCAAGAGAGCTTTTACAGTCAACAAAACTTGGGGTATAAACACGACTGTATATCCAGGAGTTCCTGACTTTAGAGCTATCATTTTTCTACTACTGCCATAACAAATGATGGCAAATTTAGTGGCTTAAACCAATGCAAGTTCATTATCTTACAGTTCTGTTGTTCAGAAGTCTGACATGGGTCTCAGTGAGCCAAAAATCAAGGTGCCAACAGGTCTGTGGTCCTTTCTGTGGGCTGCAGGAGAGAATTAATTTTCTTCTCTTTTCCAATTTTAGGGCCTACCCACACTCTTTGGCTTGGTAAAGTTTAAGTATCTTGATCATGGTTACTTCCACTTTTACAAATATTTACTGAACACCTAGTGTGTCACCAACAAACAAAAGAGACAAAAAATTCCCTATACTTGTGGACCTTACATTCTAATAAATAAATGGTACCTGAATGTAAACAGGGCCTGTTTTCTCTCATTTACTACCTTGCTTCTAGACCTATGTTTCATAAGGGAATATTTCAAAAATGAGATTATTCATTCATCCTGGTAACTGATAAATGTACATACATTTTGTTACTAGTAATCAGGTAAACATAGGAAAAACAGTGTCGAGAGATGGGAAGGAGGTTGGTTTCAGACATTTAGTTTTATGATGCTTTCATCATGGTTCAATATATCAAAACTAGGGACTGGAGACTGGGGCTTAGCAGGTGTCAGGGCGAGGACTGAAAATAGTGACTGTGAAAGTCATATGCTACACAAGACCACCAGAAATACACTACAGGGCAAAGAGAAAGTCAAGGATCAGACCCAGAGGTCAACAATCTCTCAAAAGTAAAGATAGGAAGACACAAAGGCAGGGAACTAGAGTACTGGGAAAGGAATGAACAGAACACAAAGAAAATGCTGACGTATCATGATGAAAGTAATTAATGTCGGTGAACAACTTGTGCACCAATTGTAAAAACGGAAGCTAACTTGGTGTGCAAACTTTCACCAAAATTCAGTGAACTATTTAACACAAATACAATGGAAAACCATCACTTGTACAGGAATAACAAAGATGATACAACTTTAGACAAAATTTTTCCTAAAATGTGTAAGATACATATAAAGAAAATTTCTTATTATACATTTGACTGTAAAGAGGTTATTTCCCCCTAAATGAGTCTGTTAAGTGCAATGCAATTCTAGGAACAATCCAATCAACCAAACCAACCAACCCTACATTTAAAGGGCTGGGGGAGGAGGAGGTGGGGTTACAGAAAGAAGGGTTAGGAAAAAAATTAGTTGAGTAATTATCTTGACCTCTAAAGATGGAGTTTAAATAAAGGGGTGAAAAGTTTTATTTGAAAATTATTTTAAAATTTTATCAAAATTGTACATGCACAGATAAAATCAAATGGTGCTACAAGGCTATTAGTGAACAACAGTGGTTGTTCTCTGCGCCCCCCACCCCAACAAGCAGTTACTTTCAACAATTTTAGCTTCTTTTCCTTACGGCATATATTTCTCTACTAAAAATTTTTTACTCTCTATTTGAGCTGAAAAGATTAATACTTCTACCTAGTATATAAAATTCAAAATATAACCGTAAAATACATTCCATTAGTACTCTCCAGTATTCCATTCCAATAGTACCCTCCAGAGGCCACTACTGTTAGCAATTTTTAAATGCACTCTTCTAGAGGTAGTTTTTACACAAATATACCTGTATGATTTTTTCCACAGAAAGGCAGCATATTATATACATTATAAACACATTCACATAACAGATCTTAAACATATACCACATTAAAGTCTCATAAAGAGCTTCCTCATTGTTCCTTAAGGACGAACATCATCTCTTTCTAAACACTGATCCTAGTTTAAGTAGTCCCCTACTGATGGGCATTTGGTTTGTTCTCAACCATTTGCCATGAGAAACAGTGTTGCACTTATAGAGACAGGAGGCAGATTAGTGGTTGCTGTGGCCCATGATGTCACCGACTCAAGGACAAGCAATTACTCCCCTAAAGGTGATACAAATACTGGTGGCATGTTGCTGACCCAATCAGGAGCACTAAAAGAGAAGCTCACTATATTCTGTTTAATACACATTTACAAATATGTGTGTATGTAAAGGTAAACCATAGCCCTGTCTACCCTCTATCTGTTATAAATTCTCACCAGTAGAATTAGAATAAAGTGTATCTTGTTATAATAAAGAATGAAATAAATCTTTAGGAATACAGCATCTTGAAAAGTCTCAAATATTATTTAAGACAAAAAACAGACTTACCGTCCAAAATTTTATAAAGTACTGTAAGACTGTCGTAGCCACGAAAAGGCAATACAATAGGGAATATAATAAAAACAGCAGGAAAAATTTATAATTAGAAAACCCCACACAGTTATTCACCCTAGAAGAATAAAGAAAGCCATACTGTAAAAATAAGATTAAATCAGAAAATTTAATCATTGTTACTTGGTAATGAATCATTTGGAAAGTACAAGGGAGCTAGCACGTCTTAATTGTGTTTTTAATAAATTCTATTAGTAAAAAAAATTATGACATTTATTTGGAATTTTAATGTTAATTCTTAAATACATCATTTATTATTTGGGTTAAGGACATCAGAATATATTTTTAAAGAAAAGTATTTCAATTAAGAGGGCTTCAAAATAGGAAAATTGAGAAAAATCACTCTGAATTTTCCCCTCCCCTTCTCTCTACCCAGTCACACAATCTCCACCCCCACTTTTTGTAACATACCAGGGACAGTGATGATCCATCTTAAGAACACATCTAAGAAATAAACAAGAAAATTCATGTAGAAAACTTCTCCCATTTTTAATTTAATTTAAATTAAATTTTCTTTAACTTGATTTAAAATTTTCCTTTTATACATATAGTCTAGTGAACCAACCCAACAAACATTAGGTTACAGATAATTCCTGGTATTTCCCAAATTAACTTTACAGTTAAGAGGTAATGATTTTTTTCTATTGAGAATTCACTTCAGCACACAGCAGCTGCAATGGACTACATTCAATAACAGTTTAATGTACAGATCTGGTCCATGGCTTGGTACATCAGATAGCTCCAGCTTACAAATGAGCTGATGAAAATACAATGTAATACAGATAATTCTGATGTGCTATGTTAAATGTGAGTAGGTCATAAAAACAAAATTCTACAAGCAAATATATAAAAATATCAACACTGATGGGATTTAGATGATTTTTTCTCCTCATATTTTATAAAGTCTTACCCAGCGGATAATCATTGCTCTACTTTTACAATCAGGAAAACCCCCAAATTTTCCCCTTCAGTGTATTACAGTGTCCACATGTGTGCAAGGAATAGATTATTGTCAGGCACCATAACTTCTGCTTTGGTTTGTGAAAGTTTTAATATTAACATTCATAATAAAATAGTAGGACTGTTACGATCTTTAAGTGCAGGAAACAGTTACCTTTCTCATGGTGGTTATTACTACTTACTCATCAATATCATATTATTGTTTATATTATTATAAACAGAAGCATAGGAATCTGAAGAAAATTCTATCAACTAGTATAAGAAGTGTTATCGGAAACTACCTCTGGGCACATCCTAGCTTGTACGACTATTTTGGCATAGCAAGTAATGGGAGAAGACGTGTTTGTCAAGGATCAACTATAGAAAATGTTCCTTTTCCTTACTTCTCCTGTCAGGAATCTCCAGCACATGGTTTAAAAACAAATAATGAGTGAGTCACACTTACATGTCACATGCTGAGCAGTGATGTGCACGATCAGGTTTAATCAACTGACATCGTTCGCAGTATCTGATGGCTACATTTAAGAATTAAAAGAAAGTTGTTGAATGATATATAAACTTAACGTCTATGACCATAACTTCCTTTTATTTCTTTTATAAACAACTCTGAGAAACTGACAACTAATAATTTATAAACACAAAACTGCACTGGAGTGTTTCACATCAAAATGTCAAATGATAAAAAAATCCAGGAAAGGTAGTTCACCCGAGGAACTTTCAAATGAAAGAGTCAACTCAAAGCAAATAAATGACCTTGAACATGTTTCTTTTCTTTTGCTTCTTCTCCTTCTAAGTTAACATTCTTTATCAACTGCATTTTTATTATTCAGTGACGACATATTCAAGTCAACTTCTCAACTGAAAAGTTTGCTAAGAATAATACTTATAAGTTTTAGCTATGCAAGATGAGTTTTAAAGAAAAAGAGTAACCATAGAAAAGACACTCTTAAGAACAAAGCCCCTTAAGAACATTTATGTACATATTTACATATTGGTATTTGAAATGCAAGAGACAGGAACATTTTGTTCCTGCAGATGTTATCTGAGGCAATTAGCACTCAAATCATACAAATACAGCATGGCAGAAACGTACAGATTTAAAAAACCACTTGGAAAGGAAACTTACTCCTTGAAGCTGAAGTAGTATAGACAGGTAAGTCCCTTGCTACTCTTCTCAAAATTTCTTGTTGTCTTTCTTGGCTGAATTCCTTTTCATAACGTTCCTTTTCAGAATTGGATAAGTAGAACTATAAAAAGAGAGAAAACTATTAATCTTTTTAAGCAATGTTAATTACTACCACTACCATGCTCAGAAAGTTTTATCCAGAGCAGGAAAAGACCCCCACAATACTATGTCTTATGAAGTCAAACCTTGTGTTCAAACTTAATTTTGAGAAGCCAAGCACATTTTAACAAAAACTACATGCCTTTGGAACACTAAAAAATACTTGCCCTTCAAGCAGAAAGGAAGAGTGTGCTGTCACAGGGCAGGGAGAGCAGTGGGAGCTGCACAAAGGTGACACACAAATTTATATGGGAATGTACATTTTCATTCAATCATAATAAAAAAAAAGTTTGCCCTTCATACTAATAATGAAGGCAAAGACCACAGACTAAGCATCTTTCTTTTACTTCACAGTAAGATTAATTTTCTCCATCAATAAAGCTTAACATATACACTTAGTAAAACTTTTGGAATTGGAATGTTACTGTAAATAGATTTTTAATTTTTACAGGATGTTCAAAGATTTATGCTTCTGGGTAAAAGGATAAATCACAGGCATGGACTTTTTGGTCAAAGTTTCCACAAGGTCAACAGATCATTTTTCTTTAAGTTTTTATTTTGTTGTTGCTGAAAATATACACAGCACAACACATAATTCAACAGTTTCTAAATGCAGAATTCAGTGATGCTGATTATATTTTTCCAGTTGTGCAGTCTTTCTCACTGTTCTTTTTTGTAGTTGTTCCTCCCTGATTAACATAAACTCATTGCCACCAAAGCCTCTCATCTAACCCTTTGTTTCTTTTTTGATAGGCTTTGATCCCACACAGGTTTTAAAAACATAGTAACATCCAAGGCAGACATTTTTTACTACTTTAGTTAACTATTACTTGGTTTTGAGAAGACATACAAGGGATTTTTTTTATTTAAATTTCAAAGATCATCTCAGGACAATGGTTTCAGAGGTTACCTAGCTTCCTTAGCTCAAGAAAGTCTGGAATCCACAAGAATTGGAAATTCTCTGACCAGTTATTCTTGTACTGCTTTGTTTTAGCTTTAAAAAAGCTAACTGATAAGATTGCTATTTTCAGAATTATCAAGAATTGCCAAGGCCAAGTGTAGGCTCTTTTTTCAACTCCCTTCTGGAGTTGTTTCTAGCTTCCATTTCTTAGTGTCTGTTCCTACCAGATGGCCAGCCTCCGGATCATTCCCTTTAACAGTATCTTCTTTAAAAAAGTACTTGTTAGGTTGCTTGTCTTTCCATGTCAGGTGAGTAGTTTACAGACTCAAGTTTTATGCCTAATTTCACGTAGTGAAATTTCATGTCAATATTCATTTTGTACATACACATATTTTTAACTAAGAATAATCTGAAATTCCCTCTTGATCATGTTCCTCAACTTTTTATTATCTATAGGGTTCTTGAAAAGGCCTAAAGAATCATGAATGGAATTTGATTTCCCTATTTAGTGAGTATTCTGGCCTATGTGAAAACCACAGTGGTTAAGCGCTATGTCTGCTAACCAAAAGGTTGGCAGTTCAAATCCGCCAGGTGCACCCTGGAAAATCTATAGGGCAGTTTTACTCTGACTTCTAGGGTCACGATGAGTTAGAATCAACTTGACAGCAGTGGGTCTGGTTTTGGTTTTGGCCTATTGGGAACTGCTAACGTGAAGGTTAGCAGTCAGAATCTACCAGGCACTCCTGGGAAAATCTACAGGGCAGTTCTACTCTGTCTGTAGGGTTGCTCTGAGTCCAAGCTGACTTGATGGCAGTGGGTTTAGTTTTTTTGCCTATCTGCTAATTGGTAACTTAAATATGAAAACTTCACATACTCATGCTGCCTCATTATCACTAACATTATTAGCTGAATGTTCTGTTATAAACAAGACAGCAGCTCAGCATAGAAGAGAGAGCCCTAGGTTGTTCCCGAGGAGCCGATGTAATTATTGAAGGTTTCATGACCACCCGCTGACGCTAAAACGCAGGTCCTCTGAGGCTACCACGGCATGTCCTCCACACTGCTAACCTGTAAGTGCTCTTGCTTTCTACACACTACTCCTCTCACCTGGTGGCTCACTGGTTCACTGCTATGGCTGCTAATGAGAAGGCCAGCAGTTCAAACGCAAACTCCAGGGGGCATTCTACCCTGTCTACAGGGTCACTAAGTCAGAATCGACTTGACGGCAGCAGGTTTGGTTTGGCTCGTTACTCTAAATGTGACCAAAATATCACACTTTAGTAAGCAGAAGAATATATATTTTGATTGCCTAGCTTTAGGCTTGGCTCCCGCAATCAGATTTTAATGGCACAAGAAACTCCCAATCATTCGGAAGGGAAAATAAACAACCTGGACAAATGAACAGGACAGAAAGCACCCACTGCCATCAAGTTGATTCTGACTCAAACACCAGACAGAGAAGAACTGCCCCAGAGTTTCCAAGGACACCTGGCAGATTTGAATTGCCCACCTTCTGGTTAGTAGCCATAGGACCTAACTACTACATCACCAGGATTTCCAACAGAATAGAAAGGGGTTGGAAGAGATTCACACCATTCTATAGCCGGAAGAGACAGCAGATGTTACGTATCTCACTTAACATGGGCAGGGATTTCCACTATAACATATGTGACATGGTCACACCTTCTGGAGTACTTTCAGAGACAGAAATACTTTCCTGCTTTGCAAGATGGACCATTCTATTTTAAGAGACTTCTAGCTTGTTACCGAGCTCTTCCTTCATATTAAGCAGAAAACTGGTCTCTGAAACTTTCATATCTCAGTATAAAAATCACATGGTATGATACTGGATTGGATTTTCCTTGGTTTAGAGATTAAGAAACAGATGGCACTTCATATATATATATATGTATATATAAAATCCAAACACTAAATTTGATTTATGATTTACTTTACCCCTTGGAGCCCTTGGTGGCACAGTGGTTGAGGGCCTGGATGCTAACCAAAAGGCTGGCAGTTCCAATCTACCAGCTGCTCCTTGGAAGTCCTATGAAGTGATCTGACATTGTCCTGTAGGGTTACTATGAATTAAAATCAACTCATTGGCAAAAGGTTTGCTTGTTTTGTTTGTTTTTAACCCCTTAAAACAAAAGCATTCAATAACAGGCAGGACTTTTTCGTATTATGTGCTAATGCTGAATGTACATATAGGATCCAGCCATTCCACTTTTAGGCATCTAGCCAAAAGAACTGCACATGTTGCTCCCCGAAAGGTACGTACTAGAATGTTTCCAGCAGTCCTGTGTGTAAAAGCCCTAAATGCCCATCAACAGCTGACGAGGTAAAAAAGCAATTAGACAACATGCAACAACACAGATAAGTCAAAATGAATGAATGTCACAAACAGGATATTAATGAAGTCATATACACAAGCATTTGTACTATATGACTCTATTTAAATAACATTCAAAACCAGTCAAAATACTTCTACACTTTTCGAAGGCAGGAGAGTGGTTTCTTACAAGTGCGTAACTGCAAAAAGCATGACAGGTCTTACAGACTGCAGGTAACACTGGGTTTCTTGAGCTAGGTGCTGGTTACACGTTTGTGTTCAGTTTGTGAAAATTTAGCTTGTATATACTTAAGTGTATCTTGGTACATGTGTTCTTCATCAAAAAGTTAAACAGATATTGACATTATTTTCAAAGGTATAGTGCCTAACTGTGAATGAATTCGGATGAACTTAATATGAAGGTAAATAACTACATCATCATATAACATCTATGTGCTAACTATGTCAGGCACAGTGTTAAAAAGCTTCACACGGATAAATCTGACTTAGTTCTCATCAGCATCCTACAGAAGCAGGCACTACCGTTAGCTTCATTTTCAGATGAGAAAAGGGAGGCTAGGAGAGGTAAATAATGTATTAGAGCAAAAAATCAAACTCCAGAGATAATCCTTTGTCTGGAGATGATATTCTTCGCTGTACTAAATTTTAGGTGACAGAAGAGTTCGGTCTGCTATGTCAACATAAAACAGATCTATCGGTCTTAAAACTTGACTTCATGTAAATGCCTACCCACATTCTTTTCTAAATGAAACATCCAATTAGAAGAAACACTAGTCATATGAAGAAGCAGTAAGCCAGAAAATGTACTTCCCACAACTGAAATGCTTTCTTAGTTGCAACGTATTTGTTTCGGTCTGTGAAAACTCAAATGTCATGCTACTTAAATACACATTGTGCTTTTGTAACTTGATTTTGTCCCTTAATACTTTTTTATTCCAGTAATATAAAGTATATCTTCAAGAAAACAAAGCATGGGATAAAAGCATCAGTACAGTCAAATTTTAAGCACTACTGTCAGTTTTTTTACTATATTATCTCAGTATGCTGTATCTGAAAGTAGGCTAATGAGGAGGCATTACTGAGCATTTATATGAATGGAAACAAACACATTAAGTTTTAACAAGGTAACACAGGGAAAATAATTCCATAATCAGTTAAAACACTTGGTAATTTACCAACATTAAATTTACCTCTTTGGAGGGGGTAGCGGGAGACGTGAAAATTGTCATCCAATAGGACCATACAAACATAACAAAGAACATATGGAAAGCCACAAGGTAAACAACGGCCTTTCCTGGTAAATAAAAACAAATAACATTTCATTGAATCCAGGTGAAAAGAGGAAAAAGCAATACATTAAAACACAATTACCAGGTTCAGGAGGCTTAACGTAATAAGACCTACTGAAAACATCAAATACATAAATTCTTTATATATGCGTATTATTCACATGGCATACCATTACTAGATATGAAGAAATATCCCTGTTCATTTAAGGACTATTAGCCTGGTTTGTAAGTAAAGACTCTTCCCAACCTGAGTTTTAATTTTACTACACTGCTAGGAGGGTTCTGTTTATGTTAAAACATTTTCTCTCTCCCTCTTTTTTAATTTCAAGCTCTCCCTAAAAGCTCCATTTCAAGTATGCTTCAAAATTATTTAAGACAGAATCCAACAGTATGAACATTAAATCCAAAGGACTGCAAAAGAAGGAAGTCACCACAACCAAGAATAAGTGAATCTGAAAAGCTCAAGTCCTGTACTGTTCAAAACCAGGTATTGCAAATTTTATCCTCTTTTTCAACAGAAACAAGCAAATTTTTACGAACTTTGAGTTCCTGCCCTGTTTCCCAAAGGGATGACTACAACTCTACATTCCACTCCAACTGCTAACCACTGACAGAACCTCATGCTTTTGTTGTGTTGGTGTGGTTTCTCTATCTGGAAGAAGTGATCCACTGTTCAGAAGAAGCAAGAACTACCTACAAGGTGCTTATGCTCTTTTTCATTTTGGAATGCACCACTGCAAGCTCACTGAAGAAAAGAAAATACATGCAAACATAAGTATCAAAAATTCTACTAATTTTTAAAATTCATAAGTTTTCAGATCAAATGTTACTTTTCCCATGAAGCCCTCCCCAATTACTTTTAGAATTCATTAGCTGGTTTGGCATTATCTATTCCTCAAATAATTTACTTAAAACACTTCAATCAAAGCCCTTAATTTGTTTCATTAAAATCAGTTGCTCAATATTGATGACATAATATACAAAAAACATTTAGAATAGTACCTGCTACATAATAACCCACCGCTGTCAAGTCAATTCTGACCGACAGCAAGCCTACAGGACAGAGTAGAAGTGTCCCATAGAGTTTCCAAGGAGCATTCAGCAGATCTGAACTCGGAACTTTTGGTTAGCAGACACAGCACTAATAATTGTTGTTATTGTTATGTGCCGCCAAGTTGGTTCTGACTCACAGTGACACTATGCACAACAGAAAAAAACACTGCTGGGTCTTGTGCCATGTCCACAATCATTTTTATGCTTAAGCCCATTGCTGCAGCCACCAGTGTCAGTCCACCTTGTGGAGAGTCTTCCTCTGTTTTGCTGTCCCTTCACTCTACCAAGCATGATGTCTTTCTCCAGGGATTGATTCCTCCTGACAACATGTCCAAAGTATGTCAAGATGCAGTCTTAAAGGAGGCTGTTGAGAGGATGAGACGTGTATGGAGCAGAGAGGAACAGTGTGCAGTCACCGGACAGGGAGAGCAGTGGAAGCTGCATATAGGTGGGCATGTAAATTTATATGTAAATGTATATTTTCACTCAGTCACGTTAAATAAAAATTAAAAAAAAAAAAAAAAAGACGCAGTCTTGCCATTTTTGTTTCCAAGGAGTACTCTGGTTGTACTTCTTCCAGAACAAATCTGTTTGTTCTTTTGGCAGTCGATGATACATTCAATACTCTCCAACACCACAATTCAAATGGATCAATTCTTCTTCTGTCTTCCTTGCTCACTGTCCAGCTTCTGCATGCATATAATGTGACCAAAAATACCGTGGCTTTGGTCAGGCGTACTTCAGGTCTTCGAGGTGATAGCTTTACCTTTCAATACTTTAAAGAGATCCTTTGCAGCAGATTTTCCCAGTTCAATACATCTTTTGATTTCTTGACTGTTGCTTCTAAGGGTGCTGATTGTGGAACCAAGTAAAATGAAATCCTTGACAACCTCAACCCTTTCTCCATTTATCACAATGTTGCTAACTGGTACAACTGTGATGATTTTTTTCTTGATGTTGAGGTACAATCCATACTGAAGGCTGTGGTCTTTGATCTTCATCAGTAAGTGTTTCAAATCCTCTTCACTATTAGCAAGCAGGGTTGCGTCATCTGCATACTGCAGGTTGTTGATGAGTCATCTTCCAATCTTGATGCCTTGTTCTTCTTCATATAATCTAGCTTCTTGGATTATCTGCTCAGCTTACAGACTGAAAAGTTATGGTGAAAGGATATAACCCTGACGCACACCTCTCCTGACCTTAAACCAAGCAGTGTCCCCTTGTTCTGTTCGAGTGACTGCCTCTTGATCCAGCTACAGATTTCTTAACAGCACCATTAAGTGTTCCAGAATTCCCATTTTATGCAATGTTAGCCATAATTTGTTAGGATCTGTACAGTTGAATGCTTTTGCATAGTCAATGAAACACAGAACATCTTTCTGGTATTCTCGTTTTCAGCCAAGATCCATCTGAGATGAACAATTATATCCCTGGTTCCGCATCTCCTTCTGAATCCAGCTTGAATTTCTGGCAGTTCCTTGTCAATATACTGTTGCTGTCACTTTCGAATGATCTTGAGCAAAATTTTACTTGTGTGTGACATTAATGACATTGTTCAGTAATTTCTGCATTTGGTTGGATCACATTTCTTTGGAATAGGCATAAATATGAATCTCTTCCAGTCAGTTGGCCAGGTAGCTGTCCTCCAAATTTCTTGGTGTAGTGCTCAATAGCCAAGCCAAGTGCCGTCGAGTCGGCTCAATACATACTGGCTATTACTACTACTACCCAGATATTTTAAATTCTTCTTTTTTTCTTTTGGTGCTTTCCCAAATTTGAAGACAAATAACATTTTCATTGAAATGAAAACTATTAAAAGCAATGTAGTGAGGTTTTTATAAAGGTGGTATGTATTCAGGAAACCCTGGTGGCATAATGGTTAAGTTTGCTGCTAACCAAAAGGATGACACTTGAAATCCACCAGGCACCTCTACTCTTCTGTAGGAGTAGTTCTCCTCTGTCCCCTTGGGTTGCTATGCATTGGAATCAACCTGATGGCAATGGGTCTGGTTTTTGGGTTTTAACATGTATTAAATTCAAAGTTATCAATCTTTCTTCGGTCTGAGATTATTTTTCCTTGGATTTCTGGTTTAAAAATATAAAAAATGTGATTCAAACTAATAATCCTTTGGAGGACCGAAAAATTTTCTTTTAAAATTGTTACAGCCTCTGCAAGCTCCAAGTTCTTGCCTTTATCAGAGAACAAAAATATCCCCCACAGATAGCGGTCACAGGGCTCACAAAGTTGAGTGTCACTGGCAACACAAGAATAAAAAGGGGTGCGCCCTGAGATCTTCACTAAAAGACCGTAATTGATGGTCCAGGGGCCTTGGGGTTCGCCTGGGAGTATGGCCCCTGGCCCTGATGCTGCCTCTGTCCATAAATCATAATCATAATAAATCATAATCAACTCTTCAGACAGGAATGGACTGGACTTGGCAACTCAGAGTGACCATATCGTATGTGCACTTTACGGTTCTATGCATCTATAGGATATCGTCCTGCTGACCTCTTACTGGAGGCAGGGGAGAGGGTGAAGAGGATGGGACAGGAGATTGTTAGGAGGATATGACTTGTATAGAAAAGAGAGGAAGAGTGTGTTGTTACCAGGCAGGGAGCGCAGTGGGTGCTGCACATAGGCAGGCATGCACATTTATATGGAAATGTACACTTTCAATGAAACATAATTAAAACAACAAAATCATCCACAGAGCTGACCAATGCAAAAGACCAGTTGTCAAACGACTCTTCACATCTCACATCTGATCAGTACCAAGTAGTTCCAATTTTATATTTACAGCTTCTTTTGAATAGATCTCTTCATTATTTCTACTGCCAGCACCAATATGTCATAAATTCTTGCATGTCTCATTTGGATTACTGCAAAAGTCAACTGGTGTCCTCTTGCCTCTAGCCACTGTAAAATGTGTTGCTCACTTCTTCTCCCCCTGGCTGTGAAATTCCTGGCACATAACTCCACCTGCCTGACTCATGCATTCTAAAACTATAAAGCTTCATAGTAACCGTATTTGACTATGACTACTCAATCACTGGGTAACGTTCTATAGTGTTATACAAGGAGTGGCTATGAATCAAAGCCAACTCAACTAATTGGGAGAAACAACAAAGCTCAATCACCATTCCCATGTTTTGAATGCCTACATATAACCTTATTTCTAGGTATTCTTTCAGTTTCAAAAACAGAAGCTTAAAAAATGTTCTATCTTGCCCCAGGTCCCATACTTACAAAATGATAAAGCCAGGATTCAAAGCCATACTGGCTTGACAGCAAAATTTAAGGTACTTTGCACTTTCACCATGACATGTCTAAAATGTTCTTTTCCTCTCCTTTAACTATCAGTGTAATGGTCACATCCTACTTCTGAGCCAGGAACTGACAAAATGCTAACCACAACTTTCCACCTTTTGGTGAATTTTGCTCTTTTCTCTTCCACTAAAAAATTCTGGTTTCTCAAAACCTGCAATTTTCCATCCTGTGAGCCTGTGCTCCATGTTAAACCCATGGCCCACCCAGTGGACTTGGTATCATCTTAGATTCCCCCTTGACCCTTTAACGTAGTATGTACCCAGCTGTTGTTTGCTACCGCTGAGTTGGCTCTGATTCATGGCAAACATCTTAGTCATCCAGCGCAGCCACAAGTGGATGGCTTAATAAAACAGAAATTTATTCTCTTTCAGTCTAGGAGGCTAGAGGTCCAAATTCAGGGTGCCAGCTCAAGGGGAAGGTCCTTGTCATCAATCTTTCTGTGACTGAGGAGCTTCTCGGCTCAATAACCTTGAGTCCCAAGAACGTGCTCCAGTGCTGCTGATGCTTCTTGGTAGTACGAGGTACCCCTATCTCTCTGTTGACTTCTCTCTTCTGTATCTCAAAAGAGACTAAGTCCTGCCTCATTAACATAACAGCCCCTAATCCAACCTCATTAACATCAACAGAGGCAGGATTCACATCAGATGACAAAATGGTGGACAATCACATAATACTGGAAATCAGACTAGCCAAGTTGACATACATTTTTCAGCAATGCAATTCGACCCATAACAGAAACTTTATATAACAGAACAAAATGCTGCCTTGGTTCTGTGCCATCTTCATCATCTGGTACAAGTGGGCCCACTGTGGAGGCTATTACACCAGATTCTGAGTACCCTCCAACACGAGGGGCTCATGTTCCAGCCCTGTAACTGGACAATATTCTGTTGTTACCAGATTCAAACAAGTCTAACATCTCTCACCTATAGACTCTTGTACAGCTGTTGTTACTAGATTCAAACAAGTCTAACATCTCTCATCTATAGACTCTTGTACAGCTGTGAGGTAACCAGGACCTTGAGCTACTTGACACTTTTTAACCATTTTAGTTACTTGTGACTACAGCTAGAATAGAATGTAAAACAATATACTTTTAGACTATGTCTTGAAATACTAAATATATTTTAAGAATCCTTCTGCTTTCCACTAGAATAGAAAACAAAACAGTTATCCAGAAAGAAGCTCACAAACTATATGGAGGATCTCAATGCCACAATCAACCAATCTGACCTCAAAGACACATACAGTACACCGCACTGAACAACAGACAAGTATACCTTCTTTCCCAATACACATGGAGCATTCTCCAAAATAGACCACGTATTAAGATATAAAGCAGGTATTAACAAAATCCAAAGTATCAAAATATTGCCAAGCATCTTCTCAGACCATGAAGCCTAAGTCAAAATCAAGAACAGAAAAAGCAAGGATTCAAAAAAATCAATCCCATGGAAATTGACCAACACCTTGCTCAAAAACTTCTGAGTTATAGGAGAAATCAAGGACATAATAAAGCAAATCACAGAATCAAATGAGAATGAAAAAAAAAAAACAAACAAACACATCCTACCAGAACCTATGGGACAAAGCAAAAGCAGTGCTCAGAGGTCAATTTATCACAATAAATGCACACATTCAAAAAGAAAGGGCCCAAGTAAGATAATTAACCCTACAACTGGAACAAGTATGGAAATCAACAAAAGAGCTCAGCACGAAAAGAAAACAGATTTTAATAGAGCAGAAATAAATGAATCAGAAAATAGAAAAACAATTGAAAGAGTTAACAAGACCAAAAGCTGTTTTTTGAAAATATCAAAAAACTGATGACCTACTGGACAAACTGACAAAAGAAAAATGGGAGAGGAAGCAAATAACTCGAATAAGAAAAAAGATGGGCAATATATCACAACACAATATATCACAACACAAATATATCTGCAATTACAAGAATCCCAAGCGAATATGATGAAAAATTGTAATCTAATAAATCTGAAAACATAGAGGAAATGGACAGATTTATAGAAACACAGCACCAAGACTAACACAAACCATAAGGAGAAAAACTTAATAAACTTACCACAAAAGAAGACAATGAAAAAGTAATTAAAAAACTCCCAACCAAAAAAAGTCCTGACCCAGTCAGCTTCATTGCAGAATTCTACCGAACTTTTACAAGAGTTTTTACCACTATTACTAAAGGTATTTCACAGTAAAGAATAGAATACTGTGAAATTCATTTTATGAAGCCAGCATAACACTGATACCAAAACTGTGTAAACAGTACAAGAACAAAAATTACAAAACAGTATCTCTCATGAGCTTAGACACAAAAATCCTCAACAAAATTCTAGCTAGTACAATTCAACAACACATCACACAAATAATTCACCATGACCATGCAGCATTCATACCAGGAATGCAGGGATGTTTCAAGATTAGCAAACAATTAATGTAGTCAACCACATAAATAAAACAAAAGAATCACTTGGTATCATCAGTTGATGCAGAAAAGGCATTTGCCAAAGTCTAATACCAATTCATGTTCAAAACTCTCAGCAAAACAGAATTTCCCTAAACATAATAAGGTGCATCTACACAAAGCCAACAGCCAACATCATCCTAAATGAAGAGCCTGAAAGCATTCCCCCTCAGAATGCAACCAGACAAAGACGCTCACTGTCACCACTTTAATTCAATATTGTGCTGGAGGTTTAAGCCAGAGAAGTCAGGCAAGATAAAGAAATAAAGGGCATCCAAATCGGTAAGGAAAAAGTAAAAATATTCTGATTGGTAGGTGATATGATCTTATGTACAGAAAACCCTAAAGAATCCACACAAAAAAACTAATGGAACTAGTTCAGCAAGTATCAGGACACAAAAATCAATTGGATTCCTTTACACCAAGAAAAGACCATCAAAGAGAGAATCACTGAATCAATACCATCTACAATAGCCCTCAAGAAGACAAAATACTTAGGACTAAGTCTAACCAGAGATGTCAAAGATTACACAAAGAAAATTACCCCTGAGAACTCCACTAAAAGACCGCAATGGATGGTCCAAAGGCCTCAGAGTTCACCTGGAAGCAATCCCTAGTCCTGATGCTGACTCTGGCCATAAATCATTACTGAGGTCAACTCCTCAGACAGGAATAAACTGGACTTGGCAACACAGAATGACCATAATGTACGTGCACTCTATGGTTCTATGCATCTATAAGATGTCGTCCTGCTGGCCTCACCAGAGGGGAGTGCAAAGGGTGGAGAAGTGAGGACAGGAGATTAAGACGATACAACATGTATAGAACAGAAAGAAGGAGTGTGCCGTCACGGGGCAAGGAGAGCAGTAGGAGCTGCACATATGCAGGCATGCAACTTCAAACTGGATTGTACACTGGCACTCAATCACAGTACATAAATAAAAAAAAAGAAAATTACAAGACTCTACTGCAAGAAACCAAGAGACCCTACATAAGCGGAAAAACCTACCTTGCTCACTGATACAAAAACAACAAAACCAAACAAAAATAAATCCACTTCCATCAAGCCAGGTCTGACTCATAGCAACCCTAGAGTTCAGAGAAGAACTGATTCCTAGAGCTTCCAGGCAGCACCTGGCGGATTCTGAACTGCTGACTTTTTGGTTAGCAGACGTAGCACTTAACCCACTACACCACCAGGGTTTCACCTTGCTCACTGATAGGACTTAACATTGTGAAAGGGTCTGTTCTACCCAAAGCGATCTATGTTGATGCTGTTTTTAGGTGTCATCCAGTCGTTTCTGACTCGTAGTGACCCAGTGTACAATGGAACAAAACACTGCCTGGTCTTGTGCTGTGTCCACAATCGTTGTTATGCTTAAGCCCATTGCTGCAGCCACTGTGTCAATCCATCTCGTCAAGAGCCCCCCTCATTTTTGCTTACCTTTTACTCCACCAAGCATGATATTCTTCACCACGGACTGATTTCTCCTGCTATGTCCAATGTATGTAAGATGCAGTCTTGACATCTTTGTTTCCAAGGAGCATTCTGGCTGTACTTCTTATAGAACAGATCTGTTTGTTCTTTCAGCAGTCCACAGTACACTCAATATTCTTCTCCAACATCACAATTCAAAGGCACCAATTCTTTTTCTAGCTTTCACGTTCACTGTCCAGCTTTCACGTATATATGATGTGACTGAAACTACCAGGGGTTGGGTCAGGCACACTTTAGTCTTCAAGGCGACATCTTTACTTTTCAATACTTTAAAAATATCCTTAGCAGTTTGCTAAGAGAGCTCTCTGCACCCCACGTTGGTGAGTGGCATCTGGGGTCTTAAAAGCTGCCAAGCTGCCATCCGAGGACACAGCAAATGGTCCCAACTCAGCAGGAACGGATGCTCACCGAGGGCCAAAACGGCATGCGGTAAAGACAACCAAGAAGACAGAGAGACCCACAAGAGTGGGTGCCTACATCGACTTGGGACCGGAAGAACCGGATGGTGCCCGGCCACCACCAGTGATAGCCACGACGGAGCTCACAGAGAGGAGCCTCACTGGCAACACAAGAATAAAAAGAGGTGCATCATGAGATCTCCACTAAAAGACCTCAATTTATGGTCCAGCGGTTTTGGGGTTACTCTGAGAGCATGGCCCCCTTCCCTGATGCTGCCCTCTCCCATAAATTATAACAAAGGTCCACTCTTTGGACAGGAATGGATTGGACTTGGCAATGCAGAGTGACCATATATTGGAAGCACTTTATGGTTCTATACATCTATAGGATATCATCTTGCTGACCTCTGGCTGGAGGAAGGGGAGTGGACGGAGAGGAGGGGAAAGGAGGCTGTTGGGAGGATGAGACAGGTATGGAGCAGAGAGGAACAGTGTGCTGTCACCAGACAGGGAGAGCAGTGGAAGCTGCATATAGGGGGGCATGTAAATTTACATGTGAATGTACATTTTCACTCAGTTATGTTAAATAAAAATAAAAATTAAAAAAAAATATATATCTTTCCAGCAGCTTTTCCCACTACAATGCGTTTTTTGATTTCCTGACTGCTGCTTCCGTGGGTGTTGACCGTGGAACCAAGTAAAATGAAATCCTTGACAACTTCACTCCTTTCTCCATTTATTACAATGTTGCTTACTGGTCCAGTTGTGAGGATTTTTGTTTTCTTGATGTTGAGAGGCAATCCATACTGGAGGCTACGGTCTGTGGTATTCATCTGTAAGTATTTCAAATCTTTTTCACTTCCAGCAAGTAAAGTGCTGTCATCTGTGTAACGCAGGTTGTTTATGAGTCTTCCTCCAATCCTGATGCCTCGTTCTTCTTCATATAATCCAGCTTCTAAGATTATTTGCTTGGCACACAGAATGAAAAAGTATGGCAAAAGGATACAACCCTGATGCATGCCTTTCCTGACTTTAAACCTTGCAGTGTCCCCTTGTTCTGTTTTCAAGACTGCCTTTTCATCTAGATACAGATTTCTTAAGTACAATGAGCTGTTCAGGAATTCCCATTTTAAGCAATGTTAGTAGTAATCTGTTATGATCCACACAGTCGAATGCCTCTGCACAGTCAATGAAACACGGGTAAACATCTTTCTGGTATTCTCTGCTTTCAGCCAAGATCCATCTGACATCATCAGTGATATCCTTGGTTCCATATCCTCTTCTAAATCCAGCTAGAGTTTCTGGCAGTTCTTAGTCAATCAATATGCTGTTACAGTCCCTTCTGAATGATCTTGAGCAAAATTTTACTTGCGTGTGATATTAATGATACTGTTTGGTAATTTCCGCATTTGGCTGGATCACCTTTCCTTGGAGTGGGTAGAAGTATGGATCTCTTCCAGTCAGTTGGCCAGGTAGCTGTTCTCCAAATTTCCTGGCATAGATATGTGAGCACTTTCAGCACTGCATCTGTTTGCTGAAATATCTCAACTTATATTCCATCTATTCATGAAGGCTTGTTTTTCACCAGGGCCTTCAACACAGCTTCTACTTCTTCCTTCAGTACCACTGGTTCGTGATTATATGCTAACTCTTCAAATGGCCAAATATCAACCAGTTCTTTCTGGTATAACAACTTTGTATACTCTTCCATCTTCTTTTGATGCTGAATCTTTTAAGATCTTCCCTGTAGAATTCTTCACTATTGCAACTGAAGGCTTGAACTTTTTCTTCAGCTCTTTCAGTGTGAGAAACACAGAACATGTTCTTCCCTTTTGGGTTTTCTATTTCCAGCTCTTTGGACATGTCATTATAATACGTTATTTTGTCTTCTTGAGCTGCCCTTTGAAATCTACTGTTTAGTTTGTCATTCCTTCCTTTTTCTTTAGTTGATCAACATTTCAGAGCAAGTTTCAGACTGTCTTCTGACATCCAATTTGGTCTTTTCTTTCTTTTCCTGTCTTTTTAACGACCTCTTGCTTTCTTCATGGATGATGTCTTTGATGTCATTCCACAATTTCTCTGGTCTTCAGTCATTAGTGTTCAGCACATCAAATCTGTTCTTGAGATGGTCTCCAAACCCAGGTGGGATATACTCAAGGTCATACGCTGGCCCTAGTGGACCTGTTCTATTTTTCTTCAGTTTCAGTTTGAATATGCGTATGAGCAACTGATGTGTGCTGAAGTCAGCACCTGGTCTTGTTCTGATGGCTTTTCCATCATCTTTTTCCACAGAGACAGTCTATTTGATTCCTGTGTACTCCATCTGATGAGGCCCATGTGTACAGTTGTCGTTTGCATTATTTACAACGAAGAAGTTGTTAGTTTTGCAAAATTCTATCATGCAATCTCTGGCCTTATTCACTAAGGCCCTACTTTCGAAATTCATCTACAGATACAGTGAAATCTTAATCCAAATTCCAATGGCATTTTTTTAATGAGATGGTGACACAAATGTTCAACTTCAAATGGAAATGGAAGAAGTACCAAGTAAATAAAGCATTACTGAAGAACACAGTGGGAGGCCTCACATTACCTGACTTTAGAACCTATTACACTGCCTCAGTAGTTGAAACAGACTGGTACTGGTACAAAAACAGACACAAAGACCAATGGAACAGAATGGAAAATTCAGATGTAACACCATCCATCTATGAGCAGCTGATATTTCACAAAGGGAAAACACAGCTTCTTTAACAAACAGCATTAGCAAAACTAGACATCCATCTGCAAAACAAAATGAAACAAGACCTTTTAAGTCATGTAATGCACAAAAAAGTGATTCAAAATGAATCAAAGACCTCCATATAAAATCTAAAACAATTAAGATCATGGGAGGAAAAATAGGGCCAACAATGGGAGCCCTAACACATAGCATAAGCAGACTATAAAATATCACTAACAACTCAGGAGAAAACAGATCGAGGGGAAGAGATATACATAGATTCTTTATCTACATAACAGATAAGGAAGACAAAATAGAAAAAAGATAAAAATTAAACACTTATGCTCGTCCAAAGACTTTACCAAAAGAGTAAAAGGACAACATACGGGCTGGTAAAAAAATTCTGGCAACCATGAATTTGATCGGCATCTCATCTCCATAATCTACAAGGTACTGCAAAATCTTGACAAGGACACTGACAGATACATGAGGAAATGCTCACAATCATTAGCTACAGAGACACCCAAATTAAAACTAAAATGAGAGTCCATCTCACCCCAAAAAAGCTGGTATTAATCCCCAAAACACAAAAGAGTGTTAGAGAGGCTGTGGAGAGACTGGAACTCTTCTGCATTGCTGGTGGGAATGTAAATGGTACAACCAATCTGGAAATCAATTTAGTACTTTCTTAGAAAGACAGAAATATAAATACCATATGACCTAGCAATCCACTGCCTGGAATACATCCTAGAGAAATAAGGGCTATCACATGAATATATATATGTATACACACCAATGTTCATTACAGAATTATCCACAATAGCAAAAAAAAAAGATAGAATCAACCTAGTTGCCCATCAACAGATGAATGGATAAACAAACTGCATATTCACACAATTGATTACTATGCAATGATAAAGAACAACAACGATCTTGGGAAAGGTCTGATAACATGGAATGATCTGGAAGACATTACGCTGAGTGAAATTAACCAGCTGCAAAAGGACAAATACTCTGTGAGACCACCACTGTGAGGGCTGAACAAAAGGTTTAAGCACTGGAGAAAATAATCTTTGATGGTTACAAGGGTGGTGAAGGAGGGAGAAGGGTATTCATCGATAAGACAGTAGACAGCAGACAGCAATTTGGTTAAGTGAAGGAAGCAACAGTGTGCAGCAGAAGGGAAATTAACACTGTGAGACTACACCAAAAGCGAAGCAGTTTCCTAAATACAATCTAACATTTTGATAGAGTAAACAGTAAGGGCAGGAATGTGGGGACCATGGTTTCAGGGGACACCTAGGTCAACTGGCATAACTGTGTGTTTTTAAGGAAATGTTCTGCATCCCATTTTGGTGAGTGGTGCTTGGGGTCTTAAAAGCTAGCAAGCTGCCATTTAAACAGCATCAGATGGTCCCAATCTACCTGAAGCAAAGGAGAATGAAAGACATTAAAGACACGGGCAAAATATGAGTCCAGAAGACAGAAGGTGCTATATGATCCAGACACTACACCAGCATGAGACCAGAAGAACTAGATGGTGCCAGGCCACCACCAATGACTGCCCTGCCAGGGAACACAATGTACAGTTTCTGACATACTAGGAGAAAAACACAGATATAGATCTAGAAATCCATTAAAAGACTAGACTTGATGGTCCAACATCATGGAGGGGTCCTCTGAGAACTTGGCCCCCAGACTCGCTGCTAGTCCAGAGCTAAAACCAGTACTGACGCTAACTCTCCAGACAAAGACTGGACTGGAATCTAAAATAAAGTGATGCTGGTGAAGTGTGTGCTTCTCGGCTTTAACGTATCCCTGAGGCTGTTGGAGCAGCTCCTCTCTAGAGGTGAGATGAGAGGGTAGAGACAAGGAGACAGCAGTTGGCTGAACAAATAGAGGGAAGTACAGTGTGGAAAGGAGGAGTGTGTGGTCTCAGGACTGGGAGAAAAGCTAGTTGCACAGAGGTGTGTGTGCAGGGTATGGCAAATTGACTTGAATCGTAAACTTTCAATTAATGCACAATAAAATACTTTAAAAGATTATTTGCTTACCCCTGGCCCTGATGCTGCCCTTGCCCATAAATCATAATGAAGATCCACTCTTTGGACACCAATGGATTGGACTTGGCAATGCAGACTGACCATATATTGAATGCACTTTATGGTTCTATACATCTATAGGATATCAGCCTGCTGACCTCTGGCTGGAGGAAGGAGAGTGGTTGGAGAGGAGGGGAAAGGAGACTGTTGGGAGGATGAGACATGTATGGAGCAGAGAGGAATAGTGTGCTGTCACCGGACAGGGAGAGCAGTGGAAGCTGCATATAGGTGGGCATGTAAATTTATACGGGAATGTACATTTTTTCACTCAGTCATATTAAATAATAATAAAAAAAATTTTTTTAAAAAGATTATTTGCTTAAAAAAACCTAAACTCTTAGTTAAACATAAAAGAAAACGAAGCTTTTAGCACAATACCTAGAAAACAGTAAGTACTTAACAGATGGTAACTATTACATTATATTGAGTAAAGAATAATAGAAGAGATAGAGATACTGCTGTAATAACTCACTGCTGTTCCGTTGATTCTGACTCAGACACCCTACAGGTCAGAGTAGAACTGCCCCAGAGAGTTTCCAAGGAGCCCCAGGTGGATGTGAACTGCCGACCTTTCGGTTAGCAGATGTAGGACTTAACCACTATACCACCAGAGTTTCCAAAGTTCAAATTAATTTGTTTGCTAAGAGGCAAACTTCTGGTCACAAATTCATTCTATAAACTATGAGTTAGTTACCAGCAATATCGAAAAGTAAAATCCTTAATCATGCAAATTAAATCAAAGCCAAAAGACGAAATAACTCATATTTATAAATTTAAAAAATCTGCATTCAAAAATCACTTGCAAATTAGGTGAAAAACAAACAGTCAAATACAAAACTTCATCAAAAGACTATCTGAAAGACATGATAAAAAGAGCCACAAGAGATTCTGATAAGATTTAAAAAACATGTATTTTATAAGAACTTCAGAAATTCTCTGCTCTCTACATCTATGGTTTCAACATAAAGAAATCATTCTCATTTAAAAGAAAAAAATGAAACCCAGCAATATTGAGTTTGTGTTTATCATGTTATTGATAAATTAATTTAAAAGCAAATTGAAATTTACATGTTTAATGCCTATCTCCAATAAAAAAAAAATAATACACATTCACTAGTAATTTCTAACTACCTTAGAAATTCTCTGGATTTTTGTAAACAAAATCAGATTTTAATTTTGACATTTGATCTCAAGAGCATTCCAACATTTTCTTTTATCCAGGTGGAACTGTGAGAAAATTCTCCCTCTAAGCAGTCTTTTTGACTAATCACTATAAAAACCTCCAATCCCTTTCCAAATGAAATGAATAAAACAATTTACAAATTTAAGTTTTTAAGGTTTTTAAGGAAACCCTGGTGGTGTAATGGTTAAAAACTATTGTTGACAACAAAAAGGTTGGCAGTTTGAATCCACCAGGTGCTCCTTGGAAACCGGATGGGCCAGTTCTGCTCTGCCCTACAGGGTGGCTACGAATTGGAATGGACTCAATAGCAACAAGTTGTTCTGTCATTGTTTTAATCAGTAAAATGCTATTTTTTAAACAAATGTACAAGGAGGTGTCATCAACAAAACTTGTACACTATGAGATTATAAATGCATAAATGGTTTAACCCCACTCAGTAGAAAAGTTTTTCCAAGTAAAACAATGCCCTCCTCAACTGATCAAGTTAGAACTGATATTAAAACACTGTGAACTACTATAAAGAGTGCTGAAGAACATAAAATACTGAAATATTTGCATAAATATTCAGAAGCTCAGGAGCCAGGTGCCTTACAAAATAATAGCCACTGCAATTTATACAAATTACACAAGAATATATGAAATATACAAAAATGAAACCGCTATTACTTCTTTAATTCCTTGAATTTTAAAGATAGGCATTCACTATGTGTAAAAATACACAGTCACCACTTAATAAAAAGTATGTGGGTTTTAATTAAGACTCCATAAATAATCCACATAAATTGAGACTAAAAGTGCCTTACCATTTTCTCCATTTCCAGTAATTGTGACTAGAACAGAGAAAAAAAAGAGTATTACTTTAAATATTTTATAATAAATTTTATTACAGATGAGTAGTCATCTTAACAATTTTATGTAAAAAGGAAATTTACTTATAAAATGTAAACACAAATACAAAGTCAGAACTGAACATTCAAAAAACCTCAAAATACCAAACTGCTAAAATTCAAACACTTATCATTAATAGTGCAATCACAGTTACAATTATTTTTCAGACACAATTTTTGTTTCATTGTGCTTTAAGTGTAAATTTACAGTTCAAGTCAGTTCCTCATATAAAAACTCATACACATTTTCATGTGACCCTAAGTGCTTTCCCTACAACGTAACAGCACACTCCTTTTCTCTACTCTGTATTTCCTAGGTCCATTCAACCAGTTCCCATTCCCTTCTGCCATCTCATCTCACGTCCAGACACCAGTTGCCAATTTAGTCTCATGTATCTACTCCAGCCAAGAAGCACACACTCTTCACCAGTATCATTTTATGTTTTACAGTTCAGTCTAATCTTTGTTTGAAGTGTTGGCTTTGGGAATGGTTTTTGTTCTGAGCTAACAGAGTCCAGGAGGCATGTCTTCTGGGGTCCCTTCAGTCTCAGTCAGATCAAGCCTGGTCTTTCGATTAGACTCTGAGCTCTGTTCTCCACTTTTCCCCCACGTCATCAGGGACTCTGTTGTGTTCTGCCAGGGCAGTCACTGGTAGCAGTACACAGTCTAGCTCTTCCAGTCTCAGACTGAACATGCCCTTTTCTGTCTCTCGGGCTCAAATTTTCCTTTGGTCTTCGGTGTTCTTCATTTTCCTTTGCCCCAGTGGGTTGGGCCAATAGATGCATCTTAGATGGCTGCCTACTAACTTTTAAGATCCCAGACACCACTCATCAAAGTGGGATGTAAAACATTTCCTTAACAAACTGTTAATGTCAACTGATCTAAATGCTTCTTGAAAATACAAATCTTTCTTAATTTTAAGTATCTCAATATGGTTATAGTTACGGTATTGTCTTTGGCTCTTAAAATCAGTTGTAGAATAAATAGAACTCTCTTCTATCGTACCCATAGTTACTTAACTAGTCTGTCATGTGGCTTACCAACTACTCTAAAAGCTTTACTGAAGACAAATATTATTTTCCTATATAAAAAAATTGATAACTTAGGAAAACTTAGGCAAGAAAAATATATAAAAGGTATTCAGTTGGGAAGTGCTGAAACTTACCCAGACAGCACGATCCCATACACAGAAAGCCCCTCAAAATCCACGAGTCACTAGAGCTAATAAACGAATTTAGCAAAGTAGAGCAAGACACAAGGGTGACACAAAAACCAAAACCCCAACCAAACCCACTGCTATTGAGTCAATTCCAACTCATAGTGACTCTACAGAACAGACTAAAACTGCCTCACAGAACTTCCAAGGAGCATGTGGTAGAGTTGAACTGCTTACCTTCTGGTTAGCAGCCAAAGCACTTAACCACTAAGCCGCCAAGGCTGCCACACAAAACTGGAAATGACCAATGTGAAAAGAAAAATTAAGAAAACGTTTCCATTTACAATAGCATCTTGACAAAGTATACAGGAATGAATTTAACCAGGAAGGTGAAACACTTATACACTGCTGAAAAAGTCTAAAAAGACTCAGAAGGAGATTTTGTGTTCACAGACTTTAAGACTTATTAACACTTGTTAAGGTATCAACACTACCAAGGGCAATCTATAGATTCAATGCACTTCCTATGAAAATTCTATGAGTCTTCTTTATGTCCAGAAATAAAAAAGTAGTCAATCCTCAAATTTACATGGAATTACAGGGGATCTGGAATTGTCAGAGCAATCTTGAAAAAGAACAAATTAGGAGAACTCACATTTCTCAATTTCAAAATACACTACACAGCTACAGTAACCTACACACAGTACTGTCTGGTACTGGTATAAAGACAGACAGACTGAAGAAGAGAGTAGAATGTAGAGTCCAGAAACAAACCATGCATCCATCCGTGGACAGCTGATTTTCGATAAGGATGCTGAGCCTACTCAACAGGCAAACAATACTGTGGTCACTGTATATATGGTGCTGGTACTGTATCTCCACATACAAAGGAACAAAGCTGGACCATACCTTTCACCATAAACAAACATTAACTCAGAATGGATAAACACTCTTAATCTCAGAATTAAAGCCTTAAGACACTCAGGAAAAACATAGGGGTAATACTTCAGGGTCTAGGTTTTTTTTCTGTTAACACTTATTCATTCTGTTGCACTTACTCATTTGTTTCTTACACTGTATTTGAGAAGAGGGCTTACAAAGCAAACTAACTTGTTATTCAATAGTACACATACTGTCTCCTGACACTGGTTACCCATCCCATGACACGTCAATACTTTTCCTACTTAACTTTTAGTTCCCCATTACCAACTTTCCTAACCACCCCCTGCTTTTTTAGTCCTTGTTCCTGGACTTTCCTATCCCAACCCCTGTGTTTCAGTCCTTGCCCCTGGACTGGCTTGCCCTGTTAGCCTCCTTCTGTTTTATGTACCTATCTAATCTTTGCCTAAAGGGTGAACCTCAGGAGTGAAATCATTATTGAGCTAAAAGGGTCTCTGGGAGCCACACTCTCAGGGTTTCTCTAGTCTCTGTTAGACCATTAAGTCTGGTCTTTTTTGGTGAGTTATAATTTTGTTCTACATTTTTCTCCAGCACTGCCTAGGAACCTCTATTTTGATCCCTGTCAGAGCAGCCGCTGGAAGTAGCCGGACACCATCTAGTTGCACTGAACGTAGTCTGGTGGAGATCTTGGTAGTGGTAGACCATTAGTCCTTTGGACTAATCTTTCTCTTACAAATCTTTATTTTTCTTCATTCTCCCTTGCTCTTAAAGAGTTAAGGGGAATATCGTTTCTCAGTTCTGTTCCTATGACTTCCTACTGAGTTACCAAATTCTGAAATTTTATTGTTAATCTTCTGAATTTCTGGCTGTTCTCTATGGATTTTTGTAGTCTATTAAATTCATCATTATGCTATCATGTAGTCTTTTTAAGTTCCTCTATTGCTTTTTCTGTGTGTTCCTTGGTTTGTTCTGTATTTTGCCTGATCTGCTTCCTGATCCCTTGAATATGACTCTTTTGTATTCTACCTCTGATAATTCTAGCAAATTGTCTTCATCTGCAAGATTTCTTGATTCTTTGTTTGGGGAGCTTGCTGAGGCCATCATGGTCTGTGTCTTTATGTGATTTGACATTGACTATTGTCTCTGTGCCATCAATAAGTTGTTATGTTTATCTGTTTTATGTTTACTGGCTGTGTCCTCACTTCTTGTTTCGTTCTGATATGCCCCAATAGGCTGCTTGTCTTAGTTACTCTGATTATTGGTGCCTCTGAAGCTCTAACATCCTGTCATCACGTTGCTAGATCTATAAATTGATATGTGACTCCAGAAGTCTCTTTAGTTTTTTGTATGGATTCAGCTCAGACCCAGGAAGTCAGTCACCAACTGTGCAGTGAAAGCTCTCCCAGTCCTAGATGGGAAACGGTGACTGGAGTAGGTACACATATGTGGCTGCAGTAAGGAGTCAAGCTGACTAAAGCCTCTGAGTGTCTGGGAGGAAAGCATTTCATCATTTCTTAGAGTATGTAGGTGGGTGTTGTTTTTCTGCTAGACTTTGAACACCACGTATTCTTGAGGCCCGGTTGCAGGTGGGCAGGTGGTGTGGGTGGAGCCACTTTCCTTAGGCCCATAGTGTGGGCAGGTTAGGATCCTGCTTAATAGGCAAAACAGTGTCAAACGTCACAAACCTCCCTTGTCACCGTGCAGCTGCTACAGCTGAAGTCAGGCTTCAGGTGCACACCTGTTGTACTGCACTCACGAGGGCCCCCACAGGTCTGTGCAGCAGTGAAAGGCAGTCCAAGTCCATGGACGCCTTTTGTTGTGCATCTGCAAAGGCGCTGTGCCTGCCCTGAGAATCTGGCTTAGGGAAGCTGGCACATTTCCTTTCTCCTGTTTGTTCATTTTTTCCCTCTCTACAGCTGGGAAAATGGCTCAGGGTGTATGACTGGTTTTACTTCTGCCCCAGGGATACAGCAATCTCTGAATCTGGCTTGGCACCCAGTGCACAGTTCAGAGGGGGCAGGTAACTGGAGCAGGTTTTCCCCAAAAGAGTACTTTTTGATCTAGCTGGTAGGTTAGACATATGTACTCATCTTCTGACAACTGAGCGTTGCTTTTCACTCGTTCTGGAAGCGTGTATAGACTGCTTCTTGATCTCTCTTGATGTGGAAAACACATCCCAAGTTCTAGTGCCTGTGTCACTGATGCCAGCAGCCAATCTGGCCTTCATGGTGCTGATTCCTGCCAGGTTAGTTCTGGCAACTCCTTGCAGATCCTGAACCATCTCTCCCACCCCTGGCCATTCAGTCTGATTCCTCAAATTTGCCTTTGATGTTCAGGAGTCCTAGACTGTCATACATAATAGATTCACTTGGCTTTCTGTTGGTCTTTATTTTAAGAGGGACAACAGGAAGCATCTGACTACTCCACCATCCGGGCCATGCCTCCAGGATCTAGTTTTTGACAACAGATTCATGGACATGACACCAAAGCCACCAGGAACAAAACACAAAATTAGACTTCACCAAAATGAAACAGTTTTTGTACAGCATAGGACTTTTATCAACAAAGTGAAGAGACAACCTACAGGAGAAAATATTTGGAAACCATATATTGAAGAAGGATTTATTATCTACTATATTTAAAAAATTTCCACAACTTACCAAAAAAAAAACACAAACACGACAACCAAAAATAAACAAAGGACTTGGACAGACATTTCACCAAAGAAATACAAATGGCCAACATGCATACACACGATGCTCAATGTTATTACTTACTAAGAATACACAAACCAAAATCACAATGAGATACCAGTTCATCCCACAAGGATGGCTATGACCAGAAAAACAGAAAACAAGTGTTGACAAGGCTGTACAGCTGTTGTGGAAAACAGTCTAGCAGTTCCTCTAAAAGATAAACAGCACGTTACCCAACAATCCTCCTCTTAAGTTTTTACCCAAAAGAAGCCAACACACAAACCAGATACTTGTACAGCAATGGATACTGCAGCACTATTTATAACAGCCAAAAGGTGGGAACAACATACATGTTTACAAGCAAATGAACGGATAAACAATACATGTTGTGTATGTATATGTATACAAGGCCTGGCAATTAAGTCCACAAACTTGACTGTTCTAAGTGCTACATCCGTCATCGCTGAGTATCACTATGATCACCTTTGAAGTGCTCCCACTGGGAAGCTATACACCGACACCAGTACCTAGAGTCCACCAGTATTTTGGAACTCTTTCTGGAATGGCCATGGCGCACAGTGGCAAGTTCGTGAACTTAACTGTATAGTTGTCTTATGTGAGAGAGTTTTTAGACAGTAAACAAATAACTGTATTGGAGCACCCTATCTACTCACCTGATTTGGCTACCAGTGACTTCTTTCCTTACCTGAAGACAAAGCGAATATAGAAAAAAGACATTTTGATGATATTCAGGACATCAGGGTTAATGTAACAACAGCTCTGATGGCCATTCCAGAAAGAGTTCCAAAACTGCTTTGAAGGGTGGAATAGGCGCTGGCTTCAGTGCATAGCTTCCCAATGGGAATACTTCAAAGGTGACCATAGTCACATTCAGGAATGAGGCATGTAGCACTTTTTCTAGGGTGAGCTCATGTACTTGTCAGACCTCATATTTTTTATTTAAAATGATAACTCACTGTGATTTCAATGGAATTCCCTAATGAAAATTAATGTCTAGCATCCTTTTATGTGCCTATTAGCATACCTCTCTTTCTTGTGAAGTGTGTACTCAAAATTCTGACCACTTTTCAAACTGTGTTGTCTTGAATGTCAAGAGTTCTTTCTATATTCTAGATATAAGTCCTTAACAGATATGTTTTACAAATATTTTCCCCTGGTCCATGTCTTTTCTTCCTAACAGTATCTTCTGAAGAGCAAAAAATCTTAATTGTGATGGAGTCCAACTTACCAATTTTTTCTTTTGTGATTCATTCTGTGTCCTATTAAATCTTTCTTAATCTAGTATAAAAAAGATACTGTACTATCTCCATTGCATTACAAAGATCAACTGAACATTTTATGTAAGAGTCGATTTCTGAATTCTTTATTTTGTACTATTGATCTGTATGTTCGTTCTTATCCTATACCACACTGTCCTGACATTACATGCACCTTTTAGTAAATCTTGAAGTCAGTTTGACTCAATGCTAAATGAGTAAGTACATATATGTTTATAAATACAGGAGACTATCATTACCTGAAATTGATCATGTTATCTACTATATGAAAAGAGTCCCATTCTTACCTATGGAATAGCATGGGATCTGGCAGCTATACAATCAATTCATTCAACAAATTATTTACTGAGTGCATACTATTCTAGGGCCTGTTTTAGATTCAAGAAATAAAGCTGTGAACATTACTATCTAGGAGAAAGACACAAACAAAATACTATACATCAAATACTATTGAGTGCTAGGAAGAAAAACAAAGAAAGGTAAAGAGACAGGGGATGAGAGAGGAAGTACTTGTTTTATACATGACAGTCAAGTGTCTCTGATAAGGTGAATATTTAAACAATAAGGTGAATATTTAAACAGACATTCAGATGAAGAGTTAGCAATGCAGAACTCTGGGAGAAGCATTCTAGGAAAGGGAAACAGAAGTGCAACGGTCTCAGGTGGGAGCAGGATGGGTGTGTTAGATAGAAAACAAGGAGGTAAGTTTGGCTAAAACACAGAACACAGAAAAAGACACTGTCAAAAACAGTGGTGTGCCACAGCATTTAGGGTCTTACAGGCTCTAGAAGGAACTTTGGATTTCATTCCCAGTGAGGTGGAAAGTAAGTGGAGGTGCTGAACAGCAGAAATAATCTTGCCTTGAGATTTTTAATTTTTTTAAATTGTGATAAGTGAAAGTTTACAATCCAACTTTCCAAATGAAACTCCAAGGACCCACCTCTCTGCAACTCTGTCTGCTCTCCTCACCTTGTGACAGCACACTCTTCTACTCTTCAATTCTACTGTTCATTCAACCAACACTTGTTCCCTTTTCTCCCCTCTAAAAAGAAACCAGCAGGAGAGCCTCATACACATATTAAACCATTAAGTAACACACTGCCAGCATCACTCTGTGTCCCCAAGTCCAGTCCATTCTTTGCCTGAAGTGTTGGCTTCAGTACTGGTTTCAGCGCTGGGCTAGCAGCAAGTCTAGGGTCCATGTTCTTAGGGGACCCTCCAGGTTGTTGGACCACTGACTGTGTTCTTTATTTAATAGAGTTCTTGATCTGCACATTCCTTTTTCTCAGGCTCCATCAGGGGACACTACACTGTGTTACCTGTCACAGCTTGACTCGAGTTTTTATAGATTCATTCTGTCTGTGGGGAACACGCTGGAGGTGAAAAAATTTGAAAGCCTTCTACTAGAGGGCTACTTCATATGTGTACACATAATTTGTCATAGTTATTTATCCACCTTTGTAAAAATACTTATTAGAAAAGCATGCCAGTAACCACAGAAAAATGGGAACCACACAGTATCAGAAAGACAAAAAAGTCACCTATAATCTCACCCCCAGTGACTTTTACTGTTAACACTGGGGTACATGTGGTATTCAAAGTTTAAACACTAATGATATACTTCCCATTAAACTGGCTTAAAAAGCTTCCTTGAAGAATAGTGTGCTGCCACTGGACAGGGAGAGCAGTGGAAGCTGCATATAGGTGGGCATGTAAATTTATACAGGAATGTACATTTTCACTCAATCATATCAAATAAAAAACAAAAAAAAGCTTCCTTGAAAAGTGTTCACATATAAGAAGTTCATGTTTGCTTTCATAAAACACAGACATATGGCAATAGAAATTAGTATTTAATAAAATTAATATATTAATAAAAATTAACTCTTATGATTCCAGTAGAAATCCTGGTGGCCTAATGATTAAGAGCTACAGCTGCTAACCAAAAAGTCAGCAGTTCAAATCTATCAGCTGCTGCTTGGAAACCCTATGGGCAGTTCTACACCATTTTATAGGGTTGCTATGAGTCAGAGATGACTCCACGGCAATGGGTTTGGTTTTTTTGGTATGATGCCAATTGAGTGTTCTAAAGTTCATCTCAGGAAGTGTCTAATGATGCACTGTGAAGAGCTAATAAGGAGATTAGTAGAAAGAGTTTTTAATTCTCCTGAAATCCAGATTTCATGGGGTTCATGGAGTTGGGGTGACTAACCTATGTCGCTGCCCTGAAGTCATCTTTCGAACCTTGGGCCTTGAGCAGACTGGTCTCCTAAAAGTCCACTTTAAGTCAAACAATAAAAACTATTGCTGTAATTAATAAAGGCCACTTGGTCATGAGCATTGTGCTCCTAAGATGAATTCAGCCAGTTCTGGCAAACAAAACTTTGGGGTAAATTATTCTAGTGTCTTTCCATGTCAGTGCTGATATGATTGTGTGATAGTGTCAACTTAGCTGAGCCATGAGTCTCAGTGTTTCGGCAGTTGTATAATGTTGTGATCATACCGCTGTTAAATCTGACATGTGGTCACTTCCATAACAGAGTCTGCTGAGCAGTACTACCAGCAAGGGCAGGGCCTGAGGTGGCTCACTGCCTCCTCAGCCTTCAATTCTCCACCCCCAACTGCGTGCTTCCTTCCTGGTCACCTAGCTGGGGCTTTGGCATGTACTGAATACAGCAGTTGCCTCTCGTCATTGGACCTCTGTTTCTTCGGATCTGAGCTAGCAGCTTACCTGGAGATCCTCAGATATGTTGATCTTCACAGCCTACAAGCAAGAGTCCTGCTCCCTGACCTACCAATCCTGGGTTCACAAACCTGTGCTGCCATATTTCATGAGAAATCTTGTGGCTTTGCCTGCAGATCTTGGGATTCCTCTATGTTCACAGACTGTTGAGTAGGAGCCCTGGTCTCTAACCTGCTGACCTTGGGTTCGCCAGCATCTGCAGCTCTGAGAATTAGGAAAGGACTCTAACCTGATCCACAAAAGTAGGACATTACAGCCTCTACAACTGCATGAGCTGTTTCTCTCTAAATACATGAGGTCCTACAATTAAATCCTCAAACTTAATTGTTCTAAGTGCTACATACCTCACTCCTGAATATCATTATGGTCACCTCCGAAGTGCTCTCCTTGGGAAGCTATGCACCAATACCAGTGCCTAGTCCACCTTTCAAAGCAATTTTGGAACTCTTTCTGGAATGGCCATTGCGCATGGTGGCATGGTGGGAAGTTTACAGACTTAACTGTACCGTTGTCTGTTAGGGAATTTTTTGCCTGTAAACAAATAACTATATTGGAGTATCCTACTTACTCACCTGACCTGGCCTCCCATGACTTTTTTCTTGATCCTAAGATAAATAAAATATTGAAAAGAAGACATTTTGATGATATTCAGAACAACAAGGATAATACAATGACAGCTCTGACAGCTATTCTTGAAATAGAGTTCCAAAACTGCTTTGAAAGGTGGACTAGGTGCTGGAGTTGGTGCATAGCTTCCCAAGAGGAGTACTTTGAAGGTGATCACAGTGATAGTCAGCAACGAGGGATGTAGCACTTCTTCTAGGATGAGGTCACCAACTTAACTGTCAGACCTCATACTTACATGTTTTACTGGTTTTGCTTCTCTAGAGAACCCAGCCTAAGACAGATAGGTATAAGAACTTCCATCTTTCAACTCTGAATCATTAGTCAAAATGTTACCCTGATTTGCAAATTATATATAAATAAACTTCAAACAATTGGTATCAATGGATAACTGACTTTCATTTTAACACCAGATAATTAAATAATTAGATAATTAAATTTAATCTTTCTTATCTAGACCTACCTTCACAGTCTGTGAGTAGGAGCCGTGCTCTCCAACCTGCTGACTTTGGGTTTACAGATCTCTATCTCAGAGAAATCTATTTTCTATACGACCAGTCATTGTTACTTTTGAGCTTTTATTTTGCTTAAGTGTAAATACTTATCTGCTTACAAACGTGTTACATATTTCAGCAATATCTAAATGTGTATCGTTTGTATGCATATAGGAATAGTGTCGAATATTAATCTTTTTAAAATGCTACACAATGCTGACGTGGAGAGCTTGTTTCCTTAGACAACACACTTTCCCACACATACATTCTTGGCACTACTAGCAGCTCAAAGCAAACTAAGCACATATTTTTGCAACAGGATTTTCAGACAAAGCTAATTTAGAAAGCATAAAAACTAGATGAAAATATGCTCTTTCACTCCTAACAAAAAAAAAGACCTGTTGTGGTCAAGCAGATTGCGACTCATAGCGATCTTATAGGACAAAGTAGAATGGCCTCGTAGTTTCCAACGAATGTGTGGTGGATTCAAACTGTCGGCTTTCGGTTAGAAACTATAGCAGTTAACCACTAAGCCACTCGAGTTTCCTCACTCACTAAAGAGTGTAGACAAAAAATTATCCTGGAATTTAAAACGAAAAAACAAACTCAACTCCCAGCAAAAGAGGCAAGAAAAGTATGCCAGCAGCTATTTAAATCTTCTCCCATTCCCAGTGACATCGGAAAGTCTACTCTTCTAAGAATTTTACATTATTTTGCAAGCTAGTGCACTGAGCAAGGGGCATGGTGGATAAATCGAACATTCATGCTAACTGTGTGGTATCAGCTTTTATCAAATTCCTATCTGGAAATGGATCCAGTCCTCACCTCCATCCTTGTTACCAGCTGCTCCAAGAGGCAGTTGCCTAGGGCCAGGTCAAGGGGTACCAGCCACAAGTATAAGAGTCTACAAAACTCCCTGCACTTCATACCAGCATCTCTCTCTCATCCCTTGATACCTGAGGCCAGGTCAGTGGGCAACGTGCTCATGTTCAGAAATTTACCATTTCCTCCACTTCAGAGCAGCTGACCCCCTGGCTGATGTTAGCCACCAAGAGCAAAGTCAGGGCACACAAGTTGAAAAGACACAGTTGTTCAGACGACCAAATAGGCAGATGCCAGCCTCTGCTGGCTTACTGCCCCCATGGTTCATTAATACCCGGAATGTCTTACAAAATAAAGAATATCTATATTTACAGCTACTGATTTATTATAACCAGAAAGAGACTCATAGGTGAGGTCCAAAAGGGGTCTTGTGATATGGCTTCCCTGTCTCCACGGATGTGTAAAGCTCTCCAGTTCATAGATGTTCTTCTCTAACTATGAAGTCCAAGGACCTTCATGTGCAAAAGTTAAAAAGGAAGCCTCTTATGAAATTGAGGCCAATTGGCACAACTAGCATTTTGCTAAGAGGGCTCTCTGCACCCCACATTGGTGAGTGGCGTCTGGGGTCTTAAAAGCCGCCAAGCTGCCATCCGAGGGCACAGCAAATGGTTCCAACTCAGCAGGAACGGATGCCCACCGAGGACCAATATGACATGGGGTAAAGACAACCCAGAAGATAGAAAGACCCACATCAGTGGGTGCCTACATCGACTTGGGACCAGAAGAACCGGAGGGTGCCCAGCCACCACCAGCAATAGCCGAGATGGAGCTCACTAAGTTGAGTCTCACTGGCAACACAAGAATAAAAAGGGGTGCATCCTGAGATCTCCACTAAAAGACCGCAAATGATGGTCCAGTGGTTTCGGGGTTCCCCTGGGAGCATGGCCCATGGCCCTGATGCTGCCCTTGCCCGTAAATCATAACGAAGGTCTACTTTTCTGACACGAATGGATTGGACTTGGTGATGCAGAGTGACCATATATTGGATGCACTTTATGGTTCTATACATCTATAGGATATTAGCCTGCTGACCTCTGGCTGGAGGAAGGAGAGTGGGTGGAGAGGAGTGCAAAGGAGACTGTTGGGAGGATGAGACATGTGTGAAGCAGAGAGGAAGAGTGTGCTGTCACCGGGCCAGGGAGAGCAGTGGAAGCTGCACATAAGTGGGCATGTAAACTTATACGGGAATGTACACTTTCACTCAGTCATATTAAATTAAAAAAAAAAAAAAAAAAGGAAGCCTTTTAGCTGTTTCCCTACCTAGTCACGGTTGGGGCCTCCCTGTACAGTCATAATGGAATCAAGCACTGAATATGCACGCAAGCTAGACTAAACAATGCCTCCCTTCCTTCCTGAGGTTAGCAGATGATGTTATGATTTGTGCAGCCACCGTTCATTTTAAAATTCTCAGGAGTGCTGGTTGATTTCAGAAGACAAAGACACCTGGACTACTTAGGAACTGACAATGGCTATCTTTGGAGAACCAAAGACAAGGGCCAAATAACAGATAGCTGTTATTATCCTGTTTTACAGCAGGAAGACAAGTTCAGAGAAATTAGATAAGATCATGCAGCAAATAACTAATCAATGATTACTAAGTGCATTTCATTATTACTGAAGATAAACAAATGAAAAAAAAAAGCCTTTGCCCTCTGGAAGTACAGCAGTCAATAACATGTAGTGCTACTTCAGCTACTGAAACTCCTGCAGAGCACCCTTCTACTCGAACACACACGGGGTTGCTACAAGTCAATGTCAACTGTTTTCTTGGAGACTGCTAAGTGTCTCAGAGAAAAATAAAGCAAGGTAAATAAACAAGGAATGCAAGGTTTTACCGGTGATTTGAGGAAGGCACAATGTACAAGTGTCAATTGCTTAGGAGAGACCTAAGGAAGTAAGGAATACCAGCAGTGTTTTCTGGAGCACAGGGGAGAGCGAATACAAAGGCCTTAAGATAAGAGTGCATTTGGCAGGTTCAAAGTATAACAAGTCTGCCACTAGGAAATGGGCAGAATGAGTAAGACAGAAAAGGAAACTATGTTAGAGAAGTAATGTCTTAGAGCATCAAATACACTTTAGAGACCCAGGGCATAGTCAGGCCTTCAGAGAGGAAGCCAATCAAGGTTTTGAGAATCACAGTGAGGAGTGTGATTCATAGAAGAGGAGTGTTCTGTCTGTTTTCTGAAGAGTAAATAGTGTTGAAGGAATAAGGAAGCTAACAAGGGACACCAGTCAGCGGCCTACTACATTGACATAGGTGACAACAGGGCACAAGGCACTTTGAAATTTAGTAGTTTTAAAAAACAACTATTTGTTATTTTTCACAGTTTTGTGGTCAGTAATTTGGGCGATCATCAGATGGACTGTTTTTCTACTAAGTGCTAGTATCTGACAACTTGAACATGGTGGAAGCGTTTAAGAAGAATTTATTCACACACAGGAACTCTGCCTCTTAGCAGAATTTCTCTCTCTGTAGTCTCATCATTCAAGAGTCTATCCTGGGCTCACTCACACAGGAATCAGAATGCTCCAAAAGAGCTAAGAAAGACTCTGGAAGTCATACAGCAACACTTCTGCCACATTTTATTGGTCAAAGCCAGTACCTCACCAGCCCAAATTGAAGGAGTGGGTGAGCAGACTCCACGCCCCTCTGTATTTTTGTACTTTAGATACAGGTTTACAGAACAAACTAATTTTTCACTAAACAGTACACATCATGACACTGGTTAACAACCCCACAACAGGCCAACACTTTCCCTTCTCAACATCTGGTGTCCTGCTACCAGACTTCCTGTCCCCTCCTGCCTTCTGGTTCTTGCTCCTTGGCTGCATGCCCCTTTTGCCTCATTTTGTTTTATAGATCTACCCAGTCTTCGGCTGAAGGGTAAATCTTAGGAGTCATTACACTACGGAGTGGCAAGGGTGTCCAGGGGCCATACTCTCAGGGTTTCTCTAGTCTCCACCAGGCCAGCAAGTGTGGTCTTCCTTTTTAAGTTAGAATTTTGTTCTACATTTTTCTCCAGCTCTGTCCAGGACCCTCTGTTGTGACTTTTGTCACAGCAGTCAGTAAGTGGTCGCTAAGCACTATCTAGCTGTACTGGATGAGGTCTGGTAAAAGGTTAGGTCTGGCAGATGTGATCCATTAGTCCTCTGGAGTAATTTTTCCATTTTATCGTTAGTTTTTTTCATTCTTCCTTGCTCCTGAATGGACTATCCAAGACGGCTGTTCACAGGCTTTTAAGACCCCAGATGTTACTCACTGAAGTAGAATGTAGAACATTTTCTTTATAAACTATGTTATACCAGCTGAGCTGGACGTTCCCCAAGACTATGGTCCCAATAGCCCTGAACCTAGCAATTCTGTGGCTGCAGGAGTCTGGCTGTGCCTCGCACTTTCATGATCTTACCTTGTACAAGCTGTGCTGGCTTCCCCATACTTTGTACTGTCTTATTAACTTCACCAAAGTGAACCACTTATCCACTGTCTAGTGATTTTTCACTCCCACCCCTCTCCTCCTTGGTAACCACCAAAGTGCTTGTTTTTTGTGTGTATAAGTCTTTCCATGAGCTTTTACAGCAGTAGTCTCATACAGTATTTGTTCCTCTGTGATGAACTTATTTTACTCAGTATAATGCCCTCCAGTTTCCTCCGTATTATCAGATGCTTCTCAGATTTATCACTGTTTTTTATCGTTGTGTAATACCCCACTGTATGTACCACAGTTGGTTTATTCACTGATTTGCTGATAGGCATCTAGGTTGTTTCCATCTTTTTGCTATTATGAAGAAGGCTACAATCAACATAGGGATGCATATGTCTATTCATGTATTTATTTCTCTGGGATATATTCCTAGGAGTCAGACTGCTGGATCATACAGTATTTCTATTTCTAGCTCTCTATGGAAGAGCCGTATTGTTCTCCAAAATGGCTGTATCACTTTGAATTCCCACCAGCAATACTAAGAGTTCTGATCTCCTTGTAGCCTCTCCAACACTTGTTATTTCCTATTTTTGTAATCTGTTCCAGTAATGCCAGGGTGAGACGGTATCTCATAGTGGCTTTGACTTTCATTTTTCTAATAGCTAGTAATCACGAGCATTTCCTCTTATATCTGTTGGACACATGAATGTCTTCTTTGTTTACCCATCTTTTGACAGAGGACACACAAAATATTGTGGCCATGTCTTGATCTACACTAGGCAGAAACCATGATGATTTGAATGAGCACAGCTGCAGCGGCAGTGGTGGGAAGCAACTGGAGTTTTGTATATGTAACAATGAAATCTGCTGATTTAATTGGATGTAGAATGATTTTTTAAACCCAAGGAAGTGAAAGGACGAAACTGTCCCTTTACTGAGCAAGGGTAGACTTGGAAATGCAAGTTTAGAAGAAGAAAAAAAAGAAAACCTCAGAGTTTGGGTTTAGACATTATGAGGTTTAAATCTCAATTAAATATCCATGTAAAGAGGTCAAGTATATAACTGGGTACTAGTCTGGACTCCAGCATGCTATTTCTTCTTTGCTAAAAATTTTAAGTGGCCAAAGGGAGGAAGAATGCTTTTACTTGCACTATTAAAAACCTGTCATCACAGGTCAATTCCAACTCACAACAACCCTACAGGACAGAGCAGAACTGGCCCGTAAGATTCCCAAGGAGCAGCAGGTGGACTCAAACTACCGACCGAAGCTCTGGAGCGCTTAGAAACTGCGTGATCAGGGCTCCTTATTTGCATACTAGGATATGAAGTTTTCCCAGACAGTCTAACCAAGTTTTTAAGTTGTCCAGTATCTTTTCCCTCCACTTGTTTTATCTTTCAAGAAAGCAATAAAGCTCCAAAGAAGGTTCAGTTTATATGATACTGTAAAAGTTCTTTTTCTTTTTTGTATATGTATCTAGAGCTGTCATGTATCCGTTTGCTACCGGTTATCAGAAAATGGTAACAGGTTAACTTATTAGCAGACATTCCTCATGCCTCAGTATCCCTAGAGACTCGTTCTGGGATCACTGCAAGAACCCCAAATTCTCAGATGCCCGAGTCCCTCATATACAATGGTGAGGTATGCATATCCACTCGTATGCTTTAAATTATCTCTAGATTACTTAAAATACCTAACACAATGTAAATGCCACATAAACAGGAGTTAGTGCTCACACTTAACACTGCTTTCTCAATCTTTGCAAACAGGAACCAGAAACACCATTTTTGCAGTTGTGGGGGCAGCACTAATACTTCCACAAGCTTCAGCTTCTTTCTGTTTTACTGCGTGAATGCTTGATTTATTCTTACTGACCTCACAGCCCATGTCAGCAAGCAACATGTCATTTTTCAAAAGATCCGAGATTTTTATTTTCTTATTAAGGAAAAGCACTTGATGCTCCCACTTAGCCTTTGAGGGATAACTCTGACCACTTAAATTCCCTTTTACGGGCGTTTTTTCACAGAAACAAAGGGCGCACACAACACAAGCAGCAAACTAACGAGACCCATGGGAGGCAAACAATGCTCAAACAGTGAGCGCCAGAAAGAGACTGAGGCTCCGGGAGACGGTGGGAGACCATGCTCGGAGATGCTTACACATCCTTTCTGTTTGTGTGGACACAGCGGAGGGCTCAGGGCACAGCAAATTCAAGTTTTACTTTTTGGGAGCTTTCTTTTTAAATACTTTCTTTGGTACGTAAGCTGAAATATAATCGATCTTTTTTTTTAATACTTTCATTCCATGGTTGGCTGAATTTGTAGATGTGGAATCCACGGATTCAGTGGGCCTAATGCAGTTGTACAAAGCACCACCAATCTGTCAGCCTGCAGAACTGTGGTGGCTTGTGTGTTACTGTAATGCTGGAAGGTTTGTCACTAGTATTTCAGATATCAGCAGTCACCTGTGGTAGAAGAATTTCAGTAGAGCTTCTAGACAAACAGGGGCTAGGCAGAGAGGTCTGGCAATCTACTTCTGAAAATCAGCCACTGAAACCTAATGGATCACAACAGAGCACTCTCCAACTCATCTGCTTTGAATACATCATCAGGAAGGAGCAAATGCATCATGTTCAAAGTAGTAGGCCAGTGAGGGCAAGAGAGACAGTGAGACAGACGGGCACACCAGCCACAACTGCCTCAAACATGATGGTGATTCTGAGGATGAAGAAGGATCAAGAAATGTTTCTTTCAGTTGTAAATAAGGTCAACATGAGTTGGAGTCAATTTAAGAGCGGCATCTATCCAGTCATCATGTCTTCAGAGAAAGAGCAGGCTGCAGAATGCAAACAAAGAGGTCTGCAGGTCACAAAGCTTGCAAAGGAGCCCTGGGGACACAGTGGTTAAATGCTCTCTTGGCTGATACCTGAAAGACCGGCAGTCTGAACCCACCAGCCACTCCACAGGAGGAAGACAGGACACTCTGCTTCCACACCGACCACACACAGGCTTGGACACCCGAGGGGACAGCTTCACTCGATGTTACAGTATTGCCATGAGTCAGAATTTGAATTGGCAACAACAGTTTGGTTTCGTTTGGTTAGAGCTTTCACACAGAAGCCCTAGTGGCACAGCGGTTAGGGGCTCAAATGCTAACCAAAGAGTCCATGGTTCAAAACCACCAGCTACTCTGTGGGAGAAACAGGTAGCAGTCGGAAATATTACAGCCTCGGAAACCATATGGGGCAGTTTTTCCCTGTACTACAGTGTCACCATGAGTCACAAATGACAGAACGGCAACAGGTTTTTTTATAACAGTAAGTCAGCACCTGAAAACAGATTAGGAAATACAATATAAAACTAATACAAGGTTCTTTTTGCTTTTGTTTTTCTGAAATTCTAACTCATGCTTTAACTTTCTCTGTAATTATGTCAAACACAAGGATGAGATTTCCGAGAGTCAATTCTGTCTTTAAAAAAAAATTAGTGGAATGTCAAAGAGTCATTATTTCATAATCTGATAACAGCAGAGTATGCATTATCAGTAGCCTTTGATCCCCCAAACTGGTGAAATATATGTTCTGTAATATAATTTAATTAGCACTGTAAATGTGGATGTTTGTGTGTTCCAACACATTCAAAATGATTCAAGCGAGTTTACTGTATACTTTAATCCAACACATAGTTTTTGAAAGGTACTCGAGTTTCAGGCTCTCGAGTAAATACAAAGATGAATAGGACCCAGTCATACCATGAGTTCTGTAATCAGGATTACTCAAGTTCTTAAAATAAATATAAGGAAGTGCATACTTTTTTGTATGCTTGAATTCAATGCACAAAGGATTTAAGGATGTGTACCAGAAGTATGAGTCAGAATCGACTTAATGGCAACTTTTTTTTTTTTAAGAACTAGAAGTATATTCTTAAATTATAAATTTGATTTAAAACTGAATATAATTCAGTATGGGAAGAGAAAAATATTGATACATGCATGATACAATACAGACAAACCTGAAAAACACAGCCAAAAAAAAAAAAAAGATTACACTGGAACATAAAGAAAATGAAATTCTTTACAACTAGAAGAATACACAGCATCATGGTAAATGGTGAAGAAACTGAAGTTGTTAAGGACTTCAGTCGTCTGAAATCATCAATGCCCAGGGAAGAGGAACTCAAGAAATCAGGTGACATACAGCAGTGAGAAAATCTTCTGCAAAAGACCTTTTTACAGTGTTAAAAAGCAAAGATGCCACTCTGGTGACTAAGGTACATGTCCCCCAAGCCACTGGCGTTTTCAGTGGCCTCCTATGCATGTGAAAGTTAGACAGTGTAAAGGACAGACTGAAGGAGAATGAATACATTTAAATTGTGGTGCTGCTGAAGAACAGTGAATATATCAAGGACTGCCAAAAGAATAAACAAGTCTGTCTTGGAAGAAGTACTGCCAGAATGCTCCTTATTAGTGAGAATGGCAATAAAACAAAATGACAGCTAAAGGGCCCAACAGTCGACAGACAAGGACTAGAAGGCAGGAGAGGACAGGAAAGCCAGTAACAAAGAACTCAAGTTCAAGAAGGGAGAGCGGTGACTTGTCATGGGATTGTTAATCAATCTCATAAAAACTGTTTAATGAGAAAGCAATTTGTTCTGTAAACCTTCACCTAAGGTACAATTTAAAAAAAAAAAGTGAGGATGGTGAGACCTTGTCTCTAGGACTTCAGATCTGTTATCAGGAGGGACCAGTCCCTGGAGAAGGATATCAGGCTCAGGAGAACACAGGATCAGTGCAAAAGAGGAAGGCCCTCAATAAGATGGACTGACACAGTGGATGCCACAATGAGTATAAACACAGCAACAACTATGAGAATGGTGCGGGACCAAGCAGTGTTTTATTCTTTCACACACACGGTCACCATGCATCAGGACTCAGCTCAACAGCACCTTACAAGAACAAACAACTTATGCCAAAGAAGAATTCAAAAATCAAATTAGGGCCATGTAAGACACAGTAATTGATCTCTATTTGCCTGGAGCAACAAGAAAAGTGGCAGAGTCAGGAACAGGGAAAGAAAAGGGAATGTGTGGCTAGTTACCTCTATGGACAACTGTCTCCTCTGCCATGACAGCAGAAGTACAGGACGCTGCCAGCTGCCATTACTGAACATTTTGATCTAAGATTGTACAGACAAATCTAGATCAAAAGGAGGAAAATGCAAAATAAAACTTATTCTCATGGAATCCAGTTTTTCTGGAGCCATGGCACCTACATGAACCCCTGAAACTACTGCCCTAATATTCCAAGCTTAAACAAAAAATATCCCCTAAAATCTTCTTAAAATCAAACAATAGTTTAGCTTGGCTAGTAAAGAATGTGCCCTGAGCAGTAAGCCCTTTTAAGTGTCTACACGAGACCAAAGTGACAACAGCAACTTGAAACAGGCAGAACACTGGAAGGCAGTGAATTTATTTTAAGAGGAACCATGCAGAAAAATGAGGGACAGAATGACTGTACAACTTGACGAGTGCAGTCAGTATCACTAAACTGCACATGTACAAACTTGGTGTTCATTTTTGCTATATGTATTCTCAGCAATATCATTTCTAAAAAGTAAGCTTAGATGCTGCCCTTTCCCATAAATTATAACAAAGGTCCACTCTTTGGACAGGAATGGATTGGACTTGGCAGTGCAGAGTGACCATATATTGGAAGTACTTTATGGTCCTATACATCTATAGGATATCATCTTGCAGACCTCTGGCTGGAGGAAGGGGAGTGGACGGAGAGGAGGGGAAAGGAGACTGTTGGGAGGATGAGACATGTATGGAGCAGAGAGGAATAGTGTGCTGTCACCGGACAGGGAGAGCAGTGGAAGCTGCATATAGGTGGGCATGTAAATTTATACGTGAATGTACATTTTCACTCAGTTATGTTAGATAAAAAACATAATAAAATAAATATATAAATAAGTAAACTTAGAAAATACTGTGGATTGAATGAAAATGAAAACAATGTATCAAAATGGATGGGACATGGCTAATGCAGTATTTATGGGTGAAATTATAGTACTAAATATCTAAAAAATAAAAAAAGGGGGTTGAAGTGTTTGGAGATTCTATATAAACAAACTAGAAAATGATAGGCAAATCAATCTCAAAGTAAACAGAAGGAAATAATAAAAACCGCAGAACAGAAGATAAATAATAAAAACCCATTGCTGCTGAGCTGATACTGACTGAAAAAAGATAAAGGGCATATTCTTCCTCGGGCAAATCACGTAATTCACCTGAGACACAGTTTCCTCAGAAATAAAATAAAGGGACTGAATTAGACCACTTCCAGCATCTCTTGAAATGTTAAGATCCTTTACATGCCAAAGAAGAGGTACACGTCGACTACAGAAAAACCTGCAAAAGCTGGAACATGTCTAAGATGGAAGCCTGTCAGAGAAGGAAAAGTATTTTCCAGTAATAGAGAGAGGCAGAAAAGTGGTAAGACTGTATCTGTCAAAAATGAAAAACTTGAGAGACTGTGAAAAACAAGGCAGTTCCACTGAGTTCTGGATCTCACATGTTTCACTGTATCAACAGCTGCAAGTGATCTGAACAACAAGGTGTTCTGATAAAACTCTGGGAACTTGACTTTTCCTAAAGACAAACAAAACCCCAAACTCCCGGAACAACAACAAAACCATCTTGACAAAAAGGAAAAGTTGGTAAATCTATCTGTTATGGATTAAATTGTGCCCCCCACCAAGTGTCCACTTGGCTAGGCCATGATTCCCAACCCAGGGCCATCGAGTCGACTGCTACTCACAACGACCTTATAGAACACAGTAGAACTGATCCATAGTTTCCAAGGAGCACCTGGAATTTGAATTGCCGACTTTTTGGTTAGCAGTCGTTGCCCTTAACCATTAACGCCACTAGGGTTTCTAAAGAGTGCCTGGGGGGGGGGGGCTTCAAATCATCAACCTTTTGTTAGTACTGAACACTGCCACCAGGGCTCCTTACTGTAATTGTAGCCCCCCAAACAAGCAATTCATTAATGACAACTTCAAGTTTAAAGGCAACCTACTGAAACCAGGATCTTTACTTCCTGAAGTGTACTGCATGGGCGGAAACAGTGGTGGCACCGTGGTTAACTGCTACGGCAGTTTTGAATCCACAACTCACTCCTGGGAAACACTATAAGGCAGTTCTACTCCGGCTATAGGGTCCCTATCAGTGAATCTCAATAGCAAAGGATTTTTCTGTTTGTGCAATGCGTTGTCGTTTTTCCCTTTGAAATTAGGTGAAACTGCAATACTGAAAATTACCGAGGAAATAAGACATAAGATAGGATCCCAAATCCGAAGACGTAAGAAGAAGAAACATAAACCCCCGCATTTGTCAATGAAAAGAGAAGCAGGGTATGTATCATGTCACCCATTCCGCTTACTTAACGTTTTGAATAAGGTACTGGATTCAGACTGGAAAGAAATGAACTTTTAAAATGGGTCAAGTATCCAAGCAACCACCTAATATCACTGGCCGGCAGTCAGTCATTGGAAGCTCAAACTCAACTACTTCCAGTACAAGAGGCAATGATAGGACTCTCCTGCCGCCGCAGCCGCTCTTCAGGTACCAGCCGTTTCTTTTAGCGATGTTTGAACAAGAAAAAGCCGGAGCACACAGATTCGTTCAATAAATAAATATACAACAGCACAAAACCAAACAAAAACCCTACCCCCCCAAAAATACAACTGAGAAAAAAAGACAAAACAAAACAGAAAAACCTTCTAGGAAGCTCAGTCTCCTCCCGTTCGAAAACAACATCCTTCCGAATATTTCTTCCGAGAAGGAGGAACTTCCCCGATAACCGCAGACACCAGGAAGCCATCACCGCCGCCCTCCGCTAACACCCCGAGTTCCGGAAAGCGCCGGAAGGCGGCGCTGCGCCAGTCCCCCAGCCGCCGCAGGCCCGGAGCCGCGCGCGGGCTCAACAAAGGGAGAGACCTGAGTGGGCTCCTGCCTGTCGGGGAACTCAGGTGTCGACGCGGCCGGGGATCAGCACCTGGGGCTGGCGCTGAAGCAGCAGCAGCCGACCCGTGAGGCGCGGCCGCTGCAAGCCGGGCGAGAGCCGGCTTCAGGCCCGCGACGGGAGCGGCCGGGACCGCAGAGGCCCCGTCTTTCTAAACAAGCGCGGCCACCACGCCCCGGCCCGGCCGGCGCTTCTGGTCCCACCATCCTTGGCCAGGTGGCCCTTGACCCCCATCCTGCTGTCCCGTCCAGGTGGCTGCTGAGCCTCCATTCCCACCGTCCCGAAGCCAGGAGACCCCAGCCCCGCCGCTCCTCCTCCGCCTCGCCAAGCAATTTGGTACTTACACACGCACAGCTCCACCACGTACGCGTAGTAGGACCAGACGACCACGAAAGCGATGAAGATCACCGGCACCCAGCCCACGCTTCGCTGGCAGCAGCGCCAGAACGTCCAAGGCGCCATGTTCTGTGGGCGACGGCCGTGCCGAGCGGCCCGTGGTCTACAAGCTCGCCAGGTCTCCGGCGGCGACAACGCGGGCACCCGCGGCGAGTCCTCGCCCAAGTCCTCTTCCTCCCGGGCAGGGCTCACAGAGTCGAAGGCTGGGAACGCCCCCGCGGCTCCTCCCCTCACGGCCCCGCCCCTGCCCCTCGTGCCGCGGCCGCCCGCCAGCCGCAGCCGGTAGCCGCTTGTCGCCGCGCCATCGGGGGCGGGGCTTCCGCAGCGGGGAGGCGGGCGCGGTGGCCGGCGGAGGGCTTGAGTCCCGGCGGGACGCAGGTAGGTGGCTGGCTGCCCTTCCCCGTGCGAGGAAGACCCCGCGACGTAGGCGAGAAACGCCGCTTTGATGATGAAGCAGTCGGAATTCTGGAAGGGGTGGTCGCTACGGAGAGCGCTCCTTCGCTGATTCGTGGCCCGGGTCCTTCTGACCTCCTTGTGTACTGATCTCGCTCGCCTGAAGTCCCGTAACTGTTAAAAACCAAAACAATACAAATTGTCCTGTTCTTTTTCCCTTCCAACTCTAACAAGCCTACGATACACCCTAGGCGGGAATGTAAATTATTTTGTTACAAAGCTCCTCCAGTGATTCTGAGGCTCGTCTTTGGGTAAGAACTCTTCTGCTTGAAAACTTTTTGATCCATGTTTCAGTGGGAAGCCGTACATTTTTCAAAGATAGAACTGGTAGATGCTTGAGTTATAGGATGGAAGCCTTGCCAGAGTCTGTCACTTTCATTTGAAGCCCAAACTGAGTCAGGAAGAGAGCATGCAAAGGCCCCGCTCCCTGCCCCCCGAGTAAATACTAGAATTTTTCGGTTCCGGAATTTATTTACAACTAGAGAACCTTGGAAAGCAATGGCTTGCTATCGTAACAGAACCTAGAAGCATCACTGTGCATACATCATAATAGATGGTCAAAAACATTGGACGTGATTCCAAATATACTAATTCCAGTTACGAGTATGTTACTTTTGTTTAGACGGAGATTTTAAAATTTGGTATAGTTCAGCAATGTCTTTGAAACAGATCTGTTTATACTGTGATATAAAGGTAGTAAAGGTAAATAATATTTAGTCACTGCACACTGGTATTTTAAGAAGTACAAAATATTCTTCCATATCTTATGCCTTAAAACTCACATTTATTTACTGTCAAAGTTAGCACAAGATTCAGGGCATTCAGGTGAATCGAATTCAACTTGTTTGCCTGAGAGGCTGATACGGAGGATGTCTGTTACCTAACCTGCTGCGGTGGAATCCGTTCCAACTCTTTGCCACTCCGTAGCACAGACTAGAACTGTCAGAGGGTTTCCAAGCAGCAGTTGGTAGATCAGCAGCCATCGCTCTTAGTCACAGTACCACCATGGTTCCCTTTGTCTAGTGCTGCTATAGTAGAAATGACTTTATAGTAGAAATGACTGAATGACTTTAACAAACGAATTTATTTTCTCACAGTGTACAAAGCTAGAAGTCTGTATTCAGGTTGCCACCCTTTGGGAAAGGATTCTGTCCTTGGCTCTAGGGCAAGGTCCTTGTCTCTTTAAAGCATCTGTAGGTACTGTGTTCTTTTGCTCCTTGGTGATCTTCACGTAGATTGACACCTATTTTGCCTCATCTCTACTTGTTTGCTGGTCCTAATCTACTCTTTTTACATCTCACAGGTGATTGGCTTAAAGTGAATCCTGCACTAGTATGGTTTGTAACAAAGAAAACCCTTACCAAATGGCGTTATAACAGCAGGCATAGAGATTAAGATTTACAACACATATTTGTGGGGACACAATTCAGTCCGTATCAGAGGGTTAGGCTTTGAGATGGAATTTGGATTAATCTGATAGAACATAATTTAAAAACGTTTTATCCTCTTGTCATCGCTGCAAGTCAGAATCACCCTACTAAAGCTTAGCACAAATAGCAGGACCTCCAGAAGCCCTTCTTGGTCACATCATTTGGAAATAATCTCTTTCTGTTCTGCGTTTTTAAAAATAACATGTATAAATCATTTAGATACTAATTGGAAATAAGTACCGTGTAATCTCCTAAAGGTAGACAGTATTTCTTACAACATTCTGTTTTTCCACAATGCCTGAAACGTAGGAGATATTTAGTAAGTATTTTTTGAGTGGGCATTTTAAGGCTTCTCTTGTTATCTAGCTATTATGCTAACATAGGGAGTCACCAACCAGATCACTTTCTTTTCTGGTTTCTAAACAGCTGCCACATGCTCTAAGAAGAAGTTCACTCTGTGGGATCAAAAAAATATTTCCAGTTTGTTTCATTGTCTTAAAGTCATTCCAATGAGGGTGTTGAGGTCATGTAACTGATTAGACCCCACATGACCTTATTTAGGTTCTGGAGATCATGCTAGCAAGTATGATCTCCCAACAGGTGGCAAACTGGGTTTGCCCTCCCCGAAAACACAAGGATGCATCCTTTTTGGTAGTAAATGCCAGAGAAGTTTATTAAGGGAAAGTATGTTTCGAAGAGGGAACATTTCCGTGAGTGGAAACCTTGGTAGACCTAGCATAGATTTTGGGGGTGCTTTGTATTGGCAGACGCAGAGGGTGATGTCATAAATGGGAGGGGGAGGTAGCCTTTCGGGGAGAACTGCTGGTATGTGGGAGATTAGGTTCCTTAGGCAACCTTATCAATACCACCTGTGTTCAATAATGTTAACAACGACCTTTGTTATCCCTAGAAAATGTTAGATTCTGGAGTAACATATGTTAGTATGTGGCCTCAGCGATCAAGTTCCATAGCTAACATTGTGAAGGACACATGTTTTCTAACATTTTTCTTGAGAATTTTTCTACCTTAAGTAACTGTTCTGTACCATCAAGTCAATTCTAATTCATAGCAACCCTGTAGCACTGAGTAGAACTGCCCCACAGCCTTTCCAAGGCTGTAACCTGTATGGAAGCAGACTGCCTCTTCTTTGTCACACAGAGCAGCTGGTGGATTTGAACTGCAGACCTTTCCGTTAGCAGCTGAATGTTTAACCACCCTGCCACCAGAGCTTCTTAATTGGTAGAATCAATATAAAAATTAAGATCCACATTGTATTAAATGGAAAGAACTGGAAACAAAATGTTAGCAGCAGTGATTTCTTTTGTGTTTTCCACAATTCCATAAAAATTTGTTACTTTTATAATCATTTTAAAAAAGAAGACAATGGCTGGCACATAGTATCGGGTGGTAATTAATGACATTAAAATTAGTTTTATGCTGCAGTGCTTATGACTCTCACCACAGGCTTTTGAATCTCTCTAGTGTCCAGCTGTGCATATGTGAGAATGAGGTGGTTAGTCACGAACCAAAACCCACTGCCATTGAGTCGTGTGTCCGACTCATATCGATCCTATAGATCAGGGTAGAACTGCCCCATAGTTTCCAAGGAGCGCTTTGCAGATTTGAACTGTGGAACTGTTGGTTAGCAGACGTAGCATTTAACCCACCACACCACCAGGGTTTCTGTTAGACACACAGGAAAAGATATAAAACTGCTTCTCTATAGCTACCAACAATAAAATACTCCTAAGAGAATTTCAGAAGGGCTTTGTGTCTTACTGTAGCAACAAATGAACTAGGGAAATTTGTAAGGTGACTTTCTTTGCTAAGTACCCAGGAGAAGAGGAACAGGATCAAGTTTGGGGGCAGGGCGAGTGGAGGCAAAGGGGATGGACTTAGGGAGCTGGTTGGTGACCCAGAGCTGTTACCCAGGCAAGACCTTGCACTGTTTAAGTTCTGACTCATGTGAGAGCCCTCCACTCTTATTTACCAATAGTCTCCTGCCCCATCTTCTCACACTGATGCTTGCTTTCTTTCAGTTTGTACATATTCAGTTTATTCATTCAACAAATACTCTCTTGTTAGGGGTTTGGGATTCAAGAAGCGACGCAGATTCTCTTTAAAGGTTAAGTTTTATTAAAAATGTGCCCAATAGGAAAAAGACTGGTGTACCAGGGATGCACTCCAAACTGTGCAGAGCAAGGAGGCGACCCCAAGTTTTCTTAGCACCCAGTATTTAACCCATAAAATCGCAAGGTAGGGATGGGGAGCTGACCTTTGCATTGATTGGCTGAGGTTGGCTAAAGCCGTATGGAATTTCTGCAAGTTGCAAAATTTAGCTGTGGGTGAATGTGTTAACCACATTGGTGAATGTTTAGGTTGTAAAATATAACCAGGAATGGATGTTTTACTAGGCTGGCTCCAGGGATTATTTGCAAGGCTATCTCCCTCGGCCCTATTTGTTTTGGTGTAATTACCCTATGGTATCTCTTGTTATTTCCTGCTAAGTTAGTCCCTGGAGCTTATTATATGAATTTTTACTGCACTCTTCCTCTAAGTGGAGTTACTTATGTCTTATTTCAACACTCTGAATATCTGCTTAGTGCCAGGCACTGCACTAAATCTTTGCTCTTATGCAGCGTTTGTTCTTTATTATGTTCTGTTGAGTTCTGTTTTAGTCAGCTGGTACTGCTCTAACAGAGATCACACGTGGATGGCTTTAAAAAGAGAAGTTTTACTTTTCAGGGTCCTGCAAGCTAAAAGTCCAAATTCAGGGTGTCAGCAACTGGAGAAAGCTTTCTCTGCTGGCACTGGAGGAAGATCTTTGTCATTATACTTTCCCTGGACTACGAGCTTCGGAAACACAGGGACCCTGGTCCTTTCCAAAGGACACATTCAGCTCCTGATACTGTTTTCTTTCTTGTTGGTGTGAAGTCCCCAAATCTCTCTGCTAGGTGCTTTCTTTTATAACTCAAAAGACTGCCTCGAGGTGCAAAACAATTTCATACATAAAGCCCTGCCCCAGCAACACAACAGCACCCATCTACATGTATTAACATCATAGAGGCAGGAGTTCCAACACAGAACAACATCACACAATACCAGGAACCTAGCCAAACTGCTACAGATTTTTAGGGGAACACAGTTCAGTACATGACAGGTTCCATACCCTGGTTTGTGTAATCTGTTAGAAAAACACATTTGCTCATCACAAGGATAATTTCAAAGTTTAACATGGCAGTATAGAAACGGGAGAAGCTTTAGACACCATGATTTTAAAAAGGAAAGTTAAAATAGCCAGAATTTAATTCTTTTTGTAGAATTGATTTCTTCCTTGTCTTTTCTGCTGTCTTAAAAATTCCTGGCTTCCTTTGCCTAAGCTATGGCAGGAAGTCGCAAATTAACGGACAGGAGCCACCGAGAGTAATCTTTGCAGCTTTGGCAGCTTTCTTTAGGTATATCAAACAAATAGAGACACAAGCTGAGGACACTGAGGTGGAGGTACCAGCCAGCCAGAGACAGCTGAGGGCTCTGCAGCCCAGTCCAGGATGGGGTCCCTTCCCAATGTCCTCACTGTTCTATGGAGGCCCTGTGCTGGTGTGATGAGTACCTGCCCTATGTAACCCTGGCTAACCAGACCGATTCAGACAGGCCTGGAGAACAAAATATGGTTTCTGCCCCTGTGTTCTTGCCGGCAGAACACAGATAACAATGATGATATTCATAATAATGAAGCGTTTGATCACACACTCAAATAACCTTTCTCAGAGATTGGCTTTGGGGGTCAGGTAACGAGAATCTAGAGTTTTGTCCAGTAACAGCACAGGCTCTGCAGCTCTGCTGCCTTCCTATGCCCCAAACTCTTAAGATCTTATATAAGTGTTGTATATTTATCAAAACTACAGACTTTCTTCACATTTTATCTTTTTTTATGGGGTTTAAGTGAAAGTTGACAAATTTTCTAATTAAACAGTTAATACACAAGTTGTTTTGTGACGTTGGATACCAGCCACATGATCCGTGGACAGTCTGTTTCCATTCTGGTTTCCCTGTTTCCATTTGCCCCATTTTCCTGTCTCTCGCTGCCTTCCCTTCTTTGCTGTGGGGCTGGTGTGCCCATTAATCTCATATATATTATTGAACTATGAACCACATCCCTCATGTGTGTTACTGTGGGCCCTGGAGACCTGTCTAATCTTTGGTGAAGGGTAAACCTCAGGATGACTTCAGTACTGAGTTAAAAGGGAGTCCAAGGGCAGTATTCTTGGGGGTAGGGGCAGTATTCTTGGGGGCAGGGTACTCCAGTCTCTGTCAGATCAGCAAACCTGGTCTTTTTCAAATTCCATCAGATTTTCTACTGGTGTCCTTTTTCTGTTCTAGGATCCAGTCCAAGATAAAATATCTTTCCCTGTTTTTCATGGAAAACCCTTCTGAAAAGTACTGTTCAGGTATTTTGTAGAATGTCATCAGTTTGAGTTTGTCTGGTGTTTCTCATGATTAACTGGAACTAGAAAGTCAGACTGGGATAATGGGCTTGGGGAGAAGACCACAGAGGTGCTGCGCCTTTCTGTTTACACTGTATGGTATCTGCGTGACTTAATACCACTGACGTTAACCTTGATCACCCTATTCATTAGAAAGGAGTCCCAGGGAATTAAAATTCCACCTCCTCAAGGGAAGAATATCAAAGAATTTGTGAACACCTCTTCAAACCATTACAATACTTAGTAAATATTTGGTGGAAGGCACTTTAAGTAAGGCCATGCAAGTATCTTATTTCCCCTTAAAATCTCTACTACTAATTTCAGAATTCATCAGTGGTCCTTGACTATAGCAAGGAGGTTTTCTGTTTATTTGATGCACAGTTGTCTAATAATCTGCTTTCTGACTAATAAAATGCAGCCTAGAAAGGAAATTCAGGCGTTTGGCTGTCTTGAGAAAGTGACATGTGACCCTGATGACTACAGAAGTTTCTGGCTTGGTCACATTTACTGGGCACAATTCTAGAAGACTGTTGGCAGAAAGCTTCCTGGCCATGAGTCTTACACGTCAGTCCAGGCATGTTTTATGTTTCTCTCTTCATGTGGCAGCGACAGACAGAGGATAGTTACTCAATTACTGAATGAATTTAGGCCACAGGGCAAGATTGGGTTTGGCTGCTGCCATTCTAAACCTTTACTTGGGTGAGAGGCAAGGGATTAAATTACCATTGAATAGAAGGTTTTTAGGAAACACGACATAAAAAAAAAAACCTACTGTCGAGTCAGGTCTGACTCATAGCCATCCTAGAGGTCAGAGCAGAACTGCCCCCTAGAGTTTCCATGGAGTACCTGGTGAGTTTGAACTGCTGACCTTTTGGTTGGCAGAAGTAGCACTTAACCCACTGTGCCACCAGGGTTTCCAGATGTAACATAGCTCTGCCATTTCTGGTTCTGTGATATCTATGGTCTCTTTGAATTGGAAACCAGAGAGGTCCCTGGTAAAAACAGGAAAAGTAGACATGCCATCCTCAGACTTTGGAGGTTTGTAGGTTTATGTGTGGGCTAAGCATTTGAAACAGTCTTTGTAGCCATGTAGCCAGTCTGTGTTAAATATCTGCATAACATACTTGGATACTACTCCTGTGTGTGAATATTTAAACAGTTGCACTAGACTGTTGCATGTGATGAATCACTGTTATATGGCTTTTCTCGTCATGGTCTTTTAACTTCCACCCAAGTGGGACTATGCAAATAAAGTATTTGGAACCCTAATAAGAGGATTGGTCAGCTTTGTCATCCTGCTAGGCTTAAAATGAGCCATCTCAGAAGTGAGAGGGAAGGATGTCACCACCACCAAGGAAGAAGAACCAGGAGTAACATATGTCCTTTGGATCTAGGATCCCTGCACTGAGACCCTTGTGGACCCAGGAGACAGAGTTGTGGTGCCAAGGATGACAAGATGGCAAGAGGCAATGGTAGAGAGGTGGCAGCAGCAGGGGCAATAGGACTGGACTGTTAGGAGATGGGCAGGAGACAGAGTCAACCTGTAGACTAAGAGCTGAGGTGCCTCTGGGTACTTTGCTAACCCACGGAGCTGGAGCTGGAGCTGTGTGCATTCTGCTGAGGTTTGCTGGCCAAGTGGGATACCTCAGGTGTTTATCAGCAGAGCTGGAAGAGCTTTGTGATACTTGCCTGAGCAGGGCAGAGGCCAGACTGGGCAGCTGAGGGACTAGGGGAGAGACCTGCCTGTGTGCATGGCTGAGAGAAGACTGTCCTGATCCAGTTACTGTATCCTCAGCATCCCCGAACCTGACTGTGTCCTTTCACTTCCCTAATAAATTCCATGGTTGTCTATGAATTAATTCTGTGTGGCCTTTGCAATGAGTTAGGAACCCAGCAGAGAGGTAGACTGGTGTGCGAGAAACTGTTGGTGTCACAGTTGTTAAAGACGGCAGGGAGAGGAGGCATGTCTGACCTTCATCTTGTAGGAATCAGCCTTGGGATATTGACGTTGATTCTCTTTCTGGCTTGTGAAGTTAGAGGAGACCAGACACTGTCCCCATTCCATTTTTACACCTGTAAACTTTCTGAAGGCAGGACTAGGTTTGTTTTGCTTACTATTGCAAGCCCAGCACATTGCCAAGCACATAAACAAAATGAAACAAAACAAACTCATTGCTGTTGAGTTGATTGCAACTCATAGCTACCCTACAGGACAGAGTGGAACTGCCCCATAGAATTTCCAGGGAGAGCCTGGTAGATTCAAACTGATGATGTTTTCATTAGCAGCCATAGCACTTAAGCACTATGCCATCAAGGTTTCTGCCAAGCACATAGAATGCATTAAATCATATTGACAAGTGACTCATAATGGGGGATGTCTGTACTTTCTGTGCAGCCTTGGTGGCACAGAGGTCAAGAGCTTAGCTGCTAACCGAAAAAGTTGACAGTATGAATCTACCAGCCACTCCTTGGGAACCGTATGAGGCAGTTCCACCCTGTCCTATAGGATCATTATGAGTCAAAATCAACTCAACAGCAATGGATTTTAACAGGTACAGTTTTCTGCATGTTTAATCACAGAAGCAGTCTTGCATATATTGGATGTGCTCTCCAATACTGTCATGGTTGGAATTGTGTCCCCCCAAAAATGTGTGCAGCCACGTGGCTGGGATATGGTTCCCAGTATCTTGGGGCTGTCCTCCATTGTGTGGTTTTGCTAATCTGTATGTTAAAGGATTAGGGTGGGGCTGTGAATTCCTGCTGTGGGGGAAGTTTCCCTGGAGTATGGCTTGCCCCACCCTTAATGCTTTTAGCTTGCAAGGAATAAAAGGAAAAAGAAACAAAGGACAATTTGAGAACCTCGCTACCATCAAGCAAGCAGCACCGGGAGCAGAGCACGTCCTTCAGACCAGAGGTTCTTGCGTGAGGACGCTCCCTGGACAAAGACCAATGCAATACCGGACTTTCCTCCAGAGCCGACAAGGAGAAAGTCTTTCCCTGGAGCGGACACCCTGAATATGGACTTGCAACCTACTGGACTGTGTAAGAATAAATCTTTCTTTGTTAAAGCCATCCACTCTGTGGTATTTCTGTTAGAGCAGCCTAGCTGACTAAAACAAATACTATTAGAACAGTGTTATATTTCCTTTACAGTGTGAGGTAGAAGGATGTTTGCATAGGGATTTGACTGTGATATAGGATACTTTTGGGAAAAAAATGACTGTGGTTAAACAGTATTATGGGCATAATGGGAAAAATACAGATACAGAGTCAGTGATACTGAGATTCAAATGTCAGATTTGTCATTTATTAGCTATGTGATAGTGTGAAATTTACCTAAGTTCTCTGAGACTCATTTCTTCTGCTGTATAAAGGATAATAATGTGCATCTCATGCATTTGTCATAAGGATTAGATAAAATTTTATATATCTATGTATACATTGTATTTATATACAGGTGTATATGTAATGTGGAAACCTTGGTGGTATAAGTTACATGCTATGACTGCTAACCAAAAGGTTGGCAGTTCAAATCCAGCAGCTGCTTCTTGGAAACTCTTTGGGACAGTTCTACTCTGTCTGTAGGGTCACTATGAGTCAGCATTGACTCGATGGCAGTAGGTTTAGTTTCAGGGTTTATATATGTAATATAGGTGGCCCTGGGTGGTGTCTAAAGTTGATGGGCTTGGATGTTAACCAAAAGATTGGGGAATTGAGTATACCCAGAGGTATCTCAGAAGAAAGACCTGGTGATCTACTTCTGAAAAATCAACCACTGAGTAATCAGAGTAGACAGTTGTACTGTGACACAGTTAGTGTCATGTCACCATGAATTGGAATTGACTCAATGACAACTGATTTTTATATATGTGGTATAAGTTGACTTCTGATTTTCTTATATTCATACTTTGTACATTCCATATTTTGACTAATTAATGGATATTTGCAGCTGTTTCTTACTCATTTTGAATGCTGCCACATTAGCAAAGGAACGTCCTGAAAGCTTGACTCTACCTGTGTCATTAAGTTTGACTTAATTTGGGAGGCAGCTCTCCTCCAGTTGTGCTGTGAGTGCCTTCTAACCTGAAGGGCTTGTCTTCTGGCACTGTATCAGACAATGTTCCACTGCTATTTGTAAGGATTTCACTGGCTGATTTTTTCAGCTTGTTTTCCTAGTCTGTCTTAATCTGTAAGCTCACCTGAAACCTTTTGGTCAAGAGTGACCCTGCTGGTATTTGAAATACTGGTGATACAGCTTCCAGTCACAGCAACATGCACACCATCACGGAGTGACAAACTGAGAGGGACACTGGAAAACCTGACAGAATGCATAAAGATCCGTGTCTTAGGCATTAGTGAGCTGAAATTGACTGATACTGGCCATTTTGAAACAGACAGTCATATGATCTGCTATGCTGGGAATGACAAATTGAAGAGGAATGGCTTCACTTTTGTTGTGACAAAGAACATTTCAAAATGTATCATACAGTACAGTGCTGTCAGTAATAGGATAATATCCGTGTACCTACAAGGAAGACCAGTTAATATGATTATTATTCAAATTGATGCACCAACTGATAAGGTCAAAGATGAAGACATGGAAGATTTTTACTGTCTTCTGCAGTCTGAAATTGATGAAACATGCAGTCAAGATGCATTGATGATTACTGGTAAATAGAATGAGAAAGTTGGAAATGAAGACGGATTAGTGATTGGAAAATATGGCCTTGGTGATAGAAATGACACAAGCAGTCACATGATAAATTTTCATGACTAACAGCTTCTTCATGCAAATATTTTTTTTTCAACAGCATAAATGGTGACTACACACGTGGATCTTGCCAGATGGACTACACAGGAACTAAATGGAAAGAGATGGTGGAGGGTTTCAGTACCAATTAGTCCTATGCAAATTAGAACAATTTAAACAAGAAAATTAGAACAATTTCAAGAGAGCCAAAATATAACCTTGAGTATATCACATTTGAATATGCATAACTAAAAAAAAAATTTTGTTGCATAGATGAAGGTTTACAGGGTAAATTTGTTTCTCATTAAACAATTAATACTTATATTTTTGTGACATTGGTTGCCAACCCTACAACATGTCAACACACTCCCCCTCTTGACTTTGGGTTCCCTGTTATCACCTTTCCTGTCTCCTCCTGCTTTACTCTCCTTGCCTGAAGGCTGCTGTGCCCATTTAGTCTCATTTTGTTTTACGAGCCTGTTTAATCTTTGGCTGAAGAGCAAGTGACTTCAGTACTGAGTTAAAAGGGTGTCAAGGGTCCGTGCTGTCTGTGTTTCTCCATTCTTTGTCAGATCAGTAAGCTTGCTTTTTTTTTGTTGTTTGTTTTTTGTGAGTTAGAATGTTATTCTACATTTACCTCCAGCTCTGACCGAGGACCCTCTATTTTGATCCCTGTCAGAGTAGCTGGTGCTGGTAACTGGGCACCAACTAGTTGTGCTGGACTCAGTCTGGTGGAGGCTGTGATAGTTGCGGTCTGTTAGTCCTTTGGACTAACTTTCCTGTGTGACTTTTGTTTTCTTCATTCTCTCTTGCTCCAGGAGATGTGGGAACAGTGGAGTATCTTGGCAGCTCATGAACTTTTAAGACCTCAGACACTGCTCACATCCTACATCAAGGTAGGATGTAGACAGAATGTTTTGTTTGTAAATTAGATTATGCCAGTTGAGCCAGATATCCTCTGAGACTATGGTCCCCAGCCCTCAGCCCAGTAGTTTAGTCTCTCTAGGAGTTTGAATATAACCAAACCTTGCTTGGTTAAGTTGTGCTGGCTTCCCCAGTTTTGTGGACTGACTTCTCTAGTCTTAACTTACTCTTCACAAAAGTTATCACTTATCTATTATCTAGTCAATAATCCTCCATCTCCACTGCTTCCTTCTCTCATGACTATCAAATATTGTTTCTTTTTGTATGTAAACCTTTTCTTGAGTTTTTATAATAATGGTTTCATACAGTGTTTATCTTTTTGTCATTGACTTATTTCACTTGGCATAATGACCTGCAGATTCATCCTTGTGACGAGATATTTTGCAGATTCTATCATTATTCCTTATTCTTTCCTAATATTCCATTGTGACTGTGTATCATAGTTTGTTTATCCATCCATTTGTTGCATTGTTTCCATCTTTTTGCTGTTGATACTGCTGCAGTGAACAGGACTGTGCATAGCTCTGTGTGGTGGCTTTTATTTCTCTAGCATATATTCCTGGGAATGGAATTGTTAGATTGAATGGTATTTTTATTTCTAGCTTTTTTGGGAAGCACTGTATTGATTTTCAAAATAGTTGACCATTTTGCATTCCCTCCAGAGTGTATAAGAGTCCCAGTCTTCTCGCAGCATCTCCAGCATTCGTTATTTTCTGTTTTCTGATTCATTCCAGTAATGTCAGAGTGAGATGGTGCCTCATTGTGGTTTATATTTGCATTTGTGTAGTGACTAGTGATTGCAAGCATTTCCTCATGTACCTGTTAGCTACTTGAATGTCTTTTTTGGGGAGGTGTCTGTCCTTTGTCCATTTTTAAAATTAGATTATTTGGAGGGGGGGCGGAGTCAACATGGCGGACTGAGCACACGTCTCCTTATATCCCTCTGGAAACCAAGACCTGAATTGACAATCAAACAGAGCCTTCTGATCACGTAATCAGCCTCAGGACACGGCACAGAGCTGTTAATTGGGACTTCATACCACTCAGTGAAAAACCTCCTCTCTTTCGCTGACTCCCGCTCCTGGCTAGCCCCGGCTCTCATGGACTGAAGGTAAATGCACCACTTTGACTTTTTTTTCCTCGGTCTCGGCTGGCGGGCGGAGCTGGGCCTTGCCTGGCGGCTGGACTCAGACGCGCTGCTGGGGGGACAGGCAGGCAAAATTCCCATATTCTGAGAGCCAGGCTCAGGACTCTGTTAATCTAGCCACTTTGAGCCTTTCGTTTTTGTAGCTGCCTCAGCGGGGTTTGTGCAGAGCTCCGTGGTCAGGGTGTGGGACGCCATGTTGGTACCGAGATTTTAGCAGCACCTCGTTCTTAGCCTGGAAGCCAGCGCCTGCAAACGGGACAACGCTTCTCTGACAGAAAAGTAGTGATTTTGCACAGTGCTGCCTACGTTGGGGGCCCTGCAACAGAAGCAGAGGAATCACTACCTGTCAGCACCTTTAGCCCCTCTGTCTGCTGCCTGTGTGGAGGACGCCATCTTGGGTACGGTGGCCGCAGCTGGACCTAATTCTTAGCTTGGGAGCCAGAGCCTGCCCACAGGAGAGTGCTTTTCTATCACAAAACCAGTACTTGATGTAGTGTTGGCTAAGGCTAGGCCCTGTCAGCAGAGGCCACCAGGGCAGTAGCATTGCTGTATTCTTAACTAGTTTGTTATCATCTGGGGTTGGATATAGTGGTGCTTACTTTGTCAGATGAGAAGAGGGATCTCTACACCTGAAAACCTAACTGACTTGTGAACTGGTCAGATACCTTTTGCTTTACATTTGAAGACAGCCTAGAGAAACATTTGCAATCCATCTTCACAGTACCTCTTCCAGCCTCTGTATACTCACATGGGACCCAAAAAGCAACAGACAATTGTGGCATACAAACAATCACTCATGGCTTCAGAAGGCTCCCAAACAAAGCAACCAAGGAGTTTTCCAGATGAAGAAACTTTTATGAAAGCATCAGGAAGTGAATACAAATTGATTATATACAGAGCCCTTCTAGACCTTATACAAAATGCAGCAGAACCAAATGAAAAATTAAGCAAGTTGTTCGATCTGATGGAACACCAGTACTCTGAAATCCAACAGATCAAGAAGAAAGTCAAAGACATAGAAATTTCCATGCAAAGCCAAGAAAACAGAATGGAACAAATGGAAAAAAGAATTTCTCACTTGAAAGACAGAGCTACTGATGCCAGCGTCTATGAGCAGAAATCAGAAAAAAGAAACAAGAAAAATGAAGAAACATTAAGAAGCATGTGGGACTCTATTAAGAGGAACAACCTTCGATTAATTGGAGTCCCTGAACAGGGTGAGACATCTGAGAACGTAGAGAGTATTGTTGCTGAGCTACTGAAAGAAAACGTCCCAGAAATCATGAAGGAAGAGAATATAGACATCTCAGATGCATATCGTACGCCACCCAATATAGATCTCAAAAGAAAGACTCCAAGACATATTATAATCAAGCTTAACAAAATGAAACATAAGCAGTAACTCTTCAAGGCAAAGCTAACATTCAGAGGGAAACCCTGTAGGCTCTCGTCAGATTTCTCAGCAGAAACCATGCTGGCACGGAGACAGTGGCATGACACATTCAAAGTCTTGAAGGAGAAGAACTTCCAACCAAGAATTATATATCCTGCAAAACTATCTTTCAAATACGAAAATGAAATTAAGAGATTCCTAGATAAACAGAAACTCAAGAGACTTTGTAAAAACCAAACCCAAACTACAAGAAATACTGAAAGAAGTTCTTGGCTTTGGCTTAGAAGAACGAAACCACTAACTTTATATTTTAGAATGACACACTACTCAGTACTCTACTGTAAATTTATACGTGAATGTACATTTTCACTCAGTTATGTTAAATAAAAATAAAAATAAATTAGATTATTTGTTTTTCATTGTATAGGTATTAGCTTTTCCTGTAGACTTTAGAGATTGGACCTTGTTGGATTTGTTATAGCCAGTTTTTTTTTTTCCCCAATCTGTAGGTTATCTTTTCACTCTTTCAGTACAGTCTTTTGATAAGTATTTAATTTTTTGAAGATCACGGTTTTCTAGCTTATCTTCTGATGTTCATCCATTGTTAGTTATGGGTTTTATTCTGTTTTTGCCATGTATTAGGACCTCTTGTGTTGACCTTACTTAATTTTTGGTTTTGTACCTAAGTCTTTGATCCATTTTGAATTGGTTTTTGTGTACGGTGTGAGGTATGTGTCCTGTCTGATTTTTTGCAGGTGAACAGCCAGTTTTTCCAGCTCCTTTGATAAAAAAGACTGCCTTTTCCCCAGTAAATGGACTTGCAGCATTTCTTGAAGATCAGGTACGTAGGTGGATGGTGAATGGGTTCTCCATTCCATTTCATCAGTCAATGTGTCTGTCATTGTACCAGTACCAGGCTATTTTGACTTCTATAGCTATACAGTAGGTTCTGAGGTCAGGTACTGTAACTCCTCCTTCTTCATTCTTCTTGAATAGTGCTTTACTTATCTGCCAGCCAAGTCCAGTGCTGTTGAGTTGGATCTGACCATGAGTTGAGTTACTTATCTGGGGCCTCTTTAATTTCTATATAAACTTAATGATTCGTTTTTAAATCTCATTAAAGAATGCTGTTGGTATTTGGGTCAGGATTGCATTGTATTTGTAGATTGTTTTGGACAGAATTTTCACAGTGTCGGGTCTACCTGTCCACGAACATGATATGTTTTGCCGTTTATGTAAGTAAATGATTTCTTGCCATAGTATTTTGTAGTTTTTCTTTGTATAAGTCTCTTACATCCCTGGTTAGATTTATTCATAAGTATTTAATTTTTTTTAGAGTCTTGTCATGGATTGAGTTGTGTCTCCTCAAAAATATGTGTAGCATTTTGGCTAGGGCATGATTCCTGGCACTGTGTGAATTTCCTGTATGTTGTCAATCCTGCCTCTATGATGTCAAATATGGAGAGTGGACAGCAGTTGTGTTGGTGGAGTAGGACTCAGTGTATAAGACTGTATTGTCCCTGAGGCTGTATTTTGGGCTATAAAGGAAAGCGAAACAAGTAAAGAATTGGGGACCTGATACCATCAGGAAACGAGCAACGCTGGGAGCAGATTGTGTGCTTTGTATTGGCTGTCCCTGCACCTTGGAACGTCCCAGTCCCTGGGAAGACTGACAACAAGGACCTTCCTCCAGAGGCAACAGAAAAGGCTTCCTCTGTAGCTGACACCCTGAATTTGGACTTTTAGCCTGCTTTTCTGTGAGGAAATAAGTTTCTGTTTGTTAAAGCTACCTGCTTGTGATATTTCTGTTACACCAGCTCTAAATGACTAACAAAAGGCTATTATAAGTGGTATTGCTGTCTTGATTTCTTTTTCATAATTCCCTTAATTGGTGTATAGGAATCCAGCTGATTTTTGTATGTTTATCTTGTATCCTGCCGCTCTGTTGAATCTATTAATTCCAGTGTTTTTCTTGTGGAATCTTTTGTGTTCTCTATGTATAGTATTATATCATCTGCAGATAGAGAAAGTTTCATTTCTTCTTTATCATTTTTGGATTCCCTTTTGTCATGGATTTTGTCACCCCCAAAAAATATGTGTAGTGATTTGGCTAGGCCATAATTCCTGGTCGTTTTAGTCAGCTGGTACTGCTTTGACAGAAATATCATGAGTGGATGGCTTTAACAATGAAAAGTTTATTCTCGCACAGTCCAGTAAGCTAGAAGTCCAAACTCAGGGTGCCAGCTCCAGTGGAATGCACTCTTTCTCAGTCAGCCCTGCGGGAAGATTGTTGTGTTACATTGATCTTTCATCGGTCTGAGAACATCTTGGTGCAGGAACCTCAGGTCTGAAGGACATACCCTGCTCTTGGTACTGCTTTCTTGATGGTATGAGGTCTCCAACTGTCTGGTCACTTCCCTTTTATCTCTTGTAGGATAAAAGGATAAAAAGGTGGTAGAAGCCACACTCCAGGGAAACTCTGTTTACACTGGAGCAGGGAGGTGAGTTTAGGAAGGGTTTTGAAGTCCCACTCTAATTTTCTTTAACATGCATCCAGTCTGTAAACCACAGTCAGAGATTAGGATTTACAGCATCAGAAAATCACAAAATGGTGGGTAGTCACGTGATGCCAGGAATCACCAGTTCAGCCAAATTACTATGCACATTTTGGGGGGGACATAATTCAATCCGTGACACCAGTGTTGTGTGATATTCCTATATGCTATAAACTCAGCCTCAAGCCAAGCCAAGTGCTGTCAAGTCAGATCCAACTCATGGCAACCCCGGGAGCCTCTATGACGTTAATAAAGGAGGATGGGTGGCAGTTGTGTTGGTGCAGTAGGGCTCAATGTATAGGACTGTGTTGTGCCGTGAGACAGTCTCTTGGGTATAAAAGAAAGGGAAGCAAGCAGAGAGTTGGGGGCCTCACACCACCAAGAAAGCAGTGCCAAGAGCAGCGTGTGTCCTTTGGAAAGGACCCTGGGTCCCTGTGTCTCAGAAGCTCCCAGTCAAGGGTAAGGTTGACAGCAAAGACCGTCCTCCAGAGCCAGCAGAGAAAGACTTCTCTTGGAGCCGATGGCCTGAATTTGAACTTTCATCCTGCTTTTCTGTGAGAAAATAAATTTCTCTTTGTTAAATCCATCCACTTGTGTTATTTCTGTAACAGCAGCACTAGATGACTAAGACATCTTTATTTCTTTTTCTTGGCTTACTGCTCTTGCCAGCACGATGCTAAATAAGAGTGGTGATAAAGGGCTTCATTATCCTTTTCTTGTTCTCAAAGGAAATGTTTTCAGCCCTTTTCTGGTGAAAATGATGTTGGCTGTTAGTTTTGTATACTCACTGCCATTAAGTTGATTCCAACTCATAGCAACTCTATAAGATAGAACAGAACTGTTCCATAGAGTTTCCAAAGAGCTTCGAGTGGATTTGAACTGTAGACTTTTTGGTTAGCAGACATAGCACTTAACCACTATACCACCAGGGTTTCCTTTTATTAGGTTGAGGAATTTCCCTTCTATGCCTTTTTTATTGAGAGTATTTATCAGAAATGGGTGTTGAACTTTGTCAAATGCCTTTTTGCATTTATAGAGATGATCATGTGATTCTTTTGTTTTATTTATTTGATGTATTCCATTGGCTAATTTTCTAACATTGAATCATCTTCGCTTACGTGGTATGAATCCCACTTTTTGATATGATGCTGAATTCTGTTGGTTAGAATTTTGTTGACAACTTTGGCTTCCACACTCATGAGAGATAACTGGTGTGTAATTTTCTTTTCTTTCTTTTTTTGGGGGGTGTGTGTATGTGTTTGTCTGGTTTTGGTATCAGGCATATGCTGACTTTATAGAATAAACTGAAAAGTATTCCTTTGTTTTCTGTATTGTCAAATACTTTGAGTGGTACTGGCACTGGTGTAAGCTCTTCTCTGGATATTTGGTAGAATTCTCCAGTGAAGCTCCAGGACTTTTTTTGTTGGGAGATTATTATTATTTTTTTTAAATTACCTTTTAGTTTCTTCTCTTGTTATGGATCTGTTCAGATTTTCAACTTCAGTTTGTGTTAGTTTAGGTAAGTGTGTTTTTAGTAATTTATCCATTTTCTGTCAGTTTTCAAATTTGTTGGACTATAGTGTTTCATCGTACTCTGTTATAATCCTTTTCATTTTAGTTGAGTGTGTTGTAATGTCCCCCATTTCATTTATTTATCTGTGTCAGTTTTGTTTATCCCTTCAAAGAACCAGCTAAAAATTCTGTCTATACTCTATTTATTTTTTGCTCTGATCTTTATTATTTCCTTTTTTCTAGTGGTTGAAGGCTTCTTTTGCTGTTTTCTTTCTATTTGTTTGAGTTTTAGAACTAACAGTTTAATTTTATCCCTTTTTTCTGTTTTGTTGTATTCATCTGTTGCTATAAATTGACCTCTGAATACTGCCTTTACTATGTGCCTAAGATTTTGTATGCTGTCTTTTCATTTTTGTTTGCTTATAGTAATTTTTTATTCTGTCTTTGGTTTCTTCTATTACCTAGTGTTTTTTAGCAGGGTATTATTATTTTCCATGTATTTGATTTTTTTCCCCCTTGCTGTTGTTAATTTCTACTTGATGATGTGATGATCAGAGAAGATACTTTGTCTTATCTCCGTGTTTTGGATTTTGTTGAGGGTTGCTTTATATCCCAAGACATGGTCTGTTCTGGAGAACGTTCCATGTGCATTGGAAAAGAATGTGTACTTCACTGCTATTGTGTGGAGTGTTCTGTATATGTCTGTGAGGTCAAGTTTGTTGATTCATCATTCTTCTGGTATCTTTGTTGAGTTTCTTTCTAAGATGTTCTGTCCTGTAGTGAGAGTAGCATGTTGAAATTTTCTGCTGTTACTGTGGAACTATTAATTTTTCTTTTTAGTAACGTGAAGAGTTTGTTTTACATAGTTTGGAGTCTTGTCATTGGGTGCGTAGATATTTATTACAGTTATATCCTCATGTGGATTGTCTCTGATCATTATAAAATGTCTTTCCTTGTCTTTTATTGTGGATTTTGTTTTAAACTCTGTTTTATCTGAGATTCGTTTTGCCACTCATGCTCTTTCTTGGTTGCTGTTTGTTTGATAAATTTTTTTCCATCCTTTGATTTTTAATATATTTATGTTTTTGTTTCTAAGATGTGTCTTTTGTACACAGCATACTGATGGGTCCTTTCTTAAATGTCTTTTGTCACTGTCTCTTTATGGGTACATTCATGCTGTTGACATTCAGTATGATCATGGAGAGGTGTGAGTTTATTGCTGCCATTTTGTATTGCTTTTTTGTGGTGCTGGGACATGTTCTTTGTTCTTACCCTTCTATGTTGTATTCCTCTTGTTTGTGAATTAAAATTTTGTCTTTGTTTTGCTTCTGTAGATTTTGTGTTCACTGAGACTTTTGTGTTTTTTTCTCTTTATTTTGATGAGTGGGTTTGTTAACTTTCTTTGTGTTTAATGTGAAATTTACCTCTAAGTTTAAACCAGTCTTGTACTGCTTGATATTATTTGATACCATCTTGCCTTCATCTCCTTTTGAAAGTACTATACCTGTACTGTTTGTTCCCTCTTTTGTTGTTCTGATGTTGTTGTCATTTACAAGTTGACCTCTCTGGTTCCTTGATGTGAATTTTTGTTTTTTTGGTAATCTTTGAGAGTTTATTACTTTTACTGATAGCTGTGTGGTGCTATCTTGCATCCTAGATTCAGGTTGTTGTCTGATGTTGATGGTTGTCTAACTGAAGGATTCCCTTTAATTATAATTATAAGTTAGATTTGGGTTTTACATATTCCCTTAATTTTGTTTACCTGGAAATTTCCTAGTTTTATCATCATATTTGAGTAAGAGTTTTGCAGTATATATTATTCTTGGTAGGCAGCTTTTTCTTTCATGGTTTTCTGTATGTCACCCCATTACTTTCTAGTCTATGTGGTTTCTACCAGGTAATCTAAGGTTGGTCTGATTGTTTCCTCTTAATGTGACTTTTCATTTTCTCAAGCTATCTTTGTTTTCAGTGAATGTGATTACAGTAGGTTTTAGTGATTTTCCTTTGGGGTCTAATCTATATGAGGTTTATTGAGCTTCTTGGAGGGTTGGCATTTTGTCTGTATGATATCAGGGAAGTTTTCTGTTCAAAATACTTGACGATTGTGTGTTTTCCATTTTATCCTCCTGTGCTAGAACTCCAGTCAAACTCAAATTTTTGCTCTTGTCTGTATCCCACATTCTTCTCAGTGTTTCTTCATTTATCTGATTTATCCTCAAACAAAATGATATCCAAGGATTTGTCTTCAGTTTCATTGATCCTATCTTCTTTTATTTCAGATTTATTCCTAAAACCTTCTATAACCTTGTCCATTTCTGAAATTTTGTGTTTATCTTTTGAATTTCTGATTGTGGGTTTTGTATTGTGTCTAGTTGTTTGTGTTTATTTTGAAATTTTGTTTCTGTATTATTTTCCTGAATCCTTCTGTTGCTTTGTCTGTCTTTTCTGTGATTTTACTGTATTTTCCATGATTTTACCTATTTTTCTTTTATTTTTGTCATTTTGCTTTATTTCTTGGAGAGTCTTGAATATTGGAATATTAGATTAGACTACCTGTCAGATAGGCCCAGTGTCTTTTCTTCTATCTGAAGTTTACTAGTGTTTTATTTTGGTTGCTTTCTGAAGCCATCCTGTCCTAATTTTTTTCATGTTTTATCTTTGGGACATTCAAGAATTATTTTAGCTCACAGAGAGGAGTCTCACTGGCAACACAAGAATAAACAGAGGTGCATCATGAGATCTCCACTAAAAGACCTCAATTGATGGTCCAGCGGTTTTGGGGTTCCTCTGAGAGCATGGCCCCCGGCCCTGATGCTGCCCTTTCCCATAAATTATAACAAAGGTCCACTCTTTGGGCAGGAATGGATTGGACTTGGCAATGTAGAGTGACCATATATTGGAAGCACTTTATGGTTCTATACATCTACAGGATATCATCTTGCTGACCTCTGGCTGGAGGAAAGGGAGTGGACGGAGAGAAGGGGAAAGGAGGCTGTTGGGAGGATGAGACATGTATGGAGCAGAGAGGAATAGTGTGCAGTCACCGGACAGGGAGAGCAGTGGAAGCTGCATATAGGTGGGCATGTAAATTTATATGTGAATGTACATTTTCACTCAGTTATGTTAAATAAAAATCAAAATTAAAAAAAAAAAGAATTATTGATTGTGGATTTGTTTGTTTTCTCCTGCTTTGTATGTTTTATTTGGTTTTGTTTGGGCAGTCAGGCTGGTAATGCTTTATTGTTTGCCTGTTTGTGGGTGCTATACTTTGGACTAGCTTATTCAAATGGACAGGGCTGTTAGTTCAGCTGTGGTGCATCCAGGTAGATCCAGTAGAGGGGGAAGTGTAGCGGTGGATAATTTGTGGCACATACTGAGGCTGACAGGGTGAGGCTGGGGCAACACAGGGTGGTATCTGGTGTTCCATGCCTGTGTTGTTTGTGGGTGCAGTGCTCAGCATGGAGTGCAGAAATCAGAAGGGAAGGAAGAGGATATGATATGTGGAGCTAAGTGGGTAAGAGAAAGAAGACAAAGAGGCAGAATCAGGAACAAAAAAGGATAAAATGAAGAGAAAAAGTGAATAAAGTGATGGCATGGTAGGATAGGGTAGACCCAGCAAGGCCATGTGCTGGTGGCTGTCTAGTTGAGTGGTGCAGCTCAGCCTTTCAAGAAGGGGTGTGGGTGGCATACAGGGCCAGATGGGCTGGAGACGGGAAAGAAAAAAGAGAAAGAAAAGAAAGAAAAACTAAAAAACCAAAACCACCAAACAAAAAATAAATATAGTACTGAGGGAGCCATCATTTGGGGGAGGAGTTGAATTTGAGTGGTGGCAAGCAGATTTCTCCTTTGTCAAGCAGTGAAGCATGGCTTGTCAAGAAAGTGCAGAGGCAATGCAGGGCTTAGATGAGAGGGAGAATGGGAAAAATGAAGAAAAATAAAAAATATGGCCATGAAACAGCTGGCCTATAAGGGTGGTGCAGATCTGGGTAGGCCAGTTACCAGAGGTTCTGTAGCCAAGTGGTATGGCACAGCCTACTGAAAAGAGAAGACAGCATACTGGGCTGTGTGGGTGGGAGAAAAGAAAGGAAGGACAAGAGATAGAGAATAGAAACAACAACAACAACCAAAAAAAGAAAATGACTGGCACTGAAGGAGGCTGTCAATAGGGGTAGCATGGACGTATGGAGGCTGTGTGGTGGTGGCTCTCTAGCTGAGTGATATGATACAGCCTATCAAGCAGGGTGGGGATGGCACGTGCAACTATGTGGATAGGAGATAAGAAAGAAAGGGAGAGGGAAAAGAAACTAAAGAAAAAAGAGTAAATAAATAGAATAGTAAATGGTACTGAGGGAACCTGCTGGTGGTGTGATGTGAACCCAGGGAAGCCAGGTGCCAGTAGCTTAGAAAACTGTGGCATAGTCTATAAAGAAGGGATAGAAAAGACACATGGTGCTGGCTGGGCAGGAGAAGGGAAAGGAAGGAAGGAAGTTAGAGAGAGAAAAGCTAAAACAACAAGAACAACAACAAAAAGGCACTGAAAGAGTCATTTTGTGGGGGTAGGGTGAATGTGAGCAGCAAAGATCAGTTGTGTCTCTGCCAGAGTGACCCTAGTTTATTGGAAAGCAGTACAGGCCATGTTGATGGGAGAACGTTGGGGGTAAGAAAGCATATATCCCTGGTTACTGGGTGTTGTGTCTTTGGAGCCCCATGAAGTCACCTTCTTGTTGTCTTGGTCAACTGTTCTTGGTAACTGAAGTCCAAGATGGCAATTCCATGCTGTGTTAGCTAGCAGGGAACCTCTACTCCGTAGCTGTTCCTCATTCTGTGTTCTCTGTTCCTTTGGTACTTGGTTCTTTATCCCTTCATGATGCTTAGGGTTCTGGGATTGAAATTTCTGTCTTTTTTTACTTCGCTTTTTGGGTCTTTGCTGTTGAGGACAGGTATGGTGCTTCTGTCTATAGCTACATGTTAACTCTGCTTCCAGGAATAAATTTGATGTATTGAACACTAATGACTGAAGAACAGATGGGTTGTGGAATGACATGAAGAACATGAAGAAAGCAAAAGGTCATTGAAAAGACAGGAAAGAAAGACCAAAATGAAGTCAGAGAGTGCTTTCAAACTTGCTCTTGAACATAAAGTAGCTAAAGCAAAAGGAAGAAATGATAAAGTAAAAGAGTTGGACAGATTTCAAAGACTGGTTTGAGAAGACATGTAAACTACTATACTGAAATATGCAGAGACTGGAATTAGCAAACCCAAAGGGAAGAACATACTCAGAATTTCTCAAGAAAAATGGCTGAAGACAGAATTCAAGCCTTGAGTTGCAGTGTTGAAGGATTATGTGGGGGAAAATATTGAATGACAGGAGAAACATCAAAAGAAGATTGAAGGAATACATAGGCACTCTACCAAAAATGAGGAGCCCTGGTGATATAGTAGTTAAGTGTTTGGCTGCTAATCAAAAGGTCAGCAGTTCAAATCTCCCAGCTTCTCATGGGAAACTGTATGTGGCAATTTTACTGTGTCTTGTGGGGTTGTTATGAGTTGGAATTGGCCCAGTGAATTTTTTTTGGTATCAAAAAGATCTGATTGAGGGGACAGAGTCAAGATGTCAGGCTAAACACATGTTTCCCTAAATCCCTCTGGAAACCAAGACCTCAACAGATAATTAAACGGAGCCTTTAGGACACCTAGTGAGCCCTAGGATGTGGCATAGGACTGTTAATTTGGACTTAATACCACTGAATGCAAAACCTCCTCTCTTTCACTGACCCCACTCGGTGAGCATGGGCTTGCATTAACTCCCCATTTTAATTTTTTTCCTCTGTCTTAGCCAGTGAGCAGAGCTGGGACTAGACTAGCTGCTAGTCTCAGATGCACTGTGGGATCGGCAAGTGAAATTGCTGTATTTTGAGAGCCCGGCTTTGGACTCTGTGCATCTCAGCACCTTTGGCCTCTGTTTCTGCCTCTGCCATATAGTAGCTGGTACTGAGGTGGTGGTAAGCTTATGTGGGATGCCATCTTGATCCATTGGGAGGCAGATACACCCATATGGTGGCCCCAGCTGGACTTAGGTCCTAGGCTGGGAGGCAGTGCCTCCATGGGGGAGAGCAGTATTTTACAGTGTTGTCCATGGCTGGGGTCAGGCAACAGAAACTGTGGACTCTGTGCATTTTGGCACCTTTGGCCTCTCTTTTTGCCTCCACCATAGAGTGGCCTGTTCCCAGCCAGGTGGTGAGCTTGTATGGAACACCATCTTTTTCTACTGGGAGGCAGACATACCCATACGGAAGTCTCAGCTGGACCTAATTCCTGGGCTGGGAGGCAGCGCCTGCCCACGGGAGAGCACTTTTCAGGCAGATAAACAGTATTCTACACAATGTCACCTACAGCTGGAGCCTGACAGCAGAGGGCAGCAAGGCAGTAGCCTTTCTGTATTTTGAGCTAGTTTATAACATCTGACGTTCAATATAGAGGTGCTTACTTTGCCAGCTGGGAAGAGGGACCTGTACACTTGAAAACCTCACTGACTTTGGAAATTGTCGGATACTTTTTACCTCTCATTTTAGGACGGCGTAAAGAAACAACTGCAGTCCATCCTCACAGCATCTCTCCCAGCCTCTGTTTACTCACATGATGCCCCCAAAGCAACAAACTCTGGGGAAAACCATAAGCAAGAAATTACCCATGGCTTCAGAAGGCCCCCCAAAGAAAGCACCTCAGAACTTCCTGGATGAAGAAGCTTTTATGAAACTTACTGGAAGGTGACTACAAAAGGCTTATATAGAGAGCCCTCCTAGACCTTATACAAAATGCAGCAGAGCAAAATGAAAAATTAAGCAAACTGTTCGATGTGATGGAACACCAGTACTCTGAAATCCAGCAGATCAAGAACAAAATCAAAGACATAGAAATTTCAATTCAAAGCCAAGAAAACAGAGTGGAACAAATGGAAAATAGTCTTTCTGATTTGGAAGACAGGGCTACTGACTCCAGCATCTATGAAGAGAAAGCAGAAAAAAGAAACAAGAAAAATGAAGAAACATTAAGAAGCATGTGTGACTGTATTAAGAGGAACAATCTATGATTAATTGGAGTTCCTGAACAGGGTGAGACATGTGAGAACACAGAGAGTATTGTTGCTGAGGTGCTGACAGAAAACTTCCCAGAAAATATGAAAGAAGAGAATATAGGTATCCAAGATACATATCGAACAGCACTCAATATGGGTCTCACAAAGATCTGATTGATGTTCAGCTATTTCAGATGTTAGAGTATGATCAAGAACCAGTGATGCTAATGGAAGAAATCCAAGCTTCACTTACAGCATTGGCAAAGAACAGGATTCCAGGAATTGACAGAATACCAGTTGAGATGTTTCAGTGAATGGATGTGTCACTGGAGGTGTTCACTCTTCTGTACGAAGAAATTTGGAGGACAGCTAGCTATATGGCTGTCCTCCAGGCAGACTAGACTAGAAGAGATACATGTTTGTGTCCATTCCAAAGAAAAGTGATCCAGCCAAATGTGGAAATTATTAAACAATCTCGTTAATATCACACATGTAAAATTATGCAAAAAATCATTCAAAAAGAGTTGCAGCAGTACCTCGATAGGGAACTGCCAGAAACTGAAGCCAGACTTAGAGGAGGATATGGAATGATGTCAGATGGTAATAGCTGAAAGAGAATATCAGAAAGATGTTTACCCGTGTTTTATTGACCATGCAAAGGCATTCAACCGTGTGGATCATAACAAATTGTGGATAACATTGCAAAGAATGAGAATCTCAGAACACTTAACTGTGCTTATAAGGAATCTGTACATAGATCAAGAGGCTGTCATTAGAACAAAACAAGGATATACTACTTGGTTTAAAGTTAAGAAAGGTATGCAGCAGGGCTGTATCCTTTCACTATGCTTATTCAGTCTGTATACTACACAGATCGTCTGCTGAAGCTTGACTATATGCAGAAGAATAAAGCATCAGGATTGGAGGAAGACTTATTAGCAACCCACAGTGTGCAGATAACCCAACCTCGCTTGCTGAAAGTGAATTGGACTTGAAGCACTTACTAATGTAGATCAAAGACCACAGTATGGGTTTAACTTTAACATAAAGATAACAGAAGTCCCCACAACTAGACCAATAAGCAACATCATGATAAATGGAAAAAACATTGAAGTCAAAGATTTCCTTGGACCTACAATCAATGCCCATGGAAACAGTAGTCAGGAAATCAAATGACGTATTCAAGAAATATGCTGCAAAAGACCTCTTGAAAGTGTTCAAAAGCAAAGTTACCACTTTGTAGACTCAGGTGAACCTCACCTGCATCATAGTGTTTTCAGTTGCCTCCCATGAATACAAAATCTGGAAAATGAATATCTAAGACTGAAGAAGAATTGGTGCCTTTGAATTATGGTATTGGTGAAGAATATTGTGCGTACCATGAATGGCAAGAACCAACAAATGTGTCTTGGAAGAAGTAGAGCCAGAATGCTCCCTGGAAACAAGCTGTGGAGACTTCGTCTCATGTGATGTGGACATGTTATCAGAAGGGAATAGTCTTCGGAGAAGGACATCATGCTTGGTGCAGCAGAGAGTCAGCAAAAAAGAAGACCCTAAAGGAGGTGGTTTGATACAGTAGCTGCAACTATGGGTTCAAGGACAGGGACTGTGAAGATGGCACAGGACTGGGCAGTATTCCATTCTGTTGTATATAATGTTGGTATGAGTTGGGACCAACTTGATGGCACCTAACAATAACAACAGTATAAAGTCCTCTGAGTCAGTTCTCAGTCATAGGGACCCCGTGTGTACAGAGCAGAACTGCTGTCTGTGGGAGTTTCAAAGTTGTAATTTTTTGGAAGGAAATTTCTGGCCCTTTCTTCCAAGGCACTACTGGAAAGCTTTGAACTGCTAATCTGTCAGTTAGCAGTTGATGGCCTGTTTGCACCACCCAGGAACTCCGCAGTGTAAATAAAATATGTTATATGTATATATATATATATATATATATACACTCCAAACCCACTGCCATCGAGTCAGGTCCAACTTATAGTGACCCTAGAGGTCTGAGTACAACTGCCCCATAGAATTTCCAGGGACGGCCTGGCAGATTTGAACTGCTAACCGTTTGGTTAGTAGATGTAGCACTTAACCCACTATGCCACCAGGGTTTCCATATGTGTATATATATAAATACACATGACACTCTGTGGGGCTTTTCTACTCTGTCCTGTAGGGTTGCTGTGTGTTGGCATCATCTTGATGGCACTGGGTATGTACGTGTGTTTGTGTGTGCACGTGTGTGTGTTTGTGCCTTGCATAGTTCCCGATAGTCACTGTATCAGAGTCCATGTTAAGTATTCTAATGGCTATGATTTAATATAAAACCAAAAGACGAAACTGTTATCTTCAAGTTGATACTGACTCATAACAACCCTATGGTACAGGGTAAAACAGCCCCATGTGGTTTCCAAGGAGTGACTGGCGATTCTAACTGCCACCCTTTTGGTTAGCAGTCAGGCTCTTACCCACTGTGTCACCAGGGCTCCAGTTTAATATAAAGGATTGGTTAAAGAGATGTCAAACCCAAACCAAACCAAACCAAAACCTAGTGCTGTCAGGTCGATCCCAACTCATAGTGACCCTATAGAACAGAGTAGGACTGTTCTGTAGGGTTTCTGAGGACCACCTGGCGGATGTAAACTGCTCACCTTTTGGTTAGCAGGCGTTTGGTTAACCCCTCCAGAGTTTCCAAAGACATGTTGGAAAACTAAAAAGCAGAAGCCACTGAGAACCCAGAGAAAGTAACTGCAAGAACAAAGGGAAGAGGTTGAGAGTATTAGGATCTAGAAGTTTGAGGGAATGGGGTTCCAGCCAGCTGGTGCTTGAATCTCAGTGGGGCACAATGAAGCTGGTTCTGGGAATGCCAAACAAAACAAAACAAAAAAGCCAGAGACTGGTACCAACTGCTGCTGCTGGCCTGACTGGCTGTTCCTGTGTTGACACTGGCAGGGCAGCAAACAGAAGCCAGCTGTTGCCTTTTCCCCTCCGGCTCTGCAGGCTCCCTCTAGTGACCCCTGTTGGCAGAGCCTAACATGGCACCCTGAGACTAAGAAGAAACTGTTTTACCGAGACTCAAGAACCAGCATGTTAAAGCAGGACAGCAGGAACAGGGGCAGGATTTCGATCTGGGGGATAGTAACTTAGTAAACAGCACAATCATGTAACTGAATTGGTTTCATTCATTTTAGTATTCATTCATTTCATTCAGTTGTACTGCCATTGCACAATCTATTTTCCTGGTGTTGGACATTCAAGACGTTCCCAGATTTTTATTATTTGAAATGATGCTGAAATGGACATTCTCGTAATTCTCTTTGGATCACAAAATTGTCTAGCTTACAAAAGCTTCTGTGACTGCACCTCATGCAGGATTCATTGTTTTTTCTCTTTCATTATTTGTGAACGCAAGTGTTACAGACATTATAAGCAAGCTGTTTGCTCACATCTCGTCCTCTTGGAATTGGAACTCTCAGATATCTCTGAAGACTAATACCTACATTGCCCAGAGCAGCTTTCAGAAAGGCCTGATGCAGGTTATACTGTAGAAATGAAATATTCAGAACCCTAAGGTGGTGTTTAGAGATTCCTGAGACTAATTTTCTCTCTCAGGGAATGTCACCAAATACAAGCAGCACAGGTTAGTAAATGACCAGTGTGATAAACTACTGTGTTCATTTTTCTAGAGCTGGTAAATATTTAGCTAAGGTGGGTCAGTCCAAAGTCTGCCGCAGTGCCTCTCCTTCAACTAGCAAATTCTCTTTGAAATATTTTGTAATTTTCTGTATGTTTTCCTTCTAATGTGCTTGGTCTTTCAGATTAAGATTTATCTTGGTGCTTAAGGAAAGCCTAGTTGCCTAGTGGTTAAGTGCTATGTCTGCTAACCAAAAGGTTGGCAGTTCAAATCCACCAGGTGCTCATTGGAAACTATGGGGCAGCTCTACTCTGATCTCTAGGGTCAACATGAGTCGGATCGGACTTGACCGTAGTGGGTTTTTTGGTGCTCAAGGGAGACAAGTATTTTGGAAAAGCAAGGGTGCCATCTTGTGGAACATTTGTGTATAATTCTCTTAAAGTAGCTGTAGTGCTACTATAAATATTCTTTTAATTATAATATTCTTTTAATTTTGTCAATACAGTTTTCCAGGCTGCATTTCATCTTTGTTGTCTCATTTGTTCAACTGAATTAGGAGCATTTGTGTCAATTTTCACCCCATCTTTTGAGGACTTGCAATTTCCATGAAATTTGCTTGGCGACTACCTCAGCTATCCTATTCTGCCTTTGTTGCCTAAGTTGGCTTATTTGCCCCAAACTCTCATTTTGCCGCTTGCCTTGCATTTCCCCAAGGAATACCAGGGAAATTTCTTTAAAGTTACATGTAGTAATTGTAATTTAGAGGTAAGTATCTGATTCTTTTGAGGAGTAGGTGCACCTGACGCAGGTCACGGTGTTTTTTCGTTCACCTCATGTGCATGCAGAAGCAGGACAAGGAATGAAGAAGACCGGGGAAGAATTGATGTCTTTTAATTATGGTGGTGGCTGAGACTGTTATATATACCATGGACCATCAGAAGAATGAACAGATCTATCTTGGAAGAAGTGCAACCAGAATATTAGAAGCAAGGATGGGAAGGCTTCATCTCACATATTTTGGACATGTTGTTTGGAGCGACCAGTCCCTGGAGAAGAACAGCATGTTTTGTAAGCTCCTCTCTGCTTACCCATATCTCCCTGCTGTCTTAATTCCTGGCTCATGGCAAAAGGCTAAGACATGATCTAGTAGGAGGAATAAATAAATATACAAATAAAATTTAAGTCTTTTACATTGCTATAATTTACTATACACTTCCAAATGTATTGGTGAAAGTGGTAACTATACAGAGTTCTTGGAGCAGATTGCTCAGTGGTATTCTTTTTAGGACAGGGAGTCAGTTTCTTGAATGTTCTCCCCAAACTTATCTTGACTGTAGCTTGTCACACATGTCCTTGGAGACCCCTAAATTAGCCTTAAATCCATTACTGTCAGGTAGATCCCAACCTTAGTGACCCTGTAGGACAGAGCAAAACCACTCTGTAGGGCTTCCAAGGCTGTAATTTTTACAGGCACAAACTGCCATGTCTCTTCTGTGGAGGAGCCAGTGGGTTAAACATTTAGGGCTATAACATAACAAATCATGGTCTAATCTTTAAAATCTACAAGATACTAAAAACTTCAACCACAAAAGGACAAATAATCCAATTAAAAAATAGACAAAGGATCAGAACAGTCATTCAGGTGGCTAACATATATGACGAAATGCTCATGATGCCATTAGAGAAATGCAGATCAAAACTGCAGTGAGATACCATCTCATCCCAGCGAGGCTAGCATTAACCCAAAAAACAATAGTAAATGTCGGAGAGGTTGTGGAGAGACTGGGACACTTATACACTGCTGGTGGGAGTATAACCACTTCATAAATCCCTTAAAAAGCTAGAGATAGAAGTACCGTATGTTCCAGCAATTGCACTCCTTGGAGTGTATCTTAGAGAAGAGCAAGCCCTGGTATGGAAATAAGTAGGCACACCCATGTTCCTTACAGCACTGTTCACAAGAGCAAAAAGATGGAAATAATCTAGGTCCCCGTCAGTGGATGAATGGATAAATTACAGTATATTTACACAATGGAATGCTGCACAACAATAAAGAACAACAATGAATCCTTGAAACTTACCATGGATTGATCTGGAAGGCATTATGCCAAGTGAAATGTCAGTTGCTAAAGGAGACATGTTGTATGAGGCCACTATTATAAGAAATCAAGAAAACATTTTAACACAGAAGTAGATATTCTTTGATAGTTATGAGGATGGGTGGGAGGGAGGTAAGTATACACTAACTGGATAGTAGATAAGAATTATTTTAGGTAAGGGAAGGACAGTACGCCATACAGCAGAAATCAACACAATTGAACTAAATCAAAAGCTGAGAAGTTTCCAGAATATAACCAAACACTTTGAGGGACCAAATAGCAGGGGCAGGCTGTGCTTTTAGGGGACACCTAGGACAATTGCTATAACAACGTTTATTAAGAAAATACTCTGTTTTCCACTTTGACGAGTGGCATCTTTGGTCTTAAAAGCTATCAAGCTGCCATCTAAGATGCATCAATGGGTGCCAGCTCACCTGGAGCAACGGAGAATGAAAAATGCCAAATGATCCCACAAGGCAGAAAAAAAGCACTGCTGTTGTGGAGTCAATTCCAACTCACAGTGTCTCTATAGGACAGAATAGAACTGTTGCATAGAGTTCCCAAAGAGCACTTGGCAGATTCGAACTACTAACCTTATAGTTAGCAATTGTAGTACTTAACCACTAGGCAACATTTCTCCAAGAGACAGAAAGGGTCACATAAACCAGAGGTTCCATCAGCCTGTGACTGGAAGAACTAGGTGGTGCCCGACTACTACATGACCACCTTCCCTGACAGGGAACACAACAGAGAGTCACTGATGGAGTGGGAAAAAGTAAGGGTGCAGAACTCAAACTGTAGTAAAAAGACCAGACTTGGTCTGACTGAGACTGGAGGAACCCCAGAAGCCATACTGCTGGACTCTGTCACCTTAGAAGTAAAACTGTTCGTGAAGCAAACTCTTGAGACAAAGATTAGACTGGACTATAAGACATAAAGTGATCCTAGTGAAGCCTGTGCTTCTTGGTTCAAGTAGATACAGGAGACTGACTGGGCAGCTCCTGTCCTCAGGCAAGATGAGAAGGCTCAAGGGACAGCAGCTAGTTGAATGGACACAGGAAATCAAGGTGGAGAGGAGGTGTGTTGTCACTTTGTAGGGAGGGCAACTAGGGTCACATAACAATGTGCATGTAAGTTTTTGTATGAGAAAGTGACTTGAACTGTAAACTTTCACTTAAATCACACAACACAACCACAAAAAAGACTAGATTTACTGATCTGAAAGGAACTGGAAAATACTCCACAAGAATGGCCTCTGCACATGTTTTTAACTCAGTACCGCAGTCACTCCTGTAGTTCATCCTTCTGCCAAAGATCCGACAGGCCCATAAAACAAACAATGATAGACATAGCTCAAGCAGGTATACAAGACTAAATGGGCACACAGCCCAGGGCAAAAACAACAAGGCAGCAGGAGACAGAAGTGATAGCTGAATGGAACGGGGGAACCCATGGTTGAGAAGGGGAGAGTGTTGATACATTGTGGGGTTGACAGCCAGCACCATAAAACAATATGTGTATTAACTGTTTCATGAGAAACTAATTTGCTCTGTAAACTTTCATCTAAAGCACAATAAGAAAAACAAAAAAACCAAAGTTTCCCTTAAAAATCTTTTTTTTTTTACCTTAAAAATCTTAACATGAAACAGTAGCTTAACTAGTAAGAAATGTCTGCCTTGAACACTATGTTCAATACATGAAATCTAATTGACAACATCAGCTTGAAAGATTAGATGGGAACCTTTGAGGGCAGTTAGTTGTTATTGGGGGAGGAACAGCTTAGGAAAGGCAGATAAAAATGGTTGCACAACTTGAAGTGTGTAGTCAGTGTCACTGAATTGTACATGTAGAAACTGCTGAATTGGTGTATGTTTTGCTGTGTATATCCTCAACTACAAAATATATAAAATCTTAAAAAAGGAAAATAGGACAGGAGGATAGAGAATGAGGAGGATGGGCCTGTGATGGTCTCTTTGATGAGACCTTTGAGCAGAAGCTTGTATGATGTGCAGGAGTGAGTCCTGTGGCAGAACAAGATAAAGAACTCTAGAGACCAAATGATTTTTTCATTCTTTTCAGTGTTGGTTTTGTGTTTGTTGAGATTTCTGTATTGCATTTCTTGTTTTGATATGTCACATCTTTACTGTGCTTTGTGGCTACCCCATCATCCCCCTTAGTAATCTATGTTTAAACCCAATTTTAAGTTCTACATATCTTATTGACTTCCTCTTCATCTGGAAGGACTATAACTACTGTAGTATATCCCTCTTTTTAATGTGATGGTATCTTAGTTTTCATGATATGATCACTGTATCACTTCTTTTAATATTACAGCTTGGTTGGGTTTTGTGCCTTCCCTAACTGAGTAGGTTTCTGGATGATGTGTCCTGTATTGCTTCCTAAAATATAGAGTTAATGGTTTTGTTCTTCTAAGCCAAGAGCTTCTTTCAGTATTTCTTGTAGCTTTGGTTTGGTTTTTACAGAGTCTCTGAGTTTCTGTTTATCTGTGAATATCTTAATTTCATTTTCATATTTGAAAGACAGTTTTGCAGGATATATAATTCTTGGTTGGAAGTTTTTCTCCTTCTAGGCTTTGAATGTAACATCCCACTGTCTCTGTGCCAGCATGGTTTCTGCCAAGAAGTTAGACAAAAGCCTACAAGGGCTTCCCTCTGAATGTTAGCTTTGCTTTGAGTCTCACTGCCTTTAAAAGTTTCTGCTTATGTTTCATTTGATTAAGCTCAATTATAATATGTCTTGGAGTCTTTCTTTTGGGGTCTGCATTGTGTGGCACTCGATACACATCATGGATATCTATGTTCTCTTCTTTCATAATTTCAGAGAAATTTTCTATCAGCAAGTCAACAACAATACTCTCTGTGTTTTCAGGTGTCCCCTCCTGTTCAGGAACTCCACTTAATCATAGATTGTTCCTCTTGATAGAGTCCCACATATCTCTTAATGCTTCTTCACTTTTCTTGTTTATTTTCTCTGATTTCTTCTCCTAAATGCTGGTGTCACTAGTTCTGTCTTCCAAGTCAGAAAGTCTATTTTCCATTTGTTCAGTTATGCTTTCTTGGCTTTGAGTTTTCTAATTCTTTGTTATTGATCTGTTGGATTTCAGAATGCTGGTGTTCTAGCAGTTTGAACAGCTTGCTTAATTTTTCATTTTGCTCTGCTGAATTTTGTATAATGTCTAGGAGGGCTCTGTATATACTTCTTTTGTACTCAACCTCCAAAAGTTTCAGAAAGGCTTCTTTATCTGGGAGTTCTTTGATTCTTTTGGGAGCTTTCTGGAGCCATGGGTGGATTTTTCGTTAAGTGTCTGGCCAAGGTCTGTTGCTTTTTGAGCATCTAGAGGTTGTTGAGTTTCTTTGGTGCTGCCTTAACAGGGGCTGAAACAGAAGTGGAATCTCCTGGCTGGCAAAGACATGGCCCTACCTATGGAGTCACTGAGGGGCCATAAGCTGACCCTATATTGTGGGTCATTAAAGGCTGGAAGAGATACTGTTAGGCTGCACTGCAGTTATTTTTTTAGGTAGCCTTATTTTGAAAGATAAAAGCTCTCGGACAGCTTCCAAAATCAGTCAGGCTGTCAAGTGGCAAGGGAGGCGCCTCTGTATCCATCCCCAGATGCTGTGATCCAGTTCAAAGTATGGAAAGGCTACTGTCCTGCTGTCATCCACAGCTGAATCAGTGCCCTGTAGGTACATGATCTATGTACGAGCTCTTGGACAGCTGCTGGGAGATGGTGGTAGGAATTTAGTTCTTATTAATGAGCTCATAGTTGAGTAGAAGAGGCAAATAAGTTAAAAATTCTACAAGATTCATAAGGTTTGAGAGAGAGAGGTTGTCAATAAGATGTTGAGAGAGCTAAGAGACAGGCCCTTAAATTAGAGGTAAAGGCAGGGAGAAAAAAAATGGAAAATGTCACAAATGAGTGACACTTGAAGAATTTAGCTAGGTGGGAGGATCTTCAGCACGTGTACCAGCACATGTAGATATTTAGAGAGTGAAAACATTGCCAAGCTGGGTAATGGTAAGGAACCGAGCAATGTGCTGTGGTGGAAGGTATGTATCTCTTGGTGTCAGCAGAGTCAGAAAGGTAGGTGGGGGGTGAGATCATGTAGGAGTTGAGTTTATTTATGTTTATTTTTTTCCACCCTCATCCCTTCCCTCCCTGATAACCATCTAAGATTCTCCTATGTGTAAACCGTTTCATGAGTTTTCATAGTAGTGGTCTCACATAATACCTGTCCATGACTAAGTTCACTGAGGATAATGCCCTCTAATTTGCTCCTATTACAACATGAAGTTTTGCAAGTAGCAGCTGTTAAAAAGACTTTTTTCTCATCTGATGGACTTTGGTCTCTTGTCAAAGATTATGTGATCATGGATGGATTTACATTTGGGTTCTCAGTTCTGTTCCACTGGTCAGTGTATCTGTCACTGGAATAGTGCCAGGCATCTTAGTTTCTAGTTTGTCTCCTATAGACAGCATATTATTGCTGTCATTTTTTGGAGGGTGGCAGGGATGCTGTGTTGAATTTCTTTGGTTTGTGGATTTCCTTTATTTTTGTAGATTTTGTTTTTATTGAGATGGTTTTTCTTTATTTGGACTAGTAGGTTTATTAATTCTCTTTGTGCTTACCTTGAAATTGTCCCTTGTGTCCCAGGTTTGAACCAGTCTCCTGTTACTTGGTAGTGTTGATGTTGTTGCTGCTTACAGATTAACCTTGCTGGTTCACTGTTGTTGTTCTTTAGGTTTTGGAATGGTCTTTGAGAGTTCATTTCCTAGGCTGGTATCTGGCTGGTACAGTCTTGCATCCTAGATTCAGGCCATGGTTTGATATTACTTGTTCTCAGACCAAAGGACTCTATGTTAATTCTTGTCTTTAGTTTGGTTTTTACATATTCTCTTAATTTCTACTTATCTGGAAATGTTCTCATTCCACCATGATATTTGAACAAGAGTTTTGCGGGATACATTATGCTTGGTTGGCAATTTTTTTCTTTCAAGGTTTTTATATATATCATCCCACTGCCTTCTTGCCTGAGTGGTTTCTGCTCCATAATCAGGGCTAAGTCTTAACATTTCTCTGTATGTGACTTTATGTTTTATTACAGTGGCTCTCAAAATCTCTTCTCTGTTTTTGGTTTTAGTGAGTGTAATTATGATACGCTTTTGTAAGTTTCCTTTAGAGTCTATTCTGTATGGGGTTTGTTGAGCTTCTTGGATGTCAGTTTTTCCATCTTCCATGGTATTATTGAAGTTTCTGTCAGCAATTCTGTGATGACTCTGTGTTTTCTGTTTTCTCCCTTTGTTTTGGTACTCCAATCACTCCAAAAACTTTGCTTTTGATTGTATCCCACATAATTCTCCGGGTTTCTTTTTCTTCATTCCTTTTTCTGATTTTTCCTCAGAGATGTATCCAAAGTGTTTATGTTCAGTTGTGCTGATCCAGCCTTCCATCATTTCAAACCTGCCATTCAGTAGTTATTTTATTTATTGACTGTAGATATGTTTGTTTTGTGCTACTTTTTCATTTGGTTATGTCAAAGAAGGCAGGCTATGCATTCTTTGTTGTTGCTTGTCTGTGGTCACGATATTTCTCACCTCCCTGCCCAATAGGCAGGGCCAGTTGCTCAGCTGTGGTGGAGCAGGGCAGGTCCAGCAGGTGATCAGTGTCCTGCTGCGGATCCGGAAGGTGCTCCCACATAATCCCCACCTGTGGATAGTCTATCTCGGTGGGGTGAGTCCAAGCAGTACAGACCAGATGCTGTGCTCCCGGGCTGTGTGAGCCACTGCAGCTAGCCAAGAGGCTAGCCAGGAGTTACAACAGTAGGTAGAAGATGGGGCATGGGAAAGTGTGTCTTGCTTGCCACCAGGTATTTTTTCCTCCACAGAGACCTCCATAAATCTGCTCTTCAGTGCTGTTTGCTGATCACTGACAGGCATGCAAGATGGTGAGTCTATACTGGGTTAGCAGATAGGGAACTTCCTATCCCTTCTCTTCTCACTGTCTTCTGTCAGTGTCTTACTCCTTTCGTTTTTAGACCGAGATCTTTCTCTCTTCATTCTGTCCTTTGCATTCCAGGATTGATGTTTGTCTCTGTTTAACTTAGTTTTTCAGGTCTTTGCTGTGGAGGGCCAACATAGTGCTTCTGCTGTGGAAGTCCCTGAATTTCATTTTGCATGTGACTACAGTATTTTAGGATTATCAGCAGTGGAATAACATGTCCAGATTTATTTTAGAAAAGTTAATCTGGTATAAGGAGGGTTTGAAATAGTAGTAATTAAGTTACTGTGAATTTATTCCACACCAGGCAGTGCTCCTAGTATGCTTTTAATGCTCAAAATCTCCACATTGAAACTATAATCATCCCCACTTTTTAGATGAGAAAACTGGAGCCCAGAGAGGTCAAAGGTTTTATATGGTTAGTAAGTAGAGGTAGTCCAACACAGGTCCCTGGGTGGCACAACTATTAATTGCTTCACAGTTTCAACTCATCCAGCAACCCCTCAGGACACAGGCTGAATCTGATTTTGAAAGGTTGCAGTCTTAAAAATCCTACAAAGCAGTCCTACTCTGCACTCATGGGGTCGTAGTGAGTCAGAATCGACCTGATAGCACCAAACGATAGTCTAATACCAGAGTCTGGATGCTTAACTACTGTGGCTTTCAAGGAGGTCAGACCAGATGGGTAGCAGGCTTATATTGAGGTGATCTAAATTATACCTGATTAGAGCCTTAACTAAGGCAGTGGCCATTGGGATTGGAAGGTAGAGGATAGATATGTTTGAGGGATTATGAGGCAGAATTGATGGGATTTGATTTGCCATGGAGTATTAAGGGGTAAGGGTATGGGATGAAAGCCTGGTTTCTGCACTGTTTTCTGTGAAGAGACACTCACTAAGGGAGTAAGCCCAATGAACAAATACTGTTTGGGAAAAGAGAGGGAGATGACCAGGTCATCATTGCACATACTGAGCTGAATGGTACAAGAGGCACAGCTATCCTTTTTGCATTACTTACCTTTTCTTAGTTTGGTTTTACAAGAGAAAAAAAAAATGTTGTTCAGTGCCATCAAGTCAGTTTCAATTCACAGTGACCCCCAGGTACAATATAATGAAACTACCTGGTTCTGTGTGACCTTCACAATTGTTGCTGTGTTTGAGCCCATTGTTGTAGCCACTCTGTGAATCCATCTCATTCAGAGTCTTCCTCTTTTTCACTGGCCCTCTTCCAAGCCTAATGTCTTTCCCTAGGGACTGGTATCTCCTGGGAATGTGTTCAAAGTACATGAGATAAAGGAGCTTCTAAAGAGCATTCTGGCTGTACTTCTGGAAAGACAGATTTGTTCGTTCTTCTGGCAGTCCATGGAATATTCAGTATTCTTTGCCAACACTGTAATTCAAAGGCATCAATTCTTCTGTGGCCTTCAGTGTTCATTCTCCAGCTTTTCCATGCATTCGAGGCAGTTGAAAACACCATGGCTTGGGTCAGGTGCACCTTAGCCATCAGAGGGACATCTTTGCTTTTTAGCAATTTAGAAATGTTTTTTTGCAGCAAATTTGCCCAGTGTAATACTTTGTTTCACTCCTAGACTGCTGCTTCCGTGGACATTAATTGTGGATTAAAGTGAAATGAAATCCTGACAGCAGTCTTTTCTCCATTTACATGATGTCGCTTATTTCTAAATATCTCTGAAACAATGAGTAAAGCAGATTTTTTTTGGTCAGTCACAAAATAAACATTTTCTGTAACAACTGGACAGAGCTTTTACCACTTGTCAATCTCCAACATTATTTTGTAAGAGAGGTTCTTTCAATTTAGCAAAGTAACATATTTCAAGTCCTAAGCCTTTTCCAGGAAAACCCTGGTAGCATAGTGGTTAAGTGCTATGGCTGCTAACCAGGTCAGTAGTTCAAATCCACCAGGTGCTCCTTGGAAACTCTGTGGGAGTGCTTTGTCTGTAGGGGTGCTATGAGTCTTATCAGGAGCCCTAGTTAAGTGGTTAGTGCAGTGGTTAAGAGGTTGGCTGCCAATCAGAAAGTCAACAGTCTGAATCCATCAGCTTCTTCTTGGAAACCCGATAGAGCAGTTCTGTTCTGTCCCATGGGGTGACTGAGTCAGAACTGACTTGACAGCAATGGGTTTTGTTTTTATCCTTAATCAACTATATGGAAGAGCTTTCCATCTTCTCTATTCATCCATCTATTTTCAATGTAAGTTCATAGAGCGTTACTGTTATTGTTAGGTCCTGTCCAGTCACTTCTGACTCCTAGTGACCCCAAGTTTACCTGCCTGGTCCTGTGCCATCCTCCCATCCCACTGTTGCAGCCACATCTCATTGAGGGTCTTCCTCTGTTTCACTAACCCTGTACTTTACAAGCCATGGTGTCCTCCTCCAAGGGACTAGTCCCTCCCGCTAACATGTCCAAAGTACAGGAGTTCTCCGTGGCATTCTGGTTGTACTTCTTCCAACAGATTCACTTGTTCTTCGGGCAGTCCACAGCATATTCAGCACTTTTCCAGCACCATAATTCTCATGTATCAGTTCTTCAGTCTTCCTTATTTACTGTCCAGCTTTCACACGCATATGAGGCAAATGAAAGTCAGGGACACCTTAGTCCTCACGATGACATCTTTGCTTCTCAGCACTTTAGAGGTATCTCTTGCAGCATGTTTTACTCAAAGCAACATGTTGTTTGGTTCCTTGACTGCTGCTTCCATGAGTGCTGATTGTGGATACAAGTAAAATGAAATCCTTGGCAACTTCAAACTTTTTTCTGTTTGTTCATGATGTTGCTTATTGGTCCAGTTGTAGGAATTTTTATGTTGAGGTATAGTGCATACAGAAGGCTTGACTGTCTTTGATAGTCACTGAGTGCTTCAAGTTCTCATTTTCAGCAAAGCAAGGTTATATCAGAGGTTGTTAATAAGACTTCCTCCGATTCAGCTTCTCAGATTATGTATTTGCTCAGCACACAGACTGAATAAGTATGGTGAAAGGATACAACCCTGATGCACACCTTTCCTGATTTTAAACTATGCAGTAACCCCTTGTTCTGTTTGAATGACAAGAGGGCCTGTGTACAATCAGGTGTTCTGGAATTCCCATTCTTAACAATGTCATTCATATCTGTTATGAGCCACCAAGCTGAATGCTTTTGCATACTCAATGAAACAAAGGTAAACATCTTTCTGGTAGTCTTTGTTTCTAGCCAAGATCTGCTTACACTTACAGCAGTGTAGATAGCCCTCCTTCCATGTCCTGCTCTGAATCGGGCTTGACTTTCTGGCAGTTTTCTCTTGGTGTACTGCTGCAACCATTTCTGAATTATTCTCAGCAAAATTTTACTTGTGTGTGGTATTAATGAAATTGCTGGATAATTTCCACATTCTGTTGGATCACCTTTCTGTTGCATTATTAAATAAGCTATAATCCATTACTAACACTGCTTATTTTAATGTTCAGATTTGACCAGGGGCCTCTTCAAGCTGGCTCCCGTCCTTCTGAAACATCCTTATTATGTTTTGAGCACTTCCTCACTTTTAGGCACAAGATGTTTCAGGTCCATCATATACTTTCTAAGAATCAGCCATTTAGTTACAGAGCAGAATACATTTTAAATACCTGAAACTTTTTTCTGTGAAGTATGTTTTTAAATAATTTTTCCTTATTAGGTGATTTAAAAAATACTATTTTTAATTATATGTTACATAATTATGTGTTACATTTTCTACTGCCACTTTTAACATTTTCCCACAACTGAGTACCATCGGACTGTGATCTTGTCAACAAGATTGTGTCAACTACATTAGCTTTTAAGAACAAAGACTAATGAAGTTGGCAAGGGGTGAGTGTATTTACTTTTGAAAAAAATGTAGTTTTTTAAAAACACATGTAAAATAAAAAGCACATCTGTAATCTTTGTAGCTCCATAAATTCTTTATTCTGTTTCCAGATAGGATATTGAAATTTACATGTTATTTTAAGAAAAGTAATACACATTTAAGCTAACTGAAATAAAACATACATTTATAAGAGATACAGAAGACAGATTAACCTATTCCAACTCACAGCAACCCTGCAGGACAGAGTAAAACTGCCCCTAGAGTTTCCAAGGGGCACCTGGTGGATCTGAATGCCAGCCTTTTGGTTAGCAGCCATAGTACTTAACCACTATGCCACCAGGGTTTCCAAGAGACAAATAAGAAAATCTGAGATCAGTTTTTCACTTAATTTGCTGATTAGGAACATTGGGACTTACGGAATTGGCATTGGCCTTGTATATCACTTGGATTAGCTTGTGTATCAAGTACTTCTTTTCTCTAAGTACTTGTTACCCTTTCAGAGACTATCTCATGTTATTTTAAGAAGTCAATGATAATTAATTATGCTTTCTACCTTATTAAAATACAAAACATTACTTCAACCTTAGACCTTCTGACAGAATTCAGTATCTGTTTCTGTAAAAGAATCGTTTTGAATATGTTCTTGAATGAAACTTTATTAACATCAAGAAAGTATTGACTCATAAAGCAAGTACAAGGTATCTATATTACAAAGAAAATCAATGAGGATTTAAAATATACATTTAGCACTGAAAAGAAAAATCCTAAATTTCTGTCATTTGGAATAATAGAATGTCCACATTAAATTTTTAAAAATGACTTTTTCCAGCTTGTTTCCAGACTTCTTTTACTCCTTTAATGCTTTCTTTTTTCACACATTTCCAGTATTCTTGCACACTTTGTTGCTGTGGTACCTGTTAGCCAAAAGTAAAATGAACAGGTCATTCTCTTCAAGATTAAACCTTATTTTATTCAGTACTTTACGTCACTGTTTGTCTCCTGTACTCCCTAAAAACTGTCTAGAGTGGAGTATGGTAGAAAATGGTTATGACAGATGTAGAATAAGGATAAAAGGAAAACAGACTGTGAGATAAGAAAGTCTTTAGGAAAACTAAGGAATGCAGCTGATCAAGTATAAATTAGTGGAGTTTCTTCCTTAGAAAGGAAAAGTTTGGGTAATATTCTTTCATATAATTGTTTTAAAATGTAATTATTTTATGTTTTCCTTTTCTGGTGAACCTTATTTAGCTATGTGGAATAACAGTTGTAACCCTAAAATTTCAATTTGACTTGGTTAAAATTAAAAAGAAACTGTAAAGTCACAATATATTTGATGAGATGCCTTATAAAGAAATTATTTAATTTACATGGATTTTTTTTTGTGAATTAAAAGTTTTATGTGGTTATTACCTTTTTCAACAGGGTGAAAAAGTAAAAGGTTAGACCACAGGGACATAATGAAATGGAAGCAAAGGTCTTTTCTTAGATCACATACATTCTTCTTCCTATCACTGATTTATAGCTCTTTCTCTTTAATGTTTATTGAGAAAGGGCAAAGAGGCTCCCAGGTATATTAAATTGTAAATTGCAATGTTTGGTTCCATTTCCAGGAATAAGACCAATAACTATCTGGTGCTAGATGACCACCAAGCTTGTAATACATGTTTGCTAATGGGAAACATACGGAAATTGAATGGACTCTTCTAGGCTGTAAATAAATAGCTCTGTCTTCATGTATCTACCATCATGTATCTCTGTCTCCTTTATCCTTTCCTTTCCCTTCCGCCTGTCTACCTATCTACATGTAGATTCTCTTTGGATCTAGCTTTTCCCCATGAACTGCTTTTACAAGAGTGCTTCTATAGTAAATTCTGATCTCAACAAAATTCTGAGTTTGATCTCTCCCACAGTTGCAGATCAACACGTGAACTTGAGTGAATGATGACAGTTGCTAACTTTCACTTAATGCTCAGTGTGTTTCAGCTATAATACTAAGTATTTTAAATTTAATTCTTTTCTGGTAGGTTCCACTAGTTCCCTCATTTTATGGGTGAAGAATCTGAGGCTCAGAAAAACTAAGTAGCTTTGGAAGATTCAGCAGTTAATAAGTGGTAGAGCTGGGTCTTTCTGACTTCAGAGCCCAAAGTCACATCCTAGGCTGTGATTTCTGAATAGGAGATTTCAGTTTAGCTTCAGATTAAACATGACCCCATGTGGTTTCTGACTCAAAGTGAAGTTGCATGCTTCAGAACAGAACTGTGCTCCACAGAATTTCCATGGCTATAATCTTACAGAAGCAGATCACCAGGCCTGTATTCTCTGGTGCCACTGGGTAGATTCAACCATCAACTTTTTAGTTAGCAGCTAGGAGCAAACCACTTGTGTCACTCAGGGACTTTTGTATCTGCCTAATCACTAGGTATAATACTATTCATTTAAAAACAAAAAAACAAACCCTACCCCACTGCTGTTGACTCTGACCCGTAGTAACCAATTGTGTAACACAGCAGAACCGCTTCACGGGGCTTCTGAGCTATAATCTCATGGAAGCAGATCACCAGGACTTTCTTTTATGGTGCCTGTAGGTTAGTGGTAGAGTGCAAACTGTTTGTGCCACTCAGGGACCCTTTAATTACATGTAAACATGGAGTTAAAATCTGTTACCCATAAGCCTCGATGCATCCTATTTTTTAACACCCCAAGAAACTCTCCGTGGCTAAGACATTCATCACCATCCACATCAAAGATCTTGAAGACAGTGTCCAAGATATTGTCGGAGAGCTCCTGTCCTGTTGCTACTTTCACAGCCCGCCTAAACTCCGCTAAAAGAGAAAACAGAAAATAACTCATCAACCGCGCGAGCTGGTCAAAGGAGAATCTCCATTTCCATCACTGAGGAAGCAAAACCTAAAATTACATTTTTATCATTTGGGAAGTAAACTGAAAACAGAGATGCCCACTGAAAACAGACCCGAATTATAAACTTGTTTAAAAAATGCTGAGAGTAACTGTAAAATAAGTAAATTATTTCAGTAGTGTCTTAAACATAAATATTTAAATATCTTCTTTTTAGGAGAAAAAAATGAGTAAGTAAAAATATCTAAAGTAACTGTTAAATGGGAGTGTCAGTGTTATAAATCCAGAATAATCACACTGAATTAAGAGGCTAATCAGTTACTTTCCTGTTAACTGTCTCTTTGACTAATGTCACCTTATTGAAAGAGTAAAACTGTCACAGAAGATGAAACGGCAGCGATCCAGGTGACCTACCCAGGCGGACAGGGCGATGCGCTAAACTGAACATCTGCATGGCAATAGCGAAGTCTTCCAAGTGGGTGGTGAAGTGGCAGAATGACTTGAACTCATCCAAACTGATGTTCTAAAACAAAATGACAAGAGTGAGTTTTTATTACAATTTTGAGAAGAGAGTAAGTAACCTTATGAATGCAAGTGTGAGTCTTATCTAGCATAAAGTTGGTGATGGTTCTGAGCAGCTCTGTTAAGAACGTCAACACAGAACAGTACTGGAATTACAGACTAGGAGAAACCATCAGAGGTGACTGGCGGGACGAAGTACACTCCAGCCCGGCAGCCCGTGTGCGGCCTCACCGGTGTCTCCTGGAGTCCTGCAGTATACAAGGGGGCTAGCCCTGTCTGCTCTTACCCTTATTAGTGGACACAGCATCCAGTGAAAGCACTGAGGTTTGGAGTTAGATGGACCTATGTTGAAACCCACTTCTGGTATTTACTGTGCTTATGATCTTGGGCAAGATTTGCTCTAAGCCTAAGGTAAATAACCCTCAGGAGACAAGTAACTTGACCAAAGTCTACTAAGTACAAAAATCAGGATTTGAATCTTGGTCTGACTTCAAAACCTATGTGCTTAGAAACAAAACTTAGTTTTTCCACTGAAGAAGTTAAAAGAAGTGTGACAATCCCTAATTTGAAAGTAAATTCCCCCTTGTGAGAATAAAACTTCTTTGTAGAGACCTCTGGGATCATGGCCTCTGCATATGTGTGACCTTCAAGTTTTACTGCATTCAGGTTTTGTGACTGTATGCAATTTTTAATTAAAAATAATTTCAATTTAGTTTTAAAGAGGTACTATATGCACACCGTAAAAAACTTGAACAGTACTAAGTTACCCTCACATCTCTCTTCAGACCCTAGATCCCTCTCCCAGAGGTAAGCAGCATTAACAAGCCCTTCGGTATCCTTCCAGAAATAGTCTTCTCACAGAAAGGCATACCTACAGGCACATGCATCTCCTGTTCCCCATGGTGGGAGCATCTTCTTCAGACATTCTGCACCTTGCTTTATTCTCATAACTGAATCTCATCAGTACAAGTAAACAAGTGCCTGATTGTCTCTGTCATTATCTCAGAGTAAGTAGCGGGGCACACCTTGATGATTTTTGCTTTTCTGTCTGGTGAAAGTGGTATCTTATTAGTGTTTAAATTTGTGTGTCTTTGTGAATTAAGTTAAATACTTCTCTTTAAATCTCTATTTGCCACTGTGGCTTTTTCTTCTTGTGTTCTCTTCATGCTATTTGCCAAGACTTTTAATAGGGTGTTAGGATCTTTTTATTGCTAGGAGACGATTCTCCACAAGTTTCTTGCATTTCTGTATGTCTTATAAATAGAGGCACTGACTGCCTTTTTGGTTCCAGAGCATTTTTTCAAAGTGTGTATTGCGAACAGCCTTGATTTTAGATCGTGTCTCCCTCTAGAGCACAGAACAGCTTTACTTACTATCCCGTGTGGCAGTAATGCACCCCTCTTCAGCAAAGTCAGGAAGGTTTGCTCACTGCCCTTTAGAAGAGATTTGTGTTCCCTCAGATCAGATCTCAGCTGGAATACAAATCCACTGGGTGTGCAGCATTCTCCTGGGACCATTAGTATCAACCCCATGGGATGTGGGAAGGAAAGGAGAATGGAGACAAACATGATGCCCATGTTTTTGGTAAGCTAGGAATAACAAAGTTTTTTTGGTGTCTGACCCAATAGTCTTGTGGCTTCTGTCAGCCTTCCTGAAACCCTGGCAGGCTAACTAGTAAGCAGAGTCAAATCTCCGACACCACAGTTAATTACACTCAGATTCTATTATGTATGAAATACGGCAAAATCTTAGTCCCTTTCAGTTCCTGGTACTTACTAATTTTTAAAGACCTCATTATAAATTAAAGAAATTGTTCTACTACATACGATGCTAGTATTTCCCCTCTTAGTTTGTTCATTTTTTCCTTTAACTTGGATCTACAATTTTTTTGAGAGTTGGGAGGGGAGGGACAACAGAATTTTAAAATATATGCAGTAAATTTTATGAATTTTTCCTCAAAATCTTCTAAGTGTTGCTTAGAAAGATACATATCCACCCCACTTCAAGATGACAAATTGTTTCCAAGTTTTTCTAGTTTTATTTGTCTTATCAACATTTAAATTTTTACACTACTTGCAATTTATGTTAGAATAATGAATGAGGTAGAGATTTGCCTTCATTCATTTCCTTAAATGAATAGCAAATTATATTAATTCCATTTAGTAACAATTCTTTAATCCAACTAATTTGAAATACGGCTGCATGTACCAATATTCCTATGTATATTTATGTCTATTTCTGGACTCTGTACTGTTCAGTTAATCTGTCAAATTCACTGTTAGTAACAAACTCTTAATTACCAAGGTTTAAAAATATTTTAGTATCAGAGTATTACTCTGCATATAAATTTTGTATGGTTTGTCTAGCTCTCTTCACAAGATTCCAGCAGTATTTTTATTGAAGTCCCTTACCGTGCACCAGTATCTAGTTCTCTTCTAATCCCTGCACTTATGGAAGACTACCCTTCTTAGTTTCCTTGCAGTTAGGTGGGGTCATGTGATTAGTCTGGTCAGTGGCCAAGTGTCAGGTGGTACTTCCAGGCCACAATATTTCACTGTTGGAAGATGACTCGTGTCTTTATTTTCCTGCCACAGCAACTGAGGACAGTGCTTTTGCCAGAAGATGAAGCTACATCAAGGCAGAGGCTCAGAGCCTCCCACTAGCCCCAAATGGACATGTAGCACAATGAAGAAATCACTCTTGTTGTGTTCAGCCATGGGGATTTCAGGGTTAATTTATAACTGCAGTAAACCTAGGCTGTTCCAGCTATTATAACCACTACACTTACTAGCTAAGGAAGAAATGCTATATTTATATAAATCAATATACAAACATATGCTTATAATACCAATACTGCCTTATCCATGTGTCTTCCAGGGTGTCTATAATTAGATAAGTGTTCTTTTACATTCATCAGAATTTTATGTATTTTTTCAATATTTTTCTTTTATCTCAAATTTATTTATTTATTTTTTATTATGACTGAGTGAAAATGTACATTGCCATATAAATTTACATGCCCACCTATATGCAGCTTCCACTGCTTTCTCTGCCCAGTGACAGTACACTATTCCTCTCTGCTCCATACATGTCTCATCCTCCCAACAGTCTACTTTCCCTCCTCTCCACCCACTTTCCTTCCTCCAGCCAGAGGTCAGCAGGATGATATCCTATAGATGCACAGAACCATGAAGTGCATCCAATATATGGTCACTCTGCATCGCCGAGTCCAATTAATTTGTGTCCGAAGAGTGGACCTTTGTTGTGATTTATGGGCAAGGGCAGCATCAGGGCCAGGAGCCATGCTCCTAGGGGAACCCTGAAGCCACTGGACCACCAATTGTGGTCTTTTAGTGGAGATCTCAGGGTGCACCCCCTTTTCTTGTGTTGCTAGTGAGACTCAACTTAGTGAGCTCCATTGCGGCTATCACTGGTGGTGGCCGGGCATCCTCTGGTTCTTCCGGTCCCAAGTCTGTCATGTCATTTTGGTCCTTGGTGATCATCCATTCCTGCTGAGTTTGGACCATTTGCTGTGCCCTTGGATGGCAGCTTGGCAGCTTTAAAGACCCCAGACATCACTCACCAATGTGGGGTGCAGAGAGTCCTCTTAGCAAAACGCTAGTTATGCCAGTTGGCCTCAATTTCACCTAAGCACATGGTCTCCTGCCCCCTGCCCCAGCTACTCTGTCTTTGCAATATTGGATTAAGATGGAACAAGTATTCAAGTTATGCTGAAGTCCACTTAATATTGTTCTTGTTTCTAATGTGTGCTATCACCGATTTCATGCAAGCAAATTTGTACTATCTAATCTAAAAACCCTCCCCACACCCTCCTTCCCTTCTCTCCCTTACAACCATCAAAGAGTCTTTTCTTCTATACATAAGTCTGTTTTTGAGATTAGATTTATTTCTAATAGTCACATATTTCTATTGCAACTGTAACTGGAATCTTTCACTATGTTTTATTAACTGCTTCCTCAGAATGGAAATAAAACCCTGTTGCAACTAACTCCAACTCACAGCAACCCTACAGGACAGAGCAGAGCTGCCCCAGAGTTTCTAAGCAGTGCCTAGTGGAGTTAAACTGCTGACCTTTTCGTTGGTAGCAAGACATTTTAAACACTGTGCCACCAGGGTTTCCATAGTGGAAATAGCTCAATTGTTTTTAAAATTAGAAATAGCTTTTTAAAAACAATTATATAAATAATGCAGGCCCCCTGTAAAAACTTTTTTTTAAAAACAATGCATAAAAGTACAAAGCAAGAAGGTGAAAATCATTAAAAATATCACCACTGTACATTAATCATTATTAATATTTTGGTGATCATTTTATCATATACACACACACGTGCACATGCATGCACACATGTGCCATAACATTTTTCATTACTTTTCAATTTCATTTGAAGTCTGGTGGCCCCGTGGTTAAGAGATGGCTGCTAAGCAAAAGCCTGGCAGTGGGACTCCGCCAGCCACTCCTTGGGTATCCCAGAGGGCAGTTCTGTTATGTCATATATGGTCACTAGGAGGTTCATGACTTTATCTTAGTCATTGCACTGGCTAAAAGTTCCATAACAATATCAAATGATACTGGCAAACAGTGCATTCTTTTTTTTTTTTTTTTTTTTTTAGTGGAGAAAAGTTATCTTTATTGCTGAGGAGGGGAGGCTGTTCAAGAGCTCTCGGTGGGGCGGGTCCGCTTCCTTTTCACCATCACAGGCTTCTGACTGCGCAGGACGGCACTGGCTCTGTGGATGGCAGCCATGCGCAGATCTGGGCGGTACTTGTTCTTGCGGATCATGTGGTGGACACTGCTGAGTGTGGCCCGGGCATTCTTGTTGATGGTGGTCCGCACGAGGACGTGGCTGGCTTCCGCTGGCCTGATCTCCGCTTCAGGACCACCACAACTCCTTTGCCGTCAGCTGCAGGCTCCACGCCCACAGTCTTGCGGTGAATCAGCCCATTGTAGCGGACGGAGTTGCAGGCTTTTAGGTGACTGGGTTCAGTGCCATACGTCTGCTTGTTCCTCTTAGTAAGGAAGCTGGAGCAGTTCCGCACGACCATCCATTGCAGATGCGCCCACATGGTGCCAGCTCCTTTCGCTGTGGCGGCAGGAGATGGAAAGAGGCCTAAAGGGGGCCCAGTGCATTCTTATCTTACACCTGACTCTGCTGGAACTGCCAACAGTGGTTGCTGTACTGATCTTATGTTAGGAAATAGTTCATTTGTAGGAAAACAGTATGCAGAGAATGCGCCTCCACTTGATTTTGTACTTAAGAATGCAGGGTAGCACACCAAAAAACAAACAAAGCTTAGTCTTTGTTAATTTGTATGTTACTTTAATTATATAAATGTGTCTATCTTATTGTCTCATGTTTATCACATGCATAAAAACGGGTATACTAACCTCTCCTGCTGATAACTTCTCTCTTACATTTTTCCAATAAATATCTTTATTTCCAGTGTTAGTGAAAAAAAGGAGCCATTCTGCAAAGTCTTCTTTTCTCATGAAGCTCAAACCTCTAGAAAATTGAAGGAACTCCATTTCTTGGACTTCTGTTTGTAGATTTTCCATAAATCTAAGCATCAAAATACAAAATTGATACAAGTGACATATGGCACCTAACTGTAATATTACAAAATTCATTAGAATTATAATTAATTTATAATTTGATTTTAATTTTATCATTCCTTTAAGAAAATTATACCATGAAGGTGCTCTCTAAGTCTGTGCACCTTGGTCTATAGTTAATAGTAACAGTACAGCTTACAGAAAAGAAAAATCAGTAGTGATGTGGTACTGCCCTGGTATGCATTAACTCTACCAACAAGAAAGAAGCAGCATGTCGAGAATATAAACTCTAAAAAATATTTTAGAGTTGCTGCTTTCAATGTTGCCTTCAACAGGAATATGACAAAAAACTCACCTACTTGGAATCAATAGCCCTTTTCTTTCCAAGATGATGCTTTGCTCTGTGACTTCACAGCCTCCTTGCAAGGCCGAAGATTTTCTTTTTCTTAGCATCACAACCTGTCTGATGCTATGGTTCAAAGTAATGTAGCTAATAAAATCAAGCTGTTTTGCCATTTATTTCCCATCATACAGAGCTATGTTATACTGTCTCAACTTATGTTCCAGTTCATCCCGAGAACTTTTTTTCTTTCATGATCTACTCTGGTCTCTCCTGAAGAAGCTGCTTGAATAAACTGCATTGTTAATTCTCTAACCCAGCTTAAAAGAGTTTTAAGACATCACGCATTAATTCAGTGCCAGCCGGCTGGCTATCTTAAAATCAATCTATTGTGGTGGTGATCCTATATGGGCTACAGTTGTGCTAATAAAGCTGCCTATGAAAACCAAACAGGCGTACATTATACAATCAGTTAGATTCTTCATTTCTATTGTGGTGAAAACATACACACTGTTGACACAACAGTTTATATATGTACAACTCAATGACACTGGTATTTTTCATGTTGTACAACTGTTATCACTGTCCTCATCTGAAACGCTGCACCATCACTAACAAACACAGTGTCCCCCAAATAAAAACTCCCATCCTCCTCCTTCTCTCACCCCTGGTAACCATTAATAATCTTTGGTTTCTCCATATCTGCTTATTTCATGTAAGTGGGATCAGACAATATTTGTCCTTTTACGACTAACTTTGCTCAGCATGTATTCTGAAGGTTCCTCCACATTGTGGCATGCACCTAAACCTCACTTCTCTTTTCGACTTGAGGAGAGTCCACTGTTTGTGTACATACCACGTTGTGTTTGTCCACTCAGCTGCTGATGTACACTTGGGTTGTTTCCACCTCTTGGCTATTGGGAAAAGCGCTGCAGTGACCACTGGTGTACAGAAGTTTGTGCACCTGCCTTTGCTTCTGGATGAGTCCTTTGAAAGACTGTGTTGCTATTACTTTGTAAAACTCTAGCTTTCTCAAAGCCAGGAAGTATGTGAGATTCAATCTCGGGATGTCACAAAATATTTGAAAAAATTTTTATTTGCTAATCATATCAACTCTAGGTAATCTTTTCTAGAGATCTCAATTTATAATCTACAAAAAGGGTAATAGTTTCTGAAAAAAGTGGTACATGGGAGTGAACTGAAAATAATGAAGGACTTAAAAAAAAATCTATTGTGATTAAGTGGAACTGTACAATCCAAGTAAACGTGCCATATAAAACCCTGATCACATGCCTCTATGCAACTGTATCTGCTCTCCTCACCCTGTGACAGCACACTCCTGCTTTCCAGCCTAGACTTCTGGTATCCACTTGACCAGTACTTGTCCCCTCCTCTCCCTTCCATTCTCCTGTCTAGAGAGGAACCAGCTGGACAGCCTCATATACATATTAAGCCAAGAAGTACACAAACCACCTGCATTACTTTATGTCCTATAGTCCAATCTAATCGTTGTCTGAGGCACTGGCTTCAGTATTGGTTTCAGCTTAGTGCTACCAACATGTCCAGGGGCCATGTTCTCAGGGGACCCTCCAGGATGTTAGACCATTAAGTCTGGTGGTTTTACAGAGTTCTAGATCAGCACTCCTCCTTTTCTTGTGCTACGTCAGGGATTCTACACTGGGTCCCTTGTCAGGGCAGTGTTTGGTGGCGACCATGAACCATCAAGCTGTTTCAGTCTCATGCTGATGTAGTCTTCCAGCCATATGGAACCTTCTGTCTCCTGGGCTCATATTTTCCTCATGTCTTTAGTGTTCTTGGTTTTTATCTGTTCTGGGTGGGTTGGGACCAATTGATGTTCCTTAGATGGCAGCTTGCTGGCTTTTACAACACCAGGTGCCACTCAGCAATACGGGATGCAGAACAATTTCTTAAGAAAGAACTAGTTATGCAAATTGACCTCGATATCCCCTGAAACCATAGTTCCCAGATCCTTCTCTCCACTACTGTGAAAGGACTTTTTTTCCAAGCTAATTTTGCAATATTAGTATGGCTATTTGTAAAATAAGTAAAAGAGCTGAACAGAAGACTTCAAAGGGCACCTTGAGAAGACAGACTATTACAGTGAAATATGCAAAGACTGGCAATTAAAAAACCAGGGCTGAAGAACATGCTTGGTATTTCTCAAGTTGAAAGAACTGAAGAAAAAAATTCAAGCCTTGAGTTGTAATATTGAAGGATTCTATGAGGAAAACAGTGAACAACACAGGAAGTGTCAAAAGGAGAAAGAAGGAATACACAGAGTCACTGTAGAGGAAGAACTGGCCTATGAGCACCCATTTCAGGAGGGAGTCATACATGTATTATTATAGACTGATGGTATTTAAGGAAGAAGTCTAAGATGCTCTGAAGGCACTGGTGAAAAACAAGGCTTTAGAAATTGAGGGAATCTAACTGAGATGTTTCAACAAACGGATGCAATGCTGGAAGCACTCACTCATCTATGCCAAGAAATCTGGAAGACAGCTACCTGGCCAACTGACTGGAGGAGACCCATATTTGTACCCATCCCCCAAAACAGTGAGCCAACACAATGTGGCAATTATTGAATGGTATCATACAAAAGTAAAATTCTGCTGAAGATAATCAAAAAAGTTGCAGGTGTGCATCAACAGGGAACTGCCTGAAATTCAAGCTGAATTCAGAAAAGGACATGTCAGATGGATCTTGGCCGAAAGCAAGAATGTCAGAAAGATGTTTTATCTGTGTTTTATTGACTATGCAAAGGCATTTGACTGTGTGGGTAATAATGAATTATGCATCACATTGTGAAGAATGGGAATTCAACATTTAATTGTGCTCATGAGGAGCCTAGACATGGATTAACAGTCATTTCAACAGAACAAGGGATACTGTGTTATTAAAGTCAAGAAAGGTGCGCATCATGGCTGTACTCTGTCACCGTACTTATTGAACCTATACTATACGCTGAGCAAATACTCTGAGAAGCTGTACTATATGAAGACTGTGACATCAGGATGGAAAAGTGTAGTGGGTAAGAGCTACAACAGCTTGAAGCCACCATGTGCTCCTTAGAAACCCTACAGGACAGTTCTACTCTGTCCTTTACAGTTACTGTGAGTCGGGATCAACTTGAAGGCAATGGGTTTGGTTTTTTGGAGGGCGCCAGGAGTGGAGAAGACTCATTAAAAACCTGCAATATGCAGATGATACAACCTTGCTTACTGAATGTGAAGAAGACCTGAAGCGCTTACTGAAGAAGATCCAAGACGACAGCTTTCAGTATGGATTACAACTGGATCAATAAGCAGTATTATGATTAATCAAGAAAAGACTGATGTTACCAAGAATTTCATTTTACTTGGATCCACAATGAACACACATGGAAGCAGCAGTCAAGAAATCAAATAACGCACTGTCCTGGGCAAATCTGCTACAAAAAATCTCTTTAAAGTGTTACAAAACAGAGATGTCACTTAAAGGACAAAGGTGTGCTTGACTCCATCCAGGGTGTTTTCACTAACCTGGAATGCATATGAAAGCTGGACAGTGGGCTCAAGCATAACAACTGTAAGAATGATGCAGGACCGGGCAGTGTCTTATTCTGTTGTACAGAGGGTGGCTGTGAGTCAGAACCAGCTACAGGGCAGCTAACAGTAACAGCAGTGTGGCTATTAATCCAATACAGAATCCACTAAGAAATTCTTATAACTAAAAGAACTAATGGGCCTTAATTATAAATAAAAAGAACCCCTATCAAGGAGGAGCCAACAATTTTTATGTGGCCGTAGTATCTAAAAATTATAGGAAGAAAAAAATGTTTTACAATTCAACCTTTATTTAATTCTAAACAACCTATCTCATTAAAGAATTTATTTTACACCAAAGAAAAAATATGGCTAAAGAAAAAATAACGAATTTCAAAATCTGAACTGAATGATATATAATTAGACAGAGAAGTTGACTTTGGAAATACTAGTCTGACCTAGTAGCACAATGATCTTAAAGATGCACAATTTTGAAACTGCTGATCTTCAGTTAATTATCCATTTACTCAGGGCTTTATATAATACAGCATAAACCAGAAAGGAAAATATTTTGTGTACTAAAGAGAATTTATGCTTACCTCAGACTGATTTCCATCCCTTATTTCACCAGTCCTCCCTTATCTGTGATCAACTGTGGTCCACAGTGTTTGTGTTCAGTCAGCTCTTATTTTACCTAATAATGGCCCCAAAGCACTAGAGTACTGATGATGGCAATTTGGATATGTCAAAGAGAAGCCATAAAGTGTTTCTATTCTTCAGTTAGCTACTGTTGTTAAACTCTTACTGTGCCTAATTTATAAATTTAGCTTTCTTAGTTATGTCTGTATAGTATAGTACAGTACCGTACAGTACAGTATGGTACAGAGATTGGAATGGAATTGATGCAGTGGGTTTGGTTTGGTTTTTATAAAGGTTTGGTAGAGTCTCAAGCATCCACTGGGGTTATTGAAAGGTATCCCCTGAAGAGAAAAGGTGACTGTTGTATTCCTAAACTTTGGCCAAAGGTTGCTAGTATTTCGCTGTAGAAATTCATGACCCCAAATCTGTCTTTCTAGAAAAACAGCAGAACAGTACAACACAACGTAACAGAACATCAAGTTAAATACTAGTCTTTACACTGCAAATACTATACATATTTGTAATTTTTTCTTAGTTGCTCAAAAGGAATCATGGTTTTTCTGTTTTCTTATGAAACCTGAGTTGCTCGAATCATGGACGTTCCAAACAAAGGACCATCTCTTGGGAGCCAAATTTCCAGCCCTTCTAGTTATTCTACATGACAAGAGTGTTTTCCCATGCTCTTATCAGTGTGACTTCTATGGGACAGAAGACTCAGCAGATAGTAATGCAGACACTGCATGCCTGCATGACTGACCCCAGTATGGCTCAGGCTCTGGTGAGTTTCCCTGGTTGGCAATACTTCATATATTGTTACCTGTCACTGCACGCAGAATTAATGTATCCTTGTGCAGTTCCACTGCAAGCTGCCCCTGTTCCTCCTGAACTTTGCCCTATGTGCTTTTTCCCTTGGCTGATTTTTTCTATATTTTTAAAATTTTGCCCCATGATGTTATAGAACAAAATTTCCCAGGGAGAAATTCTTAAAAAGCTTGAAAAACTGCAATGTGTGATTCTGTTTGAACTCTTAGCCAAAGACTATAGGTTGGTAGCTTTATTAGCCTCTGCTAATTGCAGGGAGCCTCACACTTACCTGGCCATAGCTGAGGACAGCCAGTTGCATCATGCATCTAGTTCCTGTCACTTTGGCCAACATGCCCTGATGTAGTCTTCTACTTACTATTATACCTATACTTATACTTACTCTCTTATACTTATTATTCTCTTACTTTCATTTTTTTCCCCTCGCCCTCCACATTCAATGTGACAGGAAGTCTTGCCATTGTCTCCCATTTCCACTACCACTCTAATCCTATTTACCATGGTTTTGTTTGTGGACTACTGCAGTTGTGTCTAATTGGTCTTCCAGTTCTATTCCAGTTCTAACTAACCCTGTCCATTTACCAACTTTCCTTTCACACTGCAGCCAGAGGGATCTTTTTATGTGGACAATGATCATGCCACTAGGCTGCTCTTTAATAGTTTCCCACTATAGTTGGCATATCACCAGCTGATTCTAGATACATGAATGAATCCAGTCAAGATCAGCCAGTCTTGGCTCAGATAAGGAGAACTGCCCAATCACCCAAAGACTCATGGAAATAATAAATGGTCATTGTTTACTGTAGTTAAGACCAGTTAAGTTGGACTGGTTTGTCTGGCATTAAGAACTAGCTGATACAAGGAATACCTCTCTATTAGCCACTAACGTTAAATTGCTTGAGACAATTATTATATCCTGTGATAGATAGATAGATTAGATATAGATACGTAGATTAGATAGTTAGATATAGTTTGAGCATAGTAGCCACTGTGATTGGATTTTGTTTTCCAAAATATGTAGTGATCCCTGTATCTGTGGATATGACCATTTGGAAAGAAGGCTTTCTTTTGTTATGTTAGGGTGAGTCTTAAACTTAATTATTTTTTATTTATACAAAGAGCTTAACAGACTCAGACATACACATGGGGAAAACACCAAAGGACTCTCACAGCTACTAGAAAAAAAGGTGCACCCCTCCAGAGCAATGCCCTCATTTGAACCATGAGACAACAAAGTCCTTTTCTTTAAAGCTCCCACTTGTAGTATTTTTGTTATGGTAGCCCTATGTAACTAAGACAGTGATTCTATAGGTTTAAAGTTCAGACCATATAAACCTACACATAGTATTTAGCTATATGGTATGTAGTTCTGGGAAATGGATATATTCAGTTGCTTTTTCATTTCTTACCTATATACTCCTCTAAATGAATATAAATGTTGTATTTACCTTCGAAATTCTTTATAGTGGAGCTTTTTTTCTCCTCTTTTTCCAAAGAAACGCATCTGAAGAGTTGTATTAACTTCAGGTTCTTGCACTTTCGGTTCCTATAAAAAGTTATACAATAATTTCAAATAATTATAAACAAGAGCAAAAAAAAATTTTCAGGACAACATCCACATGACCCTTGTAAAAACCACTGCTGTCGAGTTGATAGCATACAAAAATAAAAGGGTGGAAAAGAAGAGTTGAGCCGCTCTTTCTCTCAGTTGCTTTGAATGATCACCTTTGCCGATGCAGGAAAAAAATAATGATGGCTAAAATAGCTGAAGTAGAATTTAGCAGCAAATAATATTAGATCAAGTTAAAAAAGTACAGCCCTAAAAAAATGACCATCACCATTTTCTAATGAAGCAACACTCAGAAAATTAAAGCAGGAAAATCTTTTGAGATTTTGCTAAATGTCAGAAGTACTTGGAAAACATCTGTTTCTCCTAGTTATAAAATTAGTGAGAATTTCATTTAAAGATAATGGAGTTATAGATGCATAGGTTCTTCCTCTCTCCATTCTTTAATAAAATGAACAAAATTAGTGGCAAAACAAAACCACCAAAAAATTATCAGCAGGAACTAGACAGTGAAAAGGGGAAAAATCTGAACCCAGATGTTCTAAAAACAGCAGTCAGAGCAAAAACAGATGTAGATGCTGGATGGTCTAACATGTCTCCTAATCCTCCCCAACCCTACTTTTCAGAAATCACAGGAAGAGCTTAGATTATTACATTCTGATAACTTCATTAAGATCTTAGATTTGGCCATCAGTACATTAATGGGGTGAGAAGGCAGCCCTGGGACAACTAATGGGAAAAAAAACCCTAAAGGAACTTGTTCATAGCTTGGTGGGACTTAAGGGTTCCAGGGCTTAGATTGTTCCAGGACTGTACGCTGATTACAGAGATCTACATTTGGAGGGGTGCAAGCAGGCTATCATCCAGGACTTGTAATGGGATCACAGAAGACAGAAGAGAAGCTGCTCCTCCAACGAAGAGTGCATTCGTTCAGCCTAGGGAACTAACTCCCTCTCCTGTCTCCATCCTTTCAGTCTAAAAAAAAGTGGGTTAAAATGCGTTACTCAGGTATTAAGAAAAATATCATTCGTGCTCTGTCAGAACAAAGAGAAAGTTTAGGCAGCATGAGCATGGTGAAGACACAAAAAAGAAACAGCATGACTACTAGACAAAGGCAGTACAGCAAAAAAGAGAAAAGGAACAGATCAGGCAAAAGACAGACAAAAAAACCCACTCTAGACATACAGAGGTGAGGTCCACCTGGATAGCTGCAATTCAAGGGTGTCAACTCTTCTTCTGTTCCTTATTCATTGTCCAGCTTTCACATGCATATGATGCAATTGAAAATACCATGGTTTGGGTCAGGTGCGCCTTAGTCTTCAAGGTGCTATCTTTACTTTTCAATACTTTAAGGAGGTCTTTTACAGCAGACTTTTCCAATGCAGTGTCTTTTGATTTCTTAACTGCTGTTTCCATGGACATTGATTATGGAACCAAGTAAAATGAAATCCTTGACAACCTCAATCTTTTGTCCATTTATCAAGATGATAGATATTAGTCATATAAAAAAATACAACAGTAACATCTACCAGGATTTTCCTTCATATCTTTTGGAACAGAACAGTATTACCTACCACAAGAATATAAAAACATTTACCACATTTTCTTTTAGTAGTTCCATGGTTTTATTTTTGACATTTAAATCTCTGATTCATCTGGAATTTATTTTTACAAAAGAAATGGAATATGCACCTAGTACTAGTTACTCAGTCCATTATCCATCCAAAAGGATGCCGCACATGCCCATTATGTGAGACACTATGTTAGGCCTTGGGGATTTATGGTTCCCCATATATGTGAGCTACATGGACATTAAAGAAGATACTAAGACTAGTAATTGTAATCATCAGGTGCTGGGACAAGGTACAGGGAGCAATGGGAGCAAATAACAGGGTTCTTCAATCACTCAGAAGCTCAGGCTAGTTTTCCCTGGGAAAGTGCTATTGAAATGGAGACCTGAAGACCAAGCAGAAGTTAGCTAAAGATGTGGAAACAAGCATTCCAGACACAGAATATGTACAAAAGCCTGAGTGCAAGAATACCTGGTTCTGTTAAAGAAATATAGGTGGGATATAGAAAGCCAGTAGTAAGTATAACAGAAGACATTTATATAATACTTAAGTGTTAAGTATACTTCCACAAGAGTTAAATAAATGAATCGTCCAAATAACCCAGTGAGGTAGTTACTGTGATACGCATTTTACAAATGAGAGAAAACCAATGAAAAGAGAGGTTTAGTCACTTGCCCAGGGCCACACAACTACTAAGTGGTGAAAAGAGCATCTGAACTTAGGTAGTCTGGCTTCAGAGCCTCTGTTCTTCACTGCTGTTCTATACTGCAGAGGAAAGGAATGTAGCATCAGGTCAGTGACATGGTCAAGGAAATGTTAGTGCCAGCCTTGCCGGCACTCGAGTGAACAGTAAAGGGACCACAAAACCAAGGGCAAAGCTTACAGGCAGTTTATGCTCAACTGAGGAGGCTCTGACTGCCTGTGGCAAAAGAGAATGACAGGGCCACCTGTCAAAACCCCTGGGAAGGGTTTCCTTGGGAAATTGGGGTGTTCAGAGAACTCAGGTGTATATAATTTGGAAAGCCACATGCATGCTTAGGGCAAGATGCATGCTTAGAAATATCTGAGGTAACCTTTGTCCTCAGACAGATCTCTTCGCTCAGTCAAAACCCAAAAGCTCATTGCTACTGAGTCGATTTTGACTCCTAGTCACCTTATAGGGCAGGATAAAACTTCCTCATAGAGTTTACAAAGAGCAGCTGGTAGATTTGAGCTGCTGACCTTTTGGTTAGCAGCCAAGCTCTTAACCACTGTACTACACTAGGGCTCAATGAAAGCCTGGCTAAGAATTACTCCATTCTATAAAGATTACAAGAGATTTTTCTTTTTCCCAATGTTTTTTCTTCCATTTGTTTTCTGCAAAAATAGTTCGGAAAAGTCATAAAGCTAATGAACCATGACAGCATTCAACAGAAAAAGGGAGGGAGGGAGGAAGAGACCCTAGGAAACTCCGAGGAAGGGAGAAACCTTGAATTCTAAAGCCATCACATTACACTACGTCAGATGTCTCATTTAAAAACACAATTCACAAGACACGCAGAGAAACATGAAAGACCAAGCACTAGGTTATTATCTGTAAATATAAAATACTCTTAAAAAGCAAATATTAAAAAACCTTGCAAATCTACTGAATAAGAAATAAAAATGGGGTATATAATTAACTTCTGAAAGAGTGTCTGAGATATCTTTTTTCTGTGAAATTGTCACAGGTATTAAAAACAAAAACAAAGATAACCAATGCTAGAGAGACTGCTCAGGCATGCTTAGTCAATGTCGGTGAGGCTGTCAATTATTGTAACCTTTCAGAAAAGCTATTTGGCAATAATCAAACATCTTGAAAATGCCCTCGGACCCAATGATCTCATTTCTAAAAATCCACCCTAAATTTACGTATAAATATCTGCAGACAAACTATGACTAATAATAGATTGGTGGTTAAATATATGGAGCCCCAGTAGCACAATGATTGAGTTCAGTGCTGATGGAAAAACCAGCAGTTCAAATCCACCTTGGAAACCTTATGGGGCCATTTTACTCTGTCCTATAGGCTCCCTGTGAATTAAAATGGACTTGCCAGGAAGGGGCTGGTTTTCTTAAATACGATGTATGATTTCTTTCAGTATTCAAAAAAGTTATTGAGCACACAGTGTATGCCACATGCTTTGTCAGGTTATGTGGATATAACCTATGTAGTCAAGAATTCACTTTATCTAAAGAGAGGTTTGGCTTTTACCCTCAGGGGCTGATCTCTACAATAAAAGGGTCTTTGTTTATCTGTGTGTAATTGAGTTAAGACTCCATTGTCTAATAAGGTAATACAGGTTGTAAATTTTGGCTTATATGACATCAGCTAGAGTGAGAGGGGCTGGAGATTGAGGTCTGCCATGGCAGGTGACCAATCAAGTTTTATGTCACCAAGCTCCAATAAAAACTTTGAACATCAAGGCTTTGGTAAGCTTTTCTCATTGGCATTACTCTAAGTCTTTGTCACAAGTGTTGCCAGGAAAGTTAGTGCTGTCTGTGCCTCCACTGGGAGAGAACAACTGGAAGCTCTGTGCGTGCGCTTTCCTGGACTCTGGCATCTCTTTGCTGGTTGCCTTTAAATCTGTATTCTTTCACTGTAATAAACCCCAACAATGAGTATAACAGCTGCCACTGAGTTCTGTGAGCTCCTCCAGTGAATTATGTAACTTGAAGCTATCTCAGTGTTCCTGAAAGTTTCAGTGGTGCTACAAACAAGTGAAGTCTTGGGAACTCCTGAATTCTGTAGTTGATGTCAGAGGTGGCATGGTCTTATGGACTGTTCCCTAATTTCACATAAACTTAAGAGAGAGACATGATGCTTATATTCCAGAGGAGGACACAGAAAAACAAACTCATGTGTGATGGGTGTGATGGGAGAAATATAGGGTACTACAGAAAACTGTGGGATATGTACATCTAGGGAAAGGGAATACCATTCGAGGGCACAGTTGTGAGAGAAAGAAGTCCCGTACAGGTGTTCAAAATTGATTTTAATCATTATAAAATTTGGTTTATAGTTATTTAAAAAAAAATTCAAAATAAAACCTATTGCCACTGAGTTGATTCCAAATTACAGAGACCCTACAGGACAGAGTAGAACTGCCCGCAGGGTTTGCAAGGAATAGCTGGTAGATTTGAACTGCAAGACCTTTGGGTTAGCAGTCATATGCTATTTATAAAATTGTTACTATAAATATAAATGTGGATTTTAAATGCACTATCAGGAAAAGCTGTAACAATTTACAATCCCATCGCCACTGAATAAGCATGCTGATCACTCAAATTTGCAGAATTTGAAGCATACACTATTTGAAAGATGAATCAATGGAGAAATTTAAGAACATCTACCAGAAAGCATATTGTGGAATCAGAATTTATGAAAAGAATATGAACTGGAAATTTACTGATTTACATTACTGGTCTTATTAGGTGCTGACTCACTGCAATCCCAGTCCTGCACCAGGCCCACAATCATTTTTATGTTTAAGCCTACTGCTGCAGCCACTGTGTCAATCCATCTCATTGAGGGTCTTCCTCTTTTTCACTGACCCTCTACTTTACCAAGCTACATTACTGGTGAGAATGAAAATCAAGTTCTTTGGAAGTAATGGTCAATGTTTATCAAAACTCTATCAATAACTTCAAACAATGTTTGTGCCCTTGACCCAGCAATTCAATTTTCAGGAAATTATCTTCACTTACATGTGTGAAATGACATAATTATAGGAGTTTTCATTGCAGCATTGTTTGTAATAGCAAGTGTCCTTCAAAATGGGAATGGTTACAAAAAAAACCTCCAAACCCAACCTGGTATATCCATACAATAAAGTACTACGCAGCCATTAATAGGAAGGATATGCAGATAACGTTGTTGTTGTTAGATGCTGTCTAGCTGCTTCTGATTCACAGCAACCCTAAGTATGACAGAATGAAACACTGCCCCGTCCTGTGTCATCTTTCCAATGGTTGTGCTTCTGCCTGTTGCGGACTGTGTCTATCCATCTCACTGAGTCTTTCTCTTTTTTTGCTGACCAAGTATGATGTCCTTTTCCAGGGATTGATCTCATGTAGTATCCCCTTGTCCTGTTCAAAAGATTGCCTCTGTACATGTACAGATTCCTCCTGAACACACTTAGTGCTCTGGAATTCTCATTTCTGCAGTATTATCTGTAATTTGTTATGATCCACAGCTGAATGCCTCTGTAGTCAGTAAAACACAGGTAAGTATACTTCTGGTATTCTCTGCTTTTAGCCAGGATCCATTTGACATCATAGTGATATCCTTTGTTCTATGTCCTCTTCTAAATCCAGCTTATGTTTTTGGCAGCTCTCTACTGATATACTGATGCAGCCACTTTTGAATGATCTTCAGCAACATTTTACTTATACATGGTATTAATAATGATGTTGTTTGATAATTTCTGCATTCTGTTGGATCACTGCTTTTTGGAATAGGTGTAAATATGAATCTCTTCCAGTTGGTTGGCCAGGTAGCTGTTTTCTATTTTCTTGGCATAGATGAGAAAGCACGTTCAGTAAGCACTGCATCTGTTTGTTGAAACATCTCCATTGGTATTCCATCAAGTCATGGAGCCTTGTTTTTGTTTTTTACTACTTCCTTCACCTGCAGCTTGAACTTGTTCCTTCGTTACCACTGGTTTCTGAGCTCATGTTACCTCCTGAAATGGTTAAACAATGACCAATTCTTTTTGGTACAGTGACTGTGTATTTCTTCAATTTTCTTTTGAAGCTTCCTGTGTTGTTCAATATTTTACCCATAGTGAATATCTAAGTCAACTGATACAATACAGTTTATTTAAAAAATGTCCGTCACTCCACTTTGGTAGGTGCAGTCTGGGGCCTTAAAGGTCTTACGTAGCCATCTAAGAATTATCAATTGGTCCTAACCTACCCAGAGCAAAGGAGAATGAAGAACATCAAAGGCAAAAGGCAAATATGAGCCCAAGAAACAGAAAGGCCACATAAACCAAAGACTACATCAGCATGAGACCAGAAGAAATAGATGGTGTCTGGCTACCATCAATGACTGTCCAGACGGGGAACACAACAAAAAGTCCCTGACAGTGACAGAAAAACAGCGTACAGAAATTGAACTCTTTTAAGAAGACCAGACTTGATGGTCTGATAGATGGCAGGATCCCAGAAGATATGGCCCCCGGACTCTCTGACAGCCCATAAATGAAAACATTCCCAAAGCTAACACTTCAGACAAAGATTGAACTGGTCTTTAAGATATAAGAAAACATTGATGGCTTAATGGTTAAGTGCTACAGTTGCTAATCAAAACATCAGCAGTTCAAATCCACCAGGCAGGTGTTCCTTGAAAACTCTTTTGGGTAGTTCTAATCTGTCCTATAGGGTCACTGTGAGTCGCAGTCAACTCCATGGCAATGGGTTTGGTCTTTTTTATATGAGATATAAAACGATAACTGGTGAAAAGTGTGCTTTTTGGCTTAAGTAGACACAGGAGACCAACTGGCAGTTCCCGTCCTGAGGCAAGATGAGAAGGCAGAGGGGGACAGGAACTGGTTGAACGGATATGGGAAATACAGGGTGGAGGAGTGCTGGTATCACAGCTTGGGGACAGCAACTAGGGTCACATTAACAGCATGTGTTTAAGTTGTGCATGAGAAACTGACTCGAATTATAAACTTTCACCAAAGGAAAAAAAAGAAGAAAAAATTTTCTCCATAAAATCCTTCAGTATTGCAACTCAAGGCTTGAATTTTTTCTTCAATTGTTTCAGCTTGACAAATGCCAAGTATGTTCTTCCTTTCTGGCACCTTTGATTATAATACTTTGTCTTTTCAAGCTGCCCTTTGAAATCTTCCGTCCAGCTTTTTTACTTTGTTTCTTCCATTAGCTTCATCTACTTGGTGTTTAACAGCAAGTTTCAGAGTTTATTCTGATATCCATTTTGGTCTTTTTTATCACTCCTGTCTTTAATGACCTTTTGCTTTCTTCACATATGATGTCCTTACTGTTGTTCCACGACTCATCTAGTGTTGGGTCACCAGTGTTCAATGTGTTAAATTTCTTTTCAGATGGTCTTTACATTCAAGCGGTACATACTCAAGGTGCTAATTTTTGCTTTCATGGACTTTGATTTCTTCAGCTTAACCTTGAACATGCATTTGAGCAACTGATGGTTTGTTCTGCAGTTGGCCCCTTGCCTTGTTTTGACTGATGATCCCCAACTTTCCATTATTTCTTTCCACAGTGCAGTGAGTTTGATTCCTGTGTTTCCTATACAGTAAGGACCACATCTAAAATTGCTGGTTATGTTGCTGTAAAAGGTTATCTGCAAAGAAGGTGGCAATGGTGTTACAAAATTTGATCATTGCAATCTCTGGCACCATTTCTATTACCAAGGTCATTATTTTCCAATTGCTGATCCTTCTTTGTTTCCAACTTTTGCATTCCAATCACCAGTAATTATCAATGCTTCCTGACTGCATGTTTGATCAGTCTGAGACTGCATAACTTGTTAAAAATCTTCAGTTTCTTCATCTCTGGCCTTAGTGGTTGGTGTGTAAATTTGAGTAATAGTCTTATGAACAGGTCTTCCTTGTAGGCAATATGGATATTATCCTATTACTCAGAACACTGTACTTCACTACAGATCTGGAAATGTTTTTTGATGATGAATGCAACACCATTCCTCTTCTATGCTGTCATTCCTGGCACAGTAGATCATCTGATGGTCTAATTACAAATGGCCAGTACCAGTCCATTTTAGCTCACTAATGTCTAGGATATCAATGTTTATATGTTCCATTTCTTTTTGCATGATTTCCAATTTTCCCATTCATATGTGGTACATTCCACATTCAGATTATTAATGCATGTCTGCAACTGTTTCTTCTCATTTTGAGCCATGCTGTATCAGCAAATGAAGGTCCCAAAAGCTTGACTCCATCTATGTCATTAAGGTCAACCCTTCTTTGAGGAGGCAGCTCTTCCTCAGTTGTGTTTCTAACCTGAGAGACTCACCTTCCAGCATTGTATCAGACAATGTTCTGCTGCTATTCAGATTGTCAGTGGCTAATTCTTCTCAGGAGAAGACTGCTAGGACCTTCTTCCTTGGGTGTGTTATTCTGGGAGCTCAGCTGAAATCCGTCCAGCATAGTGACCCTGCTGGCGTCTGAACACCAGTGGTAGAGCTTCTAGCATTACAGCCAGCTCCACAGGTATGACAAACTGACAGAAATGTGGGAGACAGTCAGACACATTACATGAGAAAAGGAATGTGTACAGTGTATGTTATTGTTTGTATAAAAAAGGAAATAACAAAAATATGCTTGTTTACATATATGTTTATGTATGTATTACTGAAAGACTTTTCTTTGTTAACTGCTTTTGGTGCCTTTGTTGAAAATCAGTTGACCATGTGAGTGAGGATTCTTAATTCCAGTGCCCTGATCTACCTGTCTGTGTCTGTGCCAGTAGGACAACATTACTGTTACTGCAGCTTGTGCCAAGTCTGATATAAAGCAGGGTAAGATCTCTAGTTTTGTCCTTGTCTCTCAAGATTTACTTGGGTGTTGTAAGTCCTCTACTTTTACACACATATAAGTAAATACTCTGGAAGAAACTGACAGCACTAACTGCTGAGGAAAGAAGAGTCTGTGCCTCAGGGGAAAACTCTGCTCTGTCTACTTCCTCTAGTAGTTTGAAGTTTGAACCATGTGAATGTAGTACAGCTATTAAAAACATTAAAAAAAATTAAATTACTAATAAATCTTACCACCTATTTAGGAATATTTATATATATTTATTTGCACATACCTGGCATTCTGTGTCATTAGTTACAGTTGTCTTCAAGTCATCTTGTTTACTTATGATCTTCTGCAGCTAAAGAGATTGTAAATATAAGTTTACACATGTGTCTAATACATTTTTAAAACACCCTAACAGATTTTAAGTGTTTATTATAATATATACTAGTAGTTTTTTAAACATTAACAAGTTCTTTCTGCATTGTAACTGTAATTTTTAAAATCTTTTCACATCTTAGAGTCTGTAAGAATTAAAGGAGAAAATAGCTAAAAAATATTAATGTTATTACTATTATTGTAATTTGGCTCATTTTTTTCTCCTAAGAAAGCTTACTTAATGCCTGCATGTTCTGAAGGTATCACTTCATAAAAACTTCATGAGTACCCTAGTACTTCTGTCAAGAGAATTTTTTCTTAAATTCAGTTTTTTATACTGACAACTTTATCACTGACAGTTTATGGCTATATTTTCAAGCTGAAGTGCAATCCATGCTCCTCTCCTTTATGTGAGTTTATTTATGTCATGTCCTTCCTTTAAAAGACTTACATTTCTACTAATTAGAAAATTGTCACTACTACCTTGAAATTCAGTACATTAAAAACCTACCTACCTTTCAGAGTCATTTGTACCACTCCTCATATGGAAAGCAAAAAAAAAAAAAAAAGGTAACTTAAAAAAATCAAATGTATATGAAATCCCAAGGAATGGATTCAAATCAATTAGGTGAAAAATCCTTACCCAGTTTTTTTATAGTCTGTTTTGGGGTAGTTCATAAGGTTTTCACTAATTCTTTTTGGAAGTTGACTGCTGGGTCCTTCTTCCTAGTCTGTCTTAGTCTGGAAGCTCATCTGAAACCTGTCCACCACGGGTGACTCTGCTGGTATCTGAATACTGGTGGCATATCTCCCTGCATTACAGCAACATGCAAGCCCCCACGGAAGACAAACTGACAGACAAGTCAAGGACAGACAAGCTGGAGGAAAGCTACCTGGCCAAATGACTGGAAGAGATCCATATTTATGCCTATTCCCGTGAAAGGTGATCCAACCAAATGCGGAAATTACTGAACAACATAATTAATATCACATACAAGCAGAATTTTGCTGAAGATCTTTCAAGTGACTGCAACAGTATATTGACAGAGAACTGCCAGAAATTCAAGCGAAATTCAGAAGAGGATAGGTGTGTGTCAGGGTTGTATCTTTTCACCATACCTTTTCAATCTGAACGCCAAGTGAATAATCTGAGAAGCTGGACTGTATGAAGAAGAATGAGGCATCAGGATTGGAGGAAGACTCATTAACAACTCGCACTATACTGTTGACAAAACCTTGCTTCCTGGAAGAGGATTTGAAACACTTACTGATGAAGATCAAAGAGCACAGCCTTCAGTATGGAATGTACTTCAACATTAAGAAAACAAAAGTCCTCACAACTAGACCAGTAAGCAGCATCATGATAAATGGACAAAGGATTGAGGTTGTCAAGGATTTCATTTTACTTGGCTCCACAACCTATGACTGCCTATGGAAGCAGCAGTCAAGAAATCAAAAGACACATCGCGATGGCAAATCTGCTGCAAAGTGTCCCTTTAAAGTATTGAAAAGATGTCACCTTGAAGACTAAGGTGCACCTAACCCAAGCCATGGTATTTTCAATTGCATCATATGCATGTGAAAGCTGGACCATGAATAAAGAAGACAGAAGAATTGATGCCTTTGTATTGTAGTGTTGGAGAAGAATTTTGAATGTACCATGGACTGCCAAAAGAACAAACAGATCTGTTTTGGAAGAAGTACAACCAGAGTACTCCTTGGGAACAAGGATAGCAAGACTGTGTTCTACATACTTTTGACATGTAGGTGGGATCCGTCCCTGAAGAAGGACATTATGCTTGTAGAGTGGAGGGTCAATGAAACAGAGGAAGACCCTCAAGGAGATGGACTGACACAGTGGCTGCAGTGGTGGGCTTAAGCATAAAAGCGACTGTGGGCATGGTGCAAGACTGAGCTATTGTTTCTTGTATACAGGGTTGCTCTAAGTCAGAACTGACTTGAGGGCACCTAACAACAACACTTTTGGGTAACAGTTTATAAATTGTTTCAATTAAATTACAAGTTAATTCTCTCAAATTTAACTGCTTGTTCTAAGCAAATGGCTTATCTCTAGTTCTTTAAAGTAAACCCTGAAGGTGTAGTAGTTAAGTGCTACAGCTGCTAACTAAAAAGTGAGCAGTTGAAATCCACCAGGTGCTCCTTCAGCCAAACGTTTCAACTCTTCTACTTATTTAAGGGAGTTTAAAAACCTTTTATTTGTTTGAGTTTAAAGCAAATGATATTAACATCAAGTTTAATACATGTCATGGACTGAATTGTGTCTCTCCCTCGCACTCCCCCCAAAAATGTGTGTACCAATTTGGCTGGGCCATGAGTCCCAGTATTGCGTGATTATCCTCCAATTGGTGATTTTCCTATGTTATCAATCATTAATATATGCCTGTGGTTAATAGGGCAATACTGGATTAGGTTAAAGAGGATTACGGTGTGATTCTAAACCCTTGTCCAGGTCACCTCCCTGATCCAATGTAAAGAGAGTTTCCTTGGCCTGTGGCTTGCACCACCTTTTATCCTTCAAAAGATAAAAGGAAAAGGAGGTAAGCAGAGTTTGGGGACCTCATGCCATCATGAGAATAGCACCAGGAGTAGTGCGTATCCTCTGGACCTCAGGTTCCTGTGTTGAGACCCAGACCAAAGGAAGACAAGGGCCTTCCCCCAGAGCCCACAGAGAGAAAGAGAGAGGAGCCTTCCCCTGGAGCTGGCGAGCTGAATGTGGACTGGTAGCCTACTGCACTATGAGAGAATACTTCTCCCTCCTTGTTAAAGCCACCCACTTGTTCTATTTCTGTTATAGCAGCACTAAGTGACTAAGACAATACCCTAACATTTATCTTTTTGCTTAGTTCTTCCTCCCTTAAAAATTCTTTGTATTGTGGACAATTTCAAACGTAACTTAGTTATCTAGTGTTGCTATAAAAGAAATGCCTCACTAACATAACTGCCTCTAATCTGGCCTCATGAACATCACAGAGGCAGGATTTACAACATACAGGAAAATCACATCAGATTACAAAATGGTGAGCAATTATAATAGGACTAGCCAAACTGACACATAGTTTTGGAGACACAATTCAATCTATTACAGTCTATCTGTTGGATCCCCCAAATTCATGTCCTTGCCATATGTAAAACACAATGATCCCATCATATCACAGCAGAAGTCTTAATTCAACTAAAAGTCCAAAGTCTAAAACTACTACTTTTGTGAAATTTAGAATACAAGTTATCTGCTTCCAAAGTACAATCATGGAACAGGCACAAGGTAGATATTTCCACTATAAATGGGAGAAACTGGAGACAAAGAAGGCACCAAGCAGGTCAGCAGAACACATTACATTGGTTCTCAAGGCTTGAAAATAACCCTCTGTTCTCTGAGACCTTTGCGGCAATGACCCTGCCTTCCAGACTCTGGATGTTGGCCACATTCTCTGGATTCCGGACGAAGGTCCCCACTAGAATGGCAAATCTGCTTCCTGGGCTTTGGGCAGCACCATTCTCTTAGTCTGAGTAGTGACTCTAACGTTTTAGCTCTAGCAAGCTCTGTTCTTCTATCCTCTGAGCATGGCAGTCCAGCTCCTACAGCTTTGGACAGCATATCCAGTCCCATCCTGCTGGCATGTATTAGGACTTCATTTCTCTTTCACGGCTAAATAATATCTAACTGTATGGATGCATCACATCTTGTCTAAGCAAAAAGATAAATGTTAGGGTATTGTCTTAGTCCTTTAGTGCTGCTATAACAGGGTAGCCCCATACTCCAGAATCCAGATGGTAAACAGCTGACTCTTGAAACTTAGAAGGCTGTGGCTCCACCCTTTGAAACCTCCGAGTCCTTGGCTCCACCACTGGAGACTCCAGAAGTCATGGCCCTGGCCATTTGAGACTGAGGTAGCTTTCCTTTCTGTGATCCCTGTCTCTTCACCTTCTCCTTCCTGATTCCTCGGTCTTTCCACTCCTTGAGCCTTGTTGCCTGTGTCTTGCTCTGCTGTGCCAAGTGTTCCATACCCTTTAGCTCCACCATTTAAGTGTCTGGGAACCCTACTCATCTGTCAACTTGAGCCAGAAGGCATTCAGCTCTCTCACTCCGTGGGTCAGCAAGCCTAGTGCCATCAATAAGTACCTGAAAATACCCCATTCAACCCGGTAATCAGTTCTAGGGGGACAACTTTCTTTCTCTGCTAGGTCTGGAGCAAGGTCTTTGTCATCAATCTTCCCCTTGTCTAGGAGCTTCTCAGTGCAGGAACTCTGGGTCCAAAAGAGGCATTGTGCTTCTGGCACTACTTTCTCGGTGGTATGAGGTTCCCGTCTCTGCTTACATTCCTCTTTATTTTTTAAAAGAGACTGACTCAAGACACAGCCTAATTTTGTAGATCAAGTCCTGCATCATCAACACAACTGGCTCATTAGCCAGCCAGCCAAGTGCCGTTGAGTTGGCTCATTAACATTACTGAAAAAAAAAATAAAAAGAATTAAGAACACTGCCAACCAGCTGATTCCACCTGGTAACAGGACGTTAGAGCTTCAAAGACAACAATAATCCAACCATCACACATGACCAGCCTGTTTGGACCTTTCAAAACAAGACACTAGAACACAGTAGGCAAACATAAAATAGTGTTTACTAATGGCTCAAGATAACCATCCACATCAAAGCACTTAAAGAAGCTGACCATGATCTCTTCAGAAAGCTCCTGAAACAAAGAATCAGATTTTCCTGAGGGAGAGAACTTTCTGGAATTATCAGATGTACAATACTAATTAACTCTGGTGTCTACATATTATTCTAAATAGTTCACATTAGTCAAGTCATACAATATTTGTCTATGATTGACTTCATTCAGAATTTCTTCAAGGTTTCATTCATGTTGTGACGTGTATTAGGACTTCATTTCTCTTTCATGACTAAATAATATCTAACTGCATGGATGTATCACATCTTGTCTATTTATTCACTTCTTTGCAGAGGTCCGCCATCAGCTCTTGTAGACAAAGTCATGAATTCTGTAAATGACAGGCCGAAGCATCTCACCCGTGACGTGTTTTTTTAGCCTACTGTCCTTGATATTATTTTGCTTCCTAATCAAATCTTCCTCAAAAAGATACCCCCTCCTCTCCTGACACAAGGATCAGGGGAGATGCCTTCTGGGAGGGGCCTTTACTACCCCCTCGGTTTATGAAATAATATTGGGAAAACCTGTACAGCAATTTCTAGGGAAAAGAGCCCAGACGAATGATTTCTAACACAGCCAGCTTGATAGCAGCGAGGCCGGCCCAGCCCCCGCTGACTTCTCCCAGCTGCTCACTTCTCCCTTCATATGAGATAAGCAACATTGCAGGAAGGCTCTGAGAGGTTTTCCAGAGACAGTCCCCCTCCTCTCTCTCTCTCGGCTCTTAGATAGTGAACATCCCACTTGTTTCAGGAGAACAGCTAGGCTCCCAAGTTTATTATATTTGGTATTGACAAACAGAGAAATACTAAAGAAATGCCTTTCTTAAAGCAGTTCAAGAAAAGCTTAGAATGAGGGATGGTGGACACTCATTGTCCTTAGGAAGAGCAGAGAAGGAACAAACAGAGACTGTCAAAGTGTAACTTTTAAGATGGGGTTTGTTCTCTCTTCCTCCTTAGGTAAAGTTAACAGAAGTTCCAGGATTAGTTTTGTTCCAACTGTTAATTATAAATCACAAATATGCCTGTCTCAGACTATTCTTTAGAGGGCCCTAATGGTTAACATGAAAAAGAATGACAAAGTGTTTGTTCTTTACTAACTAACGGAGAAGACCCTAACAGTCAATAAGAGAAAAAGACCACTATCTCTAACCATTGTTTAGAAGATCTTAATAGCTAACATGAAAAGAGACACTAGTCTTGGGCCATTATTTAGAAAACTCTAGTGATTGACATGAAGAGACCACAAGGTACCTGCTTCTTGCCTAGCCAATCACCAACATGGTCAAAGTACTGCTGCCTTGCTGACTATAAAAAGATAACAATAAACTAAGACAGTCTCGCTCTCTCCCCTTCTTTTTCTCTCTGGAGAGTCGGGCTGCCTTTTCTCCAAAACTCTTTCCTGTCTCAATTCATTTCCCGCCGATGCCTCTTCCTCCCTCTGTGCAGGACCCTGAAAGGTGACGGGACTGGCTCCCGGCACCTCTTGGTGGCTATTTAGGTTGTTTCCACCTTTTGACTACTACAAACAGTGTTGCAATGAACACTGGTATATAGGTTTGTTTGCATTCCTGTTTTCAATTCTTTTGACTACATAACTAAGAGTGGACTTGCTTGGGTCATATGGTAATTCTTCTATTTTAAACTTAGAGGAACTACAAGAAACCATTTCCCAGTGGCTGCACCATTTAAATTCCTCTGCATCCTTGCCTCCACCTGCTGTGCTCCGTTTTTCTGATCAAAGATGTCTCAGTCGGTGGGAAGGGCACTGCGGTTTTGATCTGCACATCTCTAATGACTAATGTCTGTAAGTTTGCCACACTACCATAACTTGCATGTTGATACTAGAAGCTTTACCACTGGTATTTCAAATACTAGCAAGGTCACCCTTTATGGACAGGTTTCAGCGGAGCTTTCAGACTAAGATACACTAGAAGAGGGACCACTTTTCTGAAAAGGTTAACTCATGAAAACCTTATGAATAGCAGCAAAAAATTGTCTGATACAGTGGCAGAAGATGAGCTCTTCAGGTTAGAAGGCACTCGAAATACCACTGGGGAAGAGCTACTGCCTCAAAGTAGAGTTTACTTATGACATGGATGAAAGCAAGCAAAGAATTTTGAATATATTGTGGATTGCTAAAAGAATGAACAAATCAGTATTGGAAGAAGTATACCCAGAATGCCCCTTAGAAATAAGGGGTCTTATGTACTTTGGACATAGTATTGGGAGGGACCAGTCCTTGGAGAAGGACATCAAGCTTGGTAAAGTAGATGGTCACAGAAAAAGAGGAACGCTCTCAAGGAGACACACTGACACAGTGTCTGCAACATGCACTAAAGTGTAACAATGATTGTGAGGATGGCACAGGATCAGGTAGTGTTTTGTTCTTTTGTATACAGGGTTGCTATGAGTCAGAAATGACTCGATGGCACCTAACAATGACTAATGCTATTTGGTTTGTACCCAACTTAAAGGTTGATGGTTTGAACTCACCCAGTGGTACTGCAAAGACAGGCCTAGCCATTTGCCTCCAAGATAGTCAAATTAATTAAAAAAAACACAAAAGAGTAAATGTTGGAGAGGCTACAAAGAGACTAGAACACTTCTGCACTGTTAGTAGGAATGTAAAATGGTACAACCACTTTGGAAATTGATTTGGCACTTTCTTAAAAAGCCAGAAATAGAAATACCACATGATCTAGCAATCTTATTCTTGGAATATATCCTAAAGAAATAAGGGCTGTCCCACAAATAGATACATGTACACCAATGTTTAGTGCAGCACTGTCCACAACAGCAAAAACCTACACGCCCACCAACAGATGAATGGATAAACAAACTGTGATATATTCACACAATGAAATACAATGCAGTGATAAAGAACAATGATCTTGGGAAGCATGTCATAGCATAGAGGCATTTGGAAGACATTACACTGAATGAAATAAGTTGCAAAAGGACAAGTAATGTATTATCAAGACTCAAGGAAAGGTTTAAACACAGAACCCATTCTTTGATTAGGGTGGGGAGGGAAGGAGAGGGATATTCAGTGATTAGATAACCGACAGGAATTGGGTTAGGTGGAGGGAGGGACAGCTAGGGAAAGTCAAATGCTAAAAGGTTTCCGAAATATAACCCAACACTTCAAATGACAGAGGGCCAGGGGCTGGGTTCTGAGGACCGTGGTTTCAAGAGACACCTAGGTCAACTGGAGTAACAGATTTTTGAAGAAAATGTTCTGCACCTCACTTTGGTGAGTGACGTCTGGGGTCTTAAAAGTCAGCAAGTGGCCATCTAAGCATCATGAATTGGTCCCAAACCACTTGAAGCAGAAGACAATGAAAGACATCAAGAGACAGAAAGGGCCATATAATCCAGAGACTATATCACCACGAGACCAGAAAGAACTAGATGGTGCCTGGCCACCAACCATGACTGCCCTGACATGGATAACCTAAAATCCCTGACACAGTGCAAGAGAAATGGGTTTGTGCAGAATGAGACTAAAAAAAGATCAGACTTAATGGTCCTACAGAATGGACGGTCCCCAGGAAACATGTCTTCTAGACTCTTCGTCAGCCCAGAGCTGAAACTATTTCTGAAGGCAACTCTTCAGACAAAAATTGATACAGGCAAAGAGTGTGTTTCTTGGCTTACGCATATACATGAGGCTAACTGGGCAGCTCCTGTCCAAGAGTGAGATGAGACGGTGCAGGAGGATAGGAGTTGGTTGAATGGATACAAGAGATACATGGTGCAAAGGAGAAATGCGCTGTCACAAAGCAGGGAGAGCATCTAGAGTTATACAGCAGTGTGTGCAAGCTTTTGTATGACAAACTGACTTGAACTGTCAACTTTCACTTAAAGCACACTAAAACAACAACAAAAAGATTATAGCCAAGAGAGGCTCCTGAGTAGTTCCACTCTGTTTAACACATGAGGTTGCCACGAGTCGGAAAAGATTCAACAGCAGCTAGCAATGACAATGACTAATGCCACCACTCTTCTGTCCGTAAATACAAGCAGAGCCATCCCTGTGGACTGGGAACAGCAGAGCTTCCAAAGACTAGGAAGAAAGGACTAGCAATCTATTCTCAAAAATTAGCCAGTGAAAACTTAGTATCACAACAAACACTGTCTGACTTGCTTGTTTTGGAAACATCATTAAGAGGGTCAGTCACTAGACGAGGACATCGCACCTGGTGAAATAGATGACCTAGAGCACGGAAGACTTTCCAATAACATGGATTGGCACAATAGCGACAGTGTTGGACCTGGACATGCTGCTGACTGCGAGCAGGACACAGCACTGGGCAGCGTTTCGTTTGTTTGCATGCAAGGCTGCCGTAAGTCAGAGTCAACTCCACAGCAGCTGACAGCGACAACTAATGCTGCTGAGCATCTTTCCACGCTTTATCCATTTTCTGTGATAAAATGTATATTCAAGTCCCTTGCCCATTTTTTTAAAATTTATTTCTTTTCTTTTTTTCCCCATTTTTTAACAATGTTTTTTATTTAAGTTTTAACAGAGATTTATATATTTTGGATATTAAACCCTTACATGATATATGGTTCCCACAAATTGGTTTCCATTCTATAGGTTGTTTCTTTGTTGGTAGTAACTTGCATACTCCAGACTTTCATAAACATGGTATCATATAACATAGCCTTTTTGACTGCATTCTCTGATGTAGCATAATATTTTCAAGGCTCACTGATAATTCTAACATGTATCAATACTATCTTCTTTTTGATTATTCACTAATATTCCATTATGTGGATATACCATATTTTCTTTATCATCTTGAGACAATGCACATTTATTTCTATTTTGTGGCTATTATGGAAAATGCTATGAATGCTCATGTATAAGATTTTATATGAATATATGTTTTTGTTTCTCTTGGGTATATAACTAGGAGTAGAAATGCTGAGTCACATGACAATTCAATGTTAAACATCTTGAGAAAGTGTTCCAAGGTGGCTATACCACTTTACATCCCACCAGCAATGTACAAGAGTTCTGCTTTCTCTGAATCCTCAGCACTTGTTATTATCTGTCTTTTAAATCATAACCATCTTAGTGGGTGAGGGATGGTGTCTCATTTGTGTTTGATCTGCATTTCCCTGGTGGTTAATTATGCTGAGCATCTTTTCATGAACATACTGGCCATTTGTGTGTTTTCTTTAGAGAAATATCTCTTTGTAAGTTAGAGACGTGTAATTTTAATTTCCAAGCATTTCAGACTTTTGTAAGTATCTTATTTTTGAGTTCTGATTTAATTACATTATGGTAAGAAAACATGTTAAGATGTCAATTTTTTTGAAATTTACTGAGAATTGTTTTAAAGTCTTAGCAAACATTTCATATGCACTTGAAAAGAATATATACTCTGTAGCTGTTGGATATAATGCTATATAAATGCCATTTAGTATAATTCAGACAGGCTCTATCTTCAGTGTTTTTTTTGGTCTAGTTTTTTTTAAATCAGTTACTGACAGAAGGATGTTAAAATTGCTAACTATGATTGCATGACTGTGGATTTGCCAATATTCTTCAATTCTGTCATTTTTATTTAATGATGTACTGACTTTTTTTCCTTTTACAATCGTAAAATATTCCTCTTTCCCTCTGAAAATATTCTGTCTTGAAGTCTATTTTGTCTGATATTTAAATACCCACTCCAGATATTTTAATGTTTTGTGTCTGCATTCTATTACTACTTTTATATTTCAGTGATGATTTCATATTTTGTTATTTTGCAGAAAAGGTGGATCATGAGTCACCTCATTCTTTGAATTCAAGGGCTTAATTTAACAATCCAATACAAATTTGCATGCCTGCCCATGTGCAGCTCCCACTGCTCTCCCCGCCCAGTGACAACACTTCTCCTATCTGTTCTATACATGTCATATCCTCCTAGCAATCTCCTGTCCCCTCTTCTTCACCCTCCCCCCTGCCCCCGTAAAACACCAGCAGGACGACATCCTATAGATGCACAGAACCATAACGTGCACACACGATACGGTCACTCTGTGTTGTTGAGTCCAATCCATTCCTGTCTGAAGAGTTGACCTCAGTAATGATTTATGGACAGGGCCAACATTAGGACCAGGGACCATGCATCCAGGGGAACCCCAAAATCCCCGGACTATCAACTGCAGTCTTTTATTGGAATTCTTAGAGTGTACCCCTTTTTATTCTCATGTTGCCAACAAGACTCAACTTTGTGAGCCCATCACAGCTAACATTGGTGGTGAAGTGCTTACTTTTTAAATATTTTAAAACATTTGAAAGAAACTCATACAGAAAAATCACAAGTGCAGTTCAAAAACCTTTCTTCCTCTGAATCATTTGAGAATAAGTCATTAACCTGAAGTCCCATCATCTTTGAGTATTTTCCTATGGGACTTCCTGAAGTGCTCTGCGTGTGGACATATGGCAGTGGTTTCTGTATTGGAGAGTGCTGCTTTGGTGAGTATTTTCTACACACAAGGACATTCTCCTACATAACCAAAATACAATCAGTACAATCATAAAATTAACACTAACTAATAAAACCACAAAACCAAACCCGCTGCTGCTGAGTCGAGTCCGACTCACAGTGACCCTAGAGGCCAGAGTAGAACTGCCCCATAGAGTTTCCAAGAAGCACCTGGCAGATTTGAACTCCCAACTTTTCACTGGCAAACATTTGCACTTAACCACTACGCCACCAGGGTTTCCAAGTGAGGAGTAGGTAGGGGTATTAGGATCATTAGTAAAACTTCAACTGAGTCTGATAATTTGGAAACCCCAGTGGCGTGTGCTATGGCTGCTAACCAAAAGGCTGGCAGTGTGAATCCACCAGGGTATGTGATGGGCAGGGAGTTGGAAAGAGACAAAGGCACTGAAGATGCCCAATTCTAACTAACTTAAGGCTGATTTTTGTGTAACAACTTGGTCTATGGAGCCTAATCATGTGGATACGTGAGGAATGGGGGTACTGTCCCTAGTACACCCTGCATTGAGTTATTATGTCTCTTTAGTCTTAGTGTAGAATAGTTCTTGAGTCCTTATTTTCATGATCCTCACACTTCTGAAGACTGAATCATTATTCTGAGGAATGGCTTTCAAACTAGATTTGATGTGTCTTCAGAATTACAATCAAGTTATGCATCTTTGACGGGAAGTGATGCAGGATTCTTTTCACTGCATTCTTTCAGGGAATACATGATTTCAGTATGTCCAATTACTGATGTTCACTTTGATCAAATGAGTAGTGTCTGCCACCTGCTTTTCTTCCCTCTGAAACCAATACAAATGCTGGATAGAGATATTTTGAAAAACTTTCACATTATGACTTCCATCCATTCCCACTCACAAGCCCTTCCTTCCCTCCTCTCTCTCCCTTTATTCTTTCATCCATCAAAGTATGGACTCACGGTTTCTTATTTTATTCAATTCAATTTGTTATAACTCATTACTATCATTATTTGCTGTGATGTTCAAATTGTCCAGACTCCATCAAAGAATACTTACAAGCTGGTTACTGTGTTCATTTGACAAGTTCTTATCATTCTTTGTTTCCTTGGTTTCTAACACAATTAGATGTTTGAGGGTCATCCTGTACTTCCCCTAATCTAGCTGTGGAATCATTCATTTCTCCAAGGAGTCCTGGGTTTTTGAATGAGAATGGCATTTAGAAAGCAAGTTATGAGTATCAGATGTTGATGTGGCACTCTCCTCAGGCTTTCTCAGTCAATAAGGTAGCCATGGTATATACATATGTGTGTATGTCTTGCATCTATGTTACATATAAACACAAATCTCTGCATTTTTTCTATATTTTGTAAATTAGGCCTTCACTCTGATACTCCAATTTCAATTCTGTAGCACAGAAATTGATTTAGTTTCTTTTCCATATATGTTAACTCTCTTCTCTAAAAGTGAAAAATCGGACTTCCATTATCCTTAATATACTTACTTAGTCGGTATTTCTGTACTTCTGTAATTAATCTCCCATTTCTACCACTACTTCCTTCCCTGTGGCAACCCTCCTCCCCTTCTCTGTGCAGCCTCTGACTCCCCATTCTAGGTTTCACTCACCCACCCTAACCTATTAGGACTCTAATACCTGAGGTATGGCTGCATGTTTCCCTCCTTATTACCCCACTTGAACTTAAACTTCCCAGAATGGGCTGCATCTATCTTTCCCATCTCTTCTCACTATTCTGCCACTCCATGATAGTCACCTCTGTGAGGGAATGCTTTCCTCATCCACTCAGGCTCCAAGTCCTATGCCAGGCTACCGCTCCATATGATAGAACACCTACCATGTTTTGGTACACCAACTTGATGGCACTTTGCTGGCTTGGCTAGTGGCTTTAAAGGAAACCCCAGTGGTTAAGTGCTCTGTCTGCTAACCCAAAGGTCAGCAGTTCAGATCTGCCAGGCATTCCTTGGAAACTCTTAAACTTGAAACTAATTTATGAAGTATATTAGCATCTTTTTGGGTACAGCAGGAAATGCACCAGAAGTAAAGAAATCCTGTTTCACTTTTAGTTCTGTCACCTGGCTAAGTGACACTGCTTCCTTATCTGTTAAATAAGCAAGATATACTAGATGATACCTAAGTCATTACCAGTTTTAGTACTGTACAACTTTTAAAAACTTCAAAGGGATTAATTAAGCTAAATATTGAAAGTCAAAATTTATCATCTAGAGGACAATTTGAAAACAGAAGGAAGTTATCCCTAAAACATTGATTATAAATTTCTGTGGAAAATTCAAAACTTATTTTATTATTAAACATTTAATTATGGTTGGTATAATCTTCACACATTCTTAACATCAAATAGTTACAAACTAATTAAGCAAAAAATTAGGACTAGTTAACTCTTGTAAGAATTTTGTTGAAACTTATGATATTAACTGACTCCAGTACAGCATAAAATTTATAACAATTAAAGTACTGTCCTAAAGTCTATCCAAGTAAGTTTAGAGCCAGAAAATTCTTGTTATGACAGGGTCTTACCCAAACCTTTCAGTCTGGATTCAAGGAGAGAGTTACCACAGGTTCTAGTGTACTTTAAATTTTACAGTGTGTTACAATTAAAATCAAAATCAATTCTATTGTAACATTTCCATTTGAAGGGACATCAATATTTTGTACTCAGGTACTTAGGCCAAAGGTCTCTGTGGTCTACTAAAATATTTTCTAGGGAAACTGTGCATGATGTTGATTCAGAATAGAAATTTACTAAGTTCCCACTATTAAGATGACACTATTCTTCTAGGTGTCAGGGATATATTGGTTAATAACAGATAACATCTTTGCTCTTGCTGAACTTATATTCTGATGGGCTAGAAATGATAAACAAGCATATAAATAAATAATAAATAGAATTTCAGATAATGGTAAATACTGTGAACATAGTAAGATGAAACAGGATTCAGAGACTGCTATGAGGAGTTACTTTTAATTAGGGTAGTTCCCTTGGAAGAGATAACATTTGGGCTGAGACTGGAATGATGAAAAGATATTCAAAGAACAGGGAAAGGACACTGCAGATAGCAGGAGAGTCAAGTTCCTGGCAGAAATAAGGGTGCTTTCTTAGAGAAGCAAGGAACAAGATACAGGAGTTACACCTAGTTGTGAAAGAAGCAGGAGGGTATATAGTCCCTCAATGCAAATTTTAAATGGCAATGACTATTTCAATGTATATGGCTCCATATTTTTAATTTCACGGTGAAAATGAAGAAAAATGTGTACGGACAATTGAACGTAGTTTTGTTTTCAGGATCTTGACAGTTTAAACAGTGCACTAACAATACTATTCCAAAATCAAGAAAAAGAACTTCTACTGAAGGCTGTTGTATTAATTTAATAATAATTCAAATATGTCCTTTGAGTCTGATGAAATTATAGTAAGACTATTTAATCAACAGTAAAGTCCTTCCTACCAGTAAGCAATGTAAAATGAAAGGACCACCTAAGGATGATTTCATACTACTAAACAGATTTGCCATTTATCTATTGTTCAGAAAAATTACACTAGCCCCTGACACATATCTCAAATAAGTGTATGTGCCATCATTCAAGGTAAAGATTAAATGGATTAACTATTACTTTGATTGATGCTGGTTTTATTATTACCTGACAAGAAACAGCTCAAGCAAGATACTTGCTATTCACTTGTTCTTGGGATAAAGAAGGAAACTCACCAAAATAGTTTCTAGACCTGGAGGTTAATGAAACATGAATATACCATAAAAGCAACAAATTGGGTCAATTCACATTTTAGGGCATTTTCATAAGATGTTTTACATTTGCTTATTACTTACACTTTTGCTATTCAAATCATTTTGTTACATTTATGTTTGGGCTACTTAAAGTAATTCTTGTAACTTGTATGGAAAAAGCAATAGGTAAGATAAATCTGCTGGGGAAAGATTCAGATACGATAAAGAGAGACATGCCCTTTAAATATACTTTTCTGATCTAAAAAGAACTGTAAAGTCTGTAAAAATTTAAATATGAGATATCACTTAAGTTTAGTAACAAAAGAACCTTAGAAGTGAAATAATTATTCAATTAATGCAAAGGCAGTTTTCCTCCAGCTCTATTTCTTGTTTAACTGACACATGGTATCAGGTGTTGACCCATCTTTATCATCACTGTTACATTTGAGGCCATTGGTATGGCTGCTGTGTCAATTCATCTCACTGAGGGTTTCCCTTATTTTCACTGGTTCTCTATATTACCAAACATGATTTCTTGTTCTGAAGATTGGTTTTTGTTGACGAAGTATTCAAAATAATCAAGCCAGAGGTCCCCCATCTTTGTTGCTAAGGAGCATTCTGGTAATATTTCTTCTAAGATTTGTCTGTCTTAATTAACTCAACAGAATTTCACCTTCACATGTCACAGCCTATTCATATGTATTAACCTTCACTTGAATAACAACAACAATCTCAGATATATCTTTTTCCTGTAACTAAGGAAGACTAAGATAGCTGTAGAGTAATGGGACCTTGTGACTTACGCCCAGGCTGTACTTGGGGTAGTCTGATACATTCTCTTCCTTAAGTTAACCTCAAATTAATTTCCTTCCTTAACATCTCAAAAGATGATATTTTTAACTACTGACACCAATTTTGCACTTCCAACCCACTCCTGTTCAGACTTTTGCTATGTAAGAGAGGTCCCTACTACTCTTTGGAAGCTGCTTCTGTAAATGTTCTTAAGAACCTGCACAATTTAAGTCATTCTCTACTCAGTCACCGTCCTACTCGACCAGCTTTTAAAGAGTTTGACATTAAATACTCTTTCTTTGGGGGCAGAACTCATACCTATTAAAAAGATTAGACTTGATGGTCTGACAGACTGGAGGGTCCCCAGCAGACATGGCCCCAGACTCTCTGTCAGCCCCAAACTGAAGCCATTCCTAAACCTAACTCTTCAGACAAAAGCTGGACTGGACTGTAAAACATAAAATGATGCTGGTGAAGATTGCTTCTTGGCTGAAGTAGATACACAAGACCAACTGGGCAGCTCTTGTCCAGAAGCAAGATGAGAGTACAAAGAGGGACAGAAGCTAGGTGAGTGGACGCAGGAAACTCGGAGTGGGAAGGAAGAGTGTGCTGTCAGTGTGGGAGGCTAGCTAGAGTTGCACAGCAATGTGTGTCTAAGTGTTTGCATGACAAATTGACTCGGGTTGTAAACTTTCACTTAAAGTACAATCAAATATTAAAAAACAAGATATATACTGTACATTCAGGGGACATCTAGGTCGACTGGCATGACACAGTTTATTAAGAAATGTTCTGCATCCCACTTCAGTGAGCAATGTCATGTAAGAAGCATCAACTGGTATCAACCCACCTGGAACAAAAGAGAACAAAGAACATCAAAGACATAAGGAAAATATGACCCCAAGAGACAGAAAGGGCTGCATAAACCAGAGACTACATCAGTATGAGACTGGAAGAACTACGGGTGCCCAGCTACCACCTATGACTCCCTCTAACAGAGAGTCCCTGATGGAATGGGAGAATTGTGGGGTACAGAACTCAAACTCCAGTAAAAAGAGCAAACTGGCGTGTCTGACGTACTAGAGAGTCCCGCAAGGAAGGCATGACACCCACACTCTCTGTTAGCTCAGAATTGAAACCATTCCTGAAGCCAACTCCTCAGACAGAGACTGTACTGGTCTATAAGACATAAAGTGATACCAGGGAAGACTGTGCTTCTTGGCTTAAGGAGATTCATGAGACAATCTAGGCAGCTCCTGTTTGGAGGCAAGATGAGAAGAAAAAAGGAAACAGCTGGGAAACGCAGGGTAGATGGGAGGAGTATCCTGTCACAGTGTAAAGAGAGCAGCTAGGGTCACATAACAAAGCATGTGTAAGTTTTTGTATGAGAAACTGACTTGAACTGTAAACTTTGCCTTAAAACATAATAATAATTTCTTTCCTTTCTGAGATTCTCATTACCATGCACTCTCTGGGTTTTCTTCTTACTGCTCTAATACTCTGCTTCTTCTCAGTTGCATTCCTTATCTCAACCTCACCTTGACCACTTAAATGAAATTGTTCTTCAAGACTCTGGTCTTAGCCCTCCACTCTACATTTTCATCCTTTAGGGTCATTAATTACCATGAATTAACTCTGTTGGGATGTTTCTTAGTTCTGGCTACATTTTGGAACTTTGACAGTTGCTAGCTACTCTTACCTATCATTTATTCAGTGATGTCCTACCAGTTCATCAACTTTAACATTTCTAAAGCTAAGAGTCAAAATCTTTCTCTCAGCCCACTCCTTTCTTGAATTCTTCTTTAAATGACACATACTAACATGGGCTAAGAGCGGGGCTATAGAACTGGATGAGCTTAGAACCAAATGGGTTCTGATGACAACATCTTAATTTTCTTAACTTTAAAATGGAGGTAAGTAAACCCAAACCCAAACCCACTGCTGTCAGGTTGATTCCAACTCATAGTGATCCTACAGGACACAGATGAACTGCCCTATAGATTTCTAAGGCTATAAATCTTCATGGAAGCAGACTGTTACATCTTCCTTGTGTGGAGTGGCTGGTTGGTTAGCAGCTGTGTGCTTTAACCACTGAGCCAATAGGGCTCCTTAAAAGGGATAATATAACTTATTTTGTAGGTTGCTACAAAGATTCAGTAACTCACAATCAACACCCATGGAGGCAGCAGTTCAGAAATCGATACACTGTACTTGGGTAAATCTGCTGCAAAAGACCTCTTTAAAGTGTTAAAAAGCAAAAATGTCCCAAGCCACAGTATTTCCAGCAGCTGCACATGCATGTGAAAGCCGGACAATGAATAAGAAGAACTGATACCTCTGAATTATGGTGTGGGCAAGGTATACTGAATATACCATGGATTGCTAGGATAACTAACAAATCTGTCTTGGAAGAAGTACAGCCAGAATGCTCCTTAGAAGTGATGATATCAAGTACTTTGAACATGTCATCAGGAAGAACCATTTCCTGGACAAGGACATCAAGCTTCCTAAGTAAGGTTCAGCAAAGAGGAAGACCCTTAATGAGATGGACCAACACAGTAGTTGCAATAATGGGCTCAAACACTACAAGGATGAGGTTACTAAGGGCTGAAGCTCACTGATGGCACCTAAGAAAAATAAATTTTATGAAATTTATTTTAGAATTATAGATTGCTTTTAATTTAAATAAATTTCATCACTGTTCACACCAAACGGAGCGATAATGTTATTTCTGCTGCTTTAGCCTGCATGGAACTGAATTTAGTGATAAATTTATGACTGTCTAGTTATGTTTATTTCCTTGCCCTTTGAGTATTTTTTTAATCTGAGGTCTCAAGTAAGAGCCACGATTTCTGGAAATCTTTGATTCTTTTCATTTTGTCCCTTTGGCCTCATTGACATTTTTGGATGCTTTCACAAACCAGTTACTGTTCAATGATAAACCTGAGCGACACTGCTTCTTTGGAAACAAGTAGATTTGCTAACAATTCACATTGACTTTCTAATGAAACATTTTCTTTAAAACTTGTATCTCTTACATATGAAGTATTTTTTAGTATGTGATACATTCTAAATATTCCTCAAGCAGTCAAATAGTATAGTCTTCTCCACAGCTTTCTACCAAATTGAAATTCTAACACTTTGCAAGAAAATAAATTCTGTAAGTTTACTGCCTGTTTCTCTGAATAGTACAGGGCAACCTCTTATAGCCAGAAGTCTTCTTCAGGCACCTTCTGGAATCCTCCAACTTCGTTACTTAAGCTGCAAACCCAGGAGTAAGAAAAATCTTTTTCAGCATTTGAAATAGTTGTCATAAAGGGCATATAATAAAATCTGTAGATGAAATTTTCTCAAAATCAATAGTACCTACGGTATAGTCTTCATCAGTGCTGTCCAAGAGAAATATGTCAGACTCATGAGCAATCTGAAAATTTCTAGTAGCCACATCAAGAAAGGTAAAAAGCAACAAGTAAAATTCTCAATAGCCTGAAATGCATTTAATCATGCATTCACATAAAATTATTTCCCCATTTTACACTACTTTGTTATTTAAAATCCAGTCTGTGTTTTATACCTATGAAACCATAACCAAACCTGTTTTTTTTAAACTTATAGTGCTTATCAATTAAGATGTTGCCTTTCATTAGGAATACTTGATCTGTACTTAAATTTCATAAAATTTATAGCTGAAATAGTAGCTATACACACCCAAGTTCTTCCAAAGCTTTCCAGTGTGAAGAAGTGAGTAAAGAAATAAAGTTTTGTAAAATTTTAAGTAAATTAAAAGAGAAAAACTCCAGTTCCTCAGGTGTTATAGCTGAGCTTCAAGGTTCAGCAGTCACACGTGGCAACTGACTATGGTGCTGGATAATGCAAGTACAGACTTTATATTTACAGATAATTTTAACAAGCTTTGTCTATCTTTCCAATACAGATGAGACTGGAGGGAGTAGGGGAAAGAAGGAGTTCCAGAAGCAACAGGAAGATCTGCTCTTCACACTCAAGTGAGAAGTGACAGATAGTATCCTAACTATCAGTTACGAAAAAGCAAACAGGAATGTACCTGAAGGTCTAGGGCCATTCATTAAAGGGTATGTAGCCTAACTGCTCTTAGCAGACTCTGTCTTAGCAGATTATGCCAGTACTGTGAAACTTTCTTCACAGTGATAATCCTGAGCTATCAAGAAAAGGATAAATTTTACACAATGTATCTGGCTTCAGAAGACAAAGAAGTAAACATGAATATTCTTGGAAGGCTTAAATAAAAAAGTTACAAGTGTTAAAAAAGCTTGATCACATTAAAAATTTGATTACAAGGTATGACTAAGTTGGCCAACTCATCCTAGAAAAAGTGCTACATACCCCATTGCTGAATATCACTATGATCACCTTTGAAGTACTCCACTGGGGAAGCTATGCACTGATGCCAGCGCCTAGTCTACCCTTGAAAGCAATTTTGGAAATCTTTTGCTGGAATGGGCATCAGAGTTGTCATTGCATTACCCTTGATGTCCTGAATGTCACCAAACTGTCTTCCTTTCAATACTTCCTTTATCTCTGGGAAGAAAAAATTCTTTAAGGGCCAGATCAGGTGAGTAGGGAGGGTGTTACAATACAGTTATTTGTTTACTGGCTAAAAACTCCCTCACAGACAACTACGCAATTAAGTTTGTGAACTTGCCACTATGCCATCATACACAATGGCCATTCCAGAAAGAGTTCCAAAATTGCTTTGAAGGGTAGACTTGCCACTGGTGTTGGTGCATAGCTTCCTGTGGGGAGTACTTCGAAGGTGACCATAGTGATATTCAGCACTTAGAAGAATTAAGTTCGTGGACTTAATTGTCAAACCTTGTATGCCAATTAGTTGGAAAATTCACCTGTGTGACTCATTGCCTTATATTGCTAACTAAGTAAGAATTATTCAGCTACCTTTTGAAATTCTCTTTGATAGGTTTCAATAAAATGTCTTCTCCATTCAAATGTTCTAAAACTGTGGACTTACTTTGTGATCTGATAAGACTTTAATCACAAGTCTTTCAACTGTTTTTCATAGTTCAACATGTCCTATTTTGAAGCATTCTATAACCTCTTGATTATTTCTCTTTCTCTGAATCACTGTCATGTAATTCATGAAATACACCTAATTAGAAATACATACAGAAATCCAAAGGTTTTGGGTTTGGTGTGCAGCTATGTTGCCTGTATTTTTTTAGGATATCTTCTAGAACTTTGTAGCAGCATGCTGGGCTGACATCTTGAGTACTGTCTGCAATTATGTGTAAATTTATTCCCCTCTTCGGTTGGAAATAAGATTCCAGAATATAATTTCCTAGAATAGTATATTGGAGTCTTCTCCCTCAAAGGCAATGTAGTAAAAAAAAATCTTAACTGACCTCCGCTTAATTGATTTATCTGGATTAATTAGTGCTATCAACCCTTCTTTGTAGAACTTATGATACATGATCATGGAAAGCTGTGTATTTGAAGCTGCAGGCCAATCTCTAGCAGGCTCGCACATTCTTGCTCCTAGCAGCTGACATCAGTATTTGCTATAAGTCTTTTGCTTTACTAAACTAACTTATTGGTGTTACATTCACTGTTGCAATTACTAAATCTTATTAAATGCTACTGTACAGTAATGGGAATTTTCTGGAAACTCCAGAAAGATGGAGGCAGCAGTTTCCTACTTGGAGATACTAGGGCCTTGGACTTCTTTTTTAGCCTGTGTAAGGATGTGACTTCAAAGCCAAGTGAATTTGGTTTACAACCCAGAAGAACCTGAAATGGAAGCATCAGATATAAAGACAGTGTAAATTTGTTTTCCTGAATGGTGATAAAAATAGAAGCACAAAATCTCTTAGACTCAGTTAAGCCCCTAGACTCTGCCAAGGAAAAGTGCACCAGCTCTGATCTATGTGCACATCTTGCTTCCCTAAATTTATGTCCCTTGGTGAGATAAGCAGCACTGGTGGCACGGTGGCTAAAAGCCCAGCTGTTAACAAACGGCTGGCAGTTGGAATCTACCAGCTGAGTGCGGGAAACCCTACGGAGCAGTTTTACTGTATACTGTAGGGTTGTTAATAGAAGAGTCAACTCGATGGCAACTGGTTTGGTTTTTTGGAGGGGCTAGTTAGATAAGAGAACTTGCTGTGTGTGTGTTTAGTCTCTTCCTGTCTATCTGTAGCCTACCTCAAGGAATGTAAGTACTTAATGAAAAATGAGTCTGTAAAGAGAGGAGTTGTTTCTATTAGAAGATGGGCGGAATGCTTTACAAGTTGTTTGACAAACACGCACCACTAAAACATTTGCTTCCAAAGTAGCTGGGATAAGTTTGTAAAGATCACAAAAAATTATAAAAATCTAGAGGGACTCTACATTCAGATTGCTTTGTAAATATCTTTAAATTTCTGCTGCACTTTAAAGAAATGAAAATGGAAACTGCAGAAAATACATTATGGGTATACTTGTGTAAGCAAAATAACAAGGAATTTTCATCTGTTGCTCAAACTCAAAGAAAAGGTCTGTTTCTAAATCAAAAGACTAACAAGCTGATATACGCCTAAGTTAAATTAAAAATGTTTATGTAGGTATATTTATTATTATTTATGATTCCTACTTCAACAGACTTTTAAAATTAACTGAAGAGCTCATGACCCTGGTCACATCAGGTAAGATTATTTCTACTAAACTTTAAGCTAAATTTATCTGTTTCACCTGCTACTTTATTTGTCCACCCACATAAATTTTCCTATTATTTACCCTAGTTCCCCCAGTATGCTTAGATTTATAAACTGTATACACCTTCTTCCAGATAATTTCTAAAAATTTTAAACATTTATAAACCAAATTTTTGTGGGATTCTATTATTTATCAATTTATTCTTTCTGAAAATACTTCCAGCACTCCAGAAATTTCCCTCACGTACTTCTGCAGTCATTCCCACTTCTGCCTAGTCTAGGCTGGAATGATGTGCTTTTGTCACTACAGATATACAAGTATACATTTTCTAGAATTTCATATAAATGGAATTATACAGCATATACTAATTTTCTTTCACTCAGATTCACCCATACTGAGTTTATCAGCAGTTGGTTTCTCTTTAATGCTGGTCCCTATTTTCATGCATGCATGCATGTTACTTAAAATAAAAAAGTTAGCATAGTGCACTTACGAAAATACCTCATGAGGGGAAGGCACTGCTGGCAAACAAATGTACAAGGTGCATATTATTTGCTTAACAATTCAGTAGAATTTGTTGTATATTGTATGTCCATACCAAAATTTGTTTACCCAGTCACTTGATGATGAGTATTTGTTTCTGGTTTGGGGCTTTTATTAATATTCATATACAGATCTTTGGGTGAAGAATTATTTTTTAAAGCCAAATACTTAGGAGTGGAATTGGTAGGTTACAGGCTAAATCTGTATTTAACTTTAAAAGATGCTATCAATTTTGTTTTACAAGTGTTTGTACCATTTTACATTCCTACCAGCAATATATGAGTGTTCCATTTACCGCATATCTCAAAAACTTTTCAAAAGTGTAATAAATTGGTCAGTTATGTATGCACTTGGAAAAATCACTGATGAACTAAAATGTCATTTAAAAATATTTTCAGCTTTTCAAATATTATCCTTAGCAAATTCCTACAAATTTTATCGATGTATACTTAGTGTGGCCTTTATTTTTCAGTTTAGGAAGAAAAAGGAAGGCCTCTTTTAGGCCTCAGGAAAGCCAAAGTTTCTTTTCCATGTTTTAAATTCGGTGTAAGAATAATTTTTAATGTATCTTTAATACATCTTCTTTGAAGCCCTTCCTACTATATAATTTACTGAAATTAAAAAAATAAAACAAAATAAACCTATAAAAAAACAGATGCTTACGCTGGTTATTCCTTTTGGAATCTTATGCTCCAATTTCCTTATTATCTGTTTCCTCAAGGTAGTATTACAGAAGATGGAGTATTTTTTAATGTACTAATGATTTACTGGCATTTCAAATATAAAAAATAGTTTTTTTTTATGGAAATGGAGAATCATCAAAGAAACGTCAATGTTTTATATGAACACGTTTACATAAACCTAAATAACTAAAATGTACATACCTTAAAAAATTCCTTTTTCTCAACCATCTCATCACCATCTGAATCCAGCATTTTAAAAGCAACATGAAACCCAGTATGGGGCTCTGCAGTGAAGTGAAAAATGAGTAATAAGTTGAGTTTTGGTTAAATACAAATTATTTACAGTTATTTGGGGGTCTATAGATCTTACTATGTAATTAAGTGTCTAAACAGAGAAAAAATGATTACTTCCTTATGGTACCACTTTTCAAAGGCTGATCTTTTGCGCTAAGGCCTATCCCCTGCATTCTCCAGCATCTTTTTTCATGGGATGTTGCTGCTGTTCTGCTATTAAGTAAGCACAATTAATTTGAGGATGTAATTGATTTCATTAGTTCCACCAGGCGCTTTCCTATATATTTATCGTGGCTTGGTTCTTCTCATATTGATTATTACTTCTTACTTTCCTTTCTCAGAAGAGGTTTCTTTTTCAAATAACTTTTTATTTTGGAACAATTTTAAACTAAGAGAAATGGCACACAGAGAGCAAAAAGAGTTTCCATATGCCCTTCATGCAGGTTCACCTAATATGAACACTTTCTATAACCACAGCACACTGATCAAAACTAAGACATTAACATCAGTACCATACAATCAGCTTAACTACTGACTTTATTTGGATTTCTCTGTTTCTTTACTGATGGTGTTTTTCTGTTCTAGGATCAAATACAAAACACCATGTTGCATTTAGCTGTCTTGTCTCCTTAGTCTCTTTCAATCTGTGTCAATTTTTCAGTCTTGCTCTTCATGACCTTGGCATTTTTAAAGCACCCGTTAGGAATTTTATAGACTGCAAGATAGGGTTATTTAATAGCCTTCTATCAAGGAGACAAGTTTAAGAAAAGCCATAGTATGAGGGAGGGAGAAAAGATCTAAAGCAGTAATCTAAACCAAATCTACTGTATTACAGGTACAGAAACTAATGTATCAATAAATTTTTTTATTGATAAAGACAAATGCAAAAACTCTGTTTGGAAAGAACAGAAAATTCTATATAGTCATTAAGAAGAACTGTGACATACTTACTAGTGAGGATTGTAAGCAAGAAAAGGTACTCAGTGTATGAAATTAGTCCTGAAAGAGATAAAATAAAAACACACCAGAAAATAAGTCTTGGATTAGATGGTTTAGGATTAACCACACAGAGATATCAACACTGAAATTTCACCTAATTAAGTACACCATTTTTCTTTTTTAAATAACTACTTTTATAGTGGAGAGCTAAGGTATAAGTATAGTAATAACACAGTGAATAATAAAATATTATGACTTTACCCAGCTCCTACAGTTATTACTTCACAGCCAGTCTTATTAATATCCCTTTTCATGTCCCTCCTCTGACCTTCTACTGGATTGTTTTGAAACAAACCCCAGATATCATTTTATTTCATGGCAAAACATTCAGGTGGTATCTCTAAAAAGAACTTAAAATACAGTTATCACACCTAAAAACGATCAGTAATTCCTTAATATCTTAGAAAGTTCAAATCAATGTTATAAATTCCCATTTCAGAATTTTTTTTTAGTCAAATTAGGATCCAGAGACGATCTTGGGACTCAGTTTAGTCTGTTTTAGTCTGTAAGTTCTCCCACTGTCTTTTTTTCCTCTCAGTTTAAACTAGCTTGGTCATTTGCCCTGTAAAGGTTCTCCCACTCTAGAGAATTCTGCTGATGCTCTTTCTTTAGTATCACATTTTACATGACCCCTTAACGTCTATGTATTTCACAGACTAGTAGTTAAAAAAGCCTATGGGAATATGGGAAGTCTACAGATTTTTTTTCTTCTTGAACATATTCAGTGTTTACATGAAGAAATAATAAATTAAATGTGCTTTGTCACAATTTGTACTTGGGAGAAATAGTCTAAAAAATAGTCTAATGTTGAAGGATCAAAGTATTTTATCCTTTGGCAGCCTCAAAAAAGTAGAAACTAGCTCCTCTCACAATTCTCAATGTAACACAGCAGCAAGAAAAAGCAGCTGAAGGGCCAACACATCACTGACAGTGTTACTGGGGCTGGTGCCACTTTTCTTTAGACACAAGCTCATATCCTTTAGGAAAGGGAACTTTTTTTTGAAAAGGAAAATTCCAGTATCTTTCTCAATAACAAGCCTGAATAGAGTTGAGACTGTCAAAACAGCACCCTGAATCTAATGACAGGTTATGAACAGACAATACAGTTGTACAACAGCATGTAGGTATATGTTCTCTGAAAATGCTTTGAAAGAAAACATAGATTTTAGAACATTCATATGAGCGGCATAACACACACTTAACTATAAAATAAATGTTGTTAAACAGCAGAGCTTCAAAATTATGCATCAGAGAAGTATTTCAAATAACAAATCTGGAAATTAGAGAATCCTTAAGAGTCACTGAAAGAGACAGTTACATTCTGCCAGTAACTATGCTTCTCTAGACATAATTTTAAGTTGGAATCATGCTAAAACAATGATCCACTGCTGTGTGCCATTCTGAGAAAACTGTTTCTCAGAGTTAAGGTTTCCACACTGATCATAAGAACATATTTATACTATAAAACATCAATGATAAAGTTAACAGGAAAAAAAAAACAACAAGAGATAATGCTGGGAACCCTAATACACAGCAAAAACAGAATACAAAACATTACTAAAAATGACAAACATCAGAAGACAGATAACTGAGAACTCTTAAAAATCGAACACTTACACTCATCCAAAGACTTCAACAAGAGAGTAAAAAGACAACCTACACAGGGATAAAATTTTTGGATATCACAAATCCAATCAGCATTTAATTTCAAACATCTACAAGCTACTACAAAACCTCAACAACAATACAAATAACCCAGGTGAAAACTGGGTTAAAACCCACAGGTGCTTCACCAAAGACATTTAGGCAGCTCACAGATATAGGAGGAAATGCTCACAATCATTAGCCACTACAGAAACACAAATCAAAACTCAATGAGATACCATTTCACCCCAACAAAGCTGGCATTAATCCAAAAAACCCAAAATAATAAATGTTGGAAAGCTATGTACAGACTAGAACACTAATAGATTGTTGGTGGGAACGTAAAATGGCATAAGTACTTTGACAATCAAGCTGGCATTTTCTTAAAAAGCTAGTAATAGAAACGCTATATGATCCAGTGATCTCACTTTTGGGGGGTCCTAGAGAAATGAGAGCTGCCACACAACAGATACATGTACATCAGTGTTCACTGCAGCACTGTCCACAACAGCAAAAAGATGGCATCACATCTGAGATACAACAAATGGTCCCAACTCAACAGGTACAGATGATCACCAACGACCAAAATGACATGGGGGAAAAAGAACCCAGAAGATAGAGATACCCTAATGTTTGGGGGACTACATCAACACGCGACTGGAAGAACGGAATGGTGCCCAGCCACCACCAGTGATAGCCGTGATGGGGCTCACAAAGTTGAGTCTCACTGGCAACACAAGAATAAAATCTCCCTAAAAGACTGCAGTTGAGGCCTCAGGGTTCCCCCAGGAGCATGGCCCAACCCTGATAAATCATAATGGAGGTCAACTCTTTGGATGGGAATGGATTGGACATGGAGACACAGAGTGAACACAGCGTGTGTGCACTTTATGGTTCTGTGCATCTATAGGATGTCGTCCTGCTGACCTCTTACTGGAGGTGGGGGAGAGGGTGGAGAGGATGGGATAGGAGATTGTGAGGAGGATATGACATGTATAGAATCAAGAGGAAGAGTGTGCTGTCACCAGGCAGGGAGAGCAGTGGGAGGTGCATATAGGTGAGCACGCAAATTTATACAGGAATGTACATTTTCACTCAATCATAATAAAAAATATATGGCATCAACCTAGGTGCCCATCAACAGATGAATGGATAAACTAATGTACAGTCATATAAGCAAATACTATGCAATGATAAAGAACAACAACAAATTTGGGAAACATAACAAAGAAGAATCTGGAAGGCATTATCCTGAGTGAAGTAAGTCAGCTACAAAAGAACAAATATTGTAGGAGACCACTATTATAAGGACTTGAGAAAACGTTTAAACACAGATGAAAATAGTTGGTTGAAAATTGATGGTTATGAGGCTGGGAAGAGAGGCAGAGGGGTATTCACTAATTAGATCATAGACAAGAATTAGTTTAGGTACGAGAGGGACAACACATAGTGGAAGTCAGCATCACTGGGCTAAACAAAAGCTAAGAAGTTTCCTAAATATATCCAAACACTTTGAGGAACAAGGTATCAAGGCAGGGATCTGGGGACCATGGTTTCAGGGGACATCTAGGTCAACTGGCATAATGAAGTTTTATTAAGAAAATGTTCTGCATCCCACTTTGATGAGTGGTGTTTGGGGTCTTCAGAGGTAGCAAGTGGCCATCTAAGAAGCATCAACTGGTCCCAAACCACTTGGAGGGAAGGAGAATTGAAGGACACCAAAGACATAATACGAGCCCAAGAGTCAGAATCAATAAAAATCAAACCAAACTTGTTGCTGCTGAGTTAATTCTGATTCATAGCAAAGACCCTACAGACAGAGCAGAACTGCTCCAAGGAGTTTCCAAGGAGCTCCTGGCAGACTAGAGCTGCTGACCTTTTGGTTAGCAGCCATGGCACTTAGCCACTACACCACTAGGGTTTCCAAGAGACAGAAAGGGCCACATAATTCAGAGACTACATTAGCCTGAGACCAAAAACCAGATGGTGCCCAGCTACCATCAGTGACTGCCCTGACAGGAAATACAACAAACAGTCCCTGACATAGCAGAAGAAAAGTGGAGTACAGAACCTGAACTCTATTAAAAGACCAGACATCATGGTCTGACAGACTGGAGGGTCCCTAGAAGACATAGCCCTTGGACTCTCCGTTAGCTGAGAAGTCAAACATTCCCAAGCCAACTCTTCAGACAAAGACTGGACTGGACACTAAGAAATAAAATGATATTGGTGAAGAGTGTGCTTATTTGCATAATCAGATACATGAAACTGAGCAGCTCCTGTCTGGAAGCAAGATGAGAAGACGGTGGGGGGGGGGGGACAGGAGCTGGATGAAGTGAAACAGGAAATGCAGGGTGGAAAGGAGGAGTGTACTGTTCACAGTGTGGGTACAGCAACTAGGGTTACTTAACTATGTATTTAAATTTTTGTCTCACAAACTGACTTGAACTATAAACTTTTGCTTAAAGCACAATAAAAGATTTTTTTTTAAAAGAACATATTTATTTGCTGGGAACCAGCCCCGAAAACTTTTCGGGGTCCCACACGAAGGGAGGGAGAGGCGTTGGCGGGAAAAGAATTGAGAGAGACAGGAAAGAGTTTTGGAGAATGGCAACCCGAAAGACTGTCTTTCTTTATTTTTATAGTCAAAGTGAAGTGAGTTTCACCCTGCCCACTGACCACACGAGCGATTAGCTAACTTGAAACTGAAACCTCGTGATCTTGTTAACTGTCAACGACTCAATAGCACTTGGCTTTTTTTCTAGATAATGGTCCGAGGCAGGTGTGTTGTGGTGATAATTGACAGTGAAAACAAAGTTATGCCCCGAGCTCAATCAGCCCTACTTATACCTCAAGGTTAAAAGGTACAGGAGGAAGGGTCTAAAGGTTATAATCTCTATTTGTTTCTACTTTGCTCTTTATTTTATCTCCTCCTCCAGGGACAGTAAACACCTACCGTCCCCCACCCTATGCCTTTCTTAAACTGTTCTAAAAAGGATAATTCTTTTCACATGGGGGGGAAGTGCAGTTGGGGGAAGTCAGCAGGGCTGGGTCGGCCCTGGCTTTCCTGGGCTCAGCATTTGTCCTTGTGCAGGGAGGTGAGGGGGTATTTTTGAGGAGAGTTTAATTATGATGAAAAATATACAGCCAGAAATATGTCAGGGGTGAGATGCATCTGTCCGCCATCACAGAGGCTTGTAGCTTTGCTCACAGAGGTCTTTGTGGGTGATGGGCTTCGGCATTTATTTATATCTTATAATTTATATTCAGTACATCCTTAAAGATGGTATCATACTGAGAATTCCGGTCAATTAAAAAATATCTATTGTATTAAAACATTAACATACATTTGTCATTTTAACCATTTTTAAGTGCACCATACAGTGACATTAACCAGATTCGCAATGTTGGGCAACCATCATTACCTATTTTGCTCATTACTCCAAAGAGAAATTCTGTGCCCATTGAGCAATAATTCCCTATTTGTCACTTCTCCTACTGTCCCTCATGAATTTCTTATAAGTGGAATCATAAACTATTTGTCTTCATGTGTCTGGCTATTTTACCTTTATATAATGTTTTCAAGATTTTCCATATTAAAGCATGTATGAGAACTGCATTCCTTTTTATAGCTCCAAAACGTATGCATATACCACTTTTTTTTTTTTTTTTTTTTTGGACAGACTCTTGTGTAGTTTCTACCTTTTGGCTATTGTGAATAGTGCTACAACAAAAAATGGTGTACAAGAATCTGTTTGAGCCCTTGTTTTCAATTCTTTTGAGTATGTATGTATCTAGGAGTAGAATGGCTGGGTGACACAATTACTCTATATTTAACTTTTTGAGGAATTAATCAACGTTTTCCACAGTGGCTATACCATTTTTCATTCCCAAGAGCAATGCACAAAAGAGTTCCACCTTCTCTATGTCCTCACAAATACTTCCTATTTTCCTTTTTTTGATAATAGCCATCCTAGGAAATATAAAGTGGTATATCACATTGTTGTTTGGGTCTGTATTTTTCCCTAAAGGTTAATGCCAATAAGCATTTTTTTTTCATCTGTATATTGGCCATTTATGTATTTTTTTTTTTTGAAAAATGTCTATTAAAGTCTGTTCTTCATTTTAAGTTGGGTAGTTTACCTTTTTATTGTGGAGTTGTAGCAGTTAAAAAAATTCTAGGTAGTATATACTCAGATATATAATTTGAAAAAACTTGCCTCATTTTGTAGAGTCTTTCATTTACTTGGTAATATGTCTTTTGCTGTACAAAAGTTTTCACTTTTAACAAAGTTCAACTGATTTTTTCTTTTGTTCTTTATGCTTTTATTTCCTATCTAAGAATATACTGCCATTCATACATTTGTGTGTGGAATGTATCAACTATGAATCTAGGAAAATGGGAAACTGTCAAAAATGAAACGGAATGCATAAACAATTGACATCCTAGGTATTAGTGAACTGAAATAGATTGGTTTTGGCCATTTTGAATCCAACAACTATATTGTCTACTATGTTGGGAACAAAAACTTGAAGAGGAACAGTGTTGCGTTCATCATCAAAATGAACATTTCAAGATCTGTCCTGAAGTACAATGCTGTCAGTGACAGGATAATATCCATATGCCTACAAGGAAGGCTAGTTGATACGACTATTATTCAAATTTACGCAGCGACCACTAAGGCCAAAGATAAAGAGGCTGAAGATTTTCACCAGCTTCTGTAGTCTGAAATTCATCAAACATGCAATCAGGGTGCACTGATAATTACTGGTGACTGGAATGCAATAGGTGGAAACAAAGAAGAGGGACTTGTAGTTGGAAAATACAGCCTTAGTGATAGAAATAATTCCACAGATAGCATGACAAAATTTTGCAAGACTAACGACTTCTTCATTTCAAATACCTTTTAAAACCAGCACAAACAAGTGACTATACACTTGGACCTTACCAGATGGCATACACAGGAACCAAATTGACTACCTCTGTGGAAAAAGATGATGAAAAAGCACCATATCAACAGCCCCAAGACAAGACCAGGTGCTGACTGTGGCACAGATCATCAACTGCTTACACGCAAATTCAAACTGAACTGAAGAAAATTAAAACAAGTCCAAGAGAGCCAAAGTGTGACCTTGACTATGTCCCTCCTGGGCTTAAAGACCATCTCAAGAACAGATTTGATATGTTGATTACTAGGGACCAAAGACCAAACTGTGGAATGACACCAAAGACATCATCCATGAAGAGAGCAAGAGGTCATTAAAAAGACAGGAAAGAAAAGTCCAAATTGGATGTCAGAAGAGACTCTGAAACTTGCTGTTGAACGTTGAGCAGCTAAACCAAAAGAAAGGAACGGCAAAGTAAAAGACCTAAACAGAAGATTTCAAACAGCAGCTCACAAAGACAACAGCAAGTATTATAATGACATGTGCAAAAAGCTAGAAATGGAAAAGCAGAAGAGGACATTCTGCATTTCTCAAGCTGAAAGAACTGAAGAAAAAATTCAAGCTTCGAGTTGCAATAGTGAAGGATTCTACAGGGACACTATAAAACAACTCAGGGAGCATCAAAAGAAGATCAACAGAATACACAGAGTCATTATACCAGAAAGAACTGGTTGATGATCAGCCATCTGAAGAGGTAGCATATGATCAGGAACCAATGGTACTGAAGGAAGAAGCTGAAGCTTCAGCGAAGGCACTGGCAAAAAACAAGGCTCCAAGAATTGATGGAATTATCAACTGAGATATTTCAACAAAGAGATTCAGTGCTGAAAGTGCTCACTTGTCTCTGCCATGAAAATCTGGAGGACAGCTGCCTGACCAAGTGACTGGAAGAGATCCATTATTTATGCCCATTCCAAAGAAAGGTGATTCAATCGAATGTGGAAATTACCAAACAGTATTGTTGGTACCACACTCAAGTAAAATGTTGCTCAAGCTCATTTAAAAGCAACTGCAACAGTATATTGACAAGAAACAACCAGAAAGTCAAGCTCAATTCAGAAGAGGACATGGAACCAAGGATATCATTGCTGATGTCAAATGGATCTTGGCTGAAAGCAAAGGATACCAGAAAAATGTTTACTTGTGCTTCACTGACTATGCAAAAGCATTTGACTATGTGGATCACACTAAATTATGGCTAACATGGAGAATGGGAATTCCAGAACACTTAATTGTGCTCTTAAGGGATCTGTATATAGATCAAGAGGCAATTGTGTGAACAGAACAAGGGAACACTGCACGGTTTAAAGTCAGGAAAGCTGTGCACCAGGGTTGTATCCTTTCACCATTCCTTTTTAATCTGTATGCCAAGCAAATGATTTGAGAAGCTGGATTATACAAAGAAGAAGGAGGCATCAGGATTGAAGGATGACTCATTAACAACCTGCATTACACAGATGACACCACCTTACTTGCTGGAAATGAAGAAGATGTGAGACACTGATGAAGATCAAGGACCACAGACTTCAGTATGGATTGCACCTCAACATCAGGAAAACGAAAATTCTCACAACTGGACCAGTAAGCAACATTGTCATAAATGGAGAAAAGATTGAGGTTGTCAAGGATTTCATTTCACTTGGGTCCACAATCAGTGTGCATGGCAGCAACAGTTAAAAAATTAAAAGACACAATGCACTGGGAAAATCTGCTGCAAAGGACATCTTTAAAGTATTCAAAAGTAAAGATGTCACCCTGAAGACTCAAATGCGCCTCACCCAAGCCATGGTATTTTCAGTTGCATCATATGCATATGAAAGCTGGACCATGAACAAAGAAGACAGAAGAACTGATGCCTTTGAAATGTGGTGTTGGAGAAGAATGTTGACTGTACCATGAACCGCCAAAAGAACGAACAGAGCTGTTCTGGAAGAAGTACAACCGGAGTGCTCCTTGGAAGCAAAGATGGCAAGAGTGTGTCTTACATACTTTGGCCATGCTGTCAGTAAGGATCAGTCCCTGGAGAAGGACATCATGCTTGGTAGAGTAGGGGGTCAGCGAAAAAGAGGAAGACCCTCAATGAGATGGACTGACACATTGGCCGCAACAATGGGCTTAAGTGTAAAAACAATTGTGGACATGGGGCAAGACCAGAAAGTGTTTCGCTCTGTTGTTCATAGGGTCTCTATGAGTCAGAACCAACTCGATGGCATCTAGTAACAACTGCCAAATCCAAGGTCACCAAGATTATCCATTTTCCCTTATGTTTTCTTCTAAAAATTTTATAGTTCTGGCTGTTATATTTAGGTTGTTGGTGTATTTTGAGTTACTTTTTGAATAGAGTGTGAGTTAAGAGTCCACCTTCATTCTTTTGCCTATGGCAATCTAGTTACTCCAGCACCATTTATCACAGAAATTCAGCTCAGTTTTTTAAAACAGAGTAACTTAAAATTTATCTCACAAATAATACTTCATGTGTCAGATCTGACTCGATTACACTGGGGTTTTTTTGGTGGATAACGCTGGAGGAGCTCCGGTGTGTGGGTGGGTGGTTGAACATGCCACACACTCTGTGACAGAAAGAGGTGGCAGTTGGCTTCCATGAAGATTTACAGCCTTGGAAACCCTAGTGGGTAGTTCTATTCTGTCTTTATAGGGTTGTTATGAGTCAGAATAGTCTTGATGACAATGGATTTAGTTTGGGTTTTTTATAATTTTGGAAGTACACACTATTGTTTCTTTCACACAAATGAAGAAGCAGACTTTAAAGAAGCCTATAAACTACAATATATGTAGGAGTCCTGAGGCTCCACAGATCTAGCCTGTGGAAACTTCCCAATGTTAGTGACACTCTTCTCCCAATGAGAAAGTGGTAAAGTAGGTCTGCTGGATGGTTGGAGACTAAAGGGTCAAGGTTGAGACTCTGGTCAGACTGAGTAAAAGCAAGTACAGGAAAGCCTAGTTAAAGAAGGCAGCATTCAGACAAACGGTGAGACAATACTCTGGTTTTGTCCCGTCATCATACTTTTAAATCTCTGCAATTCTGACTTTCCTCACATTTGGTCAATTACCTCTGTCAATGATTTAATTTTCTTGTCATCCTTTTAGTTCTGATTTTTCTGCCAGTCCTTTACCAATGAAGATTGTTCTTTTACTCTGTATGAATGGTAAAGAGGGAAGTAAAATTTTTCTGCTGCAGTAGCCAGTGTACATTTTTTTTTTTAAATTATGCTTTAGGTGAGTTTACAGCTCAAGTTAGTTTCTCATACAAAAATTTATACAGACACTATTATGTGACCCTGTATTATGTTATCCCTATAGTGTGACCGCACCTTCCTCCTTTCTACCCCCGATTTCCTGTTCAGTGCACACTTTCTTTCTGATTTTGAAATAAATGTTATCTACACTATCTATTCCCGCAGTCATTTATTACTTCCATTTGCTCTTAAAGCTTCTACCTACTCACCTAAAGAGAGCACCGCATGCCTGCCCACCCACCTGACCACCTGGTGGTTGTTTCCCCTTTATTTTTCACATGAATATCTTCATGGACTTTATCTAAAGGGAAACAAAAAAATCAAACTTTCTGTTGCAGATTTCCATTTTGTTTATTTTTCTAACAGTCCATCACTAAGGCCCAGTTACCCAGAAATCCTGGAAACATGATGCCCTGTTCATTTGGAAAATATAAATGGGCCTCAAACTGTGTAAAAAACAAAGGGGTAAATATTGAGTGAGGAAAACATAGAAGCAGGCTGATGAGTTTATCTCCTTTATAGTTCTGAAAACGAGAATAACTTTCTACTTTCCCCTTCACATCTCATTGTTGCTTTCAAAGCCTTCATTAATCTGTTTTATATCATCTCTATCACTACTCTTTATCTTCTTCATACCAAGAAAATGAATGTCTTCATTTTCTTACTGCTCTTTGAAATCCCTACTCCCACATCATACTTTTTGTCTCAAAAATACACTGTTCATTGCAATGTAGACTCCCCACCTTTTTCAAAGTTTATGAATTCTCACTAATTATCTCCTGTGAAATACAGAACTCTTGGTGAATTTTTAGGATTGACTAGTCAGCCTCTTCCTTCAAGTTCATCCTATTATAATGATTCAATTGTGTGACTCTGAAGTTTAGGTGGTTCTGGTTGAATTTCACTGGAGCAGACAAAGGCTTGTAAGTTTGTCAAATGCTGGCTAGAAAAATTTAGGAAGGGGATTCAGGAAAAGTTTGATTTCTTCAATAATTCTAGGATTTAGGAATGACTGGGCATTTCCCCTCCTACCCCAAATGCTGAGTTGGTATATTTAGGAATTTAGTTCTGATTAAGAGCTACAGCTGCTAACCAAAAAGTTGGCAGTTTGAGTCCACCAGCCACTCCTTGGAAACCATATGGGGCTGTTCTACTGTGTACTATAGAGTTGCTGTAGGTTGGGATTGACTCAACAGCTCTGGGCTTAAACGAGCATTAGCTCTTTATTCTCACCTATTTTATACCATGTGTTATATACTAGGATATGATTCTGGTGGAAAGGAAGCAGACACGGTTCCTGGTTGAATCAGGAAGACAATCAATAAACAAGTCAGTAAGTACTTAATTATAACTTGGTAGAGAGCTATAATGGAAACAAACAGGGTACTGTGGTAAGGATCCAGTGCTGGTAGCTGTGGGGCATACTCCACTCACAGAGAATGGACAGAAGGAATTAAATAACATGAGATGAAGTCAGAAAAACAGGTCATGCAAAGCAAAAAGTTAGAACTTTATTGTAGTACAGTGGATCTAATTCCACTATATGGAAAGATTTAATTAGAAGACATATATATGGCTTCATCAGTTTTAGGAAGAACACTCTTGCCACTACATGGAGAATAAACTAGAGAAGAAAGAGGGAAAGAGGGAAGCACAGTTAAGATGTTATTATAGTAATTCAGAGGAAATATGAAAATGACTTAGCATAACGTCATGGCACTGGAGATAGAAATGGCTGGATTTAAGATACATCTGACAGGTGAAAATAGATTATTTACTGATAAATTTTTTGAAAAAGTTTCCACTGATTCGTTTAGCTGTTCATGAAGTTTTCACTAGCTAATTTTTTTACTTTCTATTTACTTTTTTAAAAATACATTTTATTTATTGTGATTGCGGGAAAGTGTGCAATCCAGTTTAAATTTGCATGCCCACCTACGTGCAGCTCCTACTGCTCTCTTTGGCCAGTGACAGCACGCTCCTCCCTTCTGTTCTATACATGTCATATCCTCTTAACAATCTCCTGTCCCCTCTTCTCTACCCTCTCCACTCCCTTCTAGTAAGAGTCCAGTAGGACAACATCCTATAGATGCATAGAACCATAAAGTGCACACACGAAATGGTCACTTTGTGTCACCAAGTGCAATCTGTTCCTGTCTGAGGAGATGACCTCAGTAATGGTTTATGGACAGGGGCAGCATCAGGTCTACGGTTTATGCTCCCAGGGGAACCCTGAGGCCTCTGGATCATCAATTGTGGTCTTTTTTTCACTAGCTAAGTTTTTCAAAAGTTGATCACCAGGTCCTTTTTCCTAGTCTGTCTTAGTCTGGAAGCTCCACTGAAATTTGTCTACCATGGGTGACGATGCTGGTATTTGAAATACCGGTGGTATGGCTTCCAGCATCAGAGCAACACATAAGCTACCACAGTACAGGCTGACAGACAAGTAGTGAATTAGGAAGTTGGTGAAAACCACTGAACATATCCTGGACTGCTATACAGTTGCCATGAATTGGTATCGACCTGACGGTAGTGGGTTTGGTTTGGCTAGAAAACCAAAACCAACTGCACCTCAGTCAAGTTTGTGCTGACTCATACAACCATATAAGGCAGAGCAGAATTGCCTCAGAGTTTCTAAGGAGTGCCTGGTGGGTTCAAACTGCCAACCTTTTGGTCAGCAGTCATAGCATTTAACCACTATGCAACCAGTTTCCCAGACTGCTAGAAACATAAACAAATCTGTATTTGAAGCACAGCCAGATCACTCTTTAGAAGCAAGGGTAGAGAGACTGCATGTCACTTATTTGGGACATGTTATCAGGAGGGATCAGTCTCTGGTAAAATTGAGGGTCAGTGAAAAAGAGGAAGACCTCCAATGAGATGGATCGATACCGGGGCTGTAACAATGGACTCAAACCTAGCAATGATTGTGACAATGACACAGGACTGGGCGAGCATTTTATTCTTTTGTACATACGATTGCTAGAAGACGGAAAGAGTCAACAGCACCTAATCACAACATCTTAACTTCAAATATTATGTATTAGCTTTACTAAATTTTAGATTTTCTGTAAATATAATCATGTATACATCCTTTTATGATGTTCTGCTGAAAAATATGCTTGTAAGATTCATTCACGCTGTTGCTCTAGTTTCAGTTTGTTTACACTGGAGATGCCCATGAGATACCCAAGTAGGACGTAACGTATACACTTTATACAGATAAAAATATGAAAGTTTCTGAAATACATAAGCTGTATTTAAACATGGAAAAGATCACTTGAGAGCACAGAGAGAGGACCCAGGAGGGGGCATGACTAAGAACCTCACCATTTTAGCAGAGGTTATAAACTTCTATATAATGTCAGATTTTTAAAAAATCTGAGTGGCCTTAGATACGGCATAAGCTCTCCAGTTGACCATGGGCTTCACCACCCCCTACTATCATATAGCCAGTCACTTCACACATACATATTACTTGCCTGGTCCCTGCAAATATCTGAGTTTGAAATTCCTGATTTAGAACACAGGTGGAGGAGGAAGAGACTGTAAAAGAGACAGACAAGAAGCAACTAGGATAATACGAAAACAAACAAAAAGCCACTAGACAGTAGGCGGTTACAGAAGCCAAAAGAAAAGCCTGTTTGGAGAAAGTGGGAGCAAATAATGGTACCCAATACTGCTGAGGTCATTAAAGATGAGAATAAAAATGTCTTCCTTGGATATGGCAACAAAAATTTTGACAGAAGCAGTGTCCAGGGTCCATGGAGTAGTGAGTGCCAGACTGGAGTCTGGCTGAAGTACGAACGGGAGGAGATGAAATAACCACAGCACAAAAACAAAGCTCCAGGAACTGATGGAATATCAACTGAGATGTTTCAACAGATGAATGTCACGCTGGAGGTGCTCACTTACCTGTGCCAAGAAACTTGGAAGACAGCTATCTGGCCTACAGACTGGAAGAAATTCCTATTTGTACCCACTCCAAACAAAGGTGATCCAACAGAATGCAGAAATCATCACACAGAACCATTAACATACACAGAAGTTAATTTTTTTCTGGAGACCATTTATAAGTGGTTGTAGCAGCACATAGGGAACTGCCAGAAATTCAAGTCAGATTCAGAAGAGAGTATAGAAAAAGGGCTATCATTATAGATGAGGATAGATTCTGGTTGACAGCAGAGAATACTAGAAAGATGTTTACTTGTATTTTATTGACTATGCGAAGGCATTCGACTACGTGGATCATAACAAATATGGATAACATTGTGAAGAATAGGAATTCCAGAAAAATTTAATAGTGATCATGAAGAACCTGTATATTGACCAAGAGGCAGTTGTTCAAACAGAAAAAAGGGGGTACTGGGTAAAGTCAGGAAAGGTATATATGTTGCAGTTGTATTTTTTACCAAAGTTAGTCTGTATGGTGAATAAAAATCTGAGAAGTTGGACTACATGAGGACCATAGCATCATGCCTGGAGGAAGACTCATTAACCACCTGTGATATGCAAGTGACACAACCTTCCTTGCTGAAAGTGAGGAGAACTTGAAGCATTTATTTGTGAAGATCAAAGACAACTTTCAGTATGGATTGTACCCCAACACAAAGAAAACACAAATCTTCACAACTGGACCAATAACTGGACATACATCTTTACAAACAGTAAACGGAGAAAAGACTGAAGTTCTTAAGGACTTCATTTTACTTGGATCCATAATCAACACCCATGGAAGTGGCAGTCAAGAATCAAATGACTTGTTAGCCTGGGCAAATTTGCTGCAAAACCACGCTTTGAACTGTTTAAAAAAGCAAAGACATCACTTTGAGGACTGAGGTGCACCTGACCCAAACCATGTTTATTTTCAAATGCATCATATGCATGTGAAAGCCAGACAATGAATAAGGAAGACTGAAGATGAATCACAGCCTTTGAATTGTGGTGTTGGCAAAGAATACTGAATATACCATGGACTGCCAAAAGAATGAGTAAACCTGTCTTGGAAGAAGTATGGCCAGAATGCTCCTTAGAAGGGAGGATGATGAGACTGTCTCATACACGCTGGACATGCTATTAGGAGGGTCCAGTCTCTGGAAAAAGACTTCATAAATGGTACAGTAGAGGTAAGTGAAAAAGAGGAAAGACCCTCAGTAAGGTGCACTGACAGAGTGGCTGCAACGGTGGACTCAAATATAATGATAATTGTGAGAATGGCAAAGGACCAGGCAGTGTTTCTGTTGTATACAGGTTTGCAAAGAGTTGGAACTGACTCAACAGCATTTAACTACAACAATACAAAACAAAAAGAGTTTGGGTATGAAAACAAACAAACCCCAAGTCCACTGTCATCAAGTCCATTCCGACTCACAGCAACCCTGCAGAACAGACAGAACTGCCCTATTGGTTTTTCAACATTGTAAATCTTTACGGAAACAGATTGCCACATTTTTCTCCCTTGGAGCAGACGATGGGTTCGAACTGTAGACCTTTGGGTTATACCTGAGCACTTTAAGAGAGACCCCTGGCTATGAAAATGTGGCAGAAAAGTACAGAGGCAGGGTGATGGATCTGGGGTCAAATGAGAAGTATTTACTCCTTAAGAATGAGCAGTGTGAACATGTGGTTTATGTACGTTACATTTTACACATTTTTAGGACTCTGTCCTACTGGTTTCTTTCTAGTTGGGAGAGGAAAGGGTAGAGACGAGGGGATAGCTGTTAGTTAAGAGGATATTAGAAATAAAGACTGAAAATGAGGAATGTGCTGTCACAGAGTGAGGAGAGCAGATGGAGCTCCAAATAGCTGGGCATGCAAAATTGATTTAGATTGTATACTTTCATTTAATCAGACAAAAAAAGAGCAATGTTTATAAATTTATGTAACATAGGAATCATACCCAAAAAACAAAAACAAACAAACAAACAAAAAACCCCTACACCCATTGCCACTGAGTCAATCTGACAGTGACCATTTAGAACATAGTGGAACTGCCTCAAGAGTTTCCTAAGACTGCCCCATAGGGTTTCCAAAGAGTGGCTGGTGGATTTGAACTGCTGACCTTTTGGTTAGCAGCTGAGCTCTTAGTCACCACAACACAAAAGCTCCAAGAATGATACAGTAGAGAGAAGTGACTAGTGATGTGATTAAGGAAGGGAATACTGTTAAATAGACAAAGCAAGAGGAGTGGCCTAGAGCAAACACAGAGAAACAGGTTTCTGTTATAAGGAACAGAACTTCTGAAACAACAGGTAAGATGGAAGAGATGGGTCTCTTGCAGGTAACTAGCTGACCTGGGAGCTACTTATTTTGCTTTACATAAAGGAAAGTATCTTAAAAATTTATTCAATTTCTCTTTCCTCTCTGCACAGGATACACTTCATCATGAATTCTACTATTTATCTTGATGACTCTTGAGTATGAAATGTACTATTTTAGACACATGTTCTTGTAACCAGCAGCAGGGTGGTGCTATTAAAAAATGATATGTTTTATGTTCAGTAATGCCATAATCAGATCATTTTGGTTCAATTAAGTGACTGCATTTTACAGTTAATTTGCTGTGAAACAGTTGTAGTGCATATTAAACAATGGAAATACACTGAATAGCATCAATTTAAATAATACATATTTCATAAAAAGGAAAAAATTTAAATCACTATGTATTAACTTGGTAAAATGTTAGTCACTAGGAGACAGGAATTTCATTTACTTTATTTTACTAACAGTTCAGACCTAAAGAAAGGATACTAATGAAAATGAAATAAAAATTAGATGAAGATAATTTCATCTTTTTATTCAGATGCTGGCGAACAGTTGATGCATTCTTTCTAAACGGCATGGTTGCTAAATAGACTTCAATTTGGTGATGGAATAGTATCAATTAATCTTAAATGGGAAATAAGAGGAATGGCTTCATTAGAATAAGATAAACGACAGTAAAGCATAACAACATTTAAAAAACAAAGTAAGACAGCAAGAAATCCAGCTCAACAATATCAGCAATTACTTTACTACTTTCACAGAAGAAGAAAAGTGGGAAGTCAGGAAGCTGTCCACGTACAGTGTATCAACGGTTCTCCATAGAGAGCCAATAAGCAGCACTGAAGGCACTATCAACAGCTCTAGGGTTAGCGGCTGGGAACAAGGATGTACACATTCTTCTTTTTGGAAGTAAAGTATGCTTCTAAGGTCCAGGAAAACGGGTCCCTCCCTTAAGTACTAGAGACGAATCTCTTCTCGCCCATGGTTTAGACTTTCTGTTACAGTCACCTGCCTTGGCAGGTAGACTCCAGCCCAAGGTTTGGCTCAGTTGTCAAGTCTGATAACACCATGAGGGTATGAGAAGGCTTATTACTTACAGAACTGAAGTCTGTGCAAAGAACAGGGCCAAGCCCCTCAAGCAGGTCTGAAACAGTTTTAGAGAGCAAGGAAAGGGAACTGATCTAGGTTTTATTGTGGTTACGGGGTGGGGCTGGGGTGACAGTCCTGCAGAGGCCAGTGCTGAAGAACGGCACAGAGGACACAGTGAGGGTCACAAACAAGAAGAGGGAGGAGTGGGGCTTAAAAGCTGCCAATAAATACCAAAATCTAGAGTCAGAGTCCTCTGTCCACTTTTTCTTTCCAGTTTTTATTTTATAAAATGCTGTGAAAATAATTTCACTATAGACTTTGTAAAATCATGTAACCTTTAAGTAGTGCTTTACACAAATGTTGAATCAACCTATTTCCAGTTCTAATGTTGCAATTAGGTAAAAAATTATAGAATTCTCCCTAATTTTCCTTACTTCCAAAAAAAAAAAAAAAATCAAATCATCACAAACAATTGAGTTTATACCTATAGCTATTACCCATGTTTTCGGAACTAGTAAATGCACTATCTTTCTTACTATCTCGAAATGCTTTTAGAAGAATATCTTCCATGAAAAGGTACTCCAAAGCTATAGCCTTGATTCAAATATTGTTCTTTGGGATTTAAATATTGTAACTAAAATCCATTCTGAAGGACCAAAATAATTTCCTAAAATAAAATCCTGTAAAATTTTCATTATCTATGATTAAAACATTTTAATTTAAAAATTTACTAAGTTCAGTTCATATTAAATTTTACAAAAATAGAGCAATTTACAATGTTACAAAGAGTATCAATAATAAATCTACACTGTCCCAGAAACACCATAAGGTAACCAAGTAACTTGTGCAAGGTCACGCAGCTAACTAATCAAGCTAGGAACTTAAACCAGGCCTTAAAAGTCCATGCTCTTAATCATACTTGTGAGGCCTGTGTACCAGACACTATAAACTCTAAAAACATTTCATTTTATTAAATTCTTCTAACAATCTGATAAGGATGATATTACCATTTATTTTAAAGGTGATGAAAGAGAGGAAGAATGACATTAAATAACTTCCCTTGGTTATAAAACTAGGAAAAATTTGAGGTTAGGTTTGTTGACACCAAAACATACACTCTTATCCACTACTTTCCACTATAAAAAAACCAAAGAATTTAACTTCTTAAAATAAAAGGATATTCTGATGCCACAATTGAAAGGAATGGGATAAGGAGTGGGGCAGAGTACTGTAAAGGTAATGAAGCGGGTTAGTATAAGGAACTAATACTTCTAGAATATAATAAAAGTTTATCTAATCCACTGAAGACTGAGACACTTCAGGGACAAGCAAGAATCAATGCTTATTAACAATAAGCTATTTAATTTCCCTTACGGAGGTGGGATGCCAATGTTGTTGTATTTTCTTTGTCAGATTTTGCTTTCCTTCTCTAAGAAATGTTATGTAACAGGCATTATCATTTTAAAATCAATGTTGATTTGAGAATACTGTAAATCTCTTAGGAGAACTGTAAAAACTTCCATGTTCAATAAACAGCTAATGAACCACTGACTTAGAAATTATAATTGTTTCTTAATTCTCCAATTCCTTCTTCAGACAACCAAAAAAAACCAAATAAACCCAGTGCCACTGAGTTGATTTTGACTCATGGTGCCCCCCACAGGACAGAGTAGAACTGCCCCACAGAATTTCCAAGGAGTGCCTGGTGAATCTGAGCTACAGACCTTTTGGTTGGTAGCCATAAGTCTTAACCACTGCTTCACCAGGGTTTCCAACAGTAAAAATATTACCTGTCATTAATTTTTCACAAAACTTCAGCTGAACATTTTTTCTGTAACTTGTCAAATATGGTCAGGTCCTTCCTTGATTAAAATGGACCAGTGGAGGTCCCTTGCCTATTTGTATATAATATATCCAAATGATATTTACTGAAGTTAAATTTTTGACTGACGATTACTCTTGAATTAGATATAAGAATAAAGAAAAGTGGTACTTACGAACTGTATTAGCTATATGTGACCTTGGGCAGGTTACTTAACCTCTTTGTGTCTCAGTCACCTCATCTATAAAACAGATATTAAATAACAGTACCTTCCTCACAGGACTACCCTAAGGACTAAATATACTAATACATGGAAAGGGTTCAGTATCTGATACAGCTGTCAGTATTTGTGATTATTGTTATCATTTATCATATGTGCTTATTTTGGAAGCAATTAATAGCACACCACTGATACAGTCACTCCCCTGGATCAATCTCTTGACTCTCTGGCCACTCCTTAAACATCCTAAAAGGACTTTCTTCCTTTGCTTCTTCCTTATGATGTTCTATAACAAGGGTTCTTCTCTTTTCACTCTACAGGTTCCTGCATCATCTAATCTGCAACTATGTCTTCAAATGCCATTTAGCTGATGACAATTCTAAAATCTAAACTCAGTATACTCTAACTGGTCTCATTTGCACCTCTGTTCCCCCACCCCCTCAAAAAAACCCACAACAAAATTTAGTCCTTCTCTTATGTTGCATTATCTTAGGCATAATCATTCACCTAGCTGCCCAAACTAGACACATGTACACCACACTTAATTTCTTTTTTCCTTCCTTCTCACATCCAGTCAATCACCATGTCCTACCAATTCTATCAAAAATATCTACCAAATCTGTACTATTCTCCGGCACATGGTCTCTTGCTAAGATTACTGCAAAAAATCTCATAACTGTCTGTTCTTCTACACAAATTAACTAATTCGACACAGTAGTACCAGATGATTTTTTAAATCAGATTTATCACTGTCTTACTTACAACTGCCCAACGTCAATTCATTGTTCTCAGATGGGGTCAGACCTCTTTATCATATCCTATAAAGGCATGTTCTGCCATGTGTCTGTCAGTTTTATACTGTTGGGACTTACACGTTACTGTGATATTGGAAGCTATGCCATCAGTATTCAAATACCAGCAGGGTCATCCATGGCAGACAGGTTTCAGTTGAGCTTACAGACTAAGAAAAACTAGGAATAAGGACCTGGCAGTCTACTTCTGAAAAGAATTAGCCAGCGAAAACCTTATAAGTAACAGCAGAACATTATCTGATACAGTACCAGAAAATGAGCCTCTCAGGTTGGAAGGCACTCAAAATACAATTGGGGAAGAACTGTTTCCTCAAAGTACAGTTGGCCTTAATGATGTGGATGGAATTGAGCTTTTGGGACCTTCATTGGTTGATGTGGCATGACTCAAAACAGAAGACCTATCTGCAAAATTCATTTAATAGTGGAACATGGAATGTAGGACGCATGAATCTAGGAAAATTAGAGACCAACCAAAATGAAATGGACAGAGTAGCAGTGACAGGGTCATGGGGGGACACTGAGGTCCACTGGCTTAACTACTCTTTTGCTAAGAGAGTCTTTTGCACCCAATATTGGTGAGTAGTGTCTAGGGTCTTAAAAGCCAGCAAGCTGCCATCTGAGGAACATCAGCTGGTCCCAACCCACCTGGAAAAGCTGACATCTGAGAACAGCAAAGATATAGGAAAAATGAGTCCAAGAGACAGTGGGACCCATCTGACTGGGAGACCACATTAGCATAAGACCAGAAGAACCAGATGGTGCCCGGCCATCATCAAAGACAGCCCGGATAGGGAACACAATCCCTGGCGTAGCATGAGAAAACAGGTTTTGCAGATCTAGAACTTTATTAAAAGACCAGAATTGATGGTCTGACAGCCTGGAAGGTCCCCTGAGAACATTAATCCTACACTTGCTGCTAGCCCAGAGCTGAATGAAACCAGTACTGAAGCCAACACTTCAGACAAAGAATGCACTGGACTCAGGGACACAGAGTGCTGCATGTGGTCTGTATACTTTATGGTTTTACACACACATGCGTGCGCGCACACACACACACACACACACACACACACACACACACACACGTGGCTGTTCTACTGGTTTCTTTCTACAGGGGAGAGGTGAGGGAAGAGAGAAGGGGCCAAGTGCTGGTTGAGCAGATACTGGAAGTAGAGTGAAAAAGAAAAGTGTGCTGTCACAGGGTGAGGAGAACAGACAGAGCTGCAGAGAGATGGGTATGGAAAACTGACTTGTCACTTAATCACAATAAAAATATTAAAAAAAAAAAACTTAAGGAAAAGATAAGGAAATGGAATGTGGAAACATCGATATCCTAGCCATGAATGAGCTGAAATGGATTGGTACTAGCCATTTCAAATCAGACAATCATATATGATCCACTGTGCCGAGAATGACAACTTAAACTGGAATGGTGTTGACTTCATCATCAAAAAGAACATTTCAAGTTCTGTCCTGATAGGATAATATCCACATGTCTACAAGAAGGATTAGTTAATACTATTCAATCATACATGAAACATTAAAGCCAAAGATGAAGAAATTCAAGATTTTTACCAACTTCTGCAGACTGAAACTGATCACACATGCAATCAGAGTGCACTGATAATTACTGGTGATTAGGATGTGAAAGCTGGAAACAAAGAAGGATTAGTAGTAGGAAAATATGGCCTTGGTGATAGAATCAATGCTAGATTTTGCATACTAGAATTTTGGAAGACCAACCTATTCATTGCAAGTACCTTTTTCCAACAACATAAATGGTGACTATACACACAGGCCCTGCCAGATGGAATGCACATGAATCAAACAGACCAAGTTTGAGGAAAAAGACAATGGAAAAGCTCAGTATCATCACTTAGAACAGGGCCAGGGGTTGACTGCAGAATAGACCATCAACTGCCCACATGCAAGCTTAAGTTGAAGAAAACTAGAACATGAGAACCACATTCTGATCCTGAGTATATCCCACCTCAATTAGGGAAGATCTCAAGAAAAGATTTGATGTGTTGAGCACTAATGACCAAAGATCAGAAAAGTTGTAGAATGACATTTAAGGACAACATACATGAAGAAAGCAACAGGTCACTAAAAAGACAGGAAAGAAAGATTAAAATGGATGCTAGAAGACTGAAATTTGCTCTTGAATGTCAAGTAGCTAAAGTGAAAGCTAAAGTAAAAGGATTGAACTAAAGACTTCAAAGGGCAGCTCAGAAAGACAAGGTATTATAACGACATGTGCAAAGACTTGGAGATAGGAAAGAAAATGGGAAGACCACATTCTGCATTTCTCAAGCTGAAAGAAATTAAGAAAAAAATGAAGCCTCAAGCTGTAAAAGTAAAAGATTCTAAAGGGAAAATATTAGATGAAGCAGGAAGCATCAAAAGAAGATGGAATGAATACACAGTCAATATGCCAAAAACACTGGTTGATGTTCAACCATTTCAAGAGGTAGCATCTGATCAGGAACAGATGGTAATGAAGGAAGAAGTCCAAGCTACATTGAAGGCACTGGTGAAAAACAAACTGACGGACTATCAATTGCGATGTTTCAACAAACAGACATAATACTAGAAGTACTCAGTCATCTATGCCAAGAAATTTGGAGACAGCTACCTGGTCAATCGACTGGAAGTCATTCATATTTACGCCTATTCCCAAGAAAGGTGATCCAACTGAATGCAGAAATTATGGAACAACATCATTAATATTCCCCACTTGTCTGCCAGTTTGCTGCAAAGAATCTCTTTAAGGTATTAAAATGTAAAGATGTTACCTTGAAGACTAAGTTACACCTTACCCAAGCCATAGTACTTTCAGTCGCATCATATGCATGCAAAAGCTGGGCAATGAATAAGGAAGATAGAAAAAGAACTGATGCCTCTGAGTTGTGGTATTAGAGAAGGATACTGAATGTGCCATGGACTGCCAAAAGAACAAACAGATGTATTCCAGAAGAACAACAATCAGAGTGCTCCTTGGAAGCAAAGATGGCAAGACTGCATCTCATACATTTTGGACATGCTGTCAGAAGGGATCAGTCTCTGGAGAAGGACATCATGCTTGGTAGAGTGGGAGGTCAATTACAGAGAGGAAAACCCTCAAGAAGATGGACTGGCACAGTGGTTGAAATGATGAGCTTAAGCCTAAAAATGACTGTCGGCATGCCACAAAACTGCGCCGTGTCTGGTGCTGTTGTGCACAGGGTTTCTATGAGTTGGAACTGAGTAGAAGGCACCCTAACAACAACAACAACATCATTAATATTTACACGCAAGTAAAATTTTGCTGAAGATCATTCAAAAGCAGCTGCAGCAGTATACTGACAGGGAACTGCCAGAAAGTCAAGCTGGATTCAGAACAGGATATGGAATTAGGGAGATCACTGCCTATTTCAGATGGATCCTGGTTGAAAGCAGAGAATATCAGAAAGATGTTTACCTGTGTTTTATTGATTATGCAAAGGCATTTGACTGTGTGGATCATAACAAATTATGGATAACATTATGAAGAAATGGAATTCCAGAACACTTATTGTGCTCATGAGGAACCTATACATAGAATAAGAGGCAAGCATTTGAACAGAACATTCGTGGTTTAAAGTTAGTAAAGGCATGCTTCAGGGTTCTATCTTTTCACTGTACTTGTTCAGTCTGTATGCTGAGCAGATAATCCAAGAAGCTGGGCTATATGAAGAAGAAAGGGGCATCAAGTTTGGAAGAAGACTCATTAACAAGCTTCCTTATGCAGGTGATATAATGTTCTTGCTGCAAATGGAGAGGACTTAAATCACTTAGCGATGAAAATAAAAAACTACAGCCTTCAGTATGGATTACACTTCAACATAAAGAAAGCAAAAAGCTTCACAACTGGACCAATAAGCAACATTATGAGAAATAGAGAAAAAACTGAAGTTGTCAAAAGTTTCATTTTATTTGGGTCTATAATCAACTCATGGCAACAGCAGTCAAGAAATCAAACAACACATTACACTGGGCAAATCTGCTGCAAAAGACCTCTGTAAAGTGTTTATAAGCAAAGATGTCACCTTGAGGACTAAGGTGCACCTGATCCAAGCCATGGCATTTTCAATTCCCTCACCTGCATGGGAAAGCTAGACAATGACTAAGGAAGACTGAAAAAGAACTGATGCCTTCTAACTGTGGTGATGGTGAAGAAAGTGAATACCATGGACTGCCAAAAGGAGGAACAAATCTGTCTGGGAAGAAGTTCAACCAGAATGTTCTTTGGAAACAAAGACAGCAAGACTATGTCTCTCATAACTCTGGACATGCTGTTAGGAGACGTCAGTCCCTGGAAAGGGATACCATGCTTGGTAAAGTAGAGGATCAACAAAAAAAGAGGAAGGAACTCAAGATGGACTGACCCAGTGGCTACATCAATGGGCTCAAGCATAACAATGATTCTGAAGATGGTCCAGGACCAGGTTGTGTTTTGTTCTGTTGTACTCAGAGTGGCTCTGAGTTGGAACTGAGTTGACAGCATCTGACAATCTCTCTGGCTTATACCCAACCACCCTCAGCAATCCCATCTCCCTTCCACACTATGGTATCTCTCCTCGTTGGTTATACTCTGCATGCTGTTTTATGCTTTATTTCTCCTGACTCAACCACTTCCCATGCTTCTCCTTCTAATCAAGCTTTTCTACAGCGCTCCCTGAAATTATCATTTCCCAGTAAACATCCTTAACCTATTTGCTGTATGGTTAAATCTCCTTGCCTTATCTGAAATCTGCTTCTCCACTAATAACGCTGGTACCTTTGTAGGCTTCTGAGGAAACCCTGGTGGCACAGTGGTTAAGTGCTACGGCTGCTAACCAAAAGGTAAACAGTTAGAATCCTCCAGGCTCTCCTTGGAAACTCTAAGGGACAGTTCTGCTTTGTCCTACAGGGTTGCTATGAGTCAGAATTGACTCAGCAGCAACAGGTTTTTGGTAGGCTTCTCAAATGGAGGTTACTCATTTTCCTCCACTTTAGAGTTAACTCCAGACATTTACACTTCTACGCTTATGTAAAAACCTTGCTTCTGAGACTAATGGTATCTAAATAGATCACCTTCTGCTCTTCTAAGTGCCATCTACCAAATTCTCTCATTATTCCTCACTCGCTGAAGACCTGAACATCCATTTAACTGTCTTTCTTTCTAATCATTGTCCCAGGTGATTTCAATATACCAATGACAAAACCCTCTTAGATCCCTGGTAACTTTCACTAAATTAATTTTGCCACCTACTCCTACTTTAGCTGTCTCTATTCCCAGCATCACGTCCTGAACCCTGAAATCACCTGGAAATGCTTCATCTCTAAACTTTCAGATTGATACCTTTCTCTATGATTACTAATTCTTTTCTGCTCCCGTATTCCCACTATAGCTACCACTTCCCTTTTCTGACTTCTCTATTTTGTACTTTTCATCTCTTCCTATTTTATTTTTTTCCATATTACTCTTAGATTCTGTGTCTTATTATTTAAAGCCTCTCTTGCCCTCAACATTCTCAACTCCCTAGCCTCACAACTCTTCTTCCATCTACTGTCCAACAAAATCCTAATTCTCAATCAATACAACTGTTCAGCATTTCTATTCCTACATGCAGGGCACTGGAGAATAGTCCCACAACAGAATGACTGGTGTCTCTGTTCTTTCATGATCTGCATTCCCTTCTGATTCTTTAAGTTGTCACAGCAATTTTTCCCTGTTTTCCTGGTCAGTTCTCTTTCTTTATGATGGGAAAGCTATTTTAAATTTACTTTCTCCATCAACTTTAACTCTCCTAGCCTTTACCTTTTCAAGAAAATCAAAGTGACCCCAAAAGAACTGAACTTGCAAAACTTACCTTAAATACCAATTTCTTCATCCTTTCTTATTGATATAATGGGGAAACAATCCTCTCATCTAATGCTGAGCCTTCCACTATACTCTGAAGACAATCCCTTCTCACACTTTCCAGGATTCTGTCCTATTTATACTTTCTTTCTCTTATGTTTTCCACCTTTCCCTCTCATCAACACGAAACACACCCAAGTCTCCCCAACAAAAATAAAACAACATTCCCTTGCTCCCCTACTCTCCACCTGCTGCAGGACTACCTTTTGTTTCTTCTGTTCACACCTATGTTTATCAAGCATCTACACTGAAGGCTGGCATGTTCCCACTCACTCTCAATATTTCACAATCTGGATTTAAGTCTCTTCACATCACTGACTCTAAACTTCCTAAAGGGTCAAAAAAATCCCCCAAACTTCCTTGTTAAACGTAATGAACATTTCTCAGCCCTTAGCTTATTCAAACCCCTTAATTTACACTTTTACATGTCTGATATCTCCTTTTTCTTCAGCACTTTTTCCTTTTGGCTTCTGTGATAACATTCTCCAGGAGTTCCTCTATTTGTTGCTCTACCTGGTTTCTCTTTCAGGCCTTGTTCTCTGTTTATTTTAGAAACTCTGTCTCATTCTCTCTCCTGGCTTTAATTGATACTGATGTTTCAGTAATTTATATCTAACGGTGCAAAGTCTTTGAGAAAGGTAATTCCTACCTAATGAATATTTTATTACTTTCCAAAAACATCTATTAAAAAATAAGACGCCACACCATTTTCTATATACATTCTCTACCCTACATATGTCCAGTTGCAAATCTCAAACCTTAATTCCTTAATTATCTGTCTATTAAAAGAAGCATAAGTAGAAACTTAAAAAACAAGTCAAAATTACCTTTATCACCAAGGTCTCTAAAAAATGTTGGTCCCCAAGCAGCTTTCTGGATTCCTGCTAATGCATCCTCGATATCCTTTGAACACACATATTAAACATTCACTTTAACTCATAAAAGTTCACTTTTTATCTTACCAAAAAAGGAAAAACATATACATACACCTTGCTTACCTTTTTTGACAGCTTCTTGACTAAAGTTTTACCTAGAGTAAAACAAAAAAACAAACCATTATTTAATACCCATATTCCTTGGTAAAACTCAGCTCCCACTAAGAAAGAAAATAATTTAAAAGAAAAAGGAAATTACATTTTTATAGCTTGCCAATTTGGCTAATATCTTTAAACCAAAATCTTAATCCAGAGAATTAAAGTCTAAATGCAAAGATCTAGTTTTTTTTTACAAGACCTATTTCCAATTTTACTTAGTTTTTCATACATACGAGTTTTTCTTTTATATTAAGTAATAGCATACAATCCAAATTAATTTTACATGCCCGCCTATCTACAACTCCACCTGCTCTCCTCACCCTGTGATAGCACACCCTTTCACTTTTCTACCAGCCTCTAAACAAACACCTGTCCCCTCCTTTCCACCCTCTCCGCTTCCATCTAGAAAGAAACCAGTAGGACAGCCTCCTATACACCACATGCTCACACTGTGTCCCCGCGTCCAGTCCATTTTTGTTTGAAAAGATGATATACCACATGCTCACACTGTGTCCCCAAGCCTAGCCCATTTTTGTCTTTAGAGATGTCTACTGGTTTCAGCTCAGGGCCAGCAGCAAGTCTAGGGGCCACGTGCCCAAGGGACCCTCCAGGCTGTCTGACCATCAATTCTGGTCCTTTAGTAGAGTTCTTGAACTGCACACCTCATTTTCTTATGTTGCCTCAGGGACTCTATGTTGTGTCCCCCATCATGGCTGCCTTTCGTGGTGGTCAGGCACCACCTGGTTCTTCTGGTCTTCAGATTGTATGCTGATGCAGTCTCCCATTCATATGTGTCCTTCTGTCTCCTGGGCTCATTTTTCCTCATGTCTTTGATGTTCTTGGTCATCATCTGTTCCAGATGGGTTAGGACCATTTGGTATTCCTCAGATGGCAGCTTGTCAGCTTTTAATACCCCAGATGCCACTCACCAATATGGGGTGCAGAAGACTCTCTTAGCAAAAGACTAGTTATGCCAGTTGACCTTGATGTCCCCCACAAACATGGTCCTCAGATCCTTGTCCATACTACTCTACCCTTAGAAATGTTGAGTTTAGAAAATCTTTCAGTTTATGGTGTAGTCCAGTTATCCTGATCTGCCCTCTACTGTGTGCTACCACTCCCTTCACCCAGCTAAATTCCTATCCACTATCTAATCTATGAACATCCCTTTCCCTTCCTCCCCACCTTTGTAGCCATCAGTCTTTTCTTCAGTAAATAAGCCCATTTTTAGATCTCATATAATAATTGTCTTTTTGCTGTTGACTGATTTCACTCAGCATAATGTCTTCCAGTCGAAATCAGGTTATGAGATGCTCCCTAATCACTGCATAGTGTTCCACTGTGTATATATACCATCGTTTGTTTATCCATTCATCTGTTGATGGGCACTGTTTTAGTCACCTGGTACTGCTCCAACAGAAAATACCATGAGTGCAAGGCTTCACAAGGAGAAACTTTATTGTGAGGGTTCAGTAAGCTATAAATCCATTCGTAAGTTACAAGTCCTTTCAATATGAGAAATCATCACAGTCCAGTAGGCCAAGAGTCCAAATTCAAGGAGAGCATCTCTGCACAGGAACCTCAGTTCCAAAGGATGTGCTCTGCTCTTGGTGCTGCTTTTTTGGTGGTATGAGATTCCCAACTTCCTCTGCTTACTCTCCCCCTTACATCCCACAAGCTTGTGGCTTGAGTCTTCCCTCACTAACACAACTGCAGCCCATTCTCTATCATCAATACCACAGAGGCAGGATTCACAACACATGGGATGAATGGCACTATACTGGGACTCCTAGCCAAGGCAAATCACACATTTTGGGGGGACACAATTCAATCCATTACAGGCACCTAGGTTGATTTCATCTTTTTGCTATAGTAGACAGTGTTGCAACAAACATTCGTGTGCATATATCTGTTTATGTGACCATCTTTATTTCTGTAGGATATATTCCAAGCAGTGGAATTGCTGGATCGCATGGTATTCCCATTTCTAGCTTTTTTAAGAAAGTGCCAAACTGCTTTCTAAAGAGGTTGTACCATTTTGTAATCCCACCAGCAGTGTAGGACAGTTCCAGTCTCTTCACAGCTTCTCCAGCATTTGTTATTTCATGTTTTTTGGATTGTTGCCAACCTCACTGGGGTGACATGGTGTCTCAGTGCAGTTTTGATTTGGGTATCTCTGATAGCTAATGATTGTGAACGTTTCCTCATGTACATAGGAGTTCTCGGGTGATGCGAATGTTTAAGTGTTTGGCTACCAACCAAAAGACTGTCACCCGAAGTCTACTCAAAGGCACCTTGGAAAAAAGCGCTGGTGATTTGCTTCTCAAAAACCTTATAGAATGCATTCTACTCTAATACACTTGGAGTCACTGAAAGTTGGAGCTGACTTCATGACAATTTTTTTTTTTTTTTGCCAATTCAATTTTTTATAGATTTACAACTTATTGCCAGTAATTTTAATCACTGGCTGTGTAATCCTACCCTTAAAATCAATGCAATTTTTCTTTGACTGTAAACCAAAATTCAGTGCTCCATAAACAAAAACCTTTTCTTTTTCCTTCTTTTCCAACCCTGGTAACCACCAATAAACTCCATCTCTACATATCTGCCAGTTCTTGTTTTTTTACGTAAGTAAGGTCATATATTTGTCCTTTTATGACTGACTTATTTACTCAGCATAACATCTTCAAGTTCCACCTACACTGCAGCATATATAAAGACTTCATTACTGTTACTGGCTGAACAGTATTCCATTGTATATATGTACCACATTTTCTTTATCTATTCATCCACTGATGTGCATTTAGGTCTGTTTCTACCTTTTGGCTATTGTGAATAGTGTGGCAATGAACATGGTACACAAATCGCTCTTGGAGTCTCTGCTTCCAAGTCCTTTCATGTATACTTAAGAGTGAAGTTGTTGGGTCATATGGTTGTTCTCTGGAAACCCTGGTGGCACGGTAATTAAGTGCTACAGCTGTTAACCAAAAGGCTGGTAATATGAATCCACTAGGCACTCCTTGGAAACTCTATGAGGCAGTTTTATTCTTCCTGTAGAGTGGCAGTGGGCTTATGGGAAACCCTGTTGGTGTAATGGTTAAGCACTAGCACTGCTAACCAAAAGGTTTGCAGTTTGAATCCACCAGATGTTCCTTGGAAATCCTATTGGGGCAGTTCTACTCTGTTCTACAGGGTTGCTATGAGTCAGAATTTACCCTATGTCAACAGATTTTGTTTTAAATGGTTGCTTTAATTTTAATTTTTTGAGAAAGTGTCAACACTGCTTTCCACAATGACTGTACCATTTTGCATTCCCTCCAGCAATACAGAAGAATCTCAATTTCCCGACATCTCTACCAATATTTGTAATTTTCTGAGTTCTGTACTATTTTAATCTTAGTTATCCTATCCTCATTGCACCCTCCTCCTCCCCCCCACAAAGAAAAAAACTTGTTGTCAATGATCATGACTGATGGCAATCCTGCAGGGAAGAGCAGAAATGCCCCAGAGGGGTTTATTTCTTCCATTTGCTTTAGCTACTCTATGTTCCAGAAGGAGTTTCAGAGTTTCTTTGGACATTAATTTTGGTCTTTTTTTTTTTTTTTAATTATGATTGAATGAAAATGTACATTTACATATAAATTTTCATGCCCACCTATACGCAGCTCCCACTGCTCTCCCTGCCCGGTGACAGTACACTCTTCCTCTCTGCTCCATACATGCCTTATCCTCCCAACAATCTCCTATCCCCTCCTTTCCACCCACTCCTCTGCCTCCAGTAAGAGGTCAGCAGGACGACATCCTACAGATGCACAGAACCATACAGTGCACCCAAGATATGGTCACTCTGCATTGCCAAGTCCAATCCATTCCTGTCCAAAGAATTGACCTCCATTATGATTTATGGACAGAGGCAGCATCAGGGCCAGGGACCATGCTCCCAGGGGAACTCAGAGGCCCCTGGACCATCAACTGCAGTCTTTTAGTGGAGATCTCAGGGTGCACCTCTTTTTACTCTTGTGTTGCCAGTGAGACTCAACTTTGTGAACTCCATCATGGTTATCACTGGTGGTGTCCAGGCACCATCCAGTTTTTCTGGTCACACGTCAATGTAGTCATCCACTCATGTGGGTTTCTCTGTCTTCTGGGTTCTCTTCCCCCATGTTGTTGTGGTCCTTGGTGATCATCCGTTCCTGCTGAGTTGGGACCATTTGCTGTACCCTCAGATGGCAGCTTGGCAGCTTTTAAGACCCCAGATGCCACTCACCAATGTGGGGTGCAGTGGGGCTCTCTTAGCAAAATGCTAGCTGTGCCAATTGGCCTCGATTTCTCCTGACAGCATGGTCCCCAGCCCCCCTGCCCCAGCTACTCTGTCCTTGTAATATTGGGTCATGTTGAAGTCCAGTTAATATTGATTTTCTTTCTAATGTGTGCTGTCACTGATTTCACCCAGCCAAATTTCTATCAAACTGTCTAACCTAAACCCTCCCCACCTCGCCCTCTCTTCCTCCCCACCCTTGCAGCAGTCAAAGAGTCTTTTCTTCTATGCATGTTTCTATTTATAAATTCTTATCGTAGGAGTCTCATGCAGTATTTGTCCTTTCGCTGCTGACTACTTTCACTCAGCACAATGTCCTGCAATTGAAACCAGGTTATGAGATGTTTCCTAAAATAATTGTTCTTTATCACTGCATAGGGTTCCATAGAGTATATATACCATAGTTTATCTATCCATTCCTCTGTTTTGGGGCATCTGGGTGGATTCCATCTTTTTGCTACTGTGGATTGTGCTGCGATAAACATTCATGTGGGTGTTATCAGTTGGTGCGAATGGCCCTGATTCTGTAGGATATATTCCAAGCAGCAGAATTACTGGGTCAAATGGTATATCTGTTTCCAGCTTTTTAAGGAAATGCCACATTGCTTTCCAAAGAGGTTGCACCATTTTGCAGTGCCACCAACAGTGTAGGAGAGTCCCAGTTTCTCCACAGCCTCTCCAGCATTTGTTGTTTCACATTTTCTGGATCATGGCCAGCCTTGTTGGGGTGAGATAGTATCTCACTGTAGTTTTGATTTGAATTTCTTTAATAGCTAATGATCATGACCATGTCCACATGTGTTTTTTGGCTGCCTATCTTTTTAATGATGTTTTGCTTTCTTCATGTTTGATGTCCTTCCACAACTCATCTGGTCTTCAGTAAGTAGTGTTCAATGTGTCAAATCTATTTTTGAGATGGTCTCTAAATTTATTTGTGACAGAGTCACCTCTGTACTTTGGTTCTCATGTTGTTCTTGTTAGGTGCCACTGAATTGGTTCCAACTCATAGCAACTCTATGAACAACAGAATGACACACTGCCCAGTCTTGTGCCATGTCCACAATGTTTTTATGCTTAAGCCCGTTGTTCTGGCTACTGTGTCAATCCACCTCATCAAGAGTCGTCTTCTTTTTCACTGACCCTCCACTCTACCAAGCATGATGTCCTTCTCCAGGGACTGATCCTTCCTGACAACATGTGCAAAGCATGTAAGACGCAGTCTTGTCATCTTTGCTTCCAAGGAGCACTCTGGTTGTACTTCTTCCAGAACAAATCTGTTTGTTCTTTTGGTAGCCCATCGTACATCCAACATTCTTCTCCAACACCACAGTTCAAAGGCATCACTTCTTCTGTCTTCTTTGTTCACTGTCCAGCTTTCACATGCATATGGTGTGATTCAAAATACCACAGCTTGGGGCCAGTTCATAGCAGGATACCTTAGTCTTCAGCCTTATAGAAGCCGGTAAAAATCCTCATTTCCTTTACCTTTGGCACTACTGGTTGGTGCATAATCTGAATTAACAGTCATATTAACTGGTGTTCCTTGTAGGTGTATAGATATGCTATAACTCACAGTGCTGTACTTCAGGATAGATCTTGACATGCTATTTTCAAAGATGAATGTGATGCCATTCCTCTTCAACTGTCACTTTTGCTGTAGCAGACCATATGATTGCCAGATTCAAAATGGCCAATGCCAGTCTATTTCAGCTCCCTAAAGCCTAGAATATCCATCTTCAAGTTTCTCATTTCATTTTTGACAACTTCCAAATTCCTTAGCTTCATACTTCATACAGTCCACGTTCTGATTATTAGTGGCTGTTTACAGCTGTTTCTTCTAATTTTGGGTTGGTCCACATGAGCAAATGAGGGTTCTGAAAGCTTTACTCCATCCAAAGCATTAAGACTGACTCTATTTTGAGAAGGCAGCTCTTCTCCAGTTGTATTCTGAGTGACTTCCAACTAAGGGGCTCATATTCTGGCACTGTATCAAGACAATGTTTTGCTGCTATAAGATCCAACTCGATGGCACTTGGCACTTGGCTATTCATAACAATTTCAGAGGCTGAGTTTTTTAGAAGTAGACCACCAGGTCCTTCTTCCTGGTCTGTCTTCATCTGGAAACTCCAATGAAACCTATACACCATAGCAGACTTTGCTAGTATTTGAAATGCTGATGGCATAGCTTCCATCATCAGAGCAGAACACAAGCCATCACACTACAAAAAACTGACAGATGAGTGGTGGCCTGCCCAATTTTTTAAAAAAATACATTAATCCATCCTTGTACCCAACTCAAAAAAGTATTCTAGGAAATAATAATAGTCAGCTGGAAGGTAGAAAATGACCAGGTATTTAGTATGACAATGGTAAGATGTTTCCTAAGGATTTCTTAGAAATATACTGAGGGGTCTTGTATATATTTCACAGCCATCCTTTTTGGTTTCTCAAAAACATTTGGGCTTTAATAAACTAACAAAAAAATTCTTCTAGTTGAAACTCAGTGAAGGCAGAGGGTAACGTTTGCCTTCCTGCAGTTGAAAGTCTGGCTGTTCGACAGCTAATAAAATTCAATACCACATGAATGAAATAGAATAACGTCAAGAATTAACTGAATCACAACAGTGGAATTTCAGATGAGACCTCGATTACAAAATACCTTGAGGTATACTGTGTGTTTTTCTAATCTGTATGCAGCTCTGTGCTTTGTATTTAAGTATCTATTGAGTGAATGAAAAAATACTGTAAGAGATTTTAGAATACCTTCTTCCAGTGGTTAATAAACTACTATCCCCACTTCAACACAAGACAAATAAGGTCCAGGACTTGGCAAGAGAAATAAAGTAATCATATGGACACTGTAGGACTTCTCATTTCACAACTAGCTGTAAAACTTCTTGAGCTCCATGAAGTACTAATTGGGACCCTTGAGCTACTTTCAACACTTCAGAAAGCTTAGCACATACAGGATAATTACTCATGACATGGTTTACAAAAGCAGTTATATTGATTTTGATTATAATTCAAAATGCTAATGCTAGTTGTCTTGCTAATGCTAGTTGTCTCATGCTGACTACAAGCTCTGGTTGATGCTTGTGTATGTATGTGACTATTATAAAGGGAGAATTCCTGTTCTCAAAGCAGTTTATCTTGTAAAAAAAAAAAATTTCAAAAATGGAATCAATGATTAGAAAATGATAAAGGGATTCTCTTTGTTGCTAAAAAGTTTGAGAGTTACTCTCTGTATCAGATTTATCTTTTAGATTAAAAAAGAGACAAGGCAGAGATACCAGGAGTTACACCTATTCTCTCTTAGTTCCTCTTTCCTCTGAACCAGGATACTATGTTTTGAGTGAGAGCAGGGGATGGTGTTCCAAGCCCAGAACACCCAGGTGGGGTTTTTTTCCAGTAATGGCTGTCCTACCCAGGCATCGCCACTGTTGTACCATTTGTTCATGGGCTGCACAGAGAAGGGGTGAGAGCACCAAAACAAGAGTTCTGTGGTCTAATCTGCTGAGAGGAGCCAAGATCTGTCTTCTTCTGGCAGCAGTCAAGTCAATGGTGCATTAAATATACCTAAATAGTCCAGGCTCACATTCTTCTAATTGAGGATGAAACCCACCTACAAATCATCCAATTTCTCCTCTACACTTTTTTTATTGTTCTCAGAGGTGGGAACAAGGGGCTCTAGTCTTTCTTCCTTGGCTAGTTCTACATTTATATGTACAAAAAACCCAGTCTTCTTACTTTTATAGCTATTTCATATGTTTTCATACACTCATATATAGAAGTAACAGAGTGAGGAAAAAGCTTAACAGCATATAAGGGAGACCCAAAGTTGAAGCTATGATATTTTACTGCACGAGTATGAATGAATGGGAAACACATTGTAGTTATTATTATTATTATTGCTTTTGGCAGGGGAGGTACAGATCTTCAAGCATTATGATGGAATTTTGGCTCAGGAAGTAGAACGTTTTTTAAAGGTCTCCACCTATTCTAGAAATCCAACATGTAATTTTCACTACTCACAGAGGATTTATGAAGTAAAAACCAGATATGAGCACTTCTTGTTATACACTTAAAATAAGTAAAACTGTCTTAATAAATATTAAATGGCATTACAGGTCAAATAAATCCCTGCTTCTAGCCAAAATAATCTGATAATCATAACTATAAAAACATTACCAAAAGTAACTAATTCAATTTCATTCTGACGGAGGTAAATGGTCTTTCGACATGTAAAAATCCTACATCAGAGACAATTTCTACAATTTCATACCTTTTTCATAAATACATAGCACAACTTGGCATTAATGTTTGGCACAGTGGTTAAGTCCTATGTCTGCTAAGCAAAAGGTCGTTAGTTCAAATCTGCCACGTGCTCTTTGGAAACCCTATGAAGCAGTCCTTCTCTGTCCTACAGAGTAGCTGAGTTGGAGTAGACTTGACTGCACTGGGTTGGGTTTTTGGCATTAATGTTAGAATATTAAACAGTTGATTCCTCTAAGCTATGCTTGTACACAGTTACAGCTAGGATGGAAACCAGGGTGGAAAATAATGTGTTAGCCCAATATTCAGACTTCCTATAGTCACTGGTAAATGGAGCAAAAAATTTAGCAAGTTCAGTGGTGTTTATTTTCCTTCAGTAAAACATATGGCTTGCTTATTTTTCCTGGAATGAGTGTAAATCTTCTCAGGTTGATGTTTTTCTAGGAGACAAATGGTGATTCCCTAAAAGGTCTTAACACTGGCTTCTATGCTAACTTTCCAAGCAGAGTCTTTGAACTGTATGAAGGATGAAAAAAGCTACTTTTTTTGCAACCTCAAACATTATAAAATAATTCATTAGAACATTATACACAATAAATTATTTAATTGCAGTTTAAAACGATGTAATGGAGAAGTATAGCGGCTACGAGAGTGTATTATTAGTGACTGTTACATCCACTCGGCTAGGGAAGGAGTTGCAATACCGAATGGCTGTCCATCATTTCATGATCTGTTTATTCTATGTATTGTAAATCCTGCCTCTATGACGTTAATGATCCAGGATTAGAGGCAGCCACGTGATGAAGGACTCAAACTACAGCATTAAGTTGTATTTTGAGTCACTCTCTTTTAAGATACAAAAGAAAGAAGCCAGCAGAGAGAGGAGAGGGACTTCATACAACCAAGAATGAAGGACCAGAAGGGTCCTTTGGATCTGAGGTCCCTGTGCTAAACAGTTCCTCGACCAGGTGAAGACTAAGGACAATGACCTTCCTCCAGAGATTACAGACTTTTCCCTGGATCTGGCACCACGGGTTCAAACTTGTAGCCTCCCAAACGGTGAGAGAATAAACTTCCATCTGTTAATGAGTCGGATCCCACTCGACGGCACTTGGCTGGCTGGCTGTTAAAGCCACCCACATGTGCTAGTTCTGTTACAGCAGCACTAGACAACTAAGACAGGGCCATGATCTGGCATGGAAGAAATCAGGGAAGCTTCTTCAAATACGAGACGTTTAAGCTAAGACATTATACATTAGCATGAATTACCCCAGAAGAGTGGGGTTAAAAGCCTTCCAGATAAATGGAGTAGCACGTGAATGAATCAGTTAGGAGATGGGAAGGTGCTGGAACACTTAAGAAACAATGGCCTACATAAGTCCCTTCTGTTGTGATGAGAATAAGGATGGATGCTGGTGCAAGTCGCTTTGGTGGAAGGTGAGGTAATCACCATTTTCTCTGTTAGCAGGTGGTCATTTGCTAGACTATGCAGGAAAGTGTAAGGTAAGAGCCTCACAGACACGCAACATAATGTATCTGAGATTGCTAGCATAACGAAACACAATGGATTTTTGTATAGTGATCTGATATTCTGAGACTTTGCCAAACTATTCTAGTACATTTCAAATTTGTATCTTCTTTGGGATTTTCTATGTTGATAATCACACTATCTACGAATAAAGACAGCTTCAATGTCTTTCGTTTAAATCTGCATCTCATTTCTCTTTTCTTGCTTTTTACACTGGCTAGGACTTCCAATCTACCACTCATTTGTAGGCTAACCATACTAGGATGGCTTGCAGGTTGCTATGATGCTGGAAGTGATGCCACCAGTATTTCAAGTAACAGGGTCACCCATGGTAGACAGATTCCAGCAGCACTTCTAGTCTAAGACTAGGAAGCAGGGCTGGCAATCTACTTCCAAAAATTAGCTAACAAGAGCCCTGTGAATTATAACAAAATATTGTCTAACATAGTGCTAGAAAATGAGCCCCTAGGTTGGCAGTACTCAAAATACCCAGTGGTTACAACAACAGATTTGGACACACAAAGGATCATGAAGCTGGCGCAGGACTGAGCAACACTTCATTCTGTTATACATGAGCCAACAGCCAACTAAGGCAACTTAAACTACAGAACTTCCAGTACAGTGATGAACAGCAGTGGTGAGAGGGAATACTCTGGCCTAGTTCCCAATCTTAGAGGCAAAGTGTTTAATTTTTGCCACTGAGTATGATATTAAATGAAAACCAAACCCACTGCCAGAGTCAGTTCTGATTCACAACAACTCCACAGGACAGAACAGAACTGATTTCTAAGGAGTAGCTGGTGGATTTGAACTGCTTAAATTTTGGTTACCTGCTGAACTCTTACCACTCAGACACCAGAGCTTGAACAGCTATGACCTACCCTATTAGTTGAGGTAGTCTTAAAGGTTCAAAGACAGGGACATAGGCTTCCCCTCTTGATGTGGAGTAACCAAGTTCTCGAACAGCAGGTGAGACCAAAAATATTGTTAGTCATTTTTTGAAACTGGAAAATACAGGCTACTACCACACTGTAATTCATTTATTCCATTACATAGGCCATCCTCTCTTTTGTTCATCACATAAGGAAATTCTACGCATTCTTCTGTGAAGTCCTGTCTGATTAGTCCAGCTGTCATCAACTCTATGCTGAAACATTTCCACACTTAAGACAGTCTATTATTCTGACATTTGTGCTTCTCTGTAAATTTCATGAATGCAATAATAGGATTTATTTTCTTCACTGGTATGTCCCCATAAAATGTATCCAATAAATTTTAATAAGTGGATCACAATCATTTCACAGTACAGTATTTTTTCAGCATCATGGGAGTAGCAGTGAAAAGACACACTGCATTGGGGATGCTGCAAAAGACCTCTTTAAAGTATTGAAAAGTAAAGTTGTCACCTTAAAGAAACAGGTGCGCCTGCCACAAGCCATGGTACTTTCAGTTGCATCACATGCATGCAAAAGCTGGACAATGAAAAAGGAACACAGGAGAACTGACGTCTTTGAATTGTGATGGAGAAGAATACTGAATATACCATGGACTGCCAAAAAAATACACACATCTGTCCCAAGACAAGTGCAACCAGAGGGCTTCTGGGAAGCAAGGATGGTGCCCCTAAGTCTTACATACTTCAGACATGTTGTCGGGAGGGACCAATCCCTGGAGAGGAACATCATGCTTGGTAAAGCAAAGGGTCAGCAAAGAAGACGAAGGCCCTCAAAAAGATGGATTGCCCACAGTGGCTGTAACTATGGGCTCAAGCATAATAATGTTGTGGGCATGGTATAGCACCAGGCAGTGTTTCGTTCTGTTGTGCATAGGGTTGCTGTGAGGTGGAAATGACTCAATGGCACGTAACAGCAACAACATCTGTACTGATTGATGTAATTATTCAACACTCACGCCAGGCATTGTGCCAGACTGGAAATACAGCATTAAACAAGAGACACTGATACTTCATTCCTCAGCAGAGGAGCCTAAGCAGACGAGAAGACATGAGTATGTGTGTGTGCATATGTAGGGGTAAAGCATCTGCAGAGCATTTTAAAGTTGTGGAGGTGAGATGCCTCTGGTACTTCCAAGATAGGTAGATATACAGGTCTGGTGCTTTGGGAAGAGATTCAGTCTGACATACAGGCATGGAAATGGATGTTCTGGGAATTGATGAGTCACTAATGTGAAAAAGAACATCTAGGGAAAAGATAAAGATGAGGAAAGAAGACTAACAAAGATGGAACCTTAAGAAATAATTTTTAAGGCATACATTAGTTTTGACCTTACAACTCAACTAGACTGCACACTCTTTGAGAGCAGGGGTCACATCTTGTTTAGATTTATTTCCTATACCCTATACCCTTCCAGGCAAATATTACAGTGTGAAACACTTATTAAGCATTAAATAGTAGCATGATTTGTGTTCTTGATAAGTCAGGGTTACACATAGCTATAAATGCCCATCAAAAGCAAGTATCATAACATGAAGCTCTTGTAGCAGCCTCTATTTTACAAACATGCTACAGAATCAATCATTTTACACAGTAAAATGCCTCAACTGTAAAAGAGAAAGGCTTTTGGCAGTGATGAATAAATATTTTCAGCTGATTCTTGATACTGCATTCCCAAACAGTACAAATTGGTGTTCACAAATGACCTTTTAAAAACGAATAGTAAATAGTTCTTTCAGTTTATTATTACAAAAGTTACAAAAAGAAACCAGCAGTCAAATGCATATGAATATTAGAAACAGAAGCTAAGAGAAGCCTATTTTTTTCATCACAAAACTGGCAAGCCAAATCATGTTAAATGCTTTATCGCATTTTTATTTTTGTTTTCTAGAAACCCCTAAGATAGGCTTAAACTGGACAGAATTTCAAATTTAGAATTATTTAACAGAGGCTGTAGTAAGCCTAATGAAGACATGTTTTGGACTTGGGTCACAAAGATTATGGACTTTTTTTTTTAACTTTTATTTTGCCTGTAACTCATCCCATCTTTTTAGTGATTTTATACCATCAAGAGGAAAAAACTAGTGAAAGCAATGCTGAATAAGCAGAACAAAGGCAGAAGACTATCTGAAGAATATAAGGAGAGAAGAGATAATCTACTCTGAATATTCCCTAGGAGAGGTTCAGTCTTTCTATAAGAATGAAAAACATCATCTGCAGGCTTTGAAAATGCACACTCTCCATGTGGTGGGGTGGATTGCTGATGACTTAGGGGACAGACAGGTTTTAAGATATTTGCTACTTTGAAGTTTGACTAATAGAAAATTCCTTCCTGGGTTCAATCTTCAAAGTGTGTGTGTTATGAGAAAGCCCAGAGAGTAGATGTCTATGTTGTTGAGAGTGACTGGAAAATCTGATGCTTCTTTATCGTATTCAAACACCGTGGGGACAGACTACGTTCGTGGCACTGGTCACTCAGGTACTGATTTGTGGCTTGAATGGAGAAAAGGAAACATGAGGCTTCTCAGTGTCCTGGGAGGCCTACACAGCTAATTTTTTAAGAAAATGAATGTATCACAAGTTTGTGCTTTAAAACATTTGAAGACATAAAAGCCAGTTAGCACCTCAAAATCAGTTCCCTTTCCTTGTTACAGCTGCACTAGGTGCACGTTTTGGTTTACAAACTTGCTTAGTCCACAGGGAGCTTTCTGATATCACAAAAGATAGAGTCAGGTTTTTATTACTTAATGTTATTTTTTCATTCCTTTCTTTCTAAAGTGTAATAATTGTAAAACTGTAATTTCAACTGGGAACAAGGACTGGTCATTTATATACGCATTTTTTTTACAGCTTTATTGAGATACATTTCACGTGCTATAAAATTCACCAATTTAAACTGAAGAGGTTTGACAGTTTTTAGTATATGCATAAAGGTGTACAACTATCACAATTTAACTTCAAGACATTTTTATCACTCCCAAAAGAAAAGCTTACTAGCAGTCACTCCCCATTAGAGCTGAACCCCCCTCCCCATGGCAACCACTAATCTTTCGATCTCCGTAGATTTGCATATTTTGAATATTTCATTTAAATGGAATTATGTGGCCTTTTGTAACCAGCTTCAAAAACATAGCATAATGTTCTCAAGACTCATCTATTTTGTAACATGTCTTAATACTTCAATTTCTATTTTATTGCTGTATGGGTCTACCATATTTTATTTCTCTCTTTGTCAGCTAATGGATATGTAGGTTCTTTCTACTTCCAGTTCATCTGAATAACATTGCTTGGAACATTACTGTACAAGTTTTTTTGGATCCTATGTTTCCACTTCTGGTGAGTCTATAACTGAGAGTAGAATTTGTAAAGCATGAGCAGCAGTGTCAGAACCTGACTTCCGAGGAGGTAACGACCAGGATCAGCCCAAAGCCAATTCCTGTGACATATATTTGACCTTCACTTTCCAGCATTTTTAAACCAATTCTGACACCAGCTGTCCCTCTCACGGCACTTCTCTGTTGGGTTCGATAACTCACTGCAGTGACTACACAGAAACCAGAGACCACAAGCAGTTAGTTAAGTGGTTTATTAAGGAAGTAACAGGGTGCAACTTAGGATCAGGATCAGGAAGCCTGCAGGCAAAGTCAAAAGGCTCCCCAAAGAGGAGAGCACATCATTTATTCTCTTCAGTGAAGGACAGTTCTCAGCCCTGAAAGCCACCTAAGCAAGCAGGCCCTCCTTTCTGCCCTGTGTAGCCCTTTGCAGCCAAGCAGGTCTCCGTCTGAGCTCACTGAGGACAGGCTCAGACCTCTCAGGCCAGTCCTTCTCTTGAGCCCGTCAGGAGAGGCCTTGTCTTCTCATAACAGGGCTCACTGCCTGCAGCCTTCCTGCCATCATCTCCACTGCTAACTGACCCAGCTCACATAGACCCAGTTCACACAGCTAGGGCAGCAGTTTTCTGCCCTCACCCCTCACTGCCACAGAGCCCCTTTGGGGCCTTTCTCTGGCTTCGTTATTACAGCCTTGACCTGTGTTACGGCTTTTAGGAGGTTCCTTGCTTCTTCCCTCTCTGCTTCATCTCTTTTTTGTTTCTTCTGATTCTGTCTGCCAACTCCCTAAGACTGGCTGCATGTATAAGCAAACTCCCCACCAGTTTCAAGGCATGGCCTGCCAACCAGGGCCAAGAACTGACCAATCTCCTCCCAGTGGCCATGGATACTTCGTTTGCACAGTAGGCTATAGTAATCTCATTGGCATAGTCCATAGTTTCTTCATTTGCCCAGCATATTGACCAGTTCCTACAAGATGCACCCAACACTGGGACTGATTCCTCAGCCCCTGCAGCCTGTGAACTAGTGGCCTGCCATCTGAACTGCCAATCCTGGGTTTGGCAGCCCATGCAGCTACATGAGGCAGGTGAAACTTCCAGCCTGACCCACAAAACTGTCTATGTCTACAGCTGTCTGTGCTCTTTCCTTGAGGCAAGAGCCTTTCAAAACCCAATTATTTTCTGCTTTGAATTTTTGATGATCTGTATTTTCATCAATGAAGGCATGCCGATTAAAAGGCTGATACAGAATTTTTAAGCTATTATGGATTTTGGTATCTATTACCTAGGATCACATATGTCCCAGCAGACAGTGGATGATGTAAATCCTGCTGATGAGTCAATAATAAAATTGTTTTAATTTCCTGAAAAACTGCAAAATCTAAGGTAAAACATGAAGGCACTTGGCAATGACTGTACATGTATTTTATCCTAGTCTCCTTCTTGTTAGCCTATTATTTTTTACAAAACTTCTCAGAACATGGTACAATGCATTTTTCCTTACTGTAAAAGCAGTATTCATAGGTCAAATAAAGCCAAAGGATTTTTCTTCTGACTTTTTGGTAATTATGACTGAGTGAAAATGTATAATCCCATATAAATTTGCATGCCTGCCTATGTGCAGCTCCCACTGCTCGTCCTGCCTGGTGACAGCACATTTCTTCTCTCTGTTCTGTACATGTCATATCCTCCTAACAATCTCCCAATGCCCTCCTCTCCATCCTCTCCCCTGCCTCCAGTAAGAGGTCAACAGTACAACATCCTATAGATGAATGGAACCATAAAGTGCACACATGATACGTTCACTCTGTGTCATCAAGTCCAATTCATTCCTGTCTGAAGAGTTGACCTCCCTTATGATTTATGGACAGGGGCAACATCAGGATCAGGAGCCATGCTCCCAGGGGAATCCTGAGGCCCTTGGACCATCAATTGCAGTCTTTTAGTGGACATCTCAGGGTGCACCCCTTTATATTCTCGTGTTGCCAGTGAGACTCAACTTTGTGGGGTCCCATCATGGTTATCACTGTTGGTGGTAGGGCACCATCCGGTTCCTCTGGTCACATGTCAGTATAGTCACCCACTCATGTGGGTCTCTCTGTCTTTTGGGTTCTCTTTCCCCTTTGTTGTTTTGGTCCTTGGTAATCATGTGTTCCTGCTGGGCTGGGACCATTTGGTATACCTCAGATGGCAGCTTGGCAGCTTTTAAGACCCTAGACGCCACTCACCAATGTGGGGCACACAGGGCTCTCTTACCTAAATGCTAGTTATGCCAACTGGCCTTGATGTCCCCTGAAAGCATGAGCCCAGGACCCCCGCCCCAGCTGCTCTGTCCTTGCAATACTGGGTTAAGACGAGAGGAGTAATCATGTTGTGAACCAGTAAAAACTGATCATCTTGTTAATGTATGGTGTCAGTGACTTCACCCAACCAAGTTTGAATCAACTATCTAATCTATACCCTACCCTCTCCCTCCCTCCTCACTCTTGCAGCCATCAAAGAGTCTTTTCTTCTATGCATGAGTCTGTTTGTAAGTTCTTATAGTGGGGGTCTCATACAACATTTGTCCTTGTGCTGCTGACTACTTTCACTCAACATACTGTCCTCCAATTGAAACCAGGTTATGAGATGCTTCCTAAAATCATCACTGTTCTTTATCACTGCATAGCGTTCCATTGAGTACATATACTATAGTTTACCTAGCCATTCCTCTGTTGGTGGGCATCAAGGTTGATTCCATCTTTTTGCTATTGTGGACTGTGCTGCAATAAACATTCATGAGCATGTATCTGTTGGTGTGAATGTCCTTGATTCTGCAAGATATATTCCAAGCAGCGGCATTACTGGGTCAAATGGTATTTCTATTTCCAGCTTTTTAAGGAAGTGCCAGATTGCTTTCCAAAGAGGTTGCACCATTTTACAATTCCACCAGCAGTGTAGAAGAGTTCTAATTTCTCCACAGCCTCTCCAGCATTTATTGTTTTGTGTTTTCTGGACCAGGGCCAACGTTGTTCGGGTGAGATGGTATCTCATCGTAGTTTTGATCTGAATTTCTTTAATAGCTAGTGATCGTGAGCATTTCCGCTTACTTTTTTTGGCTGCCTGGATACTGTCTTTAGAGAAGTGTCTGTCCAGCTCCTTTACCGACCGCTTAATTGGATTACTTACCTTTTTCTTATTATTTTGTAGTACCTTACAGATTATGGAGATCAGATGTCAGTCTGACATATAGTTAGCTGCCAAATATTTTTCCCATTCTGTAGGTGGTCTTTTAATTCTTTTGATAAAGTCTTTGGATGAGCAAAAGTGTTTGAGTCTTAGTAGTTCCCATTTATCTATTTTCTCTTCTGCTGATTGTGCTTTGTCAGATTGTGAAGTCTGTCTACACTGTGTATTCAAACTTCCATTGTTGGTCCTATTTTTTTCTTGGATGAGCTTTATCATTTTAGATTTGGTATGTAGGTCTTTTATCCAGTTTGAGTTGATTTTTGTGTAAAGTGTGAGACATGGGTCTTGTTTCAATTTTTTGCAGATGGATATCCAATCTTGCCAGCACCATTTGCTGAAGAGATTGCTATTACCCCAGTTTAACGTCTTAGGGCTTTTGTTGAATATCAACTGTTCATAGGAGGATGGTGGTATATCTGGGGTCTCAAGCTCTGTTCCACTGATCTACCTGTCTCTTTTTGTACCAGTACCAGGCTATTTTGACTACTGTGGCAGTGTAATAGGTTCTAAAGTCGGGTAGTGAGAGGTTTCCCAGTGTGTTGTTCTTCTTCAGCTGAGCTTTACTTCTGCAGGGCTTCTTCCCTTTCCAAACAAAGTTGGTGATGTATTTCTCTATCTCATTAAAAAACGTCACAGGAATCTGTATTGGGATTGCATTATATAAGTAGATTGCTTTGGGTAAAACAGACATTTTCACTGTTAAGTATTCTTATCTATGAACAAGGTCTGTTTCTCCATTTATGTAAGTCTCTCTTAGTTTCTTGTAGTAAGGTCTTGTAGTTCTCTTTGTAAAGGTCTGATGTTTCTCTGGTTAGAGTTATTCCTAGATATTTTATCTTCTTGGATGCTATAGTAAATGGTATTGATTTGGTAATTTCTTCCATAATAATCTCATCATTCATGTAAAGGAATCCTACTAATTTACTTACGTTTATCTTGTATCCTGACACTCTGCTGAACTCTTCTATCAGTTTAAGTAGTTTACTTATGGATTCTTTAGGATTCCCTGTGTATACAATCATATCATCTGCAAATACTGAGATTTTTACTTCCTCTTTGCTAATGCAGATGCCCTTTATTTCTTGGTCTTGCCTAATTGCTCCAGCTAGAACTTCTAGTACAATGTTAAAAATGAGAGGTAAGAGTGGGCATCCTTGTCTAGCTCCTTTTCTCAAGGGCAACTGTTTCAGCCTCTCTCCATTCAGGATGATGTAGGCAGTTGGCTTTGTATAAATGGCACTTACTGCACTGATGAATTTGCCATCTATTTCTATTCTGCTGAGAGTTTTTAAGCACAAATAAGTGTTGGACTTTATCAAATGCCTTTTCTGCATCAATAGACAAAATGAGCTGATTCTTGTGTTTTGCAATTGATTGTTTCTTTTAGCAAAATTACCATTACAAACAATGCATTCTTTCTTACTGCAAAAGCAGTACTTGCAGACCAAATAAATAAAATGAAGGAATTTGAATCTCAGGAATTATTACTACTTCTATGCATTCTTCATTATGATAAATGCAATAGTAACAGCCAAGAAGCAGGAATAGTTGCCCCGGAATACTGTGGAACTGCCCACAGTGGCGCATTCCACCAGCTATGCATGGAAGCAATGATGAATGCATGAGGCAATGATGAATGATGAATGCATGATAAGAATAAGCTACAGGAGTTCCAATCTCTCGAAACGTATACTGCAATGCATTATTCCTTATTGGAAAGGCATTACTTACCATTTAAAAGCTGGAAAATGGAGTCAGTAACATCTGGAAAGTGAATGGCATAAAAGAGAATGGCCACTATGATTGAATGACTGGCTGTAGCTTGTTCTTGTGCTAAGTAGTGTCTCACAAGAACATAGTAACTGGGAAACACAGCGAGGAGGCTTATCTTAAAAAAAAAAAGGCAAACCTGTCAAGGGTTGCCATGAGTCGGATCCGACTTGACGGCACTTGGCTGGGCTGTCAACAATTTAGAAAATTAACTCATCCAAGAGACATCATCTAAGAGAACACTCAATCCACACAAAAATGAGGATCCCACTCAGGATTTTACAGTTACACATATTTCAAAAGGATCCCACATTTAAGTCTAAAAGTGTTAAAATCAGGCTACTCCCTTTCCAAAAAACTCCAGAAGAATAAAAAGTGGGTCAGATACTTTATGTCTCGCAAAAGATATGGATACAGATACATGAAAACACACCCACCCACACACACACCCACATCCACACATCCTGGTGACCTAGTGGTTAAGTGCTACAGGTACTAACCAAAAGATCAGCAGTTCAAATCTAGCAGACACTCCTTGGAAACTATGGGGCACTTACACTCTGTTCTATAGTCAGAATGGACCCTATGGCAATGGCTGTGTATGTACCCTCATGTGTGTGCGTGCGTGCGCACACACACACACACAATGGTTATGTGTCTCTAGACACTAACTCAGAATGGAAAGACTTAAATGCAAGAGATCAAACTACATCTTTTAAAAGAAGAAAACAGGGGTAAATCTTCATGCTTTGGATTAGATATGACCCCTAAAGCACAAGTAACCAAAGGAACAAATGGATAAAATGGACTTAATTAAACTAAAAAGCTATGTGTACCAAAGAACACTTATTAACAAAGTGAAAAGACAACCCAAGGAAAGACAGAAAATATTGTGAAATCAGTATCTGATCTGATTAATATGTTAATAAATAAAGTCTACGGTATGACCTCACTCCTAAGGGTATTTACATCATATATGGCAAAAAATCTTCAAAATCATACCCCAGTAACTGGTGGAATAGGTGTTTTTAAAGGACAGTTTTCCCTCATATACTATTACTATAAAGAAAGCGGCATATACAGAAGCTACAAAGATCTGCTTGCTGTGGTTTCAGAGACAGTTCTGGGTGCCAGCTATCATCTCAGCCTAGACACTTCTGTTTTTCCAAAACCATCTAAATTCAAAAGCTTTTGGTTTGTAGTTTTAACCATGAAACCATGCTGGTGTTAGCTGCCATTAAGTCACAGTGATCCTATGCACAACACAACCAAACACTGCCTGGTCTTGTGCCATGACAGATTGTTTTTATGCTTAAGCCCATTGTTACAGCCACTGTGTCAATCCATGTCCTGGAGGGTCTTCCTTTTATGCTGACCCTCTGCTCTACCAAGCATGATTTTCTTCTCCAGGGAATAATCCTTTCTAACAACATGTCCAAAATATGTTAAGGCACAGTCTTGTCACCTTTTGCTTCCAAGGAGCACTCTGATTGTACTTCCAGAACAGATCTGTTTGTTGTTTTGGCGGTCCCTGGTACATTCAACATTCTTCTCCAACCTACAATTCAAAGGCATCAATTCTTCTTCTGTTTCCTTATTCACTGTCCAGCTTCTCCATGCATATGATGCGACTGAGAATACCATGACTTGGTTTAGGCACCCCTTCTTCTTCAAGGTGATATCTTTACTTGTCAACACTTTTAAGAGGTCCCTTGCAGTAGATTTTTCCAATGCAACTGTGTCTTTTGATTTCTTGACTGCTGCTTCCACAGAGGTTAATTGTGGAACCAAGTAAAATGAAATCCTTGACAACCTCAATCCCTTCTCCACTTATCATGACGTTGCTTACTGGTCCAGTTGAGAGGATCTGTGTTTTCTTAATGTTGAGGTTCAATTCATACTGAAGGCTGTTGTCTGTGATATTCATCAGAAGTATTTCAAATCTTCTTCACTTCTAGCAAGCAGGGTTGTCTCATCTGCATAATGCAAGATGTTAATGAGTCTTCCTCCAATCCTGATGCCTCGTTCTTCTGCATATAGTACAGCTTCTCACATTATCTGCTCAGCATACAGACTGAAAAGATATGGTGAAAGGATACAACCCTGAGCACACCTTTCCGGACTTTAAACCATGTGGTGTCCCCTTGTTCTATTTGCACAACTGCTTCTTGATCCCTATACAGATTCCTAATGAGTACAATTAAGTGTTCTTGAATTTCCCTTGTCTGCAATGTTATCCATAAACTAAGCTGAGCTACACCGAAAAATATTCATGGAGGGGGGCGGGTAACTATGGGAATAATAATGTTCACCATAAAATCTTAAATGTTATAGAAAAAAATACTAAAATGCCTCATGATTAGTGAATCTGGATATAACTTAATCATTTTCCATTTTTCCTGTGCAGAGTACCAATTATATAAGATAGCTAAAATTTCAGAGCTTCCTATGTACCATGCATTCAGATTTTACATGTAATGTATTACTGAATTTTTATAACTGCACTTTGAGGCAGGTACGACTAGCATTCCCATCTTACTGACAATGAAACCTAGGCTAGAAGATCTTAAGAACTTTTGCCCAAAGACACACTGCTACCGAGTGGTAGGGCCAATATTCAAAGTCAGCTTTCTGTGCTACTGCAGACATACAGTCCTCTACTATAATAAAGCCCCTTGTTCTTTTGTTCCCTCATTTATCTATGCTGACCCCAACGATCCTTTGATCTTATGGGGCCCTGCAATCTATTGGACTCTACCTCCTTTTTATTATTCCTTCCTTGCACATGTCCTGTATTCTCACATAGTTCATTCCTTTGTATACACACAGCTTCCTTGTCTTTCTTTTACAGTGCCATGTGCTCCTGGCTAACCTCAAACCTGGTTAGATTCAATCAGTTCTCTGCCTATTCTACATCTGCACCTGTGCAGCTGAACATAACTGAGAAGAACTACAATCATGCTTGTCAAACACGTTCCAAATTCATGATTAATAATCTCAAGTGGGACTTTAATAAGGTTACTGACAATCACACTGTATGTCTCCATTCACTGTCTCCCTTACTGTTTTAGAAGACTGTTTCTGAAAGATCTCCAGTGCCTTTCCCCTCTCCACCTACAGCTTCCTAATTCACTGAGAAAGAAACAGAAGATAACTTTCACAAGTTCCTACCAAATACCCACATAGGTTGCCTTCTCCCCTACCATGCTGCAAAGCATCTGTGCTCTAATGTCTGCACTCCTACCTAAAATGCCAAACTTCTACTTATGCAGATTCTTCCCTTGTTGCTTTCTTAAGGATTTTTTTCCTTGAAATTCTTTCTTTCCTGCTGTGTCAGTTTTCCTTTGGCTCATGTACCAACACAAATGTCTCCCACCTTAAAAAAAAATCCTCTCTTGATCTCACATCTCCACTGATTGCTTCATCCCCTTTCTTGCCCTCTTTAACAAGCTCCTTCATTTTCTATTTTTGCTTTGTCCATTTTATGTTCCTGCTTTCTCTTAAACTCATTCCCGTCAGGTTTTGGATTCATACCATTCCAGCAAAACTATTCTTATAGAGGTCACTAATAACTCCTTTGCTCAGAAACCCAACAGTCAATTCTCATTCTCATCTTATTTGACTACTTGGTGGTACTCTTCACAGCTGATCATTCCCTCTTCCTTGAAACATCCCCCTCACTGGGATCCGGGAACCCCATGTTTCCCTAGTTCACCTCCTGTCACTTTGGCTGCTCCTTCTCACTTTCACACATTAACAGGGGGAAGGGAAGACCACGAATTTAGTCGCTCCAATCTGCACAATCATATGGTTTTCTCTACTAGTTCATCACGGCTAGATTCAATAGGAAGAAGGAGAGATATCTGAAAGCAGTTATTAAAGAACAAAAAATGGGGCTTTGAACTGTTCAAGTCATGGCTGATAAAGCAAAACCAGAAGAGACCTGAATTTTTAAAATTTGGATGATCCAGAACTATAACTAGAGTGGGAAAAATTACAGGTCAAAGCCCTAAAATGGGAGACTTGGAAGAAGCACACTGAGCCCTTTCTGGAGCCTAATGCATGAGACTGAATTACTCTCAGGTCTGAGAAGAGCTACACATGTTCAAAGCCGCATTGGTGGACACCAGCTTTGAGATGTACACTGCTGCTCCTGACTCTGCACAGAATCTGAAAAGGAAGATATTTGACTGCCATGTTACAAACACACTACCCTTGTTTTCTAAGAGGGAGATTAACCTGCTAGCAGGGATTCGACATGTGATTTTTCCAGTTCTGGCTATAGTTCCAACTTGACCACATCTAAAAATTTCATGTCTCTTCTAGTATCACCTACTTGACCATGTCTGAACCAGAAAGAATACAAAATCCTGTTTAAAAAAAAGACAAACCATAAAGACAAGGAAAAAGATCCAGAAGGAGCAGAAAGCTACAGAACAATGGACTAGTTGAGACTAGGAATTTTTATGGGGTCAAAGAACAGGTATGTTGAGTATCAGAAAGTGAAAAAAGTGGAACAGTAGGAGATTGTTGCCAGAGAATGAAATTGTGAAGTTTCAAAACTGAAGCAGTTCCAGGTAACAGCCATAGGATATTAAGAAGGAAGGTAAAGGTTACAGGAATTTAGAAGATCTTAAGAACTCTAAGGTTAAAGAAATGCAGCAGAACAAAGCATCATTCACAGCTACATAACCTGTGTTTCAAAAAGCATGATCTTAATGGTTTTTAGGGCAGACTCAGAATGAGAACAATTTCCCTCAAACTCAACATGAAGAAGGGAGCATGAGCAGCCAGGGCCCACTTGAAAAAAGCCTGGAGAGAAGGCTTAAGTAATGCTCATGGGTTTGGCAATACGGTGTGTTATTTAAAAGACTCCTGAAAGATGAAGATCAGGTAGAAATTAGTTTAGGATCTAATCTCAAAAGTGTTTTTGTTTCCATCTGTTTATACATGGAGCTCATGGGTCAGTGGGTTGGCTCTGTTTTTCCTTGTTTTTGCTGTTAATCATGATCTGCAGGAATGCAAGGAAGATTATTTTTCTTATCCATGATGAAAAATGAAGAGGAGGTACATCATATGCATAAAGGATGTATTCTTAGGCCTGCAAAATTACTGAATTCTTGGTTTAGCTAAATGCCTTCTGATAGAGTTTAATTGCATTCCAATGAATAACAGATATTATAACAAATTAAATTGGTTAAATCAAGGGTTACATAAAAACTTGAAACAAAGAAGAAAGCCATGGAAACTTTTAACTTGATTAGAAGAACAGCATGGACCTATGGCTAAAAGGCGGCAGACTAAAGCAAAAACTACATTCTAGTGAAAGGATGTAAAGGAGGGGAAAACTCTTCACTTTCATTAAGCACAAGAAAAAAAGTTGATGTTAGTTGAGAAACAAAATATAAATGTTTAATGAAAGTCAAAGGTTTGAACCACTGAGTTAAATGAAAACAAATTAATACACATAATTTATAACTATATAGTATGTAAATATTTTGAGAATGTTAATGAAGATTCTAATATAAAAAATGAATATAAACCAGTATGAGACACAGCATACACATTTCTGATTACTAAGGGCTCTTTGACTATAAATATTTCTAAGGCATTCTTTCATTCTATTTTGTTTTTCCCTAGTATTATCACCCTCTCTGTTTTGTACCCTACAGAACCAGAAAATCTTAGAAAAAGAAATCATTTTCACTTCCTCCTCATTCTGTTTAGCTACGTACCACTCTCCCGAAACTCATCTACCAAATGCCGCAATGAACCCTGCTGGTGACCCACCCAGCAGCTCATTGGCAAGGTCTCATCCTACCAGATCTTCCTGTAGCATCACTACTACTGAATACTTCCCTTAAATTCCCTAGCACTGCATTCTCATCCCTGATAAATCACCACATTTTACTCTCTTATTTATTTAATACAACTAAGTGAAAATGTACATTCCTGTATAAATTTACACGCCCACCTCTACGCAGCTTCCACCGCTCTCCCTGTGCAGTGACAGCACACTATTCCTCTCTGCTCCATACATGTCTCATCCTCCCAACAGCCTCCTTTCCCCTCCTCTCCGCCCACTCTCCTTCCTCCAGCCAGAAGTCAGCAGGATGATATCCTATAGAAGTATAGAACCATAAAGTGCATCCAGTATATGATCACCCGGCATCGCCAAGTCCAATCCATTTGTGTCCGAAGAGTGGACCTTCATTATGATTTACGGGCAAGGGCAGCATCAGGGCCAGGGCCATGCTCCCAGGGGAACCCCGAAACTGCTGGATCATCAATAGAGGTCTTTTAGTGGAGATCTCAGGATGCACCCCTTTTTATTCTTGTGTTGCCAGTGAGACTCAATTTAGTAAGCTCCACCTTAGGGTCGCCATGAGATGGATCCAACTTGACAGCACTTGGCTATCGCGGCTATCAATGGTGGTAGTCAGGCACCATCCGTTTCTTCTGGTCCCAAGTCGATGTAGGTACCCACTCATGTGGGTCTCTCTATCTTCTGGGTTGTCTTTACCTCATGTCATTTTGGTCCTCGGTGAGCATCCGTTCCTGCTCAGTTGGGACCATTTGCTGTGCCCTTGGATGGCAGCTTTTAAGATCCCAGATGCCACTCACCAATGTGGGGTGCAGAGAGCCCTCTTAGCAAAATGCTAGTTGTGCCAATTGGCCTCCATTTCACCTAAGAGCATGGTCCCCTGCCCCCTGCCCCAGCTACTCTATCTTTGCAATACTGGGTTAAGATGGAAGGAGTACTCAAGTTATGCTGAAGTCCACTTAATGTTGTTCTGGTTTCTAATGTGTGCTATCACCAATTTCACACAACCAGATTTCTAGCAACTATCTAACCTAAACCCCTCCCCTCGCCCTCCTCCCTCCCCTCCCTTGCAGCTGCCAAAGAGTCTTTTCTTCTACACACAAGTCTGTTTTTGAGATCTTATCGTAGAGGTCTCATACAATATTTGTCCTTTTGTCGCTGACTACTTTCACTCAACATAATGTCGTCTAGTTGAAGCCAGGTTACGAGATGTTTCATGGAATCATCGTTATTCTTTATCACTGCGTAGTGCTCCATTGAGTATATGTACCATAGTTTACCTATCCATTCTTCTGTTGTTGGGCATCTGGGTTGATTCCATCTTTTTGTCACCATGGACTGTGCTGCGATAAACATTCTTGTACCTGTGTCCATTGGTGTGAAAGGCCCTGATTCTGTAGGATATAGTCCATGTAGTGGAATTACTGGGTCAAATGGTATATCAATATCCATTTTTTTAAGGAAGCGCCAGATTGCCTTCCAAAGAGGCTGGACCATTTTGCAACCCCACCAACAGTGTAGGAGGGTTCCACTTTCTCCACAGGCTCTCCAGCATTTGTTGTTTTGTGTTTTTTGAATCATGGCCAACCTTGTTGGGGTGAGATGGTATCTCACTGTAGTCTTGATTTGAATTTCTTTAATAACTAAAGATCATGAACATGTCCGCATATGTTTTTTGGCTGCCTGGATCTCCTCTTTAGTGAAACGTCTGTCCATCTCTTTTGCCCGTTGCTTAATTGGATGGTTTATCTTCCTCTTACTGCTATTTTGTAGTATCTTATAGATTATGGAGATCAGGCGTCAGTCTGACAGTTGCCAAATATTTTTTCTCATTCTGTAGGTGTTCTTTTAATTATATTAATGAAGTCTTTGGATGAGCAAAAGTGTTTGATTCTTGACAGTTCCCATTTATCTATTTTCTCTTCTGTTGATTGAGGTTTCTTTGACAGATTTTGGAGTCTGTCCACATTGTGTATTAAAACTTCCACTGTTGTTCCTACCTTTTCTTGGATGAGCTTTATCATTTTAGGTTTGATATTTAGGTCTTTTATCCAGTTGGAGTTGGTTTTTGTATAAGGTGTAAGATACAGATATTGTTTCAGTTTATTGCAGGTGGGTATCCAATTTTGCCAGCACTGCTTGTTGAAGAGACTGTTTTTACCCCAGTTTAATGTCTTAGGGCCTTTGTCGAATATCAACTGTTCATAGGCAGATGGTGTCATCTCTGGGGTCTCAATTCTGTTCCATTGATTGATCTGTCTGTTCTTGTACCAGTACCAGGCTGTTGTGACCACTGTGGCAGTGTAGTATGTTCTAAGGTCGGGTAATGAGAGGCCTCCCAGTGTGTTCTTCTGTTTAGTAGTACCTTACTTATTTGGGGCTTCTTCCCTTTCCAAACAAAATTGGTGATTTGTTTCTCCATCTCATTAAAAAATGATACTGGAACTTGTATTGAGATTGCATTATATAAGTAGGTTGCTTTCGGTAAAATAGACATTTTCACAATGTTAAGTCTTCCTATCCATGAGTAGGGTAGGTTTTTCCATTTCTCTAAGTCTCTCTTAGTTTCTTGCAGTAAGGGCTTGTAGTTCTCTTTGTAAAGGTCTGTTATTTTTAGATTAATTCCTAGCTACTTTATCTTCTTAGGGGCTATAGTAAATGGTTCGCCACATTTTAGACATCTCTGTACATAGTTCTTTTTCCTTTGCTGATCTTTTAAAAGGTAATTTCCTTAACAGCTGTTTTTAACTTTATTTTTTATACAAGTTATAAATGTTTATTATAGATAAATGTTTATTATAGATAGATAAAACCATGTGAGCAAGTTGTTTTAGATCCTTACTTCATGATATGTGAAATTACAATGAACAGCCTAAACCTTTGTTGTATTTTCTAAATTATTTCCTGAAAATGATTAGAAATAAAATTGCAATATCAAAGTTTTTAAAGGAGTTTGATTTAATTTCCAACTATTGCTTTCACAGAGAGAGGAAACAAACAAACAAACAAAACTCATGGCTACTGAGTCAATTTCAACTCTTAGAGATCCTACAAGACAGAGCAGAACGGGCCCTAGAGATTTTCAAGTCTGTAATCTTTACAGAAGCAGCCTTCTACATACATCCTTCTCCCATGCAGTGGCTGGTGGGTTTGAACTGATGACTTTCCAGTTAGCAGTCAAGCATTTATACATTATAAGGGCCCTTTACTTTTAGAAATGTTACATCAATTTACAGTTCCCCTAGAATATATGTGGTGTGGTGGTTAAGTGCTAGAGCTGCTAACTAAAAGGTTGGCAGTTCAAATCCATCAGGTACTTGGAAACTCTATGGGGCAGTTCTACTGTGTCCTATAGGGTCCTGTGAGTTGGGCATTAACTTGACGGCACTGGGTTGGGTTTGGTTGTGGTTTCAGAACATATGAGAGAACCCATTTCCTAAATACTTGCTGTCATTGAGCATTGCCATTTTATCTATGAAAAATTAGTAACTCATGGTAGTTTCACTATATATTTGATTACTAATGAGGCTGAAGATTTATGTCATGTGTTTACTTGTTACTTGTTTTCCATCCTTGCAAATTACTTTTGGTGTCCTTGCTCATGTTTTCACTGATTTGTAAGTTCAACATGTACCTTGCAAACACTTCTCCCCTCCCTGCCAGCTTAGGTTTTTCCTTTCTTTTTTTTTTTGAATTTTTTATTTTTTATTTTTTTATTTAATATGACCAAGTGAAAATGTACATTCCTGTATAAATTTACATGCCCACCTATATGTAGCTTCCACTGCTCTCCCTGTCCAGTGACAGCACACTATTCCTCTCTGCTCCATACATGTCTCATCCTCCCAACAGTCTCCTTTCCCTTTCTCTGCTCCCATTCTCCTTCCTCCAGCAAAGTGCATCCAATATATGGTCACTCTGCGTTGCCAAGTCCAACCCATTCATGTCCAAAGAGTGGACCTTCGTTGTGATTTATGGGCAAGGGCAGCATCAGGGCCCGGGGCCATGCTCTCAGGGGAACACCGAAACCGGTGGACCATCAATTGAGGTCTTTTAGTGGCGGTCTCAGGATGCACCCCTTTTTATTCTTGTGTTGCCAGTGAGACTCAACTTAGTGAGCTCCATTGCGGCTATCACTGGTGGTGGCCGGGCACCATCCGGTTCTTCCAGTCCCAAGTCGATGTAGGCACCAACTCATGTGGGTCTATCTTCTGGGTTGTCTTTACCCCATGTCATTTTGGTCCTCGGTGAGCATCCGTTCTTGCTGAGTTGGGACCATGTGCTGTGTCCTCAGATGGCAGCTTGGCAGCTTTTAAGACCCCAGACGCCACTCACTAATGTGGGGTGCAGAGAACCCTCTTAGCAAAACGCTAGTTGTGCCAACTGGCCTCCATTTCACCTAAGAGCATGGTCCCCTGTCCCCTGCCCCAGCTACTCTATCCTTGCAATACTGGGATTAAATGGAAAAGGAGTATTCATATTATGCTGAAGTCCACTTAATACTGTTCTTGTTTCTAATGTGTGCTACCACCGATTTCTCCCAACCAGATTTCTAGCAACTAGCTAATCTACACCATCCCCCCTCCCCTCCCTTGCAGCTGTCAAAGAGTCTTTTCTTCTATACACAAGTCTGTTTTTGAGATCTTATCGTAGAGGTCTCACACAATATTTGTCCTTTTGTCGCTGACTACTTTCACTCAACATAATGTCTTCTAGTTGAAGCCGGGTTGCGAGATGTTTCATGGAATTGTCGTTATTCTTTATCATTGCGTAGTGCTCCATTGAGTATATGTACCATAGTTTACCTATCCATTCTTCTGTTGTTGGGCATCTGGGTTAGGTTTTTCTCTTAACACTGTTACAGCATCAGAGGTATCAAATATTCCTGGGTGATGCAAACAATTTGTGTTCGACTGCTAGCCCAAAGGTTGGCAGTTTGAACCCACCTAGCAGAGTCACAGAAGAAAGACCTGGCTACACGCCACCATAAAGATTACAGCCACTGAAGACTCTGTGGAGTAATTCTCCTCTGCAACACATCAGATTGCTGTGAGTTGGAACTGACTTAATGGCAGGGGGTTTGGGGTTGTGGTGTATGGTATTATTATTATTATTATTATTAAACCACATATGGCTCACTGAAGGAAGTGATCTACAGTAAAATAACCATGACACAACATGATGCCTACGACAGTGGTTTGTACAGGATAGTAAAACAGTTGTTACTGTCTGTGTTCCATTCACAGACATTCTATCAGGAACTAATAAGGGGTGAAAAAAAAATCTGTTGCTGTCAAGTAGATTCTGATTTTGAAAACCTGTGCATTATTGCAGAATTTGCTCTAAGGACCCAGAAATATTGAGGAACTGAGATTCAAATCTATGTGGTATATCTGATAACAAAATCTACAGATTAGTCCAGGAAAAGTTAGAGCGATAAGGATACAACTGACCTTGTCCTTCAAGTAGCACCTGCTGTTGTTGGCTGTGATTGAGTCAACCTGAACTCATGTACAAGAGAATAAAACGTTGTCCCGACCTGTGTCACTCTCAGAACTGCCAGCATGCTGGCTTCCACTGTTGCAGCTCTCGTGCTAACCCATTTCAGGGTGGGTCTCCCACGCCCTTGCTGACACCTCATTTCACCATCTGTGACGTCCCTCAGGGAGTGATCCCTCCTTATATGTCCAAAGCAAGCATGCCAGAGCATGTCCTGCTGGGGCCCACTGGGTTCCCAAGGGCTAATTTTCAGAAGTAAACCACCTGGCCTTCTTCGTAGTTTTTCTCAGTTGGGAAGCTCTGCTGAAACCTGTTTACCATGGTTGGCCCTACTGGTATCTGGCAATATTGGTAGCATAGCTACTAGCATCATAGCAATGCACAAGCCATCACAGAAAGACAAACTGACAGATGGGTACTGGTAACTAGCACTTTAGGCAATAATAACCCCTTAATAAAACTCATCTCTGTATTTCTAAGCTCTAAAAATCTAAGACACATTGTTTTTCCCTTTATGAAAAAAAGAACTCTAAATGTCATTTTCAAAGTCTCACACATGTGAAATGATGTAACTGAAAACAGGAATAAGTAACCTGTGGTTATGGCAACTACAGTAAAATTTTTTTTTATTATGACTGAGTACAGCAAAATTTTTTTATGGGATTTCACGCTTAACTGTATTTAGACTTTTGAAACATACACTTTTTTTTCCCTGAATCCATGCATTCAACCTATAGAAAGATCCATGGATTGCCAACGCCACAGTATGTCAGCACTCTCCTCTTCTCGACTCTGGGTTCCCTATTACCAGCTTTCCTGCCCCACCTTGCCTTCTCGTCCTTGCCTTCAGGGTGGTGTGTTCCTTTAGTCTTGTTTTGTTTTATGGCCTGTCTAAACTTTGGCTGAAGAGTGAACCTCAGGAGTGACTTCAATACTGAGCCAGAGAGTTTCTGAGGGCCACACTCTCAGGGTTTTGTGTGTGTGTCTGTGTGTTGACTTAGAATTTTGTCCTACGTTTTTCTCTACCTCTGTACATGACCCTGTATTGTCATCCATGTCAGAACAGTCAGTGGTGATAGCTGGATACCATCTAGTTATGCTGGACTCAGTCTGGTGGTAGTTGCGGTTCATAGTCACTTGGACTAATTTTTGGTTTTCTTCATTTTCCCTTATTCCTGACAGAGTGAGATGAGTGGTAACAGTCCATTACTTAAGAACATGAGCTTTATTACAAAATCCTGTGTTTAAATAATATTTACTTTTGAACTCCTAAGTATTTTATTCTTTCTGATGTTACTGTAGAGGCAACTGTTTTCTTAATTTCATTTTCAGATCCTTAATCCAAGTGTATGGGAATACAATTGTTTTTTGTATATTGATTTGTATTCTGCAACCTTGCTGAACTTACTTATCAGTTTACAGTTCTTTAATGGATTTCCTAGAACACTGTGTCTACAAGATAATGTCATCTACAAATAGAGATAGCTTTATTTCTTCCTTTCCAATACGAAAACTGTTTGTTTTCTTTTCTTTTATAGGTTTCTTAAAAGTATAAATCATATATATATATATATGCTAATTTTTTTGAGAAACCTTTTTACATGTCCCTGACTATTTATTTAGACTAATTTTCTAGGAGTGACTTTATCATTGAAAACCAACCAACCAACCAACCAACCGAGCAGATGCCCTCAACTTAATTTTGACTCATACTGATCGTCTGATCCTTTATGTGTCAGAACTGAACCATGTTTCATAGGGGCTTCAATGGCTGGTTTTTCAGAAGCAGAATGCCAGGCCTTCATTCCAGGGAACCTCTGCGTGGACTCCCATCACTAATCTTTTGGTTAGCAGCCAGGTGCTTCACTATTTACACTACTCAGGAATTCCCTACTGCATCAAAGAGAACAAGTATTGTTAAAGTCTCTGATATATACTGCAAAATTACCTCCAAAGAAGCTATACCAAAATAATCTAAATACATTTTTTACTATCTTATTTTACTGCTTATAAAACCTCTCTACTCCCTCATAGGTTTAAGATGAAGTGAACAATTCCCCTCAAATGCACACTTCTTTGCTGGATGGACACGGTCACCAGTATCTCCGGTGACCCTTGTTTGCTGGCCCAATCGGGCCCTTACTTGCTTTTCAATTGGATATCTTACTATTGCCCAGTGCAGTGCTTTGGTTTCACTGACTGCTGAACTTATAGTTCCTAGAACATGCCAAGATCAATCATTTTGCTTCACTGTCACGTCATCCCTCAACATTTGCATGCCTTCCCAAGTTTTTTCTACCTTTTTCAATTCCATCTATACTTCTCTTCATCTTCATCCTACATTAGTTTAATCTCAACTGTTTCATATACATAACCGTTTATAGGGCACTGCTTCCAGGAAACCTTTGAAAGTGTCAGGCAGCCAAGAAACCTTCACAGAATTATACTGCACTAAAACAGAAACTCTGGTGGTGTAGTGGTTACATGATATGCCTGCTAACCAAAAAGTCAGGAGTTGACACCCACCACCACACCTTGGAAACTCTATGGGCAGTTCGACTCTAACCTACAGGATTGCTATGAGTTGGAAGTGACTCAACAGCAGTGGATTTGGGTTTTATGGGGCACAAAGGATAAGGGATACACCTAGTCTCTGAAGAGTAGAAGTGACTCATTTAGGAGTCACACAGAATAACTAAGTACTGACTATATATGAAATAAAATTATGTAAGTATAGTTTTAGAATTTTTGCTTAATTTTCCATAGCATCATGACTCCATGATAGCTATGTTATCTCATAACTGCTCTAGTTTCATTGTTTTTGCTCAACTTAAAACATCAGTACTCCCCAAAACAATTACCTCAACTTATTCTATTAATATTTAATGACATTTTAAAATGTACCTATTTTCTCTGTCTCTTTAAAAACAAAAACTGATATACAAGACTTGTGTCATTTCCTAGACAGATACATTTAAAAGTTTAACTACACTTCTGTCACCAGGAATGTAAACGCACGGTAAAAGGAATGGTGATAATTAAAACAATCCTGCTTGGCTTCTTTCACTTACAAACAAATGAACAAACAACTCACGTTCCATTTGCTCAAACATTACTGAAAAGAGGAAGTCTCTTGGTGTCATATAATATTCTCCTTCATGTTCCAACGAAGAAAACTGCATGAAGCGCTGTTTTCGAAGAGACAGTTTCCCTACCATCTCATCAGAGTCAACATTTTTCTAAAAGAAAAGAAAAAGAAATGGCAATTTAAGCTTTCTTTTAATATTATTCCTAAAGTCAGTTACTTCTATAACCATTTTTGAAGAGTACTTTTAGTGTTTAGGTTTACATGGCCCCAAATTTTATACCATTTATTTAACAAATATTTGCTGAGTGACTACTGTGCACGGCTTTAGTCACTGAGATGAAGCAGTGAATAAGACTCCTCTGAAAGAACCTACATTTCAGAACGGAGGAATGCCAATTAACGCATAAACGTGTAAAATGACGCAAGATAGTGAAAAGCACCACAAAGAAATAAGAAATAGGCTAAGAAAGTGTTAAGAGGTACTATTTTATAGAAGATACTCAGGGAAGGCCCTTCTGAAGAGGTGATACTTAAAGAGACTACCTGAGGTGGAACTAGGGAACCAAGGGACTCTCTGGGAGCACATTCTAAGGAAAAGGTAAAACAGGAACAGAGACCATGTGTTGGGAATAAGCTTGATTACTTTCATGGAACAGCAGGAAGGCCAATGTTATCAGATTGTGTAAGGAGGAGAATTGCGGAGGATATCATCAGAGAGACAGGCAGGCAACAGATCACATCTACCAACTCTGCTCTCAGAATAGTAAGTGATCAAAAAACAGTGCTAAATGGATGAGGTTGGGCAAATTAGTGTTAAGAATCCCTAACTCAGGTGGTAGGACCTGAGTAGATAGAGACAACATTGAAATCTTCCTTGCAAACCTTTCACTGAATATTTACTGTGTATCAGGCACTGTACTAATTATTTAACATACATTCTTTAGCTAATCCTTATAATAACTCTGATGAAAAGATACTATATTATAGCTATAGAAACTGGAAAGTAAATGGCACAGCCAGGATCCCAAACAAGGTTTGTCTAACTCTAACATACTATCCTCCTACACACTGTGGGCTAGGCCAACTGGAGAAAGATGATGCAGCTAGTAACACTAAGGCCAGTGTCAAAACAGTAATCTTGATGCAGAATGTGAAAACCAACCACATACTCTCAGCCTGGATCACTTTCCCAAGGCACTGCTCTATTTGGAACCACAACATCCTTCCTGGACCAGTCGCCTATTTTTCACATGTAGGACTGATGCTATTATCTGTCCTGACACACAGGCGATGCTCTATGAGTACAGAGTTGAACTGAAATGGGAAAAAAGCAGATTCCAGTGGCTTAAGCCCCTCAACATTTAAACCTCTTAATAGCTCCTTGGGGCTGACTGCAGTTCTCTGTGCAGTGTTACTTTTCTCTCCTCAGTTAGACTACAGGATACCTTGAGCAGCCAGCTTTTTGTTTTCTGTATATGCCTACCAGAATGTCGAGACACAGAATACTAATTTATACTGCAATCATCTGTATTCCTGCCTTCCCTGAATCTTATCTATCGTGGCTTGTCTTTGCTCTTTTTTGTCCACACTGGTCCTAACAATCAGAAAACTGACTTTTATTAATATTTTATGATTTAATACATAAGGCAGATACATACACCTAAACATATCACACACACAAATCTAGCACTGCTAAGTTGATTCAGACTCACAGCAATGCTACAGGACTGCTTCATGGTGTTCCAAGGCTGTAAACTTTATGGGCGCACACTGTCATATCTTCCTTCCCTGGAGTACTTGGTGGGTTCAAACTGCTGCCCTTCAGTTAGTAGCTGAGAGCTTAACCACTGTGCCACTACCACATATGTGTACACGTATATACACAGGTCTCTGTGTTGTGCAAATGGTTTGTGTTCTACTACTAACCTAAAGTCCACCCTGCAGTGCCATGGAAGAAAAGACACGGTGATCTCAATCCACGGATGGCAGCCAATAACACTCTATGGAGTTGTTCTATTAACTCTTAGGGATGCCATGAGTTGGAATTACTTCAACAGCAATGGGTTTTTGAGTTTTGGTATATATATTAGTTCACTCACACAGCAAACTACTCAAATTTATATGTAACAACAGGTATATATTATCATTTCGCTTAACAAATGGTTGTTGAAGTATCCATTGAGAACAAGATAAACAATAATTCCCACCAGAATGTAGTAAGTACTGTCACAGAGAATTTACAAAAAGAATATGGATGGGGCTAGGGAAAGAATGGGTAAGACCATTCTGAGTGAAGGTCACATGTACATTTGTAAAGTCCTAGATGTGACAGAAAATAATCTATTAGAAGAATTAAAAGAAGCTGAACATAGCAAACACATATTTAGGTCACAGAATTTTTATTTTAATATTTATATTGTTAATATATTATATATTATTATATTATATATATTATATATTATATATATTATATATTATATAATATATAATATATGTATTATATATAACATATAATATATATAATATATAATATATATATTATATATATAATGTATTAAAGTTAATAATCCACATAGAAATACATTTTCATCATTAAACCAATATTGGCTCGATTATACTTCCTTAGTTGTTCATGACTGGCCAAAAAAAATGCCTCTTACTAACAACTTAAATCTTTTTAACACAAATAAATTCCTTCCAAACTTCACCCACCTAAAGGGGGTCAATTACTCATTTATCCCAACTTCTACAGGTCTCACAACAAGATGGACCATTTGATTAACTCTATGGTTTGTCTGCTTTTCATACTGTTCTCTATTTTTGTAACAATCTTATTCCTCCCCGGTCATAACTTACATCTAGAATGATCAAAGAATAAAAATAAAACCTCTCAGTCTCAGGAAGGTATAGAAACTTCACAGAAACCTATTTTTTTTCCTTCTGAAAGGTTTAGACACTAAGAATTCCATCTGTCTGAGATATGTACACAATTCCCATAAGCATAACATCTCTAGAGCCCTGAGATGAGTCAATTATTTAGGAAAGTGTCATTTTATTAAGTTGGCTGGTTGACTGAGTTATTATCTCTTTCAGTTTTGGTTAAATATCCTCTCCAACAGTGAAAGGTACAGGAGGTGAAACCAGAGTCCTCTCATTAAACTGATTTCTCATCGTGCAGGTGTCGTAAGGATTACAAATCACCAATACGGAAGGATACTAACACCCAAATGATACCAAATCTGTGCCACCACCTTGATTCCATTAGTACTGGTGGGGTTATGTACTATCAAGTTGATTCCAACTTGTAGTGACCCTACCATAATGAGACACCACTGGGTCCTGAGTCATCTTCACAGTCATTACACTTGGCAGCCCTGCTGCAGCCACCTTGTCAACCCATCTCATTACGGACTGTCCTCTTTTTTGCTTACCCTATATTTTACCAAGCATAAAGTCCTTCTCCAGGGACTGATTCTTCCTAATAACATGTCGAAAACTTGTAAAATACAGTCTCAGCATCCTTGCTTCTACTGAGCACCCTGGCTGTACTTCTTCCAAGACAGATCTGTTCATTCTTCTGGCAGTCTATGGTATATTCAATATTCTTTACCAACACCATAATCCAAATGCAGAAATTTTTCTATGGTCCTACTTATTCACTGCCCAGCTTTTGCGTGCATATAAGGTGAATGAAAACATCACAGCTTGGGGTCAGGCACACGTTAGTGTGACATCTTTGCTTTTTAACACTTTTAAAAGATCTTTTGCAGCACGTGCCCAACACGATACATCTTTTGATTTCTTCACTACTGCCTCCATGAATGTTGATGGCAGATCCAAGTTAAGTAAAATTCTTGACAACTTCAGTCTTTTCTCCATTTATCATGACATTGCTTAGTGGTTTAGTTGTGAGGATTCTTGTTTTCTTTATGGTTCAGGTACATCCATACTGAAGGCTGTAGTCTTTGATCTTCATCAGTAAGTGTTTCAAGTCCTTTTCACTTTCAGCAAGCAAGGCTGTATCATCTGCATAATGCAGGCTGTCAATGAATCCTCCTCCAATCCAGCTGTGTTCTTCTTTATAGAGTTCTGCTGCTTCTTGATTATTTGCTCTGCAACAAATTGAATAAGCATGGTGAAAGGATATGATCCTGACTTACACCTTTCATGATTTAAACCCTGCAGTATCCCCCTGTTCTGTTGGAATGACTGCCTTCTGATCTGTGTACAGGTTCCTCATTCCCATTCTTTGCAATCTTATCCATAATTTGTTATGATCCACATAGCTGAATGTCTTTGTACACATAATAAAACACAGGTAAGTATCTTTCTGGCAGTCTAACCTTTCAGCCAAGATCCATCTGACATGAGCAGTGATATTCCTTATTCCAGAGCCTCTTCTGTATCCAGCTTGAATTTCTGGCAGTTTTCTGTTGATGTACCATTGCAGCTACTTTTGAATGATCTTCAGCAAAATTGCACCTGGGCAGGATAGTGATGATATTGTGAGGTAATTTCCCCATTCCAATGATCACCTTTCTTCGGAATGGGCACAAGTATGGATCTCTTCCAGAGAGTTAGCCAGGTAACTATTTCAAATTTCTTGGCAGTGACGAATGAGCACTTCCAACACTGCATCCATTTGTTGAAACATCTCAAACAGTATTGTGCCAATTCCTGGAGACGTGTTTCTTGCTAATGGACTTCTGTGGTATCATCAGTTCTTGATCACATGGCTATCTCCTGAAATGGTTGAACAGTGACCAACTCTTTTTGGCACAGTGGCTCTGGGTATTCCTCCCATCTTCTCTGAATGCTTTCTACATCATTTAACATTTTCCCCAAAGAATGTTTGAATATTCCAACTGGAGTTTTAAATTTTCTTCTTCAGTTCTTGCAGCTTGAAAAGTGTCAAGTTCTTCTCTCAGTTGTCTAAGGTCTTTGCACATGCCATTATAGTGCTTTATCTTCTCAAGCCACTCTTTGAAATCTTTTCAGCTTTTTAACTTCATCATTTCTTTCTTTTGCTTTAGTTATTCTGTATTCATGAGCAAGTTTTAGAGTCTCTTCTGACATCCACTTGGATTTTTTGTCTTTTTAACGACCTCTTCCTTTCTTCATGTATGTCCTTCCACAACTCATCTGGTCTTTGGTCATTAGTGTTCAGCACATCAAATCTATTCTGGAGATGTTCTCTAAACTTAGGTGAGATATGCTCAAGGTCACATTTGGGCTCTTGTGGACCTCTTCTAATTTTCTTTAGCTTCAACTTACACTGGCATAAGACCAATGGATGTTCTGTTCCAAAGTCAACCTATGGCCTTGTTCTAACTAGAGATACTGAGCTTTTTGCTGTCTCTTTCCACAGATTTAGTTGATCTGATTCTGGTGTACTTTATCCGGTGAAGTTCACATGTATACTCACCATTTATCTTGTTGAAAAAAGTTATTTCCAACGAATAGACCATTGGTTTCATAAAATTCTATCATGTGATCTCTGGCATTGTTTCTACCAGCAAGGCCCTATTTTCCAATTACTCTTCATTCTTCTGTTTCTAACTTTTCCATACCAATCATCACCAATTATCAACACACCTCGAATGTACATTTGATAAACTTCACATTGCTGCAGCTGGTAAAAATCTTCAATTTTTTTTCATCTTTGGCATTAGTGGTTGGTTCTGTAAGTTTGACCAATAGTTGTATTAACTGGTCATCCTTGCAGACATACAGACAGTACACTATCACTGATAGCACTGTACTTTAAGATAGCTCTTGAATTTTTTTTTTTTTAAGATGAGCACACCACTCCTCTTCAATTTACCATTCCTGGCACAGAAGACCATATGACTGTCTGATTCAAAATGGCCAATACCAGTCCTTTTCAGCTCACTAATGCCAAGGATATTGATGTTTATACATTCCATTTCCAATGACTTCCAATTTCCCTAGATTCAGACCATATATTCAACGTTCCAATTATTAATAAATGTTCACACCTGTTTCTGGCAGAGGAAGGTCCCAAAAGCTTGACTCCATCTACATCATTAAAGTTGAATCTACTTCAGGGAGGCAGCTCTTCCCTAGTGTCTCACTTCGAGTGTCTTTCCACCTGAAGCTTATCTTCTAGCATTGTACCAGACAATGTTATGCTGCTGTTCACACGGTTTTCACCGGCCAGTTTTTTCAGAAGTAGATTGCCAGTTCATTCTTCTTAGTCTGAAAGTTCAGCTGATATATGTCTGCTAAGTGTGACCCTTGTCTGTTTTTTATCTAATCTCATAATTTTCAACTAAAAAGTAAATCCCTGAAGGTACATATTTCTCCTTTGTTTCACTATACTGTGCAGAGAAGTTAGAGCTTCACTACACTTGGCTTATACTGTGCAGTTTTTAGAGCTTGACTACATTGTGCAGAGTTTTTAGAGCTTGACTATACTTTGCAGGTTATTGAGCATAGTACCTTGGTCTCCAGTAGGAATATAATTGATAATTACAGCACAGTGCCTTGTTTACAGTAGGAATAAAATTGACTTTATAACAAAGAACTTTAAGGGTTAAAAGGCACCTGGATATCATCTAGTACAAAAGCTCTGTCCAAGAGACCAAAAGCCAGGCTTCTGAGTCCCATATCATGGCTGGTTAACTAGTTTGGAACAAAGGACTAATATCCAAATGTTATTAATATATGGTTTGAGATAAGGCATGTCAAATTATGTGATAACTCTAAACAATTAAAAGCATAGTTTATAAGCCTTTGGTGGAAGATATAAATTCTTCCCAGTGTGTTTGGTTCTCTTCCTTTCATTAGTGTGCCTTTTGTGTTCATACATGCATGTTCTTTTTCTTCTCCCATTTTCCTTTGCTTCTTTTCCTCCTTCCTTCACATGTTCCACAGTTTTTCTTGTTGTTGTTGCTGCTTCTGCTTTCATATCTGTTGAATTAACCATACTGTTTTGGATGCTCATTTCTTTTTTTCTAAACTCTGCCTTCTCTTCTCAGCTTTTTTGTGGCTGGCAGGTTGGGCTTGGTAAATTAAGCTATGGCTAAGAAAATGTAAACATAGGCTTTGGTGAACACAGTTAGAACATCAATCTGGATGAAGAGAACATGGAAGAATGACACAGGCCACAATACTGAAGTTACATCTGAGACTAATTAATCAAGTGCAAATGCCTAGATTAGTAAACGTCATCTCTGACTTACTATGATGGAATTCCATTACTTACTGATTAGGATCCTTACACCTTACTGATTAGGGCCTCCACATACAACTGTGTAGTGCATTTCAAAGGCTCAGTGATCACATCACACACTGATCTCAGAGATGGCAGTAAAGTGCACTGAGGAAAGAGTCTTTTTCTAATCTGCACAAAGGTACCAGATGGGCCAGGAGTAGTCCTGTCAGTGATATCCCTGGGCAGGCAGAGAAAAAGGTTGACTGTTCCACTTAAAGCTCCGGTCACTCACTACACACACCTGACTTTCTTTCTTCATGTCTTCTGAAAAGTAAATTCCTAGGACAATTGTGTTAGCTGACAGTATCAGCAACTTACCACTTGGATGGGCATTTGCAAATACTGTATTCATCACCACACTAATCTAAAACATATAAACTGTGAGGTATTTTCCCTAAAGCAGCAGACATTTCCAGATGGAGGAACAATATGAAACCCAAAGGCCACCCTCATGGGATGGAATAAACCTCAACTTCACAGAAAAGGCAGGACTTCCAAACAGATCCAGGACACAGACATGTTCCCAGCTGTAGTAGCTCCTAGACCAATTCTTTTCCAAATCCTTGAGACAGCTGAATGATCAGTTGATAGAAAGTACTAACATTCTATTCCTTGGCTAATATTCTAATGGAAACAAAAAAAGTTTTTTGATCAAGATGGAAGGGAGGCAAGTATATCTGATTACTTTTTGGCAAATAACAGACTGGCTACAATCTCTCCTATTCAAAACTTAACAAAATCCTGAGGAAGATGAAGGCAAGAGCAATGGGAAACAAATGAAAATGAAGATCACATTCTGAAAGAAAACAGAAAAAGCTTTACAGAAAACTAAAGATAGGATGGACTCTATAACACAAGAGAGCAAAGATGAGTTATAAAACACATTTCCACTCAGTCATATTAAAGTAAAAAAAAAGAAATATTTACAAAGAAACAGAGAACAAAAGCATCATTATAAAACTTAAAGAGTTCACATATGGATAACTGCTGTGCTGAAGGACAAATCAAACATATATTTCAAAAATACAGTGGAAAAAAACTTCACTGACATGAAGGGCAACTTGAATTTCTACTCTATTTGCCAGTGCCCTAAAGTGTGTTCTCCAGGTTTTGAATAATCCTAGGAGACCTCAGGGAACTCGGATCAGTTTCATTCTCTTTATGACAATCTAAGAAAGGAACACATTAGAAACTCTAAATTTAAAGTTAGAACCACAGTACCCTTATTGCTGGATTTAGCTTTTCAAAGCAGGTTCTCTAGAGTTAATACAAAAAATGACACAGATAGAAGACTGACCATAACTTATCTCTACAGTTATTTAAAGTCACAAATTGTCCTTTTAGCTTATATGGGGCTATAAAAGCCGAGCAAAGGAAGTAACAGTATTAAAGCCATTCAACAGAAGCATTCCAGTAGCACTGAAATAAACAAGATTAATCTTAACCTCTATCTGAGTAAGGACATTTCATAGGACACTTCTATAAGTCTACTCTGTTGGCCAATGTATATTGTTACATATAAATAACTGATGGACTGGCGTAAGAGAAGCAGCTGTCCAAGGAACTAGCTGGTCCAAAAGGGGACTGTCAGTATGGAATGCAGTGGCACAGATCAAAGAGCTACTATGGCTTGCTGGTGGCTCTTTGTTATCCTAAATCTACCCTTAGACTGAATTTAGAGTCTTCCTAGGTGGGCAGTGGTGGGAATAGGGGATAAAGTCCTTCTGTTACCACAACTGTGTGTTTTCCAAATCTGCACCTAAATTTAAATATATGGTAAAGGGGGAGTGGGAGAAATGCTGGAATTTAGGGGCTATACTGCATACATGAAAATCATCCACATGGTTCTGGTTATATATATAAAATGCTCCATGGAATTCAAGGATTACTTGTAATGCAGTAAAAAATGTGACAAAGGAATTAAGGGCCATGAGTGATGTGAACTGGATAAAAGAGATCTTTGAAAGCTGACCACTTCAGTTAAAACATTTCACTACTTTATTGCCTTTAAAGCAACAGGTGCTTCACCATTCTGTCTCTACTTTTTATCCACAAAGTAACAACCTGGAAAAAGCTAGTGTACTGTTCTTTGTCGAACATTCTTTTGTCTCTGTATTCCTCAGGAAGAAAGCAGAAAAAGGTCCTTACTTCACTGTTGCAGCTAATAATTCCTAAACACACACACACACATTATGTTAAAGAAAATACAGTAAAATATTTTGGAATTTAAAACAACCTGGATAAAATATAATCAGTTTGTTGTCTTTGAAGTGTCAATGATGTAAATGAAAAAAAAAAAAACAGCTTATCTTACAACTACAACAGGAAATTTTCACAAATTGAACAAAATTCTTCCATTTTGTTTTGAAGTAGGAGGATTTTATTGTATATGAAACAAAACGCTGCCAGACTAAATAAGAAATATTTATTGCATAAGGTATGAGTCATAATAAATTCTACAAAATGTTTGCAATATTAGCCAAAGAGACATTCCTGGGAAACCTTGAAGCTCTGAGAACCCCTTTCTCTGGCTTCTGAATATTATCTGATGTATTCTTTCTAAAGGCCAGATGAGAGCAAGGGTGGTTTTTATTAGACGAGCACAGCAAGATGAAACGGCATGCACCCACATACTCTTTTTTTAAAAAAAAACTTGTAGATTTCTGCCTGGAGAAGAGTGGCTGCCGTCAGGAGATGCTGATAATTAAATAAATAAACATCTTCTCTTCCAGAAATTGCCTTCTTTTTTCTGATCAGGTCACTGTGCAGAAGAATCATTTCTCCTTTCTCCATAATTACCTTTTATGAGTTACATCATAACTATACACATATATTTGTATGTGTACAAATATGTATGTGTTTACATGCTAAACAAAACTTTTAAATTAGGTTTCAAGTCAAAAAAACAACACTAGAGCCTTACCTCAAAATCTACTTTCTAGAAGTATCATCAGTACCATTTATTACAACCGTAACTAAGAAATGTTTTTCTTTAGAAAAATTGAGCTGTTTTAAACTTATTTCCCTAAACTGGACAGCGCCAGTGGTACAGTGGTTAAGAGGTTAAGAGACTGGCTATTAAACAAAAGGTCAGTTTGAAACTATCAACTGCTCCTGGGAAACTCTATGGGGTAGTTCTACTCTGTCCTACAGAGCTGCTATGAGTTGGAATCAACTCAAGGGCAATAAGCTTGGTTTTATTTTGTTTTAAAAATGCATGTCTTCCGATACTATGGACTGCCAAAAAAATGAACAAATCTGTCTTGGAAAAAGTACAACCTGAATGCTCCTTAGAAGCAAGGATGGTGAGATCATGTCTCAGGTACTTTGGGCATGTATTAAGAGGCATCAATCCCTGGAGGAGGATATCATGCTAGTATAAAGTGGAAAGTCAATAAGAAAGAGGAAACTCAGTATGAGAGACTAAGAGAGTGGCTGAAATGATGGGTTTACTACACACAGCAACGATTATGGGAATGGCACAAGACCGGGTAGTATTTCACTTTGTTGTACACAGGGTTGCTATTAGCTGGAGAAGACTCAGTTGCACCTAACAATAACAATCCTGTGACCACACAGATAAACTGATATAAGAGGAGGCACTCCCTTTCTAGACAGGAAGGCATACTAGGAAGTGGTTAAAGTGCTGTAACATAAAAAAGGAGCACCCAGCATTTTAGCAGATGGGCATGCCCTACAATGACAGTTCCAAATTCTGACAACCATTTTTTCCCAGTATTATTTACCAATCATGACACTTTCCCTTCTTTTCAGAATGAGATACGTGCCAGAGTAATATTCTTCAAGATTAAATAAAGGGGGGCGGAGTCAAGATGGCCGACTAAGCACACGTCTTCTTACATCCCTCTGGAAACCAAGACCTGAATTGACAATCAAACAGAGCCTTCTGAGCACCTAATCAGCCTCAGGACACGGCACAGAGCTGTTAATTGGGACTTCATACCACTCAGCGAAAAACCTCCTCTCTTTCGCTGACTCCCGCTCCTGGCTAGCCCCGGCTCTCACGGATGGAAGGTAAATGCACCAGTTTGACTTTTTTTTTCCTCTGTCTCGGCTGGCGGGCAGAGCTGGTTCTTGCCTGGCGGCTGGACTCAGACGCGCTGCTGGGGGGATAGGCAGGCGAAATTCCCATGTTCTGAGAGCCAGGCTCGGGACTCATAATCTAGACACTTTGAGCCTTTCGTTTTCTAGCTGCCTCAGTGGGGTTTGTGTGGAGCCCCGCGGTCAGGGTGTGGGACGCCATGTTGGTACTGAGATTTTAACAGGACCTCGTTCTTAGCTTGGGAGCCAGCGCCTGCAAACGGGACAATGCTTCTCCGACAGAAAAGTAGTGATTTTGCACAGTGCTGCCTACGGTGGGGGCCCTGCAACTGAAGCAGAGGAATCACTACCTCTTGGCACCTTTAGCCCCTCTGTCTGCTGCCTGTGTGGAGGACGCCATCTTGGGTACGGTGGCCGCAGCTGGACCTAATTCTTAGCTTGGGAGCCAGAGCCTACCCACAGGAGAGTGCTTTTCTATCACAAAACCAGTACTTGGTGCAGTGTTGGCTAAGACTAGGCCCTGTCAGCAGAGGCCAACAGCGCAGTAGCATTGCTGTATTCTGAATTAGTTTGTTATCAGCTGGGGTTGGATATAGTGGCGCTTACTTTGTCAGATGAGAAGAGGGACCTCTACACCTGAAAACTTAACTGACTTGTGAACTGGTCAGAAACCTTTTGCTTTACATTTGAAGACAGCCTAGAGAAAAATTTGCAATCCATCCTCACAGTACCTCTTCCAGCCTCTATATACTCACATGGGACCCAAAAAGCAACAGACAATTGTGGCATACAAGCAATCACTCAGGGCTTCAGAAGGCTCCCAAACAAAGCAACCAAGGAGTTTTCCAGATGAAGAAACTTTTATGAAAGCATCAGTAAGTGAATACAAATTGATTATATACAGAGCCCTTCTGGACCTTATACAAAATACAGCAGAACAAAGTGAAAAATTAAACAAGTTGTTCGATCTGATGGAACACCAGTACTCTGAAATCCAACAGATCAAGAAGAAAATCAAAGACATAGAAGCTTCCATGCAAACCCAAGAAAACAGAATGGAACAAATGGAAAAAAGAATTTCTGACTTGGAAGACAGAGCTACTGATGCCAGTGTCTATGAGCAAAAATCAGAAAAAGAAACAAGAAAAATGAAGAAACATTAAGAAGCATGTGGGACTCTATTAAGAGGAACAACCTTCGATTAATTGGAGTCCCTGAACAGGGTGAGACATCTGAGAACACAGAGAGTATTGTTGCTGAGCTGCTGCAAGAAAACTTCCCAGAAATCATGAAGGAAGAGAATATAGACATCTCAGATGCATATTGTACGCCACCCAATATAGATCTCAAAAGAAAGACTCCAAGACATATTATAATCAAGCTTAACAAAATGAAACATAAGCAGCAACTCTTAAAGGCAGCAGACTCAAGGCAAAGCTAACATTCAGAGGGAAACCCTGTAGGCTCTTGTCAGATTTCTCAGCAGAAACCATGCTGGCATGGAGACAGTGGCACGACACATTCAAAGTCTTGAAGGAGAAGAACTTCCAACCAAGAATTATATATCCTGCAAAACTACCTTTCAAATATGAAAATGAAATTAAGACATTCCCAGATAAACAGAAACTCAGAGACTTTGTAAAAACCAAACCCAAACTACAAGAAATACTGAAAGAAGTTCTTGGCTTTGGCTTAGAAGAACGAAACCACTAACTTTATATTTTAGAACGACACACTACTCAATACTCATTTAGGGAAGGCTCCAAAGTAAATCACAGCTCTGATTTGGAAAGAAGCAATCCAGTGATCATCATGAAAACTATGGTGTCATCATAATAAAAAGAGGGATGTACTACAGTCATTATAGTCCTTCCAGATGGAGAGGAAGATGACAAGACTGGTAGTAATTAAAATTGGGTTTATAAATAGTTTATTAAGGGGGTTCATAGGGGCAGCTGTAAAGCACAACAAAGATGTATCATACCATTTCAAGAAATCTAACACACGAGTCTCAACAACTGTAAAACCAGCTCTGAAAAAGGTGAAAAATCAACTCACAAAAAAGAGTGTCCCAGAACAGACTAATAAGAACAACAGAGAAAACATCAACATAAAAATAAACATATCACAATGGCAGCAGTGCACACATACCTATCAATAATTACACTGAATGTGAATGGACTGAATGCTCCAGTAAAGAGACACCGAATGTCATCTTGGCTCAAAAGACACGACCCATCCATATGCTGTCTACAAGAAACTCACCTGAGACCTAAAGACAGGAACAAACTGAAAATTAAACGATTGAAGAATATATATCAAGCTAACAATGAACAAAGAAGAGCAGGGGTGGCAATTCTAATCTCAGACAAAATCAATTTTAATGTCAAATCTACGATCATGGACAAGGATGGACACTATTGCTGAAAGGTTCAGTACACAAGCAAGACTTAACTATATTAAACATTTATGCACCTAATGTCAGAGCACCTAAATATGTCGAAGAAACACTGACTATGCTCAAAAGAGAGTTAGATGACTCCACAATAATAGTGGGAGACTTTAACACTCCATTCTCATTACTAGACAGATCATCTAGAAAAAAGCTCAGTAAAGATACAGAAGACCTCATTGACACAATTAACCAACTAAACCTCATTGATATATACAGAAATTTCCACCCATCAGCAGACAACTACACCTTCTTCTCCAGTGCACATGGAACATTCTCCAGAATTGACCACGTGATAGGCCATAATGCAATGCTCAACAAAATCCATACCGTTGAATTACTGCAAAGCATCTTCTCAGATCATAAAGCCATAAAAGTTGAAATCAATAGCACAAAAAACACAGATAGAAAGGGGAACTCTTGGAAACTAACTGAACAACATCTTGCTTAAAAAAACGTGGGTTATAGAGGAAATCAGGGATGAATTAAAGAAATTCATGGATTCCAATGAGAACAAAAAGACTTCTTACCAGAACCTATGGGATACAGCCAAAGCAGTGCTCAGAGGTCTGTTTATCTCCACAAATGCACACATCGGGAAGGAAGAAAGAAACCAAATCAAGGAACTAACTCTACAGCTTGAACAAGAAGAAAGAGAACAACAGAGGAACCCCTCGGGCACCGGAAGAAAGATCATAAAGATTAGAGTAGAGCTAAATTAATTAGAGAATAGAAAAACAATTGAAAAAATTGAAAAGACCAAAAACTGTTTTTTTGAAAAGATCAACAAAATTGATAAGCCACTGGCTAAACTTACTAAAGAAAAGCAGGAAAGGAAACAAATAGCCCAAATTAGAAATGAGAAAGGAGTTGTCACCACAGATGCAACAGAAATCAAAAATATCATAACAGAATACTATGAAAGACTGTACTGTAACAAATTTGAAAACCTAGGGGAAATGGACCAATTCCTTGACTCATACCACCTACCCAAATTATCACAACGTGAAGCAGAACAACTTAATAAACCCATCACAAAGGAAGAGATTGAAAAGGTCATCAAAAGACTGCCAACCAAAAAAAGTCCGGGCCCAGATGGCTTCACAGCAGAATTCTACCAAGCATTTAGAGAAGAGTTATCCCCAATACTATTGAAACTATTTCACAGTATAGAAAGGGATGGAGTACTCCCAAACTTATTCTATGAAGCCAGCATAACCCTGATACCTAAGCCAGGGAAAGATCCTACAAAGACAGAGAACTACAGACCGATATCACTCATGAACCTAGATGCAAAAATCTTCAACAAAATTCTTGCCAACAGAATACAACAACATATCAAGAAAATAATCCATCAACCAAGTGGGATTCATACCAGGGATGCAAGGCTGGTTCAACATCAGGAAAACAATTAATGTGATTAACCACATAAATAACACAAAAGACAAGAACCACCTGATTTTGTCCATTGATGCCGAAAAGGCATTTGATAAAGTCCAACACCCATTCATGCTAAAAACTCTTAGCAAAATGGGCATAGACGGCAAATTCCTCAACACAATAAGGGCCATTTATACAAAGCCAATTGCCCACATCATCCTGAATGGAGACAGACTGAAAGACTTTCCCCTGAGATCAGGAACTAGACAAGGATGCCCACTGTCACCTCTCCTATTCAACATTGTGCTAGAAGTTCTAGCCAGAGCAATTAGACAAGACGAACAATTAAAGGGCATCTGCATCAGCAAAGAGGAAGTTAATATCTCTCTGTTTGCAGATGATATGATTGTATATGCAGAGAACCCCAAGGAATCTATAAAGTAAGCTACTCAAACTGATAGAAGAGTTCAGCAAAGTTTCAGGATACAAGATAAACATAAGTAAATCAGTAGGTTTCCTTTATACTATGAATGAGAGTGTTAAGGAGGAAATTATTAAATCAATACCATTTATGATAGCCCCTAAGAAGATAAAGTACCTAGGAATTAATCTAACTAGAGAAACAACAGACCTTTACAAAGAGAACTACAAGCCCTTACTACAAGAAACTAAGTGAGACTTAGATCAATGGAAAAACCTACCCTGCTTATGGATTGGAAGACTTAACATTGTGAAAATGTCTATTTTACCCAAAGCAATTTATTTATATAACACAATCCCAATACAAGTTCCAGCATCACTTTTTAATGAGATGGAGAAACAAATTATCAATTTTGTTTGGAAAGGGAAGAAGTCCCAAATAAGTAAGGTACTACTAAAGAAGAAGAACACACTGGGAGGCCTCTCATTACCCGACCTTAGAACATACTACACTGCCACAGTGGTCAAAACAGCCTGGTACTGGTACAAGAACAGACAGATGGATCAATGGAACAGAATTGAGACCCCAGAGATGACACCATCTGCCTATGAACAGCTGATATTCGACAAAGGCCCTGAGACATTCAACTGGGGTAAAAACAGTATCTTCAACAAGTAGTGCTGGGAAAATTGGATATCCACCTGCAATAAACTGAAACAAGATCTATATCTTACACCTTATACAAAAACCAACTCCAACTGGATAAAAGACCTAAATATCAAACCTAAAACGATAAAGCTCATCCAAGAAAAGGTAGGAACAACAATGGAAGTTTTAATACACAATGAGGACAGACTCCAAAATCTGTCAAAGAAACCTCAATCAACAGAAGAGAAAATAGATAAATGGGAACTATTAAGAATCAAACACTTTTGCTCATCCAAAGACTTTATTAATAGAATTAAAAGAACACCCACAGAATGGGAAAAAATATTTGGCAACTCTATGTCAGACTGACGCCTGGTCTCCATAATCTATAAGATACTACAAAATATCAAGAAGAAGAAGATAAACCATCTAATTAAGCGATGGGCAAAGGAGATGGACAGACACTTCACTAAAGAGGAGATCCAGGCAGCCAAAAAACACATGCGGCCATGTTCACAATCTTTAGTTATTAAAGAAATTCAAATCAAGACAACAATGAGATACCATCTCACCCCAACAAGATTGGCCATGATCAACAACAAATGCTGGAGTGGCTGTGGAGAAAGTGGAACCCTCCTACACCGTTGGTGGGGTTGCAAAATGGTCCAGCCCCTTTGGAAGGCAATCTGGTGCTTCCTTAAAAAAATGGATATTGATATACCATTTGACCCAGTAATCCCACTACTTGGAATATGTCCTACAGATTCAAGGCCTTTCACATCAACGGACACATGCACCAGAATGTTTATTGCAGCACAGTCCACAATAGCAAAAAGATGGAATCAACCCAGATGCCCAACAATAGAAGAATGGATAGGTAAACTGTGGTACATATACTCAATGTAGCACTACGCAATGATTAAGAATAACGATGATTCCAGGAAACATCTCCTAACCTGGTTTCAACTGGAAGACATTATGTTGAGTGAAAGTAGTCAGCGACAAAAGGACAAATACTGTATGAGACCTCTACGATAGGATCTCAGAAACAGACTTGTGTATAGAAGAAAAGACTCCTTGACAGCTGCAAGGGAGGGGAGGGAGGGAGGGCGAGTGGGGGAGGGTTTAGTTTAGATAGTTACTGGAAATCTAGTTGGGAGAAAGCGGTGACAGCACACATTAGCAACTAGAACAACATTAAGTGGACTTCAGCATAACTTGAGTACTCCTTCCATCTTAACTCAATACTGCAAGGAGAGAGTAGCTGGGACGGGGGGCGGGGGACCATGCTCGTAGGCGAATTCCAGGCCAACTGGCACAACTAGCGTTTTGCTAAGAGAGCTCTGTGCACCCCACATTGGTGAGTGGCGTCTGGGGTCTTAAAAGCTGCCAAGCTGCCATCCGAGGACACAGCAAATGGTCCCAACTCAGCAGGAACGGGTGCTCACCGAGGGCCAAAATGGCATGCGGTAAAGACAACCAAGAAGACAGAGAGACCCACAAGAGTGGGTGCCTACATCGACTTGGGACCGGAAGAACTGGATGGTGCCCGGCCACCACCAGTGATAGCCACGATGGAGCTCACAGAGAGCAGCCTTACTGGCAACACAAGAATAAAAAGAGGTACATCATGAGATCTCCACTAAAAGACCTCAATTGATGGTCCAGCGGTTTTGGGGTTCCTCTGAGAGAATGGCCCCCTGCCCTGATGCTGCCCTTTCCCATAAATTATAACAAAGGTCCACTCTTTGGACAGGAATGGATTGGACTTGGCAATGCAGAGTGACCATATATTGGAAGCACTTTATGGTTCTATACATCTATAGGATATCATCTTGCTGACCTCTGGCTGGAGGAAGGGGAGTGGACGGAGAGGAGGGGAAAGGAGACTGTTGGGAGGATGAGACATGTATGGAGCAGAGAGGAATAGTGTGCAGTTACCGGACAGGGAGAGCAGTAGAAGCTGCATATAGGGGGGCATGTAAATTTATATGTTAATGTAATTTTCACTCAGTTATGTTAAATAAAAATAAAAATAAATAAAAAAAAGATTATATAATTAAGTGTACATAGAAAACCAGTAACAGATCTGGCATCATTAAGTTTATCTGGATTGTGATCTGTATCTTCTTTTGGCTGCTGAGAAGAACATCCAGGGTAGGAACAAAACTTTTGTGATATAAGCTATGACCTAACTTCAGAAACAAAAAAAATGAACCAAACATACCCATGTTAAAAGGTCTCCTAGAAACCGAGACATTCAAGCAAGCCTGGGCAAAGCACTGTTACCAGAGAGCTGAGTCCTAAAGATAGGCTACCACCACAGATAATAACATTTAGGACATTTGTATCTTACAAAACATGGCACAGAATAAAGCAAAGAAGGAATGGATTAAAAGTCCTTCTCTCCTCCTTCTGCCATCCTTTTTTGGGGAACAAACAGCTACAGTGTGCAGCTGTATTATTTTCTAGTTTGGGATTATAGAAGGAAGGCATTCATTCCGCCCTATTTAACCCATGCTCCCAAATTCTCTGAGACCCATTCAGACTTCCAGATCCTTGTTACCCAGGAAATGAGTGTCCCCTCTCTTCGCTTCTTCCACTTACAGGCAGATTATAGTGAGGATGGCCTTTTAAAGCTTGTGGGTGAATAAGCACCACATCCTAACCCTATACAAAATTCAGTCAAGATTGGATTTAAAAAAATAAAAATAAAAATAAAAATAAAAATGTATACTGATTGCCTAGAAACAGAAGTTTTAGCCAAAACAAAAATAGAATAATTTTCTTAAAAAAAAATCTTAAGGGAAATGGGAAAATAAAGAATGAAAGCCTAAATGTAGGGGCAGATACATTTCTTACTTAAAACAAAAATTAGGCATACATCTGAAAATCCATTAATAGTATTATTAATCACCTGGCTACCTCTAATGAAGTTTAATAAAACTTTATTGCATATCTTTCCAGAATATAAGATTAAATAATCACTTGATTGTAAGGACAATTAAAATACTTCACAAAGGTACGCATGTAATATACTTCCTCGTCGTTTTTTCATCTGGCTAACTTAGTAAGATTTACCTCAGCTAGTTACCCCCTATAGCAGTCCTTCCTTGAGTATCCTTTCTGAGACAGGTACCCCTCTTCTGTGTACCTACAGAACACTGAGCAAACTTTTACCAGCATGACAATGACTCTGTGCTGCAACTGTTTGTCATCCCCCACAATGAATTTCTCAGGACGAGAAATATCTTTTTCTTTGTATGCCCAGGGTACAGTACACAACAGATGGTTAAACAAAAAGACATGTGAAAGGAATGAACCAATCTTTATGAATGGGAACCAATCCCAAAGCAAAAAGGAACTATTTTAAAGCAATTTCAGTCTTTGAATCAGTATATATAAGTCTTGCTCATGCTTATATATTTTAAACCCTAGTAACGACTTATTAAGCTGTCTATACATAGCTGAGTATATATACTGCAACAGGCAATTCATTAAACCAGTATATACACAAAAAGAAACAAAGATGGTTTGTTTGCTTTTATTAAAATCACAAATTGGAAGGTGGGCCTTCACAAAAAGGGGGAAAAGGCGAAGCCTTTGACAGGTTGCGGTAGTGTTAGCTGTACTACAGGATACTGCTATACTTTTTTGCCTATCATAGAAACTGTGTGATCTCAGAATCCACTGAAGCTAGATCATACCAGCTGTTCACATTTTACTTCTATAAACCTGACTGAATGACCTGATGGATTTCAAGCCTCATACCAAGGTAGATTTAGATTTTCCTGAAATTTTCAGATTCAGTTTGGAGTTCATGGAATTTAATACTTCTGAGAAAACTTTGTTATTAAAATGCACTTGAGCGAATGAGTGGAGATGAAATAGACATGTTTACCAAGCTTTAGCAGAATATGTAAGATGCATGCTATTCATATTTCTGTTGACATTTATAAATTAAGTGACTAGTGAATAAGGTAGTAATACACACAGTTATGATTATATATTTTGGAAAATTCATTTATTCATTTTTTCAAGCAAAGCTCCGTTTTGTATCCGTGAAGTACAAGCATAGAGTAACTCATTTAAGGCCTAGCAAGAATTTACCAAAACTGCCTTTTCTGCTTTTATTTTATTCTTTTTGACATATTTCATGATAAAATATCCATGCTCTCATTTATTAATTTCTGAATATCCTCATAGTTAAGATTTCAAAAACTTCCATAATGGAATTTGTTGTATGATGATATAAAAGATAAACAGATTTAAGTTAGTAATAAGAACAACCGAAAAGAAATAACTTAAATATGTGGAAAATAATCTCCCATTTCACCACTTCAGTTGCCTCTACTACTACTAGCCATGATCACTTTTCCCCTTCAACTGCCTCTAACCTTTTACACCTTTTTCAGAAGTGGTGCCAAATGGAGAAACATAAGTTTCTGCATCTCAACCTTCAAAGACTTGCAAGTTTAAGAAGTGAAGCATTTGAGAAACAGTGAGGACTTTCTGTGCATGTTAAGGAAAAATCATTATTCTGATCCTTGAGAATTTCAAAATTAAAAATATATATATATTTTATTGTACTTTAAGTGGAAGTTTACAACCTAAGTCAATCTGTCATATGAAGACATACACATACTGCTATGCAACTCTAGCTGCTCCTCCTACATTGTGACAGCACACACCTCCTTTCTACCCTATTTCCCATGTCCCCCTCTGCCCTCTCAGCTTGCCTTTGGACAGCAGCCTGCCCAGTTAGTCTCATGAATCTCCCTAAGCCAACAAGCACATTCTTCTTCCACATCATTTTATGTCTTATAGTCCAGTTCAATCTTTAGGAATGGTTTTAGTTCTGAGTTTTAGTCTGGGGGACCCTCCAGTCTGTCAGACCATCATGTGTGGTCTTTTTAACAGAGTTCAAGTTCTACACTCCCTTCTTCTCCTGGTTCCTCAGGGACTCTGTGTCATATTCCCCATCAGGGCAGTCACTGGAGGTGGCCAGGCACCATCTAGTTTTTCTGTTTTCATGCTGATGTAGCCTCTGGATTATGTGGCCCTTTTTGTCTCTTGGGCTCATAATTTCCTTGTATCTTTGATGTCCTTCGTTATCCTCTGCTCCAGGTGAGCTGTGACCAACTAATGTTTCTTAGACGGCCAGCTCAAATACACTAGGTGCTCCTTGGAAACTCTATGGGGCAGTTGTACTCTGTTCTACAGGACTGCTATGAGTTGGAATTGACTTACAGCAATGGTTTTTTTAGTGTTTCAATGGCCACTATCAAGTCAGTTCTGACTCACAGTGACGCCCTGCACAACAGAACAAAACACTGCCCTGTCTTGTGTCATGTCTACAATCGTTTTTATGCTTAAGCCCATTGCTAGAGCCACTGTGTCAATCTATCTCATTGAGGGTCTTCTTCTTTTTCACTGACTCTCCACTCTACCAAGTGTGATGTCCTTCTCCAGGGACTGATCCTTCCTGACAGTATCTGAAACAATTTTATAACAGAATATACAAACCAGGAAGGATTAAGAGTGACAGGAAGTCCAAATTTAGGGAGCCAGCAACAGGGGAAAGGTTTTCTGTTTCTGTCAGCTCTGGAGGAAGGTCCTTGTCATCAATCTTCTACTGGTCTGGGAGCTTCTCAGTGCAGGAACCCTAGATCCAAAAGACTACTCTGCTCCTGGTACTACCTTCTTGGTTGTATGAGGTCCCCCTGTCTCTCTGCTACTTCTCTTTTAAATCTCAAGAGATTAACTCAAAACACAACCTAATCTTGTATATTGTATCCTACCTCATTAACATAACTACCTCTAATCTTGCCTCATTAACATCACAGAAGTGTGATTTACAACACACAGGAACAACACATCAGATGACAAAAGGGTGGACAATTACAAAGCACTGACTGCTGCCTAGCCAACCTGACACACATTTTGGGGGCACACAATTCAATGCATAATAGACAGTATTCTAATGAAGTTTACATACCTCATCTGACATCATTCCCCAGTTCCCTCAAACTAGAAAGAAGTATAAAACAGCCAGTCCTCACAGTGTACCTTAACGAGAAAAACAAACTAGTCTCATTTATTCAGCGGGAAAAAAATCAAGCAGTCATCTCCAATCCACTAAAAGAAATAGAGCTAACATAAGAAAAAGAACATGGCAACTATACAAACACATTTTAGCCCTCTATGGTCCCCATCTCTACCCCCCAAAAGGAAATAAAACATGTAGAAGAATCTCGAAGTTATCTCAAGACAATGAAGGAAATTTATTACAATTAAAATATTTTAAGAATATGGATATTATAGAATCAGGAGTTCAAAGATGAGATGGCAAAATAAAAGAATGAAATAGAGAAGGGAGACTGCAGACCTAAGGATACAGATGAAGGATGAAAACAATGCAGTTACTAAGTCAGAAAAAGCAATGTAGATTAGACATCGCTGAAAATCAAATTACTCTCAGGAAGAAAGGGCTACAAAGGGAACAGCGAAAGCTGATGAAAAATACAAAAAGAGATTAAAGCAATTAGAAACTAACAGATACTGATACCAGATAAAGACAAAAAATATATCCAAGAATACGCTACAAGACAATTTCCTTCAAATGAGGAAAGAACTGAGCTGCAGATTAAAAGAACCAACCATGATTCAGAAATATCTGATACAGGCATCCAGTTGAAAAAGCAAATCATCTACAAGCAGGAACTAATCAGGATACCTTCAGATTCCCCCATAGCAGTGTTCAATGGAGCAGACAGCTGATATATAGCTGAATGAATACATGGAGCAGATAGCTGATACATAGCCAAATGAATATAAGCATACATTCCTGTCGGTTAAAAACACAAGAGAGGAATTACTGTTTGGAGAGTGTTTCTTCATCTTTACTAGATAACGTCTACAAGTCTTCCAAAGCGGTTATGCTAATTTATTTACTCACATTCTCCCTGGGATTTAGGAGAGTTTCTATTAAGTATTACATGCTTGCTGAGGCTTAGTATTGTAAGGCTAAAATTTATGATAATCAGATAGCAGTACCTCACTGTAAAACGGTACCTTGTGGTCTTAATCTGCATTTCTCCACTCATCAATGAGGTTGAGTTTACTCTTAACGTTACCTGAACACACTAGATTTCCTTTCCTGTGATAAGACTGTTCAAGCTGTTTGTCCATTTTTCTGTATGATTGTTTTTCTTCTCCTCGTTGATTTGTACTGTGGATGAGACACTTGCTGGTTATATGCTTTGCAACTATCTACTAGCCAAGTATTATTTTAATTTTTCCAGTGATTTTTCTTAAAAACAAAACAAAAAACTTGAAGTAAATATACTGAGGTTTAATGCTGTCAGGTGCTGTTGAGTTGGTTCCAACTTATAGGCACCCTATGTACAACAGAACAAAATACTGCCCAGTCCTGGGGTCATCCACACAGCTGTTGCTGTGTTTGAGTACATTGTTGCAGCCACTGTGTCAATCCATCTCCTTGAGAGTAATTCCTCTTTTTCGCTCACCTTCTACCTACCAAGCATGATGTCCATCTCCAGGGACTGGTCCTTTGTGATAACATGTTCAGAGTACATGAGAGGAAGTCTTGCCATCCTCTGTTTCTAAGGAACACTCTAGCTGTACTTCTTTCCAAGCCAGACTGTGTGCTCTTCTGGCAGTCCATGGTATATTTAATATTCTTTGCCAACATCACTGAGATTTAACAGCACCAGTTAGTTTTAAGACATGAAAGTAAGAATGACTAAAACTTCTCATCTGTCTCTTTCTACTGAATAAAGAGATCTGAAATTAAAAAAAAGACCAGAACAAGATGAAAAAAATTAGGTTAAAAAACTGTTATTCTGCATAAAGAATTTCTGTCACTATATCCTACTTCTAGAGCCCTTTTAAATGTTTTCTGATACATGCTAGACAACCAAAATCTACCTTTTTAGCTGTGCAATTTTGTGCAATTTTAGAATCACTTGAATTCTGTGTCACAGGTTTGTCTTCTGCTAAAAGAGGAAGTTAAATTACTTCTAAGATTTATTTTTACTTTGTAATTCTCTGACACTATCACAGAAATGTCAACATTTACAAAATATTGAAGCAATTCATAACGTGTATTTTACGTAATAAAAGAATGAGATGAAAATGCTCCAGACTCTTAGCATATATTGTCTAACTCATCTCTAAACCCTGACTTTAGAGATCTTAAAAATGTTTGCTGCTTCTTTTCGTATCCTAGAGCTCATTTTCTCTATACTGACACTGACTGGATCTACCACAATTATTTCTCAACTTCAAAGCTCATAGTTTTATTTCTGTAACAGTAAAGGATAATATTTGGTCAATACATTAATAGTTTTCCAAAGTTTTAAATAAGTGTTTTTAAAAACACTCTTCCTGCTCAACATATACACTCGTAACTTTTAACAGTGACCCATCTTTTTAAGTCAAAGTAGAAAGAGGTTTTTGTTTCTTTTTGCCTTTTTTCCCCTAAGTTTTCTGTAATATATACACATTTTAATAAGGAAACAAACCACCTGATTTTTAAGAAAAAATCAAGATATAGTCAAATCCCCAACTCCCTTCCTAATCTATTTCAAAGAACTTCAGTAACCATTATAAAACAGTAGTCCTTTGTTTCAAGAAGTAATCTTTTGATGACTGTAATTCAAGATGGATTTAATCATTGCTTAATGCTCAAGTCTACTAATGACTTACCAAGTCCTAATTTAATGCAAAACAGTTCCAGTATTAAAAACAAAAAAGTCAAGCTTCAATCACAGATAGAATATATTTTTAAAAAAGAAAAATGTGTCTCTGGAACCTATTACAGGGATGGTCCTAAATCTATTGCAATGGTTTACTCGCTAAATCCCAATGCTTTCCTATGATCCAGTTTGTCAATCAACTATTTTATACTCGGAATGCCTAAGAGTAAGAACTATTAGAACAAGTTAAGTGTGATAATTAGACAGTTATCTGATGATTTGGTAATTATAACTAAGAACTGATAATGAGATGGGCCTTTAGGAAGTGCTGTGGGATAGTTTTTCCTTTGCAGTACAGCAGGGACTGCTCTGTCCATGAAGACACCCAGCAAAGCAGTACCCAAAGTTGTACACCACCACCACCAGAGCAGTCCCCAGACGTACGTGGCAATCCCAGAGCAACTGCATATATTCCAAACCTTCCCAGAATCTTGAGTTTGAACAGAGGCAGACACCATATTATCTATGTATACACACACCAAACCAAAAACCAAACCCACTGCCAGTGAGTCAGGTTCGACTCATAGCAACCCTAGAGCTCAGAGTAGAACTGCCCCATAGTTTCCAAGGCGCGCTTGGCGGATTTGAACTGTTGACCCTTTGGTTAGCAGATGTAGCACTTAACCCACTACGTTGCTAGGGTTTCCATACATACACCAGTTGTCTAAAAATTACAATCAGTGATAAAGGTGATAAAGATGAAGACTCTCTTATCCTATCCGACAGGGTCAACACACAAAGACACTTTGGAAAGTGTTGGCAAGTAAAAGCCATTGCTGTCACCATTTAGAGAAAGCAAACAGTCAACAACAGGGACAGATTTGATGGTGAATCAGTCCTGCCTACCTCCCCCCGCTCCAAGGTCAAGATCCACTTTGTAAGAGTCCAGGACAATGACCTGCTTGGGTAGTCAAAGAAACACCTTCTTACATGTTTCTCAAAATTGATATCCATTCTTATGTCAGCTGGTGAGCACACTGTGGCTCAGCTGCCAGCAGGGGTGTCGCTAGCTCAGGTCAGGTACTGGGTTCATACACTCCTGCCTCTGGCTTCTGACTGGAGCCACTTGGCTCCCACTGTGCACTGCTGGCAGACCCCTGCACCAAGTCTCCTAAGCTTCTGTGGACAGCCCCTTGACCGAGCATGTTTTAGCCTCAGCCAGCAACCTCTTCATGGGACATACTGCCTGACAGTTCTCAGTGCAGCCCTGGTATCTTCTGCCACCTTGTGCCAGCTTGGTCCCATGCAGCCATCTGCCTTGTAAGCTGGCTTTGCCTGGCAATGCTACCATTGCCTCCAAATGTCACTTGTACCACTGCTTGCCACTATCACTGCCTACAGCTGCTCTGGGGGCCAACCAGTCCTGCTGAGGCAGTTTGTCAATCCCCTGTCTCCTGCCACTTGCACAGCTGCCTCTGCTTCTGCCAACTGTAGGCCTGGCCCTTCCTGCTGCTGTTCCTGCATGCTTTGGCCCTGCTGCCACCATCTTTCAGTCTTCAATGCTACTCATGCAGTGTCACAGCCCTTGATCTACATTATAGCTCTTTCACTAGGGTCCAGAAGGTTATGGAGTCCTACTGGAGCAGTACTTAAGAGTTTAACCACAAACCAAAAGGTTGGCAGTTTGAATTCACCAGCCATCCCTTATGGGTACTTCCTGTTCTATAGGGTTGCTATGAGTTACACAGCAAGGGGTTTTGCTTTGGTATTTAGGAGTTCTCACTGCAACGACTCCACCAGGTTCAAAGGATGCATTCCTCTCCACGCCATTTATATAGGAAAACTTGTTAAATGTGAAGCAGGGCTTTCCTAGCAAGACTGCAAATCCAACTAATCCTCTCAGTGGACTGCAAAATGACCAACCACACTTAGCTAGATTTGCAAACCCAGAGCCTAAAAGGCTACATAATGCAAACCACTGTGTTACACCAAAGCAGCGATCTGCTTCTGACTTTGACTAGCTCTTAACTGGGCAAATATGATCAAATTAAATGGAAAAAGAGTCTGTCTTTAAAGCAAGACTGGGATTTAATCTCTTGATATTTATTTTGCATGCACACACAAACCTAGATACCAAATGCTTAATCATTTTTCAAATGTATGTATCTTCTGATTGTACACAGTAGCAAATGGGTAAATGATAAGCCTGAAGAGGAGATACCCACATAAGCCATTCATATTTTGCTTAAAAACATCTAAAAAAATTTGTAGAAAAGCACTGTACATTTCTATTTAAGGTTCATTTTGTCTAAGTTTTGAAAAAGTGCATATATTTTTTTCAGGGCACTTACCAGCTAACTAATAAGGGATTGAGGAAGAAGACACCTAAAATGGTAGTTTGTAACAGGAAACACAGTTAAGACACAGTTTCTACTGGATAAATTGTCAAGGATTTCATTTTACTCGGGTCCATAATCAACATCCATGGCAGCAGCCATCAGCAAATCAAAAGACACATTGCCTTGGGAAAAATCTGCCACAAAGGACCTATTTAAAGTATTCAAAAGTAAAGATGCCACCCTGAAGACTAAAATGCCCATGACCCAAGCCATGGTATTTTCAATCACATCATACGCATGTGAAAGCTGGACCATGACAAAGAAGACAGATGAAGAACTGATGTCTTCGAATTGTGGTGTTGGTGAAGAACAATGAATGCACCATGGACTGCCAAAAGAACAAACAGATCTGTACTGAAAGAAGTACAACCAGAAAGCTCCTTGGAAGCAAAGATGGCAAGACTGCATCTTACATACTATGCACATGTTGTCAGGAATGATCAGTCCCTGGAGAAGGACATCAAGCTGGACTGAGTGGAGGTCAGCGAAAAAGAGGAAGACTCTTGACGAGATGGACAAACACAACAGCTGCAACAATGGGTTTAAGTATAAAAATGATTGTGAACATGGTGCAAGACCGGGAAGTGTTTCATCCTGTTGTTCATAGGGTCCCTATGAGTCAGAACCAACCTGACGGCACCTAACAACAACAGTAGATAAAAAGTATATAATACCCATGTGGATAACCTTAAGATTTTATTGAGTCTTATTTTTTTTATTACGATGGAGTGAAAATGTACAATCCCATATAAATTTGCATGTCTGCCTATGTGCAGCTTCCACTGCTCTCCCTGGCTGGCAACAGTACACTCTCCTCTCTGTTCTACACATGTCATATCCTCCTAATAATCTACTATCCCGTTCTCTCCACCCTTTCTCCCACCTCCAGTAAGAGGTCAGCAGGATGACATCTTGTAGATGCAGGAAACCATCAAGTGCACACACGATATGGTCACTCTGTGTCCCCAGGGTCTTATTTCTTAATAACAACCATCCTTTTACTCCACACACTACAAACTGATGGAACTTCCACAGATACCAACAAAAATTTTCTATACAGACCAAGCCTATACTTAAAAAAAGTGATTTCATTAAACATTATTTCTACTGAAAATACTTACAATTTGCAAACACTCTACGATAATCTCATTTACAGAGAACAGGTTATTAAGAGGATATATTCTCTACTGGTTTAATAAATATTTACTACTTTTTAAATTATGAATATCTATTAAGTTCATACAATTCTACCATTAGAGGCTTAGAATGTTTATAAATAGCTGTAACTCATAAGACTACAAAATCACAGCAACAAAAGAATGTGTCTACATTACTTATCACAACACATGTTTACTGGATAAAAGAGTAATGAATAATTTTTTTAATTCGGGTTCAGCTGAACAAATATAGCTGCAAAAGGAAAGATTAAAATACATTTCTGCTTTTCTGTTACACTTTGTTTTTCTCTCCTCCTTGCCCTCTCACACTCCAGATTTATAGTAGGCTAGTAAGTGCTGGAAATGCTGGTGGCATAGTGGTTAATTGATGACTGCTTGCCAAAAGGCCAGCCATTTGAATCTACCAGGTGCTCCTTGGAAACTTTACAGGGCAGTTCTACTATGTATTATTGCTAACTAAAAGGTTGGCAGTTCAATCCCATCAGGCACTCCTTGGTAACTCTATGAGGCAGTTCTACTCTGACTTCTAGGGTTGCCATGAGTCAGATTTGATTTGACAGCAGTGGGTTTGTTTTGTTTTTTTTTTTTTTTTTTTTGGTTTTATGAGTGGAAAATGACTTGAAGCCAATGGGTTTGTTTTGGTTTAAATGTTAGGACTGCCGACTAAATTTATGAACTCATTGTAGAAAAAGTGCTACATACCTCATTGCTGTATAACACAATGGTCACCTTCAAAGTCCTCCCTTTGAGATGCTATGCACTGACAACAGCACATAGTCCACTCCTGAAAGCAATTTTGGAACTTTTTCTCTGGAATGGCTATCAAAGCTGTTGTATTAACCCTTATGTTCTGAATATCATCAAAATGTCTTTCTTTCAATAGTCCTTTGTCTTCAGGTAAAGGAAAAAAGTCATTGTGGGCCAGATCAGGTGAGTAGGTAGGGTGTTCCAATACAATTAACTGTTTACTGGCTAAAAACCCTTCACAGACAACTATACAATTAAGTTTGCAAACTTGCCATCATGCTCCCACATGCAATGGCCATTCCAGAAAGAGTTCCAAAATTGATCTGAAGGGTGGACTAGGCACTGCCACTGATGCATAGCTTCCCAAGGGCAGTAATTTGAAGGTGACCATCATGATATTCAGCAAGGAGATTGAGGCACATAGAGTAGTTAAGTTCACAGACTTCATTGTCAGACCTTGTAAGTACTGTCCTTTTATTATACCAAAACCAAAGACCAAACCCAGGGCCACTGAGTTGATTCCAACTCATAGAGACCCTATAGGACAGAGTAGAACTGTCCTGTAGAGTTTCCAAAGGGCGCCTGGTGGATTTGAACTGGTGACCTTTTGGTTAGCAGCCATAGCACTTGCCCACTATGCACCAAGGTTTCCTTTCTATTATATAAGGAAGGGACATAAGATAGTCCTTTATTCATGCAGGACAAATTCTATCACTATTAGGTGCCATCCAGCTGGTTCCAACTCACAGCAATCCTATGTAAAACAGAACAAAACACTGCTGTGTTCTACCCCAGGCCCACAATTGCTATGCTTAAGTCTACTGTTACAGTCACTTCCTCCTTTTCACTGACTCTCTACTTTACAAAGCATGACGTCCTTCTCCAGGGACTGATCCTTCCTGACATGTGCAAAGTATGTAAGACACAGTTTGGCCATTATTGTTTCTAAGAAACACTCTGGTTGTACTTCATCCAAGACAGATCTGTTCTTTCAGCAATCCACAGTATATCCAATACTCTTCTTCAGTACCGCAATTCAACTATGTCAATTTTTCTTCTGTTTCCTTACTTACCATGCAACTTTCATTTGATACAACTGAAAATATCATGGCTTGGGACAGGTGCACCTTAGTCTTCAAGGTGCCATCTTTCCTTTTCAACACTCTAAGGAGGTCTTTTGCAGATTTCCCAGTGTAATGAGTCTTTTGATTTCCTGATGGTTGCTTCCATGGGTGTTGATTGTAGATTCAAGTAAAACGAAATCCTTGACAATCTCAATCTTTATCACAATGCTGTTTACAGGCACAGCTGTAAGGCTTTTTGGTTTCTTTATGTTGAAGTGTAATCTATACTGAAGGCTGTGGTCTTTGATCTTCATCAGTGTTTCAAGTCCTGTTCACTTTCAGCAAGCAAGCAAGGCTGTGTCATCTGCATAATGCAGGATGTTAATAAGCATTCCTCCAATCCTGATGCTTTGCTCTTCTTCATGTAGTCTGGTTCTCACATTATTTGCTCAGCATACAGACTGAAAAGGTACGGTGAAAGGATACAACCCTGATGCACATCTTTCCTGACTTTAAACCATGCAGTGTCCCCTTGCTCTGTCTGAATGACTGCTTCTTGATCTATGTACGGATTCTTCATGAACACAATTAAGTGTTTTGGAATTCCCACTCTCTGCAATATTAGCCATAATTTGTTATGATCCATATAATCAAACGCCTTTGCAGAAACAATGAAACACAGGTAAACATCCTTCTGTTACTCTGTGCTTTCAGACAAGATCCATCTGATATCAGTAAAAAAAAATCTAGCACCAAATGCAATAAGAAAATGAAAGAGAACAGAGAATGTGGAGAGCTACAGATGGAGATCCTCTACTAGCTAATGTAACACAGATTTGTCATCTTGGACTATAGCTCAGCTAGCCCTGTGTGCCATCCCTTCTCCTTCTTAAGGAGCTGTGCCACACTGCTTGACTAGAGAGCTACCGGTATACAGCCACCCCAGGCCTGCACTGCCTCCTGCCAACAGATTTCCTCAGCACCATTTTTCAATTTTATTTTTTTCTAGTTTCCTCTTTCTTTCTCCTCCTTCCTTTCCTTATTCATACCTACCTAGGACTGTGAGTTATACACGCATCGTCTTGACAGGATGACTGCATCTGCCTAGTGAACTACCGGCACATAGTGACACCAGGTCTATCCCGCCTCTACCCGCTGAAGCCTACTATGTCACTGTTTTATTTTTTCCTCCACGTTTTCTTTTTTCCTGTTGTTCTCTCTTTCACCCACCCACTTAGCTCTGCATATCGCAACCTCTCCTTTCCATTGTCTAAATACACTGTGCAGTGAGTGCTATGCCACCAAGGGACACCGAGGCAGTTCCTTAGATTCTGTCCCAATAGCCTTCATTTGTGTTGCAAATTACCCATTCTCCACCCATGCTAGACCCCTCCTGCTGCACCACAGCTGAGTAACCTGCCCTTGTCCACTAAGACAAGGTGGCAGAAGCACTGTGCCCACAAGTGAGCAGGCAACAAAACATACCCGGTTCACCAGTCTAGACAAAAATCAAATAAAATTTAAAAAGCAGGTAAAACAAATCTACAATCATAAATGACAAAATAATTCCTGAATGTCCCAGAGACAGAAGACAATATAAAAACATACTAAAAAACAGGACAGGATGGCTCCAGAACGAGACTGAAATAAAACAGATGACCTTCCAGTAGAAGAAAAAGCACCACAACTACCTGGTAAGGAATTCAAAACTCTGATATTCAAGGTTCTCCAAGAAATGCATGATTTCAGGAATGAATAGTTCAATAGAAGGCTTCAGAAGCTATTCTGAAACAATGGAAGGCAGGATTAATGAAACTGAACACAAATCTTTCGGTATCACTTGTTTGACAAAAAAAATCAGAGAGGAGAATGGAGAAAAACAAAACACTAACAATGATGTAGCATATAATCAAAAGTAAAAATCTATGTGTAATTGGAGTGCTAGAACTAGGAGAGAGCACAGAAAACAAACAGAGGATCACTGATGATTTTCTGACAAAAAACTACCCTGATATCATGAAAGATGAAAAGACACCCATCCAAGAAGCAAAATGAACCCCATACAGGACAAATTTCCATAAAAGAAAATCACCAAGACATAATCACACTCACTAAAACCAAAGACACACAAAGAACCCAGACAGCAGCTCAAGAAAAGTCACATACGAAGGTGAAACACTGAGACTAAATAAAGTAAACACTAAGACTAAATAAACTCTTACTGCTCAGCAAACATTATGCAGGAAAGAAGACAGTGGGATGATATACATAAAACCTTGGGGGGAAAAATGCCATCCAAGAATAATGTATCCTGTACAACTCTTAGCTTAAATATGAGAGTGCATAAAGGACATATTCCACATAAATACAAATTAAGGGACTATGTAAAAAACAAATTAAACACATAAGAATTATTAAACAGAGTCCTTCTGTTAGAGAACCAACAATATCAAACAACAATCTGAATCCATGACACAAGAGAGCATGAGCCAGACAACACGTGATGAACTCTCAAGGATAAAATAAAACTCAAAGGTTTGAAACAGGGAACTAGAGAGGTCATTCCGTAAATGAAAACATCAGAACAATAAAACAGGGAGTAGATGCTTTAAGTATACAGCTTATAAATGGAGAGGAAGTCAAAGTAACAGCAAGTAATACGACATGAGTTTGAACTTAGGAAGACAGAGATAAACTTCAAGGTAACCACAAAGAAAGTTAACATTTATTCACCCAAGAACAGAAGAAGAACCTAAAATTTCAGCAAACATAAAATCTATAAAAAAAATCTTAAATAAAAAAAATCCAAACAAAAGGAATTCAGCACAGTAAAGTAAGATGAAGGAAAACAACATCAAAAAAAAAAAAAAAAACCCAACAAAATAACAGCAATAGATTCACACCTTTCAATAACCATAATGAACATAAACAGCTTAAGTGCACCCATAAAAAGAGAGTGACAGAATGGATTAAAAAACAGGACTTATCAAATTGCTGTCTACAAGAGATGCCTCTTAAGACACAAAGACAAATACATTAAAAATCAAAAGGTGGGAAAAAAAATATATCAAGCAAATAGTAACAAAAAAGAAGCAAGGGTGCCGATACTAATGTCAGGTAAAACAAACTTTAAAACAAAATCTACCATAAAAGACAACAAAGGACATTACATAATGATTAAAGGAACAGCCCATCAAGAGGACACAACCATAATACATTACCTATGTACCCAATGACAGAGCTATAAAATACATAAAACAAACTCTAACAGCACTGAAAAGAGAAAGTGACAGTTCCACAATAATAGCAGGAGATATCAAAACACTACTACTAATAAAGGCTGTCCTTTACATCAAGAAACTCAAAAAAGATACAGAAGATCTAAAGGTCACAGTGACCAGTTGGACTTCTGAGACATATACAGAACACTCTATCCAACAGCAACAAAGTACAAATTCTTTTCCAGCACACAGGGAACATTATCCAAAACAGATTATATCTTAGGTGACAAGAAACCCCCAACAAAATCCAACACTGATTACTGATAAAAACTCTTAATAAAATAGGTATGGAAAAGAAATTCTTCAATACATGATATCTACACAAAACCAATAGCCAGCACCATTCTTAATCGTAGAGAGGCCGAACACATCCTCCCTGAGAACAGAACAAGAGAAGCATGCCCTTTATTACCACTCCTATTTACTACTGTGCTAGACATCCTTGCTAAAGCAATAAGGCAAGAAAAAGAAATAAAAGGCATCCAGAATAAGTAAAACTGTCACTATTTGCAGATGAACAGCCCTGGTGGTGAAGTGGTCAAGAGCTCAGGCTGCTAACTAAAAGGTCAGCAGTTTGAATTCAAAAGTTGCTCCTCAAAAACCCTATGAGGCAGTTCTACTCTGTCCTATACGGCTGCCATAATTAAGAACTGACTCAACAGCAAACAACATTTGCATATTATATCATCTTACATAGAGAGAACCCAAAAGAGTCCACGAGAAAACTACTAGAACTAATACTTTCAGCAGAGTAGCAGGACACACGACAAACAAAAAAAATTAGTTGGCTTCCTATACATCAATAAAGGGGACTACAAAAAGAGAATCAGGAAAGCAATACCATTTCTAACAGCCCCTAAAAACAACTCAGTAAATATAATCAGGGACATAAAAGACCTACACAAAGAAAATTACAAAACACTACTGCAAGAAACCAAGCAAGACCTACATAAATGGAAAAACATACCATGTTTATGGATATGTAGACTCACTGTGAAAAATCAGTTCTATCCAAAACAATCTACAAATACAATGTACACTTGATCCAAATATCTAAAGCATTCTTGAACAAAATGGAAAAACTAATTATTAACTTTATATGGAAACAGGTCCTAGATAAGTAAAGTACTATTTAAGAATAATAATAAAGTAGAAGGGTTCACACTACCAGACTGCAGAACTTACTATATAGCTATGGCAGTCAAAACAGCCTAGTACTGGTACAGTGACAGACACACTGACCAATGGAAAAGAATTGAGAACTTGGATATAAATCCATCCACCTATGGTTACCAACCTTTGACAAAGGCTCATAAAACTGGAGAAAGAGTTTAACAAATGGGGCTGCCAAAACCTGTAAAAAAAAAAAAAGAATCTAGATCCACACCACACACCAAAATTGATTCAAAATACACTGAAGACCTCAATATAAACCCAAAACTAAAAAGATCACAGAACAGAAAATAAGTCAATGCTAGAGACCTTTACACTTGGTATAAATACCATACGAACCATAACCAACAAAACACAAATACCAGGCATTATGGTAGACAACTGGGACCTTCTAAAAAACACTTACTACTCATCAAAAAATTTCACTATAAGAGTAAAAAGATAGCCTATAGAACGGGAAATAATTCATGGCTATGACAAACCTGACAAAGATCTAGTCTCTAAAATCGACAGGAAAATCCAACACTTCTACAACAAAAAGGCAAATAATACAATTAAAAAATGGGCAGAGGATGTGAACAGACACTTCACCAAAGAACACACTCAGGCAGCCAACAGGTATATGAATAAATGCTCACAATCACCAGCCTTTAGAGAAATGCATACCAAAACTACAATGAGATACCCTCACTCCAACATTACTGGCACAAATCAAAACAACAGAAAATGACAAATGTTGGAGAGGCTGTAGGGAGACTGGAACTCTTATGCACTGCTGATGAGAAGTCAAAATGGTACAATTTTAGAAAACGATACCATGCTTCCCTAAATAGAAATACCATATGATCCATCAATCCTACTCCTAGAAATATATCCTACAGAAATAAAAGCTGTCACACAAATACACATTTGCACACTCATGTTCACTGCAGTATTATTCATAACAGCAAAGCGATGGAAATAACTTAAGAGGCATCAACATATGAATGGATAAACTATGGTTCATGAATACCATGGACTACCTTACAACAATAAACAACACTGATGAATCTGCAAAACACCTCATAACATGTATGAATCTGGAGGGCATTATGCAGAGTGAAATAATCACAAAAGAGCAAATACTGTATGAGATGACTATTATAAAAACTCATGAAAATGTTTACAAACAAAATGAAACAATTTTTGATGGCTACTAGAAGAGAGAGGTGAGAGGGACAGTCACTAACTAGACTACAGAAAAGCAAGGATAACTTTTGTGAAGAGTAAGAGAGTAAATACTGGGGAAGTTAGAACAACTTGATCAAGGCAAGATCACAGAAGCTTCACAGAGACATTCAAACTCTCTCAGGGTCCAAATTATTAGCCTGAGGGATAGGGATCACAGTCTCAGGGAACGTTGAGCTCAACTGGCTTAACACTGTTTATAAAAAAAACCTGTTCTATATCCTACTTTGGTGAGTAGGGCCTGGGGTCTTAGAAGCTTGTGAGTGGCTGTCTAAGACATTCCACTGGCCCCACTGTCTGGAGTGAAGGAGAATGCAGAAAACCAAAGAGACAAGGGGAAGATTAGTTCCAAATACCACAACTTCTACCAGGCTCAGTACAACACAACTAGAAGGTACGTCGCTACCATAACTAACTGCTCTGACAGGAATCACAACAGAGGGTCCCAGACAGAGCTGGAGAAAAAGGTAGAACAAAATTCTGACCAAAAAAAAAAAAAAAACACCTGACAAAGACTGGAGAAACACTGAGAATATGGTTTCCAAACACCCTTTTAACTCAGTACTGAGCCAAAGCCAAGTGAGCCACTCCTAAAGTTTACCCTTCAGCTAAATATCAGACAGGCCAATAAAACAAAACTAGACTAAATGGGTCCACCAGCCCTGGGGCAAGGACAAGAATGCGGGAGACAGAAAGGGGAATCCAAGACTGAGAAAGGGAGAGTGTTGCCACGCTGTGGCATCCGCCAGTAACGTCAGAAAACTGTACGTGCACTAATTGTTGAATAAAAAACCCGCTCTGTAAACCTTCATCTAAAGTGCAGTAATAAAAAAGGAAAAATATGAAAGATTTAAGACTTCTAAGATAGTTGTGATATTTAAGAACCCCTAACATAGTGGTGAAGTGTTTTGGATGCTAAGAGGTCTGCAGTTCAAATCCACCAGATGCTCCTTAGAAACTTATAAGACAGTTTTACTCTGGCCTACAGAGCTGCTATGAGTTGGAACCAATTCGTCGGCACCTAACAACAACAACAACATTATTTATTAAGTCTCAAATCTTGTCAGTTTACTTATCATGGTTTGTCAGCAGTGACACAATATCTTTTCCTGACAACTTTTTACTAGTTTACTTTTTCCCCCCTGCCCTGATCTCCTGAGGAATTTTCTTCTTCTAATCTGAGGAAAATTCTTCTCCATTCTTTTTTTTAATACTTCACTGCACTTTTAGTGAAGGTTTATACAGTAAATAAGGTTCCTATTTAGCAATTATTACACAAATTGTTCAGAGGCACTGGTTACATCTTCACTACGTTACATTCTCATTAATTTCCTTCTGGGTGTTCTGCTTCCAGAAATCTGGTTTCCCCACCCCTTTACCCTTTCGTCTTTTTTTTAAAGTATCTGCTGACCATTTGGTCTCATATAGCTGATTTTTTAAAGCTGTGCAGCACTCACTAGTAACATTCTTTATTTTATGAACAAATCTGTTATATAGCTAAATGCTGCCCTCATGGTAATTTCGGTTCAAGGTTCTGGAGTATTTCAAGGTGACAGTCTCAAGGAGTCTTCTATTCTCAACCAGATCAGTAAGTCTTAGACTTTCTTATAATTTGAGTTCTGTTCACTTTTTTCTCCCCTTTCATCAGGGTCCATCTATTGTGATCTGATCAGAACAGAGGGTACTGTTAGTTGGGCACCATCTATTTCGTCTAGTGTCACAAAATAGATGAAGACATGGTTCACATGTACTGTTAGCCCTGGAAACTTGTTTCTTTTCCATTCATGTTTTTTGAGAAGTACTTTTTTGCCTACGACTTCTGTTGTCCTAAGGACTAAGATTCTGTAAAACAATTGAGGAGATGAAAATATGACCAAATTTTTACATTTTTACCAATAGCAACCAGGTCATGACTGCCACCTGGCCAAAAGAGATTGTAAAGCATAACTTACTTTAAAAAACAAAAAAGGTATCCTTATTTCATATGTTAAAAATGTTTTAGTCCTAGAAAAATGTGCCCTAGAGTAATGAAACATGACCTAAGTACTGATCATAAGTACATGACCTAAGTACTACCATAATTAAATCCACAATAATAAGGACTTCATATTTTAACAAATTATATTTAAAATTTCATAAAAAATACTATGATCAGAAAGTAAAACATAGTTTCTGAGCATAAAGACTAATAATGTTAAAAAGACTAGATATGCCTATAAGAAAGTACATAAGCTAATTAATGGCACAAATGAAAACTACTATGGAAAAATTTAAAAAAAAAATTAAAGTGACTTTCTGGAGATTACATGATTGTCACAGATACAGTTAGGATGGCCCAAAGCAGAGGATAACACTCTATACAGGGGACTTATTAGCAGGACTTGATAACAGCAAAACCTCACAATCATTATGGGTGTCAAACTTTAGAGATTAAAGGCATAGAAAATTACGTTGCTCTGAAAAGAAATGAGAAAGTATGCAGGAGCTAATGCTAGTTTGTTTCTTTGGGTGAGGGGGCTAACAATGTTTTGGTACACAAGTTCCTAACAGATCAGTCTGCCATAAACCCACTAAAAACGCTCAACCTTAATCACCAGTGAGGTGGGATTAAATGGCAAAATATCAGCTTGGAAATGTCAATCAAGAAGGTTGCTATATACAATCTAAATACAAAATCACTAACACATTATTTCTAAGGTATTTTCATATGTAAGACATTTTATCATGTATGCAGTCAATCCCTTCAACATGGTATATATACACATCTCTTGAAACCACACCTAATCTCCAAATAAGACAATAAAAAGTTGTCCTTCTGCCTAACATGATGCAACTATCCTACATAAAACCAAAAATGCATTAATCCCTAATCTAAACAACATACAAAGCTAACACAACTTATATTTTCAAAAACATTTGTTAAAAATATCCACATTAGAATAAACACCAATAATTCCTACATGTACAAGTCAAACGACACCAATTACATTCTTCAAACTGCATGATCATTCTCATCCTCCTTTTCCAAACTGTTCCTCTCCAGTGGAAATAAACTGCCTGCCCCTAAGCTTGCTATCTAACCGTCTGAGCTGCTGTTGTCAATTTGATTCTATACAGACAGTTCTTTAAAACAACACAATACTAGAGGCAGGCATACTTCACAAATTGAAGCTCAACTACTGACTGGCTTAAAGAAAACTTACAGAGGAGGTATTTTTGGTTTAAGATTTAATAATTATCTCAGGGCAATAACTTTAGGTGTTCGCCAGTCTCAACAGCTATAGACAGTCTGGAATGCATGAGAATTTGAAATGTTATTGTGAATTCTTCCTCTTTTAATCAGGCTTCTTCTCTAGCATCTTTGGTCAAAATGTTCAAAACTGGATGGCAGCTGGGGACCATTCAGTTCTTCTAGTCTTATGGCAAAGGAGGTAATTTTTAATGGAGGCAATTTGCCACACATTTCGTTTCTTCCTCCTATTTGAAACACTACATGTGATATAAAGCCAACTATCTGGGATGTCTCATGAAACCATGACCCTAAACCTTCATTGTTGTTGTAAAAATATGTACCATGCAACACTTGCTAACTCAAGTTTTTACAGGTGTACATCTTACTGACATCAATTAATCACTAGGTAATCATTACTCTTAATCAATACAAATTTAATATGACATGAATGAAAACTAAGTGCTCCCTAATATATCCTATGTTTCATGGTAAGCAACAGGCTAAGAGATAAAAGAAAACAAAACATTTGCTACACAGACAGAGACACACACACTCACTTCCCCACGCATCTGTAAGTTTGTCTTATGGTGTGGGCTTCTGTTCTACCACCAGTATTCAAATACCAGAAGAAATACCCATAAGAGGCAGGTTTTACCTGGACTTCCAGACTAAAACTAGAAAGAAAGACCCATCAGCCTGCTTCTGAAAAGAATTAGCTGGTGAAAGTACTACAAATAGCAGTGGAGCACTGTCCGACATAGTGCCAGAAAATGAACCCCACAGGTTGGAAGGCATTCAAAGAACGACTAGGGAACAGCTGCCTTCTCAAAGTACAGTCAACCTTAACGAGGTGGATAGAATCAAGCTTTTGGGACCTTCATTTGCTGATGTGCCGTGACTCAAAACAAGAAGAAAAAGTTGCAAACCTCCACTTGAATAAGAACATTCAATGTATTAAGTACAAATCTATGAATACTGGAAATCATCAGAAATGAAATGGAATACATACATAAACATCAATATCCTAGGCATTAGTGAGCTAAAATGTACAACTATAGGCCGTTTTGAATCACACGATCATATGGTCTACTATTCTGGGAATATCTACTTCAGGAGGAATGGAACTGCACTCAACATCAAAATGAACACTGCAGTACCTATCCTGCAGTACAGTGCTGTCAGTGATAGTATAATACTCATACACCTACACGGAAAAACAGCTGATAGGATTACTATTCAAATCTATGCATCAACAACTAATGCCAAAAATGAAGAAACTGAACCATTTACCAGCTTCTGCAGTCTGAAACTGATCAACATGCAATCAAGATGCATTGATAATTGCTAGTGATTGTGACACAAAAGTTGGAAACAAAGAAAAAGAATCAATAACTGGAAAATATGGCTTGGGTTACAGAAACCACACCGGACAAAGCATGACAGAATTTTCTAAGACGAACAACTTCTTCAACGAAAGTATCTCTTCCACCAACATAAACTGAGATTATTCATGTGGACCTTACCAGATGGAAAATGCAGAAATTGAACTAACTATATCTGCGCAAAGAGATGATGGAAAACCTCAATACCATCAGTGAGAATGAGACCACAGAACAGACCATCAATTGTTCATATGAATGTTCAGGATTAGAGGACTTTTGTCTTCTTGATACTGAGGTAATTATAATCCACAATGAAGGCTCTGGTCTTTGATCTTCATCAGTAAGTGTGTCTAATCCTCTTCTCTTTCAGCAAGCAAGGTTGTTAAAAAGTATTCCTACAATCCTCATGCCATGTTTTTTTTCCTGATCTTGTGCCTTTCCTGTTATGTTTCCACAGATGTAGTCGAGCTGATTCCTGTGTATTCTACCTGGTGAGGTCCATGTGTATAGCTGCCATTTATGTTGGTAAAAAAAGGTATTTTCAATGAGGAAGTCTTTAGTCTTGCAAAACTCTTATCATGAAGTCTCCACCGTCATTTCTACCACCAAGGCCCTATTTTCTAACTACTAATCCTTCTGTTTCCAACTTCTGCATTCCAAGTACCAGTAATTATCAGCATATCCTGATTGTCTGTCTGATCAACTTCATACTGCAGAAGCTGGCAAAATTATTCACCATCTTCACCTTTGGCATTAGTGGTTGGTGTATAAATCTGAGTAACAGTTGTACCACTGGTCTTCTTTGCAGGCATACAGATATTATTCTGTCACTGACAGCACTGTACTTTAGAAGAGATGACGGAATGTTCTTTTTGATCATGAATGCACCACCATTCCTCTTCAAGTTGTCATTTCCAGCACAGTACACCATATGACTGTCCAATTCAAAATGGCTAATACTATGCCATGTCAACCCACTAACGCCTAGGATATCAATGTTTATGAATTCCATTTCATTTCTGACAACTTCCAATGTTCCTAAAGTCCTAATTCATATATTCCACGTTCCACATTCTGATTATTATCAGGTATATGTAGCTATTTCCTCTCATTCTGAGTTATGCCACATCAGCAAAATTCAATTCTGAAGGGGATGCAATACTGAAGAATTCCTTGAGAAAATGTTAAAAATGTGACAGAAAGTACCAAAAGAAGATAGGAGGAATTCAGTCATTATACCAAAAAGAACTGCTTTATGCTCAATCATTTTAGGAAAAAGCATACGATCAAGAACTGATGGTAATGAAGGAAGAAATAAAGCTGAACTGAAAGTACTGGTGAAAAACAAGGTTCCAGCAGTTGACAGAATACCAACTGGGATGCTTCAACAAACGGATACAGTGCTAGACATGCTAACGCTTGTATGCCAAGAATTTGGAAGACAGCTACCTGCCTAACTGACTGGAATGTGCCCACTGGAAAGAAAGGTAATCCAACAGAACGTGGAAAAGTATTAAACAATATAATTAATACCACACACAAGTAAAATTTTGCTGATGATAATTCAGAAGCAGCTGCAGCAGTACATTGACAAGGAACTGCCATAAATTCAAGCCAGATTCAGAAGAGGATACGAAATCAGGGATATCACTGCTGATATCAAAGCACAGAATACAAGAAACATGTTTACCTGTGTTTCATTGACTATGCAACGGCATTCAACTGTGTGGATCATAAACAAATTATGAATAACCTTACTAAGAATCAAAATTTCAGAACACTTAATTGTAACTCATACACAGGAGGATGTGGTCTGGTTTCAAATCAGGAAAGGGTGCGTCAGGGTTGTTTGCTGTCACCATACTTACTCAATTTGTATGCTGGGCAAGTACGCTGAGAAGCTGGATTATATGAAAAAGAACATAGCATCAGGATTAGTAGAAGACTCATTAATAATCTGTGATACACAAAGGCTACCACCCTGCTTGCTGAAAGTGAAGAGGTCTTGAAACACTGATGAAGATCAAAGCTGGGTTATACCTCAGCATAAAGAACACATATTCACATATACTCTTCACAAACACTCTTAACAATTACAGTCCTTATTTCTACAACTGGTTACATGGTCACAACTGACAGATTCATACAAAGCAGTTTTTCTTTGACATTTCTCTTTTTTAAAAAAAATCAAACAGAACATCTAGGAAGATGAACATATTTGTAAAACATTAACAAAGATTAAATGAGAAATCATTAAAACTATATCTGACAACTAATTTAGAATCAAAATCACAAAATACAGTAATTTTATTTACCCAGAAAATAAAATATTGCCCTCTTAGAAGATCAAAGTTAATTCTCACACACAAAGCCACTTTAAAGTTTAATATGGTTTTAAAATGTGTTTTCTGAAAATTTCTGATCATCAGAATACTTTTCATATTGTCATTTAACAAAATTTCTCACTGAAAATAATTTTTATTGGAAAATTTAAAGGTATTCTAATAGTTAATTAGTACACTGAAACATAAGACAAAGATAGGATTTAGTTTATAACTCCAAGATTGTTTTCAAATTTTAGTAGCAGAATCCTATCTTCTCTATACAAAACAGATACGAGGTCTGACAATTAAGTCTGCAAACTTAGTTGTTCTAACTGCTACATAACTCAACGCTGAAAATCACTCTTTTTCTGGAATGGTCATCAGAGCTGTTGTCGTATTGTCCTTAATCTCCTAAATGTCATCAAAATGTCTTCCTTTCAATATTTCCCTTACCTTCAGGTAAAGAAAAAAGTCATTGGGGGCCAATCAGGAGAGTAGTGAGGGGTTTCAACATGGTTACTTGATTATTGGCTAAAAACTCCCTTACAGACAACTACACAACTAAGTTCTGGAACCTGTCACTGTGCCACCATGTGCAATGGCCATTCCAGAAAGATTTCCAAAATGCTTTAAAGGGTGAACTAGGTGCTGGCATCAGTGCATAGCTTCCCAAGGGGAGTACTTTGAAGGTGACCATAGTGACATTCAGCAATCGGGTATGGAGCACTTTTCCTAGGATGAGTTCACAAGCTTAACTGTTAGACCTTGTATAAAGAAGGGATGCCCCAAAGGCTCCTCATTTCATTTTCCCTTGGATCTTGAAAAACCTCTTTGACAGAACTACTCTCTAACCAAAAAAACTAAACCTGCTGCCACTGTGTTGATTCACAACAGCCCCAGAGGACAGAGTTGAATCACTCCAAAGAGCGGCTTGTGGATTCACACAGTTGACTTTTTAATTAGCAACCTCTTAACCACCAGGACTCTGAGTTCTATTTGCTCTTACCTACATGTTGTGTAATTATTTTCACTTATCCCTTAATTTGTATTTTTGCCTTTATATTATTTTTCTCTTCAAGTTATATGTCACGTTGAATACTGTGCTACCCTAATTTCATAACAGGGTTTTTTTTTTTTGGTTTGCTTTTCAATGAAAAATTTATGCACTACTGTTTAAAAGGCAAAATTATTTTATACAATCTAGTCTACAGTAGTATATAAATGGATTCAGTTGTTTTTCCTTGAAAGCAACTAACAACAACACGACAAAGTCAGGCTGCCTAGGTGGTACATTTAGAAGAATCCTAAATAGAGTACGCACGGTATAAAGTTTTTAAAAGTTCATGAGTCATGTCAGGAGCTTAAAACACAAACAGGCTAAAAGCAGCTCAGAAAAAAATGAGAAAATAATTTTATTATTAGACTTACAGAAAATAAAGACAATCTAAAAATCATCCAATGCACTGACTCAATCCTTTTTCTCATTCTAGCTAGTCTCACATAAGTCTATTTTAAGGTCTTCCCTAGAAACTCCATAGGGCAGTTCTACTCTGACCTATAGGGTTGCTATGAGATGGACCCGATTTGACAGCAGTGGGTAGCAGGGACCTTAGCTCATTAGCTCTTTAATTTAATCAGCACCAAATGAGTCTTACAACCAGTCTTGCTTGGATCTATTATTTCCCACTAACTGGTTACTTATATAATTATTTAAGTAATTACTTGCTTAATGTCCACCTCTACCTTTAAACTATAACCTTCACAAGGAATCATGACTGCACTGTAGTCCCAGTGACTAACACAGTAGATACTTGCACCAGTTAAGACTGCTTTGGTTAGAGGCAATAGAAATGGACTTGGCTACTAAAAGTGGCTCCAGTAAGGGAAGGTCACAGAAATTGACTTGAAAAATACTGGGATGTGTCACATAATCAAGAGTCGAACCGAGGCACAAGGATGGAAGGAACAAGGGCAGCTCTATGTTCATGGCTACTAACTGGGCTTTGCTCCAACGATTCCCTAATTTCCATTATGACTGTTCCAAACTTTAAATTCTTAAACTCCCTGCCATTGAGCCAGTTCTGACTCACAGCGACCTTATCGACCATAACAGAATTGCCCCATTGAGTTTCCAAGGTGCACCTAGAGGATCTGAACTACTGATCTGTTGGTTAACAGCTGCAGCACTTACCAACTACACCACCAGGTTAAATCCTTAGGAGAAGGAATTCAGCCAAATTTGGGCCATAGATTCACCCTCTGTGCAAATTAGCTATGACTACAAGGCAGGGTTATACAGCACAGACATAATCACTAGAACCCACCTCTATGAGTCCGGGGTCACTTTCAGAGAAGGAAGAATTATGAATCAGGTAGCCACAAGAGATATCTACTTCATCACTTTATGTAATACGTATTTTTGAATGAATAATCTGTGTTCCTGTCTTGAGATCCTAAGTAGGAAAATGGGAAAGCACCGTTTATGATAATACATCAACCAGGCTTTTGTTTTGATTAACAGAAATAAGAAAATACAAAGTAAAAAAAATAATGGAGAAAATAGGCACTGTATCCTATAAAATACATATAAAGTCATACAGAATATCTGGGGGCAGTAAAGGCAGCATGGTTTGGTGATTTACTGGTGGGGCTAGGTTCAAATCTTGGCTCCAGTATTTAATAGCTTATGACTTTCGACACTGTTTTATCTCTCCTCGGATCTGTTTCTTCAAACAGGAATCATATCTACTTTAGTTTCAGAGTTGTTGTACGAACTAAATAATACATATAAATGCTTATAACAGCATCTTGCATATAGTAAAAGCTTAAACATTACCAATTATTTTGTTTCTGATGCATGTCAACACAAGTAAATGGGCAAAGAAGATTATAACAAATAAATATCTACCTATCACTGTAATGTGATATAAATCCTGTGGTTTAAACTTGCTTTTTATAACAAAACTATAATAAAGCTATCTCAAAAAGAAGAAATACCAACACAGCCAGCCAAGCCAAAAGCCAAGTGCCGTCACAGACACTAACATAATAAAGTTACCTGAGTAACAGCTAGGTCGTAAGTAGATTTTAACTAGGTAATCTAGAAATAATCATTCACAATCTTAAAGTACTCAGAAGCATACGAAAAATTATTCTCGTAAGGGTTTCTTCAGTATTCAAGGGCATAACTTGCTGGAGATTTTACCATTTTTCCTAAGCAAACTTTACATGGGAATCAAACAGTGGACGCATACCAGGTACTATTTATCACATAACTGATAAAATGAATTCTTTTTGAGAATCCAGTAGATTTCTCTTGGCAAGTACTGACACTGAAAAGTAAAAGGCCCTGTTTAGAAGAAGTTTATGTTAGAAGAATTCTGTTTGCAACATGCTGCAAACTTTTTCAACCAGAAGCAAAGGCAGATAGAAAACTGATGACAGTATCCTCACTTCATTTGATTATACTATTGAAGTTACGAGTTCAGGACTCGATTTTCAAAATCAAAAGACGTCTCTAGTCATTTGGTCAAGAATCATCCTGAAATTCTGCCAAATATTTCCCTCTAACAACTGGAAGCCAAGATCTCTGATGACAGCCTCTAACTCATGTCATTTCTCACCTGTTTCAGAGCCCTTCATTCTCTGTAGCAGACAAAATAACTAACCTTACAAACACATTAAAATAAGGAATGCACTGGTCCATGAAAAGGTAGAGAAAGTAAGCAAATATATAGAAATATTTCCTTTTTTCAAATCAGAAAGAATGATAAGATATGGCCTAAAAGCTAACATGGCTGATAGAAATGCTTACAAAAGCAGACTGATTACACATCACATTTTAAAAAACTTTTTAAAAACAACTGCTCAGCAAGTTTTTTTAAAAAATTCATTTCCCCTAACATACTTTTCTAAACCTGAAGGTTTCTGTATTTGCTATTCATCATGGCATACATTAAGACCACAACAAATCTTAAGTAGTTTCTATGATAATGTTGATGACTTCAAGTTACATAATCTGGTGGAGATAAAAGATACGTAAATATAAGCATATACTTCTCATAGCATTTATCAAAAAGTGTTATGGTTGCCAAAAAGATTCCTTTACAACCAAACAGTAGTTTAGCTTAACGAGGAAAAAATGTCTGCCTCAAGCATCACGTTTTTAAGAACTGTTTATATGGGAGGAAACCCTGGTGGCCTAGTAGGTTAAGTGCTAGTCTGCTAATCACAGGTTAGCAGCTGAAATCCACCACGTGCTCCCCGGAAATGCCATGGGGCAGTTCTACTCTGACCTTAGTGTCACTATGAGCAGCACCTGACTTGATGGCAGTGGGTTTGGTTTTATGCAGGAAATCCTGGTGGCGCAGTGGTTAAGTGTTAGAGCTGCTAACCAAAAGGCTGGCAGTTTGAATCCATTAGGTGCTCCCCGGAAACTCTATAGGGCAACTCTGCTCTGTCCTATAGGGTTCTATAGACAGAATCAACTAGATGGCAGTGGGTCTGGTTTTGGATATGGGATCAAAGAGGTAACAGTAACTTAAACTATCAGACAGAAATCTTCAAGGGCAACCAGTTTATGTCAACATGGGAGGAACAACTTAGAAAAGCACGACGAAAATCGTTACACAACTTGAAGAAAGTATTCAACACTACTGAATTACTTAGGTAACTCTTGATTCAGGAAGTCTTGTTACATCTGTTATGAACATCTGTTTTGTTTGGCATACTCTACTGTTAGTAATACACATTACATACAATGCTGCAGCATGTAATTTGCTGATGTTATCATTCTCAGATGTTCCATGTTATGTTCATAAAGATACTGGCAATAAAAGGCAATAAATAATGAAAACAAACAAAAAAGGAAGTACATCAGAACTGACTTATTGTGCAGCGGAACCCCATATTAAGTTGGGGACTATCTGTATATGTGAAAATGGATAAATTGGTGTTATGTTTTGCTTTATATACTTTGAACAACCACAAAATGAAACAAGAGTGCTATGACTGACTGAAAGAAGGGATGCTTTATCTGACTAAAGCAAATCAGGAAAGATTTAGCAAACTTACCACATGCACCAAATCTAGTGAGTATGACTTTTGTCAGTCCTCGTAGGAAAAGGACATTTTAAGGGCAAGGGCCTTATACAGCCCTTACAATATCTGACATACAGATGAGAGATGGATGAATTGAAATCAGTCTACAAATTGCTAAAGTGGGATAAGTGAAGTCAAGTTCTGAGGGCAGTGAGAAAATCACTCTGGCTGAAAGGCATGTTCAAGGAGTGGTAGGTCAGGGTTTTACTAGAGAAAGTTCTGAATGGCAAAGCCTATGAATGTGCATTTTACTGCAGGAAATGAGGTACCCCTGGTTTCTGAGATACAATACGTGGTTAAAGAGTCGTCTCAGGAAGACTAACCTACAGGTCCTAAACAGGACAGGTTAGGCGGCGGTTCGCAAGGAGGCAGAGAAACCAATGGTGAAAAGCCAATCAATTTGCGTGATACAAGATTAATAAAAATGCTGTAAAACATTAGAAGATAGATTTTTCCACCTGTGATCAGAATTGTTGTGAGGACAGGAAAGAGTTACTCCATGTATTATCTATGTGATATCTTAATTTTAATACAGGTGTAAAGTATCATTCGTCAGAACAATTTTAATTCATTACATCTGTTTTCCTCTCTTTTGTATCTGAATGTTCCTTGAGATTTTAACTGGACAGGCATAATGTAAATCTAATGAAATAAAATTATAAAAAAAGAAACTAGCTTTTAATTTAAAAAGTCACATACAAACACTTATTAAAACTAAAATCGTCACACGCAGTACTTTTTTTTGGTTTTCAAATGTTTCATACGGTAATATTATTCATACTGAAGCAAGGAACCCGATCTGTATCTTTAACACATGGAAGTTTCTGAAGAAACGCTTTTCGCTTAGTATTTACAGTCCACTGAAGCATTCAAGTTTATGATCATGCAATAACATTTCTTACAATGGATGAAATCTAGACATTATCAATAGTTTTCATGGTTGCCATTTTCATAATTAAGGGAAAAAGTCATCCTTTTCAGTAACTTCACCATGCTCTACAAAGAACCAGTCTAAAGTTTCTGCTTTTAGGTTAAGAAAGGTGCGTCCCGACAGTCGCCTCACGACACCGACTCCCTGCAGAACTCCTGGCGGATGACAGGGGCACCGTGCAAAACCAGCAGAGGTCTCAGGTCAAGAGGCGCCCACACTTATCACCACCAAATCTGTGTCGTGGATTTGCTGTCCTTCGTGTTCCCTCTGTCCAGGCTTCTCCCAGGCGGGGATGAACCCCACTGCCTGCTGATTCGAACGCCCTCAGGGGCCTTTATTGGACGTCCCAGGCAAGAAAGCAGGACGCCCGGCTTCCAGAAGCACTGGCTCCCGTGCCCTCCCTCACAGCTCCAGACGGCGGCGGGGCCAGTGCAGCCCCAAAGCCCTCCCCTCAGGGGCGGCTGAGGAAGGAGGAGCTTGACTCGGGGGCTGGTGGGAGGGACCGTCCCTTACCTGTGCTAAGACGGTGAGGTGTCCCTCGGGCGCCGCGAGCACTCGGCCCTTGTACCAGCCCACTCCCGCTCCTGTCAGGGCAACTCCGGCCACAGCCGCAGCCAGAGGAGCCGGACCCGGTAGGGCCCGTCTGCTAGCAGCCAGCGCTTGCCTCAGACGCCCGCCCCAAGTCGCGAGCAGCGCCCCTCGGCCCGCCGCCGCCATCTTTGCGGAAGTGCCGAGTAGCTGCACCCAGCGCCGGCAGCCCGGCGTCGCCACCCGACTCGCGAGCCCAGGAGCCGCTCTCTTGACGGTTCTCGCGAGAGTCGCTGTAGCGTCCCAGGCTTGGACCGTTTATTTAGGTTCGTGGCGTGAATTGACGCTCGCAGGGTTGGCTGCGACCGCGGGAGGTGACTGAGACTGCGCGGAGGGATTGCCTTCTACCAGAGTGAGAGTAGGGCAACTGGAAAAATGTCGAAAAAGCACAACTCGAACAGGCTTCGCCAAGACAAGATAGCGACCTCTATTGGTGACCACCTCTGTGTGTCGGAGAACTGTGCTCTACAGTTTCAACGGCCGTTTTTTCAGAAGTCGATTTCCAAGCCTTTATTCCAGGCGTCTCTGTGTAAGCTTCATTACATTGTTGTGTAGGATGGCTCCGCCTTCTCCACAGGGGAAGTGTGTCTTCCTACTGCACTTTGAGGGAGAATCCGGTGTTTGCTGAGCGGTGTGTATGCTGGAGAAGAAAGTGCCAATGGTGGGAGGTGGACTCTTCTGACAATAAAGGGTATTAAAAAGTGAAATTTGCCCGAAAGTGTGATGTGGAAAGTAGAATCTTGTTCCTGAAGGGCACTGGTGTGTGAAACAGAAAAACTCTGGGTCTTTTTGAAAACTTAAATTTCTCAGATCCACAGACTTGCCTGCACTGAGAATTTCTTAAAACCATATGTTATGGGATTCAGAAATATACAATAACAGCAGACCTCTCTGTATAAGTCATTTTAAATACCACCAACTACCTCGAGGGTGGCATAGTTTAGACAATCGATAGTGCTAAGACTCTTGGTCATCACTGCCATCCTGCAGTTTGCCAAAAAAAAAAAAAAGGGTCACATGAGATCTAATTTGACCACATAATTATGGTTCCGTGGATCATTTTGTCACAATCCACCCTTAGTCCTTGTTTCCTTTGTCTCAGCCAGCTTGTCTAAATTAATCTGGAGTCAGTGCGTCTTCATTTTTACCCCAGATGATGAAACCATTTTCAAAATCATGCCTTCCCAGACAGGAAGTAAATAGATTAGACTCACTGTACGGACTCTGTACACTGTACAGGGATCAAATGCTGGCTGTACCAGGTTGATCGCTGTGATTTGGCACAAGTTGTTTAATTCCTGTGAGTCTCACTTTTCTCATCTGTAAACAACTCGCATGATTGGGGGAAATTAAATGAAACATTCTATATGAGGCAACTAGCCAAATGTCTGACGTATGGTGGGTTTACAACAGACATGAATTCACCTTCTTGCACTGTCTGGCTTCCTTCTGTCCTTTGATTACAAATGAGTTTGATGGAATGTCTCTGGCTGCTTGGATTCCAGATCACTAACCTATTTTAACCTCTGAGACTTTCCTGTTGTCTCGTATTTAGCCTCAACTCATAGACCCGTGGTCTATTATTCACCACTGCTAACTCTGAAATACTTGACATACATCTTGCTTTTATGGGTTATGAGCATCTAGGTTGTTTCTCTCCTCTGGTGATTATAATATTTCTACAGTGTGTTTTGGCATTGTAGATGGCTTTGCCTTCTAGTTTATTCTTGATTTCCAGAAACCAAAGTTTGTCTTTGTTATCAAATGCTGCTGTAACAGAAATACCACAAGGAGATGGTTTCAGCATAGAGAAACTTTTTTTTTTTGGTCACAGTCCAGTAGACTACAAGTCCAAATTCAGGGCAGGCAGCTTCAGAGAAAGCTTTCTCTGCTGACTTTGGAGGAAGGTCCTTGATGTCCTGGATGGGGAGCTTCTGAGGCACAGGGCCATGGGTACAAAGGATGCACTCTGCTCTAGGAACTACTTTCTTGGTGATATGAAGTCCCCAACTCTGCTGGCTTCCCTTTCCTTTATATCCTAAGAAGTTTAGAGATTTAGTCTCCCTTTTCCAAAATAACTATTGCCCATCCTCTCTCGTTTATGTCATAGAGGCAGGTTTTACTGTATATAGGGACATCATACAGTACTGAGAATTACGGCCTAGCCCAATTGCTATACCTGTTTTGGGGAGGACACAGTTCAATCCAGGATAGAAGTTTTAAATTGTCTGCTGCAAGCTGCCAAGTCCACACAGTTCCTACACTCATTTAATGAAACCAAACATTTTTGATCAAACCTAATCTCAAGCCCAAGAGAGGTGCTTTACAGTGTTTGTATTATAGATGTGTTACAGCATTTGGCATATTTAAAACATTGTTGTATTTATCCCACAGTGTGAGTCTTGAGGGCCACGAAGCCTTATTCTTCTCTGTTTCCCAGGACCTAGCACAAAACCTAGCACATGTTAAATATCTAATGACAGACTGTCTAAGTAAAGCAATACATAAATGCCACAACTGGAACTCTAGGGTACCTATTTCCCTTCTTAGTGTGTTAAACATGTGGAAGTGTATTATTCCTCTGGTGTGATTTGTTTCCCAAGGAAAAAAAAAACCTCACTTCAAGTTATTTTGGTTTTTATTATTATAATAATCCCTTAACATTTTGCTAAAAATCTTTTAAACTACTTGTAAAACTGTGCTTTGTAATTAAATTTTTGGTGTCATGTTTCCAGGCCTCTGAAACTCTCATTTAAGTTTCAATATCTTCAGCCTTTCTTTTTGCAGAGGAAACAAATTCCTATAAAAGAATTAGTCTCTAACCAATTCTCCAACTTAAGTGTGAAATCTTCCTGGCAGCTGCTGACATTTGTTAAGCATATTGATGCTGCTGGTCTTTTCAGGCCCCAGCTTTGTTCATTTCTTCTCTACCAGCTGCACAGAAAGTCCTTGGCTGGGATATGTTTTCAACCAAGTAGTTCATAAAGCAATCCTCAAATAAGGAACTGTTTCTAAAACTGTGAGATCTACAGTGTTTTAAGTGGTGACTAGAAAAAAAACAGAGACACTGATAGTTTGAGTATGAAACTATAAAATGTGGTATTTTTAATTCACTCTTTTCTGCACTCTTTTTGTACAGGAAGGACAAAAGTGAAAAGGCGGAAAACCTGTTCTCTGGGAGCTTTCCTTACACTGGAGAGTAGGCCTGAATTTCCAAGCAGTGGAAGATATATTGAGGGGGAAGACTGTGGTGGGCTGGAGCAGTCAGAAAGACATTTAAAAAGAGGACGCTTGATCTGGAACTTAGAAAGTGAAGAAGGTTTCCACAGGAGTAGTCTGAGAGAGGCCTTGAAGACAAAAGAAAAGTATGACTGAGAACATGGAAGAGGAGTGCATACAGTATGTGTCTTAGTCATCTAGTGCTGCTACAACAGAAATACCACAGTGGATGGCTTTTAATAGAGATATATTCTTTCATAGTCAAGGAGGCTAAAAGTCTGAATTCAGAGTGCCACTCTAGGTGAAAGACTTCTCTGTAAGTTCTAGGGGAAGGTCCTTATCATTAGTCTTCACCTGGCCTAGGAGCATCTCACTGCAGGACCCTGAGTCCAACGGATGCATGTTGCTTCTGGCACTGCTTTCTTGGTAATATGAGGTCTCATGACTAGTTCTTCGTGTCTCTCATGAGATGCATATATCTGGAGGCCTGCAACATGTTTGTGACATAATTGGTCAGAGGCTGGAACAGTCTAAATCCACGGTTCGGGCTGGAGGGTTCTTTCAATCCACACAGCCACAGGGGCTGGTAAATCCAAGACTGGCAAGTCAAACAACAGGACTCTTCCTTACAGAGCGCAAAGACTGAAGAATACTGGGATCAGCAGGCAAAACCATAGGTATGCTACTACCTCAAGTCCCAAGAACCAGAGGTCAGATTAACAGGAGCCAGCCATAGGATCCAGAATGAGCAAAATCCCTTGAGCCTTGCCAGAGAGTCCACTTATATTCTATGCAAGCTACACTTCCAAGGAAACTCCCTTTCAACTGATTAGCTACTCACAGCAGATCCCATTGTGGAAGTCATTACATTGTTCTAAGAGGGCCAAACTAACTACTGTCAGATCACTGGGTGTTATGACCCAGCCAAGTTGAGACACAGCCTTAGCAACTGCAGCATTTTTAAGAGAAGATGAGCTGGCTGAGGGCTAGTTTTAAGGGATTTGGTAGTGTATGGAGCCGTTGTCAGTCCTCTTGACCTTTTTACACATCTGCTTCCCAGCACCTCCATCTACCTTGTGGCTATTCTCAGACACTTTATTGGTAATTGTCTTCTGCCTGATTGGACTTTATTCTGGCCTTTCTTACCCTATTATTTCATGTGTCTTAGTTACCTAGTTACAAGTTATACCAAAAGTAGGTAGCTTTATAGGAATGGATTGTTTGGGAGGCTAAAATCCCAAATCAGGGCATTATCTTTAAGGAAGATTACTCACTTGTGAATTGATCTGAGAGTTCCTTGGAGTTATTTTGCATTTGTCTTTGCCCAGTGTTTGTCTCTGTGTCTATTTTGCTCTTTATATAACTCAGAAATGATTTGGTTTAGGACCAGCCCTACTCTGGTAGGATATCAGTAATATAACAAGAGGAAAAACTCTACCAACAAGCAAGATCATCTTTACTGGTAAAGGGGTCAGGATCTTGACACATAGTTGGGGGGACACAATACAGTTTATGAAATCATTTGCTTCTCTAAATTGTCTTCCTGCTGACAACCAAAATTTTGATTCTCTCTGGGTTGTGGATCTTGAATAAAATAAATCAATTTACTTTTCATATTGAAGATATTCATTCTGTTGTATTTTCATTTTAAAAGAGGTTATTAACCCAGATGCATCTTTAACTTAGTGTGTATGGGAAAGATAAACAAAAACATTACTCTTATGATTCTAAAAGATTGTTTGCCATTATGTCACACAGCAACATGTTAAAATTGATTGTGACGTTCTTTGGTGTTGCAAATAGTTGGTGCAGTCTGCTATTAACCCAGAAGTTGCAGGTTTGAAGTCTACTTAGAGGTGTCTTGGAAGAAAGGGCTGCTGATCTACTTCTGGGTAAAAAAAAAAAAAAAAAAAAAAGATATATATATATATATATATATATGTATAAGCCATTGGAACACAGCTCTGCTTTGACACATGGTGCATCTATGAGTTGGATTCTGCTTGATGGCAACTTCTCTTTTTGTTTTTTTGTAAGATTTATTAAATTAAGGGAAGGAGTAAAAACCTGGACCATCTCAAAATATGCTTTGAGGTTGAAATCAATCATAGTAATAACAGTAAACAGCGCTTAAAGGGACATGAATTCTTGCATTGCATAGACAGGGTTAACTAAAAGGTAATTGGGTAGCACAAAGGGTATGAATCACATTCAGAGACTCTAGATGAGTCAAAAGAATTGCTAATCATGTCTTTTTGTGTAGTTCGGGGCCACGGGTAAAAATATCTGGGTATAATGATTGATACTAGCATGTGTAGAAATAAGTCAAGATTAAATCTTACAGACAGTGAAATAGCACTGTTAGTAAAATAGCAAAGTAGCACTGCCAGGAATTGCATTTTCAGTGTCTTTCAGATCCTTCTCTGTTTTTCATTCCATTCCCCTCATCCCAGTTTAAGCTCTCATTACCTCATGCTTTGATTATTGCCATAACCTCTTAACATGTGCCTTTGCTTCTGGTCCTTTTCTCATACAAAGCATCCCACATATCTATGTCAGATCAATCTTCCTAAAACGTTTCTGTCATCATGCATCCATTAGCTGTGAGACTTAACCTTTCTAAGCCTCTGTATCCTTCTCAGTAAATGAGGAGATTGGTTTCAGTTTATTTTTCCAGCTCCAAAATTCTGAATCCATGCCTCTTTTTAAAAAATTCAATAAACTTGTGTTCAGTGTGGAATATGAGTCAGGTGTAATACCATGCTTTGGGGATGCAAAGACAAGATGCGGTTCCAGCTCCTGGTGCCCAGTCCAGCACAGAGGTCTTTACACATTTGATTGTGCCCTCCCATGTATAAAGCTTGTTGAAGTATGTAACCCCCATTTATGTACTTTCATTGATTTCTTAAATCTACTTATTTACAACTAACCATTAATAGAGACATAACAACAAAATAAAAGGTGAGACAATGAAATAATATTTATAAAACCAATTTTAAAGATAATATTTTGCTGTTTCTAAACTTTTAAGTAATATTGTAGTGAAATCAGTGTAATAAAATAGATTTTATTAATTTAGAAAATCTTGGTTTAAGTTTTAGGAGCTACAGGTGAAAAATAAATCTATTCCATTAATATAGAGAAAACCTTGGTGGTGTAGTAGTTAAGAGTTTTGGGGCTAACAAAAGGTTGGCAGTTTGAATCCACCAGTTATTCCCTGGAAACCCTATGGAGCAATTCTGCTCTATCCTAAACGGTTGCTGTGAGTTGGAATTGACTTGACAGCAATGAGTTTTGTTTTGCTTTTTGTTAATTCAGGCATTATATTTTAATGAACATGATAACTCACAAAGATACTTCACAAAACTGTGTTGGTCCCAGTGAAAAGAGTGAGGTTATTATTAGTTGCAGTAATCAAATGATTGTTATTGTTAGGTGCCATCGAGTCAAGTCGGTTCCAACTCATAGTGCCCCATAGAGTTTCCACGGAGCTGCTGGGGGATTTGAACTGCTGACCTCTTGGTTAGCAGTGGTAGTACCTCACCATTACCGCACCAGGGTTTGCAATCAAATGATACTTGTATTTGTTTAAGCTTTTTGTACTGCAAAAAAATTTAAATATATACAAAATTAGAATAAAAGAATGGACCTCAAGGTGGAGTGATGGGGCTACTTCTGGGCTGCCTGGGAGGAAGGGGGATAGGAGGTCAGGCTTCCAGGAGACATTTGTGGGGAGAGGTAGGGAGTCTGCCCTGTTTCCTCCCAGGCCCTTTGAACCGGGATAACAGGCTCTCATCACTAGTTTACAGTTACATTTTGGAGGACCCCTTTGCCTCCTGGAAGGGCTACTGGTTGGTAGTTGGCATGGCTGTGGGGCTAAGTGGACTGGGTGGAGGGTCTGAGCAGGAGTCACAGTCCAGGACCAGGAGGACAAGACAACTGAGGAATACCAGGAAACCAAGTGTAGAGCTAAGCCCAGAGACATTCTGTAGTCCAGAGTGAGGGTGTCCCAGTCTCAGTGCTGTTGCTGAGGGGCTCACCTGTACACTGTAGGATATTTGCCAACATCCCTGGCCTCCACCCACTGGATCCCAATAGCAACTCCCTCCCTCCCCTCACCAGCTATGGAAAACAAAAATGTCTCCAGACATTGCCAAGTGTCCTCCAGAGGCAGCGACACCCCCAGCTGAGAACCACAGCACTAGAAGATGAGCTCTTCTAGGCCAGTGAATTTTGCATTTCGTGCACCTCTGAGTCTCTGGTGCCTAGAACAGCACCTAGCACATAGTTGGCACTTTATAACAACTTCTTGAATGAACAACTGAATATCAATTCAGTCATTTCTACTGTGGCAGAAAATCAAGTGTTTTCTCAATAGATGTGGCTTTGTGTAATCGAGTAACAAATCGCAAAAGGAATCAGTTGACAGTATAACTACTCAAATTTTGTCAAGTACTACATTAAGTGTTGTGGAAAACATTTGAAGATGCTTGTCTTCATGGTATACATACTTAGTTTTAAATGTTTACCATGGCTTGACACCATTAATAATGACTACCTCAAGGCATAAGATACATTTAAAATTAGGTTCATCATTAATGATAATGGTTATACATCCACTTTTCAAAAAAATCTCCGTAATTTTCTTCTTTTTTGATGACTTTATCTAATTGTTGTTGTTAACTGCTATCCAGTAGTTCCCCAACTCATGGTGACCTCGTACATAAAGCAAGAAAATGCTATGCCGTCCTCCACCATCTGTATGATAGATTGTTGTGGTCATAGAGTATTTTTCCAGTGGGTAATTTTTAAAAGTAGGTCACAAGTCCTGGCTGGTTTTGGCTGATAATAAAGCTGGAGAGTAGACACATCAGCCCTGCTCTTTTGTTCATTAGCGCTTGCATTTTAGTATTATCTTCCATCAGTGTGCTTTGTAGAAAATATTTTTTAAGCCACTTATACATTATTGTCAGAGTGATTTTCATTAAAACTGACAACCATTTCTCAGCTTCCCTTTCAGTAAGGTGTGACTGTGTCATTACATTCTGGCCAATGGGATGTGAGCAGAGGTGACTTCTGTCAATCTTGAGCCAAGGTAATTAAGAGCCAACACAGTTGCTATGAGCTGAAATTGACTCAGTGGCACTGGGTTTGATTTGATGCCTTCCTCTGGTTTCATCTTTTTAGCTTCTGCAGTGATCTTGAAAGCTATGTGTTCCAGCTTCTGTTCCAGAACATGTAGCTAAAGAATAGAAGTCACCAGGTGGAGGAGATAGGCTGAAGAGAAATGCATAATCTATATTTAACTCCGACTTTTATTGTGTTAAGCTAGTGAACTTCTGTGATTGGTTGTTTCAGTGGCTGGCATTTGTCACCCAGACAAATACACAGGTTGCTTAGGAATATTCTCTATGTAAATTCCTCAGTGTTAACCAGTAACCAGTTACCGCTGAGTTGACTCCAGTGCATGGAGCCCCCATGTGTGTCACAGTAGAACTCTGCTCACTGGAGTTTTTGATGGCTGATTTTTTTTAAAACAGATCACCAGGCCTTTCTTCTCAGGTGACTGTATGCGGATTTAAACATTCAACTTTTTGATTAACAGCCAAGTGCACTAACCATACCACCCGGGGACTCTAAGTTCTTCTGTGTGGGTCTCAGTTATTTATGTTTTCATTTCTCTGAAGAAAGTTGTACACCAAAATCAAATGACTGTTGATACCTCTGATAAGACTGCATAGGAGAGATTTCTCTTAGTTCCAGTAATAATAAGAGGTCCTTCACCTGCATCCCTGGCCTGTACTTATTTTCTGGGCAGTGTGCTGCTTGATTCCCTCAGCACCACCTCATAGCCAAACAGTCCTTCATGATGTACATTATTCTGATGTCCTGCTGTTATTTTCCTGTCACAATGCTTTCTTATAGGAAAAAAAAAAGCTCTTCTTTACAGTTTTTTAAGTTCTTGCATTTTTTTGGCTAAAATGTAGGTATAGATTTAAACAATAAGTTTAAAAATATGTAGACTTTTAGTGCTATCTTACTTGTCATATTTTCCATTTAAAATATAAACTCCTTGAGAGTTTGTACCATGTCTTCTTGATTTCTGGTAGCTCTCCCAATAGCACTTAATAAATATTTCTTGGTTGATTTACCAATAAAGATGCTAATAGATGTGTTGATTTAAAAATGTTAAGAAGTTGGAAATGAAATTAGATGAGACCAGTTGAATATAGTGTAAAAGTATCAGAGAATGTAGGAAAAGAGACATTATAACTCTAAACAACTGGAAATTAGAAACAAATCTGTAGGTATATTTATACAAGATATGTCTTTTGTTACATGTAAGCCTCCCTATATTTCATTCTGAAGTATCTCAGTGTACTTGCAATATGTTTATGAGAAACATTTCAGTTCCCTCTCAAATGTAAATGTACTGAAAATGTAATAACCTAAGTTATTGTTCAGGCAGAATACAGCCATTTACAATAAAAATTCCAAGCAATTTTTAAAAATCTTTTAATAAAGTAAAAGGCGAAAAATAGTGAGATAACATACGCCAAGCCAAGCGCCATCGAGTCGGATCCAACTCATGGAGATAACATGTGACTTTAAAAAATTAATGTCAGAATTATGTATTTCTAATAGATTTTTTTCCCCTAGTGCCAATTCAAAATGATCATGGCTGCAGAGGAACAGATACAGCAAAACTGTTGTGACATTGTAAAAAAGATAATGGCAATGATGAATTACAAGTCAACATAAGTGCAGATAAGGCTATGGAATTCACAGATCTGACACTTGCTGGTATTAGATGGGAAGGCGGCTATATGGCACTTAGAGGCCCACCAGGGCAGACGAAGGTGCTGGAAGCCTTTGTGTAGTTCCCAAGAGGTCTGAGATGGTCTGCTGGGAGAAGCTGTGAAAAATCACCATGGTTCTGCATCCTTATTAACCAGTAGCTCCTCACTTGCAGGCCTGCAGCATCAGAAAGATAATGGTATGTTTGAAAGCGTGGTTATTATGGGTAAACAGTCAGAAAGCATGAACAGATAGGACTCCGTGTGTGTGTGTGTGTGTGTGTGTGTGTGATTTGCTTATTTGTGAGCAAATTTTACTTCAATTTTTTTGTGGTGTTTTATTAAGCCAAAGCCAAGTGCTGTCGAGTCGGATCCGACTCATGGTGTTTTATTATACATGATAATATAGAATGTCCAGAGGATACAAAATTCAGAGATAAAATACTATTATTCGTATATAATATAATGCAAAAAGTATTAAATTGTTTAATATGCATCTGAAGCATTCTTAAAAAGAACAAAAGAAAGAGGGTAGCCCTTTGTTAAAATTTCACAGCGCCTCACTCTTCCTGAAGTCGTATCAAAGTTCTAAATGCTTTTTCTAGCATGTGTGAGACTCTTCAAAATAACTTTCCTCAGAGATCAAAATTCTAAATTTCAGATTGAGTTAAATACATTTTATAATTCGTCTTGCAGCTGTTGGGGCTGTAACAGAGTAAAATGAGAATTGCTTTGCAGGGTGTATTTCTCAACAGAGCAGTTCTGAAAATGAAACCAAATTTTCATGCTCCACTTGACACTGGAATTTAAAGTTATTTTTACAGGCTTCTCTGGAGTCGCTATTTGAAACAAAAAAGGGTATCAGAATATAGTAAGTTAATAGTTACAACAATTTTTCTTCCAACAGCTTCTGCACTAAATTAAAAAATAAGAATACAAATTCTGTCTTACTACATACCCTTTTATGGCTTTTCTTACTTAGCTTTAGCTGAGTATCGCCTTTTCTGGTGTCCGATGTTTCTTTCCTTTTACTTACAGCCAAATTGCCTGCCTCCGCAGATAACGATTTTTGAACGAAGGTGTGATTTAAGTTTGGGATGTGGAAGCAGCCCTTCCAAGGAAAATCACATTTTTACTGAATGCGTGTGGCAACTAACAGTATTTACTGAGTCTCTAAAACAGTGGGGAACCGGACATTGTCAGGTGTCCTTACTGGGGACAAATCTGATTTCAGTTTTACAGAATAGGAAGTCAACAAAGCAGAGCAGAGAAAAAAGGTCTTCACATTAATAGCGAAGTCCACAAAAGAACCACTCTGGACACATGCTCAGGCAAAGAAGACATCGGGCCTGTGTCTTCTCCTTCCTTTGAATTGAAAGGCCATCCCCAGCCCTGTGAACTGGACAACTTCTGTTTTTCACGCATTCTCTTTCCCCCTCCATTGCACTCTCCGACCCCCGACAGCCTGCACCCGTTCCTGAGGGTCTTGCCCCAAGCTAACTGCCCACAGATCTCCAGTGAAGTCGGTATGAAAGGCTCTTTTCATAAGAGGGGGACTGGCTGTCCCTAATCTCCACTGACCATGAGGAGTCAGGCTCAAACTACGGTTTAATAAGGATGGTAGGATTTAGGTTCATTTACAGTGACGACTGTGAAATATCAGTTCCATGTTAATTCCGGAAGTCTTTAAAACGGGAGAGAAGTTCTCATATGCCTAGAACAACTTAAATCCTGATTTAGCTAATCTGGAAGTCAACGAAGATTTCGTAGCTAAAGAGCAAATTCAGAGGTACTGTATATCAGTTACATGTACAATTTCAAGTTAGATTTTTCTAAATTAAAAAAGAAAAATCAGGTTTTAGCAATACAATTTTGGGGCATTCTGACGAACTGTGGGCCCCAGAGGGGGAGCAACCAGTAGAAAACCCATGTTTTATATATTAAATTAGTAATAACTAAAATGCAAAACAATAAAAAAGAATAAAAAACCCCCCAAACTGATGTCTTGTTCAAGTTATGTAACACTACAATGATAGAGCCAGGAATGAAAATTGATTTTTCTAGTCTGCAATTTAGCACTCTTCTCAAAATTAAACTACAATTAATTAGCTTGACATGAGTTTTTTAAAGAAATAATTAAAATATCTTGTAAAATGTAATACCAGCTGAATACCAACTCACTGTCTTTAGTTGCTGTTGAGTCAGCTCTGACTGACTCACAGTGACCTTGTTGAGATCCTGTAACTGATTAGGCCCCTACTTACCTGTTTCAGGTTCTGGAGATTGGGCTAGCAAGTCTAGTCCTCCAGCAGGCTGCAAACTGAACTCTCCCTCCCTCAAAGCGCATGGAGATGCAACCTTTGGGTACTAAACGATGGAAAAGTTTTATTGAGGGAAAGTATGTTCCAAAGAGGTAACAGGTCAGTCTACACGAGTGGAGAAAGACCCTTGGAGGTCCCTTTTGTTGGCAAAAGCAGAGGGTAAATGCCTTAGATGGGGGGGGTAGATGGGAGGTAGTGACCGGGTTCTTGGTTCCTGTTTTAGACGCAGTCAACAACTGCGTGATGGGGCCTTTCCCGGAGAGTATGATAGCAATATGGAGACAGGATGGAAATAACGGTTATGTCATTTCTACGTCATCCTTTGGATGTGTGGCCAAGTCTCAACTGCCTGGAGAACTGTTAATGTCTGCATCACAACTGTCAGGAAAGAACTGTTATGTTTGCATCGCAAACTGCCAGGAACAAACTATTGTATCCATAGCTATCCCCAAGTGGCAGTGATCAGGCTTCACAGCTAATAATGTCAACCTCAGGTACAGCACAACAGAACGTTGCCTCCTTGTTCACCATGGCTGGGGGTGTGTTGGCATCGTCCAGCACTTACTATACAACCACTACTGTGAACATAGGATTTTCACTGCCTAATTTTTACTAGCTCTCCAAGCCTCTTTTCCTAGTTTGCCTTAGTCTGGAATCTCTGCTGAAGCATAACTTCCAGTATCACAGCACAGAGCCACCGCAGAACAAATACTTAACTGGAACCGTAGTGGCAAATTCTGAGCAGTTTACATCAGTGCTTTCTAGCATTGCAGTATGCAAATACATGGCTGGGGCATCTTGTTAAAATGCAAGCTCTAGTGGACTGGAATGAGACTTGTAACCTAGTACAACCCTGGGGGGCACTCTGAACAGCAAGGGTTTTGACTGATGACTGGAGACCCTAGGTACCCTAGGAAAAGCACTCTTTCTGCCTTAAGGAGCTCACAGTATTGTAGATGAAATAAATAAGAACAAGTAAATGAGACAACACATAAGTATAACTTGAATATCTGATTTTTATATGTATTTGATTTCTTCACCAATAAAACATTTTTCCTAATTAGATAAAATCTCTCCCAGGTAAGCATCTTTTTCATTTTTGATAAAGTGTCTAGAAAACCACTGTGGACCTAGTAGCTGATTAGAAATGCCCACTAACTAACATCACCACAGGTCACTGGAAAATACCAGATGAAAATTCCAGGAGCTGAGTAATTTATTCTTGTGATAAAATTCCTTTTAGTAATGGGTGTGCTGAATGGCTGGATGGTGACTTACTTTGTATCTCCAGTGACTCCCTAAATATCTGCTACTTCTTATTCTGTTGTTGTGAAGTCTATCTGTCGCATAGCTGTCCTGTAAGACAGAATAGAACTGCTTCAGAGGGTTTCCCAGAAGTTAGTCGACTTGAACTGCTGACCTTTTGATTAGCAGCTGAACTCTTAACCACTGAGAAACTAGGGCTCCTTGCTACTTCATTGAAAAAACAACAACAACAAAAATACCTTGTCATCAAGCTGATTCAGACTCACGGCAATACTATAGGACAGAGTAGAACTGCCTCAAAGAGTTTCTAAGGAGCACCTAGTGGATCTGAGCTGCAGACCTTTTGGTTAGTGGCCGTAACACCTACCTACTATGCCATCAGAATTTCCTGGTACTTCATAGGGAGAGTTAAAATAATAAGCAAAGAAGAATTGCCATGGATGTCAACTCTTTCTATTGTTCTTACTTATTTCATCTACAATACTATAAGCTTCTTAAGGCAGAAAGCTGAGCTGCTCCATATGGTTTTCAATGGCTGGTTTTCCATCAGTAGATCACCAAGCAGTTCTTCCAAGATGCTTCTGGGTTTGCACAGAACTCAACAGGCAGAGCAGGGGCAGACAACTGATTTAATGCCTGAGGGAGGTCTTGCGAGTTTCACGGCGAATGGACAGAGTGCAGATGGATAATTCATGGGTTTCCTTCTATTAGACTGGAGTTTGGGAGTAAGAAAGCAGAACAAAATGAAAGCAATGAACCACTAGCCCTAAGTGACTATTCAAAAATACATTAATCAAAATTAATGAAATATTAAAGTTCAGTTTTGTAGCTGTACTAGCTATATGCTAAATGCTCTATAGCCACATGTGGCTAATACTTGTGATATTGGACAGCACAGATACAGAACATTTCCATCACTGTAGAAAGTTCTGTTGGGCAGTGCTACTTTAGAGGCAGGAAAGGAATTAGAGCTCTGATGAACTGGCAATTGGGAGTTACAGAAGAGATGTTTAAATAGATACCAACAGTTAACCTGGAGGAGAAAGATAATGAAATGAGGCAGTTCCAATTGCTTTTAACTTTTTAGTTTTGTAGGAGGGGAGAGGAAGGATAGTGTGGTGAGGTACAGGGGAATAGGTGAGTCTCATGGGTTGTAGAGCTGCTGAACCAAAGCAAGTTCACTCCACTTGTCACTGCAGCCAAAAATTCAGAGACGGTAAAGCGTTCAAGGAATGCTTTATTAGCAGTTAAGCTGGCAAACCTGGGAGACAGGGAGAACAGCTTCTTCAAATCTGTCCCGTTTGGGTTACATTTCCAGTGGTTTTTATAGTCAGATTTCAAAGGGATCGGCATCTCAAGATTGTCACAGAACAATAACCAGAACTCACAAAATTCTGTTACATCATGAGATTCCATTACATCTTATCAAACACTGTTATCTCTCTGAGATAATGAGGTCTTAGTCAAGTTACTTCCCCAGAGACAGGGAGAAGAATGCAGACCTGCTAATTCAGTCTAGGTGTGATAACTGGGGCAGAGGATGGAATGTAGTTTAATAACCTAGGTAACTTTTGTTAGATTCACTAACAGTAGGAGAGGGACAATACATAGTACAGCATCTCATTCAGTCTTCTCAGCACAGCTGTTGCTAGATGGCATTGAGTTGGCTGTGACTCATGGAGGCCTTGTGTAAGACAGAGCGAAAGGTTGCCCAGCCCGGCATCGTTTTCGTGATTGTTGGTATGTCAGAGTCCAGTTGTGATCCATAGGATTTCATTTTTGGAAGCAGATTGCCAGGCCTTTCTTCCTAGCCTGTCTTACTCTGGAAGCTCTGCTGAAACCTGCTGGTATTTGAAATACCAGTGGCACAGCTTCTAGCATCACAGCAACACAAAAGCCACAACCGTACAACAAACTGAAGACAGGGTGTAGTCCTGACACAGAGCTGATGTTTTGTATATACTGTTTTCTTCGAAAGGTAACACAGAAATGCTAGAGAGGTAAAATGTGGGAGGAAACCAAAAAAAGATAAAGAGAAAAATTAGTTGCTCACAGTGTTATGGATTGAATTACTTCCCCCCAAAATAAGTATTATGAATCTTAGCCCCTTTAACTGTGGTTGTAATCCCATTTGGGAATGAGCTTTCTTTGTTATGTTAAGGAGACCATATTAGTGTGGGTGTGCTTTAAGTTAATCTCTTTTGAGACATAAAAGACATTAAACAATTAGGCAAACAGAGATGGGGAAGACAGATGCCACATCACATGGAGGTCACCAAGGAGCCAAGAATCATGGGACCTATGGATGCTAAAGTGAAATGAGGACCTTGCCCCAGAGTCCACACAGAGAATGCTCTCCCCTAGAGTCAGCACCCTAAGGTGAGAAAGGAGCCCTGGTGCTGCAGTGGTTAAAAACTGCTAACCTAAAGTTAGCCGTTCAAATCCACCAGCTGCTCCTGTATACACAGGAAGGGACAGGAAAGCTGAGTGAATGGAAACGGAGAACTCAAGCTTGAGAAGGGGAGAGATTGACAAGTTGCAGGCTTGACAACCAATGTCACAAAAACAATAGCACAACTTGACCAAGGCAAAGTCACAGGAGCTTCAGACACATCCAGACTCCCTGAGGGACTGAATTACTGGGCTGAGGGCTGGGGATCACAGTCCCAGGGGGCATCTAGCTCAGTTAGCATAACATAGTTTATGAAGAAAATGTTCTATGTCCCACTTTGGTGGGTAGCACCTGGAGCAAAGGAGAACAAAGAAAATCAAAGACACAAGGGAAAGATTAGTTCAAACAATTAATGGACCACAACTACCACTGCCTCCATCGGACTAAGTCCAGCACAACTAGATGGTGGCCAGCTACTGCCACTGACTGTTCTGAGAGAGATCACAATAAAGAATCGTGGAGAGAGCTGGGGAAAAATGCAGATAAAACTCTAACTCACACAAATAGAACAAATTTAGTGGTATGACAGACTGGAGAAACTGAGAGTATGGCCCTTTGACACCCTTTTAACTCAGTGAAGTCACTCAGGAGGTTCACCCTTCCGCCAAAGATTAGATATGCCCATGAAACAAGCTATAATACACATAGCTCAACCATGTAGCCAAGCCAAGTGCCGTCGAGTTGGATCTGACTCATGGCAACTCTAGGGGCCAGGGTAGAACTGACCCCCAGAATATTCAAGGAGTGCCTTGAATATTCTGGGGGTCAGTTCTACCCTGGCCCCTAGGTTCGCCACTAAATTGTCGCCCATCCTAGGGGCAAGGACAAGAAGGCAGGAAGGGACAGGAAAGTCAGGTGAATGGAAATGAAGGACCCAAGGCTGAGCAGGGGAGAGTGCTGACAAGTTGCAGGCTTGGCAATAAATAACACAAAACAGATGCTCTGTAAACCTTCATCTAAAGTACAATTAAAAAAAAAGTTCTCCCCTTTACCTCCTCCTAAAAGAAGTCTGCAGTTTAGTGGGAAAGGGAAAGACTCGTATACAAACAACTCTGAAGATAAAACGGGATGAAGCCTGTACTAGGGTTTCAGAATATTTGCTGAGTTTGGGGAGAAGGAAGAATTAATTATGACTGGGAGTGTTTCCCATGGAGGTGATAAGCTTTTAGTGGGAACTCAAGAATGGCAAGATATCAACTAGTAAATATTCCTTGTTAGACTACTGCCAGAACTACTTGAGTAAAGGTGTTGAGGTATGACTATATGAGTGGCATATTTTATGGGAGAACTTCAATCATTGGAGGATATGGTTAAAGAGCAGTATAGCAGAAAAAAAGGCTGAAAAGAGACATAAAGATACAGGAGTGAGCACACGAACCATGGCCTCTTCTAACCCGAGACTGAAAGAATTAGATAATTCCCAACTACCGCTATTCACCTTTCTGACCAGGGACACAATGGAAGGCCTTGGGTAGAATGGGAGAAAACGCTAGAATAAAATTCAAATTCCCAAAAAATGCTGGACCTATTGGACTGATACAGACTAGAGGAACCCCTGAGACTGTATCTCTAAGATACTCTTTGAACTTGAAACCAAGCCTATCTCTAGAGATTAACTTTTAGACAAATGACAGGTTGACCTATAAACATACAGTATCACCAGTGGGTAATTTGTCAGGCTGTTGCTTGTTCCCTTAAGCAAGCAATTATATGATACCAAATAGTCAACATTTATGCAAAAGCAAGGATGAGAAAGGAAGGAGCAAAAGGAAAGCTAGACCAATGGAAACAGAGCAAATAGACTAGAAATAGTGAGAATGCTGACACCTTGTGAAAATTGTAGCCAACGTCACTGAACAATTTGTATAAAATTTGTTAAATGGGAACCAATTTGCTGTGTAAACTTTCACTTAAAACACAGTTGACCATTACTTAAAAAAACACAAGAGCTAAGAGTTTTGCATTCCAGGTTCAAACGTTTGGGGTTTTACTCTATAGTGAATGGAATTATCACCAAAGCCTCTGCGTGGTGGACAGAAAGATCAATTAGAACCCTTCGGTAACGGTGCAGGAGTCAGGAGATAAAGATCTGCCCAAGGAAAGGAGCAAAGGATGCGGAGAAGAGGCCGGTTTGAGGCACACTGTACAAGAATTGGAAATCTGGTGGTATAGTGGTTAAGCACTAGATCTGCTAACCAAAAGATTGGCAGTTCAAATCCATCAGACCCCCCCTTGGAAACTCTATGGGGCTGTTCTGTCCTATTCGATAGGGTCACTATGAGTCAGAAATGATAGCCCTGGGTTTGGTTTTGGTTGTTTCTGTAGAAGAACTGGAAACCCTGGTGGTCTAGTGGTTAAGTTATACATCTGCTAACCAAAAGGTCAGTAGCTAGACTTTGCCAGGTGCTTCTTGGAAACTCTATGGAACAGTTCTATTCTGCCTTATAGGGTCACTATGAGTCAAGATTGACTTGATGGCACTGGATTTATTTATTTATGGTAGAAGAATAAGGAACCTGAAAAGTTGGTAGGATGTTGAAGGGACAGATGAAGCAACTGAAATTTTGGCATTGCTGTGAAAAATGCCGGAGGCAGCAGAGAAGAAGCTTTGTGTAGCGGAGAAAGGGTGTGGGAAAGAGTGGAGTGACTGTTTTGGTCTTGTGGTATTCAAAGTGTTTTTTGAGTATTGATGTAGAGAAGTTCAGCAGTTAGAATGAGTGTTTGGAGCTTTGAAGGGCAATCAGTTAGGGCTAGCACTGCTGAGTCCAGAGATGAGTATTATTGACAACAAAAGAATGATTTTTGGAGAGAAAGGGACTAGCAAGTCCCTTGTAAAAACTAGCAAGTCCCTTATAAAAACTACACGTGTTTAAATTAACCTTATCATGCTGGAGAAACACTTAGAAACAAAAGCAATAGCATTTACTAAACATAATTGCATCTGGACAGAAAAAAATACTTAAAATGGAAAAATATTAATGGGTTAAGAAAAGACAGTTCTGGAGAACTGTATATACCCTTCTCAGAGTTTAACTTAAATAATTGCTTATTGATGGATTTAAGAACCCCTTATTACCGAGGCATTTTATATTTTATAACAGGTCTCACTGGAAGGTTGCAGAAACACAAACACAGGCACGCACACGCACACGCACACACACACACAACACATGTATAGTCTGACAGTTAAGTCTGCAAACTCGATTGTTCTAAGTGCTACATACCTCATTGCTGAATATTACTATGGTCAACTTCAGAGTACTTCTCTTGGGAAGCTGTGTACCAATGCCGGTGCCTGCTCCACCCTTCAAAGCAATTTTGAAACTTTTTTTCTGGAATGGCTGTTGTGCATGCTGTCACGGTGGCAAGTTTGCCAACTTACTGCACAGTTGTCTGTGAGGGAGTTTTTAGCTAGTAAACAAAAAAACTGTATTGAAACACCCTTTCTATCACCTGATCTGTCCCTCATTGACTTTTTTTCTTTATCTAAAGGTAAAGGAAATATTGAAAGGAAGACGTTTAGGACACCAAGGGTAATATGAGACCGCACCAGAAAATGAGTTCCAAAATTGCTTTGAAAGGTGGACTAGGCGCTGGAGTCGGTGCACGGCTTCTCAAGGGCAGTACTTTGAAGCTGACCACAGTGATAGTCAGCAATGAAATACGGTAGCACTTTTCCTAGGATGAGTTCGCGAACTTAATAGTCAGTCCTTTTATGTATTGCAATCTGAATATTTGGATGTATTTGTCGGGGTAGAGAACTGCCTGGGCAGGTAATGAACTGAAAAATGGTTTTGTCTGCCGCACTTGAGCCCTTCTAAGGATAATGTAGACTGGGAAGACAGGCATGTCTGTCTTTACACCTTAATTTGAAGACGAATTTCCTAACAGTCAGAAATGCCCAACAATGAAATGGACTTTGAGGCCTTCAAACTTCCCATGTCAAGCGGTGTTCAAGACAAAATCTGACTGGCCACTTGTAAAGGAAGTCCTAAACGGCATTCTTTCTTTGAGTGGGAAGTTGGCCTAAACGACAACCTAATAGTTGTGAGTTCTTGACACTGTTTTTAAGACTAGGAGCTAAAGATTGCATTAGGCATGGTACTATTAGAGGATGAGTTTTATTCTCTGGTTCCCGGGGTGGCAAACCTGTTGTTGCATCTCTTAGAACCCAAAGTTGAAAGGACCACAGCCAAGACAGCCAAGTGCCATGGAGTCGGATCCAAACAAGAGCTTGTAAATAACCTTAGGGCGTTTCATCTTTCCTCACAATTCCTATTTTCTTAACTTTTTACATTCCCAGTGCCTGGAAGCAGAGATAAGAATGGAAATATTTTCATGAGTGTTTTATTTTGTTTGCATTTCAAAGGCAGCCATAAAGAGAAGCTTTACTTTTAAGCTGTATCTTTAAAATTTTATTTCAAGCCAATTCTTGGAGTTTAAGTGGAAAAATTATCAAAACATATTTATGTTATAATAATGAAGACTTGATATCGGTATGGAATGTTCTATTTTTTTTTAAATTTACTGTAGTACTGACAGATTTGTCTATACATAAGTTGTACACTTCATCATTTAACTTATCTATGTTTTCATTTGAATCTTAATCTAATTTCTGCACTCTGAATATGTACTTGTGCTTGCTATTATCATAAAACAAGTCAAATTGAGTACGGCAAAAATGAAGTCTTTTAAAATCTTAAGTAAAACAAAGATGAAGTATAACTACTTACTATCTTGTACAGCAGAAATTTTGTAGTAGATTAAGAAAAAGATTGTGGTTCCACCATTTGATAATCATAAAGCCAATATATATATTTTTAATTTTTATTTAACATGACTGAGTGAAAATGTACATTCACGTATAAATTTACATGCCCACCTATATGCAGCTTCCACTGCTCTCCCTGTCCGGTGACAGCACACTATTCCTCTCTGCTCCATGCATGTCTCATCCTCCCAACAGTCTCCTTTCCCCTCCTCTGCATCCACTCCCCTTCCTCCAGCCAGAGGTCAGCAAGATGATATCCTATAGATGTATAGAACCATAAAGTGCTTCCAATATATGGTCACTCTGCATTGCCAAGTCCAATCCATTCCTGTCCAAAGAGTGGACCTTTGTTATAATTTATGGGAAAGGGCAGCATCAGGGCCGGGGGCCATGCTCTCAGAGGAACCCCCAAACCTCTGGACCATCAATTGAAGTCTTTTAGTGGAGATCTCATGATGCACCCCTTTTTATTCTTATGTTGCCAGTGAGACTCCTCTCTGTGACTCCATCGTGGCTATCGCTGGTGGTGGTCGGGCACCATCCGGTTCTTCCGGTCCCAAGTCGATGTAGGCACCCACTCTTGTGGGTCTCTCTGTCTTCTCGGTTGTCTTTACCTCATGTCATTTTGGTCCTCTGTGAGCATCCGTTCCTGCTGAGTTGGGACAATTTGCTGTGTCCTCGGATGGCAGCTTGGCAGCTTGGCAGCTCATAAAGCCAATATTAATCCACTTCCTAGTCTCATTAATAAAAGGCGCATTTGCATCTGTTTTTTCAACAATAGGTGGCACTAGTGCCCAAGTGTCTCATCTTTATTCAGGGCAGCAGACATATTAAGAGGTGAGAGGGGAAAAAAGATACTCAAAATGTCTGAAGAACAGAAATTCAATTCTGATTAATACAGATATTGGGGAGCCGTGTGAGATAAGAGTAATTCTGAAATAGGAAGATGATTCAAATTACTAATGTAAGTGCCTAAATAGATTAGATGGTCTGACGCTGTACTGAAAGCAACACAGCTTTCCTGGAACATGTCTAACTAGAAAACTTACCAATTTTCAAAATAAATGCTAAAGAATGGAGGACCCCAAGGATTGCATCTTCTCCTACTGCAACACTGGGGGAGGCAGAGCTGTAGAAGGACACGTGGCAGAAAAAAGGAGAGAATTCTAGGAATAATTGGATGCTCTAGGTACCTGAAACTTAAAAAAAAATAATGCTATACTCGTTCTGCCAATCTCTTCCTAAAAGGTATAGCAAGCCTGGTGACCACATAGATTACTAAGAAAATGTGCTCTGGGAAGGAAAAGCCCCATGAACATGATGAAACAAGGGCTTTTCTTTACATTTTAGATTTCATTCTCTACTACACGTAAAACTTGAATTGCTTTTAAGTTTTTTCTTTTCACTAAAATCATTATCAAAATAAGAACACAACAATTAATGGATTCATTTAATACCTCTGGGTCTCCCTTATTTGTAAAATGAAAGGACCAAACTATTTTTGGTTTCTTATTATTTTGTGATTTTGTATATAACAATGATATGTAATGATATTTACTGCAAGATTTAAAGAAATGTAATACTCAAAGTATAACCAAATATTTCATTAAGTGAATCTGTAACATTTTTCTCTTTCTAGCTTTTAAGTTGACAAATTAATTTTGAATATTTTTCTAAAGTCAAATATCTGCAAGAGTACAGTATTTAGGTATCTCTGGACTTCCATGACCTTTGGAGTAAAAATATCTTACTTTGAATATGTTCACAATATTTGGTTGTATTTTCTTAAAAAATCTTTCATCTTTCCATTACTTTCTTGCCCTGTTTGTCTAGTAAAGCTATGAATATGTGTAAAATGGTAATTTTATCAAATACTTAGGAGTAGCAACCCCACTTAGCAATTCAGTAAGTTTTGTAACTCACCTTTGACACCTCTCAGTGACACTTTGGAAGATGACTTTGCATCGTGGATTGAATTGTGTCACCCCAAAAATGTGTGTAGTAAATTGGCTGGGCCGGGATTCCTGTGTTCTGTGACTGTGCCCCATTTTGTGATTTTATAATGCTGTAAATTCTAATCTCTGCCTGTGGTTAACAGAGTGGATAATGTCAGAGAGGATTAGGGAGGGACTGTAAATCCCTTCCTAAGGTCACTTCCCTGCTCCACTGTAAAGAGAGTTTTCATGGAGTATGGTTTGCACCAACTTTTATCCTACAACAGGTGGAAGGAAAGGGAAGTAAGCAGAGAATTGGAAGTGTCACACCATCAAGAAAGCAACACTGGGATAAGAGCATGTCGTTCAGACCTGAGGTTCCTATGCCAAGATGCTCCGTGACTGAAGACTGATACAACACAAGGACTTTTGTCCAGAGCCAACAGAGGGAAAGCCTTCCCCTGGAGTGCAGACCCTGAATTCAGGCTTGTAATCTACCGAACTGTGTATGACTAAAACAGAAACTGGTATTAAGACAGTGGGGTGCTGCTTTAACAAATACTTATATTGTGGAAGTGGTTTTGAAACTGAATGGATAGATGACTCAGAAGGAAACGAGGAGAAACGTTAACACCAGTGAAGGTGCAGATGGTGAGAAATGAGCAGCAGAGGACTGGTGGCAGTAGCAATGGCAGCAGCAGAACCAGAACAGCTTGAGGCAGCTCTGGAGCTGACCTGCAGAGACCTAGACAGTGAGGGACCTGCGTGCCTGTGTGTGGGAGGCTTCCTGGCAGAGTGGAGTGCCTCTGGGCACTTGAATCAGTGGAGCTACAGAGCTTTAGAACACTTGCCCAGTAGGTCTGAGGCCTGGGCCATGAGGCCACAGGAAGCAGAAACTGAAGAGCCCAGCAGCATCAGAAGCCGAGCTACCTCAGTCTCAAAAGGAATGGCCATGACCTCAGGGGCTTGAAAGGGTGGAGCCATGGCTTCCTGTGTTTGTAAGGATGGAATTGCCACTCAGCTGGGCTTATGGTGCACCTGAAGCTGAGGGGGCAGAGTTGCCATCCAAGTGGGCCTTGAAAGCAGAGTTGTGCTTCAGGACCAAGGGGTTTCCACTCACAATCTGGAGAGTATGGCCAATAGCTAGAGTCTACAGAGCAGGGCTGTTGTGTAGAATGTCTCATAAAACGGAAGATTATTTTCAAAGCTTTGAGGGCCGTTGTATTGTGTTCTGTCAACTTGCATGTTGCCTGCTACTGCCTTCTTTCCCTGCAATTTCCCCCATTTGTAATGGAAGTGTATAGCTTGTGCCTTCCTGTTGCACTGTTGTACTTTAAAGGCAGATAACTTATAGTCTCGATTTCACAGGTGTAGAGAAATTTTTGTATTTGGGACTTGAAACTGATTTAAGGCTCTTGGTATCATATGGGATGAACATGTTTTTGTTTGGACTTTTGCTAAAATGAGATGAATATACTGCATATTTCAAAAATGTGAATTTTGAAGGGCCAAAAGGTAGAATGTCATTGACTAAATTGTGTACCCCCCAAAATATGTGTAGTAATTTGGCTAGGCCAGGATGTAGTTTGTGTCTGTCCTCCATTTTGTGATTTTCTGATACTGTAAATCCTAATCTCTGCCTGCGGTTAACAGAGTGAATTATGTTAGACTAGGGTGGGACAGTAAATCCCTTGCTAAGGTCACCTCCCTGCTCCAGTGTAAAGGGAGTTTCCCTGGAGTGTGGCTGCACCACTTTTTATCCTACATGAGATAAAAGGAAAAGGAAGCAAGCAGAGAATCGGGAACGTCACACCATCAAGAAAGCAGTACCAGGATAAGAGCGTGTCCTTCAGACTTGAGGTTCCTGTGCCAAGATGCTCCCTGACCAAAGACTGATGTCACAATGACTTTCCCTCCGAGCCAACAAAAGGAAAGTCTTCCCCTGGAGTGGGCACCTTGAATTTGGACTTGTAACCTATTGGACTGTGTAAGAATAAACTTTCCTTTGTTAAAGCCATCTACTTTGTGGTATTTCTGTTAGGGAAGTACTAGCTGACTAAAACATCTTGAAAAATAAAGCATTAAAAAAAAAAACTTTTAAAGACACATGCCACTCACATAATATCATTTTAAGGACTAAGATGAAATTCTCTATTTATGTAAAATCTTTCAAAAGCCTGACTGCATTTGAAAATTATCTTCATTTGTACATATGTTTCTCTAAGTAGATCCTAAGTTACCTGAAACCAAATTATTTTCATGCATATTTCACTTACAGTATTTTTCCTCTACTTTCTCTGTTCTTTTTTCCCCTGCTTCTCTCTGAATTTCTATTAGTCTGGTATAACACCTCCCAGATTGATTCTGATCCCTTCTGGGATCTATAATTTATGTTCTCAAGAAACTTAGGGCTTTTTTCATTCTGCACATTTGGTGTTGTATGCCATGGAGTTAATTCTGGCTCATAGCATCCCGCGTGAGAGAGAGAAACTGCTCCCTGGGATTTCCTAGGTTGTAATCTGTAGGTAAGCAGGTTGCCAGTCTTCTGGTTAACATCTGAGAGCTTAACTGTTGTGTTACCAGGGCTCCTTGCATATCAGCTACTGTCTTTTAACTGCTTTCTTCCAGGACTTTATTGTAATTTCTCACATGCTGATGGACCCCTTGGTTTTCTTACCATTTTTTGGGCTTATCATTAGAAAAATTGCCTTTAGTAAAATTTTAACAGAGTCTTAGAAGGGAGAAAAGATAAATATGTACATATAATCTGTAACTGGACTAAAAAATACTTTTAAGGTTATTTTGGTTAGAATAAAAAGATACTAACTTAGATCAGTACTTCTTAAAGTTTAGTTCTCCGACTAACACCACCAGCAGCCCCTAGAAACTTCCTAGAAATGCAGAATCTTGGGCCCATCCTGAACCTACTCAGAAACTCTGGGGATGCAGTCCAGCAATTCAGGATTTAACAAGCTCCCCAGGTGGTTCCATTGAAAAGTAAAGTTTGAAAGTCACTGATTTAGACAATTAGATCCTTCTTGAGAATACTATTTCTTTATTACTCACTTTGTCTTTATATTAAGTTAATTTTTGCTGTTCTGTTTGTTTCCTTCTGTTTACTTTTTATCTTCTTTTTAAAAGTTAAATAGAACACTTAATTTTTAGTTTTTATTCTTTATTATCACAATCTTCTGTCTTTTAAATTTCCTTAATGTATTTTTTGATATATCCTTGTATTATTCATTCATATTTTTAATTTTTCATTAGATTTCTTATTTGATTTATTTTTCAGAAGTTCTTGTAAAATTTTATTTTTATTGTGATTAAGTGAAAGTTTATGATCCTAGTCAATTTGCCGTATAAAACCCCAAGCACCCACCTCTATGCAACTCTAGCTTCTCTTCTCACCCTGTGAGAGCACACTCTTCCTTTCACCTTGTGCTTCCAATATCCACCCAGTCAACACTTGTTCTCTCCTCTCTTCTTTCTCCATTCTCCTCTCGCCCCTAGAGAGAAACCAGTTGGACAGCCTCATGTATATACTAAACCACAAAGTATGCACACTGCGTGTATCACTCTATGTCCCATAGTCCAGTGCTATTTCTGTCTGAACTCTTGGCTTCAGTACTGGTTTCAGCTCTGAGCTAGCAGCAAGTTCAGCGGGCATATTCTCAGGGGATCCTCCAGGTTGTCAGACCATCAAGTCTGGTCTTTTGGTAGAGTTCTAGATCTGCACTCCCCTTTTTCTCCTGCTTTGTCAGGGACTCTACATTGTGTTCCCTGTCGGGGCTGTCTTTGGCCGTGTCTAGGCACCGTCTAGTTCTTCTGGTATCATGCTAATGTAGTCTCCCAATTATACAGACCCTTCTGTGTCTGGGCTCATGTTTTCCTCATGTCTTTTGATGTTCTTGGTTCCTCCAGGTCAGCTGGGACAGCTGATGTTCCTTAGATGGCAGCTTACTGGCTTTGAAGACCCCGCCACTGTGAGATGTAGAACAGTTTCTTAGAAAAAAACTAGTTATGCCAATTTACCTCGATGCCCCCTGAAACCATAGTCCCTAGACACCTGTCCCTGCTACTCTGTCCTTTAAAATGTTGGGCTGTATTCAGAAAACTTTTTAGCTTATGGTGTGGTCCAGTTGTGCTGACTTGCCTTCTACTGCTTGAGGTCACTCCCTTCACCCAACTGAGTTCTTATCAACTATCTAATGTATGAATAACCTTCTTCCTCCCTCTCCACCCTTGTAGCCATCGAAAAGTATTTTCAGAATTTCTAAAATGTCCAAATTTAGACACTTTTGTTTACATTTTTGTTATTGCTTTGTCTTGTGTTTAGAGAATTAGCCCTGTGTGATATCATTCCCCTGAAGTCTAGAGACTCGCTTTATATTACTTTTTGCAAATATTCCAGATGTAGTTGAGAATAATATATATTTTCTAATTATTGAATGCATTCTAGTTACATGCAATAACTCAGAATTATTTGTGGTGTTGTTCAAATCCTTCTGTAGCTATAATTACTATTTTTCTTTGTTTGCTTGACCTGACTTATCTCTTTGAGAAAGATATACTGAACTCTTGGCTCCCAGCCCCAACCCCACCTACCTTTTAATTATAATTTGTCACTTTCTTGCTGCAGTATTGTTTTCTGTATATTTTGAGGTTTACAAGTTTTGCAATTATAGTAACTAGTGCACAGAATCTTTCTAGAAGCATGTAGTGATGTATTACTAATAATGTTTGCAGTCTGAGAATCATTTTTGTCTGAAATGAATATACCCACTTATCACATGTGGACATGATTAGGTTCCAATGACCAGGTCATAATGCAAAAGTTGGTGTTATGCAAAAATGAAATATGGTCACATCAGAAATATTATGTAGGACAGATGTATTCCTCTGCACACAAGAGGCAGAAAATGTAAGTGGACACGGTTTGTCCCATTAGTCATGAAAGGTTACTGCTGGATGTAACATAAGTCAGCAAAATAGTCAGGAGATTTTTTTTAAAACTATTGTTGTAAATGCAAAATGTCAAATAATGAGATAGTCAATAGTCAATAAGTGTTGTAAATGCAAAGCGTCAGATAACGAGATAGCATAGCTGCTCCAGCTATCTTATTAGTTTCCTGGAACGTTTTCTGCTATCTCATTAGTTTGAAATTTTCCATGTCCTTATGTTTTAATGACTTATGTGTGATCCTTGTGAACTGCGTATGGCTGGATTTTGCCTAAATCAATGAGGTCATCTGTTTCATCTGGTAAGTTTAGTTCCTTTACTTTCTTTGCAATTACTTTTCAGTTTGTTTCAGTAATTTTGCTGCTTTCTATTTGTCTAGATTTTCTATAAGTTTTCCCTCCTTCCCCCTGGAATAATTTTCCTTTTTCTTGAGTAGAAGTTTCTCTTATTAGTGCTATTAATGGTAAACACTCTCAGTTTTTAATTTATCAGAGCATGTCTTTATTTCATCCTTTTTCTTGAAAGATAGATTTTTCTGGGTCTGAGATCAGTAATTTTTCATTCTCAGCATTTTGAAGATATTTGACGGCTTTTTTGTTTTCATTGTTGCTTCTGAGAATTCTGCTTATTCTCTAATTGTTGGTTCTTGGTGATCTATCTTTCCTATTGCTGATCCTTTTGCTCTTACAATATTATGTTTATCTTTGATGACTAGCAGTTTCTTAAAATGTGTCTCTGTGTTTTCTTTTTACTCTTTTATTTTCTTGCTCAATTCATGTTGTGTTTAAATTTGTAAATCATGTCTTTTACTAGTTCTGAAAAATTCTAAGTCATCTTTTCAACTGCTATCTCTTTTCTGTCCTTTTTTATTCTTCTATTAGACCCTTATTTTCTATTCCCTCAGTGTACCAATGTCTCTTTCAAATTTTCCACATTTCTTGTCCTTCTATGCTGAATTTGAGTAATTTCTTCAGCTGAGTCTTCCAGTTCACTGATTTTCTCTTCAGCTATATTTTCTGTAGAAACTCTGCTGGCATAGTGGGTTAAGTGCTAAGTCTGCTAACCGAAAAAGATTGGCAGTTCAAATCTGCTAGGTGCTCCTTGGAAACTCTATAGGCAGTTCTAATCTGACCTCTAGGGTTGCTATGAGTCAGACTCCATGGCACTGGGGTTTGTTTTTTGTTTTATATTTTCTGCTGTTTAATCTGTTGAGTATTTAAATTTCAACAATTCTGTTTTTATTTATAAATTAGAAATGTTTTGTTTTTTATTATTTTATCACTTACTAATTTTTGTGATTTCATTTAAGCATTATAGGCCTATTAATTTTATAGCATTTTTGTAGTAATTTAAAAATGATATTCCCGAGCTTCCTAATGTATTTTGATTTTGCTGACTGTCATTCATGGCAATTTTTTTTTTCTTTTTTGCTCCTATGATTTTTGATTGGGTGTTCATATCTGCCTGATCTTAATATATAGATAATCTGGGGAATCTGAATCAAAGGTTTATTTCTGGCTTTCAAAGGTTTATTTCTGCTGAAAGCCAGAAATAAACCTTTGATTTACAGCCCGAGTGAAATACACCTTTCATTAGTAATGTTCTGGCTAAATGTCTTCCATTTAACTTCCCTGCCTTTTGTCTAGGCTAATATTACCATTTACCCCAGGGCAATTCTACGTTTTGCCTATGTTTACGGCACACTGCTTTTAGGTGTTCATTCTGAATTAGTTAGAACAAACTAGGCTGCGTTGTTTTAAACAACGCAAAAAATTCTCAGTGGCTTAAAATAGCAGCTGTTGATTTTTCACCTCTACAAAGCCTACAGCTGTAGGTCAGAGTACCTGTGTCTTCAAGTCACCTGTCCTCCATGCTGTGAATAAAAAACCCAGCCAAGGTTACTTTGCTCTTGTTATTCCACTACCTCTGCCTTCATGCCTAAAGGGAAAACAATGAATAGAGAATCTTATTTAAAATCTTTACCAACTCAAAGGTGATACCAGCTTATGTTTCAATGACTGGAACTAGTTGCATCACTGGGGGCCTGAGATATACAGTGTGGTCCCATGAGTGGGAGGCAACACACAGTTGTGTATCTAAACGTAAAGAAAGATATTTGAAAAAATACAGAGCAAACAGGATTGGCAAAAGTAAATGAGTTTTTAAAAAGTTTTTAAAAAATTTATAAGGCTCACATTCTATCATTAACAACTGATCTTTTAGAGTTATCAAGTATTTTCAGATTCTTGACTGAGGAGTATTGATAATGGAACTCAGGTAAAAACATTAATTCTAGAAAGCTTAGGATATGTAATATTAGTGGAATTAGTTAAGCTCTTACTAAAATTTAATTTTGTTACTCTTTTTATTAACTGTTTTTCCAGAACATGGTGTTAAAATGTGGAAGTTTGTATATATTTTTCTTTCTAAGCTCTGACATAAGATGAATTTAAGAAATATGTAAAAATGTGATTACTCCTCCCATCTTAACCCAGTATTGCAAGGACAAAGTAGCTGGTGTGGGGGGCTGGAGACCATACTCTCAGGGGAAATTAAGGCCAATTGGCACAACTAGAGTTTTGCTAAGAGAGCCTTCTGCACCCCACCTTGGTGAGTGGTGTCTGAGGTCTTAAAAGCTGCCAGCTGCCATCTGAGGGTACAGCAAATGGTCCCAACTCAGCAGGAACGGATGATCACCAAGGACTAAAACGACATGGGGGAAAAGAACCCAGAAGACAGAGAGACCCACGTGAGTGGGTGACCACATCGACTTGTGACCGGAAGAACTGGATGGTGCCCAGCCACCACCAATGATAGCTGTGATGGAGCTCACAAAGTTGAGTCTCACTGGCAGCACAAGAATAAAAAGAGGTACACCCTGAGATCTCTGCTAAAAGACCACAGTTGATGGTCGAGGGTGCCTCAGGGTCCCCCTGGGAGCATGGCCCCTGGCCCTGATGCTGCCCCTGTCCATAAATCATACTGGAGGTCAACTGTTCACACAGGAATGGATTAGACTTGGTGACACAGAGTGACCATATCATGTGTGCACTTTATGGTTGTATGCATCCATAGGATGTTTGTTGTCCTGCTAACCTCTTCCTGAAGGCAGAGGAGAAGGAGAGGAGGGGATAGGAGATTGTTGGGAAGATAAGACATGTATGGAGCAGAAAGGAAGAGTGTGCTGTCACTGGGCAGGGAGAGCAGTGGGAGCTGCATATAGGTGGGCATGCAAATTTATATGGGCATGTACATTTTTCACTCAATCATTAAAAAAAGTTTCAAAAAAAGAAATATGTAAAAATGGCAGTGCAGGGCCATCTGGCCTCCTCTAACTGCAGGAAGGGGAAAGAAGGAGAATCAGGATCAACAGCCCAAGGCTGATTCCTGTGAGGTGGCAATCAGACACACCTCCTCTTTCCAATGTTGTACCCAATGCTGACACCGCAGCTGCTTCCCTCGGCACGTTCTTCTTCTCTGCTGGGTTTGCTAATACTTTGCAATGACCACACAGAACTCACAGATGGCAATCATGATGACGGGTTTATTGGGGAAGTAACAGATTACTGTTCAGGATCAAGAAGGACTTAGTTGCGTCAGGACATTTTCTCAGCTACAGTTGTCTCTCTGGGCTCTCAGCCCCTTGGCCCATGCCCTACTCTGGCAAATGTTACAAAGCTCTGCTGATAGGTGCCTGGGGGCAACCCACTCTGCCAACAAGCCTCAGTCTGAAAGTGCTCAGCTATCTCTGTGGATCAGTGTGCCCAGCTCTGCCGTGTGCTCCACTCCACCTGCAAGCTTCCTGCCTGAAGGCCTTCAGCTCTCTTTCTCTGTGGGTCGCCACACTTACACTGCAGTTGCCTCACTCAGTGGGCTGAGAAGTCTGATAGTACTGTCTTATTCTGGTCTCCTGCAGCTGCTATTGCCTTTTCACTGTCTCTGGTTTCTGCTGTGCTTGCTGCCTCTTCTTGCTTTCTCCAGTGTTACAGCTCTCTCTGGCTCCTGGATCTGTGAGGTTCTTAGTGCAGGGACCCTGGGTCGTAAGGACGCACTCCGCTCCCAGCTCTTCTTGGTGGTAGCGATGTTGCCCCTTCTCACCTGAGGGCTGGCTGAGCTTAAGCCTAGCAGAATGGCAAAACCGACCAACCTTCTTGCTAGTGTTCCACACACCTTATTTACATGGTCTCACCCCCATAAGGGTGCTATGCGTGTTATTTGCACTGTTAGCAAGTTGTTCAGTCCCCTCGGAGGGCCGCAAGCATTTTCTTTGCGTAGTCCCACCCAGTAATTAGGTAGGAGTTAAAAGACTATGATCAGAAAGGCCATATAAAAGTAATTCATTGCACCACCAAGTATAATAAAATATCTCGATTAACAAAGTTAATTTGATATATGCTATTCTAAATTCTAGTAAGATTTATTAGTATTTCTATTTCTAAGTCTCATGTGAGTTACAGGGTTTTGAATAATTGCTATGTGTGCAGCTGGAAGAAACAATTTAAAAAGGGAAGAAATCTATTACGTCACAACACTATTAAGGAAACAAATATAGAATTACTAGTGTTTAAATCTATTTTCAGTATTTTAAAATTATATGTTGTAAGGAAATGCTAAACTCAAAGAAGCTTATTGAATCTCTAGTTTCTTTGTCTGAGCAGCTGCCAGGGGCTAATGATTATAATCAGTATTATTATTGTTAATAATAATAATTAGTAGTAAAGTCTATCTTCAAATGTGATGCTTTTAAAAATAATATTGAAGATGACAAAATATGTATAATTTTTTCCTCAATAAAGTTTAAGGTTGTAAAACTACATCATAATTATTGTTTCCAACAAAGCACATTGTATTTGAACTGGGATTATTTCCTTTAGTGAAGATATCTAAAGAAAATACTTATGAAAAATACATCAAAGTCTTTGGAATTTTTGAATACAGTGAAAGGTATTATTATTCTAATATTTGTATTTATAACAAGAGAGAAAGATATGTTTGTCTCTTGTATGCATTGAATGTTTGAATTTTCTAGAAGTCAGCTTTATTTTTTGAATGACTAATTGTCCTTAATAACTTAAAATACTCTTCCCCATGATAAGTTTTGGTATGGGATTCTGCAAGTTTTCTAAATACTGACTAGCAAAAAAGGAACAAAAACTCTTGGTGTTTAAGTATGGTATAATAATAAAAAACCAAACCAAATCAATAGCTGCTGAGTCAGTTCCAACTCATAGCAACCCTATAGGAGACAGTAGAACTGCTCCATATAGTTTCCAAGGAGCACCTGGTGGATTTGAACTGCCAGCCTTTTGGCTAGCAGCCGTAGCTCTTAACCCCTACGTCAAGAGTGCTTCTGGTGTAATAACAGGTAACGTAAATTATCACCGCATGCCTGGCATTGATATAATCCTTAGCATATGTGACCACATTTCATCTTCTCAGTTGTGATATGTTGTTGCTGGGTCCTGTCGAGTTGGTTCTGATTCATGGCGACCCTGTGTGCAACAGAACGAAACACTGCCCAGTCCTGCACCATCCTCAGAGTTGTCGTGATGCTTGAGCCTGCTGTTGCAGCAACTGTGTCGATCCATCTTGTTGAGGCTCTTCCTTTTAGCTGATCCTTTGCTTTACCAAGAGTGATGTTGTTCTCCACGTTCCGGGTATGTGAGAGGAAGTCTTGCAGTCCTTGCTTCTAAGGAGCATTCTGGCTGTATTTACAAGACAGGTTTTTTTGTTGTTGTTTTGGTGGCCCAGCTCTTTTTTAGTCTTCCTTATTCATTTTCCAGTTTTCACATGCATGTAAGGCAAATGAAAACACCATGGCTTTGGATCAGGCGTATTTTAGCTCTGAAAGCGACATCTTGGCTTTTTATCACTTTAAAGTGATCTTCTGCAGTGGATTTGCCCAATGTAATGCATTGTTTGATGTCATAAGCACTGTTTCCATGGGTGTTGATTGTGGACTCAAAAAAATGAAATCCTTGACAATTTCACTCTTTTCTGCTTTTGTCATAATGTTGCTTATTGCTGTTGTCAATCTCATATTCATGCAAAATCCGGACAATGAATAAAGAAGACCAGAGAAGAATCAATGGCTTTGAATTATGTGTTGGTAAAGAATGGTGAATACACTGTGGACTGTCAAAAGAACAAACAAATCTGCCTTGGAGGAAGGATAGCCAGTGCTCTGTAGAAGCAAAGTTGGTAAGACTTCATGTTGCACACCTTGGACATGTCATCAGGAGGGACCAGTCCCTGGAGAGGGACATCATGCTTGATAGGGTCAGCAAAAAACAGGAAGATCCTCAAGGGGATGGATTGACACAGTGGCTGTGACAGTAGCCTCAAGCATAACAAGGGTCACGAGGATGGCACAGGAGCAGGCAGTGTTTCGTTACATTGTACAGAGTTGCTGTGAGTTGGAACTAACACACAGCACTTAACAACAACAATATCGCTCCTCTGGGTTGTAGCGGAAGCAGAGTCTCAAACTGATGATTGCTGCGTCTTCAGCACCCCATGGTATGCTGTCATACTATCTTCTTAGTAGCTACCTTTCTCTAGTACTGATCTACCTTATCCGTGGTAGCACTAGCAATGCTGATATATGAGGATGTTTGTGGCAAAACCCTGGTATGGTACAGAAATTAAGTGCTATGTCTGCTAACCAAAAGGCTGGGAGTTCAAATCCACCAGGGCTCTTTGGAAATTCTATGGAGTAGTTCTTCTCTGTCTTGTAGAGTCACTGTGAGTTGGAACTGACTTGAAAGCAGTGGACGTGTGCAATAGCAGCAGTGCACCTTGGGAAAAGACCCAACTCCATTCCCTGAAGCAGCAGGGACATTACTGATACGGGGACTCACCCCATTTTCAGTGGTTCTGGGATTGTGGGAGCAGGAGGAGCAATAGCTTTGATAAAAGGAACCAAAGGGAAGAGAGGGAATGTACTTTTGATGATGTAGGTGCCTACTAAGTGCAAACTAAAAACAGTTCACGTGCTCAGCTCCTAGCTGAAACGTTGGCCATTTGAATCCACCCAGAGGGCCTTCAGAAGAAAAGCAGTGATCCACTTCTGAGGAAAGAGACCCGGAAAACCCTGTGGAACAGTCCTACAGCATGTGGTGCTGTTGTGAGTTGGAATCAGTGGCACTACTGTGCTTGGAACTTTCAGCTGTACAGTCTAGATGCTTATCTTCATTTTACTGATGGGAAAATTAATTTTTGGGAAGGTAAGGTAACCTGACCATTACCCAGCTTAGGTAGACAGAAGTGGACTTCAAATCCAAGCCTGCAGTTCTGGGTCTCTGCTCTCAGACTCTCAGGGTCTTCACCCGTTTGTGGGGTGCGTGCTGTGTTTGTGCTCCGGGCATCCCCACTCTAGCCAAGTAGCTACACGGTGGCCCCTGCAGGGGAGTAACGGAAGGAGAGATGGGCAGGCATTTCTTCCTCTTCCTCTGCCCCAGGCTATGTCTTGGGCAGCATGCCAGGGCTCAGCTCCAGCTTTCCCACCAGCGACCCTGGGTTTTGAGAATACCACCCTCTCCTTCAGGGTAGGGTTGGGTGGTTTCCTGTCGCTGCTACGCTCTGAGGGTATCACCACATCCATCACTTCTGTGAGCAAGTTCTCCCTGCTTCAAACCCTTCACCTGGTCTTCTGTTTCTGTGGCTGCATCCTCACCTCTATCTGAAGTTATTTGACTCTAAAACTGATATTAACAAAACAAAACATCTGATTTAATTTTAAGATAAACTGCTTCTTACCTGCCTTTTTGTCTCTAAAACTGAACTAAAAATTTTGTCTTCCCTTTCTTCCAGCGTTGTTTGAATCTCACCAATAAGATCATATAGGAAAACTGTTTGTAGGGAAAATATACTTTCTGTCACTCAATCTGATAACCTCCACAGGGTTAGGTGGACAACTTGGGCAAAGCCCTTCTCTTTGCGAAGGCTTTTGTCTGGGTAGCTGTAAAAATGCCAACACATGGGCCCTACACATAGAAATTTTGATTTAATTGCCTGGGGCGTGATCTGGGTTTCAAAAGCTTCCCTGTGATTCTACTGCATAGCAGGAGTTGAGGCTTAAATGTTGTTTATGTCCAAGCAAAAATCCAAACCCGCTGCCCTTGAGTCAATTCAGACTCATAGTGACCCTGCAGGACAGAGCAGAACTGTCCCATGTTGTTTCCAAGGCTGTGAGTCTCCACTGGAGCAGACTGCCACATCTTTCTGCCATAGAGTGGCTGGTGAGTTTGGATCACTGGTTAGCACCTACGTGCTTAACCACTGTGTCACCAGGCTTTCTCTGCTATTTATCAGTACTTTCCAAACTAGGTCCTAGAAGCAACAACGTTGGTACCACCCGGACACTTGTAAGAAGTGCACGTTTCTCAGCCTCACTCCAAACCCACTGGATCAGAAAAGACAAGGTGGGGCCCACCTGTCTGTGTTCTAACCAGACTTCTGGGTGAGTCTGACATACGCTAACACTTGAGCACCACAGCTTTAGGTGAATTTGCCAAACTTAAGACATTTCCCTTCCTGCTACCTCTGCTAGCCCTGATTGGGAAAGGGAACCTTTCGTGGTCCCAGCCGCAGTTTGGCCTGCGCTTCCCGCTGCCGTGTGCACACTGCTGTCTGTATGGTTCTCTTAGCTGCTGCTTCCCGCAAGCCACACTGAAACAGCAAGACTGGGACGGATGGGTCTGTCACACATTTACTAAGCAACTACAGTGTGCCAGAAACTGTACGCAGTAGGCACTGTGAGCACAGCGTAAAAAGAGGAGATGGTTTCTTGCAAACCTTATAGGTTGAGGAGGGAGACAGACAAGCAGCTAAGCAAGGAAAACAAACTGTAACACTATGAAGGATGGTCTTGTGCTTGCATAGGTTTTCCAAACTGAGAACAGCCCTATTACTGCTCACAAAACAATGATCACAAGATTTATTCATATGAAGTTTTCTTTTTCACATAACGAAGATCGAGCCGTGGTACAGTGTTTGGGAACCCAGTTTCATTACATGGGTACCATAGCGTTGCTATGAGTCAGAATTGCCTCAGATGCAATGGGTTTTATTTGCGTGAGGCTGTGCTGGTTTCAGTGTGTCCCAGAAGGGGCAGGACCTGACGTGAGACAACTCTTACCCAGGCCCAGGTCTGAAATTCCAGTAGAGGACACAATCCACGTAGCGCCACATTGGGGAGTCTGTGCAGCTATGGCAGATCACAGAAGGGGTTGTAACTTCAACCAAGAACTGGAATTTAGGAAGACTAGAGCTCCGATGGCAGAACAAATGAAACTATAATGTCCTTACCTAGCAGGACAAATGTTCACCTGAGCAATAGTACAGGAGGTCAACTTCTTTCAACGTATATGTGTAATTTCTAAGTCTGGAAAAGCAATACGGAGAATGCCGGCAATTTTGAAGTAATGTTAGGTGTGTCCACAAGAGGGCGCCTATATCCTTTATTTTTATTTTATTTTTTATCGACGTAATTTGTATTTTCATACTGGCTCAGAGTAAATAGAAGTGTGACTTATGCTTTGCTATTGTTTCATGTAGTTTTGACAGTTCTATTATGTTCACAACAGTTACAACATTTTTTCCCTTGAGACTTTAGATATTAGATTAGCCCAAGCCCACACACTGACCAATACATAGAACACAAGAACCTGTGTGTCTCCCAACTGTGTCTTTATAATACATAGGAACTATGCAGTGTGGATTATCTGTAAAAATCTCCCCTTCATTAGCGCCTACGAAAAAGATCTGTCAGTAAAATAACAGCCTCCAAAATATGCTTCTGCCTATTTGAAAGAGTATTTATACAACAGTGAAAACACATGATTGATTCATTTAAAATCATGAAACAGTTGAATGATACATTTTTTTCCCCTACTTGCGCAGTTACAGCATTATGGAGACACTGTTAGTAAGTTCAGACAAGAGTAACATGAGTAACTCTTTTTCAGATCATATCCAAGAAGAAGAAAGGGATTTACTGCCTCAGAGGTGGGAGGGTGGTGAGGAGAATATATGCACAATACAGACACTGCACAGCACACACCACACATACACACACACACACCACACATACTACACACACACACACAAACCACATGCAAACACACACCACACACACTCACATATATACACATTATATACATTTATGCACCCTGTACACACCAAATGCACCACACGCATACCACAAGCATGCACACACACTACACACAAACCACAAACATACACACATACACAGATACACACCACAAACATGTGCACATACATACATACCACACACTGCACACATCAAATACACCATGCACATACATACACACATATCATACACATAGATATACATACACACTCCACATGCAAAGTAACACACACACCACAAACACACACAACCCCCACATCAAACACATAAACACACCACATGTACACATACACTACACTCATGCACACACATCGATCACATATGCACACACACAGTCACATGCTACATACACCACATACATATATACATATGCCGCACATATACACAGAAAAAATGCCACACATCCTATGTACATACCACACACATTCATACACACCATACACAAATACACACAAACTCCTGTAAGTTGCAAGAAGAGTAAGTGAAGAAATCCAAAAACCAAAAAAATCCTTCAGCTTTCTGAATTTAGTATAAAGTTGCAACAGTGATAATGAACTAAGAACAAAGACCAAACCCCAAACCTGGTGCCACTGAGTTGATTCTGATTCACAGTGACCCTACAGGACAGAGAAAAACTGTCCCATAGAATTTCTAAGGAGCATGTGGTAGATTCAAACGGCCAGTGTTTTGGTTAGCAGCCATAGCACTTAACTATTACAGACCAGGATTTCCTAGGAACAAAGAAATAGAAGTTAAATTTCAATGACACTAGACAGAAAATCAGTCCCTGAGGCCTGGGGCTCTTCTATACCTAGTGGTATGATATATTAGGCACATGGATAAAGATTAAACTTTCAGAGCAGATTTTTGCAGTTTTCTCTTTTTCTAAGGAATAATCTTTGCTCTGTCACTGTTACATCTCCCACACAACTTTTTACCTATAAGTTAATATGACATGGACAGTGGGGATTTGGGGGTTAGGCGTTAATTCTATAGAGTTTTCTTCCAAGGTCAGAGATATTCAAACTTCTGAGACTCAAGTGAAAGATCAGCACAGAAGATTATTTTGCTTCCCTTTGTTGTGAGAATTTCTTTCCTTGCAGGATGGAGTCCACAACAAACAACACTTTCTGTGCTGCTCTATTATGCTAAGTATTTTCTCTAGAAGTCTGCTCTGCAGATAGAAACACTCAGTCTTAAATGAGCATACTTGGCCTTCACACGTTGATTATGTTGACATACAGGGCTGTGAGAAGATAGGGGGTCTGCCGTTCATTCTGTGGATTATAATCAGCAGAGATCATGAACGAGAGATATGCTCGTTGGAGCCTCTGAATGTATCTAGTGTGTTCTATATTTTGTCATTATCTAGTGGGTTATTGGAACTGATGTAGTCCATAAGCAAATGCCATATACCACATGTACATACATACACAGCCCATAAACATACAACACACATCCACACTACAGATTACTTGTGTGCATGCGTACCCCACACACATGGATTATACCTCAACATAAAAAGAAAAACAAAAACCCTTAACACTGGACCAACAAGCAACAGCATGATAAATATAGAAAACATTGAAGTTGCCAAGGATTTCATCTTACTTGAATTCAAAATCAATACCCACGGAAGCAGCAAGTCAGGAAATCAAATGGCATATTGCATTAGGCAAATGCACTGCAAAATAACACTTTTAAAGTGTTAAAAAGCATAGATGCAACTTTGAGGACCAAAGTGTGACTTACCCACCGAGCCATAGTGTTTTTGAATGCCTCATATGTATGTGAAAGCTAGACAACGAATAAGGAAGACCAAAGAAGAATTAATGCCTTTGAATTATGGCATTGGTGAAGAATATTGGATATATCATGGGGTGTCAGAAGAAGTCTGTGCTGGAAGAAGCTATCAGGAGGGAACAGCCTCAGGAGAAGGACATCACACTTCGGAACGTAGAGGAAGACCTTCAACAAGATGATTGACCACAGTGGCTCCAACAACGGGCTCAAGTGCCGCGACACTGAGAGGGTGGCTCAGGACTCTGGGCGGTGCTTTGCTTTGATGTACGCAGGGTTGTTAAGAATTGGAACTGACTTGATGGCACCTGACAACACCCACTGGAGTTGTGAGAGGGCAAGACTTCTCATGGGTGGCTTCCTTTCCCTCTTGGTGGGAACGGGAAAATTAGTGAGGCTCACGCTGTTCCACGTGATGTGGGAGCAAGGGCTGGAGGACCTCGTTGTCCGTCCCTCCAGGTAGTTTTAGACAGTCCCCTAAATGCAGCTCCTGAGATGATGGTGACAGTTTCAGAATGGCCACTTCAGTAAGACTACTGTGCATCAGAGACCAGTCTCACTGAGCAGCAACAAACTTGCGGCAACACCTACTCCCTGACTAGCAAATTGGCTTTGTTGGCTAGAAGTTGCCTTTTTGTGTCCTGGAGAACGAGGAGCTCCCGTGAAAGGAAAGATAGATGAGATGTGGCCCTTATCTATTCCTGTTTGTAAAACCAAAACTGGAATGCCAAGTGACAGAAGAAGTGTACCTCCTCCTGCAGAAAAGCTATTTTCTACAAATGCACCATTTTTCTGATGTAAGGGGCTCCATTCTACAAGTTGTTAATTACCACTGAGTCAGCTCTGATTCATGGTGACCCCACACACAGCAGAACTAAGCGTTGTCCAGTCTTAAGCCATCTTTGTGCTTGTTGGCATGCTTGGGTCCATTATTTCAGCCCCACTGTATCTTGAATGCCTTCTAACCTCAGGGCTCATCACCCAGCACTATATTGGACAATATCATGTTGTGGTACATAAAGTTTTCATTGGCTAATTTTGGGAAGGAGATTGCCAGGGCTTTCTTCCTAATTCCTCTTCATCCAGAAGCTCTACTGAAACTTGCCCACCACTGGTGACCCGCTGGTGATTGAAACATTGGTGGCATTGTTTCCAGCATCATACCAACACACAACCTACTGTAGTACAACAAGCAGACAGGTGAGTGGTGAATTTCACAAGTACAAAGCAACAAATTCCTGAACAAGACCATGTGCCCTCCTGATCCTGAGTTCACATTTATTTGTGACACTTTAGGGAAACAGTGGAAGGACAAAAGACAGAGGAGGGTCCTCATGATGCAAAGCCAGAAAGAAGGTGGGCTTCACTCTAGCTGTGAGTCAGAGCTATTCACTGCTACTTAGCACAGCTGAACCAGTTTACCACAACAGTTTGCCATGACAAGTGGGGCAAAGCCTGTGCCTCCAGTGCATGGTGATGAGCATGGTTAAATTTTAAGACCAGGGCATGACACTTATGGATATGGCTTGGCTTAATCTAGTCTGTTGGAATGACCACCTTTCCCAAGTAGGGCAGAACTGGCTTGACATCAGAAGGGCCTGGACTGGGGTGAGAAAGGGAACCAGTGTGCAAGCTTTCAGGAGGCCAGTGCAAGAGGACTCCCAAGAGTGACCATCTCCTAAAATTTGTTCCAGGTGCCTACTTGCCTCATTGCAGTCCTGGCCTGTTTTTAAGACCAAAAATGATTATGTAATTTTTTAAACTGAATTTAATACATTAGTAATTTTGACCTAATATGTAGAAAGACACAGATGCTGAATGAGTTGCAACATAATTTTTTAAAATCTAAAAATTATACAGGAAAATCAAAGTCAAAACAACAATATGATTATTGAGCAGCCTCAAAGACAAGTTGGGTCTTTTTCACTATTGCAATTTTCTGGAGCATAGCTGGCTGACTCAAGTCTAGATATTTTTATGGGAAAAAGGAGAAAAATGTAGAAGTCTTGAACTTGCTTTAGTTTGTTTGATTTTGTATACATATGTTATCTACTGATTTATCATCTCAGAAAAGTGAGGATGGGAGACAAGTCTCAAGTACATTTCATGTGCAAAGTTTTATAAATAGTGCCGTCATTTTTAGGGCTAAGCATTTCAGCCATTGGATGCAGACACAAAAATTACTTGTAAGATATAATTTCCTTGGAAGATGATCTCTTATTCAGTCAAAACGAGGAAAGATGCTCAACTCAGCTCACCAGTGACTAACTGATCAAACGAAGGTATGCTGGGGCAATGATGCCCAGTTAAGTTGGGTCTTGTACTGTTAGTTCTCAGTGATGGCTTGAGACATTTCAATGACTTGCAGCTTGAAAGAGGAAGAAGCCCAGAGAGAAGCATCAGATCTCATACTATTTAAAATAAGAATTTTACACTGATTTTTTTTTTTTTTCCATTGCAGAACTTGAGGGAAAACAAACAATTCATGTACCACCCATTTCTGGTTTCAAATGCAAGTTGCAGTTTCCCACTCATTAAACCTTTGCTATATTTTAAAGCTCTTTGGCTGAGAGTTGATAAAGTGCTTGCAAAGGTTGTTGAAGTTCTAAAATTCTCTCAAAGACCTCACTTTATTATTATTATTTTATTTAATATAACTGAGGGAAAATGTACATTCCCATATAAATTTACACGCCCACCTATATGCAGCTTCCACTGCTCTCCCTGTCCGGTGACAGCACACTGTTCCTCTCTGCTCCATACATGTCTCATCCTCCCAACAGCCTCCTTTCCCCTCCTCTCCACCCACTCTCCTTCCTCCAGCCAGAGGTTAGCAGGATGATATCCTATAGATGCATAGAACCATGAAGTGCATCCAATATATGGTCACTCTGCATTGCCAAGTCCAAATCATTCGTGTCTGAAGAGTGGACCTTCGTTATGATTTATGGGCAAGGGCAGCATCAGGGCCAGGGGCCATGCTCCCAGGGGAACCCCGAAACCGCTGGACCATCAATGGAGGTCTTTCAGTGGAGATTTCAGGATGCACCCTTTTTTATTCTTGTGTTGCCAGTGAGACTCAACTTAGTGAGCTCCATCATGGCTATCACTGGTCTGGTAGCCGGACATCATCCGGTTCCTCTGGTCCCAAGTTGATGTAGGCGCCCACTCATGTGGGTCTCTCTATCTTCTGGGTTGTCTTTACCCCATGTCATTTTGGTCCTTGGTGAACATCCGCTCCTGCTGAGTTGGGACCATTTGCTGTATCCTCAGATGGCAGCTTGGCAGCTTTTAAGACCCGAAACACCACTCACCAATGTGGGGTACAGAGAGCCCTCTTAGCAAAATGCTAGTTGTGCCAATTGGCCTTGATTTTGCCTAAGAGAGTGGTCCCCTGTCTCAAGGACCTCACTTTTTTTTTTATTTAACATAACTGAGTGAAAATGTACATTCACATGAAAATTTACATGCCCCCCCTATATGCAGCTTCCACTGCTCTCCCTGTCCGGTGACTGCACACTATTCCTCTCTGCTCCATACTTGTCTCATCCTCCCAACAGTCTCCTTTCCCCTCCTCTCCGTCCACTCCCCTTCCTCCAGCCAGAGGTCAGCAAGATGATATCCTATAGATGTATAGAACCATAAAGTGCTTCCAACATATGGTTACTCTGCATTGCCAAGTCCATTCCATTCCTGTCCAAAGAGTGGACCTTTGTTATAACTTATGGGAACGGGCAGCATCAGGGCCGGGGGCCATGCTCTCAGAGGAACCCCAAAACCGCTGGACCATCAATTGAGGTCTTTTAGTGGAGATCTCATGATGCACCTCTTTTTATTCTTGTGTTGCCAGTGAGGCTCCTCTCTGTGAGCTCCGTCATGGCTATCACTGGTGGTGGCCGGGCACCATCCGGTTCTTCCGGTCCCAGGTCGATGTAGGCACCCACTCTTGTGGGTCTCTCTGTCTTCTCGGTTGTCTTTTCCGCATGCCATTTTGGCCCTCGGTGAGCATCCGTTCCTGCTGAGTTGGGACCATTTGCTGTGTCCTCGGATGGCAGCTTGGCAGCTTTTAAGACCCCAGACGCCACTCACCAATGTGGGGTGCAGAGAGCTCTCTTAGCAAAACGCTAGTTGTGCCAATTGGCCTGGAATTCACCTAAGAGCATGGTCCCCTGCCCCCCGCCCCAGCTACTCTATCCTTGCAGTATTGAGTTAAGATGGAAGGAGTACTCAAGTAATGCTGAAGTCCACTTAATGTTGTTCTTGTTCCTAATGTGTGCTGTCACCACTTTCTCCCAACTAGATTTCTAGTAACTACCTAAACTAAACCCTCCCCACCTTGCCCTCCCTCCCTCCCTCCCCTCCCTTGCAGCTGTCAAAGAGTCTTTTCTTCTATACACAAGTCTGTTTTTGAGATCTTATCGTAGAGGTCTCATACAGTATTTGTCCTTTTGTCACTGACTACTTTCACTCAACATAATGTCTTCCAGTTGAAACCAGGTTAGGAGATGTTTCCTGGAATCATCGTTATTCTTTATCATTGCGTAGTGCTCCATTGAGTATATGTACCACAGTTTACCTATCCATTCTTCTATTGTTGGGCATCTGGATTGATTCCACCTTTTTGCTATTGTGGACTGTGCCGCGGTAAACATTCTGGTGCATGTGTCCATTGGTGTGAAAGGCCTTGAATCTGTAGGATATATTCCAAGTAGTGAAATTACTGGGTCAAACGGTATATCAATATCCATTTTTTTAAGGAAGCGCTAGATTGCCTTCCAAAGAGGCTGGACCATTTTGCAACCCCACCAACAGTGTAGGAGGGTTCCACTTTCTCCACAGCCTCTCCAGCATTTGTTGTTTTGTGTTTTCTGGATCATGGCCAATCTTGTTGGGGTGAGATGGTATCTCATTGTTGTCTTGATTTGAATTTCTTTAATAGCTAAAGATCGTGAACGTGTCTGCATGTGTTTTTTGGCTGCCTGGATCTCCTCTTTAGTGAAGTGTCTGTCCATCTCCTTTGCCCATCGCTTAATTGGATGGTTTGTCTTCTTCTTCTTGATATTTTGTAGTATCTTATAGATTATGGAGATCAGGTGTCGATCTGACATAGAGTTGCCAAATATTTTTTCCCACTCTGTGGGTGTTCTTTTAATTCTATTAATAAAGTCTTTGGATGAGCAAAAGTGTTTGATTCTTAATAGTTCCCATTTATCTACTTTCTCTTCTGTTGATTGAGGTTTCTTTGACAGATTTTGGAGTCTGTCCACATTGTGTATTAAAACTTCCATTGTTGTTCCTACCTTTTCTTGGATGAGCTTTATTGTTTTAGGTTTGATATTTAGGTCTTTTATCCAGTTGGAGTTGGTTTTTGTATAAGGTGTAAGATATGGATCTTGATTCAGTTTATTGCAGATGGATAACCAATTTTGCCAGCACCATTTGTTGAAGATGCTGTTTTTACCCCAGTTTAATGTCTTAGGGCCTTTGTCGAATATCAACTGTTCATAGGCAGATGGTGTCATCTCTGGGGTCTCAATTCTGTTCCATTGATCAATCTGTCTGTTCTTGTACCAGTATCAGGCTGTTTTGACCACTGTGGCAGTGTAGCATGTTCTAAGGTCGGGTAATGAAAGGCCTCCCAGTGTGTTCTTCTTCTTTAGTAGTACCTTACTTATCCGGGTCTTCTTTCAAGGACCTCACTTTTTGTGGTAGTTGTTGTCGCTCTGCAAATAGGGAGTCCACCTAACATTGCTGTGATTTCCTGCAATGATTCCTAAATCAATCTAGGGCACTAAAGCACTGTTTGTGTGATCTTTGTGGGTTAAGAAGTAAATTCATGCTTTGAAACCACAACAGAATAATTTTCTTTGGAGAAAAATAAAAACAAAGCCAACAGACTTGACAGGTATCCTTATCTCACACTGATAAACTCTGTAGAATGGATTTTGATAATTTATGGCACCAATGGAAGGTAATGGGTTTAGGTGAAGTCTTTGTCGACAGTCAGCTAGAGCAAATGAGCAGAATGGTGACCCCTTGCAAACACCAGGCAATGAGGTCAACATGCCAATTGCTGTGGAAAACAAATAGTCAGCAATTTCTACACACCCAGAAGGAGACATGAAAAACAGAGTTGCATACATTTCTTAATTTCATACATTTTTGTTGCTCAATAAATGCACACTAATAATAATAGTAATTACATTTTTATTAGGGACTGAGCATTTATGTGCAAGGTTGGTGGTCTCTTTGGGCCACTGCCAAAGTCTAATGGAGCCTTCATGGTTGTTCTTATTCCTTCCATAAGATTTTCTCTTTTTTCTGCCTAATCTAAGGGAAAAATAGAACACCTACCTAGAATAAAGGTAAAGTGAAGGTTGAAGCTTTTATTTTATCTGAGAGTTAATTTATCACAGCTTTTCCAACTAAGGGATATTTCTGCCAAAATGACAATGGTAAAACTTAAACAAAAGACAATTATTCACAAAGGAAAAAAGGAATGCTGGCATTAACCTCTTGTTCAAAAACTGATTTCTGATCCAATTCTCCACATTCATTGACCTGTAATACTGAATAATATGTTTACTTATCAATGATGGCAGAATGAGGAATTGGCACAAACATCATTTTGCTTGTTAGAAACCAGAAATGAAAAGTAGTTGAAGGTAAAGTTAACGTTACAGCTAACATGTAAATGTCTGGAGTGAATGATGCACTTTGGAAGGCATCCACAAGAAGTATTTTATAGAACTGGAAAATTTATTCTCTGATATTTAAGTTGATGATTGTAAAGTATAATGAAGCATCTTAACCGACCCAATCCTGATCAGGACAGGAGAGTTTAGTTTTGTGGCTTTTACAATCAGACCCGGAACAGAGAAGGTGAAATAGGAACAGCATTCATTCCATCAGCAGATACTTACTGGGCACCTACTATGTCCCAGGTTTCATCTAGAGACTTGGTAGATATCAGTGAAGAATACAGAGATCTTGTCTCTGGAGCATTCATACTTCCGCATGTTGGGACCCTGACTTACCGAATACAAAATGCAGAGGAAACTCAAAAATAAACTTAAGGTTGGAAAGAGAAGAAAAAATGAAATAAGGGAATAAGTGCTACTTAGTTTGAGAAGACACAATCAAAATGAGACTTACCTTTGGGAGAACAGGGGCCATCTCCACTGAATATGGTACAAGAAAGCATCTAAATTCAAAGACACAAAGAATGGTAACAAGAACTGCAGAGCAATTCCAGTGGGAGAACAAGCAATGAGGTTAATTAGAATTAGTCATCCCTGGAAACTGGTGGTAGACTCGATTGTCATGAAGCATCTTTATTGTATCTCACCTTCAAAACTTGACACAGCCATAAAATTATTTGACATAAGTAAATAATGAATTATTGTTTCAGGGAGATGAACAGAGAATAGTATACCACACATAGCTTTGTACATTTAGAGAGCAAATATGGTTTGTGTCTAATTCATAAGTGGATTAGAGAACAGTTTTCATCTACCTGGGGTAGATCATCACCTACCTCATGCTATGGAAAATAAAGTGGTCATGAAAAAAGAATGAGATTCATAAATCTGTGGACAGTTGATTTTTTACGAGTGTGCCAAGTACTTTCAACGAGAAGAGAATAGTCTCATCAACAAATAGCACTGGGACAAGTGGATCTCTACATGTAAAAACTGTAGTTGGACCCCTACCTCACATTATACAAGAATTAACTAAAAAAGGATCAGTGACCTAGATTCAAGTGCTAAAACCATAAAACCCTTGAATAAAACATAGAAGGACTCAGGCTTCGTTTTGAGTAATAGATTATTAGTGACACCAAAAGCACTAGAAACAACAGAACAAAAGGTAAATTCACCAAAAATTTAAAACTTTCATACATCAAAGGACATTATTTGAAAAGTGAAAAGACAATCTACAGGATGAGGGAAAATATTTGTAAATCATTTATCTTAGGAAAGTTTAATATTTAAAATATATAAAGAGCTTCTACAACTCAACAACAAAAAGACAAACAACCTAATAAAAAAATCAGCAAACGAGACTTGAATAAACACCTCTCCAGAGAAGATACAAAATAGCCACTAAGTGCATCAAAAGATGTTCAACATTATTAGTCATCAGGAAAATGCAAAACAAAACCACAATGAGATGCTTATATAACATTTATCTACTAAACAAATGTATACATAATGTTAATTTTTTATTGATTAGGTATTTGCTTATTTGTATTCTTGGTTAGGCAGAGCAGAACAATTTTCATAAGAAGGTAGGGCCATCCTTTTTGTTTTAATTTTTATTTATTATAATTGAGTGAAAGCATACAATTCAATATAAATTTACATGCCCGCCTATGTGCAGCTCCCGCTGTTCTTCCTGCCCAGTGACAGCACACTCCTCCTATCTGTTCCATACATGTCATATCCTCCTAACTATCTCCTGTCTCCTCTCCTCTCTCTACTCTCCCCCACCCCACCTCCAGTAATAGGCCAGCAGGACAATAACATATATATGCATAGAACCATAAAATGCACACACGATATGGGCACTCTGTGTCACCAAGTCCAATACATCCTGTCCAAAGAGTTGAAATCAGTAATGATTTATGGACAGGGCAGTGTCAGGAACAGAAACCATGCTCCCGGGGTTCGAGGTGCCTGGATCATCAATTGCAGTCTTTTATTGGAGTTCTCAGGGTGCACTCTTTTTTCTCGTGCTGCCAGTGAGACTGAACTTTGTGAGCCTCTTCATGGCTATCACTGGTGGTGGATGGGCTCCATCTGGTTACTCTGGTCACACGTCGATGCAGTCACCCACTCACTTGGGTCTGCCTGTCTTCTGAGTTCTCTTTCCCCTGTGTCATTGTGGTCCTTGGTGATTGTCTGTTCCTGCTGAGTTGGGATCATTTGGTGTGCCTCAGCTGGTAGCTTGCTAGTTTTAAGATACCAGATGCCACTCACCAGTAGTGAGGTGCAGAAGACTGTCTTAACAATATGCTAGTTGCACTAATTGGCCTCGATGTCCCTGAGAGCATGGTCTGGAGACTCCTGCCCCTGCTACTTTGTCCTTGCAATACTGGGTAAAGATTGGAAGAACATTCATGTTATGTTGAAGTCCAGTTAAACTGATCTTTCTAAAGTGTGCTGTCACTGATTGCACCCAACCAAATTTCTATCAACTATCTAATCTATAACCAGTCTTCTCCCTCCCTCCCTCCCCACTCTTGGAGCCATCAAAGAGTATTTTCTTCTATACATGAGTCTGTTTTTAATTTCTTATGATAGGAGTCTCATGCAATATTTGTCCTTTTACTGATGACTACTTTCACTCAACATAATGTCTCCCAATTGAAACCAGGTTATGAGATGCTTCCTAAAATCATCATTGTTCTTTATCAGTGCATAGTGTTCCATTGAGTATATATACCACAGTTTATTTATATGTTCATCTGTTGTTGGGCATCTGGGTTGATTTAACCTTTTTGCTATTGTGGACTGTGCTGCAATAAATATTTGTATATATGTATCTGCTGGTGTGAATGCCCTTGCATCTGTAGGATACATTCCAAGCAGTGAAATTACTGGGTCAAATGGTATATCTATTTCCCGTTTTTTAAGGAAGTACCAGATTGCTTTCCAAAGAGGTTGTACCATTTTGCAATCCCCCTAGAAGTGTGGGAGAGTTCCAATTTCTCCACAGCCTCTCCAGCATTTGTTGTTTTGTGTTTTTTGGGTTATGGCCGACCTTGTGGGAGCGAGACAATATTTCATTGTTGTTTCAATTTGAATTTCTTTAATAGCTAATGATTGTGAGCATTTCCGCATGTGTCTTTTGGCTGTCTGGATACCCTCTTTAGAGAAGTGTCTGTCTATCTCCTTCGCCCATTGCTTATTTGGATTATTTATCCTTTTCTTGTTGATATTTTGTAGTACCTTAGATTATGGAGATCAGACACTGGTCTGGTATACAGTTGCCAAATATTTTTTCCCATTCTGTAGGTGGTCTTTTAATTCTTTTGATAAAGTCTTTGGATGAGCAAAAGTGTTTGATTCTTAGTTCCCACTTAACTATTTTCTCTTCTGTTGATAGTGCTTTGTCAGATTTTGAAGTCTGTTTACGTTGTGTACTGAAACTTCCATTATTGATTCTAATTTTTTGTGGATGAGCTTTACCATTCTAGGTTTGATATTTAGGCCTTTTACCCTGGCCCTTAGGGTTGCCATGAGTCGGATCTGACTCAACGGCACTTGGCTGGCTTGGCATCCAGTTTGTTTTGGTTTTTGTGTAAGGTGTGAGATATGGGGCTTGTTTCAGTTTTTTGCAGATGGATGTCCAATTTTGCCACCACCATTTGTTAAAGAGCTTGCTTTTACCCCAGTTTAAAGTCTTATGGCCTTCGTTGAATATCAACTGTTCATAGGAAGATGGTGGCATCTCTGGGATGTCAGTTCTGTTACATTGATCCATTCGTCTCTTTTTGTACCAGTACCAGGCTGTTTTGACAACTGTGGCAGTGTAACAGTTTCTAAAGTTGGGTAGTGACAAGCCTCCCAGTGTGTTCTTTTTCTGCAGTAGTACTTTATATCTGGGGCTTCTTCCCTTTCCAAACAAGATTGGTGATTTGTTTCTCCATCTCATGAAAACATTTGTATTGGGAATTGCATTATATAAGTAGATTGCTTTGGGTAAAATAGACAGTTTGACAGTGTTAAGTCTTCCTAGCCATTAGCAGAGTAGTTTTCTCCATTTATGTAAGCTTCTCTTAGTTTCCTATAGTAAGGTCTTGTAGTTCTTTTTGTAAAGGTCTGTTATTTCTCTAGTTAGATTTATTCCTAGGTATTTTATCTTCTCAGGGGCTACAGTAAATGGTATTGATTTGGTAATTTCTTCTTTAATAATCTCATTGTTGATATAAAGGAATCCTACTGATTTACTTATGTTTATCTTGTATCCTGAGACTTTGCTGAACTCTTCTAAAAGTTTGAGTAGTTTACTTATGGATTCTTTAGTATTCTCTGTGTATACAATCATATCATCTGCAAATGGGGAGATTTTTACTTTTTTGCCAGTGCAGATGCCCTTTATTTCTTGGTCTTGTCTAGTTGCTCTGGCTAGAACTTCTAGTACAATGTTGAATAGGAGAGGTGAGAGTGGGCATCCTTGTCTAGTTCCTGTTCTCAAGGGTAGTTACTTCAGTCTCTCTCCATTCAGGGTGATGTAGGCAGTCTGCTTTGTATAAATGGCCCTTATAGCACTGAGAAATTTACTGTCTATCCCTATTTTGCTGAGAGTTTTTAGCATGGATGGGTGTCTAACTTTATCAAATGCCTTTTCTGCATCAATTGACAAAATCAGGTGATTCTTGTCCTTTGTGTTACTTATGTGGTTGATCACATTTTTTTTTTTTTTGATGTTGAACTAGCCTTGTGTCCCTCGTATGAATCCAAGTTGGTCGTGATGGATTATTTTTTTGACATATTGTTGAATTCTATTGGCAAGTATTTTGTTGAAGATTTTTGCCTCTAGGTTCATGAGTGATATTGGTCTTAAGTTCTCCTTTTTTGTTGGGTCTTTCCCTGGCTTTGGTATCAGAGTTACGCTGGCTTCATAGAACGACTTTGGGAGTATTCTTTCCATCCCTTTATAAGCTGTGCAATAGTCTCAGTAGTATTGGCATTAACTTTTCTCTAAAAGCTTGGTAGAATTCTGCAGTGAAGCCATCTGGGACAGGGCTTTTTTGGTTTGTAGTTTTGGGATGACTTTTTCAATCTTTTCTTTTGTGATGGGTTTGTTAAGTTGTTCTGTGTTCATCTTGTAATAATTTTGGTAGGTGATAGGAATCAAGGAATTTGTCAATTTCCTCTAGTTTTCAAATTTGTTAGATCACAGACTTGTGTAGTATTCTGTTATATTTTTAATTTCTGTTGGATCTGTTATGATGTCTCCCATCTCATTTCTTATTTGGGTTATTTGTTTCCTTCCTTGTTTTTCTTTAGTAATTTTAGGTAATGGTTTGTCAATTTTATTGATCTTTTCAGAAAACCAGCATTTGGTCTTCTCAATTTTTCCCTTGTTCCTCTATTCTCCAATGCATTTAGTTCTATTCTAATCTTTATGATCTGTTTTCTGCAGATGCCTGAGGGGTTCCTCTGTTGCTGTCTTCTACTTGTTCAAGCTGTAGGGTTAGTTCTTTGGTTTGGGTTCTTTCTTCCTTCCAAATGTGTGCATTTATAGAGATGAACTGACCACTGAGAACTGCTTTGGCTGTATCCCATAAGTTCTGGTAGGAAATGTTTTCATTCTCATTGGAATCCAAGAATTTCTTTATTTCATCCTTGATTTCTTCTATAACCCATGACTTTTTCAGCAAGCTGTGGTTCAGCTTCCATGAGTTCCACTTTCTATCTCTGCTTTTTTCTGCTATTGATTTCAACTTTTATGGCTTTACAGTCTGAGAAGATGCTTTGCAATAATTCAATTGTGTGGATTTTGTTGAGATTTGCTTTATGTCCTAACACATGGTCTATTCTGGAAAATGTTCCATGTGCACTGGAGAAGAAGGTGTAGTTATTTGCTGATGGATACAGAGTTTTGTATGTCTATGAGGTCTAGTTGGCTAATTGTGGCAATAAGATCTTCTGTGTCTTCACTGAGCTTTTTTCTAGAAGACGTGTCCTATACTGAGAGTGGAGTGTTGAAGCCTCCTATTATTGTGGAGTGATCTATCTCATTTTTGAATGTAGTCAATATTTGTTCCATGTATTTAGGTGCTCTAGTACTGGGTTCATAAATATTTAACATTGTTAAGTCCTGCTTGTGTATCGAACTTTTCAGCAATAGTTTCCATCCCTGTCCATGATGGTGGATTTTACATTAAAATCTATCTTATCTGATATTAGTATTGCCACACCTGCTTTTTTTTGGATGTTGTTATCTTGGTATGTATTCTTCCATCCTTTAATTTTCAGTTCATATCTTTAAGTCTAAGGTGAGTTTCTTGTAAGTAACATATAGATGGGCTGTGTCTTTTGATCCAAGATGTCACTTGTTGTCTTTTTACTGGAGTGTTCAGTCTGTTTACATTCAATGCAATTATTGATAGGTATGTGTTTAATGCTGTCACTGTGATGGGTTTATTTTTGTGTTGATGCTTTCTCTGTTACTCTTATCATTCTGTTCTGGGACATTCTTCTGCATGGGTTGACTTTTCATCCTTTTCAGTGTTGGTTTTGTGTTTGTTGAGACACCTGTATTACATTCCTTGATTTGATATGTTTCATCTGTATTGTGCTTTGCAGGTACCCTTGTGATCCCCCTTAATAATCTGTGTTTAAACCCAATTTTAACTTTTATGTGTGTTATTAACTTCCTCTCTGTTTTAGTCAGCTAGGCTGCTCTAACAGAAATATCACAGAGTGGATGGCTTTAACAAAGAAAGATTTATTCTTACACAGTCCGGTAGGTTGCAAGTCCATATTCAGGGTGTCTGCTCCAGGGAAAGACTTTCCCCTTGTTGGCTCTGGAGGAAAGTCCAGTAGTGCATCAGTCTTTGTCCAGGGAGCGTCCTCACGCAAGAACCTCTGGTCTGAAGGACGCGCTCTGCTCCTGGTGCTGCTTGCTTGATGGTAGCGAGGTTCTCAAACTGTCCTTTGTTTCTTTTTCCTTTTATTCCTTGCAAGCTAAAAGCATTAAGGGTGGGGCAAGCCATACTCCAGGGAAACTCCCCCCACAGCAGGAATTCACAGCCCCACCCTAATCTTTAACATACAGGTTAACAAAACCACACAATGGAGGACAGTCCCAAGATACTGGGAACCATATCGCAGCCACGTGGCTGCACACATTTTTGGGGGAACACAATTCCAACCATGACACTCTCCATCTGGAAGGACTATAACTACTGTAGTACATCTGTCTTTTTAATATCATGATATCATAGTATTCATGAAATGATTATTGGGTAACTTCTTTTAATATTATAGCTTCAACTGAATTTGCAGCCTTCCCTAACTGAGTAGGTTGCTGGATGATGTGTCCTGTACTGCTTCTTAAAATATACAGTTAATGGTTTTGTTCTTCTAAGCCAAGAGCTTCTTTCAATATTTCTTGTAGCTTTGTTTGGTTTTTCACAGTCTCTGGGTATCTGTTTATCTGCAAATGTCTTAATTTTGTTTTCATATTCGAAAGTAGTTTTGCAGGATATATCATTCTTGATTGGAAGTTTTTCTCCTTCAAGGCTTTAAACGTGTCGTTCCATTGCCTCCATGCCAGCATTGTTTCTGCCAAGAAGTCGGATGAAAGCCTACAGGGTTTCCCTCTGAATGTTAGCTTTGCTTTGAGTCTCACTGCCTTTAAGAGCTTCTGCTTATGTCTCATTTTGTTAAGCTTGATTACAGCATGTCTTGGTGTCTTTCTTTTTGGATCTATATTGAGTGATGTTCAATACTCATCTTGGATATCTGTATTCTCTTCTTTCCAGGGAAGTTTTCTGTGAGCAGCTGAACAACAATACTCTTTGTGTTTTCAGGTGTCCCTCCCTGTTCAGAAACTACAATTAATTGTAGATTGTTCCTCTTGATAGAGTCCCACATGCTTCTTAATGCTTCTTCATTTTTCTTACTTCTTTTTCTGATTTTTCCTTATAGATGCTGTAGATAGTAGCTCTGTATTCCATATCAGAAAGTCTATTTTCCATTTATTCAGTTATGTTTTCTTGGTTTTGAATTTTCTATTTCTTTGATTTTGTAATTGATCTATTGGATTTTAGAATACTGGTGTTCCATCAGTTCGAACAGCTTGCTTAATTTTTCATTTTGCTCTGCTGCATTTTGTAGAATGTCTAGAAGGGCTGCCTATATAATCCTGTTATACTCAACCTCTGATAGTTTCAGAAGGCATCTTCATCTAGGAAGCTCTTTGGTTCTTTCTTTTGGGGGTTTTCTGGAGCCATACGTGAATTTTTTCTTGAAGTTTCTGGCTAAAGTTTGTTGCTTTTTGGGCATCTAGAAGTTCTTTAGTTTCTCCAGTGTTACTTTAACAGGATCTGAAGTACAGTCTGAAAAGGAAGGTGATCACTAGTCACCTCCATGTACTCCAGTGACTGGCCCTAGTGGAATCTCTGGGGTAGCAGGCTCCACCTCCTGACTGGCAAAGACATGGCCCTACTTATGGAGTCACTGGGGAGCCATCAGCTGACCCTATGATGTGGATCAGTAAAGGCGGGAAGAGATGCTCTCAGGATGCACCACAGTTATTTCTCTAGGTAGTCTTACATTGAAAGGTAAAAGCTATCTGACATCTTCAAAATCAGTCAGGCTGTCAGGTGTGCAAGCCCCTCTTCCCAGCTGGCAAAATAAGTATCTCTATATCCAACCCCAGATGCTGTAAACTAGTTGAAAGTACTGAAAGGCTACTGCTCTGCTGTCATTTGCTGCTAGGTCCCACCCATAAGGCCACACTGTGTTAAACACAACTTTTCTGCTGGATAAGTGCTCCCCAGACTGGCCCTGCCTTCCAGCCTGGGAATTAGCCCCTGTCGAGGCCTCTGTTTAGGTAACTCTGCCTCCCAGTTAAACAAGATAGAATCTTGCACAAGCTCTCCTGCCCTCCATGGAATAGCCACTTCAATGGTAGTGGTTTGGAAAGAGAGGGTGGAGGGGCTGAGTTGTATAGATTCCAGAGCTGGGCTTTCAGAATGTGGCTATTCTGGCTTCTGATCTCATAAGCAGTGAGGCTGAGCTTTGCTGCCAGTTAAGCCCAATCCCCAACTGCCAGTTAAGACAGAGGGGGAAAAAAAAAGATGCGCAGTGCCTCCCAGCCTGGTAGTTAGCCCCTGCTGAGGTCTGTATTTCAGTAACTGCCTCCAGTCGAACAAGATGGCATCCTGCACAAGGTCTCCTGCATGCTGTGGAATAGCCACTTCAATGGTGAAGGTTTGGAAAGAAGGTGGAGGGGCCAAGGTGCACAGAGTCCAAAATGTGACTACTCCATCCACTGATCCCATCAGCAGTGTGGCTGAACTTTGCTGCCAGTTTAGCCTAAGCCCCACCTGCCAACTAAGACAGAGAAAACAAAACAAAGTTAAAACTGCAAGTTACCTTCAGTTCACAAGAGTGGGCATTCAACAACGTTGGGGGGCAGTGAAAGAGAAGAAGTTTCCTGTTCAGTGGCATGTAGTCCAAATTGGCAGTCTTATGCCTTGTCCAAGGGCTCAATGGGCATCCAGAAGGCTCTATTTAATTACCAAATCAGGCCTTAGTTTTCAGAGGGAATTAAGGAACCATGTGTCTAGTCCTCCATCTTAACTCCACCTCTAGAGCCATTCTTTTTAAGAAATCCTCATTGTCTATGCCTGAAAGCCCTATTTGCTTCAGCTTGGATTTCTTTGCTTTGGGAATAGTAGGCAGTGACCTCAAATGGTCACTTTGGGATTGTGTCCAGGATAAAGATGCTTCAGTTCAGGAGGATCTCATTCTCTTTGGCATGAAAGTCCTTGATTTCTATGCCCTGGCTATCCCTGGACTAGGGGTCCCAGACATGGAGAGCATAACAACCATTTGGTCAGGGATTCAGAACATGATGAGGGGGCTGGCTGATGGGCTGGTGGGCCAAATAGTCTGTTTGAAGACCACTGACAACAATCTTATATTGGAGCATCACCTGAGGAGTGTTAAAAAGTGTCATAAACAATATGTGTGTTAATTGCTTAATGGGAAACTAATTTGTTCTGTAAATCTTCACCTAAAGTACAATTGAAAAAAAAAAGAAAAAAATAGACTAATGCCGGGCATTTGAGAGTAGGGCCTGGGGACCAGGTGATTCATGTGTATAGACAGATTTGAGAAGCACTGGGTTAAGAAAAAAAGTAGGAAAGAGAATATGAACCAATCAGCAAAAGGCTCTTTAGCAAGAAAACAAAACAAAAAACAAGAAAGCCTGTTTGTGGGTGATAACCTGTCACAATCTTTCTCTAGGTGTGAATTCTGTCATCAGCACTCAGTCACTTGAGGTATGAACTAAAAATGTAGTTGTTTAGATTCCTCACAGACATATTGAATTGGAATGTCTGTGGGGTTGATCGCAGGAATGGATATTGTTAACAAGGACGCAAATGAATTACTTGCCCACAGACAGTGGTTCAGTAGCAGCATCTTTTTTATTTTATTTTCTTTATTGTGATTGAGTGAAAGTGTACAGTCCAGTTTAAATTCGCATGCCCGCCTATGTGCAGCTTCTACTGCTCTCCTTGCCCAGTGATAGCACACTCCTCCTACCTGTTCTGTACATGTCATGTACTCTTAACAATCTCCTGTCACCTCTTCTCCGCCCTCTTTCTCCCCTCTAGTAAGAGGCCAGTAGGAAGACATGCTATAGATGCATAGAACCGTAAAGTGCACATACGATATGGTTACTCTGTGTTACTGAGTCCAATCCATTCCTGTCTGAAAAGTTGACCTCAGAATGATTTATGGACAGGGGCAGCATCAAGAATAGGGGTCATGCTCCATGCTCCCAGGGGAACAGTGAGGCACCTGGACCATCAATTGTGGTCTTTTAGTGGAGTTCTCAGGGTGCACCCTTTTTTACTCATGTGTTGCCAATGAGACTCAGCTTTGTGAACCTAATCACAGCTGTCACTTATGGTGGCCAGACACCATCTGGTTTTTCTGGTCACACGTTGATATAGTCACCCATTCACGTGGGTCTTTCTGTCTTGGGGTTCTCCTTTCCCCATGTTGTTGTGGTCCTTGGTGATCATCCGCTCCAGTCAATTTTATTCCTGTGTATTCCATTTGGTGAGGTCTATGTGTACAGTCACCATTTGTATTGGTCAAAAAAAAGTATTTGCAATGAAGAAGATGTTAGTCTTGCAAAATTCTATCATGTGATCTCCAGCATTATTTCTATCACCAAGGCCGTATTTTCCAACTACCAATCCTTCTTCTTTGTCTCCAACTTTTGCATTACAGTCACCAGTAATTATCAACACATCCTGATTGCATGTTCAGTCAATTTTAGAATGCAGAAGCTGGTAAAAATCTTCATCCTCTTCATCTTTGGCCTTAGTGTTGGTGCATAAATTTGAATAACAGCCATATTAACTGGCCTACCTTGTAGGCATATAGATATTATCCTATCACTGACAGCATTGTACTTCAGGACAGATCTTGAAATGTTCTTTTTGATGGTGAATGCAACACCGTTCCTCTTAAAGTTTTTGTTTCCAGCATAGTAGACTATGTGATTGTTGGATTCAAAATGGCAAAACCGGTACATTTCAGCTCACTAATGCCTAAGATTTCAATGCTCATGTGTTCATTTCATTTTTGACAATTTCCAATTTTCCTAGATTCATACTTCGTACATTCCATGTCCCGTTTATTAGTGGATGCTTGCAGCCGTTTCTTCTCATTTTGAGTCATGCCACATCAGTGAATGAAGATCCCAGAGACCTTACTCCATCCTCGTCTTTAAGGTTGACTCTACTTTGAGGAGGCAGCACTTCCCCAGTCGTCTTCTGAGTGCCTTTGAACCTGGGAGCTCATTTTCGGGCACCATATCTGACAGTGTTTGGCTGCTATTTGCAAAGTTTTCCCTGGCTAATTCCTTTTAGAAGTAGACTGCCAGGTCCTTCTTCCTAGTCTTAGTCTGGAAGCTCAGCTGAAAGTTGTCTGCCATGGTTGACCCTGATGGTCCCTAAATACCAGTGGCATAGCTTCCCACATCACAGCACCAAGCAAGCCTCCACTGACAGACAAGTGGGGGCTGCTCACTCTGTCTTTACTCTCCTTACCTGATGCTGTTACCCTGCTTACCTGATGGTGTTACCCTCCTTACCTGATGCTTTTACTCTCCTTACCTAGTGCTGTTACCTTCTTTACCTGATGCTGTCTTCTGCTTTACCTGATGCTGTTACCCTCCTTGCCTGACGCTATTACCCTCCTTACACAATGGTGTTACCCTCCTTACTTGATGCTACTACCCTCATTATCTGATGGTGTTACCCTTCTTACCTGAAGTTTTGTTATAGTAGACCAAAAGTCCAGATTCAGGGTGTCAACTCCAGGGAAAGGCTTTCTCTGCTGGCTCTGGAGAAAGATCTTTGCTGTCAATATTCTCCTGGACTGGAAGTTTCTGAGGCTCAAGGACCCCAGGGTGCTTTCCAAAGGATGCACTCTGCTCTTGGCAGTGCTTTCTTGGTGGTATGAGGTCCCCAACTCTCTGCTTGCTTCCCTTTCCTTCATATTCCAAGAGACTGCCTCAAGGTACAATGCAATCTTATACATTGAGTCCTGCCCCACTAACATAACCATTGCCCATTCTCCCTCATTAACTTCAAAGAGGCAGGATTTACAACACATAGGAGCATCACATAGTACAGGAAATCATGGCCCAGCCTATTTGCTACATACATTTTTGGGGGGACACAATTCCATCCATGACAGAGTTACGTGACATATTATGTGCTTACCCAAGTCATATGGGATACCTTTTGTTTCACTTTTGAATCGACACTTCTTTGCTTGTTGCTGCTGCTATCACTAGTACTGATTTGGCTGCCTTTGGGAGCCATGACACACTTCATGATAATATTTTTGAAAGAAAATTAAAGAGAGATAATGCTACAACACTCAAGAGATGCATGAATACATGGGATTAGATTCTCATGTATTCTCATAGACAGATTGCTGCGGGCTATGAGTTGACACATATATTGTGATACCCCAAATCCACTGTCGTCAAGTATATTTTGACTCATAGTGACCCAGAGGACACAGTAGAACCATCCTACAGTTTCCAAGGAGTGTCTGGTGGATTTGAACTGCTGTAGCACTTAACCACTACACCACCAGGTTTTCCACGGTTATCCAGTAAACTTTTTATTAGTAAGTGTGGAAAGCTCACATAAAAAAGCGACAGAAAGTATAGTACAATATCTACATGAGCTAGTAACATAGACGTTTATTATGACTATTAGGACGTGTGTTACAGGTTACGTATGCACTGTACCACTACGTCTGGCAGTGCAGTCACTTTGTATACGAGAGACATGAGATACACACATGGTATGCAGGAAGTTGTTGGGTTCCCTATGTCTGTGTCATGGATTGAATTGTGTCCTCCCCAAAATGTGTGTAGCCATTTGCCTGGGCCATGATTCCCAATAGTTTATGATTGTCCTCCATTTTGTGATTTTTCCTATGTTGTACGTTAAAGAGGATTAGGGTGTGACCGTAAATCCCTCCCTTAAGGTCACCTTCCTGCTCCACTGTAAAGGGAGTTTCCTTGTAGTGTGGCTTGCACCACCTTTTATCCTACATGGGATAAAAGGACAGAGAAGGAAGAAGGGAACTGGGAACCTCATACCATCAAAAAAGCAGCACCGGGAGTACAGTGTGTCCTTCAGACCTGAGGTTCCTATACCAAGATGCTCCCTGACCAAATGAATAGCTGCCACCTTTGCTTCCTCACATTTGACATGTGGGCAGTTACAAGGCAAATGCTACCTTTCATTGCCTTTTCTAATACCACAGGAACCCCGGTGGCGCCGTGGTTAAGTGCTCAGCTTCTAACCAAAAGGCTGATGGTTTCATATTCCCAGTAGCAGCTCTGCTGGGGAAAGATGTGGCAATCTGCTTCTGTAGACATTACAATTTTGGAATCCCATGGGACAGTTCTGTTCTATCCTGCAGGGTTGCTATGAGTTGGAATTGATTCAAGGGTAACAGGCTTTTGGCTTCTAACACTTCTTTACTGTGGTTTCCACCCTGATTAAAGCCACAGCCCATCCAGAAAAAGAATACTGTCCTAACTTCACAAGTCATTCTTTAGTGAGAGAGTTGTTAAAACTTGTGGCGGTGACTTTCTCACTAGAGAAAGTCTAATGATAGGATGATGTTTGTTCTCATATTGTTTCAGATAAGTGTAAAAGGCCCTGTGAACCAAGTGCTGTGTGTCAAGTAGGCCCTGGAAGGAAAGAAAAGGCTTTAGCAAATGGTATTATTTCCAGAGTGTACTGCTTTTAGCGGTGATTTAAATGAGCTGTGAGTCCCCACTGATGCAAATAAGGTTCTTGGCTGTTAACTGAAAGGCTGAAAGTTCCAGTCCACTCACAAGTGCCTTGGAAGAAAGACTTGGTGATCTACTCCTCCCAAATCAATCACTGACAATCCCTTGGAATAAAGTTCTACTCTGAAATACAAGGGTCACTGTGAGTCAGAGTTGACTCAATGGCAGCTGGAAACAAGCTGAGTAACTGTTGTTGCTGTCAGGTGCCATCAAGTCAGTTTTGACTCATGGTAACCTTATGTACAACAGAATGAAACACTGCCAGGTCCTTAGCCATCTTCACGATCATTGCTGTGTTTGAGCCCATTATTGCAGCATTATTGTGTCAGTCTATTCCCCAGTCCTCCACTTTACCAAGCATGATGTCCTTCTCCAGGGATAGATCCTTTCTGACAACATGTCTGAAGTACATGAGACATAGTCTAGCCATTCTCAGTTTTAAGGAGCATTCTGGCAGGACTTCTTCCAGGATAGATTTGTTCACGTTTCTGGCAGTATGTGGCATACACAAAACGCTTTGCCGATACCATAATTCAAAGGTGTCAATTCTTCTTCATTTTCCATATTCATTATCCAGTTTTGCACATGTATGAGGCAATCAAGAACACCATGGCTTAGGTCAACCTACATAAGTCCTCAAAGGTACATCTTTGTTTTCCCACACTTAAAAAGGTCTTTGGCAGCAGATTTACCCAATGCGATGTGTCATTTGATTTCTTGATTGTTGCTTCCATGGGTGTTGATTGTGTATCCAAGCAAACTAAATTCCTTGACAGCTTCAGTCTTTCCTCTCTTTAAAATGATGTTGCTTACTGGTCTAGTTGTGAGAGTTTTTGTTTTGTGTATGAGTATGTGAAGACACAATGTGTACTGAAGGCTGCGGTCTTTGATCTTTATTAGTAAGTGTTTCAAGTCCTCTTTGCTTTCAGCAAGCAAGTTATGTCATCTGCATGTCACAGGCTGTTAAAGAGTTTTCCTCCAATCCTGATGGTGCATTCTCCTTCATATAGTCCAGTTTCTCGGATTATTTGCTGTGCATACAGACTGAGCAAGTCTGGTGAAAGAACATAACACTAAGACATATCTTTCTTGACTAAACTACACAGCATCCCCTTGTTTTGTTCTAACAATGTTCTGTTCTAACAATTAAATATTCTAGAATTTCCATCCTTCACAATGTTAGCCATAATTTGTTATGATTCATACAAACAAATGCTTTAGCATAGTCAGTAAAATACAGGTAAAAGTCTTTCTGGTATTCTCTGCTTTTAGCAGGATCCATCTGACATCAGCAATGATATTCCTGGTTCCACATCCTTTTCTAAATCCAGCTTGAATTTATGGCAATTCCCTGTCAATATACTGCTGCAGCTGTTTTTGAATGATCTTCCACAAAATTTTGCTTGCATGTGATATTAGTGATATTGTTTGATAACTTCTGCTTTTGGTTAGATCATCTTTCTTTGGAATGGGTACAAATATAGACCTCTTTCAGCTGGTTGGCCAGTTAGCTATCTTTCAAATTTTGGGGCATAGACAAGTGAATACCTTCAGTGCTGTATCTCTTTGTTGAAACATCTCAATTGGTATTCCTGTAGCCTTGTTCTTTGCCAGTGTCTTCAGTGCAGTTTCGACTTCTTCCTTCACTATTGTTGATTTTTGATTGTATACTACCTCCTGAGATGGTTGAATGTTGACAACTTCGTTTTGTTACAGTGACTCTATTTTTCCACCTTCTTTTGGTGCTTCCTGCATTTTTCAATGCATGTATACACACAGTATTTTCCCTATGGATTCCTTCAAGTCTTGAATTCCTTAAGTCTTGAATTTTTTTTCAGTTCCTGAAGCTTAGAATGCCAGCGTATTTTTCCCTTTTGGTTTTCTAACTTCGAATCTTTGTATATTTTATCATAATAGCTTACTGTGTCTTCTTAAACTGTTCTCTGAAATCTCTTGTTTAGCTTTTTTACTTTGAAATTTCTTTTTTTGCTTTAGCTACTCTAAGTTCAAATTTCATAGTCTTTTCTGATACCCATTTGAACTTTTCTTTCCTCTCTGTTTACTGACCTTTTCCTTCAAGTATGGTACCCTTCCACAATTCTTCTGGTCTTTGTGTCAAATCTATTCTTGAGATGTTCTCTAAATTTAGGTGGGATATACTTGTCATAGATTGAATTATGCCTCCTCAGAAATATATATACCAATTTGGCTGGGTCATGATTTCCAGTATTGTGCTGTTGCCCTCCTTTTTGTGATTGTGATTTCTTGTTAAAGAGGGTCAGAGTGGGACTGTAACATCCTCACTAAAAGTCACAGCCCTGATCAAATGTAAAAGGAGTTTCCCTGGAGTATGGCCTGCACACCTTTTATCTATCTCACAAGAGACGAAAAGAAAAGGGAACTGAGCAGACAGTTGGGAACCTCATACTACCAAGAAAGCAGTGCTGGAAGCAAAGCAGGTTCTTTGGACCTGCAATCCCTGCGCTGGGGAAGCTCCTCAACCAGAAGAAGATAGAAGACAAGAGTATTCCTCCAGAACTGACAGACAGACAAAGCCTTCCCCTGGAGCTGAGCCCTGAATCCGGGCTTTCAATCTGCTTTGCTGTGAGGAAATAAATTTCTCTTTGTTAAAACTATCCACCTGTATTTCCGTTACGGCAGAAATACAAGTTTGACTCGTATATGAAAAATCTATGGTTTGTTCTGCAGTCAGCCTTGTTTTGACTAATGATACTGAGCTTGTCTGTCATCTCTTTCCACAGATATAGTCAATTCGATTCCTGCTTATTACATCTGGTGAGGTTTATGTGTATAGCTGTTCATGTTGCTGAGAAATGGTAATTCCAATGAAGAAATCAATCGTCCTGCAAAATTGTATCATGTCATCACCAGCATTGTTTCTATCACCAAGGGAATATTTTCCAACTACTGGGCCTTCTTTGTTTCCAACTTTCACATTCCAATTATCAATAATTATCAATGCACATTGATTGTCTTTTTGATCACTTTCAGACTGCAGAAGTTGGTAAAAATTTCAGTTTCTTCATTTTGGCGTTGATGGCTGATGTGTAAAATTGAATGGTTTCAGTAAACTAGGAAAGAGCAGAAGAACAAGAGAAATGTCAAGTTATTGTCATGGTCACTGTTATGTGGCCAGCCAACTGCGTGGCAATTGGTCAAAAACTAGCCTAAGTGTTATTGGGAAGGTATTTTGTAGATGTGGTGAACATCTACAATCAGTTGACTTTAAGTAAAGGAGATTAAACTTGATAATGTGGATGGGCTTAATCCAATGAATGAAAGATCTTAAAGCAGAAGTAAAGTTTCCTCAGAAGGAAAACATTTTCTCTGTGACCTGAAGCTTCAGCTCCTGTCTGCGAGATTCCAGAATGCTGGCCCTGTAGACTTCAGATTTGTTTACGCCAGACTCACAATCCCTTAAACTAATTCCTTGCCATATCTCTTTGTCTCTTTTTCTCTGTCCAGAACCACTAGTTTCTGTTTCTCTGGGGGAATTCTGACTGATGCAGTGACCCTGTACAGGAGGAAAGCCACCACTGATGTTATTATCAGGGTATACAATGCGGACAGGGCTTTATCATGTTTGTTTTGTTTCCTCCCAGAGTCTAGTACATGGTTTCCAATAAATAATGAGTTGAACGAATTCATTATTAGCAATCATTCCACACAAGTCTGAAGTATATAAAACAGTATTTTGGGTGCCTCTGTTGAGGACTATGTCGATCCTTGCTGCATCAACTTGTTGAGTCCAAGCAAGGGTTGATAAGCAAGACATAAATTACACACAGGCATGCTATTTATTCATTTAAAATTTATTGTGATTAAGTGAAAATTTACAGTTCAATTCAACTAGCTATACAAAACCCCATACACATACCTCTATGCAACTCTAGCTGCTCCCCCAACCCTGTAACTGCACATTCCTGCTTTCCACCCTGTACTTCCTGTAGTCATACAACCAACTCCTGTCCCCTCCTCTTCACCCTGCCATCTCATTTCTGTAGAGGCATTGTTCTGGCAGCCTCACGTCTCATAGTCTGCTCTGATTTTTGTCTGAAGAGTTGTCTTCAGTACTGGTTTCAGCTCTGGGACAGCAGTGAGTCTAGGAGCCACATCCTCTGGGGCCCCTCAAGGATGCTGGACTATCAGGTCTGGTCATTTAATAGAATTCTAGATCTGTACCCCCATTTTTTTCCCACTCTGACAGGGAGTCTACATTGTGTTCTCTGTCAAGACAGTCCTTGGTGTTGGCTGGGTGCCATCTAGTTCTTGTGGTCTCATGTTGATTTAGTCTCTGAATCATATGGTGCTTCCTGTTTCCTGGACTCATATTTTCCTCCTGTCTTTGATGTCCTTCATTATCCTCTGCTCCAAGAGGACTGGGTCCAGTTGATGTTCCTTAGATGGCAGCTTCCTAGTTTTTAAGAACCTAGACTCTACTTATCAAAGTGGGATGCAGAAAAATTTCTAAGAAAAAGTTAGTTATTCCAGTTGGCCGAGATGGCCCCCAAAAGCATAGTCTCCAGATCCCAACTCCTTCTACTCTGACCTTCAAAATGTTGGGTTGTATTTATGAAATGTCTTAGTTCTTGGTATAGTCCGGTAGAGTTGATCTTCCTTTTACTGAGTGTTGTCACTACTTTCACTTAACACAATTCCTATCTACTATCTAATCTGTAAGTACCTGTCTCTCTCCCTCCACCCCCCCGTAACCATCAAAGATTATTTTCTTTTGTACTTAGCCATTTTCTTGAAACCTCAAAATAATGGTCTCATCCAGTACTTGTCTTCTTGTGACTGACTGATTTCACTCAGCATGACGTCTTGCAGATGACTCCATGTTATCAGGCGTTTCCCAAGATTATTGTTGTTCTTTATCATTGCATAGCATTCCTTTGTGTGAATTTACCATAGCTTGTTTATCCATTCATCTGTTGATGGTCACCTAGGTTGATTCCATCTTTTTGCTATTGTGGACAGTGCTGCAATAAACATTAGTGTGCATGTATCTATTCATGTGACAGCCCTTATGACGTTAAGATACATTCCATGCAGTGGAATTGCTGGATCATATAATTTGTCTATTTCTAACTTTTTAAGAAAGGACCAAATCTATTTCCAAAGTGGTTGTGCCATTCTACATTACTGCTAGCAGCACAGAAGAGTTCCACTCTTTCTACAACCTCTCAAACCTTCATTTGTTGTTTTGTGTTTTTTGGATTAATGCCTCCTTTGTTGGGGTGAGAAGGTAATTCTTTGTAGTTCTGATTTGGATTTCTCTAATGGCTAATGATTGTGAGAATTTCGTCACGTATTTGTTAGTGTCCTGGGTGTCTTCTTTGGTAATTGAGTTTTTTTTCTTTTTCTTGTTGAGATTTTGATTATGGAGATGAGCTGCTGATCAGAGTCATGGTTGCCAATTTTTTTTTCCCAGTCTGTAGGTAGTCTTTTTACTCTCTTGGTGAGGTCTTTGAATGAGCTCTTCAGATATTTGGTATTTAGAAGCTCCCATTTCTCTATTCTTTTCTGGTGTTTGTCTGTCGTTTGCAATATTTTGTAGTCTGCTTATGCTGTTTACTAAGTCTCCCAATGTTGCCCCTATTTTTTTCTTCCATGATGTTTATGGTTTTAGATTTTATATTTAGGTCTTTGATCCATTTTGAGTCAGTTTTTGTCCATGAGATAGGGGTCTTGTTTCATTTTTTTCGAGATAGATATCCAGTTCTGCCAATATCATTTGCTGAAGAGACTGTGTTTTCCCCGATTCACGGACTGTAGGGCTTTGTCAAATATCAGCTACTTATAGGTGGATGGAGTTATGTTTGGATTCTTTAGTCTGTTCCAATGATCTATGCATCTATTTCTATACTGGTACCAGGCTGTTTACCATACACATAAACATTGGATGGAACAACACTTGCAGGGTCTGACAATTAATTCTATGAAATTAATTGTTACAAGTGCTACATACCTCATTGCCAAATACCACTACAGTCATCTTTGAAGTACTCCACTTGGGAAACTATGCACTGCTGCCAGCACCTAGTCCACCCTTCAAAGCAATTTTGGAACTCTTTCTGGAATGGCCATTGTGCAAGGTTGTACAGCAGCAAGTTTGGAAACTTAATTGCATAGTTGTCTATGAAGGACTCTTTAGTCAGTAAACAAACGATTGTACTGGAACACCCTCCCTACTCACTTCATCTGCTCCCCCACTTTCTTTACCTGAAGATAAAGGAACTATTGAAAGGAAGACATTTTGATGACATTCAGGACTTCAAGGGTGATATGACAACAGCTCTGATGGTCATTCCAGTAAAGAGTCCCAAAATTGCTTCGAAGTGTAAACTAGGCACTGGCGTCAGTTCATAGCTTCCCAAGGGGAGTACTTCGAAGCTGACTGTAGTGACATTCAGCAGCGAAGTATGTAGCACTTTTTCTAGGATGAGTTCAAAAATTTAATTGCAGTGCTTGTATATAGAGAAGAGAAAGAGCAAGGTCAATTGCAGTGTATTTGGCTCCTGTCTCCCACAGTTAGCAGGTCACTCCTCACAGCTGACACAGGGCTGATGTCCCCTTCTTTCATGATGTGCACTTCTTTCATGGTGCGGCGAGGGACCCTATATCCCTCTCCACTGGGAGTAGATATAGAAATGGAGTTTGTGAGCTGCTGTATGGTGCCAGCACATGAACAGAACAGAGAAAGTTCCTGTGCACCTAGAACAGGGATATGGAGAAAGAGATAGGAGAAAGAGGGTGAGAGAGAGACAGAGAGATAAGGAGAGAGAGAGGGAGAGAGAGGGAGAGGGAGAGAGAGAGAAATATGGAGAGAGAGAAGGAAAGAGGGAGAGAGAGCGACCGAGAGAGACAGGAAGAGAGAGGGAGTGAGAGAGAGAGAAAGGGAGAGAGAGACAGAGAGAGAGGGGCGAGAGAGATAGAGAGGCAGGCTCATTTCCCAGTTTCCACTATCAGTGTTAAGGGCTTCAGATTAGCCAGCCCAGGTGGGGGCTGACAGGCTGTGAGATAGATGGCTTTCCTGTTTTTACCAACAAACTACATAATTTATTATGGGAAAGAACATCACTTAGCTTTCAAAAGTCCAAATACATGTTTTCATTCTGTTGTTGTTAGGTGCCCTTGAGTTGGTTCTGACTCATAGCGACCCTATGTATAACCAAACGAAAACAAAACAAAGCAAAGCACTGCCCAGTTCTGCACCCCCCTCATAATCAGTGTGCTTGAGCCCGTTGTTGCAGCCACTGTGCCAGTTCATCTCGTTGAGCTCCTCTTTTTCACTGACCCTCTACTTTACCAAGCGTGATGTCATTCTCCAGAGACCGGTCCCTCCTAACAACATGTCCAAAGTACGCGAGACACATTCTCCACATCCTTGGCTGTACTTCTTCCCAGACACACATGTTCATTCTTTTGACAGTCTATGGCATATACGATATTCTTTGCCAACACCATAATTCAAAAGCATCAACTATTTTTTCAGTCTCCAATATTTTCTGACTCTCACATGCATATGAGGTAGTTGAAAACAGCATGTCTTAGGTCAGGTGCCCCTTAGTCCTCAACGTGACATCTTTATTTTTTAACACTTGAATTTTTCATTATATAAGTGATATTTCTTCGTTATGTGAGTAATATAATAACGTTATTGAAAATCTGGAAAGTTAAGGGCAAAATCACCAGTAAGTTCATGGCCCTAACATAAGCCACCGCTAGCATTTTGGTTTATTTCCTTCAGACTCTCTCCAGCATGCACATGTTGTTTCTGACAGTGGTAATCACAGTAGCGCAGTGGTTAAAGCCCTTGGTTGCTAACCAAAAAGGTCGGTGGTTCAAGCCTAGGAGCCATTCTGTGGGAGAAAGATGTGGCAGTCTGCCTCTGTAAAGATTTCCAGCCTTGAAACTCTATAGGGCAGTTCAACTCTATTTTCTAGGGTCGCTCTGAGTTGGAATTGATCTGTTTCCCCAATCTTATTACTTATCCTTCACAAATGTCATCTTCTTGCTCTCTTTTTCGTTTTAAAAGTTGCTTTACTATTCAAGTAAAATTAATTTATAGTCATTAATAAGAATGGTCATTGACTTAGCCCCTGTAAGGTACCAGGCACTATACTACGGATTTTACTTAGCCGAACATATTTCAGAACAGGTATGCGGCAAGTGTGGCTATTTTGTCCATTGTACAGAAGTTGCTGTACAGATGGGGAGCTGTTTTTATTCTGCTAAACTGTTTCACTTTGCTCATTTACGTTATCTTCTCTTTTGTGGATAAATGGATATACAAATTGAGGGAAAGCATTCCTTTTTAACTTGTTCTTTGGAAGAGAGTATGTGCAAAGACTCAACATGTGGTTCCATATTTTACCATATGGTATCAATGCTTTGCTAAAACTCAGTATGCCTTTTCTTTTCTAGGTGCATGACTCTTGATATTTTACTTCATTTTAAGTGTTGATATTTTAATTCATTTTTTCAAATTTAGTTCACATTCCAATAGTTTTCACTGAGGAAAAAAACATGCAATTTTGAGGCTTAGGGTTAGTCACTGCTAATGAATCCATTCAAAATCTTCATAACCAGACATATATTTGAGGCTGACAGAAAAAGTGTCACATAATAAAATTCAATTGGAAAGGTCCCTAGGTGGTGTAAATGGTTTGTATTCAAGTGCTAAAATTTGGGGATTCAAACCTCTCCAACAGTGCCACAGAAGAAAACACCTGGCTATCTGCTTTTGTTACGATTACAACCACAAAAACCCTATGGAACAGTTCTACTCTGTAACATACGGGGTCATCATGAGTCAGTCTACTTGATGACAAGTAACAATGACAATACAGTGTATTTTAAAAATGCAATTATTGTAAAATATTCAAAGATTTATAATTCTATTGTTAGTTCAATCTCTTCTTAGTTTTTTAGTTGTGAAGTGACTCAAAATACAGAATTTTCTCCACATTTGGGTGTGCTTAAAAATACTAAGAAACTTTTTTGTCCTCTCATTGTATGTTCAACTCATTGATGCAGATCAACTAAAAGATGTACCTGATAAATTACAGCAATGTGAACAAGGAATCATAACCATTGTTGACATGTATAAAAATGATTTCATTTCCTTTGCCATCAAGTAGCTCCCTATGTCGCAACTAACAATGAAATACCAATATTAACTGTCTACAGTTATGCTAGAAGTAGCCATATTTTTCCTTCTTTTCTTTAAAATTGTGCTATTCAATTATTCTTAAGAGAATGCTTACACACAACTGTATATTAACTGTGTGTCTTCTGGGTCTAGTCAGTTCATGAGTAAGACTATACTCTCCTTTCTCTCCACTGTTTTTTTTTTAGATTATTTGAACCGAGGGACTCTACAGATCTCCTTCAGAGGACACCACACAGCTACTGATGATCGCTATGTCATGACCAGCTCAGCTGAGTAGTCTGAGCCACCCTGCCACAGTGAAAGGAGTTTTGTTGAATTGAAAGCGCTGTCCAGCAGAAGACACACAAAAATGTTGTACGTTTCACTTCCTGAAATGCTAGCTTGGCAAAGATATCTCGAGATAGTGACGTTAAACATATTCTCCCAGTTTCATAATACTAAGAAGCCAATCCAGTTTTCTACAGTTGAGTCTTTATACTAGTAGAATTTATAGAATTTATATACTAGGAGTTTCTTATGGGGTACAGCTTCACTGCTATAAAACAGTTCATTAAGGGTTTTAAATCTTAACTTGAATTTGTCTATATCCATGCAGTTTAGAAGATCATGTTACTTAGCTTGGTGAATAATCTCCCATTTATTTTTTATATCCTTAACTTGGAGATGGTAGAGGGTGTAGACAAACTAGAAACCCTAGTGACATAGTGGTTAAGTGCTATGTCTGCGGACTGAAAGATGGACATTTCTTTGTAAACTCCAGGGGCAGTTCCTGGAAAACTCTATAGGGTTGTTATGAGTTGGAATCAATGATGGTAGTGACTTTTAGTGGCTTTTTATAGACAAGGTAGGTTTCAGAAGAACTTGGAAAAGTCCTCATAGCTTTTCATATGGATCTGCCTGGGTGGTGTGGTTTCAGGGATTCCTTGCTGATGTAGGTACCCTGGTTTACCTAAGTCACAATCTCAATTGAGATAGTAGATGTGTAAGACCTTTATAACTATACAAATTATGAAATGTATGGCAGAATCCTTAATAGAACAATCTGCTGATTTTAAAAAATAAAGTGTAAGACTACCACTTTTGGAGAGAATGTAATTGGTTGAGGTAGGCCAGTAGTCCCACTGCAGGAACTAGGGAAAATTGGATATACTATAAAAACCATGTTTTAAAAGGCATGAGAGTGGTGCAAGAAATAAGTACTAGAAGAACTAAGGTTACAGAGAGAAGAAAACTGTTCCAAGGTGAGCTAATGATTGACAGCTGTTTTTGGACCTAGGGACATTCATTGATTCTGGACACAGTTGAAGACTGGTCTTGGATCACAGGGCCCTGTGGAAGAAAGAGACACCAGCAAGGCTTTAAGCAACATGGGGTTAGTGTGACAAATTGGAAACATGAGGAACTTCAAACTCAGAGGTGGTTTTCTCTACAAGATATTCTCTGAGTTCCTGGGCTGCATAGGATGCTGAGGAGTGAGGCTGAAAGCCTTTGAAAGGTAAATGAACCCCCTACAGTCTTATGTTCTTAGGGAACAAGAAGCTTCTAGAAGATAGAACTTGCTTCAAGCACATGGCTGGTTTCTTCTGTAAAACATTTTTCACCCCCAGATTTTCAAGGTTTGTGGGGCCAGGAGGCTGGGGAGCTGGTATGAAAACCTCTGAAAGGTAGATACAGATTTCCCACAATTTTGACCGGTGAGGAGCAGATACCCACCAGGTTCTCCATCAAGTGGTTGGAAGGTCTATACCTAAGGAATAGGGATGAACCAAAAGCTGATTGACTCTTACTAAGACTAAAACCAACCTTATTCTTGGTTGGATTGAGGTGATCAGTCCCTTATCCAAACTGTTTAAAATAAGAAATGAGATATAGTCCCTGGTGGAATGTAACATCATCTGGAGCTTCCAGTTTTTGATACACAATGTCTGTTTTACAGTCAATAATAGCTAAGCATGCAAAAAAAGCAAGAAAATATGAATGATAATTAAGAGACAAAAAAGACAGTAAGATCAGAATCACATGATAAAATTATTAGAATTAGTAGACAAGAACTTTAAATGTACAAGAAAATAGACAGAAAGATGAAAGAAAGGATGAAAATATGGAAAATTTTTACCAGAGAATGGAAATTTATTAAGACTATAAAATGGATATTTTAGAACTGAAAAAAAAAATGCCCATGATATCTAAGAACTTAATCAATCAGTTTACTAGAATGGACACAGCCAAACCAAACCAAATCCACTGCCATGGAGTTGACTCCGACTCATAGCGACCCTATCAGTCAGAGTAGGACTGTCCTACAGAGTTTCCAAGGAGCACCTGGTGGATTTGAACTGCCAACCTTTTGGTTAGCAGACATAGCACTTAACTGCTACACCACCAGGATTTCCACAGACATAGTAGAAGTTAGAATTAGTGAATCAGAATACAAATGAAAAGAAAATATTCAAAGTGAAGTATAGATTGAGAAACTGATAGAAAACAGCAACAAAATGTCTTACATGTACAATAATTGTAATTCTAGCAAAAGAGAAGAGAATAAGGTAGAAGCCATATTCAAAAATATAATCACCAGCGACTGTACAAAACTGATGACAGATATCAATTACAGATTTAGGAAGCTCATCAGACCCCTACCAGAATACACACACACACACACACACACACACACACACACACACACACACACACACACACACACACACACACACACACACACACACACACTATCTAAGAAGAGCATATTACAAACTTCTGGAGGAGAAAAAAACAAGGAAAAAAGAAAAATCTTAAAAGTATCCAGAGATAAAAGACACATTATCTCAAAGTAGCCATAGCAAGACCTATAGCTGATTTCTCAGCCAAAATAACAGAAGACAGAAGACAATAAAACGACAATTTTAGAGTGTTAAAATAGGCTGTTAATCAAAGAGGGGGAAAAAAAATCTGTGCCAGTGAAGGTATTCCTAGAAGACAAAGGTGAAATTAAGGCATTTTTTTTTTATTATTGTGATTCAGTGAAAATATACAATCCAAATAAATTTTGCATGCCCACCTATGTACAGTTCTTCTGCTGCCCTTGCCCTGTGACAGCACACTACTCCTTTTCATTGTGTACTTGCTGTATCCTCTTAACAAGCTCCTGCCCCTCCTCTCCACCCTCTTTTCTCCTGTCTAGAAAGAGACGAGTAGGACAGCCTCCTATAAATGCAAAGAACCATAAAGGGCACACACCATATGGCTACTTTGTGTCCCCGAACATAGTCCATTTTTGTCCACAGAGTTTACCTTAGCATTGTTTTCTAGACAGGGGCAACAGCAGGTCTAGGGTCCATGCTCCCAGGAGATCCCTTGGTCCATCAGACCACCAGTTGTGGTCTTTTAGTAGAGTTCTTGAGCTGCACCCCTTTTTCTCATGTTGGCACAGGGACTCCACACTGTATGCCCCATGATGACTGTCTTTGGAGGTGGCAGGGCACCATCTGGTTCTTCTGGTCAGATGTTGATATAGTCGTCCACTCACGTGGGTCCTCATATCTCCTGAGCTCTTTTCTCCTCATGTCTTTGGTGTTCTCGGTGATCATGTGTTCTGGCTGAGTTGGGACCATGTGGTGTACCTCAGATGGCAGCTTGCTAGCTTTGAAGACCCCAAACATCACTCACCATTATGGGTAGCAGAAAATTCTCTTAGCCATAGGCTAATTATGGCAATTGACTTGGACGTGCCCTGAGAGCATGTCCTCATACTCCACCCCTGCTACTCTATTCCTGCAATATTGCATTGAGGTTAGAGGAGCTTTCAGTTTATGGCAAAGTACAATTAAGATGATCTACTTTTTACTGTGTGCTGTCACTGTTTTCACCCAACCAAATTTCTATCAGCTATCTAATCTATGATCAACCCTTGCTCCCCCTCCCTGCCTTTGTAGCCATCAAAGTCTTCTCTTTTGTACATAAGTCTGTTTTTAAGTCCTTATAGCAGGGGTCGCATACAATATTTGTCCTTTTGCCACTGACTGATTTCACTCAGCATAATGTCTTCCACTTGAAACCAGGTAATGAGATGTTTCCTAAAATCATTGTTGCTTCATTGTTTTACATTGAGCATATGTACCATAGTTTCTTTACCCATTCATCTGTTGATAGACACCTAGGTTGATTCTATCCTTTTGCTACTGTGGACTGTGCTACAATAAACATTCATCTGCCTGTGTCTGTTGGTGCGGCAGTTAGATTCCAAGCAGTTAGATTACTGGATCAATCGGTATATCTATTTCCAACTTTTTAAGGAAGTCCCAGATTGCTTTCTAAAGAGGTTGTACCATTTTGCAATCCCACCAGCAGTGTAGGAGAGTTCCTATCTCTCCACAGCCTCTCCAGCATTTGTTGTTTTGTATTTTTTGGATTATGGCCAACCTTGCTGGGATGAGATGGTATCTCATTGTGGTTTTGATTTGGATTTCTCTGATAGCTAGTAAATGCAAACATTTCCTCATGTGTCTTTTGGCTGCCTGGATGTCCTCTTTGGTGGAGGGTCTGCCCATCTCCTTTGCCTATCGCTTAATTGGGTTACTTACCATTTTCTTGTTGATGTTTTGCAATACCTTGTAGATTATGGGGATCAGATGTCGACCTGACATGTAGTTGCCAAATATTTTTTTCCATTCTGTAGGTAGTCTTTTAATCTTTTGATAAAGTCTGTGGATGATTCTTAGTAGTTCCCACTTATCTATTTTCTGTTCTGTTGATTGTGCTTTGCTTGTCAGATTTTGAAGTCTGTCTAAGTTGTGTACTAGAACTTTCATCATCAAACCTATTTTTTCTTACATCATCTTCATTGTTTTAGGTTTGATATTCAGGTCTTTTATCCATCTTGAGTTCGTTTTTGTGTAAGGTGTGAGATATGGGTCTTGTTTCAGTTTTTTGCACATGGATATACAATTTTGCCAATACCATTTGTTAAAGAGTCTATTTTTACCCCAGTTTACAATCTTAGGGCCTTCGTAGAATATCAACTGTTCATAAGAGGATGGTGGCATCTCTGGGGTCTCATCTCTATTCCATGGTCTATATGTCTCTTTTTGTACCAGTACTGGGCTGTTTTGACTACTGTGGCAGTGTAATAGTTTCTAAGGTGGGGTAGGGTAGGACTCCCATTGTGTTCCCCTTCTTCAGTAGTGCTTTACTTATCCGGGGTTTCTTCACCTTCCAAACAAAGTTGATGATTTGTTTCTCCATTTCATTAAAAAATGTCACTGGAATTTGTATAGGGATTACATTGTATATATAGATTGCTTTAGGTAAAATAGACATTTTCATAATGTTAAGTCTTCCTATTCATGAGCAGGGTAGGTTTCTCCATTTTTGTAACTCTCTCTTGGTTTCTTGCGGTAAGTAAGGTCTTATAGTTTTGTCTGTATAGGTCTCTTATTTCTTTAGTTAGATTTATTCCTAGGTATTTTATTTTCATGGGGGTTACAGAAAATGGTATTGATTTGTTGATTTCTTTTTTGATGATGTCTTTTGTTGATACAAAGGAATTCTACTGATTTACATATTTTTACCTTATATCTTGATACTTTGCTGAACTCCTCTATTAGTTCCAGTAGTTTACTTATGGATTCTTTAGAATTCTCTGTATATACAATCATATCATCTGCAAATAAGGAGATTTTTACTTCTTTGTCAATGCGGATGCCCTTTATTTGTTAGTCTTGTCTAATTGCTCTGGCTAGAACCTCTAGTACAATGTTGAATAGAAGTGGTGAGAGTGGGCATCCTTGTCTAGCTCCGTTCTCAGAGGGAATTCTTTCAATCTCTCACCATTCAGGATGATGTAGGTGGTTAGCTTTGTGTAGATGTCCCTTATTATGTTGAGGAATTCCCCTGTATTCCTATTCTGCTGAGAGCTTTTAGCATGAATGGGTGTTGAACTTTGTCAAATGCCTTTTCTGCATCAATTGACAAAATCAGGTGACTCTTGTCTTTTGTGCTATTTATGCGGTTGATCACATTAACTATTTTTCTGATGTTGAACCAGCCTTGCATCCCTGGAATGAATCCAACTTGCTCATCGTGTATCACGTTTTTGACATGTTGTTGCGTTCTATTGGCTAGGATTTTCTTGAAGATTTTTGTCTAGGTTCATGAGTGATATTGGTCTGTAATTTTCTTCTTTTGTGGAGTCTTACCCTGGCTTTGATATTAGGGTTATGCTGGCTTCATAGAACGAATTTCCATCGTGTTCTGTGGTGTGAAATAGCCTCAGTAGTATTGGAGTTGCCTGTTCTCTAAGAGCTTGGTAGCTTCTCTGATAAAGCCATCTGGGTTAGGATTTTTTTGGTTGGTAGTTTTCTGATTACTTTTCTATCTCTTTCTTTGTGATGGGTTTATTAAGTTGTTCTAATTCTCCTTGTGACAATTTTGGTAGGTGATATGAATCTAGGAATTGGTCTATTTACTCTAGGTTTTCAAATCTGTAGAGTACAGTCTTTCATAGTATTCTGTTATGATACTTTTGATTTCAGTTCGGTCTATCTTGGCATCTCCCATCTCATTTCTTATTTGGGTTATTTGTTTCCTCTCCCATTTTTTTTTTGTAAGTTTAGCCAAGGGTTTGTTAATTTTTTTGATCTTTTCAAAGAACCAGATTTTGTTAATTTTTTCAGTTGTTCTTCTATTTTCTAATTTATTTAGTTCTCCTCTAATCTTTATTATCTGTTTTCTTCTGGGGCTTGAGGAGTTCCTCTGTTGTTCTCTTTCTACTTATTAAAGCTGTTGGGTTAATTCTTTATTTTGGGCCCTTTCTTCATTCCAGATTTGTGCATTTATAGAGATAAATCAACCTCTGAGCACTGCTTTTGCTGCATCCCATAGGTTCTGGTAGTCTGTGTTTTCATTCTCATTTGATTTCATAATTTCTTTATTTCATCCTTGATTTCTTTTGTAACCTATGGCTTTTGAGCAAAGCATTGTTGTCTCCATGAATTCAAATTTCTACCTATGATTTTTCTGCTATTGATTTCAACATTTATGGCTTTATAGTTCAAGAAGATGCTTTCAATAATTCAATTGTTTGGATTTTGTTAAGACTTGCTCTATGTCCTAACACATGGTCTGTTCTGGAAAATGTTCCATGTACATTTGAGAAGAAGGTATGCTAATCGGTTGATGGGTAAAAAGATCTGTATATGTTGATGAAGTCTACTTGGTTGATTGTTGCAGTAAGATCTTCTATGTCCTTACTGAGCTTTTTTCTGGATGATCTGTCCATTATTGAAAGTGGAGTGTTGAAGTCTCCAGCTATTATTGTGGCATGATCTATCTCATTTTTCAGTGTTGTCAGTGTTTGTTCAACATATTTAGATATTCTGGTACTGGATGCATAAATATTTAATATTGCCATGTCCTGCTTATGTACTGAAGCTTTAAGCCATAAATAGTTACCACCGTTGTCCATGAGGGTGGATCTCACATTAAAGTTTATTTTATCTGAGATCAGCATTGCTAATCCTGCTCTTCTTTGTATGTTGTTGGCTTGATATATATTTTTCTACCCTTTGGTTTTCAGTTTCTGAGTCTTAGATGTGTTTATTGTAAGCAACATATAGATGGGTTTTGTCACTTGATCCACGATTTCATTTGTTGGAGCATTCAGTCCATTCACATTCAGTGTTATTATTTTTAGGTACTTGTTTAGTGCTGTCATTTTGATGCATTTATTTTTGTGTTGTTGTTTTCTATGTTATTCTTAATATTCTTTTCAGGGCCATTCTTCTTTATAAGTTGACTTATCATCTTTTTCAATATTAGTTTTGTATTTGTTGAGTCTCCTATATTATGCTTCTTGTTTTGATATGTAACACTGTTATTTTGCTTTGCAGCTATACCTAAAATCCCCCTTGGTATTCTAAGTTTAAACCAGACTTTAACTTCTGCATACTTTTTCAATCTATCCCCATCTGAAAGGTTACATCTACTGTAATATATCCCTCTTTTAAAGTGGTGATGTCATAATTTTCATGTTATGATCACTTTTTCCCTTATATTAATAATGTAGTTTTGATTGAGTTCATTGACTTCCCTAAGTGAGTAGGATTCTGGATGTTGTGTCCTGAATTGTCTCCTTAAGTATACCTTAATGTTTTTGCTTTCCTAAGCAAAGAGTTTCCTTCAGAATTGTAGTTTTGGTTTGGTTTTTACAAAGTCTCTAAGCTTCTGTTTATCTGAGAATGTCTTAATATCACCATCATATTTAAGAAATGATTTTTCAGGACATATAATTCTTGGTTGTAAGTTTTTCTCCTCCAGGGCTTTGAATGTGTCATCTCACTGCTTTCTTGCCAACCTAGTTTCTGCAGAGAAGTCAGACAAAAGCCTACAGGGTTTCCCCCTGAACATCAGCTTTGCTTTGAGCCTCACTGCCTTTAAGAATCTCTGTTAATGTTTAACTTTATGAAGCTTGATTATAATATGTGTTGATGTCTTTCTTTTGGGGTCTAGCTTTTGTGGCTGTTCGATACACATCTTGGATATCTATGTTCTCTGCTTTCATAATTTCAGGGGAGTTTATGTCGGCAACTCTACAGCAATGCTGTCTGTATTTTCACGTACCCCTCCTTGTTCAGGAACTCTCCAATTATTTATAGATTGTTCCTCTTAACAGAGTCCCACAGATTTCTTAACGCTTTTTCAGTTTTCTTATTTCTTTTCTCTGATTTCCCCTCATAAATGTTGGTTCAGTTGCTCTGTCTTCAAGGTCAGTAAGTCTGACTGCTGTCTTCTCAATTCTGTTCTTCTAGCTTCAAATTGAATTGTCCAATTCTGTAATTTTGTTATTGATTTGTTGTATTCCAGACCGTTGATGTTCCATCAGTTCAAATTGTTTAATGTTTCATTTTTTTTCTGCTACATTTTGTTTAATCTCTAGGAAGGCTCTCTATATAATTCATTTGTACTTGACCTCTGATAGTTTCAGAAAGGCTTCTTCATTTGGGAAGTTTTTTGATTCTTTATTTTGGGAGTTATCCAGAGCCATGGTGTACTGCTTCTTTAAGTGGTTAGCTATGGTCTGTTGTCTGCATGCCACCTAGAAACTGTTTGATTTCTCCAGTGTTACCTCAACAGGAGCTGAGGCATAGTTCTAAGAGGGGAGTTGGTCACCAGCCACCTCTGTGTGTTTTAGCAACTGGACCAAGGTGGACTCTCTGGTGTGGCAGTCTCTGCCTTTTGGCTGGCAAAGATGGTGCCCTACTTATGGAGTCAGTGGGTGGGGGGGATCAGCTGACCCCATGATGCAGGTCAGTGAGGGGTGGAGGAGAGGCTGCTGGGCCTCTCAACAGTCAGATTTCCAGGTCTTATTAAGAGTACTTAAATTCTAAGTGGGGAGCTGTCCAACTGGGGCCTAAAACAGTCAGGTGCTCTGGTGTGGCAGGCCCCGCCTTCCAGCTGACATGGATAGTACCTTAAAAGGCCGTCCTCAGATGTTGTGGTGTGGTGCAGAGTAGGGAGAGGTTAGGGCCTTCCAGCTGTCCTCTCCCAGCCCCGCCCATGAGTCTAGACACAAATTGTCTCAAATACTGCTATTACGCTGCTTGCCAGATGGGCTGCTGCTCTGCTTGAGAATCAGCTTCAGCTAAGGTTCCTGGCTGGGTGACTCTGTCTCCCAGCTGACCAAGGTAGCGTCCCAGCTGAGCTGCCCATCCTGCTGTGAGACAGCAGTCTATGGCACAGATCAGAAAAGAGAGTGTGGAGGAGCAGTAGTGTCCTCAGTCAATGGCCAGGCTGTCAATATGTGGCTACCCCATGGACTGTCTCTCTGGTATGCTATACACCATTTACTTAAGCACTGCAGCACAGCGAATTTGTCTGCTCATGTCCAGTCTCCGCCTCCTGGATAACAAAGGTGTCAGTACCTGCAGTTCTTTGATATGGTGAGTCAGCAGAAGTAGAGGCCAGTGGTCACTGGGTCATCTTTGAGAGTGGTAGGTTAGTCTGCTACTGATGCCTAGTCAAATGTGACAATATTATGTTAGGTCCTAGGGCTCTCCAGATGTCCACTACTCCATTCAGTTATCATTTCAGGCCTTAATTCTCAGAGGCAATTGAGGAGACATGTGTCTAGTCCATCATGTTGGCCCTGCCTCCGAGACATTTTTTTGTCAAACAAAAACCAAGGAAATTTGTGGCTAGTTGACTTCACTAGAAGAAAAGCTACAGTGTTCTTTAGGCAGAACCCTAAACCACCCAAACCTGTTACTGTCCAGTTTATCCTGACTTATAATGATCCTATAGGACAGAGTAGAACTGCCCCATAGAGTTGCCAATGAGTGCCTGTGTGGATTCAAATTGCTTTCTCCCCCCCTTCTTTCTTTTTTTCTTTCTTTCTCACTGGTCCTTTACCACATTTGGTACCTGGTTTCTAGAAATTTGTCACACCTCCAATGTTATTTTATTCTTCTTAATATAATTTATACTTGTCTGGTTTTCTATTCTTTCTCTGATATTTCTAGCTCATATCTATTTGTTATAAAAATGGGAAATTGATAATTATCTGTTGAATTACTAAAAAACATAGGATTATAGGACATGAAGCAGACAAATGTTCCATTAAACTTAGCTTTCTCATTAACAATGATAAAAGCAAAGCTGGAAAAAAGGCAGAAAAAAGAGAACATAGACAGATAACTGAGGGCCAGTCTGAGTAGAAATTAGAATTAAGTTGGGAAGGAGGAATAGAGACCTGGGGGGAAAATACAGTCTTAGAAAAGGATAAGTAGCAACAAAAAATATTAAGAAAGGTAAAAACTGTTATGCTAACAGGAATTAGTAAAATTCCAGGCAAGCAATTTTCATAGTTACATCTAAACACTGCTTAGCATTTTTGAGTTTGAAAAATAAAGTAATTGCATTGTCTTTAGCTAATGGATTTTTCTGAAGGTGTCATTGTGAATAATAATGGCTGTTCATTGCAGTTAGAGTGAGATTCAAGTCCTGAGCAGATTCGTACAAGATCTGGCCCATGTTCGTCTCCCTTACATCAATTTACACAGCTTTCCCTTGACTTACCCTGCCATCACCATTGGCTTCCTATTTCTCAATCCTTTGGAGCTCATTGTACTTGATGATCTATTTTCCCAGAATTCTGTTAGGTCATTTAAGTATCAGTTTAAGTGTTATCTTCTTAGAAAGGCTTCTTCAACTATCCAACATGACCAGGAGCTTCCAGTCACTCCACATGACTCCACTGTATATTCTTCACAGCACTTAACCACAACCTGAAGTTATCTTGCTTACCTGTTTATTAGCCATTTTCCCCCACAGAGTGTTAGCTCCATGAGACCAAGAGCTTCACCTGTTTGTTAACGTAAGTATTTCAGACAGTGATAAGTATTGTGAAGGGTAACAGTGATAGAAAAAGGGCTATTTTAGATAGAATGTCAGAGAAAAACATGTAAGAAGGAAATGATGTCATGGAGACCTTAATGAAGTCAGGGAATAAGCCATAGATATTGAGGGGTGTTTTAGTCAGCTAGTGCTGCTCTAACAGAAATACTCCAAGTGGATGGCTTTAGCAAAGAAAAGTTTATTTCTACACAGTGTAGTGGGCTACAGGTCCAAATTCAGGATGTCTTCTCCAGGGGAAGGCTTTCCGCCTTCTTGGCTCAGGAGGAAAGTTCTTGTGTTGTATCAGTCTTTGTTCAGGAAGCATCTTGGTGCAGGAATCTGAGGTCTGGAGGACAGTGCTCTTCTCCTGGTGCTACTTCCATGATGGTGTGAGGTTCCCAACTCTCTGCTTGCTTCTCATTCCTTTTTATCTCCTGCAGGATGAAAGGATAAAGGGTGGTGCAAGCCATACTCCAGGGAAACTCCCTTAGCAATGGTGTTGTGGTCCCATCCTAATCCTTTTTTAACATAACTGTTTTATCTATTAGCCATAGGCAGATATTAGGATTTATAGCATCAGAAAATCACAAAATGGGGAGCAGTCACAGAATACAGGGAATCTTGGTCCAGCCAAATTATTACACATATTTTTGGGGGAACACAATTCAATCCATGACAGTGACTGTTCTAAGCTAAAGGTCAGCCATAGATGGGAATGTACTGGGCATATTAGAAAACATCCCAGAGGCCAACTGTGCTGGAGTAGAGAGAACAGGACAGTGGTAGGAGATGAAATAAGAATGGTAGCCAGAGACCAGATAATGGATGATGTTGCAGGTAAGCAAGTGTAAGGGTAACAGGAGAATGACATGGTGTGACATTGTTGTATGGCGTATGGATCAAATACCTCAGCAGGGAGCTCAGTGAGGAAGTCACTGCAGTAATCTTGGTGAGAGATATTGTGGTGTAGAGCTAAAGTGACATCATGATGGTAGTAAAAAGTAATTGGATTTTGGGTGTTTTAAAAGTGTAATTGTTAGGACTGGAATGAGTAATGGCACCCATGTTTTTGGTCTGACAGCTGAGTGTGTGCGGTGGCATTTATTGAGCTAGGGAATCTCTGGGGCCCGAGGCTTCCAGGGGAGGAGCACATGGAGAGGCAAGATTCCTGAATTGGTAGTGTATGGCTTTGGTGTTCTCCTAGGCAAACAAGTGGAGATGTCAGGGAAGCAGCAGGTAAACTTGAAATGAAGAATTGAAAGCAAGGAAGACTCAGTGACTAGATGGTATTTTAAGTCTTAAGAGGAGATGAAACCTTCTAGGGATTGAATATAAATGGAAAAAGCAAAAGATATCTGAGAATTAAGACTTGGAACACTCCAAATGTTAGATGTTGGGAAGGCAAGGAGGAAATGGTAAAGGAAAAAAATGATCTATAACATAAGAGGAAAACCTCTGTGTTTGTAGTTATGTAAGACAAGTGAAAAAAAGAGTTTCAAAGAGAAGAGAGTGATTAATTCTGTCAAATTCTGCTGAGAGGTCAGTTGAGTAGGTTGAAAGTCAGAATTGAACCTTGGATTTACAAGGTTGCCCATTAATTTCAGGAGCATATTGGCAGCACTGGTGAGAAGTAACTTGCTTTTTTTGCTCTGAATTACCCATGAGCACTCCACTAACTATCAAAGAAGAAACACATGTTTAAGATGGCACTGGAAATGAATTCAATGAAGAATTCATATAACCCCATATGGGGTTATAGATGGCTGTTTAACAACAACAAAAAAGCTAGCTTAAATTATTGTTAAATTGTACAGCATATCAAATTAGATATGAATCCAGGTTTTGGTGTTATAAAGTCTGTTAGAACTCTGTTCTATTAGCAGGCTGCCATCTAAGTAGCATCAATGGGTCCCAATCCATCTGGAGCAGAGGAGAACGAAGGATATCAAAGACATGAAGAAAACATGAGCCCAGGAGACAGAAGGGACCATATAATCTGAAGACTACATCAGCATAAGACCAGAAGAACTAGATGGTGCCCAACCATCTCCAATGACTGCCCTGACAGGGAACACAGTGTACAGTTCCGGATGCAGTGGGAGAAAAATGGGGGAGTAGAACTAGAACTCTATTAAAAGACCAGACTTGATGGTCTGACAGGCTGGAGGGTCCTCTGAGGACATGACCTCCAGACTCTGTGCTAGCCCAGAACTGAGACCAGTACTGAAGTCAACACTTCTGAAAAATACTGGACTGGACGATAACACATAGAGGGATGATGGCGAAAAGTGTGCTTCTTGGCTTAAATATATACATGAGGTTATTGGGGCAGCTCCCACCCAGAGGTGAGATGGGGTGGGAGTAGGAAGACATGTTGGTTGAATGGCTATGGGAAGTACAGAGTAGACAGGAGGAGTGTACTGAGTGGGGAGAGCAGCTAGAGTTGCATACTGGTGTGTGTGTAGGGGGGTTATATGGCAAATTCGCTTGAAATCGAAACTTTCACTTAAATCACAATGAAATATTTTTTAAAAAAGAATTCTGCTCCATCACTTTGAAACTGTGTAACTTTGATCAATTGTTGGAACCTCTCTAAGTCCCAGTTTCCTCAACCTTTACAAATAGAAATAATAACAGCTGACTTACAACATAGTGAAAATTAAATAACATAGCACATGTGAAATTTTTTGCATATAGTGAGTGTGATGGTGAAGGTTGTATGCCAGCTTGGCTGGGCCATGATTCTGAGTGGTTTGGTACTCTGGCAGTCGTGTGATTTTGTGATTATGTCCTTGATGAGATTTGATATAATGTGATTATATCCATGATGGGATGTGTTGTGAGTAGCCAGTTAGTTAAAAGGGAGATTTCATGGGCATGTGGCCAGTATTAAACATAAAAGGACATTCTGGCAAGGCTCATGGGCTTGGCTTGCGGGGATCCTGCGGCTGGCTCCTGTTTGTCTGACCTCTGGTTCTCAGGACTTGAGCTAGCAGTTTACCTGCAGTTTTGCTGGCCTATCTTGGGATTCACTGATCTTCACAGCCTGTGAGCAAAAACCCTGCTGTCTGACCTGCCGGTGTTAGGTTTGCCAGTCCCTGCAGCTATGTAAATCAGGAGGAGCCTCTATCCTAATCCATGGACTTGGGATGTTCTAGCCTCTACAACCATGTGAGTCATTTCCTCAATACAAAGCTCTCTCTCTCTCTCTATTTATATATTTGCTGGCTTTGCTTCTCTAGAGAACCCAACCTAAGATACTATCCCAGTATGTGGTATATTAAATGAGATATCCTTCATTCTGCTGTTCTTGGCTAACTTGCTTCGCTCTGAATAAATGACTTTCAGTACAGTTCTTCAAGATCTTGAGAGCCAGTCTCTACCCAGACCTCTGGTGGAGTAGTCAGTACTTGGAACATTGTGGGGGTTATGGTCTGTCATTGGAAGACTCAACTGGTGCCTTCAGCAATGCTGCCCTTACACACATCTGCTTTAGTTCTCATCTTTTTCACAGAGGGTGAGATGCTCCTGTCAAGTAGAAAAAAAAAATTCAACTTAGATACTGTTCATCTTTCTCCCAGTCTTTCCTGAAGGAATCTACAGCCTTTTACTAGAGTGACTGTTTATTAGTGAAAAAGAAATCATCAGACTTTTTGAGGACTACTGGATAATGGCTCTGAATTTACACTACTTCCAGTGAACCTCATATCACTAAGAAACAAGAATCAGGAGAACAGCACATCCTCTGGACCCAGGGTGCTTCAGCTGAACACTTCTTTGACTGGGGAATATTGATGAAAGGACATTCTCCCAGAGCCAACAGAGAGAGGAAGGTTTTCTATGGAGCTGGCATCCTGAATTTACAGTTCAAACCTAGTCTGTGAGAGAATAAATGTCTCCTTGCTAAAGCCATCCATTTGTGGTATGTTACAGCAGCACTAGAAAACTAAGAGAGTGAATGTTCGATGAATACAGTGAAACCTGAGACAGCCAGAACTTGATGGACTGCGTTGTATTCCTGGGTGTTGCAAGTTTTCTGCTTTTGACAGGACCCAGTATTATCACTCTTCTATTATTGCCTATTAGTGGAAAATACTTAAGCTTTCCTTCTCTGACCTGCCTTGCTCAGGTTTTCATTTTCACAGGGTTTACTGTATTATTACTGTTATTAGTATGTATATTGTTGCTGTTAGCTGCTGTGGAGCTGGCCCTGACTCCTGGTGCCCCAGGTACAACAGAATGAAATACTAACCACATAATGGGTCACCAACAGGACCAATGTGATCAATAAAGTTTTCATCGGCTAATTTTTCAGAAGCAGATTGTCAGGCCTTTTTCCTAATTCATCTAGGAAGCTCCACTGCAGCCTATCTGATATCACAGCAACATGCAAGCCTTCACTCGAGATGGTGGTGGCTGCTCATGAATTGCACTGGCCAGGATTTGGACCTAGGTCTCCTGCAAGGAAGTGAGGAATTCTACTACCGAACCACCTTTGACCTCATTATAGATTATGGAGCCCTGGTGGCTCAGTGATTAACAGCTTGGCTGTTAACCCAAAGGTAGGCAATTCAAATCCACCAGCTGCTCTTTGAAAACTTTATGAGATAGTTTCACTCCACTATACAGGGTCACTACGAGTTAGAATTGACTGAGCAGAAGTGGGTTTGTTTTTATGCTTCCAAACAAGGGAGCCAGGCATGAAAAGAAAAGTTAAAATGATCAAACAGTGATCAAAAAAAAAAAGAAAAAGAAAAAAGAAAAAAGTGAAAAGAAATGGAAATACAGAGAAAAGAAAAGAAGGGCCAGGGAAATTGGAAAGCTATGGAACTTTAGTGGCTATGAAGTGGGGGCTGGGGGCAGAGGTGGGGGTGGCATTTTGAACCAGCAACATGATGTCATGTTGGGATCATCACAAGCAAAGAAGACCCAGGGCTTTGTCAGTTACAATTGATGGTAGGAGAAATAAGCAGAAGCAGAAAGGTAAAATGGACTGGAAAGAAGTGGAAACAGTTAAGGAAATGTGAAAAATTATAGTCAAAGGGATGGAAAATAGCAGCATTTTGCAGCACTTCTCCTAAAGGCCCAAAGAGTTTGACTTTATTACATTTTCAGAGATGTGTCAATTCACGTATTTGAGGTTATGTGGAGGAAAGTGCTCCCTGATTACAATGTTTTCTTCAGTTGCTCACAAAATCTCTGCATCAGGCATTGTACTTCTGTGCATTTCAAAAGAGGAATATGTAATTATTTGTAAAAATTTAATTGTGGACATGCTTCCAAAAGGTAAGAAAGTCTACAAAGTGACAAGCTTGCCTCTCATCCCTGTTCCCTAGCTATGTAGTTTCTCTTTCCTGGAGGCAACTAGTGCTCTTATAGTTATTATAAATATTTCCAGAAATATGACTTACATTTGTAAATTCAAAAGTGTTCCCTTACATACACAAGTAGTGCCATGTCATACACACTGTTGCATTCCATTTTTTTTCTTTATATTTCTTACAGAGGAGTCCAAATCAGTATTTAAAAAGCTTTCTTTTTTTTCTTTTAACATTCTGAATAAAAGTCTATTTTATAGATTTGTTATAATTAATGTAACTAGTCTCATGTCTTGGTGAATATATGGGCTATTTTCAAGTTTTTTGCTATCACAAGACTGCTACATTGAGAGATATTATGCACATAGGTTTTACACTTATGTGCATATATTGGTTAGATAAATTCCTAGAAGAGAGAGTGATGGGCCAAAAGGTCTGGTATTTGTAATTTTAATAAATGTTACCACAGTGCTCTTCATAAAGGTTGTATCAGTTTAATCTCCACCAGCAATGTATGAGAATGCCTGAATTTCCCAAACTGTAAGTATTTTATATAACTTTTTAATATCTGCCAAATTTATAGATGGAAAATGGTATGTGAGCAAGTTTTATTTTGCATTTCTTCTATTATGAATGCATTTGAGCATATTTATTAATGTTTAAGAGTGGTACTTATTTTTCTGTGAACTGACAAGTCTACTGTATTGATATTGTCTTATTTATTTGTAGGAGCTCTTTATTAGAAAAAAACATGCCTTTATCTTGATATGATGTGTGTTTTTTTTCCACTTATCTTTTGAATTTGTACCCCACCACCCCCCAGTTAAAAGCTGGTGTGTGTGTGTGTTTGAGTTAGTAAATACTCACTTTTAGCCTTCTGGATTCTGTGATACAACTAGAAACTGTGATACAATTATACCTCAACTTGAGTTATAAAATGATTCTTTCATTATTTCTTTTAGTACTTATTATGGTTTATCTTTTAAATTTAAATCTTGGTTCCATTAGGATTTTATCTTCATGTAAATAGTGAAGAGTAGATATTACTTTTTTTTTTTCCAAATGTCTACTCAGTTGTTTCAAAACCATTTACTTGATAGCTCATTTCATCCTACTGATTGATTTTCATATGTGGTGAAACTTGTGAGACCCAGAACTTGATAGGACTGTCTTGCTTTTTTGTCTCAAAACGTTTCCATCTTTGATAGGGGGCAGTCTCACCAGTTTTCTATCACTCTCTATTAGCTGAAAATACTTGAGTCTGCCTTTTCTAACAGATTTCCTTCTTACACAAATTCTAGCTTTTAAAGATTTAACTGTTTTAAATCTTACTCCTATTTGGGTCTATTTCTGCAATTTTTGTTCTGCTTTTGCTTTAAGCATTTATGTGCTAATACCACTCTAAAGGAGCCCTGACTGTGTTGTGTAGTGCTTAAGTGCTGGGCTGTAAACCAACAGTTTGATGGTTTGAACCCATCAGCTTTTCCCTGGGAGAAAGACATGGCAGTCTGGTTCTGTAAAGATTTATACCCTTGGAAGGTCACAGAAGTTCCATAGACACATCCAAACTCCCTGAGGGATCAGATTTCTAGGCCAAAGGGCTGGGGGGAATGTCTAGCTTAATTGGCATAACATAGCTTATGAAGAAAATGTGCTACATTCTACTTTGGTGAGTAGCAACTGGGATCTTAAAAGCCTGTGAGCTACCATCTATGATCCTCCACTGAGCTTATCCCTTTGGGAGCCAGAAAGAACGAAGAAAACTGAAGACACAAGGGAAAGATTATTTCAAGGGACTAATGGACCACATCTACAATGGCCTTCACTGGACTGAGTCCAGTACAGCCAAATTGTGCCTGGCCACTACCACTGACTGCTCTGACGAGGGTCACGACAGAGGGTCTCAGACAGAGCTGGAGAAAAATGTAGAACAAAATTCTAATTCAAAAAGGAAGACCAGGTGTGCTGGCCTGATCGACCCGAGAAATCCTGAGAATATGGTCCCTGGACACTAATTCAACTCAGTAATGAAGTGCCTCCTGAGTCAAAGATTGGACAGGCCCATAAAGCAAAACGAGACTAAAGGGCATGCCAGCCCAGGGACAAGGACTAGAAGGCAGGAGGGGTCAGGAAAGTTGGTAATAGGAAACTTGGTGTTGAGAAGGGTGAGTGTTGACCTGTTGTGGGATTGCTAGTTAATGTCATAAAACATTGTGTGTACTAACTGTTTAATGAGAAACTACTTTGTTCCGTAAATCTTCATCTGAAGTACAATAAAAAACAAAAAAACAAAGACTTTAGAAAAGAAAAAAGATTTACTGTCTGGAAAACTCTGTTTCTACTGTGTCTTAGAAGAGTTGTTGAGTCAGAATTTGACTCTAGGACAACTGGTTTTTAATACCATTGTGTTTTAATTATTGTTATTTATGTGTTTTTAAAATATATAAAAAGATTGTATGACCAGTTACCCTCTAATTATCTTTCAAGAATTTGTCAATTTTAATTTAGTAAAATTTCTATTAGTTTTATAAAAGCTTTTTCAGATCTCGGACAAAGTGTCATGGGAAGTTCCAGATGAAAGGTGGAAGTGTGCTGTTATGAGGTAAGGTGGTGTGGTAGGGTTGAGTGGCAGGCAGTAGTTAGAATACAGTAGCGGTTTATGGGTGTTATATGGCAAATTGATATAGATTGTTAAATTGTCCTTAATCACAGTAGAATTTACTTAAGAAAACCTTACTGAAACTTTTAATTTTAGGATGAGTATGTCTACTAAAAAAACAAACAACGAATGTATTGGTAACTTTCTGGAGATCATGTTGAGTTTTCAGTCTAATTTAGGAAGGACTGACATATTCATGAAATGGAGTTTTTCTATCCAAGAATATTGAATGATTTTTAATTTGTTCCAGTCTTCTTTTGTACCCTCAGGGAGCTTTAAAAATACTTCTTGAAGTAAATCTTGCACATTTTTGTTTATTTTATTCCTAGCGATCTTATCTTTCACTCTCTTTTCCCTACTGTTATCTGCCCTTGAGTTGGCCCCAGATTCAAGGTCCCTCCAGGCACAATGGGATGTGTTACTTGAGATCTACAGGGTTTTCATTGGCTGGTTTTTGGAATTAGATCACAGACCTTTCTTCCTAGTCTGTCTTAGTCTGACAGCTCTGCTGAAACTTGTCTGGCATCATAGCAACAGGCAAACCTGCACTGACAAATGGGTTGTGGCTGAGCTGTGGTGCACCGGATGGAACTGAACCATCTTCTGCATGGAAGATGAGACTCCTACCACTCAACCACTGCTACTGATTTTCTATTGCAACCGGGGTCTTTTCCTTCACTGTGTCTTTCAATTGGTTATTAAAAATATGTGTATATAAGCCATTCATTTCTAGATATTTATTTTATGGAATATGCTATTTATAAATTTTAATAGTATGTGTCTGTTATAATAGAGGACAGTAGTACACAATGGGAAGTCTGCAGTCAATGTAATTGGCTGTACCACTTTTTAGCACTCTGGCAAAAGATACGTTATTTAATTTCTATAAGCCACAGCTTCCCTATCTGTAAAATGGGAATAATTAATAGTATCTACGTTACAAAGTAGATTTGAAGATCTAAACAAAAAAAAACCCCACTTATTATTGTGTTTGAAATACAGTTAATAAATGCAGGTTAAGAAAACCTGGGGGACATAGTGGTTAAGCGCTATAGGTGTTAACCTGAATGTCAGCAGTTCAAGTCCACCAGATGCTCCTTGGAGACTCTATGGGGACAATTCTACCCGTCCTATAGGGTCGCTATGACTTGGAGTCAACTTTCTGGCAATGGGTTTGGTTTTGGTATCACACTGAAGCTCATACTAGCCCGTGGGGCCAGACTGGGAACAGATTTCAACTCCCAAGCCAACCACTTTCACCCTATACTCCTAGAAGTTTCCAAACCAAAACTCTCATGCATACCAATGTCCATACACAGACTGAAAGATTGTGAGGTGACAGTGGAGGAAATGGGATGGAAGGGTAGAAGCACAGTTATGCCTTTATTGCTTTAAAAAAGGAATGAAAAGTTTCTAAAGTGATTTGCACTTGGGAGTTCAAGAAAATAGGAAAAGAAAATTGATGTGCATTGTAGAAGACCTGCATTAGTGATCAACACAGTGGAGGTGAACAGAGAGCGTCTCCAAATGCCATCTTAAATTTGTAGAGGACAAGCCACTATTTATGCACTAGATCACATGGAGTGATCTTCATAGCAGCTGACTGTGGCAGATGAGGAAGGAACGAGAGGTCCTTCAGCAAGCTGGTGGAGGGGTGAAGGCTCCCCCACCTGCTGACTCTCATGCTAGTGCTCATTTTGCTTCATGCCCCTCTCACGTTCCTTCCCTTTTTTCCCTCGGGGCCTAATTACCAGCTTGAAAGCAGAGAAGGTGACCAACTTGATAGGAATTGTATGTAAAGAGAATAAGAGAAAACAAAAGAGATGAAAAGGTTTCAAGAAGAGATAATCTAAAAAGTTTGGGGATTAAAATCACCAAAGGCAGAAATATATGGGAACTCTATGAGGAATAGCATAATAATGGTCATTGTATCTTGGGCGAAAACCTTGGTAGTGCAGTGGTTAAGGGCTACAGCTGCTAATCTAAAAGACTGTCAGTTCACATCCGCGGGGTGCTCCTTGGAAACTCTATGGGGCCAGTTCTACTCTGTCCTATAGAGTTGCTCGATGGCAATGGATGTGGTTTGACTTTTTTAGTATCTCTTGGGTAACTATTATGCGCTGCTTGTTGCATGTGCATTGTTTCTTTTACTCTTTGCAACAAGCTTCCAAGGCAGGTATTACTAACCCAGTTACACCCTGTGCCTCTAGAAAGTCAGGCCTACCTAGCACTCTCGGCACTTCACATCTGTACACTCATTGAGGGACATTTGCAAAACATGCTGTATGGGCTCATTATCATGATAGAGCTACAAGAAGATCTTGAAAAAGTCAGTTACTGGGGCAAGCGGAAGAGAAATTAGATGTGGTCCAAGAAAGGTTTCTAGTACTGAAAGTAAAAATGACCGAATAAGAGCCAGGGAAATCAGGGTGGACAAGCGAACGGGCAAGAAGGCAGCAAAAGCTTCCTGAAGCTGGAGTCAGGGATGCAGACGAAACGTAGACTAAGCCAACTGCAGTCGAGATGCCCAGATGAGGTTGCTTCTACCTGGAGAAGTGCTTCATCAGCGACTTCGCTCTCTCCCACTGCTGCAGCACTTTTTAAAGTAACAGTCACCAATGTTTCAGCATTCAGAAGCAGAGCAAGTCTTTGCTTATTGGCTGACAGTCTAAATTCAGACCGAAAGAATGTGGTTGGAGACAGCTGGGTGTAACTGTTCTAGTCCTGCCTTCAGCGGAAATATCTGCATGCCTATCGTCCCTTTCCTTACCAAGTGCTTCCCTGTCTCGTCTCTCCGCCTGTCTCTCTTCCATCGCATTTTTAAAAAAGTAACCAACGCAGCACATTGTGCCCCAGCGGTCCAGTAACGCCCTGCTTACCCCAGCGCTGCGGGCTGGCTGTCTCGGGTGATTATTGCGAGCTATTCGGGTGGTTTATGAGAAGTGACACTTCTCCCAGCTGCTTTTATCTGCCCCTGAACAGTTAACGTTAAAACCCCCTCTGTACCACCCTTGTCGTGACTGTTGTAAATACCAAGGGAAGGGCACTTTTGCTTCATAAAAACGTAAGCAAGACGCACGCAGCAAGCAGTCTCGGACACCCAGTGACCCGAGACTGCGGCAAAGGGGTGTGGGAGTGGAAAGTGGGCAAATCGTCTCCCCCCTTTCTCCTCCCCCTGGCTGGGGCTCTAGCACGCCTTTCACCCTTGGGGGGGGGCGGTGGGCGGTAGGGGAAGAGGTCGCTCCAGGTCACTGGAACCTCCAGGGCCCAGGAAATCTGCAAATTCATTGCTCTCTTTCATCTTCTGGCGAAACCCTGGCGTCCGACGAGCGCTCTCGGGAAGCTCTCTGCCAGCCTTTGGCTAGACTATCACCGCGGGTTGAACTTCTCCGCTCTCCAAAAGGCCCCGATTCCTTCCCCACCACAAGCTTTCAACCTCGGCTTTCGACTTTGCTTCTTGCTCGCACTGCCGGCAATCTGGAGCTGCGCTCCGTCTCTGTAACTTCCATCCTTTTGACCCAAGAGCAGGGCAATTTACAAGACAATGTGAACAAAGAGGAGCCGGGAGCTGGGGTCTTGTTCGCGGGGGAGCCGCGGGGTGCGTGTGTGCGTCGCAGGGCGCCCCGCTGCTCCGCCTTGGACCGCCGCTAGGGGAATCCGGGCGCGCGGGCAGTCGGCCGGAGCGCAGTGCGTTCCGCCGGCCGGCTTCGCGGCGGGCTCGAGCAGGGCTCCTGTCCGCCCAGGCTGCGGGTTTCTTTGTCCCGGTCTCTGGCTGCGCGCCCACTGCCGCCAGCCGGGTGCAGAAATCTGTCCTGCGCTGGGCTTCGACCCGCAGGCTTCAGCCGGCGGCTCCGCGGGCCAGAGCAAGAAGGAGACACCGGGTCAGCTCGCCGGGGCTCCTGAGCCCGCAGCCACACAGCTTCCACTGGGAACCCGGGGAGCGGCTGATGCGCGCCTTTCGCCGCTCGAGCGAGGCAGGGGTGGCCCAAACAACGTGGTGTGCGGAGAGAGGGAGACCCACTGAGCGTCCTCTACACCAGGCTCCCTGAAGACACACACCTAAGTCTGGGGGCGAGTAGAAGGCAAGGACATACGGGATTCTTTAGTGCCTCGCCTGCGGCTGGCGCTGCTGCAGGAGCCCCCGGCGGGGAAGGGACCTCAGAATAGCCCCAACGCCCAGGCCTCCGAAAGATGTCCATCCAAGAGCCCGTACAAAACCTGAGCAAGTGAGCGAGCGAGGGACTGAGCTGGCCTCACCCCCGTTTTCTTACCTGCAATACGGTTTATGCTTCGGTGTGCCTGGCAGAAGGATGCAAGAGCAACTGCCAAGTCCATCCAATCAACCCCCTCCGGCTCAGTGCTCTCCATGACGCCGTGTTCTTCAATGTAATGTCCACGTGAAAACTAGTTTCCCGGTTTAAGCCCGAACCCCACCCATGTCCCGTTTACATGCCCACAGTGAGGCAGAGCTTAGGTTACCCGCTTTGATTCTGCAGGAAAACTTTGAGTCTAGGAGACGCCTGGTTTCTGCCTTCTGCCTCCTGCCTCCCTGTTCGTCTCTTACTTGCATTTTACTTTTGAAGTTGGTGTTCGTCAGTGATCTCTGTGAAGGGCCTCGCCTCGGCGCTCTCCGCCCAAATTGCCGCAGAGTGGTGCGGTGCCTGCAGGGCTCGAGCCCGGGGCCCGCGGCGAGGCCGCACTGCCGCAGCGTGTGAGTCGAGCGCTAGGACCGCGCGGAGACCGGCGGCGGCGCGGCGCTACCTTAAACCCAGCCCAATGCCGCCTCCTGCGCCACTCTGCGCGCAGGCGGGGGATGCGCAGGCGGAGCCGCTGCGCCGAGTACAACGCTCCCGCGAGCCGGCGCGGGCGACACCTGTTTCACGCCAGCCGGGGCGGCACACGAGCTCCCGGACGCGGCTCTCCTCTGCTCGCTGCTCCGCACTCGCTCTGAGCCAGTGGACCTCTGCAGACCCTCTGGAGAATTCTGGATATTAGCTTTGGACGCCTAAAGTTTTTTTTTATTTTTTATTTTTAAAATTTTTATTATTATTATTTTTGGAGGGGGGAACGGGAGGGGAGATTTGTCTTCGCCAACAACGTGAGATTTTTTTTTTCCCCCTTCAAGGATTCGTGCTGATGTCTGCAGAGTCTGTTAGAGAGTGAAAACAGCGCATGCCTTCCTGGAGTCAGAATCCGTAAATTCTGACGTAGTCCGTGCATCTTAAAAATCCCTATAATAACGCCTAGGTATTTAAGTTGCTATGGTCATTCTGATCGCAAACCAAATGGAGAAACTACGGATTTTTTTCCTTATTACGGTTGGATGGGATGAAGACCTTATTGCCTGCTGAGAGCTGGGGATCGATCTATAGAGATACATAGATATGTTTATAAATATGTCAGTGTGTGAGTATAAAGTGGTGGTTTCTTAGACTATCAGTGGTTTGACCTTGAACCTGTGCCAGTGAAAACAGCATATACTTTTATTTATGCATTTAATGGATTGAAGAAAAGAACCTTTTTTTTTCTTCTCTCTGCAACTGCAGTAAGGGAGGGCAGTTGGATATACCTCGCTAATATCTCCTGGGTTTGACACCATCATTATTGTTTATTCTTGTGCTCCAAAAGCCGAGTCTTCGATGGCTCCCTTAGGTGAAGTTGGGAACTATTTTGGTGTGCAGGATGCGGTACCGTTTGGGAATGTGCCCGTGTTACCGGCGGACAGCCCGGTTTTGTTAAGTGACCACCTGGGTCAGTCCGAAGCAGGGGGGCTCCCCAGGGGACCCGCAGTCACGGACCTGGATCATTTAAAAGGGATTCTCAGGCGGAGGCAGCTATACTGCAGGACTGGATTTCACTTAGAAATCTTCCCCAATGGTACTATCCAGGGAACCAGGAAAGACCACAGCCGATTTGGTAGGTACACCGTTAACCCTTTAGTGTCCTTGCGATGAAATGTTGAAATGTTGGGATTGTAACTACCAAGAAGGTGGTGGCTGGGCGGGGGATGCGGCTATCTGTCTTCCAGCTCCTGGGGGGTGAGGGGCGGTAAAAAAAAAAAAAAAAAAAGCCTCTGGAATTGCAGATCTGCTGCAATGAATTGAAATGCTTAAAAAAAAGGGGGGGAGGGGTTCTTTTGCATCAGATACACGGGAAGGTCTGTTTAGGAAGTTTCTTTTGAATGGACTGACTCCACGAGTTTAAAGCTTTAACCATTAACTACTAAAAACTTAAAAATGGATTCAGTTTCCTGAAAGCAGTGTTATCATCTTGTGCGCACATTAAGACTTTACCCCTCCCCATTTCCCTCTGGTAAAAACAGTACTGCTTGTCTTGTATATTTGTGAGTACTGTTTATCCCCACCGTGAGGGTCTGAGAGTCCCACAGGCGTTGAGTTGCAGATTGTGCTGCTGGAGAAGGTCTAAAGTCATATTTTGGACACCGCAGACAGCAGGGCAGAGAAGTCTGGGGAAATGACTTCTGAGGGGACAGAACTCTCCCCAGGAATATTTGTCCTTCCAGCTATCAAGTTATAACCTATGGTTTTTCGTTTCCATAGTGGGCAACGCTGTGTGTGTGCGTTTCCTGAGTGACTCTCTTGTGAGAGTGTGCTGTATGCAAAAGCTGTGAGCTAATTTTAAAGGACATTCTGAGGATTTCATTTCCAGAGTGTGGTATTTGTGACTCAGCATTGAGGGCTGCGGACTCTAGGGCTGCTGACTCCATACACTTTTAAGTGCCTGCACACACGTGCCTGCTGGGGGCAACCTTAGCCCCTGAGGAGTGCAGTCAAGTAACAGTTCCGACAAGGGACTCTCAAGTTTTCTCCTTCCTTAAAAAGAGCCACCAGACTGTTGGAAGGAGTTAACTTCTGAGTGAACCCACCTGACAACACTTAAACTGGGTCGTAAAAAGCAGTCCTGTGGCGATTTTTCTTTCTCGGACTTTAATGCCAGATGTTGAACATGATCGAAACTGTATGTTTAGTTTCATGGGACTGTAGGTGATGCCAATCTGGTGAAGGTGAGGAGGAGATCGGCCTGAGACGGGGACGGTCCCAGATGCACGAGGCCCAGGATTTTCTCCTTGGCTCACTGCGCAGCCTGAGCGGAGCCTGACAGTATAAATTGCTTTAGCTGTCTTCCTTTCTTGTTTAAAAAAAAAAAAAAAAAAGTTGTAGCTCTCGGGTTTGCAATTATTTGGTTGAAATAGAACTTCTTTTTTCCCAGAGAAGTAAACGCAGCTTTTGGTAGTTCCAAAGTGGGGACTAAACTTTCCTAAAGTGCCGTTGCTCTCGGTGCTGCAAGGGCGGCCACTGTGCCTAGCGTTTAAAACCTGAACAACAGGCGGTGAATGGCGCGTGTGGGAGGGCGAGTCCATCCTGGACCGCCGCGGCCAGCCACCAGGAGTGGGGGCAGAGCCCCACCGAGGGCGACAGGCGTCAGTCGGTTGGCCCTGGGGCGCTCCCCGAGGCGAGGTGGGGCCCGGAGCCCGCTGCTGGCGGTCCGGCAGGTGCCGGCGGGGCCGCCCGGCGGGTCCGCGGGGTCCTAAGCGCGCTCCGCTTCAGGCTCCCTTCTGACCCACTGCGGTTGCCTGCTCGGATGCTTGCGGGGACCGCGGTGCCGGGAGCGGGGCTTTGGGGGCCAGGACATTGCGGCCTTGTCTTGGAACCCAGATGCTTGCTTTCAGTCAAAGTTTGGGGTCTCAGCTCTCTTTGTGTGAGAGTGCGTCCAGGAGGACACGGCCCCAGTGCCTGGGCGCCGGGGTCTGCGGAGTGAGAAAGCGGCGGTGGGCGCCTCCGCGGCAGAGTTCGCGGCGGAGATGGGGCAGTCTGCGGTCTGGCCCTGCGTTCCTTGCGTCCCATCCCGGTTCGCTTCCCACCCCCTGCTTCAAAAGGGTACCGCGGGCTCTCGGAGAGCCAGGGGGCTCCGTGGGGCCCAGAAAGTGGGTCGGGTTACCCGGGATGGCGAAGCTGGAGCCTCAGGGAAGCAGTGGGACGGACAAAGGACCGCGGCGCAGGCGTCAGGCTATTGTTACCTCGCCGCGGAATCGCTGCTAGGAGGCCCGCAGGCCCCGCTCCGCGCCAGCCTCTCCGCCCCGGGAGTGCGCGAGCGTGCGGAGCGCTAGCGGCGGGCGAGCTTTGTTGTGGGAGGACAACGCGCTGGTCCAGGAGAGAGCCTCCGAGCCCAGGCGCGCTACTGGGCCGGAGGGAGGGGTCCGGGCTAGGGGAGTTGGGCTCCGCCACGGTTCCCCCGCCCCTCCCCCAGGGCTTTTTTTTTTTTTGATGCAGTCACCTTTAGGATAGGACGTTTGTCACACGCAGTGGAGTCATACATCCAGGATCTGCGGCCAGGGAGAGCAGGGATGCGAGGGTGGGATGGTGGTGGGGTTAGGGGGTGGGAGAGCACATGGGGGCATTTTCTGGGTGGTCAGAAGACTACTGCAAGTACAGCAATTGAAGAGAGATCATTGAACAACAAGAAGAAAAGATTCGCGCCTCTGTCCCCGTGTCCTGGAGGTTGGAGAAAGGTGTCGTAAAGGCAGTGACATGTCAACTCCTTAGAGTCACTCGGCACCGTTATTTTGGGGTGGGGGCACTGCCAAAGGAAAAGATCCCCAGTGTTGGGTGGGAGAGGAGGTGAGCCCTGGCCCTGGCTGGAGGAAGGGGTACGAGCGGAGGGCGTGCCAGTCGGCACCGGAGCGGGCCGCAGGGGCAGGGCGCTCCGCTTTGCCACTCACCCACGTTTAGATGGAGCAGTGTGGGTGGCTGTGCGCAGTGGAGGTGCAGAGGAGGGTGAGGCGGGACGACTATTTAAGTCTTTCATCTGGTTGCAGTGAGAAGGGGACCTCCTGGGGTGACAGCAGTGCCGCGGTCTCCCGTTGCTACTACTGCGGCAGGTCCCAATGTTAGCAACCCTCTGCAGAGCCTTGCGTGTAGGGGGAGCCTCCTACCTTTCCTTCCCTTTCTCAACCGATCGGTGGCTGAGTGGAGCTCATCCGCCGGCGCTAGGACCTGGCGGGCAAGAGTGGGCCGGCGGAAGGAGGAGGGGGCATAGGTGCCTCTGCAGCGCCTCACACCTAGCGCTCCTTGTAGCTTCCTCACCTTCTGCCCTCCTCGCCCCACTCGTAGCCCGCTTTCCCTGGGCTTTGCGCCCTTCTGGGGACATGCCTTCACCCTCAATTTCTTTACACATACTCCAGAAAATGGTAGCTGGGGTTGGATGGCTGGGGAGCGGGAGGGGTGGTTTACACCTAGATTAAAATAGAAGGTGCATTTTCTACCTGATATGAAACAGCAGATGGAAACGTGCTGGAAAAAGAATTTTTTTGCCACCCTCCTGAAGCTGCAGGTGACTGCAGCTGCTGGCAAGGTTGGTGGTGACACAGCAGCAGGGGACATGGGGGTGGAGGGAGGACCTTCTCTTTTTCCAGCTGTAACTGCGACAACTACAACTTAGGTGGGACTTTGGGAGGACCCTTTGTTATTCCCTTCGGGGGTGGTGGTGTGGAGATAAAGTTGAGCTTAGAAAAAAGGAACTGATAATTGTATCTCTGCGTAGGGGGCTGGGGGAGCAATACGTTTCATTTCGTATTGTTTTTTCTTTTAAAGCTCTCTAGTCTTGCTAGATGGAAAACAGTGAGCAGAAGATCAGTTGGGGTAATGATAATGCAAATTTACAAAAAAGCTATTAGCCCGGACTCTCTATTTAACTTGGGTAGTGCTCACAGACCTAGGTGAAGCAGGCTTGACCAGAGTTCTTCCTGGAAAGATGGAGTTGTTCTTCCCAACTCTGGCCTGGTGTGGCAGCTATGAGAAGTAGACCTTCATGCGGACCCCAGATGAGAGCCCAAACTGGGCAGCGCATTCAAAGGTGATCAGGTGTCAGGTGGAAATTGTTCTAGAAGCGAAAAGTGTGATTGTGTGTTTTAAGTTAAAGCAAACCAAAACAAACCAAAAGCTTAATTCCAGGGTTTTACACTTAAAAAAATCCGACTCGACGGCACTTGGCTTGGCATTTATCTGCTTCTTCAATATCTCACTAAGGGAAAGGCTGCCTGTTTTAGGAGCTGTACTTAGGGTTGGTTCAGGTTCTTGAGAAATTGGTGGGATTGCATCTCCCAATTAAGTTAGCATTTAATAGGTAAACTCTGACATTTGCTAAAATTGCTGTAGACTCTGATTTACTCTGGTCCAGGACTCTGAGATGATTGACCTGGCAGCCCTTGGGTGGAATTCTTGGGGTTAGTAGGAAACTCTATAGGGTGGGAGGTTGATAATCTATTTTCACAAGCCTCAAGTGGGCCTTTTTCTGCTGCATAAATTTTTGCTTGAAGAATGCTTTCAGGCTAGAGGGTTGTTTAACAGGGGCCAGAATGGAGCTACTTCCACTGTCTTCCCTCTTCCCCTAGTTGGCCTTGTTGTGGTCTTGGAAAAGAGGCCTGATTCAGATGGGCTGTGGCAAGTTGGTCCATTTGAGCAGAGCTGGGGAAGCCCTCCTCACTGCTGGGCTGATCGTTAACAGCTTGTGAGTCTGTGGCCAAGGACAAAGGTCCTCCTAGTCATTTCTAGTTTCAGGAACTGACCTGGTTATGTGGACCAGGGATGAGGTCAGACTTCATCCAAAGCCTTGGAGCTCCATAATCAATGTCCTCCTTCTGAACTGTTGGCTGCTGTGGAAGAGAGTAGAGAGCTGACAAAGGTCATTAACTCTGTGCTTCCCATGTCATTCTGTCACTTGCCATGACCGTGGCCTTTCTGAGCTGAGGATGAATAGGTTATGTCTGCCTCAAAGGAGAGATGGCCACCTTGGTACACGGGGTTGAGGTCCACCCCTGTTTTTCTCTTCCCATTGTTTCCTTCTTCTCTCTGTGATCGTTAAACATGTAAAAGTCAACATAGAAACCTTCCATGATCAGTTACTGATTCAGCGTCCTTCTGTTGTGGGTGCTTCTTGAGTTAGTACAGTTAGAAACAGCTGGCACAGGCTCAGGCCCAGTGGAAGGTTAATTGACTTGGTGGAAGTATATAGTTCATTGTGGGCAAGATGGTTCTGGTTATGATAAGTGTTTCAGTCTGGGTCAGGGTGGGATGGATGGCATTGCCAGTTCTTTCTGAACTTCAGCGTTGGCTGTTTGTGTGTGGTGGAGTGGCTGTGACTTGTATCTCAGGGTGTTTTGCTTGCCCTCCGATCTCTGAGCTGACCTCCAAAAGAGTTGGCCTGTGATTTTGAAGTCTCTGTTTTCCAAGAAGCTGCAAGGCTATGAATGCTGATAAAACCTTTTCTACCTAGGGTTGATAGATAGTTCCTTTTTCTGTGAATAGATCTGTGGAGACATAGGTATTATTTCTTTCAAGAAGCCTCCTCTGGCTTCGTTTCCCAAGCTTGAAGGAGGTTCCCATTTTGTAACACCAACTGCATCCTATCTCCCTCTCGTTGTAGTTGGCCATATTTTTATTACATTTATCTGTTTGTTTGTCATTCTACTGGCTGGTGAACTCTTTGAGGGGATAAGATCTAGGCTGCATCCTAATCAACTTTATGTACTTGACAGATGGTATTGTACTTGGCTTGTAATAGTCACTCAGTTATAGTTTATTGAATGAATAAATCAATATGTATAAATGACAGCTGTCTCGTCAATGCCATGAAGTGCACACACACGTGACAAAGATATATCTTGACAGTTTCACTTCCAAGATATATAATGGTAATTACAACAGCAGTGCTTTGTATCTTCACTATTTTTTCAAGCATGGTGCTGGGTGTTTTAAATTATTATGTCATTTAATTTTTATAAAATGCTTTAACTTTTGAGAAAAGAGCTGAGGATTTTCAAGTTTCAAAGTGTCCCATTTCTAAACACCATATGAAACCCAAAACCAAACCCACTGCTGTCGAGTCAGGTCTGACTATTAGCGACCCTAAAGGTCAGAGTAGACTGCCCCATAGAGTTTCCAAGGAGCACTTGATGGCTTCGAACCGTTGAACTTTTGGTTAGTCGACCATAGCACTTAACCCACTATGCCACCAGGGTTTCCAAACACCATATAATACATTTTAAATAATTTTTGTTACTCAGTCTGGATTAGTAAAATAGCAGTGCTTGTTTTTTAATAACAGGAAACATCAGCTGCTGGATGAGTGTGCCCGCCCTGTCTCTTTCAACTTACCATGTGCATTTCTCTGGCAGGGATGGCCACAGTGGCTGTCTTGGTTCTGCCTGTGCAGGTGTATTGTAACATCAGATGTGTTTCTTGTGACTGTGGGATCTGGGACTCCTCAGATGACTTGCAGATGAAATCCAGCCACCAGCAAAGACAGTTTCCTTGCACTGCTCCAGGAAGCACAGTTAGTCTCATTGTACTTCTTGTTGACAGCCTTTCAGACAGTGTTCAAGGAAAAATGTGACTGACCACCAAAACAAAAACAGTAGGAAGGAGGCATCAGAAAGCTTTTCCTCTGTTTCAGAGACAGAACATTTATAGTTATTTTTTAAATTTGAAGACAAAACCAACTTTAATTTAAAAATTAGGAGTTAGTCACAGTAATGACTACTCAGAACATTCACTTTTCTAGCAATTTAGAGCATTTGGTAGACTACTTGGTGAGCTGAACCGGAATGACGCTAACTTGGTTGCAGTGTAGTTGGCTCCTGTATATCTTTTCTTTTTCAAAAATTTAGATGCCCCTTAGTGGTTACTTTCAAACACACATACATAGCCAAGTGTAGTAGTAAATAGTGGTTAATTGAAACATGCTTGTATTTGGGAATAATAAATTCTTTCTTTCAATATCATATGTCGAATACCTAAGTGAGAGGTATTTATTACTAAATTGATTTCAGGACTTAAAACTTTTAGCTCAGAAAAGCTATGTGCTATGTGCGTAGAGATGCCCGGGTGGTACAGTGGTTAAGCGCTTGACTGCCTCATGGAAGGCTGATGGTTCAAACTCACTGTGTGCTTGGAGGGAGAAGGATGAGGCGATCTGCTTCTGTAAAGACTGTGGTCTCGGATACCTATTGGGGGCAATTCTACTCTGTCGTACAGGGCCACTGTGAGCTGAGATTGACCTGTTGGCAGTGGATTTGGTTGGATGTGCACGTAAACAATTTAGGTAAATAGTCTGGATAGGAAAATAACTTGCATCCCCAAGTTCTGCATGATGAGAGAGCAATAATTGGCCTCTCTGTGCCCTAAAGATACCTGTGCAAGGGGGCACAGTCCCAGTTGCTCACATATCCTGCTATTTTTGGTGCCACCAACTGGGGCAGAGCAGTCTGTGTGATTTAGTTAAAGCTTTCTAGTTACTAGTAAAGGCACAACTACTTGTAGATTTTATGGAAATCACAGATACATTAAGTAGTTTCTAGAGTGAAAAAGAAAAGCAAAACCGTTGTTAAATGTGCATAATAATTAAGGATGTAGGCCTTGGAGTCAGATTGCTTAGGGGTAAGTTATTTAACCTTCTGAAGCCTCAGTTTCCCCATATGTGAAGTGAGAAATAAAATGTTACAAAGACTAGGGTTCTTCTGACATTAAATGAGAGCTGTCCTCTCGCTTGGCACAGACTAAATGCTCAAGTATTTTAAAGATTACTGTTATTGCTGTTACTAGTCTTGATGTTCTGCAGACTAGACAGTTAAATGGACTTATGAAATCATGTAGTGTCTGTCCTTTGTTGGGTCTGATGGTTAATACTCATTATTAGTTACCAAAGCTGCCTCATGTTTATGGAAAATGGAAAGATTATTCAATGACCTTTTAAAGAATGCAAATATCTTTCAGTTTGATGAGTAAACCTTTCCTCATTGATCCAGTAAATGAGATTGTTTAGACTTCAAATGGGGTGGAATGTTTCCTGTACTTCATTTTATAACAAAAATTGAACATTAATTAACTTCTTGCACTAATTTCAGGATGACTAAGAACTATGTTGTACTGCTTCTTCAGGTAGCTGAGATTCACATGTGTGAATCATAAGAGTTATATATAGCTCAATGAAATAAAATGGTTGCATTAGAAGAGAGTGTATCTCATGTAAAATGCATTATGTGGAGGCAGTGGCTTATTTATTTTTCATGTTTTGTAAAGTAGAGAAAGTTAGCAATAAGCTGGCTTGTTGTAGAAGTATCTTCCATGATGTGGTCATAGAAGACATGATTTATAAGTCCTCTTTATGTTTTCTCACACTTTGTTAAAATAAATGGATTTGTAGATCTTGAAAAATATTTTGTGAAATGCAAGCATGAGATACTATTGCATTTTGTGCACATAAAAGAATTAGGATCACCCCTTTGTAAGAAACAGCTCTTCTTTTTACATCACTTTGAGCTAGCACAATTTCATCATTAATCCTTTGCTTTATTAGATTTATATAGTTCATGTGTTCTATGGATTGCCATTTGGTAAGAGTTGCAAAATTAATTGTTTAAAAATCCCTGTAAGTGCTTTTTTATTAGTCACATGAGACTGACAATAGCAGATTGTTACTCTTAGTTTTTTCAAAACTCTTAAACGTAAGTAATTTTTCAGTATTTTAAAATGAGAACTAAATATTAGCTAGGCATTAACAAAGTGTAACATTTTACCGTATAATGAAAATGAGAAAATGGCTGAGCACAAGTAATATTAGCTTTGTTCTAAATATATTCCCTGATGGTCATCTTGAAGCAATATAGTTAGAGAAATTGAAGCTGTTGTGGGGACATAAAATTCTGAATTTTTATCCAGTTTGGGTGTTGTCATTCTTAGTGAGGTAAGCAAGGAGAGAGAAGGAACTAAATGACGATCATTATTTTGATTTGATTTTGGGAGTAGTATTTTTGTCTATTTTAAATCAAGAACATTTTTGGAACCAGCATTTTGTTTCTTTTTCCCCAGAGTGTTACCATAGTTGTTTAACTATCTTTTTGAAGTTTAGATGAGTATAACAAAAATCAATACTTTTTTAAAGCAGAACAATTTGGGATGTGTGTAGGCTATTTTAGTTCTCCAGATGGTGCACAATAAAGTTTTACAATAGAAGGCTGAAGAATTTTCTGTATAGACCAATTGAGGCTTTGGTTAGCACCCCAAGCTCTTATTTTGAGAGATAAGACCATTTTCAATAGACTTTTTTTTTTTTTACACCGATATGTTCTGTTACACAAATACTTAATTTTCACATATGTAAGGTTAAATTATACTCTCTGGGTTAATTGGACTATATTGCCTTATTTGCCATAACCTTAGCACATCTATGCAGATGCTAATTTCTTTGTCTTGCTTCAAATCTATTTAAAAAAATTTTATTTGCGTTTTTGGTGAAAGTTTACATAGCAATTTAGGTTCCCATTCAACAGTTTCTTGTACACATTGTTCAGTGACATTGGTTACATTCTTCATGATGCATGGGCGTTCTTCATGTTTCTGTTCTGGTTGCTTTATATCCGTGAATCTAGTTTCCCAGCTTTTTTGTTCTTAAATTATTTTGTTATAGAAGTCATTATCTTGCTAAGTACTTTGTATCGTTATTATAAGATAGAATTTATTTGAAAAATCAATTCTTTTAGGCAGTTCTTTTAAATTGAAGACAATTCTTTAACTAGTGTGATAGTATCAAATTTGGGAGGTGGGCTTAATAGACTCCCAAAAACTACATGTGCAGCTGAGATTACAAGGAAATGTGCTGTGCTTTGACTTGCCATCTGTCTTTTCCCATTTGTTCTGTAGGCATTCTGGAATTTATCAGTATAGCAGTAGGCCTGGTCAGCATTCGAGGCGTGGACAGTGGACTCTACCTCGGAATGAACGAGAAGGGGGAGTTGTATGGATCAGTAAGTACTGTGGCAGACTTCACCAGTGTTGCATTTGATGTTTAATTTGTACTGCATCTACTCTGGGTTAAAGATAGCTGGAAAGGAAAATGAATCTATTTGGAAGACTTTTTTTGCCTTTTGGGGAGACGTGTTTCATTTTTGTTAACGCATCTTTTCTAAACCAAAGTTTATTTGTAAATTATTTATATGTCAAATCATCTTCATTACCAAGTAAATAAAAAATTCACAAAAGTGAGAAATTCCATCTTTTTATGTTGAATGGGAGTTATTTTTACAATGAATTGAAATTGCTTCTTTCCAAGCTTTGCCAAGTATTGTAATTAAAAGTAGAAATAGATGGACCATGCACTGAGTATAAACCTCTCTGTGAGCTGCATAAAATTTTCTTTATGCGGGGGGAAAAAGGAGATAGAAATGGTCGGATACTCTTACATGTGAATGAAGATACTGTAATTATTTGACTGTTTTGAGTTTCTTTTTTTCCCTGTCTCCCTTTTTGTCTCTACTACACGTAAGCTCCCTGGGGGATGCAATCAGGAATATTTATGGTGGGCTGATCAGATGGAAGTCCTGGTGGCCTAGTGGTTAAGTGCTGTGTCTGTTAACCAAAAGGTCAGCAGTTCAGATCCTCCAGGTGTTCTACTCTGACCTGTACGGTCGCTGTGAGTTGGACCCGACTTGAGCAGTGGGTTTGGTTTGATTTATTTTATCAGATGGCAAAGGGCATTGGTGGTTGAGTGCCAGAATTGTCCCTTTCGATTTGGGAGACCGGATTTGTTTTCTGGCCAGTGCACCTTGTGCACAGCTACCCACTGTCTTTGAATGGGGCCTGTGTGTTTTTATGATGCTGGACAGGTTTCAGCAGGGCTTTGAGACTAGGTCAGACTAGAAGGAAAGGCCTGGCTGTCTGCTTCTCCAAGTCAGCCAGTGAACACTGGGTCATAGTGGTGTGATCTGCAACAGTGGACCAGATACTGCAGACCTGGACAGTTTTCCATTCTGCTGGAGGAAAGCCCCAGGCCTTGCAGAGATTGCCCTCTTTGGAGAGAGGATTGGCTCTCCATCTTCAAATGTCTTTACTCCTGCCCACACAGTGCACGGCACGCAGAGCGTACTTAATAAATCTTTGTGAAATGTATAAATGTGAACAGTAGGTTATTAGATCACATACACTAACCTAGATTTTTGGTGTTACAAGTTGTAGAGAAAATAACTTGCGGTATTTCATTACAGTCACTGGTGATCAAATCAGGAATCTAATTTGTAGCATCTAAACTGTGAGAACTTTGCTTAGGGTCTACAAAAGATTTGAAATTAAAAGGAGCTCAGAGTAGGAAAACTTCTGGGGTCCTGAGCTGACAGAAATGAAGGATATTTTTCATAGGGAATGAGGTGAAATTTCTCTTACCATATGACACCCTCTATTCATGTGCTGTTAAAAACATATATGCAAGGGTGGAAATAGTATCCAAGCTTTACTCAGATACTCCAGTTGACACTATATGTATGTAATTTGAGTGTGACACATATGCTTAAAAACATTTTATTGTTCTTTAAGTGAAAGTTTACAATCCAAGTCAATTTGTCATACAAAAACTTGCACACATAGTGCTATCTAAAACTGTAGCTGCTCTCCCCACCCTGTGACAGCACTCTCCTCTTCACCCTTTTTTTCCCCGTGTTCATTCAATTAGGTCCTGCCCCCCTATACCCTCTCATCCTACCTCTGAACAGGGGCTGCCTGTCTACTCAAGCCAAGAAGCACACTCTTTACGAGTATCATTTTATGTCATACAGTCTACTCCAATCTGTGTCTGAAGAGTCAATTTCTGGAATGACTTCAGTTCTGAGCTAACGGAAAGTCCTGGGGCCATGTCCTCAGGGGACCGTCCGGTCTGATGGACCATCAAGTGTGGTCTTTTAATAGAATTCTCATTCTGCACATCCATTTTTCTCCTGCTGCGTCAGGGACTCTATGTTGTATTCTTTGTCAGGGCCGTCATTGGTGGTGACATGCACATTTTTAATGACATTAAAGATTATTTTTCTGTCTTGGTAAGATTTTCAACTACAGGCTGACTGGTTTAGTTAGATACTTAAGTTATTTTTAAAAGTGCTTGCTTAAGAGAATAAATTATTTAAAAATGTGTTTTAAAGTGTAAGATTAAATTTAGTTTTTAGAAAACAATGCTTGGTTTAGACAGTTGTTTACTTCCTGAACAAGCACTGTCAGCAATTTTGGAAAGACATGAAGGTACAACACTAAGGAAGCTTTTGTATTTTAAAATTTAAAGTGATGTTCTCCTTTTATCTCATCCTTAACTGTTTTTACATTTAGGTTTATGATGAAAGTTTAGTTAAGTCACTCATAGTTGAGCTCAATACAGTGCTTTTTCGGGGAGAACTGAAATTCTGACCTTGAGTGGGTAGATAGAACTGTAGCTTAACAGAATGGTCTCTAAATTTTTTTGGATTGTAAAACCCAACCCCCCCATTTTTTTTGTATATGAATTCCATTTTATGAATATTTGATTATTTAGAACTTGTGTATATAAAAATATAGTTCACATATTTTATGTCATAAAACAGACATCAAAGTAAACATTCTGAAAGGATGAGATTAATGAGTCAATGCAAATCGAATCAATCTAACCGGTTGAGGTGACTCCCCCTTCTGGATACCCTACATGGATCAAAGTAGCACTGTGCTCCATAGAATTTTCAATGGCCAAGTTTTTGGGATCAGGTTCCAGGCCTTTCTGCCAAGGAGCCACGGGGTGTACTCAAACCTCCAATCTTTTGGTTAGCAGCTGAGCATGGTAAATATAAGGACTCTTAAATATAAGGAGACACCACACTGTGAGGACTGCTAATTAAGTCTTTGAACTCATTCTAGAAAAAGGGCAACGTATCTCATTGTTGGACATCACTATGGGCACCTTCGAAGTACTTCCCTGGGGAAGCAATGCACTGAAACCAGTGCCTAGTCATCCTTCAAAGCAAGTTTGGAACTCTTTTACTGGAATGGCCACCAGAGCTGTCATTGTATTACTGTTGATGTCCTCAATGTCATCAAAATATCCTCCTTTCAGTATTTCCTTTCAGGTAAAGAAAAAAGTCATTGGGGGCCAGTTCACTTGAGTAGGGAGTGTGTTCTAATGCAGTTATTTGTTTACTGGCTAAAAACTCCCTCACAGACTCCTATACAACTAGGCAAACTTGCCACCTTGCAACCATGTGCAATGGCCATTCTGGAAAGAATTCTCAAATTGCTTTGAAGGGGGGACTAGGTGCTGGCATTGGTGCATAGCTTCCCAAGGGGAGTACTTCAAAGGTAACCACAGTGACATTCAGCAATGAGGTATGTAGCACTTAGAACAATTGAGTTTGTGGACTTAATGTCAGACCTCGTATTTATTTTTCCACCCATAGATCATCACACATCGCTAGTTTAAAAATGACCAGTCCATCTTCCATTCCCATGCTTAATGATTTAGACTCCTGAGATTTGCTGGTTGACAAGGAGAGCAGTGCTAACTTTGTGTTCAGCAGAATTGCCTTTATTCTCGTTGTCGCAGCACACTCGAGTTTTGTCTCCCTATCGAGATTCTTTCTGTGGCTTGCTTCGTTACTAGTCTCTTTCTCTCACTTGGGTGCCCACCAGCCTTAGTCTGTCCTAGGTAGCACAGTGCTGGGAGCAGGGTTAGGGCTCAGTTTGGCACCTGAGTGTGAGACTGAGTGAAGACTGGTGATAGTATTGCCTGCTGTGGCAATGAGATGGTACAGCACTGGAGAACACCACTTTGTCTCAGAATGTTTCTAGTATGTTCCAGAGTATTGTGAGAACTCTTCTAGCACTCTCCCTTCCACCTGTGCAGCCGCACAGCTAGCCTAAAGTCCTATTCACAGAATCCCAGGTAGGCCAAGAGGAGACTCTAAGGAAAAGCCTTTGTTCATTGTATGCTTGCGAAATGCATCTTTTCTGGTATGAAGAGAGTCTCCAGGCTTGGAAACTGCTCTGAGGAACAGTTCTCCACACTGTGATTTCTTTGTGGGAAATTATCTAAAGCTGCTTCACTGCATCCAGTCTCTCCTACCTCCAATCCATCCTCCACGCTAATGGCAGAATTACCTTTGAAAACCCAGAGAGGAGTGTCACTCCCTGGCTGATAATTCTTCCAAGACTTCCATTTGTAGTCTGTAGCATTTCATTCAGTGCTTTTTATGAACTACTTTGTTTGGATTGACTTTGCTGGTATCACCTCTTGTGACTCCTTCCCCATGTAACTTGAGCCTGTCTGTTTGTCTTTCTCAGAACATGTCATGTCCTCTGGTTCATACATTTGTTCGAGTTAGTCCCTGTCAATGGACAGCCTGGCTTTTTCCTTCTCACCATGAGATACTCTTTAGCAAAGAAAAAGCTGCTTCTTTTGCGAAACCTTCACTGAGCTTCTAACTCCTAACTCCATATATTCTATTCAGTGTACTAGTGATTTCTTATGGGCCTCAGTAACATTTGCTTATATTTTCATTAACAAAGAAACAACAGTGTGATGTGTAGCGTGATCAGTTATGCTTCTATATTAATGTGTCAGAAGGGCATGGACTGTCATTTTTTAGTTTTTAATGTTGCTTGACACATAACAATGGGCCTTGCTCATAGTGTATGTTCAATAGCTGTACATTGGATTGAAATGTATTTAAAATTGTGATTTATTCCTACTCTTCATTAAATACATAAATATAGATCTTGCTGTATCTCTGCTTGTATGGCCCGTGGATATTTAGGCTTCTCCTTGAAGGAAGAATTGCTGTCTTCCATTCCGATGCTTGATTGGGCTGTGTCTGTGTTGTCCCTGGTGTGCACATCCTGAGGGGTACATGGCTGAGGGTAGAGATGGGATAGTGTGGTGGTTGGTGAGAGCACGGAACACAGTCAGGAGACTTGAGTACTCACTCAGTTTTTGCCACTGACTATGCATCAAGTCTTGTTTTCCTTAACTATAACATGAATTAGACCTCTGTAGTATCTCTTCTCACTCTAGATCTCAGGAATTCAATACTTTGGAATTTTCTGGCTGCACTCTTAAGTCTTCTCTGCCTCTCTTGTGATGTTTCAGTGCACACAAAATGTTTATACAGCCAGATCTTTTCTGCCTCCTGTGGATTTCACAGGGAGGCATGCTCCCTGGATAGACAGGTGATTTCCCCTTTGGTTCCCACCTGATGCAGGGGAGGCGGAGAGTGATAGTGAAGGGATCCTCACTGCTCTGTGTCTTGGAATCTCACATTTTCCATTTGGTGTGGCGATTGGAAAGAGGAGGGACCAAAATGTCTCATTTTCATTGTGATGAAACTGAGAGTAGGAAAGAAAAGAAGTAGGCCATAAATGGTTATTAAATCTACTAGTAATAATTGTAGCTTAAAGACTATATGAGTTGAAGTTGTATAAAGCTCAGTTAGCTGAAGTAGAGGTGTTTTTTGTTTCTAAATGTTAGAAAATCCATAAAAACACTGATCTTGTGAAATAAGTAAGTAATTTGGGGAAACAGTGGTCACTTTTATAAGGTAATGTCTAAATGTAAACATTCCCTTAAGACAATTTGATGTATCTTGGTATAGTTTTCTCATCATCTCATCCATGTAGTTCTTTTGTCTGTAAGTTTGCCTTGAAAATAGACCTGAGTGGTTGGAGGTGGATAGGGTGAACCTTCTTTGAAAGCGTATCAAGACTCAGCTAGTACATTAGAGGAAACCTTGGTGGTGTAGTGGTTAAGTGCTATGTCTGCTGACCAAAAGGTCGGCAGTTTAAATCCACCAGGTGCTTCTTGGAAACTCTACGGGGCAGTTCTACTTTGACCTGTAGGGTTACTGTGAGTCAACTTGATGGCTGTGGGATTTTTTTTTTTTTAATTCTATTCAAATGTAGACAGAAGAAAAACTGTATTGCTATTGTGTATCATGATTTGATTATTAGAAGGAAAAGCTGAATAATTCTGACTCTGGGGTGATGTTTAGTTATTGAAGTCATGTATTAATTCATATGCATTCACCCACTCATTCCACAAGTGCTTGTACCTATGATTTGTCTCACACTGTGAATGACAAAGTGTGGTGGGGGGATAGAAATTATTCAGTGCAATGAGAAATGCACTGTCATAGAGGAATGCATCAGTGTCATAGGGATCCAGGAGAGTATTTCATCATATGCTTGGGGCTGCTGGTAACGCTTAAGCTGGATCTTGACAGAAATTTTAGAAAAGGAAGGACAGACAATGTTGTTGTATGCTGTTGCTGAGGTTCTGAGAATGACCCTATAGGATGGAGCAGAACTGATTCATGGGGTTGTCTAGGCTGTAGTCTTCACAGGACTGCATCACCAGGCCTTGTCTCCTGTGAACCAGTGGGTGGGTTTAGGCAGCCGACCTTTGGTTAGCAGTCTAGCACTTAACCACTGTGCAGCTGGGGCTCCTTCATTATAGCATATAACCCTCCAAACATAAAGGTTAGCATAGACAGTATGGCTAGAATTTAAAGAGAGCGTTACATCACACACATGCACACGCACACGCACACCCCACATACACAAAGACGTATTTGGATAGAGGATTACAGTATTAGTTTACATTTGTCCCTTTGCTTGTTCTTAGCAAAGAGACCAGAGGTCAGACTCAGACAGTCACTATTAGGGTCTTCATCAGGGTGCTATCAACATACTTGTAAAATGTCATATCTCACACCTTATACAAAAATCAACTCAAATTGGGTAAAAAAACCTAAATATAAAATGTAAAATGATAAAGCTCATCCAAGATAAAATAGGGTCAGCAATGGAAGTTTTAATACACAATATAGACAGACTTCAAAATCTCACAGACAAAGCACGATCAATAGAAGAGAAAATAGATAAATGGGAATTACTCAGGATCAAACACTTCTGCTCATCCAAAGGCTTCATCAGAAGAATTAAAAGACCACCTACAGAATGGGAAATAATATTTGGCAACTGTATGTCAGACTGACGTCTGATCTCCATAATCTATAAGGTATTACAAAATATCAACAAGAAAAGGATAAATAATCCAATTAAGCAATGGGCGAAGGAGATGGACAGACATTACCTTAAAGAGGATATCCTGAAAGCTGAATGTCACATGCACAATTGCTCACGATCATTAGCTATTAAAAAAATTCACATCAAAACTATGATGAGATATCATCTCACCACAACAAGGTTGGCTGTGATCCAAAAAACCCAAAACAACAAACGCTGGATAGGCTGTGGAGAAAACTGGAACTCTCCTACACTGCTGGTGGGATTGCAAAATAGTACAACTTGTTTGGAAAACAGTCTGGTACTTCCTTAAAAAGCTGGAGATAGATACACCATTTGATCCTGTAATTCCACTGCTTGGAATTTGTCCTTTGGAAACAAGGGTTGTCACATGAATAGACATGTGGACATGAATGTTTGTTGCAGCACAGTCCACAACAGCAAAAAGTTGGAATCAACCCTGATGCCCATCAACAGATGAATGGATGAGCAAACTGTGGTACATATACTCAATGGAACACTATGCTATGATAAAAAACATTGACAATTTTAGAAAACATCTCATAACATGGTCTCATTTGGAAGAGATCATGCTGAGTGAAATCAATCAGTGTCAAAAGGACAAATTTTGTGTGAGTCCCCTGTTATAAAGACTTAACAAGAATTATCCATAGAAGAAAATGACTGCATTGGCTACATGGATGGGGGGAGCTGAGGGTTTATCATAGATGAATTAATTGATGTTAGAAATTTTATTCTTTTATTGTAATTAATAAAAAAATAAAACAAGCACAGTAGATAGCCAGTTTTAAAAAGAAAAAAGAATAATTAACCATGTAATAAATGTCTCGTTAAAAATGCTATGAAAAATCAATGTCCTTTAGGAAGCTTGTATTTAATGAAAGATATTCGACCTCTTCGTTAAAATGCACAGTTGCAAAATTGGAATGCTAGGTACATGTATGGTGTGGAAGGGCTAGTATCGCTCATTCAAACCCCTGCATTTGTTCTGCCCAGAATTTTAGTTCACACTGGCTTCTCTCATTAGATTAAGTTTTGGGGGGGTCTACACTCTGTCTTGGTTGTCTTTCTGTTTCATAAAGGCCCAGTAGTGCCCTTTATGTGCAGTTGGTGCATGGGCCGTGTTTGTTGACTTAGTTGATCCACCTTTTAGGAACTACAAACCTGCAGTCTGAGCACATTCTGGTATCATGCAGTTATTAGTATTATTGGCTGCTGTTGCATTAGCTCCAGTTCATGGTGGGCTATGTATAACAAAACACAGTGTTGCCATGTCTTGCCCCATCTTAATGATCATTAGTGCGTTTGAGTTCATTGTGGCTACTGTGTGCTTTGAGTGTTTTCTAACCAAGGGGGCTCATCTTCCAGACCTACACTGGGCTATCTGTTGTGATCCATGGGTTTCCACTGACTTATTTTTGGAAGTAGGTTGCCAGCATGTTACTCTTCCTAGTCTGTCTTAATCCGGAGGCTCTGCTGAAACCTGTCCATTATGGGTGACTGCTGGTATTTGGAATATCGGTGACATCTCTTTCAGCACTGTTTCAATACACGAGTCACCACAGTGTATAACAAACTGACAGCTTGTCATTCAGTGATGTTATTGTTGTTGTTAGGTGCTGATGAGTCAGTTCTGACTCCTAGTGATCCTCTGTACAACAGAAGGAAACACTGCCCTGTCTTGCGCCATGCCCAATCATTTTTATCCTTAAGCGCATCATTGCAGCCACTGCATCAATCCATCTTGTGAGGGTCTTCCTCTTCTTGACTGACCCTCCACTCTACCAAGCATGACATCTCTTTGCCATGGCTGACTCTGTGGGTATCTAAATACTGGTGGCATAGCTTTGAGCATCACAGCAACATGCAAGCCCCCACAGTATGAGAAACAGGCAAGTGGTGGCATTCAGTAGTAGTACTACCTAATATGTGGCTGTCGACTTACAGAGTCCAGGTGTTTTCATTTGACTACTAAAACTGAAAACGAGACAGGCTAAGTTCTCAAAGACACAGAACTTGCAAAGCTCAGACTGAGGGTTTAAGCCTAGTTCTTTCATCCTTGAGTCCAGCCAGTGCTTCTGAATCCTGTCATCACAATGGCAGAGATGCTTGTTAACACAGGTGTTTACTTTTAGATTTCGCTATTATGCTTCCCAGGGCACCACTAGGCCCATGATTTTTGTGAATCCATGTAATCAATAAAGTGTGATGGATTTTGATTTTGTTTGCATTTCTTTTAATAATTGCATTAGTTGGGGATAGTTTTCTCTCCTGGTTAAAAACTTGGGAGCAAATGAAGTTCCTTGCATGATGTTTTCTCAGTGAGGTAGGTGGAGGAATTTTGAAGATCCATGTGCCCTAGAATTTAGTAACATACCAACCCCTTTAAAAGGAGAAAAAATAATGTTTCTCAGACTCCTGGAGCTCCATGTTGACTTAAATTATTTTTAGTATATTATTTGACTCTATACAAATATAAAACTGGATATAAACTCTGTATACTTACACATCTCAGACAACCATAATCCAAAATATATTTATTTTAAAGGTCAAACAAAACTACAAGACCAACAAAATCTAGATTAATGTAATTGATTTACTGGGAATGACGGTGTTGTCTGATGTTGTCTGACTAAAGTGAAGTGGCCGCTGTCACTGTGATGGTGGCAGCTGTCACATAGACCTATTTGAGCTCAGCATGCCTAGTCTTCAGAGGACTGGACACTCACCACTTCCTCCTTGATTTACTGAGAAACCAAACAACGTCACTTCACCTTCAGTAATCTCGGTCATGTCGTTTATGTACCAAGCATGCCTTTTTCTTTTGCTGTTAGCCCTTGGTGGTGAAAGTAGGACTGCTTAGTGCTGAAAGAAACTTTCAACACATATACATTCTTGGAGGCCAGTATTTGCTTATGAGGTGGTTATCTGGATGATTCAGAATATGCTTAAAATGGCTCCTTTATCTTTTGAGATTAAAATTCAAATATTCTTGTATGCCCTTTATTTTACAATATCTGCAGATGCCAGGTTTTTCCCCCACCCCCAACATTGGGATAGATGTGAAATTGTAGGCAGGGGAGTAAGGGATTTCTTTGGGAAGGAACTCTGCCTCCATGCCTCCATGGTTTATTCCTCACTGGCAATGCTGAGTATCTTTGGAACAAACAGAGAATGTGTTCACAGCATAGGCGACCACAGCCAATGACAAGGTACCAGTAAACTTAATTGTTTGCTATTGTGTTGTGTCAGTTGAGATGGCATTGATGTAGATGCCCAGACGTGCCTGTACATGGAGTCTCCAAAGAATTCAGTTCCTATAAAGGAAATGAAAAAGGTCATTTGTTTAGTAATCTACCCAATACCAGAAATACTCTGAAAATGGGAGGTTTGTAAGGTACTTTTGTTAATAGAGCATTGCTTTGTATTATGTGAATGCATTACCCGTTTTCAAAGGATTAAGTCATAATAACTTGATGATTGAGAGGGCAGCAGCTCGGCATAGCATCTTCTACTATAATTTGATTTGGTTCTTACAATGTCTTTGTTTTAAGATGAGGAGAGTGAAATTTTAGTGGCATAATGATTTACTCAAGGTCACATAGTAAGTGATAAGTCAAGATTTGAACATAGACATCCTAACTCTATCTTTAGTATCTTCCCAAGGCACTACAGGAAATTAACGTAACTTAAAATCAAACATTTTACGGTGAAAAAATTCAATGACATTTAGCACATTTGCAATGTTGTGGGGCTATCACCTCTATCTAGTTCCAGAACATTTTTGTCACTCCGAGATAGAACTGTGTGCCTATCAAGCAGTTCCACCCAGTTGTGTGTGTCCCTCCTCACTGACATCCACTCACTCACTGTAGCCTCTGGCAACCACCAATCTGCTTTCTAGTTTTATTTCTGGCTGTTCATTTTTGTGAATAAAGATATTTCACCAAGATAACCACCTACTGGAGTAACTAAACAATAAACCAAACCCACTGTTACTGAGTTGATTGTGACCCATAGTAACCCTATAGAACAGAGTAGAATGACCCCATAGAGTTTTCAAGGAGAACCTGGCGGATTTGAACTGCTGACCCTTAGGTTAGCAGCTGTAGCACTTAACCACTACACCACTAGGGTTTCCAGTTGGAGTAATAAAAAAGAGAACAAACTCGGTGCAGTTCTCAATTCCAACTCATAGCAACCCCATCAGATAGAACAGAACGGCCGCATAGGACTTCCAAGGAGTGGCTGGTGGTTTCAAACTGCTGACCTGTTGGCTAGCAACTGAACTCTTTACCACTGTGCTATGAGAACTCCTATTGCATTATCAAACAAAACAAAACAAACAAACAAACAAAACCCCAAACCTGCTGCTGTTCTGTCAATTCTGACTCATAGTGACACTATAAGACAGAGTAGAACTGTCCCATAGAGTTTCAAAGGAGCGCCCGGTGGGTTTGAACTGCTGACCTTTTGGTTAGCAGCAGTAGCACTTCACCACTAACTACACCACTGGCAATTTTTCCTTTCTATTAACTAAGGTTTTATTTAGGGATTTGCCTTTTTTTTTTTTTTAGCATCTACCTTGGTGGCCTTTACTGAAGTTACTGGAGAATCATCCTTTAAAGAATTACTTGTTTTTAGTTAAGCCTGTATTATTTAGAGTTTAGCTTAGTTAATTGATTGTTTAAAGCATCTCAAGTTAATAAGGCCCAAGTTATGGACCATAGGTCTAGAGAGTCTGTAGGCTTTGGAAGAGACTTATTTTTCATTATCAATTGCTGAGTATACAAATTCCCCAGGCTTGGGATGAGAGGTGGGGGGAAGACAGTTCTGTGTCCCTGGGTAACATGCTTAGGACAAGTCTTTCTTAGAGCTCAGAAGTCCGGTAGCATAGCCGTCCATGCCCTTGCTTTTCCTGTGATTGAAGTTCTTCTCTGCCTATGCTCAGGTTTACTTACGTTCCCTTGTCCCACACCTTTGCATTTTCTGAAGTGCTCCTGCCTCAGTCTTTGCCAGAGAAGTCTGGTGAGGAAAGTTTGGTGGAGGAGCCTGGGGAGGGCATGTCCTAGAGCTGTTTCTCTCAGTAGAACTGATGGGAGCCCATGAAGGGGCAAGTTCTGTGAGGGGAGGGTTTGGGTTTCTTTTATTCTCATCATACTGCCAGTATTTGAAACAGCACCTGGTGTATAGTTGACACTTCATAAATACTGAGTGAATGAAATATTGTCAGTGGGATCCAAAATCACCTCATTCTTTTTCTTCATAGGAAAAAACAGGCAGAGCCCTGGTTTAGAAGTATCTTGTTTATGAATAGGTATTTCCTACAGCCGCTTATCTGTCAGGTTTTCGTACTGTGGTGGCTTGCATGTTGCTGTTAGGCTGGAAGCTATGCCAAAAGTATTTTAAATGCCACCAGTGTCACCTAGGGTGGCAGGTTTCAGTGGAACTTCTAGACTAAGACAAACTTGTGAGAAGGACATGGTGATTTACTTCTTAAAAAAAAAAAAAAAGAGATTGGCCAGTGAAAATATTATGAACTGCTGTGGAACACTGGCTGATACACTGCTCAGGATGAGCCTCTCAGGTTAAAAGGCACTCAAAATACAGCTGGGGAAGAATTGCCTGTCAAAGTAGAGTTGACCTTCATGACTTGAATGGAGTGACATTTTCAGGACCTTCGTTTGCTGATGTGGCATGACTCAAAATGAGAAGAAACGGCTGCAAATATCAGTTAGCAGTGAAAACGCGAAATGTACAAAGTATGAATCTAGAAAAACTGGAAGCTGTCAAAAATTAAATGCTAGAAGATCAATATCCTAAGCATTAGTGAGCTGAAATGGACTGCTACTGACCATTTTGAATCAGAGAGTTATATGGTCTACTGTGCTCTGAAGGACAAATTAGAGAGAAACAGCATCACATTCATTGCCAAAAAGAGCATTTCAAGATCTGTCCTGAAGTACAAAACTGTCAGTGACATTCCTATGCTTTACAAGGAAGACCAGTTTATATATTCAGATTTATGTGCCGACCAGTAATGCCAAAGATGAAGAAATTGAAGATTTTATTTACCAGCTTCTACAGTCTGAAATTGATCAAATATGCAATCAAGATGCATTGTGATGGCCTTAGTGATACAAACAAAGCCAGTTATGGCATGATAGAAATTTGTAAGACCAACAATGTATTCATTGGAAATATCTTTTTTTTTGGACAACATAGATGGTACATTTACATGTAGACATCACCAGGTGAAGTACATTAGGAATCAGATTGTCTACATCTGTGGAAAGAAATGATGGGAAAGCTTGATTTTATCAGTGAGAATGAGGCCAGGGGCTGACTGTGGAACAGATCATCAGTTGCTCATATGGAAGTTCACTCTGCGCCTGAAGAAAATTAAAACCAATCTACAAGAGCCAAGGTACAAGCTTGAATTGCTCTCACTTGCATTTAGAAACCGTCTCAAGAATAGATCTGATGCATTAAACTAATGACCAAAGACCAGAAAAGTTGTGAGATGACACCAGAGGACTTGCGCATGAAGAAAGCAAAAAATCATTAAAAAGCTGGGACAGAACAGAAACGACTAAAATGGATGTCAGAAAAGACTTTGAAATTTGCTCTTGAACCCAGTGCCACTGAGTCGATTCTGACTCAGAGTGACCCCATAGGGCAGGGTAGAACTGTCCAATAGAGTTTCCAAGGAGTGCTTGGTGGATTTGGACTGCCGACCTTTTGGTTTGCAGATGTAGCACTCAATCACTGTGCCACCAGGGTTTCCAGAGTAGCTACAGCAAGGAAGAAGTGATGAGGTAAAAGAGCTGAACAGAAGATTTCAAAGGGAGGCTCAAGAAGGCAAAGTCAAGTGTTATAATGACATGTGTAAAGACCTAGAGATAGAAAACGAAAGGGGAAGAACACGTTCTGCATTTCTCAGACTGAAAGAACTGAAGAAAAAACTTGTGCTTCAAGTTGCAATGCTGAAGGATTGTATAGACAAAATGGAGCCTTGGTGGTGCAGTGGTTAAGTGCTCAGCCAATAACTGACGGATCAGCAGTTTAAACCCACCCAGAAGTCCTTGGGAGAAAGGCCTGGGAATGTGTTCCTGTAAAGAGGACAGCACAGGAAACCTATGGGGCAGTTCTGCTGTATGGCATCCTCTCTGTGGCCCTAACAACAGTGGGCGAAATATCAAATGATGCGGGAAGCATCAAAAAAATATAAAGGGACCAGAGAGTTACTGTACCCCAAACGACTGACGTTCAACCATTTCAAGGGGTAGTATATGATCAAGAACTGATGGTATTGAAGGAAGAAGTCCAAGTTACGCTGAAGGCCTTGGCAAATAATAAGCTCCAGAAATAGATTACAGTGCAGATGTTTCAATACATGAATGCAACACTGGAAGCACTTAACCTATGAGAAGAAATCTGGAAGATTGCTACCTAGTCAACCAACTGGAGAAGATCCGTATTTATGCCAATTCTAGGGAAAGGTGATTCTACAGAACGAGAGAATTATTGAAAAATATCATTAATATCACATGTAAGCAAAATTTTACTGAAGATAATTCAAAATGGATGGGGCAGTACATCCATAGGGAACTGCCAGAAGTTCAAGCCTGATTCAGAAGAGGATGTGGAATGAGGAATATCATTGCTGATGTTGGGTGGGTCTTAGATGAAAGCAGAGAACACCGGAAAGATGTTTGCCTGTGTTTTATGGACTATGCAAAGTGTAGATCAGAACAAATTATGGCTAATATTGCAAGGAATGGAACTTCCAGGTCACTTAATTGTGCTCTGGTGGAAAATTGTACATAGACCAAGAGGCAGTTTTTTGAACAAAACAAGGGAACACTACATGGTTTAAAATAAAAAAAGATGTGCTTCAGGGTTGTATCCTTTCACTATACTTATTCAGTTTGTATGCTGAGCAACTAATTTGAGAAACTGGCCCATGTGAAGAAGAATGCAGTATTATGATTAGGAAGGCTAGTTAACAACTTGTTTTATATAGATGGCTCAAATTGTTTGCTCAAAGTCAACAAGACTTGAAGAATTTGCTGATGAAGATTGAAGACAACAGCCTTCGTTACAGATTTCACTTCAACGTTAAGAAAACAAACATCCTCACAGCTAGACCTATGAACAACATCATGGTAAACAGAGGAAATATAGAATCTGTGAAGTATTTCATTTTACTTGGATTCATAATCAATGCCCATGAAAGTATCAATAAAGAAATCAAATGGTGTATTGCACTTGGGAATCTGCTGCAAAAGATCTCTTTAAAGGATTGAAAAACAATGAGGACTAAGGTACAGCCATTGTATTTTCAGTCACTTCATGTGCATGCAGATGCTGGACAGTGAACAAGAAAGACTGAAGAAGAATTGATATATTTGATTTATGGTGTTGACAAAGAATTTTGAATGGACTTCAAGGATTAACAAATCTGTTTTAGAGTAAGTGTAGCCAGAATGCTCCTTGCAAGTAAGGATGCCAAGACTTCATCTTTGGATGTGTTTTCAGGAGGGATCAATCCCCAGAGGACAGCATGTGTGGTAAAGTAGGTCAGTGGAAAAGAGGAAGACCCCCAGGAGATGGATTGAAACAGTGGCTGCAGCAATGCGCTCAGTGTGACGATAGTTGTGAGGATGGCACAGGGTCCAGTCAGTGTTTTGTTCTTCTGTGCAGGAAGTCCCTGTGAGTCAGAACTGAGCTGGTGGCAACTAACAACTACACACTGAGTGCTAGAGGGGATGCCCTATAGAACATTTTGAGTATAAGCTTCACTTTTTGATAAAATGGGTTAGAAGTCCCATGTGGTAGTAGTTGGATGTGTGTGTTTTGATTGAAAAAATACATTATGACAAAAACTCCTGTCAACTCATGAACATTTTAAAATGAATTTGTGACAAGGCAGCCTTTACATAATTGGCGAACAGTAGGCTTCTGTGTGACGAGTATTTTATTTATTTAGTTTACTGACTTGGTGTGTGGGTTGTGTCTCAGGATCCTTACGGCTAACCCCTCCCAGCCTCCTTAGTCCTGAGCCCTGACACGTGTGCATGAAATCCAATTTGTGTGTACCCCGGGAGCTGTCAGTACAACCAATGAAAACACTTTTGGGGAAAACAGAAGCACCAACTTACTGGCTCCAAGCTCCTCCTGCTGCTTCTGACTACTGACAAAGTCTGCTTCAGATCAGAATTGGAGTTTATACTGGAAGTGTCTGCAGCCAGCCAGCCAGCCAGCCACCCACCCGTTCACTGTTGTCCTCACACACTCCCTCCCTCACGTTTACTCACACTCATTCTCACACACTCACAGTCCCTCGCTGTCACACACACACACTGACTCACTCACATTCACTCGTTTATGCTCTTACACATGCACTCACCCTCACACATTCGTGTGCACTCACGTATTCTCATTCACACTTGTATTCACTCACCCAGTCGTGTTCACGCACACACTCACTCATACGCATTCACTCACTCTTACACGTTCACTCAGTCATGCTCACACACTCCGCACACTCCCTCACACTTGCTTACACCTTCCTTCACTTACACTCACATACACCCAGTCACGTTCATTCACATCCTCTCGCTCATTCGTACTCATTCGCTCGTGCACTTACACATTTACTCACTCTCAGTCATATTCACATACTCTCACACTCGTATTCACTCACACTCTTACACATTCACTCACTCTTACAGCCGTGTGGACTCGTCCTCATGCTTTCATGCACACACACTCAGTCACACACACTCATACACGTGTTCTTTCTTGTTTACTTGCGTCATGCTTTCTTGTAGAAGGTCAGCAGGCATTGTTGTCACCTCCTGTAGTATGTGCCAGGTACTTTAGGAGGTGATGGAAATAAAAAGATGAATGATATTACCTCTTAGAACTGAGTTAGGAAGAACTTGAAACTCTGTTGGGGAATTCAGACATACAAGCCAAGAATTATAAGTTGGTGTGATAAACTTTGTAATAGAGTTATATGCACACTTCTCTGAGAATTTGGAGATGAGAGGAATTGTCGGGATTGTCACAGAGGAGATGGCAGTTTAGATGAATGGAAGAAAATAGGCAAATGTTTTCAGCAGAGCAAAAGCTGTGAGAAGGCAGCTTTGCAGCAGCACATGGTACCATGGCAGCTGCTAGCTGTGAACTGAGTGAGTCCATCCTTGTGGCTTTCTCTGAGTCTCTTCTACAGCGTTGTCCCTGCTTCTCTTTCTCCCAGCTGCTGACATTTGGGGAATCCTTCCACTGTTACTGGTGGTTAAGTGCTACAGCTGCTAAGCAGAAGGTCGGCAGTTCGTATCTGGCACGCACTTCTTGGAAACTGTATAGGGCCATTCTTCTTTTTCTGTAGGGTCACTATGAGTTGTAATCGACTCGATGGCAGTGGGTTTGGTTTGATTTTAGTCCCCTGTCATCATCATTAGCCTTTCAGAGTGTGTTGTGATGTTCTGTGTCCTGGCCTGCAAGGTGCCCTTGAGTCTCACAAGAAAAGCTGGCCCTAGTGAAGTGACGTGGGAGCTGCAGAGTCCCCTTGGCAGTGGTCTGTCCGCCCTACTCCCCCCTGTCTGCCTCTCTTGCCTGGAACTTTTTCTTGGGCAGAAGCATCATTTGTCAGCCTACTAACTTCGTGTTCCCCAGCAGCACTGTGACAACCAACTGAGAAAAACGTTGCCACCCTGACACCCCTGCTGCAGAGGGCCCCCACTAAGGAGCTAACGGTCAGGGCATTAAGTGGAGAACATGCAGGGAGCTGCCTTGTTGCCTTTTCTCCACTGAAGGTTAAAATTCTGACCTACGCCCATCTACTTCTTTATTCACTTTTCTTTTTTGTAATTCTCCACTGAACTCGCCACCGCAGTTTGAATTTCCTTTGTTAGGAGGTGCCCACAGCTTAATGCAGTGTTCTAGGAATAAACTCACCAAGGTCACAGCACTGACATGATTCTCCCTATGGTGCAATGTGACTGCTTTCCTGTAGCACAGGATTATTTTTGTCTTTTTAAACTGCTGTGTTGTATCATGTGTTCTGGAAATTTGCTGTTTAGACTCAGTCCTAGGTTTCTTTCCATTCTCCTTGGCTGGCTTGCCTCCCTCTTTTCCTCCCGGCGCCTTCCATCCCTTCCTTTCTCTTTTGTCCCTTCCCTTCCCCTCTCCTCTTGTCTCTTCCTTCCCTCTTCTTTTTTTTTCCTCATGTGACTTGCTGTGTTTCAGATGGTGACCTCCTGGATTGTGTTGGCTTGGTATTTTCTCTCTTTCAGGCTGACTTTCAATTTGTTGTGTTTTGATGTAATAGTCTAGTCTATACTTTTATTATGAGCACTTTTGAACTTGGAGGTAAAGTACAGGGCTTAGAATCCCAGCTCTGTGACCTTGGGCAGTCTACTCAGAATTTCTGACCTGTAGCTGTGAAGTAGGGCCCATAATGCCTACTTCATAAGCGTTATTGTGAGGATTAAAGGAGACAATGCGTATAAAGCGAGTAGCACACTAGCTACTCAATAAATGTTAGCTCCCTGAGCACCAGTTATGGATTACTATTGCCAGTGATGGAAATGTTCCGGTGCAACATTTGATTTTCTTCATTTATGTGAAATACGTGGAAATTTTGTTTCTTGCTAGTTTAAATTTTGAAATTAAGATTTATGACACTGTCTCTGAAAACAGACGTTTTCTTCTTAATTTTTTATTGTGATTGAGTGAAAGTGTACAATCCAATTTAAGTTTGCATGCCCACTTATCTGTAGCTCTTTCTGCTCTCCTTGCCCAGCGACAGCACACTTCTTCTTTCCATTCTATACATGTCATATCCTCTTCAGAATCTCCTGTCCCCTCCTCTCTACTCTCTCCATCCTTTCCACTCCTCTCTAGTAAGAGGCCAGTAGGACGACATCCCGTAGATGCATACAACCATAAAGTACTCACACGATATGGTCACTCTGGTTCCTTGAGTCCAATCCATTCCTGTCCATTGGGGCAGCGTCAGGTCTAGGGGCCATGCTCACAGCTGAATTCCCGGGCCTGTGGACCATCAATTGCAGTGTTTTAGTGGAGCTGTTACTGTGCACCCCTTTTTTTCTTGTGTTGCCCCTGGGACTCGACCTTGTGAGCCCCAGCATAGCTGTCGTTGGTGGTGGCCAGGCACCATCTGGGGGTTCTTCTTCTGGTCACATGTTGATATAGTCACCCATTCACGTGGGTCCTTCTGAGTAGACGTTTTCTTCGGAACAAAATATGTCATCTGTCGAATTATACTCCAAAATGTTAACAATAGAATCTTATTATCAGATTAACTTTACATTATTTTCATAACTTTATATTATTTTCATATCCAGCTCATCATTATTTTATCCACTTAGAGATTTCTTTCCTTTCTCTTAATTTACTCTGTGATTATTGTTTTCTTTACAGTTCACATGTTGGTCAACTCACCAGTGCCAGTTTTTTCAGAATTAAGGCATTGTGCTTTAAAAGGCATATACATACACATCTTGGCATCTGTATTTTGTGTTTTGAAAGAGTAGAATTTTTAGAGGATCATATTAGCCCTTGGTTAGCGCTAAAAGTAGATTGGCTAAGTCCTAACAGGAAAAGGAGGCCTGAGAGCCTTAGGCACAGTCAGGTAATAGGTAGAGAAGATAGGATAGATGCGTTACTTCCTAGGGAGACAAGAAAACCAAACCCATTGCTGTTGAGCTGATTCTGACTCATAGCAACCCTGTAGGACACAGTAGAACTGCCCCACAGAGTTTCCAGAGTGGTTGGTGGATTTAAACTGATAGCCTTTTAGTTAGGGGCTGAGCTCTTAACTACTGTGCCACCAGGGTTCCTGCTGGAGGGAGTATAGTCAAGTTATAAATCTTCTGGTAGGGTTGGGAGGAGGGCCTTAGCTCCAGGGAACTCTGGGGCTGACATAAGCACAGAGGGAACTAAGAGTTCGGGACCCCAGTGATTGGGAAGGTGAAGACAAACTTCACATTTCACTTTTACTTAGGATTTCTCTGTGGGTGGTGGGTTGAGGGGGTACAAGCATTGACTAGGAGTGTTTGAAAAAGTTTATGGAAATATCAAATAATGGTGGAGGGAGTCCTGATGTTATTTCTCTTTAGTATTGCATTTTATCTGCCTTTTGTACATGTTCAGCTTTTCCATGCGATTGAAGTGCCCTACAACATTTCTAGTTTTTTGTTTACTTACAGGGATTTGCTTTTCCTTCCAAATAAGCTCTTGTAGGGAAGTTTGTGATGTAGGCTTTATCGATTAGTTCATTAATGAAGCCAATGTTGAGAAGAGGGCTGTGACAGGCCCCCAACTGCCAAAGAAGTAATAGTTAAGACTCACTGAAGGAGTTTATAATCCTAATGTTTTCCCAGGAGAGAGGAAGGACGGCTTATCTGCCAGAGTAGCTGTCTGTCTCCCTTTGCTTCTTTCTTCCTTGAAACAGCAGTCTCATTCTATTAGCTGCTTCTAGAGGCATTAATTCTGCCTGCATTTCTGTCCTTTCCATTCTGCAGTGGGCAACTGATACAGCACATTTGATTTGATTTCATTCCTAGTTTTTCAACTTCACTGCAGTTTCCTTTTTCATTTCCTGTCCATTATGTCCTTCTGCATTCTGTATTTTAGTGTTTCCAAGACTGAATTAATAGAATCTTAAACTCAAAGGGTCATTAGAAACTGAATCCAATTTCCTCATTCTACGGTTAGGGAAACTGAGGCCCAAGAGTGTTAACTCACGGTAACCGGATTGTGTATGTTTGTGGAGGGTTGACATTATGTTAAGGAAATTCTGTGAATTTTAGTTCTTAAATTTTGGGGGGCCCTCATACTTTTACTATACTTACTACAATATTTTTTCATGCAAATAATGCGCAATAAGCAAAAAAAAATTGGCATAACTGTGCTTTTGAAAATACCTCAAGGGGGCTTTAGAAGCTAGCGTGCGTCTAAGATGCATCAGTTGCTCCTGACCCACCTGGAGTAAAGGAGAATGAAGAACACCAAACATACAAGGAAAATATTATCCCAAGGGACAAAAGATGACCATATAAACCCCAGGCTCCATCAGCCTAAAATCTGAAGAACTAGTTGGTGCCCAGCTACCACCAATGACTGCCCCGACAGGAAATACAACAGAGTCCCTGATGGAGTAGGAGAAAAGTAGGGTGCAGACTTCAAATTCATGTAAAATGACCAGACTTAATGGTCTGACCAAGACTAGATAAGCCCTACAACTCATGGGACTCGAATTCTTTGTGAACGTAGAACTAAAACCATTCCTGAAGCCAACTTTTCAGGCAAAGATTAGATTGAAGTATAAGACATAAAATGATACTTGTGAAGAGCGTGCTTCAAATAGATACGCGAGACCAAATGGGCAGCTCTTGTCTGAAGCCAAGATGAGAAGACAGAAAGGCATAGGAGCTGGTTGAATGAACATGGGAAATCTGACGTTGAAGTGGGGAGCATGCTGTCACGTTATAGGAATAGCAACTAGGGTCACGTAATAATGTGTGTGTAAGTTGTTGTATGAGAAACTAACTGAAGCTGTCACATTTTACCTAAAGTACAATAAAAAAAAAGAGAAAATGCACAGAGTAGGCATAGTTAGCAAACATAAAAGTCAAGTGTTATTTGTGTAAAGGTAGGATAGGCCTTCAGTTTCTCTAATTTTATTTCTCCAAATCAAACCCTAAATTCAGTCTGCTTTGTCTATCATAGAAGGTTTCCTTGGCACATTTTTCATTTTTGATTGCTCTCTTCCCAATACATTGGATGATATGGTGACATCATAAAAGCTAGAGTCCATTGACTCTGTGTAGGACTCTTTTTAAATCCGTTACTTTTCCTTAACCTTGCCTCTGTGCTTTAGCTTTCTCTGTCCATGTCTGACCGTGCAAGGCATTCTACTCTCAGTTCTTACTAGGGTGACGTCTTAGTTATGTAGTTCTGCTGTAACAGAAATACCATAAGTGGTCGGCTTAAACACAAAGAAATTTATTTTCTCACAGTTGATGAGGCCAGAAGTCCAAATTCTGAGTGCTGGTTCTATAAGAAGTCTGTGTCTCTCTGTTGGCTCTGGGGAAAAGGTCTTGTCTCTTTTCCGCTTCTGTTCCTTGGCTCCTGGGTGATCTTCATCTGGCTCGGCGTTGCTCTTCCCACATTTCTGCTTGCTTCTCTGTCCTACGATGCCCCTTTTATATTTCAAAGGTGTCTGGCTTAAAACACACATTACATGTATATGACATCTTTAACAAAGAGAACCTACACCCATATGGAATTATGACTGTAGGTATAAGAAAAGAAACCCAAAACCCCATTGCCATTGAGTTGTTTTCAACTAAGAGTGACCCTTTTAGGGCAGAGTGGAGTTGCCCTACAGGTTTCCAAGGAGTGTCTGGTGGATTGGAACTGTCAACCTTTTGGTTAGCAGCCAAACATTTAAAAACTGTGCCACCAGGGCTCCGTAGGCATAGGGATTAGGATTTACAGCACATATATTTGAGGGACGTAATTGAATATGTAACCGGTGACATTTAGTTTGAAGTATTCTCAGCGTTTACGTATCTTTCATGTTTGTTGTAAGTGGCTGTTGATTGACAATACTAGTCTTATCAGGTAATAATGCCTACTTTAATAAATGTCACATGTAATTTTTAAACTTCCTTTTCAGAGAGCATGAAAGAGATTTGATTTTTTTTCCTTAGGTTTGTGGATGAGTAAAATGTACATTGATTACACATTGGCACAAAAATATTTCCTAAGTTAACATTGAACTTCTCAAATTTGAATTCTGTTACATCTTGAACAAGACTTTCTCTTGTGGAAATATGTCTCAGAACATGCTTTGAAAGCTTATCAGCTAATATGATTTGTTAAGCAAATGTTAATTTTCATAGGCAACTCGTAAGAAAGATCTCTGCCTAGTATATAAAGTGAACTCAGTCTGTCCTACAGAGGCGTGGGCAGGTTCTGTCACTGGCAGTATTGTCAGGGCTGCATGGTTGTGGAATGTGCAGCAAGGAAGTATGTTAATACACACAGCTGTGTCTGTGTGTACATGTGTAACACATGTGTCTCTGTGTGTACTCATCTGTATTCAGACTAGAACCCTGACTTTTTGAGTTCCTTAAATACCAGGGGAGAAGCTTTTGGGGAGAAGGTGCTTTTCCTTCTTTCTTCTTTTTTAGGGGGAGAAAGATTAAGGAAAATGTAGAAATTCTTAATTTTCTGTTTATCCATCTTGGTGAAACAAAATGAATAATTACCTACTAACTTTATTTTATATGGACCAGATACATCAGAGTCAGTTCTTGCTCCCTATTGATAATTATGATGAACAGAATCATGAATATAAAAGCAGGCCCATCTGGAATAGTAGGAATTTTAAAGAAATTTTGAGAAACGGAACTTAAGGTGAGTTGCATTGAGGGCACAAGAGGGTCAGATCTGAATTAGAGCTTCTAATAAAATAAGAGTGCCCTCCTGTCTAACTCTCTATGTATGTTGCTTTCAATCTAGTTGGGGACTTCTCCCAGGAGAGAGAAGTAAAAGACCTGGCTTCTTATTAATGGTCCTTTAGTCATTATATTTAATCACCCCTATCCTTGCAACAACTCCCACTAAGTCTTTACTGCTAGATTATTAATGAGGGAGAGTACATCTGTATGAGTAATTGCGGTTAGGGGAGGTTTAAATGTCATGATTGTAATAGACAGTAGGTACGAGAATAGTTACATCAAAGTCATCAACTTACAAAAGGGGCGAGAACTCTAGAATGAAGTCAGTTGTCTACATAGTCGCTAATCCTGGATTAATATGTTATTGTGGTTTGTGCACACACATTGGATGGCATGGTTAAAGCTAACCATACCTAATTAATATGAAAGTCATCTTTTAATATGATGAGCACCATTCATATTATAGTTTTTGATGAGACTTATTATTGAGACTTAAGTTTTAAAAGAACTCCACTTCCTTTTTTTTTTTTTTTAAATGGATGTAGATGTGAACTGGGCATAATAATGTCCCTGTGGATTACACATTTAAAAAATTTCTGTTTCAAGTCAGCATCAACGTGACTTTATATTTTGTAACGTACCAAAATATTCTTTAGGGTGTAACTATAATTTTCACATTGTTATCTCGTACTTTTGTTACAATAGGATTGGTAAAAGTTTTGCTGTTTTAATTTCAGTTTTTCCCGGTGCTCAGAATATGATGATATAAAATGAAAAGAGGTTTCCATAGTTGCTAACGTTCACCAGATTTTGTTCCAAAGTATGGGCTTTAGTAGACTTTTGAATTAAATCCACATTCTCCACCCAACCCTAGTGATATAATCCAACAGTTCAAAGATAGGTATACCATAAACAGCTACAGTTAAATAATCTAAAAAAAGACATTAAAACATGGAAATACAATAAAACAAGAATTGATCACTTTACAGTGGAATACTCTATAAAACCTGTCTGCATTGGAAACATGTGGTGAGTTTTAAAACATCTGAGTTCTATAATTCTGAAGTGTACAGTTGTTTTATTTTTTTGAAGGCAGATATACTTTTTTCTCCTCCATATGTATAAAGTATAGGTTAATTTTTTCTTTGGTGTCCTAACTTGCATAATTTTAACTTATTTTTTAATAAAAATCACTTTGCAGTGTGTTGGTGTGTGTGTGTGTTTGTATAATTACCCCAACTAAATATTTTATCACTAAGAACTGAAGTGTGATCATAAAAAGATTAATTCTGTGAATCTCACTACTCTATCTAAAACTAAAAATCACATGTTGATGTATTTCCAAGTAAGCATAAGAAATCATTTAACAGCATACAATGGTATAGAAAAGTAATGGTCTTTAATTTTCAAAAATGAGTTTAATTTTTAAAGTATGCAAGCTTATCTGTGTGGCATTACACCAATTGTAGTACTCACAGGAGCTGAATTGTACGAGTCATTTTGCAGTGTGATAGCTCCACAGTCTCATTTACCTTTTCAATGGACATTGTATATTTCTCCCATATATTACATGAATAAACGTTTTAATTATGACGAAGAAATGCTGACTGTAGATTAGGGTGTTTCAAAATGTCTAATTCACTTTATTTTCAGGGTTACCTAGAAAGTTATGTTCTGTGTATATAAGTGAGGCTATAGTAGCTTTCAGAGCTCCGGTAGTGCAGCGGTTAAGAAATGTCTGCCAACGAAAGGTTGGCAGTTTGAATCCAGCAGCTGCTCCTTGGAAATGTTATGGGGCAGTTCCACTCGGCCCTGTAGGGTTCTGTGAGCTGGAAACAACTCTACGGCAGTGGATTTGGTTTAGTTTTTTTTTGGTTAAAATGCCTCTACGGGAAAGGAGAGCAGTGTTTACTGAGCAGTGAAAATGTCACTTCAATTTCATAGCTGATTCACCCTTTTTTCAGGGGAAGTTTTCATATTCTGAAGAAAATGTGTACCATGAGAATCTTTTTTTAAATACCCAAACCAGAATTGTGTCCCATTCTTAGGCTGTGGTATCTCTGTAACTGTAGGATTTGTTCATGTTTTCTGTTTTCCTTCCCTTTTTGTCCTCTTGTAAAAAGGAAATAAAAATAAAAGCATTTTTAGAAATCACATTTTGAGGTAAATAAGAGGAAACACCCCTGACTCCCAGAAGAAAAGTTACTGCCCTTAGTTTTTAAGCACACCATGTAACTGCCAGCCTCTTGGGCCCTCCCTAGTGCCTGAGACGTTTAAAGGCCACTAGAAGTCATACTGGAGGAGTCACATTGCTTACTGGAAAGGAGGACAATAGAAGGTGGCCCCAGTAACAATAGTGCCACATCTCCAGGGTGGCTCCTGGAAATAGTTGGCTTTAATGGCCTCAGTTCAGTAGTAAAGAGATCCTGTGGTGTAGCCCAAGGCCAATCATGTCACATCAGGGCCTGTCTCTCCCATGTACTAAACTGAAAAAAGTTGAACTCACTATTTTTTATAAGGCTTGTTCTAATTCTCATTGGTTATGATGTTAACATGTCAGCAACCACCTTTGTATATAGAGGGCTTTCTGCTTGCTGTTCTCTGATTTCATCTTTGTAGCAACCCTGTCACAAGATAGCTAGAAACTTGTTTTAAAGATGAGATGAGATTTACCAGCACTGGTCACCACTGAGTCAATTTGGATGTCGGTGTGTCAGAGTAAACTGTGCTTCCTAAGGCTTTTCATGTCTGAGTTTTTGGAAGCAGATCTTTAGGCCTTTCTTTCCAGGTGTCTCTGGATGGATTATAACTTCCGACATTAAGTTAGTAGTTGAGCTTGTTAACTGTTTGTACCATTTAAGGACTCCGGTGAAATTTTGAGAGATTAAAATTAGTTGTAATTGTCCTACAGCTAGTGAGAGGCAAGGCTGGGGTTTGAGTTAGGCTTTTGGCTCCAAAGGCAGGCTCTTTACTGTTGTACCAACTAGTTGTATTCTCCTGAGATTACCTTATGTATATTTTTATTCCAAGAAAGGTCATTGTGCTATAGACATTTTATGTATGCAAAGGTAATATAAATTAGTGCAATAACTCATAGTCTCAAAAGCAGGAAGAAGTGTTCTAGTTTTTCAATAAAGATTAATTTCATAGTGCTTGTGAGGTGATGTGATTTTTCTGCTGAGAATAAGAAAGCTTCATTTGAGTTAACATTACATGTCCCTTGTAGAACAGTAGGCTCAGTGTACAAGTTCATACTTTGGCTTATTTTACTAATTAAAAAACATACATAAGTTGTTTAGAAAGCTTGCCTAATCACAGCAAACCAAAACCCAGCCATTTTTAGCCAGGAATAATCTTGCCTGTGAGGAGAATATTTATTACACAGATGGAAGTAAAGGCTAAAATAGCTGTTAATGTCTTTAACTTTCTATTTTTGGTCCATTAATTTTAATAGAGATGAAAGAGAGATCACATTCAGCTTAATTCTCGCCGCTGCAGGAAAGTGTAGGTTGTTGGATGTCTACAGAGAGTGCCATGCTAGGGTTCTAGGCAGGGGAAGGCGAGAAGACCACCTCTCCACTGTGTACGTGCTCTACCTGCTGTTCAGAGCTTCTCCAAACCAGATAGACAGACAGACAGGCAAAACAGACAGACAGATTGCCGTACATTTAACTCATAGTTGCCCATGCATGTCAGAGTAGAACTGTGCCCCATAGGGTTTTGGTGGCTGATTTTTGAGAAGTAGATTGCCAAGTCTTTTCTTCTGAGTTGCCTCTGAGTGGCCAAGCTGTCAAATGTGTTAACCATTTGCACTATCCAGAGATTTCAGAGCTGCTTCTGGTGGTGTGTTAATTCTAACTCATAGTGATCCTGTGTGACAGAGGAGGGCTGCTCTGTAAGGATTCTTTATGGACACACATTACTGGGTCTTTCTCCTCTAGAGCTGCTAGTAGGTTTGAACTTCTGACCTCTTGGTCAGCAGCTGAGCTCTTAACTATTGGGCCAGCAGGGCTCCTTAGAGCTTCTGTAAAACCAAAAAAAGAAGAAAGAAAAACTCTACACAAATCCATTGCTGTTGAGTTGATTCTGACTCATAGCAACCTTACCCACTGCCATTGAGTCCATTCTGACTCATAGCAACCCGTATCGGAGAGAGTAGAACGGCTCCCTAGAGTTTCCGGGGAGTGCCTAGCAGGTTTGAATTGCCCACCTTATGGCTAGCAGACGTGGTACTTCACCGCGGCACCGCCGGGGTTTCCTTAGCAACCCGCAAATGGGAGCAGTCCAGCTGTGGGTGTAGCTTTTTCCTTTTGGCAGTTCATTTTGCCCATAACACCAGAGCGTCGGTTGCCTAAAATCTTCCCATCCTGTTTGCTTTGCCTGATGCTTTGCTGTTTCTTCTGCTTTGCCCTGCTCAGCTCGTTTAGCACAGCTTCTGCCCAGTGAGATGGCACTGTGCTGGACACCCCCTCAGTGCCCTCTGGAAGAGCACCAGTTAGGAAGTACAGGGCCTCCAGCACTGTTGTGCGTTTGAAGCCTTGGGTTACTTACGGAGCAAACGCGGATAGGCCTGGCTAAGAGTGGACTCATGAGTGTACCCTTTCCTCTCCTGACTTGTTCCACAAGCAGTGGGAGATGATGGGCATTACCCAGCTGACATCTGTGAACCCGGCATTGCAGAATTATGTTCTCACCTGTGTCCCCTGTGTGCATGTGAAAAGAATGTATCCTGGGGAGGTATGTGCTGTCTGTCCTCTGCATCTGAATGATAGAAATGGAAGAAAGACAACCCCCTTCTATCTTTTGCTGTCTTAACTCTGCATGTGTACGTGTCATGTGTTTTTCTTGTTTATGTTTGATGATAGCATCTGGGCAAGAGCCAGGTGGATACTTTTAAAAAGTCATTTTTGTGTCTGATTTTAAGAGTGCTGTCTCAAAAGGCATTTATGTTAAATTTAGTGATGAACAACAAAGCCTCCTAAATTCTGTTGCTTTGTTTCCATAGTGGCTAGCTTGAAAGCATACATCTCTGCGTGCTTTTTCTGGCGGTGGTGTGTAGTTCATCTCTGGTCGTTGCTGTCAATGAGTGACACCTGTGGACACCTAGTTGTGGAGTCTGGTGGGAATCACACTTTTGTAAAACTCAAGTAGGGGGTGGGGAGCAATATATTTTTGGTAGTGTGGAATTTTTCTGCTCTGGGGACATAGAAAGAAGTACAACAGCTCTTCTCTTGGTGGCTGTGTGCCTGAAAGTGTGGTGAGTTGGTGGATGGAGGGGGTGGGGGCTTCTTTTGTCTAAGTTTGAGGAAATTGGAGGGCTAGAGTGTTTGCTTTTACTTCTTTGTGCTCATGCTCAGTCATGATAGGAAGAATTCTATCGTAAAATGTGGATCCAAGTATCTCTGTGTCATGATTGTCTGGACTGCGTGTTACAAAGGCACATCTTGAGACTTCCTGGATCAAAAATTTTAGAGGATTGTAGCTCAGAAGTCTGTTGCTAATGGGTGCCTATTTCATAAAAGAATGTGTTAAAGGTGAAGCAGCTATCTGTTGCTTCAGCTGAGGCATCCACTCCCAGGATGTTCACCATCTCGTGGTGACAAAAGAATGCACCCTGCCTTTCACTGTCCACTGCCTCTCTGACTCATTAAGTCATTGGCACGTGGATTCAACGGGCTTGGAAGCAAAGGTACCAACTGTTCTTGCTGAGTGTCTTCCCTTTAGAAACATCCAGAATCTTTTGTGCCTCTGTCATTTTTGAATAAGAAATCAGAGTGTAGTTAAATTTATAGAGATAAGCAGTTTTTGCAAAATGGGTAAAAATGAGTATTTTCTCACCAGGCCTATTTTATACAGCAGTTGAATACCGTGTGTGGCCACTAACTCATTTTGCAACCTATTTATTTATGTTTTCTCTTTACAGGAAAAACTAACCCAGGAGTGTGTATTCAGAGAACAGTTTGAAGAGAACTGGTATAATACATACTCCTCCAATCTCTATAAACATGTGGACACTGGAAGACGCTACTATGTTGCATTAAATAAAGACGGAACCCCGAGAGAAGGGACTAGGACTAAACGGCATCAAAAATTTACCCATTTCCTACCTAGACCAGTGGACCCGGACAAAGTACCTGAACTATATAAGGATATTCTAAGCCAAAGCTGACAAAGACAATGTCTTCACTTGAGCCCTTAAAAAAGTAACCACTATCAAGTTTTCACGCGGTGGGTTCTTATTGATTAGAGTGTCATCACATCAACTCCACTGTTGCCAAACTTTGTCGCATGCATTATGTATGATGGAAGCTTGGATGGAACATGCCGATTTTGTTCTGCACCTAGAGGTCTGTTCTCCTGGAGGACTGATTGCCTATGCCCACTTGCTGATGGACGGTGAAGGAGAGGAGAGCGAGGCCGGGAGGGAGTGTGAGGGCGGAGTGGGCGGGTAGCAGGGAGGGGCCTGGAGCGCGGAGCAGGGAGGAAGACGGCCCGATGCATGCTGGGAAATAGACCCGCTTTTCAATTTTGATCAGTTGTACTTCATCCTGTATCAGCACAGCTGCCATACTTCGACTCATCAGGATCTTGGCTGGTGGCCTGCGCAAGGGTACGCTGCATTTTCAAAGGCATGGAGGGTGCAGTCTTACTTAAAAAGACTTTTTCAGTTAATTCTCACTGGTACCAGCCCAGTGAATTTAAAAGCAAAGACCTCTTAGTAAAAAAAAAAAAAAAAAGAAAAAAAGAAAAAAACAAACAAAAACCCCCCCCAAAAAAACAAAAAAAAAAGAAAAGAAAAAAATTAAATTTATTTATAGAAATTCCAAAGGCAACATTTTATTTATTTTATATATTTATTTATTATATAGAGTTTATTTTTAATGAAATATGTACAGGCCAGATAGGCATTTTGGAAGCTTTAGGCTCTGTAAGCATTAAATGGCAAAGTCTGCTATGAACCTGTGGTAAATTCATGCAAGTAAATATAATGGTGCATGGATAGGAGAAATTCTAATGACCCTAAATGTACTAAAGGTGACAATCGACTTTGTGCCCATATTATTGTAAACGTATGCACATCACTCATGACACTGAGCATTCACTCTCCAGACTGCTTGTTTCATAGCTTACCCCAGAGGATTAAAGATAAACTGGGTCTCAAACTTTTATCCTGTGTCTGTAATATTTCCTCTCATAAATGACTGATTCCATCATTGTAACTTCACGGTTATGGAAAATATAAGGGTTGGTATATATCTTCCTTGTTTAAATCTATCGCGGACTATACCAAAGCTAAATAATAACTATGCTTTTACTTAGTGGATCTCCAGAACAACGGAACTAACAGCAAGCATTGTACTAATTTTGAGTTCTCAAAAAAGGAGAAAAAAATAAAATCTTTACATAGCTCAGATTTTTTTTTTTTTCCTAAAAGGGCCAAGAATCAGATTAACAGGATCATTCTTGTATACTTTTCTTTGTGTACTTTGTTATCAGATATGAAATTATACAAGTATGGTCGGGTCATTGTAACATCTTTTTTTATAGAAAATTGCTTTCAGTGTGAACTGTCATAATACATGGTAATAGCACCCTTAAGGTAAAACAGACTGAAATTAATAAATCTATCAATAATGACAATGAGGGGGAAAGTATTATACTTGTTGACTGTGTTTTGTTTTTTAAAATGGGCTTCACAAGCACTCAATTTTTTTAGAGGGGAGGTTACTATATAGAATATCTTTTACAAGCTTTTATAATGTTTTATGCTGGAAGGCATAAAAATACATATTTCTTTAGTAGCAATAATTTTGGCACTTGCCCGTGGGCAAGGGAGACTATTTCTTACTATATACTATGGAGAAAAGAGCCAATTTCTTCAAGCAATATTTAAGAAAAAGGCATTTATAACAAATTCTCTTACCACATCGAAGACTTTCTAGCCTGTTAGGTTAGGAAATTGGAAGTGACAGTTATAAGAATGTGTTGGGATTTATGTAACTAATTTTAGAATTTAATATTCCAACTTTGTTTGCTGTGATGCACGTTCTCCGTGAAAAAATAAAAGTTGGTCACTGGCAAGCTAAAGCTGTTATGAAAGAGAAGCACATGACTCACTGTCATGAACACATTCAACCTTCCATGGTCTAAGGCAGAATGTGTCCCAGCGTCTTCCTTCTGATGGACAGGGAGGAAAAACAGCATCTAACATTTGAAATTAAGAAATGTTTTGGGGAGAGGGACCAGAAGCAATATAAAACAGCTGGTTTGTGTATGTAAAAGTCAGAACGTCCTCTTCATTTTTTGCAGGGGGAGGGGGATTTTTAAAAAAATGTTTTAAACAGAAACCACATTTGATTCCCACAAGTAATATTCTTATTTATTATTTAACCCTCTGCTGCTGCTGAAATGTGCACAGATTCAGGCTTTAGTTTTCCCAACAAGCGTTTCATTTTGGGGGGGTGGCGGGCGGGGAAGGTGGCAAGAAAAAAAATTAAACATTAGACCACAGGGAGGAATCAAACTTTTTGAATGTTATAGGTATAATATTTAGCACTGAAGAAGCTGATTTCAGAAGACAGCTAAAAGTAATCTCAAGGTAGTGTGAGAAGCTAGATAATCAACCTACAAGAAAAGAAATTGTGAAAAAGACTAAAATATCCACACATTCCTAGAAGATTGTCACTTTAATGTCTACATTTGGAGTTCATTTTGTTTTGGGACTTTTTTTTTTTTTTAGGAAAAGCAAAATGTTATATGCTTTTGGCAATTGATACAATAAACTGTAATGGTCTGTAAATAAAGAAATGCTGACTTATGCAATTTATGTAAATAGGCGTTTTCCGGAGAGTAGATGGCTCAGGGTCCAGTGTAGGCACTGTCCTGTGGGGTAGTTGACTGTGTCTTCACTGGCGCTTATAGGTTTGCATCCAGGTCTTATGCTAAGAGACACAAAACTTAGCGATGGCAGCCCCAAGCTATGGTGGAGCCAGTGGCTTCAGTTATCACAGACCGATGCCCCCGCAGCCAAACCATTACCTTGTTGGTGCCAACACTGCACCTCCTTCGCAGAAGTACTGGGCATGACTGAACTGCCCTTCTGTCACGTGAGTGTCCCCAGCAGTGTTGAAGGCCATGCCGTGTCAGTGTTGGGGCCCTGCCCTGCTAGGTCCTGCTCTGTAGATAGACAAATGGCTTCAGTTTACGGTGTTTTCATTCTCTTTCATCTCATTAGCACTCCAACATTGTGTTATTTACTTGATAATCTGTAATTGTATGTAAATGCATATAGGATGATGTAATTTGTGTAAATACATGATTACAGACTTTTGAAAACTGGTATTTTTTACTCAGTGTCCATTTTGGAGCTGCTTCAGATGATGTGCCTACGCGAACCAATGGAATTTTGAAAACATGCTCTCTCCTTGGTCTTACAGCTGTTGCGTGTGTGTTGAAGGGATGAGGGGTGAGGGTGGCGGATGGTGTGGGGAGGAACACGCTCATCCAGGTGTCTTATCTTGTCTGTAAGCATTGGATGAAGAAGCAGGTAATCTTCTGGGATGAAGATTTAGGAACTGACAACCAGCAAAATGCTGTGTGTGAGAGTGCGTGTTTACGTGGACCGGTGGTTGGACAAAGCGATGTTGTCTGAGGTCAAATTCTGTTTGCTGCTTCATTTGACCTTGAAATGTGCCAAATTTAGATCTGTCTGCTTGTGGTCACTGGCATGAAGGAGAAATGAAACGGTGGGGGCAGGGAACATGCCAGATGGATTCAAAGGCTGTGTTAGCTTCCAAGTCCCTCCCGAGTGTGTGTAGTATACATGCTATATAATATCCACCTTTACCCATGGCTGTTCTCACATTTCAAAATATATATCTTATTAAAAGTGGAGTGCTGAGGAATTAGAAGACTGAGTTGTGACTACCTCCTTCAGTATGTAGCCAAGTATTTATGAACTCATTTTGTACGATGGACTGTGGCTGCAAAAGGTGTGGCTGTAGACGTGTGTATGGTGGCTCCTGCGCTCAAGTTCCACCTACGCTGTGAGCCTCTCCAGCTGCCCTGAGGTCTTCAGCAGACACTGAGATGTAACCCTCCCTTGACCAGGGAGGAACACACAGAGGTAAGGACCAGACTTGGTACACTATCTTTTGGAAAGAAAGTGAGCAATAATCCTGGTGTATGTTCTTCTTGCTTCTGGGACAGCTGTGGTGACCAGCTGTGAGACTGGCTCTAAGGCCAGACAGTCACTAAAAGGGTCATGAGGAAGCTAAGGAAAACAAGAGAAGAGAAGCCTCTCTGCTGTTTTGGTTAATAGTCAGTGATAAAATTCTTACCTGGTTTTCTTATTATTCTACTTTTCCAGCTTACATCTCAGAAAACACTGTAAAATTTAATTTTGATTTTAAAATACTTGTAAGTCTACCAGCTATCTCAGTAGCTCTTGCAAGCTGTGCTTGTGTTGGCTTTTCCTTTTCCTTTTTCTTGTCCCCTTTTTGTGGTTTTGATTTTCATTGCCCTTAGTGGAGTTAGCCAGGAAAATTTGATGGTGGGAATCAAGGAATTTAAAAAAAAAAAAAAATTGGGTAATAAGAACATTCAGAGACGAACAAGTGGTTCTGCCCTCCTTACACAGGGGAAGGGCAGGCATTACTGACAACATTCATGGCCCAGTTTGGAAAAACTTGTTTTTAGAAACACTAATGGCAGCTTCTTTATAACCATTTTGTGAAATGTTACAAAATATTCAGTAAGCTCCACCTGACCATTGCCCCTAGCTTCTAGTGTACACAAATGTCCAGGGCCGGTGAAGGATGGCTTTCAGATTTCTCCTCTGGAGTACTGAGTGGTGCAATGGTTAATGCACTTGGCAGCTAACTGACTGGTTGGAGGTTTGAGCTCACCCCAGCCCTACAGAGATAGTGCTGAAGAAAAGCGTGGTGATCTAGTGAAAGGTCAGTCACTGAAAACCCAATGGAGCACAACCATACTCAAACTCACTTGGGCTTGCCAAGAGTTGGGGGTGACTCGTTGGTGGCTAGTTGGTTCCTACTCCGTAAGTTTGGGAAGACGTTGGAATGATAAAGGCTGTTTCACAGGGAAGTGGTACTCCAGACTTCTCTTTATATGTGTTGACCAATCTCTCCCTCTTTCTTCCCTCTTTTCATCTCACTTCCTTCCTCTTCATCCTTTTATGTGGGGATAGCATCAGTGGTGAAGAAGGCACAATCGCTGAGAGCACGCAGATCTTTAAAAACACATTCACTGTACTGCTGGTCGTGAACTCTGCAGTAGGGAAGATGCCAGGGCTGGGAGGCTGGGAGCACAGGATGTACCTGCTCACAGGTACCAGGGTCCACGGTAGTGAGATACACACCGAAATGCACAGGATGACTAAGGACCACAGAGAAGATAGCTGCATACTCTGGCATTTTATATGTGTTGAGAAAATGCTTCCTGGGTTTGACCTTACCGTATCTTCCGCTGAGGTTGCCTCAGTGTCCACGGCAGAGCCTGAGCATTCGGGTGCTTGTTGACTGCTGGATAAGCATTGGTTTTGAGCAGGTTTCTACTCTTGGAGGTGATCAGACTATAGTTTTGGGGTCTGATGAGCTCTGTTGCTCTGTAACTTACCTGTGGCTGGGGATAGATGACCGAATAAGCAAGGTTCACAGTGGAATTGTGCACTACAGATTAGTGAGTAAACGCGAGAAACCCCTGCACACTTTGCTTACTGGTTAAGCCACTGCTGCCTGTGACCACATTTGGAATGCTCTTTTGTTACTCCTAGTTTCTATTTAGAAGAAGGTGATTCTACTAGTTTTTGTGAATATTAACTTAAATCAAGCCTGACTCAATGCAGGCCCATGTGTGTCAGAATAGAACTGTGCTCCATAGGGTTTTTAGTGGAGGATTTTTTAAAAATTAGTTTGCCAGACCTTTCTTCTGAGTCACCTCTGTGTGGATTTAAACTTCCAACTTTTCAGTTAGCAGCTGAGTGCTTTAACTGCTTGCACCCCCTGGGAACTCCTTGTGAATATTACTTATTTTAATCTCTCTTCACATTTACCTCATGTAACAGCCCAAATCTGTAATATAAATAACAACAAAATGTAAGAGAATAAAAGAAGTGGAAAGACAACATAGTGTTTAAAATATTAAGGCCGTTCATTCAATAGATGCACCTTGAGCAGCTGCTATGTAACATGGACCAGTACTGGGGAGATAGAAGTGAATAAAAAAGATAAAAACCGATCCTTGCTTAACTTACTTCTAGGTCTTATTATTTATAGACCAATCTGGCTTCTAGGTATATAAACATAGATACCTTTTTAGTTGCTGTAAGATTGGGATGCCCACATTATAAGGCAACTGGGAAAACTTGGACAGTTTTCTGTGAACTTCAGCTATCTTCAACTGCTAAAAGCATCCCTGTTCAAATCCTATTGCTTGAAGTAGGACAGCTTTTTAAGAGGTGTCCTCAAATATGAGGATACAAATCCTTTTGGTAGATTAGTTGCATCTTGGCAGTAAATGAGTTTCTTTTCAAATAAACATAGTGGACCCCTTGGAAAAATCCAAAGGAAAAGGCAGTAGAAATCACATCTAAAAGTTATCAACTGTAGGTTTGTGATGTAAGGATACTGGAGCTCAGTGAAGCTAACATTTACTGGTGTGAAAGAATCAGTGAAACTCTGGAAAATGCCTGATCTCCTCCATGGAACCTACCCTACTGAAATATAAATGGGCATCCAAGCATAGGTTTAATGCCAGAGAGATGAAACTATACATTCTGTTTAAAGGGATAAAATCTTTTATTTTGTTGGGCTTCATCAGAACTACAAATCTGTAGTTAATCAGCCTCAGGCTTGCTTGTGGCTTCCTTTGGTTTTCTTTTTTAGTTATGGGGTAACATGACTTCCCCTCTGTTGGTTCTTCCATCTCCCTACCCTACAATCAAAGAGGAGACATTTTATGTACATGTTAAAGAATAAGTAGGACTGACAGAGTGTGATGGGTTGTCTTTAGAATTGCCCCAGAAGAGTTCTATGATCTTAAATTTGGCTTAGGAAATGAGGGTTAATGGAATTAGAGCAGTAGTCAAAGGGGGGCCTGTTGGCAAGGAAAGAAACTCCATCCTCCAGGACATGCATCGTGCCTGCTCTGCTTGGCTAAGACCTCAGGGCAGAACGTTCCTGCGATGCTGCCACTTCTCTGGCCTTTGCAGTACCGTCTACAGAAAGGGGAGGATTATGAATGACTGGTTTATAAGCAGATACAAAACAAAAATCATGTCATTTCTTCTGAGGATCCACTCCAAAGAAGCAACTTTAAATTTTGGGGTAACTCTACCATGCCCACATAAATTATATGCCTCCTGTTTCTTTTTCTTGGCATATGTTCTGTACAAGCATATTGAACTCTGCCATTCTCATTTCAGAGCTTTTTATGTTATTCCAGATGCAGATGCTTATCTCTTTTTAAAAACGTTGAGTGGAAGAATATTGTCGTGACAATGTACCATGTTGAAGCACATGAATTAATTTGCCTGAAAATACGGTCTAGTCACGTGCGTGCCATGTTCCAGAGTCCACAAGCAGATCTAGTGTTCTGGCCTTATTCTGTGTGCCCTGTGGTCCTAAATATATTCTCAAATGCATCAGCATTTTGAAATCACCAAATGGCAACTCAAATGAGTTGTTCTGTGTACGAATGAACTGGTTGCTATGGACACCTGAGTAGTGTATGCTTTTGAAATATCAGAAGGTCAGGTTACAGGGGAATTAAAAATAAGGTACAAATATTATTTGTAGTTTGGATAAATGAAAGTTATTTTTTATAGTCATGGGTCACTTTTGGTGCTTTTATTTAAACAAACCTTTTAAAATTTGTCAAGATTTGATTTTTTTTCCCTTAGGTAAACTCACAATGCTTCAACATGTCTATAATAACCAATGTGTGGCTTAGAACCTGACCAAGATTCAAGAGAAGGGAATTTTTCATTAAAATTCAGTAATTTATTCAGTAAACAGTTATTGATAATACCCTGGTGGTGACTTATGACTATGAATCAAACGGTCAGCAGTTCAAATCTATCGAGTGCTCCTTGGAAACCATGTGGGATATTTTACTCTTTCCTGTAGGGTTACTATGAATTGGATCAACTCGACGACAAGGGGTTTTATGTTCCTGGGATTATGAAAGTAGAAACACAATTTTTAAAGTTGGTTTTCATGTACAATATGAATATGTCCTGACTGACCCATCTCACTTATGCCTACTGTTGTGAAAACATCATGAACTAATTGTCATGAGCTAATGAAAACTCTTTACTATGTATCTGTTGGTTGCTTTTCTTCTTGTCTCCCTTGTGCGAACTATTAACTTCGTCTTTGGGCAGTGGACTGGGCTGTGGTTTAGAGTTACCGTCTCTACTGAATGCTCAAAATTGTTTTAAAAAGGATGCCTTCTTTGTTCTGCTTTGAACTAAAAACTATCTTTGAAAAGGAAACATGCATACAGACAATACTGTGTAACATGTACTATTTTGACATGCTTTGTAATGAATGATTAGTTCTATATTTTAAGTTTCAAAATTCCTATGTATCTGTTTTTGTCTCAGAAACACATGACAGCTTGTCGCAAAGCTATCTAAGTTGGAACCACACCCAGTGGTTCTGTAAACACTCCAGAAACTCTAGTAAGAGCTACAGGACAAAAGTGTGAACAAATTACACACCCACTTGAATAGTTACTGCTCTCTAGGAAGGAGTGGATACTGATTAGTGCGAGGAAACTACCTGAGAATGGGGGGCAAGAGTCACCTTCAAGATGAGAGGTAACAACACTTGGTGCTTACAAATGGTCAGGAATAGTGCTTATTCTTAGGAGCCACACTACAGAAACTCAAGACTCACAGGGCATTGGATAGGGTACATGTAAGGGTCTTGCCTTGGTTGTGTGAAACAATTAGCTCTAGACTAAGGACTATTTCAGTGCCACCTCACATTTAAAAAACAACACCCAAAGAATCAAACTGTTTCCAAGTAACTTAAACTCTTTTCAGAGCAAAGCTTAGGAATATTGACAGGAATAATAATAAAAATCCAGCACTCAGCAAGATAAAACTCACAATGTCTGACATCTAATAAAAAGATCACCGGATACCAAAGAGGCAGGAAAATGTAACCTGTAATGAGGAGAAAAATCAATCAATTGAATCTGACCCAGAACTGACAAAGCTTTCAAAATGAGAAGAAAAGGGCATTAAAATAGCTATTACAACTATAGTCTATATTTTAAAAAGTTAAATATAGACATGGAAGGTATAAAACATTCAAATTGAACTTTTAGAAGTGAAAACTGCAATGTGTGAGATGAAAAACATAATGGATGGAGTTAATGGTAGCTTAGACTTTGCACAAAAGAAGATAAATGAATTTGAAGTCATAGTAATATAAATAAAAAAACCAAACCCACTGCTGTCAAGTCAATTCTGACTAAAATGTAAGACATAAAGAAAATTTTAAGAAATCAAACAAAGCTTTAATGAGTTGTGGGAAAATTTCAAGTAGCTTAGTATACATTTAGAGTGCAGAAAGCAGAGAAGAAAGTGGTGGGAATAAAAATATTTAAATAAAAAATAGCCAGAAATTTTCCAAATTTGATGCAAATTATAACTCAAAATCCAAGATGTGCAATGCACCTCAAACATAAGGAGCATGAAAAGCAAAACAAACACAAATATAGAAACAAACTGCATCAAGACACAACAGAATCAAATTTCTTACAATAAGCCATGAATTAAAAAATGTTAAAAGCATACAAGGAACAGAAGGAAATCACAAGTTACATAGAATAACAAAGTTAACAATGACACCAGATTGTAATCTGAAACAATGTTAGCAAAAAGACAGTGAAGCAACATGTTCAAAGTACTGAGAAAAAAAAAATCTGTCAAATTAAAATTATATACCGAACAACAATACATTTCAAAATCAATCAATCAATCAATCAATCAGGACTTTTTCTGGCATACCAAAGTTGAAAGAAGTCATCATTAGTTGATTCACTATAAGAAATGTTAGCAGGAATTCTTTAGTCAGAAGAAAAAAATCTTCAGTCAGTTGACATCTTAGTCAGCTAGTGCTGCTGTAACAGAGATACCATGAGGGGAGGGCCTTAACAAAGAAAAGTTTATTTTCACACAGGCCGGTAGGCTACAATTCTGAACTCAGGGTGCTACTTCCAGCAGAACACACTCTGTCAGCTGTAAAGGAAGCTCCTTGTGTTACACCAGTCTTTCTTTGGTCTGAGAGCACCTTGGCACGGGAACCTCAGGTCTGAAGGATATGTCCTGGTGCTGCTTTCTGGATGGTATGAGGTCCCCAACTTTGCTTGCTTCTCTTTCCTTTGATCTCTTCTAGGATAAAAGGATAAAAAGTGGGTCAAGCTGGACTCCAGGGAAACTCCCTGTGTAATTTCCATTGTAAACGCTGGAGCAGGGAGGTGCCCTTAGGAAGAATGTTATAGCCCCACCCTTACCCTCCTTAAGCTAATTGAATCTATAACCACAGGTAGAGATTAGGATTTATAGCATTGGAACATCGCAAAATCAAGAGCAGTCCCACAATACTGGGAATCATGACCTAGGGAAATTGCTACACACATTTTTGGGGGGGGGGCACAATTCATTCCATGACATTCCACACTTTGCCCCTCTAAAATCACATCTTTGCAATATGCAAAACATATTTACCCCATCATATCACAGGCACAAGTTAGACATTTCTATTACTAGTGGGAAAAATTACAGGAAAAGACGAGATAACAGGCAACAAGCAAGTCAACAGAACAGACTCCATTATCTTGGAAAAGAATTTTCAATTCCCCAAGACATTTTACACAATGGCCCAGCCTTCAGATTGTAGATATTGGCTACACTCTAGGGTCGCCATGAGTTGGATCCGACTCAAATGCACTTGGCTGGCTCCAGATCGAGTGGAGGACCCTTGGCCCTGGGCCTCAACTCTGCCTTCCAGGCCCACTAGGACAGCGATCTGCTCCAGTGACTTTGATTGCACCATTTTCAAAGTCCCACTGAGTGACAATTCTACCCTTAGAAACACTGTAGGCCAAGGCTTCCATCCTTTGAAACCCCTGAAATGATAGCCACAACTTTTGAGATTGAGGCAGCTCAGCTTCTCATGCTCCTTGTTTGTTCCTTCAGCTTCTGCTTCCTGTGGTCTCATAGCCCAGGCCTCATGCTAGCACCTACTCAGCTGGGACAAGTGTTCCAAAACCCTGTAGCTTCACTGGCAAGTGCCTGGAGGCACCCTACTCCACCAGGAAGCCTCCTGTACATAGGCACTCAGCTCTCTCGCTTTGTGGGTCAGCTCCAGTGCTGTCTTACACTGGTCTTCAGTTTCTGTGGCTGCTTGCTGCTGGTCTCACCATCTATGCCTTCCCCAGTGTTAACAGCTCTCCTTGGTTCCTTCTGATTCTTCTATTCATTTAGTTTCAAAAATGCTTCCATACTTTAGTTATCCATTAGAGCAGCCCCCCTGCTGTCTCAGTACCAAATTCTGTCTTAGTCATCTGGTACTGCTCTAACAGAAATAGGAGGCAGCGTGGGATGCCTCCGGGCACTCACTGGTGGAGCTACAGAGCTTTGAAACTTGCCACTTTAGGGAAGATGTGAGCATGAGACCCCAGCCAAGAGGTCATAGGAAGCCAAAGCAAAAGAGACAAGGAGCACAAGATGCTGAGCTGCCTCAGTCTCAAAAGGTATGGCCATGACCTCAGAGGTTTCAAAGGGTGGAGCCATGGCCTCTGGTGTTTCTAAGGGTACAGTTACCACTCAGTTGGGCTTAGAAAATAGTGCATCTGTAGCTGAGGAAGTAGGGTTGCTGTCCCAGTGGGACTGGAAGGTGGAACAGAAGCTCAGGGCCAAGGGGCCTCCACTTAGAATCTGGAGGCAGGGCCATTGTGTAAAATGTCTCAGGGAATTGATAATGTGATGTATTCTGCTGACTTGCTTGTTGCCTGTTATCTCTTCTTTTCTTGTAATTTTTCCCATTGGTAATAGAAATATCTAACTTGTGCCTGTTCTGCCATTGTAACTTTGAGGTAGATAACTTCTAGATGTCATAGATGTAGAAGAATTTTTGTATTTTGAACTTGGAATTGATTTGAGACTTATGCTGTGATAGAGTGAATGTGTTTTACATGTTGCAAAGATGTGATTTTAGGGGAGCAAAGTGTAGAATGTCATGGATTGAGTTGTGTCCCCCACAAAAATGTGTGAAACAATTTGGCTGGGCTATGATTCCCACTATTGTGGGACTGCTCTTGATTTTGTGATGTTCCAAATCTCTGCCTGTGGTTAATAGACTCAATGATGTTAAAGAGGATTAGAATAGGACTGTAAAACTCTTCCTAAGGGCACCTCCCTACTCCAATGTAAAGCAAGTTTCCATGGAGTGTGGCCTTTACCACCTTTTACCCTGAAGAGATAAAACAAAAGGGAAAGAAGAAGAGAGTTGGGTACTTCATACTATCAAGAAAGCAGCACTAGGAGCAGAGAGTGTCCTTTGGACTCTGAGGTTCCTGTGCCAAGATGCTCTCAAACCAAAGAAAGACTGATGTAACACAAGGACCTTCCTTCAGAGCTGCCAGAGAAGCAGTGTGTTCCGCTGTAGCTGGTACCTTGAATTTGGACTTCTAGCCTAATGGGCTGTGTGAGAATAAACTTTGCTCTGTTAAAGCCATCCACTCGTGGTATTTCTGCTACAGCAGTACCAGAAGGGTACCAGAAGACACATGGAAATATAGATTTATACAAAGAAACACAGAGTACCACAAATGGATAATTTCATGGAGAAATATACAAGGTTTTTCTTACTGTTTAAATCTCTTTGAAAGACAATTGATTCTTTAAACAAAAAGAATGACAACGTAGTGTGGGATAAATCCCACACTAAAAACTAAAAATGTATTCCAGCTTTTGAACAAAGCTAGGAGGAAAGAACTTATACTATGGAAGTGTTCTTATACTATGCATGAAGCGGTGTATCACAAGTTAAAGATGTGTGGCATAAGGCTTAAATCAATCATTAAAAAAAGAAAACAAAGAGTTATAAGAAATGATAAACTCGAAACCGTTCATACCAATAAAAACGTTGAATATAAATGGTCTAAATTCTCCAATAAAGGGCAGAGATTTCCAGACAAGATAAAAAAAATCAAACTACATGCTGTTTACGAAGAATACACTTTAAATATAAAGACGCAGATAGGTTAAAAATAAAAGCATGGAGAAAAATAAGCTGTGCTAGCATTAAGGAAAAAAAAGTCACCATTGGCTAAATTAATATCAGACAACTTTTATAGCAAAGAATATTACCAGGGATAAAGAAGAACAGTTTATAAGGATAAAGGGACCAATCCACCAAGAGAACATACAAATCCAAAACGGTCATGTACTTGGTAAACAAGGCTTCAATATATGTTAAAACCAAAAGTGGTACTAGACAAATTCATATTATAATAAAATATTTCCATATCCTTCTTTCAGTAATTGATAGAACAAATAGACAAAAAAGAATAAAGAAGACTTAAACAACTCTGTCAACTGATTTGACTCCATTGACATTTATAGAATACTCCACCCAACAACAGCAGAATTTATATTCTTGTCAGATGTACAAGGAAAATTTACCAAGGTAAACTATATTCTGATGAACCAAATGATAGTTACAAGGATTAAAGTCATACAAAATATGTTCTCTTACTGCAGTAGAATTCAACTAGCAGAAAGAACTCTGGGAAAATCCTTAATGCTAACAACTAAATAATATATTTCTAAATAACCCATGGTTTAAAGAATAAATTAAAATGAAATAAAATATTTTGAGTAGAATGAAAATTAAAATACAACAAAAAGTAACGGTGCTAAGTTAATAAGCCTTTAGTGAAAATGATCAAGAAAATCAGAGATTAAGAAAGCACGAATTACAGATATCAAAAAAGAGATTTGATTTGACTATGAAGTCTACAGATATTAAGATATAAGAAGAGTATGTTATTAGCAATCAATATTGACAAATTCAATACCTTAGATGAAATGGATAAATTCCTTGAGAGACAAAACCCACCAAAACTCATTCAAGAAAAAACAGATAACGTAACTCTATTTATTTATTTATTTTTATTGTGATTAATTGAAAAGTATACAATCCAAGTTAAATTTGCACGTCTGCCTATCTGCAGCTCCTTCTGCTCTCCTTCCCTGGTGACCGCACACTCCTCCTTTTCGTTCTTCTATGTCATATCCTCTTAACAATCTCCTGTCCCCTGTTCTCTACACTCTGCCTTCTCCTTTCCCTTCTAGTCAGAGATCAGTAGGACAGCAATTATAGATGGTTCCTATAGAACTATAAAGTACACACACCATATGGTCACACTGTGTCCCTGAGTCCAGTCCATTCCTGTACGAAGAGTTGACCTCAGTAATGTTTTCTAGTCATGGGCAGCAGCGGGTCCAGAGGCCATGTTCCCTCAGGAACCCACAGGCCACTGGACCATCAGTTGCTCTCTGTCAGCGGAGTTCTTGAGCTGTACCCCTCTTTTCCTAGTATTGCCACTGGGACTCAACATTGTGTGCTCCACTACACTGTCTTTGGTGGTGGCCAGGCACCATCTGGTTCTTCTGGTAACATGTTGATACAGTCACCTATTCACATGAGTCCTTCTGTCTCCTGGGCTCTTTTTCCCTCGTGTCTGTTTTTCTTGGTGATGGTCTGCTCCGGATGAGTTGGGACAATTTGGTGTACCTCAGATGGAAGCTTGCTAGCTTTGAAGACCCTGGATGCCACTCACCAATGCGGGTGCAAAAGACTCTCTTAGCAATAGGCTAGTTACGCCAACTGGCCTTGATGTCCCTTGAGAGTATGGTCATTTGGGACCAGTTTTTGCACACATTTTCCTCATGCCAAGATTTCCAGTTAAGGTTTTCTTGTTTTTATATTGATGTTTACTTGGTCAGCCAACAATTTTGATGTGCAATTTGATGAATTTTTGCAATGCTTTTGTCAGCTCTGCTTGCTACTGTTTGCTCTGATCTCTCTTCATCAGTGCTGCTTTCTCTCCCTTCAGAAAAACATTTAATTCGTGCGTACATTGCTGTTTTGTTTATCCTCATAAACTTGGACTAACGTGTCCATGATTTCACTTCTACTCTTGCCAAGTCTAACAGAAATTTTATGTTTGTTTTTTGCTCTAATTCAGTCTCTGACATTCTTGTGATGGCACACAAAAACACAATAATGAACGTCACTCAGTAAGACACTGTCACATGTCGACATGACACAGCTGTGAGATACTGATATACCAAGGTTCTGAAACCTTACTGAGTTGTTTGTACAGTGCTGCCAATGTAAGGGTATGGTGGCAAGTTCATGAACATAATTGTCAGACTTTGTAAGAAAAGTATAGATCATTATTCCTTATCAACATAGATAAAACATTATAAATATAATTCTAGCAAATTTAATCCAACAATATATAAAAATAATGCTATAAGTTGTCCAAGTGGGGTTTATCACGAGAATGTAAGATTGATTTGATAACTGAAAATCAATGTAATTCATTGTATTACCAAACTAAAAATGTAAAAAAATCAGTGTCTCAATAAACACAGAAAACAGAAATATTTTGCAGAATCCACCAATATTCCTGGTAAATCTCTCAGCAAATGAGGAATATAAAGAAACTTCTTCAACTTGATAAACCTGTCTAGATAAAACCTACAGTGAACCCCAGACTCCTAACATGAGGAAGAAGACAAGAACATCCACGCTGATCACCTCTATCCACATTGTACAGGAGATAATATCCAGTGAATAAGGCAAGAAAAAGGGATAAAAGGCTTCCACATTAGAAAGCAACAAGAAAAACTGTCCTCTCCCCCCACAGATTACATAACTGTTTATGTAGAAAATTTGATGGAATCTATAGAAAAGCTACTATAATTGAAAAGTGAGTTTTGTGAAGTTGGGAGATATGATACATAAAAATCAGTTGTATGTCTCTATATATTAGCAATGAAAGAAGATATTTAAATAAATATACCACTTAATAGATAAAAATATAAAATATTTAGGGATAAATATGGCAAAAGATGTGCAGGATCTACATACTGCAAACGTAAAACATGGTGGATATAAAGATGGAGCTAAAATAAATGGAAACATACAGTGTATCTATGTATTGTTATGATGTCAACTTTCCCCCAATATATTGTGATGTCAGCTTTCCCCAAACTGATCCACAGATCCAAGGCAATTCTAATTAAATTTCACATGTGTTCTTCTAAAGAAAGTGACCAATGGATTTGTTTCATGTGGAAATGCAGAGGATCTAGAATAGTCAAAAAACTTTGAAGAAGAAGAAACTTGGAGGACTAACACTACTTGCGTTCAAGACTTACAAAACTATAGCAGTTAAGGCAGTATAGGATTGGAGTAAATATAGGAAATTAAATCCATGGAACAGAATACAAAGTTCATACCTAGACTGTACATGCAGGGACAACTAATTTTCAACTAAGGTGCAAAAGGAAGTCAATGGTGAAGGAACAATTTTTCAACAGGTGGTGCTCAAATTGGATATCCATGTGCAATGGATATCCATACTTTGCATGATATATATAAACTAACTCAAAATGTATTATAGATCAAAGTATAAAATCTAAAGCTATAAAATTTCTGCAATAAGGATAAAAAGACAACAATAAAAACAAACCCGGCACAATTGCCTTGATTCTGACTCATAGTGACCCTGTACGATAGACTGGAATTGCCGCTGTGGGGTTTCCTAGACTGTAAGTGTTCATGGAAGCAGACCACCACATCATTCCCCACAAAGCAAGAGATGGATTCAAACTGCTGACCTTTTGGATAGCAGCTATGGACTTAAACACAGCGCCACTGGGGCTCCTTTCTGTATTATATGTAACGTGATTTTGTGTCATGAAAAGATTTCTTAGATAGGAAATTGTAAGCACCACGTTTCGAAGACACAATTAGGAATATGACAAACCAAGTCACAGGCTGGAAGAACATATTTTTAAATTACATATCTGGTAAGGACTTGTATATACAATGCATAAAGAACTTTTAAAACTCAGGAAGGTTTTCAATCCTATTAAAAAATGGACAAAAGATTTGGCAGACATTTCACCAAAGATAGTGTATGAATATCAAATGAGCACATGGAAAGCTCATTGCTCACTTCATTGCTCATTTGTCATTGTTGCTGGGTGCCATTGAGTTGATCTGGATTCATGGCGACTACATTTAACAGAATAGAATAGTCCCACAAGGCTTCCTGTGCTGTAATCTTTACAGGAGCCAACCGCCACATCTTGCTCCTGGAGAGCCACAGTGGGGTTTGAACCATCATCCTGCCAGTTGGCAGCCAGTGCTGGCTATTGCTCCTCATTAGTGAAATGCAAACTAAAACCACAATGAGATACCATTAACCAAACACCTGTTGTCATCGAGTCAATTCTAACTCATAGAGACCCTATAAGAACAAAGTAGAATTGTCCCCATAGTGTTTCCAAGGAGTAGATGGTGAACTAGAACTGCCAGCTTTTTGGTTAGCAGCCGTGCTCTTAACCACTATGTACCATGTGACCAGGACATACCTATTAAAATAGCTAAAATAAAAAACCTGACCATACCAAGTGCTGAGAATTTGGAAGAAATGGAACTTTATACGCAGCTAGTAAGAACATAAAAGTTTAGAAAAATTTTGAGAGATTTTTAATGAGTTACACAGATGCCTACCACATGGTCTAATCATTGCACTGTTATGTATGTGTCTAACAGAAATAAAAGCATATGTCCATACAAAAATATATGCAGCTTTGTTTGTAATAGCCCAAACTGGAAAAAATCCAAAGGTCCTTTAACAGGTAAACAGACAAACAAATTCTGAGATATCTATATAATAGAATACTGCAAAGCAACAAGAGGGATGAATTACAGAAATACTGCAGCATTGATGAATCTCAAAATAATTGTACTGAGAGAAAGAGGCTAGACAAAAAGGAGTACATATTGTATGACTCCATATTCTACAAAATTAAATCTAATGTGTAGTTATAGAAGGTAGATCAGTGACTGACAGGGAATGGGGTGGGAGAGAGGGATTTTAAAGGGACCTGATGAAACTTCTCGGTGTAACAGATGTGTTAACTGTGTTTGACAGCTGTGCGTGGTGTAGTCGTTAAGCACTATGGCTACTAACCAAGAGGTTGTCAGTTCAAATTCACCAAGTGCTCCTTGAAAACTTTATGGGGCAGCTCTACTCTGTCCTATAGGGTCGTTATAAGTTAGAATTAATTTGATGGCAGTGGGTTGGTTTTTCTTTTTTCTTTTTGTATACGTGTATTAAAACTATTTAATTATACATGTTCATGCAGCATGGCAATTATAAATAAAATCTAAAAAATATATGGCATTTATAAAGAAATGTGAAAAAATGGGACAAACAGTATATATATATTTTAAACTGTACTTTAGATAAACGTTTACAAAATAAACCATTTTCTCATTAAAGCAGTTAATACACATACTATTTAGGACACTGTAACAACCCCACAACATGTCAGCACTCTGTCTTCTCAACCTTGAGTTCCATGTTACCAGCTTTCCTGTTCCCTCCTGTTTTCTAGTCCTTGCCCCTGGGCCGGCGTGGTCTTTTACTCGTGTTTTGTTTTATGGGCCCGTCTAATCTTTGAAGGGTGAACCTCAAGAGAGACTTCATTACTGAACTGAAAGGGTGTCCAGGGCTAAGTTCTTAGGGTTTCTCCAATCTTTGTCAGGCCAGCAAGTCTGGTCTTTGTTACTGAGTTTAAATTTTATTCTACAATTTTCTCCAGCTCTGTCTGAAACCCTCTGATGTGATTCCCATCATAGCTGTCAGTGATGGTAGCCAGGCACCATCTAACTGTACTGGACTCATTCTGCTAGAGGTTATTGTAGATGCGATCCATTTAGTCCCTCAGACTAATCCTTTCCTTGTATCTTTAGTTTTCTTTATTCTTCCTTGCTCTTGAAGGGTTGAGACCAGTGACATGTCCAGATGCTACTTACCAAAGTGAAATGTAGACTGTTTTCTTTATCAATTATATTGTGCCAGCTGAGCTAGGTATTTCCTGAGATCATGCTCTCTAGATCTCAGGACAGCAGTTTCTCTTTTTCAGGTAGCTATTTCTTTAATATATTTTTCCATTCTTTAAGTAAAATTAATGTTTCTAATTTTAATATTTAATTTTAATTAATTTCTAAAATTAATATTTCTCATAGACAATATATTGATGAATCCCCCCCCTTTTTAAAAAATTCATTCTGTTACTACCCATCTCTTTATGGGTACGTTTAGGTAATGTAAATTCAGTGTAATTATTGATAGATGTGAATTTATTGCTGTCATTTTGTAGTATTTTTTTTGATGGTGCCTGACATTTTCTTTCTTCCTTTTATTCTCTTGTGCTGAATCCCCCCCCCTTTTTTTTACAGATTTTGTTTTTATTGAGGCTTCATGTTTTTCTTCTTTATTTTGATGAGTATGTTTATTAATGTTCTTTATGGTCTCATTTACCTTTATCTTCCTCGGTCTGAGCCAGTCTATTATTACTTACCCTGGTGGCATAGTGGTTAAGTGCTGTGTCTGCTAACCAAAAGGTTATCAGTTCAAAGCCACCAGATTGTCCTTGGCTACTCTACGGGGGCAGTTCTATTCTGTCCTGTAGGGTTGCTGTGAGTTGAAATTGATTCGATGGCAGTGGATTTGGCTTGGTTGTATTACTCCTTCGTATCACCTTGCCTTCCACTCCATTAGGAAGTTCTGTACCTACACGATTTATTCCTTCTATTATTGTTCTGACATTGGTGTCATTTATGGATTAATCTCTCTGGTTACTAGTAATTCTTTTGGCTTTGGATAGTTCTTAAGGTTCCTTTTGCCAATACCATTTGTTAAAGGGACCGTTCTTATCCCAGTGTAAAATCTTGGAGACTTTGTCAAATATCAACTGTTCGTAGAAGGATGATTTCATTCCAGGGATGCAAGCAGGGCTGATTCAACATCAGAAAAACAATTAATGTAATCAACCACATTAGTAACACAAAAGATAAGAGTCGCCTAATCTTGTCAATTGATGCAGAAAGGGCGTTCAACACCCACTCATGCTTAAAACTCTCAAAAAAGTAGAAGTAGAGGGGAAATTCCTCAACACAGTCAATAGTAGGTATGCAAAGCCAACTGCCTTCATAGTCCTGAATGGTGAAAGACTGAAAGAATTCCCTTTGAGAACGGGAACTGGACAAGGATGCCCACTCTCACCACTTCTATTCAACATTGTGCTGGAAGTTCTAGCCACAGCAATTAGACAAGACAAAGAAATAAAGGACATCCGTATCAGCAGTGAAGAAGTAAAAACCTCCCTATTTGCAGATGATATGATTGTTTATACAGAGAACCCAAAGAAATCTGTAAATAGACTATTGGAACTAATTGAGGAGTTTAGCAAAGTAACAGGATAAAAGATAAACATAAGTAAGTCAGTAGGATTCCTTTATACCAACAGTGAGATTATGAAAGAAGAAATCACCACATCAGTTCCATTTACTATAGCCCCCAAGAAGCTTGCTAGCTTTTAAGACCCAAGATGCCACTCACCAATATGGAATGCAAAAGACTGTCTTAGCAAAAGACTAGTTATGCCAATTGCCCTTGATGTCTCCTGAAAACATGGTTTTCAGGCCCCTGACCCTGCTGCTTTATCCTTTGACATGTTGGGCTGAGTTTAGAAAACCTTTCAGTTTATGATGTAGTCCAGTTATGTTGACCTGCCCTCTACTGTGTACTGTCACTCTCTTCACCTAAGCAAATTCCTACCTACTGTCTACCCTGTGAACATCCCTCTTCCTCCTTCCTCACACTTGTAGCCATAAAAGAGTCTTTTCTTCTGTATATAAGTCTTATTTTTTCAGTTCTTATAGCAGAGGTCACATACAATAGTTGTCCTTTTGCAGCTGACTGATTTCACTCAGCATAATGTCTTCTAGATGAAACTGGGTTATGAGATGTTTCCTAAAATCACATTGTTCTTTATCATTGCATAGTGTCCCCTTGTATATATGTACCATAGTTGGTTTATCCATTCATCTGTCGGTAGGCACCTAGGTTGATTCCACCCTTTTGCTATTGTGGACAGTGCTGCAATAAACATTCGTGTGCATGTATCTGTTCTTGTGACCACCTTTGTTTCTGTAGGATATATTATGAGCAGTGGGATTGCTGGATCCTGTAGTATTTCTGTTTCTAACTTTTTAAGAAAGAGTCAAATTGCTTTCCAAATAGGTTACAGCATTTTACATTACCACCAGTATTGTAGGAGAGTTCCAGTCTCTCCACAGCCTCTCCAGCATTTGTTTAGAATTTTTTGGATTACTGTCAACCTTGTTGGGGTGAGATGGTATCTCACTGTAGTTTTGATTTGGATTTCTCTGATAGCTAATGGTCATGAGCATTTGCTCAAGTGTCTTTTGGCTGCCTGGATGTCTTTTGTGAAATGTCTGTCTATCTCCTTTGCCCATTGTTTAGTTGGATTATTTGTCTTTTCCTTGTTGAAATTTTACAGTACCTTGTAGATTGTGGAAATCAAACATCAATCCAATACATAGTTTCCAAATATTTTTTCCCATCTGTAGGTAGTCTTGTAACCCTCTTGATAAAGTCTTTGGATGAGCATAAGTGTTTGCTTTTTAGTAGTTCCCATTTACCTATTTTCTTTTCTGTTGTTTGTGCTTTGTCAGATTTTGTAGTCTGTCTAAGCTATCTATTAGAATTTCCATTGTGATCCCTATTTTGTCTTGCATGATCTTTATCATTTTTGATTTGATACTTAGGTCTTTGATCCATTTTGAATTAGTTTTTGTGCAAGGTGTGAGATATGGATCTTGTTTCAGTTTTTTTTTGCAGATGGATATCCAATTTGGCCAATACTGTTTAAAGAGACTGTTTCTATTCCAGTTTGCAACCTTTGGGCTTTCGTCAAATATCAGCCATTCGTAGGAGGGTGGTGTTATTTCTTGATTCTATATTCTGTTCCATTGGTTTATATGCCTCTGTTTGTACCAGTACCAGGCTGTTTTGACTACTGTGGCAGTAGGTTCTAAGGTTGGCAGTGTGAGTCTTCCCACTGTGTTCCTGTTCTTCAGTAGTGCTTTGTTTATTGGGAGTTTCTTTCCTTTCCAAACAAAGCTGGTGATTTGTTTCTCCATCTCATTAAAAATGACACTGGAATTTGTATTGGGATTGCATTGTATATGTAGATTGCTTTGGGTGAAGCAGACATTTTCATAACGTTAAGTCTTCTCATCCACGAGCAAGGTAGATTTCTTCACTTACATAAATCTCTTTTGGCTCCTTGCAGTAAGGTCTTGTAATTTTCTCTGTATGGGTCTCTTACTTCTCTGGCTAGATTTATTCGAAGGTAATTTATCTTCTTAAGGGCCACAGTAAATGGTATTGATTTGGTGATTTCCTCTTTGATGATCTCTTTGTTGGCGTAAAGGAATCCTACTGATTTATTTATGTTTATCTTATATCCTGATGCTTTGCTGAGCTCTTCTATTAGTTTCAGTAATTTATTTATGGATTCCTTAGGGCTCTCTGTGTATACAACCATATCGTCTGCAAATAGGATATTTTTACTTCTTCTTTCCCAGAGCAGATACCCTTTATTTCTTTGTCTTGTCTAATTGCTCTGGCTAGAATCCCTAGCACAATGTTGACTAGAAGTGGTGGGAGTGGGAATCCTTATCTAGTTCCTGTTCTCAGGGGTAATTCTTAGTCTGTCTCCATTCAGGATGATTTGCCTGTTGACTTTGCATAAATTTCTGTTATGGTATTGAGGAATTTCCCTCTGATTCTTTTTTTGCTGAGAGTTTTTAACATGAATGCATGTCGGACTTTGTCAAATTCCTTTTCTGCATCAATTGACAAAATCATGTGAATCTTATTCTTTGTGTTATTTATGTGGTTGATCACATTAATTGTTTTTCTGATGTAGAATGAGCTCTGTATCCTTGGTATAAATTCAACTTGGTCAAGATGAATTCTTTTTTTGATACATTGTTGAATTCTACTGGCTAGAATTTCTTTGAAATTTTTTGCATTTAGGTTCATGAGTGATATTGGTCTGTAATTTTCTTTTTTTGTGGGATCTTTTCCTGGCTTTGGTATCAGGGTTATGCTGGCTTTGTAGAATGAATTTGCGAGTATTCCATCCTTTTCTATGTTGTGAAATAGCCTCAGTTGTACTGGAATTAACTCTTCTCTAAAAGTTTGGTAGAATTCTCTGGTGAAGCTGTCTGGACCAGTTTGTTTTCGGTTGGTAGTTTCTTTATTACTTTTTCGATTTCTTCTTTTGTGATGGATTTGTTAAGTTCTACTTCTCCTTGTGATAATTTGGTAGGTGGTATCAATCTAGAAATCTGTCCATTTCCTCTAGGTTTTCAAATCTGTTAGAGTACCATTTTTTTGTAGTAGTGTGTTGTGATACTTTTAATTTTGGTTATTGTGACATCTCCTGTTTTGTTTCTTATTCGGGTTATTTTGTTTCCTCTCTTGCTTTTCTTTTTTAAGTTTAGCCAGTGGTTTATCAATTTTGTAGATCTTTTAAAATAATCAGATTTTGGTTTTGTTCATTCTTTCGATTGTTTTTCTATTCTCTAACTCATTTAGTTCTGCTCTAATTTTTTTATTGTCTGTTCTCTTCTTGTACCTGAGGGGTTCTTTTGTTATTCTCTTTCTGATCATTGAAGTTGTAGGGTCAATGCTTTGTTTTGGGCCTTTTCTTCATTTCAGATGTGTACGTTTATAGAGATAAATTGATCTCTGAGCACTGCTTTTGCTGTATCCCACAGGTTCTGGTAGGATGTGTTTTCATTCTCATTTAATTTCATGAATTTCTTTATTGCATCTTTGATTTCTGTTGTAACTCAGGAATTTTTGAGCAGGCTGTTGTTCAGTTTTCATGAGTTCAAATTTCTACCCATATGTTTTCTGCTACTGATTTGAACTTTATTGCTTTGTGGTGTGAGAAGATGCTTTGCAATAATTCAATGGTTTGGATTTTGTTGAGACTTGCTTTATGGCCTAATACATGGACTATTTTGGAGAATGATCTATGTGCTTTGGAAAAGAAGCTGTACCTACATGTTGCTGGGTAAAGTTCTGTGTATGTCGATGAGGTCCAGTTGGTTGACTGCTGCAATAAGATCTTCTGTATCTTTATTGAGCTTTTTTTTTCTGGATGATCAGTCCATTACTGACAAGTAGAGTGTTGAAGTCTCCTACTATTATTATGGAGTGATCCACATCATTTTTCAATGAACATTTGTTCAATGTATTTAAATGCTGTGGTATTGGGTGCATAAATATTGAATATTGTTGTGTCCTCCTTATGTATTAACCCTTGAAGTAATAAGCAGTGATCATCCTTGTTCATGATGGTGGATTTTACTTTAAAATTTATTTTATCTGAGTTTAGTATTCCCACTTGTGGCCTTCTTTACTTGTTGTTGGCTTGGTGTATATTTTTCCATTGTTTGATTTTCTGTTTGTTCATATCTTTCAGTCTGAAGTATGTTTCTTGTAAGCAGTATAAAGGTTGATTGTGTTTTTTGATCCAACTTGTTAATCTCTCTCTGTATTGAAGCATTGAATCCAGTTATGTTCAGTGTTATTATTGATAGCTATTATTTAGTGCTGTCATTTTGATTCCTTTATTTTGTGTTGTTGATGTTTTCTTTGTTTCACTTAATCTGTTCTGTGTCATTTTTCTCTATGGATTTTCTTTTCATCCTTTTCATTGTTGGTTTTGTGTCTGTTGGGACACCTGTATTATGTTTCTTGTTTTGATATGTAGTATTGTTAGTTTTCTTTGCAGCTACTCCAGTGTCTCCTCTTAATGTTCTAAGTTTAAACCAATCTTTAACTTCTGTATATCTCCTTAACTTTCTGTTCATCTGAAAGGGCTGTAAATACTGTAATATACCCCTCTTTGTAATGTGATAATGTCATAGTTTACATGCCAAAATTTCTGTTCCCCTAATATTAATATTTTAGTTTAGATTGAACTTTCTGACTTCCCTCATTGAGTAGGAGTATGGATGCTGTGTTCTGTGTTGCATCTTTGAGTATACATCTGATGTTATTGATTTTCTAATCAAAGAGCTTCTTTCAGTATTTCTTGTAATTTTGGTTTGGTTTTTGCAAAGTCTCTAAGCTTCTGTTTATCTGAGAATGTCTTAATTTCACCATCATATTTAATAGACAATTTTGTAGGATATATAATTCTTGGTTGGAAATTCTTCTCCTTCAGGGCTTTGCATGTGTCATCCCATTGCCTTCTTGTCACCCTGGTTTCTGTGAAGAAGTCAGAGGACAGCCAACAAACTTCCCTTTGTGTGTTATTTGGATTTAAGCCTAGGCACCTCTAAGAGCCTCTCCTTATATTTCATTTTATTAAGCTTGATTATAGTATGTCTTGGTGTCTTTCTTTTGGGGTCTGCCTCATATGGAGTTTGATAAGCATCTTGAATAGTTATGTTCTCTCTTTAACGATGTCAGGCAAGTTTTCTGTCAGCAACTCTTCAACAATTCTCTCTGTGTTTTCTGCTCTCCTTCCCTGTTCAGGAACTCCAATTTCTCATAGAATATCCCTCTTGATAGAGTCTCACATGCTTCTTACTGCTTCTTCATTTTTCTAGATTCTTTTATCTGGTTTCTCCTCATAAATGTTGGTGTCAGCTGCTTTATCTTCAGTCTTGCTAATTCTGCTTTGCATTTTCTCAGTCCTGCTCTTTTGGCTTTGCACTGAATTATCTAACTGTAATTTTATTATTGATCTGCTGAGTTTCAGATTGTTGACGTTTTAGTAGTTCATATATCTTGCTTAATTTTTCATTTTGTTCTGCTGGACTTTGTTCAATCTCCAGAAGAGCTCTATACATAATTCTTTTGTATTCTACCTCTGTTAATTTCAGGAAGCTGTCTTCTTCCGGGAAGTTTTTTAATTCTTTATTTTCAGAGTTTTCTGGAGCCATGGTGGTCTGCTTCTTTAAGTGGTTGGATGTTGATTATTATCTTTGTGTCATGAAGAAGCTGCTTAGCTTCTCTGGTGTTGCACCAACAGGAGCTGTGGCATAACTCTGTAAATCTCTCAGTGGCTGCACCAGCAGAAGTGGGACTCTGTACTGATGTCTTGCCTCTGACAAAGGTAGTTTTCCCCTTCCTATCACCTAGTCTGATCTCACAATCCTACACCTGATCATGGAACTCACAGAATGACCACTCTACTTCATTCAGTTGTTTTTCTAGGTCTTAGTTCTCAGAGCAGATTGAGGATATGTGTGACTAGTCTGTCATTTTGGCCCTGCCCTCTAATAATTCTTATAACTGTGATTTGATTTTTACATATTCCTTTAACTTCTGTTTATCTGGGAATGTCCTAATTTCATCATCATATTTGAGTGTTTTGAGGATATATTATTCTTGGCTGGCAATTTTTTTCTTTCACGGTTTTATATACGTTGTCCCATTGTCTTTTGTTTTCATGGTGTCTGCCAAATAATCAGAGCTATAAGGTCTCTATGAGTTGAAACTGACTCAGTAGCAAAGGGTAGCCTCACTTCTCCTCTGTATGTGACCTTTGGTTTTCTGGAGATGCTCTCAGAATTTTCTCTTTGTCTTTAGTTTTAATGAGTGTGATTGTGGTATGCCTTGGTGATTTTCTTTTAGAGTCTGTCCTATACAGGATTCCTTGAGCTTCTTAGATGATCAGCTTTTCATCTTTTATAATATTAGGGAAGTTTTCAGTGGGCAATTCTTCAATGATAGTCTCATTTTTCTTTGTTGTTTTTTCTGATTTGACCTCAGAATTGTATACAAACATTTGTCTTCAAGTTTGCTAATGCTGTCTTCCATAATTTCACACTTGTTCTTCAGTCCTTCCATGACACTGTCCATTTCTTAAATTTTGTTATCTTTTGGATTTCTATTTGTTGTTTTTGTGAAATTTCTAATTGTAAATTTATTTTGGCTTCTTGTTCCTGTATTATTTTTCTGAATTATTCCACAGATTTGTCTGCCTTTTCCATGAATTTTTCTATTTTCCTTCATTTTTATCTTTTTTTCCTCTTCAATTTTTGGATAGCTCCCAATATTAGAGATTTGAATTTTCTTTCAGGTAGTTCTAGAGTCCTTTCTTCTGCTGGAAAGTCATCTGGTGTTTTATTTTCAATGCCAACTTGAATAATCATGTATTCTTTTTTTATTTTTTTAATGTTTTGATGCTTTCTGTGGCCTTTGGGGATATTCAGTAGTTATTTTCTTTGTTTATTGATTGTAAGTCTGCTTGTATAATCCTGTTGCTTTGTTTTATTTGGTTATGTCAGAACGTGTAGGCTGTGTATTCTTTGTTGTTTATTCATCTGTGGTCATGATACTTTCTGCTTCCTTATCCAATGGGCAGAGTCATTCACTCAGCTATGGTGCAACAAGGTTTGTCTATCTGAAGAGCAGAGGCTAACATGGTTACAAGAGAGAAGAGAGAGTAACAGGAGCCAAAAATAAACAAATAAACAAACAAAAAAGAATGCTAAGGGAGCTTGACATTGGAGTGGAGATACGAGGAACTAAAGAATGGAAAAAAACAGAAAGACAATAGAAAAAGAAAACAGAAAAAGGTGAAGAAAAAGAAGGAAAAAATGGCAAGGTAAAAATTTGGAAAAGAAAAAAAAATAGAAAGGTTACCCCTCTCCCCTCCCCTGCCCAGGTACCACCAATGAAGCTGCAAAGACTAGGAAGTGCCTTTTAGGCTGTGCAGTATAGCCTGGGTTGAAAGGGTATAGATGTCACACCATGCCAGGTATTCAGGAGACAGGAAAAGAAGGCAAGTGTAGAGAGATGAGAACTGAGAAATGAAGCAAGACCGAAAGCCAAAATGAGAAGAGAGAAAAACAAAAAATAAATAAAGAAAAAAAAAAAAGGAAATGCCCTCAGTGATTCCACTGACAGTACAGCTCAGACTGTGGAGGTGGGTCATGAGCCATGAAGAACAATCTGGCTAGAAGGTGCTCCCAAGCTTTGAAAAGAAAGACAAAACACAACAAAAAAAAAGCAAAAGAAAGAAGGAAAAAACCAAGGATCCCACCAGGGTGATATCACAGGCCGGGAGAGTAGTTCCTAGTTGAGTAGTCCTTCATGCCTTTCAAGAAGAAGAAACGATGGCACAAGGAGTCAAGTATTTGAGAAAAAATAGCGAGAGGCAGTGAGAGGCATGGAAGAAAACAAAAGAAATGGAAAAAAGGAACACCAGCCACAAATGGCATACAAGGAGCTGACCAATGTGGATTGGACAAATCCAATCAGCCTGGGCCTGAAGGAGTTTTCTTTTGGCCAAGAGACTGTGGTTGACAGGAAGCAGAAGAAACTGAGGTGGCAGGAGAGAGCATTAGGAAAGCGTGTAGCACTGGTGGATGAGTGGACTGTGTCCTGCTGGCGGCTCCCTGAAGCTGCTTTTGAATGCTCTTTGTTTGCTGATCTCTGACGTGGCTGTGACAAATCAAGTAACAAGGATGTTGCACTTCACGGCCAGCAAAGCCACTGCAGCTAGCCAGGAAGCATCTGAGGTAGAGCAGTGTGGAGAGCATGGGAGGCAGGAAAGCGTGTCTAGCTGGTTACTGGAGCCTTTGTCTCCTGTTGGGATTTCTGCAAAATGGCTTTCCTGAGCTTCTATCTGCTGACCTCTAACAGGAGTCCAAGATACTGGATCTGTGTTGCATTAACTGATAGAAGGCTTCAGCTTGTTATCTCCTCTCGTTCTTTGTGAGTTTCTTATTACATTCTGTGTTTGGCTGAGTTCTTTATCTCTTTGTTTAACACTTCCAATTCCAGGATTGACATTTGTCTCTATTTGACAGGTCTTTGCAGTGGAGGGATGGTGTGGTGCTTCTTTCTATGGGGCCATGTAGGCCAGAAGTTGGGACAGACAATACTGACCTCACAATTCAGTCATGTGATAAAATGGGTAATGGATGATAATGTGATCCTGGTGTGTTGAGGAAACCAAAATATGTCACTTTTCACACAACTAACCATTGCTTTTGAGTTGACTCTAACTCATGGCACCGCATGTTTTACAGAATAGAACTGTGTGCCACAGGATTTTCAAGGCTGTGAACTTTTGGATGCAGACTGTGAAGCCTTTCTTTCGAGGAGTCTCTGAGTGAGTTGGAATTTCAATCTTTCAGTGCTTGTCATGGATCAAATTGTGTCCCCCCAAAAATATGTGTAGCCGTGTGGCTGGGCCATGATTCCCAGTATCTTGTGACTGTCCTCCGTTTTGTGGTTTTCCTAAACTGTCTGTTAAAGGATTAGGGTGGGGCTGTAAATCCCTTCATAGGGTTACCTTCCTGCTCCACTGTAAAGGGAGTTTCCCTAGAGTATGGCTTGCCCCACCCTTAATCCTTTCATCCTACGAGAGATAAAAGAACAGAGAAGCTGGCAGAGAATTGGGAACCTCGTACCATCAAGAAAGCAGCACTGAAAGAAGAGCGTGTCCTTCAGACCTGAGGTTCCTGTGCCAAGATGCTCCCTGGACAAAGACTGATGCAATACCGGACTTGCCTCCTGAGCCAACACGGGGAAAGCCTTCCCCTGGAGCAGACACCCTGAATATGGACTTGCAGTCTACCGGACTATGTAAGAATAAACCTTCCTCTGTTAAAGCCATCCATTCCACATGTGGTATTTCTGTTAGAGCAGACCTAGCTGACTAAAACAGTGCTTAGTGTTTTGCGCCATCCAGGGACCTTACAACAACACCGAATCTATTCAGCTCAATGTTGTTCATGCAAGGCGAAGCTACTCAAACAAACAACAACAGAAATTAAAAGGAAAAGGCAAGAAGGAAAGAAAGGGAGAGAAGGAGTTGTTGTTAGGTGCCACCGAGGCAGTTCCAACTCATTGTGACTCTAGACAATAGAACAAAACACTGCATGTTCCTGCACCATCCTCACAATCAATGTTGTGCTTGAGTCTTTTGTTGCAGCTGCTGTGTTAATCCATCTGATTGAGGGTCTTACTTTTTTTCACTGACCCTCTACTTTACCAAGCATAATGTCATTCTATAGTGACTGATCCCTCCTGATAACCCACTGCCGTTGAGTCAATTCTGACTCATAGTGACACTATAGGACAGAACAGAAGTGCCTGACAGAGTTTCCAAGGAGCACCTGGTGGACTCAACCTGCCAACTTTTTGGTAGACAGCTATAGCAATTAAGCACTACACCATCAGGGTGTCCAACCATCAGACTTGCTGTCATAGAGTTGATTCTGACTCATAGCAACACTGTAGACAGAGTAGAACTCCCCCATAGGGTTTTCAAGGAGTGCTTGGTACATTTGAACTGCTGACCTTTTCATGAGTAGCCATAGGCTTAACCACTACACCATTAGGGTTTCTGTAGCATGCCCAAATGACGTGAGACAGTCTCTCCATCCTTGCTTCTAAGGAGCATTCTGACTACACTTCTTTGAAGAAAGATCTGTCTGTTCTTTTGGCAGTCCATCATATATTCAGTATTCTTTTCCAATATCGTAATTCATATGTGAGAGAGGAAGAAAGAGAAAAAGAATGGAAGGAAAGGAAACAAAAAGAAAGGAAGGAAGGAAGGAAGGACCTAAGGGGAGAGAGAGGGAGGGAGGAGGGAGGGAAAGAAGGAGGGGAGAAAGAGAAAGAGAAAGAGAAAGAGAAAGAGAAAGAGACAGAGACAGAGACAGAGACAGAGACAGAGGAAGAGGAAGAGGAAGAGGAAGAGGAAGAGGAAGAGGAAGAGGAAGAGGAAGAGGAAGAGGAAGAGGAAGAGGAAGAGGAAGAGGAAGATAGAAGTGTAGAACAATTCAGAGAAAGGAACACAATACTAGGACACTTCGATCACCACATTCTAAAATTCAGCTATTTGGATGAGGTGCTCTGGCAGAGAGAGGCAGATGAACCTGCTATCCAAGTGGAGCTTTTCCTGGTGTTGTCAGCTGATAGGGCGTCCATCCCAGTTTTAAACTAAACTTCTATGCTGCAGGAAGGCAGAGATACTATGTACTTTAAAGGAGAAAGTGTCTCGACTTCAAGGAGACATGGAAACAAAACAAAAGCAACAAGAACATCAAGTCAATATGAGACAGTGTATCTCTTCGGCCTGCTTGGTGATGATTGGTTCTATATTTTTAGTTCAGAACAGCAGTTTAGTTTCAGAATTCCTGTTCAGCTGTTTTCGTCTCAGAAACACATGACAGCTTGTCATAGGCTATGTTGGGAACCACACCCAGTGGCTCTGACATACTCAAGGAACTATATTAAGTGCCACGTGACAAATGTGTGAACAAATTATAAGCCCATTCCATTAGTTACTGCTCTCTAGAAAGAGGCGAAGAATTTGCAGCGGATTCCAGAATTCAGACATAAGCTACAGAGTTCACGAGAGAGGAGAGGGAGGGATTAATATAACATGCAATGTGGTGACTGAACTACCCATTCTTAGGACTGTAGACTTTATATTTAAAATATGACACAAAGGTCAAGACTGTAGGATATTAGATTGCCATTGTTGTGTGTCCCTGGGTTTTCCCGACTCATAGCAACCCTGTGCACAGCAGAATGAAACACTGTCTGGTCCTGCCCCATCCTTACAATCAGTGCGATGTCTGAGCCGCTCGTTGCAGCCACTGCGTCAGTCCACCTCACTGAGTTTCTCCCTCTTTTTCACTGACTGTCTACTCCACCAAGCATGACGGTCTTCTCCAGGGACTAGTCCTTCCTGATGATGTGTCCAAAATATGTGAGACGAAGTCTTGCTATCCTCATTTCTAAGGAATAGATTTGTTCACCAATATTCTTCACTAACACTATAAATTAAATACATCAGTTCTCCTTATTTGTTGTGTAGCTTTCACATGCTGTTACTTGGTTGAAAATAGCATGCTTATATCTTTTTTTAAAAAATAGTTTAAAGAGATCTTTTGCGGCAAATTTGCCAAGTGCTTGTGCTTCTATGGGCGTTGGATCCAAGTGTTTGGGATTGAATTGTGTCCTCCCAAAAATGTGCGCCAATTTGGCTGGGCCATGATTCCTGTGTTGTGTGATTTTCCTATGTGCTGTAAATTCTGCCTCTATGATGTTAATGAGGAAGGATGGGCAGCAGTTCTGTTAGTGAAGCAGGACTTAATCTATAAGCTTGGATTGTGTCTTGAGACAATCTCTTGGAATATAAAAAAAGAAGTGAGCAGAGAGAGTTGGGGATCTCATACTAACAAGAAAGAAGCATGGGGTGCAGAGTATGCCCTTTGGACTCAGGATCCTTATGTATGAGAGGCTCCCAGTCTAGTGGAAAGCTGATGACAAGGACCTTCCTCCACAGCCACCAGAAAAAGCTTTTCCCCGGACCTCAGGCCCTGAGTGTGGACTTTTAGCCTGCTTTACTGTGAGGAAATTAATTTCTCTTTTTTAAAGCCATCCACCTGAGGTATTTCTGTTATAGCAGCACTAGATGCTAAGACACCTAGTAAAATGAAATCCTTGACAACTTCAGTATTTCCTCTGCTTATCATGATGTTGGTTATTGGCCTAATTATGAGGATTTTTGCTCTCTTTATGTTGAGGTGAAATCCACACTGAAGGCTGTGGACTTTGACCTTCATTCATAAGTGCTTCAAGTCCTCTTTGTTTAAGCAAGGTTATGTCATCTGTGTGTCACAGCTTATTAGTGAATCTACCTCCAGTCCTGATCCTGTGTTATTCTTCATATATTCCAGATACTAAGATTATTTGCTCAGCATACAATCTGAATAAGTGTGGCAAAAGAATGCAACCCTGATGCACACCTTTGCTGATTTTAAATCATTCAGTAATCCTTTGTTACATTCAAACAATTGCCTGTTGGTCTATGTACAGGTTCTGTGTGAACACGATTAAGTATTCTGGAATTACCATTCTTCCAAATGTTATACATAATTTGTTATGATCCAAATAGTCCAATGTCTTTTCATAGTCAATAAAGCATAGGTAAAATCTTTCTGGTATTCCTTGCTTTCAGCGAAAAGCCGTCTGATATCAACAATGAATGATACTTCTCATTCAGCATCTGGCTTGAATATCTGGCAGTTCCTTTTTGATGCACTGCTGCAACCACTTTTGAGTGATCTCCAGCAAAATTTTACTCGTGTGTAATTTGGATGACATTGTTTCATAATTTCTACATTCTATCGGATCACCCTTCTTTAGAATGGGCACACATATGGATGTCTTCAAATCAGTTGGCCAGGTCTCTATCTTCCAAATTGCATGGCATAGAGAAATGAGAGCTTGCAGAGTTCATCCATTGGTTCAAACATCTCATTTGGTGTTTTCTCAATTCTCTCACCAGTGCCTTCAATGCAAGTTGATGGTACCTTCAGTACCATCAGTTCTTGATCATGTGTTACCTCCTCAAATGGTTGAATGTCAACCAGTTCTTTTGGGTCCAGTGACTCTCTGCATCCCTTCCACCGTCTTTTGTGGCTTTCTGTGTTGTTCAATATTGTGTCCATAGACTCTTTTAATATTGTAACTTGATGCTTGAATTTCTTTTTCAGTTCCTTGGTACTTGAGAAAGGCCAAACAGGTTCTTCCCTTTTGCTTTTCTAATTCCAAATGTCTGTACATTTCATTGTAAAACTTTACTTAATCTTCTCAAGTGACTCTTTGAAATCTTCTGTTCAGCTTTTTACTTTATTTGTTCTATCATTTGCTTTAGCTACTCTATGTTCAGTAGCAAGTTTTAGAGTCTCTTGTGATATTCATTTTGGTTTTTCTTTCTTTCCTCTCTTTTTAATGACCTTGTGCTTTCTTCTTATATGATGTTCACAGCTCATCTGATCTTTGGTCATTAGTGTTCCGTGTGTCAAATCTCTTCTTGAGATGATCTCTAAATTCGGGTGGGATATATTTAGGGTTGTACTTAGGGTCTCACAGACTCATTTTAATTTTCTTCAACTTCAGCTTGAACTTGCAGTCTCTGGCCTTGTTTAGCCTGATGATGCTGAACTTTTCCATTGTCTCTTTCCACAGATGTAGGGGATTTGATTCCGTATATACCCTTTGGTGAGCTCTGCAAGTATGATCGTCGTTTATGTTATTATAAAAAAAGAATTGTAATAAATAAATCTTGGGTCTTGCAAAATTCTGCCATGTGACCTCTGGATTAATTTCTATGACTAAAACCACATTTTCCAGGTACTAATCCCTCTTCGTTTATAGCTTTCACATTCCAATCACCAGCAATCATCAGTGTAGCAATCATCACCAGCAATCATCAATGTGTCGTTGGTTGATCAGTTGGTTGACAGTGTATGTTTGATCAATTTCAGACTGGAAAAATTGGTAAAAGTTTTCAATTTCTTCATCTTTGGATTTAGTGATTGGTGTATAAATTTGAGTAGTATTTGTGTTAACTGGTCTTCCTTGTAGGTGTATCTATATTATCCTATCACTGACAGTATTGTACTTCAGGATAGATACAGAAATACTCTTTTTGATAATGAATGTACCATCATTTCTCTTTGACATTCCTGGCATAGTAGACCGTACAACTGTCCAATTTGAAATGGACAATTCCAGTCTATTTCAGCTTACTAATGCTTAAGATGTCAGTCTTTATGTATCTCATTAAAAAAATAAATGGATATGAGATTAATGGTCTGGAAACCAGTTACGTTTAAAGGAAAGGAGAGGTAATCAAGTCTTGTTTTTTCCTTTCTACAGCTGGACATGAGAACTTTCCATTTGGAAGGCAGTAAATAAATCAGCTATGGGTTTGTCTCAATAGAAATTAGACTACATTGCAACTTTCAGTATACAGTGTTGTGCCCAACATTAAATGGGAGTCTGTTGGACTTAAACTTAATTGTTCTCATTTTGCTTCTTAACTATTTAAAAAGGAGAATTGAATCCCTTGACATGCTAATGGATTGTGCTTGTGCTAATTCATATTTGGAAAGTAGTAGTTTATATAGTATATTTACTTGCATTTACTTATTAGGATCCTGATGATGAGTATTACTGATGAGACTGATCAATATTTTGAGTGTAGTAGAAGTCATTGCCTAGTATCATCATTCTTCAACCTTTTTAAAATAGTCATTCTCACTGGGCAGTAGTGATTTAGTGGCAGAAATCTCATCTTTCATGTAGGAGACCTGGGTTGGATACCTTGTCGACACACCTCCTTGGCAACCACTGCCTGTCAGTGGAGGCTTGCATGTTGCTATGATGCTGGACAGGTTACAGTGAAGGCTCCAGACTAAGACACACTAGGAAGAAAGTCCTGGTGACCTTCTTCTGAAAACCAGCTAACAATAACCCTTTGGAACACAACTGCTCCAACCCACTGTGTATAAGATCATCATGAGTCAGGAAGTTGGGGAGTGACTAGCAACAATCTTCTCTACTAGCCAGTTTAGCATCGTTTAAAAGCATGGTGTTGGTAATCAGAGAGTCTAGATTTGAATCCCATCTCTAACATTTTTGTAACTTAGTGACCTGGGCTAAAATCAATTATTTTTTGTGTCTCACTTTGTTGCTCTGTACCTACATCTGTAGTGAGTATTGTCAGGATGTAATGGATTAAAGTTTGTGAAGCAATGTGAAAAATGTCTGGCTCATAGAAAGTAAGCACTCATCAGATCTTAGCTATCCTTTCAGATCTTACCTTTAATTCTTGAAAGAACACAAGAGAAGTGATTAGCCCTATTTTACTTTCCCCCCGAAGAAAATAGTTGGCTATACTGCTCTGATGTTAAAAGTCTGTGTTCATTATGATTTCAAATAACATAGGAAAGTACAAAGAAAAATGACTTACCCCCAAATCCCACCATTATGAAATGACCTCTATAAATATTCCAAGAAATAATCTTCCAGACATCTTTCTGGGCATATAATTACATACAGATGTAATACATATACATAGCAAAATATCAGTTTTTTTTAAACTGCTACTTCACTGGGTCTGTAATGGATGTATTTTTCATATCAATAAGTAAACACATATATTACTGTTTTTTAATGGCCATTTTGTGGCCCAGGGATATGGTTAGCCTATTATTTAAATAATAAATTTCCTACTGATCGACATGTACGTTTTCCCCACTTTTTCCTATTAGAATTATCACAAGAAAAACACTTCTACAACCATCTTTGCCAACTATCTTCTTAGGATACAGTCAGAGAGTCAAAGAACATGGCTATTTAAAAAAATTTATTGTACTTTCAGTGGTTACACAGCAAATTATCAAAACAACAACAACAACAACAAATAACTATTTCCATCAGGTCAATTCCTACTCATGGCTACTGTATAATTTCTCATTAAATAATTAATATACAGATTGTTTTGTGACATTGGTTGTCAACCTTGTGATGTGTTAGCACTATCCCCTTTTTGACCTGGAGTTTCTCCTTTCCGTTTGCCCAATTTTCCTGTCTCTTTCTGCCTTCTGATCTTTGCTTTTGGGCTGATGTACCCATTTAGTCTTGTATATGTGGTTGAATTACGTGCACTATTATTTATTTTATAGGTCTGTGGATCTTGAGCTTAAGGGTGTACTTTGGTAGTGACTTCAATACTGAGTTAAGAGAGTGTCCAAGGCTCATATTCTTGAGATTTCTCCAGATTCTGTCTGACCAATAAGTCTACTCTTTCTATGTGAGTTTGAATTTTGGTCTGCATTTTTTCTCCAGCTCTGCCCAGAACCCTCTATTGTGATCTGCCAGAACAGTTGCTGATGGTAGCTGGGCACCACACGGTTGTTTTGGACTCTGGTGGAGGCTGTGGTAGTTGTGGTCCATTAGTCCTTTGGACTAATCTTTTCTTTGTGTCTTTGTTTTCTTTATTTTCCTTTGCTCCAGATGGTGTGGGACAAGCAGGTGTATCTTGGAATACCAATCACAAGCTTTTAAGACTTTAGATGCTACTCACAAAAGTAGGATTTAGAACATTTTCTTTATAATCTATGCTTTGCTAGTTGGGCTGAATTGTGCTCTGAAACCATGGTCCCTAGACTTGAGGGAGTTTTTAGCCAGTAAACAAACAACTGTATTGGAACACCCTCCCTACTTACCTGACTTAGTCCTTAATGATAAAGGAAATATTGAAAGGAAGACATTTTGATGACATTCAGGACATCATGTGTAATATGATGACAGCTCTGATGGCCATCCCAGAAAAAGAGTTCAGAATTGCTTTGAAGGGTAGACTGGGTCCTGACATCAGTGCATAGCTTCCAAAGGGGAGTACTTCGAAGGTGACCATAGTGATATTCAGCAATGAGGTATGTAGCACTTTTTCTAGGATGAGTTCGTGATCTTCATTGTCAGACCTCATATAAACCTTTGCATGAGTTTTATAACAGTGGTCTCATATAATATTTGTCCTTTTGTGATTGACTTATTTCACTCATCATAATGTTGTATAGATTCATCCATGTTGTGAGATATTTTGCAGGTTCATTGTTATTCTTTGTCATTGTGCAGTATTCTATACTATGTGTATACCACAGTTTGTTTATCCATTCAGTTGATGATGGGCACTTAGGTTGTTTCCAATTTTTTGCTACTGTGAATAATGTTGTATTAAACATGGGTGTGCGTGTGTTTGTTCATGTGACAGCTCTTATTTCTCTAATATGTATTTCTAAAGGTCAGATTCCTGGATCATATGGTATTTCTATTTCTAGTTTTTAAAGGATGTGCCATATGATTTTCTAAAATGGTTGTGCCATTTTGCATTGTCACCAACAGTACATAACAGTTTCATACTTCCTGAAACTTCTCCAGCATTTGTTATTTTCTGTTTTTTTTTTTTTTTGACTAATGCCAATAATGTTGGAGTGAAATGGTATTTCATCATACTTTTGATTTGCATTTCTTTAATGGTTAGTGTTTGTGAGCATTTCCCCATGTGTCTGTTAGCTTTTTGAATGTCTTTTGTACATTTTTTAATTGGCTTACCTGTCTTTCTGCTGTAGAGGTGTTGGGCTTTCTTATAGATTTTAGAGATTAGACCTCTGTCAGATATGTCTGAGACAAGTTTTTCCCCCAGTGTGCACGTTCTCTTTTTACTCTTTCAATGTAGTGTTTTGATGTGCACCGGAAAGCTTCGTAGCGCAGTGGTTAAGTGCTACAACTGTTAACCAAAAGGTCAGCAGTTTGAATCTGCCAGTCATACCTTGGAAACTCTATGGGGCAATTATGCTCTGTCCTATAGAATTGCTATGAGTTGGAATTGACTTGAAATCACTGTTTTTTTGTTTTTGTTTTTTTTTTTTATGAGCATTAGTGTTTAATTTTTAGAAGATGTTAGTTGTGGCTTGTGTTCTACTTTTGCTGTATACTAGGGGCCCTAATGTAGACCTTATTTATTCTTCCATGAGTTTTACAGTTTTTGGTTATATATGTGTGTGTCTTTGATCCATTTTAATTAGTTTCAGGGTCTGGTGTGAAGTATGGGTCCTGTTTATTTATTTATTTTGTTACAGGTGGACATACTGTTTTGCTAGTGCCGTTTGTTGAAAACTGTCTTTTCCCTATTTAATGGACTTTGGGCCTGGGTCAAAGATCAGATGACACAGAGTTACAACTGAGCTCTTGATTCTGTTCTTTTGGTCACCATGTCTGTCACTGTACCATTATCAGGCTTTTTTGACTACTGTAGCTGTATAGTAGTTTCTGAGGTCAGGTGGTGTGAAGCTGCCAACTGTGTTCTTCAATAATGCTTTACTTAGTCAGGGTCTCTTTTTTCCATATAAAGCTAATGATTAGTTTTTCTATCTCTTTGAAGAATGCTGCTGCTATTTAGATTGGGAGTACATCGCATTTGTAGATTGCTTTGTAGAATATACATTTTCACAATGTTAGGTCTACTTGTCCATGAAAATACATGTTTTCCCACTTATGTAAGTCTCTTTTGGTTTCTTGCAGTAGTATGTGGTAGTTTTCTTTGTACAGATATTTTATGTCACTCTTTGGTTTAATTCACAAACATTTTATTTTTTTCATGTAGTGGCAAACTACTACATCTGTTAACCAAAAGGTCAGCAGTTTGAAACTGCCGGGTGCTTCTTGGAAACTGGATGGGGCAGTTCTACTCTGACCTATAGGGTCACTGTGAGTTGGAATCAACTCAATGGCAGTGGGTTTGGTTTTGGTCAGTGGTATTAATTTCTTGATTTCCTGTTGATAGTTTTCTTTAATGGCATATGGGAATCCAACTGATTTTTGTATGTTTACCTTGTATTCAGATAATTCCAGTAATCTTCTTGTGGGGTCTTTTGTGTTCTTGATGTATAACATCATATCCATAAACAAGGACTGTTTATTTCCTTCCTTACCAACTTGGATGTCCTTTATTTCTTTTTCTTGCGTTATTCCACTGGCAAGGATTTCTAGCACAATGTTAAAGAGGAGTGATGACAAAGAGCATTCTTGTCTTCCTCCAGTAGTCGGGGTATGTTTTCTGCCTCTCTGCATTAAGAACAATGTTGGCGTTTGGTTTTATATAGATGCCCTTTATTATGTTCAGATATTTCCCTTCTGTTCCTATTTTAGCAAGAGTTTTTGTGGGAAATAGGTGTTGGGCTTCACTGAATGTCTTTTCTGTGTTGACTGAAATGATCATGTAATTCTTTTGTTTTATTTATGTGATGGTTTATGTTCATTGATTTTCCTGCTGTAGAACCACCCTTGCATACCTGGTATGAATTCCACTTGGTTGTAGAATATTATTTTATTTTTTTATAGTCTGGAAATTATTGAAGACTATCATTAATATCATATGAATGTAAATTTTTGCTGAGGATCATTCGAAAGAGATGGCAGCAGTGTATCAGGAGAGAACTTTCAGGAATTCAGGCCAGATTTAGAAGAGGACGTGGAACCAGGATGTCACTGCTGATGTCAAATGGATGCTGATTGAAAGTACAGAACACCAGAAGGATGTTTACCTATGTTTTATTGACTGTGCAAAGACATTTGACTTGGTGGATCATAACAAGTGATGGATAACACAGCAAAGAATTGGAATTGCAGAATGGTTAATTGTGCTCACGAGGAAGCTGTACGCAGATCAAGAAGCAGTTGATTGCACAGAACAAGGGGGTACTGAGTGTTTTAAAGTCCGGAAGCGTGTGTGTCAGGGTTGTATCCTTTCACCATATCTATTCAATCTTTATGCCAAGCAAATAATCCAAGAAGCTGAACTACAAGCTGTATATGAAGAATAATGGGGCATCAGAATTACAGCTGGACTCATTATCAATCTGAATTATGCAGATGACACAACTTTGTCAAGAGAGAAGAGGACTTGAAGGACTTACTGGTGAAGACGAAAGGCTATAGTCTTCAACATGGATTGCACCTCAACACAAAGAAAACAGAAATCCTTGCAACGGGGCCAATAAACAACATTATGATAAATGGATAAAAGATAGGTTGTCAAGGATTTTATTTTACTGGGATCCACAATCAATGTCCATGGGACCATCAGTCAACAAATGAAAAGATATATCACACTGGGCAAATCTGCTTCAAAAGACTCTTCAAAGTATTGAAAAGTGAAGATGTCACTTGGAAGATTAAGGCGCACTTTACCAAAGCCATGATATTTTCAGTTGCATTATATGTATGCAAAAACTGGACAGTGAGTAAAGAAGATTGAAGAAGAACTGACAGTTTTCAATTCTGGTGTTGGTGAAAAATATTGAGTATACTATGGACTGTCAAAAGAACAAACAAATCTGGGAAGAAGTACAACCAGAATGCTTCTTAGAAGCAAGGATGGTGATAACTTTGACTCACATACCTTTGCCATGCTGTCAGGAGGGATTACTTCCTTCAGAAGGATGTCATGCTTGATAAAGTAGGAGCTCAATGGAAAAAAGGAAGACCCTCAATGACGTGGATTGAAGCAGTGGCTGCAAGAAGGGGCTCACATGTAACAAAGATTGCGAGCATGGGGCGGAATGAGGCACTGTTTTGTTCAGTGGTACACAGAGTCTCTGTGAGTCAGAACCTACTCAATAGCACCTAACTTCAACAACAACATGGTGCTGAATTCTAGAATCTAAAATTTTTGCTGTCTGTATTCACAGGACTTATTGGCCTGTAATTTTCTTTCTCTTGGTGTCTTTGCTTGGTTTTGTATCAGGGTTATACTGACTGAATAGAATGAATTTGGAAGTATTCTTTTCTTTTGTTTGCTCTGAAATAGTCTGAGTAGTACTGGTGTGAGCTTTTCTCTGAATGCTTGGTAGAATTCTCCAGTGAAGCAATTCAGCCAGGACTTTTTAGTGGGGATTTTTTTCCCCCCATATGGCAGTTTGTGTTAGTTTAGGTAGATAATGTGTTTCTAGGATTTGTCCACTTCCTGTAGGTTTTCAAATTTGTTGCAGTACAGTTTTTTACAGTACTGTTATGATTTTTTTATTTCGGTTGAATCTGTTCTAATGTCCCTAATTTCATTTCTTATTTGGATTATTTACTTCCTCTTTTGCTTCTCTCTTTTCAGTTTGGGCAATGGTTGGTTGATTTTTTTGGTATTTCCCAATTATTGACTTTTGATTTTGTTTATTCTTCCTAGTGTTTTTCTACTCTGTATTGCATTTGTTTCTGCTCTTATCATATTTTCTTCCTTCTGGTAGCTATGGGCTCCTTTTGCTGTCCTATTTCTATTTGCTCAAGTTGTGTAGCTCATGTTTTGACTTTGTCCCTTTCTTCTTTTCTGATGTGTGTGTCTGTTGCTATAAATTCACCTTTGAGCACTGTCTTTCTGTGCCCTAGTTGCTTTGGTGTGGTGTATTTTTTTCTCATTTGATTTTAGGAAACTTTGGATTCCATTTTTGATTTCTTCTATTTTCCAGTTGTCTTTAAGCAAGGTATTATTCAGTTTCCACGTAATTCATTTTTTCCTTGAGCTTCCTGTGATTGATTTCTGCTTTTATTGTGTTGTGATCAGAGAGAATGCTTTCCATTATCAAATGTTTTGGATTTTGTTAAAGGCTGCTTTGTGGCTTAAGATTTGGTCTTTGGTGAACGTTCCTTGTGCCTTGAAAAAGAATGTATACTTTGCTGCTGTTGGGTGGAATGTTCTCTATACATGTCTATGAAGTCAAGTTGGTTGATACGTCTTTTTTTTTTTTTTTTTAATCCATTGTGTTACTGTCTGTCTCTCTATGAGTTCCTTTAAGGCACTTATGTTCAGTGTGATTGTTAATAGGTGTGAATTTATTGCTGCCATTTTGTAGTTCCTTTTGTTTGTGCAATTTTTTTTTTAGATTTTGTGTTTCCTCAGACTTTGTTTCCTTATTTACTTTTATTTTTTTATTTTTTATTTTTATTTAACATAACTGAGTGAAAATGTACATTCACGTATAAATTTACATGCCCCCCTATATGCAGCTTCCACTGCTCTCCCTGTCCGGTGACAGCACACTATTCCTCTCTGCTCCATACATGTCTCATCCTCCCAACAGTCTCCTTTACCCTCCTCTCCGTCCACTCCCCTTCCTCCAGCCAGAGGTCAGCAAGATGATATCCTATAGATGTATAGAACCATAAAGTGCTTCCAATATATGGTCACTCTGCATTGCCAAGTCCAATCCATTCCTGTCCAAAGAGTGGACCTTTGTTATAATTTATGGGAAAGGGCAGCATCAGGGCAGGGGGCCATGCTCTCAGAGGAACCCCAAAACCGCTGGACCATCAATTGAGGTCTTTTAGTGGAGATCTCATGATGCACCTCTTTATTCTTGTGTTGCCAGTGAGGCTCCTCTCTGTGAGCTCCGTCGTGGCTATCACTGGTGGTGGCCGGGCACCATCCGGTTCTTCTGGTCCCAAGTCGATGTAGGCACCCACTCTTGTGGGTCTCTCTGTCTTCTCGGTTGTCTTTACCGCATGTCATTTTGGCCCTCGGTGAGCATCCGTTCCTGCTGAGTTGGGACCATTTGCTGTGTCCTCGGATGGCAGCTTGGCAGCTTTTAAGACCCCAGACGCCACTCACCAATGTGGGGTGCAGAGAGCTCTCTTAGGAAAACGCTAGTTGTGCCAATTGGCCTGGAATTCACCTAAGAGCATGGTCCCCCGCCCCCCGCCCCAGCTACTCTATCCTTGCAGTATTGAGTTAAGATGGAAGGAGTACTCAAGTTATGCTGAAGTCCACTTAATGTTGTTCTTGTTCCTAATGTGTGCTGTCACCGCTTTCTCCCAACTAGGTTTCTAGTAACTATCTAAACTAAACCCTCCCCCCCGGCCTCCCTCCCTCCCCTCCCTTGCAGCTGTCAAAGAGTCTTTTCTTCTATACACAAGTCTGTTTTTGAGATCTTATCGTAGAGGTCTCATACAGTATTTGTCCTTTTGTCGCTGACTACTTTCACTCAACACAATGTCTTCCAGTTGAAACCAGGTTGGGAGATGTTTCCTGGAATCATCGTTATTCTTTATCATTGCGTAGTGCTCCATTGAGTATATGTACTACAGTTTACCTATCCATTCTTCCATTGTTGGGCATCTGGGTTGATTCCATCTTTTTGCTATTGTGGACTGTGCTACGATAAACATTCTAGTGCATGTGTCTGTTGGTGTGAAAGGCCTTGAATCTGTAGGATACATTCCAAGTAGTGGAATTGCTGGGTCAAATGGTATATCAATATCCACTTTTTTAAGGAAGCGCCAGATTGTCTTCCAAAGAGGCTGGACATTTTGCAACCCCACCAGCAGTGTAGGAGGGTTCCACTTTCTCCACAGCCTCTCCAGCATTTGTTGTTTTGTGTTTTGTGGATCATGGCCAATTTTGTTGGGGTGAGATGGTATCTCATTGTTGTCTTGATTTGAATTTCTTTAATAACTAAAGATCGTGAACATGTCCGCATGTGTTTTTTGGCTGCCTGGATCTCCTCTTTAGTGAAGTGTCTGTCCATCTCCTTTGCCCATTGCTTAATTGGATGGTTTGTCTTCTTCTTATTGATATTTTGTAGTATCTTATAGATTATGGAGATCAGGCATCAGTCTGACATAGAGTTGCCAAATATTTTTTCCCATTCTGTGGGTGTTTTTTTAATTCTATTAATAAAGTCTTTGGATGAGCAAAAGTGTTTGATTCTTAATAGTTCCCATTTATCTATTTTCTCTTCTGTTGATTGAGGTTTCTTTGACAGATTTTGGAGTCTGTCCTCATTGTGTATTAAAACTTCCATTGTTGTTGCTACCTTTTCTTGGATGAGCTTTATCGTTTTAGGTTTGATATTTAGGTCTTTTATCCAGTTGGAGTTGGTTTTTGTATAAGGTGTAAGATATGGATCTTGATTCAGTTTATCGCAGATGGATAACCAATTTTGTCAGCACCACTGTTTTTACCCCAGTTAAATGTCTTAGGGCCTTTGTCGAATATCAACTGTTCATAGGCAGATGGTGTCATCTCTGTGGTCTCAATTCTGTTCCATTGATCGATCTGTCTGTTCTTGTACCAGTACCAGGCTGTTTTGACCACTGTGGCAGTGTAGTATGTTCTAAGGTCGGGTAATGGGAGGCCTTCCAGTGTGTTCTTCTTCTTTAGTAGTACCTTACTTATCCGGGGCTTCTTCCCTCTCCAAACAAAATTGGTGATTTTTTTCTCGATCTTGTTAAAAAATGATGCTGGAACTTGTATTGGGATTGCATTATATAAATAAATTGCTTTGGGTAAAATAGACATTTTCACTTCCTATCCATGAGCAGGGTAGGTTTTTCCATTTATCTAAGTCTCTTTTAGTTTCTAGTAAGGGCTTGTAGTTCTCTTGGTAAAGGTCTGTTGTTTCTCTGGTTAGATTAATTCCTAGGTACTTTACCTTCTTAGGGGCTGTCGTAAATGGTATTGATTTAATAATTTCCTTCTTAACAGTCTCATTGATAGTATAAAGGAAACCTACTGATTTACTTATGTTTATCTTGTATCCTGAAACTTTGCTGAACTCTTCTATCAGTTTTAGTAGCTTACTTATAGATTCCTTGGGGTTCTCTGCATATACAATCATATCATCTGCGAACAGCGAGATTTTAGCTTCCTCTTTGCCGATGCAGATGCCCTTTATTTGTTCGTCTTGTCTAATTGCTCTGGCTAGTACTTCTAGCACAATGTTGAATAGGAGAGGTGACAGTGGGCATCCTTGTCTAGTTCCTGATCTCAGGGGAAAGTCTTTCAGTCTCTCTCCATTCAGGATGATGTGGGCAATTGGCTTTGTATAAATGGCCCTTATTGTGTTGAGGAATTTGCCATCTATGCCCATTTTGCTAAGAGTTTTTAGCATGAATGGGTGTTGGACTTTATCAAATGCCTTTTCGGCATCAATGGACAAAATCAGGTGATCTTTGTCTTTTGTGTTATTTATGTGGTTAGTCACATTAATTGTTTTCCTGATGTTGAACTAGCCTTGCATCCCTGGTATGAATGCCACTTGGTCATAATGGATTATTTTCTTGATATGTTGTTGTATTCTGTTGGCAAGAATTTTGTTGAAGATTTTTGCATCAAAGTTCATGAGTGATATCGGTCTGTAGTTCTCTGTCTTTGTTGGATCTTTCCCTGGCTTAGGTATCAGGGTTATGCTGGCTTCATAGAATGAGTTTGGGAGTACTCCATCCCTTTCTATACTGTGAAATAGTTTCAATAGTACTGGGGATAACTCTTCTCTAAGTGCTTGGTAGAATTCTGCCGTGAAGCCATCTGGGCCCAGACTTTTTTTGGTTGGCTGTGTTTTGATGACCTTTTCAATCTCTTCCTTTGTGATGGGTTTATTAAGTTGTTCTGCTTCACATTGTGATAATTTGGGTAGGTGGTATGAGTGAAGGAATTGGTCCATTTCCCCTAGGTTTTCAAATTTGTTAGAGTACAGTCTTTCATAGTATTCTGTTATGATATTTTTGATTTCTGTTGCATCTGTGGTGACAACTCCCCTCTCATTTCTAATTTGGGTTATTTGTTTCCTTTCCTGCTTTTCTTTAGTAAGTTTAGCCAGTGGTTTATCAATTTTGTTGATCTTTTCAAAAAAACAGCTTTTGGTCTTTTCAATTTTTTCAATTGTTTTTCTATTCTCTAATTCATTTAGCTCTGCTCTAATCTTTATGATCTCCTTTCTTCCGGTGCCCGAGGGGTTCTTCTGTTGTTCTCTTTCTACTTGTTCAAGCTGTAGAGTTAGTTCCTTGATTTGGTTTCTTTCTTCCTTCCAGATGTGTGCATTTATGGAGATAAACAGACCTCTGAGCACCACTTTGGCTGTATCCCATAGGTTCTGGTAGGAAGTGTTTTCGTTCTCATTGGAATCCATGAATTTCTTTAATTCATCCCTGATTTCCTCTATAACCCATGTTTTTTTGAGCAAGATGTTGTTCAGTTTCCAGGAGTTCCACTTTCTATCTCTGTTTTTTCTGCTATTGATTTCAACTTTGATGGCTTTATGATCTGAGAAGATGCTTTGCAGTAATTCAACAGTATGGATTTTGTTGAGCATTGCATTATGGCCTATCACGTGGTCAATTCTGGAGAATGTTCCATGTGCACTGGAGAAGAAGGTGTAGTTCTCTGCTGATGGTTGGAAAGTTCTGTATATATCAATGAGGTTTAGTTGGTTAATTGTGTCAATGAGGTCTTCTGTATCTTTACTGAGCTTTTTTCTAGATGATCTGTCTAGTAATGAGAGTGGAGTGTTAAAGTCTCCCACTATTATTGTGGAGTCATCTAACTCTCTTTTGAGCATAGTCAGTGTTTCTTTGACATATTTAGGTGCTCTGACATTAGGTGCATAAATGTTTAATATAGTTAAGTCTTGCTTGTGTATTGAACCTTTCAGCAATAACTAGTGTCCATCTTTGTCCACGATGGTGGATTTGACATTAAAATTGATTTTGTCTGGATTAGAATTGCCACCCCTGCTTTTCTTTGTTCATTGTTAGCTTGATATATATTCTTCCATCCTTTAATTTTCAGTTTGTTCCTGTCTTTATGTCTCAAGTGAGTTTCTTGTAGACAACGTATGGATGGGTCGTGTCTTTTGATCCAAGATGACACTCGATGTCTCTTTACTGGAGCATTCAGTCCATTCACGTTCAATGTAATTATTGATAGGTATGTGTTCACTGCTGCCATTGGGATATGTTTATTTTTATGTTGATGTTTTCTTTGTTGTTCTTATTAGTCTGTTCTGGGACACTCTTTTTTGTGAGTTGATTTTTCACCTTTTTCAGAGCTGGTTTTATAGTTGTTGAGACTCGTGTGTTAGATTTCTTGAAATGGTATGATACATCTTTGTTGTGCTTTACAGCTGCCCCTATGAACCCCTTAATACACTATTTATAAACCCAATTTTAATTACTACCAGTCTTGTCATCTTCCTCTCCATCTGGAAGGACTATAATGACTGTAGTACATCCCTCTTTTTATTATGATGACACCATACTTTTCATGATGATCACTGGATTGCTTCTTTCCAAATCAAAGCTGTGATTTACTTTGGAGCCTTCCCTAAATGAGTATTGAGTAGTGTGTCGTTCTAAAATATAAAGTTAGTGGTTTCGTTCTTCTAAGCCAAAGCCAAGAACTTCTTTCAGTATTTCTTGTAGTTTGGGTTTGGTTTTTACAAAGTCTCTGAGTTTCTGTTTATCTGGGAATGTCTTAATTTCATTTTCGTATTTGAAAGGTAGTTTTGCAGGATATATAATTCTTGGTTGGAAATTATTCTCCTTCAAGACTTTGAATGTGTCGTGCCACTGTCTCCGTGCCAGCATGGTTTCTGCTGAGAAATCTGACGAGAGCCTACAGGGTTTCCCTCTGAATGTTAGCTTTGCCTTGAGTCTGCTGCCTTTAAGAGTTGCTGCTTATGTTTCATTTTGTTAAGCTTGATTATAATATGTCTTGGAGTCTTTCTTTTGAGATCTATATTGGGTGGCGTACGATCTGCATCTGAGATGTCTATATTCTCTTCCTTCATGATTTCTGGGAAGTTTTCTTTCAGCAGCTCAGCAACAATACTCTCTGTGTTCTCAGATGTCTCACCCTGTTCAGGGATTGCAATTAATCGAAGGTTGTTCCTCTTAACAGAGTCCCACATGCTTCTTAATGTTTCTTCATTTTTCTTGTTTCTTTTTTCTGATTTATGCTCATAGACACTGGCATCAGTAGCTCTGTCTTCCAAGTCAGAAATTCTTTTTTCCATTTGTTCCATTCTGTTTTCTTGGCTTTGCATGGAAGTTTCAATGTCTTTGATTTTCTTCTTGATCTGTTGGATTTCAGAGTACTGGCGTTCCATCAGATCGAACAACTTGCTTAATTTTTCATTTTGTTCTGCTGCATTTTGTATAAGGTCTAGAAGGGCTCTGTATATAATGTTTGTATTCACTTCCTGATGCTTTCATAAAAGTTTCTTCATCTGGAAAACTCCTTGGTTGCTTTGTTTGGGAGCCTTCTGAAGCCATGAGTGATTACTTGTATGCTACAATTGTCTGTTGCTTTTTGGGTCCCGTGTGAGTATATAGAGGCTGGAAGAGGTACTGTGAGGATGGATCGCAAATGTTTCTCTAGGCTGTCTTCAAATGTAAAGCAAAAGGTATCTGACCAGTTCACAAGTCACTTAAGTTTTCAGGTGTAGAGGTCCCTCTTCGCATCTGACAAAGTAAGCACCACTGTATCCAACCCCAGAGGATAACAAACTAGTTCAGAATACAGCAATATTACTGCCCTGGTGGCCTCTGCTGACAGGGCCTAGCCTTAGCCAACACTGCATCGATAGAAAAGCGCTCTCCTGTGGGCAGGCTCTGGCTCCCAAGCTAAGAATTAGGGCCAGCTGTGGCCACCGTACCCAAGATGGCGTCCTGCACACAGGCAGCAGACAGATGGGCCAAAGGTGCCGAGAGGCAGCGATTCCTCTGCCTCTGTTGCAGGGCCCCCAACGTAGGCAGCACTGTGCAAAATCACTCCTTTTCTGACGCAGAAGTGCTGTCCTGTTTGCAGGCGCTGGCTCCCAGGCCAAGAACGAGGTCCCGCTAAAATCTCGGTATCAATATGGCATCCCACACCCTGACCACGGAGTTCCGCACAAACCCCACTGAGGCAGCTACAAAATGAAAGGCTCAAAGTGTCTAGATCAACAGAGTCCCGAGCCTGGCTCTCAGAATATGGGAATTTCGCCTGCCTGTCCCCCCAGCAGCGTGTCTGAGTCCAGTCGCCACGCAAGGCCCAGCTCCGCCCACCGGCGGAGACAGAGTAAAAAAAAGTCAAACTGGTGCGTTTACCTTCCGTCTGTGAGAGCCAGGGCTAGCCAGGAGCGGGAGTCAGCGAAAGAGAGGAGGTTTTTCGCTGAGTGGTATGAAGTCCCAATTAACAGCTCTGTGCCGTGTCCTGAGGCTGATTAGGTGATCAGAAGGCTCTGTTTGATTGTCAATTCAGGTCTTGGTTTCCAGAGGGATATAAGGAGACGTGTGCTTAGTCTGCCATCTTGACTCCGCCCCCTCCTTATTTACTTTTTTAATGAGTAGTTTGTTAACTTTCTTCTAGGGTTGCCGTTAGTCGGATCTGACTCTACGGCACTTGGCTTGGCTTTGGTTTCCTTGAATTTACTTAAGTTTAACCCAGTGTTTTTATTACTTTACCACAATTTGACTTTCTCTCCATTTGAAAGTTCTATACCTATACTATTTATTCCGTCTCTTATTGTTCTGTTTATGAATTGACTTCTCTGATTTCCTGTTGTAATTTCTTTATTTCTGTTTTATCCTTGAGGGTTCATTGCCTAGGATGGTATCTGACTGATGCCTAGATTCCAGTTGCTGTCGGATGTTGTTGGTTCTCAGACTCAAGAATGCCCTTCAATAATTCTTGTAAATTTGGTTTGTTTTTTAAAATATTCCCTTAGTTTCTGTTTATCTGCAAATGTCTTAACTTTGCCATCATATCTGAGCAGGACATATAACTTCTGGTGGCACAGTAATTAAGTGCCACAGCTGCTGATCAAAAGATCAGCAGTTCAAATCCACCAGCGCTGCTTGGAAATTCTGTGGAGTGGTTCTCCTCTCCTACATAGTTCTTACAATTTCTTAATTTCTAATTTTTCCTCCAACAACTTAGTGTCCATGGATTTGTCTTCAATTTGGCTAATCCTCATCCACTGTTTCAAATTTGTGCCTAAAGTCTTCTAACGTGTTGTCCGTTTCTAATTTTTTTTTAACTTTTGGATTTCTAATTCTTACTTTTGCATGATTTCTTTTTGTTTATTTATTTTGACAGTTTGTTCTTATGTTACTGTCCTGAATTCTTCCATTGTTTTCCCTGATTTTGTCTGTATTTTCTGTGATTTCGCCCTGCTTTTCCTTAGTTTTGTCTGTATTTTCCTTGATCTGTTTCCTAATCTCTTGAAAAGCCCAGAATATTAGAGTTTTGAGATTCCTATCAGGTATTTCTACTAGAAGATCATCTGGTGCTTTATTTTGGTAGCTTACTGTAGCTATTATATCCTGTTTTTTTATTTTTTAAGTATGTTTTAATGTTGCTCCCTGTGTCCAAGATACTGAAGAATTGTCTTCTTATTTGTTCATGTCTGGTAGTGCTGTGTTGCTTGCTCATCTGCAGGTGCAGAACTTCTTGTCACTTATGGAGCGGGTGGCGTTGGTTGCTCAGCTACGGTGCAACAGGGAAGGTCCAGTGGGCGAAAGGATGGGGATGGGTTGGTTGTCTCCTGTAGGGTGTGTCTGGGGGCAATGCGTCTGGCAGAGCTGAGGGGTCATAGTTCCACTCTGCTTCTGCTCAGAGGATCCGCTCTTGGTCCAGTAGGGCTGGGGGTGGTATAGAGTGGTTTTTGGGTGCTTAGAAGCCCAGAGGTCTGTGCCAGCCTTACATAGTGGGGTGAGTCTTAGTGGAGTAGGCTGACGAGTAGTATGGGGTGGTGTTTGGGGATCTGGAGATTCATGCCAGTCCTGGTTAGAGTAGCAGTGTTTGTTGGGGCAGGGGTGGGGATGGTGTATGGTCGGGCCCACAGGTCCCACACAGGGGCATAGCACTTGATGGGTCACGGCCTGGGAGCAGCATGAGGTGGTGTCTGTGGGTCTGTGGTCCATGCTGTTCCCATTTGGGTGTGCAGCACTAAGTGGGCAGTACAGAGAGGCAGGAGGGAAGGGAGCAGATGTGATATGGGTAGCTAGATGGGAAGTGGAAAGAAGATAGAAGGGAGACAAATAAAAATAAATGACAGCATGCCAGGAGCTGGTGGGTGGGGGTGAGGCCGACCTGGGGAGGTCGTGTGCCAGTTCCTGTCTAGCTGAGCAATGTAGCATGATCTTTTGAGAAGGGATGGAGATGGCACACAGGGCTAGATGGGCAAGGAAAGGAAAAGAAAGGAGGGAAGAGGAAAGGAGTGGGACTTAAGTGGCTGGGATCTGGTATCTTTCTTCCTGGGTGGTGTGGCACATTCCATCAGAAAGGGGCAGAGGCAGCACACAGGGCTAGGTGGGAGGAAGAAGGAAAACAGAGAAGGAGAAAGAAGCAAACAGAAAAGAAAAGAAAAAGACATGATTCCCAGGGAGCTGGCCAGTGAGGGCAGACACCAGTGAGCTGATGTCTCCCCAGCTTAGTGACTGTGGTTCTTTGGAAAGCAGTAGACACGGTAGAAATACCCAGTCCATTCCTAGGCTGTTACGTGAGAGAGAAAGAAGTGAGATAGTATTGTTGGGATTATTTTGTTAGATGTCTTTATTTCATTTTATACTCTGACCCTATTTAGGAAGGGTTTAAGTTCTCCATCTCATGTAGTTTTATGCTGAATCTTATATAGCACAGCCTAGTCTGCTTTAGATTGGTAAGAAATTCTAAAGACAAAACCAAAAGATATCAGTGAATGAGCACTGCCCATCTACTTTCATTGAGCAAGAAGTTATTTCTTAGAAGCTGACTTTGCAATCTTTGCTAAATCCATTGTTTATTTTTTGCTCCTGAGCTCCAGTTTTACATAAAAATATCTTGTTAGAAAATTTTTGCTAGACACGTTATTGTTCATTCTTTCCTGTTTTGAATTTGGTGTTTTATCACCAGAGGCCATGCTTGTATTTTATAACTGGCTTTTGAAAGCACTTCAGAAATACTTTAGAGAAGAGTTAAAAATTCCATATACAAGGAGTGCAGCACTAGGAAGAGTGAGGTGACTAGAGGATAGGAAAATGTTATTATATTCACCTATACTTAATAAAGAAAACCCTGGTGCCATAGTGGTTAAGTGCTACTGCTGCTAACCAAAAGGTCAGCTGTTCAAATCTACCAGGCACTACTTGGAAACTCTATAGGATGATTCTACTCTGTCCTATAGGGTTACTACGAATTAGAATCAACTGAATGGAAATGAGTTTTTGGTTTTTATACGTAATCAAAGAACCCTGGTGGTGCGGTAGTTAAGAGCTCATCTGCTAACCAAAAGGTGTGCAATTCGAATCTACCAGCTGCTCCTTAGAAACCCTAATGGGACAGTTCTGCTCTGTCCTGTAGAGTAGCTATGAGTTGTCACTAAATCAATGGCCTTGGGTTTGGTTTTGGTTTATACTTAATGAAAACCTTGCTTAGAAGATCACATAACTATTTATTGCATCACTTTAAGAAGACGCACACCCTTGTGTTCTTCTACCTTGATTGTTTGATAAAAAATGAAAGCTAATAGTGTTTTTATTTTATTATTATGCAATAGTGCTTGAATTGCTACCAAGTTCACCTAATCACTTGTCGCTTTGGAAATAACAAAAGAGGACATGAGTGCTAACAACCATGTAGCAGAGGAGGCCACCAAGGAGAGCTGTTTTGGTGCAAGCAGCTTTACACATCACCAGACAAGCCGTGGCCAGATAAGCGGAGAGTTCCACGTCTGTCCAGGGAAGTCAAGCAGAAAGATGAGACATCAGGGCAATCCGAAAGCCTTTTCTCTGAGTTTCTGTTCCCCACTACTTGCATATGGCAGACCATATTTAGGGAGTTGACGGAGAGGTGGGCAGGATGTTCTCTGCCTTTCTCTCCTTGCTAGGTGGAAAAGAATTCTGAATTGCATCTTCTCCCTCTTCTTTTGATTAGTCGGGATCAACCTATGCAGTTTTACTGTACCACCAACATTTCCCCTGAGGGCTGTCTCTCTATTTGGATGTTTCCTTGGACTCCAAATGAACCCTATTGTTTTATCTCCTAAGTAGAGGTTTACAGCACTGGTGGGTCAATGGTTAGGAACTCAGCTGCTAATCAATAGGTCTGCAGTCTGAATCCACCAGCTGCTCCTTAGAAATCCTATAGGGTAGTTCTCCTCTGTCTTATAGGCTTGAAATCCCCTTGACAGCCAGAGTTTTGTTTTTGTAAGCAGAAGGTCAGCAAAAACTAAGGAAGCTCTCAAGGAGATGGATTGACACAACGGGTTGAGAAAGACACATGAACGTGATGATGGTGCAGGACTAGGCGACGTCTCCTTCTGCTGTACATGAGGTGACTACGAGTCAGAGGTAACCAGACATCTGTCTCCTGGAAGTTTGTCTCAGTTATGGCACCACGGCTCACCCAGTCCCCAGGGGAAAACTTGGGGGCCCTTGTTTCTTCACCCTGTTTTCCATCTGTACGTCTCACAATCACCTAGTGTTGATGGTTTTGTCTCTAAATTATTATTATGAGTCGTGCCCTTCTCTGAGTGCTTCCTACCTCTGCTGCGGTGTGGTCCTCCAGTGTCTCCTCCTGTGTCCTCTGAATATCCTGCAGCAGCTGGACACTCATAAAATAATAGGGTTCATTTGGAGGGCATTTAGTTTGAAGTCCAAGGAGACATCCAAATAGAGATGGCCCTCAGGGGAAACGTTAAAACTGCATAGGTTGATCCTGACTAATCAAAAGAAGAGGGAGAAGATGCAATTCAGAATTCTTTTCCACCTAGCAAGGAGAGAAAGGCAGAGAACATCCTGCCCACCTCTCCGTCAACTCCCTAAATAAGGCCTGTCATAACCAAGATGTTATAAACAAGATTTCTGCCTGAAATCATAGCCCTCAATCCAACCTTCACAGAGCTGCCAGAACATGACAGGCTCACAGTCCTGGACCTTAGGGCTGCCCGTGCTTTGGAATTCAGTCTTCCAGATTTAAGAAAGGTGATATAGTGGACATACTATATATTACGTAACACTCCAAGGGGGTGAGGTAGTGACTCATGTTACCACACATTGGTATTTCTGCAGAGAAGTCATCGTATCGAATGGATAAATACAGTCTATAAATAGCTTCAGGCCAGGGCTGGTCGTTTTGGAGACATAAGTTCCCATCCAGTCTGATTTTGTCACTAAATGAGTTTAGAATAAGCTTTTGATTTTAGGAATGTTTTGAATTCAAAGCTTCACTTAAGGAATTTTAGACTTTGCTCTAAGTTAAATCTCACCATGTAGTGCGCTCTGCTTTCAGTGCCTTATGGATCTCTTGGTCTGTGGCATAAACTCCCCATGACCTGGGCTGTCTCTGATTCTTCGGGATGAACATCTGCCATCCTGGACCTCTGCCCAGGGCCCCTGACAGACACCTGAGCCCCTAAACACACCCTGCTGTTTCTCCACCTGATGCTTTTGTGCCCACTGCCCCTTCTGCCAGCAGTGCCTCCACCTTCCACCACTGCATTTATTAATATATGTGTGTGTGTATATATATATATACACACACACACACATATATATGTATAGTGGGAAATACATATGCAACAAAACTTTTGCCATTTCAACATTCTTTACATGCGTGTTCTTTACAGTGGCATTAATTATGTTGATCATGATGTGTAGGATCACCACTATCCATTTTCAGATTTCCCTGTCACCATAAACAGAAACTCGATGTCCCTTTTCAGCCAGTCTCCTTTTTCTCCTTCCCTCCTGTTCACCCTGGTCTATATATACTTGCCTGTTCTGGAGATTTCACATGTGAGATTTAGGCTCGCTTTTATATTCAATTCTTGGCTGTACAACCTTGTGCACTGTGGCTTCCATGGGAGTGGCCCAAGTCTTATTTGTCTTTATGGACCCAGCGCTTAGCAGGCATTCAGTAAGTTTATTGAATAAACTGAGAAAACACCTCCTCATCACTTTCCCTGAAATATATTTGCCTATTGTATCATATCTCAACACACACACCCCAGTAACTTGTGAATAGCATAGCAAATAATTTTTCTTTCATTCATTCAAAAATATTTCTTGTGCATCTACACATGTGTTAGGCCTTCCTTACAGCTGGAATGCCCCAGAACACAAGGCTGCCCCAGCCTACAATGGGTTAAAGTCTAAGAGGGGGTATGGATTTTGAATAAATATGCAAGAGGGAGTTGGGAAAGACTAATAAAAAAGCCTGTGAAGGATACACTTTTTTGCTTTTTCACAGATTAGAGTCATTTCAAGGTTATACATGTTACATTGTCACTCTCACGTTGCATTCTGATAAGCATTTTTTGAGGTAGAAAGAAAGGGATTGAAATATATCGGGGGGCTGGAAGTTGTGCATAAACATAGGTGTGCACCTGAACTGCTTTGGGACAGAAGCTGCGAATCACTGAAACATAAGAATTTTAATGGCCCTCCTAATCCTAACATTCTAAACGGCACAGTCCATAGCAACCCTCCTGTCTGGTCTTCGGTAGTTTAAAATTCTCGATGCTTTGTGACATTTTTAGTAATAGATGTGATTATTTCAACCTGTGTCTCCGAAAAGTACTCATTGATTCAGCTTTCAGTTCAGCCAGTGATTATCGAATGATGACTTTGAGCCTGGAATTGTACTCGTGGTACGATTAGCTGCCGGCTGACTCATGCTGACCCCACGCATAATGGAATGTGCTCCATTGCCATGATTCGTTGTGGATCAGACTGTTGCAAATCCACCGAATTTTCATTGACCGATTTTCAGAAGTAGCTCACTTGGCCTTTCTTCCTAGTCTGTTTTAGTCTGGGAGCTCTGCGGAAGCCCGTTGGGTATCAGAGCTGCACTGAAGACTTCTGTAACAGGTGGTGTTTGCATCCGAGATGCTGTGGCCGGAGACCTAACCCAGGTCTCCTTCATGGAAAGCAAGAAGTCTACTGCAGAAATACTACTGCTCCTCAGATCTTGAACTGGGTACTGAGAAGTCAACAGTCAGGGAAAACGGACACAGCTCCACCCTGGCTGAGCTTTTCATCTGGCGAGGGGGGCGGCGCTCAGGTAAGGAGGAGCGACAACAGGTGCTGTCACAGCTGAGGCAGTGGCCACACAGGAGAACTGGAAACACACAGGACTGAGAAGAGGATTTCCTCCTGCGGAATTTGGGCCTTACTTCTTGAGTGTCTTTAATTTCTGTCTCTCTTGCTGTCTTTAAAAAAAAAAAAGAAAGCTCTCCAATGTTCTTCATAAATTGTCCTTGTGTTCATCTCACCCTCATTACCCAAAGCTGTGCCTCCTTGTACCATGCTAAATACCTCTTCCCGCGGGTGTTTACATGCTTCCATTATTTATAGGCTGCTACGCTTTCCCCTCTGCTCCTCACCAGTCACCACCCAGACGTGCTGTACATAGTTAGTTATTTTAATCTTTCCTAGTAAATCAATTCTTCCAACCTCCCCATCATTTTTATTACTCTTCTCTGAACTCCCTTTAGCTTTCCTACATCTTTACGGTATTGAAGTGCCCGGAATGTAACGTAATTTTCCACGTGGGGTTTAGGAAAGGCTGTTAAAGAAGGACTCTCACCTCTGTTCTCTGCTGATGAAACTATTGGGAACAAAGCCCAAAACTGCATTAGCCCTTTTGCTGCTGTATCAGCGTTCCTAACTCCTATCTAATTTTCTTTTCACCAGCACCCTGCCTGTTGTTTCAAGCTGCTTACATGTTGCTAGATGTGTGGACCTGGCTTCAAGATTTCTGCAGTGGGTTTTGATAGTGTCTAGCTTTCTCAGCATCAAGAATTAGAAAAAGAAAGTAAAATCTGAAACATGGCACCACAGAGCAGATTGAGTACCATAATTAATAACGATAATAATAACTACATTTATAAAGTACTGACTGTGTGCTATGAGCTATTGTCCTATGTAAGAAACTCTGGTGACGTAGTGGTTAAGTATCACATCTGCTAACCAAAAGGTTGGCAGTTTAAATCCACTAGGCACCCCTGGGAGACTCTATGGGGGCAGTTCTCTTCTGATCTATAGGATTGCTACAAGTCAGAATTGACTTCACGGCAGTGGCTATGTTTCTTGGGAAGTGTAAAATGGTTAAATTGTGCTTGGTTGCTAATTGAAAGGTTTAAGAGTTGAGTCTACCTGGCAGCATTACAGAAGAAAGGCCTAGAAATCTGCTTCTGGAAAACTAACTATTGAAAACTCTGAGGAGTTCAGTTCTTTTTTGACACATATGGGGTTGCCATGAGTCGGAGTCAACTCAACAACAACGCTTTATTTAAAAAAACAAAATAAAACACCTTAATCCTGATAATAACTCTGTCAGGTAGACTGACGAAACTGGCTCTCACAGAGACGTTAGGTCATTGTCTTGCAGTCACCCAGCCGCAGGTAGCACAGCTGGATTTGAATCCAAGCCTGCTTGAGGCCAAAGTCTTTACTCTCTGAAGCTAGCACTTTCGAAGGTGAAGTGTGAAGCAAACAGAAAAACATACATTTGGGAAGCACTGAGGCCCCTGGGGCAGAGAGACTTGGGTGTGAATAACGGCTTCCAAGTTTACTCTGTGAGTCATCCCGGGCAAGTGCTGTCCGGGCCTCCTTTTCTCACTATGATAAAATGCTGGCCCTCAGAGGATCACTGAGATCTTTAAATAAATGAGTGAAAGTTAAATTCCTGGAAGTAGTAGATACTCAGTAAATATTGCTAGCTGCCATGGAGTCAATTCCTATTCAGGGTGGCTCCTGCATGTGCCAGAGCGGAGCCGCGCCCTGCAGGGTTTTTCAGTGGTTGATTTTTTTGGAAGTGGATCATCAGGCCTTTCTTCTAAGATGCCTCTGTTGTTGTTAGGTACTGTTGAGTCAGTTCTGATTCATAGTGGCCCTGATAGGTCAGAGTAGAACTGCCCCACAGAGTTGTCAAGGAACACCTAGCAGATTTGAATTGCTGATCTTTCAGTTAGTGGATGTAGCACTTAACCACTATGCCACCAGGGTTTCCCGCCAACCTTTTGGTAAACAGCCAAACACTGAAGCATTTTTGCCCTCAGTGCTCCCAGTAAATATTGCTGCTTGCTGCTGAGTTGATTCCTACTCACAGTGACCCTACGGGATGAAATAGTGCAGCTCAGAGGGCTTCCAAGCCTGTAACTTTAATGGAAGCAGACTGCCACATCTTAGCCCTGTGGAGTGGCTGGTGGGTTTGAACTGCTGACCTTCTGGTTAGGGGCCAAGTGCTTAACCACTATGCAACCAGGTCTCCCTCAGTAAATGCTAGCACTCTGCTATCTCCCTTGACTCCACACTCCAGAAAGTAGCTTCAAGATAGTAGTCAAGGAGGTATTAAAATCAGACAGAACCTGACTGAGCAGATCTTTCATTCTGAGAAGCACAACTTGCTAATATCCAGGGAATTTAGAAAAAGAGCTTTATTTCATGTGCATCTCAGTGGCTGATCGCCAATTCTCAGCAGTAGTCTTGCTTCTTACACTTTAGTGTTTCCTCTTTTTTTTTTAATGTCAAAATTGAAATTGAGTAACTCTAGTTCATTTCCCCTGACACTTAGAGAAAACTTGGTCGGGTATATATGGGAAATGGAATTTGATGTGGGAGATTAGGATACAAATAGTATGTTTAGTGTGCATAAATGTGGCCTCTTTAAAGGAAAAACAAAGTTTGTGTTTTGAAATTATTACAGCATTGGAAACTTACTTTTGGGCTCCCTACCGTTATATCCATTGATTTCTTACAGGTTTATTTGTGCAGTAGGACAGTATAGCAGAAGAAGGTATTCTTGGAACTCAGACAGTGCTATTATGTGGTTTTGTGAAATGATTGTTGTCAGGGGTCTTTGGGTTGACTCTAACTCATAGTGAAACACAGTGTTGCCTGGTCCTGTGCCACCCTCCCTGTGGCTGAGCCTACTGTCGCAACCACTGTGTTGATCCATCTCTCTTGGGGGGCTTCCTTTCTTTTGCTAACTCTTCGCTAAGTATGCTGTCCTTCCCCCGGACTGGTTCCTCCTGATAACACGTCCAGAGTGAATGAGACAAAGTTTTGCCATCCTCTCTTTGAAGCGACATTCTGGCTATACTTCTTCCAAGAAAGATTTGTTTGTTCTTCGGTAAGTCCATTGTAATGTTCAGTGTTCTTTGCCAATGCCATAATGCAAATGCACTGATTCTTTTTTGGTCTTTCTTTATCTGGCTTTTGCATGCATGTGAGGTAATTGAAAATACCATGGTTTACGTCAACTTAATCATCAAAGCTGCATCTTCTTTTTAACATGTTATAATTGGGTACATCATTTATTTGGCTCCAATACTTCTCATCTTTAAATTAGAATTTTGTGTCAGTCATTTGCTATGAGGTGTGACTTAGTCATTTAGTTCTGCTATAACGGAAATACAAGAAAAACTTGTTTTCTGACAGTCCAGTAGACTAGAAGTCTGAATTCAGGGTACTGGCTCCAGGGAAAGGCTATCTCTCTCTGCCGGCTCTGGAGGAAGGTCCTTGTGGTGCCTCAGTCTTCCTTTGGTCTGGGAGCTTCTCATCATAGGAACCTCAGGTCCGAAGGACACACTTTGTTCCAGGTGCTGCTTTCTTAGTGGTGTGAGATTCTTGTGTCTCTCTGCTTGCTTCTCTCTTTTGTATCTTGAAAGAGACTGGCTTAAGACGCTATCCAGTCTTGTAGATCTCATCAGTATCACTGCCACTGTGGCATAATAGGTTATGTGCTATGTCTGCTATCCAAATGGTTGGCAGTTCAAATCTGCCAGGCTCTCCTTGGAAACTCGGTGGGACAGTTCTCCTCTGACCTATAGGGTTGCTATGAGTCAGACCTGACTTGAACACAGTGGGTTTGGTTAGTTTTTTTAATCTATACTATTAAAACAAAGTGGTAGAATTTACAACACAAAGGAAAATTCCATTAATGACAAAATGGTAGATAATCATACAATACTAAGATTCATTGTCTTTTCTTGTTAGGTGTGGTAGTTTGTTCTGACTCATAGAGACCCTGTGCACAGCAGAAAGAAACACTGCCTAGCCCTGGGTGCTGCTCATGATTGTATTTATGCCGAAACCCATTGTTGCAGCCACTGTGTTAATCCATCTTGTTGAGGGTCTTTTTCTTTTCCCCTGACCTTCCGCTCTACCAAGCATGATGTCCTTCTCCAGGTATTGATTCCTCCTGACAACATATCCTAAGTAAGACTTCATCAATATAACTTTATAACTCTACCGTCTTTGTTTCTAAGGAGCACACTGGTTGTACTTCTGGGACAGATCTGTTTGTACCTTTGGCATGGCATGGTATACTCAGTGTTCTTCTTCAACACTATCATTCAAGGCATCAGTTCTTCTTCTGTCTTCTTTATTCATTGTCCAGCTTTCACATGCGTATGATGTAATGGGAAATAATGGCTTGGGTCAGGTGCACCCTAGTCTTCAAAGTGACATCTTTTCAATGCTCGAAAGAGGTCTCTGGCAGCAGATTTTCCCAATACAATGGGATTTCCTGACTGCTGCTTCCATGGGTGTTGATTGTGGAGTGAAGTAAAATGAAATCCTCGACGACCTCCATTTTTTCTCCATTTACTGTGATGTTGCTTACTGGTCGTGTTGTCAGGAGAAGTAATGCATACTGAAGGCTATTGTCTTCAATCTTAATCATAAATGTTTTAGGTCTTCTTCATTTTCAGCAAGAAAGGTTGTGTCTTTTGCATAATGCAGGTTGTTAATGAACCTTTCTCCAAACCTAATGCCCCATTCTTCTTCATATAGTCCAGCTTTTCAGACAATTTGTTTGACATACAGATTGAAAGGGTTTGGTGAAAGGATACAACCCTGACACACACCTTTCCTGACTTTAAACCGTGCAATGATCTACTTGTTCTGTTTACATGACTGCATCTTGATCCATGTATAGATTCCTTATGACCACAAGTAAGTGTGCTGGAATTACCATTATCTGCAATACCATTCATAATTTGTTACAACCCACACAATCTAATGTACAGTCCATAAAAAGATAAGTAAACATCTCTTTGCTATTCTCTGCTTTCAGTCAAGATCCATCTGACATCAGCAATGATATTCCTTGTTGCGCATCCTCTTCTGAATCCAGCTTGAACTTCTGGTAGTTCCCTGTCAATATAGTGCTGCAGTCACTTTTAAGTGATCTTTTGCAAAATTTTATTTGCACATGATATTAATGATATTGTTTGATAATTTCCATGTTTGGTTGGATCCACCTTTCTTGGGAATAGTCATAATTACAGATCTCTTCCAGCCAGTTGGGCTGGGTAGCTGTTCTCCAAATCTCTTGGCATAGATAAGCAAGTACTTCCGGTGCTGCATCAGTTTGTTGAAACATCTCAACTGACATTCCATCAGTTCCTGGAGTCTTGTTGTTCACTGGTGCCTTCAATTTTACTTCCACTTCTTCCTTCAGTACCATCAGTTCTTGATCGTATGATACCTCTTAAAACGGTTGAACATCAGTAAATGCTTTTTGTTATAATGACTGTGTATTCCTTTCATCTTCTGTTGATGTTTCCTGAGTCATTTATTATTTTCCCTGTAGAAACTTTCACTATTGCAACTTGAGGCTTGAATTTTTTCTTCACTTCTTTCTGCCTGAGAAAGGCAAAGCCTGTTCTTCTCTTTTGCTTTTTGTCTCTAGCTCTTTGCACATATCATTATAACATTTTACTGCGTCTTCTTGAGTCAGCTTTTGAAATCTTCTGTTTGGTTCTTTTACTTCATCATTTCTTCTTTTGCTTTAGCTATGTTCAAGAGCAAGTTTCAGAGTGTCTTCTGACATCCAGTTTGGTCTTTTCTTTCTTTCCTGTCTCTTTAAAGACCTTTTGCCTTCTTCATGTATGCTGTCTTTGATGTCATTCCACAACTTGTCTGGTCTTTGTTCATTAGGGCTCAATGCATCAAATCTATTCTTGAGATGGTCTCTAAACTCAGGTGGGATATGCTCAAGGTCATACCTTGACTGTCATGAACTTGTTCTAATTTTCTACAGTTTTGATTTGAACTTGCTATGAGCAGTTGATGGTCTGTGTTGCAATTGGCAACTGGCCTTATTTTGACTGATGACATTGAGCTTTTCCATTGTCTCTTTCCACAGATGTAGTTGACTAGATTCCTGTGTATTCCATCTGGTGAGGTTCATGTATATAGTTGCCATTTATGCTGGTGAAAAAAGATATTTGCAATGAAGAAGTCGTTGGTCTTTCAAAATTCTGTCATGCAATCTCTGACATTGTTTCTATCACCGAGGCTGAATTTTCCAACTACTGATCCTTCTTTGTTTCCAACTTTTGCATTTCCATCACCAGTAATTATCAATGCAACCTTATTACGTGTTCAATCACTTTCAGACTGCAGAAGCTGGTAAAAACTTCAATTTCTTCATCTTTGACCTGAGGGTTTGCTGAGTAAATTTGAATAATAACCACATTAATCGGCCTTCCTTGCAGGTATATGGACATTATCTTTCACTGACAGCATCATATTTCAGGACAGATCTTGCAATATTCTTTTTGATGAAGAATGCACCACCATTCCTCTTCAAGTTGTCATTCTCAGCATAATAGACCACATGATTGTCCAGTTCACAATGGCCAATATCAGTCCATTTGAGCTCATTAATGCCTAGGCCTTGGGTGTTTTTGCATTCTATTTTGTTTTTGATGATTTTCTTTTTCCTGGATCCGTACTTTGTACATTCTATGTTCTGATTATTAATGGATGTTTACAGTCATTCCTTCTCATCTTGAGAGGTGCCACATCAGTAAATAACAGTCCTGAAAGCTTGGCATTAAGGCTGACTCCACTTCGAGGAGGCAGCATTTCCTCAGTAATTTTTTGAGTGCCTTCCAACCTGGGGGGCTCATCTTCCAGAGCTGTAACATACAATGTTCTGCTGCTGTTCAGAAGATTTTCACCAGCTAATTCTTTTCTGATGTTGACTTTTGGGTTCTTCTTCCTAGTGTGTCTGAATCTGGAACCTCAGCTGAAATCTATCTGCCACGAGTAACCCTACTGGTGTCTAAATACTAGTGGCATAGCTACCAGCGTCACAGCAACAGTACGACAAACTGACAGACAAGTGGGATACTGGGAAGCGTGGCCCAACGAAATTGCTATGCAGATTTCTGGAGGTACTTAATTAAATCCGTGACAAGCGTAAATAACATATCCCACATACAGCTTTGTATTGAGTGGATGTTTCACAAATGCTGGTTTTCACTTCTACTTACCTCTACCTCTTATTTTCCTTTATAACTCAGATAGTGCCTAGTTTGTAAGACAACCCACATAGCAATAAATGGTCTAAATTAGCCTATGTGTTCAGAACTATATGATGTACATTGTCACTGTCACCACCATTACCTCCATCACCACTATCACCACCCCCACCACTGTCACTACCATGGCCACCATCATAACTGCCACCATCACCACAGCTGTCACTTACTGAGCACTCATTGTGTCCAGGCACAATGCCAATCACTTTGCAGACGTTTTCTCATTTAATCTTTACAGTTCATCAATTATATAAGTGCTATTATTATTCCAGTTAAAAAATGAGAATACTGGCTATTGGAGAGGTTAAATGACTTATTCAAAGTCATAAAGGGTATGAGAGACAAAAGAAACTGGAACTATGGGCACTGCCCTGAGAAGTACATCACTTAGTTGCAAAGCAAAATTGAGGCATATGAAAAATTAGTGACATTATGTAGCAAAAGGGCCAAATTTCATGGTTCAGGTTGAACTGTTGCAGATGTTAAGGGAAGAGAGCCTGAAGAAGTCAGTGTGTGTATGTGTGTATGAGAGAGAGAGCCAAGCCAAGTGCCGTCGAATCGGATCCGACTCATGGCGACTCTTTTAATATAAGGAACAAACACTCATTCAGGTTTGCTTAAATAATGGTGGTTACCACATGGACACATGTGAGAAAGAGGAATCTCAGCTAGCCATTCCTACATCATAATAACACAGGAAAAGCTCTACAGACAGGGTTCTTGGGGAAAACAAAAGCTGGATTGGAAACTGGAGCCATTGTGCCACAGTGCTTAAAGTGTTTGGCTGCTAACAGAAAGGTCAGTGATTTGAGCCTACCAGCTGTTTGGTGGGAGCAAGATGTTACAGTCTGCTTCTGTAAAGATTTATGGTCTTAGAAACCAATCTGGTGGTTCTACTCTTTCCTATGAGTTAGGGTCAACTGGAAGGGAGTGAGTTTGGTTTTTAGTTTTTGCGTGAAAACCGTCCATGGAAAGCAGTACTGGATCCAGAGTTACTCTGGTAACAAGACAATCTTGTGGCCCGGCAGCAGCAGGAATTCTAGGTCCTTTAAGGCTCTACTGTTAACATAACTCAGTTACTTGCTGATGTTTTCATTTGTGCTCCTGTAAATATTCTCTTTCTCTATACCTTGTGGTCAGATTTCCAATTGAGAGGAGTTAGTGGTTTGGCTGTATATATCTCATCCTTCTTGTTTAGGTTCTTTGACACCAGGCAAACTCATAGGGCCGCTGGCTGACCTATTGATTGTCTAGCCTATCGGCTGTCCATCCCCATCCATTTCAATTACGGTATTAGCTAAAAGGCCTTTGCTGTGTGGAACATGGCCACCTATGCAGAATCCCTTGCAACAGCGCCCTTATCAGAGTTGGGGTCACAGAGGTTTCTATCACAGAGGAGCTGTGGGCGTAACAGACACTTTGACTGACCTACTGAATACAGTTAGGGAAGACAACATGAAGGAGCTGTAACGTGATGGGCAGGGTCCTTAAAAGGTGATACTGTAATTTAGAAGAAAAGTTTACTTAAAAAGGCACATAGAATGGATTGGGATTAGCTTTCTGTCGCTGAGGATGCAAGAGAAGAGTAGTGGTAATTAGGGTGGATGCTGTAGACTAGATGTGCAGCTCTTACAAGTAAGGCAGAAGAGTATGAGGCACCCGTGAACCATTCAGGGTTTTGTAGTAAGAAATCAAGGTTGGTGGAAGACTTATTAATAACCTTTGATATACAGACAGTACAACCTTGTTTGCGCAAAGTGAAGATGATTTTGAGACGCTTACTGATGAAGGTCAAAGAACTATAGCCTTCAATACGGATTACACCTCAGTGTAAGGAAAGCAAAAATCCTCACAACTGGACCAATAAGCAACGTTACGCTAATTGGAGAAAACATTGAAGTTATTGAGGATTACATTTTACTTGGATCAACAACCGGTAACCATGGAAGCAGCAGCCAAGAAATCAAATAATGTATTGCACAGGGCACATTTGTTGTAAAAAGACCTTTTTAAGACCTCAAAAAGTAAAGATGTCATTTTGAGGACTATGGTGCATCTCACCCAAGTCGTGGTCTCATATGCATGCAAAAGTTGGACAATGAATAAGGAAGACTGAAGAACTAATGCATTTCAACTATGGTGTTGGCAAAGAACATTGAATAAATTATGGACTGCCGGAAGAATGAACAAATACTTGGTGGAGGAAGTTCAGCCAGAATACTCCTTAGAAGCAAGGATGGAAAGACTATTTGCCTTGTTTACTTTGGTCATGCTATCAGAAGGGATCAGTCCCTGGAGAAAGACGTCATGCTTGGCAAAGTGAATGGTCAGCAAAAAAGAGGAAGACCCTCAACACGATGAAGTGACATAGCCGCTGCACCGATAGACTCAAACATGCCAACTACTGACATGATGGTGCTGGACCAGACAACTTTTGTTAGGTGGTACGTGGGATCACCATGAGTTGAACATAACTTCATGTCACCTAATAACAATAACAATAAAACAGCAATGTGAAAATGCTATTTAAGAAAAATTAGTCTGGCAGAGGTATGCAGCCTGGCTTGGAGTCAACAAGACCAGAGTTGGGGCTTCCAAGCAGGAAGTGATTACATACATTTAGACAAGTGGCAAGGAAACAAGAAAACAGAGTTCTTTTTCAGAGAGGTTTTCGTTTTTTTATGCTTCATCATCTTTTAGGGTTTCTAGACCTCTCCTGGAGTTAGGCAATTACATGCTCACATGAAGTTCTGTTTATTAGATACTTACCCAGTCTGATTTGAACAGCTAAAAAACACCTCTTCGAATAAATTCAAACCATTGAGTAGATTGGTAATGACTCACAAGTTGTTTTTAAAATAGCTCTTCTGTTTACTGAATTCACCTGCTTGCTAAATTCATGGACTAAACTTTCATAACTTTTTCTGTGTCATTTTTTTACTCTGATATTTTCTGCTGTATTTCTTCCCTTTTCTTTAAGAGCCCCATTCTTAGTTTTGCAAAACCCATCCAATCAGCCACATTGCCACCTTCACCCCTTTGTTGTGTCGTTGTGTCATGTTTGTGGATGAGGTGCCACTGCTTACATACCACTACTCCATTCTCTGTGATCCCTCCAGAAAACACAGTGTCCTGAACACATGAGTGAGCTTGATTAGCTACCATAAAATACAAGTCTTTAAAATATGATTAACAATACACTCTGATGATGGTTTTGCTCTCTTTGAACTAACATGAGTCATTCTGCTGTCTATTGAGATCTGAACACATTCGCCATATTTCATGACATCTAACATGCTATTCATTGTAAGATCCACCATTGCTTAATGTACTGCCATAGCTATGAAAGAAAATATATTGCCAAATAATCTAAGATGTGGGAATGTTTGTAAGATACATCCTAAATCTAGAGAGACCAAAATGTGGGAAAAGTGTATATTAGAACTGGTGAATTATGATGGATTATGCGATTCTTTTGAATGGTATTTTCAAGTGGGAAGTAAGACAGCAATAATCTTGATCCTAGACCGAATGTGAATCCTAGTTGGAACCTAACCCTGTCGGTAGCCAAGTCCTATGCTGAACCAGCTCTTAGCCGCTTTTCCACTGCTCTTATTCAGCTGATTGCTAACTTACTCTGACGTGATAGTAGAAAGTGTTGATGTATGAGATGACTCCCCAGCTCTACTGCCGTTCCCTACATTAGGATCTTCATTTCATTTGCCTGGGCTCTTTTAATGGAACTTTCCCTCTGGCTCTGTCCTCTTCCACCCTCCATTTTGCAGCCATTAATCTGTCTAAAAAGAGTCCTGAGGGTCCACAATGGTTAAGTACTCGGCTGTTAACCAAAAGGTCGATAGTTAGGGCCAACTAGCTGCTTCATAAGTAGAAAGACATGGGAGTATGCTTCCATAAAGGTTTATAGCCTTGGAGACCCTATGGAGCAGTTCTACTCTGTCCTGTAGGGTCACTATGGGTTGGAATCAACTTGATGGCAAGGAGTAATTTGTGTAAAATTAAAATCTAATCGTATTAGTCTTCTATTTTGGTATTTCTTTCCTATACTTGAGATGTCCTTTTTTTTTTTTTTTCTTTTTTGCCTGGCAAACAAAGGTACAGTCCACATATCACATTCTTTGTGGCATTGTTTGTGACACCACCGATAAATCTTCGCTGCTGTCGGTTTATGCTTTGTCCATTAGGACTTTGCAGAAAACCTTGGTGGCATAGTGGTTAAGTGCTACATCTGTGAACCATAAGTTTGGCAGTTTGAATCTGCCGGGCACTCCTTGGAAACTCTATGGAGCGCTCTGTTCTATAGGGTTGCTACAAGTGGGGAATTAACTCAGTGGCAACGGGTTTGGTAAATTCTTTTTGGAGTACTTTGCAGAGGAGTAGTTGAGAGAGGGTAGCAGGGGTCTTCCTTCCAGGTAAAAGTCCAAGAGAGTGCCAAGATGAGGAATGCAACGACATTCTTAGGTACCACAAATGAAAAATGCCTGACAAAGACATCCAGATAAGGGGGGAAAGATATTTCTGCTAATGTGAGGCTAGTACCAATATCTATTAATCTTTAAACTGGGGACTTAGAGATGCACCTGGGTACTGGTTATCCTCACTACACTCCTGGTCTAGAAGTTAAACTAGTGATCTGGCTTGGGTGGAACTGAGAACTGGGGTATGTACTGGGTAACTGGTGAGAATAAAATTAATCAGACTCCAGTGGATGGCAATGGGCTTGGTGTATGATCAGAGAAACGGGGCTCTGGTTGATTACTGAAGACAAAAACATGGTTATTAAGTGTGGAGAAATGAATTCCTTTATGTGACCTTTTGGTTCAGTTCCTTAGACCAAGTTTGAGAGATTTTTTCCCCCACTCCCTGAAGAGTTACCGTTGCCCCAGTTTTTACCCCAGAGGGTTTGGAATTATTGCCAGACTCAATGACATTTCCTGGATAAACTGCAAACAATTTGTGGTTAGATGTTTTTTGTCTGGCCTTGGGCTGCAGCCTGCTCTGTGATTGGTGTGTGCCTTGCATGGACTGGTCAATATACTATGCAAATGAAGTGGCTACAGACTCCGGAAGTAAAGTTACCATAGCTTCCCATGCAAAAGAAAAATACAAAAGGGTTAAAAATAAAATAAAAGACAAGACAATAGAAAGAATAGTTACAAATACACATAAAAAGAAAAAACAAGAAAAAATATAAGAAGAAAAGGTCTGGTTATGATAGAGCAAACAAACTGAAGGTCTAAGTCAAGGTCTTTCTCTGAATTAAGACCTTTGGAAGTGCCTGGAAAATGCTCCGTCTGCAGTGACGGCCTGGAGCAATGGCTGGCTGCGATCAGAGGCTTCAAGAAAGTAAGTGGGAGCCACTTCTCACTGGGGAAGCTTCTGTTTTAAGCTCTGAAGACCAGCTCCTCACTGCTCTCCTTTCTTCCTGCCCACTCTCTGCCCTCACTTCAGCCTGTAGCACAGACGTGCTCTCCTGAGCGTGGTCCCTCTCGGCACTAGCTCTCATCTAGGAAATCTAAAGATGAGTCGTCAGGAGGACAGAGACGCTGACAGAGGCCCTGTGAACAACCTCTGTTTGTATAGTGGGTGCAAACCTCGCACCTGCTGATGGGCTGTGCTGTTCCTGAGAGAGCATATGTTGCTTAGGGAAGAACCAAGTCTGGGTTCCTTCAGAAACTGTCTGATGACCTGGCGGGCACATCCTGAGAGTGGCCTAAGCCCTGGAGAGGGTGTTTCTGTCTTCCTTCCCAATTTTTGTTATTTATATTCAGATGTCATCATTAGCTGAAAGTCTCTGGAAGAGGAAGTGATGGAGGGTTTCAGGCAAGCGGCCCCCAAGCTCAAAGACCAGGCCCCTGGTAATGTGAGGGTGGCTTGCATCCAACAAGGCCATATGTTGTGTAATTCTAACCAGGACTGTCTGCCAAGTCAAGGTATTTTTACTGTCATTCAGGTGACAGATTCCAAAAAGGCATGTGACACTTAGGGTGTGTGGTGGTTACGTCCATGCTGCAATTTTAAGAAGTGTACTTCTGATCAAATATTACATCAGAAAAGTGCATTGATCAAGTGGCTAACCATAGGAGTGTCTTTGGCAAGGGGTAAGCTGGGGAAGGCAGAGCGGCAGAGACAGTCATGCCTGGATGTGGAGATTAGGAGTAATTGCGTGGCTCCAAGTGGTGGCATAGAGGAGGTCGGTCCTCCTCAGGTGCATGGACTCAGACATCCAGCTCACATGCACACACAGAACCTGTGCATGATGCCTCCTGTGCCCTATCCAGAGGGCTTGTGAGGGGACCCCCTTCTGCACCCCATCCTCACGTTCTCCTGTAATTCATTTTTCTCCTCAAATCAATAAAGCAAATTGTATCATGCAGCCACTCTGTCCGTATGCCCTGGAGCAGGGGTACAGTGTTTGTGTGTGCAGTGAACAATACAAGACAAGGTAAAGGAAGAGAGTAATAAACAAAACACTCACGGGGGACGAAAGCAGAGTTCATGACAGTGAAATGTGAGAGTTGAGATGGGTCTTGGCAGAGGCACAGAATTTCACCAAGAGGAAAAACTATCCATGTGTATTGTAAGAAAAGGTAAGAAAGCAGAAGCATATTGGTGACTAAAGTGGAGTTTAGTTCCAATAACAGATTGGATGTAGTTGGGGGGCAGGAAGATCTATGTCAGGTGGATCTATATTAGTGAGAACTGTGTTTGCCTGAGAGTGGCCGAAAACCAACAACAACGATGGTCTAAATAAGACACAAGCGTGTCAGTTTCAGTGAGCTTTCAACGGATGTGGTCCTCCATTGTGCCAACAACCCGGGTGTTGTGCATCTTGTTAGTCAACAGTATGGCCCTATGGTCCAAGTTTGCTGCATCATCTTCTAGACTTTGAGATGGAGAAAGCAGGGGGGAATTATTCAATAGGCAGGGTAAACATAGTGCTTACCTTGCTTACCAGCTCAACTGTAGTGAACAATTTCACGTCTTTTTCATTACATCAAAGATTTGGCTTCTAGGTATGGCTGGTATCTGTTTCTCTCCTAGCATCACAGCGCCTGCCTACAGACTCAAAGCCTCATTTCAAATTTACAATCATATTGCCCCAAAAGAAGGTAAGCATGGGTCTACTTGTGCTTACTTATTAATCTGTACTGACTGGTTTTGAAATGCAAAGATGTGAAACTCATGTGAAATTATTCAGTGAAGGTTGATGAGTAAGCACAAGTAGTCCTGTGCTTACCTTGGTTACTAAGTACTCTGCCTTTGGGATTAATGGTCAAAACAAAGGTGTAAAGAGTGCATGTTTTCTGTCTCTTCTACCTCTTCACAGTTTGCATTCATTCCATTGACTGGAATGTAATCACATGGGTGGATCTAGCTGCCGCAGATGGACAGACGCGCAGACAGACAGACTCACCAAAAACCAAACCTATTGCCTTTGAGTTGATCTGACTCGTAGCGGCCCTATGGGACAGAGTAGAACTGCCCAGTAGGGTTTCCAAGGAGCAGTTGGTGGATTTGAACTGTTGACCTTTCAGTTAGCAGCAGAAAGCTTAACTACTGTGCTACAAGGGCTCCTAGCTGCCAGGGAGCCTGGGAAAAATACTCTTTTGTTGTTTCTAAATGCTGTTCATTTTGTTGTTATTGTTGAGTAAAACATACACCAAATTAAAGTTTCTACATTTCCAGTTTAGTGACATTGATTACATTCTTTGAGGTGTGCGGCCACTCTCACCCTTCTGTTCTGAATTGTTTCTCCCTCATTAACATCAACTCACTGTCCCCAAGGTTCCTATATAATCTTTCAGGTTGCTGTTGTCGATCGGATCTATATAGATAGTTCTTAAAAGAGCATGATGCTCAAGGTAGACCTCTTTAATATATTAAGTTAAGCTACGTTTAGAGTTAGGTTTTGAGATGACTTCAGGGAATATTTTCTGTTTAAGTTTTAAAGATTATCTCACGGCAATAATTTCAGGGGTTCATCTACCCTCTATGGCTCCAGAAAATCTAGAGTCCGTGATAATTTGAAGTTCTATTCTACATTTTCCCTGTTTTGATCAGAATTCTTCTATGGAATCTTTGATCAAAATGTTCAGTAATGGTAGGTGGGCAACATCCGGTTCTTCTGGTCTCATGGCAAAGGAGACAGTTGTTCTTGGAGTCAAGAAGCCCCATACTCCATATGATGTTGGCTTTGAGGTTCCAGCAGGACTTTCAAACAAGTCTTTAAATGGCTGGTTGGACTTGTGGATAGGGAGAGATAGCAAATTAGTTGCTCATGGGCAACATTTGGCTGTCAGGTATAATTTGTTTGCCTTGAATGAGAATGATGTGGAAAACTAAAAAAAAAAAAATTGAGTTAGTTTCTAATCAATTGCTTATAAAAGCTGACACTTCTAAATTCTCTTGAAAAAGCTTAAGATTTAGAACGACCCAGTGCTTATCCTGCCTGACAACAACTGCCTGGCGTAGTGATTGGCTGCTGGCTTCGATGGCACGCATGTTCTCCACTTGGCTGCAGTCCCCGTCACTCCCTATCTCATTCTGCCTGTTCCAAATATTTGTATTGCCTGCCTGACCCCTGTAGGTATTTGAGTGTTCAACCCTCTGTTCTAGGGTTTGTCAGAACCACACAGACAGATTTGCAAGCCATGTTTCTAGGAAAATGAAGTTGAAGCCATTGAAATGGATGTCGTTTTTATTAGCTGTGCTCAGCCACTGACACATGGGGAACCCGTGCAACATTGAACAAAATGCTGCCCAGTCCTGTACCATTCCCAGGCTCGGTTGCAGATTGGGTCGTTGTGACCCACAGTGTTTTCATTGTCTCATTGCCAGGCCTTTCTTCCTAGTCTGAGCCTGGAAGTGCCACTGAAATCCATTCAGAATCATAGGAAAACGCTAGCCTCCCCTGACAGGCAGGTGGTGACTGTGTATAATGGGCAGCAGCCAGAAATTCAACGCCGGGCTTCCCGTGTGGGAGGTGAGATTTCTCCTGCTGAACCATCACTTTCCCCACAGTGAGGGTAAAGAATCGAAAGAGAAGTAAAGAGATCACAAAAGAGGATCACAAACCCTTAGTGCCTGCAGATTTATAAATAAGAAGGGCAAGTGAGGCCTATATCTAGGTCCAGTGGGAAAGCATCAGAGAAGAAATCAGAGCATATCATATCATAGAAACCAAAAGGAAAAAAGGGTTTCAAGGTGGACATCAGCAAATGTTAAAAGCTATGAATAGAGGGGCTGTCAAAGGCCATGTGCTTGGGTGATGAGAAGATCTTTGAGGGTTTCAGGAGAGCGGTGAGGGTAGAAGTCCAATTCAAATGCTTCTTGGATGTTCCTTGTAATCTGAGTTGATCTGTGTGAAGATCTGGACTACAGAAGAGGGCAGGATGCACCTAGGATTGGCCCCACCCTCCAGGGTGGCGGCTCCAGGCTAAGACCAGAGAGGAGAGGAGCAGATCACCCTCTCGGGAGGAAGGCACTTGCTGGGCTCTACGTCAATTAAATACTGGCCTCTTTAAAAAACAGTCCGTCATTTAATCCTCACAACAAGCCTGGAAGTAGAGCTCATTATTTCTAGTTTTATAGGTGAGGAAACTGAAGCTTACAGAGATTAAGTGACGGGTGCAAAGTGATTTATGCAGTAAGAGACCTAAAGAGTTAGGATGTGAATGAGAACTCTATTGCACACGTACTTTCCATACATGTCTAATTACATTGCCCCTTGGGGAGGGCTGAGGCTCCCCTTTGTTCCTTGTATGTAACTCAGACCTCAGAATGTCAGGCTGTAATCACACATACGGTTAAAAAGACCTTTTTCTCACTACTTTTTAGTACCATGTCATTCAACAGCTGCATCTTGCCCTAAGTACTCTAAAATGTTTAAAGGACATTAACTTTTTAAGGCTGAAATAACTTGTTTTGAGTCTCTTTGTATTACTCAATACCTAAAAGGCTTTTGCTTTGTCCGATTACATTCACTTCTCGTCAAGCTTGGCTTATTTCCGAAAATTGTGTCCTGTGCATGATATCTACATTGTCACCATGAAAAACGAAAATGATACGTGTGCTGTGATGAGCCAATTAACAGATCAGATTAATTTCACTGCAATCTGGTGGCGCAGGTTGGGCCACACAACCCTGGTCTGCATGATGGAAGACCAAGGCGAAGGTGCGACCCTTAGGTTAGTGGGGCTGTGTGGTTGGCTCGGACTCACAGTGACTCTGTGTGGTGTGCAGAGTGGAAACCCCCAGAAGATTTCCAAGGTTGCTATCTTCCCGAAGCCTGTCTCCAGGCCTGTCTTCTGAGGCATCACTGGGTGGGTTTGAACAGCCAAAGTTTTGGTCAGTAGTCTGAGTACTTGCCTATTAGCACCAACCAGGAACTCCTAAAAACAAGACAGTCTCTTAAATCTTGTTGCTGATGAGGTGATTCCAACATGTGGTGGCGCTTCTAACAAAGAAGAACTGCCTCAAAGCTTTCCCGAGGCTGTAATCCAGACAGAAACAACTGCCCCAAGTTTCTCGCTCAGATTGGAGCCCCCAGCCTTTCAGTGAGTAGTTGCACTATCAGAGCTTCTTAAAGAGTGTGATATCAGCTCCCAAAACATTTAATGCACAGTAGGTAATCAATATATGAACGAAGGAATGATACTCCCAGTGGCAAACTGGCAGAAAAACTTTGCACTCTCCATGTCCCTGGCATCTTCTGGCTTTGGCAGATACAAGTAGAGCTCAAAGCCAATGTTCTCAAAATCTCCCCATTTTTATCATTAGTTTCTTCTGGGGAATCATCCACATCTGTTTTAATAATTGCTAGTATTTCTCAGGCACTTACTCTGTGCCAGACACTACAATAAGTGCTTTGATCTGTGTGCACGTGTTTCATGTTCATAGTTTCTCCTGGTAGGTACTCTTTCTTGCTCTTTTTTTTTAAAGTTTAAAATGATTTAATATAAAGATTATTCTAGAAGTTTGGAAAGGGTCTAGAGAAATAACAGAAGATAGCACTATTCCTACCCCTATGCTGGAAGGCACAGGGGGAGGGAATGGCTAGCAGAGAACCCAGGAGGAGAGAGCTGTGTACATGAGATTACCTTGAGGGAAGTTGTGCTGGTAGTTAATTCTTACTATCCCCATTTTACATATGAACAAACAAAGGCTCAGAGAGGCAGAGGATTTTGCCTTGGGTCATACAGCTAGTAAGCAGGGAAGCTGGAATGAGATGCAACTCTTAATCTTGTCTGTGTGCACCTCTTTTGGAATGAGCTATCCCATTAGAAGCTGGAATCAATAATCAATACTGAAGGCAATGTAGTGTCCCGGCAGGATGACTTGACTCGAGACTCGAGGATTGCTTCTTTTGTGGATTGGTCTGCTTCCCTCTAGGAAAAGATACCCCTTCACTTTCTTTTCCGAGTGATGGATCTTAATTCCTGAGCCCAGAACCAGGTTGCACAGTCTAACAAAACACTGTTCTCTCACTCACGCAATTAATTATATATGAAATCTTCCCAACAAGTAAACATGAAAACACATTTCCTTTCATATTTAGTGATTTTGCTATTGAAAGGAAACAATATGAAGATCACACCAAAAAAATCTAGGATGCTTGGTTGCCTAACAGAGGCTGTCCAGCAGCTTCTGTTCTAAGATTGACTTTGTCAGGTTGGATGGGGCCCAAGGCGTCCTTCGGTGCCCATACTGCCACACAGCTCAGTGTAGATGGCCCCTCCTCTGGGAAGTAGCGCTATGTATGGTAATGGACCCCGCGCATTAACAGGAACCTTAAGGTGGGAATGGGTGGGGGAAAACACATACACACGACTTAACAAGGTATTTATCACCGTGATGGTGCCCAGGGGGTTTTCACAGTGATTGCTTCATAGTTTCAGCAATCTTTCCTCCTCTGATTTATGTGGCTCTTCTAAAGGCCATTGTTCAGCAGTACATTAATGTGGATGCTAAATATAGCTGGAAGGAGCCCAGCGCCTGATGTTCCAGTGCCCACTGGCAGGAAGGCATCTGCCAGTCAATAACCTACTTTTGTTCTAGTCTTCCTTGCTAGAATATATCATACCGTAGAGGCTATTTATATATGGACAACATTCTGAAAGTTGTTAGAATCCCTTCGTGCTGCCGCCGCAGCCCTCCCAGGAGCCCTGGAAGTGTAAATGTGCAGCCAGGCGTTCTTCCCGGCGGCGCCTGGGCGCAGTGACCTTGATGGGCTCCGTCCCTCCTCTGAAAACAAAACACAGACTTGGAATTTTAATTAAAAGGCAGCAAGTGGGCTATCAGGCTCGTGTGCTGGCTGAGCTGCTGCAATCGCGATGTGGATTTGAGGTCACCATTGTGAAGCCTGTAACATTAACTTATCAGCGAAAACACATCAGCTGAATCATCTCCAGCCTCACCAGGAGGGAGAGGCCCAGAGGAAGAACTTTCTTTGCTGCCTGAAGCAGGCAGGCCTGGCTAGGAACCTAGGGAATTGTATTAGGACAATGCCAGTGGCCACCCTAGGGAGTGAATGAATCTATACACATAATATTCGCTTGGTCCGTACCACGTGAAATGCGTCTGTTTAACGTTGCGGAGGTTGTCACCACGTGGTGACCTATGAAATGGCTCAGTGTGGCCGTTCAGCAGGGCTCTCAGAGAGCCCCTGGTTTAGCTTTAGGCCTGACCCATAAAGTGAATTAAGTCTGCTTAAGCAGGTTGTTTTGCCTTGAAAAAATTATTTAGAGCCTTTTAAAAATAGCATTATTGGAGGCTGTTATCTATTTACATTACTCTGTGAGGAGGCACACACGTTGTTTATTGCAAGGATCCCCTGACTCCAAGCTTAAAAAATAAAAACAAAACCAACAACCCTCTAAATAAAGGGATCATTTCTATCTAAAGAGCTTCAGACACCAACCATGCTGAGTGTGGTAGTGATGACCTGTGCCTGGGCCAATATACTGTGTGAGTCAGTCATTCCGAAGTCTAGCTCAGTGACAGAATTGCTTTCAGTTGTCACACGGTTAATTCTGCACCACGGTGACTCCATGTACGTCAGAGCAGAACTGCCCTCCAGACAGTTTTTGAAGGCTGATTGTTTTGAACTGTACTGACAGGCCTTTCTTCTGAGGCCCCTCTGGGTGGATTCGAACACTTAACCTTTCCATTAGCAGCCTTAACCACCTGCAGCAACTACAGATTCCACAAAAACAAAAATCTTATTTCTGAGTTAACCAAGATGTTTTCCTTCAGTGAGTCTGATTCTGTGCTTTACAGAGTTTCCCATAAGATTTTGATGGCTAATTGTATTTGGGAGTTTTTGGTTAAGGAACTTCTTAACATCCAGTCTAGTCATGAGATAAAAATAACTGGAACTTTCAGAGAAGAGGAAAGACAGCTTTCATGTGAGCCCACCATTACTTTCTCCCATTTCTGTTTTGAGGATGTTGTTAATGCCATACAGCAGTATCAACAACTGCAGCAGCAACTTACTTTGGGCCTGACAGCTAGGCTTTCTCCACTCGTTATTTCTCCAGACCATGCACTCTGGGTGCAGACACACTGATCCGCATTTTATAAATAAGGAAACCAAGGCTTACGGCTATCAGCTGGTTTCCCAGGATGCACAGCTGTGTACTGGAAAGTCAGGGAGACTTTGGCTCTGGCTGTTCTCCGGAGACTTGCCTCAGCTTTTCCATGGGCTGTGAAGGGAGCAGTGTAACCCTCAAAATGTAAACATGCTTTTAGCTACATGCGTATTTACAGAGCTGAGAAGGTGGATCCCAAGGTACTGTCCCCACATCCCATTCCCTTTACTGTTTGGAGCATCAAACTCCAAATCAAACCAAAGGTGCAGCACAGCGTTTGCCAGATTCTGTTATGAAAAACCAAAAAACCAAACCCAGTGCCACTGAGTTGGTTCCAACTGACAGCAGCCCTATAGACTCCATTGTAACACGGGCCAGTTTACTTAGTATCAAAGATAGGCAAGACTTTGTCTCCTGTACTTTGAACGTGTTATCAGCAGGGACCAGTCCATAGAGGAGGACATAATGTTTGGTAAAGTAGGAAAAAAAATCAAATGTGTTGCTGTTGAGTCAATTCTGATTCATAGCAACCATATAGGAAGGAGTAGAACTGCCCCATAAAATTTCCAAGAAGTACCTGGTGGATTCGAACTGCCAACCTTTTTGTGAGCAGCCATAGCACTTAACCACTACGCCCCCAGAGTCTGTGAAAAAGAGGAAGACCGAGATGAAATGACACAGTGGCTGCAGCAATAGGCTCAAACATAGGACCGGGCAGGGTTTCTTTCTGTTGTACACGGGGCTGCTATGAGTTGGAACTGACTCATTGGCAGCTAACAACAACGAATGTCTTACATTTTCTCTGCTGGAGCCCAGAAGGGAGAGGGGAAGGGGGAGGAGAGGAACTGTCAAGGAGAAGGGTAAGGCCACAGACTGGTAAGTCCCTAACAGTTGGCCACTGGTGGGGTGAGGTAGCGGGGAGGCTGGTCTGCAGAATTCAATGATTTCATGTTATAAATACTCTCAACATGGCTGGTTTCAAGCTACTGATGGTTTAACAGATGACTTGGGAAACTTTCTGAAAATGTGATGCTGAATTATGTGTCAGCATTAAGGATTTGGACCAATGTCTTGCCTCTAAATCTTGTGAGTTCTTGGCTGCTTTCTCAGTTGGTGCCTCTTTTCTGCCTTGTTTCACACACATTCTTGTGGTTGTCTTAGCTCCCATGCCATCAGATTGTCTTACTGACCTCTGTACGTCCAGCATACATCATGCTGGGGGTGATGATTTGCACACAGTAGGTGGTTAGCAAATGTTGGCGGATGGGGTATGGGCCTGAGCTATGTTCTCTGGCCCAGGACAGGAGTCCATTGAGCCTCTCAGCACTGGGAATCAGCAATTCAGTGAGTCATACCTAAGGGGATGTCTGGGGTAGATTGTTCCAGTGCTGGCTGTGCAGGGATCAAAACGAAGGGGCTAAAACATTATAGGAGAAGATAAGCCCCGAGGCATCCTGGAGCTCAAGTTGCTGTCATGCAGCCCAGAGGAAAGAGCTTGATGTCAGCTGAAGCCAGCCGAGAAGGAAGGGACTGTGGGAGCCCAGGAGCTCTATGGAGAGTGCCTGAGACAGGGTGACAAATAGAGCCAGGTGGCGGGAGACGCAGCTGCAGCTGCACACCAAAGAACAATATTTATATGTGCACCATGTGGATGGGATTTCGAGCTATGCACTGGAATTTTGAAGCCACTTCTATACCCCCGTCTCCCTCCCTCTCACATACTGTTCCCTGAAGTATCTTAGAACAGAAAGATAGTGACATGGATATGACCATTTCTTGCTTAAATGTTGTAATCTTGGAACCTCCAGTTTTCATCTTACTATTTCTTTCTACATCCTACTGGTCTCCATGACCCGATGCTTTCACCACCTCCAGAACTCAGCAACCTCTCTCCACCCCTCAGCCTCTGAGCTTTCAGATCAAGACTTCTTAGGTCTCCTCAAGGGTACATCAGTAACTTTCTGTGACTTGCTGTCTGCTCTTTCCTTTAATTTGCTCTTCACCTGCTGTAGGGGATTTTCTACAGTGAAAATCTGATCACTTCCTTCAATAAAATCTTTATTGCCTTCAAGGTAGAATCCAAACTTGTGGGAAGGCTTTGAGCCCCCTCGGGTCTAGCCCTCAACTGCCTCCCTGGTTTTCTCTCTCAGCCCAAGCTCTAGCCCTGACCACCGTCCTGGATTGCTACGTTCGCTCAGACCATTCCTTCTCGGGGATCTGTCCTCGCCTAACTTGTTCACTTGCCTAATGTCTGCTTCTTTTTCAAGTCTCAGCTCCAACTTCATTTTCTCTGAAGTACTTCTTCTTAACACTTTTCCTCGGTCCCCTACCCCTCCTCTGAGCTCCTCCTCTGGCCTCTGTCCTGCCCTGCCCTGCCCACATGACCGTCTTGCACTGGGCACACTGAGAAGTTAACGGTGTGGGTGTAGGACAACAACAACTTGAAGGTAGACACTGTGTCTTGTTCACCCTGAATACTGACCTCGTTACAAAATATCCGCTATGGAGCAAGAACAAAGAATAGGCTTAAAAAAAATTTTTTTTTTATTTGTTTTGTTGTTGTTGAGAGTATCAGCAGCAAAACATACAGCAATTCAACAGCTTCTCCGTGTACCATTTAGTGATACTGATGACATTCTTTGAGCTGTCAGAACTACTTCACCCTCCTTTTCGTGGTTGTTTCTCCCGCACTGATGTGAATTCACTGTCCCTTCAGGTTCCTATCTGATCTTTCAAGTTGCTGTTATCAGTTTGATTCCTTACAGATAATTCTCTACAAGAGCATAATGCTCAAGGCAGACTTTTTTTTTTTTTTTTTAAACTAGTTAAAATAAGCTGTTGTTTTTGAAGTGGACATACTCCAATGGGTGTTTCCTTTTTTGCATCAATCCTGGCAACTTGGAACGTCTCTAAAGCTCTCTTTAGGGAGTCTTGAGTTGAAGCAAGGAGTACAATGACGTGCACAGCAGTTATTGTGAGTTGCTGTAGAGTCAACTCCAACACCTGGTGATGTTGTGCGTAACAGAACAAAACGTTGCCACTCCTGTGCCATTTTCATGATGCTGGCACATTTGAGTCCATTGTGGTGGTGACTGTGTGATCTGAACGCCTTCCAACTTCATCTCCCAGTGGGTTCTTCTTCCTGCATCACGTCAGCCAACACTCTGTGGTTATCTGCTGAGCTTTCATTGACTAATTTTCAGAAGAGGCTGCCGGGGCCTTCTTCCTAGTCTGTCTTAGTCTGAAGCTCTGCTGAAGCCTGTCCCCAATGGGTGATCCTGCTGGCATTTGAAACACCAGTGTGTAGTGACAGCTCAGATCCACTACTGTATGACAAACTGACAAACAGGTGGTGATAGGGAGTGGGGGTGTATATGTACGGTGTGGGTGGGACCAGATTACAAGCAACAAACACCCTTGTCGCCTGTGCACCACCCCTTGAGACCACATAATTGATGGCTGACTGTACGTCTGACCATGTAAGACATTCTCTGATAAGCCGAGAAAGGACAGAGAATGCATAGACCTGATGAGCTTTGCCTCATGCCCAGCACAGCACCACGAACAGGGAAGGATCTAATATGTACCCAGGCAAACCCAGTGGTGAGTGTGTGCCTTGTTCAGTCCTGGCTCAAGGCTCAGAGCGTCCCCATCTGTGGACAGCTGAGTTTCAACAAGGCTGCATTATTTTGAGCTAACATTAACAAGGGAAATAAACATCTGTGATGTTGTGTAACCCAGCTTTCATCTTGCCCTCAGCAGAAATTAGGTCATTGAAATTTGGGTAGAAAGCAGCCTAGGTGATGCCTTTGCTTGGAAAAAGAAATGATTTAAGTTCATTGGTGCTGTTCTGACACCAGAGGCCATGGTGCTGTGACGTGGGTGGCGAGGTTACAAAGGACTGAGACGCAAGCCTTCTGGGAGACCTTGGCCCTTTGTCTGATACGTTGGTTTTGATTTTTGTGACTGATGATGCAGTGAGTCAACACAGTAATAACACACATAGTGGCTTGAGAGGGAACTGTGCTGAGGGCCCATTCTGCTTCTATTCTATAGACATGTGGCAACGTCTGACCATATGATTTTAAATAAGTTAGCAAACCAACCCCAAACCTATTCAACCTGATGTTTCTGGATTACAACTGGCAATTTTTGGTGACAGCCTCAGCTACTTCTTTTTGACCCAGGAATATACTGATTGGATCTTATTTGACTTAAGGAGGAGACAGAATCCCTCTTTTAACAAATCAACATTGCTGTTTGTTTATTTTGCATATGTGTGAGTAAATCATATTAAACATGACAGGTCATTTAATGAAACTTTTCACTAAGTAACAATTATAGACAGGCAATTGAGAATAAATATTCAGACCGAGCCCCAGAGATGCCTTTGTTGTCACTAAGGAGACACATTAATGATTTGCTTTATCTAAAAGTCTTCTCTAAAACACACTTCACAACATTGAGAGATTGTTTGTGCTTGATTTGTTGACACCAGAGTTAACATTTGACTCACAAATTCACTAATTTGAACGTTATGTCACAATTTTGTGCTGAAGTCACAGAAGTCAAACTATATTAGATGTACATTTATCAACCATATTGATGAGGGTTATAAAAAGAACAGCTGTCATTCATTAAACATTGGTTGTGTCAAGAGCTTTCCATGTATTATCTCATCTAATCCTGTGAGATTGTTTCTGTTTAAGTGGGGTTCACTGGTGAGGAAACTGAGCTTGCTTTGTGTTGTTTAAAGCCACCCTGTTGGTGATAGGGCCAAGATTTGTGCTAAGTAGTCTGACTCCAAGGAGCCCTGGTAATGCGATGGTTAAGTGTTCAGCTGCTAACTGACAGGGAGAAGATTCCAACCCCCAATCACTGGGGTGGTCTGCTTCTTGAAGATTTACAGCCTTGGAAACCCCATGGGCAGTTCTACTCTGTCCTATAGGGTTACTATGAGTTGGAATTGACTCAGCAGTGACAGGTTTAATTTTGGGGTTTGTTGTGCCTCCAGAGTTTGCAGAAGTCCCTGAGTGGTGCAGATGATTAATGTGCTTGACTACTAACCTGAAGAAAGTTGGAGGGTTAAGTTTGTTCACAGGCATCTCAGATGAATGACATGGCAATCTAATTCTGAGAAATTAACCAGTGAATACCCTGTGGGGTGCAGCTCTACTTTGACACATGTGGGGTTGCCATGAGTTAGAATCAATTTGATGGCAAGTAGTTTGGTTTTGGTTATACTGTCCTAGGCTGGATTTTCTAGGGAAGCAAAACCAGTAACATGTATGTGTAGAAGGTAAGATTTATATACAGAGTACAAGGAAAGATTTATATATAAGGGAAACAGCTCACACAATTGCAGAAGTTGAATGTCCCAAGTCCTGGCACAAGCCTCATGTGACCATGGGAGCTAGTAAACCCAAGGTCAGCAGGTCAGAGACCAGAGTTCTAGATCACAGATTGTGTAAGTCGGCGGATCCCAAGCTGGCAGCGAGATGGAGCAGCAGAGGCTGGCGAACCCAGGATCGGCAGGTCAGGGAACAGGACTCTCAAGTGTCAGCTATAAGGGTTGATCAATCCAACAGCTGCCAGTTCAAGTCCAGGAACTGGACACCAGAAGACAGCAGGAGGCAGGAGCTGCTGGCTACATGAGCACATCAGCAGTAGGTAGTGGAAGGCAGAGAGATGAGAGCTGAGGGTCAAGCAGCCACCACAGGCCTTGCCCTGCCACTTGATACAGCAGCCAAACATGGAGTAGCCAAGTTGGCATAGTCCTGACCCCCCCTTTACTACCTGAAAGTGTCATTCTGGTCATGAAAGGGTGGGGGTCCACTTTAACAGGCAGAGGTGTAGACTAAGGCTGTGGAGTCCCTGGGTGGTGTAAATGGTTAAGCACTTGACTGCTAGCCACAGGATTGGCAGTTCGAACCCACTCAGAGTTACCTCAGAAGTCAAGCTTGGCCACCTACTTCCAGAAGGTCAAAGCCTGAAAACATTACGGAGCAGCTCTCTGCACACACCATGTCACCATGAGTTGAAATTGACTTGATGGCAGCTAGTAACAGTGACATCACAGGCTAAGACAACAAAAGTATAGGCAACTAACATCATGACGAAAAAGACCCTCATCCCTGGTTTCAATATTAAGGTTAATATCTCGTGTTCTCTATTTGTTATACAGTTTCTTTGTGAGTCTACCTTCTGAAAAGTCAGATGTATGCACTGTTGGAATGGGTCATCTGGTTAGGGTCAGCTCAGTGTGGAGTCCCTGGGCCTTGTCTGTGTTCCTGAGTGTGTCATCTTCTCCCCCTGCCCCTGGAACCAGACCAGTCAGGCAGAACCCCAGCCTGTCATGTGCTGAGTGTCTGTAGGAGATTCCAGCCTTAACAAAACTTGGGGTTCTGGTCCCCGAGTTCCTGTAGTGGGGGTCTCCAAACCTCAGTGTGCCATAAAAGTCACCCAGGAACGTTTTTAAACATGGGTTTTTGGGTTCCACATTTGAAGTGTGATTCACATCAAGGGACTGTGAATGTGTGCCTTTAATTATAAGTCCAGTGCCTCTGATGTGAAGGCTTACCATGAGTAGGCAAACCTGACTTAGAGGTGGACTAGATTCAGGGCCACATCTGTCACTTTCAATGTCACGTCAAGAGTACAGAGCATATTTTTGACATTTATTGCATAGAACAAGAATATACTTCTTTGCTGCTGAAAATGACAAATAAAGAAAAACAAAGGAAACCACGCTACTGTTTTTATCGGGTTGGGTGTGAAAGGAGAGTTTCCTTAGACAGTGCTACAGATAAGAGGCCGTGTTATCTTGCACACCTGTCTGGGCTCAGAGCCTAACACTCAGGCTCACACCCTGCATTATCTTTATTACCTTTTTTATCTTTAACATCTTAATGTTGACCCAATCTGTTGTTATTAACCAAGGGATAGCCAGTAGAGTTAGAAATAATTTTTCTGTAACTTCTAGCTTGCCTTCTGGGCTTCTCTTCTTCCAATTGGACTCACTGTGTGGCCAGAACAGTCTGTCTACAAGTGAATCTGATTCTGCTCTATTCTGCTTATCCACCTTCAAGTACACCAACAGCCTTCAGGGTAAACCCTAAACTCCTAAGCACAGAAAGAGATCTGTTGTAATTTGGGCCCTATTTCTCTCTCTGGCATCTTCTCCTCAGCTTCCGCTGTTGACAGTCTCCACCTCTAAGTCTATATCCCCAGCTTTCTATTCCCTATTATACCCATCTCCTCCCACTTTTTTCCCTTGGCCAACTCTCCGATTCTTAGAAGTCACTTCTGAGGGAGAAGTTTTCTAGGAGCCCTGGTGGTGCAGTGGTTAAGCCCTCAGCTGCTAACCAAAAGATCAGTAGTTCAAACCTACCTGCCACTCTGTAAGAGCAAGATGTGACAGTCTGCTTCCGGAAAGAGCCTTGAAAAGCCTTTGGGGCAGGAAAGTTCTACTTTGCCTTATAGGGCTCTTATGAGTTAGAATTGGCTCAACAACATTTTTTTTGGTAAGGCTGAGTGAGAGGGCTCTGCGAGGTGCTTCTGGAGAATCTCAGCTTATTCTTGCAGCCTGCATGACATTGGACTAAAGCTGCTGGACTACTCCCATCAACTCCTGTCTCTAACCTGTGGTTTCTCTGAGGACAGGCTAATGTTTTATCCGTGTGGAATCCCCAGTGCCTGACATGTTGTTAGACACTCCATGGTACTCAATGGATGTTCTGAGTCAATGTCTGGAAGTGAATATTCCTGGCTCTACCACTTAGTTTTCATTCTCCGGCCGACACCTATTGATGTGTGCAGTCAAGTCGATTCAAGGCCAACCATTTCTTCTTTTCAGGCCTTGGGATTGGGCTTCTGAGTACCAGCTGGAGAAAATCACATAGCCGCGATGACTGAATTCACCTTCATTATCCACAGTTTCACTTTTGTGCTGCTGAAAATCCTTTTATTCATTCCCAGTAGGCATCTATGGTATTGGTCACAGCAGTGATTTCACTGTGTGCACTTCAATTCTATTCCCCTTTTCAGAGTGAAGCCTGACCATCTAATCTGGCCTCTGCTGGCTTTCCTTCCCAAGAGAAAATTTTCTCTTCTTGTCTAAGTGTAACTTTTCTACCCACTTCCTTGATTGCATCCCTAGAGTACCCTCTAACACTATGCTTTAGTGTAGGGTTTAGCATAGTGTAGAGATTAGTGTTCAATCTCTTACCTTTGATCCCTTCCTCTCATAGTCTCTTGCCCTTCAACTGCAAGCATGCTTATATCTGGCCCCTCCTAAAAACTATTACCACGCAATGCTTTTCTTTTCACGCTTCTTCGGTATCCATCCATCCACCCATCCACCCATCCACCCATCCACCCATCCACCCATCCACCCATCCACCCATCCACCCATCCACCCATCCACCCATCCACCCATCCACCCATCCACCCATCCACCCACCCACCCATCCACCCACCCACCCATCCACCCACCCACCCATCCACCCATCCACCCAGCCATTCATCCATGCATCCTCCATCATTCCATTGTTCCATTGTTCCATCCTTTTATCCTCCCATCCTTCCAATTCTCCACCCAGCAGTCGGTATGATATTTTAAGGATACAAGTTAACATCAGCTCACTTTATTGTTTAAAGCCATGCAGGAATTTCCTATGGTACTTAAGGCAAAATCTAAAGTCCTTCTTCACTGCTGCCTAATCTCCTATTGGCATCATGTGATCTGGCTTTGCTTACTTTGCTGGCTTCATTTCCTTTAGCCATTCCATTGCTCATCATGCTCCTACCACTTACCTTTTACTGTTCCTCGAATCTTTTCTCTTAGACATGTACGCTTTCTGTTCCCTCTCTCTGGGCAGCTGTTCTCAGAATCTTCATGGCTGTCTTCTTTTCATTCAGAGCTTGGCTCTGATACCACTTCTTCAGCAGAATTAGTCATCCAAGGATTTATCAGGGCAACATTTGTGAGAGACAATGAGGCAGGAACTGGGGATGGCTGGAAGAGCTCTCAGCCTCAGATGCTGTTCTGATCCCAGGTTACAGAGAGAGGAAAGGAGGTAGGCTGAGTGGTAGAGTCTTTTAGGAGAGCTCAACAAGTTAACTGGGAATCCCTTGAGCTAAATGTGCCCATCAGAAGAGTCCTACGTGTTCCAGGAATGGATCCGCTTTATAATATCCCTGCTGCCTCTGTTGTTGGCCTGGTTGGCCCATGAAAAGTATGCAAGTGAGAACACAGTGATGGATTTTGTAGCTAGGGCTGTGGGTCGACTATGCTTCCCATAGAGATTTGAGAGACTTATTTTTTGTGGCTTTTCTCTTAATATCTTAATTTTTTTTTTTTTTTTAAATAGGAGTCAATCTTTTATTTAGTCACACGGTGAACTCCAGGAGTAGTTTTAGTTCAAAGTTTAAAGGGTATTTCAGGGCATAGTTTTCAGGGATTCCCCAGGTCTCTGTCTATCCAGTAATCTGGCCTTTTAAAAAGACTTTTGTTTTGCTGCACGATTTTCCCCCATTTTGTCTTGGACCACCTATTACGGTCCTTGAAACCCTGGTGGTGTAGTAGTTAAGTGCTATGGCTGCTAACCAAAGGGTTGGCAGTTCCAGGGTGCTCCTTGGAAACTCTATGGGGCAGTTCTACTTTGTCCCATAGGGTTGCTATGAGTCAAAATCGACTTCGCAGCAGTGGGTAGTGGGATTGTGTCCCTGATCAGAAAGGTCAGTAATGGTAGCTAGGCACCATCTAATTCTTCTGGTGTCTGGATTGGTGATGCAATGGTGCTTGTAAACTCTTGATTCTCTAGACTTGTTTCTTCTTTGGTTACCTTCTTTTTCTTCTGTTCCAGACAAGTAGAGACCAGTAGATGGATCTTAGATGACTATTTGCAAGCTTTTAAGAACTTAGACACTGTTACCAAACTAGGACGTAGAATAAACTTTTAATATCTTATCGTGTACTTCTCACTTGTTCCCATCATCCTTGTTGGTCTTTTAAAGAACATTTATCTATGAAGGTTCCAGGTGAAATACTACCACCTCGAAGAAATTGTCTCTGAATACTTCAGCTTACATGATTCCCTTCTCGGAATTGTTATAGTAGGGACCAAAAGGTTAACCTTCACTTGCCCTCTGATGGTATGTTCTTTGTTAATTGTCTTTTTCCCAGCTCATCAATATGCTCCTTGGGGCCAGCATCATGTCCTATAGGTTTTTTATTTTCTTTTAAATTTTATTTATTCATTTTATTGTTGAGAATATGCACAGAAAAAGCACACACCGACTCCACTGCTTCTACATGTACAATCTGTGACATTGATTACATTTTTTGAGTTATGCAACAATTCTCACTCTTCTGAGTTGTTCCTCTCCCATTAAAATAAACTCATTGTCCCCTAAAGTCCCTATGTAATCTTTTGAGTTGCTGTTATAAATTTGATCTCATTATAGATGATTCTTAAAATAATGTAATGCTCAAGGCAGACATTCTTTATTAGTTAAGCTAAACTATTGTTTGGTTTTAAGAAGACTTCAGGGGGTATTTTTGGCTTAAAGTTTAAAGATTATCTCATGGCATAGTTTCAGGGGTCTATAGTTCTTTTAAAGCCCTGGTGGCACAGAGCTACAGTTGCTAACCAAAAGGTCAGCAGTTGGAATCCATCAACCACTCATAGGAAAACCCTATGGGAAGCTCTGCTTGGTCCTATATGGTCACTATGAGCTGGAATTGACTGAACAGAAACTAGTATGGTTCTTTTATATCTCTCATGGTGCTTACCATATGCTGTCCCATATGTCACTGGATGCATTTTGTCCCCCTTTTATTGCACTTTAGAAAAAACATAAGAACATACCAGTTTTATATTGGAAGAATTAGTACACAAATTGTTTTATGACACTGGTTAAAATCCCACAACACGTCAACACTGTTCCTTCTCAAACCTGGGCTCCCTGTTACCGGCTTTCCTGTCCCCTCTTGCCTTCTAGTCCTCACCCCTGGGATGGTATGTTCCTTTAAACTCATTTTGCTTTATGGGCCTATCGAATTGTTGGCTGAAGTATGAACGTCAGGAGTGACTTAATTATTGAACTGAAAGGGTGTTTGCGGGCCATACTTTCAAGGTTTTTCCATTTTCTCTCAGGCCCTAGTCTGGTTTTTCTTGTTGAGTTAGAATTTTATTCTACAAATTTCTACAGCTCTGTCTGGACCTCTCTGATGTGATTCCTGTCAGAGCGGTCAGTGTGGTAGCCAGGCATCGTCTATTTCTACTGGACTCAGTCTGGTGGAGGCCATTGTAGATGGAATCCCTTAGTCCTTTGGACTAACCTTTTCCTTGTATCTTTAGTTTTCTTCATTTTTCTTTGCTCCTGAAGGGGTGAGAAGGGTGGAGCATCCTAGATTGTCGTTTACAGGTTTTTAAGACCCAAGATGCTACTCACCAAAGTAGGACGTAGATCATTTTTTTTTTATAAAGTGTGTTATGACACTTCAGCTGGTTAGCCCCCAAGGTCATGGTCTGCACAGCCCTCAGCCCAGCAATTTGGTCCCTCAGGACATTTGGATGTGTCTATGCAGCTTCTGCGACTTTGCTTTGCAAGTTGTGCTGACCTCCCCAGTATCCTGTAGTGTCATACCCTTCACCAATGTTACCACTCACTTACTGTCTGTTCAGTGTTTTTCCATCTGCATCACTCCCTTCCTGTCTAACCATCAAAGATAGTTTCTTTATGTGTGTAAATCTTAGCATCAGTTTTTACAAGAGTGGTCTCATACAATATTTGTCCTTTCATGATTGTTTCTTTTAAAGTCTATTTTATCTGAGATTAGTATCGCAATTCCTGCTCATTTTTGACAGCTGTTTGCTTGATTTTTTTTTCCATCCTTTGATTTTTAACAAATTTATGTCTTTGTTTGTAAGGTATGTCTCTTTGTAGTTTTTTGGCTTTTAATCCATTCTGTCACTGTCTGTCTCTTTATGGGTACATTTAAATGATTTACATTGAGTGTAATTACAGATGCCAGCCAGCCAAGTGCTGTAATTATTGATAGGTGTGAATTTATTGCTGTCATTTTGTAGTGTTGACATTTTCTTTGTTCCTCTGATTTTCCTGTATTGAATCCCACTTATTTATAGATTTCTTTTTCAATATTTTATTTTTGTAGATTTTGTTTCTATTGAGACTTTGTTTTTCTTCTTTATTTTGATAAGTAAGTTTTTTAACTTTCTTTGCAGTTACCTTGGAATTACTCTTATCCTCCTAGGTTTGCACCAGTCTGTTACTACTTGGTATCACCTTGCTGTTCACAGCACTAAGAGGTTCCGTACTTGTACCATTTATTCTCTCTAACTGGTACAAGTACAGAACCTCTTAAGAACCTTTTTATTGTTCTGAGATTGTTGTCATTTACAGATTAACATATCTGGTTCCCTGTAATTCTTTTGGCTTCAGATAGTTCTTTAGAGTTCATTTCATAGTCTAGTATCTGTCTGGTACAATCTTGCATCCTAGACTCAGGTTGTGGTCTGATGCTGTTTGTTCTCAGACTGAAGAACTCCCTTTAATAATTATTATTGTTTGGTTTGGTTTTTATATATTCCTCTGATTTCTTTTTATCTGGAAATGTCCTAATTTCATGGCCATTTGTGAATGAAAGTTTTGCAGAATACATCATTCTTGGTTGACAGTTATTTTTCTTTCAAGGTTTTGTGTATGTCACCCCATTGACTTCTTGCCTGTGTCATTTCTGCTCAGTGATCAGAGTTTGGTCTGATTGCTTCTTCTCTGTATGTGACCTTTTGTTTTTCTGGAGCTGCTGTCAGAATTTTTTCTTTGTCTCTGGTTTCAGTGAGTGTGATTATGACATACCTTGGTGATTTTCTTTTATAGTCTATCCTATGTGGGGTACATTGAGCTTCTTGAATGGCCAGGCTTTCATTTTTTATGATATGAGTGAAGTTTTCTATCAGCAATTCTTCAGTGATCTTCTCTGTATTTTCCATTTTATCCCCCTGTTTTGGAATGCAGATCACTTGCAGTTTTTGCTTTTGACTGCATCCCATATAATTCTCACGGTTTCTTCATTTTTCTTTGTTCTTTTTTCTGATTTTTCCTTAGAGTTGTATTCAAGTATTTGTCTTCAATTTCACTGATCCTGTCTTCCATAATTTCATACCTGCTCTTCAGCCCTTTTATGACACTATCCATTTCTGAAATTTTGTTGCTTCTTTTTTGGATTTCTAATTGTTGCTTTTGTAAGATTACTTTTTGTAAAATGTATTTGGCTTTTTATTCCTGTATTGTTTTCCTGAATTCTTCTATGAATTTGTCTGCCTATTTGATGAAGTTGTCAATTTTTACCTCATTTTTCTCTGTGTTTGCTTCAACTCTTGGAGAGCTCTAAATGTTAGAGATTTGAATTCTTTGTCAGGTAGTTCTAGTGTCTTTTCTTCTGCTGGAAAGTCATCTGGTGTTTCATTTTGGATGCCCACTGGAACTAGCCTGTCCTTTTTACATTTTTTCTTTTTTATATAAGTTTTGACTTTTTTTATACTGTTCTTGTGGCATTCAGTAGTTATTTTCTTTGTTTATTGACTGTAGATCTGTTTGTTTTGTCCTGATTTTTTTCTTTTATTTGGTTATTCAGACCTGGCAGGCTGTGCATTTTTTTTTGTTTGCTGGTCTGTGGTCATGATACTTTTCATGAAAAGGAGAAGTAGGATGGATTGTTTGTGACATGTAATAGGGCTGACAAGACAGGTCAGGAATCAGTGCTGGGTTGGTTCCAGTAGGATCTGCCCGTGCTTCTCAGGGCTGCACTGTTCAGTGCACAGTGGAGGTAGACAGGAAGGAGGGGGAGGGTTGGGATGTGTGGAGCTCAGATGTAGATGGTAGAAAGGAGAGAGAAACAGGTGCCAAAAGCAAACAAAGAAAAAGAGTGCTAAGGGATCTTGCCATTGGAGTGGAGAGATGAGAAATGGAAAAATGGAGAAAAATGAAAAGGATAAAGAAAAAAATAAAAAGAAAAAAACCCAAAAAGATAAAAAAGAAAAAAAGTAACTAGACAAATATTTGGAAAAAAAAGAAAAGAAAGGTCCCTAGGGGCCCCCCTGCTGCAGCCCCAAAGGCTGGGGAAGTGCCTCACAGGTTGTACAGTACAGCCTGTCTAGAAGGGTTATATGTCACACAGTGCCAGGTATTCAGGAGACAGGAAAAGAAAGTAAGTATAGAGAGATCAGCATTCAGAAATGAGAAAAAGACAGAAAGCAAAAATGGGGGGTGAGGTGGGGTGGGGGACAAAGAAACAAGGCAGTGCCCTCAGGGATCTCACTGATATAGCTTTTCAGACTGGGGAAGTGCGTCTTAAGCTATGTAGTAAATACAACCCAGCTAGGGGATCCCAAACCATGAAAAGAATAGTAAAGTAAACAGAGAAAACAAAAGAAATCAAATCAAATCAAAACAAACAATAATGGGGGAAAGAAAAGCCCCAAGGATTGCACCAGCATGGTGTCATGGGCCAGTTGAGTGGTGCTTCCCAACCTTTCAAGAAGAAGCAAAGATGGCACAAGGAGCCAGGTGTTTGAGAGAAAGCAGGGGGAGGTGGTAGGAGGCATAGAAGAAACCAAAAGAAGCTTAAAAAGCCACACCAGCTATAGACAAATGGCACTCAGGGAGCTAGCCAGTGTGGGTGGGGAGAATCAAAGTGGCTCTGGGCCAAAGGAGTTTCCTCCTGGCCAAGAGATTGTGTCTACTGGGTGGCAGAGGAGATTGAATGAGGGAGGAAGGGTGGGGGTTTGGAAAGTCATATATCACTGGTTACCAGGTGATGTGTGTATGGCTGGGGGCTCCCTGAAGCTGTTTTGATGTGCTCCCTATCTTCTGATCTTCAGTTTGGATGGGGTGAATCCGAGAGGCATGGACACTGCACTTCTCAGCCAGCAGAGCAACTGCAGCTAGATGGGAAGTGTCAGAGGTAGAACAACAGGGAGAAGATGGGGACTGGGAAAATGTATATAGCTGGTTACCAAGTACCTTCTCTCCTGTTGGAATTTCTGTCAAGCTGCTTTCTCAAGCTCCCTGTCTGCCAATCTCTAACAGAAGTCCAGGATGGCAAATCCTTGTGTTAGCTGATGGGGGCTTCCACCTGAATCCCTTCTCACTCTCTGTTCTATGTCAGTTCTTTATTATTCCATTTGGTGTTTGGCTGAATTCTTTATCTCTTTGTTTGACACTTCAGGTCCCAGGATTGATGTTTTCTCTGCTTTACATAGTTTTTTGGATCTTTGTTGTGGACGAATTGCATTAGTGCTTCTGTCTATGATGCCATGTTGACCAGAAGTCCTCTTGGGTACATTTTTCTTGATTAGAGTACCCATTATTTGCCTGCTGAAACTACTCTTCTCACACCTTGAGCATACTGTTACATTTTTCCTTGGAATTTGAAATATAGCCACTGATTCTTGAAAGTTAAAATTGCAGTTGTAATTTTTGAAATAGATATAGAAATTAAACATACAGGACTATTCCGATTACTGCTTTTTCATGTGTGCTCTGGTAGATCGCCTCTCAAGGAATTTTTAAATTTAATCTAAGTTGCTAAGTTTGTGGGCATAGTGTGTAGTCAACACTTTCTTTCTTTTTTTTTTTTAAATTGCTTAGAATCTGTAATGATGCCATATCACTCATTCCCAACACTGGCAGTTTGTGTTTTCTCTCTTTTGTTCCTGATTAGTCTGGGCTAGCGATTTATCAATTTTGTTATTCTTCTCAAAAAGTCTGTTTTTAGTTTCACTGATTTCCTCTATTGTTTTGGTTGGATATTATTGATTTCTACTCTAATCTTTGAAAAAATTTTCTTTGTTCTTCCTACTTTTCCTGTTTTCTTAAGATGCAGTTTGAAGATACTGGTTTGAGACCTTTACATCTAAGTTATGTTTTAGCTGCATATTTCCTTTTTTCTTCCTACTTTGAGATTAATTTGCTCCTTTTTTTCTATTTTCTTGAAAAGCAGTTTGAAGACACTGATTTGAGACCTTTCTGCCTAAGTGATGTTTTAGCTGCATATTTCCTTGTAAATACTGTTGTAGCTGTATCTCACTTATTTTGATAAGTTGAATTTCTATTTTCACTCAGTTAAAAATACTTTCTAATTCCTCTTTAGGTTTGTTCTTTGGCCTGTGAGTAATTTAGAAGTGTGTTCTTTGGTGTTTTAGTTAGCTAGGGCTGCTCTAACAGAAATGCCACAGAGTGGGTGGCTTTAACAAAGGAAGGTTTATTCTTACACAGTCTGGTAGGCTACAAGTCCATGTTGAGGGGTCTGATCCAGGGGAAGGCTTTCCCCTTGTAGGCTCCGGGGGAAAATCCAGTACTGCATCAGTCTTTGTCCAGGGAGCATCATGGCGCAGGAACCTCAGGTCTGAAGGACGTGCTCTTCTCCTGGTGCTGCTTTCTTGATGGTATGAGGGTACCAATTCTCTACCTGCTTCCCTTTCCTTTTATCTCTTGTAGGATGAAAGGATTAAGGATGGTGCAAGCCATACTTCAGGGAAACTCCCTTTAGAGTGGAGCAGGCAGGTGATCTTATAAAGGAATTTACAGTCCCACCCTAATCCTTTGACATACAGCATAGGAAAACCACAAAGTGGAGGACAGTCACAAGATACTGGGAATCATGGCCCAGCCACATGGCTACACATATTTTGGGGGGGACACAATTCAGTCCATTCCAACTACTTAAGAAATTTTCAAATATTCTTCTGTTTTTGCTTTCTAATTTAATGCAGTTTGGGGTACACAACATACTTTATGTAACTATAATTCCTTTTAAGTTATTGAGATTTGTTTTGTGGCCCAGAATACTGTTTCTTTGGGTAAATGTTCATGTACACTTGGAAAGAATGTGTCTTCTGCTATTGTCAGGTGATCAATACATATGAATAGGGTTGAGGTAGTTGACAGCATTCTTTAGTTTTTCTATATACTTATGATCTTCTACTTGTTTTAGTTGTTGAGAGAAGGATATTGAGCCTCCAAATATAATTGTGATTTTGTTTTTTCTCCTTTTTGCTTTATGTATTTTGAAGTCTTATTAGATATAGATTTTGGATTTTTATGCCCTCTTTATGCAGGATGAGGGATAACAAGGGAGAAATAAGCTTTAATATATTAAGCTTCAGAAACTATGGAGGCCACATACACTTATTTTGTCACTATGAACTGACTTTATTAATTCTTGATAATATTCTTTGCTTGAAATCAGCTTTGTTTGATATTTATATAGCTACTTCAACTTTATTTTGATTGCAGAAGCTTGGTATATTCTTTCTCTTTTTATATTTTTAATTCTTTTCTTTTAAGTGATTTTTGTCTTTATTTTTAAAGTGTTTTTCTTATAAGCAACACATAGCAGAGTTTTTTTTTTTTTTTTTTTTTCCCTCCCACCTAGTCTCTGTCTTTTGATTGGGACTTTATAACACTTATATTTAGTGTGATTATTAATGTGACCACATTTAAATAAATACACCATCTTGCCATTTGTACTCTATTTGTTCGTCTGTTATTTGTTCTCTTTTCCTTCTTAAAACAATTTGTTCTCTAGATGAAGATTTACAGAGTATATTAGTTTCTCTTTAAATAATTAATACAGACATTGTTTTGTGACATTGGTTGCCAACCTTCCAATATGTCAACACTTTCCTCTTCTAGACTTTCGATTCTCCATTTCCATTTGTCCAGTTTTCTGTGCCCTATTGTCCTCTCATCTTTGTCCTTGGGTTGATGTGTCCATTTAGTACTGTATACATGGTTGAGCTGTGTATTATTGTCTTGTGAGCCTGTCTAATTTTTGGCCGAAGGGTGAACTTCAGGTGTGAATTCAGTACTGAGTTAAAAGGGTATCTGGGAGCCATATTGTCAAGGTTTTTCCAGTTCTCTGCTGGTCTGGTAAGTCTGGTCTTTTTTTGTAAATATGAATTTTGTTCTACACTTTTTCCAGCTCTGTCTGGGACCCTCTATGGTGGTCCCTGTCAGAACTTTTGTTGGTGGTAACTGGGTACTATGTAGTTATGCTGGATTCAGTCTGCTGGAGGCTGTAGTAGTTGTAGCCCGTCAGTACATTGGTCTTCCTCATTCTCCATTGCTCCTGAAGGGATGAGACCAATGAAGTGTCTTAGATGGTTGCTCACAGGCATTTAAAGTTGTATATAGAACATTTTTTTTTATGTCACTCCAGTTGAGCTAGATGTCTCCCAAAATCATGGTTTCTAGCCCTGAGTCCACTATTTTGGCCCCTCAAGTAGTTTGGATATATCTATGAAGCTGCTTTGACTTTCCCTTGGTCAAGTTGTGCTGACTTCTGCAGTACTGTTTACTGTCTTATCCTTCACCAAAGTTATCACTTACCTGTTGTCTAGTTAGTGTTTTTCTGTCTAACTCCTCCCCTCTCTAGTAACCATCAAAAGTGTTTCTTTCTGTGTGGAAACCTCTGCGTAAGTTTTTATAACTGCGGTCTCATACAGTGTTTGTCCTTTATGATTGATTTATTTCCTTCAGCATAGTGCTAGAATTATTCACATTCTGAGGTGTTTCACGGATTCATCATTGTTCTTTACGGGTGTATGGTGTTCTCCTGTGTTTATCAATTCATCTGTTGACGGGCATGTGTATTTCCATCTTTTTGCTATTGTGAATAATGCTACAATGAATATGGGTGTACATGTATCTATTTGTATCTTATTTCTCTAAGATATGTTCCTAGGAGTGGATTTACTCGATTGCATGTTACTTCTGTTTCTAGCTTTATAAGGAAGCACCATGTCATTTTCCAAAGTGGTGGCAGCATTTTGCATTTCCACCAGAAATGCGTAAGAGTTCCAATCTTCCTGCAGCCTCTCCAACATTTGTTATTTTCTATTCTTTTGACTAGTGCCAGTAACGTCAGAGTGAGATAGTGTCTTGTAGTTTTGAGTTGTATTTCTCTACAAGTTGGAATTGATTTCACAGCAATGGGTTTTTAAAATTTTTTTTTTTTTTTTTGGTAATAGCTAGTAATCATGAGTGTTTTCTTACATGCCTGTTAGCCACCTGAGCATCTTCTTTGGTGAAGGTCTCTGCCTTCTTTTTGACATATTACATTTTATCTCCTTTGTTCACTTAGTAGTACTATATCTTTTTTTCTATTTTGTGGTTGTTTTAGGATATATACTATACATCTTTAACTTACTACAGCATATGTTTAAATAACATTACTTCATGTTTAGCACAAGAACCTTGCAATACTACATGCCTATCCCCTTCTTTTTGGTCATACATTTTACTTCTATTTACATGACATTATATGTTATTATTATTTTTCCCTTAAGCAGTTATTTCTTTAAAGAGATGTTAGTATTAAACAAAGGTCTTTTTTACTCTTATATTTACCCATATTTTATCTTTCTGGTGTTCTTCATTTCTTTGTACAGATTCATATTTCCATCTTATATTATTTTTTTTTCCCCTAGCTTAAAAGACTTCCTTTAATAGTTCTTACAGTTCAGTTCTGCTGGTGATGAATTATTTCAGATTTTAAGTGTTTAAAAAAGTATTTCACTCATTTTTCAAAGTTATTTTTATTGAGTATAGACTTCTAGGTTGACAGTCTTACTTCTTTAAAGGTTTCATTCCATTATCTTCTGGTTGGCATTGTTTTCAATGACAAGTCAACTGACATTCTTATCTTTGCTTTTCTGTACATAACGTATTATGATTTTTTTTTCTATTTTAAAGATTTTTCTCCTTAATACTGGTTTTGGGCAGTAGATATGAAAATTTGATTACCATGTGCCCTCATGAAGTTTTCCTCATATTTCTTGTGCTTTGGGATTTTTAAGCTTCTTGAATCCTCTTCATGTTGTGTTACTGTTTGATGTTGTTGAGTCAATTCTGACTCCTAGTAAACCTATGTACAACAGAACAAAACAAGGCATGGTTCTTCCCTATCCTTATAATTGTTGCTAAGTCTGAGTCCACTGTTACAGAAACTGTGTCAGTCCATTTATTTAAAAGTATTCTTTTTTACTGCCCTTCTGCTTTATCAAGCTTGCTCTCCTTCTCCAGGGACTAGTCCCACCTGATGACATGTCAAAAGTACATAAGATGTTCTTGCTATCCTCCCATCTGAGGAGCATTTTGGCTATACTTCTTCCAAAACAGATTTGTTCATTCTTCGGGCAGCTCGTGGTCTATTCAATATTTTTCACCAACACCAGAATCTGGAGCCATCAATTCTTCTTCATTCTTCCTTATTCTTTGTCCAACTTTTGCATGCATATGAGGTGAGTGAAATACCATGGCTTAGATCAGATGTACCTCAGCCTTCAAGGTGATGTCTTTATTTTTTAACACTTCAATGAGGTCTTTTGCAACAGATTTTCCCATTGCTGTGCGTTGTTCGATTTCTTGATTGCTGCTTCAGTATGTGTTCATTGTAGACACATTTAAAATGAAATCCTTGACAATTTCAATGTTTCTCCTTTTATAATGGTGTTACTTATTCGTTCAGATGTGAGGTGTAGTTCAGTTATGTTGAAGTGTAATCCATACTGAAGGCTATAGTTTTTGAACTTCATCAGTGTTTCAAGTCCACTTCACTTTCAGCAAGCGAAGTTGTATTAGCTGTTTATCTTCCATAAGTGAATGAGTTTTCCTCCAATCTTGAGTCTGCATTGTTCTTCATATAACCAGTTTCCCAGATGATTTGCTCAGCATACGCATTGAATGAGTGTGGTGAAAGGGTACAATCCTGATGCATACATTTCTTGATTTTAAACCATGCAATAGCCCCTTTTTCTGTTCAAATAACTACCTCTTAGTCTTTGTATTGTGACTTTGACCTTTATCTTTTTTTTTCCCCCATCTCTTCTCATCTCTCTGTTCCTTTCTGGATTACAACAAATGTATATTAGTCTACTTAAAGCTGCCCTGCAGCTCACTGATGATATGTTCTTTTTTTTGCTTCATTGTGTTTCATTTTGGATAATTTCTCTTACTATGTTTTCCAGCTAATTAATAATATTTTCTGCAGTGTCTGATTTACTGTTAATTCAGTCCAGTGAGTTTTTATGTCATGCATTGTATTTTTAACTCCTAGAAGATTAATTCAGATCTTTTTGTATATTTGCCATGTTGGGGCTTAGTAGGCTCCATATTTCTTCTTCCTTTTTGACTATATAGAGTGTAGTTAAGTCACTATTTAATGTCTTCATCTACTAATTCTTTTATTTATAAGTTTTTTTTCTATTTATTTTTCCCCTGCATTATAGCTTTTCTGTGTGCTTGATTTATCACTGTTTTTTTATATTTCATGCCCTGATAATTTTTGGTTGGATGCCAGACCAAGTGAATTTTACCTATTGGATAGTTTTTCTGAGACACTGAACAATTATATGGAAATGGTTCAAAAGCTTGCTTTTAAGATTTTTAAGGAGATACAGGAATCTAGGTTTAATTTTTCCAGCTGCTGAGATAAAACTCTCCTGAATGTTCTACCTGGTACTCCTGGTTGTCCATCATGGATGACGGGATCATGAACAATTACAATTCAACGTAAACTCCAGGGACTGTTCCCTCTGCTTCTTCTGTGTAGTTCTTCCTGTAGCCTTCCTAGTATTAGGTAGTTTTCTTACATGCATTTGCCTGTCAGTGCTCAGCTGAAGAGTTACCAGCATTCTCTCTCTGTTCAGCTCTCTGTTCCTCAGTACTTTACCCTGTAAACTCTGTCTGGTTTCCTCTGCTTACAGCTCCATCTTCTAAGCCCAGACTGCATGGATTCTGCTCCACCCGTCTTCACTGCACTGTGGTCTAGAAACTCTCTCCAGGCAAAAGCTAGGGCAAACAAGGCTCACTTCCCATGCTTCTTCTTACTTGAGAGTCACTTTCCTGTGTTGCCTGATATCTAATTTCTGAAAACTCCTCTCCATTTATTTAGTCCAGTTTTTAGTAGATTCAGTGGAAGTGTGAAATCTGGTCCCTGTTAGTCAACCGTAGCTAGTAGTGGAAGTTCATTAGCATAGTTACGTATTGCCCACCCTCTGCCTGCTCCTGCATAATAATGTGGTTTAATTTTAGCAGAATATTTGATTCTGTTCAAGACAGTGAAGGAGACTTTAGCTCAGTCCTTGGAGTTCACAGTGAGGGTTTTAAGTACGTCATTAAGTACTTAAATTTTGTCATCCAAGAAACACATGGAAACAAAAAGTATAATCTCTACCTTATGATGTTTGAAATATTAGGCTCATAAAGACTTCACTGGTGAAGTCTTTCCTGGTGAATACTTCCTGAATAAACCAAGGGCTAGTTCCAAAGCTGGGGGAAAAGGAAGGAGTAGATTCCTGACAGCATAATCAACACCACATTTGGAGACTCCCTCAGGGCCACCAATGAACTCCACCTCTGACTAGTAGACAATTTCAAGTTTTCTTGGGTGTTACTGAAGTACATAAATCTCTTTGAGATTGATTCTAACTGTAATTTTCCTGCCAAGTTCCAGAAGCTATTGTAATTAACCACAGAGAGTTATCTTTCCAGTCTGCCTGGGCACCCTTGTTCCTTTTGGATTTGTTAGACTTGCCAGCTCACTTTTATGCTTGAAGCCCTTTCCCCATAGATATGTAGTTTCATCACTGAGTATTTAGTTTGGTTATCTGGTACTACTCTAACAGAAAAACAAAGAGTGGATGAGTTTAACAAAGGAAATGTTATTCTCACACAGCCTGGTAGGCTGCAAGTCTGAATTCAGGATGTCTGCTCCAGGGGAAGGCTTTCCCTCTGTCAGCTCTGGAGGAAAGTCCTTGTGTGGCATCAGTCTTTGTTCAGGGAGCACCTGGGCACAGGAACTTCAGGTCTGAAGGACTTGCTCTTCTCCTGGTGCTGCTTTCTAGATGATGTGAGATTCCCAATTCTCTGCTTGCTTCCCTCTCTTTTTATTTACCATAGGATGAAAGAATAAAGGGTGATAAAAACCACTCTCCAGGGAAACTGCCTTAGCAAGGGTGTTGCAGTCCCACACTAATCGTCTTTTCACATAATCATTCTATGTGTTAGCCACAGGCAGAGATTAGGATTTAGAGCATCAGAAAATCACAAAATAGAGGACAATCACAGAATACAGAGAATCCTGGCCCAGCCAAGTTTCTACATATATTTTTGGGGGGACACAATTCAATCCACGACACTATTCATTTATTTGTGTGTGGAAGGCTTTTCATGTCTTCACACAAAAAGCTAAGTCATTTTAAACTGGGATAAAAACATCCTGGGCCACGTCTCCTAAGTCCACGTGGCTCTTGTCAAGGCAGCCTCCAGCTCCCTAATCTTTGTGTTTGGGAGGCAGGAAAAGCACAGGACTATGGCTCAGGAGAGCTACATTCTGTCCTGAGTTTTCCACCAATACACAGTGTGACCCTCAGAAGTTATTTAACTTCTTTTTCTCTGGGCTTCTGTTCTCTCAAATGAAGTGTATATTAATGAGAGTTCATGAGAAACACACAAACTAGTTTACATGAATTTTCTCATTTGATCATCACGGTGACTCATTTTAAAGATTTGTTTTTATTCCCATTTTGTGGCTAATGAAACTGGGGCTCAGAGAGTTTGAGTTTAAGCAATATGGTTAGCTAATGAGTGGCAAAGCTGGGATCAAAACTCAAGTTTATCTAGTAAATTACAAGATTAGGTTACCTTTAAGGTTCTTTCCGTTTAGAATGTCATGAATATATCTGACTGTGTCAGTCACTGTGTTTTATGGTGTGTGAGCTTCAGAGTTACATAAATATAAGAACTTAAAATCACTACTATTTATTGGAGGCCTAAAACATGTTGTCAGTCTGTACCTTGCTTCTAGAGAATGTCTCTTTTCTCTGTTTATTCCTTCTGAAATTCCAGTTAGATATTTGTTGGACATTTTCATTTTACTCTCCATGTACTTTGACCTCTTTTGCTCTTTCTATGCTGCATTCTGGAAATGCTGTGGCATAGTGGTTAAGTGCTATGGCTGCTAACCAAAAGGTTGGTGGTTTGAACCCACCAGGCACTCCTTGAAAACTCTATGGGGCAGTTCTATTCTGCCTTATAGGGTCTCTATGAGTCAGAATCAACTCACTTGCAATGGGTTTGGTTTGGTTTAGTTTGATTTATGCTGTGTTCTGTGTAATAGTCTCGGTTTAACTTCAGCTTATTAATCCTTTAGCTTTGTCTAATTTTCTATTTAACTCATTGACCAGGATGTTGTAATTTCATTGATCATGCTTTTACCATTATAAGGTTTACTTTTTTAAGTTTATCTTTTTTTATTTTGATTAAGTGAAAGTATACAATCCAAGTCAATGTTACATACCCACCCCTCTACAGCTCTATCTGCTCTCCCTACCCTGTGATAGCACACCCGTCCTTTTCACTCTTTACTACTACTATCCTCCCAATGGACACTGGTCCCCTCCTTCTGACCTTTTCCTCTCCTTTCTGGAAGAAATCAGTAGGACAGCTCTCTGTAAGTGTATGAAACCATAAAGAACACACACCACATACTCACACTGTGTCTCTGAGTCCAGTTCATTCTTAGTCTGAAGTGTTGACCTCAGTAGTGGCTTCAGGTCTGCGGCAGTAGTAAGTCTAAGGGCCATGTTCCCAGGGGACCCTAGAGGTTGGCAGACCATCAATTCTGGTCTTCTAGTAGAGTTTTTGGACTACACACCTCTTTTTCTTGTGTTATATAAGGGACTGTACATTGTGTCCCCTGTAAAGGCTGTCTTTGGTGGTGGCTGGGCACCATCTGGTTCTTCTTGTGTCATGCTGATGTAGTTCTGCCAATTATATAGGTCCTTCTATCTCCTAGGCTCATTTTGCCTTGTGTGTTTGATGTTCATGGTTGTCATCTGTTCCAGGTGAATTGGGACCAACTGATGTTCCTCAGACGGCAGCTTGTTAGCTTTTGAGACCCCAGATGGCACTCACCAATATGGGGTGCAAAAGACTCTCTTAGCAAAAGGCAGTTATACCAGTTGACCTTGATGTTCCCTGAAAACATGGTCCCCAAACCCCTGTCCCTGCTACTCTATCTTTTGAAATATTGGATTGAATTTAGAAAACCTTTAAGTTTATGTTGCAGTCCAGGTATGCTGATCTGCCTTCTACTGAGTACTGTCACACCCTTCACCTAACCAAATTTCTATCGACTGTCTAATCTGTGACCAACTCTCTCCCTCCATCCCTGTCCTTGTAGCCATCAGTCTTTCCTTCTGTGTGCAAGTCCTATCCTAAGTCCTATAACAGTGGTCTTATATAATACTTGTCCTTTTGCGGCTGACTGATTTCACCCAGCATAATGTCTTCTAGTTGAAACCAGGTTATGAGATGCTTCCTAAAATCATCATTGTTCTTTATCATTACACAGTGTTCCATTGTGTATATATATACCATAGTTTGTTTATGCATTCATCTGTTGATGGGCACCTAGGTTCATTCCATCTTTTTGCTATTGTGTACAGTGCTGCAATAACCATTCGTGTTCATGTATCCATACATGTGACAGTCCTTATTTCTGTAGGATATATTCCAAGCAGTGGGATTGCTGGATCATATGGTATTTCTATTTCTAGCTTTTTAAGAAAGTGTTCAATTGTTTTTCAAAGAGACTATGCCATCTTACATTCCCACCAGCAGAGCAGGAAAGCTCCAATCTCTGCATAGCCTCTCCAGCATTTGTTGTATTATGTTTTTTGGATTATTGCCAGCCTCGTTGGGCTGAGATAGTTTCTCACTGTAATTTTGTATTTCTCTAATAGCTAATGATTGTGAGCATTTCCTCATGTGTCTTTTGGCTGCCTGGATGTCTTCTTTGGTGAAGTGTCTGTCCATCTCCTTTGAGCCTTGTTTAATTGAGTTATGTACCTTTTTCTGTTGATATTTTGCAGTATCTTGTAGATTATGGAAATCAGATGTTGATCTAATACATAGTTGCCAAATGTTTTTTCCCATTCTACAGGTAGCCTTTTAATTCTCTTGATAAAGTTTTTGGATGAGCATAGGTGTTAAGTTTTAGTAGTTCCCATCAATCTATTTTCTCTTCTGTTGTTTGTACATTATTGGTCAGATTTTGTAGTCTGTCTAAGTCTTGTGTTAGAACTTCCATTGTTGTTCCTATTTTTCTTGCATGCTCTTTGTTGATTTAGGTTTGCTATTCATGTCTTTGATCCATTTTAAGTTAGTTTTTGTGCAAGGTGTGAGATATGGGTCTTCTTTCAGTTTTTTGCAGATGGATATCCAATTTTGCCGACATCAGTTGTAAAAAGAGCATGTTTTTACCCAGGTTTACAACTTTTGGGCCTTTGTCAAATATCAAGTGTTCATAGGAGGACAGTAATATTTCTGGATTCTCTATACTGTCCCATTGGTCTATATATCTCTTTTTATACCAGTACCAGGCTGTTTTGACTACTGTGGCAGTGTAATAGGTTCTAAGGTCAGCGTTTTGGTCAGTTAGTACTACTGTAACAGAAATACCACGAGTGGATGGCTTGAGCAAAGAAAAGTTTATTCTTACAGTCGGTAGGTCGTAAGTCTGAATTCAGGGAGTCAGCTCCATGGGAAGACTTTTCTTCTTTGTAGGCTCTAGAGGAAAGTCCATGTGTTACATCAGTCTTTGGTCAGGGAGCATCTTGGCACAGGAACTTCAGGTCTGAACGACATGTTGTACTCCTGGTGATGCTTTCTTGATGCATGAGGTTCCCAACTCTCTGCTTGCTTTCCTTTCTTTTCCTTTTATATCTTGTAGGATAAAAGGATAAAAGTGATGCAAGCCACACTCCAGGAAAACTCCCTTTGTACTGGAGCAGAGGGATGACCTTACAAAGGATTTACAGTCCCATCCTAATCATTTTTAACATATAGCATAGGAAAATCACAAAATGGAGTATAGTCATAAAATATCAGGAATCATGGCCCAGCCAAATGGCTACAGATTTTTTTATGGAACACAATTTAATCTATGATATCCTACCCATTGTGCTCTAAAAAAATCACATCTTTGTAACATGTAAAACATACTTCCTCCATCACAGCGAAAGTTTAGGAATTCCTCTTTAACTGAAATGTAGAGCACAAGCTATCTGTTTTCAAAATATAATAGGTGAAGTCAAGAGGAAAGAAGGCATTTAACAGGCAACAAGCAAGTTAATGGAACGTATCACATTACTGTAGCTCTCAAAGCTTTGAAAATAATCTTCCATTCTCTGAGACACTTTATACAATGGCCCTACTCTCCGGACTCCAGCTATCAGTCACTCTCTCCAGATTTTGAGTGGAAGCCCCCAATCCTGTACTACCTTTCTACCTTTCTACTACCCACTGGGACAGAAACTCTCGCTCCCTTGTTTTCAGGCATATAATTTTCCAAGTCCACATGAATGGTAATGCCACAATTAGAAACATCAGGGGCTGTGGCTCCACCCTTTCAAACCCCTGAGGTTATGGCCATACTTTTGAGACTGAGGTGGCTCAGCTTCTTGTACTCTTCATCTTTTCAGCTTCTGCTTCCTTTGGCCTCATGGCCTGGGCCTCAGGCCTGCATCTGTCCTGCTGGAGAAAATGTTCCAAAGCTCCACCAATTCAAGTGCCCAGAGGTACCCCACTCTGCCAGGAAGCCTCTGTGCACAGGCACTTAGCTTTCTCTCACTGTAGGACAGCACCAGAGCTGTCTCACACTGGTCTGGTTCAGCTGCTGTCTGTCCCTTGCTGCTGCCACTGGTCCTGTGCTGCTTGTTTGTCTTCGATCAGGGAGCATCTTGGCACAGGAACCTCAGGTCTGAAGGACATGTTGTACTCCTGGTGCTGCTTTCTTGATGGTATGAGGTTCCCAGCTCTCTGCTTGCTTTCCTTTCCTTTCCTTTTATATCTTGTAGGATAAAAGGATAAAAGTGATGTGCCTTCACTGGTGTTAACAGTTCTTGGTTCCTTTTGAGTCCTCCATCCATTCACAGTTTCAAAACTGCTTCCACATGTTAGGTATTTATTAGAGCAGCACCCCACTCTCTCGGTATCCAACTCTGTTTTAGTCAGCTGTTGGTGCTCTAACAGAAATATCACAAGTGTTTAGCTCCAGGGGAAGGCTTTCTCCAATGGCACTGGAGAAGGATCCTTGTTGTCAATCTTCCCCTGGACTGGAGGCTTTTGAGGCACAGGGACCCTGGTCCTTTCCAAAGGATGTGTTCAGCTCCTGGTACTGCTTTCTTTCTGATGGTATGAGGTCCCCAAATCTCAGCTTGCTTCCGTTTCTTTTTATATCTCAAGAGACGGCCTCAAGGCACAAAACAAACTTACACATTGAATCTTGCTCTACCAACACAGTTGCTGCCCATCTACCCTCATTAACATCACAGACACAGGAATTTCAACTTGGAGGAACACCACACAATATCAGGAATTATGGCACAGCCAAATTGTTACAGATTTTTTACAGAACACAGTTCAGTCCATGTCAGTGAGGTAGTGTGAGGCCTCCTCTTCTTCAGTAATGTCTTACTTATCCGGGGTTTCCTCCCTTTCCAAACAAAGTTGGTGATTTGTTTCTCCATCTCATTAAAAAACAACACCAGAACTTGTACTGAGAGTGCATTGTATATGTAGATAGCTTTGGGTAGAACAGCTATTTTCACAGTGTTAAGTCTTTCTATCCATGAGCAAGGTACGTTTCTCCACTTAGGTAAGTCTCTTTTGGTTTCTTGCAGTTGGGTCTTGTAATTTTCTCTGTATAAGTCTCTTACATTTCTGGTTTGATTTATTCCTAGGTATTTTATTTTCTTGGAGGCTATTGTAAATGGTATCGATTTGGTGATTTCCTCTTTGATGATCTCTTTGTTAGTGTAAAGGAATCCTCCTGATATACTTTTGTTTATCCTATATTCTGATATTTTGCTGAACTCTTCTATTAGTTCCAGTAGTTGATGGATTCTTTAAGGTTTTCTGTGATAAGATCAGATCATCTGCAAATAAGGATATTTTACTTCTTCTTTACTGATGTGGAGGCCTTTTATTTTTTTGTCTTATCTGATTTCTCTGGCCAGAACCTTTAGCATAATGTTGAATAGAAGTGGTAACAGTGGGCATCCTTGTCTCACTCCTGTTCTGAAGGGGAATTCTTTCAGTCTGTCTACATTCAGGATGATGTTAGAAGTTGGTTTTCCATAGATGCCCCTTGTTATGTTGAGGAGTTCCCCTTCAATTCTTATTTTGTTGGGAGTTTTTAACGTGAATGGATGTTAGACTTTGTCAAAATTGTTGCTTTTCTGCATCAGTTGATAAAATGAGTTGATTTTATCCTTTGTGTTATCTATGTGATTGATCACATTAATTATTTTCCTAATGTTGAACCAATCCTGCGTCTTTGGTATGAATCCTACTTGGTCATGATGAACTATTTTTTGATACACTGTGGAATGCTGTTGGCTAGGATTTTGTTGAAGATTTTTGCATCTAGGTTTATGAGTGATATTGGTCTGTAATTTTCTTTTTTTGTAGGATCTTTCTCTGGCTTAGGTATCAGGGTCATGCTGGCTTCTTAGAATTAATTTGGAAATGTTCATTCCTTTTCTATGTTGTGAAATAGCTTCAGTAGTATTGGAATTATGTCCTGTCTAAAAGTTTGGTAGCATTCTCCTGTGAGGCCATCCGGACTGGGACTTTTTTTGGTTGGTAGTTTTTTGATAACTTTTTCAATCTCTTTGTGATGGATTTATTAAGTTGTTCTACATCTCTTTGTGATAATTTTGTTAGGTGATGTGAGTCTAGAAGTTTGTCCATTTCCTCTAGGTTTTCAAATCTATTGGACTATGATTTTTCATAGTATTCTGTTATGATATTTTTAATTGCTATTGGGTCTGTTGTCACATCTCCCAACTCATTTCTTATTTGTGGCTATTTGTTGACTCTCCTGTTTTTCTTTTGTGAGTTTAGCCAAGAGTTTATCACTTTTGCTGATCTTTTAAAAAAACAGCTTTTGGTTTTGTTAAGTCTTTCAATTGTTTTTTCTGTTTCTAATTCATTTAGTTATACTCCAATCTTTATTGTGTTTTTTCTGGTGCCCCAGGGGTTCTTTTGTTGTTCTTTTTCTGCTTGTTCGAGTTGTAGGGTTAATTCTTTGGTTTGGACCCTTTCTTCATTCCAGGTGTGTGCATTAATAAACTGACCTCTGAGCACTGTTTTTGCTATATCCCATAGGTTCTGGTAAGATGTGTCTTCATTTTCATTTGATTCCGTGAATTTCTTTATTGTGTCTTTGATTTCTTCTATAACTCATGAATTTTTGAGGAAAGCATTGTTCAGTTTCCATGAGTTCAAATTTCTACGCCTGTTTTCTTCTACTGACTTCAACTTTTATAGCTTTGCAGTCTGAGAAGATGCTTTGCAATAATTCAGCAGTTTGTACTTTGTTGAGTCCTGCTTTATGGGCTAATGCATGGTCTACTCTGGAGAATGTTCCATGTGCATTGGAAAATAAAGTGTACTTGTCTGTTGTTGGGCTAAAAGTTCTGTGTGTGTCTACGAGGTTGAGTTGGTTTATTGTCACAATAAAATCTTCTATATCTTTACCGATCTTTTTTCCAGATGATCTATTCCTTACTGAAAGTGGAGTATTGAAGTCTCCCACTATTATTGTGGAGTGATCTGTCTCGTTTTTCAATGTTGTGGGTGTCTGTTTGATGTATTTGATATTGGGTGAATAAATAGTTAATATTGTTACATCCTCCTTATGTATTTAACCTTTAAGCAATAAATAGCAGGCATCCTTGTCCATGATGGTGGATTTTACTTTAAAATCTATTTTATCTGAGATTAATATTGCCACTCCTGCTCTTCTTTGCATGTTGTTTCTTGACATATGTTTTTCCATCCTTCAATTTTCAGTTTGTTCATATCTCTGAATCTAAGGTGTATTGCTTATAAGTAGCATATAGATACATTGTGTTTTTTGATCCAGCCTTTTGCCGTCTGTTTATTGGAGCCTTCAGTACATTTACAGTCAATGTAATTATTGATAGATATGTATTTAGTGTTGTCATTTTGGAGCCTTAGTTTTTGTGTTGTTGACATTTTCTTTGTTCCACTCAATATTCTGTTCTGGGTCATTTTTTTCATAGGTTTTCTTTTCATCTTTTTCAGTGTTGATTTTGTGTCTGTATAATTCTGTATTGTGTTTCTTGTTTTCATATGTAGTCTTGTTAGTTTGCTTTGCTGTTACCCCTTTGTTCTCGCCTAATGTTTTCTGTGTAAACCAGTTTTAACTTCCTTACATCTCCTTAACGTCCTCTGCATCTGAAAGGGCTATGAATGTTGTAACGTATCCCTCCTTGTACTGTAATATTGTCATAATTTACCTGTTGAATGCTCTGTTTCTCTAATTTTAATATTTTATCTTTGATTGAGGTTTGTGACTTCCCCGACTGACTAGGACTCTGGATGTTGTGTCTTGCATTGCATCCTTGTATATACATCTGGTGTTATTGATTTTCTAATCTAAGAACTTCCTTCAGTATTTCTTGTAACTTCAGCTTGGTTTCTGCAAAGTCTCCAAACTTCTGGTTCTCTGAGAATGTCCTAATTTTACCATCATATATGAAAGACAGTAGGATATGTATTTCTCAGTTGGAAATTTTTTCCTTGAAGGCTTCATGTGTGTCATCCCCTTGCCTTCTTGGCAACAATGTTTCAGCTGAGAAGTTGGAGAACATTCTACAAAGCTTCTCTTTGTATATTAGTTTCTGTTTAAGCCTAGCTGCCTTTAAAAGCCTCTCCTTATGTTTCATTTTGTTAAGCTAGGGTCACGATGAGTCAGATCTGACTCGATGGCACTTGGCTGGCATCTTATTTTTGGTTTCTACCTTTTGTGGAGTTTGATGAGTGTCTCAAATAGCTATCTTCTCTTCTTTCATGATGTCATCATCTTTTCAACAATTTTCTCTGTATTTCCTGCTATCCCTTCCTGTTCTGAAACTCCAGTTACATGTGAATTGTTCCTCCTGATAGAGTACTTCATGATTTTTAATGATTTTTCTTGATTCTTTTATCCGATTTTTCTCCTCATAAGTGCTGGTATCAATTGCTTTATCTTTAATCTCAACTATTCTGCATTTCATTTCCTCAGTCCTGCTTTTCTGGCTTCACATTGAATTATGTAACTCTGTAATTTCATTATTGATCTACTGAGTATCAAATCATTGATCTTCTAGCAGTTCATGTATCTTGTGCAAGTTTTCATTTTTTCTGCTGTACTTTGCTTAATCTCTAGAAGAGTTCTATATATAATTCTTTTGTATTCTGCCTGCAATAATTTCAGGAAGGATTCTTCATCTGAGATGTTTCTTTGATTCTTTATTTTGGGAGTTTTCTTGAGCCATGGTGGTTTGCTTCTTTAAGTAGTTATACATAGATTATTATCTTCATGTCATCAGAAAATTGCTAAGCTTCTCCAGTGACACATCAGCAGAAGTGAGTGAGTAAGGGTGCTGCTAGTCTTGGTTGGCAGCTATCACTTTATTCTCTAGGTGCAACTGTCTTAAATGGAACTTTTCTGGTGAGGGAGATGCAGCCCAGCAGTGCTGTGCAGGTTGACAGCCAGCTCCAGGTGGGCCCCCTGGGGTGGTAGGCCCTGCCTCCTGGCTGACAAAAATGGCGACCTACTTGTGTTGACTCTCTGGAATCACACCAGCAGACGTATAACTCAGAGAAGGGAAGAGGGGAGGGTGCTGCCATACTCTGCCACCAGCCACCACTGCATTCTCTAGATGCAATTGTTATAAAAACTGCTTCTCTGTTGAGACAGGTGCTGTCCAGCAGCGGCTGGTACCAGCTGTGCCTTCAGGGGTGGCAGACTCTGCCTGGTGGCTGACAAAGATGGTACCCTACTTATGGAGTCTCTTGTGGGCAGTCTCAGCAGATGCTATGGCATGGCTCAGTGTAGGGAGGGGGACATGGCACTGCTGCACTCAGCTGCTAGCCACTGCTGTGTTCTATAGGTATGATTGTCTTAAAACTAGCTTTTCTGCAGAGAGGGGCACTGTCTAATGAGGTGCTGTTGCTCAGTGTGGTAACCAGACCCAGCCAGGCTCTCAGACATGGCTGACTCTAACTCTTACCTGACTGAGATGGCATCCTACCTGTGCTGTCTCTCCCGCATTGCATCAGTGGAATCTATTGCATAGCTGAGAGAAGGGAAGGAGAGGCACTTGTACCCTCGGCCACCAGCTGCCACTGGATTCTCTAGATGTGACTGTCTTGAGTACAGCCTGTCTGCTGCAAGAGATGCTGTCTACTTAGCAGTTGCAGCTCAGCATGGCAGCTGGCCCCTGCCAGGCTTTTGGGCTCAGCAGTCCTAGTCCCAGTCTTCTGGTTAAAAAAGATGGTATCCATACCTGCAAGCCTCTCAGCTGCTGCATCAGCATAAATGGGACCCTTTGCACTGCAGTCTCACTTGCTACAAAGTTAGTCTTCTCCTTTCTGTCACCGAATCCAATCTCACAACCCTCTGTCTGATCTTAGGGCTCCAAAAATATCGACTTTGCTCTGTTCAATTGATTTTCCAAGCCTTAATTCTCAGAAGGAATCAATGAGACATGGGATTAGTCTTCTGTCTTGGCCCTGCCCCTAAGTTTGTCTTTTTTTTTATGGCATCATGTTTGTTTCTTATGTTTTTGATTATTTTTTGTTCTTACCCACTGCCATTAGAGTTGGGTCTGACTCATAGCAACCCTAGAGTTCAGAGTAGAACTTCCCCATAGAGTTTTCAAGGAGCACCCAGCAGATTTGAACTGTTAACCTTTTGGTTAGCAGATGTAGCACTTAACCCACTATGCTACCTGTTTTTGTTCTTAGTCACTTAAATTTTTATTTTGCAACCTAATTACAATAGTTCTGCTACCAGAATGTGATCCTACTTTTTATTTTGTCTGCTGATTCTTGCTCATGGTGGTTTGTTTATGTCTTGTGTGTCAACTTAGGTTTGAGAATCATGTCTCTCTAGAGAGAGTCTTCATTCCCCACCTCTGCCCCTTCACTTAGGTCATTCAAGGGTAGCATGATAATTGGATAACATTTTACATTAACTTTTAATATTGGGCAGCAAGTTTGAGCCTCCAAATGGTGTATAGCTTAGTCTGGTGTTCTGAGTTCTCAGAGCACTTTTTTTTTTTAAACCTAATCAGAGACAGAAAAGTATTCTCATCCTCTGTCTGTGCTAGTGGATGTCTTTTTCCCCTAGGTCTTGCTTCTCTGAGTTATCTTTGTGAGTCCTGTCTTTATAGAGACATTTCAGTCTCACTTCATGACTTTTTTGGTAACTGAGACTGATTTCCCCACGCTCACCCTTCACTGGCACTGCCATAGGTGGGCTCCCATGGTTCTCAGTTTGGTTTTCAGTTTCCTCTGTAGAATTACCTTTTCTTAAGGCCCCAGCTTGGTGTTTAAAACCCAACATACGTTTTTATTTACTATTTATAGTTGCATTATTGATGGGAATTTTTTAGGTTATTAAGTCTGTGTTTTTGGAAATTGAAGTTCTTTATTGGTTAAACATAAATCTCATAATAGTTCTTCAAGGCAAGCATGGTTATCTTCAGTTTGCACAGAAGAAAGTGCTTCACAGAGGCTTAGTAACACCCCAAATCACACAGCTAGTCAGTAAAGGAGGCCAGACCTGTGTACGATTCCCAATACACACAGGTGCAATAGGCCAGGAACTTGAGGGCAAGGAGAAAGCTGAATGTGAAGCACGTGGCCAAGAAGAAAACTGAGATTTTTTAGAATGCAATTTAATCAGTGGCATACTTTCCCTTTTGTTGTTGCTGCCATTGAGTCAGCTCCCATCTCACAGTGACTGCATGCACTACAGAGCAGAGCACTTCCCAATCCTGTCCCATCCCCGTGATCAACTGTAGGTAGGATCATTGTGACCCATATAGTTTTCATTGACTGATTTTTTGGAAGATCACCAAGTCTTTCTTCCTAGTCTTTCTCAGTCTGGAAGCTCCACTGACACGTGTTCAGCATGACAGCCACACAAAAGCCTCCACTGACAGATGGGTGGTGGCTGTGAGTGAGGTTCATTGGTCAGGACTCAAACCAGGGTCTCTTGCATGAAAGGTGAGAATTCTACCACTGAATCAGCACTGTCCCCTAATCTGAAGTCTGAATCACTTTAGGGTTCTAGCTTTACCAAACCCATCACACTGGAGTTGATTTCAACTCATGGCAATCCTAGAGGACAGTACAGAACTGTCCCAGAGGGTTTTCAAGGCTGCAGTCTCTGTGGAAGCAGACTGCTGCATCTTTCTCCTGCAGCGTAGGTGTTAGTTCAAATTGCTGGCCTTTTTGGTTTGCAGCTGAGTGTTTTAACCATTGTTCAGCCAGTGTAGTGGTAATGATATGCAACAAAAATATGTCATGAAGAGAAGAACATGGTATGCTTGGGAGGAAAGAATAGTTGGGTTGCAGAGTCGTAGATAAATGATTCTTTTTTAGCCTTTGAGAAAGAAGGCAGTAGGTATACACAGCAGTGTTCTGCAGATGACATGCCTCAGAGAAGTCTGAGTGAGGATCATCTCAGAGCACAGGCCAAGAGTAAAGAACACGATGTCAGTGCTGTGTAAGGGTCAACTCTGAGGTCTTCTGTGAGGCTGGTTTTCTTCCTTTAGTCCTAGGTTAAGTCGTATAGGACTCTTCAGATCATTCTGTAGTTTAGATTAATAAATACAAAACCAGAAGTGGTACAGTCTGCAGTAATATTCTAAGTGATCAATAACAAACCCAAATATTTAAAACCAAAGCTAGACCCAGTGCTGTTGAGTTGATTTTAACTCATAGCAACCCTATAGATCAGAGTAGGAATGCCTAATATAGTTTTAAAGGAGTGCCTTGTGGTTTTGAGCTGCCGACCTTTTGGTTAGCAGATGTGGCACTTAACCACTACACCATCAGAGTTTCCAAAATAAGATAGTGTATAAAAATGTCTGGTACTCTACTGATTATTAAATGTTAGTTAGGGGTCCCTGGGTAGTGCAAAAGGTTAACATACTTAGCTGTTATAGAGAAGACGGCTGTTCAAGTGCAGACAGTGGTACTTTGGAAGAAATGCCTGGTGATCTACTTCCCACCCGCCCCCCTCAAAAAATCAGCCATTGAAAACCCTCTGGAGCACAGTTCTATTCTGACTAGCTGGGATCACCATGAGTTGGAATTGACTTAATGGCAACTTTTTTGAAATACAGAAATATAAACAAAGGAAAAACAGACAAATATTAACCCCAAGGAAAGTAAATTTATTGTGTAGGCGAGGAAAAGCAACTATTATATAACATGCCTACCTGTGAATAGCATTTAAATAGATGTAATAATATAATCCCTGAATACTGGCATAATACAAATTACAATCAAACTGAGTTGGAGATATGAGGGACAGGGAAGGTGTGCTTGTTTGGTAGGAGTGGGGTGAAAGCTGTATCTTGATCTGCTGTTAGGACACATTACAAGATAATACCTAAAACTTGCAAGATCTAGAAGCAGCAATATTTGCAAGTTGTTTAGAGACCTGGTTACAAATATGAAATAATTAGCTAAAAGATTTGAATGTGGTTGCCCTTGGGTAGAGGAAAATGGGTCAGGGGCACTGTTAGTATTGCTTTTCTCAAAAGGTCTTGCAGAACTATTTGGCATGAATAACTTTAATAAAACAAAATAAAACATTAAGATGCAATTTCATAATAGAAAGCATCCCATTAATAAAGATACAATAAAGAAATTGCCTCACTCTGGATCTCTTACCTGGCATCAGAAGTTGCTGTGGAAAGCTACCCAGGAATGATCCGTGTGTGCTTGCGGCCCAGCACTGCCCTGCTGTTGCCCATCTGTGGGGCTCCCTGCCATTCCCAGATGTGAGCCTCAGGCTACCGGCGGCTACAGCGGTTCCTCTCCAGAACCTGGCTCTTGGTACCAGTGCCTCCCAGCTGTTCTGAATTAATCTGCCCTGCCCCTTGCTTTGCATATCTTCCAGGTTCTAGACTACTGACTTCCTTGCTTGCTGACTGCCAAGTTCTCTTTTTTAACCTTTGACTGCTTTGCTTTAACTCACAAATTGCCCTGACCTTCCAAACCAAACTCACTGCCGTCCTCGAGTCACATCTGACTCATGGCGGCCCTAGAGGTCAGAGTAGAACTGCCTCATAGAGTTTCCTCAGAGTGACTGGCGGATTTGAACTGACGACCTTTTGGTTAGCAGACGTAGCACTTAACCCACTACACCACCAGGGTTTCCTCATCTAAACCAGAGGTGGCAAATTTGGCTGGAAAGCCGCTTCCTGTTGAGCATGTGTGATATGGCCAGCAGTGCTTCTAATTTTAATTTTTTTATGTTTTAAAAACGTGAGTTGGAAAGTCTTGTGCTAGGCATGTGCCTCCCAGCTTCTCCACAAGTACCATCTCTTCGTTCTCGCCTCTTTAGCTAACTTCAGAGTTACCTTCCTATGCAGGCTCCAAAGACCTTTGAGTAGGCAATCAGAGTTCTAGATTGTCACCCATGACAAGTCACAGCCTCTAACTTTGGGTTATCTGTTTTGTCTTCTTGTTTGTTTTTTAAAATTCAAGTAAAAAATTACAGGAGTCTTGATTGTGCAGTGGTTACAAGCTTGGCTGGTAACCGGAAGACTGGCAGTGTGAATTTACCAGCTGCTCAGCTCTACTGTTTAATTATAGGATCACTAATAGACTTTACTTTTTTAGAGGAGTTTTAGGTTTACAGAAGAATTGAGTAGGAGTTTTATACTCCTTGTCGCCTGCCCCCGACATAATTTCTGCTGTTGTGAATGTCTTGGATCCCTGTGGTACATTTGTTATGACTGATGAACCAATACCGATATGTTATTATAACTGAAGTTTATAGTATATACCAAGAATCACTCTTGGTGCTGTATAGTGCTGTAAAACAAAACGTCCACTGTCGTGGAGTTGATCTCTACTCATAATCATTCGACAGGACAGAGTAGAACTGCCCCTGTAGTTCCGTTTTCTCTGTGGAAGCGGATAGCCACACTTGTCTTCTGAGGAATGGCTAGTGGGATTGAACTGCTGACATTTTGCTTAGCAGCCGAGAGCTTTCACCACTGTACCACTACAGGTTCTGACAAACATGTAACGTCGTGCGTCCACCGTGGCAGTATCATACAGGACTGCTTCGCTACCCTAAAAATGCACTGTGCTCCGCCTATTTACACTACCATGCCTTCCCCCAAGTTAGGAAGTGTTCACTTTGCTTTTATTTTCTGGAACAGATTGTACAGAATTAGTATCATTTCCTCCTTAAACATTTGGTAGAATTTACCATGAAACCATCTGCTTTTGTTGCATCCCACAAATTTTGGTAAGTAGCATTACATTTTCATTTAGTCCAAAATATGTTTCAAAATTGTCTGGAGACTTCTTTTTTGACCCATGTGTTATTTAGTAGTGTGTTGTTTAATCGCCAGATGTTTTGGGATTTTTCCGTTATAGATGTCTAGTTTAATTCCGTTGTGATCTGAGACCATACTTTGCCTAATTTCTATTCTTTTATATTTGTTAAGGTATATTTTATGGTCCAAGATGTGGTCTCTCCTGGTGAAAACTCTAGGTGAGTTTGTGAAGAATGCGTCTTCCGCTGTCTTTGAGTAAGCTTTCTATAATTTCAATCAGACCCGGTTGATTGAAGGTGTTGTTTGCTAACTATATTCTTGCTGATTTTCAGCCTGCTGAATCCTCCAGCTGCTGATACAAGACTGTTGAAGTCCCCAGCTATAAGATTGGATTTGTCTATTTCTCCTTGCTCTGCTATTAATTTTGCCCCATGTATTTTGGTGTTTGTTGTTAGGTAGAAAACTTGGTGGCATGGTAACTAAGAGCTACCTCTGCTAACCAGAAAAATGTTGGCAGTTTAAACCCACCAGGTGCTCCTGGTAAACTCTATGGCGCAGTTCTGCTCTGTCCTGTAGGGTCTTGATAGGGTTGCTATGACTAGAAATTGACCCAACAGCAACAGGTTTGTTTTTTTATTGCTGGGTACATACACACCAGGGATGGGTACGTCTTCTTTGAAAACTGATCTCTCTTTTTTTTTTTTTTTATTTAACATGACTGAATGAAAATGTACATTCCCGTATAAATTTACATGCCCGTCTACATGCAGCTTCCACTGCTCTCCCTGTCTGGTGACTGCACACTATTCCTCTCTGCTCCATACATGTCTCATCCTCCCAGCAGCCTCCTTTCCCCTCCTCTCCTTCCTCCAGCCAGAGGTCAGCAGGATGATATCCTATAGATGTATAGAACTATAAAGTGCATCCAGTATATGGTTACTCTGCATTGCCAAGTCCAATCCATTCCTGTCCAAAGAGTCTCTATGGGGTAGTTCTGCTCTGACCAACAAGATTGCTATAAGTTGGCATCAACTCAACAGCACTTGGTTTGGTTTTTTGGTTTTAGTATAATATTGTCATCATTTATATTCTGAGATCTCTGTTTCCCTATTCCTAGTGTTTTATCTTTGATTTGTTTTTGTGATTTCCCTGTGTGTGTTGCTATCTGGATGCTGTGTCCTGCACTGTATCCTTGAATATATATGTGATGCTATTGGTTTTCTAACTGAAGAAATTTCTTCAGTGTTTCTTGGAATATTGGTTTGGTTTTTACAAATTCTCTAAAACTTCTGTTTATCTGGGAATGTCCTAATTTCTCTGTCACATTTGACAGACAATTTCACAGGATATGTAATTCTTGGTTGGCAGTGTTTTTCCTTCAAGGCTTTGTATATGTCATCCCATTGCCTTCTTTCTAGCATGGTTTCCACTGAGTAATCTGAGTTCAATATTAATAACTCTCCTTTGTGTGTTATTTTTGTGTAAGCCTAACTACCTTTAAAAGCATTTCTTTATTTTTAGTTCCGGTAAGTTTTGTTATAAAGTGTCTTTCTTTTGGGATCTACCTTGTGTGGAGTTTGATGAGCATCTTGAATACATAGCCTTTCCTCATATATGAAATCAGGGAAGTTTCTGTCAACAATCTTCAACAAGTCTCTCTGTTGTTCTGCCTTGTTCTGGTACTACATTTATTAATAAATTATTCCTCTTGAAAGTTCCATATAACTTAGTGATTCTTCATTTTCTTTAATTCTTTTATCTGTTTTTTCCCTCATATACAGGGGTGTCAATTGCTTTATATTCAGTGTCATTAATTCTGCATTCCATTGTCTTAATCCTCTCTTTGACTTTCTATTGAATTGTCTAGTTCTGTAATTGTACTGTTAATGTGCTGAATTTCAGATCATTGTTGCTCAGGTATGTCTTTCAGCCTGTTTAAGTTTTCACTGTGCTCTACTGCATTTTATCTAATCTCCTTCCTGATGTCTTAAAGAGTCTGCATGTTACTGTTTGATATTCTGCCTAAATGTTACTGTTTATTTTGTCTCTGATAATTGCAGAAATTCTTTGTCTGGAAAACTTCTTGATTCTTTATTTTGGGAGTTTTCTGAAGCCATGGTGGTCTGCTTCCTTAAATGATTAGAAATTAATTATTGTTGTTGAGTCATCAGAAAGTTGTTGCAATTTATTTATATTTGGTTCTTATGTTCTAACACACACATATGTACATATATTTAAATAATTATTGGGTATCCAAATAGTTTGGTCGTTTGAGGTAGTTTGATTATTTGGGTGTTAGAAATTCCAGTGGCTGTCCCTGAGTGATTAGAGCTGTGAACACTTTGAGCAAGGTAGGGGAGTTCTTGGCACAAGGTAGCCAGTGAGACTTCCCTACCCCTTTTGTTTCCCTCTAAATGTCCTGGAGAATAGTTCACGGCATACATATAAGAAGTTCCACTTCTGGCCCAATTAGTGTATCAGAGTTTAGCAACATTACAGAGTAGAGAAAGGAAAAAGAGGTGTTCGGGAAAAGGAGAGAAATCAGAGTGTAGGAAAGATTTGAATCTGCAAGCATTCACAAGCATTCATGATGCTCCAGTGAAAGTTGTCTGCAGCTCTGTAGGTATGGTATGTCCAAAAGTCAGTTTCCCTGCTGTGAAAAATGTACTTCTCTTGTGACACTGCTACTCTGCTTGGCCACCTGCTGCTGTGCTGTAGTTCTGCTTGGCTGGCTGAAGTGAGTCCCTCTGTGGTATGTGGATTTAATTTTGGATAAAGTAGTTATTTCTAGATCTACTCTCTTCTCGCTGTCATCCAGTCCAGTCTCTCAGTTTTCCTCCTGATATTCAGGGCTCCTGGAATATATAATCAGTTCAGTTGTTTTTCTAGTTCTTGTTTTCAGAGAGATCTTGGAATACATGTGGCTACTCTGGCATCTTAGCCTATCTCTTCATCTTTTTTTTAACTAGTGTTAGTAAAGTAGAGCTTTATCCATCGCTGTACTTTCAGTCAGTCTGAGTCTTTAAAGTGGGTTTCTTCTAGATAAGATATAGTTGGGTCTTATTCTTCTTTTCTGCTCCAACAGTCTGTTTTTTACTTAGTGTATTTTGTTAATTCACATTCAAAGTAACTAGTGATAATTTTGGATAAACATCTACCACATTTTTAACTGCTTTCTTGTTCTCTTTTGTCTTTCACTCTTTCTGCCTTTTTTGAATATAATTGAGAATTTTATATGATTACATTTTCTCTTTTAACTTAGTATATCAATTGCATTTCTGTAAACATTTTTTAGCAGTTACTGTAGATTTGGCATTGTATATTTTTAACTAATCTAATTTCAAATAACACTATTTCAATTCACAGATTGTAGAATTTTTACTAAAACATTAAGAAAATAAAAATGATAACTTTTAGGATGACATGTTTTCAAGTTTGACATTTATTTAAAGATTCAAGCTGAGAAACTTTTTTATTATCCTTATCACCAATAAAACACTTAACAATGTTGTAAGTTAGCTTTTTTCCTCACTTAGATACAACAAGAGAATCTATAACTGCATCTGGTGAAAAATGAACCAGCAAAAATAGTAACCTGGATTTGCAACCCAGAATTGGGAACTCCAAAATGATGAATTACTTTCTTTTACCATAGTTTAAGCCTACTTTTGTGATAAATATTTTTAAAATGTTATGACTTACAGATATTGGATTACCTTATAATTCAAAGGACTTCACATCCACTGAAACCTTGGTGGTGTAGTGGGTTAAGTGGTACATCTGCCAACTAAAAGGCTGGCAGTTCAAAACCACCAGGCGCTCCTTGGAAACTCTATATGGAAGTTCTAATCTGACTTCTAGGGTCACTGTGAGTCAGAACTGACTCAGTGGTAGTGGTTTTTTTTTTGTAACCATTATCTGTTTTAAGAAAATATTTCAACCTTTGGATTACTACAATCACTGTGGAAAGTTAAGGACTATCACAATCACTGTGGAAAGCTAGTGCTTTATAATTGTTATATGTTTCCTTGTTTTGTGTTCTTAACTAGAGTTTGATTTTTTTTAAATGCTGGAGATGGTGCATGTCCTTTGTTGGCGCTTCGGGGGTTTTTTTTTTGAATTAAACGTGTATCCAACACTTAACTTGCTCCACTTTTAAAGATTTACAAGTGTTAATTCGTTTACTCCTCATAGCTTCCTATGAGGTAACCAGTTCACCCGCTGCAGCTGAGTTGACTCCAGTTCATGGTGACTCCATATACATCTAAGTAGCATTGTACTCCATAGGGTTTTCAGTGGACGATTTTTTAGAAGTAGATTGTCAGGTTTTCTGCAAGTTTCCTCTGTGTTAACTTGAACCTCTAATCCTTCAGTTAGTAGCCTAGTGCATTAACTGTTTGCATCACCTGGAAGGTAGGTGTCATGTAATACTCCAATTTTTTTTCATAAAGAAATGGAGGAACAGAGACGTTAAGTAACTTTCAGAAAGCCACACAGTAGATGCAGAGTCAGGGGTCAAACTTAGGAGATCAGTTCCAGAATCTATTAACCAGTAAGGCATGTTGCATATTAAAAAATATTTATTGTTGATGTTTTAAATTGAACAGAATTTTACACTGAGGGAGGAAGAAAATGTTTTGCTCTCTCCTACTTCTAAATGAAGGCTGGAATTTATGTATAGAATTATGCAATGTTTAACTAGGACACACATGGAATTTAACTTACAATAAACATGTATTTGATTTCCAGCTCTTTGCAAAGTGCAAACAAGCTTTGTACTTGTTTGTCTTAGAGTGATCTCTTGGCATCTTCTCCAAGATGGTCAAATGAGAACTTAGAAGCTGCAGAAGTAATAGTTTAATTTAATGGCTATAAAATTAATAGAGTCTTTCTTAGTGCCTTCTATCTCTGTTTCTATCTCTCTGTGGTTGAGTAGGGATTAGCAATTGGACTAATACGAGAAAAACAGGAGTCTGTGAAGTGTTCTATCTGATACTGGCAGCATCCTGCTCTGAATAAAGTTACACAGATTGCGTAATCGACAGAGATAAGGCTTGGATAGGAAAAGGAGGATTAAAAAGAAATGCTAAATTGAGTTTGGCTATAATTCACTTTAAATTTAGAAATATTCATGGAGATCTGTAAATATTTTTTTCTCCCTAACACCCAGGAACTAAAACTACAGGATCAAACCTCAGTGAAACAACTGTGATATATTTAGTAGTGTGGACCCTGGGAATTGTACTTAACTTTTGCTATATATATCTGCGTGTTTAGTCATAGAGATATTAAGTAAATGTGCTAAAATATTAACTATAGGAGGACAATATTTGAAGCAATTGTTAACATATATTTAATCGTGTGGATTACATCCTTGAAAATAGTAAAAAGGACAATTAAAGTTTCCCACTGCAGATATTTGCTTTGAAGTAAGAGAACATTTGTTATTCTGTTTGGTGAAGACACTACAACCAAGGAGCAAACAGCTTTAGGATGGAACTCCTCAGCTCCTCAGCAGAAGATCTAAATGCATTTTACTTGCAGCTTTCGGATAGGGTCCAGTGACCAAAGAGTCGGTATAACCTGGGTTAGGACATGAGTCAAGGACCGAGGGCAAGTACCCATGCCAAACAGGGAAAAGCAAAGAGCAGTTAGATAGCCATTTATATGTCACTGAAGGTAAGCAATTTAAAAATTAGTGAGGGCAGAGGTAGGGGCTAAAATGGCAAAATAATTGAATGCTTCCTGTGATCTCTCTAACAACAAAGTTCCCTGAAAACAAATGAATTGATTATATGTTACATTCCAGGAGCCCTGAATGTCAGAGGGAAAGTTTGGAAATTGGACTGAATGACAGGGAATGGGGAGTAGGTCCAGAAGTACCTAGGACTGGCTAGACCTGACCTGATGGGAATCAGCACCCTGCAAGTAAGTGGAGCTTATTGAGACGAACTGTGGTTTTGAGAAAATGTCTTCCTCAGTGGGAGAGACTGAGAGGCAGAGAGCCTACTCACGACTCCTAGATAAGTGAAAAACGGCATTTGTCAAAAGTGAAGTAGATTGTGTCTAATCTATTCTGCCTGCAAGGATCTAAGTCTTTGTTTTAGTATAAACCTTTCTCCTTTTTCCTAATGTTTTCTCTTCCCTTCTCTGCACTGTGCCTAGCTACAGAGTCTGATGCCATTACCTGAGCCGAAAGTAGAATTCCTTATTTGTGGCCTAAACCATTCTCCTAGACTTGGAAAGGGAACAATGTAACAAACAAGGGGAACAACTAACCAAATAAAATAAGCTGCTAGATCCTTTAAGCCTGGAACTCAGGGTAGAAACAGCTCCTTTGCCTAGGTTCTGGCATAAGGTGACATATCTTCCTTACAAACACTTGCTAATGGCTGCCAGTCCACTGCCTTACTCAGTGTGTGACATCTCCTACTGCAACCAGATACCTGTGCCTACAACAATCAGCCCTGGCCATCTAGGACTGGAGGGGAGAGTACCACACACTTGGTGATCAACTACCTGGGTACCTGAACTGAATACTACAAGAAAAATGAATGGACACCTGGGCTCCTTTACCTAGTAACAGCTCTAACCATGTGTTGACGGGATGTTAGAGCCTCAAAACTGTTAACAAGTGAGCTAGCTCATCTGACTAGCCTATTTGGGCATTTCAAAAGTGAACTAGAAGCCAGAACACAGTAAGCCCATGTAAAATAAATAAATGTAACAATGATAGTTCAGAGACAACAATTCATATCAAATCACTTAAAGAGGTAGACCAAGATGGTTTCAGAAGTCTCCTAAAACAACAAAGAAATTTTCCAGATGAAGAAAACTTTTTGAGGTAATCAGAGGTAGAATACAAAAGATTAGTATTTAGAACTCTTTAAGAGATCAGGAAGGAGATTAGGCAAACTGTGGCACAGCCTAGTGACAGATTGAACAAGCTGTAAAAATTAATGGGGGCTCTTTTTCTGTCACATCCCTGACACTCACTCCCCATCATGTGTGAGTTTGTAAAGGCCTTAAAACTATTATACAGCATTTGATCCTAGGTGATCCGGAGATTTAGTGATGTGACCAGGTGCCAAAGACTTGAAATAGAAAGGCTGTAGACTTTTAGTTGTAGTTGTTAGCCTGTGTGGGGTCAGCCCTGCCTCCTAGTAACCCTATATACAACAGAAAACGTTATCAGGTCCTGTGCTATCTCCATGATGGGTTGTGGATTGAACCATTAGAGCCATATAGTTTTCCTTGGCTGAATTTTGGAAGTAGATTGCCAGATCTTTCTTCCTAGTCTGTCTTAGTCTGGAATCTCTGCTGAAACCTGATCAGCATTATAGCAACATGCAAGCCTCTGCTGACAGATGGGTGGTCGTTATGCAGGAGGTACACTGTCCAAGAATTGAACCTGGAGCCATCGCTGTCCCCTAGACCCTTAGTTGTTTTTGTTGTTGTTACATGCCAAGTTGGTCCCAACTCATAGTGACCCTATGCACAAAAGAAAGGAACACTGCCCAGTCCTGTGCCATACCACAATCGTTAGGCTTGAGCCTATTGTTGCAGCCACTGTGTCATCCGTCTTGTTGAGGGTCTTCCTCTTTTTCACCGACCCTCTACATGACCAAGCATGAAGTCCTTTTCCAGGGACGATCCCTCTTGACAACATTCCAAAGTATGTAAGACACAGTCTCACCATCTTTACTTCCAAGGAATACTCTGTACTTTTTTCAGAACAGATCTGTTTGTTCTAGTGGTCTACAGTACATTGAGTATTCTTCTCCAGTATCACAAGTCAAAGGCATCAGTTCTTCTTTTGTGTTCCTTATTCATTGTCCAGCTTTTGTATGCATACAATGGATTGAAAATACTGTGGCTTAGGTCTTATGCACCTTAATCTTCAAGGTGACATCTCTACTTTTCAACACTGTAGAAAGATCTTTTGCAGAAGATATTCCCCAGTGCAGCACAGCTTTTGATTTCTTGATTGCTGCTTCTTGATAGGTGATTTTAAAAACCAAGGCCAATAGTGATGTACACTGTGTATTGATCCAACAGTAAGTGAAACTAATGAAGGGAAAAACAGTTCCTTTGAGAAAAGCTATGGTGTCCGCCTGTGGCAGTCAACATTCCCTGGTATTCTTTATAATTTTTGAGGTCTTACTGCATTCTCCTGGGCTTTTTGGCAGATCTTGATCTTGGGGAAAGTCCAGTTGAATGAAAGAGCAGGGGTTTGGAATCATGTAAATCTGGACCACTAGAGTTAGCTGTGTGATTTTGGGCAAATTTTCCTGTCTGAGCCTCACTCGGTATCTCCATCTGTAAAATGCATTCAGAATACCTAACATTCAGGATTAGTAAAAGGTCCTAGCCAATATGTACATGGTGCCTGTGCTTTGTGGTGTGTAATAAGCATTTGTCACCTTCCTCTCCACTTGTCCATTGATGCCCTTCATATATGTATGTGTTCACGCATTGTGGAGAGCATGGTGGCAAAATTGGAAGGTGAGGTCAATCTCTTGGGAGAATCTGGGAGCACTAGATGGGGTTGCCTGAAGAGGAGTGTTCAGAAGTACAGGAAGTAAAACGAGCAAGTTTCTTGCTGGAGAAATTAGATTTTGGAGGATCTTCTGTCCACCTGTCCTTGTCCATATGCACATATGTCATAGAGAGATGATTATTCTTCCAAGAAGAGAAGCTGCCATTGACTTAATAATTCTATAACTTGTTTCATAGGTCAAATGTCTGAAGGTAAATGTAGAGAACCGCGTTTGCACATTTAGTCCATCAGTGTACTTAAAACTGTAGTTAACTGTCCGACTGTTTGTCTGAATTAGCTGAGATAGTTTGGAGGTACAGAAACAGGTACAGTTCTTCCAGCATCAGCAGTACATGCATTCTTTCATAAGAACATTAGCAAGAAGAGTGAAGTGTACAAAACTTGTCTGGAAATATCAACACATGTAGACAGACTGAAAAAAGAAGAAAAGAAAACCCAAGGTAAACTCATCGCCACTGAGTTGATTCCAGCTCATGGCAACCCCACAGGACAGAGTAGACCTGAGCCATAGAGCTCCCAAGGAACGCCTGGTGGAGCCAATCCTAAACAGATGGTGTCTCCTTTTCACGGGAGGCTGATTGATTGATTTTTCCGGACAAATGCTGCAAATGCCTGAACCACACAGGAAGAGAGCAGAAGGAGGAAGAGGAAAAGGAGGGAGAGAAGAGTAAGGAGGGGGGATGAAAAGAGAATGAGAACGTGAGCATGTGCATAGGGAAAGGATGTTGGAAACAGTCTGAGCAAGTTTAGGAATCAGATAAGCAGAGTCAAGTCATAAATTTAAATCTTGACTCTCCCTTCATTTGATTTTTTATTTGCTCCTGAATTTTTATCCAGAGCATATTGATAATATTCCTGGTTAGAGTGTAGGACTTTCCCAGTCTTAACACTAAACTGATAAAACTCCCTTCTAAAATGTCCTTCTTTTTATAAATGTGGAAATAAAGAAACACACCTAATTAAACAAAGAAGCACAAATGCTTCAGCAGAGAGCCCCATGAGCAGAGTGCCGGAGCCACTTTCTCAATGAATATGTTATGTATTAAAGCCCAGTACTCACAGAGAAGAAAACAGATTGTTAGATAAAGGTGACATTTTAAGAGTTCACAACCTCCTCTGATTACATAGCAGAAATTAAAAAGTAATTTTAAACATCGGAGCACAGAAAAGTACTCAAGAGAGATTTGAAACACTCAAGCCTACAGTACCTCAAGCCAAGAAAAACTCCTAGCCCCCCAAGGCACATACTCTAAAGACGCCAAGTGAGGAGTTGGTGCAATTAGCCATCAGATTGTTCCCTAAATACTTCTTGACGTTTTATGCAAGATGTACTTTGCGGTGAGTGGATCTATTTTTGAGAGCTATGCTTTTGATCATCCGTCTCCCTATCTATTGTTCAGAATATTTTGTCATCTGAAGTCATGCTTCCTAAAGTTCAGATTTCCAAAGTAGCTTTGAAGAAAAAAGTCAGAGAAGAGTTTTCTTTGTCTTTTTTTTTCTTTTTAACTCCCATGCAGTAAGCTTTAAGGAGGATATCCTTGTGGTGGGTTCTCCCATTTGCCTTATGAAGCATGAATCAGGATTTGATGTCTTTTCTCTCTCCCTGTTGTAGCTGGTCTCAGCTCACAGTTTAATGTCAGTGTCTCTGCAGACCCCTAGAAGGGGTATTGGGGAGATGAATAGAGTTGTTGTTTATGACTCAACAAGAAGGTGGCATTTCAGGTTTGCAGAGCATGGGGAGGGAGCTACTATCAGCTTACCCTGGCTTTTTATTTGTGTCTTTCATCCCAATGACTATGCTGTTTTATATTTGACTTGATCTGGTTGCAATTATTTTAGTAAGATTTCTTCGGTCATTTTACTTGAAAAATTGTGAGCTTCTGATGTGGGGTGAGCAGCAGGTGAATGCTACCTTCTAGGACCTTTGTCCAATCTGTCCAGCACATCTCTATACTTTTCATAAGTTAATTGCTAACTTCCAAGGAGAAATACTATTTCTTACTTTCTGGTCTCTTATCAAACATGCTGAGCACGGCTTGGTTAAGCAGTAACTCTCACTATGCAAATAAACAAAATTCCCTGCCCCAACCCCCTCTTTTCCATACAGATCTAAACGAGTGGCACATGAGGACTGGGGCAAGCAAGCATCAACAGCTTTTACTAACACACTGGACTGGAAGTGATTCAGTTTCTCGAACACACCTTGGGAATATTTATATCTGAGAGGACAGAGTGTTTACAAGGGCCAGTGCTTATTTACCCAAGAAAAGTTTTATGGAAAAGCAGCTTTATGAGCTCAGAAAGGACATTCTCTTGCCAGGACATCAATGTTTAGCAACCCTAGGCTATTACTTAAGTAAAAACCTTAAGGTTAAGCTGAAATTGGCCCTGACTTTGACTTTTCAGTTTTATAAATGGCTAACCCCTCAAGAGCCAGAAGAGGTTTTGGGAGTTGGTAATGGGGTGAGGTTTGAATAGCATCCAGGCCTTGGATACAAAGAGGGTTGAGGAATGACGACTGCTCTAAGGACTTGTCCCTGCAACCAAGCACGGGAGCTGAGCCACCTATGTGGTGGGATTTGAAAGTTGCCAGAAAAGCAGCTCCAGCTAAGTAGGCCTCTCTTTTCAACGACCTACCTCAGAGCCTGAAATTGAGAACAGAAGATTTATGCATTTGGGTTTCTGCATGGTCTCTAAAACATCTCCTTTAAAAAGGGAGAAATCTGCCTAAAAGAGGAATATATTAGCATATCAGCACCCAGGCCACATAACAGGAGTCAATGAGTCAAATAGACAGATGTCACCTGCAAGTTCTCCAAATCATGGGCTAAGGATTAATTCTTTCTGTTTTAGGAAGGGCTATTGCCATCCCAGCTGGCTCCCAAGCTGAGGAAGATGTAACCTGACCTCCTTCCCACCAGCCTCTGCTTTCCGGTTCCCATCTCCCACTTCCTAAAGGTACCTAAGCAGCATCGATGGAGAGAGTCCTCCCTTCTATTTTCTGAGTTTCTATTTCTAGTGACTGTTAGATTACCATGGCAAAGTGTACATTCAGAATTGGGTTAAGACATTTTCAGGCCCTGAATACTGAATGTATTGTCATGATTTCTCAAGTCTTCTGCTATGAGGAATTCAAATTAAGAACATTTCTAAACTATGGAAAGATTTTCACCATGAGGGCTAGTTTCTTGCTTTTTAAAATTTAAAAAGTGATATTCTTTCAAAATCCTTCATTCATTCATTTGGTTATTGTTCCTGCTTTGCTAATATCCCAAGAACATGCTTAGTGTCTTAGTTCTTATTATTATCTTATTTCATATTAAAGAAACACAATGTATGACTTGAACAAACAGAAATCTATTTTAGTTTAGAAGACTGGAAGTCCGAATTCAGATTGCCTACTCTAAAAACCCTGGTGGTGTAGTGGGTTAAATGCTATGTCTGCTAACCAAAAGGTCAGCCGTTCAATGTGCCAGGCTGTCTTTGGAAATACTACAGGGTTGCTGTGAGTGGGACCCAGCAGGATGGCAGCGGCTTTGGTTTGTTTTTTCCTTGGTACTCTTAGGGAACGCTTTTCCTTTCTTTTGGCTCTAAAGGAAGGTCTTGTCTCTTCTGAGTGTCCACTCCTGGACAGTCTTCATCTGGATTGGCATCTCTCTTCCCCCATCTCTTCTTGCTCCTTTTGTTGTTTAATTGACTCAAGACACAACCTATGCTAATCATGCCTCAGATCAATATATAAACATACCAACATACCAAAGACAACCCATTCCTGAATGGGATTATAGCCACAGGCTTAGAAGTTAGGATTTATAACACTATTTGGGGAGCATAATGCCATCTATAAAAGTCTGTTTAATGGGCAGTGTGGTGCTTTTTTCTTGAACGTAAAGGTTGCGTTTCTGCCCCTGTTTCCATAATCTGGGCCCCCAGCTGCCTTTATTCATTCTGTCTTCATTTCCTAGGTAAGTTTCTTCACCTCACACTTCAACTGCTTTGTATGAGCCAACAGATCCAGACTTATTTCTTCGTCCTAGACTTTACTTCTAAGGCTCGTTGCAGTCATTTTCTAACTAATCTTCTTCTACTTTCTCCATCCTAAAAATCCCTTCTTTGCATTACAGTCACAACTTAATTGCCTTAGTGAGACTAGCATGGTTAAGATTGTGTATCAGCTTGTTTGGGCCACAGTTCTCAGTGTTCTGGCAGTTATATAAAGTTATGATCACTTCCGTCTTGAAATGTGGTAGGTGATCACCCCTCCGATGAGTGGTCCAGGCAGGGGCTGGGCTGTGATGGATCACTGCCCCCTCGGCCTTCATCTCTCCATCCTCTGCTGCCTGCTTTCTTCTTGCTTCCCTTGCCATGGTCTTGGCTTGTTCTCAATTTAGCAGCTGCTTCTTGTTGTGTGACTTCTGGTTCTTGGAACTTGAACTAGCAGCTTACCTGCCAATCATAGGATCTTCACAGCCTGCAAGTGAGAGTCCTGCTCCCTAACCTACTAGTCTTGATTTCACCGGCATCTGTGCCTGAGTGAATTGGGAGAGGCATCTGTCCTGATACATGGACTCTACAGTAGTGTGAGCTGTTTCCTTAATACAAATCTCTTGCTACATATATTTATATGCTTCACTGGTTTTTCTTCTGCAGAAACTTACAAGGCTGCTCATGACCTGGTGACACTTTCTGCCCCAGTCTACCTCTGGATACTTTCTGCCTTGTATTCTGTACCCTTGCTACAGTAAACTTCTGCATGTCCCCCTAAATACAATTATCTGCCTATACGTTGGGCCTTTGTACATGCTGTTTCATCTACTTGAGCAGATGGTCTCTTCTGTATTTCTTTGACTGATGTCTACTCATCTTTTGACTCGGATAGCCCTTCCTTCTAGAAGCCCTTCCTCCAGGAAGTACTTCCTCCCTCTAGTACTTTCCTGCATCCTTCAGAAACGCCCATCGTTGTGCGCACCACACTGCAGTGATTTCTGTTCTTGTCCTTTATTAGCCTATGAACTCCATAAGCACTGTGTGAGTCTTATTAATTTTGTAAGCCCTGTACACAGCATGAAGCCTAGCATGTAGCCAATACTCAGTACATATTTATTGATCAAAGGAATATATTTTAACATACCTAATATTAAGAGTACTCCTGGAAAAAGAGGCTGGATTGAAACTATGCTGCAGGGCTTTAGCAGAGAGATGTTGCGTTTGGTTCTGAGTGTGGGGTACGTGAGTGTAGGATGACGGAAAATGGAGCATAAAAACAATAATAATAATAAAATCAAACATGGTACTGTTGAGTTAATTTCAACTGATGCCAACTGTCATGGATTGAATTGGGTCCCCCCAAAAATATGTGTAGCCATGTGGCTGGGCCATGATTCCCAATATTTTATGATTGTCCTCCATGTTGTGATTTTCCTATGCTGTATGTTAAAGATTAGGGTGGGCCTGCAAATCCCTTCATAGGATCAGCTCCCTGCTCCACTGTAAAGGGAGTTTTCATGGAGTATGATTTGTATCACCCTTTCTTCTTCCATCCTACAAGAGATAAAAGGAAAGGGAAGCAAGCAGAGAGTTGGAAACCCCATACCATCAAGAAAGCAGCACCAGAAGAATGCGTCCTCCAGACCTGAGGTTTCGGTGCCAGGATGCTCCCTGAACAAAGATAGATGCTGCTACACAAGGACTTTCATCCAGAGCCAACTGGGGGGAAAGGCTTCCCCTGGAGCAGACATCCTGAATTTGGACTTATGGCCAACCAAACTGTTTAAGAATAAACTTTTCTCTGTTAAAGCTGTCCACTTATTGTATTTCTGTTACAGAAGCACTAAGCCAGCCAAGTGCAGTCGAGTTGGATCCAACTCATGGCGACCCTAGGGGCCAGGGACAGAAGCACTAGCTGACTAAAATACCAACCCTATAGGACACAGTAGAACTACCTATAGTGTGGCCAAGAAGTGCCTGAAAGATTTGAACTTCTGATCCTTTGGTTAGCAGCTGTAGCACTGAATCATTGTGCCACCAGGGTTCTAAAAAGAAAAACAGCCATCACCAAATGCCGTGTTCACCACTGTCAGATTCTTTATGTATAGTGCCTCATAGTTGGGGTATAGCTATCCAGAAGGTTGGCAGATCAAATCCACCAGGTGTTCCTTGGAAACTCCATGGAACAGTTCTATTGCATCCTATTGGTTCACTATGAGTTAGAATCTACTCTGTGGCAGTGAGTTTGGTTACTCCATTTTACAGACGATGAAACTGAGGCATGCAGAGGATAAGGAAATTACCAAAGGTCGTTGGGCAGGTGTTGAGGAAAGAGATAACATGAGGGTGAGGTGGTGCTTAGAACAGGCTGTTTTCTCAGTTTGACTCGACTCCTGTCTCGCGTGGGGCCTGGCTAAATGAATGGAGCATCTCCACCACCACCACAGCTGCTTAGAAAAATATTTCCAGAGTTGTGCTGCCATCAGCTGCAGTCATTCTACTCTAATCTGCATCTGAAAAATTGTATTGGTGGCAGTGCCAAGGTGCTTGTTTTGCACGTTTGTGTTTAGTGTTTTGTAGAGTGGAGAAAGCACTGGAATGATTAATAGATATATTAGCATTTGCTATTTAGAATCACTTGGCCTATTTTTCCAAATGGGTCTCTTGAAAAATCGATTCGTTATTTACAGAGTCACCAAGTATTTGTTATATGGGATGCAAGATGTTTTTCTGCACTGTGCAAGAGACAAGAGAGCTCAGAAGACTGTCATAATGTAGCAAGGATGGAGGAGAAAAACCACCCTTTCCTCATACAAAGCAGGACAAGGTCACTGTCACTTGAGTCATACTGGGAAGTTGATGGCCATCCAGAGATGAAAGCCTCTTCTTGCTTCTTTTAGAAGGCTACATCTGATCTGGCCACTCACAGCGATTGTCGTATAAAAGTGCTATTCACTACTAACATGTCACCAAGATTGTCTCCTTGTTTAGGTTTAAAGAGCTACGTATGAGGCACCCTATACATATATTTTTTTTAATGTCTGCTTCATATACACCAAAATAGCAATAACCTCCATTCACAACTTACTAGAGGAACTGTGTTTATTTATGTGTCTGGTGCAGTGTATCTAGTTAGCTTTGTACAACTATGATTTAAATAAAGAGCCTCAAGTATATTTGCTTTACTTCTAAAATGCTTTGTGTGTTTTCATTACAGGGTCAGAGTTCTTAATCTTCATGTTCCAAGCAGACCTAATCTTTGCACTTATATGTTGAACAAAAACTTTGTATGCTTGTGTAAATACTTATTTTTCTGCCTATGACATTTGTGAGATTCTCAAAGTGGTGACATATATTTCACAAAGAGAAAAAATTGACATTATTTGTTCATTTCTTACTTAAAACCAATGTATTATTCTTTTCTTATAGTAAGTATTAGCAAGAAATTGATATTGTCTGTTGTAGCTTCTTGAATGTTATAATTTGTTAATAGGGGTCTAGAACATGCCATTATGGCTTGGAATACGGACAAATACAAGTGCTTAAGAAATAGTTTTCAAAATAGTTGTTTTAATACTTAAATTGAATGATCAAGACATGCCAAAGTCCTTACTTAACTCTGGTCCATCCATTCCCTAGAAATATGAAACCAATAAAATTTCTATCAGACCCTGTTATTTGATTCTAGTGAATTAACAAACATGCTAAGAAAGCCTTAGGATATTGTAAGTCTTTATGCAACTCTTTCTCATCCTATTTAGGAGTGACAGCAGAATGAGACGGATGAGCAGGCAGTCAGTTTTAATGGGAAATGGTCCAGGGCTGGGTGCTGTCTTAGTTTGGGATTGCTTCAAAAGTAGATTGTGAGACAAGAATTCTATCACAAGTAGTTTCTTTGAGAGGTGAACCTGGGAAACACAGAAGTGGGGGTGGAGAAGTAAGACAGGAAAGTATAAAGGGGTCCAATAAATGGACATTCTCAAGTGAGAGCTGCTGGGGCCTTCTGGACCTTATTCCTGCTGAATACTCTGGGCCCAGTGCGCGCCATGTGCCTCCGAGTGGCCCTGTCCTGGTAGGGGAGCTGAGGTACTTCTCCACCAACTCCTGTGAGTCACTGGTTGAAGCCACTTGGAAAACTTTTAGTTCTCCAACACTCTGGCCTGCCCTGTGAGAGAGCAGTGGGGAATCCAGGCCACAGGAAGCCCTCTGGTAAAGCCCTTGAAGATTTGGGGGGTAAAGGGTTGGCATTTGGGAAGTTGGGCCTGCCTGCAGGGAAGTAGAAAATGGTGAGGAGACGCATCGGGACAGCACCCCCAGTGTCTGCGGCAGATGTCTTCTGCTCAGCTGGCCAGGCTACGGAAGTCATTTGGAGTCAGTAGACCCCAAATGTTCTACTCGCTTACCAAACCAAATTAGGAGTAGGCACAATAAGCCTGTGGTCCTCTCTCTGGAGCAGGCAGTTCCTCAGGTTGTGGGAGGAGCCTTTGTGGGTGAAGTGCTTTACGTGGGCGTGGAAACTGAGAGATTGTAGTATCAATGGTGGCTTGATATTATAGATGACTGAGGCTTTCAAGTGCTTCAGACTAAAGCAGTTGGCTTATCTACCTGCTTAGGTGCTATTATGGAAACATAGATAAAGACTTCTTCCTTTATTTCCTTCTCTGTCTCTCCAAGGCCCCTCATTTTTCTTTAAATTAGTTATTTTTCTCATCCTGTCCTTTCCTGGGCCGAACCTGTTGAGGAGAGGGACCATATTATACGGGCCTTTGAATGGCTGGTATTTAGTGGAGTGTCTGGCATACGAGGTCCAACAGTTAAGTCTGTAGACTTAATTGTTCTGAGTGCTACCTACCTCATTGCTGAATATCAGTATGGTCACCTTTGAAGTACTCCCCTTGGGAAGCTATGCACTAACACCAGCGCTAGGTCCACCCTTCAAAGCAATTTTGGAACTCTTTCTGGAACGGCCATTGCGCACAGTAGCAAGTTTGTGAAGTTATTGTGTAGTTATCTGTGAGGGAGTTTTTAACCAGTAGAGAAATAACTGTGTTGGAACACCCTCTCTACCCACCTGATCTGCCCCCCAGTGACTTTTTTCTTTACCCAGAGATAAAGGAAGTATTGAGATGACATTTAGGACATCAAGGATAATAGTACAAGGACAGCTCTGATGGCCATTCCAGAAAAAGAGTTCCAAAATTGCTTTGAAGGGTGGACTAGGTGCTGGTGTTAGTGCATAGCTTCCCAAAGGGAGTGTTTCAAAGGTGATTGTAGTGATATTCAGCAATTAGGTATGTAGCACTCTTTCTAGCACAAGTTTGCAAACTTAACTGGCAGTTCTCATACAGCAAGTCTTGAGAAAGTGTTTGTTGAGTGAATATGCCTCTTTGAAATATAACAGTGCTGAGGATTTCTCTGGGGTGTTGGTGGGAAAGCTGGGTTGTAAGGCCACCCTTTCCCAAATCATGATAGCCTCTCAGTGCATTCATGGGACCCTCCCACTGCAGGGAAAGGGAGATCTGGATTTCTGAAATGCAGAGTAAGTCAAAGCCTTCCAAGGTTTCAATAAGACAAAAAACCCCACAAAAAACCAAGAACAGTTTTTCAAAACCAAACCTTTTTATCTTGAGAATTAACAGAAGGCACTGGTAAGGGAGAAACTGTTGAGTTATTCTATGGATGCTGTTTAAAGAAATGTATCTCTTTTTGTTGTTTAACTTCAGCTGTGAAACATTTCTGTGGGCTGCTTAATGTCATTTTTCCACTAATACCTGGATGAACTCAGTGGTATCTTCTGGTGAGTTCCTAAAATGAATGGTGCTTTTTCTTTTCCCATTCTCTGCAACCTTATTTTTACTATTATTTATTTTTTATTGTGGTAAAATATACATGACACAAATCAAAGCACTTTAACTATCTTAAAATGCACATGTCAGGGGCATTTGGTACATTCACCAAGTTGAACACCATCACCACAATCTGGTTCCAAAACATTTGTATCACCTCACAGGGAAACCTGGACCAATGAAGCAGTCATTCCTTATTTTCCTCTTGCCCCATCCCCTGGCAACCACTTATGTGCTTCCTGTCTCTATAGATTTGTCTATTCTGGATATTTCATATGCCTGGTGTAATTATTTTTCAAATCTATGATGAAAGTAATATGAGTATACAAGTAGTTCCCTACTGATGACAGGTTCTGGTCTGATGACTCTCTTGTAAGTTAATTCTGACTTAAGTTAACTATTTCTTTTTTTGTTTGTTTCTTTTTTACTTCTTCTTATAAATCCAGTCTTAGAACATCTACAAGTAAATCTATCAGAATGAAAACAACAAATGATGTGCTTCAACGTTGTATGTGGTACATGTTACTAATGGTAAGATGTACAAAACATCCCCCCCAAAAGATGGTCATAATTGCACTTCATCATAACTCGAATATTTCTCCTCATAAGTCGTGGACTGGCTGTGTATTGCTGTGTATTTAGAAGAATAAGATAATGAAATTTTGAATATAATCTCATAAAACTATTAACGTATTGATAGAAAATCTATGACTATAATGTCGTGTTTTACTTTGTGAATAGTGAAAAGTACTTGCTCTCATTTCTAATTAATAAGCAGAAATATCTGAGAAGGGCTTTTATTGAAACCATTTCCCATGGAAACCTTTCTGAGGTTCCATTTATGGCCCTAAGTTGGGAGAAGAAGTTTAGAAATTAAACTGGCATGAGATACAATTTGTGCAAGCGTGATTTTTACAATGGTTAAAAAATTTTACTATGCACAATAAATATTTTATTTATTCATGCCTGTTAGCTGCTGAAATTTGGACTAATTGTACTGTTTCAGTTGTGAAGCTGGCACGCAACAGTATGAACCTCCTCCCATGAGGTTTTGCTTATTTCGTTTATTTTCCCTAAATTATTTTTACTGTAATATGCTAAAATAACATGTCACTGAACATTTAGTTTTATGTGGTGAGGTTCAGCCAATGAAAGCATGATTTGGAATGCAGCTGTATTTGAAGGTTCACAGAAAGTATTTAAAAACATCTATGAGTAGTTTGAAAGAAGTTTTTAAGAGGACATGGAACATTTATTCGAATAGCAGCATTAATGGGTGTGCTGAAGACAGTGCTTTCCAACTCCCCGAGTTACACTGCCGTCTGGGTTGATTCTATGACTACAAGTATACTTTAAGAGGACCGGCATCACTGCCCTTGTCTGATTATAACATCCTCATCACAAGGTGAAAGTAGGGGAACATCCAGTTAGGAGTAGTCTACGCTTACAGACAAATGGAGAAGCTAAGGAAATGGCCGAAGAAGTGGTTAAGTGTACCCAGTTTTGAGGTGCATATGCTACAGACAGTGCCTAGGGTTTTAGAACAACTACCACCACAGCGTTTACCACAACCTCCTAATATTTATTTGAATTAAAAATAGGGAGAAAGCCCAGTTGCCTAGTGGTTAGGTGCTATGATTGCTAACCAGAAGGTTGGCAGTTCAAATCCACCAGGTGCTCCTTGGAAACACTATGGGGCAGTTCTGCACTGCCTGTAGGGTCACTACAAGTCAGAATCGACAGCAGTGGATTTTTTTTTATGGATACATTCTCCCTGGATCTGCTAAGAAATAAGTTAGATATTACACAACCATTTAGAAACTCTTCGTTCAAAGCTCCCAGAAAAACAAAACAACAACAAAAATTACTGGAATGTCTGCCTGTATCAAGCTACAGCGCACCAAGTGTTTACATCTTGGTTTCAAAACATTATACCCTACTAAAAGAAACAAATACTCCTTGGAGAAACAGCTGATTTCAGCACCAGGGAGCAGACAGTACAAGATGAGCTGAAAACATCTTTTTATCAGAAAGGAAAGAAGTGCTCACGTATAATACAGGCATCATCAAAAGGACAGAAGGACTGAGCTGAAGGCTCTCCCACTGGTGAAATGTGGGACAGTTTGAGCATCAGAACGAATGATGGTAGTGACAGAGCATAACCATGACTTGTGTAAGGTCCCTGAATCCGTATTGATGATGAGTAAGTGACTGAATGGTGGAGAAGGGAAGGCTCTTCCTTGGAGTAGAATGGCAACTGACAAGTGTGGAAAGAAAAACAAAGTTAGAAACGCACCATTTGGCAACTTCAGAGTCAAGATTGTATAGTCCTGAATCGTTAATGAATGCTAAAGCTACTGGTTGCATGATCTCCAATAGTCTCCAAGTCTTCCTTGCGAATTACTTCTTAATTACAAAGGTGAAAAATTGTAGTTATATAGTGAAGGAACCTGGAGGACCTCATCTTAACCAAGTAATCAATGTTTGTGTCACTAATGATGAGACACCCTGATTATGAGAAACTATCATGACACCAGTTAAGCGCTACAGCTGCTAACCAAAAGTTCAGCAGTTCAAATCCACCAGGTGCTCCTTGGAAACTCCATGGGGCAGTTCTACTGTGTCCTATAGGGTCCCTATGAGTCAGGATAGACTTGATGGCAATGGGTTTTAACATCATGCAACCCCCATTTTAATGCACTTAATTCATCTCTTACATAGTAGTTCTGTCTGAAATCCAGAGCCTGAATTTACTTCAAACTGAGGAATAGCTGATCAAGTATCCTTCAAAAACGTTAATGTCATGAAAAGCAAGAAAAAACTGAGGAACTGTCCCAAATTAAAGGAGATTAAAGTGATACCAAAGTTGAATGCAATGCATGATCCTTGATTTCTGGATCCAGGAAAAAATGATGTAAGTGACATCATTGGGACAGCTGGTGACATCTGAACATGGGTTGTGGATCAGATAACCTTATTAATCGATGCTAAGTGTTCTGAATTTTTAAATTGTTTGTGGTAATGGAGAAAATGTTTTTGCCTTTGGAAAACGCATGTTGAAGAATTTTGGAGTGAAGAGGCAGGAAGTCTTCAACTATGCTCTGCTAATCAATAATTATCCTCTATTGTCTCTGTGTGTCAAAATTGACTCAATGACAGCTGATTTTTTTAATTTTTATTTTTATTTGTATTGCTCCGAAGCTTGGAGCTCTTCTTTTGCCCTTAACCAAAGTAAGGACAAATTGCTGAAAATTGTGTTGGTACCTCTGAAGGCATAACCTTTGAAAACAATGTTATGGTTAAAAATGAAACAAACATCCCTTTAAAGCAAACATGATCACTGTAAAGGACTCAGCTTTGATAATTTCTTCTTTGTCCATTAGCCTTGACCTTGGCTGAGGCAAAACCATTTATAAGCATGAGTGAATGTCTGGAGGGCAGAAACTGTGTCATATAAGCTCTGTACTTGCCACTTCCTGTTTTTAACTATAAATCGTTTAACAACTGTATTAAATAAATTTGAAAGTTTGTTTATATGGGAATGTGCATTTTCATTCATCGTAATAAATACAAAAAGATTTGAAAGTTTGTTCATATGATTTACTGAATTGCTTTATATGACTTATTTTTCAGAATGTACCCTTGATCAATTTTTCTTTCTCTGTCTATGTATTTATAGATATCCTTTATAAATTTATTTTAAAAATCAAAGTAATACTTGTACAAAATTAACAAAATCAGACATTAGGACTAGGATAAAAGACAGTGGTCTTTGGGCTCGTTCTTTCCCACCCCTCGTCCCAGGGGCAACTGCTTGTATTTCTTTTAAGTGTTTCTTCTAGTACTTATTTCAGTTATAAATATTATATCGATATTATTTCTTTATTCTTATGGGATAGGTGAAGATTTATTCTACACATTCCTGTCCCTATTTCTTCCAGTATGTCAGTATTTTCACACCACATTTTCAATACCTTGGCTGTTAGATTACAACTTCAGTAATAAAAAACCAGTTATTGTCATGTTACCCCTAACTCCTCGTGACCCCATGTGTGTCAGAGTAGAACTGGGCTTCGCAGGCTTTTTCAGTGACTGATTTTTCTAAAATAGATTGCCAGGCACCTCTGGGTGGACTGGCACCTCCAACCTGTAGGTTTGCAGCCAGCTGCAATACTTTCGTACCACCTGAAGACTCCTTTAATAATATGAGTAGACCTTTATTTATTTCTTTTTTTTGCATTAACTGCAGAGAACATAACAACTTCCATTGTGCCCAACACCAAGATTGGCTGCATCGGTTTTAGGGCACAGTAGAAAACGAAAAGGCAGGGTCCCTTGTTTAAAAATTATGAGGCCTGACATTAAGTCTGCAAACTTGTTATAAGTGCTATGTACCTCATTGCTGAATATCACTATGGTCAGCTTGAAGTACTCCCCTTGGAAAGCTATGCACTGACACTAGCACCCAGTATACCCTTCAAGGCAATTTTTGAACTATTTTTGGAATGGCCATTGAGCACGGCAGCAAGTTTGCAAACCTAATTGTATAGCTGTCTGTGAGGGTGTTTTTAGCCAGTACACAAATAACTCTATTGGAACATCCTACCTACTCACCTGATTTGGCCCCCAATGACTTTTTTTCTTTACCCAAACATTGACAGCAAGATATTTGGATGGCATTCAGGACATCAAGGGTAGTACGATGGCAGCTCTGATGGCCATTCCAGAAAGAGTTCCAAAATTGCTTTGAAGGGTGGACTAGGCACTGGCCTCGGTGCAAAGCTTCCCAAGGAGTGTGCTTCCAAGGTGACCAAAGTGGTATTCAGCAACGAGGTATGTAGTACTTTTTCTAGGACGAGATCATGAACTCAATTGCCAGAGTTCATATTATGAGTTTCAAAATGGTGATAGCAGAACATTAAGTCAAGAATGGGGGCTGTTATGATGTGAATGCATGTCTGCACCCTTGGAAGCCCACCCACCTTGAAAATTAATCGTTTCATTATTACGATGATACAGATTTATTTACAGCAGGACCAGGTAACATCTAATATTTCTTTTTTTGTGTATCCTTTTTTATTGTACTTTAGGTGAAGTTCTACATAGCAGTGACTCATTAAACAGGACACATGTTGTTTTCTGACATTGGTGTATACCCACAACATCTTCTTGTTGATGTCTTTGGGGTTTCTAACTGGTTTTCTTTCGTCTTGCCTCTTTTGGCCTTTCATTTACAGCTTTTACCAATTTTGCCCAATCTATCTTATCAGATATTCAGTCTAATTTTCCCTGAATGCTTCCCCTAGCAACAAATGCAGTGTCCTCTTTCCTTATCCACCAGTCTGAAGTTATTTTTTTCCAGGTCTGTTGCACAGCTGTGATCCTGAGACTTTTCTTGATTGCTTTCCTGATTGGTCTCACTGTCTCCTAGATCCCAGGCTTCATTTTCCTTGGTGTCCTTTTTTGTATGCTCTAGCACCTCCCCGAGTACCTTGGGTGTACCTGATCCAAACCGTGATCTTTTTGATCACCTCATATGCATGTGAAAGGTGGCTAATAAAAAAGGAAGACAGAAGAAGAATTGATGCATTTAAATTGTGGTCTTGGTGAAGAATATTGAATACACTGTGGAATGCAGAAGAACAGACAGATCAGTCTTAGAGGAAATGTAGCCAGAACATTTCTTAGAAGTGAGGATGGTGAGACTTTGGCTTGCTTACTCTGGGCATGTTATCACGAAAGATTAGTCTGTATAGAAGGGCGTCATGGTTGAAAGAGTGGAGGACTGGTGAAAATGAGGGAAAAGCTCAGTGAGAACAGTTGGTACTGTGGCTGAGACAGTGGATTAAATCATGTGAATGACTGGGAAGATGGCACAGGAGTGGTCAATGGTTTTTCTCTTATACACAAGCTGACTTGACTCATTGACTCATTGGTATCTAACAGCAAGACAGTGTGTATGGGAAGGAAGTTCCCAAAGATGCGTGTTTTTCTCTCACTTTTGATTGATACGTTTGAATAGAAGGCTGAGAGTATAAGTTTTGTCTTACAGTTCTGAGAGTGTTGCTCATTGATTTCTACATCCATTGTTATTGATGAAAAGACCACTTTGATGCTTTTTATTTTGGCAGGTGCTTGATTTTGATCCTGAGGGCATCTAGAGTCTTCTCTTCATCCTTGATGTTACAAATTTCACAGTGCTGTACCAGATGTGGCACAAGTGTGGGTTCTTTCATTTCTCAAATCTGGAGCATGATGTCTTTGATTCCTCAGAGGTTACCCTGAATACGTTATTTGATAATGTCCTCTTTTGTATTTTCTTCATTGCTTCTTTCTGAAACTCCTATGATCTTGGACTGATTCTTTATATCTGTTATCTATTGTCTATATTTTGTCTCTGTCTTTTAGTTCTCGTTTTTGGGATATTTTCCTAATTTATCTTCCAATCCTCTTATAATTGATCATACATTTTTAAAAGATTTTTTTATTTAATATAAATGAGTGAAAATGTACATTCATGTATAAATTTACATACCGACCTATATGCAGCTTTTACTGCTCTCCTTGCCCGGTGACAACACACTATTCCTCTCTGCTTCATACATGTCTCGTTCTCCCAACAGTCTCTTTTTTCCCTCCTCTCCACCCACTCTCCTTCCTCCAGCCAGAGGTCAGCAGGATGACATCATATAGATGTATAGAACCATAAAGTGCATCCAATAAATGGTCACTGCATCACCAAGTCCAATCCATTCCTGTCCGAAGCGTGGACCTTCGTTATGATTTATGGTCAAGGGCAGCATCAGGGCAAGGGGCCATGCTCCCAGGGGAACCCCGATACCACTGGATCATCAATTGAGGTCTTTTAGTGGGGATCTCAGGGTGCACCCCTTTTTATTCTTGTGTTGCCAGTGAGACTCAACTTAGTAAGCTCCAGCGTGGCTATCACTGGTGGTGGTGTAGGCACCCACTGATGTGGGTCTCTTTGTCTTCTGGGTTGTCTTTCCCCCATGTCATTTTGGTCCTCAGTGAGCATCCATTCCTGCTGAGTTGGGAACATTTGCTGTGCCCTCGGATGGCAGCTTGGCAGCTTGGCAGCTTTTAAGACCCCAGATGCCACTCACCAACGTGGGGTGCAGAGAGCCCTCTTAGCAAAATGCTAGTTGTGCCAATTAGCCTTGCTTTCGCCTAAGAGCATGGTCCCCTGCCCCCTACCCCAGCTACTCTATCCTTGCAATATTGGGTTAAGATGGAAGGAGTACTCATGTTATGTTTAAGTCCACTTAATATTGTTCTTGTTTCTAATGTGTGCTATCACCGATTTCACCCAACCAGATACCTAGCAACTATCTAATCTAAACCCTCCCCGCACTCCGTCCCCCCCCCCCGCAGCTGTCAAAGAGTCTTTTCTTCTATAGACAAGTCTGTTTTGAGATCTTATCGTAGAGGTCTCATACAATATTTATCCTTTTGTTGCTGACTACTTTCACTCAACATAATGTCTCCCAGTTGAAACCAGGTCATGAGATGTTTCCTGGAGTCATCGTTGTTCTTTATCATTGCGTAGTGCTCCACTGAGTATATGTACCATAGTTTACCTATCCATTCTTCTGTTGTTGGGCATCTGGGTTGATTCCATCTTTTTGCTATCACGGACTGTGCTGCAATAAACATTCTGGTGTATGTGCCCATTGGTGTGAAAGGCCTTGATTCTGTAGGATATATTCCAAGTAGTGGAATTACTGGGTCAAATGGTATATCAATATCCATTTTTTTAAGGAAGGGCCAGATTGCTTTCCAAAGAGGCTGGACATTTTGCTACCCCACCAACAGTGTAGGAGGGTTCCACTTTCTCCATAGCCTCTCCAGCATTTGTTGTTTTGTGTTTTCTGGATCATGACCAACCTTGTTGGAGTGAGATGATATCTCATTGTCGTCTTGCTTTGAATTTCTTTAATAACTAAAGATCGTGAACATGTCCGCATGTGTCTTTTGGCTGCCTGGATCTCTTCTTTAGTGAAATGTCTGTCCATCTCCTTTGCCCATCGCTTAATTGGGAATTTATCATACATTTTTAATATCTAGAAGTTCCATTGTTTAAGCAAAATTTTTTCACTCATAGCATTCTGTTCTTGCTTTACTGGCTGAAATAGCCTCTTTAACTAGTATGTAAATTAAAGCTTCACTTCTTCCCCCCAAATACTCCATGGTCTTTTTCCTAATTATTTATCCTGATCTGTTTCTTTCATGATGGATGCTGATATGTGGTGATCCATGGTTTACCATTTAACTGAAAGGTGAGACATGAGAAAACCTGATGGTAAGCTCTGCATGTACATAAGTGGGGTTTTTGGACTGGTAGTGTTGGTTCAGTGTGAATGGTGTTGATAGGGCATCCTTTTTAGGGGATTTCTATATACTAGAATGTATAGATCTATCTTTTGGAGTAGTCATATGTTTTAGGGTAAAGTTCTCGATTTTTCCCCATACCCCCCGGGGGTGGGGGGATTTCCCAGGTTGGAAACTAAAGTATGTGGAACTGACTTTTCACTGTAAACAAACCTATTACTGTTGAGTGGATTCCTACTCATCATGACTCAATGAGGTCTGACAAGTTCGCAAACTCAATTGTTCTAAGTGCTACTACATACCTCACTAATGAGTACCACTATGGTCACCTTCAAAGTAGTCCCTTTGTGAAGCTATGCACCAATGCCAGTGCCTAGTTGACTCTTCAAAGCAATTTTGGAGCTCTTTTTGGAATGGCCATTGAGCACAGTGGCATAGTGGCAAGTTTGCTAACTTAATTGTATAATTGTCTGTGAGGGAGTTTTTAGCCAGTAAATGAATGACTGTATTGGAACACCCTCCCAACTCACCTCGTTTGGCCCCCAGTGACTTTTTCTTTACCTGAGGTAAAGGGAATATTGGAAGGGAGACATTTTGATGACATTTAGGTCTTCGAAGGTTATATGATGACGGCTCTGATGGCCATTCCAGAAAAAGAGTTCCAAAATTACTTTGGAGAGTGGATTAGGTGCTGGCATCAGTGCATAGCTTCCCAAGGGGAGTACTTTAAAGGTGACCATAGTGATATTCAGCGACGAGGTATGTAGCACTTTTTGTAGGATGAGTTCCTGAGCTTATTCACAGTTCTTGTATATAACAGGGTAGAACTGTCCCATAGGGTTTCCAAAGCTGTAATCTTTACAGAAACAGACTGCCTGATCTTTTTGCCTTGCTCAGGGTGGTGGATTCGAACTGCCAACCTTTCTGCCAGCAGCTGACTGATTAACCATTCTGTCATCAGGGCTCTACTTTTTACTACACTGACTTTCACTGGTATTTTCTTTTTCCTCCCTATAGCCCCCTTCTTGCTCTGTTAATTTCTGGGCTCTAGTACGCTGCTTCTTTGGTTCTGTCCTTCGTGTTCCTGGTAATTTAAGTACCAAGCCCCTCAGCGTGCTGCCTGGATACCTGCTCCACTCTCAGCTCCACCACTCCCGGCTGTAGCTGCTCTGTTGGATTCAATAGTCATTTTCTTTACAGCTTTTTCACTCCCTTCAATTTGCTGAACTCCCTTCTCCCTTTCCTTTTCTTTCACATTGTTAGTTTATACTTTCTTTGAATCTCTACTAAAATTGAAGTGAGGACCTGAAGTATGTCATCTACACAAAGCCAAAAACCAAACCAAACCCAATTGCCATCAAATTGCTTCCAACTCATGGCAACTCTGTAGGACAGAGTAGAATGGTACCACAGAGTTTCTAAGGAGTGCCTGATGGATTTGAACTCTTGACCCTTTAGTTAGCAGCCATAGTACTTTGCCACTACCCATCAGGGTTTCCCATGTACACCTAGCCCTTAATTTTTCTTTCAACATTGTGTAGCATCAAAATGTGCTAAAGATGGGATTGTCAAATATGTATCCATCACTGGAGTCTCTATGTGGTGCAAACTGATAATGTAGTTGGCTGCCAGCAGAAAGGCTGGAGGTTCGAATCTACCCAGATGCATCTCAGAAGAAAGGCCTGGCAGTCTATGTCATTAAAATCAGCCATGGAAATCCCTGAGGATCACAGTTCTGCTCTGTCAGACATGGGATTTCTGTAAGTTGACATTGACTGGATGGCAACTGGTGCTGTTTTTCATGCAAATACTCTTTCATTCCCTTTCTGTAGAGCTGGAGAAAAATTGGTGCAACTCTATAGAGGAAAACTATAGCATCAAGGCAGCCACCTTAAATGGGTTTTAGAAAGGAACTGTCCAAAAGGGCAAAGCCTGCTAATGATTTCAGACAGAATGCAAAGGAGAAGAGATCTTTGTTGTTCTTTTTAGTCAGCACAGAGTTTTAAAACATATAATTGGTTTTAGGCAAGTATGTATTCTCCAAGCAGTCCTTGAAGGGTTCAAGTGCTCAGTGCTCAGCTGCTAACTGAGAGGTCAGAGACTTGAACCCACCAGCTGCTCCATGGGAGAAAGATGTGACAGGCTGCTCCTTTAAAGATTTACAGCCTTGGAAACCCGACGGGACAGTTCTACTCTGCCCTGTAGGGTCTCTGTGATTCAGAATCTACACCACAATGGGTTTGATTTCTTGGTATGTATTCTCCAAGTCATCAGGCATTATGTCTTTTTGTTATCTTAAAACATATACGTGGGCTGGGTGAAACTTACTTTGTTCAAGCATGTCAGTGGATTGCTGAGTAAAATATATAGTTATCATCCAGGGCTGAGGCCAAATGCTGAGAAATTAAGGTCTGAAATTGGAAAATAAGGGAATTAGAGTTAAGCTACCAGCATATGACTGATGAGTTTTCCCTTACTTTCATATTGTAGCCGTCACATAGGTGATTTTCATTTGTTTAACCATAGTTTCTTTTTCTTCATATGGGAACAGACTTCTCAGTTTAAGTCTGGACTTTAGCTTAGGGGCACCTTCAAGCTTTTGGAGATGTTATTAACACTTTACATAAATTTCTGTCTATGGCATTACAGTAATTCTTATATAGAGATTTTTACTTCCAAGGAAAGTGAAGTGGCTAGCAGGTCTTGCAGACCTCTTTTTTGGCCTCTCTTCAAATTGTACAGCAAATGACAGCAATATTTAGCTTCACAGTAGGACTATGGAGGGTGGCTTTGAAATTTGCAAAAGGGTGAGCTGTAATACATGGGTGGGCACTTAACCTGAGTGCTATAGACAGAAAGCAAATAGGTCCATCAAATACTGAGTAAGAGGAAGCAAGGTTCTTTTAAAAACTATCTGTATGGGATCGAAGTGACAACAGCAACTTGAAAGATTAGACAGAAAACTTAGGAGGCAGTGAGTTTATGTCAGTGAGGAGAGTGAGAATGACTGCACAACTCGAAGAATGTCATTGAATTGATGTATGTTTTAGTGCGTATATTATCAACAAAAGCAACAAAAAAGAAAACCCAAATCAATCTGACTCACTGCTATGGAGCTGACTCCAACTCATAGAGACCCTAAAGGATGGTATAGAATTGCCCCATAGGGTTTCCAAGGCTATGATCTCTGTGGAAGCAGACTGTCACCTCTTTCTCCCATGGAGCAGCAGGTGGGTTCAAACCTCCAACCTTTTGGTTAGCAGCAGAACACTTGAGTGCTGTGTTACTAGGTAGGGCTGCTGAGATTCAGTTGGAAGAATTTAATTCGGCTGAGTAAAAACATCTGTTAGATATTTGCAGACTTTATTTTTTTTTTATTTTTAACATATATTGATATCTCTGTTACTCTGTCTTGGCCAGTCTGCAAACCTCTCATTAAATCATCACACTATGACACAGGTATTAGCAACATTTTACTAATGGAGAAACTAAGGCCCAAAGAGATTGTGGAATCAGTGTTCAGTGATCAGCTCAAGACAGAGGTACCATTTGCGTCTGTTTGACTTGAAAGCCAGAGTTTTTCCTGCAATGTTACCTGCCTTACTCTTTGTCTTGGTTGGCAACCTTTGTTTGATTTGTTCTTTTGTCTGAAAGACCCTCTTCTGTGCATGGAAATTCAATTCTTCTTTCAAGTTTCAACACAAATATTACCCCCAAACAATTTCGGTGTATGTAGTAAAATCTCAGTAAATTTTAGTTTTCTGGTCTTTATTTTCTGTTAGAATTTCCCAGCTTCCAGTTTTGTGTTAATCTCCGTCTTCTGGGTTCCTAATCTCTTTGTTCTTCATGATTATTTATGCAAATGCCTGTGTCCTACACTAGAATGTACTCTCTGAAGTCAACAGATATGGTCTTCTATCTTTCTTTTTTATTGCCAATGGGTTGATACAGTGTCTTTGATGTACTTGGTGCTGTCACTTTGGGGTAAATTGAGTGGGTTCACACTAAAGCAGCAGGATTCTCTGGGTGCTGCAGGTGGTTCAGGCACCAGTTGCTAACCAAGAGGCTAGAGGTTCAAGTCCACCCAGAGGCATCCTGGAGGAAAGTTCTGGAATCTACTTCCAAAAAACCAGTGATTGAAACCCTAGGGAACAGTTGTATATAATACACATGTAGGGTCATCGTGAGCTGGAATTGATTCAGTGGCCACAAAGGCAGCACTGGACCAACCCAAGTGAGGGGTTTTTATCACATTATAAAGATCTAGTTGTGTAGATACCATTCCTGACTTTTTTTTTTAAAGACAGAAGACTACATAAAAGCTACAAGACTACTCAGAAAAAAAATGTAATTGGATGCTTATTGGACTCCAGGATAATAGCAGAACAAAATTCATTGTTTATCTTGCAGCTTTTCTCAGTAGCTACCCATTGCCTTGCACGTACAATGTAGGTTATTTAAAGGAGTATTGACTAATTGGCCAACAAAGACAAAGACGTGCTCTAAAACGAAGTTGAACCACATTTGTTGTTAGCTGCCGTCTAGTCATCTCTGGCTAATGGTATAACAACAAAATGTTATCCAGTTCCATGCCATCTTCATGACTGCTGATATGCTTCAGTCCACTGTTGCCTTCCAGCCTAGAGGGCTCACCTTCTAGTACTGTACTGGACAATATTCTGTTGTGATCTATTATATTTTCATGGCTGAAAAAAAGAAGATTGCTGGGTCTTTCTTTCTAGTCTGTCTTAGTCTGGAAGTGCCACTGAAACCTTCCCGTCACAGATGGCAGATGATCCTGCTGGTATTGCTTCCAACATCACAGCATCACACAAGCCACTACATTACGACAAGTTTACAGACAAGTGGTGCTGAACCAACCGTACGATGCCCAGTATACCCTATTGACACCATCTCGTGCTGACCTCTTGATAGTTTGTGATCTCTAGGTGACTCTAACTAGGAATTTTTTTGTTTTTGTTTTGTTTGTTTGCATGATTTACCCCAGTCTTTCCTTCTCACTTCCTGTTGCAGTTTTGATTGTCACCCTTTGTTGCAGTTGCTGGGTATTAAATGACTGTGTAGATGTGCTATAAAACAACATTGTATTATATAGATACTCTTGTCTTGGAGTTTTTCTTTCTATGATGCTGTGAGAAAGCTCTTTTTCTTTCTTTCTTTTTTTTTTTTTTACCTCTAGTCTCTAAAGGTATTTTCTCAGCTAATTTGAGATGATAAAGACATTCTTAGTGTAATGCACTTATTCTTTTTAGGAATATATGCATTTCAGTAGCTTCTATTCAGACTTGTCTAAGGTGAATGAAGTTTTCCATATAATTTTTTTAAAAAGGATAAATGTATTTGCATCCTCCTTGTAGCCTGCCCACATCCACCCACTGTCCGAAGGATGGGCAACTCAGCTTTGCATTCAACTGCACAAGACAGCTTCTCAGTAAAGAAAAGTGCTCTCAGCTTTTATCCACTATGTCAAATAGAGATAGGAGCTGAGAAATTAGAGGTCAACACATCGTCACTGACAACTTAAAAGGCATGATGTAGTTGAAAGAAGTGGATAATTGTTTTCACAATAAGGTGATTAGACTGTGGAAGGAGAATCTTGAGGCCAGGCAAATGGGATGGGAAGGGAAGGGGAAAGAGTCAACATGTGCTTGATGAAGGTCATCTTATTTTTGCCTGACAATGAAATAAGCAGTGGAAAAATAGAGAGTTAATGGATGTTTTACTTTGACACTGTAGGTTTGTTTGCAATAAATCTTCATCTGTAGGGTCACTGTGAGTTGAGATTTACTCAACAACAATGGATTAGTACATGAGACATACCTTGTTGACCTCATAGACCTGTTGCCATCCAGTTGATTTTGACTCCTAGGGACGCTACAGGACAGAGACTATGCCATAGAGCTTCTAAAGCTGTGATTTTCATGGAAGCAGACTATTACTTCTTTCTCCCATGGACTGCATGGTAGTTTGACTGGCTGACCTTTTGGTTAGCCTGAGAGGATTTAACCACTGATCTGTGTTTCCTTTATATAGGAACCCAGACCCAAACCCCCAACCAAACCCACTGCTGTCAATTTTGGCTCATAGTGGCCTATGTAGAGCAGAGTAGAACTGCTCCATAGAGTTTCAAAGGAGCACCTGGCAGATTCAAACTGCCAACCTTTTGGTTAACAGATACAGCACTTAAGCACCAGGGCTTCCACATGTAATTAATATGAAGTATCCTTTCCCTTCTTGTCTTCACCTAACTTTTCTTTTTCCCCTGTCCTTTAACAACCTAGTGCTTCTACCAGTTGCCCTAGATTTGACTCCAACTCATGACAGCCCCGTGTATAACAGAGTAGAGCTGTTCCATCGGGTTTTCAATCGTTGATTCTTTGGAAGCAGATTGCCAGGCCTTTCTTCTGAGGTACTCTGAGCAAACTTGAAATTTCTGCCCTTTGGTTAGCAGCCAGTGGATTAATCATTTGCACCACCCAGGAAGCCAACCTCATCCATAGTCATCAGAGATTTCTTCACCCTGGAAGTCTTCCTATCTTACCTTCTCAAGCCACTTCCTTGTTAAAGAAAATGATTCTGCCCACATTTCACATTTTCAGACACACAGATGCACTTACTTTGCTAGTGTTACAGGAAAGTACTCCTCATTAGTTTTGGTTATACAAATGATTGAAGGATAATTTAAAAACTCCTCCTCATCAGAGTACTCACTACCCATGTTTATCAGGTAATTTCTCCCACTGGTTGCTTCCCTGTCTACTTGGTCACGCAGTCCTCATTCAACCCTTGCTAATTCTGTTCTGAGGGCCTACTGGACACAGGATACTCTTTTGCTGCTTGCTGCTTGCTTTTTTTCTTGGCGTTGTTATGGAGAAAGCAGATAATCTTACAAATACAGAGGTGAAGAAAGAGAATCTTTGAGAATTACTGCTATTTTCCTGTTACTTCCTTTTGCCTGAAAAGTGTTCATTTAACTAAACAGTTTTGTAGAGCAAATGTTTGAAAAGCTTAAGGAAATGTTTGCCAGGAATCTTTCTCTTTAAATGAATATGTTTCATAAAACATGAACCTTGCAGAATTTATAACGCATAGCATATATTATCGCGTAGTAGACTTGAAGTCTTGAGTGGGTAATGTAAGGGAAAGTGGCTCATCCTTCTAGTTAAGAGCGTTGATGCAGCTGAACTTTATTAAGGCCTTTCTGCACATCCAAGCAAAAGGAATAGAAAGAGAACTAACCACCTGGAAATGCAAGTGTGCCATTGGAATTAGAGCTTAGAGAGGTTATGGGCAAAGAAACACTCTAGAAATAGGTTCTGGCCACCTACCCTGGAACAAAAGGACATAGGGCCCCCACAAATATGTATTAGAATTCTGATCCCTTTACTGTGGATACAATCCAGTCTGTTGCTCTTGTTAGATACCGTAGCTTTGGTTCTGACTCATAGTGACCTGATGTACAACACAATGAAACACTGCTGGGTCCTGTTTGGGAACTGATTTTCCTTTGTTATATTACTGATGCCGTATCAGTATAGGATGTGTCTTAAATCTAATCATTTCTGAGATATAAAAAAGCAAATTAGACATAGAAGCAAGTAAGCAGAGATAAAGGAAGAGAGGAGCCATGTGGAGCACGGTAACAAAGTAAGAGTGCTGGGTTTACAGAGGTTGAGACTAGCACCTTCCCCTGGAGCAAACAGAGACAGACAGCAGTGTCCTGGAGCTGGTGCCCTGAATTCAGACTTCTAGTCCCCAGTGCTTTATGAAAATAGATTTCTGTTCTAGTGGTGCTGTAGTTATAGCAGCACTAGACAATTAAGACATGGCTTAAGTGCCCTTAGACACTGAGAAAGTTAATCCCTCTGTATGGATGGGAAGACTGAGGTGCATTGGAAACGTCCCACTATTAAAGAGAGTGTGTGGTAATATAGTCCAAGCCAAGTGCCGTCGAGTCAGATCTGACTCATGGCGTGGTAATATAGTGCTAACTTTAAAAATAAAAGTTAATGAAAAAAAATGTTTTATTTTAAGAAATTGTCTTCATTTTTCCGGCAGGTACCTAGTCCACATACTGAGAAGAACTTTTGTTGCTGTACCAATGAATTCTAGGCCTCCATTGCTTCCATTGTACTGTCCCCTCTCCTTTCACTTGTGTCCTTGGGCTGCTGGGTGCACTTTGTTTTTTAGCACTGAACTTAACTTTTTTTTTTTTTCCTTCCACTCTAAGCTTTCTTTAATTTGCTTACATTTCCCTAGAGATTGTATGACTGACTGCAAGTCTTCGATGGTTCCTGCCTCGGAGAAGGGGAGGTGAAATGACTAACAGAGAAATTCATGTTTTACTTCACTTCTTCCTGAAACTCTTCCAAGTTCTGTTAAGTTGAGTGAATGTGTATGTGGCTGATACTGTTTAATAAGTGGAATATATTTCAGGGGATGGCAGGATCTTTGGAGTCAGCCAGACTTGTCTTTAAATCCCAGCACCATCTTTTACTAACTGTGCGACCTTTGGCAAATTACTTAATTACTCAACTCCTCCATTTTCTTATCTATAAAACAGGACAAATAATGTCTATTGCATAAAGTAATTGCTGAGATTGAATGAAAGAATAAATGTAAAAATAGGTCATGAATTATTAAAACACTGAAAAACCAAACCAACTGCCATCAAGTTGATTCTAACTCACAGTGACCCTATAGGACAGAGTAGAACTGCCCCATAGAGTTTCCAAAGCTGTAAATATTTATGGAAGCTGACTGTCACATCTTTCTCCTACAGTTATTAGACATCATTTATAATCATCAAGAACATTTGCTTTCCAGGCCGAAAAAAGAAGAAAGTGTATTGTGTTTGATCAAAAGAATTTTCACCTATTTATGTAGCTATTACCTTTTCTGTATTCCCCTTTTCTTTCATAAGAGTAAAAGGCAATAAAACTCACTGCCACAGAGTCAGTTCCAACTCACAGTGACCCTATATGCTGGAGAAGAACTGCCCCATAGAGTTTCCAAGGAGCACCTGGCAGCTTTGTGCTGCAGAACTTTTGGTTAGCAGATGTGGCATTTAACATCTATGTCACCAGGGTTTGCATAAATGGTAATAGAAACTAAAATTGTTTTTAGTCTAATTATATTATTTAACCTGAAGGGAAGAAAACATTTTGAGACTTCTAGTGAAATCAGACTTAAGGGTCTTTTATCATTTGTAAATGTCACTGTGTGGACACAAATATGTGGTCATCCTAGTCACCTTTATCAGCTTTTGCCACCTGAAATTATTGCCATATATTAACAGATATGGCTGCTGTGACAAAATGCCAGAGTATAAATACTGTCGGATGCAACTCGATGGCGCTTGGCTTGGCTTTTGGCTGTCTCAATGCCAGTGCTGGCCAAGCCAAGTCTAGCACTATGGGGTAGTTTTTAAAGTGTTAAAAATGGTCACTGGTCTCCCTACCAGAACGTCACGTTACCCACTTTGGGTTCTGCCCTTTTCCTTCCGGGCTGGCAGAGCACTCTGAGATGGGCTTGCTTCTTGGTTCCTCTTTAGTCTCCTGCCTCATCCTAGACAATTTACCCATGTCTTTTCTTTTTTGTGATCACCTTTGGTCTATTGTTTGACTGTTACTCTATAAATCTTGATATGTTTATTAAAAAATCATATAACCTGATAATAACTCCCATGTATAGTTAATTAATACATAATAATAATAGCAACTATTTTAGATAGTTGTTTTGGGAAAGAAATTATCCATTTTTATAGAATGTCCTAAGGTGAACTATATACCAGTACTAATTGTCATTGAATTGATACCAACTCATTGCAACCTCACATGAGTCAGAGTAGAACTGTGCACCATAGGGTTTTCAGAGTCTGATTTTTAAATACTAGATCACCAGGCCTTTCTTTCAAGGTAACTCAGAGTAGACTAGTTCAAGTCTAAGGTTTTGTTTAGCAGTTTAGCGCATTAACCTTTTGAACTACTGAAGGACTCCAGTATGAGCCTCAAAACTCTCCTCATGAACCACCACAAATTATATATCCTAAAATGTATCTTCTGTGGATTCAGTTGTGTTTCCTCAATACATGTGTTGTAAATCCTAACCTCTGTGTCTATGGCTGTGATCCCATTTAGGACAGGGTAGTATTGTTATGTTAATGAGGCAGAATTAGTATAGAGTCCGTCTTTTGTGTCAACCTTTTAGGAGCAAATTAGGTAAGCAGAGACAGGCAAAGATAGGTGCCAACCCACACAGAGACCTCCAAATTGCTAGGAAACAGAAGCTGAAGAGGGGAGGACTTTCTTCCAGAGCCAATGAAGAGAGAAAGCCTTCTCCTAGAGCTGGTGTCTTACATTTGGATTTCTAGTTTCCTAGACCATGAGTCAGAATAAACTTGGTGGCAACAGGTTTGGTTTGTTTTTAAATTATGTGAAAATAAATTTCTGTTTGTTAAGGCCATCAGCTTGTGGTATTTCTTCTATAGTAGTACTAGATAACTAAGGCATACTTTGGTTAAAATGTGGAAGTGGTTTTAGAATTGGGTGATGGGTAGAGGCTAGAAGAGTTTTAAAGTGCCTTATAGTAGTAGATGTCAAACACACCATACATTAAGACAGAAAAAAGGTCATTAAAAAGACAGAAAAATGAGAAAAGACCAAAATGAATGTCAGAAACAACTCTGACTCTTGCTCTTTAACATAGAGCAGGCAAAGTGAATGGAAAAATGATGAAGTATAAGAGTTGAACATAAGATTTCAAAGGGCAGCTCAAGAAGACAAGTATAATGAAACATGCAAAGTCTTGGAGTCACGAAACCAAAAGGGAAGAACATGTCTGGCCTTTCTCAAGCTGAAAGAGCTGAAGAAAAACTCAAGCTTTGAACTGCAATATTGAAGGATTCTATGGGCAAAACATCGAATAGTGCACAAAGCATCAAAAGAGAATGAAGAGAATACATAGAGTCTCTGTAACTAAGAGGTAGGTTGACATGCAATCATTTGAGGAAGTACCATATGCTTAAGAACCAAGGTACTGAAGGAAGAAGTCCAGGCTGCACTGCTCACTGGTGAAAAACAGGGGTTTAGGAATTGACAGAATATCAGTTGTGATGTTTCAATAAACACAGCGCTATAGGTGTATTGTCCACTGATCTGTGTCAAGAAATTTGGAAGACAGTTTTCTGGTCCACCAACTGGAAGAGATCCATATTTATGCCTATTCCAAGGGAAAGTGATCCAATGAAATATGGAGATTATTGAATAAAATCCTTAATACTACGTGTGAGTGAATTTTGCTGAAGATCATTCAAAACAATTTGTAACATAACAGGTAGCTGCCAGCAATTCAAACTGGATTCAGAAGACGATGTGCAACAAGGGATGTCACTGCTAATGTCGGGTGAATCTTGACTGAAATCAGAGAATATCAGAAAGAAGCTTACCTTTGTTTTATTGCAAAAACATTTGACCACGCGGATCATTATAGATTATGGATAACACTGCAAACAATGGGATTCCAGAACACTTAATTGTGCTCATGTGGAACCTGTACATAACCCAAGAGACAGTCATTCAGACACAATAAGAGATACCATGTAGTTTAAAATCAGGAAAAGCACGAGTCAGGGTTGTATTCTCTCACCTTAATTATTCAATCTGTATGCTGAGTAAATAATTTGGAAAACTGGACTATATGAAAAAAAGGGCATCATGATTGGAGAAAGACTTAGTAACCTGTGATATGCAGAAGCCACAACCTTGCTTGCTGAAAGTGAAGCACTTAGTGATGAAGATCAAGAATCACAAAAATTCCTTACAATCGGACAATAAGCAACATCATGATAAATGAAAAAAAATACTGAGGTTGTCAAGGCTTTCATTTTACGTGGGTCCACAAGCAATGCCCGTGGAACCAGCAGTCAAGAAATCACAAATGATGTATTGTATTGGGTAAACCTGTTGCAAAGACCTCTTTAAAGTGTTAGAAAGCAAAGATGTCACTTTAAGGTGCACATGACTCATCTGTGGTATTTTCAATCTCTTCATATGCGTGTGTAAGTTAGATAGTGATTATGGAATACTGAAGAAGGATTGATGCCTTTGAACTATGGTGTTAGAGAAGAATATTGAATGTATACCGTGGACTGCCAGTATGAGCTAACCTGCCTTGTAGAAGTACAGCCAGAATCCTTCTTAGACTTGAAAGTGGTGAAACTTCTTTATCTCACTTACTTTGGATTTGTCATCAGGAGGACCAGCCCTTGGAAAAGGACATTATGATTGCTAAAGTAGAGTGTCAGCAAAAGAGAGGAAGACCCTCAGTTAGATGTATTGAAACAGTGTCAGGAACAATGGGTTGAGCATAGCAATGATCATGAGGATGGCACAGGACTGGGTAGTGTTTGGTGGACACAGGGTCGCTATGAGTTAGCAATGTCTTGACCCCATGTAACAACAATTGTGAAAACCTGTATTACCTCGAAGGTAGAATTATGTTGACAGAGTTATGAATGTTAAAGGCAATTCTGCTGAGTACTTGAAAGAGAGGAGAGCCATAGAAACAGTTCCTATCATCTTAGAGAGTATGTACGGTGTCACAGTAGAATGTTACTAGAAATACGTATGTTTAAATGTGCTTCTGGTCAGGCTTTAAAAGGAAAGATGAACATGTGATTAAACAATGGAGGAAGGGTGATACTTTTTATGCAATTTTAAAGAATCTAAATTAAAATGTTTGGTGGATGGTAGATCTTGCAAGTGATGAACTTAGATATCTGGCTGAGGAGATTTCTAAGCAAGGTCTTAAAGGAGCCATGTGGTTTCTCTTTGCCACTTGTAGAGAAGTGGGAGAGGAATGAGGCAGACTTAAAAACGAACTCTGCAAAATGAAAACAAAATGATTTGAATACTTTTGTACAAATTAAAGACAAACGTTCTAGAATTTTCGTCAATGATGTAGTTACACAATCTTTAGTTAAAGAGGTTGAAACTGCGACAGATGAGTCTAACCCAACTACCACACAGAAAACCCATTAGGTTTGAAGGAAAGGAAGAGAGTCAGAATGAAAGGAAAGAAGCCTCTCGGAATTCTATAGGCAGAAGACAGGCCATAGGAGCTACATCTGTTATCCTCCAAAAAAAGACAGCACCATCCCTGGAGCAACTGAAAGATCAGCAGAACTGTTGGAAGGATCACAGGATGAAGGTATGCTTGAGTTCCAAAGGGTGAGGTGACAGCCTCCTGGTTTCAAAGAAACAGATCTTTACCAACTTGGTTCTGGAATGTGGGCTGCTGTTTATAGGTGCCAAGGAGATGGGGCTACTGCCCAAAGCTGAGGAGGCAAGCTGCCATACCCAAGGGGCAGAAGAATGGGGTCTGCTGGCACTGAGGGGTGGAGTCATCACTCAGAGGAGCTAAGAGTATGGGGCAGCCCAAAGCTGAAGGAGCAGAATGGCCATTCTCATGGGCCTGGAAGGCAGAACTCAATCCCAGTACTGAGGGACATCCACCCCTAATCTAGAGAGCATGGTAACACTCAAAGTCTAGAGTAGGGGGCTGTTGCCCAGATGGTCCCACAAGACAGAGTTTTATTGTTAAGTCTTGAACGCTCATGTAAATTGTTTTGCTGTTTGGTTTTTTTTTGCTTGTTTGGTGCCTGTTAGTCTTTCTCTCCAGTTTCTCCCATTTGTAATGGAAATGTCTGTCTGCACCTGTTCTACCACTGGACTTTGAGAAAAGACAACTTGTCATCTAGATTTCACAGATTTACACATTTAGGGGAATTTTGCCTTAGGATGGAGTACGTCTAAAGTCTCACCTATAAATACAGATTAATCAGATGTTTCAGAAGATGGATTTTGGATTTGGAATTGATTTAAGACTTTGAGATGATATGCTAAGGTGAATGAATATGTTTTTCATGAGGCAAGGACATAATTTTTGGGAGACTAAAGGGTGGAATGTTATAGATTGAATCGTGTAACCCAAACATGTATTGTAAATTCTAACCTCTATGCCCTTGGTCATAATCCCGTTTGGGACTGAGTTGCCTTTGTTATGTTAATGAGGCATGATTAGCATATGGTGTGTTTTGAGTCAATGTTTTATGAGATATAGAAGGAACAGATTACACAGGCAGAGATGGGGGAACATACATATTAGGCCACAAGGAATTCTTTGAGCAAACAGGAAAGCAAGACTGAAGAGGCAAGTACCCTCCCCTACAGCTGACGAAGACAGAAAGTCTTCTCCTAGTACTGGTGCCCTGAATTCAGATTTCTAGACTCCTAAGCTGTATACAGATCAAGAGGCAGTAGTGCAAACAGAACAAGGGAACTCTGCATGGTTTAAAGTCAGGAAAGGCATGCATCAGGCTTGTATTTTTTTACCATACCATTTTAATCTGGATGCCAAGCAAATAATCCAAGAAGCAGAGTTTTATGAAGAAGAACAAGGCATCAGGATTGGAGAATGACTCATTAACAACCTGTGTTATGCAGATGACACCACCTTACTTGCTGGAAATGGAGATGATTTGACACACCTAGTGATGAAGATCAAGGACCACAGCCTTCAGTATGGATTGCACTTCAACACCACAAAAACCAAAATCCTCACAACTGGACCAGTAAGCAACATTGTCATAAATGGAGAAAGGATTGAAGTTGTGAAGGATTTCATTTTACTTAGGTCCACAATCAATGCCCTTGGAAGCAGCAGTCAAGAGATCAAAGGATGGGAAAATCTGCTGCAAAGGACTTCTTCAAAGTATTCAAAAGTAAGGATGTTATCTTGAAGACTAAAATGCACCTGATCCTAGCAATGGTATTTTCAATCACATCATATGCATGTGAAAGCTGGACCATGAACAAAGAAGACAGAAGATGAATTGATGCCTTTGAAAGGTGGTGTTGGAGAACAATGTTGAATGTACCAGGGACCACCAAAAGAACAAGCAGGTCTGTTTTGGAAGAAGTACAACAACAGTGATCCTTGGAAGCTAAGATGGCAAGACTGTATCTTACATACTTTGCACATGTTGTCAGGAAAGATCAGTCCCTGGAAAAGGACATCGTGCTTGGTAAAGTGGAGGGTCAGCAAAAAAGAGGAAGACCCTTGACGAGATGGATTGACCCAGTGGCTGCAGCAATGGACATAAGCATGGAGATAATTGTGGACATGGTGCAAGACCAAGCAGTGTTTCCTTCTGTTGCTCATAGGGTTGCTATGAGTTAGAACCAACTCCACGGCACTAACAACAACAACAAACTGTGAGAAAATAAATTTCTGTTTTTCTGAAAGTACCCACTTGTGGTATTTCTGTTATAGAAGCACTAGATAAGTAAGACATTCTGTATACAGAAGTAAATTATTACTAAATGTATAATATGTCATTAGTTTACTCAGATAGCATAACCAATTACTATAGCATGTATTAAAGAAGAAATATACAAGGTTGTCAAATCTTATTCTTTGTGTGTTTTCATATTTTTCAGTGATGGTGGTTTTGTATTTGCTGAGACTTCATGTTTTTCTTGCTTTTAATTTTGATGCATAAGATTGATAATTTTGTTTGTGGTTACCTTAACATTTGCACCTATTTTTTCTAAATTTAAACTAGTCTGTAATTTATTTATATTGCCTTGACTTCCTTTCCACATGAAAGACCTATGACTATGTTTTCTTTTAAGTCCTTCTTTTGTTATAAATGTTTACATAATGATAACTCTGTTTCCCTATTTTCAGTGATTTGCCTTTGATTTAATCTTGTGATTTCCCTAGTTGGGGTGATAGCCAGTAACTCTGTTCTATGTTCTAGTCTTGGGTTGTTTCCTGATGCTATTGATTTTCTAAACAAATGACTCCCTTTAGTATTTCTTATAATTTTGGTTTGAATTTTGCAAAATTCCTAAATTACTGCTTACCTGGAAATGTCTTAATTTCATCATAATATATGAGAAACAATTTTGCTAGACACATAATTCTTGGCTGGCAATTATTTTCCTTCAAGATTTTGTATATGGCCCCAATTGCCTTCTTGCCTGCATGGTTTCTGCTGAGTAGTTTGAGCTATCTTATAGATTCTCCTTTGTAGCTTATTTTTCATTTATCCCTAAGCACTTTTAAAATTGTCTCCTTAGCTTTAGTCTTGGCAAGTTTGATTATACATGCCTTGGTGTCTTTTGGGATCTTCCTTGTGTGGAGTTCATTGAGTATCTTGAATATATAGCTTCTCATCTTTCATAATAGCAAGTAAATTTTCTGTCAACAAATAATCTTTGACAATTCTCTCTGGTGCTCCGGTCACTCGTGGATTATTCCTCTCGATAGAGTCCCATATAATTCTCAGTATTCACTGATTTCTAAAAAATTCTTGTATTTGAATTCTCCTTAAAAATATTGGTGTCATGTGCCTTATTTTTGATCTCACTAATTTGACCTTCATTGCCTCAGTTTTACTCCTTTGACTTTCTGTTGAGTTTTGTAATTCTATGATTTTATTATTAATTTTCTGAATGTCTAATTCTTGCTGCCGTATGCTGTCTTGCAACCTGCTCAATTTGTCACTATACTCTGCTGTGTTTTTTTCTCATCTTCTTCCTGATCTCCAGAAGAGTTCAAAATACTAATCTTTTGTATTTTACCTTTGATAATTCTGGGAAGTTATCTTCACTTGGAAAATTTAATTCTTTGTTTTGAAAGCTTTCTGAAGCTATTGTGGTCTGCCTTTTTAAGTGATTTGATATGGACTGTTGTCTCCTAGCCATCAGTGAGTTGCTGAATTTATGTTTATTTACTGTATTCTAACTTCTTGTTTGGCTTTGTTTTCAAATATCCAGATAGGGTGGTTGTGTATGCTAGTTTGGTCACTGGTGCGTTTGAAGCTCTAACATTCTCTTACCAGTTGGCTAGAGCTATTACTAGACACACGAGTCCAGGGACCTGTTGGCTTTTCTTGTGTGAATTCCACTCAGGTGTCCAGGTAGTCAGCCACCAAGTATGTGGTGCAGGCTGTCCCCTACTGTCTTAGATCGGTAGGGGTGATTAGTGTAGGGACAGGTACTGTCTGCAGACACCAAGAAAGGCAGGGGGAGCTAAAAGTCATCACTGAGTTTCCGTGAGGATGGTGTGTCCCCTTATGACTGATTCTAGCTGAAGACACTTCACCACGAATTTCTGCCTCAGAGGAGTCAGCAGATTTTTTCTCCCTTCCCCTAGTTTGTTAAATTTTTCTCTCTCAAAGTCTAGTTAAAGGGTTTAGATTGGGTTTAAGGATTCCTACTTCTCTCTCAGTTAATGGTGTTAGTGCCTGGAGCCAGGGGGAATGCAGAGAGGGAAGGGTAAAGCTCTGGGAAAAGGGAAAGGGGTTTATTCTGAAGTAAACATTCAGATCTGTGTGCAACAGGTAGACAGCAGTCACAGAGCTTTTCATGGTGAAGCACTACTTCTCACTGGCTCTGAAGGCTCCAAGGTACTTTCTGGGGCTCTTTGGTGCTGTGTAGGGTGCCCTCCAAACACCACTGCTCTGCTCATCACATTGGCTGCTGACAATACCTGATAGGTCAGATCCAACCAGTCCTCGGTGCTTCTGGACCTACTCTCAGCTTTCCCTTAGATGTTCAGGGCTTCTAGGGTATCATACATAACTGATTTATTTGTTCTTTTGGGTCTTTGCTGTTAGAGGGATGACAGGAAGTGTCTAACTATTCTGCCATCCTAATCCTGCCTTAGTCACCAACTCATATTCTTGGTATAGAACTGTAAACAGTATGCACTAGAGGTGAGTCAGCTCCTTCACTCTCAAGGAGAGTTAGTGGTATTGGTGAAGGCAGGGCAAAATGTGAGAGATGGTGAGAACCAGGGTTAAATGAGATGGTGAGGTTGCAGAGAGGAAGGAGCATGCAGGAACAGTTAACAGTGACTAGGCCTTATATCTAGAAGGATAAGAATTTGTTGTAAGATTTTCCTCAGTTTCAGAATAATACCCAATTTGTTACATAAAACAAACGAAACATTGTGATTGAGTCAATTCCGACTCCTGGCCAAGCCAAGTGCCGTCGTGTTGGATCTAGTGACAACATAAACCAACAAATGAAACTCAGTGCTTTTGAGTTGATTCTGACTCATAGTAACAGAGTAAAACTGCCCTGTAGAGTTTCCCAGAAGCACCTGGTGGATTTGAACTGCCAAACTTGATTAGCAGCTGTAACACGTAACCATCTCACCACCAGGATATCTGCTATAGTTACACAGGAATCTCAAAACATTGTTTTTAGTTCACCTGTTTTATTTATTTTTTGCTTTAGATGAAGGTTTACAGAACAAATTAGCTTGCCGTTAAATAGTTTATGCGTTGTATTATGGTATTGATTAACAACCCCATAGTATGTCAACACTCTCCCTTCTTGGTCTTGAGCTCCCTGTTACTAGCTTTCCTGTCTCTTCCTGGTTCCTTGTCTTTATCCGTGGGCTGGTATGCCCCTTTAGTCTTATTTTGTTTTACGGGCCTGTCTAATCTTTGTCTGATGGGTGAACCGCAGGAGTGACTTCATTACTGAATTAAAAGGGGATCTGGGGACCATACTGTTGGGGGTTTTCCAGTCTCTACCAGTCCAGTAAGTCTGGTATTTTCTTGTGACTTAGAATTTTACTCTACTTTTTTCTCCAGCTGTGTCTGGGATCCTCTATTGTGATTCCTATAAAAGCAGCCAGGGGTGGTAGCTGGTGGAGGCTGTAATAGTTGCGGTACTAGTTCTTTGGACTAATGTTTCTCTAGTATCTTTAATTTTCTTCATTCTTCCTTCTTTCTGAAGGCGTGAGATCAGTGGAGTATCATAAATAGTCACTCACAGGGTTTTAAGATTCCAGATGTTACTCACTAATGCAGAATGTAGAAAACTTCTTTACAGTGCTATGCCAGTTGATATTCTGCAAGACAATGGTCCTCACAGCCCTTAGCCCAACTGTTTAGTCCCTTAGGGAGTTTGAATGTGTCTGTGGAGCTTGCATGACCTTGCCTTGTACAAGCTGTGCTGGCTCCCCAAATGTTGTGTTCTGTCTTACCCTGTACCAAAGCTACCACTTATCTATTGTTTAGTGTTTTTTCATGCCTTCCCTTACCCTCCTTTGTAACCATCAAAGATTTTTTCTTTTTTGTGTATAAATTTTTTCATGAGGTTGTACAACAGTGGTCTCATACAATATTTGTGCCTTTGTGATTGACTTTTTTCAGTCAGCATAACACTGTTCAGATTCGTCCATCTTCCGAGATGCTTCACAATTCATTGTTGCTCTTTGTCATTACATAGTCCTCTATTCTGTCTGTTTACCACAGCTCACTTATCCATTTATCTGCTGATGGGCATCTAGATTGTTTCCACCCTTTTGCTATTGTGAAAATTGCTTCAGTGAATGTGGGTATAATATGTCTATTTGTGTGATGACTCTTTTTTTTCTAGGATATTTTCCTAGAACTAGGATTGCTAGATCATATGATATTTCTATTTTCAGCTTTCTAAGGAAGCACCATACATTTTTTCAAAATAATTATATCATTTTTCTTTTGCATTAGCATTGGATAAGAGTTTTCATCTCCCTTCAGCTTCTCTAACATTTGTTATTTTCTTATTTTCTTTTTTTAAAAAAATTCATGCCAGTAATGCTGAGGACAGATGGTGTTTTGTTGTGGTTTTGATTTGGCTTTCTCTGATGGCTAGCGATCATGAGCATTTCCTCATGTGTCTTTTGGCCACTTGAATGTTTTGTTTGGTGGAGTGCCTGTTCATTTTCTTTGCCCGTTTTTTATTTGGATTGTCTTTTAGTTGAGACGTGTTGGATTTTCCTGTAGATTTCAGAGATTAGATCTTTCTTGAATTTGCAATAACCAAATTGTTCCCCCCATTTGTAGCTTCTCTTTTTACTCTTTTGGTGAAATTTTTTGATGAGCCTAATTATTTAATTTTTAGAAGAACTCAGTTATCTAGCTTATCTCCTAGAGTTTGTGTGTTGTTAGTTACATTTTGTATCCTGTTAGTGTATTAGGGTTTCTAGCACTGGTCCTATTTTTTTCTTTATGATCTTGACGGTTTTTCATTTTATATTTAGGCCTTCAATCCATTTTGAATTAGTTTTTGTGTATGGTGTGTAAAATGAGTCCTGTTTCACTTTTTTGCAGGTAGAAATCCAGTTTTGCCATCACCATTTGTTGAAAAGACTGCCTTTTCCCTATTTAATGGGTGCTGGGCCCTTGTCAAAGGTCAGACAATCACAGATGGGTGGATTTACATCTGGGTTCTCAGTTTTTTTCCACTGGTAAATGTACCTGTCATCAAACTTTGTTAACTAAAAATGTTTTGTAGTAAGGTTTAAAATTTCAAAACATAACAAGCTTCTCTTCAAGTACATCTTTTTATACAATGCCAGGCAATACTCCAAAGAATGGAAAAACAAACTCTTGGTTACTAGTTTGGTGAACAGAATGACTAATGACTTCCCTTGCAAAGACTGACCTAGGGTCGTCATGAGTCGGATCCCACTCGACGGCACTTGGCTTGGCTGCAAAGACTGATCATTATTTGTATGAGTGCTTTCCAGAACACAGTAATCCCCAGAGGAATAGGTTTAAGTTCTTTGTGGCACACCCAAAAGGTAATGGCTGGCTTCCCCTTGTGTCTCACTGATAAGATTTTGGATTTTTCTAGAGAATGAAACATCTCATCTGCTGAATTCAAGTTCCATTGCAAATTCAACCTTACAATCTTGAGCCATGAGCCACACCTGGTATTTCAGGTCTGGGAATTGTTTTCCCTGGATAAAATGTTGACCTCCATTTCTAGTGAAAAAAAAAAAAGTCTTCGACAAACTCTTTGGACACTGAACCAGCTCTACAAAATAGCATCTTGGTGCTTTAAAGTATGAACTAATCAGAAACACATGATTTCAGCTTCCCATAAATTACAAAGGGTTTTGCCTAAGAGAAAAATGCATGGCAAAACACGTCACGGACAAACAGTTACGGTGATAATCTGGTTGCACAAGTAGGTCAAGGATTGAGGAAGGTGACACACAAATTTGCATTTATGTTAAGTGTGGAGAGTCCTGTTAGTGTTAGCTTACATTTGGGAAAAGAGTTGACACGAGTAATGTTACTGATCTAGAGTGAGGGGCAGAGAGAGGTTCTTTGGTTTTGTTATCCTTCGTTTGAAGCCTGAGATATCTAGTGTGAACTTTTGTTTGGAATAGTTGCAGAGAAAAGGAGACTGAGTTATTAAAAGCCTCAATTATAGAATTTATTAAGCAAAAGTGTTTTGACTTTCCTAGTGATTTGGCTTGCCCATTAACCTGTTGCTCACTAATGATTACCTGCATTAATTGACTAATAAGAGAGATTTAAAGTCAGCAAATGTGAGCAGAGCTTCAGAATGCTGTAAAGGCATCTGAAAATAATTCCAGGACTTTAAATATTCTGTATTTGGTGTTCTTGGCATTGCAATTTGTGGTATTTATGAAGAATGCTTTTACCAAGGATAGTCCCTGTTGAAATGATTGTGGCATGTGACCAGGTAGAATTCAAATGAACTTGGCTTTCTTCTCTGTAGAAAAGCTTTTGCTTGATTTGCACTTTGGTTGTGAGATTTCCTAGGAATTTTCTGGAATCTTTTTGACTAATATACAGGAATTCCTTTGAAAAACTGGTGGTAAAGTATTGAGTACCTAAGTGTCATGCATTGTGATTTTTAAATGCATAAGTCCTTTGAGAAGGTTTATTATCTTGATTTTACAAGTGAGGAAATAGAGGTGTAACCAAGATTAACAATACCTATCATTTCCCCATTTGGTACTGAACAGTGTTGTCCAACTAGAATATTACCGGACTGGATCAATTTAGAGTTTGTAGGATTTACAAGATTCCCTAGAGAAAGATTTGCTCCAGAAACTCTGGTGCCAGAGTGGTTAAGTGTCACATCTGTGAACCGTGAGGTGCACAGTTCAAATCCTCCAGGTGCTCCTTGGAAACTCTATGGAGCAGTTCTACTCTGTCCTACAGGATCGCTACAAGTTGAAATCAACTTGATGGCAGTGGGTTAGAACTTGCCTTGCTTTGGCTTTGCTTTCTCTTCCAAGGCTGACAGCCAGAATGGGGACCACAGATACTTAAATTAGAGGCCAAAAAATCAAACCTTTTTTAATAAAAAAAAGTCAGAGAAACTTATCACTTAAAAAAAATATTTTCCCTTGTCATGTGAGCCTTGGTGTTGGTAAAAGTCATGAAGAACATCAGGAAGTCGGTCTGCTAAATCCTAACATCCCACCACACCATAGTACCAAGGTGGTCCATGGGCTTGTTTATGAGACAGAGGAATCAGAATGAGGCCCCTCCTTTTTTTAAATTAATATGACTGAGTGAAAATGTACATTCCCATATAAATTTATATGCCCTCCTATATGCAGCTTCCACTGCTCTCCCTGTCCGGTGACAGCACACTATTCCTCTCTGCTCCATACATGTCTCATCCTCCCAACAGCCTCCTTTCCCCTCCTCTCCACCCACTCTCCTTCCTCCAGCTAGAGGTCAGCAGGATGATATCCTATAGATGTATAGAACCATAAAGTGCATCCAGTAGATGGTCACTCTGCATCATGATGGTGCAGTGGTTTCAGGGTTCCCCTGGGAGCATGGCCACTGGCCCTGATGCTGCCCTTGCCCATAAATTGTAACTGAGGCCCCTTTCAATAGATAAGTAAAATAAATACAAAGTAAAAATTTAAATAAAGGGCTCAACTTTTTGTAAATTTTGACATTTTGTAAGTATTTTTGAGGCTGATCTATCACTAGGTGGCCAGTTACTGTGAGTGCACTGTTGGTACCCTCGGCTCGCACAACTTTCTAACTTGCCTGTGCTTAAAAGAATCTCAGCCAGCGCTCCTCCTTTTGGTGACTTGGGGTGTGTATGTTGGGTATGTTGTGAGACGCCTGGCAGGAATGATGGTGCAGATTGGACTTCATGATGGAAATATCTCCAAGAGATTTCTCTAAGAGTCATTGTGAGTTCATCCATTTAGTATCTGGCTGTTTGGGCAACCAGAAGTCCCTTTGCTCATTACAATGATCCTCGAGCTTGAATTGGTAAATATTAATGACTTTCTCTAACTGCAACACTAACACCAATCTGTTAGTTTGTCTTGCACTGGTGGCTTGCATGTTTCTGTGGTGCTGAAAGTTGCATCATCGGTATTTCAAGTATCACCAGGGTCATCTATGGTAGATAAGCTTAAGCTAAGCTTCCAGAATAACACAGACTGGGAAGACCTACTTCAAAAACTAGCCCCTGACAACCATACAGATCACAACAGAATATTATGCGATCAAGTGCTGGAAGATGAGCCCTGTAAGTTGGAAGGTTCTCAAAATACACAGTAGCTACAACAATGGACTTCGGCACATCAATGATTGCGAAGATGATACAAGACTGGGTAATGTTTCATTCTGTTGTACACAAGGTTGAGTCAGAACTGACTTGATGGCAACTAACCAGAAAGGGATTTGATGGGTAGGTTAAAAAAACCAATGAAAGAGTTCTGGTCACAGCCATAGACTGTCTGTATCTCACATTAAGAATCACTTAGCACCAGTCATCTCTTTAATGATGGGGGCACCCCGAGGAAGATGAGATCAAAGCTCTCTGGCATGAATGGCTGCATTCACGTCAATTTCCAGTAACGCCATCATGGTGTACTGACAATGATATTTGAGGGTGATGACATAATTTAATTAAAAAAAATCGACATTTAGTATTTTTCAGATATATAGGTTAGATCATTAAAGCTATTTTGTCAAAACGTTTTCAGAGCAGACAATCTTGTTCAATCATGTGGAAAAAAAATAATTTTGAAGGAACCCTTTTCATCATTCAGGTTTTCGCCAAAGCCTAAATTCCAATCTGAGCTTTCTCTGTTAGTTCCAACCAGCAAGGAGAGGAGAAAGCAAAGCAGAAACAATCGGAAACTCGGCTTCTGGACAGTGGTACATGCTTTCTCTATTTGTCAGCACTGCTGTTACGGTTAGAGTGGGAATCATCTTTTTTTTTTAAAAAAATTTTTTTCTTTTTTTCATTGTGCTTTCAGTTCAAGTTTACAATCCAAGTCAATTTGCCATGTAAGACCCCACATGCCCACCTCTATGAAACTCTAGAGCTCTCCCACCCTATGACAGTACATTCCTCCTTTCTATCTCATACTTCCCTTATACATTCAACCAACTCCTGTCCCTTCCACCCCATCCTCCTGTCTTGCCTCTGGATAGGAGCTGCTCTGACAGCCTAATGTATATGTTTAAGCCAAGGAGCACATACGTCATGAGCACTACTCTCTGTCTTACAGTTCTGTCCAACCTAATCTGGAGAGTTGGCATCCATAACTGCTTTTAGCTCTGGGCCAGCAGCGAGCCCAGGGGCTAGGCCTTCATCGGACTCTGTAGGATGATGGACCATCAAATCTGGTCTTTTAAGAGTTCTAGATATGTGCCCTCACTGTTCTCCTGCTATATTAGGTACTCTATGTTGTATTCCCTGTCAGAGTAGTCATTGGTGGTGGCTGGGCACCATCTAGTTCTTCTGGTTTCATGCTGATGTAGTCTCCTGATAGTGTGGCTGCTTCTGTCTCCTGGGCATGTCTTTGATGTCCTTCATTCTCCTCTGCTCCTCTGCTCCAAGTGGATCAGGACCAATTGATGCTACTTAAGTGGCAGCTTGCTAGGTTTTAAGACCCTAGATACCACTCACCAAAATGGGATGCAGAATATTTTCTTAAACATTGATCTGTATGTCCCCTGAAATCATGCTCCCCAGACCCCTGTGTCTGCTATGAAATGTTGGGTTGTATTTAGGAGACCTCTTGGATTTTGGTGTAGCCCAGCAGTGTTAATCTCCTTTCTGCAGTGTGCTATCACTTCCTTCACTTTACTCAATTCCTATCCACTATCTTATGTATGAACACCGGTCTCCCTCCCTCCCCTCCCTTGTAACCATGAAAGATTATTGTCTTCTGTGCTTAAAACTTTTCTTGAGACTTTATAATAGTGGTCTCATACAATATTGTCCCCTGTGACTAATTTCTTTTAGAAAACTCTGGTGGTATAGTGGGTTAACTGCTACATCTGCTAACCAAAAGGTAGGCAGTTCAAATCTGCCAGGCACTCCTTGGAAACTCTATGCAGAAGTTCTACTCTGACCCTATAGGTTTGCTATGAGTCTGAATCGACTCGGTGGCAGTCGGTTGGGGTTTTAACCTCACTCAGCATAGTGTCTTCCAGATTCCTCCATGTTATCAGATGTTTCCCAAGATCATCACTGTTCTTTATTATTGCATAGTATTCCATTGTGGGAATATAGGATAGTTTGTTTATCCATTAATCTGTTGATGGGCACCTGTGTTGATTTTATCTTTTCGCTCTTGTGGACAGTATTGCAGATTGGTGTGAATGTATCTATTTGTGTGACAGCCCTTTTTTGCAAGAATATATTCCAAGCAGTGGGATTGCTGGACCGTACATTATTTACATTTCTAGCTTTTTAAGAAATTGCCAGATTGATTTCCAAAGATTTTACATTCCCACCAGTAGTGTAGAAGAGTTCACTTCTCTCCACAACCTCTCCAATATTTATTGTTTTGTATTTTTTGGATTAACACCAGCCTTGTTGGGGTGAGATGGTATCTCCTTGTAATTTGGATTTGAATTTCTCTAATGGCTGATGATCGTGAGCATTTTCTCATGTATCTGTTAGTCGCCTGGACGTCTTCTTTGGTCAAGTGCCTGTTCATATCTATTGTCTTTTTCTTGTTGAAGTTTTACAGTATTTTATAGATTATGGAGAGTAGATGCTGATCAGATTTGTGGCTGCCAGAAGTTTTTTCCCTGTTTGCAGGTAGTCTTTTGCTCTTTTGTTGATGTTTTTGGATGAGCATAAGTGTTTGATTTTCAGGAGTTCTTATTTATCTATTTTTTCTTCTGGTGTTTGTGCGTGGTTAGTGATAATTTGTAGTTTGTTTATGCCATGTATCAGGGTTCCCAGCATTCTCCTTTTGTTTTCTTCTGTGATCTTTATGGTTTAAGATTTTATGTTTAGGTCTTTGATCCATTTTGAGTTAGTTTCTGCGCATGGTGTGAGATATGGGTCTTGTTTCTTTTCTTTTCTTTTTTTTTTAGCAGTTGGATATCCAGTTTTGCCAATATCAGTTGCTGAAGAGATTTTTTTTTTTTTCCCCAGTTCAGGGCCACCCATAGGTGGATGGTGTTATATCTGGATTCTCTATTCTGTTCCATTGGTTGTATCTATTTCTGTACTGGTACAAAACAGATATGACATCCCAGAAGTATAATAGTTTCTACAGTCAGGAGTGTGAGGCCTCCCATTTTGTTCTTCCTTCTTCTTCAGTAATGTTTTAGTTATTCATGGCTTTTCCCTTTCCATATGAAGTTGGTGATCTGTTTCTCCATCTCATTAAAAAATGACATTGCACTTTATATCGGAATTGCATTGTATCTGTAGATTGCTTTGGGTAGAATAGACATTTTGACAATATTAAGTCTTAAACTATACATAAACAAGGTAGTTTTCTACATTTATGTAGGGCTGTTTTTGGTTTCTTGAAGTAGAATTTTGTGATTTTCTTTGAATAGGTCTTTTGCATCCTGGTTAGATTTACTCATAGGTATTTTATCTTCTTGGGGGCTATTGTAAATGGTAGTGATCTGGTAATTTCCTCTTTGACGGTCTCTTTGTGGTGTAAAGGAATCCTACTGATTTATTTATGTTTATCTTATACCCTGATATTTGCTGAACTCTTCTATTAGTTCCAGTAGTTTTTTATGGATTCTTTAGAGTTTTCTGTGTATAAGATTGTATTTTCTGCAAATAGAGATACTTTTATTCTTTACCAGTGTGGATGCCCTTTGTTTCTTTATCTTGCCTGATTGCTCTGGCTAGAACCTCAAGGACAGTACTGAAGAAAAGTGGTGACAAAGGGCATCATTGTCTGGTCCCAGTTCTTAAGGGGAATGCTTTCACTCTCTCTCCATTTATGATGATCTTGGCTTTTGGCTTTGCATAGATGTCTCTTATTATGTTCATGGATTTCTCTTCTGTATCTATTCTGTGTAAAGTTTTAACATGATTGGATGTTGGACTTTGTCAAATGTCTTTTCACCATCAATTGATAAAATCATGTGATTCTCATCTTGTATTATTTTATGTGGTTGATGACATTAATTGTTTTTCTAATCTTCAACTATCTGTACATCCTCTCATATGAATCCTACTTAGTCATAGGGAATTATTATTTTTTCATATGTTGTTGTAGTCTATAGGCTGGAATTTTTCTTTGAGGATTTTTGCTTCTAAGTTCATTAGAGCTATTGGTCTATAATTTTCTCTTTTTTTTTGTGCTGTCCTTATCCAGCTTTGGTACCAAGATTAATGCTGCCTTCATAGAATGAATATGAGAGTGTTCCATCCTTTTGTATGCTGTGTAATACCTTTGTTAATAGTGATGATGTTAACTCTTCTCTAAAAGTTTGGCAGAATTCTCCAGTGAAGCTGTCTTGGCCAGGACTTTTTTTTTGGTGCAAGTTTGAAATTAGTTTTTCACTTTCTTCTTTTATGATGGGTTTATTAAGTTGTTCTACTGCTGTTTCTGTTAGTTTTGGTAGGTAGTGTGGTTCTAGAAATTGGTTTGTTTTCTCCAGGTTTTCAAATTTATTACAGTACAATTTTTCATAGTATTGTGTTATGATTCTTTTAGTTTCCATTGGGTCTGTCATGATATTGCCCATCTCACTTCTCATTTGAGTTATATGCTTCCTCTGTTGTTTTTCTTCTGTCATTTTTGCCCAGTGGTTTATCTTTTTTTTTTTTTTTTAATCTTTTCAAAAAATCAGCTTTTGGTCTAACTAACTAACTCTCTCTATTGCTTTTCTAGTCTCTTTCATTTAGTTCTGTTCTAATTTTTATTATCTATTTTCTTTTGGTGCTTGAGGGGTTCTTTCGTTGTTTTCTTTCTACTTGTTTGAGTTGTAGGGTTAATTCTTTGATTTGGGCCTTCTCTTTGTTTTGGACATTTGAGTTTACTGAGATGAATTGACTCCTGAGCACTGCTTTTGCTGTGTCCCATAGATTCTCGTAGGATAAGTTTGAATTCTTATCTGATTCCATGTGTTTGTTTATTCTGTCCTTAAGTTTTTCGATAACCCAGAAGTTTTAGAGCAAGGTGTTGTTCGCTTTCCATGTGTTGGATTTTTTTTTTACCCTTGCTTCTTCTGCGACACGACGGCACTTGGCTTGGCTTTCTTCTGCTATAGATTTAGACTTTTATGGCTTTATGGTCTGAGAAGATACTGTGCCATATTTTAGTGCTTTGGATTTTGTTAAGACTTGTTTTATGGCTTAACACATACTCTGTTCTGAGGACTGCTCCACGTGCATTGGAAAAGAAAGTATATTTGTCTGTTGTTGGGTGGAGTGTTCTGTGTCTGCGTATAGGTTGAGTTGGTTGATTGTGGCATTTAGATCATCCGTGTCTTTAGTGATGTATTTAGAAGCTCTGTCATTAGGTATGAAACTCTTCAATATGATTATGTCCTTCTGATATATTGACCCTTTACACAGTATGTAGTGACATTTCTTGTCCACTCAGGTGCTTTTTACATTAAAGTCTATTTTATCTGAAATTAATATTGCTACTCCTGCTCTTTTTTGAATGTTGTTAGTTTGATACGTATTTTCCCATCCTTTGAGTTTCAGTTTGCTTATGTTTTCAAGTCCAATTTGTATCTTTGTTAAGTAGCATATAGACAGATAATTAAAAAAAAAAATCCATTCTGCTAGTCTTTGTCTCTTTATTGGTGATTTTAATCCATTTACATTTAGTGTAATTATTGATAAATATGATTTTGCTGTCATTTTGGTGACTTTGTGTGTGTGTGTGTGTGTGTGTTGTTGACACCTCCTTTGTTCCACTTAATTGTCTGTATGAGTTATTTTTTTATGGGTTTTCTTTTCATCCTTTCATTATTGTTGGTTTTATATTTGCTGAAACTTCTTGACTTTGTTTATTTTTTGATGTGACTTGGCTTTAGTATCATTCATATTAATGTCCTTTGCAGTTACCTTAATAAATGCACCCCTAATGTTCCAAGTTTAAACAAAGTCTTTGATTTCTTTGTACTGCCTTCACTTGCTCTCTGTCTGAAAGATCTATGAATACCTTAACTTGTCCCCATTTTTGGTATAATGTTATTATTTACATATTGAGATCTTTGTTGCCAAATTTTTAGTGTTTTAGTTTTAATTTATTTTTGTGGATTCCCTATCCATGTTGACATCTGGATGCTCTGTACTGCATTGTATCCTTGAGTGTATATCTGATGTTATTTTTTTTTAAGCCTAGCTCTCTTTAAAGCCTCTCCATTCTTTCAGTTTTGGTAAGGTCAATTATAATATGTCTTGGTATCTTTCTTTTGGGATTTATCTTGTGTGGAGTTTGATAAGCATCTTGGGTTGGTATCTTCTTGTCTTTCATAATATCCAGAAAGTTAACATATCTTTAACAATTCTCCTTGTGTTTTCTGTTGTCCTCTTGTTCTACTGCTCATGTCACTTGTAAATCATTCTTCTTGATAGAGTCCCACATAGTTCTTAGTGATTATTCATTTCTTTAATTTCTTTATCTGATATTTCCTTACGTATTCTGGTGTCAGTTCCTTTATGTTCAGTGTCTGTAATTCTGCATCTATTGCCTCAGTTCTGCTCTGTTGACTTTCTATTGAGTTGTCTAACTTTGCAAATTTAGCAAATCTGCTGAATTTCAGATTGCTGTTGGTCAAATATTTCATGTGGCCTGTTTAAGTTTTCGTAGTGCTCTGATGCACTTTGCCTTATCTCCTTCCTGATGTCTTGAAGTGCTCTAAACGTTACTCTTCTGTATTCTACCTTTGATAATTGCAAGAAGTCGTCTCTGCCTGGAAAACTTTTTGATTCTTAGTTTTGGGAGCTTTCTGCTGCTGTGGTGGTATACTTCTTCAAATGATTAGAAATTGACAGCTGTTTCTGAAACATCAGAAAGGCGTTGTAGTTTATGTGTTTGGTCATTGTGTTCTAATTTATATACATACATGCATATATATGTTAATTTATTGACTGTGCAAATAGTCTGATTGTTTGCAGTAGCTTGATTATTGAATCCCCTCAAATTCCAGAGCCTTGTCTCTGGATATTTAGAGTTATGAGTGTGCTGAGAAATGTACGGGGTATTCTTTGCTCAGGGGAGCAATCAGGCCTTTTTTACTCTCCTCCCCATTTGTTTCTTTCTCAGATCTGGGAGCATAGCTTAGGGTATGTGTGTAAGATACCCCACTTCTGGTCCAGTGTGTCAGAGTTTAGCACCCAGTGCAGAGAAGAGAATGAAGGGGGAAGTGCTGAAAAAAGTGGGAGAAATCAGTGCATAGGAAAAGTTTAAATCCACAAGAGTTTGTAAGCACTTGCTTATGTTCCTTAGGTGAAAGTCTTCTGTGGTTTTGTACATGCTGCTGTCTGAAGCTCAGCTTCCCCGTTGAGAAAGAAGCTCTCTGCTCATGATGTTGCTGTTATCTTCAGCTGCTGGCCACTGTGACACAGCTCTGCTTGGTTGGCAGAAGCTGCAGGATATGAATTTAATTCTGGCTGAAGTAGTCACTTCTGGACCTGTTATCCCTTCCCTGTCACTCAGTCAAGTCTCTCAATTTTTCATCTGATATCTGGGGGTCCTAGAATGCTCTATATAGTCTGTTCAGCTTTTTTTTTTGGTTCTTTTTTGTTAGAGGGATCAGAGAATATGTGTGGCTACTCAGCTACCTTAGCCTCACCTTCTCTGTGAACCATCTTTTGACCCAGTATTTTAGAGCACCTGAACAGTAGTATTCTGCTCCAGAGGTTGGAGCAGACAGGGTAGAATGCAAAAGAATAATGTTTAGAGCTCTTTAAGACATCAGAAAGGAGACTGGCAAAGTGGAGCAGAGCATAATGAAAAACACAGAGAAGTCAAAGACAGGTAGGGCAGAAAGAGGGCATAGAATGAGACTAGGGAGCGAGTCAGGCACCAGGCTGTGGAGCATCTTATGCATGTACTTACACACCTTGTCTCCTGTAAGAGCATTGGCTGCTAATAGCACAAATGGCCAGAATGTGCTTCTAAAGAAATGGGCTATTATAAGGAGGACAGTTGAGTGTATAAAATCTAAGTCTCAGGGATTGTAAAAAGAACCAATTTGGTAGTTGTTTTATACTTTTGGGGGAAGTGGGCATTCATAAAGAGACTTGGTAGTGCAGTGGTTAAATTATTGCCTACCAACCAAAAGGCTGGGAGTTCAAACCCACTAGCTGCTCCATAAGAGACAGATGTGGTAGTCTGCTTCTGTAAGGATTTGCAGCCTTGGAACTCCTATGGGACAGTTCTACCCTGTCCAATAGGGTTTATTTGAGTCAAAATTAACTTGACTGCTGTAGGTTTGGATATTTTTGGTTTGGACATGCATAAAAACTTGTAAATGAGGGTGGCCTTGGAGAAAACTGTTGCTTACATATCAAGTTATAGGAAAGTTTCTGGCTCTCTCTCTTTTTCTCTCCAATATCTTTTGTATTCCAAGCTCTCTCCCAAAGCCCAATATTTAATTTTTTTATTGTGCTTTAAGTGAGAGTTTACAAACCAAGTCAGTTTGTCATATGAAACCCTACAGACACACATTGCTGCATAACTGTATCTGCTTTCTCTGTACTGTAACAGCATACTCCTCTCTTTCACCCTGTATTGTCTGTGTCCATTCAACTAGCTCCTGTTCCCTTCTGCCCTCTAATCTTACCACTGGACAGGAGCTGTCCAATTAATCTCAAGTATCTACTTAAGCCAAGCAGCACACTATTTACTAGTATTATCTTATATCTTACAGTCTAGTCTCATCTTTGTCTGAAGAGTTGGCTTTGAAAATGGCCAGACCTTAATATCTTATAAATTGATAGGAATGATGCACACCTTAGAGGGAACTATTTGTACTCTACCTATGTATCTATTTGCTTCCTATCTATCCATTATCTAACTACCACCACATATCTGTCAATTTGTCGTACTATGGTGGCTAACGTGTTGCTGTGATATTGGAAGCTTTGCTACCAGTATTTCAAATACCAGCAGAGTCACTCTTGGTGGACAGGTTTCATGGGGCTTCTAGACTAATACAGACTAAGAAGAATGATGAGGCAGACTACTTCTGAGAAAACTGGCCATTGAAAACTTTATGAAGAGCAGCAGAACATTGTCTGATATAATGCCAGAAGATGAACCTCTCAGGTTGGAAAGCACTCAAAATATGACTGGGAAAGAGCACCTCCTCAAAATTACAGTTCACCTTAATGATGTGGCATGACTCAAAATTAGAAGAAACCGCTCAAACATCCATTAGTAACCAGAACATGAAAAATATGAATATAGAAAAATCAGAAGCTGTCAAAAATGAAATTAAACACATAAACATCTGTAGCCTAGGCATTAGTGAACTGACATGGACTGGTATTGGCCATTTTGAATCACATAATCATATGACTTACTATACCAGCCATGACAAATTGAAGAAGAATGGCATCTTATTTGTCATGAAAGAGAATGTTTCAAGCTTTATCCTGAAGGACAATGGTGTAGTGATAGAAAAATATAAGGACAGCTAATTAAGTTTGTGCACTCATCCTAGAAAAAGTGCTACATATGTTAGTGCTCAATATCACTATGGCCACCTTTGAGGCACTCCCCTTGGGAAGCTATGCACCAATACCAGTGCCTAGTCTACCCTTCAAAGCAATTTTGGAACCCTTTTTCTAAAATGATCATCAGAGCTGTTGTCGTATTACCCTTGATGCCCTGAATGTCATCAAAATGTCTTCCTTTGAATATTTCCTTCATCTTTGGGTAGAGAAAAAAGTCATTTGGGGCCATATCAGGTGAGTAGGAAGGTGTTCCAACATAGTTATTTTTTTACTGGCTAAAAACTGCTTCACAAACAACTATATAGTTAAGTTTGTGAATTTGCCATAGTGCCACTGTGTACAATGGTCCTTCCAGAAAGAGTTCCAAAATTGCTTTGAGGAGTGGACTAGATGCTTGCATCAGTGCATAGCTTCCCAAGGGGAGTACTTCAAAGGTGGCTGTAGTGATACTCAGCAATGACATATACAGTGCTTACAACAAGTAAGTTCATGGACTTAATTGTCAGACCTTGTAAACATAACCCTGTATTGAAGACTAGTTAAAACAACTAATAGTCGTATTTATGCACCAACCACTAAAGTCAAAGATAAAGCTATTAAATATTTCTGTAGTTTGAAATCGATCAAACTTGCAATCAGGATGTTTTGATAATTAGTGGTGATTGGAATGTGAAAGTTCGAAACAAGTTCAAATTAGAGATGAAGTTAGAAAAAGTCCAGAAGCATCAAAGGAAGACTTTGAGTATATTCCACCTGAATATAGAGACCACCTTAAGAATAGACATGAGTCATTGAACACTAATGACTTGAAGACCAGATGAGTTGTGAGTTAACATCAAGGATATTATACAAGAAAAAAAATCAAGAGATCATTAAAAAGACAGAAAAGAAGAAAGAGACTAAAATAGATATCAGAAGAGACTCAAAAAGTTGCTCTAGAATGTAGAGTAGCTAAAGTGAAAGGATGAAATGATCAAGTAAAACAGGTGAACAGATTTCAAAGCATGACTTGAGAAGACAAAGTCAGGTATTATAATGAAATCACAAAGACCTGGAGACAGAGAACTAAAAGACAATAACATGCTTGACATTTCTCAAGCTGAAAGAACTGGAGAAAAAATTCAAGCCTTGAATTTATCTAGTGAAGGATTCTACGAGGAAAATGTTAAATGACACAAGAAGCATCAAAAGAAAATGGAAGAAATATACAGACTCACTGTATCTAAAATAACTGGTTGACATTCATCCATTTCAGGAGGTGGAATATGATCAACAACTGATAATACTGAAGAAAGGGATCCAAGCTGCACTGAAGGCACTGGAGACCAGCAAGCCTCCAGGAATTGACAGAACACTATTTAAGACGCTTCAACAAATGGATGCAGTGCTACATCCAGCTTCATCTATGCTGTGAAATTTGGAAGACCTGTCTAACTGACTGGAAGACATTCACGCTGGAACCCATTCCAAAGAAGGAATGCAGAAGTTACTGAACAATATCATTAATACCACCTACACTTAAAAGTTTGCTGAATATCATCCAAGAGTGGTTACACATCAACAGTGTCATGGATTGAATTGTGTCCCCCAAAAATGTACATGTTGATTTGACTCAGCTAGAAGTCCCAATATGGTGCCATTCCTCCCATGTATTGTGAATCCTGGCTCTGTGAGATTGATGATGGAGAATGGGCTGCAGTTGTGTTAGTGAGGCAGGACTCAAGCTACAAGCTTGTGGAATATAAGGGAGAGAAGTGAGCAGAGGAAGCTGGGATCCTCACATCACCAAGAAAGTATGACTGAGAGCAGAGCACAACCTTTGGACCTGAGGTTCTTGTGCAGAGACGCTGTCCTTGAATTTGGACTCAGCCAACTGGACTGTGATGACTTGTCTATTGAGTAGACACGTAACTTATGAATGAATTTACTGCTTACTAGACTGTGTCAATAAAATTTCTCTTCATAAAACCTTCCACTCATGGTATTTTCTGTTGGAGCAGTACCAGGTGACTAAGACAAACAGGGAACTCAATAAATTCAAGTCGAATTCCAAAAGGATGTGGAACAAGAGATATCATTGCTGATAGCAGATGTATACTGGTTGAAAGCAGAGAATACCAGGCAGGTGCTTACCTGTGTTTTATTTATTATATAAACACATTTGACTGTGAAGATCATAGCAAAGTAAGAATAACATTGCAAAGAATATGAGTTCTAGAACACTAAATTGTGCTTATCAGGAACCTGTACTTAGACTGTGTGGTTTAAATTTAAGAAAGCTGTGCACCAGGATTGTATCCTTTCCCTGTAATTATTCAATCTGTATGGTAAGCAAATAATCTGAGAAGTTGAACTGTATAAATAATGTGGCATTAGGACTGGAGGAAGAGTCACTGACAACTTGTGACATACAGACAGTGCCACCTTGCTTACTGAAAGTGAAGGGAACCTGATGCACTTGCTGATGGAGTTTAAAGACCACAGCCTTCAACACAGATTGCAGCTCAAAATAAAGAAAACAAAAACACTCAGAGCTGGGCTAATAAGTGACATCATGGTGAATGGAGAAAGTATTGAAGTTGTAAAGGATTTCATTTTACTTGGATCCACAATTAATGCCTCTGAAGGCAGCAGTCAAAAAGTCAAAGGATGTATTGCACTGGGCAAAGCTGTTGCAAAAGACCTCTTTAAAATGTGGAAAAGCAAAAATGTCACTTCAAGGACAAAGGTGCACCTGACTCAAACTAGGGTGTTTTCAACTGCCTCATATAAATGTGAAAGTTGGACAGTGAATAAGGAAGAGGGAAGAAGAATTGATGCCTTTGAATTATAGTGTTGGCAAAGAATGTTGAATATACTGTGGATTGCCTGAAGAACGAACAAATTTGTTTTGGAAGAAGTACAGCCAGAATGTTCCTTAAAAGCAAGGGTAGCAAAACTTTTTCATATACTTTAGACATGTTGTTAGGAGGGACCAGGCCTGCAGTAGGACTTCGTACTTTGTAGAGTAGAGGGTTTGTGAAAAAGAGATGGATCCATCAATGAGATGGATTAACACAGTGGCTGCAACGACGAGCTCAAGCCTAACAAAGATTGTAAGGATGGTATGGGATTGGGCAGTGTTTCTTTTTGTTGTACATAGGGTTTTTACGAGTTGGAACCAACTGGGTGGCACCTAACAACCATACATCCATCTGTCCATCTGTCCATCCATCCATCCATGTGTGTATGTATGTATCTGCCTATTTGTCTGTCTGTACATCTGGAATCAAATTACAACACGCGAGCACAGTTTTATGCACCCACAAACCCCAAAGCAAACTCACTGCTGTTGAGTTGATTCCAACTCATAGTGACCCTATAGACAGAATAGAATTGCCCTGTAGAGATTTTAGGGGCAGCCGACAGGTTTGAACTGCTGACCTTCCAGTTAGCTCCTGTAACACTTAGCTACAGCTAGTAAGTCTGGCAAAATCATACACACACACACACACACACACACACACACAAATGAGTGAAACAGTCCAAGAGCTGTTCAAGTTAATTTGCAAACGTGTTTGAAGACTTTTCTTTAATGCTTTTGTTAGTCTCATGAAGAATTGGGCAAAGAATCACATAAGGATAGGTTCCCTACACTCACATGTGTGGTGTGTTCAGGTTCACATTCTACATGGAACATTTGTCTTCTCAATTTCATTTTTAAAATAGTATTTTGTTCTGTTTCTGGTGAAGATAGGTTTTTATAGGTAAAACAAGATGTGTTAATCACAATGATCAGTATTTCTTTTTTCAATTAAATTTGATTATACAATATTTAAAATACACAGAGAAATACAAATGAAGCATAACATTTTGCCTTATATATTTTTTTAAGGAAATAAAAATAGAGGTTGTGTGCTCACCGTGGTGCTGTTTACCCCTCCAGCTGTCTAATTTCTCTACCTTTCTACCCAGATGTAATCATCCTCCTGAAGCTGGTGTATATTATTCATGCCTTGTTTTAATACATTCACTATAAATCAAAGATTTTATTCTTCTTTGCATCTATACTATGTAAGTATGCCTGAAGTATAAATAAACATAGTATTGCTTTGAACATTAAAAAATTACACAAATAGTATCTGACTTTACAATTTATGGAAGATTCTGGAGGCATAGTGGTTAAAAATTCACTTAACCAAAAGCCTGGTAGTTCAGCAACTTGGAAGCCCTCTGGGGCAGTTCTACTGTGTTCTACAGGGTTGTTATGATTAGGAATGGACTTGACAGCAATGGGTTTTGTTTTTTGGTACAGTTTATATGTTTTTGTACTATTTTCTGTTCTCATCATTATGCATTTGAGATTTAGTAATGTAAACACACGTTACGGTTGTTACTGTATTTTTACTCAAATAATGCAAGTCTTGTGTTTGCCAATCACTCCTCATCTGCAAGATGTTTATTATGTATGTGCCATCATGCCAATATTTTACATGTTCTTGTGAAAAAATTAACATATCCCACTTTTATAAATACCTTGCTGGGGGAGGGAGCAACTGGCAAACAGCAGGAGAAGATGCATCATTTGTGGAAAAATATGATAGTTCCCTTAGAATCAGCTCCTGCTCATGGTGACATAAGTGAATGAAATGTCTGGTCCTATGCCAACTTCATGGTCATTAGTATACTCAAGGACATTGTTGTGGCTATTGTAAATACATGTAGATTCTAGTTAAGTCACCCTCCTCTTTTTTACAGACATGTTATGACTTATTCATGTCCAATTCATATTCAAATGTGTTAAGGTATTTTTAAGTTGTTTCTAATATTTTCTCTATTAAAATACTATACAAAATCAAAAACTAAGTGCTACAAAGTATATTCGTATCCATGAGTCATTATGCACATGTGTCCAGAAGTTCTTTAGGCTGTATACTGAGGAGTACAACTGTTGGGTTTTAGATAATGAGAACCTGAACTATTCTTTTTTTAAAAAAATATTTTACTATGCTTTAAGTGAAAGTCTACAATTCAAGTCAGTTTGTCATACAAAAGCTTCCACTATATTTTGTTATGTGACCCCACACTGTAACGGCATACGCCTCTTCCTCTCTAGTCTGCATTCTCACGTCCATTCATCAGCTTCTGTCCCCCTATCTCTTACCTCACCTTCAGACAAGAGCTGCCCAGTTAGTCTCATGTATCCACTTAAGCCAAGAAGCACACTCTTTGCCAGTATCATTTTATGTCTATAGTCCAGTCCGGTACTTTGAAGAGTTGGCTTTGGGAATGGTTTCCATTCTGGAGTCTGGGGCCATGTCTTCCAGGGACCCTCCAGTCTGTCAGACTATCAGCTCTGGTCCTTTTACTAGAGTTTGAGTTCTGCACCCTGCTTTTTTCCCACTACATCAGGGACTATTTGATGTGTTCCCTCTCAGAACAGTCATTAGTGGTGGTCAGGCACCATCCGCTTCTACTCTTACGCTTACGTAGTCTCTCTGACTTATGTGAACCTTTCTGTCTCTTGGGCTTATATTTTCCTTATGTCTTTAGTGTTCTTCATTCTACTTTGTTCCAGGTAGATTACGACCAATTGATGCTTCTTAGACGGCCACTTGCTAGCCTTCAAGACCCCAGATGCCACTCAGCAAAGTGGGATTCAGAGCGTTCTCTTAATAAACTTTGTCACACCAGTTGACCTAGGTGTCCTTTAAAAAGATGCTGCCCAGACTCCTGCCCCTGCTACCCTGTCCCCCGAAGTGTTTGGTTGTATTCAGGAAACTTCTTAGTTTTTGGCTCAGTCCGGTTGTGCTGACTTCTCCTGTATCGTGTGTTGTCCTTTCCTTCACCTGAAATAATTTTGTCTGCTATCGGATCCTACTTGACAGCACTTGGCACTTGGCTTTGGCATCTAGTTAGTGAATAGCCCTCTTCCTCCCTCAGCACCCTCATAACCATCAAAAAATATTTTCTTCTGTGTTTAAACTTTTTCTTGAGTTCTCAAAATAGTGGTTTCATAATGATATTTGTCCTTTTGTGTCTGACTACTTAGCACAATGCCTTCCAGATTCCTTTGTGTTATCAGATGTTTCTTGAGAGTATCACTGTTCTTTGTCATTGCATAGTGTTCCATTGTGTGGCTATACCATAATTTGTTTTCTCATCCATCTGTTGCTGGGCACCGTCTTAGTTATCTAGCACTGGTATAACAAAAGTACCATAAGTGGATGGCTTTAACAAAGATGAATTAATTTTCTCACAGAAGAATAGACTCAAAGTCCAAATTCAGGGTGTCACCTGCAGGGGAAGGCTTTCTTTCCTGGTGATGGAGGAAGGCACTTATTGCCAATCTTCCACTGGACAGGGAGCTTCTGAGGAACAAGGAACCCAAGGCTAAAAGGCCTACTCTACTCCTGCTGCTTCTTTCTTGGTTGTAAGAGGACACCTGTTTCTCTGCTCACTTTTTTCTTGTATTGCAAGAGACTGCCTCAAGGCACAGTACAATATTACAGACTGAGTCGTGCCTCAGTAACACAGCTGCTGTTGATTCTCCCTCATTAGCATTACAGATTCAGGATTTACAGTATACAGGAAAATCACCCGATACTGGGCATCATTGCCCAGCCAAACTGATACATGTGTTTTTTGAGGGACGCAGTTCAATCCATGACAGGTACCTAAATCGATTCCATCTTCTTGCTGTTGTGGACAGTGCTGCAATGAATGTTGGTGTGCATCTACTCTACTCATGTGACAGCCCTTATTTCTCTAGGATATATTCCAAGGAGTAGGACTGCTGGTTCTTAAGGTATTTTTATTTCTAGCTTCTAAAGGGAGCACCAATCTATTTCCAGTCATTCCCACAAGCTGTGTATAAGTGTTCCAGTCTACCTACAACTTCTCCTACATTTATTATTTTGTGGTTTTGGGTTAATGCCAGCCTTGCTGGGGTGAGATGGTAACTCATTATAGTTTGGATTTGCAGTTCTCTAATAGGTAATGATTGTGAGCATTTCCTCGTTATTATATGTTAGCTGCCTGGATGTCTTCTTTGGTGAAGTGCCTGTTCATATCCTTTGTTTGTTTTTAATTGGATTATTTGTCTTTGTGTTGTTGAGGTTTTGCAGTATTTTGCAGATTTTAGAGACTAGATGCTGATTGGATTCATTGTAGTCAAAATTTGTTTCCCAGTCTGTAGGCTGACTTTTTATTCTTTTTATTCTGGATAAGCTTAAATGTTTCATTTTTAGCAGTTCCCAGTTATCTATTTTCTCTTCTAGAGATTGTGCATTATTAGTAATATTTTGTATTCTGTTTATGCCATGTATTAGGGCTCTTAGCATTGTCCCTATGTTTTTCTTTCACAACATTTATCATTTTAGATTTTGTATTTAGGTTTTTGATCCAGTCTGAGTTAGTTTTTGTGCACGGTGTGAGGTAAAGGTCTTGTTTCATTTTCTCACAAATGGATGTCCAGTCCTGCCAATACTATTTGTTGAAGAGACAATCTTTTCCCCAATTTAAGGACTTTGCGCCTTTGTCAAATATCAGCTACTCATAGGCAGATGATTCTACGTGTGGGTTCCCATTTATCTTCCACTGGCCTAAGTGTCTGTTTTTGTACCAGTTCCAGGCTATTTTTACTACCACGGTGGGATCCAAAAAGAACAAAACCCACTGCCATCAAGTTGAATTGACTCACAGCGTGGTGATATAACAGATTCTAAAACCAGGTAGCATGAGGCCTCCTACTTTGTTTTTTTTCAGCAGTACTTTACTTATCTGAAGTGTTTTCCTTTTCCATATGAAGTTGGTGATATGTTTCTCCATCTCCTTAAAAAATGTCTTTGGAATTTGGATTAGGATCACATTGTATCTGTAGATTGCTTTGCGTAGAATAGACACTTTCACAATGTTGAGTTTCCCTGTCTATGAGCAAGGTAGATTTTTACACTTACGTGGGTCTATTTTGATTACTTGCAGTACTGTCTTGTAGTTCTCTTTGTATGGGTCTTCTATGTCTCTGGTTATGTTTATCCATAAGTATTTTATCTTCTTGGGGCTATGTAAACTGTATTGATTTGGTGAGTTCCTCTTCCGCATTCCTTTTGTTGGTGTAGAGGAATCCAGCTGATTTTTATATGTGTACCTTGTATCCTGATACTTTGCTAAATGCTCGTGTTAGTTCCAGTGGTATTTTTTGTAGATTTTTAGGGTTTTCTGTGTATAAGGTCATATCATCTATAAAGAGAGATACTTTGACTTCTTCCTTACCCATTTGGATACACTTTATTTCTTTTTCTAGCAAGGACCTAGTGGTGACAAAGGAGCTGGAGTCATCTGGAGGACATTATATTGAGTGAAATTAGTCAGATGCAAAAGGACATATCTTGTATGAGACCACTATTATAAGGACTAAGAAAAGGTTTACACACAGAAGAACATAATCTTTGAAAATTCCAAGCGGGGGAGGTGGGGAGAGGTCTATCCATAGATTAGATAGTTGATAGAGTTCAGTTAGGTGAAGGGAGTGACAACGTGCGGTAGAAGGGACGTCAGCACAACTGAACTACACCATAAGATAAAAGGTTTTCTAAACCCAAGCCAAATCTCAAAGGACAGAGTAGCAGGGACAGAGTTCTGGAGATCATGGTTTCAGGGGGCATCTAGGCCAACTGGCATAACTAGTTGTTTTTCTAAGAAAATGTTCTGCATCCCGTACTGGTGAGTGATTCTTGGAGTCTTAAAAGCCATCAAGCTGCCATCTAAGGAAAATCAATTGGTCCTAACCCACCTGGAGCAGATAAAACCAAGAACAACAAAAGACACAAGGAAAATATGAGCCCAGGAGACAGAAGGGTCTGTATGATTTGGAGACTAAATCACGACGAGATCAGAAAAACTAGATGGTGCCTGGCTGCCACCAAAGACTGTCCTGACAGGAAACACAATGTAGAATCCCTGATGTAAGTGAAAAAAAAGGGGTGTGTAGATGTAGGACTCTATTAAAAGAGCAGATTCGATGGTCTGAAAATCTGGAGGGTCCCCTGAGAACACAGTCCCTGGACTTGCTGCTAGCCCAGAGCTTAAACCAGTACTGAAGCCAACTCTTCAGACAAAAATTAAGCTGGACTATAAGCCTAGAGTGAGGCAGGTGCGTGCTTCATGGTTTAAGTATACATTTATATGCGGCTGTCCAACCAGTTCCTCTCTAGAGGAGAGGGGTGGGTGGAGAGGATGGGACAAGTGTTGGTTAAATGGATACAGGAAGTACAGCATGGAAAGGAGGAGTGTGCTGTCACAGCTTGAGGGGAGCAGATAGAGTTGCACAGAGGCTTGTGTTGGGGATTATATTTGACAAACTGACTTGGAGTGTAAACTTAATCACAATAAAAATAAAATTAGAAAAAGTGGTGGTAAAAGACATCCCTGTCCAAGGGGAATGCTTTCAGATTCTCTCCATTTAGAATGATGGCAGCTATTGCTGTATATAGACACCCTTTATAATGCTGAGGAATTTCCCCTCTATTTCTATTTTGCTGAGACTTTTTAACATGAATGGGTGTTGGACTTTGTCAAATGCCTTTTCAGCATCAACTGATAAAATCATGTGGTGGCATCTTTTGTTTTATTTATGTGATTGATTACACTGATTGTTTTTCTAGCTTTGAACCATCCCTGCATATGTAGAATGAGTCCCACATCTTCTTGGTGAGTTATGTTTTTGTTACGTTGCTGAATTCTGTTGGCTAGAATTGTGTTTAGGATTCTTGCATCTAAGTTTATGAGGGATGTTGGTTTGTAATTTTCTTTTTTGGTGAGGTCTTTACCTGGTTTTGGTATCAGGGTTTTGATGGATTTATAAAACAAGTTTGAAAATATTCCATTGTCTTCTACGCTATGCAATACTTCTAGCAACAGTAGTGTTAACTCTTCTCTGATAGTGTGGTAGAAATCCCCAGTGAATTTTGCTGAACTAGAGCTTTTTTGTGGGGAGGAGTCTTTCCATTATCTTTTCAATGTCTTCTTTTGTTATAGGTTTATTTAGTTTTTATACTTCCAGTTTTATTTGTTTAGGTAAGTAGTGCATTTTTAGAAATTTGTCCATTTCCTCTAGGTTTTCAAATTTATTAGAGCATAATTTTTCACATTATTTTGTTATGATTTTTTGAATTTCATCTGGGTCTGGCATACTGTCACTCATCTCATTTCTTATTCAAATTATTTGTTTCCTCTCCTGTTTTCCTTTTTGTTGATCTTTTCAAAGAAGCAGATTTTGGTGTCATTATCTCTTTCAAACTTTTTTTAATTCTATCTTTTATTTAGTCCAGTTTTAGTTTTTATTATTTGCTTTCTTCAGGTGCCCAGTGGATTCTTTCTGCCCCTTTTTTATTTGTCCTAGTTGTAGGGTTAATGTTTTGATTTGGGCACTTCTTTTGGGTGTGGCCTCTGAGCACTGCTTTGGCTGTGTTCCAAAGTTTTCTTTCTCTTTTGATTCTGTGAATTTCTTTAATCCACCTGTAATTTCTTTTATAACCCAGTAATTTTTGAGCAAGGTTTTGTTCAGTTTCCATGTGTTTGATTCTTTTTGCTTGTTTTTTCTGTTATTAATTTCCACTTTCACAAGTTTGTGGTTAGGAAAGATGCTTTGTAATATTTCAGTGCTTTGGATTTTGTTAAGATATACGTTATGGCTTAATGTATGGTCTACTCTGGAGAATGCTCCACGTGTGTTGCAAAAGATAGTACAGTTGGCTGCTGTTGGGTGGAGTGTTTTATATATGCCTATGAGGTCAAGTTGGCTGACTGTGGCCTTTAGATCTTCCAGGTCTTTACTGAGGTTCTTTCTGGAGTTTATGTTCTTCCAAAAGTAGTGTGTTGAAGTCTCCCACTATTATTCTGGAACTATTTCTTTCTTCAGTGCTGTTAGAATTTATTTACTAGCCCTATCACTGGGTGTGTAAGTACATAATATAGTTATATTCTCCTAGTATACTGACCCTTTAATAATTATATATTTTCCTTCTTCATTCTTTGTGGAGAATTTTGCTTTAAAGTCTATTTTGTCAGACATTAATATTGCCACAACTGCTCTTTTTTGAATGTTGTTTGCTTGATATATTTTTTTCCATCCTTTGAATTTTAGCTTATTTCTGTCTTTAAGTCTAAGATATGCCTCTTGTTGGCAGCATGTAGAGAGATCATGTTTTTTTTTTTTTTTTTTTTAATCCAATCTGCCTCTCTCTCTCTCTCTCTGTTTATTGGTACATGTGTTCCATTTACATTCAGCATAATTATTAATAACCACGAGTTTAGTACAATCATTTTGATGCCTTTTTTGTGTGTTGTTGGTAGTTTTTTTTTTGTTGTTGTTCCAGTTGATTTTCTGTGCTGAGTCTTTTTTCCTCATTGTATTTTCTTTTTATCTTTTTCACTGTTGCTGATTTTTGTATTTACTGAAGCTTTGTGCTTTTCTGGAAGCCCTTGTGGTGTAGTGGTTAAATGCGACAGCTGCTAGTTAAAAGGTTGGCGGTTCAAATCCACGAGACACTCCTTGGAAACTCTATGGGGCAGTTTTGCTCTGTCCTATAGGGTCAGTATGAGTCAGAATTGACTTGATGGCAGTGGGTTTGGTTTGGCGTTTATGTTTTTCTTGTCTTTTATTTTGGTGTGTAGGATTGTTAGTTTCATTTGTGCTTAGCTTAAAGACAGTACCTTATTTTTCTAAGTTCAAATCAAACTTTTATTTCTTTGTATTGCCTTGACTTCCTCTCTTATGAAAGATGTATTACTACATTTTTTAGTCCCCTTTTTTTGTTATAATGTTGTCATCTTTTACTTAATGACTTCTCAGTTTCCCTATTTTCAATATTTTAGCTTAGATTTATTTTTGTAATTTCCTTATCTGGATTGATATCTGGTCACTCTGTCATGAGTTCTCTTCTTGAGTAATTATCCGATGTTGCTCATTTCCTGGTGAAAGGACTCCTCTGAGTACTTCTTGTACTTTCAGTTTGGTTTTTGCAAATTCCCTAAATTTCAGTTTATCTGGAAATAGCTTAATTTCTCCATCATATCTGAAAGACAGTTTTACTGGATAAATACCTATTGTCTGGCAATTTTTTTCCTTTAAGGCTTCATATATATCATTCTATTGCCTTTTTGTCTGCGTGGTTTCTGCCCAGTAGTCTGAGCTTAGTCTTTTTGACTCTCCTTTGGTTTTGGCAGGTTTGATTATAATACGTCTTGATTAGTTTTTGGGGGGATTTACTTTGTGTGAAGTTCATGAGCATCTTGGGTAGATATCTTCTTATCTTTCACAGTGTCAGAGAGATTGTCTGCCAGTGAATCTTCAGCAATTCTCTCTGTATTTTTTGTTGTCTCATCCTCTCCCCCTGTTCTGGTACTCCAGTCACTCATGGATTGTTCCTCAAATGTATTGGTGTCAAGTGTTTTATCTTAATCTCATGAATTACGAGTTTCGTTACCTCAATTCTGCTCCTTTGAGTTTCTGTTGAGTTGTGTAATTCTGAAATTTTATTATTGATCTTCTGAAATTATCTTTGCTGTCTCTCTATGGAATCTTGCAGCCTATTCTATTTGTCATTATGCTGTATTGTGAATTTCTTAAGTTCATCAGTTGTGGTGTCTGTGTGTATTTTGGCTTGTTCTTATTTTTTCTGATATCCTTCCTGATCTCTTGAAGAATTCTGTGTATTAATCTTTTGTATTCTATATCCAATAATTCCAGGAAGTTCTCTACATCTGGAAGATTTCTTGGTTCTTCATTTTGGGAGCTTTCTGAAGCCATTGTGATTTGATATTGACTGTTGTCTTTGAGCCATCTGTGAGTTATTGTATTATTTTGTTTTATTTTTGCTTATTTTGTCCTAGCTTCATATTTTGAACTGTCTGAATAGGCTAGTCATGTAAGCTAGTTTCATTATTGGTGCTTTTGAAGCTCTAACATCCTGTTATCAGGTGATTGGAGGTGTTATCAGGTATGTGAGCCCAGGAGTCTATTTACTTGTATGGATTTGGCTCAGGTATCCAGGTAGTCAGTTCTCATGTGTGTGGTACAGACTCTCTCCTACAGTCCTGATGGGCAAGGTTGATTGACATAGGCACAGCTGTTTGGCTGCCTACACTAAAAGCCTTTCCTGAGTGCCTGTAAGGAAAGTTTGCCCCTGTTCTTTAAAATGCATGGTTAGGTAGATTTTACAGCCAGACTATGGGCACCCAGTGATTCAGCCGTAAGGACCAGGAAATACCACTTACTCTTACATGCCTGTCTGGGGTAGTTAGGTGGTGTAGTGAGAACCATCAGTCCTCAAGCCTTTATTGTGGGTAGGTGAAGAGTCTACTTAACAAGCAGCTCAATGTCAAATATTGGGAGCCTGCTTTTCTACCATATAGCTGACACAGCAAAATTAGGGCCCGGGTATATATTGTGTTGTACTGTGCAAATGAAGACCCACTGTGTTGCAGTGGGCTTACACAGGTCTGTGCAGGATTGAAAGGCACTCAGTGCCTGTGGATCCTTTGTGCCTGTGCCTAGGCAAAGGAACTGTTTCTGCTCTGAGTTCCTGGCTTAGGAGAGCCAGTGGATTACTTTTTCCAGTTTGCTTAACTTATTTCCTCTCCAAGGCTGGAAAAATGACTCAGGGAACACAAGGGGTCCTACTTTCAGCTTAAGGGGTGTGTCAGTGTCTAGAACCACCTCAGGCTCAGTGCAGAGCCGGGGGTATGGCCGGCAAAAGGGAGAGAGTTTTATCCTGAAGGAAAGTTTTTGTTTTGCCTGCCTTAAGTTAGATGCAAATTACTAATCTTTTGATGATGTAGTGCTACTTTTCAGAGTCTGGAGGCATGAATGGACTCTGCCATAATGTCTCGCCTGATGTGGAAAATGTGTTTTGAACACCACTGGTTGCTTCACTTTGCTGGTATCAGCAGATCTGGCCTGTTGGGTGCTGATTCTTGCTGACTCAGGTCTGGCCACTCCTTGTTGCTTCTGAAAATTCTTTTACTCCACTGCCACTCAGTCTGATCTCTCAAATTTACCTTTGATGTTCGGGCTCCTAAATGTCATATGTAGTTGATTCCTCTGTTTTTTCAGGTCTTTGATGTAAGAGGGGTCACAGGAAGCATCTGACTACACTGCCATCTGTACTTCACCTCTACCATTCTTAAATGTTACCAGTTTGCTCTTCAGTGTGGTTGTACCAATGAACGCTCTCATTAAACTATCAAGACAGGAGAGGTTTCTCATTGCTTCTGCATCCTAGCACTCATTTAATATTATATGGAAATAAAATAATAGTTTGCTTTGCTTTTCATTTTCATGACCTTAGTAAGATGAAGCCTTTTTCCATGTATTTATTGACAATTTAGATTTCATGTTCTGCATTTCCTGCTGATATCCTTTACCCATTTTTATTTTCTCCCTCTTTTTTCATTTGCTTATGGATTTTCACTTGCTTACCACCCCCCCACATGATTCCATAAGGTGTGATATTTGTATTTCCTGGATGCTACTTCTTTCTTAGCAATTTGTATTATAATTGTCTTCTTCAGTGTGACTTTCTAACAGAGGAGAAGCTAGGCAGAATAGGCAGTATTGTAGACTGAACTGTGTCCTCCCAGAATACATGTAACTTGAGTGGACAGTGCTTCTCAGTGTCTTGGCAGTTATATAATGATATAATTTGGTAGTCATTTAATGATATACTTACTTCCCATGATATGATGTAGTGTGATCAGCCAATCAGTTGTCAGGAGATTAGCATGGACTGCAATACCCTCTTTCAGCCTTGATATGATATAAGGGGAGATTTCCTGGGGTGGTGGTTGTACCACCTTCTATGTTACAAGAGATAAAAGACGAGACAAGTTAGCAAAGTGAAAGGGACTGACTTTCATCAAGAAAGAAGAACCAAGAGCAGTGTGTATCCTTTGGACTCAGGTTTCCTACACTGAGAACCTCCTGGATCCAAGGGGAAGATTGATGCCAAGATACATGTAGATCTCTAAGGAACATTGGATCTGCAAATACTGAGACGAGACAGTGACCATTCCCCAGAGCCTTCTGCTAGAATAGGCACCATGAATTTGACACTCTAGTCACCTAAACCGTGAAATAATAAACTTTTGTTTGTTAAAGCTGTCCACTAGTGATATTTCTGTTATAGAAGTGCTAGATAACTGAGACATGTGGAAATACATTTTGAACCATCTGAAGACTTGACTTTTGGTCTACATTTGCTACCAGAGCTATTTGATCTTAATCACTTAATTTTCTGAAAACTTAACTTTAAAGCGACATAAATTAACCTCAGAATATTAAAAAAGTCTTTTTTAGATAGACAATTCTATGATAGTTAAGCAAAATTAATTGAAGAAAATTTCTATCCAAATTAACAGAAATCATGAATGTTAGAATATTTGAAAACAGATGACAATTTTGTTGTTTTTAAGAACATACATAATTAGAATTATTTTAATAAAGTTGAATAGCATTTCACAGTTTTCAAAAATAATTTTTTTTACACATTTATTTCATTAATCTGCTGGTAGGATCTGAGAACATTTGTTTTAGTAGCAGCTTACATTTAAAGTACCCTGAAGGCAGGGACCATGTCTACTCTGCTGCTGAATACCAGTGCCTTGACAAGTGGCTGGCACACAGAAGGCTCTCAAAAATGAAACATTTGTTGAATGAGTGAAAGATTGGTGACCAGCTTATTAATCATATAATCAATAACTTGGAAACTTTCTATCTGGGTAGCTCTTAAAAATGTCTTGCCAAGTGCCAAGTGCCGTCGAGTAGGATCCGACTCATGGCGACCCTAGGGGCCAGGGTAGAACTGACCCCCAGAGTATTCAAGGAGCGCCTAGTGGACTTTTTCCATATTAAGTGTTTTAAAATTCTCTCCCAACCTAATTTATGTTATTACTAAAAGAATAACTTTGGTTTTCTTTAAATGATAATGCATTTTGTCCCAGTAGAATCTGAATTAATAGCTTTTACTGTAGCCCAGAGTGTTAGAGTTGTTTTAGCTTGTTATAGCTACTGTCAGATTGGCTCTTGACTCACACAGCTCCTGACTCAAGATGACTCCATGCACAAAAGAGCAAAATACTGCCTAGCTCTTTGCCACCCCAGTGAGAGATCTGTTGTGATCCTTACAGTTTTCACTGATTGATTTCTGAAAGTAGATTGCCAGGCCTTCTTTTCTAGTCTACTTTAATCTAGAAACTCCCCTAAAAGCTGTTCAGTATGATAGTAGTCTGCAAGCTTACACTGACAGAAGACTGGTAGTTGGTCATGAAGTGTATTGGTCTAGAACTGAACCCAGGTCTTCCTCATGGGAGGTAAGACTGCTACCACTGAAGCATGATATCGACTATAAGGATTAAGAAAATCATGTATTACTCTTCTTCCTATGCACCCCCAAAACAGTTAGACATATACACTGTAACATTTTAATGAGAATATATATCCTGTCTTATGGCTGTGACAATTGGCTCCACTTTAGGAGAATGAGTTTGAGCTTATTTTGTCTCCTCAAAGCTCTGGTTTTTGTGTTGGAATATGACTCAGCTGTCATCAACATAACTCTCCTGTTCACGCAGTAGCATTGCTAAAGATACTTAATTTCCTCCAGAACTAGGGTTTATCCAATTGAGCTCAATTTACCATTTCTCCAAGTTGGAACCTAAGGTCTTTCTGTAATGGGTTCTTCTGTTAATAATTTTTTTTGTTCATTTACAAATATCTGATTAGAATGGCTGACGAAACTTCACGTCTCATTCTTAAATGACTTTTGTTTTTGTTTATGTAACCATTTTATGACCAGGTTGCTGTTCCAGGGAAAGTCATGCCTAAATGATGGAGCAACAGTCTTTCCAAGGCGCCTGATACACTTCCTCGTACAAAGTGGTGCTTGATAACTGCTAAGTTTACTTTTCCTTTTTTTGGTAGAACTCATGTTTCTCCTTAAAGGAAGGAGAAGATGCGCTTTGTCTTCCCCACTTCTAGATTCTCTTTCAGTTGGACTTCTCCAAGAGAGAAGACTTTACTGGTAATATCAAGGAAATGTGCTGCTGGTCTTCCTGAACTGCCATTAAGGAGTTAATTGGAGCCAAGACAAAATCTTGGTTAAAAATGCCAAGACAAAGTAGAAAACTGAAGATATGACCAGGAAACTGAATCAAGATACCCAGTCATGAGACAGAGTGATGGAGATTTTTTTCTGAAGTCAAGTCAACACAGTGGTTAGGGAACAGAATCAGGAATTTACTCCAACTCCTGACAACCTACACGCAATTGCAAGAAACATTGCCTGCTGCTGCACTGTCCTCATGATTGCTGGTGTGTCTGTGTCCAGCACTGTTTCTGTTTTGCCCACTTCATTCCACCGTGGGTGTCCTTCACCCTCAGCGGTCCTTTTCTTCACAAAACATGATGTCCTTTTCCAGTGATTGATCCCTTCTGACAACATGTCCAAAATGAGTTGAAGACTTGGACAATATTCCGTCATCCATAGGATTTTCGTTGGCTAATTTTTCTTTCTAGTCTTATCCTGGACTCTCTGCTCAACTGTGTACTCTGTGGTATTTGAAATACTGGTGGCGTAGCTTCCAGTATTACAGCAACAGGCATGCTACCACAGGAAGACAAACTGACAGAAACAGAGACGGAAGGGTGGGTGGTCAAGGAAGTCCTGTGGTTTGATCTCCCAGGTGAGAATGGGGTAGGGGTGGAGGAAAAGAATTTTAGGAAAGGGGCAGGGACTTGTGATTCTGAGTTCCTGGCTGTACCCACTGTAGCCCATCCTCTGCTCCTTCTGTCTCACAGAGAACTTTGTGCAAGTCAATCTGTTTTGTTCTTTATGGTGTCCTGACATGTGATTCATTGACAGTGGCTACCCCTGCCTTGCACAACTTTAAAAACATATGTCTTCTTCCCTTGTCTTTCTGGTTTCCAGTTGTGGACACTAAGCCTAGGATGAGGAAGGGTTCATACTGGAAAATAAAATGTATTGCTTTGAGTTTAAATGTGAACACCAGTGTTTCTTACAACACTGTCCACAATAGCTAAAACATGGGAACAAACCAAGTGTCTGTTGGCAGATGAGTACCAAAAACCCATTGCCACTGAGTCGATTCTGATTCATAATGACCCTATAGAACAGTGTAGAACTGCCCCCAAAGTGTTTCTAAGGAGGGCCTGGTGGATTTGAACTGCCGGCCTTTTTGTTAGTAGCAGTTGCACTTAACCACTATGCCACGAGGGTTTCCTAATGTGGTACTTACATACAAAGGAATATTATTTATGCATAGACAAATGAAGTTGTGATGAATCTTGATAACATTACACTGAGTGAAACGAGTCGGCTACAAAAGGACAGAAATTATATGCTATTACTACCACTAAATATATAGACTAGGGATGATATTATCAGAGCTTAATAATGGTTACTAGGAGTAGAGAAGGTGAGATAAGGGGAGAATCATTGCTTAGGTAGCACTGGGTTTTTGTTTATGGGAATGGACAATCTGGCAAAGGATATTGATGACAGTGGTGCAGAATGATTAATGCAGTTGATTTAATTGAACTGTATAGTTGAAAAATGTTGAATTGGCAAATGCTGTATTCTTTGTATTCTTACAACAATAAAAATTAGAAAGTCTTTATTGGCCTAGTGAATAAAGTTCAAATTTGTAAACATGACCTTTCATAGAGTTCTATGATTGGGCCCCAAGTTACTCTTCCAGCCTTAAGGTGTAGCCTTCTGCACTGTCCCAGGCACATTCCTATCTGTTTTAGTCATCCAGTGCTGCTATAATGGAAATATCAGAAGTGGGTGGCTTTAGCAAAAAAATGTTTCTTCTTACACAGGCTAGCAGGCTGAAAGTCCAAATTCAGGTTGCTGGTTCCAGGGAAACACATTTTCTCTTTGTCAGCTCTGGAGGAAAGTCTTTGTGTTGCATTAGTCTTTCTTTGGTCTGAGAGCATGTTGGCACAGATATCTCAGGTCTCAGATCTGATGCACTCTGCTCTTGGTGCTACTTTCTTGGTGGTACAAAGTCCCCAGCTCTCTGCTTGCTTCCCTTTCCTTTTATCTCTTGTGGGATAAAAGGAGGTGCCAGCCACACTCCAGAGAACTCCTTTAGTAAGGATGTCACAGTTGCACCCTAATCCTTTTTTAACATATTCCTATCTATTGACCAGAGGCAGAGATTAGAATTTACAGCATAGAAAAATAAAAAAATAGAGGACAATCACACACTACTGAGAATCATGGCCCAGCTAGATTGCTACACCCATTTTTTGGGGGGAAACAATTCAATCCATGACCACATCTCTGGGTCTTTGCTTGTGCTGCCCTTTGTCATTTCCTCTGATCATCTGTTGAAATCCTATTTCTTCTTGCAGGCTTAGACCAAATAATACTTCTTCAAACCACATGCTTTTTTGCAGCTCCAAATGCTGAAATGACCCCCAAAACTCTGATTTCTGTAGAACTGGTATAATCCTCTTATAAGCTTTACCACATTTATTTAGGATTATATTTATGTGCAACTGTGTTTTATTAACTCCAGTACATTGCAGTTTCTTTGAGAGGACAGATCATGTTGTCATCTATGTCATTTCCATTGCATCTAATTGCCCTGTATACAGTAATCAATTATGGTTTTGAAAATTTGATTATTTGAGTAAGTGAATTCATAAAAAATGTTCCAATCTGTACTTTTAAAGAACACATTTTTTTTCAAGGCATTGCTTTGCAACTATATTCTATTTAATTATAATCACCACGTTAGTACTAGCTAATGCTTCAGTGTTGCAACTTGGTGTCTGATTATTTTCTTCAGCTTTTTTTCAGCTTGAGAAATGCCAAATGTATTCTTCTCTTTGAGTTTTCTTCCCCCAGGTCTTTGTATGTTTTATTATAACACTTAGTCTTTATGGGTCACCCTTTGAAGTCTTTTGTTCAGCTCGTCTATGACATCATTTTTACTTTTTGCTTTAGCTACTCTACACTCAATAGCAATGTTAAGTCTCTCTTGACATCCACTTTGGTCCCCCCCCATTTTTTTATTTTTTATTTTTTTAATGATTTCTTGCTTTATTTATGTATGGTGTCCTTGATGTCATTCCACAACTCATCCGGTCTTTGGTCATTAGTGTTCAATGAGTCAAATCTGTTTTTGAGATGATCTCTTGATTCAGGTGGAATATACCTAAGGTTATGCTTTAGCTCTGGTAGACTTGATGTAATTTTCTTCAATTTGTGTTGAACTTCAATGGGAGCAATTGATGGTTTGTTCAACAGTTAGCCCCTGGCCTTGTTCGAGCCCTAGTTGCAATATTGAAGGATTTTATGGGGAAAATACTAAATGGTGGAGGAAGCATCAAAAGAAGAGAGAAGAAATATACAGAGTCACTTTACCAAAAAGAAGTGGTGACTAGTCAGCCATTTCAGGGGGTAGCATATGATCAAGCATTGATAATACTGAAGGAAGAGGTCCAAGTGCACTGAAAGCGTTGACAAAAAACAAAGCTCCAGGGATTAACAGACCACCCCTTGAGACGCTTTTGGAAAACACCTGCAATGCTGTGTTTACTCATTTATGCCAAGAAATTTGGTAGCTAGCTATGTGGCCAACTAACTGAAAGAGATCTATATTTGTACCCATTTCAAAGAAAGATGATCCAACAAAAGGCAGATTTTGCTGATGATCTTTCAAAAGGGATTGTAGGTATACATTAACCGGAAGCTGCCAGAAATTCAAACCAGACTCGAAGAGGTTATAGAAAAGGGATACCATTGCTGATGTCAGATGGATCCTGGCTAAAAGCAGAGACTGCCAAGCCAAGCCAAGTGCTGTCGAGTCGGATACCAGAAAGATATTTGCTTGTGTTTTGTTGACTGTGTAAAGGCATTTGACTGTGTGAATCATAATAAACTGTGGATAACATTGCAAAGCACGTGGATTCCAGAACATCTACTAGGGCTCTTGAGGAAAAGATAGTTATTTGAAAAGAACAAAGGAATACCATGTGTTTTAGTTAATAAAACTGCATGTTAATATTGCATCCTTTCACTATAATTATTTAATCTGTATGGCAAGCAAATAATCTGAGAAGTTGGAATGTATAAAGAAGACTGTGGCCTTAGGACTGCAGGAAGAGTCAGGAGCTACCTGTGATATACAGATAATGTAGCCTTGCTTGCTGAAAGTGAAGAGGACTTGAAGCACTTACTGATGAAGACCACAGCCCTCGATATGGATTATGTGTCAATATAAAGAAAACAAAACCCCTCATAGATGGGCCAATAAGCCACATAATGATAAACAGAGAAAATGTTGAAGTTGTAAAGGGTTTCATTTTACTTGGATCCACATCAATGTCCACAGAAGCAGTAGTCAAGAAATCAAAGAATGCATTGTATTGGGCAAATCTGTTGCAAAAGATTTCCTTAAAATGTTAAAAATCAAAGATGTCACTTTAAGGACTGAGGTGAGTTTGACCCAAGCCATGGTGTTTTCAATCACTTCATATGCACCTGAAAGCTGGACAATAATTAAGGAAGACTGAAGAAGAATTGATGCCTTTGAATTACAACATTGACAAAGAATATTGAGTGTACTGTCGACTGCCAGAAGAAAGAACAAGTCTGTCTGGGAAGAAGCATAGCCAGAAAGCTCATTAGAAACAAGATATGAAACTTCATCTCACATATTTTGGATGTATTATTAGGAAGGACCAGTCCCTGAAGAAGTGCATCATGCTTAGTAGAGCAGATAGTGAAAAAGAGGAAGGCCCTCAACGAGGTAGATTGACGCAGTGCCAGCAACAATAGGCTCCAGTGTAACAACTATTGTGAGAATGGTACAGGAGTAGCCAGAGTTTCATTCTATTCTATGAGTCACAACACCCTGGAGAACATCTAGCAACAACAAAAACATCATTAATTATACCAGGCATTTTGAATCATAAAATGTCTATTATTTGAAACATTTTAATGGACGCCACTAGAACCAATTTGTAAATCATGCAAGAGTTTAATTACTCTTTACTAAATTATTCATGATTGCTTTTGAATGACTTTTGGGTGTTCTGCAAATAAAATGTGCTGCTCCTGAGGATGAAAGAATGTGCTGCAGGTTGTGAAGGCGAACCCAGAGGAGATGAGAAGTGAGGGCAGGGGTGGTGGCAGCCCCTTTGGAATAAGTTTGTGGAGTCCCTAGGGGATGACTTAGAAGGCCCCTGCTCATTTGTGTACGAGTGTCCTGACACGTTTCTGAAGATAAGTCCCGTTTGTTCACAATCGCAGCGCTTTCCACAGACTGATTGCCTAACTGTTGACCAGTTTTGCTTCCAAAGGCATTACGTTCATGTCTCTCAGGAATCACAAAGACACAGGACACAGGCCTCTGGATCTCAAGGATCTTACTAAATGGTTATATCAAAAGTTGGCTTTTCCAAGTTCATTTTTAGAACATTTTGCTTCAATGGAATGGGAAGCAAAAAGTAAAAATAGCTCATGCAGACGTTTCACAGGTGTCTTAAATTGTTTCCCACTCATTTTTCTTCTTATGTTGTGAACATCTTTAACTCTTTTGGAGGGACAAAGAAAAGAAAAGTAAATTCCTAGCAGCAGTGGATTCTATTTATACTCAGCACTACATTATGTTTCTATAGAAATAGCTCAGGAAGATGGAAAAACTCATTTTCATGGAAATTCAACTCTTTTGTGGTTATTGACAGTTACTGTGTACATTCCAATGTCCACCAGATGAGTGCATAAAAGAAGTGTGCACACTGAAAGGGAATTGTTGAAAAGCAAGGATGCTGGTCCTGGTATTACATACTGGACGCAAATTCTGCCAACCTGGCTCCTCATCTGTTCGCCTCTCAGTTTTCTCAGAAAAATTACAGCACTCAGGCCTGTGACAGATAATTTGCCTGGGAGTTCCAGCAAATCATGGATGCATGCATATTTGTTGACATGACTTTGATAAACGACATTTCTCCATAACCTTGACTAATATGAAGCTGTCAGAACAAATAGGGTACGTGTACTCCTTTTCACCCTTAAATCACCACCTCTTATTTGATTGTGTGGGCTTAACAGTGTGCTTTAGGTCATCGCTGCTTTTTCATGAAAACATTTTTATTCCTGTTTATTCAATAATCATACCGTGGGTCAACAAAATATAAATATCAATTCACCATATTGAATAAACACTTTCCTAATTAAAATGGTGGTGAGAGTTTATGCTGGATGGAGGAGGGAACTCACGGATACAAGACCCATCTGTTACGGTTTGGACCTCACCTTGAGGGAGCAATAAAATGCAAGCTGTGCAGACAGAAAGTCCGTGTGGCCATTCCTCTTGTGGGCACTTTTCTGTGTCCACGTTAGTTTCCATGGAGCTGTGTACTCCTGAGGGTACACATAGAGAATAAGAGTGGCTGAATTACAAGATCTTTCTTTACATGTATTCTGAGGCAGAAGAGACTAGATGGTCAGGTGGCTTGATGCTTATAGTTTTTTGGTTGGAATGGTTACCATCTTGGTGTCGCCATTGCAAATGCCCTCTTTTGTGGACTGACTGTCCTACAATGGACTAGTCTGCTTCTATAAAGACTTACAACCTTGGCAACCTTATGTGGCTGCTATGAGTCAGAACCAACCTGATGATAGTGGGTTTGTTTTTTTGTTTATTCATTATTAGGAGTCGTTGGATAGTGCAAATGGTTAACTGGAAGTTCAGTGGTTTGAGTCCACCTGCAGATGCCTTGGATGAAAGATCAGGGGTCTCCTTCCAAAAAAACCAGTCATTGAAAATCCTGTGGAGTATAATTCTATTCCGGTACACGTATGGTGTCCAAAAGTTAGAATCAACTCAGCGGCAACTGGTTTATTCATTATGTCACTGTTGTTAGGTGCTGTCAAGTCAGTTATGACTCATAGTGACCCTACGTGCAACAGAACAAGCACTACATGGTCTTGTGCCATGTCCACAATCATTTTTATGCTTAAGCCCATCATTGAGGCCACTGTGCCAATCCATCTCTTTGAGGGTCTTCCTCTTTTTCACTGACCCTCAGCTCTACCAAGCATGATGTCCTTCTCTGGAGTCTGATCCTTCCTGACAACGTGTCTGAAGTATGTAAGACGCAGGCAGTCTTGCCGTCTTTGCTTTCAAGAAGCACTCTGGTTGTACTTCTTCCAAAATAGATGTGTTTGTTCTGCTGGCAGTCCATTCAACATTCTTCTCCAGCATCACAATTCAAAAGGACCTTCTTATGTCTTCCTTGTTCATTGACTGGCTTTTGCATCCATATGATATGATTGAAAATACTGTGGCTTGGGTTAGGTGCATTTTAGTCTTCAAGGTGACATCTTTAATTTTCAATACTTTAAAGAGATCCTTTGCTGCAGGTTTTCCCAACACAATGTGTCTTTTGATTTCTTGACTGCTGCTTCCATGGGCATTGATTAGAGACCCAAGGAAAATGAAATCCTTGACAACCTCAATCTTTTCTCCATTTATGACAATGTTGCTTATTGGTCTGGTTGTGAGGATTTTTGTTTTCTTGATGTTGAGGTGCAATCCATATTGAAGGCTGTGGTCCTTGATTGTCATCAGTAAGAGTTTCAAATCTTCTTTATTTCCAGCAAGTAAGGTGGTGTTGTCTGTGTAAAGTGGGTTGTTAATGAGTCATCCTCTAATGTTGAGGCCTTGTTCTTCTTCATATAATCCAGCTTCTTGGATTATTTGCTCAGCATACAGATTGAAAAGGTATGGTGAAAGGAAACAACCCTGATGCACACCTTTCTTGACTCTAAACTATTGCAATGTCCACTTGTTCTGTTCTCACGGCTGCCTCTTGATCCATATACAGATTCCTTAAGAGCAGAATTAAGTGTTCTGGAATCCCATTTTATGCAATGTTAGCCATAATTTGTTATAATCCATACAGTCAAATGCCTTTGCATAGCAAATGAAACACAGGTAAACATCTTTCTGGTATTCTCTGCTTTCAGCCAAGATCCTTTGACATCAGCAATGATATTCCAGGTTTCATGCCCTCTTCTGAATACAGCTTGAATTTCTGGCAGTTCCTTGTCAGTATACTGTTGTAGTTGTTTTTGAATGATCTTGAGCAAAATTTCATTTGCATGTGATATTAATGATATTGTTCGGTAATTTCCGCATTTGGTTGGATCACCTTTTCTTAGAATTGGCTTAAATATGGATCCCTTTCAGTCAGCTGGCTAGGCATCTGTCCTCCAAATTTCTTGGCATAGATGAGTGAGCACTTCCAGTGCTCCATCTGTTTGTTGAAATATCTCAACTGATATTCTGTTAATCCCTGGAGCCTTGTTTTTTGCCAATGCCTTCAATGCAGTGTAGACTTCTTTCTTCAGTATCATTGATTCCTGATCATATGTTACCTCTTCAAATGGCTGAATATGAACTGGTTCTTACTCGTATGATGCCTTTGTGTATTCCTTCCATCTCCTTTTGATGCTTCCTGAGTCATTTAGTCTTTTCTCTGCAGAATCCTTCACTATTGCAACTTAAGGATTGAATTTTTCTTCAGTTCTTTCAGCTTGAGAAATGCAGAATATATTCTCCAGGTTTTCCATTATTCATTATAAGACTGCCACTTATTGAATATCCACTAGGTTCAAGTTGCTTGACATTTCTCATTTAATTTCTGCAATAAACAAAGGAGATAGGAACAGTAACCAATATTGAACAAGAAGGAGGTACATTGAATACTTTGGATTATCTTACTTTATGAATGTAATAGCCAGAAGAAGTGTAATGCTATCGTTATACCATTCCAGTTGAAGAAACTGAGGCTCACAAAAATTAAGAAACTTCTCACACAGCCAGTAAATTACAAACCTAGAATTTTAGTTCAAACTTGTTTGGCCCCAAGGCCCATGCTCTGCCCACTGATTCTTGTTGTCCAATGACAACAGCTAGTTCATTCCTATACAGATGATCATTTTGCAGTGCTTGAGAGTGCATAGATGCTCTCATAGGTGCTTTAGAAGAGGGTTATAGTTGGTAAAAGAACACAAGTTTTAGGGTTTTTCTGTATTTTCTTTTGCTTTGCTAAATGTATGTACGTATTTGGAGTTTAGTGGTTAAGAGCTATAGCTGCTAAGCAATTTGATGCCAACAGATCAGTTTTTCATCAAAATTGTATGATAGAATTATTCTTTATTTTCTATGCATACTGTAATTAATTTAAAATATAATTATTTCAACTAAGCCAGTGAATACACATGCTTCAAAGATATGGCAGGTTATCAAAATATTTTGCAACTCTTATCCAAAATGTAATTTAGATGATAAAAATTCTAATTTTTTTATTGATAAAAATATTCAGGAGAAGTATTATATTTACTTATACTCAACATATAAAAACAACAGAAACCTCAACATATTTAGAGGACATCATTTATGTTTTTTATTCCTCATGACAATAGTTTTAATCATAGTTAAAATGAATTCGGTAGCTATCTACCTGCATTGCACTGAACTCCCTTAATTTCTAGTTCCGTTGCACTGTCTACACAACTCTGACATAGTAGGTTGGTAGAGGCCAGAGTGAGGGGGAAAGAGTTGGGAAAACACTTTACTTAGGTCTGTAGCACCTCTTGACCACTGATCTCTTCTTTCTGAACACATCTTTCATTATCCAGTCTATTTTTATATCAGTTAACAAATGGCATCACCTCTGACTCATGGTGACTGGGGGTTTTCAATGGTTAATTTTTTAGAAGTCTATCACTAGATCTTTCTTCCAAGGCCTCTCTGTGTGGACTCCAATTGCCAACCTTTTGGTTAGCAGTAACCCCATCCAGTTTAAAAGGAGGTTTTTATCTTCTTCAAAGGCCGTGTTCATGATCTCATACTCTTCTGCCTATCCCCTTTCTTCTTTCTCCATTTGTCTTTTGTTCTGTCCTCCAGTCCTATATTGTGTGAGTGGCTCCTTTGCAGACGTGTGCAAATGTCTGAGCTCAGGGTGCTCCTGCAGGCTGTCCCTGTGGGAGCTCCTAGGTGAGGACAGGCTGAAGTCTAGTCTGCTCTGTGCCAGCCCTATTTGTATGAGCAACAGATACTTGTTTTCCTGAGAGACGCTGCATGGTGCACATGGCCTGTTTGAGCTTGCACGTGTCTGAACTTCATTATGAGGAAATCTCAGTAAGAGATGATCCACCAAAAGGAAAACTCGATGCTCGGTGAGTGATCCCACTGCATGTCAGTCCCCGGGTAGAGTGCATGGTAACGAATCCCATTGTTGTGAGCATGTTAAGCCTCACTGGCCAGGCTGATGCACAAATTCTGCTCCTCTGGTCCTTGGCTTTGTCCTTGCCTGTAACAAAGGTATCTTTTTGCAATTTCCTTTCTAAGGCTGGAATGTTAAGCTTGCATCTTGTATAATAGTCCAATCTCCTTTCCTTTAAAAAAAAAATCCTTTTGTTTTTATTAAAATTTCTCTTACAATGTTTCCAGTAGTCATTCAGTTTTCAGTCTCTCCAGGAATTTACTGTCTTCTCGGCTCCCTTTTCTTCCTTTTGGAGGTTCCACATTTTCCACTTGTTTTGCCTCCTTCTGATGTGAGACATCCCGTGATCAACTTCATACTGTCTTATAAAGACAGAATTCTCATAACAACTCCTATAATCCTGTTCCTTCAGAATTCTAAAATTTACCCTCCAATTGCAAAACTGGTAAGAACTTAGTATAAATAAAATAAATATTACATTGCTTGGGGGACTAGAAAGCTTATCACAGTGAGGCTGTGTGTGTGTATGTGTGTGTGTATGTAGACTCCTATCATTGACTGGGAAATAGAAAATAAATGTATGAATTAGGTAATTGACAAGAAGGTGATGAGAGAGACAACATACAGCAGAGGAGAAGCCAGCACAAAGAGAATAAACCCGACGATTAGAAGTATTTGGTATAAAACCAAATGCTTCCAGAGACAGAGTACCAGGGTCAAGGGTCTGGGGACCATAGCTTCAGGGGACATTTAGATAAATTGGCATAACAAAATTTTTAAAGCAAGTGTTTTATATTCTACTTCAGTGAGTGGTGTAGGGATTCTTAAAAGTTAGCAAGCAGCCATCTAAGAAGCATTAGTTAGTCTCAGCCCACCTGGAGCAAAGGAGAAAGAAGAGCATCAGAGACATGAGGAAAGTATGAGCCCAAGAGATAGAAAGGGTCGCATGTATCAGAGACTACATCAACAAGAGACCAGAAGAGCTAGATGGTGCCTGGCCACCACTAAAGACTGTGCTTACAGGGAACTCAACAAAGAGTCCCTGATGGAGCAGGACAATGTGTGATGTAGAACTTGAACTCTAGTAAAAAGATAAGACCTAACTGTCCGATGGACTGGAAGGTCCCTGGAAGAGACTGTTCCCCCGTCTCTCCGTTAACCTAGAACTGAAACCATTCTGAAAGTCAACACCTCAGATGAAGGTGGAACTAGTATACAAGACATAAAATGATACTATTGAAGAGTGTGCTTCTTGGATTGGACAGATATAGGAGACTAAGTGGGCAGCTCCTGTTTGGAGGTGACAGGAAATGGCAGAGGGGTACAGGAACCAGTTAAATAACATGGGAAATACAAGTTGGAGGGGAGGAGTGTACTGTCACTGTGTGGTGAGAGTAGCTAGAGTCACATGATAAAGTATGTCTAAGTTTTTTGTATGGGAAACGGACTGTAATTGTAAACTTTAAACAATAAAACACTAAAAATTTATAAAACATTTGTTTCAGTGAAAATTGTACTAAAAATAAAATAAAAATATGTCTGAGAGCTCAAATTATTGTAAGACTGGGTCATCAAAGCAGATGATCTAGATCAAGGGTCGGCAAACATTTTCTATAAAGAGCAGGTAGTGAATTGTTCAGGCTTTGTGTTTAGCTTTGCCAGCGTAGTTGACTAGCACAGAGAAGATGCAAATGAGCGTGGTCAGTATAGTCGTCCGCTTGGTTGCTGCCTGCCCCTGGCAGACTTCTGTCATGACTGCCAGCTCTGCCAGTAGGCCCCTTTAGGCCTCTGCTTCCTGACCCTTCTAGACCTCCACTCTTCTCTGGCAAGTGTTACAACTCTTTCTAGCTCTGCCAGCAAGCTTTCTCTGCCTGAAGCTGCTCAGCAATCTGTCTCCATGTGGGTTTGAAGTCCCACGCTACAGTTGCCTCTTTTTGTGGGCTGGCAAGTCCACCACAGCTATCCAACTCCCCTCTTGTAGTTCTCACTGCTGCTATGGCTTTTGTTGTTTCTCTGCTTGCTGTTCAGCTGTGCTGTGCTTGCCACCATTTCTCTCTGTCTTGCACTGTCTTCAGTGTTACAGCTTGCTCTTCTGGGTCTAAGAGGTTCTCAGTACAGGAACCCTGGGTCCAAGAGACTCTCTAATTTAAACTCTTCTTAGAGAAGTAAGGTCTCCTCTGAATCTCAATGAGATTGGCACTTACATGTGTAAAACCCTTGTCAATTTCAGGACATAGCCCTCCCAGCAGAAGCACAAACTGACCAATCCTTGCAATTCATGCCGTCCTATTGGTTGGTTTCCTGTATCATTCTCTGCATAGTAAATTGATCAGTCCCTGGAAGGTCCTTCAAATAGACCAATCATAAGGCAGACTGCAGTCCTAACCCATCATTTTTGGCACAATTATAAACCTAAAGCCAGAAAGGCGGTATTTAAGAGAAACCCATTGCATTGCATCCACAAAGCCAGGAAAAGCTGAAGGATTATCCAGGTTAGGAAGCTGATCTTTGTTGGTCAGAGGGTGGTGGTTGTAGGGATGAAGGAGGGAGTTGTGGCTTCTGGGAAGTACATCTCCAGAGGGTCTTTATTTTCTACAAAAACAAATCATAAAAACAGGTAATGTTTGGGACCTTTTTTATTTTGTATTAGAATGCGTCTCAGATACAAGGGAAGGGAAAAATCTTTTCAACTATTCAAAATTTAGTCTGTTACCTTGCCTTATATTCACTTTTTGACACAGGACCAGGATGAGTGACTGATTTCTAGGTTGTCCTAAAATGTCTTTTGAATTTTTCAGAAGCTGATTGTGAAGCGGAAAAAAATTTCACTTATCAACTGATGATAACATCTGTTCTTGTTTGTCACCGACCACACTAAAAGATTTGACGTCCCTTAAAAAGAGGAAAACAACTGCTGTTTGTGTTTTACTGAAGACTTGAACGACAAATGCATTTCACCTCTCCTCTTTCAGTAACTGAATGTCACAGTGTCCCTTAGTTGCAGATGTCAGTTATCCACAGTGGCTGAAGAAGCCCTTGTTGGCAGGCAAAGGCCTACAATGTCAGCTTGAGCTTGCACTGAATTCTGAATAAACACGCACATCTGCTGAATGGAACAAATTTTCAAAGAAAGACTAAACGATCATTTTATGACCCCCTTACCGTGCTTATTTTACTCAATTCATTTCATTGTTTCCCATTCCTAACACCTTACCAAAGTAAAAGTAAGCCTAGAATTTGTATTTTCCTTTTAAAAGATGAGTAAAAGATCTTTTTGGAAAGCTGACACCTATCCTAACAGTTTCTACTAAACTGTTTGATAGCATTATTTTGAAAATATAAAACAATAATTTTTAGCCTTTTTAATAAAGATTAAAATGTCCTTCCAACAAGCAGACTTTTCCTTTCATTCCTAGTAACACTTTAACTGAAATATGAACCAGGTTTTAATGATTTTTATAAATCACTCAAACCCGTTGCTGTTGAGTTGACTCTGGGTCACAGCAATTGCATGTAACACGGTACAACTGCCCATAGGGTTTCCAAGGCTTCAGTCTTCATGCGAGCAGACTGCCAGGTCTTTCTCCCCCGGAGCAGCTGGTGGGTTCAAACCACTGACCATGTGGCTGGCAGTCAAGTGATAAACACTATGTCATCAGGTCTCCTTTCCTATACATTAAAATCCACTGCCTTTGAGTCAGTTATGACTCATAGTGACTCTATAGGACAGAGGTGAGCTGCCCCACGGAGTTTCTAAGGACAGCCTGGGCGATGTGAACTGCCAGCCTTTTGGTTAGCAGACATAGCACCTAACCACTACACTACCAGGGCTTCTTATACATTAGCCCAAGAAAAGTTCTGGCTATGAGGTTCTTTTCAAGGCAGAGCCCATTTATGCTGTTCCCATATTTCCTCAACAAGCCCTTTCACCAAGAGTAGAAAGTAGAGGTCCATCAGAATGACCTCAATTGTGGTGAATATTTGGATCTATGAGATTTTCCACTTTTCTCTTATAGAAAAATTAAATTGTGCCTGTGACAGGGACTCCAAGATGCTGAGTTGTTTGGTTCTTTCACAACCTGGACTCCAGGAGATGAATTGCATCTGGTTTCTGTTCTTGATTGAGTAGAGGGTTCATTTAACCAAACCCAGTGCCGTAGAGTAGATTGTGACTCACAGAGACCCTATAGACAGAGTAGAACTGCCCCATAGGGTTTCCAAGGAGTTCCTGGTGGATTTGAGCTTCCGACCTTTTGGTTAGCAGCCATAACACTTAACCACTACACCTCCAGAGTTTCTGGGACTTGTCAAGTAGCGCCCATGTCAGCCCAGGCTCTGGGGAAGATGTGGTAACGTCACCCAATTAAGCTGTCTTGGGTACTGAAATTATCATTCCCACCATCAAGGGAGTTACTTGTTTCAATGTCACAGGGTTTTTTTTTTCCCCCAATGTCTTTTTTCCTTTCTGCTCCCTGGACCATTTCTGGAAGCACTGAGTTTGAAGGACAGAAACATCCTCACCAGCTTCTGTGTTTATAAATGGTAGAAGGCACACAGTGCAATTTACTTCATGGTTTCCTATGCAGAGCACGATGATAGGACACAATAATGATACATAAGTAAGGCAAATTTCAAATAGTTCTGATTTTATGTAGTACAGATAACTGTAATGAAGGGAACATTATGCTTGTGCACTAAGAGAAGTCTAAGTAAATGTGGTTGGAATTCAGAAAGAAGGAAGAGCCAGGAATAGGACAGGATCACGGTAGGCTTCCTGGAGGAAGTGGGATCTGAGACAAGCCTTGACTAGCGGTACAGAAAAGTAAAGAGGGAGCTGAGAGAAATTATTCCAGGTAGTAAAAATAAACTGAGCAGAACACAGAGACAGGAAAGGATGTCTATATTTAACAAATAGAGTGATACTATTGTGCTGTAACATTGAGAGTCTTGATTGCAGTGTTTGAATTATATACTCAAACAGTGATGTCTGCAGCAGATTAGAGAGACCTGACTCCACTGTGGAATACCTTTGTGACATTAGTTAGGCTACTTCACAGGCATCACTTCCGTCATCCGTAGAAATAAGGAGACTTGTAAGATGCTTTCTAAGGTCCAATTCTACTCTAGTGTTTTCTGAATAAAAAAGACAATGGTGAGTTAGGGGTCTGTCCTGCAGTTTAGGCAAGCAACTAGAAGGGTCTCTTTGGAAGGGAGGTGGTGGGATTGGAGATGAAGAGAAGGATAGGAGAGGAAGAATATATGTCATCTGGAAACTGTTGCTTGTGCGAATTGAGAGAAGTAGAAAATAAAAGGCCCTTGAGTTTCAAAGCAATCTTTCTGGGATATTGGCAGTGCCATTAAGAGAAACAAGGACAGGAAGAGAAGGAGCTAGTGTTGAGGAGGGATGAATTTAACATTAGACACAGTAAGTTTGAGGTATTGGCTAAGAATTGAGGTGGAAGTGTCTTATAGTTTGTCAAACATGCTTTGGGGGAACGGTTGGGCAAGAGTAAATCTTGGAGTCATCTATGCAAAGTTGATGCTGAGGCTCCAAGGTGGATGAGAACATAGAGTGAGGAATCAGGAAGGAGCCTGGAGGTAGGAGCGAGGCTGGAAGCACACGTGGGAGCATAGGAAAGAGGACAGCCGGAGAAATACAGGGCAGGTCAGGGCAGTGAGGGAGGAGGGGACCTCGACAGTGTTCAACGCCACCGTGGAGGTCATGGGGAGATGATGAGATTAGAGAAAACGAAAGACCCTATGAAGAATGATTTGGGGTCTGCTTCCTGTTAGATCTAGGTTTTTGAAATTCAAGGGAAGCCAAGTGAGATACAGAAGGGCAATCAGTGTTGTAGCTGTACAAATAGATTCATCCTGGATACCTTCAAGAGAGCCTTATTCTCATCTTCCAGCTTTCTTTACTTCTGTTTCTCCAGGTACTGTGCTCAGGGGTTCTCTGAGACTCCTCAGTGATGACCAAGGCCTCCACTAGGGCATATTATGTCAAAGCTACACTAGGGGAGAATTCCCAAAGCAGCTAGAATGAGAGTTCAGTATTACCTGGAGGTGGGGGTCAGGTACTGGGAACAGTTGTCAGTGGGAGGAGAAAACACCCCAAACCTGGCACGGCCTGAAGCAAAGTTCTGCTGTTGGACAACATTACCATACGACATGCAGAAATGTCCCAGATGTGTTCTTAGTTTCTGTTAAAAGCTAGATCAGGGAAATCATAGAAGCAAGTCAAAAGGTGACAGAAGTGGTGACACCTGGCCTGGGGACATCCACACCAGTTCTCTGCAACTCAAGCCTGCTCAGCTTTTGATTCCCAAAGCCCTTTCTCTTGCACACCAGGCTGGTAACCTGAGTGACTGCAGCTCTTTTGCGCTGTGGGCTCTTGGGATCAGGCAGCGCTCTGGGCTAATGGTCCCCAGGTTTGGATTTCAGGGGTGGGAGCTATCAGGCGTCAGCTTTGGCAGGCAGCCCAGATTTCTGGAATGTGTGCTGTGCCTGGTGGGCTAGTCGTTTGGCATCATATTCCTGCTCCTGAATGGAGAACAATAGGCGTGCGTCTGTGGGCTCATTAGTTGTGTGGAACTGTGGGGGCCATCGTGCTCCCTGCTGCACCCCAGCTGGGCCTCCCAAGCTCACTGTCACTCCTCTGGGGGGTCTGCTCAAACATTTGCTCTCTTGGGGAGCCCTGAAGGTACAATGATAGGTCAGGATACTGGAGTCACAGGGCAGAGATCAGACTTGAGACTTCCGTCGTCTTGAGTGTGGCCTGTGGCACCTAGCCACTGCAGAGGTGACATTAGATCAGGAAATGCTACCATGCTCTGGGGCCTGTGCAAAGCCACTGAGTTTCTTTTGGCACACTTAGACACTTGTTCATGAATAGGTGTGGAGGCGGCTATAGATAGATTAATGTCCTGCCACAGCCCCAGCCATTTTTGGATGTGACATGCTCAGAGTACTGAGGTTATTATATTTTATTAAAGTAGGTAGGAGGAGAAAGTGCTTTCTATACCATTGGCCCTAAATGTGTCTACATATTTTTAGTGGGAGGTAGGCTGAACTGAGGACCAGGGCGTGGAAGATTTCTGAGTTCACGGAACATCAGCCAAATTCTTGGGGGGAATGTAATGTCTGCATGTAGTGGAATCTTAGCTTTGTGAGAGTCAAAAGGTCTTGAATATTTGAAGAGAAAAAAAGTATTTTCCATTCAGGATCATGTAAAGCAACTAAGGACAATTGCAGTTTACATAAAGTTAAATTAAGAATGTTATTTATTTAGCAAAAATATTTACAACAGGACTCTTACTGGCGGGACTTCCCAGTGACTGAAACACAAGGAAAGTTTTAGCTTACAAGTTTTTAGGTATTTGTCTAGTTTTAAAAGCAAGGACTACCTTGATTCCCATGTTCAAATCTGCTTTTGTCTAGGCTGAGAATAGTAGCATAAGTCTTGTAAGGTGTGAAAGGAAGAGCACGTGTTTCTTAATTGTTTTGTAACAGAAAATCTCCCTTCTTAGACAGATCTCTTGCACTTATTCTCAAAGCTTTTCTTTTTCTTTCTTCTCTCTCATTAAGTGACTCCTCAAGATCTGAGACTGAGACTTGGCTTTAGGCAACTCCGATAGGACTATAGTTGAGGAAATAGGTACTTAAAATAAGACCCCGAAACAAAGTCTGCTGCCATCAAGTTGCTTCTGACTCATAATGACTCTACGGGAAAGACTAGAACTGCCACATAGAGTTTCCAAGGAGCGCCTGGTGGATTTGAACTGCTGACCTTTTGAATAGCAAACATAGCACTTGACCACTGCACCACCCACATTTCTATAAGGTTTCCAAGGAGTGGCTGGAGAATTTGAATTGCTGACCTTTTGGTTAAGCAGATGTAACAGTTAACCCCTATCCCACCAAGATTCCCATCAAAATAGACTCATTTTACCCCAGTGTTCTTTAAAGCAAAAAAAAAAAAAAAAAAAAAAAAAGAAAGAAAAAAAGTTGAAAGTGATTGCTATCATTTGTATTTTATTTTATTATTGTAATTAAGTGAAAGTATATAATCCAAATTTTTGCACGCCCGCCTATCTGCAGCACCTTCCGCTCTCCTTGCCTGTGACAGCATACTCTTTCTTTTCATTTTATACTTGTCTATCTTCTTAACAGTCTCCTGCCCCCTCATCTCCACCCTCTTCTCTCCCGTCTAGAAAGGGACCACTAGGACAGCCTCCCATAAATGTGTAGAAACATAAAGTACACGCATTATATGGTCACATTGTGTCCCGGAGTCTAGTCCATTTTATTTGAAGAGTTGACCTCAGTAGTGTTTTCTAGACAGGGGCAGCAGCAGTCTAGGAGCAGGAGTCTAGGATCCCAGGGGATCCCCCAGGCGGTCAGACCATCAGTTGTGGTCTTTTAGTAGAGTTCTTGAGCTGCAGCCTTCTTTTGCTCCTGTTGCTGCAGGACCTCAACATTGTGTGCCCCATCATGGCTGTCTTTGGTGGTGGCCGGGCGCCATCTGGTTCTTCTGGTCACATGTTGATACAGTCAGTCACCCATTCACATGGATCCTTCTGTCTCCTGGGCTCTTGCTTGCTCGTGCATCTCCTTCTTGTTAGTGCATCTGGAACGTTTTGCCCATTGCTGAAGCCCCTACTCAAAGTATGGTCCTGGAACCAACAGCATCAGCATGACCTGGGAGCGTGTTAGAAATGCAGATTCTCGGGCCCAACTTCCAGAATCAGACCCTGCATTTTAATGAGATCTTAAGGTGATTTCTGAAACACAGAGTGTGGGAATAAATAGAACAGCTGTGACTACAACCCCAAATTCTCTCTTCTTTGTTTTCTCATGAACTCTGACCCCTCTTCTCCCTCCTTGATGGACAACGTTGTTCCTGTCTGTTTAGACTGTTAATCCACAGAGGCTGGGCCACCTTTGGGAGATCTAGATTTTCCTCCACATGAGGTGAGTGCAGGGATTTGAGAGTCGGATACCTTCTTGTTAACAGCCATTATAATAAAACATTCCCCTAAACTAAATTCAACAATTATTAACATGTTTAAACAGAAAACGGTGTTTACTAAGGCATTCTTCCTGAGGCTTAACATATCCTGTGAAGAGGGCAGGGTGGGGTGAGGGGGATAAATGGAAACCTTAGCTCTGCCTGGAGTTCAAGGTAATGTCAGACTAGAGGTTTAAGCAAGAAAAAAAACCCCAGCTCTTCCTTAGAAGCTGGAAATGGAGGGATCCTTTTACACATACCATCCGCCAACGATAACCTGGTCATTGGAGTGACTCCATTTAAGTAATTACAGCATGTGCTTGCCAAAGCCAAAAAGCCACCACTACTGAGTCGATTCCAACTCATAGTGACTCTGTAGTCAGAGTAGAGCTGCCCCATAGAGTTTCCAAGGAGCACTTGGTGGATTCAAACTGCCAAGTTTTAGGTTAGTAGACATAGCCCTTAACCCACTATGCAGCGTTTCCAGAGGATTTGCTTAGTAGCTGAAATTATCTTTACCCCTGTAGTCCAGAATAGGAAATCTCTTGAACCATAGGCCTGAGTAGCACACAGAGTCCACCTGCATTGAACTTACACCTGCACTAGTGGCCCATGGGAGTTCTTAAGGACCTCAGCTTGCCAGTTTGCCTATGTGTGGCAGAGTAGAACTGAGCTCAGTAAAGCTTTCGACAGTTGATTTTTTTTTCAGACGTGGATTGCCAGGCTTTTCTTCTGATGCACTTCTTGGTGGACTCAGATCTCTGATCTTTCAATTAGAAGCTGAGTGTGTTAACCCTTGTGCACTACCCAGGAAATCACTTAAGGGCACAACCCAGAAAGATTTATCTGACTATAGCCTGGACACCTGGCATGAAGTAGGTGTCAAGCAATATTTCCTTAGTGAAGTACAGCAATTTCAGTTTGTGCCTGGGACTAAGGGTATATGGATCTTTTTAAGAACGTGGCCACTTGTTTGCAGTGCATTAGGAGGCTGCATTTTGCATTTCAAACAGGATGGGGAGTTAGGCTCAACCTTTGGCACATGTGGTTTCTGACTTGGTCATGTAATCAACACTAAAAGATATTTAGTGTGGACATACTGACATCTTGTATTTTGAGACTTAGGCCCTCAGGAATTGCCTAACTCAAGCTTGCACTCCATGCAGGAATCCTCTCTGCAATGTTGACACATTTATCCTTTGCCTGGCCACTAGCAAGGTACACTGTGTGCTGGGAACTGTGCATGGCACTACAGTGAGGGGACAAAATACAGCTCTGAACTCATGGAGCTCCCCATTCAGTGAGAGTGTCACACATTTAAATAACACCACTGTTTATTTCTTAAAGAATAATACACCAAAAAGAAAAAGGAAAGAGAAACTAAAAGCCAAAGCTATTGCCATTGGGTCAGTTTGGACCCGTAATGACTGTAGAGCACAGAGTAGAGCTGCCTTATTTCAAAGCATGGCTGGTGGCTTTCGGTTAGCAACCTGAGCTCTTAACCACGGGCTGCTACAGGCTAATAAACGTATAAGATGGACTACATAGAAATCTTTATCCATGGTGATTCATAGGCAGAATTCTCACCGGGAAATCCTAGGTTCCATCTTTAAATGACGCACTACTGCACAGCACTACTCATCTTCAATTTTGTTTTGATGCTGAACAGGTTTCAGCAAAGCTTCCAGACTAACATGCACTGGGACGAAAGACCTCATGATCTGCTTCCAAATATCACCCAATGAAAACCCTACAGATTCCATATAACAAACTGTCTCTGTTTGCCTGGAGCAGTGGAGGCAGACACAGAGTCAGAAAGAAGAAAATAGATATATGGCTATTATTAAATGCCTCCTTTCCCATGAGATCAGAAGAACTCGCCTATCATTACTGAACATTTCTGATTTAAGATTCTATAGAAGAATATTGATTCAAAAAGGGAAAATGCAAAATAGAAATTCAACTTTTTGAATCCATGGAGGCTGAATGAATCCTTGAAACTATTGCCCTGAGATAATCTTTAAACTTTAAACCAAAAATATCCCTTGGTGTTTTCCTAAAACTGTTGCTTAGTTTAGTTTAGTTTAGTTTAACAAGAATGTCTACCTCAAGTATTGTGCTCCTTTGTTTTCCTTCTTTCTTTTTATTATGGTTTTGATGAAGGTTTACAGAACAAAGTAGCTTCTTATTAAATAGTTGGTCTACATGTTGTTTTATGGCAGTGGTTAACAAGCCTGTGACATGTCAACACTCATTTCTCGACTCGAGTTCCCTGTTACCAGCTTTCCTGTCTCCTCCCACCTACTAATCTTTACCGCTGGGCTGGTGTGACCATTTAGTTTTATTTTCTTTCATGGGCCTGTCTAGTCATTAACTTAGTGGTAAACCTCAGGAGTTACTTCATTACTAAGCTAAAAGGTTGTCCCGAGTCCATATTCTTGGGATTTCTGCAGTCTCTGTCAGGCCAGTAGGTCTGGTCTTTTTTCGTGAGTTACAATTTTGTTCGATATTTTTCTCCAGCTCTGTCCAAGATCCTTTATCGTGATCACCATCAGAGCAGTCAGTGGTGGTTAGGTGGGCATCACCTAGGTTGTATTGGACTGAGTCTAGGGGAGGCCATGGTTGTTGTGGTCCGTTAGATCTTTGGACTACTCTTTCCTTTATGCCTGTTTATTTATTTATTTATTTTAGGTTTACTCCCAAATGGATGAGAACGGTGGAGCATCTTAGATGGCCACTCACAGGCTTTTAAGACTCCAGATGCTACTCACGAAGGTAGAATGTAGAACATTTTCTTTATAAACCATTGTGTCAGTAGAGCTGGAAATCCCCTGACACCATGGTACCCAGATCCCCCATCCCAGTTACTGGGACTCTCAGGGAGTTTGGATATGTCTATGGGACTTCCGTGACTTTGCCTTGTATAAACTGTGCTGGGTTCCCCAGTGTTGTATACTGCTTTACCTGGCACCAAGCACTGTGCGCTTTTAAGATCTATCTATACGGGATCATATTTGATAACAGCAACTTAGGTACAAACCCTAGAGGGGAGTGAGTTTGTTACTGCGTGTGGAACAGCTCGGAAAAGGAGGGTGAGCACAGTTACGTAACTCAAAGAATGTGACCAATGTTGCTAAATTGTACGTGTAGAAACTTGAATTGATGTATGTTTTGGTATATATATTCTCAGCAGTAACATAAGCAAAAAGTAAAATAAATTGTATACAAACAGTGGTCCTATCTGATCAAGGGGACAGTGTAAGACTGGGTAACGTGATCTGTGCAGTTAACAAGTGGCAGAGCAGGGATTTGAACCTAGGTAGTGACGGCACTGTGGTTAAGTGCTACATCTGCTAACCGAAAGTTCAAATACTCCGGGTACTCCTCAGAAACTCTACGGGGCAGTTTTACTGTGACTTACAGGGTTGCTATGAGTCGCAACCAACTCAATGGCAGTGGAGTTTTTGTTCAGAGCTGTTATCTTTGAACCGGGGACCCTCCGTGGTGCAAACAGCTAAGCACTCAGCTTCTAATGAAAAATTGGTGGTTCAAGTTCACACAGGGGAGCCTCAGAAAAAGGCTTGACCATCTATTTCTGAAAAATCAGTCACTGAAAACCCTATGGAACACAGTTCTACTCTGGTATACATGGAGTCACTGTGAATTCGAGTTGACAGCAACTATTTTTTTTTTTAAACCCTTGACAGTCTCTTCTCAAAATGTGGAGCTTAGAGCTTAATGTAATGCCCTCAGCATGATCTTATTGTCAAGATTTGCCTTCCTTTCTCCAATTCTTAAGTTTTATTAATCCATGCTGGGAGGACATAAATGCACAAACCAAAGACTATATCTCTCTTGCACTCCTGGCTCTGGGCACAGTGCTGGAACTCAGGAAATATTGGCTGAATGAGCAAATGAGTCTATTTGCAGAAATTTCTATGAAACATATAAAGTAATCTTTACTCCATAGAATTTAGGTATAGAAGATTAAATGAAGATAAAACAAAATGATGTATCTGAGAATACATAAAAACCATAAAGTAGTATACAGATGTTGCTTATTATCCTCATGATTTTCTCTATATTTCTGGTAACCAGGACATCCTGCTTCTGAATTCAGAATCCAGCTATTCCCAGCACCACCCAGCTTTATCCTAATGGCATGGTTCTCTCTTCAACACTCCTGCAGTCCAGATGCGCTTGCAGCTGTCTTGATTCTTCAAGTGGGCTTATATTAAGTATCTGGGAGTTCAATTTGCATAGAGGATGTTTTTTCTCAGCTGCAAAAACGTCTCTGTATCTCAGGTGGACCTGCTTCCTGGTTTACTTTATATTTTATATTAGTCTGTAAAAGTTAGAATCTCTGACTACATTAAAATGTTTTATTGTGAACTTCAAACACACATAAATAGGAAGGATAAAGAGTGCTGTGGTCATCTGTAGCCATCACCCAGATCTGATGGTTATTGGTATTGTGCTGCTTAGCTTAAACTATCCATTTGTAAATTTGTTATCACAAGGATTAAAATGTATGTTGTGCTGACATTTCATCTTACTCCTGCATACATCAGATTGTACCTCTAAAAGATGTAGACATTTTCTTTTCTAACTAGAATTCTGTTTGTACACCTAATGGTTAGTATTACTTGCACTGGATTTCCCTGATTGATTAAAAAATACTTTCTTACACTTGACTGTGTACTTGAGGCTCCATAGGGACGTTACAGGCTGCATTTTTCTACCAGTGTCTCTGAGCCTTTTTCAATACAGAGAAGACTGGACCCTTCTTCGTGTCACTGTGGCAGAAACTCCATCAGCTATCCTGCAGAATGTTTCCCATTCTGGATTTGTCTATTGGCTTCCTTGCTCTGCCATTGAATTTCCTCCCCTACCACTTAATTTTCTATAGATGGAAGTAAGCTCTAGAGGATTAATTAGATGTGGGCTCGTCATTTTTTGCAAGACTGTTTAACAGATGGTTCTGCTTGTCTCCTATTGCATTTGATGGCAGGCCTGGGAAATCTGATTGGTGCATCTTTAGTGATACTAAGAATGATCATGGGTTCAAGGGTAATGATCATGGGTTCAACGTGTTGTTAGGTGCTTTTGAGCTGATATTGAGTCCATAGTGATCCTAGGTACAACAAAATGAGAACACTGTCTGATCCTGCACCATCCTCACAATTATTGCTATGTTTGAGCCCTTGGTGCTGCCACTGTGTCAGTCCGTGTTGTTAGAGTCTTCCTCTTTTTCACTGACCCTTCACTTTACCAAGCATGATGGTCCCTTTTGATCACATGTCCAAAGTACTTAACACGAAGTCTTGTCATCCTCCTCTCTGAGGCGCATACTGGCTATATTTCTTCCTAGTCATAAAATAGTCATTCTTCTGCAATTCATGATATATTCAGCATTCTTTGCCAACTCCATAATTCTTTCTTATTTATTGTCTAGCTTTCACATGCATATGAGGTGATAGAATAGCAGTAGAACTGACTAAATAGTAACCTTTAGATATACAAAACTTAAAATTCTCACGGAATCCAGAATTTATGGAGCCATGGAGGCTGGATGGACCCACGCAACTACTGTCCTGACATAATATTTAAACCTTAAACCAAAATGTCCTGACATAATATTGAAACCTTAAACCAAAAATGTCCCCTGGAGCCTTCTTAAAAACAAAGAATATATTAACACAACCAGTAGAGAATATCTGCTTTGTGCACTATGCTGTCTTAAAGAGCTGTCTGTATGGGATCAAATTGACAATGGCAACTCAAAGCTTAGATAAGAAGCCTAGGGGGCAGTGAGTTCATGTTAACAAGGGAAGAACAACTCAGGAAAGAAGGTACGAATAGTTGCACAACTCAAAGAATGTAAACAATGTCACTAAAGTGTATGTGTAGAAGTTGGTGAATGGGTATACAAAGTCCAACAACTAAGTCCACAAACTGAATTGTTCTAAATGCAACAAACCTCATTGCTGAGTATCACTGTGGTCACCTTTGAAGTACTACCCTTGGGAAGCTATGCCCTGATGCCAAGCGGATTGGCTGGCTCATCACCCAAGGACTTCAAAAGTCACATTGTTATAAAAAGTGTACCATATGTAAATCAGCAAAAGAAATGAAGCCATCTTGAAATCCAATTCCTAGACAACTACCACGAAGGATTAGGTACACCCTTCAAAGCAATTTTGGAAGACTTTCTGGAATGGTCATTGCACATGGTGGCAAGGTGGAAAGTTCATGTACTTAATTGTATAGTTGTCTGTGAGGTAGTTTTTAGCCAGTAAACAAATAACTGTATTGGAACATACTCCCTACTCACTTGATCTGCCCCGCCCCCCCAGTGACTTTTTCTTTACCTGAAGATATAGGAAATATTGAAAGAAGACATTTGGATGACATTTGGGACATCAAGAGTAATACAACGACAGCTCTGATGGGCATTCTGGAAAGAATTCCAAAATTACTTTGAAGGGTTAACTAGGCAACGGCATTGGTGCATAGCTCCCCACAGGGATTGCTTCAAAAGTGACCATGGTGATACTGAGCACTGAGACATGTAGTAATTTTTTGTAGGATAATTTCTCGAATTTAATTGGCAGTCCTCATAGTAAATGCTGGGTGAATGTGGGCTGTTATTTTTAATTATCAAAAAAAATGCTAAGTTTAATGAAGTGACCTTGAGTTGAGACCGATTGAAGACTGTTGCTTTCAGAAATACTCCTTTCTTTAGCTACGAAAGAAGTTACCAGTTGAGTTTAGCTGCTGGTTCCATGTAAAGAAAGCAGTAGACATGTTTAGATGTTTAGAACAACCACCTACTATGTACCATATGCTGCCATCTTATTCTTTTGCTCAAATGAGAAAATAAAAGAAACTTGCCTTACTCTTTTTAAAAGGCCTTTCTCCTTCATTTAGGCTGAGGTTGCAATATACTTTGATTCCAAAAAAGATTATGTTTACACAGAACCTTCATTGTTAGAGGGATCTGTCTAGTTCAATTCTATCAGGTTATAAGAAGGCAGCACAACAAAGAAAGGCACAGTGATTTACACAGCCAACTGGACTTTTTGAAGTAAATGAAATAAAACTACTACCAAATGTAGTGTGGACTTTTTTTCAACCTCTAAGATAAATATTTGCAAAAGCTGCCACAGCATAGCACTCAGTCTTGGTGGCATGAAGACCCACAGGTGATAGATATTTAATACATGATAACATGCTTCTTAAAGATGGATCTGCTCGACAATTTATTCTCACCCTGGAAAGGAGCCAGAATGAGTGAACTACTTTCAGGAGTTAAGGACACTCCACGTGAGAAGAATGCAGTCTCTGGGGTGCATTACCAAGGTTCTGGTAAAAGAAACTGATCCTGTTGCCATCCGTAAAAATAGGTTTACCTTGTATGAATAACCCCAAACTAATTCTCTAAAGCAGATGCAGTATCATCCTAAATTATTTTAACCCCAGAAAATCACCAGGCTCCCTTCCCCCATTACACTTGTGACTGTTCTCTTCCTACTATATTTTCTTGCTTCAAATTATTCATGAGAATCTGGCATTTCCACTGTGAAATGGGCTCCAGGTTTGCTGATCATGATATGGTAAATAAGGTGTCAAGTTCATGTTCCTGTTTTGATTGCGTCATCTCTGGGTTTTCTGTGATCAGTGCATGACCAAAGGCAGTGCCTTTATCTCTGTGGAGATGTGCTCCAGAACCAGCACTTCACATGAAAGAGCAGTGTCCTGTAGTCTCCTTACAAGGAATGTGTCAGTGGCATAATCAATAAATAAGGCAATACATTTCTAAAAACATAGAAGGATGGTTTGTTTGTGTAAAATCTGTTGCAGAATTCATGTCAGGTAGATGAAAAGTCAGAAGAAAGATGTGGTTGTCTACTCCCTTATAGGTTATAGCCTTGGAAACTCTATAGAGTAGTTCTATTGTGTCCTACTGTCCTTTAGAGGTGAGGTACTGTGCTAAGCATATGCTAACTCTTGTTCAGATGGAGGCATGGCTGCAGTCTCCAGGCAGCAGGGCTTCATATTTTTTTTTGTATTGTTGTTGTTAGCTGTTGTTGATTTGGCTCCCATTTCACATCAACCCCAAACATAACGGAGGGAAATGCTGCCAGATGCTCTGCTATCCCAGTGATTGGCTGCAAATGGAATTGTGACTCATAATGTTTTTGTTGGCTCAATTTTGAAAGGAGATCACCAGATTTGCTTTCTAGTCCATCTTAGTTTGGAAGCTCTGACAAAACCCGTTTAGCATCATAGCAACATGCAAACCTCCACTAACATGTGACAGCTTTGCATATGAGGTTCATTGTCTGGCACTTGAACCCCAGACTCTGGAATGAAAAGTGAGAATTTTACTCAGGGATGAATTACCCAATAAGTCAGGTAAGTGTGTGCTTAGGGCATCAACAAAAGAGGGGTACCAGTTTTCCAGAGCAAAGATCCATAGATGCCAAGAAGGACAGAGGAAACTTGAACACCATTGTAGAAGGGAACCGGCAGGGCACTAAATAAAACTGATACCAGCTCCAGTGAGTGAGAATGTAGCTGCCTGGAAAAAGTTCACATACAGTAGTGAGGGTGACCTCCCACAAGGTTATTTAAGCTTATGAGGCCCCTACCACTTTACCATCTTCACTGACTTCTGTCTCTTACGATTCCCTCCAGTGTAATTGAAACTCCTTGTTTTGGTAGGTCTCTTGGGAGTATGGAAACCCTGGTAGTGTGGTGGTTAAGTGTTGCAGCTGCTAACTAAAAGGTCAGTAGTTCAAATCCACCAGGAGCTCCTTGGAAACTCTATAGGGCAATTCCACTTTGTCCTATAGGGTCACTGTGAGTTGTAATTGACTTCATGGTAAATGGGTTTAACTTTTTTTCCTCTTACTGTTTCTAATGGACAAGAATAAAGATAGGCTGCCAAGTCTAAGTCTTACTACATTTACTCAATATGGATCTAACATCTAACCAGGCAAGGATGGGTTATATTAATAGGTAATATTTATACATCCACATGATGATCCAGCAACTCTAAGTGGACCAGCAAGGAAGGCTAGCAATGCTCTCTCATGATACAGACACAAAGTTATGCTCTTGCACATGTCCTGGTAAACAACCAATAGGAGCTCTAGTCCCAGATGATACTGTAAAACGAGGGAACTTGAGTACATTGGCCATTGCAATGAATTCAATCAAGTTACATTTTTACCGTAGGTATTTATGACTCGATGGCACTTGGCTAGCTTGGCATTTATGCATAGAGTTACGAGGCCTGGCAATTACATTCATAAACTTGCCACTGGGCACTTACATTGGCGGTACTATACAAACAACTCAGTAAGGTTTCATAACCTTGGTATATCAGTGTCTCACAGCTGTGTTCGTGTTGATGTGTGGTGGTGTCTTGCTGAGTGGTGTCCATCATTGTTTTGTGCTTCTGTGTACCATCGCAAGAATGTTGGAGCTTGAATTAGAGCAACAAATAAACATAAAATTTGTTGTTAAACTTGGCAAGAGTAGAAATGAAATCAGGGACATGTTAGTCTAAGTTTATGGGGATAATGCCACGAAGAACATGGTGGTGTACAAATGAATTAAACATTTTTCTGAAGGGAGAGAAGGTGTTACTAATGAAGAGGGGTCAGGTCAGCCAGTAATGAGCAGAACTGATGGAAACATTGCAAAAATTTATCAAATTATACATTAAAATCATTGACTGACTGTGAGAAGCATAGCAGACCAAGTAAAGTTTGATAGAGAAACAGCTAGGAAGTTCTTTTTTTTTTTTTTTAATTATGATTGAGCAAAAATGTACATTTCCATATAAATTTGCATGCCCATCTATATGCAGCTCCCACTGCTCTCCCTGCCTGGTGACAGCACACTCTTTCTCTCCACTCCATACGTGTCTTATCCTCTCAGCAATCTCCTATTCCCCCTTCTCCACCCACTCCCTCGCCTCTGGTAAGAAGTCAGCTGGATGACATGTTATGAATGCATAGAACCATAAAGTGCACACACGATATGGTCACTCTGTGTCGCCAAGTCCAATCCATTCCTGTCTGAAGAGTTGACCTCCATTATGATTTATGGACAAGGGCAGCATCAGGTCCAGGGCCCATGCTCCCAGGGGAACTCCAAGGGTCCTGGACCATCAATTGCGGTCTTTTATTCTTTTATTCTTGCATTGCCAGTGAGACTCAACTTTGTCAGGTCCATCACAGCTATCACTGATGGTGGCCGGGCACCATCCAGTTCTTCTGGTCACAAATTGATGACTCACATGGTTCTGTCTGTCTTCTGGGTTGTTTCTGCCATGTTGTTCTGGTCCTTGGTGATCATCTGTTCTTGCTGGGTTGGGACCATTTCCTGTACCCTCAGATGACAGCTTTTAAGATCCCAGATGCCACTCACCAATGTTGGGTGCAGAAGGCTCTCTTAGCAAAATGATAGTTGTGCCAATTTGGCTTCGATTTCCCCTGAGAGCATGGTCCTAGGCCCCCCACCCCAGCTACTCTGTCCTTTCAATATTGGGTTAAGATGTGAGGAGTAATCACGTTGTGTTGAAGTCCAGTTAATATTGATCTTCTTTCTAATGTATGCTCTCATAGATTTCACCCAACCAAATTTCTATCAACTATCTAATCTAAACCCTGCCCCCCTCGCCCTCCCTCCCTCCCCACCCTTGCAGCCATCAGAGATTCTTTTCTTCTATGCATGAGTCTGATTTCAAGTTCTTATTGTAGGGCTCTCATACAATATTTGTCCTTTTGTCAATGACTACTTTCATTCACCATAATGTCCTCCAATTGAAACCAGATTATGTTTTCTAAAATCATCGTTGTTCTTTATCATTGCATAGTGTTCCACTGAGTATGTCTACCATGTTGCCTATCTATTCCTCTGTTGCTGGGCATCTGGGATGATTGCATCTTTTTGCTGTTACAGACTGTGCTGTGATAAATATTCATGTGCATGTATCAGTTAGTGTGAATGGCCTTGATTCTGTAAGATATATTACAAGCAGTGGAATTACTGGGTCAAATGGTATGTCTATATCCAGCTTTTTAAGGAAGTGCCAGCTTGCTTTCCAAAGAGGTTACGCTGTATTGCAATCCCACCAACAGTGTAGGAGAGTTCCAATTTCTCCACAGCCTCCCCAGCATTTGTTGTTTTGTGTTTTTGGATCATGGCCAATCTTGTTGGGGTGAGATGATATCGCATTGTAGTTTTGATTTGAATTTCTTTAATAGCTAATGATTGTGAGCATGACCTCATGTGTTTTTTGGCTGCCTGGATCTCCTCTTTAGAGAAGTGTCTGTACATCTCCATTGCCCATTGCTTAATTGGATTATTTATCTTTTTCTTATTGATATTTTGTAGTACATTATAGATCATGGAGATCAGCTGTTGGTCTGATATACAATTGCCAAGTATTTTTTCCCATTCTGTAGGTGGCCTTTTAATTCTATTAATGAAATCTGTGGATGAGCAAAATTGTTTGATTCCTAGAAGTTCCCATTAATCTACTTTCTCTTCTGTTGTTTCTGGTTTGTTTGACAGATTTTGAAGTCTGTCTATGTTTTGTATTAAAACTTCCGTGTTCCTACTTTTTCTTGGATGAGCTTTATTGTTATTGATTTGATATTTAGGTCTTTTATCCAGTTTGAGTTGGTTTTTGTATAAGGTGTAAGATATAGGTCTTGTTTCAATTTATTGCAGATGGATATCCAACTTTGCCAGCACCATTTGTGGAAGAGATTTTTTTTACCCCAGCTTAATGTCTTAGGGCCTTTGTCAAATATCAACTCTTCATAGGAAGAGTGTCATCTCTGGGGTCTCAATTCTGTTTCATTGATCTCTCTGGAAATAGCTAGGAAACTCTTAACTGAAAATCTTGGCATGAGAAAGGTATGCAGAAAAATGGTTCTGAAAGAGCTCACTGATGAAAACAGCAAAAGAGAGTCGAAGTTTGCCAAGACCTTTTGGAGAGGCAAGATGATGTTTTGTGCCGTGTTATCACTGCTGATGAAACATGACCCTGAAACAAAGTATCAACGTGGACGATGGAAGTCAGCCCATTTTCCATGACTGAAAAAGTTCCATCTGTCCAAATCAAGACTCAAATGATGTTGCTAACCTTTTCTGGTATTAGAGAGATTGTTCATTCTAAATATGTGCCAACTGGACAAATAGTTAACCAAGTTTCCTATCTGGAAGTGCTAAAAGGCTGTGTAAGAAAGACTAAAACAAACTGAACTCTTTGCCAACAACTCATGGCTCTTGCATCATGACACGGTACCTGCTCCCATGGCACTGTCTGTAAGGGAGTTTTTAGCTACTAAACAAATAACTATATTGGAACACTCTCATTATGCACCTGATCTAGCCCCCAGTGACTTTTTTCTTTACCTAAAAATAAAGGAAATGTTGAAAGGAAGACATTTTGATGACATTCTGAATATCACAGGCAATACACTGACAGCTGTGATGGCCCTTCTGGAGAAAAAATTCCAAAATTGCTTTGAAGAGTGGACTAGGCACTGGCATTGGTGCATAGTTTCTCAAGGGGATTACTTTGAATGTGACCATAGTGATATTCAGCAATGAAATATGTACGATTTATTCTAGGATGAGTTCACGAACATAATTGTCAAATCTTGTATGTCTTATGTTTTGTAAGCAATAGTATTTATAACTTAAACTTTAAAATATGTTTGACAGTCTAGAATGCATTTAATGTAATACTAACATTGGTATAATTTAATATAACACTAACATAGCAAATGTCAAAAAATACTGGAAAAGCTGACACTTAATGTAACAGAACATTTTAATTCATCGAGTGAATTTTGTTTTGTTTTTATTGTGTGTTACATGAGACACAATCCTTGATATTGCTTTCTCTATATGAAACTTTGAAGAATTGTAAAAGCAAAGACTAGAAGGAAGTGTTTTTGTTTATAATGTGTTAGATATGAAAGATCTGTCTAAAAATAAAATATAGTAATTTTGTTGTAATATCTGTTTTCTGATCATTAAACTTTCTTTATGGCATCATTTCATTTTGCCATTTATGACTATAGCATTTATTACACAACAAGTATCCAAACTGAAGCACAAGCCCTTTACAGCAAAACCGGTGGATGTCAATTTTTTATTACGGGAGATCAAAAGAATTTTGAATTGATTGTTGAGACAACAAAGGCCACTGATTTATCTTCTTTGTTGTAGGGTATGTGGAAGATTCTTTTTGTAGACACTATGGTATATAGCGCATCCACCAAAAATTTTATAAGTGAGTTTATCTCATTCCACTAAAATGGTATAAGTCACTTCTGCATTTAATCACTAATACTATAGTCACATTTAAAAAGAAAGTTTCATGGAGAGCTAAGACTCCCCCCGCTGACATGCATGTAGATAATTCAAAGTTTCTGTTGACTAAATAGAGGAGATGGCACCACAGATTATCACTGACTCTCAAATGCCTTATCTGGCCCTGATTCTACCACTGAACCTCCACTGCCTTTCTGATAGAATACCCGAAAACCAAATCCATTGCCACTGAATTGATTCTGACTCATAGTGACCCTATAGGACAGTGTAGAACTTCCCCATAGAGTTTCCAAGGAGCACCTGGAAGATTTGAACTACCAACATTTTGGTTAGCAGACGTAGCACTTAACCACTGCACTACCAGGCTTTCCCCTGGTAGAGTAGTTATCCAGAATTTATATGAGGGTTGAAACTAGATGGTGGGAAGCAAGAGAGCCAGCAAGTCCCTGCATAAATCAGCGAGGAAGGCTCTCTAATCTGAAACTCCCCTTTGCCTCTGGAACAACAGCCCACCTGGATCCTTGTTTCATTCTGTAGATATGATCTAACCACTAAGAGGAAAGTTGTGTGACTGGAACAAAACATACTTCGGCACTTACGGCTGTTCTAGATAAAAGCTAAACTTCTTCTTAACATTTTTTCGAAACTGGGGGCTTAGCATGATTTTGGCTTGCGAAAAGCCGTGCTTAGTGCTTGCACTCATCTTCAACCACTTACATGGACCTTTACTCCACTCCACTCTCTAAACACAGATAATTACCATGGTAACGGCAGCATTTCAAGACTTGCATATATATACTTGCACCTTTCTTAAAGAAACACAGGGCACAACCATGTAGAATTGAAACAGTAAATCATTTGAATGTTTTTTGTTTGTTGTTATAGAGTTGTCAAAATTTAGCCAGGAGCTGGACATTGTCATCCACTATCGACTGGACTTGGAAAAAGTAGCTGTTTGGCCAAGCCCTTTGACATCCTGCCAGAAGAGAGGGGGTTGTTTGTAACACTGTGTATCGAATGACCCAAGTAGCACTAGATTGTCGGGGTCAGAAGAGTCCCAAATCAGAAAATGCCATTAAGAACGCGGAGCTCTGAATGCTATAAATTGCCATGTGGCATATTCACTGGGGTGCCTTTCTTCACTGAAGTACAGTTGTGATTACCCTAATGTTGGTTAGGTTTGGACGAACGTGCCTTTTAATAGCATCTAATTATAAAGCATGCACAACAATTTTGTTATGCTTTTGAAAGTCTTTTTCTTGGCTATGTAAGCAACCCTTTTATTGCCCCATGAATACTTGATGAGTGGTCAGCAAAATGAAACACATATGATGCTGCCACTTGAGTCTTCCCCAAGCAACATCTGGGTAACTGCAGTACTTGAGGCATTGGTGCAAAGGGGCAAAGCAAAGGCCTATGAGGCTGAGGATAAATTATAGATACTTTGAATAAGCTAGCTTCTCTTGGGTTTGAAATTCTCACAACTTTCTCTGGTCTACATGTGAAAACAAATACCTTTCTCTAAGTCTGCATGTAACGAAGGGCTAGTCTTTCTGCTGGCTAATGGAATGTAGCTCTGATTTCTCCATCAGAGAAATCTGCCTCTCTGTCTCTGGGATACTAATGTTTTGATGAGACAGAAGAAAGGACCTCTTCTGTTTGATTGTTTTCTTTTAAATTAAATGTAGTAATAAATCTAACTCAACTAAAATAACTGCTGGGCATTTCGTATTAACATAGTGAAGATGAACTTGGGCAGTGCATGATAAATGTTTCTCTGTGCTTAGATTGGAATGTCTCCAAACCCTTAAACTCCCACACCAATTTGGAAAAGCCTACCTGAGGTTTTTATATCTTTAGCTGGAAGATTCATTTTTCATTTGAAAGATAGAGTGCCTAAGTTTCAAGGACAACCATACTACACTTGTGTAGAGGGAGTGCAGAGATAATGTTGGAATGAGGAACTTTTTTAACCTAGTGAATATATCATTTGCCTTCCAAATATACTGTATGTGTGCCTTTCTGTGCTTTCTGTAATTTAAATATAATTCTGTAAGCCTAAGTTTTATGAGGTAATCAATAAATCAGTTGACATCTATTTATTTACTGTGTGCCTACTCTGGGTGGGATTAAGAACAGAAGTGATATAACTCTGATTCTTCTAATGCTGTCTTGTCAGAGAAATTGGTTCATGAAATGCTGTTTAATGCAGCCCCTTTTTGATCTCCAACAGCCCATGTAACTCTCTGCTTTCTTGAGTGTAGACTCCAGTGGTCAGGGAAAGATGTGCGGAGGAGGGGAGTACTAAACAGGTGAGTGAACAAGGAATAGATTTTCAAGGAAGACCAAGTGGCCACCGTGATGACACAATGATAATTCAGTTGCTTAATGGGCTTCTGCTGGAAAGACCCACTCATTGTTTCATGTCTGTGTTTGGAAGAGTTTCCAACAGTGGATGATGTAGAGATTTTGTCTTCACAGAGCATACAATGTAGTAGAGGAGACAGACAAGTGCTGAGGAATAATTTCAGGTTCTATGGTAGTGAAGAGGGGTCAATCAAGTCTTCTTCAAGCCTAGATGTCCCATGGACTCACTAGAGAACTCCTCCTCATCCTGCAAATTTCAGTGCAAGCACTGCCTCCTCAATTGCACCTCACCTGATTCCCGTGGAAAGGTAGAAGCCAACCCCTCCTACAGGCACTCATAATCGATTTGTAGCCTTAGTAACAATTGTACTTTTATTTGTGTGAAAGTATCTATGTCTGCTTTAGCTTAACAGTGCATCTCTGGTACCTTGCATCTAGTACGCAGTACTTGGCACATAGTGGTAGCTCAACATATGTTTAGTGAATAAATATTGCCAGGAAACAGTGGTGGTTCAGTGGTAGAGTTCTCACCTTCCATGTGGGATACATATTCCATTCCCAGCCAGTGCACCTCAGGCACATGCACAACCCCTGTGTCAGTGGGGACTTGTGTGTTGCTATGATACTGAACAGGTTTCAAGGGAGCTTTCAGATAAGACAAATCAGAAAAGAAGTCCTGGTGATTTACTTCTGAATACCAGTCAATGAAAATTGTATGTATCGCAATGGTCTGGTCTCATTGCGCATGGAGTCAGTGTGAGTCAAGGACTGACTCAACAGCAGTTAGCAATAACAACAACAATGACTATTGCCGAAACAATGTGTGGATCCCTAGTAGACTCTCAATGATTCTCATATTCATTCCCTTTCCACAATCCCTTAGAATCATCTTTTTCAGATTCTCTTGCCCTGCGCTCTTGCTGCCAAATAATTTTACTGCCCGTAGTTTTGCTTATGTTTCTGTAATTAACTACTCTTACAGACAGAGGACTCCTCTCACATGCAATTTCGGTCACATCATTTTTCATGGAAGGTTAAGGCTTCTGTGACCCTCAGCAATGCTGTCTTCTGACAGCCTTATCACCTGAAGCTGCTGGCTCAGTGCCTTTATACCTTGTGCGTTTTCAACTTTCTAAACATTCTGTTTCCAAACTTCTCTAACTTTGCACAGGCTATTCCTCTAGGCTAAAATGCCTTTGCCCCTATGTTTTATAAGGAAAATTCATACTCATTCTCTACTGCCCAACCCAGTAATGCCCTCCATGAAAACTTCTCCAATCAACTCAATGATTCCTTCTTTACTATCAACTGTTGCTAGATAGATAGCTCTACATTTTGCTGTTATCACAACGTACTGTGATTATTTACCTGTCTATCTCACTCAAAGGTTAAGTTCCTGGAGGGCACAGATCGTGATAAAATTAACAGACCCATTTTATCTCCATCACTTAATACAGTGTCTGTGCTCTAGAGTCAATTCTAACACATAGCGACTGTAGGAGAGAGTGGAACTACCCCCACAGGATTTCCAAGGCTGTAATCTTTATACAAGATGAGAGAAAGCCCTCACTGGGATGGATTGACACAGTGGCTGCAACAATGGCCTTAAACATGGCAATGACTGTGAGAATGGTGCAGGACTAGTGTTTTGTTACACTGTACAGAGTGTATGAGTCGGAACCAATCTGAAGATACCTAAAAACAGTAACAACAACCTTTACAGAAGCAAATTGACTATTGTATTGTTCTCCCCATGAAGCCTGGGTTTAGGTCATCAGTCTTTCTGTTAGGAGCCAAATGCTCAACCACTGCACCACTAAATCTACTTAACGCCGTGTCTGACACTTAATCAATGTGTTCAGTGAATGAATGAGTATAAGAAAATTCCTAATATTGGTCTTGCCCACATCTTAGGAATTTGCTAAAAAAGTTTTTTTCTTTTTTGGCATCTCAGCTCATTTACTATACTAGATTTCAAGCTTCTGGAGGGCAGAATAGAAACTTATATTCTCTTAAGATATCTGTTGCTAACTGTATACATCAGGAACACATTGAACTGTTGTTGATTGAACACTAAAAAGTTAGCCCATATATTTTGTCCTTCTATGCAGAAATATTTTCCCATATTTGGGAATTTTCCTGTTGTTAAAAAAATTCCAAGAAATGTAATTGGTCTCAGAGTCTTGTGGAAAATGTCACTTATAGTAATATATCTCTGATCCTTTTAAGAGGTGGCTCTTAATGTCTTAACACACAAGATTCCAAATGAATTTTTAGAAAATTTTATTTGTGGAAGAAATTAATAAAAGACTATATATTTTTTTCTAAAACATGAAATTAGAGAGCTAGTAATAGAACTTTCTAATGAAACTTGAGAGCTCATATTTTAGAATTGTCAATGGTTAAAATTAGATAAAGGGACTCTATCATTGAGGATCCAAGTAAAAACATAAAAATAATTAGAACTGGATCTGAGTTGAGTGGAAGCTGCTAACAACTGTTTAAGTCAGTGGTTCACAGAGTGTGACTAGCCACATCAACATCACCTGGGGTCTTGTGAAAAGGGCAGATGGTCACGTGGGCCTGGCAATATGAATTTTTACATGTCTGCCTATGACTGATGCACATGAAAGTTTGAAAACCACTGCTCTAGTTACAACTTTTTTTCTTTTGCAATTATGGACTTCTACAGCTTTCATAAAGGGCCATTCAACCTCTGCTTGACTTCTTTGACCAAATAGAGAAGGTATTTCAACCTGAGGTAGTCCACCTCATTTAAAAATAGATTTGATTGGTAGAATATTCTGCCTGCCTCCTTGTAACATCCATTCTCACCGTTGTAATGCTCTTTCTGGTCCTGTACACAGTAAATACAACTGCTTTCCATGGAATGGCCTTTGGCTCCGTTTCCTTCTCTATTTTTTCACCGGAGAAACCCTCCTAAATACCAGCAAGCCACTGAGGACATGCTTTCCAGGCTCAGCATTAGTCCCTACGGGGTTCTAACTAATGAAAGGTTGGTGGGTTGAGTCCACCCAGAGACTCCTGGGAAGGCAGACTTGCTGATGGACTTCTGGAAAATCAGCCACTGGGAGCACTGTTGTACTCAGACACATGTGGGATTGCCGTGAGTCTGGATGAACTCAGAAGTAGTTGGTTTTAGTTTTGGTATTATGTGGATGAATTTCTGCCTGTCTGGATCCTCCTCAACATTCCAGATTTGGGCACTCCCGAGCATAAAGCCATCTGGATGTAGTGTCTCTATCAGTGTGGTGGAACACTACATTCAGTTTTTTTTTTTTCTTTTTAAATGAGTCACAGCACTGTAGAGTCACACTGTTCTTGAAGTGAAACAAAAATGTTAACAAACAGGAAAAAACAGCCAAACTGCTTTGACATGAGCTGCAGTTGCTGTTAAGGTGGCTTCTGTCTTCTGGTACGGTTTGTTTTGTGAACTCAACTGAAGCACTTTATGATGATCCCTCAGTGTATTCAGTAGATACTGCTATATTTTGGTCATTGCTCCAGACTCTTGAGATCTTCTGAATCTTACTGTGCAACCTATTATAAAGAGTCAGCCATTGTCTTGAAAATTGTGCTTTCTGTATAGGTGTTTGTTTTAAATACAGGCGTGTACCAAGACAGCCCCATAAACTGAAACGTTAGCACATCCCTGGGAATTCAGATGATTCTTAGTTTGTCCACTAAACTTGCTGGTTGTGCAATCATTCAGACAACTGCACAGCTGTATTATTAACTTTCTGATTTTCATCCCCACTCAGAAAAATTTTACAAGGTACTTTGTTAAATACCTGACTGAAATTAAGATACAAAGCATCTGTAGTATTTCTTGACCTAACCATCCTGATAATCTTAGCCAGATAGGCCTCAGTGGCATTAACTTGTCAAAGTAGACTTTAACTCACCCAGGTTGGTTCCTCGAAGTGTCTACAAGCCTGTCTTTAATAACTCACTCGGTTGTTTGGGAACAGGCATAATGCTCTTCATTTGTAGATTCTGTTGTTAGTTGCCACAGGGTGCGCCCTCAGTTTGTGATGGAGTCTAACTCATGGTGACCCCATGAACAATGGATCATGCACGTGATTGACTGATGATTGGATGGTTGTAACCCACAGGGTTTTCCTTGGCTTGTTTTTCAAAGCCTAGTGCTGGCCCGTTCTTTTTAGTCTGTCTCAGTTTGGAAGCTGCAATGAAACTGGTTCAACTTTAGAGCAGCAGGCCAAGTTTCCACAGACAGACAGGTGGGGACTGGTATGAGGCAGGTTCCCAGAGAATCAAACCAGGGCTGCAGCGTGGAAGGAGGGAACTCTGCCATGGAACAGCCACCACATCCTTCTTCCTGCCTTTGGAAACTAAGACGTTTGTCTGTTTCTAACTATTTGGCACCTTTCTGTTCTCTCCAGAGTTGAAACACAGTGATCCTGTGATCGTTTTGCCAAGTCTTTTAGTACTTTGAGTATAACTCACTTGGACCTGGAGACTTGAATTTATTTAAATCAGAAGGTTGCATCTCTTATGATCATTATGTATTTTGTTTAATGTCTCAAAACATTTTTATTTTGCCTTTTCAGTTTTAAGACCCTACTCCATGAGTATTTGGAAATATCTCTGTTTTACTTACTATTATTTACACAGCACCTGACACATAGACTCATAATAAGTATTTGTTAAATTAAATCAACAATGCATGCTGCTCACTGGACTTGTGATCCAAAATGAAGACCACTTTGTGTATGGGTCACTTACGATTTTACAGATATTCCCGTTACCTCAAAAAATATTTGTTCTATACGTTGTGTTTTCCTTTTTCTATATCTCTTATTTCTACTGGCTTTCAAATAAATCACTTCACATAAAAATCCTGAAAATACCCTAACCTATGAATTTTACTTCTAAACTGACTTTCTTTTCATTAACAAAAATGCATCTTAAATACACTTTTAAGGTTTAAATCATGTTTTCCCTTATGAAATTAGACTCTGTAATGTGAGCAATTTGCCAAACTGAGTATACTATGTCTCTAAGCCACTGGCAGTCAGAGAAAAGTATCCCATATCATCATAAATTAGATGCTTTGCTCTATCTGCTATAATTCTACTCTTTATAGGAATGGTAACAGCTAATACTTTTTCATAGACCAAAAATGTTACTTCAATTCAAAGTGATTTATAGTGATACTTTTTTTTTTTTAATTAGCATCTGTGTTTATCTCCAGCCCCTCAGACCACTGACAAAATGGAAAATACAGACAGGTTGAAATTTAGAGCACCTGTACTTAGCCTGATAGAGTTGTACCTATGGGGAGTGGTGGGGGAGGGGAAATAGCTGTGTGGAATAGTCAGGGGGTTGAAGTGGGATTGAGATGGAGATTTGCCCATAATTAATTCTGTTACACACCAATGGGAGAACATGTTTAGAATTCCTTATTACTTGACTTAATTAAAAAAAAGTCTTTACTTTCAAACTGTTGATTGGCCAATTTTGGTCGTTTTATAATAAATCAGATATAGGGGCAAGGTAGTCACTTGTATATCAGGGAAAGCAGGTTAATGGCCTTAACACTTGGTTACCACCTTTCTTGGTTGATATGAAGTTCAAGCTGGACAGAAGACATAATTCAGTGCTCTGAGGGCTGGAGGTAAAGGCTTCCTTGAGCCCAACCCAGACAAGACTCACAGATAAATTGACTTCTAAATCCGAGACGGTGAGGGATTTATATTACAGAATTTCACCAAGCACTCTGCTTCCTCGGATATGGCTTCTAGGACGTTTGTTTTCCTGGCCTGGCAGTATATACTGCTATTTGAAGACCACAGGCTACCTAGACTGTAAAAGACATGACTGACTCCCACTCAACTGGAACCGAAGCTTGGTTGAAAGTTGATTACCCATGAGTGGAACCAGGCTGTTTTCAACTCAGTTCTATGTTTAAATCTTAATCCAGACTAAGGCAGACTAAGAAGAAAGGACTGGTGGTCTACTTCCCAAAATTAGCCAATGAAAATCCTACAAAACACAGAATATTGTACCAGATTTTTATTCACTTACTTTGGATGCGTCATCAAGGCTGGCTGATTTCTGGAGAAGGACATTATGCCTGGTAAAGTGAAGGGCCAGGGAAGGTGAGACAAATTTTCAGTGAGCTAGACTGACATAGTGGTCTTGACAATGGGCTGAAACATTCCAGTTGTTGTGAAGGGGGTACAGGACTGGGCAACGTTTCCTTCTGTTATGCATAGGGTTGACATGAATCTAATGGCAATTAACAACAACATGTTCAAATAAGTTTCTGAGTCTGGCTGAGTTGACTCTTTTCATCATATTTCTTCAGGTTTGTTTTTTCCTTAAGAAAATAAATTTATATGTGTAAAAAAGTGTTATGTTTCCATTTTTAGTGTTACCACATTAAATTAACTTTTATTTATTATTTTTGCACTAATCTAAGTAAAAGAATAATTTCACTGTCTGTATATTTTTTCTGGCCAGTATGGTCTCGTGCTTTGTACTGCATAATCGAGGAGTATTGAAAAATGATCTGGGTGTTAAGTACTCAGCTTTGCTGCTGCCTCCATGAGAAACAATGCATGGAGCAAAGGCTTAAAGTAAGGAGAAGTCAGCAACTGAGTGATAGATTTGTTAATCATTTCTTTCTTTACTGAACTGTGAAGAGTGCTGGTGCCAGACGTATCATCCCTCACCAGGTGGAAGACCAGGCTTTGGTGGAGACAGATGACCAATGATGACGTCAGATCTTAACTCACATTCACCTTTTCTTTGCTTTGGTGGAGATCAAACTACAAATAGACAACCCAGACCAGATGCCATCAAATCAGCTTTGACTCGTCGAGACCCTGTGCATGTCAGAGCAGAGCTGTGCTCTACTGGATTCTCAGCTGCTGATTTTTGGGAAATAGATCACCAGGCTTTTCTTCTAATGCCCTTCTGTGTGGACTTGAACCTTCAGCCTTTCGGTTGGCAGATGATCATACTGTTTGTACCAACGGCAGCTGGAGGAAATCCTGCCCTGTCACCCCCCTACAGCCTTGCTTTTCAGCCTCTCTGGAGATAACTGTTGGCAAAGTTCTCTCAAGCTGTTCTCTCAAGCTCCTCCCAAGGCTGGCTTTCCTGAGAAGGTTGAATTGGAATCAATAAACTTTAAGTGGAAGAAGATGTGGCAGCTGTGAAGATCAGGAGAGGGCAAGGGGATGTACCAAATGGAAAAACTCTGATGTTTCATGGAAACATTAGAATTTGACAAGCTGAAGAAAAGTTACGTATTCTAAGAACACATGAATTGCACTAACATAAAAAGGACCATCTTTGCTTGGAATTTCAGGTAATTTTCCCGAAGGCATCCAAGATAAAGAAACAGTTAACAGTGTAGGAAGCCTTTCCATTATTTACTCTCTGTTGATGCATCCCTTCTAAAAATTATTATGTGATTTTTTTTCATTGAGCTCAGATGATTCATCGAATTAGAGATCTACATCATGCTCTTTAGCATCATTCATACTGTGATGAGCCTACACAACTTAAATAAATCAAAATAGCACTGTTCATTTACGAAGCACAACTGAAGACATCCTTAGTTCAAGTATTTAAGAATAGTGATGATAGTAGTATAGCTCATCTCTAGACAACAAACAGTGTTTTATGTTATCACACTTCATGAAGCACAGAGATTTTTTTCTTTTTAAAATTTTATTGTGCTCTAGGTGAAAGTTAACAGTCCAAGTCAATTTGGCATACAAAAACTTCCACACATATTTTGCTATATAACTCTTAGCTGCTGTCCCCATACTGTGACAGCGTGCTCCTCCTTTCTACCCTATAATTCCCATGTCACCTCTGGGCAGGAACTGCCCAGTTAGTCTCATGTATAAAGCACACTCTTTGTCAATATCATTTTCTATCTTACACCCAGTCCAGTTGTTGCCTGAGGAGATGGCTTCAGGAATGTTTTAGTTCTGGGGTAACAGAGAATCCAGGTGCCATGTTTTCTGGGTACCCTCCGGTCTATCAGGCCATCAAATATGGTCCATTTAATAGGAGTTTGAGTTCTACATCCTGTTTTTCTCCTGCTAAGAGAAAGACTCGTTGTTTTCTGTCAGGTCAGTCATTGGTGGTAGTCGGGTACTAGCTATTTCTTCTGGTCTCATGCTGATGTAATCTCTGGATTATGTGGCCTTTTCTGCCTCTTGAGCCCATAATTTCTTTACATCTTTGATGTCCTTCATTCTCATCTGCTCCAGGTGGGTTGAGATCAGTTGGTGGTACTTAGATGGCAGCTTGCTGGCTTTTAAGACCCAAGATGCCACTAACCATACTGGGATGTGGAACATTTTCTTAAAAAACTTTGTTATGCCAGTTAACTAGAAGCTCCTGGAAAGCATGGTCCCCAGACCCCTGCCCCTGTTATTATGTCCTTCAAAGTTTTTGGTTGTGTTTAGGAAACTTCTAGCTTTTGGTTTAGTCCAGTTGTGCTGACTTCTCTACTGAATGTTGTCCCTTACTTCACCTCACTGAATTCTTACCTACTATCTAATTAATGGAAATCCTGGTGGTGTAGTGTTTAAGTGCTAACCAGAAAGTCAGCAGTTCGAATCTACCAGGTGCTATTCTGTCTTATAGAGTCACTATGAATCGGAATTGACTCGACGGCAGGTTTTGTTTTTTTTTAAAACTAATTAACGAATACCCCTCTCCCTCCTTCTCCATCCTTGTAGCAGTCAAAAATGGTTTTCTCTGGGCACAGAGATTTTTACTGTGATCAGTAGTGGAGCAAACAAAGTTCCTGGGACAGCAGCAAGCAACTAATTCCAGTGGTTAAGTGGTACGGCTGCTCGCCAAAAGACTGGCAGTTCGAATCTGCCAGGAGCTCCTTGGAAACTCTGTGGAGCAGTTCTACTCTGTCCTGTAGGGTCATTAGGAGTCAGAATTGACTCAACAGCAGTGAGGCTTTTTTTTTTTCTTGTTTGGTTTAGTTTCTTAAAGCCCTTGTCAGAGAATCATTACAAGCCAAGCCAAGTGCCGTCGAGTCGGATCCGACTCATGGCGAGGGTCGCCATGAGTTGAATCATTACAAATGTACCTTTTTTTTTTTAATTATGGAAAAATATACATACCCAAACATTTGCCGATTCAACAGTTTTTACATGTATGATTCACTGTATTCATTATGTTGTGTAGCTGTCACCACTATTCATTTCCAAATCATCCTGTCATTATTAACGGAAGCTCAGTGCCTCTGGAACAAAGACTTTCTCTTTTCCCCTCCCTCCCAGCTCAGCTACCCACTAATAGACTTTGATTTCTATACATATGCTTATTTTATATAAATAGAATCATGCAATATTTGTCCTTTAGTGACTGGCTTATTTTGCTCAGCATAAGGTTCCCAAGGTTCGCCCATGTCGTGATGTGCATAGAGGCTTCACTTCCCTTATGACTACATAAGATTTTGTTGTATGAGTGGGCTACATTTTGTTTATTCATTCCTCTGTTGGGAGACAGTAGTTTGTTTCTACCTTTGAGTATTGTGAATATTGCTGCAGTGAACCTCGGTGTACAAGTATCTGGGGGTGTCTCTGCTTTCAGATCTTTGGGAGTGTAGACTTAGGAATGGAATTGCTGGGTCATATGGTAACTTTCTGTTTGACTTTTTGAAGAACATTAAACTGTTTTTCACAATGGCTGAATTGCCATTTGGTTTTAATAGCTTGAAATGTGCTTTGAGATATCAAAATCCTTTTATTCCACCAATGTGCGTGTTGAAAATAAATGATAAAGTATTTATTTACTGAGTAGCAGTAAAATATTGAGAGGACACTAAAACATTGTGTAGTACGAAGAAGGCACCACTCAGTCATGACAAAACCAGGAGACTACAGTTAGGTAACAGACTTGAGGTTTTGGTATAATTTACTTCTTTCTTTGGATCTCATTTCCCCATTTAGACAAGATCCTTAAGATATCTTCCAGTTCTGAATTTCACAGTTCTACACATTCTTGGCTTAACCAAGGCTTATATCGTAGGCTAGCAGACCTACTCTATTGTAGATTAGAAGAACTGTCGGAAAGATGTCTGTGCGCATGTCTTTCTCCTCCATGTCTTGGAAGAAGTATAGCCAAAATGCTGCTTAGAAGCAAGGATGGTGAGATTTCATCTCAAGTACCTTGGACATTGTCTTAGCCATCGGGTACTGCTCTAATGCAAATACCACAAGTGGAAGGTTTTAACAAGAAAAATTCATTCTTACATAGTCCAGTAGGCCAGAAATCCAAGTTCAGGGTGCTGGCACCAGGGGAACACACTCTCTCTCTGTCAACTCTGAAGCAAGTCTTTTGTGTTGAATTGGTTTTCCTTTGCTCTGAGAGCATCTTGGTGCAGAAAACTCAGGTCCGAAGGATATGCTCTGCTCTTGGTTTGCTTTCTTGATAGTGTGAAGTCTCCTACTCTCTGCTTGCGTCCCTTTATTTTTATCTCCTATAAGATAAAAGGTGGTGCAAGCCACACTTCAGGGAAACTCCTGTAGTGAGAATGTTATAGTCCCACCCTAATCCTCTTTGATACAATCCTATCTATTAACCATAGGAGGATATTAGGATTTATAGTTTAGGAAAATCACAAAATTGAGGACAACCACACAACACTGGGAATCATGGCCTAGCCAGATTGCTACACACATTTTTGAGGGGACATAGTTCAATGCATGATAGATAATGTAATCAGGAGGAGCCAGTCCCTGGAGAAGGACGTTATGCTTGATGAAGAAGAAGGTCATTGAAAAAGAGGAAGATTCTCACAATGAGATGGATTGACCCAGTGACTGCAACAATGGGCTGAAACATAGGAACAATTGTGAGGATGGTGTGGGACCAGGCAATATTTCATTTTGTTATATACAGGGTCCCTCTGAGTTGGAATCAACTTCATAACAACTAACAACAACATAACAAACATTAAGTTACTTGAGAGTGGAGACTATTTTTGGCCATCCTTGTGTCTCAGTTGTTAGGTACAGACATTGTCTTGTGTTACTAGCATCCAACAAACAGGGTAACAACAAACAGTTGTTGAATGAATGAACAGAATGCTTGTAATTGGAGACATGAGGATCAAAAGCAACATGATTAGGAGAAGTCTCACATGACAATGAGATTGTGCTGCTTGTTCTGGCTGGAAATGCTCTTGTGTGTTCCTCTTGGTAAAGATGGTGGAAGAGTAAGACCTAAAGAGAACATTAATCTGAAAGTAACTGAGTCCAAGTTTTATAGGATCTGGACATCACTGGGTCCAGTTGTTTCTTTTTAATGGGGATAGCTTCTTCCTTACACCCTTATGCCCTGGCAAAGGAGGTTGTACATTCTGATATTCTCTTGCAAGAAAAAAAAAAAAAGATTTTTTTTGCGGTACTCTTTTCACTTTAGAGTAGATAGAACTTTATTTACAGAACTACATCTCCTATAACGTTTTAATGGCAGTAAACAGAGTCTTTAGTCTTCATTGATACCTGTACACAAAAACTTAAATTAGTTGTTGTGGAGTTGAAGACTCTGACTCAAGATGAGCTCATGTGTTGCAGAGTAGAATTGTGTTCCATAGGACATTTGATGGTTGTGATCTTTTGGTGGATGGTTGTCAGTCCTTTCTTCTGAGGTACCTGTGGATGGACTTGAATCTCCAGCCTTTTGGTTAGCAGACAAGTGCATTAACCATTTGATTCATCCGGAGACTCCTGTTCGTATCTATAACCTTAAAATCCCAGTTAGAATGTCTCTCCATTCTCTTGCTCTCCTAAATCACAATGTCTTCATCTTCTGAATTTCTGTGAGTCCTTTTCCTCTGTGATCACCCAAGTACTCCCTTGATGAAGAACCCGATTTGCTGGAAGACTACAACCTGCTCAGGCTCTGAGACCAAGCTTTATGTGTTTCATACACCCACTGTGACTTGAACTGTGTGTTTCCCACATCAGTGCTTGATAGATATTTGTTGAATGTGTGAATGAACTGTTGGTAGGTAATATTTAGAAATGCAGTCCTTGTCCATATGCCAGGGAAATCATAGACTTTTTGAGATGGAAAGAATCCTAGAGATGTGGTAGTACATGTTATTTGTTTTCTATTCTAGCATCATTCACTAGAACATTCTATCTGTGAGGCAGAATTCTGTGATTTCACCATGACTCCAAGGAGATTTTTGACAGCACTGAGAGTTGCAGTTGTGACCTCTTTGCTCAGAAAACACAGATGGAGTTTGTTTCCTTAAGATGGCAAGTGGCAGTAGGACCCTTAACTGATGTGGATCATTTAAATTCACAGGGTTTGCACATCAATTTAATAGAGGTGTAGTCTTTTTCCTCTGCTCCCTCAGCTCCTGCACTTAACATCTTACTTCACCTTTGTTTGGTCTCCTGTGTCAAATAAAGCACCTTTTATATTTAGCACAATGGGCCCAGTGTCAAGCTTGTCTAATCCAAAGTGCTTTACAAACATTAACCCATACGACTTCCCTTGACCCCGAATCTCACACCCTTGTTTAAACACTACAGTTATCCTAGATAACCACTCTAGGCAGGAGCTAGGAAAATGATAGGAAGCGCATGCGAGTTTACATATCTGTTAGGGTGTGTTACATGCTGATGTCTCCCCTGATGTTAAAGGTCTTAAATCCTGCTTGTTTATAGTTCAAAAGTCTTCCGGAGGGAGGATTAAGGGTGAAATGCACGGACTAGGAAATAGCAGACTGGCTTTTAGGAGGTGAGGGCTTTTGATGACAGACTGTCTAAAATATTTCAAAATAGCGATATCCAAAGATTTTATTACAAAAGTAGAATTAAGCAATGAATTCTTCAGACTCTCCATAAATTAAAAATCACCACCCCTCTCCTCAACAAAATAAAAATATCTGGCTGAGTTTCGGGGAGTGTGGATATTAATTAATCTAAAAGACGTGTTGATGGTAGCTTATTCTCAGGAGATTGCTTTTTCCCCTCTTTCCTCTGTGATGTCCAGCTCACACTCATCCCCCTCTTTCTGCCTGTGGAATTTGGAATACTCCAGTTCTATCACAAGGAATGGAATTTGAAGAGTTCGCAGTTGTTTCGGCTCTCTGAACTTAAAAAATATTTTCGTTGAAGAAATGCTGTATTCTTTCACTAGGATACTTCTTAGGAAAAAAATCTAAGAAAGTTGAAACACCATGAAGATTGAACAGTTTAAAATTCTTGTCTGTAATTCATGTATAATCTTTAGCAAGTAACAAGTTTGTGGGCTTCCTTGTCAGTAAAATGGGATGTATTTGATGGGTTTAAACATTAAAGATTGTTTAATGTGACTAAGTATTCAGTATTCCGTTACTTTAAAATTAGCTTTAAAAAATAATTGCTGCTGTTGTCAGGTGTTGTCAAGCCAGTTCCAACTCATAGCGACCCTATAGGTCAGAGTAGAACTGCCCCATAGAGTTTCCAAGGAGCACCTGGTGGATTTGAACTGCTGACCTCTTGGTTTGCAGCTGTAGCACTTCAGCTCTGCGCCACCAGGGTTTCCTTAAAAAATAATAGCAAAATAAAATAAAATAAATTAGTATTTTTGGCTGTGATGCTTTAGCGGAGGATAAGGCATTATATTTATACCACATTTGCTGTCTCTCTGCCTTGTGTATGGTGGGTGTGTGGTGTATGTGTGTGTGTGCATTGTATGTGTGTATGTGTGTGGTGTGCGTGTGTGTACAGTGTACAGTGTATGTGTGGTGTGAGCGTACGTGTATGTGGTGTTTGTGTGTGTGAATATATGTGTATATGTGAGTATGTGCGGTGTGTGGGGGTGGGTGAATGTGTGCTGCGTGGTGTGTGTGGTGTGTGTGTATCTTACACAGGGAAAGGCAAACATTTTTGACTCATCGAACGGCTTGAAAAGCTCTTAGTTATGTACCATTCCACAGAAGTTTAACAGGACAGATACACATTACAAAAATAAAATGTCTTGGAGTGCTAAGTGGCGTTTTTAAAATGAATGAATCTTACAATTTTCATCCTAATTTTGTCTGACAAGTAAGATGTAAAAGTTGACCCCTGCAGCGGTCAATTGTGGCTGGAGTGCGTCCTGGGGTGTCGCGGCAGAAGGTGGCTGGAACCCTGGGTGGAGGGCAAGGGAGCACACCAGTGCCGAGCTTTTTCTGTCACAGTGAAAAGTAGGTGGGACACTGGAGGCCCTTCAGTGGTGAAGACATTATGCTTGCTGTCTAGCTTTCTGTATGTCCCCATTCTGCACCGATGTGTAAATCAAAATACCAACAGTTAACAGAGTTCTGATTCCTTCCTAGCTACTGATATACTTAAAAAAAAAAAAAAAAAAATCAAGGATCAGTTGTTTCCAGAAGCCTTTCTGGCCATTTGGTAACCGCTGGTTTGCTTTCTCGTGGGTGTTAAGTTCCTGCTTGGTACCCACGGTTAACATGCTCAGCTGCTAAGTGGAACGATAGTTCGCGTCCACCCAGCAGTGCCCTGAAGAAAAGCCTGGCGCTCTACTGAAAATCCAACCCTGTGGAGCACAGTTCCCGCACCTCTGGGGTTCCGGGAGCCAGAACGCTGACGAAGGTCATGAGGACACTGCGTGGTGTCTGAGGGTCAGGGTCCAGGCGGAGCGCAGTGACAGCACAGCGACTCACCGGTGAGCCTGGCTGAAGAATGTGACCCACTGGATGATTTCCGCGTTTTGGAAGATGTTTAAACTATTGAGCAGATGCAGTGCCTCGCCTTCTTCTTGGCATGTACTCGGTTTCTCATTTATATGGCATTTTTTATATAAGATTGTTGGTAAGTCAAAGAATAATGCTAATATACATGAAGTGCATGTGTGGAATTATTCATATACAGAAATATCTATGAATATTAGTAAATCTTCAAATACGGATCAGATAAATTTGGAAAAACAGGTGTCTCCCTCAGATACTTCTTCTTCTTCTTTTTTTTTTTTTTACTGTAAAACAGCAGATAACTGTTCTGTTTTCCCTTTCGTATTATGTGTAGATTTTTTTCCCCCCACATTTTGTTAGTTGCAATTCTCATGTCTTAGTCATTCTTTCAAAACAGGGTGAAATAGAGTTTTTGCATAAAACTAGAAAATTATAAAAATTCAATGAAAATGAGATTATGACTTGAGATATATAGAAACACCTCACTGTAAGTGAACAAGCTGGAGGAGAATGTGGAAAATCTTGCATTCACCTTCTAGTTTAGAAAATGATTGTTTGACATTATACAATAGAGCCAGGCTACACAAATGTGGGGCTACTATGAGTCAAGTCACGTTTCCTGGAACCAGCTGTTGTGAAAGGCTGTTACAAAGAGACCAAAGCAAATTCCTTGCGTGTAAGTGGGTAATAATCTTATTTCAGAACGTAAAACTTAGTGAGCGTTCCACTACACATAGCAAGGTGGTCCCCAACCTCTAAATTTAATATAATATGAAACTGAGAAAGGATCCTCCAAAATAACTTAAAATATATTAGAATGGAATAGAGCCCTTTTAACATATTTATGAAATTACATGCTCCACTGTAAATAAAGTCAGAAATTTAAAAATTGTTTGCCTTGGATTCTTTTTTTTTTTTTTTGGTGTTTTCACATGTTATTCAAAAATAGATTTCAGTAGCTTACTAACATCTGAGAAGGAAAAGTCAGTTCAGTTACAAAGTAATGCCAAGATGGAAAACAGACTTTGATTCACTATGAAGAATAGCCAGAATCTTTTAGAGTGCCTAATAAAAATAGCCGGTGTTATGAATTTTGTTTTTGCCAAAATTATGGCATTCATCAAAGAAGAAAATGGCACCTGAACCATCTTATATGTGTGGATTTGTGTTCCAAACTGTGAGCTGGTTAGGTGAGAGAAATTTTTATTTTTCCAGCTAAGATTTTGAGTTCTCTGTGCAACTGTATTTATTGTACAGAATAACTTTTTATGGGGATGGTCTGGGTTTGGGGAAATGGAGATCTTCTTGTTTTGAGTGTTAATTATTTTTCTATTTTTGTACCTATTGACTTTATCTAGGTAAAATGTTTTATCAAGTTGACTTTAGAATTTTTTCTACACCTTTTAATAATCTCTATAGCTATGTGAAATCACATAGCTCATAAACATACCTTCCTGTTCTTAATTTCTACTTGATAGTCCATAATTTCTGAAGAATGATGAAATGATTGTTAATGTAATGTGCAGTATACTAAACTAGAATAATAAATCATTTCAGGGCTGTGCACTTTAAGCATTGTTGTGACTTACTCTGGGCCCTTTTGGACTGCTGGGTTTCAATGCAACTTTCCATTGTGACCTCCTGGTTCAGGGAAAGATCTTTTAATAATGCCTAAGCATATTCTTTAATTCAGGACTTCATAATGATGGTGTAACCTATCACCCTCTGACTGAGAACCATATACTGTTTACTAAACATACACCTCTAGGGAACAGGTAGCCATAAGAGCTACATTTGCAAGTGAAATGCACAATTCTCTCAGGAAGTTTTACAACTCATAGTCAAGAAAATGTTTTCATTCTGGGCTTTCCTTTCCAAATCTGGTAAACTTCCCTGTCATGGTATTTTCACTCCACATTTTCTGTGCTGGTCTTATCAACTCCTTGCACCAGGGCGTTTCTTCATTCTTAAATGTTAGGGGGATCCGAGAGGTGTCAGGCATGGTCCGAGGTCTGAAGGACCAAATGGAACAAGGTCCACAACCACTGAGAGCTCACCGTTAGTGGGAGAAGACACTTCAGGCACGGCAATGACAGGTTAACCAATGGGTGGTACCAAGAGCTATGGGAACACAGGTGAAGGTCAATTGGACAGTCAAACTGACAGTCAACTTGTCAAGAGGCAAAAGAGAATAGCCTTCTGCTTTTGACAAACTATTAGTAACAAAATAAACAACATTAACTAACATTCTAGTGGCATGCATTGTAGGATAACATTTATTACCAGTCTCCAGTACTGTGTCTTTGAGATCACATACCTCTTTTGTAATGATATTGCTTCTGTGGTGCCTTAAGAAGGCTACCGTGTGGCTGCTTGTCTCCAAACTAAGCTTTTATGAAGGTATTTACATAGCAAGGATTAAATTAAAATGGGGAAGTTGCTATCTGTTTTAGGTCATCAGGCAGTTGCTCAAAGAAAATCCTTTAGGCCAAAATATTTGTAAGTAGATCTTTTTTATAGAAGGTGTCTATGGAAAGGCTTAGTGTATGTGGGCAGAGAACATTGCTGCCTGTACAAAATGAATAATGGGCTTGATACAATTATTAGCTATTTTAGGCTATTATAAACCCACTGCTGTTGACTTGATATGACCCTATAGGACAGAGTAGAACACAGAGTTTCCAAGGAGCACCTGGAGGATTTGAGCTGCTAACCTTTTGGTTAGCAGACGTAGCACTTAACCAGTATGCCACCAGGGTTTCCTTAGGCTGTAATAGTAGGCACTGATTTTAGTATTTCACATGCAAATTTTCTGGCTTCTTGACCTAATAGGGAAGTTACACCGACTGTTTAGTCCTTTATTTTGCAGGTATAAAAATTAAATAAGAAAACAATAAATAACAAAACCACATAAAATACAAAAACTTTCCAAATCTTGCCTTTTTAATGGAAAAGCAAGAAAAAAGAAGAAGAGGGACAGGGGAACCCAAGAAACAAAAAAACAAAAACCTTCCCATGTGTTCTCTGAATAACTTTGATTTTGCTGAATATTAGTCTATGGTGCTAGAGGATCTTTAATTCAACATTTTGAAAACATAAGCTTTACATATTTTAGAAATATGGTTTTGGATATTATGGATATTCATTAAGATAGCCACAGTTCTTTTACCTATGTTTTCTCAACCCAAACTAAACCCACTGCCATCGAGTCAATTACAACTCATAGCGACACTGTCAGACAGAGTAGAATTGCCCCATAGAGTTTGCAAGGAGTCTCTGGTGGATTCGAACTGGTTACCAGCTGTAGCACTTAACCACTATGCCATCAGGCTTTCTGGTATGTTATCATGCAGCCGTGTAACTCTTCTGTTGTTTTAGTCATTTCTTTATTATTGTGCTATTGTGTTTTGGACCCACAAAATGTGCCAGCCCTTAAATGCCTGTTGTTTTAAACACCCTGATGTCTCTCATTACTTTAGAAGCATATTTCTTTGCCTTTGTATCCTGTGACAGAGACCTTTATACCTTCATTGACAAAGGTGAGAAATACCTAGGACACACTCAGTTATTATCTGGTAAAAGTTATTAGTTAGGTTTATGTATCGTGACCTTCATAGAAAAGGTTAAGTAAAAGAGATTTTAAGTCAAATAGCTAAGATCGTGACAGCAGGAACTACATGTCTTGGGTATTTGAATGACATGTGTATGTGTATATTTAAGATCAATAAAAGATCAAAGAAATAGGTGGATCAATCTTTAGTTAGTGATGAGGAATACAGGTGATAAGTACATTTAATTCTTTGAAACCAGTGATTTTTATTAAAAGATACTATTTATTTGGTTTGTTTGTCCCTAGGTCTGAAAGGAATGACTATAAATCCCAATATTTAATAATTTTAAATTAAAAAATTAAATTGGCTTGATGTCTAGAAGCTAGCAGATTTTAGTTTACTCAAATAAGCAGTCAGATATAGAGGTCTGGAAAGGAACCAGATTTGGAGACTGTCATGGTTGAACTGTGTCCCCCCAAAAATGCGTGTAGCCATTTGGCTGGGCCGTTGTTCCCAATATTTTCTGATTTTCCTATACTATACATCCTGCTTGTGACTAATAGATACGATGGTTATGTTGGAAAAGGTTTAGGGTGGGACTACACCCTTGTTAAGGGAGTTTCCCCGGGATGTGGCTTGCACCACCTTATATCCTTTCATCCTATGGGAGATAAAAAGAGAGGGAAACAACAGAGAACTGGGAGCCTCACGCCACAAAGAAAGCAGCACCAGGAGAAGAATGTATCCTTCAGACCTGAGATTCCTGCACCAAGATGCGCCCTGACCAAAGACTGAGGCAACACAAGGACTTTCTTCCAGAGTCTACTGGAGGGAGAGCCTTCCTTTGGAGCAGACACCCTGAATCTGTAGCCTAATGGACTGTGTAAGAATAACCTTTTCTTGTTAATTCCATCCACTTTATGGTATTTCTGTGAGGGCAGCACTGGAAGACTAAAACAGGGGCAGAAATAGCTTTAGGGGCTGTTTCAGTACATGTGGCTTCTAGTGTCCAGGGTAGTGGCAGAGCTGGGGAGCTGTGTGTGGCTTTGGACTCAGACCTGGCCTTATTACACAGCTCTGGCAGTTTACTGAGATGTAAAATGAGACAAATTGCCTTGAATATGAGGATTAGATGAGATTGTGTTTGTAAAATGATCAGCAAGCATCTGGCAGGGAATCTTTCTTTATGTGAAGTCCGACAGTCCCCAACTGTTCCTCGTTTTGGGAGCTTCAACTTTGTATCTTGAGGTTTAACTATTCCGTTCAATGTCAGCTCTTTATAGACAGGATCTGTGTCAGATTCAGCTTTGTATCATCTGCATTTCTGAGTACAGTTTATATATATGTAACATATATCAATATTCTTAAATGACTATACAAATGTTTAATCATTATTAAACATGTGGCTTGTATGTTGCTGTGATGCTGAAATTTATGCCACCAGTGTTGCAAATACCAACAAGGTCACTATTAGAGGACAGATTTCAGCAGAGCTTCCTAAGATCAGCTCACTTATTTTAGTCAGGTCATCAGGAGAGACCATTCTCTAGGAAAGGCTGGTGACATGGAGGGCCAGGAAAAATGAGGGAAACCCTAGCGAGATGAACTGACATAACAGCTGCAATAATGAACTTAACCTATCAGATGAACATGAACTTGGACTTGATGCGGCACCAGGCAGTGTTCTCTTCTCTTATACGTGGCGCTGGCATGAGTTGGAGCTGACTTGACAGCAAATAGTGACAGTTTTTAATGTTCTTATTCTTCTTGGTAGGACTTTTGACAGTTGGTGTCTGATCCTGCCTGGCATAGATGTACAATGTGGGCATAGATGTATATGGTATTACAAGCCTGATCATATGAATATAGTTTGAGACAATTTAGAACGGCAGCAGAGAGAGCTCAACATGGCCTCAAACTTAGAATTCAGGCACACCTATAGATAACCACTGAGCATTGGATCTCAAATCTTCAGCCTGTAATTGTCATGGAGTGGCTCCATCAAATTGATTCAGGAGAGTATATTATTTATTTACCAGTTAGGAATAACAGAGATCCCCTACCTTTCTCACAACAATGAGTTATTACATGTGAAATGTTATAAAATCTTGTTTCAGCTGTTTGATATTTGTAAGCCCACTGACAAAGTGACCACATACTGCTTTGTCCTTGAGGGACTCAGAGGTATAAAGGTCTATGTTTTGTTGGGCTTTTGTCTCACAGGACCCACATAACTATTATCAGTCTGTGTATCCCACTTCAGGCTAGGAAGCCTTGAAGTACACACACACACACACACACACACACACACACACACACACACACACACACACACGCAGGCGTGCACGCACATGCACATACACACATCTTCATTGTCTGAGGTCCTTGGAACACAGAATGTGTTTAAATATCTGTTGATTGACCACATCTTGATCTTAGTGTTTCCAGTTAAAGATTTGCATTCAATATTAACATTTTTATTTTATTTACTTAAATGTAAGTTACATTTAGTTTTGTACAGTGCCCCTTTTTCCCCAAAGGGGAAACTCAGATTAAAGTAAACATAAGTCTTGCTCAAATGTCACTGAATCTCATTGTCTTTAGCAGAATTCATGACTCTGATACAATCCCATATATTTTACTCCATACAGTTCTAAGTTGTCTTGCAGATCTTGGAAAAAATACAGTTCTGCATGATTCCCATTTTACAACCACTTTCTGTACAATTATAACCATGAAGTCTGCTTTCTCATTATTTCCCTGAGTTTATGTTAAGAACCAGTAAGTCACTGTGTAAAATGAAGATCATGAACTTTTTGTATTAACATGCCCCAAACTCTGCAGAGTATATATTTTTGAACATTAAAAGAAAATCAATTCAATGTGATGGCCCCAAGGGAAAGATTAGCATCTTAACCTTTTTGGAGGGCGGGGGTGGGTGCCTGTACTTGCCAGTCTTGCCAAGGAGCATTGTGCCTGTTGTTGAGAAGGCCAGTTCTGGGCCATCCAGGAAGCCATGTTGTGTGATAATTATTTCAATATTTGGATAGTTTGGGCTAGAAAAACAGTTTCCCAGCTCAGTAGCTATCTCTCCTACATTTCTGGAGAAGACACTGGGTTTTAAATACAGGTCTTTCAAAGAATCTTCCTTTGAAGCATTTCAATCTGAAGCCACCTAAGTTTTTGATTAAGTTTCAAGGGGGGCCGTGTTTGCCTTAAATGTGATGTATGATAAAAAGTTCAGTGCTCAAAAACTAAACCGAATAAAATTCATGTCAACTCTGACTCATGGTGACTCCATGTACGCAAAATTGAACTGCTCCGTGGGGTTTTCAATGGCCGTGACCTTTTAAAACAGATCTCTAAGACTTCTGAGGTGGTTTCAAACACCAACCTTTTGGTTAGTTGTTGAGGACTTACCCATTTGCTCCACTCCGGGACTGTCATCCAAGGGAGTTAGAAGACTTTCTGAAAATGATAAATTGAAGGATGTTGGGGGACTATCTTATGGTTGTTGGGGTCATTAACAGTTTCTACTTGGACTTTATTATTATTCTGTTTTCATTTTTAACCAAGAAAAAGAATTCAGAGAAATTGGTAGTGGGAAGTAACCTCAAATCCCCAGAAATGAACTGCATTTTTAATAATCTGGCTGCATTTTTTGGCTACAAAGCTATTTTTTACATGTTAAATGAAACTGAACAGTGTAATTCATTAGCTCAACCAGTAGAGGGGAATGGCGTCTGTGCCCTCTCATTATCACGTGGAACTATTCCCCAAATTCATTTCTCATATTCCAGATTTGTAATCACACAGCCTCACAAACTGACGCTGTTGAGGCAGAGGTCAAGGCCAATGATAGGTGGTGAACTAACCATCCTTCTTTGAATTGTGTTCCGATACTTTCCTTCATTTTATGGTTGTTTTTGACTTTTGTTTCCATTTCTGGGTTTCTGTCATGGCCTCTTTGTCATCCTTTCCATGTGTCTGCCTCCTGATAAGTACCTACAGTGGCCAGTGCTGGCCCTTCTGTGCCCATCAAGCCTAGAAACCCGTTGGATACTTCTACACAACATGCTGAGGATTGGTGACAGCAGAAAATAAGTGCCCTAAAGCATTGTGGGAAAAATCCTGCTTGTTCACAGTTTTCATTCCTCTCCACTGTGGTCCAAATTGTACTCCCTTCCTCCCTTTTTCCTGTCATTGCACTAAGTCTCTGCAATACATTGGACGAGAGTATCTAGGGATCAGAGTCCCTAGATACTTCACATGCTTAAAGCCTTGGCTGCTAATGGAAAGGTTGAAAATTTGAGTCCACTCACAATGTCTAGGAAGAAAGGACTCATGATTTACTTCTGAAAAATGAACCACTGAAACCCTATAAAGCATAGTTCTATTGTCACACGTATGGGGTCCCCATGAGTCTGAGTCAACTTGACATCAACTTTTGCTAGAGCACTCTCATAAAAACTTTATCCACAAAGGGAAAAGCCAAAAGTCTAGTCATGCATTAGCTTACCTATTCATCTTAGATGTGTATCAAAACTTGTATTCATGGCTGAGACAACTTGACAATTTTCTAGATGGTGAAGACCAGGCCACCTCAAGTTTGTAGAGTTTACTTGCTAGTTATGTAGACATCACTGTCTACTTTAAAGTTCCTTGGTTGTATTACTAGTAAGTTTCAACAGCCCAGAGTCACAATCAGCTTGGTCTGAAATTTAAGTTTATTTGCTTTCTTCTCGTCACCAGGCTGCCTCCTGCATCTTTCCCAAGAATTCCTCAGGTAATCATTAGAATTTCTGCGTGACTATTTCTGTGGCACTGGTTATTTGAATAAGTTGTTCTTATCTAAATTTGTTTTCTGAGAAACATTCTTTTCTTATATGTTGTAAATATTTTGTTCTAGTATACAAAGTCTGAGATGGAAAAAATATTGAATAAGATTTGCCAGCAAAATTAGTTCATTTCGTTTTAGGTTTTGAAAGACAAGGTGAATTCTTTCACAACTAGATCATAGCGAGTGCATCCAGTGGTCAGATTGTGCCAAGATTCTTGATGTTCTAGGGGTCTTGGTCTGCTCCAAGAATTGGAACATGCAGAGAAGCACAGGGTATCATGGAGAGGTAAAAGGGAAAGGGCTCCTGGTCAACTCTTTCACTCGCTAAGTAAGATAGAAGAGACCTCCTACTATTATTGAGGCAGGTCCAGGGTTACAGACTCCTGCTTGGCAAGGTAGAGTAAAAAAAAAATGTGTTTATTAAAGAACTAGCTGTGGAGCATAAATGGATGTTGAAATAGACCAGAACCAGGCGAAACAGCCCACCAGCAGATAGCCATAAAATTAAGGTTACAAAACACAACACATACTTTGCCCTGCGTGTCTGTCTCTGAACTCGGGGTCAGGCCCTCATCCTGAACCCTGTTTCCCAGCTGGTTTTTGCTTCACTCAAAACAGTCTTCCTCGGTGTCTCATCCAACCGAGGAGGCTAAGCCAAGGTGTCACTTCTCACCCTTTCCTTTATAATATTTATTGCACATTATTTGTGTGTGGGATGGCTGTGTTCGAGTTTTTCTAGACAAGAAGCAGGCTCCTCTTCGACATGGTAGACTTCCTGGGGAAAAGAAAATGGGAGAGGAAAGAGGAGGGGGGTGGGGACAGAGTGGGGAGAGTGACTACCTAAATTGTCTAGGGGGATTCTCAGCCAAGAGACCTCAGAAGACTCTGCCCCAACTCCATGTATCTCATCTCTTTCTTCCTCAAGTAATTAATGAATCTCTCCTATGACCGTCTTGGGCACCAGCTTTATCTGAACCTTCTTCCAAGAAAATGCAAATTTCTCTGCTTTGTAAATTGAGAGGCACTTCACTAAATGCTGACCCAGGAAGAAATGGCTGAGAACCGGCGAACTGGGGATCTGGACTTGACAGTGTAGGTTCAATACAAATGCTTCTGGAAGAACAGGGCTTGTTTTGCACAAGCAGATAATGCTTTGCTTTGCCAAAATTAGTCATGGCTCCTACAAGTTTCCAGTTTCTGGTTAGGTTCTTCTTTCAACTGCAGCTCCTTTGTATGGGTTATCAGAGGGTAGATAGAATTTTAATAATTCTGCTTTCCTATCAAGATGATTCACACAAGTTTCCTATTTCTTATCATTTTCTATGGTGTGTAGAATGTCTTGGAATTTTTAGTGCTTCCCACCATAATAATATAGATTCTTAAATATGAAAATGTTGGCTGGCTATTAAGTCCTTATGGTTTTATAAAACAGAAGTAGTTGTGATGAAAGTTATTATTAATGAGAAATTAAATTTATGAAGCTTTCTTCATAACATTAGCACTGAAGAAAGATACCAAATGCAGAGCTCTACACTGTAAAGATAATGTCTGGATACTCAGTCGTTTTGATCAGCAATATTTTTGAATATGAAATTCAGCATAGAGGCTTCCTAAATACCATAATTTTTTTATTATTGTTAGTCCCTTTGAAAGATTCTCTACAAATTCAAAATCAGCTAGTGCTGGAGAAGCATGTAGGAAATGCAGGGAAATGAAGGAAGAGGGGAAAAATACCAATGTTGTTTCCCATATGTGTGAAGATCTGGGTAAGGCAAACATAACAGGTTATTCAAATTGAATTAAATTTAGTGTTGTGACTCTTACGCAGAGAAAAGAAGAAGAAAGGAGGAATAATAATTTCTTTAAAAAATTTTTATTTAATATAACTGGGTGAAAATGTACATTCCTGTATAAATTTACATACCCACCTATATACAGCTTCCACTGCTCTCACACTATTCCTCTCTGCTCCATACATGTCTCATTCTTCCAACAGTCTCTTTTTTCCCTCCTCTCCACCCACTCTCCTTCCTCCAGCCAGAGGTCAGCAGGATGACATCATATAGATGTATAGAACCATAAAGTGCATCCAGTATATGGTCACTGCATCACCAAGTCCAATCTTTTCCTGTCCAAAGCATGGAGCTTTGTTATGATTTATGGTCAAGGGCAGCATCAGGGTGAGGGGCCATGCTCCCAGGGGAACCCTGAAACCACTGGACCATTAATTGAGGTCTTTTAGTGGGGATCTCAGGGTGCACCCCTTTTTATTCTTGTGTTGCCAGTGAGACTCAACTTAGTGAGCTCCATCGTGGCTATCACTTGGTGGTGGCCAGGCACCATCCGGTTCTTCCGGTCCCAAGTCGATGTAGGCACCCACTGATGTGGGTCTCTTTGTCTTCTGGGTTGTCTTTCCCCCATGTCATTTTGGTCCTCAGTGACCATCTGTTCCCGCTGAATTGGGACCATTTGCTGTGCCCTCGGATGGCAGCTTGGCAGCTTTTAAGACCCCAGACGCCACTCACCAACATGGGGTACAGAGAGCCCTCTTAGCAAAACGCTAATTGTGCCAATTGTCCTCACTTTCGCCTAAGAGCATGGGCCCCTGCCCCCTGCCCCAGCTACTCTATCCCTGCAATATTGGGTTAAGATGGAAGGAGTACTCATGTTAAGTCCACTTAATATTGTTCTTGTTTCTAATGTGTGCAATCACTGATTTCACCCAACCGGATACCTAGCAACTATCTAATCTAAACCCTCCCTCCCCCTCCTTCCCCTCCCTTGCAGCTGTCAAAGAGTCTTTTCTTCTATACACAAGTCTGTTTTTGAGATCTTATCATAGAGGTCTCATACAATATTTGTCCTTTTGTTGCTGACTACTTTCACTCAACATAATGTCTTCCAGTTGAAACCAGGTCATGAGATGTTTCCTGAAGTCATCGTTGTTCTTTATCATTGCGTAGTGCTCCATTGAGTATATGTACCATAGTTTACCTATCCATTCTTCTGTTGTTGGGCATCTGGGTTGATTCTATCTTTTTGCTATCATGCACTGTGCTGTGATAAACATTCTGGTGCATGTGTCCATTGGTGTGAAAGGCCTTGATTCTGTAGGATATATTCCAAGTAGTGGAATTACTAGGTCAAATGGTATATCAATATCCATTTTTTTAAGCAAGCACCAGATTGCTTCCCAAAGAGGCTGGACCATTTTGCAACCCCACCAACAGTGTAGGAGGGTTCCACTTTCTCCACAGCCTCTCCAGCGTTTGTTGTTTTGTGTTTTTTGGATCATGGCCAACCTTGTTGGGGTGAGATGGTATCTCGTTGTCGTCTTGATTTGAATTTGTTTAATAACTAAAGATCATGAACATATCCGCATGTGTTTTTTGGCTGCCTGGATCTCTTCTTTAGTGAAATGCTTGTCCATCTCCTTTGTCCATCGGTTAATCGGATGGTTTATCTTCTTCTTGTTGATATTTTGCAGTATCTTATAGATTACGAAAATCAGGCGTCAGTCTGACATAGAGTTGCCAAATATTTTTTCCCATTCTGTAGGTGTTCTTTTAATTCTATTAATAAAGTCTTCAGATGAGCAAAAGTGTTTAATTCTTAATAGATCCCATTTATCTATTTTCTCTTCTGATGATTGTGGTTTGTTTGACAGATTTTGGAGTCTGTCCATACTGTGTATTAAAACTTCCATTGTTGTTTCTACCTTTTCTTGGATGAGCTTTATTGTTTTAGGTTTGATATTTAGGTCTTTTATCCAGTTGGAGTTGGTTTTTGTATAAGGTGTAAGATATGGATCTTGTTTCAGTTTCTTGCAGATGGATATCCAATTTTGCCAGCACCATTTGTTGAAGAGACTGTTTTTACCCCAGTTTAATGTCTTAGGGCCTTTGTCGAATATCAATTGTTCATAGGTAGATGGTGTCATCTCTGGGGTCTCAGTTCTGTTCCACTGATCGATCTGTCTGTTCTTATACCAGTACCAGGCTGTTTTGACTACTGTGGCAGTGTAATATGTTCTAAAGTCAGGTAATGAAAGGCCTCCCACTGTGTTCTTCTTCTTTAGTAGTACCTTGCTTAACTGAGGCTTCTTCCCTTTCCAAACAAAATTGGTGATTTGTTTCTCCATCTCATTAAAAAATGTCACTGGAACTTGTATTGGGATTGCATTATATAAATAGATTGCTTTGGGTAAAATAGACATTTTCACAATGTTAAGTCTTCCTATCCATGAGCAGGGTAGGTTTTTCCACTTATCTAAGTCTCTCTTAGTGATTTGTAGTAAGGGCTTATAGTTCTCTTTGTAAAGGTCTGTTATTTCTCTGGTTAGATTAATTCCTATGTACTTTATCTTCTTAGGGGCTATCGTAAATGGTATTGATTTGATAATTTCAACAGTCTCGTTGTTGGTAGGAATAATAATTTTTCTATATTTTTATGGGGGTTATAAACATCTTCATAAATAGGGCACCTGTTCAAAGGAACTTTTTCTTGAATGTAGTGCTAGTGTGACTAAGCCAATGGAAAAACCCAAGAAGAATAAAATTCTAACGTTTGAGACTTTCTGGGGAGGAGGTTGGAAGGCAGTAATTTTAAAACTTTTAATCCCTTGTCATTTTGCCACTTACCAAAACACCTTTGCTAGCAATGTGAAACGCACGAGAAAAGAGATGCTTAGTCTGCTTGCTGATATTTATACCAAGCTACCGAACCTTACAGAATCTTTTATCAAATAGATGTCACCCTAATCCCTCCCTGTGAATCTCAGCGATTCTTCTTAATGTATCAGAGGCATAGAGCCCCTGTAATGGCTTTGGTTTTCTTGGGAGTGAAGTCTGGTTGGGAAAAAAATTAGGATTTGCAAGTTACTATTGAGTGAGATGCCAGTTTACTGATGGAGGTTCGTTATTTGGAGAACATAATTCAGAACTTGGAAAAATTTTTGCTACCTTCAAACTAATAACATTTTTGATTTTAGAAATTATTCAAAAATTCCTTTCTCTTTCCCTCTCTCCCTCCCTCTCTCTCTCTTTCCCTCCCCTCCCTCCCCCTCCCTCCCTTTTCCCTCTCTCCTTCCTTTTGTTTTTCTCTCCCTTCTGTCTCTCCTTTCTTCCTTCTTTCATCTCTCCTTCCCTCCTTCTCTGTCCTCCACTTGTTCATAATCAGACTGAAGTTATGGGATCTACATGATTGTGTGAATTATTTTTTCACTTAGTCTAGCTGATAAAAGCCTTAGAGTTAAGTTTGACACTCAATCTCTGTGATAAAAATAGTATTTACAATAACTAACATTTACTGAGTACTCTTTAGGCTTCTTTCAAGGTGCTAAGTAAGCACTTCACATAGTCCTTTAATTTAATCTTTCTAATTGTCTTGCAAATGAACTACCCATATAATCCTTATTTTATAGATCAGGAAGCCCAGATTTACTGTGGTTACAGTAATGGAGTACAGGTTCAAATCCAGGTAGTCCATTCCAGATCCTGTGTTGTAACTGAAAACACAGTGGCTTTGGTCAGGTGCACGTTGGTCCTCAAAGTGACATCTTTGCTAACACTTTAAAGAGGTCTTCTGTAGCAGATTTGCCCAATGTAATCAAATTCGTTTGTTTAAACTGTTACATAAAATTCCATTACGGAAATAAACAATGTTTCTTTATTCATTTCCCCCAAGGAACAGTCAAGCTGCCTTTCTGTTTCTAAGAGTGCTGCAGTTGGCATGCTTGTGCATTTCTGATAGGATGCATATGTAGGAATGGCTAGGGTAGATAGCTAGAGTGAAATTGCTGCATCTTAGAATACATGTTGTTGTTAGGTGATATAGAGCTGGTTTCGACTCACAGCAACCCCACAAACAATGGAATGAAACCCTGCCAAGTCTTGTGCCATACCCCAAATCGTTTTTATTTTTGAGCTCATTGTTGCAGCCACTGTGTCAATCCATCTCCTTGAGGGTCTTCTTCTTTGCTGTCCCTCTACTTTACCAAGTAGGATGTTCTTCTCCAGGGAATGATCCCTCCTGACATGTCCAAAGTATGTAAGACCCAGTCTTACTGCCCTTGCTTCTAAGGAGTACTCTGGTTGTACTTCTTCCAGAACAGATCTGTTTGTTCTTTGGGGATTCCATGGTGTGTTCAGTATTCTCCTCTAACACCACAACTCGAATGCATCAATTAATCTTCTGTTGTCTCTATTCATTGTCCAGCTGTCATGTACACTTGAAAATACCATCGGTTGGATCAGGTGTACCTTAGTATTCAAAGTGACATCTTTACTTTTCCAAACTTTAAAGGAGTCTTTCATAGCAGATTTTCCCATTGCATTGTGTCTTTTGATTTTTCGACTGCTACTTCCATGGGTGTGGATTATGGAACCAATAACATGAAATCCTTGACGATCTCAATCCATTATCCATTTGTCAACACCCTTGATGTTGCTTGCTGGTCCAGATGTGACAATTTTTGTTTTCTTGGTGTTGAGGTGCAACCCATACTGAAGGCTGTGGTCTTTGAAATTTGTCAGTATTACAAATCCTCTTCATTTTCAGCAAGCAAGGTTATGTCATCTGCATAATGCAGGCTGTTAAAGAGTCTTTCTTTGGTTCTGATGCCTTCTTCTTCATGTAGTCCTGCTTCTCAGATTATTTGCTCAGCATACAGATTCAAAGTGTGTGGTAAGATACAACCCTGATGGACAACTTTCCTCACTATAAACCATGCAGTGTCCCTGTGTTGTTTACATGTCTGCTTCTTGGTCCATGTACAGACTTCTCATGAGCACCTGGAATTCCTTTTCCCAACAGTGCTATCCGTAATTTGTTATGATCCACACAGTCAAATGTCTTTGCGTAGTCAATGAAACACAGGTAAACATCTTTCTGGTATTCTTTGCTTTCAGCCAAGATCCATCTGACATCAGCAATGGTATCTCTAGTTCTGTGTCCCCTCCACCACTTTTTTTTAATTGTGATTGAGTGAAAATATACAATCTCTTATAAATTTGCATACCTGCCAGAAAGTGGCTCTCACTGCTATCCCTGCCTGAAGAAAGTGCACTCTTCCTCTCTGTTCTGTATATGTCATATCCTCCTAACAATCTACTATCCTCTCTTCTCCACCATCTATCTCTCATCCAGTAAGAGGTCAGCTGGATGACATCCTATAGATGCACAGAACCATAAAGTCCACACATGATATGGTTGCTCTGTGTCACCAAGCCACTTAAGAGTTGACCTCCGTGATGATTTATAGACAGCCGCAGCATCAGGGCCAGGGACCATGCTCTCAGGGGAACCCTGATGCCTCTGGACCACCAACTGTAGTCTTTTAGTGGAGATCTCAGGGTGCATCCCTTTTTATTTTTGTGTTGTCCATGAGACTCAACTTCGTGAGCCCCACCATGGCTGTCACTGGCGGTGGCCAGGCACCATCCAGTTCTTCTGGTCACATGGCAATGTAGTCACCTACTCACATGGGTCTCTCTGTCTCCTGGATTCTCTTTACTCCACGTTGTTTTGGTCCTTGGAGATCATCCACTCCTACTGAGTTGGGACCATGTGGTGTACTTCAGACGGCAGCTTGGCAGCTTTTAAGACCCCAGGTGCCATGCACCAATTTGGGGTGCAGAGGACTCTCTTAGCAAAATGCTGGTTACGCCAATTGGCCTCAATGTCCCCTGAGAGCTGTGTCCCCTTTTGAGTCCAGCTTGAATTTCTGGAAGTTTCCTGTAACTTATGCTGTTGCAGATGCTTTTGAATGATATTGATCAAAATTTTACTTGCATGTGATATTAATGATATTCAATAATTTCTATATTTGGTTGGATTACCTTTCTTGGAAATAGACATAAATATGGATCTCTTCCAGTCAGCTAGCTAGGTAGCTGTCTTCCAAATTTCTTGGAATAGATGAGTGAGCACTTCCAGCACTACATCCATTTGTTAAGACATCAGAATTGATATTCCATCAGTTGAGGTTTGTTTGTCACCAATGCCTTCAGTGCAGCTTCAATTTTGTCCTTTAGTACCATTGGTTCCTGGTCACATGCTACCTCTTGAAATGGTTGAACATCAACCAGTAATCCTGGTATAATGATTCTGCATATTCCTCCCATCTTCTTTAGATAATTCCTGAGCCATTTAGTATTTTCCCTGTGGAATCCTTCACTATTGCAACTCAAGGCTTGATTTTTTTTTTTTTAATTCACTGCTTTCAGTTTGAGAAATGCAGAGCATGTTCTTCCCTTTTGCTTTTAGTTCTACAGCTCTTTGCACGTGTCATTATCACACTTTACTTTGTCTTCTTGAGCCACTCTTTGAAATCTTCTGTTCAATTCTTTTATTTCATCATTTCTTTCTTTTGCTTTAACTATTTCATAGTCAAGGGCAAGTTCCAGAGTCTCTTCTGACATCCAATCTGGTCATTTCTTTTTTCCTGTCTTTTTAATGACCTCTTGCTTTCTTCATGAATGAGGTCGTTGATGCCATTCCACAACTCATGTGTTCTTCAGTCATTAGTGCTGAGCACATTAAATCTGTTGTTAAGATGGTCTCCATACTGAAGTCCGTACTTTCTGCTAGACTTGTTCTGATTTCTTCAGTTTCACTTTGAACTTGTGTATGAGCAACTGATGGTCAGCACTTAGTCTTGTTCTGACTGATAATATGGAGCTTTGCCTTCACCTCTTTCTGCAGATATAGTCAATTTGATTCCTATGTATTCCGTCTGGTGAGGTTGATGAATACAGTCACTGTTTGTGTTGGTAAAAAAAGGTATCTGCATTGAAGAAGTCACTGGTCTTGCAAAATTTTATCATGTTCTGTCCAGCACCAGGTTTGTCACCAAGGTCATATTTTCCAACTACCAGTCCTTGTTGCTTGTTTCCAACTTTTGCATTTGTATCATCAGTAATTATCAGTGCATCCTGACCACATGTTCAGTCAATTTTGGACTGCAGGCACTGGTAAAAAGTGTTCAGTTTTTTCATCTTTGGTCTTAGTGGTTGGTGTGTAAATTTGAATACTAGTCATAGTATTCTTTGCGGGCATATGGATATTACCCTAATCTCTGATAGTATTATACTTCAGGACAGATCTTGAAGTGTTCTTTTTGATGTTGAATGCAACACCACTCCTCTTCAAAGTTTTCATTCCCAGCATAGTAGACCATCTAATTATCCAATTCAAAACGGCCAATACCAGCCCACTTCAGCTCACTAATGCCTAGGCTATCAATGCTTTACCATTTCATTTTTGATGATTTCTAATTTTCCTAAATTCATACTTTGTGCATTCCACTGCCTGGTTGTTAACGGGTGTTTACATCTGTTTCTTCTTATTTTGAACTGTGGGACATCAGCAAATACAGCTCCCAAAAGCTTTACTCTATTCATGTCATTAAGGTCGACTCAACTTTGAGGAGATAGCTCTTTCCCAATTGTTTATTGAGTGCTTTCCAACTTTGGGGGCTTATTTTCTGGCACTGTGTCTGACAGTGTTCCACTGCTATTCATAAAGTTTCCACTGGATGGTTCTTTTTTTTTAATTTTTTAAAACTTTTTTATTTTTTATTAATTACAGTAAAAGAATAAAATTTCTAACATGTATCAATCATCACATCTATGATAAACCCTCAGCCCCCCACCCACCCATGTAGACAACACAGTCATTTTCTTCTGTGGATAATTCTCATATTAAGTCCTTATAACAGGGGTCTCATACAAAATTTGTCCTTTTGACACTGACTGATTTCACTCAGCATGATTTCTTTCAAATGAGACCATGTTATGAGATGTTTTCTAAAGTTATGGTTTTTTTTTTTTTATCATAGCATAGTGTTCCATTGAGTATATGCGCTATAGTTTGAATATCCATTCATCTGTTGATGGGCATCAGGGTTGAGTCCAACTTTTTGCTATTGTAAACTGTGCTGCAACACATATTTGTGTACATGTGTTTGTTCGTATGCCAATGTTTGTTTCCGAGTGGAATTACAGAATCAAATGGTGTATCTATGTCCAGCTTTTTAAGGAAATGCTAGACTGTTTTCCAAAGAAGTTGTACCATTTTGCAATCCCACTAGCAGTGTAGGAGAGTTCCAGTTTCTCCACAGCTTCTCCAGCATTTGTTGTTTTGTGTTTTTTGGATCATGGCCAACTTTGTTGGGGTGAGGTGGTATCTAATGGTAGTTTTGATTTGAATTTCTTCAACAGCTAATGATCGTGAGCAATTCTGCATGTGTCATTTGGCTGCCTGGATGTCCTCTTTAGAGAAATATCTGTCCATCTCCCTCTTGTTGATATTTTGTAATACCTTATGAATTATGGAGATCAGACGTTGGTCTGACAAAAAGTTGCCAAGTATTTTTTCCCATTCTGTAGGTGGTCTTTTGATTCTTTTGATGAAGTCTTTGGATGAGCAAAAGTGTTTGATTCGTAGTAGTTCCCATTTACCTATTTTCTCTTCAGTTTAATGTGCTTTGTCAGATTTTGAAGTCTGTCTACATTGCGTGTTATAACTTCCATTGTTGATCCTATTTTATCTGGGACAAGCTTTATCATTTTAGATTTGATATTTAGGTCTTTTATCCAATTTGAGTTGTTTTTTGTACAAGGTGTGAGATATGGGTCTTGTTTCAATTTTTTGCAGATGGATATCCAATTTTGCCAGCACCACTTGTTAAAAAGATTGTTCTTACCCCAGTTTAAAGTATTGAGGACTTTGTCAAATATCAACTGTTCATAGGAGTATGGTGGTATCTCTGAGGCTCAACTCTGTTCCATTGGTCTATATGTCCCTTTTTGTATCTGTGCCAGGCTGTTTTGACTACTGTAGCAGTGTAATAGGTTCTAAAGTCAGTTAGTGAGAGGCCTCCCAGTGTGTTCTTCTTCTTCAGTAGTGCTTTACTTATCCAACGTTTCTTCTGTTTCCAAACAAATTTGATCATTTGTTTCTCCATCTCATTGAAAAATGTCACTGGAAGTTGTATTGGGATTACATTATATAAGTAGATTGTTTTGGGTCAAATAGACATTTTCAAAATGTTGAGTCTTCCTATCCATGAGCAGGATAGATTACTCCATTTATGTAACTCTCTCTTAGTTTCTTGTAGTAAGGTATTGTAGTTGTCTTTGTAAAGATCTCTTATTTCTCTAGTTAGATTTATTCCTAGGTATTTTATCTTCTTGGAGGCTATAGTAAATGCAATTGATTTGGTGATTTCTTCTTTAATATCTCACTATTAGTATAAAGGAATCCTACTGATTTGCTTGTGTTTATCTTGTATCCTGATACTTTGCTGAACTCCTCTACAAGTTCTAACAGTTTACTTATGGATTTCTTTGGATTCTCTGTATAAACAATCATATCATATGCAAATAGGGAGATTTTTACCTCTTCATTGCTGATATGGATGTCTTTTATTTCTCTGTCTTGTCTAATTGCTCTGGTTAGAACTTCTAGCACAATGTTGAATAGAAGTTGTGACAGTGGATATCCTTGTCTAGTTCCCATTCTCAGAGGAAATTCTTTCAGTCTTTCACCATTCGGGTTGATGAAGGCAGTTGGCTATGTGTAGATGCTACTGATTGCATTGAGGAATTTCCCCTTTATTCCTATTTTTCTGAGCATTATAGGCATGAATGGGTGTTTAGCTTCCTCAAATGCCTTTTCTGCATTGGCTGACAAGATCAGGTGATTTTCATCTTTGGTGTTAACTAATGCAATTGATTGCATTAATTGTTTTTCTGATGCTGAACCAGTGTTGCATCCCTGGAATGAAACCAACTTGATCACGATGATGATTTTTTTTTTTTTAATATGCTTTATTGGCTAGAATTCCATTGGCTAGAATTTCATTGAAGATTTTTGCATCTAGGTTCATAAGTGATGTTGGTCTGTAATTTTCTTTTGTTTGTGGGATCTTTCCCTGATTTTGGTATCAAGGTTATGCTGCCTTCATAGAATGAATTTGGGAGTATTCCATCCCTTTCTATGGTGTGAAATAGACTCAATAGTATTGGAATCAATTTTTCTCTAAAAGTTTGGTAGAATTCTCCAGTGAAGCCATCTGGGCTAGGACTTTTTTGGCAGGTAGATTTTTGATGACTTTTTCAATCTCTTCCTTTGAGATAGATTTATTAACCTGATCTACTTCTCATTGTGATAATCTTGGCCAGTGATACGAATCTACAAATTTGTCCATTTCCACTAGGTTTTCAAACCTGTTAGAGTACAGCCTTTCATAGCATTCTGTTATGATTTTTTTGATTTCAGCTGGGTCTGTTGTAACAACTCCCATCTCATTTCTTAATTGGGGTATTTGTATCTTCTGCTGTTTTTCTTTTGTAAGTTTAGCCAATGGTTGATCTTTTCAGAGAAACAGCTTTTGGTTTTGTTAATTTTTTCAATTGTTTTTCTCTTCTCTAATTCATTTAGTTCTGCTCTAATCCTTATAATCTCCTTTCTTCTGGTGCCTGAGGGGTTTTTCTGTTGCTCTCTTTCTACTTGTTCAAGCTGTAAGGTTAATTCTTTAATTTGGGCCCTTCTGTCTGAATGTGCAGTTATAGACATAAACTGACTTGTGAGCACTGCTTTTGCTGTATTCCATAGATTCTGATAGGATGTGTTTTCATTCTCATTAGATTTCATAAATTTCTTTATGTTGTTCTTAATTTCTTCTATAACCCAAGACTTTTTGAGCAAAGTATTGTTCAGTGTCCAGAAGTTTGAATTTCTACCAATGAATTTTCTGTTATTGATTTCAAATTTTATAGCTCTGTGGTCCAAGAAGATACTTTTGCAGTAAGTCAGTGGTTTGGATTTTATAGAGAACTGCTTTATGACCGAACACGTGGTCTATTCTGGAGAATGTGCTTAGAGAAGAAGGCATACTTATCTGCTGATGGGTGAAAAGATCTGTATATGTTGATAAGGTCAAGGTGATTGATTTCTGCAATAAGATCTTCAACATCTTTACTGAGCTTTTTTCGGGATGATCTATCCATAACTGAAAGGGGAGTGTTGAAGCCTCCAACTGTTACTTTGGAATGATCTATCTCATTTTTCAGTGTTGTCAGCATTTGTGCAATGTATTTACGTGCTCTGGTATTGGGTGCATAAATATTTAATATTGCCGAGTCCTGCTTGAGTATTGACCCCTTCAGCAATAAACAGTAAACATTGTCCACAATAGTGGATTTTACATTAAAATCTATTTTATCTGAGATTAGTATTGCCACAGCTGCTCTTCTTTGTGTATTGTTAACTTGCTATATATTATTCCATCCTTTATTTTTCAGTTTGTTCATATCTTTAAGTCTATGGTGTGTTTCTTGCAAGCAACATAAGATGGGTCATGTCTTTTGATCCAGGTTCAGTCCATTCGCAGTCAGTGTAATTATTGATAGGTATGTGTTTAGTGCCATCATTTTGATGTAATTACTTTTATGTTGATGTTTTCTATACTGTTCTTAATGTTCTGTTCTGGGGCATTCTTCTTTATGGGTGGTTGTTTCAGTGTTGGTTTTGTGATCCCTGAGACTCCTGCATTGTATTTCTTATTTTGATACAATGGACTGTTAATTTGCTTTATGGCTGCATGTGTCATCCCCCCCCAACATAGTAAGGTTAAACCTGATGTTAACTACTGCATAACTCTGAAACTTCCTCTGCATCTAAAACAACTATAACTACTGTAGTGTATCCTTCTTTTAATGTGATGGTATTATAGTTGTCATGACAGGAGCACAGATTCCCTCATTATAATACTATAGCTTTGATGAAGTTTTGTGGCTTCCCTAAATGATTAGAACTTGGGATGATGTGTCCTGAATTGTCACCTTAAATTGACATTTAATGGTTCTGGCTGATTCTTTTCAGAAGTAGACTGCTGGGTCTTTCTTCCTAGTCTGGAAGCTCAGCTGAAACCTGTCCAGCATGGGTGGTCCTGCTAGTGTTTGAGTACTGGTGACATAGCTTCCATTATCACAACAATATGTAAGCTCCCATAGTGTGACAAACTTGACAGAAAATTGGGGTTATAATATGTAGTAATCTGTAACTTGTTGTGTGTCCTGTTAAGTCACTTCCTACTCAAATCACCACTCCCCTTGTAAATAGAAATGCCCTTGAAAGTTTTTCTTGGTTGTAATCTTCATTATTGCTATTTTATGCCACCTAGTTGATTCTGACTTAGTGATTCCTGGTGACAGAATAGAACTGCCCCTTTGAGCTTCCTAGTCTGTACTGTTTATGAGAGCAGACTGCCAGGTCTTTTCTCCCATAGAAATGCTGGGTAGTATCAAACCACCAACCTTTTACATTAGAAGTTGAGTGCTTAATCATTGCACCAGCAAAACTTTCTAATCTTTGCTAACCCACCGCCATCAAGTTGATTCCAACTCATAGTGACCTTGTAGGACAAGGTGGAACTGAACCATAGATTTTTCCATGGAGCACCTTGTGGATTCAAATTGTCTACCTTTTCATTAGCAGATGTAGCTCTGACCTACAACACCACCATGGTTTCCTAATCTTCACTTGACGTGGCCAATTTATTCTTTAAGCAGTTGAACCAGTTTATTCCCCAAAACAAGTGACATTAGAAGAGTTGCCGTCTTCCTATATTCTCCTCAATATTTTGTGCTATCAGGCTTACTGGTTTTTGCCAATCAGATGGATGTAAGATGTTATCTTATCATTTTAATGTGCATTTCTCTGATTAGTAGAAAGAGCTTGAGAATATATATATTTTAAAATGTTTATTGAACATTTGAGGTTCTTCCCCTCTGAATCATTTATTTGCATCATTTGTTTATTGCTGAGTTACCTTCATTTTGATTGGGCACCTTCTTTACATATTCTGGATAAAAACGTCACTTGTTGGTTGCATAATTTGTGTTGTATCTGCTCCTTATTGTTGGTTGACTTTTCACTTTGATTCTAGTATCTTCTGTCATATAGACATTTTCATCTTAATACTATCAAATTTATCAATAATTTTACTTTTTGTTTTATGATTTTTTCTTAAGAAAGTTTTCTGCTACATCATTGTAAGTACTATGTACTTATACAGCTTTGTGTTTCAACTTAGGACTTGAATCTCCTTTCTGGTTCTCTCTAGAACTTCTACTAGATCTTTGCTGAAGGGACAGACAAAAGTATTTTGGTTGAAAGAAAAGGAGTAGGATATAAAAAATAATGTAAGAAACTACAAAATAATATCACTAAATCTAAGTAAGTGTTAACTATAAAAGTATTAATGATAAATTTGGGTGATAAACAAAAATAAAATTGAAATACTGGGTAACAATAAAATGGTTAATAAATGATTGCTATTAAAGTATTTTAAACTACTAATAGAAATTGGACTTGTTCATTTTATTCACATGTCAATTATCCTCTTTTATATATTCTTAGTTTCTTATATCTATTAAATCTTGACTACTATCAAAATTTACATACCATCCATTACTGCCATAGATGAAGAAATAGACCGTTTTACCAAATTCTGTTGTCTGAAATTGATCAAACATGCACTCAAGATGCATCAATAATTATTGGTGGTTGAACTGTAAAAGTTAGAAACAGAGAAGAAAAACTAGTAATTAGAAAATAGGGACTTGGTGACAGAAACAGTGTTAGAGATCACATGATAGAATTTTTTCAGATCAATTATATATTCATTGGAAATACCTTTTCTCAACAAGATAAATAGCAATTACACAAGTAGACTTCACCGGACAGAATAAACAGGACTCAACTCAACTATATCTGTGGAAAGAGAGATTGAGAAGCTCAATATTATCTGTCAAAATAAGGTCAGGGGTTAACCGCAGAACAGACCTTTAATTACTCATATGCTAGTTCAAGTTGGACAATGAACAAAGAAGACAGAAGAAGAATTGATGCCTTTGACTTGTGGTGTTGGAGAAGAATGTTGAGTGTACTATGGACTGCCTAAAGAACAAACAGATCTGTTCTGGAAGAAGTACAACCAGAGAGCTCCTTGGAAGCAAAACCTGTGTCTTACATACTTTGGACACATTGTCAGGAAGGATTAGTCCCTGGAGAAGGACATCGTGCTTGGTAGAGTGGAGGGTCAGCAAAAAAGGGGAAGACCCTTGATGAGATGGATTGACACAGTGGCCCAGTAATGGGTTTAGGGATAAAAATGATTGTGGCCATGGTGCAAGACCAGGCAGTGTTTTGTTCTGTTGTGTATAGGGCCAATGTGAGTTGAAACTGACTCAACACTACCTAACAACAACAACAACAGTTCGAGCTGGAGGTGACGAAAGTTAAAACAATTCCATGAAAGCCAAAGTACAACCTTGAGTATATTCCACTGCAATTTTGAGAACATCTCAAGAAGAGAGTTAACACATTGAATGATAATGAATGAAGGCCAGGTGAGTTGTGAATGACATCAAGGACATCATATATGAAGAAAGGAAGAGGTCATCACAAAGACAGGAATAAAGAAAAGACCAAAATAGATGTCAGAGATGCCTCTGGAACTTGCCTTTGAGCATAGAGCAGTTACAGTGAAAGAAAAAGATGATGAAGTAAAAGGGATAAACAAAAGATTTCAAAGGGCAACTCAAGAAGACCAAGTATTTGAAGCGTGCAAAGATGTGGAGTTAGAAAACCAAAAGGGCAGAACATGCTCACAATTTCTCAACCTGAAAGAAATGAAGAAAAAAATTAGAGCCTCAAGTTGCAATACTAAAAGATTTTATGTGCAAAATGAACCTCTGTAGTGAAGTGGTTAACAGTTCTGTGTGCCAATCAAAGCAGTCTGAACCCTTGGGAGACCTACAAAGCAGTTTTCCTGTGTCCTATTGACAGCACTTGGCTTGGCTTTTAGGATCACTATGAATTGGAATCAACTCTATAGCAGTAGGTTTTGTTGTCTGGTTGTCATTCAAAATACTGAATGCCACAGGCAGCATCGAAAGAAAGTGGAGGGAATATGTAGAGTCATTGCACAAAAATGAATTGGTTGATGGTTAACTATTTCAGCAAGTAACATATAATGAAGAACTGACAGTATTGAAGGAAGGAATCCAAGCTGTGCTGAAGGTGCTGGCGAAGAACAAGATTCCAGGAATTGACAAAATACCAACTGAGATGTATCAACAAATGGATGCAACTCTGTAAGTGCTCAGTTGTCTATGCCAAGAAATACAGAAAATAGCTTCCTGGCCCTCTGACTGGAAGGCATTCATATTTATACTCATTTGAAGGAAAGGTGATCCAATAGAATGTGGAAATTATTAAACAATATCATTAATATCTCATTCAAGTAAAATCTTGATGAAGACCATTCAAAAATGGCTTCAGCAGTCCATTAACAGGGCACAGCCTGAAATTCAAGCCTGATTCAGAAGAGGACAAGGAACCATGTAAGTCATTTGGTGATGGCAAGTAGATCCTGTATGGGCCAGCACCAAATTTTCTTTTAAATTATGTGTAAGCGGAAGTTTACAATTCAAGTCACTTTCTCGTACAAAAACTTATGTGCCCATTGGCATGAAACTTTAGTTGCGTACAATATGACATCACATGGCTCTTTTGTAATCTGTATTTCCCACATCTATTCAAACAGCTCCTGTCCCTTTCCACCCTCTCATCTCACCCCTGGACATCAGACCAGTGTTTATTTTATTTATCAGCTTGCAGGTTTCTTAGACCATATGTTAATTCAAACCTTGAACACAAGTAATTTACAGTCTGGGGTTTTCTAATTTCAGGATCATCCCTGCCCAAGCACAGGCTGAGACAGAAGAGAATCCTTGGTGGCTATCAGTCCCAGTGGGAGAATCACTGTCTATCTGTTAACTGAGGGCCAGGCTTTTTGGAGACACTTTGGTTCAAGCTTCCCACCTTGAAAGGGACAAGGCATTATTGCCTATTACAGTGTGGGTTTTAAAATCCAAGCCTCAGGGTCACTGAGACTTCCACCCTCTGACAATCTTTCAGGGCACCTGCAGAATCAGCTCATGTGATTTCATTTGGTATTTTGAGTTTCCTTTCTTTCTTGCAAGCTCAGCTATCACGTGATAGTTTTGGGTTGCTTTTTAATTGACTGTTTCTAGGGTCTTGTGGTGGAATAAATTTTGGATTATCTAAATCAGTTGTCTTTTTGTAACAAGAATTTGAAATCCTTTTATCCAGTTTTCAGGAATCCTGGTGGTACAGTGGTTAAGCACTTGGCTGCTAACAGAAATTTCTGTGGTTCAATCCCACCAGTCACACAAAGAGAGAAAGATACAGCAGTTGGCTTTCATAGAGATTACAGACTCGAGCGTTGTGTGGGCCAGTTCTACTCTGGATCACTACGTGTCAGAACTGAGCCAAGGGCAGTGGATTTATCTTGTTTTCAGAGCGGAGACCCCTGTATACTTCTAGGTTATCTGCATCTTCAGGGTGGAATTCTCAGGAGTTTCCTGAATCCAGGCTCTCCTAGGGAAACTGCTCCAGTCTGATTGCTGAAAGGTTGTCTCATCATCTTCACCAAGTGTCTTCAGGCCCCATTCACTCTTTGTGAACCAGCAACAACTAAAATATGTCTCCTTCTCCTAATACTTTTTTTTTTTTTTAAAGCAGTTAACCTCACATGCATCTCTTTGTCTCCTTTTGATCTGGCCATTAAGATGTCATTTTTTCCCTTTTGATTCATTTCATCAGCCTTAATCAGCTTCTAAAATCTCAGAATTTCTTTTACAAGATTCCTCTCCTATCTTCCTTTATTTTGATTTCATTATAAAACCTGTTACTGGTGTGATAACAAGACTGAAGCATACTTTTCAAACCAATCCAATTTAGTTTTGCTTAGCCAAGTAAATTGGACTTCTAGATACAGATTATTCTAGACACACACTTTAAACTGCATTCCTAACCTTTGGGTCTGCAATAATTTTATTGAGTTGTCCATCACCTCAACTCAAGACTGTGGCATATTTTCTTTTTAATAAATACCTTTGTTCAATCATTTATTGAAGAAAAAAAAATTCATCCAGCACCTGTGTATACTTTTCTAGAGACTTTAATGAACAAAATAACTCTTCTTCTTTTTCTGTAATTATTAATAAACTTTTACAGTCCTACTGTGGATGAAGCCACAGCTCAGATCTCTGGAACTTAAAGCTATGATCAGGTTCTAATATAGTGAATAAAGGTGTGCCAATTTGAGATCTTATGGTGCTTGTAGAGGGGTGACTTGTAATAGCCATTGGACAAGGATAATAATGACAAGAGATTCCTTCTTTCATCCTGAATTCAGGTAATGGGATGCTGTGAAGCACTTGCGTAGAAACAACCAAAACCTGCATCACATGCATCTGTCTGGCACTGTTTCAATCATCTGGTACTGATCTAAGAGAAATACATACTGATCTAAGAGAAATACCATGAGTGGATGGCTTTAGCAAAGAAAAGTTTGTTCTTACTTAGTCCAGTAGGCCACAAGTCCAAATTCAGGATGTTCGCTCCAGGGGAAGGCTTTCTCTCTTTGCTGGCTCTAGGGGAAGGTACTTGTGTTACATCAGTCTTTGGTCAGGGAGCATCTTGGCACAGGAACCTGAGGTCTGAAGGACGTGGTTTACTTCTGAGGCTGCTTTCTTGATGGTGTGAGGTTCCCCAATCTCTCTATTAGCATCTTTCCTTTATATTTCAAGAGATTGACTGCTTCAAGGCACAACAGAATCTTATACCTTGAGTCCTGCCCCACCAACAGAACTGCCTCCACCCTGGCCCCCTCTCGTTAACATCACAGAGGCAGGATTTACAGCAATGCGGACATCACACAATACCAGAAATTATTGCCTAGCTAAACTGCTACAGATTTTGGGGGGAACATAATTCAGTCCATGACAAGAAGGTAAGAGACTCAGTTGCCTGCAGTTTAAAGGCCCTGTGTCCTGGCTGAAAGTATTACAGGCAGCTAATCATTATTTTGTACTCTACACTTTTCTCCCATAATAAAAAGCCTTGCTTCAGCTGTTCTGGAATGCTAATACCAGGGTCCCAGCAGTCTGCCCGCTTTCTAAGGTCTCAACTTGTCTGTTGCCTTGTTAATAACCCAAGTGGCCTATCTTTGCTGTATTCCTGTCTGTTATGAAACTTTATTAGCCAAAGAGACTTGCACAGGTCAATGTCCCAACTTACCTGAATTTACTAAACCTTAAGACCTAACTAGGATTCCTTGGGTGGTGCAAACAGCTAATGCTCTGGGCTGCTGACTGGAGATTGGAAATTCAAGTTCACCTAGAGGCACTTTGGAAGGCTTGGTAATCTATTTCTGAAAAAACAGACATGAAAAACCCTATGAAGCACAGTTCTACTGTGACACACATAGGGTAGCTGTGAGTCAGAGATGACTGTATGGTGACTGTAAGACTCCGTTACAGCGGCCTGCTCAAGGCTGGACTTGTGACTGCTGTTACTTCTACATATTATTTTGTTATGCAAAGCCCAAACCAAGCCAAACCAGTTGCTTTTGGGCCTGTTCAGACCCATGGTGACCCTGTATATTACAGAGCAGACTTGTTCCATACAGTTTTCTTGGCTGTGATAGTTTACAGAAGCAGATTGCCAGGCCTTTCTTCCATGGTATCACTGGTGACTTCCAATTGCCAAACTTTTGGTTAGTAAAACTAAAAAAAAAAAAAAAAAAAATCCACTACTGTCTAGTTGATTCCTGTTCATAATGACCCTATAGGACAGAATAGAACTACCCCACAGGGTTTCCAAGGAGCTCCTAGAGGATTCAAACTGCCAACCTTTTGGTTAGCACCTGTAGTTCTTAACTATGAAGCCACTAGGGCTTCTTTTGATTGGCAGTTTAGTGCAAACTATTTGTTTTTCAAGTTCACAGTCTATGCACTACAAACTGGAAATTTTAGGGGTTAATAAATATACCCTTCTTCCTCATCTGAGTTTGGATAACAGAGAGAGACACAGAGACAGAGAGGGCAGGCAGATAAAGATCAAAACATCAGGTACGTTTCTGGTGGAATCTGGCATGCAGATGGAACGCTCATCTGTGGATGAGTGGGCTTGTTAATCCCTTGTCCTGGTGCAGCTGCAGAGCCAAGGTCCTTGTCCCCCAGGGAGGGCTTCTCCGTGTCCACTGGCCCTGCAGGAAGGCAGAGCGAAGGGGAAGATACATAGGCCAGGCTACTGGCTGAAATTCCTTCCACAAAGCTCACCTTCTCCCCTGGGGAGGAGCGAGTATAGGAGTGAGAAAGGCCAGGAATGTTATTCTAACGGAGGTTCTTCCATGTGAAGTGATGAGGAATGTGTAGGGGTACGTGTTCCCCCTGACAATGGATACCCCTAAAATAGCTTGTAGAATTTGAGTTTCAGCATTCGTCTCTCTCTTCTGCAGTTTGAACTGGATCCTGTCTGGTTCTGTCTTTCCTCACTGTCCTGTACACAGGAGTGCCATGCCTGTTGATTGAAGGAAGACCATTCTCTGCAAGCAAAACTTGGTAAAAATATATACCTGCCTTCTAATGGAACGATTACACACCATGGCTGCTGTAACAGACGAAAAATTCACCTCTTGTCTTTTCCCCAGGACATTTTCTTGTCCTCCAGTTGCTGAAGGAAGTAGAAAATGGATTTCCAAAAGACATGTGTCAATTCACTTATTTCCTGACTCTGTGTTGCTGTTGTTGTTGTTAGGTTCTGTCGAGTCGGTTCCCATTCATAGCAACCCTATGCACAACAGAACGAAACACTGCCCAGTCTTGTGACATGTTCACAATTGTTTTTATGCTTAAGCCCATTGTTGCGGCCACTGAGTCAATCCCTCTTGTTGAGGGTCTTCTCTTCCGCTAATCCCCCACTTTACCAAGCATGATGTCCTTCTCCAGGGACTGATCCCTTCTGACAGCATGTACAAAGTATGTAAGATGCACTCTTGCTATCTTTGCTTCCAAGGAGCACTTTGGTTGTACTTCTTCCAAAATACATCTGTTTTTTTTTGGTGGTCTATGGTATGTTCAATACTCTTTTCCAACACCACAATTCGAAGATGCCAATTCTTCTGTCTTTGTCCAGCTTTTGTGTGCATAAGTTGTGACTAAAAATATCGTGGCTTGGGTCAGGTGTACCTTAGTCTTCAAGGTGGCATCTTTATTTCTCAATACTTTAAACAGGCCCTTTGCAGAAGATTTTCCCAGTGCAAAGTGTCTTTTAATTTCCTGGTTGCTGTTACATGGGTGTTGATTGTGGAACCAAGTAAAATGAAACCCTTGACAACCTCAACCCTTTCTCATTTTATCACCATGTTACTTACTGGTCCAGCTGTGAGAATTTTTGTCTGTCACTTTGTCATACTGTGGGGGCTTGTGTGTTACTGTGATGCTGGAAGCCATGCCACTGGTATTCAGTTACCCACAGGGTCACCCAGGGTGGACAGGTTTCAGCTGAGCTTTCAGAATAAGACAGATTGGGACGAAGGACCCGGTAGTCTACTTCTGAAAAAAATTAGCCAGCGAAAACCTTATGGAGAGCAGTGGAACAAGCGAATAACTGAAGAAGCTGGGCCATACGAAGAAGAATGAGCATCAGGATTGGAAGAAGACTCATTAACAACCTGCATTATGCAGACAACACAACATTGTTTGCTGCAAGTGAAGAAGATTTGCAATACTTACTGGACTAGTGAGCCTCTCGTTTAGACGGGTTAAAGACCTAGAAAATGTATTCAGTGACCAGTCTTCTAATGAAACTGACTTCCAATTTAATCATGAATAATGCATAAAAAATAACTAGCTGTTTCTTTCTGTTTTATCATGTAACAGTACATGCAAAAATAAAGGCTTTTTTTGATGTGTTTTAGTTTAACTTGTTTAATTTGTGTCATAATAATAATAACTTATTTTGAAACTCTGAAGAGCAAGTGGCAGTGGCAGGTATTGTGCAAGATGAGTCACACTGCTATCACACGAGCACTCCCAGAGATGCCATTTTTACTCACAGGGACAGAGAGAATTAGGAGGATTAGGTGCTCTGTCTATGTTCTCATAGGTAGGGTCTGGGTCTAAATCAAGTGCTACCTGACTTTGCATCTGCTGTATTTTATACTACCTTGGATTCTCCCCAGCCTGTGGGAATGTGTCTCAAGGGAAATCTGTCCCTGAATCAGAACTTGGATCCTTAGTCACTTTCCCTGAGCTTTCAAAGCAAGGTAAGCCCACCCAACCCCACCCAATCCCACCCAACCCCACCCAATCCCACCCAACCACACCCAATCCCACCCAACCACACCCAATTCCACCCAGCCCAGCCCAGCCCAGCTCAACCCAACCCAATCGAACCAAACCAAACCCAGTGCCATTGAGTCAATTCTGACTCATAGCAACCTGATAGAGTAGAACTGCCCCATAGTTTCCAAGGAGTACTTGGTGGATTCGAACTGCTGACCTTTGGTTAGCAGCCATAGCACTTAACAGCTATGCCAACAGGGTTTTGCAGAGCAAGCTACTTCATATAATTCACCTGCAAGATATTTGCTCTTTACCACATTCAAGTTTATTACTTAAAGCTTAGGAAGCATCAGTAGCAGCTCAGTCATTGCTAAGGTAGGGATGGTGAGGTCTTCGACAGAGTTTTGGTTTATATTACAGTGCTGAAACCAGCAGACAAGGTAGAATTGAAGTGAAATCTTTCTGAGAAGCTGCAACTTGGAGAAAATAATACAACTTGGGAATTGAGTTAGAATGAATGCTGAAGACCAAGTCCTGTTTGATATAATGTCTTCTCATATATTTTGTTTCTAAGTACTCCATGTTCTCATTTAGATTTATCAAAATTAGAGCCCCATTCATTTCTTGACAGTTTCTGTTTGGAGGAACTTGTACTTTAGGAGAATTTAAAAAAAATTCTCATTTTGTTCTTTTCCAAGTATTTCCAGCCCTTCTGGCCTGGGACACACATGCCAACAACAGAGATTTACATGCATTCTTTGGAACATGTTAAGGTATTCCAAAGGTCTGCGCCGTTCAGCTCTATCTCAACACATTGTCTAATACACAGGAGGTTATGTTTATGATTTTCGCATTATGAAATTAAATAGAGCTCTTAAATTTGCTGAACTTCGCTAGGTGCTTTGATCCACATTCATCCACATTTATCCCAATTATAAAACAAAGGGTAGGTTTTTCCCTTTCAATTTACTTTGTTAACTAGATGACTAATTAGAGTAGAATTTTAAAACACCACCATGTACTTTTATGTGTTAATAAAGTAGCCAAGATAAGCAGCTGAAACCCTGCTAGATAAAGGTCTATTCCAATCAAACACCACTCTCTGCCTGAGCCAGTATCACAAGAATAGCAAAACAAAATCATAATAGGTTAAATTACATCAAATTATTGGCTATGGGAAAATTGAAGAAAGTAAATACCTCTGAAGACTTCACTGATAAGACTTCAAAACTATGGAAAAATTTTTCTGTCTCACTTAAGAATCATAATAAAAATGATGATTCCACAACTTTGCTAAGTTTGCAGTAACTCGCTTAAAACGAGAGTCGACTGTGTTATCATTACTGTTTCCTGAGAGACAGTTTATGGAAGGTGGTTTTATGATACATTCCTGAAAACCCTCCAGATTTCGAATGTGCAATATAAACCTCCTTATGAAAACTGCAGGACTTATCCATTTCATAAAGGGTACCACACCTACTTCAGATTAAGCAGGATTTCCACATTTTAGTGTGGTCAGTAAACAATAAAAGATGAACACTAGAATACTAATGAATCTATATATCAAGGATCTGATCCAGCTGATTTAAATTGGCCATTCCAAAACTTTTTGGTCTCATGACTCCTTTATGTTCTTAAAGATCACTGAGGAGCCCAAAGAGCCTTTGCGTGAGTGATCTGTCAACATTGTCCATATTAGGAATCAAATGTGAGAACATTCTAAAACATGAATAAGTATATATGCGTGTGTACGTATACATATTTTTCTATATGTGTGTATATATTCAAAAGACAACAAAACGAAACAATTGCCATCTAATTGATTCGGACTCATGGCAACCCATGAGTGTCAGATACTGTGCTCCACAGTATTTCCAGTGGTTAACTTTTGGGAGGTAGATTACCATGCCCTTCTTCTGAGGGGCCCCTGGGTGGACTCGAACCTTCAAGCATGCCGACCTTTTATACCACCTAATAAAAGGATGGTAGTTTGAATCCTTGGAGACCCTATGGAGCAATTCTACCCTGTCCTATTGGGTCAGTATGAACAGGAATTGATGGCATTGGGTTTGGTTTTTTTGGTCTAATAATATATATAAGGAGCAGTGGTAGAATTCTTGCCTTCTGTGAGGGAGCCCCAGGTTCAAATCCCTGCCTAAGCTGTGTGTTCAGCCATCACTCTGTGCCAGTGGAAGTTTTCATATTGATTTAACACTAAACAAGCTTCAGTTGAGCTTTTAGACTAAAACAGGCTAGGATGAAAGTTGATGATCTACTTCTGAAAATCAGCCAGTGAAAAGGCTGTAGATCTCACTATGGTGTGATCAGCAACTGGTCACAGTGATGGTGCAGGACTGGGAAACATTTCATTCTGTTGTGCATGGGGCCATCGTAAGTCCCTGGGTGACTCAACAGCAGCTAACAAGAGCAAGCACAGTAACAACAGTAGCACACATTCCATTAGCCATCAGAGCAATGATGCCATTCTGTGTCACACCACCTCTGGGAAACTCCACACACATTCATGAGACAGGGAGCATGGGAAAGACATATGATGTCTTACTATTATTATGAAGATAGTTTTGACCTCATCTAACCCCTGAAGGTGTTTCTGGGATCCAGGCGACCCCTGCTCATGTTATGAGAACTGTTGGTCTAAATTATTTGATGTTCTTATTTAAAATTTATCAAATACCTTATAGAAAGCTAATAAATAAAAGGTGTTGAAGCTTTGGGAAATGTAATCTCTGGTTGTAATTCTTCAAGTCAGCTACACTTGACTTGATACCACTTTTTCTCAGTTACTGGCTAAGAGAGATCGTTGCCAAGTCTCTTAGCTACTCGGAGCCTTGTTTTGTTGACTGGATTTGAGTCTTGTAGCATTACTGTAAGGATGCAAAGCAGTTGTCATTGCACCTGGCACAAGATAGGTATTCCCCAAGTGTTTGCTGTAAAATAAGAAAAGAAACAGGACAGAGACTCACTGACATGTAGTCCGGTCCGGCATCAATCTCCCAGGCTGGAGCTGTACTGATTCCAGTGGTGTGAGACAGGAGAATTCTCTCCAGGAAGGCCAGCTAGAAGAAAGAAATAGAAGCAAAATCTCAATCTTCCCCTAATTCTTTGCTAGACTCTACCCTTAGTGTACTTACCTTTAAAAGCTTTGATCTAGAATGAGAGTAGGGTTGCTGTGAGTTGGAATGAATTTCAAGGGGTTTTTTGGTTTTGCATTTCTGAAGAAGTCCACACTTACTTGGTTCTCCATGCTTATGCTCATTTTGTTATGTTGGTAGGTGAAATTTCACTACTATTAGTGAAGTACCAAAACGCCTCCTTTTATTTCTCTTGATACCTTTGGTTACCTTTCACACGTATCTTCCTCAGTCTCCCTGTTGAAAACTTTGCCACTGTTTGACATGATTCTTTCCTCTAAGATGCAGTTAATCCTTGGTCACTTTTCCACTAGTCTCTAGACTCTGTGTACAGAAACTCAGAAGGAAATGGACAATGGTGACTCTGGCAAGTCCCTTGGTGATAGCAGAAGACGGCTGCAGGTGGAAGCCACCTGCGCAGAGAATGGTGGGTGAGGGCTGGCCATGGACCACAGCCAGGCAGCTGTCCTGTCAAGTAAGGAGCTAAGCCAATGTGTAGGGATCTCATGCAAATGAGCTGCACTGTTGAGTCCTTATGTCAGGTGACCTGGCAATGATTCTCCTGCGCGGTCTTTATGGCACATGCTGAGACCAATAGGGTAAGTGTCTTACCTCCTTCTGGGTCTCTAGGCTCTGACTGAGGTCACTGGGATGGACCATCATGGTCCTGACAGTCCTGGGTGGGACACTGGGCATACACAATGATGAGCCAGGCATGGGAGAAAGAATAATTTCTGCTTTGAATGTCTTTCTTGAGTTGGTGGTAGGATATTTGTTGTAGATTGAACTGAGTTTCCCAAAACATGTGTTGAATTCCTGACTCTTGTACTTGTGGAAAACAGCCCTGGTATCTCAGTGGTAAGTGCTCAACTGCTAACTAAAACATTGGAGGTTTGAACCTAATGTGATCTTGTTTGAAAACAAAATTTTTCTTCTGTTAAGTCAATGAGGTCATATCATACAGAGTGGATCCTAAATCTAGTCACTTTTGGGTGATACAAAGAGCAGAATAGACAGAGAGATACATAGGGGGAAGACAGACAGCCTGTGCAGATTCTGTAAGCCAAGCAAAGCCAAGGAACTGAGGGATGCCTGGGGTTACCTACAAGGAAAGAATCGCCACTGCCAAGGCAAGGCTCTGGCTTGAACATTTAGCTTCTAGAACTGTGACAAAATAAATTTCTGCTCCTTAAAGCCACCCACTTGTGGTATTTCCACACGAGCTATTAGTTACAGCAGCACGAGGTAACTAAGGCAGACAGCTGAACAAAAATTTTGTAGTAACATTCCTATAACCAGGCTTTGGGTCAATTCTGAATCATAGCAACACATCTTATAAGGCAGAACTGCTCTGTAGGGTTTTCAGAGCTGTGAACTTTCAGAAGCAGGTTGTCAGGTCTGTCTGTCTCCTGAGGCACTGCTGGGTGGTTCCAATAGCCAACCTTCTGGCCAGTAGTGGGACACTTTACCATTAGCACCACCCAGGGATGTCCCTGGAAGTACACTGAGCACCTTTCCTACCAGTACCTTTCTCTTCCTCCTGCTCCTCGGGGACCGACATGGGAGTGTCTGATACCAGCTTTACCTATTAGGTACAGCCCAGGATTTTCATATGGTCTAAGGGAAGCTTTCATCTTTTAATAATTGGTGTACTTTCGGTCCTGAACAGTGTTCCTACCCCATATTCCCAGTTATGCTGGAGCAGTCCCCTTGCACAGTAAGTGTGTGCACCAACTCTGACGCCACAGTTTCCAATGGACACTGGATATTGATTCCTGAATTTGAAGAATCTAAAGGAAATCTGACTGTGGAAATAAAACCAGTTGCCATTGAACTGGGTCTGACTCATGTTGACTCCCCTGCGTGTCAGAGAACTGTGCTCCGTGGTAGTTTCTGATGGCTGAGTTTTTGGATGCTGATTCCCAGGGCTTTCTTCTAAGGTGAATCTGATGCACTAACTTTCAGTTAGCAGCTGAACGTATTAACCATTCACACCCCACGGGGACTTTGAACTAGGGAAACGCAAGCTGAAAACCGTGCACCACGACCCAGAGGTAGCCGGAGAAACAAGTAGTGGGGCGGTGCTCTTACTGTGGAAGAAGACTTCCTGTGCTTTGGTGCATATGTAGTTAGTTGTCTGTTTAACCGAAATCCGATTTGATCCAGCTTCACGTTCTAGGACCCGAACCTCAGGAATGCTGCCCTCTTTCGAGGCAGGCAGAAGGACTCCTCGACGTGGTTTCTCACTGCCTCAGTGGGATGGGATTCCCACCTCTTCACTCCCTTCTGCACCAAGAACCGTGCAGGAGGAGACAAGGAGACTCTCAGCTCCGGCTCTGTGATGCGCGTCTTCATCACAGTCGGGATGCTCAGGCCCCGGAGGGGATTTAATAGCCGGTCTTTCCCTCACGAAAATGAAACGATGTGAAGTGATATGTCTCAGCAAAAGAGGGCCGATGACACCACTCTCATCACCTATTGATGAACAAAGCTGAATTTTAGATTACACAGATAAGCGATTCTGCATGAAAGGAAGGATTGTGTCTCTGGAGGGAATCCAGCCTGGCTGCACTGTACCCCTTCAGTACACATGGCTGGGACTGCTGAGGGCGTCATTGTCCTGGAGCACCAGGAAAGGGCCCGAGGGTGGGGGGTGGGGGTGGGCAGCACCTGTGCAGAGATCATGGGAGATGGCAGGACTGTGGACCCAGACACCCCTGCTTCGCTGTGCTTTACTGAGGGCTTCCGGATAGGACGTCCCTGTTTTGTTCTGCTGTGCGTTTATTCCTCCCTGAGATGAAGTTGCAGGTTACTTTTGTTAAATCGGTGGTGTCATGCTGTAGCTGCAATCTGGGAGATTTCTAAACATGCCCAGGAGAACGACTGAATCAGCCTATTTTAATATGACTGGAATTCTACTACTAGTGGGAAAATGGAATGCAGAGGAGAGTAAGGAGAAGAGGGGGAAAGAGATGGCAAGGATGGGGGAACGAGTGAGTGGGGGCTCAAGACTGCTAAGAAGTTGGTTTAGGGGAAGGATGTGGAAGCAGAAAACACTTTTGTATACAAGGATTGTCTGAATTTGCTTAATGCCAACCATTTTTTTTTTTTTTTTGGTCAAGGGTCAATTAAATTAAGATTTTCAGTAAACATACATGGTGTTTTGAAAGTTTCCACCCTGATATATGTATTCTATGAACCCCTTTATTTTTATATTAATTTTTAACCAATATCACAAAGCAATTTGAGTGTAAATTTTTGGAAGAGAAACTAATTTGCACTCTAGAATTTCATCTATAGCCAAATGCACTGCTGTCTGTCAGTTTCAACTCATAGGGACTCTATAAGCACAATAAAATTAAAAATTTATATGTATTTTATGTGGAACCCCTGGTAGCATGGTGGATGAGTGCTATGGCTGCTAACCAACAGGTCGGCAGTTCAAATTCCCCAGGCGCTCCTTGGGAAATCTATGAAGCACTTAAACTCTGTCCCTAGGATCTCTATGAGTTGGAACTGACTCAACAGCGGTGAATTCGGTTGAGAATATGCATGGTAAAACATACATATGCTCAGCAATTCAACCGTTTCTATGTGTACAATTCACTGACACTGATGACATTTCTCACTCACTTTTCTGAGTTGTTCCTCCTCTGTTAATGTAAACTCACTGTCCCCCTAGGATTCTTATCTTATCTTCTAAGTTGCTGTTGTTCATTTGATCCCGTACAGATAATTTTTAAAAGAACGTAATGCTCAAGGCAGACACCTTTTTACTAGTTAAGCTAAACTATTGCTTGGTTTTAAGATAACTTCAAGGGGATATATTTGCTTTAAGTTTTAAAGATTATCTTAGGCAATAATTTCATGGATTCAGCCAGCCCCCTTAGCTCTATAAAGTCAGGAGTTTTCAAAAATTTGAGATTTTGCTCTGCCTTTTCCCCTTTTTGATTAGGATTCTTCTGTGGAACTGTCATGGATTGAATTGTATCCTCCCAAGAATGTAGCAATTTGGTTAAGGGGCCATGATTCCTGGTATTGTGTTGTGTTCCTCTATGTTGTAAACCCTGCCTGTGTGATGTCAGTGAGGGAGGAGGATGGGTCGCAGCTGTGCTGGTGCTGCAGAACTCAATGTGTAAGGCTGTGTTGTGCCTTGAGGCAATCTCTTGGGCTAAAACAGAAAGGGAAACAAGCAGAGAAAGGCAGATCTCTTGCCACCAAGAAGCAGTGCCGGGAACAGAGTGTATCCTTTGGAAAGAACCCAGGGTCATTTCACTCAGGAGCTCCCGGTCCTGGGAAAGGTTGACAACAAGGGCTTTTCTCCAGAGCTGACACAGAGAGCCTTCCCCCGGAGCTGACATCCTGACTTTGGACTTTAGCCTGTAGGACTGTGACAGAATAAAATTTCTCTTTTTAAAGCCATCCATTTGTGGTATTTCTGTTCAAGCAGCACTAGATGACTAAAGAAAACCTTGGTGGCCCAGTGACTAGGTGCCACAGCTGATAGTCAGAAGGCTTGCAGTTCAAACCCAGCAGGCCATCCAAGGGAGCACTTATACTCTGTCTTATAGGTTTGCTGTGAGTTGGAATCCATGCAATGGCAGCAGGCTTGGTTTGGTTTTGGATGACTAAAACAAGAACCTTTTATCAAAATGTTCACTAATGGTTAACCAAACCACTGCCAGCCACCAAATCAATGCCAACTCATAGTGATCCTACAGGATACAGTAGAACTGCCCCATTGGGTTTCTAAGGAAGAGCTGGTGGGATTCAAACTGTCAGCCTTTTTGGATTGGCAGCTGAGTTCTTAACAACTGCCCTACCACTGCATTTTTAGAAAGGACTCTGGGAAGACTCCTTGGTTGATGGGACAGTTGAAGTGGAACTGCCCTACCTCTCCCTTGACCATAGATCGGATTTGGGTCTTAGCTTACTTAGGTTTTAATTGCAGGGCTAATTTCTGAGTGTGTCTTTTCACCCATAAAATGAAGATAGTGACTTCTCTCACCTCACAGGACTCTAGTCAAGCTTATATGAAGCACTCAGCACTCTGCTCAGCATCTAGCAATCCCTCAGTGATGAATAGCAGTTGAATCCATTGCGTCTGGGTGGTAGCAAACAGTTAAATGCATCTGGTTGCTAACTGAAAGGTTGAAGGTTCGAGTCCACCCAGAGTCACCGCAAAAGAAAGGCCTGGTGGTCTGTTTCAGAAAAACCAGCCATTCGAAACCCCATGAACTACAGTTTACCCTGCCACACATGAGTTAGCCACGAGTTGGAATCAACTAGAAGGCAACTGGTTTAGTGTGCTGATTACTAACAGGGTGGGTGAGTCTCTGTGGGGAGAAAGTCACAGGCAGCAAAGTGGCTGGAGGTCATCTAGGAGCTGAAGGCTGATGGTACCCTCAGGTGAGGAATATGTGGGACTTGTAGATTTCAGAGGTGATAGCGGGTTCAGTGCTGTATACACTGAATGTGAGGTTTCAGTGGGATATTTTGCTGTATTCTTTTGGGGCAGGAAAGCAAAAAGTAAAGGCAAAGAGCAAAGTCTCAGAAGTGGATCTTGTCAGTACTGCAAAGGGAGTGTCTTCCATTTATGCCAAAGTCATACTTCCTGAAAGCCACAGCTCACAGACCCCTGCCCCTCAGGGCTACCTGCCTCAAGTGACTTTACACTCAGTCAAACTCTTATTCTCCACGCTAGTGGAAATCCTGGTGGTGTTGTGGTTAAGTGATACAGCTGCTAACCAAAGGGTTGGCAGTTTGAATCTGCCATGTGCTCCTTGGAAACTCTATGAGGCAATTCTACTCTGTTCTATTGAGTTACTTTGAGTCAGAATTGACTCAGTGGCTTATAGGGCTGCTGTGTGTAATGGGTTTGGGTTTTGGGTTTATGTCTAAATGAGGAACTGATGGAGAGTACTACAGATATATTAGCCTAGTGTGACCTTAAATAATGTGGAGCACAAGAATATGAGGAAGAAACGTCTGGATGCTGTCCACACTAGTGATCTGAGCTCCCTTGGGTGTCCTCTTTGACCTTGGTTTGCTCCTTTGTAAAACAAGGACTTCAGATAATTCTGCAAAATCCCTTTATGATCTCTCACTTCATTCTGTGTTTAACATTAATCCACTCAACAGGGTTCTTTCTTTAATGTGCTCTTTCGCTCAGGACACAGTTTTGCATACGAGTATATACTACGTGCAACTTATGAGTAGGCACTTGGTACAGAGATGTAAATAAGCCAATTTCTGTCTAGTTAGTGTATTAGGTGGTGAGCAAATAACTTTACTCTCTGTTGGTAGTTTATGTGAATTGTTATGGCAGCATTAATTGAAAAGCACACTCAACATTGCCCTTTTCTCTGTGGCTATACCAGGGCTGGAGAAGACCTACTTTGGAGGTGTTCACTGCATTGACCTGTAAATATCAGATGCTGTCACCTGTGGCTACACTCACCTGGTACCTGAAAGCCACGTATAGTGACACCCAGGATCACATTAGGATGATGCAGGTGTTTTGAGGTCAGTAGATGAGGTCTTCTTGTGTTCGTTAATGGCTTGTTGCTCTACATGCAGTCTAGTACAAACAGTGATGTATCTGTTAGGGCTGCCTCCTTTTTCTGGATGGCTGATGGGGTTAGCAGATGCCTGCTTTGATGGAAAGAAAGCATTGCCTTTACCTGTCCCTGTGGTGTAGTATGACCGTGTTTATACAATGTTCACAGCAATACACACTACAGCGAGTAGCCCCTGGGTCTCAGTTTCCTTTTAGTCACTGAAAAGAGGGCAGATTTTGGCTCAGATACTTTTAATATGGTGCTATTGTAGAGTTGGAACATTATTTCTGCCTCTTCTAATTTGTTCATGGTGCTGTGTAAAAGCAATACAAATGCCTCATATTTTCAGGTTTATGAAAAAAGAGCAAAGATATTCCACATGAGAACATGACCAGTATTCTTTTATGGGATGAGAGGGGGTCCCTATGCCCGCATATATTAAAGTGTGCACCTGCCTTCAATAAGTCCCAATCAGCATATGTCAGTGAGCTACAATGCCAAAATTTGCTTGTAAATCAAGAATAAAAAGAGCAGACTTGTTTCTGGGCAAGGGAAAAAATGAAGATGGAGATGTATTTGTGAGCTGAAAATATTCAGTTGAGTTCATGAAATACTCTGAAAGATATGTAGCATGTGTAGTAGTTTTCAGATTTTAATAATTTGAAAAATAATCATAGCCATCCTCTATAATCCATTTGCTAAAGCTACAATGTCATGTGGTAACGTACTATTTAAAAAAAAAAATTCTTCACAGAAAACAAGAGAGCAAATGGAGCTAATCAGCACAGCCCATCACCTAATCAATCCATTTAAAATTTACTAAGGAAAGCGATCGCATTGTCCTGGTGACTCCCATTTATCCATTTCCTTCAACCTGATTCATAGTCCTGGTGGAGGTCATAAGACTCACAGGTAGTGTGACGACAGTTTCCAACAGCTCAGTGAATAATAATCAGTGGCTAGCTCTTTGTGTGTGCACGTGTACGTGTGTGTGTGTGCATGCGCACATGCACAAGTATTTACTTTTTTATTTGTATTGCTATTTGAGGCTGAGAGTTAGAGTAGGCACACAGCCTCTGGAAAAAGAGATTTATCGGCAATCTGTAATTTTCTGAGACTGGGAGAAAAGGGAAGGGGAAAGTAAGGGAGAAAAGAATTAGAACACGGGGAGCTATTATTTCTAGAAGCTCGGACCCATGCAAGTTCAGCCAGGCTGCTCCACAGGGCAGGAGCTGCGGAAGCCTTTGAGAGATAAGAAACTGAATGTGAACGGGGTGCTTTTGATGGAAGTGGAAAGGAAGATCTGCAAATTCACCTAGTTAACTTAGACTTGATGAGCCCAGGCAGTGTCTAAAGCTTTCTTTTGTCATCCACGGGCCGTAAGCCAAGGGGTGCAGAGTGCTGCAGCTGTGACGTTGAACCTACATCAGTCCTTGGTTCTCAGTCTGGGCAGCTGAGTGCAACTGGGAGCACTTCTGCCCAGCAGCTGCACCTGCGCAAATCTGATGTCCAGCAAGTTTCCCAGAGCTTCTCTTTACACCAGCTGCCTCCCAACCTGAATCTTAGTGTTTACTCATGTTATGGAAAGAAATTTCCTGGGAAATGCAAAATACATTGTTCGTCAGCTTCTGTTGGCTACTATTTATAATCACTAAAGGCAGTTTATACCCAGATTTTACTTGGGAAGTACCCTCAGGCGGTAGGAGGGCATTTGTGGCTGGATTTCATACTTGGGACTCTAAATCAGTACTCTTGGGTTTTCTTTTCCCATCAGTGGAGTGTTAGGGGCCTGTCATGTGCTGGGCCACCTTCAAACTGTACGTTAATTGTAATGAGAGCTCTACAGTGCAAACCATAGACGACATGTTTGGGACATGTAATGAAAACTCCCTTTGGTTGCAACGTGGAATTGGTCACAATAGGAAAGCATACTGGCAAAAGTATCAACACATTATTAGCTATTGTCATAAGCAAGACCTTCCCACGAATTTGAGAACAGTGACACTTTAAATCTCTCAAAGTGCTCACCTCCTTCGTCTCCTGTGATAGGACAGAGAGCTGTAGACCTGCTGACTTCTCAGTGTGTTGATGAGTGGCAGTCTGGTGGAGACACGTCCCTGAGAATGTGGGTGAGTGGGGCTCTGGCCACTGATAGCCCAGGAGGCTGTATGCTCCCACCAGGGAATGTGCTGGCAAGTGGTTCAAAACTGGTGAGGACCTGTGTCTGAATTCTGGGTCTGTTCCTGTGATCAAGGTGGTTCACCTCAGGTAGCTCTTGTTTTTTCATCCGACTCTAGCCATCAGAGTTGGCTCTGTATGTCAGAGTAGAATTGTGCTACCTCTCCCATTATTAGTTGCCAGCTTGGGTGGTCCACTTTGTGGAAAGGCAGTAAGAGGGACAAGAGCTTGGGGCCTTTATCTGTGGCTTTGTTCAAACACAGTTCTTTGTGACAAGACCATTCTAGCGCATTCAGTAAACACTACGTACTTGCTGTGTACCAGGTACGAGCCTACGCTCTGGGGATATACCCCCCAAAAAACCAACCAAACAAAAAAACCAAACCCAGTGCCATTGAGTTGATGCCAACTCATAGTGACACTATATGACACAGTAGAATTGCCCCGTAGTGTTTCCAAGGACTGCCTAGTGGATTTGAACTGCTGAACTTTGGTTAATAGCCGTAGCACTTAACAACTATGTCTTCAGAGTTTCCAAGCTCTAGGGATATCCTACTGCTGTCAAGTCAGGTCAGACTCATAGTAACCCTAGAGGTCAGAGTAGAACTTCCCTATAGAGTTTCCAAGGAGCACCTAGTAGATTTGAACTGCTGACCTTTTGGTTGGCAGATGTAGCACTTAACCTACTATGCCTCCAGGGTTTCCATCTGGGGGTATAGTAAGAAGCATCGCTGAGTGCACATTCTAACGTGGGGGCAGATAAATAAGTATGTGATATGTCATAGGGGAGTGAGCACTGTAGAGAGAACTCAAGAAGGGCAAAGGGGCAGGGAATCTGGACAAGGGGTGTGCCATGCATTGAACTGTGTCCCCTCGGAAATGTGTATCAGTTTGGCTAGGCCAAGATTCTGGATGTGGCATGAATATTCACATGGGTTGTAAATCCTGCCTGTATGATGTTAACGGATGGCAATTGTGTTAGTGAGGGAGAACTCAACCTACCAGCTTGGACTGTGTCTTGAGGCAGTCTCCGGGGGGATAAAAGGAAGGAGAAAGAAGCAGAGAGGTGGGAACCTCACACCACCGAGACAGAATCCCTGGCAGCTGAGCATGTTCTTTGGACTTGGAGTTGGGCCTGAGAAGCTCCCAGTCCAAGGGCAAGGACCTGCCTCCAGATTCAACAGAGAAAGCCTTTCCCTGGGGCTGACACCTTGAATTTGGACTTGTAGCCTACTTTCCTATGAGAACATAAATTTCTCTTTGGTAAAGCCCCCCACTTGTGATATTTTCTGTTACAACAGCACTAGATGACTGTGACAAGGTGTGAAGTGGTACTTTATATAGGGTCTTTGGGGAAGGTGTCTCTGGTCTGGAGGCATCTGAACAGGAGCAAGAAGGAAGGTGGCCATGCAGATACCCAAGGGAGGGACATCTCAGCACAGTGAATGGCATGTGCAGTGGCCCTGGAGCAGCAGCTAACTTGGTGTACCTGACAACTCTCTAGAAATGTGATATGGCAAGAAGCAGAGTGAGCTGGTGGCTGGTGACTTCACAAAGGAATCAGGGGTGAGGGCTGGATGAGAAAAATCACTGAAGGATTTGGGCTTTTTTTTCTGGGTGGGATGGGTGCACTTGGATTGGCGAGTTTTCAAAAGATAGAGCAAAGAGATCTATTAGAGGTAGTTGTCGTAATCAAGGTGAAAGCTGATGACAGTTTGGAACAGGTGGCAGTGGTGGGGATGGTGAGAAGTGATCAGTTGTGGGATCTGTTTAGAATTTGAAGCTAAAGTTGACAGCAATTGTAGGTGCATTGGAGGTAGAATATGTGAGCAGGAGAGTAGTTAAAGATGACTAATTTTTGGCCTGAGCACTGACATAGTCATGTTGGTGTTTCAGAGGCAGGGACACTTATGAGAAGAGTGGTTTGTGTGTATGGCTTTGGACACACTCATATTGGGATGCCTACTGCTGAAGAGGACCTGCCAAGAGGGCAGTCAGGTCTCTGAAGACCACGGGGAGACTAGCAAAGAACACCAGAATTTGACTGGGCAGATGAGGAAAGAGTTAGAGCTTGCTGTGGCAGAACGGAGCTGAAGTAATTTTGCCAACAACTGTTAACTCTTTAGCTGTCACTGCCTCGCCTTCTTTCCAAACTACAGAGGGGTCCTCCTCGAGTGCCCATCAACAAGGCTGGAGACAGAGGTGACAGGAGAGTTAATGTAGAAGAGAGTGTAGAAAAAAGACCAAAATCCCCAGTAACCTTGCAGAGTTGCCAAGCAGAGTAGGGAGAGAGGGAAAGAAGTGTCTTTAAGTGACCACAAAGAAGGAAAGTTCTATTCTCTCACCCCCAGCAGCTTCAAGCATTAGAAAGGAAAGAAACCAGCCAGTGACTTCAGGCGAGCAGTGGTGGTTCAAAGGAGCCCTGGTGGTGCAGTGGTTAAGTGCTCAGTTGCTAACCTAAAGGTCAGTGGTTGGAGCCTCCCAGCTGCTTGCTCCCTGGGGGAAAAAGACGTGGCAGTTTACTTCTGTGAAGATTGCAGCCTTTGGAACCCTGTGGGACAGTTCCATTCTGGTTTGTAAGGTTACTGCAAGTGGAAATCAGTTTGACAGTAATGGGTTTGGTTTGGGCTTTGTAGTGGCTCAGTGATAGAGATTTCAGTGTGCGTGCAGGAGACCCAAGATTCAATTCCTAGACAAGACCTCTGTCAGTAGGACTCCCATGTTGCTGTGAGGCTGGACAGATTTCATGTGGAGCTTCCAGATTATAATGGATGAAGAAGAAAGGTCTACAATCTGCTTCTGAAGATGAGCCGGTGAAATCCCAGTGGATCACAACGGCCCCCTCCACAGTCGTTGGAGGCAGCACTTCCTTCCACTGTGCTCGGGGTTCCTGTGAGTCAGGGGCAGACTTGATGGCAGCTAACAACTACAGCAGTGACAACAACGGGCAGTCTACTGGGGTGGCGTGTGACCCAGACTCTGTATTGCTCAGTGGTCTTCCCACTTGGTCTTTACCTGAAGATGCTGACGGCTTCATATCTACAGATGGATCTGAAGAATAATAATTTTCTTGGCTTGACAGAAATATTTTGAAAATAAATATGCTCAATGCACTGTAGCTGAGAATCATTTCACAGGTTGGTGGTTATGGTGGTGGCTTAGTCTGTGGAAAAGAAAATCCAGAATCACGATGCAACAGTGTCCCTCAGAGAGTCAAACTGGAGGTGGTAAGAGAGCTGTGTAAATAGACACCAAGTCTGCCCATAGCACTGGCTTCTTGAACTGAAGCTATAGAAAAACATTTGAAAACTACATTTTCGAAAACAAGAACCCTGAGAATTTTTGTGTCTTTAAAATTACGATTGTGACCCTATGATTCATAATGTCACCACCATGCTCCAACAATAGATTGCTTATCAAAGTTAAGCTGGGAAAAGATTTAGTGTAATACAGAAGAATAATTTCATTAAAAATTAATTTAGAACCAACATATTTTTTTACTGCCTGAAAAAAAGACTCAATTGCCCCAAATGGAGACTCTGGAGAAATCCTTAGATATGTAGATCAATTTCTTCTAGGATTCACACCCCCCCACACCCCCCCCCCACCCCTTTGCATCTCATACTTCACAGCACTCAAGGACACTTTGTAATGTAGGTCACGGCAGGCTTGTTGTCTCTCTGGGAAGCCCTCTCTGTAGCTGAGCCAATGTTGCTGGCATGTCATTGGTCCTTTGCAGGAGAAATGCTCGAGCCTGTGGTCAGTGGGGAGTCCTGTGGAACTGTCACCGGCCTTATTTATGCTCTGTTCCATCTGAATCTCTGTGCATGTGTGCGTGTTTTGATGAGACGTGATGGTGAAACAAAGAACTTGTGACTTAATAGGCCATAGAGGGTAGAATAATTTTTATTTGCAATGACATTATATTCCCAATGTATCTCTGCGAATGAATAATATGGAAATAGTGAGTAACACAGGCAAAAGAATTCTACCAGCTGAGTGGAAAATATTGGATTTGTAGGAAAGAGACCTCATAAGATTTTCCTATTTGCCTTTAAAGAAAGCATCTGTCTATAAAGCAGAAAGGTATAGCTCTCCAGATGTTTTGAAACAATTGGTTATGTATTAAAAATGTAAGCTACTGTTTTGGTCTTTGAAATGGGAAATAAAATGACTTCTGATTGTTTCTAAACCCACAACAGGACTGACATATGTTTCCAATGTCCACGGTCTAGTAGGCATTACAGTCTAACTGTAAATTATGTATCACAAATCGAAAATGAGCTGTCTGAGAGAGGGGAAACGTAGATTGCTGAATGGCATTGTGCTTGCAGTATTTAAGGCATGCATTCGCACACTTACAGTCCTTAATTTTCTCACTAAAATTTTTAGTTGCATCCCTAAAGCTGAAAAAAGTCCCACGGGTTAGGAATAGACTGTGGAAAGAGTCGGGTAAATGAAAATATTGGGGACCACCTAGAGCGTGACCCCTGCTCGGATGAAAGGGCTTGAAGTCGCGGGAACGTCTGCCATAGGCTGCGGCTTCAGCCCGAGCAACCCGCCTTCGGGTAACGACCAGAACACAGCCCGCGCCGGCAGTGCTGCTCCACGGATTTTGGAATCTGTATCATTTATTTTATTTGATTCTACTTTTGTGCTCAAATATTGTTGTGAGTGTCTATTTCAACTTGGTGGTTTAAAATGGCTAGAGGACCCAGCCAAGTTAGTGGCGTCTTAAAGTCGCCTTTAGTCCCGTTTATGTTCACTGGGATTTCCAGGGTCCCTCCAACTCTTTTGTTTTTTACGTTTGAGGCTCTGTTTCTCTTTTCACTCTTACGCATGAATCTGTAGTCAGTAGCTGTCGCAGAAAAGGATTTTTTCTTCTTTTTACCTTTTTTTTTTTTGGCTTTTAGAGCTCTTGAAATGAACCAAAAAATTCCCGGTGTTCTAGACAAAAGAGGCAAAAAAAAAAGTAATTATCTTTTTAATCACCACATAAATCTCCAGACATTTTTTCAGTGTTAGGTGGCCATTGAAATAGTTTCTATTTCTTCTCATTCCTATTTGATAAAAAAATAAATAAATAACCCTAAATTTAAATAACAGCAATCCCTGAACATTCTAATATCTATCCATCATCCGCATTACAAATGAGAGCGCTATATTACACAGGGTTAGGGGCAGAATGAAGTAAGTGCTATCTTGGTTAATTAGCTACAAAATCCATAAAAGGACAGGGCAAATTAGAATCAAATTTGGAAGCATTTATTTCTTACTGGTGCAATTCATTTTTCCAATTACGTAAAAATTCAAAACAGACCCACCTACTTTGTGGACTGGGTTTTCATGCGGCTGTGATGCAGTTGGTGTTGTGGCGTCCAGGCTGCGGCAGTCCTGACGCCATCTGATGAGATTTCCTGACTAGGGTGCACACCGGGGCTGCCCACCTCAAGGCGCTTTTGGCATTTCCATTAAAGACGCAGACTGTCTAGAGCAAATGGGTTTTCCATGAATATTTGTCTCTGAGCTGCACGTCCTGGCTGGCAGCTTGGTGGAGGCTGGGTCTCTTCTTGCAGGTGCCTGCAGCTTTCTATCAGGCTATGTCTGGACACATGAACGTGTGTGCGAGGAAGGGGCATTTACTTTTATGTGTGCACACGGCTATACAGAGCCACACATGTACATTGCTGTGTGTTTCTCACATAGTACATTAATCTGGAACACAGACATCTTTTTGAGTGAACTTTGTTCCAAAAATGTGTTGGAGAGTTCTGGTCTTTGCCCATGCTGCTAGCGTCAGTACCACTGGAGAGTGAGGAGTCGTGTGGGGTCCTCTGGAGAGGCCTCTGCTCTGTGATGGGTACAGGAGACCTGGTGATAGGAAAGCTGATTGTGCCTATAGCCAGCACAGAGAGGAGAAGACAGGCCCTGAGCGCTGGTTGCCGCCTGTGAAGCTCGTGGCCTCCCAGAATTATGTCAGAGGCCCTGTGAAGCCTACCTTTACCCATTTTGTTCAGCTTGTTAAGCCCTGAATAGTTATTTGTTATCTCTGTAGGTTAATTGCTGTTGCTCTTCCCTGTATTCCTGTCTTCCCTTTTTGTTTGGTTGTTTGTGTTTGTTTATCTCGTTGAAGTTGCAGTGGACATTTTTTTCTTTCTTTAGCTCACAATAAAACTAAACCAAACCAGTTAACATCAAGCTGACTCCCAACTTCTGGGAACCCTACGTGTGTCAGAGCAGAACTGTGCCTGCCCCATAGGCTTTTCAGTGGCTCACATTTCAGAAGCAGGTTGGCAGATTTTTTTTCTGAGGCACTGCTGGGTGGACTTAGCCGCCAACCGTGTTAGCTGTCGGGGCTACACAGAGACCCCCTCTGGCTGGTGACAAGCCCCCTCATTGCCCCACCCAAGCTGTTAGCCTGTCTGTAGAGCGAGGACTGGGCACTTGCCTTGACCTGACTCACCTGGGGTTCATGCCAGAGAATTTGGGATTGAGACTGGGAAGTCCAGTCCCTAAGCAGCTGACTGGTTCTGTGATGCATTCAGAAACTGTGGGCACTTTATTCTCACAATGTGGCCTGAAGAGAAGGGGACTGGTTTAGAGAGAATGAGAGAGAGAGAGGGAGAGAGAGAGAAGTTGGAAGAGGAGGAGGAGGAGGAGGAGGAGGAGAAGAGGGGTGGAAGAGGAAGAGAAGGAGGCAGGCAATGAGTAGAGACAAAACTGTGAGAGCCCAGACAATCTTCCAGCTTCTACTTCTGGAATCTCTAGATACATTCTGGCTGGAGGTTTAAGGATACAGCATTTCTTACTTCTCACAAATGTCTTCCTTGCTGTTAATTGTCACTCAAGTGTATTTTAGTTACCTGCATCCACGTGAAGCTTTACTAATCTGTTGGTGGTGTACAGACTATCTGCCTCCTGATGGACCAACCCCTGCCCCTCTCTTGGGGCCCTGTATAAACAGAGAAATCAAGACATGGGAGAGTGAGTGACCTCAGCACACAGCAGTGGCCTTAGTCAGCCTTAGTACTGCTGGGAGCCCAGCTCATGCTCAGCAATGATCTTTCCACAGACTTGGGCAAAGGTAAGGGTCAAACAAAGTGGAAAAAGCCAGGAGTGGGATGTCATTCCAACATGGAGGGACAAATTCTTCTTTTAATGAGAACATTTCACAGTTTAGGAAAACTGGATCCTGGGGTACCCATGTAACATAGAATGTCTTGAAAGAATGGGCTTTTAAGTCACAAAAGCTGGGAATCCTCACATGTTTTCTGGGGAAGGGATTCCAAACAGCTTCTTTCAGGCCTTGGGGTTAATGTGGGCTTGGCAGGGAAAGAAGGCTAGAGGGGAGATGATAGGGAGGTGGGGTCCCCAAATATCAGCACCCTGACAATGACAGGCAGTCATGCAATCAACCTCTGATTGCAGGGTTGGGATCATTTCATAGTGGTGGAAACTGGAGACGTGACCACACATGTGACTTTTGCGAGATGGTGCCAGTGGCAGCGGAGATGGGACAGACCTCAGCACTGGAAACTGCCAGTTGTACCCACTGTGGATGGTGCCACATCCAACAAGGTAGAGGTAGAGGGAAGATAAGATGATGGTAGTTGATTTCCCTAACCCCTCCTCTGGGACCTAGCAGGACAGTCTGTGGCAGTGCAGGACATTTAAGGCCCAATGAGCAGCCCGACCTCAGTGTATGGATAGACCTGGCCACCACGACAGCAAACCCAAAGAGTTCCTGATCCATTGCTAGCTGTGGAATCCCTGGGTGGTACAAATGGTTAACACTCTTGCTGCTGACTCAAAGTTCTGAGGTTCAAGTCCACCCAGAATCACCTCAAGAGAAAGGTGAGCTACTTCTGAAAAAAGAGCCATTGAAAACCTGTGGACTGCAGTTGCACTCTGATACATACTGGGTTGCCGTGAGTCGGGGTCAATTCCACGGTAACTTTTTCTCCTTAAGCTTACAGGATGTCCACCTAACCCACTTATCAACTCCTTATCTTCTCTGCATGTTCCGTTGTTCCCATAACCCCAGAGTACTCTTCTCTTACCTCATTTTTATGTTAGTTTTTAGTTGTTAAATGCTCCCAGCCATTCTGGCGTGACCTATTCCACAGAACCAGAACAAAATCAAAACCCAAACCTGCTGCCATCGAGTCGCTTCCAACAGAGACCCTGTAGGACAGCATGTAACTTCCCTGTAGGATTTTCAAGGCTGTAATGTTTTTCTCAAGGAACAGCTGATGGATTTGAACCCTTGACCTTATGCTTTGCAGCTGAGTGCTTAATCTCTGCACCACTAGGACTTCTAAATCAGAAGAAAGACATGCTCTCCTGTGTTGGAGGCTGTACTTGGAGGTCCTTAGTCCTGAGCACTGTTTTGTCTCCTGTCCTTGCAGCAGATATAAGTGCTGGAATTCCGGGAATGTTTTTGGAGGGTTCCAGAAATGGTCAACGTCTGCTCACATGCTGCATATAGCTTGAAAGAAACATTGGCTTAAGCTGAGGAGACCTAAACAGCTGCCTGCGCTTTCCTACACACACTGGTTCCCATGAAACCCAAGAGCATTAACAAAGACGGGAGAGGCCCAATATAATAAGCATCTCGCTGACGTACTCCCTGACTTTCATTAGATCTATGACACCTAGCCAGGTGCTCATTTACAGGGCCTAATTGCTGAGGTTTCAGGCCAATATGTGTGATTATAAGGAAGTTCCAGAAATACGTGCAGTGTGGAGGCAGTTGGCTTGAGCACTCCGGGAAGAATGGCACAGGACAAAGGCTTGGAACAGACATAACATATTGCTCAGAATTTTAAAATTTTGTCTGTAATTGAGTACTTTGGAGTTAGATGTAGTGTGGAATGGCCATCACAGATACCACTGGTGTCTTTTCACAGGACACAGAAAGCTGACTGTGTGAAAACAGTCAGCAGGGATAGGAGGGGGTGGGGCAGGGCAGGGTGTTGGACATGTACCTCAAGTATTCACCGGTTTCATAAGAGGGTATCTTAGTAATCTACTCCTGTTATAACAGAGATAACACAGTGAGTTACTTTAACAAACTGAAATTTATTTTCTCTCAGTTTAGGAGGCTAGAAGTCCAGATTCAGGATGCCAGCTCTAGGGAGGAATCTTGTCTTCTAGGTGTACTTACCTGGAAGATCTCTGCATGGCGTCTATCTTTCCCCACTTCCTGTTTTCGCCTCTGTGCCTAGTCTACTTCTTTTATAGCTCGGTGATTGGCTTGAGACACACACCCTGTACTGATCTAACCTCCTTAATGTGCAGACAAACCTCTATTCTCAGATGGGATTACATCCACAAGTATAGGGTTTATGATTTGCAAAGTGTATTTGGGGGGACACAGGTTGTCACAGGTATTGTCGAGGTTGGCAGTAGCGCTGAAGCTCATGGTAGGCAAGAATTCAGGAGACTTTCTGGAAGGTCAAGGAGTCTCTGAATGGTACTGACAGGTCATGTGATCAGCTGGTAACTGGAAAGTCAGTGTTTCAAGTCCCTCCAAAAGTGCCTGGAGACAAAGGGTAGGTGATCTCCTTCTGAGAAGTCCTGCAAAGCAGTTTTGCTTGGACATACGAGTCAGAGAGAACTCAGTGGCAGAGAAAACTGCTGTTACAACAGAGATACCACAGTGAGTTACTTTAACAAACTGAAATTTATTTTCTCTTAGTTTAGGAGACTAGAAGTCCAGATTCAGGATGCCAGCAGAGAGATCAAACTGGGTTTTTCATATGAAATTTTGTGGACGTTTCTGGGGCCTCAGCTTGGTATGGGCTAACATTTCACTAGTGATGCCTTTTCAATGGGCAAATGCCTGTTCTTCACGGTTGTCAGAATTAACATCTAAAGAATTGATGTAACTAACTGATGCTCAATGTTGACTCATTGCTGAGGTTGCTGTGTATATTTAAGGATCAGCAGTACTATCTCAGTGAGTCCTGATGGCGTAGTGGTTAAGGATTTGGCTGTTAACTGAAAGATCAGGGGTTCAAATCCAGCCAGCAGCTCCTCTAAGATTACAGCCTAGGAAACTCTCTGGAACAGTTTTACGCTGTCCTGTTGGGTTGCTGTGAATAGTATCAATGGGACCGCACCCAACAACAATACTTTCTCAAGGGGACCAGGCAACAAGGAAGAGCCAGTGGTTTGCATTTGCTTCTCCTCTTTTCGACCCTGTAACTGAGTGTGTGAGAAAATACCTCGTCACTAAGACTTGCAGGGAGGAAGAGAAACTAGAAAATTTCAATAGTCCTTGTGAGGGAGATATGTTTCGTGTGTTCGTGCTAGGAGATTCTTTCCAGGTGGAGGGAGACATTAAAATAGTCTGTCTTGAGGATAGCGAAGTGAAGGAGAAAAAGGGGGAAGCAAAGCCTTTATTATCAGGCTTGCTGGCCAGCAGGCAGAGGGAACAAGGCAGGCTGATTGGAGCATTTTGGCTGTGAAAGTGTTTCTGAGGTCTGTGTCAAGGTGCAGAAGGAAAGATTCCAGGAAGCCACAGCAGGAAAAGCAATTTGAAGACGAGGTGCATGTGCAGCCTAACCCGGGACGTTCAGTGTCTCTGCCTTCTTGTCTGGGCAGCCGCAAGCTGTGTGCCGGGTTATTTTTAGCTCTGATGATCGTCGAGTGCTATTGTAACACCTCTTGCCAGTGCATGCGTAACACGAAGACACACTGTAGACAAAGCCTATTTTTAAGAAGAGAATGGTGGTATAAAAGTTATGACCCAAACAGTTACATCTTGTGACTACATTCTAGAACTCTGTCTCCAAAACTGTGACTCCTGACTGATACCATCAGCTGCTCCAGTAGTTGGGGCTCACTGGAGAGTCAGCAGACATTCCTCAAACAGCTTTGCAGCAGCCATATTTAATTCTGCTTTCTCTCCATTCAGTTCTCTGAGTTTGCATTGCTATATAAGCTACTCATTTGTTGTTCTTGTTAGCTGCCATTGAAGTGGCCTCCCTCCTGGTTACCCATGTATGACGTCTGGTCCTGTGCCATCCCAATAATTTGCCGTGGACTGGACTGTTATGATCCGTACGGCTTTCATTGGCTGATTTTCAGAAGCAGATCTCTAGACCTCACTTCCTAGTCCTGAGTTTGGGAGCCCCTCTGAAACTTGTTCAGCGTCATAGCAACATGTAAGCCTCCAATGAGAAGACTGTACGTGAGGTTCACTGGCCAGGAATTGAACCCAGGTCTCCTGAATGGAAGGGAGGTTCTAGCATTGAAGAACTGCCCTGTGAGCTATTTTGTAAGCTACAGAATGCTGTTTCAAAGAAGGGTCAGTTTTCTCATTACATTTATTAACCTTTTTGATATGGGGAGCCTGAACCCTTTATTAAAGTTGTTTTCTTAAAAACCACCATGTCACTTTTTTCCCAAGCCTTTGTCCAAAGCCTCTGGCTGATGGGTGTGGGTCCAGAATCTGTCTGAACTTTGATGGGAGATGCCACATGGGTAAATCAATTCTATGGGGGTGGTTGGAAAGGTCAAAGGTCAAGGACAACAAGAATAAGGAAAATAAAAACTTTGCTATGTTTATGATCAATGATTATTATTGACCTGTGGATGTGCAGAAAGAATAGTTAGCAGAATAATGGCTTTAATTATATCAAGGACATAGGGGTAATGTGAAGAGAAAAAATGTGTTTACTTGTGTACTAAGAGACAGTTGTGTTGTTGGGTGCTATCTAGAGTCGATTCTGACCCACTGTGACCCCTACATACAGAATGAAGTGTTGCCAGCCCGTGCGCCACCCTCACAGTCATTGTTACGATTGGTACCAATTTTGCAGCCAATGACAGTTCATCTCGTTAAGGGATTTCCACTTTTTCAATGACTCTGTATTTTACCAAGCATGATGTGCTTCCCCAGGGACTGGATGTCACTATTCTAATAAACTGTTAAACAGCAAGCCCCCTTGCATTTAAGTGATAGGTCAACACTTTGAAATTATTACCAACCTGTTTCCTTGCCTTGTAAATTTTTGAGATATCTTAAGAAAATGTTAATAAATTCAGCGTTTTTAGAATATATCCTTAAATTTCATTATGATGTTATAAATTATAAGCCTACACTTAGTATCCTACATGGCACAGATATGGAATCTGGGGACGGGGCCTGGAATCTGTGTGTTAATGGCTCTTGTGGTGATTCTGAAGCACAGGGAACTTTGAGATCTGCTATTCTAGGTCAGTGCTTCCGAAAATTCTATATGTATATGAATCATCTGCAGATTCTGTCGAAAGGCAATTTTTATTCCACAGATCTGGAATGGGGCATTTCTAACACTCCAGGATCTTAAATATTTTGGTCACTAAAAATGTGTATCTTCTGTTGTAATTGGATAAAGTAGGATTCTAACTTAAGTACCATTCTACTGTGATTGGAGCTAATGTAAGGCAGTATCTTAAAAAAATAAAAAATCTCCTTGAGTAAACATGGGCTCTGAAGGTGAAAACCTGACGTTCTAATCATGGTTGTTTTTGACTCCTTCTAGATGGCTAGATGGGAAGACAGGTGTCATGGATTAAATTGTTTTCCTTAAAAAATATGTGCGGCAGTTTGGCTGGACCATGACTCCTGGTACTCTGTCATATTTGTCAACGTTGCAAATCCTGCCTCTGCAATGTTAACGAGGGTGGATGGGCAGCAGTTGTGTTGGTGGGGCAGGACTCAATGCGCAAGATTGCTTTGTGCCTTGAGTCAGCCTCTTGAAATAAAAGAAAGAAGCTAGCAGAGGGAGTTAAGGGTCTCATACAACCAACAAGCCAGTAGCAGAGCGCAACCTCTGGAAAGGACCAAGGTCCCTGAACCTCAGAAGCTTCCAGTCTCAGGGAAGACTGATGACAGGGACCTTCCTCCAGATCCAGCAGAGAAAGCCTTCCCCTGGAGCTGATGCCCTAAATTTGGACTTATAGTTTACTGGACTGTGACAAACAAAACTGAAAACCATCCACTAGTGGTATTTCTGTTGAAGCAGCACTAAGTGACTAAGACAACAGGCAACTGTCGACTGTTTTTTGACTCTGACTCACGATGACTACATGTACAACAGAATGAAGTATTGCTGGTTCTGAGCCATCTTCATGACCCTTGGAATGTTTGAGTCCATTATTGCAGCTATGTGTCAACCTGTCTCACCAAGGGTCTCATTTACCCTTACTAGCCTTTTATTTCACCCAACCTGATGTTCTTCTCATGACGTATCCAAAGCAAGGCAGCTGGACGATGTTCTCTTGTGATCCCTATGGTTTTCTTTGGCTGATTTTTGGAAGTAGATCACCAAGACTTTTCTCTTAGCCTGCCTGCGTCTGGAAGGTCCACTGAAACCCATCTAGCATTGGATGGTGCTACTTGTATTCAAAGTACTGTTGGTACAGCTGCCAGCATCACAGCAGTGCATAAGCTACCCTAGTATGACAAATTGACAGATGCATGGTGACTTTGATAAATAGGAGTCATTTAACAACTGTTTACGGAAAGAATGATGGGGACCTGCCAAGGTACACCAAGGGTCCTGTTCCTGAGCAGTGAGACCACATCACTCTGTGGAATCCCTTTTAACCACAGAAAGATGGCAATGGGGCTTGGGAAAGAAGCCAGCACACAGCCGTGACCACAGGGACCTGCTGGAAGAGCCAGGAAGCTTGGCTTTTGAGTCTCTCAGCAGATGCTTCTGTTGCTGTCAACACTTGGCTCATTCTTTCCTCTGGCTTGAATTTGTCTTTTTAATCAAATTTCATTTATTAAATGTCTCTGTGCACTCAGCACCAGTTATATTTGCTAAATCCCATCTCTCCCTCTACACTTTTCTTTTTTTGCTGTAGCTCTGGGAGAAAAATACCTACTGAGGCTGGGCAAGAGTCCATGGAAACCACCTGGGCCACCTTTGCTCACCAGGAGGGAACATGCTCTTCTGTCCTTGGTGGTGCGTTTCACCAAGAGTGTTCCTCCTCTTCTCTCTACCCCACAGCTTTGCATTTCTGATGTTTTCATCCTTTAAGTAAATGTATCGTTTCCTCTGGTTCCCATAGATTCATTTGGATCTCCTCTCATCCCTTTAGGAAACTTTTGCTTGCTGGTATCAGATGCTATTTCTTGCCCAGGAGGGGCACAGTGATTCTCCGGTGGGCCTTTCTTCTGGTTGAGAACATCTAGGCTGTTTGTCCTTGATCTTTTGTAAGTCTCAGGGGAAGCCAGTGTGGGAGAACTAGCTACACAGCAGATTTGCAAGCTCTGTGTCTTCTGCATTAGTGATATTCTGATGCTTGCGAGACTTGGGTGTGGTTTGAAGAAAGCTGGAACTGATGGGTCCTCTGGTCGTCTGGATAATGTGGGAGTAGCTGGACTCCACTGAATGCCAGCCAACCTTTGCTGGGATGATGTGTCAGAGGGCTAACTCTGTTGCCAAGAAGGGACCTTTGTCCCCACTAGCATGCTCTTCCCAAAGAACTGCTTCACACCCCCCACAAGCTGATTCAGTCTGTACAAACAACCTCATAAAACTGAGTTACAAGCTTCTGAAACTTTCGTCAAACCAGTGTGCCGTCCTATATATATGTAGCCCTGAACTGTAAACATCTACTAATACCTTATAAAAAATGCAAAAGGAAATTGTAAAAGGTCCATCTTTCTATTTTTTAAGGTCAGAAAATCTTTGGTTCCACCAGAGATCCAGTAAGTAATACCTGCGGGAAGAAATTCGGAGAACAGTCTATCCCCTCCCCCGATGAAAAAGCTAAGCAGGCCTTACATTCTTTGAGAAACCAAGCAAACGAGAATCAGGCCTTTTCAAGTTAACCCTAACTTTTCTGCCTTGAATGCGTTATGACCTAGTGTTAAATTACAGGAGCGCTTCCATTGTGTAACGTTAGTAATACATTTCTCTGTGACGGAATGCAGCATTCACAATTTGTCAGCCCATTCAGCGCCCTGAAAATTCTACCTCTTGAAAGACAAAAGCATTGAGACCCTCTGACAGCTCTTCACCTGTTCCACATATTTTCTGTAAAGCGTCTATAAAACCTCCACATCAGTGTGCCTGTAAGGATGAGAATTTAATTTTACAAGTAGAGAAATATTCAAAGGAATGTCCCACAGTCAAGTCAACCTACTGTTGGATTTGCAGAATCGTTTTTGAAAATATGATATGTGGACTTTCATTAGCCTGAAAATGCGTGCTATTAAATTTATGGCTTGATTCAGGCCTGTTGTGTGATTCAGTTGTGGTGACTTTGGGGATCATAACTTCCCTGTCTGCTTTCTAAATCTTTATCTAGCGGGAATGTACATTTTCCTGCTTTTTACCTTGAATCAGTCTCATGTTTATGAAGTGTGGCCAGGATCCAGGAAAGTGTCTCCTTGGCTATGCCCAGCACACCCCCAACTACAGGACCTGCAGCGTGGACAAAGCTGATTGACTCCTTAGGCATCCCCTGCAGTGTGGACCAACAGAGGTGAAATGTCACTGGGAGGAAGCTGACTTGCAGTGTGACTGCTAGAGGGACAGTCAAATAAATGCTGGGACGTAGCCCAGTGGCCTGGGGGCTGCCTCTGCTCAGTCCCCAGTCTTGGCACCTCTGGCCTGAGGTCTGTTCTGGGGGCAGGAGACTCACTTAGGGCTAGCTGGGACGTAGGCCCAACACAGTGATTTCTGTGCAGCTGCCCCTACCCCTGATCATGCAGAAGCCTCTGCCAAGGCCTGCCTTCCATTCTCTGGACTGCTGTATATGCACCGCTATCAGGTAGGCCCCTGACTCTTGGCGGCCCCACACACAGCAGAACAAAGCCCTGCCAGGTCCTCTGTCATCCTCATGAGTAGTTGCAGATTGGACTGTTGGAGTCCGTGATGTTTGCACTGCGTAAATTTTAGAAGTAGAACATCCTTCCTTTCTTCCTAGTTCATATTAGTCAGGAAGCTCTGTTGCAGCGTGCTCAGCATTGCACCAGCAGACAGGCCTCCACTGATAGCGGGCAGTAGCTGGGCGTGAGGTCAGTCAGTCAGGAAAGGGACCCGGCTCTCTCTCCTGGAAGGCAAGCATTGTACCACACCCCACCTACTAGCCCTAAATTAAAATTTAAAAACACAGGTAAAACTGAGCATGACTTCCCTTAGAATCCCTGACTTAACCTAAAGTCCTTTTTACTTCTCTTTGAGGACTCCCACTGTCCTTATTGCACCCAATTCAGAGACTTGGCATGAGCACAAGAAGCTTAAGTGACTTCATAGCTTAAATGTAGGACTCCCAGAAAGGAAACCGACCACTCCCTGTCGATGGGATTCTCCATCCTTACTAAGCTAAGCTAATAATAGCTCATGACTTGCTGTATTTTAACTTTATCCCGGTGACCCATGCCAATGGCTGAGTCAAGATGAACTCAAAGGCTGTGGTTAATGTGAAGCTGAAAGAAGTATTTGTTTTCTTAAACGTAATTTGTTTTATTTTTGATGTTGAGAATACACACAGCAAAAATATACACGAAGTCAATGCAGTGATATTGTACAATGCAGTGACATTGATTACATTCTTTGAGTAGTGTAAGCATTCACGTTCTCTGTTTCCACGTTGTTTCTTCCCCATTAACATAAATTCACTGTCCCCTAAGGTTCCTGTCCAGTGTTTTGAATTACTGTTGTCAATTTCATCCCATTTAAGATTGTTCTTAGGAGAGCATAATTCTCAACTGTAAGTTGCTTGTTGTGTTCCATTGCTGTTAAGTTTTAAGAAGACTTCCAGGAATATTTCTGGTTTCAAGTTTAAACATTTCTCTGGGTAATAGTTCAGGGGCTTATCCAGCCTCCATGAGTCTAGGAAGTCTGAATACCATATGAGTTTTAAATTATGTTCTGCATTTTCCCTCTTTTGATCAGATTCTCCTGTAGAGACTTTGATCAAATCACAACCGTATTTCTTGAATGGCCTCTCTCAGTCCCTTTAAATCCTCTTTTGCCAGTCCCTTCTGCTCCGTGTCTGTACCCTTTTTTGTGGACCTGTTATTAGTATACTTCTTATTTTTAAAACGTACATACTGATCTAGTGTTGAATAGTTGTCATATTCAGCTGTGAGGCTGATTCAGTATTCCAGGCACTTAGGACAGTGCCCCATCAAGCTAGAGGCACTCTTGTTTCTAGGGATTCCTGCATTGAAAGTGATAAACTGTTTTTTATCTTTTCTTCTTTAAAGAACCTTAAAGGATACAGCATTTCTGCATTTGATGATGCATGTGACTATTCTTGGATACTGTTTTAAATCCGATAATGGGACTAAACAACAGACTGATAATGACCCCCCAAAATACAGGCTGCTCTTACTGCCTCAATAATTCCCTTGCCTCCAGTAAGCATCCCATGACTGGAGAGGCGTCTCCTGACTGCAACTTCCTGGGAGGTCATCTGTCCCCCTGATTGCCGTGTAATGCCCTTGACCTCATCCATCTGTGGCAAGATGCAGCTGGCTATTTCTGGGTGTAAGAGTGGATTGTGCTGCCCCTTATGGAGAAGAGATGAGAGGCCTGAGAGGGAGAAGCAGCTTGCTAGCCTCGCAAAGACGCAGATCTTGTGAATATGAACTTGCTCTGCAAGCAGGAAAATCATGCAGGGACAGTTTGCAGACTCTGGTTTGTAGCAGTGTGTTGATTTTTGGCCATTTCTTTGAGTTTTCTCAGTATACTCATGAGCTTTCAGTCACCCCACATTCCTATTCCAGCTTATTATTCACTTTGGAGTTTTGTGCCCAAGTCATTTTTCTCATGAATGGATGGGTGCACTGCTAGAAATAATGTTCTATGTACTACAGAGTTTATCTTCCTCAAAACACAAGCTTGGTGCCTTTTAAGCCCAGCTACACAGCATGCGGAAAGTGTCATGAGTCAGACTTCAGCTTGCCTTTGGCATGGTTTCAGTGGCCAGCTTGCTGGTCATGCCACCCTCTGCCTTTGTCTCTCTGCTGCAGCCTCAGAGTGGCATACACGACCACACATGGAACCTTCACAGCCATAGGGCCCAGCTGCCCGGTGCCAGAATGTGTTTTTGCTGCAGCAGGGACAGTGGGGCCTGGGACACTCTTTCCTCACTGGCTCCTTCTCAAGCTCTTTTGCTGGCTTTTCTGCAAAACTGTGGCTTAAGAGGACGGCTGACAATCTGTTGGCTGCCCTGTTGAAGGCTGTTCTGGTCTGATTTGCTTTGATGGCTTTGGGGGTAAAGTTTCTGTGCAGATCTTTGCTGTCATGCAGGCAAGTCAGCCTAGTCAATGTGCAGAATAAACCAACCAGCTGCTCTGTGGCAGAATGATATGGCAGTTGGTTTCCATAAACATTTCAGCCTTGGAAACCATAAGAGGCGGTTCTACTCTGTTCTACAGGGTCCCTATAAATTGTGAATGACTGAAGAGCAATGGATTTGGTTTGTTGGTTTTGGTGCTTCCCAATACTTTGGAAAACCTGCTGGCATAGTGGTTAAGTGCTTTGGCTGCTAACCCAAAGGTCAGTGGTTCAGCTCTGCCAGGCATGCCTTAGAAACTCTGTGGGACAGTTTTACTCTGACCTATAGGGTTGCTATGAGTAGACATTGACTTGATGCTGGTGGGGTTGGTTTTGGGTTTTCAATAGTTTGGGCTTGCAGGTGGTGGGGATGGATCAGACTGTTCTGGGAGAGCCAAAGTATCCTTCCAGATCTGGGAGGGGTCCGTCAGGTTCAAGGCATAAAAGCAATTCTTATATGTCCTTGAGTGTCCACGTGCGTGGGTTGGAGCAAGGAAAAGGATGGTTTGCTCTTCCCTTTTAATTACTCCCACAAACAGGGTAAGATGTTTCCTGGGGTTACCTGGTTGCTATTGAGTTGACGCTGATTTATGGTGACCCCCTGTGTGTCAGAGTAGAATTGTGCTCCTTAGGATTCGAGGGCTGATTTGTGGGTAGAAAGTCATCAGACCTCTGTTCTGAGGCTCCTCTGAGCTGACTTGATTCTCCAACTGACTGGCTGAGTGTGTGCACCACTTACACCAGCAGCTGAGTGCATTCACTACTTGTGCCACCTAGGGACTCCTCCTAGGTCCCAGAGCTCTAACAGTGGGCGGGGTAAGATTCCATCACTACCTCAACAATTCAGGGACTTTGATTGCTCTGGAGAGATTTCCCCCAAGCAGTGTGTCTGTTTGAAGCTTTTCTGTCTGCACACACGAGTTCTATGAAGCAGATGGCGGAGACAGCACCCCATAATTCCCCTGGCCTCTGTAAGCCAGTCACGTGGCAAATTACTGAATGATTGTGTGTAGATATAGGGGCAGTTAACAAATTCTTCCCTCTTAGGTGCCTAGTAAGACTCCATTTCAAGTTACCCATGTGAATAGCAGAAGAAATCAAGTTCCTGAAACTTCTTTTGCTGGAAAGCCAATCTAGATGTGCTTTGAGTAGAAATGAATTTCTTTTCCTACTTTTGGTGGGCTACTTCTCTCATGCACTTTGTCTCCCGCCCTCAAGGCCTTCTCAAGTGCTATTCTTTAGCCTCTTTATACCAGATGAGCCCCGACTCAGCCCATAGATGTCAGCCCCACACATCGCTTCCCCCAGGTCTCTCTTGGATATCTCGAGCCTGGGTCCAGTACTCCTCCTCAGTGCTCACATACACCTGCTCCTGACCTGATAGCAGTCTGCCCAGCTGTTCCATGAGGTCTGCTTATATCCCTGTCTCCTCTTCTGGCTTGTTAAGCTTCTCCTGGGGAGGTACTGCTAGACTAGGATCAGTACCCCAAGACAAAGCAAACAACAACAAAACAAAATCATTGCCATCCTTTGAGTCGTTTCTGACATATAGCGACCCTAAAGGACCACGTAGAACTGCTGCATAGTTTTCAAGGAGTGTCTGGTGGATTCGAACTGCTGATCTTTGGTTAGCAGCTGTAGCTCTTAACCACTACGCCACAAGGGTTTCCAATCCGTACACAATGGATTTTAAAATCAAGATTTGTTGATTGTTTGAATGCAGGTCTAGGTTTTACAGGCCCTACTCTCTAGAATTTTATTACATCAGAAATGTCTGCAAAGAGAGAGCTCTTCTGGCTAAAAATTGTTACAATTTTTCTGAGTACTTAGTACTTGCAGGAAATTTTTGTGGTTGCTAGTTACTGCTGAGTTGGCTTGATGACCCTGTGTTCGACAACAGGAAATGCTGCCTGATCCTGCACCGTCTTCCTGATGCCTGAGTCCCTTGTGCTGTGGCTATTGTGTCGGTCTGTCATTTCACTGTGGGCTTCTCTCGTTTTCTCTGACCCACTATCAAACACGATGTCCCCTTCTAGCAGTTGGTCTTTCCCGAGCGCGTGTTCCAAGTAAGCGAGCTGAGGTCCTGCCATCTTTGCTTCTAAGGAGCATTCTGGTTGTATTTCACGCAAGCCTAATTTATTTGTTCTTCTGGCAGTCCCTGGCATGTTCAGTGTTGTTCACCAAAACCTCAGTTCAAAGGCATAAACTGTGAGAGACTTTCTAGGCGTCATTCTTACAACTCCTCAAAGTAAATACTCATTTTCTGTCTTAGATATCTTCATGGATAAGAGTCAACATAAATCCAATCTCTGAACATACAGATTAAAAATCCCCACTTTCCAACTTCTCTGTCATCTCCAGCGGCAGCCACCCCATGGCCCTCTCTCTGCTCCTAGCCACCTGAAACTAGCTCAGAACTCACAAGCTGAAAGGACACTGTCCTTCAGAATTCTTCACAGACACTGACCTTCAGAATGCTTCATAGACACTGTCCTTCAGAATGCTTCATAGACACTGTCCTTCAGAATGCTTAATAGGCGTAAAAGCCTAAAACTCAAACCCCAGTTACAAACATGGGAGTCTGAAGGATGTTTCAGACCTGCTAGCTGCAAATTTGGGGTTTTGGCACTGCCCTTCAGGATGCCGACTATAAGCTCACTGAGGGCTTCTCTCATTTTCTCTGACCCAGGAGCCTCCCCTGAGTCCCCTCACTTTCAGCTACTGGCTCCATTTACTCCTTGGGGTTTGACAATTCGCTTGAATGACTAATCAAACTCATGGAAAGTGCTATAATCGCTACGGTTGTTACCAAGTGCTGTTGAGTCGGTGGCTGGTCATAGCCATCCTGTGTACAACCGAATGAAACACTGCCTAGTTCTGTGCCATACTCACAATTGTTGTGTTTGGGCCCACTGCTACAGCCACTGTGGCAATCTATTTTATTAAAGGTCTTGCACTTGGCTTTGGCTGGCTCTCTTTTCTACTGATCCTCTGCCTTACCAAGAGTGACGTCCTTCTCCAGGGTCTGGTCCCTCCCGATAATATGCTCAAAGCACAAGAAATGCTTTCAAAGAGCAATCTGGATGTACTTCGTCCAAGAAAGACATGTTTTTTCTTCTGACAGTCCATCAGTTTTTCTTCAGTCTTTCATTGTTCAGCTTTTACAGGCCTATGAGGCAACTGAAAAACGCTATGGCTTGGATTAGGCACACCTTAGTCCTCAAAGTGACGTATTTCCTTTTCAACACTTCCAAGCAGTCTTTTACAGTGGTTTTGCCCAGTGCAATATGTTCTTTGATTTCTTGACTTCTGTTTCTATGGGCATTGATTGTAGATCCAAATTAAATGAACTCTGACAACTTCAATCCTTTCTCTGTTTGTCATGATATTGCTTATAGGTCCAGTTGTGAGGTTTTTTTTTTAAGTGGTCTTCAGTTAATATTTGTCTGATATTTCTTATGACTGGGCTCAGATACATACTCTTGGCAGGAAAACGACAACGGTGATGCTATGCTCTTCTTGGTGCATCCTATCAGGTGGCAGATGTTTGCTTACTGGATTAAGATGATGCCAGCCAGGCTTCTCCGCTGTGAAGTTACTGCTCATCTTTTGAAATTGCTAAGTGTCTTTGTGAAGGAGATATTGTACGGCTGAAAATATCTAGTTGGTCACCATAGCTTTGCCCCCAGTTTTAGCATCCGCTGATATTTCTTGCTTGACACTTGCATCACTCTGGTGGCTGCCAAGTGGTGACTCCATGGCCCTTCTTTTATATTCCCAGCACTCGTCACCCTTTAAAAGCGTGTTCTTTGGCATCCATCTGGGGTGTAAAAACCTAAAAACTAAACCCACTGCTCTCAAGTGGACTCTAGCTCCTGGGCACTCCATGTGTAGCAGAATAGAACTGTTGCATAGGGTTGTCTTAGTTGTAATCTTACAGAAGCAGATCTCCAGGCCTTTCTTCAGTGGCTCTGTGGGTGGATTTGAACCACCGACCTTTAGATTAGCCATCCAGCACAAACCACTTGTACCACGTGGGAGCCCATATAAGCGCCTTCCCGTCTGTTTACTGTTGCATCTCTCCTGGTACCTAGGACGGTTTTAGACACACAGAAGGTTCTCAGTAACTATCTGATTGGTAAATTTGGTTTCTGCATGTCATGCCCACTGGTCTCTCTGGACTCCTCAGCTTTGCTTTGCCCACACTAGCCTTCCTTTGATCCTGCACGCTTATTTTGCTCTGATCTGCCACAGGGCCTTTGTTCATGCCAATTAGTGCTGCTGTCAGGAACACTCTGGACTTCTGCTTCATTGTTGATTTTCACTCTTCTCTGCAATGTCAGCTCAAATGCCATTTCCTCTACTAGGAGGCCAAATTCTCTAATTAAAGGCATTCCGGACACTGTATGCATCCTTCATAACATCTACTACAGATTCAAGTACAATTGTTATTGTGATTATTGTGCAATGCCTATTTCCTGCACTAAACTGTGGCTTCATGTTTGTAACACTTCTGTTTAAACCTTTTTTAAATTGCACTACAGATGAAAGTTTACAGAGTAAACTGTCTTCTCATTAAATGATTAATACACATATTGTTTTGTGACATTGGTTACCAACCTCACAACCAATTAACACTCTCCCCTTCTTCACCTTATTTCTCTGTTACTGACTTTCCTGTCCCCTCCTGCCTTCTAGTGTGCCCATTTAGTCTCATTTTATTTTATAGGCCTGTCAAATCTTTGGATAAAGAGGGAATACCAGTTGCAGGGATTTCTGTTTTCATTGTAGTAAGGTATAATCTACACTGAAGGCTTTGCCCTTCGCTGATAACTGCTTCAAGTCCTCTTCACTTTCAACAAGCAAGGTTATGTCATCTGTGTATCACAGGTTGTTAATGAGCCTTCTTCCAATTCTTATGCCATATTCTTCTTTGTATAATCCAGTTTAACAGATTATTTACTAAGCACACGGATTGAATAAGCGTGTTGAAAACATACAACCGTGCTGCACACCTTCCTTGATTTTAAACCATGAAGTATCCTCTTGTTCTGTTTGAATGACTGCTTCTTTAGTCTGTGTACAGATTCTGCGTGAGCACAAATGGATAGATGTTCTGGAATTCCTATTCATTGCTGTGTTATCCATATTTGTTACAATCCACACCGCAGAGTGCCTTTGTGTAATCAATAAAACACAGGTGAACATCTTTCTGGTATTCTCTGCTTTCAGCCATGATCCATCTGATGTCAGCAATGATATCCTTGGTTCTACATCCTTGTCTGAATCCAGCTTGAATTTCGGTAGTTTCCTGTCCAAGTACTTCTGCCGTTGCTTTTGAAGGATCTTCATCAAAGTTTTACCAATGTGTGGTATTGATACCGTTCAGTAATTTTCCATTCTGCTGGATCACCTTTCCTTGGAAGGGACACGAATATGGATCTCTTCCTGTTGGCTGACCATCTAGCTGTCTTCCACATTTCTTGCCGTAGATGAGTGGGCATTTTCAGCACTATATCCTTTTAATGAAACATCTCAGTTGGTGTTTTGTCAACTCCCAGAGCCTTGTTTTTCTCTGATGACTTCAGTGCAGCTTGGACTTCCTTGTTTGCAATTTTTACGTTCCAATTGCATTTCTGATCAATTTCAGACTGCACAAGTTGGTAAACAATAATCACTTTCTTCATCTGTGGCATTCAGTGGTTGATGTGTAAATTTGAATTGTGGTTTTCATAGGCATGAGGATATTATCAATGACATCTTTGTACTTCATGATAGACCTTGAAATGTTCTTTACGACAATGAATGTAATGCCAGCTCTCTTCAATGTGTCATTTTTGTCATAGTAGATGATGTGATTCAAAATGACCAATACCAGTGCATTTCAGCTCACTAAGGTCAAAGAGATCACTCTAGCCGAATTTCATTTAATTTTGATGACTTCAAATTTTCCTGGCTTCATACTTCATACGTTTTACTTTTTGATTTTTAATGGATGCTTGCAGTGGTTTCTTCTTATTTTGAATCACGCCACATCAGTAAACAAAGGTCTGGAAAGCTTTACTCCACCCAAGTCATTAAGTTGATTCTGCTTGGGGGAGGCAACTCTTCCCTAGTCATATTTTAAGTGCCTCTGGTGTATCTGACAATATTCCACTTTATTCATAAGGTTTTCACTAGCCAGTTTTTTCAGAGGTGGACCACCAGGTCCTTCTTCCTAGTGTGTCTTAGTCAGGAAGATCCATTGAAAACTGTCCACCTTAGGTAACCCTGCTGGTACTTGAAATATTGGTGGCATAGCTTCCAGCATCACAGCAGCATACAAGCTACCACAGTAAGACAACATCAGAGATGTGTGGTGGATATTTACTATTACAGATTTATTATAGCAAAGGATTCACATCAAGATCATTATAACGAAGACATACATGGGCGAGACGTGGGAAGTTCCCCAATCTGGGATTTCCGTGTCCCAAAGAAGATGTGTTACCCTCTCTTCTCCAACCAGAAATCTCCCAGAGCCTCTGTGTTCAGAGCCTTCATTGGTTTTCATCACTATGTTTTCATAACTGAGGCCTCATTGCATTACACAGAGACGACAAGTTAAATCATACCCCCTGTGGTTAGTTGTTATAGGGCTACCAGGTGATTCTTTCTGTTTTGGCCAGCCTCCAGGCATCAGGTGTGGTTTAGATAGCAAAGGTCTTTCCATCTTTATGGAATTCCAAGGTTTTACAGTTATCATCTTAGGAGAGAAGGGCAAGATTACATTATTTCTGGTGAAGTTCAGTTCTTTACACCAGAATACCACATTAGACCAAAGATGGGACCTCTAGCTAAGGAGAGAAGTAGAGGACTGAATAGTACTATGATTTGGCCTTCCTTTGAAAACCCTTGTCATTGCCATTGAGTCAATTCTGTCTCAGAGTGACCCTATAGGATGGAGCAGAGCCACCTCACAGGGCTTCCAAGGAAAGCCTAGAGATTTGCACTGCAGACCTTTTGGGTGGCAGATGTGGCATGTAACCACTACACCACCAGGGTTTCCATACGGTCACTGTGAGTCTGAATTGACTCAATAGCAGTGAGGTTTTGGAAACCCCAGTGGTGTAGTGGTTAAGTGCTATGACTACTAACCAGAAGGTTGGCAGTTCAAGTCTGCCAAGAGCTCCATGAGAACTCTATTTGGCAGTTCTACTCTGTCTATAGGATTTCTTTGAGTCAGAATCAACTCGATGGCAGTAGGTTATTTATTTATTTGGCACTCACCTGGTGTTTCAGCTCTACCATAACCTAATCTATCTATCAGACAGGAAAAGCTTTATACTGTAGCAGTAACATCAGCCAAAGAAAACCTCACATCTCAGTGGCTTCAAACAATGAGATTTCATTTGTCATTTACGTGATATGCTTGTGCTATATCTGTGGGACGTTCTGTTTATGTAGTCACAGCAGAGGTGAGGGTGATGTCAGATGTCACTGATTCCATGCCAGGAGAACACCAAGCAGTGGAGTGTCCCACATAGGCAGTTATGGGCTCCAGTCACTTTTTGTCACAACTCATTGGCCATAGTTGGTCTATTTGCTCTACCTAAAGACAAAGGACCAGGTGGTTTAATCTTCCTTGGGTGGCACAAATGGTTTTGTACTCAACTACTAACCTAAAGGTTGGCAGATCGAACCCACCCAGAGGCACTGGAGAAGAACTGGCCTGGCAATCTGCTTCCATAAAGATTATGACCAAGAAGACCCTTTGGGGACTTCTGTAACACACGAGGTCACTACAGGTGAATTGCCTGATGGCAACCAGTTTGGTTTTCTTCATCTCCAAATGGAGAAGTGGCTTTGCTGTGAGGGGCAGCACCGCTCACCACCATACCTGGCCTCCCATGCTCATAGATCCTATAAAGTAAAGGAAGACTCTCAGTGACACATGTTTCTGGTGGTGGCTTTCTCAGGGAGTCGCTCTGTCCTCTTAACAATAATCATTCAAAATGCAGTCACTGATTGTTCCATGTACAATGCTTTCTTACCTTGAAACAATGAGAATTATCCCTCTTAAAGGGATCTCAGCCCGATGGCAGCTGTGGACAGATTGAAAGGAAACCCTCCGCCCCCGCCACACCTTGCCTATTCATTTCCACACCTTTAAGCCCCACTGAAATGGCCTCATAATCACACATCTCTTGGCTGCAAGAACTAGCAGCCTAAACAATACAACGTGGGAGCAGTAATTCATATTTTTAATTGACCTGTAGTTTCTGCTCATTTAGTTCCAGTCCTAGCCTGGTATATTGGTGCCAGTAGGTAAGGCTTATGTTGTCATCATCTATGTTATTTATTAAAAAAAATATTCAGAGCTATTGTGAAATGAAGGAATTCCTGGCATTCCTGTATGTAAGCATCAGTGGGGATGGGAAGGTTGGCCTGGCCTTGGAAGCACTCCTGCTCTCCCATGGAGCATATCTTTTAGGGGTGAGGTTGTGGAGAAGACAAGAAGTTGATTTATTTCTTTAGAGCATCCCACCTTTTTTGTTCAGAAACTTTTAAAGCTGAAAACGTTTATCTTGGTTCACTTAGTAAACCAGTTGGTTTCAAGCAGTGTCCTGGAGCAAGACCTACTTTCCCCACTCCTCTGCAGGGCTGCTTTGAGGCACGCATTTGAGAACGCTCTTCTCATGTTTACCATCTCCCCTATAAAGAAGCTACATGCAGCCTTGAACACTGATTGTAGACAGCGGCAAATTCGTGCCCACACCGGAACCTATTTGAGGATCTTGTTCGTTTGGATGGGACCAACCTGTTAAGGGACTATTTTCTCAGAAGACTGTCTCACTGTCTAGGAGTCTATAGTCCCCTCCGCAGCATTACACAGGAGAGTAATAAATAATTGTTTCTTTATCCTTTGAGTATCTACTGAAAAGACCTTCGCTGAGAGGATACTGGATCCTCTTTACTTCGTTTAGACCGGTGAGAAAAAGCAGCTCTGTGTCAGGAAAAACGTCACGCAAGACAAGAAAGAGCTTAGAGGTGATTTCTTTCTGGCCAGTGACGGGCTTAATGGAAGGGAAAACCCTAGTATGTCCCCAGTCCCCACAACAATCGGTGACTTGCCCCTGCAGTCCCGGGCCCTGACAGCTCTCGTTCTTGCAGAACCACATGGAAAATGTGTGGGAGAGACACAGAACGAAAAACAAAGTCTCGTGATAACAGATGTCCAAGACTATCCCAAATGGCAGTCACATTCCAAGTACACATAAACCTGTGCCTTTTCAACCACTGGGTCCCCTAAGGGTGGTTGCCTTGGTGAAACTGAGGCATCCAGGACCTTGGCCTCATCATGTGACCTCAGGCAGACCAGCACTTTGTTAAATCGGTTGTCTCCGTGGTAACAAAGATACTGCTTCTGTCTGTCCTGTGTCAGAACTCAGATTGTTGTAAAATGATGGAAGCTGAAATGCTCTGTTTAAGCCTTCAGTGTGGCACACAAATGCTCTTCCCTTGTGACCTCAGGTCAGGCAGGTGTCCCTTCAGCCACCCTCCTCAGCTGTTGGTGCTCCTCCTGCTTCACTTCATGTTGTTAGCGCTGTGGAGTCAACTCTGGACTCACAGTAACCCCCACACAACAGAAGAAAATAATGCTCGGTCCTAGGTCACTCCCGTGATTGGTTTGAAGCACCCTGCTCTGATCCACAGGGGTTTCATTGGCTGATTTTCAGAAGCAGGTCACCAGGCCTTGCTTCCTCATCTATGTCAGTCTAGAAGCTCTGCCGAAGCCTGATTGTCATTAGAGCAACCAGGAAGCCTCTGGTGACAGCTGAGTGATGGCCTCGCTTGAAGTGTGTTGGTTGGGTTCAAGGTTCGAACCCAGGCCTGCCTTGTGGAAAGTGAGAATTCCACTAGTGAGTCGCCACGGTGATCACTTATACAGAGAGAGATTTATGTATTTAAATTTTGTAGCAGAGTATTGGCAGCATAGCGGTTAAGTGCTATGTCAGCTAACCAGAAGGTCAGCAGTTTGAAGCCACCAAGTGCTTCTTGGAAACTCTGTGGGGTGGTTCTAGCCTGACCTACAGGGTTGCTATGAGTCACAATTCACTGAACAGCACTGAGTTAGGTTTTTTTTTGTTATCAGAGTATTAAAAATATTTAAAGGTTTGATCATTAAAGCAAGGGTTTCCACAGAAAATACTGAATGGAGCTAGACAAAGCCACGTTTATGAGTTGCAGAGTATGAAAAGCCAGACTGTGGCAGAACAGCCTGCATACTTTTGATCCTGTTCCATTTCGCTGGCCTTTGTCTTTCTTTTGTAGTATCATTTGTGGTTTCCTAATCTTTGGAAGTAAAATCTTTTCATTACAATATCCTGACTGAGACCCCAGGTGTGTCTTGTGGTTGTTACTGTTCGTAGTCCACAATAGCTTGTTCTATATGCATGAGACAATTTATGAAACCCTGTCACCAGATGTAGCTCACAGTCTCTTGAAGTGGCTCACACAGGTAATCAGCTCAGTCGTGCTCCCCTTTTCCTCAAAGAAGGGAACACCAACTATTGTACTAAAAGAGAAAAGAGCCCAGGGAGCAGTAGGCCCTACTTATAAGATATTGTGGGTCTTTACTCTGTGGCAGGCTATTAAAATCCAAAGCTTTTGAATGCATTCCCTCTCAAAACAGGCAGGCAGAAAGAAACACATATATGTAACACAAAATTATACTGTTGATAGTCCATAGTGATGGTACTAAACTTTTAATCTGTATTAAAAAAAAAAGGAAAATGCTGAAAATGAAGCTCCCTGTGTTCTTAGGAGTGCAGGCTGTTAGCACACTTGCCTGCTAACTGAAAGGGTGGAGATTCAAGTCTACTCAGAGGTGCCATGGAAGAAAGGCCTGGTGATCTACTTCTGAAAGATCAGCCACTGGAAACTGTACGGAGCACAGATCTACTCTGACACACATGGGGTTTCCACGGGTCAGTATTGACTCGATGTCATTGTTAGGTGCTGTCAAGTCAGTTCTGACTCACAGTGATCCTGTGAACAATGGAATGAAACCCTGCCCCATCTTGCACCACGTTCACAATTGTTATTGTGCTTAAGTCCATTGTTGTGGTCAGTATGCAATCCATTTCATCGAGAGTCTTCCTCTTTTTCACTGACCCTCCACTCTGCCAAATACGATGTCCTTCTCCAGGGACTGATCCCTCCTGACAACATGTCCAAAGTATGTAAGATGCAGTCTTGCCATCTTTACTTTCAAGGAACACTCTGGTTGTACTCTTTCTAGAAAAAATCTGTTTGTTTTTTTGGAGGTCCATGGTACGTACATTCAACTTTCTTCTCTAACACCACAATTCAAAGACGTTGATTCTTTGTTGTTAACTCTGTAGGAACTGTTTTTCCTGTGCACTGAGTCAGTAGTATTGGACTAATGAGACTTAAGTGAACCCGGGAATCTGGAATCTGTATCCACATAGGCCCTTCAAGTGATTCTGAGGGAGGTAGACCCAGGACTACACTCTATTACTGGTTTCTATTTTCAGAGTGAAATATGTCAAGTTATTCCTTATAAGGCAAGTCATATTTTCAGGGAATAAATGTTTGATAGAGTCACTGACTGTTTAGCCAGCTGAGGCCCTTGAGTGACGGAGAATCATCAAGGGTGAGGGAGTGATTGCTGAATATTATTTGATGAGATTGTCACTCTGCAAATAAAGTTGGACAGCTCTGCGTCAGCTGAGTTGCTGGTTGTGTTAGTGATGTGAGTCTTTGGGTGAAGGTCATGTTGATGGAGCACCTGTGACCAGTATGTGGCCTGGTTATGATGCACAGCACAAGAGAAGCCAGTTGTAGACTCCAGTGGGAAGCACAGAGGAGGCCCTGGCTGCGCAGACTGTTAGATACTTGACTACTAACCCAAAGGATGTAGGTTCTGGTCTACCCAGAGATACCACAGAAGAAAGTTCCAGTGATTTACTTGTGTCTTAGCCATCTGATACTGCTCTAGCACAGATGTCCTAAGTGGATGGCTTTAGCAAAGATAAGTTTATTCTCACACAGTCCAGTGGGCTAGAAGTCTGAATTCGGGGTACTGGCTCTGTTGGCTTTGGAGGAAGGTCCTTGTTGCGTCAGTCTTTCTGTGGCCCGATGGCATCTTGGCACAGGAACCTTAGGTCCAAAGACTGTACTATGCTCCTGGTGCTGCTTTCTGCATGATACGTGGTCCCCAGCTGTGTTCCAGGTAAGCTCCCTTTACATTGGAGCAGAGAGGTGACCTTAGGATGGGTGTTACAGTCCCACCTTAACCTCTTTCACATAATCCAATCTATTAACCACAGGCAGAAATTAGGATTTACAGCGCAGGAAAATCACAAAATGCAGGGCAATTGCACAATATTGGGAATCATGGCCCAGGTAGGTTGCTGCACATGTTTTTTGGGGGGACACAATTTAATCCAAGACAACTTGCAGTTAATTAGCTATTGAAAACTCTGTGGAATGCAGCTCTATCCTGACATACATGGAGTCACCATGAGTCAGTGTTGACGTGATGGCAGTTTTGCCTGCTTAAGAAGCAAAGGCTTTTCAGGGTGACAATGTGGGGCCCTTGGAGGTTATAAGGCAAGGGAGAGCCTGGTCACATCTGTCCCTTGTACAGACCTCTGTGGCTGCAGGGTGGGGGGCAGGGTCTTTGAAGATACTGAAGACCAGAATAGGGAAGAGTAGCCGGGGAGACGCCGTCAGATGCTAGAAGAAAGTAGATGAGAGCCCAAACCACAGCAGTCCAGTGAAGGTGGGGACAGGTGGGCGAGGACTACTGAGAGGGACAAGCAGACATGATTGCCAGGATGTGGGGTGAAAGAGGAGCAGGAGGCAGGTAGTGTCCAGGGATTTCTAGCAGGGTAGCTGGTACCAGATGAGCTGGCGAATAAACGAGCATAGAGGAGACTGTTAGCATGTTTTGATTATGGATCATTTATTGCTTATATGGTTTATTGGGGGAAAACTCCCCTGAACTTGTTCCTTTGCCTCTAAGGAGTTTCACCTGCCAGCTGCAAGGACTGTTAGGCCTTCCTCACCAGAGCTGTCCCTTTGCAGGAATGTCCCCATCTCCTCATGTTGCCATGTTGCCCAAGTTCACATGGCACTTTCACCAGCCTAAGCATCTGCTATCTTCTCCAGGGAAGCTATGGGGAGACCCCAGGCCACTGTGACCGCAGGGTACGTATACCCTTGATCCAGGGCTACCCCAGACCACTGTGATCATAGGGTGCATACACCCCCAGTCCAGAGCCACTGTGGGGAGACCCGGGGCCACTGTAGTCATAGGGTGCATACACCCCCAATCCAAGGCCACTGTGAGGTGACCACTGTGATCACAGGGTGCATCCGCTGCCCAATCAGGGCAGCTGTGGGGAGATTCCAGACCCTGTGATCGCAGGGTACATTCACCCCCGATCCAGGGCAGCCATTATCCAGCAAAGATCAGCTCTGACAGTACACGTATTACAAATACCATTACCATATTACAAAGCAAAATGAAATAGGCCCACCTAATCTCTCCCTATGATGGAAGCATACTAAAAGTAATACACAACTTGAAAATAAGCACCCCAAAAAACTCATTACCAGCCATGGGTAAAGAAAGCTCAGACCTCTGGTTAGCCTGAAAAGTGACCCTTCTTCCACTGGTAAGGGGAATCCTTGCTATCTTCTCAGTCCTCATCAAACGAAATAGTACACTGGCTGACTTCTTTTCTTTGCAAATGAACCTGTTTGTAGGTCTCCTGAGGATTTGCTCTCACTGATTGGGATGGGGTTTCTTTTTCCTAAAGTCCCCACGGGAGTAGGCAAGACCAGTTCACGGAGCATGGCACCAAGCTGCCAGCCCAGAGACCTTCCTCTAGAAAGCCACTGCGCTGTTGTCAGTCATGGGAAAGGCATTGTGTTAGTAATTTGACAAAAATCTTTTGTCAGACATTATGGTAAAAAAAAAAAAAAAAAATCTAAAAACAATTATGATTGATGCTATTCGATATTAGGATCTGTTTTCAAGTTATGAATTCCTGGTTTTGCACTAGTTAAGGGCTCAACGGCCAGCTGTGCGGTCAGCTGTTTGAAACCATCAGTGGCTTCACAGGAAAAAGATGTGGCAGCCTCCTTCTGTAAAGATCCATAGCCTTTATAGGGCAGTCATACTCTGTCTTTGTCTTATAAGGATGCTGTATTGACTCACTGGTAATGAGTTTTTTGGGGTGCTTATTTTCAAGTTGTGTATTACTTTTAGTATGCTTCCATCATAGGGAGAGATTAGGTGGGCCTATTTCATTTTGCTTTGTAATATGGTAATGGTATTTGTAATACGTGTACTGTCAGAGCTGATCTTTGCTGGATAATGGCCCACAGGACATTTTTCCTAAAGTAGTGTCTTCCTTGGCTTTGGGATTGCTCACTTGCTCTGATTTGCCAGGGGTTCCCACCTCTGACCTCCTGGAGTTGGTGTGTCTAGAGAATGGGCTTAAGGGCTGCCCATGAGGGTGGACCTTTTACAAATTTATTTATGGTGTTCTTATGGATGTGTCTCTGTGTTTTATGGTTTTAGCTAACAAACCAAAAAAAAAAAAAAAAAAAAACAAAAAAAACAAAAACCCAAACCTACTGCAGTGGAGTTGGGTAACAAAAAGGATAAAATAAACCAAGAAATATTTTTTTCTGTTTTGAAACTTCAGTGCCACTTTTAACTGGAGCTTGTTTTTTTCATCAATTGAACATGTAAGTATGTGAACAGTATTTGGGATTGGTTTCTGCCAAGTACAAAAGGAAAGGCTCATTAATAAAGACACTTAAAACATGGAACTTATCAAGGATTTTATTTTCTTGGGCTCTATCTGTCTGGGTTTCAGGTTTATTAAGGGAAATCTCAGGAGCCCATGTCATGGACTGAATTGTGTCCCCCCCTAAAATACGTGTAGTAATTTGGTTGGTCCACAATTCCCTGTATTCTGTGATTGCTCTCCATTCTGTGATTTTCTGATGCTGTAAAACCTAATCTCTGCCTGTGGTTAAGAGTGGATTACGTTAGAGGATTAAGACGGGACTGTAAATCCCTTCATGAGATCGTCTCCCCGCTCCACTGTAAAGAGTGTCTCCCTGGCATGTAGCTTGAGCACCCTCTAGCCCTGCATCCTGCAAGAGATAAAAGGAAATTGAGAACCTCACATCATCAAGACAGCAGCACCCAGAGAAGAGTGCCTCTGTTCCACCAGAGGTGCCCGCACAAAAATGCTCCCTGAACAAAGACTGATGCAACACAAGGACCTTCTTCCAGTGCTCATGGAGGGCAAGTCTTTTCCTGGAATGCATTCCCTGAATTCAGACTTGTCGCCTACTGGACTGTGTAAGAATAAACTTATCCTTGTTAAAGCCATCCACTTGTGGTATTCCGTTAGAGCAGCACTAGCTGACTAGAGCGGCCTGGGGTGTCATATCATCATCATCAGCTGTTGCACATGAGAAAGGCCTGGTGATCTGCTTCTGTAAAGATTACAGCCAAGAACACCTTTAAACCCAGAAAACTAAACCCACTGCCTGTTGAGTAGATTCCAGCTCAAAGTGACCCTCTGGGACAGGACTGCCTCATTGAGTTTGCAAGGAGTACTTGGTGGATTCGAACTGCTGACTTTTTGGGTAGCAGCTACAGAGCTTAGCCACTACGCCACCCGGGTTTCTGTGGAGCATGACTACTCAGCAAGAAATTAGGTCGCTAAGAGTTGCAGCTGACTCAACAGCTGTTCACATCAAGCAAGCCCTGTGTGGGCGTAATGGTTAAGTGCTGTGTCTGCTGACCGAAAGATCTGCAGTTCAAATTTGCCAGGTGCTCCTTGGAAATATTATGGGGCAGTTCTGCTCTGACCTATAGGATTGCTTTTAGTTGGAATCGACTTAACGGCAGTGGGCTTGGTTTTTTAATTTTGGTTATTGCACTTGTATTTAAATGCTCGCTGCAGTCTGTCTCCACCTATGTAGGCTGAGTCATCCTTGAACACTTGGTTCAGATGTATCTTTAACTGTAACCTTCCCTGATGGCTCTAACTGGACATGACCGCTCAGCCCAAGGGCACATGTTGTCATAAGCAGCTCTTTTGAAATCTTCTATCTCTTGTTTTTCTCCCTTTCCTCCTCTTTCTCTGTTTCCTCTTCCTCCTGCTCTTTCTTTTCTTTATCTTCTCCCTTCTCCTTATTCTTTTCCTAGAATATTTCACTTAGTAGGTTCTTATCACAGTCGACTTCTAAAATTTTTTCCATTGTGCTCTAGGTGGAAGCTTACAGAGCAAGTTAGCTTCCCATTTGACAGTTTGCATGTAAAACGTTCCACGACATTGGTTGTGTTCCCCTCCATGCATCAGCCAGTTTTTCCATTTCTGCTCTAAGTTCCCTGTTTCCTTTCATCTGGTTTTCTTCCTGCCTTCTTATCTTTGCTTTTGGGCAAATGTTGTCCTTTTGATTTTGTATTGATTGTTTGAATGAACACACTCCTCTCAGGTATAATTGTTTGTTTTGTGGGCCTGTCTATTGTTTGGCTGAAAGGTGGTTCCCAGGAATGGCTTCAGTTTAAGTTCAGAAAGGTGTCTGAGGATCACAGGTTTGAGAGTTCTTACAGTCTCTGTCAGACCTGTAAGTGTGGTGTTTTTTATGAATTTGATTTTTTGTTCCACACTTTTACCCCCCTCTGTTGGATCCAGTGAGTGGTAGCTGGGCGCCATGTAGTTCATCTTTTCTCAGGGTTGTATAACAGTTAACTTTTAATCTTCCCATTTTGGACCTTAAGCTCCTTGAAATGAGAAACCAGGTTTTTTATTTTTTTTTATTTTACAAGTGCTGCTAGTAAGTGGTAAAGATTGTTGGCTAACCCATCAACGAACTCTCCTTTCTTTATAAGTTCAACAGTGGCTTATTGTAAAGGTTGGGACTGGAGGGCAAAGGTGCTGATAGGCCATCCGTGGGCTCTTCTGGCACACGGCTCTATCACTGCCTCTGCTTCATTTGGCCACTGCTTTGGCCTACAGTGGGGGCACTGGCTTCGTTGATTTCCTGCTTCTTGCTTAATCTCATTTAGTCTCTGTTTACATTTCCGAGGCATCAGTTCTAAATAATTATGAGGTTTCCCAGACTTCAGTGGCTCAAACAAGCATGCTTCATTGTGAAAATATGGAACTTTGAGGTGGGATAGGTGTCTTTCTGTTGTGAGAACTATAGGCTATAATTCTATGTGATAAAGGTTAGGGACAAATGCTACCTATCACACAATACTATTTGTTTTTGTAAGGATTAAAGCTAAGAAAGCTCTCTGGGGGCAGTTCTTCTCTGAAACACATGAGGTCGATGTGAACTGGAACTGGTTCAGTGACACCCAGCAACAACACTCATGCTCAGAGCATCAAAGTCTAGGTTTAATACTGCAAAGTGGAAAGAATGATGCAGCGGAGAGTTGCCTGAACTTCAGTCATCTGAATAACATCTGGATGAGTTTTCCAATCATCGATATTTTTCTTTAAGTTTTTTAAAAACTTAAAGTGTTCTTTTTAAAGGAAACTTTACATTACACTGTAAGTGGAAAAATAATACCGCTTGCCATAGTTGATTAAAATAAGCATAAAAACACTCATTACTACGGAGTTGATTCCAACTCACAGGGAATCTACAGGACAGAGTAGAACTGCTCCATAAGGTTTCTGAAGCTACAATCTTTGCGGGCACAGATTACATGTCTTTCTCCCACGGAATGGCAGGTGGGTTTGAATTGTTGAGCTTTTGCCATCCAAACCCCCAAAACCAAACTCACTGCTGTCCAGTGGATTCCGACTCATAGTGACCCTATAGACAGAGTAGAACTTCCTCATAGTTTCCAAGGAGCATCTGGTGGATTTGAACTGCTGACCTTCTGGTTAGCAGCCATAGCATTTAACTACTATGCCACTGGGGTTTCCACTTTGCTATCAAACCTCCTAAAATAAGCAGATGACTATTAAAAAGGTGAACTTTTATATGATTGGCATAAAAGTTGTATTCACCTGGGACCACCCAGCCTGTGGACACCATTTGTATATATGTGTGACACTCTGGGAAATGCTGCATAGGCCAGGAGTCCTCAGTAGAGACAGACCTCAGTGTGAACCCAGATTCTGCTACTTACAAGTTGTGGTCCTTGGGAGAATAGACTTCTTTGCATTTCCATTTCTTTATCAAGGAACAGGGACCAATAGAATCTCCCTTGCTGATACCTAACATAACATAGCATACATAAAGCAATATTTAGCCCCATGCCTGACAAACAAAGGTATTGGAACATAAATAATTTAAAGACTTTGTAGCTATTTTTTCAGTCAGCAAATGTGAAGAGAGTTTTTAGAGTAGGCAAATAGCCAAGCACTGTAAGTGTGTATCAGCTGTCACTGAACTTGGACTTACACTCCAGGGTATTTGAATTGTTTAACCTTGAGTGTGCTTGGTAGAAAGGTAAGGTAGCATGTTATTCCTGTTACCCCAGGATCTAAGTATCAGAAGTGTGGAAATAAACTACTCAGCCTCATGTGCATCTTGTTTCTGTGGCCCTTTAGTGTCCCTCCCTCTTCTCTACACTTTTTGTCCCTGGAGTCACTTCTTCAGACCTCAGTCTCCATCAGTGTCATTACCTTTGGGCTGTTCCTGAGCATCAGGAAATATTTTTGTTGCCAGAGCTAAAGAGAGCTGCCGAGTCAGTGTAAGAGAGGGGCGTGTGATCCAGTAAATAGAAAGTGGGGTGTGCTGGCTCCGCAGCCTGCCTGGCCTTGGCTGGGCATAGAACACTTTCCCTGGCTCTCTGGCCCAGTGCCTGTCTTGCCCCGTGACGAGGGCACCTCTTGGCCCTCGTGGCTTTGGCACCCAAGGAGAGAGGCCTCCCACAAATCCTGCCTCCTGCTTGTTCCTGTTGTGAACCGTTCTTCTTGCCTTGTAATAACCTTTGTCAGCTTGGAGTAGCCTCTGCTGAGGCCTCCCTGCACCATGGCCACCTCTACCAGTCCTTCTGTTGGTGGCGGTGAGCCATCGCCAGATCAGCCCAAGAAAATGAGATCTGAGTACTTTGTCACATGTGAAGGATGGTCAAACGACAGTAACAGAGCACCAAGGACCTCTCACCAGGGCCATGGAATCTGAAGGAGCCAGAATACTTTATGATGGATCATTTTCAAAAATGAAAACAAAAGCCCCCAAGGGATAATCAGTTTTCCACAGTCCTTGGAATGGGTGATCTTTCTCCTTCCATCTTACTAGCAGGTATGTAAAAACACAAACACTAGAAGGATTTCTTTAAGGCCATCTACTAAGCGGAGATACACATCTGCTTACAACTCACAGCGAACCTGTAGGACAGAGTTGAGCTGCCCTGGGAGGTTTCCAGTGAGAGCCTGGAGGATTCAAACTCATGACTTTTGGTTAGCAAACAAACTCTTAACCACAGTACCGCTAGGGCACCAAGCTGAGATGTAAGCCCTTTCCAAACCAACCACTAAGAGTAAATTTGTTAAGTCAGCTAGTTGGATCTGAGAACTTATTTATCCGTAGGAACACTGTGATCACGAAGGTTAGCTTCCTAGACACAGCTACATAGTGTAATTCATACTGTAATGGCAAACGAAGAAGTGTAAATATTTGCAGTACATACAATTGAAATATTAAAAGCAATAAGCCATAAATAGCATAAATTTTTATATTGATGTCTAGTGCTCAGGGAGGAGTCCCTGGGTGTTGCAAACGCTTAATGAGCTTGGCTATTAACTGAAAGGTTGTCAGTTCAGTTCCTTTCAGAAGTGCTTCAGAAAAAAGCCTAGGGACATACTTCTAAAACAGCCAAGCCAAACCAAGTGCCGTCGAATCGGATCTGACTCATGGTGACTTCTAAAATACCAGTCATCGAAAACTCTATGAAGCACTGTTCCATGACGTTGTTCTACACACATGGGGTCATTAATAGTTGGAGTTGATTCCGTGGCCACCCCCTCCCCCCTTTTTTTTTCAGTGTTTGAGGAAACTAGGTCTGCACTTGGAGCCAGGTAGAGGTCTCTGTTCAGATTTTTGGATGATGACTATTCTTTCTGCTGAATTGCTTCCTCTTTATCTCCCAGCTTTCCTTCTTTCTGTCCCTGTCATTCTCCACAGATATTTATTGAGCACATACTTCATTACACACGTGGGAAATACACAAGCACGAAAAAAAGCTGGTTCCTGTCCCAACAATAGAAATTCAGTGTGAAAGATTTGCCAAAAGGTGTATGCTCAGATGTAGTGGACAGTGGGCAAACACTTAAATAGTGTGTGTGAGTTTGTACACACGTGTGTGTGTGGTAGCTGGGGATTGTCGATGAAATCTTATAATAGGACACAACATATTAGTCATCTGAGCTGAGAATTAAATGAGAACAGGAGTCACTCACATGAAAACACTGAGTGGTGGAAGTTCAGCCTAACGGAATAGGTGCAAAGCTGTGGGGACAGGAATGTTCATGGCCAGCCTCTGAGTGCGGTCCCCTTGGGGAGTGACAGAGGGAAAGAGAGCTGAGAGGTAGACTGTAAATCACAAGGGTCTTGCATGCTTCTGGACTTTGTATGGAGATGGTATCAGACATGGAGAGAATTTCACGCAGAGAGAAAATACAGTGAGACTGCTACGGAAGCTCTGGGAACAGTCATTTGGAGGGAATAGAAAGAAGGCAAGGAGGTAGTAGCCACTGTCCAGGCCAGCGAAAATGAGGCCATAAGGGAAGGCAGCAGCAGGGCCATGAGGACAAGGGGATGGATTTGGGGATACTGGTGATTTGGTGGTAGAATACATGAGTCTGATTCCAGGAAACACACTTGTCTCTTTCACCTGGTGCTGCTCTGAAAGAAACACCATGAATGGAAGGTTTCAAGAAGAGAAATTTTATTTTCACAGTCCAGTAAGTTACAAATTCATTCATAAGTTACAGGTCCATTCAACAGGAGAAATTATCACAGTCTGGTAGGCTGAGTTCAAAGTCAATGAGAGAGCATCCTGGCACAGGAACCTGAGGTCCAAAGGACATGTTCTGTTCTCGGTGCTGCTCTCTTGGTGGTGTGAGCTTCCCAACTTGCCCTGCTCACTCTCTCCCTTATATCCCACAAGCTGGTGCCTTTAGTTTTGCCTTACCAATGCAACTGCTACCCATTCTCCCTCATCAGCATCACAGAGGCAGGATTCACAACATGAGAGGAAGCACACCATAATAGGACTCATGGCCAAGTCAAATCAATACAGTCTTGGGGAGACACAGTGTAATCCATGACAGTACTTTGTGTGCAGCCACCACCCATCTGTCAGTGGGGTTTGCATGTCACTGTGGTGCTGAACAGATTGCAGCAGAGCTTCCTGTCTAAGATGGACCACAAAGAATGACTGGGTGACTACTTCCAAAAGTCAGCCAATGACACCACTATGAGTCACGGAAGTCTGATCCATAATCTATCGTGGGGGTGTCATAAGACTGAATAGCATTTTGTTCTGTTGTTGCATGGAGTTGCCACGAGTCAGGGGTCAACTGAAGGGCAGCTAACAATAGCATCATCGACAACAGCAAGGAGATTCTAGTTATATATCAAATCTCTCTATTCTCCATCTCTACTGCTACTTGTGCAAGGGACCGTCATCTACTAGTGGGTCCCCTCAGTGGTCTCCTGGCTGGCCTCCATAAGCCCACTCCGGTTACCTTCATTCTAGTCTCGGTGATCTTTCTCCGATCAAGACATCATATTCCTCACCCACCCCCAACTTAAAACCCTCCAAATTTTATAAAGTAGATGAAGTCCTGAAAAGTTGACCTACCTTCTCAGTATCATCTCTTACCAGGTGTCCCTCGTTCTCTGGTCCTTGGTCGTATGACAGTTTTTCAGTTCCTCTGTTCCCTGCTGAGTGCCCTTTCTCTATTTTTTTTCATCTATCTGGGTGGTTCCACACCTCCTCCACCTAGCTAATCTTAATTATACTTAAACCAGGATCTTTAACCTATGACTCAGAATGGTCCAGTACACAGCCAGTGATCCCAGGGATGGCACCAGGCTAGGTGACATTCCATTCCATTGTGTATGTGGCTGACTTGACAGCAACTAACAACAACGACAACAATTTACAGACTGTCAGTATCTTGTCATTCTCTTCATAGCACTTTCTACAGTTCGAGGGTTCATCTGTTTGTAGGGTGACTTAAGTGACATCAGTCTTCATCTCAGTCTCATCCCCACTTACCTATCTAAATTCCATGAGGCCAGGGAAGGACACGGAATACAGCTGTCTAGTAGGAAGTCTAATAAACCTCCTGACAAGGGGACTAAAATGAACTCATATTGTCTCCATAGACAGAGCTCAGTTCCCGACCTATAACTATATGCTCAGTAGATGCTGTTGAGTTTATGTTCACTTAAGAACCACCAGAAAGACAAACATGGAATCCTGTTATGTCTCCTTTGGGATAAGATGGACAAGAGTCCTTGGCTCAAGGCTTCTGTCTGTCACTTAGTTCAGCTGAGATAAGTTATTTTTATATAAATTTTGGTCAGTCTCGACAGCCTTGTGGCAAAAAGGAGACAATCTTAAACTGTGTTATAACTAACCCAGTATTAGTTTGGTTATGACAGTGAATTTTCAATCATGTATTAGACAAAAAAATGGTGGATGAGGTTTCCAAAGGCTGTATTAAGTGTCTTGAAGCAGCACTGGCACTTAATCAGAGGGTAAAATTGAGGCCCTTAAATGAAGAGTTGTTTAGGGGACCTTTAGAAAATTCTTCCAGGATTTGAGTTCTGTTCCCCACCCCATCAAAAATTTATTGCTCTTTTGCCATAAACAAACAAACAAAAAAACCCTAGGACAACCCCGACCTAAAACAAACAAGCAAGGAAGGAAGGAAGGAAGGAAGCCTGCTGTCAGGTTTATTTCTACTCATGGGGACCTCATGTTATCGAGACCAGCACTACGATGTAGAATCTTCTTGTCTGTGATAGTTACGGAAGCAGATAGTCAGGGTTCTGCTGGGGGAGTTTGACCACCAAGCTTCAGGTTAGTAGTGGAATGCAAACTTTTGCTTCACTCAGGGACACTTGTCATAGATAAAGATTCTTAACTCCTCACTTTCTTTCTTTTTCTCTTTAGAGCTTCTATCACCCATCCTGTTTGTGGCAATTCATCCTCTTCCTGTCTGCTCAAATTGGTTACTTTGAGACATTTCCACAGTCTCCTCGTTTTCTTCTTTCCTGATGCTCCCGACGACAGCAGAAATGTTTTGTTTGAAACAGAGCATCGTCAGAATACATCAGTTTAGGAAAGATTCCGGAAGTTTTATGAAGTTCTTTGCAACAGAATTTCTTGTCCAAAGTTCTTTTACGGCATTATGAGTTATTCACCGATGCAGTTGTAGTTTACCCAGAGGAGTCCTCTTGGAAAGAGGAAGAATGATCTCTACCACTCTTTAAGGGTAGGACTTTGAACTTAGTCCTCTGAATCTTGGTTTCCTTGCTTGTCAAGATGAGGTTTATAGATTTATTTTTCACGGTCACTGCAAAGATTAAATGAGATAGCTCATAGTAAATGCCTGCCTAGTCTAGAGAGAAGTAAGATTCCAGAAACAACTATTTCCTTCTTGTTGTCCGTTTTCTCCTCTAGATGATAAATTTGGAAGGAATGCAAATGCGATAACATAGAATCTTGGAAAGAATTTGTGTTGATTAACTGAAACGTATTGGTCACAAAGGTGCTAAATACTAGGATTACTGCTGTCAAGTCGATCCCGACTCACAGTGACCCTAGAGGACAGAGTAGAACTGTCTTATAGAGTTTCCAAGGAGCACGAGGTGGATTTGAACTGCTAACTTTTTTATTAGCAGCCATAGCACTTAACCGCTACACCACTGGAGTTTTGGGTAAATACTACACTAGTCATTAAACTCTCTCACACACACATATACACACATACACACATACACACACATAACTAGTCATTAAATTCATATACACACACGTACAGACAAACACAAATCTAAGTGATTAAACTTGGCATAACCAGCTTTCTGTCATTTGAAAGGGGCTGTTTTAAATTTAAAGAGTTTCCTTTCATGTAATTAAACACACGTGAAGATTGTGGACCCTTGACCTCCCAATTTGTCTTTCTAATTGCTTCCTTTACATTTCTTTGTGTGTGTCTCCAAATCTGCTTACACATTTTACCAGTCACTTGCTTCTTTTCCTAGTATTTTCCAGCCTAGTTAACAGGATCATTACTCATCTACGAAGTCCGCCAAGCCAGGAAGATACCACATATGCAGTTTTCTTTTTTCTAGTTATCTCTTGGTATCCCGTCCCTTAGATGTGTCTTGGCCCTGTCCCCTCCTCACCGTCTGTCCTGCCGTGGCCATACTTCAGCGACCAGAAACTTGGAGAAGTGAAAGGTACGACTATCATCATTTGGAAGAAAGAGTAGATTCTCCAATTTTTGAGATGATTTTCTGGAATAAATCCCAAAGTGAATCTTATGATTCTAAGTTTAGGGGGGAGCTCTGAACACAGGTGTTCCATCTTCCTGTGCAGAAGGTACATTCTGGACAACATTTGCATGATTCTCTGTGCTTAACCTTGGCCTTCACCCACACTTGTGAAGCTATAAAAACGGTGACTTATCTGGTTGCTGTCATACATTTTGGGCTCTTCTCAAAGCAATAAATATTGTGCTCATTTAGAAGTATCTTTTGTTTCCAGATCCCATCTTCTTATAAATCCTGACTTTTTCTTTCATCAACAGTCTCTACTTTCAAAGGACTTTTCAAGGAGCCCTTGAAATCTCATAATTTTAATTGTACTTATAATTTTTTTAATAGAGTTCCTGGGTAGTGCAGATGGTTCACACTCAGAAACCATGGTGGCGTAGTGGTTAAGTGCTACATCTGCTAACCAAAAGTCAGCAGTTCAAATCTTTCAGACACTCCTTGGAAACTCTATGGGGCAGCTCTACCCTGTCTTATAGGATTGCTATGAGTCGGAATCAACTAGAAAGTAACAGGTTTGGTTTTGGCTTGAGTATGAACCAAAAGGTTGGTAGTTCAAGTCCAGCCAGGAGCTCTATGGAAGAAAGGCTTGGTGATCTATTTCTGTAAGAGTATAGTCAAGGAAACAGAATGGAGCAGTATCACATGGGGTTCCTATGAATGGATATTGACTCAGCAGCAGCAGATTATATACTTTATGGATTGAAATATAGTATCCCTAGAGAACTGGTATTTTTTCCCCTTAAGTTTGACTAAGATGCTGTGTGCATCTAAGTAAACTTCTTCTGAATTAAACAGGTTCTTAATTTCTGTTGTCTCCTTAGCTCTCCACACATTATGGGTGCTTTGACCACTTATACTTGAGAGTGCCACTTCTTCCACCCTCAGCCCCCACTAGGGGCTCACTCCCTGTCTGTTCATCTCAATTCTGTCTTCTCTCAGAAATCCCTGATGGGAAGTGATGTTCTTTTTCCCTTAAATCATTACTTTTACCTGTTAAGTTTGTCTCTATGCTGCCATCTCCCTTCTTTGCATTCCCAAGCACAGGAAAGTCCTGTTTCCTTTGAGAATGTCTTGTTTTTCCAACAGGATAAGAGGAAACATTGAGTCCTCACCTTCTTTTCTAATCTCTTGCTCTGCTTATCACAATGATGGAAGGCTATAACATAACATATACTGAAGAAGTTAGAATACCAATATTAAAATCTATTAATATAAAGGATAAAACCAACTGCTGTTGAGTCCATCCGACTCATAGCAACTCCACCTGTATCAGAGCCTCAGGCTAGTGGGAGCTGTGATTCATGTCTTTTGGGCTCATTGTTTCCTTGAGTGTCAAGAGTGGGACTGCTGAAGGAAATTCCACAGAAAATGGCACCATCCTCTACACTGAGTTATTTACTATTCATTTACTTCTGAATAATAGCTCAAGCATGCCTGTTTCCGAAGTAGTGATATTTTATTACCTAGAAAGATGTATTATTTCAAAATATATTATTTATAGCAATTTGGCTGCACCAGGATAATCAGTTCTGCTGGGGATGGACTTGATTCACTAACTGACGGCTGTGAAGGAGCCCCCCTCCCTGTTCTCTATAGAGTTTTCAATGCCTAGTTTTCAGCAAGTAGATCACCGAGTCTTTGTCCTGAGTTACCTTTGGATGAACTTGAACCTCCAACTTGTCAGCCGGCAGCCAAAGCCAGTCAGAAACTCCAGAGTAGACAATAGACAGTGCTGATTCTTAGAAGAGAACTGCAGAGCTTTAGGTTTGGAAGGGAATTTAAAGGCCATCAGAAGACTACCTTGTTTTGCTGTCAATAAATGTTTTGTGAATGAATGAACATGAGAAAAGATAAGGCTCTGAGAGTAATGAACTTGTCCAAAGTCTCATGACTACCAACATTCATTGACCTAATTCCTCCAGCCTAGCTCAATAAAGCAGTTGGGTCCATTTTCTATGGGACTTCTTACAGCAGCCAAACTCTTGACACCCATTTAGTTATTGGGCACAAAATCAGAGTCTCTTTTTTAGTGCTGTCGAAACTCAAATGGTTTTAAATGTATTAAAGGATAAATGATTTTCTGTTCATTCTTTTTGAAATATAAATATTTTCCCTCAGATTAAGCAGATGAATTCTATGAAGACATATAAAGGTCTTTAAATTCTCAGTAAAATTCCTCTTAAAGGGCTTATTTTACATAGAGCAAAATAAAATGAAATTTATAACCTTAGTATCCAGGATGAAATGGAAGTAGAAAAAGACAAGACCTAATGACTGAGTCTAGTTGCCATGTATGTTTAAATGTTGGTTATTTTAATTAAAATGCCTATTGTTCATTACTTTTTTTGAATATTTTATTGTGCTTTAGATGAAGGTTCACAGAGCAAGTTACTTTCCCAATCAATAATTTACGTGCAGATTGTACCATAACATTGGTTGTAATCCCTGCAATGTGTTGGCACTTTCCCCATAACTACCTAGAGTTCCCTGTTTTTTCCTATTTTCTTATCCCTTCCTGCCATCTCTTTTTTGCTTTTGGGCAGACATTGCTGTTCTAGTCTAATATACGTGATTGTTCTAAGGAGCACTTTTCTTATGGGTGGTGTTGATTATTTTATCCCTGCTACCATTGAGTCGATTCCAACCCATAGCAACCCTACAGGACAAAGTAGAACTGCCCCATAGTTTCTAAGGAGTGCTTGGTGGATTTGAACTGCCAACCTTTTGGTTAGCAGCCATAACATTTAATCACTGCACCACCAGGGTTTCCATTTATTTTAAAGGCCTGTCTATTATCTGGAAACCCTGGTGGTACAGTGGTTAATTGCTACAGCTGCTAACCAAAAGATTGGCAGTTGGAATCTTCCAGGACCCATTGGAAACTCTATGGGGCAACTCTAGTCTGTCCTATAAGACCGCTATGAGTCACAATCAACTCAACAGCGGTGGGTTTTGTGGTTTGGTCTACCATTTGAATAAAACATTATTTCTGAGAGTGGCTTCAGTTCCAAGTTAGATGAATGTCTAAGGGCCATAGTCTTGTGGGTTCCTCCAGCCTCTGACTGGTAAGTATTTTTTTTTTTTTTTAGTGAATTTGAGTTTTGGTCTACATTTTTTTTTTCTTCCCTGTTCTAACTAGGATCTTGTCTCGTGTTACCAGTCAGAGCAACTGGTGAACATAGGTAGGCACCATCTAGTTCATTTCATCTCAGGCTAGTGGAGACTGTGAATCATGTCCTTTGGGCTAATTGCTTTCACGAGTCCTATTCAATTATTTCTGAATAATAGCACAAAGGTATTTGTTTTCTAAGTAGTGATATTTTATTACCTGTAAATACATGTTATTTCAAAATATAATATTTACAGAAATTGGGCCAGTATTCAAGGTGATCAGTGCTGCTGTTGATGGACTTGTTGATGGTTCACTAAGTAAAGGCTGTAAAGGAGCTCCTTTCCTTTAAGGCAGTAAGAATGAGGAGTACAATTATTTACTTGGTATATTTTAACTATAATCTATCAGCATTAGCTTGGGAGAGCTCTTGAAATCATTTCCAAATGGACATTTGAAGAGGATATGGGAAGAAGAGGAAAAGAAACTTGTATATGGCAAGATTTTAGTCTTTGTTTGCTTAGGAATGCAACAGAAATCCCAGGATTGTCTCTGAGGTCCTGCAGTCAGAGGACTCTTGTCTAGAACGTACCAGCCAGGTCCTTTGGAACTCTAGAGTAATTGTTCTATTCTTTCAGGTGAAAATGAGCTTCCATGTTCACTGCTTCTGAGCCAGGTTTTTAAGCTTCTTTGCATGAGGTGTAGGGGGTTGGTCTCAGAGTGGTGAAGAAAAGGAAGTTCGCACTTTTGGGGTTTGATTTTGTAGTAAAACTGTTATAGAGGCAGCACTAGGACTTTGGCTCCACAGGTCTTACCTTCTTGTTTGTGAAATGGCAAGAACAGTTCTGAATGATGCGCAAATGTTGTGAACACTTAATGAGACAATGTGTGTAAAGACTCATGACCACAGCAGGCACCCCAAAACTATGTGGTGACTTAGTGCTACCATCACTCTTCTGTCCGTTTGTTGTACTGTGGTGACTTGTGTGTTGCTGTGATGCTGGAAACTGGTCACTGATAGTTCAAATACCTACCGGGTCACCTTGAGCGGACAAGTTTCAGTGGTGCTTCCAGACTAAGACAGGAAGAAAGGCCTGGTGATCCACTCCTGAAAGTTAGTCAACAGAAACCTTCTGGGTTGCAAGAGAACAGTGTCTGACTTGCTTGCTTTTGACAGTCATCAAGAAGGGTCAGTTGTAGGGGGAGGACATCATGTTTGGTGAAAAAGAGGGTAGCAAGGTTGAGGGAGACCCCCGATGAGAAGGTTTGGCCCAGTAGTTGCAACAATGTCCTTGAACACGGAGGTAACTGTGAAAATGACACAGAACTGGTCAATGTTTTACTCTGTTATTTATACATAAGATTGCCATGAGTGAGAGTTGTCTTGACAGTAGCACTCTCTCTTCCTGTCTATCAACTTATGTTTAAGTGATTACATTTACTAGCTATATCAATAGTATAAAGAAAGAAGACAATTGAAGGCAATTCTAGACTGTTCTGACAGGGGTCAGGAGGGTAAAGCTGAATGTCCCTGTCTAGAGCTTATTTTGGGTTGACTTCATGGTTCTCCTGGAAACCCTGGTGGCATAGTGGTTAAGTGCTATGACTGCTAACCTAAAGGTTGGCTCCTCAGATCCTCCAGGTGCTCCTTGGAAACTCTATATGGCAATTCTACTCTGACTTATAGGATTGCTATGATTTGGAATCGACTCGATGGCACTGTTTTTTTGTTTGTTTTTGGTTCTCCAACCAGGACTGACTCAAATAAACTATTTGAGTACTAGCTTATTATTTCAGAAGCCTTGAGGATGAAGGCTCAGTCAGTGAGGATGAAAGAGGGGGAAAGAAAGGAACAGGATTTCTTTCCCTCAGCTCTAAAAGGTCAGTTCTGGAACCTTCCATGAGTGACGGGGAAGACTGGGCTTTCCTTGTTTTGGTTAAGATTACTTCAATATTGAGGTTTTCTTTTTTAGAGAGAGGGTGGAAATTTATTAATCTTCCCTCTAATAATTTCTTTACCTTACATTGCTTCCTTTCTAGAGAAATGTTATGGATTTGCTTAAAGATGATTTTTGAGTATTTTATATCTCTTTAAGGTATTTCCTCTGTCATGTTTAGGCTGTTATGAAAGTCAAGACCAAGGACCATTGGTTTATGGTTCAATTAGTGGACATGTTCATCTGACACTGGCATTCTGTGTTTGAGATTAGGAACTCTAGGAATAAAAGGTGAAAGAACCTATCTAGAACATAGGAATGGCAAATAGAGCAGACTTAAGGTTCTAGGGTCTAAGGATGTGGTGCCCTGCCCTGGACTAGAACAATGTCTTTGCAGTATATCAATATTGTCATCAGATACATCCCCTGTGAATTCATATTGTATATATATAATATTCATGTATTATATTCAGAATCAAGCACACTAAGTGGTCTCTTCTTAGGGCATTTCTTTTAGTTCTGAGGAAATATTGACTTGGGTGGATAACCTCCTTTTGCATAGTCTATGAAGAAACGATTTGCTAAGCATATGATATTGTAAGCGAGACTATGGAGGGGATATTTCACTTGCAAACATTTGGCAGCAGGCACGGTTAAGGGCAAGGTTGTACGAGCTGTAAGTGTCTTAGCTGTTGCATATTTGTTGAGCAGCAGTTTGGAAGTCATCCTTTACCTGTTTCATCTCATTTAGTTCTTGCAATGATTCTTCGAAGTAGATTTTACTACGATCCTTGTTTCACAGAGAAGGACACTGAGTCTTAGAGTGGTTGAGGAGCTTTTGTAAGTCGCGCAGCTAGTAAACAGCCAAGACAAGCCCCATTCTTACCGGTTAAGTTATAGTCTCAGTAATCATGTTTTTATGACTTGTGAAAGGTCAGTGAATGTCTGGGGCTGCAAGTAAGAGAATATGCACTTGAACTCCGCTTATACATCTAGAGTTTCTTTTTCTCCCTTACCAAGAGGTATGGAGGTGAGTATTATCTGGAATTTGCTCACTTGTTCAACAGCATCAGGGCTCTGAACTCCTGTCTCAGTAGTTCTAGCAGCAGCTCCAGTCATCGGTTCCTCATAGACTAATGTTGAGAAGTTGGGAGGAAGTTGACAAGGACCATTCTCTTTATGTATCTATCATTTTTTAATCAGAGACAACAATCTTTCCCAGAAGTTCTGGAAGACTTCTCCTACACCAGGCTGGTCACATAACCATGCCCAACTGCAAAGAAAGCAAGTTTCAGGGATTTGTGCACTCAACTGAGGAGAGCCAGCTCTGCTGGAAGAGGGATGTATGGGAGAAAGGCTTTCTGAGAAGGCATCCAATGGCTTCATTAAAGCAAATACTGTGACCTGTTTCATCTTCTTCCTCTAAGGTGTCCAACCTCTTAGCTTTCAGAGTCGGTAGGAAAAGTCTGGCAAGTCTTGGATAGAGCTGTAGGCAGTGTGGGAGGGAACATCATGTGCTCTTTCAATGACTATGTTTAATTATGATAACTGTCATTTTCAAACAAGATAATTATTGATGGTAAACTGTTAGAATAATGAACCAAAGGGAAAAAATTACCTCCTAACTAGTAAGAATGGGAGAGGTTGATCATAGCTGTGGAAACAATTGGTACCGTTAATCGACTACTTATTGTTGTATGCCAGACACTGGACTGAGAGGCTTACAGCTGAGAAGACCATGGTTTCTAGAAGTTAAACAATTTGCCCATGAAAACACAGCTAATAACTGACAAAGCCAGGATTCGTTCGACTCTGGCAGACACTTCACTGCTAAGCTGCCTTTGGGTTCCCTTGCTCTTTGTTCTTGAAGAGAGAGCTTCTAGCTGGGTACTGTAAAGCAGCTGAAGTCCTTGGGAGGTGCAACAGTAAATGCACTCTGCTATTAACTGAAAGGCTGGCGGTTCAAGTCCACTCACAAGTGCCTTGGAAGAAAGACTTGGAGACCTACTTCTGAAAAACCAACCACTGAAAACCTGTGGAACACAGCGCTACACATATGGGGTTGCCGTGAGTTGACTCAATGGCAACAGAGTTGGTTCGGGTTTGCACAGCAGTTACCCACCCCCAGTAGTTCTATGAGGTGTCCTGTACTCCTAGTCTTTTTCCTAACTGTGGTTCTTATATCCTGTGGATGTCTCCTATCTTGAGCTATGCATGTCCCCTGCTAGTCACCTCTCTGCTCCCTCCTTATTCCTGTAGTTTCAGCTCCACGGAACTGCTGAGGGCAGTGGCTGTGTTCTGAAAGTCTGAGCTAGAGGAATGGCATCCTAAGGCCTTTGTTTTTGGTTCTAACTGTGCCTCCTTTTTGCTTCCAACATTTTTGCTTTCTCCTTGGGCCTCCTTTTCTCTCCTTAGAATCTGATTTTGGATTTCCACTCTTTGGCAGGATAAAGGATCGGCAAGACATCTGGAAGCAGAGTTTGTCCTTTGATGGTACCTTACCTGGTTCCTGGCCAGAGCGTGACCCTGGTCTGAGCCTTGTACTGTTGAACTGGGCTCCAGGCGGAGGTGGAAGAGTGGACTGTGTGCATCTTGAGGGCAGAAGAAGCAAATCATAGGCTCAGGTGACCAACTGTGACCAGTGTCAGGAAAAGGAAAACTGATATCCTAGAACCCCCTTGAAGTGGTTCAGGGGATGGGAGCAGGGCTGTGGAGCAGGATGATTTAGTTGTTATTGGCCCCTAGATGTCTACTGAGGGGACTGAAAGGAATCTATCCTGCTCTTGGCTTGCAGAGTTCTTAGCCCTGGTGACAGCTGCATCTGCTCTGGGATGCATCATCCTAACTGGCACAAAGTTGTCTTACAGACCAGCAGTGGCTTATAGGAGAGTAGCATTGTGACCCTTTTTTGCATGTGGAGGAGACTAAGTTATGTAATCCAGCCTCATACTGGAGAACAGGACTCTTGACAGGAAGGCATACCACTTAGGCACCTTTGATTCTTCAGAGTGCAGGGGACAGCATCTTACATATGGCAAATGTGCAATATTATTTGTTGACTTAGTCATCAAACTATTAAGTCATCCCTTAGAATTACTCTTCCTGAGTAATTGTAACTTTACTTGCTGAAACAGAAGAGGACACAAAACATTTACTGATGAAGATCAAAGACTGCAGCTTTCAGACGGATCACACCTTAACATATACAAAAACTTCATAACTTGACCAATAAACAATACCTCTATAAAGAGAGAATATATTAAAGTGGTCAAGATTTCATTTTACTTGGATCCACAGTCAATGCTCATGAAAGCAGGAATGATGAAATCAAAACAAAGTATTGCATTGGGTAAATCTACTGCAAAAGAACTCTTCCAATCTTTGAAAAATAAAGATGCCACAATGAGGGCCTAATTCACAGTATTTTTAGTTACCTCATAAGAATATGCATGTAAAATCTGGTCAAAATTAAGGAAGACCGAAGAAGAATTGAAATCTTTGAACCATGATTTTGATGAAGAATACTGAATATTGTATGGACTTCCAGAAGGACCAACAGATCCATCTTGGAAGAAGTACAGACAGAATGCTCTTTAGAAGCAAGGATGACAAGACTTCATATGACATACTTTGGACATGTAATCAGGAGAGACCAGTCCCTGGAAAAGGCCATCATACTTGGTAAAGTAGACAGTCAGCAAAAAAGATTGACATGGTGAATACAACAACGGGCTCAAACATAGCAATGATTCTGAGGATGGGGTAGGACTTGGAGGGCTTTGTTTGGTTGTACAAAGGGTAATTATGAATAGGAAACAACTTGACAGCATCCAACAAAACAAGCAACAATAGAACTACTCTAAAGGGTCTTAGTTGTGCCATGGTTAAGTGCTCAGCTGCTAACAGAAAGGTTGGCTGTTGGAACCCACCAGACACTGCTAGGGAGAAAAGATATGGCCATCTGTGCTCATAAAGATTACAGCATAGGAAACCCTATGGAGTAGTTTTACTGTGTCCTGTAGAGTCACTGTGGGTCAGAATTGGTGGCATACAGAAATGACTCTTAGGACTTGCTGGGTGATGTGTGTGGTTGAGCACTTAGCTATTAACCAGATGATTGGAGGTTTGAGTTCATCTAGAGTTGGACATGACTTGATAGCAGTGGGGGAGAGGCAACTTGGAAGTAAGCCTAGTCAATCTACTCTGAAAAATCAGCCACAGACAATCCTGTGACACACATGGAGTCACCATGAGTCAGAATTGACTCAGTGGTAATTTTTAAAGAACTATTACTCAACTAATTCATATAGAAACTGACATATTTCCATCTATTTAGTTAGTTGTAACATTACTGATTGCCAGATGCCTGAGAGGCTGGAGCCAGGTGGCCTGGGTTCCTATAGTGTCTTGACCACTTGGGTGTGTCACTGAAGTCCTTTGTATTTTTTTTCTACCTTGTTGGGATGGTGAGGGATAAAGGCATTAATGCACGTAAAGCTCCTAGAACTGGCCTGGCACTGGAGACAGGAGGAAACGTGCTAAAGTGGTATTAAATGACCATTCTGCCATCCTCCCAAGTAGTCCCCCGTCACTGATGGAAGCATTTAGAACTTTCAAATAGTCTTTCCTTTCAGAAGTGGGAAAAGGAGAGATATGTATGAAGGGAAAAGTTTGGGGAGTACATTCCAGAAGCTGCCCTCCTTGGTTAGCTCAGCTCAGACCCTGAAGCCTTCATTCCTTTCTTCTAGCACTGGGCCTAGCTCCTGTCACTGTCCTGGGACAGCCAGTCTGGCTCCCCTCCTCTTGTCCTACACCCTCATTTCCAGACTTTCTCATACACAAAAGTTCAGATAGCCTTATAAGGTGCGTGTTGTTGTTGTCAGCTGCCGCCAGTCAGGTCTGACTCATGGAACCCCCACGCACAGCTGAATGAAGTGCTTGCTGCCTGATCCTGAGTCACTCCTGTGATCAGTTTTGGGTTGACTGTTGGGATCCCTAAGATTTGTATTGGTTGATTTCTGGAAGGAGATACCCGGGCTCTTATCTCAGTCTGTCTTAGTCTGGATGCTCCACTGTAACCTGTTCAACATCACAACAACACACAATCCTCCACTGACTGGTGGGTGGTAGTTGTGCATGAGGTGCCTTAGTTGGGACTCGAACCCAGGCCTCCCATATGGAAGATGAGAAGTCTGCCATCAAACCACCTCTGCCTTGTAAAATGTCCGTGCTTCTGGGGGATTTATCGACATCCCAGCGCTTCATGCTTTGCTGGCAAGACAGAACAAAGGTGAATAGAGGTCAGTAGTACCACAGCATGGGGAATTTGATTTAGAAGAAAGAGCAAGAAGTAAGCTTGGAGGTTGGAATCTCTGAGGGCCTGAGTGGAAAAGAGTGATGTCAGTTTACAGTGGTCAGTCACATTTCACTGTTCTCAGCATTTCGCCCAGGCCTCACCTCATGCAGTTTGCTAAGCTAGAAATCACTCTCCTCTTCCTGGTCCTGCTTTCTGGTCTTCAGTGGTCTCCTACTCTTCTTGGACCCTGGGTTTTCTAGGACCCAGAACTTAAGATAACATAGTTACTTTATGGGTGAATAAGCTTCAGCAAATTGGCCTAAAAAAAATAACTCTTGGCCACTCACTCCAGCCTTTCGAGGCAGCTTCAGGCTCTCCATGCTGCCGGCGTCCTGAAGTCCTGCGTCAGACCCCATGATCCTCTTGGCTGCCAACCCTGGAGGAAAGAAACACTGGTTAGGCCTTTTTAGTCCTCATGGCATATCCTCGTGGATGCCATTCTGTTGAGGGGCAGGGTTAAGTGGAATTCGTGCAGTCTTCACTCTTAGCCCTTTTGTAGATTATTTTGTCTGCCACATAGCAAGTGTGAGTACATGGGTCTTGGACTCCCTAAAGCGGTGGGGTGATGGTGGTGGTACTCCCTGACTGTAGGGGCAGTTTAGGCCGGTTCTGCTCTGGGTCCTTAATGTTCTGTAGACATTCAAATTGTATATATTTGTTTCTGGACACGTCACACAGTTTAACCTTTTCGCTAATTCAGACTATACTTTCTATAATTAATTCTGATTACTGTACTTATTTGTCAGATTGATTTCAGAGGATTCTGCACATGTAAATAACACACTTGAGGATTCTTTCCTATGATACAAGAAATACTTTTCTCTGGGCACCTCTCTCAGAGAAAAGTATTGACGTTGTCAAGGATTCCTCCACTATCGACATCCGCCCCCCACTTATCTGTCAGTTTGTCATACTGTAGGGGCTTGTGTGTTGCTGTGATGCTGGAAGATATGCCACCAGTACTCAGATATCAGCAGGGTCACCCATGGTGGACGGGTATCAGCTTAGCTTCCAGACTAAGACAGGCTAGGAAGAAGGACAGGGCAGTTTCTGAAAAGAATTAGTCGTGAAAAACCTTACGAATAGCAGTGGAACACTGTCAGATATAGTGCTGGAAAATGACCCCCCTGCCAAGGTTGGAAGGCCCTCAGAAGACAACTGGGGAAGAGCTGCCTCCTCAAAGTTAGAGTTGACCTTAATGACGTCATTGGGGTTAAGCCTTCAGTACCTTCATAGCTGATGTCACACAACTCAAAATGAGAGGAAACAGCTGCAAACATCCATTAATAATCAGATAGTGGAATGTATGAAGTATGAACCTAGGAAAATAGGAAATTGTCAAAAATGAAATGGAACACATGAACATAGATATCCTTGGCATTAGTGAGCTGAAATGGACTGGTATTGGCCATTTGGAATCAGATGATCATATGGTCTACTATGCTGGGAGTTAAAACATGAAGAAGAATGGCTTGGGTTCAACATAAAAAAAAACATTTCAGGATCTGTCCTGAAGTAAAATGCTGTCAGTGCTAAGATAATATCCCTATTCCTACAAGGAAAATCAGTTAACACAACTGATTTTCAAATTCAAATTTTCACACCAACCACTAAGGACAAAGATGAAGAAGCTGAACATTTTTTTACCAGCTTCTGCAGTCCAAAACTGATCAAACATGCAATCAGGATGCACTGATAATTACTAGTGATTGGAATGCAAAGGTTGGAAACAGAGAAGAAGGATCTGTAGTTGGAAAATACAGTGTTGGTGATAGAAATGATGCCAGAGATCACATGATAGAAATTTGCAAGACTAATGACTTCTTCATTGCAAATAACCTTTTTTCACCAACACAAATAGCAACTGTGTACATGGACCTCATCAGATGGAATACACAGGAGTCAAATTGACTACATCAGTGGAAAAAGATGATGGAAAAGCTCCATATCAGCAGTCAGAATAAGACCAGGTGCTGACTGCAGCACAAACCATCACTTGCTCATAGACAAGTTCAAGTTGAAGCTGAAGTAGAGTAGAACAAGTCCATGAGAGCCAAAGTATGACGTTGAGTATATCCCACCTGAGTTTGAGACTGTCTCAAGAATAGATTTGATGCTTTGTACACCAATGACTGAAGACCAATCAGATTGTGGAACGACATCAAAGACATCATCCATAAAGAAAGCAAGAGATTATTAAAAACCAGAAAAGAAAGAAAAGTCCAAGTTGGATGTCAGAAGAGACTCTGAAACTTGCTCCCAAATGTCTAACGGTTATAGTAAAAGGAAGAAATGATGAGTAAAAGAACTGAACAGAAGATTTCAAAGGGCAACTCAGAAAGAGAAAATAAAGTATTATAATGACATGAGCAGAGGTGGAAATAGAAAACCAAACAGGAAGAACATATTCTGTGTTTCTCAAGCTGAAAGAACTGAAGAAAGAATTCAAGCCTCAAGTTTTGATAGTGAAGGGTTTTACAGGGAAAATATTAAATATCTCAGGAAGCATCAAAAGAAGATGGACAGAACACACAGAGTCACTATACCAGAAAGAACTGGTCAGTGTTCAACCATTTCAAGAGGTAGCATATGATTAGGAACCAGTGGTACTGCAGGAAGAAATCAAAGCTGTGTTAAAGGCATTGGCAAAAAACAAGCCTCCTGGAATTGATGGAATATCAATTTCAAGGTTTCAACAATTAGATATAACACTGAAAGTGCTCACTCATCTGTCAAGAAATGTGGAGGACAGCCACCTGGCCAACTGACTGGAAAAGATCCACATTTGTGCCCATTCCAAAGAAAGGTGATCCAACTGAATGCAGAAATTACCAAATGATGTCATTAATATCATGCAGAAATAAAATTTTGCTCAAGATCATTCAAAAGTGACTGCATTGACAGATAACTACTAGAAATTCAAGCTGGATTCAGAAGATGTGGGAACCAGGGATATCATTGCTGATGTCAAATGGATCTTGGCTGAAAGCAGAGAATACCAGAAAGATGGTTACCTGTGTTTCACTGACTATGAGAAGACATTCAGCTATGCGGATCATAACAAATTATGGGTAACATTGTGAAGAACAGGGATTCCAGACCACTTAATTGTGCTCTTAAGGAGTCTGTACATGGATCAAGAGGCAGTTGTGCAGACAGAACAAGGGGACATTGCATGGTTTAAAGTCAGGAAAGGTGTGCGTCAGGGTTGTTATCCTTTCACCATACCCTTTCAGTCTATACGCTGAGCGGATAATCTGAGAAGCTGGATTCTATAAGGAAGAACAAGGCATCAGGACTGGAGGATGACTCATTAACAACCTGCATTACACAGACAACACAAACTTGCTTGTTGGAAGTGAAAAGGATTGAAAACACTTATTGATGAAGATCAAGGACCATGGGCCTTCAGTGTGGATTGTACCTCAAGCATCAAGAAAACCAAAATACTCACAACTGGGCCAGTAAGTAACATCGTGATAAACTGAGAAAGGAGGTTGTCAACAATTTCATTTTACTTGGTTCCACAATCAACACCCATGGAAGCAGCAGTGAAGAAATCAAAAGATGCATTGTCCTGGGAAAATCTGCTGCAAAGGACCTCTTTAAAGTATTGAAAAGCAAAGTTTTCACCTTGAAGACTAAGGTATGCCTGACCAAGCCATGGTGTTTTCAGTTGCGTCGTATGCATGCTAAAACTGCACAATGAATAAGGAAAATGGAGAAGAATAGATGCCTTTGAATTGCGAGGCTGGAGAAGAACACTGAACGTGCTGTGGACTTCCAAAAGAACAAACAGATCTGTTTTGGAAGAAGCACAACCAGAGTCCTTCTTGGAAGTGAAGAAGGCAAGATTGCATCTTACATACTTTGGCCATGTTGCATGAGGGATCAGTCTGCGGAGAACGATATTATGCTTGGTTGAGTGGAGAGTCAGAGAAAAAGAGGAAGACCCTCAGTGTAATGGATTAACACAGGCGCTGCAACAATGGGTTTAAGCATAAAAACAATTGTGGACACAATGAAAGACCAGGCAGTGTTTCATTCTGTTATGCATAGAGTTGCAATGAGTTGGAATCAACTCAATGACACCTAACAACAGCACAACATCAACACCAGGGAAGCAGCAGTCAAGAAATCAAAGTGATGTGTATCGCATTGGACCGATATGTTGCAAAAGACCCCTTTAAGTTGTCACAGTACAAAGACATAGCTCTGAAGATTAAGGTGAGCCTGACTCAACCAACAGTATATTCAGTTTCTGCTCACAAGCATGTGAAACCTGAACATTAAATAGGAAAGACTTAAAGAAGAACTGATGGTGTTACATTTTGGCAGAGAATGTTGAATGTGTCACAGACTGTCAGAAAGATGAACAAATCTGTTTTGAAAGAAGTACACCCAGAATACAACTGAGAAGCAAAGACGACAAGATTTCATCTCACTTACTCCGAACATTATCAGGAGGACCCAGTCTCTGGAGGCGGACTTTATGTTTGGTGAAATAGAGGGTCAGTGAAAAAGAGGAAGATTCTCAATGAGATGGATTGTCACACTAGGTGCAACAATGGGATTAAGCATAACAATGATTTTGAGGATGGCACAGGACTGGGCCGAGCTTCATTCTTCTTTACGTGGATACAAAGTGAGTGAGAACTGACCTGATGGCACCTAACAACCGCACCACTACGACCAACGGCAGTAGATTCCTAACAATTAAACAAAAGGCTAGAAAGTGTTACTTTTAAGTGTTTAAGATGCTGTCATCTATCATGAAAATCCTGGTGTCTGAACGTTGATGTGCTGTTGAGAGAAGACTGTTTTTCTTTATGATTTGCCAAGAAAGAGTTCTTTCCTTTGTCACGTTCTTCAGTAGCATACAAGGTCTGACAATTAAGTTTATGACATCATCCTAGAAAAAGTGCTACACATCTCATTGCTGAATATCACTGCGATCACCTTGGAAACACTCCTGTTGGGAAGCTATGCACTGATGCCAGCACCGAGTCCACCCTTCAAAGGAATTTTGGAACTTTTTCTGGAATGACCATCAGAGCTGTCTTCGCATTACCTGTGATGTCCTGAATGTCATCAAGAAATTTTCCTTTCAATATTTCCTTTATCTTCAGGTGAAGAAAAAAGTCATTAAAGGCCAGATCAGGTGAGTAGGTGGGTGTTCCGATACAGTTATTGGTTTACTGGCTAAAAACTCCCTCACACACAACTATACAATTAAATTTATCAACTTGCTACCACTCCACTGTGCACAGTGGCCATTCCAGAACGAGTTCCAAAGTTGCTTTGAAGGGTGGACTAGGTGCTGGCATCAGTGCATAGCTTCCTGTGGGCAGTACTTCAAAGATGACCATAGTGACACTCAGCAGTGAGGCATGTGTTTAACTGTCAGACCTTATATAAACAAAGAGACAATACTGACCTTACACTTCTTCAGAAGTCCACCAAATGAGAAGACTGACACTTTAATTATCTCATAATTATCAAATCCAGCATCAAGTTTTACCAATATGATTGAGGAATCATTTATTGAATGTTCACTGCTCTCAGTGCTGAGCTAGGATGAATGAAATATGGTCTCTGCCTGAAGCAACTGACAATTTAGTACATCTGATTCATAGTCATTAAAGAAATTCCTTTTAATGCCTATTATTTCTGGAAATGAAAAGAGATAATCACACAAAAAGAGCTTAGCCAAATGCTTGGCATATAATTCAGTGTTCCATAAATGTTAGCTAGGATCGTCATCGTTATAAAACATAGAAAAAGAAATACAATGACATCCTTTCTGTCTTGTGATTTGCTTTCTGCTTTAGTCTCCTTCAGGGCAATGCCTGTAAAAGTAATGTTAATTATTACAGAAGTCTATAAATGCCTTCCCAAGTGTTTGGTGACTCCAGTATCACCTTTTCTACAGCAGGATAAAAATAAGCAGACACTTCTCTGCAGTAACAACTTGCTCATTTTCAACCATTTTGCAATTCAGATTTACTGTTTCACTCCCTTATTAACAGCTCTGGAAAGATTTGCTTCTTATCTGGTTTCCAGGACCCAGGTTGCAAGCTTCTCAATGTCTTTCCTTCCATTCTTTTGCTGGCATTAGCCAAACTAGTCTCTGACTTTTTAAAGGGGAACCAGCGACAGGATTCAGGGCTTTTGGATGTTGTTTTGTGGATAGTTTGGCAGCTGTGGGTGGCACATTTACTGGGAACAGTGAACAGCAATAATTTAGTTCTAGCGCCAGGGCCGAGGCAGAGAGGGGCTGCTCACCCATAGCAGTGCCTTCACATGGTGCCCAAGCCCACTCTGTGCCACCCAGCAGGATGGGCAGAGGGCTTGGAGTAGAGGAAGTAAGACCCCTCTTCTTTCCTCTGCCTGGGGGTGATGGCGAGATAAATTTCATTCTGTTTAAACTCTCTCAGCAGCTCAGCTCCGACTCCGGGCAGCTGGCTGATCCTAAGAATGGACAGGGAATGACCTCGTGAGTGGCATGTTCTAAATGTGACCACATTCCTATTCCTGGGGTGCATGGCCTCCCACCAGTGTCAGGGTGCAACTAGGACTTCAGCCCCACGTCCCTCTCTGCTTTCCTCAGCAGATTTCTCGGGCAGCAGGAAGGCACCACCACCCTTGTGTGGCCACATGGGGTCTATTTTCCACAACCAGCTCCTATCACTCAGGGCAGATGTTGCATTCTGAAATTCAGGGCCCCAGAAGCCACATGGTCATGTATGAGGCCTGACAATTAAGTCTGAGAACTTAATTGTTCTAACTGCTACATACCTCATTGCTGAATGTCACTATGGTCACCTTCAAATTTTTCCCCTTGGGAAGCTCTGCACTGATGCCAGTGCCCAGTCCTCCCTTCAAAGAAGTTCTGGAACTCTTTCTGGAATGGCCATTGTGCACGGTGGCATGGTGGCAAACCACCGAACCTAATTGTATAGTTTTGTGTAGGGAGTTTTTAGCCAGTAAGCAAATAACTGTACTGTAACACTGTCCTTACTCACCTGAACTGGCCCCCAATGACTTTTTTCTTTACCCAAAGATAAAGGAAATATTGAAAGGAGGGCATTTTGATGACATTCAGGACATCAAGAGTAATACAGTGACAACTCTGCTGGCCATTCCAGAAAAGGAGTCCCCAAATTGCTTTGGAGGGTGCTCTAGGCATTGGTGTGGGTGCACAGCTTTCCAAAGGCAGTGCTTCAAAGGTGACTGTAGTGATATTCAGCAATGAGGTATGTAGCACTTTTTTTAGAATGAGTTCATGAACTTAATTGTCAGTCCTTGTAAGCTCTTGATAAACGCCACACTTCAGTAGCAGGAAATCTCACTTTCCAAGCATGTTCTTAAGGCAAATCATGCTTTTAGACTCACAGAGTCAAAATCATCTGCCTGCCTTATTCTGTAGCATAAGAAACAAACAACTGAACAACAATGAAAAGCTCAGTCCTGTGAAGTCAAGCCAACTCACGGCAACCCCACGTGTGTCAGAGTGGAACTGTACTGCAGAGGGTTTTCAGTGGCTGATTTTTGGAAGTAGATGCCTAGGCCTCTCTTCCAGGTACCTTTGGGATATTAATTGTTTGTGCTACCCAAGCACTCTTTTGGTTGTAATGTAGAAATTCCCATGTATGTGTGTGTGTGTGTATGTATAAAATACATATGAATAGGTATTTACATATATGTGTGTGTATATATAGAGATATAACCCCCTAGAACTAAAGGATCCGACTCGACAGCACTTGGCTGGCCTAGAACTAAAGAGAGAAGAAAGCCACAAATTATTTCCTCTCTAGAACAGGGGAAAAAGTTCCATTTTATACATGCTTCAGAACATATTTATTTAATGAGGAAAATATTCACTTCCATAGGCTGGCTGCAGGAAAGTGATGATAGACACGAGGGAGAATGAAATGTCATGGGAAGGATCTTCATTAGGAACCCTAAAAGTAAGAAAGACAAAGCTGATATATTTAAAGTACTATATTTAAATAAACAGAGAGGGCTAGCAATGGGGGAAGATGGTGAAGCAATGAAATGTACTTTCTGTAAGAAGAACAAATAAACAAACATACGCATACCCCAAATCATACTTTTAGACTCTGCATCATCTTGTTACCCTTTTATAGTATTTCACAAATAGTTGATTTCCTATTTCGCAACAGTGAAGAAGAAATATCCTCCTTCTGTGGGGTGGGGGGACTTTTATATCCATCTTCTCTGAGCAGGAATTTATCATCATAAATGTTGGCAATCTTGTTGTAAAAGAGTACTAAGTTTTTGTTTGTCTGTTTGTTTTTGTAGCAAAATGAATGTACTAGTCTGGGAAATCATTACTAACATCCAACAAGGAAAATCCCACAAGGCAAATCCCTCAAATCTCAGTGCCCTAACCTGACGAAGACTTAGCTCCCATGCGTGCAAAGCCTACCTCCTCCATGTAGAAGCTCGCTCTTCTACCTGAACATGTGGCCTCCATCGTCACTGAGCAGGGGATGAAAGACAGAGGGCGAGGCACCCAGCTCCTCACTGCTCAGGCCCACTCACAGCCAGGCCCAACCCTCAGTCCTCTGGCCTTCAAAAGGAGCACAGGGACTGCCTGTATGCTGTGTACTTGTTCATGACGTGGATCCTCCAAGTATGTGCAATGGAGAGTCTCTTGCATGCCCTTGACTGAAGGAGGCCCTCTAAGTTTCCTCCACTGCTGCATTGAGGCTCGTAGATGTCACTTCTGGGCGCTATTCGTAGGAAGTCCAGGCAAAGAGTTAACGTACATGCCTTAGAACAGCTTTGGTTACTGCACCAGGAGCATGAGACTTGATATACAAGAGCAAGGGTTTTAGATGGCAGGGACTGGAAAAAAAATAAACCTGGGAAGCAGCTTTATGGAGAGCTAGCCCCCAAAGCCCGGCACTGGAAGAGTACCAAAGGGCAAAATCGTAACATCCCTGCCTCCTTACTTCCTCCTCTCCCTTTCTCCTTTCTTCTTCCTTTTGTTTGTTTCCTCTGTCACTCTCACAGATAATCACTGACGTTCTACTATTCATGAGAGACTAAGCCACTTTGGGGAATAAGAAAGAACAGACTATTTCTACTCTGAGAATTTGAGTCCCCAAAGTGGAGGCAGACAAGTCCACAAACACCACCAGCCTGATACCTATGAAGAGAACACGCCTACGCGGAATCACAGAGGGACCCCTGGCCCAGACAGACTTGTCAGGAAGGGCTTCATGCAGAAATTTTAAAGAAACCCTGGAGGTCCAAAATCCCTCTTCACTCTTGTCCTATATCATCAGGTAGTGAGAGGCCTCCCGATGTGTTCTTCTTCAGTAGTGCTTTATTTATCTGACGTTTCTTCCTTTTCTATACAAAGATGATGATTTGTTTCTCCATCTCATTAAAAAATGCCACTGGAATTTGTATTGGGATTGCATTATATAAGTAGATTGTTTTGGGCAAAAAAAATATTTTCATGCTGTTGAGTCTTCCTATCCATGAGCAGGGCAGATTACTCCATTTATGTAACTCTCTCTTAGTTTCTTGTAGTAAGGTCTTATAGATCTCTTTGTAAAGATCTCTTATTTCTCTAGTTAGATTTATTCCCAGGTATTTTATCTTCTTGGGGGCTATAGCAAATGGAATTGACTTGGTGATTTCTTCTTTAATAATCTCACTGTTGGTATAAAGGAATCCTACTGATTTACTTATGTTTATCTTGTATCCTGAGACTTTGCTGAACTCCTCTATTAGTTCCAATAGTTTACTTATGGGTTCCTTTGGATTCTCTGTATAAACAATCATATCGTATGCAAAGAGGGAGATTTTTACTTCTTTACTGCTGATACAGATGCCGTTTATTTCTTTGTCTTGTCTAATTGCTCTAGCTAGAACTTCTAACACAATGTTGAATAGAAGTGGTGACAGTGGGCATCCTTGTCTACTTCCTGTTCTCAAAGGGAATTCTTTCAGTCTTTTGCCATTCAGGATGATGAAGCCAGTTGGCTTTGCGTAGATGCTACTGATCGCATTGAGGAATTTCCCCTTTAGTCCTATTTTTCTGAGAGTTTTAAGCATGAACGGGTGTTGAACTTTGTCAAATGCGTTTTCTACATTGATTGACAAAATCAGGTGATTCTTATCTTTTGTATTATTAATGTGATTACACATTCTCCTTTTTCATTATTTCTTTCTTCTTCAGCATTTCTTTCCTCTTCAAAATCCATGAAATCCTGGTCTGTCAAATCCCTTCTTAGTGATCTGAGTTGTTCTGTATCTGTGATACCAAGTTCTAAATTCAGCTTTCTTGCTATATAGATGATTTTTCCAACTCTCTCTTCCATCATATTATCCTGACTCACTGCTTGGGGTATTCTCATGCAACTCAGCAATTTTTTCCATATCCTTTGCGTGTATTTGCTCATCACTTCCTCCCCAGAAGATGCGATGTTCCAAATACACTGATGGTCATAGGTGAAGTTGATCGTAACTCAAATACATGAGAAGTCAGGGACTACTTGTGTTTGGTTCCATTTCATGAAACTCAAATTGGGCTCCTCCACTGTTGATAAGTTTGAGTAACAATACCTTATATTCATGTAGAGGGATGTAAATTGTTAACCTGTTCAAGTATAACCAAAAGTTAAAGATGTGGGTCCACTTGAAAGTGCCTTGAAAGAAATGTCTGGTGATCTACTTCCAAAAAATCATCTATCAAATCCCCACAGAGCATGGCTCTACTCTGACACACATGGAGTCACCAGGAGTCTGAACAGACTGAGGGACAACATTTTTTAAAATGTTCATGTCAAGATTAACAGTTTACTAAGTACTTTAATATATATTGGAGCCCTGGTGGTACAGTGGCTAAGAGCTCAGGTTGCTAACCAGAAGGTCAACAGTTCAACTCTACCAACCACTTCTTAGAAACCCTGTGGGGCAGTTCTACTCTGTCCCACAGGATTGGTATGAGTTAGAATTCACTTGGCAGCACTTTTTTTTTTTAAATTTAATCTATGCTAGAATCAGAATTTTAGAATTGAAAAAAAATATTAAGGATCCTCTAAATATTTATGCAAATGGAGTGATTAAAGGTTCAGAGAGGAGTGGAAGTGAGTTGTCCAAGGTCACACAGCAGCAGAGCCCGGCCTCGTAGGGAATTGAGATATTCACAGTCTAGTGTGTGCTTTTTCTATGTCACCACACAGCCTCCCTGCAGCCCTGTATTAATGTGCCTTTGCCTCAGAAGTGACAGGGAGAGAATCAGCCTGGATTGTTGGTTGCCTTGATGGCAGGGCTGACCTTCCCAATGGCATTTCCAGGGTAGAGGGATAGGTTTTAGCACCCCTGTTGTTAGCTGTCCTCAAGCCAACCCGAGACTCGTGGCAACCCCGCTTACAGTGGGTAAAACGCTGCCCAGTCCTTTGCTTGTCCCCTTGATCAGCTGCAGGTCAGATCCTTGGGATCCACAGAGTTTTCAATGGCTAATTTTCAGAAGTCTCACTAGGCTTTTCTTCTAGACTGGAAAGCTCTACTGAAACTTGTTCAGAATCATAGCAATGTGCAGTCTTATACTGACATATGGGCTACACATGGGACGTACCGGTTAGCAACAGAACCTGGGCCTCCATATGGAAGATAGCAATTCTCCTCTGCCTGGCATCTCTAAAAATTACAGAAAAGGAAACTGAGGCCCAGAAAACAGAAGCCTCTTGTTAAAGTCACGAGTGGTTAAGTTGTAAGACATAGACCAGATTCTGGTTGCCAAGCTCTGAGATCCCTCCATGCCACCTTGTTGACCTGGAATGCGGTCATAGTCACAACTGCCCAGAGCCACCTGCCTACCCTCAGGGCAGCTGGAAGCCTTTCATGCAAATGAAGGAAACTTTAATCACAGAGAGAACCTGGTGAAGGATTTAAACATGAATAGTTCCTGGGATCTGTTATTTGTACAGTGAAAGAGAAACTTTCCTTGCACTGTTGGGGCAAGGACGGTGGATTTCCCAACAGGCTTTGGAGAAGTAAAGAGTTGGTTTTATCAGTTGTCACCTTTGGCCCACTCTCCTGCCACCTGCTGACTTGAAGAAAAATTTGTCTGAAGATGAGGATTAATGTAAAGGCTGATTCCATTACTTCTGTACTTTCTGGATGAAATTTGAGCATTCAGCTTCACATTCCTTTTCCTCACCTGGTCTGGAAAGCAAATTGAGTTCTTTGAAGGAAAATCCAGTCCAGACCAGAACACCCACATAAGCAGCCTCTCAACCACCCTCTTAAATCACAGGGGCTCCTTTTGGCGACACAGGCATTGCTCCTGGTTTCTTTACCTCTCGTGGTTTATGCAGCCAAGCTCTGATTTCAGGCGCTTGGTGAGGCTGCAGGCTGGCAACCTTGAATAGTGTCAGGCCCACAAATGCACACATTCTGAGACTGACTTCCCAGATGATGCATTTAGTGACCACTGCAAACTCCGCTAGCCTGGAGGTGGCCAACCTCTCCATCTTCCTGACATTCTGTTCACACCCAGCCACCTCAGCAGGGATCCATCTGCTAGACCAACTTCCCAGCAGGAGTGGTCTCTGCCATTCCTTAGTGCTCACCCTGCTCAGTGATCCTCATGCCACCCCTCCCCACCCCTCCCCACTCCTTCTCCTCTCCCTGACTCCACCCTACTCCTCCAGCTCCCATGCCTCCCTGCTCTCCCTGCTAATCCCTTCATCCTCCCTACTCCTCCCAGTGCTCCCCCTTCTTTACATTCCTCCCTGCTTTTTCCCATGCCTTCCCACCCCTCCTCATGCCTCCCGTGCCTTCCCACCCCTACTCACCCCTCCTCATGCTTTCCTACCCCTCCGCCTGTCTTCTCACCCCTGCCCACTCCTCCCCAAGTCTTCCTACCCCTCTCCACCCTTACCCATACCTTCCCACCTCTCTCTATCCCTCCTCTTGCCTTCCCACCCCTCCCTGTTCTTCCCTACCCTCACCACCCTTCCCACTACCCCACCCCCCCCACTTTTCAGGTTGCAGCTATTGGAACACAACAGAGTCAAATCTCATCCAAAAAGCTGTACCCCTTTTATAGCTATGTCCATTTTTTTTTAAAGCCCTTCTCATAGGTATAAACCAAAATACCCAAGCCCACTGCTGTTGAGTCAGGTCCGACTCATAATGACCCTATAGGTCAGAGTAGAACTGACCCATAGAGTTTGCAAGGAGTGCCTGGTGGATTTGAACTGCTGATCTTTTGGCTAGCAGACATAGCACTTAACCCACTATGCCACCAGAGTTTCCTTTCACAGGTATATAGCACATAATTTATACTCTTCAATTTGTAAATATCTAATTTTAGGATTTGAAAGGGATAAGACCAATATGTTTTAGTTGTAGTTGAGGAAACGAGGGCCTGGGGGTCTAAGGAACATGTCCAAGGCCACAAAGTCAGCCTAGGGTGAATTGGAATCCTAAACTGACTCGGAGTTCAGACCATCTCCAGCTATAGGGCACAGTCTTGTGTCCTTCCTTCAAGTTCTCTTCTGTCGTAAGCCCTTCTCCTCCACTTTAACCTACAGAGATCTTTTTCCTTCTTGAATTACTTTAGCAAGTACTGTTAAATTCATACAAGTTAACACCAACTAGTTCTTGTGTTGTTTTGAGGTACTAGTTTTCTTCTTTAACTAGTCTATGAGATCTATAGGAACTGGATCATGTCATTTACTTCTTGTGTACTCAAGGTAAAGAAGAGCTTGCCCACAGAACAGTAATGGGTGACTGACTGAGGTACACACGTCGGCTACCCTCCCACTTCGAACCTGTAGGCATTAGGTTGTATTATGTGGATATTTGTATGTAGATGATGAGGTACCAGGGTCACCCACATGGTTTGCACTCCCCTCACTAACCTAAAGCTGGTGGTTCAAACATACCTAGCAGCTCAGTAGAAGAAAGACCTGGTGATCAGTATCCATAAAGATTACAGTTAAGAAAATCCTGCCAGAGCAGTTCTGTTCTGTAATGCATGAAGTTGCCATGAATTGGAATTGACTGGATGGCAGCGGGTTTGCTTTGGCTTACCTGGTGTGTGTGGCAGACTCAGTAATCTGATTTCTAGTGAACTTAATCTGCCATTAACAAGTCCTTTACAGACTACCTCTTGGTGACTCTTTTGAGGCATATCTACACTGCTTTTCCCGGCATTCCCCTAATCTAATGTTACAGGTCTTCTTAACCAGTTGCAATCAATCAGCATGTCATATACGTTCCTGCTCTGTATGCTTGTCTGTCTGAAATGCTGTTCCCACTGAGGATCTGCTCAATGTCACAATCCTCTATAGACCCCACCTCCCTCCAGGTAAAATAGCTTGCTTTCTCCTTCATGCCCCATGGCATTGGCATATCCCGTGAGTAAAGAGAACCCCCCGACCTCCCCACCTCCCCACATATGGTTATTTCTTTACACATCTTCCCCCTCCAACAGTCCTTGGCGCTCCCAGAAAGCCAAGACCTGATAAGCAAATCTCACTTCCACAGAAACCTTCAGAGTGCTGGCGCTGAGTGTTTCATGCGTATTCGTTGAATGAATGGATAACTTATATGGCTAAATGCAGCAGGAAGAAGAAATTTCATCACGGGAACTATTGAGAAACGTTACTCACTGGGCCATCGCACGTGATGGGCATTCATTGGAATGAATGAATGAGACTGTGGAAGCACTGTGTGGTTATGAAAAGTTGCACACAACGAGAAGACCCTGATCCTATCCTCAGTGAACTTTTCTTTTATTGGGACAAATGGGATCTAGGAGGGGACTGGAAACCCTGGTGGTGTAGTGGTTGAGAGCTACATCTGCTAATCAAAAAGTCAGCAGTTTGAATCCACCAGGCACTCTGTGGAAACTCTGTGTGGCAGTTCTACCCTGTCCTATAGGATCACTATGTGTCACAATCGACTTGACGGCATTGGCTTTTTTTCAGAAGGGGATTTACTATGATGTTATTGAAACTGAGACTGTGGGTACCTCATTTACCTTCTAGGGCCCTATACCTAACTTTCAACTTATAATTTTGTTTTGTTTTCTTTAAAGAGAGCTCATGAAAGTCTACAACTTCAGGTCTCCATAAGTGGGATGTGTCCCTGGTAAAGTATACGGCGCACAACGATTCTCCCGAGCTGGAAGAAGGAGCTTGATCAAACGGGAGTGGTTAATCTGGGAATCCTGCTGGCCACTGGCAGAATTCTGCAGTGGCTGAAAATGTCTGTCCTTCTAAGTCTCTTTGTCAGTTACACCAAAAAATGCTTTAGGAAAGAAGAGATGTGTCTGTGTGTGTGAGCGCACCTGCCTGCATGTGCACACCTGTGTACGCATGTGCTGTAAGTGGAGGAGAGAATAGGAGATTTTGCAAGATAACATTTAGGTAAGAAAGTTATAGGCCAGCTTATGTCAAATCCATAGATGTAAGTATGGAGGAAGGAGAGAACCAAAAGAAGTTGAAGGCCTTGATCGTATGGTTTCATTGACATCTTTGGTGGATTATTTCAAACAAGGTGAAAAGTGTGGACTGAAAGAGCCAGCTGGAGCTTAGATTGTTAAGGATTAAACAGCTACAGGATATTTTCTTAATTTAGTGCTACCCAGGAAATAAAACTTCTCCTAACTTCGTGGCAAATTTGCCACATGTGACCTAATCTAAGTTTGCTCAGGAGTTCCTGACTGCAAGTTATTTAATTTTTTTTTTATTTCTAGTGACTTCAGAGACACTTAGAAATACTTTCTAATAAATCTTTACAATCCCCTTGTGAAACAAGAAGCAATGCTAAGTATCTGTAAATGTCGCACATGGGACTCACGGTGGTAGTGTTAGGTTTGTTTACTTCTACTGTATACAAGTGACCTGTCAGGGCTTAAGAGAGAACCTGGGCTTCCATCGTGAAAAAGCCAAATGCCAGCAGCTGCTACCCAATGTTCATTTTACCTTTTGGATATCCTGCCCCAATCACTGTGACACTCTTTCTTTAAGTTAGTCTATTGTCCTTAAAAAAAAAAAAAAAAAAAGTGGTACAAACACCAAACATATTGACAAATTGCACATGTCTGCTACATATTTTGTAAACCCCGGTGGTGCAGTGATTAAGTGCTAAGACTGCTAACCAAAAGGTTGGCAGTTTGAATCCACCAGGTGCTCCTTGAAAACTCTATGGAACAATTCTACTCTGTCCTATAAAGCCACTATGAGTTGGAATCAACTGGACGGCAGTGGGTTTGGTTTTTTGGGCTGTATCTTTTGGAAACCTTGGTGGTGTAGTGGTTAGGCACTACGTCTGCTAACCGAAAGTTTGGCAGTTCGAACCTGCCAGGCACTCCTTGGAAACTACGGAGCAGTTCTACCCTGGGCTATAATGTTGCTATGAGTCGGAATTGCCTTGAAGGCAGTGGGTTTTGGTTTGGTGCTATATTGTTATAGAGACACAGCTCATAAACTGAAGTGTAACTCCAGCCAGAACCCCGACCAGTGAAATTGCTGGTCACTATATAGGGTCTTTGGGAGCTGAAATCGACTTGATGACACTGGGTTATGGCTTGTTCAGGAGCCCTGTTGGTGCAGTGGTGACATGCTCGGTTGTTAACTGAAAGCTGGCTGCTCCATGGGAGAAATGACCTGTTCATCTGCTTCTGTCAAGATGACAGACTAAGAAACCCTATGGCAAAGTTCTAACCTGTCATAGGGTTGCTGAGTAGAGACTAACTGGACAGCGATAGCTGTGCCTTGTTTATAGTCATCAAATCTAATTCAGCCTTTACTTTTCAAGTGTCTTTTTATACACAACTATGTGATGCTCAGAAACCTGGTGGTGTAATGGTTGAGTGCTCTGTCTGCTAACCAAAAGGTCAGCAGTTCAAATCCACTAGGTGCTCCTTGGGAACTCTATGCTGGCAGTTCTGTTCTGTCTTCTAGGGCTCCTATGAGTCAGAATCAACTTGACAGTGGTAGGTTTTCAGTGATTTTGTGTGATGCTCACATCTTCATTAATAGACATACATTTTTGGTTCCAACCCCAGACGACAAAAGTGCTGAGGAGTCCTCTGAGGAGTTAGGGTCTGTGCAGCTTGTAGTCTGAGGACGGGAAGAGCAGGGGACAATGTGGCCTTGCCACCCTGGGCCCCTGAGGGTGGCAAGTTGGGGCTATTTTTAGTACAAGTGAGGGTGGGCGGGGAACAAAAGGCTTAGAGCCACTGAAGGTGACAGTGGAGATAGCAGTTGAATTAGACAGATTAGGAAGATGACAAAAGGAGAAAGATGAGAGGTGGAGGTTTAGCAGATGAGTAGTGTCAACCCTAAATGAAGCTTGGGGCTTTATGGAATGCGCTTGAGGGAAAAAATAACTGCATTTTGATGTCTCTTCTAGGCTTTCCAGAGTTAGACAGCTGCAGAGGGAGAGAAACATTCAGTACCCTAAATGGGAGAAGTGTTTTCAGAAGATGTGTGACCTGGATTAAAGGGCCAAGGACCTTGGAGGTGATCTGCACACAGTCCTTTCCACTGTGTCACACGAACTGTGATAACTCCACAGTTTTAACCAAAGTACCCGTTCTTCAGCACAGTTCTTTGTTGTGACTTAGTCAACTGTTTGTGCGGGTATTATTATACATTGACTTAGCACAAAACAAAACAAAGCTTGCATTGTAAGATCTAGCCCTAATCTTCAGACGTGTAGTTAATCTAGGTTGTGCCACTTGATTTTTAAGTGAGGCTAGGAGTGTGAACACACACACACACACACACACACACACACACACACACACACACACACACACACACACACGCATTCCAGAGATAGCTTGGAAAATATGAAAGTTTAGCTTTGTCCTTGGGTGCTGTTAAAGTATTTGATATGAGGCAACGCACATTTCTAAACAAAAGGACTGCCACTCTGATGTCGAGCTCGAAAAGCCACGCTTGTCAGCCACCAAATAGCTCCATTTCCGTACAGTTAATCTTAGGAATGTCTGTTTCCCTTTCACTCCAATTTCTACTTTGTAGAGACTTGCTTTTGCTATTTGGACAAGTGAAAGCATCAACCACACAATTTTGTTAAAATAATAACTTGCTGGTGTGAAGGGAGAAGCATTTTAGTGTGTATCAGTTACCTCTTTACTAGCTTTTTATTATGTATGGAATATTGGTCTATTTTTTATTTGTAAGGTCTTTCTTGAAGGTTGTTCTTGAAGGAAAAAGTTTTAGAAACAGAGAGGGAGAGAGAATGAGGGATACACCCAGTTCTACACTAAATATTCTCTGCTTGATCCTGCCATTTTATTTTTTAAAAAGAGAAATTAGCACAGGTTCACTTAATATCTCGCAAGATCCTTGGCCAGAAATAATCCCATAATCCTGAGGGATTGCCCCTGTTGAATGCTCCAGCTTCAGTCTTCAAACAGTTCCCTAAATACATGTGTCTTTTCTTCGCCTTTGACTCGCTTTCATGTTTCTCTAGGCATTTGGCTTGGAGTCTGTCTAACGCACACCCCTTTCTTCTAAATTCCCCTTAAAGCTAATCTCCTTTAGGGAGTTCTTCCAGGGTGGACACTCAAGCAGTGTTCACATTCTTATCGTTTTATTATTGGCACTAAGGGAATTTGTTCCTTTTTCTGCCAGGCAAGGCTGGCCTGATGAAAATGGGCATGTGATACAAAATGTAAAATACTTTTTTTTTTTAAAACACGCTGTTAAGAAGATCTGAGGTGGTGCCGGAGAGGACTGCTAGAAATAAGGCATCATTTGCATGTCGCGGTTCTCTCCTCTGTTGTGGTAACCTGTCATCAGAAGGACTGTAGCTCCTGGATCAGCCCTACCTTAAACTGAAACCAGAAGAGGAATTTGAGTTCTGATGCCTGTTATGCAACGAGACCTTTTTTGGTGATCTGAGTCTAAAATTTCATGCAACCAGTTTCTCTACCATGACTTCCATGTATTTTTGTTTTTAAGGACGTAATTAGATTTGCTTACCACTGCATAGGCTGATAAGTTGTGGGCTCTAGTGTCGATGACGGCAGGCTCCAGTGAAAGTGGTGAAACGGGCACAGTGCCACAGTGAAGTCCTTTGCTCCAGTGCCTGGAACCCAGGTAGACCTCTGTGAGCCTATCTGAGTTCTTCACTGGACCTGTGTTGAGGTTCCGCTTTATCTCCTAGTTCCTACCATCCACCTAGCCCCTAATAAAGTTCTTACTGAGCTTGTTTTTTCATTTACTCACCCTTTCATTTAACAACTATTTATTATGCTGACTAATAATCAGGTATTCTAGCAGACCTTGAGGATACAGGAGACAACAAGACAACCTTATGTGTAAGTTTTAGAAGTAATTAATGAATTTCCATACTGTAGTGTTGTGGCAGAGTCCTGGTGGTGCAGTGGTTAAGCGTTTGGCTACTAACCTAAAGGTCTACAGATAGAATCCACCAGCAGCTCCCAGGAAACCCTGTAGAGCAGTTCTGTGGGAATTCCTGGCGGTTTAAATGGTTAAGCAGTTGACTACTAACCAAAACATTGGCAGTTCAAACCCCTCTATAGACACCTTTGAAAGAAGACCTGGCAGTCTACTTCTGAAAAGGGCACAGCCTTAGAGATCCTGCAGAGTACAATTCTACCCTGACACACTGATGGCATCAGGAATCCAAGTCCTCTCTGAAGGAGTCTCTGGGTGTTGCAAATAGTTGATTCTCCTGTCTGCTAACCGGAAGTGTTTCTGAGGACCTCAGAAGGAAGATGTGGAGATCTACCTGCAAAATGTCAGCCAGTGAAGACCCTGTGGATCACAGTGGTCTGATCCCCGGACACTTCTGGCGTGGAGCAGGACCAGGCAGTGTTTCCTTCTGCTGTCCATGGGACTGCCATGAGTTGAGTGTCGGCTCGATGGCTGTTAACAACAGCAGTTTAGTTTAGCTCTTAACCAAATTCGTTACATGTTAAATTTTGTGTGAGTATAAATTTCAGATAAATAATTTCTTCCTTATTCATCGCTGACTCCCACTTTCCTTCCCTCAGCAGATACTTAGCGATGGTCTGTTCTGAGTCTGGCATCGTGGTTAGTACTGGAAGCTGCAGATTACAAAGCAACAACAACAGCAACAAAAGAAACCAACTCTGTCCTATAAACATGAAAGGACCCCTGGTGACATAGTAGTTAAACACTAAGCTGCTAACTGAAAAATCAGCAGTTTGAACTTACCGGCCACTCCTCAAGAGAGACATTTACAGCAGTAGAAACCCTATGAGGCAGTTCTACTCTGTTCTGAAGTGTTGCTATGAGTCAGAATTGGCTTGAGGGCAAGGGGGATTTTTATCTTCAATCGCTTGTTCCTTTTAGGTAATATTTTGCTTTAACAAATTTAGCTTATTATGTAGTAGAAGGTGGCACAGAAAGCTAAGCACTGGGCAACTAACCAAAAGGTTGTCAGTTTAAGCCCATCTAGAGACATTTTGGAAATAAGTCCTGATGATCTCCTTCTGAAATGTCACAGCTTTGACAACCCAATGGAGCTGTGCTACTCTGCACACACAGAGTTACCATGAATCAGAATCAACCTGTGGCAACTCTTATAGAAATTATAGAAATACACGATGCACTTGTCATTCTCTTTCTCATAACAATTTAGTTCTAAAAAGTGGTATTAGCTTTAAAAAGCAAGTCTTTTTTTGTCAAGGCTATGGTAGAGAATTCTGTTTTAGTAATCAATTAAAAAATTTATTTTATTGTGATTAAGTATGCCAGTATACAATCCTTATTAATTTTGCATACCTGCTTCTCTACAACTCTATCTGATCTCCCCACCCTGTGACAGCACACTTCTCCTTTTCCCTCTTCTAGTATCCTCCAATGAGCACATGTCCCCTCCTCTCCACCTTCTCCTTTCCTCTCTGGAAATAAACCCATAGGACAGTCTTTTATAAATGTATAAAGTCATAAAGTACACATACCACATGCTCATTCTGTGTCCCCGAGTCCAGTCAGTTCTTTGTCTGTAGTGTTGACCTCAGCACTGGTTTCAGGTCTGGGGCAGTAGCAAGTCTAGGGGCCATGTTCCCAGGGGACCCTCCAGGTTGCTGGACCATCAATTCTGGTCTTTAAGAAGAGTACTTGATCTGCTAAATCAGGGATTTGACATTGTGTCCCCTATCAAGGTTGTCTTTGGTGGTGGCCCAGCACCATCTGGTTCTTCTGGTCTCATGCTGATGTAGTCTCCCAATCATATGGGTCCTTCTGTCTCCTGGGCTCACTTTTCCTCCTGTCTTTGTTGTTCTCAATCGTCTTCCATTCCAGGTAGATTGGGAGCAATTGATGTTCCTCAGATGGCAGCCTGCTGGCTTTTAACACCCCAAATGCCTCTCACCAATATGAGGTGCAGAAAATTCTCTTAGCAAAAGGCCAGTTACTCCAGTTGACCACTATGTCCCCTGAAAACGTGGTCCTCAGACCACTGTCTCTGCTACTCTGTCCTTTGAAATGTTGGGTTGAATTTAGGAAACGTTTTAGTTTATGTTGTAAGTCCAGTTATGCCGACTTGCCTTCTACCGAGTGCTGTTACACCCTTCACCCCAATGAAGTCATGTCGACTACCTAATCTACAAACAACCTTCTCACTCTCTCCCCATCCTTGTAGCCAACACAGTCTTGTTTTGGGTGTGTATAAGTCCTTTTGTAAGTCCAGTAGCAGAGAGCTCATACAATACCTGTCGTTTTGCGGCTGACTGATTTCACTCAGCATAATGTCTTCTAGCTGGATGTCAGGTAGTGAGATGCTTCCTAAAATCACCATTGTTCTGTATCGTATCTATCATGTATATCTACCTTACTTTGTTTATACATTTATCTGTTGATGGGCACCTAGGTCGATTCCATCTTTTTGCTATTGTAGACTGTGCTGCAATAAACATTTGTGTGCATGTATCTGTTTGTGTGACAGCACTGAGATTGCTGGATCATAAGGTATTTCTAGCTTTAGCTTTTTAAGAAAGCACCAAATAGCTTTCCAAAGAGGTTGCCCCATTTTGTATTCACACAAGCAGTATAGGAGAGTTCCTATCTCTCCACAGCCTCTTCAGCATTCGTTGTTTTGTGTTTTTTGGATTATGGCCAACCTCACTGGGGTGAGATAGTATCTCACTGTAGTTTTGATTTGGATTTCTCTAATAGCTAATGATTGTGAGCATTTCCTCATGTGTCTTTTATCTGCCTGGATGTCTTCTTTGTCCAGGATGTCTTCTTTGTGAAGTGTTTGTCCATCTCTTTTGCCCATTGTTTAATTGGGTCATTTGTCTTTTTCTTGTTGATATGTTGCAGTACCTTGTAGATTATGGAAATTAGACATCAATAAGATACATAGTTGCCAAATATTTTTTCCCATTCCGTAAGTAGTCTTTTAACTCTTTGGATAAAGTCTTTGGATTAGCCTAAGTGTTGGATTTTTTATTAGTTCCCACTTATATATTTTCTCTTCTGTTGTTTGTGCATTGTTGGTCAGATTTTGTAGTAGCTCTAAGCTGTATTTTAGAACTTCCATTGTTGTCCCTATTTTTTCTTCCATAACTTTTATCATTTTAGAATTGATATTTAGATCTTTGATCCATTTTGAGTTATTGTGTAAGGTGTAAGATATGGGTTCTGTTTCAGTTTTTCCAGATAAGTATATAATTTGGCCCACACCATTCATTAAAGAGACTGTTTTTACCCCAGTTTACAACTTTTGGGCCTTTGTCGAATATCAACTATTCATAGGAGGATAATGATATTCCTGGATTCTCTATTCTGTTCCATCAGTCTATCTATTTGTTTTTGTACCAGTAGCAGGCTGTTTTGACTACCATGGCAGTGTAATGGGTTCTAAGGTCAGGTAGTGTGAGATCTCCCACTGTGTTCCTCTTCTTCAATACTGTTTTACTTACCCATGGTTTCTTCCTTTTCCAAACAAAGGTGATTTATTTTTACATCTCGTTAAAAAACGACACTGAAATTTGTATTGGGATTGCATTGTATGTGTAGATTACTTTGGATAGAATAGACATTTTCACAATGATAAGCCTTCCTATCCATAAGCAAGGTAGGTTTCTCCACTTCCATAGTCTCTTTTGGTTTCTTGCAGTAGGATCTTGCAATTTTCCCTGTGTAGGTCTCTTACATCTCTGGTTAGATTTGTTGCTAGGTATTTTATCTTCCTGGGGGCTATAATAAATGGTATTGATTTGGTGGTTTCATCTTTGATGACCTCTTTTTTGGTGTAAAGGAATCCTACCGATTTACTTGTGTTTGTCTTATATCCTGATACTTTGCTGAACTCTTCTATTAGTTCCAGTAGTTGATTTATGGATTTTTTTAGGGTTTTCTGTGTATACAATCTTATCATCTGCAAATAGGGATGCTTTCACTTCTTTACTGGTGCTGATGCCCTTTATTTCTTTGTCTTGTATGGTTGCTCTGGCCAGAATCTCTAGTGCAATGTTGAATGGAATTGGTGACAATGGACATCCTTGTATAGTTCCTGTTCTCAAGAAGAATGCTTTCAGTCTTTGTCCTTTCAGGATGATGTTGGTGGTTGCTTTTGGACAGATGCTCCTTGTTGTGCTGAGGAATTTCCCTTCTATACCTACTTTGCTAAGAGTTATTTAACATGAATGAATGTTGGACTTTGTTAAATGTCTTTTCTACACTAATTGAAAAAGTCAAGTAATTCTTATCCTTTGTGTTATTTATGTGGTTGATCATATTAATTGTCTTTCTGATGTTGAACCAACCCTGCGTCCCTGGTATGAATCTTACTTGGTCATGATGAATAATTTTTTTGATATGTTGTTGAATTCTATTGGTTAGGATTTTGTTGATTTTTGCATCTAGGTTCATGAGTGACATTGATCTATAATTTTTCTTGTTTTTTTTTGGTGGAGTCTTTCCCTGGTTTTGATATCAGGGTTATGCTGGCTTCATAGAACGAATTTGGAAATGTTCTGTCTTTTTCTATGTTGTGAAATAGCTTAGGTAGTATTGGAATTAACTTCTCTCTAAACCTCTGGTAGAATTCTCCAGTGAAGCTGTCTTGGTCAAGACTTTTTTTTGGTTGGTAGGTTTTTTTTTATTATTGCTTTTTCAACTTCTTCTTTTGTGATGAAATTATTAAGTTGTTCTACCTCTCTTTGTGATAGTTTTGGTAGGTGATTTGAATCTAGAAATTTGTCCATTTCCTCTAGGTTTTCAAATCTGTTACAGTGCCATTTTTTGCTATGTTCTGTTACAATACTTTTACTTTCAGTTGGGTCTGTTGTGACATCTCCCATCTCTTATTCAGGTTATTTGTTTCCTCTCCTGTTTTTCTTTTGTGAGTTTAGCCAATGGTTTATCAATTTTGTTGATCTTTTCAAAAAACCAGCTTTTGGTTTTGTTAATTCTTTCAGTTGTTTTTCTATTTTCTAATTCATTTACTTCTGCTCTAATTTTTATTTTATTATATGTTTTCTTCTGGTACCCAAGGGGTTCTTTTGTTGTTCTCTTTCTACTTGTTGGAGTTGTAGGCTTAATTCTTTGGTTTGGACTCTTTATTCTGGATGTGTGCATTTATAGAGATAAATTGACCTCTGAGCACTGCTTTTGCTGTACCCCATAGATGTGTTTTCATTTTCATTTTCATTTGACTCCATGAATTTCTTTATTACATCCTTGATTTCATCTATAACCCATGAATTTTTGAGCAATGTGTTGTTCAGTTTCCATGGTTCGAAATTCTCCCATGCTTTTTCTGCCATTTATTTCAATTTATATGACTTTATGGTCTGAGAAGATGTTTTGTCATAATTCAATGGTTTGGATTTTGTTGAGACTTGCTTTATGTTCCATGTGTGTTAGAAAAGAAGATGTAGTTGTCTGTTGTTCAGTAAAAACTTCTCTATATGTCTATGAGGTTGAGGTGGTTGATTGTTGCAGTAAGATCTTCTGTATCTTTATTGAGCTTTTTTTGTGGATCATCTATCCCTTACTGAAAGTGGAGTGTCTAAGTCTCCTACCATTATTGTAGAGGATCAATCTTGGGTTTCAGTGTTGTGAGTTTGTTTGATGTATTTAGATGCTCTGATACTGGATGCATAAATATTTAATATTGTTATATCTTGCTTATGTATTTAACCTTTAAGCAATAAATAGTGAGCATCCTTGTCCACATGGTGGATTTTACTTTAAAATTTATTTTATCTGAGATTAATATTCTGACTCCTGATCTTTGCATGTTGTTGGCTTGGTATATATTTTTTCCATCCTGTGGTTTTCAGTTTGTTTGTATCTTTGAGTCCAAAGTGTGTTTCTTGTAAGCAGAACATAGGTGGATAGTGTTTTCACATCTAGCCTGTTAATCTCTGTCTCTGAATTGGAGCATTCAGTCCATCTACATTCAGTGTAATTATTGGTAGATAAGCAGTCGGCACTTGGCTGCCGGCTTAAGCATTTAGTGCTGCCATTTTGTGTGTGTCGTTGACATTTTCTTCATTCCACTTCACATTCTGTACTCGGTCATTTATCTGTATAGGTTTTCTTTTCATCCTTTTCAATGTTGGTTTTGTGTCTGTTGAGACTTCTGTATTGTGTTTCTTGTTTTGACATATAGTATTGCTGATTTTAAGTGCTGGGTTTCTCAGGGTTTTAAGAGCTACATCTGCAAACCAAAAGGTCGGCAGTTCAAATCTGCTAGGCACTCCTTGGAAACTCTATGGGATAGTTCTACTCTGACCTCTAGGGTCATTATGAGTTGGACCCAACTCAATGGCCATGGGCTTATTGTTGGTTTGCTTTGTAGCTACCCATTGTTCCCCATAATATTCTAGGGCTAAACCAGTCTTTAACTTCTACATGTCTCTGAGTTCCTCTCCATCTGAAAGAGCTATGAATACTGTAATATATCCATCTTTATAGTATAATATTGTGATGGTTTACATGTTAAGCCTTGTGTTTTCCTAATTTTAATGTTTTAGCTTTGATTGACCTTTGGGACTTCCCTAATTAGGACTCTGAATGCTGTGTTCTGCATTGCATCCTTGCGTGTATGTTTGGTTTTATTGGTTTTCTATTTGAAGGACTTCCTTTAGTATTTCTTGTAATCTTGGCTTGGTTTTGCAAAGTCTTTAAACTTCTCTTTTTGTGATACTGTCCTAATTTTGCTTTCATATTTGAAAGACAATTTTGTAGGATATATAATTCTTGGTTGAAAGTTTTTTTTTTCCTTTAAGATTTTGTATGTGTTGTCCCATTGCTTTCTTGCTAACGTGGTTTTGGAGGACATTCTACAAGGCTTTCCTTTGTATGTCAGTTTTTGTTTAAGCCTAGCTGACTTTAAGGGCCTCTCTTTATGTTTCACTTTATTAAGCTTGATTATAATATGTCTTGGTGTCTTTCTTTTGGAGCTGACCTTTTGTGCGATTTGATGAGCATCCTGGATAGCTATCTTCTCTTCTTCTGTGATGTCAGGGAAGTTTTCTGTCAGCAACTGTTTAACAACTGTCTGTCTTCTGCTATCCCTCATTGTTCTGGGACTCCAATTACATGTAAACTGTTACTTTTGATAGAGTCCCATATGATTCTTAATGAGTCTTCATTTTTCTTGATTCTTTAATGTTCTTTCTCCTCATAAATGCTGGTGTTAGTTGCTTTGTCTTCAATTTTACTAATTCTTCATTCCATTTCCTCAGTCCTGCTCTTTTGGCTATTCATTGAACTGTCTAACTCTGTAATTTTATTACTGATCTGCTGAACTTTGGATCATTGATGTTTTCTTGGTCCTATAACTTGTTTAATTTTTCGTTTTGTTCTGTTGCACTTTCTTTAATTTCCATTCTAAGATCTAGAAGTGCTCTATACATAATTCTTTTGTATTCTACCTCTAATAATTTCAGGAAGTCTTCACTTGGGAAGTTTACTAATTCTTTATTTTAAGAGTTTTCTGGAACCATGGTGTCTGCTTCTTTAAATGGTTAGATATTAATTATTATCTTTGTGCCATCAAAAAGCTGTTCAGCTTCTCCAGTGTTGCACTAGCAGAATCTATGACATAGCTCAGAGAAGGTAGTGGGAAGGGCACTGCTTTACTTGGCTGCAAGCCATTGCTCTGTTCTCTAGGTGTAGCTGTCTTAAGTACAGCTTCTCTAGTGAGAGAGACACTGTCCAGTTGAGTAGTGCTGCACAGCTTGGTGGCCAGCCCCAGTTGAGCCATCAGGGGTGGCAGGCCCTGCCTCCTAGCTGACAAAGTTGGTGACCTACTTGTGCTGACTCACTTTAGTCACACCTGGAGACACCATGGAGTAGCTCAGAGAAGGGAGTGGGAAAGGGTGCTGCTACACTCAGTTGCCAGCTGCCACTGCATTCTCAAGGAGCAGCTGTCTTAAGAACAGTCTCTCTGCTGAGAGAGACACTGTCCTCAGCCAGGCCATCAGGGGTGGCAGGCCCCACCTCCTGGCTAACAAGGATGGCAACCTGCTTGTGGAACCTCTCCAGGAACATGTCAGGAGACACTATGATGTGGTTCCAAGAGGGGGAGGGAAGGGACACCATCACACTCAGCTGCCAGTCACAGCTTCATTCTCTAGGTGTGATTTTCCTTTTTTGCTGAGAGAGGTGCTGTTGAGTGGCTTCCAGTCTCAGCCGGGCCCTCAGGGGTGGCAGCCCCCACCTCTGTCTGACAGATATAGTGCCCTGCTTGTGGAGCATCTGCTATGGCATGGCTCAGAAAAGGGACAAGGGAAGTATGCTACTGCGTTCACTCTCCTGCCACCACTGTGTTCTTTAGGTGCAGTTGTCTTCAAAACGGCTTTTCTGCTGAGGGACACACTGCCCAGTGGCTGCTAGTCCCAGCTAGGCCCTCAGGGGTGACACGCTTGCCTCTTGAGTAATGAACATGGTGACCTACTTGTGAAGCCTCTACATCAGCAGATGCCATGGTGTGTCTCAGCAGAGGGAGGGGGAAAATAGGCTGCCACACGTGGCAACCAGGAACAGCTGCATTCTCTAGGTGTGACTGCCTTAAAAACAGCTTTCCTGCTGAGTGAGGCACTGTCCAGTCAGGCACTGTTACTCAGGGTGACAGTCAGCCCCAGCCAGGCCCTCAGGCATGGCTGACTGACTCTTAGCTGAATAAGATGGCATCCTGTCTGTGCTGCTGCTGTGCTGCACCAGCATAATCTATGGTGCAGCTCAGAAAAGAGAGGGAAGAAGGGCACTGGAACTCTCAGCAGCCAGCCACTGCTGGGTTCTCTAGATGTGACTGTCTTAAGTACAGCCTCTGTGCTGCAAGAGATGCTGTCTACTTAGGCACTGAAGCTCAGCATGGCAGCTGGCCCCTGCCAGTCTCTCAGGCTCAGCAGTCCCAATCTCAGTATCCCAATTAACAAAGATGGAATCCACATATGTAAGCCGCTCTGCTGTGTGCCAGCAGAAGTGGGGCCCTTTCTGCTGCCATCTCACCTCCAACAAAAGTAGTTCTTCCCTTCCTGTCACCCAGTTCAATCTCAGAAACCTCTACCTGATCTTAGGGCTCCCAAAATGTCCACTGTACTTGATAAATTGTCTTCCTATGCCTTAGTTCTCAGATGGAATACAGGAATGGTGTGACTAGTGTGTCATCTTTACTCTGCCTCCTCTAGTAATCAGTTTTAAGGCCAACAACAATAGCACTCAGCTTTTCTATTACTGGTTTTTGAAAACTCAAAAATTACCTTCTGAAAGTTTGCTAGCTTATTCCTTATTTCTATTTTTCCTTCAGGAAAATGATTTCCCCTCATCTTGATTAGTTCTAAGTTGCTTTTGGCCTGTCCAAACTTTCAAGTCAAGTAGTTTCTGGAATGGGGCACATTCAGGTGTCTTCCTAAAGGTATGCATGACTTTCTGAGGATAGCAAATATATTATGATTTTTCTTCCCCCACAAATACAGTTTAAAGAAGGCAACTTTATTGTTACCACCTGGTGGTCATTTGCCTGTGGTAACTGGGATTTCAGAGTACCACAAATTGTGACATGGTAACTGAGGAATTCTGCTGATAGGAGGAGAATTATGTTATCTTTGATGTAAGGAGCTTGATATTACACAAATGAATCTAAAACGCAGCCAATAAAATGTTGCAAACATGGAAATTTTTAAATTTACTTTACAAGCCTGGATTCAGAGTGGAAAACAGGATCCACTTGAGTGTTTTAAGCACAAAAACTATATGAGAGAGAAATGGGTGCTCACGGAGTTGGTGGAAGGTCTGGATAAGTAGACTGCAGGCTGTTGTTAGTTGTGTTGTGTAGTCTGTAACTCACGGAGACTTCATATACAACAGAAGGAAATGTTGCCTCATCCTGCACCATGTTTACAGTTGTTGGTATGCCCCAGTCCATTGTTGCAACTGCTGTGTATTTTGAGTGTCATCAGATCTACGAAGCTTATCTTTCAGCACCATACTGGACAATGTTCTGTTGTGATCCATTGGGTTTTATTGGTTGATTTTCTAAAATAGATGGCAAGGACTTTCTTCCTAGGCTATCTTAGCCTGGATATTCTGCTAAAGCCTGTCCACTACAGTGACACTGCTGACATTTGAAATACTAATGGCATGCTTTAAGCATCTCAGCAACATGGAAGCCAACATAGTATGACAAACTGACAGATATGTAGTGAGGTTCCAGGATAGAACTCTGGTAATAATGCCCAGAACAATGAACAAATCAGCCTTTCAGGGAACTTCTGCCCCTGCCATGACCTAGAGACTGAAGGAGACTGGAGATTCCCATTGACTAAGGATTCAAAATTACTGCCTTAAAGTTGTTGTATGAATCAGGAGGCTGCTGTGTGTTTGTGCAGCTAAAGTGGCCTCCCCTTTTCCATGAAGCTGGTAAATGGACACTTGGTAGCCGAATCGGATTTCTGTCTTTGCTGCAAATGCCTCTTGCTACCCAGGAAGCTGAAGACAGGATGCTAGCACATTGCTACAGGAAAACGTCACCTTTCGAAGATGCTGTTGCCAGCAGAAAAAGCACAAAAGACATCTGTTCCTCCTCTATTTCACTTACTCCTTCACAATTACAGTGAAATTTCATATCATCCATGCCGTTAGGTGGAAGGGTGTCCGGGAAGTGTAATGTTTGGTAAGGAAGCACGCTTAGAAAGGATTGAGGGCTGCAGAGTGCTCAAATCAACTCCCAAACAACTCCAGAACAACTGCAGAAGGGCCCAGTGGGATGTGTGGTACCTGTACAAGGCGAGCGATAGGGTGAAAATAGCTTCTACAAGCAGAAGGCTTTTCTATTCCACCTGCTGGAGTTTCTGTTACTGGAACTTTTTATTAATAAGACAATCACTTTCCCCACCTCTATTACACTCAGTTCACACCTATAAAGGAAAATTCTGGTAAAAGTTTGGCCTATTGAAAGAAGAAAGGTGTGTAGCCTGTCCTATAAGTTTTTGGAGAGCCAAAGTTCACACTAATGCTGCCCATATGAAAGGATATGGATCCACGGAGCTGGCACAAAGGCAGCAGGCACTCATCCTGGAATGTTCTTGACTAACAAGAAGGCTATGGATTCAAGGCCTTTGGAACTCGACCACTATGTGAGGTGGGAAGCACTTGTAAACTTGTTACTGTTGTTAGCTGCTGTCTAGTTGGCTTGTGATTAATGAAGAACTCACACACAATGACAGGAAATGCTGTTTGGTCCTCACTGGACAGTTATGGTCCACAGGATTTTCATTAGTTGATTTTTTAAAGCAGATTGCCAGACCTTTCTTCCAGCCTGTCTTAGTCTAGAAGCTCCACTGAAAGGTGTTCAGCATCCCAGCAACATGTAAGCCTCCATGGACAGAACAGTGGTGGCTGTGCGCAAGTTGTTTGGTTGGTAACTGAACCAGATCTCCTGCATGGAAGGTGAGAGTTCTATCACTGAGCTATCAATGTCCCTCCACCCCTCATTTGTGATCTACATGCTTAAAAACATTGTGATGTCAGATGTTACCCATTATTAAGTCAGCATACCATCATTAAGCTGCACCCACATTCTAGGACCTGTGTAGAGGGCCTTGAAGGAGAGGCTAACACATCTATCCCATGCGTCTTCTGGTGAATTAGATGAACTCTGGCTAAGTTAGGATGCATTGCTCGGGGCTCATGGAGCAAGAAGGGTCAATTGCTTGAGAAGTGACTTTTGAGGAAAGGGAACGTTGGAGAAGCTCTGTCCTCTAGGAAAAGGGGCCAGGATGGGCAGAGGAGGTGAAGTACTGCGGGCTGGGTAGACTGAACAATGCTATTATTTTTTTCTGGCCATTTTGGCATGGGATGAGTGTGGTTGTTATGTATCATTCACCATAGCAATTTTTGGTTAGTACTTTGTAAGAAAACTCTTTGGTTTCTAATGGAGCTGTGAGGCCTCAGGAATCTGAGGATATTTTGTGGTTTGGTTTTATTTTCATTAGAAGACCGTAAAACCTCTGGGACACAAATTCATTCTGTGTGTTAAGTTTGCTCTATAGATTCTGACAACCACAAGGCTCTCAAACTTTCAAACTTACACTAAGTAGAAGAAACAAGACTGTCTTCAAATTCAGAGGAGCCCATGGGCCCTCCAGGAATTTCATAGAATGTTCTGGTTGCCCACTACTGGCCTAACACCCCTTTTTAATCATGATGGGTGGAAATGTGAGTCACTTTCAATTTTATGTGTCTTGAGAATTTTCCTGAGAAGCCATCTTTAAGAACCTTATCGTTGGTTCTTTATAAACCTTTTATTACATCCATGTTTTAGGCTAAAAAATGCCTTGTAAATGACTTAGCCAACAGGGATGTGAGTCTTTATCTGATGCTGCTTTTCTATCTGATGAAACTTGTACTTTCCTGGGAAACAAAGGGAAGATGACTTTTTTCTTGGTGCTTCCTCAGAGCATGGTTTTGCCAGTCTGAAACACAAGATATTTTCATGATCTCTAAAAAGGCTTTGGTTACTGTTTGCCTACATGACTCTGCTTCCCCTTTTCTCCATGCCCCCTTGTAATTATGCTATTTGTTGGAACCAAGAGATGCTGAAATATTATAGGGAATGTTTTTCCAGGCAGACTGGAAGTGGCATGGAACAGTAACCTAAACTAATGTGTGCTTGTACAATTCTAAGCCTGGAATTTATGGTTTGGGGGAATTGGGAAGTGGTATGCAAGATTACCAGTTTGGTAATCTTGAATTTTCCTTCACAGGCAAAATAACACAATGGTTTAGAGCCTGGTTTCTGGAGACTCCCTAGATTTGAAATTGCTCATGGTCATCATACAACCATAGGTGGTTTATGTCACCCTTTGTATCTTGGATTCTTCAAAAAATAGGGACAACATTATTAGCTACCTCAAAGAGTTGTTATGAGAAGTACATGAGATTAACTTGCATTCAGAGCACATTACAGGATTTACCAGGTTATCCATGCTAAATTAATGTTAGTCATTATAATTAATGATATTAGTGATTTTCTGTCCAACCTAGACCTCTATGCACGGTTGGCTCATTATCTGCTAAATTTAAGTAAGTGCTGTGCTACTTGTTAGATTGTTAGTAGTGATTATTTAATGGGGCTACTGGGAGGCTCAGGAATGAGCTGCTTCTAACTGGTGTACCTATTGCAGTGGATAGATTCATCTGCTACAGGGTGCAGATAAAACCAGAAGGAGATGGTTATAATATAATACTAATCTACAACGCTATGTGAGATGACCTCTTCATATGTATTATTGGGATACTAATGTTATAAGGAACATAATTTGATATGCATCCATGACTGTCTCTATTAGCTTTGTTCACGGAGAGTAGTAGATGTGCCCTAGACTCCTTGCTGAGGGGCAGGAGGGGAGGCTAAATTCAAGGAAGCCCTGTGGGGACTCTCACATGATGCTTTTGGATCATAAGACACATAAAGTATGTAAAGGGGGAAAAGTAGACCCCTAACTCATGATGGTAAAATAGGATAAAGGATGTCCTCAGAGCTGCAGAAAATGCTGGTGACAGCAAGTAAAGCCACAGATACTTCATGAAGGGATTAGAAATTTGGGGTTCTATTAACCATAGTATGGCTTATACCTACATGTGAAGAAACAAAAAATCCTCACAATTGGAATGATAAATGACATTATGACAGCTAAAGAAGAAACTGAAGTTGTCAATTACTTAGTCTATTTGGATCAACGGCTGATGTCCCTGGAAGCAGCAGACAAAAAATGAAATGATGCATTGCACTGGGAAAACTTGCTGCAAAAGATCTTTGTAAAGTTTGAAGAAGCAAAGATAGCCATGGTCTTTTCAATCACCTGTTATGCATGAGAAAACTAGACAATGAAAAAGAACACAGAGAAAAAAACTGATGGATTTGAACTGTGTTGGTGAATAATGCTGACTATGCTGTGAATGCCAGAAGCATGAACAAATCAAGTGGGGAAGAAATACAGGCGGGACACTCCTTAGAAGTGAGGGTGGTGAGACTTTAGCTTGCTCACTTTGGATATGTCATGAGTGAATACCGGTTTCTAGAAAAAGATGGCTAGAAAAGTAGAGGGGCAGCAAAAATGCAGGAAATCTTCAGTAAGGGGGATTGAAACAATAGATGCACACTGGATCATGAAGACAGTACAGGACCAGGCAGTGTTTAGTAACACGAAAGGTCACTGTGAGTTAGAGCTGACTTGACACGCCAGCCAAGTGCCGTTGAGTCGGATGCGACTCATGGTGATATATAACTTAACTAGAAACAACAAAAATAATTGACTTAAAAATATAATCTCACAACATGGATAAAAGTGAAGGGCATTCAGCTGGTAAAATAAGTTAATCACAAAAAAGGGCGACTATTGTAGGTTGTCATTGTTGTTGCTAGGTGCTGTTAAATTGGTTAAAGCTCATAATAAACTTACGCACAATAGAACAAAACACTGCCTGGTCCTGTGCCATGCTGACAATTGCTTTTATGCTTGTGCCCATTGATGTAGGCACTGTGTCTATTCATTTTGTTGAGGGTCTTCCTCTTTTTTGCTGGTCTTCTACTTTACTAAGCATGATGCTCTCCTCTGGGGATAGTCCCTCCTGACAACACCTCCAGAATATGTAAGACACAGTCTCTCCATCTTTGCTTCCAAAGAGCACTCTGGTTGTACTTCATCTAGAACAGGTATGTTTGTTCTTTTGGCAGTCCATGGTACATTCAATATTCTTCTCCATCACCACAATTCCCAGGTGTCAATTCTCCTTATTCACTGTCCAGCTTTCACATGCATAAGATGTCAGTGAAAATATCAGGGCTTAGGTCAGGTACACCTTAATCTTCAAGGTGACATCTTTACTTTCCATACTTCAAAGAGGCATTTTGCAGCAGATTTTCCCAATGCAATGTGTCTTGATTTCTTGACTGCTGCTTCCATGGGTGTTGATTGTGGCGCCAAGTAAAATGAAATCCTTGACAACCTCAATCTTTTCTCCATTTATTGTGATGTTACTTACTGGTCCAGTTGTCAGGATTTTTGTTTTCCTGATGTTGAGGAGTGATCCATACTGAAGGCTGTGGTCTTCATTAGTAAGTGTTTTAAATCTTCACTTCCAGTAAGCAAGATTGTGTCTCCTGCATAACATAGGTTGTTAGTGAGTCTTCCTCCAAATCTTATGCCTTGTTCTTCTTCAGATAGTCCCACTTCTCAGATTGTTTGCTTGGCATGTAGATCAAAAAGATGCGGTGAAAGGATACAACCCTGAGGCACACCTTTCCTGACTTTAAACCATACGGTGTTCCCTTGCTTTTTTCTCGCAACTGCCTCTTGATCCGTGTAGATTCCTCATGAGCACAATTATGTGTTCTGGAATTCCCCTTCTGTGCAAAGTTACCTATAATATATTATGATCCACACAGTCGAATGCATTTGAATAGTCTATAAGGCATGGATAAACATCTTTCTGGGATTCTCTGCTTTCAGTCAAGATCTATCTGACTTCAGGGATGATATCCCCAGTTCCACATCCTTTTCTGATTCTCTCTTGAATTTCTGGCAGTTTCCTGTCAATGTACTGCTGTAGTTGCTTTTGAAGGATCTTCAGCAAAATTTTACTTTTGTGTGATATTAATGGTATTGTTTGATAATTTCCACATTTGTTTGGATCACCTTTCTTGGGGCTGGTCATAAACATGGGTCTCTTCCAGTCAGTTGGCCAGGTAGCTGTGCTCCAAATTTCTTGCCATAGACAAGTGAACACTTTCAGCACGGCATCTGATTCTTGAAATACCTCATTTGATATTCATTCAATTCCTGGAGCCTTGTTTTTTATCAATGCTTTCAATGCAACTTACAGTTCTTTGGTACCTGGTTGTATGCCGCCTCTGGAAATGTTTGAACACCAGCCAATTCTTTTTGGTCTAAGGACTGTGTATTCCTTCCATCTTCTTTTTTTTTTTTCATTTTTATTTAACGTAACTGAGTGAAAATATACATTCACATGTAAAATTACATGCCCCCCTATATGCAGCTTCCACTGCTCTCCCTGTCCGGTGACTGCACACTATTTCTCTCTGCTCCATACATGTCTCATCCTCCCAACAGTCTCCTTTCCCCTCCTGTCCGTCCACTCCCCTTCCTTCAGCCAGAGGTCAGCAAGATGATATCCTATAGATGTATAGAACCATAAAGTGCTTCCAACATATGGTTACTCTGCATTGCCAAGTCCATTCCATTCCTGTCCAAAGAGTGGAACTTTGTTATAAGTTATGGGAATGGGCAGCATCAGGGCCGGGGGCCACGCTCTCAGAGGAACCCCAAAAACCACTGGACCATCAATTGAGGTCTTTTAGTGGAGATCTCATGATGCCCCTCTTTTTATTCTTGTGTTGCCGGTGAGGCTCCTCTCTGTGAGCTCCGTCGTGGCTATCACTGGTGGTGGCCGGGCACCATCCGGTTCTTCCGGTCCCAGGTCGATGTAGGCACCCACTCTTGTGGGTTTCTCTGTCTTCTCGGTTGTCTTTACCGCATGCCATTTTGGCCCTCGGTGAGCATCCGTTCCTGCTGAGTTGGGACCATTTGCTGTGTCCTCAGATGGCAGCTTGGCAGCTTTTAAGACCCCAGATGCCACTCATCAATGTGGGGTGCAGAGAGCTCTCTTAGCAAAACGCTAGTTGTGCCAATTGGCCTGGAATTCGCCTAAGAGCATGGTCCCCCGCCCCCCGCCCCAGCTACTCTATCCTTGCAGTATTGAGTTAAGATGGAAGGAGTACTCAAGTTATGCTGAAGTCCACTTAATGTTGTTCTTGTTCCTAATGTGTGCTGTCACCGCTTTCTCCAAACTAGATTTCTAGTAACTACCTAAACTAAACCCTCCCCCCCTCGCCCTCCCTCCTTCCCTCCCCTCCCTTGCAGCTGTCAAAGAGTCTTTTCTTCTATTTTTCTTCTATTTTTGAGATCTTATCGTAGAGGTCTCATACAGTATTTGTCCTTTTGTCGCTGACTACTCTCACTCAACATAATGTCTTCTAGTTGAAACCAGGTTGGGAGATGTTTCCTGGAATCATCGTTATTCTTTATCATTGCGTAGTGCTCCATTGAGTATATGTACCACAGTTTACCTATCCATTCTTCTATTGTTGGGCATCTGGGTTGATTCCACCTTTTTGCTATTGTGAACTGTGCCGCGATAAACATTCTGGTGCATGTGTCCATTGGTGTGAAAGGCCTTGAATCTGTAGGATATATTCCAAGTAGTGGAATTACTGGGTCAAATGGTATATCAATATCCATTTTTTTAAGGAAGCACCAGATTGCCTTCCAAAGAGGCTGGACCATTTTACAACCCCACCAACAGTGTAGGAGGGTTCCACTTTCTCCACAGCCTCTCTAGCATTTGTTGTTTTGTGTTTTCTGGATCATGACCAATCTTGTTGGGGTGAGATGGTATCTCATTGTTGTCTTGATTTGAATTTCTTTAATAACTAAAGATCGTGAACATGTCCGCATGTGTTTTTTGGCTGCCTGGATCTCCTCTTTAGTGAAGTATCTGTCCACCTCCTTCGCCCATCGCTTAATTGGATGGTTTATCTTCTTCTTATTGATGTTTCGTAGTATCTTATAGATTATGGAGATCAGGCGTCTATCTGACATAGAGTTGCCAAATATTTTTTCCCACTCTGTGGGTGTTCTTTTAATTCTATTAATAAAGTCTTTGGATGAGCAAAAGTGTTTGATTCTTAATAGTTCCCATTTATCTACTTTCTCTTCTGTTGATTGAGGTTTCTTTGACAGATTTTGGAGTCTGTCCTCATTGTGTATTAAAACTTCCATTGTTGTTCCTACCTTTTCTTGGATGAGCTTTATCGTTTTAGGTTTGATGTTTAGGACTTTTATCCAGTTGGAGTTGGTTTTTGTATAAGGTGTAAGATATGGATCTTGATTCAGTTTATTGCAGATGGATAACTAATTTTGCCAGCACCATTTGTTGAAGATACTGTTTTTACCCCAGTTTAATGTCTTAGGGCCTTTGTCGAATATCAACTGTTCATAGGCAGATGGTGTCATCTCTGGGGTCTCAATTCTGTTCCATTGATCCATCTGTCTGTTCTTGTACCAGTACCAGGCTGTTTTGACCACTGTGGCAGTGTAGTATGTTCTAAGGTCGGGTAATGAAAGGCCTCCCAGTGTGTTCTTCTTTAGTAGTACCTTACTTATCCGGGGCTTCTTCCCTTTCCAAACAAAATTGGTGATTTGTTTCTCCATCTCATTAAAAAATGATGCTGGAACTTGTATTGGGATTGCATTACATAAATAAACTGCTTTGGGTAAAATAGACATTTTCACACTGTTAAGTCTTCCTATCCATGAGTAGGGTAGGTTTTTCCATTTATCTAAGTCTCTCTTAGTTTCTTGTAGTAAGGATTTGTAGTTCTCTTTGTAAAGGTCTGTTGTTTCTCTGGTTAGATTAATTCCTAGGAGGGGCTATCGCAAATGGTATTGATTTCATAATTTCCTCCTTAACAGTCTCGTTGTTGGTGTAAAGGAAACCTACTGATTTACTTATGTTTATCTTGTATCCTGAAACTTTGCTGAACTCTTCTATCAGTTTGAGCAGCTTACTTATAGATTCCTTGGGGTTCTCTGCATATACAATCATATCATTTGTGAACAGGGAGATTTTAACTTCCTCTTTGCCGATGCAGATGCCCTTTATTTGTTTGTCTTGTCTACTTGCTCTGGCTACTTGCTCTAGCACAATGTTGAATAGGAGAGGTGACAGTGGGCATCCTTGTCTAGTTCCTGATCTCAGGGGAAAGTCTTTCAGTCTCTCTCCATTCAGGATGATGTGGGCAATTGGCTTTGTATAAATGACCCTTATTCTGCTGAGGAATTTGCCATCTACGTCCATTTTGCTAAGAGTTTTTAGCATGAATGGGTGTTGGACTTTATCAAATGCCTTTTCGGCATCAATGGACAAAATCAGGTGATCTTTGTCTTTTGTATTATTTATGTGGTTAATCACATTAATTGTTTTCCTGATGTTGAACCAGCCTTGCATCCCTGGTATGAATCCCACTTGGTCATGATGAATTATTTTCTTGATATGTTGTTGTATTCTGTTGGCAACAATTTTGTTGAAGATTTTTGCATCTAAGTTCATGAGTGATATCGGTCTGTAGTTCTCTGTCTGTGTTGGATCTTTCCTGGGCTTAGGTATCAGGGTTATGCTGGCTTCATAGAATGAGTTTGGGAGTACTCCATCCCTTTCTATACTGTGAAATAGTCTCAGTAGTATTGGGGATAACTCTTCTCTAAATGCTTGGTAGAATTCTGCCGTCAAGCCATCTGGGCCCGGACTTTTTTGAGTTGGCAGTGTTTTGATGACCTTTTCAATCTCTTCCTTTGTGATGAGTTTATTAGGTTGTTCTGCTTCACGTTGTGATAATTTGGGTAGGTGGTATGAGTCAAGGAATTTGTCCATTTCCCCTAGGTTTTCAAATTTGTTAGAGTACAGTCTTTCATAGTATTCTGTTATGATGGTTTTGATTTCTGTTGCATCTGTGGTGACAACTCCCTTCTCATTTCTAATTTGGGTTATTTGTTTCCTTTTCTGTTTTTCTTTAGTAAGTTTAGCCAGTGGTTTATCAATTTTGTTGATCTTTTCAAAAAACCAGCTTTTGGTCTTTTCAATTTTTTCAATTGTTTTTCTATTCTCTAATTCATTTAGCTCTGCTCTAATCTTTATGATCTCCTTTCTTCCGGTGCCCGAGGGGTTCCTCTGTTGTTCTCTTTCTACTTGTTCAAGCTGTAGAGTTAGTTCCTTGATTTGGTTTCTTTCTTCCTTCCAGATGTGTGCATTTATGGAGACAAACAGACCTCTGAGCACTGCTTTGGCTGTATCCCATAGGTTCTGGTAGGAAGTGTTTTCGTTCTCATTGGAATCCATAAATTTCTTCAGTTGATCCCTGATTTCCTCTATAACCTATGTTTTTTTTGAGCAAGATGTTGTTCAGTTTACAAGAGTTCCACTTTCTATCTCTGTTTTTTCTGCTATTGATTTCAACTTTGATGCCTTTATGATCCTAGAAGATGCTTTGCAATAATTCAATGATATGGATTTTGTTGAGCATTGCATTATGGCCTATCACGTGGTCAATTCTGGAGAATGTTCCGTGTGCACTGGAGAAGAATGTGTAGTTGTCTGCTGATGGGTGGAAAGTTCTGTATATATCAATGAGGTGTAGTTGGTGAATTGTGTCAATGAGGTCTTCTGCATCTTTACTGAGCTTTTTTCTAGATGATCTGTCTAGTAATGAGAGTGGAGTGTTAAAGTCTCCCACTATTATGGTGGAGTCATCTAACTCTCTTTTGAGCGTAGTCAGTGTTTCTTCGACATATTTAGGTGCTCTGACATTAGGTGCATAAATGTTTAATATAGTTAAGTCTTGCTTGTGTACTGAACCTTTCAGCAATAAATAGTGTCCATCTTTGTCCACGATGGTGAATTTGACATTAAAGTTGATTTTGTCTGGATTAGAATTGCCACCCCTGCTTTTCTTTGTTCATTATTAGCTTGATAAATATTCTTCCATCCTTTACTTTTCAGTTTGTTCCTGTCTTTAGGTCTCAAGTGAGTTTCTTGTAGACAACATATGGATGGGTCGTGTCTTTTGATCCAAGATGACACTCGGTGTCTCTTTACTGGAGCATTCAGTCCATTCACATTCAATGTTATTATTGATAGGTATGTGTTCACTGCTGCCATTGTGATATGTTTATTTTTATGTTGATGTTTTCTCTGTTGTTCTTATTAGTCTGTTCTGAGACACTCTTTTTTGTGAGTTGATTTTTCACCTTTTTCAAAGCTGGTTTTATAGTTGTTGAGACTCGTGTGTTAGATTTCTTGAAATGGTATGATACATTTTTGTTGTGCTTTACAGCTGCCCCTAGGAATAATAAACTATTTATAAACTATTTATAATAAAAACTATTTATAAACTATTTATAAACCCAATTTTAATTACTACCAGTCTAGTCATCTTCCTCTCCATCTGGAAGGACTGTAACGACTGTAGTACATCCCTCTTTTATTATGATGACACCATAGTTTTCATGATGATCACTGGATTGCTTCTTTCCAAATCAAAGCTGTGATTTACTTTGGAGCCTTCCCTAAATCAGTATTGAGTAGTGTGTCGTTCTAAAATATAAAGTTAGTGGTTTCGTTCTTCTAAGCCAAAGCCAAGAACTTCTTTCAGTATTTCTTGTAGTTTGGGTTTGGTTTTTACAAAGTCTCTGAGTTTCTGTTTATCTGGGAATGTCTTAATTTCATTTTTGTATTTGAAAGACAGTTTTGCAGGATATATAATTCTTGGTTGGAAGTTCTTCTCCTTCAAGACTTTGAATGTGTCGTGCCACTGTCTCTGTGCCAGCATGGTTTCTGCTGAGAAATCTGACGAGAGCCTACAGGGTTTCCCTCTGAATGTTAGCTTTGCCTTGAGTCTTGCTTCCTTTAAGAGTTGCTGCTTATGTTTCATTTTGTTAAGCTTGATTATAATATGTCTTGGAGTCTTTCTTTTGAGATCTATATTGGGTGGCATACAATATGCATCTGAGATGTCTATTTTCTCTTCCTTCATGATTTCTTGGAAGTTTTCTTTCAGCAGCTCAGCAACAATACTCTCTGTGTTCTCAGATGTCTCACCCTGTTCAGGGACTCAAATTAATTGAAGGTTGTTCCTCTTAATAGAGTCCCACATGCTTCTTAATGTTTCTTCATTTTTTTTGTTTCTTTTTTCTGATTTCTGCTCATATACACTGGCATCAGTAGCTCTGTCTTCCAAGTCAGAAATTCTTTTTTCCATTTGTTCCATTCTGTTTTCTTGAGTTTGCATGGAAGTTTCTATGTCTTTGATTTTCTTCTTGATCTGTTGGATTTCAGAGTACTGGTGTTCCATCAGATTGAACAACTTGCTTAATTTTTCATTTTGTTCTGCTGCATTTTGTATAAGGTCTAGAAGGGCCCTGTATATAATTAATTTGTATTCACTTCCTGATGCTTTCATAAAAGTTTGTTCATCTGGAAAACTCCTTGGTTGCTTCGTTTGGGAGCCTTCTGAAGCCATGAGTGATTGCTTGTATGCCACAATTGTCTGTTGCTTTTTGGGTCCCATGTGAGTATATAGAGGCTGGAAGAGGTACTGTGAGGATGGATTGCAAATGTTTCTCTAGGCTGTCTCCAAATGTAAAGCAAAAGGTATCTGACCAGTTCACAAGTCAGTTAGGTTTTCAGGTATAGAGGTCCCTCTTCCCATCTGACAAAGTAAGCGCCACTGTATCCAACCCCAGACGATAACAAACTAGTTCAGAATACAGCACTGCTAGTGCCCTGGTGGCCTCTGCTGACGGGGCCTAGCCTTATCCAACACTGCGTCGAGTACTGGTTTTGTGATAGAAAAGTGCTCTCTTGTGGGCAGGCTCTGGCTCCCAAGCTAAGAATTAGGTCCAGCTGTGGCCACCGTATCCAAGATGGCGTCCTCCAGACAGGCAGCAGACAGGGGGGCTAAAGGTGCCCAGAGGCAGCGATTCCTCTGCTTCTGTTGCAGGGCCCCCAATGTAGGCAGCACTGTACAAAATCACTACTTTTCTGATGGAGAAGCGCTGTCCCATTTGCAGGCGCTGGCTCCCAGGCTAAGAACGAGGTCCTGCTAAAATATCGGTACCAACATGGCGTCCCGCACCCTGACCGCGGAGCTCCGCACAAACCCCACTGAGGCAGCTACAAAATGAAAGGCTCAAAGTGTCTAGATTAACAGAGTCCCCAGCCTGGCTCTCAGAATATGGGAATTTCGCCTGCCTATCCCCCCCAGCAGCGTGTCTGAGTCCAGCGGCCAGGCAAGGCCCAGCTCCGCCTGCCAGCCTAGACCGAGGAAAAAAAAGTCAAAATGGCACGTTTACCTTCCGTCCGTGAGAGCCGGGGCTAGCCAGGAGTGGGAGTCAGTGAGAGGAGGTTTTTCACTGAATGGTATAAAGTCCCAATTAACAGCTCTGTGCCGTGTCCTGAGGCTGATTAGGTGCTCAGAAGGCTCTGTTTGATTGTCAATTCAGGTCTTGGTTTCCAGAGGGATAGAAGGAGACGTGGGCTTAGTCGGCCATCTTGACTCCACCCCCCCTTCCATCTTCTTTTGATGCCTCCTGAGTTGTTTGATATTTTCTTTGTAGAATCCTTCACCATTGCAACTCAAAGCTTGAATTGTTTCTTCTTTTATTTCAGCTTGAAATATGCAGAGCATGTTCCTCCTTTTTGGTTTTCTTTCTCCAGCTGTCTGCACATGTCAGTATAATACTTTGTCTTCTTGAGCCACCCTTTGAAATCTTCTGTTTAGTTCTTATACTTCATCGCTTCTTCCTTTTGCAAGCCCCCATAGTGTGACAAACTGACAGACAAGTAGGAGAATATTGTATGAAACCACTATTATAAAAGCCCAAGAAAATGTTACAACCATGAAAAAAAATCTTTGATGGTTCCGAGAGAGGGGGAAGAAGAAGGGATGGGAAATTACTAACTAGATAATACTGAAGTTCCAACTTTGATGACATGAAAGACACCACACAATATTGTGGACATCAGTACAGCTTAACCAGGGCAGAGCCATAAAAGCTGCGTAGGCACATTCAAACACCCTGTAGGTCTGAGTTGCTGGGGTGAAGTACCGGGGACCATGGTCTCAGGGGACTTAGTTCAATTGGCATAACTTAGTTCATAAATAAAATGTTCAACCTCCTACTTCAGTGAGTAGTGTCTGGGGTCTGAAATGCTTGTGAGTGGCTATCTAAAATACATCACTGGTACCATCGTGTACAGAGCAAGAGAGAATGAAGAAAACCAAAGATACTTTGAAAATATTAGTTCAAAAACTGAACGGACCACTAGTAGCCCAGAAGAACTGGGTGGTGTCCAGCTATCACACCAACTGCTCTGACAGGAATCCTACAGAGAGCAGGAGAAAAATGTAGAACAAATTCAAATGCACAAAAAAGGACCAGACTTACTGGTCTGACAGAGGTTGGAGAAAGCCTGGAGACTATAGCTCTGGACATCTTGCTAACTCATAATTGAAGCCACATCCAAAGTTCACGTTTAGCCAAAGTTCAGACTGACCTGTAAATATTAACACACATGAGGAACATGTTTCTTGGTTCCATCACGTATGTCAGACCAAATGGGCAACACTTGCCCCAAAATAAAGAAGGTAGGAATGGACAGAAACATGGATGAATGGATGCAGAGAACCCAGGGTGGAAAGGGAGAGAGCACTGACACATTGTGGAAATGCAACCCGTGTCACAGAACAGTTTCTGTGTAAATTTTTGAATGGAAAAGTAATTTGCACTGTGAATTTTCATCTGAAGTACAATAAGATTAAAATTGAGAAAATTTTTAATCAAAAAGCTATCTTCAGAATATATCCAGTTATATATTTACTGAGTGACTGATTTTGTTTGGTTTCCTTCCTGGACACAGAATGTACAAAAGACAGATTATTTGATTTCTTTTAAGCCTGCAGTTTGTTTTCGTTTGGGTCCTGGCTCTGACACTCACTATGTCACCTGAGACAGGTTACTTACCTTCTCCTGGCAGTGTGTGGAGGACTCGCTTTGGAAAATGCAGAGGTACTGTGAGCGAAAACATTGTGAAAACTGTGCCATGCTTGGGTGAAAATTTGTGATGTTGTTTGCATTGCTTTTCCTGAAGGTCAAGTTTGAGGACCATGCTTTCAGGTGTCTCTGGGGTTGTTTGCAGAAGCAACGTGTACCATGTTTCACCTTTGAGTCTGGTGGCTGCCTGGTGGCCATGGTGCCCGGGTGTCAGGGTTTAAGGCCTATGTGAGAGCTGTTGACTTCATTCTGTGCCCCAGGCATTGTGCTGACCTGAGCCTGGGCCAGCTGTTTTTGAATGATATGCCACAGGGTGTGAGAGGTGGTGGCTGGGTTTGAACAAAGTCTTCCAAGCTCCTTGGGAAAACTCCCTGTGGGAGGCGAAGGGCCAGCTCCATTGTAGGGGCTGAAAATGGGCCACAGCAGGGAGTCACCATTATCCCCTGATGTCCTGTGAGGGTTGGCAGGCCTCTTCTAGCACCAAACACTCTCTGGAGCTCTGCCTGGGCTTGTCCTGCAGGTTTGACTGCCCTGCTAGTTGAGAAGTGCTTCAAAGCTTCAGGCTTTTCTGCTGGAAGCACAAAATAAACCAAAATACACACTATCGTGTAATCAATTCCTGCTCATAGCAACAGAACTGAACAAAGGAGAACTGCTCTAGAGGACTTACAAGTCTGTAAATCTGTATGAAAGTGGACTGTCGTATCTCTCTCCTGTGGAGCAGCTAGTGGGTTCCAACCACTGACCTTGAGGTGAGTAGCTGAGTACCTTAACCACTGAGCAACCAGGGCTCCTTTGGAATGCAAGGCCCTCACTCCCCTCCAAAACTCCATTGTTGTCAAGTTGATTCCAACTCATAGCAACCCTATAGGACAGAGTAGAACTGACCCACAGAGTTTCCAAGAGGTGGTTGGTGGACTTCATCTGCTGACCTTTTTGATTAGCACCGATAGCACTTACCTACTGTGTTACCAGTGCTTCTGGAACACAAAACAGTAACATGCAATTCTTTGATTATCAGTAGCTGGCAAAATTCAAAGTGGCCTTTGAGAAGTGTGATGTGCCAGCTGTCGGTTCATGACTGTGGCATTTTCGTGGGCTATGCTGAAGTCTAGGTATCTGCTCAGCATCTCCCATGACCTAGAGATGAGGTTGTTTCACCACTAGGTTAGTAACCAGTTACCATTCAAGTCTACTCTGACTTATGGCCACCCCTCGTGTATCAAGAGCAGAACTGGGCCTCCACTTGCCTCTGTGTGAATTCAAACCTTAACATGCTGGGATGCATCAGAAATGTTGGTGGCTCAGAAGCACCCAGAGGCACCCTGGTAGAAAGAGTTGGTGACCCACTTCTGAAAAACCAGTCACTGAAATCCCACAGAGCGTAGCTCTACTCCGACATCCATGGGATTGCCATGAGTTAGAGTTGACTCGATGGCAACTGGGGGGTGGTGGGTGGCAGAAGCATCCCAAATTAAGCTAAACCACATTTACCAGACTCCTGCACTCTGTTGGAGCTCTGACTACCCCCTCCTACTCTCCAACATTAGATTTCCTTCCTGCCACAGTGGGTTGGGTGGATACAGCCTCACACAGGTCCCAGATAAATACAAAACAGTTGTAGATAGGAGGGACTTTTGTTTATTGCAATTTTTGTCTTTAAAGTGAAGTTCTACACCTTAAACGATTTGAGCACTCGGACTGCACCAGTGTGTAATTATACCTGGTGAAGGACATTCCAGTTCAGCTGTCAAGGAAGGTGACTGGTGATGAGGACAGCTAAGGTCCTACCCATCAAATGAGCTTGCTGGTGGCAAGGACACTGGCCCAGGAAGCCTTGATATGTGCTCCAGTGACATCACTAAGGGGGCACAGGAAACTATACCAGGTGACACTGTCTGAGGGGGTGACGCGAAAATGATCGTGTATAAAATTTTTGTGCAGTGTTTCCACAGAAATTTGTTATTTTTTATAAAAATATCCCTAGTTAGTGATACCAAGAAAGACATTTTTTTCTAACCCTAGCTTAAATGTATCAGTATACCTACAAGGCTAAAAGTCTCTGCCAATTTACTTTTTGGACCCTGTAAGCTACCCTGGTTGGAACTGTCATTGCCCAATTACAATGACACTTCAAATCACATGATTTTTGTCTGCATGTGCTGTTGTTTCTATCATTGCTGGTATTTTTATAGTTGCTGATTTTGTCAAATTTTCAGCATTTTAGCTACAATACTGTGGTAATTAGCATTTGCAAACCTACATGAATATCTGTTTCGAGAATTAAGTAGTAACTAAAGGAAAAGAAGGACTCACATATGAGAATTACAATTTACAAGTAGCATTGGCACATAAGACCTTACTGAGGATTCTGCATAGTCTAGCATGATAGGAAGTCAGAGTGAGGTGGAGTGCCAGATGAGGTATCCCACTGGGTGACACCAACCCTAGGGATGCCGCTGGTGTGTTCTGCTGTTCTGTGCAGTTGTATGGCACTAAAAAGCAGTTTTGTGGGCTGCAATCAACAAGTCATTAATCAGTGGGTTGTCAAATTTTCCCACTGCTCAGAGGAACATAATCACATAAGTAGTATCAAGTCGGAGACACTTAGACAGGAGAGAGAAGTGATCTGTTACTAAAAATGACAACATTTCCCTGACAATATGGTTGATTGTCACAGGAAGAATGTATTTTTTTAAAAAAAAAACAAACAAAAAACAGTATGTCATCTTCGAAGTATCAAGGTCAGTTCTGGGCAGAAACCCAAAACCCTGGTGTTATATTGTGTACAGCATATAGATTACTGTGAATGTATCATTTCCGTGTCCAAGTATATGTTCAAACATATCGATGATTTCATAAACCCATCTTTGTTGAGTCTTCTCCGCCTGCCTCTCTCGCAGGTTCTCTGTACCATCCCTTCAGCCTGACAAGGCAGGTCTCGTTGGAGTCCCGTTCTGTGCCTGGTCTTTTTTGGTGCTTACTCAGGAGACAGCTCACATGCATCTGATTGCAGACACTTACTCCTACTCCTTCCAGTCGAAGGTATTATTGTTGTCAGCTGCCAACACATCAGCTCCCGACTCATGGTGGCCCCACGCGCAATGGAACAAAACCCTGTCTGGTCTTGCACTATTCCCATGATTGGTTACTGACTGGACCATTGCAATCCATTGTTTGATTCTTGAAAGTGAATCATCAGGCTTTTCTTCCCAGCTAGCTGATCTTAGTCTCAAAGCTCTGCTGAAGCTCGATCAGCATCAGAGCAACATACAAGCCTTCCCTGATAGAGGAGTGGTGGCTATATGTGACACTCTTTGGCCAGGAATGGAACCTGGGTCTCCTGTGTGAAAGGTGAGAGTTCTACCATCAAACCAACACAGCCTCCATTCAGTCAAAATTAGTTGTCTGAATTTCAGTATTTCCTGCCCCCAGCATATTTTCACATCTTCTTTTTAAGAGCTTATCACATCACATGGCTATTTATTTGTAACTGTCTACCCGCAGTCTTACACTGGGAAATCTCAGAAAACAGACATTTGTCCCCTGTGTCTGTGTCTTCCCAGGACCCAGCATGGAACCTGGAGCAGAGAAGGTACTGCACACATGCTTCCTTCCTGAGAGAATGAAGGAATGGCTGCATCTCATTTTTAGCAGATAAAGCACAAACACAAGGAAGGCTTTGAATTGCAAAAAGATTTTAACTGGAGGGAAGCTCCTAGGATAACCATCCACTTGAAAAGACATGGGCATCTTACATCCATTCGCTTCCTACCTAGCGAGCAGTATGTGCTTACACAAGTCCCTTGGCAATGAAGACCTCAATGTGTGTATTCAGACTCTTTCATTGTTGTAACAAGCCGTGGTGTCACAGTGGTTAACTGAAAGGTCAGTGGTTTGAATCTGCCAGCAGCTCCATGGCATAAAGATATGGCAGTTTGCTTCCATGAAGATTTACAGTTGTGGAAACCTTATGAAGAAGTTCTACTCTGTCTTAGAGGGTTACTAGGAATCAGAATTGACTTGACAGGAAGGAGTTTGGGCTTTTGGATTGATGATCACTACATTTGTAGAGAGCGACGTAGCAGCATCACTCAGCGTCTTTGGGATAGGTGGGACTCTTCCTCTGGTCCCCAAGTTCCTGGAGGGGTTTCCCTGGTGGAGGACAGACTTCTAAGCCTCTGAATGTGTGCTGTACATAGCTGTGGCCTTCTCTGTTTCTGGATTTTCTTCTTAAAGAAAGCAGGTCTGGATATGCATTGCAAATGAGCCCGGAAGCTGAGCTGTGGCAGTCATGTGGGTGGTAACATATGGGAGCAGGCTGCCGGTGTATTCTCTTTCTGAAACCCCTGCATTCCAAATGGGAGACAGGATTTCCAGGACCTTAGTTCCTGCTAGGCCGTGAGCATGTCTTTGTCAAGACTTCCATCCATCCCTGTCAACTCTCCGTCTACAGCTATTTTCTGTTCCTAACATAAACTGTGACTATTGCTGTGGTTTGAGGGTTTGTAACGAGCAATAAAATACAAGTGGACATTCCATTTACTTAAAGCTTATACATGTCAGCACCTAACTAAATAAAAAAGAGGAAGAAAAATAAACTGACAATGATTAATATCACTAATGATTTGTTTTGCTTATTTTCTAAAGTAGTAAGTTGATCTCTCTGTTTGAAATAGAGAAATGATACGAGGAAGCCCAAAGGAAATTTAGCTTCTGTCCTTCGTCGTCCCTTTGCCACAGTTGTGAAATTAAATGTGCAAATATTAATTTTCATTCAGCAAGAGAAATGTGAGTGAGGTTATAAATTTATTAATAAAGTTACACACGTATAATTTAATGATGATTACCTGTATAAGCTAACAAGGTAACATAGTGTTGGATGAAATGTCGATTTCCCAGCATTCATACACATTGATGAAACTGTGAAGTGATTCATTGACTCTTTGTCCCACGAAAGAAATGATCAAAGGGCATTTTATTTCCACATATATATATTTGTGTGTACAAATAAAAAATGATAACAGATTGGAGACGGATAGTGACTTTGAGAATTGGTTGAGAAATTAAGTCCTTGCTTTCACGTAAGAGGCAGTATCAATGCTTTTCTTCTTAGGCTAGTCAGAATCTATGGGTCATCACTAAGATCTCAACCTCGATATTATGGCCTTTCTTCTCACAATGCCCTTTACAGCCAAAGAATTTCAGGTGTTAATCCTCCTCTTGGACACCTCTGGGTTTGATGGTTAGATGGTTGACCAGTGCTTTACAGTTCACTCCAGAATGTCCCCAGAATAACAGATTCAGGTATTGCCAACTAAGTGGTGTCACAGCACCAGTCAATCACAGTTGCCTTAGGGATTCAGGCTGTAAAGGGATTAGCAGCCAAGGTGTAAAGAGGAGCAAAAGTTCAAAATGATGGCTCATTCATGAATTATACTACCATCACCATGCCACATAACCAGATTTGAAAGAAGAACTGCTGCCTGAGACTTGGTGTGGAACTTCTTCAAGTGGTGAAGCTTGTGACTGAGGAGATCACTGAATGTGTTTCAGTCATGAGGAATTGTCAGTGGCATTACTGCTCCTGATGGGTGGCTTCAGATGGCCTTGGGTGTAATACAAAGCAAGCCCTCTGGCAACAGATCAGACTCGGCCTCCTCACATGTAGCTATGACTACCTGTGTCTTCCTTACTGAAGGGAAACAAGATCTCATTCTCCTTTATTTATTATGGACTGGACTCATTAGAGATACTGAACAAAAAGCAGGTTGTTGAAAATCACATGTTAATTTTAGTATGATTGTTATGTTCTAGAGCAGGAATCAGTAAGCTAAAGATGGCTGGGCCCAGCTTAATAGCTGTTCTCGCAAATAAAGTTGTCTTGGAATCTGATATAAGTGCATATTACATATATAAGTGTATATATTGTCTGTGGCTGCTCTTGCTACAACATCAGAGCTTAGTAGTTGTGACAGAGACCATATGCCACACAAAGCCTAGACCTGTTTATTGTCCAGCCTTTTCTGGAAAAGCTCCCCATGCTGCAATGCAGTGCTAAGAGAAATATAATGGGAACCACATACCCCAAACCCACTGCCATCAAGTCAATTCGTACTCATAACAACCCTATAGGACAGAGTAGAACTGCTCCATGAAGTTTCTAAAAAACACCTGGCAGATTTGAACTGCCAACCTTTTGATTAGCAGACATAGCACTTAACCACTACACCATCAGAGAAACCGTATGCCAAAGCCAAGTGCCGTCGAGTCAGAGCCTACTCTAAATTTATTCTAGTAGCCATATTAAAAAAGTGAATGTAAGTAGGTGAAATTCATTTTAATAATGTATTGTATTTAACCTGTTAGAAGGTCTGGTAGCACAGTGGTTAAGAGCCACTGCAAGTTATAGCTACTAACCAAAAAATCAGCAGTTCAAATCCACCAGTTGCTCCTTGGAAGCCCTACAGGGTAGTTCTATTCTGTGCTTTACAGTCTATATGAGTCAGAATTGATTCAGTGGCAATCGGTATCCACATATTATTTCAACACGCAGTCAGTAGAAAAGTCACAAATGAGATGTTTACTTTTTTTTTTTCCATGCACAGCCTTTATGCTGGGAATTGCAGGATCCAATGCATACGCCAGTCCTGCGTTACTTCTACACTGGCAGTGGTTCCATTCCGAGTGCTCAGTATCCACACGTGGTTGGGGCTCTGTACTGGATGGCGCGTTGGTAGGAGCAGTACCTTTCTCTTTTGTTTATTGCCTAGAAGAAGTTGAACTTGGTCAGCACTGTATCAGCTTCCTCATCCTTCTCACCAGGTGTGATCTCAGCTCTTCTGAGAAAGGATGTGACTTAGCGAATTGCAGCTTCATTCAACTCTGGAATGGGGAACAGAAGTCATCCTAATAACTCAAGGGCCTTCCTGTTGTGGAAGCTGTTTAAGACCTGGTAAAAAAAAAGCCCCTGAACAACAGAGCAGTGGTTCTCATACTGGTCATCTTATTTTCTTGTAATTTCTATTTCAGGCTCAAAAATTCATGTTTTGGTAAGACAGGTGGTTTGCCCCAAAGAGAAGCTGGAAACCTCAAAATTGGATTGGGACCTCAGCTATGCTTTTAATATCCATTGAAGAATCATCAAGCACCAACTGTGTTTGCTTAGATCAGTAACATATCTTGCTGTTGTGTAAGGTCAAGCTGCCCTCTTGGCAGAAGGGGTGAGATACTTCCATACAGAAATGTAGGGAGAACAGAAAGACATTTCTTTTTATACAGGCAGACCCAGGGTTGTTAATGAGATCCACCCCGGTGTTTTTAGATTTTTAAATTGAATTTGTAAGTAAGTCAGAACAGGTATTCACAGTTCTTATTTAGCTTTACTTTAGTTCCAGAGAAAGCTTGAAGGTTTTTCAGTGATTTAAAAGCTGCACCTGCAGCAAGTGAAGGTGATTGCGATGAACAATTTGTTTCCATTGGAGTAGGGGCTGGTTAAGCCCTTTCCAAGTGAAGGGAAATTTACACAATGTTAAAGGGCAAGTGTGACTTGTCCAGGAGTCAGAAATTCGTTACCTGGTGACTACCTGTATTGTCAAAGCATTTTAAAGTGGAACAGATTGATGTTTATTTTGTCTGGTTAAAAATATTAATAGATAATATAAAAATCAAAGTTGGTTAAAATAAAAATAATAACAAAACCCAGAAAGAGATCTCTTTTTCATCAGGTAGATTAGGAATAGAGAGGTCAGTTTTCATCTATAAGTGGCAGAATATTTCTCTAATGTCTGTCACGTAGAATGTCATACAGGCCTTGGTGAAGATATCCTGTTTATAACCTACTGGCTATGTGTTTCCTAGGTTATGAGATTTAATGTTCCATTAGTCCCCAATGGATTAAAAGAACAAAGTTGTTGCAATTTAATACCCCAAATTTAATATTTAAGTGCTGAGAGTGAAAATGAAGTATAAATGAAATCTCAGTAGGTACGCCTTAATATATTTCCTTCTAATTTCATTCTGGATAGTTCATTAGATACATAGAAGAAATGAGCGAAACTTGATCTAAGTGGTGTTCTGAAGAAGATAAAGTGAAGAGACAAATCAGGAGACCTAGAAACTTCTATCCCTTCGGCATTAAAATAGGAATGGTAGACATGAGTTATCTTATTGCATTGAGTTAGAGGATCTGGGCTTAATATGAGCCTCAGTGAAGTAACATAATAGTTAATTTCTGAGGCTTAGCTTCTTCAACTGCAAAATTAAAATATTGGTGCACGTTCTCCCGTCTCACAGGATTGCTGAGACAATCTTCAAAATTAATATAATACTTTGTAAACTGAAAGTCTCTCCACGGCCTCTCTAGCATTTGTTGTTTTGTGTTTTTTCGATCATGGACAATCTTTTTGGGGTGAGACAGTATCTCACTGTAATTTTGATTTTGATTTCTCTGATAGCTGATGATTGTGAGCATTTCCTCATGTGTCTTTTGGCTGTCTTGATGTCCTCTTTAGAGAATTATCTGCCTATCTCCTTTGCCCATCACTTAATTGGGTCATTTAGCTTTTTCTTGTTGATATTTTGCAGAACCTTGTAGATTAGGGACATCAAACATCAGTCCAACATGTTGTTGCCAAATATTTTTTCTCATTCTGTAAGCGGGCTTTTAACTCTTGATAAAGTTTCTGGATGAGCAAAAGTGTTTGATTCTTAATAGTTTCCATCTATCTATTTTCACTTCTGTTGATTGTGCTTTGTTTGTTAGATTTTGAAGTCTAAGCTGTGTATTAGAACTTCCATCGCTGAGCCTTTTTTTTTTTTTTGCATGCTCTTTATCATTTTAGGTTGGTATTAGGCCTTTGATCCATTTTGCGTTAGTTTTTATGCAAGGTGTGAGATAAAGGTCTTGTTTCAGTGTTTTGCAGATGGATATCCAATTTTGCCAACACCGTTTGTTAAAGAGACTGTTTTTACCCCAGTTTACAATCTTAGGGCCTTTGTTGAATATCATAAGAAGATGCTGGCATCCTGTTCATAAGAGGATGGTGGCGTCTCTGGGGTCTCACCTGTGTTCCCTTGGCCTATATGTCTCTTTTTGTACCAGTACCAAGCTGTTTTGACTCCTGTTGCAGTGTAATAGTTTTTAAAGTTGGATAGTGTGAGACTTCCCACTGTGTTCCTCTTCTTCAGTACTGCTTCGCTAAGCTGAGGTTTATTCTCTTTCCATACAAAGTTGGTGATTTGTTTCTCCATCTAATTAAAAAATGACACCAGAATTTGTATTGGGATTGCATTGTATATACAGATCTCTTTAGGTGAAATAGACATTTTCACAATGTTAAGTCTTCCTATCCATGAGCAGGGTAGGTTTCTTCATTTACGTAAGTCTCTTTTGGTTTCTTGTAGTAAGGTTTTGTAATTCTCTTTGTATAGATCTCTTATTTCTCTAGTTAGATTTATTCTTAGGTATTTTATCTTCTTTGGGGCTATAGTAAGTGGTATTGATTTGGTGATTTCTTCTTTGATGATCTCTTCATTGATATAATGGAATGCTACTGATTTACTTATGTTTACCATGTATCCCAATAATTTGCTGAACTCTACTATTAGTTCCAGTAGTTTACTTACGGATTCTTTAGGATTTTCTGTATATACAATCATATCATCTGCAAATAGGGAGAGTTTTTTCTTCTTCTTTGCTGATGCAGATGCCCTTTGTCTTGTCTAATTGCTGTGGCTAGAACCTCTAGCACAATGTTGAATAGAAGTAGTAAGAGACATCTCTGTTTAGCTCCCATTTTCAAGGGGAATTCTTTCAGTCTCTCACCATTCAGGATGATGTAGACATTTGGCTTTGTGTAGATGCCTCTCACTGCATTGAGGAATTTCCCCTCTATTTCTATGTCGCTGAGAGTTTTTAGTATGAACAGGTGTTGGATTTTTTCAAATGCCTTTTCTGCATCAAATGACGAAATCATCCTTGGTGCTATTTATGGGGTTGATCACATTAATTATTTTTCTGATGTTGAACCAGACTTGCATCCCTGGAATGAATCCAACTTGGGCATAGTGAATTACTTTTTTTGATATGTTGCTGAATTCTATTGGCTAAGATTTTGTTGAAAATTTTTGCATCTAGGTTCGTGAGTGATATTGGTCTGTAATTTTCTTTTTTTAGTGGGATCATTCCCTGACTTTGGCATCGGGCTTATGCTGCCTTCATGGAATGAGTTTGGGAGTATTTCTTTCTATGGTGTGAAATATCCTCAGTAGTATCGGAGTTAACTCTTCTCAAAAAGCTTGGTAGCTTCTCTTTTAAAGCCGTCTTGGCCAGGACTTCTTTTGGTTGGCAGTTTTTTGATCACTTTCAATCTCTTCCTTTGTGATGGGTTTATTAAATTGTTCTACTTCTCCTTGTGATAATTTTGGTAGGTGATTTAAATCTAGAAATTTTGCCCACTTCTTCTAGGTTTTCAAATCTGTTAGAGTACAGTCTTTTGTAGTATTTTGTTATGATACTTTTGTTGTGACATCTTCTATCTCATTTCTTATCTGGGTTATTATTTTCCTCTCCTCTTTTTCTTTTGTGAGTTTAGTCAAGTATTTATCAATTTTGTTGATATTGTCAAAGAACCAGCTTTTGATTTGGTTAATTTTTTCAATTGTTCTTCTATTGTCTAATTCATTTAAGTCTGCTCTAATTTTTATTATCTGTTTTATTCTGGTGCCCGAGGGGTTCATCTGTGTTCTCTTTCTGCTTGTTCAAACTGTAAGGTTAATTCTTTAGTTTGGGCTCTTTCTTCATTCCGGATAAACTGACCTCTGAGCACTGCTTTTGCTATATCCGATATATTCTGGTAGGATGTGTTTTCATTCTCATTTGATTCCATAATTTTCTTTATTTCATCCTTGATTTCTTCTATAACCTATGGGTTTTTGAGCAAGGTGTTGTTCAGTTTTCATGAATTCAAATTTCTTTCTATGTTTTTCTGCTGTCAACTTCAACTTTTACGACTTCATGGTCTGAGAAGATGCTTTGCAATAATTCAATGGTTTGGGTTTTGTTAGCCAGCCAGCCAATTGCCGTCGAGTTGGATCTGACTCATGGCGACCCTAGGGGCCAGGGTAGAACTGACCCCCAGAGTATTCAAGGAGTGCCTGGTGGATTTGAACTGCTGACCTTGTGGTTAGCAGTGGTAAGACTTGCTTTGTGTCCTAACACATGGTCTATTCTGGAAAATGTTCCCTGTGCATTGGAGAAGAAACTGTACTTATCTGTTGATGGGTGAAAAGTTCTGTGTATGTTGATGAGGTCTAGTTGGTTGATTGTTGCATTAAGATCTTCTGTATCTTTGCTGAGCTTTTTTCTGGATGATTTGTTCATTACTGAAAGTGGAGTGTTGAAGCCTCCAGCTATTACTGTGGAGTGATCTATCTCATTTTTCAATGTTGTCACTGTTCAGTGTATTTAGACGTTCTGGTATTTCATGCACAAATGTTTAATATTGTTATGTCCTGCTTATGTATTGGAACTTTCAGCCATAAATAGTGACCATTCTTGTCCATGATGGTGTTTCTTAAATTAAAATCTATTTTCTCTGAGATTAATATTACCCCTCCTCCTCTTCTTTGTATGTTGTTGTCTTGATATATATTTTTACATGTTTTAATTTTCAGTTTGTTCATATCTTTGAATCTAAGATGTGTTTCTTGTAAGCTATGTATAGTCAGGTTGTGTCTTTTGATCCATGATGTCACTCATTGTCTCTTTACTGGAGCATTTAGTCCAATTACGTTCAGTGTAATTATTGATAGGTATGTGCTTAGTGCTGTCACATTGATGTATTTTGTGTTGTTGATGTTTCCTTTAATATTTTATTTTAGGTCATTCTTCTTTATGGGTTGGCTTTTCATCTTTTTCAATGTTGGTTTTGTGTTTTTTGAGCCTCTTGTGTTATGCATCTTTTGGTACGTCACTTTGTTATTTTGCTTTGCAGCTATGCTTAAGATCACCCTTACTATTCTAAGTATAAACCAGACTTTATCTTCGCATATCTTTCTAATTTCCTCTCCATCTGAAAGGGTTATACCTACTGTAATATGGCCAAGTGCCGTCGAGTCGGATCCGACTCATGGCGACCCTGTAATATATCCCTCTTTTTAGTCTGGTGATGTCATAGCTTTCATGTTATGTTCACTAGTTCCCTTCTTTTAATAATGTAATTTTGATTGAGCTTATTGAACTCCCTAAATGAGTAGGATTCTAGATGCTGTGTCCTGCCTTGCCTCCTTAAGTATACACTTAATGTTTTTGTTTTTCTAAGCAAAGAGCTTCTTTCAATATTTCTTGTAGTTTTGGTTTGGATTTTACAGTCTCTAAGCTTCTGTTTATCCTTGAATGTCTTAATTTTGCTGTCATATTTGAGAGACAAGTTTGCAGGATTTAAAATTTTTTGTTGGAAGTTCTTCTTCTTCAGGGCTTTGAATGTGTCATCCTACTGCTTTCTTGCCAACATTGATTCTGCAGAAAAGTCAGATGAAAGCCTATAAGATTTCCCTCTGAATATTAGCTTTGCTTTGAGCCTCACTGCCTTTAAGAGAATTTGTTTATGTTTCATTTTATTAAGCTTAATTATAATATGCCTTGGTGTCTTTCTTTTGGGGTCTAGTTTTTGTGGAATTCAATACCTCTCTTGCATATCTATATTTTCTTTGCTCATAATCTCAGAGAAGTTTTCTGTGAGCAAGTATACAGTAATGCTCTCTGTATTTTCATCTATCTCTCCTGTTCAGGAACTCCAATTATTCATAGATTATTCCTCTTACTAGAATCCTACATGTTTCTTAATATTTCTTCATTTCTCTTATTTCTTTTCTCTGATTTCTCCTCATAAATGCTGATGTCATTTGCCCTATCTTCAAAGTCACTAAGTCTGACTTCTATCTCCTCAATTCTGCTCTGTTGGCTTTGGATTAAATTGTCTAATGCTGTAGTTTTTGTTTCTGATCTGCTGTATTTCAGATTGCTGATGTTCTATCAGTTCAAATAGCTTACTTAATTTTTCATTTTGTTTAATTTCTAGGAGAGCTCTCTATATAATTCTTTTATACTTGACCTCTGATAGTTTCACAAAGGCTTCTTTTTCTGGGGGAGTTTTTTGATTCTCTATTTTAGGAGTTTTCTGAACCCATGGTGGACTGCTTCTCTAAATGGTTAGCTATGGCTTATGGTCTGTTGTCTGTGTGCCATCTAGAAGCTGTTTGGTTTCTCTGGTGTTACCTCAACAGGAGCTGAGGCATAGTCCTAAGAGGGCTAAGAGGGGAGCTGGTCACTAGCTGTCTCTATATGCTCTAGTGACTGGCCCCAGTTGGACTCTCTGGGGTGACAGTCTCTGCCTCTTGGCTGGCAAAGATGGTACCCTACTTATGGAGTCACTGGGGGGGCCATCAGCTGCCATTACAGTGTGGGTCAGTGAAGGGTGGAGAAGAAGCTGCCGGGCCTCTCAACAGTCAGATCCCCAGGTGTTATTTAAAAGGGTACTTTACTCCTAAGCAGTGAGCTGTCCAGCTGCTTCCAAAATCAATCAGGCTCTCAGGTGTGGGAGTCCCTGCCTTCCAGCTGATGACAAAAGTACCTCATAGGCCATCCCGAAATGCTATGACATGGTGCAAAGTAGGAAGAAGTTAGGGCCTTTCAGCCGTCCTCTGCTGGACCCCACTCATGAATCTAGAAATGAATTGTCTCAAGGCCTACTTTTGTGCTGGTGAAGCACTTGCCAGACAGGCTGCTGCTCTGCTCGAGATTCAGCTGCAGCGAAGGCCCACAGCTGGTTGACTCTGCCTTGCAGCTGACCAAGATGGCATCCTGGCCAAGCTGGCCCTCCTGCCATGAAGTATCAGTCTATGGCGTAGCTCAGAAAAGAGAGGGTGGATGAGGTTTGGTGCGTCAGTCAGCTGCCTGGCTCTCCATATGTCATCCCATGACCTGTCTGTCTGCTGTGTTATACACTGTTTACTTAAGCACTGCAGTTTGGCATATTTGTTGGCTCATGCCTAGTCCCTGTCTCCCAGATAACAAAGAAAGTGTCAGTACCTGCAGTTCTCCTATATGGCGATTCAGCAGGAGTAGGGGTCAGTGGCCACTGGCTTATCTTTGAGAGAGATAGTTTAGTCCATCACTGGTGCCTAGTCAAATCTGACAATACCATGCCAGGTTCTAGGGCTTCCCAGATGTCCACTGCTCCATTCAGTTGTTATTCCAGGCCTTAGTTCTCAGAGGAAATTGAGGAGACATATGCCTAGTCCTCCCTTTTGGACTCACCTTGGATGCAAAAGTTTCTGCGGATGGTCTTAAAGACACAAAATGAGGTTCTCATTTGTTTGAGACAAACTAAGTATGAATTCACCTGATGGTGGGATCTCAACTAGGGGTGGTCTCAGGTCCTGTTCAATAGCTGCACTTTAAGGTGCTCAACAAATGAATAGAATGTGATGGTTAAGACTGTATGTTAACTTGACTGGGCCATGATTCTCACTGTTCAGGGAGTTAATAATATTGTGAGCATTTCTCTGCTGAAATTTGATTTTATCATCTATATGATGGGATCTGCTATAAGTAGTTTGTCAGCCGAAAGGGAGTTTCCTGCGGCATATGGCCTGTATTAAGTATAACCAGACATTCTGGCAAGGCTAGGGGCTTTTTGCTTTCACTGGACACAGTAGTTAGATTCTGTTTGTCTGACCTCTAGTTGTTGGGGATTGAGCTAGCAACTTATCTGTGGTCTTATCTGCCAGTCTTGGGATTCACTGATCTTCATAGCCTGTGAGCAAGAGCCCTGCTCTCTAACTTGCCCATCTTGGGTTCACCAGCTGCACCTATCCTGACCAACAGACGTGGAATATTCTGGCCTCTACAACCATGTGAATTGTCTCCTTGATATGAATCTCTCTGTCTCTTTATATACTTATGTGATTTCCTGGTTTTGCTTCTCCAGAGGATCCAGCCTGAAACATTTGATACTGAGAGTGGTACCAGAGAAAAAAAATTGTAAGAATGAATCTTCTAAATTGGTTCTTGTGCCTGGTTAGTCTTAAAGATGTTGATGACTCTGTTTCTAGTGAAAAAGAGAGAACTTTTAATCCATGGCATGAGGTGACAATACAAAAACACAAAATATCACCACCAATAGATCAGGTGTTGGTGAAAGGTGAGGTTCTGGGTGATTGAATGTGTGATACCTTTCTACAAATTTGTCAGGATGAGAAGTATAAGGAAAGTGGTTGGTTGGTTCTACTTTTGCTAGACAAACTGGTGAGAGACATGCTCAGAACTTCAGAATCAAAGCTCAAGTGCCACATAAATGGCCTCTTAGTTGAAAACAAAAACTTATTTCTTGTAATAACAGAGCTCATACTGCTAAGAATCAAATTCTGAGTCTTACTGTAAGAGAGGTTGAATTATAACTCCAGCTCAATTACTAAGCTCCAGACATGTCTAAAGTTAATGTGAGGGCATTTATTGGGAAGAAATGGGGTCCTGAAACTTGGGATAGGACATGTGGTCAGATAATGTGAAAACTGGAGATACTGAAGTCCTTAAATTCCATCAAATCACTCCTGTCAACAGAACCAGCCCTCTTACTTCCATATGAGATTACTTTGTTTGTCTACCAAACCACCTTGCCCCTAAACCCTTAGTCTTATACCCCCACCTATTGAGATGTCAGTACAGCTGTGTCTAAAGAACCCTTGTCTTATTCATTGCCTAGGGCATTGCCTGAGTGAGATGCTTTACAAGACAATGATTAATGAATGTTCTTGAAACACTTACTCATTACTGATTTTGACTTCTAGACCTATAACTAGACTTAAGTTCCAGCAAGCCTCAAAAGGTAAACTACAAAATATGACCCAGAAAGAGGTATGCTATACTTCAAAAGAACTGCTTGATTTTCCTAATATGTACAAACAGTAACCTGGGAAATGTGTTTGGAAATGGCTATTAGGGATATGGGATAACGGTGCCAGGGATATAATTCCACAAAAATTTAGGCATCTTCCATCTCAGTGAAATTTCTAGGGGTCCAGTGGTTTAGGGCGTGTTGAGGTATTCCTTCTAAAGTGAAAGATAAGTTACTGCATCCGGCTCCTCCCACAACTGAAAGGGAGGTACAATTCTTAGTGGGCTTCTGCATTTTGGAGGGAACATATTCCTTATTGGTTGTGCTACCCTGGCTGATTTATTGTGACTCGAAAAGCTGCTAGTTTTGAATGAGACCCAGAACAAGAAAAAGCTCTACAACAAGTTCAGGTTGTTGTGTAAGCTGCCCTGCCACTTGGACCATATGATCTGGCAATCTAATGGTGCCTGAAGAATCCATGGCAGATAAGGATGCTGTTTGGAGTGTTTGGCAGGTCCATATTGGTGAATCACAGTGCAGACCCTTAGGAGTTTGGAACAAAGCCCTGCCATCCTCTACAGATAACTACTCTTCTTTTGAGAAACAGCTTTTGACTTCTTATTAGGTCTTAGTAGGGACTGAACACTCATCCATGGGACACTACAGCACCATGCATCCTGAGTTTTTCATAACGACCTGGGTGTTGTTTGACCCAGAGAGTCATAAAGTTGGTCATGTGTAGCAGTTCTCCATGATTAAATGGAAGTAGTATATATGAGATAAGGACTGAGCAGGACCTGATGGCACAAGTAAGTTGCTTGAGAAGCTAGCCCCAATATCCTTTGTCTCCACTTCTATCTACCATTCTGTGACATTATGGGATATTCCTTATGATCAGTTGGCTAAAGAAGAGAAAACTCAAAACTGACTTACTGCAAAATAGTGGACAGTGGACAGTGGAAATACTGCATTTCATCTCTGGAATCTCCCTGAAGGACAATGGTGAAAGATAATCCTCCCAATGGGCAGAACTTTGAGCAGTACACCTAGTTGTTCACTTTGCTAGAAAGGAGAAATGGCCAGATGTGCAACTGTATACTTGTTCATAGGCTATGGACAATGGTTTGGCTGGAAGCTCAGGAACTAGAAGGAACATGATTGGAAAGTTGAATACAAGGATTCATGGGAAGAGGTATGTAGACAGACCTCTTTAAAGGAGGCAAAGAAGATATCCATGTGTCATGTGAATGTACACTTAAAGGGTAACCTCAGCAGAGGATGATTTTAATAACCAAGTTTGTGGGATGACACTTTCTGTGGAAACCAGTCACATATACCCCCATCATTTTCCCCATATACCCCCATATACCCCATCATTACTCCATGAGCTCATGAACAAAGCAGCCATGGTGGCTGGGATGAAGACTATGCATGAGCTCAGCAAACATGGACTTCCAGTCACTAGGACCAACTTGGCTGTGGCTACTATTGAGTGCACAATCTGCCAGCAGACTAATACTGAGTCTCTGGTATGATACGGTCACTCCAAGTTATTAGCTAACAACTTGGTGACAAATTGATTACACTGGACCCCTTCTACTTGGGAAAGGGCAGTGTTTTGTTCTTACTGGAGTAGACAATCTGGATATGAATTTGCCTTTCTGTCATGCAGCGCTTCTGCCAAAACTGTCATTTTTGGACTTATAGAATACCTTATCCACCACCCTGGTATTCCACATAGCATTGCCTCAGATCAAAGGATTCAGTTCATAGCGAATGTGGTGCAGCAACAGGCCCATGCTCATGGAATTTGCTGGTCTTACCACGTTCCTCATTATCCTGAGGCAGTGAGCTTTATAGAATGATGAAATAGCCTTCTAAAGACACAACTGAAGGCCAACTGCATGGCAATACATTGCAGGGTGGGAACAATGTTCTCTGGGAGATTATATTCTCTTTAAGCCAGCCTCCAATATCCAGTATGTTTCTCCCCTAGCCACAATGCATGGGTTCGGTAATCTATGGGTGGAAATGGGAGTGGCACAACTCACTATTACCCCTGATAATCCACTCACTCACAAGATTTTTGTTTTCTGTCCCTGCATCCTTAAGTTCTGCCAGTCTAAATGTCTTAGTGCCAAAGGGCAGAATGCTTCCACCAGAGATACATCACTGATTTGATTGAACTGAAAGCTAAGAAGGACACTTGGCCACTTTGGTTTCTTTACTACCCTGGATAAGTAGGCAAAGAAATGTGTTACCATATTGGTTGGTGTGATTGATCCTGGTTACCAAGATGCAAGAGGAAACCAAATTGATATTGTATAACAGAGGTAAGAAGAGTATGTCAGGAATGCAGGAGATCCTTTAATCACATGCCCTGAGATTAAAGTCAATGGAAAACTACAACAACCTTATTCTGATGTGAGTACTAATGGCCCAGATTTTTGAGGAAATGAAGATTTGGGTCACTCCACCAGGGAAAGAACCACAACCAGCAGAAGTGCTTGCTAAGGGCAAAGAGAATACTAGGTGGGTTGTAGAAGAAATAAGTTTTAAACGCCATTTGCAGAAACAAGGTTTGTAATTGTAATGAAGAATTTCTCCTTTTGTGTGTGCATCAAACGTTTTTATTTTCTGCACTTAAAAAATAAAAGATGTAAAGAGAGCTAATGTATTTTCAGTTGTATGTGCATGTTCATTGCATGATGTTTGGCACAAATGTGATTTTACAATTACCTATATTCAGATTATATATGGTTTAAGGAGTTATGTACTGGTGCTAAGTTGCCATCACTGGACAGTGATGGTTAACGCTATGTTTGATTTTGACTGTGACATGATTCTCTGTGTTTTGGTAGTTATATAATATTATAATCCCTTTCCTATTGAGATTTGATATGTGATCATTCCCATGATGTGATGTGCTGTGAGTAGCCAGTTGGTTGAAAGGAAGTTTCCTTGAGCATGTGGCCTGCATCCAGTATAAGCAGAAATTCCAGAAAGACTAGGACAGATTTTGCTTGAGCTTCTATTTGTCTGACTTCTAGTTCTTGGGGCTCGAGCTAGCAATTTACCTGGGGTCTCGTCTGACAACCTTCGGATTCATTGATCTTCACAGCCTGTGAGCAAGAGCCTTGCTCTCTGATATGCCTATATTGGGTTTGCCAGCCCCTGCAGCTATATGAACCAGGAGAAGCCTCTATCTTGGCCAATGGACTTGGAATATTCCAGCCCCTACAACCTTGTCAGCTATTTCCTATACTTATATGCCTTACTGGTGCCATTAAATGGTGCAGATTTCTAGGGAAACCTGCCTAAGGCATACAACAAAGCCCACTAGTTGCTCTGTTGGATATGGTGTCTTTCTAGGTTTCCTCCTTTTTCCTCCCTTCCTCTCTCTATCACCAACTGGACATCATTTCTCATATTTTTTAACTACTGATTCATTTTCTTTGCTTCCAACTTTCACATTCCAATCACCAGCAATTATCGATGCATCTTGATTGTATAATCAATTTCAGATTGCAGAAATTGCAAAAAAATCTTTGGTTTCTTCATCTTTGGCCTTAGTCATTGCTGCATAAATTAGACAAACAGTCATGTAAACTACTTTTTGTAGTCTATGGATATTATCCTATCACAGAGTTGTACTTACGATAGACCTTGAAATATTCTTTTTTGATGACAAATGTGATGTTGTTCTTCAATTTTTCATTCCATGCATAGTATACCATACAATTATCTGATTCAAATTGGCCAATACCTGTTCATTCAGTTCACTAATGCCTGGGGTATTGATGCTTATGAATTCCATTTCAATTTTGATAATTTACAATTTTCCTTGATTCATATTTTGTGTGTTGTGAGTTTAGGGTTATTAAATTCTCTAATGTAGCTCTTAAAATAACTAGAATTATGTAGTTAATTAAGCCACTTGCTACAGATTTAAGATTGACTACATAAGGTAGAGACAAGATGGTCTAGTACTGAATATTTACTTGTCTATTTTTCTTGCATGTTATCTTTAGTCTAAGTTCATCCTGTGCTAGATATCTTCATTGTTAAGTGCTTCTGTAACAGAAATGACACAAATGGGTGGCTTTAACAAACAAAAATTTATTTTCTTACAGTCAGGAGGCTAGAAGTATGAATTTAGGATGTCAGCTCTAGGGGAAGGTTTTCCCTTTGCTGGCTCTGGAGGAAGGCTCTTGTCTCCAGCTTCTGTTTCCTGGTTCCTAGGAGATCTCCATGTGGCTTGTCATCTATCTCCCCCATCTTTGTATAATCAGTTCCTTTCATATCTTACAAGAGATTGCCTCCAGACAAACTCTACAGTAATATCATTAATTGACATAACAAAGACAACGTATTCCCAAGTGGGATTATAACCATAAGATCAAGATTTTCAGAACATATTTTTTGGGGAGACACAACTGCCTCCGTTGTGTCGGAGGCACATCTTAGGTTTTATAAACCAATTTAAAAAACTAAACCACCGCTGTTGAGTCAATTCTGATTCATAGTGACCCTATAAGGCAGAGTAGAACTGCCCGATAGAGTTTCCAAGGAGTGCCTGGTGGAATTAAACCTCTCACCTTTTGGTTAGCAGCTGTAGCACTTAACCACTATACCACCAGGGTTTCCTAGGTTTTATAATATGAAGAAAAATCTATAAATTTAGGTATACGTGGGACTTTGTCTTCAAATGAGTTAGAAAATAAGTAGCAGAAAAAGACTTTATTAAGTCAACAAACATTTGCTGATCTATGATACAGAAAGCAGTGCTAAGTGCTAATGATAAAAAGAAAAAAAAGTAGGGTGTCTGTTATGGATTGAATTGTATCCCGCAGCCAAATAATGTGTTTAAGTTCTAACCCATCTGTCATGTACCAAATTGTATCCCCTCCAAAATGTGCATAGCAATTTGCCTAGGCCATGATTACTGGTATAATGTGATGTTCCTGTAGGTTGTAAATCCCATCTCTATGACGTTAATGAGGGAGGATGAAAAGCAGTTGTATTGGTGAGGCAAGACTGAATGTTTAAGACTGTTTTGTGACATAAAGCAATCTTTTGGTGTATAAAAGAAAGGGAAGCAAGCACAGAGTTGGGGACCTCAGACCACCACAAAGCAGGGCAGGAACAGAATATTTTTTTTGGAGCAGACTGCTGTCCTTACGGTGCAGAAATTCCCAGTCCATTGGAAGATTGATGTCAAGGACTTTCCTCCAGAGCTAACAGAGAAAGCCCTATCCTGGAGCTGATGCCCTGAATTTTGACTTCTAGCTTACTGTACTGTGACAGAAAAAAAAATTTTTTTTGAAGCCATCCACTTTTGGTATTTCTGTTATGTCAGCACTAGATAACTAAGACACCCTCTGTCTGTAAATGTGGCTGTATTTGGGAATAGGGTGTTTCTTTTGTTCTATCAGTTAGGTCGTATCACAGTAGGATGTGTTCTAGGTCTAATCTTTTCTGGTTAGTACCTTATAAAAAGAACAGAACTGACAGAGACCTGCCCCCCAAGACAGAAGGAACAGATACTATGTGAAGATCATCTACAGAAAAAGCCAAGGATTTCTGACAGACACCCCAAAACAGGAGAGAAGCCACAGAAGGAACACTGTCATGACCAAGACTTTGATTTGAACTTTAAGTCTCCAGATTGTGGGAAAATAAATTTCTGCTCTTCAAAGCCACCTCCTGTGGGATTTCTGTTGTACCATCCCTGGGAACCTAGAAAGAGTCTTTGCCCTCAAGCAGTCTTCAGTCATCAGGGAGACATACTATTATGTCTGTGTGATAAAGAGCACGGTGAGAAATATCCAACATGCTGTAGAAACACACAAAAGAGACTCAGACCTGTGAAGGTCTAGGGTCAAGGATGTCTTCTTCATTCTGGACTCAGCATGGGAGATCCACACTGTAATCATATGTGTAAGTGAAATGTCCATGGGAGGACTTTGAGTACAAATTACTCCTTGTTTTACATCAAAGAAGGTTCTTAGAGGTAGTCACATAAGAATGGGGCCTACATAATGGGAACAGTGTCATATACAAAGGGTCTGAGAAGGAAATGGGACTAGAATATCTGAATAACAGCTAGAAAACCAGTGTTTGCTAGAGCTCAGAGATCCCAGGGAGTCCATGAGTGCTGCAGTTAACACACTTAACTGCTAACTCACAGATTGGACATTTGAGTCCACCAGAGATACCTTAAAAGGAAGGTCTGGTTATCTTTCAAAAAATCAGCCACTGAAAACACTATGGAGGAAACGTAGTTCAACTCTGATGTATACAGGGTCACCATGAGTCAGAGTTGACTCAACAGCAACTGGTTGTCAGGGATCCAGGTACAAAACGGTCAGCAGTGAGATCAGAGGCCAGACCATGTCAGTTGTAATTGGACACCACGTATCTGTCACTGCTGAGAGACCTGCGCAGAAAATGGTTATGGGAAAATTGTCATTTGACCCACATCTTGTACCAAGAGCCATTATTTAAAAAACAAAAGGCAAAAACATCTGTATTTTAGAAATGTGGAAAAGCATCTGATATAACTCATACTCCAGCAACCACTGTAGCATTCAAACTGGTGAGAAGCTACGTAACTGGGCACGCCGTGGACAGCCTTCCCCAGAGACCATGCTGTTCTCTTCCTTGCATCGGTGGCATTAGAGAAAAACCCCGTGGCTGCAGTTAATGCGGAAAGCCTTCAGGTTTCATTTAGCACCTTCAAGTCATCAGGGTCTTTACATAGGAGAGTAATCCTGGGAACATAACCAGTGTGAGGTAAGATGTTAAAACTTGAATTCTGTAGTTTCATTATAGTCAGAAGTGGTATTTTATAGATTTGTTTTATAGTTACCACTTAAAAGAGAAGGCAAACGTAGTTACGGGTGGGGGGAGAGCTTGGAGCAGATGAGCAAATTTCCCATGAATCTCGTGGGAACATTCCTGCCAGCAGCATTTTCTGTATAAGAAAACAGAACTTCTTAGGACAAGGAGGCTCATCAGCTCCACTGGACGAGGCTCATAGAAGAGTCCTGTTTAGATTTACTTAATGGTTATTTGCGCATTTACAGGCTCACTTCCCTTATCAAATAAAACTGTATCCAAAATCAACAACCTTTATGGAGCTTTCTGTCTATCTTAACATGACTTTGCTATTCCATTGTCTTCACGAGCAAGGTTTTGCCCTAGAAACTCTTCCCTAAGCAAATATCTTTATTATTTATGACAGAAACATCCTGAAAGAGTTACCAACTCTCCAACAGGAAGTATGGACTGGTAGTTTGACCCTTACTTCAAAACTTACGCCTTGTTTTTTCCAGTTAGAATCCTGACTGGGTCCCTGGATGGTGCAAAAGTTAACTGAAAGCTCCATTCAAAGGAACCTTGGGAAAAAGTCCTGGTGATGTACTTCTAAAAAAAATCTGTCATTGGAAACACTGTGAAGCACAGCTCTATTCTAACACATGTGGAGTGACTATGAGTTTGCAACTGCTTTTTTAAAAAATCCGGTAGTAATCAAGTTACCTGTACTGAAAGAACTACCTTGATGCAAACCTCAAACTGTCAACACAATCCAAAAGGCACAACCTGGGGAAGCAATAAATGCAGTTCTCTAGGAGCAGGTTGACTTGGTGATAGTTGGAGGTGGCATTTACCATGTCACAATTTTTTGTGAAGACAATACATATGAGGTCATCATGAGCTGGGCTCTACCTGACAGCTACTAACAACAGTGCACAAAGACAGGCGAGCCCAGGCTAGGAGCTTTCATCCTAGTGCAGAGACAGATTAAACACACCGAACAAAATCCCAGACAAGTAGCAGAGTGAGACAAATGCTTTGACAGAAGTGGGCAGCAAGTGCAATGAATGACATCAAAGCAGCCTCCTAACCCAGATCTGGCAGAGCAGAGCTGCTGAGCATGTAGTATGGAAGATCTTTAATGAGGAGGTGATCCCCACCAGAGCTCTGAATGGTGACAATGAATTGTTGTTGTCAGCTGCTGTGGAGGCAGCCCTGTTTCGTGGTGACTCCATGTGCAGTGGAATAAAACATTGCCCGGTCCCATGTCATCCCCATGTTGGGTTTTGGATTAGACAACTGTGTTCCAGAAAGTTTTCACCGGTAGATTTTCAGAATAGATTGCCAGGCCTTTCTTCCCAGTCTTAGTCTGGAAGCTTCCCTGAAATCTACTCTCTTGAGATCTATGGAAACTACCTGCACCACAGTAGCACACAAGCCTCCACTGACAGATGGGTAGTGCATGGGGTGCATTGGCTTGGAATCAAACTTGGGTCTCCTGCATGGAAAATGAGAATTCTCCTGTGGAGCCTCCACTGCCACTGAGAACGGACTAGTGAAATGACAAGGTGGAATGAAGGCATTTCAGTCAAATGAAGTAACATGTGCCAAGGCCCAGAATGTAGGGATGAGGCTTTTTAAGACTTCATTTCTGCTGGAGTGCAAGGTGTAAGGCAGGTGAGATGGGTGGTACCCAGATCACAAAGGACCTCTGAGACCAAGCTAAGAAGCTTGAGATCTACCCGAAGGGTGGTGAACATTTTTTGAGAGGGGCTGTGATGCATTCAAATTTTCCTCTTACAGTTACTTTCCTGGTCACAGTGGAGAGGTGTATTAGAGGCAGCAAGTAGCAGCACCTACTGATGAGGTACTGGTGATGTACTTCTAGAAAAATCCGTCCCTGAAAACACTGTGAAGCACAGTTCTACTCTAACACGCACGGAGTGACTATGAGTTTGCAACTGCTTTTTAAAAAAATCCAGTCATAATCAAGCTACTTGCACTGAAAGAACTACCTTGACCCAAACCTCAAACTGTCAACACAATCCACCTGTGCCCTTCCCCCTCCAAAGCACAACCTGGAGAAGCAATAAATGCAGCTCTGCCTTAGGAGCAGGTTGAGTTGGTGATAGTTGTAGGATCAAGGACCACAGCTTTCAGTATGGATTGCACCTCAACATCAGGAAAACAAACATCCTCACAACTAGACCAGTAAGTAACATTGTCATAAATGGAGAAAGGATTGAGGTTGTCAAGGATTTCACTTTACTTGGGTCCACAATCAACACCCTTGGAAGCAGCAGTTAAGACATCAAAAGAAGCATTGTACTGGGAAAATCTCCCGCAAAGGACCTCTTCACCGTATTCAAAGGGGTGTCATCTTGAAGACTAAAATGCACCTGACCCAAGCCATGGTATTTTCAATCACATCGTATACATGGAAAAGCTGGACCATGACCAAAGAAGACAGAAGAAGAACTGATGCCTTCGAATCGTGGTGTGGGAGAAGAATGTTAAATGCACCGTGGACCGCCAAAAGAACAAACAGGTCTGTTATGGAAGAAGTACAACCAGAGTGCTCCTTGGAAGCAAAGATGGCAAGACTGCCTGCGTCTTACATACTTTGGACAAGTTGTCAGGAAAGATCAGTCCTTGGAGACAGACCCTTGAGGAGATGGATTGACCCATTGGTCGCAACAATGAGCTTAAGCATAAAAATTATTGTGAACATGGTGCAAGACTGGGCAGTGTTCAGTTCTGTTGTTCACACGGTCGCTATGAGTCAGAACCGACTTGATGGCATCTAACAACAACAACAATAACAACAAGTAGTGGCAGCAGGACCACTTAGGATGTGACTGCAGCAAACCAAGGGAGGGACTGCTCTTCCTACCTCTGTATCCTCTGTATTTAATGCAGTGCTAGATACAAAGCAGAGACACAAGTACCATTTGTTGAGTGGACAAGGCTGCAGCAGAGGTATCAGTGCTTTTAGAACTTCTCTCCTGATTACTCAGCCTGCTCTCTTGCGGAATGACACAGCAAGCAAATGGTTAACACAGTTGCTAATCCAAAGGTTCAAGTTTACCCAGAGGCAACTTGGAAGAAAGATTTGGTGACCTAGTTCCAAAAAATTAGTCACCAAAAACTCTGTGGAGTACAGTTCTACTGTGACACACATCAGGTTGCCGTGAGTCAGTGTTGACTTAATAACAACTTTTTATTTTTCAGATAGGAATATCTGATGTAATCATATATTCCTATCTGGAAAATGAAAAATGATCTGGCCTAATGGGAGCCCAGGTAGCACGGCGCTTAAGTGTTTAGCTGTTGAAATCCACCAGCTTCCCTTCAGAAATCCTATAGGGCAGTTCTACTATGTCCTATAGGGTCCCTATGAGTAGGAATTGACTTGATAGCAACAGGTTTGGATTTGTGTGTGTGTGTGTGTGTGTTTATATGATCTGATAAACATATAAAATATTTGACATATGGGTTGTTACTAAGAAAAAGTGAATTGTGTGGTCTCTGAAAGAGTCAGAAGAATAAACCTTTTTTTGTTATAAGAAGCAGATATTTCACTTTGAGCTCCTGCTAGAAAAAACAGAAAAAATAGTTTGGAGGAAAAAAATTCCTAGACTATGTTTCATTTGTATAGTACAAGACTGCTGGGCTATCTAACAGCAGGAATTCTCGAAGTGCAGAGTGACCCTTTTTATTAGTTTTAGCAACTTGTTAGTGTATTTTTGTGGCAGAATTTTCTATGAATAGGTAGAAGACACATAGAAAGAATGCTTGTAAAGCACTCTTGCTGACAGCATAATAATAGCTCAGCCCGGGTATTACAGAACAGAGGGCCAAACTGTAAAAGTTACTTCAAAGTCACTTTGTATTCAGAGAAATTTACTATAATTCCTCACAAAAAAAGGACCTTTGAAAATTACATTTAACATATTATATCCCTGTAATCCTTCATGTTTTTGCCTTCCTATAATTTGTGCTGAAGATATGATCCATTAAAAGCAAATTTTAAAATATAACATCAATGCTTATTCGAGTTATGAAAAAAAGACATTTTTAGGTCAACTCGTGTGATTGACTTTATTTCTGTTTTTTTTTTCTTCTCTTTAGGTCTTCTTTTTTCTTTCTCCTCTTTCTTCTACACTCCCTCTCTTTCTCCTTCCCTTCATTCTTTACTCCCCATTTGCTTGCTCTTTACAGGATGCTTCCTGCCTTAAAACACTTTAACTGATGTTGGACACTGTCATGGGGTGCCTTGCAGCGTAAATGGTTACCATGGCTGCTAATCAAAAAGTTGGTGATTTGAGTCTACTCAAAAGCACTTCAGAAGAAAGGCTGGTCACCTGCTTCTGAAAAACCTGTGACTGAAAACCCCATGGAGCACAGTGCTACTGGGACATGCATGGGGTTGATATGAGGTGCAGTTGGCTCTACGGCAAGCCGTTTTGGAAACAGTGGCCCTGGTGGTACAGTGGTTAAAGTGCTTGGCTGCTAAGCCAAAGGTCATAGGTTTCAACCCACCAGCCATTTCATGGGAGGCAGATGTGGCAGTCTGTTTTTGTAAACATTATAGCCTTGGAAACCCTATAGGGCTGGTCTACTCCACCCTATAGAGTTACCATGAGACAGAATTGACTTGGTGGCTGAGGGTTATCATTCTTGTTATTACTGTGGATACTGGCGCCTGTATAAGGGCACAGTTAAAGATGGCTTGTGGCTTCTAAGTTTTGTCACATTAGCTGCAAAGATTTATAGCGGTACCCATACACTAGTGCTGATCGGGAAAGCACAAGACTGGGACCCCTATTTTGTTCAGAGAACTGTAGGTCAGTCTTGTTTATATTTTGTGGCTTCTCTATGTGATTTGCTTTGGAGATGAGGCTCCCTCCTTGAACAGACACTCAAACAGTTTGAAGACTCATGGTCTTGATTAAACTTAGAAACAAGTATTGGCATATGTGTCCTTTGCTACAGAGCTCTTGTGGCCCCAACTCTTTTTGTTCTAACTCAATGGTCAAAAGGATTTGAATAATATCTTAAATACATCACCTACTATCCTAAACTGTCAGTAGTACTTGCTATAGGAAATACTGCAACAAATATGTCAGGTAACATTGATCTGGAGCCATCCAAAGCGAGGAACTGAACAGATTTGTTTCAACATGTCAAATAACAGGATACCCTGCTGGTGGGGTGGTTAAACGCTACTACAACTGCCAACCAGAAGATCGGCAGTTCAAATCTGCCAGGTGCTCTTTGGAAACTATGGGGCAGCTGTACGATTCTGTCTGTGGGGTCTCTACGAGTCAGAATTGACTTGACAGCAGTGAATTTTCAAAGTGCACAACGACCCTTTTTATTAGTTTCAGCAACTCATAGTGTATTTTTGAGGCAGAATTTTCTATTTATATTAATGTAAATAGAATTTATATTTGTACAATCATACTCATTATTGTGTGAATATAAATGAATTCTTTCTCAAATACAGATCTGAACTGAGAAATACATGGAATAAGCTTATTTCTTCCTCTCACTTGCCACAGTTGTTTTTGTCCCGGAGCAAGTGAACACTCCTTGTGTGTGTGTGTGTGTGTGTGTGTGTGTGTGAGAGAGAGAGAGAGAGAGAGACTTCTCCATAGATTCCAGCTTAAATCATTGAAATAGAACTATGAAAATTTAAAGGTTTAGAAAGTGTTATGTCTGAATATGTGATATTTGGCAGTAAAGAAAGTTGATAAATTTCCAATAGAATTTTCCCCAAGCTACTGTTTTTAGTAAAGGTAAACATGGGATTTCAAGCCGGAGGAGTGTGTGTGAGTGTCGAGAGCCCCGAGAGCACTGCTGTGGAGAAGGCTCCAGGTCCTCATAAACCCCTGTTTGGAAGCCTTCCAGAGGGAGATCTTTCATCTCTTCCCACCTTAGTTTTCTCCTCTGTAAAATGGGGATTACACAGCTTGATCCTCTTGGAATGCTGGTGGGTGGGAATTAGAGATTAAATTCAAAAATGATTTGTAACTATAAAGATCTCTATGGAGAGAAGAAATCTCTATCACCCATGGTTTCTAGCACAGTACCCACGACATGGGAAATGCTTAAGATTTTTTTGTGTAATTCTACTACTGCTAATAAAAATGAGATAAGTTTCAATTACATTTGAGTTTTCCCATTCATTTTTCGTTGCAATATATTTTGAATATGGGAAAACAGAGAGAGAGAAAAAGAGAGAGTTGCTGGGTGATGTAAATGGTTAATGCAATTGGCTGCTAACTGAGAGGTCGAAGGTTGAAGTCTACCCAGAAGCACCTCAGAAGGTGAGCCTGGCGATCTACTTCTGAAAAACTAACTGTTGGAAATCTTGTGAAGCACAGTTCTCCAGTGACACGGGGAGGGTTGCCATGAGTTGGAGCCAGCTTGATGGCAAAAGATACACACACACACACACACGCACACACACATCTGTAATGCCCTTGATGTTATGCTCCATTCTTAGTGGAACACAACAGACAAGTTTTGTGCTAGGATGTGTTTTAGCTCACCTGCATAGTGGTCCTATGAGACTCTTCTTTAAAAAAACTAGAGCCAATGGTAAAATCGTGAACAGTGCTCTGGTAAGCGCTGCCATACATTACAAAGCATGCCATTTGGCTTGAGGGAGAAGAAAGCTCTCGAGTGCACCTTCCTACAATTTGTGGTCAGAGAATCACTCCCCTGCACAAAGGCGAACATGTGGCCTGACAACCAGGGTGGCAGAGCAATCTGCAGTTTGACAAAGCAAACTCCCTGTGTGAGTGGTATCCCAGGTCTTGGCAGATCATTTGGGGCCGTCAAGTAAGTGTCAAAAACATCAAAGGCTGATCCTTCAGTTTCATCCTTCTGAAACCCTTCAGTTGGTCTTTATGACCTCTAATGGCTGTCAGAGCAGTTGTGGGCAGCTTCCTGATTCAAAGATGGGGAGCGTGAGATCCATAAGAAAGGGTGGTGTTCTCAGCCAGCTGACACTTTTGATGGCAGTGTCCAGAGAGGCTGATAGACAAAGGTGATCAGCCTCTAGGTGGGCCTGCAATCTTAACCAAAACAAAACAAAACTTTGAGGAGACTTGTCAGAAGAGCTCAACTATGGTTTTATTCCTGGGAGATATCTCCAAATATTGGTAGCTATGTCTGAGTGAACACACTTGTAAAGATAATTTTCTGCTGTTATTGACTTTATGAGAGATGTTAACCCGTTAGTTGTCATCAGAGCCAAGGCAAAGAATATAGTTAAATTGCTCTCTGGAAATGAGGCCCTCCTAACCAAAATGTTGGCAGTTCAAATCCACCAGGTGGTCCTTGGAAACTCTATGGGGCAGTTCTACTCTGACTGTAGGGTCTGGGTCGAACCAGACTGAACGACACTCGTGGGTTTCTAGAGGAAGTGCTGACTTAGAGACTGACTGAGCATCTCTGTTGATGTGCCCTTGTTAAACTCAGAATAGTCTTGATGCCAATGTCAACAAAGTCAAGAAGATTATCATTAAAAAAAAGCTTAGCTGGTAAAGTTTCCCTAGAAAAATTAACAATTTTCTTCAGGAGTATTTTTTGTCTTTCAAAATAAACCCCAGTTTGCCTCCAGTGACCCCGTTCTCACAGTCTGAGTGAGGAGGAAAGTAAAGGAGAAGTGAAGGACCCAGTGGGTTGCCCAGTGGTTAACGGTTTGACTGCTTACCAAAAGGCTGGCAGTTCAAATCCACCAGATGCTCCTTGCAAATGCTGTGGGGCGATTTTGCTCTGTCCTGTGGAAACCCCAGTGACCTAGTGGTTAAGTGTTACAGCTGCTAACCAAATGGCTGGCAATTCAAGTTCACCAGGTGCTCCTTGGATACTCTATGGGGCAGTTCTGCAATTAGACAGCAGTGGGTTTGGGTTTTGGGGTTTTTACAGGGTTGCTATGAATTGGAACTGACTGAAGAGCAGCGGGCTTGGCTTTTTGGTTTTAGAAGGATCCCATTTGAAATTTCTCTTCATCTTCCTCAGAGCCCATCCTGTCCCAGCATCTCAGAAGAGAGGGGAGATTTAGCAGGTGTAGGCATTCTGAGAACACTGTGGAAAAGTCTGTCTCCAGAGGACACTTAGAGAGAAGCCACAGAATAAGAGACTAGGCTTCTAGTTCCAACTCTGACATTAACCAGATGTGGTGTTGTTACTTCCTCTGTTTTCGAAAGGAACTTGAATGTGTTAATAAATTAGCATGTGTCAAGTACTTTGCATCCATTTTCCTATTTAATCTTCACAAAATGCTCATGAGGAGGGTATTTTTTATACTCATTTTGTAGATAAGAAACTAAGAATCAGAAACAGTGAGTTAATCTATAGACATGAAAAAGAAAACCAGGAAATCAATTTGGATTTCAAGATGAAAATGCATTGATACTTAGTCTATGGAATTCCATTGCTTTTGTCTCCCACATAGGGGTGCAAAGGGCTACTACCCTCTAGGGGGCGCTGTGGTTCCAGACCTGGTCACCAGAAGTGGTGGTCTCTGTGGCCCACCCCGTAAGAATGGCCTGGGATTTGGATATGAACAAGTTGGGCCCAGAAGAAGGACTCCTGGTGTTTTGTGTCCCTCAAAGGACACTTAATATGTGGAGACATTTTAATTGTCACAAGTTTGGGCTGAGCCCCACTGTCTCCTGGTGAGTAGAGGCCAGGAACGCCACCCCACATTCTATACTGCGCAGGACATCCTCGACACCAAGCAATTATCTGGTCTAAAATGTCAATGGCACTGAGATTGAGAAACCTGGTTTAAAAACCCTGCTTAATTTATGGAATTTTATTGCTGAATTTATGGAATTCAGTTGGTGGAGGAATTTGAGAAACCTGACGAAGTGGGGCTTGAACTAGTAGTTCAGGTCTGTGTAAGACAAGGCTTGTCTACGCTGGGAGCAGATGCCCTCTGCCTACCTCACTCCAAATACTTTTCATGCCACTGTGTAGAGCAGAATGTCGGTTTGACAGGTAGACTAGAGGCCAGTTGGCTTTGATGCAGAAAACTACTTAAGTCAGGACAAAGAAGCTAAAAAGAAACCCAGAGAAAGTGTTGAGGCAGCTGGTTTGGAACGTAGGACCGCAACTGGCCACCCACTATTTGGAAGACCCAAACCTGAGGCCTCGGGGTCAAGAGCTACGTTCCTTTCCATTTCTTGTTTCCTTATTATGAATAAACCATTTACTAGCTCAAGGAATTTTCTGGTGTTCATAGAATGTTCTAAGCTAGTTACAACCTTAGGCTTTAGCCTTTTTTGTTTGTTTCACCTGAAATCCCACCACCCCACAGGTGCTTGTTGTGTGTTCCCTCATGACTCTGTCTTCTACCTTCTTTGTTCTTCCATTCCTTCAAGTTGCTCTATGTATGTTTTTGCAGAACTTACTGAAACCTGAAATTGTTGTGTACTTACTTGTTTATCTATGACTATCATTAGAATTTAATTTTCATTAACTTAGAGATTTTGCTTATTTTGGCTAGTACTTTATTCTGCATTACAGTCCTTTGATTAGCATTCAATGCCTTTTTTAAAATAGAAGTGTGCATATGTGTGCATGCGTATTCATGTGTGCACCTGTGCTGTGTGCATGTGTGTGACTGAGTACATGCTTTTTGGACCACTGAGTTACAAAAGTCTAAGGCTCAAGGCCTGTGTATGGGAAACAAAATCCAGAATGATTGTTTCTCATGTGACTTCATGGAACTCTAGTTGGGATGGCCCACAGGAGACTCACAAGTTCTCACTTATAGCTCGTAAGTTGTGAAGAACTGACCGGGTTATGAAGGCGACACAGAATGAGGCTTCTTAAAGCCTGGACCAGGGCAGTTTAAGGGCTTTGTTTAATCTCCTTGGAGCACTGGGCTAGGCAGCACTTTATGTGGAGCTGAATGAAAATTCCTCTCTGGTTCCTTTCTGGTTCAGTAACAATAAATAAACAAGCCAAAAATATAAATTTAAAAATAATTACAAAGAGAGCACATTGGGCAATCATTTATCCATTTAGGAACGACATAGTGATAGCAGTGTTATGCTCAAAATATCTCAGTTATTCCTAATTGATCAAAATACCCTGATGTTTATAGCAAACTAGAGAGTGACTCAGAATGAAATGAAGTCAGTAAAATGCCAGGAGTTTTTACATCCAAAACAGAGACACAGCCCATATGTTCAGAAATACTTTCGTCCTTAGGAAATGTTTATGAAAGGAAGGAATAGGCAGTTTTTCAAAATAGAGACTCAAATAATAGTAATGCTCTTCAGACAGTGGAAGTATCTTTTCTTTCCATTCAGAGCACTCTCTCTTACTAATTTCTCCTTCATTCTGCTTGAGAAAAACCATTCAGAGAGTAAATGCAAATTATTGCCTTTGTGGTGCATCTATTTTTACATGCAAGAATTTCATAAAGTTGAAAGCTTTTCCAAAACTTTTCCATGGTGCCATCCATATGTTGTTTACTGCTAAATGATCCATACTATTGTCTCATAATATACAAAAGCTAAAAACCCAAACCAAACCAAACTGATTGGCTGTCTAGTCCATGCTGGCTACAGGGTAGAACTGACCAACAGGATTGCCAAGGCTATAATTTTTATGGAAGCAGACCACCCCATCTTTCTGTGGAGTGGCTAGGGAATAGTTGATTTCAACTTACAGTGACCCTAAAGGACGGAGTGGAACTGCCTCAGAGGACTTCCGAGGAGCATCTGGTAGACTGGAACTGCTGACGTTTGGGTTAGCAGCCATAGCTCCTAACCACTACAACACCACAGTTTCTGTGTAAAACACACTTACATATTTTTAAACAACTACATATTTATAAGGTGCCCTTCCTGCAATACTATAAAATTGTTTCTACATAGAAAGCCATAGTGAATTGATCAAATGATCAATTTTTAAAACAAGAAAATATTTAAATGATAGAAAATATGGAGACTTATTTCAAAATAAGACTGGGGAGGGCAGCTGGCAGGAGCTTGGCATGGGGCTCTGCAGAACACAGAGCTATTGCAGCTGGTAAGTCCTGCTGGGAAGGGAAATCCACTTGCTGTGTCACAAAAGCATTTTCAATGGAGTGTATTACTAGTAGTATGGTTCTATATTTTCCCATCCAGACTGGGGTAATTTCGAGAGTAAAAGAGAGTTATTAATAATGATGCTGAAACAACGTAACTTGGTGCTTTTCCAATTTTTATGTGCTCTTCCCCATTTATTTGCTCTTGTACAGGGTAGGACAAAGGATGTGACTACTGTCTGTGAAGCTAGAGAGACTGGTGGGTAACCACTCATGTGGCTCCCAGTGGCCCCTGGATCAGACATCCTGCCGTTACACATTGCTCTTGAGTGTGGGTTGAATCTAGTAACTCACTTCTAACAAACAGGGTAGAATAAAAGTGCTGAGATGCTACTTAGGACATTTAAGCTACCCAAAGTTTGTGACTTGCATCTTGCTGTCCATCTGTAAGGTTCTCTGGGTCCCTGGCTCTGGGAAGCAAGCTGCTGTGTTGTGCGCAGTCCTACAGCGAGGCTCAGGAGTCAAGGAGCTGGCACGTCTGCAATGACCGGTGAGCACCCAAGGCTTGCCAACCGCCTCTGGAGTGAGAGGAACACCCCTCCCACCGCAAGCCTGAAAGTGATGGTAGCTCCCACAGTCCCATGACTGCAGCCTCTTGGAGGCCCTGAGCCAGAGGAGCAGGTATGCTATGCCCAGCTTCCTGATTCACAGAAACTATGTGGTAACAAACATGTTGTTTTAAGCCATGAAGTTTTGGAGGTAATTTGTTATACAACACCAGGTACGTAATACCCTCCACCCCCGAAAAAACCCCACAAAAACCCACGGCCATTGAGTCAATTCCAACTCATAGGGACTCTATAGGACAGAGTAGAACTGCCCCATTGAGTTTCCAAGGAGCACCTGGTAGATTTGAAGTGCCGACCCCCACCCAGGTTTCCAGATATCTAATACAGTAACTTTAAAAAGTGAAGTCTTAATTTGCTTCTAGGAATTTTATTGGAAATCCTGGTGGTATAGTGGTTAAGAGCTATACGGCTGCTAACCAAAATGTTAACAGTTCAAAGCTAGCAGGCACTTCTTGGAAACTCTATGGGGGAGTTCTTCTCTGTCCTACAGGGTCACTATGAATTGGAATTGTCTCAGTGGCAACATGTGTGACTTTGGGTCTTTTTTCAAAGGAGTTACATTAAAAATATTTATTTTAAAATAATATTTAATATTTATTTAATATTTATATTATTTGATATTTATATTTATTTAATATTTATTTAAAATCTTTATTTGCACAGCACAAGCAGACAGCCAGTCAGGACAGTGGGCCTGTAAAGTATGTCTGCAACTGGGCGTGTCACTGTTGTTTGTCTTGATATTCTGTGGACACCTTTTTCTCTAGTTTAAATCCTCCCATTTTTAAGGGAGGATATGCAGGACAACATAGTTGGTAGAATAGAGGGTGAGCAAAAATGAAAGAGACATTGCATGATATGGACTGCCCCAAAAGCCACAACAACACACACAAACATACCAACAATCGTGAAGATGGCACAAGACTGGACAATGTTTCTTTTTGTTACACATAAGATTGCCACGAGTCAGTGCTGACTTGAAGGTGCCTACCAATAATGTGCAGTGCATCTGAGACTGTGATCGCAAACTCTAATATCTCGAGGAGTCAGGTGGTGTAAATGAAGGAAGTGAGCCAACTTAAGATCATATGTGGCAACTGACACTTCGCCTCAGAATCGGGAAATGTCTTAATCTCCCAGTGCTGCTGGAACAAACTACCACAAGAGGGTGGGTTTTAAAGAACTGAAGTTAATTTTTCACAGTTTTGGAGGCTATAACTTTGAATTCAGGGCATTGGCAGGGCCATTCTCTCTCTGTGCTGCCTCTTGGAGAAGGTCTATCTTTTTTTTTTTTTTTTTTTTTCTTAATCCCATTGCTGGGCAGCCCTAGGCAATCCCTTATTGACATGGAGTTGCCCCCTGTGTGTCATTTATGTTTCCATCTGTCTTCCCTTTTTGGAGGGTGCCTCAGAAATGATTAGGTTTAGGATCCAGGCTTCTGTAGTACACCATTATTAGCTAAAGAACGAAAACCTTCATTTCTCAGTAGAGTCAATTAGAAGGTAGAAGGATTAGGGTTTCAACATAGCTTTGTGGGGAGCGTGATTCCACCCACCACATGAGGTACTGAGGAGTGGCGAGAGGTAAACTGTGGGGCACATGCTACACTAAAGGAAGAGCCTCTCCTATGGAATCTCCAGACATTTTTCTTTGGCCCATTTGAGGTTGACTAGTGAAGTGATTTAAATTCTAAAAAGCTATCAATATTTAAACTTCAAGAAGTGTCCTGTTTGAAACCTGAATTCCAGTTTTTTTGTGAAAGAATATGTGGTCACATGGGCCACTGTTTCTGTAGCATTTGGATCATGAGTCTTCCAGGAGGCACCTAGGAAGAAAAGCCTGGTGATCTACTTCCCAAAATCAGTCTTTGAAAACCCTGTGGAGCAAAGTTCTCCTCTGACACACAGTGGGGTAACCATGAGTCAGAGTTAATTTCAGGACAACTGTTTTATTTATTTATTGGAAATGTCTGTCTTGATTTTTTTCCTCCCATTTCTATGTTAAAGGAGGAAGGAAGCTGAGTTTTTGCTCAAATTTTCAGTTTTTGGTTTTATGATTATTATCCCTTTGAATTCAACTGAATTGAGAACTTCAGAACATGTGGGAACAAAATAAAATAACAAACTGCATCGAAAATCACATAATTGGCAATCTGTGGCTTTCCAGGTGTTCTGAAAGAATTTTTTTTTTCTTTCTTAATTGTTTCACAAGGTGAGTAGAACCTGGCTCAGTGTTTATGGTGCAACGTCCTCCAAATTATTTGACATTGACAGAGCACGCCAACCAAATCCAACCCACTGCCATTAAGTCGATTCCAACCCATAGTGACCCTTTAGATCTGACTCATAGGGGCCCCATAAGACAGAGTAGAACTGCTCCATAGAGTTTCCAAGAAAAAGAACATTATGCATTTTTCTTTTTCTCTTCCTTTCTTTACACTTCTCTCCTCCTTTTTTCTTCCTTCCTTCTTTCCCAGCTCCCCAGACTGAAACTATTCCATTGGTAGGGAGGATTTTTTATTTTTTCCCCAAGGAGGTGCTATTCAGAGGGTATTTAGGTGGACACATCAGGGTTCTATTATAATGGTTGGCTTTTCACCATGTGGAAAGATTGAAATTGAGTTTATTTTTGTATGCTTTCTGCCTGACGTATTTAAGGGGCAAAGGGTGCCCTGGGGCCTTGAGGTGAATTCATGAAATGACAACAATTCAGTGAGATCCAACGGAAGGAGTACATGCTGGAGGTGGGGCAGGAGTCTCACGCTAACCTGCCTGTCAAGGGGAAGATACCCTGGCCAGCGAGGAGAGCTCGAGGTCCCCCAAACCTTTCAACTCTTCAAGGGCACGGAGAATGCCTTAAAGGTTATCTGCTTCCACTTCATCATAAGGATGAGCGAGCAGTGTGCTCAAGAGGCCATAATAGTGGCAGGATTAGACTTAGCATGTCGTTATCTTGTGCTGTGGAGTTGGTTCCGATTCATGGTCACCCCGTGTGTTACAGAGAAGAACTTCTCCATACAGTTTTCACAGCTGTAATCTTTATGAAAGCAGATCAACAGCGCTTGCCTCTGTGGTTCTGTTACGTGGATCCAAACTGCCAACCTTTTGGTTACCACTCAGTGCATACTACTATATTCTCAGTATAAGATCCTATTACCCTTTTTTTAAAAAAAAATTATACTTCACATGAAAGTTGACAGAGCATATTAATTTCTCATTAAACAATTAATACACATATTGTTTTATGATATTGGTTGCCAAACCCATAACATGTCAGCACTCTCCCCTTTTTGACTTTGATTTCCCCATTGCCATCTTTCTTGCCCCCTTTAGATTTCTCGCACTTGTCCCTGGGCTGGTGTGCTCCTGTTAGCTTCTTTTGTTTTACGGGTCTGTCTAATCTTCAGCTGAAGGGTGAATCGGATGAGTGACTTCAGTACTGAGTTAGGAGGGTGTCCAGGGGTCATACCATCAGAATTTCTCCAGACTTTGTCAGACCAGCGTCCAGTCTTCTTCTGTGAGTTAGAATTTTGTTTTACATTTCCTCCAGCTCTCTCTGGTGCTCTTTATTGTATTCCGTGTAACAGCAGTTGTTGGTGGGGCACCGTCTAGTTGTGCTGGACTCAGTCCGATAGAGGCTGTAATAGTTGTCGTTCATCAGTCCTTTGAGTTAATCTTTCCCTGTGTGTTTAGTTTACTTCATTTTCTCTTGCTCCAGATGGGATGAGGCAGTGAAATAGATGAACACTTAATGCTTTCAAGATCCCAGACACTACTCATCAAAATAGAATGAGAAACATTTTCTTTATGAACTATGTTATGTCACTTTAGCTAGATGTCTCCCAAGGCCATGGTCCTCAGCTCTTAACCCGGTAATTCGGTCCTTCTGGGAGTTTGGATGCATCTGTGAAGCTTCCATGAGCTTGCCTGTCCAAAACTAAACCAAATCTGCTGCTGCCGAGTTGGTTCCAGCTCATAGAGACCCTAAAGGACAGATTAGAACTGCCCCATAAGGTTTCCAAGGAGTGCCTAGTGGATTTGAACAGCCAACCTATTGGTTAGCAGCTGTAGCTCTTAACCACTATGCCACAGAGTTTCCTACCTTGATCAAGTCGTGCTGAATTTCCCAGAATTGTGTACTGCCTTGTACTTTACCAAAATCACCACTTTTCTATTAACTATTTAGTGTTTTTCCCTTTGTACCCTTCCCTTCCCTAGTAATCATCAAAAATTTTTTCTTTCTGCATGTAAATCCTTTCACACATTTTTATAGTAGTGGTCTTATACAGTATTTGTCCTTTTATTATTGACTTATTTCATTAAACATAAGGCTGTTCAGATTCATCCATGATGTAACATGTTTTGCATATTCATCATTATTCTTTACTGTTGTATAGTATTTCACTGCATATATGTACCATAGTTTGTTTATTCACTCAACTGTTGATGGGCATTTAGATTGTTTCCATCTTTTTGCTATTGTGAATAATGCTGCAGTGAACAAGGGTGTGCATGTGTCTATTCGTATGACTGCTCTTACTTCTCTGGGATGTATTCCTGGGAGTGAGATTGCTGGATCACATGGCATTTCTATTTCAAGCTTTTTAAGGCAGCACCATATCATTTCCCAAAATTGCTGTACCATTTTATTTTCCCATCAGTTGTGCATAAGAGTTTCAGTCTCCCCACAACATCTCCAACATTTTTTTTTTCTGATTTGTGACAATAGTGTTGGGGTGAGATGATATCTCATTGTAGTTTTGATTTGCATTTCTCTAATTGCTAGTGATTGCAAGCATTTCCTCATGTGTCTATAGGCCACTGAAACGTCTTTTTTGGAGAAATGTCTGTTCATTTCCTTTGAACATTTTTTAACTGCATTGTCTGTCTTTTTGTTGTAGCAGTGTTGGATTTTCTCTTAGATTTTAGAGACTAGATCTTTCCGGATTTGTAATAGCCAAGTTTTTCCCCAGTCTGCAGGTTCTCCTTTTACTCTTCAGGTAAAATCTTTTGATTGTGCATAAATGTTTAATTTGTAGAAGTTCCCAGTTATCTACCCTACCTTCTGTTGTTTATGTGTTGTTAGTTATCGCTTATATGCTATTTATACCATTTATCAGGGCTTGTAGTATTGACCTTATTTTTTCTTCTATGATCTTTATAGTTTTTTATTGTGTATTTAGGTCTTTGATGAATTTTGAATTCATTTTTGCATGTGTTATGAGGTAAAGGTCTTCTTTAATTTTTTTTTAATAAATGAACTTCCAGTGTTGCTAGCACTATTTGTTAAAAAGACTTTGTTTTCCCCCATTTAATAGACTTGAGGCCTTTGTTAAAGATCAGGTGACTGTAGGTGGGTAGATTTATAGCTATATTCCTAGTTCTGTTCTATTGGTCTATGTGTCTGTCCTTGTACTAGTGCTAGGCTGTTTTGATTACTGTAGCTGGCTAGTAAGTTCCGAGGTCAGGTAGTGTAAATCTTCCTACTTTGTTCTTCTTCGATAGTGCTTTACTTATCTAGGGTCTTTTTCCTTTCCGTATAAAGTTAATGATTAGTTTTTCTGCTTTTTAAAGAATGCTGTTGGTATTTGCATTGGGATTTCAGTGTATTTGTAGATTGATTTGGGTAAAATTGTCATTTTTATAATATTGAGTCTACCTATCTGTGAGCATCCTATGCTTTTCCATTTATGTAAGTTCCTTGCAGTAGTATTTCATGGTTTTCTTTGTACAGGTCTTTTACACTGCTGGTTAGATTTATTCTGAAGTATCTTTTTCTTGGTTGTTGTAAATGGTGTTGCCTTCTTGATTTCCTTTTCATAGTTTTCTTTATTGGTGTATAGTAATCCAACTGATTTTTATACACTTATCTTGCATCCTACTACTCTGCTAAATCTTTCTACTAGATTCAGTAGTTTCTATCAGAAATGAGTGTTGGGCTTTGTTGAATACGTTGTCTGAATCAACTGAGATGATCATGTAATTCTTTTGTTTTATTTATGGGCTGGATTGCACTGATTGACTTTTTGATATTGAACCATCCCTGCATAGCTGGTATGAATCTTACTTGGTCTTGGTGTGTTAGTTTATGGATATGATGATGAATTCTACTGTCTGGAATTTTTGCATCTGTATTCATGAGAGACATTGGTCTGTAGTTCTCTCTTCTGTGTTGTCTTTTGCTGGTTTTTGGATCATAATTACGCTGGTTTCATGGTATAAATTTGAGAGTATTCTTTCTTTTTCTGTGTTCTGAAACAGTTTGAGTAGTATTGATGTAAGCTCTTCTCTGAATGTTTGGTAGAATTCTACAGTGAAGCCATCTGGACCAGGACTCTTTTTTAAAACAATTAGCTTTTCAGTCTCATCTCTTGTTATGGATCTGTACAGATTTTTCACCTCAGTTGTGTTAGTTTAGATAGATAGTGTGTTTCTAGAAATTTGTCCATTTCTTCTTGGTTTTCAAATTTGTCAGAGTATAGTTTTTCATAATACTCCATTATGGTCCATTTTACTTTAGTTGGGTCTGTTGTAACGTCCACAATCTCAGCTATTGTTTGGATTGTTCATATTCTGCGCTATTTTTCTTTTGTCAGGTTAGCCAGTGGGTTTGTTGACTTTGCTGATCCTTTCAAAGAATCAACTTTGTTTTTGTTAATTTTTTTTCTACTATTTTTCTATTCTCCACTTCATTTACTTTTGCTCTGGTCTTTATTATTTCTTTTCTTCTGGTGGCTGTGGGCTGCTTTTGCTACTGTCTATTTGTTTGAGCTGTGTAGCTAATATTTTTATTTTTTCCTTTCTTCCTTTTTGATGTGTGCATCTATTGATATAAATTGACCTTTGAATACTGACTTTGCTCTGTTCTAAGTGTTTTTGGTATGATGTATTTTCGTTCTCCTTTTTTGATTCCATCTTTGATTTCTTCTATTACCCAGTGGTTTTTAAGCAGGGTGGTGCTCAGTTTTCATGTAATTCATTTTTTTTTCTTGATCTTCTCACTATTAATTTCTACTTTGATGGGGTTATGATCAGAGAAGACTTTTTTTGTACTATCTCAGTGTTTTGGATTTTGTTGGGGGTTGGTTTGTGGCCTAAGATGTGGTCTATTCCAAGTAGGCTGGAAAAGAATGTATGCTTAGATCTTCTGTATCTTTGATGAGTTTCTTTTTAAATGTTCTGTCCTTTACAGACAGTGGTGTGTTGAAGTCTCTTGCTATTACTGTGGAACTGTCCATTCTTTTCAGTCCTGTTTCCCCCCCCCTTCCTTTCTTTAACATATTTTGAAGTCTATCACTTGGGTGCATAGATGTTTATTATGGTTATATCTCTATGGCAGATTATCCCTTTAATTGTTATATAATGCCCTTCTTTGTGTTTTATGGTACATTTTGTTTGAAAGCCTACAATATCTAAGATTAGTATTGCCACTCATGCTCTTTTTGGTAGCTGTTTGCTCAATGTTTTTTTCCATCCTTTGATTTCTCATATATTTATGTCTTTGTTTCTGAGATATGTCTCTTATAGGCAGCATATTGATGAGTTCTGCTTTTTAAATCCATTCTGTCACTCTATATCTCTTTATAGGTACAATTAAGCCATTTATGTTTAGTATGATTATTGATAGCTATGAGTTTGCTATCATTTTATAGTGCTTTATTTGTGATGCTGATATTTTATTTTTCTTATGCTTCTATGCTGAGTTCTTTCTGTGTCCCTTTGTTTTTTCACTTTTGTAGATTTTGTGTTTATTGAGACTTTTTTTTCTTCTTTATTTTGATGAGTAGGTTTGTTAATATCCTAGCCATCTAGTGCTGCTGTAATACAAATACCACAAGTAGATGGCTTTAACAAAAGCCAAGCCAAGCGCTGTCATAAGAAATTTATTTTCTCACAGAAAAGCAGAATGAAAGTCCAAATTAAGGGCATCAGCTCCAGGAGAAGACTTTCTGTGTTGGCTCTGGAAGAAGGTCCTTGTTGTCAATCTTCCCATGAAGTGGGAGCTTCTGAAGTACAGGGACTCCTGGCTCCTTTCCATAGGGCGTATTCTGCTCCTCTTGCTTGTATGACTTCCCCAGTTCTCTACTTGCTTCCCTTTCCTTTATATCCCAAGAGATTGTTGTCTCAAGGGACAATACAGTCTTACACATAGAGTCCTGCCCCGCCAGTACAACTGTCTCCTACTTTTCCGCATGAGCATTATAGAGGGTGGATTTACAACATACAGGAACATCACACAATACTGGGAACTAAGGCCTAGCCAAATCAATACACACATTTTTTGGGGAAACACAGTTCAACCCATGGAAGTTAACTGTCTGTATTTACAATGAAATTTACCCCATCTTGCTAAGTTTAAACCAGTCTTTTATTACTTGATAATGCACTGACTTCTTGTCCATTTGAAGTTCTATACCTATACTGTTGATTCCCTCCTTTGTTGTTCTGATGCTGTTGTCATTTACAAATTGACATCTCCAGTTTCCTGTGGTAAATTTTTTGGTTTTGTTTTATTCTTGAAAGTTTGCTTGATTGAGTTCTTTATTCCTTCTTTTGATACTTAGGGTTCCAGGATATCTGTTTTATTTAGTTTTTCAGGTCTCTCTTACAGAGACATGGCTTCTATCTATAGCATTATATTGGCTCCACCACTCTTGCTTTCAGTTCTTTTGGGTATATAGCTAGGAGTGGATTCAATTTACTGGATCACATAATAATTCTGGAAACCCTAGTTGCATAGTGGCCAAGTGCTATGGCTGCTAACCCAAAGGTTAGCAGTTTGAATCCACTACGTGCCCTTTGGAATCTCTACTCTGTCTTACAGTGTCCCTGTGAGTTGGAATCAACTCAGTAGCAAAGAGTTTTTATGGTAATTCTAAAACAGACCAGCAATAAAGGCCTGGTGATCTTCTTTCTTATGAAAACAGGTAATAAAAACACTACGGATCATGATAGTTCAGTCTGCAACTTATCATAGAGATGGCACAGGACTGGGTAGTATTTCATTCCATTGTGTGTGGGGTCACCATAAGTCTGGGCCCTCTCGGTGACAGCTAACCAAAACAACCTTTCATTTCCACTCCTTAGGACTAATGATACTGAGAATTTTTTCATGTGCTTTTTGTCCATTTATATGTCTTTGTCCTTTGCACCCTGGTTTATCTTTACCTCCTTACTTAAAACTCAGTACTGGGAGATATATGGACTCCAGCTTTGTTCCCATAACCACCCTGTATTTATGTATACTATGTCTTCATTGCACAGGTTTGCCTGTCAATCCCCAGTCACCTGAGCTCTTGAAGACAAGCACTTGGCTTTTACAGTGGCATCCTAGGACTCACAATTGTTGGAATTTAGTTAAGTGATTTACAAGTAAGTGAATTTTTATGCAAGTGGTTTCATTGCTTTTAGCATCTATACCACATACTTAAAATTTAATCGTACTAAACACATGAACTAAAATTGGCCCACGTGTTTTTGCTGTAACAGAAGATTGTAAACTTCTTAAGCTCGTTTCATGACTGGTACTCAATTTTACTGATCAATAGAGAACTTACTGTGTCAGTCATCATGGGTCAAAATCAACTCTGAAGCACCTGATGTTTGTTTTATCTGTGTTGTAATAGTAATAACACACATACGTTCACTAGCATCAGCATCTTTCAGACACATTTGAACCTCCCAGCTACACTGGAGGTAGGAAGGACAAGCATTTTTATTTATTTTATGCACAGGAAAACCGAGGCCAAAGACCTGAGCACACTAGTGGTTGTTCAGGCAGCTCAGGACTGTACCCAGTCCTGAAGACAACTAACTTGAAGACAACTAACAACAGCAACGTGGGTGTGAAAACTGAGGCAAGAGGTCAAGAGAAGACTTTAAATCATGCCTGTGTTTGATGGGCTAAAAAAAATGGAATTGTTTTAAAAACAATTTTTTGACTTGCTATTTATTCAGAAAAGCTCTGGCCTGCAGGGACTTGGTGATCTATTGAGTGGTTTTGTTGAGTAGTTAGAATATATTCAAAGAGGAACAAGAAGCTTTCTGTCACAGCATTTTGCTTGCTAGATGTACCCCGAGGGCATCACACTTCTTGGTGGATAATTCGGTAGAGCTGTTGTTAACCCTTTAACAGATGCAGATCCCAACTCTAGTATCCAAGTCCCTTTCATCTCCCTTTGCCTTGCTCATCTATTTCAAACATGTCTAGGAGGGAGGCTCAGAGTAGAAGGCAGCAGTGATTTTAATGGCTAATTGAAAAATCATGGGCTTTTAAAACCCAGAAAGGCTTTCAGCAAGATTGATGATGGCCACGGATGTGGAGTTTACCTTTGCAGTCCTCTGTATGACGCTCGTTTCTTTTTTGAAGATACGAAGTGGGCAATCATAGCTCCTTCGCTTGTTTCCTCTCTCTCTCTTTCTCTCTCAAATGGCTGAATGTTGTTGCCAGTTGGTATGCGGATTCAGTAATTCTCTTCTTTCTTTTCAGTTAAAAATTTTGGAGATAATAGGAAGGCCTGTGATATTTCGAGCTTGCTTTTCTTCCCCTACAGGCAAAGGAACTGTAACTTGTACCACATCATGGAAAATACATCTTCTTTTTCTTTTGTAGTAAAGAGACTCTCTTAAACAATGAAGTGTCATGGTGTACACATGGAAGGTGATGTCACCAGCACCTAATAAATAAAATAATAATTTTTCCATTTTGTGCAATGTCTCTGCTCACCCGAATCCTGCAGTCGTAGAAAGTAACTTTGAAAGAAAGCCTCTTGTAACATGGTGAATGTCAATTAAAGTGTGGGAATTCATAGATCTCTTCTTAATTGTCACACTTGCATGGATTGTGTCCCAGGGTATCCTCCATTTCCACATAGACTGTGTTAGTAGTCTTCTGACTTTGGAACTTTGTGAAGCAGCAAAAATTGCCAAAAAAGCATTAGACGCACTGAGATGTTCGTCAATTTTTAATTTTCTCTACAAGAGAAAGCACACTGAAAATATAAAAATAAAATGAAACATTCTAAAACCAAAATCAGTCTGACTAAGAGCACCCCCATTTATAGTCAGCTGCATCCTTCCTAAGAGAAATAACATTGCAACAACAAATAGGTAGAAATCTATATCTGTAATACATACCCAAACCCCAAACCCTGTTGAGTTAATTCTGACTCTTAGTGACCCTACAGGACAGAGGAGAATTGTCCCACAAAGTTTCCACGGAAAGGATAGTGAATTCCAAGTATTGACCTTAAGGTAAGCAGCATGACTCTTAACCACTGTGCAGCCAGGGCTGTTTGTAATCCATGATAGTTTTCTCAACAGACCAAATTTTTGCACAGGAAAAGCTTACCGCAATGCTCTTATTTGACTGTGCATGCAAGCCAATGTTCTTTTCCTGTGCAATTCTGTGTTTCTCAGAATTGTCAGAAGCAAACACTTGGGGCTCTCCCAGAAACTTCTTGGAAGGAGCTTTGGAGTCCTGGCAACAGTCTGGCATTGTCAGATGTGAAAACAGGTGGTGGGCTTGTACTGACAGTGAGCACAGGGGTGTTTGTGTGTTTGACACCATCCGGAGGACTTGCAGCTGTGACACCTGCAAACTCTGGATTCACTAGAATTCGACAGAAGAATTTTCCTTGTTTTGCTACTTAATCATGCTTCTCAGATTATGGTGCTCAATTTATTTGTTCAGAATGTGATATCTCTGAATCTTGCGTGTATCGTGTAGAGCCACGTGTGCACAGGCTTCTCCACGTGTGTTCCAGGGCTCGCAGCCGGCTGGCCTTATCCTCCAGGATGGTGAGGGGTGCTAGGGGACATTGCCTTTCTCTGTTTCAGGTGCCAACTGAGAAAGATACTTTGGTGTAGCAAAAAGACTTACTGTAAAAGGTATTTTGAGATCCTGAGTCTAGTTTAAATAAATTTACTGCATACATACTGTAAACTAAACTGTACTTGTTGCTGCTGAGTCAATTCTGACTCTTAGCAACTTTGTGGAACAGAGTAGAATTGCTCCATAGGATTTCTAGTCTTGACAGGAACAGACAGCCGCAGCTTTCTCCCACAGAAAGGCTGGTGGGTCCAAACCACAGGCCTTTCAGTCAGCAGTCAAGCGCTTTGATCACTGTGTCGTTAGGCTCTTTTACATATTCTGTATATTATGCAAGTCCTCATATTTGTTTCCTTAAATGGTTTCTTCTTTAATTACCCAAGAACACTTGAATCTGTAAAGAACCGAGTAAGATCTTCACGAGTTAATTTTTCCTCATCTCACGTTCTAACCTAAGGTCAGACCACTTCACTGTTACTGCTGTTAGCTGCTCTTGAGGTGGTCAGACTTGGGGGACCCACACACAACAGAATGAAATACTACCTAGCCCTGCAGTGTCTCTATGACTGATGTTGACTCAGACCATTGGGATCTGTAGGAGTATCACTGACTGATTTTTAGAACTGAATGCCAGGCTTTTCTTCCTAGCCCATCTTAGCCTGAAAGCTCCACTGAAACCTGTTTGGCATCAGAGAAATGCACACATCTTCCCTGTCAGACTGACAGTGACTGTGAATGGGATGTATTGGCCTGGGAACCGAACCAGGGTCTACAGTGTGGGAGGGGAGAGTTCCACCGCGGTGCCACCTCTGGGCCTTAAACCCAAACCAAACCCACTGCTGTTGAGTCAATCCCAACTCATAGTGATCCTATAGACGGAGCAGCACTGCCCCATGGAATTTCCACAGAAGCGCCTGGCAGATTTGAACGGCTGACCTTCTAGTTAGCAGCTGTCGCACGTCACCACTACATCACCATTATTCTCTAAGAAGGAAAGCAGGAGATGAGAGGTTGGCCCCAGCATCTCGGGGTGAACCTTATTCACCAGACAGAGGCGGGGCTGGGGAAAGGCGGGGCTCATGTGCCAGGACTGCTGACAGAAACCCTGAATGTGACAAGTATTTCCTTCCTGGAATAAAAAAGTACATAAGCAGACTTGAGAACAGAGTGTAACTTTAGAAGATGCTCCATTCTCCCTGCCTCTGAAGTGTTCAAACTAGTATTAAGTGTCTGAACCTATTATTAAGGCCAATAAGCTTACTTTTAATAAAGCACAATGTTATTATTTATGTAAAATTATAATAAATTGTCTGTATGGACCTTACATACTAGCAGAGAAAAAGCTGCTTTCACAGCCCAAGTGCACTTAAAAAAAAAAAATTAATCTCCCATAATTTGTTTTCCAAGGCCTCTGACTTAACCTTAAAATCTAGCTCCGTTCATAATCTTTGCATTTAGTAAAAGCAAAAATAGTAAAGACACAAGCTCTTTTTCAAACACACTGGGACGTTTTCCAAATGTATTTACATCAATGAATTCCTGTTAAAATGAGAAAACAGTGAGCTATGATAGAGTTTAAATGGCTTCTTAAATGTTACTGAGGCAAAGATAGGCCCAATTCTCCGTTTTCTGATCCTGTGGCTGTATTTTCTTTTCTTGCCACATTTCCTTCTAAGAACAGGGCCTTGGGAATTTGATTGCCCGGGATCTCTGCTCTGCCACTTATATGTTGTGTGAAACAGGTTAAATTTCTAGCAAAACTGAATTGTGAATTATTTTTCTTTAAAGTGGATGTATCTTTCATATCTTAGATAAAAACACTTGTGGGCATAGTGCAGGACTAGGCTGTGTTTTGCTCTGTTGTGCATATGGTCGCTATGAATTGGAACTTGCTTGACAGCACCTAACAACAGCATAACAACCATACAGATGTTTTTGATGGAAAGAGTAGGAGTGGAATGAAATTTGAATGAGAAAGTATATGAAAACTGCCCAGAGCAGCCTGGCACTTACTAAACTTTGTGCAATTTACCAAACCAACAACAACAACAGCAAAACAAAACAAAACAAAACAAAACCAGTCCCCTAGAGTAGATTCCAACTCATAGTGACCCTCGGGGACACAGTAGAAATGCCACCAGGGATTCCGCATTGCTTACAGAAGCAAGAGATGCCTGCTACTGTTTTTAAGATTACTGCACAATCTGGGGTTACCAATTCTCTTTGCTAAGAAGTAGCACAGGGCGCAGGACTCTTAGCTTCTATTCAGGTCATACATGGCACAGCTTTCGTTAAACAGCTTGGCTAGATACACCCCACTTCAGACTCTGTACCCCTTTGCTGGTGGCAGTGGTTTTCCCAGACACGTTGTCCCCATTTCTTAAGGTCCAGCAGTAGCTTTCTGAGCATAGCAGGACCTGCCACCCTTCATTAAACATGGCTTACCAGGCATCAACTTCATGGCAGTGGGTTTGACTTTTGTTTGGTATGAGGCTTGGGAAGCCTCTGGAGAGTGCAACAGTTAAGGCACTTGGTTGCTGACTGATAAGTCAAAGTTTCAAGTCCGCCCAAAGTGGAAGTTTCAAGTCTACCCAAAGACATCTCAGAAGAAAGGCCTGGTGAGCTCCTTCTCAAAAACAAGTCACTGAAAACCTGTGGGATTCTATTCTGACACATGTGTGGTCACCAAGAATCAGAGGTGACTCAATGGCAACTGTTTTGTTTTCCTATTGGTTAGGCCTGGAGAAGAACAGGAAAGGAATCCATATCCAGGAGCACTTTCTGTTACCCAGTAACCCAGGTTCTATGGGCAAGTCTCATGAAGGTCCATTCTCTTTTTCAGTGGTGACATAACTTCAAGTAAAAGTCAGTTTTATGGTGGCATTGCTATTTATGTCCTTCTTTCCGAGCTCACAGCAAGCTCCCTGAGGCCAGGGATGTCTTTAACCCGGGTGATGTTCCCCACAGGGCCGACACAGATGGTCCTTACAAGGTGCTTAGAGAAGAGTAAAGGAAGACAAGTGCTGAATCCTAAGCTGCTGCTGAAAAAGATCGCTCTGCTGGGCCACTCTGCAGACTTCCTAGGCGAGAAGGAAATCAGCTGCTTTCTCATAGTGTGAACATGAGTCTCCAAAGAGACTTCAACCACAAGAAAGCTGTTTATTGAACTCCAAATATCTGACAGGCATCAGAAAACACCCAGAAAAACTCCAGGGAGGCATGGCTCTAAGGCAGATACAGCTGCATGTCATCATCAGAGGGAGAGAAGCCCTCAATTTGCATGTGGATCAGATCCCGGAGAGACAGCCCAGGCCAAGCCCGGAGCTAACTGAGCCTTGGTGGAATTCTGGGAATTTCGGAGGCATTTCCGCAGGCCCAGTTATGGACAGAAGATGAACGATTGTTCTGCAAGAGAAGCCAGGCGAAATGCTGCGTGTGCCAATTGAGCGCCTCCTGAGAGTGAGGTCCTCTGCGTCGCTGGGATGCTTTCATATCGCCTTCTTCTTGGCCTGACAAAGAACAGCAAGACCAGGAGGAAGGAAAAGCCCAAGATCCTCAAAGCCCACCTACGTATTCTGTCACATTCCACCACTATTTTACTGCGAGTTCGCAAATTAAATTCTGTTACTATTTCCAATAACAAATTTACAGTCTGAAAAAATACATCAAAATCATCCTTACAGCCATGCCTCCCTGGAGCTCTTCTGGGTGTTTTCTGCTGCCTGTCAGATATTTGGAGCTCAATAAACTGCTTTCTTGTGGTTGAAGTCTCTTTGGAGACTCATGTTCACACTGTGAGAAAGCAGCTGATTTCCTTCTTGCCTTGGACGTCTGTGGGGTGGCCCAGTACCTAATATATCAGGTACTTTCCTGCAGGTAAGCAAGTGGACTGCATTTTACAGGAGGAATAAGTAAGGTCAAGAGAGATGGAAGCACTTCAGTCTTTGTTACAAATATTTGCTAATCCTTCTTCACATGCCAAGCACAACTCAGTGTCACTCACTGTTTAAGTACTGAGATGAATAGAAATTGGTACTTATTCCATTTACCTAAGGACACTATGTAAGAGTGAAAATAGAAATCTATAAATTCTTCTTCATCCTATACTGACACTTAAAGTGGCACACACACACACACACACACACACACACACACACACACTACATATCTACTCATACATATAATACACTCAAATACACACACCACACCACACATGTAACACACACATATAACCTACAATCAGTGCAGGAAAAAAAATCCCCATGAAAATGTTTTTGAAAAACTCTAGGGAATAGCATGTTTTGACTTAAAACAAAATTGCAATAGGAGTTTTCACATCATCCGTTGCAGCTGCTTCTAAGCTGTCTTGTCTGTTTTCAGAAAGATCTGTGTTGCAATTGTGTTAACAAACCACAAAAACCAAACTCATTGCCATGGAGTCAATTTACAGAAGAGCCCTGGGGCGCAGTGCTTAAGAACTCAGCAGCTAACCAGAAAGTTGGCAGTTTGAATCCACCTTAGAAACCCTTTAGAGCAGTTACCCTCTGTCCTATAGGGTTGCCATGAGTCGAAATCAGCTAGATGGCAGTGGAAAGCATCACTAAGAAGCAGCTGGTGAGTTCAGATCTTTCGGTTGGCAGCTGAGTGCTTTAATCACTGTGCAACCAAGATACCTCGAAACATCCAGTCTATATAGTTAGCTATGTCCGAAAAAAACTTTCCAAACTAATTTTTACTATTTATGTGTTGCCAAAATGTGTTTCCTCTAGGATTTGTGCTTTGATGATGAATTTCACTGGGAAGTCTTTCTTGTTTTCTGGTGACTACTCTAGCAGTGAGGATAAGTCCTGTTAGCTTCTGAGAGCTTGCCTATTAACCTCTCTTGATGGAGATCGTGTCCGGATGCATGTGGCCACTGGGAAACTTTATCTGTGATTGTCAGGCACAGTTAAAACTTCCTTTTTAAAATGTTTTCTTTCTATCAAGATGTCTTCAGTCAATACCAGATCCTCCAGAAAGGCCTTCAATCCAGTCTAATCTCTACCATGCTGCTTGGCAATTGATGTGAATCACTTTGACATTTTTGAGACTGCAGATTTCCCAGCAGGATAGCAAAAGAGAAAGTTTTATAAATACTGTGACCTTGAACTACAAAAATTATTTCACTTTCCTGCACTGCGTTTTACCACAGCTCTCTCAAAATCCGAGAACCAAAAGGAAATGAGGTGATGAAACTGGAATTTGTCCTTGCAAATTGGGACTGGGGAGACTCACATTTGGCAAGGTGAGTTTGTTTTATCCCTGTGGTAAATTATTAGAGAAATGGACTGAATTTTAGGTGGGGACCTGAGGGTTGCTAATGCTTTTTGATGGGCTTCAAACATAGATGTGGAACCCTGAATAACAGGCAGTAGGCTGAGACTTTAGGAAACTCAAAGGTGCCGGGGAAAACAGGCACAGCCAGGGGGTGGCAAGGACACTGGGGACATCCTGACAAGGATGAAGCATCTTGGAGCTGAGGTAAAAGGGTATATTATCAGGGGCTTTAGGAGGAGGAAAATATGAAAAAAAAAAAGATTACTGAGGAATATTAGAGATGTTCCATCACCAAGTCCAAACCAAACCCAATGCTCTCAAGTCAATTCTAACTGACAGCAGTAGAACTGCCCTATAGGGTTTCCCAGGCCATAGATCTTTACAGAAGCAAACTGCTCCATCTTTCTCCCAAAGAGTGGCTGGTGAGTTTGAACCTTTGACCTTTCATTTAGCAGTTGAGTGCTTTAACCACTGTGCCCACAGGACTCCTAGTTTCATGACCAAGTAGTAAGGAAACACAAATGATGACCTGAGTACAGTGATGAATCAGGCCCTGGATTATGGAGGTGGTGCAGAAGGAGTTTGTATAGAGAAATGTATGCACCAAGAGGTTACACAGGAAACAGCTGCCTATACCTCCACTGTCTGTGTCACACGACAGAGACTTAAGACAACTCCTGCAGAAGTTGTATGAAAAAGAGGAAGACCCTCAACAAGATGAACTGATACAATAGCTACCCCAGTGAGCTCAACCTACTGCTACTGTGAGGATGGTCCGGGGTTGGGCAATGCTTCGTTCTGTTGTAAGGACAGTCACTGCAAGTTGGAGCCCACTCAACAGCACCTAATGACAACAGTGACGGCCAAAAACCAGTGCAGCTTTTGCATCCTTCAATACCAAATACATCAAATCATCCTCAGTGCCATTCCCTAGTCTTTTCCGTTATTCATGTAGTTCTGAAGCGTTGTTTGGAGAAGAGTGTGTGTGGCCATGGGGGTGGGTAGGTGGGGGAACAGGGTGGCAGTGCTCAGTTGGGGGAACCCATTTCAAAATGGGAAATTTCAAAGAAAAGAGTGGCAACCTGACATGGTTTGGAAGACAGAGAAAAATATCATCCGGTGCAACATTTTTATCGAAAAAATATTTAATAAGTCATTTTGGGGAGGCTGTCAGGTGTAGAGACACATGAGGAGCTCGCATGGTTACGTTGCTTGCCCTTGCAGAAACATAACTTCTGGGGGAGACAGGTGTTAATGAACCCCCAAATCTAAAACTGCAATATTGACAAATGCTAAACAATGCTTTTCTGTTTTCAAATTCAGTGAAAAGTACTTAAATGTCTAAGCATTTTGTCCTGATTTGGAATCTTTTCCCTTTATTCAGTGATAAATACTGAAGGCCTACTATGCGTGGAAACCCTGGTGGCGAAGCAGTTAAGAGCCACGGTTGCTGCCAAAATCTCAGCAATTCCAATCCACCAGGTGCTGCTCGGAACTTCTGTGAAGCAGTTCTACCCTGCCCTATAGGGTTGTGTGTGTCAGAGTCGATTCAACAGAAACAGACTGGGTTTGGGTTTTCACATGTAGAAAAGGAGCCCTGTTTGTACAGTGGTTAGAGTGTTTGTCTAGTTTGAGCCCACCAGCTACTCATTGGGAGGAAGTTGTGGTCATATGCTTTGATAAGGATTTCCACCTTGGAAATCCTATTGGGATAGTTCTTCTCTGCCCTACAGGGTTGCTATGAGTCAGTCAACTCCATAGCAATAGATTTGGTTTCTGGGCTGTAAATAGGTATCATGTTAGTCACTGAGGACATCATGGAGGAAGAAGCTAATATCCCTGGTCTCTTGTATCTCATTAAATAGTTTGGAGACTCAGGTAACAAAACTAGCAAAATGCCTTTTACATGTACATTATCTTCAATAACACTGTTATTGTGTGCCATAGAATTTGTTCCAACGCATAGTAACCCTTTAGGACTGGACAGAACTGCTTCAGAGGGTTTGCAAGGCTATTACGTCTTTACGGGAGCAGATGTCTAGTTCTTTCTCCCACACAGCAGCTGGTAGATTTGAACAACCAATCTCTTGGTTAGCAACCAAGCATTTAACCATTGCTCCACCATCTTCATTTTATTCACAGTGAATCTGAAGTGATGAGGCATAAGTGACTTGCCCAAGATCACACTGTTCAAAATTGGAGAAGTCATTATCTGTACCCATACCTGCATAGTTTCCAAGATTGTACCTCCTATGATATCATGATAGATACAGCACTCTAATGTGCTCATTCTGTTCAGTCAATTAAAAAAACACCTCATCCATTTCTTTCCTAACTCTGTCTTTAGCACAAAGGGTCAGATATTAGTGGTGCTCATCTCACTGTACTCCCACTTATGAGGAGGAAGAAGCCTGTGACCTTCTCACCCAATGTAAGTATAATATTGATACTGTCACTTGTCCATTTTGGAAAAATAGCCATGGACTCATAAATAGGAGGGTGTGCTATTATTGTGTGAGAGCTGGGCCAGCCCCGGATGCATTTTCTTCATCTGACATCAGCCCAGCAGTATGCCATTTAGGCTTATGGACAGAATCTAGAGGAATGCACTCTCCTTTAAGCCCTATGTATTAATTCAGTAGGTCCTTAGGCACAACCACGTGTCCCTTGGTTTGTTATACTGTGGTGGCTTGTGTGTGCTCTAATACCGGAAGCTATGCCACTGGTACGTCAAACTCCAGTGGGATCCAACACAATGGACAGATTTCAGCAGAACTTCCAGGACAAGGTAGGCTGGAAAGAAAGGCCTGTCCACTTACTGAAAATTAGCAACTCGAAGTGACTTTGTGTAAAGCAGAGTAAACACTGCCTAGTGTTGTGCCATCCTCAGTCTTTGCTAGGCTAAAGCCCATTGTTAGAGCCCTGTGTCAATTTATCTTATTGATGGTCTGCCTCTTTTTTACTGACCTTCTACTTTACCAAGCATGATGTCCTTCTCCTGGGACTGAGCCTTTCTGGTAACATGTCCATTGTACGTGAGACGTAGTCTTGCCACCCTTGCTTTGATGAAGCATTCTGGCTGTACTTCTTTCAAGAGAGACTTGTTCATTTCTTTGGCAGTCCTTGATGTAGTCAATATTATTTGACAACATCAAAATTCAAAGTTGGCAATTCTTCTTTGGTCTTCCATATTCATTGTCCAGCTTTCACGTGCATATGAAGTGATTGAAATCACCATGGCTTCAGTCAGGTGCACCTTAATCTTCAAGGTGATATCTTTGCTTTTTAATACTTTAAAGAAATCTTTTTGCAGCAGATTTGCCAATGCAACACATTGCTTGACTATTGCTTCCATGGATGTTGATTATGGACACAAGCAGAGTGAAATCACTGACAATTTCAATCTTTTTGTTATTTGTCTTAATGCTATTTATTGCTTCAATAGTGAGACTTCTTGTTTTCTTTATGTCAAGGTATAATTCATAATGAAGGCTGTGGTCTTTGATTTTCATTAGTAAGTACTTCAAGTCTTCTTCATTTTCAGCAAGTAAGATTGTATCATCTATATAACACAAGTTGTTAATGAGTCTCCAATTCCAATGCCTTGTTCTTCTTCATATAGTCCAGCACCTTGGAGTATTTACTCAGCATACAGATTGAACAGGCATAATGAAAAGATACAGTCCTGACTCACATCTGTCCTGACTTTAAACTATGCAGTATCCCCTTGCTCTGTTTGAACAACTGCATCTTGGTCCATGTACAGATTCCTCATGAGCATAATTAAATGTTCTGGGATTCTCATTCTCTGCAGTATTAGCCATAATTTGTTATGATCCACATAGTGAAATGCTAGCATAGCCAATAAAACACATGTAAACATATTTCTGGTAGTCTTCACTTTCAGCCAGATTCCATCTTCCATCAGCTGTGATATTCCCAGTTTCATGTCCTCTTCAGAATCAGGCTTGAATTTCTGACAGTTCCTTGTGGGTGTACTGCTGCAGCCACCTTTGAATGATATTCAGCAAAATTTCACTAGTGTGTAATATCAATGATGCTGCTTAATAATTACTGCATCCTGGGGGCAGAGTCAAGATGGCAGACTAGACTCATGTCTCCTTAATTCCCTCTAAAAACTAAAGCCTGGATTGATAATTACATGGAGACTTCTGGACACCCAGTGAGCCCTAGGACATGGCATAGGGCGGTGAATTTGGACTGTATGTCACTGAAATGGGAGACTTCTTCTCCTTCTATGACCCCTGTCCTTGTTGAACAGCCAGCTCTCATGGACTAAAGGTAACTGGAGCTTTTAACTTCTTTTTCTTTGTCTTAGTCAGCAGGCAGGACTTGGGCTGAACTGGCAGCAAAGCTCAGCCACACTGCTGACATGATCAGTGGGCAGAGTAGCCACATTGTGAGAGCCTAGTTCTTGACTCTGAGCACCTCAGCCCCTGCAACCTGCCTTTTTGAACCTCCACCATTGATTTAGCTATTTCACAGTGGGTGGGAGAGCTTGTGTGGGATGTCATCTTGTTTGACTGGGAGGCAGATTTACCCAAATGGAGACCCCAGCAGGGGCTAATTCGCAGCCTGGGAGGCAGTGCCAGCCCAGGGAGCACTTTCTCAGCAGAAAAGCTGTATTAAGCAAAGTGTAGCCTTACAGGTGGGGCCCAGCAACAGATGACAACAGGGCAGTCATCTGAACTGTATTATAGCATCTGGGGACGGATATAAAGGTGTCCATTGCCAAATGGAAAGAGAGACTTACATCCCTGACATCCTGACTGATTTTGGAAGCTGTCAGATAGCTTTTACCTTTCAAAATAAGACTACCTAGAGAAATAACTTTGGTGAACCCTGCCAGCATCAACTCCAGCCTTTACTGACCCACATCATAGGGTCAGCTGATGGCCCCCCAGTGATTCCATAAGTAGGGAAGTGTCTTTGTTAACCAGAAATTGGAGTCTGCTACCCTAGAGATTCCACTGTGTTCAGCCACTGGAATACCTAGAGGTGACTGACTAGTGATTACCTTCCTTTCCAGACTGCACCTCAGATCTCATCAAGCCAATACCATAGAAGCTAAACAATCCATAGATGTCCCCAAAGCAACAAATTCTGACCAGACACTTAAAGAAAAATCCACCCATGGCTCAAGAAAGCTCCCAAAAGAAAGAACCAAAGAACTTCCCAAATAAAGAAGCCTTTCTGAAACTACTGGAGGTTGAGTACAAAAGTATTACATAGAGAGCCATCCTAGACATTGTACAAAATGTAGCAGAACAAAATGAAAAATAAAGCAAGCTGTTTGAACTGATGGAACACCAGTATTCTGAAATCTGACAGATCACTAACAAAATTAAAGAATTAGACAATTCAATTCAAAGCCAAGAAAACAAAATTGAACAACGAAAAAATAGACTTTCTGACTTTGAAGACAGAGTTACTGACTCCAGCACCTATGAGGAGAAATCAGAGAAAAGAAACAAGAAAAATGAAGAACCATTAAGAAACAGTGGGACTCTATCAAGAGGCACAATTTATGATTAATTGGAGTACCTGAACAAGAGGGGACACCTGAAAACAGAGAGTATTGTTGTTGACTTGTTGACAGAAAACTTCCCTGAAATTATGAAAGAAGAGAACATAGACATCCAAGATGCATGTTTAACACCACATATTATACACCCCAAGAGAAAGACACCAAGACATATTGTAATCAAGCTTCACAAAATGAAACACAAGCAGAAGCTCTTAAAGGCAGAAAGACTCAAAGCAAAGGTAACATTCAGAGGTAAACCCTGTAGGCTTTCGTTTGACTTCTCAGCAGAAACAATGCTGGCATGGAGGCAGTGGGATGACACATTCAAAGCCTTGAAGGAGAAAAACTTCCAACCAAAAATTATATATCATTCCTGTATTTATTTTTCTTTATCTTTCTTTTCTGTCTTTTTAATGCTCTCTTGCTTTATTCATGTATGATGTCCTTTCACAACTCATCTGACTCATTAGCATTCATTGTGTCACAACTATTTCTTGAGATGATCTCTAAATTCAAATGGAATTTGCTCACAATTGTACTTTGGCTTTCGTGGATTTGTTATAATTTTCCGCATCTTCAGCTTAAACTTGTATATGAGCAATTGATGGTGGGTTCTTCAGTCAACCCCTGGCCTCATTCTGACTGATGATACTGGGCTTTATCATCATCTCTTTCCACAGATGTAGTTGATTTGATTCCTGTGTATTCCATCTGGTAAGATCCATGTGTATAGTCACCATTTATGATGTTGAAAAAGGTATTTGTAATGAAGAAGCTGTTGGTCTCACGGAATTGTATCATTAGGTCTCCAGAGTCATGTGTGTCACCAAGTCATTATCTTCCAACTGATGATTCCTTCTTCTTCATTTCCAACTTTTCCTTCCAAGCACCAGCAATTATCAATGCATCCGGATTGCATGTTCTAGCAATTTCAGACTGCAGAAGTTGATAAAAATCTTTAATTTCTTTTTCTTTGGTTTTAGTGCTTAGTTCCCAAGTTTGAGTAATAGTTGTGTTAATTGGACTTCCTTATGTGCATATGGATATTATTCTATAACTGATAGCATTGTACATCGGGATAGATCTTGAAATGTTCTTTTTGACAAAGAACATGATGCCATTCGTCATGGATTGAATTGTGTCCCCCCCCCAAAATATGTATAGCCATATGGCTGAGCCATGATTCCCAATATTTTATCATTGTCCTCCATTTTGTGATTTTCCTATGCTGTATGTTAAAGGATTAGGGTGGGACTGTAATTCTCTTTGTAAGATCACCTTCCTGCTCCACTGTAAAGGGAGTTTCCCTGGAGTATGGCTTGCCTCACCCTTAATCCTTTCATCCTACAAGAGATAAAAGAAAAGGGAAGCAAGCTGAGAACTGGTAACCTCACACCATCAAGAAAGCAGCACTGGGAGAAAAGTGCATCCTTGAGACCAGAGGTGCTGCACCAAGACAATCCCTGGACAAAGACTGATACAATACCAGACTTTCCTCCAGAGCTGACAAGGTGGAAAGCCTTCCCCTGGAGTGGACATCCTGAATTTGGACTTGTAGCCTACCTGATTGTGTAAGAATAAACCTTCATTTGTTAAAGCCATCTACTTTGTGATATTTTTGTTAGGGCCTCACTAGCTGACTAAAACACCATTCCTCTTCAAGTTGACATTCCCAACATAGTATACTGTATGACTCTGATTTAAAATGTTAAATACTGTGTACTTTAGCTCACCAATACCTGGAGTATTAGTAAGAATGTGTTTAACTTTATAAAACATTCCCAATATTTTTCCAGAGTGACTGTACCACTTCCAGTAAGAATATATGAGAATTCTGGTTGCTGCACACTTATGAATGCATTGATGTTGTCAATCTTTTTGAATTCAGCCATTCTAGAGGTTATGTTAACTAATGATTGGAGGTTATGTCAATTACAGTATTAAAAAGCAAAAAGGCTGTCGCTCTGAGCCTTTCTCAAACACCTCACATACATGTGAAAGCTTTTCAACAAATAAGGAAGAGACTAAAGAATTGATGTCTTTCAGTTATGGTGTTGGTGAAGTATACTGAATATACCATGAACTGACAGAAGATTGAATAAATCTGTCGTGGAAGAAGTACAGTCAGGATGCCCTTAGAAGCGAGGATGGCAAGACATTGTCTTACGTACTTGGAACATGTTATCAGGAGGGACCCATTACTGGAGAAGGGCATCATGCTTGGTAAAGCAGAGGGTCATTGAAGAAGAGGAAACCCTCAAATAGATGGATCTACTGTAGCTATAACAAAGGGCTCAAACCAACCAATGACTGTGATGATGGTACAGGACCAGGAAACATTTTGTTCTGTAACACATACGGTCCTTATGAGTCAGAACCTACTCCATGGCACCTACCTCAGTCATCAAGTGCTGCCAAAACAAAAAAAACACGATAAATGGATGGCTTCAACAAAGAGAAGTTCATTCTTTCTTAATAGGTTGGAAGTCTGAATTCAGTGTGCTGACTCCAGGGGAAGGTTCTGTCTCCCTGCCAGCTCTGGAGAAAGGTCCCCATGATGCATCAGTCCTTCCCTTGGTCTGTTAGCTTCTGAACATAGGAGTCTCAGGTCCAAAGGACCCACTGTGCTCGCAGCACTGGTTTTTTGATGATATTAGGTCCCCACATCCTTCTATTCATTTCTCTGTTTTACAACTCAAAAGAGGTTGGTTTAAGACACTGTCTGATCTTGTAGAGCTCATCAGTACAACTGCCACTAATCCATCTGATTAAAATTGTAGTGATAGGATTTACAACACAGGCAAATCACATCAGATAACAAAATGGTACACAATCATGTAATACTGAGAATCATGACCCAGCCATGTTATCATGGATTCAATTTTGTTCCCCCAAAAATATGTATAGTAATTTGGCTGGGCAAGGATTCCCTGCATTCTGTGACTGCCCTCTGTTTTGTGATTTTCTGATGCTGTAAATCGTAATTTCTGCCTGTGGCTAATAGATGATTTTGTTAAAAGAGGATTAGGGTGGGGCTGCGACACCCTTGCTAAGGGAGCTTTCCTGATGTGTTATTTGTACCACCCTTTATCCTTTCTTCCTACAGGAGAAAAAAGGGAGAGAAGCGAGCGGAGAACTGGGAAACTCACACCATCAAGAAAGCAGCATTGGGAGAAAAGTGCATCCTTCAGACCCAAGGTTCCTGTGCCAAGATGCTCCCTGAACAAAGACTGACTAACACAAACACCGGACCGACACAATGGGGAAAGCCTTCCTCTGAAGCAGACATCCTGAATTTGGACTTGCAGCCTACTTGGCTGAGTAAGAATAAACATTTCTCTTTTTAAAGCCATCCATTTGTGGTATTTTTGATAGAGCAGTACTAGCTGACTAAAACATAAGTTGCCAGATCCTTTTGGAGTGTCTGTCATGATAGCACTTCACAACAACAGCAAAAACACAATTTAAGTAGTGTCATTTCATTATGGTTTTACTCTGCAGTTTTCCAATGTCTAATGATGTTGCAGACTTTTCCATGTGTATATTGGTCATTTTCGTATCTCCATTTATGAAGTGTCTAATCAAGAGCTTCATCCATTTTTATTTGGTTGTTTAGTTACTCATATATTTTAATTAAAAGTTCTGTGATGTTTTATGAAGTTCTCGAAGCTCGTGCCTTGCTTTTTTGTCATCAAAAATCATGTTGCTTGTTTTTGATAGGCCAATGAAATTCTGATAGTTAATAGATTTTTTTCCTTTATATTCTTATGTTTCTTTATGTCATTTTTATATTCTTAGAGATCTTGGCCTAACAAAGTTTGTGAACGTATTCTCTACATTTTTTTTCTAAAAGCTTTAGGGGTTTAGATCTCAAGCATACAATCCATTTCAAATTAATTGTTCTGTAGGTGTGAAGCTGGAGTTATGATTCATTCTTTTTATAAGAACAGCCAGTTGTTCCAACACCAGTTCTTGGAATGATTCCTTTCTCCATTGAATTATTTTAGCATCTTTGTGGAAAATCTATTGACTGTTGTGAATTTATTACTGGCCTTTCTAGTCTCTTACATAGTAACTTGTTACTGCTGCTTTATTGTCACCCTTAAATTCTGATAACTCATTTATGTAATTCCTGGAACTTTTTCCCCCATGTATTTTCTGATTATTCTGTTTATTTTTATTTTTATTTTTTATTTTTTGGCACATAGAATTTATTACAAAGAGTGCTTGCCAATTTTTACCAAAAAAAAAAAAAAAAAACCTTGCTGAGATTTTGATGGAGTATTAGTAACTTCACAATGCTCGCTATGTGTTTGTTTCACAACCATAAACACCTGTATCTCTCCCTTATTTAGGTGTTTGTTTTTATATTTCTCTAAGATCTCTTTGTACAGTTTTCAGTGTGCATGTCTGGTACCTCTTCTGTTAAATGTATTCTTAAGTATTTTATGCTTTTAAGTGACATTAGTTGGTATTATGTTTGTTATATTTTAAAATTATTTGTTGTTAATATTTAGAGCCATCACTGATTTTTTAATTAGCCTTGTATCCTTTGACATTAAAATTATTAGTCTAATAGTTTTAGATTTCTTAGAATTTTAGATAGATATTATGAATAAAGAAGTTTTATTATTTCGATCTTGTGTGAATTTCTATACTCACGAATAGCAACAGAATATTGTCTGATACAGTGCTAGAAGATGAACCTCTCAGGTTCAAGGGAACTCAAACGATGACTGGGAAAGAGCTGCCTCCTGAAAGCAGAGTTAACCTTAATGACGTGGGTGGTGTAAAGCTCCCGAGACCTTTATTTGCTGATGTGGCATGACTGAAAATGAGAATAGCTGTAAACTTGCATTAATAACAGAAAAACGGAAGGTACGAAGCCTGAATCTAAGACATTTCGAAGTTCCCCAAAATGAAATAGAATTCATGAAGACTGATATTGCAGGCATTACTGATCTGAAGTGGAGTGGTACTGGCTATTTTGAGTCAGACAATCATATGGTCTATTATGCTTGGAATGACAAATTAAGAGGAATGGTGTCACTTTTATCAACAAAAAGCACATTTTTAAGTTCAGTGAGTTGAAACTGACTCAACAGGGCTGTCATAGATTAGATTGTGTTCCTCCCAAACTGATGTATCGATTTGGTTGGGCCGTGATTCCCACTATTGTGTGGTTGTCCTCCATTTTGTGGTTTCCCTGTGTTATAAATCATAATCTCTGTCTGTGGTTAAGAGGGCAGGATTGGATTATGTTAAAGAGGATTAGGGTAGGATTGTAACACCCTCACCCAAGTCATCTCCCTAATGCAATGTAAGGAGAGGTTCCTTGGGGTGTAGCTTGCACCCCCTTTAACCTACAACAGATAAAAGGAAAGGGAAGCAAGCAGAGAGTCAGGAACTTCATACTATCAAGAAAGCAGCACCGAGAGCAGAGCACATCCTTCATGCCTGAAGTTTTCACACTGAGATGCTCTTAGATCAAAGAAAGACTGATGCCACACAAAGACCTTCTTCCAGAGCTATGTTCTGCTAGAACCGGCACTCTGAATTTGGATTTCCAGCCTACTGGACTATGTAAGAATGAACTTTTCTGTGTTAAACCCATCTACTTGTGGCATTTCTGTTAGAGCAGTACCGGACGACTAAAACATTAAGAGTAGTGCCTAACAGCAAGATCTGGACATTGGAATCCTCCTCCGCTATTGAGCTGAAGGTGTGTTTCTGGACCATGTAGATGAGAAATAGAGAATAAAAACAGGAGCGGGTCTCTCTGCACCCACGTTTCCCCCACTTCCTTGCCTGTAACATGTAGCCTTTCTTTTGTTGTTGTTAGATGCCATCAAGTCAGTTCTGACTCATAGTAACTCTGTTTAGTAACCAAGGCACCGCCTGGTCCCGCACTATCCTTACAATCCTTTGAGTCTATTTTTGCAGCTACTGTGTCAATCTATGTCACTGAAGGTCTTCTTTTTCAGTGACCCCTCTGATTTACCACGCATATGGCCTTCTCTGGAAAATTGTCTTTCTTGATAACATGTCTGAAGTATGTGTGATGAGGTCATGCCATCCTTGCTTCCAAGGAGCACTTTCACTGTAATTCTTCCGAGACAGATTTGTTTGTTCTTTTGGAAGTCCATAGCATATTCAATATTCTTTACCAACACTATAATTCAAAGGCCTCAATTATCTTCAGCCTTCCTTATTGGATGTCCAGCTTTGGCATGCATATGAGATGACTGAAAAATACCATTGCTTGGGTCAAATCAATGTTAGTCCTCAAAGTTGCATCTTTGCTTTTTAACACTTTAAAGAGATCTTTTGCAGCAGTTTTGCACAGTACAGTACATTATGTGGTTTCTTGTCTGCTGCTTCCATGAGTATTGATAGTGGATCAAAACAAAATGAAATACTTGACAATTTAAATCATTTCTCCATTCATCGTGATGTTGCTTATTGTTTCAATTGTAGGAATTTTTGTTTTCTTCTTGCTGAGGTATAATCCATACTGATGGCTGCAGTCTTTGATCTTCATCAATAACCACTTCAAGACCTCTTTTAGTTCGCAAGGTTGTATCATCTATGTATCATAGGTTATGAATGAGTCTCCAATCCTGATGCTACATTCTTCATAACATCCAGCTTTGCAGATTATTTGCTTATCATACAAATTGAATAAGTGTAGTTAGAGGAAACCACCCTGATGTACGTCTTTTTTGATTTTAAACCACTCAGTATCCTCTTGTTATGTTCAAATGACTGCCTCTTGGTGTATGTTGCGTGTAGAGTTTATTCATGAGTACAATTAAGTATTCTGGAATTCCCACTAGTGTTATACCGTTCAATGTTAGCCATAATTTTTTATGATCCAGCCAATTGAATGTCTTTGCATGGTCAATAACACACATTAAACATCCTTCTGTTATTCTCTGATTTTAGCCAAGACCCATCTGACAGCAGCAATGATATCATTTTCAAAGTCCTCTTCTGAATCTGGCTTGAATTTCTGGAAGTTCTCTCTCAGTGCACTGCTGCAATTATTTTTGAATTATCTAAAGCAAAATTTTACTGTGTGTGCTTTTAATGATATTGTTCAATAGCTTCTGCATTCTGTCAGATTACCTTTGGAATGGGCATAAATACAGATCACTTCTAGTTGGTTGGCCAGATGACTGACTTCCAAATTTCCTGGCATAGATGAGCACTTCCAGCATTACATCCACTTGTTGAAATATTTCAATTGGTATTCCACCAATTTCAGGAGTCCTGTTTTTTTGCCAGTGGCTTCAGTGCAGTTTGGTCTACTTCCTTCAGTACCATCAATTCTTGATTTCATGCTATCCCCTGAAACGGCAACTTGAGGCTTGAATTTTTTCTTCAGTTCTTTCAGCTTGAGAAATGCGGAAGTCTTTTGGTTTTCTAACTCCAGATCTTTGTGCGTGCTGATTTACTATTTTTCTTCATCTTCCTGAGCCACCCTTTGAAATCTCTTGGTCAGCTCTTTTATGTCATCATTTCTTACATTTACTTTAGCTACTCTACATTCAATAGCAAGTTTCAGAGCCTCTCTGACAGCCATTTTGGTCTTGCTTTCTTTCTTGTCCTTTTAATGACCTCCTGCTGTCTTTGTATACAATGCCCTTGATGTCATTCCACAGCTCTTCTGGTCTGTGGTCATTAGTGTTCAATATGTCAAATCTATTCTTGAAATAATCTCTAAATTTTGGTTAGACATACATAAGACCATACTTTGGCTCTCATGGACTTGATTTAGTTTTCTTCAACTTGAACTTGAACTTGCACATGAGCAACTGATTTTTTTTCCCCAGATGATACATGGCCTTGCCCTGACTGATGTTACTAAGCTTTTCCATCATCTCTTTCTACAGATACAGCTGATTTCACTCTTGTGTATTCGATCGTGTGAAGTCCATGTGTACATGGTTGTTAGATGCTGTTGAATTGGTTTCAACTCATAGTCACTGTTTATATTGTTGGAGAAAAAGGTGTTTGTAATGAATAACATATTTGTCTTGTAGAATTCTATCAGGCTGTTTCTAGTGTCACTTCTATCACCAGGGCTGTGTTTTCCAAATACAGATCCTTCTTTGTTTCTAATTTTTTTATTCCAAGCACCAGTAATTATCAATGCATGCTGATTGCACGTTTGATCAATTTTAGATTGCGGAAGTTGGTAAAAAAGCCTTTGATTTCTTCATCTTCAGGTTTAATGGCTGATGGATAAATCTGAATAATAATTATATTAACTGGCCTTCCTTGTAGAGATGTGGATATTACATTATCATAGACAACATTGTACTTCAGGATACATCCTGAAATACTCTTTTTGACAATGAAAGCAAAACCATTTCTCTACAAACTATCATTCCTGGCATAATAGGCCACATTGAAAAATGGTTAATGCTAGTCTATTTCAGCTCACTAATGCCAGGACTTCAATCTTTATAGTTCCATTTCTCACAACCCCTAATTTTCCTCGATTCATACTTTGTACATTCCACATTCCTGTTATTAATGTTTGCAGTTGTTTCTCCTTATTTTGAATTATGCTGCATTAGCAGAGGAAGATCCAGAAAGCTTGACTTTTTTTAATGTCTCTCTATCTCTATCAGATCATCTTACTTTTCCTAAGAAATCAAACAGCCAAACAAAACTTTGATCTTTTCCCAGTGTCCTTTGGATAAAATAAAAGTCCCTAGGGTTGCTAAGAGTTAGAATTGGCTTGATGACCACGTGTTTCATTTTGGCTTTTAGCATGGCGTCTTTGATACCTATGATCTAGAATCTATGTACCTTCCAGGTTACAAGTCTAAACACTCTTCCTCTCACTCATATGCTAACTCTTTCTTATTCCGTCTGTTTTTTGCCTTAAAACCTTCATCGTAGAAGACTCCTCTCTATGTTTTGCTTGGCCATCTCCTATGTAGCATTCAGTTTTCAGTTAAAGTTGCATTTCTTCAGATACCAAGTGCAAATTAGCTTCCTCACTCACAATCTCTACATAGCTCTTTTTTAGCGTATATCACATCTTATTGCTCTTTTTTGCTTATTTTATGTTGATTTTCAGTTTGAACTAACATTACGATGTATGGTCATGATTACTTTTGCTCACATTGATAAGACTAGTGCCCATATATCACCTGACACACACTCAGTGTTCTGATAATTCGTCTAAGAGTGAAGTATTATATTCACAACAATTTATTCCTAGGAAAATAAGTGATTTAAAGTATTTTTTAAGATGAATTGGAAAAATTAAATGAATGAATGAATGCCTGAATAATAGATAGGTGAATAGGCATTGACAGTGTAGACTGCACATTTTGTTTAGTTTTGCCTACTTTGACTCTTTTCTTATAAATGTTCTGCAGCTTCTTGGGGTGGTATCTGAATATTCTTTCAGTTGTCTGAAGGGAGGGGATAGTACAAACAGTTGCTATTGTCACTGTTTTCTACTATCCCTGCTGAATTTGACCTCTTCCACCTGCAGAACATAATTTAGACAGATTAGAACACTGGTTTCTTTTCAGGAACCCACAGAAGCCTTGAAATGGAGACAGGCCAGAAATACACACATGTCCATATTATCCAATCTCTTCACATGTCTATTTTTGAATAGCCTGCATTTGCTTTCTCCGAGGATAATTTCCACCTTGCTTCTGAGATTGGACGTATGTGGGTTTTCATCTCCTATACTGAGACACGCTGAGGGAAAGGTAATGAAGTACATGTTTTAAGTGCAGTAGGAGTTTTGAGACATCAAGTGTGCCTAAAATTTATGTGTTCTGTTCAAAATTTGGTTATTATTGCTCAGTGTTGATCCTCTTAGTTTGCCTCAATTTTCACTTTTCTCAGAAAGGGGAAGGTTTTAAGGACAGTTTAGTGACATTCCTCAGACGAGTCTTGAGTAGACTTAGGCAGACAAACTTTGTTGAATGTTATTGCTGAAGCTTTATAATTAATTCACCAACTTGATGAAATTGTGGATTACCTACCACATGTCACACTGTGCTCAGGGAGTGAGGTCACCAAGACCTATAAACTCAGTAACCTGCTTACACCTCGGCAGAGAGAACATATATCCAAATAGCTGAAGTCAAAATAGAATCAGTCCCCTGGTTGGGTTTTGAGGGCAATGAGAGTTCAACAGAGGGAGAGAGCCAGGAAACTGGGAGGAGACCAAGTCTAGCCTTGTTTACCTGCCTCCTTGCAGAGTTCAAGAAAACAGTTTTTCTTCAGTAAATACCAGAAAGCCAAATTCATTGCCATTGAGTCAATTCTGACTAATACAGATGCTATAGGACAGAGTGGAGCTGCCCTGTAAGGTTTCCAAGGCTATCAATGTTTATGGAAGCAGAATGCCACATCTGTCTTCCACGGAGCAGCACGAGGCTTTGAACCACTGATCTTTTAGTTAGCAGCTGAGTGCTTAATCACTGTGCCACCACGGCTCATGAGATTCAGTTATGGAAGCTTAACTTGGCTAATCTAAACATGTTAGATATTTGTGTGCTTTATTTTTTACTTTAATTTTTAACAAATATTTATCTAGGTTCAATTTTGACATGAGAAATCATACATTTAACTATTCCTTTTTCAGTCAGGCTGGACAAACAGAAAAAAAGGAGACTGGTTAGTCAACAGGGCTAATGAATTGGTATTGCCTTGGTAGAGTGACCATGAGGTAGTGAGCTGGTCCTGTCCTCTGGTCACAGCACCAGAACGTGCTTGTGATGCACTGGAGTGCTGAGGCCTGACTTCCCATCACTTCATTTCCAGCACACTGTCCTGCAGCAACGCCCTGCAGGCATCTAATCCAGTCTGGTCTAACCTCCAGGAATGACTTCCTGTGAATGGGCTTATCTGGTTTGCTTTCTGGAAATGTAATTTCGAGCCACACTTAGGGCCCTTGCTAAGCGAGGGCCCTAGCAACTTAGTGGCGGTGGCGTGAGCTTGGGTGGTAGAGGTGAGGATGGAGGTGATGGTGGGTTCTTTGAAGAAGTAAGGAGGGCTGTGTAAGTGGAAGGCAGAAGAGTCTGGAGAACTGGAAATCTGCTCCTCAATTTTCCTTGGTGTGGGCCTGCTCTTACAGTACCACATAGTGACAGTTCTTTAGATAAAGGCTAACAGTGCTTTCCTTCTGGTGAAATGAAAGAACAAACGAACACCCAGTAGTTCACTTACCAGAGTGGCAGCTAGAAATTCTTATAAACCAAGTTTCAAAGTGATTTTCAAGATTCTGGAAGGAAATATTGTAAGCAATACCAACAATGATGTTTGATAGAAATAGGGACACTAGGTCCCTCTCTTCCTCTTTGTCTTCCATAACAAGCATACATTTCTTTAACATAAAACTTGAGCAAATTTGAAGGGGCATTATAAGTTTCTTTATGTAGCATTTTCATTTTTCAAAAAGATAAACTAAAGTTGGTATCTGGTGCTGACTTTCCCAGGCCCCAGGACCATTGTGCCCACCATTTATTGGCTCACTCTTCCAGGGAACATAGAAGGGTAGGAGACAGCGCCTTCCCACCCATCCACTCAGAGCTGTGTGGCAGAGGTCCAGACAATGAAGAAATACTCACCGTGGAAACTTCTAGAGCAATGATTTGCATGAAAGAAAGAATAAAGCTTTTTGCCAGAGTGAGAGTGTGTGATGACCAGGGCTCTTTGTCCTTGCTGCTCTTGCTCTGCCTGACTTCCTGCTTTCAGACTCACCCTTAGCTGGGGTTGCAGGACCTCTGTCCTGTTCATCCCGTGTCTGTCCTGCTCCTTCCTACAGCACGTGTGCAGAGATGAGCAGGGCAGCCATAGGCCGCTGCGGCGATGGACAGGCTGCTTTTCCAGGGGTGGAGTGTGCAGGCTCACAGCCGCTGCTTCCTTTGATCTACCTTTTCCAGCCTCCCTGGGATCCCACAAAATCAGTAACTTTGAAATGGTTAACGAGGAAAAAGAAAGCATGTCATTAAAGCTGTTTTGTAGCACGCCATGCCATGGAGATGGGGGTGTTTCTTGTGTTGGACCTGCTTCTGTTATCCCGGATTTCATAGTCCTGACTCTGATGACTAAGCCATCTTGCCTGAAATGAATGCCTTTGAAAGGGAGGAAAAGTACATAAAGAAGAACACACCTTTGAAATGAAGTGTCCCTTCAGTTTCCTGTTAATGTGCACTGTTTCGTATCAGCACTCTGCTCTGCTTCCAGCCGCTGGCCCTGATCATGCCATTCTACCTATATTTGACTTCCTCTCATTTTCCCCAGAGCAACCGATTTCCTCTCTCTGCGGTCAGTCCACCACCCCCCAAGTTTGAATGTCCGTCCTCTAGCACACCTGTCTGCGGCAGCGATCAGGGGAATGCTGGTCTGCTAGGAGGAACGCTCTCAGTGCTGACAGCATCCTCTACTGTGTATTTCTTGCCTGCACAGCAAAACCAGTGAAATGCAAGATTGAAGTCGACAGTGGCCCCAGAGGCCAGGACTATTTGGTATTTGAAAGCCTGCAACTCAGAGAACCGTTGCCTGCCTGCCTTTCTTCTAGTGTGATTTGAGCAGCATGTGTTCAAGCTAGTTATAAGCAAAAAGACAGCATCCTTATTTGCAGTCCAGAGATCTTTAGTCTATACTCTGTCTTGTACGACTGTCTGTTCTTTGAGTTTTCTGTTGATAATATTCATGCATTTGCCTGTTGTTGCTAGTGAAAGGAAAAAAAAAAAGCTGTAACACTATCAAAATGCCTGCATGCATCATTCAGGGGAGAAGCCGTGAGGTTGTGTTTTACTCTGAGGTGGTTTGTAGCAGACAGGTACCAGGAAAGAGAGAAAGAGGTGATGGGAGAAGGACTCAATCATCTGCCAAAGACAAGCAGCAGGCTTGCTGGGTTGCTCTGGAGTCTAGAAACAATCTGACAGTAGAGCATTTTTACCTCCTTCCTTCCTGCCCCCGGTGCTCACTCCTGCACTGCCTGTCTGCAGAAGGCTCAGCTCAGGTTTCAGACCCCATATAGTCTTTCTTGATTTCCCTGGGGGAGTGAGGAGTGATTTCCTTCATGCTTTTATACCTTGTTCCTCTTTCAGTTAGCCCTTTCATATTGGATACTATCTGTCGCTTTACGTATTTATTCTGTCTGCTCACTGTGTACGATCTTCTCCGCTCACTGTGTACGATCTTCTCCAGGGTAAGTTGTAGATTTTGTTTATTTCTGTATCCTCTGTTCCTAGAATAATGCCTAGCATATAATAGTAATGGTGCTGGTGGTGGTTATGGTGGTGGTGGTGATAGTGATGGCAGCAGTGACATTGACTGTGCTGGTAGTGGTGGTGGTCCTGATGGTGGCAGTCTTGCTGATGCTGTTGATGGTGTTGGTGGTGATAGTGGGAACTGTTCTGAAGGCAGTGATGGTGGTGGTAACAGTGGTGGTGGGAGTGATGTAGTGGTGATGCAGGTGGTGGTGATGCTGATGGTGGTGGGTAGTGGTGATGCTGGTGATAACGGTAGTGGTAATGGTGGAAACAGTGGAGGTTGTCGCATTGATGAAGTGGTGGTGATGGAACCGGCGATGATGGTGGCAATAGCAGTTGTGAAGAGGTGTTAGTGATGGTGACGGTGATGGAGGGGTGGTAACCATAAGGTAGTGGTAGAAGTAGTGGGTGGTACTGGTGCTGGTGGTGACAGCAGGGGTGCTGGAGGTGCTGGGGGTGCTTGGGGTGGTCAGTCACGGTGCTGGTGATGGCAGTGGTGGTGGTGGTCATCATAAAAGGAATGCCGTGGGTAGATTACATTCATCTGATGTTTCCGTGTGTCAGGACCTTTGCGTTAAGTGTTTTAATGTGTATAATCTCACTTAATCCTCACAAAAATGCTTTGTGTTAGGTGGCTGTGTGATTTAGCCCTGGTGGAGTAGTGGTTAAGCTCTATAGCTGCTAACCAAAAGATCAAATTTATCAGTTGCTTCTTGGAAACTCTGTGCGACAGTTCTGCTCTGTCTATAAGGTTGCTATGATTTGGAATCAACTTGATGTCAGTGGGTTTGGTTTGGTTTGGTGTTAAGAGGTCATGTGTTTTAGGTGGCTGTGTGATCTGCTCAAAGGCAAATGGATATCAGAGGGCAGCAAGGCAGAGGCTCCTAGGGTGTGGAAAATCCCATTACCTCAAGTAGCTTGCTTAGACTGCCTTGTGACTGCATTGGAAGTCTAGATCCTTTGTTTGGCCTGCACTGTAAAATTCCTGACACCTGTGTGATATGCTTAAGAATGTTGTTGATGTAACTTGTGTAATCTCTCTACTTGTAACTGTAAATCCCTTAAAAATAACCTTTCCCTTGGGAGCAGGTTTGGCGGTAGTAGCCCCAACTGCTTCCTTTCCTTGCGCATTGAAATAAAGGCACTTGTCCACTCTCCTATCTTGTTCTCTTGCTTATTGGCCAATATGAGTCACAGCAAGTAGAGAGAATCTGGGGTTGGTACGTGGGAACAGCAGCATTAGTCTGCCTCACTTCAGAACCTGTGCTCTTCACTTCGCTAAACCGAGGAAGGAGTAAATGAATGAGACCTCGTGCTGGCAGTGCCAGAGGGCACCTGGAGATACGAAGTCTGCTTCCACAGATCAGAAGCAGAGAGATGGTCTTTATCCTGCTGAATTCTACTTACAGGGTAATCCGCTATCCCTTTAGAACATGTATTTTTTTCAAAGAGCTGATAATCACTGGCCCTGCTGTTTTAGCTCTCGGTGTCACAGAGCCTGGGTGAGTTCGACTTACTAAATCTGTCTGAGGCCAGAACCTCCCCCTGACTGGGCTGCACTTTCTCCAGCCCCTTTGTTCTGATCAAGCCAAGCCTCACAGCTGTTGTGGGTGACATCAGGAGCTAATGAACTTGAAGCAAATAGCACAAAATATGCCAGCAATCTAATTCTAGCTTCAACTACTGCCAGCTATTTAAAGAAAGATGGATGGACTAAAAATGTTTCAGGGTCACTGACCCGCAGAGAGGACCAGTCTGTGGAAGCTACGGCTCTTTAGGAAGCTTGAACAGAATCAGTCGCCATGTGGATGAACTTTTCCATCAGAGGCAGTAATCATTCCCAAGGTTCTTTCTTTTGACACATTTCTGGCTTGAAGGACCCCTATTCGGAGGCTACTTCAAATGCTGTTGGCATGAATACTGAATACCCACTGTAAACCTATCTTCAGGGCCACAGTTTCCCCAAACTTTCAAACCCACTCTGTAATTATTTTTTTTCTTGAGTTCTCTGACTACCAATCTTCCTGGTAGTTCCTTGGTTATATCTCACTTCTGAGGTATAACCAAGGAGCCCATCATTTCCCAAACCCGTAAGCCAGCTAGACTCCAACTGGAGTTTGTCACCTGTGGAAAAAACACTCTTGGTTGACTACTGTAGGCCTCTTACCTGGCAGCGCTGGGTCACACCAATGAGTTTTAACAACTAATACTATCTACTCTTTATATTTTAATTAATTTCAAGTTCTGGGTTACATGAGTCTGTCTAAAATGTACTATAACTAATTCATTTCAAGTCACCTTGTTTCCTCCTAAAAGCAGGAAATATAATACTGTCATGGATTGAATTGTGTTTCCCCCCAAAATGTGTGCAACAATTTGAATAGGCCTTGATTTTTGATATTGTGTGATATTCCTATGTGCTGTAAACCCTGCAGCACTTGTGTTGGTGCGGCAGGACTCAGTGTGTAGATTGTATTGTGTTGTGAAGCAAGCAGAGAGTGTGGGACCTCATACCACCAAGAAGCAGTTCTGGGAGCTGAGCACCTTCTTTGGAAAGGACCCTGGGTCCCTGTGCCTCAGAAGCTTCAGTCCAGGGGAAGGTTGATGACAAGGACCTTCCTCAAGAGCCAGCAGAGAAAGTCGTCCCCCAGAGCTGAGCCCTTAATTTGAACTTGAGGCCTATTGGACTATGACAGGAAAAAGTTTTCATTTTAAAGCCATCCACTTGTGATGTCTCTGTTATAGCGGGACTATGTAACTAAGACAGATATTGTCTCTGTGGATTATAGTTTCACTAAATATTAGTAAAATAGTTACATGGTGACATGGGTGATCTGCATTTGTAGTGTGCAGTTGAAAGTGAAGAACAGTTTTCCCTTCTACAGTGTCAATGTACAAAATATTAAAAAGCAATAGTAATTCTTACCTATCTTTGCTATCTCTACATTATGTCTGGTATACAGATGCTCTCGTTTAGATCTGAGAAATACTTGATATTGTGAGTTGCCTTTAGCTCTGTATGGAAGTACAGACTTCTTGCCTTGAAGCTCACAGATTTTATAGCTGAATATTGAAAATAAAAGCCCACTTTCTGTCGAGTCAGTTTCCTACTCATGGTAACCCCATGTGTATCAGAGTAGAAGTGTTCTGCGTGGGATCGTCCGTGGCTGATTTGGGGAAGTAGATCTCCAGGCCTTTCTTCTGTGGTAACTTGGGGTGGACTCAAACCTTCAACCTTTCTGTTAGCAGCTGCGTGTGTTAACCACTTACTGAATCCAGGGTCTCCACTGTGCTCCAGTTTGATGAGACAAGGGAGGCATAACTGTTTCTGCAAGCAGTCTTAGTCTGAGGAAGATTCAAGACTAAGTCTTCACTCTCTGAATGGCTTCAGAGTTGATATCATCATGTCGTCTCAGAGCTTGAAGAAACCTTAGAAATCACTACAAGACAGATTCTGTCCCATACAGTTGACATTCTCCTTTCTGATCTTTGTAGGGCAATAGTGGTCTACTGAAGCTGGGGCTAGTGGGGGGCATGGAGAGCCAGAGGTCACTCCAGAGCTAGAATGGCCAGCGGGCCCCGGGCCAGTGGTTACCATCGCTGTGGGTGTGTACACCAGTACTTCACTCAGTGAGGTCCTGGGACTCCTGAGGGTGAAGATGGGACCAGGCCTAACATGGCCAGCATGGTAACCACTAGCCACGTGTGACTAAACCGAAAACCAAACCCACTGCTGTTGAGTTGATTCTGACTCATAGCAACACTATAGACTGAATAGAACTGCCCCATAGATTTTCTAGGGAGTACCTGGTGGATTGCCAGCATTTTGGTTAGTATCTGTAGCACTTAACCACTTTTCCACCAGGGTTTCTGCCAGGTGCACCTTGGAAACTCTATGGAGCAGTTCTACTCTGCCTTATAGGGTCGCTATGAGTCAGAACTGACTCATAGGCACTGGGTTTGGTTTACATGTGAATACTAACTAACATGGCTAGTCCCAACTGAGAAGTGCTAAAAAGTGTAAAATACACACTGTGTTTCAAAAAACTGGCATGAAAATAGGACATAAAATGTCTCATTAATAATACTTTATGTTGGAAATAGGCCTTTCTTTGCTATGTTAGTTAGATCATACTCAAATATGGAAGGTTAGAAATCTAATCACTCCGAAGCCATAAAAACAGAACAGATAGAGGAATACACACGCAGTGGAGGTGGGAGACCAGAGGCCGTGTGAGAGCTGTGTACAAGCCAAGGGACCAAGGAACACGTGGGCTTACTGACAAGGAAGCAACTGACACAACTGAGATCCTGCTTTGGGCTTCTAGGCTCCAGAACTGTAAGAAAATAAATTTCTGTTCTTAGCAGCACCAGGCAACTGAGATAAATATTAAAATTAATTTTATCTGTACGTGTTTACTTTTTGATGTGATGATGAGAAAATGAAAAGTCGTACTGGGATTCACATTTGGGTCTTGCATTTTGTTTCTGACTGACGATGCTGACCTAGATACAGCCTTGGTAGGTGTGTGACGGAGGCAGCTGTAGTCATGGGGCCCCAATGCAGAGCAGCAAGAGCAAGAACGAGGCATTTGCATCTCTCAGCTTCAGTGTCTGCATCTGAAAGTCACACATTTAGCCTACAACTGAATTCTAAGTATTGGACAGTGACTTGGATCATTGTTAAGTTCTGCCTCTACAGTGGATGAAACCTGAACTGGGAATCTGATTCCCTCAGTCCTGGTCCTAAATCCACCACTGACCTGTTGGATTATTGTTGCTATTGACAACAAGTTACCTCTAATTCATGGCCTCCTCACATGTAACAAAATGGAATGCTGACGAGTCCTGCATTATCTTCATGGTCAATGGAATGTTTGAATCAATTGTTGCAGCTATTGTATCCGTTCATCTCATCATCTCATTGGGTGGGGGGAAGGGTCTCTTGTTTTTCTTGATCCTCTACTTTATCAAACATGATGTCTTTTTCTATTGGTTGGACTTTCCTGATGCTGTGTCCAAAGTAAATGAGTTGACATCTCCCCATCCTTGCTTCTAAAGAACATTCTGGTTACATTTTTTCTAAGACTGATTGGTTTGTTCTTCTGGTATTCGATATTCTCCACCAATGCGAGAGTTTGAACATGTCAGTTTTTCTTTGGTCTTCCTTTTTCATTGTTCAGCTTTCTCATGCTTATTAGATAACTGAAAAGACCATGATTTTAGTCAGATATACCTTAGCTTTCAAAGACATCTTTGCTTTTTACCAGTTTAAAGAAACCTTTTGCAGTAGATTTGCCTAGTGTAATGCATTATTTGATTTCTTACTGCTGCTTTCATGGGCATTCATTGTTGATCAAAATAGACTGAAATCATTGACAGCTTTAGTTTCTTCCTTCTTCAGCTGTGTAGTTCAGGTAAATCACTGTGAAGAAAGGTTTATGCTCATGTCCAGGTCTGGCACTTGTTATTTTAGAAGGATATAGGAAGCTGGGTATATGAATGTCCTTGGGTTCAACAGAGATAGTGTTTTCTCAGAAAAAACATGACCACATTTGCAAAATCATTCATCTCAGCTCTGTTTTGAGTTGGTTTTGCTGTTTAGATGGACAAGGATAGTAGACATGTGCTGTCATGTGGGATCTTCTGGGAACCACAAAAGAATGGATTGGGCTTGGCAGTGCAGAGTGACCATATATTGGATTCCCCTTATTGTTCTATGCAACTATAGGATATCATCCTGCTGACCTCTGGCTGGAGGAAGGGGAGTGGGTGGAGAGGAAGGGAAAGGAGGCTGTTGGGAGGATGAGACATGTATGGAGCAGAGAGGAACAGTGTGCAGTCACTGGGCAGGGAGAGCAGTGGAAGCTGCATATAGGTGGGCATGTAAATTTATACGGCAATGTACGTTTTCACTCAGTCATAATAAAAACAAAACCAAAAAAAAGGTATACACACACACAAAAAGAAGCAGCATTCTGGCTATATTCTCCCAAGACTCAGTCATATTAAATAAAAAAATAAAAAGAAAAATCCTCCACTCTGCATTCAGTTTCTGTCTCTGGTCAGAGATGGATCCCTTAACTGTGGGTAAGGGAAGTTCTAAGGCTACCCAGGACAACTGTTCAGAGGAACTAGAGAAAGAGAAAGTCGACAGGGCACTGTTGCTTGTTAGCTCTGGCCCAGGAATGAAGGAAACACATAATATCATCCTTTCTTAGGCAGCAGTGGCCCACCTGTGGCTGCTGGTTACGGTACAGCCCAGTGTGGCATTGGCCATGAAAGAAAAACTAAAGGAGAAGGGGTGAAAGAAGAAAAAGGCATCATGAAAGTAAAAGAAGGGCACCCTTCTCTGATGTGACCAGGGAGGAAATATCAAGTCAAGTGTTGTGTCATTTGCAGATAGAATGCATACTCTGCTAATTGAAAGCTGCATATGAGGAACATTTGATATCAATACAATTTACTTAACCAAATTACTGTTATTAGTGAGTAACAATGACAAAGAACTATCCAACATCCACACATTTAATTTCAGTGATTATTATTTACGCGTGATTTATTACCCCCAGTGCAAAGCACAGCTGGAAGGATCACAGAGATGACTCACGATTTCCTAATGCCAAATTTTTGTTTTGTTGTGTTTTGCCAAAATGATGGTTTTATCGGATCCCCAGGATGACAGTTGGCTTCTGATACATGGCTAGTACCAAACGCATTGAGGAAATGCAGGAGCGTTGAATTATAACTTTGTTTCTAATGAGAGGTTCAACCTTCCCTTTGTTCTTAAACAAGAAGCTCAGACGAGAGACTTTGAGAAGGATGGGAGTCTAATACTTCCTTTAAGACAGTAGCTGCAGACTACAAAGAGGACACCATAACACTATGTTGCATTTAAACCACGTGAAATGATTTAATTACAGTATTTCTGTCATTTCTAGGAAGCCTGCTGTCCGAGGCCCACAAAAAATGCACATAGCACATTCTTAAGGAAGCACAAAATAAATTTGCATAATTGCTATGTTCAGGGAGCAGCAGAGCAGAGAGGGTGACATTCTTCTCCTCATAGGTAATTCTGTATTGGGTAGCACCAGTCACCTTGCAGGAGGCCATTCGCTGCCTGTTTCAGATGGAGTTGGACAGTGAACCCTACAACATATCTGTTTAGATAAAATTCTCTTTTATGGAAAACTTGGAAAGTGTAAGTCTACATTAAGTCAGACAACAAACCAAAGCATTAGTAGTAGTCAGCAATAAGGATGGAACAGTTTAGTTAAAATGAATTAAAAGCCATCACGGACTTCTTGAAAGCCAGTTTGAGATTTTCTGTGTTTGTCATTGACGGTGAGCAGTACTTCCAAGGTGAAAATGCTGGAGATTCAGCTGGAGTCTTACTTGTTTGACTGCCCATTGGAGAAGTCCCTGCTGTCTGATGACGGGCATTCCATGGAAAGTGTCTCTACTCATAACCATAGAGGAAAACACAGGCTAAGGGAAAGCCTTCTGCATTCCTAGGGAGATTCCTTCTAAATCCATTGCTTGTGTCTTCACTTGCAATCAGTGAGAACCAGTTGTTATCATATGGATTCTGACTTATAGAGTCTCCGTGCACATTAGAGTAGAACTATTGTCTGCAGAGTTCTCCAATGGCTATTGTTTTGGGAAGTCTTTCTTCCAAGGCACTCCGAGGGCACTTGAACCTCCGACCTTTCAGTTAGCAGTCAAGTGTGCTAACTGTGGACTCAAAGGTGGTAGCTGTAAATCAGAGTCAACTCAGCAGTGGTTTTTGGATTAGTAAGGCCTGTGAATTCATGAGCATTGCCCTTCTCCTTTATCAATTGGTTTTACAGCTTTCTTTTCTTGTATTTTTGACATAGATGCTACATTTTTCTAATCTTTAAATGAATGCAGAGTTTTTTTTTTTTCTAATGGTTAGGGCAAAGACTGCTGCTATCAAACAGTGCTGGCAACAAGGGTGCGTGGTGGAGGTTGAAAGTACTATGCTTTCCCCAATAATCCACATCTGCTTAGTGTTCAAACCACCTCAGTAAACATCAGTCCAAGGAAAGCAGTGTGCTTGCTATGCAAACCAACATTCAAGGTGATTTCTTCAACATCCCTCTTCCCAGCCAGGTTGTCACCAGGCCCCTCTGTCACCAAGCTTTTCCTCTTTGGAAGTTAGAGACCTAGCACTGCTTGCAACTGAAGAACTTCACATGAACTGACCTGTGGCTCCCCAAAATATGTGTTATAAATCATAACCACTGTGCCTGTGACTATAATCTCATTTGGCAATTGCTTGTCATTGTTACATTAATGAGGACTATCAGCGTAGTATCTTGAGACAATTTCTTTTGAGATATAAAAGGAACAGATTAAGAAAGTAAAGAGGCAGAGATGGGAGAAGACAGATGGTCCGATGAAGATCACCAAAGAGCCAAAAAATAGAAACTGAAGAGACAAAGACTTTCTCCTAGAGCTGACAGAGAAAGAAAGCCTTCATCTAGAGCTGGAACCTAGAATTCTGACTTCTAGTCTCCTGAACTGTTAGAAAATAATAAATTTCTGATGGTTAAAGTCACTTCTTGTACTTCTGTTATAACAGCACTTGATAAGTAAGACAGGACCAGCTTCTAACCTGCCACCTTTTGTAAACTCTAGGTCTCAGGGAAACCCCAAACTAAAGCTATTTTTAGATATGCTAGCCCTGCAAGGCTGTCATTTGTCCTAATTTCCTAATTTTCCCCAGTAAGATTATCTTTTATAAATTCAGAAAATTTGAAAAGTGAATTCCTTTTTATGCAAGTTAAACTACCTTGCCCTTTCAGTGCCCCGGCTTGTCACATCAAATCTCTAACTTAGTTGGTTATTTCTATTCCTAGATTTTAGCATAAATTCATCGATATTTTTGCAAGCAGTTTATCTTGAAGATAGCAATTTTTTGGCTAGGACACTGACATAGGAATAGTAGACTTTGCGTTTAATCCCAGCTCTGTAGTAAGAATTATCTGTGGTGACTGATGGCAGTTTCTGAACAAATGTAGACTTTAGTTCACTGGTGGGTGATGAGAAGGCATTGTTTCCACCAATGTCATAGCTGTGATGTAGAGATGAATTAGATTTTTGAAAGAATTGGGAGCTTCTAAAGGAGGTCCCAAATTTGAAGAAAAGGCTCATAATCACCATTCTATTGACTCTAAATCTCTTTTACCCTAAACCTTTGTTCTGAGTAATACAACAATAATATTTAATTGTGGTGATTTCTTTAAAATGCTACAAGATTCCAAAATCTGTCCTGTGACCTTCAAAATGCATCTAGGATAGTTTCACTATTAAGTGTACATATTTGCATTCTAGATCTTTGGACAAATAGGGATGACATTAACTCTATCAAAATATGTAATGAATAAAAACATGTGTGGAGAGTTCATTCCCTATAACAAAAGAGTGTTCTAGTTCTCTCCTAGACACAAACACACACACACTGTCTGTGACACACGGTGAGAAAATAAAAGATAGAACTTTCTTCTCCATCAATATCCCAACAGATTGATTTCTTCTGTTCATTTTACGATAGACAATATTTCACAAAATTTTGTTATATAGACACTAATCATCCAATTCTCTCTCCTTGTGTCTATATATATAATAGATATAGACATATAAAATGAGAAAATCATCTTTACAATTTACAAAATAAACATTCCTCATCTTGAATTTTTAGCTCTAAAGTCTCAGATGGTTCTCCCTGAATATCTGTATTTTACACTACACTAACTGCTTATTATAGGCTACAGCTCTTGAGCAGCACGTGACTCTTAACTTACAAGTTTCTTTTAGAGGAATATAATTTTTTTCTATCCCAGCCCAGTGCCATTCTTTCAGAAAAATAGTTTATTTTATTATTTTTTAAGTTTGTATTAAGTGAAAGTTTACAATTCAAGTCAGCTTGTCACGCAAAAACTTATGGAGGTGGGGCCAAGTGGCAGACTAGCTTCCCATGATCCTTCTAATAATGAAGACTCAAAGGAAAATATGAATCAATTATATATGACATTCTTTGAGTCCTGAGAATCAAAGGGAAAACTGAGAAAGAGAAAAGAGTGACAGGGAAGGGAGAGTAGGTCCAAAAGTACCTAGGACTGGCCAGACCTAACCTGCTGGACATTGGCTGGAGTTAACTTGGTGAGTAGAGTGGTAGCATTTGGACAGTGGTCTTCCTCATCAAGAGAAACTGAACAGAAGCAGAGAGTACCCTTGCACCTCTAGAACAAGTGAAAGATGGCACTTGATTGACAAAAATTAAAGCGACTTGCATCTAACCTACCATGTGTGGATCTAAAACTTTCCTACAAGATAAACCTCTCTCCCTTTTCTGAGTGCTTCCTGTTTGCTTCTCTGGACTGTGACTCAATGCTAGAGTTTGACACTATTAACTGAGCCAGAAGTAGGACTCTTTATGTACACCCTGAGCCATTCTAGATGTGGAGAATGAATATTTTAACAAACAAGGGAAAGGAGAAAAAAAAAAAAATCTGTCAACTCATCAGAGGTAGAAATTCAGGGAGGAAACAGTTCCTTTTGAACAAACATAAGGGACACACCTTCCTCACAGACATTCAGGGTCAACTATCAGCCCCCTATCATTCTCAGCATATGTAGTCAGGTATCTGTGCCTACACTAATCGCCTGTGATCATCAAGGAATGTAGGGGAGAGTCTGAACCACAGACTTTCTGACTAACTACCTGAACACCTGAGCTTAATCCACACAAGACAAGTAAATGAACTCATAGGCTTGCATGCCTAATAAAAGCTATAATCACCTGGCTATAGGACATTAGAGCCTCAAAGGTACAAACAACCCTAGGAGCACACAAAACCAGCCTATTTGGATATTTCAAAACAAAACAAGAAGCTAGAACACAGTTGGTAAGCATAAAATAAATAAATACAACTTACTGATGGCCTGGAAACAACCAAACCAAACTCACTGTCATTAAGTTGACTCTGACTCACAGAGACCCTATAGACAGAGTAGAATTGCCCCACAGAATTTCCAAGGAGCACCTGGTGGGTTTGAACTACTGACCTTCTGGTTAGCAGCCATAGCACTTAACCACTATGCCACCAGGATTATCCTGGAAACAACAGCCCATATTAAATCACTTAAAGGGCCAGACCACAATGGCTTCAGAAATCTCCCAAAACAAAGAATAAAGAAAATTTTCAAATCAAAACTACGATACAATAACCTCTCATCCCAGCAAGGTTGGCCATGATCCAAAAGACACAAAACAACAAACGCTGGAGAGGCTGTGGAGAAATTGTAACTCTCCCACACTGCTGGTGGGATGCCAAATGGCACAACCTCTCTGGTAAGCAATCTGTCGCTTCCTTAAAAACCTGGAAATAGATATATCACTTGACCCAATAATTCCACTGCTTGAAATATACTCTACAAAATGAAGGGCATTCAAACCAACAGATACATGCACGCAAGTATTTGTTGCAGCACAGTCCACAATAGCAAAAAGTTAGAATCAACCCAGATGCCCATCAACAGATGAATGGCTAAGCAAACTATGGTATATATACTCAATGGAACACTATGCTGTGCTAAAAAACAATGACAACTTTAGAAAACACCTCATAACATGGTCTCAGTTGGAAGAGATCATGCTGAGTGAAATTAATCAGTGTCAAAAGGACAAATTTTGTACGAGACCCCTGTTATAAGGACTTAACAAGAGAATTATCCACAGAAGAAAATGACTGTGTTAGCTACATGGGTGTGTGTGGGGGGGCTGAGGGTTTATCATAGATGAGATAACTGATAGATGTTAGAAATTATATTCTTTCACTGTAATTAATAATTTTTTTTAAAGAGAACCAGCATCTCTGTGAGCTTGAGCCCAGAAGAACTGAGTGGTCTTCAATAACCACCACCTACCACTCTGACAAGGATCACAACAAAGTCCAAGACACAGCAGAAGAAAACTGCAGAACAAAATTCAAATTCATGAAAAAAGACCAGACTTACTGGTCTGACATAGACAGGAAGAACCCCTGAGACTATGGACTCTGGACACTCCACTCACCCAGGACTGAAACTGCTCCTGAAGTCCACTTTCTAGAGGAAGACAGATGGGCCTATAAAACAAACAAGAACATGCATGAGAAATGTGCTTCTTAGTTCAATCAAGTATATGAGATCAAATGGGCAACACTCGGCCAAAAGAAAGATGAGAAGACAGAAAGGGACAGGAATTGGATGAATGGACACAGGGAATGTAGGGCAGAAAGGGCGAGCATGCTGTCACATTGTGGGATTGCAACCAATATCACAAAATAATATGTGTATACATTTTTGAATGAAAAAAAGAGAAATTTTTCAGATGAAGTCACCTTCCTAGAATTACTGGAGGTAGAATATAAAAGATTAATATTTAGAACTTTTTAAGAGATCATGAGGAGATGAGGCAAAAATGCAGCATAGCATAATGATGACTTGAACAGGCTGCAAGAAGGCACACAGAGACAGGAAATAGAAATACAGAAAATTAATAATAAAATTACAGAATTATGCAACTCAATAGAAAGCCAATGGAGCAAAACTGTGGCAATGGAAAGCTGAATTACTGGTATTGAAGATAAAGCATATGACAACAACATATGTGAGGAAAAGATCAGCTAAAAAAATTTTATGAAATGAAGATGCCCTAGGAATTAGGAGAGACTCTGTCAAGAGCAATAATTTGTGAGTGATTGGAGCACCAGAACAGGGAGAATAGAGAGAATTATTGAAGATTTATTGACAGAAAATGTTCCTGATATCATGAAAGATGAGAAAGTATCTAAGATGCTCATTAAACTCCACACAAGGTAAACCCCAAAAGAAAGACACCAAGGCATATTGTAATCAAATTTGCTGAAGCTAAAGATAAGAAGACAATGTTTAAAAGCCAGTCAACGTTTAAAAAGGCTAGGAATAAACAAAAAACAATCTGAGAAGGGCAGTAATTATGCTAAACTTGGACTACTCAGCAGAAACTATGTAGGCAAGGAGGCAATGAGATGACATATACAAAAGCCTTGAAGAAAAAAAACTGCCAGCCAAGAATTACACATCATGCAAAAATGTCTCTCAAATACAATGGCAAAATTAGGGCATTTCCAGATAAACAGAAATTTAGAAAATTTTCAAAAACCATACCAAAATTACAAGAAATATTAAAGGGAGTCCTTTGGTTAGACAATCAATAACATCAGATAACAACCCAAGATGAGAATGTAGCATAGAGCAACTAGTTATCAAGACAGAGAAATCACAAATGTAAATTGTAGACAAAACACCGAAAGTAAGGAAATAGAGAAGTTATTGTGTAAAAGATGACAATATTGTAACAAAAAACAGCAACTTACAAAAATGTAGTCACAGATCTTTCAGATGGAAAGTGAAGGCAATACAAAGAAATAAAGCACTGGTATAAATTTAAAAAAGCAGGGGTGACCACAAAGGGGTAACCACAAAGGACATTAACAATCTTACACATAATAATAATAAAAAAAAACAAGAGACTATGAAGTCTCAGCAAATACCAAATCAAAAACAATTAAAAAATGAAAATAAAACACATAAAGAAAAATGACTCAGCACAGAAAATTATGGATAACAAAGTAATTGTCTACAATGCACAAAAAAGACATCAAAATGACAGTGCTAATCTCATACCTATCAATAAGTAGGTTGAATGGAAACATATTAAAAGATGGAGAGTGGCAGACTGGACTGAAAAACATGATCCCTATGCTGGCTGCAGAAGACATTCCTTAAAGACATGAACAAACTAAGAAGCAAAAGGTGGAAAAAAATATATGACGCTAAGAACATTAAAAAAACAGCAGAGTGGCAGTATTCTTTCTGATAAAATAGACTTTAAAGTAAAATCCACCTCATTGGATAAGGCAGAACATTATAAAACTATTACAGGGCCAACATGTCAGGAGGACATAACAATATAAAATATCTACACAGTCAACAACAGGCTCCAACATACATAAAACAAACTCTAAGTGCAGTGAAAACAGAAAAAGACAGCTTGACGATACTAGTAGGTGACTTTGGCACACCATATTCAGTGAAAGAGGGAACATCCAGAAAAAAGCTCAATAAAGACATAGAACATTCATATGCTACGATCAACCAACTTGACCTCATACAGTGCACTCCACCCGACAGCAGTCAAGTATACTTTCTTTTCTAGCACACACAGAACAATCTCCAGAAGCGATCACATATTGGGCCATGAAGCAACGCTTAACAAAATTCAAAGTACTGGGATATTACAAAGCATCATTTCAGACCATGAAGCCATAAAAGTGGGAATCAATAACATAAAAAGGAGGAAAACATCAAACACATGGAAACGGAACAGCACCTTGCTCAAAAACTACTGAGTGATAGGATAAATCAAGGATGGAATAAAAAAATTTACAGAATCAAATGAGAATGAAAACATAGCCTAGCAGAACCTTTGGGACATAGCAAAAGCAATGCTCAGAGGTCAATTTATCTTTTAAAAAATACAAAAAGATAAAAGAGCCTAAATCAAAGCAGTAACCCTACCACTAGAACAGGTAGAAGAGAGCAACACAAGAACCCAGAAGAATGCAAACAATAAAAATTAGAGCAGAACTAAATGAATTAGAGAATAGAAAAAAGAATGAGAGAGATAACAAGACCAAAACCTGGTTCTTTGAAAAGATCAACAAAATCAATAAATACTTGGCCTAACTGACAAAGAGAAACAGGAGAGGAAACAAATAACCCAACCAAGAAATAATGAGATTGGTAATATCACAACAGACTCAACTGAAATTTAAAAAAAATCAAAACTGAATATTAATGACAAACTGTACTCTGACATATTTGGAAACCTAGAGGAAATGGACAAATTTCTAGAAACACACCAGTTACCTAAACTAACACAAATGGATGTAGAACGAGTAAATAAACCCATTAACAAAAGACTAGATTGAAAAGATAATTAAAAAACTCCCAACCAAAAAAATCCTTGACCTCGATGACTTCATTGGAGAATTCTACCAATTTTTTAGAAAAGTGTTAATACTGCTATTACTAAAGTTATTTCATAGCATACCAAAACAAAAGTAATAATAATTCATTGTGACCAAGTGGAAATCATGCCAGGGATGTCGGGATGGTTAAACATTAGAAAAACAATCAATGTTCTCAACCACATAAATAAAACAAAAGACAAGAATCACTTACTTTTATCAACTGATACAAGAAAAGCATTTTACAACGTCCAATACCATTTATGTTAAAAAGTCTCTGTATCGTTAGAAGGGAAATTCCTCAACATAACAAAGGGCATTTGCACAAAGCCCACTGCCAACTCCTCCTAAATAGAGAGTCTGAAAGTATTGCCTTTAAGAACAAGACAAGGTTGCCCTTTGTCATCACTATCATTCAATAGTGTGTTGGAAGTTCTAGCCAGAACAATAACAGACAAGATAAAGAAATAAAAGTCATCCAAGTAGGTAAGCAAGGAGTGAATGTGTCTTTATTTGCAGAAGAGGTGGTCTTATATACAGAAAACCCTAAACCCTAAAGAATCCACAAAATATCTACTGGAACCGACAGAAGAGTTTGGAGAGTATCAGGATATAAAAAACAGCTGAATTACTTTACACAGACAAAGAGAACATCAAGAAGAAATCATGGAATCAATACCATTTTCAATAAAGAAAACCAAGTCAAACTAAATATATTGCTGTTGAGTCAATTCCAACTCATGGTGACTCTGTAGGTCAGAACGGAACTACCCCACAGAGTTTCCAAGGAACACCTGGTGGATTTGAATTTCCAACCTTTTGGTTAGCAGATGTAGCACTTAACCACTGTACTAACAGGACTCCTACTAATCAGGAATAAATCTAACCAGGGATATAAAAGACCTATACAAAGCAAATCATGAGACACTATTGCAACTAAAAGTGGAAAAATCTGTTACTTGTGGATAGGAAGACTCAACATCATGAGAACAATTATTCTACCAAAAGCTATCTATAGATACAATGTAACCCCAATACAAATGCCAATGGAATTTTTAAAAGTGATATGGAAACAAATTACCAATTTCATATGGAAAGGGAAGAAGTCCCGGGTTAGTAAAGCTTTACTAAAGAAGAGCGAAGTGTGAGGCATCACACTACTTGACTACAGAACCTATTACAGTGCCACAGTAGTCAAGACAGCCTGGTATTGTACACAAACAGATACATAGACCAGTGGAAGAGAACTGAGAATCCAGACATCAAACCATCCACCTATAGCAGCTGACATTTTACTAATGCCCAAAGTCCATAAACTAGCTAGGGAAAAGAATCTCTTTAATAAATGGTGTTGGTATAACTGGATATTCATCTACAAAAGAATCAAGCAAGACCTATATCTCACACCGTGGATGAAACTAACTCAAAATGGATCAAAGACCTAAAATATCAAATCTAAAATAATAAGAAAAAAATAGGAACAATGCTGGGAGTCCTACTACAGGACACACACTGACTACAGAAATTTAGTAACAACACACAAAAACCAGAAGACAAAATAGGTAACTGAGAACTCTTAAAAATCAAATGCTTATGCTCATCCACAGACTTCACTAACAGAGTAAAAAGACAGCCTGAAGATTGAGAAAGAAATTGGCCACCACAAATACAATCATTGTCTATTCTATAATCTGAAAGATACTGCAGAACACCACTAATAAAAAGACAAAGAACACAATTTAAAAATGGGCAAGTCATATGAGCAGACGCTTCACCAAAGAAGTCATCCAGGACACTAACATACACATGAGGAAATGCTCAGGACCATTAGCCATTAGAGAAGTTCAAACCAAAACTAGGAGATGCTATCATGCCTCAACAAGAAGGGCATAAGTCTAAAAACCGATGAAACAAGAAATGCTGAAGAGGATATGGAGACACTGGAGCATTTATACACTGCTGATGGGAATGTAGACTGGTACCATCACTTTGGAAATCCATTTAGCACCGTCTTAAAAGCTAGAAACAGAAATACCATAGAATCTAACAATCTCGCTCCTTGGAATATACCCCAGAGAAATAAGGGCTGACACACAAATAGATACATGCACACCAATGTTTATTGCAGCACTGTCCACAATAACAAAAGGATGGAACTAACATAGGTGCCCATCAGCAGATAAATGGATAAGCAAACTGTGGTACATTCACACAATGGAATACTATGCAATGATAAAAACAATGATGATACTGAGAAACATCTCACAACATGGAGGAATCTGGAAGGCATTATGCTGAATGAACTTAGTCAGTTAGAAAGGACAAGTATTTTATGAGACCTCTATTATAAGGATTCAAGAAATTGTGTAAACTCAGAGGAAAACAATCTTTGATGGCTACACAGGTGGTGAGGGAGGGAGTGGGTATTCACTGATTAGACAGTAGACAGGAATCAGGTTAGGTGGAAAGAGTGGCAGGGTGTAGTAGTGGAGAGGTCAGCACAGCTGGAATGTACCCAAACTAAGAGGTTTCCTAAACGTAGCCTAACACTTTGAAGGACAGAGTAGCAGGAGCAGGAGTCTGGGGAGGGGACATCTAGATCAATTAGTGTAACAAGTTTTTTAAGAAAATGTTCTGCATCTATCATTTTGGGAAGTGGCGGCTGGGGTCTTAAAAACTAGCAAGCAGCCATCTAAGTTGTGTCAACTGGCCCCAACCCATCTGGAACAGAGGAGAGTAAGAAACATCAAAGAAATAAGGAAAATATGAGGGGCCTAAGGAGGGACCACACAGTCCAGAGACTACATGAATGTGAGACCAGAACTGGATGGAGTCCAGCCACCACGTTTCTCCTGCTCCATCTGGGACTCTTTCTGGATTCCCGATAAGGACTGTCATAGGTGGTAGCTGGGCACCATCTGGTTCTTCCGGTCTCATGCTGATGCAGTCTCTGGTTTATGCAGGCCTTTCTGTCTCTTGGGCTCATCTTTGCCTTTTGTCTTTGATATTATTCATTCTCTTTTGCTCAAGGTGGGTTGAGACTCATTGATACCTCTTACGTACTTGCTAGCTTTAAGCCCAGATACCACTTACCAAAGCAAAATGCAGAACATCTTCTTGATAAACTTGGTTATGCTTACTGACTTAGATGTCCCCTAAAACCATGTCCCTGGACCCCTACACCTGATACTCTGCCCTTCAATGTCTTTGGTTATACGAGGAAATTCCTTAGCTTTTGGTTTAGCCCAGATGTGCTTCTCTGATGTATGTTGTTCCTCCATTCGCTGGAAGTAATTATTGTCTCCAGCCTAATTAGTGGATACTCTACTCTCCACCTTTGTAACCATTTGTTATGGATTTAATAGTGTCCCTCATAAAGCAGGTGTGTAGCCATTTGGCTAGGCCATGATTCCAAGTATTGCGTGATGCTCCTATGTATTGTAAATCCTGCTCTATGATGTTAATGAGGGAGCATGGGCAGTGGTTGTGTTAGTGAGACTCAGTCTATAAGAGTGTCTTGTGATATGATCCCAGGTCACAGAAGATGCCATATGATCTGGAAATGATGTCTGCTTAAGACCTGCAGAACCAGAAGGTGCCTGGGCACCACCAATGACTACCCTGACAGGGAATACAATGTAGAGTTCTTCATGTAGCAGGAGAAAAATGGGTGCACAGAACTAGAACTCTATTAGTAAGACCAAACCTGATGGTCTGACAGACTGAAGGGTCATCTGAGGGCATGATGCCCGGACTCTGTCAGCCCAGAGCTAAAATCAGCACCAAAGCCAACTCTTCAAAACAAGGATTGGACTGCACATAGGGTTATGCTGGTGAAGTGTGTGCTTCTTGGCTTAAACAATACATGAAGCTGTCTGAGCAGCTCCTGTAGAGAGACAGGGTGAGAAGGTGGAGCGGGGCAGGAGTTGGTTGAATGGGTGCTGGAAGAACAGGCTGGGAAGGATGAGGGTGCCGTCACAAGTTAGGGGGAGCAGCTAGAGGTGCATAGCTGTGTGTGAGGGGTTTTATATGACAAATTGACTTGAATTGTAAACTTTTATTTAAAGGAAAATGAAATATTACAAAAGAAAACTATCAACTGCACAATATTAAAAAGAAGTGTGTTGTGTCTTGAGGCCATCTCTTGGCATATAAAGGAAAGGAAAATAAACAGAGTGTGGGAAACCTCGTACCATCCAGAAAGATGCGGCGCCTGGAGCAGAGCACGTCCTTTGGACCTGGGATCCCTGTGCCTCAGGAACTCCCAGTCCAGGGCAAGACTGACAGCAAAGACATTCCTCAGAGCCGACAAAGAAAGACTGCATTTAGACTTTTAGCCTACTTTTCTGTCAGAAAATGAATTTCTCTTTGTTAAAGCCATCCACTTGTGGCACGTCTGTTATAGCTGCGCTAGATGCCTAAGATCCCATCAAAGACTGTTTTCTTGAGTCCTTACAGTAGTGGTCTCATACAATATTTGTCTTTTTGCAATTGACTAATTTCAATCAGCATAATGCCTTCCAGATTCACTTTATATTTCCAAAATTTGGCATTGTTCTTTATCTTTACATAGTATACCATCGTGTAAATATAATTGGTTTATACATTTATAAGCATCTAGGTTGATTTCTATCTTTTTTGCTATTGTGGATAGTGTCTTGATGAACACTGGTGCACACTCATCTATTCGTGTGCCAGCTCTTATTTCTCTAGGATATAGTCCAAGAAGCGAGATTGTTGGATCATATAGTATCTTTTCTTAATTTTTATGTTTGTCATTGCATTTTAAGTGAAAGTTTACAATTTGAGACAGTTTGTCATACACAAACTTACAGATTTTGCCATGTGACCCTAGCCTCTCTCCCCACAGTGTGACAGCACACTTCTCCCCCAAATGTATTTCCTGTGTCCATGATCAGCTTCTCTCTCTTCTTTTCTCTCCTTTGTACAGGAGCTGCCCAGTCCCTGTATCTATTTAAGGTAAGAAGCACACACTTCATCAGTATGACAATTAAGTTCACAAACTTGCCACAGTACCCTTAGGTTGGCAGCACTGTACAAACAACTAGGTAAGGTTTCATAACCTTGTCATACCAGTGTCTCGCAGCTCGTTCATGTCAACATGTGATGGTACCCTGTTGAGTGGCATCCATTATCATTGTTGCATGTTTTTGTCTGCCATTGTGAGAATGTTGGAGCTTGAATTAGAGCAGAATAAACATTAACTTTCTTGTTAAACTTGGCAAGAGTAGAAATGAAATCAGCGACATGTTAGTCCAATTTATGGGGATGATGCCATGAAGAAAATGGCAGTTTGCAAGTGGATTAAAGCTTTTTCTGAGGGCAGAGAAAGTATCAATGATGAGGAGAGGTCAAGGCTGCCAGTAACAAGCAGAACTGATGAAAACATTGCAAAAATTCATCAAATTGTGCGCCAAAACTGTCAGTTGACTGTGAGAAGCATACCAGACCAAGTAGACATTGATAGACAAGCAGTTATGAAAATATTAACTGAAAACCTTGGCATGAGAAGGGTGGTGCAAAAATGATCCCAAAGGAGCTCACCAATTTTGTTCAAAAGCAAAGGAGAGTCAAAGTTTTCCAAGAGCACTTGGAAAGGCAAGATGATGCTTTACACCATGTTATCACTGGTGATGAAATATGGGTTTACCAATATGATCCTGAAACAAAGCATCAAAGTGTACAATGGAAGTCAGCCAATTTTCCATGACCAACAAAGTTTCGTCAGCCCAAATTGAGTCAAAAGAATGTTGCTGAACAAAAACAATGTTGCTGAACGATATCAGAGGGTTTGTTTATTATGAATTTGTACCAGCTGGACAAACAGGTAACCAAGTTTACTATTTGGAAGTGCTGAAAAGGCTGCATGAAAAAGCTAAACAAAAACAACTTGAAGTTTTAGCCAACCACCCATGGCTCTCGCATTACAACAATGGACTAGCTCACACAGCACTGCCCGTGAGGGAGCTTTTAGCCAGTGACCAAACATCTGTGTTGGAACACCATCCCTACTCCCCCGATCTGGCTTCCAGTGACTTTTTTCTTCACCCAAAGATAAAGGAAATATTGAAAGTAAAACATTTGATGACATTGAGGACATCAGGGGTAATATGACAACAGCTCTGATGGCCATTCCAGAAGGAGTTCCAAAGTTACTTTGAAGAGTGGTCTTGCTTTGAAGGGTGGACTAGCTGCTGGAGTCAGTGCACAGCTTCCAAGGGGGGTTCTTTGAAGGAGACCATAGTCATATTCAGCAATGAGGTATGTAGCACTCTTTCTAGGATAAGTTCATGAATGTAATTGCCAGACCTCGTGTGCTCTATAGACCAGTTCAATCCTTGTTTGAGGAGCTGGCTTCCTGAATGGTTTAAGTTCTGGGCTAACAGAGAGTCCAGGGATTATGCCTTCCAGAAACTCTGACAGACCCTCCAGTCTGTCAGACCATCAAGTCTGGTATTTTATCAGAGTTCGAGTTGTTCACCAGACCTTTCTCCTACCCCATCAGGGGCTCTTTGTTGAGTTCAGTGAGGGCAGTCTTCAGTGGTGGTTGAGTACCATCAAGTTCTTCTGGTCTCATGCTGACGTAATCTCTGGTTTATGTAGTCCTTTCTGTTTCTTGACTCTCATTTTCCTTGTATGTTTGATGATCTGCTTTCTCCTTTGCTCCAGGTGGGTTGAGACCAATTGAAGCTTCTTTGATGGCTACTTGTTAGCTTTTAAGACCCCAGATGCCAGCTGCCAAAGTAGGATTCCTCAACATTTTAATAACCTTTGCTATGCCAATTGACCTAGATGTTCCCTGAAACCACAGTCCTCAGACCCCGTGACCCCATTACTCTGTCCCTTGAAGTGATTGATTTTATTCTGAATACTTCTAAGCTTTGGGTTTAGTCAATTTTTGCTGACTATTCCTCTACTGTGTATTGTCTGTCCCTTCACCTAAAGTAGTTCTTTTCTATTATCTAATTAGTAAATACCTCTTCTCCTCCCATATCTCTCATAGCTATCAAAGAATCTTTTCTTCTGTGTTTAAATCTTTTAGTGAGTCCTTATAAGAGTGGTCTCATACAATATTTGTCCTTTCGCAATTGACTAATTTTACTTGGCCTAATTTTAATGCCTTCTAGATTCTTCCATGTTATGAGATGTTTTCCAAATTTAACATTGTTTTTTATCATTGAACTTTCCGTTGTACGAATATGAGGACTGCCAATTAAGTTCGCGAACTCATCCTAGAAAAAATGCTACATGCTCACTGCTGAATATCACTATGGTCACTGTCATGGATTGAATTGTGTCCCCCCAAAAAGCATGTGTAGAAATTTGGCTGGGTTGTGATTACAGGTACTGTGTGATTGCCCTCCACTTTGTGATTTTCATATGCTATATGTTAAAGAAGATTAGGGTGGGAATATAAATTGCTTCCTAAGGTTACCTTCCTGCTCCGTTGTAAAAGGAGTTTTCCTGGAGCATGGCTCTCATCACCTTTTATCCTAGAAGAGATAAAAGGAAAAGGAAGCATGCAGAGAGTTAGGAACCTCACACCATCAAGAAAGCAACACAAAGAGTAGAGCATGTCCCTCAGACCTGAGATTCCTGCTCTAAGATGTTATCTGACCAAAGACTGACAAAAGGCAAGGACTTTCCTCCAGAGCTGACAAAGAGGGAAAGCCTTCCCTTGGATCAGTCGCCCTGAATTCGGTCTTTTAGTCTAATGGACTGTGTAAGAGTAAACTTTTCTTTGCTAAAGCCATCCACTTTTATTTCTGTTAAAGCAGCAGCACCTGACTAAAACAGTCACCTTCAAATACTTCCCTTGGAAGCTACTCACTGATGTCAGGGCCTAGTTCACACTTCAAAGCAATTTTGAAACTCTCTTCCTGGAATGGCCATCAGAGCTGTCATTGTATCACCCTTGGTGTCCTGAATGTCATTAAGATATCTTCCTTTCAGCATTTCCTTTATCTCTGGGTAAAGAGAAAAGTCATTGGGGGCCAGATCAGGTGACTAAGGAGGGTGTTCCAGTACAGTTATTTGTTTACTGGCTAAAAATTCCCTCATGGACAATTATACAGTTAAGTTTGTAAAGTTGCCACTGTGCCACCATGCACAATGGACATTCTAGAAAGAGTTTCAAAATTGCTTTGAAGGATGGACTAGGCGCTGGTATTGGTGCATAGCTCCCACGGGTGCTTTGAAGGTGACCATAATAATACTCAGCAATGAGACATGTAGTACTTAGAACCATTAAGTTCACAAACTTATTTATTGATCCATTCTTCCATTGATGGGCACCTATGTTGATTCCATCTTTTTGCTACTGTCAACAGTGCTGTAATGAACATTGCTGTGTATGTATCTATTTGAGTAACAGCTCATATTTCTATAGTATGTGTTCCACAAAGTGGAGTCACTGGATCGTATGGTATTTCTATTTCTAGGTTTTTAAGAAAGCACTAAATCAATTTCAGAAAGATCGTGCCATTTTATGTTCCCACCAATAGTGTGTAAGTGTTCTACTCTCTCTACAGCTTCTCCAACATTTACTAGTGTTTTTTGCATTAATGCAGTCTTGTTGGGGCTAGATGATATCTCATTGTTTTGATTTGAATCACACTAATGACTGATGATCATTAGCATTGCCTCATGTCTGTTAGTTTCCTGTATGTGTTCTTTGGTGAAGTTCATGTTCATATCCTTTGCCCATTTTTAACTGGGTTGTCTTTTGGTCATTGAGGTTTCACAGTAATTCACAGATTTTAGAGATTAGACACTAATCAGATTTGTTTTAGTCAACATTTCTTTCCCAGTCTGTAGGTTGTCTTTTTACTCTTTTGGTGAAGTTTTTGGATGAGCATAATTTTTTGACTTTTAGGAGTTCCCATTTATCTATTTCCACTTCTAGTGTTTGCGCACTATCAGTAATGCTTTGTATTCTGTTTAGGCTGTGTGTTTGGGCCCCCAAGGCTGTCTCTATTTGATATTCCCACATCTTTACTGCATTAGATCTTATATTTAGGTGTCTGATCCATTTTGAGTTAGTTATTGTATATCGTGTGAGATATGGGTCTTGTTTCCTCCTTTTACAGGTGAATATCTACTTACGTCAGCACCATGTTTTAGAGATTGTCTTTTCCACAATTAACAGTTTGGGCCTTGATCATATATCAGCCTCCCTTAGGTGGATGATTTGGTATCTGGATTCTCAGTTTTCTTCTTTTGGTCTATATATCTGTTTTTGTATCAGTACTAGGCTGGTGGTTGATTACATTGATCATTTTTCTAACGTTGACTGTTCCTGCATCCCTGATATGAATTCCACTTGGTCATGGTGAATTACGTTTTTGACATAGTGTTGCATTTTGTTGGCCAGAATTTTGTTGAGGATTTTTGCATCTACAGTCATGAGATACATTGATACATTATTTTCCTGTTTAGTGGTATCTACCTGGTTTCTGTATCAGGATTATACTGGCTTCATATAATGAGTTTGGGAGTATTCCATTCTTTTCTGTGTCGTGAAATATATTTAGTAATAGTGGTGTGAACACTATGCTGGAAGTTTGGTAGAATTCTCAAGTGAAGGCATCAGGGCCAGGGCTTTTTTTTGTGGAATGTTTTTGAATCACTTTTTCAATCTCTTCTTTTGTTATGGGTTCATTTACATGTTCTATCTTTGTGTTAGTTTAGGTAGATAGTGTGTTTTCCAGAAATCTGTCCATTTCCTCTAATTTTTTCAAAGTTGGTTTTCTCAAAATTTTTCGGGTTATTTGATTCCTCTTCTGCTTTTCTTTTGCCAGTTTGGGTAGTGTTTATTGATTTTGTTGATCTTTTCAAAGAACCCGCTATTAATCCTGTTAACTCAATAATTTTTGTGTTCTCTAATTCATTTAGTTCTGCTCTCATTTTTATTACTTGCTTTCTTCTGGTTGTCAAGCTGTTCTTTACTGCTTTCCTGAACTTGCTTGAGTTACAAGGTTAATGCTTTGATTCAGGCCCTTTGTTCTTTTTTGGATGTGTGCATTTATTGAGGAAGAAATGACGCATGAGCACCGATTTTTTGTGTGCCAAAGGATCTGGTAGGATGTAATTGTCATTTCCACTTGATTCTTTGAATTCTTTATTCCATCCTTGAATTCATTTATAATCCAGTAGTTTTCAAACAGTGTGTTGCTTACTTTCCACATATTTGATTTTCTTTCTTGCTTTTCTGTCATTCCTTTCTATTTTTATGGTTTTATGGTCTGAAAAGATGCTTTCCAATATTACCATGGTTTGGATTTTGTTAAGGCTTGCTTTGCTGTCTAACATGTGATTAATTTTGCACAATGTTCCATATGCATTGGAAAAGAAAGTATACTTGAATGATGTTGGGTGCAGCATTCCATGTATGTCTTTGAGGTCAGGTTGGTTGATTTGGGGATTCAGATTATCTGTGTCTTTATTGTGCTTCTTTCTGGGTGTTCTGTCCTTCACTGAAAGTGATGTTTTCAAGCCTCCTATTATTATTGTGGAGCTGTGTATTGTCTCTTTCCAGTGCTGTGAGAGTTTGTTTTATGTCTTTAGGAGCCCTTTTAGTGTGTGTAAATATGTAATACGGTGACGTCTTCCTGATGTATTGATCTATTAATCAACATGCAGTGTCTTTCCTTATTCACTGTGGTGAAGTTTACTTTAATGTCTATTTTATCAGAAATTAATATCACCACCCCTGCTTTTTTTTTTTAAAAAAAAATGTTTTTAGCTTGATATTTTTTCCCATCCTTTGAGTTTTAGTTTGTTTCTGTTTCCAACTCTAAGAAGTGTTTCTTTCAGGCAGCAAATAGACTGATTTTATTTTTGTATCCATTCTGCCACTCTCTGTCTCTTTATCTGAGCATTTAATCCACTACATTCAGTGTAATTTTTGATAGGTATGAATTCAGATCTGTCATTTTCATACCTTTCTTTGTATGTTGTTGACACTTTATTTGTTCTAATCTTAATCTTCAATGCTGGTTTTTTTTTTTTTGGTAAGTTTTGTTTTCACCTTTTTCACTGTTGGTTTTGTACTTGCAGAAACTTCATGGTTTTCTTGTTTTTTATTTTGATAATTAAGGTTGTTAATTTCCTTTGCGGTTACCTTAATATTTACCCCAATTTCTCTAAATTTAAGTGAGCACTTTATTTCTTTGTATTGCCTTGACTTCCTCTCTATATGAAATATCTATGGCTACATTTTTTATTTCTTGTCCTCTTTTGTTATAAAGTTGTAATCTCTTACATAATGATATCTCTGTCTCCCTATTTTCTGTATTATGGCTTTGAATTATTTTTGTGATTTCCCTATCTGGGTTGATAGCTCTAGTTATTTCCTGTATTGTACTCTTGAGGTGTCATCTGATTTTATTGATTTGCTAACCAAAGTACTCCCTTCAGTATTTCTTGTAATTTTAGTTCAGTATTTTTTACAAATTCCTTGAACTTCTGTTTATCTGGAAATGTCCTTATTTTGCCATTATATTTGACATGCAATTTTGCAGGATATATAATTCTTCATTGGCAGTTTTACTCCTTCAAGACTTTGTATATGCCATCCCATTGCCTTCTTGACTACATAGTTTTTGTTGAGCATTTGAAACTTAGTCTTATTGACTCTCCTTTGAATAATATTATTTTTTCATTTATCCCTAGCCACTTTAAATATTCTCTCATTTTTGGTTTTAGCAAGTATTATTGAAATATGTCTTTATGTATTTCTTTTGGTATGTACATTGTATGGGATTAGATAAGCATCTTGGATAGATAGCTTCTCAAGTTTCATGATTTCAAGGAAGTTTTATATCAACAAACCTTTGATAATTCTTTCTGTATTTTCCGTTACCCTCACAGTTCTGATATTCCAACCACTCATAGAATAGTCTTAATATAGTCCCACATAATTCTTAGTGTTTCTGCTTTTTTAAAAAAATTCTTTTAACTGATTTTTCCTCAAAAAAGTTGGTGTCTAGTGCTTTATCTTCATTCTAACTAATTCTGACTTTCATTGCTTCAATTCTGCTCTGTTGACTTTCTATTGAGTTGTCTAGTTCTGAAATGTTTATAATCTTTCAAGCTAAAATTCAGATGTAGAAGTGGGGCCAAGATGGTGGAGTAGCTGACTACTGCCTGTGATTCCTCTAACAAAAAACACCCCAAAGAACTAACAAATTGATTACATATGACATTCTAGAAGCCCTGAACATCAAAGGGAAAGTTGATTAATTTACCTGAGTGACAGGGAAGAGAGTGTAGATCCAGAAGAACCTAGAACTGGCCAGACCCGACCTTATGGAAATTGTCAGCAGTCATAGTAGTGAATGGAGCAGTGACATTCAGAGAGCATCCCCCTAGTCAGGAGAGAATGAGCAGCAGAGAGTCCATTCACACCTCCAGAATCAGTAAAAATGCCACTTGATTACCAAAAGCTAAGTGGCTTGTATCTAACCTGCTGTGCATGGATCTAAAACTTTCCTTCAGGATAAACATCTCTTCCTTTTCCTAGTACTTCACCCTCCTTCCTCTGTACTTTGCCTTGTTCTGGAGTCTGACACTATTACTGGAGCTGGAAGTAGGACTAATTAAGCATGCCCTGAACCATTCTCATAGATTCAGAGAAGGAACAACTAAATGGGGGGGGGGCGAAGGAAGGGGGAAAAGCTCCCCTGAACCAGAAATTCACAGCAGAAATGGATCTTTCACCTAGGATCAGGCTTAAGGGGACATGCATTCTTCTCAGACACTCAGGGATGGCTGCCAGCCCCAGGCCTTTCTCAGCATGTGAAACCAGATACCTGTATCTACACCAATCATCTCAGCCCATCTAGGACTACAAGGGAGTTTACACAGCACATTTGGTGACTAACTGCCTGCATACCTAAGCTGAACCCACTGAAGAAAATTAAATGAACTCCTGGGCTCACGTGCATAGTAACAGCTTTAACTGTGTCATAACAAGATGTTAGAGCTTCAAAGGCACCGATAAGCAAACTAGCACACATGATTAGCCTATTTGGACATTTTAAAACAAATTAAGAAGCTAAAACACAGTAAGCAAACATAAAATAAATAAATAAATACAACAACCTGATGATGACCTACAGACAACCAAAAAAACCCAAACTCACTGCCATCAAGTTGATTCTGACTCATAGTGACCCTATAGGACAGAGCAGACCTGCCCCATAAAGTTTCCAACAAGTGCCTACTAGAGTTGAACTGCCAATCTTTTGATTAGGAGCTGCAGCACTTAATAACTACTCCACCAAGGTTTCCTTGGAGACAATAGTCAATATCAAATTGCTTAAAGAGGCAGACCACAATGACTTCAGAAAGCTTCCAAAACAAAGAATCAAGAAATTTTCCAGATGAAGAGGACTTCCTCGAATTATTGAAGGTAGAATACAAAAGATTAGTATTTAGAACTCTTCAAGACATCAGGAAGGAGATAAGGCAAAATGCAGCAGAGTATCATGACGAATTGAACAGTCTGCAAGAAAGCACACAGAGCAGGAAGTAGAAATTCAGAAAATTAATAATAAAATTACAGAATAAACAACTCAAGAGAAAGTCAAAGGAGCAGAATTCAGACAATGGGAGACTACATTAGTGATACTGGAAATGAAGCACATCATATCAGTTTATTTGAGGAAAAAGCAGACAAAAAAACTAAAAAAAATGAGGAAACATTAACAATTATATGAGACTCCGTAAAGAGGAATAATCTATGAATGACCAGAGGACTAGAACAGGGAGGGCATAAGAGAAAGTACAGAGAGAATTGTTGAAGATTTGGTGATAGAACATTTCCCTAGTATCATGAAAGATGAGAAGGTATCTATCTAAGACACTCATTGAACTCCACATAAGTTAGATCCCAAAGAAAAGCACCAGGTACATTATAATCAAACTTGCCAAAACTGGAGATAAGGAGTCAATTTTAAAACTGGCTAGGGCTAGGTGAAAAATAATCTGCAAAGGAGAATCAAAAAGACTAAACTTAGACTAATTAGCAGAAATCATGCAAGCAAGAAGGAGATGGGATGACAAATGAGGACTGAAAATTAAGTTCATGAACTTATCCTAGAAAAAATGCTACATATCTCATTGATGAATATCACTATGGTCACCTCTGAAGTACTCTCCGTAGGAAGCTATGCACTGATTCCAATGCATAGTCCACCCTTCAAAGCAATTTTGGAACTCTTTTTCAAAAGAATGGCCATCAGAGCTGTCATTGTATTACCCTTGATGTCCTACGTGTTGTCAAAATGTCTTCATTTCAATACTTCCTTTATTTTGGGGTAAAGAAAAAAATCATCAGGGGCCAGATCAGGTAGGGTGTGTCAATAGGATGTTCCAGTACAGTTATTTGTTTACTGGCAGAAAACTCCCTCACAGACAACCATACAATTAAGTTCATAAACTTGCCACCATGCCACCATGCCAACACACACACTGGCCATTCCACAAAGAGTTCCAAAATTTCTTTGAAGGATGGCCGAGGTGCTGGTGTTGGTGCATAGCTTCCTATAGAGGGTACTTTGAAGGCGACCATAGTGATATTCAGCAATGAGGTACGTAGTACTTGAAACAATAGAGTTTGTGGACTTAATTGTCAGATCTTGTATACAAAGACTTGGAGGAAAAGAAATGCCAGCCAAGATTATATATCTATCAAAACCATATCTCAAATATAACAGTGATATTAGGATGTTTCTAGATAAATAGAAATTCAGAGACTTTGCAAAAATGAAACCAAAACTAGAAGAAATACTAAAGGAAGTCCTTCAGTTAAATAATCAACAGCATCAGATAATAACCTGAGACTAGAACACAGAACAGAGAAACTGGATACCAACCCAAATAGGGAAATCATAAAAGTAAATCAAATTCAAGAGACTGAAAATAAGGAAATGGAGATGCCATTATCTGAAAGATATCAATGTTATAACAAAAAAGACTTTATTAAACATTGTCATAGATTTCTCATAAGGAGAGGAAATCAAAGTGATAAAAAGAAATAAAAGATTGCTTTAAAATAAGGGTAAATACTAAGGTAATCACAAAGGAAATTAACAATTCTACACATAATAACGAAGAACACGAAGTCTTAGCAAAAAATCAAACCAACAACAATGAAAACTCATAAAGAAAACCAACCTAGCACAGAAAATTAAGTGAAGCAAAGGAATTGTCTACAATGCACAAGGAAATCATCAAAATGACAGCACTAAACTCATACCTATCAATAATTTAGGCTGACTGTAAATGGATTAAATACATCAATGAACAAACAGAAGTGGCAGACTGAATAAGAAACAAAACAAAATAAAATATGGTCCATCTGTGTGTTGCCTACAGGAAATGTACCTTAGGTTTAAAGATGCAAACAAAGTAAAACTCAAAGGATGGAAAAAATTATATCAAACAAACAATATTCAAAAGAGAACAGGACTGGCAATATTAACTTCTGAAAAAAACAGAATTTAGAATAAAGCCCACCACACGGAATAAAGAAAGACACTATATAAAGATTAAAGGGTCAACATCGTTGGAAGACACAACCATATTAAATATTTATGCACCCAATGATAGGGCTTCAAAATATATAAAGCAAACTTCACCTGCATTGAAAAGAGACATAGGTAACTCCACAATAATAGTAGGACAATTCAACATACCAGTGAAGGACAGAAAATCCATAAAGAAGCTCAGAAGAGACATGGACTGTCTAAATGCCAGCTTCTACCAATTTGACTTCATAGATACACAAAACATTCCACCTAAAACAGCCAAGTGTGCATTATTTTTCAAATAACATACATGGTAAATCCAGTGAGCTGCAAGTGAATAAGCCCAGTTTATAACTCTCTGACTTTATAAAGTTTAATCAAGTAAAGTTTTGACTTTATAGATTTTCCCAGATACAGTGCTTAGAAAATCCCAAGCTATATGTACATATATGTATATGATCCTTTTATATACTTGTGGATAAACCAGTATCTAACATAAATTCATAATTCAAGTCTGTATTTTATTTAACACCTACTTACAAAGAGCACTTTGTGACTGACAGAAAGGTTGTCATTTCAACTCAACCAGAGGTGCCTGGGAAGAAAGACCTAATGATCTACTTTTGAAACATCACAGCCATTGAGAGCCCTAAGGAGCACAGTACTACTCTGACACACAAAAGGTTGCCTGTGTCAGAACTGACTTGGCAGCGACTTGTTGGTTTATTTTCTTGATACAACGTCTAACTTTCTTTCACTGACAATCCTAACCACCAGATAGCCAAGCAGTCACTGATTCTCGTAGTTCAAACTTCTGATGCTCCATTTTCATTTATTTTTTCCTCCCTCAGAAATCCTTACAGTTCTTGTGTAGTATATCCCATTAGGAGATGGACTGCGACATTTTGTCATGGGAACTTCAGACTTCCCGCTGTGGACAGGAAACATGCTGCGGCCTTGCTAAACAAGGAGAGATGATGTCACAGTGTCTACACTGTAAAGCACTAAGCTACTGCTTATGTGTGGGATGTGGGCGTGTGTACGTGGGTATGTGTGCATGCATGGCTATGAACCCATTCTGTCCTATGTAATCATGTTGAGGCTTACCAGGATAGACTATTTACTAAGCATAAAGCTCATGAATACATACTAAGACCTAGATAGTGAGTTCATATGCCAGTTTAGATCTTGCTCTGCTGTAGAAATGGAGAAATGAATAAATTATGATGAGTTTTCATCTTGGAGAGACCATGTTGTTGCTCCCAGTCAGTGTGTCTTTCCTCCAGGACATTGTGTACAGTGTGGCATGAACTGCATCTGTAGAAAGGAATTTCTTTTGGTAGGGCCGTGTCAAATGTGTTTTATTGTCATAAAGGAATTTTCAAATCCAAAGTGCTGTGGAATCTCTTCAGTTTAGCCTGACTCCCACACCTACCCCACCCATTTACCATACTTTTTCCTGAATTTTCCTTTTGGAAGTGTGGGAGGTTTACAGTGTCACTGACTCTCAGGGACTCTGGAAGTCACCAGCAGTGAAGAAACTTCCCATGCTAGATTAAAGACACCTCAAGCAGTACAACGGAAGAAGAGAAAACTGGCATGTAAAATTACCATTTGGCCTGTGTCTTGGTCATCCAGCACTGCTGTAACAGAAATACCACAAGTACCTAGCTTTAAAAACAGAAACTTATTTTGTTGCGGTCCCGTAGGCTGAGAGTTCAAATCCACAGCTTCAGCTCCAGGGGAAGGCTTTCTTTGCTGGCCTTGTCAATCTTCCGCTGGACTGGAAGCTTCAAAGGCCCATGGACCTGGGGTCCTTTCCAAAGGATGTGCTGTACTCTCAGCGCGCTTCTTGATGGTAAAAGGTTCTGCACTGCTTCCCTTTCCGTTTTGTCCCAAGAGATTGCCTCAAGGCACAATAGGACCTCACTAACACAACCACTGCCCATCCTCCCTCATTAACATCATAGAGGCAGGATTTACAACACACAGAAACATCACACAACCTCAAGAATCAAAGATTAGCCAAACAGCCACATACAGTTTTGGGGGGGGACACAATTCAATTGGTGACAGTCTCCCATTCTCTACACTCTTGCAGAGTTGCATTCCATTTACAGTCATAGCAGCTGCAGAGTCAGATGGTCTTATTCGTCCCCACTTTGCAGGCAAACATACTGAGGCCCAGTGTGGAAGCAGCCCTCATGATTCGCATGCGTCATTTATTCTTAAAAAGTGAGAAGTTACCTGTGCTGGGTATGGGAGTGCAGTTGGGGCAAAGCCTCTGCTCCAGGGACAGACAGCTCCCTGCCCTCTCTGTTCTGGGTGGCAACCCTGGGCAGCGTGTCACTGTGGAGCGAATGCAGCCACAAGGAGTCATGCAGCCTTTGGACATCACATGTTCATGCACTTGGACCTGCTTATTTCTGTAATGAAAAAAACATGCTTCTTCTCATAGATAATAACTTTTGGCTTCCTGGACAGCTCTTTTGTTTTGTTTTTTCTTTTTCTTAAAAAAAAAAAAAAAGAAACCCATTGCCGTCGAGACGATTTTGTTTACTTTACTATAAAATATCCCACCCTTCAAAAATATTACTCTCTCTTTTATCTGTTTTATGGTATTAAAAGTACATCAACATGTTTATATTTAAAAATGGAAGACGTCAAAAACATTTTTATAGAATCTTTTTAATCTTTGTTTAAAGGATTCTGAGAGAGAGAAATAGCTTCTAGGTTATGTTCAAGTTTATCCATTTCTGGAAGGGCTTGATTTTTCTATTAAAGATTCTGAGCCTTTTGTTTTGAAGAGAGGCTGAGGATTAAACAGACATACCATATCTCTTTGATTATAGTGTTTGTACTATTGGTTAATATAACATTAATATCATTAGCACTGAAAACTTTCTGTTGGTGATATTTTAATGTTTGAAAAGCATCCAGCACTTTGAAAAATGTTGTGTTCTAATACGCTTCATTCTTTCTTTGGCTATTTGGCATCTAACTTGGGATGCAGTATGGTGGGAACCTGGGAAGACGTCAGGTCTTTCTCCTGGTCGAGTCATAGGCAGGCGTAAGTCATTCCAGAGGTGCTGAAAAGTGCCTGAATGAGCGAAATCACTCTCTCTGTACCAAGTGGGGCAACATTTATGTGCATCCTACTCTTCAGTGGCGTGGAAGAAAAACGTCACTCAGGATGCTGCTACCATGAGCATGGACCACGCTAAAGGTTTTCAGTCATTGACAACATTAACAGACATACCAGAGTGAAAACTTTTACCTTTAAGAAGCTGAAACCTTTGTTCTTTCATTCAGAGTTACTGAAGTGAGCAACCAAGGAGTGTAAGTTGTAGAGAAATTAGGGATGCTTTCTATTTTTGTGGGAGAAGCATTTATGGCTTAAAACTCAGGTAAGCTTGTGATCGCTCAACATCTTCACTCTAGTTTTATTCTCCCCCACAAGCTGAGTAAGATGAAAACTCATGTTATCATGCAATGAATGCCAAAGTCATCAGAACAAAATAGTGAAGATCACAAATTTATTAAAATTCAATATGTTGAAGGTTATTCAATCCAGCTAGTATAAAAGAGATACATGTGCAAAACAAGTGGTGGTTAAGTACTAGGATGCTAACGCAAAGGCTGGTGGTTTGAATCCACTGGCTGCTCCAAGGGGGAAAGATGTGGCAGCTGGTTCTATACCAGTTATGCTGGAAAACCTTACAGGGCATTTCTGCTCTGTCCTGCAGAGTTGCTACGAGTCAGAATTGACTGAACAGCACAGAGTTTTGGGGTAATATTATGTTAAGATCCAACTATCTCCAGTTAAAGTTACACTTATTAAAGTTTCAAAGCCATGGATTTGTGCATTTCTAAAGTAAAAAAATAGGAAAGATAGCAATGGAACTAACCAATAGGGCCACTTGACCATAGCATGATTGCCCCACATGGAGAAACTCCTTCAGGGTAGAGAGCGTTTCTTGCTTCTGTCTGCATCCCTGTTCCCTTGCAGACTCCAGGGCCGGAGTAGAGACTTAAAATTATTTGGATGGAATGCATCTGAATTCACTTTGTTTTCCTGTTTGTATCATTTTCTCTTGCCCAGAAAAAGTCCTCCAACTTTTCTCACAATGTACGGGGACATCATCTCATATCATTTTACCTCCTTCAAACCTATTTGTTCTGGAAAGCTTCCCAGAGAAGTTTCTTCAATGTATGCAGTTTGTTGTACTGAGGATGATGGGAAAGGGTTCTGGGACTTTAATCTTAAAGTTTGGTTTGTCTTCAAAACCAAAGAGGCTGCAGGAACTCGAGCTTTCTTGGATCATGGCAAGACATTATTTACATAATCACGTAATGAATAGTCCCCCAATGCCAGGTACACACAGTGCTCTTTGCCACCCATCTCTGTAATCTTTCCAAGGCAAACTGGGAATCGCTGTTGGATGAGTTACTCTAACACTCAGTACTCTAGCTCTGTGTCTCACTGTTAGGAATCCTTGAGTTCCTAAATAAATGATAATATGCTAGGTTGCTAACTGAAAGGTCAGAGGTTCAAGTTCAAAGAAAGGTGCCTCAGAAGAAAGACCCATTGATCTACTTCCAAATAACCAGCCACTGAAAACCCTATGTTACCATAGTTCTACTCTGACACAAATAAAGTTGTCGTGAGTAGGTATTGACTCAATACCAACTGATTGGTTTTTTTGTTTTCTTTCTTAGTTGAATTGTGCTTTCCATGAAAGCTTGCAGTTCAACTCAATTTGTCATACAGAAACTTGCAGATGCATTGTTATATGATCCTAGTTGCTCTCCCCACGCTGTGAAAGCACTCTTCTACTTTCCACCCTGTATTTGTCCTGTCCATTCAACCAGCTCCTGTCCCCTTCTGCCTACTCATCTTGCCTCCAGACAGGAGCTGCCTGTTTAGTCTCGTGTACCTACTTGAGCCAAGAAGCACAGTCTTCACCATTATCATTTTGTCTTAGACCCCAATCCAGCCTTTGTCTAAAGAATTGGCTTCAGGAATGATTTCAGTTCTGGGCTAGCAAAGAGTCTGGGAGTCGTGACTTCAGGGGATGCCTCCATTCGGTCAGACCAGCAGGTCTGGTCTTTTAACTAGAATCAAGTTCTGTTTCCCAATTTTCTCCTGCTCTGTCAGGGACTCTGTGTTGTGTTCCTGTCAAAGCCGTCATTGATGGTAGCAGGATACTGTAAAGTTCTTCCAGTCTCACGCTCGTGTAGTTTCTGATGTATGTGCCCCTTTCTGTCTCTCGGGCTCATATTTTCTTTATGTCTTTCGTGTTCTTCATTCACCTTTGTTCCAGGTGGATTGGGACCAACTGATGCTTCTTAGAAGGCCACTTGTTAGCTTTAAGCCCCTTGATACTACTCACTGAAGTGGGATGCAGAATATTTTCTTATAAAACTTTGTTATGCCTTTTGACCTAGATGTCCCCTGAAACCATGGCCCCCAGATCCCTGACCTTTATCCTCTGTCCCTCAAAGTAGTTGGTTGTATTCAGGAAATTTTTTACCAAAGGTATAGTCCAGTTGTGCTGAATTTTCCTGCATTGTGTGTTGCCCTCTCCATTGTCTAAAATAATTTTTGTTTACTACCTAGTTAGTGGCAACCCTGGAGGCATAGCGGGTTAAGAGCTACAACTGCTAACCTAAAGATCAGCAGTTCAAATCCTCCAGGCTCTCTTTGGAAACTCTATGGGGCAGTTCTACTCTGACTTCTAGGATCACTATGAGTCGGACCTGACTCGATGGCAGTGGGTTTGTTTATATTGGCTTTTATCTAGTTGATGAATATCCCCCTTCCTCCTTCCTCACCCTCATAACCATCAAAGAATGTTTTGCATTTAAACCTTTCCTTGAGTTCTTATAATAGTCGTCTCAAACAATACTTGTCCTTTTGCAACTGACCAATTTTACTCAGCATAATACCTTCCAGACTCCTCAGATTTCACAGACTTATCATTGTTCTTGATTGTTGTATTGTATTCTACTGTGTGAATACACCATAGTTTTTTTATTCATTCATCTGGTGAGGGTCACTGTCTTAGTCATCTGGTATTTCCATAATAGAAAATAACACAAATGGAGGGCTTTAACAACAAGGACCTTCTCTCAGAACTAACACAGAAAGCCTCTCCTCTGGAGCTAACCCCCTGAATTTGGATTTTTAGTCTCCTTTTCATAAGCTGAATTCTCTATGAAAAGTAGACTAAAAATCCAAATTCTGCCCCTGGACTGGGAGATTTTCAGGTGCAGGGACTTTGAATCCAAAGGATGTTCTCTGCTCCTAGAGCTTCTTTCCTGGTGATATGATGTCTACCAATCTCTGCTTGGTTTCCTTTCAGCTCCCAAGAGATTGCCTCAAGACATAATCCAATCTCTTAGATTGAGTCTTGCCTTACTAAGACAACAGCTATACATCTTTCTTCATTAACACCATAAAGGCAGGATTTTGAACATCTAGGAAGATCACACAATACCAGGAATCATGGCCCGACCAAAGTGACACACACTTTTTTTGGAGGAAGCAACTGATTTCATCAGAGGCACCGAGGTTGATACCATATTTTTGCTGTTGTGAGTACTGTTGCAATGAGCATGGATGTGCGTATATCTGTGAGACAGCTCATATTTCTCTAGGATATCATCCAGGGAGGGAGACTGCTACATACTATGGTAGTATTGCAAGCCTTCGAGGAAGCACCAAATCGATTTTCAAGGTGGTTATACCATTTTACAATTTTGCCAGCAGTGTATAAGTGTTCCAGCCTCTCTATAACCTCTCCAAAATTTGTTATTTTCTCTTTTTTGGATTGCTTATCTTGTTTGCATTTCTCTAATGGTTAATGATCTTGAGCATTGCCTCTTGTATTTGTTGGGTGCCTGAATGTCTTCTTTATTAAAGTACCTCTTCATATCCTTTGACCGTTTTTAAAATTGGGTTGTTTGTCTTTTTATTGTTGAAGTTTTGCAGTATTTTATATATTAGGGAGATTAGATGCTGAATGGATTTGTTGTAGCCAAGAGCTATAACAAGAGTTTGAGCATAAGTGTTTGATTTTTTTTTGGAGTTTCTGGTTGCCTATTTTCATTTGGTCATGGTGAATTATTTTTTTTTTAAATTTTGTTGAATTCTATTGGCTGGAATTTTTTCCTCTTTGTTAGTTTGTTCCCGCTCCAAAGGTAGGAGAATGGCTCAGGGCACATAAGGGGTTCTGCATTTGGTTTATGAATGAGTCGGTCTCTGGGGGCAGCTCAGACTCAGGATGGAACAGGCAGAAGGCAGGTAACTGGGAAAGATTTCTATCAAAGGAAAGTTTCTTGGTCCTTGTGTAGTAGGTTAGACACAAGTTAGGTATCTTTTGCCATTGAAGTGCCACTTTTTACTGATTCTGGAGGTGTGAGTGAACTTTCTGCCCTATGGTCTCTTCCGATGTGGAAACTTGTCCCAAACACTACTGCTTGCTTCACCATGCTTGTGCCAGCAGATCGAGCCCACAGGATGCCAATTCCCACTGAATCAGATCTGGCAACTCCTTGTTCTTGCTGAACTTTCTCTTTCTCCTCTGTTGCTCAGTCTGATTTTTCAAATTTGCCTTTGATGTTCAGGGGTCCTAGAACGTCATGTGTAATCCATTCACTTTTTTTTTTGGTTGTGGCTGTAAGGCAGACAACAGGAAGCATCTGACCACTCCTCCACGTTGGCCTTACCTCTCAGTCTGTTCTTCATATTTTTTTAAATCTCCTTGTTAATATTTAGTACCTCTTTCCCTGTCTTATTATGGCTGCTGAAAAGAAGAAAAACAGGGTGAGTAGGTTCTTTCCGTGATGTCTGTACCTATGACACTGTGGAGCACTGATGTGCTTCCGCTACAAATGGGCAAGGAAGTGACCACGTAATTCTTCCTTTCTTCAGACAGATCATGCCGATTGTATGCTCGCAATTGCAATCCATCTTCACTGTAATTGACTGTCAAGGTGAATTTTCAGCTTGCAGAACTTTAGCAATATTCACACTGCCAAACATGATCCTTCAACTCTTACAAGTATACACTAATTGGTGAAATGAAAAGTGAATGAAAAGAAGCTCCCTGAGGATTCATATCAGATGCAATTGGCCCCCCATCAATGTGGGTTTGAGATCTTCGGATTCAACTAACCACAGATAGAAAATACTCAGGAATAAAAAATTCACACATCCTCAATATACAATTCAATGGGTTTCAAGAGTTTTATGTGCCTATGTACCAGCAACCCAAGCGAAATACAGAACATGTCTTATCACCAAGAAATTTCTTAGTGCTATTTCCATCCATCCCTCCTCCAGAAGCAACAGCTTTCTGCGTTGTCACACAGCTAAGCTCTGCGTTTTCCTGGGTTCTGTAGAAGTGGGGTTACGCAGTAAGTTCTCTTTGGTTTCTGATAACTTTTGCTCTGTAAAATGTTTTTAAAAAACTCATTCACATTGGTGATTACATCAATGGTTTTTTTTTTTTTTCTTGCAGAGTAATATTTTCCTGGATGATGCAAACAGTTAACACACCCAGAGGCACCTTGGAAAATCAGCCACTGGAAAGCGTATGGAGCACAATTCTACTCTGACACATAAAAGGTCACCTTGAGTTAGGGTCCACTCAAAAGCAACTGGTACTGGAAATGGTTCATTGTATGAATCCACCACTATGTGATTATCCATTTTCGTGTTGGCAGACTTTTGGGTTGATCCATGTCTCCATATATACACTGTATGTTTATCTCTGTTATCTAATTATTTGTCTACCAACCTGTTTATCTGTTGATCTATTTACCCATCCATCCACCATTCATATTTCTGTAATCTATATATCTATACATACATATGTATACCAATGCTGGGAACAAAAAGAGTTAATGATGTAAGAAGTACTCAGAAAGATTTTTGAGTATTGCTGGTCTGTTGCTGTTAGTCGTTGTAGAGCTGACTCTGAAATCTGCTTCCAACAAACAGCTGATAAAAACTGTGTGGATCATAGTGGACCAATTCCATCATGAGTGTGATCACCACGAATTACAGACTGACTTGAAAGCAAGTAATAGCAATGACTAGCCACTAAAGCAGAGCTCTAAACACATGAGAGACAAAAGTTGAGTCAACTGGTGACTTGTCAGACAGCTTAGTTCTTCTGGTGGCTAGATTGCCAGCACTTCTTATGAGGCTCTGATTTGTTCTTTTTGTCTTTCTCATGACCATAAAGTCTCAGACATTGTCTAACAAACAATTTCCTTACTTTGTAAATGAAACAACATGTCCCTGCTTTCCATCTCAGTTTCAGCACCTCTGAATAGTTGCCGTTCTGCTACTTGTGGACTATACAGACTCAGAAGACGGGAAAGATTCGTGCCTCTGTCAGAGTAGGGTGTGGTTAGTGGAGATGAAAGCACCTACATTATGTGAATTGTACTTGTTCTGTTGCCACAATCTAAAACAGACTGATACGATGCAGTGCATTTGAGGTATCATTCTTAAGGAACTGAAATTACGGGCTGTACCTTGCACCTTTATAAGGACACAGAGAGAAGTGGTTCTGCACTTTGTAGATGAAGAAACTAAGATAACGTGGGAGGGAATAATGTGTTGATACCATAAGCACAGTTCTAACCCACTGAGAATCACAAATAATTCATGGAGGAGCACAGAATGATCTATTCGTTGGCAAGAACAATGCCCAAAGCATCCTTAGGTGGTACTAATTTTTTTAAAGAACTTATATTCCTAAGCACATTCCATCAAAATCTTAAACGAATAAAATATATTACATGAAATATGAAAAACTTTTCAATTGACATAGCCAAGCCAAGTGCCATCGAGCTGGATTGACATAAGAATTTTAAAATTTCTCTTACGAATATAAATGTGTAATCTCTTTTCAGAGCCACGCCAATGTCTTGTGCCCTGTTCTCCAAGCAAGAGCATCAGTTGAAGAGCAGACTCGGAAGAAGCACCTGACAAAGATGCAGCATTCCGCTAGTGGACCAAAGATGCTGTGCCACTCCCTGCTTTTGTTCAGCATACTTTCAGAGATGGCCTCATAACACACTCCCTGGCTTTCTCTGCTAAAGCAGAATTCCACTCCTCTGAGAACGGCATTCATTCCATTCCCATCGTGGTAGGTTGCTCTGCTCCGTGAATTTTTTCCCATGTAAATCAGATGACCAGCACTTTCTGACTTCATTAGTCACCATGTGGATTGGGTTATGTGAAGACAAGTATGTCAGTGTCATTTTGAGAGGCCTAGTGAGAGCCTTTAAACATAGTGAATTGACCTAATATGAGAATTTAATAGAAGATGATGAAAATTTCATGATTCTATAATAGGCACAGACAGCCCTAGAAATTAGTCTGGACCAAGGAGCTGGATATGTGGTAGAGTCACCATACCATATGGATTTCCTCTGTGCAGGGCATTTATTTCATGTCTTCATGGAGTTTCCAAAAAAGGAAAAATATTAATCCTCTGAACATAAGGGAAGCACACGACTGTGTTAGGGTATGGTGATTTCTTTTTGTCAAAGAGTACTTCGGGGAAATGTAGCTTTTATTATGAAGTTTATAGTTCCTGATTAATTTCGTTAGCCTCCTTATTTTAAGCTTATCAAAAAGACATTCAGCGCAAGAAGACCACATTTGTCTAGAGGATGGATGTGTGTTGGCCGACATCTGACCTAGACAGTTAGGTGTTGCCTACTTCCATCTCCTTGCTGAGACTCCTGGAAAGAGACTTTTTACTCCTGATTCACAATAAGGATAGTGCTCCACTCTCTGAGGTAGGGCAGCTGGTTTGTGCCCTGAGGTCGATTGCCCTACAAGCTCTCACTAAATGTGTAACTGCTGATCCAGATATGTTTTACCTTACAATACCCTACTACAAGAAACCAAAGGAGACTTACATATGTGGAGAAACCTACCCTGCTCAAGCATAGACTGACCATTGTGAAAATGTCTATTTTACCTGAAGCTATCTGTGTATACAGTGCGATCCCAATATAAATTCCAATGGCATTTTTTAATGAGATGGAGACACAAATAACCAACTTTGTTTGGAAAGAGAAGAAACCCCAGATAAGTAAAGCACTGCTAAAGAAGAGGAACACAATGGAAGACCTCATGCTACCTGACATTAGAACCTATTACACTGCTACAGTAGTCAAAACAGCCTGGTACTGGTACAGAACAGTATACAGACCAATGGAACAGAGGAGAGAATCCAGAAATAACACCATCCATCTATGAACAGCCAATATTTAACAAAGGCCCAAAGGCTGTGAACTGGGGAGAAAATTCTCTTTAACAAAGGTATTGGCAAAATTGGATACTCATCTGCAAAACGCTGAAACAAGACCCATACCTCATACATTTTGCAAAAATTAACTCAAATTAGATCAAAGATGTAAGTATCAAATATAAAATGATAAAGATTATAGAATCAAAAGCAGGGCCAACACTGGAAGTTCTAATACAAGGCATAAAAAGACTACAAAATTTTACTAACAGTGCACAAACAGTAGAATCCAGCCAAGTGTGGTTGAGTCAGATCCAAACAGTAGAATAGAAAATAGATAAATGGTAACTACTAAAAATTGAACACTTGTGCCCATCCAAAGACTGTATCAAGAGAGTAAAATGATTGCCTACAGACTGGGAAACAAATATTGAGCAACCACGTAGCTGATTGACATTTAATTTCCAAAACCTACAGCCAGCAGCAAACCTACAAGGTATTGCAAAATATCAACAAGAAAAAGACAAACAACCCAGTTAAACAATGGTCAGAGGATATGGACAGAGAATTCTCCAGTAAGACATCCAGGTAGCCAAAAGACACACGAGGAAATGCTCACAATCATTAACCATTAGAGAGATCCACATTAAGACTACAATGAGATGCCATCTCACCCCAGTAAGGCTGCTATTAATTCAAAAAACATGAACAACAAATGTTGAAGAGGCTGTGGAGAGATTGGAATTCTTCTACAATGCTGGTAGGAATGTAAAATGGTACAATCACTTTGGAAAGCAATTTGGCACTTCCTTTAAAGGCTGGAAACAGAAATATCATATTATCCAGCAATCCCTCTGTATGGAATATATACAGAAATAAGAGTGGTCACACAAACAGATATGCGCACATGAGTGTTTATTGTAGCACTGTCTACAATAGCAAAAAGATGGAATCAACATAGGTGCCCATCAATAGATGAATGGATAAACAAACTATGGTATATATACACAATGGTACACTAAGCAATGATAAAGAACACTGATGATTTTATGAAACATCTCATAAGCTGCAATCAACTGACATTATGCTGAGTGAAATCAGCTGCAAAAGAACAAATGTTTTATGAGACCACTGTCATGAGGACTTATGCACAGAAGAAAATACTCTTGGATAACTACAAGGGTGGGTAGAGAGAGTAAGAGTAATTCATAGATTAGATTATTGAGAGGAACTCAGGTGAAAGAAGTAACAGCATTCGGTAGAAGACAGATCAGCATAACTGGACTATACTGTAAGTTAAAGGCTTTTCTACATTCAACTCAACATTTCAAAGGACGGTAGCAGGGACAGGAGGCTGGGGACCATATTTTCAGGGGACATTGAAGTCAATTGGCCTAACTAGTCTTTTTCTAAGACGGTCTTCTACACCCCATGTTAGTGAGTGGTATCTGAGGTCTTAAAAGCCAAGAAGCTGCCATCTGAGGAACATCAATCAATCCCAGTCCACCTGGAACAGATGACAACTGAGAACATCAAAGACACAAGTAAAAATGAGTCCAGGAGACAAAAGGACTCATATGATTGGGAGACTACATCAGTAAGAGACCAGAAGAACTAGATGGTGCCTGGCCATCACCAAAGAAAGCCCTGGCAGGGGACACAATGTACAGTTCCTGACATAGCCCAAGAAAAAGAGGTATGCATATCACAAACTCTATTAAGAGATCGGACTTGATGATCTGATAACCTGGAGGGTCCTCTAAGAACGTGGCCCCTAGACTTGCTGCTAGTCCAGAGCTGAAACTAGTACTCAAGACAATACTTCAGACAGTAATGGACCGGACTTGGGGGCACAGAGTTATGCATGTGGTGTGTGTACTTTATGGTTTAGTGTATATACTAAGCTGTCCTATTGGGTTTTTTGTAGAAAGGAGAGGAGAGGGTGGAGAGGTGGGGACAAGTGTTGGTTGAGTGGGTACTGGAAGTGAAGAGTGGAAAAAAAAGAGTGTGTTGTTACAGGATAAGGAGAGCAGACAGAGTTTCAGAGAGGCAGGTACTCAGGGTTTTATATGGCAAATTGACTTGGATTATAAACTTTCACTTAATCACAATAAAAAAACCAATAAATAAATAAATAAAAGGTGATGGGTCAAAGCTCTGGAGTGAGAGACTTTGAAAAGACATAGTGAGCCCTTTCAGGAGCCTAATATATGAGACTGCGTGGCTTTGTCAGCTGCCAGCTTTGAGATAGACACTACTGTTTCCAATTTTGTACAGAATCCAATGGGCAAAAGATTTGGTTGCTTTACAGCACGCACACTGCCCTTGTTTTCTGCTAAGGAGATTAAGTTTCTGGAAGGGCTTCCATGCATAATTTTTTCCATTCTCATTTTGTTCCTGGATCATCCAAATTAAATATACATATATACACATATATATATATATATATATACATACACACACACATGCATATATATATTTCACCGTTTGGTGAAGCATCATGTGAATTAAGTAGTTGTGGATGCTTGGGGAGAATTACAAATGCAGTGGTGACTTTTTCCTCTAAAAATCCTTATTAACTACCTCCGTAGAGGTGGTAGAGTGGCATAGTGATTAAGTGCTATAGCTGCTAAACTAAAGATCAGCTGTTTGAATCCATCAGGCCCTCCTTGGAAACTCTACTAAGTAGTTCTACTCTGTCCTGTAGTGTGGCTACAAGTCAAAATTGAATTGATACCCTCTGGTTTGGGTTTTCCTTTTCTTGTAGAGGTGGCAGGTTGACCTCGTTAGGCCGTTTGGATATTTGCCTGATAGAAGACTCCGTAAGGTTTTCAAACGAGAGTGTGAATGATAAGCAATGCTTAGAAACCTTGAAGATCACACAGTGGTGGGCAATGCTGTGGATACAATGGCCAAGGGTATCAAAGTGGCCATGGTGGTTGTGATTGTTACTGAGGTGTGTCAACTTGGCTGGGCCATGGTTCTCAGTGGTCTGACAGTTAGATGTGGTTTGACTGTGATATAATGATACAATTACCTCCATGATGGAATCTGCTGTGAGTAGCCAATCAGTTGAAAGGGAGTTTCCTTGTCGTGTGGCCTACATCCAATATAAGTGCACTTTCCTGGCAAGATTTGTGAGCTTTTGCTCCTTCTGGATCCTGAAGCTGACTCTTGCTCATCTGACCTCTTATTCTTGGGATTTGAACCAGCAACTTACCTGCTGAGCTTGGAATTTGTCAACCACTATGAACTAGAGACCTCTTGTCTAACCTGATAAACTTGGGTTGACCAGCCCTCGAAGCTTCATGAGCCAAGGGAAGACTCCAGGCTGGCCCATGAACTGTTTGAGACATTTCCTTAATATAAATCTCTCCCTATTTTCAGCAGGTGAGGAGCAGATGGAATACTTCTAGGAGACCAGTGAGGAGGCCACAGTGCCCTGCCCAAACTGTTTCTTCTGTTGGAGCCATGGACCAACGTTCATGAAACCCTCCTTTCTTCCCTTCACCCATGCCTGCCATGCCATCTGTTATTTTCTAGGTCTGGGCTGAGGGACTTCCTACCAGTGAGCACATGCCCTCCTCACAGTTCCCTTCTAATCTCTCTGATTTTAGTCTCCGCAGGCTCTCCTCAACAGCTACCTTAGGATCCACATTTTCTCAAACTAGACCTGGGAGGAGAGGGGATGTCAGTGTCCCTTGGCTGGTAGACTTACAAGTCTTTTAAATTTCTTTCTTTTGTAGGTAAAAAATTAAAAAAGGATTCTGAAAAATATGAAAAAGTGAATAATGTAATAGCAAGGCACCTACTCACAATGATGTCTCTAAGATATGACAGGTAGAGCACTTGTCCTGGGTGCTGCTTAGGCGCAAGGCACAGGACACAAACTAGCAGTTTCTGTTGGCCATGCCAGTTTCCAGTGGCAGCTGTGGGAAATCATTCACCAATTAAAACTAATTGTCCTAGATACTATTTTCCAGAGATATTCCATTGCCTGCTAGTGACAACTTAGGGACAGAAATGAAGTCAAGCACTCCTTTCCTAGCTGATTATCAATGATTCCATTCTTCAGATTGAGGAATTTATTTTCTGATTTGTATTTTTTATGCTTGCTCTGATTTGTTATTAGCTATGCTTTGTTCAGAAACCCCAGTGGCACAGTGGCTAAGTGCTACAGCTGCTAGCCAAAAGGTTGTCAATTCAGATTGACCTGGCACTCCTTGGAAACTCTACAGGGCAGTTCTACTCTGTACGAGTTGGAATTGACTCGGTAGCAGTGGGTGGTGGAGGTGTGCTTTGTGCAGTTTTTAATTTTAAAATTTTAAATTTACTATTGTTTCTCTGGCTCATTGTTTATTTCTATTGTATTTATTTTTATAGTACCCTCTATGTGTGCCAGGTGATACAGTTTTCCATTTTCCACAATGCTATGAAGTTTCCTTTTGAAGCATACTGATTTATATTAAACAGTCAACTGAGAGAAAAATATTAAATAATACTTCTCAGTACAAGGTATGTTGGTATGCCAAGATTATAACATATTTCAGTGACTGAAGCTTATGAAACACTGCTATATATTAACCGGGGTATGGCTCTCCATCATGTGCTGTTGAAGGCAGTGAAATCTGACTTGTCTTCCAGTTCTCTAGTAAGACTAGACCAAAAGAAAAAATCTGTTAAATCATATTGGAGCTATGTATTTCACCATCTGTATCCTCTGTAAGTAATTTAAGGATATAGACCAAACCAGACACCAAACCAGTTGCTGTCAAGTCGTTTCTGACTGATGGTGAGCCCGTGTGTGTCAGGCTAGAACTGTAATCTGCAGGATTTTCAGTGGCTCTAGGGTTGCTATGAGTTGGAATGACTCAACAGCCACAGGTTGGGTTTGCTGTGGTGATCTTTCAAAAGTAAATCACCAGGCCTTTCTTCCAAGGTGCCTATGAATAAACTCAAACCTCCAACCTGAGAGTCAGAAGCCAAGTGCTTATCTGTTTGCATCACCCAGAGACTTCTAGGTTAAGGACCCGATCTTATTAATGTTTATATTTGTGGCATTTAGCATAGGAGTTACATGTATTAAGCATTTAATATAATTTTGCTAAATGAATGAATTACTGTATTTGTATGACATTAAGAAAGTTAAAACTTGTTTTTTTCAGTTTGTTAATTCTAGAACTACGGAGCTATAATGACAGTAACATGGCCAATGTATTTAACTGGTCAGAAATTTCAAAAGAGTGGGATGATTTAGCAGGACTTTAGCAAGTTTATGGGCTATGAATTCCTACTCTGTAACCTGAAGGGGCAAATTTGAGGACTTGAGAATAAAGGGTAAAGCTGGAGCTTCCCTGAGGATGCAGCCCAACCAATTCTTACGTATCTACTACCCCCCTAACCCCCACCCCCAGTCTTGCAGAAGAAAAAGATTCTTGGAAAAGAGACATAGCAGGTTCTTGGTTACTACTGGAAAAAGTATCATGTTGAGCCCTGGATGAGAGCCATCATTCCAGTGGAAACAATGACTGCTGCACTGTGGTCTATTGTAAAATCCAGTGAAATGTGCATAAAAATCTTGCATCTGGTTTGAAATTTATCTTTGCTACCAAGTCAGTCTGTCTGCATTCTTGACTGTCCTCTGGGATGGCTGTTCATCCAGGGGTGAGGGGGCTACCTCAGGGGGAGGGAATGGGAAAATAATTACTGGGAGAAAAACAGAGCACCAGAGGCTTTTGCTGCTACAATGGCTTATTTTAAACTTTCATTTGTAATTAAACTGGAAAAAAAAAGCATGGTAAATATGAGCTTACTGTAATGATTTGTACAAAGCCACCTTTTTGGGTAACATGGCTTTGCCTTCCTGACAAGGAGAATCATGAAATGGGCTTTGGGCATCTGACTTGTGCGTGACGGATCCACTCAGAAACAGTTGCAAAAAACTTACTGCATCTTTTGCTGGAACACTACTGTGGTTTCCTGCTTCTCCATGTCCCCTCTGTGAGGGCCCTCATGGAAGGTTACTTAACAGTAACACCCGCAGAAGCTTTGTTCTCCTTGAGGAAGCGTCTTGCTTTTCTCTGTGGAGTAATTGTTCTGCGTTCACTTAGAGCTCAGTTCACCATGAGGAGAGGAGTTCATGATCCGTATATAAGTAGTCCATTTTCCTGCTGGTATTCCAACTTTATTCTAATTGGCTTTTCTTCGGGATTTTTCAGTTTTACTCGGTATTTTATAATTCATGATGTGTATGTCTAGTAACTGCCATCCAGAGAGTGTTGTACCGAGGTGGCTTCCATGGTGCTATGATGCTGGAAGCTATGTCCCCAGTATTTTGAATGCCAGGGAGGGGGACACCCAGGACCCAGTAAAAATCCTGTTGATCACAGAAGAATGTAGCTTGATACAGTGCTGGAATATGAGTGCCTTGGGTTGGAAAGCACTCAAAACACACAGTGGCCACAACAAGGGCCTCAAACATACTAATGATCATGAAGGTGGGCCTGTGACTCAAGAATATGTCATCATGAGTCAGACAAACTGATAATGACTAACACCAGTGACACCTCCAGGAAGCTGCTGCATGTATTGTGAGGGCTGAAGAGTAGTGTCTGCTATTTCAGACATGACATTCGAAGACAGAGATGTTTCTTCACTGTGATAATAAAAGTCACATAAAACATGAAAGTGTTTGTAGTTCACTGGTGTAAAGAACTGAAAAATTTGTGTGTTAAGGCCTTGACTAGCTGTAAGGCTGACAAGGATCTCTGTAGAATCACCGATCTATAGGAAAAGGCTTTGCAATCTCAGCCTCACGTAGGAGGTTAGTGGCGTGGGAGAAGTTCTAGGTCTAGCTGGGGATGCAAAATTTAAATACAATTTTGCAGACAACAGCTCTGGAGTGAGGTACTTCAAGGAGTTTCCATAGTTAGGTCAGCTGCCCGCTGTCCCTGCACCGGACGGGGACTCAGACTTAGGGTCCCCACAGGAGGCATGGTGTTTTACCAGTGATCCTAGTGCCTTGCACTCTTCCTTCTTTCCTCCTTGTTCTTATCCTTCTCTTTCTTGTCCTCTTCCTACTCCTCCTCCACATAGCATTTCTTCTCTTTTCCTTTCTTCGAATATATTTTGAACTTATTTCATACTTTAGATTTTAAATCCTGTTTTAGTTTTCCATTGCTGTTGTAACAAGTACCATAAACTTGTTGTTGTGTACCATCGCTTTGATCCTGACCCTTTGTGACAGAGTAGAACTGCCCCACAGCATTTCCTAGGCAGTGATAGCCAGGTCTTTTCTTTCTTGGAGAATAGCCTACTTTTTTGGTTAGCGGTCAAGAGCTTAACCGTTGCACCACCAGGGCTCCATTTATCATAAACTGAGAGATTAAAACAAGAATTCTTTTATTGTTCTGTAGTCAAGAAGTCAGCTGTTGTGGGGATTACAAAATAGTGTAACCTCCTTGGAAAGCAATCCAGTGCTTCCTTAAAAAGCTGGATCTAGATATACCATCTGACCCAGTAATTCCACTGCTTGGAATATATCCTACAGAATCAAGGCCATTCACACCACTGATACATGCACACGAATGTTCATTGCAGCACAATCCACAATAGCAAAAAGATGGAATCAACTCAGATGTCCAACAACAGACCAATGAGTAGGTAAACTATGGTATATGTACTCAGTGGAACACTATGCAATGATTAAGAACAATGATGGTTGCAGGAAACATCTCATAACCTGGTTTCAATTGGAGGACATTATGTTGAGGGAAAGTAGCAGTGACAAAAGAACAAATATTGTATGAGACCCCTATGATAAGAACTTAAAAATGGACTCATGCATAGAAGAAAAGACTCTTTGACAGCTACAAGGGTGAGGAGGGGCTGAGGGTTGGAGGAGGGACTAGACTATATAGTTTATAGAAACTTGGTTGTGTAAAATATAGGACAGTGCACATTAGAGAGAAGATCAATATTAACTGGACTTCAAGATAACATGATTACTCTTCCCGTCTTAATTCAATACTACAAGGACAGAGTAGCTGGGGCTGAGGGCTGGGGATTATGCTCTCAGGGGAAACTGAGGCCAACTGGCACCACAGCATTTTGCCAAGAGAGCCATCTGCACCCCACATTGGTGAGTGGCATCTGGGGTCTTAAAAGCTGCCAAGCTGCCATCTGAGGGTACAGCAAATAGTCCCAATTTAGCACTGATGGATGATCACCAAAAAACCCCCAGAAGACAGAGAGATCCACATGAGTGGGTGATTACATTGACTTGCAACTGGAAGAACCTGGTGGGGCCTGGTCACCACCAGCAATAGCCGTGTTGGAGCTCACAACGATGAGTCTCACTGGCAACCCAAGAATAAAAAGGAGTGCACTCTGAGAGCTCCATTAAAAGACAACTGATGGCCCATGGGCCTCGGGCTTCTCCTGGGTGCGTGTCCCCTGGCTGTGATGCTGTCCCTGTCCATGAATCATAATGGAGGTCAACTCTCTGACAGGAATGGATTGGACTTGGTGACACAGAGTGACCATATCATGTGTGTACTTTATGGTTCTATGCATCTATAGGATGTCCTCCTGCTGACCCCTTACTGGAGGCGGGGGAGTGGGTAGAGAGGAGGGGATAGGAGACTGTTGGGAGGGTAAGACATGTATGGAGTAGAGAGGAAGAGTGTGCTGTCACTAGGCGGGGAGAGCAGTGGGAGCTGCATATAGGTGGGCATGCAATTTATATGGGAATGTACATTTTCATTCAATCATCATCATCATCATCACCATCATAATAAAAACATTTAAAAAAAAGAAATCAGAACAGTCTCACTGTTGGCTACAATCAAGATGCTGGCAGAGCTGCATTTTCTTCCACAGGGTCTGGGAGAAGACCTACGTCTTGACTTTTTGTAGCTTTTAGAGGCCACTCATACTTCTCCTCCATGTGTTAACTCATGAATGGTTCATCTCTCTGGTCATTCTTCTGTTATTATATTTCCTTCTGTCCAGTTCCTGAGTGGTGCACAAGGTTGACAACCTTGGCCTCTAACCAAAAGGTTGGAAGTTCAAGTCCACTCAGAGAGGCTTTGGATGAAAGGCTGGGCAATCTATTACCAAAAAAGCAGCCACTGAGAACACTTTGGACACAGTTCTTCTATGATAGACGTGGGATTGCCAGGAGCTGAATCCAACCCAATCATACCTGCTTCCAAAAAAAACAAGCTCACTGCCTTCCAGTTGATTCCAACTCACCGCAATCCTATAGGACAGAGCAGAATTGACCGATAGAATTTCCAAGGCACACCTGGTAGAATTGTACTGTCGACCTTCTGGTTAGCAGATGTAGTACTTAACCGACTATGCCACCAGGGTTTCTGAAGTATGTGAACTCTAATGTTTATTCCTGTAACTACGGATGTATTAAATGCTAACTTTTGTTTGTTCAGTAATTTTATATGTGAAATTTCAATTTTACTGATTGCCCAAGGCCTTGTTTGGGGCAAAGGATCACCCACTACATGTTTTAGAGGATTTAACAGGATGTTTTCTGCACCCACTATACCCCACATTTCCATTCAACATCGGTTGTTGTTGTTAGTTGCCATCGAGTCAGTTCTGACTCATAGTGACTCCATCGGCCAGAGTAGGACTGCACCATGGAGTTTTCCAGGAGCGCCTGGTGGATTTAAACTGCTTACCTCTTGGTTAGCAGTCATGGTATTTTACCACTATACCACTGGTTACTGGTTATCATTACGCAGAGGCATTGGTACTTCAGTGGCAGAGTTCTCTCCATCTATGCAGGAGACCTGTGAACAACCCTCAACCATAGCCATCCCCAATCCGTAGTGGAGGCTTGTTGCTGCTGTCAACCTGAGAAGTTATCAACAAAGCTTACCTGTTCGTTTTCTTCAGAGGGTCTTTTCAAAAAAAAACTTTGATTTTGAGGAGCAATTTATTCATTTTCTTTTAGAGCTAGCTCTTTTTTTTAAAAAAAAAAAATCGTGTATAGTAAGAAGTCAATGATTTCAAGTCTATAAAGATGTCTTTTACCTATGTTTTCTTCTAGATGTTTCTAGATATGGTTTTAGACATAGGTTGATAGTTCATGCAGACGTTTGTGTATGTGTATGGTGAAAGGTAAAGTGTGAGGCTCAATTCTGCATACGCCAAGCCAAGTGCCATCAAGTCAGATCCGACTCATGACGACCCTAGGGGCCAGGGTAGAACTGACCCCCAGAGTATTCAAGGAACGCCTGGTGAATTTGAACTGCCAACCTTGTGGTTAGCAGTGGTAGCATGTAACCCACTACACCCATTGTTTTTTTCACCACCATTTGTTATCAATGGAACCATCTTTGTCCATTGAACTTCACTGACAACTTTATAGAAAATCAAATGGTCATTTATGTGTGGTTGCTTCTATCCTTACACCAGCATAATTCTGTCTTGATTATTACTGCTTTAAAACCTGGTAGTGTACTGGTTTGGTGCACTTTGGAAATTCTATGGGTCGGTTCTACTCTGTACTGTAGGGTTGCTGTGAATCGGAAATTGTCTCAATGGCAATGGGTTTGCAGTTTTTTTCATTATTGCAAATTGTGAAATCAAACAGTGTAATTCCCCCAAATTTATTTATTTATTTATTTTTTTAACAATTGTTTTGGCTCTTCTCAGTTATTTGTATCCTGAAGATCCTGCTAGAATACTGTTTGCGACGATACTGGCAGTATAGGTTAATTTCTGGTGAATGTGCTCCTAAATGATATTGACTCTTATTGGCACCAGAGATGTAGAATCTTGCTCCATTTATTTAGGTCTTTGTTTATATTTGCATACATCCTGCATCCTTGCTAAATTCACTCACTCTTTTAGTAAACTTTTAAATAGATTCCTTGCCAGCCAGCCAAGTGCCGTCGAGTCAGATCCGACTCATGACGACCCTAGGGGCCAGGGTACAACTGACCCCCAGAGTATTCAAGGAGCGCCTGGTGGATTTGAACTGCTGACCTGGTGGTTAGCTGTGGTAGCACTTAACCCACTACACCACCAGCATAGGAGTCTTCATATCTGCTTATGTCATTACTAAAGAACAAGAGTTTTACTTCGTCCTTTCTGACATGTATGCGCTTGGTTTGTTTCTTTTAACATTTTCTTTATTATTAGTATTATTTTTATTTAATATGACTGAGTGAAAATGTACATCCCCGTATAAATTTACATGCCCACCTATCTGAAGCTTCCACTGCTCTCCCTGCCCGGTGACAGCACACTATCTGTTTTAAGTGGAAGTTTACAGTCCAAGCCAATCTGCCATATAACAGCACACCCTACCCCACTGTGCAACTCTAGCTGCTCTCCCCTAAGCCCCTCTATAATTGAATGATTTACCCTTTTCTTGTTGATATTTTGTAGCACCTTATAGATTATGGAGATCAGGTGTTGGTCTGACATATACTTGCCAGATATTTTTTCCCATTCTGTAGGTGGACTTTTAATTCTATTAATAAAGTCTTTGGATGAGCAGAAGTGTTTGATTCTTAATAGTTCCCATTTATCTATTTTCTCTTCTGTTAATGGTGGTTTGTTTGGCAGATTTTGAAGTCTATCTACGTTGTGTGTGAAAACTTCCAGTGTTGTTCCCACTTTTTCTTGGATGAGATTTATTGTTTTAGATTTGATATTTCGATCTTTTGTCCAGTTTGAGTTGGTTTTGTATAAGGTGTAAGATATGTGTCTAGTTTCAATTTATCCGGTTTTGCCAGCATCATTTGTTGAAGAGATATTTTTTACCCTGCTTAATGTCTTAGGACCTTTGCCGAATATCAGCTGTTCATAGGCAGATGGTGTTGTCTCTGAGGTTTCAATTCTGTTCCATAGATCTATTTGTCTCTTTTTGTACCAGTACCACGCTGTTTTGACTACTGTGACGGTATAATAGGTTCTAAAGTCACGTAATGAGAGGCCTCCCAGTGTGTTCTTCTTTAGTTACGCTTTAATTATCTGGGGCCTCTTCCTTTCCAGACAGAGTTGGTAATTTGTTTCTCCATCTTGTTAAAAAATGTCATTGGAACTTGTATTGGAATTGCATTATATAAGTAGATTGCTTTGGGTAAAACAGACATTTTCACAATGTTAAGTCTTCCTATCCATGATCGGGGTAGGTTTCTCCATTTATGTAAGTCTCTCTTAATTTCTTGTAGTAAGGGCTTGTAGTTCTCTTTGTAAAGTTCTGTTATTTCTCTGGTTAGATTTATTCCTAAGTACTTTATCTTCTTAGGAGCTGTAGTAAATGGTATTGACTTGGTGATTTCTTCCTCAATAATCTTGTTGTTGGTCTAAAGGAATCCTACTGATTTACTTATGTTTATCTTGTATCCTGAGACTTTGCTGAACTCTTCTATCACTTTCAGTAGTTTACTTATGGATTCTTTGGGATTCTCCGCATATATAATCATATCATCTGCAAACAGGGAGATTTTGACTTCTTTGCTGATGCAGGTGCCCTTTATTCCTTGGTCTTCTGTAATTGCTCTGGCTAGAACATCTAGAACAGTGTTGAATAGGAGAGGTGAGAGTCGGCATCCTTGTGATATCTAGGTCTTTGATCCATTTTGAGTAAGTTTTTTTGCATGATGTGGACTATGGGTCTTGTTTCACTTTTTTGCAGGTGAATATCCAGTCATGCCATCACCATTTGTTAAAGAGATTGTTTTTTTTCCTCCGGTTTATGGATGTTGGGCTTTTGTCACATATCAGCTGCTCATAGTTGGATGTCGTTACGTCTGGATTCTCTATTTTCTTCCATTGATCCACGTATCTGTTTTTGTACAAGTACCATGCTGTTTTGACTACTCTGGCAGTGTGATAAGTTGTTTGATCAAGCAGTGTGAGGCCTCTCATTTTATTCTTTTTCTTCAGTAATGCTTTACCTACTTTGGCTTTTTACCTTTCCATATGAAGTTGATGATTCGTTTCTCCATCTCATTAAAAAAAGCCACTGGAATTTGTATAGTGATTGCATTTTATCTACAGATTGCTTTGGGTAGAACACACATTTTCATGATGTTAAGTCTTCCTATCCACGAGCAAGGTAGATTTTTCCACTTATGTGCATCTCTTTTGGTTTCTGGCAGTAGAGTCTGATGTTGGCTGTTTGTTTTACATAGAAGTCCCTTATTAAGTTGAAGAATTTCCCTTCTATTCCTATTTTGCTGACAGTTTTTAACATGAATAGTGTTGGAGTTTGTGAAATGCCTTTTCTGCATCAATTGAAAAAATTAAGTGGTCTTGCCTTTTGTTCTATTTACGTGGTTGATTACATGAACTGCTTTTCTAATGTTGAACCATACCTGCATCTCCACTTTGTTATAGTGACTTAATTTTTGATACGTTTTTGAATTCTATTGGCTAGAATTTTGTAGAGGACTTTTGCATCTAAGTTCATGAGAGATATTGCTGTCTAATTTTCCTTTATTATGCTATCTTCACCTGGTTTAAGTATCAGGATTATTCTGGCTTCATAGAATGAATGAATTTGGGAGTATTCCATCTTTCTTATGCTCTGAAATACCTTTAGTAACAGTAGTATTAACTCTTCTGTAAAATTTTGGTAGGATTCTCCGGTGAAGCCATCTGGAACAGGGCTTTTTTTAGTTGGGAGTTTTTTAGTTACCTTTTTAGTCTCTTCTTTTGTAATGGGTTTAATTATTTGTTCTACTTCTGTTTGTGTTAGTTTTGGTAGGTAGTGTGTTTCTAGAAACTTGTCCATGTCTTCTAAGTTTTCAAATTTATTAGGGTAGAATTTTTCATAATATTATGTGATGATTCTTTTAATTTTGGTTGCATCTGTTGTGATATTGGCCATCTTATTTCTTATTCAGTTTATTTGCTTCTTTTCCTGTTTTTCTTTTGTCAGTTTGGCTGCAAGTTTAATGATTTTGGTGATCTTTTGGTGTTGTTAACTCTTTCAGTCATTGTTCTTTTTTCTAATTCATTCCGTTTTACTCCAGGTTTTGTAATATTGGCTTTCTTCTGGTGCCCGAGGGGTCCTTTTGCTGTTCTCTTTTGACTTCTTCAAGTTATAGGGTTAATTTTTTTATCTGAGCCCTTTCCTGGTTTTGGATGTGTGCATTCATTGTGGTACATTGACCTCTGAGCCTTGTTTTGGTTGTATCACATAGGTTCTGGTAGGATATGTTTTCACTTTCATTTAGTTCTACGAATGTCTTTATTCCCTCTTTGATTCCTTCTATAACCCAGAAGTTTTTGAGCAAGGGATTGTTTGCTTTCCGTGTATTTGAGTTTTGCTCCCCTCTTTTTTCTGTTATTGATTTCTAGTTTTATGACTTTATGATCTGAAAAGATGGTTTACAGTATCTTGATATTTTGAAGCTTGTTATGAATTGCCTTGTGGTCTAATATGTGGTAAATTCTGAACAGTGTTCACATGCAGTGGAAAATAAAGTACACTTGGCTGCTGTTGGGTGGAGTGTTCTGTATATGTTTATGAGGTAAAGTTGATTAATTGTTGCATTTACCAGGTAGGACAATTAAGTCCAAGAACTTAATTGTTCTAAGTCTTACATAGCTCATTGCTGAATATCATATGGATACCTTTGAAGTACTTCCCCCCTTGGGAAGCTATTCATCAATGCCGGTGTCTAGTCCACCCTTCAAAGCAATTTTGGAAATCTTTCTGGAATGGCCATTGTGTATAATGACACGGTGGCAACTTTAAGAACTTAACTGTATAGTGGTCTGTGAAAGGACTTTTTAGCCAGTAAACAAATAACTGTATTGGAATATCTGCTTACTCAGCTGATCTGGTCACCAATAACTTTTTTCATTATCCAAAGACAAAGGAAATATTGAAAGGAAGACATTCTGATGCCATTCAGGAAGTCAAGGGTAATATGACAACAGCTCTGATGGCCAGCCCAGAAAAAGAGCTCCAAAATTGTTTTGAAGAATGGATTAGGCACTGGCATTGGTGCATAACTTCCCAAGGCGGGTACTTTCAAGGTGGCAGTAGCGATATTCTTAATGAACGAGTATGTGGCACTTTTTCTAGGGTGAGTTCATGGACTTAATATGCTGTGCTCGTATATCTTCTGTGTCTTTTTTGAACTTTTTCCTAGATGTTCTGTCCTTCAATGAAATTGGTGTGTTGGAGTCTTCTGTTATTATTTTGAAGTTGTCTATTCCTGTTTTCAATGCAATTAGTGTTTCTTTTATGTGTTTTGTTGCCCTGTGGTTGGGAATGTAGATATTTGATATGGTTATGTCCTCCTCGAGTATTGATCCTTTAGTCATTATATAACATCCTTCCTTATCCAATGGGATGGATTTTGCTTCAAAGTATATTTTTTCAGAGATTAATATTGCCACTCCTGATCTTTTTTGAACACTGTTAGGTTGATAATTTTTTTTTATATCCTTTGAGTTTTAGTTTGTTTACACCTTTGAGTCTAAGGTGTGTTTCCTATGGACAGCATATAGATGGGTCATGTTTTCTACCCAGTCTAGGACTCCCCATCTCTTTACTGGTGCATTTAATCCATTTATATTCAGTGTGGTTATTGATAGGTATGAGTTTAGCACTGTAATTCTAATGTCTTCTATTTTACAGTGCAAGTAGGTCTTTTGTTCCATTTAATTTTCTGTGCTGAGTCCTTTTTTTCGTATCTTTTCCAATATTGGTGGCCTTGTGTCTGCTGAAATTTCAGGTTTTCCTTGATTTTTATTTTGGTGAATATGATTGATACTTTCCTTTATGATTATCTTAACATTTACCCCCATTTTTCTAAATTTGAACCAGTCCTAAATTTCTTTATATTGCCTTGACTTCCTCTGCATGTGAAAGATCTGTGACTACTTTTAAGTTACTCTTTTTTGTTATAACACTTACATCATGACATCTCTGTTTCCCTGTTTTCATTGTTTTGCTTTTGATTTATTTTTGTGAGTTCCATATTTGGTTTGATATCCCATTGCTCTGTTCTGTGTTCTTGTCATTGATTGTTACATGATGTTATTGATTTTCTAACCCAAAGACTGCCCCTTTAGCAAAGAGTCTTCCAACAAGGATGCCCTATCTTTGAGTTTGAATAAAATAAGTTGTGTAAATGATGCAGTTTTAATTGTTATATTATTTTGAAGTATATTTGATGGTATTACACGTGGAAAATAACTTTGGGTAAATGGCCTCCATGGCACCTTCCAAATAGGGCCAAAATTAATCAGTTATCTTTCACCATTAACAGTCAGTCTTTCCTCCTTCATCTCGGAAAAAGTAAAGGTTAATGATTCTGCTAGACCAAAATCCACATCAAATGGTAACTATTTGGGGATGAAGTGGATGCTCTTGAATCTTCATTGGATTCTCATCACTCCAAATGTGACAGTTTTGCTTGTCAACAAACCATTCATCCAAAAATGGGCCTTGTGGCTGAAGATGATTTTTCAGCCAAAAAGCAGAGTCAACTTTCAGTTGCTCCAGAGCCCAGTCAGCAAGTGCATGGTATAATCTATGGCAATGGGATTTCAGTTCTTGAGTCAAAACAATTTTGAAGGGGTAAAACATGAAGTCCAGATGCAAAATCTGCCAACCCGTAGTCCACAAACACCCAGTTCTTGTGGTCCATGAGAAACTGATAGGGATGGATTCTTGCATACTTTGATGAACAGTGGTGATGTTTTCATTGCAACATGCAGTTCATTGACACACAGGCCTTGTCTGATTGGCAACAGACCCAGCTGTCTCAAAGTTTTTGATTAAACATGGAATTGTTCCCAGTTCAAGAAATATGCACATCATAAATTTCATGTAATGCATGGAATGTTTGATGAATGGAACACCTATGTTGATGATAAACTTTAATAATTTCTACACATTGACGAATCATGTAACTTTTCAAGGCTATTTGTCAAGACCAATAAAAACAATGTGATAACTATGGCTGCTATAACTTCACAAATGTTGTTGCTGTAAGGTGTCAAAAATAGGACACCCTTATTGGAAGATCCCTTATTTCTTGTTATTTGGGTCTTGTTCTGGGACTGCCTCTAAGTCTACTGGCACGGTGGGGTCTGTCAGGTGGACTTGATTGGCATGTTCTCGGGCATCCCTGAGGACCCTTTCTCTTTCATCTTTGTTTAGGGTAGAAGAGAGAAGGACCCACAGGTTGTGCCAAGTTAAGTCATAGGCTTGTATAAGGTAATGGAATTCTTTTATGTAATTGGTAGGGTCATTTGAGAAGGAGCCTAGTCTTTTTTCAATTTGGGAGATGTCAGTTAAAGAAAAAGGGAAGTGAACTTGTACTACTCCCTTGGTTCCTGCTACTTTGCATAGGGGGCAAAGGAGAGACTGGTTTTGTGAGGGCTGATTCTGTTGTTGGGAATGGGTGTAGCTGCTGATGGGGGAAGGTAGGGGAGGACTGGGCACGGTGGTGTCTGGGTAAGTGGGTGGAGGAGATAACAGGGGAGCTGTTGGGTGTGTTGGTCCCGGGTTCGTGGGGGTCTCTGGAGTGGAGATGAGAGGGACTCTGGTGAATCAGAGAATGAAGAAGTTGACTCTGAGAAGCAGGGCTTTGTGTCAGGTTTGTTTGGGGTTTCACGAGCTAGGAGAATTTGGGTGGTATTGCAAGTGGAGGGGGGGGTTGGGAGCACAGGTAGAGGAAAGCTTGGATGTAGGGGACTTCTGGCCATTTGCCTGTGTGACAACAGAAGTGGCCGAGGTCTATTAGAACTCCATACTCAAAGGTCCCCTGTTTGGGCCATTTAGACGCATTATCTATTGGGTACTGAGGCCAGGTGGTGGTGCAATAAAAGATTAGGCACTTAGGACACAAGTCCTGGGCTAACCCCAGAGCCTGAAGGTTATTTAGGAGGCAGCCCAAATGGGTAGACAAGTCAGGCTTGGAGTTCTGGTTTTCCATGATCCTGGACCCTATGAAAAGAACCTTCTGAAGAGAGTGACATCTCACTCTTTTAGGAAGGGTCTTGTGGCCAGACAGTCTCAGAGGGTACAGGGGATGTCTCCCTACTTGTCTGAGTAATGAAGCCAAATGGCTGGGAGAGTAGGGTGTTTGAGTGTCCTCATCTGCCCTATCTTGAGAGTTGGAGGTGTCTCTGACATGGTGCCATGATTTGACACAGACAAAGGCAGACAGAGACACCGGGCAGGGTAGGGGTCAGGTTGACCAGAACTCAGAAGAAGGGTGGGTATAAATTTGAGTCTGGAGTACTTACCTAAGGAAGATGGTGGTAGTTGATGCCAGCTGGAGATCCCTGGTCTGTGGGAGAGGAGAAGTAGGACAAAGAGATGGAGGGAAAGAGAGAGCGAGAGCAGGAAGGTTTTAGGGGAGGGTGTGGCCTTTCCAGCAGCCTTATCCTCTCAGGTTTCGGCACCAAATGTAAGTGTGCCTTAGAATGGAAGCTGGATGTAGTAGTGGCATGAGAGGGTAGCAGAGAGAAGGAGAGAGAGAGTCAGTAAGCAAACAGGCTTTATTAGTGTGCTCCCAGGCGAGGTCTGCAATCTCCAAGGAAGGAGTTGGAGAGATAGCACTTTTGAGTTGGAGAAGAGGGTTTTTATAAAAGTGGATGGTCCCGCCTAGTGTGGACCTGAGTGTGGACACGGGGAGAAAGGTGGGAGCCAATGGGATTTGGGCGAGGTAAGACACTTAATCAGCATGAGAAAAACAACTGGGGACTCTCCAGAAAGGAAGGGGTTTGCCGAGCTCTGATCGTTCCCAGGAATGGGGGCATCTGCATCCTGGTTGTAACATCTGGGTACAGCTCAGCCCACCTGACACTAGTTTGTTGAGACTGTTTATTATAAGTGAATTTTGTAAGATGCTTTTTCTGCTTCTGCTAAGAAAACCATGTGGATCTTCTTCTATTTTATTAATGTGAGTTATTAAATTGATGAGCTACTTAGATAATTCCTCGAAACTGAGTGTTCTTGGAAAATAGATTGACCCCAATCACTGGTTCGCTTGCATCTGCTATTGCTGCTACTGTGTTAATCCATCTTATGAAGAGTATTATTCATCTTTACTGACCTTCCAATTTACCAGCCACGATGTGTTTTTCTAGAGAATTATCCCCCTAAGACAGATCCAAACTGAGTAATTTGAAATCTCATACAATGTTCTATGATCCATAGTGTTCCAGTGGCTAATTTTCAAAAGTAGATCACCAGACCTTTCTTCCTAGTCTTTGTTAGCTGGGAAACTCCACTAAAACCTGTTCACCATGGGTGTCCCTGTGAGTATTTGAAATTCTGGTGGCATATCTTTCAACATCACAGCAAAATGCAAGCCACTCTAGCATGACAGGCTAACAGATGAGTGGCACTATATTTACTTGTTTTACAGCCAAGAAACCAAGGCACAGAGACATCGCACTATTTGCCCAGGATCCTTGGGTGGCAAGTGGCAGAGAATTACCCAGATAAACTGATTCCTAAGCCTGGTGCCCATAATTACAGCACTATTGTTTTGTTTCCATAGCACATGATACATGTTGTATTGTCTGTCATACTGTGTAGAACATTAGCTAGAGGCGAGGACCTTGCTATTTTTCACAGTGTAGATGTTTTGATATCTTATACTGCTTCATTATGGGACATGAATTTGGAAACATTTTTGCCCAAATCTATAGATTATGTTTTGGGTTCCCAAAAGGCAATATTATTTAAAATATCATAACAGCACTTTTTTTTTTGGTAAAGGGACAAGCTATGCAGGAGGATGCAGAGACTGTTTCTGAAGCTTGACTAAGCAAGGAATCCCTGAAGCATTTGCAAAGGGTAACATATACCTGGCCGTCTAAAACATCTACAGACTTTCTTTGTGTTCAGAGCTGTATATTTAAATTGTTTTTTGAAATTCTGTACTTTTTATTAAAAAAGTTGTGTGTGTGTGTGTATGAATACACATACTTTAGATAACTAACAATCCTTTTTGCATATCAGCATTAAAAGAATATAGTCTTTGAAGTTAAGTTTTAAAGGAATTTTTTTGCTTAGTAAAGGTATATATCTTCTAGCTAACTTGAAACAGTTCTTACTATTTAACCTATTTTATGTTTCTTCTTCCTGTCATGGGCCGACCAACTCTGCCTCCAAAGCATGAGACTTTTCTAACTATTCTAAATGAAAAGCTCTCTCAGGAATAACTGCATTTCTCATTTCTCTGTGATAAGCAGAGCACAGAGACATAGCCTTCATTTGTGGGAAATTCTGTATTTTTACCTCCTTTTGAGTTTCTTTCAACCTCTGATCATTTTCTGTCTCTGAAAGTTTGTGCACATGTGTTTGTACACATCTGCTTACAAACACTACTTTGCTTCTTTGGTTTTTTTGCTGTAAAATCTTCCAATTGCCTTGCTTGAAGTTGCTGCTAAAAGTTCCTTTCAAGACAATTATCTTTAAGACTCTGTATTTTCAATTAATCCTTGGGTCTCTTTTCCTTTTTTTATTTTTTTAAAGAAATTACTTGTCACATCACTAGGATTTGGTATACAGTGATTTTTATTTTTCTTGCCAATATAGGAATCATTTTGATAGGAATAAATGAAGATAGAAAACATTTAGCTAATAGAATTCTGGCCAGTAATTAAATCCTTACTTCAAATTTTAAAAGAGAGTTTACAAAATTCTTTCCTCTCTGCTCTGTCAGGTAGAAAGACTGAAAAGTAATTATTCACTGAAAAGAGGAGAGAGATGAGTATAGGTGAGAACAGGAAGACCAAAGCTAATTCATCGTTGACAGTCCCTGGCAGGAGGTTTTCTAATTTTTGTATCTTTAGAAGTTAATCCAGTGTTTAGCACATAGTGAGTATTCAATTAGTACTTTCTAGAGAAATGATGGAAAGCACCAGTTAAATGACAACACAACCATGTGTACCATCATACTAAGGTGAGAGTAAAATCCTGATGGAGGTGGTGATGGGTTAGTGGTGCAAGTCTTACCTCCCATGAAGGAAACCTGAGTTTAATTCCTGGCCAGTGTGCTTCTTCACATGCCACCATTCGTCTTTTAGTGGAGGCTTATGTGTTGCTACGATGCTAAACAGGTGGAGCTTCCGGATTAAGATGGACTAGGAAGAAAGACCTGGTGATCTACTTCTGACAATCAATGAAAATTCTGTGGCTCACTTGTTCCAATCCATGACTGATTGCAGGGGTGGTACAGGACAGGGTAGCATTTCATCGGTCGTGTGTGAGGTCCTCAGAAGTCAGGGACTGACTGGACAGCGGCTAACAACAACCAGGTCTCAGTGGCATGAATCAAGTGCCGCATCACCTTGAATGCAGCTCTTGACCTCTCAGGGCCTCATTCTCTTTTTAAGCAAAGTCTGTATATTTGATTAGTCTCTATGATATCCTGCGGTTCTAAAATTCCATTATTCCCTGATTACAATATACTACTGGACTTAGGTGAGTTTTAGCTAATCAGGATCTCAACCAACTCTTGTCTGACGAAGAGACAATGAACTCATTGTATAGAAAAATGGTTCCTGTAATAGGCCAAAACAGTGTGAAAGAATAAGGAAACAGTTTCCATCTTTAATAATGATTTTTATTATTATGAGACATTCAAATAAATCTATAATAAGACTTAATAAAATGCTTTACAGTATCTAGTGTTTTAAGGACCTAAGCATTTTTTAAAGTAGTTACACTTTTCAGTAATAAAGATGTCCAATGGAAATATAAATTTTGATTAATATATATAAGAGAACAGGTAAGAAAAGCAGGAAAATACGAAATGCAATAGTAGATGTCACTGATAGTCCTTTGTCGTTAGACGATCTGGGAGCCATGTGATTGCACATGGACATTAGAAAAAGAATGACTGTGAAGTAAAAGTGAAGATTGTGTGGTTAGTATTTTTATTAAAATAATTTTTATTGTTGTAAAACACATTTGCCAATTTAACACTTCTTAAGTGTACGATTAAGTGATACCAATTATATTAATCATATTGTGCAAGTATCATCCATAATCATTGCCAAATTTCCCATCATCATAAATCAAAACTCAGTGCTTCTCAGTGTGTGGTTATATTAAAGAAGCTTTTCTAATTTACAACTTAAAAAATAAAATGAACTGGTTGAATTGACACAGAAAACCCAGATTGGAAGAAGGGTGTACGCTGTCATGTATAAGGACTGCAACTAGGGTCTTATAACAATATGTGTATAAATTTTGTACAAGAAATTAACTTGAGCTGTAAACATTTCACCCAAAGCACAATTAAAAATAATAATAATTTGAGAAATGACAACCTATTGGACATACCTCTTACTGGACTCCTGCAGATGTGTGTAAGGAAACACCGATAGCTTATTACAGAACTCCAGTGTCAAATTGTCCTTGGATTTTTCAAGGAGGAATAAAAATGTACAACTGCTGAGACAGCAGTGACAGCGGGGAATGGGAAGGTTATAGCTGGAAGGTCCCGTGGATGACAAGCAGGTCTTCAGGGTCACTGGAAGGTTTTCAACTGCAGCAGAAGCATATATATTCTTTACCTGTAGAAGAATAAAATGGCAGGAGCAAGTTGCTGCTTTAGGAAATAAACCCTTTAATTTCACAGTAAAAATGTGAGGTAATCAGTACTCACCAAATAATTATCTACAAAACGTATTTCCTAATTATACATGCATTGAATTATAGATTATTGTTGGTGACTTTAAAGACTTAAACCTCCATCTGAGATCGTGTGTTGAATGACTGTAGGTTCTGAGCCCACGTGTAGCTGGCATGTGCTAATATGCTGCTAGATATGCAAACAGGCTTCTAGTCTGGTCTTCAGAGTCCTAGCGGGAGGACAGTAATCTACTCCACGAGTGAGTGCAGTCAGAACGACAGCAGCTCATTCCTGCATCTTGGGCAAATACAATGCCCAGATGATTGACTAGCTGCTTCACAGAAATTTGATTGACTGCGATTATTTTTGATAAGCTAAAACACTAAACCTGTACTCGAGGAGAACTGTATTTTATAATTTATGAGTGGCACTGCATCCCTTCTCTGCCCTATTTTTCTCCTGGGATGCATTTTCTTTGATTCATTTACTATATATGTCTGTTGGTGTGTCACAACATAAGATTTTCGTTTGGTCCTGCCTCTTACCCACACATGTCACTCTAGCTGCCTGCTGTATTTCCAAGTAAGAAAATGATCGTGATCCCTCGGTCTTTTTGGCAGTCTTCTTTACTTTCAGATTTCTCAGTTTTGTTGGAGTTTTTATAACTTGTTCAGTATCTGAATATGTATGCTTCAGGTTACATTTTACTTCTCCCAGCATCCTCACCAGCAAGCATTTTTCATTCATTCAGCAATCATTTGCTAAACATCCAATATGTCAAATATTTGTTTTTTTATTGTAATGGTCTGGATGTACTTGTTTTACTGCATCTGTCGTGTATTTTTTCACTATGGTAGGCTCCTGAAAGCAAGAAAGATGTAGGGCTTACCACTTACTTTTCAAGTTCATGGCATATACAGGGTACTGAGTAAATATTTTCTCTTCAATTTAGTAACAATGGTAAACCACTCCTGTGAATTTAAGTTTTCATGGTACCATTTTATTTCTCTCTTTACATATTCATTCTCCCACTTATCCTGCTGTTCCTCCATCTCTCCATCCATCCTTCTATCCCTCCCTCCATTCTTCTACCTATCCCTTCATCTCTCTCTCCACCTTCCATTTTTCCTCTCTCCATCTGTTTCTCTGACCCTCACTCAAGTCATCTCTCTCTCTATCACTTATCTGTCAAGTTTCAGCAGAAAAATTCTAAGCCGTGGAGAAAGGCGTAGTCGTAAATAAGAATCAAACACAGGGTATTTTCCACCAAAATTTGTTTAAATCTTAAACCTGTTGCTCTTTTTCCTACAGATTTTTAACCTATGTTTTGTAATTCCTACAGTATTGTTTAAGGAAATAAAATATAGTTTAAAACCTTATACGTTTCTCTCTGCTCCAATTTCTCTGCCTTATTCCCCATAGGAAACTATCTTGATGTATTATTGTTCTCATGTATGTTTTCAGACTTCTACTTCCTATGTATGTACTTTGAACAATACCTAGTATTGTTTTATATATTTGTAACTGTTTAAGAATGGTTTGGTATTCTCTGTATGCTTCTGCAAGTTGATTTTCTCCATCAATATTGTTTTTTGAAATTAGTCCATGTTGATAGACATTGCTCTAGCTACGTCAAACATTTTAATTGCAGAATAACATACCATTGTGTGAATAAACCCACAGTGTATTAATCAGTGCCTCTGGTGATGTATGTTCAGATTGTCTCCAATAATTTTGCTATTACAGACAATGTGGTAATTAACATTCTTATACATGCCCCCATTCGCACGTAGGTAAGTGGAATTGTTGGGTCAAAAAGGTATATGTATCTTCAAATCTAGTAATTATTGTAAAATTGCTAGGATTTCAATTCAGTATGACAATTTTGTCTTTCAACTGTCAAGTTAAGTCCATTCATTTTTATTTATTATAGTTAGTCTTTGATATATTTGGTTTCATCTCTGGCCTTGTATGTTGCGCTATTTTTCCTGATGTTTTTATGCTGCTTTTCTGCACTTTTACTGCTTCTATCATTGCATCATTACCTCCTGGTTCTCTGATTTGGAGGTTACATATGCATTATGTTTCTTCTCCAGTAGTTGCCCTTGAAATTTTAGCATGCATACTTGAAATAACAGTCTGCAGTTTGTCATTACCTCTGTTTTCCTAAATAGTGCAACCATCTTGCAACACATCACCCCCAGACAGCCACTCCTGCCCTTCAGGTTCTTTTTCCCTAGTGTTTTACTATAACTCTATGGGACAATTCTACTCTGACCTCTAGGGTCACTATGAGTCAGACCCGACTTGATGGCAGTGGGTGGTGGTGGTTGCTATGAGTTGAGATTGACTCGATGACACTTAGGCCTGGGTGGGATACAAAGGTCAGAATCACGAGGTCAGACCAGCCGTTTTCGAGGATCTGATGTCATGCTTTCCAGCAGTATTCAGCTGTTTATGTGCATACTTTCTCAGGCTCTCAAGCCCTAAACCCAGGCCATAATGTTGGTCCTAACTGTGGCCATGTTACCCACAGGTGAAGATAGCATTCTAGGCTATGGATATTTCTCTCAGCACTTTATTTTTTTCCTGGACTTTCATTTCTGCACTTGTCAGTCTATAGTGATTTTAACTGTCATTTCTTTGTAGATCATGTTTTCTCTTTAATTGCTTTTAAGATTACTTCTTTGTTTTTGATGTTCTGTCTGTGCATCATTGTGTCTTGGGATGGATTTCTTATTATTTTTTCATCGTTGGATCTGCCATAATTCCTTAAACTGAGAATGGATAATTTAGGTCAACTCTGGAAACATTTTAGCCATATTCTTTTTGTAGATTTCTTTATTTGCCATTCTTTTTGTACTCTCTACTTTGGGAAATCTTACTAGGAAATGATGAACTTCCAGCCTCAGGATCACTTTATGTCTCTTTCATGTTGTTTTTAATACATATTGAGGGATACAAAAAATATTCACAGATATTTTCAGCATACGGTAACAGCATACAGTGAACACCTCATACCTGGCTTCCTCTTTAAGACCTAATGATGACGTTGACTTTTCTCAGGAGTCTCTCATTAATTCCACCCTTCTTCCCTGTCTTGTCAGATCATTATTATCCTGATGGTATGTATGTATATAATGCCTGTAAGGAAGACCAAAGAAGAATTGACACCTCAACAGTGTTGGTGAAAAATAGTGAATACATCATGGACTGCTAGAAGAACAGACAAATTTATCTTGGAAGAAGCACAGTTAGAGTGCTCCTTAAAAGTGAGGATGGTAAGACTTCGTCTCACATACTTTGGACATATTATCAAGAAGGATGAGTCCCTGGAGAAGGATATCATGTTTTGTAAAGAAGAGTGTTGGTGAAAGGGAGGAAGGCCCTCAATGAGGTAGACTGACACAGTGGCTGCAACAATGAGCTCAGGCATAACAAAGATTGTGCAAAAGCTGCAGGACCAGGAAGTGTTTCGATCTATTGTATGTGGAGTCACTGTGAGTCTGAACCTAACTTGATGGCACCTAAAACCAACAATACTTACATTTCTTTATTGTATCTTGATTTTGAATTTATGTAAATAGAATGATACTCTGGGTATTGTGTGACTTGCTTTTCATGTTCAGTGTTAAGTTTCTCGATTCATTCAGAATGTTATTTATTTAACTGTAAAGTCTCTGGTTTTCTAAATGGCAGCCATTTCACAGGTAAATTTCAGATTTGCATCTTGGTCCCCAATCTTATTTACTCATTTTTTTTCTGCTACTGAATTGACCAAAAACTCAAGTACAAGGGTTAATAGAAGTAACAGTAGCAGCTGCTGTTGTTTCTGTTCTTATTTTAAACATTAGATGTGTAATGTGTATTCACTATGTGTAATACATTCTTTAACTGTTAGTAAAATATATATCCTTTGTCAGTATATCTTTGCTGGGTTGCTTTTTAAAAAGTCAATAAAGGTGTGACATTTCATCAAATACTTTAAATCTATTCCATTGACTTTATGAAATTTCTCCTTTAATCTGCTAACATGATAAATTCTTAATTGAATTCTAATATTAAAAAGGAGCCCTGGTGGTACAGTTGTTAAGAACTACAGCTGCTAACCAAACAGTCAGCAGCCCCAATACACTAGCTGCTCCTTGGAAACCCTACGGGGCAGTCCCACTCTGCCCTATAGGATCACTATGACTTGAAATTGACAAGAGGTTTTCTGTTTTTTAATGTTAGAAAACAAAACATTCCTCTTGGGATTACACCAAATTAACTTATGAATTATTTTGACCTATATATTATTCCGGGAACCCTGACAGCCTAAGTAGTAAAGATCTACAGCTGCTAAAAATCCACCAGGTGTTCCTTGGAAATCCTGTGTGGCAGGTCTCCTCTGTCCTATAGTGTTGCTATAGGGTTACTGTGAGTTGGAATCAACTCTATGGCAATGAGTTGGGTTTTTTGGTAGTGTATCATTTTAATGCATGCTTCTTAGTTTTCAAACAAATGCATTAAATCTAGTCACTTACTGTTATCGATTTTTTTTTTATTTAATATGACTGAAAATGTACATTCCCATATAAATTTACATGCCCACCTATATGCAGCTTCCACTGCTCTCCCTGTCCGGTGACAGCACGCTATTCCTCTCTGCTCCATACATGTCTCATCCTCCCAACAGTCTCCTTTCCCCTCCTCTCCACCCACTCTCCTTCATCCAACCAGAGGTCAGCCCATAAAGTGCATACAATATATGATCACTCTGCATTGCCAAGTCCAATCCATTCGTGTCCAAAGAGTGGATCTTCGTTATTTTGGTGAGAAAAAATGGCCTGGATAATACCAAGCCTCTGATATTTGCTTTTTTGGCCCAGTGTGTGCTCACATGTGGAATTAATTCATGTGTGCTGGAGAAACATATGCATTCTCTCATCTTGGAGCCCACTTGTAAGTTGTGCTGCCCATATATTCTTGCCGTTTTCTCTCATAGTTTACTGAGAGAAATACGTTAAAATTTCTGTTTATGATGGTAGATTCATTTGATTCTCTTTGTATTTCTTTCAATTTTATAGTTTATATCCTTTACTGTTAAATTTCAAGATGTATACAAGATTTAACTGTCTTTGTGATGAATTATTTTTGTTGCTCTGTGACTCTTCAGCACTAATATTGCTTTTTATCATATAATCTGAGTGATGTTAATTTAACTATTTCAACAGTATATTTGTTACTGTTTTCCTGATGCATATTTTCTGTTAGTTTATTGAATTTTTACAGTATATATTTGATTTAGATTAGGGGCAGTATAGCACTGGAAGCTTTTTTTTTTTAATCTCATCTGATTATCTTTCAAAGACAATTTTCCCATTTATATATACTGTGATTATGGTATATTAGGATTTAAATAACTATCTTTTACTGTGTTTTATGTTTGTCTTGACTTTCTTGTTTCATCTTCTTTTAATTGTTATCCCCTTTGGAGTGATTAAGATTGTATTCTCATTCCTCTACTTTCACCCTATTAGAAATTACTCCTTTAATTTCTGTTCTTTTAGTAGTTATCTTAAAAAGTAAAGGTAAATAAATAGTTTTGCTTTCCTTATAAAAAGTTCAAGAATCAAAGAAAATAATCTCAAATCAACTCCTCTGAGACTGTGTGCTTTGATATAAATAATAAAAAAAGCAAACAAGGGAGGGAAGAATGGAGGGAAGACTGAAAGACAGTGATTTTTCTCTTTTAGCAACACAAAGATTTAATTTTTTAAAGTTAACATTTATTTAGATTTATCTACATGTTTACTATGTTCTTTGCTCATCATTCTTTTCATTCTGTCTAGAATTACTTTTCTTCTGCCCCAGTTTCCCTTAATGAAAGCCTATTGGTAACAATCTTTTTGGATTTGCAGTGATTGTGTTTCCTTGAAAACATTGCCTGATTCTTGAAAGGTGTCTTTTCTGGGTGTATAATTCTAAGTGGAAAATTATATTATCTCAGTATTTTAAAGACTTTTTTTTTTACTGTGACTGAGTGAAAATGTATATTGCCATATAAATTTGCATGTCCACCTATATGCAGCTTCCACTGCTCTCCCTGCCTGGTAAGAGCACACTATTCCACTCTGCTCCATACATGGCTCATCCTCGCAGCAGTCTACTTTCCCATCCTCTCCACCCACTCCCCTTCCTCCAGCTAGAAATCAGCGGGATGATATCCTATAGATGCATAAAACCATAAAGTGCACCCAATATATGGTCACCCTGTGTCACCAAGTCCAATCCATTGCTGTATAAAGAGTGAACCTTCGTTATGATTTATGGGCAAGGGAAGCATCAGGGCCAGGGACCATGCTCCCAGGGGAACCCCGAAGCCGCTGGAACATCAATTGCGGTTGTTTAGTGGAGGTCTCAGGGTGCACCCCTTTTTATTCTTGTGTTGCCAATGAGACTCAACTTTGTGAGCCCCATCACAGCTATCACTTGTGGTGGCCGGACACCATCTGGTTCTCCTGGTCCCAAGTCGATGTAGGCACCCACTCATATGGATCTCTCTGTCTTCTGGCTTGTTATTTTGGTCCTTGGTGAGCATCCGTTCCTGCTGAGTTAGGACTATTTGCTGTGCCCTCGGATGGCAGCTTGGCAGCTTTTAAGACCCCAGACGCCACTCATCAATGTGGAGGGCAGAGAGCCCTCTTAGCAAAACGCTAGTTGTACCAATTGGCCTCGATTTTGCCTAAAAGCATGATTCCCTGCCCCCTACCCCAGCTACTCTGTCCTTGGATTATTGGGTTAAGGTGGAAGGAGTACTCAAATTATGTTGAATTCCACTTAATATTGTTCTTGTTTCTAATGTGTGCTGTCACCGATTTCACCCAACCAAATTTCTACCAACTACTTAATCTAAACCCTCCCCACCTCGCCCTTTCTCCCTCCCCTCCCTTCCAGCCATCAAAGAGACTTTTCTGTGCATAAGTCTGTTTTTGAGTTCTTATAGTAGTGGTCTCATACAATATTTGTCCTTTTGTCACTGACTACTTTCACTCGACGTAAAGTCTTCTAGTTGAAACCAGTTGAAATGAGAAGTTTCGTGGAATCATCATTGTTCTTTATCATTGCATAGTGCTCCATTGAGTATATATACCACAGTTTACCTATTCATTCCTCTGTTGTTGGGCATCTGGGTTGATTCCATCTTTTTGCTGTCATGGACTGTGCTGTGATAAACATTCTTGTGCATGTATCCATTGGTGTAAAAGGCCTTGATTCTGTAGGATATATTCCAAGTAGTAAAATTACTGGGTCAAATGATATATCTATATCCATTTGTTTTAAGGAAGCACCAGATTGCTTTCAAAGAGACTGGGCCATTTTGCAACCCCACCAACAGTGTAGGAGGGTTCTACTTTCTCCACAGCCTCTCCAGCATTTGTTGTTTTGTGATTTTTGGATCATGGCCAACCTTGTTGGGGTGAGATGGTATCTCATTGTAGTTTTGATTTGAATTTCTTTAATAACTAAAGATCATGAACACGTGCTCATGTGTTTTTTGGCTGTCTGGATCTCCTTTTTAGAGAAATGTCTGTCCATCTCTGTCCATCACTTAACTGGATGATTTATCTTCTTCTTAGTGATACTTTGTAGTACCTTATAGATTATGGAAATCAAGTGTCAGTCTGACATAGAGTTGCTCTACCCCAACCAACTGCCTTTGAGTCAGTCGCCATGAATTGGATTCGACTTGACGGCACTTGGTTGGGGTAAGTAGCCTTTTAATTCTATTAATAAAGTCTTTGGATAAGCAAAAGTGTTTGATTCTTAATAACTCCCATTTATCTATTTTGTCTTCTGATGATTATGATTGTTTCACGGATTTTGATGTCATCTACGCTGTGGATTAAACCTTCCATGTTGTTCCTACTTTTTCTTGGATGAGCGTTATTGTTTTAGATTTAATATTTAGGTCTTTTATCCAATTTGAGTTGGCTTTTGTGTAAAGTGTAAGATATGGATCTTGTTTCAATTTATTGCAGATGGATATCCAATTTTGCCAGCACCATTTGTTGAAGATACTGTTTTTACCCCACTTTAGTGTCTTAGGGCCTTTGTGAAATATCAACTGTTCATAGGCAGATGGTTCATAGGCAGATGGGGTTTCGATTCTGTTCCATTGATCGATCTGTCTGTTCTTGTGCCAGTACCAGGCTGTTTTGACCACTGTGGCAGTGTAATAGGTTCTGAAGTCGGGTAATGAGAGGCCTCCTAGTGTGTTCTTCTTCTTTAGTAGTACTTTACTTATCTGGGGTTTCGTCCCTTTCCAAACAAAATTGGTGATTTTTTCTCCATCTTATTAAAAAATGATGCTAGAATTTTTAGTGGGATTGCATTATATAAGTAGATCGCTTTGGGTAAAATAGACACTTTCACAACGTTAAGTCTTCCTATCCATGAGCAGGGTAAGTTTCTCCATTTATCTAAGTCTGTCTTAGTTTCTTGTAGTAAGGGCTTGTAGTTCTCTTTGTGAAGGTTTGTTATTTCTCCTGTTAGATTAATTCCTAGGTACTTTATCTTTTTAGGGGCTGTAATAAATGGTATTGATTTGATGATTTCTTCTTTAACCATCTCATTGTTGGTATAAAGGAATCCTACTGATGTACTTATGTTTATGTTGTATCCTGAGACTATGCTGAACTCTTCTATCAGTCTGAGTAGTTTGCTTATAGATTCTTTGGGATTCTCTGCATATACAATCACATAATCAGCAAACAGGGAGATTTTGACTTCTTTCTTGCCTATGTAGATGCCCTTTATGTCTTGGAGTATTTTAAAGGTCTATTGCACCTTTTTTTTCTTTCTACCGTGGTTATTGTTGAGAAGTCCATCAAATGAAAGTAAAATCCATTGCTGTCAAGCTGATGCTGATTTATAGTGACCCTGTAAGACAAAGTGGAATTTCCACATACAGTTTCCAGGGAGAAGCTGGTGGATTTGAACTGTCAACTGTTTGGTCAGCTGGCAAATTCTTACCTACCATGCTATAAGTTCTTCATTGAGGAGTCAGAGTTGAATTAATTGTTATTCTTTTGGAAACTATCTCTCTTTTTTTCTCTGCCTGTTTCAAAATGTTGATTTTATCACTGATATTTTCTAGTATCATTATGTGTGCAGACATATTTCCCAGGCCTTGGGCATCTTGAATCTGAGAATTGGAAACCTTTTACAGTTGTGGAAAATTCTCAGTCAGTGTTTGCTTTCCCTTATTCATTCTTCCCTGTTCTTAGGAATTTCAGGTCAATGAGCCAGCCAAGCGCCACATGTTAAAATTCCTCACCCTATTTTCTGTTTCTTAAAACTCTTTGCTTACTCTGTATCTCTGTGCTCTAGTCTAGAAAATTCTTTCAGTTTTGTTTTCCAATTTACTGAGTCTAAAACCAAAAAAGCCATTGCTGTTGAGTTGATTCTGACTCAGCAATCTAAGTCTAAACACCTATTAAGTCCATTCATTGACTTTCTAATTTTAATTACATTATTCTTCATTTCTAGAAATCTTATATTTTTAGTTAGCTTGATAATTTTTTTTAAACCTTCCACTCTGTTCATGTTTTTTAATTTTATGTAATTAAGCACATGAAGTCTGGCTAATTTTGCTTGTGTATGGTAATGCCAATAGTCAAAGTCATTGTGGGTCTGATTCTGCTCTCTGTTGTTTCTGCTGGCTTGTGTTCATTCTGCCTAATTTCCTTAAGTATTACGTGATGTTTCAGTGTGAGTTCATGTTCTTTGGAATTGAAATGTAGAAAATATTTGAAACTGGAATGGAAGTATTTTTTTTTCCAGAGAGATTACAGTTACTGACTTGCATGAGAGTTGGTCTGTGGTTTCAAACTGTCAGAGTAAATTTTTTTCCTCTGTCTCTATTTAGTATTGCATTTTATTACAGGTAGTTTTTAAGAGCTCCTGAGTAGTGTGGATAGATTATTTATGGTTAATCTATAGTCTGTAAATGCAAATTTTTAGAATTTATATTGGTGATCTTTGATTACAATCTACTCCTGGGATATCCCTATAATTTGTAGTTTTTACATGTATCAGGGTAAGGTAAATCCAGCCTCTAGAGCTCATATTATTTCTCTAGATTTCTACTTTATCTATTTACTTGTCAGTCTGTCTCTCTAGCATTTATCTATTGCTTTTCTGAATCAGCCTTATCTTTTTGTGATCTTATTGATTAATTTAAAGTTATGTTTTTAAAAAATATTCTAGGCAGCATTTTAAAATTTTCACTAAGAAAGTGCTATAGAAATCTGAAACTATCATATATTTCGATATCTTTATTTCTCCGATCTACATTCTTAATAATTTCTTTATATTTATTTTCCAGTTGGGTAAGTCTCTTTTCAACTGATTCTATTCCAAGTTTTGTGTTTTCTTTGAGTTTTTAACTTCAGTGCTATTTAATTTATAAAAGTTTTTATTGGCTCATTTTTTAACTTTTCTGGAATTAATTTTATTGTGTAGTTTTTTTTCATCATGTTTGAATTCCTTTTTTAACGTTTTTAAATATTTTCAAGTTGATTCTTTTTACAGCCTCTATCTGATTATGTATCTGGAATTTGGGGAGTCAACCATCTTCTTTGCTGTCTACTGATCATGGTACATTGTTTGCAAACATTTGATAATTTCTGAATTTAAACTCATCTGCAGGCTTGTGTAAGTCTGGTTATCTCCTGGAAGATTATTTTTCTTCAAGAAACTTTTTTTGTAACCCAGGAGATGAATCTTCTTGTTTTTTCTTACGTTATTGCATATGTTTTCCAGTCTAGCTTTCTTTTCCCCTCAGGATATAGCTCCTTGGGGGTTCTTCTATGTGAAGAATTCGCAGTTCCAATATCTTGTCTTCCTAAGGCTCAAGAACTCTTAAGTTCCCAAAAAAGCATTAAGTCTTGAGCTTCAACCTCCCTCATTATCAGTAATGACAATCTGAAGTATATCTGCTGCTAGTTTTTACTTTTTTCTTGGAAATAGGAAGTGTTTAGCTCTTTATTCTGTAGAAATAGAAATATTGTTATTTATTCTTTTTCTTTTTGAAGTAATTTCTAGTTTGAAGTAATATGGTTCAAATATGATCAAAATACATTTTCTGGCAGAGATGGAAATAGACCTCATTGATTCAGAATGAGTTTGCCTGCTGTACAGATAATATAGGTTCTAGGAAATATGCTTTTAAACTACTGTCACCTGTGGTATCTATAATATCATTTTATTTGCTCCAACACTTGGGAAAGTACTAAAAATTGCTGTGGAAAATATATATTTTTTGTGGTGATTGTGTAATGATTTCTTATTTGACTTTCTCTTCTGGATATGGGCCCCAAGTTCTGCTTTCTGACATTCAGTCCAAAGTTCTTGACATTTATTCTAACACTGTGACCTTCCGTGTGGACAATATGATGAAATATTAAGGTTCCTTGGGGAAACTTGTAGAGATATCACACTGCATTTTATTGAGAAGTGATAACAAGAAAAAATGGTTCCGTGCCATTGGAAGCTTGGGAACAGAGATAACAGTCTATTGTATTTTTAAATAGATGTACGATCTATATTGTCATCTTTATTTCAGTAACTATTCTTACTCAGTTGTTGAATGGCTCATTAATGAATAAATGAATTAATAAATCAATGATGGTGATTCTATCTGAGGAAAGACGTGAAATCATTTAAGCAGAGACTTTAGAGAGAGGTTAAATATACTAGCATGGCTCCAGCATAGGGTAAAGATATGTGTAACAGAGTTAGAACATGTGGGGTCTTGAATGCTAGGTGAAGGAATTTGGACTTTCCCCAGGAGCCAATGAGGAGATTCTGAAACTTTCTGAGTGGAGAATAATGGATTTAAGTTAGATTATGTGACATAAATGGAAAAACAATGTTCCTGGGATGCTTGATGTCAGGGAAGAAAGCTAGAATACTGTGACTTAGAATGACTTAGGGAATACTGGTAAGAAGGAAAGAAAGACATTTTTTTAAAGGAGAACAAGAAATAATGAATAAGAATATGTTAAGAAAGAAAAAAATGAGCAAAACTTACGAAGTTTGTAGTTTGTTGCTTGAAGATTAATCTTTGGGCATTTAATAAGGCAGGATTTGTTTTGTTGTGCTATTATGTGGTGTTGTATGGGTTCTGACCATAGCTTCCCTGTGCACAAGAAAACAAAATACTATGCAACCCTGGGCCATACTCACAATTTTTGCTATTTTTGAGCCCATTGTTTCAACCACTATGTTATTCTATCTCATTGAGGCTCTTCCTCTTTTTTGATGATCCTCTCCTTTACCAAGTATGATGTCCTTTTCCATGGACTGGTCTCTCCTGACAATGTGTACAACATATGTTATATGCAGTCTCACCATCCTTGCTTCCAAGGAGAATTCTAGTTGTATTTCTTCCAAGACAGATTTATTCATTCTTTTGGCAGTCCACGGTATATTTAATATTCTTTGCCAACATTACAATTCAAAGTTGTCAGTTCTTCAGTTGTTCATATTCACTGTCCAGTTTTCACATGTATATTAGGCAATTGAAAACATCATGTCTTGAGTCAGGAGCGCCTTAATCCTCAAGATAACATTTTTTATTTTTTCACACTTTACAGATATTTCTTGCAGCAGATTTGCCCAATACAATGAGTCTTTTGATTTCCTTATTGCTGATTCTATAGGTATCGATGGATCCAAGTAAAAGGAAATGCTTGATAATCTCTATCTTTTCTCCATTTATCATGATGTTGTTTATTAATTTAGTTGTGAAGATTTTTGTTTTCTTTAGGTACAGGTGTAATCTATATTGAAGGCTGTGATGTTTGATCTTCGTCTTCAAGTATTCTTCACTTGCAGCAAGGAAAGATGTGTCATCTGCATAATGCAGACAGTTAATGAGTCTTCCTCCAATTCTGGCACCTCCTTTTGTTTCTATAGTTTACCTTGTCAGATTATTTGCTAAGCATACATACTGAATAGACATTGTGAAAGGACACAACCCTGACACATACATTTCCTGACTTTAAGCCATGCAGTATACCCTTGTTCTGTTCACCAACTGCCTCTTGATCCATGTACAGAAGCCTCATAAGCACTAACGAGTGTTGCAGAATTCCAATTCTTCACAGGGTTATTCATAATTTGTTGTGATCCATGCAGTTGAATGCTATAAGATAATCAATAAAACACAAGCAAACATCTTTCTGGTATTCTCTGTTCTCAACTAGGATCCATGAAACATCAGCAGTGATATCCCTGGTTCTATGCCCTCTTCTGAATCAGTTCCCTATCCATACATTGCTGTACCCCTTTGGAATGATCTTTAGTGAAATTTCGCTTGCATGTGATATTAATAATATTGGTCCATAATTTGCACATTTAGTTGGATCACATTTCTTGGGAATAGGCATAGACATAATGTGCTTCCAGTAGGTTGGCCAGGTAGCTGTCTTCCAAGTTTCTTGGCATAGACAAGTGGGCACTTTCAGTGCTGCATTCATTTGTTGAAATGTCCCAGTTGGTATTCTGTCAATTCCCAGAGCCTCCTTTCTGCTAATGTCTTCAGTGCAGCTTGGAACTTACGACTTCAGTGCTGTCAGTTTCTGATCATGTGCTATCTCCTGAAATGGTTGAATGTTGACAAATTCCTTCCATCTTCTGTTGATGCTGCCCACATTTAATTTAACATTTTCCCCATAGAATCCTAAACGATTACAACTCAAGGCCTAATTTTTTCTTCAGTTCTTTCAGCTTGAGAAATGCCTAGCTTGTTCTTTCCTTTTGGTTGTTGTGTTGCTTAAGATTGAGTGTCAGCTTGGTTGTCCTGTGATTCTCAGTGTTTTGGCAGTTGTACAATGTTATAGTCACTGCTATGATGGAATGTGTTGTGGTTCTGGCAGGTACACAGTCTGTGATGGCTCACTGCCCTCTCTGTCTTCATCTCTCTGCTTTCTATCACCTACTTCCTGTCTGCTCACCTTGCCAAGGTTTTGGCTTGTGGATCCAGCAGCTGCCACACTCTTGTCTTCTGATTGCAGGTTCTTGGGACTTGAGCAAGCAGCTCTTGAAATTCATCTGTCTTCACAGCCTGTGGGTACGAGTCCTCTTCCTTAATGTGCTGATCCTGGGTTCGCCAGCCCCTGCAGCTGTGTGAGTCAGAGGAAACCTTGCAGTCTCGCCTGCCATGTTGGTATGTGCCAACCTGCATGGCCTGTGAGTGGGAACCTTGCTCTCTAACTTGCTAACGTTCAGGTCACCAACTTTAGCAGCTACATGAGGCTTGCTTTCTGATCCTGGTCTTGGGCTGCTTCAGCCTCCACAATCATGTGAGCTGTTTCCTTTATATAAATTTTTTCTATATATTTTCATATGCTTTATTGGTTTTGCTTCTCTAGAGAACTCAGCCTAAGACAGTTTTCTGTCTCTAGCTCTTTGTGCATGTCGTCATTAATGTTTTACTTTGTCTTCTACAGCCACCCTTTGAAATCTTCCGTTCAGCTCTTTTACTTCATCAATTTTTCCTTTTGTTTTAGCTACTCAATGTTCAACAGCAAGTTGAGGAGTCTTTTCTGACATCCATTTAGGTCTTTTCTTTCTCTCCTGTCTTTGTACTGACCTTCTGCTTTTATCATGTATAGATGTTCTTATTGTCATTCCACAATATGACTGGTCTTCAGTTGTTAGTGCTGAGTTTATTCTTGAGAAGGTCTTTAAAATCATGCAGGATATACTCAAGGTCATGCTTGTGGACTTATTCAAATTTTTTTCAGTTTAACTTGAGCTTGCATATAACTAATTGATGGTCTGAACAACAGTTGGCCTCTGGCCTTGTTGTGACTCCTGATATTGAGCTTTTCTATCATCTCTTTCCACACATGTAGCTGATTTGATTCCTGTGTATTCCCTGTATAAAGCTGCTACTTACATTGGCAAAAAAAAGTCTTTGCAAGGAGAACTGGTCCCTGCTTTGTGGAGGGTAGTCAAGAGCTAAGCGGGAATACTTCTGATTAATAAAAAAGCAAAGCAAAAAATATTTATTAAGTCAGGGTTGGCCCAAGGAGGGTATAAAGTAGGCACTTGTGCCAGTGTTTATATATCTGGTGTTCTTTCTGGCTGATGACAACCTTTAGAGACATCTCATTAGGAGTTACAGCCTAGTGTTGGCTGTGCTGAGGAGACTAGGGAGGGTCTGGGCCATATGGAGTGAAGAAGAGATTCCTCCCTGAGGTGGCAGGAAGTCTATGAGAAGAGTAGTGCTGGAGACTGTTGGGGTTGGTCAATGATGCAGGGCTTTATGACTGGCATTGGTAATGCTCTTAGTTTTAAGTAACAGAGATAAAGTCTGCCTGATTCATATGCCGGATTCATAGCACATGATTCAGAAATTTATTTAAAGGACATTGGGTAGCTCACAGATATTCTGGAAGGGGCAAAGAAATAGGTTTGTAGATGACTTATTTAAAAATGAGGACCCAAATCATACTACCTACCTAGTCCAGATTTTGTTGAGTGGCTAGCACTGGAGACATAGTGGATTTTGCTCCCACTCTTGCAAGGACCCTCTATTTTGATCCCTGTTAGAATGGTCAGTGGTAATAGGTGGGCACCATCTAGTTATTCCAGACTCAGGTAGGTGGAGATAGTGGTTCATATTACTCCTTTGGGTTAATATTTTCCTTGTGCTTTTAGTTAGCTTCATTCTCCTTAGCAAGATTCTGGGCTGGAGGCCTTAGGGAGTGCTGGGCCAAATGAGAGGCCCTGGTCAAGTAGCAAGTGTTCTAGAGCCCTTAGGTGCTTCCTGGCTCAGTAGAAGGCCTATTGCCTCTTGACGTTATCTCCTTCCACCTTCACATTTGACTACAGTCTCTTAGCTAGAGGGAATCTATGCTGGGGCCAACAATTCTATCTTAAATGGCTGTTCACAAGTCATTAATACCCAGATGCTACTTCCCAAGATAGGATGCAGATCACTTTCTGTACAAACTCTGTTATGTCCACTGGCCTAGAAATCCTCTGAGACTATCGTTCCCAGCCCTTGGGACTAGAAACTTGGTCTCTAAATGTTCCTGGATACTGTCTGAGTCATCTAGTGCTGCTATACCAGAAATACCACAAGTGGATGGTCTTAACAAATAAAAATTTGTTCTCTCACAGTCAGGTAGGCTACAAATGCAAATTCAGGGCATCAACTCCAGACAGCTTTCTCTTTATGTCAGCTGTGGAGGAAGGTCCTCATGTCCAAAGGACGTGCTGTGCTCCTTGCGCTGCATTCTTGGTGGTATGAGGTTCCCAACTCTCTGTCCTTTTCCCTTTCCTCTGATTTCTTGTAGGATAAAAGGCGGTGCAGACCATACCCCCGGGGAAACTCTCTTTATCATGGAACAGGAATGTGACTTCGGCTAGGGTGTTATAGTTCCATCTTAATTTTTTCTAACATAATTCAATCTTTCTCTATTAACCACAGGCAGAGATTTGGATTTACAAGATATATAAAATCACATAGAATGGTGGACGGGCACACAATCATGGCCAAGTCAAATTGCTACACTCATTTTGGCGGGGACATAGTTCAATCTACAACAGATATGTCTAGGAAATTTCTGTGCTTTTGCCTTGGTCACATTGTGCAGTGTTGTGTATTGCCTTTCTCACCACTAAAGTTAACACTTGTTTACTATCTAATTAGCGATTTCTCCTCCTTTCCTCTCCCTCTCTCATAACTATCAAAGATTGCTTTTCTCCTTTGAATAATCCTTTTCTTCAATTTTTATAATTGTGATACAATAACCGATACATTTGCCCTTTTGTGTTTGACTAATTTTACTCAGCATAATGCACTCCAGATTCATTCACACTGCAAGATGTTTCATGAGTTCATTATTGTTCTTTACCTTCGTGTGGTATTCCATCGCGTGTATATGTACCAAAACCTGTTTATCCATTAATCTGTTTATGGGCATTTAGATCATTTCAATCCCTTTGCTATTGCAAATAATGCTGCAGTGAACACTGCTATGCACGTGTCTATTCATGTGATGACTCTTTTCCCTTGAGTACATTCCTAGTAGTTTTATTGCTTGATCATATGGTACTTATATTTCTAGCTTTTTAAGATGTCACGTTGTTTTCCATAGTGGTTGTACCATTTTACATTTCCACTAGCAGTGTACAAGAGTTCCACTCTTCCCATTGTTTTCTTTCTCTCTCTTTCTTTCTTTCTTTCTTGTAAGTAGTGCCAGTAACATTGGAGTGAATTAGCATCTCATTGTGGTTTTGATTTTCATTTCTCTAATGGCCAATGAACGTGAACATTTCCTCACATGTCTGTTAGCCACCTGAGTGTTTTCTTTGGTGAAGTGTCTGTTTATACCCTTTGCCCATTTTTAAATTGGGATATTTGTCTTTTTGTTATTGAAGGGATGAAGTATGAGGGCTCACAGTTAAGTTCATGAACTCAACCTAGAAAAAGTGATATGTACTTCATTGCTGAATGTCACTATGGCCACGTTTGAAGTATTCCCCTTGGAAAGTGATACACTGATGCCAACACCTAGCCCACCCTTCAAGGTAATTTTGGAACTCTTTTTCTGGAATGGCCATCACAGTTTTGTAATATTAGCCTTGATGTCCTGAATGTCATCAAAATGTCTTCCTTTCAATATCTCCTTTATCTTCTGGTAAAGAAAAAAGTCACTGGGGGCCAGATCAGGTGGGTAGGGAGGGTGTTCTAAGACAGTTATTTGTCTACTGGCTGAAAGTTCTCTCACAGACAGTGCCGTTGTTCAGCAGGTTCATGGTCATACTATAAGAGCCATGAGTTGTTGGTGAAAAGTTAAGGTCATTTTTGACTAACTTTTTCATGCAGCGTTTTGAGCACTTCCAAATAGTAAACTTGGTTAACTGTCCAGTTGGTACAAATTCATAATTAATGATACCTCTGGTATCGAAAAAGGTTAGAAACGTTGTGTTGACTGTTGATTTGGACCGACAGAATATTTTTGGTTATGGGGAACTGGCTGACTCCTGTTGTGTATTTGGATTCTTTGTGTCATGGTACCCATACAAAGTTGGTAATTAGTTTTTCCATCTCACTTAAGAATGTTGTTTGTGTTTGGAATGGGATTGTATTACATCTATAGATCGAATCGGACAGGACTGACATTTTTCAAAATGTTAGCCTTCCTATCTGGGAGCATGGTATGTTTTCCCATTTATGTGGGTTTCTTAGTTTCATACAGTCATGTTTTGTAGTTTTCTTTGCGTAAGTCTTTTACGTCTTTTGTTAGATTCATTTTTTTAACTATTTTTGTGCTTATGACACAAACTGTATCAGTTTAGGTAGTAAGCTGTTTCTAGAAATTTGTCCATTCTCTAGGTTTTCAATTTTGTTAGAATATAATTTTTCATAGTGTTTTGTTATGATTTTTAAAATTTCAGTTGATTCTGTTATGATATTGCCCATCTCATTTCTTTTTTATTTGCTGTCCCTCCTGTCAGTTTGCCCAGTGGTTTTATGAACGTTGTTGATCTTTTCAAAGAATCAGATTTTGGTCTTGTTCCACTCGATGGCACTTGGCTGGCTCTAACTCTTTTTAATCATTTTTCTATGAAAACATTTTTCTATGCTAACCTTTTGGTTAGCAGTTCAAATCCTCTAAGCGCTCCTTGAAAACTTTTATGGGGCTGTTCTTCTCTGTCCTATAGAGTCACTATGAGTTGAAATCAGCTTGATGACAGTGGGTTTGGTTTTCTAATCCATTAGGTCTGCTCTAACTTTTATTATTTGCTTTCTTCAGGGGCCTGAGGACTTGACTTCTAAGATTAATGTTTGAATTGTAGGATTATGCTAGATTTGGACCCTTTCTTCTATTTAAATGTGGGAATTTATTGCTGTAAAATGACCTCTGAGCCCTACTCTTACTGTGTCTCAAAAATTCTCGAAGGATGTGTTTCATTCTCATTTGATTCTGTGATATTACCTTTTTTGTGTGTTAATGTAATTTAAGAACAATTTTACCATTTATATAACTTTGCCATATAACACCCAGAAATTTCACTGCTATTGTATTCTAACTGGACTAACCCCCACCCCCGACACTGTGACAGAATGCTTCCTCTTTCATCCAGAACTTCCCTTTGACTGAGATCTGGCTCCCCCACCCAATCATCTTGGCTCCAGCGATGAGCCTCTAGGACAGACCTATGTACATTTTTAAGTCCAAAGATTTGTTTGTCACCAGCCTGACTCTATGTTTTGTATAGTTCAGTTCAGTCTTTGTATGAACAGCTGGCCCCAGTGCTAGAGAGAGGGGTTAGAGTGTATGGGGGCATGCTCCCAGGGGCCCACCCGTCAAAAGGACCATCATGTATAGTCTTTTCATCGAGTTCTAACTCTGCCTTCTATTCTTTCTCCCCCTCTGTTCAGGGCTCCATATCATGTACTCCATCTGAGCTGTCACTGATGGTGGCAGGGCGCCATCTAGTTCTTCTGGTCCTATGCTGAAGCAGAACTCTGGTTCATTTGGTATCTTCCATCTAGTGGATTCATATTTTCCTCCTGTCCTCAAGTCCACTATTTACCTCTGGTCCAGGTGGACTGGGACGATTTGATGCTATTTAGATGGCAGCTTGCTATTTTTTAAGACCCCAGAAGCCACTTACCCAGGTGGTATGCACAGCATTTTCTTAAGAGAAAAAGAGAGGGAAAAAAGCTTGGACATTCCAGTTAGTCTGGATGTCTCCTGAGACTGTGGTCTCCCATTCCTAGACCATGTTACTCTGTCCTTCCAAAGAGCAGAGTCACATTTAGGGAACAACTTAGTTTTGAAATTGAGTGGTTGTGGATACCTTTCTTCTAGTATGTCCTGTCACATCCTACATACAACTTGAATCTTAACCACTGTCTAATTTGCCTGCTCATGACCTTGTAACCATCAAAGATGGATTTCTTTTGTGCTTAAGTGATTTGTTGCATCCTTACAACAATGTATCATACAATATTTGTCCCTTTGCATCTGGCTAATTTCACTTAGCATAATGTCTTCCAGATAGTCCTGCATTAACAGGTATTTCTCTAAGCCATTGTTGTTTCTTACCATTGTGCAGTATTCCATTGTATGACTATACTATAGTTTGTTCAACCATGAGTCTGTTGATGGGCCTCTAGGTTGCTTCTGCCTTTTTGCTGTTGTGGAGAAAGCTGTGATAAACACTGGTGTGCATACATCTGTTTAAGTGGTGGCCTATGGGATACATTCCAAGGAGTGGATTGCTGGATCAAATAGTATTTCTACTTCTAGCTTTCTACAAACATTCCAAATTAATTTTCATAGTGTTCGTATCATTTTACATTCCCACCAACAATGTAGAGGAGTTTCATTCTTTCCACATCCACTCCAGCATTTATTATTTTGGTTTTGTTTTTGATTGTTGCCAGCATTGTTGGGGTGAGATGGTATCTCATTGTAGTTTTGATTTGAATTTCTCCAATAGTTAGTGATCATGAGCATTTCCTCATGTATCTGTTGGCATCCTGTATGTCTTCTTTGGTGAAGTGCCTGTTCATGTCTTTTGCCCATTTTTTAAATTGTTCTGTTTGTCTATTTTTGGTTGAGGTTTTGCAATATCTTGTAGATTAGAGAGATTAGGCATCAGTCAGAAACATGGTGGGCAAATATTTGTTCCCACTCTGTAGACAGTCTCTTTTACTCTTTTGATGAAGTCTTTGGATGAGCATAAGCCTTTGATTTTTAAGAGTTCCCAATTATCGATTTTCATTTGGTGTTTGAGGGTTGTTTGTGGTTTCGTGTAGACTGTTGATGCCATGGATTGGGGCTTCCATTGTCTTTCCAATTTTTTCTTCCAGGATTTTTATTGCTTTAGCTTTTATATTTAGGAATTTGATCCATTTTGAGTCCGTTTTTGTGCATGATGTGAGATGAGTCTTGTTTTATTCATTTATTTTGTTTGCAGGTAGATATCCAGTTATGCCAAAACCACATGTTGAGGAGAGTATCTTTTCCCCAGACCTTGGACCTCTAACAAATATTGGTTGTTCATAGGTGGATGCTGTTATATTTAGATTCTTAGTTCTGTTCTACTGGTCTAAGTGTCTGTCTTTGTGCCAGTATCAGGCTGTGTTGACTACTGTGGCAGTCTAGCAGGTTTTAAGGTAATGTAGAGTGAGACCTCCCACTTTGTTCTTCTTCTTTAGTAATATTTTACTGATCCATGACTTCCCCCCTTTCCATATGAAGTCAGTGATTTGTTCCTCCAGCTCATTAAAAATGTCATTGGAATTTATATTGAGATTGCGTTGTGTGTATTGATTGCTTTGGGCAGTATAGACATTTTTACAATGTTAAGTCTTTCTATCCAAGATCAAGGTAGTTTTCTCTGTTTATGTAAGTCCCTTTTAGTTTCTTGCAGTAATTTTCTTTGCATAGGTATTTTATATCTCTGGTTACATTTATCATCTTTGGGGCTATAGTAAATGGCAATGATTTCAAGATTTCCTCGTTGATTGTGTCTTTGTCGGTGCAAAGGAATCTATCTGATTTATGTTTATCTTGTATCCTGACACTTTGCTGAAGTCTTCTATGAGATTCAGCAGTTTTTTAATGGATTCCTTAGGGTTTTCTGTGTATAACGTCATGTCATCTGCAAATAGTGATATTTTTAACTTCTTCGTTACCAGTTTGGATGTCCCTTATTACTTTATCATGCCTACCAGCTAGGACCTCCAGGACAATGTTGAATAGAAGTGGTAACAGTGGGCATCCTTGTCTGGTATCTATTCTTAAGGGGAATGTTTTTAACTTCTCTCCTTTAAGAATGATGTTAGCTGTTTATTTTGTGTAGATGGTCCTTGTTATGTTGAGGAATTCCCCTTCTACTCCTATTTGGCTGAGAGGTTTTAACACAAATCGGTGTTGGACTTTATGAAATGCATTTTCTGTGTCAATTGATATAATCAGGTGGTTCTTGTCTTTGTTTTCTGTATGTGGTTGATTATATCAATTGCTTTTCTAATGTTGAATGATTCTTGTGCTCCTGGTACGAATCCTACTTGGTCATGGTGAACTATTTTTGTGATATGTTATTGAATCCTGTTAGCTAGGATTTGTTGAGGATTTTTGTATTTAAGCTCATTAGAGATACTGGTCTGTAATTTTCCTTTTTTGTGCTGGTTTGGGTACCAGGGTTATGTCAGCTTCATAAAATCTATTTGGGAGCATTACATCTTTTTCTATGCTCTAGAATACCTTTAGAAGTATTGGTGTTAACTCTTCTTGAACATTTGACAGAATTCTCCAATGAAGCCATCCAGGCTAGGACTTTTTTTGAATGGAAGATTTAAAATTACCTCTTCAACTTCTTCTTTTGTGATGAGTTTGTTTAGTTGTTCTATCAGTTTTTTCCAGTTTACATGGTTCTTCTAGACAGAAAATTCTCCATTTCATCCAGATTTTCAAATTTATTAGTGTAAAATTTTTTTATGATATTCTGTTATGATTCTTTTTAATTTCAGTTAGATGTGTTGTGATATCACCCATCTCATTTCTTATTGAAGTTATTTGTTTCTTCTCCTGTTTTTTCTTTTGTTAGTTTGGCCAATGGCTTATCAATTTTGTTGATCTTTTCAGAAAACCAGCTTTTGGTCTTGCCAACTCACTCATCATTTTTCTATTTATTGCTTCTCTAATTTTAATAATTTCCTTTAGTTCTGGAACCCAATGCATTGTTTTGCTGGGATCTTTCCAGTTGTTCAAGTTGAAGAGTTAATTCTTTGATTTGGGCCTTTGTTACTTCTGGGTGTATGCATTAATTGGGATGAACTCACCTCTGATCACAGCTCTGGCTGTGTCCCATAAATTTTGGTAGGGTGTGTCTTCATTCTCATTTGATTCTATGAATTTGTTTTTTGCAACTTTAATTTCTTCCATCACTCTGTAGTTCTTGAGCAAAGTGCTTTTCAGTTTCCATGATTTTGATTTTATATTCATCTTTTTTTCTGTTACTGATTTCTGGTTTTATGGTCTGAAAAGAAGCTTTGTATTATTCAGTATTTTCAATTTTGTTAAGGATTGCTTTGTGGACTAATGAGTGGTCGATTCTGGTGAATATTTCATGTATACTAGAAAAGAAATTATACTTGGCTTCTGTTGGATGAAGTGTTCTGAATATGTACTTGAGGTCAAGTTGGTTGATTGTGACATTTACATCTTCCATGTCTTTATTGAGCTTTCCTAAGAGTTTTATTGAGCTTCTACTAAGCTTTACTGTCCTTTACTAAGAGTGATGTGCTGAAGCCTCCTACTATTATTGTGGAGCTGTCCACTTCTGTTTTCAATGTGAACAGTCTTTGTTTTACTTTGGCACCTTGTCATTGGGTGTGTAGATGTTTAATATGGTTATGTCTTACTGTTGTACTGAGCCTTTACCTATTATACAGCATCCCTCCTTATCCCATACAAGTAGTTTAATTTTAAGTCTGTTTTGTCAGAGATTAACATTGGCACTGATAAACTGTTGTCCAACTGTTGAGCTGTAGTTTGTGTCTTTGAGTCTAAGGTGCGTCTCCTCTAAGCAGTGTAGAGATGGGTCACTTTTTCTTTTTTAAATCCCATCTGCTACTCTCCCTCTCTATTGGTGCATTTAGTCCATTTACATTCAGCATGGTTATTGATAGGTGTGATGTTAGTGTGGTCATTTTGATGACCTTATGGGGTGTTGTGGACAATTCCTCTATTGCATTCAATTTTCTGTACTGAGTCTTTTTTCTTTATGTGTTTTCTTTTCACGTCTTTCAGTGTTTGTTTTTTTGAAATTGCTGAGATTTTGTGTTTTGCTTGTTTTTTTTGTCATTTTGATGTGTAGAATTGTAGGTTTCTTTTGCAGTTACTCCCTTAGTTCCCTTTTTTTAATCTAAAAGTAATTGAGACTCCTCCACATCTGAAAGACCGGTGGGTACAGTATTTTGACCCCTTTTTTCATACATGTTGTCAATTAAGTCCTAAGATCTTTGAATTGCCATTTTTTGTGATTTGGCTTTTGCTATTACTTTTGGATAGCCTATCCTGATGGTATACAGATGTTCTGTTGAGTGTTGGATGGTTGAGTGTATATCTGATGCTATCGATTTTCTAAATGAAGCATTTTCTTTAACATTTCTTGTAATTTTGTTTTGGCTTTTGCAGATTATCTAAACTTCTGTTTATCTGTGAAAGTCCTAATTTCACCTTCATATTTGAGAGACAATTTTGCAGGGTATATTGTTCCTGGTTGGAATTTTTTTCTTCAGGGCTTTGTATATGTAATCCCACTGTCTTCTTGCTAGAATGGTTTCAGCTGAGTAATCTGAATTTAATCTTAATAATTTTCCTTTGTATGTTATTTTTTGTTTATGTCTGACTGTCCTTTTATCTCTAGTTTTACTGAGTTTGATTATAATGTGCTTTGATATTATTTCTTTTGGTGTCTATCTTGAGTGGTGTTTGATGAGCATTGTGAATGGATATCTTCTCATCTTTCATGACACTAGGGAAGTTTTCTGTCAGCAGTTCTTCACCAATTCTCCCTGTACTTTCAGCTATCCTGCCTTGTTCTGGTACTCTAATATTTGTATATTATTCCTCTTGATAGGATCCCACATAACTCTTAACGATTCTTCATTCTTATTGAATCTTTTACCTGATTTTTTTCCTCATATGCTGGTGTCGTTTACTTTGTTTTCAGTCTCACTAATTCTGCATTCCATTTCCTTGAACCTGCTCCTTTGACTTTCTGTTGAGTTATCAAGCTTGGCAATTTTATTGTTAATCTATTGAATTTTGGATTGTTACTGCTCAAGAAATTCAAGAAATGCTCGAGCAGCAATGATCTGAAATTCAATAGATTTTCAGTTTTTCAGTGTGCTTTGCTGAATTTCACCTGATCTCTTTACTGATATCTTGCACTGCTCTATACCTCAGTCTTTTGTATTCTGTCTCTGATAATTGCAGGTAGGCTTCTTTATCTAGGAAACCCATTCTTACTTTATTTTGGGATTTTTTGGAAGCCTGATAATCTGCTTCTTTAGTTGTTTAGAAACTGGTGCTTGCGTCTGAGCCAGCAGAAAGCTGTTGTAGTTTCTTTTGTTCGGTTATTAGGGTTTAAGTTGTATCTGTGGATATTCAAGACTTTGGAGCTTGCCTGAATTTTGGAGACTCAATAATTTGGTTGATTCATTTGGTGTCTCTCTTTTGAGACTGGACCAGTGTTTCTTCATGTGGTTAGATGACTTTCTGCTCCTTGATCTTACTGTGCCATACTGTGCTAGACAGGCTAGCATAGCTCTCCTCAGCCTCATCTGTCTGTTGCTCTCTTGCATGGTCCTACACTAGTCGGCCCCGTGCTCCTCTGTGCCGCTATCGGACTGGGTGTGTTACCTGTGCTGCTGCTGCTGCTGCTGCTCCCTGGCTGGTCTTGTCACCCACACTGTCCCCCTGGGCCAGATGGGCCACCACCACTGCTGCCTCTGCAGTACCCAGGCCAGGCACATCACCTGCACCTATGCTGCTCCCACCCCTGAATAGGGTGTGTCACCCATGCCTCTGTCACCACCACCCCTGGGTCGGCCAGGTCACCTGTTTCACCGTGATTGCAGCCCCCAGTGCAGGTGCACACCTGCACCTCTGATGCTGTAGTCTCTGGGCCAAGTGTGTCACCTGTACCACCTCTGCTGCTTCCCCTGGGTTAGACATATCATGTGTATCTCCATGGCTGCCACCCCCAGGTCACCCAAGTTGCCACTGCCCCCAGGCCATGTGTGTGTCCATGCTGCTGACTGGACAATCGCATATTCCTGTGCTGCTGCCTTGGGATCTACCAGACTCAAGCTTCCTAACTCTGTGCCACTCTAAGGCCTGCTGGGCTACTGGGTCCTAATATCTTCACTGCTGGTCAGCCTGGTCTTAAAGCCTCTCAGACCTGTGTGGAAGCCTTCATTCCTGGGCTGCTTTGCTTAAGTTGTAGTTGGTCATCTTTGCCAGACTCAACATTGCTCCATTCCCTGTGATATCTCTCAGTCCTATGATGAGGCTTTGTTTTACCTGGAAGTTTTACTCTGCCCATCTCACCTTTGGTGCATGCAGTCTCATTGTCCAGTGCCACATTATTTCCTTCATGGTGGCCCAGCACTCTTATGATCTTCCTGTCACCCAGCCCATTCTTGTATCTTTCTACCAGGTATTCAGGCCTCCTAGAATGCTCAGTTTGGTCAGTTTAATTGATCTACAGTTCTTTGTTTTTAGAGGGTTCGGCAAGGTCATGTGGTTATGCCACCATCTTGACTCTGCCCTTTTCTGTGAATTTCTTTATTCCATTTTTGATTTCTTCTGTAACCCAGTAACTTTTGAGCAATGTATTGTTCTGTTTTCATGTGTTTTTCTTTGCCCTTACTTTTTCTGTTACTGATTTCTGCTTTCATGGCTTTATGGTTTGAAAAGATGTTTTGCCATATTTTGATGCTTTGGATTTTGTTAAGGCTTACTTTATGGTTCAAGATATGGTCTATTCTAGAGAATGTTCCACCTGTGTTGGAGAAGAAAGTATATTTGGGTGCTGTTGGGTTGAGTGTTCTGTGTATATCTAGGAGGTCAAGTTGATTGATTGTGATATTTAAATCTTCCATGTCTTTATTAAGCTTCTTTCTGGATGTTCTGTTCTTCACTGAAAGTGTCGTTTTGAAATCTACTGCTAATATTTTGGAGCTGTCTATCTCTCCTATCAATGCTGTGGAGTTTGTTTTGGGCATTTTGAGTTCTTCTTTTGGGGGTACATAGATATTTATTGTTTCTTTGGTTCATTGTCTCTTAATTATATAATGTTCTTCCTTGTCTTTTATGGTTCATTTTGTCTTAAAGACTTTATCTGAGATTGTTGCTACTTCTGTCCTTTTTGGTTACTGTTTGCTGTAGATATTTTTTTTCCACCCTTTCAGTTTTAATATACTTGTGTCTTAGCATCTAAGGTGTACCTCTTATAAAAGTATATTAGCAGATCACACTTTTAAAAAATCTATTCTGCAACTTGTTATCATTTTAGAGATGCATTTAAGCTATTTACATTCAGTGTGAGCAATACATTCAGAGTTTATTGCTGTTGCATTGTGCTTTTCTTCTTTTTCCTATGTTTTCTTTGTTTCTGTTGCTGTCTTGTGTTGGGTTCTTCTTTTTTGTTATTATACATATTATGAATTTCCTTTTTTGTTAGTATATGTTTTTTGTTTATGAGACTTTATATTTTTCTTTTTTATTCTGATGAGTAGGTTAGTTAACTTCCTTTTGTGATTACCTTGAAATTTGCCCGTATTTTTCTAAGTTTCAACCAGTCTTTTATTTCTTGATATTGCCTGGACTTCCTCTCAGCTTGAAAGTTCTATACTTATACATTTATTCCTTCTTTTACAATTGTAAGTTTGTCATCATTTACAGATTGAAGCCTCTGTTTCTTTGTTGTAAGTCTCTTAGCTTTGCTTTACTATTGAGATTTCTTTACCTAGGTTACTATCTAGCTGTCCTGTGCTGCTGTCCTGTGTCCTAGAGTCTGGTTGTCCGCTGGTTTTGTTTGTTCTTTTACTAAAGTTGTCTTAGTTAGCTAGCACTGCTCTAACAGAAATACCATGGAGTGGATGGCTTTAACAAAGGCAAGTTTATTCTTACACAGTTGAGTAGGCTACAAGTCCAACTTCAGGATGTCTGCTCCAGGTGATGTCTTTCCCCCTTGTCGACTTTAGAACACAGTCCAGTATTGCATCAGTCTTTGTCCAGGGAGTGTCTTGGCAAAGGAACCTCAGATCTGAAGGATGCACTCTTTTCCTGGTGCTGCTTTCTTGAGGATGTGTGGTTCCAAATTCTCTGCTTGCTTCCTTTTCCTTTTATCTCTTGTAGGACGAAAGGCTTATGGGTGGTGCAAGCCATACTCCAGGGAAATTCCCTTTACAGTGGAACAGGGAGATGATCTTATGAAGGGATTTACAGTCCCACTCTAATCTTTTAACATACAGCATAGGAAAATTACAAAATGGAGGACAATCATAGCATACAGTGAATTCTGGCCCAGGCAAATTACTACACACATTTTTGGGGGGACACAATTCAATCCATGACAGAAGGGCTCCCTTTAATATTTCTTATCAGTTTGATTTGGTTTTATACAAATTCTATTAATTTCTGTTTGTCTGAAAATATCTTAATTCTTGTCATTGTGTTGAGAGAGAATTATGCAGGATGTTTAATTTTGGTTGGCAGTTTTTAAATTTTTATTTTAAGTTTTTATATACACTATCTAACTGCCTGCTTGTTTGTGTGGTTTCTGCTGAGTAGTCAGAACTTAGTCCTGTTCTTTCCCCTTTATAAGTGAGTTTTTATTTTTCTCCAGTTGCTCTTTAAGCTCTGTCTTTGGTTTTGGTGAGTCTGATTATATTACGTATTAGTGACTTTCTTTGCAGCAATCTATTCAATACGGGGTTTGTTGAGCTTCTTGGGTGGTCAACTTTTTTTTTTTAATTTTTATTTTTATTTAACATAACTGAGTGAAAATATACATTCACATATAAATTTACATGCCCACCTATATGCAGCTTCCACTGCTCTACCTGTCCGGTGACTGCACACTATTCCTCTCTGCTCCATACATGTCTCATCCTCCCAACAGCCTCCTTTCCCCTCCTCTCCATCCACTCCCCTTCCTCCAGCCAGAGGTCAGCAAGATGATATCCTATAGATATATAGAACCATAAAGTGCTTCCAATATATGGTCACTCTGCATTGCCAAGTCCAATCCATTCCTGTCCAAAGAGGGGAACTTTGTTATAATTTATGGGAAAGGGCAGCATCAGGGCTGGGGGCCATGCTCTCAGAGGAACCCCAAAACCGCTGGACCATCAATTGAGGTCTTTTAGTGGAGATCTCATGATGCACCTCTTTTTATTCTTGTGTTGCCAGTGAGACTCCTCTGTGTGAGCTCCATCGTGGCTATCGCTGGTGGTGGCCGGGCACCATCTAGTTCTTCTGGTCCTAAGTCAATGTAGGCACCCACTCTTGTGGGTCTCTCTGTCTTCTTGGTTGTCTTTACCGCATGTCATTTTGGTCCTCGGTGAGCATCCGTTCCTGCTGAGTTGGGACCATTTGCTGTGTCCTCAGATGGCAGCTTGGCGGCTTTTAAGACCTCAGATGCCACTCACCAATGTGGGGTGCAGAGAGCTCTCTTAGCAAAACGCTAGTTGTGCCAATTGGCCTGGAATTCACCTAAGAGCATGATCCCCACCCCCCGCCCCAGCTACTCTATCCTTGCAGTATTGAGTCAAGATGGAAGGAGTATTCAAATTATGCTGAAGTCCACTTAATGTTGTTCTTGTTTCTAATGTGTGCTATCACCACTTTCTCCCAACTAGATTTCTAGTAACTATGTAAACTAAACCCTCCCCCCCTCTCTCCCTCCCCTCCCTTGCAGCTGTCAAAGAGTCTTTTCTTCTACACACAAGTCTGTTTCTGAGATCTTATCATAGAGGTCTCATACAGTATTTGTCCTTTTGTCGCTGACTAGTTTCACTCAACATAATGTCTTCCAGTTGAAATGAGGTTAGGAGATGTTTCCTGGAATCATCGTTATTCTTTATCATTGCGTAGTGCTCCATTGAGTACATGTACCATAGTTTACCTATCCATTCTTCTATTGTTGGGCATCTGGGTTGATTCCATCTTTTTGCTATCGTGGACTGTGCTGCGATAAACATTCTGGTACATGTGTCCGTTGGTGTGAAAGGCCTTGATTCTGTAGGATATATTCCAAATAGTGGAATTACAGGTCAAACGGTATATCGATATCCATTTTTTTAAGGAAGTGCCAGATTGCCTTCCAAAGAGGGTGGACCATTTTGCAACCCCACCAACAGTGTAGGAGGGTTCCACTTTCTCCACAGCCTCTCCAACATTTGTTGTTTTGTGTTTTCTGGATCATGGCCAATCTTGTTGGGGTGAGGTGGTATCTCATTGTTGTCTTGATTTGAATTTCTTTAATAACTAAAGATCGTGAACATGTCCTCATGTGTTTTTTGGCTGCCTGGATCTCCTCTTTAGTGAAGTGTCTGTCTATCTCCTTTCCCCATTGCTTAATTGGATGGTTTATCTTCTTCTTATTGATATTTTGTAGTATCTTATAGATTATGGAGATTAGGTGTCAGTCTGACATAGAGTTGCCAAATATTTTTCCCATTCTGTGGGTGTTCTTTTAATTCTATTAATAAAGTCTTTGGATGAGCAAAAGTGTTTGATTCTTAATAGTTCCCATTTATCTATTTTCTCGTCTGTTGATTGAGGTTTGTTTGACAGATTTTGGAGTCTGTCCTCATTGTGTATTAAAACTTCCATTGTTGTTCCTACTTTTTCTTGGATGAGTTTTATCGTTTTAGGTTTGATATTTAGGTCTTTTATCCAGTTGGAGTTGGTTTTTGTATAAGGTGTAAGATATGGATCTTGATTCAGTTTCTTGCAGATGGATAACCAATTTTGTGAGCACCCTTTGTTGAACAGACTGTTTTTACCCCAGTTTAATGTCTTAGGGCCTTTGTCGAATACCAACTGTTCATAGGCAGATGGTGTCATCTCTGGGGTCTCAATTCTGTTCCATTGATCGATCTGTCTGTTCTTGTACCAGTACCAGGCTGTTTTGACCACTGTGGCAGTGTAGTATGTTCTAAGGTTGGGTAATCAGAGGCCTCCCAGTGTGTTCTTCTTCTTTAGTAGTACTTCTACTACTAAAGGGCTTCTTCCCTTTCCAAACAAAATTGGTGATTTGTTTCTTGATCTCATTAAAGAATGATGCTGGAACTTGTATTGGGATTGCATTATATAAATAAATTGCTCTGGGTAAAATAGACATTTTCACAATGTTTAGTCTTCCTATCCATGAGCAGGGTAGGTTTTTCTGTTTATCTAAGTCTCTCTTAGTTTCTTGTAGTAAGGGCTTGTAGTTGTCTTTGTAAAGGTCTGTTGTTTCTCTGGTTAGATTAATTCCTGGGTACTTTATCTTCTTAGGGGCTATCGTAAATGGTATTGATTTAATAATTTCCTCCTTAACACTCTCGTTGTTGGTATGATGGTCAACTTTTTATCTTTTATGCTATTTGAGAATCCTTCATATTTTCCATTTCTTCCTGTCATTCTGGAATTCCAGTCACAGACAAATTTTTGCTCTTGATTGTGTATCACAAAATTCTTACGTTTACTTCAATTTTTTTTTTTTTTGGTGTTTTCATCTTTAATCTCACCGATTCTGTCTTTTATTGTTTCAAAATTGTTCATGAAACCTTCTATTGTGTTATCAGTTTCTCAAGTTTTGTTGTTCACCTTTTGGTTTTCCAGTTGCTGTTTTTGCATGATTTCTAGTTGTTTATGTATTTTCAATTTTTTTTCTTATATTATTTTCATGAATTCTTTTATTGCTCTGTCTGTATTTCCCTTGATTTTGGCTGAGTTTTTGCCTGTATTTTCCATTAGTTTGTCTATTATTTCACCCTTGGTTTTGTCTGTGTTTTCCTTGATCTCTTTCCTGATCTCTTAGAGAGTCCTAATATACTTGTCTTCTGAATTTCATATCATGCAGTTCCATTGCTGTATCTTCTACCAGATGGTCATCTGATTAGTCATTTGCTGGAGCCATCATGTCCTGCTTTTTTTTTTTTTAATTTATATATTTTTTTATGTTGTCTGCTGTCTCTGAGATATTAAGGTATTATTTTCTTTGTTGTATTTTCATATGTTCCACCCTCCTTCTGTGTTTTGTTTTGATATGTCAGGGTAACTATTCCAGGTTGCTTTGCTGCTTGCTTATTTGTGCATTACATAGTTCTTACCACCTTGCCTGGGTTGGCAGGGTAACAATGGCCAGGGTAAGCCTGCTTTACTGTACACTAGTTTGATAAGGCGGCTGAGGGTGCAATGAGTTGGTGCTATCTGCTTGCTGATGTTGGTCTAGCAGTGTGACACCATTTGCAGCTCCTCTCCAGATTGGCAGGGGTGTTGGATGAGAAGTAGTACGGGCTCAGTTCCCTCCAATCAGTAGGTAGTTAGGTGGTGGGAAGGGGAAGGGATGTGTGGACCTGGTGCAGCAGCAGACCTGAGCTGGGAATGCTGTAGCCATGGTGGCACAGTAAGGGCAGTCAGAAAGGGAGTCTGAGTATAAGGCTAGGTAGGAGAAACAAAGAAATAGAAATTTTAAAAGGGGGAATAGCCTGCACGTGCAGGAGGGTGGACTTGGGGATGCTGAGAAACAGGAGAGGGGGCATACGGAGCTAGGTAGGAGGTAGAAAGAGGTAAACTATTGGCTCCCTCACCATGGCAGTGTGTTGTAGACTGGTGGGAAGAGTGGTGACTTGTGGGGCTGTGTAGGAGGAAAATAAAAATAAAATAAAATGAAAAACAGCATGGTGAAGGCTAGAGAGTGAGGGCAGGTGAGGGTGGGTAAGATGGGTGGGACTATGGCTGGTAGCAGGCTGGTGCCTCTCTAGCCAAAATGGCCTGGCGTATCTTGGAGAGAGGGAGAAGAGGTGGGGTGCATGGCTTAGTGAGAGGGAGAAAGAAAAGGAAGAAAGGCACAAAAATAAAATCAAAATTAAAAAAAAAACAACATGGCACAACAAGGGCTAGCAAGTACGGGTGGGACAGACCCAGGCTGGTGCCTTTCTAGCCAAGGAAGCACAGTGTGTCCTGCTGAAAAGGTTGGAGGTGAGGTTTGGGCTAGCTGGGAGGGAAAAATAAAAGATGAAAGAGGGGACAATGGTGTGGCCAGGGCCAGTGGGTACGGGCAGGGCAGACCTGGGCTGTCAGTGGGCCAGCGTTTCTCTAATTTTATCTAGCCAAGGTGGCATTGTGCAGCCTGATGGTCAGTGGTAGAGGTAAGGCATGGACTAGGTAGGATGGGGAAAGCGGAAGCAAAAAGAGGGAAAAACAATGACACGGCAGGAGCTGGCAGGTGGGGCAGGCACACCTTAGCTGTCAGTGGGCCAGTAGCTCTCTAGACAAGGTGGTTTGGTGTGGCCTGTCAGAGCATTGGAAGATGTATACAGGCAAAGGTTGGCGGCTGGGTGAGCATGTTTCTGTGGTTACTGGGTGCTTTTTCTTCGGTTGGGAGTTCTATGAAGTTGCCGTACCATACTCCCTGTTCAAGGTTGTTGATGGGTGCTCCAGGATGGTGGTACTGTGCTGTGTTAATTGGCAGGGGACCTCCACTCCATATCTCTCCTTGTTGTTTGTTTTTTGTTCTGTTTTCTGTATCTGTTTCACTTGGTTTTTCAGGGCTTTACTGCAGAGGGTCGGTATAGTGCATCTGTCTAGGGCACCATGTTGGCTCCATACTCACAGTAAATCTTTTAGTAGTACACTAAAAATAGAAACCATTACCCATCTGTAAATTTATTGTACCGTGGTGTTGCATGTTGCTACAGTGCTGGAAGTCATGCTAGCAGTGTCACCATTAGTAGACAGGTTTCAACAGAGCTTCTAGAGGAAGACAGACCAGGAAGAGAGGCCTGGTGAACTTACTTCCAAATAGCCTATGGATAACTTTATGGATTGTAGCAGAACATTGTCTGACTAGCTTGTTTTGGACGTGTCTTCAGGGAGGATCAGTCACTAGAGGGGCATGTTGTGTCTGGTAACGTGGAGAGCCTGTGAGAATATGGAAGAACCTCAGTGAGAAAGATTGGCACAATAGTGGTAATGATGGACTTGAACATGCCATTGATTGTGAGGATGACACAGGATGAGGCAACGTTTTCTTCTGTTATACGTAAGGTTGCTGTGAGTTGGAACTGACAACGGCAGCCAACAACGAAAAATTAAACAAAAGAGTCCTTCATTTTTACTCAACCTGCACTTACAAGGTTGCTGCTGCCTTTTCTCATGGTACTGTCTTTACCATCTCTTTGTCCTCCTGACCATCAAATCAGGTAGCCTTTTCTAAGTCCTCGTCCTTTTCCATCTTAAGCACATAATTCTGTCTTCTGCTTTCTCTCTCGGTTTGCATTGTTTATCAATAACTTCTCTGAAAAATCTTCCCTATCTCTTCTTCCTCCCACACATGGATGAAAATACTACTCAAGTTCTGCTTCACGCCACCTCTTTCCAGGACTAAACCTTCTTCTTGGGGCTTTCATATACCCACCTGGCCTCTAAAAGCATGTCCATGGTGGAAAATCTCATGCTGGATTTAAATCTATCCTGGGCTTCTCAGTAAAGCTCTTAGTCCATCTCAACGTATTTAGAAGTTCCTCAGGGGCTTCAAATTCACACCAGTTGTATTGTTTTTTCGGTCATCTCCTGTGCTCAGGGGTACCTCTTTGCTCTTTGTGGTATTACCAACTGCAGTGCCCTGAGATACTGTTATGTTTTTATATGCTTTGCCTTCGCAGTCTGACAAGCCTGGGACTGTCTCAGTTCTGTCATTGATCAGCAGTGTGATCTTAGATGTGTAACACATTAGCTTCATGATTCATTTTTCTCTTAGCTAAAATAGGAATGCTAGTAGTACCTAAGAAGCCCTGGCAGTGCAGTTAAGTGTTTGGCTGCTAACTGCAATGTCTATGATCCGAAAACACCTTTCTCTCTACAAGAGAAAAGATGTAGTAATCTGCTTCCATAAAGACTACAGCCTAAGAAATGCATGGAGCAGTTCGACTGCATTCTGTAGGATCTCTGTGAACAGGAATTGATTTGCTGGCACACAACAAGAGCAGCAGTACGTCCATCTTTCACAGAGCTAAAATAAGCAGAGAGACACAGATTCCTGGAAGCAAAGATTTTGGTGTGAAGGTTATCCTCCCTCAGTACTGCTTTACTCCATCACTCCTTCTACCACAGTGTAGACATCACCGCACCCATCTGATAGACAAGGAAATAAGAGGCAGAGGCATTTGATCAAAAGTTTGATCTTACTGAAATGAAAACTAAACTTCTTTCTTTTTGATGCCATGCCATAAAAACAAAAAGGAAAACCAAACCCAGTGCCATTGAGTCAATTCCGACTCACAGCAGCCCTACAGGACAGAGTAGAACTGCTCCATAGTGTTTCCAAGGAGTGCCTAGAGGATTCAAACCACCAACCATCTAGTGAGCAGACATAGCGCTTAATCGCTATGCCACCACCATGTCATACATGCTTAAAAATGCTGAAGATGATGAGAAGAGTGCTTCTCAGTGCGGATGAGCCCCTCTTTTTTTCCGTGTACCACATTGCAATGGACTAGAAGAACAAGAGATGTACGTGTCCCTGGCCTGGAATTCCACTTAAACCCAATTCAACAAACAGTCCGAATCGCTGCAATTGTGTTTCTTGCTGGCCTTAGGATTTTTCAAAAAAGAGACAAATCACATAAAAACATATTAGATAAAATAAGTTTCTTTTACTACGGGAAGAGTGATACCTCCTCCAACAGTTGCACTTTTATTACTATTTACACTGAGTCTTGATCCTCTTGTATAAGTCTTGATCATCTCATAAATGGCTCACTGTTGTTGGCTGTACTTTAAGAAAGTTAAGTCAGGAGAGCAAATGTGTGTGTATATATGTGTGTGTGTATGTATTTATATTTCTAGTTATAGACTGAGTCCCTAGTAGTGCAAGCAGGAAACACACTCAGTTACTAACTGAAAGGCTAGAGGTTTGAGTCTACCGGGAGGCACCTTGGAAGAAAGGCCTGGTGATCTACTTCTAAATAATCAGGCACTGAAATCCTATGGAGCATATGTGAGGTTACCATGAGTCAGAGGCAACTTGCTAACAACTGCCTCTTGCTGCATGCTTGTGGTGCCTAAGATGTAGCCTGTAGCTTTGGCTGCCACCAAGATGTCCCCTTCAAAGATCTGCCCTCTTGACAGAGTCCCCACAAATCCTTACATAAGCTACACTCCTTGAGGTGTCCCTGGGATAGCCCTTCCATCACTACCCATAGCCCTTCTGACCCCTGCTATGTATACTTATAGTTTTAATGCAGCAAAGATGGAAACAAGCCTTTTCTTAAAGACTCCACTTAGTCCACATGTCTCCTACCTTCTAAGCATCTCCAGGTCTGGAGAGCGATCGCCTAAAATGTCTGTAGATCTGTACTGCTGCGCAACTACCTGGCTTAGTGATTTTTCTCTTCTGGTGTCTTTTTTCCTCCAATGAAGTGTGACAATCTTGATGGCCTGGGCCTTGTTCACCTTTGTGATTGCCACCCTTAGGTATGTGATGCCTGCTCAACAAATACTGAACAAATGTAATAAGGTGAGAGAAGGACAAGAGGAGGGTATGAGGAAGAAAGGAAAACAGGACAAATCCAAGAAAAGAAAAACCTCCCCCACAGCCTAGTTCCTCAGCATTCTTACTAAGTGAGTGTTATTACATTTTCTTCCACTTGGCTTTGTCCCTCAGATGCTGACATTCAATCAATAAGTCATCTTATTTTGGAAGTGCAGCTTTGCTTTCTAGTAAAATAGCATAGCATGTTAAGTCATACTTTGTCTTTGTTATTAATTACAGCTTCCCTTCAATTCACAAAGCAGGTTTGCAGCCTACCGTGCATGAAGATGCAGTTGAGAGTTTGCCAGCAGACAACTTAGTCCTCTAAATAAAAGCCGAGGCCCAGAGAGTACTGATATCCCATCAGCCCGTTCATAGCATGGGGAAAGAAGACTCTACTACTTTCATATATGTAACGGAAAAACAAGCTCTATACTGGAAGCCACTTTCACTTAGTAGTAAAGACTACAAGTTCCAACAATGAAGTCTACAGACCTAATTGTCCTAAGTGCCACGTACATCACTGCTGAATATCACTATGGTCACCTTTGAAGTACTCCCCTTGGGAAGCTGTGCACAGATGCCAGTGCCTAGTCCACCCTTCAAAGCAATTTTGGAACTCATTCTGGAATGGCCATTGTGCAGGGTGGTGCAGTGGTAAAGTTGTGAACTTAATTATATAGTTGTCTATGAGGGAGTTTGTGGCCAGGAAACAAATAACTGTATTGTAACACCCTCCCTACTTACCTGGTATAACCCTCAGTGGCTTTTTTCTTTATCCAAACATAAAGGAAATATTGAAAGGAAGATAATCTGAATGACATTCAGGGTGTCAAGGATAATACGATGGCAGCTCTGATGGGCCATTCCAGTAAAAGAATTCCAAAACTGATTTGAAGGGTGGACTAGGCACTAGGGTCAGTGCACAGCTTCCCAAGGGCAGTACTTGGAAGGTGCCCACAGGGACATGCAGCAGTGAGGTATATACCACTTTTTCTAAGATGAGTTCACAAACTTAGTTGTCAGTACTTGTACTTTAAGAAGCCTAGTATCCAGCTGCGTTGCTTGTTGATTCAGATGACCAGTATTGGCTATGATGATGACTAGCACCCATGGGTGGGTGCTGTACTAACTGCTTCACCATCCAATCCTCAAAACAGTCATCTAATGTAGAAGCTATTACTGTCTCCATTCTAGCCATGAGAAATCTAGGATTTACAGGATTTTAACAGACTGCCCAGAACCCTCAATTCATGTATAAACGGAACACCCAGAACTGGAACTCTAGCCTGTTTAGCTCAAAGAACCATGCTGTCCACAAGCCAATGATGTTCCCTCCTTTTCCTATGGAAAGAGGAAGTATTTAAAATGAGAATACTTCAATTTACATAGACAAAGAAAAAAACTGTCAAAATTATCAAATAGTTTCCTGGATGGCACACATGGTTTACACTAGACTACAAACCAAAAAGTTACCAGTTTCATCTCACCCAGAGCTTCATGGGAAAAAGACCAGATGATTTGCCTCTGTAGAGATTCCAGCCAATAAAACTCCAGGGGTCAGTTCTCTCCATAGTGCATGAGGTTGCCACGAGTTACTTGACAGCAGTAGGTTTTTTTTCTTTTTTTAGAGATTAAATAATTGTTAAGGAGTTTTCATTAACGCCCTTTTTGTTTTAGCTTGGTTAGCTAAATGAAAACTGAGTGTGAGCTTTCTAAAATCCCTGTGATGTAACCCATGGCTGCATATAGCAAGAATACGGACTCAAAGTGGTTCTCCTGAACTGTAACTATTACTGATGTTGTTTCTCATAAGAGTTTCTTCCAGTTTCTCTGGAAGTAAGTTCCTCTTAAGTATTATCACTTGTGATGGCTATTCTCAGGACCGTCAGGGCTCTAGGATGTGTTGATCCAGGTTTTAAGTAACTACTTTCAACTCTCCACTGTGATTTCCTATCACTTGAACCTCAGGATCACAGGGACTAGCATACTATATTTACTGCTTCCTAGCATGAGTCGGATCCGACTCGATGGTACTTGGCTGGCTATCTTTGGCTAGTCTGCTAAATTCAGTAAAGAAATCTAAACATAAAGATATTTTTCTCTTGAAAAATCTCAAAAACAATTCAATGGTGTCTAATTCAATTCAACCAGCCTTTATTGAGTGCCTGCTGTAACAGTAATCATAATGCTTTACTTTTTTGTAAATTTAAAGCCTCAATGGCTTCATCTCTAATCTGGGAGAGGGTAGGCAGGCTCCTTTGAGAGGGGAACAAAGTACATGAAGGTCAAGTTCACTAGGGATTGTTGTCTGCCAAGCCTCTGCATTTTCCCAGTATGATGACCTATGAGATATGGTGTTACTGTTCTTTCTCAAGAGGCTTAGAGATGCTAATGACTGGTCAGTGCATCCCCAGAGCCTGGGCTCCTAGTCACTGTCTTTACAGCATCTCACTTTTCATTTCTTCTGTTTTGACCGCTGGGAGAGATAATGGAAACTCTGGCAGTGTAGTGGTTAGGTGCTTCCTCTGCTAACCAAAAGATTGGCAGTTCAAATGTAGCAAGCACTCCCTGGAAACTCTCCAGGACAGTTCTACTCTGACATACAGTGTTGCTATGTGTCGGAACTGACTTGGCAGTGGTGACTTTGTCTTTGATAATAAGCTGATGAAAGCTAATACTCCCTTTCCTGAATGATGTATAAATACACAACACACACATGTGCACAATTGGAAGAATTGTCAAGGGATTCACTGATCTTGCAAAATTCATTCATGGGAGATAGGGCTAAAATCTCTAATATAAAATAATACAGATCTTTCCTAGATAGAGAAAACCTATTCTGACTAGAAGCCGAAAGATGAGATTGACTTGAAAAGCACTAATAGATTTTTGGAAGAGACTGATCTGTGAGGTCACCTGAGCAGAGTCTCCTTGTTCTTTGAAAGCCATGTGTGACCAGGGTAATTCACACATGTGTACTTACACTCCATATCACATACAATCACACAAGCATGACACACACACACATGCATGCACACAAATACATGTACACATACATACTAACACACTCATCACACTACATACAGTAAATAACACAGGTACACACACATACATAGGTGGCACACATACAAACATCACACATACATATACAAACACATCACACACAGCTATATCACTTGTACTCACACACAAAACCATACCCGCACACTCCCACATACAACATACACTCCCAGATATAGAACACTCACTCAGAAGCACACACATCACATACACACATTTGTACACACAGGAAACCATACCACACGTACTCACACATGAAGAATGCACTCGTACACACACATACAGCATGCACACCACACCACAGTCACACATTCACATGCACACACCAACGTGCACACGTGCACGTTGCCTGCAGTTCCCAAGCCCTAGCTGCTGGACTGGCTGATTGTTACAGTGGCTCACACTACCTTTAGCGTAGGTTCACTCCTCCTGGTGTGAACTACTCATTTTATTTGAGGTGACAGACCATGAAGTGAGGGTATCCACCCGATGGGTAGAAGTTTTTATGAGGACATCTTTTCTGGGAAGACGCCAGTTCTTCCTCATTGAGGCTGAGTCAGAACTGTGAAGAAAATCCCCTCTCACGGCATTTTAGCAAAATTCAAATAGGTCAGAGGCCCAGAAAAATTAATTAACCACAGGAACTGTTGTTTGGCTGAGGGGAGTACATGGCCCATTATTCCCTTAATCAGGCAGCTTCCTCAGTGAACCCTGGGAGCTTGGGCGAACTCAAGGGAAAACAAAAGGACATTTTCATTAAAACGTCATATGATCCATTCTCCTAATATCTGTACTTCCACAGATAATTGTGTCATCATTTTGAAAAGAACTAACTCAAAACTTAGGGTGCCTTCTACGTATGATTAATACTATGTAACTTTAATCTTGACAAGCTGGCTGCACAAAATATGTTTTATTTTCTCTTATTGAGTCATGTTTAATACACTGGCCTATCATTATAAATTGTATGACACTGAACATGCATATTGCTGTGATAAACATAGGCAATGATCCCACCTGGTAAGAATTCATGAAGACAAGTGAGACAAATCAAGCATTCTCACAGAACGTAAATATACTGTACTCTGCAGAAAGGCTTGATATTTGTGTCACTAGTAGTTCATTCCAGAAATGGAAAATGAGTTATTAGGAAAGCAGTCAGCCAGGAGAAATGTTAGCAAAGTGATACCGTGCTTAGATGTGACGGAGAGCGATCAGTGAACCAATGACCTGATCAATCAGCACATGTTTACTGAACACCTATTATGTTGTCCCTCACTGTGATCTGACCCTGCTATTGTTGTTAGCTGCTGTCAAGTCAATCCCCAACTCATGGCAATCCCGTGAAAAATGGAATGAAGTCACTGAGCTAGATGCTGGAGTCACAGCAGCAATTAAGCCTGGGCTATCCGTGCTCCGTGAAGTCGCAGGTTGAAAAGATACGGGATGGATCTTGCCTTCCTTATTAAGGTGGACCCACAGGATGCTCTAGCATGAACCAAGTTTGGGTGAAGACGTATTGCTTCCTCAGGAGAGAAAGGCACTTGTTTGATGGCATCTGGAGAAGGAGTAGAAATTACTCAGGCAGAGAGGGAGTGGAGAAGAGAAGAAAGAAACAGCATCTACAGCTGAACATAAAGCAAAACCAACATGGACGAGGTGCAAAAACTAGTCCACTAATGCAAACTCTGGTGGTGTAGTGGTTAAACGCTATGTCTCCTAACCAAAACGTTGGCAGTTTGAATCTGCCAGGCGCTCCTTGGAAACTGTGGAAAAATTATGCTCTGTCCTATACAGTCACTATGAGTCAGAATCAACTCGACGGCACTGGGTTTTCCTCTTGTCAGACCAACAGGGCAGTGGTAGTTCTGTGGCATCATGCTTACCTTCCATGCCAGGGATACTTGGGATTCTCTGCCGACACCATTCATGGGGAGGGCGTTGGGCTGGGTTGGGTTCCATTGCATTGTCATGTGGTTGCCTAGTGTTGGAAACCCAGCTAACAATGATGGAGGCAGCTCCCAGGGAGGTAGGAGGGGTGAGTGGTGGAGATGAGCTGGGAAACAAGCCATCAGAAAGGGGAGATGCAAAGCCCCAGTACTGAGAAAAGCATTTTAAAACCCAGCCTGACACTGAAAAATTTAAGGTAAGATGTTCACGCCGAAAAAGCTCATTTACATGTCATGGTGGACAGGAAGAGAATGCATGCAAGACAAATGTAGATTGAAAATGATGGTATTCGAGCAAGAGGTGACATTGCCTCAGTAGGGGTGGGGATGAATGGATGCATTGAGGAGTATTTGAAAAAGAGATCTGATACGACGTGGAAGTTGATTAGAGGCAGACCTGCAAAGGGAGTGGATCACAGAAGTGCGTGTTTAGTGAGGAAACAGGAGATCAACAGCCAAATGTGCGATCATAGACGCTATTTCTCATGTCCCAAGTATTGTCCTGAGCTGTTTGGTGCAATAATTTAGTTACTGCCTGAAACTATCCTGAGTTAAACTCTTCTCAGAAAACTCCCCTAATCTAAGTACATGATTATCTCCACTCTGCATGTGAAGAGGACCAAGTAGAGGTGAAGAGGTTTGCTCAAGGCTGATTGAGTGCTCATGGCACATCAAAAACTAACCTGCTATCATGGGGACAAAACCCCCAAAGAGCACTGCCATTACTTTCAAGAAGTGTGTTCTTAGCAAAAGCAGAACATGCAGATGTTACACTATATAAACAAGAACAGGCTTTGCAGATCATGTGCAAGGTGAGTGTCAGGAAAAAGCACAGGGCTAATCACAGAAATGAAACAGGAGGAGAGAGACTTTGGGGAAGAAGCTGAATACAAGCTAGATGTCTTTACCTTTTTCAAATAGACATTTTTATTTTAAGACAGTTGTAGATTTACAAAACAGTTGCAAAGAAAGATGGTACAGAAAGTTCCAATACACCCAGGCAACTCCCCTTTGTTACCATCTTACGTAACTCCTTGGTACGTTGGCCACAGTAATAACTAATATGTTATTAACTAAAGCCTATACTTTATTTGGAAACTCTGGTGGCACAGTGGTTGAGTACTACCTCTGCTAACCAAAAAGGTTGGTAGTTTGAATCTGACAGGTGCTCTTTGGAAACAGTAAGGAATAGTCTACTCTGCCCTGTAAGATGGCTATGATTTGGAATTGACTCAACAACACTGTTTATTTGTTTGTTTTCGGTTACACTTTATTTTGTTAGTTTTTCTGTAATGCCCATTTTTGTCCCTGGATGCCACTCAAGACACAATGTGACATTTAGTTACTATGCCTGTTTAGGTTCCTTTTGGCTGTGACAACGTCTCAGACTTCCACTATTTTTGATAACCTTGATATATAGCTGGTCAGGGATTTTGAAGAATCTCCCTCAGTTAGGATTTTTCTGATTTTTTTCTCATGGGGCTATAAATTTTCAGGAGGAAGATCACAAAGCTGAAGTCACATCACATCAAAGGTACATGTCATCCATGTGCCTTGTCACTGTTAATGTTAGCTTTGACCATCTGGCTGAGATAGGGTTGGCCACACTTCTCCACTGTCAAGTTACCCCTCACTACTCAATCTCCATACCACACTCAAAGACTGTCATTACGTGCAGCCCCACTTAAGGGCTCGGAGGGGGGGGTTGTACTCTGCCTTTTTAAGGAAGGAGTACTGATACATGTTATTTGACAAAGGTAAATAAAGTGTTCTCATTCCTCCACATAAGCAAGGAGATTTTATTTATTTACCAAACATTTATTTATATCAGTATGGACACAAGGATATTTATTTTACACTTGAGTTGTCATTCAATACCACATGAGTTATTTTGTTGCTCAGATTGCTCTAGGTTTGGCTGCAGAAATTTCTTTTACTCGGCTCTGTCATGAATTCAATTGTGCCCCTCAAAAATATGTGTAGCCATGAGTGTGGGCCATGATCCCCAATATTTTATGATTGTCCATCATTTTGTGACTTTCTTTTGCTGTATGTTAAAGGATTAGGGTGGGACTATAAATCCTTTATAAGATCACCTCCGTGCTCCACTGTAAAGCAAGTTTCCCAAGAGTACGCCTTGCACCACCCTTAATCCTTTCATCCTACAAGAGATAAAAGGAAAGGGAAACAAGCAGAGAACTGGGAACTTCACACCGTCAAGAAAGCAGCATCTAGAGAGCAGCGCGTCCTTCAGACCTGAGATTCCTGCACCTAAGTGCTTCCTGGACAAAGATTGATGCAACACCAGACTTTCCTCCAGAGCTGACAAGGGTGAAAGCCTTCCCCTGGAGTGGACATCCTGAATCTGGACTTGTAGCCTACTGGACTGTTTAAGAATAAACTTTCCTTTGTTAAAGCCATCCACTTGTGGTATTTCTGTTAGAGTCGCACTGGCTGACTAAAACAAGCTTCTTTTTTCTTTTAACGCGCTGCTATTGTTTTGTTTCTGAGCCGTGTGCTCTAGCTCATCTTTTCTATTTCCTGCTCCAGCCCTAGAATCAGCCAGATCTCCATGGATCTGTGTTTCTTTTTATTGTGACTAGGGTAATAAAGGAAACCCTGGTGGCGCAGTAGGTTAAATGCTACGTCTTCTAACCAAAACGACGGTAGTTCAAATCCACCAGGTGCTCCTTGGAAACTCTATAGGATGGTTCTACTCTGACCTCTAAAGTTGCTATGAGTCAGATCTGACTCTGAAGTAGTGGATTTTGTTGGGTTTTGGTTGGTGTAATAAAACAGCTTGTGAACACTGAATGCATAAGCTAGATTGTAAAGGACCATGGGTAGCAGAGAGGAACATAAATGGCATTTGGAGTGGAAACCTTAAAGAAGTAGACTTCTTGAGAATGAAAGAAACAAAATTCTGTGAGGAAGAGAATATTACTAGGTCAAAGGGGTTACACTTGGGAAAAGAAATATTTCGGACTTTAGGTGCAAAAGAACTATGATCTCCCACCCCAAGCCCACGTCATCCCTCTTCTTTATCTCAGTGTAAAATGCGCACCTCCCACCCATGTGCTCATGCAAGAGACCTGAGGGCTGTTCCTTATACCGTTCTTCCACGCCACCTGGAATCACTGAGAAACTGTTCTCCAACTTGCCTCCAAAGAATTTCACCATCTGTCTCCTTTCCATTTCTACTGCTGCCTCCTCTTGTCCGAAGTCTCATCTCCTGACCAAATAACCTATGAATGGCTGTCACACTGGTTTCCTATATGCCTGCTGTCCTATCCTTCCTGAAGCCACTTTAGTACATCTGGTCTTATCACTCTTGATGCTTAAAGCCAGTGGGTTTCTCATCACTTTCAAGGTAAGTAGTCATCAAGGATGACCAGGCAGGATATACTCTGTGTATACCTGGCTCTTTAAACTTATTATTCGTACATTCTAAGATTCATGACAAGACCTTCCCACAGCTCATCCAACAAACTATCAGTGAGGTCTTAGGATAAGTACTGTGTCCTTTCTGGGCATGCTGTTTTGTTCCCACCAACTATATCTGGCTAACATCTTGATTTTGTTTCTCTCAAATGTCACTGCCTTGGAAATCCTTGATATTTCATAGACAAGGATCTTCCTTTTCAGATTCTCACAGCTTTGTGTTCTTTCCTGAGGGCCCATTTTCCAATTTGTTCAGTCATTATCTCATTATTATTCTTATTCCTCCAATAAATGGTTGCTGAGAACACAGTTATGTAACTGGCAGCTGTCATAGGTGCCAGAGATGTAGCAGTGAACTTGACAAAGGAAAGTTTCTCTTGTCATGGAGTTTACAGTCTGATGGGAAAGACAAAATGGTAAATACGTAAGTACAATCGATAGTATACCTGGATGTGATAAATATGGAGAAAAACATAATATAGAGTAGTCAGTATTGCATTCATGGTGTTGGCAGAGGCTGAAGTTTAAAAGGGATGATAAGAGGAAGCCTCAAAGAGAAGGAGGCACATGAACAAAGACTTGAAGGAGGTGAAGGAATTCATCACGCATGCATCTTGGGGAGGAGTGGTCCATGAAGATCTTTAAGATGAGACTACACCTAGTTAACTCTAGGAACAGCAAGACAGCTAAACCTGAGATGCCATTTAACACAGAAGTTCAAGTATTAAGTACCTAGACCGCTGCCATTGAGTTGTCTCCGACTCACGGTGACACCATGTACAGCAGAACAAAACATTGCCCAGTCTTGCTTCATCCTCAAGATCACTAGCTGGTCCAAGTTCATTGTTGTGGCTACTGTGCCAGCCCGTCCCACTGAGCGTCTTACTCATGCTTGTTGGTGCTTTACTTCGCTAAACGTGACGGCCTCCTTCAGGGACTGAGTCTTCCCAAAGATATGCCCAAAGCAAGTGAGTAAGACAATATACTGTTGTGACCCATAGGTTTTCATTGGCTGATTTTCCGAAGTAGGTGACCTGGGCTTTTTTCTAGTCTGTCTTTGTCTGGAAGATCTGCTGAAACTTGTCCACCATGGGTGACCCTACTGGTGTTTGAAATACTGGTGGTATAGAGTCCAGCATCACAGCAACAAATAAACCACCACGGTACAATAAACTGACAAATCGGTGGTGGTCCAAGTCATTCAACATTGTAAAGGGGAAGGAGCTATACTGCTATCATGTAGCAACACTTTCCAGAAGCTCCTATAAACATCCCCTCCCCTTATGTCAGTTGTTCTACTCCTGTTTCCTGTGATTCCCAAATCTCCTCAGCCTTTCCAGCTGCACAAACTCCTGCCTCTTGTTCCTCACCGAACTCACAAGCTCTGAGCTCCACTGTGAATATCTTTTGTTTTCAAGCTGCCTTGAGGCAGGAGTGGAGGGGTCCCCCCTCTGTTACCTGTACTTTGTGTTACCTTGAAAGAACCCAAGGCCCAGAACTTTGCATCTCGGATAAACAACAAATCTGTTTTTAAAATTATGTGGTAGCTATGTGTATGCGTGTGTGCGTGTGTATGTGCGCATGTGTGTATACATATACATATGTGGTAGGTATGTGTGTATATATATACATACATATACAAATGTACATACATATATATATATATATATATATGAACACACTACCATCGAGTTGGGTCTGACTCATAGTGACTCTATACATTGGAGTAGAACTGCCTTATGGAGTTTCCAAGGAGCACCCAGCAGATTTGAACTGCCAGCCTTCTGGTTAGCAGACATAGCACTTAACCCACATGCCACCAGGGTTTCCACACATACATATATGCATACATATGTATATATATATACACACACACATATACAGGCATATGTATATGCATTTCCTATCTCAGTATTATGTATACGTGCAATATAGTGACATTAATTACATTTATCATGTTGCGCAGCATCACTGTTACCCATTTCCAAATATTTTCACGATTTAACAGAGGCTCCCAAACGAAAACAAACCAAACTCGTGGCTGCTCAGTTGATTCTGACTCCTGGTGACCCTGCAGGACAGAGTAGAACTGCCCCATAGTTTCCAAGGACCACCTGGTGGATTTGAACTGCTGACCTTCTGGTTAACAGGCATAGCTCTTAACCACTATGCCACCAGGCTTTCCAGTGCCCCCGTGGCTAAGGACTGCCATTTATTCCCTGCCCCCAGCCCCTGGTATCAGCTAATAAACTTGGACCCCTAAACACGTGCCTAGTCAACACAGCCTTATGAGTGAGATCAGACTGAATTTGTCCTTTTGCTTGACTTATTTCCCTCAGTGTAAGGCTTCTGAGCATCGTCCATGTTGCAGCACGTATAAGGGCTTTGTTTCTCTTTGCGGCCAAGTCACACTCCATTGCAGGAGGTACCACGTTTTGCTCTTTGGGTCATCTGCTGGGTCTTTTTCACCATTAGCTCCTGTGAACAGTGCTGCAACGAGCACTGGTGTATAGGTGTGGAATACTTCCGTAGCTGAGATCTCTGGGTGAGGGTACTACTTCCTGGAAGTGAATCAGAGACTCTGGGAAGCCGATCACTGTTTGAAATCACCCTCCTTTCATTCGGCCGACCACGAGGAGTGTTCACAGGTTCCCAGAGCACTGCTTTGGAGCTGTGCAAACCCACGAACTCACCTGCAAGGCTGCTTGCCCTCCACCAGGCAGTCACAACTGTCCTCAAAGCGTCTGTTGAAGACACACACACACACACAAGGCATGCACAAGAGTGCCTGGGGTCCCGGATGCTCTCGCAGGCTCCTCTGGGCATCTGTGAGTCACCCCTAGCAGAAGCAGAGGGTAAGCAGTGCTGTGCGCCCATCTGGGCCTGCCTTGCCTACACTGTTTGCCTAAAATACTCGGGAGTATATATACAGCATGGTACGGAACTAATTTTTGAAGCAAACGTGGGGGCTTCAGGGCACTGCGCCACTTCCTCTTGTCTCTAAAGCTGTTAAACTAAATTATAGGGCTGGAAGAATGAGAGGCCAGCTGTGCTTCAGCTGCAGGCCCCTGTTGTTGTGACAAAGTGAAAAGTGTGGGCACCAACAGATCATTAGCTGTGCAGCCCAAAATAGACCGATGATTGGTCATATGCACTGAGGAGAAAAGAGAAGGTGGCCATGTCTGGTGCAAATGCCAGGATGGGCCTGACCCCTGTCAGCTAGAGGAGACCTGGCGGGCAGACTTGAGGACCTGCCTCACACTCTTCATGTTTGATTACTTTGGGAGCAAGTTTTATTTTTTTCGAAACCTTTCTTAAAATTGACAGGAGTTTTTGTTTCTGTTTTGGTTTTGTTTTTAAAATTTCCCCACAATTTCCTGTTGCGCAGCCTGTTTGGCTGAGTTCGGCTTCACTGTTGACTGTAATTACCTTGAAGCCTGTGAAGAGAGTTGAGAAATCCATGTTGGCGTTAAAGGTGACTTACACTGAAATGAACCCGGGGACGGCATATTGCACATTGGTTTGGAGTCATCCCTGCATTTTGTCTAGATTAACAAATTCAGACGGCTCTGCTTCACATAGCATTAATAACTGGGGGACAATCTCTGGAACTTGTAAGCACTGCTCATAAATAGTCGCTAAAGTGTGAGGCTGAAGAAACATTACCTCAGTGATTTGCAAGGAATTGGCCAGAGTGGAACCAAATTGTGCTTTGAAATAAGACCCTCCTCATTTGAAAGGAGTGGGGAAAGAATGGGATCAGGATACCAAAAAGTGGTGACATTCCGTGATGTATAGCCATCCACAAGTGACCACAAATAGTGAATTTAATCTCAGGGTGCTTCGCTTTCTCTCTCAGGATCTCAAAATGGCAGTAGAAGACTCTAGACCACCGATGTTTCCTTTATTCATAACTTTATGTCCAAAAAAATGCTGAGCATTTTTTTTTTTTTTTATGGTAAGCAAATCACACAAGTTTAGATATTTTGGCCCTGAAGGATTCATAGACATCCTCCAGTCTGGTGTCATTTAACAGTGGAGACTCTCAAGCTACATGAAATTTTGTCAGGTTCTCTAAGTGACCAGGTGGGGACACGATTTCTGTGGCTTTTGCCATCTGCATCTTTCACCCTTACTATGCTGACTCTTTTTTTGCCCATTGGCAATATGGCATCTTTTCATGGCAGCTGGGGACAGGCTCAGACGTGGCTGAGGACCGGCTGAGGATGTTTACAGGTGAAGATACATATGACAGCAACTAAAACTTAAAAATCATATAGACGCGTTTCATAGAAACAACTTAATTTTTTTTCTGAAGGCATTCTTCTTCTTTCTACACACTGTAAAATGATGTTAAATAAAGAAAAGGGAATAAGCCTAGAAGGTGTAAGCCAGTCCTCCTGAGGATTTGGTAGAGGATCCTGTCTGGTTTTTCACTGTACTTATAATTGCAACAGTAATAGCTACTGGGTACTTCCTGGGTGCCAATATTTTGTGTAAGGTGATTTACTCTATAAAAGCCAAAACCAAACGGTCACTGCTGAGTTGATTCTGACCCATAGCAACCCTATAGGGCAGAGCAGAACTGCCCCATAGGATTTCTAAGGAGAGCTGGTGATTTGAACTGCTGACCTTTGGGTTAGCTGCTGAGTCTTATCCACTGTACCAGCAGGGCTCCAGCTTATTCCATAATGCCTCGTTTCATCTTCGTAACAGTTTTTTTGAGGTATTATTATTACTATGACTATTTTCTATTTGAGACAATTGAGTTTTAAGAGGACTAATGTCTTTGCCCAACATGAGACAGCTGATGATGCGACCAGGATTTTGACCCAGAGAGTATGACAAACCACGAAGCTCCCCTTTATCTTTGATTCAGTCTTTAAGATGCCAGAATGTTCTGGACATTATTTAGATGCACTGATTGCCTGGTATCAATGCTTTTTTGTCTGGAAACCCTTACACGATTTGCTAAGCTTCTTCACATTCCTCTTCTTGTGTGAAATAAACAGTTGTTTAAACCAGTGCAAATGGCAAATACACTCTTCAGACAATAGATGGAATGGAGTTTACTGGCCACCCAGAGGTGTCTCGGAAGAAAACTCTGGTGATCTATTTTGGAAAAATCAGCTACTGCAAACCCTGTGGAGCACAGTTCTGTTCTGACACATGTGAGGTCCACTTAACCGCAACTGACAACTGCTTCCACGGGGTGGGAGGGGCTATGGAAAGCTCCTACCAAGGGGCCTTTGTGTGATGCTTCCTTGAGCAGTTGGCAGATGGACAGGCACAAAGGGAGGGGAGTGTGACTTCAATAGCTTGGCTGGAAATGGTCTGCTTTGCTAAAGTTGGAATATCCTGGGTTAAGCAAATATTTTGATAAACTGTTTCACAGACTGTGTGACCATTTAATCACCAAGATTCGGGCATATCACTTGACAGAATACTAATTTTCAGTTCTACAATTATGGGCAGATAATCAATGGCACAACTAGAGTTCAACTCAAATGCACTGTCTTATGAAACCCTCTTTGGTGCTCTCTCCTAGGGGAAAATAGTGCCCTCGGTGGCACCATGATTTGTCTAGTGCTGTTCCTGAGCTCTTTCCTGCCCTGCTGTGTAGCATGGTTACTTCCCTGGCACACCCAGGGAAGCACAGACTTTACAGTCAAGCCAACTGACTCACCACTTACCAGCAGAAGAGGGTCACCTTGAAGGGGTTACCTAATCTCACTGAAGTCAACTTCACAGATGGTGGAAGTAAGAATTCTTCCACCATCAGAGTTGGTAGGAAGAGCAGTACTGAGTGGACAATTAAGACCACATCCTTAATTGTTCTGAGTGCTACGTACTTCGCTGCTGAATGTCTTTACAGTCACCTTCCAAGGGCTCCCCTTGGAAAGCTATGCACCAGTGCCGGTGTCAGTCCACCCTTCAAAGCAGCTCTGAAACTCTTTCAGGGGTGGCCATTGCTCACAGTGGCACTGGTGACATGTTGCGAACTTGTGTAATTGTCTGTGAGGGAGTTTTTAATGAGTAAACAAATAACTATATCGGAACACCCCTCCTGCTCACCTGATATGTCCCCAGTGACTTTTTTCTTTACCTGAAGATAAAGGAAATATTGAAAGGAAGACATCTGGATGACATTCAGGACATCAAGGGTAGGTAATACTTTGAGAGCTCTGATGGTCATTAAAAGAGAAAGAGTTCCAAAATTGCCTTGAAGGCTGGACTAGGTGCTGGCATCAGCACATAGCTTCCCAAGGGGAGGACTTCAAAGATCACCACAGTGATATTCAATAAAGAGTTATATAGTACTTTCTCTAGAAGTTTGTGAACTTAATTGGCAGACTTCATATAAGATATGACAGGTAGCAGCTTTCTGTTTGAAACAGCAGAATTATGAATGACAAACTTTAGCACATTAAATATATCTGACAGGTTGCAAGCTTCCTGAGAATAGAGGCTATTTTCTTTTATATCTTGTTACCATCATGTACATTTGAGACACTTGGTAAGTTTTTCTTAAATTGAAAAAAAACCCTTCGCATGTGTTTATATCATCCTATAGGGTTGCTGTGAGTCAGAATTGACTTGACGGCAATGGGTTTGGCTTGGTTAGGATTAGAGCCATATCTATATATGTGTCCATCACTCATCTGTCACTTTGTCACACTGTAGTGGCTCACATGGTGCTGTGATGCTGGAAGCTACGCTGCTGGGATTTCAAACACCACAGGGTCATGGATGGTGGACAATTTAAGGTGGAATTTCTAGACTAAGATTGAAACAGGGTGGAAGGAAAAGCTTGATTATTTACTTCTAAAAATTAGTCAGTGAAAATATTATGGATCATAATAGAATATTGTCCAATGGAGTGCTAGAGTATGATGAATCTCTTAGGTTGAAAGGTACTCAAAACGTTCAGTGGCCCCAAGGATAGACTCCAGCAAACCAATGATTGTAAGGGTGGTGCAGGACCAGGCAGTGTTTTATTCTGTTGTACAGGGAGTTGCCAAAGAGTTGGAGTAGAGATGACACTAACATCATATACATATATTTTTGATATATTGCTCCAGGGAACTCAAACTTCATCTGCTATCTTTGCCACCCCCTAATTGTCAAACTCTGGTGGCATAGTGGTTTAGTACTGCATCTGCTAACCAAAGGGTCAACAGTTCAGATCTGCTAGCTGCTCTTTGGAAACTCTGTGGTGCAGTTCTACTCTGTGATATAGAGTCTCTGTGAGTCAGATTTGACTTGACTGCAATGGGCTTTTAACCCTCAGTTAATGATCTAAGGACTAATATTACTAGAGATTTTTCATTTGAAGGAAGGTAGCATAAGAGCTTTAGTCCAGGACTCAGTGCTATGATGCCAGAGCCTAGTCCAGCCTTCAAAGCAATTTTGGAACTCTTTCTCTTTTAATGACCATCAGAACTCTCAAAGTATTACCTACCCTTGATGTCCTGAATGTCATCCATATGTCTTCCTTTCAATATTTTCTTTATCTTCAGGCAAAGAAAAAAGTCACTGGGGACATATCAGGTGAGCAGGAGGGGTGTTCTGATACAGTTATTTGTTTACTGATTAAAAACTCCCTCACAGACAATTACACAAGTTCGCAAACTTGTCACCAGTGCCACTGCGAGCAATGGCCATTCCAGAAAGAGTTTCAAAGTTGCTTTGAAGGGTGGACTAGGCATTGGTGCATAGCTTTCCAAGGGGAGCCCTTGGAAGGTGACTATAAAGACATTCAGCAGTGAACTCTGTAGCACTTAGAACAATTAAGGATGTGGTCTTAATTGTCCACTCAGTACTGCTCTTTCTACCAACTCTCCAGGGAGAATTCTTACTTCCGTCTAAGCACCAATGTTACTAGAGATTTTTCATCTGAAGGAAGATGCTGTAAGAGCTTTAGTCCGGGACTCAATGCTGTGGCCAGCCCTTGTGTTCTGCACAGAATGTAGGCATGTTTAGAGTCACACCAATTTACTTCAGTGTAGGTTGTGTATTTTCTCCAGCTACTTATTTGCTCTAGTACTACAGAATTGGCCTTTCAAGGTGACCCAGAAGTTGATTTCAGGTACCAGCTGGGAGCAGAAAGAACAGCTGTCATTTGGAACTACATGACCTCTAAGAGACAATGGTGCAAACCGGGATGGAGAATTGGGCCTGAAGGCCTGGGCTTGGCAGTTCCTCACACCTTCCCACTTTAGAGCACTCAGGCATGCGTCTATTTTTTTTGTTGCACCTTTTGTTCTGGGGAGGCCCTAGGTGTACGGGAGATTCCATAGACAGTGGAGAAACAAACATTTATTTAAAGCAAGATAGCACCAGCTGCCATTTCTTTGTCAGTGGAATGGATTCTTTGAGGGCCTTTCCCCTCCTGAATCTGACACGCAGACAAAGATGACAGCCTGCCAGAGCTGCTTCCACTGGCGAGGCGTCACCAGTAAACCCCAGGAATGTGCTCCAACACCTCCTCTCTCTCGGGTGCTGGGCTTTGTTTCCTTAAATGAGCTGGATCTTCCCTGGGCAAAGGACTGTGTAGGGATCAAGTAACATTCCCCAGCTCAGAGCATTAGGATCTTCTATTTCTTGTATTTGGTGCCCAGCACTAGAGTACATGAAAGTAGAACTTTTAGACTGAAGTTGAATGACAATACCAGAAATGGCATTTGGATGCACTGAAATGTGGCACTCAACAGATGACACAAGCAATACTGCAGGGTGAGCCACAGATTTTACAATCAGATTTCAGGGTTGCATGAATCATTACCAGCAAAACAAAAACATGATTGCTCTTAATCTGTACTCACTCTGAATCTGGTTCAATGGGAGACGTTGAGGGAATGATCAAGAGAGAATTAGGCAGGAGTCTTTGGATAGTGCCATGTTTGATCTTCCTTCTTCAGAGACATGTTAAAAATAGGGATGGATCTGAGATGTTAGCTTCTCCTAGAGGAGCTGATTTTAGGTGACAGGACTTTAAAGACTGGGTTTTGTGGCATTGTCTTGGTCACCAACAGCTGCCTCCACAATCCTCTTTTGTGTAGGTAAAGTACTTCTGCTGTGATTTGGGCTCAGAAGCTAAGCAAGATATGCTTTCACTTAACTTACTTTATAAAAACCAATGATGAACTCTGCTTCCATTACAGTAAAATGAGTTGCGTACCTGAGAAGTTACAGGTTAGAAAAGGCACAAGAGGCAAGAGAAGGGCCAGTTTCATCTGATTCTAGGTCTGGGAAACCACTCCTCCAGGAACCTGTCATTGTCCCCTCAGGAAGAATGTTATGATCGATTCTGTTCCCTCACTGTCTTACTCTTCCAAGTGCTGTTTTAACAGAAATAACACAACTAGGCGGCTTTAAAAAGAGAAATTTTATTTTGTCACAGTCTAGTAGACTAAAAGTCCAAATTCAGAGTGTCAGCTCTAGGAGAAGGCTTTCTCTGCTGGTACTGGAGGAGGGTCCTTGTCATCAATCATCCCCTGGAGTGGAAGCTTCCAAGGTACAGGGACTCCAGTCCTTTCAAAAGGACACACCCTGCTCTCAGTACTGCTTCTTGGTGGTACAGTTTCCCCAAACCTCTCTGCTAGCTTCTTTCCTTTGTATACCAAGAGGCTGCCTCAAGGCACGAAACAGTCTTGCACACTCAGACCTGCCCCACCAACACAACTACCACCCATCCACCCTCATTAATGTCACAGAGGTAGGATTTACAACCTAAAGTAACAGAGGACAAACCAGAAATCACAGCCTAGCTAAACTGCTACTCAGATTTTTGGGGGAACACAACTGAACCCACAATGCTTACTAATGTTACATATTATTTTTAAAAATTTGCCAGACAGCTTATTTGATGTAATCAAATAAAATAGATTTTAATAAAATAAATTTATTATTTTCCAGGTAATAAAAAATAACAGCATATGATCCTTGGGGAACACTGAAGTGAGAGTCGGGAGATGACGGTGCTCATCCTAACTCTAAGTCTTTGAGCTCATCATTTTTTCTACTGAGTTTTAGATTTTCTTATCATCAATGCTAACCAAAAGGTTAGAAGTTTAGGTTCACCCAGAGGTGTCCTAGAAAAAAGTCCTGGCAACTACTTCTGAAAAATCAGCCACAGAAAACTCTACTCTCGTGTCTTTGCTGTTACTGTGAGTCAGAATCAACTCAACAAGAGTTGTTTTTTTTTTTCATCTACACAATGAAGAGCACAGACTAGAATCAGAAGTATTCACACTCAGATATACTAGTATTTTATGATCTTATTTAAAAATATTTTTGGTAATATATGACAGTTGGACTTTGGTATAAATTATGTCTTGGGTGTGGGCCTGATACATCATAATTGTATGAGCACCCCCTTAGGCAAACACTGAAATAGAGTGAGTGTAATCTACCAGAATCCTATTTCTTTCCAAAGTTAAGGAGAATGAGATTGAGGTTATTGTATCGATGGAATGAGTGAGACACTTGAGGAGTTTTCTTGCATCTCCATTTCTTTTTTCTTCCTACTGTGCCTTTCCATACCCTCTTCTTTTTTCAAACAAAAGCCATATATTCTCATAGCTACCATTACTTAAACACAGCTCCAGTTCAAGGTTTTTTAATCTTTTGATTCTCTTTAATTGCTGTAGCCAGTTTCCCCTTCTCCAAGCAGATTTAAATCCATGACTTTCTTTTTCACTAAACTGGGCCTTCATGTTTGGTCTCAACATAAGAAAGAAGTTTGAATGTGTAATGTTCCATGAATATTTCATTTCTTCAGATTGGTAGTGAAGAGCAAAGAGAAGTATTGTCCTATGCTAGTTGTTAAGAATTTCTAGTCTGACTAGCGATGGAATGAAAATAGTTCATAATGATTTGATTTAGGGTTGGCGAGGCTGGGCCCATTTTACATGGCCTCTCCTATTCCATTGGAAGCTTTAGTTAGCATTTCCTTGTTGTGAGTGATTGAGCACTGGGCAGACAACTTTACTGCACTCTTTGAGTCTCACTATCTGTAACAAATAAGCCAACAAGACATTCTGCCTTCTGTATAAGATGTCACTTTGATCAGAGAGACTTTAAGGGGTGATTTCTTCAAAAGATGTTTCTGAGAGCTGCTTGAAGTTGAGAGACCTTGTAGCAAAGACTAAGCTGCTACTTCTCATTAGATTTCCTCCTTGAGGAGCATACGCAATTCTTCAAAACATTCCTTTATTCAAACTCACACTGCACTGGAAGATCATCCTGTTGTTAGAAGCACAGAGCCTATACTGATCATCATCTTCTTCATAAAGTTAAAATTATGTTCAAATTATTTCTCCACAAGAAGTTATGGTTCCTTGTGTGACAGACTATGACTTATTGGGGAAAAGAACTGGAAATCCCATAAGACCTCGTCAAGAGTAGCTTCATGCTTCCATATGGTTTTTTAGCTGGGAAATGACTTGGTTTTTGAACAGTGAGTGGAATATTTCAAAATATGCTGTGATATAGAACAAAGCTTAGTTTTGCTATAATTTAAAGAAATACAAGTTTAGGGAGAGTTAATGTAAAACAAACAAAAAAAGAAGTTTAGTCAAATATTTGAACTCTATGGGAAAAGATATTCTAAAATAATAAGCACTGGGAAAAATCACAAAGAAAAAGATTGTAGCTTTGCTTGCAAATGGAAAAAACTATACACACACACATATAGTTAAGGATAATAATTAAGATCATTATCCTTAACATATCCTTAACATATCCAGTATGTTATATTGGACATTTTGATATACTGTTGGTAGAATGGTAAATGGATATGGTCTATTTGGAAGCTAATTTGATAATGTGCCTCTAGAACTTTCTGAATGTTTAAGCCCTTTGACTCAGTAATTCTACTTCTACAATCAAATTCCTATATACATACACACGTACGATATATAAATATATATACACACATGTGAACTTGATTGATAAAATTAAAACAAAAGGAAAATATTTGCAACAAACCTAACAGTGAGAGATTATTGTCCTTAACATAAAAAGAGTTCACGCAAACCAACAATGAGAGTGCACAGACAATAGTACTCTAGCTCGTAGCAATTCTATGCCCCACAGGGGTTTCCAGGTTGTAAATCTCTGTAGAAGCAGAGTGTAGTATCTTTCTCCCATGGGGCAGTGTCATGGTTGGAATTGTGCACCCCCAAAAATGTGTGCAGCCACATGGCTGGGATACGGTTCCCAGTATCTTGGGACTGTCCTCCATTGTGTGGTTTTGCTAACCCATATGTTAAAGGATTAGGGTGGGGCTGTGAATTCCTGCTTGGGGGAAGTTTCCCTGGAGTATGGCTTGCCCCACCCTTAATGCTTTTAGCTTTCAAGGAATAAAAGGAAAAAGAAACAAAGGACAATTTGAGAACCTCGCTACCATCAAGCAAGCAGCACCGGGAGCAGAGCGTGTCGTTCAGACCAGAGGTTCTTGCGTGAGGACGTGAGGACGCTCTCTGGACAAAGACTGATGCAATACCAGACTTTCCTCCAGAGCCAACAAGGGGAAAGTCTTTCCCTGGAGCAGACACCCTGAATATGGACTTGCAACCTACCGGACTGTGTAAGAATAAATCTTTCTTTGTTAAAGCCATCCACTCTGTGGTATTTCTGTTAGAGCAGCCTAGCTGACTAAAACAGGCAGCTAGTGGGTTTGAACTGCTGATCTTTCAGTTAGCAGCTGAAAGCTTTAACTGTTATGTTCCCAGGCCTTCTTCTAATAAAACTGTAATAAAAAAGGAAAGTATAATGTATAATAAGCATTAAATAATATTCAACCATGTTAGTAAACAAAACAAGTTAAAAACTAAATTCACCTAATATCAGAGAACTAAAAACAAACAAACACTAATTACTATCAATGATGTCATACATTGGACATTTCAGTACACTCTTGGTGGAATTGTAAACTGATACAGTCTATTGGGAAGGTAATTTGATACTATACCTCTGGAAATTTCTAAATGCTTAGGCCCTTTGACTCAGTAATTACACTTCTATAGCTGTACCTTAAGGAAATAATTTAAACAGTTTTATGCAATAGTTTTATGATAGCAGAAAATTAGAAATTATTAACAATGAAGCACATTATTGTGGGTTATAGGATATTCCTAGACTCAAACATACCAATAATTGAAAAGGACAGGGCAAAGTTTTGGTGTTTCTTTTTTTCTTGTACTTTAGATGAAGATTTACAGAACTAACTAGTTTCTCATTAAACAGTACATATTGTTTTATGATGTTGGTTAATTACCCCACAACATGTCAACACTCTCTCTTCTGAATCCCAGGTTCCCTATGACCAGTTTGTCTGTCCCCCTCTGCCTTCTAGACCTTGCCCCCTGGCCTATGTGCTTCTCCACTCTCATTTTACTTTATGGGCCTGTCCAACCTTTTGGCTAAAGGGTAAGCCTTAGGAGTGACTTCATTCGTGTGCTAAGGGAGTGTTGGGGGGCGAGACAGGGAAATGTTTTATTTATTATGTGATACAAAAATTTCTATGAGTCTGATAGTAACAATTTTAATAAAGGAAATGATCATGTTAATTGCAAAAAAGATGAACAATTATAAATTCTATATGCTCAAATATACAAAATTGTGTTTATATTAAAAATTGCAGAGAGATACACGGAAATGTTAAGAAGATTATTTCTGGATTTTATCCTTTATACTTCTCAGCACTTATGCCATTTTGAAGTATTTAAAGTGCTAGTTCTAGCACCCAAGTGTGGTTCCTAAGCTGTTTTTTCATATCAGTGCAAACCTCTGTAGCTGCGTGTCGACTGCTCCATTTTCACCATGGAAGTTATTAGTGTCTGGGTGTATATAAAACTAGTCTCGATATTATTAGTATATAAGTCATACAACCCACTATGTAGGAGTACCTGAGTGGAGCAGAAGGTTAAGTGCTGGCCTGTTTGAATCCACCCAAAGGCACCTTGGAAGAAAGAGCTGGCCGTGTACTTCTGAAAAACCAGCCACTCAAAATTACGGAGAGCATTTCTGCTCTGCGACTTGGGTGATCCTCTAGAGTTGGAATCCACTCTACAGCAACTGCTTTGGTTTTTATATATAAAACCACACTGCCATGGAGTAAGGTCCAACTCATAGTGACCCTATAGGTCAGAAAAGACCTGCTCCACAGAATGTCCAGTGAGTGCCTGGTAGACTTGAACTGCTGACCTTTCGGTTAGCAGATGTAGCACTTAACCCATTATGCCCCCAGGATTTCCAGGTTTTGGTATATAGTACCCATCAATGTATTAATTCCGATTCATAGCAACCCCATGTGTATCAGAGTGAACTGTACTCCATAGAGTTTTCAATGGCTGATTTCTTCGGGGAGTTAGATTGTCAGGACTTCCAAGATGCCTCCAGAAGGACTCAAACCTCCAACTTTTTGGTTAGTCACTGAGCACGTTAACCATTCGCATCACCTAAGGATATGTTAATGTACTCAGCATTGTTAATTTACACTAAATTGTTACACTAATCATTATTGTGAATTATTACTTAATAATTACATATGAGAGGAGCCCTGTGGTGAATGGTTAAGTGCTTGGCTGCTAACTGAAAGGTTAGGGTCTTGAACTCACCAATCACTCTGAGGAGAAAAGACAGGACAGTCAGCTTCCTTAAAGATGATAACCTTGAAAGCACCATGTTGCAGTTTTACTCTATCGTATGGGGTTGCTACTAGTTAGAATTAGTTTGATGGCACCAGTTGACTTATACATGATGTATTCTATTTTGTTGTTGTTAGGTGCCATTAAGTTGGTTCCAACTCACAGTGACCCCACGTACAACAGAATGAAACACTGCGTGGTCCAAAGCTGTCCCCACAATCATCTTTACATTTGAGTCCGCTGTTGTAGCTACTGTGTCAACGCATCTCATTGAAGTTTCTTCCTCTTTTCTACTGACATTCTGCTTTACCAAGCATGATGTCCTTCTACAGCGACTTGTCCCCCTGTTAACGAGTCCAAAGTCCAAAGTAATTGTATTTACCTCCTGTAAAATAAATTTCTGCCTGTAAAAACAACCATTTTAAATTGGATCTTAATTTTGAGTTGTTTTTCTCTTTGTGGTAACATGTCACAAGTACAATTTCCTTAAAAGTGATAGGAAATCTCAAGATTTCCCAGACTCATTTGCAGGTTCACTTACTGTACACAGTGCTGACTGCAGCACATCTCCACACATCAGGGACCTCTGGACAGTGCCCTGACAGCCTTTGTAGTGGAATATGACTTCTGTAAGGTGTCTGGAGTAGCTGCAAGGTAGACATCGTCACCCCTGATTTTGGCACCCAGATTAGCCAAATATGTTGCCTTTGAAAAAAAGAGTTAAGTTGATCTCCAAGAAAGGACAAACACATGAAGAATCAAAGGGCTCTTTCAATTTCTAAACCTAATATCAAAGAATTTAAAAGTCTAACCCAGCCTTACAGGTGGCCTTTACTTTGATCATTAATTAAAATGTGACTTCTATCCACAGTGTCACTGATGGAGGACTTGACAAAACAAAGTATGTCAGGTACCTGACAATTTGTTATAATGCCCTGAAAGACAGGTGTTCATTCCTGCAAGTGCTTTGAAGCTAAAAATAAAATAAAACAAAATTTAAATTAAAGGATATTCCCAAGCACATAGTAATCATCTTAATACATACACTTCAGGGTCTTTTTTCTTCCCTGATGGTGGTGGTGGTGGTTGGTGGGGGACGGGAGTTAGGGGGTGGGGATGTTAAAGGCGATCACAAATCCTGGTTAGAAAGGAATGCAGAAAATGGGGTAAAGTAAAGCCTTGTAAGTCATTTGAGATCAATCGTCAGAGAATGTGTCTCAACGGTGTCATTATCAGATTAATATTTGAGGTCCAATTTAAGCTGGAATTATTTGGATAACAAAAATCAAAAGAAAAGTTTTTACAAACAATTTTGCCTTCAAGCAAAAGAAATGTATCAGGGATGGGATTTGGTGATTTTTCACAGCACCTCTCAAATTCTCATAAACCTGGGTTGCTTCATAAAGACTCCTGGAGGTCCCTATCTTCACAACCGTGGTTTATTTCATACTGAGTCAAAATTGGATAAAAAAAATTATTTTTCTGATTTTGCATTGTTTCAGGTGAACTATAGACCTCTTGGCAAAGTAATCTCAAGAACATCAGTCTAATTGGGAAAACAGAAGAGACGCCTTCCAAGGGAAAAGAGCAAACTTTTGGTTAAATGACTGCTTTTTTCTGTTTCTTAAGTCATGATGCTTAGCTATGAGTTTGTTAAAAATGGTTTTGACTATGGGCAGCTTCTACCTGGAAGGTAAGATGAGAAGGCAAAAGTGGACAGAAGCTGGTTGAATGGCTAGGGACAATACAGGATGGAGAGGTGGAGTAGGCCATCGTATTGTAGGGAGAGGAGCTACAGTCACATAACCACGTGTGTAGAAGTTTTCTTCTTTTCTTTTAAATGAGAAACTCACTTGAATTATAAACATTCACTTAAAGCACAATAAAAAGATAAAATAAAATAAATGGCTCTGATCTTGTAAGAGAGAAACGCTAATGAGGTACAATTCTAAGAGTTTACAAAGAGAGGAAGAGTGTCAGCACACTTACCTGAGTAGTGGGGATCTTGAACGTCAAAGGTTCTCTGTGCTGCAGGCCGAGGTGAATTCACTGAGGACAAAGCTGTGGGAAGAAGCTGTGGACAGGAGCTGGGGACTGCAGGGACGATTTAAGCGAGAGTTAATGAGAAGGGATTAAACAGAAGGCAGCTATCATGAGTCTTGTGGTACGGATTAATACAATTCACAGTTTGGGTGAGAAAAATCACCTTGTTCTGGGCATGGGGTGCTTAATGGAAGAACTTCAGTATAGAGAAGGAGGTCAGAGACCAGACAAGGGGCTTCCTTCTGACTTTCACTAGGGATCAAAATCATGTTGTGTATGAGTATTGCAAGGAAAAAAATGTTCCCAAAGTATTTATACAATATTCTCATTTTTGTAAGAAGAATGCATCTGTTAAGAAAAGGGAAGCCATCACGAGAAAGAATATTGACAAAGGATGATGTTCAAAAGATATTGACATCATATTTCCATTTATACTTCTTAAAAAACTGCCTTTGGCAAGGAAAAGCCAAGTTGAAGATGGTAGCCCAGTGGGCGCAGCTTTTGATTCTTTTAGAAATACCTCGCATTTTACTGACTGTTAGTTTTGTCTTCTGTTTCTTTAAGGAAGTTGGCTCTTTTGAATTAGTTAGCAACTAGATTCCCCCTTTTTGTGGAAATTTTTTAAAGCTGTCTTGTCTGGTCCACTCTTTCTCCCCAACTGCATCATAGCATACTCTTCAATTCTATTTCCTCTCAATGTCTCCCTTACAGGGCTTTGAACCACTTCCTTCTGATTCGAACCCCTGCTGAGAATTTGCATTTCCACCACAAATCATCTTGAGTCAACATCTGTATTTGGATAAGATCCTAAAGTGATTCTTATGCATAATAAATTTCGAGAACCATTGCTCTACTAATGATTCCTAGAATGGGTGCAGCAACTTCAGCATTACCTGGGAACTTGTTAGAAATACAAATTTTCGGCAGGGGTTCTAACTGGAATGAACCAGCCTGAAGCCCTGCTGGTTATATTAGTGGGATTTGGTCTACTGCCAATAGTAGATTCCAACTCGTGACAATCCCCTATGTGTCAGAGTAGAATTATATTCTACAGGGTTTTCTAGAAGTATGTCACAAGGCTTTTGTCCTGAGGTGCCTCTGGGTGGACTTGAGACTTCAGTCTTTCAGTAAATAGCCAAGTGTTCTGTCTCTGCCATCCAGGAACTCCAGTTAGATGAAGCCAGCGAAGCCAAGTGCCATTGAGTTGGATCCGACTCACGGCAACCAAAGTGTTGTACATTTCCTATAACAGGAAGAACAGAATCTCAGCCTCCAAGCCCTCTTACTGTGGCCTGAGCTATAATGTTGCCTCCTTAACTCCCAAAGTTACAGTCTTAATAGCTTTATAGAGTTTTAAATAGAAATTTCTGTTGGCAGCCATTGGTCTTGTCAACATTATTCTATTTACTGCCCAAGTGTGTGGAGAAATCATTTCAGGGGTCTAGAAAGTGAATAGAAACCTTAGTGGCCTAGTGGTTAAGTGCTCTGTCTGCAAATCAGAATGTTGGCAGTCCAAATCTGCCAGGTGCTCCTTCAAAACTCTGAACTAGTTCTACTTTGTGCTATATGGTCACTATGAGTCACAATGTACACAACGACAGTGGATTTGGTTTTAGAAAATAAATGTCTGTAGTTGCTTAACTAAATCCCAGTGTGAAGCTTTTATGTTTTTCTAGCATCTTTATGAACCTAACTGATGAGACAGCCAGCAATTAACTTCTTCACAAAAATGCAGAGTGTCTTGGGAGTCTTTCTGCTGACAGATAAATCTTGACTTCATGAATTATTGTAGATCATAGCTCATTTTTTTGTCAGAAACCCAGTGAAATCTGTGTTCTTCTGTTGGTCTTTCAAAATCAAAACAACCATTCTGCATAAAGACATTCTTTATGGTGATGATAACAGTAATCGTTGATGTTATTTTTTAACAAATTGTACAAACTAGTAGCTGTATTAGGAGTTGTAAAATATTTATCTGTTTTCCTGACAATTCTGTGAAATAGGTGTTTTACGACTTTTACTAAGGAAAGAAAACCTCAGAATTGGAGTAAGTTCAACTTTTTCTCTGTTTTCAGTCTTTTAGAACTGGTCAGAAAACTTAGGTAATGGGTTTGCATTATGCTTCCAATATTATTAAGAGATACAAGGTTCTTTGGATGTAAGTGGCCTTCTTTCTTTCTTTTTGTGAAGTGAATAAATGAAATTTCAGAAATTTTAATCATGATTTTACATAATGAATTCCAAAGAATTGCCTTGCCCAATTCTTTGGTATGTTGGGATGCTCTCAGGAATTGCATGTAGGAGGTTTCTGTCTCTCTGAGACTGATGCCATTGGGGGAGGTGGACAGGATGGGGCTAGCCAGTCTCTTTCTATTCTTTACCATGTTTTGACTTTTTCTGCAAAATATTGATGCAATTTGAACATTATTTCGGTCAATATAGTGGGAATGATAGAGACGATGTTAAAATTGAGTCAAGATAGTTGGTCAAATTGCCCAGGAGAAAATTTTCAAATTCTCTTTCCACCACTTCTATACCTCCTACTATAGTTAAAATGTGATTATCAAAAATATACCAAAGTGAAGTTCAATAAGGTGTTTGCTGAGTGCCGTTGAATTAATTCTGACCCATGGTGAGCCCATGTGACAGAGTAGAACTTCCCCATAGTATTTTCTAAGCTGAGATATTTATAGGAGCAGATTGCGAAGTATTTTTCCTGCAGAGCAGCTGGGTGAGTTTTAACTGCTTAACTTTTGGTTAGTAGCTGAGTGCTTAATTGTAAGGTAACCTAACGCCACTGAGTCAATTCTAACTCATACCTACCCTACAGGCCACAGTAGATCTACTTCATAGGGGTCCCAAGGCTGAATTTTTACAGAAGCAGACTGTTACATCCTTCTCCCTTGAAGTGGGTGGTGGGTTCTAACCACTGGCCTTTGGCTAGCAGCCAAGTGTATTAACCACTGTTAAAATCGTAATCCTGTAGTCCAAAGGTAGCTGTGTGAAATTAGTTGGAAAACAATCATTAAGTTTTAGAACTAACTCATAAAGTACCGCTGAGTCCATGGACTTGTTGAATCAGGAAAAAAAAAAAAAAAAATCAACCCAAGTGTGATGATTTTAGGATTCCACCTTGTGGTAACAAAGATACAAGTTAAGAATTATGAAATATGGATAAATTGTGAACAACTGAAATTTTACGGTTCAACTTACTCATTGTACAGGTGGAGGAACCGAGTACTACAGAGCAGATCAAAGCTTCAGAATTACATTAATCTGTCAAGTCTTTTACTGTATTGTGCACTAGTATTCCCCTTGCCCACCACTCATCTGTCAGTTTTCCATATTGTGGTGGCTTGAAGCTTGCTGTGGTATTGGAAGCTATGTTGTAGGTACAACAAATACAAACAGAGTCACCCATGGTAGGTAAGTATCAGTGGAGTTTCCAAACTAAGACAGACTAGGAAAAAGGACTTGACCATTTAAATCCAGAAAGAATTGGTCAGTGGATATTTATAGAATTTATAGCCACAGAATATTGTCTGGTATAGTACCAGGAGATTATCTCCGCAGGCTAGAGGCACTCAGAATACAACTAGGGAAGAGCTGCCTTTGCAAACTTAATAAGTTCACCTTAATAATGTGGATGGATTAAAGCTTTTGGGACTTTCATTTGCTAGTGTGGCATGGCACAAAATGAGAAGAAATAGCTGCAAACATTCATTGACAATGGGACATGGAATGTGCGAGGTATGAATACAGGAAAATTTAAAATCATCAGAAGTGAAATGAAACATATAAAGACCCATATTCTAAGTGCTAGTGAGCTAGAATGGTCTAAGTTGACTTATTTTTCCATTTTCATTTTTTTAATTGTGCTTTAGGTAAAAGTTTACAATTCACCTCAGTTTGTCATACAAAAACTCACACACACATTGTTACGTGACACTAGTTGTTCTCCCTAAATGTGACCCATTCACAATCTCTCTCCATCCTGTACTGTTTTTGTTCATTCAAGTAGCTCCTGTCCCATTCTACCTCTCATCTCACTTTCAGACAGGAGCTTCCTAGTTAGTTTCATCTGTTTGCTGGGGCCAAGAAACACACTCTTCACCAGTATAATTTTATGTTTTATAATCCAGTCTAATCTTTGTCTGAAAAGCTGGCTTTGGAGATGGCTTGAGTTCTGGGCTAACAGAGAGTCCAGGAGCTGTGTCTTCCATGGACCCTCCAATATGTGAGACCATTTACTAGAGTTTGAGTTCTGCACCTCACTTTTCTGCTGCTGCATCAGAGACTCTTCATTATGTCCATGTCTGTGCAGGGTTGTGACCATTTCAGATTGGTCACATGGTTGACTGTTGGAATGGCAAATTAAGTGGAACAACATTGAATTCATTCTCCAAAAGAACATTTACAGGTCTATCTTGAAGTAAAAACTGTCAATGATTGGGTAATGGATAATATCCATAAGCCAATGAGGAATAGTCCAACTACTAATGGCAAAGATATAGAAAGTGAAGGTTTTTTTAAGCACCTTCTGCAATCTGAAATTGATTAAAAATGCAATTAAATTGCATTGATAATTACTGATGATTGAAATACAAAAATTGGAAACCAAGAAGAATCAGTAGAAGGAAAATATAGCCTTGGTGATACAAACAGTACCATAGATCTCATGATAGAGTTTTACAAGACCAATGACCTATTCATTGCAAATACTTTTTTCAAATAACATAAATGGTCATTATACACATGGATCTCACCAAATGCAATACACAGGAATGAGATTAACTACAAATGTGGAAAGAGTTCATGAAGAAGCTCAATATCATCAGTCAGAACAAGGCCAGGGATTGATTGCATGACGGATTATCAGTTGCTCTTATGCAAGATCAAGTTGAAGCTGAAGAATATTAGACCAAGTCATGAGAGCCAAATAGCCAAACAACCTTGAGTATATCCCACCTAAATTTAGGAACCATCTCAAAAATAAATTGAATACATTAAATACTAATAATCAAAGTTGAGTTACAGGATGACATTAAGGACATTAAACATGAAGAAAGCAGAAAAGTTTGTCATGGATTGAAGTGTGTCTTCCCAAAAATACATGTAGCAATTTGGCTGGACCATGATTCCTGGTACTGTGTGATGTTCCTCTGTCTTGTAAATCTTGCGTCTATCCTCTCTGATGTTAACAAGGAAAGATGGGCAGCAGTTTTGTTGGTGGGGCAAGGATCAATGTGTAAGATTGAATTGTGCCTTGAGGCAATCTGTTGGACTATAGAAACAAGAAGCTAACAGAGAGATTTGGGGACTGGAAACCACCAAGAAAGCAGGGCCAGAAGCAGAGCATGTCCTCTGGAAGGGACCTGGGGTCCCTGTACCTCCAAAACTCCTAATCTAGGGAAGATTGATGACAGGGACCTTCCTCTAGGGCCAATGGAAAAGTCTTCCCCTGGAGATGACACCTTGAATTTGGACTTGTAGCCTACTTGACTGTGATAAAATGAAATTTCCCTTTTTAAAGTCATCTTTTTGTGGTATTTTTGTTACAGCAGCACTAGATGATTCAGAAATTAAAAAGAGAGCCAGAAAAACTGTCTCTCAAACATGCTGAAAAAATTAGAGTATTTCCAGGCAAAAGGAAGTTTAGGGAATTAAAAAAAAATCAAAATTATAAGAAATACTAAAGCAAGTCTTCAGGTTAGAAAATCAATAACAACAACTAACAACCCAAGACTAGAGCATATGGCAAAGTAACCAGATACTAACCCAGATAGAAAGGTCACACACACACACACAAAATTCAAAGCTAAAACACTAAAAATAGGGAAATAGACATGATAATAAGTAATGGATGACAACATACAACAAAAAGAGGGACTAAATAATGATGTCCTAGAACTTTCATATGGAAGTCAAGGTGACATGAATAAATAAAAGATTGGTATAAACATAGAAAAATATAGATATATATTAACAGCAAAGGAAATGAACAATCCTACCCATCAGAATAAAAAAAGGAGAAAAACATAAAGTCTCAGCAAATACAAAATTAGCAACAACAAGAAAAAGCTGAAAATAAAAATTAATTCAGTGCAGAACATTAAGTGAAACAAAGAAGCTATCAACAACATGAAAAAAATACATAACAATGACAATATTAAACTCACACTTATTAATAATTTTGCTGAATGAGAAAAAACTAACCATGCCAATAAAGATACGGAAAGTGGCAGAATGGATTAAAAAAACAATGAAACACAATCCACCTACATGCTGCCTACAAGAAACACACCTTAGACTCAAAGAAAGAAATCAAAATTTCTAGTGTAGAAAAAATATATCAAGCAAATGACAATTAAACAACAACAGTAGTGGCATTATTAATCTCTGACAAAAGAAGTTTTAAATAAAAATTTACCACAGAGCATAAGGAAACACTATATAATGATTAAAGGATCAATACCTGAGGGGGATGTAACCATAATAAATGTTTCTGTACCCAATGACCAAAATAACCAAAACAAGCCCACTGCCATCAAGTCAATTCCAACTCATAGTGACCCTGTAAGACAGAGTAGAACTGCTCTATAGAGTTTCCAAGCAGTGCCTGGCAGATTTGTACTGCCAACCTTTTGGTTAGTAGACGTAACACTTAACCACTATGCCACTAGGGTTTCCAGGGCTCCAAAATACATAAAAACATATGTTAACAGCATCAAAAAGAGAAACAGACAGCTCCACAACGATAACAGGAGACTTCAAAATAGCACTTTGGGTGACGTATGGAAAATCCATCAAGAAACTCATTAAAGACAGGGAAGATCTAAATGTCACAATTATAGAACTTGACCACATAGACATTTACAGAATACTTAACCCAACAACAGTCATGTATACTTTCTTCTCCAAAGCACACAGAACATTTTTCAGAATAAACCACATATTGGGCCACAAAGCAGGCCTTAGTAGAATCTGAAGTATCTTTTCTCCCTGAAAAGCGACAAAAGTAAAAATGAATAACAGAAAAAACAAGAGAAAGAATTCAAATACACAGAAACTGAACAACACCTTGCTCAAAAACTACTGGGCTGTGGAAGAAACCAAGGATTTAACAAAAAAATTCACAGAATCAAGAATGAAAACACATACTACCGGAATCCTTGACACACAATAAAGCAGAATTTGAAGATCAGTTTGAACATAATGATCTGCCACATCCAAAAAGAAGCATGTTCCAAATAAAAACATTAACCCTACAACTAGAACATATAGAAAGAAAGAGCAAAGAAGCTCATGGGCACAGGAAAAAAGAAATAATGAAAATTAGAGCAGAAATAAATGAAATACAGAATAGAAAAACAGTTAACAAGATCAAAAGCTGGTTCTTCGAAAAAACAACAAAATGCATAAACCATTGGCCAAACTGACAAAATAAAAGCAAGAGAGGAAGTGAATAACTTGAAAAATAAGTGAAATGAGCAATATTAAAACAGAACCACCTGAAATTAAACAAATCATAATGGACAACTATGAAAATTAATTTTCCAATGAATTTGAAAACCTAAGGGAAATGGGCAGAATTCTAGAAACACTACCCACTTAAACTAACACAGACACAGACCAAACAACTAAAAAGACTTACTAAGAAAGAAGAGTTTGAATAAGTAATCAAAATATTTCCAACAACAGCAAAAAATTCTTGGCCCGACTGCTTCACTGGAGAATTCTACTGAACTTTCAGAGAAGAGTTAACACTATTACTACTAAAGGCATTTAGAAAAGACTGGAATACTCCCAAACTCATTCTGTGAAGCCAGCTTAACCCTAATGTCAAAACCAGATAAAGACACCACAAGAAAAGAAAATTAGAGACCAATGTCCGTCATGAACTTAGAAGTAAAAATCCTCAACTGATTTCTAGCCAACAGAATTCAGCAACATATCAAGAAAATAATTCTCCAAGACCCAGTAGGATTCACCCTAGGTATGCAAGGATGGCTCAGCATTAGAAAAACAATCAATACAATCCATCATATAAATAAACAAAAGATAAGAATTGCATGTTCCTACCAAATGATGCAGAAAAGGTATTTGATAAAGTCCACCATCCATTCAGGATAAAAACTCTCAACAAAAAAGGAATAGAAGAGAAATTCTACAACATAATAAAGGGCATTTACAAAAGCCAATGGCCAACATCATCCTAAATGGGAAAAACCTGAAAACATTCCCCTTAAGAAGAAGAAATAGACACCAATCTTCTTCAATGTTTTCTTGGAATTCCTAGTCAGATCAGTTAGGCTAGAAAAAGGAATAAATGGCATTCAAATTGGAAGAAGTAGAAGTATCCCTATTTACACATGATATGATCAACATAAAGAAAGCAAAAATCCTCATAACTGGACCAATATTTCATGGTAAATGGAGAAAAGATGGAGGTTGTCAAGGATTTCATTTGACTTGGATCCACAACCAACACACATGGAAGCAGCCATCAGGAAATCAAAAGACACATTGCCTTGGGCAAATCAGCTACAAAAGGCCTCTTTAAAGTGTTGAAAAGCAAAGATGTCTCTTTGAAGTCTAAGATGCACATGACCTAAGCCATGGTATTTTAAATCACATCTCATGCATGCAAAAGCTGGAATTAATAAGCAAGACCAAAGAAGACTTGACATCTTTGAATTGTAGTGTTAATCAAAGTTAATCAAACATATTGAACATACCATAGACTGCCAAAAGAATGAACAAATTGGTCTCAGAAGAGGTACAGCCAGAATGTTCCTTAAAAACAAGAATGGCAAGACTACATAATTGTACTCTTGTAGACTGCATAATGGCAAGTCTTACATAATTTGGTTATGTTGTCAGGATAGATCAGTCCCCAGAGAAAGACATCATGTCTGGTAAACCGCAGGGTCAAAGGAAAAGAGGAAGACTCTCAATGAGATGGACTGGAATCGTGGTTGCAGCAATCGTCTCAACCATAATAACAATTGTAAGTATGGCCTAGGATGGGCATTCTTTTATTCTGTAGTACATAGAGTTGCTATGAGTCAGAACTGACTTAATGACACCTAAGAACAGCAACATCAATGATCTTATGTACAGAAAATCCAGAGAATTTACAAGACAACTACTGAAACTAACAGAAAATTTTGGCAAAGTATCAGGATATGACAGAAGCATACAAACAAAGAGAACTTTGTAGAGGAAATCACCAAATCAATATCATTTATGATAGTCCCCAAGAGGATAAAATACTTAGGAAAAAATCTAAACCAGAGACTTAAAAGACCTAGACAAAGAAATCTCTGAAATACTACTACAGGAAACCCAAAGAGACCCACAATAGTGGAGAAAAACGTATCTTGCCCACGGAGAGGAAGACTCAACATTGTGAAAATGTCAGTCATATCCAAAGCTATATACAGATACAATGCAATCCTGATCCAAATTCCAAGAGCATTTTTTAATAAGGTTAACAAACAAATCACCAAATTCATATGGAAAGAGAAGAGGTCCCCAGATAATAAGGCACTACCGAAGAAGAACAAAGTGAGAGGCTTCATATTACCTGATTTTAGAACCCATTACACCACCATGGTAGTCAAATTAGCCTGGTACTGGTACCACAACAAATACACAAATCAATGGAAGAGAACTGAGAATCCAGGCATACATTTATCCACTTCTAAGCAGTTGATATTTGACAAAAGGCTAAAGTTCATTAAATGGGGAAGACGAATGGTGCTGGTATAACTGGATATCTATCTGCAAAAAACAGAAACAAGACCTATACCTCACACCACTTGCAAAACTAATTCAGAATTGATTGAAGTCCTAAATATAAAATCTAAAACCATAAAGATCATGGGAGCTAAATAAGAACAATGCTAAGAACCATAATATATGCCATAAACAGAATACAAAACATCACTAACAATGCATGAACATCAAAAGAGAAACTAGATTACTGAACACTTATTGTCATGGACTTTATTGTGTCCCCTCAAAATATCTGTCAACTTTGCTAGGTCATGATTCCCAGTATTGTTAGATTGTCTACTATTTTGTCATCTGATGTGATTTCCCTGTGTGCTGTAAACACTATCACTGTGATGCAATCAGATGGACGAGAGGAAGTTATATTGATGAGACCTACCAGATTAGAGAGTGTCCTAAGCCAATTTCTTTTGAGAAATAAAAAAGAGCAGTAAACAAAAAGACATGAGGACCTCATACAACTAAGAAAACATTGCCAGGAACAGAGTGCATCCTTTGGGTCTGACGTGCCTGCCCTGAAATTCTCCCAGAACAAGAGAAGACTGATGACATGGACTTTGCTCCAGAGCCAATACAGAGAGAAAGCTTTCCTTTGGAGCCGGTGACCTGAAAGCTTTCCCCTGCAGCCTGTGACCTGAATCCACTTGTGATATTTCTGTTTTAGTAGCACGAGGTAACCAAGACACTTGTACTCATCAGAAGACTTCACCAAAAGAGTAAAAAGACATCCTACAGAGTGGGAAAAATGTTTGGATATGACATTGACCAGAGTCTAATCTCTAAAAGCTTCAAGATACTATAAAACATCAACAACAAACAAATAAATAACTCAATTAAAAATGGACAAAGGATAAGAATGGGCACTTCACCAAATAAGACATTCAGACAGCTAACAGATGCACGACAAAATGCTCACAGTTATTAACCATTAGAGAAACATGAATAGAAACCACAGTGATATACTATCTGGCCCCAACAAAGTTAGTATTAATCGCAAAACACAAAGCAGTAAATGTTGGAGATGTTGTGGAGAGCTGAAACACTTATATACTGTTGATAGGAATGTAAAATGGTACAATCACTTTAGAAATTTATTTGACCTTTCCTTGAAAAGCTAAAAATAGAAGCATCATAAGAGGAGACTTCCGACCAACATAGTGCATAGACTTTGCTGCCCTTCCACAGCAAAGACCATAAAAACTAAGTAAAACAGAGACAAATGTCAATCTTGGAACTCAAAGTGTCAAGTTAAGAGATAAAGATCTCAGTCAAACACTGAATGCAATAAGAAACTGCAGGAGAAGAGAGAGTGAGAAGAGACACAAGTGGAAGACCCCTATCAGCTTACCCAGCATGGATTCACCACCTTAGACTCTTGTTGGAGCCTGGGAAACAGATAGCACAGGAAAATAATTACATGGAAATGCTAGCAGAAGAAAAAACACCTACTAATCAGTGATACACACTTTTCACTGCCCATCCTTTCAACCTTGCTCAATGTCTGAGGCCTCCTGGCTAGATAAGGTGGCTCAGCCAGCTGGGAAGTGTGCTGTCCATGCTGCTTGGATTTGCCTGGCCCACATTAGAGATCAGCAGACAGGGAGTATACAGAAGCAGCATCAGAGCTCCCAGCAAGACACAGATCACCCAGTAATAGGCAATGTATGCTTTACTTTCTCACTCTTCTTCCACCCTACAGCTTCCTCTAATTCCTGCTGGCTATAGCCTTTTTTTGTTTGGTTGTGCTTTGTTTTGTCTGCTTTTCTTTTGCTTTTCATGGTTTGAAGGTCCCTTCTTGTCATGCTGTTATGCATGGCTTAGGATTTGTATTCCCAATTTGTCCATCTGCATCAGTGGGTTCTCTGGGGACATTTCTTTCTTTCTTTTTCCTACTTTTTTCTTTTATTCCTCTCTTTCTTCATTTCTCAGTTCTTGTCTCATTGTACTTACCTGTTTTTTTGTTTGGTTCCTGAATACCTGACACTGTGTGACCTCCCTACACTTTCTAGCCAGGCTATACTGTGAAACCTAAGAGACACTTCCTTGGTCTTTGCAGCAGCAAAGGTAGGTCACCCAGGGACCTTTCTATTCTTTTTCTGACAAATTATTATACAGTTACTTTTATCTTTTTTAGTTTTTCCCCCTTCATTTCTTGGTTTCTCATCTGTCCACTCTACAGGCAAGCTCCATTTTCACTCTTTTTGTTTGTTTACTTGTTTGTTTTTGGATCCTGTTTCTTTCTTCCTCCTCCTGTTTCCTGTACCCGTCTTACCTCCACAAATCAAACTTTCCCACTCCTTCTTGCCTGCCTACACCAAGCAGTTAACATCACACCCCCAAGCAGCACTGGCATGCCTACTGTAACTTGTCCAGCACTGATTCCTGGACCACCCTGTGGGTCCTAGTAGATGCCACAAACAACCCATCCCAGAACCTCCCTTCAGCTGAACATGCCCTGCTGAACCATAGCTGTGCAACTGGCCCTGCCCATTGGACAAGGAAGTGAATAATATGAGCACAGAAGACCAAACAACAAAGAGCCCATAGCCTGACTGCTCTGACATAAGAAAATAAAATAAAAATGCAGGACAAACCATCTATAAGCAATAAATGAAGGGAGTAACTACTGAGTACCCCAAAGACATCAGACAGTATCAAAACATCAAAAAAAGAAAGAAAGGAAGGAAGAAAGGAAGGAAGGACAGGATGTTTCCAGTAGGCATCCAAAATAAAACCCCAAAGTGATTTTACAGCAGAAGAAAAGGTGTTAGAAGTACCCAACAGGGAATTCAAATCTCTAACACTGAGAGCTATCTGACACTTGGCTTGGTTTTGGCATCCAAAAGCTAAAGCAAAAACAGACAAAAATGAGGAAAAGAATAAACAAGTTCACAGAAAAGGCTGATAAATTCATGGAAGAATTTAGGAAAATAATACTAGAACAGAATTCCAAATTAAATTTACAAGTAGAATAAAACAAAAACAACAATTAGAAGCCCAAAAGCTAAACAACAAGATTTCAGAAAAGGACAGTGTCATAAAAGGACTCAGGAGCAGATTTGAAATGATACAGTACAGAATCAGTGAAATTGAAGACAAACATTTGGAAAAAACACTGAGGAAAAATCAGAAAAATGAAGACACCCTGAGAATTAAGTGGGATACAATCAAAAGCAAAAATTTGCTAGTGAGCAGAATTGCAGAACCCGGGGGAGTAAATGGAAAACTCAGAGAGGATCACTGAAGAATTGTTGAAAGAAAACTTCTATAATATCATGAAAGATGAAATACTGATCACACAAGAAGCACAAAGAACCCTATATAGGGTACACCCTAAAAGAAAATCACCAAGACTTACCATAATCACACTCACTAAAACAAGGAAAAATTTCTGAGCACAGCCCCTTAAAAAAAAAAGCCACGTACAGGCAAGAAACAGTAAGGCTAAGTAAGCTCTTATTGTCTGGCAGAAACCATGCAGGCAAGAAGGCAATTGAAAGAAGATAAATGCAAACAAGAGTAATATATCATGCAAAACTCTCATTCAAATATGATGATGAAATTAGGGCATTTCCAGATAAACAAAAATTAGATGAATGTATAAAAACCAAACCAAACTTACAAGAATTATTAAAATGAGTTTTTCTGTCTGAAAACAAACAACATCAGACCACAGCCTGAATTTAGGATGCAAACTGCACCAGCCAGATAACAGCCTAGGAAATGAATGCTCAAGGACTATACAAAACCAAAAGAACTGTAACAGGGAACCAGAGAGACTAATCAATAAATGACACCAATGACAGAAGAAAAAGAAGATAAATAGTGTAAGTACAGAACTTTCAACTGGAGTGGAAGACATGACAATACCTAGAAATAACACACTTGTTCAACTCTAGCAAGATAAGTACAATTTTCAAGGTAACTACATAGAAAGTTAACAAACCTGCTCAATGAAATAAAGAAGAAAAACATAGTTTTAGTAAAAACAAAATCTAAAGAAAAAACAGAAAGGAACTCCACAGTCCAAAGGAATTCAGCACAGGAGAGTAAAAGGAACAAAGAAAATCCCAGTGCTAAAAAAAAGATGACAAAATGACAGCAGTAAGCTCATACCAAGCAATAGTTACACTGAATGTGAGTGGCTTAAATACGCCCATAAAAAGAAAAAGAGTAACAGACTGGAAAAAAAAAATAACTGTCAATATGCTGTTTACAAGTGACACATCTTAGAATCAAAGACACAAATTTATTAAAAATCAAAGGGTGGAAAAAATATATATCAAGCAAATAGTTACCAAAAAAGAGCCGAAGTCACAATACTAACTTTAGATAAAAAAGACTTTAAAACAAAATTCACCATAAAAGACAAAGAAGGGCACTATATAATGATTAAACGGATGATCTATCATGAAGTCTTAACTTCAATAATCATCTGCACAATCAATGACAGGGCTCCAAATAACATAAAGGAAACTCTAACAGCAGTGAAAAGAGACACCGACAGTTCCACAATAATAGTAGGAGACCTCAACATGCCATTCTTGGTAAAGAACAGGACATCCAGACAGAAACTTAACCAAGAAAAAAGGAGGCAAAGAGCATGATCAGCTAACCTGATCTCATAGTCATATGTAGAACTCTGTACCCAACAGCTGCAAAATGCACATTCTTTTGCAATGCACATGGACAATTCTCCAGAGTAGCCCATTTATTAGGCCACAGAGGGAGCCTCAAAAAAACCTAAAATATTGAAATAATACTTAGTATCTTCTCTGACCACAACACCATCAAAACAGAAATTACTAACAGGAATAACAAAGAAAACAAAATCAATTATATGGAACTGAATAATGTCCTGCTTAAAAACCACTGTGTCATAGAAGAAATCAAAGACAAAATTAAAAAATTCTTAAATTCACAAGAAAATGAAAACATACTAAAACCTTTGGGATAACAAAAGGGAATCCTCAGATATCAATTTATAGTAATAGATGCACATATCTAAAAAGCTACACAACTTGAACACATAGAAAGAGAACACTGAAAGAAGCCCAGAATCACCAGAAGCAAAATAATAAATATCAGAGCTAAAATTTAAAAAAAAAGAATAGAAAAACAATAGAAAGAATGAACAAAATGAAAAACTGGTTCTTTGAAAAGATCAGTATAATTGACAATCCACTGGAGAAAAGAAGATCAGGGGAAGACACAAATAACCCAAATTAAGAAGGGAGGTGGGAGGCGGAGTCAAGCTGGCGGACTAAGCCCACATCTCCTTATATCCCTCTGGAAACCAAGACTTGAATTGACAATCAAACAGAGCCTTCTGATCACCTAATCAGCCTCAGGACACGGCACAGAGCTGTTAATTGGGACTTCATACAACTCAGCTAAAAACCTCCTCCCTTTCGCTGACTCCCACTCCTGGCTAGCCCCGGCTCTCATGGACAGAAGGTAAACGCACCATTTTGACTTTTTTTTCTTCTGTCTCGGCTGGCGGGCGGAGCTGCGTCTTGCCTGGCGGCTGGACTCAGATGCGCTGCTGGGGGGATAGGCAGGCGAAATTCCCATATTCTGAGAGCCAGGCTCAGGACTCTGTTAATCTAGCCATTTTGAGCCTTTCCTTTTGTAGCTGCCTCAACAGGGTTTGTGTGGAGCTTCACAGTCAGTATGCGGGACGCCATGTTGGTAACGAGATTTTAGCGAGACCTCGTTTTTAGCCTGAGAGCCAGCACCTGCAAATGGGATAGCGCTACCCCGACAGAAAAGTAGTGATTTTGCACAGTGCTGCCTACGTTGGGGGCCCTGCAACAGAAGCAGAGGAATCACTACCTCTCGGCACCTTTAGCCCCTCTGTCTGCTGCCTGTGTGGAGGACGCCATCTTGGGTATGGTGGCCGCAGCTGGACCTAATTCTTCGCTTGGGAGCCAGAGCCTGCCCACAGGAGAGCGCTTTTCTATCACAAAACCAGTATTCCATGCAGTGTTGGCTAAAGCTAGGCCCTGTCAGCAGAGGCCACCGGGGCAGTAGCATTGCTGTATTCTGAACTTGTTTGTTATCATCTGGGGTTGGATATAGTGGTGCTTACTTTGTCAGATGAGAAGAGGGACCTCTACACCTGAAAACCTAACTGACTTGTGAACTGGTCAGATACCTTTTCCTTTACATTTGAAGACAGCCTAGAGAAACATTTGCAGTCCATCCTCACAGTACCTCTTCCAGCCTCTATATACTCACATGGGACCCAAAAAGCAACAGACAATTGTGGCATACAAGTAATCACTCATGGCTTCAGAAGCCTCCCAAACAAAGCAACCAAGGAGTTTTCCAGATGAAGAAACTTTTATGAAAGCATCCGGAAGAGAATACAAATTGATTATATACAGAGCCCTTCTAGACCTTATACAAAATGCAGCAGAAAAAAATGAAAAATTAAGCAAGTTGTTCGATCTGATGGAACACCAGTACTCTGAAATCCAACAGATCAAGAACCAAATCAGAGACATAGAAACTTCCTTGCAAAGCCAAGAAAACAGAATGGAACAAGTGGAAAAAAGGATTTCTGACTTGGAAGACAGAGCTACTGATGCCAGCGTCTATGAGCAGAAATCAGAAAAAAGAAACAAGAAAAATGAAGAAACAAGAAGCATGTGGGACTCTATTAAGAGGAACAACCTTCGATTAATTGGAGTCCCTGAACAGGGTGAGACATCTGAGAACACAGAGAGTATTGTTGCTGAGCTGCTGAAAGAAAACTTCCCAGAAATCATGAAGAAGAGAATATAGACATCTCAGGTGCATATCGTATGCCACCCAATATAGATCTCAAAAGAAAGACTCCAAGAAATATTATAATCAAGCTTAACAAAGTGAAACATAAGCAGCAACTCTTAAAGGCAGCAAGACTCAAGGCAAAGCTAACATTCAGAGGGAAACTCTGTAGGCTCTCGTAAGATTTCTCAGCAGAAACCATGCTGGCATGGAGACAGTGGCAAGACACATTCAAAGTCTTGAAGGAGAAGAACTTCCAACCAAGAATTATATATCCTGCAAAACTATCTTTCAAATACGAAAATGAAATTAAGACATTCCCAGATAAACAGAAACTCAGAGACGTTGTAAAAACCAAACCCAAACTACAAGAAATACTGAAAGAAGTTCTTGGCTTTGGCTTAGAAGAACGAAACCACTAACTTTATATTTTAGAATGACACACTATTCAATACTCTACTCATTTAGGGAAGGCTCCAAAGTAAATCACAGCTTTGATTTGGAAAGAAGCAATCCAGTGATCATCATGAAAACTATGGTGTCATCATACTAAAAAGAGGGATATACTATAGTCATTATAGTCCTTCCAGATGGAGAGGAAGATGACAAAACTGGTACTAATTAAAATTGAGTTTATAAATAGTTTATTAAGGGGTTCATAGGGGCAGCTGTAAAGCACAACAAAGATGTATCATACCATTTCAAGAAATCTAACACACGAGTCTCAACAAGTATAAAACAAATCAACTCTGAAAAAGGTGAAAAATCAACTCACAAAAAAGAGTGTCCCAGAACAGACTAATAAGAACAACAGAGAAAACATCAACATAAAAATAAACATATCACAATGGCAGCAGTGAACACATACCTATCAATAATTACATTGAATGTGAATGGACTGAATGCTCCAGTAAAGAGACACTGAGTGTCATCTTGGATCAAAAGACATGACCCATCCATATGTTGTCTACAAGAAACTGACTGGAGACCTAAAGACAGGAACAAACTGAAAATTAAAGGATGGAAAAATATATATCAAGCTAACAATGAACAAAGAAAAGCAGGGGTGGCAATTCTAATCTCAGACAAAATCAATTTTAATGTCAAATCCACCGTCGTGGACAAAGATGGACACTAGTTATTGCTCAAAGGTTCAGTACACAAGCAAGACTTAACTATATTAAATATTTATGCACCTAATGTCAGAGCACCGAAATATGCCGAAGAAACACTGACTGCGCTCAAAAGAGAGTTAGATGACTCCACAACAATAGTGGGAGACTTTAACACTCTACTCTCATTACTAGACAGATCATCTAGAAAAAAGCTCAGTAAAAATACAGAAGACTTCATTGACACAATTAACCAACTAAACCTCATTGATATACACAGAACTTTCCACCCATCAGCAGACAACTACACCTTGTTCTCCAGTGCACATGGAACATTCTCCAGAATTGACCATGTGATAGGCCATAATGCAATGCTCAACAAAATCCATGCCACTGAATTACTGCAAAGCATCTTCTCAGATCATAAAGCCATCAAAGTTGAAATCAGTAGCAGAAGAAACATAGATAGAAAGTAGAAGTCTTGGAAACTGAACAACATCTTGCTCAAAAAAAAAAAGGGTTATAGAGGAAATCAAGGATGAATTAAAGAAATTCATGGATTCCAATGAGAACGAAAACACTTCTTACCAGAACCTATGGGATACAGCCAAAGCAGTGCTCAGAGGTCGGTTTGTCTCCATAAATGCACACATCTGGAAGGAAGAAACCAAATCAAGGAACTAACTCTACAGCTTGAACAAGTAGAAAGAGAACAACAGAGGAACCCCTCGGGCACTGGAAGAAAGGAGATCATAAAGATTAGAGCGGAGCTAAATGAATTAGAGAATAGAAAAACAATTGAAAAAATTGAAAAGACCAAAAGCTGGTTTTTTGAAAAGATCAACAAAATTGATAAACCACTGGCTAAACTTACTAAAGAAAAGCAGGAAAGGAAACAAATAACCCAAATTAGAAATGAGAGGTGAGTTGTTACCACAGATGCAACAGAAATAAAAAATATCAGAACAGAATACTATGAAAGACTGTACTCTAACAAATATGAAAACCTAGTGGAAATGGACCAATTCCTTGACTCATACCACCTACCCAAATTATCACAAAGTGAAGCAGAACAACTTAATAAACCCATCACAAAGGAAGAGATTGAAAAGGTGAACAAAACACTGCCAACCAAAAAAAGTCTGGGCCCAGATGGCTTCACGGCAGACAGAATTCTACCAAGCATTTAGAGAAGAGTTATCCCCAATACTACTGGACTATTTCACAGTATAGAAAGGGATGGAGTACTCCCAAACTCATTCTATGAAGCCAGCATAACCCTGATACCTAAGCCAGGGAAAGATCCAACAAAGACAGAGAACTACGGAGTGATATCACTCATGAACCTAGATGCAAAAATCTTCAACAAAATTCTTGCCAACAGAATACAACAACATATCAAGAAAATAATCCATCATGACCAAGTGGGATTCATACCAGGGATGCAAGGCTGGTTCAACATCAGGAAAACAATTAATGTGATTAACCACATAAATAACACAAAAGACAAAGATCACCCGATTTTGTCCATTGATGCCGAAAAGGCATTTGATAAAGTCCAACACCCATTCATGCTAAAAACTCTTAGCAAAATGGGCATAGACGACAAATTCCTGAATGCAATAAGGGCCATTTATACAAAGCCAATTGCCCACATCATCCTGAATGGAGAGAGACTGAAAGACTTTCCCTTGATATCAGGAACTAGACAAGGATGCCTACTGTCACCTCTGCTATTCAACATTATGCTAGAAGTTCTAGCCAGAGCAATTAGACAAGACGAAGAAATAAAGGGCATCTGCATCGGCAAAGAGGAAGTTAAAATCTCCCTGTTCGCAGATGATATGATTGTATATGCAGAGAACCCCAAGGAATCTATAAGTGAGCTACTCAAACTGATAGAAGAGTTCAGCAAAGTCTCAGGATACAAGATAAATATAAGTAAATCGGTAGGATTCCTTTATACCATCAACGAGACTGTTAAGGAGGAAATTATCAAATCAATACCATTTACGATAGCCCCTAAGAAGATAAAGGACCTAGCAATTAATCTAGCCAGAGAAACAACAGACCTTTACAAAGAGAACTACAAGCCCTTACTACAAGAAACTAAGAGAGACTTAGACAAATGGAAAAACCTACCCTGCTCATGGATAGGAAGACTTAACATTGTGAAAATGTCTATTTTACCCAAAGCAATTTATTTATATAATGCAATCCCAATACAAGTTCCAGCATCATTCTTTAATGAGATGGAGAAACAAATCACCAATTTCGTTTGGAAAGGGAAGAAGCCCCGGATAAGTAATGTACTACTAAAGAAGAAAAACACACTGGGAGGCCTCTGATTACCCAACCTTAGAACATACCACGCTGCCACAGTGGTCAAAACAGCCTGGTACTGGTACAAGAACAGACAGATGGATCAATGGAACAGAATTGAGACCCCAGAGATAACACCATCTTTCTATGAACAGTTGATATTCGACAAAGGCCCTAAGACATTAAACTGGGGTAAAAACAGTCTCTTCAACAAATGGTGCTGGCAAAATTGGTTATCCATCTGTAAGAAACTGAATCAAGATCCATATCTTACACCTTATACAAAAACCAACTCCAACTGGATAAAAGACCTAAATATCAAACCTAAAATGGTAAAGCTCATCCAAGAAAAGGTAGGAACAACAATGGAAGTTTTAATACACAATGAGGACAGACTCCAAAATCTGTCAAACAAACCTCAATCAACAGAAGAGAAAATAGATAAATGGGAACTATTAAGAATCAAACACTTTTGCTCATCCAAAGACTTTATTAATAGAATTAAAAGAACACCCACAGAATGCGAAGAATATTTGGCAACTCTATGTCAGACCGATGCCTAATCTCCATAATCTATAAGATACTACAAAATATGAAGAAGAAGAAAATAAACCATCCAATTAAGCAGTGGGCAAAGGAGATGGACAGATACTTCACTAAAGAGGAGATCCAGGCAGCCAAAAAACACAGGAGGACATGTTCACGATCTTTAGTTATAAAATGAATTCAAATCAAGACAACAATGAGATACCATCTCACCCCAACAAGATTGACTATGATCCAGAAAACACAAAACAACAAATGCTGGAGAGGCTGTGGAGAAAGTGGAACCCTCCTACACTGTTGGTGGGGTTGCAAAATGGTCCATCCTCTTTGGAAGGCAATCTGACGCTTCCTTAAAAAAATGGATATCGATATACCATTTGACCCAGTAATTCCACTACTAGGAATATATCCTACAGAATCAAGTCCTTTCACACCAACGGACAGATGCACCAGAATGTTTATCGCAGCACGGTCCACGATAGCAAAAAGATGGAATCAATCCAGATGCCCAACAATAGAAGAATGGGTAGGTAAACTATGGTTCACATACTCAATGGAGCACTACGCAATGATAAAGAATAACGATGATGCCAGGAAACATCTCCTAACCTGGTTTCAACTGGAAGACATTATGTTGAGTGAAAGTAGTCAGCGACAAAAGGACAAATACTGTATGAGACCTCTACGATAAGATTCAAAAACAGACTTGTGTATAGAAGAAAAGACACTTTGACAGCTGCAAGGGAGGAGAGGGAGGGAGGCTGGTGGGGGAGGGCTTAGTTTAGATAGTTACTAGAAGTCTAGTTGGGAGAAAGTGATGATAGCATACATTAGAAACAAGAACAACATTAAGTGGACTTCAGCATAACTTGAGTACTCCTTCCATCTTAACTCAATACTGCAAAGATAGAGTAGCTGTGGCCGGGGGCAAGGGACCATGCTCTTAGGCAAATTCCAATTGGCACAACTAGCATTTTGCTAAGAGAGCTCTCTGCACCCCACATTGGTGAGTGGCATCTGGCGTCTTAAAACCTGCTAAGCTGCCATCCGAGGACACAGCAAATCGTCCCAACTCAGCAGGAACAGATGCCCACCGAGGACCAAAATGACATGCAGTAAAGACAACGGAGAAGACAGAGAGACCGACAAGAGTGGGTGCCTACATCGACTTGGGACCGGAAGAAGTGGATGTTGCCCAGCCACTGCCAGTGATAGCCACGATGGATCTCACAGAGAGGATTCACAGAGAGGATTCTCACTGGCAACACAAGAATAAAGAGAGGTGCATCATGAGATCTCCACTAAAAGACCTCAATTGATGGTCCAGTGGTTTTGGGGTTCCTCTGAGAGCATGGCCCCCGGCCCTGATGCTGCCCTTTCCCATAAATTATAACAAAGGTCCCCTCTTTGGACAGGAATGGATTGGACTTGGTAATGCAGAGTGACCATATATTGGAAGCACTTTATGGTTCTATACATCTATAGGATATCATCTTGCTGACCTCTGGCTGGAGGAAGGGGATTGGCTGGAGAGGAAGGGAAAGGAGGCTGTTGGGAGGATGAGACATGTATGGAGCAGAGAGGAATAGTGTGCAGTCGCCGGACAGGGAGAGCAGTGGAAGCTGCATATAGGTGGGCATGTAAATTTATATGTGAATGTACATTTTCACTCAGTTATGTTAAATAAAAATAAAAATTAAAAATAAAAAGAAGGGATGTGGGTGACATCACAACAGACTCAATTGAAATAGAAAGGGTAATAACCAAATGTTAACAAAAACTATACCAACAAATTTGAGAACTGAGGGGAAATGGTCCCACAGGGTCGCTATGAGTCGGAATCCACTCAACATCAGTACATCAGTGAGGGGAAATGGACAAATTTCTAGAAACACACTCCCAACCCAACAAACACAAAAGGTTGTTGGAAATCTGAACAGATCCATAGCAAGAGAAGAGATTGAAAACATAATTGAAAAAATATTCCAACATCAGCAATAAAAAACCTAGGTCCAGATGACTTCATTGGAGAGTTCTGGCAAACATTCAGAGAAGAGCTTACACCAATACTACTAAAATTATTTCAGAACATAGAAAAGAAAAAGGTACTTCCAAATCCATTCTGTGAAGCTAGCATAACCGTGATACCCAAACCAAGCAAAGACACAATAATAAAAGAAAACTGCAGACAAATATTTCTTATGAACACAGATGCAAAATTTCTCAACAAAATTCCAGCCAATAGAATTCAGCATCATATCAAAAAAATAATACAACACAGTCAAATAAGATTTATACCAGGTATGCAGAAATGCCATGAGTAGGAATCATTTCAAAGGCAATAAGATTTTTTGTTTGTTTGTTTGTTTTTAATACAAGGATGGTTCCACATTAGAAAATCAAAGTAATCCATCACGTATATAAAAGAAAAATACCAGGTGATCATTTCAATTGACAGAGAAAATGCATTCAATAAAGTCAAATATCTATCTCTGATTAAAAAAAAAAGCTCAGTAAAATAGGTACAGAAGGGAACTATCCCAACATAATAAAGAAAATCTACACAAAACCAGTGGCCAACTTCATTCTTAATGGAGAGAAGCTGAAAACATTCTCTTTGAGAACAAGAACGAGACAAGGACAGTCTGTCTTCTTATCTCCACTCCTGTTTACCATTGCACTGGGGTCCTAGCTTGAACAATAATGCAAGGAAAAGAAATAAAGGGCATCCAGATTGATAATGAAGATGTTTAACTGTCCCTATTTGTGGATAATATCATACTATGTTGCCATGGATCAAATTGTGTCTGCCCAAAGATATGCGTAGCCGTGTAGCTGGGCCATGGTTCCCAGTATCTTGTGACTGTCTTTCATTTTGTGGTTTTCCTATGCTGTATGTTAAAGGATTAGGGTGGGGCTGCAAATCCCTTCATAGGATTACCTCCCTGCTCCACTGTAAAGGGAGTTTCCCTGGAGTATGGCTTGGCCTACCCTTAATCCTTTCATCCTATGAGAGATAAAAGGACAGAGAAGCAGGCAGAAAATTGGAAAGCTCACACCATCAAGAAAGCAGCACCGGGAGAAGAGTGCATCCTTCAGACCTGAGGTTCCTGTGCCAAGATGCTCCCCGGACAAAGACTGATGCAATACCTGACTTTCCTCCAGAGCCGACAAGGGGAAAGCCTTCCCCTGGAGCAGACACCCTGAATATGGACTTGTAGCCTACCAGACTGTATAAGAATAAACCTTCCTTTGTTAAACTCATCCATTCAGTGGTATTTCTGTTAGAGCAGCCCTAGCTGACAAAAACATAATTTGGTACTGTGAGAATGGGGTGCTGTTCTAGCAAATACCTAAAATGTGGGAGCCATTTTGAAATTGTGAATGGATAGAAGACTCAGAAGGAATGAAGGCACAGATGGTGAGAAACAACAGAGGACTGGTGCAGCAGCAGCGGCAGCAACAGAACCAGAAGCAACACTGGAGCCAACCCATGGAGTGAGAGAGCCTACTGCTTGCGCACTGAGTTTTCCTCACGGAATGGGGTGCCTCCAGGCACTTAAATCGGTGGAGCTGGCCTTGCTGACCCACAGAGTGAGAGAGCTGAGTGTCTTCGGGCAGGATGCTTTCCAGAAAGAGTGTGGTGCCTCCAGGCACTTAAATCAGTGGAGCTACGGAGCTTTGGAACACTTGCCCTGGCAGGGAAGATGTGGGCCTGAGGCCCAGGCCATGTGGCCATAGGAAGCTGAAGCTGAAGAGACAAACAGGGTGAGAAGCTGAGCTGCCTCAGTCTCAAAAGGTATGGCCATGACCTCAGGGGTTTAGAAGGGTGGAACAATGGCATCCTGTGTTCATAAGGGTGGAATTGCCACTCATTCAGGCTTGGGATGCTCCTAAAGCCAGTAGGGCAGTGTCTCTGTCCAAGTGGGCCTTGAATGCAGAGTTGTAGCACAGGGCTGGAGTCTCCACTCAGGAACCAGAGAGTCTGGCCAATACCTGCAGACTGGAAGACAGGGCCATCGTGTAAAAAGTCTCAGAAAGTGGAAGATTATTTCTAAAGCTTTGAGAGCTAATGTAATATGTTCTGCTGACTCACTTGTTGCCTGTTAATGCCTTCTTTATGTGAAATTTATCCTATTTACAATGGAATGTCTAACTTGTGCCTGTTCTGTCACTGTACCTTTAGAAACAGATAACTTACCTTCTAGGTTTCACAGATGTAGAAGAGTTTTTGTATTTTGGACTTGGAACTGATTTAAGACTTCTGTCATATGGGATGGACATGACTTTGCTATGGTGAGATGAATGTGTTACGTGTTTCTGTGATGTGATTTTTGGATTTCCAAAGGGTGGGATGTCATGGATCAAATTATGTCCCCCCCAAAACATGTGTAGCCATGTGGCTGGGTCATGATTCCCAGGATCTTGTAACTGTCCTCTGTTTTGTGATTTTCCTATGCTGCATGTTAAAGGATTAGGATGGGGCTATAAATCCCTTCATAGGATTGCCTCCCTGCTCCACTGTAAAGGGAGTTTCCTTGGATTATAGCTTGGCCCACCCTAAATCCTTTCATCCTATGAGAGATAAAAGGACAGAGAAGCAGGCAGAGAATTGGGAACCTCGTACCATCAAGAAAGTAGCACCAGGAGAAGAGCGTGTCCTTCAGATCTGAGGTTCCTGTGCCAAGATGTTCCCTGGACAAAGACTGATGCAATACCAGACTTGCCTCCAGAACCGACAAGGGGGAAAGCCTTCCTCCGGAGCAGACACCCTGAATATGGACTTGTAGTCTACCGGACTATGTAAGAATAAACCTTCCTTTGTTAAAACCATCCATTCTGTGGTATTTCTGTTAGAGCAGCCCTAGCTGACTAAAACATATGTCTAGAAAACTCAAAAGACTCCAGAGAAAGCTACTGGAACTAATACAAAAGACTCAGCAGTGTAGCAGGATACAAGATAAACATACAAAAATCAGTTGGATCTCTATATCCCAATAAAGAGAATGATGAAAAGGAAAGCAATGACATTTTAAAAGCCCATACGAAATAAAATACTTACAAATAAATATAACCAAGATATAAAAGGCCTATACAAAGAAAACTACAAAATACTACTACAAGAAACCATAAGAGACCCACGTAAGTGGGGAAACATACCATGCTCATGGATGGTTAGATAATTCTACACAAATGGATTTATGGATATAATGCAATCTTGATCCCAATACCAACACCATTCTCTAAAGAAATGGAGAAACTTATCAGTGACTTTGTATAAGAAGAGAAGAAGCCCTGGACAAGTAAGTCACCACTGAAGAAATAGGAGGACTCATTACCCTGACCTCAGAACCTACTATAGAGATACAGTAGTCAAAATAGCTTGATGCTGACAGAAGGACAGACATATTGACCAATGGAATAGAATTAACAACCCAGATGTAATTCCATCCGACTATGATCACTTGATCTTCAATAAGTACCCAAGGTTCATCAGATGGGGAGAAGACAGTCTTTTTAATAAATGGTGCTGGCAAAACTGGATGTTCATCTTCAAGAAAAATGAAACAGGACCCATATCTTATACCGTATACAAAAACTAATTCAAAATGGGTCAAAGACTATGTTAAAAGCCAAAAACTACTAAATTCATGGAAGAAAATATGGGATCAATGCTAAAAGCCTTTCATAGATTGAATTGTGCCCTTCCCCTCCAAAAAACATGTAGTTGTCTGGATAGGCCGTAATTCCCGGTATTGTGTGGTGTTTCTACATGATGCAAACCCTGTCTTTATGATGTTTACAACACATGATGGATGACAGTTATATTGGCAGAACATGATTCAGTGAGTAAGTTTGCTTTGTGCCTTGAGGCAATTTCTTAAGATATAAAAGGAAGAAGCTAGCAGACAGATTTGTCAGCTTCATACCACCAAGAAACAGTGCCTGCTACAGAGCACATCCTTAGGAAAGGAGTTGGGTCCCTGTATCTCAGAATTTCCCAGTTCAGGAGAAGACTGACTACAAAGACCTTCCTCCAGAGCCAACAGAGACAGCCTTCCAATGGAGCTTATGCCTGAATTTGGCCTTTTAGCCTACCGGACAGTGACAAAATAAAATTTCTGTTTTTAAAGGTGTCCATTTCTGGTATTTCTGCCTAAACAGCACTAGGTGACTAAAACACAGTACAGAAGAGTATACAAATCATAACCAACAACACAAACTCCAGAAGGTAAGCTAGATAATTGGTATCTTCTAAAAATTAAACACTTTCTTCAAAAGATTTTAACCAAAGTGTGAAAAGAGAAACTACAGACTGGAAAAAAAAATTGGCTGTTATAAATCAGACAAAGTTCTAATCTATGAAATCTGTAGGAAACTCTCGCATCTCTACAACAAAAAGACAATTAATCCAATGAAAATATGGGCAAAGGAAATGAACAGACAATTCACCAAAGAAGACGTTGGAATGACCAACGGACACATGAAGAAATGCTCATAATTACTAACCATTAGAGAAACGGAAGTCAAAATCACAGTAAGATACCATCTCACCCTGCATAACTGGCTCAAATTATAAAAATGGGAAATAACAACTGTTGGAGAGACTGTAGGATAATTGGGACTCCTGTGCACTGCTGGTAGGAATGCAAAATGATACAACCATTTTAGAAAACAATATGGTACTTCCTTAGAAAGCTAGAAATAGAAATACCACCTGACCCAGCAATCCCACTCCTAGGAATATATCCTAGGAAAATAATAGCAATGACATGTATGGACATATGCACACCCATGTTCATTTTAGCATTGTTCACAATAGCAAAAAGTTGAAAACAACGTAGATGCCCATCAACAGATCACTTGTATACAAACTGCAGTACATATACAAAATGGAGTATTACGCAACAACAAAGAACAACTATGAATCTGTAAACTATATCATCATGTGATGGAAACTGGAGGTGATAATACTGAGTGAAATAAGTCAGTCACCTAATGAGAAATACTGTATGGGACCACTACTTTAAAAATTCATGAAAAGGCTAACTCAGAAAAAGAAACAATCTTTGATGGTTACTGGGGAGCGATGAGGATGGAAAAACACTAAACAGACATTAGATAAGCACTAACTTTGTGGAAGGGTAAAACAGAATACAACACTGGGGAAGCTAGCGCAACTCATGGAAGGTAAGGTCATGGAAGCTCCATAGACACTTCCAAACTCATAGAGGGACCAAATTACTGGGCTGAGGACTGTGGGGACCATGAAACATCTAGCTCAATTGTCATAATACAGTTTACAAGAAAAATGTTCTACATTCTACTTCGGCAAGTAGTGTCTGGGGTCTTAAAAGTCTGTGAGTGGCAATCTAGGATACTCTACTGCTCTCACCCCTTCAGGAGCAAGAAGGAAATCTAGAGATACAAGGGAAAGATTAGTCGAAAAGGCTAATGGATCACATCTACAATGGCCTCCACCAGAATGAGTCTTGTACAGCTAGCTGGTGCCCAGCTACCATCTCTGACTGTTCTAGAAGATGACACCAGAAGGTCCTGGAAAAAGCTGGGAAAAAAAATGTATAACAAAATTCAAACTCATAAAGAAGGACCAGACTTGCTGACCTGACAGAAACTGGAGAAATCCTGAAGGTATGGCCCCTGGACACCCTTTAAGTTCAGTAATGAAGTCACTTCTGAGGTTCACCTTTAAGCCAAAGATTACACAGGCCTATAAAACAAAAAGAGACAAAGGGCTACATCAGTCCAGGGGAAAGGACTAGAAGGCAGGATGGGACAGGAGAGAACCTGTCCCATATAATAGAGAACCTGGGGTTGAGAAGAGGGAGCGTTAATCTGTCATGGATTGTTAACCAATGCCATAAAACAATATGTGCCATAGCTATTTAATGAGAAACTAGTTTGTTCTTTAAAGCTTCATCTGAATTATAATAAAAAAGAAGATCTATAAAATCTAGTAATCGCCTTCCTCAGGAATATATCCTACAGAGATAAGAGGCTTCACAAGAACAGACACATGCATACCCATCTTCACTGCACTACTGTTCATCATAGCAGAATGATGGAAACAACCTGGTTGTCCATCAGTGGACAGATGAGTAAATGAATTATAGTCTGTTCACACAATGGAATACTATGCAACCATAAAGAACAATGATAAATCTTCAAAACACCTCACACCACAGATAAATCTGGAATGCATTGTGTTGATTAAAATTAGCTGCAAAAGGACGAATATTATATAAGACTACTATGACAGTAACTCAACAAGAGGTTTAGACACAGAAGAAAACATTGTTTGATGGTTATGAGGGTGTTAAGGAAGGGAGAAGGGAATATACTAATTAAATAGTACTCAAGAATTATCTTAGGTAAAGGGAAGGATGTCTCATAATACTGAGGAAGTCAGCACAACTGACCTAAAGCAGAAGCTAAGTAGTTTCTTGAACACTATCCAACACTTTCAGGGACAGAGTAGCCAGAGCGTGGGTCTGGAGACCATGGTTTTGGAGGCTATCTTGGTCAACTGGCATAACAAAGTTTATTAAGAAAGTGTTCTGCACTCGTGAACCTGGATGCAAAAATCTTCAACAAAATCCTTGCCAATAGAATTCAACAACATATCAGAAAAATAATTCATCATGACCAAGTTGGATTCAAACCAGGGAGGCAAGGCTGGTTCAACATCAGAAAAACAATTAATGTGGTCAACCACATAAGTGACAGAAAAAATAAGAATCACCTGATTTTGTCAATTGATGATAAAAAGGCATTTGACAATGTCCAACACCCATTTGTGCTAAAAACTCTCTGCAAAATAGGAATAGAAGGCAAATTCCTCAATGCACTAAGGGCCTTCTAAGCGAAGCCAACCACCTACATTGACAAGAATGGAGACAGCCTGAAAGAATTCCCCATGAGAACAGGAACTAGACAAAGATGCCCACTCTCACCACTTCTATTCAACACTGTACTAGAATTTCTGGCCAGAGGAACTAGACAAGACAAAGAAATAAAGGCATCTGCAACAGCAAAGAAGAAGTAAAAATATACCTATTTGCAGATGATATGATTGTATATGCATAAAATGCTAAAGAATCCATAAGTAAACTACTCAAACTAACAGAAGAGTTCAGCAAAGTATCAGGATATAAGATAAACATAAGTAAATAACTAGGATTCCTTTATGCCAACAAAGAGATCACTAAAGAAGAAATGACTTGATCAATACCATTTACTACAGTCCCCAAGAAGATAAAATACCTGGGAATAAATCTAACTAGAGAAATAAGAGATCTATACAAAGCAAAATACAAGACCTTACTCCAAGAAACTAAGAGAGATTTGCATAAATAGACAAACATACCCTGCTCACGGATAAGAAGAGAAAACATTGTGAAAACTTCTTTTTTACCCAAAGCAATCTACATGTGTAATGCAATCCCAATACAAATTCCAGTGACATTTTTTATTGAGATGGAGAAACAAATCACCAAATTTGTTTGGAAAGAGAAGAAACACTAGATAAGCAAAGCACTACTGAAGAACAGGAACACGGTGGGAGGCCTCGCATTACTTAAAACCTATTACACTGCTGCAGTAGTTAAAACAGCCTGGTACTGGTACAAAAAGAGACATATAGACCAATGGACCAGAGTTGATCCTCCTATGAACAGCTGATACTGGACAAAGCCCTAAGATTGTTAACTGGGGTAAAAACAGTCTCTTTAACAAATGGTGCTGGCAAAATTGGACTCTATCTGCAAAACAATTGAAACAAGACTCAAATCTCACTACTTACACAAACACTAACTCAAATTGGATAAAAGACCCAAATAACAAACCTAAAACAATAAAGATCATGCAAGAAAAAATAGGGTCAACAATGGAAGTTTTAATACACAGCTTAGACAGACTTCAAAATACGACAAACAAAGCACATTGATCGTGCTGATCAATGGAAGAGAAAATAGATAAATGGCAACTATTAAGAATCAAACACCTTGGCTTATCCAAAGACTTTATCAAAAGAATTAAAAGAGCACCTACAGAATGAGAAAAAAAAATGACAACTACATGTCAGACTGACATCTGATCTCCATAATCTACAAAGTACTGCAAGATACCAGCAAGAAAAAGGTAAATAACCCAATTAAGCAATGGGCAAAGGACATGGACAGACACTTAACTAAAGAGAACATCCAAGCAGCCAAAAGACACATGAGGAAATGCTTGTGATCATTAACTATTAAACAAATCCAAATGAAAGCTACAAGACACCATCTCACCCCAACAAGGTTGACTGTGATCCAGAAAACACAAAACAACATGTGCTGGAGAGGCAGTGGAGAAAATGGAACTGTCCTACACTGCTGGTGGGATTGCAAGATGGTAGAACCTCTTTGGATAGCAGTCTGGCACTTCCTTAAAAAACTAGAGACAGATCCAATAGATCCATTTGATCCAGCAATCCCACTGCTCGAAATATATCCTACAGAATCAAAGGCAGTCACAGGAACAGATACATGCACACGAATGTTTAGTGCAACACAGTCCACAATAGCAAAAAGATGGAATCAACCCAGACGCCCAACAACAGATGAATGGATAAATAAACTATGGTATATACACTCAATGGAAAACTATGCAATGATAAAGAACAGTGATGATGATAGGGAGCATCTCATAACCTGGTTTCAACTGGAAGACTTTATGCTGAGTGAAATCAGTCAGCGGCACCAGGACAAATACTGCATGAGACTCTTTGTAGTCAGCTGGTGCTGCACTAACCACAGGTGGATGGCTTTAACAAAGGAAAGTTTATTCTTACACAATCCAGTAGGCTACAAGTCCAAATTCAGGATGTCTGCTCCAGGGGAAGGCTTTCCGCCTTGTCGGCTCTGGAGGAAAGTCCAGTATTGCATCAATCTTTGTCCAGGGAACATTTTGGCGCAGGAACCTCGGGTCTGAAAGACGCGCTCATCTCCATGTGCTGCTTGCTTGATGGTGTGAGTTTCCCAATTCTCTTGCAGGATGAAAGGATTAAGGGTGGTGAAAGCCACATTCCAGGGAGACTCCCTTTACAGTGAGGTGATCCTATGAAGGGATATACAGTCCCACCCTAATCTTGTAACATGCAGCATAGGAAAATCACAAAATTGACTACAATCAGAAAATACTGAAGATCATGGCCCAGTCACATGATCACACATATCTTTGGGAGGACCCAATTCAATCCACGACACCCCTTAGTATAAGGACTTAAGAACAGACTCATCATGCACAGAAGAAAAGACTCTGACGGCTGTAAGGGAGGGGTGGGGGAGGACTGGTCATAGATTGGTTGATAGAAGTTTGGTTGGGTGAAAGCAGTGACAGCACACAATAGAGAGAAAACCAACTTAGCTGGACTTCGACATAATCTGAGAACTCTACTAATCTTAACCCAATATTGCAAGTACAGGATAGCAAGCGGACCAGGCTCTCAGGGGATATCGATGGCAATTGGCATAACTAGCCTATCACTAAGAGAGTCTTTTGCACCACATATTGGCAAGTGGCATCTGGGGTCTTAAAAGCTAGCAAGCCGACATCTGAGGTACACCAAATGGTTCCAACTCAGCCGTAACAGATGATCACTAAGGACAACAAAGACATCAGGGAAAAAGAGCCCAGAAGACAGAAGGACCCACGTGAATGGGCGACTGTATCAACATGTGACCAGAAGAACCAGGTGGTGCCTAGCCACCATCGATGACCACTATGATGGGGTTCACAATGTCAAGTCCCAGTGGAAACATGAGAAAAAGAGGGGTACCTCAAGAGCTCCAATAAAAGACCACAGTTAATGGTCCAAAGGCCTGGGGGTTCCCCTGGGAGCATGGCCCCTAGACCTGTTGTTGCCCCTGACCAGAAAACATTATTGAGGCTAACTCTTTGAACAGGAATATATTGGACTCAGTGCACAAGGTGACCATATGGTGCATGTAGTTTATAGACTTATGAATCTGTAGGATGCTGTCCTACTGGTCTCTTACTAGAAGGGAGATGAGAGGGTGGAGAGTGGTGGACAGGAGATTGTTAAGAGGATATGACATGTATAGAACAGAAGGGAGGAATGTGCTTTCACTGGGCAAAGAGAGCAGAAGGAGCTGCAGATAGGTGGGCATGCCAATTTAATTTGTGTTTTATACTTTCACTCAATCACACACACACACAAAAAGAATGAAAGAAAATGTTCTGTGTTCCACTTTGGTGAGTGGTGTCTGGGGTCTTTAAAGCTAGCAAGCAGTCATCTAAGAATCATCAACTGGCCACAACCTCCTTGGAGCAAAGGACAAAGAGCAGCACCAAAGACACAAGGAAAACAGTAGCCCGAGAGACAAAAAGGGCCACATAAACCAGAGACTCCATCAGTCTGAGACCAGAACAAGGTCGTGCCCAACTACAACCAGCAATCACTCTGACAGAGAGTCTCCAAGGGAATGGTAGAAAAGTGTGGTGCAGAACTCAAATTTGCATAAAAAGACCAGACTTAATGGTCTGACTGAGATTTGAGCAACCTCAGAAGACATAGACACTACTCTTTGTATTAAGCCAGAAGTAAAAACATTCCCAAAGCCAACTCTTATGACAAGGATTAGACTGGACTACAAAACACAAAATAACACCTGCAAAGAATGTGCTTCTTAGTGCAAGCAGGCACATGGACACTAAACAGGCAGGTCTTGTGCAGGGGCAAGATGAGAAGCAGAAAGGGATAGAAGCTGGTTGAATGGACCTAAGAATTCAGAGGGGGAAAGAAGAGTGTGTTGTCACATTGTAGATGTAGCAACTAGGGTTGCACAACAATATGTGTGCAAGCTTTTGTGTGAGAAACTATCCTGAGCTGTAAACTTTCACCTAAAACACAATCAAAAAACTTTTATTTAAAAAAGTAAACAAAAGAAGTTTCATATTGAACAAAACTGCTGCAAATGAATTCTTCAGATTGTTAAAAAGCAAGGATGTTACTTTGATGACTAAGATGAGCCTGACCTAAGCCATGGTATTTTCAAGTGCCTCAGATACACGAGATAACCAGACAACAAATAAAGGAAGACTGAAAAATTGATTCCTTTGTATCATGGTGTTACCGAAGAATATTGACTCTACCATGAACTTCTAGAAGAATGAATGAATCTGTCTTGGAAGAGATATAGTCAGAATGCTTCTTAAAAGCAAGGATATATGTGCTACCAGGAGGGACCAGTCCCTGGAGGACATCATGCTCGGGAAAGTACCAAACAAACCAAACCCACTGCCGTCGAGGCCGATCTGACTCATGGTGACCCTAGAGGTCAGAGTAGAATTTCCCATAGTTTCCAAGGAGCACCTGTTGGATTTGAACTGCCAACCTTTTGGTTAACAGATGCAGCACTTAACCCACTGCAGTGTCAGTCAAACAGAGGAGAGCCCTCAAGGAGATGGACTGGCACGGTCATTTCAACAGTAGGCTCCAGCACAGCAGTGACTGTGAGAGGGTGCCTCGCGACGGGGCAGGGCTGCATTGCATTGCGTGTGGGGTTGCCGTGAGGCGGAACCAACCGGATGGCAGTACACGTCTGTTCTCCTGCCCTGAGTGTCCTTCGCTTCCCTTTTCCCCCTCCTTCCCTGCCTCCTTCTCGCCTCTGCTCCCTCCTTCCTTCCCCTACCTTTCCACTTCCCCTTCCCCTCCGTTTCCCTTTCCCTCTCTTCCCTGTCTTCTGTCCTCTTCTGCATGCCTTTTTTTTTTATGCTAGTGTCTTCCTCCTCTCATCCCCTTTCCTCCTCTCTGCTCTCTCCTCCCTTCCGTTGCCTGTCCTTTCCCTCTCCTTCTCCCTGTCCTCCCATCCCCGCTGCCTCTGTCTTCTCCCCTCTCCTCTCCCTTGCCCTACCCTTTTCTCCTCCTCCTCCCTTCCCCTTCTTTCCCCTCTGCCTCCCCTCCCTCCCCTCAGTGATAACACATAATGAATTTTTAAACTATTTAAATTGCCTTTTTTTTCCTTACAGATAATGAACTTCAGGCAAGTATATATAGTTTGTGCACATGGAAGTATTTTACATTACTGATGCCTGAGCTTTTATTGAATACAGGAAAATATTATATTTCCTAGTTATGTAACTGTTTTCTCCAGGTACTTTAATGTTTCTACACATAGGTAGAAATGGTTGGCTTGTTTGTCTTCCTTGTAGATGGGTCACGTGAGAGTTTAACAAGTGGAAACCTCTTGGAGTTTGTAACTAAGAGGAACTATGTACATTTGTTCAAGGTGAGCTAAGATTGCCATAATTTGCTGATTTACAGGGTGAGTAAATGAAAAAAAAAAGAAAGAAAGGATAGAAACAATTGCAAACAGCCTGGAGAAACGTCCTTTATCCTTTCCAGAATATTTCTGATTTTTATTATTATTAACATCTGAAATTTTCAGTATAGATCATACATTTTAACAAACAGCTTAAATTAAATACATTTTTAAAACTTTCACTCTTCAGTATAGACTATGTAAATTTTACTCATTGTGGTCATGGTGAGAAAGCAACCTGGTTATGATCAAGTTGTCAGCATTTCATTCATTTAAACACAGCATTTATTTAAACTCACTTTTGGTGACTCACTCACGCTCCTGGTGGGTTGGTTTACTCTTCACACTAAGAATCTCAGGCACAGAGCCGATTTCTAGGTTATGAAAGACAATACTCTATGCAGACTATTTTTATTTTTTACATTCAGATTTCTTTTATTTAATGGGTTTATTAGTTTGAATGCCTCTGAAGCTGTTATTAGGACACAATTACAAAATCTGTTTCACTGTAGGGAAAAATATATATATAACGATACACTTACTTTTTGGAAGTCTCCCAAATTCAAATGAGATTTTTTTTTTTAAAGCTTGAATTTAGTTAAAACAAAACGGAAACATGTTATCGTTAGGTGTCATCAAGTTGATTCCAACTTAGAGTGATCCTGCATACGACAGAACAAAACAGTGCCTATTCCTGGGCCATCTTCATAATCATTGTGTGTGCAGCCACTGTCTTAACCCACCTCACTGAAGGTCTTCCTCTTTTTCACTGACCCTCTATTTTACCAAGCATCATGTCCTTTTCCAGGAACTGCTCCCTGCTGATAACATGTCTAAGGCCGACTCTTGTCATCCTTGCTTCTAAGGAACATTCTGGCCATACTTCTTTCAAGACAGATTTTCTTCATTCTTCCATCAGTCCATAGTGTATGTTTTTCTCCAACACCATAATTCAAATACATCAGTTCTTTTTCAGGCTTCCTTATTATTTGCTGTCTAGCTTTCATACACATATGAGACACGAAAGTATCATGGCTTGGGTGAAATGCACCTGAGTCCTCCAAGTGATGTTTCTGGTTTTCAACACTTTAAAGAAGTCTTTTGCAGTAGCTTTGCCCAGTGCAGCACATCCTCTGATTTTTTCCATGGGTGTTGATGGCGCATCCAAGTAAAATGAAGTCCTTGATAACTTTGATCTTTCCTTCATTTATCACAAGATTGCTTATTAGTCCATTTGTGAGGATTTTTGTTTTCTTTGTGGTTAAAGTACAATCCATACTGAAGGCTGTAGTCTCTGGTCCTCATCCGCAAGTGCTTCAAATCCTCTTCACTTTCAGCAAGTGAGGTTGCGTCATCTGCATAATGCAGGTTTTTGGTGAATCTTCCTCCAATTCTGATGCTCAGCTCTTCTCTCCTTTGTTCATTAGTCTTTAAAAATATACGCACCTCCCAATAGCTGGCTGACTGACATTGTTTCTGTGATAGTGGATCACTGTTTTGGGCAGGGGGTCTCATAGAAAAAGGCTGCAGTGTGAGTTTTCTCTGAACTGAACCATTGACTCCTTTGGGAATTTTGTTTAAAAACATTTTTAAAATATTTTATTGTGCTCTATCTGAAAATCTGTAAATCAAGTCAACATGTCATACGAAAACTTCCACACACACTGCTATGTACCTCTATCTGCTCCACTCCCTGTGACAGCCCACTTCTTTTCCCTTTGTATTTTCTGTGTCTGTTCAATAACTGCTGTCCCCCTCTGCCCTCTCATCTTACCTCTGGAAAGGAGCTGCCTAGCTAGCCTCATGCATCTACTCAAGGCAAGAGGCGCACTCTCCATCAGTATCATTTTATGTCTCACAGTTCAGTCCAATCTTCATCTGAACAGTTGCCTTCAGGATTAGTTTCAGTTCTGAGCTAAAAGAATTTGGGGGCCCTCCAGTCTGTCAGACCATCAAGTCTGGTCTTTGTAACGGAGTTCTAGTTCTGCACCCCAGTTTTATCCCATGATGTCAGGGACTCTTTGTTGTATTCTCTGTCAGGTCAGTCACTGGTGGTGGCCAGGCACCATCTAGTTCTTCTGGTCTCATGCTGATACAGTTTCTGGATTATGTGGCCCTTTCTGCCTCTTGGGTTCAGGTTTTCCTTATGTCTTTGATGTCCTTCATTCACCTCTGCTCCAGGTGGTTTGGTACCAGTTAATGCTACTAAGATGACCACTTCCTACCTTTGAGACCTCGGACACCACTCACTGAAGTGAGATGCAGAACATTTTCTGAAATAACTGTAAAAACATAAATATTATTATTATTATTATGACTGAGTGAAAATGTACATTCTCGTATAAATTTACATGCCCACCTATATGCAGCTTCCACTGCTCTCCCTGTCCGGTGACAGCACACTATTCCTCTCTGCTCCATACATGTCTCATCCTCCCAACAGCCTCCATTCCCCTCCTCTCCGTCCACTCCCCTTCCTCCAGCCAGAGGTCAGCAGGATGATATCCTATAGATGCATAGAACCATAAAGTGCCTCCAATATATGGTCACTCTGCATCACGAAGTCCAATCCATTTGTGTCCGATGAGTGGACCTTCGTTATGATTTATGAGCAAGGGCAGCTTAAAAGACAAAAGCATAGATCCTGGCTGACTGTAGCTCACCTCATAAACTAGAAGTACATACCCTTATTATTCATTCATTGATTCCACAGATGTGTATAAGATACCCTTGTGTGTCAGAACTGTGTTAAGTTTGGGAACTATAAACACGATTAAAACATTGTCGCCACTCTTAAATACAAGACTATATAATGTAATGATCTCTGATCGTCAATCAGCCCAGACTTACTAAGCTCCATCTGTGCTACGTGCCTCCTGTGGCCTAGGGACATAATCAGACATGGACTCTGCTCCTAAGAAAGCAGATACAGAGAGGGCCACGATTAAATACACTGATAGGTGTACTGGGGACCAGGCCAACTGAGAAATGTGGTTTGGTTATAGAGAAACTTACCTTTTCTATAGGATAGCACACTCAGCTGCTAACCAAAAGACTGGAGACTCGAGTCTACCCAGAGGCACCTTGGAAGAATTGCCTGGTGATCTACTGCCAAAAAATCAACTACTGAAAACCCGAAGGAGCATATGGCAAGCAGTACTTGTACTGGTACCTTAGAGGAGACTGTCCTAAGTAAGAAGCTTTAAGCTGATTTCTGAAGTAAGACTTACAGTCAGGTAAGGAAGGCTGGGGGAGAATATTTCAAGCAAAGGGAGCAACTTGTACCGGAAATCTGAGGTAGAAAAGAGAGGGTCAGTCCAGGAAACATGAGAAGTCCAGCATGTCTGGGTAAGCATAATAGAGACAGTATTGCCAGGTGACACAGCCACCAATTTGAAGCCCTATAGAAACCAAGAACAAACTGAGTACTGGTGGAGGACACTTGGCAACTGAGCACCGCCATCAATTGTTAATGGTATGTACTACCTATGCAAACACATCAACAGACCCAGAGTGTAAAGGCTCAGGGTATCTCAGTCTAAATTCATTACCTATAGGGATGCAGCATTTATACCTCTAAGCTTTGGAATCAGTTTTACAACTATGTACTGACCTAAAACCAATGGTAGTGAAATACTGGCTTCCAACTTTTGTCTCTCTCTGTAACCTGGTATTTTCACACTTTTCAAGGTGGTCTGAATTTCTCTCCTACTTTGGCCTCTCATTGCATCTTTTAGCAAACCAGGTGTTCTGAGATTGCTCAAACTTTATAGAAAGGGGTTGGAAGGAATCCAGGTATGACGCATACCTCTTTTCCAGAGGTACGAAACAGTGGTAAGCAGAGCGGCTATCAGTGTGCAAGAGTGGATTTGTGAAATACAGCCAGCGAGGCGGGTCATTTGGGAAGTCTTCTCCATGGCTGAGCAATAGAGTTTGCACTGGAGCTAAGTTGAATAATTGTGTGCATGGAGTTAGTTGTCTGAAATAAAGATTCGGGTTTATTTACAGAGGAAGATAACTATTTTGGCAAGAACCAGTGTGGCTTATGATTTTTCAGATGAAAACAGCACACCCAGACCAGACCAGAACATCATCTGTAGATATCATCTTATTTTACCTCCCATCTCCAAAGAAAAAATAAATAAAGCACATTCTCTGGATCTTTTGGATTACACGCTAGGTATCATTAATATGTCCGCTGGATTTCCTGTGTGGGTGGCACTGTATAACAGTGCAGAAAAAATGTTTCTTTCAACACTTGGAGCATCATCAGTCATTTGATTTGAGTCTTCTGCCCATTATCAGCCCTTGGTCCACCAGCTTATTTTTTCAGCTATTGTTTTAAGTATTGCTGAGCTTGTTTGTGGGTACCTCTGCCCACAGGATTCCCCCTTTATTACTCTGAACTTCAGGATATATGAAATAAGCAATGGTTATATGTTTGTGATACATAATGCTCTGCCTTCAAATTTGAAACTCTCTAAAGTAGATACTAATGCCACACTCTCACAAAATTTATGCTTGCATTCAAGTTCTCTTTGTTTCTAACCTCAGAAACCCTCACACTTAAGTTTCAATTTGATGGTACATTTGTTACGTTTACTGCTGCTTTGTATTTGGCTGATTAGAAGCCTGGAAGTCTGCACTACAGCAAAACACAATTGTCATAAATTGGAAAAAGGTGCTATGATAAACCATTGCGTAAGGTCAAGGCATTGTTCACTTGGACAGATAAAACAAATACCCTGGAGGGTGAATAGAAAGAGCAGGTGCTTTGGAATCAGACCCACTTGGCTCTAAACCCTGACTGTACCATTTATTAGCTATTTGCCCTGAAGCGAGTCATTTAACTGTGCTAAGCCTCACTTTATTCAACTATAAAATGGATGTAGTGCCACTATAAAGGTTGTTGTAAGGATTAGACATAATGCACGTAAATGATTTATGTGGTGCCTGGTTGTTCAGTACTACGCGCTTAGTAGATGGTGGCTGCGGTTTTACCTGGTAATGACAGTCATATCACACAAGTGTACCCAGACATCTTCATCATCAGACACTGTCACCTTCAGAGAGGGAATTTACATGAAGACGGAAGCAAAGTATGACCCTGAGACCCAGGCTGGGCATATATTAAGGAAGAATTGGAAATTTGAAATAAAAATAAGCAAAATCCGGGGGCAGTAGATGGAACTTATCAGAGGATAAATTTCAAATGGTGGTGCCAGGGATCTCTCTAGTGAATAGAACCACACTGGGTCGAATGTGTACATATAGAAGCTGGATGTCCATTAGTCAGGCTGGTGCCAGGTATTTCTTTTGGATAGGAATATGGATAAATGATTTTAAATGGGTTTTTGACTCTGAGATTCTATGATTCTGTGGAAGGGCTGGAGATGTTGTAACATGACATGGAAGGGTAGAAACAGAGCTAATTGTGTCTTGGGAAGACCTTGGAATTCAGTGTCAGATAGCGTACTCCCAAGGAGGGAAGTTTTACTCTTGACCGTTCAGTTCTGGTGAATATGGAAAGAAGTAACAGCTGAGAGTCATTTGTTTTACAGTTTAGCTTCAGATTTCGCAGAGCTGGGCTTTGTCTTAGGCTGGGTTCTCTGGAGAAGCAAACCACTAAAGCTTATAAATACATATATATGGAAAAAAATAAAAAACTACTGCTGTCAAGTCTATTCTGATTCATAATGACCCTATAGATCAGAGTAGAACCATCCAACAGAGTTTCCAAGGAGCTCCTGGTGGATTTGAACTGCTGGCCTTTCAGTTATCAGTTATAGCACTTTACCACTATGCCACCAGGAAGCCGAGTCTACAGAGTTGCTTTGAGTTGGAATTAACCCAACGGCAATGGAAACAATATAGGTTTGTATCAAGGGAATGCCTCATGTAGGTGTAGAGACTGGAAAATTCCAACTCCGTGGTTCAGACAGGAGGCTTCTGGTAACTCAGGTATTAGTAGGGGTTGGCAAACCCAAGACCGCTGGATCAGACAGCAGGCTGTTGTTGTTGTTAGGTGCCATTGAATCAGCTCTGACTCATAGCAATCCTGTGTACAACAGAACAAAACACTGTCCCATCCTGCACCATGCCCACAGTCATTGTGCTTGAGCCCACTGTTGTAGCTACTCAGTGAAGGTCTTCCTCTTTTTCTCTGCCCCTCTACTTTACCAAGCATGAAGTCCTCCTCTAAGGACTGATCTTTGTTGACAACGTGTCCAAAGTGTGTGAGACACAGTCTCACTATCCTGGTTTTGAAGGAGCACTTTGGTTGTACTTTTTCAAGACAGATCTTGGTTCTTTTGGCAGTCCATGGTATATTCGACAATCTTCTCCGACACCACTATTCAAAGGTGCCAATTCTTTTTCTGTCCTTGCTTATTTGTCACCCAAATTTTGCACACATGTGATGTGATTGAAAGCATGGTTTGGGTCAGGCACACTTCAGTCTTTAAGATGACATCTTGCTTTTCAACACTTTAAAGAGGTCTTTGCAGCAGATTTTCCCAATGCAATACGTCTTTTGATTTCTTCACTGCTGCTTCCACGGGTGTTGATTCATACCACCTAGTGACTTCTGCCCAGTGCTAGACCTCATTTTCCATCCCCCTTTGCAGTTATGTGTAGTCCTGGGACTAAGTTCTGGCCTATGGCATGAGAGGGTATGAGATGTGAATTACTTTCTGATGTGAGACACGAAAGCATCTTATGCTGAGTGCTTCCTCTTCTTCCCCGCTCCATGGAGGAGACTCTGAAGACCCTGGGGAGACAGAGCTGCAAGACAGAAGCAGCCTGGATCCATGAACGGCTACACCAAAGTCCCTCCACTGACTCTTGTTGGACTGCAGTGTGAGTGAGAATACAAGCTGTATGACAACATGCTGTTGAATTTTTGGACTTGTTTGTTATAGCAGGTCAATCTACTCAGTAATACCCTAATCAAACCCATTTGCATTTCCTCTGGCATACAAAAATATCATATGAAATTTTTCAGGTATGTTTGCAAGTTTAGACACAGTATCTTCCCAATATCCTGTTGATCTAAATGAACATTTGTAAAAGTAAGTACCGTTTAGAATAGCTGTTTCTTGATGAACTATTATAGGCTTCCAGTAAATCCTTCTTCTACATTTTCACCATTTATTAAGCATCAATTCTTTAATTTCTTTTTTTTATGCTCGAGAAGATTGATGACATGCTTATGATTCTTAGTTTTAGTGTTTAGGACTTCGGTCTTCGGAAAACTTGGATATCTACAAGTTTTCTGAAACCTTTTTGGTAGTGATCTGATTCTTATCTGTCTCTTATTTTGATCATCTTCCTTGAATCTTCTGGGAAATGAATTGCCTGGATATTTGACTAGATCTGTTAAATCATCCCTTCCTATATTACCACATGCTTTCTTAACCTTTCTTTTCTAATAATTTTAAATGGAGCCAATTTAGTTTGACCCCAAGGACGCCAACAAACAGGTGCCACTAAAAGCATGTCTTAGGATTTCTCGTCTTTCTCTATGAGGAACCTCATTAAAGAAAAATTTCTCTATTTTTCTCTTCCTGCTTGTCTGCCTCTAAATTTCAATAGTTATTTTTCATTCTATGAAACTACAAAGTTTTGACTATGGTGAAGTGACAAATTTTTTTTCCTCAATATCTCATTGAGTTTTTATTTTTCCAGGGAAGGTACAAAGGGAAAATAAGCCCCCATAAACATATGTAAAATGACTTTGAGATGATTTCTCAAAAGTTGTTGAAAGCTTTCTTGGAGCTGGCTTTGCTGTGGAACAAGTTGTGAATTCAAACATAGACAGGAATAACACTTCCCTGGTGCTCTTCATACTGTGAGATGTCCCCTGACACTTGCTGACATTTTAGAAATGTCTCAGTGAAGAGACCAATCAGAGGCAAAGCCTTTAGTCTAGGCTGTGACTCTTGAATTGTGTAGGTGAAAACTGCCACAAGGAGTTTCCCAGGTGCCAAATACTCTGTTTCAAGGAAAGACTTTGACATCTTCTCTGTTTGCTTCTGGAATATAAAGTAAAGAGAAGGAAATATCATCTTTGATCTTCAAAAGTGTGGGAGTTATGGAAAAAAACTCACCTACTTTGGGTTCACATGTTTTACAAGATTGAACCACTCTTCAGAATGGTGAAGGATGCAGGAAGAGCAGGGTGTGGACATAAGAAACATAAATTTCTAAATCACTTCACTCAAAGGATTTCTTCCTGGTTAAATAGGACTAGATGGCAAATTGAGTAACTTTGAATATTCAAGAGAGACAGCCTGATGTGGAGAAAAAATACAGTACACAGAGCCCAATCCAACTACACCACCCAATCATCATTCATCTATTGATGTATCTGCTCATAACTATACTTGCTGAGGACATTTGCACATCAGGGTAGACATCACAATGAGGCTAAGACATGTTGAGTTTTCAAGTAGGTTGGTTAAGTTTCTCTACGTCCTGACTAGGGTCAATATCCTGAACCCCAGCCGTGTTGGTATTTAGTCGTAAGTAAATGCCTCTTTCAAGACCAGGTCATGAGTGAGTAACATGAAGATCAGTCATTCATTTAGCAAATGTATATTGAGAAACACGATATGCTGTGGGCTCTGTTAGCTCCCCCCATTCAGATTACATGACTAGAGGTAGCCAAGCCAAGTGCCATCGAGTCAGATCTGACTCATAGCGACCCTGGGGGCCAGGGTAGAACTGACACCATAATATTCAAGGAGCGCCTGGTAGAGAATACCATGAAAGGACAATATACGTAGTCTAGGATATGTCCATCAACTGTATTTGAAAAGAAGGCATCAGTGCCTATTATCATGTCGAAGTTTACCTATTATTATTACTGCGTCTGCTAACCAAAAGGTCAGCAGTTCAAATCCACCAGGTGCTCCTTGGCAACTCTGTGGAGAAGTTCCACTGTATCCTATAGGATCACTATGAATCAGATCTGTCGGCAATGTGTTTGTTACTGGTTTATTATTTATCAAGCATGGTTTTATTTTTATGCTCCCATAGCATGGAGAGTATTACTGAGAAGCCACGCACACCAAATGCTGTAAGAATTTTGTACTGTTCATAAAATGAGCGATCAGAAACCATGTAGCTCATTGGTAATTGTTGCTCACGAATGCAAAAAAACAAATCTGCTTTAGCTAGGTGTTTCTTATTTTATTTTAGTCATCCTCAGCCATGGCTGACTGTGTTGAAACAATGCCAGGCTGAGCATTGATACCAGGTGCCTGTCCCAGCAGAATCCAATATTGCACCTGCGGATAGAGTGTAAGATTACATCATGTGTCGTGCCTGAGCACCACAAATGACCCTCTCCTCCATCTCAAATAACATTATAATTTATACTTGGAGACTTCAGACTGGGTAGCCTTGGCCAAATGAAAAATTTTGCAGCCAAACACATCAAACTCAATATATTTAACTGCGCCAATGGGATTTTTTTTTTTAACAGTTGAACATCATGACATCTATCAATGGCATTTCAAATAAAAAGTACCTGTCGTGAGCAGGTAGGCTTATAAACATTTGGCTGTCAGTTAAGAAGATGCCATGGAATTTTGTGCTGGAAACCAAAGAAAAATGAAAAGACTTAAGTGTACTATATGAATTAAATAAGAGTTCACAGATGAAAGAAAGAACAATGAGATCTATTGTTATACAAAAATGTCATCATTATAAAAGCAGAAATTTGAAGTTGAGCAATAATTTCAGGCAAAAATGGAAACTCTCCCATTCAAACATTTTTCTAGCTCCAAGACACAACTCACTGTAATCTCCTCTCAAAGTCTGGAAACATTGTGCAGATATTTCAGTACTTTCTCACCTCTAATGTTGTCCTTTCCATTTTTGCACCTCAGTGCTGGGGTTCAAGAGCATCTTGGTCAACCTGCTTGTCCTTTGATTCACTGGCTGGAAAACAGCTACTTTTCTTTGTTGGGGAAACCACTGTGAACGTTAATATGCCTAAAGGAAGGGATGAATGGCTTCATTCCCTTTCATTCCCCATCAGCTTCTTCAAAGGGCTGGAGGAACTTTCTATTTGGCTATTGGCTTTGAGTTTGAATTCATTCTGTGGTTTTCCAATTCTATGGGGAATTGACCCAGCATGTGGCATCTTTCAGACAGTCTTCTTTTATGTTTAAACCAAGTAACCAGTCACCTCTGTGGTCCTGAGCCACTTGAAGTGTGCCGTAAGAGATCTTTATCACCTCAACCCAAATTCCTCTTAATGCGGTCTTTATTTTCATGATACTTCTGGGACGCTTAGTCTTTCCTGCAGTTACCTAGACATTTTCACATGGATTCTGAGAGATAAGTTGTTGTTAGTTGCATTATTGTTAGTTGCTGTCGAGTCATTTCCAACTCATGGGACACCAAGTACACCAGGAATAAATGTTGCACAGTCCTGATTGTTTATTATCCATCTGTGTGGCCACTGGGTGTTTTGAGTGCCCTCCCTAATAGATGCGCTCATCTACAACACTGTTGTGGACAACATTCTCTTGTGATCCACAGAGATTCCACTGACTGCTTTTCAGAAGCCAATCACTAAGCCTTTCCTCCTAGCCCCGAGAGGTCAGGAAGTAGTCAGTATTTGAGGTTTATAAAGTGTTGTAGTCAAAATCCTGGAACAACTGAAAGGTGTTTGATCCTCTAGGCAAAGATTCGAAAGGTTTGCAAACACCTATGGAAGAAGCGAAGAATTGCCAAGCAAAAACGTGAATTATATGTCACAAGGTCCTGGGAATATCACTGTATCACACAGCAATATGCAAGTCAGATACAACACGGAAGGGAGGGAAGAACAGGAATTTTTTTCCACTCTAACTGAGGAATATGTATTATGTGTTGTACAGGGAACAATAACATATTTTCACCAGATCTTTGTCAATTTATAAATTTTCTTTGAACAGTACTTTTCTATGAAATCCTTTTTCTTGATTCCACATCAAGGGAGAATAAAAGTTAGGCAGCTTTGCTGTGGTAATAAATAATACTTGTGTCTCTGTGGTTCATTTCCTTTTGACACTTCGTGTTGGCACCAGTGTTGGCTGGGGAAACAGGTGCTCTACTCAGCTCTGCCTGCCTCTGTTCCCACTGTCTTCTGATTCTTGGATTCAGGCTGAAGAAGTGATAACTATTTGAGGCCAGCCATACTTAAAGAAAAAAAAACGTGAGAAAATGCAAGGTAAAAGTCACATACAACTGCATTTGCTCCCATCCCCTAGTCCCAGGCTATCCACATGGCCACAGCCTGATGGTGGTATTAGGAGATTGCCTTCTGCCTGTTCTGTGAGAGATATTGTCAGTCATAGGGCAATAGGCAGGGGATATGTCATCTTATAGGGAACAAAACAGTGATACAAGCTATAACAATATGTCTGTTCCCGTGTAATCTCATCGACAGTTTTACAGAAACCCCAAGTAATCTCAGATTTAGAGCAGATTTCAAAATGTTGTTGCATATACGGTTGAGTAGTCTCTTAAAATGCTTGGCTGTTTATCTATAACTAATTCTTTCTGTTTTTTTGTTTATTTGTTTCTGTTTTATGCCAGTTGAGCTATGTGTTCCCTGGGACTGTGGTCTCCAGCCCTTGTTCCATAATTGCCTTCAGGGAGTTTGGATGAGTCTGTAGAGCTCCCGAGATCCTGCCTTGGTCAAGTTGTGCTGGCTTCCCGAGTATTGTGTCCTGTCTTACCTTCACCACACCAGCTGCTTCTGGGCTGATTCCAACTCGACTGCAGACTTTTTGGTTAATAGCCATAGCTCCTAACAACTACACCACCAAGGTTTCCACCTTCACCATTGTTGACACTTATGAATTTATCTACTGAATGTCTTTCCTTCCCTCCCCTGCCTCATAACCATCGAAGATTTCATGTGTGTGTGTAAGCTTTATTAGGAGCTTTCATAATAGTGGTCTCATACAATATTTGTTCTTTTGCAATTGACTTACTACACTCAGTCTAATGCGCTCCAGATTCATCCATGTCGTGAGATGTTTTACACAGTCGTTGTTGTTATTTTTGGTTACATAGTAGTCCAACAATTGTATGCACCATGGTTCATTCATCTATTGTGGACAACTGGGTTGTTTCCATCTTTTTGCTATTGTGAATAACGCTGCAATGAATATGGGTATGCATAGTCTATTCTTGTGATGGATTTCATCTCTTTAAGATGTATTCCTAGGAGTGGGATTACTAGATCATACAGTATTTCTATTTCTATGTTATTTTATTTTATTTTTTTGTGCTTTAGGTGAAAGTTTACCGTTCAGGTTAATTTCTCATAATTTTACGTACTATAATGTGACCTTAGCTGCAATCCCTACATACTCCTCCTTCCCACATTGGGCTTCTTGTATCTCCTTAACCAGTTCCAGTCCATTTCCTGCCTTCTCATCCTGACTCTAGACAACCAGCCACCCGTGTGGTCTCATGCATCTGGCTGAACTAAGAAACGCACTCTTCACTGGTACTATTTTATCTTTTATAGTCTGGTCTCTGTCAGACTATGAAGTCTGGTCTTTTTACTCTATAGCTACTTCTAATCTGCACATAGAGTACTAATTAGCACTTTACAGTGTGTTATTTTTCATTATTTTCCTTTTCCAGTTAGGAGTTGAAGTTCAACCAAAAGTTAAGCAAGTCTGATGCAAAATGGGTTTTCCTATACTTAAATGTCTGTCTCTTGATTTTAAATTTAACTAACTGTTAAATATACAATGATAAAAAGTTCATATTTCCTTCAAAGTGGACTCCATAGGAATGGTTAAGGAATGAAATATCAAAAGTATCCATAAGAACAGCAATGATAGTAATTTGCATGCTGCTTTTATCCCAAAGCACATTCTAGTGTTGCTCAACCTTCTGTAGTAATCAGGTCCCTGACTAATTCTATAAGTACTAGGTCATTTAAAGAGTTTCTGGCACTTTCACTAAAGGCTTTGGGGTGTTAATACCATTCCCTGGTCCTATTCCAACTGGGTTAATGACTTTCTGGCTTCTTCAATTACCCCTGAAATTTTGGTCACACAGGAAGCTCTTCTCACTTCCTGTTCTGTGCTGCTTCCCTAAGCAGCTTGCTGGTTGGAGGGATGCTGGTTATGGGGGTGGGAGAGTAGGGGGGACACTCAACAGCACTTCTAAACCCTGCTTTCCTGGGTTTATTGGTCCTGAAATAATTGGCACTCTGTTTTAGCAGGGAAACAACTTTATATTCACAGAACCAAACAACAACACCACACCAGGATGCAATAATAAAAGGAGGCTGTTTCCTCATTGTTAGTAAATTTAAGTTCTCCAGGCACATACAACAGTAAATGAGAATCGGAGAATTTAAACAATTTATCCTAAAGCCCATGGCTTTCAGAATAAGAATTTGAACTCAATGTTTTTGCTGTTGTTATTCTTAGCTGCCATCAAGTGTCCCCTACTAACAGCTGATCCGGTATCATCCCCATGACGGGTTGTAGATTGGACCATTGTGATCCATAGGGCTTTCATTGGCTTGTTTTCCAAAGTAGAGTGCCAGAGCTTTCTTCCTAGTCTGTCTTATTCTGGAAGCATCACTGAAACCTGTTGAGCAACCCAGCAACATGCAAACCTCCACTGACCAACGAGTGCATTGCGAGACAGGTCTTCCTCTGAGCTGTTAAAACGTAAGTCAATGAAAAATAGAAACTCTTAGAAAAATCTCATATATATCTATCTAAAAAGGCACATTTGAGGACTGGATTGAAGACCATCATCTGGCAATTAGAAGTAAGGTTAGGTTAGGGTGGTGATGAAACTCTTGGATGGGGCAAGTTATTGATGTGTTTGGATGCTAACCAAATGTTTGCAGGTTCAAGTTCACCCAGAGATGCCTCAGAAGAAAGGCCTGGTGATCTATTTCTGTAAAACTAGCCATTGGAAACCCTGTGGAGCCCGAGTCTACTCTGACACACATGGGGATGCTATTAGTTAAAGTCATTGGAAGGTAATTGGTTTGGTTTGGTTTGTTTGGGAGTGGCAGTGGCAAACGCTGACAAAGAATGAAGAAGGGTAAACTGCATTGAAAGAGGACGGAGGACTTGGGTGTCACTCACTGAGAGATATGCTTGGAGGAGGGTGTCGTGTGGTAGGTAGAAGGAAATGCTCCCACATGACACAGTACAGCAAAGGGGACACAGGGCAGGAGGAGGGGTGTGACAACAGGTTTCATTTTCCTTTCTTTTTTTTTTGTATGAGTGCTTTTTGGGTTGGTCATGACCTTTTTACACATTGAATTGGTGATGACCTTTCCACACACTGGACCCAACAACATTTTCTTCTCTTCTCTGTGGGTCAGGTTGGTTTTGGAAGTCAAACATTTATTTTGTTCTCCTTTGAAAATAAACTTTACATCACTGATCTGCAACTAAAAAATGTTTGTGCTAAATTCCTGCTTCTAAGCCAGTGCCTATGATTCAGATGGTGTGCATTTCAAAATTCTCTCAGCATAATTTCACATAAAAAAGAAACATGCTACACTGGGCCAAGTCTGCTAAAATGAACTGCCTTGTATCACTAATATGTAGCTGGATTGATTCATGGCGTAACTCTTCAAAGACTTGGATAGTCATCTTTGTTTGCAAATTCCTTATTAGCATGGAGATAAATGTTATCATAAATTGAACTTTTATATTATGAGCTAAAGTTTTTGGTCTTTAAAATTCATTTCAGAACATTCGATAGCATGACGGTAAGGGCTGCGTGGCATGTTACCAATTGGATACAGTTGGAGATTTTTTTTTTTGTCTCCTTTTTCTTTAAGCAAGATGATAAACACTTAAGAAGATGGAACTTATGGAAAGCAGCCAGAAGAGAATAGCATTCTACCGATGGAATTCCATTTCAGATGCTGTGCTGGAAAGAAACCCTTGTCTTGGTCTCCTTTTGCCTTTTGATTATGGCTTTAAAAACTGTGAAAACAGAGAAAGCCAAGTGTGTGGTCTTTGGCAATTTCGTAATAGTCTGTGCAGGAGACAGAGGGTGGTTTGCTGGAAAAAATGATTAGCTTTTTCTTTACGATGACAGAAAACAGTTGCAATTCAAAAATGCCGAAGGTTCCTCACCCTCCCTTTTGGCATATCAACGGTAATCACTCCTTCCAGGTGGTGCTTTCAATAAAGACCTTGGAAAGTCACTCCCCCAGAGCTGGCCTCAGGGCACAGCCATTGTCAACTGGGAGAAACTCAGAATTAGCAAGACAGGGTTAGAGAAAAGGTTCTTTGAATTTTTCTTCAGGGAAATCTGATTTCCCAGAGTAGTTTTGAATGCCTCTCCACGGTCTAGTGAGTGTAATCTCTGCCCTGAGTGTCTCAGGCAAAACTAGGGGAACCTCCTTACGCAGGTTGGGTTGTTCCTGTTGTGTAAATTCTTCTAGGAAGCATCAAATCAAAGCTTTTGCTATTGAGTCTGTTCTGACTCCTGGTCACCCCGTCAGTTACAGTGCAGACCTGCCCATGGGTTTTCCAGCGGAAGCCAAGTGGGTTTGAACTGCCAACCTTTTGGTCAGCAGTCAAGCTCTTAACCCTGGGTCAACAGAGCTCCTAAGCAGCATCAAGTGTCTGTTTATAATCTACATCTGCAATAAACCAAACCCACTGCCGTTGAGTCAATGCTGACAATATAAACTTACAGAGGTTTTAATCCACTAATTAACTTGCTTATAATCTATTAATCAAGGGTTTTGACTTTCTATCAGCTGTTTGGTGGCCGTCTTTTACCACGACCTTTTGGTAGACGTTGTGTCACCCGCCAGTGGCCAGGAGACGGGCGCTAACTTGGTTCCTCTGGTATGAGTGACAGCAGATCTGATCTCAGGTCCTTTCTGAGCTTCAGTTTCTGTATTTGGGACCCTGGGTGGAAAGGTAGCAGACACCTTTTATGCTGCCAGACTGATGCTGCTTTTGTGGTAAAGCTATCTTCTAGGTCAACTCCAAGTTCCCTTTTAAGCACAGTGTTAGGTTTAAGCTATAAAATAAGAGCTGCAATCAATGAGGTCAGTGATGACTCAGGGGCAGAATTCTCTTCAGTTCCTGGCAAGTGCACCTCATGGGGCAGTTCTACTTTGGCCTCTAGGGTCACCATGAGTCTGACCCGACTTGACGGCACTGGGTTTTGGATAACCAAACTCAACCCACCATCATCAAGTAGATTTCGACTCACAGCAGCCTTATAGGACAGAGTACGGCTGCCCCCGTAGAGTTTCCGAGGAGCACCTGGTAGATTTGAACTGTCAACCATTTGGTTAGCAGCCCTAACACTTAATCGTTATGCTACCAGAGTTTCTGTTCCTCATGTACGGACACCACTAATCCATGGGTGTAGACTTGTGCCTTGCTATGACAGATGAACTAGGAAACAAGCTTTGGCGATCTACTTCTGAAAACTAACGAAAATCTCTGGATTGCAGTGGTCCAATACACTTCTCATTATTGGGGTTCTGCTATGAATGAGGTCACCGTGAGCCTGAGGTTGACTCGATGGCAGCTAACAACCTCAATAATGTGTTGTTGAGAGCTCTCAGAGTTCATTGAGGGGAACAGATGTTAAAATATTGTATCAATATATCTTTAAAATTTAAGTCAGTTATTGACAAGGTACTCTAGATTGCTGTGATACTTGGAAGGGTATGTTTTGACAGTGACACATTGAAGTAACATGTGTTGAGCCCTGCTTATGTGCAGGCTCTGCACTTTAAACAATAATTTGCAGGTAATAATCATGATGAATCTTTCCCCAAGTCACCTTTATATGGCCACTGCCTGGTTGGGTCTGCTCATCTATGGACCAGATGAATTCAGAACAATTTTGTTCTGTTTACTCTTTTAGAGTAAAAAGACTTTCAAATCTAGGCATTAATCCTAGATCTTCTGAGATACCCCAGGGTTGAAACAGTACCTGAAAAGTGAATTTTGCTTTGCAATACCTATTACCTGAAATACTTGTTCTCAGTACATTTAAAATTCTGGGCTGATGTTTAAGGCAGCCAGACTACTCCGGAGTCCCAGAACATTTGCTGTTCAAACCACTTGTTCTTCATCTTCTACAGGAATTATTACTCCTTACATTATGCTGTTCTGCTTCTCTCACTATGAAGAGTGAAGGTAGTAATAGAGTGGTAATTGGCATCAGAGAAGGATAACCATATCCACTCGGCTTGCTTAGATGAACAGAGTCCTATGAATTCAGAGGTTAGAATTCATGAGAGATTCTGTGAAGTCCTCCTCCACAAAAAAACAGAGAAAGACTATTGTTGTTGAGTTGATTCCAACTCATGAGTCTGTAGGACACAGTAGAATTGCCCCATAGAATTTCCAAGGAGTGCCTGCTCCAAGATTTGAATTGCTGACCTTTTCATTAGTAGCTGTAGTGCTTAACTGCTGTGCCACCAGGGTTTTCTAAAGCAACTCAAAACCTTGCATCTGAGTGTACAGATGAGATCTTATGTTATGGGGATCCTTCAGAAAAATGATGTCTCAGTGATATTAACCTTAGCCCTGGGGTGTGTGAGTTAAAAAACCAGGTAGATGGTTTCCCTGCCTTTCTTACTGGAGAAGGCAAACAGGGAGTGAGATGAAGGCATCTGTCAGTGATAGTGGAGAAGGTGGTAGCAGTGAGGATGTCGGCTGCCAGCATCAACAGACAAATCACAGGACTTTTGTTACATAAGGAGAAAGATACCTTACTCTGTGAAGCTATTTCAGAGAGCTAAGGCATGGTGTCTTTGTGAAGTCTGATTTTCACTTACCAGATTAGTCTGTGTCTGTTACAGACCACTTCCTCTACAAAGCCCTCTCTGATCCCAGCAACAGTATGGTATTTTTGGCCTTTGAAATTTCGTTAAGTTTTTCTAACAGTGTTTACCTTACTCCCGCAGTTGTAACTACTTACTCATATCCTTTAGCTGTCTCTCAGGTCTGGGGTCGGGACCGTGCCAGGTTTCTCCCCAGGTCTCCTAAAGTCCCCCATACGGTGCTTGTCAGAATGTGCCCCAGTGTCGAGCCATGGGCCTGCCCCTGGGGTTTCCAATCCTGGCCAGACAGAAGGATTAAAGGACTGAGACAAATCACACTGCCTCTCCTTACACAATATTTTTATTGAATAAGAATGCATTTAAAGTGAACATCAAAGGCAACTTTAAAAGTGAAAAGTAATAACAAAAGGCTAACATGCACCGCAGTACATGTTTGGAATAAAGAATGGGCAGCCATTCTTCTCTGTTCCAGTGAGAGGGCTGGTTGTAAGATAGCCATTACACACTCAGATGACTCTTTTTTTTAACTCATCAGTTCTCAAAAGTCTAAGACACTGTGTCGCAGGTTGAATTGTGTCCCTCAATACCTTAACTCTCTGACTCCATCAGAGTGACCACAACAGGATCATAGACATTCTTGTGATGCCAAAGATCCCCAAATGCGCAGTCACATGGCAGGACACTCTTGATGAAGAAGATGGACACCAGGAACTCTGGCCAGGACATAAAGACAGAGCAATGCCCGCTGCTTAGGATGTTCAGCATCTGCTTTACTTGCCCAGACCATGACAAGGTGAAGTATGACACCTGACATATCTTCACATTTGTTTTGGTGTCTCTTTATGATTCGTGCACTTGTCTTATTCATGGGCTGTTTCATAACCGACTGGCTATGTGATTAGGATTCAGTCTTTCAATAAGTTTATCCAGTTCATCTAGCATGCCACCAAACGGTGTCATTGAGCTCCTGCTCTGTGAGCAGTGCTAGTGTCCCTAGCAGTTACATCTTAGATCAAGCTCTAGTTTATGCAAAACCAGAGAATAGACCATTTTCCTTCTGTTTCTATTGTACTTTAAATGACGGTTTATAGGACAAGCTAGTTTCTCATTAAACAGTACACATACTGGTTAACAATTGGTCGGCATTCTCTCTTCCTAATCTTGGGTTCCATGTTGCCAGCTTTCTTGTCCCGTCTTGCCTTGTAGTCCTTGCTCCTTGTCCGGTGTGCCACTTTTGTCTCATTTTGTTTTACAGGACCAGGAAAGACCATTTTCTTTCCTCTTCCTTGCAATGACTTAGTCTTGCTTTCTGAAGGTGCCTGATATAGTCACCTTTGCCTTTGCCTTTCCTTCTCTCATCAGTATTGCTCAGCCATATACTTAAAAAAAGATATTATGCAAATACACACAACAAAACATTCACCAATTCAACAGGCTCTACATGTCCAATTCAATGACATTATTAGTCATGCAGTTTTGAGTTTACATACTGCCTGAGCTATTTGTTATAAAACATTTAAAACATTCCATTCATAGAGAGAAAAAAAGTTTAAGACAATGTGTCATAGGTTGCGTTTTGTCCTCCAGTACCTGAGAATGTGACTTTACTCAGAAATAGGGTCTTTGCAAATGTAGTTAGTTAACATGAGGTCATACTGGAATGGAGAGTATCCTGATTCTATCTGGCTGTGTCCTTGTGAGAGGAGAAGAAACACAGGCAGAGGAAAGAAGGCCAGATGAGAATGAGGAAAGGCTTGGAGTTGTGGTGACACAAGCTGAGAAACTCATGGAGCCTCCAGAAACTGGCAGAGATAAGAAAGGATCTTTCCCTGGAGACTTTAGAGATTTCACAGCCCTGCCAGTACCTCCTATTTGGACTTCTAGCGATACCTTACGTGAAAGGCCTGGGGCTCTGCTTCAGAAAATCAGCCACTGAAAACCACATGAAGCATTGTTTTACTGATTTCAGTTCTTCTGGAGTTTGCAGCCAAATTGATGCATCCTCAATATTCTATACTCTTTGTCTCTGGTGCCACCTATGACTGTTCTGCTCATGATGAAAGGCTGTTTTGGACAGAGTAGAACTGCTCCATAGAGTTTGCAAGGAGCTTCTGGTGGATTCAATCTGCTGATCTTTTGGTTAGCAGATGTAGCACTTGACCACTATGTTACCAGGGTTTCCAGTCTCCTGGTAATGACCTGTATCTTTTAGTATGGACAATGTTACCCAACAACATTGTTTTTATTTTAGACAGTTCTACCTACATTAACCGTGCCTAACTTCATGATAAGTAGTAACCTCTTTTTGGTTTTCTGAGGCTGTAATTGTTACTGGGTTGTTTTTAGAATTGATGCTGAATTACATAGCATTACGATGGTTTAAGGAGACCTGGTGGTGCAGTGGTTAAGAATTCAAGCTGCTAGTCAACAGATTGGAAGTCAAAATTGAGCAGCTACTCCCTGGAAACCCTATGGGGCTGTTCTGCTCTGTCCTGTAGGGTTGCTGTGAGGAGGAATCCACTGGACCACATCGGATAAAACCATGATCAGTTTCAATGACCCACATTAACCAAATTACAAAGCAACTTGTAGTGAACATAATACAAAATTAATGCAAATTGCAGACTTTAATTTCTCTTCTCCCTACCCTCAGGTGGTAAACTGAGGCGTCACATTGCAGTTCTCAGGGGATGCTTACTTGAATGGTCCTTGGGGCCAACTCACTGCATGTCACGGCTTCCAACTCTATTGTGGCCTATTTTAGCATCCTCCTGAAAGTGCTGGGCATGGAGGAACATTTAATCTTATTTCCTGCCTTAATCTCAGCACTCAGTAGTTTATCTAAAGGTCAATCTAACATTTCTTTCTGCATATCTTTAATTGTATTGCGTTGCCTCCCTCTGAATAGTAAGCACTTCAGCCATCCATCAATAGCTCTTTGTATGCAACCCTTAGTTATGAGTTCTTGAGGCCTTCTCCTCCATCAGAGGGTAGGGCGGTGTTGGCAGGAGACCTGAGCACTCAGACCCTGCAGTGAATACTGAATACTCATAGAAATGGTTTCTGAAAGGGCATTATGACCGGCAGAGGGTGTTTGCTGCATGAAGGAGAAAGTGGCCTCACCAGCTTCCAACTCCTTTGATTGCTCACTCTCAACACCACTCCTTTGACCCTCTTGATAGCTTCTGTGGAAGCTGTGTCATTCCTGATGGAAACTGTTAGCCTCTGGGGCCAGAATTCACTAAATCCCTGTATATTCAGCATTGCTCTTCACTGTGGCTCAGTGTACAAGTAGCATGGAAATAACTTCCAGAAACCAAGAAGATAGCATCTTGGATTTAGCTACGGGGCACATTTATGATACATTTGCAAATGATGTACACTGCGTAGTTATATGTTACAAATTTGTTTATTTTTCTCAAGAGTAGATTTGATGTGTTGAACACTAATGACTAAAGACCAGACAAGTTGTGGAATGACATCAAGCACATCATCCATGAAGAAAGCAGGAGGTTGTTGAAAAGAAAGAAAAGACCGAATTGATGCCAGAAGAAACTCTGAAACTTGCTCTTGAACACCGGGTGGCTAAAGCAAAATGGAGAGATGAAGTAAGAGAACCAAACATATGACTTCAAAGGGTAGCTCAAAAAAAAAAAGTAAAGTATTATGACATATGTAAAGAGCCGGAGGTAGAAAACTAAAAGAGAAGAACACACATGGAATTTCTCAAGCTGAAAGAACAGCAGAGAAAATTAGAACTGTAATCCAAGCCAAGTGTGGTTGAGTCAGAACTGTAATAGTGAAAGATTATAAAGGGAAAATATTAAACAATGCAGGAAGCATCAAAAGAAGATGGGAGGAATACACAGAGTCATTATACTAAAAAATATTGACTGATGTTCAACTATTTCAGGCAGTAGCGTATGATTAAGACTTGGTGGTACTGAGGGAAGAAGTTAAAGTCACGTTGAACGCACTGGTGAAAAACAAGGCTTCAGAAACTGACGGAATATCAATTGAGATATTTCAATAAACAGATGCAGCACTGTAAGTGATAACTCATCTACGTCAAGCAATTTGGAAGACAGCTACCTGGCCAACTTAACTGGAAGAGAGCCATATTTATACCTCTTCTCGAGAAAGTGGATCCTCGTGAAAGCAAAAAATCAATGAAAAATGTCGTTACTACCGTATGGAAGTGATTTTGACCAAAGGCAGCTGTAGCAGTATATTGACAGGGAATTGCCAGAAACTTAAGCCAGATTCAGAAGAAGACATGGAACCAGAGATATCATTGTTAATGTTAGACGGATCTTGCCTGAAAGCAGAGAATACCAGAAACATGTTTACTTGTGTTTTACTTATTATGCAAATCTATTCAACTGTTTGGATCATAACAAACTGCAGATAACATTGTGGTGAATGGGAATTGCCAAAGACTTAACTGTGCCAGTGAGGAATCTGTACATGGCTTAAAGAGGCAGAACAGAACAAGGAGACATGGCATGTTTTAAAGCCAGGAAAGGTGAGCAGCAGGGTGATATCCTTCTTAAGCAGCGTTCAAACCTCTTTTCTGCTTAGACCAAAAGCAAGAACTACATATATATCATAACCCAATACTCATGTGGATGTGAAATTGACCAAGAATTATTCTACTAATTCTTTGTATCCTACTCTATTCCAGTTCACTGAAAAAAAAAAAATGTTAATGAGACACTAGATCAGTTTCATAGCCTGCTAATAGGCCATGGGGAAGAATCTAAACCCCCTAGAACGTGTCTCCTCTAGGGTCAGTTGCCTGTTTCTGAGCAGAGACTCTAAAGTGAACACATCAAATCTATGTGAGACATGAGTACTGCTTTTCCTTAGGTCAATCACAGTTATCCATTTGAAGGAAAGGAATAGCCAGAAAGACTCTGTGACCCTTTATGCTCAAGCAAGTGACTCTGTGCAACCTCCTTTGACTGTAGGTAAGGGGTAAAATCATCAATGCTGTGCCCGTCTAGAAAACAGTTGCCTTGGCTTTGCTACTTCTCCACATGGGAAGTGCTGTCTGCCTGCCTAAGTCACTCGTACACATTTGTGGAGTCACTTGTGTTGGCTTACATCCATTTCTGCTCTGGAATTTATTCACTCACCAATATGCACTATCATCCAAAAACCTGGGTTTTGGTTGATTTGTTTGCAGTTTCCTCTGCTGAATGGAACTGATCTTCGACAATTTGGGAGCCCCTGACTTTCTGATATTGACCCTTAACATCAGAGTGTGTGGTGCTCCTTTATGTGACTCTGTCTGTACACAGAACTGAACTTTCATAATTGCATCAGCATTATTTTCTTGAGTCTATCACTGCCTGGTGATTCGTGCTCGCAGCCTCCCGAAGGACTGCCAGTGGCTTTGCTGATGTGGCATGGCTCCAAATAAGAAGAAATAGCTGCAAACATCCATTGATAATCAGAATGTAGAACATAAGAAGTATGAATCTAGGAAAACTGAAAGTTGTCAAAAATGAAATGAAGCACATAAAGATTGATAGCATGGGCACTGAATCAAACAAATCATACCTGTTGCTGTCCAGTTAATTTTGACTCATTAGTGACCCTATAGAATAGAGTAGAACTATCCCTATGGGGTTTCCAAGTAGCAGCTGGTGGATTTGAATTGCCAACCTTTTGGCTAACAGCTGAAGCCTTAACCACTGTGCCACCAGGGCTCCATCGTAAGCATTAGTAAGCAGAAATGAACTTGTACTGGCCACTTTGATGTGGTTTACCATGGCTTGGTCTACCATGCCAGTAATGACAAATTGAAAAGAGGTGGCTTCATATTCACTGTCGTATCCTAAAGTCCAATGCTATCAGTGATAGGATAACACCCATATGCGTATCAGGAAGACCACTTAATATGGTTATTATTAAAACTTATGCTCCAACTGCTAATGCCAAAGATAAAGAAATAGAAAATTGTTACCAATTTTGAAGTCTGAAGTTGATCAAACACGTAATCAATATACACTGATATTACTGGTGATTGGAGTGCAAAAGCTGGAAACGAAGAAAGATCAGTACTTGGAAAATATGTTATTGTTGAGAGAAACAATGGTAGAGATTGCACAATAGAATTTTGTACTATCAATGACTAGTTATTGCAGATATCTTTTTCAGCAACATGAACAAGCAGTGAAACCTTCAGTATGAATTATACCTTAACGTAAAGAAAACGAAAGTCCTCAGAAATAGACCAATAGATAACATCCTGATAAATGGAATCAATATTCTAGCTACCAAGTACTTCGTTTTACTTGAATCCACAATCAACACACGTGGAAGTAGTAGTCAAGAAACCAAAGGCCACACTGCATCGGGCAAACCTGCACCAAAGGACCTCTTTAAAGTGTTGAAAAGAAAAAATGTCACTGTGAGGACTAAGCTGAGCCTGACCCAAACCACTTCATATCCACACAAAATTTGGACAATGAATAAGGTAGGCTGAAGAACTGACACATTTGAATTATGCTGTCAGCTAAGAATATTAAATATACCATCGACTACCAGAAGAAAAAACAAGTCTACTTGAAAAAAGTACAGTCGAAGTCCTTGTCTTAGGCTGGCTTTTCTAGGGAAGCCAAATCAGTAACACTTACATGTAGAAGGAAAGATTTATATATGAAAGAAACAGCTTACACAGTTGCAGAAGCTGAACGTTCCAAGTCCTGGCATAAGCCTCACATGGCGACGGGAACCGGGGAACCGGGGAACCGGGCAACCCAAGGCCAGCAGGTCAGAGACCAGAGTTTTAGGTCACTGGCTGCGTAGGTCTGCAGATCCCAAGCTGGCAGCGAGACCACAAGGTCTCTGCTGACTCATGGAGCTGCAGGGGCTGGCAAACCCAGGACTGGCAGGTCAGAGAACACGATTCTATGAACTCACTGGCTGTAAAGGTTGATGAATCCAATGGCAGCTAGTTCAGATCCAGGAACCAGACTCAGAAGAGAGTAGAAGCTACTGGCAAGATGAGCAGACAGGAAGTAGGTGGTGGAAGGCAGAGAGATGAGAGCTGCAGGGAGGGAAGCCACCACAGACCTGCCTCTGCCACTTGATACAGCAGCGAAACACGGAGTTGCCAAATTGACACAGTCTTAACCACCACAGTGCTATTTGGAAGTGAGTGTAAGGTGACTTAGTCTTATGTAATCCACATGTGTATGTTAGCAGGAGGGACCAGTCCCTGGAGAAGAAGACACCGTGGTTGGTAGAGCAGAATGTTGGAGAAAGAGGAAGACCCTGGATGAAGCAGATTGACACCGTGGCTGCAGCAATGGCCTCCAATGTAAGAATGAGAGTGAGTGTGGCTCAAGACCCAGCAGTTTTTTGTTCTGTTGTGCACAGAGTCACTGTAAGTTGGAGCTGACAGAAGGTAAATTGAGAGCACCCAGCAAGAACAATGGCATGTGAGGTGCTCTGAAAGTAGCTGTTTACCAAGGCCAGACACTGTATTTGTCCTCATGGACCATATTGATTGTGTATACACATGGACGCAAGAATATGAACAGCTTTCCTGGAAAGTGTGAGAGAGGAAAGATGTTGGTTAGCTTTCACGTGTAAGTGCAACACAGACCATCCTGTTATCACCACCGTCGTGGTCTTTATCTTCAAGAGCTGCTATTGTTTATGTTTCAATTAGACAAATTTTGAAAACTTCTGGATCAAATAAGGTATTTTGATTATTGTGATTTATTATTAATAAATAAAATTCATGCTCTCCTTAGTTCATTTTTGAGTGTTCAAGCTGCTTACATGTAATCAGATTACCTACAAATGCCAGTAAAACCAAACAAAATGTTTTCATTAAATGTTTCATATTTGCACTTTTTTTTTTGTCAAACTTGTGAAATTTTTTTTCCCCGGTGATTCTTCATGGTGTATTATGATCTTTTACAATGTGTTATCAACAAGGTGCTGAGGAGGCCTCCCAAGTTTTTCTATGCTCCTCGGACAGACTTCCCTTCTAGAAACCTTTCCATAGGTACACATTTGCCCAGCAGTGTGGCCGGCAGGGCTATCTACATGCGCAGGACTAGGACCCATGTGACCAGTAACTCAGGCCTAGCCTACGGTAGAAGGCAAAATGCTTGTCAGCCAGATAGCACTTGTCTTCCACAGGATGGAGGTCCAAGTGCAGGAGCAAGTCTCTGTATATCCTTCACGGAGACTTGGGGTTGTAGGGCAACAGGGAAGCACTCAAGTTCAGAGTCAGTGACTGCTGACCAGTCAGCATGGAAGCTTTTCAGTGTTTTTGTGCCTGGTTCAGGTATGCTAGTCCCTCTTAGCTGACTAGACAGTCATGGGTCAAGTCCATTGCAGTCACTGCTTTATTTCCGGCATAATGAGGCTGGGATGCTTTTCTTGGCTAGCAACGATAAACACTGAACTGTACACCTGAGAGTTGTATTTGGCTGACTCTGGTTCCTGAATTTGATTTTTAGATCCTACTCGATGGCTTGATATGGCCTGATATGGCCAATATTCTTCTGAGCTTTGCTCTGGCTTGAGTGTGAAGAGTGGATAACCGAAGAAAACACTAAAATCTTTGATTTACCATCTGACAACTGCCCCACTGATTAATCACTGATGTAATTAATGCTGACTCAGTGTGACAATGAATCGAAGCTGTCTTCCATTTCTTTAAGCCTGTTATCTCTTTACTGAAATGAAGTTATGATGGATTTTAATGACCCGACGGTTTTTGATGATTCATTTGGTAACTCATTTTAAAGAGAGTTACCTAGAAATTGAGGAGATTCTTTCAAGTGTCTGGTGTGTACAGATCAGTACTTGGAGTCCCTAGGCGACAGCCTCATCCTGGTTCTCTGCATCCACAATTCACAGGCCCAGCTGCAGGTGAGAACGGCCCCACTGGGGCCGCTAACTTCTCTGCTTAACCTTGTTGCAGCTTCAGCACGCACGGGGCTCTGCAGCAGCCGCCAGCCACGTAAGCTCTCCAGCCTGCCATCTGCCTCTGGGCCACCGGGATTGGACAGGAGCCATTGTGGAAACCTGCATTGACTTACAACACGCACTGAAGGCTTGTACAGCAGAGTCTGAAGGAGTGTGCCTTTTCTAACCAGGTAAAACCCTCCCTGCTGCAGCCTAACAGACCTCTGGTACCAAGTGGGGAAATTTTACTCTATTGTGAGCAATGGTTAGGCAGGATTTATGTCTTCTGTTTTCAGACACAGATTTATATCATTGCTGCTTAAGAATTTTATCTTAACTTTTTATGGTACAGAATTTGCAAGTATTGCAAAAATTAGAAAGAATAAATTAGTGGAGCCTGATGTGGTGCAAGCAACCCTGATCAGGGGTCAAGAGTTTGGCTACCAACCAAAAGGTCAGCAGATTGACTCCATCTGCTACTCCTTCACAACCCTCAGGGGCAGTTCTCCTCTGTCCTGGAGACTTACTGTGAGAATCAATTCCACAGCCATGCTGTTCTGTTATCGTTGTATGGTACAAACAGTGAACATACCTGGCTGCTAATCGGGAGCCTGAAAGTTTGAGTCCACCCAGAGGTACTGCAGAAGAAAAGCCTGGCAATCCACTTCCAAAAACTCAGTCATTTGAAAACCCCACGGAGCCCGGTTATACTTTGACACACATGGAATTGCTGACTCAACTTTACAGCAACTGGTTTTATGTTGCCATCACTTGGCTGTATCAATAGGTAACTTATGACCCGCTTCGTTACAAAAAGCTCCCACCCAGGAAAATGCTGACATTTGAAAAGAAATCATTTCTATTTGGTCTTCACTAACATTTATAATGATAATGATAATCCATCATAATGATAATCCAGAGTGGTGCCCTGCTTTAAAGTGTAGTTGTTATATAACAGAGGCAGAGGAGACATGTATCAGAGGAAAACAGAAAAAATGCATATGTGTAAATCAAGAGTCTTGCTTGTTTCATAACAAGATCTTTGAAACAATTTCTTTGGATGGAATAAGAACCTGAGTGGAGAAAAAATGGAGGAATATAGCTAACTCTAAGGAAAATAAAATAGGACCTGAAACAGAAAAGAGAAAACATACGGGATAGCAAGAAGTCCAACAGAGTGGTGCTACAAAGGCACTGCAAAGGCTATCATGCAGTTGACTCTGACTCATGGCACCCCTGTGTGGGTCAGAGCAGACCTGTGCTCCCTAGAGTTTTTAAAGGTTGATTTTCCAGAAGCAGGTTGCCAGTCCTTCCTTCTGAGGTACTTCTGGGAGAACTTGAGACTTCAGACTCCTCCGAAGGTACACACAGTCACAAAGAATGAACATGGTCAAGTGTGAGTTATGAAGGCCAACTGAACAACAGCAGATAAAAAGAAATTCTCTGGAAACAAAGAATTTACATCCTATAGGCTACAATAACCAATGAAATATTTACTTAACGTTTCTAGGGGCAGGTAAGTCCTGCATAAACTCAGGCATCAAGTTTTCCTTTAGCCTGTCAGTCTCTTTCTATGTGACATCCTATCAGGAATTCAACATCAGGAGTTCCTGGTTTGGTTGATGTGCAAATTGTTTTCTAGTTAAGTTCAACTAATGTTAACACTTACAGAAAATGTTTTATACACGTCTTGATATATTTTGTTCTTGTCTTTAAAATAAAAAGTGTTGCATTTTCTTGGGCACTTGTACTCTATTTTCAGGATCTGTCTTTTTCTCCAAGCTAGCATAACCACATTGAACAAACAGCAAAGTCTCACTCATGCCTTTGTTCATTGTCAGTTATATGCAAGAACTTGGTGGAGGCAAAGATGCTGAAGAGCTTCTTCTTCTTCCTTTTAATTTTTATTTTGTTGTTACTATTGAGAGTATCAACAGCAAAACATCCACAGATTCTACTCTTTCTACATGTACAGTTCAGTGACACTGATTACCTTCCTTGAGTTGTGCAACCATTCTCAACCACCTTTCCTTCTTCCTCCCCCATTAATGTGATTCGTCACTCCCAAAAGTTCCTATCTAATCTTTTGAGTTGTTGTTGTTGCTTTGGTCTCATGTACTCTCCCCCAAAACCATTACCGTTGAGGTGATTCTGACTTTCAGTAGCACTGAGTAGGTCTGCCCCACAGAGTTTTTAAGGAGCTCCTGGTGGATTTGAGCTGCTGAACTTCTGGTTAGCAGCTGTAGCACGTAACTACTACAGCACAAGGGTTTCCTTGATCTAATGTAGATCGTTCTTAACAAAGCATAATGCTCAAGACAGACCTTTTTTATGAGTTAAACTAAGCTGTGGTTTGGCCTTAAGAAGGCTTTAGGGGATATTTGGGGTTTAAGTTTTAAATATTATCTCAGGGTTATAGTTCCAGGGAGTCATTTAAACTTCATGGCTTCAGAAAGTTTGTAGTCCATGAGAATCTGAAATTCTCGTGGTTTTTACCTTTTGATCAGGATTCTTCCATAGACTCTTTGTGCACAATGTTCAGGAATGGTATCTGAGCACCAACCAGTTCTTCTGGTCTCATGGCAAAGGAGGCAGTTATTCACAGAGGTAACTAATTGCACATTCCATGTTCTCCTCTTATTTCTGACTCTTCTTCTTCATTTGTTTCTCCAGGAAAATAGAAACTAACTGTTCTGCCTTGTATGGCTGCTTGCAAGCTTTCAAGACTCTAGGCTGTATGCTCTGAACTGGAATGTAGAACAGAAGCACTAAACACATTATGAGGACAATTAACTGAAATGTTTCATGAAACCATGGCTCTAAACCTCCAAAACAAGGAACCAAATCCCATGTGGTTTTTGATTGTGCAAAATCAACCTCAATAACTACTTTGCTGTTGTTGTAGATATACCTATCACATAACATTTGGCAATTTAACTTTCTACAGGAGTAGAACTTATTGACAGCAATTATTATAATTGGCTGTGCAGCCCTACCCTTATTCGGTACAGTTTTTCCATAGTAATTAACTCTTACCACCCTCTTCCCATCCCTGGTAACCATTAATAAAGTTTGGTCTCTATACATGTGCCTTTTTATGGTTCTTTTTTTTTTAAAGTGAGGTCATATGATTATCTGTCGTTTTGTGATTGACTTACTTTACTCAGTGAAATGTCTTCCAGCTCCACCTGTATTGCAGTATGTATCAAGACTTCATTTCTCCTACAGGCTGGGTAATACTCCATTGAATGTGTCTATTACAGTTTATCTTTTTATCTGTTGATGGGCATTTAGGTTATTTCTACCTTTTAGCTATTGTGAAGAAAGCTATGAGAAACGCTGGTATACAAGTCTCTGCTTTCAAACTGTGTGGGTTTATACCTAGGAGTAGAATTGCGTGGTAATATGGGAAGAGATTCTTTATATTCTGTAGGTAGTGAAGATGCCTAGGTAGTGTGTGGTCAGTACCAAAAAATCAAACCAAGCCCACTGCTGTCAAGTCAATTCCAACTCATAGCGAGCATACAGACCATATAGAACTGTCCCCATAGAGTTTCCAAGAAGCACCTGGCAAGTTTGAGCTCTTAATCTTCTGGTTAGCAGCTGTAGCATTTAACCACTATGCCACCATGGTTTCCATGGGGTCAGTAGTGTTATCCAAATGGAAAGGTGCCCAGGGGAGGAAATGTCCCCCACTGCAAGCATGTTCAGGGTGTCCAGACACACAATGAGGGTCTACAAGAGAGGCAGTGGGCAGCACGAGCCCACTTTTGAAGCACTATCCCTAATTCCAATTTCAACTCTGTCACTCAATTGAGTAAATCCTTTTTTTTTTTTTTTCCCTAGTTTTCTTATCTAGTACGCTCATAACTGTGCCAACCTCCTAGGATGGTGCAGTTTGAATTGGTTGGAGATTTGAATCCATCCACCAGCACCATGGAAGAAAGGCCTGGAGATGTGCTTCCAAAAGCTCACAGGCAATAAAAACTTACAGGGCAGTTTTACTCTGTAACCCACGAGATCACCTAGAGTCAGAATCGAAGGCAATTTTGTGTTCTTTTTCTCCATAGGGTGAATAGGAGTTAAATTATGACAAGTAAGGGAGTTTGAGCTATTGCTAATCCAAAGTGTCTGTGAGACACAAAGGAGGACCAAGGTAGTGTCCGCCCCTGAGGAAGACTCAGAGGAACTTGGAAAATTGCTATCATGGATTGAACAGTGTCCCCCAAAAATATGTAGGGCCATTTGGCTGGGCCATGATTCCCAATATTCTGTGATTGGCCTCCATTTTGTGATTTTTCTATGCTGTATGTTAATGAGAATAAGGGTGGGACTGTAAATCCCTCCCCAACGTCCCCTCCCTGCTCCATTGTAAAGGAAATTTCCCTGGAGCTTGACTTGCACCATGTTTTATCCTTTCATCTTATGAGAGATAAAAGGAGAGAGAAGCAAGCAGAGAATTGGGAACCTGACACCATCTAGAAAGCAGCACCTGGAGTCGAGTGCCTCCTTCAGACCTGAGGTTCCTGCACCAAGAAGCTCCCTGACCAAAGACTGATGCAACACAATGAACTTCCTCCAGAAGTGACAAAGAGGGAAAGACTTTTCCCTGGAGCAGACACCCTGAATTTGGACTTGTAGTCTACTGGACTGTGTAAGAATAAACTTCTCTTTGCTAAAGCACAGGGGCCAGGTCTGCAACATATCCTTTTGGAGAATACAGTTTAATCCCTCATGGAGGGTTATAAGGTCCTCTGTGAGGAAAGCACAGGATACCAGGAGAGCGCAGATGAAGGCAACATCAGAGTCTTGACTGTTCTTGGAGATCCACGAGGGATGCTGATTGAACTGAGTCTAGATGGGGTGCTAAGTCAGTAGATGTGGGAACTGCGGCTGCTGTATTTGAATGTCAGATTTTTAGGAATGAATCTTGAATATCATCTGCTCTTCCCTTCAAAAAGCTATGGGTTGGCAAGTTAAGCCAAGCCCAAGGCCACACAGCTAATTACCAGCAGGACCAGTTTTCTGAATTCTAAGGCCCTGCTTCCTGCTTAGTTCGTGTTGTTTAGGCAATGAAGCAATAAATATTCATCAGGATTTGTTGAGCACTCAAGGAAGGCTGGTGGTCCATGGTTGAATGTTCAGTCGCTAACTGAAACATCAGCAGTTTCAGCCCAGCAGCCGCTTCATAGGAGACAGATGTGGCAGTCTGCTTCTGTAAAGACTGCTGTTGTTGATGTTAGGAGATGCTGAGTCAGCGCTGACTCATAGGGACCCTATGTCAGAATGAAGCACTGTCATGTCCTGTGCCATCCTCAGAATTGTTGCTATGACTGAGTCCATCATTGTAGCCGGTGTGTCAATCCATCTTGTTGAGAGCCTTCTTTTTCACTGACCCTCCTTCCTGACAACATGTCCAAAGTTCATGAGACAAAGTCTCATCATATTCCCTACTAAGGAGTGGTCTGGCTGTACTTTTGTCAAGACACATTATAGCCTTGGAAACCCTGTGAAGCAGTCCTACACAGTCCTATAGGGTCACTGTTAATTGGAATCAACTTGATGGCAATGTTTTTTTTTTTCTTGTATTGAACACTCAGGCAAGGCGACAGGCTGCTCCCTTTAGGGCAGAGAAGGAAAGAATCAAGGGCGAGGGAGAACTTGCTGGAGCGCTGTCGTTGCAAACGGTGACTAAGGCTGTTATTTTATACTTGACCTTCCTGTAAGGTCAGGGAGTGACAACACACCATTCACCCTTTGATGTCTGCAAAGCAAATACAAAGTTTGTATGCTGGCACGAGCCCAATATCCAGTTTGAAGACTCTCAAATTGCAGCTTTCAGAGTTGTGGATGAGGGGAAGAGATACAGAAAACTGGTTTTAAAAAAAGGTACATGTCAGATATATGCAAAACCAACCGTTTAAAATTGAATTGAAAAGTGGTTTTGCACTAACATGTTTTAGTTGAATGCCTTTTTCTAATTGATCATTGTGCTGGTAGAGGGGACTCAAATATGTCCCCAACAGTGTCTTTAAAAATAGGTGTCTATTCTTAGCTTTGAACATCTTCCAAAGTATGCTTTCTAACTTTATTGGAGACAGGTTCTGCAAGACACGTTTGGAAGAAAACGGCTGCAGTCTTCAGGAGTCCATGAAAATCGAAGTCAGGCATTTGCTGATGGTTAAATGGATTTGGGGGCTAAATGACTTACTTCAGCATTCAAAGAAGTCTCTTTTCATGTATTTTCTACTTATTTCTATGAAAAATTTTATCAAAGGATCTGGCTTAACCCACCTATTTTGTTAGTTTCCTTTTTTTAATTTCATAATGAGATTTTCAGTTAATCGAAACATGACAATTTATTCGAAGAGAAGCTGAGGACTTTCCTGCCTGGGACTATAATCCTTTAAGGGGCCAAGCAGAATGAAAGTGAAGAGAAGGAGCTTCTTCCTTTACTTGGCCAGAACTCAGCCAGGATATCAACTGGATTATCCAATTCCTCTTTGCTTATTTTCCCCATTTGTAAAATCATTTTAATAATATTTAGGACTGCTGCCTGTGCAATCATTTTATCCCCACAGAAGAAATGAGATATCAAAATACATGACTAAGTAATGCATAATTTTTGACTTGTTATCAAAAGCTAAGTGTAACAATTTTGGGGGGCCAGAATTCTGAAAGAAGTAATTCAATTTTCACAATGACTTAGACTTAACTGGCCCAGGACAATCACAATAACTACATGCCTGAGTGAAACAAAACTACGAGTCCGATGTACTGGCTCACTTTGTTCCAGGCCGTGAAACACGGAGATGATTGTTCAGCTTCACTCTTTTTCGGGGGGGGGGGGAGTTTCGTCTCATCAGATACGCATTCCAAGAAATTACCTTAGATTTGTTTCACCATTAAAGTGACATTCTCAGCTGTGCTCCAATCAACTGGATAAAAACAGAGAGCACATCGGAGATTGTTCCCGGTTGACTATCACCTTTCAAAGTGTATGTGTGAGAGAGACAGAGCCCTTATCCCCCCTCCAACTATTGTTAGAAATAAGTAATGATGTATTGTAAGATTCCTTTCATGCCAAAAGGTTCCAAAACTCTTTGTAAGTGCATATATAAACAGGAATTACTTCACCCGCCATTGAAAGGCAGCCGCTGCTTGCATGAAATGTGGCAGCTGTTTAATAATGCATAGCAACATTCCAAAACAATGGAGGGCCTGGACATGATGGGCAAGCTTGCATCCAGCTCAAATCACCTGGGAAATTTCCTGGGCAGAATTGTGCTGGGAGCGATCTTTCGTAATTGTAAGATGCCAGGATGTTAGTTTTCTGTCTCTGTAGTAAAGTCAGCCCCGTTCTATTTCATACTGACTCACAGTCACCTGATAAGGCATCTGAGTCCCAGACCACAGCCTCGTGGAGGAGTTTTATAAGAGTGGCCAGTTCTCTACCCGGGTGGACAGAGGCTGGGCAGTGTAGAGAGCTGGTCTTCGATGAGGACAATGGTGGCCTGACCTTTGCAACCACATTTGAAACCATAAATGGCCTCAGGTGACAGAAGACAGCCGTGAGCCAAATTCTTCCTGGTTACTATAAAATTTCTTCCCTAACCTCAGAAACATTTCCTAAAGATTCATCAACTTTTTAAGTCTACACTGTGCTTTCACATGAATGTACTCACACATAATACAGTATTTCAAAAAAGACTCAGAAAAAAAATCCTTTTACTGAACAAAATTTTATTAGCAAACAGCTAATAGTGGTTTCAGAAAAATAAGATGTCAACTTACAAGCAGATTCATCTTTTGGGGGCAAGATTAGATTTGTGGAAATTCAAAGTTCAATACTGGTTGCATCCTGCAACGTCTCCTGTTGTCATCATGAGGTGTGATGAGGTTCATGGGTCGAAGAGGAGAGTTTCTGTGGCAGGTCTAGATCTCTCACTTGGGGAATGGTGGTACCGGATAGCCTCTACCCACTGGTAATTGGGATCTATGCAGTGTGTCTTGGAGCATCAGGCCATTCCAGAAAGGTTGTGGGTCAGATACGCTACAGTTTTCCCACAAGTCAAACATTTTTAGATGGACAGAAAGGGAAACAGAGTATCAGAGACAATCTTACAGCAAAGAAGTGTAACCTGGGCTTAAGTGGGTGGAGAGGAAAGAGAACAGGAAGAAGAGCCCCTCGGTGGTACAAACAATAAATGCTCTTGGCTGTTAACTGAAACATTGCTAGTTTGAGTTCATCCAAAAGCCCCCAAAAGAAAAGCCTTACAGTCTGCTTCTGAAAAACCTATCATTGAAAACTCTGAAGAGCGCAGCTCTCCTCTGACACACATGGGATCATCAGGTCATGAGTTGTTGGAGAGAACTGGAAGACAACTATTTCTGTTTTTTTTTTTTTTTAAATTAGGAGAACTAGTAGGGGTGGGGATGACATTCAGGGGAGGATTGTTTAACCAAGGTCTTGGCTTACAGCATTGCCTGGGATGATTTTGCATTTCTGCCTCCAGTGACTCTCTGAGTCCAGCCACTGTGTCTTCTCACAAAGCAGGAATCAGGGATGTTACTCCAGTTTACTGGATTCTGGTGACAGCGTTCCAGGGAAAATTTCATGTTCCCGTCTAGGTCCAAATTAAATATTGACTTCACTAATTTAACTGGGTTCTCCCATAGACGGATGTGCTTTTAGGAGCTTTTGAGAGATATTTTGAGCAATTACAACATAGTTACTTCAATGGTGTGAGGTTTCACGGAGGTGGGGCCTTAGGAAGAGCCAGACACACACTGGAGGCCCTATTTTGGGTACGGGAGGCACAGTGAAGATTTATCGTCAGAATGGATCCCCCAACCGTGCTCTCAGGAGACATCAAGGTCAATTGGCATAATTACCCAATTGCTAAGAGAGTCTAATACACTCCTTATTGGTCAGTGACATCTGGGATCTTAAAAGCTAACAAGCTGTCATCTGAGGTACACCAAAAGGTCCCAACTCATCCGGGACAGATGATCACCAAGAACACCAAAGACACAAGGCAAAAAGAGCCCAGGAGATAGAAGGACCCAGGTGAATGGGAGACTGTATCAGCATGTGACCAGAAGAACCAGATGGTGTCCGGCCACCACCAAAAGCAGCTGTGATGGGGCACACAATGTTGAGTCCCTGTGACAACATGAGCAAAAGAGGGGTGCAGCTATAGAACTCTACTAAAAACCCACAATTGATGGCCCAAAGTCCTGGGGGATCCCTTGGGAGCATGATCCCTAGACCTGCTGCTGTCTCTGTCTAGAAAACATTACTCTCTGGATAAAAATGGACTAGACTTGGGGGCACAGTGTGACCATATGGTGTGTGTACTTTATGTTTCTATGCATTTATAGGAGGTTGTCCTACTGGTCTCTTTCCAAATGAGAGAGAAGAGGGTGGAGAGGAAGGGGCAGGAGCTTGTTAAGAGGATATGACAAGTTTAAAACAAAAAGAGGGTGCTGTCATGGAACAAGGAGAACAGAAGGAGCTGCAGATAGGGGGGCATCAAAACTGATTTGGATTGTGTACTTTCACTCAATCACAATAAAAAAGAAAAAGAACAAAAAATGGGTCCCTCTGACCCAACACTTCGAGTATCTTCTAGGTCTCTGTGGGTGTTGTTAAATCAACCATATTGTGTTAAAATCATCCTCTCTCACTCACGCTCAGCATCTAATCATTCCCAGAGTCCCGCCGATCTGTACTCTCTCCCCCAGCCAGGCTTTGGACACACATCATTTCTTTCCTGGACCTTCATCACAGACTGAAGTTGGCCTCCTTTCTCGTGGTTTCACCTCCATTTAATCCACATTTCCACCTGATTTTCTATAGGAGAGCAAACGTGTTCCTCTCTAGGCTACATAATCTGCCACTGTAGAAAGTCTTCCCTGATCTCAGAAAGCACAGTGGAGGCTACCGTCTGCCCTCTCAGAAGCATCACCATCCTATGAAGACCTCCTTTTCTCGTTCTTGGTGTTGACACCTTACTCCCTATGCACGCACGCACGCAGATATGCACGCACGCACGCACGCACGCACGCAGATATGCACGCACGCACGCACGCACGCACGCACGCAGATATGCACGCACGCACGCACGCAGATATGCACACACGCATGCACGTGAGTGTGTGCAGAGGCCCAAATTCTTCAGTCTTCTCGTGGTTTCGAGAACATGCGCTCTTTTTGCTACAAATTTCCAGCTTTTCAGACGATTGCAGCCAGTGGAGCGACTGCAGGTCGTGAGACACCACAAACCGGAACCACCAGCTAAGGCACTCCAGGATTCCTGCCCTTCAGGACTGCGAGGTAGTACATTTTGTTGTTTTAAACTGCGATTTTTTTTTTTTTAGGAGGAAATTGTTACAAAGTGGTGGATAATTATAAATCACCTTTCTTAGCCTGACATTGTTTTAAGTAGGGAGGATACAGGCAACCTGTTGTTTTGCTCGGAGTAGGCAAAATGATGAGCATAGCTGCTATAACACGATTACCTTTAAAACAGCTCAGTCCAGTCGGGGGTTGTTACATATTGCATCAGCATCAGTCAAACCTGTGTCCAACATACAGCATTTTCTGCATGTGTCCCAGCAAGCAAGGTGCAGTCAGGCTCTCGCTAAATTTAGGACTAGACAGTGCAGGAGTGAAAAGAGACAAGACATGGGACTTAATGCAGAGCATACATGGACAGAGCCAAAGTACCTGAATGTAATTTGGCCCACAGCATCTGAGCTGGCATCTTCTCTTCCATCTCTCATGAAGTGACAGTAGAGAGGGAAGAGACTATTTTGCCAGCCTCTGCAAATAACAGACTATCCTCCTGTTCTCCAGGTCGGTGTGGGAGCAGTACGCCAAAGGTCGCAGCACTGTGCTAGTCTGGTAGGACCACAGCTCAGTTGCCACACCAGATTGTCCTCAGTGCAGCTGTCTGTGCAGTGTTTACTGGGAGGATTATCTGAAGAAGGTAGCAGAATCTGGTGGTACATAGAAGGTAGGTTCTGGTCCATGGCCTGCAGATATACAGGCCTGTACTGAAGTGTGGCCCTTGATGAACGGCACTGTAGCCTGCATTTACCTCCCCTGCCTCCCTGGCTCTTCTGTCTCTGGTCTCAGCTGCCCTTCTCCTGCTGAGGTGGTGAGTATTCTTGATTCCACAGCTCTTGGGAACCCACTCAGTAGTTTCTCAGCGTTTATCCTTTTCTTTTGTTATTAAGCTGGTGTACAGGAGAGAATCTTTACATGCCTTTCCTTATAACTTACTTTGGAGTGTGTGTTATTTCACGAGGAGCACTGTTAGTGTATGCTCGTCCTTGACTATGAAAAGATTCTGTAAGCTCTGTGAGGGAAGCTGGATTTTATTTTCAAAATAATGGGCAGATGGCATAGTAAGAGTGTATTAGTGAAGAGCAATGGTGGTTCACTGGTAGAATTCTCACCTTCCATGTGGGAGACCTGGGTTTGATTTCCAACGGTGCATCTCCTGCATAGCCATCACTCATTTGTCAGTGGAGACTTCCATGTAGAAATGATAATGAACAGGTTTCAGCAGAGCTTGTAGTCTAAGACTAACTAATAAGAAAGGCCAGGCAATCTGCTTCTGAAAATTAGTAATGAAAGCTCCATGGGGCACAATGGTCTAATCTGCAGTCAGTCATGGAGATGGCACAGGACTTGACATTTTTTTCTGTTGTGCGTGATGTTGCCATGAGTTGGGGACTCTTAACAACAATAACATATTGATGGGGTATGAATTGGAGTTGAGGAGATCAATCAGGAGGCTGACGAGGTATTCTTAGGGAAAGAGGTTGGCCAGAAGAAATGGTACTTTGCAGCTCCATACTCTTCCTTTTTAACATGAAACTAAGGTTGACATGATTAGGACATTTATCCATGAGTGGGTCAGTGATCATTGGCGCATGCCAACCATGTCTCTGACACTGTGCAAGGAAGAAGGTGTACAAGGGTGAGTCTTCCCCGGTTCTGCACTCACAGGCGTCGCAGGAGCTTGATGTTAGACGTCCCTCCTAACACTGGTAAAACAAGCTCATCAGCTTTGTAATTATGCATTTCACGCAGGCTTAAATAAGATGGTAGACACGTGAAGTAAGTACAGGATAATTGCTTAAATTTGAAGCAAGATATTTTTCTTATACCCTGTAGGTATTAGTATTTACTAACCCAGACAAATGCCGTATTAAAACTTCTTTATTTGAGTCACTTATTATACACTAAACTTAGCCTAGGAGAAAAGAAGTTATAATAAAAATATCTTCTGTTCAATCCACTTTAATTTTCTCTTCCAGAAATTATTTTCACCCACTTTGTGTAAGAACAGTAAGCATCTTTTTACTGCTTTTAATATTTAGAATATACTTATCATTTAAAAAAAATGACAACAGTATATTACGTATTTTATTTTCCTGTAATCATGTATTTTACAAAGAAAAGAAAAGGAAAAAAGAATTATCTTTGTTTCCCAGATACAACTAATTTATTTTTGTGTGAGTTTTATGGGATTTATATTCTCTCGTTTTGCAGTTAGGATTGCCAGTCAAGCTTGGCTATGTGTTTATGTATTGTGGACCAACTGGGAAAGGGAAGGCAATATTGGACAAGCAGCTGGGGCAATGGGAAAACCTTTGTTGACTCTTCCTCTCTAGTTAGCATGGAGGTGAGGACCCTTTTATGAGCCTCCAAAATAAGTAATAGACAGCATTTGATCATCAAAAGCTGTTTCCCTGGGCTTGTTCTGTTGTGGCACTCCTAAGTAGTCTGCACTTGTGTGGCTGCCGAGTCTGTTCTCTGGATGAATCACAAGCCCCACAGTTGTCTCCTCAGTGGTGACCACAGTGCCTGCCTCGTGGAGGATGCTGGGTAATGTGCTGCCTGACTGAACACAAAATGACAAGTTTTCTCTCACTGTGTCCCTGTGGGAGGATGAGGCACCCTAGGTGATAAAGTTGGGGTTTTTAAAACTGTAAGCATTGTTAGTCATGACCATTAAGGTGCACATAAGTTTTTAATTACTGCTGTGAGGAGAAACCAACACTCTGTCTATCAGTTAGTCCTACTTTGGTGGCTTATATGCAGCTATGATGATGTATGTGGCTATGATGATGGAAACCATGCCACCAGGATTGCACATACCAGCAAGATCATCCATGGCTGCAGCTGAGTTTCCAGACTAAGACAAGGAAGAAAGACCTGGCAAGCTGTTTCCAAAAATTAGCAAATGTAAACTCCATGGCTTACAACAGGATATTATTCAACACAGTGTTGGAAAATGGGTCTCTTAAGCGGGAAGGCACTCAAAATATTATAGTGGCTGCAATAATGGGCTCAAGAAAATCAGCAATCATGAAGATGTTACAAGATTGGGGGCATTGTTTCATCCTGTTGTACGTGGGGTTACCAAGAGTTTGAACCAACTCCATGGCAACTAACAACAACTAAGAAAACTAAATGTCTTAATTTATCTCATGCACTAAATCAGAACACCTGGCCTTTAGTAGCTTCCTGTGATTGGACAGTTCCACCCTGGATAAGCATCGAAGGAGCTCTGGAATCAAACCTCCAAGTTTTCAGTTTCCAAACTTAGCTTCAATTAATTTGCATGAGAGCCATACACATTCACTCACTGTCTCCAGTACATGCCTCCACCTTCCACACTGCCACCTCCGACCACATCTTGCTTCAGCCTCAGAATGTTCTTTCCCCTTTCCTTTTCCTTTACTGGAATTACTCTCCTATCCCATAGATTGTAAGGATTATCAGAGTGAATTCATGCAAAGTGTTTAGCAAGAAACCTGGCACAGAACAAATGCTCTGTGTAAGAATTTTCTCTCACTTGACCAAGCAGAGACTGTAGCCAGTGAACTAGTTTTGTCAGCAGAAATTCACATAGAATAATGAGTCATTCAAATAAAACTTTCATTATTACCTCTCTTTGCTTAGAATCATTTCTGTTGTTCTAATTTAATAATGTCTGTTATTGAATATTGTACTTCCAGAAGAACAAACTAGTCTTAGAAGAGCTATAGCCACAATGCTCCTGATAAGTGAGGATAAGGAAACTTGAGCTTGCTTACTTTGGAGATGTCATGAAAAAAGACAAATCCTAGAAAAGGACAACATGTTTGGTAAAGTAGAGGATCAGCAAAAACTTGGGAAAAAACATTCATTGAGATGAACTGACATAATAGCCACAATAATAGACTCAGACATAACAGCAATCATGAAGGCAGTGCAGTACTGGGCAGTGTTTTGTTCTGTTATGCAGAAGATCGCCATGAGTTGACACTGGCTCAATGGCAGCAACAGGAGACTATTGACAGCTAAACTCATGCACTAGACAGATGAAATATCTTTTGTGTATTTGTTTTCTTTGAAAACAAATTTTTAGCTTTTGAATTCTCTTGGCTTTAGAAGTGTGAGAGGCAGGGCTAAGATGGCAGAGTAGTGAGATGCTTCCTGTGAGCCCTCTAACAACAATGACCCAACAAAACACCAATGAATTGATAAGCTCTGAACATCAAAGGGAAAGTTGAGAAATCAGACTGAGCAGTAGGTAAGAGAGTAGGTCCAGAAGTACCTAGAACTGGCCAGACCTGACCTGGTCGGAATTGGAACCCACAAGCAGAACCATGGCGGCGAGTGTGATGAGGGCAACAGTGGCATTGGGAAAGCATCTACTTAAGCAGCAAAGATCAAGTGGTGGGTAGCCCATGAAATACTCCAAGATAAGTGAAAGATGACATTTGATCATCAGAAGCTAAGTGGCTTACATCTAACCTAGCCCAGAAGGATTTACAACTTTCCTTTTGGATAAACTTCTCTCTCCTTTTTGTCAGCTCTTCTCCTTCCCTTCTCTGCATGGCACTGGAGCCCACTCCAGAGATTGACACATTCTCCAAGTTGAAAATAGGGCCCTTTAAAATTTTCTGGGGCCATTCTCCCAGATTTTGAGAGGGAACAGTTTAACAAATAGGGGAGAAAAAATATGATGGTCCCCTAACCCAGGAATTCAGGGAAGAATCAGTTCCTTTGCCTAGGCACAGGCCTAAGGGGTCCACAGACCTTGAATGCCTCTCACCTCTGCATACAGCATCCATTGTCTAAAGTCCTCCAGCAAAACCTATCTACCCATGTGCTTTAAGGGAGAAGACTACACCTTCTTCACAGATACATACGGTTGTCAGTCTCCTGCTTTTCTCAGAGCCTGTAGCCAGATATTTGTGCCTATACTAATCACCCTAACCCATCTGGGTGAGGAGAGAAAAGCCTGCAACACATACTTAGGAAGTGATGAGCTAGACACCTGAGCTGAACCCATACAAGAAAAATAAGCAAATTCCTGGGCTCACAAGCCTAGTAACAGCTCTAAACATCTGGTGGCAAGACATTATAGTTTCAAAGATGCCAATGATCAAACCAGCTCCCATGACCATCCTATTTGAACCTTAAAAAAAAAAAAACATAGAACACAGTAAGCAAACATAGTGTAAATAAACACAACAACATAGTGATGACTCGGAGATAGCAAACGATATCAGATCACATAAAGAGGCAGACCATAGTGGCTTCAAAACACTTCCAAGACAAAGAAGTAATTTTCCAGATGAAGAGAACTTCCTAGAATTATTGGAGGTAGAATACAGAAGACTAGTTTTGAGAACTCCTCAAGAGATCGGTAAGGAAATCAGGCAAAACAGAGGCAAAGAATAATGATGAAATGAACACGCTGCAAGAAACCATTGAGAGACAGCACTCAGAAATTCAGATGATTAATAATAAAACTTCAGAATTAGGCTCAACAGAAAGTCAAAGGAGTGGAATTGAGGCAATAGAAGTCAGAATTAGTGAGAATGAAGATAAAGCACTTGACACCAACATATTTGAGGAAAAAATCAGATCAAGATATTAGACAAGAAGAAATACTAAGAATTATGGGGAATAATCTGTGAGTGATGGGAGTACCAAAACAGAAGATAATGAAAAATGCAGAGAGAATTGTTGAATGCTTGTTGACAATAAACTTCCCTGATATCATGAAAGATGACAAGATAATCTGCCCTTGATGCTTAATGAACTCCATACAAGATATATCCCAAAGGACTCCAAAGCATATTATAATCAAACTTGCCAAAACTAAAGAAAAGGAGACAATTTTAAAAGTGGCTAAGGGATAAACCAGAAATACAGAGCAGAATCGGTAAGACTAAGTTTGGTCTACTCAGCAGAAACCATGCAGGTAAGAAGGCAATGGGATGAAATATATAAAAACTTGAAGGAAAAACGTTGCCAGCCAATAGTTATATACCCAGCAAAACTATCTCACAAATATGGTGGCAAAATTAGAACATTGCCAGATAAATAGAAATTTAGAGAATTTTCAAAAAAGCAAACCAAAATTACAGGAAATACTAAAGGGAGTTTTTCAGTTAGAAGACCAATAACAATAGACAAAATCCAAGACTAGAATGCAAGACAGAGAAACTGGATATCAAGCCCAATAGAGAAATCAAAAAGAGATTAAAGCCAAAATACTGAAAATAGAGAGACAGAAATGTCAATATGTAAGACAACATTTTAGTGAAAAAGAGAGATTTAAAAAATGTAGTTATAAATCTTTCATGTATGTAAAGAGCAAGTCAAGGTGATACAAAGAAAGGAGTAGATTAAATTTATAAAATAGTGGTAAATATTAAGGTAACCTCTAAAGAAGTTAACAATCCTATCAGAATCAAAAGCCAGAAAGATATGATGTCTCAGCAAACAGGAAACAAACAACAATAAAAAAAGGTAAAATGAAAACATGCATAGAAAAATGACTCAACACAGACAATGAAGTGGAACAAAAGAATGGCAAGAATGCACCAAAAAAGGCATCAAAATGACAGCACTAAATTCATACATATCGGTAATTACTCTGTAAATGAATAAATGCACTAATACAGAGATGGGGAGTGACAGAATGGATATGTGTTGCCTACAACAGACACATGTTAGATTTAAAGACACAAACAAACCACAACTCATAGGATGTAAAAATGTGTAAAGCAAACATTAAAAAAAAAAAAAGGAGTGGCAATGTTAATTTCTGACAAAATAGACTTTAAAATCCACTATAATGGACAAGGAACAACACCATATAATAACTAAAGGGTAAATACATCAGGAGAGCACAAACATAATAAAAATTTATGCACCCAGTGGTAGGGCTAATAGTTACATAAAACAAAGTCTAACAGCACTGAAAGGAGAGGTACAGAGCTCCATGATAACAGCAGAGGACTTCAACATATCATGTTCAGTGAAGCACAGAATATTCAAAAAGAAGCTCAGTAAAGTCATGGAAGATCTAAATGCCACAGCCAACTCAATCTCAGAGACACACAGAATAATCCACTGCATAACAGCCAAGTATATTCTCTTCTCCAAAACACATGGAACATTCTCTAGAATAGTCCACCTGTTAGGCTATAGAGCAAGCCTTAACAAAATCCAAAGCAAAGAAATACTGCAAAGAACTTTTTCAGACCAAAAAGCCATGAAAGTAGAAATCAGTAACAGAAGAAAGGAAAGAGAGAAAATCAAATACATGGAAACTGAACAACATTGGTCAAAAACTACTGGGTTGTAGACAAAATTAAGGATAGAATAAAGAACTCCACAGTATCAAATGAGAATGAAAACACAAGCTATCAGAACCTTTGGGACACAGCAAAGAGCAGTGCTCGGAGGTCGATTAATTTCAATGAATGCGTATATTTGTACAGGAAGGAAAGGTGTAAACCAATGCATTGACCCTACAACTCAAACATGTAGGAACAGAGTGCTGAAAAAACCGTTGGGTGACAGAAGAAAGCAAATAATAAAAATTAGAGCAGAACTAAATGTATTAGAGAACAGAAAAATGATTGAAGGAGTTAATGAGACTGACAACTGGTTCTTTGAAAAGATCAACAAAATCAATAAACCATTGGCCAAACTGACAAAAGAAAAACAGAAGAGAAATCAAATAATCTGAATAAGAAATGAGATGGGCAGTGTCACAACAGACCCAACTGAAATAAAGAAAAAGAATCATAAGAGATTACTATGAAAAAGTGTACTGTAACAAATTGGAAAACCTAAAAGAAATGAACAATTTTCTAGAAACATGCTGCCTACCCAAACTAATACAAACAGAGGTAGAACAACTAAAGAAGGCTATAACAGAAGAAGAGTCTGAAAAGGAAATTTAAAAAACCCTGATGGCTTTCACTGGAGAATTCCATCAGACTTTCAGAGAAGAATAAATACCACTATTACCAAAAGTGTTTCAGAGCATAGAAAAGGATAGAATATTCCCAAACCCATTCAATGAAACCAGCATAATCACTATAGCAATACATTGAATTTTGTGTATAGACACCACAAAAAGGAAAATTACAGATTAGTATTTTTCATAAACTTAAACACAAAAATCAACAAAATTCAAGCCAGTAGAATTCAACAGCCAATCAAAGAAATAATGCACTATAATCAAATGAGATTCATACCAGGTAGGCAGGGATGTTTAAAAAAAAAATCAAAAACAAACACTAAAAAATAATCAGTGTAATTAACCACATAAATAAAACAAAGGACAAGAATCACTTGATTTTTATCAATTGATACAGAAAGGACATTTGATAAAGGCCAACACCCATTCATGTTAAAAAGTCTAAGCAAAGTGGGAATAGAAGGGAAATTCCTCAACATAATAAGGGGCATCTATGTAAGGCCAACAGCCAGCATCCTAAATGGAGTGATTCCGAAAGCATTTGCTTTGAGAAGGGAAATCAGACAAGGATACCCTTTGTCATTATTTTTATTCAGCATTGTGTTGGAGGTTGTAACACAGCAATCAAGAAAGATAAAGAAATGAAGGGCATTCAGATTGGTAAAGAAAAAGTATCTCTGTTTGCAGATGATAGGATCTTATACATAGAAAAGTCTATAAAGAATCCATTAAAAAAGAAAAAAAAAGCTACTGGACCTGATAGAATAGTGCAACAAACTATCAGGATACAAGATAAACATACAAAATCAGTTGGATTCCTCTACACAACAAGCAAAATATCAGAGGAAATCACTGAATCAGTGCCATTTACAGTAGCCCCCAAGAAGATAAAATATATAGGAATAAATATAACCAGAGATATAAAAGACCTATACAAAGAAAACTACAAGACACTGTGGCAAGAAACCAAAGTGAGATTCACGTAAGTGGAGAAAACTACTTTGATCATGAATAGGAAAACTCAACACTGGAAAATGTGTCTTCTACCCAAACTAGTATACAGATGACAATACAATTCCAATCCAAGTTCCAGTGGTATTTTTAATGAGATGAAGAAACAAATCACCAACTTCATATAGAAAGAGAAGACATCCCAGATAAATAAGGCATTAATGAAGAAGAAAAACAAAGTAGGAGGCCTCACACTACCTGACTTAAAAACCTATTACACTGTCAGAATAGTCAGAACAGACTGGTTCTACTATAATAACAGATACATAGATCAATGGAATAGAATAGAGAATCCAGACATCAAGTCATCCACCTGTGAGCAGCTGACATTTGACAAAAGCCCATAGTTGTAAAATAGGGAAAAGACAGTCTCTTTAACAAACAGTGTTAGCACAAGTGGCTATCTCTCTCTTAGCTATGCACAAAAACCAACTCAAAATTGATCAAAATCCTAATCATAAAATATAAAATGATAAAGATCTTGGAAGTAAAAAAAGGGACAATGCTGGAAAGCATGATACACGTCATCAACAGAATATGAAACATTACTGACAGTGTACAAACACCAGAGGAGAAAATACATTACTGGTCACTCCTAAAAATCATACACTTACGCTTATCCAAAGACGTCATTAAAAGAGTAAAAGACAACCTATAGATTGGGGGAAAAAAATTAAATATAGTAAATCCAGTCAGCAGCTAATCCCTAAAATATACAAGATAATGCCAAGACCTCAACAACAAAAAAACAAATAACCCTGTTAACAAATGGGTAGCAGATATGAACAGGCACTTCACCAAAGAGGACATTCAGGCAGTTAACAGATAACGTGAGGAAACTCTCATGATTATTAACCCTTAGAACAATCCAAATCAGAACTACAGTGAGATACCATCTCACCTCAACAAGACTGGCATTAATCCAAAAAACACAAAAGAATACATGTTGTAGAGCTTTAGAGAGACTAGAATACTTACACACAGCTAGTGGGAAGGTAAAATGTAAACACGTTTTGGAAATTGATTAGTTTCTTTTTGAAAAACTGGAAATAGAAATATATGCTCCAGCAGTCCCACATGAGATATACCCTAGAGAAATAAGAGCTTCCACATAAATACATGAGGACTGCCAATTAAGTTCTGAACTCATCCTGTAAGAGGTACTCATTGCTGAATATCTCTAGTCTTTGAAGTACTCCCCTTGGGAAGCTGTGCACCAACATCAGTGCCTATTTCACCCTTCAAAGCAGTTTTGGAACTCTTTTTCTGGCCATCAAAGCCTTGATGTCCTGAATGTCATCAAAATATCTTCTTTCAAGATTTCCTTTATATTTGGGTAAAGAAAGTCATTGGGGGACAGATCAGGTGAGTAGGGAGGTTGTTCCAATATAGTTATTTGTTTACTGGCTGTCATGGATTGTACTGTGTCTTCCAAAAATAAATGTATTGGTTTGACTTGGCTATGAGTCCTGATATGGTACTGTTTCTCCCATGTGTTGTGAATCATGCCTCAGTGATGCTGATGAGGGAAAACGGACAGCGGTTGTGTTGGTGAAGCAGGACTCAGGTTACCAGCTGTGGGATATAAGCAAGAAATGTGAACAGGGTAAGTTTGGGAACCTCATGCTACCAAGAAGGCAGCACTGAGGGCTGAGCACGTCCTTTGGACCTGAGGTTCCTGCATTGAGATGCTCTCATTAAGTTTGGACTCAACCTACTGGACTATGATAATCTCTCTTGTTGAGTGCACTTGTAACTCATAAATGCATTTGCGGCTTACTGGACTGTGACAATAACATGTTTCTTCATGAAACCATCCACTCAGGGTATTTTCTGTTAGAGCAGTACCAGGTGACTAAAACACTGGCTAAAAACTACCTCACAGATAGCTATAAAATTAAGTTCATGAACTTGTCACAGTGCACAATGGTCATTCCAGAAAGAGTTTCAAAATTGCTTTGAACGGTGGACTAGGCACCAGCATCGGTGCTTAGCTTCCCAAGGAGAGTACTTCGAAGGTGACTGTAGTGATATCCAGAGATGAGGTATGTAACACCTAGAACAATTAAGTTCATGGACTTAATTGTCAGACCTGGTATACATGCACAGCAATGTTTACCAGAGCATTGCTAACAATAGCAAAAAGATCCAGCCAATCTAGATGCCCGTCAATGGACAAATGGGTAGACAAACTGTGATCTGTTCATACAATGGACTGTCTAAATGCAATGATAGAGAACAACGATGAATTTTGGAAATATAACATGGAGGAATGTGGAGGGCATTACACTGGGTGAAATCAGTCAGTTCCGAAAGGTCAAATGTTGTATGAGACCACCATTGTAAAGACTCAAGAAATGGTTTAAAGACATAAGAAAGTATTCTCTGATTGGTACCAGGGTGGGGAGGTAGGAAAGAGGGTTATTCACTAATAGTATAATAGACAGGAATTATTTTAGGTGAAGAGAGGGTTAACACATTGTAGAGGATGAGTTGGTACAGTTGAACTAAGTCCTAAGCTAAGATGTTTCCTAAATACAACAAAACACTTCCGGGGATGGAGTAGCAGTGGTGTGGGTCTGGGGACCATTGTTTCAGAGGACATCTAGGTTAAGTGGCGTAACAAAATTTGTTAAGGAGATGTTCTACATCCCATCTTGGTGACTGGCATCTGTGATCTTAAAATCTAACAAGTGGCCGTCTGAGAAGCATCAATAGTCTCAACTCACCTGCAGCAAAGGATAATGAAGAACATCAAAGACACAAGGAAAACACAAACCCAAGAGACAGTAAGGGACACATAAACCAGGGACTACAACAACATGAGACTAGATGGTGCTCAGCCACCACCACTAATGACTGCCTTTACAGGGTACTCAACAGAGAGTCCCTGATAGAGTGGAAGAAATGTGGAGTGCACAATATCCACTCTAGTAAAAACACCAGGTTTGGTGGTCTGACAGACTGGTGGGTTCCCAGAAGACATGGTCCCTGGACTGTCAGCCGAGAACTCAAACCCTTCTAGAAGCCAACTCCTCAGACAGAGTTTGAACTGGTCTGTAAGACATAAAATGATACTGGTGAAGAGTGTGCTTCTTGGCATAAGTAGATACAGGATACTAACTAGGCACCTCCTGTCTGGAGGTGAGATGAGAAGGCAGAGGGGGACAGGAACTGATTGAATGCACATCAGAAATATAGGGTGGAGAAGAAGAGTGTGCTGTCACAGTGTGGGGAGAGCAGCTAGCGACACATAAAAAAGTGTATGTAAGTTTTTGTATGAGAAACCGAGTCTAAAGTTTCACTTAAAACACAATGAAAAAAATAAAAAGATATGTGAAAAATACTTCTCAAGTCAAGAATTTCTTCTTTACATTTATGTGTGTATGTTCAGCACACAGCTTAACTGATTTTAACTGTCCGTTGCTGTCTCAGGTTGTGATGATGAGACACTGAGATAATCTCCCGTTACAGTTTTTTTTAAAGTTGATGCTTAACATTCTGTCCCTTTGGGACTTAAAACTGAAGAACCAAAATAAAAGAAGTGGCAAGCATAATTATTTGAAACATTGCCTCTCAATATGTTTTCATAGATTCAGATCCCTTACATCAATCTTAAATTTTTTGGACAGAGGATTATAAATACTCTTCACATTCCAGATCTGAATGCTTTGTTTCTGTTCTTGTTGTTTTTCCTTATTTTGTGGATTCATGAAGCCTGGGGGTAAGAAGGGTGATAAATGCAGAAGGTGTAAATAGCAGATAATGATACTTTTTCTCAAATTTAAGAAAAGACTTCATGAATTAGTCTTATCAAAGCCAAACTTATTCCAGAAAAATGAACAAAGAGCCTTTAGAAAGTGAAGAGAAGCCAGGCGATAAGTTCTAGAACAATAAGTGCAGATGTCCCAGTACTAACACCTCTGGTTTTCTTGGTTAAGTAAAGAGGAAATAAGGTCAGAGTCTTAGAAACACTGCTAATTGGCTTGATGTCATGGAAGGAAATTTCCCTGGTTATTTCTATTGTGGTAAGTCTACCCTGAGTATAAGAACTGAAACCATCTTTCTCTTTTGAGATCACTAAGAACACTATGAAATCACTAGCTTCCCAGCCATTTTCTGTAAATTTTTTGGCTTTCTGGTGGCAGTCTCTATAACTTGGTGAGAAGACTGGATATCCCAGGGCACTGTAGTGAAACGTAAGTTTTAGCACTATTGGGAGTCAATCAGAATCAACCTCAAAGATCAGATGGAAAGGTAGGGAAATCACAGTCAATGTACGGATGAGCTCAAGGCCTGAGCCTTGCCCCACAGGGTTGAAGAAGCTTCTTTTGGTTAATCTGAAGTCTCCATTGAAGCCTGAATTTGCTTTACTTCCTGCTATTTCATAGGTCATCATTCTCATGTGTGGCTGCCTGACAGCTGACTGTTTCATTACCCAAACCACCACTAGTGCTTCAAAACAAAAGAAACTATCATAGGTTTGGAGAAGGATGCCAACCTGTGTTTGTTTTTTCAGCTAAAGAGTCTTCTGATTTTTGTAAGACGTAGTGATTGTAAAAGTAAAAAATAAAGTTCAACAGCTAGGGCTGTGTTGTTCTTGTAGGTAAGAAAGGCTATGTTTAAGATGTTTGATATGTGATTACTTTTCTTCAAATCAGTGAATTGATACTTTGGCAGATTCTTTTGTGGTTGTGGAGGGAACCTAAAATTAACCCTACTTTATCTGATTTTAGTTAATGGTGGTTGTGCATATGGCAGATGAGCCATCCTCACCAAAATAGGTAAAGGGAAATGGCTTTTCTAGGTGTTATTTCTTGACCTATTCCATGAAATTGATCTATCATGGGGTGGGGGGTAACTTGACAAATGTGTAGGAAAATGTCAATAAAACTTATTTCCTATTATTTCTGGTTCTATACTGTGGAAGAGTATGACTTTTTAGTCTATGTCAGACATTTTCCCAAAGGATTTTGTATTAAAGCATTTACTCTTTTGGAAAATGTTAATGTAAACTACAGGGACTTTTCTTTCTGTTTTCTTCATAAGATTTTATTGTGCTGTTGGGGAAAGTTTATACAGTAAGTTAGTTTCCTGTTCGACAGTTTACACACCAATGGATTACTGATATTTGCTACATTTTTCACATGTTTCAGTTTGTTAAGCTTGATTGTAATATGTCTTGGAGTTTTTCTTTTGGGGTTTATATTGTGTGGCATTCAGTACGCATCTTGGATATCTGTGTTCTCTTCTTTCATAATTTCAGCAAGTCAGCAACAGTACTCTCTGACAGCAAGTGAACAGCAATACTCTGTGTTTCCAGTTAATCATAGATTGTTCCTCTTGATTCTATCACATGTTTCTTAACACTTCTTCATTTTTATTGCTTCTTTTCTCTGATTTATACTCATAAATACAGGTTTCAGTAGGTCTGTCTTCCAAGTCCAAAAGTCTGTTTTCCATTTGTTCAGTTCTGTTCTCTTGGCTTTGAGTTTTGTTTTCTAATTCTTTAATTTTGTTATTGGTCTGTTGGATTTTAGACTGCTGGTATTCCATCAGTTCAAGCAGCTTGCTTAATTTTTCGTTTTTCTCTGCTGAGTTTTGTATAATGTCTAGGAGGGCTCTGTATATAATTCTTTAGTACTTGACCTCCGGAAGTTTCAGAAAACCTTCGTCTGGGAAGTTCTTTGGTGCTTTCTTTTGAGAGCTTTCTGGAGCCATGGGTGGATTTTTCTTTAAGTGTCTGGCCAAGGTTTGTTGCTTTTTGGGCATCTAGAGGTTGTTTAGTTTCTGTGGTGTTGCCTTAACAGAAGTTGAAGCACAGTCTGAAAAGAGAGTTGATCACCAGTCACCTCTGTGTACTCCAGCGACTGGGCTCAGTGAAATCTCTGGGGTAGTAAGCTTTACCTCCTGGCTGGCAGAGGTACAGCCCTACCTATGGAGTCACTCGGGGAGCTGTCAGCTGACCCTATTTTATGGGTCAGTAAAGACTGGAGGAGATACTGTCAGGCTGTACCACCGTAGGTAGTCTTATTTTGAAAGGTAAAAGCTATCTGATAGCTTCCAAAATCAGTCAGGCGGTCAAGGGTACAAGCCCCTCTTTCCAGCTGGCCATGGAGGCACCTTTACGTGTGTCCCCAGATGCTGTGATGTAGTTCAAAGTACAGAAGAGCTACTATCCTGCTGTCATTTGCTGTCAGTCCCCACCTGTAAGGCTACCTTGTGTTAAAGACAGCTTTTCTTCTGGGAAAGTGATCCCCAGGCTGGCACTGCCTCCCAGCCTGAGAATTAGCCAGTGCTGAGGCCTCCATCTGGGTAACTCCGCCTCCAGGCAAACAAGATAGCATCTTGTACAAGGTCTCCTGCACACTGCAAAATAGCCGAAACAATAGTGGAGGTTTGGAAAGAGAAGGTGGAGGGGCTGAGGTGCTCAGAGTCCAGAGCCAGGCTCTCAGAATGTGGCCATTCCACCCATTGATCATGTCAGCAGTGCTGCTAAGCTTTGCTGCCAGTTAAGCCCAATCGCCACCGCCCGCTAACAAAAAGAAAAAAAAAGTTAAAAATGGCAGTTACCTTCAGTCCATGAGAACTGGCCATTCAACAAGGGTGGGGGGCAGCAAAAGAGAAGAATTTTCCTGTTCATTGGCATGTAGTCCACATTGACAGCTCTATGTCATGTCCTAGGGCTCACTGGGTGTCTGGAAGGCCCTGTGTAATTATTAATCCAGGCCTCAGTTTTCAGAGGGAATTAAGGAGACATGTGTCTAGTCTGCCATCTTGACTCTGCCCTCCTACATTTTAACATGTGTCAGTATTGTCTACATGTGTTCTGGTTGTTCCATTTCTAGTGCTCTCGTGTCCCTGCCCACTTGTCTTCTCATCTTTGCTTTGGATTAAATGTTGATCTTTTGAACTCTCAAGTTTTTTTTTTTTTTTTTTTGGTAGAGCATAGATCTAATGGGTAATATCCTTTATTTTATGTACCACTTTGCTTTTCTGCTTAAAGGTGATCTCATGGGACAGTTTTGATTCAAATTTAAAAGGCATCTCAGAGTGATAGTCTCAGGGAGTCCTCTAGTCTCAGGTGGTTCAGCTTATCTGGACTTCTATAAACAGTTGAGTTTCATTCTCCATGTTTCTGCCATTCTAGCCAGGATCATCTATTGTACTCTGGATCAGATTGCTCAGCAGAAACTCAAAGACTGGAATAAAATATATTCCTGTATGTATTTGCCAGGCAGGTTAGCTCACATTTCTGAGCCCCTGTTTCCTCCATCTAAAAAGTGGGAAGAATAAAGTCTACTTTGCATGACAGTTGTGGGGTTTAAAGGCAGGGTGAGTGAAGCACCTGTCACAGTAGGAATTTAATACATGAAGTTGTTATGATGGTTCTTTTAGTACTGATAGCCGGCTGCTATTGAGTCACCTCAAACTCATGGTAACTTCATGGACACTACAATGGTGTTGAGCAGACCAACAGTCTTGAAGATGACATTGGATCAGGCAGTGTTTTCCTCTGTTCTACGAGGGGGCAGTGTAAGTGGGAGCCAACTTCATGGCACCTAACAACAAACAAGAAAACTAAGTGTCAGAGTAAAACTATGCCCCATAGAAGTTCCACTGGCTTGTTGTGCAGAAATAGATCACCAGGACTTTATTCCACAGCTACTCCGTGGATGGGTGCAAACCTCCAACCTTTTGATTAACAGCAGAGTACTATAACTGTTCCATCCAGGGAGTCCTTACAGTAGTAACAGTAGACACTGTTTCACTGACTTTGTTACGGCAGTACTAATGGTAGTAGTATGAATGCCTTTCTCTTTGTTCTCCGTGAGTCCTTTGGCTATTTTTATGCAGGAAGAAAAGAGAGACATTGAGTTCTCTCACTTTTAAAGTGTAATATCTGATTCCTGTGATAGTTAACATAGTTGAGGTGTTCTGTAAATACGATACTTAAAGATTCCTTGTGGTTTGAATCATGGAAATGCAGTGATGTATTACACCTACAAGACCAGGTGTTGCAATATCTTATTCACAGACTTAAGTCTTTGAAAGAAGTGAATCATTTGCAACTGCAATTATTGTTGTTTCCAAAGGAGTCACTACAGTGTTCCTACAAAATATCAAACTACATTTATCAGTATATTGGTCAACAATAACAGTTATCATGTAATTTTAACAATGGCAGTTTCCTTATACTCATAATTTTTTTTTTTTATTTCTGACCTTTTCTTCTTGGTGACTTGCAGTTGTAATCTTTGTCTCAGTGGCATTTGTCTTCTGTACCTCATAGAGTACATTTTCTAGTCTATGTGTTAATATCAAGCACCAGTGCAAATTGATCACATCAAAACTGTAACGTGAAGAAGAAATTGGAGAGCCTCTTCTTTTCATGATATGGTAATGAACATGGCTTAGATCATGGCATATAAGGCTAGGCTGAGCAAGTGAGTCAGCACTTTGGGGAACTGAGTCTTCTCAGGAGCGTTAGATGGGAGGTATTGATTTAGAAAAGCAGCCATTTGGCCTCTAGTAGTCCTGGGAAAAAGGAAGAGAATTTGAATGGGAACATAGCCTCATGGGGGCAGTCACAGATGCTTGCCAGCTTGGAGGGTTCCAAAAAAGTAAGGGGGGTGGGGGTAAGAATCACAAATGAGCTGTGTGAAGGGGTGGGTAGTTTTTGAAAATATCCTAATATGCAATCAGAAAGAGCATTTCTGCTGAGCTATTTGGAAAGCAATAGGACTTACATTAGACATTGAATACCTTTGGGCTAGTTGGTTACAGAGAAGGTTTGCTGGGGTGTGGGAGGAGAACTAAATATTTCCCACACTATTCCTGGGTCTTACACTGTGGCTGCTCCTCACCATAGGATGGGGTGATTTGGAAGACATTAGAAAAGTATTTCTTTTTCTTTAGAAAAGCCACAAAGCAGCATCTAGAAAGTACTATTCAGGTTAGACAGAGCTGTAAGAAATACTTCATACAGAAACAGACAGTAGAACACACTGGTTTCTCCCTTGATAGCTTTTCAAGGGCATATGGTCCCATGTATACTGCTACCCTGACAACCACACCCCTGCCAGACCGGAGGACCTCAAGCTTGTGAGTGCTGGCTTCTCCATGGCAAATCTGCAATGTACTTGGGAGTCTGAGGGGTGTCACTGAGTTGAGCTTTTAATGGACAGATGAACATGTCATTGAAATGTTCCTGTGTTTGCAAGTAATTGGTGCCCTAATTCTATCCTAATTGACAGCATCAGCATCAAGCCCACATGCATAAAACGATTCAACTGCCTTCCACCCCCAGCCTTACAGATGGCTCATGTAGCTCAGGCCGACGTGAGTGCATTAATTGATTGAAGAGTATGGGAAACCCTCGTGTGCCTGATATGTTGTGAAAAGATGCTTTGTGATATGTGACTAGAAGCTTCTGAAAGGTCCGTTTCTCTGTAATGGAGCAAGGAAAAAAGGGGGGTGGGGAAAGGAAAGAGCTCTTTGATTTCCCTACCCCTAAATATCAGAAGGGAAAGAGAGGGATAGCTGTTGTTGAGTTGCTTTCTGACTCACAGTGACCTTGTGTACAGCAGAACAGAACCTTCCTGGTCCTGCATCATGCTCACAATCACCGGCATGTTCTAGCCTGTCATTGAGGCCACTGTGCCAATCTATGTCACTGAGGAGCTCCCCCACCCTTGCCGGCTGTCTGCTTCACCAAACATGATGTCCTCCTCCAGTGGTTGATTCCTCCTGATGACATGTCCTAAGTAAGCGATTGGAATAATGTTCCCTTGTGATCTATAAGATTTTCACTGGCTGCTTTTCAGAAGTAGGAGAACACATTTTCTCCCTACTCTTAGTTTGGAAGCTCCATCCTCAGTGACCCTGTTGGTATTTAAATGACAGTGGCATCACTTTCAGCATCATAAAAATACTTGAGCCACCACAGTATGACAGACTGACAGGGTGGTTGGCGGAATGTCAGTACAGTGTGTTGGAAAAGGTCCTGGGCTTATAATCAAAGACTTGCATTCCAGTCTGTTTTGGCACTTTGTGAAGTTGTGTGTGTGATGTTGAGAGAGTGAGGTTTCACCTGGCTCTGTGCTGGGCTCTTCAGCAAACGTTGTGTTTAATACTAAAGCTATCAATTTTTTGTTTCCCTTTGAATAAACTAGTCAGATGAAGAATGAGTAGGTAATGACATAAAATATGGGTCTACAATAAAATAATATAAAAATAATGAAATAATAGATACTGTTTTCTGAGGATTTTCTGTGGAGCAGGCATGTGATATATAGGATACATGTTAAATACTTTACAAATAAAAAGGGTCTTCCAATAAAGATGCCATATTTTTGATGGCTCATGATGGCTGTATTTGTGAAGATATAGCAGCCATATTTATCATATTTTTTAATTAGTCTTGACAGGTAGCCATGAAAATTTACACAATTCCACAACACGTAAAAATTATTAAAGTGCAGTTTACCATGTGAATTACCATCCTACTGACAGAACAACTTGATGTTTAATCAAAACTTAGAGACAGCTAGATCTGTTGCCAATGAGACCACTCCAGTGTATCAGTGAACCACACATTCCGATGAAAACATCACCACTGCTTGTCAAGAGTCCATCCCAGTCAATTTCTCACTGCACACAGCAATTGAGCCTTTTGTTGACCACAATTTGGTGAATTTTGCATCTAGACTTGAAGATTTACCCTTACAAAATTGTTTTAACTCAAGAACTGAAGACCAGTGACCATAGATGGTGTTGTACATTTGCTGACTGGGCTCTGGAGCAATTGGAAGTTGACCATGCTTTTGGTGGAGAAATCATCTTTGGTGACGAGACCCACCTTGGACGAATAAAACCGGTTTTGTTAACGAATGAAACTGTCACACTGGGAACAATGAGGTTCCACTGGTCATGAACATTCCCTTCATCCCCCCGGATTCACCAGTTGGTGTGGACTTTGGGCTGGCAGAATCACTGTCTCTTAGTTTTTCCAAGATGAATGAGGAGAGGCTGTGACTGTCAATGGTGAAAGATAGTGTGCTATGGTAATGGATTCTTTTGGGCCCCATTTGAAAGATGGCATGGTGGCCGTTTACCTAAAGTCCTTTTCCCCACATGATGCCATCAACTATACTTCAGAAGAGTAAAACAATTAAAACTCTATCACTTGTACAACTTGTTTTATTTAAGTTCAAAGACAAGACACCCCTGTTTCCCACTTTTTCCTATCTCATTTCGTCCTATAGTAGCCTGATGGCAGCTGATAAATCTTAGGTGTCCAAGCTCTTCAAGATGGTAGTATAGGTGGTTGTGGAAATCTAAATCCAAATTTACTTTATTCTGAATTCCCTCTCTTATCGCTCAACGTGTCTGTATTTCAGCTCATTAGTACTATTTTGAAGAACATACTCATACATTTTCCTGAAGTAATGAAGGCGCCCTGGTCGCACAGTGGTTAAGCATTCATCTGCTAACTGGAAAGTCAGCAGTTTGAACCTGCTAGCTACTCTGCAGAGAAAGATTTGGTGGCAATCTACTTCCACAAAGATTTACAGCCTTAGAAACCTGATGAGGCAGTTCTTCTCTGTCCTACCAGGTCATTATGAGCTGGATTTGGCTCGATGGCAGCAGATTATGAAGTAATGAATAATAAAGTCATTAGCAATTTGTAACCATTCTGTGCCGTTTTACCAGTTGCTGTTGAGTCCAACTCATAATGACCCTCTGGGTGTAAGAGTATAACTGTGACCTGCAGTTTTCATGGCTGTGTCCTTTCAGACATAGATCTCCAGGCCTTTCTTCCCAGGTACCCTGGGTGGACTTGAACCTGCAAACTTTCAGTTAGCAACTGAGCATGTTAACCAAATGCATGTTTACACCATCCCGAGACACCTCTTCAGTTTTAAGGACTACACTTGTCTTTCATGTTCTGAAGGGAGATATTTTGCATTTCACCTTTATGAGGTCATCCTTTTTTCCTTTACCCGCTCTTCTGTCCAGTACTGACTCCTGTCTGCTGGGCTCCAGAGGTCACTTAACACAGCTCCTAAATTTGTCCTTTTTAGAAGTTTTTTTTTTTTTTTTAAATCTGTAGCATCAAAGTGACCTACAGATGAAACTCTTGTGATTCTGGTGCAGGCACACTTACGGTACTGTGTTCTAAGTCCTGGCATTTTTAAAACCTCAGAAAATCTCTTCTTTATGCAGCTACTGTCTCATCAAGTGTTTCAAATATGCTATTGAACTTCTCTTGAAAAAGGGGATCTGTAAGTCACAAAATGGCTCTAGACCTCCTGAAAAAGGGCCTTTGTAGCTGTGATCTCCTTTGATCTGTTGCTCATGGGAAGACTGTCTTCTCCAGGATGTCTGATATCAGAGAGGAACTAGACACCACCGCACATGGCTGAAGTCTTAGGCAGACAATAATTTTGAAGAAAATTATTTTTTAATAATCAGCTAATGTATTAACACTAAATTAGGTGATACACTCTTATTTTCCTAGTCACAAAGATTGACTTTTCTAGTGGGTGAGTGCTTAAACTGTTTCCACAGCCAGTGTCTCTGAGCCTCTTTTGGAAACAAAAAAATGCCAGACCAAACATGTTGCTGTCAAGTCGATTCCAACTCATAGCAACCCTTTGGGACAAAGCAGAACTATCTCACAATTTTCAAGGAGAGCCTGGTGGATTTGAACTGTTGACCTTCTGAATAGCAGCTGAACTATTACCCACTATACCACCAGACTCTCTTCTAGGTCGGTTTCACACTGCAAGCCATCTGTTTTGCTGTCTGTGCACAGTGCCCTCGGGCCTGTGATTTGTTCAGATTTTTCAGTGACATTAAAAAAATTGTATGCTAAGTTGATTGTAAGATGTGGGGTTCTTGTTTTGTTTTGTTTTCTTTCTCCTTCTGTCTTTCCATCACTCATCTCAAATACGTGTTGGAGAAACCAGCAGTTGATCTCAGACACCTTCTTGAGTGTTCAGTAAATCACTTTGGGCTCACTAACTGCTTTTCTGCAGATCTCAAAGCATTTTGAGACAGTCTGATTTAGTGACTTCCTTTGTTTGTCTCTCACCTGGTTTTTGCCAGTAATCATCTCAGACTTTATATGGAATGTCTCTACTTTTACAGTGTAGGTTTTTTTGTTTTTTTGTTTTTTTTTTAAGATCTGAAACAAGAATGACTCAGTGACATGAACAGGTCTCATACACTAGTATTATGGCTGTACCACTTTCTGACAAGATCCCAGACGCACGCCTCCAGAAGGGCATGCTGCCACTGCCCTGACCGTCACGTAAAGGTCATCTCTTCTGGGTTTGGGGGCCAGGGTAATCTGGACGACTAGAATTAAATGGAAGTCCAGTTTGCTGTCACTCAGCCACGAGTCAGGGAGTGATCAGCGTGTCTGGGCTTGGAGTTAGGAAAGTTCTGAGCAGTCAGCTGGAAAGAAGGGCCTGGAGCACGGCCCTCTGCCTGGCTCCATTCCAGTACTTTCCTTCTCCCCTGAGCTGCTAACGTCACAAAGGGCAGAGGAGCAATAAACCATCACCATGCAGGCCCGTGGTAGCTCTTAACAGACATTCTGGGAAATACCGTTCAAGAAATACTGTTGCACAATGGAATTAATTTACACAGGTAACTCATAGGACCCGAGTTTTTATTATTTCTTTAATGTCGTAAAATTTCCATGACTTAAGCACCTGGGAAAGCCATTGAGCCTAACTAGGTATCCCGTCAGACAGGCCTAAAGGAGAGCAGATGGAAATTCTGAGGGTGAAAGAAGAACAGATGGGAGCTCTGCAGGTGAAACTTGAACTTGAGTATTTCAGAGTTCACATTGCTGAACATAAAATCCCATTAAACACATTCTGATAAAGAGTTAAACTGACAAGCTGCTTGGTGACCTCCCTCCTTATGAATTTCCAATGGCACTGAGCTGTCAACAATTTCTGTGGCAGGGGTTAAAAAAGCACTTCCTGAAGGTAGACCTGCTCATTGGCAAATGGCAGACTGTGAAGCTGTGCTTCCTCTACCTGGGACTGCGTGAAGGCGGCAGTGCAGCTATAAACAGGGAGACAGGGTTTAGCCTCTTTCTTTTTTAGCCGGTTGCTGGCCTCTCCCTGTAATTTCCCTGTCTCCATTTAGACAGCTATGTGCCCGCAGAAAGCCCTCAGGAGGCAGGAGAGGCCAGGCAGGCTGACCGGGGCCCTGGCTGGTCGGAAGCTTTTGGGTTTTGAGGAGATGTCACCTCACCCTTCTGTGAAAGAGACCAGGCTGTCTGACACAAGTACGGTCAGGGCACGCTGGGGCTGGCATCAGGGTGGTGGTTTCTGGTGCCAGCTTCACCACCTCCTCTTTCTTCAGTGATACAGAACTCAGTGATATAGAACTCTGCAGACAGGAGGAGACAAGCCAGCCAAGTGCCGTCGAGTCGGATCCGACTCGTGGTGACCCTAGGGGCCAGGGTAGAACTGACCCCCAGAGTATTCAAGGAGCACCTGGTGGATTTGAACTGCCGACCTTGTGGTTAGCAGTGGTAGCAGGACGAGACAAACAGGTTCTAAATTTAGCTGAATCTGTGTGAGTGACCAGAGGATCCTCAAGGAAAGCTTGTCTCTTTGGTGGAAGAGTCAGCTGTTTTCCTTGGAGCCTTGGTTTTTGACATCAGACGGTCAGGAGAATAGGGGTGCATGTGGCGTTGCACTTCTCGCAGGGCACCCAAAGCTAGCTGGATGGGATCAACCCCAGAGCCTTCAAGGGGCAAGGTCACATTTGCTTCTCTACCCTTCTTCCTGTGACTGGGCTTTCCTGGTCTTACGGGAGGAAAGGTTGTGGTGTGAGGATGTCTTACACCAGTGGTAAGATGTGAAGAGGTTTGGGAGGGGATTTGTTATTCAGCTCAGCAGTCCAGCTTATCCTTCTCAGAGCAAAAAATGCAGGTATTGCATGGGATATGAATATACTACAAAACTATTTGTAGTTTTTGTGAAATTCAACTGCAGCTATCTTTTTACTTATTAAATCTGGTAACCCTAGTCAGGTGAGAAGAAGCAGTAGTTTGCTTTGGAATGACTGAAATATTTTAGAAAGGCATGCCACTCAGCACGCCCAGAGGGGCTCAGATTGTGAATGCGGTTGCTTGGTTCACTAGGATTGGAATGTAGGCCTAGCACAGTCGGATAAAAGAGGAAAAACTTATTTATGCAGTCATCTGAGGTTTGAAATATGTGAGATGTCACATGTCTAGGTTCTTCCAAAGAGGAGTGATACTAGAAGTATTTAACGATCATCATGGCATGACTAGTTATATAGAGTCTGGTCTCTCCCACAGGATGATGCCGGCTTTGCGCAACTGGCATGGCCAGGCTAGTGAACACCAATCAGCTTTCCTTCCCAGCCTGCCCTCAAAGCTGTGTGATAGTCTTAAATAGTACTTAAAATTTCAGTATTTTATTGTCGATTTGGTTTTTGCTGTTGATTTGTGACTTAGGAAACCCCTGTATCACAGAGTTACATGCTCTACAGGGTTTTCTTGGCTGTACACCTTACTGAAGCCAGGCCTGTTTCTTCTGGAGCGCCTCTGGGTGGGTTTGACTGCAGTGTTTTGGTGACAAGCCTACGATAAAGCTGCTGCTCAGAGAACTTAAAAGTTTGTCTCAGATGGCATCTTCATAGCCAAAATTGATTGAAATACTAGTGGCGACATATTGTCGCCCCTATTTTACTAGTGGTAACAATATTTACTGATAGTAAGAAAGGGATAACAATATTTGCTTTATAAATTTATTGTGAAAATAATGCCTGACATTAAGTGCTCAATAAATGGCAACTGTTATTATTATTATTTGGAGTCATTAGGCAGTATAAACGCTTAATTTCCTTGGCAGCTAACTAAAGGTTGGAGGTTCAAGTCCACCCAGAGGTGCCTTGGAAGAAAGGCCTGTGAGATCTGCTTCTGAAAGATCAGTTTTTGAAAACCATATGGAGCACAGCTTTACTGACACACAGGAGGCTGCCATGAGTTGGAGTTGACTGGCAGCAACAGCCTTCTTTGGACTAGGATGTTAGTGATGAAATCTTTTTTTCTAGATTAATTTTTCTGTTTCTGTGTGAACAGGACCTCAGTATTTGAGAGGAACCTACTGTGTTTTAAGTATTGCATGGACAATAAACAATTTAAAGTCACATTTAGGGCTGCCAGATTAAGTACAAGACAACCAGTTCCCTTTGAATTTAAGATAAACAATGAATACTTTTTTCAGAATGCTTAATTCACAAATATTGCATGGGACATACATATACTAAACAATTACTCGTTGTTTATCTGAAATCCAAATTCAACAGCAGGTTTATTTATTAAACCTGGCAGTCCTAGCTAGACGAAGCAATGGTTAGTTTGCAATGACTGAACTATTTTGGGAAAGTATTCTGGTCAGCATGTAGAATGTCCCAGGATGGAGAGCTTGGGGGGAAGCAGTGAATACAGGGGTACTTAACTATTGAGCAAGATATGCGTAGACTTTCTTGGGTTTACTTACTAATCTGGGATGCACTGTATCACAATTGTGTACTTCAGATTGTTAAGCAAACACAAGTAAGCCCATGGTACCTTGCTTATTAGGAAATCTGTCCCTGAGGGGGTATACATAGTTGAGGGTCTGCAAGCTGAACCCCAAACCAAACCCATTGGCATCTACCTGATTCTAACTCATAGCAGCCCAGTAGGGTTCCCAAGGCTGTAAATCTCTGCAGAAGCAGACTGCTACATCTTTCTCTCATGGAGCCTCTGGTGGTTTTGAACAAGTAATCTTTTGGTTAGCAGTCAATTGCAGGGTGTTTTATATCCCACTCTGCTCCAGGATCGCTGTGAGTCGGAATTGACTTGACGGCAGTGGGTTTAGTCTTTTGGTATACTCCTGGGAATGCACTGGTTTGCTTGAAGGAATGCTGCTCTGTTTATCACCAACAGTCCAGGACCTGTGGGAGGGGTAGCAGCCACCAACGATTGGCTTCCCTGAGGCCAGAATGGGCAAGTAACAGAGTCAGGGTGAAAATTCAGGTCATTTTGAATCCAGAATCCTTACCTGGCTATTCAAAGATGGACATCTCGGAAACCCAAGAGTCAGAGACAAACCATATGCCGATATGGCAAGTGAGTTCGTGTTTGAAGTAATCTAGTGGTGTACTTGATTGTGTGGCATATCATCACTGGGACTTTTTAGTTCTCCTTTGTATTTCGTAAGGAGTTCTAGTGATACAAGTAGTTAAGGGCCGGGCTGCCAACCAAAAAGTTGGTACTTGAAAGCTACCAGCCACTCCTCTGGAGAAAGATATGGTGGTTTGATCCAGTAAGGATTTCAGCATTGGAAATGCTTTGAAGGTGTTCTACCCTGACATATATGATCCCTATGAGTCAGAATCTACTCAGAACAATGTTTTTTGTAATTTTTATTTATTGTTTTTATCTCTAAATGACCTTTGGGAAACTTCAGTATCAAAAATGTGAAAGAAGTGTTTACTAACACTTTTTGCTGAAAGACATAACAATGAGATGTTTTCTGAGGGCGTGAATTACTCAATCAGTGGTCATTGTCAAGGTTCGGGGAACAAAGGTCTCTGCTGCTTACCTAAGATTTAACCTGTTAGTGAAAATAACACGACTTGGCTGCAAACTGAAAGTTTAGCAAGTTTGAGGCCATCCAGAGGCACCTTGAAAGAATAGCCTACTAGTCTACCCCTGAGAAATCACTCACTGAAAATGTGGTGGAGCACAGTGCTTCTCTGACATGGAAGGGTTCCCTGTAAGCCAGCTCCAAGGTGACTGGGTTTTTGTAAATTGTGAAAAGTAAGGTCTCTGGAAGAAAAGCATAATTCGGTTTCTTAAAGCCATGTTGATTAAATCCTTTTTTTTTTTTTTTTAAGGTGGGTCCTGGCTCCTCATCATTTGGATCTTACAGAGGACCTCATCAACAAATCAAGGGAAAGATACAGAATAAAAATAAAAAAAAGAAGAAAACTTATACAAAGTAGTAATTATAGTACAAAAGTTTTCATATTGTGTATTTTATCACAAATATAATGGGTGGTTCCACAAATCAAGGGAAACATATAGAATAAAATTTTTTTTAAAAAAAAAAAAGAAGGGAAGAAGACTTATACAAAGCAGTAATTTTAGTACCAAAATTTTCATATTGTGTATTGTATCACAAATATAATTTGTGGTTCCACTTCACAGTTTCTGGTGACAAGAATAATTGTCCTACAGTGTTCTGAAGTATACATTCAGAATCCCATGTCAGTATGTCTCAGTATGCCCAGACATCCTCAGCTGCTGGGGCCAGATGGTCTGGTCTTAGGGAAGGACTTTATGTCTCCTGTATGTCCTGTAAGGAGTCGTGGTGGTGCAGTGATTAAAGGGCTCAGCTTCTAACAAAAGGTCAGTGGTGTGAACCCACCAGCAGGTCTGCCAGAGCAAGATGTGGCAGGCTGCTTCTGTGAAAGATTACAGCCTTGGAGACTCTATGGGGCAGTTCTGTTCTGTCTTATAGGGTCTCTATGAGTAAGAATTAATTTGACATGAGTGGGATAAATGAGTATGTGCCTGTTGCCACTATTCTTGATGGAGTGCCTTTCTCCTAGTCATGTCTGGGATATGCAATGAGGCTCAGAATCCTGGTCCAGAAAGGGCCCGGTCTCTTTTACAGAGGCCTACACTGGTTCAGATAATTGCGTGAGTCAAAGCAGTTCTTCGAGATGTGGCAAAGGATAAAATACTTCAGTAGTTGACTGGGACTCCAAATAATCAGTGTCACCACTGAAACTCTCTAATAGAAATTAATGAATTAATTGAACCTTCAGCTGTTTATTAAATATCTACTGTGTCCTACGCCCTGTGCTAACCAGTTGTCATTAGTCAGGTCAGTCTTACTCAGGGCAACTCCATGTGTATCAGAGTAAAACCGTACTCCAGAGGGCTGTCTTATTTTATTTTTGCAAATTCCCTGAACTTCTATTTATCTGGAAATGTCCTAATTTCATAGTTGTATTTGAAAGAGAGTTTTTCTGGTATATAATTATTGGCTGGTAATTTTTTTCATTCAAGGCATTGCCCTCTTGCCTGGATGGTTTCTGCTGTGTAGGCTGAGTTTAGTGTGATTGATTCTCCTTTGTAAATGCCTTTTCATTTATCCATAGCTGCTCTTAAATTTTTCAGTCTGATTTTGGCAAGTTTGATTATAACATGTCATGGTGCCTTTCTTTTGGGGTCTACTTTGTGTGGGATTCAGTGAGCATACTTGATAGTTTTTTTTTGTTTGTTTGTTTACTATTTCATCATAATCAGAGAATTTTTCTGCCAGTAAATCTTCAACAGTTGTCTCTGTCTTGTGTTATCTCCCCTGTTCTGGTACTCTAATCACTTGTACATTAGTCCTCTGAATAGATCCCACATAATTCTTAATGTTTCTTCATATTTTAAAATTCTCTTATCTGATTTCCTCATATATGTTGTTGTCAAGTACTTTATCTTCAATTCAATTCTTCTCGTGCATCAGTTCTGCTTCTTTGACTCTGTTGATTTGTGTAATTCTTAAATTTTATAGTTAATCTTCTGAATTTCTGTTTGCTGTCTGTGTACTCTTGCAGCCTGTGCAATGTGTTATTATTATGCTGTTGTACAGTTTTCCTCTATTGCTTTGCCTATGTGTTCCTTGATCTTTTCTGCTTTTTGCTTGATCATCTTCCTGATCTCTTGAAGAGTTCTTTATGTTAATCAAATTGCAGACAGTTCTTTTGATTTGCAAGATTTGTTCATTCTGTTTTGGGAGCTTGCTGAAGCCATCATAGTCTGCCTTTTTATGTGATTTGATGTTGACCATTGTCTCTAAGCCATCAATAAGTTATTGTATTTATTTACTTAATGTTTGCTTACTGTTTCCTATCTTCTTGTTTTCTTTTGATAAGCTAGAATAGGCAGCTCATGTGAGCTAGTTTGATTATTGGTACCTTTGAAGCTCTAATATTCTTCCACCAGATTGTTTGAACTGTTACTAGTTATGTGAATCCAAGAGTCCATTTACTTTTCTTGTATGAGTTCAGCTCAGATGACCAGGGAGTCAGTCACTAAGTGTGTAATGCAGACTCTCACGTGCACTCACAGATGGGCAGAAGCGATTGGTGTTAGCACAAGTATCTGGCTGTGGCGTGGGGGTGGGGGGCATATCCACAGTTATGGCTGCCCCTGAATGATAGTGAAGAAAGCCTGTTCGTGTTCCTAGAGCATATAGGTTGGTGGATATTGCAACTGGACTAGGGACATTCAGTGCTGTTTGCTGTGAGGAATGGAAAACACCACTTACTCTTGGACCCTTGTTGTGGATTGCTGGGTTGCTAGGTGGCATAAGTGGAGCAGGTGAGGTCCCTGCTTTACAGGCAGAGTGGTGTCAAGTTTTGTGAACCTTCCTCTCCACCACATAGCTGACACAGGTCAAGGTAGACTTAAGGCATATCCCCTGATGTGCTGTACTGTTGAGGGCCCATGCTGTTGAAATGGGCCTCCATGGGTCTGTGCAGGGGTAAAAGGCTTCCACAGTCAGTGGACCTCTCATACCCGTGCTTAGGTGATGGAGATTTTTCTGCCTTGAGTGCCTGGTTTAGTGACACCAACATATTGTTTCTTCCTGTTTGTTAATTTGCTCTTGCTTCAATGCCAGGAGAGTGGCTCAGGGTGCAGGATGAGTCCTACTTCTGGCCCAGGGAGCTCAGCAGTAGAGGGAGGGAAGCCAGCTTGGACCCAGCACAGAGAAGAAAGTAGGCAGGTAAATGAGAAAGAGGTTTTTCTCAGAGTGCTTTTTGATCCACACAGTGTGTTAGATACATATACTTCTTTTTGGCTGACTGGGTGGTGATTTTCACTGATTCTGTATGCATGAGTGGACTCTGCTGTTACTTCTCTCCCAACGGCCACTGCTTACCTCACCACTGGTGCCGGCTAACCTGGCCTGCAGGGTGCTGGTTCCTGCTGAGTCATGTGTAGCAACTCCTCACTGTTTCTGAACTGTCTTTTCCTCCCTCTGCCGCTCGGATTCCTCAGCTTTTCTTTTGATGTTCCAGATACCTAGACTGTCATGTATAATCAGTTCACCTTTTTTTCAGGTATTATTTTAAGAGAGACCACAGGAAACACCTGACTTCTGCACTGTCTTGGTCCTACCTCTGTATCACAGGGTTTCCAAAGGCTGACTTTTCACAGGGAGGTAGCCAGGCCTTTCTTCTGAGGTACCTCTCAGTGGACTTGAGCCTCTAGCATTGTAGTTAGCAGCTGAGGGCCTCAGCTTCACATCACCATAGCAACCAAAAAACCCACTGCTATTGAGTTACCTCTGACTCATAGCAGGTTCATAGGACAGGAGTAGAACTGCCCCATAGAAATTCTAAGAAGTGCATGGTGAATTTGAACTGCCAATCTTTTGGTTAGCAGACGTAGTACTTAACCACTGTGCCACCAGGTTTTCTACCACCACCATAGAAGTTGGTGTTAATTTAGAATCTGTCTCCAACTTAAAATCACTAGTCCCTGTTCTATAGTTTAAAGACGTGTATGTAAAGATGTATTGCATATATCAGTGTGATTCTGAAAATGCCCTGCAGACTTTGAGTACTTTGTGAGATGTTTGTTACGGTAACTACCAGTGTTAGTGTGCACACCTGTGGCGTGGCTGGCTGAACACTTGAAGCTGATAGTTCCCTTTTGTGTGCTCTTTCAATCTTATCAAATATCTACATTTTCTTGGTTTCCAGGAGTATAAGTCTGAGATTCTACTTAGAGAGAGTAAATGCTAGGAGCATACATAACACCAAGGTAGAATCCAAAGCCCTTCAGAAATACTTTAAGTCTTTGGCAGATCCTGTGAGGAGACTTCCCCAGACCATCAGATTTCTGTAGATTCCCCTTTTCTTATTCTCATATGTGGAACTCTGCTGTTTTCCTTCATTGTAACATCTTTAAAAACTTGAATTACCTTCTTATTATTTGTTTTTTAACCAATAATTATGTGTCTTTGACAAACAGTGAACTCCACAGGAGACGATCAAATGCCTGTTTGTGGGTCATTTCACAGTGTCTAACGCAGGGCTTGGGAGTCCCTGTGTGGTGCAACCAGGTAACGTGCTCGGGTGCTGACTAACATGTCTGAGGTTAGAAGTCACCTAGAGGTGCCTCAGAAAAAAGGCCTGATAACCTGATTTTGAAAAATTAGTTATTAGAAACCCTGTGGAGCACAGTTCTATGCTGACACATACAAGGTCACCATGTGTCAGAGTTGATTTGATGGTAACTGGTGGTTTCTGTGATATATCTAATCTGTTAGACATTTCTCTTTCTCTGTCAACTTTGCTTTGTCTCTCTAATTCTGGTAAGCACTCCCCACTTTTACCACCATTTTCCTCTGTATAACTTGTCAGTATTTTCAGTGATCACTACCCACAGCAGCTCCTGGTGCACGTCCCAGTAGTTTGGAAACCAAGGTGGGTTCCATGACTGGAAAACTATGGATCTTCTGAGAGGGAAAAATGGGGAGCCCTCATTTATCATTTCAGTAGCTTATTAGCCAGATAGCTGAAGAGGGTGAGCATTGTACTGTCTCAGAAGGATGGTACATTTTTTTTTCCTGAACTCAGGAAAGCCCTGGAGGTGCCTCCTGAAAAATGGCATGATTCCTGCCTCCCTTCAGTGCCTGGGGGTGCATACCTCTTGGCGGTAGTGGTACATACCTACAGTGCAGAAAGCCCTTCAGACTTTGTTCCATCTCTGAGCCAACTCAAAGGATGTTTCCTATTTCTAAGCTTGTTTACCTGCTGTCATTAGAAAACTTGGTGTTTTCTTTGAGTTCTGGTGATGTTCTACATACCCAAACAATGGTGACAGTTTTCAGCTGGTGCTGCTTCTAGTGCCTCTGCAAGCTAAGAAAACTGAAACTCTTACAAGCACCACACACCATACACACAACACACACAGAACCCCCGACACTGTACACATCACCACATACACACCAAACATGTACACATACTTACATACACACATAACACACAACATACACATTCACACACACAACACACATGCTCACACATAACATACCACACACACAGCACATATCACTCATGTAACACATACCACTTGTCATACACACTGTATGCATTACCACACACACCAGATATGTATAAACACACTCTAACATTGACATACCGCATAAACATTCAATGTACACTCAAACACACATACACACACAGAGCTCAGCATGCCTACCACACAGACACTCCATACATAGCACACACACTGTATACATCAACACCAAATATGTGTACATACACTTTAACATGTGCACACAACACATAAACATTCTACATGTACTCATACAAACATACCCACTAACATGCAGACCACACAGACACCCCTTACATAACATACACACACACTAGATACATCACCACACATACACCAAACATGTACATACTCTTACCTGTGCACATACACATCACTGCACACATACGTACCCACCTCCCACAACACACACATGTACATGCACATGGAAGGCCTGATACACTGCAAATTCTAGAACTTAGATTGTGAGCTCATTTTAAAATATGAACAAACACAATTTTTAGTACATTGCACACAGTGAAACAGTTTTATTTTGTTTTAATCTTAAAATATCTTTCAACAAACTCAAAATGATTTTGTTTTTTTCATATCACTTTAAGATGAATAGAGCAAATATTATTATTTTTGTTTCACAGTCAGGGAGACTTGCCCAAAAAGGTGGTGGCTGCTCCTAGTCATGCGGTTAGCCGCAATGCCAGGACAGACATTTCTATTCCAGGAGTGGTTTCCAGGAGAATCTGCTGTCTTCCTCAGGGTTAAGTTATACATTATTCAGAGAGACTTACAAGGGCCCCACGTCCACATATTTCTAGAAATCAGGGCTACCTAGCTTACTAAACTTTTTTTTTTTTTCAATTGTGGTGAAAAGATACACACACATAAACATGTAATCCAACAATTCCTATATTCAGGCTTGCCTTTGTGTGTGTGTCATGTCTTTTTCTGTGCATGTATGTATCTTCAATAGTTATAAAATAATAATGACCTATTGAATTCCAAGCTCCGTATTTTTCATTCTGTCACACAATTTAGCTGTTTCAAAATCAGAACATGCCCAATCTAATGCTTAGATACTGTGGTTGTTCAGGGCCTTACCATCAAAATCTTCAAAAATTATAAGAGGTGTTTGAAACAGGAGGGAATTAGGTGTGATCTGTGGATTTCTATACTTGAAAATTACTATAGTTTTCCACTCTAAGAGATTTTGCCTCTATACAACTGATTTAGTGGAACTAGTGTGTCATGCTGGTTGATGAACAGCTGGTTTTCTCTTTCCCCTCTTAGAATCAGTGAATCATGATTTATTTTGGTCTTGTGAAGACACAGCCTCAGATTGTGATGACATACACAAACCATTTGACTGAATTCAGTAAAAATAAAGGAAAATAAACCCAGAAGTACAAACAGGACAGTTGAATTCCATCAAGTATTTATTTACAAGATAACAGGTAGTTGGTCTGATTGTCTTTCCTTCTTTTAAATGGTGATCCTGATGTCATAAAGACCAGAGATTAAACTATAAAAATGAACCTCTATGTCTCAGTCTCCTTTCCCTTCAAAATGTGTTCACTATGAAAGGGAACTTAATGTTTTGCATGGTTGGATAACTAAACACTTGAACTAAACAACATTTTCATCAGAGTTTATCTCCTGCAGAAAACATTCTGTTTCCTTAATACTGGAGTAGGTGTTTCATTCAGTATCATAAACAGTTTACTTTGGAGTTTTTTCTTTTTTTGTTTTACAGAACGTGGTAACTTACCCTGGCTTCAGAAGGATTTTGCAGCTGCAGCTTGTTATTGGTTCTGGGCTTCTGAGGTCAGAGGCCATCCATTAGCAGATGCTGAGGGCTTAGCTCTTGTCCTTTGGTTCCTTGTTTGTGGATGAGATGGGGAAGGTTGGAAAGAAAGGGTAGATAGTGACCTGGAGCTGACTAGACTTCCCTGTCCAATGATACCTTTCACTCACACTCCACTAAAGCCTTAGGGAGTGTGCACTCTGATTTTTAAGGCCAGCATAATATTTACTCATGGGGCATAGGAGAAAAGTATACCTCATGAGTCAGAGTATTTGGATGGTGTTTGAAGAGTACATGTGCATTGAATATCTGGAAATTAGGTTAGAGAGTTCCGAAGAAGTCTGTTCCATTTACTATTTCTATATAAAATTACCCCCCAATTTAGTTGCATACAACAATGACAACATTTATTTTGCTTATGAATCTACAATTTGGGCAGGGCTCAGCAGGGATAGCTCATCTCTGCTCCACTTGGCATCAGCTCGTGTGGTTCAAAATCCAGGGGCTGAAGGCTCATTCCCATGTGTTTCTGATTGTTGATACTGGCTGTCTGCTGAGGCCCTAGCTGGAACTTGTTGACCAGAACACTTACACATGTCTTTTTGTTTAGCCTGGGGTTCCTCCCAAGTGGTGGCAGTGTTCCACAGGTGAGAATCCTGAGAGGGAGACAGAGGGCCAGGCAGAAACCTACCAACTTCTTTGTAAATTAAATTAATTTTGTTGTTGAGAATATACACAGCAAAACATACACCCATTCAACTTTTTCTGCGTTCAGAGACACTGATGACATTGTTGGAGTTGTGCTATCTTTCTCACCTCCTTTTTCAGAGTTGTTCTTCCTCTAGTCACATAAACTCACTGGTTGCTGTGGTCAGTTTGATCCCATGTAGATAGCTTTTTTCTGACCTAACCTTCTAAGCCACACATTACTTCCTCTGGATTCTATTCTAAGGCAGTTTCAAGGCCCTGTCTAGAGTCACTAGTATCAGTTGCCATTGAACCCATGTGTGTCAGAATAGAACTGTGTTCCATGGCCGTTCAGTTGTTTTCAGTGGCTGATTTTTCAGAAGTAGGGTCTTCTACAAAGGTGCTAGTGGGTAGGGTGAACCCTCAGCCTTTCAGTTAGTAACCAGTTTTAACTGTTTGTACCACCTATGGACTCTGCTAGAGTGAAAAGGAGCAGAAAGTGGTTCCATTTCTAGTTTGGAGACTTGCAAGCTTCCTGAGGAGCAAATGGAGCCAGAAATGTTTCTATGGCCATTGCAAAATGCAACCTGCTGTAATAATGTCCGTGAGAGAAGCATCATGTATGGTGGAAGGAAAGACTAAAATGTGACTTTCTCTGATTTTACTGATGCCCTGTTACTGATAGAAGAGAAACCATGGTTTGGGGAGGTTATTTTCATAGCTTTGGCTGAAAGTGTAGATAAAACTTCGTTATATATTGTTGTCAGTTTTATAAAGTGCTTTCATAGACTTTATTAATGTTAGTCACCCGGTGACATTGTGAAGTGGAAGAGGCAAATATTAACCTCTCCATTTGTGAACAAGGAATTGAAGGTCTAAATATGATTAGATGACTTTTCCAGTGCCACAGAGTTAGAAAGAGCCATACATCTTCAGAATTCATGTCCAGTGTATCTTTGGTTGGAAACCCTAGTGGCATAGTAGTTAAGTGCTATAGCTGCTAACTGAAAGCTCGGCAGTTTGAGTCCACCAGTCAGTCCTTGGAAACTCTGTGGGGTAGTTCTAGTCTGTCCTACAGGGTTGCGGTGAGTTATAATAGACTTGATGACAGTGGACACCTATGTTATAACTATGTTTAACCTGAAGAGGGAAAGCTGGAAAGAAATATATGGTGAAATAGGGTGTATACTGGGACTGAAGTAGAAAGAAGAGATAAAAATTCCAGTGGGGCTGGTTAGATAAAAATATTTAGATTTTTTTTCCACTTGAAATGTTTTGTGCTGAAGAAAGGGTGATATATTTGCAAACTCTGTGCATATTTGTTGACAAAAAATTATTAAGCACTTATACACTGAATATGATGGTAGCACAAGAATAAGTTTCATGATTCTTGCTTTTATGGCTCATAAGGTTGTTGGAAGAAATAGATACAATATGTCCTTTTCAGTGATACTGAGAAAATGTTAACAAAATTGTATTAAGCTCCTTTACCTCATCAAAATTTCCTGAATCTTAGAAAAATATGTTTGAAATGATACAATTAAAGCACTGAAAGGCTTAACAGGTATCTTTAGGAATCTAGAAATTTTGAGGGATTTCAGAAATAAAATTACAGCAGATGAAAGGGATAGAAAAGAAAAAAACACATAAAATGTATCCCAATATTTAAGTAGAAATAATCTGTTTAATGAGTAACCACGGTTTCAAAGTAATTAAAGTCCATAGTGAAAAAAAATCAAAGAGCAGAAGGATTCTGTGGGACAATTGTCTGGACAATTAATTGTTTTTCTGAGTTTGTAAGCGACGGACCAGGTGTGATTCACTTGCTTTACTAGTGGCGCTCCGTGTCTGGCAGCAGAACCATCTGTTTCCACAATGAAGCCTAAAAGTTAGATAACCTTAGATGGAAAAGAAAAGGTAGTTCTGTGTTAAAATAGCCTGAGTTGGCCAATACCCACATAAGAAAAAAAGAAGAAAGAAAAGAAAAATGTAATAGCAGACATTTATCTATAGCTCCAAGTGAGCATATTCTCGGAAGTGAGAATTTAGATATGGGAAATTTCTACAGTGGACACCAAGTTCAGGGAAACAAGAAGTAGGTTCTAGAGGAGTACAAATGCCAGTCACCAGAGACACCCATCAGTAGGTGAACAGAGATTCTTATTTGCACTATAGAAAAATACTGTTAGTCTAAACCCTCCTCTGAAATATAAATAGATACCAAGAATCACCAGTGTTTGATTGTAAAAAATAAACAGAAATAACAGAACACACACACAAGGCAACAGAAGAAAGCTTAGAGTATTAGAGACATTCAGAGACTCATCACATCCATAAAACAGATGGTGTGAAAAAAATAGTCACTTAGAAATTCAAAAGTGGTAGTGAAAATTTAAAAAATATTCCGTTTGTTGAATGTAGAATAAAGGTAAAGAAAAAATTATTGAACAGGGCAGTTGCATGTAAGGTTTATATCAAAATGCAGTACAAAAAGACTTGTCAGTTAAGATGGGGACAGAAGTTAAAAGGTACGAAGATAGATCTAGAAATTAAACATCTATCCATGAGTTCCATAAGGAGAGAACAAATAGAATATGGAGTGGAAATTAGCAAAAGCTAAAGAAGGTCATACTTCTTGAGATTGAACAAATAAGATTGATAAAGAAAGAGAAACACTTGGACATAATTGAGCACAATTACAAATACCAAAACAAAAATTGCTATCAGTGAAAATGGCATAGGCGGCTCCACACATTTGTCTCTCCATAAAACCAAACCAAACCAAACCACTGAAAAAGCAGAAACTGCCAGAACCGGTTTTGCCAGAACTCTGGAAAATGAAGGTTCACAGCATTCAATCAAATGGTGAATCAAAGAAAAGACAAAACAGTAAGAAAAGTTTGTGGCATTTTTGCTTGCCCGTGTTTTATTTCCTCCCTAGCTCACAATAGGTTTAAAGATGGCAGTATACATTCATGGTATAAGACTGTATTTGCTGGCTCTGAAGACAGCACAGTAGACCTTATTTACAGAAAATTGTGCTTTGTTCTGAATTATCTAGGGGCTGCATAAAGAACTGATGCAAAAGTGCTCATCTTTGCTGCACGTAACTAAAACCTCACTCAGAGCAGAAAAGTGCCAGGCAATCCACTCAAACAAAGGACCAACCTAAAGCCACCTGGGACAAAAGGTTACAGTTGAGGCATGCAAAAGAACAACAGAAGCCAGGGGGAAAAGTTTCTCTGGGAAATGAGGACATTCAAAAGAATCCATATGTACTGGGAAAGTTAGGAAGCCATGCACAAACTTGGAGGTCCATGGCAGGACATGTACCCAGAAAAAATCTAGGAAGACCCTAGGTGTTCAATTCAAACTGATATCCAGGTTCAGTACAAGCTGGAATTAAAGGTTAAGGTGGAGTTGTAAACAGCCTGGCTAAGCACAGAACTACCCCAGCACCAAGCCAGTCTGTGAAGACTGGGAGAGGTTTCGTTTTGTTTTCTGTTGCTGTTGTTTTTCTCTGTTTTTTTTTCCCTTTGTCTCTCACTTCTAACTTTTTTTATTTCTCTATTTTTGAATGTTAGTGGGTTCACAATAATCCTTGTTAAAAGTAGCTGATACAAATTAAAGAACAGAGACTTCAGAGACCACCCGATGACAAAGAATACAGTCTTTGCAAAAACAATTCTAAAAAGTCACTGAACAAAAAGCCCACAGCAAGCAACAAAAACAAATCATGAAGAGGGGAAACAATTTGATTTTGCATTACCACCTTGTGATATTGTAAATGTTTAATTTTCAATAAACAGTTATGAAGCATGTAAAGAAACAAGTAAGTATGACCATTCACACAGGTTATGAACTGTCTCGAAGGAAGCATAAACTTTAGACATACTACACAAAGTCTTTAATCAACAGTCTTAAACATGTTCAAAGAAGTAAAATAAACCATGGACAAAGAACTAAATGAAACTAGAAGAGTAATGAATGGAGGATATTAATCCAGAGATTGAAATCATAAAATGGAACTGAACAAATTCCAGAGCTAGAAAGTGTATTAACTGAAATGAAAAATTCATCAGAGGATTCCAATACCATATTTGAGCAGGCTGGGGAAAAATCAGCATACTTAAGTCAGCTGATAGAGAACAGTCTGAGGAATAGAAATAAAGGATGAAGGAAAAGAAACAGAACCTAACAGATCTGTGACACACCACTAAGCATCAAAACATAGACTTAATAATGGGACTCTTAAGAAAGAAATGAGAGAGACGGGTAGAGAAAATATTTCAAGTAATAACGGCTGAAAACTTTCCAAATTTGATAAAAGCCGTGAATCTACAAATACAAGAATCTTACTGAATCACAAGGAAGATATATGTAAAGAAACCTACACTGAGACACCAAAACCAGGAGAAAACCAAACCTGTTGCTGTTGAATCAATTCTGACTCATAAGAACCCTATGGAATAGAGTAGAACTGCCCTGTATAGTCTCCAAGGAGCACTTGGTGGATTCAAACTGCTGACCTTTTGATTAGCAGCCCTACCTCCTAACCTCTATGCCACATTGTAATCAAATTATCAAAAATCAAGGGCGAATCCTTACATGAAACTCACAAGAGAGAAGCAACTTGATATGTCTAAGTGGTCCTCAATAATATTAAGAGTAGCTTTGTTATCAGAAACCATGAAAGGTAGGAAAGAACAAAGTGATAATTTTTTTAAGTAGTCAAAGAAAAATAATCTGTCAATCAGGAATTAAATATCTTGCAGTTATCTTGAATTTCTCTTTTAAAAGTGTAGAAATTAAGACTTTCCCCAGATAAACAAAAACTGAGGGAGTTTGTTGCCTGTAAGACTCACAAGAAATGGTAAAGGTAGTCCTTTAGATTGAAATGAAAGGGTATTAGACAGTACACCCATGTTCATTGCAGCATTATTCACAATAGCAAAAGGATGGAAGCAACTTTAATGCCCATCAATGGATGACTAAATAAACCAGTTGTGGTATATACCTGCAATTGAATACTGTGCAGCTATAAAGAATAATGAGTCTGTGGAACAAAACATAAATGAAGGAGGATAATATGCCGAATGAAATAAGTCATTCAGAAAAGGAAAAATCATGCATAGACTCACTTTTATAAAAAGTCAAAAATAGTATACACAGTGAAAGCAGCATTTTTTGATGGTTACCAGGGATAGCGTGGCAGGAGAGAGAATCACTTGCTAGACAGCAGACATCTGTTATTTTTGATGACAAGAAAGACAGTACACAATATAGGGCAAGCCAACATAACTTGACCAAAGTAAATGAAGGCACTGAGAGGTATTCAAGAATAAAGAACAGTTACAGTAAATGTTTCGTACAGTTTTGTAACAATATGTGTATAGGAAGGTAAATGAGAGTTCAAGCACATGCATGTATAGGTATATTTGAAGATTTAAGTATCGTTTGGGTGTCTCACATATTCATGTATGTAATAAAAAACATACAGGATACAGAGTTACGGAGACTTTCTAGACAATTCCAAACACATCATGAGATTGTTTTACTGGATTGAAGTGCTTGGTACTGTAGTCTTATGGGACAATAGGTCAACTGACAGAATAGTTCATAAAGATAGGATGCTCTGCATCCTAGTTTGGTGAGAAGCATATGGGGCCTTTAAAGCTTGTGAGTGTCTGTGGAAGGTATGACTATTAGTAACTTCTCATCAGGAACAAAGAAGAGAAAAGGAGACCAAAGACTCAAAGAAGGAATTAAGTCTACAGGACCAACAGCCTATATGAACCACAGCTTCTTCTAACCTGAGACAAGAAGACCTAGGTGGTGCTACTGCCACTGACTGTTCTGACCAGACATCAGAAGGTCCCAGATAGAATGGGAGAAAAATGTAGAGCAAAACACAAATTCTTAATAAAGGATCAGACTTACTAGACTTGCAGAGTCTATGAGGATGCATGGGACTATTGCCCCAAGATGCACTTCTAACCTGGAACTGAAGGCACTCCCAGAGGTCTCTCTTCAGCCAAGTGGTAGATTTGTTTATAAACTAATCAGTATCATAGGTGGGCCAAAATAGTAGGATAGACAGGTGCTTCCTGTTATCCCTGTAACCACAAAGACCCAAAAGAACAGATAAATCAATTTTATTAGACCTTATAGGAATCCTGATCATCAAAGGGAAAGTTGAGAAATCAGATAGTATAACAGGAAAGAGAAGCACCTAGGAATGGCCAGAACTGACATGCCGGTATTGACTACAACAAGCAGTGAATGGAACAGTGGTGTTTGGAGGGCATCTTTCTTGGTAGGAGAGGCTGAGAAGAAGTGGAGAGCCCATTTGTGCCTCAAGAACCAGTGAAAAATGGCACTCCATCAACAGAAACTAGGTGGCTTGCATCTAAGCTACTGCACATGGAACCAAAACTTTAGGGTAAAACTTTCTTGCTTTTTCCAGTGCCTTCCCCTTGCTTTTCTGCACTGAGTCCCAGTGGGAGTTCACCACCATTAACTGAGCTGCAAGTAGAACTCCTTACGCATGCTCAGAGCCATTCTTCTAGATGTGGAGAGGGAACATCTAAAAACATGGGAGGGGGATAATCTGCCAACTCCCCTGAGCCAAAATTCAGGGCAGAAACTTCCTAGATTGACACATAAGAGGACACACCATCCTTACAGATGCTTGGGGACAGCTGTTAGCCCCTTGCCTTTCTTAGTTTTTGTAGCCAGATACCTGTCCCTACACCAATCACTGCTGCCCATCTATGACAATAGGAGAGAGTCTGAAAAACACACTTAGTAACTAACTGGCACTTAATCTGAATACATGCAAGAAAAGTAAAAGAGTTGTTGGACTGACATGTCTAGTAACAACTGTAACCACCTGGTAACAGGACATAGAACTTCAAAGGCAATATAACCAGACTAGCACATAGGGCCAACATATTGGGATATTTCAAAACAAAATGAGAAGCTAGAACAGAATTGAGAAACAAGTAAGTAAAGCTTATTGATGACTCAGAGACAACAGTGAATTTCAACTCAGTTAAGGGGCAGATGACTATGATTTCAGAAAACTCCCTAAACAAAGACTCAGATTTTCCAGAGGAAGAGAACTTACTGGAATTAACAGAGATAGAATACAAAAGATTAATATTAAGACCTCTTCAAGGAATCAGAAAGGAGATGAGGCAAGATGTAATAGAGCATAGTGAGAAATTAACAGGCTGTAAGAAAGCATAGAGTGGCAAGAATTAGAAATTCAGGAAAGTAGTAAATTATCGAATTAGACAACTCAATAGAAATCCAAAGTTGCAAAATTGCTGCAATAGAAGCCAGAATTAGTGAGATGGAAGATAAAGTCCAAGACCCCAACACATGTGAGGAAAAATCAGATAAAAGAATTAAAAAAAAAAAATACAAGACACTAAGATTTATGTGGGCCTCTATCAAGAGGAACAATCTATGAATGATTGGAATACCAGAAGGAGAAAGTATATAACAGAAACACAGAATTGTCAAAAGATTTGTTTACAGAAAACTTCCCTGAAATCATGAAAACTTGAGAAGGTATCTAAAATGCTCATTGTACTCCACATGAGATACATCACAAAAGAAAGACATCAAGACATAATCAAACTTGCCAAAGGAAACAATTTTAAAAGTAGCTAGGGATAAATAAAAAAATGACGTACAAAGGAAAATCAATAAGATGAAGCTCTGACTACTCAGCAGAAATTATTCAGGCAAGTATGCAATGAGAGGAAGTATACAAAAGCTTGAAGGGAAATAATTACAGCCAACATTTATATCCTGCAAAATTGTCCCTCAAATATGATGGTGGAATTAGAGCATTTCCATAAAAACAGAAATTTAGGGAATTTGCAAAATCCAAGCAAAATTACAAGAAATACTAATGAGAGTCCTTTGGTTAGAAAAATCAATAACATAGGATAACAGTGCAAGATTAGAACACAGAACAGAGCAATGTGAGATCAGCCTAAACAGTGAAATCACAGAAATAAACAGAGGAAAAGAATGTCATTATGTAAATATTATGAAAAGAGAGACTTAAAATGTCGTCATAGTTCTTTCATATGGAGAGGAAGTTAAAGTGATACAAAAAATCAGACTTATTTAAGTTTAGATAAATAGGGGACAATATGAAGTTAGTCGCAAAGGAAACTCCATCCTATGCACTGAAATAAAAAACAAGGCAAACATGAAGTCTCAGCAAATACAAAGCCACCAACACTGCAGAAGACAAAAACAGAAAGAAAGAAGACTCCACACAGAAAATCAAATGAAATGAAGGAATTATGTACAACACACACACAGAACCTCAAAATGACAGTACTAATGCCTGTTAATAATCACACTGAATGTAAATGGATTAAATACACCTATAAAGAGACAGAAGATGGCCAGATTGGATAAAAACACAGCACCGAACTACATGCTGCTTACAGGAGGCATATCTGAGGCTCAAAGACTCTAACAAACTAAAACTCAAAGGATGGAAAAATATGTCAAGCTAGCAATATGCAAAAAGGAGGAGGAGTGGCAATATTAATCTCTAACAAAATAGACTCTTAAATAAAATCCACCACATTGGATAAGGAAGGACACTACAAAGTAATTAAAGCATCGATACTCCAGGAGGACATTACCATATTAAATATCTATATACCCAATGACAGGTACAAATATCTATATACCCAATGACATAAACACTAACTACATTGAAAACAGAAATAGAGAGTTCCACAGTAATAGTAGGAGAATTAAAAACACTACTGTCAGTGAAGGACAAAAGGTTCAGACAGAAAGCTCACCAAAGATGTGGAAAATGTAAATGCTGCAGTCGACCAACTTGAACTCATAGCCATATACAAACACTCCACCCAACAGCAGGAAAGTATCCTATTTTTTCCAATGCACATGGAACATTCTCCAGAATTGATGAGATATTCAGCCAGAAAGCTATCCTTCACAAAATTCAAAGTATTTATATACTACAAAGCATCTTTTCAGACCATAAAACCATAAAAGTAAAAATTGATAACAGAAAAAAGAAAGGGGGAAAACATGGAAACTGAACAGTACTTTGCTTAGCAACTACTGAGTTATAAAAGAAATCAAGGAAGAGATAAAGAATTGACTGCATTAAATGAGAATGAAAACACATTCTAAACAGTGCCTGTGGGGAATAGCAAAAGGAGTGCTCAGAGGTCAGTTTTATCTCAATAAATACACACATCCAAAAAGACAGACCCAAATCAAAGAATTAACTCTATGACTCAAACAGGTAGAAAGAACAGCAAAAGAAACCCTCAAGCACAAGAAGAAAGTAAATAATAAAATTAGAGTAGAACTAAGTGAAGTAGAGAGTAGAAAAACAAGTGGTTTAACAAAACTTTTTTGAAAAGATTAAGAAAATTGAAAAACCACTGGCCAAACTGACAAAAGAAAAACTGGAGAGGAATCACTTCATTTGAATAACAAATGAGATGGGCCATGTTACAACAGACCCAACTGAAACTACAAGAATCATAATAGAATAGTATGAAAAACTGTACTCTAATATAAAGTCTAAAACCTAGAGGAAACGGACAGATTTCTAGAAACATGCTACCTACCCAAACTAGCACAAACAGAAGTTGCACAACTAAATAAACCTATCACAGAAGGAGGGATTGAAAAAGGAATTTAAAATCTCCCAACTAAATAAAAGCTCTGCCCCTGATGGTTTCACTGTAGAATTCTACCAAACTTTTACAGAAGAGTGAACACCAGTATCACAAAAGGTATTTCACAGTGTAAAAAAGGATGGAATATTCCCAAATTATTTCACAAAGCCAGCATAGCCTTGATACCAAAACCAGGTAAAGACAGCATACAAAAAGGAAAATTATGGACCAATATCTTCATGAACTTAGATGTAGAAATTGTCAATAAAATTCTAGATAGTAGACTACACAATAGCATATTTTAAAAAAAAGATAATTCACTGTAATCAGGTGGAATTAGTCGTAGGGATGTAGGGATGGTTCCATATTAGAAAAACAATTAATGTAATCAACCACATAAAAAAAATACAAGAACTACTTAATCTATCAACTGATGCAGAAAAGGCATTCGACAAAGTCCAGCAACCATTCATGTTAAAAACCGTTAGCAAAATAGGCAAAGGAGAAAGTCTTCAAAATAATAAGGGGCCTCTATGCAATGCCAGTAGTCAATATTATTCTATATGGAGAGAGTCTGAATGCACTCTCATTGAGAATGGAAAACAGATGAGGATGCCTATTGTCACCATTTTTATTCAACATTGTGCTGGAGGTTCTAGCCAGAGCAATCAGGCACAATAAAGCACATCCAAATGGGTAAAAGAGATGTGTAAATGTATCTGTTTGCAGATGACATAATCTTATACACAGAAAACCCTAGAGAATACACACACACCCCTCTACTGGAACTAATATTTCAGCAGAGTATCAGGATGTAAAATAAACATATGTAAGTCAGTTGGATTCCTTTACACCAACAAAGAGACCGTCAAAGAGGAAATCACCAAATCAATACCATTTACAATTGCACTCAAGAAGATAAAATATCTAGAGAGAAATCTAACCAGAAATGTAAAAGACCTATACAAAGAAAATTACAAGACTGTACTGCAAGAAGCCAAAAGAGACTACATAAGTGGAATAACCAACCTTGCTCATGAATAGGAAGACCTAATATTTTGAAAATGTCTGTACTACACAAAGTGATCAATAGTTACAATGCAATCCAAATACGAATTCCAACAGTATTTTAAATGAGATGCTAAAAGAAATCACAAACTTCAGACGGAAAAGGAAGAAGCTTCAGATAAGTAAAACATTGCTGAAGAAGAGCAAAGGGGGTGGCCTCACACTACCTGATTTTAGAGCATGTTTTACTACCATGGTAGTCAAAAGAGCCAGGTACTGTACAGAAATGGAAATATCGATATGACATGACCCATCTATGACCCATCTTGACAAAGGTCTGAAGTCCATAAACTGGGAAAAAGACAGTCTTTGAAGAAATGACATTGGCATAACTAGATATCCATCTCCAAAACTATGAAACAAGACCCATATTTCACAGCATGCACAAAAACTAACTCAAATGAATCAAACACCTAAATATGAAATCTAGAATAATAAATATCATGGGAAAAAATGAGAGAACTCTGGGAGTCCTCATGCATTGCATAAACAGACTACAGAATATTACTAACAATTCACAAACACCAGAAGAGAAAATAGATAACTGGAAACTCCTGAAAATCAAACACGCTCATCCAAAGACTTCCCAAAAGAATAAAAAGTTCTATAGACTGGAAAAGAATTTTTGGCTACCGTGAATCTGATTGGCATCTAATCTCCATATTCTACAAGATACTGAAAAATTCCAGCCAAGAAGATCTGATTAAACAATAGGCAAAGGATATGAGCAAGCATTTCAGCAAAGAAGATATCCAAGATGCCATTACAAGAGGAAATGCTCACAATCATTAGCTGTTAGAGAAATTCAAATCAAAACTACCATGAGATACCATACCTCACCCCCAAAAGGCTAGTGTGAATCCCAAAAGCACAAAATAACAAATGTTGGAGAGATTGTGGGAGACTGAAATTCTTCTACACTGCTGGTGAGAATGTAAAATGCTACAACCAGTTTGGAAATTGATTTGGTGCTTTTTTAAAAAAGCCAGCCAAGTGCTGTCGAGTCAAATATCATATTATTCAGCAATCCCACTGCTTGGAATATATCTACAGAAATAAGGGCTTTTACACAAACAAATATGTGCACAGCAATATTTATTGTAGCACTGTCCTAATAGCAAACAGATGGAATCAACCTAGGTGCCCGTCAACAAAGGAACGGATCAAAAAACTATGGTATAGTCACACAGTGGAATACTATGTAATGATAAAGACCAATGACAATCTTAGGAAACATCTCATAACTTAGAGTCATCTGAAAGATGTTATGCTGCGTGAAATTAGTTGCAAAAGGAAAAATATTACAAGACCATTATTATAAGGATTTAAGAAGAGGTTTAAACACAGAAGAAAATAATCTTTCATGGTTACAAGTAGGAGGAGAGATGGAGAGGGTATGCACAGGTTAGATAGTAGATAGCAATTGAGTTAGGTAAAGGTAGTGACAACATTCCATGGAAGGGAGGTTAGTACACCTGGACTGTAAAAAAAGCTAAAAGGTTTTCTAAATACAACCCAACATTTTGAAGGACAGAATAGTGAGGAAAAGGGTCTGGGGACTGTGGTTTCAAGGGACATCTAGGCTAATTGGCATAACTACTTTTTTTTTTTTTTTTAGAAAATGTTCTGTATACCACTTTGGTGGGTGGTGCCGGGTGTCTTAAAGCTAGCAAGTGGTCATCTAAGTAGCATCAATTAGTCCCAATCCACCTGGAGCACTGGAGAATGGAAAACATCATAGATATGAAGAAAATATGAACACAGGAGACAAAAGAGGCCACATGATCTGAGACTACATCAGCATGGAACCAGAGAAACTAGATGGTGCCCAGCCACCACCAGTGACTTCCCTGGCAGGGAGTATAACATGCAGTCCCTAAAACAGTGGGAGAAAAATGAATGTGCAGAAGTAGAACTCTGTTAAAAGATCATACTTGATGTCAGACCACAGGGTCCCCTACCCCTGAGGATTTGGCCATCAAACTCTCTCTTAGCTCAGAGCTTAAAACAGTACAGGAGCCAACTTTTTAAATGAAAATTGGACTGAACTATGTATCACATAGAGTGATGCAGGTGAAGAATGGGCTTCTTGGCTTAAAATATTTACGAGGCTTTCTGAATAGCTCTGGGTCAGAGGCTAGGTAAGAGGGTGGATGGGGAAGGAGTTGGTTGAATGGATATAGGAAGTACAAAGTAGAAAGTAGGAGTGTGCTGTCACAGTGGCAAGAGCAGCTTCAGTTGCATAGTGGTGTGGGTGAGTGGTTTTGTATGGCAAATTGTCTTGGATTATAAACTGTTACTTAAAGTTTGGAGTACCAGAAAAGGGGAAGGTAATGGAAAATACAAAGTGATTTGTCAAAGATAAGTTAAAAGAAAATGTCCCTGATATCATGAAAGATGTGAAGATATCTGTGTAAGATGCTCATCAAACTATACACAAGGTAGCAGACGGACACCAAGATGTATTATAATCAGACTTGCAAAACTAAACATAAGTGGCTAATGATAAATAAAAAATAAACTACAGAGGAGAATCAATAAAACTAAGCTCAAACTATTCAGCAGTAATTATGCAGGTCAGAAGGCAATGGGAAGACATATACGAAGTCTTGAAGGAGAATAACTGCTAACCAAGAAGTATAAAATTGGCAAAATTGTCTCTCAAATGTGATGATGAAGTTGGGACATTTCCAGATAAACAGAAATTTAGAAAATTTGCAAAAACCAAACCAAAATTACAAGAAATACTAAAGGGACTCCTTTGGTTAGAAAATCAGTAACCTCAGGTAGTACTCAAGACTAGAACACAGAACAGAGCAAGAAATCAGCCTAGAAAGGGGAATCACAAAAGTACATCAAAGGTAAAACACTAAATACAGGGAAAAAGAGATATCTTTATGTAAGTATTATAACAGAAAAGAGAACCTTAAAAGAAAATGTTGTTATAGATCTTTCATATGAAGACGAACTCAAGACAATATAAGGAAAGTAAAGACTGGTTTAAATTTAGAAAAATAGGGAAAGTAATTACAAAGGTAACGATAGATCCTATGCATCAAAATAAAAAGCAAGAAAAGAAGTCTCAGCAAACAAAAAACCACAAACATTGAAAAAGATGAAAAGGAAACACTTAAAGACTCTGCAAAGCAAATTGAAGGGAACAAAGGAATTGCCTGCAATACACACACAAACGACATCAAAATGACGGTATTAAACTCATGCCTATCGATAATCACTCTGAATATAACGAGATTAAATTAGATGAAGAGTGTCATACTGGATTTAAAAAAAGATGTATCTACATGCTGCGTACAGGAGATTTAGCTTAGACAAAGATATGAACAAACTAAAACTCAAAGGATGGAAGAAATAATATCAAAGTAGCAAAATTAAAAAAAGACAAAAACACCGGGAATGGCAGTGTTAATTTGTGATAAAACAGACTTTTAAAGTGAATCCACCACATTGGATAAGGAAGTTCTACCCTGGCCCCTAGGGTTGCTGTGAGTCGGATCCAACTCGATGGCACTTGGCTTTAATACAGGAGTACCTAACCATATCAAATATTTATGCTCCCAACAACAGTGCTCCAAAATACATAAAACCATTAACTGCATTGAAAACAGAAACAAACAACTCCACAGTAATATTGGGAAACTTCAACACACCACATTCAGTGAAGAACAGAACATCCAAAAAGAAGCTCAGTAAAGACATAGAAGATTTAAATGCCACAATCAACCAACTAGACCTTATAGTCATATACAGAACACCAGCTAAGAACAGATAAGTATACTTTCTTATCCATTGTGCATGGAACAGTTTCTAGAAATGACCACATATTAGGCCACAAAACATCTTTAACAAAATTTACAGTATTGATATATTACAAAACAACTTTTCAGGCCATAGGGCCATAAAAGTAGAAATCAATGAAAGAAAAAGGGAGGAAAAAAATGTCAAACACATGGAAACTGAGTAACACTTTGCTCAGAACAACTGGGTTATAGAGTACATCAAGGACAGAATATAGAAATTGACAGAATCAAATGAGAATGAAAGCACATCCTATGACACCTATGGGACATGGCAGAAATCATGCTTGGAGGTTAATTGTCTCAATAAATGCATACATCCAAGAAGAAGAAAAAGCCTAAATCAAAGAATCCTCTAACCTGAACAAGTAGAAAGAGAGAAAACAAAAGAAACTCTTGGACATGAGAAGAAAGGAAATGATAAAAATCAGAGCAAAACTAAATGAGTTAGAGAATAGAGAAATGATTGAAAGTATTAGCAAAACTAAAGTTTTTGTTTGAAAAGATCAACAAAATCAGTAAACCATTGTCCAAACTGATATAAGAAAATCAGGACAGGAAGCAAATAAACTGAATAAGAAACAAGATTGGCAATATCACCACAGACCCAAATGAAATTAATAGAATCATAACAGAGTTCTATAAAAAATTATACTGTAATATACTTGAAAACTTAGAAGAAATGGACAGATTTCTAGAAATGTACTACCTACATGAACTAACACAAACAGAAGTAGAAAAACTAAATAAACCTATCATGAAAGAAAGGATTGGAGAGCTTGTTAAACAACCTCCAAACCAAAATAAAATAAAATAAAATTGTAGACCCTGAAGGCTCCACTGGAGAATTCTATCACACTTTTTGAAAAAAATTAGCACCACTATTACAGTATTTCAGAAGATTGAAAATGATAGACTGCTCCTGAACTCATTCTATGAAGCCAATATAACCCTGAAAACAAAAATGGAATATTGTGTCTCTCATGAGCTTAGTTACAAAAATCCTCAACAAAATTCTAGCCAATGATTTCAACAAAATACCAAAAAATAATTCACCATGACCAAGTGAGATTCATACCAGGTATGCAGGGGTGGTTCAACATTATGCAAACAACCAACGTAATCAGCCACATAAATAAAAGATCAGAACCTTTTGGCTTTATCAGTTGATGCAGAAAAGACATCTGACAAAGTCCATAATCCATTCATGTTAAAAACTCAGCAAAATAGAAATTGAAGAGAAATTCCTTGACATAAAAAGGGCATTTATAGAAAGCCAACAACCAACATCATCCTAAATGGAGACAGTCTGAAAGCATTTCCGTTGAGAATGGAAACTAGACAAGGATGCCCTTTGTTACCGCTTTTATTTAGCATCATGCTGGTGGTTCTAGCCGGAGCAATCAGACAAAATAAAGAAATGAAGAGCATCTGAACTGGCAAGGAAGAAGTAAAAGTATCTCTATTTGCAGATGATATCATACAAAGAGAAACCTAAAGGATCTCAAAAATACTACCAAACTAATGGAAGAGTTCAGCAAAGTATCAGGATACAAGATAAACATACAAAAATCAGTTGTGTTCCTTCACACCAACAAAGAGAACATTAAAGAGGAAATCACCAAATCAATGCCATTTAAAGTAGCTTGTAAAAAGATTTTAAAAAATGCCATCAAGTTGATTCTGACTCATGGTGACCTTATAAGATAGAGTAGAACTGCCCGATAGCGTTTCCAGGGAGCACTTGGTGGATTCAGACTGCTGACTTTTTGGTTAGCAAACTTGGCACTTAACCACTACTTGGGAATAAATCTAACCAGAGAAATAAAAGACCTGTACAGGTAAAATTGTAAGACTACTACAAGAAATCAAAAAGATATCTACCTAAGTGGAGAAGCCTGTATTGCTCATGCATACAAAGACTCAACATCATTAAATGTATATTCTACCTAAAGTAATCTTTAGCTACAGTGCAATCCCAATACAAAGTCTAATGGCATTTTTTAATGAGATGGAGAAACAAACCACCAACTTTATACAGAAGGGGAAGAAGTCCAGGATAAGTAAGGACTAAGAAGAATTAAGTGGAATACTTCACACTACCTACTTGAGAACCTACTATATTGCCATGGTATTCAAAACAGCTTGGTACTGGTACAAAAACAGATACATAGAACAATTGAACAGATTTTAGAATCTGTATATAAAATTATCCATTCACCTATGAGCAGCTGATATTTGACAAAGGCCCAAAGTTTGTAAACTGGAGAAAAAACAGTCTGTTTAACAAATGGTGTTGGTATAACTGAATATCCATCTGCTAAATGATGAAACAGGACCCATATCTCACATCATGCATGAAAACTAACTCAAAGTAGATCAAGACCAGAACAGGAAATCTAAAGTAATAAAGATCATGGAAGAAAACATAGGGGGAAGACTGGGATCCCTAATAGGTAGCTTAGGGATCCCTAATATGTGGCTTAAATGGACTACAAAAGGTTACCGACAGTGCACAAACACCAGCAGAGTAAATAGATAACTGGAAACTCCTAAAAATCAAACACTTAATCTCATCCAAAGACTTCATTAAAAAAAAATATGAAGACAATTTACAGGGAAAGAAATATTGGTTAGGAAAAATCCTGTCAGGGTCTAATATCTAAAGTCTGCAAGATCCTGCAAAACCTCAACAATAAAAAGACAGCCTAATTAAAGAAGTTAAATAATGAAGAAAGAACATGAAGAGTGACTTTACCAAAGAAGACATTCAAAGCCCAGAATGAAAAAAACTTCCATCTCAGAATAATTTATCCTGCAAAATTGTCTATCAAATACAATGGTGAAATTAAGACTTTTGAAAACAAAGAGAAATTTAAAGACTTCATAAAAACTAAACCAAAATTACATGCAATATTGATAGAAGCTCTTCCCTAAATATATGTTTTAGGTGATAATTTAAGGCACTTCATCCAAATTTCTAGTCAGTTAAGGAAGGCACAAAACTTCACCAAACCAAGTCAAAAGCTACAGTATTATAATAAGGGAATCCATGATCATACCATAACAACTATAATATCATCACATTAAAAGAGGGATACACTACAATAGTTACAGTTGTTTTTGATGCAGCAACAGTTTCTGACTTATAAAATAGTTAAAATTGATTTCAATAATTATGTATTAAGGGGGATTAGGTATTTAGCTATAGAACAGATTAACAATATATCATTTGAAATTAAAAATCACGATACAGGAGTCTCAACAAATATAAAATCAAAATTCATACCATCCATAAAGAAGAATGTCCCAGAACAGATTAATAAGAACAACAGAGAAAGCATCAACATGAAAATAAACATATTGCAATGATACCACTAAAGATATACCTATCAGTAATCACATTGACTATAAATGGACTGAACACTCCAGTAAAGAGACAGCAAGTATTATCATGGATCAAAAGACATGACCTATCTATATGTTGCTTACAAGAAACACATCTTAGACTTAAGGTTGAAATAATATAGCCAAGCTAATAATACACAAAAAAGAGCAGGTGTGGCAATATTAATCTCAGATAAAATAGATTTTGATGTAAAATCCACTGTTGTGGGCAAGGATGGGCTGAAAGATTCAATACTCAAGCAAGACTTAACTATTAAATATTTATGCACTCAATACCAAAGCACCTAAATACATTGAACAAATACAGACAACATTGAAAAATGAGATTGATCATTCCACAATAATGGTTGAGGACTTTAACACTCCCCTTTCAGTTAAGGATAGATCATCCAGAAAAAAGCTCAGTAAAGGTACCGAAGATCTTATTACAACAATCAACCATCTTGATCTTATCAACATGTATAGATCTTTTCATCCATCAACAGATAAATACACCTTCTTCTCCTTTTCAAAGCACATGGAATGTTCTCCATAATAGACCATATGTTAAGTCATAAAACAGTTCTCCATGAAATCCAAAACATTGATTTATTGCAAAATACCTTCTCGGACCACAGAGCTATAAAAGTTGAAATCAATAACAGAAAATTCATAGGTAAAAATTCCAACTTGTGGAAACTGAACAACACTTTACTTAGAAAGCCTTGGGTTATAAAAGAAATTAAAGACACATTAAAGAAATTTATGGATTCAAATGAGAATGAAAACATATCCTACCAGAATTTATGGCATACAGAATTTATGGCATACAGCAGTGCTCAGAGGTCAGTTTATCTCTATAAATGCACACTTCCGGAAAGAAGAAAGAGTACAAATTAAAGAATTAACCTCACAGCTTGAACAAGTAGAAAGAGAGCAACAAAGAAACCCCTGAGGCACCAGAAGAAAACAAATTATAAAGATCAGAGCAGAACTAAATGAATTAGAGAATAGAAAAACAATTGAAAAAATTAACGAAATCAAAAGCTGGTTCTTCGAAAAGATCAACAAAATTGATAAACCATTGGCTAAACTTATAAAAGAAAAACAACAGAAGATACAAATAACCCAATTAAGAAATGAGTTGGGAGATGTTACGACAGACCTAACTGAAATAAAATATATCACAATAGAATACTATGAAAAGCTATACTCTGACAGGTTTGAAAACCTGGGGGAAATGGACAAATTTCTAGATTCATATGACTCACCAAGACTATCACACGGAGAAATAGATCAACTTAATCTATCACAAAGGAAGAGATTGAGGAAGTCATCCAAAATCTACCAACCAAAAAAAGTCCTAGTCCAGACAGCTTTACCGGAGAATTCTACCAAACTTTTAGAGAAGAATTAACCCCAATACTAATGAGGCTATTTCACACCATTGAAAGAGATGAAATACTTCCAAATTCCTTCTATGAAGCCAGCATAACCCTGATACCCAAACCAGGGAAAGATCCCGCAAAAAAAGAACATTACAGACCAATATCACTGATGAATCTAGATGCAAAAATCTTCAACAAAATTCTAGCCAATAGAATTCAACAGTATATAAAAAAAAGTTGGTTTCATTCCAGAGATGCAAAGCTGGTTCAACATCAGAAAAACAATTAATGTAATCAGCCATATTAATAACACAAAAGATAAAAATCACCTGATTTTGTCAATTGATGCAGCAAAGGCATTTGACAAAGTTCAACACCCATTCATGCTTAAAACTCTCAGAAAAATAGGAATAAAAGGAAATTCTTCAATATAATTGGTAGCATCTATGCAAAGCCATCTGCTTTCATCATCCTGAATGGTGAAAGACTGAAACAATTCCCTTTGAGAACAGGAACTAGACAAGGATGCCAGCTCTCACCACTTCTGTTCAACATTGTGCTAGAAGTTCTAGCCAGAGCAATTAGACAAGACAAAGAAATAAAAGGCATCCGTATTGGCAGTGAAGAAGTAAAGATTTCTCTCTTTGCAGATGATATGATTGTTTACACAGAGAATCCAAGGAAATCTGTAAGTACACTATTAGAGCTAATAGAAGAATTCGGCAAAGTATCGGTATACAAGATAAACATAACTAAATCAATAGGATTCCTTTATACCAACAGTGAAATTATTAAAGAAGAAATCACCAACTCAATTCCATTTACTATAACCCCCAAGAAAGTAAAATACCTAGGAATAAATCTAACTCGAGAAATAAGAGATCTTCACAGAGAAAACTACAAGACCTTGCTACAAGAAACTAGGAGAGACTTACATAAGTGGAGTAACCTGCTCTACTCATGGATAGGAAGACTCAGTATTGTGAAAATTTCTATTTTGCCCAAAGCACTCTACTTATATAATGCAATCCCAATACAAATTCCAGTGACATTTTTTAATGAAGTGGAGAAACAAATTTATCAGCTTTATTTGGAAAGGGAAGAAACCCTGAGTAAGTAAAGCACTACTGAAGAAGAACATACTGGGAGGCCTCCTCTCACTACATGAGTTTAAAACCTATTACACTACCACAGTAGTCAAAACAGCCTGGTATTGGTACAAAAGGAGACATATAGACCAATGGAACAAAGTAGAGACCCCAGAGATGCCACCATCCTCCTATGAACGGCTGATATTTGATGAAAGTCCTAAGATTTTGAACTGGGGTAAGAACAGTCTCTTTAACAAATGGTGCTGGCATAATTGGATATCCATTTGCAAAAAATTGAAACAAGACCCATATCTCACACCTTATACAAAAATTAACTCAAATTGGATAAAAGACGTGGATATAAAAGCTAAAACGATAAAACTCTTCCAAGATAAAATAGGGTCAACAATCGACGTTTTAATATGCAATATAGACAGACTTCAAAATCTAACAAAACACATTCATCAGAAGACAAAATAGATAAATGGGAGTTAATAAGAATCAAACACTTCTACTCATCCAAAGACTTCATCAAAAGAATAAAAAGACCACCTACAGAATGGAAAAAAAATATTTGACAACTCTACGTCAGACTGATGCCTGATCTCTATAATCTAAAAGGTTCTACAAAGTATCAATAAGAAAAAGACAAATCATCCAATTAAGCGATGGGCAAAGGAGATGGAGAGACACTTCTCTAAAGAGGAGATCCAGGCAGCCCAAAAACACATGTGGACATGTTCATGGTCATTAATTATTAAAGAAATTCAAATCAAAATGACAGTGAGATACAATGTCACCCCAACAACATTGGCCGTGATCCAAAAAACACAAAACAATAAATGTTGAAGAGGCTGTGAAGAGATTGGCACTCTACTTCACTGTTGGTGGGATTGCAGAATGGTGCAACCTCTTTGGAAAGCAATTTGGTGTTACCTTAAAATAACGGATATAGATATACCATTTGACCCAGTAATTCCTCTGCTTGGACTATATCCTACAAAATCAAGGCCATTCACACCAACTGATACATGCACACGAATGTTCGTTGCAGCACAGTCCGTGATAGCAAAATGTTGGAATCAGCCCAGATGTCCAACAATAGAAGAATGGATTGGTAAACATTGGTATATGTACTCAATGGAGTACTATACATTGATAAAGAACAATGATGATAGCAAGGAACATCTCTCAATTTGGTTTCAACTGGAGGACATTATGTTGAGTGAAACTAGTCAATGATAGAAGGACAATTATTATATGAGACCCCCACAATAAAAACTTAAAAGCATACTCATACATAATAGAAAAGACTCTTTGATGGCTACAAGGGTGGGGACGATGGGAGGGCGGGAGGGCAAGGGACGAGGGTTTAGATTAGATAGTTGTTAGAAATTTGATTAGGTGAAATTGGTGACAATGCACATTAGTAAGAAGATCAATATTAATGGGAATTCGACACAACTTGTGTACTCCTTGTCTCTTAAGCCAGTATTGTAAGCACAGAGTGTGTACACTTTTTTTTATTTAATAATAAATAAAAATAAATAAACATCCTCAAAGGGGGAAAAAAAAGACATTCAGGCAGCTAAAAGATACATGAGGAAATACTCATGATCATTAGCTATTAAAGAAATCAGATCAAAACTACAGCAAGATACCATCTTATCCCAATTAGGCTGACATTAATTCAAACCACAAAGTAATAAATGTGGGAGAAGCTGTGGAGAGCCTGAGACACTTATATCCTGCTGGTGGGAATGTAAAATGGTACAATCACTTTGGAAATCAAACTGGAATTTTCTTAAAATTCTTCTGAATTATAAAAAGAGCAGCATAGTCCCAAAGAACACGTGGGGGAAGACAGATGCCATGTGAGGAGGCTCTGCAAGCCACAGAGTCAAGGAAAATCGTGGACTACCAATAAGAGAGAAATTGACATGACTGAGACCATGATTTTGTACTTTTAATCTCTGGAACTGTGTGGCACTTATGTTACAGCAAACCAAACTGAAACCAAACCTACTGCCGTTGAATTAATGCCAACTCATAGCAACCCTATAAGACAGAGTAGAACTGCCCTGTAGAGTTTCCAAGGAGTGCCTGGCAGGTTTGAGCTGCCAACCTGTTGGTTAGCAGACATAGCACTTAACAACTATGCCACTAGTTAGGACAGCACTGGAAAACGAAGTGCTCTTATTCGCACGCTTCTCAGTGTATGTGCCTGGGAGAACACAGAAGGTATGTAGGAGAGCCATGCTTTTGCTCAGTGACCGTGTTTGGGGTTGTGCCTCTCTTTGAGAAACCAATATAAACCACAGAGACTTTCTTCAAGAGAACTTACACACAGAGACACACGTGCTACACATATGTAACTTTGTAATTTCAGGGGGTTCAGCAGTGGGTTGTAAAATTTTTGGAGCCAGCTACTCTGCCTGCATCTGGTCTTGCATTGGGCATATAGTAGCTATTTGGTGAATATTTATTAAGTGAGTTAATGAGCTTAGAAAGTGAGGAGGTATTGAATGCTTTTTCCTGCATGCCAGGAATAGTTCTTGGTGCTGGCGTGATATCAGTGAATCAGATTGGCAAAATATCCTGTATTCTATAGAGAGACAGACAGCAGCTGTTAAGTCCACTCTGACTCTCTGCAACCTTATATATGACAGAACTAAATGTTGCCCATTCTGCATTGTCCTCAAAATCACCAGCATGTTTAATTGTTGCAACTCTTGTCCCAGTCCATGTAACTGAGCATCTTTCATGCCCTCACTGGTCCTATTTCACCAACCGTCATGCCCTCTTCCAGTGACTGAGCCCTCCTAAGGTCATATCCAAAGCAAGCAAGTTAGACAATGTTCTATTTTGATCCATTGGGTTATCATTGGTTAATTTTTGAAAGTTATCTCCAGGGCTTTCTTCCTAGTTTGTCTTAGAATGGAAGCTCCTTTGAAAGCTGTCCACCTCTGCTAGTATTTGAAATATTGGTGACAGATTTTCCCACATCATAACAATGTGTAGACCACCACAGTACATAAACTGACAGGGGGTAGTGCAATGTATTAGGTGGTGATAAGTACTGAGGTGAAGGGTAAAGCAGGAAAGTGAGGTGGGACACCAGGAGGAAAATTGCAATTTTAAGTAGTGTGGACTGAGAAAATCTCACTGAGGAGGTGACATTCAAGGAAGGATCTGAAGGAAATGAAAACATCACTATAGGCTTCCAGATAAGTGATTGGGTATAGGGTGTGGGATGGGATATGGGAAGGGTATGCTGGATGATGGGTAAGGGGTCTGAAACAGAGATGTAAGACACAGAGTGCAGGAGAAAGCCACATACAGGACTGCAGCGAAGCCCCAGGAAGGGTGATATACTCTACCAACCTGGAGCCTTTACATAGCTTCTCCTACAAAGCAGTTTCACTCTGGAAATAAAACAGCATGGACTCAACTTGTGGCATAGGAGGTGGTTTTGATTTCTTAGGACAGCTTTAGAGAGGAGGACTGAGAAAAGCTTGTGAAGAGGATAAATGGCAGGCAAGGAGAACGAGACAAATGGAAAATTCTGAAATTTTATGTACTTTAGTGACTCAGTCAAAAAGCTTTTCCTGCCTGATTGCTTTGTCAGAACTCTTTATCTTAGCCACCATTGTGTCACTTTTATATAATATTTCTTGACATGTTCTTATAATTTCCACAAAATGATGGGGTAGGACTATGCAAACTGAGTAATTTATGGCTTATTCAGGGAATTGGTCTGTTTACTGTGAAAATTGAGTGACTATGGTCTATCAAGGGGCTCAGTCAGTTCCTGCTGCTAGTGGGAATCCCAGGCCTTGAAACTGACAAGAATTGCTAATTCTTGAGAATTGTCAGAATTCTCCAGAATTCTGGAGAAGAGCACCCTGTGCAGGGGCAACATGCTCCCCCACCGCCAGGACCTGCAGAACATGGTGGCAAGAGGCCTAGGTAGTGTGGCGGGAGCCAGCAGCAAGGGCCAGGGAAACCCAGCAGTAGCAGCAGAAACCTCGTGAGCCACACAGACTCCTGGGCTGTGTGGTGGTGGGTGGAAGCAGCGGTGACAGGAACACAACATCTGTCCCAAATCATGATGCACCTATCCGATGATGTAAGACTGGACATGCGTAATTTGAGGAAGGGGAAGCAGTTCTGCTTTGAGAATCTGTTGTTGTTGTTTACCATTTGCTTTCTATACATAATAATAATGGCTCTCATTTTGCCAATACTGTGTGTCTCGTGGGTCCAGCTGGATGACTGGTAGCACCCATGGTTCATACCAGTGGGTGTATGTGCCTCATGCCTAGGAGTCTTACAGCTGATGAAAGTGTGAGGTACACCCAGCTGCAAGTGCCATGCAGACAGATCCATATAACCATGGACAATGGAGATGGCAAACAACAATTGTGAAACGTGCAATGTCATAGTAAGTGTAAATAGAGATACTGGAGTAGAATGAAACCATAGGGTAATCAATGCAGGTTAAATGCTTAACACTAAATGTAGAATTAGTTTCACCTGTGAATCATAATGGGCTGGCTTTTTTTTTTTTTTAATTTATGTATTTCATCATTGAGACTGGAAATTCTGAAATACTGTGATCGCCATTTTTGAGCAACAACAGAACCAGGAGACAGAAGGATTTCAGCACCAGGATGATTTTGCGATATTCCTTCTAAATTGTGGACATATCACAGACAATGTGTCGAGATCTTCAACTGGGAACTGACACTGAATTGAATTGAAACAAGCTTGAATTTGACATGGGTTTTACAGACATGGGTGTAAATAAGAAGGAGGTAGCCCTAAGTACTTAAATGATGTGTCAACTAAAATTAAAGATTGTTTGACTGTCTTTGTAAACCAGAGGGGTTGAGCCAGTTCACTCAATTTGTTGTCAAAAACCATGAATCCTTGGTAATCAAGTATCTCCTCTGATTCAGCTTCTAAAAATTCTTGAGTGGAAGTACATCACCAAGGTAAATCATAGTTTTGTATTCCTCTGGAGACACTGAGTGTAAATTTCTAGTGATCTATTTAATTAATGCGTTTGTTTAAGAAATATTTGTTAAATGTGTACAATGCACAAGTTTATTTTTGGTATTAATGTGTGAGAAATTTGATCATGTGACTTAAGAAATGTTTCTTAGACAATCTTTTCTATGTTTCTCTCGATCTAACTAAGATAAAAACAAAACAAAACCCTCTGGCACACAGAGGGTCACCGTGAGTTGGAGCTGTCTCGGCAGCAACTGGTTTTTATTGCACATCTAGAATTTTTTTTTGAAATTTGCCACTTTTTAAATTCTTTACCTTTGGTGGGATGGTTAGATTTATTTTAGTAAAATGTGATTTGTATATGGTTCTCTTTTTTCTTTTGAACTTTTCTTTCCCTCCTGCTTTTTACACTGTCCCTCCATACTATGGCATCCACCCCTTAACAACTGTTACATTTGTCTACTGCTAAGTAAAAACAACAATAACAACTACAAAACTTAATGACAACAGCAATTCATTATTTCTCATGACTCTGGGGTTTAACTGTGTGCTGGTTCTGGGGATTTAGTTGTGTGCTGGTTCTGCTGATGTTCCGTTGTCTTAATCCAGCAGTTGCGCTGTGCTATGAGTTCTCATGGATGTCTGATTCCCTGAGGCTTCTCTGCATGAGGGGTATCACAGCAGTCAGTGGGCTAGCTTACCATCTTACCTATCACTGAAATTTTAAGAGTGTAAAAGCAGAAGCCACCAGATCTTCATAAAGCTTAAGGCCAGAACTATCACAGTGTCATCTCTGGCATATTCCTCCAGCCAAAGTAAACCATAACGCCAGCCCAGATTCAAAGGGATGGGGAGTAGACTCCACCTCTGGATAAGAAAACAGTGGAGAACTTGTAACCATCTTTCATCTACCACATGAGGTAAGTCATTTCACTTATTTATTTGTTTTTCTGTTCACTTATATTTGGAGAACTAGAGGATTCCGTTTGATAGAGAGATGCATTGAATGCTAATTGTTTCCTATTGTTCTTGTTAGCTGCCCTTGAGTCAGCCCCCAGCTCATGGCAGCTGCGTGCACAAAGCAGTGAACCCCTGCCTGGTTCTGCACTATCCCCATGCTTGGTTACAGATGAAAAGGATGTGGTTCATGGGGCTTTCACTGGCTGATGTTTCAGAGATAGATTACCAGAGGTAGATTTCGCAGTGAACAAGCATCTCCTGACAAATGGGTGATAGCTGGCCATGAGGTGTATTGGCTGGGAGTCAAACCCAGGTCATCAATGCGGAAGGTGAGAATTCCACCAGTTAACTAGTAGTGCTCCTGTGGTTGTTTTCTATCATAAGATATTCTACTAACATTAAAAACTATGTAGTTATTCCAGGCAATGTAGCATGAACTTCTGTAAAGCTTTATAACTGTTAGATCTACTGAAAGAAAAAAAGACAAAGTTCTTATGTAAAAAGAATGATCACAACAATCAGAACTTAAAATCATTTGGGTGTATAAAAGGTTGTAAACCTCCCATCTCCAGCGCCTCATTTTATAACTAACACGTGTGTCTAAAGGGAAACCCTGGTAGTATAGTGGTTATGTGCTGCAGCTGCTACCCAAAAGGTTGTCAGTTTGAATCTACCAGGTGCTCCTTGGAAACTCTGTGGAGCAGTTTGGCTTTGTTCTGCGGGGTCGCTATAAGTCACAATTGACAGCAGTGGTTTTCTTTTTTTCTCTGAAGATAAATCAGTGTCCTAGATGATTTTCTGCCTCAAGAAAAAAAATAGTGACTTAGGTAAACACATTTATTTTCTCACAAAACAAGCCCTCTGGAGGTTAAGCGGTTGCTGGCGTTTGTTCAGCAGTTTAGCTGTGTTATCACCCGTGATGACCTCATGCTTCCGGCCTTTTTCTTGTGGCTGTAGGATGGCTGCTGCCTCTCCAGCCATCGTGCCCACATTGTTCGAGGAAGAAGGAAGTGGAATTAGCACGTAAATCACCAGCGCAAAGCCTGTCTGGGAGACTACTGCTTAAGTCTTGCCACCCAAGAATGTATCTAGCAGCAATTCCAGCTGCAGTGTGAGCTGAAGGCAGGGGTTATGGATTCAGCTTGCGTGCAAAAGCAGCTTCAAAGTTTGCCTCCATTGAATACCTCTTGGTATTCGCGTTTGCATGGTAAGGACCAGCATGAACCCAGCCCCCGAAGTGTAATTGACCCAGTCCTCATATTCCCATTTCTCCATCCTAGTCACCCTCTCAGCAATCTCTCCTTGACCCTGTCCATCCACAGTGAAAGCTTACAAGCTAAAAGGGCACCATCTTGGAGACTGCCAAATAGGCAGAGAAGAGTTACAAATTGCAGAAGTTCACATTCCACCTCAGCCTTCTGACTTGCTCCTACTGTCGTTTTGAGTTGGGTAATTCACTGGGACAACTCACGAAACTTACAGAAAGTGTGCCATGTGTGGGAGCCCTGCTGGCTCAGTGGGTACAAGCTTGTCTGCTGCTAAATATTCAGCAATATATATTCCACTCGCTGCTCTTTTGAAACTCTATATGGCATCTACTCTGGCCTGTAGGGCCGCTAAGAATGGGGATTGGCGTGATGGCAATGTTTTTTTTTTTTAAAAAAAAATACTAAAAGCTACAGGTTTATTAGAGCTCAAAATAGATACAAATGAAAACACACATAGGGTGACATCTGGAAGGGTTCCTAGCAGTGCTCCCGTGTCGCAGTGAACATGCCACCCTCTACATAGCAAATGTCCTCATCACCCCAGAAGCCCTCTGAGCCTCCATGGTCTAGGCTTTTATTGACTAGTCCTGCAAGATGGATCGACCCAGCATCTGCAACAGTAGGCTTAAGCGTAGTGACGATGGGGACATGGCAGAGGAGGGGGCAGTGTTTTGTTCTGTTGTGCATAGGTGCTCTGTGAGTTGGAACCAACTCAGTGGCACCTAACAACAACATGAGGGGCTAAATATTGCCTCGTGAAGCTAGTTGATACCCTAGTTGATACCAACTTCTGAGCTGAATATTTTCTGGTTCAGCTACGCCATACTCATCAGCATTACTCTGTGTCTTATAGTTCAGTCCTATCTGTGAAGAGTTGGCTTTGGCACTGGTTTCAGCTCTGGGCTAACAGATTCCAGAGGCCATGTCCCCCAATCTGTATAGTCCTTTAATAGAGCACCTCCATTTTTTTCCCACTGTATGGGGAACTCGGTGTTGTGTTCCCTGTCACTGGTGGTGGCCAGACACCATCTGGTTCTCCTTTCATGCTGATACAATCTCCGTATCATATGACCCCTTCTGTCTGCTGGACTCATATTGTCCTTTGTTCTCCTCTGCTCCAGGTGGGCTGGGACCAACTGATGCTACTTAGAGGGCAGTCTGCTAGCTTTTAAGACCCAAGGCGCCACTCACCAAACCGGGTTGCAAAATATTTTCCTAAAAAAGGCTTAGAACTGTTGACTTGTAATCTATGAGTACTCCATTTCCTCCTTCTTCTTCATTGTTACCAACAAAAGATTATTTTCTTGTGTGCTTAAACCTTTTCTTGAGTCCTTTTAATAGTGGTCTCATACAGTATTTGTCCTTTTGTGACTGACTAATCTCCCTCAGCATACTGTCTTCTAGATAACTCCAGATTATCAGATGTTTCCCAAGATCATCATTCTTCTTTATCACTGCACAGTATTCTAGTTGTGTGACTACACCACAGTTTGTTGATCCAGTCATCCATTGGTGGGTACTTCAGTTGAGTTCATCTTTTTGTTATTGTGGGCAGTGTTGCAGTAAACATTGGTGTGCCTGTATCTATTCCTGTGACAGCCCCTGCTTCTTTAGGATATATTCCTGGCAATCTTCTTCTAAAAGTTAGCTAATGAAAATGTTGTGACTCACAACAGAACACTGTCTGACTCGCTTTGGACATGTCATCAGGAGAGAATGACTGCTGAAGGAGGATGTCTTATTTGGTGAGCCAGAGGGATCAGCAAGGGCGAAGGAGACCCTCAGTGACGTGGATTGGCACAGTGGCCACCACATGGGACTCAAACATGGTGGCAAATGTGAGGATAATGCAGAACTGGGCAGTGTTTTTTTTGTTTTTTTGTTTTGTTGTTGTTGTTGTACATAGGGTTGATGAGTAGGAATCATTTCAGTGACAGCTAGCATAAACATCCTTCATGAATTTTGCCCAGATCTTTCAAATCTGCCTCCAAGGCATCACCAGGCACATCAGTCCGCACTGATCTTTTTGCCACCACCTGCTTTGGCACTCAGCCATCCCACTGGCATACACAGGTACTTAGTACATCCTTCTAGATTTAAGTTTAAAAAATATTAAGGATTAGTCACTGCAATATGAAGTAACTGCTAGAGCTACAGCTGACCCAAAGGAGGAGTGTGCTGTCACTGGGCAAGGACAGCAGTAGAAGCTGCACATAGGCAAGCATGCAAATTTAAACCAGATTGTACACTTGTACTCAGTCACAATAAATAAATAAAATACACACATGTATATAAATTTAAGGATGTCTTAAGAAAATACTCTTTTTTATTAACATTAATCTTTCATAATAGGAAGTGAGACTGAGCGGTATGAGCACTGACTGCATACTCGGCATTCTTACATGTTATATAAAAATATGACAATCTCTGTTATAGGCTGAGTCTCTTGGTTGTGCAGATAGTTGATGAACACACTTGGCTGCTAACTGAAAGATTGGAAGCTCAAGTTCACCAAGAGATGCCTCAGAAGAAAGATCTGGTGAACTACTTTTTAAAAAAATATATATATATTTTACTGTGCTTTAAAATGAAAGCTTGCAATTCAAGTTAATTTGTCATACAAAAACATACACATGCACTGCTACTGTAGCTACTCTCCTCACAGTGTAAAAGCACGCTCCTTTAAATTCTGTATTTCCCGTGTCCATTCACCCAGCTCCTGTCTTCCTCTGTCCTCTTACCTGACCTCCAAACAGGAGCTGCACAATTAGTTTCATGTATCTACTTGAGCCGTGAGGCACACTCTTTGCCAGCCAGCTAGGACACTCTTTGCCAGTATTATTTTATGTCTTACAGTCTGGTCCAATCTTTGTCCAAAGAGTTGGCTTTGAGAATGCTTTCAGTTCTGGGCTAACAGAGAGTCTGGGGGCCATGTCTTCCATGGACCCATCAGTCTACTGGACCACCAAGTCTGGTCTTTTCAGTAGAGTTCAAGTTTTGTGCCCCATTTTTTTTCCTGCTAAGTCAGGAACTCTGTGTTGTGTTCCCTATCAGGGGAGTCACTGGTGGTGACTGGGGACCTACCAGTTCTTCTGGTCTCATGCTGATGTAGTCTCTGGATTGTGTAGCCCCTTTTGTTTCATAAGCTCTGATTGTCTTTGATGTCCTTCATTCTCCTCTGTTCCAGGTGGGTTGGGACCAATCAATGCTTCTTGGATGGCCACTTGCTAGCTTTTAAGATGCCGCTCACCAAAGTGGGATGCAGAACTTTGTCTTAAAAAACTTTGTTATACCAGTTGACCTAGATAGCCCCTGAAATCATGATCCCTAAACCCCTGCCCTGCTACTCGGCCCTTTGTAGTACTGAGTTATGTTTAGGAAACCTCCCAGACTTGGATTGTTCCAGTTGAGCTGAGTTTCCCTGTACTGTGTTTGTCTCTCTTTTCACCTTATGTAATTCTTTTCTACTATCTAATTAAATACTCCTCTCCCTCCCTGCTCACCCTAGTAACCATTAAACACCATTTTCTTCTGTGTAAAACATTCCTTAAGTCCTTATAGTAGTAGTCTCATGTAATATTTGTCCTTTTGAAACAACTTTTACTCAGCATAGTGCCTTCCAGATTCTTCCACTGTATGCTTTCCAAATTCATCATTGTTCTTTATCATTGTATAGTATTCCATTGTGTGAATATATTGTAGCTTGTTTATCTGTTCAGCTGCTGATAGGAATCTGTGTTGATTCCATCTTTTTGCTGCTGTGACAGTGCTCCAGTAAACACTGGTGGGCATCTATCTGTTTGTGTGACAGCCCTTATTTCTCTAGGATATATTTGAAGAAGTGGGATTGCTGGGGCATATGGCGTTTCTTTTTCTAGGTCTCTGAGCAAGTGTCAAATCAATTTCCAAAGAGGTTGTACCATTTTATATTACCACCAGCAGTGTGTAAGTGTTCAGTCTCTCCACAACCTCTCCAATATTTATTATTTTGTTTTTGGATTAGTGCCAGCATTGTCGGAGTGAGACAGTATCCCGTCTGGATTTGGATTTCTCTAATGGCTGGTGATTATATGCATTTCCTCTGCATCTGGTAGTCACCTGAATGACTGCTTTGGTGAAGTGCTACTTCGTATCTTTCACTCGTTTTTTAATTGGGTTACTCATCTTTTTGTTGTTGAAGTTTTGCAATGTTTGGTAGCTTCTGGAGATTAAACATAGATAAGATTTGTCATAGTCAAAAAACTTTTCCCACTCTGTAGGTTGTTTTTTTTGCTCTTTTAGTGAAGTCCTTAAAGGGATGAGCATAAGTGTTTGATTTTTAGGCATTCCTTGTTCTCTAGTGTCTCTTCTGGTGTTTCAACATTGTTAGTAATGTTTTGTATTCTGCTTATGTTGTGTTTTAGGACACCCAACATTGTTCCTGTTTTTTCTTTCATGATCTTTTTTTTGTGCTAAATTTCATATTTAGTTCTTTGATTCATTTTGAGTTAGTTTTTGTGCATGATGTGAGATACAGGTGTTGCTTCATTTTTGTTTTGCAGATGGATATCCAGTTAGGCCAACACCATTTGTTAAAGACACTGTCTTCTCCTCAGTATATGGACATAGGGGCTTTGTCAAGTATCGGCTGTTCATAGGTGGATGATTTTATGTCTAGATTCTCAGTTCAGTTCCGTTGGTCTGTGTATCTGTTGTTGTATGATGTTTTGACTACTGTAGCAGTGTGATAGATTCTAAAGTCAGGTAGTGTCAGGGCTCCCATGATTTTCTTCTTCAGTAATGCTTAACTTATCTGGGGCTTCTTCCTCTCCCATTTGAAGTTAGTGATTTGTTTCTCCATCTCATTAAAAAAAGACATAGGAATTTGGATTTGGATTGCATTATATGTATAGATTGGGGTAGAGATATTGGTTTGTAACTGAGATATTGGACTATGATTTTACATTTTAGTGGTGTCTTTATCTGATTTTGGTATCAGGGGTCTGCTAGCTACATTAAATGAATTTTGGAGTATTCTGTCCCTTTCTGAAATATCATTAGTACTATAGTGGTGTTAACACTTCTAGTAGAATTTTGCAGTGAAACCTTCAGAGCCAGAGTTTTTTTTATTGTTTTGGGGAGGTTTTTAATTACCTTTTCAATCTCTTCCTTTATTACGGGTTTATTTAGTTGTTCAACCTCTGTGTTGGTTTAGGATGCATTGTGTTTCTAGAAATTTGTCCCATTTCCGCTAGGTCTTTAACTTCATTAGATTACAAATTTTCATAGAATTCTGCTATGATTTTTTTAAAATTTCAGTTGTTCCCATTGTGATATGGCCCATCTCTCACTTCTTATTCAAGTGATTTTCTTCGTCTTCTGTTTTATTTTGTCAGTTTGGCCAGTGATTTATTGCTTTTGTTTATCTTTTGGAAAAAAATCATCTTTTGATCTTGTTAGTTTTTTCAGTCATATTTCTGTTCTCAGATTCATAATCATTCTATTCTAATTTTTTTTATTTGTTGTCTTGTGGTGCCCAAGAGCATTTTTTGTTACTGTCTTTCTACTTATTTGAGTTGTAGGGTTAATCCTTTAATTTGATCTCTTTGTCATTTGAATTGTGCATTTACTGAAATAAAATGAGTTTTGACTGCTGCATTTGGTATAGCCCAAGGTTCTGGTAGGATGTGTTTTCATTTTTATTTGAGTCTGTGAATTTCTTCGGTCCGTCCTTGATTTCCTGTATAACCTAGTAGTTTTTGAACAAGGTGTTTTGCCATTCCATGTGTCTGATTTTCTGTCCTTGCCTTGTCTCTTATTGATGTCTGCATTTATGACTTTAAGGTCTGAAAAGATGCTTTGTAATATTTTTGTGCTTTGGATTTTGTTAGAGTTTGCTTTATAGCTTACTTAATATGTTGTCTGTTCTGGAGCATAGTCCATGTGCATTGGAAAAGAAAGTATACTCTGCTGCTGTTGAGTGGAATGTTCTGTGTATGTCTATGAGATCAAGTTTGTTGACTCTGGCATCTTCTGTCTTTGTTGAGCATCTTTCTGAATGTCCTGTCCTTCACTGAAAGTGGTGTGTTGAAAGTCTCTCACTATTATTGTGGAGCTGTCTATTTCTCTTTTCAGTGCAGTCAGAGTTTGTTTTATGTATTTGGGAGAGCTATCATTGAGTGTACAGATATTTTATGTGGTTATCTCCTCCTGAAGTATTGACTCGTTAATCATTGTATAGTGTCCTTCCTTATGCAGTGTGGTGGATTGTAATTCAGAGTGTCTTTTATCAGAAATTAATATTGCCAATCTTGCTCTTTTATGAATGTTGTTTGCTTGATGTATTTTTTCCATCCTTTGAGTTTTGGTTTGTGTCCTTAAGTCCAAAAAGTGTCTCCAGAGGCAACATATAGATGGATTTTTTTTTTTTAATTAATGACTGAATGAAAATGTACATTCCCATATAAATTTGCATGCTCACCTATATGCAGCTCCCACTGTATTCCCTGCCTGGTGATAGCACACCCCTCTTCTCTGTTCCATATATGTCCTATCCTCCCAACAGTTTCCTATCCCCTCCTCTCTACCCACTCCCCTTCCTCCAGCAAGAGGTCAGCAGGGTGACATCCTATAGAATTCCCACAAGATACAGTCACTCTGTGTCGCCAAGTCCAATCCACTGCTGTCCGAAAAGTTAACCTTTATTATGATTTATGGACAGGGGCAGCATTAGGGCCAGGGGCCATGCTCCCAGGGGAGCCCTGAAGCCTCTGGACCATCATTTGCAGTCTTTTGTTGGAGATCTCAGGGTGCACCCCTCTTTATTCTCTTGTTGCCAGTGAGACTCAACTTTGTGAGCTCCATCATGTCGGCTCGACGGCACTTGGCTGGCTATCGTGGCTACCACTGGTGGTGGCCGGGCACTGTCTGGTTCTTCTGGTCACGAATCCATGTAGAGACCCACTCATCTAGGTCTGTCTTCTGGGTTCTCTTTTCCCCATGTCATTCTTGTCCTCAGTGATCACCCATTCCTATTGAGTTGGGACCATTTGCTGTCCCCTTAGATGGCAGCTTGGCAGCTTGGCAGCTTTTAAGACCCAAGACGTCACTCACTAATGAGGGGTGCAGAGAGTCCTCATTAGCCAGTTGGCCTCAATTTCGCCTGAGAGCATGGTCCCCAGCCCCAGCTATTCTGTCCTTGCAATATTGGGTTAAGATGGGAGGAGTACTCAAATTGTGTTGAAGATCAGTTACTATTGATCTTTTTTCTAATGTGTGCTGTCACCAATTTCACCCAATCAAATTTCTATTAACTATCTAATCTAAACCCTCCCCCGTTCACCCTCCTTCCCTCCCCACCCTTGTGGCCTTCAGAGAATCTTTTCTTCTATGCATGAGTCTGTTTTTAAGTTCTTGTCATAGGGGTTTCATACAATATTTGTCCTTTTGTCACTCAGCATTATGTCCTCCAGTTGAAATCAGGTTAAGAGATGTTTCCTGCTATCATCATTGTTCTTATTAGATGGATTGTGTTTTTAATCCAATCTGCCACTCTGCATCTCTTTATTGGTGCATTTAATCTGTTTACAGTAAGCATGATTATTGATAGGGATGAGTTTAGTGCTGTCATTTTGATCTGTTTCATTGTGTGTTGTAGACATTTCCTTTGTTACACTTAATTTTCTGTGCTGTCTAATTTCTTTATGCGTTTTTGTTTATCTCTTGATTGTTGGTTTTGTATTTGCTGAGGCTTTGCTGTTCTTGGTTTTGATTTTTATTTTGATGTATAGAATTGCTTATTTGTTGTTATTTTAATATTTATCTGTATTTTTCTTAATTTAAGCCGGTCTTTTATTTCTTGGAATCACCTTGACTTGCTCTCCATGTGAAAGATCTATTACAACAATTTTTAAGTCCCACTTATGTGTTACAGTATTGTCATCTTTTACATAATGACATCACTGTTTCCCTATTTTCAGTATTTTGCCTTTGATTTATTTATGTGATTTCTCTTTCTGGGTTGATACTCAGTTCTGTTCTGTGTTCTAGTCTTGGGTTATTATCTGTTGTTACTGATTTTGTAACCGAAGGAATTTCTTGAGTATTTCTTGACCTTTGAGTATTTTTTGACTTTTACAAATTCCATAAAATTTTGTTTATGTGACAGTGTCCTAAGTTCATCATGATATTCAATACACAGTTCTTCTGGATATGTAATTGGTGGCTGGCAGTATTTTTCCTTTAAGACTTTTTATGTATCATCCCATTGCTTTCTTGCCTTCATGGTTTCTGCTTAGTCCAAGTTTAGTCTTATTGACTGTCCTTTGTAGATTATTTTTTCATTTATTCCCTAGCCACTTTTAAAATTGCCTCCTTGACTTTAATTTTGGCAATTTTGATTATAATATGTCTTGGTGTCTTTTTTTTAGGACACCATGGGGAGTTCCATGAGCGTCTTGGATAGATATCTTCTCATGTTTCACGGTTTCAGGGACATTTTCTGTCACCAAGTCTTTGACAATTCTCTTTATATTTTCTATACCTCTCTACTCCTGCCATTCTGGTACTCCAACGACTCATAGATTATTCCTCTTGATAGTGGCTCACGTAATTCTTAGTGTTTCTCCATTTTTAAAAAATTCTTTGATTTATTTTTGTCTTAAATATGGTGGTGTCACATGCCTTATCTTCAGTCTCACTAGCTTGGCCTTCCATTACCTCACTTCTTCTCCTTTGACTTTCTACTGAGTTTTCTAACTCTTTAGTTGTATTGCTAATCTTCTTAACTTCTGTTTCCTGTATCTGTATGCTTTCTTTCAACCTGTTCAATTTGTCATTATGCTCTGCTGCATTTTGCCTCATTTCCTTCCTGATTTCTTAAAGAGTCGTAAGTATTAATCTTTTCTATCCTACCTATTAACCTTTGTATTCTACAATTCTAAGAATGTCTCTTCATCTGAAAAATTTCTTGACTCCTTGTTTTGGGAGCTTTCTGAAGCTGTTTTGGTCTGCCTCTTTAAGTGATTTGATATTGACTGTTTTTTCCAAGCCATCAGTGAGTTGTATTTATTTTATGTTTGAGTACTATGTTCTAACTTCTTGTTTTGTTTTGAAATATCCAAATAGACTGGTTGTGTGCTAGTTTGGTTGCTGGTGCCTTTGAAGCTCTAATGTCTTGTTAGCAAGGTGGTCAGAGCTGTTACTAGGCATGTGAGTCCAGAAGTTCATTTACTTTTCTTACATGGATTCAGCTCAGAAATCCCAGTAGTCAGTTACCAAATATATGGTACAGGTGTGCCTCTCAATGGGCAGGTGTGATTGGTGTAGGCAGTGGAATCTGGCTGGAGGCACTGAGAAAGGCAGGGGCCTGACAGCCATCCTTAGCCATCTGTGACAAAGGTATGTTGCTTTATGTCTAAGTCTAGTCAAAGCTTCTGCCCTGGGTTCCTGGCTCAGTGATGTTGGCAGATATTTTTCCTAGCCCCTGTTTGTTAAATTGTTCCCTCTGCAACTCTGTGAGAATGGCTTAAGTTCCTACTTTAAGAATTTGGAATTCAGACCCCCTGAGTTCCAACCTTTGCTTAACCAGTGTGATATTAAGGACATTATTTAACCTTTGCACGACATACCTAGAGACAATAATGGTTATGACATCTGCCAGTTGCTGTCAAATCAGCCCAGAAATAGGTCAGTCTTTGGAGACTGGTGCAGTGCAGGAGGGGTTAGTGCTAGGAAAAGGCAGAGAGGTTTATCCTGAAGGAAAGTTTTAGATCTGTATGTGTTGTAGGTTAGAAACAAGCCACTTAGCCTTTGACAGTCAAGTGCATTTTTCACTGATTCTGGAGGCATAAGCGGACTCTTTGTTGCTCAGTCTCTCCCAGTGAGGAGGACACCCTCTGTATGTCACTGTTCTGCTCACTGTGGTGGCTGGAGCTGATTTTTACTGGGTCAGGTCTGGCCAGTCTTAGGTACTTCTAGACCTAGTTAGCCTTCCATATTCCTCAGTCTAATTTCTCAGCTTTCCCTTTAATGTTCAGCATTTGTAGAATGTCATATATAATTGATTAATTTATTTATTTTTATTTTTTATTTAACATAACTGAGTGAAAATGTACTTTCCCGTATAAATCTACATGCCCACCTATATGCAGCCTCCACCGCTCTACCTGTCTGGTGACAGCACACTATTCCTCCCTGCTCCACATGTCTCATCCTCCCAACAACCTCCCCTCCGCCCCTCTCCACCCACTCTCCCTCCCCCAGCCAGAGGCCAGCAGGATGATATCCCATAGATGCATAGAACCATAAAGTGCAACCAATATATGGTCACTCTGCATTGCCAAGTCCAATCCATTCCTGTCCAAAGAGTGGACCTCTGTCATAATCCATGGGCAAAGACAGCACCAGGACTGGGGGCCATGCTTCCAGGGGAACCGCGAAACCACTGGACCATCAATTGAGGTCTTTTAATGGAGATCTCAGGATGCACCCCTCTTTATTCTTGTATTGCTAGTGAGACTCAACCTAGTGAGCTCCATAGTGGCCATCACTGGTGGTGGCCAGTCCCATCCAGTTCTTCCAGTCCCAAGCCAATGAAGGCACCCATTCTTGCGGTTGTCTTTATGATTCATTTATTTGTTTGCATCTTTGTTGATAAAGGGATCACAGCAAGTGCCTGACTATTCTTCCATTTTGGCCCTGCCTCTCTGGTGACCTCCTTTGAAAGACTGTCCATTGAAACCCAGTGGAACACGGTTCTACTCTGATACATGTGAGGTGGCTTTGAGCCTAAGTTGATTTGACAGCAACTGGCAGATGTCATAACCATTATTGTCTCTAGGTATGTCGTGCAAAGGTTAAATAATGTCCTTAATATCACACTGGTTAAGCAAAGGTTGGAACTCAGGGGGTCTGAATTCCAAATTCTTTATCTTCTAAATGATAGTTCCTCTTTTTCTAGATAATGGGGATTATGCTAATACAGTGAAACCTGTGAGAGCCAGAACTTGCTGGGTCTCCAAAGTTTTCTCCTATTGACAGGATGTAGTTTTACCACGTTTCTATAAGCATTAGTGAAATATTTGAGTTTTCCTTCTCTGATTGGTTCAACTGAATGCAGTTTCCAGGCTTCACAGTGCCTTCCTTAGAATAAATCAAAATCAAAGAGTAATTACTTCTGTCACTTGCTTTAAATCCTGGACTGAGTCCTTTGCACTTAGAGTCTGAGTGTCAGCACTGTCATATGCTCCCCTGCTGCACCAGTCTAAGGTGAAGCATGGCAAACTTGTGATGTACTCCCAGGCAATCTCTGATTAATAGGTAACCAGGAGGCCTTTAGAAAAAAAAGACATCAATAACTAATGTAGAATGCTCCATTTCTATGACTTCCTTCAGAACAGAGCCTCAACATATATAAGCAAATGGAAAGTAGCTTGTATTTCAATAAGAAGCAGACAGTATACAGCATTTTGCTCTGGCTTAAAAGCTGTTTGGCAGAGATGTTGAGTTTTCTGTGCAAACTCAACTTTGTGTTGTGGGACGTTATATAATGTGCTTTCTCTTCTGACTTTTGTAAACTACCCCAGTAGACAGAGATTCTTCTGCACCAACCTTCCACCTGGCCTCATGGCATCATGTTACAATAAGAGCAGACCTGCTGTCTGTCTACCCCAGCCAGGTAGATCCACTTAGGTGGGTTGTAAGCTTAATGCTGTGTGTACTCTGTTGGAACCATAGCTGAAGAGACAAAATGTCCTCTCCTAGCTTTTTATATCCCCACCCTGTATGACTAATTGTATCTTTTTAACCATGATGATAAACATGAGGTCTTAGTGGGGAAAAGGGAGGGTTGTCATAAGGTGGGAAGATTCCAGCTAGGAGAGATATGGAGAAAACTGTAGCCACCTGGTTTGTCCCAAGGATTGCTTCCTGCTGTATCTAAAGTAGTTGTATTGAATCTCCAGCTAGACTCTGTTCTTGTTCTTTTAGGAAACTTTTAATATGACACTGGTTGAACAAATATTAGAACTCAATTTGTCTGAATCCCAAATTCTTTCCTTCCTTTTTTTCTAAGTCATGCTTTCTCTTTTACTAAATACAGGGACTGTGCTAATACAGGGAAAGCTGTGAGAACCAGAATTTGATGGGATTGTCTTGTTTTTCTGGGTCTCCCAAATCTTCTGCTTCAGAATCCTTTGTAAGGTATTGCTTGAACTTGTCTTTGACATACCTAATTTCTGGTTTGAATTTCATGTTTGGACTTTGTGGGTTTTGCTATTTACACTTGGATTTTTTGTTTCCGTTAAAAATAAACATTTGTCAATGCCTTTATTGAAACCTTAACCTAATACATTATATCCCATTGGCAGGTCTCCTGCTAACATCTCTCTGACATGCTTTGGGGAGTACATTAATATTAAATACATTGAAAATTATTTTATAAATGTTTAGAAAGAATATTCAGAAACTTTTTTTTGGAAAATTTTTTATTGTGACTAAGTGAAAATTTACAATCCAAGTCAATTTTCCATACCTGCCTCTCTGCATCTCTGTCTACTCTTCTCACCCTGTGACAGCACACTCTTCTTTTTCACTCTTTACTTCTGGTGTCTTCTCAGCCAACACTTATCCCCTCTTCTCAACCGTCCCCTGTCCCCTCCAGAAAGAAACCTGTGGGACAGCCTCATGTATATTTGGACAACCATAAAGTACCCACACCACTATGGTTTCCGTGTCCCCAAGTCGAGTCCATTCTTGGTCCGAGGTATTGGCTTCGGTACTGGTTTCAGCTCTGGGCTAGCAGCACATCTAAGGGGCCATTTTCTCAGGGGCCTTCCAGGCTGATGGACCATCAGTTCTTGTCTTTTAATAGAGTTCCTGATCTTCCCACCCCTTTTTCTTGTGCTATATCAGGGCCTCTACATTGTGTTCCCTCTCAGGGCTGTCTCTGGTGGCAGTTGGGCACCATCTGATTCTTCAGGTCTTAAGCTGATGTAGTCTCCCAGTCATACGTCTCCTTCTGTCTCTTGGGCTCACTTTTCCTCATGTCTTTGATATTCTGAGGTGTCATCTGTTCTAGGTAGTTTGGGACCAGTTCATGTTCATCAGATGACAGCTTGCTGACTTTTAAGACCCCAGATGCCACTCACCAATATGGGGTTCAGAATGGTCTCTTAGAAAAAGACTAGTTATGCCAGTTGGCCTCTGTGTCCCATGAAAACATGGTCCCCAGACCACTGTCCCTGCTACTCTGTCCTTTGAAATGTTGGGTTGAGTTTAGAAAACCTTTTAGCTTATAGGGTAGTCCAGTTATGCTGACCTGCCTTCTACTGTGTGCCATCACTCTCTTCACCTAACTGTATCGGTTATCTAATCTATGAATAACCCTCTCCCTCCCTCCCCACCCTTGCAGCTATCAAAGAGTATTTTCCTCTGTGTATGTCCTTTTTTAAGTCCTTATTATAGTGGTCTCATACAATACTTGTCCTTTTGCAGCTGACTGATTTCACTCAGCATAATGTCTTCCAGTTGGTTCCAGTTCATCAGACGTCTCATAAAATCACCTTTGTTCTTTATCGTTGCATAGTGTTCCATTGTGTATATATACCATAGTTTATCCATTCATCTGTTGATGGGTACCTAGGTTGATTCTATGTTTTTGCTATTACAAACAGTGCTGCAACAAACATTCATGTATGTGTATCTGTTCATGCGACGGACCTTATTTCTGTAGGACGTATTCCAGCCAGTGGGATTGCTGTATCATATGTGTTTTAGTCAGCTAGGGCTGCTCTAACAGAAATACCACAGAGTGGATGGCTTTAACAAAGAAAAATTTATTCTTACACAGTCCGGTAGGTTGCAAGTCCATATTCAGGGTGTCCGCTCCAGGGAAAGACTTTCCCCTTGACGGCTCTGGAGAAAAGTCCGGTATTGCATCAGTCATTGTCCAGGGAGCGTCCTAACGCAAGAACCTCTGGTCTGAACAACGCGTTCTGCTCCCGGTGCTGCTTGCTTGATGGTAGCGAGGTTCTCAAATTGTCCTTGGTTGTTTTTCCTTTTATTCCTTGCAAGCTAAAAGCGTTAAGGGTGGGGCAAGCCATACTCCAGAGAAACTTCCCCCATAGCAGGAATTCACAGCCCCACCCTAATCCTTTAACATACAGGTTAGCAAAACCACACAATGGAGGACAGTCCCAAGATACTGGGAACCATATCCCAGCCACGTGGCTGCACACATTTTTGGGGGGACACAATTCAAACCATGACAATATGCCATTTCTATTTCTAGCTTTTTAAAAAAGTGCCTAATAGCTTTCCAGAGAGGTTGTACCATTTTACGTTCCCACCTGCAGTGTAAAAGAGTTCCAGTCTCTCCACAGCCTCTCCAGCATTTGTTTTTCTGTGTTTTTTTTTGGATTAATGCCAACCTCTTTGGGATGAGATAGTATCTCATTGTAGTTTTCATTTGGATTTCTCTAACGGCTAATGATTGCGTGCATTTCCTAGTGTGTTTTTTGGCTGCCTGCATGTCTTCTTTGGTGAAGTGTCTGTCCATAGATTTTGCCCATCGCTTAATTGGGTTATTTGTCTTTTCCTTGCTGATATTTTGCAGTACCTTGTAGATTATGGAGATTAGTCATTGATATGTGGTCGCTAAGTATTTTTCTCATTCTGTAGGCAATCGTTTTACTGTCTTGGTAAAATCTTTGGCTAAGCGTAAATGTTTAATTTTTAGTAGTTCCCATTTATCTATCTTCTGTCTGCATTCTTAGTATGCTTTTGTAGTCTGTTTAAGTCACTTATTAGAACTTCCAGTGTTGTCCCTGTTTTTTCGTCCATAATCTCTATTGTTTTAGATTTGTTATTTAGGTCTTTGATCCATTTTTATGTTAGTTTTTGTGTAAAGCGTGAGATGTGGGTTTGTTTCAGTTCTATGAAGATGGATATCCGATTTTGCCGACACCATTTGTTAAAGAGACTTTTTTTTTCCCCAGCTTGCGACCTTTGGGCCTTTGTCAAGTATCGCCTGTTCCTAGGTAGATGGTGTTACTTTTGAATTGTGGATTCTGTTCCTTTGGTCTGTGTATGTGTTTTTGTACCAATACCAGGATGTTTTGACTACTGTATCAGTGTAATAGGTTCTAGGGTTGGATAATGTGAAGCTTCTCACTGTGTTCCTCTTCTTCAGTACTATTTTACTTATCTGGGATTTCTTTCCAAACAAAGTTGGTGATTTGTTTCTCTATCTCATTAAAAAATGACATTGGAATTTGTATTGAGATTCCATTGTATATGTAGATTGCTTTGGGTAGAATAGACGTTTTAACAATGTTAAGGTTTCCTATCTATGAGCAAAGTAAGTTTCTCCACTTAGGTAAGTCTCTTTTGGTTTCTTGCAGTAGGGTCTTGTAATTTTCTCTGTATAGGTCTCTTACATTTCTGGCTAGCTTTATTCCTAGGTATTTTATCTTCTTGGGGGCTACTGTAAATTGCATTGATTTGGTATTTTCCTCTTTGATGATCTCTTTGTTGGTGTAAAGGAATCCTACTGATTTTATATGTTTATCTTATGTCTTAATACTTTGATGAAGTCTTCATTAGTTCCAGTATTTATGGATTCTTTAGGGTTTTCTGTGTATGCAATCATATCATCTGCAAATAGAGATACTTTAACTTGTTTATTAAGGCAGATGCTGTTTATTTCTTTATTTTGTCTGATGGTTCTGGCTAGAACCTCCAGCACAGTGTTGAACAGAGTGACAGTGGGCATTCTTGTCTGATTCTTGTCCCCAGGGGGAATTCTTTTAGTCTCTCTCCATTCAGGATGATGTAGGTAGTTGGCTTTGTGTAGATGCTCCTGTTTACCTTGAGAAATTTCCCTTCTATTTTTATTTTGCTGAGAGTTTTTAAAGTGAATGGCGTAGGATTTTGTCAAATGCCTTTTCTGCATCAACTGATAAATTCAGGTGATTCTTACATTTTGTTTTATTTATGTGGTTGATTACATTAATTGTTTTTCTGATGTTGAATCAATCTTCCATCCCTGGTATGAATCCTACTTGGTCATGGTGATTTCTTTTTTTTAATATTGTTGAATGCTGTTTGCTAGGAGTTTGTTGAATATTTTGCATCTAGTTTCATGAGACGTATTGGTCTGTAATTTCCTTTTTTTGTGATACCTTTTCCCAGCCTTGGTATTAGGGTTATGTTAGCTTCATAGAATCAATTTGAGAGTGTTCCATCCTTTTCTATGTTGTGAAATAGCTTCAGTAGTTCTGGAATTAATTCCTCTGTCCAAATTTGATAGAATTCTCTAGTGAAGCTGTGCAGGCCAGGACTTTTTTGGTTGGTGTTTTTGATTACTGTTTCCACCTCTTCTTTTGTGATGGGTTTATTAAATTTTTCTACTTCTCTTTATGATAATTTTGGTAGGTCATGTGATTCTAGAAATTTGTCCATTTCTTCTTGATTTTCAAATCTATTAGAGTACAATTTTTCATAGTATTCAGTTGTGATACTTTTAATTTTGGTTGGGCCTGTTGTGACATCTCCTGTCTCATTTCTTATTTGAGTTGTTGTTTGTTTCCTCTTCTATTTTGCTTTTGTTAGTTTAGCCACTGGTTTATCAATTTTGTTGATCTTTTTAAACAACCAACTTTTGGTTTTGTTAATTCTTTCAGTTGTTCTTATGTTCTTCAATTCATTTAGTTCTGCTCTAATTTTTATTATCTGCTTTTTTCCCGATGCCTTAGGGGTTCCTTTGTTGTTCTCTTTCTACTTCTTCAAGCTGTAGAGTTAATTCTTTGATGTGGGCCCTTCATTTTGGATGTGTGCATTTATAGAGATAAATGGTCTTTTGAGCTTTGCTTTTGCTATATCTCATAAGTTCTGGTAGGATGTGTTTTCATTCTCTTGAATCCATGAATTTCTTTATTGCATCTTTTATTTCTTCTATAACCTATGCATTTTTGAGCAAGGTTTGTTTAGTTTCCGTAAGTTTGAATTTCTACCTGTGTTTCTTCTACCATTGATTTAAACTTTTATGACTTTATGGTCTGAGAAGAAGTTTTGAAATATTTCAGTGGTTTGAATTTTATTGAGACTTACTTTAGGGCCTAATAAATGGCCTGTTGTGGAGAATGTCCTATGTGTGCTGGAAAAGAAAGTGTACTTGTTTGCTGCTGGGTGGAGAGTTCTGCATATGTCTATGATGTTGAGTTGGTTGGTTTTCACGGTAAGATCTGGGTGTTTATTAAGCTTTTTCCTGGATGATCTGTCCCTTGCAGGTAGCATTGAATTCTCCTACTACTATTGTGGAGTAATCTATCTCATTTTTCAAAGTTATCAGTGTTTGTTCAGTGTATTTAATTGCTGTGATATTGGGTGACTAAGTGTTTAATATTGTTATATCCTCCTTATGTATTGAAACCTTAAGCAGTAAATAGTGTCCATCCTTGTCTATGATGGTGGATTTTGCTTTAAAGTCTATTTTATCTGAGATTAGTATTGCCACTCCTGCTCTTCTCTGTGTGTTGTTAGCTTTATATATATATATACATGTATGTTTTTTCCAGCCTTTGATTTTCAGTTTGTTCATGCCTTTGAGTCTAAGGTGTGTGTCTTGTAAGCAACATGTAAATGGATTATATTTTTTGATCCAACCTGTTACTCTTTGTCTCTTTATTGATGCATTCAGTGCCTTTACATTCGGTGTAATTATTGATAGGAATTTAGTTGTGTCGTTTTGTTGCCTTTGTATTTGTGTTGTTGACAATTTCTTTGTTCCACTTAGTATTCTGTTCCAAGTCATTTTTTCTTGATGGGTTTTCTCTTCATCTTTTTCAGTGTTAGTTTTGTATCTGTTGAGAATTCTGTGTTATGTTTCTTGTTTTGATACGTAGAATTATTTGTTTGCTTTGTGGCCACTTCACTATTCCCCCGTAATGTTCTAAGTTTAAACCAGTCTTTAAATTCTTTGTATCTCCTTAACTTCCTCTCCATCTGAAAGATCTCTGAATACTTTAATATGTCCCTCTTTAAAGTGTAATGTTGTCATAATTTACATGCTTAGATCTCTGTTTCCCTGGTTTTAATATTTTAGCTTTGATTGAGCTTTGTCACTTCCTTAATTAAGTAGTACTCTGAATGCTGTCTCCTGCATTGCTTCTTAGAGTACATTTCTGGCATTATTGATTTTCTAATTGAAGAACTTCCTCCAGTATTTCTTGTAATTTTGGTTTGGTTTTTGAGGCCTCTAAGCTTTTGTTTATCTGAGAATGTCTTAAGTTCACTGTCATGTCTGAAGGACAGTTTTGTAATTGGAAGTTTTTTCCTTCAAGGCTTTGTCATCCTATTGCCTTCGTGCCATCATGGTTTCAGCTAAATAATCAAAGCTCAGTCTAATAGCTTCTCCTTTGTACATTAGTTTTGTTTTAAGCCTAGCTGCCTTTAAGAGCCTCTCCTTATGTTTCATTTTGTTAAGCTTGATTGTAATATGTCTTAGTGTCTTCTTTTTGTGATCTACTTTTTTTTTCTTTTTGTAGTTTCAGCATCTTAGATAATGTATCTTCTCCTCTTTCATGATGGGGAATTTTTCTATTAGCAACTCTTTAACAGTTCTCTCTGTATTTTCTGCTATCCCTCCCTCTTCTGGAACCCCAATTACATGTAAATTGTTTCTCTTGATAGAGTCCCACGTGATTTTTAATGACTATTAATTTTTCCTTATTCTTTTATCTGATTTTCCTCAATAATGCCAGTGTCAGTTGCCTTACCTTTGGTCTCACTAATTCTGTATTCTGTTTCCTCGATCTTGTTCTTTGGCTTTCAGCTGAACTGTCTACCTATGCAATTTTTTTCTTTTTTTAAATTTTTTTATTTAATATAACTGAGTGAAAATGTACATTCACGTATAAATTTACATACCCACCTATATGCAACTTCCACTGCTCTCCTTGCCTGGTGACAGCACACTGTTCCTCTCTGCTCCATACATGTCTCATTCTCCCAACGGTCTCTTTTTTCCCTCCTCTCCACCCACTCTCCTTCCTCCAGCCAGAGGTGAGCAGGAAGACATCCTATAGATGTATAGAACCATAAAGTGCATCCAATATATGGTCACTGCATCACCAAGTCCAATCCATTCCTGTCCAAAGCATGGACCTTCATTATGATTTATGGTCAAGGGCAGCATAAGGACGAGGGACCATGCTCCCAGGGGAACCCCAAAACCACTGGACTATCAATTGAGGTCTTCTAGTGGGGATCTGAGGGTGCACCCCTTTTTATTTTTGTGTTACCAGTGAGACTCAACTTAGTGAGCTCCATCGCAGCTATCATTGGTGGTGGCCGGGCACCATCCAGTTCTTCCCGTCCCAAGTTGATGTAGGCACCCACTGATGTGGGTCTCTCTGTCTTCTGAGTTGTCTTTCTCCCATGTGATTTTGGTCCTCGGTGAGCATCCGTTCCTGTTGAGTTGGAACCATTTGCTGTGCCCTCGGATGGTAGCTTGGCAGCTTTTAAGACCCCAGATGCCACTCACCAATGTGGGGTGCAGAGAGCCCTCTTAGCAAAATGCTAGTTGTGCCATTTGTCCTCGCTTTTGCCTAAGAGCATGGTCCCCCATCCCCTGCCCCAGCTACTCTATCCTTGCAATATTGGGTTAAGATGGAAGGAGTACTCATGTTATGTTTAAGTTCACTTAATATTGTTCTTGTTTCTAATGTGTGCTATCACCGATTTCACCCAACCAGATACCTAGCAACTATCTAATCTAAACCCTCCTCCCCTCCCTCCCTCCCCTCCCTTGAAGCTGTCAAAGAGTCTTTTCTTCTATACACAAGTCTGTTTTTGAGATCTTAATGTAGAGGTCTCATACAATATTTGTCCTTTTGTCGATGACTACTTTCACTCAACATAATGTCTTCCAGTGGAAATCAGATCATGAGATGTTTCCTGAACTCATCGTTGTTCTTTATCATTGCGTAGTGCTCCATTGAGTATATGTCCCATAGTTTACCTATCCATTCTTCTGTTGTTGGGCATCTGGGTTGATTCCATTTTTTTGCTATCGTGGACTGTGGTGCAATAAACATTTTGGTGTGTGTGTCCATTGGTGTGAAAGGCCTTGATTCTGTAGGATATATTCCAAGTAGTGGAATTACTGGGTCAAATGGTATATCAATATCCATTTTTTTAAGGAAGCACCAGATTGCTTTCCAAAGAGGCTGGACCATTTTGCAACCCCACCAACAGTGTAGGAGGGTTCCACTTTCTCCACAGCCTCTCCAGCATTTGTTGTTTTGTGTTTTCTGGATCATGGCCAACCTTGTTGGGGTGAGATGGTATCTCATTGTCGTCTTGATTTGAACTTCTTTAATAACTGAAGATCGTGAACATGTCCGCATGTGTTTTCTGGCTGCCTGGATCTCTTCTTTAGTGAAGTGTCTGTCCATCTCCTTTGCCCATCGCTTAATTGGGTGATTTATCTTCTTCTTGTTGATATTTTGTAGTATCTTATGGATTATGGAAATCAGGCGTCAGTCTGACTTAGAGTTGCCAAATATTTTTTCCTATTCTGTAGGTGTTCTTTTAATTCTGTTAATAAAGTCTTCGGATGAGCAAAAGTGTTTAATTCCTAGTAGATCCCATTTATCTATTCTCTCTTCTGATGATTGTGGTTTGTTTGACAGATTTTGGAGTCTGTCCATATTGTGTATTAAAACTTCCATTGTTGTTCCTACCTTTTCTTGAATGAGCTTTATCGTTTTAGGTTTGATATTTAGGTCTTTTATCCAGTTGGAGTTGGTTTTCGTATAAGGTGTAAGATATGGATCTTGTTTCAGTTTCTTGCAGATGGATATCCAATTTTGCCAGCACCATTTGTTGAAGAAATTCTTTTTCTTGATCTGCTGAATTTCAGATTGTTGTTCTAGCAATTCATGAAGCTTGTTTAATTTTCATTTTGTTCTGCTGCACTTTGTTTAATCTTAATCATAAGATCTAGAAGGGCTGTATACATATTGTTTTGTATTCTACCCCCAATATTTCTGTATCTGGGAAATTTTTTTTTGTTCTTTATTTTGGGAGTTTTCTGGAGCCATTCTGGTCTGCTTTTTTAAATGGTTAGAAATTGTTGTCTCCAGAAATTGGTTTTTAAAAAATCAAGTTTTAAAATACGTCACAGAGAAATTGGTTAACAACTTTCGTTTTCTCTTGTTTACATAGAATTCACTGAATTATAAACCGCATGACCAAATTTTGTTTACCATGTGTCCTAATGCCTAGACATACTTCCAATTCATTTTTATAAATTCTCTTAATTTATCCTGTTAAGTGGGAAGAATAACCTTAAAGAAAAACATCTTTTCAGTTCAATCAGTTAGTATTATGGTAGTTGATGGAAAAGAAAGAATATAGGACAATTTCCTGTTTATATAACTGGATTAATTGAGCACAAAAAACTTAGCTAACCCCAATATTCATTAGCCTAATCAGTTGCTATGGAGAGAGTCACTTCCAGCTCATGGTGACCCCACATGTATCAGAGTAAAACTATGCTCCGTGGAGTTTCCAAGGGCTGATTCTTCAGAAATAAATCTTTAGATCTTTCATTCTGGAGTCCTTTTGGTAAACTGTTAACCTTCTGGTTAGCAGCAGTGTGCATAAACCATTAGCCTAAACCCTTTGGTTTCAAGTCAGTTCCAACTCATAGTGATGTCACAAGTCTGAATACACCTACCCCACAGGGTTTCTGAGGGACAGCTTGTATTCAGGGCTCTGAAATTTTCTCTATAGGAGATTTAGCAAGAAAAATCTTAGGAAAGTCCAAAGGATGAGAAGGATTCTGAGAAAATTCCAACTTGCCCAAATAGATGCTGAGAAGCTTAAAGCACCTTGAGGGAGCTGTGGGAAGCATGTAGCAATAATATTACATTGAGAAAATAACTAAGGCATTACAGTTTTTATATGTTGTTTACTTTGAAATACACTTTTCTGAAATTAGTTAACAATTATTCCAAAGAAAGAATATTGGGGGTTATGAAGAAAATAGTGGGAACCAAGCCCTCCTATAAGGAGCCCTGATGGCTCAGAGGTTAAAGTGCTCCAAACCTACCAAGAGTTCAAACCAATCCATGGCAGAAAGGTGTGGCAGTCAGCTTCCATAAAGATTTACAGTTTTGGAAACCATATGGGGAAGTTCTACCAATAGGGTCACTATAGTTGGAATTGACTGATGGCAGTGAATTTGGTTTGGTTTGGAAGGCCTCCTATGGCAGTTGCCATATAATGAGCTTTATTGAGAAAATGCGTAGTTCCTGTTTAAGCATGAGTGCTCTGGGCTTAGAGCTTGTAGAATGTAGCCCTAGTGCTTTGTACCCATGTGGCCATGGATTCTTACCATCTCTGCATCTTGTTTTGTCATCTGTAAAAGTACGAGTTTTCTCATCTTCAAAAGTATGAATATAATAATAATATCCACCAAATCTGGCTACTGAGAAGATTAAATGAGTTAATAAATGTAAGGTGCTGAAAACGCTTCTTGGCCCATAGTGAGTACTCAATACACGTTATCTCTTATTTCAGTTATTACATCATCTAATCCTCCCTCAAGCTTTGTCAAGGAGGCATTGTTACTTCTACGTCATAGACCAAGGACCTCAAATTCAGAAAGATACAACAACTTCTCCAAGACCACACACAAGCTATTAATTGATGGTTTGGAGATTTCAACTCAGGTTTGCTGGATGCCAAAGCTCACCTGCTTGTTTAGATAAAGTTTGAGAAAAATGCTTTGAAAATTATAAGGTGTAATCTCAATTTGCTAAACAACAACAGCAACAAAAAATTGAGGTTTTTTTTTTGAGTTTTTCTAAATAGTATCTCAAAAGGAATTATCAAGTCTATGATTTCCCTAAACACAGCTGAAATGGAATAAAAAAAAAAGATTATCTGCTGCTAAAAAGAGCACAGTGCTTGGTTCAGTAGAACACAGGTTTGCAAATAAGTGGCTGATAGATCTTTAAGCATGTGTGGTCTAGAAACGAAATGAGAGTTACAAAACTATATGTATAAAGTGACAGCAGTTCTCCACAGATGGCTATTAAAGTTTAGTTTTTCTCGTTTCCAAATATCCCAGTCTAACCAGTGTTAACCTTTTATTGGCTTTGTTTTTACAGATGACTTGGAGACAGGAAGAATATATTGAGAATATCAAACTTTTTGATTACTTCAAATCATTGGTTGGATCAAGTTGGGTTAAAAAAATTGCTGAAGTTTAGAGTGGAAAATGCCTTTTAAGAATATTAGTTAGCGTAGGCATTCTAAGCAAACAAAGAGTCAGCGTGCGGTTATTATCAGTTTAATTAGGTGACAAATCCTGGGATGTAATTTCAGCTGTTTGCATGCTATCTCCAAAATTTCTTCTCATAAAATGATCTGGAAGAAGTTTTATATAATGATATTCTAAACCTGAGGACAACCATATATTTCAAGTACTGTAATTTCCAACCTTTTAGGGTACATTGAAGGGACAAAAGAATAAGACTCTTAGAGTTAGAAATGATGGAAAACATTCTCTGGTCCAAATCTACTTGTGCTTGAACCTAGTTTCTAACTTGTTGACGTTCCTTTTTAAAGTACATTTTCTAGAACTGAAGAAAGTTCTCTAGTGTGGCCTCCGCTGGCAAGGTTCTAGTCTGTCTAAAACATGTGACTTAAGCTTGTCGTTTGGTTGCCTGTTGAGCTGTTGACTCTTGTTGAAGCCAATGACTATTAAAATCCCATAAGTCTTTTTATGATTAGTTATGTTTCCCTAGTCCTCACGTCATTTGTCTAGGGCACTTGCTGTTTATTGTGACTTCTTGTAGGTTAATGATGTAAAAAGAATTTTGAACTGTCAACAACAAATATCTGCTAGATAACAGCAGCTGGAAAGATGGAGACCATGTCCGCTGCCATGAGCATCCTCCCTTTGGCCAAATCTTTCGTTCTGTGGCAGACAGTCCCTGAAACTCTCTAACTAAACAGATTTGGGTTCAGTGTTATACTTATCTCTCACGTGACAGATGTGTTTCTCCCACCAATGTGTGTTTATGTGTATATATGTATAAAATGAGAAGCTGGCAAGAATAGAGACGGACTTGTACAGATCGACTGCTTCTTTTAATAATAATATTTATTCATCCATCTAGTCTCACTCTGGATTACTGGGTCTCTATATGTGGAGATAACCCCTATCTCAAATTATAAACAGTATTTTAACACTCATTAGAATGTGAAGGAGCTAATAGTATCTCAATAAATGCTCTCTGTTCTGTGGCAATCAACATAGAATCAACTGATAAAAGTACATCATGCTCATAATTAAGTACTGAGAAAAAGGAAAGGATTGGAATGCATATTTTATGATATAATTTCACTTAGTGTTATAGACATCAACTGAACATTCCCTTTTCTAAACATTAAGTGGTTTGGCAGAGTAGTTTAAGTAGGTCACACTCCTCCTCTTTCTTTTTAAATAAAAATGGTTCTTTTCTGAAAGATAAGAAGGGAAATCTATTGGCTTCAGGTCATGTGAGGTTAGGAACAAGGGGAGGCTATTCTGTTTAAAAGGATAAGAATGTGAACAGCAAAAATAACTGAAGAGCCCTGAGTATGGCTGGCACCACTTGTATCTGGTGTCCGATAAGAGGAAATAGGCTTGATTACAATACCTTTTCAGGAGGGTTGAAAAAGTACATTCTCAGCACTCTCCTCAGATCATTGGACTTTCTGTTTATTTTCTGTCTCGTTCCACTTGATATGTATTTCAAGTTTCCAAGGGAATGCTTTCTTCCCCCCCTCCACCCCCAAGGCAGTGTTCACCAGCCAAAGAATTCTCTCAGTCTGGCAAGTGTAGCGTTTTTCAAATTGTCCTAATAATTGTCATTATTACTTTAAATGTAATTCTTTAAAATCTTAATTTTCCTGTGCAGATGCTCTGGAAATTTAGGTTCCCTAAAACTGTTAAATTTGTAAATTTCAATTTCTAATGAAATATTAGATAAATTAAATCAAAGAAGGACAATTACAGTTGGAAACTTTAGTGGCTATAACCCACTGCCACTATAAACCCACTGCCATCGAGTGAATTCCAACTCATGGTGATCCTATAGGACAGAATAGAAATGCCCTATTAGGATTTCCAAGGCTATAAGTCTTTTGAGCAGCAGACTGTGACATCTTTCTCCCATGGAGGTGCTGGTGGGTTTAAGATCTGACCTTTTGTTTAGCAGCGGAGTACTTTAACCATTGAGGAACCAGGGCCTCCGTTGTTAACAATAGGGGAAGTAAGAACAGAATGACAGCAAAAGGAAGCAAAGTGCCTTGTGCTGGTATTTTAGCTGCTGAAATCTAGCTTCATCTCCAGGACTGGGTAGTCCTAACTTATCTTGAAGGTAAGAGAGGCAGTTTGTCTTGGCTCCTAGATTTCTGACTGTCTTCAGGTACCCTAATGTGTGATCCTAAAGTAGTTATTTTTTTGTAAATAGACACGTGCACACACACACACCATTATCATCATCATTGTCCTGGTCCTTGTTTATTTGGAACATGTTGGTACACATCCTAGAGTCAGTTCTGATTCAGTGACTCTGTGCAAGATGGAAACAGAGCCTAGTCTTGTGCTAGTCTCACAGTTGTTGCTATGTTTGAGTACATTGTTGTGTGTAAGCCACTGGATCAGTCCATCTTGTTGAAGGCCTTCCTCTTTTACACTGACCCACTGCTTTACCAAGAATGATGCGCTTTTCTAGGAACACTTCCTCTTGATAACATGTCCAAGGTACATAAAATGAAACCTCACCATTCTGTCTCCTAAGGAGCATTCTGGCTCTACTTCTTCCGAGATGGATTTATTCTTTCTTCTGGCTGCCCATGGCATGTTTAATATTCCTTGGCGATACCGTGGTTCAGACGCATCAGTTCTTCACTCCTCCTTTCTCTTTGTCTAGCTTGCTTATGCATATGTGATGATGGAAAAAGCCATGGCTTGGATCAGGCACAGCTGAATTCTTAGAGTGGTGTCTAGTTTTTAAGTTCAATGAATTTTTTTTGCAGAAAATTATCTCAAGTCACCTTTTTTAATTTTATACTTTAGAAGAAAGTTTACAGATCAAACTAGTTTTTCATTAAACAGTTAACACACATGCTGCTTTATGACAGTGGTTAACAACCGTTGTCAACATGACGTGACTTTCCCCTCTCAACCTGGGTTCCTTGTTACCAGCTTTCCCATCCTCTCTTGCCTTCTGGTCCTTGTCCTTGGGCTGATGTGTCCTGTTAGTCTTGTTTTGTTTAGTCTTTGGCTGAAAGGTAAACCTTGGGAGTGACTTCATTACTGAGCTAAAAGGGTGTCCATAGTTTCTCCAGTCTCTTGTCAGACAAGTAAATCTGGTCTTCTGTGGTGAGTTAGAATTTTCTTCTAAGTTTTCCTTCAGCTCTGTCTGGAACTCTCTGTTGTCATCCTGTCAGAGTGGGCAGTGGTGGTAGCTGAGCACCATCTAGTACGGAACTCAGTCGGCTGGAGGTAGCTGTGGTCCATTAGTCCTTTGGACTCACCATTTCCTTATGTCTTTGATGTTCATCATTCTCTCTTGCTCCTGAAGGGATGAGACCAGTAAAGTGTCTTAGATGGCTGCTCGCATGCTTTTAAGATGCCAGATACTACTCACCAAAGTAGAATGTAGAACATTTTTCTTATAAAATATGTTATGCCAATTGAACTAGGATGCTCCTTGAGGCTGTGGTCCCCACAGCCCTCAGCTCAACAATTCAGTGTCTCAGGGTATTTGGAAGTGTCTGTGGAACTTCCATGACCTTGCCTTTTACAGGCTGTGCTGGCTTTCCCAGTGTTGTGTACTGCCTTACCCTTTACCAAAGTTACTACTTACCTTTTGTCTATCTAGTGTTTTTTCATCCTCACCTCTCCTCTCCCTCTTGACCGTCAAAGGTTACTTTTCGTGTGTAAGCCTTTTCATGAATTTTTATACTAGTAATCCTATATGAAGGATTACTATTATGCCATGAGTCGGATCCGACTCGACGGCACTTGGCTTGGCTAATCCTATATGATATTTGGCCTTTTGTGATTGACTTACTTTACTTAGCATAGTGCCCTCAAGATTCATCCAAGTTGTGAGATGCTTTGAAGATTCACCATTGTTTTTTACTATTAGTACTTCATTTTGTGTATGACCAGAGTTTGCTTATCTGTTCATCTGCTGATGGGCAACTAGGTTGTTTCCATCTTTTTGCTGTTGTGAACAATGCTGCAATGAACATGAATGTGCATATGTTTATTGATTGATGGTTCTTGTTTCTCTAGGATGTATTCCTAGGCGTGGGAATGCTGGATCCTATAGTATTTCTATTTTTAGCTTTCTACAGAAGCACCATATTGTTTACCAAAATGGTTGTACCTTTTTGCATTCCCATTACCAAGGCATAAAAGTTCCAGTATCTTCAAAGCCTCTCCAGTGTTTCCTATTATCTGGTTTTTTGATTCATGCCAGTAATGCAGGGGTGAGATGATATCCCATTGTGGTTTTGATTTACATTTTTCTAATGACTAGTAATCCTGAGTATTTCATTATGTGACTGTTAGCCACCTGTGTAAAGTGTGTGTTCATTTCCTGTGCCCAGTTTTTAGCTAATTATTTGTCTTTTTGTTGTAGAAGTGTTGGATTTTCCTGTAGATTTTAGAGATTACACCTTTGATAGATCTATAATAGCCAAAGTTTTTCTCCAGTCAGCAAGTTCTCTTTTTTTCACTCTTTTGGTGAAGTCTCTTTATAAGTATAAGTGTTTAATTTTTAGAAGATTTTAGTTATCTAGCTTATATTCTGGAGTTTGCGTGTCGTTCTGGTTTGTATTAGGACCTCTAGAATTGATGCTGTTTTTCTTCTATGATTTTTCTATCTTTTGGTTTTATATTTGGGTTTTTGACCCATTTTGAGTTAGGTTTTGTCTATGGTATGAGGTATGGGTCCTGTTTCTTTTTTCTTTTTTTGCAGATGGACATCCAGTTTTCCAACACAGTTTGTTAAAAAGATTGTCTTTTTCCTATCTGATGGCTCTGGGCTCTGAAGATTGTATGACCAAAGATGGATGTATTTACATTTAAATTTTCATTTACATTTATTGGTCTCTGTTGCTGTTCTAGAACCAGGTTGTTTTGACCACCATAGCTGTGTAGAAGGTTCTGTGGTCAGGTAGCACATGTCCTTCTAATTTACTCTTCTTCAGTGCCTTTCCATATAAAGTTAATGATTGGTTTTTCTATCCTTTAGATAATGTTGGTATTTTGGTTAGGATTGAGTTGTATTTGTAAATTGTTTTAGGTAGAATTGTCATTTGCACAGTATTGAGTCTACCTATCCATGAGACTTGTTTTCCCATTTATGCAGGTCTCCTTTGGTTTCTTGCAGTAGTGTTTTGTAGTTTTCTTTGTATAGGGCTTATACATCCCCAGTTAGATATACTCCCAAGTATTTTATTAATTTTTTTAGGGGCTATTATAAATGATATTGTTTTCCTGATATATATATATATATATATATATATACATTTTTTGTCATTCTCCTTGTTAGTATACTGGAATCCAGCTGATTTGTGTGCTTATTTTGTATTCAGCTATTCTGCTGAATCATTCTCTGAGTTCCAGTAGTTTTCTTATGAAGTCTTTTGATTTTTCGGTGTACAGTATATCATTTACAAACAGGGACAGTTTTACTTCTTTCTTACCAATTTGCATACCCTTTATTTCTTTTTTTTTTCTTTTTGCTGTTTCTAAGTTGTTCAGCACCGTGTTAAATAGGAATGCTGTTAGAAGGCATCTTGTTCTTGTTCTGTACTCAAGTGAAATATTTTCAGTCACTCACCATTAAGAATGGCATCAACTGTTGTTATTATGTAGCTTCCCTTTATTCTGAGGAATTTCTCTTCTATACCTGTTTTATTAATATTAGGAATGGGTGTTTGACTTTGTTGAATAGATTTTCTGTGTCAGTTGAGGTGATCCTGTGATTTTATCTTTTATTTATGTGGTGGATAGCCTTGATTGGTTTTCTAGTGTTGAACAATCCTTGCATACCTACTATGAATCTTACTTGGCTATGCTGTATTTTTTTGGTATGATACTGAATTATGTTGGCCAGAATTCTGTTGAGAAATTTTTCATTTATATTTAAGAGAGATACTGGTCTGTAGTTTTCTGTTTTTGTGGTGTCCTCGCCTAGTTTTGATCAGCATTATGCTGAATTCATGGAATGAATTTGGAAGTATCCTTTCCTTTTCTGTATTCGGAAATAGTTTTAGAAGTACTAGTGTAAGCTCTTCTCTAAATGTTTGGGAGAATTCTCCAGTGAAGTAATCTGGACCAGTATTTTTTTGCTGGGAATTTTTTAATCACCTTTTCAGTCTCTTGTAATAGAATCTATATATAATTTCACCTGAAATAGAGCTTGACTTTTGAAGATTTTCATTAAAAAAAAGTAAAAATTGCTCTGTATAACTAGAAAATGGAAGTGATAAAGTCTTGACTAAGGTGACTTTATTCTTTTTTTCATAACACAATTTATGAGATAGTCCTCTAAAACAAAACAAAGTACATGTAAAAAATACAGAGAAACACATGAACCAAAAACCAAATGAAACCCAGTGCCACTGAGTTGATTCTGACTCATGGTCACCCTACAGGACGCAGTAGAAGTGCCCCATAGCGTTTCCAAGGAGCACCTGGCAGATTCAAACTGCCAAACTTTTGCTTAACAGCCATAGCACTTAACTACTATGTCACTAGGGTTTCCAATGAGTATATAGATACGCAGTAATCATAAAACAGTTTACTCCCAAAGCATTTTGACATCTGTTATATCATTTGAGATTCTTAAGAACCATGACAAGCAAAGAGAGTATTATTTTCCTTATGACAGACATGAAGGATCTGAGATTCACTTCAAGTATATTAGGGCCAAAGAATGGCAGCTAAAAACTAGACTAGCCATATTTGCTGCATTATAGGCTGAAACAAGGGAGAGTAAGCCTGAGGACTGATTTCATTTTGCTTCATTTCATTCATTCATTCATTTAATTTATTTATTTTTCTAGTGTTTTATGGCTAAATACATCCTGGCTGTCGTAGAAGTAGGTGGAGCATGGTAAGAGTGATGATTACGTTGTGTGTGTGTGTGTGTGTGTGTGTGTGTGTGTGTGTGTATGTGTTTAAGGGCCTTTTATATAGCATACTTGAAAGAAATTGAAGTCAAATAAAGTGAAAGTTGAAAGTAAGGACATGTTTCTTTAGTTTTCTGGGCTGTAGACTCATTTTCCATGGAGTGACGTAGAGCCCTTCTCGTCTGAGTCATTTCAAACTGTCCTAGACAAAACACTCGCAGCCCCAGCCTTGAGAATAATCTGGCATTGGCAAGAGGCTGGACTAACAAACCTGTTTTCTCTGATTCTTACTTTGACATTATAGTGAATACCACAATCTCTGTTTTTAAAACATACACACATGTAATTATTACTTCATTTTCCATGTGGGCAAGAAGTCATTGCACTATTGTGGTTCGGGTTTCACTGATGAGGTAGTTCAATTAAATTGTGTATTGCTGACTTTTTTTCCTTCCTTAAAGTGTTCTCTACTTTTTGCTTTCTGCTTATATGTTTTAAGGATACGAGATGAAGATTTCTCCGCAGGCATTTTGAATCAGTGGCAATGTCTTCTACAAGATAGAAACATCCTGAATATATTCTATTCTTTGGTACTAGTCTTTTAGTACTTCTAACATTGCTTCAAGTCTGTAGCTAGAACATCTTTTTTGATTCATTGGAACCTCCTGTGACTGTCACTAAGTTGTTATTGTCAAATTCACGACTCCTCTATTACTATTCGTCTTCTTACTCTAAAGAAGAGTCTAAAGCAGTGTTTGGATCTTTGGCCAAAACTTGAGTGTAAGGCCTTGGTAGAAATGATTCCTTCACTAATTTTCCTATTTTGTTGCCATGGGCTAGAGAGTAGCAAGTGGGAATCTGGAAAATACATCAAAGTTTTGATGTAGCTGCCATGGATAAACTTCACTGTACTCGAAGACCCCCTGAGCACACTAAAGAAATACAGTAATTTCAAAGACTGTTTTGGGACAGTGAAATGTGCTATTCTTAATTGGTCATATTAAATTTCAAAGAGAAATGCCAGTATTTTAGAGCCTTATATATTTTGAAGAAGAAAGAGAAATAAAAATTAAAAATGTATATTATTATGGAAGCAATCTCATACCCGTGAGTAATACCTTTGGGTTAAGTATATATTATGTATAATATGCAATATGAAGCATCTCATGGAATAGCCCAGTGAAGGCGTTTTGGAGACCTAGGAAAGTACAAGTGTTACTTAGTAGAGAAGGCTTTTCTATTCTAAAGAAAAGCCTTTCTCTTCTGGGGCGCGTAACCAGGTTAGCAAGTGTTATGAGAAAAGGAATACCACAGAAATGCAATTGTAAATGTTATCCTTAAAACATACCCACTTCTTGCTCTTTCTGTTCTTGGAAAATAGATACAAAATGGGTTTATATATGATTTTTATTAATCATTTCTAAGTTTTTAGTAAAAGGTGTCTTAATAACATAAAAAAATAAAAACCCATTGCTGTAAAAGACTTGATTCTGACTCATAATGATGCTGTAGTGACCCAATATTGACCAGATAGGACTGGGTAGACTTGCCTTACGGGGTTTCCAAGACTGTAATTGTTATCACAGCAGACTGACATGTCTTTCTCCCATGGAGAAGCTGGTAGGTTAGTAACCAAGCATTTGATCACTTCACCAACAGGTCTCCATTAACATAATGCCCTTTTTAAATATGTAATATTTATTATAACTCTCCACAAGGTAAACTTTATGTTGACTTCTCCAGCTACCCTTTGAAATCTTCTGTTCAAGCTCTTTTACTTTATCATGTCTTTCTTTCACTTCGTGTACTTTATATTTAAGAGCAAGTTTCAGAGTCTGTTCTAATACCTTTTTCTTCCGCATACTTTCCTGTCTTTTTAATAAACTTCTGCTTCCTTCATGTTTGATGCGCTTGATGTTGTCGCATAACTTGTCTAGTCTTTGGTTATTAGTGTTCAAAGCATCAAATCTATTTTGAGATTGTCTGTAAATTCTGATGGGAGGAAGAATTGATACCTTTGAATCATTGTTTTGAAAGAGAATATTGAATATGCTATAGACCACCAAAAGAACAAATAGATCTGTTCTGGAAGAAGTACAACCAGAATGCTCTTTGGAATCAAAGATGGTGAGACTGTGTCTTATATACTTTGGCCGTGTCAGGAGGGATCAGTCACTGGAGAAGGACATCATGCTTGGTCAACAAAAAAAAAAAAAGAAGACCCTCAACAAGATGGATTGACATAGTGCCTGCAACAATGGACTTAAGCATAAAAATGATTGTGGGCAAGGCATAGGACTGAGCAGTGTTTTGTTGTTCATAAGTTCACTATGAGTTGGAACTTACCTAACAGCACCTAACAACAACAACAGCATTATCAAATCAAGGTTGTTATTTGGCTCTTGTGGGCTTTTTTGAATTATCTTCAGCTTCAGCTTGAACTTGCATGTGAATGACTGGTGGTCAATTCTGCAGTTGCTCTCAGGCTTTGTTCTAACTGTGATACTGAGGTTTTTCATTGTCTTTTCTCCACAGATTTAGTGGATTTGATTTCTGTGTATTTATTCCAATGAGGCCTATGTGTATAGTTTTTGTTGAAAATAGGTTGTTTGTTGAAAAGAGATTGTTTCCAGTGAATAGGTTGTTGGACTTGCAAAATTCTATCATGTGAGCTCCAGTGTCATTTCTGTTACCAAGGCTATTCCTCCTTGTATGCTTCCAAATTTTCCATTCCAATCACCAGTCATTATCTATGCATCTTGATTGCATATTTGATCAATTTCAGACTGCAGAAGTTGTTAAACATCTTCAGTTTCTTCATCTTTGGCCTTAGTTTTTGCTGGGTAAATTTGAATAACACTCTTCCATGTAAGCCTGTGATTACTATCCTGTCACTAATGGCACTGTAGAAAGCCTGGTGGTGTAGTGGTTAAGTGCAATAGCTGTTAACCAGAAAGTCAGCAGTTCAGATCTACCAGGTGATCCTTGGAAACTCTATGAGGTAGTTTTATTCTGTCTATAGGGTCACTATGAGATAGAATCAACTAGATGGCAGTGAGGTTGGTCTTTTGGTTTAATGACATTGTAATTCAGGTAGGTCTCGAAATGTTCTTTTTGACAGTAAATGTGGCATTGTTCCTCTGTAACTTGTCATTACCAGCATAGTAGATCATATGATCGTCTATTTGAAGATAGCCAGTATTAGTCTGTTTCAAGCATTCTACTTCATTCTGACAACTTCCAGTTTTCCTAGATTCTTACTTCATACTATAATGAAATGTACAAAGAACTAGAGTTAGAAAGAACACACTCAGCATTTGTTAAGCTGAGAGAACCGAAGAAAATTTCAAGGCTCATGTTGCAATTTTGAAGAATTCTCTGAAGACAATACAGAACAATGCATGAAGCATCAAAAGAAAATGGAAGGAATACACAGTCACTGTACTAAATAGAATTAGTCAATGTTCAATCATTTAAGGAAGTAAAATACAATAAGGAATTGAGAACCAGCATTATTAAAGGAAGAAGTTCAGTCTTCACTGAAAACACTGGGGAGAAACAAAGGTCCAAAAGTTGGCAAAACACCAACAGAGATGTTTCAACAAATGGATGCAATGCTGGAAGCTTTCACTCATTAATGCCAAGTAGTGTGGAAGACAGCTACCTGACTGAACAACTGCACCCACTACAAAGGAAGGTGATCCAACAGAATGCAGAAATTATCAAGTAATATTATTGACATTACACACAAGTTCAATTTTGGTGAAGATCATTCAGAAGTGCTTGTAGGAGTATATCAACAGGAAACTTCCAGAATTAAAGTTGGATTCAGAAGAGAGTGTAGGAGGATGGTTATCATTGCTGATGTTAAGACAGATCTTCGCTGAAAGCAGAGAATAACAGAAAAATGTTTACCTGTGTTTTATTGACTATGTAAAGGCATTAGATTGTGCAGATCTTAACAAACTATGGAAAACATTGCAAATTCTAGAACTCTTAAATTGTGCTCACGTGGAACCTGGGCACACACCAAGTGACAGTTTTCCAAACAGAATAACAGGATACTCTGTAGTTTAAAAATCAGGACAAGTGTGTCAGGGTTGTAAATTTTTACATACTTATTCAATGTGTATGTTAAACAAATAATCCAAGGTGCTTGACTATATAAAGAAAAATAGGGCATCAGGATTGGAGGAAGACTCATGTAACAACGTACAAAATGCAGATGACACAGCCTTGATTGCTGAAAGTGAAGACAAACTGAAGCACTTACTGCTGATGATCAAAGATTACAGCCTTCAGCATGGATTACATTTCAGCATAAAAAAAACAAAACATTCTCACCATTTGAACAATAAGCAGCATCATGATAAATGGTAAAAGATTGAAATTGTCAAGGCTTTCATTGTACTTGGGTTCACATTTAGTGTCTGTGCAGCAGCAGTCAAGAAATTAAAAGATGTATTTATTGGGTGAATCTGATTCTATGAGTCAGACACAACTCTACAGCACTGGGTTTTTGTTTTTGTTTTTTTTTGGATGCAAAAGACTTCTTTAAAGTGTTTAAAAGCAGGCATATGACTTTGAGGACTAAGGGGAGTGCCTGATTCAGCCCATAGTATTTTTTTTTGTTATGACTAAGTGAAAATGTACATTCCCATATAAATTTGCATACCCACCTATATGCAGCTTCCAGTGCTCTCCCTGCCTGGTGACAGCACACAGTTCCTCTCTATTGCATACATGACTCATCCTCCTGACAGTCTCCTTTCCCCTCCTCTCCACCCACTCCCTTTCCTCCAGCCAGAGGTCAACAGGATGACATCCTATAGATGCATAGAACCATAAAGTGCATCCAACATATGGTCACTCTGCATTGTCAAGTCCAATCCATTCCTGTCTGAAGAGTGGAACTTTGTTATGATTTATGGGCAAGGGCAGCATCAGGGCCAGGGGCCACACTCCCAGGGGAAACCTGAAGCCACTGGACCATTAATTGTGGTCTTTTAGTGGAGATCTCAGGGTGCATCCCTTTTTATTTTTGTGTTGCCAGTGAGACTAAACTTCGTGAGCTCCATCTCGACTATCACTGGTGGTGGCCGGGCACCATCTGCCTCTTCCGGTGCCGAGTTGATGTAGGCACTTACTCATGTGGGTCTCTCTGTCTTCTGGGTTGTCTTTCCTCCATGTTGTTTTGGTCCTCGGTGAGCATCCGTTCCTGCTGAGTTGGGACCATTTGCTATACCCTTGTATGGCAGCTTGGCAGCTTTTAAGACCCCAGACACCACCAATGTGGGGTGCAGAGACCCCTCTTAGCAAAACACTAGTTGTGCCAGTTGGCCTCGATTTCATGTAAGAGCATGGTCCTCTGCCCGCTGCCCCAGCTACTCTGTCCTTGCAATATTGGATTAAGATGGAAGGAGTACTCAAGTTACATTGAAGTCCACTTAATATTGTTCTTATTTCTAATGTAGTCTATCATGGATTTCACCCAACCAAATTTCTACCAACTGTCTAATCTAAACCTTGCCCCCCACCCTTCCTCCCTTCCTTCTATTGCAGCCATCAAAGAGTCTTTTCTTCTATACATAAGTCTGTTTTTGAGTTCTTATCATAGGGGTCTCATACAATATTTGTCTTTTGGTCTCTGACTACTTTCACTCAACGTGATGTCTTCCAGTTGAAACCAGGTTATGAGATGTTTCCCGAAATCGTCGTTGTTCTTTATCATCGCATAGTGCTCCATTGAGTATATATACTATAGTTTACCTATCCATTCCTCTGTTGTTGGGCATCTGGGTTGATTCCATCTTTTTGCTCTTGTGGACTATGCTGCAATAAACATTCTTGTGCATGTGTCCATTGGTGTGAATGGCCTTGATTCTGTAGGATATATTCCAAGTAGTGGAATTACTAGGTCAAATGGTATATCTATATCCATTTTTTTAAGAAAGTGCCAGATTGCTTTCCAAAGAGGCTGGACCATTTTGCAACCTCACCAACAGTGTAGGAGAGTTCCACTTTCTCCACAGCCTCTCCAGCATTGGTTGTTTTGTGTTTTTTGCATCATGGCCAGCTTTGTTGGGGTGAGATGGTATCTCATTGTGATTTTGATTTGAATTTCTTTAATAACTAAAGATCATGAACATTTCCACATGTGTTTTTTGGCTGCCTGGATCCCCTCTTTCAAGAAATGTCTGTCCATCTCCTTTGTCCATTACTTACTTGGATGATTTATCTTCTTCTTATTGATATTTTGTAAAACCTTAGATATTTTGGAGTTCAGACGTTGGTCTGACATATAGTTGCCAAATATTTTTTCCCATTCTGTAGGTGGCTTTTTAATTCTATTAATAAAGTCTGTGGATGAGCAAAAGTGTTTGATTTTTAATAGTTCCCATTTATCTGTTTTCTGATGATTGTGGTTGGTTTGACAGATTTGCAAGTCTGTCTACATTGTGTATTAAAACTTCCATTGTTGTTCCTACTTTTTCCTGGATGAGCTTTATCATTTTAGATTTGATATTTAGGTCTTTTATCCAGTCAGAGTTTTTTTTTGTATAAGGTGTAAGATATGGATCTTGTTTCAATTATTGCAGATGGATACCCAATTTTGCCAGAACCATTTGTTGAAGAGATTGTTTTTACCCAACCCATGGTGTTTTTAGTCACCTCGTGTGTCAAAGTGGAACAAAGAATAAGGAAGACTGAAGAAGAAATTGACACTTTTAATTTATGAATTTTGGTGAAGAATATTGAACATGCCGTGGACTGACAGAGGAATGAACATGTATGTCTTGGCAGACATACAACCAGAATATTCTTTAAAAGGGAGGATGGTGAGACTTTGTTTCACATACTTTGGACATGGTATCATGAGGGAGGGTCATTGGATAGGGATATCATTCTTGGTAAAGTAGTGGGTAGTGATAATCTTTAGGGAAGTCAACTCTCGATCTGATAGAAAATGAATGAGAATCTCATAGAAAAGTGAAACTTAGAGATAATTTACTTAAACACTCATTTTATAATGCGGCCCAAAATGCTAACTGAGAAAAAATTCAATGTTTTATTAAATTAAAAAAGAAAATGTTTCTTAAATCATTCTGATTTTAATTACAAGCAATACTACTATTTTTACTGTCAGAATCATGTTTAGTACAAAATTCTGATTAAAGGGGAAAAGATCTCCTCAACTGAATCAATTTTCTTCTTCCCAGTGCATACATGTTCAAAAAAACTGAAAATATAAACTCTTTTCCATGGAGTCAGTTCTGACTCAGAGTGATCCTGTAGGTCACCCTGTAGTACCCTGTAGGAGAACTGCCCTGTACAATTTCCAAGTAGTGGCTATGAATTTGAAAGGCCAACCTTTAGGGTAGCAGCTGCGCTATTAATGAGTGTGGCACCAGGGCTCTAAAACCGAAACTGTTACCTTTGAATTGAGGCTGACTCCTGTGCTTAGATCTCAAAAATTCCATGGGTGTTTTCATAATAAATGCAGTAGATGACAATGGCAATTGCAGTAATAAGCAGAAGAAACAGGAGAATAATGACAGGTTTTAGGTTTAGTTAGTGCACAAGAGGCCAGTTTTCGAGATATTTGAAATAACATAGACCTGGATTGTGCATAATTAATCTGATCATTTCGTCAAGATCTCATAACCTAGTCAGCATCTCAGAGGGAAAAACATTTAATAAATGCCATCTTGCATAAAATTCGGCTTCTGTATTCAGGAAGTCTGTTGGGAAGCAAATGTTTCATTTAAGTAGAAAAGTTTCTGAGGCTGTTATGCGTTCAACTGCATGCCTCTTAATTAATTCCATAGTTTGAGATATTTTACACAAGGAGATAAAAATTGACTCCAAAGAATTAAAAATATAATAGAATACATTTCAAGCATGTATAAGCTGTTTTCTCTTGTATTCTATTCTACTTAGAGCTTTGCAAAATTACATAAAGACAATAATTATATAGCACCCTGTTGCCATCAAGTCAGGTCCAACTCACAGTGACCCTATAGGAGAGAGGAGAACTGCCCTATAGGGTTTCAATGGAGTGGCTGGTAGATTTGAACTTCCAGCCTTTTGGGTAGAAACCCAAGCCCTTAACCACTGTGTCACTAGGGCTCCAATAATTAAATAGATGCATGTATGTACATATATGCCGAGGCCCGTCACCCACAGAAGCTCCTGTAGCAAAGCTACATGCCTATGTGATGGCAAGTGGAGACATCTCACCCTTGGCATATTTTTGGCTGTACTCTCCCTTATAATATTGTATCCTAATTAAACCTTCCTCCAAAGTACCTTCTTATCTCCCAGCACAAGGATTAAGGAAGATGCCTTCTAGGGGGGGGCTTTACAACCCCCTCTGCTTATGAAATAATGTTGAGGAAACCTGAATGGAGTTCCTAGAGAAAAGAGCTCGGAGGAATGAATCCCGACACAACACGACCAGCCCGGGAATGCCAAGGCTGGCCTGGCCTCGCTGGCTTCCCCCAACCACACATCCCCCTCCACATGTGAAATACAAGATTGCAGGAAGGCCCTGGGAAGCTCCCCAGAGATGACCCCCCACACAGCCCTTAGATATAGACATCCCACTCCCTGCATCAGGAAGATGGATCGGCTCCCAAGTTTATTATAATTGGTATGGCAAATGGGCAAATACTAAAGAAATACCCTTCTTAGAACAGCTTAAGAGAGGCATAAGGTGGGGGATGGTAGGTGTTTACTGTCCCCACAGGAAGAGATAAAATAAGAACAAAGAAGGAACAAATAGAGACAGCTAGATAATAATCTTTAGATGAGTCTACCCCTCTTCCTGCACCTTTAACCTAGAAACAGAGCTGATTGAGCTCAGGGCATAGCTTTGTTTCCGCTGTTGATTATAATCACAGTATACTTGTCTCGGGCCATTACCTAGAAGGCCCTAATGATTAACATGAAAAAAGACCACAAAGTATCAGTTCCTTACTAGCCAACAGCTTATGTGGTCAAAGAGCAGGATGAAATCACGTCACCTCATTGATTGTATAAAAAATAAAGACAGGCCTTAATGGGCTGCTGACCTCCAGATTCCTGGTTGTCTGAGTCTCTTTCCTTTGCCGACCGCTGCCCATCCCTTCATGATCCCAGACCCTGTTGAGGCTGGCCCCCAGCACATGTATATGTGCATATATATATATATATATACATGTGCATATATATATGTGCATATATATATGCGCATATATATATATATAATTTGCCTTTTATAGAGTGGAGGAAAACAATTAGCTTTGCATAAAGAAAACTGCAGTTATTCATTGCTGTTGACAAACTCCTGAAAGATCTTTCTGAGCAGTGTTGTGATCTAGTTGGTTACATCATTAAGTGGCATGAGCATTGCTTAACCTGTTATTTGGTTTTGATATTGGTAACTGAGAGAGAGAGAGAGAGAGAAATTATTTAACTGGGATACTATGAGTAGACACTATGATTAACTTATATGTTTTGCTATTTAACTATTGCAAAATGTATTTAATTCTTACTTGAAGCGTACCAGGCCGGAGGCTGGCCCAGCATGAACAGATAGATGGTGCTTACTGCAGTTTACTCTCTTAAAGCCTCCATCTTTGTTTTTTTCTTTCCCTGGGAGACAAATAAGATTCTCAGAGTTACTCTAGAAGTTTTGATGTTATTTTGGTGTACACTGACTTTGAAGCCTCCTTCTGTTTCTCTCCCTCTGGTTTGTCATTTCTTCACAAGTTTTCAAGTTTCTCCTCAGCATGTTGATAGCCAAGATGGCAGCCACTGCAGCCATGTGTGTGATCCAATGAACACATAAACCATTTCAGTCAGAAACGTGTACTGACTTAAGGAAATTTTATAGAGGGAGTGAAGACAAATGAGGCCTGTGTATCTAATCCAAGTAAAGCCATGGGAGCTTTCTTCCTTGTCTTCAAAGAGTTTGCTTCTAAACAGGAACTGTGGTGACTTTTTCCCCATACTTTAATGTGGCATACAGATGTATTTCCAGTTTATATATATTCTGAGGTATCAAAAAATCTCTAAGGGAATTGGTGGAATATATTCTTCTTCAGAGCTAAGAAATATACTCAACTCTGGGGTCTATGTGGAGTTGTTTGCATGAGGAGAATGAGAAGTACTAAATGAACTCTTCACATTTCTTCCTAAAAACTTTATGAACTGATGAGTGGGTTCAAACCACAACAAGCTCTAAGGACAAGTTGCAGTGGTAAAATCTTCTGCCTCTTTCATTTGCTGTTCCTCTTACCTTTTTCTGTCTTAGCTCTGTGTCATTACTTTTTTATTTCACTCTATGCCCCTCTTGTGGCTATCTTTTCCATTCAGAAGTCAGTAAGTATAGCTTCCTCATAATCTTTTTCTGTCTGTGGATCCTCTGATCCCTTTCCCAAAGGAATGGTGTTTCATTCATTTGGTTATTGCTTTTAGAAATCAGTTACATGTTCTGATATAATGTGAAAGGCAGAATGTGACCGAAAGGAAGATGGAATTGTGCTTAAAGAAGACAATGCCTTTCTATTTAATCAGAAAGTTTCCTCATTTTTCTGAACCATCTGACAATAGTATGTTGAAGTAGTTTTACAAAGATAAATTGGGCACAGAATCAGAATCTAGAATGAAGTGGAGTAGAGGTGTCAGGAACAGACATGATACTATCTTCTCTACCTCCCAGTGAGGAAGGGCACTGTGTGATACAGCCTAATGGAGTCTAAGAAGAGAAAAGTCAGGCCTAGGTTGGGAGATTTTACACCGGATTTTACAAAATGGAGAATTGGTTGAGACTGGGACTAGTTTATTATGTAATAGATTTAGAATGATGGTCTAGCGAGGTGGAAGTCTTGACGCAAATCTTCATGAGCAAATGGTTAATCTTAATCATTGTTGTTAGTGTTGTAGAATCATTTCCAGCTCGTAATGACCCTGTGTGCAACAGAATGAAACACTGCCTGGTCCTGTTGTTCTCAGGACTGTTGCTGAGTTTAAGTCCACTGTTGCAGCCAAGGTGTCAATCCACCTCCTTAAGGCTCTTCTTTTGCATTGACCGTCTGTTTTACCAAGAGTGATGCCCTTTGCTAGGGACTGATCTCTTCTGATGACATGTTCAAAGTACTTGAAATCTTGCCATCCTTGCTTCCAAGGTGCACTCTGGGTGCACTTCTTCTGAGACAGACTTGTTTATTGTTTTGGCAGTTAATGGAATATTCAATGTTCTTCACCAGCATCATAATTTGAATGCATCAGTTCTTCGATCTTCCTTATTTGCTGTCCAGTTTTCACATGCATAGGAGACAATTGAAAATGCCATAGCTTGGATCAGGAGCTCCTTAGTTCCCAGAGTGACATCTTGGCTTTTTAACATGTTAAGGAGACCTTTTGCAGTAGCTTTGTTCAATGCAGTATATCTTTTGCTTTCTTGATTGCTGCTTCCATGGCATTGATTGTGGATCTAAGTTAAATATAGGTCTTGAATACTTCCGTATTTTATCTATTTTTCATGATGTTGCTTATGGCTTCAGTTGTGAGGATTTTTGTTTTCTTTATGTTAAGATATAATCCATACTGAAGTCTTTGATTTTCATCAGTAAGTGTTTCAAGTCCTTCTCTCTTTCAGTAAGGAAAGTTGTGTCATTTGCGTATTGCAAGTTGTTAATGAGTCTTTCTCCAATTTGGATGCCCATTCTTCTTCATGTAGTCCAGTTTCTCAGATTATTTGCTCAGCATATACATTAAATAAATATAGTGAAAGGATACAACCCATATGCACATCTTTTCTGATTTTAAATCATGCTGTATCCCCTTGTTCTGTTCAAACAACAGCCTTTTGGTGTATGTAAGGTTCTGCATGAACACGATTATGTGTTCTAGAATTCCCATTTTTCACAGTGTTATGCATAATTTGTTATGATCCACATAGTTGAATACCTTTGCATAGTCAATGAAACACTCGTTAATATCTTTCTACTATTCTCTATGTTTAGCCAGGATCCACTGTACCTCAACAATGATGTCTCTGATTCTGTATTATCTTCTGAATTTGGCTTGACTTCTGGGCAATTATCTGTCAGTGTACTGCTACAACTGTTTTTGAATGATGTGCAGCAAGATTTTACTTGTGTGTGATATTAATAACACTGATAATTTCTGCATTCTGTTGAATCACCTTCCTTTGGAATGGGCACAAATATGAATCTTTCACATCCAATTGGCCCAACTTTTGGCACAGGTGAGTATCTTCAGTGTTGCATCCATTTATTAAAATGTCTCAGTTGGTATTTTGTCAGTTCCTGGAGTCTTGTTTTTCACTTGTCCCTTTAGTATCTCCTGGACCTCTTCGTTCAGCACAGTAGTCCTTGATCGTATGCTGCCTTCTGGGATGTTTAAGTCATGAAAACTAAATGATATTACCTGGATCATATGCTGTCTTCCTGGAGCAGATTGCTATCTGCTTATTCTTAGTTTTGTGATCACAGGGACAAGAAGGCATTTTAAGTTCATTTCTCAGCTGCATCACCTTGTGATATACACATCCCTGGCATGGCACTCATCAAGGTGTGTTGCAGTTGTGCACTAATGCACATATCTTTTCATAAAAGTGGGGGCTGTCAGGCTATGAACTGTGTTGTGTTCATCACTGAATCTTTATGTCTAGCCCATGACATGCACATAACAGAACTCCAGGGCAACTGGGTAAGTAAGTCAAAGGGCTTCTCAAAAGAGACATTATCCACTTGACTTTGTCATTTCCACTTGATAAATTTCTATATTATCCACATTGTCTTGTTGGATGAGATATGGTCCTAATTCTTTTGTGCAGGATCTGCTCAGAATGAATATAATGGGGAAATTAACTCACCTTTCCTTTCTATCCCACTTTATCATATAAAGATATGTCAGAAAGAGAGATGAAAGGTAAGTTAGTTCCCCACTATATTGGCCCCTAGAGTCGACATGAGTCGGCTCTGACTCGACGGCACTTGGCTTATATGGGTTTTGATGTTTTCTTCCCAGTGTGTTAACAAAACCCCTTCCAGACAACTTAATGTCATCTGAAAATGTGATGGCACATTATTAATTTTTAGAATCGTGATAAACATGCTGTATAAAATGTAATTTTAAAGCGAAGTGAATGACGCATGGACAAATTCAAAACCACAATGAAAGCCTTCCCCTAATGAAGCCCTGGGAACACAGTGTTCCACTATGACCAGAAAACACTGGGAAGAGGGCTGCCTGTTGGCCGCTGGGGCTGGCAAGGATCTAATAGATAGAATCATTTTGTGATCAATCTGGCAAACCGTATTGATCATTTCTGGAAGGATCCATTTTCTCTGGGTTGCTGTTTCTCAGAGTCGCAGGCAAGCTGTAGACAAATCAGCTGACTCTGAGGTCAGCAGAGACATGCATGTGAGTTTTCCTGGAATTTACGTGTCATTGCACAAACTCAGATTTTATAAACTAGGCTAAGTTACCTTTTTTATTCAGGAATGAATATAGAAAGATCTATTCAGTGAAGTAATGATATTGATTAAAATTTTATTTTGCAAGATATTGTACCAAGTGCTGAAGGTTCAATAAAGTAACAATTTGTAGTTTCTGAACCCAAGGAGTTCCAGGCTTAGTAGTGCATACACACACATAAAATATAAACATATATATGCATGTATGTATATATGTGTGTGTATACATTACTGTTAAGTCAATTTCTACTCATATCAACAGTGTAAGACAGAGTAGAACTACCTCATAGATTTCCAAGGAGCAGCTGGTAGATTCAGACTGCTGAGTTTTTGATTAGTAGCTGAACTTCTAACCATTACATCACTAGGTTCCATATATATACATAGATATCTATGCTATAGATATGGGTATGATATGGATACAGATCCAACCCAAATATACTAACAGCTCGTTTTATGTTGATTTATTTTCAAAAGAGAATATATTTTCTCTTAAAAAACTAGGGCCTTTCCAGAAAACCACACTAATACAGTGAGAGGGTCTAGAATCATAAAATATGAAGAACTGTTCAGAGAATTAGAGATTTTTAGCCTGGGGAAAAGAAGACATAATGGGGACATGATAGCTGTCTTTAAATATTTGAAAAGCTGTCAGATAGGAAAAGGATTAGAGTGATTCTGTGAAACTCCAGAGGGCATAAATATGGGTAGAAAATTCAAAGAAGCTGGTTTGGATTTAAAGAAATTTTTAACCATTTGAGCTTTAGAAAAGCAAACAGTGTGTTCTAACCAACATAGGACATGTTCAGGGGAGGCGTTTCTACTCTGATGAATGTATGCGTTTCAACTGCAAATTCTTGAAGGCATCTTTGAATTGTAAGGTTTTATGATTCTTTGATATAAAAATTACATTTTGCACAAAGACTGTATTTTATTTACTGTAATCAGTAACAATAGGAAGCTTTTAAATGCTGTGAGCTACGAAGTCAGACAGGACACACAAGGACCTCCTGGTTTGGCCAACTTTCCCATCCCATTAAATAATGCTCTTCTCCTCACTCTGTAACTTCCACTGGTTCTAGACTTATTTTTGGCTTACAGCCACAACATATACTAGTTTCTTTTCCTGGAATTTCTTTTTTCTCTCTCTCTCTTTTTCATACACACACAAACACACACACCACATTTTCATTCAGCATATTTTTTAAATCTCAATGTAAATATTTCTTTTACCTAGAGAAGTCATGCTTGACTGGACAGGTTACCTTTCTTAGTGAACACTTGCATAGAATTATGTCAGAGTTACTTATTATCTTATTTTTTTAGTGCCGTGGTAACAGAATTGCACAAGTGAATGGTGTTTGTTTTTCCTTACCAACTGGAAGGCTAGAAGTCAGAGTTCTTTGCAACAGGCTGGAACAGAAGGCTCTGTCTGTGTCGGTGGCTCTGGGGAGAGGTCTTTGTGTCTTGAGCATCTGTTCCTCAGTTCCCTGGTGCTCTGCATCTACTTTTCCCTCTCTGTGCTTGCTTGCTTCTCTCTGGGCCTAAGACGCTTCATTTATGTAATCTCAAAAGTGATTAGGTTTAAGACGAACTCTACACAGATATGTCCTCGATAGCATAACAAATAAAGTCCCACTCTGAGGAGGAATTGACTAGATTGTAGCAGAGTTTTTTTCTTTTCCATTTTTAAAATGAGATTACACTCCCAGGGACAGGGTTTAGGATTCTGATGCACTTTAGGAGATAGGATTCATTTCCTAACACTTGTTAATCATCTTTCCTGCAAGACTGTAATCTTTATGAGTGCGGAGACTTATTTGTTTGGTACCTGACTGTATTGATGCTGTCTTTGCGTAACCCTAAACACAAAGTTTCTGATTAAAACTATTTGCTAAATCCTAGTACATTTAGAAGTTGCTAACAGATGTTGATACTGGGTTTACTTTTAATTTTTCTAAAACTTGTGAATTGTGCCTGATTGCAGTGTCTGTAGCAGGGGAAGATGATCTGTGAAAATTTAAGAATTGGAAAGGTTTTGAAAAGTTTAAAGATTGTTCTGTGTGACTGTTTCAAAATTTGTTTTCCATGGCAAGGTCTTTAGGGTTCTTAAAAGAGTTCTCGCCACATGGTACCACAACTTTGCTGAACAGGAACACAAAAACGTGGCTGAAATTGCCTGGTTTCTGTGCAGAGCAAATGGCTGGCTTCCTTCCTTCAGCTTAGAAGTGAAGGTAGTCCCTCGAGTGATGGGTATAAAAAAGGAAAGGCAGTCAGAGTCTGCACTGGCAATTATACTTGGTTCTTTTCCTTTCTCCTGAGGTGGGGATTTGAAATTCATACCCCTTTAACCGCTTTCCAAACTTTAGTGACCCGATCAAACCACCTCGCGAGAAGATGTTTGGTTGCAGGTAGGAAATTTATAACGATCACTTTCAATCCAGTGATGTTGGCCTTTGTTCTTTTTAACTGACATTGTTTTTTATTTAGCTTGGAAAAGTTAGTTTTCCATCTTATGGAAATTTTCCAACCTGTTGACAGCTACTGTGCCAGCTGGCATAAATGTTCATGACCATTATTCATGATGAAGTGTGAACTCCTGTTTGTGTCTCTCTTTCATTAGAAGTGGCTTCTTTGAATTTCCTTGGTAGTTTGGAGACCCTTATGCAACAGGGGGAATTTGTATTTTTTGTATATGTGTGATGACATGAAATCAACTGGCTTCTGTCCACTTTTTCTGCAAGAGCACGGTCACCAAGTCAAACACGTGCTCCTCACGGTCCTGATAAAATTATGGGTCTTTACTAGGCTGTTAACCACAGCCTAGTGGTTGGCTCACAGAATTGTTGGCTTTGCAGTATGAAAAAAGAGAACCGTAAGAGCAGCTGTGATGTAATGTCCATGGTCTGGGGGTTCTGCATTTTCGCTAGGGATGTCATTTGAATTGTTTTTTATTCACAGCTGTAGACATGTGTCTGATGAGTCATCCTTAGCTTTCCCTTGCTTGTAATCAAGTCAACAAATATTTCCTGAAAAATTTATAGTCATATTGTCATGAATTGAAGTGTGTCCCCCAAAATATATTTGTCAACTTGGCTAGGCCATGATTCCCAGTATTTGTGTGGTCATCTGTCATTTTACATCTGATGTGACTTTCCTGTATACTGTAAATCCAACCTCTGTGATGTTAATGATTTGGGATTATCAGCAGTAATGTTAATGAGGCAGGGCTCAGCCTACAAAATGAAGTTGTGTTTTAAGTTAATTTGTTTTAAGATATAAAAGAAAGAAGTGAGCAGAGAGGCAGGGGACCCTTATACCACCAAGAAAGTAGTGCCAGGAACAGAGTGCACCACTACACTGAGAAGCTCCTAAATCAGGGGAAGATTGATGACAAGGACCTCATGCCAGAGGTGGCACAGAGAACAACAAGGGGATGGGGGGGGGGAGAGAGAGAGAGAGAGAGACAGAGAGACTTCCCCTGGAGCTAGTGCCCAGAATTGAGAATTCCAGCCTCCTAGAATGTGAGAGAATGCATTTCTATTTATTAGAGCTGTGTGTTTGTGCTATTTCTGTTAGAGCAGTGCTGGATAACTAAGATGGATATTGCGGAGAGGATGGATCTAACACTAGGGATCTTCTTGGTATTCAAAGTGTAGCCAGCACAGGACTGTGGGTCTCACTGCATTGTCTGGGGACACCTGAGTTGGATTTATGACCCTAGTCAAATTAGTGGGGTACTCCCGTCAGTGGAACAAATAGGTGTGTTTGTGTCTGTGTGTAAGTCACGTAATGGAATGGCACATTCAGATTTTTATTATCTTAAAGCAACTATTGTCACTTTAGAAGTAGAGAGCTCCCAGGTGAGGTGTGTGACCTTGGGACTGGTAGGGACTTGGTGTTACTCAGTGGCAGTTTAGATCACGGTCACAGTTCAGGAGGTTTGGGTACAACCCTTTGTGTTCTGTAATTTGAGAAACACTGCAATAAAATATCAGAAGGGAAACAAATAAAAATTGACTAGTAAGAAGGGTGTTGAAAGAATTAGCCTGAAAGAATAAGAAACAGAAGGGACTCCACTGAGCAAGCCAGCCCTCCTCACCAGCAGTGCCTGTGACTGGGGCAAACCCCCTCTCCCCAGGGGTGCTGCGTGTGGGTGCTCTAATCCCCCAGTGGCTCTTTCCAAATGACTGCGAGTGCATTCGTGCAGAAGCTTGTGCTTCCCTGGCCCGCAGTTATTCCGTCTTGTGCTGCACAGGAATAAAGGATTCTTGTCTCCAGGACTGTCAGTCTGTCTCATCGGATGAATCCTAGATTTGAGAAGGAAAGAGAAACAAAACACCCCACATCGAACCAAATGTAACAGAGCTGAGAAAGAAAAGAGGCCACACGACCAGCCTTCTCTGCCTCTTTTTTTCCCGTCTGCATAAAGCAAGAAACAAACAAAAAAAATCACATGAATTCCAACTTGGAACAAGCCTGTGCCCTCCCAAAGCCTGCCTCACTGAGCGCATCCGCTGTCCGTGCTCTGCGGCATTGCTGAGCCTGGCAAAGGGGGTGGGAGGTTAATAAGGACAAATAGAAGCAATGCAGGGAGATCAGGTACTAAATTTAGCAAGAAACCCTGCAGTCCTGTGGGCACAGCTGAGTCCTTACTGCGCAGGCGCCACCAGCACAGCGCCCTCGCAGGCTCCAAGGACAAGTGACACCATGGATGGACTGGGGACTTCTTAATCTCATATTCTTACTTCCTAAAGCCTGTGTGCCTTTTAATATATACTTACGTTTTTAAGTACTAGAAAGATCCTTTTGCCATTGGTATTCCTTTGCTTAATTAGAATAAGAACACTGTGTGAGAAAAATGGTGTGTTGTAGGGGAAGAATGTGTCCCCATTTTGGGCCAGTGGCATTTCCAAGCCTAGTTCCCTGGAGGGTAAGTCACACGCCCGGGGTTCGCCCTTTCCAGATTTTGACGGCAGCAAGCACTTTAGGAGAAGTCACATTTGGCATGTTAAAGAAGGGACATGCAAGAAGGGGAGCAGGTTTCCACAAAAGCATAGATTTCTGCCAGAGAGCACACACAGGGGCATGAACATTTTGGTATAAACCATCTAAGTGTTAAAAGAGCAAGAGAAAAGCAGAATAAACTGTTGAGAAGGAAGTGTGTTTTTCAGAATGTGGTGCAAGTCCTCTGAGGCAGTCTTACCCGAAGAAGAAATATAAAAGTAAATTTAGGCCATTTTATTATGTAAGTCAAAGGTAACTTGCACCTTTTAAAAAGGAAAGAAAGAAAAAAAATTGGGCAACAAACTGGAATGCTGATCTTTTCATAAGTTGCTGTCATTAGATGCCCTGAAGTCGGTTCCGACTCAGAGCAGCTGTATGCACAGCAGACCAAAACACTGCCAGTCCTCTACTATTCTCACAGGTGCTGCTATCTTTGAACGCATTGTTACAGCAGCTGTGTCGGTTCATCTCATTAAGGGTCTTCCTCTTTTTCAATAACCGTCTATTTTACCAAGCATAATGTCCTTCTCCAGGGACTGATTCCCCCTGGTAACATGTCCAAAGTATGTGAGATGGAGTCTTGTACCAAGGAGCACTCTGGGTGGGCTTCTTTCCTTCATTAAGACAGACTTGTTTGTTCTTCTGGCAGTCCATAGTACATTCAGTCTTCTTTGCCAACACTGTAATTCTTCTGTCTTCACCATTCATTGTCCAGTTTTTACATGCATATGAGGGAGGCCATTGAAAATATCATGGTTTAGGTTAGAAACTCCTAAGTACTCAAAGTGGTATCTTTGTTTTTCAACTCTTTAAAGAGACATTTTGCCGCAGATTTGCCCAATGCAATACATCCTTTGGATTCTTAACTGCTGATTTCATGGGCTTCGATTGTGGATCCAAGTAAAATTGCATCTCTGGCAGTGTCAGTCATTTCTCCGTTTATGGTGATGCTGTTTACTGGTCCAGTTGTGAGGATTTTTGTTTTCGTTAGTTGAGGTGCAATTCTTACTGAAGGCTGTGGTCTTTGATCTTCAGCAGTACCTCTTTCTATTCAGCAAGCAAGGTTGTGTGTGTATGTTTGTGTATTGTAGGTTGTTAATGAATCTTTCAATAATCTTGATGCTTAGTTTGTCGTATAGTACAGCTTATCTGATTATTTGCTAAGCATACAGATTCAATAAACAGAAAGGGTACAACCTTGATGCACACTTTTCCTGATTTTATACAACATGGTATTTCCTTGTGTTGGAATGACTACCTCTTAGGCCTATACCCACGTTCCACATGAGCACAATTAAGTGTTCTGAAATTCCTATTCTCGGCAGTGTTGTTCATAATTTGTTATGATCCACACTGTCAAATGCCTTTGCCAGTCAAGTGCCGTCGAGTCGAATCTGAGTCATGGTGCCTTTATATAGCCAAAATAGCACATCTTTCTGATAGTCTTAGCATTCAGTCAAGTTCCATCCTACATCAACAGTGTTTTTCAACAACAAATGGCAACTATACAAATGGACATGACTAGATAGAAAATACAGGAATCAAATCAACTACGCTTGTGGAAAGATATAATGGAAAAGCTTGATCTCAGAACAAGTCCACAGTCTGACTGCAGAACAAACTTATCAGTTGCTCGTGTGCAAGTTTAAGTGAAGTTGAAGGAAGTTAAAAGAGGTCCAAAATACGAGCTTGAGTATATTTCACCTGAATTTGGAGAGTATCTCAAGAATAGACTTGACACCTTCAACATTAATGATGGAAGACCAGATTGGTCATGGGATGACATTAAGGACATCATACATGAAGAAAGCAAAGTTGATTTAAAAGATAAGAAAGAAATAAAAGGCCAACATGTGTGTCAGAAGAAACTTTGAAATTTTCTTGTGACTATAGAATACCTGAATCAAATGGATGAAATTATGATGTGAAACAGCAGACTGAATATTTCTTAATAGTTACTTGAGCAGACAATGTAAAGTATTATAATGAGTTGTTCAAAGATCTGGAGTTAGAAAACTAAACATGAAGACCGTGCTCAGTATTTCTCAAGCTGGAAGAACTAAAGAAAAAAATTCAAGCTTCCAGTTTTAATGTTGAAGTATTCTGTGGGCCAGATAGTCAATGATTCAAGAAGCATCAGAAGGTGGAAGGAATACATGGACTCACCATACCCATAAGAATAGGCTGATGTTCAACCATTTCTGGAAGTACCATATGATCAGGAACCAATGGTACTGAAGGAAAAAGTCCAAGCTGCATTAATGGCATTGGTGAAAAACAAGACTCCAGGAACTGACCAATGCTATTTGAGATGTTTCCCCAAACAGATGGAGTGCTGGAGGTGCTCACTTCTCTATGCCAAAAACTTTGAGGCAACAACCTGGTCAACCAACTAGAAGAGATGCGTATTTGTGCCCACTGCAAAGAAAGGTGATCCATCAGAAAGCACAAATTATTGAAAAGTATCTTTTGTAACATCCTGAGTATATGATGTACATATTTTTTGTTTTATTTTCTCAATGTTTAATTGTAAATAACTTCATGTACTATGTACAGTAGTAGGCTTTATGATGACTTAGAAGATACCACCACAGTTCTGTCTGTTCCATTCCACCTTCTGTCACTCCTTTGTGAGCTTGTTGTGCTGTGTTGAGTTGCATGTTGCTAGGATGCTAGAAGTCACAGAACTGGTATTTGAAAGACAGCTGGCTCATCTGTCATGGACAGGTTTCAGCAGAGCACCTAGGTTAATGGTGACTAGGAAGAAAGGCCTGGTGATCTACTTCTAAATATTAGCCAGTTAAAGATCTAATGGATCACTGTGGAACAAAGAACTTGATTTGGCCTTTGTCTCTGGTTTTATAAAAATAATTGTTGAAATGTACCAGCAATCCAGGTTCTATTGTTATGTGAAATCACCAGGCATCACTCAGACATGTGCAAATGCAGTGGGAATCTCAAAGACTACACTTGGCAAATGATTTCAGGAAGGGAGGGTGCATATTGCAATCAAGTATGCATATTCATAGATTCTATCAATTATACATATACAATGAAGCACCAATTATGACTATGCATTTAGGACCTAGTGACTTTTAGGAAGAACCTTGGACACTGGAGCTTTGAGATTGATGGTGTATGTGGGACCACCCGGTGTTCCTGGCACATGACACTTAGTGCACATGACCCCTCCTAGACCTCACCCTTTTCATATTTATATCTCTTCTCTGTTTAATTAAAGTGAAGCCTTTTCAATAGTTGGTGAGTTGCTGTAACAAATTATCAGACATAAAGGAGTAGTAGAGCCGGCTGGTGTGAAGTGGAGGGAGTCATGTGGACTCCCTAACTTGTGGATGGCACCTACCTAACCTAGTTGCAGGTGACAGAAGGGGCTGCATAGAGCAGCTGGAGTGCGGACTATTCAGGAAAGGGAAACTAAGATTTCCCTGAACTACTCTGATACCACTAGGTGCTGTCTATAGAAGTGAGATTAGTGCAACAATTTCTGACTTGTGGAATGATGGGGCTTTGGAAGAGAAAGGATAAATGGACAAGGACTTCTGGATGGTTACTTCATTCAATGTTATTAAGCTGGTTTCTATAAGTGATAAATGTGATAAATAGCTTTTGTTTCGCCAACACTGTGTGTCTAGTGTATGTGACTTAATCAGACCAAAATGAAAAGAGCACCTGTGAAAGAGTTAATGCCACTAATTGGGCTTCTCTTCCTAGTAGTCGTGTGGCTACTTGGGAACTTAAAACCAACTTTGAGGCAGTCTGCATGTGTACCACAATCACAAAAGAACATCATCCAGTATGGGGCTGGAAGATGAGCTGCCTTGGTTGATAGGTACAGTGGCCACAGCAAGGGACTGTGGCACACCAGTGATTGTGAAGATGGCACAGGACCGGGCAGTGTTTCATCATGTAGTGTAGAGGGTCACTGTGAGTCAAAATTGACTTTCACGGCCATTGTCAACAACATCCTTCCTCTATGATAAATGGTGTTGAGTGTGATCTCATGTAGAGTGAGCAGCAAGGAGATTTTCCTCTTATGGAGGAAAGCCTGGGTATCCTGGGACCTATTGTGATGGCATTTGGCGTCAGGAACATAAACTGGGCTGGGATATCAAGGACCAAGAGCAAATTAGAGATGAATCTGTTTCCTCTTTCCTATTGATAGTGCCTGTACAATCAATACCAAAAAACCCCCAAAACCAAAAAAAAAAAAAACCTCACTGTTATGAAGTCGATTCCCACTCATAGTGACCCTACAGAACTGCTCCTTGGAAACAAGGAGCACCTGGCAGATTTGAACTGCCAGCCTTTTGATTGGCAGTTGGAACACTTAGCCACTGTGCCACCAGGTTGTCCGTACAATCAATAGAAACATTTTAATGTTGTCTCATTTAAGCTTCCCATTCCTGCATTTGTCTCTGTTTCAGGTTCCACCTCTTTTTGCACCTCTTAGTGTTGCTTTTCTCCGAGGTCATATCCTTGTCTGTTTTTACTTTTCTCTCAACTCTTTGTTTCTTGTAGATACCTAAACCTGTTACGGCTCAGCTCCCACCTTGATGAGTCTCAAGCCTTCACCTGTAATTTAGATCTTCTCCTGGACTTACAAAGCCTTATATCCAACATGTGAACCTGCAAGTCCTGTAGGTAACTCAAAGTCAGTATTTCCAGAATTAAGATTATTCCCTATCCATTTTTTAGAATTGTAATTAAGTGAAAGTATACAATCCAAATCAAATTTGCAGGCCTGAGTCTTCTGCAGCTCCGTCTGCTCATCTTGCCTGGTGACAGCACCCTTCTCCTTTTTGTTCTATATATATCATATCCTCTTAGGAATTTTCTGTCCCCTCCTCCCCACCCTCTCTTCTCCCTTGTAGTAAGAGGCCAGTAGCATAGCTCCCTATAGATGCACAGAACCATAAAGTACACACACCGTACGGTCACATTGTGACCCTGAGTCCAGTCTGTTCCTGTCCGAAGAGTTGACCTCAGTAACATTTTCTGGTCAGGGACAGCAGCATTTCTGGAGCCTATGCTCCCAGGAAACCCCCCAGGCATCCAGACCATCAGTTTTGGTCTTTTAGTGGAGTTCTTGAGGTTGTACCCTCTTTTTCTCATGTTGCCACTGGGGCTTGACATTGTGTGCCCTATCATGACTGTCTTTGGTGTTGGCCAGGCACCATCTGGTTCTTCTGGTCACATGTTGATACAGTCACCCATTCACGTGAGTCCTTCTGTCATCTGGGCTGTTTTTCCCTAATGTCTTTGTTGTCCTTGGTGATCATCTGTTCCGGCTACCTCAGATGGCAGCTTGCTAGCTCTTAAGACCCCAGATGCCACTTACTGCAGAAGACTCTCTTAGCAATAGACTAGTTATGCCAATTGGCCTCGATGTCCCATGAGAGCATGGTTCCCAGACCCCCATTCCTGCTAGTGTACCCTTGCAATATTCAGTTAAGATTACAAGAGTTTTCAGTTTATGTTAAAGTCTGGTTAAGTTGATCTTTCTACTATGTGCTGTTACTGCTGTCACCCAACCAAATTTCTGTCAACTATTTAATCTATAAACAGCCTTCTCCATCACTCCCCTCCCTTGAAGCTGTCAAAGAGTCTTTTCCTCTGTACATGAGTCTGTATTTAAGTCCTTATAGCAAGGGCCTTATGCAATATTTGTCCTTGTGCTGCTGACTGGTCTCACTCAGCAAAATGTCTTCTAATTGAAACCAGGTTATGAGATGCTTCCTGAAGTCATCATTGTTTTTTTTATCATTGTATAGTATCCTTCCTTGAGTATATGTACCATAATTTATCTATGCATCTGTTATTGGGCATCTGGGTTGATTCCATCTTTTAGCTGTTGTGGATTGTGCTACAGTAAACATTTGTATACATATGTCTGTTTGTGTGATGGCCCTTGATGCCATCAGATATATTCTGAGCAGTGGGGTTATTGGATCAAATGGTATATCTATTTCTAACTTTTTAAGGAAGCACCAGATTGTTTTCCAAAGAGGTTGTGCCATTTTGCTGTCCTACCAGCAGTGAATGAAGAGTTCCAGTTTCTCCACAGTCTCTCCAGCATTTGTTATTTTGTGTTTTTGGGGTCATGGCCAACCTTACTGGGGTGATGTGGTATCTCTTTGTAGTTTTGACTTAGATTTCTTTCATAGCTAATGATCATGAACAGTTCCTCATGTGTCTTTTGGATGCCTGGATATCCTCTTTAGTGAAGTGTCTGTCCATCTTCTGTGCCCATCATGTAAATGGATTATTTACCTTTTTTTTTGCTGGTATTTTGCAGTACCTTGGAGATTATGGACATGAGATAGCAGTCCAGTCTATGCTTGCCAAATATTTTTTCCCATTCTGTAGGTGCTCTTTAAACTCTTTTGATAGTCTTTGGATGAGGAAAAATATTCGATTCTTAGTTGTTCCCATTTATCTCTTTTCTCTTCTATTGATCATGCTTTGTCAGCTTTTGAAGTCTAAGCTGTGTATTAAAACTTCTGTTGTTGGGTGATGGAATTAACACGGTGCAGTAGACATGCATCTCCTGAATTTCCTCTGAAAGCTAAGACTTGGACTGATAATTGAACAGAACTTTCTGGACACCCAGCAACCCCCTAATACATGGCATAGGACTGTTGCTTGGGAATATATACCACTAAGCAAAAAAAACTTCCTTCTACCATTGAACTCTGATCTGGTTGAGTGGACATCTCCCACTATGGAAGGTATTGGGTGCTTTTAACTGTTTTTTTTTTTCCCCCTTTCTATTTTTCTTGGCTGGCTGAGGGGCATGAGCTGGGACTACTCTGAAACTCAGTCCTGAAGTGAAGTGTGTGTACTGCACTGGAGAGACATTGGGTGGAGATACCCATACTGTGAGAGCCCTGCAGTAGGGACACTACAGTCCTCCCACCCTCACCTCTTTCTTGGTGGGAGGGGTAGTTTGACCGAGTCACGAACCTGTGCCTAAAAGGTGGAGTTTCCCATTCGAAGTCCTCACAAGGGACGACTTCTCAGGCTGGGAAGCAGTGCTACCCCAGGGAGTGCTTTCCCAGTGGAGGGGCTCAGTTTAGTGAGTCGGCAGTCTGTGGGTGTTGTCCAGCAGTGGCATTAGCTATGCTGTACAAAGGCCATCCCTTTAGTGACCAGCAGTATAGCATCTCCTGACTGCCAGGGAGCAGCTGCCCTTGTGGGCCAGAAGAAGGGGCCTACTACTCTTGGAGGTGGCAGAGGAAAAGTGCCCTTGTCAGTCAGACTGAAAGGCTTGCCACACCTTGGTCAACAGGCAGGTAATTTTTAAGGCTTTTAAATTAAAGCTGCCTGGGGAAATAATTGCAGTTCAACCTAACCACATATCTTCCAACCTTCACTGACCCACATCACAGGATAGGCTGGGAGCCCCCTGATGTCCCCATAAGAAGGGCAATATCTTTGCCAGCCAGGAGGCAGAGGCTGCTGCCCCCCCCCCAAGAGTGTACTGGACCTAGTCACAAGAGAATAAAGAGGTGGCTGGTGACCAACCTTATTCTCAGATCTTAACTCAGCCCCTACTAAGGAAATTCCAGACATGCTAAACAGCTTCTAGGTGTCACACAAGCAATAGTCCATAGCCCACCACTTAAAAAAATATTCAAACATTGACCCAGAAAACTCGAAAAATTCTGACTCCAAAAATTTCTGACATGAAGAAGCCTTTCTGAAACTATCGGAGGTTGAGTACAAGAGGTTTATATGTAGAACCGTCCTAGAGATTAAACAAAATGCAGCAGAACAAAATGAAAAATTAAGCAAATTGTTTGAACTGATGGAGCATCAACATTCTGAAATCCAACAGATCAATAACAAAATTTCACAATTAGACAATTGAAAGTAATAAAAACAGATATGAAGCAATGGAGCTTAGCAATTTGGAAGATGAAGTTACACCAGCATTTATGAAGAGAAGTGAGAGAAAAGAAATAAGAAAAATGAAGAAACTCTTAAGAAATGTGTGGTACTTTATCAAAAGGAATAATCGGCAATTAATTGGAATCCCTGAACACGGAGGTATAGCTGAAAACATAAAGAGCATTTTTGTTGAATTGCCGACAGAAAACTTTCCTGAAATTATGAAAGAAGAGAACATAGATATCCAAGAAGTGTATCGCACTCTGTAGAAATTGGATCCTAAAAGAAAAACTCCAAGACATATAACAAAGCTTAATAAAATGAAACATAAGTGTAAGCTCTTGAAGGCAGCACGACTCAAAACAAAGCTAACATTCAGAGGAAAGTCCTGTAGGCTTTCATCTGACTTCTCAGCAGAAACGATTTTGACATGAAGGCAGTGGGAAGACACATTTAAAGCCATGAAGGAGAAAAACTTGCTGCCAAGAAGTATATGTGCTGCAAAACTGTCTTTCAAATATGAAGATGAAATTAAGACATTCACAGATAAACAGATCAGAGACTTTGCAAAAACCAAACCAAAACTACTAGAAATACTGAAAGGGGCTCTTTACCAAGCAAAACAAAACCCTTAACTATATATTTAAGGAAATAAAGTAGGACACAACATATGGAAACCTACTCACTTAGGAAAGACACAAAATTCAATCAGATTTACAGCATGAAAAGATGGGAACCAGTGAACTTATCATGGAAACTAAGATACCATCACAATAAAAAGAAGGACGTACTACAATAGTTGTAGTTTTTTCAGATGGAGATGAAATTAATAAGATCTGTAGAAGCTACAATTGGTAGACTATTAAGGGGAATTTTAGGGGCAGCTGCAAAATACAATAACAAGGCAACACATCAGAACAAGATATGCAATACAGGGGTCTCAATGAATACTAAACTAACACTGAAAAACGTGAAAATTCAACACATAAAGAGGAATGTCCCAGAACAGAACATTAAGAGCAACAGAGAAAACTCCAACACAAAAATAATCACATCAAAATGCAAAATGACAGCACTAAACACATACCTGTCAATAATTACATTGAATGTAAACATTCTGAATGCCCCAGTACAGAGACAATGAATGATAACTTGGACCAAAAAACATGACCCATCTATATGATACAAGAAACACACACCAGACTTGAAGACATGAACAAACTGAAAATTAAAGGATGGAACAATATATACCAAGCTAACAATACACAAAAGAAGAGCAGATGTGGCAATACTAATCTCAGATAAAATAGAGTTTAATCCACCATTATGGACAAGGACAGCGATGATATACTGCTGAAAGGTTCAATACACAAGCAAGATTTAACAATGTTAAGTATTTATGCACCTAATACCAGAGCACCTAAATACACTCAACAAACATTGACTACATTGAAAAGTGAAATAGATCACATCAGAATAATAGATGGAGACTTCAACACTCCTCTTCAGAAATGGACAGATCATCCAGAAAAAAGCTCAGTAAATTCACAGAAGATCTTATTTTGACGATTAACCAGTTAGACCTCACCGACACATACAGATCTTTTTATCCACCAACAGATTAAGTACACCTTCTTCTCCAGTGCACATGGAACTTTTTCCAGAATAGACCGTGTATGAGCTCGTAAAGCAAATCTCAACAAGATCCAAACCATTGAAATATTAGAAACCATCTTCTCAGATCATAAAGCCATAAAAGTGGAAATGAATAGCAGAAAAACTTTGATAGACATTGGAACTCATAGAAACTGAACAACACTCTGCTCAAAAAGCCATGAATTATAGAAGGAATCAAGGACAAAATAAAATTTATGGATTCAAATGTGAATGAAAACACATCCTTTGAAAACTTATGGTATACAGCTAAAGCAGTGCTCAGAGGTCAGTTTATCTCTATGAAGGCACATATCCGGAAGGAAGAAGGCACCCAAACCAATGAATAAACCCTACAACTTGAACAAATAGAAAAGGAGCAACAGAGGAAACCTTTAGACACCAGAAGAAAACAGATAATAAAGATTAGAGGAGAACTAAGAGAATTAGAGAACAGAAGGACAATTGAAAAAATTGACAAAACCCAAAGCTGAATTTTTTAAAAGATTAACAAAATTGAGAAAATGTTGGCCGAACTTACCAAAGAAAAACAGGAGAGGAAACAAATAACCAGAATAAGAAATGAGAAGGGAGAAATCTCAACAGATCCAGCAGAAATCAAAAGTATCTCATGACACAATACTGTGAAAGACTGTACCCTTAACAGATTTGAAAACCTAGAGGAAATGGACAAATTCCTAGATTCTTATTACCTACCAAAATTATCACATGGAGAAGTAGGACAACTTAATAAACCCATCACAAAGCAAGGGACTGAAAAAGTCTTCCAAAAACTACCAACCAGAAAAAAGCCCTGGCCCAGTATGGCTTCACTGCAGAATTCTACCAAGCTTTTAGAGAAGAGTTAAGTGTAATACTGTTGAGTGTATTTCACAGCATAGAAAGGGATGGAATACTCCTGAACTCATTCTGTGAAGCCAATATAATGCTGATACTGAAGCAAGGGGAAGATCCCACAAAAAATGAAAATTACAGACCAACATCACTCATAAACCTAGATGCAAAAACCTTCAACAAAATACTAGCTGATAGAATTCAACAAAAAAATAATTCATCCAAAAAATAATTCATCATGACCAAGTTGGATTCATACCTGGGATGCAAGGCTGGTTCAGTATTAGAAAAACAATTAATGTAATCAAACACATAAATAACACAAAAAACAAGAATCATCTGATTTTGTCAACTGATGCAGAAAAGGCATTTGATAAAGTCCAACACCCATTCATGCTAAAAAAATTCTCAGCAAAATAATATAAGACAAATTCCTCAACGCAGTTATAGGCATCTATGCAACGCCAACTGCCTACGTCATCCTGAATGGGGAGAGACTGAAAGAATTGCCCTTGAGAGCAGGAACTAGACAAGGATGCCCACTCTCACCACTTCTACTCAACATTGTACTAGAAGTTCTGACCAGAGCAGTTAGACAAGAGAAAGAAGTAAAGGGCATCCACATCGACAAGATTCCACAAGTAAACTACTCAAACTAATAGAAGAATTCAGCAAAGTATCAGGTTATAAAATAAACATAACAAAATCAGTAGGATTCCTTTGTACCAACAAAGAGATCATTCAAGATGAAATCACCAAATTGATACCGTTTACTATAGCCCCCAATAAGATAAATACCTAGGAATAAATCTGACTAGAGAAACAAGAGACCTATACAAATAGAACTACAAGACTTTACTTCTAGAAACTAAGAGAGACTTACATAAATGGAGAAACCTACCGTGCTCATGGATAGGAAGACTTAATATTGTCAAAATATCTATTTTACCCAAAGCAATCTACATATACAGTGCAATCCCAATACAAATTCCAGTGATGTTTTTAAATGAGATGGAGAAACAAATCATCAACTTTGTTTGGAAAAGAAAAAAAAAAATACAGATAAGCAAACCAGAACTGAAGAAGAAGAACAATGTTGGAGGCCTCTCACTACCTGATTTTAGAACTTATTACACTGCCACAGTAGTAAAAACAGCCTGGTAATGGTGCAAAAACGGTCTTACAAACCAGTGGAATAGATTTAGGACCCCAGAGATGCTACCACCATTCTATGAACAGTTGATATTTGACAAAGGTCCTAAGACTCTAAACTGGGGTAAAAACAGTCTCTTTAACAGATAGTGTTGCCAAAATTGGTTTTCTGTCTCCAAAAATTGAATCAAGACCCATACCTCACACCTTACATAAAAACTAACTCAAACTGGATAGAAGACCTAAATATCTAATTTAAAACAATAAAGATTATACAACAAAAAAATAGAATCTGCAATGGAAGAATTAATACACAATTTAGACAGACTGAAAAATCTAACAAATAAAACTTGATCAAAAGAAGAGAAAATAGATAAATAGGAACTGTGAAAATCAAACACTTTTGCTCTTCCATAGACTTTATCAAAAGAATTAAAAGACCACCCACAGATTTGGAAAAAATATTTGGCAACTATATATCTGATTGATGTCTGATCTCCATAATCTACAAGGTACTGCAAAATATCAACAAGAAAAATGTAAATAACCCAATTAAGCGATGGGCAAAGGAGATGGGCAGACACTTCACTAAAGGAGGCATCAAGGCAGCCAAAAGACACAGGAAGAAATGTTCGCAATCATTAGCTATTAAAGAAATCCAAATCAAAACTACAATGAGATAACATCCCACAGCAGTAAAATTGGCCCTATCCCAAAAAACACAAAACAACAAATGCTGGAGAGACTGTGGAAAAATTGGAACAGTCCTGCACTGCTGGTGGAATTGCAAAATGGTACAACCTCTTTGGAAAGCAATCTGGAACTTCCTTAAAAAACTGGAAATAGATATACAATTTGACCCAGTAATACCACTGCTTGGAATATACTGTACAGAATAAAGGACGGTCACATGAACAGATACATGCACACGAGTGTTTATTGCATCACAGTCCACAATTGCAAAAAGATGGAACCAACCCAGATGCCCAACAACAGATAAATGGATAAGCAAACTGTGGTACATATACTCAGTGGCACACTTTGCAATCATAAAGAACAATGATGGTTTCAGGAAGCATCTCATAACCTGGTTTCAACTAGAAGACATGTTGAGTGAAATCAGCAACACAAAGTCAAACATTGTATGAGACCCTTACTATAAAGACTTCAAAACAGACTCACATACAGAAAAAAAAGACTCTCTAATGGCCACAAGGGAGAGGAGAGAGGGAGGAAGAGGGATGAGTATAGATTAGATGGCTGATAAAAATTTGGTTGGGTGAAAGCAGTGACAGCACACCAGAAAGATGGTCATCCTAACTGGACTTCAACATAAACTGAAAACTTCTGTTCCTAGCCTAATATTGCAAGGATAGAGTAGCAGGGGTGGGGGTCCAGGGACCATGTTCCCAGGGGACATCGAGGCCAGTTGGCAGAATTAACCTATTGCTAAGAGTGTCTTCTGCACCCTGTATTAGTGAGTGGCATCTGGGATCTTAAAAGCTAGCAAGCTGCCGTCTTATGTACACCACATGATCACATCTCAACTGACTCAGATGATCACTAAGCTTAACAAAGACTCATGTAAGAGAAGAAAAGCCCAGAGTGCAGAAGGACCGACGTGTATAAATGACTGTACCAGGATGTGATCAGAAGAACCAGATGGTTCCCGACCACCACCAATATCAGCTGCGATGGGGCACACAATGTTGGGTCCCAGAGGCAACTCTAATGAAAAGAGGGGTGCATCTTAAGAACTCCACTAAAAGACCGCAATTGATGGTCCAGTGCCCCAGGACTGCCCGTGGGAGCATGGCCCCTAGATCTGTAGCTGCCCCAGAGCATCATTCATTACTGAGGTCAACTCTTTGGACAGGAGTGGGTTGGACTTGGCAATGTTGGGTGAACATATGGAGTGTCCACTTTATGGTTCTGTGTATCTACAAGATACCGTCCTACTGGCCTCTTACCGGCAGGCAGAGCAGAGGGTGGAAGGGAGGGGATAGGAGATTCTTAGGAGGATATGACATGCAATAGAGAATGGAAAGGAAGAGTGTGCTGTCACCGGGAAGGGAGACCAGAGGGAACTGTAGAAAGGTAGGGACGCAAATATTACTTTCACTCAACCACAATAAAAAAAAAAAAAAAAAAAAAAACTATTGTTGACCCTATTTTTTCTCACATGCTCTTTATCGTTTTAGGTTTGATATTTAAGTTTTTATCCAGTTAGAATTAGTTTTGTGTAAGGTGTGATACATGGGTCTTGTTTCAGTTTTTTGCAGATGGATATCCAATTCTGTTTTAATTTGATGTTCATATTTGAAAAACAGTTTTACAAGATATATACTTCTTAGTTGGAAGTTTTTCTCCTTTAAGGCTTTGAATATGCCATCTCACTGCCTCCTAGCTGACTTTGTTTCTGCTAAGAAGTGAGACGAAAGTGTACAGGGCTTCCCTTTGAATGTTAGCTTTGCTTTCAGTTTCGCTGCCTGTAAGAGAATTTGTTTCCTTATATTATGCTTGATTATGACATGTCTTGGTGTCTTTCTTTTGGGGTCTTCTTTTGTGGCATTTGATACACATCTTGGATATCTGTGTTCTCTTCTTTCATAATTGCGGAGAAGTTTTCTGTCAGCAACTCAACAACAGTACTCTTATGTTTTCGGCTATCCCTATCTGTTCCAGAACTCCAATTAATCATAGATTATTCCTCTTGATAGAGTTTCACATGTTTCTTAATGCTTCTTCATTTTTTTAATTTTATTTCTCTGATTTCACCTCATAAATGCTAGTGTTAGTTGCTCTATCTTCAAGATCACTAAGTGTGACTTCCAGTTCCTCAGTTCTGCTCTTTTGATTGGATTGAATTGTCTGATTCTGTAATTTTGTTATTGATCTGTTAGATTTCAGAATGTTTATGTTCCATCAGTTCAAATAGCTTGCTTAATTTTTCATTTTGTCCTGCTGCATTTTGTTTAATCTTTAGCAGGGATTTCTTTATAATTCTTTTGTACTCAACCTCAGATAATTTCAGAAAAGCTTCTTTATTGGGGAAGTTTTTTTTATTCTTTATTTTGAGAGTTTTCTGGAGCCTTGATGGACTGTTTCTTTAAATGCTTAGTGATCATCTCTTCCCTATGGACCATCCTGAGGCTGTTTAGTTTCTCTGATGTTGCCTCAACAGGAGCTGAGGCATAGTTCTGAGAAGGGAGTTCGTTGGAAGCCACCTCTGTGTACTGTAGTGACTGGCCCCAGTAGACTCTCTGGGGTGGCAGCCTCTGCCTCCTGGCTGGCAAAGAAAGCATCCTACTTATAGAGTCACTGGGGGCTGTCAATCAGTCCTGTGATGTGGGTCAGTAATGGCTGGAAGAGATGCTGTTGGGCTGCACAATAGTTATTTCTCTAGGTAGTCTTATTTTGGAAAGTTGAAAGTGATCTGACAGCTTCCAGAGTCAGTCAGGCCATTGGTTGTCATAGGCCCCACCTTCCAGCTGACAACTGAAGTACCTCTTTGGCAGTCCACAGATGGTGTGATGTAGTTCAAAGTAGGGAGGGGCTATGGCCTTGTTGCCATCCTCTGCTGGGCACTACCTGTAATGCAACACTGTGCTAAACACAGCCTTTCAGCTGGAAAAGCACTCCCCAGACTGGCACTGCCTCCCAGCCTAGGAATTAGTTCCTGTTGAGGCCTCCAGTTGGGTAACTCCACCTCTAAGCTATCCAAGATGGCATCCCAGTCAAGCTGCCCCTCCTGCCATGATACAGCACAGCAGAATTTATGGGATAGCTCAGACAAGAGTGGGTGGAGATACTGTGGTACCCTCAGTCATCTGCCAGGCTCTCAAAATGTGGCTATCGCACACACTGTCTCTCAGCTGTGACACCCTGTTCACTTCAGCACTGCTGCTCAGCGTGTCTGCTGGCTCATGCTCATCTCCCGGTTACTAGCCAACAAAAAGAAAAAAAATAATAAAAGCACCAGTGCCTTCTGTCCATGCAAGCAGAGAGTCAGCAGGAGCAGGGCTCAGTGAGAGACAAAAACTTTCCCGTTTAGTGCCATGTAATCAACATGACAACCGTATGTCATGTCCTATGGTCCATTGGGTGTCCAGAAAGCCGTGTTCAGTTATCAGTCCAGGCCTTCATTTTCTGAGGGAGTTATGGGAAACATGTGTCTAGACTGCCATGTTGGCTCTGCCCCCTCTGTTTTGTGTTTTTTGCATCATGGCCAACCTTGTTGGGGTAAGATGGTATCCCATTGTAGTTTGGATGTGGATTTCTCTAATAGCCAATGATTATGAGCATTTTCTCATGTGTTTTTGTCTGTCTGGAAGTCGTCTTTGGTGAAGTTTCTGTCCATCTCCTTTGCCCATTGCTTGAGTGGGTTATTTACCTTTTTCTTGTTAATACTTTGCAGTATCTTGTAAATGGAGATCAAATGTTGGTCTGACATGCAGTTGCCAAATATTTTTTCCCATGATGTAGGTGGTATTTTAATTTTTTTGGTAAAGTCTTTGAATGAGCAAAAATGTTTGATTCTTAGTAGTTCCCATTTATCTGTTTCTCTTCTCTGTTGATCATGCTTTGTTTGTTAGATTTTGAAGTCTGTCTGAGCTGTGCATTAAAGTTTCTATTGTTGACCATATTTTTTCTTACATGATGTTCATCATTTTAGGTTTGATATTTAGGTCTTTTATCCAGTTTGAGTTAGTTTTTGTGTAAGGTGTAAGATATGAGTCGTATTTCAATTTTTTTTTCAGACAAATATCCAGTTTTGCCAATATCATTTGTTATAGAGAGTCTTTGTACCCCAGCTTACATTCTTAGGGCCTATCTTGCATATCAGCTGTTCATAAGAAGATGGTGGCATCTCTGGGGTCTCAGCTCTGTTCCAGTGATATGTATGTCTCTTTCTATACCAGTACCAGGCTGTTTTGACTACTGTGGCAGTGTAATAGGTTCTAAGGTCAGGTAGTGTGAGGCCCACTGTGTTCTTGTTCTTCAGTAATGCTTCGCTTACCCAGGGTTTCTTCCCTCTCCAAATGAAGCTGGTGATTTTTTTTTTCCATTTCATTAGAAAAATGTCACTGGAATTTATATTGGGATTGCATTGTATATGTAGGTTGCTTTGGGTAAAATAGTAATTTTCACATTGTTAAGTTTTCCTATCCATGAGCAGGGTAGGTGTCTCCATTTATCTGAGTTTCTCTTGGTTTCTTGTAGTCAGGTCTTGCAGTTCTCTTTGTATAGGTCTCTTATCTCTCTAGTTAGACTTATTCCTAGGTGTTTATCTTTTGGGGGGCTATCGTAAATGGTATTGATTTAATGATTTCTTCTTTGATGATCTGTTTGTTGGTATAAAGGAACCCTACTGATTTACTCCCTACTCCATTTTTTAAGAACTTGCCAATTGTCTGAAGCTGTCTTAAAAATGAAAAGCCAAACCAATAATTCATGCATACAGTTTGCTACCAGTTGACTTCAAGTTAGTTTCTATGCATGGCAACTCCAGGTGTGTCAGCATAGAACTATAACCCACAGTGTTTTTAATGGTGATTTTTTCAGAAGTAGAACATCAGGGCTTTCTTCTGAGGCAATTCTGGGTAGACTTGAGCCACCAGTCTTTTGGTTAGCAACCCAATGTGTTAAACATTTGCATCACCAACAGACTCCAGTTATTAATCTCCTCAGTGATAAAGCAGTTTGGGCTTTGTTTTTAGGAGCATGAGATTTAAAGAAGGAAAGGCTGTGTGTGTGTGTGTGTGTGTGTGTGTTTCATTGCTTTTAAGCTTTGTGACCTTTGGGAGATTACATATATTCTCAAAACCTCAGTTTGTTATAAAAGGGGGTGATGAGAGTATTGTCTTAATGTGCCACTGGGAGAATTAAATGTAATAATATTTGAAATATATTTAACACAGTGTGTGTATGAAATTGAGCTCTATAAATATTAGTGAGTTATGAATGAGATCTTAAAACCAGTATAGTAACACCTAAATATGACCTAATGAATGTGGATAAATTTTATGGAGACACAGGTGTTGCGATCATTTCAGAAAGAAGAGAAGCAGCTGGCCAGGTGGGAAAGGGGGAAGACCTGAGGAAAAAGATAGTGTGTAGCATTTGGTAAGTGATAAGTAATGCACTACTGACAACAGAGGGTTTGTGGGGATGAATGAGGAAAGACAGAACTAGAATTTTTTCAGGCATCAGCTCCTAAAGGACCTTGTTTGTTAATCTAAAGAGTTTCTACTTTATACTGAAAGCTATGGGGGAGCAACTGAAGGGATTTAAGCAGAAAAATGACATGATCGGATTTGTGTTTTAGAAATAACCCATTGGCAAATGTACGGCGTGGGGACTGGAATCGTGCCAAGTTTGAAGCAGCAAGACTAGTAAGGAGGCAGGTGTAGAAATCCAGGCAAGGAATGATGAGGGCCTGGATTAAGGTAATGGCTTTGGAGATAGAATGGCATGGATCTGAGTGGACTTTAAGGAGGGAGAATCTATAGGACTTAGTAACTGGAGAGAGGTAAATGAGAAAAAAGAGTTTGGGATGTCTGCCAAATTTCTCCTGTGGTGAAGTGGATGGGTGGATCATTCACTGAGATAGAGAGAAATAAAACATTTTGATAATGGATCCAGTTTGGGACATAATTAATTTTCTTTTAGATTCATTTAAGGGATGTATGATTAAGTCTGGGCTTTTCTTCCATGGGTGGGGAATCCACATCCAAGAGATGATAAGTGGTGCAGTGCCTTCAGATGATGGATCAGGTGTTGAGTGAGAGAAGCCAAAGGCGAAGACCAGGGCAATGTGCCATTTAAGGGAGGGAAGACAGTGTATTCATGAAATAGCCTGAACGGGGCAAGTCATGGAACACAAAAGAGAATCAGGAAAGACTTGTGTCATATAAAGTAAAGGAGAAGATAATTGATATTGTCAAGTGCCACAAAAACATCAAGCAGAGAACTAGTGGAAACATGGGGACCATTAGTGCCCTGGCAGGGAACAGTTGCACTGGAGTGGGAGGATTGCCGAAATAGAGTGAGTTGAAAAGAATTTGGGAAACGAGAAGGGGTGATACTCAAATATGCTCTACTGCCTTGAGAAAGTTTACATCAAAAAAGGAAGAGGAAGAGAGAATGATATCTAGAAAGGTAGTTGAATTTTAAGAGAGCAGATAGTTTCTTTTTGTTGATTTGTTTACCATAAAGTTGTGAGAACATGGAGGATACGTACAGAGAGGGGTCATAAAGACGGAGACATACTGAGCCGTGGAACTGCACCTGAGGATGTGGTGAAGGCTGGAGTGCAGGGCACAAGGGCCTAGAAGGGTGAGCGGAGAAGGGGAACCTCCTCCACTGAGTCAAAAGGGGGCCAGAAAGGACCAGAGTGTATATATATGTCTTTGACAAAGAAGAATGAGTGCTTGTTTGATATTCTGTATTTCTTTCTACTATGTGGAGACAAACTATCTGTTCAGAAAATGGAGGAGGTGGGCTTGAGGACAGATACAGCTTATCAAATGGCTCTGGAGAGGAATGGAAGAGGAAATATCTAACATCTATTGAATATTTTCAGTTTTCCAACTGGGAATTTTCACTGTTTTAAATGTATTAATTTTTAATCTTCACAATAACTCTATAAGCCAAGTACTGTTAGCATCCTCATTTTGTAGACTAAGAAACTGAGGCGTAAAAATATTAGGTACCTCAACAAGACGATTCAAACCCAACATTTTGATTCCATACTCCCATTTGTCATATACTTCAGTGCATCTTTGGGGCATCAATAATTTATTAATTCATTCAGTAAATATTAATCAGATTCTTTCGTGTGCCACTTATTTGAAGCATGTGCTGTTGTTGGTAAACAGAATAATCAAGAGCTCCGTGCTTATATTCTAATGATAAAAGGCTGAAAAAGAAGAGTAACTGTATAGACTATTGCTGTTGTTAGGTGCTACTGAATTGATTTCAACTCATAGTGACCTCGTATGACAGAGTAGAACTGCCTCACAGGGTTTTTTTGTTTGTTTTTGGCTGTAATTGTTATGGAAGAAGGTCCCCTGGTCTTTCTCCTGTGGAGTCACTGGGTTAGCTTCAAACCTTCAGTCTTTTCAGTTAGCAGCCAAGCACTTACCTGTTGTACCACCAGGGCTCCTAGTGCGGATTATTAATAGTTTATGAATAGTATAGACAAAAAGGAAATGGAAGGCAGCATAAAGGGCTGTGGTGAGTTGTGATTTCAGTTATGAGTAGGCTTTATCTGAGAAGGTAACTTTTGAGTAAAGGTTTGAAGGAGGGAATGAGCTAGCCATGTGGATATTTGAGGGAAGAATATTTGACACCCTAACTGTGCTTGAAATACTCAAGGAACAACAAGGGGAGAACGGCCAGTGCTTTTGAGAAAGGTGCACGTGAAAGACGTTAAAGAGATTCCTGTAGGGACTTGAAGTCCATTGTATGAGTATTAATTTTTACTGGGAGTGAAATGGGATTATTTCAGGGTTTTCAGCAGAACAGTGATATAAGAATTCTTACATTTTTGGAAGAACTCCTCTGACTAAGGCTGTGAGTGGACAACATTGGAGGAACATTTGCAGAGGAAGAAAGAACAGAGAGGAGGTCATGGCGGTGATCAAGATGAGAGAAATAGTAACTGGAACCAAAGTGTCACGTGAAAGTAGTGAACAGTGATTGGATTTTGAATACATTCCAAAACTAGAGCTGACATGATTTCCTGTTGTGTTATAAGTATGTGTGAATAAAAGAGAAGACACAAGGATAATTCTCTGGCCTAAACAACTAAAAATGAGTTTTCATTAGTTGAATGGGGAAGGCAGAATGAAGATTTTTGAGAAGAGAGAATATCAGGTACCCATAACATACAGGTGTGTGTATGTGTGTGTGTGATTTATTCAGCAGTCTGTGTATAAATTTCAGGTTAAAACTGATGAGATTGGACAGAATGAAAATTAGAGATTTATGAAGGAAAAGTGAAAAGGAATGACTATAGGCAAGATATTTTGGAATAATATTAAGACAAAAGAAATTTGAAAGTAGTGTACTAGTGATTGACATTGTGGACCACAGTGTGTTTATCCGGCACGTCTTGAAGGCCATCTTCAGTGCTTCCAGTTTTTGATGCTATAAAAAACTCATTTAAGAATTCACATGCAGATTTTTGTGTGGACCAAAATTTTCACCTGAGTTGAGTAAATACCTAAGAGTATGATTGCTGGGTTGTATAGTAAAATTATATAGCTTTGTTAGAAGCTTTCAAAGTGTCTTCCAAAGTGACTACAGCATATGGCAATCCCACCAGCAATGAATGAGGGTTCCTGGTCCTTTTCAGCATTTGTTATTGTCAGTTTTTGAATTTAGCCATTCTAATAAGTGCATACCCTGGCCCCTAGGGTCGCCATGAGTCGGATCCGACTCGACGGCACTTGGCCTTGGCTGGCAATAAGTGCATAATGGCATCTTGTTGCTGTTTTAATTTGCAATTCCCTAATGGTGCATGATGTTAGGCATCTTTCATATCCTTATTTGCCATCTGTACATCTTCTTTGGTGAAGTCTCTGTTTCACATCTTTTGCCCACTTTGTAGCTGGGTTGTGTATTTTCTTACTGTTGAGCTGTTAAGGGTTTGCAGTGCAGTGAATTACTTACCATGAGCCTCGTAGCCCTAGTCTCTGTGGCTTATACACAGTGGTCCAGTGGAACTAAGCAAAAAAAGTATACAGAAACTGCAGTGGTTGGGGTTATATTATTGACTTGGCTGGGCCGTGGTTCCCAGTATTGTGTAGCTAGTCTCCATTTTTATGTGTTGTGGATCTTGACCTCTACATGTTGATGAGGCAGAGTTGGTATAAGGTATGTCACAGTCTTCCAGGAGGGTGTTATCTCAGTCCCCACCCTTATTAAAGTTATACCCTTTCCTGGAGTGTGGCCTGCTTCTAAGATACATGTGTGTGTTCTGACGAACCTCTCTGTACCTGGATCATTTGTCCGGTTCACGATCAGATGACCTCTGCGGAGGCCTCCTGCTGATTCTGGGATTTATTAGCCTTCATAGCCACTTAGGCTGGTAGCCTGTCCTGTGACCTGATTCATCAGTTTCTTTTTTTTTTTTTTCTCTAAATATTTTATTGTGATTGAGTGAAAGTGTACAATCCAAGTTAAATTTGCATGCCTGCCTATCTGCAGCTCCTTCTGTTCTCCTTTTTCATTTTATATATGTTGTATCATCGTAACAATCCCGTTTTTCCCTCCTCTCCACTGTCTCCTCTCCCTTCTAGTAAAACGCCAGTAGGGCAGCATCCTGTAGATGCATAGAACCATAAACTACATGCACTCTGTGGTCACATTGTGTCTCTGCCTCCAGTCTGTTCTCATCTGAAGAGTTGACCTCAACAATGTTTTCTGGTCAGGGGCAGCAGCAGGGGTAGGGGCCATGCTCCCAGGGGAACCCTCAGGCTGCTGGACCATCAGTTACAGTGTTTTAGTGGAGTTCTTGAGGTGCACCCCTCTTTTTCCTGTGTTGCCACTGGGACTGCCCCATCACAGCTGTCTTTGGTGGTGGCTGGGCACCATCTGGTTCTTCTGGTCACATATTGATGCAGTCACCCATTCACATGGGTCCTTCTGTCTCCTGGGCTCTTTTTTCCTAGCACCTTTGTTGTTCTTGGTGATCATCTGTTCTGGATGAGTTGAGACCATTTGGTGTACCTCAGATGGCAGCTCACTAGCTTTTAAGACCCCAGACAGCACCCACCAATATGCGATGCAGAAGACTCTCTTAGCAATAGGCTAGTTATGCCACTTGGCCCGGATGTTCCCAGACAGCATGGTTCCCAGACCCCTGCCCCTGCTACTCTACCCATACAGTATCGGGTTAAGATTAGAAGAGTTTTCAGTTTATGTTGATGTCCAGTTAAGTTGATCTTCTTTCTGCTGTATACTGTCATTGCTTTCACTCAACCATATTTCTATCCACTGTCTAATCTTATGACCAGCCATCTCCCTCCCTCACCACCCTTGCAGCCATCAAAGAGCCTTCTATATATGAGCCCGTCTTTAAGTCCTTATAATATGGGTATTATACAATATTTGCGCTTGTGCTGCTGACTGATTTCACTCAGCATAATGTCTTACCATTGAAACCTAGTTATGACATGCTTACTAAAATCATCGTTGTTCTTTATCATTACATAATCTTTGTTTTAGTCATCTAGGGCTATTCTAACAGAAATACCACGGAGTAGATGGCTTTAACAAAGGAAGATTTATTCTTACACTGTCCTGTAGGCTACAAGCCCAAATTCAAGAATGTCCACTCCGGGGAAAGGCTTTCTCCCTTGTCAGCTCTGGCGGAAAGTCCAGCATTGCATCAGTCTTTGTCCAGGGAGCATCTTGACGCAAGAATGTCAGGTCTGAAGGCCACGCTCTTCTCCTGGTGCTGCTTGCTTGGTGGTGTGAGATTCCTGATTCTCTGCCTGCTTCTGTTTCCTTTTATCTCTTGTAGGATGAAAGGATTAAGGGTGGGGCAAGCCATACCCCAGGGAAACTCCAAGAGGTAATCTTATGAAGGGATTTACAGCCCCACCCTAATCCTTAAACATACAGTATAGGAAAACCACAAAATGGAGGACAATCACAAGATACTGGGAATGATGGCCCAGCCACATGGCTACACATATTTTTTGGGGGGCACAATTCAAGCCATGATAGTCTTCCAGTGAATATATGTATGTACCATAGTTTGTTTATCCATTCTTCTGTTGTTGGGCATCTGGACTGATTCCATCTTTTAGCTATTGTAGACTGTGCTGCAGTAAACATTTGTGTGCATGTATCTGTTCATGTGACCTCCCTTGATGCTGTAGGATATATTCTGAGCAGTGGGATTACTGAATCAAATGGTATATCTATTTCCAGCTTTTTAAGGAAGTGGCAAATTGCTCTCTGTAGATGTTGTAACATTTTGCAATCCCACCAGCAGTGTAGGAGAGTTCGGATCTGTTCACAGCCTCTCCAGCATTTGTTGTTTTGTGTTTTTTGGATCATGGCCAACCTTGTTGAGGTGAGATGGTATCTCATTGAGGTTTTGATTTTGGTTTCTGTAATACCTAATGATTGTCAGCATTTCCTCCTGTGCTTTTTGGCTGCCTGGGTGTCCTCTTTGGTGAAGTGTTTGTCCATCTCCTTTGCTCATCAGTTAATTGGGTTATTTACCTTTGCTTGTTTATATTTTGCAGTACCTTGTAGATTATGGAGATAAATGTCGGTCAGACATGTAGTTGCCAAATGCCTTTTCCCATTGTGTAGGTAGTCTTTTAATTCTTTAGATAAAGTCTTTGGATGAGCAAAAGTATTTGATTCTTAGTAGTGCCCATTTATCTATTTTCTGTTGATCATGCTTTGTCAGTTTCAAAGTCTCTCTAAGTTGTGTGTTAAAACTTCCATTGTTGACTCTATTTTTTCTTGCATGATGTTTATCATTTTAGATTTGATATTTTGGTCTTTTATCCAGTTTGCGTTAGTTTTTGTGTTAGGTGTAAGATATGGGTCTTGTTTCAGTATTTTGCAGGTGGATATCTACTTTGCCAGCACCATTTGTTAAAGAGACCATTTGGTAAATAGATAACTTTTTACCCCAATTTGCAATCTTAGGGCCTTTGTCAAATACCAGCTGTTCATAAGAGGATGATGGCATCTCTGGGGTCTCAACTCTGTTCCATTGGTGTATATGTCTTTTTTTGTAGCAACACCGGGCTGTTGTGACTATTGTGGCAGTGTAATGTGTTCTAAGGTCAGGTGACATGAGGCCTCCCACTGCGTTCTTCTTCTTTAGTCGTACTTTACTTATCTGAGGTTTCTTCCCTTTCCACACAAAGTTGGTGATTTTTTTTTCTCTATCTCACTAAAAAATGTCACTGGAATTTGTATTCAGATTGCATTGTATATATAGATCACTTTGGATAAAATGGCCATTTTTACAATGTTAAGTCTTCCTATCCCTGAGCAGGGTAGGTTTATCCATTTATGTAAGTCTCTCTTGATTTCTTGTAGTAAGATTTTGTAGTTTTGTTTGTAGAGGTCTCTTATTTCTCTAGTTAGCTGTGTCCCTAGGTATTTATCTTCTTGGGTGCTGTCGTAACTGGTATTGATTTGATGATTTCTTCTGTGATGATCTCTTTGTTGGTATAAAGGGATCCGACTGATTTTCTTATATTTATCTTATATCCTGACACTTTGCTGAACTTTTCTGTTAGCTTGAGTAGTTTACTTATGGATTCTTCAGCATTCTCTCTGTATACAATCATGTCATCTGCAAATAGGGAGATTTTTACTTCTTTGCTGATGCGGATGCTCTTTATTTCTTTGTCTTGTCTGATTGCTCTGGCTAGAACTTCTAGTACAATTTTGAATAGAAGTAGTGAGAGTGGGTAACCTTGTCTAATTGCTATCCTCAAGGGGAATTCTTCCAGTCTCTCTCCTTTCAGTATGATGTAGGTGGTTGGCTTTGCGTAGTTGCCCCTTATTGCATTGAGGAATTTCCTTTCTTTGCTTTGAGTCTTGCTGCCTGTAAGAGTTTCTGCTTATGTTTCATTTTATTAAGTTTGATCATAGCATGTCTTGGTTTCTTTCTTTTGAGGTCTTTTTTTTGGCGTTTGATACACATCTTGGATATCTGTGTTCTCTTCTTTCGTAATTGCAGGGAAGTTTTCTGTCAGCAACTCAACAACAGTACTCTCTGTGTTTCCAGCTATCCCTACCTGTTCCAGAACTTTAATTAATCATAGATTATTCTGATAGAGCCCCACATGTTTCTTAATGTGTCTTCATTTTTATTTTGTTTCTCTGATTTCTCCTCATAAACAGTGGTGTCAGTTGCTCTATCCTCAAGGTCACTAAGTGTGACTTCCAGTTCCTCAGTTCTGCTCTTTTTGCTTTGGATTGAATTGTCTAATTCTGTAATTTTGTTATTGTTCTGTTGTATTTCAGGTTGTTGTTGTTCCATCAGCTCAAATAACTTGCTTAATTTTTCATTTTATGTTGCTGCTTTGTATTGTTTAATCTCTAAGAGGGCTCTCTTTATTATTATTTTGTACTTGACCTCTGATAGTTTCAGAAGGCTTGTTCATCTGGGAAGTGTTTTGCTTCTTTATTGTGGGAGTTTTCCAGAGCCATGGTGACCCATGTCTTTAAATGATTAGGAATTGTTTGTTGTCTTCAGGCTGTCTAGAGGCTGTTTAGTTTCTCTGGTGTTACCTCAGCAGGAGCTGAGGCATAGTTCTGAGAAGGGAGTTGGCCACCAGCTGTCTCTGTGTACTCCAGTGACCGGCCCCAGTGGACTCCTTAGGGTGGCAGGCTCTACCTCCTGGCTGGTAAAAATGGCGCTCTACTTTTGAATTCACTGCTTGGCCATCAGCCAACACTATGAACCTGGGTCAGTAAAGGCTGGATGAGATGCTGCCAGGATGCTCAGCAGTTAAGTCTCCAGGCAGTCATATTTTCAGAAGCTGGGAGCTCACCATCAGCTGTTGAAATCAGTCAGGCCATTAGGCATGGCAAGCCCTGCCTTCTGGCTGACAATGGAAGCACCTCTTCAATGGTCCCTAGATGCTATGACATAGTTCAGTTAGGGATGGGTTACAGCCTTTCTGCCATCCTCACTTAGGCCATTCCTGTAAGGTGACACTATCCTACATAGCCTTTCTGCTGGAAAAGTGCTTTCCAGACTGGTACTGCTTCTCAGCTTGATAATTAACCCCTGCTGACACTTCTGGTAGGGTGACTCCTTCTCTTAGCTGCCCAAGATGGTCTCCTGGATGAGCTGCCCTTCCTGCTACAAAACCATAGAATCTACAGTGCAGCTCAGAAAAGGGTTGAGGGGCAGTGGGACCCTAAAGCAGTGGCTGGCCTCTCAAAATGTGGCTATGTCTCTTTGCTGTCTATACACTGTTTACTTTAGCACTGCCGTTCAGCGTAATTGCCTACTCATGCCCATCCCCCACCTCCCAGATAACAAAGACAGCCTTAGTACTTGTAGTCTACCCAAGCAATGAGTCAGCAGGAGCAGGGCTAAGCACGTGCTACTTTGTCATAGAGAGGTAGTTTCCTGTTGAGTGGCACATCGTCCAATCTGACAACCCTATGTTGTATCCTAGGGCTTCCTGGGTGTCCAGTGTGCTCCGTTCAATTATTAATTCAGGCCTCAGTTCTCAGAGGGAATTGATAAGATGTATGCCTAGTTGGCCATCTTCTGATTCACCAGTTTTTGTGGCCTTATGAGCCAGCAGTCTGTTGTCTGAATTGTCAGTTTGGCTTATCAGTTCCTGAAGCGACATGGGGCAGGGAAAGCCTGTGCCTGACCCATGAATTTGGGACTTTCCATCCTCTACAGCTGTGTGAACCACTTTTTCTATACAATTTGTGAGTTCTGTGAAAAGTTGCAGTGAATTAGGGAACCCAAAGGCCGGAGAGAGAATATGGAAGAGGGAGGGAGTTGTTGGTTTTAGAGACGATGGAATGGTAAAGCAGGTTTGGAAATATCTTGTTTGGGGTATCTTTTAACCTCTGACTCATAGAAACCAACTTTATGCTGAGCCTTATAAAAGAAATTGTTAGTGGTGTTTGCATAGTTTTGAAACAAGTATTCATCAGATATGTGTTTTGCAAATATATGCTCCAAGTATATTTTTTATCTTTTCATTTTATCAGTGTCTTTCAGAGAAGAGGTTTTTAATTTTAATGAAGTCCAATTTATCAATTTTTTCTTTCATGGATTATGTTTTTGTTGTTACATCTAAAAACATGGCCAAACCTAATGTCACCTATATTTTTCTCCTAGGCTTTCTTCTAAAATTTTGAATAATTTTTCATTTTACATTTAGGTCTATGATGTTTTTGAATTAATTTTTTGAAAGGTACAATATTTGTGTTGTTTTCTTTCTGCTTTTTTTGCTTCATGGATGTCCAGTTGTCCCAGCACCATTTATTTCCAAGACTATTCCTTCTCCTTTGAATTGCCTTTGCTTCTTTGTCAAAGATCAGTTTGCTCCACTTGTGTGCAGCTATTTCTGCACTCTCTATTTTGGTCCATTGATCAACATCAGTTCTTTCACCAATACCATGCTGTCCTGATCATTATAGCTTTATAATACATTTTAACATTAGTTAAAGTCAGTCTTGAACTTTGTTTTTGGTCAATATTGTTTGCTGTTTGGGGTCTTTTTTGCCTTTCCATTGCAACTTTAGAATGAGTTTGTCAATATCTGCAAAGTAATATGCTGGAATTTTGATTGGAATTGTGTTTAATCTTTAGATCTTTAATTTCTTTAATTAGAGTTTTATAATTTTCTGCATACATATATGGTACACATTTTGTTAGACATTGTCTTAGTCAGCTAGTGCTGCTGTAACAGAAATAACACAGAATAGATGACTTCAACAAAGGAAGGTTTATGCTTACACAGTTCGGTAGGCAACAAGTTCAAGTTCAGGAGGCTGCTCCTGGGGAAGGCTCTCCCCTTGCTGGCTCTGGAGGAAAGTCTGGTATTGCATCAGTCTTTGTCCAGGGAGCATCTTTGTGCAGGAGCCTCAGGTCTGAAGTACATGCTGTTCTCCTGTGCGGCTTTCTTGATGGTGTGAGGTTCCCAGTTCTCAGCCTGCTTCCCTTTCATTTTATCTCTTGAAGGATGAAAGGATTAAGGGTGGGGCAAACTGTACTCAAGGGAAACTCCCTTTACAGTGGAGAAGGAAGGTGATCTTATAAAGGGATTTACAGTCCCACCCTAATCATTTAACATACAGCATAGGAAAACCACAAATGGAGGACAGTCACAAAATACTAGGAATCATGGTCCAGCCACATGGCTACACCTGTTTTGGGGGAATACAATTCATTCTATGAGAGACATATTTAACTATTTCATTTTTTAAGTTGATACTCATATAAATAACCTTCTGTTTTTATTTCCAAATATTCATTGCTTATTTATAGGGAAACAATTGATATTTGCGTATTAACGTCATATCCTACGACCCTACTGTAGTCACTTTTAGTTCTAGGAGGTTGTCCTTCCTTGAAATTTCTACTTAGGAAATCATAATGTCTGTACAAAGACAGGTTTCTTCCTTTCTTGTCAGCTTTTAGACTTTTTACTGGTTTATTGAGTTATTAAGACTACTACAGTGCTGAATAGGAGCAGTGAGAGCGGATGACTTTGCCGTGTTTTCGGTCCTGGAGGAAAGTATCCATTTTCTTACCATTGAGTATAATGCTAGCTGTAGGTTATTTGTAGACATAGTTAATCAAATTCAGAAATTTCCCCTTTATTCCTAGTTTACTGAACATTTCCATCGTTAATGAGTGTTGAATTTTCTTAAATCAATAATTGTCAGTGCCTCTTCTGTTATCTGCTGATATCACCACATGATTTTCCTTTTTAAGCCTATTAATGTGATAGATTGCATTAATTGAATGTTGAAATCTGGCTTTGGTGTGATAATGCTGACCTCACAGAATCAGTTAGGAACTATTCCTTCTGCTTCAATTCTAGGAAGAGATTCTAGAAAAAAATAGTTTTGTTTCCTCCCTAAATGCTTGTTAAAATTAACTAGTGAAAACATCTGGACCCAGAACTATCTTTTTGGAGATCATTAAATACTGATTCAATTTTTAGAATAGGTCTAGGATTATTAAGATAATCTCCCTTTTGTGTGTTATAGCAGTTTGTGCCTTTCAAGGAATTAGTCCATTTCATTGTTACCAAGTTTGATGGTGTATAATTGTTGATAATATTTTATTAACTGATTAATGTTCATGGGATCAGTAGTGATTATGCTTCTTTTGTTTCTAACATTTTTAGTTTGGGTCTTTTACTCTTTGTTGTTTGATAAGCCTAGCTAGTGGCTCATCAATTTGATCTTTTGAAAGTACTAACTGTAGGTGCCATTGATTATAGATTGTCTGTTTATCATTTCATTGGTTTCCACTCGAATTTTTATTATTTCATATCTTTTGCTTTCTTTAAGTCTAAATTTTCTATTTTCCTATGGTGAAAGCTTAGATTGTTGACTTTAGAACATTCTTATTTTCTAACATACAGTTTAAATGCTGTAATTTTTATCTGAGGACTTCTTTTGATGCATCCCATCATCTTCGTAAGTTGTATTTTCATTTTTATTTAATTCAAAACATTTTTAGATTTCTCTTGAGACATCTTCTTTGGTGGCCTGTGTGTTGCCTAAAAGTGTGTTGTTTAATCCCTAGTATCAAATATATGAAGATTTTCCATCTATAAGTTAACACTGTATAAATGTCAAGTGAATCTAGTTAGTGGGTGGTGCTGTGTGCTGTATCTGCCTTTTACTGAAAATGACATGTGAAAATCACACCTATAATAGTGGAGTTGTCTGTTTCTCCTTGCAGTTCTATTAGTTTTTGCTTCACATATTTTGATGCTTTCTTATTAGGTATATACTCATTCAGTATTGTTAGATCTTCTTGGAAAATAATCCCTTTATCACTATGTAATGTCCCCCTTTACCTATGATGATTTTTCTTGTTCAAAATCTGCTTTATCAGAAATTAATGTAAATATTCCAGCTTTCTTTTGATCGGTGTTGTCATGGTATATTTTTCTCCATCTGTTTTCATCTTTAAAGTCTATTTCTTGTAGGCAACATGTAATTGCTTTTTTTTCAAAAATTCACTCCATTTGACTTATTTAAATTATTCACATTTAAAGTGATTATTGATATTGTTATATAGTAGCTACCATGTTTGTGACCTTTTTCTATTTATTGAACTTTTGCTTTCTTTCTTGTAATTTTTCCCCTCTTTTTCTTCCTCCTTTTGTTTTAATTGAGCTTTTGCATATTTCATTTTCTCTCCTGTCTTAGCATATCAATTATAAATTTTTAAACAGCTTTTAATTAGATACCCTAGTGTGTGTGATATACATTAACAAATAATATAAATCCCCTTCCAATTACCTATACTGCTTCACAGATAATGAAGAATATTTATGAGTAGTGAAGAATATTTATATTCCATCCTTCATAATGTTGCTGTCATTATTTTACTTTTTATGCTGAAATCACTCAGTACATTATTACAAAAATTACACTGTTTGAAGAAATAGTCATTAGAAAAGAAAGAAGGGATCTAGTTCTGACAAACTGTCCTCTCCCAGGTAAGATAAGGGTTTAAGAAAGTTACTTACTTTAAAGAATAGACCTTTGTTATAGAGAACACTCTGGGCAGTATTAGGAAACTACTGCCTTCCCCCTCCTCCTGTCTGTAAAGAGAGAGGAATTTTCTGAGCTTTTCACTATGAAAATTTGGTAGAGTTCCTAGAGTTGAAACCCGTGTAAGTACGGCAGACCCCTCAAGACTGTGACCTCATGAATTTCTTACTTTCAAACTAGTCCACACTCAAGACTTCGGAAAATTGTCTGTGATTGATACTCAGTTTGTTCAGCTTTTGTCATAAGGGCAGACTGGCACCTTCTAATCCTTTATGCATCTGTGCTGAAACTGAAAGTAGGATTTTTTCCAAAAAAATTCAACTTCTGATTTTTCGTTGATGGTACGTAGAAGACTGATACTTGTACATTCATCTTATATTCAGCAAATTTGCTAACTTTTTCCATTCCAATCTGTATCCCTTTTATTGTTCTTTCTTGTTAGCATATCCAGTAAAATGCTACATAAGAGTGGTGAGGATTTCTTTGTCTTGTTCCTGATTTTAAGGAAAGTATTTAAAGTCTTACCACAGTATGACATTGTTGCTGTTATTAGGGCTGTCAAGTCAGTTTCAACTCATAGTGACTCCATGTACAACAAAACAATACCCTACCTGGTTCTGTGCCATCCTCACAATCATTGCGATGTGTCAGCCATTGTGTCAGCCAGTCTCATTGAGGGTCATCCTCTTTTTTGGTGACTCTTCTCTACTGAGCATGATGTCCTTTTCCAAGGACTGGTCCCTTGTAATAGCATACCCAAAATGTGTGAGACGAAGTCTTGCTGTCATTGCTTTTTATAGGTGCATTGTGGCTGTAGTTTTTCCAAGACAGTTCTGTTCTTCTGACAGTCCATGATCTATTTAATATTTTTCACCAGTAACATAATTCAAATGTATTAATGCTTATTTAGTTTTCTTATTCATTATCTAGATTGTTCATGCACATGAAGCAATTGCAAAAACCATGACTCAGGTCAAGCAAAGAAAATATTGCAGTTGTTAATTATGATGTTAGCTATGAGCTTTTCATAGATGTCTTTCATAGAGTTGAGAATGTTTTCTCCCACTTACAGTTTACTAAGTGTTTTTAAAATCAGAAATGGATTCTGGATTTTTCCAAGTGCTTTTTTATATATCAGTTGAGATAATCATGTGGCTTTGTTTTTAGTTTGTCAATATAGTCAATTACATTGTCTGATATTGACTAGTAAACCAACATTGCCCTTCTGAGACAAACTCAACTTGTTGAAATATCTTATTCTGTTTATATGTTGTTTGATTCAAATTGCAAACTTTTGTTAATAAGTTTTACATCTATACTGAAGATAAATATTAGTCTGTAGTCTTATAAGATCTTTGATTTTAATATCAGGTTAGTACTGGCTTTATAGCATGTGATAGGCAGTATACTGTTTTCTTTAATATACTAGAATCATTTATATATAATTGGTAGTATTTCTTCCTTAAACATTTAGTAGCATTAGCCAATGAATCCATCTGGACCTGGAGTTTCATTTGTGGGAAGAATTTTGTTGCAAAATTCAATTTATTTAATAGATACAGTCCTCTTTAGTTTAGTATGATTTAATTGCATAAAGTTATTCATAGTTTTCTTGTATTATCATTATAGTACCAGTAGAAACTAAGTAATGTTACCTCTCTCATTCTTTTTTCTTTTCTTATTGTGATTAAGTGAAAGCGTGCAATCCAATTTTAATTTGCGTGTCTGCCTACATGCAGCACCTTCTGCTGTCCTTGTCCGGTGACAGCACAGCTCTTCCTTTCCATTCTATGCATATCATATCCTCTTAATAATCGTGTTTCCCCTTCTCTCTACCCTCTTCGCTCTACTCTAGTAAGAGTCCAGTAAGACGGCATCCTATCGATGCACAGAAAGATAAAGTGCACACACGATATGGCCACTCTGTGCCCCTGAGTCCAACCATTCCTGTCCAAAGATTTGACCTCTAATGATTTATGATCAGGGGCAGGCTCTCTCATTGTTGATATTGATAGCTTATGTCTACTCTCTTTTGGTTGATCAGTGTGTTAAAAATTTGCCAATTTTAGCACCTTCTCAAAGAGAACAACTAGTGTTTGAATTCATTGGTCATTTTTTCCCACTGTTTTCTGTTTCATTGATAGCAACTCTTTACTGTTTTCTTTTGTATGCTTGCTTTGGGTTTCATTGTTCTCGTTTCCTAATTCCTTAGAATGAAAATTGAGCTTATCTATTTGAGACTTTTCTAGTAGTGCTGTTTGATTTTTGTTAAGTCTTAGTAGCATCGAACAAATTTTAATTTGTTATGTTTTCATTTTCATTCAAATTGATAGTTTCTAGTTTGACTTCTGACTTCTTTCATTCATGAGCAATTCAGAAATATACTTTTCAATTTCCTATTATTTAGAAGTATTTTTGGATTTTTCATGTTACCAATTCCTAATAAACACTACAGCTAAGATTTGAACTAGGGAATCTAACTGCACATGCCACAAAAACCCATTATTCAATATTAAGAAATGGTCCGAAGTTGAGATATGGGAGAAGTGAACAGTTCCTCTCCTCTGCCACTCTTGTCAATGTGGTTAATGGAGAGTTTTATTACTTTCCCAAACTGAATGAATAATCTCATATTTTCTTCACACCAGTAAGTGACTTTACAATCTAATCTTCTAAGCTAGAGTCTTCAAAACCTACTGCTGTCAAGTCCGGTCTGACTCATAGTGACCCTGGAGGTCAGAGTAGAACTGCTCTATAGAGTTTCCAAGGAGTGCCTGGTGGTTTTGAACTGCCGACCTTTTAGTTAGCAGACATAGCACTTAACTCACTACACCACCAGGGTTTCTAGAGTCTTCAAAGCTCTCCTCAATTTTTTCTTCCTCTGTTATAGATAACTGTTCACCAGATCTTATTGAAGAAGTTATTGAATGTGGCCTCTCCTCTCCTTTTTTTCTGATGTCCCCACACACTGGCACTGGTAGGGTCTATAGGGTAAAATGTAGACCCCCTTAGTGAGTCATACAAAGTTTTCATGGTCTAACTCAGCCTCATCTTTGCCCTTCACTGTATTGTCAACCTCATGTTGCAGTCTTCATCTCTTCTAGCACTCCTTTTGCGCAGTACATTCCAGACATTGTTTACCCATTCATAGTCTCTGTCTGGAACTCCTTCGCTACCCCCATCCCAACACTGTCTATATTGGAAAGTGAATATATCCACATACCACCTCCTTTGCACAGTCTTTCCTAGGAAGTTAATTGCTTCCTAATTCAGAGGCTCTGACAAAACTGTTCTTCTGCTTTTGCTCTAGGTCTTAGCATGTTATATTGTTTAAACCTGTTCTAAGTTCTAAAACCATTACTCTATTGTTATTATGCCTGAAAGTATAATTTTTTTTTAGAATTTCTCCATTTTTCTAACTGTGACCCCTAGTGACTCAAAAATGTTACCATTTCATAATAGTTAACCTCATTATTCTTTTCCTCTCTAGTTCTTAGGGCTATTCTTGACACATGGCATGTATTCATAGGTTTGTTGAAAGCCAAAAATTAATTAACTCCACCTATAGAGCATGTTTCAAAGATAGCCAGCAGCAGGATGACCCACTTTACTGGTGTAAAGCTAGTGCTCATGGTGATACATGTGAAGGAATCCCCGTTTATTTTTAGTAACATTTTAAATGAATAAACCAGGAGACTTTGCCTCTAGTGCAGTTAGAGATGTATGACATTTGGACCCCTCAAGACTTGGAAGGTCAAATAAAGTACTATTGGGACTTTGTCACTCACTCAGACCAATAGAGATAGGGATTAGATGACTGTTACAGTATAAATACGCTGGCTTGCAGGAGATATTCTAATTGATTCGGTCACCCTGTCTTGGCACTAAAGTTATTCTCTCAGATCCTGTTTCCAGCCTGTCTTGTCTCAGGGGTAGAGGAAAGAAGTAGGAGAAAAATAAGTCTTATAATTGGAGGGACCTAAAACAAGTCGCCTTAACTGATTTTTTTGAAATGAATTAGGTGCATAAAAAATGACCAATATGAGTCTATTGGTTTGACATTCTTATGAAAGCACAACGAGAAAGAAGTGACAATTTAGGCCTCTTCATTTTCTATTATTAGTAATCAGACGTTTTCAAGGTCCTCTGAGAGCTCTCCAGAGTGATAGAAGAGACCTGAAACCACTCTGCTCACTGCAGTGCCTTGCTTGAGCAGTGCTATTTTTACCTTAAGAATGTCCTACTCTTACCTAAATGAGACAATTTATTTCTTCCGGAAAATGACCATTGTTTTTATGCTTTTGTTTTCTTCTGCTCTCTCTGAATGAACTAGTTTACTGGTATTTGTATTGGTATTTACACTTCAAAACTTCTGATATGAGTGACTACATTAAAAATAATGTGATTATATAGTCTTCTTTCCTCCAAATATTTTCACTTTTGATTATTTCAACCTTCCCATAAGGCAAAAGCCAAGGAATATAAAAAGATGGTTGCTAATACCAATTGCTGTTGTATCCCATCCAACTCACATGTGGTGAACCCATGTGTGTCATAGTAGAATTATGCTTCGTAGGTTTTCAGTGCCTGCATTTCAGTGACTGCATTTCCAGAAGTCAATCACCAAGCCTTTTTTCTGATGTGCCTCTTAGTGAACTTAAGCCTCCAATCTTTCAGTTAGTAGCTGGTTTCATTAACTGATAGCAGCACTGAGAGACTCCATATAATTGTTAACCTTAGACATTTTTTTAGGGCTGGTAGAACTAAAGTAGGCATCTCCTAAAGTAGGCATCATTCCACTAGGCTTCTAGGCCTTGGGTATTTAATATATGCTAGCCACTGTGCTAAGGACTTTGCATGTATTAACTGACTTTATTAACATCATAATTAGAAAGTTTTTTATTTGTTTTTTGATGATTTTACATATGATGGGAGTGTTGTGGATTGAATTGTATACCCCGAAAAATGTGTGTCAACTTGGCTAGGCCATAACTCCCAATATTGTATTGTACAGTATTTTGTGATCTGATGTGGTTTTCTCATCTCTTATAAGTCTCACCTCTAAGATGTTGATGAGGCAGATTTAGAGGCAGTTGTGTTAGTGAGGCAGGGCTCAAGCTATAGGATTAGGTCGTCTATTGAGATGATTTATTTTGAAATCTAAAAGAGAGAAGCAGAGAGGAAAATGACCTCCTCCTATCTAGAATGAAGAACCAGGTGAGGAGTATGTCCTTTTGGCCTGGATCCCTGTGCTAAGAAGCTCTTAGACTAACCCCAAACCAAAAACTCGCTGTTGTCAAGTCAGTTCTGACTCGTAGCAATCCTAAAGGACAGAGTAGAACTGCCTCATAGAGTTTCCAAGGAGCACCTTGTGGATGTGAAGTGCTTGTCTTTTGGGTCACAGTTGTAGCACCTAATTACTATGTCACCAGGATTTTCACTCCTAGACTAGGGCTACATTAATTATGAGGACTTTCTCCCTGAGCCAACAGAGAGAGAAAGCACTCTCCTGGAGCTGGTGCCCTGGATTTGGACTCTAGCGTCCTGAACTGTGATGTTTGTTAAAACCACCCCACTGTGGTATTTCTATTATAGCAGCACGTGATGACTGAGGGAGGGACTGAGGCTTAGAGAGATGAAGTGATGGACTCCAGGTGGTACAGTAATAAATTTCAGTAGTGTTTAGATCTGGATATTGCTGATTCCCAATTTGAGCTCTGTTACAATACCAAAAGCAGCTTGAGCAGAGCTAGTTTTATGACTGTAACGCAGGTCATTTCATTTGGTTGCTCAGGTAATGCCCTGCACAAAGTTATCTGGTTGTTGGTTCCAGTAAGGCTGAAATTAGTCCAGGATTCCCCACCTGGACTGGCCAGGCCTCAGGCTCTAGCAAGCAGCAGATCAACCAGGAGGAATATCTTAAACTGGAATATCCAGAGAGGATACATCCTTTTCCTGCTTATCCAGAGGGATGCCTTCCTGCTCCACCCAGTGATGCCAGATATGCTGGCTGAGACCTTGACTGCGGCGGTCAAGGTCTTCAGTGCCTTGCAGTGGTGCTCTTGCTCCCGGGTCCCATCCTCTGTACAATGGGCATGGGATGCAGCCAGGGCTTAGGGGGAAGAAGTCTAGCAATTCCAAACCAGTTCTGAATTTTATAGCTATTTCAAAGGAAGAAGCTGTTTTCAGTGAAAATAGAATTTTCCCTTTACTCCAATCAGAAATAATTCACTATCAAAGTGTGAGATTTTGTACTTTTATGAAGAAACTTTTGGAACTCATTGAAAATGTTAGCAGCCAATGGCTTACTACTGATAAAAAATACTGCAGTATTTTACCTAGCAGTCAAAGCATTAGGCTACAAACCATGAAATTGTCTAATAGTGGTATTTGATGGTTCTGGTAAAACTAAATTTGGTACCTGAGATGATACCTGGAAAGTCCATAAAACTTCAAAAATATATAAGCGAGTCGGCTTAACTAGCTGAGACACCTCAGCCTGCCACTTGCACTTCAACTTTTCCATATGTTTACTGAGAAATAAAACTCAATCCATGAGCGGGGCTGGAGCAATACGAGCTGGTGCACTGGGGAATCCTGGGTTCTTCTAATGGGGCTCTGGAGGCCCTGGGTGCCTGTATTTTCATTTAATCAGCATGATAACAACTCAGGAGTTCTTCTGAGCAGAGGGGGAGCTGAGCAATGCTGTGTATATGTTGGGCATAAATGGCTTGAAGTCATGACAAGTCAGGGGACCAAGTTCTGGTTTCTCAGCAGCTGACATTGCGTTTCCCTTAGCACTATTAAACATAATGCTTTCTGTAGAAATAGAAAATGCTACCTACATGGGAGTTATGGTTGCTGTGGAAACCATGCATTGACTTTATTGATTTGGTGTATTAGAGGTTTTACCTGTTGTACTCAGACAGAATTAGGAGCATGTTCAGTCTGGGGTCGCAGAGTAGAATTTGTGTCCCACTTTCAGATGAAGGCCAATTCACCTTCAAGCAAATTCTCTGGAGTTGCAGAAAAGTGTCAGAAACTTCCACTCTATTCCCATAGCTCAAGTTCCACTGGCTTGACATAGAAAACACATCAGAATATGTCGACTCATAAAATGAAGACGCAGAAAAGAAAAATAGAAACCTCTGAGATTATCCCCCCAGTCTGAACACTACCTGGTAGAGTCCTTGAGCCACTAAAGTGGCAGAGATCTTGGATGTGTGCCCAGCTGTCAGAGTTGGAGGAAGGGACAGAGAAATTAGCCAGGGAATGATGGAGTACAAGAACGCAGAGCCTGAACAGAAAACAGGATAAACTTGACCAGTGCTGCTGCTCAGTCACCACTGTCTGTACAAGAACAGAAAAAAGCAAATCTTGTGTGTGTGTGTGTTCTGTGAGTGTATGAATGTATGGTATGTGAGCTGCATGTGTAAGTTTGTGTATGTGATATGTATGATGTGTATGTGTGAATGTCTGCATGCATTTATGTTTGGCATGTGTATTATATGTGTGTATACGTGTGCTTGTGTGTGGTGTATGTAGTATATTTTTGCAAGAGTATAGTGTGTGTTATGTGCATATGTTTGTGTGATATATGTTTGTGTATGTGTGTCTGACTAGTATGTGTGCTATGTGTGCATGTGTATGTGATATATGTGTGAGCATATGCATGTGTGTGTGACTCCTGTGTGCATGCATTTATGTGTGCATATGTGGTGTGTATGTATATGTGTGTGCTATGTGTAGGGTGTTGTTTGTGTATGGTGTGTGTGGTATGTAAGCAGGTATATGCATGTATATGTGGTGTGTATGTGCATGAGTGTGTGTATGTATAGATGCGTGTGTTTGTGTGTGTTTGAGTATGTACATATGCATGTAGCCTGCTGCTGTGTGCATAGTTTGGTGTATATGAGTGTGTGTGTGCTGTGAGAGTGTGTATTTGTGTGGTGTATGAGTGTGTATGTTAGTATGTGTGATGTGCATTTGTGTGTGTCTGTGTGCATGCACAGGGAATAGTGGAAACCTTTCAGAGGAAAATAAAATGGTCACTTGTTTCTTTATAGGTATTGAGACAAAAAGAGTATCAGAAATTTAAGAACATAGCTATTTGTGTTTCCTCGAAAAACTGAATAAAGTGTGTAAGGAGCAGGAAACATAAGGACAAGGCTGAGGTGCCTGCCAGCTATGTCTGCTAGAGTGGCTTTGACGTGACCCTGCCTGCAGCCTGCTAGTCGCGTTCCCTGTGCTCAGCGTGTGTTCAGTTTGTGCTCACAGCCCCGAGTATGGTTGCTGGCTTCTAAGAAATAAAGCTGAGATCGGGGAATTTCAGCAGCTTACCAGGAAGACTCATGGGATCCTACTTTCATAGTTTTTTGTTTGTTTGTTTATTTGTTTTACTTTTCTGTTTTTCTAACAGACTAGCTATCTCAATGGAGGCCAGTGGTCCAGCAACTTCTGAGTCCTAATACTGTGAGTTTGAGATTTGCTTTCTAATAGATTTCTTTTCTGGAGTTGGAGAATATCTCAGTGTTTGTTTTATTTTTTCATTTTTCTAAAAAGCAATGTGATACATTTGTGTCTCTCCCTGGATAAAATCATAGGGACTTATTTTATATTGCTTGACAGCCCACATAGTACACAGAGTATGTCAGGTAATGACGCACAACGCAGTGTACATTTATTGGGTGCATAGCAGCCTCTTAAAGTATGGGTAAAAGCTATTGTAAGCATCCAGATATCTCTGTTCTCCCAAGAGCAGTGAGTATCAAGTTACTGACTGTTAGATGGATATACTTTAAACACTTACTTTATATAACAGCACACGTAAAACAGAGTCTGCTTGGATCACCTCTCATCTGTAAGTGGTTTCACAAAGAACTGATTTTACTGGAACTCATCTCTTCTCTATCAAGTTAGCAGCCTAATCACACATTTTTATAAAAGGTAAATATTTCGCCTCTCCTTTGAGATTAAAAGAGAGTTCCATAAAGTTGCTTCAGTGTAGGTTTTCTATTAGAAAGATTTTCATGGCTTGCTAACATCTTCAATCCCTGCAGAATTACTCTTTAGCCAGTTTCATCTGAAGACCTAATAGTAATAGGGACTACTGTCCCATGGAATGTGTTCTTGAACTCACAAATTGTGATCTGTGGGCCCTTTCAGGTTGGGGTAAAATCCTGATTTTAAGTTAGATCTTATACGTTTTTATACATCACAGATGAAACAAGATGGAAGAGTTGGCCACAACTCCTGTATTTCTAATTTTGCTGAGAACTCCCATAAAAATTTATATCTTTAGAGATGGAAAACAGAATAATTCCCAGGATGAATAATGTTAGGACATATGTTCCTGAGAGTACAAGTGTTTCTCTGCCTGTGCTTGTGGGAGAATCAGGCTGATGATGACTTATTCAGGAATCATTTAAACTATTGCTTATATGTTCTATAGATATTTAACAGTTAAAATCTAAAATACTTAAATATACCTGGCTAAGATTAAAGGAGCCCTGGTGGCACAATGATTATATGATCAGCTGCTAACCAGAACGTTGACGATTGAAATCCACCAGCAGCTCTGTGGGAAAGAAGACCTGAAGATCTGCTTCTGTGAAGATTAAAGCCTAGAAAACTCTATGGGGCCGTTCTGTTTTATCTTGTAGGGTTGACATAGGGTCATTGTAAGTTGGAATTAACTCAACATCACACAACAAAGCCATATATATAATTTTAGAAGTATGTATTTTCATATGTGTATTTCATATGTATGCGTATTTTCATATGTATTATACATATATAATGAATCTGAAAGAGGTGATCTTTCATTAAGTAAAATAACTTGATCAGTCATTTTGGGGGACAAGTCAAGCTCTAGGACATCTCAAAAAAGAGAGAAAGGAGGTGGCAGCCTAGTAGGAAGACAAAGCAAGAATCAAAAAAAACTGGTAACAAGTAGGTCTAATATTCAGTTCAGTCCACCACCTGTCTGGCAGTCTGTCACATAGTGGTGGCTTGTGTGTTGCTGTGACACTGGAAGCTGTGCCACTGGTGGAAGGCTTCAATGGAGCTTTCAGACTAAGACAGATTGGGAAGAGAAGTCTGGAGACGGATTGCCAAAAAGTTACCAATAAGAAGTCCAATATAATGCTGGAAGATAAACCCCCAACGGTGGAAGGTACTCAACATACACAGTGGATAGAAGAGTGGACTCTGAGCAAACCAACAGTCATGAAGATGGTACAGGGCTGAGTAGCATTTCCTATTGGCACCATGAGTCTGAGCTGACTTCTAAGGTGTGAAAGGGCATTGTAAAACTGAAGTGATTGGCGTAACTAAAATGACCAACATTGACTCCATTTGTCCTAGACCCTTGCTTCTGTTTTTCAGAGTACATGATGCATGACCAGACATTTGACCATGACAACATGCTCTGCAACATTCTGAGGTGGCCTTCTCAGAATATTACAGGAAAACAGAAGGAAACAGCTCAGAATATTACAGGAAAACAGAAGGAACCGGATCTGGAACACAGGAAACTATGGCTCAAGTTGAGTATTCCAGCCAATAGAAATTCCTGATAAATGTATCTTACAAGGTATATTGAATGTCAGCCGATCAAATGTTCCTCCATAGTCTTTCCACTCCTAACAAAGTTCTAATAGAAGGTATGTACTTCTGCTATGTTGTTGAGATGTCACTGTACTCCGTGGGTTCTTGCTAGCATAGTAAGTGTAGAGACTTTTATTTCTTGAGCAAGAAAGGAGTCAGCTCTCAAAAAAAGCCCTCTCAAAAGCATGGTGCAGTAACTTGGGTTTTTATGCACTCACAAGGGGAAGTTGTGTATATTCATGTAGGAGGACGTCCTAAAGATTGTACATAATTAGATTCAGGCTTGGCTAACGTGTGCACACTCTGGTCTTAGGTAATTTTCGTCAGCACAGTTGCAGTTGTTCCAAAATGAAAGATATGCTTACTACTGCAACTCCAGCAAAGTTGTACAGTGGCCAGATGTCCCTTCTCGGTGCAGGTACACACTCTGAAAAATAACTTGTAGCAGAAGTCATTGTGAAATAAAGCTCAGGCTGTATATAACAACATGTCATAGGTTGGTTGTGGTCATCTTGTTTACCAGTTTTACTGCTTATTCAGTTGGTTTTATTCCTTTTGGCAAATATCTGATGGTGAGGGAAGGGTCTCAAGAATGTCATTTTGAAATTTCATATTGGTGCTCCCTGATTTGCAAATCTTTCAATCAGAATAAAACTCCTGTTTTACAGAAACTCTTGTTTTTAACAAAGGCAGCTAACAGTAATAACAACATTCAATTATGTAAGTTGTTTTAATTGTTCTGATGTAAACTTTTTTGTGTCTTTAAATCTTCAGTACTGGCTCTTTCTTCTTTTAATTAAATGCAATCACATGTATGATGTATATGTATATGTAAATTCTGATGGCATAGTGGCCAAGAACTCTGCTACTAACCCAAAGATTGGCAGTTGAAATCAGATATTCCCCAAAAACGCTGTTGGGCAGTTCCACTCTGTCCTGTCCTATGGGGTAGTCATGGATTGGAATTTATGGTAATGATTCATATATATATATAGATATATATATGTCAAACCAAACCCGCTGTCATTGATTCCAATCCATAGTGGCCCTATAGGATAGAATATAACTGCTCCATAGAGTTTCCAATGAGTGCTACCAGAGTTTCCATATACATGTATCTATGTATAGATATAAAGATATATATGCTTAGTTTTTTAGTTACTTCAGAAGTGGGGGGTGGGGGAAAGAGGATACAGTAAGAGAACCAACCAAAAACCAAACCCACTGCCATCGAGTCCATTCTAACCCATAACAACCGTATAGGTCAGAGTAGAACTGCCCCATAGTTTCCAAGGAATGCCTAGCAGATTTGAATTCCTGGCCTTTAGGTTACCAGTCGTAACAGTGCTTAATCACTATGTCACCAGGGTTTCCACAGAAAGAAAAGGTACATAGAAATTAAAAAATCAAACCAGTGCCATCAAGTTGATTCTAAGGAGTACTTGGTGGATTCCAACCCTGATGTTTTGGTTAGCGGATAGCTCTTAACCACATTGCACCACCACAGTTCCCAAATTTCCAAGGTAGATAGAAGAATTCAAAATACAATAGTGTTCTTCTCCCGCACCTGCCCCACCTCATTGCTGAAGCAACTGAAAAATGGAGTATTACACACATTTTCCTAGAAACCCCCGTGGTATAGTGGTTAAGTGCTGTAGCTGCTGTCCAGAAGGTCTGCAGTTCAAATCCTCCGGTTGCTTCTTGGAAACTGTATGACCCTGTTTTACTCTGTCTGTAAATTCACTATGAGTCTTACTCAACGGCAGTGCATGAGTTTTTAGGTTTTCTGCATAATTTCATTCCATATTTAGTATCCTTAATTAGTTTATTCAGTACTGTTTGTTTTAGATTTTCACATTGATGGAATCGTACCATATTTGTTATTTATTGTTACCTTCTTTTATGCTGTTGAAATTCTTTGATAGTGGCTCTTCATAACAAAACAAAAATCAAGGAAGATGGTTTGCAATGGATTGAACCGTGTTCTCCAGAAATATGTGCTGCAGCTGTAACCCCTATACGGGTACCTGTAGTTGTGGCCCTATTGGGGAACAGGGTTCTCTTTGCATGTTAATGAAACAACATCACTGTAGATTTTTTTTTTTAAACAGAATCACTCCTGAGTCATAAAAAGAGAAGATTTAGACACAGAGGCAAGCTGACACAGGGCGATGACAGATACTATCTGAAGATGGACGCAGTTGTCCTCCATCTACAAGCCAGGAATGCCAAGGATGGCTGGCAGCTGCTAAAAGCTGAAATAGACAAGAAAGGATCTCCCCTTAAAGCCACACACTGAACCTGAGCGTCCAGTCTCCTTGGAAACCCTATGGGGGACTTTTCCTTTGTCATGCAGGGATGCTATGGATCGGAATCAACTGAGTGGTGCGCAGTAACAGCAGCTTCATAAACCATGAGAAAATAAACTTCTGTGTTGTAAAACCACACACTTTTGGTATTTTTGTTATAGTGGCAACAGGAAGCTTAGAAGGAAGCCCAACTCCATCACGTAGAGACTTGTAATCTAAGATATGAGTCAGTTCATTTTTTTTCCCAAACCACAAAGTCAGGGTCACTTTGTGGATCATGATTATATCTAGTACCTTTAATGTCTATAGACAGATTTCTGTGTGTGGGACAAAAGGGACTAGTGTCCACAAATACGTGTTTTACTGTTCAGAGAGTTCTTAAATCCATGAATGTAGTCACATTGGCCTTTCTCTGGGATATTTGTAATAGGGTATGCAACTGTGTTAAATTAGGTTAGAAAATTTTCTGCTACTGTAATAGATTTTACAATGTAGGGCACAAAGATGTTTCATTTGAAGTGGATTTTAGACATCAGTTAAGACTTTCTATTACTAAGATATTTTTCTCTATTGATTTTTAAATCCCTCCTGTGCCATTAGATGTATTTTTTTTCATTAAATGTGATAGAAATATGATATATGTTTTAAATGGCTTTATAAACTTGGAAAAATCAGTTCTTGTTTGGGAAAAATGTGTAATATGAGTATATACATAAAAAAATGTCCCCCTATACACCCTGGAGTCTGTGAAGAATTCTGTGTCAATGGAATGGTGGGGCATTTAGTTACAGTTTCTTTTCAATAAATTATGTTGAATTTGCTGATGTCTGTGGCACAGTGGGCAGGTTGCATTGCGTATATCAAATCGCAGTTCAATACAGAGATCCCCTAATGAATTTGCTTTTAGACTGATGTAGATTGATGTGGTTTCCAAGCTGTGTTATTTGAGAAATTAAAAAAAAAGATTCAAAGTCAATTAGGTCAATTAGATACATTGAACTGTGGTCTTGAAGCAATCACTTGAAGGGTTGCTCAAGTAAATACAAATCGAAGAAAAAGCTTTGAAATATTAAATCACTGAATTTACCAGAGGCTCTCGGTGATGAATTCACACGTGTGCCCCAAATTTGTAGCTGTGTTGTGCATGGCACCTATAGGAACTAGGTAATACTGGAGAATGGTTTGCCTCTCTTTCGCATGGCCCACACTCACTTGCGGTGATTCTCTATATGCCTATGTGTAGTCACACTGGGGACTGTCTGACCTAGAGAGTCTCAGTCATACCTGGTCTGAGACAGGGCTTGCTCTGTGTATTTTTGAAAACTCCCCAAAGATTCTAACATGTAACTATGGTTGACAGTCCTTACTGTATTCCATTTGTTGGTTTGTGAAAAATCTGTTTCTCTGCTTTAGCAGTCAGCTTCTTGGAGACAGGGATGTTGTCAGGGACTGTAGAGCTTGGTCCATCATAAGCACTCAATAAATGTTCATTAGAAAAGTGAGTTAATGTCAACCTCTTCTAAGATGATTACCCTGGAGTTCCAAGCTACAAATACAGCAGCTGGTACATGAAAAGTTAACTAAACCCAGAAATGAAACTGATCCAATAAAAGGTAGAACCCGAACTCAACAGAACATAATGACAAGGAAAATCTTGTTAAAGGTCCCCAGACCAGAGTGTTCTCAGTAGGGATGGCTGCAGACTCCCTACTCAACAGCATTGCTTCCAGAAGATTCTGGATGGACTCTTACCATCCAGCAAGTGAGGGACCATATGCAACACAAGAGAGGACAAGGGAGGTGTGTATATTGCAATGATAAGTTCTTCAAAACCAATTCTAATAACCTAGAGACCAGTATCCATACTTCAAGGACCTGAAGATCACCATCTCCCTGCAATGACTACCTAAGAACCTCTCAGACAAAAAGTGCAAAGATTGTCACTTAGCTTTTAACTCATGCAATAGATAACTTCATAACCGAGTAATCAGTATCCCATAAACTGAACCAAACAAGCCAAAATTTAGCTAGGATAACAAAATTTGTAATAGGCAATGCCTATGTATTTATCTGGAACTCTGATGGCACAGTGGGTAAGAGCTGCAGCTGCTAAGGTCAGCAGTTCAAATCTACCAGTTGCTCTGTGGAAACTCTGTTTGGGAGTTCTTCTCTGTCCTGTAGGGTCACTGTGAGTTGGAATCAATTAAATGACGGTGGGTTTGGTTTTGGTTTTCATCATCTGTTGTTATTTGTTAGGTGTTGTTGAATGATTTACAACTCATAGCCATCCTGTGTACAAAAACACCTAACATTTCTCTGACCTGTGTCATCCTCACAATCATTGCTGTACTGTAGCCCATTTTTACAGCCACTGTGTTGACCCATCTTGTCATGGGCATTTCCCTTTTTTTCATTGACATTCTACATTACCACGAATGATGTCTGTCTCCAGAGACTGGTCCCTCCTGATAACATGTCCAAAGTACGTATATGAGAAGTAGTCTCATCATTTTCATTTATAAAGAGCATTTCGCTCTGCGTCCAAGACAGGTTTGTTTTTGGTTCTCGTAGTGTATTAGTATAGTCAATATTCTTTGTCAATATCATGATTAAATGACATCAATTCTCTGGTCTTCCTTATTCAATGTCTGGCTTTGACGTGCATATACGGCAGTATCAACAGATACATATGTATATATATATTGCTTTTGAACTTCTTAGAGTCTTACAAAATACTTTTTTTGTGATACTCCAGTATTACCTTTATTAATCTAAGGGAGTTGCTTGCTGAAAGTGAAGAGGACTTGAAACACTGATGAAGATCAAAGACCACAGTCTTCAGTAAGGATTACACTTCAACATCAAGAAAACAAAAGTCCTCACAACTGGAACAACAAGCAGCACCATGATAAATGGAGAAAAGATTGAAGTTGTCAAGGATTTCATTTTATGTGGATCTACATTTAAAACCCATGGAAGCAGCAGTCAAGAAATCGAAAGACTCAGTGCACTGGGAAAATTGCTTTAAAAGGTTAAAATGTTGAAAAGCAGAGATGTCACCTTGAAGACTAAAGTACATCTAACCAAGTCATAGTATTTTCTGTCACCTCATATACTTACAAAAGCTGAACAATGAATAAGGAAGAAAAAAAATTGACATCTTGGAAAACAAGTGATGTCTTTGAAAAAAATTGACATCTTTGAATTGTGGTGTTGGAAAAGAAATTGAATATACTATAGACTGCTGAAAGAACAATCAGGTCTGCCTTGGAAGAAAGTTCAACTGGAGTGTTCTTTAGAAGCAAGGATGGTGAGACTATGTCTTACATACTTTGGAAGGATCAGTCCCTGGAGAAGAACATCATGTTTGGTAGAGTGGAGGGTCAACAGAAAACAGGAAGACCCTCCCTGAAATTGATTGACACAGTAGAACAAAACAGACTCAAGCGTAACAATGATTGTGGACATGGTGTAGGACTGAACAGTGTTGTTCATAGAGAAGCTGTGGGTCAAAACCAAGTTGATGGCTCCTAACAACAACAGAGTTGTGGGAAACATTAATTACTTCTACACTTAGGGCAATATTAGTAATAATCAAATTGGCTATCATTTCATCAGGTGGTGCTGGTTGGAGCTAACAGTATAGCACTCAACTACTAACTGAAGGATGGGAGATTTAAATCCAGCAGTGACTTGAAAGAAAGACCTTACAATCTTGTACTTCCAAAATGCCAGTCACTGAAGACCCTGTGGAGCACAGTTCTACTTTGACACATATGGAGGTACCCTGAGTTGGAGGTAAGTCTGTGGCATCAGGTTTGGCTTGTCTCTGTCATTTAGTGAGAATTTATCGAGGCACAGGCACCTTAAGAGGTGTCAGGCCTAGCAGTACAGTGTTATGAAGCTTATTTTATGTAACTTTCTCAATGGCCTTGAGCCAAGATTCTCCTTTGCAAGTGACAAAAAACCCAGCTCAAACAGGCTTAGACAAAAAGAAAATGTTTCTGCTTGCATAACCAAAAGGCCAAGTAGTTTTAGCCTTCCTCAGATGTAGCTCAGATGAAATGGGCAGGGCCTAGCTTCTCTCCTCTGGCTCTCAGCTCTCCTTCCTCTGTAGTGGCCCCACACACAGGAGGCACTTGTCCATACAAGGTGACTGCGCAGTTGCAGCTGGATGCACCGTGGATTCCAGCTCAGCGATGAGGAGCAAGTCCCTTTGTCGGCAGCCTGAGCACCACATGTGAGCTCCTTTTGGTCACACGGTCACCTTTGGAGCTCTCCCTCTGACCAAGACAGTAGGAGCTAACTGGCTTAGACTTGGGGAACTGAAGCCACGGTGCCCTTTAAGTAAAAACCTACATTTGTTGTCTGAAGGAGGAGCTACATTGAGGCTCAGAGAGGGCTCTTTACCTGAAGTAAAACAGCTCTTGGCCTTTGGAGGATGAATAGATAGGGGACATGCAAAAGCAAATGTCAGCCACGTGGACCCACATGTTTCTCCCTACAGACAAGGCCTCAAATGAGGCAGAGGGCAAAGACGGCCAGTCTCCTCACAGAATCGCTCCACTCTGCACCGTGAGCCCCTATACTAAAAGGAATTCTCCAAGGCACGCAGATGTGAGCCCTTGTTTATCAACCTAGAAACCTGTTTCTTTTAATAAAAGTGATATTAAAATATTGGTTCAATTTTAGTTTTTTCCTGCCTGTTGAGTCAGGGGCATTTTCCACACAGATTTTTATAATTGGCAGTAGGTTAGTCATTGGAAAACCCTCAGCCTGCTTTATCTTTAACGAATACTGTGTACTGTGTAAGCCAAAGATAAGAAGGAAGGGCTATTTTTTGTCAAAAATATTGTACAAAATAAAAATGAATTTGGAACGGCTTGTTTTATGCAGAGAGAGAGAGCACCCACAGAATGCAAGTATGTGAGTTTGCTTTGTGCTGTCTTAGCACAGTGTGTCATTGGACACCCTAGCTGTCTTCTGTTTCTCCTAGCTGGTCACCTACTGTCTAGATTGTCTTTATCCTATTTTATAGTTCATATGCTTGGTCTTTCTGTTGTTCTGGGATTGTTGTAGGGTTTACAAAGTTTACCTGAGTCTTTTCTACTTCTTGGATAGATACATATTTTAGACCCATGCTAGCTATAAACTCGATTTGCTATCATAGACTGGCTTATAGTCAACAGTTCATCTTTTGAATATAGTATTTGCTCTTGTGCTTTATAAGCTTGTTCTGACACTTGAGGGGCTGCTTCTTTATTTGCACGTTAACATCCTCTTGTTTGTAAACACTTCTTAGTTCTAATTTGCAACCACACTTACTTTATGTGCTGTAGCTTTTAGTTCATCTTGTTATTTGGTTTTTATTAATCAATTGGTTGATCAATTCTTAACAACATGAATAATGACAATAATGAACTAAACCTAACCTAACCCACTGCCTTTGGGTTGATCCCAACTCATAGTGAGCTGTATGACAGTAGAATGCCCCCGAAGAGTTTCCAAGGAGCACTAGGTGGATTTGAACTGCCAACCTTTTGCTTAGCAGCTATAGCACTTAACCACTAAGTAGAAACCTTGAGTGTTGTGCTTTAGAAATCTTTAAACCCTTTGAACACTCTCTTGACCCATTCTGTGCTCCACAAAGTCCTTGTGTAGGGAAAGATCAAGCACTTGAACTGCCCATTAGCAGTGGCTTTTGCCCAAATGGAAACCCTGGTGACATAGTGGTTAAGTAGTGTGGCCGCTAAACAAAAGGTTGGCAATTCAAATCCACCAGGCACTCCTTGGAAACTCTATGGGGCAATTCTACTTTGTACTGTAGGGTTGCTATGAGTCAGCATTGACTGGGTGGCAGTAGATGGGTTTATTTACTCAAGCACCACTACAAATTCTGGTAGGTTAGGTAGGCTCTGTGGATATCTTGGTTATCTAGTGTTGCTATAACAAAATACTACTTGTAGATGGCTTTAACAAAAAAGAAATTTCTTCTTTCACAAGTTTAGAAGGGAAGTCTGATTTCAGGATGTCAGCCAAGGGGAAGTCATTCTCTCTCCATTGGCTCTGTATTGGGACAAGGTTTTTGTCATCAGTCTTCCTCTTGTCTGGGAGTTTCTCTGCCTAGAACCTTGGCTCTGAAGGACATTCTCTGTTCCCAGTGTTTCTTTCTTGGTAGGTCCCCTGCTTTGACATGCGGGACATGGAGATGTTTTGAGACTCCTGGAATTAGTGTTAGCTCAGAGCCATTATCTAGTCAGCCCCTAAAAGTCTGATTATTTCATTTTCCCCAGTGAATAGTTGCTCTTGTAAAAGACTGTAGATCCTTCTGAGTTAGGCTAAAGACTAACAGTGTAAGTTTTGGGTGGCATATTGGAGTCCTTCCTCAAGGAGACTTGACCTTCCCTTCATCCAAGTGGTTTTGGGTTTTTAAACTCCCTCAACTCTGAGAATTGTCTGAGGAACTCTGACTCTCTATTCTTGAGATTCAAGTTAGACTGCTTTTTATTTAACTTAGAATTCACCCACTTGTTCAGATCAAATAAATATTTAGTCGATTTCCTATATGTCACTTCTAGAGACATCATGACTACGTAGCCAATGCCGTGTCCATAAAAATCATACTATTCTGATTGCTGCTTTGATTCCGCTGTCCATTATGGTAACAACAGTCATGCTGTCTTTGTTGAATGAGTGCTCCCACTCTGTGCCTACCACCACAGGGTTCAGTCAACCCCATGATTAGGTAGTTAGGTGTCTTAATTCAGTTAAGGCAGTTTCCGCTGTCAAATAATGGGAATCATGCAGTCTTCAAGGATGTTAGCATGCTCTTCACAAATTTGTTCCTCACCATTGTGGCAAAAGGCACATATTCTGAGCACTCCATGTGTGGGCTATGGGTCTAACCTGATAAATCCATTCTAGTGTGCTAATTTCCATAAGTCTTTAAATAAACATCTTCTGTGGTAGCCCAAAGTAGATCTGGTACTTCAACTTGATGTAGTGTAGGCTACTGTAATCCTTGCTTCAGCAACCCAAAAAATAATCAACTATTAGATCCTTTCCTAAGTTCTTGAGCTGAAACACTGAATAAAGACTTTATGTTTAGTGGGCCGACGGCACTTGACTTGGCATCAATAAACTCAGACTGATCCATATTTATGTGCCTTACACTATTATTCCATACCTTTAATGGCCATTCCTGCATGTATTCCCCCAAATTTCTGTTTGTATTTGTCAAAAAGGTCAAGCAGTTCTTTTGGAGTGTAGCATTCCTCCTATGGGCCTAGCAGACAAAGATAAAATAATTTCTACAGCTGAAAGTGAGAGGACTGGTTCTGCTGGAAGGAGTTATTCAATAGAATTTAGGGGCTCCGTATCTCCAGCTTCTTGATTATCAGTCCATATGTCCCCATCTCAAATGTCAGGTACCCATTTCCTCTCATTCATTGTTAACTTCAGCTATGGCAACTGAGTGGGCACTGTGATTCAGCCACTCTTACAGTAGGACTCTGGGTATTATTTTTGGTAATGTCAGCTCTGTTACTACAAGAAACAAGCCTTTCTTTAGAGGACCAAATAGAAATTTGAGGTTGTTTATGTGGCCTTTGAGATTTGACTCTGAAGCCGTGAGCTCATCTCTTTCTTTTACCACTTTGTTTAGTGAAAGTAGGACCAACCAGCTAGTTTCCTGATAGTTCTGATAATAACAAAGTTGTAGAAAGGTATTAAACGTACACTCACCAAAAGACTTGCCTTTCACTAATACCTGATCTGTTGGTACTGATATTTTCCATATTTCTATTGCTGTCTCACATCATGGATTAGGGGTCTCATCTTTACTACTGGAAGAATCAGCATCTTTAAGACTAGCTAGAATGGGGAACCAATTTAGAAAATTAATCTTTACAATTTTGTTTATATAGAACAACTCCTGATACCCAGTAACTTTTGCTGGGCTCCCTAGAGAAGGAAAACCAGTGAAGAATATAAATATACATACAAGGACTGCCCCTTAAGTTGGCAAACTCTTCCTAGAAAAAAATGCTACATACCTCATTGCTAAATATCACTGCAGTCCTCTTTGAAGTACTCCCCTTGGAAAGTTATACTAATGCCAGCACCTAGTCCACCCTTCAAAGCAATTTTGGAATTGTTTTTCTGGAATGGCCATCAGAGCTGTCATCGTATTATCCTTGATGTCCTGAATGTCATCAAAATGTCTTTCAATATTTCCTTTATCTTCGGGTGAAGAAAAAATTAATTGGGGGTGAGCTGAGGTGAGGAGGGAAGGTGTTCCAATACAGCTCTTTGTTTGCTGGCTAAAAACTCCCTCACAGACAACTATACAATTAAGTGCACAAACTTGCCACCATGGCAACACACACAATGGCTATTCCAGAAAGAGTTCCAAAATTGCTTTGAAGGGTGGACTAGGCACTGGCATCACTGCATAGCTTCCCAAGGGGAGTGCTTCGAAGGTGACCATAGTGATATTCAGCAATGAGCTATGTAGCATGGAGAACAAATAAGTTGGTTGTGTTAATTGTGGGACCTTGTGTGTGTATTGAGAGAGACAGACAGAGAGAGAGAGAGAGAGGTTTATGTTAAGGAAATGGTTTTGGCCTCATTTGGAAGGCCTCATTTTCTACACATAATGCCATCAAATGTACTTCAAAATAATAAAACAATGAAAACAATATCATTTGCACAGTTTGTTTTATTCAAGTTCAAAAACAGGACCCCTTTATTGGAAGACCCTTTATTTATACACCTTACTGGTTTTACTTCTCTGAAGAACCCAGCCTAAGAAACTGGAAGAACTACCTTTGACATTCATCCTACATGAAGAACGGGATGAAAGCACTGATCTGTGGACAGCTACCACCACCACCAAAACCCTGTCTCTGATTTAATACTAGGAGAAGGTAGAATACATCTGCTTCTGAGAAAAGCCAAGGAGAATAGTGAGCAGGGCAAATTGCCTGTCATGCTTAGCCACTAGAGAGGAGAGCTTTGCGAATGGAGGAGGAAATGGCTGGCCCATTCCAAGACGGAGATTCATCACACCTGTAGTCTCCAAGTGTCTTAGAGAAGGAGAATCAACTGAAAAAGTGAAGATGAGTGCTGACTGGGTTTGCTTTCTTGTGGGAACAGTCCCAGCCCCAGCTTTGTACTTCACTGTATATAGATGCGCACAGACGGGAAAGTAGAGCATGAGAGACACAGATAGATAAAGAGATACAGAGAGGTAGAGAACCAAGAAATATGAGACTTGTAGGTCTTCTCTCTTCGTAGTGCAGCTTGTGCTTGTCTGCTCCACTCAAGGTCAGCAGTTTGAACCCACATAGCCGCTCCATGGAAGACAGATCTGATGATCTGTCTCTATAAAAATACAACCTAGACAACCCTATGGGGCGTTTGTACTCTGTAACACATGAGGTTGCTATAAGTTGGAAGCAATTCAACTGCTATGGGTAGTAGTAGTTGTAGCCTTTCTGTCAAGGCAAATGGAACCTACTTTCTTCTCTAGATACTTGTGGAAATAACCCTCATGTGTTCATCCTTTCAACCTATTCGAAAATTTTATCTTGGGAGTAGACCGAGAAACTTATAGCCAGAGGCGTACTGAGAAAAGAGGTATGTAAAGCCGAAGGAAATCTTCAACTACCTTGCTGTTGAGACCCGTAAGTTCTGTCATACACTACTTTCAGCATAGCATGATTGAGAGAACAAAACAGTTGTCTGCTCACTTTATTGCATCTTTTTTTGTTTTTTAAGTAATGCCACTGATCTTTCAGCAAGCTGGTGAAGCCTAAGGACCCCTTTATAGCAAAGATTTTTTACGTACATAAAATAAGTTACATGGAATTACAAAGGAAAGTATGGTATTTGCACAACACCCAAAACAGTATCTGGCATGCAGTAAGGGTTATGTAAATCTTTGCTATTGTTATTATTTATTCCTGTTGGTTTTCTTCTTGTTATTGATGAAGAGTGTGTGTTCAGCTATGGATCATAACATATGTGTTTCATGGAAAGTTGAAGTAGACATACGTGATTGCTTGAGTGGTGTGAAGACAGAGCCTGTGGCCTTCCAAACCAGCTCTACTTGTTCAGGAATGACTAAAATTCCTTGAACAGATGCCAGATTGTTCACTTTACAGAATAGAGGTGCTTGTGGCTGAGGAAACATGTTGACTTAAATGCACTAAGGCAGGGTTGAGCAATTTTTTTCTATAACCCAACAAATAGAAAACACAGTTTGTGAGTTATATACTATCTATCACCTTTACTCACATCTGTATGATAGTGTAAAAGCAGCCATCGACAATATGTAAGCAAGTGGGTGTGTTTGTGTTTCAATAAAACTAACTTTATTAAAGTAGGCCACAGCCTGGTGTGGTCCATGAAGCGTAGTATGCAAACTTGCTATCTAACAGATCAATGATGTCAGGGGAGGGGTCTGCCTCTATGCCTCCCATACAGGCTACCAAGTAGAGGCCTTGGGTCTAGAACATTCTCTGGTACGGAGACTGGGAATTGAGTTGCCGTCTCTCTCCCAGTTCCTTCTCATTGTCAGAGAAGCCTTACCCCTGTTATGGGCACACAGTAACTTTCTCTGTCTCTTGCATACGTGTGGGTACCATGTGGTATCTGTTCCTGATGGGTAAGAAAAGGCATCTCTCATACTGTGTCATGAGAGGTGGAATGTGATAGACTGTAGAAGCTGGCCTTGATGGCTGGACTAAAGGGGAAACAGGCTTTGCAAGGCTGAACATGAATGCTGCCCACTTGTGGTCCACTAGTTCACTCGCGTCTGCTGAGTCATTATTACGTAACACCCTGGTTTACAGCTTGTCTTGTCCACCACCACTATAAAAGTCTCAGCTCCTCCCCTCCCCACCCACCACCCCCTGCCAATTGCAGGATGGGAGAGCTGCTATAGTCTGGTGGCCACCAGGACTTTCCTTGTCTGTAAGTCTCCCCTGTAAACTCCACAGTTGCCACACTGAGTTGCCCACCCCTTTCTTCAGTCTCTCAGTGCCCTCCATTTTTGGAGGCATAGTTCACATCACTAGGTTGCTATGAGTTGGAACTGATTCCATGGCAACAAGTTTAGGTCCATGCCTGGACAACTGAAAAAACAAAGGACACACAAACCAACAAAACTTCATCAAAAGAACTGGTCATGAGGATAAAGGCATGTGTGTATATGAGATATTTCAACCTTGCCAAATTTAGAACAGGGGGTTGACCCTACAGGTCCTGTTGATGGTGACATTTGGTAGTTGTCCTAATAACCAGTGTGATGAGGCACTGGATGAAGGCTCTGGCAGAGGCCAGGCATTTGTTGCCTGTATTATTGTGTGAGAGAGGGAATTAAGACTTCCTCACAATTCAGTTATTGGCAGTGTGTATTTTAAATTTAAAACTGTCTATAAAGTTGTGATGTTCAGTAAGCTCTTGAGATGTGGTTAGTATGAATTGTTGAAATAAAAATATCGGGTAAAATAACACATATTCAAATGAATTTAACCTGTTTCTTTTTCCTTTTTTAAAAATGTGGGTTGTAGAGTATTTACAGTTACATATGTGGCTCACATTATGTTTCTGTTGGATGGTGCCAGTCTACAGCAAGATTGGCAGCCCTTTCTGTATAAATATTTGCTACTTCATTGGCCAGATCATCTACACTGCAGCTTTTCAACTCTGATGCTGTAGTGCAAAAGCAGCCATAGACAATACATAAACACATGAATGTGATTGTACTCCAGTGCAACTTTAAGGAAAAACAAGGCAGTGAGACTAAGGGTTGTATTCCATCGACCGCTGTGCTAATGAATGAAAGACTAGGCGAGACAAAAATTTGCTCCATAATAACCTATTCTCTTGCTTCCTGTTCTGATTTCTTGTTCTGCTTGGTTATCACAGACATAAAGAGGAGAAGAAGAGGAAGAGGGTATTAGGTGTCTGAAAGTTCTGGAGCAGAGGATTCTAAAGTAACACCTAGTAGAAGAAAATTACCTGGAGAAGGGAGCCAAGAGTCAAAGGCATCTTTTTTTCTAATTTAATTTTACCTAAAATTGGCCTTAAAACCAGTTGCCTTTGAGTTGACTCTAACTCATGTATGTCAGGGTATAACTGTGCTCTGTACACTTTTTAATGGCTGACTTTTTCAAAAGCAAATCACCAGGCCTTTCATCTGAGGAGGATCTGGGTGGACTTGAATCTTCAACCTTTTGGTTAGCAGCTGTGTATGTTACATGTTTGCACTATCCAGGGGCTCCAAGATTGACCTTACCAAAAAGCCAAGGCTGCTGGCTGTAAAGTCAGTTCCAACTCACAGAAATCCTATAGGTTAAAGTAGAACTGCCCCATAGAATTTTCAAGGAGCACCTGGCAGATTTGAACTGCTGACCTTTTAGTTAGGAGATGAAGCACTTAACCACTTTGCCACCAGGGTTTTGAAGGCTGACTTTAAAAACAAAGCAAAACAAAAAACCCACTGCTGTAAAGTCGATTTCGGCTCCCAGTGACCCTATAGGTCAGAGTAGAACTGCACCACAGAGTTTCCAAGGAGCACCTTGTAGATTTGCACTGCCAACCTTTTGGTTAGTGCTTTGCCACTTCGGTTTCCAAGACTGACCTTAGAAGTATCTAATTATTATGGAAACTTTTATAAAGTGGTGGACACACACGTGGGAAGAAATAATAGCCACTGATTGGAGGTTTGATGTGTGGACTTCCATTCCTCCCTTCCCCACTTGTCAGAAACAACCTAGAGTGGAGGCTTGGAGCCTGAGATGGGAGTAAGAACCGAGGCTCCACTTATGGGTCCCTTTGGGCAAGATGCCTGCCCTGTCTGAGGCTCAGCTTCCGCATCTGTAAGAGGCGTATAATAATCATAATGCTTGCCTCATAGGGCTGTTGGAAAGACTAGGTGATTGCATATAAAATGATGTAGTTTCATATCTGGCAAATTCTATTTAATATTTTTATCCCAAACAGCTCTTAGAAAGCCCCTCTTAGAAACTAGGCTGGTCAATTAGGGACCCTTGATGTGACGGAAAACAAGCCACACCCTCACTGCTCCTTCCTGCACCTTGGAAGAGGTGGTGGCCTGGTGCTGTGTGACATGGCTATGACTAAGGAGGAAGACACAGAACTGGGCCAAATAGTTGTCTTGAAGAGCTACAAGAAAGCATTCCAAGAGAGACTGAGTTTCTTTGATATGCTTTGATCCCAGATTGTTTGAGGTCTCTCAGCCTGCCTTGGGAATCCCAGGGTAGTACAAAAGGTTAATGAACTTGGTTACTAACCAAAAGGGAGGATTGAATTCCCCCAGAGGTGGCTCAGAAGACAGCCTTGGCAGTCTACTTCTGAAAAATTAGCTGTTGAAAAGTCCATTGAGCACGGTTCTACTGTGACACACCTGGGGTTGTCATGAGTGGGGACTGACTGGACAGCACTTGATTAAGTTCTGCTTTTTGTCTTATGCCGTGGTAGTCCTTAGGTAAACACGTTCTGTTGATAACTTGGATGGGAAAGGGGGAGTGCCCCCGATTGTCCATGAGTACAACTGCTCTTCCATCTCACTGGCCCTCCAACCCTGAGGAGGGTCCTCTGAAGACCTCACTCACACAGACACAACACCTTACAGTAACCTGCCTTGCCACATCTGCTCAGACATAACCTCTCACTCCCACTATGCCATGTCTGCTCAGACACAGTCCCTCTCACTCACCCACCATGCCACACCTGCTCAGACACAGCCCCTCTCACTCACCCACCATGCCACACCTGCTCAGACACAGACCCTCACACTCACCCACCATGCCACACCTACTCAGACACAGCACCTCACAGCCACAATACTATACCCATACCACCTCATCCTCACCTACCCTGCCACACCCACACAGACACAGCCCCTCCTACTTACCCATTATGCCCCATGCCCACACAGACACAGCCCTTCACACTCACCCACCATGCCACACCCACTCAGACACAACACCTCACACTCACGCATCATGTCACACCCACACAGACACAATATTTCACACTCACCCACCATGTGATCAGTAAAGGTGACTTTGCCGTTCCTAACCTCGTATATCCAGGGCTTTGATTTGGCAGGTTAGACAGGAGGCCTCTTGGTGGCACCTCAGAGTTACTGTATGGTTAAGCTGACTTTTAAAAAGTGAAAATCAGCTCGGTGACACCAACAGTCAGTATCCTAGGGTCAACAATATCTGAATCCCTTCAGCTCTCAGCCAGGTTCCTAGGAAAATGGAGGGGTATCATATGGCAGCAGGTCATTTACCTTACATATGTATACTTTGTAAAACATTTCTTTCCTATAGCGTGCTCTTTATTTTTGTTGGCCAATATTTTAAAACACTGTAGACTATATGTGAACATTAGAGTCATTAATCCCCTCTCTTTTTTTGGCCAGAGTACTTTCTGTTTGTGGTTGACTTAAACAACCACAACTGACAGATTTCCCAGGAAATCTCATTAGTTGCAGGTTATCTGGCCCTGGACATCATCTGTCTGTCCTGAGAGAGGCTTTACAAGTTTCATATTGAGAAATGCTTACATTCATGGAATTCTTTGGGAGTAACTATTTGGTGTTTGAAAATGTAGGTGGAGTACTTGGGAACTATTTGAAAAATCTTTTGTTCCAATCGTTTGTATTGTCATTCTACAAATTACCCAAAACTATTTTAAAAGAAAAGAACGATTGTTATCAAGCCACAGAACTTTATTGAGAATGTCTGCCCACCATTCCATGATCTGATAGTTGCAGGGGATTGATGGAATCCCTGTAGATCTGGCCCAGCGTGCATGAGGGCTGGCTGGGCTGAGAAGCAGGTGGCTGTTTACCTTGGTGCAGAGCTGTTTGAGAAATGGAAATAATTTGCTCTGGGGACACAGCCCACACTACTGCTAAGTGATTTGCATGCGAGTGTACCAGGAGTTCCCAGAACTGTGTTCCTGGGTATTCCCCACCTCTGTCTTGCCTGCTGGCTGGCTGTGTTTGTTTGGGTGTATGCCTCTATGTGTCATCATGTTCTGTTTTCAAATACAGCAAAGTACTACAAGTTTTGCTTCCTTAAGAGCAAACTTGGTGCTTAAATATGAAATACTGAGCTTCACTGCATGAGATTCTAATTATTTATTGGTTACTTTGTACTGCAGTGCAGTTCTCTCAGACTGATCTCCCAAAACCCACAGTAGGGTGGTCAATTCTGTTTTGATACTGGCATTCCTAAATATCAATAGGTGTCCTCTAGGCGTATTTTCCTTTTGTGAAGATTCTAACCTGATAGGTAGTTGGAAAACTAGAAGGAGTATTTACAGCTGAGCACTTTTATATATATGTATATATAGTCCAGGCAGTGATTCTCTGCAGAATTTTTTTTTAATGGATTCTCAGAGGGCAAGCAGAGATGAAAGGGAGGAACTGCTGAATATTTCTGTTAGTGTTTTGACCAGAACAGCCCTAAAAAGTTCTGTTTATTAACACAGGGGAGGGCAGTTTGTGTAAGGTTAACGTTGGAATTACTTTGCATGGTAACTCCTTCTGTAAAGCATCTACGTCAATTAGGAAAGTCAGCCAGATTTCCATCTGTTAGCAATACAACCCCAGCCACAAAGACAACTGTCGTGACAACCACACCAAGTTAGTCTTTCAAATAAAACTTGTTAAAAGCTACTGCCCTCCAGCCTCCACCCACTGCAGTTAACTGCATTAAATCGCCCTCTAACTAGTATTTGTTTTCTTAGGCGTTCCTTCCTTGAGCAGCTGCCGGTGTGCTGGCCTTTGATTTAAAATAGTCTCAACCAGAGGACTGCTTTCAGTCTCCCTGCGGGCCAGGCTGTATTTGGGGTGAAGTCTGATCACAGCACCCACCTGAACTCTCAGGCTGCCCTTCCTGGATCAGACCCTCAGTGTCTCTGTTATTTTGCATTGTCTTTAAGTCTGGAAACTGATGGATCATCTGATTTCTACCAGACAGTGATGAACCACAAAAACACACTTATCCAAAAACAGCAAACCTATTGCCATAGAGTTGATTCAGACTATAGAACCCCTTAGCGTAGGGTATATTTTAAAGAATGAGAGGAGTCCCCATTAAGCCAGCACCTTCCCCAGAATTCCTCTTGTTTTCCCATTTCGATGAACCTGGATGGATGGCTGGATGGATGGCCAGGGCAAGTCTGGGCTAAGCTATCCTGTGAACTCTGTGTTGTCAAAGAAATCAAAGCTTTAACTAAGCTCACTAGAACAGCATTTCCATGCAGGGCATTTTTTTTTTAACTTATGGATTTGAAATCTTACGAGATCAAATGGACTCATGACTACCTGGTAAGATCTTTCATCTAAGAGCATTTAATGCTTCCACCGTGATCTTGCATGTGCTGTCCACTTGGAGAAAGCCTGCCCATCGTAGAGCTAACTGTACCATCCTTGCTGGCCAGTGTCAGCTGCAAAAATGGGCTATGTGTTAAAAAACAAACAACAAATAAAATAACGTACAGGGGAAGGAAAAGCGAAATAATGATTAAACACATTAAGCATATCTAAGTTATTGGGAAGCCTTTGGAAGTGAAAATAAGGAGCACTTTTCCTGGTTGTTAATAGAACGCCGACAAGCTGTACATGGATCTCAAAACTGCGGTTAGTACCGAGGCTTTCAGAAAATTAAAAACAAACAAACAAAAACATTGCCATCGGGTAGAGTCTGATTCATAATGACTCCATAGGACAGAGAAGAACTGCCTCCTGGCATTTCCAAGGCTGTAAATCTTTGACCAGAACAGCCCTAAAATGTTTGCGTATTAACACGGGGGAGAACGGAGAGTCTTTACGGAAGCGGGCTGCCAGATCTTTCTCTCTCCGAGTGGCTGCTGGATTTGAACTGCCAACCTTTTGGTTAGCAGCTGTGTGTTTCACTACTTTGCCACTAGGATTACTCAGAAAACATTTGACATATATTTAAAATGGGGATTTTTAATGCCAAATCCTAACTACTAAATAGTTGAAGTATTTTTCAAACGTAAAGAAGTGTGCAGGGCTTGGCACACATTGGACACTCAGCAAGCATATGTTGAATGGAAGAGTGAATCAATAAAAAAATGATAATAAATAATGATATACTGATGTAAAAGTATATTTTAAGGATATATCTTTTAAAGATATATTTTAAAGATTATAAAGGTATAATGATGTACTGGTATAAAAGAGTGTATTTTAAAAGTATAAAATGATGTGTCTCATACAAATATAAAATGAATGAATGTCAAAGGCTTTATTTATTAAACCCTTAGTTAAAGAAGAAACCAGTAGGATATGACAACTTGATCAAAAAGGAACTCAAAGTGCTGCACATTTATAGTCAGATGAGGTATGTTGGTGGCATAGTGGGTTAAGCGCTACATCTGCTGACAAAAAGGTCAGCAGTTCGAATTCACAGGCACTCCTTGGAAACTCTGTGAAGCAGTTCTGCTCTGTCATATAGGGTCCCTATGAGTCAGAATTGACTCAGCGGTAGTGGGTTTGGGTTTTGTTTGGTTTTAAGGAATACTGAAGTGAATTCACAGACGGTTGCAAATGGACAAATGTGGTCCACATTCACAGCACAATAGTCAGTTGTATTCCAAGGAAGACTAAATTAACTTGTATCTATCAGTTAAAATAACCTAACCAGGGAAAAACAAAGGCCCGTATAGTATAAAATCTTTATAATCTCCATAATTCTATTGGGAGGTTATCCAACAGTTCCTTTTGCCCATTTCAGACCTTCCACAAACCTCTTTTCTGGTAGCTAACACCTACATAGCACTCTTCTAGCTTAGATCCATTACATAGTGACTTATTGTGTATAATCACAGTTCTATGAGGTAGGTCTCAGTTGTATACCCATTCTACAGATGAGGAAACTCAGAGTCTTGTTCTTGGCCTATTGTTACAGAACAACTAAGTATTGCACCAAGGTTTGGTCTCAGGCTGTCTGATGCCCCACACTAGGCTCTTACTGACTCTGCTAAACTAAGACTAATGTAGGCTCCACGTGCCGGCTACAGGATGGAGAGGAGTCACTGGTACTTCATGTCGTGTCTTAATATAAGATACTGTGAGAGGAAAAGGCTGTTTGAGGCTATCCTGGATTCTCCCCAGGCCTTCTGAGTACAAACGGGTGAGCTGTGTTTCCTGGTATTCCCGTTTCCTCCCCTCTGTAGCCAGTGCTGCCTTTTTGATGTTACCCTCATTTGCCGACCATAGACTCTGAGGTCACAGGCATGGGACTGTGGCTATGTGGCTGCATGGCAGGGCTGAGTGGAACTGAGTGCTTACAGCCAGATATCTGTCTATTACAGGTCCAAGTAGCAAGAGGACTGGGGCCAAAGGTTGGCCGAATGTGTTTGTTTGGGCATACAGGTCTGTGTCAGTCAGAGAGGCCTTCAGCAAGGTGGCGGGCAGCCTACTCCACTGCCGCCTCCACCAGGCTGGTAGCCTGCCAGGCCTGTTAGGACCTTTATCCACAGGAGACCAGCCCTACTTTTGTAAAGTGGAGTGTGGCAAAGACAGTGAGCTGCACATTCCCAGCCTGACAGAAAGTCATTCATAGTCTTTTGCTTTCCCAGGTTTACTGCTTTGTATGAAGAGGAAGGCAATGAAATATTTAGCACTGTCAAACTGAGCGCAGGGGTCATGAAGCATCATCAGCCCGTGGCCTCCTGCCTGCTCTATCCTGACATACGCTCACACTGAGAACGTTCCTTTGGGGAGGTCACCTTGACGAAGAGTACCTGGGTAGGCTAACTGGTAAATGCTCAACTGCTAACCAAAAGTTTGGAAGTTCGAGTCTACCCAGAGACACCTCAGAAGAAAGGCCTGGCAGTCTGCTTCTGAAAAACTAGCCACTGAAGACCCTGTGGAGCATAGTTCTACTCAGACACGTGGGGTCGCTGTGTGTTGGGGTCCATCTGTTGGCGGATGGTTTAGCCTGTGCTCTGTGCTGTGCATCTGCAAGGCGACTGCAAGGCAAAGGCTCTAGGCAGACAAGTCCCTGTGACAGTCGCATACTCTCTGAGCCTCTCCTGCACAGAGCTGAGGCCTCAGGCTCCACAGACTGCTGTGTATGACAGAAGCAAAGTCCCAGCCACTCAGCCAGGTTGCCTGTGCTTTTGGGAAGGCTAGAATGAAGAGACTGAGTCCTCTACAGTTTGGGAGAACTGCAAAGTTATTTTTTTTTCTTTAATGAATTTTGGACCTTATTGTGTAAGTCAAATTTGATCTGGACCGAACGTCTCAAATGATGTTTAATAAAGGAAAAAACAAACAAGCCTATGTCATGGTGATAACGGAAATAAACTCCATCTCACTTTGAAATCACTGTGTTCCTGAATACTTGCTCATGGAGAGATTTGGTGAGGGAGTTGGGTCTTGGTCACATTTTAACTGGAAGGGATGGTGTCAGGAGAGAACTTCATCCAGGGTAGAAGGCAGTGGTTAGAGCTTGGGTTGATGGTGCACCTCTCCTCCCAGCTCTATGTTTAGCAACATCTCCTTGGTGGTATGAAATTGGCCATTGTGGGAGCAGTTACACCACAGAGGCACCAAGTGACTGGGGAGGTCTGAACTCTTGGCCATTACCAAGAAAGGCAGTCCAACAGAATTCAGACATTTTTGGACAAAGTTCTGCTAAAGATAACTGAAAAACAGCTGTAGCAGTATATCTGCAGGAAACTGTCTGAAGTTCAAGCTGGATTCAGAAAAGGATGTAGAATATGGGCTATCATTTATATCACACGCAAAGTAAGTTTTGCTTGTGATAATTCAAAAATGGTTGCTGCAGAATGGGGACTGGAAACTGCCAGAAATTCAAGCTGGATTCAGAAGAGGACGTGGAATGAGAGATATCACTGTTGATGTCAGATGGATCCTGGATGCAAGCAGAGAATACTAGAAAGATGTTTACCAGTGTTTTATTGGCTATGCAAAAGTATTTTTGACTGTGGGGTTGATAATAAATTATGGATACCTGTGTCATAGTGGAAACCCTGGTGGTATAGTGGTTACGTGCTAGTCTGCTTACCAAAGGTGAACAATTGAAACCCACCAGGTGCTCTTTGGAAACTCTATGGGGCAGTTCTGCTTTGTCCTTTAGGGTCACTATGAGTCAGAGTCAACCTGATGGCTGTGGGTTTGAGTGCATGGTGATGGTGAAAGGCAAAGACCACTAGGCCCCGTTACTTCCAGGGGCCACACCTGGGAGCTCTGGTGCCCTCCTACAGTTCTGATGCTTCAGAAAGAGCAGAGTGAATGGATCTCTGGCATTATATATTCCTGATTTCTTGCTGAAAGTTCAAAGAACAAATGCCTGTTATAGATCCTGACACAGCCAGTGTAGTTGGGACTTAGGTAGTGAAATTTCTTTAGCTGCTTTTGCTTAGGATGCTCTTAGCAGTGGGCATATGCTTTGGCTGAGTTTTGCTCAGGATGGTCTCAGCAGTGGGCACATGCTTTGGCTGAGTTTTGCTCAGGATGGTCTCAGCAGTGGGTGGATGCTTTGGCTGAGGAGGAAAGATGCAGTGAGAAAAAGTGGCACCAGGATGTGGTCTGGTCCCAGTTGCAGCATCCAGCCTGAGGATGGTCATATCTGAGTATGAGTCTACTTGCTATGAGGACTTCAGCAGTTGACAGAGCTGGTCCTTTGGTTTGAGGTTCCAGGAAGCCTGCTGTGCCACTCTCAGTTGGTAGAAGACCAGCAGAAAAAGGAAGAAAGGCACTTACTTCAGTTTTTTGATTACTAGTGAAAGGATGATATTATAAAAGAACTTAAAGTTATGCCATCATCTCACCCAGCTGTACCAGGTCCTATTCAGGTGTCCAGGAAGAGTGGGGGAACTGTTGTCTAGTACGTTCTTCTTTCCCAAAGATTGTCTCTGTCTTAGTCCCTTACCTGCCACTTACCTGGGAGCAGACGTCAGCCATCAGTCCCTGACTCATGAGCCAAAATACCGCCCAGTACTACGTGCTATCCCCATGACGGGTGATGGATTGGACTTCTGTGCTCCCTAGGGTTTTCAGCAAATGATGTTTGGAAGTAGATCACCAGGCTTTTCTTCCTAGTTTGTTTTAGTCTTTTAGTCTTTTACTTTCTGCTGAAACCTGTTCAGCATCATAGCAACACACAAGCCTCCACTGACAGAGAGGTGGTGGCTTCGCGTGAGGTTCACTGCCTGGAAAGGGAAACTGGGTCTTCTGCGTGGAAGGCGAGAACTCTTGCGCTGAACTGCCTGGGTACCAGAAAGAAGATAATGGGGAGCTGGGAGATAAGACAAAAAATGAACTAGTCCTGCCAAGCTCACATTATATGAGAGATAGAGAAATAATATGAGTATCAACTGATGAAAAAAATACTTGCATGGGAAATAAAATGATGAGAAATATGCCTGTTCAGCTGCATCCAATGCCTTGGACCTAAGATGAGGGTTAGAAGAACCAAGAGGCTCTTTGCTATATGTGCTTCTTCACAAAGGATTTCTGCTGTGTCCTTTGTCTGAAAGATGTTTATTTCTGAGGTGTGCCTTTGCAGGTTAATGGCTCCTGGTTCTTCCCGGGGCCATCCAGCTGAAGCAGGAGCTGTTTTTGTCTTGCTGAGGAAGCTGCAGCCTCAGGAATGACTATTGAGAGGTCATGATGGGGAGGAAAGCACAGCTGTTTCAGTCCTAAAAGCCACATCCAGAAAAAGTGAACCCCTTGCCACTGAGTCAATTCCAACTCATCATGACCCTATAAGACAGAGCAGAACTGCCAGTTGGGGTTTCCAAGGCACTGACCTTTACAGAAGCAGACTGCTACTCCCAAGGAGTAGCTGGTGGATTTGAACCACCAACATAGGCACCGTAAAGTAGTTAAAAATCAAAAAAAAAAAAAAAAATTATAGTTGCCATAGAATTGATTCCAACTCACGGCAACCTGGGTGTATTAGAATAGAACTGTGCTCCCAAGGATTTTTGATGGCTGATTTTGCAGAAGTGGATTGCCAGGTTTGGAGAGTAGATTGCCAGTCTTTCTTTAGTGATATCTCAGGGTGAAATCTCACCACCAAGATCATTAACCATTTGTACCACCCAGGGGTTCCCACAAAAGAGGGCTTACCAAACCCAAACCCACTGCTGTGGCATCAGTTCTAAGAGCAATGCCACCGGGCAGAGTAGAACTGCCCTCAGAGTTTCCAAGGAGTGCCTGGTGGATTCAAACTGCCGACCTTTTGATTAGCAGCTGTAGCACTCCATCACTAATCACCAGGATTTCCAAAGAAGGGCTTAAAATCAATAAAATGTAAATTTAGCTGTAAAAGGGAAATACAGTTATGTCTTCAGCCCAAATTGCAAGTAAGAGTAGGACAGACGGACAGGCTGGGTTCTTTCAGTGTAGCACCTTGGTGGGGTGGCGGTGTGAAGGGATGTTGACTTCATTATAAGCTCAGTAGGAAAGCAGGGAGGGACCTGGATGGAAGAAGATATAACATGATTAGAACTACATTTCAAAAATATCTCTCTGGCTGCAAAGTAGAGGACAGGCTGAGAGGCCTAGAATAAAAGCCCTGTTGGATACGTTGGCAGTAGGTCACCAAAAAGACAGTAGAAGCTGAAAGACCGTTAGTGCAATCAGTGCATTTTAAGGAGGCAAGTTGACAAATATGGTCATGGCCTGTTATGAAACAAGGAAGAAGTGCCAAAGGTGGCTCCTGGGTTTCCACCAGGACCTCTGAGAAATAGCAAACATGAACCAGTGACTACCAGATAACACTGGAAGATGGCCAGGAGTGGTGGCAGTGGTGAGAAGAGGAATCGCAGTGCAATGTGATTCATACTAAATTTGAACTTACCTTGCAGAGAAGAGCATCAAACTACAGGTACAGAATGTGACATTTACCTGGGCATTAGAGGTGGAGGGAGAGGTGGAGAGGGCCTAAAAGGACTTACCTTTTAGGAACTTCAAATGTAGATGTTCAGCTGAAATATAGTGAAGAACTTGCCAATAAATCAGAAAGGGAACAGCCAGGGAAATAGTAGGGAAACTAGATAATCGTTGTAGAGAAATCATTGCACAGAAAGAGAAAAGATTTTGAGAAGAAAGTCAGAGGTGTCAGATGCTGCCGAGAATGGATTGACAACGTCTGGTGGTCTAGCAGTAGAGAGCTCACTGGCAGCCTTTGGTCGATTATAGTTATCAGGGTGGGGGCATGATAGACACTTGGCTGAGAAGAAGAGAGGGGGTAAGGGCAGAGGGTACAGAACATTGAGAGCCGTAGGGTGAGCATTCAAGATGACAGGCAGTGCATAGAGTGAAATTCTTGGCAAGGTGTGAAATAGACAGACTTCAAAGCACAGGTGCAGAAGTTGTCATAGCCTGGAAGAGAAATGGCTTCTTGTGAGTGGCAGGAGGGAAGAAGTCCAGAACGGGGGTCTAGGTGGAAATAAGTTGCCTTCTTGGTCTGAGGAAACTGGCCATAAAGTGGCATTGGCTTTTCTCAGAACCTAGGAGTCAAGTCGTCTGTTGATGGAATGAGAGGAGAGTGGAGAAAGACAGAAGGATTCCTTGTGAAGAATGGACAGCGAGCTGATCAACCAGATGGACCTAACAGGAGACCATTTGCTAAGGATGGTAAACTGTTTTAATCTCTGCTTTGAAATCTTGCCTTTGGTGATTTTTAAAAAGTGTTACTCTGAACCATGGCTATGATATCAAACAATATAAGTCAGATAAAGATGATTTTTTCTTCCTTTTTTGGGAAACAGCAGTGCTTTGCAATCTTTAACACATTTTAAACAGTATGTTAAAGGTTTGGGTGGGTACTTACTTTAAAAAAAATGTTTCATCACAGCTTTCATTCCTGAAGTCTGTATGTGTACTTTGCACTTCATCTAGAACGTTCTTTCTTACTGATTGTAAAATCAAATTCTTCATAGAAATTTTCATAGAAATTTTCCGTACTTTGTCTTAGTCCAAAAAGAAATGCATGAGAAGAGAAGACAAAATTCATCCAAGTTTCTTTCAAGTAGATCCAGGGAAATGACAGTATTTTTCCTGCTTCTCTGAGAATTTTCACGAGCAGGTTTGCTCTAAGATGTTTTTTAAAAAGCTGTGTTATTGTTATTATTTTTTTTATCACAGCCAGCCTTGTGGGAAAAGACATATTAAAAAAGACACATGTTAACAAATGTTGACTTTTTAAAAACCATAAAACTGGGGTTGTTCCACTGTTATTTTTCTGTGCAAGTTTTGAAAATACTTTATTTTAAAAGATTCTGATACAGTAAATGGAATGCATTTTTTAAAACTTGTATCTGGTCTTTCATTTCTTCCTTTGTTTAAACCTAGAGGTCTTACAAGATTCTTAATAAATATTTAGACTACTTTACTCTTTCATGGTTCAGAGATATAACTACTGGTGGCTTATTAGGTTATCATGTTGATGTCTTCGGGTTAGGTTTGATGGTGAGTTACAAAGACCTGAAAATGGTACACTAAACAAGAGAGTAAGGTTTTGTGGTTTGTTGGGAGGGGGTGTCATGCAAATTAGCCTACAGCAGGGCAGTCCAGGGCTCTGAGGTATCCCCGCAATCACAGGGCATCAGGTTTCTTCCAGGTCTCTCCTTTGTGGTTTCTGGGTAAAAACATTATTGTACCCATAACCCCAAGCGGCTGCAGACCTTTCAGCCATCTCATGTATGTTCTTCCAGAAATATGAATGAAGGCATAAAGAACTTGAAACGTTCTCTGTTTAAGGAATATTTCTGGAAGTTCCACCCATTTCCATTTGTGCCTCACTGGTCTGAATTCCCAGCTAGCGTCAAGGGAAGCAGGAAAATAGGATCCTTTCACAGAGCGCAGTGCTATTGTGAATCAACGGAGAGTTCAGGAGCCAAAGCCTGCTGTGCTCCCTCCCGCACCACGCATGCGGGGCAACTGTTCAACGTGGAGTCGTCTGTGTGCCATACAAGAACAACAGTGACAGTGATAAATCAGGAGAACACCTCAATGCTGTTCTTCAGCTTGTAAAGCATTTTCACAGCTGTTATCTCATTTTGTACGGTGATGTTCTGAGGTAAACGTTAACTTAGTGAGGGGACTCTAACCAGCCAACTGAGCAGTTGCTGACTCCACTTCATGGCAACCCCATGGATGGCAGAGGACAGCTGTGCTCTGTAGGGTTTTCAGTGACTGATTTTTCAAAAATAGATCACCAGACATTTCTTCCAAGTTGTATCTGAGTGGACTTGGACTTCCATAGGAAGTTAACACTTGTAGTTCCTTTGTAAATTGTCTTAAGATATGTAAAGTGATTTAATCCATAGCAGATGAATTTGACTAGAATAAATTGATGTCCTCTCTGCTTGTGAATTTTGCCTTGGCACCACTGACTGTCACAGGGCGCCCTACCTGGCTGCTCTTTCAGCAAATGATCCCACTTTGGACTCTGTTGCCACGAAACTTGGAGTCATCCTGGTCCCCTCTTTCTCTGTCACTCTCCCCCATCCCTGCACAAATCCCACCATTGTTCTCTGCTAGAATTTCTTGAATTGGTTTATTCCTTCAATCTACTGCCTCACCACCATCTCCCCAGACTGCTGTGGCATCCTGAAGTTTTGCATGCTTTTATTTTATTCTCATAGTTCCAGATGTTTATCTAATATGCATATGCAAGCCTACCAGGCCTTTTTCAGGCTAAAGCCCAACTCTTGTGCCACATCTGACCCTTCACAATCTGAAAGTACTGAATCTTTGACCTTTATCTCTTGCTAGCATTTTCTCACAATCCAGGGTTTCCTGTAAGTGTGAATGACTTTCATTTTCCTGATGGTTCCACACATCTTTGTTTCTTCCCTGGCTTCTTCCTCAGCCAAGAAGTCTCTTTTCCCCTGACTGATGCTGCTTATCCCCTAAGGCCTAGCCTGGACCTCTCCTGTACCCAGAATGGCTGGCTCTGCAGAGCCGGATGAGGTGGCCTGCTAGGTGTCTAGCTCTCTGTCAGCCTCCCCTCATGGATGGTTAGACCTGAGAGCTAGGGCATGATCTCCTTCACCTGTGTCCAGTATCTGTTATGCCCAGCACACAGTAGGTGCTTTGTGTCTATTGAGTAAATGACTGGATGGAAGAGGAAAAGAGATAGTGACTGGTTCGGTTTGGGAGAATCCAGGCTAAAGGAGGAGTGTTTGGGTTCTAAAGGAGAGGAGGATTTTACCAGGTGTGGACAAGAGGAAAGGACAAGGTAGAATGGAGTGCTATCCCTCTGTCTGGGATGCCACTGTCAACACATCCTTGACACCTTTGCTTTTTCTCTGTCCTAGCAGACTCCTCTGACCACCTGAGACAGGTAAAAGTGCTCAGTTAATGGGTGAATGTTCATAGTACTCTACTTTTAGTACCAAAACCAATTTGTGATTTTAAATTTGCTTGTACAATGTAATAACTCCCCACATCCCTCTGCTAGCTTACTAGCTTGATGAGAGCAGAGGCTCCGTGTGCTTTCCTAAGTGTTCAATACATATTTGCTGGACAGAGGAGTGCATGAATGAATTTAGGAAATAGTTTTAGAATATTTAAATATATGATAGAGTCCCTGGGTGGCACAAACAATTGATATGCTTGGCTGCTAACTAAAAGGTTGGAGGTTTGAGGCCAACCTGAAGTGCCTCAGAGGAAAGGCCTGATGATATACATCAGAACAAGCAGAGCCCTTGAAAGTCCTGTGAAGCACAGTTCTACGCCAGCACACATGGTTGCCGTGAGTCAAAATTGACCCAGTGGCAACTGTGTTTCAGTTTTTAAATCTATGATGTGAGTTGGGAAGCACTAGGTCACACTGAGATCAAACTGGGCAAGTGATTAGGCTGCTTGCCGGCTCTGAACTCACTGCTTTGGAGCCAGTGATTTTGCATAGAGAAGGGCAGACAGCATGTGAGTGTACTAAAGAGTAGGGAAGACAGTGTGTGAGTATACTAAAGAGAAGGGAAGACTGTGTGAGTGTACTAAAGAGAGGGCAAGACAGTGTGGGAGTGTACTAAAGAAAGACTACAGCAAGTGGGTGGCAGAGCATCAACAACAGTGAAGGCTGCTGGGAAGCATGTCTAACAAGTCAGGATGAAAGGAAGGAAATTGAGGTTGAACCCTTAAGATGTATGCATTGTATTTCCTCTTGTCTGATCTCAACAAAAAAGAATGTAAGGCTTTTAAAATTTGTTTTGTTGTCCTTGCTGAGAACATATACAGCAAAAACACACCAATTTCTATATATACAATTCAGAGACATTGATTACATTCTTTGAATCATGTAACCATTTTCACCTTCTTTTCTAAGTTGTTCTTCCTCATTAACACACGCTCACTGCCTCCAGAGTTTCTTATCTAATCTTTCGAGTTGCTGTTGATCACTTTGATCTCAGATAGATCTTGAAAGAGCACAATGCTTAAGGCAGCTATTTTTTATTAGTTAAACTAGACTGTTGTTTGATTTTAAGAAGACTTCAGAGGATATTTTTGATTTAAGGTTTAAAGATTATCTTAGGGAAATAGTTACGCAGAAAAGACACAAGAAATATGTAGTGCTTTCCAAGAAAAATGCATACAAGAGCAATGCTGAGTTACTTTCATTGAACAGGTGCTGATGGCTTATTTACAAGGCTGAATTGTCAGATCCTTTTAGTAGAATTGATCATTTGCATCTATGAGAAAACAACCAAACCCACTGCGGTAGAGTCATTTCTGACTCCGAGTGACTCTATGCTGTATAAAGCCCTTCTCTTATTAGGTTTTAAGCTTGGGCAGTGTAAAAAGGGGAAAATATGATTCTGAGTTTTCAGTTTGCGAATTTTTGTTTTTTATTAATAATGAAATGTGAAAGACAGAATGTTGCATTCTTAAATCTAATTAAACATACACACACATAACTCCGTAGTACACATTAATCCATCAGCCTTTGTATGAAGAAATGCCTACATGTCACAACTTTTCTTTGCTAACAATTCTGTGTTATCTCTTAACTGGAATGGATTTAATAACTGGGAGACTGAGAGCCATTGAGATTTGATGACCCTTTAATGGCCCTAAGTTATAGGACAAAAACTACTGAGGAAATATCTTCTAAGACCTTTGCTTGGGTGATTTCCGTAAATGACTCCACTTTAAATTGCCTGGATTGTGTGGCCTCCTACAATTACTGGTGTTCTAATTTCCTGGGACTAATTTTAGAGGGTGGAAGATTTTAATCATGGAAAGGAATTGTTTCCATTGTTCAGACTAACTTCAGAAGTAGAATTGAAAGCCAGTGCCCAAGCAAGCCCTCAGAAAGGCCAGCAGCATTCCTCAGCAGCTGGGCGGGCCTGTCTCCTGCCTGAAAGAAAACCCACGAAGAGCTAGGGCCTCTCTGATCCTCTGAACTTTTCTTTGTCTCTCATTTAACTTTCTTTGTGCCACAAAGAAACTGTGGAATCTAAGAATTTACCAAGGTCTGAGGATGAATTTATATGCCTCATTCTGCAATGAACTCTGAGGAGATTAAAGAGGTACTTTGAACCTTAATGTGAGCCTAGGACAGTAACATAGTATATCCTTGTCAACAGAAGACTCTCAAAGGAGCCAGGGGACACAGTAAAGGAAAGATTGACGTAGAAGCGTGGCTGTCTCCTCATTCCCTCACTTACCCATCTTTTCAAAGCTCTGTTTATCATCTTTTCTCTCCATCCCATGCTCCGTTGACCAGGAGATGGCCAGTGGTACTGGCAGGACAGTCAACAAAGTGGCCTTCATGTTGCTGAATATTGACAGGCTCTTTCCAGACACACCAGAGAGGGACTTCAGTGTCCAGCCTGCCTAGAACAGAACCTGTCAAATGACAGGATCTTCTCATGCCCTCGGGTAGACTACTTCACGGTTTGTTGGCTTCTTTCTCCTTCCTGAGAACGGACTTTATTCCCCTGCACCATACACTCACCCGAATGTGGTGTTGGTGAAGAATACTGAATAATCACACCAGGGACTGCCAGAAGAGCCAGCAAGTACGTCTTGGAAGAAGCACAGCCAGAGTGCTCTCAGGAGGTGCTGATGACAATGCTTGGCCTTAGCTACTTCGGATGTGTCTGTTATCAGGAGGGACCAGTCCCTGGAAAAGGACATCAAGCTGATAAAGCAGAGGGTCAGCAAAAAAGAGGAAGGCCCTCAAGGAGATGAGTTCACACAGTGGCTGCAACAAGGATTTCAAACACAACAAGACTTGTGGAGACGGTGCAGGGCTGGGCAGAGTTTTGTCCTTTTGAGTGTAGAGTACATTACAGCCAAAGTGACTGCCTAACAGCAACAGCAAAGGTATACTCAGTGTAAGAAAGAAATAATGTCAGGACATCCAATTTAAAAGGAAACTTCTGAAGATCAAAATAAATAACATGTTTAGTAAAATTTAAGAGAAATGGTACTGTGAGGGAAAATACGTATGTGACAAAGGTTTATTCTCCCCTTATTAGGGATTCATTTCCCTTTTTTTATTTTTAAAACAACAACAACAAAAAAAGCATACTATCTGAAAAAAGGTGTATGCAAATGAATAGGCCTGTATTAGCGTGGGCCATCTGTTTTACTCTTGGATAGTTCTAGTCTTAAAGTCTTAGCTTTTGAAGAAAGTTGAGATGTTTTCTAGTCCAGGCTGTCACCTGGCATAAGCAAGCATGCCATTTGAGGATGTTGTTTTGTCCCTGCCTGAGAGCCACGTGAAGGGAGGTAACTGCTTGACCAGGCTCCGCAGGTTGCTTTTCTGGCAGTCCCCTTCCTTGAACCACCACCTGTCTCTCAGCCTGTCGCACTGTGGTGACCTGCGTGTTGCTATGATGCTGGTGTGGAAGCCATTCCACCAGTATTTCAAGTACCAGCAGAGTCACTCACGGTGGAAAAGTGTCAGCAAAGCTTCCCAACTAAGACAGACTGTGAAGAAGGGCCTGATGATCTACTGCCAGAAATTAGTGGAAACGCTGCGTACCGCAAGAGACCGTTGTCAGATGCAGTGCTTGTAGGGGAGCTTCCTTGATGGGGAAGCACCCAGAATGCACACGGACTCCAGCAGTGGCCTTGAGCAGCACGTCAATGAATATGAGGATGGGGCAGGACTGGGCAGTGTTTTCTTCTGTTGTAAATGGGATTGTCTAGAGTCATAGCTGATTTGGTGACAACTTCGACGGCACTTGGCTGGCTGGCAACAATGAAATAAGTGTTGTTTGAATGGAAGAGAAAAGAAGAAGTACAGGAATGTGGGATATAGAAGAGAAAAGAGGAGTGTATACCATTTATATTTAGAGTCACCTGTTTAATATCCACAATACATTTTAAGAAATGGGACTTTATGTGATTCGGATGTTGTGTCAATACTGTATTATATATTTAGCAAAGCTGTACAACAGAATTTTCCAATCTTATACGCAACCGTTTTGTTGCCTGTTCTCCACCCTTCCCTACATTCTCACATCACATCCATCCAGGATAAAACAGTCAGCTATGACCAATGCTGCTGAGTCCCCAGAAGGCTTTCCCCATCGCCACGCTGGCTCCTGCCACCCACCTGGCCCAGCAGGGCTTGATATTTTCACTGTAGCAGTAGTAGAAGCAATGGCGACCCTCAGCCCTGTTTGACTGTATTTTGTGCCATATTATCTAAATTACCCAGTTACTTTGTAAGATGCATGGGATTCACATGTGTGGGAAACTGTTGTGTTTCTTATTTCCATTCTCTGGTTGGAATTTCTGAACTCCGTTATAACCTCGGAGCCCTGGTGGAACAGTGGTTTGGAGCTTGGCTAACCAGGAGGTTGGCAGTTCAAATCTACTGGCCACTACTTGGAAACCCTATGAGGAATTTTACTCTGTCACTTAGAGTTGCTATGGGTCACTCGATGGCAGTGTGGAGTTTGGTATTAGTATGGGAACATGGATATATATCGGTTGGATTTTGCCCAAATGCATGTTACGTGGTGCATAATTGTAGGTGAATTCAACCTTCCTGTATTAGATAGATGTTTGATCTAGTTTCCTACTTCAGCAGCACAACCTAGTTGACTCCTGCATATAGTTTATAACCTTGTTGAAATCAACAACCGGATTTTCTCTTTGTTTCACTTTTATAAGTATTAAATCAATGTTGTCCAGTTTTCAGTGAAATGGAATTGCTGATAGTTGCTCACCATTTTCATTACCTCCCTCTGTACAAACTGTGTTTTCCTTTAAAAGGTGTGTTACCCAGAATTGAGCGTGGTACCCTAAAGTGGGTCTGAGCAATGCATAGTAAGATAGAACTATGACTTCTCACCATCTGGATACCATACATATAGTTTTTAGCTTAAGACAGCATTAGCATTTTCAGTTACATCACAGTGATAAATTATGTTAAGTTCATGGTCATCTAAAAACTCTGCCTAAAAATCCAAGACTTGTCAGATGAGGGAATCAGGCCTGGAAAGAAGCAGGCATTATGTCTTCTTGGGATTCAAATATACAGGCATATCAGGTAAAATTAGGACAGATAAACAGCAGGGATCCCTTGAGTCCTAGGGGAGAACCCACTGGGTGGGAAGCGCCTCACCTGGCAGTAGGGCCTGAGGATCAAAAGGAAGTCATGTTTGCCAGCCTGTGGCTTTACGAGAGCTTTCTTTGGTCCACTGCCTCTTTTGGTAGGCGTACACTCTGAGAAAGAAAATAATTGCATGAAGATGAAGAGAGCTTTAAAACTAACGGCTCAAGCCAAAACAGAGAATAAATAAAAAGTGACGAAGAGTCTACTGTGAAGTAAAGGCCATAGTCTGGGACATCAGTGTAGTGGCTGTGTCAAAGCAGTAGGGGAAGTGAGAGGCAGAGGCTTACATGGAAAGAGACCAGTGATGTCAGGCACAGCAGTGACAGTCCACTTGTCTAGAGATGTAAGGTGGACTATGAAAGACTTCTCGGGCAGCAGAGACAGGACTGGGCCTAGCGCAGCAGCTTCGTGGGCACAGTGTCCTGAGGATGCTTCCAACGTGGCCCATTTTTGCAGGATGGAACAGTGATGGCAGAGGCCCGTGGCCACAGGATGCACAGCTTATGTTTGTCTGAGGGATGACAGTCTGAAAGGACCAGAGTGTGAAATACTCAAAAAGTAACTTGGCCTTTGTCCTCCTGGGTTTATAAAAAGTGATCTCTTTAAAACACACCCCCCCACACAGACAAGTAAAACCTTGTGGAGACTTAGCTATCTAGTGCTGGTACAACAGAAATACCACAGGTGGGTGACTTAAGCAGAAACTGATGCTCTCACAGTCTCACAGTCTGGGGGCTAGAAGTCTAAATTCGAGGCACCAGCTCTAGGAGAAGGCTTATTTTCTCTGTTAGCTCTGGGTGAAGGTCCTTGGAGGCCCTAGGAGGTTCTTAGTACAGGGATTCTAAGTTCAAAGGGCACACTCTTCTCCTGGCACTTCTTTCTTTGTGACATGGGAGTCCTCCCTTCTCTGCTGGCTTCTCTCTTTTATATCTCAAAAGAGATTGACCTAACATGCAACCTGATGACTACTTCTAATCCTGACTCATTAAAATTAGAGAGGTTAGGATTTACAACAGGTAGGATAATCACATCAGATCATAGAATGGTGGACAATTGGGAATCATGGCCTAGCCAAGTTGACATGCAGTTTGAGGGATGACACAATTTAATTGGTAACATGGAAGTAAGTATCTTCAGCAAAGACTCCAAACCATATTTAGCAGGTCACCTAAGGTGATGAGATGAGTCAGTTGGGGCTGACCAGGCCACGGAAGACCCACATTGTACTCTTATAATCACCTCATGATTTAGACAGACCTTAAAAAAGGGGGTTGTCAGGCCAGAAAGACACTTTGTTACATCAGGTGACCTCAAGGGAGAGAGGCTGGAGTTTGTGTTGCATAAATAAAAGCTTCAATAAAGGCTCTGGACATGAAAGCTCCATGGACTTCCTGGTTGGGGAAAGACATCTGTGCACATGGGGGCATAGCATGTCCCTTTTAGAACATGGAAGCATAGTGTTGGGGATTCTACCAGATCTTGCTCCATGTGTCTCTGCTTTATGCTGATCCTGATTTGTATCCTTTATAGTAAAGATGTAATAATGAGGTCTGTGAGTCATCCCAGTGGATTATCAAGTCCATAGAAATAGTGGGAACCAGTATGTCACCGATTATAGAGGTCAGTAGGACTTCCAAGCTTGTGGCTGGCATCCTGAGGGATAGAGGGAAACCACTGAATCTGTGGTCATTGGTTCAGAAGTCATGGTTGACTGGACTCTCAAGCTTACAACCGGTGACTGAGTTTTGAGAAGTCGGAAGGATGATGTCAATTTAACGTGGTAGTTCTGGCCTAGCTCCAAGTGGCTAGGGTCAGAGAAAGCAGTACTGCATGTTGTGGCTGGTGTCAGAGAAGTGAAAGTGGGAATTTGTATTTATACTGATTTCTCATCACCACACTAAAATAAAGCAGTATGGGTCACAGGGAACCATTCTGACTGAGGAGGGAAACAATTGAGAGAAATCTCTATTATTTCTATAAAGGTACTGGGAAGAAGAAAAGACACTGATGGGGCTAGCAATGGTTCCATAAATGGCAGACAAGATCCGTTGGATCTGCAAGTGTGACCTCACTGGTATCTGTAAGATAATCAAGCCTGGGGCCACTCAGGCATTTTCTTATAGAGAACCTTTTAAAATAACCATTTGGACGTTTACATTAATGGGAGAAATATAAAACGAAATGAAATCTATTGCTGTTGCTGAATTCCAGTTCATGGTGTCCCTGTGGGTCAAAGGACAGGTTTCCAAGGAACAGTGGGTAGATTGAAACTGCCAGTCTTTCTGGTTACCTGGCAAACTCTTAGCCACTGCTCCACTAGGGCTCCAGAAGAAATAGAGTGAGAAATAATTGAAAGGAAAATAGACATGGAAGAGTTTGTCTAATCAAGGTGAGTCAGTTCTGGAGCAATTCTGTGTGTGGGGGCTGGATCCTGTCTGGAGCTCTCAATGCTTTAGATCTCTGTTCTGCTCTTAGTAGTTACTAAGCAGGACCTGAACATCTTTTTGAAGACTGAGATTAGAGTGGCTGGGCACCTAGGTCAGAACCAAAGTGGTAATTCTTCAATAGACAATCAGGTTGACTTTTTCTTAACTTAAACCTTGAGGCTTGTAGAATCAGACTGAATTTCATTTTCAAAGTAACATTTAGTAAGATGGATTTTTAGGTGAGATTTTCAGGTTCATGGCATTCTAATCCATAAAATAAGGCAAGGAGTAAACTGAAACAAACCAAATGCTTGCTGTCCAGTTGATTCTGACAAACTTCAACCCCATGTGTTACAGAGCAGAACTACTCCAATCGATTTTTAACACTGTCACCTCTTGGAAGCAGATCACCTGGGCTTTCTTCTAAGGTAGCTGTGGGTGGGTTTAAATCACCCATTTTTGGTTAGTAGGAGAGCAGTTATCTAGCTGCAGTGCCCAGGAATTCCCCTCCAAAACCCAAACGAAGCCTTGTTGCTGTCCACGTGATGTGACTCGTAGTCAGAGAGTTGCCTTTAGGGTCACCACTGAAGAGACACGGGATGATGGCGTGCACAGTTAGATGTCTGCTTGGAAACTTGAATTCAACCAACATATTTCTTTCTCTATGAGAATGTACAGGTATATTGAAAAACTGACTTTACAAGTCTTTGAGTGAAGACCTGTTTTAATGTATGTAAAACATTTCTATTTGGACTTCTCAAGAAAGAATTTTGAGTTTATAATAAGCCAATGACTCACTCTTTCTCACCTTTCATCCTATTTTGTGCTTTACTTAATACCCAGTTTACCTCTGCTACTTTAGTGTTTATTGGATTGCAAGATTTTAATGAGATTGGCATGGAAGTCCTAAAGTTCTCCATCTCAGCTGCATCTTGAGTCCACATGGTTAGCTAAGCAAGGTACTGTACCAGCGGGAATCCCCATTGTCGTGGTTGCAGTTGCCTCCTAATTGGTTGTGACATGGAGCTGCCTTTTGATCTTGACCATGTTCTCCTAATTATTTAATCTCTGACCACACGAAAACATGTTCAGCCGCATACCATGAATAAAGATCCAGTATGGCTTTTCTCCTGAGGCCTAGTTTAGACTGCATGTTCTATAGGATAAAAGCAGCCATGGTGAAAAATGTTTATTTCCTGTGCCCTGTTGAAGGGGGACTTGGTGATGGGGAGAGTGGGGCGGAAACAGCCCATCTCCACAGCCTTCTCCTTCTCCAGACTTCTGCCGAATGCACTCACTTCCTGTTAGTTCTGAATCACTTCTGGAACTGTCGAATTCTTACAGGAATTATACTTGGCCTAGGGAAGGCTGACAGTGAGAACTAGTCCTTAGACACAGAAACAAAGATTGATCCTGGAGTTTCATGCTTACATCCTTCTATTAAGGAATATTTTCATTTTATTTTATTTAGTTCATAAGATTGTTTTCTTCAGCTGACTTTTAGCTGTTTGCTAGTATGAGTCTTACTGTCTATATATCATCTGTGCTCAAGAAATGTTTGCTGAGTGAGTGGATGAATAAATGGACAAACAATTCCATGAATAAATGAATGAGTGAATATTATACTTGTCTTTGGTGATTTAGCTAATAGTCCAAGTATAAATACTGAGACCTCCCAATGAGAAATTTGGAAGATATGCATATTTTCTTAATTGCAGCAAAAAGATACTATCATAAGGATTTCTGTCTTGGATCTGAACATTATAGACCAGTATTCTGTAACTGATGAAAGTGTTTGAAACTTTTTGCTGCATAGTTTTCTCTAAGACATCAATATCCAAAGTTTATGCTTTCCTTAATAATTTATGCCATTATATATTTACATTCACTAGAAGTGTTTATCTTAGCTTTTGCACTATTACTGGTTCCTAGAAGAATTGTAGAACTGGGCAACATTCAAACCATTTCAGGAGGCAGCATATTATCAAGAGCCAATGGTATTGAAAGAAGAAATCCAAGTTTGCACTGAAGGCAATGGAGAAGAACAAGGTTCCAGGAACTAATAAAATACCAACTGAGATGTATCAACAAACAGAGGCAGCAGTGGAAGTGTTCACTTGTCTACACCAATAACTTGGGAGGACAGCTACCTGGCCAGCTGACTGGAAGAGATCCATATTTGTGCCCATTTCAAAGAAAGATGGTCCAACAAAAGGTGGAAGTTATCAAGCAATATCTTTCATGTTGCATACATGAAAATTTTAGAAGATAATTTTAAAAAGTTGCAGCAATACATTGGCAGGAAACTGTCAAAAATTCAAGCCTGATTCAGGAGAGGACATGGAATGAGGAATATCATTTCTGATGTGAGACTGATCTTGGTTGAAAGCAGAGAATACCACAAATATATTTACCTGTGTTGTCCTGACAGTACGAAGGCATTTGACTATGTGGATAATAACAAATTATGGATAATGCTGCAAAGAATAAGATTTCCCACATATTTAATTGTGCTATACAGAACCTATATGTAGACCAAGAGGCAGTCATTCAAACAGAGCAAGAAGATGCTGTATGGTTTAAAATCAGAAAAAAATGTGCACCAGGGTGTGTCCTTTCCCCATACTTATTCGATCTGTATGCTGAGCAAATAATCTGAGAATACTGGACTATATGAAGAAGAATAGGGCTTCAGGATTTGAGGAAAGAGTAGTAACAACTTTTGATATTCAGATAATACAACCTTGCTTGCTGAAAATGAAGAGGACTTGAAGAATTTACTGATGAAGTTCAAAGATTACAGCCTTCAGTATGACTTATATCTCAACATAAAGAAAACAAAAATCCTCACAACTGGACCAATAAGCAACGTCATGATAAACGGAGGAAATACTGGTGTCTTCCAGGATTTTGTTTTCTTTGGATCACAGTTAACAGTCATGGAAGCGTCAGTCAAGGACTCATAGGACACACTGCATTGGACAAAGCTGCTGCAAAAGACCTCTTTAAAGTGTTAACAAGCAAAGGCATCACCTTAGGAACTAATGTGAGCCTGATCCAAACCATGGTATTTTCAGCTACTTCATATACATGTAAAAGCTGGACAGTGACTAAGGAAGACTGAAGACGAATTGATGCCTTTGAATTATAACGTTGATAACCATGGCCTGCCAGGAGAATGAACAAATCTGTCTTGGAAGAAGCACAACTAGAAGCAGAGATGGTGAGACTTCATCTCATGTATTTTGGACATGTTATCAGGAAGAACCAGTCCTTGGAGAAGGACATCATGTTTGATAAAGTAGATGGTCAGCGAAAAAGAGGAAGACCCTCAACAAGATGGATTGACACAGTAGTTTCAACAATGGATTCAAATATAGCAGTGATTTGGGATGGTGCAAGACTGGACAATGTTTTGTTGTACGTAAGGTTGCTGTAAGTTGGAATCCACTCAAAGGCACTTAACAACAATGATAATGGTGGAACTGTTGACCAAGGTAAGAAGTTGCAGATGTGTGTCCTTTTTTTATAATAACTGTGATCTTCAGTTAAGGTTTCTGGGTTGTACAAATGGTTTGTGCTCAACTGTTAATGTAAAGCTTTATGATTCAAACTCACCCACTGCCTCAGTAGAAGAAAGGCTTGCTGATGTGTTCCTGTAAAGATTACAGCAAGAAAACCCTCTGGGGCAGTTCTAGTCTGTACTGCATGGTATCACCATTATTCAGAATCAGCTAAATGGCAGTGGTTTATTTTTTGTATCTCTGTTGTGAAGAAACTAGTGTAATGTTGCTAAGATCTTACACTTGGATTCTGGGCAGGAGAGTTAACAATGCTCCACAATATAGGCTGTGTCTAAATTCTTGCCAGTGGTTTGAGGTTGCAGAATGTCTGTAAAGGAGGAGGTAATAAATATTGTGGACTTTGTGGGTTTCTGTACCAGTATGCTGATTTGCTCTGCAGCACAACAGCAGGCATAAATAATACGTAAACAAATGGACATGGCTGGGTTCCAATAAAACCAGAATTTGCATTTCACAGTCTTTCATGTCATGAACTATTGCTCTTTAAAAATATTTTTAACCTTTTAAAAATGTAAGAAACATGCCTAGCTCTTGAGCCATCATTTGCTGACCCTTGCAATACATGGAAGATGTTCACTTTATGTAACCTGAGGAACCAGCATAAATCTGTAATAGGCCCAAGACAAGACAGCTCCACTCCTGGAGAAGGTCATTTTGCAGACAAAGCACAGCATCATTTTTTATGGGCGACTTCCTTTCAACTGACTCCAAATAATATCTCTTAGGTGGTTTATGGTTTTTGCTCTTGCTCCTGGGTCAGCATTCTGCATTTGTTTGTGTTCTGGGTGTGTGAAACGTTTGAACAATTTGGGCCAAACTAGGAAGTCTCAAGGTCCTTTCTGTAGAAGATATCTTTCTGCCAGTGTCCTTGTTTTCTACATGATATATATGGTGAGAGTCATGTCTGCTGGGGAGGAGATGCTTTTGGATTGGAAAAAAGGTGTCCTATGGTATTTATTGCCATTGAGAAGGGCAAGCTAAGCCAATGAACGGGAGTGGGACCAGGGGTGCTTTCCTGTAACCCTTGCTTAGGTCTCAGAGAGTCTTCCAGAGTTGACGTATATGCATGTGTCTGTCTACCATAGCCTCTGTCCCTGATCTGAACTCTCCCACACTCAGTACTAAGGGAAAGGGGAAAGGGAAAGGCAGGTTCTGGTTTCTTTCCATAACGACATTTTGCTAACTGCAGATGAAAAACCAAAACAATGCAGATTATTTGTAGACCTTTTTCATTGTTGTTAATTGCCATGAAGTTGATCCTGGAATCATGGTGACCCATTACCCAGTGGCTGGAATGTTGTCATTGATGGAGTTTTCATTGAGTTTGCAAGTAGGTTGCGAGGCCGTTCTTCTCAGTTCATCTTAGTCTGCAAGCTCTGTTGAAACCTTTCAGCATCTTAGTAACTGACCAGTGAGTGGAGGTTGCACTCAAGGGATATTGGCCAGGAGTCAAATCCAAGTCTTCCACGTGGAAGGCGAGAATTCTACCACTATACCACCAGTGCCCCTAGTTCATTACCCACAACCACTGCCATCAAGTTGGCTCTGACTCATAGTGACCCCATAGGTCAGAGTAGAACTGCCCTGTAGAATTTCCAAGCAATGCCTGGCATATTTGAACTGCCAACCTTTTGGTTAGCAGATGGAGCACTTAACTCACTACACCACCAGGTTTTCCAGTTTTCAGCTAGTATAGATAAAACTCTAAAGGTCATACCTGTTTCGGGTTTCTGGATGACTTATTCTTGGAAATTTTGCCCCTAAAGTCGTTTTGTTTTTGTTTTTAACCTATTTTGGAAAATAAATCAAATGAGTTATTGGAAAAACATGACTTTGAATCATTAGAAACCAACTTGGTCCTATGAATTTTTAATTTTAGGAATATGTTTCTGGAACTCATTCCATATATAAACAAAGAGAAGAGTAACTCCAAGAAAAGATTTATGTGCTTTTTCTCTTTTAGTAAGCTATGTATTCCAACTCCCATTTGTCACACACAACCACATTATCTGATATTTATACTTTAAGACATATGAACTATCATTCACATATAGAGAAAGTTATTTTCTTAAAAATTCAAGGAGCAAAATCAGCTGTCAATAGGCTTTTAGCAGGAAAGTCAAGGATTGCTTGGAATGTGAGGGTGATGGAACATTTCTAGTAATATTTTAGACACTATTTGCAACACCTGTTCTAAACCAAATAAAATATTATATAAAACATGCGGATCAGCTTCTTCATCCTGTTCAAATCTGATGCATTATCACAGAAATACAGAATGCACACATATTCATATCATTATGGACACATGTGTTAAATTGATCATATTCCACAATCTGTCTAATCAAAAAGTTCTCAAGTAATTTTAGTCCTTGACATAATCCACTTCTCAGTTTCAGAACCTTTTAAAACTGTTTCCATGAATGCTGATTTATAGTCACCCATGTGTGAAAAATGAAGAATGGAATGAGAAACATTACTGGGCACTATAATGCAGAAGAGTCTCTCATTTCAAAACAAAACCAATATTTGGGTTTGCTTTGGCTGCACAACTGTACTTTTGCACAAGTGTCTTACTTGCAAGCACATGGTTCTTTTATGCAAAGGTTAAGAGCAGAGGCCACAGTCTGTGCTGATTTTATGGTTCAATTTTCAAAATTTGTAAGCTGTAAGGAAGAGATCATTCTAAAACAACTTCCACACGATGTTATTTGTTCTCATCACTTCAGAAAAATGTGCTTCATCGTAATCATTTGTTCTAGGTGGGTGTCACAAAGAACTGAGTAAATCCAAGCACAGTCTAAATAAGACAAAAGAAACAAATCATATCAAAGCACGGGGAGGCAAAGGATGACTCACCGGGGTGTGATCTGGCTGTGTCTGTTTCCATTTTAATGTATTCCTTCTTTCTATTCTCCATTAGACATCCTTCTCAATCTACAGTGTTTAGGAAATAAAGTCCAAGCAGCACTTCAAAGAAGAGGTGAGTTTGGAGGAGACCTCTAATACAGCTATATCAACAAACATTTTCTGGTAATCATTATGAGGGAGGAGTTATGGAATTGAGAAGGTATAATCATACAATGTCTGAAGACAAATTTATGCTAAGATACAAGCAGGCAGAAGTATGAAATATGTGAGAAAAATAGTGGGCAACTCGGCAAAAGACCTCTTTAATGTTTTAAAAAACAAAGATGTGATTTTGATGAGAATACTGTGCCTAACCCAAGCCATAATCTTTTCCGTGGCCTAATATGGACACGAAAATTGGACAAGGAAAAAGGTAGACAGAAGAATCGATGTGTCCAAACTGTGGTGTTGGTGGAGAGTATTGATTATGTAGTGGTCGGCAAGAAGAATGAACAAATTAATCTTAGGAAAAATACAACCAGAATGCACCTTAGAAGTGAGAATCATAGACTTGGGCTTACTTATTCTGAGTGTGTCAACAGGAAGGACCAACTGCTAGAAAAAAACGTTATGTTTGGTAAAGTAGAGGGTCAGCAAAAGTGAGAGAAGTCTTCAGTGAGAAGTGAGATGGGCTGATACAATTAGACAGTGATGGACTCAGACACACCAGAGGTAAAGAGACACAGGACACGGCAGTATTTTGTTCCATTACACATCAGGTGGCCGTGAATCAGTGTCTACTCAATGGCAGCTAGTAATGGCAAACTGCAAGGCTTTTAGAGCTCTCAGAATCTAGACAGGTAAACTAAGTGTGGGATACGGCCAGATATAACTCACATGGACCAGAGAGACTTGGAGCAGCCTAGAAAGCGTTTGTTGACTGAAGGGATTCAGATCCAATTTTTATAAAGTTAATGTACAAAAATATGACAGATTGGGGCAAAAGCATGCTCATGGATAGTGAACTTGCAACCTCTGAGCTAAGTGCTTAGTAGGAGAGGGTGTGTGTCAGTGATAGAACAGCACAGATGCACAGACAGACTGAACGCAGTGTGGCAAAGAAAGGCCTATCAGTCGAGAGTTCTGGCATCATTGTGGAACGACACCTCAAGATTACAATCAGAGAGTGGAGTCATCTAGCCAAGAGGGGGTGGGGGACAAATGTCTCAGGAATGTGAACAATTTCTTTCTTTTTTTTATCATTCTGGTATTCTTTTTTTTAATGGTGCTTTTGTCTGCTTTTATTATTCATATCCCCCCAAAATCAGGTATTCATACATGGGCTAATATCAAAATAGTATAAAAAAGATGAAAGAATTCCCAGGGTCCTAATTTGCATGCTGTTGTGTTTGGGTCTGTTTGTTCTCCTTAACACATTTGTGGAGGAAATGATTTTTCTTGCTGCAGACCCTTTGCATCTAGTGGACTGTAGGACACATGGAACAACGCTTTGGCATAGCTGCCTTAGAAAAGAGGATGACCAGCCTTCTCTGTCTTTAAAAAGAGATACTCGAGCAGGCATCTGAAGGCAGGATTGTTTTTAGATTATCAGTGGTCAGGGATGTCTTCTGTTGAAGCTACGGAAGATGAAGTGAGCAACCCGTGGTATGTCACATCCTGAAGAGTATGGGAGGCGTAGGGAAAAATAACAGTCTCCTAACAAATGAGAACTGAACTATGGTGTTGTTGTCAGGTGCTGTCCAATCTGTGCTGACTCAAGGTGACCCTCTGATCAAACACTGCCTGGTTCTGTGCCACCCTCACAGTCGTCAGGCTCGAGCCCATTGTGGCAAACGCTGTGCCAGTCCATCCTGTTGAGTGGCTTCCTCTTTGTCACTGACCCTCTGCTCTACCAGGCACGATGTCCTTCTCTAGAGATTGGCCCTCCGGATAACATGTCCAAGTTATGCTAAAAAGAGAAAAACTGCCGTCGAGTCGATTCTGACTCACTGTGGCCCTATAGGACAGAATAAAACGGTTCCATAGGGTTTCCAAGGAGTACCTGGCAGATTTGAACTGCCAGCCACTTGGTTAGCAGATGTAGTGTTTGACCACTACGCCACCAGGGTTTCCAGTTATGCTGAGCACGTGATAAGTGTTGCATAGATGATGAATGTATTAAGTATGATGGAAATCAGTCATGAAAGGAGATACCAAAGCAAAGCTTGGAAAGCAATTTTCCTCCTGTGGAAATGTCATTTTGTGGAAAGTGAAACATTTTTGAAACAGCAGGACTTGTATGCTTGGAAGGTGACATCGACTGGCTGTGCCCTGTCTCCCTTCTTGTGTTTGCCTTTAGTCGTCTTTTCTTTGTCTCCTCTCTGTTTTTGCCCAGTTATCCTTCCCCTTCTTCCAGTTGCTGCTGCAGTCAGCAGACTAGACAGAAATAGCAAGTGATTCCCACCCTCCCACTCTGCTTAGTTTTCTTAGCCAAGGTCTGGAGACCACCTTGAGGGGCAGCAGGGTAATTCAATTTCCAATCTCATTTCTTTCTTGGTCTCTTAGCAGAGACCTAGACTGGCAACAAGGCACCAATTAGGGAAACAAGAGGCTGAAGGAGAATAGAAGTTGGCTACTGTATTGCATGTGTGTGTTTTGACATTTAGTTTGAACTTCAACCTGGCCTGTGCTCCTCTGCAAGCTTTTAAAAAGAAATAAACTTTGTCTCATTACCATCAGATACAATGATGGGGGAAATGGGCTGGAAAAATCCTGAATCTTTTCTGAGCCCTATTTTGCTCTTACAAAGAGAAGGGCAAATTCTTTACCGCTGTGCCGTTCAGCTATTATGTTTAACAATCTAATTAGAAAGGCTGGGTAGCTGGTTCCCTTTGTAAAAGCTAAGACAGTGCACACAAGCAAAACCAATTAGACAGCTGTCGTTTACAGAGCTGAACTGCCCTCCAGTCAGGTTCTAATGAACGACCTACCACCCCACCCCTCCCTGCAGCCCCCTAGAGATGGGTTTTGTCCGTAAACTGGGCCAGATGACAGCGGCAGTGTGTTAGGGCCACCCCCTACCCTGGAAAGGGGGTTTGCAGTTACCTGCTCACTGGCATGCTGCGTGCAGCCTTCTCTGGGTCTCATCCTCAGGCCTGCGGGTCCTGCCCAAATCTAGGTGATGTCCTCCTTCTGGCCCATAATGCCTGCTCTGCTCCAACAGGTCAGACTTCTGCTAACAGGTGGCGATAAATCAGAACCATTGCTTTCACTTTTATGAATGTTACTTTCTGCCCACCGGGGACCTGCTTAACTTGAAACAGACCAAAAACTATACATTAACTGCATGCTTGCCATGCCTTTGTTTTTCAGCATGTATGGCTTAAATTAAGGCACACTGTGCTGAGCAGATTGCTCACTGAAAGCTAGTCATCTGTTTAGTGTTTCACATGTCCCACCAGGCAGTTGTGGTTATTCACAAGTCTATTAATTAAAAAGAGAACTCGTAAGGAACCTACTAAAGTGGGTTGATGAGCCCTGTAGCCACTTCCAAAAGATGAAAGATGTATCGAAGGGCACACATGCAAGGTCCTCTTCCTTCCCTCCCTGAAATCTTCTGATATCAGCAGTTATTGTCTGAACTCAGCTCGTGGAAAATGCTCCTGTCATCGCCACATGCAAGAAAGAGACTTTGTGTCAAGAATTGGAGTGATGTTGTCTAACTACGCTGAAGGAAGAGAGATTTGTGTCAAGGTTTCCGTTTTTCAAGCTCTATTTTCATTCAAGTAGTGACTCATTTAACAAATAGCTAACTATTTGAAATTGGGCCTTAACAGAAAATAAAAAGGATTTTTAAATTCTGAGAGGATAAAAAGAATGTGTTGTGATTATGAGCAAAATAAACAAAGGAAAAAACAAACCCACTGCCACTGAGTTGATTCCGACTCATAGTGACCCTTAGGGAAGAGTAGGACTGCTCCACAGAGTTTCTAAGGAGCACTTGGTAGATTTGAACTGCTGAAGTTTTGGTTACCAGATGTAGCACTTAACCACTAGGGCACCAGGTTGCTGACTGTGAATAAGGCGGGTACTAACAGGGATGACCTTTGCTGGTCAGTATCCATGTAGCATGTTGATACCAGGCCCACTTATATGCCACATGTTATAGAGCTTCCAGGAGCCTCACGGTAGGCAGGCCAGGCAGATAGCGGAAACTCAGGGCAATCCAAATCTGTGCTAAGACCTCAACTCTCTCTTACGAAGGCAAATGTAGATTTTCTGTGGTTTTCCTTTTACAGCTCAGTGAGTGCATTTGCTTGGGATGATCATTTTGGCCTATGGAGAACTCTGAGGATTTGCTTCAAGAACTTAGAGTTCATCTTTCTTTTTAAAATTTTGATCTCATTTTTCCCTCCTACTAAATTTTAATCTCATTTTTCCCTTGTTCTGTACTAAATAATTCCTTCTCCTCTTGTAGTGCATACACCCTCGAAACAGTTTTAGGCAGAGAGCCTGTAGTTCTCTTTCTTGGTTTCACTCTTCTGTTTGCTCTCTAACTCATGTATAACTGAGTTAGACACATTTTGCTTTCTTTAATAGTTGAGTCCCTTTAATTAATCTTTGGATTCATCTCTATTCCAACCTCCTTATGTTGGCCATAGTGTGGCATTTTAAATAAACTAATTTGTAGTGCATACATGGCTATAAAATTCACCAGTTATAACGAGGATATATATATATAGATATGTGCACATATGTCCAGATTTGTAGGCAACAACTTCTGGAAAATGCTACTTCTAGTCTCCACCCCAATCTTGTCTGCTCCAATCATGGAATCACAGAGGACAGAGTGGCATGCATCTTAAAGACCATGTGGTAACAGAGTCTGATCTACACATGTGGACAATGCACAGGCAGCTTTAACGTTGGCTCTAGTTACGTACGTTGTGTGCATGATCACAAAATCACCCTATATAAAAAAGAAAAACAAAAATGCCTTTAGTTTGGAAAAGCATAATAGAATCAAAATAGCTTTCCAGCTCCCTATTCGGAGCGTTCTATGTTGGATGCCGATGTAACAATAATTTCAGAATATCAGAGCAATTGCAACCAAACTAAACATGGATTATCTGTAAAACTTGTAGGTAAGTTCCACAGAGGAGGTTGAAAATGAACTGCAAAAGTATGTCTAACAGAATTTAAGAACAATCCTGTTGTGAAAACATTTTTGTGGTCCAGGTGATACATGCAGGGAAAATCACATCCTCTAAAAAGCTGTTCCTGAGTCCTGGTCACTGTATACCAGGGGGCCAGGTAAGGATGTGAGCAGTACCCAGCACCCACTCCACCAAGACCTCAAATATGCAGCTTGGTGGCACCGGGTTGTCTGGCCAACCACTCTCATTAACGCAGAATGAAATTGCACTGAAGCACTGATTGAGACGACGCCTCTAAAATAATGCCCAAGAGAAAAGGCCCGCAGGACCGGCCCTTATCTGAGGTCTGCACTCGCGCTCCCATTATCTGGGCAGTTGGCAACTGGGTGCTGGGGCCATGGGATTAAGACCTAAAAATAATTCGTTCTTAATCATGAGAAAGAGCACCAGGGATTTTTCTTGCCTCATGAAATGTGTTAATTCCCTGAAGTAAGAAATAATGAACAGGATACAAAGTGGTAGGCACAACAGGGTGTGGGAGCAGGGGATTGTACAGGTGCCCCTCTTACAAAAGTCTACGCCAGAAGCAAGCCACTATACATGAAGGACGACTTGAAGTCGCTGCATGTTATACCAGCCTTTCCATTAACAGATTGAAGTCGGGACGGGATTAGGTAGGGGGAGGGCAGAATGAATTGGATGAAATAGTGATTGATTGGAGAAGGGCTTTAAATTTTCTTTCTGCTTACAGCTGGAATTAACACTGGGATGAAGTTAACCCCTAAAAGCTGTCTTCTAAACAGAGAGCCTTAAGACACCAATCACGTTTATCCTATAAGGGAATCCAGCTCCCCTTGAAAAACCAGTCCGCCAAAGTGACACCTTGTTCTGGCTGGGGAAGAAACCTGTTGTACTTAATCCATTTTGCCTTGAAAGAATCTGAATTGAAGGCAGCTCCTGAGGCCAGAAATGACTCTATGAACTGTGCTTCCTTGAACAAAATGATCCCAGAAATCATCCTAGCACAACAGCACCTGTAATATAGCCCAGCACATACCAAAGCGCACTGCCATCAAGTCGATTCTGACTCAGAACAACCCCATAGAACCGAGTAGAACTGCTCGGTTTCCAAGGAGTTTTCAAGGAGTGCCTGGTGGATTCAAACTGCCGACCCTTTGGTTAGCAAACATAACACTTAACCACTACCCCACCAGGGTTTCCGGCACATGGAGGTGCTCAGTTAATACAGAGTGAATGAGTGAATGATTTAGTTCTGACTTTCAGGTACATTAGACTTCCTTTGACCTGAGCCTCTACCCAGAAACCTGAAAACACGTTTCTTTGAACGCTCTAGTATGTCTGTTTCAACTGTAGCTCTTTCTTCCTTTCTTTTCAGACTTCTAATCCATTTTTGGAAACAGTGGTTGTGTAGTGGGTTAAGTGCTATGTCTGCTAACCAAAAGGTCGGCAGTTCAAATCCACCAGGCACTCCTTGGAAACTATGGGGCAGTTCTACTCTGACCTATAGGGTCACTATGAGTCGGACATGACTCGATGGCAGTGGTTTAGTTTTTTGTTTGTTTAAGTCCATTTTTGTCATTTGTAGACAAAATGTAAAGGAGATAATCTTCAAAGAAACCACATTGTTTGATATAAGAAAAGTCTTTCCAAGCCTTAAGAGGGCTTCCTCTCTTGTTCTGCTTTATCAGCTCCCCTCAGAGCATGTTCTAGAACAGCTCTAGAACTCCAAAAAAAGCATGTTCATTGTAAAAACTGGACTAAACCAGATGCAGGCAGTGATACGATGGCCAAGATGCTGCCAGCACGTAGTGTCTGGGTGGTACTCAGCACCAGGTCTGGCAGGTGAGCCAGAGTCTCCCAGGTGTGCCAGGTGATTCCCAGATTCTGAACATCTGCTTTGGATCAGTGCTTCTCAAATTTTAACACACACAGGCACCTCCACACCCCACCCCACCCCCCCACCAAGGGACTGTTTACGTGGGTATGAGGTGGGCCCCGTGCCCCATGCTGCAAGTCTAATTTTCTAGGTGCCAATGACTCTGCTGGTCCACAGACCATGCTTGGAGCAGTCAAGGCTCTAGACCCCTTAGACTAGAGCAAATGGGTATATGTGAGGACAAAGCCAGACTCTATTTCACTTCCACTGTCATATCACAACCTTGCCATAGTTACAAAGATTCATCAAGCAACGTGGTGATGGAAGCTGAAGACTTTGGCACCAACACTCGTTGAAACTCTCTGGGTTACTGTCCTTTGAGGATGCTGGCTTCTCAGTCTAAGTACACGATACACCTTGTAATTGCTTCACTTTGCTCACCGTTACACTTTTACATGTGCTCACCCACTCACCTACACCCCCACAGCCACCTGCAACCCTCACAGCAACTATACAGAAGCTCTCACGGCCTTAGACTGTGCCCAGGAATTGTGCACGACACACATGTAGAAGTAGAAACCACAGCTCATAGGCTGTGGTTTGTTTCTTTGAGAACTGTGTCAACTTTTTCCAAAAGCTTGGCAATCTGCAAGAGTTTTAAGTACTTGCCAAGAAAACACACAAATATCTGAATTATTAAAAAAAAAAAAAAATACACATGGTTTCTTTGCTTAATTACTTGTTTCCAAGTGGAATTTTTTGTGAAATCAAAGAATCAACAACCACAAAAACAAATAATAGAAACCTACAAAAGGTTGAATTAACGAGTAATCACAGTTTGCAAGAGGGTGTTTATTGCATACAGTGAACTCATTTTGAGGGGTACTTCAGATCTGAGTGGCTTCGTGTCTGTTGTGTCACATGGAGTGGTAACAATAAGTAGGGTGGTAACGGTAAGTCTAAGAAAGAACTAGTATGTTGAAGAGAGAACTAGCCCAAAGTGTCTGTGGGAAAGGACTTGCTCCTGGTGTTTCAGGACCACGATGGGGATTGTCACTTCCTTCTAAAGTCTTGGATTATTCACAAAGCCCTCTTTCATTCTCCCCCCAGCCCTGAAGTCTTGTTCAGCAACAATGTACAGTGGGTTGCAACATGTTGCTTAAGTTCTCCAGTTCACAGAGGTCAGTACATATGCGTTGAACACTTACCAGGTACAGGGCTCAGTCTGTGACTACAGGTAGTCCAGCTGGTGTCTCTGCGTTGAAAAACTTCCAATGTCAACAGCACAGTGACTTGGGGAGAGGAAGACAGTGACTGGGTGTTAGTGAAGGCACTGGCCTTCTACATCACCCACACACTGAGAGGCGCCTCAAGTGGGCAGTTGGGGTTTACTCAGACCTAGAGTATTGCCTTTCCAAGCTACACGCTCACACATAAACTCACTTTGCTTCAAAATGTCGTTACAGTGAATTATCACATGAAAACCTCCCTGATTTTGACAAAATTGGAACAAGTGGTAGAAAACTAAAAGGTCAGAAGAATCCTGTATGACAGACCTTAGCTGGCCTGGTATAGATTTCTTCAAAGGCCTCATTTTGCTTACCACTCTAGCCAAGATGATGTGTCTAAATTGTTTAAGCTGGGCATCAATTTTAATGAATGTGACCTCAGCTTTTCAAGGTGTTTGGATCTGGGAACACTTAAAGTACATCTGTTATTATTTTGGTTGTGCTGAATTTCGTATTTTATAAGGTTTGATTTCAAGAGGGGCTGTTGGAGAAAATGTGGAGGTAAGCTCTTGTCACTCTGCTCTGATGGAGTTTTTAGGTATGTTTCTCTAGTTCTTATCCTTTGGTATTTCTTGTTTCTGTAAGTTTACTTCTAGCAGTGATGTTGCACTGAGGTTTTACTTTAGAATTTAGATCTCTTTCCTTTGTGATAAAACTAAATGTCAAATTGTCTCATTGGCTTAGTTTTTACTCAACTTATCATGCTGTCTGGCCCCTAATTTCTTAAAAATATTGTACCTACATATCATTTTCAACTAGTTCTCTATGGAGAAAAATTTACAGAGAATTGAACCTGCTACCTGGGAGCTTAAAGTTTGAAAGTGACAGGAAGAAAATGAAAAACTACTACCGAATGTACGTATATGGGGCTAAGTATACAGGGGAAGCTAAGCCTAGGCTGGAAGGACAAACAGATTGGGTTCTTGTCTCTTTCCACCTCTCCCCCAAGTTGTCACTCAGCCATTTCTGTCACTTATGTACCTGTTCTCTCTACATCTATCTATTCATTTGTACATTTGTCTGTTCGTCCATCCATCCATCCATCCATCCATCCATCCATCCATCCATCCATCCATCCATCCATCCATCCATCCATCCATCCATCCATCCATCCATCCATCCATCCATCCATCCATCCATCCATCCATCCATCCATCCATCCATCCATCCATCCATCCATCCATCCATCCATCCATCCATCCATCCATCCATCCATCCATCCATCCATCCATCCATCCATCCATCCATCCATCCATCCATCCACCCATCCACCCATCCACCCATCCACCCATCCACCCATCCACCCATCCACCCATCCACCCATCCACCCATCCACCCATCCACCCATCCACCCATCCACCCATCCACCCATCCACCCATCCACCCATCCACCCATCCACCCATCCACCCATCCACCCATCCACCCATCCACCCATCCACCCATCCACCCATCCACCCATCCACCCATCCACCCATCCACCCATCCACCCATCCACCCATCCACCCATCCACCCATCCACCCATCCACCCATCCACCCATCCACCCATCCACCCATCCACCCATCCACCCATCCACCCATCCACCCATCCACCCATCCACCCATCCACCCATCCACCCATCCACCCATCCACCCATCCACCCATCCACCCATCCACCCATCCACCCATCCACCCATCCACCCATCCACCCATCCACCCATCCACCCACCCACCCACCCATCCATCCATCCATCCATCCATCCACCCACCCACCCACCCGTCCGTCCACCCATCCACCCATCTGTCCGTCCGTCCGTCCATCTGTTCATCCACATGTCCATCCCTCTGCACAAAAAGTGCACCGAAAGAACCATAGAACAGATAAGTAGTTGAATTTTGTAATATGTGATAAGCTTTCTTCTAGTCTCGGATATTGTTTATCTGACTTTCCTAGCCCCTGATTGAAATAGTCTATGTATCTGTCTGTAATTACAACTGGCGGGTTTCTTTTACTAGGTACTATATGACAAAACCAGATCAGTTAACTAAAGGATTAGACAAGAAAAACAATAGCTTAGCGAAAACAGTGAAAAGAATATTTTATTCAGGTTACTGTATATTATACAATTTATTATTCAGTAAATCCCCAGGTTATGAACATACAATTTATGGACAATATGTACTTACCGCATGTTAATGTTATGTAAATTTGTCCTCATCTTGAAATGTCTGAACCAACACTCCTACTAGCAACAAATTCATTATAATTCTCACTTGCCATACATGAAATTTTTAAATCATTGAAAAATCTTCAGGTCTTTTCTGGCACTAAAGTAAGGGTAAGTAAGAACTGCATACACCTGTTCTGACTTACCTGCAAACCTAACTTAAAGATACACTTAGGAATGGATCTCCTTTGCAACCTACGGACTGCGTGTTCTGTTAGCTTGGGTATGATGGGGGAGTTGCAACATTAATTTTGATTTCTTTAGCCTCACTAAGCACATTATGTACACTCTTGGCTGGTTTTGGTTAAGGAATTAGCCTTTCTCCTGACTTGGTCAAAGTTGTGAATCTTGGGTGGCTCGATTTCTGCTGAAATTCTTTTTCTCCCATTGAGGGGCGTGTTTTCTTGCCTCCCAGTCCTTGTTACTCTCTGTGTACGATCCTCAGGCTGTCTACCTTCGCTTCAGTTCCAAGAGTTTGTCAATAGTGTACCTTTGGGAATGGTTCTGCTCTGTAAGGCATGTTGTTCATGTTGTTAGTTGCCGTCAAATTGGATCCAGCTTTAGCAACCTTGTGAACAACAGAATGAAATGCAGCTTGGTTCTACATCATCTTCATGACAGTTGGTGTGTTTGAGTCAAAAGTTGCAGCTATGGTGTCAGCCTGCCTCACTGAGAGTCTCCCTCATTTTCATTCACCCTCCGTGTCACCAGTCATGATGTCCTTCTCTGGTGATTGGTTCTTCCTGATGACATGTCCCAGTAAGTAAGCCAAAGTTCCGCAATACTTAATTTTTAAGGAGCATTCTGGTTGTATTTCTTATAAGACTTATGCATTTGTTCTTTTGGCAGTTCACAGTATATTAATTTTTTTTTCCCAATACTACATGCTGGATGCCTGATCTATTGATATGTACCTCTGGCAGTAAGGTCTTAGCTGCCCCGTGCTGCCTGTCTCACCTCTCAGGCTCTGGACTTAGCACAAACAGCCTCAGCTATGCTGCAGTTTGCTTTCCATGTCTTTGCTAGTCTGTGAAATAGAAGAACTTTCTCTCTCTCTCTTTTTTTTTTCAATATGCTTTTTGATAAGAAGAGTAACTTCCTGAAGGGAAGACAGATGTTAATCAACCAGTAAGCATGGTATGCACCCGATTATAGCAAGCAAAGCAGGCGTTGATTTAATTGTGTTTATTTACTAATCTGTAGTAACAATTTCAGATACGGTGAAAATCATGTGAAATTGTACACCACAGATCAGCAAGTAACTACAGTTCAGCCTGTGCATATCTTACTTATTGAGTAATCTGTCCTTAGACTCAGTTGAAAGGAGACCCTCCACTGGATACAAACAAGGACGCTAAGGCACTGCCCTGTGATACTGTAAAACATTCTCAGTGATGCTGAGAGCTTAGATGTTGATTATTTCCGTGTTCATCCCCATTGTTGTATGGCTCTGACTTTATTCAGTTTCCAAAAAACAAACCTCTTGCTGTCAGATCAATTCTGACTCATAGTGACCCTATTAGATAGAGTAGAACTGCTTTGTAGGGTTTCTAAGGCCATATTTTTTTATGGAATCAAGACTACCACATGTTTCTCCCAAGGAGTAACTGATGGGTTTGAACTGCTGAACTTTTGGTTAGCAGCCAAGCACGTTAACTGTTCTACCACTAGAGCTCTTTTACTCAGTTGAAAAGCTGTTTATACTGTTTCAGACCTATCTCACAAAGTTCCCTTAGTTCTACCAGTTGTTTAGCCGCCTGAGTCCTATCCATTTCTGACCCAGGTTCTCCCACGTTGCTTTCCTTGGGTTTCTGTGCTCAGGTCAGGCTCTGCCCTATCGCCATTCCAGTGATACAAGGACACTTACTGATACAAGCTATTTGACTCATGTGGCGGCATTGGTGGTTGAGTGGCAGAATTCTCATCTTCTGTGCATCAGACCCAGATTCTATTTCTAGCCAATGCCCCACAAGCAAAGCAACTACCCATTTCTCATCAGAGACTCATGATACTGAAGAGGTTCCAGTGGAACTTCCAGAGTGAGACAGACTAGAAAAAAAAAAAAAAAAACCTGGGGATCTACTTTAGAAAATCAGTCAGTGACATCCCTGTGGATCATGACTTTCAGTCTGCAACTGATCGTAGGAATAGCAAAGGACCAGGCAGCATTTCACTGCATTGTGAACGGGGTCGTCACGAGTTGGGCAAACTGAACAACAACTGATAATAACAATAGCTGTCTGGCTCCCAGTTCAAAGCCCTTTTCTGTTGTCTTTCTTTTGCCTAGAACATGTTTTCTGTTGCCCTACTTCCTCTGAAATGGAAAAGAGCTATGGATGAATATTTCACTAGCTCTTTGTGGAGAGCTATGTGTTTGATTTAAGTACATGTAATAGGAACTAGATCTTTGTGTTCCAAGTGTTTTATACCTGATGTTTTCATTTTGGTTTGAGATATTTCTTTTTTTTTTATTTTTATTTAACATAACTGAGTGAAAATGTACATTCCCTTATAAATTTACATGCCCACCTATATGCAGCTTCCACTGCTCTCCCTGTCCGGTGACAGCACAATGTTCCTCTCTGTTCCATACATGTCTCATTCTCCCAACAGCCTCCTTTCCCCTCCTGTCCATCCACTCCCCTTCCTCCAGCAGAGGTCAGCAAGATGATATCCTATAGATGTATAGAACCATAAAGTGCTTCCAATACATGGTCCCTCTGCATTGCCAAGTCCAATCCATTCCTGTCCAAAGAGTGGACCTTTGTTATAATTTATGGGAAAGGGCAGCATCAGGGCTGGGGGCCATGCTCTGAGAGGAACCCCCAAACCGCTGGACCATCAATTGCGGTCTTTTAGTGGAGATCTCATGATGCACTTCTTTTTATTCTTGTGTTGCCAGTGAGACTCCTCTCTGTGAGCTCCATCGTGGCTGTCACTGGTGGTGGCCGGGCACCATCCGGTTCTTCCTGTCCCAAGTCGATGTAGGCATCCACTCTTGTGGGTCTCTCTGTCTTCTCAGTTGTCTTTACCGCATGTCATTTTGGTCCTCGGTGAGCATCTGTTCCTGCTGAGTTGGGACCATTTGCTGTGTCCTCGGATGGCAGCTTAGCAGCTTTTAAGACCCCAGAAACCACTCACCAATGTGGGGTGCAGAGAGCTCTCTTAGCAAAATGCTAGTTGTGCCAATTGGCCTGGAATTCGTCTAAGAGCATGGTCCACCGCCCCCCGCCCCAGCTACTCTATCCTTGCAGTATTGAGTTAAGATGGAAGGAGTACTCAAGTTATGCTGAAGTCCACTGAATGTTGTTCTTGTTTCTAATGTATGCTATCACCGCTTTCTCCCAACTAGATTTCTAGTAACTATCTAAACTAAACCCTCCCCCCTCACCCTCCCTCCCTCCCCTCCCTTGCAGCTGTCAAAGAGTCTTTTCTTCTATACACAAGTCTGTTTTTGAGATCTTATCGTAGAGGTCTCATACAGTATTTGTCCTTTTGTCGCTGACTACTTTCACTCAACATAATGTCTTCCAGTTGAAACCACGTTAGGAGATGTTTCCTGGAATCATCATTATTCTTTATCATTGTGTAGTGCTCCATTGAGTATATGTACCATAGTTTACCTATTCATTCTTCTATTGTTGGCCATCTGGTTTGATTCCATCTTTTTGCTATCGTGGACTGTGCTGTGATAAACATTCTGGTGCATGTGTCCGTTGGTGTGAAAGGCCTTGATTCTGTAGGATATATTCCAAGTAGTGGAATTACTGGGTCAAATGGTATATCGATATCCACTTTTTTAAGGAAGCGCCAGATTGCCTTCCAAAGAGGCTGGACCATTTTGCAACCCCACCAAGAGTGTAGGAGGGTTCCACTTTCTCCACAGCCTCTCCAGCATTTGTTGTTTTGTGTTTTCTGGATCATAGCCAATCTTGTTAAGGTGAGATGGTATCTCATTGTTGTCTTGATTTGAATTTCTTTAATAACTAAAGATCGTGAACATGTCCGCATGTGTTTTTTGGCTGCCTGGATCTCTTCTTTAGTGAAGTGTCTGCCCATCTCCTTTGCCCATCACTTAATTGGATGGTTTATCTTCTTCTTATTGATATTCTTATAGATTATGGAGATCAGGCTTCGGTCTGACATAGAGTTGCCAAATATTTTTCCCATTCTGTGGGTGTTCTTTTAATTCTATTAATGAAGTCTTTGGATGAGCAAAAGTGTTTGATTCTTAATAGTTCCCATTTATCTATTTTCTCTTCTATTGATTGAGGTTTCTTTGACAGATTTTGGAGTCTGTCCATATTGTGTATTAAAACTTCCATTGTTTTTCCTACCTTTTCTTGGATGAGCTTTATCGTTTTAGGTTTGATATTTAGGTCTTTTATCCAGTTGGAGTTGGTTTTTGTATAAGGTGTAAGATATGGATCTTGATTCAGTTTCTTGCAGATGGATAACCAATTTTGCCAGCACCATTTGTTGAAGATACTGTTTTTACCCCAGTTTAATGTTTTAGGGCCTTTGTCGAATATCAACTGTTCATAGGCAGATGGTGTCATCTCTGGGGTCTCAATTCTGTTCCATTGATCCATCTGTCTGTTCTTGTACCAGTACCAGGCTGTTTTGACCACTGTGGCAGTGTAGTATGTTCTAAGGTCAGTTAATGAGAGGCCTCCCAGTGTGTTCTTCTTCTTTAGTAGTACCTTACTTATCCAGGGCTTCTTCCCTTTCAAACAAAATTGGTGATTTGTTTCTCCACCTCATTAAAAAATGATGCTGCAACTTATATTGGGATTGCATTATACAAGTAGATTGCTTTGGGTAAAATAGACATTTTCACAATGTTAAGTCTTCCTATCCATGAGCAGGGTAGGTTTTTCTGTTTATCTAAGTCTCTCTTAGTTTCTTGTAGAAAGGGCTTGTAGTTCTCTTTGTAAAGGTCTGTTGTTTCTCTGGTTAGATTAATTCCTTGGTACTTTATCTTCTTAGGGGCTATCGTAAATGGTATTGATTTAATAATTTCCTCCTTAACAGCCTCATTGTTGGTATGAGATATTTCTAAAAATGGTCTTTTGTTGAACTATGTGGGAAAATCTAAAAGATATAACCAATCCAGAATGAACCAATCAATGACCACATTTTCCTCAATTTTAGAATTGATCTATAAGAAAGAAAAATAGGTTAAAAATTACTCTGAGTTTGGAATCTACACTAACTGTGACTCAGGGCACATTTCTGAAACTTGCCAGTCTCTCTGTTTCCCCGTATGGCAAATGGAGATGACACTACTGTCAACTTTTCATTGAGATGCTACTGGGCTAAAAATACTTCCACACTGCTTAAAAATGTGAACTCACTGTTAACATTATTATTTGTTAAAGCATGCAGTAGTTTTTCTCTGGGATTGGTCTTTACGTACATGTTAAATTGTTAAGTAGTTATATATTTTACTTAAGTATTTGGTATCTAGTGTCGTGCTTCATGAAAATCATATACCTATCATTTTTTTTAAATGTTGACTAAGTTTAAACTGTTTTATTCAGATCTAAATGGCCGTTTATAAAATGCTAGCCTAGTCCCTAGATTTAAAGCACTGAACACTAATGACCGAAGACTGCATGAGTTGTGGAATAATATCAAGGACATCATACATGAAGAAAGGAAGACAAGAAAGAAAAGACCAAAATAGATGTCAGAAGAGACTCTGAAACTTGCTCTTGTACATCAGGTAACTAAAGTGAAAGGAAGAAATGATGAAGTAAAAGAGCTTAATAGAAGATTTCACAGGGTGGCTCAAGAAGACAAAGTATTACAATGACGTGTCCAAAGACCCAGAATTAGAAAGCCTAAATGGAAGAACACACTCAACATTTCTCAAGCTGAAAGTACTGAAGAAAAAACTCAGGCTTCAAGCTATAGTATTGAAGGATTCGGATCCAACTCAATGGCACTTGGTTTAGCTTATAGACAAAATACTGAATGATGCAGGAAGCACCAAAAATGATGGAAAAAATACACAGTGATTACACCAAAAAGAGTTGATCAATGTTCAATCATTTCAGGAGGCAGTATAGTCATATGATCCAGAACTGATAGGAAGGAAGGAAGAAGTTCAACTTGCACTGAAGACATTGGAGAAAAACAAGGCTCCAGGAATTGAGAGAATACCAACTAAGACATTTCAACAAATGGATACAGTGCTGGAAAGGATCACTTATCTATGCCAAGAAATCTGGAAGACAGCTACCTGGCCAACTGACTGGAAAAGACCCTTATTTATACCTATTTCAAAGAAAGATGTTCCAACAGAATGCAGACATTATTAAACAATACCAGTAACATCATCCAAAAGTGAGCTTTTGCTGAAGATCATTTAAAAGCGGTTGTAGTAGTACATCAACAGTGAACTGTCGTGTTCGAGTAGAATTCAGAAGAGGTGGTGAAACTAGAGATATCATTGCTGATGTCAGATGGACCCTGCTTGAAAGCAGACACTACCTGAAAGAATTGACCTGTGTTTCATTGACTATGCAAAATTCAGCTATGTGGATCGTAACAAATTATGGATGAGATTGAGAAGAATGGGGATTCCAGAACACTTAATTGTGCTCATCAGGAACCTGTATGTAGATCAAGAGGATGATGCATGTTTTAAAATCTGGAAGCGTGTGTCAGGATTGTATCCTTTCACTATACCTATTTAATTTATATGCTGAGCAAGTAATCCAAGAAGCTGGACTAGATGAAGAAGAACATGGAAAGAGGATTGGAGGAAGACTTGTTAACAACTTACATTATACAGATAACACAACCTTATTTGCTGAAATTGAAGGGGACTTGGAGCATTTACTCATGAAGATCAAAGACCACAGACTTCAGTAGGGATTACACCTCAACATAAAAACCAAACAAACTAATCCAAACCTGTTGCTGTCAAGTTGACTCATACTATAGTGTGCAACTGCCCTGTAGGGTTTCCAAGGAGCACTTGGAGGATTCTAACTGCCAGCAGTTTGCTTAGTAGCCACCAAGGTTTCCCTCAACATAATGAAAACCAAAATCCTCACAACTGGACCAATAAGCAACATCATGACAGATGGAGAAAATATTAGAATGTTCAAGGATTTCCTTTTACTTGGATCCACAGTCAATGCCCATGGATACAGTCATCAAAAAGTTAAGAGTACTGCATTGGGAAAATCTGCTGCAAAAGAGCCCTTTAAAGTGTTAAAATGCAAAGATGTTACTTTAAAGACTAAGGTGTGCCTGACCCAAGCCATGATGTTTACCATCACCTCATATGCATGCAAAAGCTGGACAATGAATAAGGAAGACTGAAGAAGAAAGGACACCTTGGAATTACAGTTTTGGTACCATGGACCACCAGACAAGTGAGCAAATCTGTTGTAGAAGAACTACATCCAAAAGCAAAGATGGTGAGACCTTGTCTCACATACTTGGGACATTTTATCAGAAGGGATCAGTCCCTGGAGAAGGACATCATGGGTCAGAGGGTCGGCAAAAGGAAGGAACACGGTGGAGTGACACAGAGGCTGCAACAGTGAACTGAAGCATGACAATTGTGAGGATGGCACAAAATGGAACAGTATTTTACTCTGTTGTACATAGTGCAATGAGTGGAAACCAACTTAACAGCGCCTAACAACACTATCTAAAATTATCCAAGAAAGTTTTGACCTTATTCAGGTTCAAACACACAAAAAGAGCAAGAGTAAACAAACAAGTCTCCTTGATAGAATCTGGCACTTCTTGTGACACACTTTAGGTACCTACATACAATATTGGAAAATGTGGTCTTTAAGATACTAAGACAAACTAGGAAGAAAGGCCTGGAATCTAGAAAATCAGTGAAATCCTATGGGACACAGAAGAACACTGGCCAGGGTATTGCTGGAATATAAACTACCTACATTGGCAGGCACTCCAAACACACAGTAGCTGCAATAATGGACTTCAGTACACCAGCAGTCATGAAGATGGTACAGCACCAGGTGATGTTTTGTTTGGTTGTAAGTGGGTTTACAACAGACCTGACAGCAGCTAGCAATAACAGGCTTTAAAATAACTGTTAAGGTAGACTCTAGAATATCTGGGCCTGCCCAAAGATTTCATGATTCAAAAAATCTATACCTCTTCATTTTATGTGTATCAAAGCAAACCCACTGCTGTCAAGTTGATTCTGACTCATAGCGACCCTGTAGGACAGAGTAGAGCTGCCCCATAGAATTTCCAAGGAACACGTGGTGGACTTGAAGTGCTGGGCTTTGGATTAGCAGCCATAGCACTTAACCACTATGCCACTAGGGTTCAAGTAAGCTTTAAAATGTGAGGGTCAATAGCAAAGAAAGTAGCAAACATCTTTACACACCCAAATTCTGTATAAACTCAAAACCTTGGCATGTATACAGTGCTTTCAGGTTATAGTGTCTTTTTCATTTGATCTTCACAATACACCTGAGGGGCAGTCTGTTGTTCTTTCAATACCCCGTTTACTAGTAATAGCTAGTACGTAACTACTACCCAAATATCTTGAGTTCTACTCCTCCTTAGAGCCCAAAAAAGAAACACGTCATGAACTTTCTTTATAGTCTGTTACTTAGAATTGTCCATGTTCAGCCTTATTTCTAGGAATATGCTGAGTTATTCTAAATTACACAGAGGCCATCCTGTTATACCTTAATCTTTTTAAGGGTGCTATCAAGTTTTGAAGTGATTCTGTCTGGTTGCTTCTATTAGGCTTCCGTTTGCACTACTCTTGACAGAAGCTACAGGCACTGACTTGAGTATTCTGGTGTTACAAGAACAGGTTTTTCCAAAGGATCTGGTCATTTTAACAAGTGAGGATTAGAGTGTAGTAATTTGTGCTTTGGTGCTTAGAAAGTTTATTTTCTGTGCTGTTCTGCTCCCTTTACAGCTAGCCACCTGAGTGTTGGGCAGAGCTGTCAGGGTGTTTTTAGAGCTTGGGTTTGGTACTTACACTAAAGATGTTGGGCAGACAGCAGGAAGGACTTGATTCACAGCAAATTTAATGCAGTATTTTCTGGTCATAAAAAAAAAAAAAACTAATGACTTTTGCATACTGATTTATTTTATTAGGTAATTTTAGACTCTTCACCAGGCATCATTAAGGTTCACATGAATATATCCTTTTATTAAATGCCCACTCATACAAACTTTGGACAAGGGACATGTAGTCAGTGTGTATGATTTCCATGTGGACGTCTCACTGTCTTCGACCCTTGAGTTTCCGCATGATTGTATGATAGAAATAAGCCTTGCTTTTCTTTTTATGTACATGATTGTTGCGGAAAGAGGACATGCTGACATAATTCTTCTTCCCCAGGCAGTCTGAAATGTAGTCATCAGTCTTCTGCAGTGCATAGCTCACAGGCTGTGGAAGTTTATTTCTGAAAGGACCCAGCATTTGTTTTTGTTGAATTTTGCAATTCATTTTCATTACACACTCGTATATGGTTCTTATATGGTTCATATATGGTTCATATATGGTTCTTATTGTCGGTTTATTGTATCCATTCATAACATACTTTTTTTTGTTCTCCCTCCAAAATGTTACTTCCATGTTCTTCTTCCTTCTCTCTCATTTGCACTTTTCCCTGTGAAATATGTGTGATTTTACATGTGTAAATTCTGATACTGCCATATTGCTTGAACCACTCACCCTGAAACCAGCAAACCTTTTTACAATTAAGAATTGCTTTAAAGAATTCAGATTCAGGCTGGCAGTGTAGGGGAGGGGGTGCTTTCCAATTACTGTTTCTCATCAGCCTGACCACCCTAAGCCATTAAGCCACTGTAATCGTTTTGCTAATTTGATTTCCTGCACATAAACAACCTTTGCTGTGCTTTGAAGTTCTCAAAAAAGGTATGAGGAGTTTCGAATTGCAATAATTCAACTCCAAGCATAAAGCTAGTTCTTTTTTTTTTCTTTAATAAATCAGTAAAACAGAAGTTAATTAAAGGGTAAACAATGGTCAGCATTGTGGCTGAGAGACTCAGAAAAAGAACCTTTGAAATTCTTTGTGTAATGGATCTTACCTGATTCTGCTCAGAGCAGTGTGGGGTTTACTGAAGGATCACGTTACTGAGCTCTTTCTCCTCTTCCTCTTAAAAAAGAGACACAAAAACAACAACAGATGCTTGTATTTTTTACTTACCAAGTTGGGTACTGGCTTTGGAAGCCCAAGCCTCGTCCAGTAGCCTTTTCCCAGGGTAGCCTGTCCCTAGCCAGCCCCAGTGAGGGCAGACTGGTTGGAGACCAGTGTAGTGGGAGTGTGGGTACAGAAGGGTTGTGCTCTCCTAGCCCCTCTGAGAAGACTTCCGGGCAGTGTGATTAGCACCAGAGTAGGTGACACAGAGGGCAGTCTTCCCTTAGCCGTGATGTAGCCAACCACTCTCCTGGCTCCTGCTGAGAAAGGCAGGGCTCTGCTCTCAGCCTCAGTGACAGAGCTCGCCCTCACTGGAGGGCTGGCTGAGAACGGGTAGAGCTGGGGAGATGTGGACAAAAGAGCTTCAAGAACAGAGTGCCTCCAGACCAACCCCATTATTTTTGATCTCGGAGAGAATACAAAGACAAAGTATGCTAGGCGGCAAGGCGAAGCTTCCAGTACTGCTGAGAGGGGAACTCACGCAAACCTCCTTCTCTGTCTGGGCAGGATGACTGACTCCTGTATGGAGCCCTGCAGCTTCACTGGTTTTTTTTTTTTGGCAGACCTGCTGCTATTAGAAAATTAAATATTTTGCTTCAGATGTAAAAATCCAAAAATTCGTAAAGTGATGTTCCATCTTCACCCACGACACTGTGCTAATAGGTAAACACACTGATCAATGATGCCTGCTGATCAGTCAACGGCCCAGTTACCACTGTGCATGTGGTGTGTGTGGTTTGTATGCAGTGGAGTATGTGTATGTGTGTGTGCGTAGTGTGGTATGTCTGTTGGTGTGTTGGTAGTGTGTGTGGTATGATATGCGCGTATGCATGTGGTGTATCTGGTGTGGTGTGTGTAGTATTTGTGGGTGATGTGTGTGTATATGCACGTGTGTTATCTGTGGTGTGTTTGTATGTGTGAATGTATATGTATATGAGGAGTCTGTGAGGTCCCTGTGATACTCAAGTTCTAGTCCTGGTTTGTGCTCAGTTGCTCACCCTTTCAAGACACAATTAATTTCCTCTTTGAACTTATTGTTGATAATTGTTTTCACTAATGAAGGCATACTGGTTAAAGGAGCAATTTTGTTACCTGTTATTCATTTTAATATCCATTATCTGGCATCCTGTTTGTCCCAGTGGATCCTGAACAACCTAAACCCTGCCAATATGAGTCCGTGATAAAATCAGTTCATTTTATGCCTGGAAAATTTGTAAGACATGAAGAAAAACATGAAGGAACTGGTAATGACTGCACACACATTTTATTCCAGTCTCGTTTTTCTTACCTTTTACATTTTTTTCATGAAACATTTCAAAACATGGTATGATACATTCTTCCATACTACAAAAGTGGAACTTACAGACCAAATAAAGCCAAGGGACTTTTTAGCTCAAGGAAATTACCACTGCTATGTATTCTTCGGAAACCCTGGTGGCATAGTGACTAAGTGCTATGGCTGCTAACCAAAAGGTCAACAGTTCAAATCCACCAGGCGCTCCTTGGAAACTACGGGGGCAGCTGTGCTCTGTCCTATAAGGTTGCTATCAGTCAGAATAGACTCAATTGTAGTGGGTTTGGTTTTTCAGTTTCATGTATTCTTCATTACTAACAAGTAAGAAGCAGAACAGCTACCCTGAGATACCCCAGAACCACTCACAATAGTGCTTTCCACCTGGTGCACATAGCAGCAATGATTGGATGCTAAGACCAAGTTCAGAATAGCAATGACTTACAGGAGTTGCAGTCTCTGGAAATCTATCATTGTGATGCATTATTTTTTATTACAAAGGCATTATTTACTGTTCAAAAGCTGGAAAAGCAGGGAGCCAGTTATACCTGGAAGCAATGTATGGGGTGAAGGAGACAATAGCCACCATATCACTGAATGGAGACTAAGCCAAGCCAAGTGCCCTCGAGTCGGAATAGAGACTGGCAATAGCTTTTCTCATGATAAGTACAAGATCTGACAATTAAGTCTGTGAACTGAATTGTTCTAAGTGCTACATACCTCATTGCCGAATATCACTACAGTCAGCTTTGAAGTAGTCCTCTTGGGAAGCTATGCACTGATGCCAGCATATAGTCCACACTTCAAGCAATTTTGAGTTTTGTTCTGGAATGGCCACTGTGCACAGTGGCACAGTGGCAAGTTCATGACCTTACTTGTATAGTTAGTGGTCTATGAGGGTGTTTTTGACTAGTAAACAAATAACTGCACTGGAATACCCTCCCTACTCACCTGATCTAGCCTTCAATGACTTTTTTCTTTACCTGAAGATAAAGGAAATATTGACAGGAAGGCATTTTCATGCCATTCAGGACATCAAGAGTAACATGATGACAGTTCTTTTGATCATTCTAGAAAAAGAGTTCCAAAATTGCTTTGAAGGGTGGACTAGTATTACCAGACAAACTCCAGGGTCACCCTACCTGCTGCATAGCAGATTTCTGAGACAGGAGGCTGGGTAAAATAATAGGTTTATTTGCAAGCCAGCATTGTGGAGGGACAGGAGGAATTCTCCTCCTCAGAGCCTGTCTCAATTTGTCAGGCAAGCTCAGGGTTTTTATAGTGGGTAAGGATAGATGTGAGGGGAGAAATAATGTAAGCAATGGGGGTAGGGGGCACCTGTCAAGGAGCAGGCATCAAGAACTGGGGTCTGGAGGCTCTCACTTGTGACCTGAGCAGGGGGTAGTTGAACTAACACCTCCATTTGTTTGATTATCCTAAGAAAAAGGCTGCAGAGATTGTATCTCAGTGGCTCCTGTAAGCTAATGTGTGATTTCCTGACACAGGTAGTGCTAGGAAGCCAAGAATCTGAAAAATAAATGCTCAAAACAAGTTATTCTTCTTTCTTACCTGGTCTGCTGCTTCATTCATTTATCATTGGTTAGAGCCCAGTTATCAAGGCAGGAGGTATTACCCATAGCCTACAGTTTACTAAATCTATGATGGTGCCCCAAAGGCTGTGAGCCCATTGTCCTAGTGTCATGGATTGTCTTGTGTCCCCCCAAAAATATGTGTAGCCATGTGGCTGGGACATGATTCCCAGTATCTTGTGACTATCCTGCATGTTGTGGTTTCCCTAAACTGTATGTTAAAGGATTAGGGTGGGGCTGTAAATCCCTTCATAGGATCACCTCCCTGCTCCACTGTAAAGGGAGTTTCCCCGGAGTATGGCTTGCCCCACCCTTAATTCTTTCATCCTACGAGAGATAAAAGGACAGAGAAGCAGGCAGAGAATTGGGAACCTCTTACTATCAAGAAAACAGCACCAGAAGAAGAGTGTCCTTCAGACCTGAGGTTCCTGCACTAAGATGCTCCCTGGACAAAGACTGATGCAACACAAGAACTTTCCTCCAGAGCCGACAAGGGGGAAAGCCTTCCCCTGGAGCGGACACCCTGAATATGGACTTACAGCATATCGGACTGTGTAAGAATAAACCTTCCTTTGTTAAAGCCATCCACTCTGTGATATTTCTCTTAGAGCAGCCCTAGCTGACTAAAACACCTAGCACCCCCAATCTGCAGCTTGTGGAATGTGGAATCTTTGTTTTCCTTGGGGTTGGGGCTGGTGGACCCTAAACGGTACCTCTCAGGCCCTCCGTTTTAGGTCTACCTGCCCCTTCATTCTTTGAAAATGGTGCTTGGGCTTCAGAGCATAGCTTCCCATGGGGAGCACTTTGAAGGTGACTGTAGTAATAATTGGCAATGCGATATATAGCACTTTTTCTAGGATGGATTCGTGGACTTAATTGGCAGTCCTTGAATATTTTCACAAGAACATAGTAACTGGAAAACATACTGAGGAGGCTTATCTCACAGAAATAAAGGCAAACAAAAATTATAAAAGTTCACTCAGCTGGGAGAGAAGGCATCATCTAAGACAATGCTCAGTCTACACAGAAATGAGGCTCCAACTCAGGGCTCTTGAGCTGCATGCATTTCATATGGCCCCCACCTTGTGGCTAGACACATTAAAATGGGGCTACATCCACTCCACAGAACTCCAGAGGCATAAGAAGTGGGTGGGATAGCATATCCCTGTGAGTCTTGAAAGGGCTAACCTGAAGGTTAACAGTTCAAACCTGCCTGGGGCACTGCATAAGGAAGGCCAGGCAATATGCTTCCATAAAGGTTTCAGTGAAGAAAACTGTATTAAACAGTTCTACTCTGTAAAAAGACTATCATAAAACAGAAATCCTCACAACTGGACCAGTAAGCAACATCATGCTAAATGGAGAAAAATTTGAGGTTGTCAAGGATTTTATTTTACTTGATTCCACAATCAACATCCATGGAAGCAGCAGTCAAGAAACCAAAAGACGTGTTGCATTGGGCAAATCTGCTGCAAAGGACCTTTTGAAAGCACTGAAGACTAAAGATGTCACCTTGAAGATGAAGGTGCACCTGACTCAAGCCATGGTATTTTCAATTGCATTATATGCATGTGAAAGCTGGACAATGAATAAGAAAGACAGGAGTAGAACTGGTGCTTTTGAATTGTGGTGTTGGAAAGGAAAACTGAACATACCATGGACTGCTATAAGAAAGAACAAATCTATTCTGGAAGAAATACAACCAGAGTTCTCCTTGGAAGTAGAGATGGTGAGACTATGTCTTGCATACTGAGGCAGACCCTCAGAGACGGTCAGACAACAGTGGCTGAAACAATGGGCTGAAGCATAAAAATGAAGGTAGGCATCATGCATGGCCAGGCAGTGTGTTGTTCTGTTGTCCACGGGGTCTCTGTGAGTCGAAACCAACTCAGCGGCCCCTAACAACGACAACTCTTAAGACATTGAGTAGACAGCAGTCAGAATCAACTTGATGACAGTGGGTTTTTTAATGGTGTATGTGTGTATTGTGTGTATGTATGTATGTGTGTGTCTATATGTGGTATGGTTTATAGTTTGTGCACCTGTTGTATGAGGTGCAATGTGGTATGTGTGGTCTGTGTGTGTGATGTGTCTGTGGACTGTGTGTATAGGTATTCGTGTGTGGGCATGTTTGTGCCTGTTTGTGTATGTGTGTGTTTCTGTGTGCATGTGTTTGCTGGAGGAAGCTGACATGGGGGAGAAGAGATTGCAGTTCTAGAAGCAATCAAGATAGAGTGTGTTGAGATTCTAAGAATTCTCCCAGCAAAACAATCCATTCTAGATTGTCCACAAATTCTTGATTTGTGTATCATCTCTGATAAAATTATGACTAACAGGAATCCCTATTTATGAGAACAGATACCTCTGAAATGGCTGTAAGTCATTCATGTCTTAGGATCAGTTAATCTAAGGAAAACTTTCTAATTACACCAAGCTAAAAACATCAGTTTAATGGATAAAATAAACTTTGAATCTGAGAGGGATACAAAGCCTAGAATAAACGGTTCTGAGCAGCCACTCAGGTGATAAACACCTGAGAAAAAGGGGAGGGGGATTGAAAGCTGTTAATTAGGGTGATTGGGAGGACATGTGTCACTCCCTTCCTAGTTTTTTCAGGGGTTTACATAGACACTGGGTGACTGAGCCCAAGAAGAGCCCCCAGAGAGATGACTACATGACAAGAGGATGCCTGCCAGTCAGGCTGGAGCTTGCCCTCTGCCTTCATCTACCTGAGTGACAGCCAGGTGTCATGGAGCTGATAGGATTTTCTGCAGAGTTGCTGGAGCAAACAGTTTCCTCCAGCAGCGTGGCTCTCTCTCATGATAGGATATCCCACAGACCAGCCTTCCTGATGACCCAGACAAAGACCCCATCCCAGACAGGATCTCCCGCAGAACAGGCCTGGTGACCTGAACTTGTGGCCCTATCCAAGACAGGATCTTACATAGACTAGTCTGCCTAAGACCTGATGGCCAAAATACCATGCTCTGTCCTGACAGGATTTCCCACAGGCCAGGCTTGATGGCCTGAAAGAAAGGTCCATTTCAAACAGGATCTCCCACAGACCAGCTTGCTCCAGGCCTGGCAACCAAACACAAATCTGTATTTTGACAGCTTCTCCTGTAGACTAGACCTGATGACCCAAACACAAGACTCCATCCTGACAGAGTGTGTCATAGAGGAGGCCTGAGGAGCTGGATACAGGCTATATCCTGATTGGATCTCCCATAGTCCAGTCTGCCCCAAGCTGGGACACAAGCCCCTATACTAATAGGATCTGCCGTAGACATGGCCTAATGACTGGAACACAAGACTGCATCATACCAGAACCTTCCACAGACCAGATCTGATCACCTGAACAAAAGACACCATCCTGACAGGACATCTCATAGACCAGGCTGCTTTCTTTATGATAGGAGGTTCCCATGCCAAGATGCTCCCTAACCAAAGAATGATACAAACAAGGACCTTCCTCCAGAGCCAGTAAAGAGGGAAAGCCTTTCTGTGGAGCAGACATCCTGAATTCATACTTAGAGCCTACTGGACTATGTAAGAATAAACATTTCTCTTTTTAAAGCCGCCCACTTTGTGGTATTTCTGTTAGGGCTGCACCAGCTGGCCAAGAAAGAATTTGGTGCTGAGAGGGTGGGGTGCTGCTCTAACAAATACCTAAAATGTGGAAGTGGTTTTAAAACTGTGAATAGATAGAAGACTCAAAAGAAACATTATGCCATCAAGAAAGTAGCACCAGGAGTACAATACATCCTTCAGACCTGAAATTCCTACACCAGGATGCTTCCTGACCAAAGACTGATGCAACACAAGGACCTTCCTCCAGAGCTGACAAAGAGGGAAAGCCTTCCCCTGGAGTAGACACCCTAAATTCAGACTTGTAGCCTACTGGACTATTTAAGAATAAACTTTTCTTAATTAAAGTCATCCATTTTGCAGTATTTCTCTTCGATCAGCACTAGCTGCCTAAAACAAGACCTGATGACCCAAACATAAGAGCCTATGCCCGACAGCTAGAACGCAAGATCCCTTTGTGACAGGATCTCCCACAGACCATTCTGCCCCAAGCATGATGACTTCAAGGGAGCTGTGCAGACAGAAGCTGCCTACATGTCCAAGCTCTGGACTCTGTATCCTCTAGGAATAAGGGCCATGGACTTCCACACTTAAAAGTGACTTTTAAAATATTCTGAACTTTAAAAAACATGTTTGTGGGTCTAAAAGCATATCCAGCAGCAGGTGCTCTTTATTTATTTTCAGATTTATCCTTAGCTATGAAATTTGTATGTCTGGAAGAAGGCAGAGCTTCATTTACTGATGTTAAAGACCATTTATATCCTACTTATGTCACAAACATTATTTCATTCAATTAATCACTAGCGCCTTCTGATAAGTGTCATTGGTCTCATTTTATATTATGATGAAAATACCCTGCAAGCTGATGATGTGGAAGCCAGGATTCAAACATAAGCTGCCTGATTTCAAGGCTATTCTTTCCATGACATTATGCTGGCCATCTGAGAATTAATTCCTCAAACATCATGGATGCATCTCAAAGGTCAGTTTAGAAATGTACTGACCTTAACAATATAGGCAGGAGAAGTCTAAGTTATTTAATTATTTACTAGTCCTCTGTCTCTCCCACTGGATTATAAGCTCTGTGCAGGCAGGGACCAGGTCGGGTGTGCCCATAAGTGTCTGCTGTGGTTTACCACAGAAGGGCGGGTGCTTTGGACCAGTGAGAGCAGCCACAAAGTCCATTCCTGAAACCTCATTTCCATTCCTACAGACAAAACTTGTTGAAGATTAGCTTTTTGGCTCAAAAGGTTTATTACTTGAGAGGCTCTGGTCATCATGAGAAAAATCTAAAGTATTCTTGTATCTGTCACCACAGACAGCTATGCCACTGACAGATTCATCATGAGAAAAAAGGGCAGGTGCATAGATTTAATTCACATGTGAGAGGTGTGGGATGCCAAAATTTTAGCTTGGGTTCCTGAGCAGTGGATGTGCCATTTACCTAACCAAGCAGTGTGGCTAGTGGAACAGAGAGACACACTTCTCAGCTATGTCTGTATCTTTTCAGAAGGTTCTGAAGTAGTATCAGTTCTCAGTTTGTACATTCACAAATGGTTGAGTGTCATACGGATCATTTTAAGCAATCACTTATCTAGTCATCGTGAATATATTTGATCATTTTATAATACTAGTTAGAGTTGTAGAACTGTTATTCTCTAAAGGGCCCTGAGTTTTTTGCATCAGCAGCTAATTAACTTACTTTTGTATTTTTCTATCTGTGTCCACATGGTCAAACTTCAAGCCAGTCCTTTTTTACATCTCTTAGTGTGCTTAACTGTGACAATCTAGAGCCTCTCTGATGTGCTTTTAGTAAACTTGTTAGAAATGATAAAGCATGTCGTTCCATTTATATTTAAGTGGAAGATACAGTAAAAGGAATCTGAATGGTTTTAAGGGATTGGGGACTGTATCTAGAGAAAAGTGTTTATACTTAGTGCATCAACTCTGCTGCTGCTATTCCTCTTACTAAGAAACATTCTTATTTTGGGGTCTCTTTTAAGTTCTGAACCATCTAGAACAATGACTTTCATAAAACTGGAACATTGTTTTGTGCATTCAGTGTTTTATGGAGGTTAAAGGACTCAGCCCTTACTGAATGTGCAGAATCTTGAGAAAGTAGCATTCTCTCTGAGGAATTGTAGAAATGCAGAGAAATACAAAGTTAAGACAGATGGCGGTGACTTGTCCAAGGTCATACAACATCAAAGTTCCAATATTGACCTGGAGCTTCAACATCTGGCCTGTTGTGCCTAGCATCAATTGCTTGATTGATAATCTCTCATGACGTTTAATCTTCCTCCTCCTTGCCAGTAGAGTAAGTCCTGGTGGTCGCTAAGTTAGGTCCCTGAGCTCCCTGACAAGCCTTGAAAATACTTCTTCCAATTTACCTTCCCAGCAAGGATGGATTACCCAATGAGCAAGGTACATACTGGCTTACTTGGATTTACTACTCTAGAGCACACCGTTTCACCCATTTCTTTTATTTACCACATCAGAGACTTAGTGAAATTGGGCACTACAGATTATTACCCACCCACTCACTGCGATCAAATTGATTTCAATTTGCAGCAACCATACAGGACAGAGTAGAACTGCTCCATAGAGTTTCCAAGAAGACCCTGATGGATTTGAACCGCTAACCTCTTGGTTAGCAGTTGTAACACTCAACCACTTATGGCACCAGGGTTTCCAAGATTAGTAATAAACACAATTAAGCCTGTAAGTACCATACTTACTAGGTAATCTGCCCCTGCTTCCCAGTTTCTAAAACAATAGAAGGCAAAAACAGCTGTGGCTTTAGAGTTTAAATAAACAAGGAGGTTAACTAAAAAGTTGGTTTCAATAGATCAGAAGCAAAAGGGATTCCTACAGCTGGAGGCAGTTAAATGAAACCAGAAAGGATTTGAATTCACTCTTGTACTACTAGACATGTTCCAGAGACCAAGGAGGCAGTTGTTGAAGGGGACAAATCCTCACATTGGCCCAAGACTAAGAAGAATTGGCTTGTCTCCGCGCGTCTTCTGGGTTGAGCTTTTTTTTTTCCCTTGGTTGCCTCTCTTGTTGACAGCAATGATAGTTCTCAGAGAAAATAGTAACTGTCTTAGTAGGATGCTGAACCTCAGCAGTGTAAGAGTTCCACGTGGCCTTAATACTAGTGGGATGCTGGCAAATGTTTAACAACTGCTTAGCCTAAAATAATGAAATTAAAAGAAACAAAAACAAAGAATGCCTTCACAGCATTTGCCAATTTCTGTGGTATAACTACTCTGCCATGGCTGCTGTTAGCCCAAGACCCTGGTCCACTGTTTAAGAAATCAAGAAGAAGTTGTAACAGTAAATTTTGGGCACAGTTACAAGTTGGCTCAGCACAGCACTGCTGACCATCTAGGAGTGATGGGAGAATGTTCACACCTTGGTGTTCAGAAAGAAAAAATAGATACAAACCCCTGTATATAATGCAGTTTGAATTCTACCGTTTATTAAGCTCCCTCTTCTTCTTCAGTGTTCTAGTAGTGAAATGAAGTGTTAAACCATATAAACGGTAAGGATTTTTCCAGCTTTAATATATTATGTATGGTTCTACTCATAATATTTCATGTTACAGAGTTCCAAAGAAGCACTTGATTTCGTGGTCTAACTTAGGAATGTTGATTTATTTATAATGGTGCCTGCACTTTTCTTTTTTCATTTGTTTCTCATAGCGCTCATGACATCTCAAAATCCCAGGTATTCGCCTGTTTGTTGTGTGTTTTTCCCAGCATGTGAGCTCACTGAGAGCAGGGCCTTACTTCAGTACGGTGTCTGCTATGTCCCAATACCTGAAACAGCGCCTGGCACATGGCAGGCGCCTAGTAGTATGTGGTGAGTGAGTAACCCAGACTCTTCCTTACGTACATAAGAAAATTGAGGCTTTAAGAAATGAAGTTACTTTCTTGAAGTCACACAGGAAACTTGTGGCAGAGCTGAAAATAGAACCTACATGTTGCAGTTGAATTGTTTCCCCTAAATCCTTCTTTGGCTCATCTCACAAAGCCTAAGGCCTAAGAAGAGACATAAACTTGTTTTGAGATTGTCAGCTGGACCTTGCTAACTTTCAGTGGCATAAAGAGAGTCCTGATCTGCTTTTCTAGCTCTGTGTGCTGTCACACTGTTACCTCACAAGTTTTTTTCTGTTGTAATTCTGTTGGGAGGGGTGGGAACGGTAGCATCACTTGGCCCCGCTTTAAGTGATCAGACGAATTTATGATCTGTGTATGGGTTGCTTTGAGTTGGAATTCACTCAATGGCATTAGGTTGGGTTGGTTATTTTGTTTTGGTATATCTCAGTGGGTGGGAAATTCTAGGACACTCTTCTTGATTGCTACTCTAGGGACCTTTCTCTTTAGGTCTCAATAGAAAAGAGCACTGTGCTCAGAAGACCTAGTCTCTAGATTGTTTGTTATAGCCCAAGTTCACTTCAGTAAATATTGATACCAGGCACTGTTTTAGGATCTGAGATACAATGATAACTAACACAGGGTCCCTAATCTTTAAGAGTCTGGAAGAGACTGGTAAATAAAAGGATACTTTCAATATAATGAGAGCAGTGGTGGTACAGTGCTGGAATTTCAGCTTTTGTGCAGGAAACCTGGTACAATTCTAACCACTGTACCACAGGAACAGCCCTACCTCTTTGTCAGTGAAGGCTTGACGTGTTGCTGTGATAATAAATATTTTTCACCAGAGCTGGTGATCGACTTCCAAAAAACTCATCAATGGAAATTCTGAGGATTGCAATGATCCAGTCCACAACCAGTTATGAGGACAGCACAGGACTGGGCAGAGTTGTTCAGCTGTGTATGTTGGGGGCCAATTTGACAGTAGCTAACAATAACAACAGTGGATAAAGGCAAAGAGAAGTTTCAGTGCTATGGGGTCCAGGGGAGATTTTTTAAATAAATATTTAGATAGTCACCAATCTACCTACTTAATAGTTTTTTAATCTCTCAAATAGGTAGTTAAGAAAGTAAAAGTGTTTATTTTCATGTGGGGTTCTCAAAAACAGAAATGTCACATTCCATAGGCATACCACATTATCAGGATTCTTCTTCCAGATATATATAACACTTATGGATTGAATTGTGTCCTTGAAAATATGTGTTGGAATCCTAACCGTCATACCTGTGGATATAATCCAATTTTTGAGTAGGGCTTTCTTTGCTATGTTAATAAGGACGCATCAGTGTAGGGTATGTCTTCAATAAACCTCATGACTTTAGAGATGTAAGAAGGACAGATTATACACAGAGAGAAACAAGCAAGCACAGATGGGAGGAAGAGGAATGCCACAGGAAGGCGGCCAAGGAACAGAGGAGCTGGGTTGTCACGGAAGCCAAGACAAGGACCTTCCACCAGAGCCAAAAGAGGAAGAGCTTTTTCCAGAGCCACCACCTGAATTGGGACATCTAGCCTACTGTACTGTGAGAAAATGCATTTCTGTTCTCTAAAGCCACCCATCTGTGATTTTTTTCTGTGGAAGCAAACCAAAACCAAACCCACTATACTGGAGTCAATTCCGACCAACAGTGACTCCATAGCGCAGCGTAGAACTGCTCCATAGTTTCTAAGGAGTTCCAGGCAGATTTGAACTGCTGACCTTTTGGTTAGCAGATGTAGCATGTAACCACTACACCACCTGTGTTTCCTGTGTTAAAGCAGCCCTGGGAAACTAAGGCAGACACTGTAGTCTGACGGTGGATCTTGCAGACAGAATGCAATGTGCCACTTGATAGCTTATAGATACTCCCTTGTCACCACCCTGATTTCTCTCCATAATGACTCCACATAGTGCACTTAATGAGCGATGACAGTGACTCCGTAAAACATCTCAGCTTGATTTTTTTTTTACTAGATGGAAATTCAGTTGACTGAATATCAAAACTATTTAGTCACAGTTAAATTACTTGAAGGATGGAGTTGTGAAGAGCTGCTCAGTTTACAAATTACAGACGGTCCACAGGTTCAAGGCTTTAAATAAATTTGGGCTGGCTTAAAAGAACTCTAGCTATGGGTAAATGTAAACTTTAATTAGATGTTAGAGGCAAGCATTAAACATCTTGAGAAATTGTCGCTGGGTAGCTTCCTCTCTCTGTTGCTTTTAGTCCTTTGAACTTTAAACAAATCCAGAAAAAAAGTCTCTAAAAATAAAAGCGGTTCTGTGCTTCAGGAGTCCTAAGTCATCTCAGGTAATGGTATGGTAGGAAAATGGGTTTTCTTTCAGCCGGTTGATAATGGATTGAAGTTGTACCCTGTGATGTCTGCCTCTGTGTTTTACCTGGTGACAACTGAGAGGGAACCTCATCAACATTTACTTATCTCACTTAATGAATGTTATCGTGTGGAAAAGGTAAATCAATAACAATGGAGATCAAACATACCAATCTCCTTTTGAACACACAATGCCCTCGTTTATATAAATCTTAGCAACTTGACGGGTTCCTCCATCTGAGTACATGCCTGGCTGAGGGGCCTTCCCTCCCTCTCAGGGTGCTGGTGTCAGTATTTCAGAAACTTTTAAGTGTAGGGAGACTGATGTGCTGAGCAAAGCTACAATTCCAGTTGTTTCCTAATTAATGCCTTAATTGAAACCTAGAACAGACTTGGGTTATTTAAGTTTTTAGCTCCTGTTCACTCCCCTCCTCCACCACTCCCCACCTCATTTAAAGAAAGGTTAGAAGTGGCCTACTGGTGACCCCGAGGCAAGGAGGCTGGGCAGAAAGGAATAGATTGTGATCTGCTTAATTAGGCTGCTCTGTCTTATTCTTACACCTTCAGTTTCAACATTTTTTCCCCTGAGGACATGTTTCTGTGTGAAGTTGTGAACTGTTTTCAAGACAGTTTTAGAGCAACTTGGATAAGTATCCAGCTTTCAGAAGTTTCTGATGGATGGTCCCCCAGTGCTAAGTGCTCATTCATTTTCTACTTCCTTCTTTCTTGACCAGTTTTTCCTCTGCCTTTTCAGCCTTCTGTCAGATAGAAGTGATTGTCTTTAGCCGGGGGACAAAGGGAACTGGTAAGCCTGTCTGAGAAAGCTGACTCTGGTGAGGCCCGAGCACAGTGGTGGTATGGGTTAGCTCACTCAGTCAGAGGCTCCTTCTATTTGTTCTTGTACCACCCAAACAGAATTTCTAACCCTGGCAGTTCTCACAGAAACTACTCTTTGGATTAGGTTGTCTTGATCAATAGATGATTCTAATTTCTATAACTCTTAACTGTCTTATCCTTATCGTAATACTGTGAACCAGGGTCTCCAATTGCTTTCTTCCTTTTGGAGCTCCTGTTTATAATTTATTACTAACAAGCTCCCAGGAAGTTATACATAAAGCTCATCTGAGGATCTTGTTAAAATGTAGATTCTGATTCGGTATCTGGGCAGGGAACTTGTTAAAAATGCAAATTATCAGCAGGGGTCCCAGCCAGTATGAACTAGTTTGAAACCCTGCCTTTAAAATATCCTTGTACTCCCTTTTATCTTTTTTTTTCCCCCTCAAAGGCAGACTCAAAGCTTTGGCCTAGTTGTGAAGTTTTCAACTTAGGCATTTGAATAAATTTGAAAAAAGAAAAAAAATCAATACTGGCAAAAATTTAGCCTTAACATCTGGAAGAGTCCCTAGGTGGTGAAATAGTTAACACCATTTGCTGCCTGGTTGAAAGATTGGAGGTTTGCTTTTATGGAGAGGACCTAAAGGAAGGGCCTGAAATCTAGTTCTGAAACATCAGCTGTTGAAAACTCTACAGAACACAGTTCTTCTCTGACACACATGAAGTGCCATGAGTTAGGGTCAAGTTCATGGCAACCGGTCTGGTGTTTTGGGTTTTAACCTTCCAGGATTTTAATAGACACTGAGCTTGAATTGGTGGCACAGAGGTTAAGAGTTTGGTGGCTAACTGAAAGTTGGCAGTTTCAATTCACCAGCTGCTTCTTGGAAACCCTGTGGAACAGTTCTGTTTTCTCATAAAGGGTCACTATGAGTCAGAACCTACAAATCTATCTTGGAAGAAGTAGAACCAGAATACTTCTTAAAGGCAAGGATGGTGAGACTGTGTTCCCCATACTTTGGACGTGTTATTAGGAGGGATTTGTCCCTAGAGAAGGAGACCATGCTTGGTAGAGGGTCAGTGAAAAAGATGAACCCCAAAAAACTTACTACCTTCGAGTCATTTCCAACTCGTAGAAGACCCTTGAAGAGATGGATTGACGCAGTGGCTGCAACAAAGAGCTCAAGGGTAACAAGAACTGTAAGAATGGTGCAGGACCAGGCAGGATTTCCTTCTGTTGTGTGTGGGTGTCACAGTGAGTTGGAATCAACTGGATGAAACCTAACAACAACATCAATATGGGTCTTTTCCCATCAGTTGGCCAGGAAGCTCTTCCAAATTTCTTGACATAGACAAGTAAGCACTTCTAGCACTGCATCTGTTTGCTGAAACATCATCAGTTCCTGCAGCCTGTTCTTTGCCAGTGCAAGCTTGGAGCTCTTCCTTCAGTACCACTGGGTCATGATCTTGTACTACGTCCTGAAATTGTTGAATGTTGGCCAATTATTTTTGGTAAAGTGACTCTGTGTATTCCTTTTATCTTCTTTTGGTGGTTTGTTGTTTGGTATGTTCCCTTAGAATCTTTCAGTACTGCAGCTTGAGGCTTGAATTTTTCTTCAGTTTTTTCGGCTTGAGAAATGCAGAACACATTCTTCCCTTTTGGTTTTGTATCTCCAGGTCTTTGAAAATGCCCTAATGATACTTTATTGTTGAAATCTGTTTAGCTTTTTACTGCCATTATGATATGTTTAGCTTTTTACTACATCATTTCTTCCTTTTGCTTTAACTATTCAACATTCAAAAGCAAGTTTTAGAGTCTGTCGGCATCTGTTTTGGTCTTTCTTTCCTCTCTTTTTAATGACCTCTTGCTTTCTTCATGTATGATGTCCTTGATAACATTCCACAGAAGCCTGGTCTTTGATCATTAATGTTCAGTGCATCACATCTTTTCTTGAGACGTCTCTGAATTCAAGTGGAATATAAGCAAGGTAGTATGTTACCTCTTAAGGGACTCGTTCTAAGTTCCTTCAATTTCAGTTGGACTGGCGTATGAATAGTTGATGGTCAGTTTTGCAGTTGGCCCCTGGCCTTGTTCTGATTGATGGTACTGACTTTTTTCCATCATCTCTTTCTCCAGTTGTAGTTGATTAATTAATTTCTGTGTATTCCATCCTGTCCACATCTATAGTTGCTGTTTATGTTGATGGAAAAAGGTATTTGCAGTGAAGTTGTTGGTCTTGCAAAATTGTATCATTTGACCTCTGGCATCATTTATGAGACCTAGGCTGTATTTTGCAACTATCAACCCTTTTTTCTAACTTTTGCATTCTAGTCACCAGTATTTATTAATATATACTGACTACTTGTATAATCAGTTTCATATTATGTTGCATTCTATTGGATAGAGTTTTGTTGAGAATTTTTGCATCTGTATTCATGAGAGAGATTGGTTTGCAGTTTTTGAGTGTGTATCTGTGTTTGGGGGAGGTTGGCCTGGTTTAAGTATTAGAGTTATACTGGCTTCATAGAATGAATACAGAAGCACCTGTTCCTTTTCTGTTGTTCTGAAATGGTTTATGTAGTACTGGCATAAGCTCTTCTCTGAATGTTTCTCCAATATCTTGCCATCTAGACCAGCGTTTTTGTTGTTGTTGAGAGTTTTTATTTTTATTTTTTTAATTACCTTTTCAATATCTTTTCTTGTTTTGAGTATGTTCAGATTTTTAACGTTATTTTGTTTTAATCTCTGGTAGGTTGTGTTTTTGTAGAAGTTTGTTTTCTCTAGGTTTTTAAATTTGTTAGAATATAATTTTTCCTAATAATCTCTCAAGATCCTTTTTTATTTCAGTTGGATCTGTTGTAAGGTCCCCCATGTCATTTATTGTTGAAGTTGTTTGAATCCTCTCCTGTTTGTTTTTTATCAGTTTGGCCAGTAGTTTGTCAAATTTGTTGATCCTTTCAAAAAACCAACTTTTGTTTTTTTGGTTCTGTTGTTTTTCTTTTCATTTATTTCTGCTCTGATCTTAATTGTTTCCTTTCTTTGGGTGGCTGTGGTCTTCCTTTGCTCTTCTCTTTCTCTTTGTAAACGTTGTGTAGCTAATGTTTTGATTTTTGTACCTTCTTCTTTGATGTGTGCAGGACTGTCATTGTGTCCCAAAGGTTTGGGTATGATATGTTTTCATTTTCATTTGATTCCAGGATTTTTTTTTTATTTCATCTTTGATTTCTTCTATTACCTAATGATATTTAAGCAGGATGTTTCTGAGTTTCCATATAATTGATGTTTCTTTCTTTTTTCTTCCTGTTATCTACTTTGATGGCATTGTGGTCAGATAAGATACCTTGGATTATCTCAATGTTGTAGATTTTGTTGAGGGTTGCTGTGTGGACTAAGATGTGGTCTATCCTGGGGAATACTTCCATGAGCATTGGAAAATAATGTGTACTTTAAAGCTATTAGTTGGAGTAGTTTAATGTAAAGTCTGACAATTAAGTTCACTAACTCATCCTAGAAAAAGTGCTACATACCTCACTGCTAAATACCACTATAGTCACCTTAGAGATACTCCCCTTGGGAAGCTGTTCACCAATGCCAGCACCTAGTCCATCCTTCAAAACAAGTTTGGAACTCTTTTTGTTGAATGGCCATCAGAACAGTCATCATATTACCCTTGATATCCTGAATGTCATCTAAAGTTGTCCTTTCAATATTTCCCGTATCTTTGAGTAAAGAAGAAAGTCATGGAAGCCCAGATCAGGTGAGTAGGGAGGGCGTTCTGATACAGTTACTGTTTACTAGCTAAGAACTCCCTCACAGACAACTAACTATACAATTAGATTCGCGAACTTGCCGCTGTGCCACCACACACAATGGCCATTCTAGAAAGAGTCCCAAAATTCTTTGAAGGGTGGACTAGGTGCTGGCACGAGTGCAAAGCTTCCCAAGAGGAGTATTTTGAAGGTTACTGTAGTGATTTGGCTTGGCGTAGTGATATTCAGCAATGAGATATGTAGCACTTAGAAAGATTAAGTTCTCAGACTTAATTGCTGTATTTCATATGTCTATGAGGCCAAGTTGATGGTTATGCCCTTTAGATCTTCTAGATCTTTGTTGAGTTTCCTTCTAGATGTTCTGTCCTTTACTGAGATCTGATGAAGTCTCCTACTATTGTGGAACTGTCTATTTCCTTTCCAGTGTTTGTTTTATGTATTTTGTAACCCTGTCATCAGGTATGCAGATGTTTACTGTGATTACATCTTCATGTTGCATTGTGCCTTTAATCATTACATGGTGCCCTTCTTTGCCTCTTACAATAGATTTTGTTTTAAAGCCTATTTTATCTGAGATTAATATTGCCACTCTGCTTTTTACGGTAGTTATTTGATATATTTTTTCCATCTTTTCATTTTTAATAAATTTATATCCATTTCTAAGATGTGTCTTTTATTAAAAAAAACATATTGATGGATGTATCTTTTTTAAAATCCACTCTGTCACTCTCCATCTCTTTATGGGTGCAATTAGGCCATTTACATTCAATGTAATTGCAGACAGGTGTGAGTTTGTTGTGTCATTTTGTAGTCCTTTTATTGTGGTGTTGACATTTTCTTTGTTCCTCTTAGTCTCCTGTGGTAAATTTGTTTGGTTTGTAAATTTATTTTTCATTTCTTTTGATTTTGTAGGTTTTGTTTTAATCTAGACTTTGCCAAGCCAAGTGCCGTCGAGTCGAATTATGCTTTTCTTCTTTTTGATGAGTGGGTTTGTTAACTCTCTTTGTGGCTACCTTGAAATATACCCTTATCTTCCTACATTTCAACCAGTCTGTTATTACTTGGTATCACCTTGCCTTCTATTCCATTAGACAATTCTCTACCTACAGCTTTTATTCCCTCTTTAATTGTCCTTATGTTCTTGTCATTTACAGGTTCACCTCTCTAGTTCCCTGTTCTAATTCTTTTCATTTTGGCTAGTCCTCAAAAGATCATTTCCTAGGCTTGTATCTGACTTGTGCAACCTTCATCCTAGATTCAGGCTGTGGTCTAATGTTTGTTTTCAGACCAAGCACTGCCTTTAATAATTCTTTGGTAGAAGTTTGGTTTGGTTTTTATATATTCCTCTAATTTTTGTTTATCCAGAAATGTCCTAATCTCACTATCATATTTGAATGAGAATTTTTCATTATATATCATTGTTGGTTGGCAACTTTTTTTCAAGATCTTGTATGTATCATCCTGTTGTGTTCTTGTCTGCATTGTTTTTGCCAAATAACCAGAGCTTAGTCTTAATTGTTTCTCCTCTGTATGTGATCTTTTGTTTTTTTTTGAGCTGCTCTCGGAAGTTTGTCTTTGGTTTTAGTGAGTGTGATTATGATATGCCTTGGTGATTTTCTTTTAGGATTAGTCCTATATGAAGTTTCTTGAGCTTCTCGGATGGTCAGCTTTTCATCAGCTTTCTGTTAGCAATTCTTCAATGATCCTGTCTGTTTTTTGTTTTCTTCACCTGTTGTGGAACTCTGATCAGACACAAATTTTTGCTTTTGATTGTATGCCACATAATTCTCAGGCTTCATTCAGTTTTCTTTGTTCTGTTTTTAATGTTCCCTCAGAGTTGTGTCCAAGTATTGTATTCAGTTTTGCAGATCCCATCTTCCATCATTTCAAACTTGTTCCTCAGCCCTTCTGTGACACTGTCATTTCCGAAAATTTATTGTTTACTTTTCAATTTCTAATTGTTGTTTTTGTATGATTTCTAGTTGTGAATTTATTTTAACAGTTGGTTCCTACATCATTCTTAGGAATTCTTTTATGTATTTGTCTATTTTTCACTCTGCTCTTTGCTTCAACCCTTAGATACCTCTGAATAGTAGAGATCTGAATTCCCTGTCAGGCAATTCTGATGCCTTTTCTTCTACCAGAAAATCATCTGGTGCTTTATTTTGGACAACTATGGAAACCATCATGTCTTGTTTCTTTTTTTTTTAATTACTTATTGATTTATTTATGTATGCATGTATGTCTTGATATTATCTGGTGTCTCAGGGACATTCAGTGTTTTATTTGATTAATTCAGAGCAGGTGGGCTGTGGGTTATTTGTTGTTCTCTTGTCCTTGGTCATATTTTTCACATCTTCATCCAATGGGCAGGACTAGTTGCTCAGCTATGGAACAGCAGGCCTGGTTTGAGGCACAAAATAGGCCCAAAGCCTGGGGGGGTATGATGTTCAGTGCACAATGTAGGTAGGCAGGAAAGAGATGGAAGAAAGGTCATGATGTGTGGAGCTAAGCTTAGTATGGAAGAGAGGAGAGACAAACAGGAATAAAAAAACAAATGAAGCTAAGGGTCTTTGCCGTTGTAGTACAGAGATGAGAAACCAATAAATGGAGAAAAACAAAAAAAGGAGGGAAAGTAGTTAAAATTTGGGAGAAAAATGAAAATAAAAGACTCAGGGGTCCCACCAGTACTGCTGTGAAGACCAAGGAAGTGTTTTCCTAGCTGTGTAATATAGTCTAGCTAGAAAGGTGTAGATGTCACATGGTGTCAGATATTCAGAAGACAGGAAAAACAGGTAAGTATAGAGAGATGAGAACTGGGAAATGAAGAAAGATACGGGGATAAAAAGAAAACAGAGAGTAAAAGGGGGAAAAAGAAAATAGAAAAGCCCCAAGAGATCCCATTGATGTGGGTTGGCAGACTGAGGATGTAGGTCCTAAGCTGTATGGTTCAGCCCACCTGAAAGGGACTCCCAATCCTCAAAACAAAAAAGAAAGCGGACAAAACAGAACACAGCAAACCAAAATAAAGGATAACAAAACAACAACAACAAAAAAGCTCTGAGGATTCCACCAGTGTTGTGGCACAGGAGGAGGAGTGATTCACCAGCTGAGTGGTGCTTCATAGCCTTGAAAGAAAAGGCAGCAATGGCATGCGGAACTAGATGTTCAAGAGAGAGGCTGGGGAGGTGGTAGGAGACAAAGAAGAAACCAAATAAAAATAAAGCAACATCAGCTACAGACAAATGGTACTTGGGGAGCTGGCCAGTGTGTATATGAGGGTGAATCTAAGCAGCTATGTTCAAGATAATTTCTTCTTGACCAAGTGACTGTGGCTGGCAGGAAGCAAAGGAAGCCTAGGAGGAGGGATGGGTGAGATTAGGAAAGTGTGTATGGCTGGTTAGTAGGTGATCTGTGTCTTGCTAGGAGATCCTGAAGGTGCTTTTGTGTACTCCCCATGTGTTGATCTTCAGTTGGGTGGGAGTGAATCCAAACAGCACAAAAGCTGCAGTTCCCAGCTGGCTGAGCCACCACAGCAAGCCAGGAAGCATTGGAGGTAGAGAAGATGGGGATGAGAAAGTGTGTTTTGCTGGTTACCAGGTGCTTTGTCTTCTGCTGAGATTTCCATGAATCTGCTTTCCTGTACTCCCTGTTTGCCAGTCTCTGATAGGAGTCTAAGATGGTAAATCCATGTTGGGTTAGCTGATAGAGGATTTCTCCTCGTATCTCTTTTCTCTCTGTTCTCTGTCAGTTTCTTATTCCATTTGGAGTGTGACTGATATTTTTAGCTCTTATTTTGACACTTTTGCTTCCAGGATTGACATCTGTCTCTGATTTACTTACTTTTTAGGTATTTGCTGTGGAGGGTTAGCATGGTTCTTCTGTCTATGGTGCCATGTTGGCAAGGGGTCTCAATCAGTTTCAGACTGTGAATGTTGGTAACAGTCTCCAATTCCTTCATCTTTCACCTAAGTATTGGTATGTAAATTTGAATTAAACTTGTATTAACTAGTCTTGTATATATATGTATGGAAATTATCCTATCACCGATAGCCTTATTCAGAATAGTTGTTCAGCTTACAATACTCTTTTTAAACATCAGTGCAATGCCAGTCCTCTTTGAATTGTCATTTCTGACATAGGATACCATGTGATTGTTTTTTCCTTTTGTGAAAAATATGTTATTGTAGTTTAAGTGAAAGTTTGCAATCTAATTCAATTTGTCACGCAAAACCTTGCACACATGCTGCTGTGTAACTCTAGCTGCACTCCTCACTCTGTAACAGCACAGTTCCCCTTTCCACCCTTTATTTGGCATGTCCATTCAACCAGCTCCTGTGCCTGTCCACCCTCTGATCTCACCCCAGGCCAGGAGCTGCTGCTCAGTTAGTCTTATATACTTAAGCCAAGAAGTACACTCCTCTGGTATCATTTTATGTCTTATCATCTAATCCAATCTTTATCTGAAGAGCTGGCTTTGAGACTGATTTTAGCTTTGGGCCAACAGAGAGTCCAGGGTCCATGTCTTCCAGGGATCTTCTAGGCTGTTAGATCATCAAGTCTGGTCTTTTAATGGAGTTCTAGTTTTGCACACCCATTTTCTCCCACTATATCGGGGACACTATGTTGCATTCCTTAACAGGGTAGTCATTGATGGTAGCCAGACACCATTTAGTTCTTCTGGTCTCGTGACGATTTAGTCTCAAGATGACATGGACCTTTCTGTATTTTGGGCTCATATTCTCCTTATGAATTTGTTGTCTTTCATTCTCCTGTACTCCAAGTGGGTTGGGACCAATTAGTGCTACTTAGATGGCTGCTTTCTAGCTTTCAAGACCCCAGATGCCACTCACCAAAGTGGGGTGCAGAGCATTTTCTTAAAAAAATGTTTTGTTACACCAGTTGACCTAGCTATCCCCTGAAACCATTGTCCCCAGATCCCCGTCTTGCTACTTTGCACTTCAAAGGTATATTTGGGAAACCTCTTAGCTTTTGGTTTAGTCCAGTTATGCTGGCTTTACCTCTGCTATGTGTTGTCTTTCCTGTCAAGTAACATAGCTCTTGTCTACAGTCTAATTAATAAATCCCTACTTCCCACTCTCATGGCTCTTAAAGACAGTTGTCTTCTATTTAAACCATTTTTTGAGTCCTTATAATAGTGGTCTTATACAATATTTGCCCTTTTGCAACTGACTAATTTCACTCAGCATAATATCTTCTTGATTCTCATGAGATGTTTCTCAAATTCATCATCATTCTTTATCATTGCATAGTGTTCCATTGTGTGCCTATATCATGGATTATGGGCACCTAAATCGATTCTACCTTTTTGCTATTGTGGACAGTGCTGTGATAAAAATTGGTGTGCGTGTATCTAGTCGTGTGACAGATGTTATTTCTCTAGCATATAATCCAAGAAGTGCAACTGCTGAATCCTATAGTATTTCTTTTTCCAGCTTTCTAAGAAAGCACCGAATCAATTTCCAAAGTGCTTGTACCATTTTACATTCTCCCCAGTAGTCTATAAGTGTTCCAGTCTTTCCATAGCCTCTCCAACAACTATTATGTTTTTTGGGTTAGTGCCAGTCTTGTTGGGATGAAGTGGTATCTCACTGTAGTTTTGATTCATGTTTCTCTAATGGCTGATGATGGTGAGCATTTCCCCATGTATCTTTTAGCTTTCTGACTATCTTTTTTGGTGAAAGACCTGCTTGTATCCTTTGCCTGTTTTTCAATTGGCTTATTCAGGCTTTGGAGTATCCTGTAGATTATGGAGATTAGATGCTAATCAGATCTGTGGTAGGTAAAAAATTCTTTCCCTGTCTGTAGGCTGTCTTTTTACTCTTGGTTAAGTCTTTGGATGAGCATGTTTTTGTTTCTTTTTTTGGATTTTTTTTTATTGTGACTAGGTGAAAGTTTACAATCCAAGAAAGACGAATTTGTCATAAAAAAAAACCTGAGCACCTGCTTCTCTGCAACTGTTTCTGCCCATCTCATCCTGTGACATCACACTCTTCTACCCTTTACTTGCAGTATCCACTCAACCAATGCTTGGCCCCTCCTCTCCACCTTGTCCTCTCCCCTACAAAAAGAAACCAGTAGGATGCCAAGCCAGCCAATAGGATAGTCTCATATAAATACTAAATCATAAAGTACACAAACCACCTGCATCATTCATCATCCCCAGGTCCAGTCCATTCTTTGTCTGAAGTGTTGGCTGTAGTACTGGTTTCAGCTGTGAGATAGCATCAAGTCTAATGGCTGTGTTCTCGGTGGAATCTTGAGGTTGTCAGATCAGTGAGTCTGGTCTTTTAATAGAGTTCTAGATCTATACAGCTCTTTCTCTCATGTTACATCAGGGACTCTACGTTCTGCTCCCTGTCGTGACTGTCTTTGGTGGTGGCTGGGCACCATCTAGTTCTTCTGGTCTCCATTTGATACAATCTTCCATTCATATAACCCTTCTGTCTCCTAGGCTCACTTTTCCTCGTGTCTTTGATGTTCTCCAGATGGGATGGGACCAGTTGATATTCCTTAAATGGCAGCTTCCTGGCTTTTAAGACGTGAGGCAACACTCACCAGTATGGGGTGCAGAACACTTTCTTAGAAAAAGACTAGTTATGCCACTTGACTGTGATGTCCCCTGAAAATGTGGTCCCCAGACCCCTGTCCCTGCTACTGTGTCCTTTGAAATTTTGGGTTGGATTTAGAGAGAGAGATCCGACTCGACGGCACTTGGCTTGGCTTGGCTTTAGCTTGTAGTGTAGTCCAGTTATGCTGTTGTACCTTCTACTACATGCTGTCACTCCCTTCACCTAACTGAATTCCCATCTGCTGTCTAATCTACAAATAACCCTCTCTCTCCCTTCCTACCCTTGTAGCCATCAAAGAGGATTTTCTTCTGTGCACAAGTCTTTCCTTGAGTCCTTATAATAATGGTCCCATAGAATATTTCTCCTTTTGCAGCTGACTGACCTCACTCAGCATAATGTCATCCAGTAGATTGCAGGTTATGCAATGTTTTATAAAATCATCATTATTCTTTAACATTGCATAGTGTTCCATTGTGTAAATATACCATAGTGTGTTTATCCATTCATCTGTTGATGGACATCTCAGTTGATTCCATCTTTTTGCTGCTGTGGACAGTGCTGCAATAAACATTCATGTGTATGTGTCTGTTTGTGTGACAGTTCTTATCTCTGTAGGATATATTCCAAGCAGTGGAATTGCTAGATCATGTGTTATTTCTATTTCTAGCTTTTTAAGAAAGCACCAAATTGTTTTCCAAAGATGTTATACTATTTTACATTCCCACCAGCAGTATAGAAGAGTTCCAGTCTCTTCGCAGCCTGAATGAACATATGTTTTTGTTTTTATGAGCCCCCAGTTACCATTTTGTATTGTTAATAATGTTTTGTAGTCTGTCTATGCCATGTATTAGGATTCTCAGCATCATCCCTGTTTTTTCTTCCATTATCTTTATTGTTTGAGATTTGATATTTATGTCTTGGATCCATTTTGTGTTAGCTTTTGTGCATGATGTGAGATATGGATCTTGTTTCTTTTTTTTGTGGATGGATATTCAGTTATGTCAACACTATTTGTTAAACAGGCTGCCTTTTCTCCAGTTTGTGGACTTTGGACTTTTGTTAAATATCAGCTAGTCATAGGTGAATGATGTTGTATCTGAATTCTCAATTGTGTTCCACTGGTCTGTGTATTTGTTTTTGTACCTCTAGTGGGCTGCTTTGACTACCATAGCAGTGTAATGTGTTCTAAAGTTGTGTGAGGCCTCCCACTTTCTTCTTCTTTTTCTTATCCAAGACTTCATCCCTTTCCCTATGAAGGTAGTGATTTGTTTCTTCATCTCATCAAAAAAGTGCCACTGGAATTTTTATTGAGATTGCATTGTATGTATAAATTTCTTTGAGTAAAATAGACATTGTCATGATATTGAGTCTTCTTATCCATGTGCAAGTATGGCTTCTCCACTTATGTAGATTTCTTAGAGTAGAGTCTGCTAACTTTCTGTATATCTTTGACTTGTCTGGTTAGATTTATTCTTAAGTATTTTATCTTCTTGGGGGCTATTGCAAATGGTTTTGATTTGGTGATTTCTCTTTTGATGGTTTCTTTGCTGGTGTAAAGGAATCCAAGTGATGTTTATATGGTTATTATCTATCCTGATAATTTGCTGAACTCTTGCATGAAGCCCATTAGTTTGTGAATTTCTTTAGGGTTTTTCTGTGTATAAGATCATATCATCTGCAAATAAATATACTACAACTTCTTCCTTACCAATTTGGATGCTCTTTATCTCTTTTTCTTTACTTTAGCTAGAATCTCCAGCACAATGTTGAGTAAAAGTGGTGACAGAGGGCAACTGTGTCTGGTCCCCATTCTCAATGTGAGTGCTTTCAGACTCTCTGTATTTAGGACAATGTTGGATGTTGGCATTGTATAAATGCCCTTCATTATGTTCAGAAATTTTCCCTCTAATCCTATTTTGCTGAGACTTTTTAATATGTTGGACAATATCAAATGTCTTATGCATCAATTGATAGAATTAAGTCTTTTTTATTATGATTAAGTGAAAGTACACAATCCAAACAATTTTGCACACCCACCTATCTCCATCACTCAGTGACAGCAGGTTCCCCCTTTTCACTATATATTTCTAGTATCCTCTTTACAAGCACCTGTCCCCTCCTTTCAACTCTCCCATCTTGAAAGAAACCAGTAGGACAACCTTCTATAACTGTATAGAACCATATCTCCTTTATTTGGGTTATTTGTTTCCTCTCATGTTTTCCTTTTGTGAATGTGGCCAGTGGTTTATCAACTTTTTTGATCTTTTCAAACGAGCAGATTTTGGATTTGTTAATTCTTTCAGCTGTTTTTGTAATTTCTTCTGGGGCCCAAAGGGTTCTTTTATTGTTCCCTTTCTTGTTCAAGCTGTAGGGTTAGTTCTTTGGTTTGGGCCCTTTCTTCATTTTGAATGTGTGTGTTTCTTGAGATAAATTGACCTCTGAGCACTGCTGTATCCCATAGGTTCTGGTAGGATGTTTTCATTCTCATTGGATTTCATGAATTTCTTTATTGTATTCTTGATTTCTTCTGTAGCCATTGAATTTTTGAGCAGTGTGTTCAGTTTCTATGATTTTGAGTTTCTGCTAATTTTTTTCTGATATTGATTCCAACTTTTATGCTTTATGGTCTGAGAAGAAGCTTTGCACCATTTCAGTGGTTTGGATTTTGTTGAGACTTGCTTCATGGCCAACTACATGGTTTGTTCTGGAGAATGTTCTGTGTGAGTTGGAAAAGATGGTATACTTGTTTGTTGTTGGGTGAAGAGTTCTGAATATGCCTACGGGGATTGAGTTGGTTGATTGTTGCATAAGATCTTCTGTTACCTTTATTGAACTTTTTTCTAGATGTTCTGTCCATTACTGAAAGTGACATGTTGAAGTCTTATACTGTTATTGTGGAGTGATCTATCTCGTTTGTCAGTGTTGTCAGTATTTATTTGATGTACTTAGAACTGCTGATAATTGATTGTGTAAACATTTGTTATCTCCTTAAGCAGTAAATAGTGACCACCCTTGTCTATGATGGTGGATTTTACTTCAAAGTTTGTTTTATCTGAGATTAGTACTGGCACTCTTCTTTGCATGTTGTTAGCTTGATATATATTTTTCCATCCTTTGGTTTTCAGTTTGTTCAGTTTGAGTCTAAGGTGTATTTCTTCTAAGTACCTTATAGATGGATTGTGTTTTTTGCTCCAACCCAACTCGATGGCAGTTGGCTTTGGCTGTTACTCTCTGTCTCTTTATTTGTGCTTTTAATCAGTTTATGTTCAGTATAGTCTTTGATAAGTTTGAATTTAATACTGTCATTTTGGAGCCTTTATTGTGTGTTTTTGACAGTTTCTTTGTTCTACTTGATATTCTGTTGAGTTGCATTTCCCTTTGTTTTGTTTTTTTTTTTCATCCTTTTCAGTGTTGTTTTCTTTACCTCTTAAAACTTCTACATTGTGTTTCTTGCTATGATGTGTGGAATTGTTAGTTTGCTTTATGGCTATTCCACAATTCCCCACTAACATTCTAAGTTTAAACCAGTATTTAGTTTCTTTGTGTCTCCTTGACTTCCTCTCCATCTGAAAGGTCTATGAATTCATTAATATGTTCTTCTTTATAATATAATGTCAGAATTTATATACTGAGACTTCTGTTTCCCTCATTTTCATAGGTTAGCTTTCATTGAGCTTTGTGACTTTCCTAACCAAGTAGGACAATGGTACTGTTTCTTGCATTGCATCTGTGAGCATATGTCTGATGTCGCTGATTTTCTTATTAACGAAATTTCTTAAGTATTTCTTTGGTTTTTGCAAAGTCTCTAAGCTTCTGTTTATCTGAGAGTATCCTAATTTCACCGTGATATTTGAGAGACAGTTTTGCAAGATATATAATTCTTGCTTGGAAGTTGGATTTTTCCCTCTTCCAGGCTTTGTATGTGTCATCCCATTGCCTTCTTGCCAACATGGTTTCAGCTGAATACCTGGAGGTTGATCTAAAAGACTTCCCTTTGTAAATTAGTGTTGATTTAAGCCTAGCTGCCTTTAGTAACCTCTCATTATGTTTCATTTTTTTTAAGCTTGATTATAATGTTTCTTGGTGTCTGTCATGGTTTGAATTGTGTCCTCCCAAAAATATATGTAGCCATGAGGCTGGACCATGATTCCCAGTATCTTGTGACTGTCCTCCATTTTGTAGTTTTCCTATGCTGTATGTTAAAGGATTAGGGTAGGACTGTAAATCTCTTTGTAAGATCACCTCCCTACTCCACTGTAAAGGGAGTTTCCCTGGAGTATGCCTTGCCCCACCCTTAATCCTTTCATCTTATGAGAGATAAAAGGAAAGAGAAGCAAGTAGATATTTGGGAACCTCACACCACCAAGAAAGCTAAACTGGGAGAAGAATGTGTCCTTCAGACCTGAGGTTCACATGCCAAGATGCTCAATGGACAAAGACTGATGCAATACTGGACTTTCCTCCAGAGCTGACTAAGGTGAAAGCTTTTCCCTAGAGTGGACACTCTGAATATGGAGTTGTAGCCTACCACACTGTGTAAGAATAAAATTCCTTTGTTAAAGCCATCCACTCTGTGGTATTTCTGTTAGAGCAGCCCTAGCTGACTAAAACAGTGTCTTTCTTTCAGGACCTACCTTTTGTGTAGTTCAATAAATCTTGCATAGATATCTACCCATCTTTCATGATGTCAGGGAAGTTTTCTGTCAGCAGCTCTTCAACAATTCTCTCTGTATTTTCTTCTGCCCCTCCCTGTTCTGGTACTCCAATTATATGTAAATTATTCCTCTTGATAGAGTCCCACGTAACTCTTAATGTTATAGATTGAATTGTATCCCCCCAGAAATACATGTAGTGATTTGGCTGGATCATGCTTCCCTGTATTCTGTGATTGCCCTCCATTGTACAGTTTTCTTATGCTGTAAATCTTAATCCCTACCTATGGATATCAGAGTGGATTATGTCAGAGAGGAGTACAGTCCCACCCAAAGGTCACCTCCCTGCTCCACTGTAAAGGGAGTTTCCCTGGTATGTGGCTTACATCACGTTTAATCCTCTTATCCCACAAGAGATAAATGGAAAGGGAAGCAAGCAGAGTTGGGAACCTCACACTCTCAAGAAAACAGCACTGGGAGTAGATTGAATCCTTCAGACCTGAGGTTTCTGCACCAAGATGCTCCCTCACCAAAGACTAATGCAACACAAGGACTTCCCTCCAGAGCCAACAGAAGGAAAGCCTTTCCCCTGGAGCAGACACCCTGAATTAGGACTTGTAACCTACTGCACTGTGTAGGAATAAACTTTCCTTTGCTAAAGGCATCCACTTTATGGTATTTCTGTTAGAGCAGTACCAGATGACCAAAACACTTAATGATTCTTCACCTTTCTAGATTCTTTTATCTGAGTTTTCCTCATAAATGCAGGTGTCAGTTGCTTTATCTTCAGTCTTGTAATTCTGCATTCCATTTTCTTGATTCTGCTCCTATGACTTTCATTTGAATTGTTTGAGATGTATTTTATCATTACTCTGTTAAATTTCACATCATTGTTGTTCTAGCAATTCATGCAGCTTGTTTAATTTTTTTCATTTTGTTCTGATGCACTTTGTCTAGTCTCCAGCCTCACATCTAAAGGGCTATATGCATAATTCACTTATATTCTTTCTCTGATAATTTCAGGAAAACTTCTTTATCAGAATTATTTTATTCTTTATTTTGGGAGCTTTCTGGTGCCATGGTGGTCTGCTTCTTGAGTGGTTAAATGTTGATTAGTTGTCTCTGAGCAATCAAAAAGGTGTTGCGCTTTAATTGTTAGATTATAGCAATCTAACACACATACACGTAAATTTGATTTTGACTGTCTAAATTATCTAGTTCTTTGAGCTAGAGTGGTTATTACAGCCTTAAAAATTCTGATGTCCTGTCACTGAATGGTTGGAGTGATGACTACATTGAGTAATGTAGTAAGAATTTCTGGCTCAGGGGAGAATTGCTGTAAGAATTCAGTAAGAATTGCTGGCTCAGAATTATTTTTCCAGCCCCTCCTTTGTCTTTCTCCCCAGGTTCCAGAGAAAAGTTCCAGGCACAGTTGTAAAACACCCGACTTCCAGCCCAGATTGTGCTCTAGCATTGAGTCAGATGTAGAGTGAAGAATGGAGGGAGAAAAGGCTGGGTATAGGAAATCTAGTCAGTGCACAGGAAAAGTTGAGTCACTAAAGTTGAACTTTTTGAGTTTGTAGGTGTAGGAGTCTGAGCAACTTGTCCTATTCCCTCCTTTTGTTTCAGACGAGGAGAAGAGCTAGGGGCACACAAGTGAGATGTTCCACTTCCTCCCAGGAGTGTACCAGAATTTAGGGTACATGCAAAGTAGAGAAGGTAGGCAGAAAAAGGCAGGGGTAGGGAGGGAAACCATCACATAGGGAAAGATTTAGCCCTGAGAAATCACAAGCACTGATGTTGAAATGATCCTTGCTGTTCCTCTTGGGCTCTGGCCTGCAGCTCCAGTGATTTGACAGAGGTTTGCTTATGTACTTCCCTTTGTTTCTGTCTCTGTGGCATGTAGAAGAGCTCTGGGTGCACTTAGACAATCCCACTTCTGGTCCAGGTAATGCCCCAGAAGTTTGCCTCTGTTGTAGCCCAGTGAAGGGAGTTGAGAATGGCACTGCTGTACTCCACTGCCAGCTGCTGCCATGCTCCCCAGACCTGGCTACCCCAAGCTCAGCCTCTCAGTTCAAACAGACCCTCTCTAGTCATGCACCTCTACTCAGTGTGGCAGCTGGCCTCAGCCATACTCCCAAAGGATCAATCCTACTTCTAGCCACTCAGCCAACAAAGACGGCCTTTGGATCTGAGGTGTTTCTCTGCCGCTGCATCTGTAGAAGCGAGACCCTTTGCACTGGCGATTCCCCTCTGACAAAAGTAGTTACTCCACTTTCTCTAACCCAGTCTGATCTTACACATTTACACCTGATCTTGGGGCTCCTGGAATATCACTTTTGCTTCTTTCGGTTGGTTTGCACAGCCTGACTTGTTACAGGGATCAGAAGAGACATGTGACTAGTCCCCTATCTTGGCACCACCTCCTGCTCCTTTTTAAATGTTGTTAGCTTGATACATTTTTCATCTTTAGAGTTTTAGTTTGTTTGAGTCTTTAAGTGTAACACGTGTCTCTTGTAGGCTGCATATATTGTGTTGTGTTTTTTTAAATCCAGTATGCCACTCTCCATCTCTTTATTGGTGCATTTAATCCATTTACATTCAGAGTGATTATTGGTAGTTATGAGTTTAGTGCTGTCATTTTTACGCCTTTTTTAATGCATTGTAGACAATTCCTTTGTTCCATTTAATTTTCTGTGCTGAGTTTTTCTTTCTGTGTTTTCATTTTTTTCAATGCTGGTAGTTTTGTATTTGCTGAGACTTCACGTTTTCCTTGTCTTTTTAAATTTTGATGCATAGGATTAATAGTTTCCTTTGTGGTTACATTAATATTTACCATATTTTTCTAAATTTAAAGTAGTGTTTAATTTCTTTATATCATCTTGATTGTCTATATGAAATATATAAGTTCTTCTTTCTCGTTATGATGTTTACATGATGAAACCTCTGTTGCCTTATTTCCAGGATTTTTTCTATATTTTTGTGATTTCTCTATTTGGGTTGAGATCCACTTGCTCTGTTCTGTGTTCTAGTGTTGGGTTGTTACTGATTTTATTGATTTTCTAACCAAAGGATGCTCTTTGCTGTTTCTTGTAATTTTTGTTTGGTTTTTGCAAATTTCTGTTTATCTGGATATGTCCTAATTTCACCATCGTATTTGAGAAACAGTTTTGCTGGGTATATAGTTATTTGCTGGCAATTATTTTCCTACAAAGCTTTGTATATGTCACCACATTTCCTTTTTGCCTGCGTGATTTCTGTTTAGTAGGCTGAGCTTAGTCTTAGTGATTCTCCTTTGCAGATTATTTTTCATTTAATCTTAGCTGCTTTTAAAATTGTCCCCTCATCTTTAGTTTTGGTAAGTTGGATTACAAAATGAGTTGGTGTCTTTCTTTTGGGATCTACCCTGTGTGGATTACAGTTAGTTTCTTGGACAGATATCTTCTCATCTTTTAGGATCTCAAGGAAGTTTCCTTTCAGCAATATTCTGCAGTTCTCTCTATTTTTCTGTTATCCCCATCTCTTTTGGTACTCCCGTCCCTTGCAGACTGTTCCTCTTGATAGAATTCCACATATTTTTTTACTATTTCTTGATGTTTAAATTATTTTATCTTATTTTTTTCTCAAATATGTTTGTGTCATATGGTTCATCTTCAATCTCACTAAACTGGCCTTTACCTTAGTTGTGCTCCTTTTTGTATGAATTAATTCATTGATTATTTTATTAATAATTTTCTGAGTTTCTAATTCTTGCCACTTTATCCTTGTACTCTGTTCAGTTTGTCATTCTGCTCTGTCACAATTTTCCTCATCTCCTTTTTGTTTTCTTGACAGTTTGTAAACAGTAATCTTTTGTATTCTACCACTGATAATTCCAGGAAGTTCTCTTCATGTATAAAATTTCTTGATTCTTTGTTTTGAGAGCTTTCTGAAGCCACTGTTGTTTGCTTCTCTGTGACTTTATACGAAGTGTTGTCCCAAGTCATCATAAGTTGTTGAATTTAATTATTTTATATTTTCTTACTCTGTTCTAGAGTCTTGATTTGCTTTGTTTGAAAATGTCCAAATAGGCTGGTTGTGTATGCTAATTTGGTTACTGTTGCCTGTAACATCCTGTCACTAGGTGGCTAGGGTTGTTACTAGACATGCAAGGCCAGAAGTCAGTTTACTTTTCTTGTATGAATTCAACTTGGGTCCTCACCAAGTAGTAGGCAGTCACCAAGTGTGTGGTACAGGTTGTCCTCAACTGTCCTAGATGGGCAGACATGATGGGTGAACGCAGAGATATGTGGCGACGGGCACTAAGAAAGGCAGGGGTTCAGCCATCTCTGAGTGTTTGTGAGGATGGTGTATACCATTAGGTCTGATTCTAGGTAAAGTAGCTCTTTCTGCTCTGAATTTCTATCTTCAGGAGTCGGCAGTTTTCTTACCCCTCCTACAGTTTGTTAAATTGTTCTTCTCTGAGTTTAGGACTACAGCTGAGGACAGGCTTAAGGAGTCCTACTTCTGGCTCAGTTAATGATATCAGACTCTGCGTCCACATCACCAATTTTTAACGTTGCTACGTAATTGCTGTGCTTTTCCATACACACATACGTGCATGCACACTGCCACACATGTATTTTAAGTCAAGTGCTGTCGAGTTGGATCTGACTCATGTATTTTACATGTACATTATATGTACATGAGTACATGATATGTATGATGCTTCTTTACCCTTTAATATATTAGTATTTCCTTTCTTTTGATAATTAGAAAAATAGCTATTATCAAATTTAGAAAATTAGACATTAATACAGCATTTTTAACTAATCGTAGTTAATATACTGGTTTCAGCACTTAACCCAATAATGCTTTTTGTAGTAATTTTTTTCTAGTATTCAATCTAGTCAGGGTCAGGCACTGTATTTAATTAACATGTTTCTTTGTCTTCTTTCTGTGGAATATTCCTCAGTCATTTTTTGTCTTTATGATGTTGTCATTTTTTAAAGAAATCAGATGTTTTACAGAGGTCTCTAAATTGGGATAGTCTGATATTTCCTAATGGATCTACTTGGGTAACTCATTTTTGGCCAGCACAAGTCATGTAAATGATGATGTGAATAAACTTTGCGTTGTATTCCATCTGTGAGCAAATCATCCCTATTTTTTGTAATTGCAAATAGATCATAATGTACTACCACCATAATCTCATTTTCTCTTTCTGTATTCTAACTTTTAACTATTTGTCTTTTTATTCATTTTTATTTAGCAATCCTCTTATATTTTAATTTTCTTCTGTAATGCTTGTTATTAAATATTAATAAGACTCTCTTTTTCTTCCACTCCTCTGAATTGGTTAATAAGTTAGTCTTTTTAAAATATATTTTTAGTAATATTCAAAACTAGTCTTAATATTGTGACATAGTAGTCTGGTATTTTTGTTCTTTTTCGAATGCTGTTAGTTTTTCACTCATTTGTGTGATGAAATACATATATGCTCCATTCCTGCTTTGTCCTTCAATGAAGAAGCTACTATTTGTAACAGCTGTGGCTGTCTTTGCCCTTTAACAATCCACGTCAGGTGAGGAGGCAAAACTCATCTCAACCATAACAAGTAATTTAAGAGGAATTGAACAGATAGAGCAGAATCATGTTTTATTTCTGTTCTTTGGGAGTCTGGCTTTCCACAGAAGGATACTTCCCTCCTCCATTTTGTATGCTCAGGAAGGAAGCAGTGCCTATGGCAGAGGGGACAAGCACAGAGTTGCTACCATCTCAGCCACTTTTCCGAATATCAGCCTTTTTAGCAGTAAAGGTTTACATTTGATCTTCACCTATTACTCTTTTGTCTCATCTGTTAACTATGTCAGTTCTCAGCTATGGGCAGTAAACTTAATTTATTCAGCTTTCTCAACCCTCAGTTAATAGTAACTATTACTGACATTGCTATTACTAATTATAGAAAATTATTGTCACATCATGGTCTTTGTTTCATTTTTGTCACAGATTGAATGAGTTATGTCCCTCAAAAAGATGTGTGGCAATTTAGCTGGGCTATGATTCCCACTGTTGTGTGGTTATCATCCATTATGTGATTGTAAATATATATTGAAGAAGATTAGAGTGAAATTGTAACACCTTTAACCTGGTCAGGTTCCTAGTCTCTTGTAAAGGGAGTTTCCCTTTGGGCTGTGGCCTAAACCATCTTTTGTCTATTAAGAGATAAATGGAAGGGAAATGAGCAGCAAGTAGGGGAACTCCTAACACCATGAAAGCCGTGCTAGGAACAGAGCATGTCATTTGGACCTGGAGTCCCTGTGCCCAAGAAGCTCCTTGATGAAGAGAAGCTTGAGGACAAGGAGCTTGCTCCAGAGGTAACACAGAGAGAAAGCCTTCCCTTGGAGCTGAGGGTGTGAATTTGGACTTTTAGCTTACTTTACTATGAGGGAATAAATTTCTCTTTGTCAAAGCCATTCACTTGTGTTATTTGCTGTTACAGCAGCACTAGATGACTGAGACAGTTATTATTACCTTAATTTTGCTTTTGAATCATAGTACTTCTGGGATCAATTTTCCATGTTTTCCATGTTTCTGTGTTATAACCTTTAATTATTTTAAGTGTTTTTAAGCTATATTCTCTGTGATGGTTAGGATTATGTGTCAACTTGACTGGGCCGTGATTCTCAGTGGTTATATGTGATCACTCCCATGACTGCATCCACTATGGGTAGCTAATTAGTAGCTAATCAGGAGTGGCCTGCTTCTGTATATAAGCAGATGTTCTGGCTTTTTGCTGCTCAGGATCCTATGGCTTCTTCTTGTTCATCTGATCTCCAGCTGTTGGAAACTGAGTTTTCTATCAGCTTATCTGCAGATCTTGGAATTCATTGATTTCACAGTTTGAGACGGGGAGCCCTTCTCTCAGAACTGCTGATCTTAGGTGCATCACCCCCTGAGGTTATGTGAATGGAGAGGAGCCTCCATCATGATCCAGGGACTCTACAATCATATGAGCCATTTCCTTGATGTAAATCTCTATATATTTATGGAAACCCTGGTGGCATACTGGTTAAATTCTACATCTGCTAACCAAAAAGTTGGCAGTTTGAATCTGTCAGATATTCCTTGGAAACTGTGGGGCAGTTCTACTCTGACCTACAGGGTTGCTATGAGTCAGAATCAACTCAGCAGCACTGGGTTTGGGTTTGGTTTATGTGTGTTTATATGCTTTACTGGTTTTACTCTCAAGAGAATCCAGCCTAAGACAGTCTGTTTTAAGAATTTTCTTTTATCTCAAGTTCTTATTCATTTCTTCTATTTGTTATTTTGTTTGTCCTTTCTTTTCTGGCATATAATGTTGTTTTGTGAGATTGTTTATGAATGACAGTCTTGTGTGGAGGCCTCTGCAGAGCAGTTTTGCATTTACTTTTGTATGTACCTTTGGAATCCTGGTGGCCCAGTGATTAAGAGCTTGGTTGACAAGCAAAAGGTCAGCAGTTTGAATCCACCAGCTGCTCTTTGGAGAAACTCTGTGGCAATTCTACTCTTTCGTATACATCACAGTGAGTTGGAATTGACTCAACAGCAATGAGTTTGAGTTTTTCTGATTCTTTTAGGTGTTTCTAGGGAGGCCCGGTAGCACAATAGTTGAGTTCTCAGCTTCTGATCAGAGTTGAAAGTTCAAAACTACCAGCTGCTCTGTGACAGAAAGATGGACCAACTTGCTTCTAGAAAGATTTACAGCCTTGAAAACTTCTAGGGCAGTTCTGCTCTGTCCTGTAAAGTCACTGAGTTGGAATGGACTCATTTGCAATGTGTTATGGTCTTTCTAGTAGTTTTTTTAACTTTTATTTTATATTCTCATGTTACAGTTCCTATTACAAAGAGGTAGCATAGCTATTGTCCCCCCAATACACATGACTTGTGCCTAGTTTTTAACTTTTCCTTTTTTTCCAGCATAACCTTTAGTCAAACAGAAAGTCTCCTTTAACCTTTCCTGAGAAGGGGCCAGAGTTTTCTAGTCACGTTTATGGACAAGGGAGCCCTGCCATTACAGTTTGGTGGTATATTGGCTTGGCTTGTCCTGAACTGCTAGCTTTTGACTCACCACTGTTTTGTACCATCATTGTACACGACAACACAGTGAAAGGTATATAGAGTCCTCATGTGATTATAAAAAAGAGCTTTGACCTCTCAGATCCCATGACAGGACCACACTTCAAGAACTGCTGCTCTAGTTGTATGCAGAGTGCTGGCCAAATAGGTTTAGCAGTGAGTGATGCATCCTTCTTTGCTTCCTCATTGATTTTTAAACCAGCAGGGAGCTCTCCAGACACCTCTAAAGTGTTAAACCAAAAACCAAACCCATTGCCATTGAGTCAGGTCTGACTCATAGAGACCCTAGAGGTCAGAGTAAAACTGCCCCATGGAATTTCCAAGGAGTGCCTTGCAGATTTGTGAACTGTCAAACTTTCGGTTAGCATACATAGCACTTAATCCACTGTGCCACCAGAGTTTCCTCTAAAACATTGAGCATGCAGTTTGTTGCTTAGCTGGGTGAACCCTGGTGCCATTGTGACTTTTCATGTGCAGTGCAAATAGAGTTCATGATTGTTTCTGAATAAACTCAGTGGAATAATGAAATAATGACTCCCCCTCTCTGTCTCAATCTCTAGACTGTACAATGATATTAAAACACTACATTGATTTGTACTGATCTAGATTTGATTGACTGTGGCTGAATTTATTTAATATGAACTTGTAAAGTATGTTAGACTTTCGACATGCCTAAAATTTATTAAGAGTTTCCAGTTGGAGTAGATTTAGATGTTTGACTCGATACATTGTTGGATCATCTGTTTATTCAGAAAATAGATACTACATACCTTTCATAAAGGCACCATGATTATGTCTGATCTGTACAATGCTCTATATCCTATAGGCCAAGAAATGTAACTAAAGGCCTTTGAAGTTTAGGCATTGTACTCCTTTTATTATGTCGTACTAGAACCTATAATAACAAAATACCTCTTAAATTACTGACTTCTAAATTAAGAACTTACTGTGACCTTGAAACCTAAGTTTTACTCACATGGTGATAGTTTTTGACATCTAGTATCTGTCAAATATTTTAATAAATAAATAAAGGCTCTGCAAGAACTACCAGAGAAGAAAATACAATGCAGAGTGAAAATTCAAGGGAGAAAGTGCTCTGTTCTGCCTAGAAATAGGTGGCATCCAGGAAGCTCTCTTAAAAGAAATGATACTTTGAACGGAGTCTTAAAAGAAGAGTAGATATTCACCAGGCCGCCATGTATGGGAAAGCAAAGGCATCATAAGTGGAGCACCAGTTTGTGAAAAGGCAAGAATGGCTTAACTGCATAGTTTAGTGTGGCTGCAACATTGGCATTATATGCAAATGTGAGAAACAACGAATGTGGAAAGTAGATAGAGGTCAGATTATACACAGGGATTTATATGTTATGTCAGGGCTGTGGAGTTTATCCGGAGAATCATGAGGAGACCCTGGAATGCTTTAGGTAGAACATAAAATGATGAGCTTGCATTTTGGAGAAGTCACTCCATCCTAGAGTATCACGATGAGGAGAGAACCAACAATCTAAGGAGAGAATTTGGAAGGAAGCTGTGGAGAACAAGGAAAAGAACAGAGCACTATTTTAAGACTGAGGGATGTGTTTGTGCAATCAGTTCACTGCATGTCACAAAATGCATCAGAAGAAAGAACGACGAAATCATTCATACACAACTAATTTTATGACACCACATATATAGTTTTTGACTCATTAGTAGACCAAGTTGGAGTTGACTTATTAGAATTTGCAGCTAGAATCCAGTTTTCTGTCCCCATAGTTGTTTATATTAGTTAAGTAATTTCTTGTACCTTAGAATATAGAAATGACAGGTGTACTTTATTCTTTGTGGCTTATGTCTGATCTGTACAATGCTCTCTATCGTATAGGCCAAGAAATGTAACTAAAGACCTTTGTAGTTTAGGCATTTTATTCCTTTTATTATATCATACCAGAATCTATAATCACAAAATATATCTTAAATCACTGACTTCTAAATTAAGGACTTATTGTGACCCTGAAACCTAAGTTTCACTCACATAATGATTCTCATGAATGATACTGAGATTTTGCTTCTCATATTTTTCTCCAGCATTGCAACTGTTACCTTATAATTATTAAACAGTATACATACATGAATGTGTACTCTAATTAGTATAGGCTTCTGCTTCTTGAAAAGTCTCAGTGGCATAGGCAGCAATGACGTGGTTTCCATTATTGGCCTTTGATTCAAGGCTTTCCATGAAGCAGGTTGGCCTTGGTCTTTTCACACCCTGTGTTTATGTAATTAAAGGTTCAGAGAATTGAACTTCTTTGGTTAGAGAGCTAGGTAAATGGTTTGCTTGTCATCCTTTTCTCCTAAAAATGGTATGATATATAGGAAAGTTTATAATCTTTTGATGACTTCATATAGGAGCAACCAGGTATTTTCAGACAACTGTCTTTCTTTCAGGGTCCCCAGGTGGTGTGAAGTTTGTGCTCAACTGTTAACCTAATGGTTGGGAGTTTGAACCACTCAGTATTATACAGCATACAGGCCTGGTGATCTGTTTCCATTAAATTACAGCCAAGAAAACCCTGTGGGGAAGTTCTCCTCTCTAACGCATGGGGTCCTCATGACTCAAGATTGACTCAGTGGAGATCTGTTATGAGTCTTTTCTTTCTGATGGGAGAGGTTGACCTTCATGCTGCTCTGAGGGTATGAACAGGTCAGTAGAATCCTGTGCACAAAGCTGCCTTATTATCTTCAAATATCCTTCAAAGTCTATCTTATCTTTGAGAAAAACCAAATATGGTGGGAATTTTTGATTTCTCCAAACACTAGTGTTATTGTTTGACTTTAGTCATTTAAAGTGGAAAAGAGGAAATTGTTACAGTGGAAACAGTCATCTATTCATTCTTTATGTGTTTATTGTATGTCTGCTCTGGGCCAGGCTCTGTGCATGGCTTTGGGGAGACAAGTATGAATGAGGTCTGATTCCTGCCTTCATCATTCTTTTAAGAGGAGAGAAAGACATCTCTTTACTTAACTGAGTGTGACAAATACTACCAAAAATGTAGGAAAAATGGAAAGGTGAAAATGAAGGTTAGGGTTAGCACTGAAATGAGTGCAAGTTGTGTCAGGTTAAGTTATAAGTAACTTGCACTTCATGACTGTTTATTAGAAGGGCTGCAGAAACTGTGACTATTTGATAATAAAAGTAGGCCTTGGCTCATTTCAGGAAGCATTTGAGATATTATAATAAAAATAATAATGTTAATACTACGTAAAAAAAGATAAAATTATTTATAGTGGGTGCTTCTTTTGTGCCAGGAATTTATGAGGAATTTTATGGATGTGTCACATTTGGTCTTTAAAATAAAATCAGGTCTTAGGAAGGCAGTATAGGACTGTGGCTGGTGAAAATGTTGTGTATCTACGTCCTCGGGTGTAATTACCCATGTGACCATACACAAGTTATTTAGCTACACCAAGGCTCAGTTCCTTCCAGGGGGAGAAACTCAGTGACTTATAACAGAGGGCAGTTAATTCACTTAGCACACTGAATTAACATTAGTTGTTTGTGTTCCTTCTATTATTTTTTAACAGATGAGAAGATCTTGGCTTAGAGTATTTATGCAACTTTTCAGATGCCGCAGGCAAGGTTAGTGGTAGAGATGAGAGTCAAACCAGACCTTCCCACTTTAAAGCCTAGGTTCTGTTTTCATTTTATAGTTTAAATCTTTGTTTAATGATTATCGTGTTGATCATGTTCTGAATATTAACAACTGCCAGCATCAAAACCACAATCCCTAGAAATAAAATTTTATTTCATGTTCTCATTTTAGATTACAACTTTATTTGTGCACACTTCTATTAAGTCAGATTTTAGCCTTAATTACATACTACAATTTTGTGTGGCATTAAAAGTGGCATGGCTAAATCATCCCATTAGCTGATATCAGATTAGATTTAGACAACTTTATGCTGCTGATGAGATGTGTAAATGCTTATTCACTAAGACGTACAGAGTTTCCCTGCCTACCAGCTGCATGAGTGATGCTACCTTTAGTTTTATTTGTTTTGGAACAATTTGCAGAATGTGATATTACAGATTAATAGTGAAACTAAATTTAAGTAATGCTGACAGAGGGAAAACTACACACCCAAAAAAGCCTATGTTATTTTCTTTGCTGTCATCATTAATATACAAAGAAAAAGAAGTGTGTTAATAAGGGGGAACTTGGCAGTCAAGGTGGCATGGCAAGGCTGGCAGCCACAGGGGGTGTGCTTTATGTGGCAAAATTTACAAAATTGCATTCCTGCCATGTATGCCTCATTTTTCTTGGAATTCTGTTCTCTCATCCTAATGTGCAGACTAATAATATTAAATATAAACACACTCAGACTTTCCTACAAGCTTTAGAGAGGGAATCAGATTTGCATTTCATCATGCACCACCACAGCTTTATTCCATGAGGGATGGTATCTTAGTTGTCTAGTGATGCTGTAACTGGAATACCATAAGTATCACAAACTATCACAAACAGAAACAGAAATTTATTCTCTCACACTCTAGTAGGCTAGAAGTCTGAACCCAGAGAGCCAGCTCCATGGGATAGTTTTGTCTGTCACCTCTGGAGGATGGTCCTTATCATTAGTCTTCCCCTGGTCTAGGAGCTTCTCAGTGAAGGAATCCTGCGCCCACAGTATGTGCTGTGTTCCTGGCGCTATTTTCTTGATGGTAAGAAGTCCCCAGCAGAATAGTCTTTGATATCCACAGTTCCACCAAAAACCTCTTGAAGGCAATCTAGGCTTTTATCTTTAGGTACTTTAAAACTCTTCCAAATCCACCAACCATTCCTTGGAAACTTTATGGCACAGTTCTGCTTTGTCTGTTGGCTTGTAATGAGTTGAAATTGACTTGCCAGCAGCAGGTATACAATTTGACATGAAGTATTTTCATTTTCATTCAGTTCAAATGTATTTTATAACTTTTTCTTGGTATTTCTTCTGTGACTTGTTACTGTTTAAAAGTTCATTGTTTAATCTCCAGATGTTGGAAGGTTTTCTTGTTATGGTTCTGTACTGATTTCTAGTTGAATTCCATTATGGTCTTAAAGCACATTCTGTTTAATCTCAGCCCTTTTATGTTTGTTGAGGTTTCTTTAATAGCCCAGAATATTGTTTATCTTAGTGTATGTTCTGTACATCCTCGTAACAAATGCTTATGGAAGGAGTAATCTGAAATGTCAGTTAGGTGTTTGTGCGTTGCTGAGAGTCTCTAACTTTCATTTTGTATTTAAGTATTTCTCCTTTCAGTTCAATGAGTTTTTGCTTCACGTTCTTGGTAGCATTGTTTGGTGTATACATATTTGGGATGGCTATGTTTAGTGTAGCTTTTTAGTTTTTTCACTTTATTAAAAAATGTGCCTGAAGTGGAAGTTTACAATTCACGTCAGTTTGTCATACGAAAACTTACACATTGTTATGTGACCCTAGTTACTCTCCTTGCAATGTGACAGCACACTCCTCCTCTTAACCTTGTATTTACCAAATCCATTCAACCAACTCCTGTCTCCTTCTGCCTTCTCATCTTGCTTCGAAACAGGAGCTGCCCCTTAAGTCTCATGTATCTCCTTGAGCCAAGAAGCACACTCTTCACCATTATCATTTTCGTTCTCGTAGTCCAGTCTAATCTTTGTCTAAAGTGTTGAGTTGGGGAATCGTTTTAGTACTGGACTAACAGGAACCAGGAATTATGCTGTCTGGGGACCCTTAAGTGTGTTAGATCATTAAGTCAGATCTTTTAACTACAGTTTCAGTTCTGTACCCCACTTTTCTCCTGCTCCATCAGGGACCATTTGCTATATTTTCTGTTAGGGCAGTCATTGGTGGTAGTCGGGCACCATCTAGTTCTTCTGGCCTCATGCCGATGTAGTCTCTGGTTTATGTGGCCCTTTCTGTCCCTTGAGCTCATGTTTTCCTTATGTATTTGGTGTTCTTAATTCTTCTTTACTCTGGTGGGTTGATGCTTCTTAAATGGCCACTTGCTTGCTTTTAAGACCCTGGGTGCCACTTATCTAAGTGGGATAGGGACCATTTTCTTCATAAATTTTGTTATGCCAATTGATCTAGATGTCCCCTGAAACCATGGTCCCAGACACCTAGTCCTACAGCTCTGTCCATGGAAGTCTTTTGTTATATTCAAGACACTGCTTCGCTTATGGTTTAGTCCAGTTGTACCGTCTTCTCCATAGTATGTTGTCCTTACCTTCATCTAAAATAATATTTGTATACTATCTTGATACTCTGGGGGTCAGTTCTACCCTGTCCCCTAGGGTCTCCATGAGTCGGATCCGACTCGACAGCACTTGGCTAGTGGGGAACCATGGTGACATAGTGGGTTAAGTGCTACATCTGCTAACCAAAAGGTCAGCAGTTCAGATTCTTCAGGGGCTTCTTGGAAACTTTATGGGGCAGTTCTTCTCTGACCTCTAGAGTTGCCATGAGTCAGACTGACTTGACAGCAGTGTTTTGTTTGTTTTTTAAAATATTATCTAATCAGAGAATACCCCTCTCCTTTTCTCTCTACCCTTGTAACCATCAAAGTATGTTTTATTCTATATTTATACTTTTTCTTGAGGTTTTATCATAGTTATCTCACGTAATAGCTGTCCTTTTGTGGTTAACTAATTTCACTTAGCATAATGCCTCCCAGATCCCTCCATGTTATGAGCTATTTCACAGATTTATTCTTCTTTATAAATGCACAGCATTCCTTGATACTTCTGTGATCTGTGCATTTTTTAGAAGTTCATTGCTTAATTTCCAAATGTTTCCGGTTAGGTTTCTGTAACTGATTCCATAGTGTAATGTACTATAATTTATTTATCCATTTGTGCATATACCATAATTTGTTTATCTGTTCATCAGTTGATGGGTACCTAAGTTGTTTCCATCTTTTTGCTATTGTGGACAGTGCTGCAATAAACATTGATGTGCATGTATCTGTTCCTGTGACAGCTCTTATTTCTCCAGAATATGTTCCAAGGAGTGGATTGCTGGACCCTATGGTATCTCTATTTCTAGCCTTTCTAGCTTTTAAGGAAACACCAGATCAACTTACAAAGTGGTTGCACTGTTTTACATTACCTCTAGCAGTGTATTAGTGTTCCAGTCTCCCCACAGCCTCTCCAGAATTTATTATTTTGTGTTTCTTCGATTAATGACGGTCTTCTTGGGTTGAGATGGTATTGCATTGTAGTTTTGATTTCCATTTCTCTAAATGCTTATGAGGAAATCCTGGTGGCATAGTGATTAAGTGCTATGGCTGGTAACCAAAATGTTGCCAGTTCAAATCCACAAGGTACTCCTTGGAAACTCTGTGGCATAGTTCTACTGAGACCTACATGGTCAATATGAGTCAGAATGGGCTTGATCGCAGTGAATTTGGTTTTGGTAATGTCTAATGACAGTGAGCATTTCCTCATGTATCTGCTAGCCACTCAGATGTCTTCTTTTGTGAAGTATCTGTTCATATGCTTTACCCATTTTTTAACTGGAATAGTAGTCTTTTTGTTGTTGATGTTTTGCAGTACCCTGTGTATTTTAGAGATTAGACATTGATCAGAAGTGTCATATCCAAAATTCTTTTTCCCAGTCTATAGGTTGTCTTTTTACTCTTTTGGTGAAATTTTTTGAATGAGCATAAGTGTTTGATTTTTAGGAGTTCCCAGTTATCTATTTTCTGCATTGTTACTTCTGGCCCTGGGTGTTGAAGGCAGGAGGCATGTAAATGTGAGAGAGAGCTTTACCCAAGGTGTGTGTTTGATCTGTGTGGTAGGATAGATGCAAGTCACTTATTTTTGCTGATTAAGCACTACTTTTCTTTGATTCTGGAGGTCTGAGTGGATTGTCTGTCACACAGTCTCTCCTGATGTGGAAAATGCCTCCTGAATAAGTGTGCTAATGACAGTGGATCCATGAGTGCCAGTTCCCACCAGGTCAAGTCTAGCAATTCCTCCCTCTGCCTCTCCTTGCCACTCAGATTCTTCAGCTTTTCCTTTGATGTTCGGGGCTCCAAGACCGTCATAATTTAATTGATTCATTTGTTTTCTCAGGTCTTTGTTGGACGAGGGACTACAGAAAGCATCTGACTACTTTGTCATCTTGGCCACGCTTCTCTTAGTGTTTTTTTTTTTTTTTCTCTAATTTTTTTTTAATGCTGTCTTAACCTAGTTTTGAGGACTTCGCCAGCGGATGACTGACTCCTTTTCTTGAGCAATTGATTAAGTCTGCACTGTAACCTCTGTGTTTATCAGGTTTGTGACCACTATATGCTCAGCTTTAATCACTCCAGGGTAAGGTACCAAACACCTAGGAGCAGCCTCTGTGCCCAGAAACCCATGAAATTTGCCAGTCCTTGGGAGCTCGTGAAACTTAGCTTGCCATATGTAAGCTACCTCCTGCAGCACCGGTATACTGTTACCATGTCCTTGGGTACAGTCCCTTGTATAGCTTGGTGTGGCACCATCTCTCATTTGGAACTGTAAGTAACAAAGAGTTCTGCCTTTTATCTTCTTGAACATCTTTGTGTTGTGCCCTACCGACAAGGAACTTTTAATTCTACCTAATAGCTTATTATTATGAAACCCTGTGCCTTGGTGCATTGACCCTTCCTGTTATTAGGTGATATCCCTTTCCATTTCTGACAGTTTTTTTGCTCTGAATTCAACTTTATTTGATGTTGTATAGCTACTGTGTCTTTCTGTTGTTATATACTTTTCTCATATTTTCAGCCTACCAATAACTTTATACATGAATTGAGTTTCTTGTAGATAGCGTATGCAGTCTGCCATTTGTTTTTATTTGTTGCATTTAGATCATTTATATTTAATGTAATTATTTATATATTGAGGTGTAAGTCTGATGTTTTTGTTTTCCATTTACTCTTCCTGTGTTTTTGTTTCTCTGTTTTCCAGTAGGTTACTTGTAGATTTTTAGCATTCCATTGTGACTTTCTTAAAGTGCATTTGAATAAAATCTCTTTGTACAGTTTCTTTAAAATTACTCTAATATTATGCTACATAGACATAACTTATCACAGTCTGCTAGTATTGCCATTTTACTGGTTCAATCAAGTGTAAAGCTTTGCTTCTCTTTACGTTCCTTTACATCACCCTATTTAAAATATGAGTCGGATCCGACTCAACAGCACTTGGCTTTGGCATTTAAAATATATTAGTGTTAAATTCCTGTACAGATATTTAGAACTACATCAGAGGGTTATGGTTTTTTTCCTTGAAAATCAGACATAGTTTAGAAACTCAAGAAGAGGAGGAGAATCTATTTTACATACTTTTATTCTTTTGTTTGTTCTTTGTTCCTTTGTGATATTGTAAGATTACTTCTTTCCTTTTAAATTTCTTTTAGTCATTTCTATGCTGTAAAAATGATGTGGGGGCAATGTCTGAACTCCTCTACCTTCACAAGGTGGGAAGAATGTCAAGATTAAGAGCACAAGGCTGATTTCCATGAGGTGGAAGTCTGGCATGCTTTCTCTCTTGTCTTTACCAACTCTGACACAAACCATCCCTCCTCTAATACTCTCCAGTCTTCTGCTGGGTTTGATAATCCTTTGCAGTGGCCACACAGAACTCGCAGACCCTACTCACAATTTTGAATTTTATTGGGGTAATAACAGGTTACAATTTAGGCTCAGGAATATTCAGGAAAGCCTCTTCCTAGCCATGCTCACAGACACGGCTCTGTCTGTCTTTAGGCTGCTGCCCAAAGGCATTCATCTTTCTGTCTCCATGGGCTGGAAAGTCCACCGTGCCATCTCTCTAATGTCAGGTCCTTTGCCACCAGATCTCTGCGATCTTTAGTGCCACGGTGCTCTTTCTTTCTCTCTCTTCTAGTTCTAGGAACTTCTCAGTGCAGGAATCCTGGGTCCAAAGGGCATGCTGACTCTTCTTCCTTGGTTGTGCCGGGAATCTTCATTGGTGATGGTATGGATTATTGGAAGCCCAGCAAGATGATAAAACTAACCAATGCCTGTGCGGACTGTATCTGCACAGTCCTGCCCAATTGAGTGGGTAGGAGTTACAAGACCATGACTGGTGGAGCCACAGAAAAGTGAATTATGGTACCACAGAAGGCACTGTTTGCTAGTGACCAATTGTATTAGTTTTCTTCATCTGAGAATGGCCTGATATACTATCTATGTGTAAAGGATATTTTCTTGTGTGTAAACTTTTGGGTGACTATGTTTTCCTCTCAGCATTTGATAAACATTGTACCACTTCATTCGATCCGCTGTGACTTCTGATTACAAAATCAGCATTACTTTCATTGTCTTCCCTGTAGGTAACATGTAATTCCTGTATGTTTTCAAGAAATTTTCCACATCTTTAGTTTTTAGAAGTGTGACTGTGCTATGTGTTTGCATGGATGTCTTTTACCTCTTAACTTTTTTATTTTCAATCTTTTTTTAAAAAAAGTATTGTGATTGAGTGAAAGTATACAATCCAAATTAAATTTGCATGCCCACCTATCTGCAGCTTCTTCTGCTCTCCTTGCCTGGTGACAGTATTCTCCTCCTTTTTCTTATATATGTGTGCTATCTTCTTAACAATCTTCTTAGCAATCAAGATGGACATCTCGATTAAGTCCATCTTTTTGTTGTTGTGGACTATGCTGCAATAAATGTTTGTGTGCATGTACCTGTTCCTGTGACTGCCTTTGATTCTGTAGAATGTATTCCAAGCAGTGGGATTACTGGGTCAAATGACATGTCTATTTCCAGATTTTTAAAGAAGCACCAGATTGCTTTCCAAAGAGGTTGTACCATTTTGCAATCCCACTAGCAGCGTAGAAGAGTTCTGATGTGTCCACAGTCTTCCTTTCCAGCGTTTGATGTTTTGTGGTTTTGGGATCGTGGCCAACCTTGTTGGGGTGAGATGGTGTCTAACTGTAATTTTGATTTGGATTTCTCTGATGGCTAATAATTGTGAGCATTTCCTCATGTGTCTTTCAGCTGCCTGGATACCTTTGGAGATGTGTCTCTCTATATCCTTTGCCAATTGTTTAGTTAGGTTATTTGTCTTTTTCTTGTTGATATCTTGCAGGACCTTCTAGTCTGTGGAGATTAGATGTCATTCAGACAGGTGGTTGCCAAATACATTTATCCTGTCTTTTAACTGTCTTGATAGTCTTTGGGTGAATGTGTTTGATTTTTAGTAGTTCTCATTCATCTATTTTCTCTTCAGTGTGATTTGTTGGTAGTATTTTATAGTCTGTTTAAGTAGTATATTAGGGTTTCTAGTGTTGTCTCTGTTTTCCCTCCATAATCTTTTATCATTTTAGATTTGATATTTAGGTCTTCAATCCACTTGAGTTAGTTTTTAGGTAAGGTGTTCGATACGGCCTTATTTCAGTTTTTTGTAGATAGATATCGAGTTCTGCCAACAACATTTGTTAAAGAGACTGTTATTTTCGCAGTTCACAGCCTTTGGGCCTTTGTCAGATATCAGCTCCTCATAGGATGGTATTGTATCTGGATTCTCTATTCTGTTCCATTGGTCTATATACCTGTTTTTGTACCAGTATTAGGATGTTTTGACTACTGTGGCAGTGTATTAGGTTCTAAGGTTGGATAGTGTGAGGCCTCTCACTGTGTTCCTCTTTTTCAATATTGCTTCACTTTTCCAGGGTTTCTTTCCTTTAAAAATGGCATTTAAATTTGTATTGGGATCAGACTGAGTATATAGATCAGTTTGGGTAGGATAGACCTTTTCACAATGTTGAGTCTTCCTGTCCGTGAGCAAGGTAGGTTTCTCCACTTATGTAAGTCTCTTTTGGTTTCTTGCAGTAGGGTATTGTGATTTTCTTCATTTAGGTCTCTTACATCTCTGGTTAGATTTATTCCTAGGTATTTTATCTTCCTAGGGGCTAGTGTAAATGATATTCATTTGATGATTTGTTCTTTGATGATCTTTTTGTTGGTGTAAAGAAATCCTGATTTGTGTATGTTCATCTTGTATCCTGATACTTTGCTCTTCTATTAGTTCCAGTAGTTTATTTATACATTCTTTAGGGTGTTCTGTGTATAATATCATGTCATCTGCAAGCAGAGCTACTTGTGCTTCTTCTTTACCAATGCAAATACCCTCTATTTGCTTTTCTTATCTGATTGCTCTAGCTAGAACCTCCAGAACAATGTTGAATAAAAGTGGTGACAGTGGGTACCCTAGTCTGGTTCCCATTCTCAGGGAGAATTCTTTCATTCTGTCTCCATTAAGGATGATGTTGTCTGTTTGCTTTCTGTAGATGCCACTTATTATGTTGAGGAATTTCCCTTCTATTCATATTTTACTGAAAGTTTTTAACATGAATGGGTGTTGGACTTTGTCAAATGCCTTTTCTGTATCAATTGATAAAATCAAATGATTACTATTTTTTTATTTATTTATGTGGTAGATTATATTAATTGTTTTTCTGGTGTTAGCTAACCCTGCATCCCTTATGTGAATCCTACTTGGTCATGGTGAATTATTTTTTTGATATATTGTTGAATTCTGTTGGCTAGGATATTGTTGAAGATATTTGCATTTAAGTTCATGAATTATATTGGTCTGAAATTTTCTTTTTTCTGTGGGATATTCACCCAGTTTTGATGTCAGTGTTAATGCTGGCTTCATAGAATGGATTTGGGAGCGTTACATCCTTTTCTGTGCTGTGAAATAGATTCAATAATACTGGTATTAACGCCTCTCTAAAGATTTGGTAGAATTCTCCAATGAAGCTGTCTAGGCCAGGACTTTCTTGGGTTGGTTTTTATTCCTTTTTTCAGTCTCTTCTTTTGTGATGGGCTTATTAAGCCGTTGTACTTCTTATCAAGCTGTGATAGTTTGGTAGGTGATGTGAATCTGGAAATTTGTTCATTTTCTCTAGGTTTTCAAATCTGTTAGAGTACAGTTTTTCATTGTATTCTGTTAATGGTTCTTTTAATTTTGGTTGTGTCTGTTGTGACAACTGCCATCTCGTTTCTTGTTTGAGTTATTTGTTGCCTCTCCTGTTTTTCTTTTGAGAATTTGGCCAATGGTTTGTTGATTTTGTTGATATTTTCAAAAAAACAGCTTTTGGTTTAGTTAATTATTTCAATTGTTTATATATCTAATTCATTTAGTTCTAATTCATTTTTATTATAATCTGTTTTCTTCTGGTAACTGAGGGCTTCTTTTGTTGTTGTTTTTCTACTTATTTGAGATATAGGGTTAGTTCTTTGGTTTGGGCCCTTTATTTTGGAAGTGAGAATTGGTTGAGAGATTTGATATTTAGGCACTGCTGTATCCCATCTCATAGGTTCTGGTAGGTTGTGTTTTCATTGTCATTGGAGTCCATGAATTTCTTTATCGCATCTTTCATTTCTTCTATAACCCATAATTGTTGAGCAAGGTATTGTTCAGTTTCCATGAGTTTGAGTTTCTATCCATGCTTTTTCTGCTGTTGATGTCAACTTTTACGGCTTTACAGTTTGAGAAGATCCTTTGCACCAGTTCAGTGATTTGGATTTTGTTGAGACTTGCTTTGTGGCCTAATATGATATGTTCTGGAGAATGTTCCATGCATGTTGGAAAAGAAGGTGTACTTGTCTGTTGTTGGGTGGAGAGTTCTGTATATGTCTATGGGTATTGAGTTGGCTGATTGTCACATAAAATCTTCCATTACCTTTATTAAACCTTTTCCTGAATCTTCTGTCGGTTACTGCATGTGGTATGTTGAAGTCTCCTACTATTATTGTGGAGCGATGTGTCTCATTTTTCAATGTAGTCAGCATTTGTTAAGTATATTTAGAAGCTGTGACTGGGTGCATGAATGTATGACATTGTTATACCCCCTTCATGTATTGAAACTTGAAGCAATAAATAGTGACCATCCTTGTCTACAGTGGTGGATTTTACTTTAAACTCTATTTTATCTGAGATTATATTGCCGTTCCTGCCATTCCATGGATGCTGTTAGCTTGGTTTATATTTTTCCATCCTTTGATTTTCAACTTGTTCATACCTTTGAGTCTAAGGTGTGTTTCTTATAAACAACATACAGATGGATTATGTTTTTTGATCTAATCTGTTACTCTTTGTGTCTTTAATGGGTCATTTAATCCATTTACATTCTGTGTGATTAGTGATAGGTATGACTTTAGTACTGTCATTTTGGTTACTTTATTTATGTGTTGTTGATAGTTTCTTTGTTCCACTTAATATTCTGTCATTGTGTCATTTTTCTTTATGGGTTTTCTTTTCATCCTTTTCAATGTTGGTTTTGTATCTATTGAGACTTCTAGATTGTGTTTCTTGTTTTGATGTGTAGTATTGTTAGTTTGCATTGTGGCTACCCCACTAATCCTCTCTAATGTTCTAAGTTTAGACCAGTCTTTAACTTCTTTATATTACTAAGTTCTTCTCTATCTGAAAGTTCTATAAATGCATTAGTATGTCCCTCTTGTTAGTATTATACTGTTGTAGTTTACATACTGAGATCTCTGTTTCCCTAATTTTAATGTTTTAGCTTTGACTGAGCTTTGTTACTTCTCTAACCAAGTAAGACTTGATACTGTGTGCTGCATTGCCTCCTTGACTATATATCTGATACTGATTTTCTTATTGAAGAATTTCCTTCAGTATTTCTTGTAATTTTATTGGGTTTTATGGTCATTAAGCTTATGCTTATCTGGGAATATCTTAATTTCATCATCATATTTGAGAGACAATTTTGCATAGTATATAGTTCTTGGTTGGAAATTTTTGGCTTTCAAGGTTTTGTATGTGTTTTCCCTTTGTCTTCTTGCCAACATGGTTTCCACAGAATAGTCAGAACTCAGTCTGAAAGACTGTCCTGTGTAAGTTAGTTTTGGTTAAAGCCAAGTTTCCTTTAAGAGCTTCTTATGTTTCATTTTTTAACCTTGATTGTAGTATGTCTTTGTGTCTTCCTTTTGGGATCTACCTTTTGTGGAGTTTGATGAGCACTTTAGATAGATGTCTTCTCATCTTTCATGATGTCAGGGAAGTTTTCTGTCAGCAACTCTTCAACAATCCTGTCTGTATTTTCTGTTATCCCTTCCTGTTTTGGTACTCCAATTATTTCCTGCATTGTTTAATATTTTCCCCATATGATCCCTCAGTATTTCAATTCATGGCTTGATTTTTTTCCTTCAGTTTTTCCGCTTAAGAAATGCCAAATGTGTCCATCTCTTTCAGTTTTCTAACTTTAAGTCTTCGCACATGTCATTATGATTCTTTACTTCATCTTCTCAAGCCATTCTTTGCAATCTTCTGTTCAGCTTTTATATTTCATCATTTCTTCTTTTTCCTTTAGCTGCTTTACTTTTAACAGCAAGTTTCAGAGTCTCTTCTGACATCCATTTAGGTCTTTTATTTTTTCCATGTATTTTTAATAATCTTTTGCTTTCTTCTTGTATGTTGTCATTCCATAACTCATATGATCTTTGGTCATTAGTGTTCAGTGCATGAAACCTATCTTTAAAGTAGTCTCTAAATTTGTGTAGTATGTATTCAAGGTCTTACTTTGACTCTTGTAGACTTATTTTAATTTTATTCAGCTTCATCTTGAACCTGCATGTGAACAATTGATAGTCTGTTCTATAGTCAGCCCTTGGACTTGTTCTGACTAATGATTTTGAGCTTTTCCATTGTGTCTTTCCATATATGCAGTTGATTAGATATTTGTGTATTCTGTCTGGTGAAGTCCATATTTACAGTGGCTGTTGTTGAGAAAAGGTATTTACAATGAAGAATTCATTGGTCTTCTAAATTCTGTCATTTGATCTCCAACCTCATGTCTATCACTCAGGCTGTATTTTCCAACCAGCACTCTTTTTTTTTTTTTTTTCTGGTGTTTCCAATTTTCTCATTCTAATCACCAGTAATTATCAGTGAGTCTTGTATATTTGATCAATTTTAGACTACAGCAGTTGGTAGAAGTCTTCAATTTCTTCATTGTTGGCCTTAGTGGTTGATGTGTAAATTTGCATTACAGTTGTGTTAACTGGTCTTCCTTGTAGGCATATAGATACTATTCTATCACTAACAATGTTTTACTTCAGGATAGATCTTGAAATGTTCTTTTTTGACAATGAATTGAATATCATTCCTCTTCATGTTGTCATTCTTAATGTAATAGACCATATGATGGTCTGATTCAAAATGGCCAAAACCAGTTTATTTCAGCTCACTAATGTGTGTGTGGCATTTCAGTTTTGATGACTTCCAATTTTCCTAAATTCATATTCATAAATCCCACATTCTGAAAATAATAAATGTCTGCTGCTGTTCTCATTTTGAATCATGCCTCATCAGCAAATGAAGATCCTGAAGGCTTGACTCCCATCTATATCATTATGGTTGACCCTAGTTTGAGAAGTTAGCTCTTTCCCGTTGTCTTTTGAGTGCTTTCCATCTGAGGGACTAGTTTTCTAGTACTATACTGCATTATGTTCTGCTACTATTCCTAAGGATTTCACTGACTGCTTTTTTCAGAAGTAGACCACAGATTTCTCTTCCTAGTCTGTCTTATTCTGGAGGCTAAGCTAAAACATCTCCACCATGAGTGACCCAGCTGGTATTTGAAACACCAGTGGTATAGCTTCTAGTATGACAGCAATACAGATCCCACCAGAGTGACAAACTGACAGATAAGTAGGGTATCATTCATTGTTATTATCTGTAACATACACTGAAAATGAAAACTGTACAACATACATTTAATAGAGTCTGGTCAATGAAGGAAGATGAATATATATTGAAATTAAAGCAGATTATTTTCTTAAGGATTTTATCAACTCCTGGTGTGTTTGAATTAGAAGTTAATACCAGAATTTAGTGTCTATTACATTTAGCTTGGCGTACAATGTAACCTTGCTTCCTGAAAATGAAAACAACTTGAAACTCTTATTGATGAAGGTCAAAGACTACAGCCTTCTATGTATTGCACCTAAATGTGAAGACAATTAGAATTTTTGTAACCAGATCAATAAACCTCATGATATGTGGTGAAGAAATTGTAGTTGTCAAGGATTGCATTCTTGATCAACAACCAAGGCCCATGGACACAGCAATCAGAAAATCAAATAACGTGTTACATGGAGCAAATCTGATTCAAAATGATCTGTTTAAATATTTAAAAAGCAAAGATATCATTTTGATGGTTAAGGAAATCCTAACCCAAAGTATTATCTTTTCTATCACCTAGCATGCATGCGAAAGTTAGAAACTAAAAAGAAAGATGTGTTAGATGTGTTAGAATTGTGATGTTGAGGAAGAATGTAGACTATACAGTGGACTGTCAACAGAATGAACCAATCAGTGTTAGAAGAAATACTATCAGAGTGCTCCTTTGAAGTGAGGATGTTAAGACTTAGCCTCACTTACTGTGGAAACAAAAGCTAATCACTAAAAAAGGTGAAGTAGACTGAAATGTACTGTTGTTAAATCAATTTCAACTCATAACAACCCTATAAGACAGAGTAGAACTGCTCCATAAAGTTTCCAAGGAGCACCTGGTGGATTCAAACTGTCAACCTTTTGGTTAGCAGCTGTAGTGCTTAACCACTACACCACCAGAGGAAAACCATCAATGAAGTGGTTTGACACAGTAGTTGCAATAACAGACATAATCATACCAACAATTATGAAGATGGTGTAGGATGGGCAAAATCTTGTTCTGCTGTGCGTAAGGACACCATGAATAAGAAGTGACTCAACAGCAACTAACAAATTATACTGACATTTTCTGAAAGCACTAGCAACAGTTCTCATATCATAAGGTGCCATTATTTTATTCTGACTAAATAAACTTTGCATATTGAACAGCATGCCCAAGTCCTGTCAGCTGTGAAGTGGCAGAGCTAGTGTTGGAAAAAAGGTTGATGTGGTCATTTTGTTGTTTCAGAAAAATTATGAAAGTTGCAGAAAACTCTTACTAAATGTTTCAGTTTGTAATTTCGTCAAATACAAACTAGAATCACAATCTTTACCATTGTTTCTAAAATGATTTTGATTTCTTCAAAATGTATTTCAAAATGTATTCCATCTATGATTAATCATCCTGCATATTGCCTTTCTTTCTGAGGGCTACTTGTCGGGAGACACTGATCCATGACTCATGCTCATATATGTCTCACTGTGTATGTCAATAACACAAGTCCCTGCCTTCTCTTTCCTTGGGCCATCCTCAGATTTTGGTTGCATTAAGAGTAACCTTGAGGGATAAGATAATGTGGAAAAGAACAGGCTTACTTATATTAACTATTAAACAATGAACTCCCATGCCACAGTGGATGTCAATGCCATGTAGCTTCCCATTCTCATGACAAAGTACACTGACATTCTGACTATGACTTCTGCTATGAGTAGTAAAGTTTATTGTTATTAATTTATTTGATCCGACTCAATGGCACTTGGCTGGCTGTGTTGTCTCTGACACAGGGTCTCATGTCTTTTGCCAGCATTCATGAAACTGTGGCAGAATAACTTGTTAATGTAAAATCTTAGACCCTTCATGATTTGGGCAATACATCAGGTCTACTCTTGCTTTTTAATTTGAATGTTCTGTAAGTGAGCTCAGGTCACTTAGGGGGATTTATATTCTGTGTCTTTATGAAGTAAGTTAGACATTGAATCTTTACCATTCAGAAGCACAGACTTTGTGATTTTTTTCCCACGTAGCATTATTATAAATGTTTTCTGATTATAACACTTTACCATAATGTACCCACAGCTTCGTAGACTAAATCAACCAAATAATAATTTGTTATCTTATAATACTAGTTCCATCTAACTATGCTAGAGGGAAATTCTAGCAGATATAGAATAATGATGTATGTTTACTGATCAAGATGAAAAACAAAATAAAGTTAGAGAAATGTGGTAAAAAACAGAAGAGTTTATATGTCAATTAAAGTTTCAGTAAGAGATAAGTAAATGAAATGAAATGAAGTAAAAGTTGAAAATGCTCAGCTGAAATTGATCATTTTAGACACAGTGAAGGGGATGTTTGCTTTTATTTTATTTAAACTTGTGTTTTGAATCCAAACTCTGAACTTTTCCAGTGCTTACCTAAGATCATGAATTTCTCACCTGCAGGAGACATAGCTCTATCTGGGCTCAACTAAGCTAGTATCTCCATAAATTGTATTTAACATTAAAAGTCAGACAGAATGACAGTAAGATTAGAACATATTCTATCTGTAGCCTATGATACAAGTTTGTGGAGAATGACTAGTACAGTAGCCTTGAAAGTTGGAGAGGATTTGATATCTAATAAAGTTTTTCTCATGATTTAGTAAGGTTTTAGACTGTTGGAAAGTATTAACAAATTAACAGTGTGCTATTACTCTTTCATCAGTGTTTTCTAGTTATTAGAATACATACACACACTCACATATACACTCACTCACGTGTACAGATGTTATCTACACATCATCAACAAAGATACATACATATGTAAAATGCATACATGTACACATATTGACACACACACGTATATAAGGCATGTATATGAAAGCACTCACATACACATCTGTTAACACACACACCAAAGGTGAAAAGGAGAAATGTTTCTTCTAATGATTTAAAATCAAGCTGTAACCTGAATAAGAGAATTAGGAAAACAGTCTTGGGTCTTAGGTTTTTTAACTTGGTTCCTCTCTGTTTACTACTTATTTGAATGGCACTTCCTAACGTGGGAGCACTATGGGCAAAGAGAGGCATTTTAGTGTTTTAAGTTCTGTGTGCTCCTCCTCCTTTCTTTTGCCTGCTAATCCCACTTTCTAAATACACCCCTGCAGACTTTTTTTCTTGGTTTTCTCAATATGTCTTATATATGTTCTCTTTTCTTTAATTTTCTGTCTTCTCCAGTTTTGTCTGTGTCTGATTTTCTGGGCACTAGGCCCAGGTTTGTTTTTTTTTGTTTTGTTTGTGCGTGTCTGTACTATCTTTAAAAAGTTTCTTTCCTTTATAATTATTCTTATTTATTTTCTCATCATAGAATTGAGTGATATATAAAGGACCCCCTACCTGATCCTTCATGGAGAATGCCTCCCTCTGCTTCTTTTTTTTTTTTTTTTATTTAACATAACAGTGAAAATGTACATTCACGTATAAATTTACATGCCCACCTATATGCAGCTTCCACTGCTCTCCCTCTCCGGTGGCTGCACACTATTCCTCTCTACTCCATACATGTCTCATCCTCCCAACAGCCTCCTTTCCCCTCCTCTCCATCCACTCCCCTTCCTCCAGCCAGAGGTCAGCAAGATGATATCCTATAGATGTATAGAACCATAAAGTGCTTCCAATATATGGTCACTCTGCATTGCCAAGTCCAATCCATTCCTGTCCAAAGAGTGGACGTTTGTTATAATTTATGGGAAAGGGCAGCATCAGGGCCGGGGACCATGCTCTCAGAGGAACCTCCAAACCGCTGGACCATCAATTGAGGTCTTTTAGTGGAGATCTCATGATGCACCCCTTTTTATTCTTGTGTTGCCAGTGAGACTCAACTTTGTGAGCTCCATCGCGACTATCACTGGTGGTGGCCGGGCACCATCCGGTTCTTCTGGTCCCAAGTCGATGTAGGCACCCACTCTTGTGGGTCTCTCTGTCTTCTCGGTTGTCTTTACCGCGTGTCATTTCGGTCCTCGGTGAGCATCCATTCCTGCTGAGCTGGGACCATTTGCTGTGTCCTCGGATGGCGGCTTGGCAGCTTTTAAGACCCCAGACACCACTCACCAATGTGGGGTGCAGAGAGCTCTTTTAGCAAAACACTAGTTGTGCCAGTTGGCCTGGAATTTGCCTAAGAGCACAGTCCCCTGTCCCCTGCCCCAGCTACTCTATCCTTGCAATATTGGGTTAAGATGGAAGGAGTACTCAAGTTATGCTGAAGTCCACTTAATGTTGTTCTTGTTTCTTATGTGTGCTGCCTCTGCTTCTTTAAAAATGTTTTTATCATGATGGAGGATGGGGCTTAATGTCTTCATTACATGTTTTACTGTTGAATAAAATGATTTTTTTTGGATGAATTTTCAGTTCAATTTTCTTTCTGTTACTGAATCAGACAGAAATTGCTCAGCGTCATTGGATATGTGAGTATGTGTGTATGTGTGTGCATGGGTGTGTATGCTTGAGTGTGGTCCAGTTATGAATAATGGTTTCTGTGTGTTCGTGTGTCTGTGAGTGTATGGCCTTGCGTGTCACGTGGTATGTATGCATAGATGAATACTCCATGTGTGAGTGTTGGTGGGTTTGTGTATTCGTGTGTCTGCAGGTTTGTGTGACCGAGTGTAATGTTGTGTAGATGCATAAAAGAATGCTCTACCGTGCTTTGGCATGTTTATTTTGGAATGTCATTTTCAATCAAATGTAGCATTTATAACCTGCCTCCATTCATGACTTTCTGTGGCACATTTTAAATGCCCAAGAATAAACATGTCAGGGTATAAATGGAAGATTATGGCAGCAACCAGGACAGATTTCCATCTCATCGGCCGCTTAAAAATTAAAATTTCCTTCTGTGGTTAGACTTATTTTAAGTTATGTCTATAGGCTGTGAAGGAAGTAGAAATTTAGTGGAGTGAATGGGCCATAATCCATGAAATGTTAAAATTATGCAAAGTACATTGTCTGTCAGTAAAGACTGTCACAAAGAATACCAAGTATAGCCACAATGCTTTTGAAGAAATTTTTCCCAAGCCACCAGAACCTTGTGCTGGAAAATTATATTCGGTAGTAAGCTATTCAAATCCAGAATTGCATATTAACATTCGAGCTAGCCCACCACTGTTGAATCAATTCCAACTCATAGTGACCCTATAGGGCAGAGTAGAAGTGGCCCATAGAGTTTCCAAAGAGAACCTGGTGGCTTTGAAGTGCTGACCTTTTGGTTAGCAGCTCCACTTCTATGCCACAAGTGTTTCTTAGTAAGTTATAGAGATGTCCAGTTGGAAAGTTAAACACAACTGAGATTCTGTCTTTCTAATTGAAGGTAGAGAATTTTTGACAATTTTACTCAGCTAGGAGATATACTATCTGGTTTTATCCAGTAAAATAGTATAGTGTCAGGAGTTATTTGTGTGTGTCTTCGGTGAGTATGAACTTAATACATTTTTTACATTTAGGAAGCTAGCAGAAGCTGTCATCTGGCCAAGTGATGGAGGAGCCCACTAAGTTGGTTAAACACTGTCGAAAGAATGCAAAGGAAATGCTACCTCAGTGGTGATGACATATTGTGACTCTATCCAAAACTTTTCTTATAAAACCTATGTACTCACCATAGTGCTTTCCTGGATTTGTATAAAATGTATTGATTCCTGCCCTTTACCCTAGCAAATGAGGACATCTGAGAAAGATGTTTTGCCAACAATTGAAAGGGATTCTTTATTGTATACCTCTGACCTTCATTGCTACTGCAAGTTTGGAGCTTTCCAGAAAGCTGCAACAATTTTCTTGGTCCTTGCACAAACAAATTATAAGTTAACAGTTTATTCTTTTAAAAAGCAAACTATGACATTGGGGATGGTGATAATGAATAGAGTAATGACAGATGATCTATTACTAGGTATTTCATTGTGTTCCTGTTCTTTATTCTTAGAGGCCAGCAGAGGAGCAGCTGTTGACCTAGAAAAGTGGACCAATGCTCAGACCCATAGCCTGTACCAGTTTCCTTATCTTTGCCTGTCGAGTCCTATTGAGTTTCAAATTCAGCTGCCTTTAGTAGATAGGACACTCCAGACCATGGCACATGGACAAGTCACTCAGTGTCGCTTCTGTCTGTTTTGCTCACTAATGGGCAGCAATGATGCAGATCCACTAATATTGGTGTGTGCAGGTCACATAAGAAAGAGGACTGAACCTGTAGTCTTTACAAGAAGCCGATAGCTGTTCCATAGAGCACTTAGCTTGCTAAATGATTGTCACAAGTGTTGCTCTATGAATTAAGTCTGAATTGCTCTTAAATGAATAGCAAGAAATTATGTCCAGATTTTCTTTAATATCGTGTCTATGGTCATGCATACAAAATACAGTTAAACAGTGAAGTTTTATTTATCTGTGTAATTCAAGTTCCCAACTTGTCTTTGTCTATTATGGGAGAAAAATCTTGGTGGAAGTGAATTGGGGGTTAATAATCTGCAAAATTGACTTACAGTATTTACTTTTTTGACACAACCTAGAGGACACAATCTTTAGTAAAATAAATAAAGGGTTTCCATGAGTTGGATCTGACTCGACAGCACTTGGTTTGGCTGGATGGCTTTATTATTTAATATAGATTACAAAATTGACTGTAAAAACTGCAATCTGAGATATTGGTAAGATTAAATAGTTCTTAATCTACACTGTCATCATTAAACATAATTGTTTCTATCTATAAGATTTTGACTTTTGATTTGCATGGCTTCTACAGTTTTACTCCTAGGGTCTCTAGGAGTCAGAATCGACACAGTGGCAATGCATTTGGTTTTTTGGTTTGGTCCCTACAGGTTAGAAATTTTGCAGTTGATTCTTCTGTTGTGTTTAAATTTACATATAAGGAATACATTTACAGGAGAAAGTTGTGGCAATCTGCTTCCCTAAAGATTATAGCCTTGAAAACTCTGACGGGCAGTTCTGTTTTGTACTGTGGGGTAGCTCTGAGTTGGAATTGGCCTGACAGCAATGGGTTTGTGTTTTGTTTTCTTTTCTTGGAATGTGTTTACAGATAATTTCTAATGTCTATGATTGTATCTAGAGTTTTCTATGGCCATTACAAATATACAAATCTTTTTATTGTTATTAAAAATAAAATTAGCTAATGGCTATCTAATGATATATATCTGGCAATCCCCTGGTTCCAGTAAGTTTTACATAGACAATACGTTGAGAAAACTAAATTTGAATCCCCTTTTCACCCCATGAGAATGGCTTTAATATCCTGGTAATACTTAGCAGATGATATCAAGATATGGGTCAGCTGTAAGAGTATAAAGAAAATTGGTCTGAACCAACTCACATTCACAAATAAGACAGCTTGCATGGCATTTTATTTACCAGAAATCTTAATGAACACTTCCATCATAATTCTCTTCAAAGTAGTCCTGCCAGAGCTTGGATTTCTTTCTTCATACAGTCTTTATAACTCTGCAGGCACAAACTGTGATACAGCAACAAATTAATATAATAAGAGGTAGATAATTCGATAACTCTGAATAACCATGCCTAGGACCTGGATGCATACCTAGTGGGGCAGTTTCTGTTAAATAGTGCATTAGCTTCAAGTCTAATGTCTTAAACATAGGACATTCCTCCATTAAGTAATTTGAGGCTTCCCATATACTTAAGTGGCTCCTGAAAGTAAATCCTAGACATAGAGAGTTAGGAAGATCTTGGAGTCTCTCTCCCCTCTCTCCCCTCTCTCCCCTCTCCCCCCTCTCTCCCCTCTCCCCCCTCTCTCCCCTCTCCCCCCTCTCTCCCCTCTCCCCCCTCTTTCCCCTCTCCCCCCTCTCCCCCCTCTCTCCCCTCTCTCCCCTCTCTCCCCTCTCCCCCCTCTCCCCCCTCTCCCCCTCTCCCCCCTCTCCCCCCTCTTTCCCCTCTCCCCCCTCTTCCCCCTCTCCCCCCACTCCCCCCCTGCCCCCTCTCCCCCCTCTCCCCCCTCTCCCCCCTCTCCCCCCTCTCCTCTTGGTTGTTAGCAGCTGGTGTGGAGCTGAGTTGGCCTCTGACCCACAAGTAGAGTTGGTCCCATGCACAACAGAATAAAACAGTGTCCAGCCTGCACTATTCCCATGTGGGATTAGTCTAGCTTCTTGGCAACATGTGTGTCTCCACTGACAGGTAAGTGGTGGCTGCATGTGAGATAATGCTGGCTGGGAATGGAACTTGCATCTCACTCATGGAAGATGAGAATTTTATCACTCGACCACCAGCTTCCTGTGGTATTTCTTTGAACTATGGAAAGACCACTGTGTTCCTTTTATTAGTCCCTAACATTTTTCATGCTCTTACTTTGTGCCAGTTGCTTATGTAAGTGCTGTGTATACAATGTAGTGAGTAAATGGAGTAGTTCCCGTAGAGTAAAAGGCAGTGGTCCTACTTCTTCTGAGACAAATTCATTTTTTCTTTTGGGAGTCCATGGTATATTTAGTATTTTTCTCCAACACTACTGTTCAAAAACATTGATTCTTCTTCTGTCTTCCTTGTTCATCATGTAGCTTTCACATATGTATAAGGCAGTTGAAAATACTATGGCTTGGGTCAGGCATACACCTTAATCTTCAAGGTGACAGTTTTGATTTTCAGCACTTTAAAGAGGCCTTTTGTAGCAGATGTTCCTGATGCAGTGTGCATCTTTTGATTTGTTGACTGCTATTTCTATGAATTTTAATTGTGGATCCAAGTAAAATGAGACTCTTGATAGAGTAAAATCTTTTGTCCATTTATCATTATGTTGTATATTGGTCCAGTTCTGAAAAGTTTTGTTTTGTTGATGTTGAGATACAATGCATACTGAAGGCCTTTGGTCTCGGATCTTCATCGTTAAGTGTGTCACGTCTTCTTCACTTTCAACAAACAAAGTAGTGTCATCTTCAGGTTGTTAATGCATCTTCCTCCTAATCCTAATGCCCCATTCTTCTTATTATAGTCCAGTTTCTCAGATTATTTGCTGAGCATACAGATTGAATAGGTATGGTGAAAGGATACAACACTGATGCGTGACTTTAAAACACACAGTGTCTTCTTGTTTGATTCTGATGACTGCCTCTTCATCCGTGTACAGATTCCTCATGACCACAATTAAGTTTTCTGGAATTCCCGTTCTCTGTAATGTTATCCATAATTTGTTATAATCCAAAGAGTTGAATGCCTTAACATAGTTAATAAAACACAAATAAACATCTTTCTGGTATTCTCTGCCTTCAGCCAAGATCCTCTGACACTGGCAATGATTTCCCTGGTTGCATTCGCTTTTCTGAATCTGGCCTGAATTTCTGGCAGTTTACTGTTAATATACTGCTTCAGTGCTTTTGAATGATCTTTCAAAAAACTTTACTTGCATGTAATATTAATGATGTCTGATAATTTCTGCATTCAGTCAAATCACTTTTCTTTGAGATAGATGTAAAGAAGGATCTCTTATAGTCATTTTACTAGGTAGTTGTTTTCCACATTTCTTGGCATAGAAGAATGAGCACTTCCAGGGCTGCATCAATTTGTTGAAATATCTCAGTTGATATTCCATCAACCCCTGGAGGCTTGTCACCAGTGCCTACAGTGCAGCTTTGACTTCTTCCTTCAGTACCGTTGATTCCTGATCATATGCTACCTCTTGAATTGGTTGAATGTCCACCAGTTCTTTTTGTTACAATGACTTGGTGTATTCCTTGCATCTTCTTTTGATGTTTCCTGTGTCATTTAGTATTTTTCCTGTAGAATCCTTCACTACTACAACTCATGGCTTGAATTTTTTCTTCAGTTTCTTTTAGCTTGAGAAATGCAGAGTGTATTGTTCCCTTTTGGTTTTCTGTCTTCAGCCCTTTGCACATGTCATAATAATAGTTTGTCTTCTGTAGGTTCTCTTTGAAATCTTTTATTGTGTCTTTTAGTACATCATTTCTTCCTTACTCAATATTCAAGAGCAAATTTCAGAGTCTCTTCTGACATGCAATTTGGCCACTTCTTTCTGTCTTTTTAACTCAAGTACCCAAGTGCCATTTCTGTCTTTTTAGTGATCTCTTTTTTCTTCACGTATGATGTCATTCCACAACTCATCTGGTCTTTGGTTATTACTGTTCAATGTGACAAATATGGTCTTGAGATGGCCTCTAAAGTCAGGTGGGATATACTCAAGGTCCTGTTTTGACTCCTGTGGGCTTGTTCTAAGTGTCTTTAGTTTCAGTTTGAACTTGCATGTGAGCAGTTGATGTTCTGTTCTGCCTTCAGCACTTGGTCTTGTTCTAATTGAAGATATTGAGCTTTTCCACCATCACTTTCCACAGATGTAGTCAGTTTGGTTCCGTTGTATTAGATCTGGTGAGGTCCGTGTGTATAGTTTCTATTTGTGTTGGTGAAAAAAGGTATTTCTAATGCAGAAGTCATTGGCTTTGCAAAATTCTATCATGTGATCTCTGGCATCAATTCTATACCAAGGCCAAATTTTCCAACTACCAAACCTTCTTTGTTTCTAACTTTTGAGTTCCAATAACCAGTAATTATCACTGCATTCTGATTGAGTGTTCGATCAATTTTGGTCTGCAGCAGCTGGTAAAAGTCTTCAGTTTCTTCATTTTTGGTCTTAGTGGTTGGTCCATATATTTGAACAATAGTTCTGTCAATGGCCCTTCCTTGTAGGCATACGGATATACTTCAGGACAAATTTTGAACTGCTCCTTTTAACCATGAGGTAAATGCAAAATGATTCCTCTTCAAATTTTCATCTCCAGCGTAATAGACCATATATAATTGTTTGATTCAGAATGGCCAGTACCAGTTTATTTCAGCTCACTAAGGCCTAGGATATTGATTTTTATGTGTTCCATTTCATTTTTTATGATTTCCCGTTTTCCTAGATTCCAACTCTGTACATTCCACATTCCAATTATTAATGGATATTTGTAGCTGTTTCTTCTCATTTTGAGTCACACCACAGCAGATGAGAGTTCTGAAAGCTTGACTCCATGTCACTGAGGTTGACTCTGCTTTGAGAAGTCAGCTCTTCCTTAGTCATCTTTTGAGTCCCTTCCAGTTAAGGGGACTCATTTTCTGACACTATATCTGACAATGTTCTGCTGTTATTCATAGGTTTTCACTGGCTAATTCTTTCCAGAAGTTATACTGCCAGGTCCTTCTTCCTAGTCTGTTTTAGTCTGGAAGCACAGCTGAAACCTGTCTGCCGTGGGTGACCCTGCTGGTATCTGAGTACCAATGACACAGCTTCCAGCGTGACAGCAATAGGCAATCTTCCACAGTAAGACAAACGGACAGACAAGTGGTGCATCACTTATTTATATATTTTGTGCACTTTGTGCTTCTATTGTTGTTTATATCACATGTTATTTTTATCTTCTTTGCATTTGTCTTTACTGACCTTGTAGTCAAGATAGTTTGTCCACAGTATCCTAGCACAGTGTCTGGCAAAGAATTGACATGTTACAAATGTTTTTTAAAGAGCAAAAGTTCCAATTAATAGATGTTACAAGGTGAATACTCTGATACGTACAACTTTCATTTGCTTATAAATTTCATAATTATTTTGTGAATCAAAATTTCTTCCCAACTCTTAGGCCAGAATTAAAAAAAAGAAAAAATGGGGTAGAAATTTATGCTTAAACAGAAGGTAGAACCAAGCCAGTCAGTTTTATTTTTATTTAATCAGGAATTTCTATATATCAACCATTGTGGGAAGGAAAAAGGATACAGTAATGGACACTGCACAGTCAAGTCAAAATGGTAGCATTTATGGGGAAACTGAATCAAAGAGCAACCTATTAACTTACCTACATCACATACATGGCAACTGATTCTTCTTAGACTAGAATTCAAGCAGTCAGATTCTAGAGCATTTTTCCTAACTACTGTACCACATTGTCACTGTAGGGAAAAAAAAAAAACAGTGGTAGAATAATAGTTAAAAACTGTCACAGAGGTCCAAAGCAGAATATAAAATTGGAAATGAGATTGTGACAGTGTAAACAGAAAGAGAAACAGAGATGAGTTGTCTTTTGGGTATAATTGGTAGAAGATGGAGACTAGTACTAAGGGAACTTGGTTAGCAACTTCTGCTAGGGTTTATAGTGATCTCCACCTCCAGATATTCATACCTTATGTCTTTCAGTCCTTGAGAGTAAGGGCTAACCTTGGTGTCTTGCTTATGAACAGAATAGGCACAAATAATGGGATATTACTTTCAAGATTAGGTTACAAAAGACATTGGCTTCCATCTCACTGGTATCTGTTCCCTGGCTCTTCCCCTGGGATTTTGCTGATGCAGATATAGGCATATGGGAAGAGTCTAAGACAGCAAAGAACTAAGGGCTTCAGTCTAATGGCCTAAAAATCTGCCAAAAATCATTGAGAGAGCTTGGAAACGGAGTCTGCACCAGTGGAACCCTGAAATGACTACAGGCCTGGGTGATACTGTCATTTCAGCCTAGAGAGACCCTAGATTGAAGGACACAGCAAAGCTACTCTCAGCTTTTGACCCACAGGAACTGTGTTTTGTTTTTTTTTTAAGGTACTAAAATTTAGACTGATTTGTTACACACAATAGATAATTAATACAGGGCTTAAGAACATGACAGAAAAAGTATTATTACGAGGTCCAACAATTAAGTCCATGAACTTAATTTTTCTAAGTGCTACATAACTCATTGCTGAAAATCACTATGGTCACCTTCGAAGTACTCCCCTTGGGAAACTATGCACCAATGCCGGCACTTAGTCCACCCTTCAAAGCAATTTTGGAACTCTTTTTGGAATGCCCTTTGCAACAAGGTGGCAATTGGCAAGTTCACAAACTTAGCTATATAGATGTGAGGGAGTTTTTAAGCCAGTAAATAAATCACTGTATTGGAACACCCTCCCTACTCACCTGATCTGGCTCCAAATGACTTTTTCCTTTACTCAAAGATAAAGGAAATACTGAAAGGAGGGCATTTTGATGACATTAAAGAATCAAGTGTAATAGAACAGCAGCTCTGATGGTCATTCCAGAAAAAGAATTGACACTGATGCATAGCTTCCCAGAGGGAATCGTTTGAAGGTGACTGTAGTAATACTCAGTAATGAGGTGTGTAGCACTTCTTCTAGGATGGGTTTGCAAGCCTCCTATACTTACATCGCTGAATTTTAACAATTTCAAATTTCTTAACATTAATGAAGGAATAATAGGGATTATATTTTAATATCTCAACATGCCTGTCTTAAAATGTGGTTAATTTTTGTTGATGTATTTGGTGTGTCAACAATATTTTTCTTAAAGCATAGTCATTCTTTACTGGTATTTATATGAAAGTGATAAATACACTCCTGAAGCTTCTATGAAATTGTTAAAGAATTATTTAAAGTGTTTGAATTTTGATTAATCATAAATGAATTAGAATATGTGGTGGACTTTTTTTGTATTAACCCTTGCTGTGTCACCAAAAGCTCCAAATTTCTTGCAAATATACACAGCCTTAGTTCTTTCTAGGAAAATTTGTGTTAGCACTTACCACACAGAGCAAAGTAGCAAATGGTTAACAATTTCCAGTACCCTGGCTAATTGTGTTTGTGTGTGACTTAATTTAAATAGCTGTCTTCCTTAATTCATTATCTTAATACCTTTACCCCCTACTCTGCATACTTTAAATTACCTCTAGGATGAAATAGAATGCTGTAATTCCAAGGATAGAAAAACATTACTTGTGAGCAATTTTTCAGTCACAGGTCAGTAATCTTGATAGCTGGTGTTTCATTTGCCTCTTCTAGTGGATAGAGACATTCTGAGCTCAGAGAGAATAGCTGAAGTGCTAAATACCACCCATAGGACAACGACAGGCTTCATTAAGAAGGGCAGATATCACAGAACATTCTGTTGTGAGCTATGGCTTCATGATGAAGTTTAATGCCCTGACAGGCATAAATCACATTCATAGATTAATCTCATTTTCTATGGCCTAAAGGAACTTTTTTTGATTCAGTCATTAACTTTTTAGTCTAACCATTTTCATATGTGGAAAAAATTATGTTTTCTTCAGAGATGTAATGGTTATCCCCACTCCTGAGAAATTTACTGCATTCTGTTGCTGAGGCTTAATAGAGATTTAGGTTTCATGTGGGGAATATACTGAAGATAAAATTTAATGGTGCATTGAGCCACAAAGGTGGACTGTCACCATAAGTCACGTGAAAAAGCTGTAAGTGATGAGAATGGCTATCTTCTCACTGAAATAAAAATATGGAAAGGCAAATTTGAAATAATGCCTTGTACCATAAATTTTTACTTCTATGTGCTTTTGCTTGTCACCAAGGATAATAGATCTTCTGTGTTGAATATAAGCCTATATTTAATACAGAAAATTATAACAATCAAAACAGTGACCTGTTAATCTAAAATTGAAGAATACATATTTTTGTTTTCTTACACTTTTCATCGCTAGAGAATAAGGAGATGATTTAGGTTATCTAATGGTTTGTCTCTAGGATTTGGATCTCAAAATGAATCCACAGACATCCTGTATATCCCTACATCAATGTATTTTTCTTCTCCCTTTGAATCTGATAATTAAATAGCCTTCCTAGCCAGCACATTTTGAGCTGTACCTTTTCTGTGTATTTGTTCCATAAAACATTTTCATCCCTATGTTCTGTTACTTCTGTGCTTTTGAGAAGGACAATCAAATAGAACTTTTTGTAATGATAAAGTATCATGTATGTCTGAGCTGGAATCACTAGTGTAAACAATTAAATGCCAAGCCAAGTGCCACTGACAGCTATTAATCAAAAAGTTGGAAGTTCATGTCCACCTATGGAAGAGGCACCATGAACAAAAGTCCTGGTGATCTAATACAGAAAACTCAGTCATTGAGAACTGGATGGAGCACAGTTCTTCTGTGACACACATGGGGCCACCATGAGTTATAGCTATGGTTTTGGCTTTGGTTTACATCTAAACAATCTGATATGGGCACCACTGGGAGCCTGGTGACACAGGGTTAAAAGCTCAGTGACCAACCAGAGTTGGCTGTTCAGCTCTGCCAGCCACACCTTGGAACCCTATGGGGCAGTTCTACTGTGTTGTATAGGGCTGCTATGAGTCGGAGTCAACTTGATGCCTGGGAATTTTTGTTTGTTTAAGTCACTGATGCCTTTGGTAATGGTGAAGCATATTGAATATCCCATAGACTGCCAGAATAACAAACAGATCTGTCATGGAAAGAGTACAGATGCGATGCTCCTTAGTAGCAAAAATGGCAAGACTTGGTCTCGCCTACTTTGGATATGTTATCTGGAGGGACTTGTCCCTGGAGAAGTCCTTTATTCTGGAAGAAGAGCAAAGAAAGAGAGGCAGAGTCTCAATGAGATGAACTAGCACTGTGGCTACCACAATGGTTCAGGCATACGACAAGATCCTGAGGACGGGGCAGGACTGAGCAGTCTTTTGTTCTGTTGTACACAGGATCTGTACGAGTCAGAACTAACTTGATGGTGCCTAACAGGAAAAGGTCAGAGGTGGCTACTAGTCACTTGAAATTTGACTAGTGCAAGTGAAGAGCTGATTTTTGATTTTCAAAATTTTAATTAAAATTTAAATAGGTATATGTCCACACCATAGATGATCTAGATAAAGAAAAGACAATGCACTCTTATTTCAAGTGCATCATTATGCTTATTATACAGTTCATTCTGTTCTTCTTAGCATTTTATTTACTTTTTCTTTTTAAAAATATTTTATTGTGCTTTAAGTGAAATCTACAATCCAATTTGTTATACAGAAGCTTGCACACACACTGTTGTGTAACTCTAGCTGCTCTCCCCACACTGGGACAGCACACTTCTCCTGTCCACCCTGTATTTCCCGTGTCCATTCAACCGGCCACTGGATCCCTCTGCCCTCTCATCTCACCTTTAGACAGGTGATGCTCGTATAGCCTCATGTACATATTCAAGCCAAGAAGCACACTGTTTTCCAGTAGCGTTTTATGTCTTATAGCCTAGTCCAATCTTAATCTGAAGTGTTGGCTTTGGGAAAGGTTTCAGCTCTGGACTAAAACGGAATCCAAGGCAGTGTCTTCTGGGGACCCTCCAGTCTGTCTGACCATCAAGTCTGGGCTTTCTAATAGAGTTCTAGTTCTGCACACACGTGTTCTTCTGCTACATCAGGCATTCTATGTTGTATTCCCTGTCGGGGTAGTCATTAGTTGTGGTTGGACACAGTATAGCTTTTCTGGTCTCATGCTGGTGTAGCCTCTGGATTATATGGCCCTTTCCGTCTCGTGGGCCTGTATTTTCCTTATGTCTTCCATTCTCTTCTACTCCAGGTAAGTTGAGACCAACTGATGCATGTTAGATGGCCACTTACTAGCTTTAAAGATCCCAGACACCACTCACCAGAATGGGATACAGAAAATTTTCTTAAAACAAAAACAAACAAACAAAATACTATTGTACAAATTGACCTAGCTGTTCCATGAAACCATAGTCCCCAGACCTCTGCCCCGGTTACTCTGTCCTTTGAAGTATTTGGTTTTATTCAGGAAAACCTTTAACTTTGAGTTGAGTTGAGCTCTCTTCTACTGTTTGCTGGCCCTCCCATCACCTAATCCAATTCCTATCTGCTGCCTAATCAATGAATACTAGTGTCCCTTCCTCGTTACCCCATAACCATCGAAGACTGCTCTCTTCTGTGTTTAACTCTTTTCTTGAATCCTTTTAATAGCCATCTCATACAATATTTGTCCTTTTCCAACTGGCTAATTTCACTCAGTGTAATGTTTTCCAGATCCCTTCATGTTATGAGATTCCCAAAATCATTGTTGTTCATTATCATTGCATAGTATTACATTGTGTGAATATACCATCCTTTGTTTATCAGCTCATCTGTTCATTGGCACCTAGGTTGATACCATTTTTTTACTATTGTGAACAGTGCTGCAATAAACATTAGTGTGCTTATAACTATTCATGGGACAGCCTTTATTTCTCTAAGATATATTCCAAGAAGTGGGGTTGTTGGATCATATGGTATTTCTATTTCTAGTTTTTTGAGAAGGCACCAAATCGATTTCCAAAGTGGCTGTAATGTTTTACATTCACACTAGTAGTGTAGAAGCATTCCTGTCTCTCCACAGCCTCTCCAACATTTATTACTTTGTGTTTTTTTAAATTATTGTGAAGCTTGTTGGGGTGAGATAATATCTCATTGTAGTTTTAATTTGGATTTCTCTGATGGCTAATGATTGTTAGCATTACTTCAAGTATCTATTAGCATCCTGGATGTTGTCTTCTGTGAAGTGCCTGTTCATATTCTTTTCTGTTTTTTTAATTGGATTATTTGTCTTTTTTGTTGTTGAGGTTTTGCAGTGTCTTATAGATTATGGAGATTAGATGGTGATCAAATTTGTGGTAATCAATTTTTTTTTCCCAGTCTGTAGATTGTCATTTTACTTTTTTTAGTGAAATCCTCAGATGGGCATAAGTGTTTGATTTTTAGGAGTTCCCAGTTATCTATTTTCTTGTCTGGTGTTTATGCATTGTTAGTAATGTTTTGTGGTCTGTGTATGCCATGTATTAAGGCTCCAAGCTTTGTCTCTATTTTTCCTTCCATCATCTTTATTGTTTTAGATTTCATATTTAGGTCTTTGATCCATTTTGAGTTAGTTTTTGTGCATGGCATGACATACAGGTCTTGCTTCATTTTTTTGCAGATAGATATCCAGTTACACTAGCAGCATTTGTTAGAGAATATCTTCACCCCTTTTTATGGACGTAGGGCCTTTGTCAAATATCAGCTGCTCATAGGTGGATGATTTTACGTCTGGATTCTCAATTCTGCTCCGTTGATGTGTGTATCTGTTTTTGTACCAGTACCAGGCTGTTTTGGCTATGCAGCAGTGTAGCACATTCTCACTTCAGGTAATATGAGGCCTCCCACTTTGTTGTTCTTCAGTAATGCTTTGCTTATCTGGGACTTCTTCCTTTCCTATGTGAAGTTAATGATTTGTTTCTCTATCTCATTAAAAAAGGCCACTGAAACTTGTTTTGGAATTGTACTGTATCTAAAGATTGCTTTAGGAAGAATAGATATTTTCATGATGTTAAGTCTTCCTATCCATAAAGAAGGTAGGTTTTTTTGCTTATGTAGGTCTCTTTCAGTTTCTTGCAGTACAGTCTTATAGTTTTCTTTATATAAGTCTTTTATGTCTCTAGTCAGATTTATTCCTAATAATTTAATTTCTTAAGAGCTATTATAAATGGTATTGACTCCATAATTTTCTCTTTCATGTTCTCTTTGTTGGTGTAAAGGAATACAATTGATTTTTATATGTTTATCTTGTATCCTGGTAATTAGCTGAACCCTTCTATCAGTTCCAGCAGTTTTTATGTAGTTTCTTTAGGGTTTTCTATTCATAAGATCATACAATCTGCATACAGAAATACTTTTACTTCTTCCTTAACAATTTGGAGACACTTTATTTCCTTATCGTGCCTGATTAACTAGAACCTCCAGCAAAATGTTGAGTAAAAGTAGTAACAATGGGCATCCTAATCTGGTTCCTGTTTTCAGATTCTCCATTTAGGATGATTTTGCTGTTGGCTTGCTATAAAACTCCTTATTATGTTGAAGATTTTTCCTTCTTTTTCTGTTTTTCTGAGTTTTTAACATGAGTGGGTGTTGGTCTTTATCAAATACTTCTGCATCATTTGATAAAAATCAAGTGTTTTTTTTTTCCTTTGTTTTATTTATGTGGTTGATTACATTGATTTTTTTCTACTGTTGAACCATTATTCCTGGTATGAATCCCACTTGGATGTAATGACCTTTTTTTTTTTTTTTTTTTTTTTAAATATTTTTGTCTTAGTTATCTAGTCATCACATGTGGATGACTTTGAAAGGAAGAACTTATTTTGTCACAGTCCAGTAGGCTAAAATTCCATTTTCAGCATGTCAGTTCCAAAGGAAGGCTTTCAGTGTTGATCATGAAGAAGGTTCTTGTCATCAGTCTTCCTTGCACTGGGAGCTTCCAATGAACGGGGACTCAGGTTCCTTTCCAAAGGATTTGCTCTGCTCTTGGCACTGCTCCTAGGTGGTACAAGATCCCTAGATCTCTGCTTGCTTCCCTTTACTTTATATCCCAAGAGATTGCCTCAAGGGACAATACAGTTCTACACATTGAATCATGTCCCACCAACACAACTGCCACCTGTAGTCCCTCATTAGAATTATAGGGGCAGAGTCACAGCATATGGGAATGGTACACAATAACACAGAATGAGGGTCTAGCCAATTGGCTATATACATTTTCTTGGGGGGAGGAGTACAGTTCAATCCATGACATTTGTTGAATTCTATTAACTAGAATTTTGTTGAAGATTTTTGCATCTAATTTCATGAGAGATATTGGTCTATGTTTTTCCTTTTATATGCTGTCTTAACCTGGTTTTGGTATCAGGGTTGTAGTGGCTTCATAGAATGAATTTTGTTGACTTCCATCCTTTTCTATGCTCTGAGACACCTGCAGTAATTGTGTTAACACTTCACTAATAGTTTCACAGAATTCTCCAATGAAACTGTCAGGCTCAGGACTTTTTGGGAAGTTTTTTAGATTATCTTTTCAGTCTTTCTTTTTGGTGAAGGGTTTATTTAGTTATTCTTCATCTGTATTAGTTTAGGTAGGTAGTGTGTTTCTAGGAATTTTTCCATTACCTCTAGATTTTCCAGTTTGCTGGGTACAGTTTTTCTTTGTATTTTATTATGAGTTCTTAAATTTCAGTTGGATCTGTTGTGTTGTCCCCCATGTTATTTATTATTCAAGTTATTTGCTTCTTCTCTTGTTTTTCTCTTGTCGGTTTGGCCAGTGGTTTATCAGTTTTGTTGATGTTTAAAAATAAATAAATAAATAAGTTTGATCTTGTTAACTCATTTTTTTTCTTATTCTCTAATTCATTTAGTACTATTTCAATTTTTATTATTTGCTTTTATTTATTGCCAGAGGGCCTGTTTTCCTGCTCTCTTTCTACTTGTTCAAGTTGTAGAGTTAATTTTTGATTGAGGCCCTTTCTTGTTTGGGGATGTGTGCCTTTGTTGAGATAAGATGACTTCAGAGGACTGCTTTTTACTGTGTCCCAAAGTCTCTGATAAAGTATGCTTTCATTCTGTCATTTGATTCTTGAATTTCCTTATTCTGTCCTTAATTTCTTGTATAACCCAATAGTTTTTTGAGCAAAATGTTGTTCAGTTTCCATGTGTTTGATTTTTTTCCTTCCTTCTTCTGTTATTGATTTCTACTTATGGCTTTATGGTCTGAAGAGATGCTTTGTAACATTTCAATGCTTTAAATGTTTTATGGCCTAATATTTGGTCAATTCTGGAGAAAGTATGCGTAGCTGCTGTTCTGTGTATGTCTATGAGATAACGTTGGTTGATTGTAGCATTTAGATTTTCTGTGCCTTTATGGAGCTTTTTCTGGATTTTCTGTCCTTCTCTTAAAGTGGTATGTTGAAGTCTCCCCCATCACAGTGGAGCTGTCTATTTCTGTTTTCAATGCAGTATAGTTTTATTATTATTATTATTTTAAATGTATTTCGGAGCCTAGTCTTTGGGTGTGTATTTATTGTGGTTATGGCTTTGGGAGTACTGACCCTTTAATCATCGTATAGTGACCTTTCTAATACAATATGGTGGATTTTACTTTAAAGTCTATTAGAAATTAATAATACCCTCTTGCTGTTTTTTGAATGTTGTTAGTTTGATATATTTGTTGCCATCCTTTGAGTTTTAGTTTGTTTGTGTCTTTAAGTCTAGGGTGTGTCTCCCATAGACAGCATATAGATGGACAGTGGTTTTTTTTTTCATCCAATTTGACACTCTCTGTCTCTTTATTGGTACATTTCATTGATTTACATTCAACATAAATATTGATAGGTATGAGTTTAATGCTGTCATTTTGAAGTCTTTTTTGTGTGTGTGTTGTTGATAATTCCTTTGTTTCACTTAAGTTTCTGTGCTGAGTTGTTTCTCTTTATGTGTTTTCATCTTTGGCCATTTTATATTTGCTGAGACTTTGTGTTTTATATTTTGATGCATAGGATTGATAATTTACTTTGTGCTTACTGTAATATTTCACTATTTTTCTAAATTTAAACAAGGTTTCAATTTCTTTAAATTGCCTGACTTCATATGAAAATATTACTATAGTTTTTATAAATCTTCTTTTTGTGTATAATGTTTCTATAACAACATCTTTCCCTTTTTTCAATGTTCTGCCTATGATTTATATTTGTGATTTCCATGTTTGGGTTGATAACCAGTTACTCTGTTCTTGGTTCTAGTCCTGGGTTCTTATCAGATGTTGTTGACTTTATAATCAAAGGACTCATTTTAGTATTTCTTGTCATTTTAGTTTGTTTTTTTGCAAATTTCCTAAATTCTGTTTGTCTTAGGAAACATCCTAATTTCCCCATAATATCTGAGAGACCATTTTGCTGGATATATAATTCTTAGCTGGCATTTTTTTTTTTTTTGTTATCTTCAAGACTTTGCATATATCATCCATTGCTTCTTGCCTGCTTGGTTTCTGCAAAGTAATCCAAACTTTGTCTTATTGATTTCTCCTTGTAGATTATTTTTTCATTTATCCCTACCTAATTTTAAAATTATCTCATCTTTAGTTTTGGCAAGTATTGTTATAATATGCCTTAGTGTCTTTCTTTTGGGATCTGCTTCATGTGGAGTTTGATAAGCATCTTGGATAGGTATTTTCTGATCTTTCATGATATCAGGAAAGTTTTCTGTTAAAAATTCTTCAACAGTTCTCTCTATTTTATTACCACTCCTGGTACTCCAATTGCTTCTAATTACTCCTCTTCATAATTCTTAATGTTTCTTGACTTTTTAAAATTCCTTCATCTGATTTTTCTTCAAATATGTTGGTGTTTCATGTTTTATCTTCAGTCTCACTGATTCAGCTTTCATTGCCGCAAGTCTGCTCCTTTGACTTTCTATTGAGTTGTCTAATTCTGTGATTTTATTACTTATTTTTTTGAATTTCTAATTCATATGCCTATATGCTTTCTGGAAGCCTGTTCAATTTGTCATTAAGCTGTGCTACACTTTGCCTTGCCTCTTCCCTGATTTCTTCAAAATTTCCAAATAATCTTTTGTATTCTAACTCTGATAATTACAGGAAGTTATCTTCATCTGTAATATTTCTTTATTCTTTGTTTTGGGAACTTTCTGATGCCATCATGATCTACCTCTTTAAGTAATATGATATTGACTGTTGTCTCTGAGCCGTCACTAAGTTGTTCTCTTTATTTATTTTATGCTTGCCTAGTTTATTTTGGCTTCTTGTTTTATTTTGTTTTGAAATGACCAAATATGCTAGTCATGTGTGCCTTTGAAACTCTAATGTCCTGTCACCAAGTTAGAGCTGTTACTAGACATGTGAGCCCAAGAATCCATTTTTTTTTCTTGTATGAATTCAGCTCAGTTATCTAGACAGTCACTCATCAAGTGTATAATGTAGGCTCTCACCTGCTTTCCTAGATGGGCAGGGGTGATTAGTGTGGGCATATGTGTCCAGCTGCAGGTGCTGAGAAAGACAGGGGACTAACAGTGTCTATGAGTATCCTGAGTGTCTATGAGGATATTGTGTCCCTTGTATCTGAATCTAGTTGAAGGAACTGTTTCTTCACTGAATTTCTGGCTCCCCCAGTTTGTTAAATTGTTCCCTCTCGAAGTCTTATAAAATGGCTCAGGGTGAACTTAAGGAGTCATACTTCCACTTCAGTTAATGGCATCAGACATGGAGCAGGGTACAGTACAGAGAAAGGAGGAGGATGTGCTGGGAGACAGGAGAGAGATTTGTCTCAGAGGAAAGATTTAGATCTTCATGCATTAGCTTAGAAGCAAACCACTTGGCTTTTGATGATCTAGTACTATTTTTACAGGTTCTGGGGGGTCAGATCCTACTCAACAGCATTTGGCTGGCTGGAGGTGTAAATCAATTCTGTGTTCAGTTTCTTCTGCTTTGAAGGGCTTCCTGTAACTACCACCACTCTTCTCACCATGCTGGCCATAGACAGTTCCTAGTGGGTCAGATCTGGTCTGTCCTAAGTACTTCTGAGCTACTCTCCTTTTACTGTTACTCAGTCCAATTTCTCAACTTTGCCTTTTATGTCTAGGGCTCCTAGGGTGTCAGACATGTATGTAATTTATTAATTTGTTCTTTTAGGTCTTTGTTGTTAGAGGAATAGTGGGAAACATCTGACTACTCTGCTATCCTGATATTTCTGAATTCTAGTTGGCAAATGAGCCCCATAGGAAACTACCTTTGACCTCGAGTGACCTGGGAAGGATTCTTTTTGTAGAGCTTCCACATAGAACACCAACAGCCTCTCAGCAACAAAGCAGGGTGCTTTGTTTTATCAGCCTCCCTATCAATCAGATGTCACTAAAATTATACATGTGATTCCACAGAATATAAGTTAATAAAAGGGCCTTTTTCTCTTTCTCCCTCTCTTTGTCTTTCTCCAAAATTCTGTTTGAGATTTTATGTTGAAAGAGAGACATTTTCTTCTAATAGAGTAGGAACTTCATAGTGTAATGACTATGGCATTTTCATAGATTCTTTGCAAACCAGACCCCAAATTCCTCAGTACAAAAAGACACTGTTGAAAGCATTTTACTTTAAAGCATTCAGGTATTATAATAACCATTACATAAATGTTTCAGAACATTTCTGCCTGATTGGATTAAGATCAAACTTATTAAAATATGCCTGAACCAATTAAGTAAATTGTGATATAATGTAAAGTACTAAACACATAGCAATGATAATAATTTCTATCAACATCTCACATCTGCAGTTAACCCGAAGCAGATGCTCTGAGACATGGCCCATTGTTTTATATTTGCATGTGACAACATGTTTTGATGCTTTATTTTTAATTGTAACATCATGTAATTTAGTTTTTTAAAAGTACATGTGTGGTAAGTGTCAAAGCCAGAGTTAAAATTTTATCTCTAAAACTCTCTGTAGCACTTCTGGTGATGCTATCTTTTTCCCTAGACTCCACAGAGATCAGCAGCTTTATATGGCTGCAAAGAAAATGGATGGATTTCATACCTTAGTTCCCTGACATTCATCCACTTTGCTTATTGCTCTTTCCTATAGACTAGATGGTAAATCAACATTGCCATTTCTTTCTTTCTTTTTTTTCCCCCCAAATGAGAATTTCTCTGTAATTCCTAAGAGGTGGTCTGCCATGACCTGAGGTTTAAATGATGTTTCTATGACTAACACATCAGGATATTATTTCTAATCAAATTTTACTACTAGAGAGCAAATAGGAAAATTAGGAGAATCCTCATATTATGTATTTTTGCATTCAAAAGTAGCTGAATGTGAAAGGAAGAGAGAGAGAAGCTTTTAGAAAAATCTTCCAAGTGGGGTCATCATGATCAATTCAACAGCAACAAGTTTCATTAGCAAAATTATGTATTTTCATTAGAAATTATCAGTGCAGAGTCGGTTAAAATGTAATGGTTTCCTTGAGAGAATTGAATAACAAGCAAATCAGGAGAGAGGGAAGCGCAAACATTTGACTTTTTTTTTTTTTAAGTTTATTAAAGTAAATACAGGAAAAAAAAAGAAAAGCAGTTTGAGTTGACTTCAACTTAGGGGGGTTCATGAGTAGACCATGCTTCAAAGGATTTTCAGTGGCTGATATTTTAGAAGTGGATCATCAAGTCTGTCTTTGCAGGCACTTCTGGGTGAACTTGAACTTTTTGGTAGCAGTCAAGTGTATTAACTTTTTTTACCACCTAAGTGGAATCATAATTCAATATAAGAAGTGGAAACAGAGAACAGGAAATATGTGAACATGTAAATTTGGTGCCTTGTAGCTTACTTGTTTCCAGACTCTCTATAAATACTGTAGCATGCTGTCATTAATCAGAGGTATGATGGAGTATATGTGCAATTCTCTTACAGTACTCCATCCCTCTTCCCTTTCTTGCTTTTGTCTCTCCTTCCTTTAGCCTTATGAGACTCTTGTGCAGTTAACTTAGTAGCTGTTGTGTGAAGGACTGTATTTTCCTATTCACTCTTACCTTAACACAAGCAGTGCCTGTGTCTGGGTTCCAAGAGTGTTGCAGCTTTGCAAAGAGGCAGAGTCACAGGCAATGCCTAGGGACTAAAGCATACCTAAGCATAAAACACACAATCCAAATGCAAAGGTTATGGGTAGATAGTTAAAGGTGGTTCCTAACAAAGGGATTGAAAGTAGAGACAGCAGGACAGTAGAAGATATTGGCTCAGAGAGGGCATAAAGAGAGAAAAGTGGATGATTATATCCCAAGACTAACTTCGACTTCTGTATGCTTTACCTATGAGTGAGGAGGAATCTATAATGAGAATCTGAACCAGTTTGGAAAGTGGGAGAATGAAATTACACAAATAGTTTCTATCATGTAGATCTTTTTGTCTAGAAATATACTGTTTGTTGCTAAGAAAAAAAAAATGTCACACGTTAGAAAGTAATGACTAGATAGGATCCAGTTGAGGGAAGAATGGTAATTAAACCATGTTATTGTTGTCTAATGTTAAGTCGATTCTTGTTCATGGTGACTCCATATGACAAAGCAGAACTGCCCAACAAGATTCCATGGGCTGTAATGCTTCCAGGGGCAGCTGCTCATGTCTTTCTCCCACACAGCCATTGGGTGAGTTGGAACCACCAGTTGTTCAGTCAGCAGCCAAGGACCACCAAGGCTCCTTATTAAGCCATGGAATATATTTCTTACAGAGTTTGATCACCACTACTTAACGTTAATGTGTCTTATTCCTTTTTTTTTCTCATGAAAGTGACTCCTGCATCATCACTGAATTGCTGTGTAGTTGATACTCTCGGGATGTTTCCACAGCAATTGATGGTGCTATAGTTTGGTTCTTCCAGCCCTTTTAACAAAGGGATGTAATTGATTGGGAGCAATGCGTTTATGTGTACTGGCGTCTGTCATCACTGCAATTCACACACATCTACACACACACACTGGTTATGGTCCCATTGTAGGGATGTAGAGATCTGGCCATAGTCTTATTAAAAAGACTGATTCCAAGCTTCTGCAATATGTCTTAGGAATAACGAAAAGAAGTCTTTATTGCCACAGGGAGCTCATTAACAATATGAAGGAGCAAGCCCTCTGGCATAATTTATGGCTTATAAAAATACTTCAGGTTATTTTTTTACACTGTACAGAGGAAAGGACAGTTAGAAATTGGTTGATGGTTAAAGATCAAACTGGAGAAGAATCTACCGTGATTTGCACATGGAAATTAAAATACCAACTTTCCTCAAAAATATATATGCTTCTTAAAAGTAAAGCTACTACATATATACTTGTATATACATACAGACATATGTATATACATTCTATAGAATATGTGTGTGAATGTATCATATATCATGTAGTTTTGGCTTTCTTTCTCTAGTAATAATAGAAAGAGAATCATGCCAGAGAATTTTTTATTTTTTCCCTTGTTTTCCAGTTAAAATATATTAAAACAATATTGTGTTAAAATACAACAGTGTGTGTGGCAGATTAAGATGGATTCTATCTTAGTCATTCACTTTAAAAACTAAAAAAGGAAAAACCAAATCCATTGCCTTTGACTTGATTCCAGTTCATAGTCACCCTATAGAAAATGGTAGAAGTGCCCCACAGGGTTTCCAAGGAGTGGCTAGTATATTTGAACTGCTGACTTTTGGTTAGAAACCAAGTTCTTAACCCCTGGGTCCAGTTTAGGAACCAGTTTTTGATACTTTTCAGCTAACTGCACTGGTTTTTAACTATTGGAGGCTCAGTTCTCTTTGAAAACTTGAAGATATAGAAATCCTTCCAGAAAATTATACAAACTCACATGAAACTTGGCTCTCATTTACCAAACCACAGAATTTACATCAGTGTTTTCAAAGTGTGGTACCCAGACTGGCAGCACCAGTTTCAACTGGGAACTTGTGTGAAAGGTTTGTTCTGGGGCTCCATCTCAAGCCTAGCAACTTGTGTGTTAATAAGTTGACTGTAATGCACTCTGAAGTTTAGGACTGTTATATTCAGGGAAATGGTGGAGCTGGGAGTCAAGCTCCCTTTGGGAGCTTCTACCGTCCCTTTGGGTTATAACCTCAGATGGATTAAAGAAAATGCTGGTTTTGATGGAAAGAGAGAAAACTTCTCCCTTGTGGCATCATTGTAGGCTCTTAGAGATCAACTTTTCCTCCATATAAGGAAAATGATCAGGTTAATGTTCAAGCACCTGCTGCAAGCACTGCCTAACTCAGAACCAGCCAATGCCATCAAGTCTATCCTGGCTCACAATGACATTACATGTCAGAGGAGAGCTGCTCCATAGATTTTCCAAGGAGCACCTGGTGGGTTTGAACTGCCGACCATTCGGTTAGCAGATGTAGTACTTAACGACTGTGCTACTAGGGTTTCCAAACAATCGCTTAACTCAGAACAACCACTTAAATATTTAACAAATTTGATCATTATGTAGTTTTCTGTTTATATATTCCTAAAGTCAATCTAGTGCTATAAAAATCTATGCCAAAAAGAGCAGTACAGTTTGAAATGTGTGGAAATAAATAGAAAACACTTGGACTCTTAGAATATAATCTAGATCATCACTAAGGCCCTGTAAGTTGTCTGAGCTTAATATGTTGCAGTACCTTGCCTGTGACTGGGAGTTTCCATATTCTTTTGGTAGAGAGAGAAAAACACAGAATGTAGAATCTAAAGAAATTGACTTAAACCCCACCCTCTACAACTCACTCTAGTTGTGTTACCTTGGAAAAGCTTTCCTATTTGTAAAATGGATGTAATTATATGCACTTCATAGTAATGTTAGGAGGACCAAATAAGATAAAAATGTTTAATCAGTTATTTAACATGTGATCTATGTTGCTCAATAAACATTTTTTTTCTCCTTCCTCATCCAGAACATTTTTCTTCCTCCGTCTCCCTCCTCTGCCTTTACTCTGAAATATCAATCCTGTTATTCAGTGTTGATCCGATTGTCTCATTACATTAATCTACATTGATGGTTGGTGCATGCAAATAGGTCACAGCATTTGCATCAAGTTGTTATGGATGAATGAGGAGCCTGGTGACACAGTGGTGGAAACATTTGGCTACTAACCAAAAGATCACCAGTTTGAATCCACTAAGCTCTCTCATGGGAGCAAGATGTGGCAGTTTCCTTCCATAAACCCTCATAACTTTGGGAACATGGTAGGATGGTTCTACTTTATCCTTTAGGGTCATTATGAGTCAGAGCTGACTTGACAGCAATGAGTTTTTTTGTGAATTGAATTGTGTCCTCTAAAATCATGCATTACAAAATCCTAAGCTCCTAGACATGGGTATGCAATTTCATTGAGGGATAAGGCTTTCTTTGTTATTTTAATGGACTGTGTTAGTGTAGGATGTGTCCTGATCACCTTTGAAATATAAAAAAGAGCAGATAAGAGGAGCAGAAGCCCAAATGGAGGGAAAGATGCACATCATATCAAGATCACCAAGAAACTGAGGGACAGAAGCTAAAAAAGAGATAAGGACCTTCCCCAGAGTCAGTGGAGAGAGAAAGACTTCCTCAATAGCAGGTGCCTTGAGTTCAGGCTTCTAGTGTCGTAACTGTGACCTCTAGCATCCTAATCTGTACATGGATTACAAGGTAGTTATTTGAACAGAACACAAGCTTTTCCTCAGAGGTGTGGCCTGCATTAAAGTTAAATTGACTTCCTGGCTTATTTGATCTGGATCCTGCAGCTGGCTCCTGTTTGTCTGACCTCTGGTTCTTGGGACTTGAGCTAGCAGCTCACCTGCTGTTTGACCTGCCAGATCTTGGTTTCACCAGCCCCTGCAGCTGTATGAGTTAGGAAACACCTCTATCCTGACCCACAAACTTAGCAAGTTCCAGTCTCTGCAATGGCATGAGTTATTTCCTTGATATAAATCTCTCTGTGTATTTTTGAACTTTAATAGTTTTACTTCTGTAGAGAGCCTAGTCTAAGACAATAACTAAGACACATATTTATATGAGGAACTTGTTCAGAGTCAACTTTCCAATAGGGCTTTGAGTCAGCTTGGTGCAGTGCAGTATTTGAAGGATAATTCTATTACTACTTTCTTTAAAATAAATGCAAAATGTCTTCTTTATTCCTTTTCTAGATTCAAAAATTAGAAGCCTTATCTTTTTGCCTTCTGGTCTTACTGGGAGGAAAATTAAGGATTTATAATGCAGTTTCTTTATGTCTCTACAAACTTTGTTCTTCTCCTGTCCCTAGATAAACTAGGAATAACTCACTTATAAGACATTATCTCTTACTTGGATTTGAAAACTTAGGTCATTAAAGCATTTTGCTCATCTGAGACCTCTATGTGAAAACTGCTTTGGGATAGAGAAAGGGCAAAGAATATGGGTTACTTCTAGAGTGCATCTCAACACAACATGTTTATGAAAGTCTAAGGTAATGGATTCTATTTTCTTTATGGAGTGCTTTGCCATCTAGAGTCTTGTTACTTAATACTTAATTCACAGGGACCAGTAACAGTGGTTATTCTTGGCACTCATTAGAAGTACAGAATCTCAGGCCCTGACTGAGACCTATGAAATCAAAGTCTGTATTTTAATGGAATCTTCACGTGATCTGTAACCTTATTAAAATTGAAGAAGCACTGATCTAGCATTTGTTTTTTGACACTGAGTGAGTTCATTCTGTCTGATTAGCTACTTGCAATAAATTTAGTGTAGTTTTGCTAGGCTGTTTGAATTTACCTTCTTTTTAATGGAAGGATGAAAAAGTGAAATATCATTCAGTAATTCCTATAGGGAAACTCTGGTGGTGTAGTAGTTAAGAGTTTGGCTGCTAACCAGGAGATCAGCAGTTTGAGTCTGCTATATGTTCCTTGAAAACCCTATAGGGCAGTGGTACTCTGTCCTGTTTCGTCACTCTGAGTCAGAATTGACTAGATGGCAATGGGTTTAACAGGTGCCTCCTACACCTTCATGACAGATTGAAGATTTGAGCTCCATTTCACTTCAGCTCTTCTCATTAAACCATGTGAAATCAGAGATAGACAGAGACAAGGTTTTTTAATGCAACACATCAAGAAGGTGTAACTCTACAATGTGAAGCAGACAGCTGGTTTATGATATCCCTGCATCCCTTTCTTGTAGACTTTCTTGCTTTTCTCATGGCCACTCAGTGCTCCTCTCTTAGGCTGTGGTCTCATCTAGCCAGTCATGAGGCACTGACAGCAGCATGTCCACAAGTACAGTTGCTCTTACTAAAGATATTTTCATTAGAGGCTCTTTTAGGTGAGACAGCCAAAGTCTGGAAATTCAAAGAAATGCAACTTTAAATGTGAGATCTTGGGCATCATAGTGGAATGAACTTGGGGGGTAAGGACTCCTGTCTTGTACACTCAAAAACACACTAAGGAAGGTGACTGTTACAAAGTCCACTTAAACCCCACCCAAGTGTATACTGAATCTTAGCTGTAGGGGAATGCAGTCACGTCAGTGACACTGGAGGAGTGTATTTTCTTCTTGGGTATACCATCTTGTAAGATTTCCCAAGACAGCTAAGGTGTACCCAAATTTGTAATGTAGCTGGTGCCCCCTGCTGGAATAGGATTGCTTAAATTTACATCTTTGGGGACATCTGTGCCAGCAACCCTGTAAAGACACAACCTTGCCAACATAGCCTACGGGTATCAGGGTAAGTCATTTAATTAACCTCTCTGCTTCAGTTCCCTGACATGTAAGAGTGGGATAACAATAGCAGCCAATCCTAAATATCTTGTTGAAAGGTAGAATTAATTAGGGATGACAGTAAAACACTTCATAAAAACTCAGTACTGAATATTGATAAATGTTTGAACATGCCTCCAGTGTTCCTATGGCAAGAAAATGACACTCTTGTATGTATTATTGTTAAACCTGATGCTGCCAGTTTTATCTTCTTATTAATGCTCACTCCTCTTAAAGTTTGGACTGACACATATACCCTCACACACTCTAGTCAGTGTTCTGTAAAGTAATGAATTTTGCTGAGAGTAGCTAGGGTGTCGTAAAGGAAGTGATTTCATCTGCAGAGGATAAAATAATTCAAATTGAAAAATACATGTATGTATCACAGGTACAATACACTGGAAATCTCATCTGGGTGTGTGATCCTTTATTGATACGTAGGTTTCTTTCCATACACAATGCCATAAAAGCCACATCGAATGAATTCTGCTTGAGAAAGCAAGAGGGCAGGAGGATGAAGATGACCCTTCCTGACAGAAGGAGAGTGAAGAGTCCTCTTTCTCTGGCCAGTTAGCAGAAGGGAATTAGAAGAGAGAAACGACTGGAGTGGAACGATCAATGTGTGTTCTCGCTTTTCTCTTTTTCATCTAAAACTCCAGAAGGGTGGTGGGTTTGCAGAGAGAGGTAGGGTAATCACTCAAGAATATCCTGGGTGAGGGGTACTCTAGATGGCAGGCTATTCCACTCCAGGAGAACCTATGTTTGTGCTGTGCCCAGCCTCATGCATCATTGGTATAAATATTGAGGGAAATGGGAGGTGTGAGGCAGGTCTCTTGGTTCTCACTTCCTTTGTGTGCAGAATATAGAAGCCCCCTGAAGGAAATCATGGAGTGATTGAGAGCAAAATTTCAGTTTTCTCAATTTTCATGATGTGGCCAGGTGGCTAGGACAATGGATTTCCTAAGAGGTGCTGTAACAATGCTTAGATGGATGTGAGATCAGGCACACGCCACTCTATCATTGGCCAAGTGACTGGGCCAGACTGCTCACTACACAACAGAGACTAGTGAATATGATGATTTCCTGGGCCCCTATGTGTAGCCTCTCATGCTGCATCAAGTGTACAGAATTTCTACCTGAAAGTGCCTAGACATTGTCTTAGAGAAGAGGAAGAGAAGGAGATATAAAAACAGAAAAATACCCTGTTCTCTAATGGATTCTAACTCACAGAAGTTCCATGTGTTATACAGTAGAACTGTTCCATAGGGTTGTCTTGACTGTAATCTTTATGGTTACAGATGACCAGGACTTTTCTTCTGAAACACCACTTAGTGGGCTGGAGGGCAAACTGTTTGCAACAACAGAGACACTTAGAACTTACCTAAAGAACACTGAGAACTTACCTAAAAAAGTATTTTAATTATTGGATCAGACTAAACTTACCAGATTGAAAAATCAGATGAACTCCAAGAAATAAACAAGTTCCATTTGTCTGTGCACATCTCACTCTAATGTATACATTTGTGAAGTATCTATATGGCTCACAAATCATATTCCAAAAGACCCATACTTCCTCTGAAAGTCTCATTATTTTTTTTCTGTGTGTGTGTGTATATGTATGTGTTTTAAGAAATACTTTCCAATTGAGTCAGTTTCTCATACAAAAACTTACATGTAATTTGTTATGTGACCCTGCCTGTTCTCATACAAGGTGATAGCACACTCCTCCCCTCCACCCCAAGTTTCCCATGTCCATTCAACAAGCTCCTGTCCCCTTCTTTCTTCTCATTTTGCTTTAGGACAGGAGCTGCCGTCCTGTATCCATCCAAACCAAGAAGCACACTCTTCCCTGGTATCATTTTTGTGTCTTATAGACTAGTTCAATCTTTATCTAAGGAGTTGGCTTCTGGAATAGTTTCAGTCTCAAGCTATCAGAGAGTCCAGGGAACATGTATTCTGGGACCCTCCAGTTTGTCTGATCTTTTTATTAGAGTTATAGTTCTGTAGCCGCATTTTTCCCACTCCATCAGGGACTCTTTGCTGAGTTCCCTGCCAAGGGAGTCATTGGTGTTAGCCAGGCACCATGTAGTGCTTTTGGTCACATGTTGATGCAGTCTCTGGTTTACAGGCATTTTCTGTTACTGGGGCTCGTGTTTCTCTTGTCTTTGACATTCTTCATTTTCTTTTGCTCCAATTAGGTTGTAACTGATTGATGTTTCTTAGATGGCTTCTTGCTAGCTTTCAAGACCCCAGATACCACTTACCAGAATGTGATGGAGAATATTTCCTTAATAAATTTTGTTATGCCAGTTGACCTAGATAGACCCTGAAACTATGGCCACCTGACCCCTACCCCTGCTTCTCTGTCCTTAATAAGAAGGAAGTAGAAACAAGATGGAGGAAGGCTCTTTCTGTGATCACTCTAACAACAAAGACCCAAAAGAACAAACACATTGATTACATATGACATTCTAGGAACTCTGAACATCAAAGGAAAAGATGAGAACTCAGACTAAGTGAAGGGGAAGGGAGAGTAGGTCCAAATAAGTGCCTCGGAAGGGCCATGTCTAGGAACAGTTCTAGTGACCTGGTGACAGAATATTAGATGATGGCTGTGAATAAACAACACCAGTATGTAAACTAGCACACATGATCAACCTATTTGGACATTGAAAAACAGATTATGAACTTTGAAACAGTAGGCAAACATAAAATAAAATTCAACAGCTTATCGAAGGATCAAAGACAGCAATCCATATTAAATCACTTAAAGAGGCAGACCACTGTGGCTTCAGAATGTCCCAAAACAAAGAATTAAGAAATTTTACAGATGAGGAGAGCTTCCTGGAATTACTGGAGGTCAAATACAAAGATTAATATTTAGAAGTCTTCAAGAGATCTGGAAGGAGATGAGGCAAAATACAGCAGAGCATAATAGTATGTTGAATAGGCTACAAGAAAGCATTCAGAGTCAGGAATTAAAAATTCAGAAAATTAATAATAGAATTACACAATTATACAACTCAATAGACAGTCAAAGGAGCAGAACTGAGGCAATGAAAAGCTGAACTAGTGATATGGAAGATAAAACATTTGACACCAACGTGTTTTAGGAAAAATGAGAAAAAAAGAGTTTAAAAAATTCAAAAATGCTAACAATTATGTGGGACTCAAGAGAAGTAATCTATGTGTGACTGTAGTATCAGAACACCAGGAAAATACAGAGAGAATTGTTGAAGATTTGTTGACTAAAAGCTTCCCTGATATCATGGAAGGTGAAAAACTATCTTTCCGAACACTCATTGAACTCCACACAAGGTGGATCCCCAGAGAAAGACACCAAGGCAAATATAATCAAACATGCCAAATTAAAGATAAGGAAGCAATTTTTAAAAGTGGCTGTAAATAAGCAACAAAAACCTACAAATAAGAATTATTAAGACTAAGCTTGGACCATTTAGCAGAAAACATGCAAGTGTGAAGGCAATGGGATGATATATACAAAGCCTTAAGGGAAAATAATTGCCAGCCAATGATTATAAATCCACCAAAACTGTTTCTCAAATGTGATGGCAAAATGAGGACATTTCCAAATAAATGGAAATTTAGGGAATTTGCAAAAGTCACTACAAAATTACAAGAAATACTAAAGTGAATCCTTTGCTTAGAATATCAGTAATATAACAAACAAAGATGAGACTGCAGAATGGAGCAACTGTATATCGATCTAAATAGGGGAAATCACAAAAATAAATCTAAGGCAAAACAACAAAAAAATGGAAACAGATATCATTATCTAAACATTATAACAAAAAAAGAGGGACTTGAAAGAAAACATAGTCATAAACCTTTCATATGGAGAGGAGGTCAAAGCAATATAAAATTATAGACTGGTTTAAATTTAGAAAAGTAATGGTAAATATTAAGGTAACAAGAAAGAAAATTATCAATCCTGTACACCAGGCCAAGTGCCGTCAAGTCTTATATTCAAATAAAAAAACACTCTCAACAAATACACTAGACATATAAAGAAAAACAACTAAGCACAGAAAATTGAGTGGACCTAGCAACTGGCTACAATGCACAAAAAGATATCACGGTGACAGCACTAAACTCATACCTATCAATAATCACTCTAAATATAAATGGATTGAAATGACCAATAAAGAGATACAGAATGGTGTAGTGGATTATAAAAACACAATGCATCTGTGTGCTGCCTACAGGAGACACACCTTAAAGGATATCAAGCTAACAACATTCAAAAAAGAGCAGGAGTGGTGTTATTAATCTCTGATAAAATAGACTGTAAAGTAAAGTTCACTACATTGGAAAAGGACAGACACTACATTAGTATTAAAGGTTCAATACTCCAGGATGATATAACTGTATTAAATATGCATGCACCCAATGACAATGCTCCAAAGTACATAAACTCTAACTGAATTGAACACAGAAATAGAGAACTCCACAATAATAGTAGGAAACTACAACACACCACTTTCAGTGAAGGTCAGAACATCCAGAAAAAAGTTCAATAAAGTCACAGAAAATCTAAACGCCACAGTAACCAACATGACCGCATAGACATATACAGAACACACCCAACAGTAGCCAAGTATACTTTCTTTTCTAGTGCACAAGGAACATTCTCCACACTTGACCACATATTAGGGCATAAAACAACCTTTAATGAAATTAAAACTGTTGAAATATTACAAACCATCTTTGCAGACCATAAATCTATGAAATTAGAAGTTAATAACTGAGAAAGAAAAAAAAATTGAAGCACATAGAAATTTAACACCTTGCTCAAAAAAATTTACATTACAGAAGAAATCAAGGTTGGAATAAAGAAACTTACAGAATAAAAAGAGAATGAAAACACATCCTACCAGAATCTTTGGGACACAGCAAAAGCGGTGCTCAGGATCAGTTTATCTCAATAAACACACGTATCCAAAAGGAATAGAGAGCCCACATCAAAGCAATAACTCTACAATTTGAACAAGTAGAAAGGGAGCAGCAAAAGAAGCCCTCCGGCACAAGAAGAAAGCTAATAATAAAAATTAGAAAAGAACTATGTGAACTAGAGAATAGAAAAAAGATTGAAAGGGTTCACAAGATGGTTCTATGGAAAGATCAACAAAATCAATAAATTCTTGGCCAACCTGACAAAAGAAAAACATCAGAGGAAACAAATAACGCCAATAAGAAATGAGATGGACAATATCACAAGTGACCCAACTGAAATTAAAAAATCTTAACAGAATACTAGAACAACTAAATAAACTTAAAGATTGAAAAGGTAGTTAACAAGCACCCAACCAAAAAAAGCCCTGTCCCTGACAGCTTCACTGGAGAATTCTACCAAACTTTTAGATAACAGCTAACACCACTATTACTAGAAGTATTTCATAGCATATAAATGGATGGAATACTCCCAAATTCATTCTATGAAGGCAGTACAACTCTAATATCCAAAACAGGTAAAGACAACACAGAAAAGGAAAATTACACATCAGTATCTCTCATGAACTTGGACACAGTAATCTTCAACAAAATTCTAGCCAATAGAATTCATGATAATTTACCATGACTGAGCAGGATTCATACCAGAGATGCTGGGATGGTTCAGCATTAGAAAAACAATCAATTTGATCAACAAAACAAATGCAGCAAAAGAAAAGAATCACTTGATTTTATCAATTGAGGCAGAAAAGGCATTTGACAAAATCCAACACCCATTGATGTTAAAAATTCTCAGCAAAATAAGAAGAGAAAATCCTCAATATAATAAAGAGCATTTATACAAAACCAACAGCAAATATCATTCTAAATGGAGAGAGTCTGAAAGCATTCCTACTGAGAACAAGAACCAGAAGGATGCTCTTTGTCACTACTTTTACTCAACAATGTGCTGGAGGTTCTATCTAGAGCAGTCAGGCAAGATAAAGAAACAGTGGGCATCCAATTAAAAAAGAATCTGTTTGCAGATAACAGGATGTTATACTCAGAAAACCCTAGAGAATCCACAAAAAACTCTTGGAACTAATAGAACAGTTTAGCGGAGTATCAGGGTACAAGATAAACATAGAAAAATCAATTGGATTTCTTTACAACAACAAAGAGAATATCAAAGAGGAAATCACTGAATTAATACCATTTACAGTAGCCCAAAAGAAGATAAAATAGTTAGGAATAAAAGATCTGTACAAAGAAAACTACAGGACCCTACTTCAAGTAACCAAAAGGGACCTGCATAGGTGGAAGAACCTACTTGCTCATGGGTAAAATGACTTAACATCATGAAAATGTCTGTTCTACCAAAAATGATCTACAGGTACAATGCAACTGAAGTAGAAACTCCAATGGGATTTTTTTAATGAGACAGAGGAACAATTCACTAACTTCATATGGAAAAGAGAGAAGCTCTGAATAAGTGAAGTTTTACTGAAGAACAAGAAAAAAGCAGGAGGCCTGACACTACTTGACTTTAAAATCTGTTACACTGCCAAGGTAGTCAAAGTCCCCTGGTACTGTTATAAGGTCAGAAACGTAGGCCAATGGAACAGGATTGAGAATCCAGATACAACATCATCCACCTATGAGCAGCTGATTGTTGACAAAGGCCCAAACTCTATAAGCTGGAGGAAAAAACAGTCCTTTTAACAAATGGTGTAACTGTATAGCCATATGCAAAACAATGAAACAAGAACTGTGTTTTGCACTATGCACAAAAATTAACTCAAAATGGATCAAAGATCAAAATATCAAATATAAAACGATAAACATCATGGAAAAAAATGTGGACAGTACCAGAAGCCATAATATACAGCATAAACAGACTACAAAACGTTACTAACAATATACAAACACCAGAAGAGAATCTAGATAACTGGAAATTCCTCAGAAGCAAACACGCATATTCAAAGACTTCACAAAAAAGAATGAAGAGACTACCTAAGGACTGCAAAAGAAATTTAGGCTATGAGAAATCTGATTAGCATCTAATTTTCATAATCTATAAAATGCTGCAAAACCTCCACAAGAAAAAGACAACTAACCTAATTAACAAATAATCAAAGGATATGACCAGTAATTTCACCAAAGAAGACATCCAGGCAACTAACAGACGCTAAAGGAAATACTCAGGATCATTAGCTGTTAAAAGCAAACCAAACAAAACCCACTGTGATCAAATTGATTCTGACTCACAGCAACCCTAAAGGCAGAGTAGAACTGCCCCATAGAATTTCCAAGGGGCACCTGGTAGACTTGAACTGCTGACTTTTTGGTTAGCAGCCACAGCACTTAACCACTATACCACCAGGGTTTCCCATTAACCATTAGCAAAATCCAAATCAAAACTACAATGAGATACCATCTCACCCCAACAAGGATGGCATTAATACAAAAATCACAAAATAATAAATGTTGGAGAGACTATGGAGAGGCTGGAAAGCTTATACACTGCTTGTGGGAATGTAAAATGGTACAACCACTGTGGAAATCTATTTTGTGCTTTCTTAAAAAGCTAGAAACAAAAATACCATAGGATCCAGCAAATCCCACTTTTTGGAATAGATCCTAGAGATGTAGGGGCTATCACACGAACAGATGCATTTACACCAATGTTTATTGTAGCACTGTCCACAGTAGCAAAAAGATGGAACAAACCTAGGTGCCATCAGCACATGAATGGATAAACACACTGCTATATGAGATAGAATAGTATACAATGAGAGAGAACAACAATGATTTACAAAACACTTCATAACATGGACTCATCTGGAAGACATGCTAAGTGAATTTAGTCTTAATACATGGTGGATTTGAACTGCCAACCTTGTTTTTTCTCTAAGTTGTCTTAAAATGTAAAACAAAAGGTATGTGACCACTTCCCAAGTCAGTCAGGTTTTCAGGTGTAGAGGTCCATCTTCCCAACTGGCAAAGTTGACTCTGGAGGACAGTCCTTGTGTTTTATCACTCTTTGGTCAGGGAGCATCTTGGCACAGGAACCTGAGGTCTGAAGGACATGCTGTACTCCTGGTGCTACTTTGCTGGTGGTGTGAGGTTCCCAACTCTCTGCTTGCTTCTCTTTCCTTTTTATCTGTTGTAAGATAATAGGATAAAAGGTGGTACAAGCCATACTCCAGGGAAACTCCCTTTATAAATGGAGGGATTTACAGTCCCATCCTAATCCCGTTTAAAATCCAGCATAGGAAAATCACAAAATGGAGGGCAATCACACCACACTGGTAATCACAATCCAGCCATATTTCCATATGTATTTTTTTGAGGGACACAATTCAGTCCATGACACCAAGTATTTTCTTTTTTGGGGGGCTAATGTAAATAGTAGTTATCTGGTGATTTCCTCTTTGCTATTTGTTGGTATACAGAAATTCAAGTAATTTTTGTATGTTTATCTTGTGTTCTGATACTTTGCTGAACTCTTCTATTAGTTCCAGTAGTTTTTTTTGTGTGTGGGTTCTTTAAAGTTTTCTGCATATAAGATCAGATCATCTGCAAATAGTAACACTTTTATTTCTTCCTTAACAATCTGGATGCCCTTTATTTCTTTTTCTAGCCTGATTGCTCTGTTTAGAACTTCTAGGACAAAAGTTGAAAAAACTGGTGACAAAGGTCATCTTTGCCTGGTTCCTGTTCTCAAGGAGAATGCTTTCACACTGTCTCCATTCAGGATGATGTTGGCTGTTGGCTTTGTATAAATGCCTTTTCTTATGTTGAGAAATTTCTCTTCAATTCCTATTTTGCTATGAGTTTTTAACACGAATGGGTGTTAGACTTTGTCAAATGCCCTTTCTGTGTCAATTGATAAAAATCAAGTGGTTTTTGTCTTTTATTTATGTGGTTGATTACATTCCTTGTTTTTCTAATGATGAACCGTCTCTGCATCCCTGGTATGAACCCCACTTGGTCATAGTAATTTTTTTTTTAAATATGTTGTTGAATTCTACTAGCTAGAATTTTGTTGAGGATTTTTGCATCTAAGTTCATGAGATATAATGGTCTGTAATTTTCCTTTTTCATTCTCTCTTTACCTGTTTTTATTTTCAGGGTTATGCTGGGTCTCATAGAATTTATTTGGGAAAATTCCATCCTTTTCTATTTTCTGAAATACTTTGATTAATAGTGGTGTTAACTCATTTCTGAGAATTTTGTAGAATTCTCCAGTGAAGCTGTCAGGGCTAGGGCTTTTTTTTGGTTGAGAGTTTTTAAATTACCTTTTTTTAGTCTCTCATTTTGTTAGTGGTTTATTTAATTGTTTTACGGGGGGCAGAGTCAAGATGGCAGACTAAGCACACGTCTCCTTATATCCCTCTGGAAACCAAGACCTTCATTGATAAACAAACAGAGCCTTCTGGTCACCTAGTGAGCCCCAGGATGTGACACCGGGCTGTTAATTTGGACTTCATGCCACTGAACAAAAAAACCTCCTCTCTTTGGCTGACTCCCACTGCCGGCTAGCCCTGGCTCTCAAGGAATGAAGGTAATGCACCATTGTGACTTTTTTTTCTCTGTCTTGACCAGCGGGCGGAGCTGGGTCTTGCCTAGCAGCTAGTCTCAGATGCACTGCTGGTGAGATAGGCAGACAAAATTGCCATATTTTGAGAGCCAGGATTAGGACTCTGTACACCTAGCCAATTTGGGCCTCTCTTTTTATCTCTGCCACAGTGTGGTTTGTATGGAACTGCAGGGCCTATGTGCGGGATGCCAGGTTGGATATGGAGATTTTAGCAGGATCTAATTCTTAGCCTGGAAGCCAGTGCCTGCAAACAGGACAGCGCTTCTCCAACAGAAAAGCAGTAGTTTACCCAGTGTCACCTATGGTGGGGGCCTGGCAACAGAGGCTGAGGACTCACTACGTTTCAGCACCTTTAGCCCCTAAATCTGCCAACTGTGTGGAGGACGCCATCTTAGATACAGTGGCCGCAGCTGGATGTAATTCTTAGCTTAGGAGTCAGAGTCTGCCCGGAGGAGAGAGCTTTTCTACCAGAAAAGCAGTAGTTTACACAGTGTCACCTAAGGCTGGGCCCTGTCAGCAGAAGCCAACAGGGCAGTAGCATTGCTGTATTTTGAACTAGTTCCTATCATCTGGGGTTGGATATAGAGGTGCTTATTTTGCCAGTTGGGAAGATGGACCGCTACACCTGAAAACCTGACTGACTTGGGAAGTGGTCACATACCTTTTGTTTTACATTTTAAGACAACCTAGAGAAAAACAACGTTGGCAGTTCAAATCCACCAGGTGCTCCTTGAATACTCTGGGGATCAGTTGTACCCTGGCCCCTAGGGTTGCCATGAGTCAGATCTGACTTGACGGCACTTGGCTTGGCTGAGAGAGACATCTGAAGTCCATCCTCACAGTATCTCTTCCAGCCTCTACTTACTGACATGGGACCCAAAAAGCAACAGACACTTGTGGCAAACAAGAAATCACCCATGGCTTCAGAAGGCTCCCAAACAAAGCAACCAAGGAGTTTTCCAGATGAAAAAACTTTTTTGAAATCATCGGAAGACGAATACAGAAGGATTATATACAGAGCCCTTCTAGACCTTATGCAAAATGCAGCAGAACAAAATGAAAAATAAAGCAAGCTGCTCAGTATGATGTAACACCAGTACTCTGAAATCCAACAGATCAAGAACAAAGTCAAAGACATAGAAACTTCCATTCAAAGCCATGAAAACAGAATGCAACAAATGGAAAAAAGAATTTCTGACTTGGAAGACAGAGCTACTGACACCAGTGTTTATGAGCAGAAATCAGGAAAAAGAAACAAGAAAAGTGAAGAAGCATGTGGGACTCTATTAAGAGAAACAACCTTTGATTAATTTGAGTCCCTGAACAGGATGAAATATCTGAGAACACAGAGAGAGTATCACTGCTGAGCTGCTGACAGAAAACTTCCCAGAAATCATGAAGGAAGAGAATATAGATACCCCAGATGCATATCGTACACCACCCAATGTAGATCTCAAAAGAAAGACTCCAAGACATATTATAATCAAGCTTAACAAAATGAAACATAAGCAGCAACTCTTAAAGGCAGCAAGACTCAAAGCAAAGCTAACATTCAGAGGGGAACCCTGTAGGCTTTCGTCAGATTTCTCAGCAGAAACCGTGCTGGCACGGAGACAGTGGCATGACGCAGTCAAAGACTTCAAGGAAAAGAACTTTCAGCCAAGAATTATATATCCTGCAAAACTACCTTTCAAATATGAAAATGAAATTAAGACATTCCCAGATAAACAGAAACTCAAGAGACTCTGTAAAAACCAAACGAAAACTACAAGAAATACTGAAAGAAGTTCTTGGCTTTGGCTTAAAACAAAACCACTAACTTTATATTTTAGAACAACTAATCATCCAGAATTCTACTCAGGGAAGGCTCCAATGTCAATCACAGCTTTAATACTGAAAGAAACAATCCAGTGATCATCATGAAAACTATGGTGCCATCATATTAAAAAGAGGGATGTACTACGGTTGTTATAGTCCTTCCAGATGGAGAAGAAGTCAACAACACTGGTAGTAATTAAAATTGGGTTTATATGTAGTTTATTAAGGGAAATCATAGGGGCAGCCGTAAAGCACAACAAAGATACAATATACATATACATATACATATCAAGAAATGTAAAACAGGAGTCTAAACGACTACAAAACCAGCTCTGAAAAAGGTGAAAAATCAACTCACAAAGAAGAATATCCCAGAACAGACTAATAAGAACAACAGAGAAAACATCAACATGAAAATAAACATATCACAATGGCAGTAGTGAACATATACCTATCAATAATTACATTGAATGTGAATGGACTGAATGCTCCAGTAAAGAGGCATCGAGTGACATCCTAGATCAAAAGACATGACTCATCCAGATGTTGTCTACAAGAAACTCACTTGAGACTTAAAGATAGGAACAAACTGAAAATTAAGGGATGGAAGACTATATATCAAGCTAACAATGAACAAAGAAGAGCAGGTGTGGCAATTTTCTTCTGAGACAAAATCACTTTTAATGTAAAATCCACCATTGTGGACAAATATGGACACTATTGCTGAAAGGTTCAATACACAAGCAAGACTTAGACCACTCAGCAGTAATAGTGGAGACTTCAACACTCCAGTTTCAATACTGGACAGATCATCAAGATACAGAAGACCTCGTTGCCACAATTAACCAACTAAATCTCATTGATATATACAGAACTTTCCACCCATCAGCAGACAACTGCACCTTCTTCTCCAGTGCACATGGAATATTTTCCCAAAGTGACCATGTGTTAGGACATAGTGCAAGTCTCAACAAAATCCATACCATTGAATTAATGCAAAGTATCTTCTCAGATCATAAAGCCATAAAAGTAGAACTCAGTAACATAATAAACATAGATAGAAAATGAAACTCTTGGAAACTGAACAACATCTTGCTCAAAAAACCATGTGTTATAAAAGAAATCAAGGAGGAAATAAAGAAATTCATGGATTCCAATGAGAACAAAAACATTTCCTATCAGAACATATGGGATACAGCCAAAGCAGTGCTCAGAGGTCAGATTATCTCCATAAATGCACACATCTGGAAGGAAAAAAGAAACCAAATCAAGGAACTAACCCTACAGCTTGAACAAGTAGAGAGAGAACAGCAGAGGAACCACTCAGACACCAGAAGAAACCAGATCATAAAGATTAGAGCAGAACTAAATGAATTAGAGGATAGAAAAACAATTGAAAAAATTGTAAAGACCAAAAACTGGTTTTTTGAAAGACTAACCAAATTGATAAACCACTGGCTAAACTTAATAAAGAAAAACAGGAAAGGAAACAAATAACCCAAATTAGAAATGAGAGGAGAGTGGTCACAACAAATGCAACAGAAATTAAAAATATCATAACAGAATACTATGAAAGACTGTACTCTAACAAATTGGAAAGCCTAGAGGAAATGGACAACATCCTGGATTCATATCACCTACCCAAATTATCACAAAGTGAGGCAGAACAACTTAATAAACTCATCACAAAGGAAGAGATTGACAATGTCATCAAAAAACTGCCAAGCAAAAAAAGCCCAGGCCCAGATGGCTTCACCACATAATTCCACCAAGCTTTTAGAGAAGAGTTATCTCTAATGCTACTCACACAATTTCACAGTATAGAAAGGGATGGAATACTCCCAAACTCATTCTATGAAGCCAGCGTAAGCCTAGTACCAAAGCCAGGGAAAGACTCAACAAAAAAGGAGAACTACATACCGATATCACTCATGAATCTAGATACAGAAATCTTCAACAAAATTCTTGCCAATACAATACAACAACATATTAAAAATATAATCCATCATGACCAAGTTGGATTCATAGCAGGGATACAAGGCTGGTTGAACATCAGAAAAACAATTAATATGGTTAACAACATAAATATCACAAAAGACAAGAATCCCCTGATTTTGTCCATTGATGCAGAAAAGGCATTTGATAAAGTCCAACACCCATTCATGCTAAAAACCCTTAGCAAAATAGGCATAGACGGAAAATTTCTCAACGCAATAAGGGCCATTTATACAAAATCAACTGCCTACATCATCCTGAATGGAGAGAGGCTGAAGAAGTTTCCCTTGGGAACAGGAACTAGACAAGGAAGCCAACTCTCACCTCTCCTATTCAACATAGTACTAGAAGTTCTAGCCAGAGCAGTTAGACAAGACCAAGAAATAAAGAGCATCTGCATCGGCAAAGAAGAAGTCAAAATCTCCCTGTTTGCTGATGACATGATTGTATATGCAGAGAATCACAAAGAATCTGTAAGTAAACTACTCGAACTGGTATCAGAGTTCAGCAAAGTCTCAGGATACAAGATAAACATAAGTAAATCAGTAGGATTCCTTTATACCAACAGTGAGACTGCTAATGAAGAAATCATCAAATCAATACCATTTACAATAGCCTCCAAGAATATAAACTACCTAGGAATTAAGCTAACCAGAGAAATAACAAACCTCTGCAAAGAGAACTACAAGCCCTTACTATAAGAAACTAAAAGAGACTTAGATAAATGGAGAAACCAACCCTGCTCATGCATAGGAAGACTAAACATTGTGAAAATGTCTATTTTACGCAAAGCAATCTACTTGTATAATGCAATCCCAATACAAGTTTGAGCATCATTTTTTAATGAGGTGGAGAAACAAATCACCAGTTTTGTTTGGAAACGGAAGCCCTGGAAAAGTAAAGTACTACTAAAGAAGAAGAACACACTGGGAGGCCTCTCATTACCCAACTTCAGAACCTAGTACACTGCCACAGTGGTCAAAACAATCTGGTACTAGTATAAGAACAGACAGATCAGTGGAACAGAATGGAGACCCCAGAGAGGACACCATCTGCCTATGAACAGCTGATATTCAACAAAGGCCCTAAGACATTAAACTGGGGTAAAAACAGTATCTTCAACAAATGGTGCTGGCAAAATTTAATATCCATCTGCAATAAATTGAAATAAGATCCATATTTACACCTTATACAAAAACCAACTCAAATTGTATAAAAGACCTAAATATCAAATAAAGCTCATCCAAGAAAAAGTAGGAGCAACAATGGAAGTTTTAATACACAATGAGGACAGACTTCAAAATCTGTCAAAGAAACCAATCAACAGAAGAGAAAATAGATAAATGGGAACTATTAAGAATCAAACACTTTTGCTCAACCAAAGACTTTATCACAAGAGTTGAAAGGCCACCTACAGAGTGGAAAAAAAATATTTGGCAACTCTATGTCAGACCGACCCTTGATCTCCATAATCTATAAGGTACTACAAAATATCAGTAAGAAGAAGATAAATCACCCAATTAAGCGATGAGTTAAGAAGACAGAGAGAAATTTCTCTACAGAGGAGATCCAGGTAGCAAAAAAACACATGAGGACATGTTCACAATCTTTAGTTATTAAAGAAATTCAAATCAAAACTACAGTGAGGTACCATCTCACCCAACAAGGTTGGCCATGATCCAAAAAACACAAAACAAGAAATGCTGGAGAGGCTGTGGAGAAAGTAGAACTCTCCTACACTGTTGGTGAGGTTGTAAAATGGTCCAGCCTCTTTGGAAAGAAATCTGGCACTTCCTTAAAAAAATGGATATAGATATACCATTTGACCCAGTAATTCCACTACTTGGAATATATCCTACAGAATCAAGGCCATTCACACCAATGGACACATGCACCAGAATGTTTTTCGCAGCACAGTCCACAATACCAAAAAGATGGAATCAACCCAGATGCCCAACAACAAAGGAATGGATAGGTAAACTATGGTATATATACTCAGTGGAGCAATATGCAATGATAAAGAACAATGATGATTCCAGGAAACATCTCCTAACCTGGTTTCAACTGGAAGACGTTATGTTGAGTTAAAGTAGTCAGAGATGAAAGGACAAATATTATTTGAAACCCCTACGATAAGAACTCAATAACAGACTTATGCATAGAAGAAAAGACTTTTTGATGGCTGCAAGGGAAGGGAGGGAGGGAGGATGGGAAGGAGGGCTTAGATTAGACAGTTGGTAGAAATCTGGTTGGGTAAAATCAGTGACAGCACACATTGAACACAAGAACAATGTTAAGTGGACTTCAACATAACTTGAGTACTCCTCCCATCTTAACCGAATAATGCAAGGACAGAGTAGCTGGGGCGGAGGGCAGGGGAACATGCTCTTAGGTGAAATCGAGGGCAGTTGGCACAACTAGCATTTTGCTAAGAGGGCTGTCTGCACCCCACATTGGTCAGTGGCGTCTGGGGTCTTAAAAGCTGCCATCCGAGAGCCCAGCCCATGGTCCCAACTCAGCACGAATGGATGCTGACCGAGGACCAAGATGACAACCTAGAAGAGAGAGAAACCCACATAAATGGGTGCCTCCATTGACTTGGGACTGGAAGAACTGGATGGTGTCCAGCCACCACCGGTGATAGCCATGATGGAGTTCACAAAGTTGAGTCTCACTGGCAACACAAGAATAAAAAGGGGTACACCCTGAGATCTCCACTAAAAGACTGCAATTGATGGTCCAGCGGCTTTGGGGTTCCTCTGGGAGCATGGCCCCTGGCCCAGATGCTGCCCTTGCCCATGGATCATAATGAAGGTCGACTCTTGGGACAGCAAGGGATTGGACTTGATGACACAGAGTGACTATATATTGGATGCACTTTATGGTTCTATGCATCTATAGGATATCATCCTGCTGACCTCTGACTGTAGAAACGGGAGTGGGTGGAGAGGAGGGAAAGGAGACTGTCGGGAGGATGAGACATGTATGGAGCAGAGAGGAATAGTGTGGTGTCACCAGGCAGGGAGATCAGTGGAAGCTGCACATAGGTGGGCATGCAAATTTATATGGGAATGTATATTTTCACTCACTCATAATAAAAAAAAAAATTGTTTTACCTCTGTTTTATTAGCTTAGTTAAGTAGTGTATTTCCAGAAATTTGTCCATTTCCTCTAGGTTTTCAATTTTTTTAGAGTATAATTTTTCACAGTATTATTATTTTTTCATTTCCTTTGGGTCTGTTTTCGCATCGTGTGTCTCATTTCTTACTGGAGTTATTTGTTTCCTCTCCTGGTTTTCTTTTGCCAACTTGGCCAGTGGTTTATCAATTTTGTTGATACTATTTTGGTCTTTTAACTGTTTCAGGTGTTTTCGTCTTCTCTAAAAGATTTTGTTTTGCTTTGATTTTTATTATTTGCTGTCTTCTGGTGTCTGAGGGCTTCTGTTGCTGCTCTCTGTACTCATTCCAGCTGTAATGTTAATGCTTTGATTTGGGCCCTTCCTTTTCGATGTATGTATTTATTGGAATAAACTGACTGCTGAGCACTGCCTTTGTAGTGTCCCAGACATTCTGATAGGATGTATTTTCATTCTCATTTTTGATTCTGTGAATTCATTCCTTACTTGATTTCTTCTGTAACTCAGTAATTTTTGAGCAAGATGTTTTTCAGTTTTCATGTATTCCATTTGTTTTCCTAGCTGTTTCTGATTTCTACTTTTATTACCATAAAGTTCTGAAAAGATGCTTTACAATATGTCAGTGCTTCGGATTTTGTTAAGGCTTACTGTATGGTCTAATCTGTGGTCATTTCTGGAGAATGTTCCTTTGGCTGTTGTTGGGTTGAATGTTCTACGTATGTCTATGTGGTCAAGTTGGCTGATTATGGCAATAAGGTCTTCCATGTCTTTATTGAGCTTTTTCTTGGATGTTCTGTCTTTCACTGAAAGTGGTGTGTTGAAGTCTCCTCTTTTCTATGTTGTTAGAGTTTGTTTTACGTATTTAGAAGCCCCATCATTGAGTCAGTAAACATTTAATATGGTTATGTGTGCAGATGTATTGCTCCTTTAATCATTATGTGTGGTGTTGTTCCTTATTCATTGTGATGGATTCTACTTTAAAGTCTATTTTTCACAAATTAATATTGCCATTCCTTTATGGTATAGTGGTTATTGCTACCTCTCCTAACCAAAAAGATGGCAGTTCATATCCAGCAGGTGCTCCTTGGAAACGCTATGGGGCAGTTCTACTCTAACCTATAGTGTCTCTATGAATCAGAATCCACTTGACAGCAGTGAAGTTTTTTTTTGTTTTGGTTATTTATTAAATGTTATTTTCTTGATATATTTTTTCCATTCTTTGAGTTTTAGCGTGACTGAGTCTTTAAGATCCACCTATTGTAAACAGTATATAGATGGATTATACTTTCTTATCCAGTCTGCCACTTCCGCCTCTTTAGTTGTGCATTTAATCCATTTTCACTCACTGTGATTATTGATACGTATTGTTTTGGTACTGTTACTTTGATGCTTTTTTGTGCATTGTTGAAAATTTCTTTGTTTTGCTTAATTTTCTCTACTGTGTCATTTTTTTAAATGTGTTTTCTTTCCAGCTTTTTCATTGTTATTAGTTTGATATTTGCTGAGACTTCATGTTTTTTATTTTACTGTGAAGAATTGTTAATTTTCATCGTGATTACCATGGTATTTACACCTGTTTTTTCTAAATTTAAATCTGTCAGTTCTACTCTGGCCCCTAGGGTCACCATGAGTCAGATCCAACTCGAGGGCACTTGTCTTGGCTTAATTTTTTGGTATCATTTTGACTTTGTTTCCATATGAAAGATTTATGACTACATTTTTTAGTTCCTCCATCTCTTGTTATAATGTTTTCATCTTTTATGTAATGACATTTCTGTTTTCTGTTTTTAGTGTTTTAAGTTTGATATGTTTTTGTAATTTCCCTATGTGGTTAGATATCTGGCTGCTCTGTCCCACATTCTAGCCTTGGGTTGTTACTTGATGTGATTGATTTTCTAACTGAAGGAATCTGACTGAGGGAATCTCTTTAGTATTTTTGTAATTTTAGTTTGGTTTTGGCAAATTGTCTAAACTTCTGTTTATCTGCAAATGTCCTAATTTATCCATCACATATGAGAATGAGTTTTGCTGGATATGCAATCATTGGATGCCAGTTTTTTCCTTGAAGGCTTTGTATATGTCATTCCATTGCCTTCTTCCCTGCCTGGTTTCTGCTGAGTAGACTGAGCTTAGTCTTTGATTCTTTTTGTAGATTATTTTTCATTTATCTCTGGCGACTTTTAAAATTATCTCCCTATCTTTAGTTTTGGCAGATTTGATTAGAATATGTCTTGGTGTCTTGCTGTTGGGAATCTACATTGTGTGGAGTTTGATGAGCATGTTGGGTAGATATCTTCTCAACTTTCATGGTATCAGAGAAGTTTTCTGTCAACAAATTTTCAACAGTTTGCTTAGTAGTTTCTGTTTTTCTCCTTGTTCTAGTAGCCCAATCACTCATAATGTGTTGTTCTTGATAGACAATAGTTCTTACTATTTGTTCATTTTTTTTAATTCTTTGATTTTTTTTTTCCCCTCAAATGTGATGGTGTCAAGCGTTTATCTTCAGTCTCACTAATTCTGGCTTTCATTGCTTTAATTCTGCTCCTTTGATCTTCTATTGAGTAATGTAGTCCTGTAATTTTATTATTAATCATCTGGATTTTTGCCTAGTGTTTCTCTATAATTTCTTTCAACCTGTTCAATTTGTCATTCTATTCCACTGCATTTTGCCTCTTCTCCTTCCTGAGTTCTCTTCAAGAGTTCTAAATATTAATCTTTTGTATTCTACTTCTGATAATTTCAGGATGTTTTCTTCATCTGGAAAATTTCTTGATTCTTTGTTTTAGGAGATTTCAGAAGTCATCACAGTCTGCCTGTTTAAATGACTTGATATTGGCTGTTGTCTCCAACCCATCAGTAATGTGCAGTATTTATTTATTCTATGTTTGTTTACTGTGTTGCAGCTGCTCCTTTTTTTTTCTTTTGAAATACTGAAATAGGCTGGTCATGTGGGCTAGGTTGGTTGTTGGCACCTTGAATGTCTAGTGTCCTGTCACCATAACGTTAGAACTGTTTCTAGGCAGGTGAGCCCAGGTCCATTTGCTTTTCTTGAAGTATTCAGGTTAGGTGCCCAGGTATTTGCTTACCAAGTAAGAGGTGTAGGCTCTCCTCTACTGTCCTAAATGAGCACAGGTGATTGTTGTAGGCACAGTATCTTACTGCACACACTGAGAAAGGCAAGGTGCTGACATCTGTCAGTGAATGTCTGTGAAGAAGGTGCATCTCTTTATGCTTGAGCTGAGGCAAAGGAACTGTTTCTGCCTTAAGTTTGTAGCTTAGGGAAGCAGCAGCTTGTTTTATTTATGCACTCATTCATTTGTTTGTTTGTTCATTTACTTATTTATTCTTCCCTCATTCATTAATCCCTCCTTGTTTGTTAAATCATTAATTCTCCAAACTTGAGAGAATGGCTTAGGATGCATGTGAGAAGTCCAACTTTCAGCCTAGGTAATGGTGTCAGACTCCAGAGCTGTGCAGAGAAGGGAGGGGTAAAGCATTGGAAAAAAGGAGAGAGGTTTGTCCTGAAGGAAAAATTTAGATCCTACCAAAGCAAATTAGATGCATTCCACTTATCTTTTAAAAAGTGAGTGCTGTCTTTCTGTGATTTTGGAGGTGTGAGTAGGCTCTCCAGTGCTCAGTCTCTCCTGCTGAAAGAGTTACTCTCTGAAAGACACTGCTCTGCTTGCCAAACTCACTGCTTGCTGTTCTCCCTGTGGGGCACCAACTCCCATCAGGTCAGGTATGGTCAATTCTAGGTACTTCTGGATGGACTATCCCTACCCTGATGCTCAGTCCAGTTTGTCAACTTTCCCTATGATATTCAAGGTTCCTAGAATGTCTCATATAATTGGCTCTTTTTTTTTTTTTTTTTTTGTCTTCGCTGTTAGAGGGATCAGAGGAAGAGTGCAACTACTCCACAATCTTAGCTTCACATTCCATTTGGAGCAGCGAGGCCAAACTTTAGATCTTGTTACAAAGTATCTTGGCTACGTGAACTTCATGACTTTTTTAGGATCTCAGTGTGATAAATAGGCGATTACTATGTGACATCATTTAACAAAATCATTATGGGATCATATGAATAGAAGGGGTGTACCCATATAAAGCATAGAGATAGAAGATGGAGAAATCTTAGTTGTTTAGAAAAAGAGTAACAATCCCAAATCCAGATTTGCTCACTATCATTACACAAGTCTTAGGAAGAAATGAGAAGCCTGATTAATTAACATGTAGACTACTAAGTGGAAACCCTAGTGATGTAGTGGTTAAATTATACATGTGCTGTCTAAAAAGTCAGCAGTTCAGATCTACCAGATGCTCCTTGGAAACTCTATAGAGCAGTTCTACTCTGTCCAATAGGGTTGCTTTGAGTTGGAATTGGCTTGACAGCAGTGGGTTTGTTTTTTTGGTTTAGACTGATAAATGGAAGCTGTGCTATTCTTTGATTGCTTTGTTAAAGGTCATTTTATTGTAGGCATACTTTCAAACAAACTTAGAGAAGGAAAATGTGTCTTCTTACTTAAAACTATTGTCTTTCAGATTAGTAGGCATCCTCACTATTAGTGTTGTAATTTTGTTTAATATTCACTCAGTTAACAGAGCAACAGTACAATGTAAGTATGGGTTGTGACACAAAATTCTTCAAGGACCTTCTGCTCTGGACAAGATAGGGTGAACTTATCTCTTCCAGCTCTTCCTGCTAAAAACAAGTGTGCACCTGGAAAGAATACGATAGAATGCCAAAAGGTGGAAAGCCAGGGATCTCAGGATTTAAGGAACAGCACAGATAGCTGAGGAAACCCTGGTGGCACAGGGGGCTAAAGTGCTAAGTCTGCTAATTGAAAGGATAGCAGTTCAAATCCACCAGACACTCCTTGGAAACTCTGTGGGGCAGTTCTCTGACCTATAGGGTTGCTATGAATCGGACCCAACTTGATGGCAGTAGGTTTGTTCTGTTTTTTGGTTTACAGGTGGCTGATATCTTAGGATACTTCAAAGATTGAAAGAAGATAACCCAGGCCTGGAGTTTCATGCTCCCAACCTAATCACAGAAGACAGCATAGGTACAGTTATTCCTTCCCTGGATCTAATGGAAGTCCCACTGACAGTACAAGGGGCACTGGTGGCACCAGCAGGGGAAAGACTTCCCTCTGACCACTGTGGTGAGACCAATGCTCCTCGTTCCTGAAGGTACCTAGAAGTTGGCGTAGCAGGAGAGTTCCTGACACAACCAGATTCCATCTTTACCCCCAAACAACAAAAATTCAACGCTGATTAAAAATGGACAAGAAACTGATATTTTTTATGGATATGAATACAAAAACTTGATAAAACCTTGATGAGTAGAATCTTGGTGTATATTAAAAAGATAATATGCCATGATCAATAATTTTATTTCAGAAATGTGAGCTTATTTAATTTTAATGATCTATTAATGTCCCACATCCAGATAAATAAATCTGAACAGAAAGATCAAATAACAATATCCCTAGATATCAAAAAATATGAATAAAGGTAATAGTCAACCTTGATAAAAAATATTCTTCATTGACATGATAAAATATATTTACAATGACCACAGAGCTAACATCATAATTAATAAGAAAAATATTAAAAATATAAATTAAGAAAAAAGACCAATATGTTTATTGTCACTGTAATTTAATGTTTGACTGAAAATATAAGCCAATAAAATTTGCCAAAATAATAAATTTTAAAAAAGTATAATTAGAAAAAAGCAAGGCACAGTTTTATTCTTTTGTCAGATTGGATGATTGTATAACCGGATGTATCTTAGAGAATTAACTAAAAACTTGTCACAACAATAGATAGCTGCATTTAGAATCAATATACAGAAATTTAAAGAATCTGTACAGGAAGAGAAGACCCAACCTACAGTATTAACACAAAAGATAAAATAACTTCAAGTAAATTTAAAAGAAATGGGCTGAAAATACGAAGGTTTATTTTGGGGCTTTATAATCTGTTCCGTTGATTTCTCTATCAATTCTCAGTTCAGCTTTACTCATTGTAGATTTATATAATATTTTACTATCCTATAGAACTAGTCCTACTTGAATATCTGTCAATAGCAGGCTTGTTTTATTTATAACATACACTATTCTGCATTTATAAAAAAAAAATCATTTTTTAAATGTTGCTATAAAAATATTTATCTTGTACTGTTGAGTAAAAGAAGGTGTACAAAACTGTGAGCATTTGTGCAAAAGCAAGAATAAAATGCACACATTTTTTAGAATGGCTATAATATCTCTGGAATAATTTGCAAGAAATTGATTAGCATTGGTTACCACTGTGGAGGGAACTTGGAGACTAGGAGACAGGACCAGGAGGGACACTTTTATATTGTACAAAATTTTGTTTCTTTTGATTTGTGAACTGTATGATACATTACTATCCAAAAATAAGTAAATGTAAATTTTGAGAAGTGGTAATAGTTTATGCATATGAATCTTCAGTAATTCATTTAAAATTTTATTATCTTCACTGAAATATTTTAATACCATTAGGCTTATTTAGATATTGTCTTATTCCTTCTTATATTCTAAGGGAAAATAGTATCAATGCTTTAAGAATTTAGACTATAAATTTCCATGGAACCATATTGCTTTTAAAACTCCACTGCTGCTGAGTCGAGTCTGACTAATAGAGACTCTACAGGTCAGGGTAGAACTGCCCTATAGGGTTTCTAAGGAGTACCTGGCATATTTGAACTGCCAACGTTTTGGTTAGCAGATGTAGCACTTAACCCATTATGCCACCAGGGTTTCCATATTGCTTTTAAAAGTTTTCTAGGTTAAATTTTGCAAAAATATTTCTGGTTCTGCCTTGTTTAGTTGATCAATATACACATAAAATATTTCTCATATGTAACATATAGTTTATCATTTTGAGTGTGGTAAGAGTCGTAATTGTGTGTCGTGCTGTTGTTAATCAGGAACACCTCTGTTATGAAACTTTCTGGTTTAGAAAATAAGATGATACTTATCTCTGATACCTCCTTGTTCTGAATTCTCTTCTTTTCTTTCTGCCCCAGGAATCACAGGTAGATACAGTATCTTATACTGTATTTACTACATGCAACTTTGTATTTACGTAATAACTGTTCATGGTGCAGTCCCTCCAATTTGCAGAATCTATCCCTATGTCATCTGCGTAGTTTGTCTCTGGTTATAAAGTTTCTGAGCCCAGAAGAAGCCTTACTGAAATTGTGATTTACACTTGGGTGTGATATTTACTAAGAAGCATTGCTTGCACAGCAGTTAAGCACTTGGCTGTTAAAGGAAAGGTTTGTAGCTTGAATCTACCAGCTTCTCTGAAAGAGAAAGATACAGAAATCTGCTTCCATAGAAAATACAGTCTTTGTAACCCTGTATAAAGTTCTACCTTGTCCTACGGGGGACGCTGAGTCAAAATCTGCTTGAGGATATTTCAGGAGTTAATAGTCACTCTCACACTTTGTTTCAAGTACTCTTAGAACATATTATGTGCTTTTATTTAACCCTGGTGGCATAGTTAAGTGCTGTGGCTGCTAACCCAAAGGTTGGCAGTTCAAATCCACCAGGCACTCCTTGGAAACTGTGAGGCAGTTCTACTCTGTCCTATATGGTCTCTGTGAGTTGGAATCAACTCAATGACAGTGTTTGCTTTTGTTTGGGGATGAATTAGCAAATTTGGTACTATTCTCAGAATATAGTATGTGAATTTTATACACGAAAGTTAGTATCATGTGGACCTAAATGCTTTGTTGAATTTTTTACTCACTGAGAAACCAACTGAACCACTGGGTGGTCTTCCTTCTAGACAAGTCTCAAATAGCCTGCTCAACCCTCCCAATGCTCTGCTGTGTTCTTTGGCCTGTCCATTAATTTAGATGTAAATTTTAAGTCTTGAAAAATGATATTTTCATTTTAAAAGCTGTAATTTGATATTTTACTATTCTGTTTCCTTTTGTGTCTGTTACCTCCCTCTACCCAATCCACAGAGGCCCTGGGTGGCCTAAACGGTAAGCATTTCACTTATTAACTGAAAGATGGGTGGTTTAAACTCAGGCAGAGGCTACTCAGAAGAAAGTCCTGATGACCTGCCTGCAAAAGGTCACAGACACTGAAAAACCTGTGGAGCTCAATTTTACTTTGATGTACATGGAATCACCATGAACTGGAATCAGCTTGATGGCAGTTGGTTTGCTTTCAGCTTGCCCCAATTCATACACCAGCCAGACACTACTTTCTCATGTTCCTGTGGCAGTTCAGGCAGTCCCACACACCCATGAAGGGGAACATCTGGTTTTCAGATGCCCTTCTCTATATAAAAGAATATAAAATTGTAAACTTAATAATTGATACAAAGGCAAATACTTGTTTAGAGAGAGAGGATTGATACAACAAATTACAGATTTGAGAAAATGCTGAAAAAAGCTACAAACATAAAATTCGGAAAAGTAGGATTCATTAATTGCCTAACACATTTTTGTAACACTTTATTCTATAAATTGCTGGATCTTTTTTGTCTTTGCCTTATTACATGACCACTATTTTGTAAAGTCACTGTCTTTTTTTTTTTTTTTATTTAACATGACTGAGTGAAAATGTACATTCCCATATAAATTTACATGCCCACCTACATGCAGCTTCCACTGGTCTCCCTGTCCGGTGACAGCACACTATTCTTCTCTGCTCCATACATGTCTCATCCTCCCAACAGTCTCCTTTCCCCTCCTCTCCACCCACTCTCCTTCCTCCAGCCAGAGGTCAGCAGGATGATATCCTATAGATGTATAGAACCATAAAGTGCATCCAATATATGGTCACTCTGCATTGCCAAGTCCAATCCTTTCCTGTCCAAAGAGTGGACTTTTGTTATAATTTATGGGAAAGGGCACCATCAGGGCCGGGGGCCATGCTCTCAGAGGAACCCCAAAACCGCTGGACCATTAATTGAGGTCTTTTAGTGGAGATCTCAGGGTGCACCCCTTTTTATTCTTGTGTTGCTGGTGAGACTCCTCTCTGTGAGCTCCATCGTGGCTATCACTGGTAGTGCCCGGGCACCATCCGGTTCTAACAACTATCTAAAGTAAACTCTCCCCCTCTTCCTTCCCCTCCCTTGCAGCTGTCAAAGAGTCTTTTCTTCTATACACAAGTCTGTTTTTGAGATCTTATTGTAGAGGTCTCATACAGTATTTGTCCCTTTGTCGCTGACTACTTTCACTCAACATAATGTCTTCCAGTTGAAACCAGGTTAGGAGATGTTTCCTGGAATCATTGTTATTCTTTATCATTACGTAGTGCTCCATTGAGTATATGTACCATAGTTTACCTATCCATTCTTCTGTTGTTGGGCATCTGGGTTGATTCCATCTTTTTGCTATCATGGACTGTGCTGTGATAAACATTCTGGTGCATGTGTCCGTTGGTGTGAAAGGCCTTGATTCTGTAGGATGTATTCCAAGTAGTAGAATTACTGGGTCAAATGGTATATTGCTATCCATTTTTTTAAGGAAGTGCCAGATTGCTTTCCAAAGAGGCTGGACCATTTTGCAACCCCACCAACAGTGTAGGAGGGTTCCACTTTCTCCACAGCCTCTCCAGCATTTGTTGTTTTGTGTTTTCTGGATCATGGCCAATCTTGTTGGGGTGAGATGGTATCTCATTGTCGTCTTGATTTGAATTTCTCTAATAACTAAAGATCGTGAACATGTCCGCATGTGTTTTTTGGCTGTCTGGATCTCCTCTTTAGTGAAATGTCTGTCTATCTCCTTTGCCCATTGCTTAATTGGATGGTTTATCTTCTTCTTATTGATATTTTGTAGTATCTCATAGATTACGGAGATCAGGCATCGGTCTGACATAGAGTTGCCAAATATTTTTTCCCATTCTGTGGGTGTTCTTTTAATTCTATTAATAAAGTCTTTGGATGAGCAAAAGTGTTTGATTCTTAATAGTTCCCATTTATCTATTTTCTCTTCTGTTGATTGTGGTTTCTTTGACAGATCTTGAAGTCTGTCCTCATTGTGTATTAAAACTTCCATTGTTTTTCCTACCTTTTCTTGGGTGAGCTTTATTGTTTTAGGTTTGATATTTAGGTCTTTTATCCAGTTGGAGTTGGTTTTTGTATAAGGTGTAAGATATGGATCTTGATTCAGTTTATTGCAGATGGATAACCAATTTTGTCAGCACCATTTGTTGAAGAGACTGTTTTTACCACAGTTTAATGTCTTAGGGCCTCTGTCGAATATCAGCTGTTCACAGGCAGATGGTGTCATCTCTGGAGTCTCAATTCTGTTCCATTGATCGATCTGTCTGTTCTTGTACCAGTACCAGGCTGTTTTGACCACTGTGGTAGTGTAGTATGTTCTAAGGTCGGGTAATGAGAGGCCTCCCAGTGTGTTCTTCTTCTTTAGTAGTACCTTACTTATCCGGGGCTTCTTCCCTTTCAAACAAAATTGGTGATTTGTTTCTCCACCTCATTAAAAAATGATGCTGCAACTTGTATTGGGATTGCATTATACAAGTAGATTGCTTTGGGTAAAATAGACATTTTCACAATGTTAAGTCTTCCTATCCATGAGCAGGGTAGGTTTTTCCATTTATCTAAGTCTCTCTTAGTTTCTTGTAGTAAGGGTTTGTAGTTCTCTTTGTAAAGGTCTGTTGTTTCTCTGGTTAGATTAATTCCTAGGTACCTTATCTTCTTAGGGGCTATTGGAAATGGTATTGATTTGATAATTTCTTCCTTAACAGTCTCGTTGTTGGTACAAAGGAATCCTACTGATTTACTTATGTTTATCTTGTATCCTGAGACTTTGCTGAACTCTTCTATCATTTGAGTAGCTTACAAAGTCACTGTCTTAAAATTAAAAAAAAAAAAAAAGCATTTTTTCCACAGTGGTTGATTGAAATAATTTAGAAAAATTCATTTTACCTTCATTGTCAACACTGGTGACATGTAAATATTTAGGACTGATGTCAAACTTGGTAAAGTGCCTATTTTATAAAATTTCTTTCATATATGAGCTATAAGATTTCCAGTCTTTATAAGAGTTCTTACAAAGGGTTCTTTTGACTCATGTTATGTGTGATTTGAACTAAGGACACTCATATACTTGCACCGATGATATCACAAGAGATTTTACTATATCTGTAAATGTTAATAGTAAATTTAAATGTTGTTCCAGTATATTCATATAGTTTACTCTCTTTATCATGTGGGATTGCCATGTAGTTCAAGAATCTATTCATTATTTCTTTTTTACATTGTCTCTTCTTGTAAATGAGTTCCAGTTTTTGGTATGGTTAAAATTTTTTGTTGTTGTTCTCACACTTTGATGTCAGAATAATTTCTGTTAATTTCACTGCAGATCTTTATCACTTTTGTATGTCATTTTTTTTCTTGAATGTTCTTTCAGCTGTTTAGTAATAATGGTTATTTTTGTTGTCAGTTACCATTAAGGTGATTCCAACTCATGGTGACCCCATGTGCATAGAATACAACTACTCTAGAGGGTTTTCAAGGCTGTGATAATTCAGAAGCAAGTCAGCAGGTCTGTCTCCCAAGATGTCACTAGGTGGGTTCAAACCTTCAGCCTTTCAGCTGGTAGCTGAGTACTTAACTGTTTATACCACTCAGAGATTGCTAATAATAACTTTAAAGACATCAAAAGAAAGTATCAGAGCAGCATTTAAAAACACCATTCACATCATACAACCCATGCTTAAGACCCTTTAGTTAGTATTAAATTGGAATTTCATGACCTTGTGTTACCTACCTCCTGTCACCTCTAAGGTCTCTGCAACAGTTGGTGCATTTGTCTGGTGGTTCAAATCCTCCAGGAGACACATCAGAAGAAAGGTCTGATGATCTAGCTTTGAAAAATGATCAATTGAAAACTCTGTGTATCAGAGTTCCTGAGTCAGAGTCTACTTCAGCTATCTCTTAGAGCCCACTCATTTCCTGTCTGTCCCTTTTCCTTTCTCTCAGGCTTCAGTCTCGTTTGGACTTCTTTTCTGTCTTTCTGTTATTTAATAGACTAGACTTGGTCTCTTGTCAGGTCCATTATACCCACTCTCCTTCATTTCTGGAATGCTCTTCCTTCAGCTCTTTGCATTATAGACTCTTTTTCATTTTTTTATGTACCTGCTGAGAGTCTTCCCTGACTCTCTGGATACAGTAGCTGTAACACTTCTTCCAATTAGTATTTCACTGAGCATTTCATTTTCTGCACAGCATTAAGGGAGAATTTGTCGGATTTTTTGTTTGGTTGTTTGTTCACTGTGTTTTCTGACTCGAAAGCCTGTTCTTTGAGGCAGTGGCCTTGTCTACTCAGTGCCTGTCTCCTTAGCACCATGGGCAGTGCCATGAACACAGCAGAAAGTCCATGAAGAGGTGATGGATAAATATATCTGTTATGAAAGGATTTTCTGGCCACAGATAGCTTGGATAACTCTTTATAAAGTTCCCTTTTGGAGATTATCATTGAATATTAATATATAAGGTTTTTGTTAGGTGCTGTCAAGTTGGTTCATATTCATAGCAACCTTATGAACAACAGAATGAAACACTGCCTGGTTCTGTGTCATGCCCACAATCATTTTTATACTGAAGGCCATTGTTACAGCTACTGTATCAATCCATCTTTCTTATTCACTGTCCAGCTTTCACATGTATGTGATGTGATTCAAAATAACATGGCTTGGGTCAGGTACACCTTAGTCTTCAAGTTGGCATCTTTACTTTTCAACACTTTAAGGAGGTCCTTTGCAGCAGATTTTCCCAATGCAATGCGTATTCTGATTTGTTGACTTCTGTTTCCATTTGCTTTGATTGTGGAACCAAGTAAAATGAAATCCTTGACAACCTCAATCCTTTCTCCATTTATCATAATATTTCTTAGTGGTCCAGATGGATATATTAGTAAGAAAGACCCAGCAGTCTACTTCTGAAAAGAATGAGTCAGTGAAAACCTTATGAATAGCAATGGAACATTGCTGGATACAGTGTTAGAAAATGAGCCTCCCAGGTTGGAGGCACTCAAAATATGACTGGGAAAGAGTTGCCTCCTGAGAGTAAAGTTGACTTTAATGATGTGGATGGAGTAAAGCTTTTGAGACCTTCATTTGCTGATGTGGCACAACTCAAAATGATAAGAAACAGCTGCAAACATCCATTAATAATTGGAATGTGGAAAGTATGAAGTATGACTCTAGGAGAATAGGAAATTGTCAAAAATGAAGTGAAATGCATCACCATTGATATCCTAGGTATCAGTGCACTGAGATGGACTAGTACTGGCCGTTTTGAATTGGACAGTCGTATGGTCTACTAGTATATAAAAGTTCTGAATATTTTAGAATAAGTGAATGTTTCATTTTGTTTAACCCAGAGTTTGACAAAATTATAGTATGTCTTAGACCAAAGGAACTTTATGCTTTTCCGTGAAACTATTGAGGCAAGCATTCAGAGTGAGCAGGCATTGGGTAATAACTTCTTCATGATTTGTTTCTGTTAATTCAGTCATTCAACATTTCTTGATCTCCTCCTAAGTACCAAACATGATAAAACATCTCAGAGATACCCCACACTCACAAAGTCCAGCACATATGAAGTGATATGAGAAGCATTTTGTTATAAGGGAGCAGTCTGGAGTAATGCCTAACTCAGCCTTGAAGGGTCTAGGCAGACTTCTTTGATAAAAGTATTAACTCAGCTGAGACCTAAAGGATGAACAGACATTTACAGGATGAAGAGCTGAGAAAAGTACTCCAGGGGTGGAGAACAGTGTGTACCTAAAGACAGAGGCAGAAGGAGCACTGAAATAGCTGAGCAGTCTGAAGAAGTCTAGCACAGCTGAGCATTTAGAGTGACAGAGAAGAGGCGAGATAGGACGATGCAGAGGTAAATAATGGCCAGGGTCATGCAGAGGTTGCCTGAAATCGTTGAGCTGTTTATCTGGCATTCCATCCTGAATATAGATTCATGGGAGTTGTTTTGGTTTCAGCTTTGTGTTTCTAGGGCTCACCAAATCACTTGACACTTGGTAAAGCATTTGGTAAAGTTCTGTGAAATGGATGAAGTAAAACATACTAAACACCATAAGAATCTTCCAATAATATTGCCAGTGGGAGAAAAGGCTGTTATTGGAGGTACTGTGATCAATTACTACTTAACAGTCAAGCACCTTTCTATGAGAACTAGGAAAACACAACACAGAAATGATAGCAATTGCAGGTTTTTCTGAGGGAGCAGTTGGCAAGAGTTACTGTCTCAGGCAAAAGGAGCCATTTCTGACCGAGTTGGGAATATCCTTTTAGCTTTTGAGTAATTCTAAGTGTCAAGGTCATTTAACTTTTCAGAGTGTACGATGCAAAATAAGTGGTAAAATCGGGGGGAAAGTCCAAGAAGAGAAAAAAAAGTAGATTCTCCAGATTTGTTTCCACTAGTCAGTGGCCAATAAATGATGTCTAGACTTCATCGCATTCTCCCATCTGGAGAGTTCTGCTGTTCTTATGTAGTAATAAATGACTTGAAGGATAACAGTCATGGGGGGAAGAAACAGCAGGGTCTTCACGTAGCTTCCCTTGTGATTTCTTTGCCAACAGGCAGGCAACTGTTCTTACAGAGCCGATGAACGCTTCATGAACAGTGCCTTTCACTCCAGACTTTCTTATCCCATTGACTAGCCAAGTGATTTTGGGTAGCTCAACACATCTTGTTTTGGCCCAGACCCAGGACTTATACCCTGAAAAATCATGTGAAGTGTATTATATACCTTTCCTGTGACTATTTGTTTTTTTCAAAGCTGGAAACCAAAGAAATATTGAAACACTTTATTATCTCTTTACAGTGAGTATGTCTGGGTAACTGGTAATGCTTTTTTAAGAGGAGGAAAATACAGGCTGTGGTGGGGAAAGGAGGATGGTACAGAAAGAGCTTTTTCTGGAAACCTAGTTCTGCAAGTATGTGAAACAGGCATGATGGTTTTGAAGAGCATGCCTAACTTCTTCCCTGGCCGTCGACAGTTCCTTGTCTTTTGGTTGTTTCGTAATCCTTCAAAGTTTTACAAAAATTTTTTGTTGCTCTATTTTTGTACCAATCAAAAATGGGTCTTTTGGTTCTTGAATCCTTTGTAGGAGAGTGGCTATGGTCACACCAGTCAAGAATACAGGCTCCTGGAATTTTCAATAGTTCTCTATGATTTCTCCTCAACTCCTTCCACCTTCTGTGTTTTTGGATGATTGCAAAGACTGCAGCTGGTCAAGGTTTTAATACTTATCCTTGAGCAGATATTACAGACTGTGAAGCTATACTGTATACCTAGGATTGGCCATGAGCCCTGGGAGATGTAACTGGAGTGTGTATGTATAAAGTGCCTTATATGTGATGCAACAAGACTTTATCTGTCAAAAAACTACCTTACCTTATGCTTTTATAAGTCAGAATTAATGGAGATTTATTTTATCTGAGTTGCATGCTGTCTTAGTCAGCTAGTGCTGCTCTAACAGAAATATCACAAGTGGATGGCTTTAACAAAAGAAAGTTAATCTTACACAGTCCAGTAAGCTATAAGTCCACATTCAGGATGTCCACTCCAGGAGAAGGCTTTTCCCCTCATTGGCTCTGAAGGGGAGTCCATTATTGCATCAGTCTTTGTCAAGGGAGTGGCTTGGTGCAGGAACCTCAGCTCTGAAGGATATACTCTTCTCCTAGTGCTGCTTTCTTGATTCTGTGAAGTTCCCAATTCTCTGCTTGCTTTCCCTTCATCTCTTTCAGGATGAAAGGATTAAGAGTGGTGCGAGCTATACTCCGGGGAAACTCCCTTTACAGTGGAGCAGGGAAGTGATCTTATAAAAGGGATTTACAGTCCCAACCTAGTCCTCTAACATACAGCTTAGGAAAATCACGAAATGGGGAACAATCATAAAATATTGGGAATCATGACCCAGCCACATGGCTACACGTATTTTGAGGGGAACACAATTTAATCCATGACATTCCACTTTTTGGCACCCCCAAAATCACATCATTGAAATTCCATTACAAATGGGATGCCTGGGAGCATGGCCCCTGGCCCTGATGCTACCCTTGCACATAAATCATAATGAAGGTCCACTCTTCGGACACGAATGGATTGGACTTGGTGATGCAGAGTGACCATATATTGGATGAACTTTATGGCTCTATACATCTGTAGGCTATCATCCTGCTGACCTCTGGCTGGAGGAAGGAGAGTGTGTTGAGAGGAGAGGAAAGGAGACTGTTGGGAGGATGAGACATGTATGGAGCAGAGAGGAATAGTGTGCTGTCACTGGACAGGGAGAGCAGTGGAAGCTGCATATAGGTGGGCATGTAAATTTATACAGGAGTGTACATTTTCAGTCACATTAAATAAAAAAAAATAAAAGTAAAAAAACAAAACAAATGGTAGAAACTTCAGGGAAAGAAGGCATTAACAGGCAACAAACAAGTCAGCAGAACACATTACATTAGCCCTCAAAGCTTGGAATATACTCTCACATTTTCTGAGACATTCTACACAATGGCCCTGCCCTCCAGACTCTAGATATTGGCCACACTCTCTGGATTCTGTGTAGAAGCCCTCAGTCCAGTGCAACAACTCTGCCTTCAAGTTCTACTTGGACAGAAACTCTGCTCCATCAGCTTTAGGTGTACCCTAAGCCCAACTGAGTGGCACTTCCACTCTGACAAAACACAGAAAGCCTTGGTTCCACCCTTTCAAACCCCTGAGGTCATGTCCATACCTTTTGAGACTGAGGCAGCTCAGCTTCTCATGTTCTTTGTCTCTTCAGCTTCTGCTTCCCATGGCGACATGGCCTAGGCCTCACTGCCCTGTAGGGGCAAGTGTTCCAAAGCTCTGTAGCTCCACTGATTCAAGTGCCTGCAGGTACCCCATTCAGCTAGGAAGCCTTAATGAATGACAAAGGCACTCAGCTGTTTTGCTCTGAGGGTCAGCAAGTCTAGCTCCACTGATTCAAGTGCCCAGAGGCACCCCACTCTGCAAGGAAAACTCTGTGCAGAGGCACTTAGCTCCCTTGCTCCATGGGGTGGCTCCAGCACTGCCTCTGGTTCTGTTTTGCTGCCACTGCTGCAGCTGTCAACAGTTCTCTGTTGTTTCTCATCATCTGCGCCTTCTTTGTTCCTTTTGAATCTTCTATCCATTCACAATTTAAAAATAGCTTCCACATTTTAGATATTTGTTAGGGCAGCACCCTACTCCTGGTACCAAATTCTGTTTTAGTCTGCTAGTGCTGCTCTAACAGAAATACGATAGAGTGTTTGGAAATTTTATTCTTACACAGTCTTGTAGGTCACAAGTCCAAATTCAGTATGTCCACTCCAGGGGAAGGCTTTCTCCCTTGTTGACTCTGGAGGGAAGTCCAGTATTGTATCAGTCTTTGTCCAGGGAGCATCTTGTCACAGGAACCGCAGGTCTGAAAGATGCGCTCTTTTCCCAGTGCAACTTTCTTGATAGTGTGAAGTTCCCCATTCTCTGCTTGCTTCCCTTCCTTTTATCTTTTCTAGGACAAAAAGATTAAGGGTGAGGCAAGCTATGCTGCAGGGAAACTCCTTTTACAGTGGAGCAGGGAGGTGATCTTATAAAGGACTTTACAGTCCCACCCTAATCCTCTAACATACAGCTTAGGAAAATCACAAAATGGAGGACAATTATACAATACAGTGAATCATGGCTCAGCCACATGGCTACACATATTTTAAGGGGGACACAATTCAATCCATGACAGTATCCATTCATAGTGTTTCTTGATACTACTCTTGAAGGACTTTCCATAATAGAGTAACTCCCCCAAGACACTGAGAATGGTTTAAATTTAAAAATAACTATATTTCAGGTTCACAGCATGTGGTCTGCTCTGCCCCATGTGGTCCTCTGAGCACTCAAACTGAGGAGCTCTGTAGTCTTGTGATGCTGACCACACAGCATGAGGTGTTAGGGGTGGGATGGTAGAGTAAGGGAGTTCTGTGTTTTCCTTAATTTTGGCTGTTTCCATTGGTTTTGTCTGTCTTTTCCATGACTGTCTATATTTTCCTTGGTCTTGCCTGTGTTTTCCTTGATTTCTTTCCTTATCTCTGAGAGATCCTGAAATATTAGTGTTTTGAATTTTATATCAGGTAGTTCTGCTGCCCTGTATTCTACAAGAAGTCATCTAATTATTTGGGTCCCTTCCTAGTGTCATCTTGTCCTGCTTTTCTGTATTTTGGATTGTTTGCTGTCTGTGACATTAATGTGTTTTCTTTGTTTATTGGTTATATATTTGTTTATTTCATCATGCTTCTTTGTTTTGTCTTTGTGTCAAGACTGGTAGGCCAAGTGTGCTTTGCTGCTTGCTCATTGGTGGGTATGACAGATTTCACTACCTTGTTCAGGTGTGCAGGAAAGCAGCAGCCAGGGTGAATCTGCTTGGCTGTAACTGGTTTGGCAAGGTTACTGAGGGCAGATTGGTAGGTGCTGTCTGCTTCTTGATGTTGGTTGAATGGTGTGGTAGCATTCATAATACCTTGCCAGTTAGGTGATGGTGTTGGACAGGGGGTGGTGTGAACTCACTTCCCTCCACTCAGCAGCTGGTTGAGTTCTGAGAGAAGATGAGCATTTTAGGCCTGTGTGGCACTGAGCTGAGCCAGGGATACCCTAATCACATCAGCAAGCTGAAGGTGATCAGGAAGAAGTAGCAATGTGTGACTGTAGGTGGGGGAGAGAAGAAAAGAAGGCAGAGAAAGAAAATAAAGGGTAGGAGGGGAAAGGATGGGGCAAGGCATACTTGGGGGCCAACGGGAAAGCAAACGACATGGTGTATGAAGCTAGGTTGGAGACAGAAATAAAAGAAAGAGAGAGAAAAAATGGCATGGCATGAGCAGGTAGGTGGGGATGGGGACACCCAGGGCAGTGATGGTTTGGTGGCTTTCTAACCAAGGCAGCATGATGGAATGGTCCAGTGGAAAGGTTAAAGGTGCCATGTAAGGCTAGGTGGAGGGGAAAAGAAAAGGAAGAAAATGAGGCAAATGACTTCATAGGAGGCAATACATTGGTACCGCTAGAGCTGGGCTGGCAGTGGACTAGTGTCTGTAGCCAAATTGATATGTAATGGCCTGACAGGAAGGGGCTGAGGTGGGGTACAGTGGATGGAGAAAGAAAAGGAATAAAAGGGAAAAAAATGACATGGTGGAAGCTGATGGGTGGGGGTGGGGCAGACTTGTGCTGGCAGAACACCAGTAGCTCTCTACATGTAGCGGCATGGTGTTGCCCAGTAGGAGTAGAGGTGCGGTATGGAGCTGGATGGAAGAGAGAAAGAAAGGGGGAAAGTAAGAGCCAGTGGGTGAGGATGGGGGGCATAAGCAAGGCGTGGAGGGAGCAAGGGATACCTGGGGACCAACAGGGAGACAGGGGAGGTCATGTATGCAGCTAGATGGGAGACAGAAATGAAAGAGGAAAAATGGCTAGTGGCAGAGAACTAGCTCTGTATCCATGATAGGCGTGATATGGCCCAGCAGGAAGGAGTAGAAGTGGTCAGTGGGGCTCGGTAGAGGGAGGAAGAAAGGAAAACAGGGCATGGTAGGAATTGGCAGGGGGGTTGTGTATGAAGTGAATTCATGCTGGTGGTTGGTAGTTCCCTAGCTGTGTACAGTGTAGCCTGCTGGCAAGGGTTAGAGTTGTATAGGGCTGAAGTTTAAGGGCTGGGAAAGCATGTTTCTCTGGTTACTAGGTTGCCTGTCTCCTTTTGGTAGCTTTGTGATCTTGCTTTTCTTTGTGGCCTAAAATGTAGTCTAGTCCAGGGTCATTGCTGAATGTGCTCCAGGATGGCATGTTAGCTGGCAAGGGACCTCCACTCTGTATTTTTGTCATTCTCTGTTTTCCTTCCAGTTTTTTTGTTTGATTCATTGTTTGAAATAGTTCTTTATCCTTTCATTTGATGATTAGGGTTCCAGGATTGATGTTTGTATCTGTTTTACTTAGTTTTTTTGGACTTTGCTGCAGAAGGATGACAGATAGGTCTATCAAAGGCATCACACTGGCTCTACCACTCTGTTTTTTAATTTCTGATGTGTGTATTTAATGCTATAAATTGACCTCTGGGCATTTCTTTGCTGATTATTTTCATTCTCATATGATTCTAGAAATTTTTTTAATTTCATTTTTTATTTCTTCTATTACTTAGTGGTTTTTGAGTGAGGAGCCATTGCATTTCCATGTATTTGATTTTTTTCCCTTGGTACACTTGTTACTGATTTCTACTTTTACTTGATTACAATTAGAGAAAATGTTTTGTGTTATTTCAGGGTTTTAGATTTTGTTAAAATTTCTTTGTGGCCTAAAATGTAGTCTATTTTATGGAATGTTCCATGTGTTTTAGAAAAGAATGCATACTTTATTGCCTTTTGAGTGTAGTCTGTGTATATCTATGAGGTTAAGCTGTTCATTGTATCATTTAGATCTTCTTCCTCTTTGTTGAATTTCTCTCAGATATTCCATCCTTCAATGAAAGTGATGTGTTGAAGTCTCCTAAAATTATGGAGCTGTCTATTCAAATTTCAATGCTCTTAATCTCAGTTTAAAATATTCTTTCTTTTATGATGCATTTTTGCCCCATAGTCTATTTTAGCAGAGATTAATATTGCTACTGCTGCTCTTTTTTGGTTATTGTTTGCTTGATATATATTTTTCAGCCTTGAGTTTTACTTTGTTTATGACTTGTGTCAAAGGTATGTCTCTCGTAGATAGCATATTGATAGGTCATGATTTGTATCCTGCAACTCTTTGTCTCTTCACTGGAAAATTTAAACCACCTGTCTTCGGTAGAGGCTTGTGTGTTACTGTCAAGCTGGATGGGTTTCAGTAGACCTTCCAGGTTAAGATAGACTAGGAAGAAAGGTCCTGAAGACCAATTTCCAAAAATCTGGCAGTGAAAATCATATACATCTTAATGGTTCAATTTACAGACACTCATGGAAGAGGTGCATAATTGGGCAGCATTTCTTTCCATCATTTATGAGATTGCCTTGAGTTAGGGGCTAGTTTGACAGTAGCTAACAACAATAACAATACACTGTTATTCAAGTTCTGTGGGGGCAAGGACCGTGTCTCCAGTGCCTGTTTTGGTGACTGGTAGAGAGCATATCAGAAAATATTTATTGGATGAATGAATAAATGAATAAAGCACATCCAAAGAGTTGTAGCTAATGTGTAGCAAAATCATAGTTCAAATCTAAGTCTGTTTGATTATAGAGTTCTTGCCTTTTTATGTAATTTCTAAAGTAATGAGGAAAAGTTTGAAGATGTATGGCATAAAGGATTGAGTTCTGGAACAAATTCCACACACACACAAAAAAAAACAGAGGGTGATGAAATTCAAATGGTACATAGACATCTGCCTTGGATGAGAGTGTGAATATCTAGGCTTACAAGTAGTGGAAGAGGAATCTGAGGAGGATATTGTCTAGAGGAATTTAATATTCTCAGTGAGCTTACCTACCAAGAATTAGAGAGAAATAATTGTGGTACAGTGATTAAAACACTAGACTAAACATCAGCAGTTTGAAACCACCAGCTACTGCGCAGCATAAAAGACCTGGCACTCTACTTATGCAAATATTACAAGCTAGGAAATCCTATGGGGAAGTTCCATTCTGTCTTACAATGTCACTACAAAATGGAATAGACTCACGGCAGCAACTCTGCTCCCTTGGCTTTAGGGACACTATTTTCTTAGTGCATCTGAGTGACAACTCCACCCTTACAAACACCAGGGGCCATAGCTCTATCTTTAGAAACCCCTGAGGCTATGGCCATGCATTTGAGGCTCAGGCAGCTCAGATTCTCAAGTTCCTTGTCTCTTTAGCTTCTGTTTCCTGTGTCCTCATGGCCCAGGCTTCATGCCTGTATCTACCCTGCAGGGGTAAGTGTTCCAAAGCTCTGAAGTTCCACTGATTTAAGTGCCCAGAAGCACCCCACTTTGGCAGGAAGCCTCCTTCACACAGGCACCCAGCTGTCTTGCTCCATGGGTTGGCTGTTTGTTCTCCTGCTGCCCATCTGCTCCTGCTGGTTAGTTGTCTGCTGCTTGAGTCTTACCATCTGCACCTTCCTTGGTGTTAACAGTTCTCTTTAGTTCCTTCTGAGTCTTTGATCCCATCACAGTTTCAAAATTGCTTCCACATTTTAGGTATCTGTTAAAGCAGCACACCACTCTCTCCATACCAAATTCTGTTTTAATCATCTAGTGCTGCTTTAAGAGAAATACCACAAGTGGATGACTTTAAGAAGAGAAGTTTATTTTGCTGCAGACCAGTAAGCTACATGTCCAAATTCAGGTTATCAGCTTCAGGGGAAGACTTTTTCTTCTGGCTTTGAAGGAAGGTCCTTGTCATCAATCTTCCCCTGGCCTGGGAGCTTCTGATGCACAGAGACCCCAGGTCCTTTTCCAAAGGACTCTCTCTGCTCCCGGCTCTGTTTCTTGGAGGTATGAAGTCCTCAAATCTTTCTGTCTGCTTCTTTCTTTTATATCCCAAGAGCTGTCTTAAGGCACAGTATAGTCTTATACACTGAGTCCTGCCCCACCAAATAACTGCTGCCTGTCCTGCCTCATTAATATCACAGAAGCAGCATTTATAACATGGAGGAACATCACACAACACTGGGAATCATGGCCAAGCCAAAGGGCTACACACATTTTTGAGGGAACACAATTCGGCCCATCACAATACACAGAAGGAGAATTCTACTCTTCGACTTAAGATTAGATGGATCTATAGGACCAACACTGAGATATGTGACGGACATACTTCATAGTTCGATGACATCTATGAAAGTACTGGGCATATTAGCTCCAAAACAAAGGCAAGAAGGCGGAAAGAGACAGGAAAACTGGACAAAGAGAAACAGAACCTGGGATGGAGAAGGGAAGCATGCGGACAAATTATGGAGTTGGCAATGTCACAAAACAAGTCATATATTAACTGTTTAATGAGAAACTAATTTCATGTGTAGACTTTCACCTAAATTACACATACAAGAAGATGATGAATACAAAAAGGAACAACAAAAACCATTTTCTCCGTGGTTTGTATTTTGTACCTAAGCTAAATGAAAGAATGGTGATTCGACAGAACTGTTGATTACAGCCTTGGGATAAACCCAGTAACAGCTAGTGTGACCGGAACTGGCTAGACACTGAAGCAAAACAGGAAGGGGCTGTGAGTTATTTAGCTGTTTGATGTCACATAGGTTTTCCATATTGAAGTGCTAACCTTCTAGCAGTCATTGCAGGGTGGCAAGCTTTCCCCTGAGAGCAAAATGGCACTGCTAGCTGAAAAAATAACAGATTATGGGCACTCTCAAGACAAAGTAGCATATACTTTGAACTGGGGACATCAAATCAGGTAAGGAAGAAGAGTTCTAGGTCAGAAATTCCTCATCCACTGAACGACAGAACTTCTGTGTTATAATCCAATACTATGTATGAATTTTCAACAATCTGGGTACCTAAATTGTCTATAAGAAAACTTTATGCAGTACTTTTCTGAGGTTTATTTTCTGTAACTTCACTTTTTATTAACCTCAGTGATTCCGAATTAAAGAATCCCTTCAGAGAGTTTTAAGATGATGTTCTCAGGTTACCAAAAGCCAAACTCACAGCCACTGAGTCAGCTTTAACTCATAGTGACCGTATAGGACTGAGTGGAACTGCTCTATATAGTTTCCAAGGAGCATCTGGCAGATTCAAACTGCCAACCTTTTGGTTAGCAGCTGTAGCACTTACCCGCTACGCCACCAGGGTTTCTGTCCAAAAGTTAGAGCAACCTAATTGTTGAGTTCAACAAGCATTTAATGAGGAACTATTTTTCCTGCTAAATCTGAAAGACGTAGAAATGAAAAAGAAACATCCATGCCCTTGAGGAATTTATGTGGAGGTGTTTTTAATATTACATTATACCCTAGCAATGAGAGTTTTATTCTATACTCAAAAAATACAGTGCTTATGTCCCCTCTATCCTGCCTCTAAACTGTGGTGGCATAGTGGTTAAGTGCTACAGCTGCTAACCGGAAGGTTGGCAGTCACATCTACCAGGTGCTCCTTGGAAACTATGGGGTAGTTCTACTCTGTCCTTTAGTGTCTCTATGAGTTGGTATTGACTCAGTGGAAGTGAATTTGGTTGTTTTTTTGTTTTTTGTTGTTTTATCCTGGCTCTGGGCAGGGCTTACCCAGCTGTGCTGACAGAGGGGAGCATGCTGCACCCTGACAGAGCTGGAAAAGCAGGATTGTCCCAGGAAAATAGGGCTGCATTTTGACACCCGGGATTGTGCTGGAATGGGGGATAACTTCCATTGGCATCACAACTGATGCAAGCAAAGTATGAACTGAAGATGAGGCAGCAGAAGTGTCAGGCTTTGAATCCTCTGTTGTCACACTTTTATCATCTTTTTTATTTGTTATTTTTTGTTCATGTAATCAAAGAAAAATTGTTTGTCAGCAAAACTCACTAAAGTTACTGAAAATCCTCTTTAAACATATCCTTTGTTCCCCTAATTTTCTCTCTTACCAGCATCACCAACGGTAGAGAGGAGACTATGTACCTTATGTTTGAAATTGCTTAAGAAGCTGTTTTGTGCCATAAATAATTAGCTTATTCAAGTTCATAGTCATGACTACAGGATGTTGAACAATACACACCTATTGACAGTGGCTGCCAACAGAGTGTTCTTTAAAATAAAAAACAGTAAGATGTAAAGCAAGAAGAGACTCAAGGAAATAATTGACCTTATGCTGAATTTCTTTATAATTAGGCTAAAGGGACTTTGGCTGATGTACATTAGACATTTTTACTTGAAGTATGCATATTTACCTATGGAAAACAATTATTTTTTGATACATTTTGGCAAATGTAATTGCTTTCTGTGTTAAACACATTTTGGCAAAGCAAGCTTGAATTCTAATTTGATTTTTTATTAATTTTTTTTAGTAGCTCAGATAGCTTTCTTCCACATGTTGAACTGAGACATCATCCTTTTCACACAGCTACTAGCTGCCGTGTTTATCATTTCCCCAAGTCTGCCCATTCTGTGGCAAAAAATACTGCTACTCTAACGTGACAATTTTAATTTTTATGACATTCTTTTCCTTCATTCTCCTCCCATCTCTTGGTCAGGATCCAGTTCTATTTCAGAGCTACTCCTTCCCTAAAGAAAGCAGTTAAATTACTCCCTATTCTAGTGAATGGTTCCTTTGTGTCTTTGAGTTCTTGGCGCCTTTGAAGTTTTTCCTCTATTGTTGTGTGTCCGTGTCCCCCCCACCCGCTTCTCTGGCCAGGTTTACTCTGACTCAGGAATCAGTTAAGATGATTCCTCTAGTGACTCTGTCTTAATTATCCAGACTTATCAACGCAAAGAGGAGGTTCTCTTTTGGGAGTATCAGAAGGTAGCTGGTGGACTTAGATGCCATTTAATTTTCCAAAGAATTGCTGAATTCTGGAACCTCTCTTCTGTAAACAGATTAATCTCTTCTATAAGCAAGTACCTGCTTCATCTCACCCGTCCCATGAAACCTTTACTTCAAGGCAGTGTGTGACACTCTGCTCTCTCCTCACTCTCCTGTCACTTTGATTTAGTTTAAATTTGTTTTTCCTGTTTTCAAAAAAGCAACTTAAATCTGAAATATCTTATTCAGTAGGATTGTTAGCCCTATTGTGATATTATCAAGATAGTTTATATTATCTATTCCAAAAAAAAGTAGAGCAAACTTGTTGCAGTCCAGCCCATTCTGACTCCTAAAAATCTGTAGGACAGAGTAGAACTGCCCTATAGTGTTTCCTAGGAGTGGCTAGTGGATTTGAACTGCCAACTGTTAGATTAGCAGACAACTCTTAACCACTGCACCATAAGGGATCCTGTATCTAATATGGAGAAAACAGTGCACAAATGAGTCCCTGGGTGGTGTAAACTGTTAAGCACTTAGCTACTAACTTAAAGGTTGGTGGTTCAAATTCAACCAGAAATACCTCCAGAGAAAGACCTGGTGATCTGCTTCTGAGAGACCCGCAGCCTTAGGAAACCCTGTGCGGTGCAGTTCTACTCCAAGGATCTGGAGAACACTAGAGACAGAGCTAGGGTTTCCTTCTTTGCAAAGAAAGCTCAGTTAGTATAACAGTCCTGATTGCTTTAATGGGGAAAAATAGCTGGACATACTCTTCTCAGCTATTTCCTTGTTCCACTGAGTCTGTCTTCAGGGAACACAATCCATGCTAAGTCTGTATCCTGAGTCTCATTAAGGTAGCTCCTCATTCTTGTAGTAACTGAATGAGGAGTGAGAGTTCTTGTCCTGCCTGATTAGTCAGTTGAAATGAGACAGACTCCACACCATCAGTTACAAGGTGAATAGAAACTGGAAGTTTACTGTTTGGGAAAATAAGGAGCAACATGGGGCCCAGCAGTCAAAACAAAGGGAACTCGGTGCCCCTCCTGAAATAGACTGCTTCCATATTCCAAGATCCAAGAAATTAATGACCAATTGTTTAGTTCTTTGGTTTCATTCTGTGTATGTTATTTAGTGAATATGCATTCTGTTTGAAACTAAAAAAGCAACCTAATTTAGAAGTGAATAAAAATAAATATAGCATCATTACTAACAATCTGTTTCACCTGTTTTCAAATATAAAGGTTTATTATTTAAGATTAGAAAGATAGGGTCACTGTAAGTCAGACCTGACTGGACAGCATAGTTATTATGTGCATGGTTTGATTCCCAGCATTTGTTGACGTTGACCTCATTTCAGACTAAATGGAATCCTTAGTTATTTAACAAATGTTTATAGAGCTCCTCTATATTTCAGACAGTGTTTAAGATGGAGAGGATACAGTAATAAGAAAAATAGTCCAGATTCTTGTCCTTGGAAAGCAAAATCAATGATGGAGAATCAGTATATTGAGTGTCATGTGTTGAAAAGTGGATGTGAAGAACAATGAAGAGAGGTGTGAGGATGGTGATTAACTGGAGGGGTAGATGTTTGTAGACTACTATGTTTATATTGTTGAACTGACCCCTTTATTTTCATGAAATATCCCACTTTATGTTAGGTAATGCTTTTTGTGCCAGTTTGTTGTTCTTTCCTGACTTTAAACTGGGTAGTGTCCCCTTGTTCTGTTTTCAAAACTGTCTCTTGATCTATATACAGATTCCTTGTAAGCACAGTTGTTTTGAAATTCCTGTTCTCTGCAATACTATTCACAATTTTTCCCCATTTATTTTTTTTTTTAAATTATGAGTAGCTGAAAGTTTACTATCCAAGTCAGTTTGCCATATAAAACCCCGAGTACCCACCTCTAACTCTGTCTACTCTCCTTATCCTGTGACAGCACTCTTCCTCTCTTCTCTTTACTTCCAGTATCCACTCAAGCAACACTTGTCCCCTCCTCTCCATCCTGTCCTCTCGCCTGTAGAAAGAAACCAGTTAGACAGCTTTATTTATGCATTAAACTATAAAGTACACATACCACCTGCATCACTCTGTGTCTTATAGTCCAGTCCAGTCTTTGAAGTGTTGCCTTCAGTACTGGTTTCTGCTCGGGGCTAACAGCAAGTTCAGGGGCCGTGTTCTCAGAGGACTCTCCAAGGTTGTCAGATCATCAAGTCTAGTCTTTTAATAGAGTTCTAGGTCTGTGCTCCTCTTTTTCTCTTGCTGTGTCAGGGACTCTACATTGTGTTCCCTGTCAGGACAGTCTTTGGTTGTGGCCAGGCACCACCTAGTTCTGGTCTTCTGCTGATGTAATCTCCAAATCACATGGATCCTTCTGCCCTGGGCTCATTTTCTTTGCTTGTCTTTGATGTTCTTGGTTCTCATCTGCTTCAGGTGCCTTGGGACCAATGATGTTTCTTAGATGGCAGCGCGTTTTAAGACCCCAGGTGCCACTCACCAATATGAAATGCAGAACAATTTCTTAGAAAGACTAGTTATGAAAATTTGACCTCAATGTCCTCTGAAACCATGGTCCCCAGAGCCCTGTCCTTGCTACACTGTCCTTTAAATGTTGAGCTGTATTTAGAAAACATTTTAGCTTATTTAAAAAAAAAAAAATAATACCACTGAGTTGATGCCAACTCATAGTAACCTTATAGGACAGAGTAGAACTGCCCCATAGAGTTATCCAGGGAGTGACTGATGAATTTGTACTGTTGACCTTTGGGTCAATATACTACACCACTACACCACCAGGGTTTCCTTTTAGGTTATTGTATAGTCTAGTTGTCCTGACCTGCTTCCTACTACATGCTTGTGCTGTCACTCCCTTTACCTAACTGAATTCCTATGGACTAATCTATGGTTGAATTCTACAGCTGAAAACCAGAAGGCTGGCAGTTCAAATCTATCAGGTGCTCCTTGGAAATTCTGTAGGGAAGTTCTACTCTGTCTATAGGGTCACTGTGGGTTGGAATCAACTGAACAGCAGTGTGTTTGGTTTTGGGTTATCCAGTTTATGAATAACCTTCTCTCTCCCTCCCTACCCTTGTAGCTATCAAAGAGTATTTTCTTCTGTGCATAAGTCTTTCTTAAGTCCTTATAATAGTGGTCTCATACAATATTTGTCCTTTTGCAGCTGACCAACTTCACTCAGCATAATGTCTTCCAGATGATTGTAGGTTATGAAATGTTTCATAAAATCACTGTTGTTCTTTATCATTGCGTAGTGTTTAATTGTGTGAGTATACTCTAGTTTGTGTATCCATTCGTCTGCTGATGGACACCTAGGTTGATTCCATCTTTTTGCTGTTGTGGATAGTGCTGCAGTAAGCATTCGTGTGCATATATCTGTTTATGTGACAGCCTTGATTTCTCTAGGATATATTCCAAACAGTGGGATTGCTAGATCATATGTGTCATAGATTGAATTGTGTCCCCCCCCTAAAAATATGTGTAGCCGTTTGGCTGAGCAATCATTCCCAATATTTTGATTTTCCGATGTTATATGTCTTAATCTCTGCCTGTGGCTAGTAGATAGAATGATTATGCTAAAAGAGGATTAGGGTGGGACTGCAACACTCTTGCTAAGGGAGTTTCCCAGGAATGTGGCTTGCAACAAATTTTATCCTTTCATCCTACAGAAGATAAGGAGAGGGAAACAAGCAAAGAGTTGGGAACCTCACACCATCAAGAAAGCAACACCAGGAGTTGTGCGCATCCCGTAGACCTGAGGTTTCTGCACCAAGATGTTCCCCGACCAAAGACTGGTGTAACACAAGGACTTTAAGCCTCCAGAGCCGACAAAGCGGGAAAGACTTCCCCTGGAATGGACATCCTGAATTTGGACTTGTAGCCTACTGAGCTGTGTAAAAATAGACTTTTCTCTTTCTAAAGCCATCCACTTTGTGATATTTCTGTTAGAGCAGTACCACATGACTAAAACAATATGGTATTTCTATTTCTAGCTTTTTAAGAAAGCACCAAGTTGCTTTCCAAAAAGGTTGTGACATTTTATGTTCCCACCAGCAGTGTAGAAGAGTTCCAGTCTTTCCACATCCTCTCCAACATTCGTTATTTTGTGTTTCTTGGATTAGTAGCCACTCTTGTTGGGGTGAGATGATATCTCACTGTCATTTTGATTTGGATTTCTCTAATAACTAAGGATTGTGAGCACTTCCTCATGAGTCTTTTGGCTGCCTGAATGTCTTCTTTGGAAAAGTGTCTGTCCATATCCTTTGCTCATTGATTAATTGGGTAATTATCTTTTTCATGTTGATATTTTGTAGTACCTTATAGGATATCAATCAGATATCAATTGGATATCAGTCAGATATATGGTTGCTAAATATTTTTTCCCAGTCTGTAGGCAGTCTTGTTACTCTTGATAAAGTCTTCAAAGAAGCTGTTTGATTTTTAGTAGTTCTCATTTCTTTTCTCTTCCGCTGTTTGTGCATTGTTAATAATATTTTGTGGCCTGTCTAAACCATGTATTAGAGCTTCCAGTGTTATCCTTATTGTCTTCTTCCATAATCTTTATCATTTTAGATTTGACATTTAAGTCTTTAAATCATTTTGAGTTAGATTTTGTGCAAGGTGTGAAATACGAGTCTTGTTTCAATTATTTGCAGATGGATATCCAGTTTCGCCAATATCATTTGTTAAAGGGACTGTTTCTTCTCCAGTTCACGGCCTTTGGGCCTTTGTTAAGTATCAGCTGTTCATAGGTGGATAGTGTTATTTCTGGATTGTCTGTTCTCTTCCATTGGTCTATATGTCTGTTTTTGTACCAGTATCAGGCCTTTTTTTCTATTATGATTGAATGAAAATGTACATTCCCATATAAATTTGCAAGCCCACCTATGTACAGCTCCCACTGCTCTCCCTGCCTAGTGACAGTACACACTTCCTCTCCGCTCCATACATGTCTTATCCTCCAAACAATCACCTATCCCCTCCTCTTCGCCCACTCCCCTGCCTCCAGTAAGAAGTCAGCAGGATGACATCCTATAGATGCATAGAACCATAAAGTGCACACATGTTATGGTCACTCTGTGTCACCAAGTCCAATCCATTCCTGTCTGAAGAGTTGACCTCCATTATGATTTATGGACAGGGGCAGCATTAGTGCCAGAGGCCATACTCCCAGGGGAACCCTGAGGACCCTGGACCATCAATTGTGGCTTTTAGTGGAGATCTCAGGGTGGACCCCTTTTTATTCTTGTGTTGCCAGTGAGACTCAACTTTGTGAGCTCCATCACGGCCAGGCACCATCTGGTTCTTCCAATGTAGTCACCCACTCACGTGGGTCTCTCTGTCTTCTGGATTCTCTTTCTTCCATGTCGTTTTGGTCCCTGGCGATTATCCATTCTTGCTGAGTTGGGACCATTTGCTATACCCTGAGATGGCAGCTTGGCAGCTTTTAAGACCCCAGACACCACCCACCAATGTGGGGTGCAGAGGGCTGTCTTAGCAAAATGCTAGTTGTGCCAGTTGGCCTCATCTTCCCCAGTACCAGGCTTTTTTGACTACTGTAGCAGTGTAATAGGTTCTTAGGATGGGTGGTGTGAGGCCTCCAGCTGTATTCCTCCTTTTCAGTAGTGCTTCACTTCTCCAGGGTTTCTTCCTTTTCCAAACAAAGTTGGTGATTATTTCTCCATCTCATTAAAAAATGACACTGGAATTTGTATTGGGATTGCATTGTATGTATAGATTGCTTTGGATGTAATAGATGCTTTCACAACTTTAAACTAAGTCTTCTGTCCATGAGCAAGGTAAGTTTCTCCGCTTATGTAAGTTTCTTTCGGTTTCTTGCAGTAGGGTCTTGTAGTTTTCTTTGTATAGGTCTCTTACATCTCTGGTTAGATTTATTCTTAGATATTTTGTCTTCTTGGGGGCTATTCTGAATGGTATTCATTTGGTGATTTCCCTTCTGATGCTCTTTGTTGGTGTAAAGAAATCCCACTGACTTATATGTTTACCTTGTATCCTGCTACTATGCTCAACTCTTCTCATAATTTTTTATAAGGTAAACATCTTTCTGGCATTCTCTGCTTTCAGCCAAGATCCATTTGACATCAAAACTGATATCCCTGGTACTGTGTCCTCTTCAGAATCCAGCTTACTTTTCTCCCAGTTCCCTTTCAATGTAATGTTGCAGTTGCTTTTGAGTTGTCTTGAGCAAAATTTTACTTATATTTGGTATTAATGATATTGTTTGATAATTTCTGTATTTGGTTGAATCAACCTTCTTGGGAATACACGTAAATATGGATCTCTTCCAGTTGATGGGCCAGGTTGCTAGCTGTCTTCCAAATTTCTTGGTATAGATGATTGAGCATTTCTAGTGTTGAAACATATCAGTTGACAGTTCATCAATTCTTGGAGCCTTTTTTTTTATTTTGCCGGTGCCTTCAACACAAGTTCAGCTTCCTTTAGTACCATCAGTTCCTATGCTACCTCTTGCAATGGTTGAACATTCACCAGTTCTTTCTGGTACAATGACTGTGTATTCCTTCCATCTTCTTTTGGTACTCCCTGAGTCATTTAATATTTTCCCTGTAGAACCATTCACTATTACAGCTTCAGGTTTAAATTATTTCTTCAGTTCTTTCTGCTTGAGAAATGCAGAGTGTGTTCTTCCCTTTTGGTTTTCTATTTCTAGCTCTTTGTGCATGTCATTATAACATTTTGCTTCTAGAGCTGCGTTTTGAAATTTTCTGTCCAGTTCTCTTACTTTGTCATTCCTCTCCTTTGCTTTAGCTACTCAAGAGCAAGTTTTAGAGTCTCTTCTGATGTCCAATTTGGTCTTTTCTTTCTTTCCTGTCTTTTTAATGACCCCGTGCTTTCTTCATAGATGATGTCTTTGATGTTATTCCACAATTCATGTGGTCTTTGGTCATTAGTATTCAATGCATAAATCTGTTCTTAAACTCGGGTGGGATATACTCAAGGTTGTACTTTGGTTCTTGTAGACTTGTTCTAATTTTCATTAGTTTTAATTTAAACTTGCATATGAGCAATTGATAGTCTATGCTGCAGTCAGTATCTATTCTTGTTCTGACTGCTGATATACAGCTCTTCCGTTGTCTCTTTCCACAGATGTAGTTGATTTGATTGCTGTTCATTGTCTGTCAAGGTGTATGTATATAGCCACCATTTATATTGTTGAAAAAAGATATTTATAGTGAAAAAGTCATTCATCTTGCAAAATTTTATCATTTGATCACTGGCATCAATTCTGTCACCAAGGCTTTATTTTCCAGCTACCAATCCTTTGTTTCTAACTTTGCATTCCAATCACCAGTAATTATCAGTGCATCCTGATTATATGGTTGATCGATTTCAGACTGCTGAAGCTGGTAAAAATCTTCAAATTCTTCATCTTCGGCCTTAGTGGTTAGTGCATAAATTTAAATAATAGTCATTATTAACTGGCCTTCCTTGTAGGCATTGTCCTATCACTGACAGTGTTGTTCTTGAAATGTTCTCTTTGATTATAAATGTAACACTGTTTCTCTTCAAGTTGTCATTCCTGGCATAATAGACCATAAGACTATCTGATTCATAATGGCCAGTACCAGTCCATTTCAGCTCACCAAGGCCTAAGATACCAATATTCCGCTTCATTTTTGATGATTTCCAATTTTCCCAGATTCATACTTCATACATTCCAGGTTCTGATTATTAATAGATGTTTGCAGCTGTTTCTTCTCATTTTGTGTTGTGCCAAATCTACAAAGGAAGGCCTGAAAGTTTTACACCATTCATGTCATTAAAGCCAACTCTGAGAAGGCAGCTCTTCCTCCATCATCTTTTGAGCGCCTTCCAACCTAGGAGGCTCATTTGCCAGCGCTGTATCTGACAATGTTGCTATTCATAAGGATTTCACTGGCTAGTTCTTTTCAGAAGTGCTCTTCCAGGGCCTTCTTCCTAGTCTGTCTTAGTTTGAAAGCTCAGCTAAAACCTGTCCTCCGTGGTCTCTGAATACTGGTAGCATAGCTTCCAGCATCACAGCAGCATGCAAGCCCCCACAGTACAACAAACTGATGGACAAGTGGGGATGTGCTGGTTTACTCTATATTATATTAATGTATCTACTCTAGCTTTTTAAAATTTACTAAAACCCAATGCTGTCGAGTCAAACTCAACTTACCACGACGCTATAGGACGGGGTAGAACTACTTCAAAGAGTTTCCAAGGAGTGCTTTGCAGATTTGAACTGTCAACCTTCTGGTTAGCAGAACCCCTTGGGTTTCCTTGAAAGTTACCATACACCTTTTTTTTTCCATTCTTTGTCTTTTAATCTGTGTATTTATATATAGTGTTTTTTTCTCATAGATAGTGTATAGTCCTTATTTATTTTAAAATCCAGACTCTGTCTTTGTCTTTTAATTGGAACATTTATTTCACTTATATTTAGTATAATTATTTATGTAGTTTGAGAATAGTATCTTGTTATTTTTCTGTTTGTCTTTTTTTTTGTGTTGTTTATTTTGCCTTATTTTCAATCAGGTGTTTTTAGTATTCTCTTTTGGCAACTTTTGGCTTATTGGCTATACACCTTAATTTAAATGTTTTGGTGCTTGCTTTAGGATTTAAAAATGCAGCCTTAATTTATCACAGTCGACTCGATGGCACTTGGCTTTAGCTCCAAATAATGTTAGACTATCACTTCATACATACTGTAAGAGGTTTACAACAAGACATTTCTATTCCCTTACTCTTTCTTTGTGCTGTTATTGTTATGCCTTTTAGTACTAAGTATGTTATAAATCTCATACTGTATTATTAAACATGCTTTAAACAGTTAATAATCTCTTAAGAAGTATTTTAGAAGTGAAAAAACTCTTTTTTACCAACACATACTGTACTGTTTCTGGTATTTTTTTGTTTAGATGTGCATTTCCTTTAACATTTCATGAAATATAGGCTAACTGGCCATAAGGTACTTCACTTGTTTGTCTAAAATGGCCTTTATATATCACTTTCAATTTTGCAAATATTTGCACTGGACGTATGCTTCTAGGATAGTAAGTTATTTTTTCTTCAGCATTTCAGAAATGTGCCATTGTCTTCTGGTTTGTATTGTTTCAAATGAGATTATTTTGATGAGGTATTTATTACTGTTGTTCCCATATATGTTATGTGATTATAGTTTTTAAGATTTTTTCCTTAAGTAGTTTCATTATAATCCTTAATGGGTTTGTCATTGCTTTATCTTCTTTTGGATAGTTACAGAAATTTTCAATTTGTTGGTTTGTGTATTTTTTATTACACCTAGAAAATTTTTTTGGTGATTATTCTATTTAGTATTTTTATACATAATTTTTCTTTCTGGGACTGCAATTATATGCATGTGTTGGGTAAAGATCTAGTTAACATTTTTATACTTTTTACCTCTGTGTTTTAAGTTGGATAATTTCTGCGGCCCTGTTCTGAAGTTCATGATTCTTTCCTCAGCAGACACTCAACTGCTGTTACTCACATTTAGTGAGGTTTTTCTGTTTCTTTCAAAATGTATTTTTCAGTTCTAGATGTTCCATTTGGTTCTTTTCAAGTTTTCATTTCTCTGTTTAGATTCCCAATTTGTTCCCTCATTATGGTCTCATTTTCTTTAAATAGTTGAACATATTTGTAACCCTTTTTTATAGTTCTTGTCTGCTAATTTCATCATCTTTGGCATTTGGGGTTTATTCACATAGATTTATTTTTTTCTCGTTATAGGTCATATTTTCCTGTCATTGCATGTTTCATATTTTTTGTTTGAATGTTATATATTGTAAATTCCACATTGTTGAGTAAGTTGTTTAATGTATTCCTTCAAAAAATGTTGAGTTTTGTTCTGCCAAGCAGTTAATTTACTTGTGGGTCAGTTTGATGCTTTCAAATCTGTGTTTAAGCTTTATTTAAATGACTCTAAAGTTACTTTACTTTAGTGCTAAATTTCTAAGACTTGACATTCTAGGGTCTCCAGTGAATTGTCCAGGTGGTTAACAAGGTCTCTTCATTATCTTTGGTCAAAACTCAAAAACTCAAATGTCTCTTGCTCTGCGTGATGTTTGTTAGGCTCACAGCACATTCATGTATGCTTTTTCCTGATAACGTTCTTTTGCTCAGCCTCCTGGACTCTTATTCTTTCTGTCTTGCTCTTTTTGTTGTTCTTCAGATGAAGGTTTACAGAACAAATTAGTTTCTCATTAAATAACTAATACACATTGTTTTGTGACATTAGTTGCTGGCCCTGAAACATGGCAATACTTGTTCCATCTCAGACTTGGAGTCTGCATTTCCAGCTTTCCCTTCTCCTGCCTTCTCATCCCTGGCCCTGCCCTGGTGTGCCCCTTTACTCTCATTTTGTTTTACGGTCCTGTCTAAGGATGAACTTTAGGAATGACGTTGGTATTGAGTTAAAAGAGTATCCTAGGGCGATACTCACAGGGTTGCTGCAGTCTGTCAGACCAGTAAGGCTTTTTTTCTGAAACAGAATTTTGTTCTACAGTTTTTCCTCACCTGTCAGGCATACTATGTTGTAATCCCTGTCAGATCAGTTGGTGATGGTAGCTGGACACCATCTAGTTGCGCTGGACTCAGTCTGGTGGAGGCTGTAAGAGTTGAGGTCCATTAGTCTCCTTTGGACTGTGTCCCTTGTATCTTCGGTGAGCTTCATTCTCCCTTGTACCAGACAGGGTGGGAACAGTAGAGTATCTTAAATGGCCACTTACAAGCTTTAAAGAACCTAGATGCTCCTCACTGAAGCAGGGTGTGGATTGAATTGTGTCTCCCAAAATATGTGTGTAGCAATTTGTCTGGGTTGTGATTTCCTGTATTGTGTGATGTTCCTAAATACTGTAAAACCTACCACTATAATGTTAATGAGAGAGAAAAGGCCTGCAATTGGGTTGGTAGGGCAGGACCCAAACTGTAAGATTGTATTTTGCCTTGAGGCAATGTCCTGAGTTACAAAGGAAAAGGAAGTAGACCAGAGAGATGGGGACCTCATACCACCAAGTAGCAGTGCCAGGAGTAGAGCACATCCTTTGAAAAGGACTCATGGTCTCTGCTCTTCAGAAGCTCCATTCCAGGGGAAGACTGACAATGCAGACCTTCCTCCAGTACCGGTAGAGTAAGCCATTCCCTGGAGCTGACACCCTGAATTTGGGCTTGTAGTCAGCTGGGCTATGATGCAATAAGATTGCTCTTTTTAAAGCCATCCATTTGTGATATTTCTGTTATAGCTGTACTAGATGACTAAGACAATGGATGTAGAACACTTTTTTTTTATAAACTATTATGCCAATTGACTAGATATTCCTTGATATCCATGGTCCCCAGCTCTTAAGTCCAGAAATACGATCCTTCAGGGTATTTGGATGTGTCTGAAACTTCTGTGACCTTGCATTGGTCAGGTTCCACTGAATTAACCAGAATTATGTACTGTCCTATACTTTCAAAGTTAAAACTTCGATTTTGTATTAGTGTCCCCCCACCATGCTTCTTCACCCCTTAGTAACCATATAAAATTTTTTCTTGCTATGTGTAAACCTTTTCATAAGTTTTTGTAATAGTAGTTTCATATAGTATTTGTCCTTTTGTGACTGACTTATGCTCGGTTTAATGCCCTTTGGATTCATCCATGTTGTGAGATGTTTCACAGATTCATTGTTCTTTATTGCTGTATGGTGTTACATTGTGTGGATATAGCATTGTTTTATCCATTCATCTGTTGATGAGCACTTAGGTTGTTGCCATCTTTTGGCTGTTGTGGATAATGATATAGTGAACTTGAGTGTGCCCATATTTAATTGTGTGCTGGCTGTTATATATTATTTCACTAGGATATATCCCTAGGAGTAGGATTGGTAGATCACATGGTATTTCTATTTCTGGCTTTCTAAAGAAGTGTCATATTGTTTTTCAAAATGATTGTACCGTTTTGTATTCTCACGTATAATGTATAAGAGTTCTAATCTCCTAATAACCTTGCAAACATTTGTGATTTTCTTTTTCCTTTTTTTATTTCTGGATTAGTACCAGAAATGTCAGGGTGTGATGTTACCTCACTGTAGATTTGATTTGCATTTCTCTAATGACTAATGATATCTAACATTTCTTCATATGTCTGTTAGCTACCTGAATGTATTCTTTGGAGAAATATCTGTTCATATCCTTCACTCATTTTTAAATTGGATTATTTGTCTTTCTGTTGTAGAGATCCTGGATTTTCCTAAAGCTTTTAGAGAGTAGAACTTTGTTGGCACAGATATTTAATTTTTAGAAGATCCCTGTAATCTAGCTTATCTTCTGGCATTCTGTATTGTTAGTTACGGATCACATACTATTTATGCCATGTGTTAAAGCCTCCAGTATTGACTTTATTTTCCTATGATCTTTTTAGCTTTTAGTTCTATGTTTAGGTATTTGATCCATTTTGAATTAGTTTTGTGTATGGTGTAAGGTGTGGGTCCTGTTTCATTTTTTACAGAAGCACATCCAGTTTTGCCAGTTTTTGTTAAAAAGGCTGTCTTTTCCCCCATTTAATAGGTTTTTGGGTCGTTGTCAAAGCTCAGGTGACCACAAGTGGATGGATTTACATTTGGGTTCTCAATTCTGTTCCTCTAGTCAATTTGTTGTTGTGCCAGTACTAGGCCATTTTGACTGTTGTAGCTACGTGGTAGGTGCTGAAGTGAGCCTGTGTAAGTCTTCCTACTTTATTCTTTTTCAAGTTCTTTATTTATCTGGGGTCTCTTTCATTTCCATATAAAGTTAATGATCAGTTTTTCCATCATGTTAAAAAATATTGGTGTTTGGATCTGGATTGCCTTGTATTTGTAGAATATTTTGGGTAGAACTGACATTTTCACAATGTGGAATCTTCCTATCCATGAGCATGATACAATTTTCTCTTCATGTAGGGCTCTTGGTTTCTTTCAGTAGTGTTTTGTAGTTTTGTTTGTATAGATCAATTTTATATTTACTGAAACTTTATGTTTTTCCGCTTTATTTTAATGTTCAGGTTTGTTAACTTGCCTTTGTCCTTGCCTTGAAGTTATACCTATCTTCCGAAGCTTAAAGCAATATTTTATTACTTGATTAATGCTTTGACTTTCTCTTCACTTGTAAGTTCTATACCTATGCCATTTATTCCATCTATTATTATTCTGGTGTTACTTTCACTTACAAATTGACCTCTGCTTCTCTGTTATAAATTTTTTAGTTGTGTTTTATTTTTGTGAGTTCATCATTTTGATTGACATCTAGCATGTGCTCTCTCATGTCCTTGATTCAGACGGTTGTCTGAAATTGCTGATTCTTTATACAAGGTTTTCATTTAATAATTCTTGTTAGTTTGCTTTGGTTTTAACATATTCCCTTAATTTTTGTTTACTTGGAAGTGTCCTAATTTCATCATCAATTTTGAACAAGAATTTTGCAGGATATATTGATTGGCAGTTTTCCTTCTGAGATTTTATATATGTCAGGCCTTCTTGACCACATAGTTGCTGCCAAGAAATCATAGTCTTAACTGTTTCTGCTTTGTATGTGACTCTTCATTTTTCTCAATGAAAAATGGCTTTACTGAGTATGATTATGATATGTCTTGATGCCTTTTATTTTATTTTACTTTTGTCTTATTTTCCTGGCTGGAATCTCCAGTATAATGTTGAATAGCAGTGGTAAGAATAGGCATACCTGGTATTGTTCATGGTCTCAAAGGGAAGGCAGTTGGTCTTTCACAATTAAGTATGATGTTAGCTGTAAATTTTTGCTAATGCTCTTTATCAGCTTGAGGAAATGCTTTTCTGTTTGTAATTTCTCAGGTGTCTTCATCATGAAAGGATGTTAAATTTTTGTCAAATGCTTTTTGGTTTCTTGCATTTGTTGAGATGACCATGCATTTCTTTTTTTATGTACCCTGTTAATGTGATGTAGCATCTTGATTGATTTTCTAATATTCAACAAAGCTGGCATTCCTAAGAAAAATTCCACATAGCCATGGTTTATAACCTTTCTAAATGTTACTGAATTCAGTTTCCAAGTACTTGTTAAATGAGTTTTTATGTCTATATTCATAAAGGATATTGGCTTGTAGTTTTCTTTTTTGGTAATGTGTTTGTCTAGTTAGGTTATTAGAGTAATACAACCAGGCCAAGAGCCACTGAGTCAGAGTAATACTAGTGTACTGAACTGAGTTAGGAAGTGCTTTCACCTTTTCTTTTTTTTTGGTAAGAATTTGTGTTGATTTTCTTTAAGCATTTGGTAAATTTTGGCGATGAGTATCTCATGCTTGTATTATTCTTTACAGGAAGTTTTTTTGATTACTAGTTTAGCTTCTTCACTATTATAGACTGTTACGGACTGAACTGTGTACCCTAAAAGAACACGTTGCAGTCATAATCCCTGCACCTGTGAATGTCACCTTGTTTGTGGAAATAGTCTTTACTGGAAAACTTTATCAGTTAAGCCATGCTGGAGTATATAGCATGTCTTAGTCCTAATCCCTTCTGAGTGCTGTACTATGAAAAAGGGAAAAAAGACAGAGTGACACGCAGAAGAGAGACACCGTGTGAAGACCCACCTTTAAGCAGCAAAGGTTGCTAAGAATTCTTGGCATTCACCAGAATCTAGGAGAGATGCATGAAACTGTTCCTTTGTTAAAGACCCTAGAAGGAATCAACATCATTAGTATCCTGATTTGGACTTGCAACTTCCAAAACTGTGATGAAATAAAAGTGAAAAACACCAGATGTAAAAGTGTGTGTTAATAGAAGAGAGTGGGATAAGTTTGCAAGTGTGAAAATCTTAAAATAAAAACAGAGTTTTTCCATTTAGTTAATAGAATATATTTTAAAAATAGAGTGCTCCAATATGATAAAATAATGCATAATTAACTCAGACAGTATAGAGGTGACAGAACAAACAAGGGTCAGGTTGAAAGTGTTCTAAAGAGAGATAAGTTATAAAGGACGGAAAGTTAAAACTACAGAATTTTCAGAGGTAGAAAGGATTTTGTAGACAACGTCTTGTTGAACATGTTCCTTTTATAGAAGGAATGAGATGTAGAGAGGTGAAAACACTTGACCAAAGTTACATATAGAAGAATGAAACTAAAATTTAGTACTTTAGACTTCTGGCTTATAATTTTTACTCTTCGCCCTTCTTTCAGAACCCACATGTATAACAATGACTAGCATCCTGATAGGGTATGGCTTGTAACTAATTTACCATAAAATTTTTCAGGAGCAATTTATCCAGAAGCCTATAATTCTGTTGCAATTAGTCTTTAGCATTTTCTTATTCTTTATCATTTTCTTTCTCTCTCTTTTCTTCTTCTCCTTCAATAAAGACTTTCTTATTCATTGAGAAAGCACTATAGGTTATATACACTTCTCTGGCTAGTAGGGATACACTCATAAATAAGTCACAGCCATTACCTTAAACCACATTGCAGCCAAGTGAAAGAAACAGCTGTTTAAACCCAAGAATTACTCAATAACGTGGTAAGTAGTGTGTCTCTAGCAAGGACCAAACACTGAAGAAGCATGGGAGAGTCTGGAAACACTTAAATAAGTAACCCACATTTTAACTGATTCAGGAAACATTTTATAAATGATTAAAGGGCTGATGATGAGGCAGAGCAAGGCCAAATAGGCAGAACAGCAATATGGACACAACTTGGAGTGATGTCCAGGCCTGATGTGTTTCTTTGTGATTTACAGAGGAGGTTAAAGATGGCAGTAATGAGAGATATGGTTGGTGAGATCAGATTAGGCCTGCCTGAGTTGTGAGGGTTACTATAATCTCAAGTAAAAATTGTTGTGGTCACTGTACTCCTGCAAGGCTGAGGCCTTAAATCCAGCACAGCTTCTTTGAGTGTTAGCAGTTTTGCATGTAGCAGAAAAGAATCTTCTTTGCTAAGCCTGTACTCCCTACTTTTAGGTAACCTATGTTTAGCTAGTATAAATGAGGGTACAAAGGTCTTACCCCTTCCTACAAGATGTGTCCAGTTCCAGGGTGACCCTGGCATCTATTGAGGCCCTTGTTGGGGCTGTCTTGCCCAGTCCTGTTTGCCTCACTCTCCAACAAATGCTTAATACCCAATACACAGTCTGCACATAAACCCTTGTTTCAATTTCCTCGGGAATCTGACCCAAGGTAGAAGTTACTTTCTATCAGTAAAACATTTTAAAAATCTTTTCTTAACTGTTTATACTTTTTATATTCTAATTACATGTATTAAGGAAAAACGTAAGTAAAATTAAGAACCTTGTGATAAAAAGCAAATGCCAAGCCATAAATAAACATAAGTTCTAATTTTTTTCCTATATGCCAATGAATCATTTGCACACTCACTGGCTGTGCAACAGTCTCTGCTGTTCTTGGTAACAGGAAGCTATGGTAGAAAGAATAATGACCCTCCATAATATTCATTTCCTAATTGCTGGACTCCGTGAATATGTTTAGAAGCCTTGGTGATGCAGTGATTAAGAGCTAGTACAGTTAACCAAAAGGTCAGCAATTTGATTCTACCAGCTACTCCTTGGAAACCTTGGGGCAGTTCTGCTCTGTCCTGTGGGACTGCTATGAGTTGTTGTGGACTTGACAGCAGTGAATTTTTAGTTTGATCTTTTTTTGTGTGAATATGATTAGTTGACAAGGCAAAGAGGAATTAAGGTTGCAGAAGGAATTATGGTTGCTAATCAGCTAACTTTAAATTAAGAAGATTATCTTGGATTATTTGAATGGGTTCAATATAACTGCAAGGGTCCTTAAGAGGATGAGAAGGAAAAACAAAACAGAACAAAGGGTAGGAGTGATACCATGTGAGAACTGCTGAACTCCAGCATTGCTGGCTTTGATGATGGAAGAAAGGTCTACGGCGAAGGAATGCAGTGGCCACTCAAAGCTGGAAAAGGCAAGGAAATAGAATGTGCCCCTGCAGACTGGAGAAGAAACTAGCCTTGACAGCACCTGGATTTTAGCACAGTGAGTCCATGTTGATTTCTACACTATAGGAATGGAAGAAAATTAATTGGTGTTATTTTCAGCTATTTTTAAAAGTGGTTTGTTACAGCAACAATATAAAACTAATACACAAGCCAAGAAAAGTTTTAAGCAAAGAAAAAGCCTGATCAAATGTTTTTGTTCTGGGAAAGATAACTCTGGTGCTGATGGGGACATTGTGTGGATATGCAGGGAGTCCCGCTGCCAAGCAGGAGTTTGAGAGCCGAACTGGGTCTACATAGCATTAAGAATGAAAAAGAATGCACAGAGATAGAAGATATTTTTAGAGAGAAACCAAATAGGTAATTAAGAACAATTTAATACTTTTTAATTTGTTATCTGTCATGGATTGATTGGTGTCTCCCCAAAATATGTGTAGCCATGTGGCTGGGCCATGATTGCGCGTATTCTGTGACTGTCTTCCATTTTGTGAATTTCCTATGCTGTATGTTAAAGTATTAGGGTGGGGCTGCAAATCCCTTCATGGGATCATCTCCCTGCTCCACTGTAAAGGGAGTTTCCCTGGAGTATGGCTTGCCCCACCCTTCATCCTTTCATACTACAAGAAATAAAGGAGAGCAAGCAGAGTATTGTGAACCTCATACCATTAAGAAAGCAGCACTGGGAGAAGAGCGCGTCCTTTAGAGCTGAGGTTCCTGTGCCACACTGATCCCTAGACAAAGACTGATGCAGTACTGGGCTTTCGTCCAGAGCCGACAAGGAGGAAAGTCTTTCCCTAGAGGGGACATCCTGAATTGGGACTTACAGCCTACCAGACTTTGTAAGAATAAACCATCCTTTGTTAAAGCCATCCACTCTGTGTTATTTCTGTTAGAGTGGCGCTAGCTGACTAAAACATCATCATCTATCACTGGTTTTCTGCAAGAATGAAAACTTCAGAACTGCTCTAGTTAAAAGGAGAGTCTTTTAATAAAGAATGCTCAGGTCTAGCAAAAAACAAATGCTGGAGAGGCTGTAGAGAAATTGGAACTCTCCTATACTGTTGGTGGGATTGCAAAATGGTGCAACCTCTTTGGAAAGCAATCTGGTGCTTCTTTAAAAAGCTGAATATAGATATACCATTTGACCCAGTAATTCCACTGCTTGGAATATGCTACAGAATCTAGGCCGTTCACACCAACTGATGCATGCCCATAAATTTTTATTGCAGCACAGTCCACAATAGCAAAAAATGGAATCAACCCAGATGCCCAACAACAGAGGAATGGATAGGTAAACTATGGTATATATACTCAATGGAACACTATGCAATGATAAAGAACAAAAATGATTTTAGGCAACATCTCGTAACCTGGTTACAATTGGAGGACATTATGCTGAGTGAAAGTAGTCAGCGACAAAAGAACAAATATTGTATGAGACCCCTACAATAAGAACTTCAAAACAGACTCATGCATGGAAGACTCTTCGGTGGCTGCAAGGGTGGGGAGGGAGGGAGGGCGAGGGGGTGGTTTAGATTAGACAGTTGATAGAAATTTGGTTGGTGAAATCTAATGTGTGACAGCACACATTAGAAAGAAGATTAATATGAACTGAACTTCAACATAACATGGTTACTCCTCCCATCTTAACCCAGTATTACAAGGACAGAGTAACTGGGGCAGGGGGCTGGGCACACGCTCTCAGGGGAAATGGAGGCCAATTGGCACAACTAGCATGTTGCTAAGAGAGCCATCTGCACCCCACATTGGTGAGTGGTGTCTGGAGTCATAGAAGCTGTCAAGCTGCCATCTGAGGGTACAGCAAATGGTCCCAACTCAGCAGGAATGGATGATCACCAAGGACCACAACAACACGGGGGAAAGAGCACCTAGAAGACAAAGAGACCCACGTGAGTGGGTGACTAAATCGAACTGTGACCAGAAGAACCAGATGGTGCCCACCAGGGATAGCTGTGATGGAGCTCACAAAATTGAGTCTCACTGGCAACACAAGAATAAAAAGGGGTGCACCCAGAATTCTCCACTAAAAGACTGCAATTGATGGTCCAGGGTCCTCGGAGTTTCCCTGGGAGCATGACCCCTGGCCCTGATGCTGTCCCTGTCCATAAATCATAATGGAGGTCAACTCTTTGGACAGGAATGGACTGGACTTAGTGACACAGAGTGACCGTATCAGGTGCGCACTTTATGGTTTTATGCATGTATAGGATGTTGTCATGCTGACCTCTTACTGGAGGCAGGTGAGTCGGTAGAGAGGAGGAGACAGGAGACTGCTGGGAGGATAAGACATGTATGGAGCAGAGAGGAAGAGTGTGCTGTCACCAGGTAGGGACAGTAGCTGCATATAGGTGAGCATGCAAATTTATATGGGAATTTGCATTTTTTTCAATCATAATAATAATAAAAAGAAAAGAATGTTCTGGGCTAAAATGGTATAAAATAAGATTGCAATCTTGTCCCTTTTTCCCCCTTGTAATGTTGTAATCTATCATGCATATGTAACAGTATATATGAAGTCATTGCACTGTTAAGCATAAAGTGAAAGCCCATGTACTGAAGTCTCAGCTAAAACAATAGAATGCTACCAATAATTTGAAGGCCCTATGTGCCTCTGCTCCAAACTACCATCTCATATCACCTCTAGATAGGAGTAGCTCAGACAACCTCGTGTATATATTTAAGCCAAGAAGCACATTCTTCAACAGCATCACTCTGTGTCTTATAGTCCAGTCCAATCTCTGTCTGAAGAGTTTGCTTTTGTACTGGTTTCAGCTCTGGGCCAACAGAAAGTCCTGTGGCCGTGTCCTCAGGGGACTTCCAGTCTGACAGACTATCAGCTGTGGTCTTTTAATAGAGTTTTGGTTCGGCACACCCTTTTTTCTCCCACAACGTCAGAGCAGTCAGTGGTAGCCAGGCACCATCTAGTTCTTCTGGTCTCATGCTAATGTAGTCTCTGGATCATATGGCACCTTTTGTCTGCTGGGCTCATATTTTCCTCATCTTTGATCTCCTTCATAATCCTCTGCTCTAGGTAGATAGGGACCATTTGATGCTACATAGATGACAGCTTGTTAGCTTTTAGACCCCAGGTGCCACTCACTAAAGTAGTATGCAGAACATTTTCCTAAAAGAATTTAGTTGTGCCGATTAGCCTGGATTACCCTGAAACTGTGGTTTCCAGACCCCTGACCCTGCTCCTCTGCCTTTCAGGATGTTGAGTTGTATTTAGAAAATGTTTTAGCTTTCGGTGTTGGCTAGTTGTGCTAACCTCGTATCTATTGCATGCTGTCATTTCCTTCACCTAACCCAATTCTAGTCTACTATCTTATCTATGATAGCTGTTCTCCCTCCCCACCCTTGTAACCATGAAAGATTATTTTCCTCTGGACTTAAACTTTTTCTGAAGTTCTTATAATAATGGTCTCATACAGTCTTTGTCCTTTTTCAAATGACTAATTTCACTCAGCATGATGTTTTTCAGATGACTGTATGTTATGAGATGTTTCCTAAGACTGTCATTGTTCTTTATCATTGCATAATATTCCATTGTGTGAATATACCATAGTTTATGTGTTCATCTGTTGATAGGCAGCTAGGTTGATTCCATCTTTTTTCACTATTGTGAGTAGTGCTGCCATAAACATTAATGTGCGTGTATTTGTTTATGTGACAGCCCTTACTTATCTAGGGTATATTCTAAGAAGTGGAATTGCTGGATCCTATGGTATTTCTATTTCTAGCTTTTGAAGAAAGCACGAATAGTTTTCCAAAGTGGTAATATACTAGTCTACATTCCCACCAGTAGTGTAGACTAATGGCAGCCTTGTTGGGGTGAGATGGTATCTCATTGTAGTTTTTATTTGGATTTCTCTAATAGTTAATGATAGTTAGCATTTCCTTATGTATCTGTTATCATCCTGAATGTCCTCTTTGGTGTCCTGTCTGTTTATATCCTTTGCCCATTTTTTAATTGAGTTATTTGTATTTTTCTTGTTGAAGTCTTGCAGTACCTCATAGATTATGGAATTAGATGCCTATCAGATTCATAGTAGCCAAAATTGTCGTCACAGTCTCTAGGTAGTCTTTATTCTTGTGGTGAAGTCTTTAGATGAGCGTAAGTGTTTAACCTTAGGAGTTCTCATTTATCTATTTTTTTCTTCTGGCACTTATGCATTGTCAGTAATATTTTGCAGTCTGTTTATGCCCTATGTTAGGGCTTCAAGGATTGTCCCTACTTTTTCTTTCCATGATCTTGATTGTTTCAGATTTTATATTTAGGTCTTGGATCCATTCTGAGTTAGTTTTTATGCATGGTGTGAGATATGGGTCTTGTTTCACTTTTTTTGCAGGTGGATACCCAGTTCTGCCAACACCATTTGTTACAGAGACTGTCTTTTCCCAAGTTCATGGCCTTTGGACTTTTGCAAATATCAACTGCTCCTAAGTGGATGATGTTATATCTGGATTCTCAGTTGTGTCCCTTTGATCTATGTATCTATTTTTGTAGCCATACCAGGCTGTTTTGACTACCTTGACAGTGTAATAGGTTCCAAAGTCAGGTAGAGTGAGGCCTCTCGTTTTGTTCTTGTTCTTCAGTAATGCTTTATTCATTCAGAGCTTCTTCTCTTTCCATATGAAGTGAGTGATTTACTTCTCCATCTTACTAAAATATATCACTGAAATTTGTATTGGTTTACTTTCACAATTTTGAATTTTCCTATTCATGAGCAAGGAAAGTTTCTCCACTTAAAGTAGTCACTTTTGCTCTTGGGCGGTAGAATCCTGTAATTTTCTCAGTGTAGGTCTTTTCTGGTTACATTTGTTCCTATGTATCTTACCTTCTTCAGGGCTATTGTGAATGGTATTGATTTGGTGATTACCTCTTTGGTGGTCTCTTTGGTATAAAGGAATCTGATATATTTATGTTTATCTTGTATTCTGAGACTTTGCAGAACTCCTGTTATCTCCAGTAGCTTTTTGGTGGATTCTTTAGAATTTACTCTGTAAAATCACATTATCTGTGAATACAGATACTTTTACTTCTTCCTTACCAACATGGATGCCCTTTGTTTCTTTGTCTCGCCTGATTGCTCTGACTAGAGCATCCAGGACATTGTTGAATGAGAGTGGTCTAGTTCCTGTTCTCAAGGGGAATGCTTTTGGACTCTCTTCATTTAGGGTGATGTTGGCTGTTGGCTTTGCATAGATGCCCCACATTATGTTGAATAATTTCCCTTCTATTCCTATTTTGCTCCGAGTTTTTAATATGAATGGGTGTTGGACTTTGTCAAATACCTTTTTTGGTATCAATAGCTGAAGTCAAATGGTTCTTGTCTTTTGTTTTATTTAGTGGTTGGTTACTTTCTTTTCCCGATATTGAACTATCCCTGCATCCCTGTTATGAATGCCACTTAGTTATAATGAATTATTTTTTATTCGGCTGTTGAATTCTATTGGCAAGTAATTTGTTGAGGATTTTTGCATCTAAATTCATGAGATACATTGGTCTGTAATTTTGTTTTTGTTTTGTTGTGTTGTGCTGTCTTTACCTGGTTTGGGTATCAGGGTTATGTTGGCCTCATAGAGTGAATTTGGGAGTATTTCATCTTTTCCTGTGTTTGGGAGTACCTTTAGTAATAGTGATGTTAACTCTTCTCTAAACATTTGGTAGAGTGCCCCAGTGAAGTCGTCAAGGCCAGAGCTTTTTTAGTTGTGAGCTTTAAATTATCTTTTCATTCTTTTCTTTCAGAATGGATTTATCTAATTGTTCTACTTCTATTTGTACTAGTTTGGTAGTTAGTGTGCTTCTAGAAATTTTATTAGAGTACACTTTTTTTTAATAGTGTGCTGTTATGATTCTTTTAATTTTAGTTGGGTATGTTGTGATAGCATCTATGTCCCTTCTTGTCTGAGTTATCTGCTACCTCTCTTGTTTTTCTTTTGCCAGTCTGGCCAGAGTTTAACAGTCTTGTTGATCTTTTCAAAAAACTGCTTTTGGTATTGCCAACTCTTTCAGTTGTTTTTCTATTCTTTATTTCATTTAGTTCTGCTCTAATTTTTATTATTTGCTTTCTTCTACTGCTCTCTTTCCCCTTATTCAAATTTCAAAGATAATTCTTTGATTTGGGCCCTTTCTTCCTGTTGGATGTTTGCATTTATTGAGAAAAATTACACTCTGAGTACTGCTTTTGCTGTGTCCTTTAGATTCTGGTGGGTTGTATTTTCACTCTCATTTGATTCTATGTATTTTATTCCATCCTTCAGTTCTATAACCCAGTTGTTTTTGATCAAGGTGTTGTTCAGTTTCCATGTGTTTGATTTTTTTGTCTTTCTTTTTTCTGTTGCTGATTTCTACATCTATTGCTTTATGGTCTGAAAAAATGCTTTGTAATATTTCAATACTTTTGAATTTTGGTACGGATTTCTTTGTGGCCTAATATGTGGGCATATCTGGAAAATGTTCCATGTGCATTGGAAGAGAGTAAACTTGTCTCCTATAGGGTGACATGTTCTGTTTAGGTCTATGAGGTCAAGTAGCTTTATTATCACAATTAGATCTTCTGTGTCTTTATTGAGACTTTTTCTAGATGTTATGTCCTTCACTGTAAGAAATATGTTGACTTTACCTACTATTGTTTAGTGAAGCAATCTGTTTTTCTTTTCAGTGTACTTAGTGTTTATGTTATGTATTATGTTATGTTATGTATTTTAGAGCCCTATGGTTGGGTAGATAGGTATTTATTACTTATGTCCTCCTGGATTATTGATCCTTAATCATTACATAATATCCTTCCTTATCCAATGTGGTGGATTTTTCTTTAATGTCTGCTTTATCAGAGATTAGTATTGCCACTCCTGCTTTTTTATGAATATTGTTAGTTTTATATACTTATATATTTTCTATCTTTTGAGTTTTTCTGTTTTTCAGTCTCAGGTGTGTCTCCTGTAGGCAGCATATACATGACTGTGTTTTTTTTAATCCAATCTGCCACTCTCTGTTTCTTTATTGTTGCATTTAGTCCATTTGCATTCAGCATGATCATTGCTAGAGATGGGCTTAGTACTGTTATTCATTTTTTGTGCATTGCAGAAAATTCCTTTGTTCCGTTTAATTTTCTGTGCTGAGTCTTTTATCTTTTTGTGTTTTCTTTTCATCTCTTTCAGTGTCGATGGCTTTGTATTTGCCGAAACTTCATGTTTTTGCTGTTTTGATACGTAGGAGTGATAGTTTCCTTAATGTTTATCCCTATGTTTCTACATTTATCCCACTCTTTAATTTCTTTATATTGCCTCGAATTCCATTCCACATGAAAGATCTGTGACTACATTTTCGTGTGGGTCCCTCTTTTTTGTTACAATGGTCACATAATGACATCTCTGTTTCAATACTTTCAGTGTTTCACCTATGATTTGTTTTTTTGATTCCCTGTTTTAGTTGATATACCAGTTGCTCTCTTCTACATTTAGATCTTGGTTTGTTACCTGGTGTTATTGATTTTCTAACCAAAAGACTCTTTTTAGTATATTCTGCAATTTGGCTTGATTTTGCAAATTCCTTAAATTTCTGTTCATCAGGAAATGTCTTAATTTCACCATCATATTTCAGAGACAGTTTTGTTGGATATATAATTCTTGGCTGGCAATTGTTTTCCTTCAAAACTTTGTATATGTCAGCGTATTGCCTTCTTGGCTTTCTAGTGAATAGTAAGGGATTAGTCTTACTGATTCTATTTTGCAAGTTATTTTTCATCTGTCCAGAGCCAGTTTTAAAAATGTTTCCTGATCTTTAATTTTGATAAATTTGATTATAATATGCCTTAGTATCTTTCTTTTGGGACCTACTGTGTGTAGAGTTCAATGAGCCTCTTGGATAGATATCTTCTCATCTTTCATGATATCAGGGATGTTTTCTGCCACCAAATCTGTGACAGTTCTCTCTATATTTCCTCGTATTCCCCCTGTTCTGATATTTCAGTCACTTCTTGATTATTTCTCTTCACAGAGTTCCACAAAATTCTTAGTGTTTATTTTTTTTTAATTCTTTTGTCTAATTTTTCCTCAGATATGTTAATGTCATATGCTTTATCTTCATTCTCACTAATTTGGGTTTCTGTTACTTCAGTTCTGCTCTTTAGAATTCCTATAGAGTTGTCCAATTCTGTAATTTATTATTGATTTCTGAATTTCTAATTCTTGCTACTTCATACTTTCTTGCAGCTTGTTTAGTTTGTCATTATGCTCTGCTACCTTTTTTCCACTCATCTCTTGTAGAGTTCTAAATATTAACCTTTTGTATTCTACCTCTGATACTTCCAGGAAGTTCTCTTCCTATGGAAAATTTGATTCTTTGTGTTGTCTGCTTTCTGAAGAGATCATGGTCCACCCCTTTAGGTACTTTGATATGGACTGCTATTTCTGAGCCATCAGCAAATTGTATTTATTTATTAATTGTTTGCTTACTGTGTTCTAGCCTCTTGTTTTGAAATGTATAGTTTACTTTTCTTATATATATTTAGCTCAGGTGTGTGTGTAGTTAGTTGTCAAGTGTATGATGCACTGTCTCACCTACTGTCCTAGATGGGCGGATGTGATTGGTATAGGCACAGGTGTCTGATTGCAGCTGCTAAGAAAGGCAAGGGGTTAACAGCTGTCCCTGAGTGTCTGTGAGGAAACTGTATTCCCTTATGCCTGAATCTTGGTTAAGGAACAATGTCTTCCCTGATTTTCTGGAGTGAGGTAGTCAGCATAATTTTCTACTTTCTCCAAATTATGTAAATTGTTCTCTCTCTGAATCTCAGAGAATGGCTGAGGGTGGTTTTAAGGAGTCCTACTTCAGGCTCAGTTAATGGCGTCAACTTCAGATCCAGGCACAGTGCCAAGAATAGAGAACGAGTATGGCTGAGGTCAGGCTTGAGGATTCTACTTTGAGCTCAGTTAATTTCAGAATCTCACCCCAGGCACAATGCAGAAAAGCAGGGAGCATCAGCAGAAGGGAGACAGGCCCATATAGTAAGAAAAGATTCAGATCTGTGCAGAGCAGATTACACACAAAAACTTAGCATTTGACAATCTGGCACTGTCCCTCACCGCTTCTAGAGGCACAGGTAGATTCTCCAATTATTCCTTCTTAGAAAGATGCCTCCTACCAGTCTCTGTGTTTGGCACACCACACAATGTGTGTGGCTTTTTCCTGGCAGGTGTAAATCCTATGTACTTCTGGTGCTACTGTCCCTTCCCTATCACTCAGTCCAATTTCTCAACTTTCCCTTTGATAGTTAGGGCTCTTAGGATGTCATAGCCCTTGATTCATTTGTACTTTTGTGTCTTTGTTGTTAGAGGGATCATAGGAAGCATATGTCTACTTTGCCATCTTGGCCACACCTCCCTGTTTTGATTTCTAATTTATTGCTTTATCAGAACAACATGTGATCTGCATGATATTGAATATTCATTGTTTGTTGAGTCAGAATGTAGTGACTAACATGAAGCTGATTTTTGTAAATATGATTGTCATGGACTGAATTGTGTCCCCCTAAAAGTATGTGTTGTAATTTGCCTGACCAGGATTCTCTGTATTCTATGATTGTCCTCTATTTTGTGATTTTCTTATGCTGTATGTTAGAATATTAGGGTGGGACTGTAAATCCCTTCATTGGGTCACCTCCCTGTTCCACTGTAAAGGGAGTTTCCCTGGAGTATGGTTTGCACTACCTTTAATCCTTTCATCCTACAAAAGATAAAAGGAAAGATAAGCAAGCAGAGAGTTGGAAACCTGACACCATTAAGAAAGCAGCACCGGAAGAAGAGCACAAGCTTCAGACCTGAAGTTTCTGTGCCAAGATGCTCCCTGACCAAAGACTGATGCAAGACAAGGGCTTTCCTGCAGAGCCAACAGTGAGGAAAGCCTACCCCTGGAGCAGACATCCTTAGTTTTGGACTTGTAACCTACCAGACTATGTAAGAATAAACATTTCTCTTTCTAAAGCCCACTCTGTGGTACTTCTGTTAGATCAGCATTGCCAAGCCAGCTGACTAAAATAATGATATGTGTCCTATTTATTTTCATTGTGGTGAAAACACAAACAAAATACTTGCCAATTCAACAATTTCTACATGTAGAATTCAGTGACATTGACTACATTCTTCATGTTGTACAACCATCACAGCTTTCCTCTTCCAGGTTATTTCACCCATATTAACCTAAACACAATGCCCCTCTGAGCAAAACTCCCTCCTTCCCTCTCCCACCCAATGGGTTTGAACTGATGACCTCTTTGGTAACAGCCCACTGCTTTGTCCACTACACCAACAGGGTTTCCTTCAGTGGTTACTACTGCTGGTGACTAATAATAAGCTTTTGTTGGGGAGAGGGTGGCCTGAAACAGAGGCAGAGACACACCAGTCCAAGGGCCCAGGGAAATTTATGGGAAGACAAAGAGAGTGGGATCTGAGCTGAGTGGCTCAGCCCAGCCTCTCCCTAGTGGGGCAGATTTTTTATAGTTTTAAGTTTCAGTGAAGTAGTGTGGGATGAGGGGGGTTTATGGTTTGATAAGGAAAGAAAGACGAGTTGCAAGAAATTTTGGTTAGGGGACTTAGGGTCTGAATAAGGAAGAAGTGTTGATTAGAAGGGGAAGGGCTAAGGTTTGTTTATGTTCAAGACTTTAATAAGGGAAGAGATTTCGATTAGGAAGGTGGAGAAGACAGGCTTAAAGTTATTTATAGTTATACCGGGTGGGGCCTACCAGACTGTTTTCAGCTGATGGCAGGTCTGATCATTGACTAAAATGAGCTCCCCGAAGAACAGAATCCTCTCAATGACCTCCCTGAATTTCAGGGTCAGAGTTTCCTCAGCTTTGTTTATGTATTTGCTTATTTCACATAAGCAAGATCCTACAGGGCTTGTCCTTTTGCAACTGACTTATTTTGTGTAGCACAGTGTTTTTAAGGTTCATCATGTTGTGCCAAGCACCAGATCTTCAATGTTCTTTCTGACTGATATTCCATCATATGTATGTATCATGTCACTTACGCCTTCATCTATTGATAGGCATTTGGATTATTTCCATCTTTTAGCTATTGTGAAAAGGGCTGCAGTGAACTGTAGTGTACAGATTTGTTTTCTTTCCTGCATTTGCTTCTTCTGGGAATATACCCAGGATTAGGATTTGTGGGTCATATGGTAGTTCTCTGCTAAACTCTTTGAGGTACTGCCAAACTGGTTTCAACAGTGGCTGCACCATTTTACGTTGCTATCAGCAATGGATGAGGATTCCAGTTTCTCCATAATCTTACCGATATGTGACAGTTTTTTTTTTTTTTGGTCATTACTATTCTAATGAGGATGAGGTGACATCTGATTGTGATTTTGACTTGCACCATAAGTGAGAATTAACAGCAAGGTTTTTTGTTTGTTTTTTGCTTTTTAATGGCTAATGAAAGAGCCCTGTTGGTATGGTGGTTAAAGAACTCAGCTGCTAACCAAAAGTTAGTTCAAACCAGCTAGTCACTCCATGGGAGAAAGATGTGATGACCAGCTGCTACAAAGACTGCAGCTTTGGGAAAGCCTGTGAGGCAGTTCTCTCTCCTATAAGGTCTCTGTGAGTTAGAAAGACTTTATGGCAAGAGGCTCAGTTTGTTCATTTCTAACAGCTAATGAAAGAACTCTGGTAATGCAATAGGTAAGCAGCTTAACTACTAACCCAACTGTTGGTGCTTTGAGCCTAATAAATGGCTCTGCAGAAGAAAAGCCCTGGTGATTTGCTCCCATACAACTATGGCTTTTACACAGAAAGCCCTGGTGATCTACTTCCAAAAGCTCAGACATTGAAAAACCAATATAGTACAGATCTTCTCTGACGTATATGGGGTCATCATGAATTGGAATTGACTTGATGACAACTGTTGTTGATATATTTAGAACACTAAATATCAATATATAAAACTCAGCAAAACTGTAAGAATAAGGATATAAGTGCCTCAAAAATTGTCTAGCGAATGCAAATACCTCACTAGTTGTTGATAAAAGATAATTTTATTTTGTTGACTCAAAGAGTTTTAAGCATACTTTATATTTGTATCTCATAATCTCAATATTGGAGCACTGCTGGTGTAGTGCTTAAGAGCTTGGCTGCTCACGAAAAGATTGGGGACTATTCCTTGGAAACTTTTTGCAGAAGTTCTACACTGTCCTATAGGATTACCATGAGTTGGAATTGACTTAACAGGAACAAGTTTGGTTTGTTTGTAATGCCAACATCAGGAACCTGTGTTAGTTTGATTCAGTTTTATGCTATTTCTTTTTACTGTCATTTATACTGTTTCTTTTTTCTAATTTGTGTTAGATTTAAAAAAAATTCTACATAAGATTTTTCCATTTTTACCTGTGAAAATGTTTTGAGGCCTAGTTTTGAGGGGTTTTGTGTTTTGTTTCTTTCTCATTGTTCATCTGGGAACGTCATCAATCTGGGACAATAAAAAATTAAATATTATACTAGGGTTTCCAAAGGGTCACAGAAATAGTGTATATTCTACCCCAGGAAGTACCTCTTGATTGGCATTTCAATGGAGACTACTTATAGTTCTCCAAATATTCCATGTCCTTTTTTATGCCCTGCTTTTACTAAATTCTGAGCATCATTATTCTTTTTACAGTCCAAGGAATCATTGTTTTAAAAGTCAACCATTCCTAGCGTCGTATAAGTTTTGTTTTTGTTGTTAGGTGCTGTGAAGTCAGTTCTAACCTATGCACAACAGAACGAAACACTGTCTAGTCCTGCACCATGCACACAGTCATTTTTATGCTCAAGCCACTATGTCAGTCCATCCTGTTGAAAGTCTTCCTCTTTTTCTCTGACCTTCTGCTTCACCAAGTATGATGTCCTTCTCCAGGGATTGACTCCTCCTGATAATGTCTAAGGTATATAAGATGTAGTCTCACCATCTTTCCTTCTAAGGAACACTCTGGTTGTACTTTTTCCAGGACAGATCTGTTTGTTCTTCTGGCAGTCCATGGTATATTCAATGTTTTTCTCTAACACCACAATTTAAGGCCATGAATTCTTCTGTTTTCCTATTCATTGTCCAGATTTCACATGCATATAATGCAGTTGAAAATAGCATGGTTTGGGTTAGGGACAATTTAGACTTCCAAGTGACATCTTTACTTTTCACCACTTACAAGAAGTTTTATAGCAGACTTTCCTCATGCATTACGTCCTTTGATTTCTTGATGGCTGCTTCCATTTGACATTGATTGTGGATTCAACTGAAAAGAAATCCTTGACAACCTCAATCCTTTCTCTGTTTATTTTGATGTTGCTTACTGGTCAAATTGTTGAGGACTTTTGTTTTCTTGATGTTGAAGTACAATCCATATTGAAGGTTGTCATCTTCAAACTTCATCAATAAGTATTTCAAGTCCTCTTCACTTTCCACAAGCAAGGGTGTGTCATCTGAATAAAGCAAGTTGTTAATGAGTCTTCCTTCTGTCCTGATGCCTTGTTCTTCTTCATATAGTCAACCTTCTTGGATTATTTGCTTGGTATAGGAATTGAAAATTTATAGTGAAAGGATATAACCCTGATGCACACCTTTCCTGACTTTAAACCATGCAGTGTTCCCTTGTGCTGTTTGCACAACTGTCTCTTGATCCATGTACAGATTCCTCATGAGTACAAGTGTTCTGGAATTCCCATTCTCTGCCATGTTATCTATAATTTGTCATGATCCACACAGTTAAATGCCTTTGCATAGTCAATAGAATGTAGATAATCATCTTTCTGGTATTACCTGCTTTAAGCCAAGATCCATTGGACATCAACAGTGATATCGCTGGTTGCACATCCTCTTCTGAATCTGGCTTGAATCTGTTACAGTTTTCTGTCAATATACTGCTGCAATGGCTTTTGAATATCTTTAGCAAAACTTTATTTGGATGTAACAATAATGATACAGTTTGATAATTTTTGCATTCAGTTGGATCTTCTTTCTTGGGAATAGGCATAAATATGGATCTCTTCCAGTCAGTTGGCCAGGTAGCTGTCCCCCAAGTTTCTTGGTATGGATGAGTGGGCACTTCCAGTGCTGCATCCATTTGTTGAAATGTCTCAGTTAACATTCCATCAATTTCCAGAGCCTTATCTTTCTCTCATACCTTCAAAGCAGATTTTACTTCTTCCTTCAGTATCATTGGTTCCTGATCCTATGCTACCTCTTGAAACGACTGAGCATCAACCACTTCTTTTTGGTATAATTATCCTGTATTCTTTCCATCTTCTTTTTATGCTTCCTGAGTTGTTTAATACTTTCTCCGTAGAATCCCTCACTATTGCAACCCGAGGCTTGAATTTTTTCTTCTATTTTTTCAGCTTGCGAAATGTGGAGTGCATTCTTCCCTTTTGGTTTTCTATCTCCAGCTCTTTGTACATGCCACTATAATATTTTATTTCATCTTCTCAAACTGTCCTTTGAAATTTTCTGTTCAGTTTTTTTTTTTTTTTTACTTCATCATGATGCTGGAAGCTATGCTACTAGTATTCAGATATCAGCAGGGTCACCCGTGGCAGACAGGTTTCAGCTGAGCTTCCATAAAGGAAGACTAGGAAGCAGGATTTGGCAGTCTAAGTCTGAAAAGAATTAGTCACTGAAAACCTTATTAATAGCTGTGGGATACTGTCAGATTAGCTTAGCTGTTTTTAAACTGGTACGTTACTTTCCTCACTGCAGTTAAAACACTATATTTTAATCAACTGAAAGTTTCTGGAGGGCAAGGATATGTATTGTGTCCACAAGGCTGAGCATGTTCTATGACACATACTAGACATTAAATTTTTGTTGAATACATGAATAAGTGTCCTTCAAATTAATAGAAAATTTTTAAAAATTGTACTCTCCTCAGTTGATGACTTGATCTTAGAATCACATTTCAGGCCTAACTGTAAGGAATAATTAAACCTATTTACTAATTCCTTTCATTAACCAAAGCCCCATTGCTGTTGAATGGAGTCTGACTCATCAGCTCTGTAGGACAGAGTAGAATTCTGTGCCATAGTGTTTTCAAGAAGTAGCTGGTGAATTTGAATTACTGACCTTTTGGTTAGCAGTGGAGCTCTTAACTGCTGCACACTAAGGCTCTATTTCTCTTATTCCGAAAAAATGAAACGCATTGCTGACTATGACTCATAGTGACCCTATTGAATTTTCAAGGAGTGGCTGGTGGATTCAAGTATCTACCTTTCTGGTTAGCAGCCAAATCTTTAACCAGTGTGCCATCAGTGATCTGTTTCTGTCATTAGGAACTTGAAAACAACTTGGTGCCCAAGTTAAAATAGTTGATATTGGCAGAGACTCTTCGCCATTGTCCAAATGGGTGATACTAAACAACACATTCAGCAAAATTACCCTCTAGTTATGGGGGAATGATGGAATGTACAGCTTAATTATCCCAGTGGATTTATCTGAGACAGTTTCATTCATAAATTCAAAGCTTGTCGCTTGTAGAAAAGAACAATTCATAGTTCTTGTTCTCAAAGTGGAAACCTTCAAAGTGTATAGGTTAAGTACTATGGCAGCCAACCCAAAACTCAGTAGTTCAAATCCAACCAGGTGCCCCTTGGAAACTCTTTGGAACAGTCCTGAAATCTTCTCTAAACTTAATTCTCATCCGATGTCTCTAGTACACAGTTTTGGGCTTCAAGGGGGAGGCTTGTTTGTGCATTTTAGAAGACTGAAAATTTTTCTGTTGCAGAAGTGTGAACTCAGCCTGTTGGAGCTTTTGCTGCATGAATCTCTAAGACTTGGTACAAATATAAACCAGGCTAGTTGATTAACATCAATTTGCTGTCTACGTCTTAGGCATCTGAAATGTTGACTCTTCTTTTGATCCGTAGCACAAAATACTTGTACTCCAATCACTTTTTAGCTTTTCATCTTTTGCCAAAAATGCAACTAAGAAAATGGACATTTGAAAGGAAAAACATGCATAAGACATGTTAGCAATTCATTCCTTTAGATTCCAAAGTCTTTATCTCTATATCACATTAGAGTAACAGAAAGTTATTTATGAGGATTTTATTGCCTTGGCATACTACAGAAAAAAACACATTTATATAACCCTTGTTCAGCAGTGTGTCCTTGCTTTTCATCAAAAATCTGTATAAGAAGTCAACATATGAAGAATATCTTTTGTTGTTGTTGAAACCACTAATCATTCTAAATCTGCCAATAAATTGTTTTTTATTTGTTCCAGGGATATTTATTGAGCTCTTAAATTTCTTTTTTCAAAATCTAGTAAGCTAACTATTGTTTATTAGATAACTCTCTTTTGATGCATTTATTTTATCCTTATTCTTACAGTTTTGTTGAGTTTTATATATTTATATTTAGTGACCTAAACATATCAACAACAATAGCAGTTGTCATCAAGTCACTTCAGACCCAGAACAACCCCCTACTTGTCAGAGTAGAACTGTATTTTATAGGTTTTCAATGGATGATTAGACAGCCAGGCTTTTATTCCAAGGTGTTTCTGGGTAGATTCAAACTGTCAACTTTTTAGTTAGTAGTTGAGATCTTAATTGTTTGCACCATTCAGAAAGGGATGAGCTAAACTTATATAGCATTATATATAGTAAATATTAGTGCAGTAGGATAATACTATTTTTTATCCATCAGAAATCAAGTTCTTAAAGTCTTAAGAAGGCTTAAAATCTTAAGAAGGCTTAAAGTTTATTGTGGAATATATCAAGTACTTCTGGCTTGTATAGTGCATTCAGTGTATATCTCGACCATGCAAATGCAAACTCTTGAACAATGAGACTATTCTAAAAGACTTAGCAGCTGCCTTTCCTCAGTTGTGTTGTATTTTAGTGTCAGATGAAGGAACTTTGTTGACATTATGCCTATGATTTACTATAGCAAGACCAAGACTATCTGCCTATGCCACCTTCTATGGTCCAGTAAAAACCATTAAACCACATTAAGAAACATTTGTTGTTAACCACTTCAAATGATGATAACACTGCGGTTGACTTGATCCTGACTTATAATGACCCTATAGGACAGAATTGAACTGTGCCATAGTTTCCAGGGAACACTTGGCAGAGTCAAACTGTTAGCAGATGTAGCACTTAACCACTATGGTTCCAGGGTTTCTGTAGTATAATTAAGTTAAAAGAATACTATGTCAGCATTGATGTAAAACCAAAAACCAAACCAAACTCATTGTATTCAAGTTGATTCTGACTCATGACAACCCTATAGACAGAGTAGAACTGCCCCAAAATGTTTCCAAGGAGCACCTGGTAAATTTGAACTGTTGATCTTTTGGTTAGCAGCTGTAGCACTTATCCAATATAAGAGCTTTTTTGAAAGGGCACCTTTATATGTCACGTGCTAGCAAAGAAGGTATGAAGATGATTTACTGAAACATAATCTTAAATTTGAAAGCAATAGCAGTTGGCTCACTTAATTACAGCACAACCCTTTAAAAATCAAACCCTTTGTCATCAAGTCAACTTTGATTCGTGGTGATCCCATATGCCTCAAACTAGAAAATGTGTTCTGGGAGGTTTTTAATGACTAATTTTTTGGAAGTGGATCACCAGGACTTTCTTCCAAATAGCCATAAATGTAAGTGGATATTTATGAATACAGATAATAAATATACTACTTCATAAACATACATACATACCTAACCTGTTGCTGTCAAGCTGATTCCAATTCATCATGACTCTATAGGGCACATTAGGACCACCACATAGAGCTGCCAGAGAAGGTCTGGTGGATTCCAACTACTGACCTTTTGGTTAGCAGCCATAGCACTTAATGACTACACCACCAGGGTTTATATATATAAAACATGGGGTATTCACACAAGTTATCTCTTTCACTCATCACAGTGTTGTGAGGTGGCTAGGGCACGATTTACTGCCTAAAATTCTGAGGCTCAGAGAAGTTGATTCTAGTTCTAAATCTTTGATACAAGTTTTAAAATAAGTAAACTGTACTTGACTAGTATGATTAATAATAATTGATATAGGCAAATTGCAGTGAATAGAGACATACTTAAGCAACAGTGGTTATATTTGGGGAAGGTGGACGGTGAGTGAGGTAGCCGTTATACCTTTAACAATTTATTTTTAAATAAATTTTATTGTGATTTAAGTTCAAGTTTACAATCCGTATCAATTTACCACATAGCACTTGGAAGTTTCACTGCTAGTCCGCTGTAACCGCACTCCCCTCTCTCTCTCTTCCTGCCCCCCATCCTGTGGCAACACATTCCTCCATTTCATTCAGAATTTCCCATGCCTGTTTGACCAAGATTTTTTGCCTTTTACCCTATTATTCTGCCTCTAGCAATGAGCTTCTTGGACAACTGCATGTGTATCTTTCAGTCCAGAATTTGTTCATCACCAGACTCACTCCATGTCTTATATAGTCCAACTCAGTCTTTGTAGAGCTAGCTTCAATGTTGGATGCAGTTTGGGGTTAGAGAGTCCAGGGGCCACACTTCCAGTGGACAGTATTTTGTAACTAAAATATATTAGATAAACCTGGCAAAATGTTAACATTTCTTCAATCTAGATAGGTGTTTGTCCTAACCTTTTCTTGATGTTTCTAATATTCCATAATTAAATTTTTAATGAAAAATTATTTATGTCTTTGTAATTTTATGAATCACCATGGTCGTGTTGCAATAAGAGGTTGTAGTGGGTTTAGTGGTATCGCATCGAAGGTTACAGCCTCTCAGAGCATTATTGGGATAAGGGCATTTGTGTAAAGTAAGGATATAGAGATAAGATTATCCTGGACTAGGGTAGTTCCTAAATTTAATATCAAAAGTCCTTGTAAGAGATAAAAGGAGAAAACATCAAGATACAGGGGAGAAGCCAGTGCAAAGAAGAAAGCACCGATTTGGGAGACACGGCCACAAGCTGGTTAATGGCTATAGACAGCAGAAGCTGGAAAAGGCAAAGGAAGATTCTTCTCTAGGGACTTCAGAGAGATAGTGGTCCTGCTGACACTTTGACTATGGACCTTTGCCAAGAGACTGCGAGGGAATAAATTTCTGTTGTTTTAAATTATCAAGTTTATGATAACTTGTTACAGACATAAACAGTTGCCATCAAGTCTGCTCCACCTCACGGTGAATCTCACGTGTGTCAGAGTAGAACTGCCCTCCATAAAGTTTTCGGTGGCTGATTGTTCAGGACTAGATTTCCGAGCTTTCCTTCTGACGTGCCTCTGGGTGAATGCCAACCTTCACCCTTTTGGTTAGCAGCTTAGCCTGTTAGGAAACCCTGGAGGCATAGTGGGTAAGTGTATAGCTGCTAACCAACAGGCCAGCGGTTCACATCTACCAGGCACTCCTTGGAATCTCTATGGAGTAGTTCTACTCTGTCCTATAAGGTCACTATCAGTTGGCATCAACTCAGTGGCAGTGAGTTTAGCTTTTGGTTTAGCCTGTCAACTGTTGTCACTGCCCAAGGACTCCTGGAAGAACTAACATGGGGGCAAATTAAAGACATGAATTATGCTTCCAGAGTCTAATCTCTTCTGCTTCTGAGTATTGAGAGATTTCAGGAAATTGAAGGAGCAAAGATGCAGGCTTTGTCAAGATCTCTTGCACTGTGTTGTAGGTAGGCAGAGGCGTGTTTAAATACAGGAAACAATGCCTTTCCCAACAGCACTGAAACTAGATGGTGAGAAAAAGCAAGTTCTTCATTTCCATTTGTAAGATTAGAGAAAAATAACTAAATCCAAAAGACTTAGTTTTCTTCCTCTACCATGTGTGGCACCAACAATGCAATGGAGCTCAGATTTCCAAGTGCAGTCACCACTGGCCTGGTTGGGAAGGTGAAGCAGGGACTTGCAGTTGGCTCCACACGGACTCACTGTCATATCAAACACGAACTTGACAGAGGGTGAAAATTCTTTAACTCAGGTTGGGAAGATTCCAGATTCTGAGAACCTGGACATGAGCTGAAGGTAAGGCAGGGCAATCTTGGTGTTGCCTGACTTCTCTGACCCCTAGTTTGGCAGAGGTAGCGTTGGTGCTGGATGCCTACAGCTCAACACTCCATCCTCTCCACATCTCACAACTGAGGATGGCATGTATGTCCTTGGCTGCTGCCTGGTCAGGGCTGGGCCTCAGCTGGCACTGGCAGAGAGGCTTGTGTTGCATCTTCTCACTTTCTTGGCAGGAAAAACAGAGAGAACATCAGCTTTGGAGCAAGCAGTATGCTAGCTTAGTGCAACTCGCTGCTGTGTGAACAGCAAATTATTATTCCATCTGCTTAGGAGACTTGCATGTGCACTGCAGGCTGGTGGGTCTAACCAGTCCACTCATACTTTTGGTCTTGGTTCCACAAGTAATTGATGTTTCTTGGGATGCCTCAGGTCTGTCATCAAACCACAAGTATTCTGTCCGAGGGAGTCATTTTTTTTCTTCCTTCCTTCTTTCTTTCCATTGTCATATTCTTTCTTTTTCTTTTTGCTCTGTTCTCCTCTCCATTTTTCTCTGGTGTGAGTTAGTAACAGGTATTAAAGCGGAGTGGGGGTAGGATTTGAAGGGGCCTGAAGTTGAGAGGTTTTCAAAGCATCACACATAGATTAAGATTCTTTTAAAATATTAAATGGCATTTTAACTGTCCTAAGGCAATGATAAATGGAGAAAAGATTGAAGTTGTCAAGATTTGACTTTACGTGGGTGAAATCAACACCCACAAATGCAGCAGTTGAGAAATAAGACTATGTATGGCACTGGCCAAATCTGCTGCAAAAGATATCTTTAAAGTGCTGAAAATCAAGGATGTCACTTTGAGGGATAAAGTGCACCTGACCCTCTCATTGTATTTTCAATTATCTCATATGCAATCGAATGCCAGACAATGAATAAAGAAGATAAAAGAAGATTTGATGCCTGTGACTTATGGTATTAGTGAAGAATATTGAATATACCGTGAATTGCCAGAAGAACAAACAAATCTGTTTTGGAGGAAGTAAAGCCAGATTTTGCCCGAGAAGCAAGGATGCTGAGACTTCAGCTCACGTACTTTGGACATGTTTTCAGAAGGGACAAATCCTTGACCAAGGCACAGTTAGGTGATGGTGGAAAATGAGCGTGAATAAGCAGCTTTTTAAAAAGATGATATTTTCGTGTCTTTGTATTTGGCTTTATTCCAGGCCACTGATAGTGACTCCCAATGGATAGCATTTCATCCATTCACCACACATGGTCACCACACATGGGGATAGGATCTTAATTGTGAACAAGCCTTCTCTGTTGCTTAGAATCCCATACTATCTCTCTGAAGTCCCTAGAGAAGAATCTTCCTTTGCCTTTTCCAGCATGCCATCCCATACAGCTTTCCCCATACATGCTATCTAGCCTTAACTTGATTGCTTGGTAACATTCTGATCCATTCTTATTGAGTCCTCTGGACTCTCCTATGGCTGTAAATGTATGCTAGCCTCAGCTTGATTGCTTGCCAATGTTCTTAACCATTCTCATTAATGCCTGGGGGATCTTCTATGGCTGCAAGTGTCCTTTACTTTCATGGTCTCTCCCACTTTCATACACACCTGCAGGAGAGCCATCACTATCTTGCTTCACATCTTAGCTCTTCTTTCTGTCAGTCTCTGGAATTATCCTTGTCAAATCTAAATGCATTGACACTAATTTTCCCATTTGATCCTGAAAATGGTCCCATGAGTCACATGGTTTCATTCATTTCTGCCTTTCAAATGATGCTTAGTGTTTGCTGTGGTTTTCTACATTCTGAAAGCAAGAAACAAGTTTAAAAAACAAAAACTTCTTTAAAAACAGAAATCAAACAGAGTGACAGAAAAAAGAAAACTATCTTTAAAATATTGTCTAATCTCACATCTGATGAACAACCAAAATTTTCAAAGAAATTCACTTATCGACTCAAAATTTTTTACTCTGTTTCTTCATTTTCACTTCTGCTCTGCCACAAAACAGAAATCTTTCCTGCAAGTGTTATCAATGATGTCGTCTTTTTTGCACCCAATAGATCTTTTCAGTTCCCACGCTCTGCGAAGAAGCAGTGCCTTTGAATTATGGCGTTGGTGAAGAATATTGAATATACTAAGGGCTGCCTAAAGAAAGAATAAATCTATCTTGGAAAAAGTACAACCATAATGCTCCTTTAGAAGCAAGAATGGTGAGACTTCATCTTTCATATTTTGGACACGTTATCAGGAGGAATAAGTCCCCAGAAAAGGATATCATGCTTGAGAAAGTAGAGGGTCAGTGAAAAACAGGAAGGCCTCAACAAGGCGGGCTGACACAGTGGTTGAAACAATGACCTCAAGCACACCACTCATTGTGAGGATGGCACAGGACCAGGCAGTATGTCATTCTGTTGTGCACAGGGTCGCTAGGAGTTCGAAACAACTTGAAGGCACCTAACAACAGCACTGAATCCACCTTGCCTCTCACTTATTGCTATATCTGTTGTCTGGTCTATTGTGAGAGTGTCCTAACTAATCTTCCTGTTTTCATATTTCTTCTTTAATATATCCATCACACTAATGTCATACTCCCTTACCTAAACATATTTCTGCAGTCAACAGCTTTGAGTGGCCTGTTGAAACAGAAGTCCCGATTCTACTGGCCTATAAAACCTGCCACTTTTTCATCTCCTTTACTTGTATATGGGGAGGATGATATTATCTACCTTGAAATATTTGGAAAGAACAGACAAGGTAATATATACTTAGCACAGGTACCTAAAACATGTTGTACAGTCAGCAAGCCAAGCCAGGGTTAATTATTATTATAAACCACTATTACTGTATTAGCAGATGAGGAAACTGAAATCTGAAAGAGGTAACAAACATAAACAGGAATAATTTGTTAGCTTAACCAAGACTTATTGCTGTGTTGTGCCGGAGTCAGACTTTGAGCCAGTCAGAGTCAGGTTTGACTGACCTGACCTCTTTCATTGCTCTCCTATTACATGTAGAATTGTAAATAAGGATGATTCAGCCCAGTGAGACTCTTAAGAGTCCAAAAGGGATGAAACACATCATGGGATATTGGTCTCATGTCCTGCATCTGAAGCCCCTATGTTGTAATCCCTGCCTTACCACAATAACCTGCCACCATCCTAGAACACTGGAAAAACTATATCTTGATTCAATGGCTATTTAAATCACATTAATAAAAACTGCTTTGTCTTATATTCTGACTTCACATCCAGAAAAATCTCCTTCCCAGGTGTGTAGAACTTCATTTGCTTCCTCCTACTAAGCAGACTTATGGGGGCTGTGGTTGTTCAGTGGTAGAAGTCCTGCTTCCTGTGTAGGAGACCCTGGCAGTGTGGTGGTTAAGTGCTACAGTTGCTAACCAAGAGGTTGGCGGTTTGAATCCACCAGGCTCTCCTTGGAAATTCTATGGAACAGTTCTACTCTTTCTTGCTATGAGTCAGAATCAACTCAATGGCAGTAGGTTTGGTGTTTTTTTGTTGTTGTTGTTTTGTTTTGTTGTAGGAGACCAGAGTTTAATTCTGGGTCAGCACACTGCATGTGCAACTACCATCTGTCCGTCTGTGGAGTCTTGCTTATTTTCAGAGGTGTCAGTGGACTTTTTAGACAAGGACACACTAGGAAGACGGGCTAGTGATCTAATTCTGAAAATCAGCCAGTGGAAGTCCTATGAGTACAATAGTCTAATCCACAACTGATGACGGTGGTGACCCAAGATTAGACAGCGTCTTCTTCCATTGTACGAGGGGCAATCACGAGTTAGTGGCTCACCGAGGAGATGACAGCTGACAGCAGCAGTCACAGGTCTGATTTACTGTGATTCCAGCCGCCTCAGTATGTTTTATGTTGCAGTCCTCTGTCTTTCTTTTTGAATACTCTTCCACTTCTGAGGTTACTCTTGGCTTATAACCCACCAAAATAGTTTTCTTTCATCTTTCACATTGTTTCACGAAAGCAGTTTTCTTAAGCAAGCAGTAGGCAAACCAATAGAAATAATCAAAAGCATAAAGAAAGGAGTGCAATCAAAAGAGGCAATAATATTTGATTTATAGAATTTATCTCCTTTCTCCTGGTGTCTTAAAAAGCTTTCTCTAATTTAGGTGATAAGCCTAAAGGATAGAAACAGTTTTGTTTTCTAAGTTCAGGGTAACTCCAAGTGTGCTGTCAGCATTTAATTATTAGTGCATGGTAACAATAAAAAAACCAAACCAGCAACAACAGCCATATACCACCATCTGGTATTGCTTCAGGGCTAATGGGTGCATCTTCAAGGCCAGTTGTTTTGGAGGTACTTTACTTTTGTGTGTGTGTGTGTGTGTGTTATTTGTATTCAGTTGAAGAGCACAGAGACTGAGAAAACATTCTACCAACATACTGTTAATTTCCATATTTATTTTACGACTGTACCATTGTAATCTCTGTGTCATTTTTGTATTTGTCTTGAGTTATTTTTAAGCTTTCCCCGTATCTTTTTTACCCAGTGGGGATTAGAACTACAAAGAAGTTCCCTGGCAGAGACCTGAGGTCACCCTACTGCTCATGCCCTCAGATCACTGCTAGCCCGGGGGTAAGTGCAAGGTGGTGGTGTAGACCAGCCTAATTCCAAATCAACGTCTGCCACTTGAACTCCTGCATACAAGGCAAAATGACTTTTCTTTTGACTTCTTCTTTTAAGATTGTTCGCATTACTTTTTTGGTTTTATCTAGTATTTTGGGGACAATCTCAGTTGAATCCAGGCTATTTACCAAGGCTGCTTCTAACTAAAAGATGAAGTTGATCAGTGGCAAATTTTCTAACTTTCTTAATGTGTTTTAGAACTGATTGTGGTTGAGTGGATTCAGACTCCTAGTAACCCAGTGGGACAGAGTAGAACTGCCCCACTGCATCTCAAAGGGTGTCATCTTTGCGGAAGAGAACTTCTGCATCTTCTATCTGCAGTGGCCCAGGTGACTTCCTAGTGCCAACCTTTCAGCTAGTGGCTGGACTCTTAACCACTGTGCTACCAGGGGTCCTTCATCTGTTTTAGGAGTGATTAAGTTAATAATTATTTAAATATCCTCCTGACAATATGTTTGTTTGTTTGTTTCCTACAAATGCTGTGGTAAAATGTGATTCTGCTATGAATTAAGCTGTTGCTAGGTTTCTAGTTGCCATAAAGTAGATTCCAAGTGAAAATGACCTCCTGTGTATAGGAAAAATTGCTCCTTGAAATTCCCAATGGCTGTGCCTTATCGTAGCAAATCACCAGGCCTTCTCCTGCGGCGCCTCTGGGTAGGTTTGAACCCCAACCCATTTGCCGAGTGGTTGAGTCCTTAACTCTCTTTTGCGACACCCAGTGGCTCCTTGAATTAGATTATATCCTCCTTAATGTTAGCATGTCTTTTAGAAGTACATTTTCCTCTCATGTACCTGAGAATTGTATGCTGTAGGCTATTATGATACTTCATAAAAACCTGTGATATAGTCCTGTCATGTGTATTTTACAATTTTTTTTTTCATTGAATTAGTGTGAAACCCATTTAAAATTGATGGCTGAATATAAGGCTTATAAGCTGTCCATTTTGGCAGCACATTATTTGGCCTATGGTTCAATTAAAAACAATGAAGCCATAAATTATGTTGTTACAGGTTTCACAAATTATTCCCAAAGTTATTCCAAACTTTCACTATTTTTTTTGAAGTCTGTGACTTCATTCTTACCCTACTTGCTCCAAAATAATCTCCAAGGCTTATTTTGCCTCATCTTCAAGAATATAGATAGATGATTACATCCTCAATGTGTCATCCATTCACTTTAGAATTTATTTTGCACTGATCTCTACTCTTACCTTCTGAGGACAGTAATGGTTCAGTGAACAAATTCTCCCCTTCCATGTGGGAGACCCAATTTAATTCCAGGCCAATCTACCTAATGCACAGCCGCCACCTGGCTGTTAGTGGAGGTTGTGTGTTGCCATGATGTTGAACAGGTTTAAGTGGGGCTTCCAGAATAAGACAAGGAAGAGAGGCCTGGTCACAGACTTCTAAAAATCATCCAATGAATGAAAACTCTGTAAATCACAAAAATCTGTAGATTACAACTGTCTGATGCCATTGTGCGTGGCTTTGTCATGACTTGGCTTCCAACACAACAACAGCTAAAAACAACACTTACCTTCTACTCCTTTTCATTGCAAAAAAATTATTTCACTACGATTTTGGTAGGGGAAGATTGCAGACTTCCATCTGAATGCTAAATTATTTGTTAGTTGCCTTATGTTGGCACTGTGGCAGGATTTTTTGAGCCTTTGTTTCTCTATCTGTAATAATAGGAATAGAAATAACATATTAAATGTGATTAACTAATAGTGGATAACTAAAAAATGATAGTTCTTCCTCCCAGTGTCTTTCAGGACTTCTGTTTCCAGCATCTCTCCTATCTTTGTGGTAGATTTTCTCACTTTCCATTGGCTTCTTCCCATCAGTGTACAAGCATACTCATAATTCCTAACACAAATAAAAATTGGAAAATAGAGTCCTTCTCTTGTTTTTGCTTCTACTTTAAGTCATACTTCCATTTTTTTTCTATTTGCTTCTGTGTTTCTTGAAATATGATATTATCTGTGTCACTGTTCTCATTTCAGAAGCCCTCATGGTGTAGTGGATAAGAGCTATGGCTGCTAATCAGAAAATCAACAGTTAGAATTCACCAAGCGCTCCTTGGACACCCTACAGTGTAGTTGTACTCTGTCCTATAAAGTCACTACGGTCAGAATCAACTCCACAATATTTTTTTTTTCTTTTTTCATTCTGATTTCATTTACTCCTTAACCCACCACTTCCTGATTCTTGCACGGTTGTGTCAAAACTCTCCAGAGCTTCCTATCTGCTCCCAAGTTCTCCTGCTGTTAAATGTAAACATATCTTTTACCATATCAAATGCCTCTCCTCAATAATCCTGACATGGTTCCTGTACAGAACTCTCAGTATCTTCTTTTCCTAGCCTTCTAGCTCCTCCTTGTAGATGTCCTACCCTTGGTAGTCTTCTTCTGATCGTTTATTTTAGTTCAGCTGTCTGCAACAGTCTCTCTTGGACAATTCTTATACTTTGTGCTCTCCTTGAACAATTTTATATGCTACCTTACCTTTTTCCCTTATGGAAACTGCTCATTCTTGACCTTTATGCCTGAATACAGGGAGAAATATAGTGACTGTATATGCTACCAAAACCATAAAACTCAACCCCACTGCCATCAAGTTGATTCCAACTCATAGCAACTCTATAGGTCAAAGTAGAACTGCCCCATAGAGTTTCCAAGGAGTGCCTGGTGGGTTTGAACTGCTGGCCTTTGAGTTAGCAGCTGTAGCACTTAACCACTATGTCACCAGCGTTTCCATATATGCCACAGAAATGTTAAATGCAGTGTCTGAAAAACAGATGTTTGACTATCTATTTTTCTCCATATTTTTCCAATTCTATTGATTCACTTCAGACTTTAACTAAGTTGTCTTAAAGCCAACTGTGCATCACTGAAATAAATTCATCAGTTTGCCAGTCTGACAGTTTTCAGAATGAAGGCAGGAAAAGGGTCATAAATCTTTCTAAAAGTGATAACATCCCAGAATGAGGCATCACTTACTTTTACTTTTCCTAAATGTAAAATAGCTGAAGGGATTAGATGTGATCTCTGAAGACCCAGATCAGTAAGAGTCTCTTTAAAGTTATATACTAGAAACTCAGATGTGAGCATTTTTTTTAGTAATGCATTTTTTTCCTAGCAACACCACTGTACGAACCAAGGTAGCTATGAGAAACATCCAACAAGAAATGTTAAAAATTTAGACAATTGTGTTGTTAGGCGCTGTTGAGTCAATTCTGACTCATAGCAACCCTGTGAACAGCAGAACAAAACACTGCCCTGTCCTGTGCCGTGCCCACAGTTGTCTTCATGCTTAATTCATTGTTGCAGCCAGTGTGTCAATCCATCTACTTGAAGGTCTTCCCCGTTTTCACTGTCCCTCCACCAAGCATGATGTCGTTTTCCAGGGACTGAGCCTTTCTAAAAACATCTCCAAACTTTGTAAGATACAGACTCGCAATCCTTGCTTCCAAGGAGCACTCTGGTTGTACTTCTTCCAGAGCAGATCTGTTGTGTTCTTTGGGCAGTCCATGGTATGTTCAATATTCTTCTCCAACACCATAATTCACAGGTATCAGTTCTTCTTCTGCCTTCCCTGTTCATTGTCCACTTTTTGCATACATATGATGCAACTGAAAAATACTAGACAATTGTAAAGTCTTTCAAATGTTGAGGACATGACATCACCTAAACAAAATATATGAATTGGAATCCAGAGTTGTTTTAACTCATGGTGTAATGACTGACATACACTGTCAAAGATGCCAGCTATCCTTGTGAAAAAACATAGGAAGGAAAATGACATCTAGGTAAGATAAAAAATTACAACTTTGTTATATAGCAACACTTCATGTGATTTGAAATTTTAACATATAAAATTTTTAGAAATGTAGTCATTCTAGGATCAGGATAATTGACTTATGAACTATTATTTGTGATTTAATTACTGGGATATGATTGAGATAATCAAGCATTTGGGGGCTGGAATGGGGTTGCCCTTTTAAATATCTGGGGAAAACATTGTTAAACGATACACAAAACTTGAATTACAACAAAATGCTGAAAGCATGTCCTTCATTATTTTCTAGTAAGTTATCTTAGTCATCTAGTCTTGCTATAACAGAATTATCACAAGTGAATGGCTTTAAGAAAGAGACTATATTCTCTCATAGTACAGTGGTCTAGAAATCCAAATTCCGGGCCCCAGTTCCAGGGCAAGGTTCTCTCCCTCCATTGACTCTGTAGGGAGGTCCTTGTGATGAGTCTTCTTTTGGTCAGGGAACAACTCGCTGTAGGACTGTTGGGCCGAAAGGATGTACTCTGCTCCTCGCGCTTCTTTCTTGGCAATGTGAGATCCCCATCCCTCTGCTTTCTTTCTCTTCATTTTTATCTCTAGAGGTAAAAGTGGTACAGGCCACACCCCAGGGAAACTCCCTTTACATTGGATCAGGGATGTGACTTTAGTCAGGGTTTTATAGTACCACGTAAATTCTCTTCAGCAAAACCCAATCTTGCACCATTAACCAGAGGTTTATAACCAGAGGTTTATACACATATACACAAATAACATACAACATATACACGAATGACAATCACAAAATAGAGGACAACCACACAACACTAGGAGTCATGGCCTAGCCTAGCCAAACTGATACATACATTTGTGGGGGGGCCGACATAATGTAACCCTTGGCATAAGTCTACCAAAGAACTGTCTGATTGAATTATGATTTATTATTGATTAGTTCCTAGATTCTATGAAGTCACATATTATCTTACAAAGTTTTGTTCAATAAAGATGCAAATAGTTTCTGTTTAGTATAAATTCTGTTTGGTATATACATATGTATATCTGTATAGATATATATTTTATTTCTAGATTTATTATATATAGATTTAATTGTATATATTTAGAAATTTATATATATGTGTATATAATATATGTTTACCAAAAACAAAAGAAACAAACACATTGCTGCCAAATCAATTCTGGCTTATGATCCTATTGGGCAGAGTAGAACTGCCCCATAGGATTTCAAAGCTATTGGATCAGAACTGCTAACTTTGGGTTAGTAACTAAGCTGTTATGCCCTATAGGGCAATAAAATATTAACATTTAATATCATATATTAATGCTAAGTATTACAGTTTTATAGCTCTGAAGGGCATTGATCTGCTTTGCATCTAATTTAATAATCTTACTATAGCTTTCTTTTCTTTTATCACCTGTATGTAATTAATCTCTTTGATTGTGGATTAATCTGGCTTCAGTATGTTAATGATTCACTTATTAGGTGAGTTAAGCAATTTTTGACAGTCTACATTTTATATTCACATAAGATTTGTTCCTTTATTTGTAAAACATCTCCTTTGACAGTATCACTTTTACCTAATGGAAGTGTATTCACATACTATTACCCTGTGTTCTGTGATAGTTTTAGACTTAAATATAATGAGATAGCACTAAATATAGTTTGTCAGTATAGGGTTCTTCTGGAAGTAACATTACTAGAATATGGTGTATGCTTTATTCATTTTTACAGGTTAAAGAACAAAGCAAAATGAAATACTGAGTCACCATAAGGATAATAATCTGTGCAAGGTCTAAAAGTAAATAATGATGGAATCAGAACTCTTATTTATATTCACATTTACTTACTTTAATGATATTCTTAAAATCATAGAGGTACTGGAGACATCAAGGTAAAGAAGACTGTTCCCTTTCTACTTTGGCAGTGCTGTGTGTGTAACTTCCAGGGTGTGTTCTTAAATGTAAAAGAATATGCTCTGTTCTCCTTCCTTATCTCCCTCCCCGTGACTAGAGTGCAGACGTGGAAGTAGAAAGGTGAAGTTCAGTTGTATCCTATAAAATGAAATCTTAGCTTGTGAAGGAACTAGAGCAACAAAATAGAGCCCAGACTTCTGAAGTATGGGATTTCTATATTAGTCTTAGTCTTTATGTAAGAGAAAAATACATTTTAATGATTAAAGAAAAACCTTAAAAAGAAAAACTCTACTTTTGATATAGCAACTGAAGTATTATTTGGTGATGGTAAAGGATTACTGCCTTAACAAGCAGTGTGTGTTGTTGTTTTTAGGTGATCTTAAGTCAGTTCCAACTCCCAGTGACCCTGCGAACAACAGAACAATACTCTGCTCAGTCCTGGCTCATCCTCACAATGGTTTCTGTGTTTGAGCCTCTTACTGCAGCGATTGTGTCAATACATCTCATTTCAGACCTTCTTCTTTTTTGCTGACCATCTATCAAGCATGATGTCCTTCTCCAGAGACTGGTCCCTTATGATAATATGTCCAAAATACATGAGATGAAGTATTGCCATCCTTGCTTCTTAACATCTTCCTGGCTATACATCTTTCAAAACAGATTTGTTCATTCTTGTGGCAGTCTATGGTACCTACACCATAATTTGAAGACATAGATTGTTCTTTAGTCTTCTTTATTCATGGTCCAGCTTTTTCATGTATATGAGGTGATTGAAGACACCATGGTTTGGGTCAAGTTCACCTTAGTCCTCAAAGTGGCTTCTTTGCTTTTCAACAGTTTAAAGGGGTCTTTTGCAACAGAGTTGCCCAGTGCAATTTATTGCTTGATTTCTTGAAGACTTCAAACTTTTCTCCATTTATCGTGATGTTGCTTCTTGGTCCAGTTGTGAAGATTTTGATTTTATGTTGAGGCACAATTCATGCTGAAGACTATATTGTTTGACCATTATCAGTAAGTGCTTCAAATCCTCTTCATTTTCAGCAAGCAAGCTTGTGTCATCTTCATGTCACACTTTGTTAATGAATCTTCTTCCAATCCTGATGCCATGTTCTTCTTCATATAGTAATATTTCTAAGATTACTTGTTTAGCATATAAATGGAGTAAGTAAGATGAAATGTTACAACCCCAATATACACCTTTCCTTGTTTTAAACTATACAATATCCCTTTGTTCTGTTTGAATGATTGTCTCCTTTGTCTACCTAGAGGTTCCTCATGAGCACAATTAAGTGTTCTGAAATTCCTGTTCTTTGCAATGTTCTCCATAATTTGTTAAGTTCCATACAGTCAAATGCCTTTGCATTGTCAATGAAATGAGTAAAAATCATTCTGGTATCCTCTGCTTTCGGCCAAGATCCATTTGACATCAGTAATGATATCTTTCCTTCTGTGTCTTCTTCTGAATCCAGCTCGAACTTCTGGCAATTCCCTGTCAGTATCCTTCTGTGATTGCTCTGAATGATCTTTAACAAAATATTATTTGTGTGTGATATTGATAATGTTCAATAATTTGCACATTGTACTCAATTATCTTTCTTTCAAATAGATACAAATATGGATCTCTTCCAGTCAGTTTTCCTGGAAGCTATCTGCCAAATTTCTTGACAGAAATAAGTTAGCACCTCCAGTGCTACCTCCATTTGTTGGAATATTTTAGGTGGTACTCCACCAATTCCTGGAGCCTTGTTTGTTTTCTGCTGTTCCCTTCAGGACAACTTAGAGTTCTTCCTTTAGTATCATAGATTCTTAATCATATGTTAGCTCCTGAAATGGCTGAACGTTGGGAAAGTGACTCTGTATGTTCCTTTCTTCTTCCTTGGATGCTTTCTGCAGCATTCAATATTTAGCCCACTTACCAAAAAAAAAAAAAAAAAAAATTGCTTTCAAGTTGATTCCAATTAATAGCAGCCCAATTAATAGCAGTCCAATTAATAGACAGAGTACAACTGCCCCATAGTGTGTCCAAGGAGAGACAGGTGAATTTGAACTGCTGACCTTTTGGTTAGCAGATGAGCTTTTAACGACTCTGTCACCAGGGTTCCATTTTGCCCACAGAATCCTTCGGTGTTACAACTCAGGGCTTAGGTGTTCACTTCAGCTGTTTCAGGTCGGGAAAAGCCAGGCATGTTCTACCCTTTTTATATTCTAACTCAAGGTCTTTGTGCATTCCATTGTAATACTTGACTTTGTCTTCTTGTACCACTCTTTGAAACTTCACCATTTCTTCTATTAACTTTAGCCACTTTATATTCAAGAGCAGGTTTCATGGTTAAGGGCAGACAGAAATGACACAGATATTAGTATAGTGAAATATTTGGTAAAATCATCACATGGAACATCTTGGAAGATGAATGATGTATATCAACAAAACCTGCAACTATCATGAGATACTTCGGAAAAATCACAGCATATTGGTGGATGCTGGTTACTATTTAACAACATTTTAGTAAAGTTCTATGAGAAGAATGAACTGAGAGTATTACAATAAAATTTTATTAAGAAATAGACTTACAATAGATGAGACTTTGGTTTCAAGCTTTATCACATGAATTGTGTTAAGGTGTCTCTACCAAACCCTACGAGTTAACTCAGCAGCATAGATAGGGTTAAAGATGTTGCCTTCGAACCTCAAGGTTAAAAATAAAAACAGATCCAGTGCTGTTTAGTCAGTTCCAACTCATGGAGACCCTATAGATCAGAGTAGAACTGCTCCATAGAGTTTCCAAGGAGTGTCTGGTGGATTCAAACTACCAACCTTCTGATTAGCAGATGTAGTACTTAACCACTGCGCCACCATGCTTCTAGCCACTGTTAAATTTAAAGAGAGAGAGACAAGCAATCATGGAAGTATGAAAGATAAAACTTTTTGGAGTCAAGCTCTATATCTAACTTTGGATGTGGTAAGAAATACAATAATGGATCAGAAACACAGTGGCAAGAAGCCTAGTTTAGTTTCAGGCACGACTGTATTGTCAAAGTAACCAGAGTACTGTGTTGCAAAAACATCTGAATTTTCAGTAAGTATAGAAAGCCTTCCACCCATATGAAGCACGAAGTCAAAGTTTATTGGCTTCAAGAAGAGCTTACTAAATATGCCCATTTTACAAGCAGCTGCAAGGACAATGAACAAAAAACCTCTAAATGACAAAGGTGGGCATTAAGGAAAACATCAGAGGGGTGAACAAAGGAACATTTTCCACTTGTTAATGGGGGGTTTTCTCAGTTCCTTCTGAGAGTGATTTGATAATTGCTATAGACCAGTGATTGTTTTTTTTTTTTTTTTTAATTCTCTCCTTTGTCCAGTGGGAGACTTTGATGTACTCACTCCATTAGCTCTTTCGTTGCTTACTGGATACTGGAAGGCAGAAAGCTTGTCTTTAAAATCACAATCATGGAACCTTGAGGAAGTGCATCTAATGAAGAAGACCAAGCTACTGAAATTTGACTTAGTTGCAGAAGCTGAATGAGAGGCTGTTATTGTCTCCCTTGAGACACATATGAGTTTGTTCTGTTTGTGGGAAGAGTGTTGCACATGGATAGTTAAGTGGCTGGACTGCTGGACTCTGACAAGGACCATTAGTCAAGCAATGATATCTCTTCTCTTTTTCTAATATTAAGAGCTAATATTTTAGCTAAACTGACAAGTTCTCAGCTAAACATGTATTTTCTAGTTTCTCTTGCATGTTGGGTGGCCATGTGACTAGGTTCTAATCACTGATATATAAATAGTGTGCTACTGGAAGGAATAAAAAATGAACAATTGATCTCTATAATAACAAGAATGAAGCTCAAAGTAATTATTCTAAGAAGACAGTAATGAGAGTACATACTGTATGATTCTGTTTTTAAACATCTAGGAAATGGAAAGTAATTCATAGTGACAAACTGTCGATGGTTAGTTAGTTATCCAGAGAGGTAGAATGGGAGGGCAGGAGGAAGAGGTGATAAAGAGGCAAGAGGAATTTTTTGGAGTAATATTTGTTATTTTGATTGTGGTGATGAATTCAAGGATGAATATATGTGTCATAGTTTATCAAATTGTGTGCTTTTAAATATATACAGTTTCATCCATACCAACTCTTCCTCCTTAAAATTTAAAAGAGGTATATTCATGAGCTAAATACTACATTCAAAAGGCAGATATGGTTAGACTAGATAGATAATAAATCAAGGTTAAATCACATGCTTTCTACAAAAGAAAAACTTTAGATTCAAAGACACTGAAAAATTGAATGCAAAAAGATGGAAACACCATCTCTGTAAACAATACAGAGGAACCCTGGTAGCACAATGGTTAAGAACTTGGCTGCTATCCTAAAGGTCTGTGATTGCAGCCCCACAACCATTCTTCGGAAGCACCATGGAACAGTTAATACTTGGCCTTGAGCAAATAATCCAAGAAACTGGACTGTATGAAGAAGAATTGGGCATCAGGATTAGAGGAAAACTCATTCACAACCTATATTATGCAAATAACACAATCGTGGTAGTGGAACGTAAAGAGGACTTGAAGCACTTACTAATGAAGAACAAAGACTACAGCCTTTGGTATGGATTGTACCTCAACTTAAAGAAAACAAGAATACTTATAATTGGAGCAATAAGCAACATTATGATAAATGGAAAAAAGATTGAAATTGTCAAGGATTTCATTTTAGTTGGATCCAGAATCAACATCCATGGAAGCAACAGTAGAGAAATCAAAGAATGTATTGCATTGAGAAAATCTACTGCAAAAGGTCTCTTTAAGGTATTAAAAAGCAAAGATGTTACTTTGAAGACTAAGGTGTGCATGACCCAAGCATGGTGTTTTCAATTATTTCATAAACTATGAAAGCTGGACAATGAATAAGGGAAGATGAAAGTACAATTGATATCATTGAATGATTTTATTGGAGACTATTGAATATACCATAAACTGCCACAAGAGTGAACACCTCTGTCTTGGAAGAAGTACAGCTAAAATGCTCCTCAGAGGTAGGGAAGGCAAAGCTATGTCTCACGTACTATGGACATGTTACCAGGAGGTGCCAGTGTCTGGAGAAGGACATCATGGCTACTAAAGTACAAGGTCATTGAGAAAGGGGAAGGCTTAATGAGATGGATTGACACAGAGGCTGCAGAAATGGGCACAAGCTTGACAGCTATTATGAGGATGGCCCAGGACTGGGCTGCATTTCATTCTGTTAGACACAAAGTTGCTACAAGTCAGAACCAACTGGATGGCACTTAACAACAACAACATGAACCTGACAACAAAGTTCCAAATTACATGGAGCAGACAGTTCAACAATATATTTTGTGATATGAGGTCTGACAATTAACTGTATGAACTTTTTCTAAGTGCTACATATCTCATTGCTGAATCTCACTCATGACATTCGAAGTACTCCCCTCGGGAAGCTATGTTCTGACACTAGCCCCTAGTCCACCCTTCAAAGCAATTTTGGAACTCCTTCTGGAATGGCCATTGCATGCAGTTACATGGGAGCAAGTTTGTGAACTTAATGGCATAGTTGTTCGTGAGGGAATTTCTAGCCAGTAAACAAATAACTATATTGGAACGCTCTCCCTACTCAACTGATCTGGCCCCAAATGACTTCTTTCTTTACCTGAAGACAAAGGAAATATTGAAAGGCAGACATTTGGATGACATTCAGGACATCAAGGGGTAATACGACAGCTCTGATATCCATTCCAGAAAAAGAGTCCCAAAATTGCTCTGAAGAGTGGACTAGGCACTAGCATGAGTGTATAGCTTCCCAAGGGGAAAACTTCAAAGGTGACCATAGTGATATTCAGCAATGAGGTATGTAGCACTTTTCCTAGGATGAGTTCACCAACTTAATTGGCAGCCTTCATATAAACACAGCTCTTTCAGTACTTCATAAAATAGACAGAAAATTAGAAAGAATATACAAGAATTAAATACCCTCAGCCAACTTCATTTTTCAGTTGTAGACTATATGATGTATTTATTATTTCTATTAATAGTAATAATATTAACAGCATACATACATACTTTTCAGCAGAATATACACACTTTTCAACTGCATGTGGATGGTTCTCCCATTGCCAACATATTCCAGAGTATAAAACAAAATTCAGTAAGCTTAAACTAATTGTAACTAATGTAAACTGGTTCCTAAAAAAAAGAATGAAACAACTGAAAGATATTTGGCTACTACTTCAAATATTTTGAAACTAACAAAAATCATTCTAAATAGCCCATGAGTCAAAGAAGAAATCACAAGGAAAATTATAAATTATTTTTCTAATTTACTTGTACTTTAGAGAAAGACAGCAAACTAGTTTCTCTTTAAACAAGTAATACACACTATTTCATGACATTGGTTGCCCACCCCACAACGTGTTGACACTCTTCCCTTTTCAATCTTCAGTCCCTCCTTTCCAGCTTTTCTGCCTTCTCTTCCTTGCCTGTGGACTGGGGTACCCATGTAATCTTGTTTTGTTTTCTAGGCACTGATCTTTGGCTGGAGGATGAACCCAAGGAACCACTTCATTACTGAGCTAAAAGGATGTCTTAGGGGTCCTACTTTTGGAGTTTCTGCAGTTTCTCCAGTCTCTGCCAGACGAGTAAGTCTGGTCTTTTTGTGTGAGTTAGAATGTAGCCCTACGTATTTCTCCAGATCTACCTAAGACTTTCTGTTGTGATTTCTGTTAGAGCAGTCAGTGGTGGTAGCCGGGCACCATCTAGTCATACTGGACTCAGTCTGGTGGAGACTATAGTAGTTGTGGTCCGTTAGTCCGTTAGTCCTTGTGTTTTTAATTTTCTTCATTCTCCTTTGCTTCAAATGGGGTGAGACCAGTGAGTATCTTAGAAAACCACTGACAAGCTTTTACAACCCCAGACTCTATTCACAAAATATAGAACTATTTTCTTTATAAATTATACCACTGAGCTAGGTGTTCCCCAAGACAATGGTCCCCACAGCCCTCAGCCAAGTAATTTGGTCCCTCAGGGAATTTGGATATGTCTGTGGAACGTCAGGAAACCCTGGTGGAGTAGTGCTTAAGAGCTACATCTGCAAACCAAAAGGTCAGAAGTTCAAATCTACCAGGCACTCCTTGGAAACCACATGGGGCAGTTCTGCTCTGACCTACAGGTTCACTATGAGTCACAACCCACTCAATGGCAACTGGTTTAAATTTTTTGTTGCTGTTACAGAGCTTCTATGACCTAGCCTTGGCCAGGTTGCTGGCTTCCCCAGTATTTTGCACTGTCTTATCCTTCACTAAAGTTACCACTTATCTATTGTTTATTTAGCATTTTCTCACCACTGCTTCCCTCTCTCATAACTGTCCATGATTATTTCTTATAACGTGTAAAAATTTTCATTCGTTTTTATAATAGTGGTCTCATACAGTATTTATCCTTACCTATTTCACTCAACATAATGCCCTCCAGATTCATCTATGTTGTGAGATTCTTCAAAGATTCATCATTGCACTTTATTATTGCTGCTGAGTGTTCCATTATGTATAGCACTAAGTTTGTCCACTCATCTGTTGACAGGCACCTGGGTTGTTTCCATCATTTTGCTATTATGAACAGTGCTAAAATGAACGGAGTGTGCATGTGTCTATTTGTGTGACAGCTCTTCTCTAGGGTACGTTCCTGGTGGTAGGATTGCTGGATCATATGGTATTTCTAACTTTTTAAGGAACCACCATATCCTTTTTCAGAATAATTGTATTTTTTTTCATTCCCATCAGCAGTGCATATAAGAGTACAGTCTCCCCCGACCTCTCTAAAATTTGTTGCTTTCTGTCTTTATTTTTATGTTTTACTTTGATTTGTGCCAGTAACATCAGGGTGATGTGGTATTTGATTTGCATTCGTTTCTCTAAGATTTAGTAATGGAAACATTTCCTCATGTGTCTGTTAGCCCGTTGGATGTCTTCTTTGTGTCTCTTACAGACAGCTTATTGATGGGTCCTATTTTTAATCCATTCTGTCACTCTCTGTATCTTTATAGGTGCATCTGAGCCATTTATGTTCAGTATGGTTATTGGTAGGTGGGAATTTGTTGCTATCCTTTTGTAGTGTCTTTGTGTGTGTGTGGTGTGGATGTTTTCTTTGTTCCTCTTACTCTTCTGTGCTGCATTCCTTTTGTTTGTGAATTTTTTTTCTACTTTCTCTCAGTTGTGTAAATTTTGTGTTTACTGAGACTTTTATTTTGATGAGTAGGTTTATTAATTTGCTTTGTAGTTACTTTAAAATTAACCCCCACGTTCCTGAGTTTAAACTAGTCTTTTATTACTTCATAATGCCTTGCCTTTCTCTTTACTTGAAAGTTCTATACCTACACCATTTGTTCACTCTTCTGTTGCTCTGATGTTGTTGTCATTTACAGATTGACATCATTGGTTCCCTGTAGTATTATTTTTGATATTTCATCATAGGCTATCTGGCTGGTGCCATCTTATGTGATAGATTTCATGTTGTTATCTGACATTTGTTCTCTAACCAACAACTCCCTTTAGTAATTCTTGCGATTTTGCTTCAATTTCTGTTTACCCAGAAATATCCTAGTTTCAACATCAATCTTGAGTGAGAGTCTTACAAGATACATTATTCTTGGTAGGAAAGTTTTGTCTTCCAAGACTTTATATGTTATTGCGTTACCTTCTTGCCTGTGTAGTTTCTGCCAAGGAATGACATCAAAGGACATTTTCTGTGAGAAAGCAAGAGGTCATTATAAAGACAGGAAAGAAAGAAAAAGACCAAATTGGATATCAGAAGAGACTCTGAAACTTCTCTTGAGTATTAAGAAATGAAACTGAATGGAAGAAAATAAAGTAAAAGAGCTGAACAGAAGTTTTCCAAGGGTGGCTTGGTAAGACAAAGTATTAAATATGAAATGTGCAAGACCTGGAGTTAGAAAACCAATAGGGAAAAACATGCTCAGCATTTCTAAAGCAGAAAAGCTTCAAGCGTTGAGTTGTAAATTTGAAGGATTCTGTGGGCAAAGAATTGAACAACTAAGGAAGCACGAAAAGAAGATAGAAAGAATACACAGAATCAACATATCAAAAAGAATTCATTGACATTCAACCATTTCAGGAGGTAGCGCGTGATCAAGACATGATGGTACTAAAAGAAGAAGCCCAAGCTTCTTTTCCACCAGTAAAAACACTGGTGGAAAAACAAGACTCAGGAATAGATAGAATACCAATTGACTTCAACAAAGATGCAGCACTGCAAGCAGTGACTCCTTTAAGGTGAGAAATTTGGAAGACAACTACTTGGCCAACTGACTACAAGAGATCCAGAGGCATACCTATTCCAGTCAAATGGGGTGCCACAGAAAGACGACTTCATCAGAGACAGATACTGGAAACAATCCATATGTCCAACAACTGGGTAAAAAAAAAAAAAATACTGTGATATTTCCTTGCCATGGAATACTGTTCGACAATAAACATGAATGAACTACAGATAAAAGCAAAAATAAAAATTATTCTAAAACATATGCTGAGTGAAAGAAACACTACAAAAAGACAATATTGTATGTTGTTGTTGTTAGGTACCATCCAGCTGGTTACAATTCATAGCTACCCTATTTACAACAGAAATAAAATGCCCCATCCTGCATCATCCTTGCAGTAGTTGTTATACGTGAGTCCATTGTTGCAGCCACTGTGTCAGTCCACGTTGTTGGGGATCTTCCTCTTTTTTGCTGACCCTCTTCTTCATCAAGTGTGATGTTCTTTTCCAGGGACTGGTCCCTCTGGATAATATATCCTAAGTGTGTGAGATGAAGTCTTGCCATCCTAATTCTAAAGAGCATTCTGGCTATAATTCTTCCAAGAGAGACTTATTCCTTCTTCTGGGAGTCCGTGATATATTCACTTTCCTTCTTAAACACCATAATTCAAAGACATCAATTCTTCTTCAGGCTTCCTTGTTTATTGCCCAGCTTTGACATACATATGAGGCAATTGAAAATACCATGCTGTGGATCAGGCACACTTTGGTCGTTAAAGTGACCTTCTTGCTTTTTAACACTTTTAAAGAGGTCTTTTGCAATAGGTTTGTCCAAAGCAATATGTTCTTTGATTTTTGGATAGCTACTTCCTTGAGTGTGATTTCTGGAACCAACAGAAAATGAAATCCTTTGCACCTTTAATTTTTTTCTGCTTAACTTGATGTTGCTTATTGGTCTAATTGTGAGGATTTTTGTGGCCTTTGAGATGTAATTCTTCCTAAATGTTGTGATCTTTGTTCTTAGCTAGTAAGTGCTTCAAGTCCTCTTTACTTTCGAAAAGCAGGGTTTTGTCATCTGTACAACACAGGTTGCTGATAAGTTTTCCTCCAATCCTGATGTCCTGTTCTTCATATACTCCAGTTTATGGGGTTACTTGCTTAGTTTATAGATTAGGTATGGTGAAAGGATACAATCTGGATGTACAACTTAGTTGATTTTAAACCAGGCAGTATCCCCTTCTTCTGTTCTAAGTATAGATTCCTCATGAGTACAATGAAGTGTGTTGGAATTCCTATTCTTTGAAATAGTACACATAATTTGTTATGATTCACCCAGTCAAATACCTTTGTATAGTCAATAATACATATAGGCAGATATCTTCCTGGTATTCTCTCCTTTCAGCCAAGATCTATCTGAGATCAACAAAGACATCCCTGTTTCCACTTCTTCTTCTGAATTGTGCTTCAATTCTGGCAGTTCCCTGTTGATGTACTGCTGTAACTGCTTTTGAATAATCTTCAGCAAAATTTTCCTTGTGTGCGATATTAATTACATTGTTCTTAATTGCTGCACTTCATTTGATGATCACCTTTCTTTGGAATGGGTACAGATATAGAGTTCTTCCAGATGGTTGACCAAATAGCTGTCTTCTAAATTTCTTGACATAGACAGGTGAGTGCCTGCAGTGCTGCCTCCCTTTTTTGAAGCATCTCAGTTAGCAGTCCGTCAACTCTTGAGCCTTTTTTTTCATCAGTGCCTTCAGTGCAACTCGGAACCCTTTCTTCTGCATCATTTGCTCTTGACTGTATGCTACGTTCTGAATTGACTGAATGTCAACCATTTCTCTTTGGTACAATGACACTGTATACTCCTTCCGTTTCCTTTTGATGCTTCCAGTGTCATTTAGTATCATCTTGCAGAATCCATCAGTACTGTACCTCAAGTCTTGAATTTTTTCTTCATTTCTTTCAGTTTGAGCAATGGCAAGCTTTTATTTCTTTTTGGCTTTCTATTTCCAGTTCTTTGTACATTTTTTTGTAATACTTTGTCTTCTCAAGTTGCCCTTTGAAGTCTTCTGGTCAACTTTTTTATGTTATCATTTCCTCCTTTCTGTTTAGCTAACTGAATACTCAAGATCTTCTGCAATCTGTTTTGTTTTTTTCTTCCTTTCTTTCTTGTCTTTTTAATGTCCTCATGCTTTCTTAATGTCTAATGCTTTGATGTCATTCTACAACCCTGTCTGGTTTTCAGTTATTAGTGTTCAATGTGTCAAAACTATTGTTGAAATAATCTCTAAATTCAGATGTGTCGTACTCAAATTTCTAAGTTGGCTTTTGTGGACTTGTTCTAATTTTCTTCAACTTCAACTTGCAAATGAAAAATTGATGGTTTGTTCCAAAGTCAACCCCTGGCCTTCTTATGACTGATGATATAGGCTTTTTCCGACATCTCTTTCAACAGATGTAGTCAGTTTGATTCCTACATACTTCATCCAGTGAGGTCCACTTGTATGCTGCTGTTTAAGGTCCTGGAAAAAAGGTATTTGGAATGAAGAAGTCATTGGTCTTACAACAGTCTGTCATTCAATCTTTGGAATCATTTCTGTCACCAAGCGCATATTTTCCAACTACCAATCTTTCTTCTTTGTTTCCAACTTTCACGTTCACATCACCAGTAATTATCAGTGTATCTTGGTTGCCTGTTAGATCAGTTTCAGACTGTGTAACTTGGTAGAAATCTTCACTTCCTGCATTTTTGGCTTAAGTGGTTGCTATATAAATTTAAATAATAATCATGTCACCTGATCTTCCAAGTAGGCAAATGGATATTATCCTGTCACTGACAGTGTTGTATTTCAGGATAGATATTGGCATGTTCTTTATCATTATGAATTGGACACCTTCCCACTTCAATTTGACATACCCATCATAGTAGACTGTATGGTTATCTGATTCAAAATGACGAATACTAGTTCGTATCAGTTCACTAATGCCTATGATATTAATGTTGATGTATTGCATTCCATTTTTGACAATCTCCTATTTTTCTAGATTCATACTGTGTACTTTCTACATTCCTATTATTAAGGGATCTTTACAGCTGTTTCTTCTCATTTTGAGTTGTGCCATACCAGCAAATGAAAGGTTGATTCCCTTCATGTTATAAATGTCACCTCTACTTTGAAGAGGCAACTCTTACCTAGTCATATTTTGAGCACCTTCCCATGTAAGAGACTGAGCTGCCAGTGTTATATTAGAAATGTTTAACTGCTTTTCATAAGATTTTCACTGCCACATCCATCTATCTGTTGTATGATTCCATTCAAAGTAATTTCTAGAAAAGACAGATCTATAGAGAGCTATAAAAACAGCACCTTCCTGGAACTGGGTGTGGAGGTAGGAACTGAGTACCAACAGTTATGAGGTAACCATTCTTAGTGATAGAAAAATTCTACCACTTAATTGTTGTAATTCTGGCAAAACTTATGCATTTATTAAAAGTGTATTGATTAGCACACTTATAATGAATGATTTTTTGGTAATAAAGTCACTAAAAAGTCTTTTATTCTCCCATGTCAAAAATTCAGCAAACTTTGAGATAATACACCAAAAATTTGTAGTATACCTGCTAATAGCAAGAATAGCACATTGCATATTAAATTTAGAAATTGGAAGCATGAGTCTTTGAATTTTTGAATGATATTTAACAAACAGATGAATTGTCACCTCCGAGTATAGATTATCCATGAGTTTCAAATTACAGAACTAAATTGAAAACTAGTAATATCAATGTTGTTGCCAGAAAACCAAATCTACTATCACAGAGTCAATTCCAACTCCTAGCAACTCTATAAGACAAACTAGAACTACCTCACAGTATTTCTGAGGCTGTAAATCTTTATGGGAGCCAACCACCACATCTTTCTCCTATGAAACAGCCAGCGGGCTCCAACTCCTGACTTTTGGGCAAGTAGCTAAGAGCTTTAACCACTGCACCATCAAAGCTCCCCCATCACTGGGGGTTGTCGTTAGGCCCTATCAACAATTGTGGGCATGGTACAGGACCACGCAGTGTTTTGTTCTGTTGTGCTAGGGTTGCTATGAGTCAGAACCAATTCTACAGCACCTAACAACAGCATCAATTCAGTACTAGATTCGTGACAATCCCCTATACAACAGAATTAAAAGTTGTTGAGTTCTGTGTCATCCCTGTGATTGGTTTTGGATCAAGCCATTGTGATCCATACAGTTTTCATTAGATAATTTTTGGAAGTAGATCACCAGAGCTTTCTCCCTAGTCCATCTTTGGTTCAGGGGTAGAATTCTTACCTTCTATGTAGGAGACCAGAGTTTGACTCCCAACTAATGGACCTCGAGGACAGCCGTGACTCATCATCATTAGAGATTTAAGTGTAATTATGATGCTGAGCACATTTCAGTGGAGCTCATAGGGTAAGAATACCATCATTAACTTCTCTTTATTCAGGCATATTCTGTTGGTCTCATCACACACTCTCCTTATCCCACAGAAAATTCGAAGACTAAGTTATAATACAATGAATTTGTGACTTACTAGTTTCTTCTACCTTAGATATCTTAAAATTTTCAGTAAATACTGTCATGCATACCTAAAAATAAATGTATCTGCAAATTGGTAATATGAATAAAAATAAATATTTATTCCAATACATAATGAAAAACTGAAAGCACATTTACCTGAATAATATAGATAACAATTTATCTAGGAGCTATCTGAAGCCTGTGGACTTAATTTTTTCAGTTTCATAACTAGTGGTAGATTCAGGTCGAGAACATTCCATACAAGGGTTTAACTAACACATATTCCTGATATTTGGCTTTGATTTGGTACCTTATTTCAAAAATGTGCTAGTCAAGGGTTTTCTGTCCTGTGACTCTTGATCCATTTATAGGTTGTGAAATCAATTTGCAAGGTTGTAAATGTCAATTTTTAATGAAATAGAGTATTAGAATAGGTAACAGTGAGAATTCCAAATAGTAAACCATGTTAGATAATATTGCTTGTTCAGTATTCTTCCTTCACACCCTTGCCATGACTGGGCTTTTAATTTTGGATTTGGACATATAATGTGCTGTGCCCAGAAGGCAGGCACAGGACCTGAATATTCATCCACAGCTACCTATGGGATATGACTTTTGGTGCCACTTGTAACATGCACTTGTGGTCCTAGTGGTGTTTTCACATCCATCTTCTGGCACACTTGTGGAAAACGTTTGTCATGTGACCTTTACGTATCTTCAGTACTCATGCTTTGTTGTGTCTTGAAGAACCCAGCTCTGGGGACCAAAGACTAGGCTTCTGACTCCTGGCCACATGGGGAGAATGTATTTTTTGGCAGCCACATGAAAAAACAAAACCTTGCTGAATCTGAGCAATTTATCCAATATTTAACTATTGACTAAACATGCTTCCAAAAAAGAATGGGGCCCCAGTGTTAGAGCCCTCTAGATTTTCATTTTAATTTAGATTTAAAAAAAATTCTATCTTACCAATGACCTGAGTTCTCTGATAAAATTACATAAATTTTGTAAATAAATGTAAATTATGATAAACACTAAGACTTATTAAGATGTTTGATTCATTTTAGCAATCTGTCCCCTACAGCTAAAGACAATATATGTATATGTGTATGAGCAACTTTGTGTATGTTTGGTGGGGTAGGTTACTGCTTTATGACTAGTAGAGGATAATTTTTTAAAATGGATTTCTTATTAAGATTTTGTAAGTAACATTTTGATATTTTTTCAAATGATATCACATTCTTTTTTACAGAATTCTTGTGAGTTCTGGATGTTAAATTTTAATTATGTATTTTTAAATAATTATTTTATTGTCTGTAATATTAACTTAGCTTTTTATTATTTTGTAATATTATTTTATTCATATGTCAGCTTGTTTATTTATTGTCTGTCTGTCTCCTGGCACATAGTAAATGTTCAATAAATACTTAAGTGAGATAACAACAAATCCATATTAGTTTTTTAATGGTCAATGTTTACTCATTTTAGGAGGTAGCATAATGATCAAGAATCAGTGATACTGAAGGAAGAAATCCCCATTGTACTGAATGCATTAGTGAAAAGCATGTCTCAAGGAACTGACAAAATAACAACTGAGATACATGAACAATCAGACACAGTGCTAAAAGTGCCCACGTGTCTGTGTTGAGAAATTTAGAAGGCAGCTACTTGGCCAAACAACTGAAAGAGCTCAATATTCACGCACTTTCCAAAGGAAGGAGATCAAATAGAATGCAGAAGTTGTCAGTGTCATGAATATCACACAACAGCAGATTTGCTTAAGGTAAAAAAAAATGACTGCAGAGAACTCATGGAAGTTCAACATAGATTCAGAAGAGGAAGTGCAAAAAGGGATATCATTGATGATGTCGGATGAAGCTTGGCTGAAAGCAGAAAATACCAGAAAGATATTTGCCTATGATTTACTAACTATGTGAAGTAATTTAACTGTGTGGATCATAACAAATTCTGTTTAATGTTGAAAAAAACAGAAATTTGAGAATGTTTAATTGTGCTTATTGTGAACCTGTTCATGAGTCAAAAATCAGAATAAAGTGATACTGGCCAATAGTTTAAAATTGGAACAAGAGTGCTGTAGTCTTGTTTTACCTTACTTATTCCTTGTATATACCAAACAAATAATTCGACTTGGCACTTGGCATATTGTATGAAGAAGGGCATGATATTAGAATTGGAGGAAGACTCATTAACAGTCTGATATTTGCTGATGACACAATCTTGCTTGCCCAAAGTGAAGACAACTAAAAGCACTTACCACTTATGTTCAAAGACTACAGCCTGTTGGATGGATTACATATGGATGAGAAGAAATAAAAATCCTTACAAATAGACCAGTAAAGAACATTATGAAAAATGGCAGTCTTAAACCAATAATCAATGTCTATGGAAGCAGCAGTCGGGAAATCAGTCAACATATTGCGCTGGGAAAGTTGCAAGCAAAATGTCTCTTTAAAAGTTTAAACAGCAAAGGTGTCACCTTGATGACTAAGGCATACCTGTTCCACACCACATTAACGTCAGTTGCCTCAAATGCATATGAAAGTTTGACATTAGAAGAGGAATTCAAAGGAGAACTGGTGCATTTCATTTGTGATATTGGGGAACAATATTGAATATACCATGGACTGCCAGAAGAATGAACACATCGGACCTGGAAGAAGTACAGCTAGAATGCTTCTTAGAAGCGAGGGTAGAGAGCCCTCCTCTAACTTACTTTGTATGTGTTATCAAGATGGACCAGCCACTGAAGAACAGCATCATGCTTAGCAAAGTAGAACATTAGAGGAAAAGAGGAAGGCCATCAATAAGCTGCAAGGATAGGATCAGATATGGCAACAATTGTGACAATTGTGCAGACCAGGCAACATTTCATTCTGTTATACATGAAGTTGCTGTATGTAGGAGCTGATTCAGTGGCATGTAATAACAAAACAACAATCTTTTAGTAAATTGAACGAAATATTCTAAATTATTTTTCCTAATAATAACTCAGAGAACTTGGTCATTTCTTCTCCCTTATCCTCTCTCTCCAGTATAAACAGTAATTGAATATGCAGGAACTATCTGCGTCTTCTGAGTCCCTGGGTGGCCCAAATTCTTAACATCATTGAGTGCTAACCAAACTGGAGGTGTGAGTCCACCCAAAAGTGCCTTGGAAGATAAGCCAGATGATCTACTTCTGAAAAACCAATTATTGAAAATCATATAGTTCTACTGTACACATGGGGCCTCAGAAGCCTGAGTCAACTTAACAGGAACTGTTTTTTTGTTTTTGTTTTAAATTATGTTTTCAATGATTATTTTAAAATTTACTCAGTGAGAGAACTTTGTGTGGTGTAGTATAAAAGTTTTTTGCTGAAGACTCCTTTGCTTTGAAGAGGAAAAACACTTCTTCCCAATGAGGTCCTCTCCAGAGGTTTCCATGAATTTCTAAGACTTGTTCTCCCAACCTTTTCTTTGACAGTGTGTAAGCTCTTCTAGAATTTTATAGCTTAGTACTATGGTTCTTAGAAACTTTCCATTAATATCTTATTGAATATATATGTATGTGTGAATATCTGTGCAAATAACCAAATTGTGTCTAAATAAAAGAAATTACCTCTTCATGCAACATCTTCATTAAAACAGACAAAAATGTAAAATAAATCCTATTGATAAAAGAAACTCCTTGTGTAATTACTGTCTGATTTATACCTAAAGGGGACTAATCCTTTCTAGGTATTAAGGGAAGGATCACTGAAGGGATCATTTGAAGTAAAGCTGAGTATGGAGACATGCCAAAACCAAAAAAATCTAAGCTTTCCCCAATTGTTAAAGGCTGAGACTAAAGAAGAATGAGCTCTTGTTAACGTCAGCCCAATTTTATCTCCGAAGTATTATGTTGCATGTTAATTTTCATTTTAATTCACAAAAATGTCAAGAAAATATTGGTCAAGTGAAAAATGTACCCTACATTCATTTTACCATGGCTAGTCTATCAACATAAATGGAAATATGATGTCTCTGCTGTCTGCACTTAGATCTTAGCAAATTCTGTTTTACTCCAAATACAATTTTTTGTTTCAGAGTTACACTAATTAAAATTTTTGAGTAGCAGAAATGTATCTATAATCAGATGAACTCTAGGTCCCTTTATAGAGAACTAATGAATACAAGATTAAAGAAAAAAAAAGATGAAAGAACAAGGAAATTAGATATAAAAGACGTTTCTAAATTGTATAATTGATGACTCTCTTTGGCTGATATTGTAGGTATTATTACTGCAGAGGACATAACAATCCAGGAGAGAGCAAAAGAAGTTCCTAATTCCTATACTTGTACTTAGTGTGGTTAAGTCCATGAATGACATTCCCAAAGTCTGATATTCTCTATACAGTCTGCAGTGTCTTTACAGAAGATGGAGTCCAGAGACTGATAACACAATTTTTGTGTTTTGTTGTGCTTTGTTTCTTTAGTCTGAAGTGTGAAGTTAGCATGGAGAGTTGGACAGAGGAGTGTTCAACAACTCTAGGGGAAAATGGTACTGTACCATGCAAATAATCCCATGGATGCCAAATAAAACCAGGATATTCACAGAAATGCACATTTTCCCTCTGACTGGTAGTGCTGAGAGTAATAAGAACATGTTCTGAGTCAGGCTACCTCTTTGCTATTGTATCCAGGAAAGCTTTTACAGGATGGGTGATTTGTTTGTATCCAGGAAAGCTTTTACAGGGTGGGTGATTTGTGTTCTGCTGGTTGACAGTCGGAATTGGTCTGCATGTCCTATGTGCCTTTTCTATCATGAGTGTCTTTTAAGTCCAAATGCATTGTTCTAAGATTAGGAAAATGATTTGATTTTTTTCTGACACTCTCCACAAAGGTTTCCTTGGAGCGCTCGAGCAGAACAGATTGGCACCTCTAATTTTAGCTAACTGGATTTTCCCTTGCTTGACAAAGCTTTTTAATACCTTTTGGTTTTAAATCCAGATGTATTTTTCCAAGAACACCTATACTGTAAATGTAACTATTTTTGCCATAACCATTTAATAGTCTGAGGCTGACAACATGTGAACTAGGATAGCCATTACATTAAATGAAGAGGTATGTAAAGCCTCTCCCAGTCTTCTCCTTGTGTAATTGACCTCTATCATCTTTACCTTTTTCAGACCAGGATTTACTGAGTACCAGCATATAAATAGGAAGTATTAACTTTATACGTTTTTCTTCAGAAATGTGTCTTTGAAGAGTTTCTGGGTATAACCATATGTACTTGTAATTATTTAAGATGATTATTAAAGTAGATGTTGCAGGAAAGCAATATGCAAACTAAAGACTCTAACATGTCTTGGTAATAGTCATGATAATAGGTGAAGAGACAAACAACTTTTGATGTGCACAGTTAAAACAACAAAGTTATGGACAGGCAAGGTCAAGATGGTGGAGTAGTCAGAACCTTCTGGTAACCCTCTAACAACAGACACCCAAAAGAAAAAATGGATTCATTGTATGTGGAGCCCTGAACATCAAAGGGAAAGTTAAGAAATCAGAATGAGCAATGGGGAAGGGAGAGTAGGTCCAAAAGTACCTAAGACTGAGTAGATGTTACCTGCTGGGAATTGATCATAGCCAGCATAGTGAGCAGAGTGGTGGCATTTGGAGGATGTCCTCAGCAGCAAACAGCAGCGTACACTAGAGCCTCAAGAAACAGTGAAAAGCAGCTCTTGACCATCAAAAACTGAGTGATGTGTATCTATCCTGTGCAGGTATAAATCGTTCCTTTGTGATAAACCTCTCCCCCATTTCCAAGTATTTCCCCCTCCCCTTTTTGCACTGCACCTGTGTCCAACTTTGATGCCATTATTTGCACAGGAAGGAGGACTCCTTAAGCCTGCACTGAGCCATTCTGCTAGACTCACAAAGGGAACAATTTAGCAAACTGGAGGAAGGGGGAGGGGAAAAAAAGGCTGTTGACACACCTAAGCCAGAAATTCGGGATGGAAACAGCTTGAATCAGACATAAGGGGACAAGCCATCCTCACAGACACTCAGTACCTACAGCCAGATACACCTACACCAATAACCCTTGACTATCTAGGACATATGGGAGAGCTTGGTGACTGACTATCTCGACACCTGAGCTACATTCATACAAAAAAGTACATGGATGTCTGGGCTTGCATATCTAGTTACAGCTCAAGCCACCTGGTGAAAGGACATTAGAGTTTTTAAGGAACCAATAGCCAAACTAGCACACATGACCACTCTCTCTATTTGCACATTTGGAAATAAAATAGGAAGCTAGAACACAGCAAACATAAAATAAATTCAACAACTTACAGATGACTCAGAGACTAGAGTCTGTATCAGATAAGTAGGCAGACCACATGGCTTCAGAAATCCATCCCCAAAAGAGAATCAAGAAATTCTAGGGGTGGGGTGTGGAGCCAAGATGGCGAACTAGACACACATCTTAATTCTCTCTGAAAACTAAGGCCTAGACTGGTAATTGAACAGAGCATTCTAAACACCTGGTGAACCCTAGGACACAATATAGGGTTATGAGATTGGACTACACGCCACTAAATGGGAAACTTCTCCTCTCACTGAGCCCTGCTTCTGCTGATTCACCACTTGCATGGACTGCAGGTATTGGCACCTTTAATGTTTTTTCTTTTTGCTGGCCAGCAGGTAAGGAATGGCCATGAGCCGACCAATGCACTGAGCTGCAGTGCTGAAGTGAACAGAGAATGTCACAGCAGAGAGACAATGTGTGAGATAGCCATGTTTTCAGAGCCTGCCAGCAGACTGAGGGCACCACAGCCCCTCTACCTTCTCTTTCTGGAGCTCCGCCATACATTCTGAGGGACAGCTTGACCAGGACGCCATCTTGGTCATCTGGGAGGTGGATTTACCCAACTGGAGGCCTCAGCAAATGCTGATTACCAGGTTGGAGGGCAGTGCCAGTCCTGGGAGTGCTTTTCCAGCAGAAAGGTGGAAATGCAGAAATGTGCCATATTACAGGTAGGGCTTGGCAGAGGAAGGCAGCAGGGCTGTAGGCCCCATCCTACTTTGAACTACATCATGGCATCTGGGGACCATGGAAGAGTGCTTCTGTTGTGAGCTGGAAGGTGGGGCCTGCCACGTCTGATGGCCTGACTGATTTTGGAAGTTGTCCGATAGCTTCTAGATTTTTAAAATAAGACTGCCTGGAGAAATAAGTACTGTGCAGCTCAACAGCATCTCTTCCACTCTTTGCTGACCCACATTATAGGGTTGGTTGATGGCCCCCTAGTGACTCCATAATTAGGGCAGCGTCTTTGCCAGACAGAAGGCAGAGCCTGCCACCCCAGAGTCAACTGAGGCCAGTAACTAGAGTACACAGAGGTGACTACTGACCAACTGTCTTCTCAGAACTATGCCTCTGTTGAGGCAACACCAGAGAAACTAAACAGCCTCTAGATGACCTGAAGACAATGACCATCACTAAGTATTTAAAGAAACAGCCCACCATGGCCCCAGAAACACTCAAAATGAAGAATCAAAAACTTCCCAGATAAAGAAGCCTTTCTGAAACTATTGGAGGTCGAGTACAACAGAATTATATAGGGATTAAACAAAATGCAGCAGAGCAAAATGAAAAATTAAGCAAGCTTTTCAAACTGATAGAACATCAATATTCTGAAATCCGACATATTGATAACAAAATTACAGAAATAGGCAATTTAATTGAAAGCCAAAAGAGCAGAATTGAGGACATGAAATTCAGACTTAAGGACCTTGAGGATAGAGAAACTGACACCAGCATTCATGAGGAGAAATCAGAGAAAAGAAATAAGAAAAATTAAGAAGCATTAAGAAACATGTGGGACTGTATCAAGAAGAATAATCTATGATTAACTGGAGTTCCTGAATGGGGAGGAATAGCTGAAAACGCAGAGTATTTCTGTTGAGTTGCTGACAAGAAACTTCCCTGAAATTAGGAAAGAAGAGAATGTAGATATCCAAGAAGTGTATCAAATACCACAAAAATGAGACCACAAAAGAAAGACCCCAAGACATGTTATAATCAAGCTTAATAAAATTAAAGATAAGCAGAAACTCTTAAAGGAGGTAAGACTCAAAGCAAAGCTAACATTCAGAGGGAAGCCCTTAGGCTTTTGCCTGATTCCTTGGCAGAAATGATGCTGGTAAGAAGGCAGTGGGATGACATTTTCAAAGCCTTGAAAGGGAAAAATGTCTAACCAAGAATTATGTATCCCGCAAAACAGTCTTTCAAATATGAAGATGAAATTAAGACATTCACAGATCAACAAAAGCTTAGAGACTTTGTAAAAACCAAGCCAAACTACAGGAAACACTTAAACAAGATCTTTGCTTGGAAAAGCAAAACCATTAAGTGTATATTTAAGGATGTAATATCCAGAAACCTACTCAGGGAAGGCAGAAAACTTAAAGCTGTAATATTAAAAGAAGAGAACCAATGATCATACCATGAAAACTATGACACCATCAAATTAAAAGAGGTTACAATAGTTATAGGCCTTTCAGATGGAGAGGAAGTTCATAAGATATATAGAAGTTAAAATTTGTCTTAATCTTAGAATATTAAGGGGAATCATAAGGGTAGTCACAAATCACAATAACAATGCAAAATATCAAAACAAGAAACATAAAACAGGAGGCTCAAAAAACACAAAACCAACACTGAAAAAAGTGAAAAATAAAACCCATAAAAAAGAGTGACCCAGAACAGAATATTAAGAGCAACAGAAAAAACACCAACACAGAAATAAATACATTAAAATGACAGCACTAAACACATACCTATCATAATTACATTGAATACAAAAGTACTGAACACTCCAATAAAGAGACAACGAGTGATATCTTGGATTAAAAGACATGACCTGGTCATAGGTTGCCTACAGGAAACACTGGAAATTAAAAGATAGAATAATGTATACCAAGTTAACAATATATAAAGAATAGCAGGTATGGCAATACTAATCTAGATAAAATAGATTTTAATGTAAAATCTACCATTGTGGACAAGGGCAGTCACTATTTATTGCAGAAAGGTTCACTTAATAAATAGGACTTAACATTATTAAATATGCACCCAATAGTAGAGCATCTAAATACATCAAAGAAACACTGACTACATTAAAAAATGAAGTCGATCACTCCACAGTAATAGTGGGAGACTTCAACACTCCACTTTCAGTAGTGGACCGATCATCCAGAAAAAAGCACAGTAGAGATACAGAAGATCTTGTTGTGACAATTAACCAATTAGGCCTCATTGATATATAAAGAACTTTTTATCCACCAACAGATAAGCACACCTTCTTCTCCAATGCACAGGGAACATTTTCCAGAATAGATCACATGTTAAGACGTAAAGTGAATCTCTACAAAATCCAAACCACTGAAATATTGCCAAGCATCTTCACATACAGCAAAGCCATGAAAGTCAAAATCAAAGACAGAAAAAACATCAGCAGAAATTCGAACTCATGGAAACTGAACACGTTGCTCAAAAAGCCGTGGGTTATAGAAGAAATCAAGGACAAAATTTAAAAAATTATGCATGCAAATGAAAATGAAAACACATCCTACCAGAACCTATGAGATACAGAGAATCAGTGCTCAGAAGGCAGTCTATCTCTATAAATGCGTACATCTGGAGGGAAGAAAGGATCCAAACTAAAGAATTAACCCTACAGCTTGAACAAGTAGAGAGAGAGCAACAGAGGAAACCCTCAGGCACCAGAAGAAAAGAGATCATAAAGCTTAGAGTAGAACTCAGTGAGAATAGAAGAACAATTGAAAAAATTGACAAAACCAAAAGCTGGTTTTTTGAAAAGATCAACAAAAGTGACAAACCATTGGCTACACTTACAAAACGAAAACAAGAGAGAAAACAAAAAAAATAATAAGCAACGAGATGAGAGATGTTATAAAGACCTTGCACCTGAAATCAAAACTATCATAGCAGAATATTACAAAAGAGTGCACTCTAACATACTTGAAAAGCTGGAAGAAATGGACAAATTCCTAGAGTCATATCATATACCAAAATTATCACAAAGAGAGCAGCTTAATAAGCTCATCACTAAGGAAGAGATTTAAAAAGTCATCAAAACACTACCAACCAAAAAAAAGCCCTGACCCAGATGGCTTCATCACAGAATTCTACCAAGCTTTTAGAGAAGTAACTCCAATACTACTGAGACTATGTCACAGCATAGAAAGGGATTCCAATTCCAAAGCCAGGAAAAGATTCCACAAAAAGGAAAAGGATGGATCCATATCACTCATGAACCTAGATGCAAAAATCTTCAAAAAAAAATCCTTGCCAATAGAATTCAGCAACATATCAAAAAAATAATTCATCATGACCAAGTTAGATTCACACCAAGGCTGGTTCAACATCAGAAAAACAATGTGGTCAACCACACAACACAAAAGATAAAAATTGCCTCATTTTGTTAGTTGATGCAGAAAAGGCATTTGACAAAGTCCAACACCCATTTATGCTAAAACTCTCAGCAAAATACACATAGAAGGCAAATTTCTCAATGCAATAAGGGGCATCTATGCAAAGCCAGATGGCTACATCATCCTGAATGAAAGGAGACTGAAAGAACTTTCCTTGAGAATGGGGACCAGACAAAGATGCTCGCTGTCACCACTTCTATTCAATGTTGTACTAGAAATCCTAGTCATAGCAATTAGATAAGACAAAAAAATAAATGCCATCCTCAATAGCAAAGAAGTAAAAATCTCCCTGTTTGCAGATGATGTGACTGTATACACAAAGAATCCTAAAGAATCTACAAGTAAACTACTTGAACTAATAGAATTCAGCAAAGTATCAGGATATAAGATAAATATAAGTCAATCAGTAAGATTCCTTTATACCGGCAAAGAGATCATTAATGAAGAAATCACCAATTCAATAGCATTTAGTATAGTCCCCAAGAAGATAAAACACCTAGGAACAAACCTAACTAAAGAAATAAGAGATCTATACAAAGAAAACTGCAAGGCCTTACTTCAAGAAGAAAGACTTACATAAGTGGACAAACCTACCCTGCTCATGGATAGGAAGACTTAACATTGTGAAAGTGACTATTTTACCCAAAACAATCTACAAATACAATGCAATCCCAACACAAGCTCGCGTTATTTTATTTTATTTATGTTTTTACTTAATATGACTGAGTGAAAATGTACATTCCCGTATAAATTTACATGCCCACATGTATGCAGCTTCCACTGCTCTCCCTGTCCAGTGACAGCACACTATTGCTCTCTGCTCCATACATGGGATGGAGAAATAAATCACCAGCTTTGTTTGGAAAGGGAAGAGACTCCTGATAAGCAAAGCACTACTGAAGAAGAACACAATGGGAGGCCTCACACTACTCAATCTTAGAACCTATTACACTGCTACAGTAGTCAAAACAGCCTGGGACTGGTACAAAAAGAGACATATAGACCAATGAATAGAGTTGAGACCCCAGAGATGCCATCATCCTCCTATGCAAAGATGATATTTGACAAAGGCCCTAAGATTGTAAACTGGGGTAAAAGTCTCTTTAACAAATGGTGTTGGTAAAATTGGATATCCATCTGAAAAAAAGTTGAAAAAAGACCCATCTCTCACACCTTCCACAAAAACTAACTCAAGTTGGATAAAAGACATAAATATCAAACGTGAAATGTTAAAGATCATACAAGAAAAAATAGGCTCAACAATGGACGTTTTAATACACAGCTTAGACAGACTCCAAAATCTGACAAAGCACAATCAACATAAGAGAACATAGATAAATGGGAACTACTAAGAGTCAAACACTTTTGCTCATCCAAAGACATTATCAAAAGAATTAACAGACCTCCTACAGAATGGGAGAAAATATTTGGCAACTACATGTTGGACCAACAGCTGATCTCCACAGTCTTCAAAGTACTCCAAAATATCAACAAGAAAAAAGTAAACCAATTAAGCAATGGGAAAAGGAAATGGGCAGACACTTCACTATAAAGAGGACATACAGGCAGCCAAAAAGACACATGAGGAAACGCTTACAATCATTAGCTATTAAAGAAATCCAAATCAAAACTACAATGAGATACCATATCACCTCAACAAGGTCAGCCATGATCCAAAAAACACAAAACAACAAATGCTGGAGAGGCTGTGGAGAAATTGGAACTCTCCGACACTGTTGGTAGGATTGCAAAATGGAACAACCTCTTTGGAAAGCAATCGGGTGCTTCCTTAAAAAGCTGGAAACACAGTGTTTGATTCAGTACTCCCACTGTTTGGAATATATCCTACAGATCAAGGACAGTCACACAAATAGATACATGCACGCAAATGTTTATTGTAGCACAGTCCATAATAGGAAAAAGATGGAATTAAGCCAGGTGCCAAACCACAGATGAACAAACAAACTGTGGTATATATATTCAATGGAACACTATTCAATGATAAAGAACATGATGGTTTTAGGAAGCATCTCATAACATGGTTTCAATTGGAAGACATTATGTTGAGTGAAATCCGTCAGTGGCACAAAGCCAAATATTGTATGAGACTCCTAGTATAAGTACTTAAAAAACTGACTCTTTTACAAAGAATAGACTCTTTGATGGCTGCAAGGAAGAGGAGGGAAGGAGAGATAGAGTTGGTTATAGATTAGGTAGTTGTCTGAAATTTGGTTGGGTGAAAGCAGTGACAGCATACACTAGAAAGATCAACTGAACTGGATTTCAACATAAACTGAAAACTCTTCTAATCTTAACCCAATGTTGCAAGGATAGAATAGTAGGGGCAGTGATCTGGGTCCATGCTCTCAAGGGGCGTCGAGGCCAACTGGCATTACTAGCCTATTTCTAAGAGAGTCTTCTGCCCCTCGTGTTAGTGAGGAGCATCTGGGGTCTTAAAAGCTAGCAAGCTGCTATCTGTGGTACACCAAATATTTGCAACTCAGCCAGAACAGATGATCATAAAGGGCAAAAAAGACATGATGGAAAAAGAGCCCAGAAGACAGAAAGACACATGTGAATGGGTGACTATCAGCATGCGACCAGAAGAATCAGATGGTGCCTAGTCACTACCAAAGACAGCCGAGATGGGGCACACAATGTCAAGTCCCATTTGCAACCCAAGAAAAAGAGGGGTGCACCTCAAGAACTCCACTAAAAAACCCCAGCTGATGATCTGAAGGTTCCTCTGGGAGCATAGTCACTAGACCTGCTGCTGCCCCTTTCCAGGAAACATTACTGAGGTCAACTCTTCGGACAGGAATGGATTGGACTTGGGGACACAATGTGACCACATAGTGTGCACTTCATGATTCTATGTATCCATAGGATGCTGTCCTACTGGCCTCTTAGTAGAAGGGAAAAGAGAGGGTGGAGAGGAAGGGACAGGAGATTATTAGGAGGACATGACATGTATAAAATGGAAAAGATGAGAGTGCTGTCACCAGGCAAGGAGAGCAGAAAAAGCTGAAGATAGGCAGGCATTAAATTTAATTTGGATTGCATACTTCCACTCAGTCACAATTAAAAAAATAAAAACAAAAATCAAATGAAAAATAAAACCACCCTATTGTCTAGTTGAAGCAAATTTCCTGGAATTATCAGGGTTGTTATACAAAAAAATTGTATTTAATAGTCTTTAAGAGGTCAGGTAAGACATGAGGCAAAATGAAGTAGAGCAAAAGGAGAAAATGAACAGGCTTCAAGAAAGCATACAGCAGCAAGAACTAGAAATTCAAAAGATTAATAATAAAATTATAAAATTGGATAACAGAAAGTCAAAGGAGCAGAATCAAGGCACTGGAATGCTTAATTAGTGATACTGAAAATAAAGCACGTGAATGTGACACCAACATATTTGAGGAAAAGTCCAATAAAACAATTAAAAAAATCAAGAAACACTAAGAACTATGTGGGACTCTATGAAGAGAAGTAATCAAGGAGAGATTGGAATCCCAGAACAGAGGTGGATAACATACAATACAGAGAGAATTGTCAAAGATTTGTTGACAGAAACTGTCTCTGATATCATGGAATAAGAGACAATATCTGTCCAAACACTCGTTGAACTCCAAACAAGCTAGATCCCTAAAGAAAGACACTAAGATACTGTATAATCAAACTTGCCGAAACTAAAGATAACGAGACTTGTAAGTGGCCAGCAGGGCTAAGATGGCAAACTAGTCACACATCTCCTAGATTCTCTCTGAAAACTAAGGTCTAGAGAAACAACTGAATGGAACAGAGTGGACATGTTAGGAGTCCCAGATCGGGTAGGAAGTTGTGAGATTGGACTGGGCAACGGGAAGGTGAAAACTACCTTTGTTGGAGGTAGGTCAACAGAGCAAAGAGTCCTGCCTTTTTCTGGCATGGTGATGGAGAAGCTTACAGATATAGGTGCCATCTTTGTCAACTGGGAGGCTGGGGTTGCTGCACCTGAAACCCTGGCTGGGGCTGGCTGCCATGCTGAGCAGCAGCACCAGAGTGGACAGTGTCTCTATCAGCTAAGAGGCTATACTTAAGACAATCACATCTAGATAACCCAGTGGTGGGTGGTGGTCAAGTGCAGCAGCTCTTTTTCCCCTCTCTGTGCTATGCCATAGATTCTTCTGATGTAGTACAGGAGAGGAGGCACAGGCATGATGCTATCTTTGTCAGCTGAGATGCTCAGTCTGCCATGACTGATGGCCTGGCTGGGGCCATCTGTCACACTGAGCAGTGTCATCTGACTGGACAATGACTCTCTCAGCAGAAAAGCTGTTTTGAAGACAACCATACCTAGAGACTGCAGTTGCAGCTGGCAGCCAATTAGGGCAGTTCCCTTTCCCACCTCCCTTCTCTGGGCTATGCCATAGCATCTGCTGGCCTGTATCTAGAGAGACTGCACAAGTATGTCACTGTCTTTGTCAGCTGAGTGGTGGAGCCTGCTGATCCTGAGGACCTGGCTGAGACCAGCTGCCATGCTCAGCAGCAATGCCTGGCTGAATAGCATGTCTCTCAGTAGAGAAGCTGTTCTTAAGACGGTTATGCCTAGAGGATGCAGCAGTTGGCAGATGAGTATGGCAGTGCCCTTACCTTATCCTGTCTCTGATCTACACTGTAGCATCTGCTGGAGCGACTCTGGAGAGTCTGAACAAGCAGGTCATCATCTTTGTAACCTGGCAGGTGGGGCCTGCCATGCCTGAGGGCAAAGCTGGGGCCAGCTGCCAAGCTGATTTGTACTGCCTGACTGGACAGCATCTCAGCAGAGACGCTGTACTTCAGACAGGCACACCTAGAGAGCTGGTGGCTCTCTAGAATTGTGGCTGGTGGCTGAGTGCAGCAATGCCCTTCCACCCTCCTTCTCTGAGCTATACCATAGCTTTTTCTGGTGTCACACTGGAGAAGCTGAACAGCTTTCTGATGGCTTGAAGACAACAATCAATATCTAATAATTTAAAGAAGCAGACTACCATGGCTCCAGAAAAGTCCCAAAATAAAGAATAAAAAAACTCACAGTTGAAGAAGCCTTCTTGAATTATCAGACGTAGAATACAAAAGAATTTTATATAGAGCCCTTCTAGATTTTAGGATGGGAATTAGACAAAGTACAGCAAAACAAATTGAAAAATTAAACAAGCTACTTAAATTGCTAGAACAATGATCTGAAATTCAGTGGATCAATAAATAATAAAATTAGAGAGTTAGACAATTCAAATGAAAGCCAAAGGAGCAGTACTGAGGAAATGGAATACAGAATTAGCAAGGTTGAAGATAAAGCAACTGACACCAGCATTTATGAGGAATAATCAGATTAAAGAATCAAGAAAAATGAAGAATCATTAAGAATCATGCAAGACTCTCTCAAGAGAAACAATTTACCAATAATTGGAGCTCCAGAATGGGAAGACAGCAGAAAATACAGAGAGAATTGTTGAAGAGTTGCTGACAGAAAACTTCCCTAACATTATGAAAGAGGAAAAGATAGCCATTCAAGATACTCAACAAACTCCACAAAAGGTAGATCCCAAAAGAAAGACACCAAGACTTATTATAATCAAACTTAATAAAATGAAACATAAACAGTAGCTCTTAAAGGTGGTTAGGCTTAAACCAAAACTGATGTATAAAGGAGAGCCTTTTAGACTGAATTCTGACTATTTAGCTGAAACCATGTTTGCTTGAACACAATAAGATGACACATAAAAAACTTTGAAGAAAATAACTTCCAACCAAGAATTATATGTCCTGCAAGATTGTCTCCTAAATATAATGTTGAAATTACAACATTCTCAGATAAACGGAAGCTTAGAGACTTTGCAAAACCCAAACAAAAATTACAAGAAATACTGATAGAAGTTCTGTGATTAGAAAATCAATAACAGTAGATGTGTACTCAAGGATGCAATGCAGAATACAGCCTCCAGAGCTCTACCTAGTTAGGGAAGTTATAAAGCTCAGTCAAAGCTGAAATATTAAAATTAGAGAAATGGATATCTCCATATGTAAACTATGACACATTACACTATAAAGAGGGACATGTTATTCTATTCATAAATTTTTCAGATGGAGAGGAAGTTAAGGAGATATAAAGAAGTTACAGACTGGTTTAAACTCAGAACTTTAGGAGGGGAACAGAAGGGGTAGCAGCAAAGCAAACTAACAATACTACATTTTAAACCAAGAAACACAATACAGAAGTCTCAACAGACACAAAACCAACGTTGAAAAGATAAAAATAAAACCCATAAAGAAAAATAACCTAGAACAGAATATTAAGTGAAACAAAGAAAATGTCAATAACACAAAACTAAAGGCACTAAAATTACAGCACTAAATACATATCTATGAATAATTACACTGAATGTAAATTGTTTGAATGTTCCAATTAAGAGAGATTAACAGGTTGGATCAAAAAACACAATCTGTCTATATGCTGCTTACAAGAAAAACACCTTAGACTCAAAGATAGGAACAAATTGAAAATTAAAGGATGGAAGAGTGTAAAACAAGCTAACAGCATGCAAAGAAGAGCAGGAGTGGCAATACTAATCTCAGATAAAATAGATTTTAATGTAAAATCCATCATCTGTGCAATGATGGTCACTATTGTTGAAAGTTTCAATATATAAGCATTATATAAAAATATTAAATATTTACACATCTAATATCAAAGAATGTAAATACATCACACAAATGCTGACAACTTTGAAAAATGAGATGGCTTGCTCCACAATAATAGTAAGAGACTTCAACACTCCACCTTTGGTAATGAAAAGATCATCCAGAAAAAACCCAATAAAGATAGAGATCTTATTGTGACAGTCAACCAACTTAGCCTTATAGATGGATACAGAGCTTTTTACCCAGCAATAGACAAGTACACTTTCTTTCCAAATGCACATGGAACATTCTCCAGAATAGACCATGTATTAGGCTATAAAGCAAGCCTCAACAAAATCCAAACCATTGAATTATTGCAAGGCATCTTCTCAGTCCATAAAGTCATAAAAGTTTAAATGAATAGCAGAAAAAACATGGATAGAAATTTGAACTCATGGAAACTGAACAACACATTGCTCAAGAATTCATGGGTTATAGAAGAAACCAAGGATGCAATAAATAAATTCATGGAATCAAATGAAAATGAAACACATCCTACCAGAACATATAGGATACAGCCAAAGCCATGCTCAGAGGTCAATTTATCTCTCTAAATGCATACATCTAGAATGAAGAAAATGCCCAAACCAAAGAATTAACCCGACGACTTGAACACATAAAAAGATAACAACAAAAGAACATATCAGCCACCACCTGAAAACACAATAAAAATAAGAGCAGAAATGAATTAGACAATAGAAAAACAATTGAGAGAATTAACAAAACCAAAGGCTATTTTTTTGAAAAGAACAACGAAAATCATAAACCATTGGCTAAACTCACAAAGAAAAAATATTGTGCTACAGGCTCTAACCAGAGAAATCAGACAAGACGAAGAAATAAAACAATATTCACATCTTTGAAGAAGTGAAAGTATCCCTATTTTCAGATGCTATGATCTTCTATACAGAAAACCCTACACAATCTATAAATATATTACTGGAAATAATGGAAGAGTTCAGCAATGTATCAGGATATCAGATAAAAATAAATAATCACCTAGATTACTTTACATCAACAAACAGATGATCAAAGTGGAAATCACCAAATCAATACCATCTACAATAGCCTCAAAGAAGACAAAATACTTGCAAATAAATCTAACCAGAGATGTAAGAGACCTATACAGAGAAAATTACAAGATCCTACTGCAAGAAACCAAAAGAGACTTATATGAGTGGAGAAATCCACCTTCCTCATAGATAGGAAGACTTAACATTGTGAAAATGTCTATTCTATACAAAGCTATCTACATATACAAAGCAATCCCAGTACAACTTCAATGTCACTTTTCAATGAGATGGAGAAACAAATCACCAACTTTGTTTGGAATGGGAAGAAACCTGGATAAGTAAAACATTACTGAAGAAGAGGAACACAGTAGGAGGCTTCATACTACTTGACCTTAGAACCTATTACACTGCTACGGTAATCAAAACCTCCTGTTACTGGTACAAAAACAGATACATAGACTGACGGAACAGAATAGAGAATCCAGAAATATCACCATCATCCTACGAACAGTTGATATTCGTCAAAGGGAAAAAGGCTGTAAAATGGTATAGAAACAGTCTCTTTAACAAGTGGTGTTGGAAAAAGTGGATATCCATCAGCAAAAACTAAAACAATATACGTATCTCACACCTTACTCAAAATCTAGTTCAAAGTGGTTCAAAGACCTAAATATCAAATCTAAAATGATAAAGATTGTGGCAGAAAAAGTAGAGAGAATGATGGAAATTCTAATACATCATTTAGACAGACTACATAATCTTACCAACAATGCAAAAACAACAGAAAAGAAAATACATAAATGAGAACTACTGATGTTCCTTAGTATGTTTATTAAATACTTTATGAAGAGAGTTAAAAGACTGCCTGCATCATGGGAACTAGTATTTGGCAACTATCCATTGGATCAAAGTCTAATTTCCATAATCTACAAGGTACTGCAAAATATTAACAAGAAAATGACAAATAACCCAATTAAACAATGGGCAAAGGACAAGTACAGACACTTCACCAAAGAAAACATCCAGGCAGACAAAAGAAACATGGAAAAATGCTCATGATCTTTAGCTATTAGAGAAATTCAAATCAAAGGTAAAATGAAATACCATCTCACTCCAACATGACTGGCAATAATCCAAAAAACACAAAACAGCAAATAGTGGAGAGGCTGTAGAGAGGCTGGAACTCTTTTACACTGCTGGTAGGAATTTAAAATGGTACAACCTCTCTGGAAAGCAATTTGGCCCTTTCTTAAAAAGCTAGAAATAGAAATATATAACCCAGCAATTCCACTGCTTGAAGTGTATGCTACAAGAAATAAGGGCAGTCGCATGAGCAGATACATGCACACGAATGTTTATCGGAGCACTGTCCATAATAGCAGAAATATGGAATCAACCTACATACCCATCAACCAACAAATGGATAAACTATGGTACATATACATGATGGAACACTATGCACTGATGAAGAACAATGATGATTTCAGGAAACATCTCATAACCTGGTATCAACTAGAAGACATTATGCTGAGTGAAACCAGTCAGCTGCAAAAGGACAAGTGTTGTCTGCTATAAGGACTTAAAAATGGTATTAAATACAGAAGAAAAGATTCTTTGATGGCTACAAGGGTGGGGAGGGATGGAGAGGGTTGTTCATGGATTTGAGAATTGATAGGAATTTGATTAGGTAAAGAGATTGACAGCATGCAGTAGAAGCCAGATCAGCATAACTGGACTACACCATAAACTAAAAGGATTTCTAAATTCAACCCAACATTTCAAAAGATCGAGTAGCAGGTAGAGGGCTCTGGGGACCATGTTTTCCAGGGACATCAAGGTCATTTGGCATAACTAGTCTTTTGTTAAGAGAGTCTTCTCAACCTCTAATGGTGAGTGGCATCTGTGGTCTTAAAAGTGAGCAAGCTGCTATCTGAGGAACATCAACTGGTCCCAGTCCACCTGGTATGAATGATGATCGAGAACATCAGACATGAGTACAAATGAGCCCAGGAGACAGAAGGACCCATGTGATTAGGGGACTACATCAACATGGGACCAGAAAAATGAGATGGTGTCCAGCCACCACTAAAAGCAGGACTGATAAGAGAAGAGTCCCTGACACAGCGCAAGAGAAAGAGAAGCACAGATCAAGGGCTCTGTTGATTAAAAGACCAGGACTGGTGCTCTGACAACCTGGAGGGTCCCCTGTGAACATGGCCCCTAGAATTGCTGCTTCCTCACACCTGAAATCAGTACTGAAGCCAACCCTTCCAATAAAGAATGGACTGGACTCAGGAACATAGAGTAGACATATGGTGTTTATACTTTACGGTTTTATACATATATAAGAGGCTATCTTACTGTCACAGGATGAGGAAAATAGAGTTGCAGAGGCAGGCATGCAAAACTGACTTGGATTGTATACTTTCACTTAATCATAATACAAAAATACTTTAAAAAGTGGCCAGTGATAAGTGAAAAATAACCTACAAAAGAGAATCGATAAGACTAAACTCAAAGTACTCAGGAATCATGCAGTCAAGAATGGGATGACATACACAAAGCCTTGAAGGAAAATAGTTGCCGGCCAAGAAGTACATACCCAGCAAAACTGTCTCTCATATATGATAGTGAAGTTAAGACATTTCTAGGTAAACAGAAATTTAGAGGATTTGTAATAACCAAACCCAAATCACAGAAATATGAAAGGATTAGAAAATCAGCAACATCAGGTAACAACCCAAGACTAGAACACAGAACAGAGCAACTGGATATCAACTCAAATAGGGGAATTACAAAAATAAATTAAAGGCAAAACACTGAAAAAAGGAAAACAAAGATGTCATTATGTAGACATTATAACAAAAAAGAACGACTTGAAAGAGAAAGCAGTCATAGATCTCTCATATGGAAAGCAGTCAAGACGATATAAAAAAAAATAAAGACTGGTTTAAATTTGGAAAAAATAAGGGTAAATACTCAGGTAACCACAAGGAAAATTATCAGTCCCAGGTATCAAAATAAAAGAAAGAAAACAAACATGAAGTCTCAGAAAATACAAAGCCAGCAACATTTAAAAAAATGAAAAGAAAACATAAAGAAAAAAGATTCAGGACAGAAAATTAATTGGAGCAAAGGAGTTGTCTATTTAAAAAAAAAACCCACTGCCATCGAGTTGGGTCCGACCCACAGCAACCCTAGAGGTCAGGGTAGAACTGGAACTTCCCCGTAGAGTTTCCAAGGAGCGCCTGGAGGATTTGAACTGCGAACCTTTTAGTTAGCAGATGTAGCACTTAGCCCACTACTCCACCAGGGTTTCCTGGAATTGTCTATAATGCACAAAAAAAAAGGATGTCAAAATGACAGCACTAAATTTAACCTATCAATAATCCTACAGCATATATGAAGTAAATGCACTAATAAAGAGACAGAGTGGCATACTGAATTAAAAAAAAAAAAAAACTATTTGTACAAGGACCACAAATTACATTTGTGAACTCATCCTAGAAAAAGTGCTACATACCTCATTGCTGAATATTACTATGGTCACCTTCAACCAATGCCGGCTCCTAGTCCACGCTTCAAAGCAATTTTGGAACGCTTCCCCTGGATTGGTCATCAGATCTATCATATTATCCTTGATGTCCTGAATGGCATCCAAATGTCTTGTTCTCAATATTTCCTTTATCTTCAAGTAAAGAAGAAAGTCATTGAGGGCCAGATCAGGTGTAGGGAGGGTATTCCAATATAGTTCTTTGTTTACTGTCTGAAAACTCCTTCACAGACAACTATACAATTAAGTTTGTGAACTTGCCACCTTGCCACGGTGTGTGGTCATTCCCGAAAGAGTTGCAAATTGCTTTGAAGTATGGACTAGGTGTTGGCGTCAGTGCACAGCTTCCCAAGGGTAGTACTTCAAAGGTGACCATGGTGATATTCAGCAATGAGGTGTGTATCGTGTAGAACAATGAAGTTTGTGGACTTAGTTGTCAGACCTCATATTTTGGCTACGATCAGCATCCTACCTCCATAATCTAGAATTTACTGCAAAACCTCAACAAAAAAGACAAATAATCAAGTTAAATCTTGACAGTGGATATGAATAAGCACTTCACCAACAAAGAAATCCAGGCAGACAGATGAGGAAATGTTCACGATTATTAGCTACTAGAGAAATCCAAATCAAAACTACAATGAGATACCATTTCTCCCCAGGAAGGCAAGTGTTAATCCAAAAAAATCCCCAAATAATAAATATCAGAGACTCTGTGGAGAGAAGGGAACACTTCTACACAGCTTAAAATGGTACAACCCTCTTCCAACTCCGTTTTGTACTTTCTTAAAAATCAATCCAGCAATCCTACTACTTAGGATATATTCTAGAGAAAAAAGGGGTGTCACAAAAATAGACACATTCATATCAGTGTTTATTGCAGCACTGTCCACAATAGCAAAACGATGGAATCAGCCTAGGTACCCATCAGCAGATGAATCGATCAACAATCTGTGGTGTATTCACACAGTGGAATACTATGCAATCAGAAAGAACAATTACGATCTTTGGAAACATCATTACATGAATTAATCTGGGAGACACTCTGTTGAGTGAAATTAGTCAATTGCAAAACGACTGATACTGTATGAGACCACTGTTATGAGGACTCAGTAAAAAGGTTTAAACACAGAAGAAAACTGTCATTGATGATTACAAGCGTGGGGAGAGAGAGATGTGAGTATTCACTAATTAGGTGGTAGATAGGAATTGTGTAGATAAGGGGCGGGACCCAAGGCAGCACAAGGAGTTCAGCACAACTGGACTAAACCAAAAGCTAAGACACTTACTAAACATAAGCCAGACTTTAAAGTACAGAGCAGCAGGAGCATGGGTCTGGAGACCATATTTCCGGGGGACATCTGGGTCAATTGGCATAATAAAGTTTTTCAAGAAAATGTTCCACATCGTACTTTGGTTAATGGCATATAGGGTCTTAACAGCTAGTAAGCAGTCATCTAAATAGCCTCAATTGTTCCCAGCACACCTGGAGCAGAGGAGAATGTAAAACATCAAAAACATAGAGAAAATAAGAGCCTAAAAGACAGAGAGGGCCATATAATCTAGAGACGACATCAGCATGAGCCCAAAAGAACTAGATGGTGCCCCGCACCACCAGTGACTACCCTGGCTGCAGTCCCTGGCATAGTGGGGGAAAATGTGACTGCAGAACTAGAACTCTATTAAAAGACCAGACTTGATGGTCTGACAGACTGGAGGGTCCTTTAAAAATAGGGCCTCCTACTCTATTAGCCCAGAGCTGAAACCAGTCCAGTAGCCAACACTTCAAACCGAGATTGCACTAGACTATAGGACATAAAATGATACTGATGAAGAGAAGAGTGTGCCTTTGCCTCAAGGATATATATGACGCTAACTCAACAGCTGTTGTGCAGAGGCAGGATGACAGGTAGAGGCAAACACAAGATAGCTGAATGGACACCAGAAATACTGGTGGAAAGGAGAAGAGTGTGGAGAGTAGCTAAAGTGTGCAGCATGTGTGTGCAAGGTTTTACATGACAAAGTGATTTCAATTGTCAACTTTCACTTGAAGAACGATAATTTTTTTTTTAAAAAAACGAAGTTTTGAACACTGTATTAGTTTCTGAGGCCTGTGATAATAAATTACTACAAATTTGGTGACTTAAAATATTATAAAATCATTTTCTCATAGATGTAGAACCTAGAAGTCTAAAATCAAGCTGTTAGCAGAGCTATGCTTCCACTGAGTCACTGTGAGAGATTCCTTTCTGGCACCTTCTAGTTTCTGGTATCTGCAGATACTCCTTGACTTGTGGTACAGAGTTCCAATCCCTGTCTCCTTCTTCACATGGTTCCTTCTCCACATCTCTGAGTTCCATATCTCTCTCTGGCTGTCTTACATAAGAAAGTTTTACTGGATTTAAGTAACAACCTAAATCCATTATGATCTCATCTCAAGATCCTTAAGTGTAACTGCAAATGTTTTTATATCTAAAATTCTTATTCTAAGTAAGTTTATATTCACAGATTCAGAGTTTAGGACATGAGTATATATTTTCGAAATATCATCATTCAGCCCACTACAAACAGCAGGCTTGTTTCATTACAGTAACAAAAGTTTAGAGGTAGACATTTTCTACCATCTTTCAAATTACTCCATGGCTGATCATTTTTTAAGGCATTATTCTCGTGGACACTAGTCCAGTTCTGTTCAGCTCCTCATTTTCTTTGATCTCTGAACTCATGTGTTTTATTGAATAGAATGGTCATGTGGAAATTATTTTTGTTTCATCTTGTTACCTTTTTTTTAGATACTTGGCTGTTTCAGTTAATTGTTACCCATGCCTTAGGTCTCTTCATTAAAGTCAGAAAACTAAGATTCTTGAAGAAAAAGTATACGCTTTAATATTTCTAAAAACTTGACATAGAACATTGCACATGGAAGAATTTTATGAGTCATTTTTAAAATACATTGAATTGATGAACATCAGTGATCCACTGTAGGCATTTCAAAGATGCATCTCAAATAAATCCCTTGATTAGCCTTTGGATACCTGCTTATCTCTGAAATGTGAAGAGTAGATTGATTGTGGACCTTAAAATTACAAAATTTATCAAGTTCAGTAACTTGGGAATGATCATTTGAAAGAAAGTACATAACAGATACAACTTGTGAATAGTCATATCAGGGAGTTAAGCTACCGTTGTTGTAACAGTGCATCGTATACTAGAACCTCATTAAGGCATAATAGAAATCTAAGAAGTTGGTCTTACAGCTCCTTCTAAAGTGTTCTGTTGTTCCCTCTTTTTAAAAAAACAAGTTGCAATTTTCTCAGTGCTCTTTCCAGACCTCAACAAAGGTTTTCCTTTCAGTTTCAGTAAGTGTTACATAAATTAAATTGTCCTATTTTTTATGCAAATAACACACGTCTTTTATGTTCATTTGCCAACCACTCTTTCCCCCAATGAGGTATTTTCATAAGTGCATAGAGTAATTTTTTTTACAGAAGCACATTAAAAATATTGATAAAGTGATGCTTATGATGATACCTCATTGGGGGGTTGCACACAGTTGACAAACAGGGTGAATATCAAGTAAAAATATGGTAAATTTATTGTTTTATAAAATTCTATCAAAGCAATCACTTTTTTGTACTTCAGATGAAAGTTTACAGAACAAGGTCATTTCTCGTTAAACAGTACACATATTGTTTTATGACACTGGCTAACAATTCAACAACAGTGAAGTCAACACCCCCCTTCTCAACCTTACATTCCCTATTCCCAGTTTTCTCGTCCTCTCCTGCCTTCTAGGCCTTGACACTGGTCTGGTGTGCCCTTCTATTCTCCCTTGGTTTTATGGACCTGTCCAATCTTTGGCTGAAGGATGAGCCTCAGGAATGACTTCGTTACTGAGCTGCACCATGCTTTCATGGTGTCTCTAGTTTTTGTCAGGCCAGCAAATCTAAAGCAACCGTTTTTTTATTTGTATTAATTTAATGTAAATATTTTTTTTTAACATTTAATGGAGTCTTACATTCACTTATAATTTCTGAATAATATCATTCAGTTTCCAAATAATATCATGCCAGTCTCAAAAATAAGGACATAGAATAAATAATTAAATAAAATATAATTGTATTATTCTGTGACACTAAGGTATTTGTTCTCATCTAAGGTATATAGGAGCTCATCTTATGTACAGCTATTTTTTTATATTTATGATTTCACAATTCTCTTAAAATATTTAAAATGTTGAATTTTTATATAATAAGAATTTTTGAAGTATAACAACCAAAATTATGCTTTACTGTAGATGCTGGATTATTTTCATAAGCCTAGTAGTTATCTGATATGAGTGCTTTGATAATAATGAATGATATTCGTTTTTATCATTAGTCACACTTTCATGTAAGCGTTTATAAATTCCAGCCTTCAGGAGTTCTCAATAAGGAAAAAATAAATAAATAAGAGGGAGAGAAAAGTGCTATAAAACAATCTCTGTAGGGAACTGATTTGTTCTAGCACTCAACTAGACACAGCGATTTTCATCATGGAGGAAGTCCTCGGGAATAGAAGGGCTTTCTTAAGTACAGAATTAGAGAAGTACACTGTTTTGGTTACCACTGCAACCCCACTGCCACCGAGTCGATTCTGACTTATAACCACCCTGCCCCATAGAATTTCCAAGGAGTGCCTGGCAGATTCGAACTGCCAACCTTCAGGTTAGCAGACGTAGTACTTCAGCACTATGCCGCCAGGGTTTCCTTTAGTCAGTTAGTGCTGCTTTCACAGAAATATCACAAGTGGATGGCTTTGAAAAGAACAATTTGTCACAGACCAGTAAGCTAAAAGTCCAAATTCAGGGTGTCAGTTCCTGGGGAAGGCTTTTCACCCGTGGGCTCTGGAGGAACGTTCTTGTGTTGCATCAGTCTTTGTCCAGACGTCTTGGTACAGGAACTTCAGCTCTGAAGCATGCGCCCTTCTCCCGGTGCTGCTTTCTCGATGGTGTGTGGTTCCCAAATGTCTCTGACCACCTCAGGACACAAAACAACCTCTCCACTGAGTCCTGCCCGACCAACCTAGCTGCTACCCATCCACCCGCCTTACGTCACAGAGGCAGGATTTGCAACGTACAGGGCATCAATTAGTACCAGGGATCACAGCCTAGCTAAATTGCTACACAGAGGTTTTGGGAAACACAAGTGACATTCATCAACTAAAGTAATACACAAACACAGTTATCAATTTATTGTTGAAATGTTTACCATTTTAAGGATTTTTCAAATTGTTGAATTACATTTTTATTGCTTCTTTATTATATATATGCAACAAAAGTAAGTGAACATGCTTGCAAATAGTAGAAATACAAATCAATACTTACAGTGGCTGAAAGGAATTAGAGATTTTACCTTACAGGAAGGAGTTCCAATATAGAACATGGAGATCTGATCCTTGAGCTGGTTCTCACAGAAATCATGTTTCAAATCAAGCAATTTCTTCACTAATAGATGCTAGTCTGTGAATAAATTTACACTCCAAGATAGTTTCTCTTTGCTATCCACACTCATGGATAGAGTACTTAAGAATGCCTCCCTTTTATTCTCTTAAGCTTAATTACATTTTAGAAAGAAAAATAAGCAGATGAACAAATAAGAATCTAATGAAAACAGCACTCGTTTATGAAAGCAGCAGTAAAAATGTTTTTATTTGTAACAGAACAATATTAAATTCCCACTGTTAAAATCTATGCTATAAATCCACCAAATTGTTAGACAAACAGCTGAACTATGCCTTCAGTCTCCTTGCAGTTGTGCCTGAATTCTGACCAATAAAGTGCAACTCTCAGGGCTGGTTCGTCGTCTGGTGGACTATGTACTTTCTCCGTGCTTCTTGGACAGTAAAATGCTGAAGATCTAGTGAGGACTTAAGAGCGTTCTAATGTCCCAGGGCACTGCAGAGCCACAGGATAGAACTGGCCTGGATCTTCGAGTCACTTCTAACAGCAAACTGTTACAGAATACTACTCAAATCGGAACATCTGCACTTGACGTTGTATAAACAAAAAATAAACTATCACCATGCTAAATCTTGTGATATTGGGTTTATTTGCTACATAAGTTAGCCTATACAAAGCCAGAAATTCCTTTTTTACCTCTGGAAATATTTGAAATATAATGATCTTTGGGGAGAAGTGTATATATATGTATTTGTATTTTTTATGCAAGGCTCCTAGTCGTACAGCTTTCTCCATTTGAGATTTTCATCAGCTTTGGAAAGGCTTAGCTTATAAACTAGGCCACAGATTTTTCCTTGACACTTAAGCTAAGTCACAGCAATGTCAACCCACTGCTACAACAGGGTGGCATAAGGTGCAGAAATAAGAGCCTCAGCTGAATTATCTGATCAATTATTTTCAGAGGCAGTCTGTGTACTGGCCCAGGTTTGCACCCAAATGCCAAGCTTATTACACAAAAAGCTTGTTTCTCTTTTCTCTTAAAGTCTCTCTGACCACAATCTTAGAATATCCAGAAAGTGGCATGATGACCACTCAAATTAATGAAAGAAAACAATCTAATAAATTTCTCAAACATTCCAGCATCTGCCATGCATACTTGTAACAATAGTGGCAGAACTTAGAAGATAATTGGCTTCCTAAGCCATGTCATGTCTCACAGCAAGTGAAATTTGAAGTATTTTTCATTTTTAACCACTTGATTCCTAAAATATGTTTTGGCAGTACTTGTTTCTAGGGAAGCCTGCTTGTTTTATATGCTAATAACTAGTTCCTTATCTGGGCTGTATCTACGTGGGGGGTCTGCTCCATCTCTAGAAGTGCAAAGTCTGTTTAAATGCAGGCTTGGGTTTCTTAATAGCAAAACCAGGACTCCCTGGGGATATGTTTCAGTGACTTATGCTCCCAGTATCCATCAGGGCAGCCTTGACTGAAGGGAAGTTGCTGCTTTAAATGTATCACTCCTGGGTGGGTAATAAATGCAGCTGCCGTGGTCTCTTTAGTCTTGGTGCCTGGGCCTCCTCCTTGGATCGTGGGAGCGTAAACCGGGCCACTGACCACTGGGAGCCTTCAGTGAACATGTATCATGTTACGGCTTCGGGGCTTCCTTAAAGGTCATTAAGCAAAAGGTGAAGGGTTTTGTCTCCTTTTCTTTCTGTTTCTTGTTCAAATCAGTAAGCTGTTCTCTTTAAAATGCGCTTATTTGTATAATAACAAGTATAATTCCTCCTGTAGAAATTAAACAAGATGGCTCTCACATCGCAATAACTGTACATTACCCTATGTTGTGTCTTTATGTCAAGAACTATGTTTACTTCCTTATGTTATGTCATAGGACTTTTAAAAAAATTATTGATGAATTAGTATAGATTCTGACAGTGGAGACAAGAGAATGGAAGGTTCAAATTTGGAGGAAATAATGAATTTGAAAGCCAAGCCAAGTGCCATGGAGTAGGATCTGACTCATGGCGACCCTAGGGGAAAATTTAAAACTAAAGTTAAATAATGTGAGACATACTACTGAAGTCAATCCCTGGAGAAAGACATCATGCTTGGTAGAGTGGAAAGTCAGCTAAAAAGAGGAAGACCCTTGAGGAGATGATTTGACACAGCGGCTGCAACAATGCGCTTAAGCATAGAAATGATTGCGGACATGGCGCAAGACTGGGCGGAGTTTCATTCTGTTGTCCTAAGGGTTGCTATGAGTTGCTAAGGGTTGCTATGAGGAACTGACTCTATGGCACCTAATGATGACAACAATATTGACATGTCATCTAACGTGAATTTAATACACAGGGAGGTTAAAGAGAACAGAGGTAGGTGTTTGGTAGTTTGATACCAAGTTTCTTCTAAGCCTGATTTTCTTTTCTTTCTGTCTGATAGATTTTTGTGTTTGAAATAAAATGTTTACTTGCTTTTAGTTGGTGAATGAGAGAGGCAGTAGAACCAGAGACTCATAATTAAGAGTGAGAGAATGTCATGGGAAGGTTTCGTGTGTGCTTCTGAAATCTATTTCTATCATAGCATGTATACTATACAATTTAATTTTAGGTGAAAATAATATTTCTAAGACAAGTACTGAGAAGTATAGCATTAATACTGTAAAATGTGAAGTCTGACTGAGACTTAACCTAAGTTTAATAATGATTTTTCTTTTCTAAATGAAGCAGATAAAACTCCCCCAAACCATCTATATGGTACTTCTTCATTTCTCAAGTTGTTTTCCTGTGATTACATCTTCTTTTGCTGTCATATATTTGTAAAACTGTGACATGATACTAGGATTTTTTGAATCTAGAATATTAGAAGCTATGGGTTTTGAAATATTTATGTATTAATGAAGAAGTAGGAGAAATAGTTTGCTCTGTTAGAAAAGCAAATGTTTGAAGTCCACTTGAAGCTTCAGGTAGCTCAGAACCTCTCTTGACTCAACCATTTCCAACTTGCTCTTCTGTAAGACAATCGTAAGTGTCCACTACATGTCTTTGCCATTCCTATCAGTAGGATGATAATTTCCAGGTCTAGAAAATCTTTGCATATAGGAGTAACAGACATATGATCCATCAACATACATGAAATAAATGTGAGTCTGAGGGTCTGAGCAAAGTTAGTCCTTAAGGATCTTAATTAAGTTGAAGATATTGGTGAAGATTTTGAAGAATCTTGGTGAGGGCTCAGAATAAACTTAACCGTGCTTCCCTTAGAGAGTGAGATAAAGGGTGTATGTTTGTATGTGTGTATGTGTGTGTGTGTGAGTATGTAAAAGTACACTTTAAGGCACTCTTAAGACTAGCACTTTTTCCAGAGCAGAATGTAGGATGATTAAAGAAGTAGCAAGGTGATCTCCCCTTATCACCAGCCAACTTCTTATCAAAATAATTCCTCCAGATGGATTTTTAGCTCATTAATTTTCGACATTTTGGGACTTTTACTTCAAGGAAGGTATACAGATACAACAGTATCCCACTGCAATAAGTAGAAGAAAAGATAGATTACCAAAATCATAGTTCTAAACACAGTGTACTGTGGACATAAAGAGCACTAGGTGGATTAAATGTTCCGAGAAGGAACCCTTCCTATTTGAGCTCAGAATGAACAGCCTTTTTCCTCTGGAGACAGTTGGTGATTCCATACGTGGGCAGAGGATTAGACTTGTCATAGCCAATCGGATTCTATTAGGGTAAAGAGAAAGCAGTGGAAGCTTGGGATCAGGCATGCTGGCATTGACAGAAATCTATAGAGACCCCAAACACATAGCAAGTTTTCCTTGGGGGACATCTGCTGAGTTTGCGGACAGAGCAGGAGTGCAGGGCTGAGGCAGAAAGCCAGAGTGAAATCTCCTGCAGATTGTCAGTGTATAGGAGGCAAAGTCACACTATAGGAAGGGGTCTGCTGCAAGTGTAATGTCAGCTTAGCATTCATGATTGTTGCCATATTTTGAGTCTCTGAGGCAGGATGCTATGCAACTGAACTCTGACACTCTAACAGCAGAAACTTTATGGTGAGAGAGAAATTTTCCAGGAGTACAAAACAACAAATTGCAAGATGGCACTGGTTGAAAAGGCAAGATGATTGGTCTAGACTTGAGCATTTCAAAAAAAGAGAGTGGAAAGACCGAAGCTACAATCCAACCCTAATCTCACACAAATTGGTATTGCATGATGGTCAAACTTTTCATGTTGTCTCCCTGTTGTTGTTGTTGTTAGCTGCTGTCAAGTCAGGTCCAACTCACAGCAACCCTGTGTACTACAGAACAAAGTACAGCCAGGTCCTGTGCCCTGCTTACAATCGTTATTATGCTTGAGCTCACTGTTGCAGCTACTGCGTCAGCTCATCTTGTTGAAGATCTTACTTGTTTTCAATGACCCTGTACTTTACCAAGTGTGATGTCCTTCTCCAGGGACTGATCTCTCTTAACAATATGTCCAAAATATGTAAGGTGCAGTCTTGCCATCCTTGCTGTTAAGAGCATTCTGGTTGTAATTCTTCCAAGACAGATTTTCTCCTTTTGGCAGTCCATGATGTATTCAATATCTTTCACCGACACCATAATTCACAGGCATCAATTTTCCTTTGGTTTTTCTTCATTGTTCAGCTGTCAAATGTATATGACGTGATTGTAAATACCAGAGCTTTGGTCAAGCACAGTTAAGTCTTCAAGTTGACATCTTTGCTTTTCAACACTTTGAATAGGTCTTTCACAGCAGATTTGCCCAATGCAATGCATCTTTTGATTTCCTGATTGCTGCTTCCATGCTTGTGATTGTGGACCCACGTAAAACGAAATCCTGGACAATCTCAGTCTTTTCTCTATTTATCATGATGTTGCTTATCGGTCCAGTTGTGAGGATTCTTGTTTTCTTAATGTTGTTACGTAATCCGTAATGAAAGCTGTAGTGTTTAATCTTCATCAGTAAGTGTTTCAAGTCCTTTTCAGTTTCAGCAAGTAAGATTGGGTCATCTGTATAAGGCCAGTTGTTAATGAGTCCTCCTTTAGATGCTGATGCCCTGTTCTTCATATAGTCCAGCTTCTCAGATTATTTGTTCAACATACATATTGAATAAGTACAGTGAAAAGACACAGGTCTAACATACACCTTTCCTGACTTTGAACCATACGTTATTCCATTGTTCTGTTCTAACAATTGCGTCTTCATCTGTGTACAGATTTCTCATGAGCATGATTAACAGTTCTGGAATTCTCATTTTTCACAATGTTACCCATAATTCATTGTACAGTTGAATGCCTTTGCACAGTAAATAAAGCACAGGTAAATATCTTTCTGGTATTCTCTGTTTCGGCCATGAGTCGGATCCGACTCGACAGCACTTGGCTTTGGCAGTCTCTGTTTTCAGCCAGGATCCATCTGACATCAGTAATGATATCCCTGGTTCCACATGTTCTTCTGAATCCAGTTTGCATTTCTGTCAATTCTCTGTTGATACATGGCTGCAGTTGATTTTGGATAATCTTCAGCAAAGTTTTACTTGTGTGTGATATTAATGACATTGTTTGATAATTTCTGCATTTTGTAGGATCACCTTTCTTGGAACTAAGCATAAATATGGATCTTCTCTGGAGACTCTGGTGGCGTAATTGTTAAGTGCTACATCTGCTAACCAAAAGGTTGGCAGTTTGAGTCCACTGGGTACCCCTTGAAAACTCTATGGAGCAGTTCTACTCTGTCCTGTAAAGTCTCTATGAGTTGGAATTGACTTGACAGAGTGGGTTTGTTTTGATTTTATGGATCTTTTCCTGTCTGCTGGCCAGGTAACTGTCTTCTAATTTTCAGGGCATAAGCAAGTAAGCACTTCCAGCACTGCCTTCAGTTGTTGAAATACCTGACTTCGTATTCTATCAATGTCTGAAGCCATATTTTTGGCCAATGCCTTCAGTACAACTTTGCTTCTCCCTTCAGTACCACTGGTCCCTGATCATATGCTACCCTTTGAAATGGTTGAACACAGACTATTTCTTTTGTGATAATGACTTGGTGTATTTCTTCCATCATCTTTTGATGCTTCCTGTGTCATTCAATATTTTCCCTGTAGAATCCTTCACTATTGCAACTCAAGGCTTGAATTCTTTCTGCAGTTTTTCAGCTTGAGAAATGCTAAGGATGTTCTTCTTTTCCAGTGTTCTGTCTCTATCTCTTTGCATATGTAGTCATAATGCTTTGCCTTGTCTTCTCAAGATACCCTTTAAAGTTTTCCATTCAGTTATTTTACTTCATCCTTTCTTCCTTTTGCTTTAGCTACTCGATGTTCAAGAGCAAGATTCAGAGGCTCTTCTGACAGCCATTTTGGTCTCTTCTTGCTTTCCTGTCTTTTTCCTAAGCTCTTGCTTTCTTCAAGTATAATATCCTTGATGTCATTCCACAACTCATCTGGTCTTCAGTCATTAGTGTTCAATGTATCACATTTATTCTTGAGGTGATCTCTAAACTCAGGTAGGGTATACTCAAGGTCGTACTTTAGCTCATATCAACTTGTTCTAATTTTTTTCAGTTTCAACTTGACCTTGGATATGATGGACTGTTTCGCAGTCAACCCCTGGCCTTGTTCTGGCTGATCGTATTGAAATTTTCCATGGTCTTTTAGCACGGATATAGTTGATTTGATTCCTGTATATTCCATCTGGCAAGGTCCATGTGTATTATCACTACTTATGTTGGTGAAAAAAAGGTATTTACAATGAAGAATTCATCGATCTTACAAAGTTCATGCAATCTATAAAATTGTTCCTATCACCAAGACCATATTTTCCAACTACCAATCCTCTTTGTTTTCACTGTTTGCCTTCCAGTCACCAGTAGTTATCAATGCCATCCTGATTACATGTTCAATCAATTTCAAACTGCCAAAGCAAAATTTCTTCATCTGTGCCATTAGTGGTTGGTGGGTAAATTTGAATAATAGTCATATTAACTGATAAGTCTTGTAAGCCTATAGATGTTATCGTATTGGTGACAGCATTGTACTTCTGGATAGATTTTGAAATGTTCTTTTTGGTGATAATTGCAGTATCATTCATCTTCAGCCTGTCATTCCTAGCATTGTAGACGACATGATTGTCCAGTTCAGAATGGCCCAAAGCAATCTACATCAGCTCGCTGATACCTAGAATATCGGTGTTTAGGGGTTCCGTTTCAGTTAAGACTGTTTCCAATGATCCTAAATTCTTACTTCATACATTCCACATTCTTCTTATTACTAGGTGTTTGTAGCTGTTTCTTCTCATTTTGAGTTGTGCCACATCAGCAAATGAAAGGCCATCCAAATCCTTAAGGTCAACCCTACTTTGAGGAGACAGTTCTTCTCCAGTTATATTTTCAGGGCCTTCCAATCCGAGGAGCTCATCTTCCAGCACTATATCACACAAATTCCATTGCTTTTTGTAAGGTTTTTAATGGCCCTTTTTTTTGGATGTTAACTGCCCGGTCTTTATTCCTAATCTGTCTTAGTCAGGATGCTCAGCTGAAACTTGGCCACCATGACGACCCTGCTGGTATGTGAATACCGGTGAGACAGCTTCTAGCAGTAACACACAAGCTCCCACAGTACAACCAACTGACAGATATGTGGACTTCTCCTGTGGGCTGATGCATTTAATCATTTGTCTACAGTAACAAAGGAAAATAATGGCAGATATAGTCTCTACAGTTATTTTATATGCAGTGTATAATTTATAATAAAAAATTAAGATACATGCAAAGGAGCAAGAAAAAATTAACTGATATTCATGAAAAATTGTGCATTAGAAGCAGATACGCAATGAAGCAGAAAAAATGTAGAAGAGGAAAAATAGATTGTAGATACAAATGATCGAGTTGTAAGAGTCAGCAAACACAATTTCTTTAACTAGGCTAAAGAAAGATTAAAGGCAATTAAAGGAGTATTTATTAATAAAGGGAAATTAAATAAAAAGGAAAATGTAATTTCAATGTAAAATTGAAATCTATTTAAAAAAATCGTGTTAACATTATATAATTGAAAAATACTAAAATAAAAAACAGGGTACTCTAAATTTTAGCTTAATTTGATCAAAATACTGAAAATAAGAAGACAAAGAGAACAACTATTTGAAGTAATAATAACTGAAAAATTTCTAGAAATGATTAAGTGCATCAACGTACAGATTTGAAAGTCCAGATTTGAAAATCAAAAATACAAATAAATCTGAACTTAAGACACATCACAATAAAAGTGCAGAAAATCGAAGTTAAAGCAAAAAGTCAAATAAATAGTGAGCAGTAAAGAGGAAATACAGCTTTCAAAGGATCCAAATTTAGCTTGGAAATAGGCTTCTCAAACACAACAATGAAAAGTAGAAAGAAATGCATAAAAAATAGATATCAACCTATAATTCTGTACCTAAAAAAGTATTAAATAAAAAGAACTTAAAGATATTATTTGACATAGAAAAACTAAGAGAATATAGTCCTAGTAGATCCATGCTGAAGGAATGTTTGAAGAGTTTTCTTCTGCAGAAGAAAAATGATTCCAGTTGGAAGTTCAGATGAAGAGCAGAATGAAGATCAATGAAAATGGTCAATATATGTGTAAGTCCAAAAGACTACGGACTATTTCAGTTTTTAAATCAAATATACAGAAAAACAGCATAAAAGTTGGATGAATATTAAAGATGTTGAAAATAGTCTGAAGTCCTCACGTTATCTAGGCAAACAATGGTAAGTCAAGAACACACTTTGTAATAGCTATGGCGATCATTAAGAGAATAGAACAAGAAAAGAAAAATACCAAACTAAGAGCGGGAAAAAATAGAAGGACAGAATTTTTTTTCCATCTGAAAATGGAACAATAGAAAGCAGAGGAAGCTCCAAGGTGAGAAGACAAAGAGGAAGAATACATAGCATGATGGTAACTTTAAACCCAAATATGTAATTACACAGAAATGCATAATAGGCTTCTTGTAAAAGACCAAGATTGTTATAATCGGTATGACAAAAACTCTAAAACGTGATAAACATATCACTACATTATTTAAAGCATAAAGGTGTAAAGAGTTCAAAGTACAGATTTAGAAAATGTCCTTATCATGCAAATATTAACACAAGAACTGAAATGATACTTAAAAAAAGGTTGTAATAAAAAGCATTCCTACAGCAGAATGTAACTACATATTGATAAAAAATTATGACATTCTTAAGAACATGACTTTCTATTATATGAAAAAGTAAAAATCAAAAGAACCGTAAGAACAATAAATAAATCTAAAATTATAATGGGGGATTTCAATAGAAGTCTAAGGAATGAGAAAATTAGATTATTAAAATTAACAAACTTATAGAAACCATTGCAATGAAATGTTTAATGCACACTTTTTAAGCACGCACAGAATATTGACAAAAATTGGCCACATGCTATGCACGAAACTTTCTCCAAAGTCCACAGTATTAAAATCATGTAGAGTATACTACCTGATCACAATTCAAGTATGCTAGAAAGTAGACAATACCCATAGTGCTGCCAATTTAATCCTGCCAAAAAAACTAAAAACAAGTATAAAGGAAATATAAAGAAAACGAATACATGCCATTATGCTCAAAATGACTAGTAAAGCAAGTGCACACTAAAAGAACAAGAACAAATTGTATTTCCAAATTCTTTAAAAATAGTTAAGATAATCAATATTACTGCTGTACACTTCTGGTGAAAAGTTGTTTGGCATACGATTTGGAAACGTTTATCAAAATATGAAGTAAATGAACTGATTCATCAACAAAATAGTAACAAGGATCTGCAAAGGAAATTTAAGGAAGGATGTGTGTTGTAGCATTGACTAAACAGTTGAATACTTTATACACTCCAGGACAGATACAGTCGAGGCAGAATTGCCTGAGGGTGCCCAGCTCAGGGGGGCAGGACTGCCTGAGAGTGCCCAGCTCAGGGGGGCAGGACTGCCTGAGGGCTCTGCAGGGGAGCAAAGTGTGAAAGAAAATGCTGGAGCACACAAAGAAGACAGTGGCCTCTTTCACAGTTCTGCTGGCCTGGGGAATAGGTAGCATAAGTTTCATCTCAAAATCACCAAAATGGCTACATGGGGAGAGAGAGAATTCCCATACGTACCTGCCTTCAAGATTTTCTAGGAGTACATCTGCCTTACCACTAGAATTTGTTTTCTTTTTATGAAGGGAAAATGACACCTAGCCTAACCCATTGCTGTAGAGTTGGCTCCAATTCATAGATGGCATGTATCAGAAAACTGTGCTCCACAGGGTTTGCAGTGCTGATTTTTTGAAGTTCACTGCCAGGCCTTTCCCCCCAGGTGCCTCAGGGTAGATTCAAACCACTAACCATTTGTTACCAGCCAACTGTGTTCCCCATTTGTACCACCCAGGCATGCCATCCCTAGGTTTTTAGGGGTAAAAATTATAGCGAATAATCCAAACATAGAAAGTGATTTCCTGAAGTCTTTTTCAATTTGATAAACATATCTCATATTTATGGTAATTTCAACTTCTTTCTTTATCTGTACAACTGTGTAAAGCCTGGCAGAGGTACTGATGATGTTAGGTCAGGATGGTGAAATACTGACTTTGTCCCAAAAAAAATATCATTCTTTTATTATTCAACAGCTTTATAATGCAGTTAGCAAGAAAGATGCTACTGATGTCCTGATATTATAGACAAGCAGGGTGAGATTCTTCCTCTAGTACTGGTGATAAGTTAGAATTGATGTGTCTTCTTCACCCAAATTCTAGTGACCATGCACAGAAGTCTGAAATTTCTGGCAGCAGCCAAACTGCCATCTGTGGTCACAGAACAGCAAGACTCTGACATGTCCAGATATGGCTTGCACACAAGGCTCCGATCTCGTTAAATTCATCATCTATCACTTGAGCCAGTAGCAAGAAATAACCTATTTCTCAATTGCAACAATACAATTTACAGAAGAAGGAAGAACAGACACCCTGTGATATATATAGAAACAAAATAAGATTTGAGCTGATAAATTTCATATAAGCTTTCCCAGAAGAGAGATGTCCTGTGAATCTTAAAATAATACTCTTCTAGGAAACATTATGGAATCACATGATAGGTGTAATTTCAGTCCAACAATATCTTTATTGACTCTACTAATTTGAGTAGAACTTTCAAATTTAAAGCTTTTATGCATGTGGACAAACGAGGAAGCTTTGACAAATCAATTCATAATTTGGATGCCTTGTTCATTGTATAGTACTCTTGTCAGTTTTTTGTTTTTGTTTTTTTCCCTCATTGCTGAAAATCAAAGAGTTTTAACAGACAGACAGCCAAGCAAAGTCAGAATGTATGGAGTAGTGGTATTTTCTATGTGAAACCATATCCTACAGGGTTAAAATCTGTAATACTGTGAAATTTTCGTGGGCTTTGCTAATAATGAACATATTTTTCCCTTCTCAAAAATTTAGTTACCACACAGGAATTTAGCCATTAATTATAGGATAAAAGCTTACTACTTCCTGATAGGGCTGTGATAGGACAGTTGGCACATTAACATACTTCAGCTTTCTGCCAGATACCTACACAATAACCAATGAATTGTAATGACAGAGCAATTACATGATTTTACTTTCTGGAGAACTGCAAGGAGATCTGAGAATGTCGGGTAACACGGTAATTATGGTAAAGTAACTTGATAATGTAATAAAAATATTACTAAGAAATCTGCTGAAACTCGCAGTTGTTTGTAGCTACATGTCCTTTTCCATTATTCTACCACAAAATTAAGGATTAGAATTCGTCTATCTACCTTTTTCCCCCCCTCTCTCAACAAAAGAAAGGAGAGCTTAAAACTACATGAGGAAGGTGATGACTTCTTCTCCGCATGCCACAGTGGACAAAAGAGTGAATGTTTATATGTTTTCAGAAGAAACTTGTGAAGCCAACATCTCTGCAGGGCAGCAAGACTCTCTGGAAGACTTTTTCTCATTTGGAAGCTGGCATCATGTTTTGCCGACAAGGAAGAAAGCAAGAGAAAATGTCACTTAAGCACTCTTTGTCATGGCCATCTGGGACTTCATCTCAGGCACTACAGGTTAAAAAGAAAATCTTCCAGCCAGCCTCAGTGTTTCTGGTTAAGTGTAAGCTTCCGATCCGTGTGAACTCTGCAGTGACACTAAGTCGTGAAGAAGAGACGGCTGATTGTCAAACGTGATCAAGCACGAGGAGGGACTGAATTCGGCCTGCGTTTGGGAAAGGAGAATCCAACAAATAAATAAATACACTCCGTAGTCCCATGGTTTGATGCTAAGAAGTAATGGAGAAAGGCAGGTAGGTGAAGTCCCTGCCAAGAATTGTGTTCTATTCTATGGAAACTCTGGTGGTGTAGTGGTTAATTGTTATGACTGCTAACCAAAAGGTGAGTAGTTCAAATCTGCCAGGCACTCCTTGGAAACTCTGTGGAGCAGTTGTAGTCTGTTGTATAGGTTCTCTGAAAGTTGGAATCAACTTGACAGCAGTTTGTTTGTTTTTATGGTGTGTCCTATAGAGTTGCTGTGAGGTTTCCGTTTGGGGGACTCTTGCAATGGTTAAGAGCTGCAGTGTGCTATGGCTGCTATCCAGAATTTGGAAGTTCAAATGCAGCAATTACTCCCTGGAAATTTGATGGAGCAAACAGCCTCATCTTCTCCCCAAAGAGTGGCTCGTAGGTTTAAACTGCCAACCTTTCAGTTAGCAGCATGGGCTTTAACCACTGGACCACCATATCACCTTATACAAATATTGTATATATGTATATACACTATTGTGTCTATGTATTTCTAAATGACAAATAAATCATATATTTCAAACTACAAACTATTGTAGCTTGTTTGAATGCAATTATAATCATGTCTTTATCACCATCCAGTGAAGTAGCTGGTATATTTAACACTTAAAACAAATTATTAGTTTTTAATTGTCATTAGTTTTTAAATTGTATTGTTGTAAAATACCTATTACACCTAATTTTGCATTTTGTCAATTTTTAAGTATATATTCATCATGCTGTAAAATCATCACCACTATCTAAATCCCTTTCATCATCCTAAACAGAAACTCAGTACCCATTTCACCCTTCCATCCATCTCTGGTAACTACTAATAAATTCGTGTCTCAATGTGTTTGCATGTTCTAGATATTTCTTGCAAGATCATACAGTGTTTGCCCTTTTGGAATTCTGGCCAACATGGCACCATGGACAGAAGCACTGTGCCATCCCTCCACAGCAAAGATCTGAAAAACCAAAAAAAACAGAGACAAACATCAGTTCTGGAATGCAAAGTCTCAAGTGAGGAGATAAAGATCTCAGCTAAAAATTTAATAGATTAAGAAACTGACGGAAACCAGAGAGTAAGAAGAGATATGAGAGGACATTCCTTATCAGTTAACCCAGCACAGATTCACCCCCTTGGACACCTGTGAGATCAGCAGACAGGGAACACAGAAAAGCAGATTCATGGAAAGCTCAGCAGAAGACAGTGTACCCGGTAACAAGCAAGACATGCCTTCCCACCTCCCATCCTTTCCCTGTTGCTCTACCTCTGACACCTTCTGGCTGGCTGCAGTGGCTCAGCCAGTAGGAAAGTGTAGTGTCTGAGTCACTTGAATTCACCACACCCAGATTGGAGATCAGCAGATGGGGAGTACGTAAAAGCACCTTCAGGAGCTCCCAGCAGGACATGGATCACCTGGTGGACCTGATCTGCTACACAGTAGCTGAGTGACAGGCCCTACCCATTGGACAAGGAGGTGAAAAATGTCATAACTGTAGACAAGCAAACAAAGAACAGGCAGCCTGCCTGCTCTGACATCACCAAATAATACAGGACAAATGATTCAGGACAAAACAAACAACATTACAATCAACAATACAAAACAGAACAATGCTGAGTGGCCTGAAGATAGCAGATAATGTCAAAGCATATTAAATAAACAAACACGCAAAGAAAAAATGATGGAAAGTTTTCAGTAGGTGTCCAAAATATGATGCCAGATGACTTTCCAGTAGAAAAAAAGGCACCTGATAGGGAATTCAAATTTCTAATATTCATAACTGTCAAAGAGTTGAAGCAAAAAGCAGACAAAAATGAGGAAAAAATAGATAATTCATGGAAAAGACAGAAAATGCATGGATGAAGTCATGAAAATAATATGGGACCAAAATGCTAAAATAAATTCACCACGCCAGCCAAGTGCCATCGGGTCAGATCTGACAGAAATTCACCACTAGAAATCATATTAAAACAAAAATTAGAAATCCAAAAGCTAGTCAACAAGATTTTCGAATAGACAATGTCATAAAATGGCTAAGGAGCAGGTTTGAAATGATGGGACACAGTATGAGTGAAACTGAAGATAAACACTTGCATACATTTCCACTTGAGGAAAACTCAGAAAAAAGAAGAAAGAAAAAATAAAGACACCTAGAGAATGATGTGGGATGCAATCAAAAGTAAACATTTATGACTGGTTGGAGTTTGAAGTGGCGGAACGGAAAACGTAGAGTGAATTATTAAAGAATTGCTAACAGAAAACTTCCTTAATATAATGAAAAATGAAAAGCTGATGATCCAAGAAACTCAATCCACCCCATATAGGATACAACCTAAAAGACAATCAACGAGGTATAGCAGAATTACACTCCTTAAAAACCAAAGACAAAGACAAAGTTCTTAAAGCAATTCGAGAAAAACAAAAAGTCATATACAGAGGAAAAACAATAAGACTGACCCCTAATTATTCTGCAGAAACCAAGCAGGCAACAGGACTACATACATAAAATCTTGAAAGAAAAAGTTGCAAACCAAGAATAATATATCCTGTAAAAATCTGATTCAAATATGATAATGAAATTAGGACATTTCCAGATAAACAGAAATTAAGGGAATATGTAAAAACCAAAGCAGACTTCTAAGAATTATTAAAGTCTTTCAGTCTGAAAACAAACAATATCAGTCTACAGCCTGAATCTAGGACACAGAATTGTACCAGTCAGATACGAACCTAGGAAATGAACTCTCAAGGACTATCCAAAACCAAAAGAATTACAGCAGGTAACCAGACAGGTTAATCTTTTTAAATGACAACATGTCAGAACAATAGGAGAGGAATAAATAGTGTAGATACAGAACTTTCTAATGGAGTCAAAGACAAGGCACTACTAAGTAACAATAGACTGGTTCAAACCTAGGAAGACAAGGGTAAATTTCAACGTAACCACATAGAAAGTTGATAAATCTACTTATCAGAATAAAGAAGGAAAACATAAAATCTCAATAAAAGCAAAATCTACAAAGACAAGTGAAAAAGAAAACCACAAATTGAAGGAATTCAACACAGGAGAGTAAGAGGAACAAGGAAAATGTGAGTATCACAAAAAAGAAAAAGAAAAAAACATTAAAAAGTGACAGAATAAATTCACATGGATCAACAATTACCCTGAATGTAAAATGACATAAATGCACCCACAAAGAGACAGAGAGTGACAGAATGGATTAAAAGGAAAGGATTTATCAATATATGGTTTACAAGAGAACACCTTAGGAACAAAGACACCTGGTACTAAAACAGTGACAGATACACTGATGAAGGGAACAGAACTGAGAACCCAAAAGTGACTCCATCCACTTGAGGTCACCTGATACTCTACCAGAGTCCAACGTCCATCAAATGGGAAAAAGGACAGTCTTTTTTAGCAGATGGTGCTGGCAAAACTTGACATCATCTCATAACATGGAGCAAACTGGATTGCCTTATGCTGGCTGAAATGAGTCAACACAGAGCGACAAGTGTTGGGTGATACTATTATTACTATTATTACGAAGGTGAAAAGGTTTATACATAGAAACAATTTCTGATGGCTACCAGGGAGAGGAGAGGTGGGGATAGGAAAGAAAGAAAGAGACGGAGGAAGAAGGCAGGCAGGCAGGCAAGCAGGCAGAACACATCGCTCTAAATTGAAAAGAAAACAATAAAATGTCCTTTTTATTCTGATTTACTTCATTTAACATGTTTTCAAAGTTTATCCATGCTATAGCATGAGATTATTTTTATAGTTCTCTTCTGCATGGCAAGATAATTTTTAGTAATTAAAATATAAAACTTACTTTCTTGATTCATTTGTTTTAAGACAACTAGCAATGTAACAAAAGCTTTCCAATCTTAAAGATATACATATTCAAAATACATGATTATGAATATCTGCACTTACTGAAAAAATGTTACAACTTGCTGTTTGTACTCTATTTCACTGCTTTAAATTTAAAAAATCTAAGAGATTATTGTTACATAAAATGATAACATTGAAGTAACTTCTGCTGCTTTTCAATATGTTGTTGGGTCTGTGTGTTGGGGGTTTACTATTTAATTCTCTGAGTTAAATTCCGTGTAGACTATGCTGTTTAAAGTTTAAAATTTGTAAATTTGAAGCTTACATATGTTATTTAAAATCATTAGTAATTAAAATTCTGGCAATTGCTTAGAACTTAAATAAAAAGATTACTTTTTGTGAAGTAGAGTGGCTTATCACTGATATTGTTTGGAGTTATTGGCTCACGGTGATAATAAAAACGGATTTCAGTTGATTTCATTATTGTTTTCAAATTTGTCTACAATGTACCCTATTACTACCAGCACCCAGGGCATACTACTCTAAAACTCACAACCATCAAGTCGACTCCAACACATAATGTACGTATTAAACAGAGTTGAACTGCTTGATATGGTTTCCAAGGCTGTAAATCTTTAGAGAACTGCTACACTTTTCTCCCATGGACCAGTGGGTGAGTTCACACCAACCTTTAAGTTAGCAGATGAGCTCCTTATACTACTCCCATTACCTCACTATTAGTCCACATTAACTATGATTAACTTCAAGTTCATTTCTACTCCAAAGAAAAAGAAATTTTTTTGACTATGATACGATATTCTATGATACGATATTTGTTTTCTTAATATATCTTCTTTCCTTCTAGAATATATTTTTAAAACCAAAGATCTTACCTGAATTTACAAAAACACTCACAAAAAAGTCAAAATTTTCATTTTTGATGTATTATTATCTACACTCTTTCATTATATGAATTGAACAAAAGTTGTTGAAATTTCCTTAATTATGGTTTACACTCGTATAAAAGCTGTATCATTTAGCTGCTTAAAAATTCTTCTAACAGTGTCAACGAACTGACAAGTATCAGTTCATTCTCTGCACATACATGAAAAATTATATTAGAAAATGAATATAATTTAGAAGAGCAAATTTGGTCTCAATAACAACACGTTTCATAAAGTAACAAACACAGCTCTATATACTAAATTGTCATACTAAAGAAAGTCTTAGTACAAGTAACCATTAACTTTCAAAACAGATGCCTGTGCTGCAAACTTCTGTCTTCTGATTTTCATGTGGCAACTGGTATTACTATAGTAATACAAACGCTTTGAGGAAGTTTAGCAGCTTTCTGAAAAATCAAAATTTAGTATTTTTCAAGTAAACACTAACGGGGTATTTTCCAACTTTCTTTTTCTTTCTTAGGTCTTTTTAGCTCATTTCTACTTTACTGCAACCTAAAAAGAATTACTAAGTAAACAAATAAATAAATTTGTATCATATAATAGACTACAAAACAATACCTAATACTTTGTCACTGCTGTTAGTTGCCATAGAGTTGGCTTTGACAGACGGAAACTTGATGTATAAAAGAACAAAACGCTGCCGAATCCTGTGCCGTCTTCATGATGGTTGATATGTTTGAGTCCATTGTTTTGGCTATAGTGTCAATTCATCTCAAAGACAAATTTCTTCATTTTTATTGGTATGCTAACAACTATAATGTCCTTTTCTAGTGGCTGGTCTTTCCTAATTACATGTCCAATGTAAGCAAGATGATATCTCACTATCCTCATTTCTAAAGAAACATTCTCGTTGCATTTTTTCAAAGACTTTTTTGTTGATTCTTCTGGTAGTACACAGTGTATTGAATATCCTTCGCCTACACCAAAGTGTCCATCTGTCACTTTTTCTGTTTTCCTTTTTGACCGTCCATCTTTCACATGCACATACGATGACTAAACACATCACAATGTAGGTAAGGCACACCTTAGTCAAAGACAGCTTTGTTTTTAAAACTGTATAGATATCTTTTGAAGCAGATTTGCCCAGTGCAATATGCCATTTGATTTCTTGACTATTGCTTACATAGGTGCTGATTAGTTACCCAAATAGTGTGAAATTGTTGACATTTTAAGTTTATTCCCCATTTATCATGATGTTTTTCATTGGTCCCATTATGAGAATTTTTTTTCCTTCCCATTCAGTGGAATCCATATGGAAAGTGGCAGTCTTTGACCTTTCTAAGTGATTCAAGTTGTCTTTACTTTTGGCAAGCAAAGTTGTTAATGAGTCATCCTCGAATCTTGACATCCCATTCTTCTTCGTATAGTCCAGCTTTCTCGAGTGGTTGTTGTTCAACATGAAAATTAAATAAGTTATGTAATAAGATACTATTCCACCACAAGTTTGAACCACACAGTCCATGTACAAGTTCTGTATAAGCACAATTAAGTCCTCTATAATTCTCATTTTCCTTAATGTTGTCCATTATTTGTTATGATCCAAACAGTCAAATGTCTTCATGTAGTCAACAAAATACAGATGAACATCTTTCTGACACACTGTGTTTTGGTCAAAATTCACCTAACAGAAATTATTGAACACTATCATTAATATCATATGCAAATAAAATTTTGCTAAAGATTAATCAAAAGTGGCTGCAGCAAGATATTGATAGGGGACTTCCAGAAATTGATGCCGGATTCAGAAGATGATATGGAACCAGGAATACTACTGGTGATGTTGGATGGATTTTGAGGGGAAGCAGGGAATATCAGAAAGATGTTTACTTGTGTTTTATTGATTTCTCAAAGACATTATTTGACTATGTGGATCACAACTAATTATGGATAACATTGTGGGGAATAGGAATTCTAGAAAACTTAGTTGTGCTCATGGGAAATCTGTATATGGATCAAGAAGCAGTGGCTCAAACAAACCAAGGGGGCACTGTGTGGTTTAAACTCAGAAAAGGTATGCTACAGGGCTGTATCCTTTTACAATACCTGTTCAATCTGTATGCTAAACTAATAATCTGAGAAGCAAAACCATACAAAGAACTGGACATCAGGATTGGAAGAAATTCATTAACAACCTGCATTATCCAGATGATGCAGCCTTCCTTGCTGAAAATGGAGAGGCCTCGAAACAGATAAACTGATAAAGATTATTAAAGACTACAACCTTCAATACGGATTACACTTCAACATCAAGAAAACCAAAGTTGTCACAACTGGACTAATAAGCAACATCAGGATGAATGGAAAGGTTGTCAAGGATTTCATTTTACTTGGATCCACAGTCAATACCCAAGAAATCAAAAGACACATTTCATTGGACAAATTTGCTGTAAAGGACCTCTTTAAAATGTTGTAAAGCAAAGAGGTCACCTTGAAGACTAAGGTTTGCCTGACCCAAGCCAGTTATTTTCAATTGTGTTATAATGCATACGAAAGCTGGACAATGAATAAGGAAGACAGAAGGTGAACTGACACCTTTGAATTGTAGTGTTAGAGAAAAATATTGAACATACAAGAGACTGCCAAAAGAACAAACAGATCTGTCTTGGAAGAAGTATAACCAGAGCATTCCTTAAAAGCAAAGATGGTGAGACTGTGTCTTACTTACTTTGGACATGTAGTCAGAAGGGATTGATTACCGGAGAAGTATATCATGCTTGATGAACAGTCAGCAAGAAAGAGAAAGATTTTTCTCAACAAGATGGATTGACACAATGGCTGCAACGATAGGCTCAAGCATAAAAAATGACTGTGAGCATGGGGCAGGACCAGGCATTGTTTCACTCTGTTGTACACAGTGTTGCTGTAAGTTGAAACTGACTCGATGGCACCTAACTAACATCAACAACAGAAAGGATCCTGGACTTGCTGTTTGAAAATACAAGTCCTATCCTCAGTTTCTTAGATAATAATACTAGAAGTAAGAACTGACTTCAGAAGAGGGATGGAATCTTGGGTGCTTCCAATAAAATGTGGTCTTTAGGTCAAGTTATCACTTGGTTCTAAGATTCTTTCTTATGACCTTAGAATGATTTCAAGTGGTGATCCCTTGGCCATTTCATGGGCCATTTCAGTTTGGTTACCATTTTAAAGGCATTGTCTCATGGCAGTCTAAAGCAAACGGGAGTCTATCTTAAAGAGGTACCAAGTTGTGACTGTGATCTAATAGGATAAATTTATAATTAGATACATAGGACCCTTTAGACCCTCAAATTTTTATGCAGCTATAAAAATGATCAATTTGTTTTTATCAGTTGATCTGACTTCTCTTTTTTTATTATGACCGAGTGAAAATATACATTCTCATATAAATTTACATGCCCACCTATGTGCAGCTTCCACTGCTCTCCCTGCCAGGCGACAGCACACTATTCCTCTCTGCTCCATACATGTCTCATCCTCCCAACAGTCTTTTTCCCCTCCTCTCCACCCACTCCCCTTACCCCACTCAGAGTTCAGCAGGATGATATCCTGTAGATGCAGAGAACCATAAAGCTCATCCAAGATACAGTCACTTTGCATCACCAAGTCCAATCCCTTGCTGTCCGAAGAGTGGACCTTCATTATGATCCATGGGTAAGTCTTCCTATCCATGATCAGGGTAGGTTTTTCCATTTATCTAAGTCTCTCTTAGTTTCTTGTAGTAAGGGCTTATAGTTCTCTTTGTAAAGGTCTGTTATTTCTCTCATTAGATTAATTCCTAGGTACTTTATCTTCTTGGGGACTATAGTGAATGATATTGATTTGCTGATTTCTTCATTAACAGTCTCACTGTTGGTATAAAGGGATCCTACTGAATTACTTATGTTTATCTTGTATCCTGAGACTTTGCTGAACTCTTCTATCAGTTTGAGTGGTTTACTTATAGATTCTTTGGGATTTTTGGCATATACAATCATATTATCAGCAAACAGGGAGATTTTGACTTCTTCTTTGCCGTTGCAGATGCCCTTTATTTCCTAGTCTTGTCTAACTGCTCTGGCTAGAACTTCTAGTGCTATGTTGAATAGGAGAGGTGAGAGTGGGCATCCTCTCCTAGTTCCTGTTCTCAAGGGAAACTCCTTCAGTCTCTCTCCATTCAGGGTGACATAGGCCATCGATTTTGTATAAATGGTCCTTATTGCATTGAGGAATTTTCCATCTATGCCTATTTTGCTAAGAGTTTTTAGCATGAATGGGTGTTGAACTTTATCAAATGCCTTTTCTGCATCAATGGACAAAATCAGGTGATTCTTGTCTTTTGTGGTATTTATGTGGTTCATCACATGAACTGTTTTTCTGATGTTCAACCAGCCTTGCATCCCAGGTATGAATCCAACTTGGTCATGATGGATTATTTTTTTAATACATTATTGTATTCTACTGGCAAGAATCGTGTTGAAGAATTTTGCATCTGGATTCATGAGTGATATTGGTCAGTAGTTCTCCTTTTTTGTTGAGTCTTTCCCTGGCTTTGGTATCAGGGTTATGCTGGCTTCATGGAATGAAGTATCCCATCCCTTTCTATAGTGTAAAATAGTAGTATTGGAGATAACTGTTCTCTAAAAACTTGGTGGAATTCTGCAGTGAAGCTATCTGGGCCTGGGCTTTTTTTGGTGGCAGTTTCTTGATGACTTTTTCAATCTCTTCCCTTGTGGTGGGTTTATTAAGTTGTTCTACTTCATGTTGTGATAATTTGGGAAGGTGATATGAATCAAGGAATTTGTCCATTTCCTCTAGGTTTTCAAATTTGTTAGAGTACAGTCTTTCATAGTATTCTGTTATGATATCTTTGATTTCTGTTGGATCTGTTGTGACCACTCTCCTCTCATTTCTAATTTGGGTTATTTGTTTCCTTTCCTATTTTTCTGTAGTAAGTTTAGCCAGTGGTTTGTCAATTTGGTTGATCTTTTCAAAAAACCAGCTTTTGGTCTTTTCAATTTTTTCAATTGTTTTTCTATTCTCTAATTCATTTAGTTCTGCTCTAATGTTTATAATCTGTTTTTTTTCTGTTGCCTGAGGGGTTCCTCTGTTGTTCTGTCTCTACTTGTTCAAGCTGTAGGGTTAGTTCTTTGGTTTAGTTTCTTTCTTTATTCCAGATGTGTGCACTTATGGAGATAAACAGACCTCTTAGCACTGGTTTGGCTGTATCCCATAGGTTCTGGTAGAAAGTGTTTTCGTTCTCATTGGAATCCACGAATTTCTTTATTTCATCCTTGATTTCCTCTATAACCCATGTTTTTTTGAGCAAGATGTTGTTCAGTTTCCAAGAATTCCACTTTCTATCTATGCTTTTTCTGCTATTGATTTTGACTTTTATGGCTTTATGATCTGAGAAAATGCTTTGCATTAATTCAATGGTATGGATTTTGTTGAAAATTGCATTATGTCCTAACACATAATCAATTCTGGAGAATGTTCCATGTGCACTGGAGAAGAAGGTGGAGTTTTCTGCTGATGTGTAGAACGTTCTGTATGTATCGATGAGGTTTAGCTAGTTTATTGTGATAATGAGGTCTTCTGTATCTTTACTGAGCTTTTTTCTAGATCATCTGTCCAATATTGAGAGTGGAGTGTTGAAGTCTCCCACTATTATTGTAGAGTCATCTAACTCTTTTGAGTGTAGTCAGTGTTTCTTCAATGAATTTAGGTGCCCTGATATTAGGTGCACAAACATTTATGTTAAGTCTTGCTTGTGTACTGAACCTTTCAGCAATAAATAGTGTCCATCTTTGTCCATGATGGTGGATTTTACATTAAAATTGATTTTGCCTGAAATTAGAATTGCCACACCTGCTCTTTGTTCATTGTTAGATTGGTATATATTCTTCCATCCTTTAATTTTCAATTTGTTCCTATCTTTAAATCTCAAGTGAGTTTCTTGTAGACAACATATGGATGGGTCATGTCTTTTGATCCAAGATGTCACTTGACGTCTCTTTACTGGAGCATTCAGTCCATTCCCATTCAATGTAATTATTGATAGGTCTGTGTTCAGTGCTGCCATTGTGATATGTTTATTTTTGTGTTGATGTTTTCTCTGTTATTCTTATTAGTCTGTTCTGGGACATTCTTTTTTGTAAGTTGATTTTTCACCTTTTTCAGAGCTGGTTTTGTAGTTGCTGAGACTCCTGTGTTGCATTTCTTGATATAGTATATTGCATCTTTGTTGTGCTTTACAGCTGCCTCTAAGATCCCCCTTAGTAAACTATATACAAACCCAATTTTAATTACTACCAGTCTTGTCAACTTCTTCTCCATCTAGAAAGACTATAACACTGTAGTACATCCCTCTTTTTAATATGATTTTGCCATCATATTAAAATTGGCTAGGTGTACAGAGTTTTCATGATAATCATTAGATTGTCTCTTACAGTATTAAAGCTGTAATTGAGTTTGGACCCTTCCCTAACTGAGTAGAATTCTGGATGATGATTCTAAAATATAAAGTTAGTTAGTAGTTTTGTTCTTCTAAGCCAAAGCCAAGAACTTTCAGTATTTCTTGTAGTTTTGGCTTGGTTTTTATGAAGTCTCTGAGTTTCTGTTTATTTGGAAATATGTTAATTTCATTTTCATATTTGAAAGATAGTGTAGGATATATAATTCTTAGTTGGAAGTTTTTCTCCTTCAAAGCTTTGAATGTGTCATGCCCCTGTTTCCATGCCAGTGTGGTTTCTGCTGAGAAATCTGATGAAAGCCTACAGGGTTTCCCTCTTTGAGTCTTGCTGCCTTTAAGAGTTGCTACTTATGTTTCATTTTGTTAAGTTTGATTATAATGTGTCTTGGAGTCTTTCTTTTGAGATCTATATTGGGTGGCATACAATATGCATCTGGGATATCTATATTCTCTTCCTTCATGATTTTTTGGGAAGTTTTCTGTCAGCAGCTCAGCAACAATACTCTCCGTGTTCTCAGGTGTCTCTTCCTGTTCAGGGACTCCATTGATCGAAGGTTGTTCCTCTTAATAGAGTCCCACATGCTTCTTAATGCTTCTTGATTTTTCTTGTTTCTTTTTTCTGATTTGTCCTCATAGACTCTGGTGTTAGTAGCTCTGTCTTCCAAGTCAGAAATTCTTTTTTTCCATTTGTTTCATTCTGTTTTCTTGGCTTTGGATGGAAGTTTCTATGTCTTTGATATTGTTATTGATCTGTTGGATTTCAGAGTACTGGTGTTCCATCAAATTGAACAGTTTGCTTAATTTTTTGTTTTGCTCTGCTGCATTTAGTATAAGGTCTAGAAGGGCTCTGTATATAATCCTTTTTCATTCACCTTCTGATGATTTCAGAAAAGTTTCTTCATCTGGAAACCTCCTTGGTTGTTTTGTTTGGGAGCCTTCTGAAGCCATGGGTGATTTCTTGTTTGCTGCAAGTATCTGTTGCTTTTGGGTTTTATGTGAGTAAGTAGAAGCTGGGAGAGATACTGTCAGGATGGTCTGCAGATGTTTCTCTAGGCTGTCTTAAAATGTGAAAGAAAAGGTATCTGACCACTTTCCAAGTCAGTCAAATTTTCAGATGTAGAGGTATCACTTCCCAACTGGTGAAGGAAGCACCTCTACATCCAACCCTAGAAGATATGAACTAGTTCAAAATACAGCAATGCTGCTGCCCTGTTGGCCTCTGCTGACAGGTTCCAGCCTTCAGCAACACTGTGTAAACTACTGCTTTTCCAGTAGAAAAGTGCTCTCCTCTGGGCAGGCTCCGGCTCAAAAGCTAAGAATTAGGTCCAGCTGTGGCCACCGTATCTAATATGGCACCCTCCACACAGTTGGCAGATAGAGGGGCTAAAGGTGCCAAAATGTAGTGAGTCCTCAGCCTCTATTGCCAGGCCCCCACCGTAGGCAACACTGAGTAAACTACTGCTTTTCTGTCAGAGAAGTGCTGTCCTGTTTGCAGGCTCTGGCTCCCAGGATAAGAATTAGGTCCCGCTAAAATTTCCATATCCAACATGGCGTCCCGCACATAGGCCCCGCGGTTCTGTACAAATCACGCTGTGGCAGAGATAAAAACAGAGGTCCAAATAGGCTAGGTTTACAGAGTCCTAAGCCTGGCTCTCAAAATATGGCAACTTCGCCTGCCTATCCCACCAGCAGTGCATCTGAGACTAGCCGCTAGGCAAGACCCAGCTCTGCCTGCTTGCCAAGACAGAGGGAAAAAAAGTCACAATGGTGCATTACCTTTGGTCCATGAGAGCCAGGGCTAGCCAGGAGCAGGAATCAGAGAAAGAGAGGTGGTTTCTTGTTCAGTGGTGTGAAGTCCAAATTAACAGCCCTGTGCCGTGTCCTGAGGCTCACTAGGTGATCAGAAGGCTTCATTTGATTATCAATTCAGGTCTTGGTTTCCAGAGAGATATAAGGAGATGTGTGCTTAGTCCACCATCTTCACTCCGCTCCCCAAAATGATCAATTTTTTTGTGGAAAAGAATGTACCTGAAGACAGCAAAAATGCAAAGAATGAAGCCACAACCCTGAAAAAAAAAATCATCTCTAAAAGGCAAGACTGTGTCCTAATGAAATTACTGTGATTTTTCACTGCTAGACTAGGTCGGATCCGACTCAACGGCACTTGGCTTTGGCTAGACTAGGTGGACAACTTCAATTCTGAAAATGAATGCTGACCTGTTCACTTAACTAACAGACTTAAATTCCTGATCTTCAACCTAGACTTTATCAACACTAAAAAGAAAATTTTAGTCTCCATTTTTCTGACTTGGTTCCTACGTTGGTTCAGGGAAAAGGTGTTTTTTTATTCAATACTTCTCAAAAATCAAAAGTCACTAAGCAAGAAGAATATGACATAATGTGACCTTAAAATATTTTTTGCCTAGTAGGTAACATGAAAGAATGAATGAGAATAAAAATAATATAGATGATTCAGAATTCTGGATTTTGGATCTTAGATTTACCACTTACTAGCTGTGTGGCACAGGGGAGAATTTGGCTTAATATTTTTACAATTCAGTGTTTTTATCTGTATAAATATATTAACAATCTTATCTCACAGAGATGAGATGAGATGAAGATGAGATAAGATAAGATGAAGTCTTGCTGTCCTCACTTCTAAGGAGCACTCTGGCTTTGTTTCATCCAAGACAGACTTCATTCTTCTGACAGACCACGTTATATTCAGTGTTCTTCAAAAATCAGCTGTAACTACTGAAAACTAGTTGTCCTTGAGTAGATTTCCAGCTCATAGTGACCCTGTAGAAGAGAAAAGAACTGCCCCATAAGGTTTCCAAGGAGTCGCTGGCAGATTCAAACTGCTGACCTTTTGGTTAGCAGCTGAACTGTAAATCATTGCACCACAGGGGCTATATAAGTTAGAATTGACTTTGTGGCAATAAAGCCAGCCAAGCCAAGTGTCATCAAGTCGCTGGGTTATAACTACTGGTGTGAAAAAATATCATAAATTCTAGTGCTAAATAAAGGTATTTCTAGGGCTAAGTATAGTTATTTATTATAACTATAAAAAATGGCTCCTCACTTGTATTGTCCAGATCACTCTCCACAAACCCAGCTCAGCCTCGATAGGTGTTTCCCTTGTTTCCAAATATGAATTGCACTATGTCGCTGAACTTTGCTGTCTAATAGATTTCATGTGTTACTTGTCGTTAGTCACTGCCCTCAGTTTTATTGCTGGGTTTTACCTGGAGAATTTCTGCCATTGACCATCTCTTAAGGTCTGGATCCCTGTCTATAATTAAATGACTTAGTTCCCTATCTTGTGCTTCTCATATCAATCTATACATACGCTTATTTTATATTCTTGATATTTTCCTTGATTTGCTTCCTTGAATGTGTCTAGGGTCTTCATGCATGTAATGTAAATTCCCACCTTTGCTGCTCTTCCTCAAAACTTAGATTCTTCATGGTCACATGCCCTATGGTAGATACTATCCATCCTAAATACTCTTTTCCCATGGTGTCTCTGTCATGAAATGTGAGCTTTATAGTGGTTAGGCTCTGGAGATTTACATGCCTCATCACTTATAAACTGGTCAAGCTTGGTTTTATAACTTCAGTTTTTTATGCCTTAGTCTCCTTAACTGAAAAAAGAGTGATAGCATCTATATACACAGTACAGTTATTATTAAATAAAAGTAAATAGGCTCATTCTCACTACTATTTTGTTGTTAGGTGCCTGTCCTTATGTACAGCAGAAGGAAACAATGATCATCTTGCACCATCCTCACAATCCTTATCACATTTGAGCCCATTGTTGCAGCCACTGTGTCAATCCATCTCTTCCAGGGTCTTCTTTTTCACTGATTCTCTCTATGTAAGATGAAGTCTTGCTGTCCTCACTTCTAAGGAGCACTCTGGCTTTGTTTCATCCAAGACAGACTTCATTCTTCTGACAGACCACGTTATATTCAGTGTTCTTCACCAACACCATAATTCAAATGTTTCAATTTTTGTTTGGGCTTCCTTATAGGCTGTCCAGTTTTCACATGAAAATATCTTGGCTTGGCTCAGACTCACCTTAGTTCTCAGAGTAACATCTTTGCTTTTCAGAATTTTAAAACAGCCATTTGCAGCAGATTGTCCAATGCACTGTATCATTTAATTTCTTGATTGCTGTTTCCATGGGTGTTGATTGTAGATCCAAGTAAAATGAAATCCTTCACTTCAGTGTTTTCTGTTTACCATAATGTTTCTTACTGATTCATCTTACTGCTATACTGAGCATATATTTAGCTCTCATTAACCTTACATTTTACTCTTCTTATGGTTGTTACTGTTATCATCACTTAATCTAAAACATATGTCTCTTTTTGACAGTTTCTCAGTTTCTTCTAATTAGTAGTTAGAGCAAGGCAGTTGGTTAATAATGTTTTTTAGCCTGTTTTAACTTAGTCTATTTCAAAAGGAACTGATATGAATCTATAGGATTTATGGTACAAATTTACAAAAATAATATATATGTATGTGTGTTTCACAATGTTTAAAAGGTAAAAATGCTTAGTTTTCTTTCTTTTTCTGTTTTATTAAAATAGATAATGCAATAGTTGAATCCAACCCCTATGGTATAAATTAGTTCCAAATAAAAAGCTATGACCTTAAAACCTTGTAATCCAAGGCACTTTTGGTAAAAGCAGCTGAAAGTTCCATTTATAGAATTTATTTAGAGATTTTCCAGATAATAAAGATTGAAGGGAAACACCAAAGATTGCACTAGAATAGCAACTAGGGCATTTCCTTTGACAGCTGTAGCAGATACACTGAAACTTTAAATTGGTCTCAAAACTGAACTGAGGCTAAGAAATATGATTAGCCTGCTAACAATAGCGTATGGTACTGAACAATTGCTAAGGTGAAAAGCATACGAAACAGAAAAAAAGTAATACAGCTTGTTATTCGTATTATTTGATGAAACCCTTGAGTCAGTAGAGGGAAAACACTCAACACTGCACATGTGAATCTTCATCTATTTTAACAAATACTGTAGTTTTATTATTACTGAAAGTAGATGCAATAGTAGAGGTGTTTTGAGAATACAACTATCATTTCTTTTTGTAAACTCTCTTGAATGCAGATACTCAGACACCATCTACATGAGATCAGTTTTCCACCTTCACTGTATAATTTGGCCCAACAGAGTGAGGAAGGCTGTTGTTAATGACAGAATGAAAGCAATCTCTGAGATCTAATGTGGAAAGCAATCCTAGTCTTGACCTTGGTCATGCATGCCAGCATTTATCAGTCTTCACCACCAGGCTTTCCAGACAACTGGCTTAGTCTGTCCTCAGGCAAAATGGAGGTTGATTAGGTGCCAGCATGTGAGAAGAGGCCTGCTACCCCTGAAGAATGTTCCAAAAGACATTTATGTGGGCTCTACCAGGTAGAGTAACTGATGGAGAAAAAGCTTCAAGTCTTCCTATGTTTTAACCCTATCAATTTGAGGATATGGGTTGTGTGCAGGTATAATGCTGTTAAAGCAGAGTCCAGAAGTGATATTTTTAAGTTTTCTTAATTTTTGAGAGGAAAAAAAAAAACTGCCATTGTGTAAATTCCAACTCACAGCGACACTGTAGACAGAGTAGAACTGCCCATACAGTTTCTAAGGAACACCTGGCAGATTTGAATTGCCAACCTTCTGATTAACAGCTGTAGCACTTAACCACTAAACCACCAGGGTTTCCCAAGGAATACTACAAAGGAAACTGAAATCATTTGCTTTCAAAAGAAAAGGAATATAAGGAGACTATGACTTGAGCTGCAGGCACCCTTCTGCAGGACAAAAGAACTCAGAAGCCTTCACAGTCAAGACTGATAGGTTTATCTACATCAAAGTAAAAACTCTTGTTTGGGAAAGATCTTATAAACTAAAAATGTAAGATACATTCTGGGAAAAAAAAAAATGTTTGATACCCCCAACATATACATGGCTTTGACAAAACAATAAGAAATACATAAAAAATTTAATAGAAAGACAAAATGTATGAATTCATTAAAAAATGTAACAAAGACATACAATTGCCAATTATAACTAAAACTAAACCCAAACCACTACTGTCAAGTTGATTCCAACTCATAGCAACCCTATGCAATAGAGTAGAACTGCCCAACAATTTCCAAGGAATGCCTGGTGGATTCAAACTGCCAGTCTTTTGATTACTGGCTGTAGCACTTAACCACTATACTAAAAGTGTTTCCAATTATAACTAGACACAGAAAAATTAAACCAATGATATGTCATTTTTTATTCAGCACATTCTGAAAATAAATGAGCACAATTAGTAAAGGAACAAAATGATTTTAGTATCTCAGCTTGTCAAGGGTATGAAGAAACAGACTATCAGACACTGCCGCTGGGGCTGTATTTCAGTATAAATTAATCTAGGGACTTCTTTGGCTGTATCTGACAAACCAAAAAATGACCACATTTCATTATTCAGAAATTGAAGATCTTAAAAATGATCACACAGATTATACTCATTTGCATAATAATATTTACACTAGAGTGTCCAGTCTATATTACTTGTAATTATAAAGACAAAAGAAAGCAATCTAGATAATAATCAACAGAAGAATTTTTAAATCAATATGATACATGAATCACCATGAAGCTATTAAAAATGACGATGGACCAAGGCAAATTTTTCATGATAAAGTGTAAGAAAAAAGTGGCCATGCTTATAAAATACATTGTGTGGCATGTATGTATGCATATAAAACAGGAAAAATTGTAAATGATACTAACTGAACTTTCAATTTGGTCATCTCAATTGGGTAATTTGGTTGTGCTGTACTTCTCTGTCTCTTACTGTTAAGATATATGTAAAGTATGAGATACTTTGTCATTTTTTTTAGTTTTTCATATTCCCATAAAATATTTTCAAATGCAGAAAATGTAAGTATACAGTGTTAAATTGTGAGTTGCTCAAAATTGCAACTGATTTTTATGATTATAATATGATATAAAAATAATTTTAAGCATGCCACTAATTCTCTCTATAATGTTATTTCTAACATCAGGGTAACTTGGCAAGACAGTTGGTATGACACGTAACACTAATTACAGCAAATACACAAACACTAAAATAAGAACCATTAAAGTCAATACCTTATAGATATTTTTACTGACATAATATTAGATGTCATTCATATAGGATATAAGTGTACTAAAATATCTCATACAGTGTATTTTGAGATATTTAAAGAAGATACACCTGTGTCTGTCTTATTGACTATCTCGCTATCAGATATGTCGCACTTAAGGCAGTAATAGAAAAATTTCTATCCAACTATTTTGCACATTAGCAACAGACAATCGGCAGGGAAAAACTGAGGTATGAGGAAGAGTAACTGACTATGGTGGTTAATATTATGTGTCAGTTTGGCTGGGCCATGATTCTCAGTGGTCTGGCAATTACGTAATGATGTACAAAGTCATCACAAATGAGTTGATAATGAGTCACAGGGACCAGATGTAATGATGTAGTCATTCTCTATTTTGTGATTAAATGTGATCCTCCATTTTTGTTAACATTGATTTTTACATAACAACTTGATCTTTGAAAACTAACCATGTCAATAAGTGAGGAGTGGATGTATTCTTGCATCAGAATTATCAAACCAAAAAGATTAATTAGAAGATTCTGGAATATTATGCTTTCTGATTTTGACAATACCAAAATTATTGTTTAGGGCATCACTGTTGTTGTTAGGTGCCATTGAGTTAGTTCCAACTCATAGCAACACCATCCTCAAAGTTTTGCTGTGTTTAAACCCGTTGTTACAGACACTGTCATCCATCTAGTTGACGGTCTTTCTGTTTTTTGCTGATCTTCTCTAACTTACCAAGCATGATGTGCTTTTCCAAGGACTGGACCATCCAGATAACACATCGAAAGTACATGACACAAAGTCTTGCCATCCTCATTTACAAGGAGCACTCTGGCTCTACTTCCTCCAAGAAAAATTTGTTCCTTAGTCCATAGTGTACTCTATATTCTTCACCAACACTAGAATTGAAGTGTATTGGCTCTTGTTCATTCTCCTTATTCATTGCCATGGCTTGGGTTATGTGCACCTTTGTCCTCCAAGTGACATTTTTGATTTTCAACACTTTAAGGAAGTCTTTTACTACAGTTTTGCTCAAGGCAATATGTCCTTTGACTTTTGGACTCTTTGATTCCATGGCTGTTGATTGTGGATCCAAGTAAAATGGAATCCTTCACAACTTCAATGTTTCTTCCGTTCATTGTGATACTGCTTATTAGTCCAGTTTTGAGGACTTCTGTTTTCTTAATGTTGAGGTGAAAGCTGTAGTCTTAGATTTTGTCAGTTAGTGCTTCACGTTCTCTTCACTTTCAGAAAGAAAAGTTATGTCATCTGCATTTCTTAGGTTATTAATGATTCTTCCACCAATCCTGATGCCATTGTTTTTCATGTAGTTGACCACCTCAGATTATTTGTTCAATATACAGACAGAATAAGTATGGTGAAAGGATACAATCCTGATGCACACCTTTCCTGATTTTAAACTACAGTGTCACTTCATTCTGTCAAAATGAGAGCCTTTGGTCTCTGTACAAGTTCTTCATGAGCATAGTTAAGTGTTCTGATATTCCTAATTTTTACAAAATTACTCAAAATATACTATGATCCACACAGCTGACTGCCTTTGCCAGCCAGCCAAGTGCTGTCTTTGCATAGTTAATAAAATCCAGGTTAATATCTTTCTGGTATTCTCTTTTTAATTCCACATCGATCTGACATCAGTAATGATACCCCTCATTCCATGTCTTTTTCTGAGTCTGGCTTGAACTTCTAGCAGTTCCTTATTGATATACAGCTACAACTGTTTTCAAATTATCTTCAGCAAAATTTTACTTGCATGTAATATTAATGATATTGTTTAATAATTTCTTTATTCTGTTGAATAGTCTTTCTTTTAAACAGGCACAAATCTGAGTCTCTTCCAGTTGGTTGATCAGGTAACTGCCTTCCAGTTTTCTTGGTACAGATGAATGAGCACCAGGAGTGCTGCAGCCATTTGCTGAAATATCTCAGTTGATATTCCATCAATTCCTGGGACACTGTTTTTTAATCAATTCTTTCAGTAGACTTGCATTACTGCTTGGGGTCACTTACTTTCAGCCTGAGGAAATTTTTTTAGTACTTTTTATAAAGCTGGCTTTCAAGCAACAAATTACCTTAGTGTTTGTTTGTCTGGGAAAGTGTTTCACCATTATTCAGAAAGATCATTTTATTGGATATGAAATTCTTGATTTGTAACAACTTTTTTTCCCCCTTTGAGCATTACCTTCTGTCCTCTATTATTTCTGATGACAAGTTGGTAGTTAATCTTATTGGAGTTGCTTTGTAAGTAACAAGTCAGTTTTCTCTCACTGCTTTCAAATTTTTATCCTGGTGCTTGCTTTGCATTTTTAGTTTGTCTGTTTGTCAATCTCTTTGTGTTCATCCTGTTGTTGTTTCAAAAGACATCATATTGGTGACACACAGCAACTTCATGTGAAAGAACAGAAGTATCTTAAAAAATTTTCTTTGCTGTAATCTTTATAGAAGCAGGTTGCCAAATTTTTCTGCTATAGAGCCAATAGATGAGTTCAAACCATCAACGTTTCTGTTAAGATTCCAAGTGCTTAATTATTGTGACATCTGTAAGTTTACATATAGTTTATTGAGTTTCCTGCATATGTAAATCATTGTTTTTCATCATGTTTAGAGTACTTTCAATCACTATTTCTTTAACGATTTTTCAGCTGCTTTGTCTATTTCATTTTCTTCTGGCATTGCCATTTAATGTGTGTTGTTGCACTTCATGGTGCCCTATAAATCTGATTCTCTTTGTTATACGTCACTTTTTTCCCCTTTGTTTTTTTGGCTTGCATAATCTCTATTGATTCATCTTCCAGTTCACTAATTATTTCTTCTACCAATTCAAGTCTACTGAAGAGCCCATCCAGTGATTTTGTTTTTAACTTATTTTGCTTTCCAATTCCAGCATTTTACTTTCAGTTTTTCAGAAAAATAAATTTATGGCTTTTATTTCTCTATTTGATGTGACATTGTTGCATTTCACTTATTTCTTTAATAATGCTTTTCTTTATTTCTATGAGCATATTTGTAAGACTGAATTTTCTGTCATATCTAAAATCTTGTAACTGTTATAAGAAGCTTACTTGCTTCCTTTTTTCTGGAGTCTGAGTCAGATTTTACTCTTTCTCTGCATTCTACACAATATTTTGTTGGAAAATCAACATTTTAATAATACGAATCGGATCTGACTTGACGGCACTTGGCTGGCAAGGTGGGTACAAGATCGTGGAGTAGTTGGATGCTTCCCTTCATCCCTCTAACAACAAAGACCCCACCCCCCAAATAATTTAATTGTTTATATATTGTGTTCTAGGAAACCTGAACATCAAAGGTAAAGTTGAGAAATCAGACTGAACATCAGAGAAGGGAGAGTAGGTAGAGAAATACTTAGGAATGGCCAGACCTTACCTAATGGGGATTGGTGCCCTGCAGGTGGATCTGTGGAGATGAGGTTGGTGAGCAGAGCGGTGGATTTCAGAAGGTGTTTTGCTTAGCAAGAGAGACTGAATGGCAGAGATCCCACTCGCACATACAGGATCAATGAAGAATGGCATGTGATCTTTATAAGCCAAGGACCTTACATCTAACTGGCCACGCAGATTTAAAACTTTCCTTTGGGATAAACCTCACTCCCTCTTCCTAGCCCTTTCTCCTCCCTTCTCTGTACTGTATCAGGCTCTTCAGTCTGACATCATTAACTAGGTCATAAGTGGGATTCTTTATGTATTACCTAAGCCATCTTCCTAGACTCTGAGATGGGATAATTTAACAAATAGTAGAGAAAAAATAAGTAGAATAATTTGCTGGTTCACCTTAACTGAGAACTCAGGGAAGAGACAGTTCCTTCACCCAGGCTCAGTCACACGGCGACATGCCTTCTTCACTCATACTCACTGATGGATGTTGGTCCCTTGCCTTTCTTAGCTTGTGCAGCCGGATACCTGTGCCTTCACCAGTCATATGTGCCTACATCAATCTCCTCTAGGACAGCAAGGGACAGCCTGTACCACACACTTGGTGACCAACTACATGGGCATCTGAGCTGAATACTACAAGAAAAGTAAATGGATGTCTGGGCTCATCTGCCTAGTAACATCTCTAACTGTCTGGTAACAAGAGATTAGAGCCTCAAAGGCACCAATAAACAAACTGGCTCACATGACCAGTCTATTTTGGTGTTTCAAAACAAGAAGCTACAACACAGTAAGCAAACAAAATAAATAAACACAAAAACCTACTGATGGATCAGAGACAACAGTTAATATTAAATCACTTAAAGAGGCAGACCATGATGGCATCAGAAAAGTCCCAAAACAAAGAATCAATAAATTTTCCAGATGAAGCGAACTTCCTGGAATTATCAGAGGTAGAATATAAAAGACTAACATTTAGAACTTTTGAAGAGGTTAGGAATGAGAAGAGACAAAATTCAACAGAACATAATGACAAGTTCAACGGGCTGCAAGAAAGTGTGGAGAAACATCATATAGAAATTCAGAAGATTAATAATAAAATTACAGAATTAGACAACTGTATAGAAAGTCAAAGGAGCAGAGATGAGACAATGAAAGCCAGAATTAGTGAGATTGAAGATAAAACAATTGACTTTAGAACATCTGAGGAAAAGTCAGATAAAATAACTTAAAAGATTATGAAGAAACACTAAAAATTATGTGGGGCTCTGTCAAGAGGAATAACCTAAGAGTGGTTGGAGTACCAGAACAAGAGGGATAACAGAAAATACAGAGGCTGTCAAATATTTGTTGACAGAAAATTTCTGTGATATAATGAGAGATGAAAAAATGTCTATCCAAGATGTTCATCAAACTCCACAAAGGGAAGATTCCAAAATAAAGACATCAAGATATATTATTATCAACATTGCCAAAATTAAACATAAGGAGAGAATTTTAAAGGTGGTTAGGGATAAATGAAAAATAATCTACACAGGAGAGTCAGTAAGACTACACTTGGACTACCCTGCAAAAATCATACAGGCAAGAAGGAAATAGGATGACATATACAAAGCCTTGAAGGAAAAGAATTGCCACTCAAGAATTATATAGAGAGCAAAGCTGTCTCTCAAATATGATGGCAATAAACAGGAATTCAGAGAATCTGAAAAAATCCAACCAAAATTGAAACAACATTAAAAATCAGTAACATCTGATAACGACCTGTCAAGGATTGAATTGTGCTCCCTGAAAAATCTGCGTAGCAATTTGGCAAGGGCAAAATTCCCGGTACTGTGTGTTGTTCCTCCATGTTGGAATTCCTGCCTCTATGATGTTAATGAGGGTGGATGGGCTGCAGTTGAATTGATAGGGCAGGATTTAATGTGTGAGATTGTTTTGTGCCTTGAGGCTGTCTCTTGAGATATAAAAAGAAAGGGAGATAAGCTGAGATTTGGGGATCTCATACCACCATTGAGCAGTATAGGGAGCCAAGTGTGTCCTTTGGATAGGACAGGGATCCCTGCACTTCAGAAGCTTTCAGTCTAGGGGAAATTGATGACAAGGACCTTCCTCCAAAGCCAACAGTAAAAGCCTTCTCCTAGAGCTGATACCATGAATTTGGACTTTTAGCTTACTGGACTGTGGCAAATAAAATAATCAATTTTTAAAGCCATCCACTCATGGTATTCCTGTTAAAGTATCTGATGACTAGAATATAACCCAAGGCTAGAAAGCAGGACAGAGCAACCAGATAGCAACCCAAATAGGAAAATTACAAAAATGAACCAAATCAAAAACAGGAGAACAGAGATGTCATTGTTTAAAAGATGACAACAGTATAACAACGAAAAAAGAGACTAAAAAGTGTAGCCAAATATCTTTCAGATGGAGAGGACGTCAAGCTCATGCAAAGAAATTAAAGATGGGTTTAAATTTAGAAACACAGTAGTAAATACTAAGGTAACCACTAAGGAAACTAACAATCTTACACATCAAAATAAAAAACAAGAAAAGCATGAAGTCTCAGCAAATACAAAATAAACAAAATGAAAAATATGGAGGAAAACACATAAAAGAAAATTGACAGCATAGAAAATTAACTGGAACAAAGAAATTATCAAGAGCACACAAAAAAGGCACCAAAAGGACAGCACTAAACCCATACCTATTAGTAATTATGCTAAATGTAAATGGATTAAATGCCCCAATAAAAGAGATTGGCAGAATGTATAAGAAAACATTATCTGTCCATATGCTGCCTACAAGAGACACACCTTAGACTTAAGGACTCAGGCAAATCAAAACTCAAAATATCAAAATATATGTAGATACCAAGCAAACAGCATTCAAAAAAGAGCAGGGATAGCTCTGATAAAATAGACCTGAAAGTAAAATACAACACAATGGAAAAATAAGGACAGTATGTAATGATTAAAGAGTTAATACACAAGGGGGAAAATAATCATATTAGGTGTTTACTTGCCCAATGATAGGGCTCCTAAATACACAAAACGAACATTAACAGCATTAAGAGGAGACATGGACAGCTCCACAATAATAGTAGGTGATTTCTACACACCACTTTCACTGAAAGACTGAACATCTAGAAAGAAGCTCAGCAAAGACACAAATCTAAATGCCACAATCAACCAATATCACCTCACAGATACCTACTGAACACTCCACCCATCAGCAGCCAGTTATATTTTCTTTTCAAATGCACACAGAATATTCTCCACATATTAGGCCATAAAACAAGGCTTAACAAAATCTAAAGCACTGAAATATTGAAAGCATCTTTTTAGACCATAAAGCCATAAAAGGAAAAATCAGTAACAGAAAAATCAAGGAAAGAGAAAAAAATCAAACTCATGGAAAGTGAACAACACCTTGCTCAAAAACCATTGGTTTATAAAAGAAGTCAAAGACAGAACAAAGAAATCCACAGAATCAAAGGAGATCAAAAAATTCATCCTACAAGAACTTTTGGAACAAAGCAAAGACAGCTCTCAGAGGTCAATTTATATCAGTAAATGCACATGTCTAAAAAAGAAAAAGAGGCCCTAAATTAAAACATCAACACCAAAACTTGAACAAGTGAAAATAGAGCAGCAAAAAAAGCACTTGGCCATGAGAGGAAAGCAAATATTAAAAATTAGAGCAGGACTAAATGAATTAGAGGATAGAAAAATGATCAAAAGTTAACAAGACCAAAAGCTGGCTCTTTGAAAAAAATCAACAAATTTAATAAACCATTGGCCAAAATGATGCAAGAAAAACAGGAGAGGAAGCAAATTACCCAAATAAGACGTGAATTGGGCAATAGGAGAACAGTGCCATCCAAACTTTGAAAAATCATAAGAGAATACAATGAAAAATTATGCTTGAAACAAATTTGAAAACCTAGAGGAAATGGACATACTTCTAGAAACACACTCTCTACCTAAAGTGACACAAACAAGGGAAAACAAATAAAGCAGTAACAAAAGAAGAGATTAAAAAGCTAATTTCAAAACTCCCAACCAAAAAAGCACTAACCATGATGGCCTCACCCGACAACTTTATGAAACTTTCAAAGAGTTAACACCACTATTACTAAAGGTATTTCAGAGTACAAGAAAGGATGGAACACTTCCAGACTAATTCAGTGAAGCCAACAAAACTCTGATACCCAAACTGGGTAAAGACAGCATAAAAAAAAAGAAAGTTACAAACAAGTATCTCTCATGAAACTTAGATGCAGAAAATTCTCAACAAATTCTAGCAGATAGAATTCAACAACATATCAAAAAAATAATTCACCATGAGACCAAGTGGGATTCGTACTAAGTATGCAGGGATAGTTCAACATCAGAAAAACAATTAATATAATCAACTGCATAAAACAGAAGACAAGAACTTGATTTTATCAACTGATGCAGAAAACGTATGTGACAAAGTCTACTTCCCATTCATGTTAAAAACTCTCAGTAAAATAGACATAGAAGTGAAATTCCTCAACGTAATAAAGAACTTTTATACAAAGCCAACAGCCAACACAATCCTAAATAAAGACAGTCTGAAAGCATTCCCTTGAAAACTAGAACCAGACAGAGATGTCTTTTATCCCATTTTTTTCAGCATTGTCCTGAAGGCTGTAGCCAGAGCAGTCAGACTAGAAAAAGAAATTAACGACATCCAAATTGGTAAAGTAGAAGTAAAATGATCTGTTTTCAGATGATGTGCTTTTATACAGAAAACACTAAAGAATCTACAAAAAGGACTAATAAAAGAGGTCAGCAAACTTTCAGAATACAAAATAAACGTATAAAAATAAGTTGAATTCCTCTATAACAGGAAATATCAAAAAGAATAACAGGATCAATACCATTTATAATAGTCTTCAAGGTAATAAAATACTTAGGAATAAATCTAACTGGATGGTACTGAAAGAAGAAGTTGAAGGCTCCAGGAATTGATGGAGCATCAGTTGAGATATTTCAATAGATGCAGCACAGGAAGTGCTCGTTCACCTATACCAAGAAATTTGAAGAACAGATATCTGGCCAGCTGACTGGACGAGATCCGTATTTATGACCATTCCAAAGAAAGGTGATCCAATCAAATGCAGAAATTACAGAACAGTATCATTACTATCACACACAAGTAAAATTATACTCAAGATCATTCAAAATCAATTGCAACATAAGGCACTGCCAGAAATTCAAGCTGGATTCAGAAGAGGATGTGGAACCAGGGATATCATTGCTGATGTCAGATGGATCTTGGCTGAAAGCAGAGAGTAGCAGAAAGGCGTTTACCTGTATTTCATTGACTAGGTATTCGTCTGTGTGTATCATAAAAAATTATGGCTAACATTGCTTAAAATGGGAATTCCAGAGCACTTAATAGTGCTCTTAAAGAATCCATATATGGATCAAGAGGCAGTCAAGTGAATAGAACAAGGAGACACTGCATAATTTAAAGTCAGGAAAGGTGCACGTCAGAGTTGAATCCTTTCACCACACCTTTTCAATATGTATGCTGAGAAAATAACCTGAGAAACTGGATTATATGAAGAAGAGCGAAGCTTCAGGATTGGGGGACGACCCATTAACAACTTGCATTACACAGATGACAGCACCTCATTTACTGGTAGTGACAAAGATTTGAAACACTTACTGATGAATATCAAGGACCACAGCCTTCAGTATGGATTGCATCTCAACATCAAGAAAACAACTGGACTAAGAAGCAACATTGACATAAATGGAGAAAGGATTGAGGTTATCAAGGATTTCATTTTACTTGAGTCCACAAACAATGCCCGTGGAAGCAGCAGTGAAGAAATCAAAAGATGCATTGCATTGGGAAAATCAGGTATAAAGTATCTCTTTAAAGTTTTGAAAAGTGAAGATATCACCTTGAAGACTAAAGTACACCTGACCCAAGCTGTGGTATTTGCAGTCACAATACGTGCTTGTGAATGCTAGACAATGAACAGAGAAGACAGAAGAAGAACTGAAGCCTTTGAATCGGGGAGAAGAATGTTGAATGTACCATGGACGGCCAAAAGAACCAACAGATCTATTTTGGAAGTGAAAAAAGAGGGCTCCTTGGAAGCAAAGATGGCAAGACTGTGTCTTACATACTTTGGATATGTTGTCAGGAGGGATCAGTCCCTGGAGGATGACATCATGCTTGGTAGAGTAGAGGGTCAGTGAAAAAGAGGAAGACCATCGAAGAGATGGACTGACACACTGACTGCAACAATGGGCTTAAGCATAAAAATGACTGTGGACATGGTGCAAGACCAGGCAGAGTTTCATTCTGTTGTGCGTAGGACTGCTGTAAGTCTGAACTGGCTTCATGGAACCTAACAACAATAGAGACCTGAAAGACCTATACAAGAAAACTACAAGACACTACTCCGAGAAAACAAGAGGGATCTACATAAGTAGAGAAATGTAGCTTGCGCATGGATAGGAATACTCAACACTGTGAAAATGGCTATTCTACCCAAGGTGACTGACAAATGCAATGTAATCCCTATCCAAATTCTAATGGCACATTTTAATGAAATGGAGAAATAAATGACTAACTTCATATGGAAAGGGAAAAAGCCTCAGATAGCTTAAAAGCTAGCAAGTGGCTATCTAAGAAGCATCAATAGTCTCAATTCCTCTGGAACAAAAGAGAACTGAGAAGAAGAATAAAGTGGAAGGCCTCAAGCTATCCAAGTTATGAATCTATTACACTGCTATTGTGGTCAAAACTGTCTGCTACTGGCATTAACAACCGATGCATAAACCAATGAAACAGAATTGGAAATCCAGAAATAAAATCATTCACCCACGAGAAGCTGATATTTGACAAACATTGAAAGTCCATAAAATTGGGAAAAGACAGTCTATTTAACAAACGGTATTGACATAAGTGCATATCTGTATGCAAAAAAAGAAAAAAACAAGACCCACATCTCACGCCGTGCACAAAACCTACTCAAAGTGGACCAAAGACATAAATGTGGCATTTAAAATGATAATGATCATAGAAGAAAAATAACTGGGAATTCCTAAAATCAAACACTAAATACTCATCCAGAAATGTCACAAAAGTTAAAATACAACCTACAGATTGGGACAAAAATTTGGCTAGTACACATCTGATCAGCAACTAGTCTCTGAAATCTACAAGATACTGCAAAACCTCAACAACAAAAAGACAATTAACCCATTTTAAAAAATGGACAAAGGCACGTCACCAAAGAAGAAAATCAAGAAAGTAACAGATATATGATGAGATGCTCATGATCATTAGCCATTAGAAAAATCCAAATTGAAACTACCATGAGATAACATCTCACCCCAACAAGGTTGGCATTAATCGAAAAAAGACAAAATAATAAATAAGTGTTGCAGAGGCTGTGGGAGACCAGACTGCTTATACACTGCTGGTGGGAATGTAAAATAGTACAACCCCAGGAGCTAGTTGAGTGGACATGGGAAATTCAGGGTCAACAGGAGGAGTGTGCTGTCACAGTGTGGGGACTGCAGCTAGGTCACATAAACCATGTGTAAGAAACTGACTTGAGTTATAAACTTTCACTTAAAACACAATGAAGTAAAAATAATTAAGGAAAAAATAATTCTTACTCTGGGGCTTGTTATTTTAATTTGCTTGTTTACTTTTTAGTGACTGGATTATTTTAGTGAATCATAGATAAGCTTTTGTTAATGCTTGTTTTAGTTATCTAGTGCTGCTGCAACGGAAATATCACAAGTGGATGGCTTTGTTGTTGTTGTTAGGTGCCACTGAATCTGATTAAACTAGTAGCACCCTTTGAACAATGGAATGAGACACTCCGTTGTTCTGTGTCATCCACACAAATGGTTGCTATGTTTTAGACTTGCTGCAACCACTGTGTCAATCCATCTTACCCTCTTTTTGTCCTGGCCCTCTACTTTATCAGGCATAACATCCTTCTCCAGGAACTGATCACTTCTGAAAACAGGTCCGAAATATGTGATATGAAGCCTCACCATCTTTGCTTCTAAGCAATATTCTGGCTGTGCTTCTTCCAAGGCAGAAAGGCAGATTTACTCATTTTTCCATTACAAGTGGCAGGCCACAGAATGTTCATCATTCTTCACTAACACTATAATTTGATGCATAAATGCTTCTTCAGTCTGCCTTATTCATTTTCAGTCTTTTCATATATATAATGGGATTGAAAATACCATGGCATGGGTCAGGTGCACCTTAGTCCTCAAGGTGACATCCTTGCTTTTCAATATTTTAAAGGTGTCTTTTGCAATAGACTTGCCCAGTTGCAATAAATTGTTTGACTTACTGTCTCCTGCTTCCATTGGCATTAATCAATGTTCCAAGTAAAATGAAATCTTTGACAACTTCAATCTTTTCTCTATTTATCCTAACGTTGCTACTTTGGTCTGGTTTTCTTCATATGATGTCTGTAGTAAATACTTCATGCCCTCTTCATTTTCAGCAAGTAAGTCTGCGTAATCTGCATATCTCACTTTGTTAATAAGTCTTCCTCCAATCCTGCTGCCAAATTGTTCTTCCTATAGTGTGGCTTCTCAGATTATTTGCTCAACATACAGAGTAAGTATGATGAAATGGTATGGTTCTGATGCATACTTTTCTTGCCTTTAAACCATATGGTATTCCTTTGTTCTACCAGAGGAGCTCCCTTTTGGTCTGTGTATAGGTTCCACAAGAGAACAATTGTTGTGGAGTTCTCATTCTTTCCAATGTTATCTGCAATTTGTTATTATTCACATAGTCGAATAACCTTGCATAGTCAAAACACACAGGCGAACATCTCTCTGGTATTGTTTTCTGACAGTATCCATTTGACATTAGCAATGTCAGATAATGCTTTAATAAACAAAATTTATTTTCCAGGTTTGTTGTTGCTGGTAGCTGTCATCAAGATGATTCTGACTCATAGTGACCCTACATACTGCAGAACAAAATACTGCCCCGTCTTGTGCCACGCTCACAACCAGTATGTTTGAGCGAGCTGTTGTAGCCACAGTGGCAATGCATCCGGTTGAGGGTCTTTCTTTTTTCAATGACCTTGTACTTTACCAGGTGTGGTGCCTTTCTCCAGGGACTGATCCCTCCTCACAACGTGTCCAAAATATGTAAAAGACAGTCTTGCCATCCTTGTTTCTAAGAAGCATTCTGGTTGTACTTCTTCCAAGACAGATTCGTTTGTTTTGACAGTCTGTGATATGCTCAGTATTCTTCACCAACATCAAAATTCGAAGCATCGGTTCTTCTCTGATCTCTTATTCACTGTCCAGCTTTCATATGCTTGTGATGTGATTTGAAAATACCATAAATTGGGTCGGGCACATCTTAGTCTTCAAGGTGACATCTTTGCTTTTCAACAGTTTAAAGAGGTCCTTCACAACGAATTTGCCCAACACAATGCCTCTTTTCATTTCTTAATTGCTGCTTCCTGGGTGTTGACTAGGGATCCAACTAAACAAAATCCTTGACAGCTTTGATCTTTTGTATTTATTATGATGTTGCTTATTGGGTCCAGTTGTTAGGATTTTTGTTGATGTTGAGATGTAATCCATACTGAAGGATTCAATTTTTATCAGTACAAGTCCTTTTCACTTTCAGCAAGCAAGGCTGTGTCATCTGCATAATGCAGGTTTTTAGTGGGTCTTCCTCCTTGATGCCTCATTCTTCTCTACATAGTCTATCTTCTCAGTTGTTTGCTCCTCAGAGAGAATGAAAAGATATTGCAAAAGGATCGAACCCTGACACACCTTTCCTGACTTTGAACCGCACAGTAACTCCTTGTTCTATCTGAAGTACAGTGTCCTCATGAGTACAATTAAATGTTCTGGAACTCCCATTCTTTGATTTGTTGTCCACAATTTATTACAATTCAAAAAATTGAATGCCTTTGTATAGTCAATGAAACACAAGGAAATATCTTTCCAGTATTCTCTGTTTCCACCTAGGATCCGTCGGTCATCAGGGATGATATACTTGGTTCCACATCCTCCTCTGAATCCAGTTTGAATTTCTGGCAGCTCCCTGTTGGTTTTCAGCTGCAGCCACTTTTGAACGTGTCTGGTAGCTTGTCATACTGTATGGGGCTGCACGTTGTTTTGATGCTGGAAGCTATGCCACCGGTATTCAGACACCAGCAGGATCATGCATGATGGACAGGTTTTAGCTGAGCTTCCAGACTACAGCATATTAGGAAAAAGCACGCAGGAGTCTACTTCTGAAAAGAGTTAGCCAGAGAAAAACCTTATGAATAGCAGTGGAACACTTGTGTTTCACAGATTAGAAGGCTAGAATCTGAGTTTAGAATGACAGTGTTAGGAGAAGAATTTTTCTCTCTAGTAGTTCTAGAGGAAGGTCTTTTCAGCTTCTGCATCTTGTTTTCTTACAGATATCCATGTATTTTTGACGTCTGTCTTACCCCGTCTCTCCTCTGCTTTCTTGTTTAAACTCTTTTATACCACAGAATACATTAACTTAAGACACAACAACACCAATTCTACCTAATTAGCATAAAAAGACAAGTCATTCCCTAATGAGATTAGAACCATAAGCATAAAGACTTACAATACATATTTTGGGGAGATATATTTTAGTTCATAACCTTTATCCCTTGTGTCCCCAAATTCATCTCCCTGTAATGTGCAAACCACATTCACTCCATCCCATAATCTCAAAAATCTTAAATCAACTCCAAGTCTAAAACTGCATCTTCTGAACTGTCTAAATCAACTAAGGATGAGACTTTAGGTATATTCCACCCTGGGGCAAAATTCCTTTTCATTTATGAACCTGTGAGGTCTTGAATATAGTTATTGATTCCCAAAGTCCAATGGTGGAACCAGCACAAGGTAAACATTCCCATCATAGATGGAGGAAACTGGAGGGAAGGAAAGGATAATGGGCACCAATCAAGTCCCAAATCCAGCAGAACTAATTATAGTAGCTGTTGAGTCTTGAAAATAATACTATCTTCTCTGAGACCATCTGGGCAATGGCCTTTCTCTAGACTCTAGGTGTTGGCTGTGCCTTCTGGATTCTTAGTAGAATCCCTTGACCCTAGACTTCAGCTACATCTTTCCAGCCCTCTGTGATGGCAATTCAGTTCTTTTGGCTTTAGGGAACTCCCATTATTTTAGTCCATTTGAGTGGTGACCCTAGCCCTCAGCCCCACTAGACCCCATTTTGCTGCCTCTTAGACATGGCAGACTCACCCTCCCCCCAGCTTTATATGGTGGTTCCATTTCCCTGGCACACAATAACTGTAACTCTACACTCCAAAACTGAGTTGGCTAGGATTCAGTTCTTTGAAATCTGGAAGGCTGTGGCTCCATCCTTTGAGATCCAGGAGACTGTGACCCCATTCTTTGAAACCAAGAAGGTCATACTTTCTGTCTTGGATTGAATTGTGTCCTCCCCAAAATATGTGTAGTGATTTGGCTAGACTGTGATTCTTGGTATTGCCTTATGCTCTTATACGCTGTAAACTCTGCCTCTATGATGTTAATGAAGGAGTATGGGCCACATTTGAGTCAGTGGGGCAGACTCATTGTGTAAATTTGTATTGTGCCTTGAGGCAATCTCTTGGAATATAAAAGAAGGAAGCTAGCAGAGAGATTTGGGGATCTCATACTCTCAGGAAAGAAGCAGTGCCTGGAATTGTGCATGTTCTTTGGGAAGAACTGGGGCACTTAGAAGCTCCCAGTCCAGGGGACAATTGGTGACAAGGACCAGCAGAGAAAGCCTTCTTCTGGAGCTAACACCTTGAATTTTGACTTTTAGCTATGGGACAGTGACACAATAAAATTTCTCTTTTTAAAGCTATAGAGTGGTGATATTTTCGTTATGGCAGCATGAGACAACTAAAACACTTTTCATGTCATTGACTTTTGCTTTTTCTTGAGAATGTCAGATATGGCTCTTTTGGCTTGTTTCCTGCCTATGGAATTCTAAGAGGCAGGCAACATTTTTTTCCTTTCAGTCTTTGTCCTCTTTGGTCTAACCTGATAGGCTTTCTATTGTATTAGTTGGTTGTATCCATCATTGACAGTCTTAATCTCTTGAACAGAAGATTGTGTAGTTTCATCCTTGATGAATATTCTAGGACATGTGTCTTTAGTTTGTAGAACATAATTTTTCATACCTAAATTTCTTCACTGTCCAATCACATGTTCATCATTTTCTTTTAAAGCCTCACCAGGAGACCATTTTACAAACACATTTCTAGCAACATTTTATTGATGATGCTATATGCATTCTCTAAGCCAGTGGAGAGATTCTATACATCTCTCCTCACTTCTCTCTAAGTCCCCACTAGAACTGCATTTGACATCAATAATTCTACCCACAGTCTCTTCAAGGCAATCTAGACTTTCATTACTTAGTCATTACTAGACTTTCATTACCTTAAAACTTTTCCAGACTCTACTCATTACCTAATCCCAAAAGTACTTCCACGCTTTAGGTGTCTGTTAAACAGCACTCTGTTCTTCCAGTATTAAGCTCTATCTTTAGGCATTTAGTGCTACTACAACAGAAATACTGTAAGTGGATAGCTTTAACAAACAGAAATTTGTTTTCTCACAGTTTAGGCCGAGTCTCTGAACCAGGGTGGTGGAGCTGGTAGTGAGGCTGGCAAGCGTCTCTCTGAGTGACACCCCTGCCCTAGAAGGTGACCACACACAGGAGGAGGCAGCAATGCAAGGACCTAGGAATCCGATTTCAAAGTGGTGGTTTGAGGGGAAATCTCTTTCTCTCTGTCGGCTCAGGAGGAAGGTCCTTGTCTCTTTAGCCTCTGATTCCTGGTTCCTGGGAGATCTCTATCTCTGTTGACATCTATCATACTCTATTTCTGCTCTGCTCAGTTATTTTGTCTTCTTTATATCTTAAAAGAGATTCACCCTGGGATTAGACTGGCTTGGAAGTGTTCTTTTTCTCTCTTTCCATCACCACACCCAGCTGATAAACTCTTCAGAGAGAAGCTGCTGTTGTCCTTAACACTTGAAGACATGGGTTCCCTGTGAGTTGGAACCTACTTGACAGTACTCAACAGCAACAACGATTAACATCTGATTGCTCTACCTGTGCAGTGGGACATATAAATTGCTCTAAGGTCTAGTCCTATGAAATTCTGTCTCTTTAACAGTAATAGTTTCTGAGGTTTGTGTTTGATATTTGCTTTGGCTCCAGGAATGCCATCAGATGTCTTATTTCCTGGTTCTCTCTTGCAAACAGGTTTGCATACATCCTAAACTGTTTCTTCATTAGAACCTCCTCCTGTATTTTCATTCACCATAACCTCTACTGTTCTTGAGAGCACACTGAGGCTTTTACTTTTCCAGAATCTATTGCAAATGGAGTTCCTTCAAGAAGAGAATAGCAGTTACCTGTTTTTCAGCCTATTTATTCTTTCCGTAAGCCAAGTACTGAGCCAGGGTGGTGGAGCTGGTGGTGACGACAGTGGCAAGTTTCTCTCTGAGTGACATCTATGCCCTAGAAGCTGAGCACTCAATGGGGAGAGGCATGACACTTCAAGGACTTCTTGGCTTGCCTGTTCTGTGGTGGAACCATTCCCTTATGAGCCAAAGTAAGGGTGACCAAGACTCCAGTATTCACAGCACACTGTACCCAAGATAGAACCTTTATCCCAAGAGTTGTACTGCACAGAAAATGGGAGCCATCACATCTCGACTGCGCTTTCCCAAGACTTTGACTCACCAAGAGGCATCTAGGGAGCAGGGTGAGAAATGCTAAACACTGCTCCTCCTGGGAGTTTTGGAAGTGGGTGAGTTCTATGTTCCTGGCTTCAGTAGTCTGCATTGGAATCTTTGCCTTGCTAAGTTGGAAGTGGGGAGAGTGAGAGCAATCTTGGTTCAAATACCACAAAGTCATGCCTTTCTCACTGAATATTTATAGCTACTCTGGAATAGATGTTTCTTTACTTGCTGTTTGCTTGTGGGATCATTTCCAGAGGGATTAGACGGTTACTATGGTACAACTTTTGCCACAGGGGAATCCATCAACAGGACTCATTGTCCTCTAGAAGTTGATTTTTATCAAACTCTTTGTTTTTCTTATTGATAGATATGTATGTGTTCAGTGCTGTCATTGTGATATGTTTATTTTCGTGTTGATGTTTTCTCTGTTGTTCTTATTAATTTGTTCTGTGACATTCTTCCTTGTGGGTTGATTTTTCACCTTTTTCAGTGTTGGTTTGTGGTTGTTGAGACTCTTGTATTATGTTTTTTAATTTGATATGTTGCATCTTTATTGTGCTTTACAGCTGCCCCCGTGATCCCCTTTAATAAACTATGTATAAACCCAATTTTAATTACTAGTCTTATTAACCCTGTGATCCCCTTTATTAAACTATGTTTTAACCCAGCTTTAATTACTACCAGTCTTATTAACTTCCTCTCTATCTGGAAGGACTATAACCACTGTTGTATATCCCTCTTTTTAATATGGTGACATCATAGTTTTCATGATATGATCACTGGATCGTTTCTTTCACTATTATAGCTTTGATTGAGTTTGGAGTCTTCCCTCACTGAGTAGGTTTCTGGGTGATGTGTCCTGTATCTGCTTCTAAAATATGAAGTTAGTGGTTTTGTTTTTCTAAGCCAAGGGATTCTTTCAGTATTTGTTATAGCTTTAGTTTGGTTTTTATAAATTTTCTGAGTTTCTGTTTATCCGTGAATGTCTTAATTTCATTTTCGTATTTGAAAGATAGTTTTGTAGGATATATAATTCTTGGTTGGAAGTTCTTCGAGGCTTTGAATGTGTCATGCCACTGTATCTGTGCCAGCATTGTTTCTGTTGAGAAATCCAACAAAAGCTTACAGGGTTTCCCTCTGAATGTTAGCTTTGCTTTGAGTCTTGCTGCCTTTAAGAGTTTCTGCTTATGTTTCATTTTGTTAGGCTTGATTATAAAATGTCTTGGGGTCTTTCTTTTGAGATCTTTTTGAGTGGTGTTCAATATGTAGCTTGGATATCTATATTCTCTTCCTTCATAATTTCTGCTAAGTTTTCTGTCAGCAACTCAACAACAATACTCTCTGTGTTCTCAGGTGTCTTGCCCTGTTCAGGAACTCCAGTTAATCAAAGGTTGTTCCACTTAATAGAGTCCCACATGCTTCTTAATGCTTCCTCATTTTCTTGTTTCTTTTTTCTGACTTCTCCTCACAGATGCTGGAGGCAGTAGCTCTGCTTCCAAGTCAGAAAGCCTATTTTCCATTTGTTCCATTCTGTTTTCTTGGCTTTGAAGTAAAGTTTCTGTCTCTTTGATTTTGTTTTTGATCTGTTGGATATCAGAGTACTGGTGTTGCATCAGATCGAACAGCTTTCTTAGTTTTTCATTTTGCTTTGCTGCATTTTGTATGAGGTCTAGGAGGGCTCTCTATATAATCCTTTTGTATCACCTTCCCATAGTTTCAGAAACGTTTCTTCTTATAGAAAGTTTTTCAGTTCTTTCTTTTGTGGGCCTTCTGAAGCCGTGAGATTTCTTTGTTACTCTTTTATCTAGAGTTTGTTGCTTTTGGGGCATCACATGAGTCAGTAGAGGTTGTGAGGATGGACCGCAGTTGTTTTTCTAGGCCATCTTAAAATGAAAGGTAAAAGGTCTGACAACTTCCAAAGTCAGTCAGGTTTTCAGGTGTACAGGTCCCTCTTCCCAGCTGGCAAAGTAAGCACCTCTATATCCAACCCCAGATGTTATAAATTAGTTCAAAATACTGAAGGGCTACCGTCCTGCTGGCCTCTGCTGCCAGGCCCCAGTCGTAGGTGACACTGCATAAATTAGGAGCCAGAGCCTGCCCACAGGAGAGCACTTTCCTACTGGAAAAGCAGTAGTTTACACAGTGTCACCTATGGCTGGGCCCTGTCAGCAGAGGCCAAGAGGGCAGTAGCATTGCTGTATTTTGAACTAGTTCGTATCATCTAGGGTTGGATATACCCATACAGAGGCCTCAGCTGGACCTGATTCCTAGGCTGGGAGACAGTTCCTTTTCCATCAGAAAAGCAGTTGATTTATCTGTAATTTATTATTCTGATGAGGAAGTAAAGTAGGGATCCAGTTATTTTCTTTTTCCCAGATGCCTGCATGGGCCTCAGTAGTATGTATTGACTGAGTCATATTTTCCTCATCAATATTCAGAGAAGTCTTTATTATATTCAAATTATTATTTCTTATTTAGTACTGGTGCTGAATTCATTACCTTTCTTTCAGTCATCTTTCATTTTTTTTTTTTCTGTATTCCAGATGCAGTGATTTAATTTCTATTGTTTTATAATGTTATCTAATACCTGGTTGGATTGGTGTCCTCATCTTTTTTAGAATTTTCCTGATGGTTCACAGATGTCATGAAATTTTTTACTTAGCCTGCAGAATAACTGGAAGGCCTACGCTTCTGAGTCTTCTTCACAAGATCCACATCCCTCAGAACCTTGCTTTAGGATCTCTGAGATTGACAATACTATCTCTTTACTGTTGATAACAGAGTAATAGTGGTTCAGTGGCAGAATCCTCACTTCCATGCAGTAGACCAGGTTTGAGTCCTGCCCAGTGTACCTCCTGCTTAGCCACCACTTGTCTGTCACTGTAGGCTTGTGTACTGTTATGCTGCTGAACAGGTTTCAGTGGAGCTTTCAAACTAAGACAGATGAGGAAGAAAGATCTATTTGTGAAGCAAGTCATTGAACACCCAATACATCACAATGCTCACAGTCTGTTGTGTGGGGTGTTTCCATGAGTCAGAAGTCAACCTGGCAGCAGCTAACCATAAAAACTACTCCTTATGAGGAGTCCATGGGTAGTGCAAATGGTTCATGTGCTCAGCTGCTAAACAAAAATTGTAGGAGGTTTGAAACCATGCAGAAACACCTCAGAAGAAAAGACTGGCAATCCACTTTCCAAAAATCAGTCATCAAAAACCTAATAGAGCGTAATTCTACTGTGATACACATGAGATAACCATGAGTTCAGGTCAACTTGATAGGCCACTTTTTGTTTCATTTCATTTGCACTCCCGCTAGTGCTGCATTAAGAAGAAATTTTTTTCACTTCCAGGTAATGAAAAGGTGCGTGACGGGAAAGATATCTGATGTCAGCTTGCTTCCCAGTGACCTGATGGAGCACAGCTTTGAGAGTACACAGAACAGGACTCAGCCTGGAATGGCCCTGTGGTCTGCTAGGAAATTGAAGTCTTAGGAACTAAGAAAAATAGAGGGTGAAGTCTAGCTAGCTACTATGCTGTTACATGCTTCAACCGTATTCTCTCCTTGGTGCAAAATAGAAGAATTGAAATTGGAAGCTACTTAATTTAATGTATACTTATATCCATGATTCCTGTAGGAACCCGTCTGTTCACTCAGAGTTTTCAGAGACCATTGTAGTAACATAAGAATGTGGTGTACAGTTGCATATGACTTAACATTTTCTCATGGATCATTCAGCTGATGGAAAACTGGAAACACTGTGCATATTTTTATTTCTATCTTGTATACTCAAATGTCTTTTTTTGGTTTGTTGCCGTTTGTAGCTCTCATGTAAAAAGGAGGAAAGAAATTGATTCACTCTTTTCTAGTGTTGCAAATCTAATCAGTCTATGTCTTGCTTTATTTTTACCACTGCATTTCATCTTTCAGGTATGTAGTTGATCTTTGCATATTTTTTGTTTTCTTCTTATATCATGGCAATCCTATTTCAAGTTACCTCATATTTATAGCTGTGTTCAACGAAATTGATTGAATGTCTATTAAGTTTAAGAGACCGTGTAAGAATCTTTCACTTAATTTGTGTCATTGGAACTGTGTGATATGTGAGGTAGATATTACTGAGATGTTATTAGATACTATGTACATGTTACAAGGAGGGGCCAGAGAAGGACATCATGTTTGGCAAAGCTGAGTGTCAGCAAAAAAAGAGGCAGACACTAGATGAAATGGATCAACACAGTGGCTGCAATAATGGGCTCAAAAATAGCAATGATTGTGAGGCTGATGACACAGGACTGTACAGTATTTGCTTTTCTTGTTCATAGGGTCACTATAAGTCAGAGTTGGCTTGATGGCACCTAACAACAACAATAACAACAAGATATTACTAATTTCAAAATGGAACAAGTTAATCTCATAAGGAATACCTGTATTTTCCAATATCCAATAGCTACTTAATGGTGGAACAAGACATTTTAAATAGTAATGAATACATCTTTACAAATCATGAGCTATTTAGGAGTACCCATAAGGAGTCTTGGTGCCAGAGTGGTTACACGTTTAGCTGCTAATTCAAACATGAGTGATTTTAACTCATCTAGCAGCACTGTTTTAGTCACCTAGTACTGCTTAAACAGAAAATAACATGACTAGAAGGCTTCATGAAGAGAAATTTTTATTGTCACCATCCACTAAGCAACAAATCCATTCATGAGTTACAAGTCCATTCAATAGGAGGAATTATCACAGTCCGGTAGACTGAGTCCAAATGCAATGACAGCATCTCTGCACAGAAACCTCAGTTCCAAAGGACTGTTTTTGGTGCTGCTTTGTTGCTCTTAGTGCTGCTTTTTTGGTGGTATGAGGTTTTGAACTTACTCTGTTCACTTGTCCCTTTTATAGCCCCCAAGCTGGCAGCTTGAGTCCTGTATCACCAATACAACTGCTGCCCATTCTCTCTCATCAGCACCACATAGGCAGGATTCACAACACATGGGAGGAATAGCACCACATTGGGACTCATAGCTAAGTCAAATCAATGCACACATTTTGGGGGGGACACAATGCAATCCTTGACGGGCACCATGGAAGAAAAGTTGGCTGCAGTACACTCCCAAGAAGATTAAAGCCAAGATAACCCTGTGGGGGAAGTTCTGCTTTGTCAGGTGGGGTCTCCATGAGTCAAATTCAACTTGATGGCCAGTAAACAACAACAGTCGTATCTAGTCCTCTAATCTCATCTCACCTCAGCCAATTTTCCTCTATTCCCACTAAGCTCTAGGCTTAACAGTTTCACTTTTGCATCTGAAATATTCCAAGCCTTTCTCGTCATTTATTCTCAATGTCTTTCATTCTCGTTTGCTCTAGGTGGGTCGATACTAACTGATGCTACTTAGATGGTGCTTGCTAGCTTTTAAGATCCTAGATGCCACTCACCAAAGTGAGATTCAGAACATTTTCTTAGAAATATTTTGTTATGCTAATTGACCTAGCTGTCCCTGGAAACTACAGTTCCTAGACCTCTGCCCCTGCTGCTGTGTTCTTCAAAATGTGGGGTTATGTTTAGGAAAACTTGTAAGCTTTTGGTTTAGTCTGCCTGTGCTGATCTCCAGTCTACTGCATGCTGTTCCTTACGTTACTTAACCTGGTTCCCATCTGCTATCTAGTCAGTGAATACTCTTCTTCCTTCCTCCCTAGTCTTTTACCCATCAAAGACTGTTTTCTTGTGTTTAAAACTTTTCTTGAGTCTTTATGATAGTGTTCTCACACAATATAACACTTTTTCAAATGATTAATTTCACTCAACATAACATCTTCCAGGTTTTCCCATGTCAAGAGATGTTTACCACTATCATCATTCTTGTTTGTCATTGCATAGTATTCCATTGCATTAATGAATATACCATAGTTTGTTTCTCCATTCATCTGTTGATGGGCACCTAGGTTGATTCTCTATTTTTGCTGTTGTGGACAGTGCTGCAGTTAACATGGGTGTGCATGTATCTCTTCATGTGACAGCCGTTATTTCTCTAGAATATATTCTACAAAGTGGGCTTACTGGATCCTGTGGTATTTCTATTTCTAGCTTTTCTAGCTTTTTAAGAAAGTACCAAATCTCTTTCCACATCCACACCAACAGTGTAGAAGTGTTCCAGTGTCTGAAAGGCTCTACAACATTTGTTATTTTGTGTTTTTAAGATTAATGCCAGTCTTCTTGTGGTGAGAGGGAATCTCATTGTAGTTTTAATTTGGATTTTTCTAATAGCTAATGATCATGAGCATTTCCTCATGTATCTGTTAGCTATGTGGATGTCTTCCTTGGTGAAGTGTCTGTTCAATTGCTCTGCCCATTTTTTAATTGAATTATTTCTTTTTTGTTGTTGTTGAGATTTTGCAGTGTCTTGTAGGTGACAGAGGTTAGACGCTGTTCAGATTTGTCATAGCCAAAAGATCCTCCAGTCTGTAGATTGTCTTTTACTTTTTTGATGAAGTCTTTGGATGAGCATTTAAGTGTTACTTTATTAGGAGTTTCCAGTTTTCCATTTTTTCTTCTGGTATTTGTGCATTGTTAGTAATGTTTTCTAGTCTGTTTATGCCATGTATTAGGGCTCCCAGTATTTTCCCTATTTTTTCTCCCAAGATCTTTATTGTGTTAGATTTTATATTTAGGTCTTTGATCCACTTTGAGTCCTTTTTAAATGTATATAATGTGAAATATGGATCTTGTTTCATTCTTTTGCGTATGGATATCCAGATATACCAACACCACTTGTTAGAGAATGTCTTTTCTGCAGTTTACAGAATTTGAGCTTTTGTCAAATATCAACTGCTCATAAGCTGATATTTTTACGTGTGGATCCTCAGTTCTGTTCCATTGGTCTATGTGTCTATTTTTGTATCAGTATCAGGTGAGTTTGACTACTGTGGCAGTGCAGTATGTTCTAAAGTTAGGTAGTGTGAGGCCTCCCACTTTGTTCTTCTTCTTCAGTAATGCTTTATTTATCAGGGACTCCTTCCATTTCCACGTGAAATTGGTAATTTGTTTCTCCATATCGTTAAAAAATGGACTGGGGTTGCATTGTATCTACAGATGACTTTGAGTAGAACAGACATTTTCAAGATGTTAAGTCTTCCTATTCAGGAGCAAAGTAAATTTTTTCACTTATTTAAGTCTCCTCTGGTATCTTGTGGTAGAGTCTTTTAATTTTCTTAGTATAGGCTTTTTTTTTTTTTTTTTACATCTCTGGTTAGATTTATTCCTAAGTTTGTTATCTTCTTGGGGGCTATTATAAACGTTATTGATTCAGTAATTTCTTCTTTGATGGTCTGTTTATTGACATAAAGGAATCCAACTGATTTTATATGTTTATTGTGTATTCTGATACTTTGCTGAGCTGTTTTATTAGTTCCAGTAGTTTCTTTGTGTATTCCTTATGGTTTTCTGTGCATAAGATTACATCTTCTGCAAACAGAGATACTTTTACTTCTTCCTTACCAATTTGGATACCCTTTATTTCTTTATCTTGCCTAATTGCTCTGGGTAGAACCTCATCACAATGCTGAATAAAAGTGGTGACAAAGGGCATCTTTGTCTGGGTTTTTTCTCCAGGGAAATGTTACCAGACTCTCCATTTAGATGACGTTACTTGTTGGCTTTGTATAAATGTCATTTATTATGTTGAGGAATTTCACTTGTATTTCCATTTTGCTAACAATTTTTAACATGAATCAGTGTTGGACTTTGGGATGACTGTCTTTAACTTGCCCAGATAGAGCTAAATAAAAGATAAGGTTGGATAAAGAAAGGCATAAGTTCTTGCTCTCCATGATTTGTAATCTAGCACATGGTATGTTTTGATACAGAATAGGTTTAAGATAATTCTGTGGGCTAGGATTTATCAGCTATAGAAATAGGTATCATATATATATTCAGATACTAATATGTCTGTTCCAGGTCTTTATATTAATTTTACATATTAACATATATTTATAATACATTGTCTTAATAAAATAATACATATCAAGAAATTGTTGCCATTATTAGGTGATGTAGAGTTGGCTTCCATTCATAGTGAATGTATGAACAACAGAAAAAAACACTGTGCAGTACTGCATCTTCTTTATAATCATTGCTATGTTTGAGCCCTTTCTTGTAGCCACTGTGTCAGTCCATTTCATTGAGGGTCCTCCTATTTTCCACTGGCCTTCTGCTTTATCAAGCATGATTTCTTTTCTATGAACTGGTACTTCCTGATAACATGTTGAAAGCATATGAGATGAAGTCTCACCATGCACATTTCTAAGGAGCATTCTGGGTATACTTCTTCCAAGACAAATGTGTTTATTCTTCTGGTGGTCCATGGTATATTCAGTATTTTTTTTGCCAGCACAGTAATTTTAATGCATCAGTTCTTCTATGGTCTTCTTTATTCATTATCTAGCATTCACATGCATATGATTGTAAATATCATGGTTTGTGTCAGCTACAACATAGTCCTCAGTGACATCATTGCCTTTTAATATTTTATTATTTTTCAATTATTTAAAATGTTTTGTACAATAAAGAATTTTTATTGTATTTTAGATGATGGTTTACAGAAAAAAACTAGTCTCTCATTATACAGTACACATATTGTTTAATGACGTGTAAACGCCCTCTCATCTTGAGCTTGGGTTCCCTATTACCAAATTTCCTGTTTCCTTCTGCTTTCTAGGGGTTGGTGTGCCTCTTAAGTCTCATTTTGTCTTACAGCCCTTTCCCATCTTTGGCTAAAAGGTGAACCTAGGGAGTAACTTCTTCATTACTGAGCTAAAAGTAGATGTCCAAGGGACATCCTCTCAGGAACTTTCTAGTCTCCGTCAGGCCAGCGCTTCTGCTCTTTCTTTTTCCATTAGAATTTTGTCCTACATTGTTCTCCAGTTCTGTCCAGGACCTTCTATTGTGATTGGTGTCAGAGCAGCCAGTGGTGGTAGCAGGGAATCATCTAGTTGTACTGGACTCTGTCTTGTGGAGGCCATGACACATGTGGTCATTAGTCCTTTGGACTAGTCTTTCCTTTGTATATATGGTTTTCTTCATTTTTCCTGGCTCTCAAAGAGGTGAGACCAGTAGAGTATTCTACACAGCTGCTCACAGGGTTTTAAGACCCTAGATGTTACTCACCAAAGTATAATGTAGAGCATCTTTTTTTATAAATTACAGTATACCGCTTGAGCTAGATGTTCCCTGAGAACATGGTCCACGCAGCCCTCAGCCCATCAGTTCAGTCCCTCAGGGAGAGTAGATGTCTCTATGAAACTTCCATGACCTTGCCTTGTACAAGCTGTGTGGTCTTCCTCAGCATTGTATACTGTCTTAACCTTCAACATTTAACACTTATCTATTGCCTATTTAGTGTTTTTCCATCCCCACCCTTCACCTTCCTCATAAACATCAGATTGCTTCTTTTTCTATATAGATCTTTTCATAAGTTTTTATAGTTGTGAATAAACTTATTTCACTCAGCATAACGTTTGTTAGAGCACCACTAGCTGACCAGAGCAGAATCCAGATGGTTCTGCATGATATGCTGGCACCACTTGGAAGTGGATAGCAACAGCACTACAGCCCCTTTCTGGGATCTCTCTGAAGGACAGTGGTGAAAGCAAATCCTCCCATGGGCACAACTTTGAGCAGTGCATCTGATTCTTCACTTTGTTTGGAAGGAGAAATGGCCAAATGTGTGGCTGTGTACAGATTCATGGGCTGTGGCCAATGGCTTGGCTGCTTGGTCAGGGACTTGGAAGGAAAATGATTGGAAAATTGAAGACAAGGATGTATGGGAAAGAGGTACAGGGATAGACCTCTCTGAATGGGCCAAAGAAGTGAAGATATTTGTTTCTCATGTCAATGCTCATCAAAGAGTGACCTCAGCATAGGATGCGTTTAACAATCAAGTGGATAAGATGACACATTCTGTGGGAACCAGTCATTCTCTTTCCCTGGCTACCCCTGTCATTGCTTAATGCGCTCATGAACAAAGTGGCTATGGTGGCAGGAATAGCAGTTATGCGTGGGCCCAGCAATACAGACTCCTGCTCACCAAGGCTGACTTGGCTACAGCCACTGCTGAGTGCCCAGTCTGCGAGCAGCACAGACTAACACTGAGTCCTCAATACAGCACTATTTCTCGAGGTGTTCAGCCAGCAACCTGGTGGGAAGTTGCTTACACTGGAATCCTTCCATCATGAAAAGGGAAGCATTTTGTCCTTACTGAATAGATACTTACTCTGAATATGGATTTGCCTTCCTGGTATGCCATGCTTCTGCCAAAACTATCATCTGTGGGCTTACACTGTCATAGTATCCCACATGGCATTGCCTCTGATCAAGGGATTCACTTCACAGCAAATGAAGTGCAGCAGTGGGCCCATGCTCATGGAATTCACTGGTCTTACCATGTTCCCTATCATCCTGAAGCAGCTGACTTGATAGAATGATGGAATGGCCTCCTGAAGACACAACTATGCCCCCAGCTGGGTGATAGTACCTTTCAGGTTTGGATAAATATTCTCCAGGAGGCTGTATATTCTCTAAACCAGCATCCAATATATGATGCTGTTTCTCCCATAGCCAGCGTTCATGGGTCCAGGAATCAAGGGGTGAAAATGGGAGCGGTATCACTCACTGCTACCCCTAGTGACCCACTTGTAAGATTTTTGCTTCCTGTCCCCATGACCTTATGCTCTGCAGGGATAAATGTCTTAGTTCCAAAGGGAGGAATGCTGCCACCTGGAGACACATCAACAATTTCCAATGAACTGGAAGCTAAAATTGCCACCAGGCTATTTTGGGCTCCTAGTGCCTCTGGATCCTCAGACAAAGAAGGAAGTTACAATACTGGCTGGTGCAACTGATCCTGACTACGAAGATGAAACTGGATTGACATTACATAATGGAGGTAAAGAAGAGTATGCTTGGAATGCAGGAGATTCCTTAGGATACCTTCTAGTACTACCATGTCCTGTGATTATGGTCAACAGAAAACTGCAGCAACCCAATTCCAAAATGACTACTAATAGCCTCAATCCTTCAGGAATGAAGATTTGTGTCACCTCACCAGGCAAGGAACCATGACCAGCTGAGATGATTGCTGAGGGTGAAAGGAATACCGAAGGTAGCTCTAAATATCAGTTATGGCCATGTGAGCAGTTGCAGAAATGAGGACTGTAATTGTTACCAGTATTTCTGCTTGTATGTGTGTATCAGATATTTTTGCTTATTTATGAAATTTAAGAGTAAATGGACTAATGCATTTTCAGTTGTACATGTGTTAGTTATGTCATGTTAGACATAAGTATGACTTTGTATTCCTTCAGAGACCACGGATGGTAAGGTGAGATGTTTGCAGATGCCAAGTTGACAAGGGGTGGACTGTGGTGGTCAGGATTGTGTCACTTTGCTACTCCATGTTTGGCTGCTTTATCAAGTAGCAGGGCAAGGCCTGTGGTGGCTTCTTGCCCCTCAGCTCTTATCTCTCTGCCTTCTACCACCTACTGCCAGTCTGCTCACGTACCAGCAGCTCCTGCTGTCTTCTGGCGTCTGGTTCCTGGACTTGGGACTTGAACTAACAGCTCTTTGATGAATCAAACCTTACAGCTGGCGCTTGAGAGTCCTGTTCCCTGACCTCCTGGTCCTGGGTTTGACAGCCTCTGCAGTTCCCTTACACCACCAGCTTGGAATCCACTGACATACATAACTGGTGATCTAGAACTCTGGTCTCTGCCTTGCTGATCTTGGGTTCACCATCTCCCGTGACCACGTGAGCCTTGTGCCAGGACTTGGGATGTTCAGCTTCTGCAATTGCATGAGCTGTTTCCTTTATATATCAATCTTTCCTTGTACTTTGTATATGAAACTTTCCTTGTACATATATGCGTTACTGGTTTTGCTTCCCTAGAAAATCCAGCCTAAGATAATGTTCTACTGATTCATTCACTTTACGTGATGCTTCACAGATTCATTGTTGTTCTTTATCACTGCAAAATATTCCATTATGTGTTTATCCATTCATCTGCCGATGGACATCTAGATTGATTCCATCCTTTTGCTGTTGTGAACAATGCTTTAGTGAATATACATGTGCATATGTCTGATGAATTACTTCTCTGAAGTATATTCTTAAGAGTAGATTTGCTGGATCATAAGTGTATTTCTGTTTCTACCTTTCTAAGAACATACTGTATCGTTTTCCAAAATGCTTGTACCATTTTGCATTGTCAGCAGCAGTGCATGAGAGTTCCAATCTCCCTGCAGTCTCTCCAACGCTTCCTATTTGCTATTTATTTGATTCTTCCCACTAGTGCCAGGGTGAGATGGTATCTCATGGTAGTTTTGATTTGCATTTCTCTCATGGCTAATGGGAAACCCTGGTGGCATAGTGGCTAAGTACTACATCAGCTAACTGAAAGTTGGCCATTCAAATCTGCCAGGGCTCCTTGGAAACTCTATGGAGCAGTTCTACTCTGTCCTATAGGGTCACAATGAATTGGAAATGGTTCAACAGCAATGGGTATTTTATTATTATTATTTTTGATGGCTAGCAATCGTTAATGTTTTCACATGTGTCTGTTGGCCAACTGAATGTCTTCATTCATGAATTGTCTGTTCATTTCCTTTGCCCATTTTTAATTCGATTATTTGTATATATATATATATATTTTATAGAGGCATTGGATGTTCCTCTAGATTTTAGAGATCAGACTTTGATTTGTGACAGCCAATTTTTTTTTTCCCAGTCTGTACATTCTCTCTTTACTCTCTTGGTGAAGTCTTTTGATAAACATATGTGTTTAATTTTTAGGAAATCCTAGTTACCTATCTTGTCTTCTGGAGTTGGTTATGGTTTTTTTTCCCATTAATGCTGTGTATTAGAGCCTCTAATGTTGATTTATCTTTTTTTCTATGAACTTTATAGTTTTGGGTTTTATATTTAGGTCTTTGATCCATTTTGAATTAGTTTTTGTGTATGGTATGAAGTATGGCTCCTGTTTCTTTTCTTTTGCAGATGGATATCGAGTTTCGCCAGCTTAATTGGTTATGTACTTTGGGCCCTTGTCACAGATCAGATGACCACACATGGATGGCTTTATGTCTGGGTTTTCAGTTCTACTATGTTTGTCAATTTATTTGTTATTATGCCAGTACCAGGATGTTTTCACTACTGCAACTGTAGATAGGTTCAAAGGTTAAGTAGTGCAAATCCTCCTACTTTATTCTTCTTTTTCAATGGTGCTTTACTTATCTGTGGCTTCTTCTCTTTCCATATAAATTTAATAAAACTTTTTTCCATTTCTTTAAGAACAAAATAAGGACTGAATTCTTTAAGAACTGGATCAGAATTGCATTGTATTTGTAAATTGCTTTAGGCTGAATTGTTATTATCAAGAGGTTGAGTACCCCTATCGATGAACATGGTATATTTTCCCATTTGTGTAGATTTCTTGTGGAAATGTTTCATATTCTCTTTGTATAGATCTTTTGCATTCCTAGCTAAGTTCGTTCCAAAGTATTTTATTTTTTTAGGTGCTATCGTAATTTATTGTTCTCTTGATTCCCTTGTCATCATTCCCTTTATTGGTGTATAGGAATTCAATTGATTTTTTATGTTTGTCTTGTGTCCTGCTGTCTCCTTTGTCTTTTTTCACAGAGTCTTTTAGATTTCCTATATATAGTATCATGTCATCCTTATTTAGGGACAATTTAACACCTTCATTACCAATTTCAATTCACTTTATTTCTTTTCATAATCATTGCTCTAGTTAGGACGTCCAGCACAATGATAAATGGAAGTGATGATAAAGGGTATCTCCGTCTTATTCCTGTTCTCAAGAGGAATATTTTTATGTTCTCTCCATTAAGAATGATGTTGGCCATTGGTTTAGCATAGATTTGCTTTATTATGTTGAGAAATTTCCCTTCCATAGCTCTTTTATGGAGAGCTTTTTGTCAAGAATGGGTGTTGGACATTATCTAATGCTTTGCCTTCATCAGTTAAGATGATCCTGTACTTCTTTCCTTTACTTATGTGGTGGGTTTCATTGATTGCTTTTACTAATGTTGAACCATTTTCACATATCTGATATGAATCCCACTTGGTCATGTTGTACTATTTTTTTCATATTATAATAAATTCTATTGGCTAGGACTTTGTTGAGAATGTTTGCATCTATAGTCATGAGAGATATTAGTCTGTAATTTTCTTTTTTAGTGATGTTTTTGCCTGGTTTTGGTATCTGGGTTATGCTGGTTTCATAGAATACATTCAGGAGTATTGCTTCTTTTTATATGCTCTGAAATAGTTTTAGTAGTACTGGCATACACTTGTCTCTAAATGTTCAGCAGTGTTCTCCAGTGAAGCCATCTGTGCCACAGGTTTTTTGGGGGAAAGCTTTAAATTACATTTTCAATGTCTCCTTTGTTATGGGACTGTAGATTTTCAACATCATTTTGGGTTAGTTTGTGTAGGTAGTATGTTTCCTGAAATTTGTCCATTTCCTCTAGGTTTTCAAACTGTTGGAGTATAGTTTTTCATAGTACTCTCTTATGCTCCTTTGTTTATTTTAGTTAGATCTATTTTAATGTGCCCCATTATGAGTCAGCTCTGACTCAACGGCACTTGGCTTGGCATTTCATTTCTTATTTGGATTATTTGTGCCCTCTTCTGTTTTTCTTTCATCAATATAGCTGATGATTTATTGATTTTATTGATCCTTTCAGAAAACCAACTTTTGATTTTGTTGATTCTTTCTACTGTTTTCTATTCTCTACTTCTTTATTTCCACACTGATCTTTATTACTTCCTTTCTCCTGGTGGCTATGAATTTCTTTTGCTATTATCTTTTAATTTCTTTGAGCTGTGTAGCTAATAATTTGATTTTGTCCCTGCTTTTTGATGTGTGCATGTACTGCTATAAATTAGCCTCTGAGGACTACTTTTGTTGTGCTCCAAAGGTTTAAGTATGATAGGTTTTCATTTTCATTTGATTGATCTTTGATTTCTTCTATTACCCAGTAGTTTTTAAGCATGGTGTTATTTACTTTCCCTATAATGGAATTTTTTTACATGCTCTTCCTGTTGCTAGTGTCTACTGTGATGGTGTTGCGATCAGGTGAGACACTGTATTTTTTCAGTCTTTTGGATTTTGTTGAGGACTGCTCTGTGTGGCCTAAGATGTAGTGTATCCTTGATGATGTTTTGTGTGCTTTGGAAAAGAATCTATATTTTGCAACTGTTGGTTGAAGTATTCTATATACACTTCCAAGGTCAAGTTGCCTGATTGTTCCTTTAGCTCTTTTGTATCTTTGTTGCATTTCTTTCCAGATGCCCTGTCCTTTACCAAGAGTGATATCTGGAAGTCTCCTACTGTTATGGAACTATCATTTTCTCTTTTCAGTACTGTTGGAATTTATGTGTCTTGGAACCGAGTCATTTGGTGAATAGATGTTTATTACGATTAAGTCTCCATGATGGGTCATCTCTTTAATCATGATATCATGCCCTTCTTTGTCTTATGTGATAGATTTTCTTTGACAGTCTGTTTTAGCTGATATTAGTATTGTCACTCCTGTTTTTTTTTGGTAGCTATTTGCCTGATACATTTTTTCCATCCTTTGTTTCTAAGGCACGTCTCTTGTACACAGTATATTGAGAGACCCTATTTGTATCCATTCTGTCATTTTCAGTCTCTTTATGGATGCATATAGCTCATTTGCATTCAGTGTAATTGATAGGTATGAGTTTGTTGTTGTCACTTCATTTTCCAGTGGTTTTTTTTTTTTTTTGGTGCTGACATTTTCTTTGTTCCTTTTACTCTCCTGTGTTGCCAGACACCTTTTGTCTCTAGATTTCTTTGGTTTTTGTAGATTTTGTTTTTGTTGAGACTATATATTTTCTATATATTTGATGGTTAGGTTTGTTAACTTTCCTTATGGTTGCCTTTAAAATTTACCTGTATCTTCCTAGGTTTGAAACAGTCTGTTATTATTTGCATTCCTCTCCATTAGAATGTTCTATACCTACAACACTTATTTCCTCTTTTATTGTTCTGATGTTGTTGTCATCTACAGATTAACCTCTTTGGTTCCCTGTTTTAAGAATTCTTTTGTTTTTGGATAGTTCTTGAGCATTCATTTCCTAGGTTTGTATCTTGCTGAGACGTTCTTGCTTGCTAGATTCATGCTGTGGTCTGATGTTCTTTGTTCTCCAACTGAAGGACTCTCTTTAATCATTATTGTAAGTTTGGTTTTAGTTTTTATGTATTCCCCGAATTTCTATTTATCTAGAAATGCCCTAATAGTACCATATTTGAATGGAAGTTTTGCAGGATATATTATTGGTGGTTGGCATTTTTTTTTTTTTTTCCTTTCAGGGTTATAGATATGTGATCTTATTCTCATCTGCATGTAACCTTTTTTTTTGAGCTGTTCTCAGGATTTTGTGTTTGATTTTAACAAGTGTGATAATGCTATGCCTTGATGAGTTACTTTTAGGATCCTATATGGGGTTCATTGAGTTTCTTGAATGGTTTAGCTTTTCATCTTTCATGATATTAGGGAAGTTTTCAGTCAACAGTTCTTCAATGATCCGCTCTATTTTTTTCTGTTTTCTCCCCATGTTCTGGAAATCCAATCACTTACAAATGTTAGCTTTTGAAAGTATCCCACAATATTTTCCGGGTTTCTCCATTTTTATTCATTCTCCTTTTCTGATTTTTCCTCAAATAAAGTTGCATCCAAGTGTTTCTGTTCAATATTACTGATCCTGTTTACCATCATTTCAGACCTGCTCCTCAGCCTTTCTATGACACTGTTCATTCTGAAATGCTGTTCTTTATCTTTTGTATTTCTAACTACTATTTTATATGATTTCTAATTGTGTATTTACTCTGACATTTCATATTCCTGTATTATTTTCCTGAATTCTTCCATTTTTTGTGTGTATTTTCCATGAATTTGTCTACCTTTTCCTTGTTTTCATCTGTTTTTCTGCTTGAACTCTTGAATAGCTCTGAGTGTTAAAGATTTGGTTTCCCCATCAAGTAGTTCTAATGCCTTATACTGGAAAGTCATCTGGTGTTTTAATTTGAATGCTATGTAGAACCACCCTGTCCTGTCTTTTAAATATTTTTTGACACTGCTATCTTTGGTACATTCAGTGGTTGTTTTCTTTGTTTATTGACTGTAAGTCTGTTTTTTTTGTTTTGTTTTCCTGACTTTTTCTTTTGTCTGAGCAGGTGGGCTGTGTTTTGCTTGTCATTTGCTCATCTGTGTGTTCTTTGTTGTTTTCTCATCTGTGGGAATGACAGTTTTCACCTCCTTGTCCAGTGAGTTGGGACAGTCACTCAGCTATGGTGCAGTGGGGTAGGTCCAGCTCAAGGAGAGGATCTGTGATGGGTTGTTTGTGCAATATACTAGGGCTGACAGGTTGGACTGAGAATGAGTGCTGGGAAGGTTCCAGAAGGCTGGGCCTGTGCTTATCCGCAGTATGATATTCAGCACATGGTGAATTTAGGCTGGGAGGAGGGGAAAGATGTGATATATGAGGCTAAGATGGGTATCGGAAAGACAAGAGAGAGGAGAGACAAACGGGAGCAAATGAACAGTAAAACAACAACAATGGGAGTGCTAAGGGAGCTTGCCACTGTGATGAGGAAAGATAAAACCAAGAAAAGGAGAAAAACAAAAAAGGAAAAGAAAAAATAAAAACTGGATAAAAATTTGGGGGGAAAGAAAAGCCCCCAGGGATTCCCCCAGTGGAGCTGTGAGGGCTGGAAAAGTGGCTTTTGGGTGTGCAGTACATCCTTGTTTGAAGGGGTATAGATGTCACACATCTCCATGTTTCCAGCAGACAGGAAAAGAAAATAAGTGTAGAGAGACAAGAACTGAGACATGAAGAAAGACAGGAAGGAATAAACAGAAAAAAGAAAGAAAAAAAGAAATAGCTCCAGGGATCTCACTGACATGACTATGAAGTCTAAGGAAGGAGTTCCTAAGCCATGAAGTACAGTCTGGTTTAAAGGGGCATCAAGCTGTGAAAAGAAGAAGAAAACAAACAAATAAAGCAGAACAAAGCAAAACAAAACAACATAAGAGGGGGGAAAAAAAGCCCCAGGGATCCCCCAGCATGGCATTGTGGGCCAGGTCAATGGTTCCCCAGCTGAGCAGCAATTCAGTCTTTCAAGAAGACACAAAGGTAGCATATGGTTTCAGGTATTTGAGTAAAAGGAGGGTCAGGTGGTGGGAGGCAAAAGAAACAAACAAAGCAATATTAGCACTCAGGAAGTTGACCAGTCTGGGTGCAGTGAATGCAAGCATCCTGGGGCCAAAGCAATTGCCTTCTGACCCAGAGATTGCAGCTGAAGGAATGCAGAGGAGGCCAAGAGTTGTTGCAGGGGGAAGAAAAGTTGGGGCTAGGAAAGCATACATTGCTGGTTGCTGGGGCTCTGTTTCTTGATTGGAGCCTCATGAAGCTACTTTCCCATATTGAGCAGTAAGGAAATGGTAGAGGTAGAGCAGCAGGGAGATGATGGGGGGTTGTAGAGTATATATCTCTGTTTGCTGGGTGTTCTGTCTCCTGCTGGGACCTCTGCAAAGCTGCTTTTACCTGGTCCCTGTCTGTCAATCTCCAATAGGAGTCCAAGATGAAGAATATATGCTGCGTTAGTTGATAAGTGGCTTCTGCACGTATCTCTCATCACTGTCTGATCTTTGTTGTATTCTTATTCCCTTTGGTACTTGGCTGAGTTCTTTATCTCCTCATTTGACACTTTGGGTTCCAGGATTGAAGTTTGTTTCTGTTTTACTTACATTTTTTCAGCCCTTTGCTATGAAAGGACACAGTGGTACTTCTGTCTATGGTGCCATGTTGGTCAGAAATCAACTGTTTAATATTTCAAAGCAGTCTTTTATAGCAGATTTACCCAATGCAATAAATTGTTTGATTTCTTAATTGCTTCTACCATGGACATTGACTATATATTCAATTAAGATGAAATTCTGGACAGCATCAATATTTTCTGTTTGTCATGATATTGCTTATTGGTCCACTTGTCAAGATTTTTGTTTTCTTTCTGTTGAAGTGCAATCCCTACTGAGGGCTAAGGTCTTTGATCTTCATCAGCACGTGCTTCATATCCTCTTCACTTTTAACAAGAAATGTGTCAACTGCTTATTGCGGTTGTTAATGAGTTTTCCATCAACCTTAATATCATGTTCTTCTTTAGTCTAGCGTTTAAAATTATTTGCTGAGTATGTAGATTGAATTTGTATGGTGAAAGGATACAAGCCCGATGCACAATTTTTCTGACTTTAAACCACTTTGTTTAAAGTGGCTCTGTTGTTCTATTGAAACAGCTGCCTGTTGATCTATGTATAGATTCCCTATGAGCACAGTTAAGTGTTCTCGAATTCCCATTCTTCCTAATGTTATTCATAGTTTGTTATGATCCATACAATCAAATGCCTTTACATATTCAGTAATCAAAGGAAAATGTCTTCTGGTATTCTCTTTCTGCCAAGATCCATCCATCCAACATCAGAAATGATACCTTTTATTTTGTGTTTTCTTCTGAACCCACCTGGAATTTCTGGCAGTTTTCTGTTGTTGTAGTGCTGTAACTACTTTTGAACTACTACCAGCAAAATTTTACCCATGTGTGATATTACTCAGAGTGACTACAGTCAGAATTGACTGTGATGTTAATGATATTGTTCAGTAATTTCTGCAATCTACAGGACCGTCTTTCCTTGGATGGGGTGTGTGGATGGATCTCTTCTATCTCATTAATTGGAAATATCTTTTATCAACAAATAAATGGGCTCTATACAAGTGGATCTTTCCAGAAGGCATACACAAGAATAAAATTGACTACATCTGTTTAAAAAGATGATAGAGTAGTTTAAAATCATTAGTTAGAACAATGCCAGGAGTTAATTGTGGAGTAGACCATCAACTGGTTGTATGCAAGTTCAAGATGAAGCTGAAGAAAATTAAAATAAGTCCACAGAGCCAAAGTATGACCGTTGAGTATATCTTTCCTGAATTTAAAGATCTTCTCAAAATCAGATTTGATACATTGAACACTAATAGCTGAAGACCAGACAAACTTTGGGATGGCATCAATGACATCAGAAACAAAGAAACATTATCAAAAGACAGGAAAGAAGGAAGAGACCAAAAATGGATGTCAGAAAAGACTCTGAAACTTTCTCTTGAACATAGAGCAATGAAAGAGAATGGAAGAAATTATGAAGTAAAAAGAGCTGAACAGAAGATTTAAAGGGTGGCTTGAGAAGACAAAGTAAATTATTATACTGAAATATGGAAAGACATGGAGTTAGTATACCAACATGGAAGACCATACTTGAATTTCTCAAGCTTACAGAACTGAAGAAAACATCAAGTGTTCACTTGCAGTATTGAAGGAGTCTATGGGCAAAATATTGAACACGAGAAGCATTAAAAGAAGATGGAAGGAACTGGTCAATGTACAACCATTTCATGAGATTGTATATGATCAAAAATCAATAGTATTGAAGAAAGAAGTCAAAGCTTCATTGAAAGCATTAGCAAAATGTCAAGGATCTGGGAATTACTGGAATGTCAACTGAGATGTTTCAGCAAATGGATGCGGTGCTGGAAGTACCCACTTGCCTATGCCGAAAAATGTGTATGATTGCTACCTGGCCAATCAACTGGAGTCAAGGACTTACTACAAAGCAACACTGGAAGAAAAGCTGTGTCTGTACTTTAAAACTTTTTATGATCTAAAAAATATGATTTACTAAGACGCCTGGGAGAAGTCTTAAAGGACTCTATGATGATGAGTGAGAGAGATAGAGACAGACAGAGATAAAGAGATCAAGAAAATAGAGTTTGGAGATCTCAGGGACCTAGATTATGGGCTTCTTGGGAGTAGGAATTACTATGTGTATGTATAACTACCCTCAATATTTTTCACTGAAGACAAATAGACATTTGTTGAATGATTGTGAGTCTATGAGCTTCAAATCCAAAGGAGATGGCATGATTCTTGTCTCTCAAGTAGGTTAGAATTTTATGTTAACAAAACCCAAAAACCTAGTGCTGTCAAGTCAATTCTATAATACAAAGATACTATAAGAAAGAATACAATGCCACATAGATTTCTAAGGCTGTAAATCATTACAGAAGCAGTCTGCTACACCTTTCTTCTGTAGAGTGGCTGGTAGGTTACAACTGCCAACCTTTTGGTTAACACTGAGAGTATTAATCACTGTGCCAGGAGAGCTCCTTCTGTATGTTACAGAGAGCATCCATTCCATAAGCATTTAAGGCATGGAAATCTCTGGAGGCCACCTGGAGATTGTTATGGAAACTGATCTAAGGAGCTTGTGCTCCACGATGAGTGAAGAGGAGATATCGTTTAGTCTGTCAATACTGAACACACAATATTTTTCCTTTTTATTTCACATAAAGATATTTTGTATATTGTTTCTGGATGATGCAAACTGTTAAGTGCTGGACTACTAACTGACAGCTCAGTGGGTCAAACCCACCTACAGGCATTTTGAAAAACAAGGCTGGATAATCTACTTCCAAAAGATCACAGCAATTAAAAACCCTATGGAGCAGTTTCACTCTGCATGCATGACATCGTTAGAACCGACTCCATAGCAAATGATGTTTTCTATTTGAGGTTATTTTTCATCTTCTTGCTATTGTGAGATGCCATTGAGTTGGTTCTGACTCAAAGCGACCCTATGAACAACAGAACGAAACACTGCCCAGTCTTGCACCATGTCCACAATCTCCTTTATGCTTAAGCCCATTGTTGTCATCACTGTGTCAATCCATGTCACCAAGGGTCTTCTTTTTTGCTGACCCTCCACTCCATCAAGCATGATGTCCTTCTCCAGAGACTGATCTTTCCTGACAACATGTCCAAATTATGTAAGACATAGTCTTGCCATCTTTGCTTCCAAGGAGCACTCTGGTTGTAGTACTTCTTTCAGAACAGATCTGTTTGTTCTTTTGGTGGTTCATCGCACATTCAACATTCTTCAACACCACAATTCAAAGGCATCGATTCTTCTTCTGTCTTCTTTGTTCATGGTGCAGCTTTTGCATACATATGATGTGATTGAAAATACCATGGCTTGAGTCAGGCAAATTTTAGTCTTCAAGGTGACATCTTCACTTTTGAATACTTTAAAGAGGTCCTTTGTGGCAGATTTTCCCAATGCAATGTGTTTTTTCATTTCTTGACTGCTGCTTCCACGGGCGTTTCCTGTGTTCCCAAGTAAAATGAAATCCTTGACAAACTCAATCTTTTCCCCATTTATGACAATATTGCTTGCTGGTCCATTTGTGAGGATTTTTGTTTTCCTGATGTTGAGGTGCGATCCCTACTGAAGGCTGTGGTCCTTGATCTTCATCAGTAAGTGTCTCAAATCTTCTTCATTTCCAGCAAGTAAGGTGTTATCGTCTGCGTAATGCAGATTGTTAATGAGCCATCCTCCAATCCTGATGCTTCGTTCTTCTTCATATAATCCAGCTTCTCAGATTATTTACTCAGCACACAGATCAAAAAGGTATGGTGAAAGGATACAACCCTGATGCACACCTTTCCTGATTTTAAATTGTGCAGTCTCCCCTTGTTCCGTTTGATCAACTGCCTCTTAATTCATATACAGATTCCTTAAGAGCACAATTAGGTGTTCTGGAATTCCTGTTCTCCACAACACTGTCCATAGTTTAGTATGATCTGCACAGCCAAATGCTTTTGCATAGTCAATTAAACACGAGTAGACATCTTTCTGGTATTCTTTGCTTTCAGCCAAGATCCATCTGACATTAACGATGATGTCCCTGGTTCCACATCCTCTTCTTAATCAGGCTTGAATTTCTGGCAGTTCCTTGACAATATGCTGTTGTAGTTGCTTTTGAATGATATTGAGCAAATTTTTCATCTGGATATTGTATATTTGGTAAATTTGTATTTTGATTGTAGATTATGCTCTACTTTTGCGTAATCACAGAAGTAGAACAAAAACAAGGAGTTTTAAGTTTCTTCATAACAGCATTAAGACTTTTAAAAATGTGAAACAAATATTTCTTTTGCAGTATGTAAAGGCAATTCTTCACCATGTAAGCATCAATATTTAATAACATCTTTAAAAACATCTTCTAGTTTTATAAGTTGAAAAAATGTTTTTTCTCTTTAATTTGAGTTTGATTTGATAGTAGAGTAAAATATTTCGATATAAGCATTACAGTTACCTCTTTGTTAGATGTGGTTTATGTAAAGATGCTGCGTAAGCTCCCATTTCTAAAGTAATGGTTATATTTTTACTATTAGGGTAGAACATACTAAAGGCTCAGCCTCTTTCAGAAGCTTTAAGTCTTTCAAATATATTAAAGTAGTTAGGATCAAAGCAAGATGTAAACAGTGAGATTTTAGATTATTATTTCAGCTATCCTTTAGCTAAATCTTTTTTTAGCTATAAAGAAAAGGTCAGAAAGTTGAAATAATTTGCCAAAGGTCAAGCATCTAGTATGTAGCATAATTACAATTCTAAGACTGTGATTTCAAAACTTTTCACTGTATCTGAGATTCCTACAGATGAAGAGAAACCACTGGTAAGTCATAGTTGTTCTCTTGCAGGACAGTAAACTTTTATAACATTTACTCAGGTTTTCCTATTACAAGTTCCAATTTATTTATTGTCACAGAATCATCCAGAACTATGCTCACTTACAGAAGGCATTAATTTTCAGTTGTTAAGAGGCACTTTGGACTTCTTAGTAAAGATAACTTTTCAATTTCTGAACTTAACGTAATTTTAGATGAGAAGGTCATGTCAAACGTTTTGTTCTTCACTCCCTGTGTCCATCTCCAAATGCAGTATGCCATCTCCTAGTGATCTCTACTGGGTGGGCGTTTAGAGCACATTTCATATGTACAGGCTATTTGAAAAATGATCCTCCTTCTGAACAAACTTTTTTAGGATTCATTCCAAAGACTGCCTACAAACTTAGGGATATAACATAGGCTTGGGAGGCACAGGAAGATAATAAATCATCTTTGGATATCTCTTAGAATCAAACCAGACAATAGGTTTGCAAATGCTGAGATAGATTTGCTTTTGCTTTACCTCACTTGGGACATTCTTGGGCTTCCTACAATGACTGAACCCCTTGTCCTACTTACGGCTTTATGTATCTGAGTTGCAAAGCTGAAACATTGAAAGTTAAAGTTTAAAATATTATTAGGTGAGAAATTTTCCAGTCTCCTAAATATGCTGAGCTCTTTGTACTAACAGTTTCTGGATGCACTGATTTTGAAATGTAAATTACTATGTCAAAAATATTAAGTTCATTGCTTTCAGACCAATATTGTATCTCGAGATCCATCAAGACTATTTAATAAATGAAGTGCACAGAGAAAGGTATGTAACAAGAGAGCCAGACTCTCCTTAGCTGTCATCATTGACACATTTCTCCCCCATCATCTCAGAGTCTAAACTGAATGGATACATTTCTTGAATAACACATCTTTATTGGTTTGTTGTTTATTTTAAACCCTTTTTGATGGTTATAGAAGGGAATCTGGTAAACCATTTGAACAAAGGTAAGTTTATGAAGTTTCTTTTTAAGCAGATATTTTAACATTCTTAAATCTTTTTCGTTGTCTTTTCCTCCCTTTTGCCCTCCTTGTAATTCCTCACTTCACAGGTGTTTGTGTAGGACGCAAACACAAAAATCTTATGTTTCAGTGGTAGTAATCACAACGTCCTGGCCAATGAAATACAAGAAATACTGAGCGTCACATGTAGGAGCTGGATTACAGTAAGGAAAGTGAGCCTGTGAGTCATCGCAGTGCAGGCCTGCCAGCTGTCTCTATTTAAAAAAATTGACCTTTAGTTCACCATTGATATTTTTTGTATTATTTTCTTTTTTCTTTTTTTCTTTCTTTCCTTCTGTCTTTCTGTCTGTCCGCCTTTCTTTTTTTTCCTCCTTCCTTCCGCTCTCCCTCCCTCCCTCCCTCCCTCCCTCCCTTCCTTCCTTCCTTCTTTTCTCTCCCTGTTTCTCTCTACCCCTCCTCCCTTTCTTTCTTTCCCTGTCTCTTTGTATCATCTATCTGTCTACCTATCATTTATCAATCTGTCACCTATCTATCTAAAACATTTTGTTGTGTTTTAAGTTAAATTTTATAACCCAAGTGAATTTGCCATGTCAAACTGTGCACACATCTCTGTGCAAATCCAGCTGCTCTCTACCCTGTTACAGCACACTTGTTTCCACCCTGTACTTTCCTTATACCTTCAGTCAAATCCTGTTGACTCCTCTCCTTCCTCTCATCCTGCCTCTGGACAGGAGCTGCTCCAACAGCCTCATGTACATATTTAAGTCAGGAAACACACACTTCACCAACATCACTCTATGTTTTATAATCCAGTCGAATCTTTGTCTGGAGAGTTGGCTTTAGGACTGGTTTTCAGTTCTGAGCTAGCAGTGAGTCCAGCAGCCGTGTCCTCAGGGAACCCTCCAATCAGTAGGACCATCAAGTTTGATCTTTTACTAGAGTTCTAGATATGCACCACCATTTTTCCCCCCACAATGTCGAGGATTCTACTTTGTGTCATTGATGGTGACTGGTCCCATCTAATTCTCCTGGTCTCAAGCTGTTGTACTCTGCTGATCATATCGCCTCTTCTGTCCCTTGGGCTCATCTTTTCCTTATGTCTGTGTTGCCCTTTGTTCTCCTCTGCTCCAGGTGGACTGAGAACAATTGAGGCTACTTAGATGTAAGACCCTAGACACTATTCACCAAAATGAGATGCAAAATGCTGTCAGAAAAGAACAACTTACTTGTGCCAATTGACCTAGATGTCCCTTAAAACCATGGTCCCGAGACCTCTGCCACTGCTATTCTGGCCTTCAAAATGTTGGGTTGTGTTTAGGAAACCTCTTAGCTTTTGGTGTAGTGCAGGATTGTTAATCTTCCTTCTACTGCATGCTGTCACTTCTTTATCCTGATTCCTATCTACTACCTAGTATATGAATACTCATCTCCCTCCATCCCCTCCCTCTAACCTCAAAGGTTATTTTCTGCTGTGCTGAAACCTTTTTCTTAACTATTTACAATAGTGATCTCATACAATATTTGTCCTTTTGCAACTGACTGGCTTTACTCAGTGTATGTCTTTCAGATGACTCCACATTCCAAGATGTTTCCCAACATCACTGTTCATCATTCCACAGTGTTCCATTGTGTGAATATACTACAGTCTGTGTGTCCCTTCATCTGATGATGGGCCCTTAGGTGGATTCTATCTTTTTTGCTGTTGTAAACATTGTTGCAATAAACATTGGCATGAATGTTTCTATTCGTGTGACAGCTCTTATTTCTCTAGGATATATTCCAAGCAGAGGGATTGTTGGATCACATGGTATTTGTATTTGTAGATGTTTAAGAAAACATCAAGTTTATTTCTGAAGTGCTTGTACCATTTTACATTTCTATCCGCAGTATAGAAGAGTTCCAGCCTCTCCACAATCTCTCCAACATTTACTGTCTTCTTCTTCTTTTTTTTTTTTATTAATGCCAATCTCATTGTCATGAGATGGTGTCTCATAGTTTTGATGTGGCTTTCTCTAATGGCTAGGATTGTGAGCATTTCCTCATGTAGATGTTAGTTAACCTGGATGTCTTCTTTGGTTAAGTACCTGTTCATATCCTTTACTCACTGTTTAATTGGGTTATTTGCCTTTTCTTGTTGACATTTTATAGTATCTTGTAGATTATGGAGATTAGATGCCGATCAGATTGTGACTACCAAAGATTTATTCACAGTCCGTAAGTAGTCTTTCCACTCTTTTAGTGAAGTCTTTGGATGAGCATAAGTTTGATTTTTAGGAGTTCCCATGTATCTTTTTTCTCTTCTGCTGTTTGTTCACTGTTAGTAATATTTTGTAGTCTGTTTATGCTCTCAGCATTGTCCTGATGTTTTCTTCCATGACCTTTATCATTCTAGAATTTGTACTTACATCTTTGATCTATTTTGAGTTATTGTGCATGGTGTGAGATATGGGTCCTGTTTCCTTTTTTGGCAGATGGTTATCCAATCTTGAAGAGAATTTTTTCCCCCCAGTTGATGGACTTTGGGCCTTTGTCAAATATAGGCCTCTCACAGGTAGATGGTGTTGTATGTGGATTCTTGTTCTGTTTCACTGATCTATGTATCTATTTTTGGTACCAGTACCAGGCTAAAGTCAGGTAATATGAGGACTCTCACTATGTTCTTCAGTAATGCTTTACTTATCCAGGGTTTCTTCTCTTCCCATGTGGATTTGGTGATTTGTTTCTCCATTGTATTAAAAATGCCTTTGGAATTTGTTTTGTGATTGCATTATACCTAAAGATTACTTTGGGTAAAATGGATGTTTTCATTATGTTAAGTCTTCCTATCCATGAGCAAGGTAGGTTTCTCCATTTGTGTAGGTGTCTTTTGGTTTTTTGCAGCAGAGACTTGAAACTTTCTTTGTATAGGTTTTTGAAGTTTCTGGATAGATTTATTCCTAGGTATTTTATCTTCTTGAGGGCTATTTGTAAATTGCTATGATTTAGTGATTTCTGCTTTGATGCTGTCTTTGTTGGTATAAAGGAATCCTACTAATTTATTTATGTTTATCTTATATCCTGATGCTTTGCTGAACTCTTGGTTCCAGAAGGGTTTTTTGGGGGATTCTTTAGGATTTTCTGTGTATAAAATCATATTGTCTGCAAATAAAGATACTTTTATTTCTTCTTTATCAGTTTGGATGTTCTTTATTTCTTTACCTTGCATGATTGCTATGGCAGAGTCTCTAGCACAATGTTGAAAAAAACTGGTGACAGTAGGAATCCTTGTCTGATTTCAGTTCTCAAGGGGAACACTCTCAGTCTCTCTCCATTTAGGACAATGTTGGCTGTTGGCTTTTTATAGATTTATTATGTTGAGAAATTTTCATTAAATTCATTTTCTGCTGAGAGTTTTTAATGTGAACGGGTTTTGGACTTTGTCAAATAACTTCTACATCAATTGACAAAGTGAAGTGATTCTTATCTTTGTTTTATTAATGAAGTTGACTGCATTAATTATTTTCTAACACTTCATCCTTGATATTAATCCTACCTGGTCATGGTGATTTTTCTATACGTTGTTAAATTCTATTTGGCTACAATTTTGCTGAGAGTTTTTGCATCTAAGCTCATAAGAGATATTGATCTGCTTCTTGTGCTATCTTCACTCAATTTTATATTGGGGTTATGATGGCTTCATAGAATGAATTTGGGAGTATTCCATCATTTTTGAGGCTCTGCAACACATTTTGTAATAGTGGCGTTGACACTTTTGTAAAAGTTTGGTAGAATTCTCCAGTGAAGCTGTCTGGGCCAAGACTGTTTTGGTTGGGAGTTTTTAAATTACTTTCTCTATCTTTTACTTTGTGATGAGTTCATTAAGCTGCTCTCCTTCAGTTTGTGTTAATTTTGGTAGATAATGTGTTTCTAGAAATGTGTTCATTTTCTCTAAGTTTTCAAATTTATTAGAGTACCATGTTTTACAATATTGTCTTATGGTTTCTTCAGTCTCCATTGGGTCTGTTGTAATATCATGCCTCGCATTTTTTATTCGAGTTATTTTCTTCCTCTCCTGTTTATCTTTTGTCAGTTTGGCCCATGGTTTGTCAGTTTTGTGGACCTTTTGAAAAGCAGCTTTTGATGTTGTTAACTCTTTCAATTGTTTTTCTATTCTCTAATTCATTTATTCATGCTCTAATTTTTATTAACTGTTTTCTTCTGGTGTTGAGGTGTTCTTTTGTTGCTTGCTTTCTAATTCTTCAAGCTGTAGAGTTAATTCTTTGATTTGGGCCCCTTCTTCATTTTGGATGTGTACATTCGTTGAATAATTTGACTCTGAACATTGGTTTTTGCTGTGTTCTGTTGGTTCTAGTAGAATTTAGTTTCATTCTCATTTGATTCCACGAATTTCTTTATTCAGTTCTTGATTTCTTCTATGATTCAGAAGTTTTCAAGCAAAGTGTTGTTCTGTTTCCATGTGTCTGCTTTTTTTACACTTGCATTTTCTGCTATTGATTTTGACTTCTATGACATTGTGGTCTAAGAAGATGCTTTGCAATATTTCAATGCTTTGGTTTTTGCCAAAATATCCTTTATGGCCTAATAAATGGTCTATTCTGAAGAATGTTCCATGTGCATTGAAAAAGAAGATATACTTGTCTGTTGTTGTATAGAGTGTTCTGTATGTCTGTGAGGTTGAGTTGGTTAATTGTGGCATTTAGTTCTCCTGTGTCTTTATTCAGCTTCTTTCTGGATGTTCTGTCCATCACTGAAAGTGGTGTGTTGAAGCTTCCTACTATTATTGTGGAGCTGTGTACCCCACTTTTCAATGCTGTTAGTTTATTTGACATATTTAAAAGCTCTATTGTTGGATACATAAATACTTAATGTGGTTATATCATCTTGATGTATTGACTTTGTTAGCAATATATAGTAATATTACCTGTCCACTGTGGTGGATTTTACTTTAAAGTCTATTTTGTCAGAGATTAATGCTGTCAGCCTTGCTCTTTTTTGAATGCTGTTAGCTTGGTATATATACTTTTCCATCTTCTGAGTTTCAGTTTGTTTGTAACTGTAAGTCTTAGATGTGCTTCTTGTAAGTAGGATATACATGGATTGTGCTTTTTTAAAAAAATGATTCTGCTACTCTGTGTATTTGTTGGTGCATTTAACCTATTTACATTCAATGTAATTATAGATTGGTTTGAATTTTGAGCTGTCATTTTGGTGTCTCTTTCGTGTGTTGTTGACATTTGCTTTATTCCACTTAATGTTCTGTGCTGATTCATTTTTGTTTAAGGATTTTCTTTTCATCCTTTTCATTGTTGTTGGTTTTATTTCTGCTGAGACTCCTTGACTTTGTTTCTTTGTTTAGATGTGTAGGATTGCTAATTCCTTTGCAGCTACCTAAATATTTGCCTATAATGTTCTGAGTTGAAACTGGTCAGTAATTTCTTTGTACCTTCTTGAGTTCGGCTCCATCTGAAAGATCTATGAATATATTAAATTGTCCCACTTTTTGGTATACTATCATCATTTACGTACTGAGATCTCCATTTCCTGATTTTTAGAGCTTTAGCTTTGATTTATTTTTCGTGGTTTCCTTACCAGTGTTGACATATGGATGCTTTGTTCTGCACTGTATCCCTCAGTATGTATCTGATGTTATCAAGTTTCTAATTGGATAACTTATTTCAGTGTTTATAATTTTGGTTTGTTTTTGCAAATTCTCTAATTTTCTGTTTATCTGGGAATGTCCTAATTTAATGATCGTATTTGATAAAAGATTTTGCACGATATATACTTCTTGCTTTCTATGTGTTGTTCCATTGCCTTCTTGCCAGCATGGTTTCTGCTGAGTAATCTGAGCTCAATCTTAATGACTCCTTTGTATGTTTTTTTGTTTGTTTGTTTAAGCCCACTTGCTTTTAAAAGCCTCTTGTCTTTAGTTTTTGCAAGTTTGATTATACTAAGTCTTGGTGTCTTTCTTTGGGGATATACCTTGGGGAGTTCAATGAGCGTCTTGGATAGATACCTTCTCATTGCTCACGATATCAGGGAGTTTTCTGCCAATAAATCATCAATAATTCTCTCTGTGTTTTCTGTTATCCTTTTCTTCCCTGAGTCAGATACTCCAATCATCTGTAAATTATTCCTTTGGATAGAGCCCCACATAACTCTTAATGATTCTTCATTTAAAAAAAAATAATTTTATCTGATTTTTTACATGTATAGTGGTGTCAGTTGCTTTATCTTTAATCTCACTAATTCTACATCCATTGCCTAAGTCCTGCTCCTTTGATTTTTGATTGAATTGCCTAATTCTGTAATTTTATTGTTAATCTGCTGAATTTCAGATTGCTGTTGCTCAAGTATTTCTTTCTTATTTTTACAATGCTCTGCTGAACTTTGCATGATCTCCTTCCTGATTTTGAAGTTCTCTAAGCATTACTGTTTTATATTCTACCTCTGATAATTGCAGGAAGATTTTGTTCTCCTGGAAACTTTTTTTTTTTTTTAAATTATAATTGAGTGAAAATATACAATCCCGTATAAATTTACATACCCACCAATAAGAAGCCCCCAGTGCTCTCCTTGCCTGGTGGCAGCACACTCCTCTTCTCTGTTCCGTACATGTCATATCCTCCTAAAAATCTCCTATCACCTCCTTTCCACCGTCTCTGCTGTGTCCAGTAAGAGGTCAGCTGGATGACATCCTATAGATGCACAAAACCATAAAGTGTATACATGATATGGTCACTCTGTGTCAATAAGTCCAATCCATTTCTGTCCAAAGAGTTGACCTCCATTGTGATTTACGTACAGGGGCAGCATTAAGGCCAGGAGTCATGCTCTCATGGGAATCCCAAGGCCCCTGGACTATCAGTTGTGGTCTTTTAGTGGAGATCTCAGGGTGCACCCCTTTTTATTTTCATGTTGCCTGTGAGATCCAACTTTGTGAGCTCCATCATGGCTATCACTGGTGATGGCTGGGCACCATCCAGTTCTTCCGGTCACATGTTGATGTAGTCACCTGCTTACGTGGGTCTCTGTCTTCTGGGTTCTGTTTGCCCCATGTTGTTTTGATCCTTGGAAATCATCAGTTCCTACTGAGTTGGAACCATTTGGTGTACCTCAGATGGAAACTCGGCAGCTTTTAAGACCCCAGACACGGTTCACCAATTTGGGGTGCAGAGGGCTCTCTTAGCAAAATGCTAGTTATGCCAGTTGGCCTTAATATCCCCTGAGAGTGTGGTCCCCAGACCCCTACCCCAGGCACTCTGTCTTTGCAATATTGGGTTAAGATGGGAGGAGTAATCATGTTATGTTGAAGTCCAGTTAAAATTGATCTTCTTTCTAATGTGTGCTGTCAAAGATTTACCCAACCAAATTTCTATCAAAACTATCTAATCAATACCTCACCCTTTCCCTCCCTGCCCCCTAACCCTAACAGCCTTGAAAGAGTCTTTTCTTCTATGCATGAGTCTGTTTTTAAGTTCTTATAGTAGAGGTCTCATAAGATATTTCTCCTTTTGCCACTGACTACTTTCACTCAACATAATGTCCTCCAGTTGAAACCAGGTTATGAGATGATTCCTAAAATTATCATTGTTCTTTATCATTGCATAGTGTTTCACTGAGTATGTATACCATAGTTTACCAAGCCATTTTTCTGTTGTTGGGCATCTGGGTTGATTCCATCTTTTTGCTGTTGTGGACTGTGCTGCAATAAACATTCTTGTGAATGTATCCGTTGGTGTGAATGATCTTGATTCTGTAGGGTATATTTCAAGCAATAGAATTACAGGTCAAATGGTATATCTATTTCTAGTTTTTTACTGAAGCACCAGATTGCTTTCCAAAGAGGTTGTACCATTTTGCTACCCCACCAACAGTACAGGAGTTCCAATTTCTCCACAGCCTCTCCAGCATTTGTTATTTTGCATTTTTTTGGATCATGGCCAACCTTGTTTGGGTGAGATGGTATCTCACTGTAGTTTTGATTTGAATTTCTTAAATAGCTATGATCATGAGAATGTCCACATGGGTTTTTTGGCTGCCTGGATCTTCTCTTTAAAAAAGTGTCTGTCCATCTCCTTTGCCCATCACTTAATTGGATGATTTATCCTTTTCTTATTGATATTTTGTAGTACCTTATTGGCTTGGCTTTAGTATCTTATAGATTATGGAGGTCAGGTGTTGGTCTGACATAGAGTTGACAAATATTTTTTTCCACTTTTTAGGTGGTCTTTTAATTGTTTTGGTAAAGTCTTTGGATGAGCAAAGGCTATAGTTCTCCCAGATGGAGAGGAAATGAATAAGACTCGTAGTAGTTAAAACTGGATTTAAACATAGACTATTAAGGTGAAACACAGTAATAGTGGAGATAACTCTTTTCTAAAAGCTTGGTAGAGTTCTGTGGTGAAGCCATCTGGGCCTGGGCTTTTTTTGATTGGTGGGTTTTGGATGACTTTTTCAATCTCTTCCTTTGTGATGGGTTAATTAAGTTGTTCTGCTTCACCTTGTGATAATGTTGGTAGGTGATATGAATCTAAGAATTTGTCCATTTCCTCTAGGTTTTCAAATTTGTTTGGTTGCATACTTTCACAGTATTCTGTTATGATATTTTTGATTTCTGACAGATCTGTTGTGACATCTCCCCTCTTTTTTCTTGTTTGGGTTATTTGTTTCCTTTCCAGTTTTTCTTTAGTCACTTTAGCCAATGCTTTGTCAATTTGGTTGATCTTTTCAAAAAACCAGCTTTTGGTCTTTTTCAGTTATTTCAATTGTTCTTCTTTTCTCTAATTTGTTTAGTTATACTCTAATCTGTTTTCTTCCAGTGCCTGAGGGGTTCCTCTGTTGTTGTTCTCTCTCTACTTGTTCAAGCTGTAGGGTTCGATCTTTGGTTTGAGTTCTTTCTTGCTTCTGTATGTGTGCATTTACGGAGACAAACTGACCTCTGAGTACTGCTTTGGCTGTATCCCACAGGTTTTGGTAAGAAGTGTTTTCATTCTCATTGAATCCATGATTTCTTTATTTCATCCTTTATTTCTACTATAACCCTTGGTTTTCTGAGCAAGATGTTGTTCAGTTTCTAAGAGTTCCACCTTCTATCTATGTTTTTTCTGCTATTGATTTTGACTTTAAAGGCTTTGTGATCTGAGAAGATGCTTTGCAATAATTCAATGGTATGGATTTTGTTAAGATTTGCTTTATGTCCTAACACATGATCTATTCTGGAGAATGTTCCATGTGCACTGGAGAAGAAAGTGTAGTTTTCTGTTGATGGACACAAAGTTATGTATATGTCAATGAAGTATAGTAGGTTAATTGTGGCAGTAAATCTTCTGAGTCTTTATCGAGCTATTTTTCTGGATGATCTACCCAATATTGAGTGGACTGTTGTAGACTCCCACTATTATTGTATACCAATCTGTCTCATTTTGAGTATAGTCACTGTTTATTTGATGTATTTAGATGCTCTCATATTGAGTACATAGATACTTAATATTATAAGTCCTGCTTGTATACTGAACCTTTCAGCAATAGTGTCCATCCTTGTCCATGATGGTTTATTTTACATTAAAATCTATTTTATCTGAGATTAGTATTGTCACGGTTGCTCTTCTTTGTGTATTGTTAGCTTGATATATATTCTTCCATCCTTTAATTTTCAGTTTGTTCATATCTTTAAGTCTAAGGGGAATTTCTTGTAAGCAACATATGGATGGGTCATGGCTTTTGATCCAAGATGTCTCTCGTCTCTTTACTGGAGTGTTCAGTCCATTCACATTCAATGTAATTATTGATAAGTATGTGTTTAGTGCTGTCATTGTGATACATTTATTTTTATGTTGATGTTTTCTCTGTTGCTCTTATTATTCTGTTCTGGGACATTCTTCTTTATGAGTTGATTATTCACCTTTTTGAGGGTTGGTTTTATGGTTGTTGAGACTCCTCTGTTATGCTTCGTGATTTGATATGCTGCATCTTTATTGTGCTTGGTGGCTGCCCCTGTGTTACCCCTTAATAGTCAACTGTAGTACATCCCTGTTTTTTTAATATGATGACATATAGTTTTCATGATATGATAACTGGATCACTTCTTTTAATAGTACAGCTTTGATTGAATTTGGAGCCTTCCCTAACTGAGTAGGTTGCTGGATGATGTGTCCTGTATTTCCTCCTAAAATATACAATTAATGGTTTTGCTCTTCTAAGCCAAGAGCTTCTTTCAGTATTTCTTGTAGCTTTGGTTTGGTTTTTACAAAGTCTGTGAGTTTCTGTTTATTTGCCAATGTCTTGATTTCATTTTCATGTTTGAAAGATAGTTTTGCAGGATATAAAATTCTTGGTTGGAAGTGCTTCTCCTTCAAGGCTTTGAATGTGTTATCCTGTTGTCTCCATGCCAGCAGCATTTCTGCTGAGAAATCAGACGAAAGCCTACACAGTTTCCTTTTGAATGTTAGCTCTATGTTGAGTCTCGCTGCCTTTAGGAGTTTCTGCTTATGTTTCATTTTGCTTAGCTTGATTATAATACGCCTTGGAGTCTTTCTTTTGGGATTTATATTGAGTGGCATTCAATATGCATCCTGGATATCTATATTTCCTCATAATTTCTGGGAAGTTTCCTGTCAGCAGCTCAGGAACAATATTCTCTGTGTTCTCAGGTGTCCCACCCTGTTCAGGAACTCCAATTAATCATAGATTGTTCCTCCTAATAGAGTCCCACATGCTTCTTAATCTTTCTCCATTTTTCTTGTTTCTTTTTTCTGATTTCTCCTCATAGCTGCTGGCGTCAGTAGCTCTGTCTTCCAAGTCAGAAAGTCTATTTTCCACTTGTTAAATTCTGTTTTCTTGGCTTTGAATTGAATTTTTTATCTCTTTGATTTTATTATTGATCTGTTGGATTTCAGACTACTGGTGTTCCATCAGATCAAACAGCTTGCTTAATTTTTCATTTTGCTCTGTTGCATTTTGTATAAGTTCTAGAAGGACTCTATATGTACTCTTTTGGACTCGTCCTCCAATCGTTTCAGAAAGGTTCCTTCATCTGGGATGTTCTTTGAATCTTTCTTTTGTGGGCCTTCTGAAGCCATGGGTGAATTCTTCCTAATGTTCTGTTCCAAAGTTTGTTGCTTTCTGGGCATCTAGAGGTTGTTTTGTTTCTCTAGTGTTACCATAACAGGATCTAAAACTCAGTCTGAAAAGGAAGTTGATCACCAGACACCTCTATGTACTCCAGTGACTGGGCTCCATGGAATCTTTGTGGTAGCAGGCTATATCTCCTGATTGGCAAATACACAGCCCCACTTATAGAGTGACTGGGGTGCCATGAGCTGACCCTATAATGTGAAACAGTAAAGACTGGAAGAGATGCCATCCAGATGCACTGCAGTTATTTCTCTACTGAAAATTCAAAGGTATCTGACAGCTTCCAAAATTAGTCAGGGTTTCAGGTGTGAAAATCCCTCTTCCCAATGGGCAAAGTAAGCACCTCTATATCAAAGAACATTTTACTGCTAGAAAAGTGCTCTCTGGGCAGACACTGCCTCCCACCCTGGGAATTAAGTTCAGTTGAGGCCTCCATATAGAAAAATCCACCTCCCAGTGAATTAAGATGGCATCTTGCTCAAGCTCCCCTGCCTGCCTCCAAAAAGGCTATTCATAGGTGGAGATTCAGAGATTCTGAGAGACAGAGAGAAGTCAGACTTTCTGAGGTGTACAGATTCCAAGGCCAGGCTCTCAAAATGTGGCAACTCCAGTAACCAATCTCATCAGTGGTGCATCTGTGTCTTGCTGCCAGTCAAACCTCAGCCCCTCCCACTGGCTAAGACAGAGGAAAAAAAGTTAAAATTGTGGTTTACCTGCAGTACATGAGAGCCACACTCAACAAGGATGGGGGTTGGAGGAAGAGAAAAAGTTTCCTGCTCAGTGGTAAGTAAACCAAATAGACAGCTCTATGCTGTGTTCTAGGGATCACTAGGTGTCCAGAAGGCTCTGTTTAATTATAAGTTCAGGCGTTGATTTCCAGAGAGATTTAAGGAGACGTGTGTTTAGTCTGCCATCTTGACTCCACCCCTGAAAAATTTTCTGAGTCTTTGTTTTGAGAGTTTTATGAAGCCACAGTTTTTTCTCTTCAAATGATTAGAAATTGATTTTTGTCTCTGAGCCATCAGAAAGTTGTTACAGTTTGAGACACACACACACACACACACACACACACACACACACATATGAGGTCTGACAAGTTCACAAGCTTGCCACTGTGTGCTTACATTGGCAGCACTGTACAAACAACTTGGTAAGGTTTCATAACCTTTGTATATCAATGTCTCACAGCCGTGTTCATGTCAGTGTGTGGTGGTATATTTCTGAGTGGTGTTTATTAATGTTGTTGTGTGTTTTTGTGTGTTGTTGCAGGAATGTCAGAGCTTGAATTACAGCAATGAACAAACATTAAATTTCTAGCTAAACTTGGCAGGAGTGGAAGTGAAATCAGGGACATGTTAGTCCAAGTTCATAGGGATAATGCCATGAAGAAAATGGCATTGTACAAATGGAGGGGAGAAAAAAAGCACTGATGAAGAGAGTTTAGGGTGGCCAGTAAGAAGAAGAACTGACCAAAACATTATAAAAGTTCATTGATTTGTGAGTCGGAATTGCCAACTGACTGTGAGAAGCATAGCAGACCAAGTAAACATCAGTAGAGAAACTGTTAGGAAAATCTTAACTGACAATCTTGGCATGAGAAAGGTGTATGCAAAAATGGTCCCAAAGAAGCTCACTGATGAACAAAAGCAGAGGAGAATAGAAATTTGCCAAGACCTTTTGGAGAGACAACAAGATGTTTTGGGCCATGTTATCACTGGTGATAAAACATGGGTGTACCAATACAATCCTGAAACAAAGCATCAATGTGCACAATTGAAATCAGCCAGTTCTCCATAACCAAAAAAGTTCTGAGTCCGCATCAAGAGTCAAATGATGTCACTAACCCATTCTGATATCAGAAGGATTGTTCATTATGAATTTTTACCAGTTTTACAGTTAACCAAGTTTATTATTTGGAAGTGAAGAAAAGTTGGAAGTGCATGAAAAGGTTATTTGAAAATAACTTAAGCTTTTGCCGACCACTCATGGCTTTTACAGCACAGCAGTGTACCAGCTCATAGCATCTTTTGTGAGGGAGTTTTTAGCCAGTAAATAGATAACGATATTGGAACACTTTCCCTACTCACCTGATGTGACCCCCAGTGATTTTTTTCTTTTCAAAAGAACCAAAACCCACTGCTGTTGAGTTGGGTCTGGCTCATAGCAACCCTACAGGTCAGAGTTGAATTGCCCCATAGGGTTTCTAAGGAGCACCTGGTGGGTTTGAACTGCCGACCATTCAGTTAGCAGACATAGCATTTAACCTGATACACCACCAAGGTTTCAAAGATAAAGGAAATATTGAAAGGAAGATATTTTGATGACAGTCAGGACATCAAAGTTAATATGACCAAAGCTCTAATGGCCATTCTAGAAAAAGAGTTCCAAAATTGCTTTTAAAGGTGGATGGACTAGGCACTGACATTGGTGCGCAGATTCCCAAGGGGAGAGCTTCAAAGGTGACTATAGTGATATTCAGCAGCGAGGTATGTACCACTTTTTCTAGGATGAATTTGTGAACTTAATTGTTAGACTTCATATATATATATATATATATATATGCCAAGCCATATGTAATATATATGTTATATATATAAAACACACACATGCATGCACACACACATACCCGAGCGTGCGCGTGCGCGTGCACACACACACACACACACACAGACACACAATTTAGTTTTCGAGTGTCTAGTCTGGTCATTTGAGAGTTTGAGAATTGGATCCATAAAAATTCCAGTGCCGTGTCTGAAGGGTTAGAGCTATGAGGATGATGAGAAAAAGTTGGGGATGTTCCTGAGTCAGGGGAGCAGGCAGACTTTTTTTCTTACCCCTCTTCCCTTTGTTTTCCTCTCCATGTCTGGGAGAGTACCTTAAGGCTAGTGCATAATATGCCCCACATCTGGCTCATGCAGTACACGACTTTAGTGCCTGGTGTAAAGCAGAGGAGGGAGGGAGAAATGCTGGGGAAAGAGAAAGAAATCAGGCTTAAATATGCAAGAGTTCACAAAAGCTTAGCTTATGATGCTCAGGTGAAAGTCCTCTGCCATTCAATAGGTGCAGTTGTATGAAGTTCAGCTTCTCAGCTGAGAAAGATGTGTTCCATTCATGGCACTGCTGCTCTGTTTGGCCACTGGCCTCCATGCTAGACTAGCAGAAGCAAGTGCATCTGTAGGGTATAGATTTAAGTCTTGCCAAAGTACTTGCCTCTGAATTTGCTCTCCATTACCTGTTACCCGGTCTGATCTCTGTGCTTTCCCTCCTGATATTCGGGGCTCCTAGAATGTCCTATGAAATCCATTCAGTTGTTTTTCTGGCTCTTTTTGTTAGAGGGATCAGACAACACATGTGGCTACTCTGCTATCTTAGCCCTGACTCTTATTTTATATTTTTAAATATTGTGTAATAATATTTAACTTTGATTACTGAGTGTATAGGTATCCCATTAATGATGCGCTGGAGGTAAAAGCCTTGTCTGCATCCTCCTCAGACTGTTTCTGTTAACAAGTATGGCAAACACTTCCAGAAAGGTAAATGAGGTAGATAAAGTTTAAGGAAATCTCCATTCAGAAATTAAACTAGGAAACTATCTGTAAGATGCTAAAGAGACAAAGAAAGATAAAACTCAGTTTTCAAAAATCACCTAGGGTCATGGAGAAGTGGCAACAAAAATATCTTTAGCCAACCTTTTTTGCAAAACAATTACATTCACATCCATGTGTCCAAGAATGTCTGTGATACTTCTGTGCTTTTAAAAGAGAAAAGTAATATTTTATTCTCAAGTAACACAGTGATTCAAATTATTTTTCCAGTTAAGAGATTATTTTTAAAAGTGGGATTTATGAAAAATGACATCATTATTAAATATATATTTTTATCCTAACTAGTATTTTCCAGTTGCTTCATTACTTTTCAAAATTGCATCATGACTTCTTTAATCACAGTTTATTGTAGAAATACTGTGATTTTCTAAAGCTTTTTTTCTTGTTAAGTGTGCGAAGTTTAGGGCAGAAGTTAAATTGTGCCTACCTATTTATTTTGCTTTGTTAATTATCAAGGTTTTCACTGTCTATATTCATAACTCTTAAGAGTGGGTTTAGTTGGTGCTAAGATTTCCAGGCAGAAGCCTTTTCAAGTAATTCTAAGTACATATTGCATGACACATAACACCATGTTTCTGTTAATCACAATTACTACATACATCTCAAGATGAGATTTCTTAAGGTGCAGGTCTCTCTGTATTTGGAGTTCTTATTTCAGAGTTTCTTTGAGAAATTACTACTCAGTTGCATTGCAGTAAAGAAGTTATTTAATCAGAACAAGTTATTTCTCAATTATTGATCTCTATCAATCTATGATATTGTTACATCTACTCTGACCCTTTTCGCTGAAGAAAATCACAGAACTTCCACTGTAAGTAAATTTTCTAGTGATCTCTCATGCTATGATTGAGAAAAATGGGAAGAAATAGAGAATACTGATAAATTCTATATGGTTCTTTTCTTGTGACAATTCATCTATTTTGCTTCAGAGTGGATAATCTTCTCTTAGTTTCTGTACTGCTCTGAATTTAAACTCACTTAAAGAAGTTCCATTTTTGAACTTGCAGAGATGTGGTTCTGAATTGCCTCTATCCCAGGGAGGTGTTAACATCTGTCCTTGATCAAGCTCAAAATTAGATCAGTTAAGGGAGATGATGAAACAAGGTGAGTAGATGATAAGTTGATAGCAGGATTGAGGCCTTGGATGAAGGGAAGGAAAAGAGGAGGAACAATTAAGCAAAAATCCAAACTCAGGGTGTAAGGTTTACATGCCCAGGTCTCCTGCTCTCTGGTCTGGCCCAGAGTATTCACAGAGTCTGTCTTTATCCATCATGACTAGCCTGGCAGCTCCTCTTTGAGCCTCAGATCACACATGTGTATCACCTCTCCATGGAGAAACATCTGCATCTGGCTGGGTCCTCTTGATGAGCAGGCACATCCATCACCCCCCAGGGAAGGGTTTGCTGGAGTAGCCGTGATTAGGACCCAGCACAACAAGACAGAAGCCCTGCCGCTTGCTGGCCAGCTTGATGTGCTTTGTGGTAATAATCTCAAGGGATGTTTAAACCTGACCTTGTCAAAAAGAAGAAGGCTGTTTCTGCTGGGATGTCTGGGATTTTACTCACTTTCCCTGAGATTTTAATTTCAGAAGCTTTAAAGTTCATGGGTATTTTTTTTTTTTTTAAGCAATAAAATGCCAAGTCCTTAAATATGGCTCCAGGATACAGGAACACTGCCCCCGCCCCAAGAGTCTTGATTTAGTTGATCAACAAAATCCAGTCCAAATGCCCTGAACTTAATCTGAACTTCCCTCCACCACAGTCGCAAAATTTTCCACCCCTAACATCACAGCATTATAACTCTGCTCTGGCAACTGTGTCATTAGTGATTAGTAAAACACTGTAAAACAATGACATCATGTCTATAAAATAATCACAAAATATGCTAAATATTAATGACTAAGTTGCTGGATAGAATTTGAGCAGCACCAGTGGCAGCTATGTTCCCTTTATGTATTCTGATCTTCTGACATTTGAAGTTTGGTTTCTACCTCCTGGTCCTTGACTATTTTCTGCCCTTCCCCCCCCTTCCCCACTACTGTATCCCCCTTCTCTTTACTGACGGGTTTGTAAAAAGAAGACCTGTTAAGTTTCAAAATCACCCAGTTTGCCCTCTGATCCTTATTGGAAGCTTTACTTAATTTTCAACCCAAAGCGCAACTCTTCTGTAGAGTTGGACACTGCTCGAGTTTACAGACACTTCATAGTTCACCAGCAGCAGTAGATGTATGGAAATTTTAATGCACATACATCGTGCTGATGAGTGCAAATAAAAATCTGTCTTGCCTGTTTGGAGAGTGAAAACCAGGAATATAAATCAAAAAAGAGTGGAGAGTTAGAAGCTCACAAAGCAGTGGAATGTTAGAATTGGAATTTAGTCCAACACCTTCGCTGACTGACTTGAACATTTTAAAAACACAGTCAGCTTTTAAGCTGAAGCCAGAGTGAATTGTAAAGGAAATACCATCCATGTGGTGAACATCCAAAAATGCCCTGCACCTCTTGCTAACTCACTGGCTTTACTAAGCCTCTTGTTGCTGCTGAGTTGGCTATTAATTTTAAAATCTAGGTTTGGGGAAGAAAGGTATTTAAATAATTGAAAGGTAAATATGAAAAACATGGTCTCCTTTTATATGATTGTGATACTACTGTTTCATGTAGATAAATCACTTGGAGTATTTTTTTGTTTTTTCAAAGGAGTGGTCTAGCACTTATTTTCTAGTTCAACCTCTTTTTTTTCCTTTTTTTAAATTATGATTGAGTGAAAATGTACATTCCCATATAAATTTGCATGCCCGCCTACATGCAGCTCCCACTGCCTCCATGTCCAGTGACAGCACACTCTTCCTCTCTGCTCCATATGTGTCTTATACTCCCAACAATTTCTTATCTCTTCCTCTCCACCCACTCCCCCACCTCCAGTAAAAGGTCAGGAGGGCGACATCCTATAGATGCAAAGAACCATGAAGTGCACACATGATACAGTCACTCTGCATCACCAAGTCCAATCCATCCTTGTCTGAAGAGTTCCAGTTCAACCTTTGTTAACAGTGTTATATGAAACCATGACGTTTGGTACAACAGAGGCCCAGTAAAGGCAAGGGAAAGCCTCGTGAGTTGAACTGACAGGATGACCACGACAATGGACTCATAGATAACAACAACCATGCATATGGCTCAGTACTGGGCGATGTCGCGTTCTGTTATACCTAAGGTTGCCATGAGTCACAGCCAACTAGACAGCAACTAAATAACAGCAACAACATATAAAATAGACTTCAAGATCTCTCACAGCATTAAGGCAAAGATGGAGATCTCCAACCCCCGCTTATCACATAGCTACTCACTTGGTAGCTGAATATAAGCTTCCAGACACTAGATCATTTCTGATACACTACCCTATTCCTGAGAAAGGTAGATGCACAGCAAGTATTTGTTAGGATGAATGGATGCATCAGTGAGTGCTGCTCTTACCATATCTTGTTCAAAAAAAATATAAAATTTGGAAATTACTGTCTCCCTTGTCATCTTTGACCTATGGTGTGGCTTGGCACGGTGTTTGGACTTGCTTAAGCTGTCTGTAGACTCAGCCTACTCACCGTTATGTTCACCAAACACCAGGAAACAACACCTGAAACAGCCTTTTATCATTCCCTGGGAAGGTGATGATCTCTAGACTCTTGTGCTACTTCCACATCAGTGCGTTCTGCCACAGAGCTCCTTGAACTACATGGCAAATTTAATGAGGTTAATAGATTTTGAGATTCCAAATTAACCATCTGCAAAGACCCCAAACTGGGAAACAAACCTCTGTAACAAGCCTTTTCTTCAGTGGCCCACTTACAACCAGAAGTTTTTCATGAAACCTGTAGGTAACCTTTTCCTTTTTTGTGCCTCCATTTAATCAGATTGCATGGGACCTTTGGGAGTCTGGTACTTGTATTTTGAGAAGAAAGGATAAAAACCACACATTTTCGGCATATAGTCTTTGGAGGTATATGAAAATCCTCTTGAATGCTGTTGTCTTTTCTCACTGAAAACATCAAGTCTGTTTTCTATATAAATAGGCATTTTCTTTTATCTGGTGATATCGTTTTATGTTCTAACCTTATGGTTTAAGAATTTGATTTTTTTGAAATTCTTTTTTAAACATAGCCTGATTATTTGAAACAATCCCACTCAAGCTGGAAAAGAATTGTTAGAGATCTTTCTTTCAAATAAGGAGGAAAACAAATATGCAAATAATTTTTCTTCAATGTATGATTTGTGGTAGCAAGTCTCACACAGTTTCTGTGGGTAAAGCATTATCTGCTTTTGACAGATAATTACTTGTGAGTGTCTATTCTGTATGGTATTTGCATAGTATCTCTTAACTAGGCTACCAACTTAAGAATGATTTCAACATTTGGAGAAAAATAACAACATTACATTTGTTTTATATCTTAAAATGAAAATGAATCAGATACAGTATGATAGGACTGTAACCAGAAGGTCAAATGGTCTGTATTTGTGAACCAAGTTTGTTGATTTGTGATGAAATTACAGAGAAAAAGACATTAGCTATTTTTGTCACCAAGTTCCTAAAGTTCCTATATTGCTCCTATTTTGCTTCTTGACCTTCTACCCCCCGTTCTCTGGGAAACTCTCTTGTATGTCATTAAGTTGCCTCATATGGCTGAGATCAGCCAACTTTTAATGTAAAGGGCCAGAAGGAATGCATTGGCCTGTTTCTGTGCCTGTATTTGTTTGAAGAATGTTGTTGTGGTTTGCTGCCTTGGAGTTTTCCTAGCTCACGGTGACCAAGCGTACCACGGAACAACATACTGCTAAGTTTATGATCCATAGAGTTTTCATTAACTCACTTTTGGAAGTAGATAGCCAGGCCTTTCTTCCTTGTCTTCTTAGTCTGTAAGCTTTGCTGAGACCTGGTTAGTACTACAGCAGTGTGCAAGCCCCTACAACTGGATGAGTGATGGCTGCACATGAGGTTCATTGTTCAGCTCCCCAAATGCACTGCTTCCTTAGGTGTCCATTTCCACTGTCCTATAGTTGGAAACGCTGGTGGTATAGTGGCTAAGTGCTGTGGTTTGCTAACCAAAAGGTCAGCAGTTCAAATCCACCAGGCACTCCTTGGAAACTCTGCAGAGGCAGTTCGACTATGTCCTTTATAGTGTGACTATGGGTTGGAATCAACTCGAAGACAGTGAGTTTGGTTTAGATTTTTGGTAGTTGCTTTCTGCATGAGGCTGTCTTCAATAGATAGAGAAGAAAAGGTCTTGATGGAACAATTTCAGCATTAGGTATGTCCTCCTTTTCTAGTTTTCCTTAGATTTACAGTCTTGCAGCAGAGAGAGGATCTCGGTACTTACATTACATTTCTTAACTCTGCCCATATTCTGACAGTCAGGTTCTCCTGGCTTCTGAAGGGAAGTCCCAGCAGCACGATCTTTCTCTTGGTTGCTGGAGATTTCTCCCAGATCCTAGTGTAACTTTGACTTTGGGCCTTCATTTTTCAGTCAGGGGATTAGAAATGTGTATGTACTCTCTATCTTTCTGGAAATTCTAAGCAGATTTTAATGTATAACTAAAAAAAAAAGGAAACACACTAAACAAAACCCATTGTTGTTGAAACATTCTGACTCATAGTGACCCTATAGGACACAGTAGAACTTCCCCCAGAGAGTTTCCAAGGACCACCTAGTGGATTTGAACTGCAACCCTTAGCAGCCACAGTACTTAACCACTATGCAGCCAGTATTTCCTATGAACAGATAAGGCAAATTGAAGAGAAACCTGATTACCTGGAAGCATGAAAATGTAATCCTGGATTTCACTAAGCCAGATCCCTGGGAGAACACTGCATATGATTCAGCTTAGTTTAAAGGGATTAATACCAAGTTTGGTTATGAAGAAAATAAAGGTAAAGAATAAGTAAAGGAACTTACCCAAGGTCACAAGTTACTGTCAGAGACTTCACTAGACCCTAGATGAAGTGGGCCTTAGTTTCCTAGTGCTGTCATAAAAAAAACAAAAACAAAAACAAACAAACAAAAAAACCACTACAAGTGCATGACCCTAAAGAACAGTGTGTTACTGTCTCGTGATTTTGGAGGCTAGAAGTCCAAACCAGGGCATAAGTTCTAAGAGAGTATTTCTTCTTGTTGGTAGCCCCAGGTGTTTGTTGGCATTCCTTGACTCCAGATGTTTCTATACATGGCCTTCCCCTGCCATGTGTGTCTGTATCTTCTCTGCCCTTTTTGTAAGAGTTTTGCCTAGGGATTAGGTTGAGGGCCCATCCTACTCTGGTATGATTGCATTAATGTAAAAAGAAAACCCTGATTTCCAAACCATGTCAAAATAACAGGCACCAAACCCAGTGTCATTAAGTCGATTCTGACTCATAGCAACCCTACAGGCTAGAGTAGAATTCCCGTGTAGAGTTCCCAAGGAGCCTGGAGGGTTTGAACTGCCAACCTGTTGGTTAGCAGCCATAGCTCTTAAGTACTATGCCACTAGGATTTCCATTTATAGGCAGACAGATGGGGAATTCCATATACATTTTTGAGGAACATAATTCAATCCACGACCAACCAGATTCTACTTTATTAGCTCTCCTAAGTTACCCTAGCGTCTAAAATTTGAGTGAATTATCTTTGATGTGTCTATTCAAGAAATATCTTTTGTCTCACGTATCTTTGTGTGTTCTCACAGAGTCAAACTGGGCCATAACTACTGCTCAAAAGAATGTTTGTTGAGGAATTTAGATAGGCCATGAATGTTTCCTAACCCCCAACATTTTGTACTCCTTTGTTTGTGCTGTATACCTGTGTCTAGGCAAGACCTTAGGCTTCTTTATTATCCCCAACAGCTTTCTCCACAATAGGAACTGTCAAGGTCAATTATGTGTCACTTAGGTGTTTTAATCTTTGCATAGAAATGTTATTTTTTCTTGCCATCCTGGAAGAATTTCACAAGCATTTCGGTAACTGACTAAATGATTGCAGAATTGGTGAGTTTCTGCCAAATTGTGTTTAATAATAACAACATAAATAGATAGCACTCATTCTAAAGTCATGTGGGAGCAGGTTCAGGCAGAGAACAAAGCATGACGCGTGAATTGGCCATCTCACGCAGTTCTCACAACACTGGCTCCATTGTCAGCAGTAATAAAACCTGAGGAAAGGCCTTGGCAAGCTTACTGTACATTTATTTGTTTTTGAGCTTTGATAATATGTTGGCTGTGATGTGATCTTTACTCTTCTGAGAGATGTAAAATGCAGCTTATTTTTAAAAGCCATTGCCAATGATGGACAGATACTTTTTCCAATAGCACCCAGCAATCTGAGTGCCTCATGCCATTCTCTGCTTGCTCACTTTTCCATGAATAAGTTACCATGTAAAGACTGCAGGTTTGGACTTATTTGAACTTGTTATATAACCCCAGGTTAGTGAGGGATGTCTTGGAAGGCTAGAGAGAACTGCTGTGTCTCTAATAAATGAATTCTGCTTCATTTCTTGGTTTTGCTCGTACTACTCGTGATGACCAAATCACTTTAGCTTGATGTTCACGCATCTGATAGAACAGCCTTCCCAAGTTTATCCCGAGGTATTTGTCCTTCAGTTCAGCTTATTGTGGTGTTTTCTCTGGTTACAGAAGATTTGATGTGCAATTTTGTTCCTAAACTGGGCACTATCAAGATATCTAGTTTTTAAATAACATTCAGACGCTGAACTTTTTAAAGTAGGAGTAGGATACTGCTTACATGCCTTTATCAGAACTGCTTCCTCAGGAAACGGCCCCCAAAGTCCCAGAGAAGTTGCATTTTTGGAGATGTGTCTGTGTAAACCTGGGTAATTTGTGGGTCACAGGCAATTCCTCTTTTCATTGGTTTTCACTTAGATCATATTTATTTGTCACCTTTGGTTTGTATCACCTATGCTGAGGGGTGATGAGTTGACTGGGGAAGAAAGAGAAGCAATAATTTTGGAGAGTGCACATTACTTAGAGGGAGACACCAAAAACCAAACCAGTTATGGTCAAGTCAACCCTGACTCCTAGGGACCTGATGTGTGTCAGAGGAAAACTGTGCCATAAGGTTTTCAGCAGCTGTGGCCTTTCAGATGTAAATCATGAGCCCTTTCTTCCAGGTACCACTGGGTGGACTCTCACTGACATTTTTTGCATTAGCAGCCAAGCCATAACTACTTGTTCCACCCAAGAACTCCTAAGAGAAACCAAGCATTGGGGAAATTTAACCCGAACAAAATGAGGTATGAGGATCTTTAGAGAGTGCAAAGAGAGGACAGATAGTTTTAAGAATATGCATTTGTCTTGATGGCCTTTCTTCAGAAGGCAGGAAGATCTGTATCAGTGGCAACAATATTTTCCTAGGCTAGTAAAGTGTTTGAGACAACTTTGAATTTGAATGCTTTCAGGTAAAACAGTAGTATTTCCTTTAGCATAAAGCTTAGATTCTAAAAATTTAGGGGTCTAGGAACACAAACCTATGCATATGTCACTTAATAGGTAGAGCTATGTCACTTGAAGTGGTGTGAGAGTTTCAGTCAGTATGTGTATTTGCTGAGAAAATCTTTGCAGATTTAGGTAAATCAAAACAAATGGTATATTTGATGTTCAGGGACTCAAACTTCTGAAGGCCGATGAAAGAAATTGACAAGTACATGGTTGTATTCATCTCCCAGAGTACAGCCCTTTGACTACAGGCCACGTTTCTTCTGTTCTCTATGCTCCTCTACAATGTCCTTCATGTCTATCTTTCCACAGACCTGGTTTTCCCGACATATTTCTGTCCTTTATCATAAAGATTTAATATAACACTTTCTTAAAAAAATATATTAAATGCAAACAAAATTTCAATAAATTCGATCTACTTTTAATTTCCTAAAATGTACTAGGAAGCTAAAAGAGCTTGACCAGTAGTAATATTCACTGCCTTTCAAGCCCAAAGTGTCCATTTTCACACGTAAGCACCCAGATTTTCACTTGCTATAAGTTGCATCAGGGCAGGGACTATGGGTCTGGTTCAGCTTTTCAAATCTCTACCACCTCATTGTAGAACACAATAAATAATTTATATCTGTGGAATGAATAAATGAATGCACAAATAAATTAATGCATGAGATCTCACTTTTAGTGTTTGATCTCTTGCAGTTTATGACTTGGACCAATTTGTTAAGATGGAAAATTCCCTTAAGAGTAGTAAAATTTGAGTTCTCATAATGTTTACAACTTCCTGGAGATAAAAAGTTGAGGTGGAAGGGCAAATATTGTATGAGACTCCTATGATAAGAACTCCAAAACAGATTTATGCATAGAAGAAAAGACTCTTTGATGGCTGCAAGGGAGGGGAGGAAGGCAGGATGAGAAGGGAGGGTTTAGATTAGATAGTTGACAGAAATTTGGTTGGGTGAAATCGGTGACAGCACACATTAGAAAGAACAATATTAAGTGGACTTCAACCTAACTTGAATACTTCTTCCATCTTAACCCAATATTGCAAAGACAGAGTAGCTGGGACAGGGAACCAGGGATCATGCTCTTAGGCGAAGTCAAGGCCAATTGGCACAACTAGCGTTTTGCTAAGAGGGCTCTCTGTACCTTACAGTGGTGAGTGGCATCTGGGGTCTTAATAGCTGCCAAACTGCCATCTGATGGTACAACAAATGGTCCTAACTCAGCAGGAATGGGTCATCACCAAGGACCAAAACAACATGGTGGAAAGAGAACCCGGAGGACAGAGAGACCCACATGAGTTGGTGTCTACATCTACTTGTGGAAGAACCAGATGGTGCCTCGCCACCACCAGTGATAGCCGTGATGGAGCTCACAAAGTTGAGTCCCACTGGCAACACAAGAATAAAAAGGGATGCACCCTGAGATCTACAGTAAAAGACCACAATTGATGGTCCAGGGGCTTTGGGATTCCCCTGGGAGCATGGCCCCTGGCCTTGATGCTGCCCCTGCCCATAAATCATAATGAAGTTCCACTCTTTGGACAGGAATGGATTGGACTTAGTGATGCAGAGTGACCATATCTTGGGTGCACTGTGTATGGTTCTATGCATCTATAAGATATCATCCACCTGAACTCTTACTGGAGGAAGGGGAGTGGGTGGAAAGGAGACTGTTGGGAGGTTGGGACATGTATGTAGCAGAGAGGTAGAATGTGCTGTCACTGGGCAGGGAGAGCAGTGGAAGCTGCATATAGATGGGCATGCAAATTTATATGGGAATGTATATTTTCATTCAATCATAATAAAAAAAGACTGAGGTTGAAGGGCATTAAACATTTGATTAAAAGAAGCTAAGAACGCTGATACTGGGGTAGAAAAGAAAAGAGAGAAGAAAGCAAATCCTGAAATTCTTGAAAACTATTTCATCTGAGGATGATCTTAATGTATTCCTAGTGCATTGTAGAAACTCCATTAATGTTGCATGAATGAATGAATAAACTTGTATGTAAATAAACATTTATATTAGCAAATTATGATTAAATCTTCTGTCTGGAGTTATCACAACACATCTGCATAAATCATGGAACAGAAGAAATTTTCTTTCATGGCCAGCCCACCATCACAGTCATGAAAGTTGCCACTCAGCCAGTTTTTCTGGTTTAGAGAAAAAAAAAAAAGCCAGCCAGATGTTGTGACAACAGGTTTTTCTGATCCATCTTGAGAATGGATTAGACTCATTCTATACCAACTGTCAGCTGAGGGTGTGTATACAATGCCTTTTGGGGTACAAACAGATATGCATGTATTACAGACTTCCTTGTTGAAAGTGAAGATAACTTGAAATACCTACTGATAAAGATCAAAGACAACAGCTCTCATATGGATTATACCGCAACATAATGAAAGTAAAAATCCTCATGACTGGTCCAACAAACAACATCATGATAAAGAGAGAAAATATCTAAATTGCCAAAGATTTAATTTTACAGGAATCAGCTATCGATGTTCACAGAAGAAGCAGTCAAGAAATCAAAGAATGTATTCCACTGGATAAAACTATTGCAAAAGACCTCTCTCTAAACCTTAAAAACAAAGATGTGACTCTGACTAAGGGGTGCTTGACCCAAGGCATGATCTTTTCAATCTCATCACATATATATAAAAGCTGGACAATTAAAAAAAGAAGAAAAACAATTGACACATGTGAATTATGATGTTGGCCAAGAACACGGAACATAGCATAGACTGTCAGAAGAATGAAAAATCTGTCTTGGAAGAAGTACAGAGAGAATACTCCTAAAAAGCAAAAAAGAGGAAGACTCTCAAAGAGGCAGATTGATCCACTGGCTGAAAAATGAATTGAAACACACCTACTGTTGTGAGGATGGCACAGGACCAGGTAACATGGGGTCACTGAGTCAGAATCAGCTCAGCAGCTCCTAACAACAACAATTTTATCTCCTGGTATTAATTGCCTCCTAACTGGTTTCGTTGCATGTCTCCAGTCATCCTTTAATTCATTTTTTATGTTAAAGTTGAAGTTTTTAAAATAAGTTTTATTGATATTCACACATCATAAAATTAATTCATATAAAGTGTATAATTCAGTGGTTTTCAGTATATTTACAGAGTGATGAAACCATAAACACAATCAATTTTAGAACATTTTTGTCACCCAGAGAGAAACATTTTGCCTATTAGCAGTCACTCCCTATTTCCCTCCAAATCTTCCAATTTCTGGAAATCATTTGATTTACTTTTTGTCTCTGGACACTCTACGCATTTCATATAAATGGAACCGTACAATATATGGTTGTTCATGACTTTCTTCTTTCACTCAGCATACTGTGTTCAAGGTTCATGGGTGTTGTAGCAGGTATTTCATCTTTTTATAGCTGAATAATACTGCATTGTGTTGATATGCTACATTTGTTTATTCATTCATCAGTTGATGAAATGAGTGAGTGAATGAGTGTCAAGGAAGTTTTTATGTAAAAATTCATTTAATCACCTCACTTAAATTTTCAATTCTAGGTACATAATATTCTCTCCAATTTAGAAGTGAGCTTAGTTTGTCCTAGTTAAAATAACTACTCATGGTAGAACCAGGATTCAAAATCAAGCCTCTTCTACTACATAATCTATGCTTTCGTCAAAACTATTGTGCTATTTTATCCAATTGAAATGAATCTGCACTGTAATTAAAGACAGCTCATAGTAGAATAAATTGACCAAGGTAGCTAGAAGGGGAAATTTTTGTAGTCCATGAGAGATATTTGATGCACTATCAACCAGGTGCCATAACCTTATCCAAGGTAATGGCAGAATTTAGGTTAGAAAGTAAGGATAGGAGTCATTTCCCTGCCTCCCAAAAGGAAGTAAGAAAGTAAAGAGGACTCAGAGGTTGCCAGATGAGAATGGATAGAGGTTAGTGTAATTGAATAGCACAGAAAGCCAAGGAAGATGTGTGGGTGGAAAACAAGTAGAGGTCTCATTGAAAGCAGGGGAAAACCTACCTGTCTTTCTCTTCTCAGAATACTAAGGTGTGAGAAGATAAGCTGAAACCCTAGAAACTGGTTCAAAAAAATCATTGCCATCAAGTTGATTCTAATTCATAACTACCCTATAGAATAGAGTAGAACTGGCCCATAGACTTTCCAAGGAGTGCCTGGTGGATTTGAAGTGCCAACCTTTTAGCAGCTAAAGTACTTAAGCACAACACCACCAGTATTTCCAAGTTAAATTAAGGAGATGAAGGAAGGCTGTAAATGAGATTACATATAAATGGTAGGTCACCACCTCTTCAAGACCAGTTCCCAGAGGCATGATAGAAGGGTTTGGGCAATGAGGTAAGACTAGAGGTTCTTAGAGAAGACTGTCTGGTGACCAAAGATTAGAGTTCAGGTGATTTACATCTTAATGATCTACTTGTGGTTGCTGAATGAAGAGTACTGGCCAGAGGATTTAATTTTTTCCTTAGAGTGATGAGAGTTCCAGTATTTGCAGTTTGCATTTACTAGAACTGAGGTGCTATAATTCCAGGAACTTCTAGAATCCAGCCTGGGATAATAGTGCTCCAGTGGGCATGGACAGCACATAAATCGTAGGGAGGTGTGGTAACTGAAGTGACTGCAATCCTACACATGCCATGGGGGTGGGTGAGATTAGTGTAAATTCACTTGGGTCAATGCTGGTGTGGAGAAACCGAAAGCTACATGAAATCAAATATCTTCAAGACAAGTGGCTAATTAAGTGCTTTTTAGGGTGCAGAGAAAAGGTCTAAGAGATAAACAAGGAGATGAGGCAAAAAGCAGCAGAGCAAAATGACAAATTAAACAAACTGCAAAAAAGGATTGAGTGACAAACAGAAATTCAGAAAATTAATAAAAAAATTACAAAGTTAGGCTACTCAATGGAAAGTTAAAGGAAATGAATTAAGGCAATGGAAGCCAACATTAGTGAGACTAAGGATAAAGCACAATGTCAACATTGTTGAGAAAAAATCAGATAATTAAAAAAAAAGAGAGAGAGAGACAGTAAGAATTATGTGGAAGACTATAAAGAAGAATAATCTACAAGTGACTGCAGTACCAGGAAGGGAGAAGGAGGACTAATGGAGAACACAGAGAGAATTGTTGAAGATTTACTACTTCCCTGATATCACCTAAGATGAGAAGATATCTCTCCAGGATGATCCTAAAAGAAAGACACCATGGCATATTATAATCAAACTTGCCAAGATTAAAGTGGCTAAGGATAAACAAAAAGTAACTTACAAAGTAGACTTGTTAACATTAAACTCAGACTACTTGGCAGAGACCATCCTGGCAAGAAGGCATTGGGATGACATATACAGAGCCCTGAAGGGAAATATTTAACAACCATGAATTATATATTTAGCAAAATTGTCTCTCAAATATGATGGCAAAATTAGGATATTTCCAGATAAACACAAGTTTAGGGAATTTTCAAAAACCAAACTGAAATTACAAGAAATACTAAAGGGAGTCCTTTGGTTAGAAAATCAGTAACATCAGAAAACAACCCATGAGCAGAATGTAGAACAGAGCACATGTATATCATTACAAACAGAAGAATCACAAAAATAATCATAAGCAAAACACAGAAAATAAGGAAACAGAGATGTTATGTAAATATTATAACAAAACAGAGGAACTCAAAAGAAAATGTAGTCATACATCTTTCATATGAAGAGGTCAAGGTGATCTAAAGAAGTCAAAGACAGCTTTAAATTTAGACAAGATAAGGGTAAATATTAAGGTAACACAAAAGAAACTATCATTTCTATGCATCATAATTGAATTGCAAACAAGAAAAACATGAAGTGGCAGCAAATAAAAAACCACCAACGTTGAAAACACGGAAAAGGAAATACACACAGCACAGAAAATTATATGGAACAAAGGAATTGCCTACAACACCCAAAAAAGACATCAAAATGAGAGCAATAAGCTCATACCTGTCAATAATCACTCCGAAAATAAATGGACTAAATGCACCAATAAAGAGATGGAGAATAGCAGACTAGATTAAAAAAACTTGATCTATCTATATGCTGCCTATAGGAAATATACCTTAGACACCAAAGACACAGCCAAACTACAACCCAAAGAGTGGAAAAGATATACATCAAGCTACCAACATTCAAATAAGAGGAGGAATAGCAATGTTAATCTCTGATAAAATAGACTTTAAAATCCACCATATTGGAAATGTAAGGGCGTTATATAATGATTGCCAAAAAGCCAAGTGCCGTCAAGTTGGATCCGACTCATGGTGATATTTCAGGAGGACATAACGATATTAAATATTTAATATGTAAATATATAAAGCATATATTTTTTACAGAAAAATCTGTACAACATATACTAACTGCATTGAAAACAGAAGTAGAAAAAGCTATAATAATAGTAGGAGACCTTAACACACCATTTTCAGTGAAAGACAGCACATCTAGAAAAAAACTTGAAAAAGACAAGGAAGATCTAAATGCCACAGTCAACCAACTTGATTTCATAGGCATATACAGAACACTCCAGCTAAAAGCAGCCAAGCATACTTTCTTTTCAAAAGCACATGGAACATTCTTCAAAACTGACCATGTATTAGGCCACAAAGCAACCTTGAACAAAATTCAAAATATTGAAATACTACAAAGCATCTTTTAAGACCATGAAGCTGTAAAAGTAGAATCAACAACAGAAAAAAGAAAGAAAAAAAATTAAACACATGGAAAGTAAACAACAGTTTGCTCAGAAACAACTGGGTTATAGAAGAGATCAAGGATGGAATAAAGAAATTCATAGATTCTGATGAGAATGAAAACACATCCTCCCGAAACCTATGGGACACAGCAAAACCAGTGCTAAGAGGTCAGTTTATCTCAATAAATGCACGCATTGAAAAAGAAGAAAGGATCCAAATGAAAGAAATAACCCTACAACTCAGACAAGTGGAAAGAGAGCAGCAAAAAATTCCTTGAGTACCAGAAGAAAGCAGAAAAAATAAGAGCAGAACTAAATGAACTGGGGAATGGAAAAATGACTGAAACAGTTAATAAGACCGAAAGCTGTTTTTTGACAAGATTAAGAAAATAGACAAACTGCTGGCCAAATAAAACACAGGAGAGGAAGCAAATAACTCAAGTAAGAAATAAGATGGACTGTATTACAACAAACCCAATCAAAACTAAAAGAATCATAACAGATATTGCACACACACTCTGTCACACACACACCCCTACTGGAACTAATAGAAGAGTTCAGCATACTATCAGAACACAAAAATAAACATAAAGAAGTTAGTTGGAATCCTTTGCATCAATGAAGAGACCATCACAGAGGAAATCACTAAATCAATATCATTTACAATCACCCCCAAGAAGATAAAACACTCAGAAATAAATCTAACCACAGAAATGAAAGACCCTTACAAAATAAAAACTATAAGATTCTACTGCAAGAAACTAAGCACGATCTAAGTAAATGGAGAAAACTACTTTGCTCATGGATAGCAAGACTTAACATCTTTAAAATGTCTGTTCTACTCAAAGCAATCTATAGTTATGATGTAATCCTGATACAAATTCCAAAGGCATTTTTTAATGAGATGGAGGAATAGATCACCAACTTCATACGGAAAGGGAAGAAACCTCAGATAAATAGAGCATTACTCAAGAGGAAAAACAAAGTGGGAGTCCTCATAGTATCTGAATTTAGAACCTATTACATTGTGCTGCAGTAGTCAATACAGGCTGTTGCTGGTACAAAAATAAATAGATAGACCAATGGAACGGAACTGAGAATCTAGATATAACATCATCTGCCTATGAGCAGCAGATATTTGACAAAGGTCCAAAGGCCATGAACTGGGGAAAAAACTCTTTAACCAACAGTGTTGGTATAACTGGATACCCATCTGCAGGAAAAAAAAAAAAAGAAAAAGAAAAAGAAACAAGTCCCGTGTATCACCATGTACTAAAACTATCTGTAAATAGGTCAAAGACCTAAATATAAAACTGGAAACTATAAAGATCATGAAAAAAGAAAAAAAAAAAAAAAACAGGGAGAATGCTGTGAGCCCTAATACACAGCATAAACAGGCTACAAAATATTACTAACAGTGCACAAACACCAAAATAGAAAATAGGTAACCGGGAAATCCTAAAATTGGACAAAGACTTCACTGAAAGAGTAAAATGACTACCTACAGACTGGGAAAGAATTTTTTGGCTACTGTGAGTCTGACTGGCGTCTAATCTCCATAATCTACAAGGTACTGCAAAACCTCAACAAGTAAAAGACAAATAAACCAGCTGAACAGTGGGCAAAGGATATGAACAGACACTTCACCAAAGAAGACATCCAATCAGCTAAAAGATAGATGAGGAAATGCTCACAATCATTAGTCATTAGAGAAATCCAAATTAAAACTATGATGAGGTACCATCTCAGCCCAACAAGGCTGGCATTAATCAAAAAATAATAATAATAAATGTTAGAGAAGTTGTGAAGAGACTGAAACCCTTCTGCCCTGCTGGTAGGAATGTAAAATGGTACAACCACTTAGTAAATCTATTTGGTGCTTTCTTAAAAAGCTACAAATAGAAATATGATAGGATCTAGCAATCTCATTTCTTGGAATATATCCTGGAAAAATAAAGGGCTGTCACATGAACAGCTATATGCACACCAATGTTTATTTTAGCACTGTCCACAATAACAAAAAGATGGAATCAACAGGTGCCCATCAACAGATGAATGGATAAACAAACTGTGGTATATTCTTACAATGGAATATTATGCAATGGTGAAGAACAACAATGATCTTAAGAAACACAACATGGAGTCACCTGGAAGACATTATGTTGAGTGAAATCAGTCAGCTGCAAAAGGACAAATATTGTATGAAACCACTATTATAAGGATTTAAGAAAAGGTTTAAACACAGAAGAAAATAGTCTTTGATGGTTACCAGGAGGAAGGAGGTAGAGGAATATTTATCAATTTGATATACATAGGAATTTGGCTAGGTGAAGTGAGTGACAGCACGCAGCAGAAAGGCTGCTAAAATGTTTCCCAAATACAACCCAACGTTTTGAACGACAGAGCAGCAGGGACAGGGGTCTGAGGACCATGGCTTTAGGGGACTTCTTGGCTAGTTTGCATGATCCGACTCATGGTGACCCTAGGGTTGCCATAAGTCGGATCCAACTCAATGGCACTTGGGTTGGCTGGCTAGTTTGCATAACTAAGGTTTTTTTTTTTTTTTTTTTTAAGAAAATATTCTGCATCCCCCTTGATGAGTGGTCTCTATGTCTCAGAAGCTAGTAAGCTGCCATCTAAGTGGCATCAATTGGTCCCTGTCCACCTGGAGCAGAGGAGAATGAAGGACATCAAAGACGTGTGGAAAATACTAGCCTAGGAGACAGAAGGGGTCCTGTGTTCTGAGACTACATCAGTACGGGACCAGAAGAACTGGTTGGTGCCTGGCCACCATCAGCGACTGCTCTGACAGAGAACACAACATAAAGTCCCTGACGTAGTGAGAGAAAAATGGACATGCAGACCCACAACTCTATTAAAACACCTGATAGTCTATCATATTGGAGGGTCCCCTGAGGACATTACCCCAGATTCTCTTTTAGCCCTGAGTTTAAGACAGTACTGAAGGTGACTCTCCAGTCAAAGATTAGACTGGACTGCAGGAGTCAGAAACCACTGATGGCAGTGCGTTTGGTTGGGTTTTGGTTTATAAAACACATAAGGCTGGCAAAGAATGTGCTTCTTGGCTGAATACATACATGAAACTATCTGAGCAGCCCTTGTCCAGAGGCAAGATGAGAAAGCAGAGGGGGACAGGAGCTGGTTGAATGGTTTCAGGAACATAGTGTGGAACCAAACCAAACCCAACCCACTTCCATCGAGTTGGGTCCGACTCATATTGATCCTGTAAGTCAGAGTAGAACTGCTGCGTAGAGTTTTCAATGAGTACCTGGTGGATTGAACTGCTGACCTTTTGGTTAGAAGATGTAGCATTTAACCCACCAGGGTTTCCACAGTGCAGAAAGTAGGAGTATTGTCACAGGGTATGGAGAGCAGCTGGAGTTGCACAGCCATGTGGGTGAGGGGTTTTATAAAGCAAATTGACTTGGATTGTAACCTGTCATTTTAAATCACAATAATATATGCACGTGTGTGTGTGTATATATATATATATATACACATATATACATTTAAAAAGAGAGGTTTTTATTTGGTCAGTATATGTGCTCTGTATAAGTGATAATCTCTGTACTCCTTTCAAGGTGAAAAGAAAGCTAATAATAGTCTTCAAATATTTGGGAAAATAAGCAGACAATTCTCTTTGTTCCTTCCCTTGCGAGTCATTATACACCACACAGGGTTATACAGTAGAAAAAACTTCATTCCCCAATCCCATAATAAGATGAAGACAAATTCTCCTGTTACTAGTTAAACACAAAGAGTGCTTATCCCTGTGAGTTTATGATCAACAGAGTAGGTCCTAGAATAGTTTAAAATTGAGCTCATGTCTACAGATCCCAGCATCAAATACTGCTGTCAGGGTTTTAGTGGTAGAAGCAAGGAAAAGTTTTCGCCAGGTCCCCTATTTGATCATGGCATCCAACTGCAAATTTCCTGGTCTTTGTTTCTTTGTTTATTTCCCCCAATATATTGTTTTTATGTCTTGTAAAAACTTGTTTAAGCCTCAATTCTAGGCACAGTGCTTCTTTAGTCTGAAGTCTCATGAGTTGATAATGTTACAGTATTGTAAAAAGTCTCATAAAGGATAGTATATCTAGTCTTGAATTTTAAAGGAAGTGATTACAAGTATATTTGAATAGGCCTACAATGAATTTGGATATGAAATATTTACTTCATAGTTAGTTCAAATAGTTTTTTGTGCACATACAGCAAGAGTTGTTGCACTGTGCATAAAGTATTCCTGGAAGAAAGTGCCAGCTTAGCTATTTTTCTGCCAGTGGAATAAAAAAGACAAGACTAGAAATTTAACTTTTAAGGCATCAAAAATCATAAGCGTTTGAATTTTTTGTTCTCAGAAGTTGCAAAGCTGAAGTATTCTTTCCAATTAAAACAGTAATTAGTAACAGCCTAACTTATTATTTTTGCATTTAAATCACACCAAATGGCAAGCTGGGGGGGGGGAGACAGGAAATAAACATTCATGCAAACTATTTTAAAAGGCAAAGTACTGTGTTTCTCACTTCTTTTCCATTAAAATTTTATTATCAGTTTCCATTATCTCTAGCTGACTTTTTTCCAAGTCCAGTGAGCTAAATTCACTTGCCATTAGTCCTGCTCCTGTGCTTGACGACTTCTTGACACCATGCTAGAATGTGGACACAAGACATTAGCAACGTGCTCCCTAATCAGCCTAATTGACCCTTAGTAATAACTATAGTGTATTGAAAACACTTGATAAATGGCCCTCATTTTGCCTTTTGTATTTGTTGAAGAGCTAGTAAACCTGGTCACAGGTAAGGTTGACCTGCAACCTGGCCCACTCCCTCAATTCATGTTTCCAGCAGCAAGCAATCTAAACATTCAGATGAAGTAATTACCCAAGGTGCTCTGGAGTTATATCATCATCTCTGTCTGCTCTGGTCTTGCTCTCCAGCCTGGGGCCAGTGGATCACCAGCAGCTTCAGAAATGACCCTTGTGTTTGACCTTTCTTTACGATGTTCTGTTTGCACAAAATGTCCATTTTAAATTTTCCCCTCATGTGTTGGCTTCTTTTCATTTCCCCACTCTTCTCTTCCTAATTTTCATCTTTCACCTGAGTCTTCTGATGTCCCACTTTCATGATAAACTATTTTCTCTGTGTCACAAGCTGTTCACAGAGTTTTCCATCCATTTTTTCTTCTTAAGAAAATACTGGCCCTACCCTGAAATTTTTCATTTTCTGTTGCTCTCTTAAGTGAGTTTCCTGATATGCAAACAAACAAACAAACAAAACACAAGAAGGACTGGTATTTCTTGACTTCATCAATGCTGCTTACGAACACATTTTTTTTTTTTTTTTGTATCTTTATGGAAAACTGCTTTTCCTCTTTGTTTGTATCACGGGACTTACCAGTCTCTGCTCTTCCTTCTGTTGCTACAATGAAGCTATCCACATCTTGGTCATTATCCTGCCATTAACATAGACATTAGTACCCATGTCACAATCACCATGTAGAGGCCAAGCTGTACCACCACATCGAGCGATTTCAATATGCACATGGCTAATGGAAACCCTGGTAGCATAGTGGTTAAGTGCCACATCTGGTAACCAAAAGGCTGGCTGTTCAAATCTGCCAGGAGCTTCTTGGAAACTCTACAGGGCAGTTGTACTCTGTCCTAGAGGGTTTGTATGAGTTGGAATCTACTCAAAGGCAGTGGCTTTTTTCGGGGGGAGGGCTATTTCTACCAATGCTGAAGCTTCAAGCACCTTTGATTATCTCTGTATCTGTTGACCATCATTTTTGCCTAATTTCAGCCACTTATACTCTAGACTCAATGTCAGAGAGTGTAAACTCTCCCATGTCTATTTCTCATCCTTTGACCAGCAATTTTTGTCAGTTTTGACTTATGGTGAGTCTACGTGTGTCAGAGAAGAACTGTGCTTCTTAAAATTTTCTGTGACTGACTTTTCAGAAGTTGCTTGCCAGGCCTTGCTTTAGTGGTGGTCTGAGTGAACTTGAACCACCAACATTTTGGTTGGCAGCAAGCAGAGCATACTAATTGTTTACACTTCCACTCTTTCTATTCTTTTAGTTCTCTCTTAACTTTATGTTCACTGTATCTGCTCATTGTTCTTTTAAAGATTTTCAGTTCTTTTATTTCCTACTCTGTTGGTCCCTGGTGGTAAGTGTTGAAGGCCTCAGGCTATTAATCTAAAGGTTAGCAGTTTGAATCTACCTGCTGCTCCTTAGAAACCCTGTAGGGCAATTCTATTGTGTTGCATAGGGCTGCTATGTTTCAAATCCACTTGAGGTCAATGAGTGTGTTGCAGTTTATTAGAATATACTTAGGCTCACTCATTTCCTTCCTTCTTGACTGATTACAATGGATAATTGTTTTCTTATTTGATTGTCTTGCACCCTATCCTTTCATTGTATTCACTAAGAAACATATATCCAGGAAATCAAGGCAAATCAAGGAAATCAAGCAAAGATGGTTACAGCTGCATCTATCATGAGCTCATGTATCCCTTATCATCTTAAGACCATCCTTTCTTCTGTGTTTTTTTAACCTATTCCCTGTTTTTTTTTTTTTTTTTTAATGTTTCTCCCCATCATTTAGGAATCTTTTGTACTATATTATTAAATTTTCCTTTTCCTCTGGCTTTTCTCTATTCTTACTCTTGACAAATGTCACCACCATTTTCAGAGTCATCTAAGTTAGAAATCTGGGATTCATTCTGCATTTTTTAAAAAAAATCTTTTGTACCCATATCCACATAATAACAAAAGATTTCTTTTTTATGAATTTGATTTTTTTAAAAAAGTTTTTAAGATAAACAATAATAACAGCATCTAATTATAGTAATTGGAGCTATTATAGTTATTGGAGCTAGCCACTGTTCTGAGTGTTTTACATGTGTTATTTCAGGTAATCTTTGCAACAATACCATGAATTTGATACTTCACTCTTCCTACTATTTAATGGATGAAGACACCAAGGCACAAAATAGTTAAGTGGCCTCCCCAAGAGTACACCATCTGTAAATGGTAAAGCAGAGATAATGTCCCAGATCCTGCTGATTATATGTCCTGTATGTATTGTGATCTTCTCACTCTACTACTACTGTCTTATATTAGATTCTTGACAACTGTTCTCCCAGTTATTACAGTTGCCCCTAGAATGGTGTGCAGAACTCCTGTCTTGTTCTTTCCTCTACAGTGTTTCCCTCAGTAGATTGGTTTATCTAACAAACATGTTAATTTAACTTCACTAATTAAAACAATGAAAAAGAGAAAGGCTCTCAGCAAGATGGACTGACACAGAGGCTGCAGCAATGGGCTCAAGTATGACAATCGTGGTGATGTGGCAGGACCCACCAGTGGTCCATTCTGTTGTACAGAGGGTCACTATGAGTTGAAACCAACTAGATGACACCTAAAACAACAACTAAAAATTCTGAATCATTGGGATAGAAATGATGAGTAGTTTGTTGAGATCAATCCTAGAATTCTTTTTTTTGTAAGATTTACAATTGATTGTTTATAAATATTTGAATAAGGCTGAGTAAAACTTACTGAAATGGAATAGGAAAAGGTAGTTATGTCTCATTGAGACTATTGTGTTCAAATCTTGACTCCACCACTTGCTAGCCATTGAATGCGGGCCAAGTAACTTAACCTCATAGGGTATTATTTTCCTGTCTTCAACGTGGGAATCATAATGCATCATGAAGAGATTGCGAGGAGTAAGTCCAATTAACATATATAAATCATTTGGCAGGTGCCTAGTGCAGAATAAATAGTTACACAAATTTTAGCTATTATCATTCACATGGGGAAGCTAGGGCAAGCTGGTTGGAGATCAGAATTAGAATTCAAATAGTCCTTTCAAGACCAAATTATTTTTTTCTTTGAATTTTTTGTTGATACCATGTGTTTTTGTTAATGCAAGCATGCTAAATCATTGAGTGTTGTTGAATTTTTGGTAGGAAGCGTGTTTTGTTTATTTTTCTTGACTACTTTCACAAGCCTGCTCTTAAAAACCAGAGAGACATTCTTGGTCTCACTGATTCTACCCCCTCCAAGTTCAATGGAATGTTATATATCCCCCTAAACTTTTAAATGTCTGTTTTCCTAACCAAAATGTACATACCTTATGCAGCACTCTGTAGAAACATTAATTTGTGATACCTGCCCATTTTTTCAGTTTCAAACAATCATAACATCTCCTACTTTGTGGCAGCATGTAGGGCAGCTTTGCAATGAACTTGAGAGGCAGAAATGTTGGTGGGCAGGGTTACATCCCATTAATCATGAAAATTTAGTCTTGATATACTGTCATAGTTTTCATTAGGAGATAACAATGGTTTCTTTGCTGTAACTTATTAGTCTTATATAAATGTGACATATAATGTAACTTACATATAATCTTATGTAAACTTATTGTAATCTTATTATTACATCCATGATGAGCTGAACAACATCACTTTGTGATGGTACTCTTGTACTCAGAGAACTGAAATATGTTGAAGTCTGCCTTTTGGTATCTGAAGTTGGCCTCCTTAATTTGGAAGCAAAAGTAAAGGTCTTTGCCAAAGTATCTTCATATAGACACATACCCTCTTCCAAAGAAGTGTAAAGTTTCTTTTAGAAAAGCAAAGGATTATAATCCTTATGACATAGTTTTCAAGATACTATATTAGCACCCTGCTAAGCCAGGAAATCAATCTCCCAGTCACCACAACCCTTCAGGAAACATCTGTTGGACCACTTGCCATGAGAATGAGTGAAACTAGGCATACAGGCCCTGCATTAGTGAGCAAGCTCAATCTGGGAGCACTGATGGAGGCACACTGCTGCCTTGGCAACGGCAGCTTTCTCCAGGTTTTTGAAGTTATACCAGTGACATGAAAGTTGGTACATGTAATGGTGGCAGTTAATGTCGACTTGTTCTCAGAAGCATCCAGTGTTTGAGAATAATTAGCATTCAAAACCTGTTTCTTGAGCCAATGCCTCCTCCACACTTTTGAGGTCTAAATGGTCTAGGCCTTCCTACTGAGTGTGTGCTCTTGTACAACATTTGATCCTCATTGCTTATAATCCAATAATTCATCTGGTAGTTAAAACCAGCCACACTCAGCAATCAGGTACAAGCACTGCTAGACCCAGAAGTGTATGATAAAGAGAGAAAATGAAAGATGGATTCAACCTGATCTTGGAAATAGGGGAGTAGCTTTCAAAGAGAGAAGGGGGCCTGGGAACCAAAGGAGACAGCTTGACAGCAGACAGAAAATGATTTCACATGCAGACGGGGAAGAAAACTGAGACCCACATCTATGGCCAAAAGATACAACACAAATGATCTGCTCCGAAATGAGAGCTAAAAGACAAGATGTATTACATAGAGTTTTCCCATCACAAGATGTAAGCTAATCTACTTTGCTAAAAACAAACACGTTTCACCCTTGAGAGTGTATTAAGTGCTCTGAAAAGGATCTGGGATTTAATATGTGAGACACATTTCATCAGATATTCAGAATTTTCACTTCAGAATTCCAGGCCTCCAGTGTTCTTTATTTTCTGATTCCTGAGAGATAATCAGAACCATATTCATTCACTGGAGCAAGTCACACTCTAACGTTTTTCTAACCCTTATATTGCCCAATGATAAAAATCTCATATGTCAAATACCTTTTTTCTAAATCAAGGTTTAAATGAATTTAACAACGCACTACCAACACCTGTATTATTTAAATCAATTAAGCAATGGTCCAAAAAGCTAGAAATCATTGTTATCTCTTGCCCTTTCCAAAATGGAAGTTATAACTCTTGCACCTGTTTTTCTGCAATGATTCTATTGATATTTTCAAATTTATAACTTGGAAACAATCTTAATTTGTCGACAGATGTTTACGGGACACTGAGTGTACAGCTAACTACTCCAGTCATGAGTTACAGTAGCTGCATCCAGTTTAGTGATCTTCCTGACCATTCTCTTAAAACAGACACAAAGAAAATATTGTGTTTCCAATATTGTTTTAAGTGATTTAGCAATGACTGTATTTTTCTCTGTGCACGTTGCAAGCAGAGTAATGGTTAACTACAGAGAACCTACAATGTTAATTATCTCACAGGGATTCAGGTACTACAAATATTTTGAGGAAGTAAATCAAATTATCTGATTGGCCCATGGTTAGAAGAAGATAAATGTTGGTTGGAAAGACAGAGGCTTCACAGAAAAATGAAGTAACGTTAATTGGAGTGGTATTTAAAATGAAATTATCCACATGGCATTTTAAACTGAAAATCATACTGCTTTCATGTTTTGTGTGAAAGACCTGTCATGGAAACATTCTTAAAGGATCTCTGAAACAGAAAGTAGAATTCTGAAAATGATCTGTTTTATTTTTTATTATTTCCTCTTTATCAAATGTTATTGCTGTATCTAGAAATGCTTTTTTGTTTGTGCCTCTGATTTCGTTTCTTCATTCCTCTGCCCACTGTTGAGTTCTAGTTCACCCTCACTTGCTGGGACAAGTGCTGTAGCTTCATACAGCTCAGTCATCTCCAAGCAGTCACCAACAATCTACTCAAAACATTTCTATGACTACATAATTTTCTGGCTGCAAATCTCTCAGTGGTTTCTAATATCTAATGGTTAAATCTAAGCTGGAGTAAAAACACAAGCATCTCCTCCCAAAATGAGAATTAAGACTGAAATGTAGAAAAAGGCTATGGATGTGTAAAAAATTCAAGCTGGAAGGATTGATGCATGGAAGTTTTGAATATATGACTAAGGTATCTTAGCTTTATAGGCCATAGTCATCTGTCAGGTGGTTTCTTTTAGATCAGTATTAAGCCTTGAGAAAATTAATGTTGCTGTAGTATAAGGCGTGAATTATAACGAAAGGAACCTGGAGATGAGAAGCTCAGTGACTGGGCAGTTGCAGTGATATTAGGTAATAAATAGTGAGGTTCTGAAAAAGGATGATGGCAGTGAAAATGCAGATGAGAAGGAGTATTGGAGCTGTCATCTGTCATAATCTGACCATTGATGGTAAGTAGAGAGTTGAGAAAGGAAGAATCAACCATATGTAATAACTGCTTAGAAAAATCTTTCACTGCTTCAATTTTAACCATGAAAGATTTAGGAGGTGAATTTCTGCTCAATCATTCTATGAAAAAAATAATAATGAGCTTGATTTTCCAATGAGGATAAACAGAGCAAGAAAAAGTTTTTAGCAACATGTGATATCCAAGTAGTTTCTGGCTCCTCGCTCCTGGCCAAGAGTGTTTAGTGGCCCTTCTGCAGCTGTCCTATAAAAGAGACCCAGGCCATGTCATTCCTCCTGAGAAAAATCTTAGTTACTATCTAAAAGGTCACACTCACCAGAATATGAAAACAATGGTGTTAGATAAGAAAAACCACCATGCAAGAATAGCTATGCATCATTTGCAATGGACTGGGGATTTTCCACATTACGGTGGGCACAGATGATCAGAATATGCCTGCTTCAGCAGTATCTAGAGTCCCTTATCTCAAAGAGGACATTGTGAGTTACCTTATCAGTTTGGCAGAGCTGAGCTGCAACTACATAGTCTCCAGATGGTACTCTCCCAGGCTACTATTCTGCTGTAGATTTCTATCAGTGCAATAAACACATAAGTAAATACCACAGCTCATTTATTTAGTTTGCTGGTCACAAGAGTTTTCAATTGGGAGAAGGCCTACAGCGTTTGTACAGCTTTCCATGTGGTATTTCTAGCTAGATGTGAAGCACAAAGTTCTAGAAATCTTGGAAGACTGCCTGCTTCTTTTGAGCCTGACTAGGGTTAAGTCCACCTACAACTCAGTATAAATGTCATTGGGCCACTTTTATAGGCAGAGAGAATCTGCGGGCTTGGATAAGAAACCAAAACTTTTGAACTGCTTCCAGTCATAGCCAAATGTGATTTCCTGGGACTTGCCAATTTAGCAGCTGGTCCCTACAGCGCTCATTGAAAGGGAGTCGATGGGAAGAGGAAAGAGGGTTTGATTTGAGATTTATATCTCCCTCTCTCTCTGGACCCACAGAACTATGATGGATGTGGCTGGTGCAGGTCTGCTGCCACGCCAGATGGCACTGTGGTGGAGAAGATCATTCTCTGGAATCTCGAAAGGCCAAGATGTCATTTTTGGAGGAGACACTTCCAGAGCTATACAGTGGCTTTTCACATAATTAGTTAATTAAAGACAGAAAGAAGGACTGGAAAACCTTGTGCAAATAAAGGAAGTTGCCTAAGATTGCTTCCAGGGAAAGGAAATAGGTACGGGTGTCATGTTTTCCAAACAGTATCGGAAACTGCTCTTGAAGGACTTCTGTCCTGGAGAGCTACAGGTACCTGTGTTACCTACTTAGGAGATGGGCATCTGTGAAAAACCTGACTAGAGTAACCTGACCACTACCATCTCTTTTCCCCACTTCACAACTTAATAGTTGGCCAGATTTAGTAAGACTTTAATAGTATATTTAGAAATTTTTGTTGCATTAACGTAGTATGAAATGGTGAAATAAAATGGTATTTTATATTTGGTGAGATAATAAAATTGTAAAGTATACAAGGTGACATATAAAATATTTTCAGTAAAATTCAAGAAACATCTTTAAAACCTAAACTGTTACCTTTTAGATAGTACTTTTTAAACAGAGGATTATAAAACAGCATCTTACTGATTAGTTCTAAAGTTTGTCCATTCTATTGGATTTAGACACAACTTTTAAAGAGGTGGTACCCCAAATTACATCTTTAATTGAAAAACTTTTCTAATAATTATATACATTTTTATTTTAGTTTTTGTCCTCATAGAGCTTACATTTCAGAGGGAGAACACTGAATAAATACTCAACAGTAAACGATTAGTGCTGTGGTAAAGTCTAAAGCAGGGTGGAAGGATAGCCACCAGCTGTCTGCCAGTTTCACTTACTGTGGTAGCTTGTGCATTTCTGTGGTACTAGAAGCTATGCCATCAGTATTTTAAATTCAAGCAGGTCATCTACAGTGGACAGGTTTCAGGAGAACTGGCAAACTAAGACAGACAAGGAAGAAAGACCTGCCAACCTACTTCTGAAAATTAGTTAATGAAAACCTCTGGAACACAACAGAGTATTGCCCATTGTAGCTCTGGAAACTGAGGCGTCTGGGTCAGAAGGCATCCAGAGTATACAGAGGTTAACACAATGAATTTGGGCATGCCAGCACTCCCAAAGATGGTACAGAAACAGATGATGTTTTGCTCTGTTGTCCATGGGGTCATGAATCAGAGCTGAATTGATGGTCACTTGGCTTTTTGGCTTTGGCAACAACTGCAAGGAGGAGAAAAGTACATTGGGTGAGCTTATTATCTGAGGTAGTCAGGGAAGCCTGTCCTGATGAGAAAACACTTGAGCAGAGATTTTAAGAATGAAAGAAGTGAGTCATATAAATGCTAGGGGCAGAATAAGTTTAGAAGGAAAAATAGCAAGGGCAGAGTCTCCAAGACAAGAGCGTGCTGAGTCAAGGACCAGAAAACAAGGAAGTTACTAAGTTGCTGGAATACATTGGAAAGAGGCAGGAGATGAAATTAGAAAGAGTCTAACCACATCAGACCTTACAGAAAGCTGTTGGAGGGTTTTGGGAAAAAGAATGATAGGATCCATCTTAACTTTGGAAACGATCATTCTAGTGAGGTTAGACTTTATTGGACAAGTGTAGAAGCAGAGGGACTGTTAAAAGGTGATTGCAATAATCCAGGTGAGATGTAATCATAGTTTAGACCAAAAGGTGAATGTACTAGTGATTTGATTCACTATATGTGTTAGTAGCCTGATGACAGCATTTTAATACATTAGATATGGGAAGGGATAGAAAAAAAGGACTTGAGGATGACTTTAAGGCTCAACCCAAGAAACTAAGCAAATGAAGATGTGAACTACTGAGATAAGCGTGCTTATCTCTACATGAGCGTGCTAAACAGGCTAAACTGAGATAAACAGGCTAAACTGAGATGCCTGCTAGACATCTTCAGGGAGAAGTCAGGTTGACATTGGATAGAGGTCAGGAAAATGATTTGATCTGGATACAGAAATATGCAAGTCATTAGTGTATTGACAGTATTTGTGTGATGAAAGAGGATAAAAGGCAGAGTACAGAAGAAATCGAAACACCTCCAAAATTTGGAGTTTAGGGAGATGAAGAAAAATGAGGAGAGGCCACTGGAAAACTAAGATAGAATAGGACCATGAAAACCAACTGAAGGAAGTATTTCAAAAGAATGGAATGATCAGATGTAGCAAATATTCTTGATAGATTCAGCAAATTTAGGGCTGAAGATGAATTCAGTCCTCTGATAGTATTGAACCACTGGTGATATTAATACGAGCATTGTTTTTTAAGTGATGGTACAAAAGCACGATTGGCATGGGTCCAAGAGACAGTAAGAGAGATGTAATATCAAGGAAAATTCTTTGGCAGAAAATAGAGTGATAACTGGAAGGGGATGTAGAACTAAAAGAATTTTGCATTCTCATTTATTTTTGTTTTGTTTTTAAAATAGAAGATATTGCAACATACACATATGCTACAGAAATTATTCAATAGAGAAGACCGATAAATTCGAGGGAGAAGGAGCACTTTATTGCATCACATAAGAAGCAAAAGGATTTAGTACATGGAGCAGGAAAGGCACAGCACACATTTACACATGCAAATATGTTGGCAGATGTAACGGTATCTCCCACAATTCTCTTCAGAATGCTGCTAGGAAGTAAGGACATGAATGAGAGTGAGGGAGAGACATACGTGTAGGGTTTAAAGAAAAGTGAAAAGATCAATGGTTCTCCAAGATAGTAAAAACCTATTGTACTAGCAAAATGTTGTAAGACTTCCAGGGAGTACAAAGGGCCAATGATAAGTTCATAGTCACACACAGAGAACCTGATCAGTTGTACTTCGGCCACATACCACCTCCCAAGTATAAACTGGATGATACCAAAGACCGGCAAAGGAAGAACTCTTGTACACGGCTGCTACTACCATTTCTTAGAATAAATGCCAGATGCTTATCAATTATAGACTAGATAAATAAATGATGGCATATTCATATAATGGAATAATACATACTAGTGAAAATAAATGAATGACAGTTATACATATGTTATTATGGATGAATGTAGTGTAAGTAAAAGGGGGTAAGTTGGGAAGAATTTCTACAATATAAAATTTAAAAACAGGTAAAACACATTTCTAAGGATACATGATATCTTACTCAAAGTTCTCTAGAGAAACAAAACAAGGAGACTACTGCAGCTTTCATTCCATAATCAAAGGTCAGGGGACAAAAGAGTTAAGAGTGCAAGGGGGAGGAGAGGAAAGGGAGACAGAGGCAGGGGCCAGAATGTCTAATTATCGTCTGGAGACAAATCACAGCCTGAAGAAGCTTACTTTTCCATTGATCGAACAACTACATTGCATTAAATTACTTTATGGAAAGTAAATTCCGTTTTGGTCATCTAATGTTGCTTTAACAGAATACTACAAGTGGATGACTTTGAAAAGAGAAATTTTATTTGGCTACAGACCAATAGGCTAAAAGTCCAAATTCAGGGTGTCAACCCCAGGAGAGGCTTTCTTTGATGGATCTGGAGGAAGGTTCTTGTCATCAATCTTCCCCTGTACTGGAAGCTTCTGTGGAACAGGGAGGACACATTCAGCTTCTGGAGCAGCTTTCTTGGTGATATGATATCCCCAAGTATCTCTGTTAGCTTCTTTCTTTTATATCTCGAGAGACTGCCTCAAGCCATGAAACACTCTCGTACATTGAATCCTGCCCACCAACACAACTGTGGCCCATCCACCCTCATTAACTTCACAGAGGCAGGATTTACAACATACGCAATTCTGGGAATCATGGTCCAGCCAAATATCTGCATGTATTTTTGGGGTGAACCCAACTTGATCCATGACTCATTGCATTGCTTTATAGTCTGTTATGAAAGAACTAGATATGTTTGACCAAAGCAATGGGAACCACAGCCTAGCCAAGCTGACTCACAGAATTAGCCATCATGCATGCTAACATGGCAAAACCCACAAAGCATGGGACAATTAGTACAGATTCAGGATTGTGGTGACCTCTGGGGTAAGTGCTGGCAGAGCATCAGTCAGGAATGGGTTCTATGGAAACTGAGAAGGATCAATCACATCTTCTTCCTAAAGCTGATTGGTGGGGACACTCACTTTATTATTATTATTTAAGCTGCATGTGTATATTAATATTCTCATTATGAGATAACAAAAAAGTTTTTTAAAAAAGCTAAACTTCATAAAAAACACATAAGTTTATCATCTGAATTAGCCCTGTTCTTGGGCATCTGCTGCTGGTTAAAATGAAAGGATTGATTTTCCAGTTTGGTTTTCTTTTTAGATTGAATTCATGAGATGATTTGTTAAAAATTTCATTTTGTTTGGTCTCATGTGATCTTGTAACTTTGGTTTGTTCAGCCAAACTGAAGAGTGGTTTGATACCAGAAAAACCACACTCATTGTCTTCAAATAGATTCTGACTCACAGCAACTCTGTAGGACAAAATAGAACTGCCCCACAAGGTTCCAAAGACTGTAATCTTTTACAGAAGCAGCAGACTCCTGTATCGTTTTCCAATGAAGCAACTGGTAGATTTGAACGATGACTTTTTGGTTAGCAGTTGAGTACTTTAACCATTGCAACACCAGGGCTTGTGGTTTGATATAGACAGGCAATTTAAACACTGGCTGTCTAAAATGGAGTGAGATGAAGGCATGAAACTCATGGCTTACACACTTTTGTGAGTGTGTTCACACTCAAAACGAAAGGGATAAGGGAAGAAGCTCCCCAACCCCCCCACTAAATAGATTCCTCTTTTCCTGATGGAAGAGAGGATAGAGGAAGATGTTGACAGGATTATATGATTAGCTGTGAGTAGTTTTTTAACAGCATTAACCGTGATTGCAAAAACTTTCATTGCAGAAGCCATGAATGTGAAAAGTTTGAGTAAGAGGGAGGCACTGTTGAACTGGAGGCCAGTGGCCAGATTGAAAGTCTCTGTTCTGCTACGCTCATACTTGATGAGGCTCAGAAAAATGGAATGATCTCTCAGTCTAATTTTACCCAGCTTCGGAAGGTTAAAGCCTAAATCACTTTGGGAGAACCTGATCAGATAAGATGGATACCTGCAGCCCACCTGAGTGATCTCATACTGAGGACTCTTTGCCCTTCTGAAAGACTAATTATTAATGACTGTTTGCAACTGGTAAAATGATCAGGAAAAGGAAGTTCTCTGAAAGTATGAAGCGACCATGGCCAGAAAAGCTGGGGAGTGGCTTGTGGCCCAGTGGATCACTTTTATGTGGTGGTGTAGTGTTTAAGCGTTACGTCTGCTAACCAAAAGCTGGGCCATTCAAATCTGCCAGGTGTTCTTGGAAACTCTATGGAGCAATTCTGCCCTGCTCTGTAGGGTCATTATGAGCCAGAATTGACTCGATGGCCATGGGTTTGGTTTCGTTTGTTTGTTTTCTAGCTGTGGTCTTGTAAATCCCCTCAAAAAATTAGGTGGAGCTATCAAAATAAGGAAATCCTAGTGGTGTAGTGGTTAAGTGCTACAGCTGCCAATCAAAAGGTCTGCAGTTCAAATCCACCAGGCACTGCTTGGACACTCGATGGGGTAGTTCTACTGCATAGTGTCGCTATGAGTCAGAATCGTAAATAAGGTACTTGTGGTCCAACAAGGAGATTGGACAGCTTGCTAATAATACAAAGAAGGTGCATTGTACTCTTGCTGAGGCAGAGCCTCGTGAATGAAACACAAGCAAGGCAATTGGCAAGTTTTGCCATCCTGCTAGAAGTTAAATGAACCATCCCAGAGGTGAAAACTGGGGGCCTGACTGCCACCAAGAGGAGAAGATGAACGAAGTGTGTAGCTTGAACCCGGTATCCCTGTACAGAGACCCTTCTAGCCACAAGAAACGGAGAGACTGTGAGCAGCAAGATGTTGTGAAGCAGTGGTAGCACAGGCAGCAGACGCATGAGATGAGCAGCGAATGATGCGATGAACTTCGAAATCCAGGAAGTGAGAAAGCTGAGTGTTTTCGTGCAAGAGACTTGCTGGAGGAGAGGGATTCCTGTGGGCAATTATTGGTGGAGATACAGATCTTCATAACACTTTTCTGAGTAGGAGAAAGGCCAGGCCAAGGGAACAAGGACAACAGAGGGAACTATCTATGTTCACATATGAGAAGAGGCTGTCCTGATTAATAAACTGTATCCTTAATTGTCACCTGTTACATTCATAATACACCTCATAACTGTGAATATTGTCCGTGAGTTCTTTGTCGACATTGCAAGGAATTACTAAAATGAGCAGAGAAGTAGAGAGTGCTGTGGAAGGGAGGGCTGGTGTCAGAACTGGTTTAAAAAAAAAGGTTAGAGAGAGGAAGCCGTCTCATCTCTGCCTCACAGGAATCAGCCTGAGGCTGCTGGCACTGATGCTGATTCTCTCCTCTTTCCCCCGTGACGTTAGACAAAGAAGTCAGGCACCTATGCCGTGCCATTTTTCACATATCCTTTATGATCATTTGCCAACGCACAAATATTTTAAATTCAAAAAGTAATTTACCACTACCTACCAGGTATCGCTTTGCAGGAAGTGCATTTATAATCTACTCTTGGGTTCTGATGCAACTGAATCTCTTTCCATGCATTTGTGAGGTTATTTTACAAGTAAATTTTAGGAATTTTTCCTTGTTATAAAGTAAAGGCATTGTGTAAAACTCCAGGAAATTAATCACAGTATTACTAGCCAAGGAAATAACTTTTTCTAGTGTTTTCCTTCTCTTTTGAATGAATGTTTACATTCTGGGATTCACATTTACACTATTTGTGCATCATTGTCCATGTCAATATGAAAACATTCATATTTTGACAGTCAAACTAATAGTGACAAAGATTCAGTGATGAGGTTTTATGGGATAATATTTGGGGACATTAAGTATAGGACATTTTATGTTAATCATGTATTACATATTTCATGGTTGTCATGGATTCGATTATGTCTCCCCCAGAATGTGTATCAGTTTGTCTGGGACATTATTGTGTGATATTCCTGTATGTTGTAAATCCTGCCTACATGAAGTTAACGAGGGCGGATGGGTGGCAGTTTTGTTGGTGAGGCAGGACTCAATCTACAAGATTATATTGTGTCTCCAGGCCATCTTTTGGTAGATAAAAGGAAAGGGAGGCAAGCAGACAGTTTGGGACCTCATACCACCAGGAAAGAAGCACCAGGAGCACAGCACATCCTTTGGACTTGGGGTCCCTGTGCCTGAGAAGCTCCGAGTCCAGGGAAAGGCTAAGGACAAAGAACTTAATTGACAAAGCCTTCCCTTAAGAGCTGACACCTTAAACTTTAACTTTTAGCCTTCTTGCTATGAGAAAATAAATTTCTGTTTGTTAAAGACACCCACTTGTGGTATTTCTGTTATAGCAGTGCTAGATGACTAAGACATTGTGTCGTTGTGAGGTGCCCTTGAGTTGGTTCTGACTCAGAACACCCCTACATACCAAAAATCAAACCCACTGCCATTGAGTTGATTCCAACTCATAGTGACCCTACAGGACAGAGTAGAACTGCCCCATAGAGTTTCCAAGGAGCACCTGGTGGATTTGAACTGCCAACCTTTTGGTTAGCAGATGCAGCACTCAACCACTATACCACCAGAGTTTCAACAACCCTATATACTACAGAACGAAAGACTGCCCTGTCCTGTGCCATCCTCAAAGTTATTGTTATACTTGAGCTCATTGTCACAGCCATTGTGTCAATCCATCTCACCGAGGGCCTTCCTCTTTATCTGTGTCTCTCTTTTACCAAGCATGATGCCTGTCTCCAGGGATAACTTGTCCCAAGTATGTGAGACAAGTCTCATCATCCTCACTTCTAAGGAATATTTTGGCTGTACTTCTTCCAAGATATTCATTTTTCTGACAGTCCACAGTATATTCAACATTTTTTTTGACAACACCGTAATTGAGATGCATCAGTTTTTGTTAGGTCTTCCTTATTTATTATCCAGCTTTTGCATGTATACGAGGTACTGTGACTTGGATCAGGTGCATCTTAGTCTTTAAAGTGACTTCTTTGCTTTTAAGACTTTAAAGAGGACTTCTGCAGCAGATTTGCCCACTGGAATATGTCATTTGATTTCTTGACTACCACATCCATGGGCATTGATTATAGATTCAAGTAAAATAAAGTCCTTGACAACTTTAATAGTTTCTCTGTTTATTAGGATATTACTTACTGGTCCAGTTGTGAAGATTTTTGTTACCTTTTTGAGGTGTAATCTATACTAAAGGCTGTGGTCTTTCCTCTTCCTAACTAAGTGCTTCAAGTACTCTTCACTTACAGCAAGTAAGGCTGTGTCATCTGTATAATACAAGTTGATGAGTCTTCCTCTCATTCTGATATCACTTTCTTTTTCATGTAGTTCAGCGTCTTGGGTGATTTGTTCAGCATACAGATTGAATAAGTGTGGTAAGAAGATACAACCCTGTCACACAGCTTTCATGATTTTAAACCAAGAAAAATTTGCTTGTCTCTGAGTTACTGCCTCTTGGTTCATGTACAAGATCTTCATTAGCATGATTCAGCATCCCAGAATTCTCGTTCTTTGCAATGTTATCTGTAATTTGCTATGATTCACACAGTTGAATTCCTTCACATACTTAATGAAACATAAGTAAACATCCTTCTGGTGTTCTCTGTTTTCAGCCAAGATCTGTTTACCATCAAAAATAATATCTGTCATTCCATGTCCTACTTCTATGCACTGTTGCCCTTGCATGATCTACAGAAAAATTATACTCGTGTGTGATATTGGTGATAATTGTTTGATAATTTCCATATTCTATTGGATTACCTTTCTTTGGAAAGGACATAAGTGTAGATCTCTTCCAATCAGATGGCCAGGAAGCCGTGTGTCGAATTTCTTGACTCAAGCAAGGCTGTACCTCCAGTGCCGTATCCATTTGTTTTTTTTTTTGAATTTTTATTTAACATAACTGAGTGAAAATGTACATTCATGTATAAATTTACATGCTGACCTATATGCAGCTTCCACTGCTCTACCTGTCCAGTGACTGCACACTGCTCCATACATGTCTCATCCTCCCAACAGCCTCCTTTCCCCTCCTCTCCATCCACTCCCCTTCCTCCAGCCAGAGGTCAGCAAGATGATATCCTATAGACGTATAGAACCATCAAGTGCTTCTAATATATGGTCACTCTGCATTGCAAAGTCCAATCCATTCCTGTCCAAAGAGTGGACCTTTGTTATAATTTATGGGAAAGGGCAGCATCAGGGAAGGGGGCCATGCTCTCAGAGGAACCCCGAAACCGCTGGACCATCAATTGAGGTCTTTTAGTGGAGATCTCATGATGCACCCCTTTTTATTCTTGTGTTGCCAGTGAGACTCCTCTCTGTGAGCTCCATCATGGCTATCACTGGTGGTGGCTGGGCACCATCCAGTTCTTCTGGTCCCAAGTCGATGTAGGCACCCACTCTTGTGGGTCTCTCTGTCTTCTCGGTTGTCTTTACCGCATGTCATTTTGGTCCTCAGTGAGCATCCATTCCTGCTGAGTTGGGACCATTTGCTGTGCCCTCGGGTGGCAGGTTGGCAGCTTTTAAGACCCCAGACGCCACTCACTAATGTGGGGGGCAGAGAGTTCTCTTAGCCAAACGCTAGTTGTGCCAAGTGGCCTGGAATTCGCCTAAGAGCATGGTCCTCCGCCCTGGGCCCCAGCTACTCTATCGCGGTATTGAGTTAAGATGGAAGGAGTACTCAAGTTATGCTGAAGTCCACTTAATGTTGTTCTTGTTTCTAATGTGTGCTATCACCGCTTTCTCCGAACTAGATTGCTATTACCTATCTAAACTAAACCCTCCCCCCCTCAACCTCCCTCCCTTCCCTCTCTTGCTTCTGTCATAGAGTCTTTTCTTCTATACACAAGTCTGTTTTTGAGATCTTATCGTAGAGGTCTCATACAGTATTTGTCCTTTTGTCGCTGACTACTTTCACTCAACATAATGTCTTCCAGTAGAAACCAAGATAGGAGATGTTTCCTGGAATCATCTTTATTCTTTATCATTGCATAGTGCTCCATTGAGTATATGTACCATAGTTTACCTATCCATTCTTCTATTGTTGGGCATCTAGGTTGATTCCATCTTTTTGCTATCGTGGACTGTGCTGCGATAAACATTCTGGTGCATATGTCCATTGGTGTGAAAGGCCTTGATTCTGTAGAATATATTCCAAGTAGTGGAGTTACTGGGTCAAATGGTATATCGATATCCATTTTTTTAAGGAAGCACCAGATTGCCTTCCAAAGAGGCTGGACCATTTTGCAACCCCACCAACAGTGTAGGAGGGTTCCACTTTCTCCACAGCCTCTCCAGCATTTGTTGTTTTGTGTTTTCTGGATCATGGCCAATCTTGTTGGGGTGAGATGGTATCTCATTGTTGTCTTGATTTGAATTTCTTTAATAACTAAAGATCGTGAACATGTCCACATGTGTTTTTGGCTGCCTGGATCTCCTCTTTAGTGAAGTGTCTGTCCATCTCCTTTGCCGATCGCTTAATTGGATGGTTTATCTTCTTCTTATTGATATTTTGTAGTATTTTATAGATTATGGAGATCAGGCATCGGTCTGACATAGAGTTGCCAAATATTTTTTCCCACTCTGTGGGTGTTCTTTTAATTCTATTAATAAAGTCTTTGGATGAGCAAAAGTGTTTGATTCTTAATAGTTCCCATTTATCTATTTTCTCTTCTGTTGATTGAGGTTTCCTTGACAGATTTTGGAGTCTGTCCTCATTGTGTATTAAAACTTCCATTGTTGTTCCTACCTTTTCTTAGATGAGCTTTATCGTTTTAGGTTTGATATTTAGGTCTTTTATCCAGTTGGAGTTGCTCTTTGTATAAGGTGTAAGATATGGATCTTGATTCAGTTTATTGCAGATGGATAACCAATTTTGCCAGCACCATTTGTTGAAGATACTGTTTTTACCCCAGTTTAACGTCTTAGGGCCTTTGTCGAATATCAACTGATCATAGACAGATGGTGTCATCTCTGGGGACTCAATTCTGTTCCATTGATCGATCTGTCTGTTCTTGTACCAGTACCAGGCTGTTGTGACCACTGTGGCAGTGTAGTATGTTCTAAGGTCGGGTAATGAAAGGCCTCCCAGTGTGTTCTTCTTCTGTGGTGACAACTCCCCTCCCATTTCTAATTTGGGTTATTTGTTTCCTTTCCTGCTTTTCTTTAGTAAGTTTAGCCAGTGGTTTATCAATTTTGTTGATCTTTTCAAGAAATCAGCTTTTGGTCTTTTCAATTTTTTCAATTGTTTTTCTATTCTCTAATTCATTTAGCTCTGTTCTAATCTTTATGATCTCATTTGTTTCGGTGCCCGAGGGGTTCCTCCGTTGTTCTCTTTCTACTTGTTCAAGCTGTAGAGTTAGTTCCTTGATTTGGTTTCTTTCTTCCTTCCAGATGTGTGCATTTATGGAGATAAACAGACATCTGAGCACTGCTTTGGCTGTATCCCATAGGTTCTGGTAGGAAGTGTTTTCGTTCTCACTGGAATCCATGAATTTCTTTAATTCATCCTTGATTTCCTCTATAACCCATGTTTTTTTGAGCAAGATGTTGTTCAGTTTCCAAGAGTTCCACTTTCTATCTGTGTTTTTTCTCCTATTGATTTCAACTTTTATGGCTTTATGATCTGAGAAGATGCTTTGTAGTAATTCAATGGTATGGATTTTGTTGAGCATTGCATTATGGCCTATCACGTGGTCAATTCTGGAGAATGTTCCATGTGCAGTGGAGAAGAAGGTGTAGTTGTCTGCTGATGGGTGGAAAGTTCTGTATATATCAATGAGGTTTAGTTGGTTAATTGTGTCAATGAGGTCTTCTGTATTTTTACTGAGCTTTTTTCTAGATGATGTATCTAGTGATGAGAGTGGAGTGTTAAATTCTCCCACTATTACTGTGGAGTCATCTAACTCTCTTTTGAGCGTAGTCAGTGTTTCTTCGACGTATTTCGGTGCTCTGACATCAGGTGCATAAATATTTAATATAGTTAAGTCTTGCTTGTGTACTGACCCTTTCAGCAATAAATAGTGTCCATCTTTGTCCACGATGGTGGATTTGACATTAAAATTGATTTTGTCTGAGATTAGAATGGCCACCCCTGCTCTTCTTTGTTCATTGTTAGCTTGATATATATTCTTCCATCCTTTAATTTTCAGTTTGTTCCTGTCTTCAGGTCTCAAGTGAGTTTCTTGTAGACAACATATGGATGGGTCACGTCTTTTGATCCAAGGTGACACTCAGTGTCTCTTTACTGGAGCATTCAGTCCATTCACATTCAATGTAATTATTGATAGGTATTTGTTCACTGCTGCCATTGTGATATGTTTATTTTTATGTTGATGTTTTCTTTGTTGTTCATATTAGTCTGTTCTGGGACACTCTTTTTTGTGAGTTGATTTTTCACCTTTTTCAGGGCTGGTTTTACAGTCGTTGAGACTCGTGTGTTAGATTTCTTGAAATGGTATGGTACATCTTTGTTCTGCTTTACAGCTACCCCTATGAACCCCCTTAATAAACTATTTATAAACCCAATTTTAATTACTACCAGTCTTGTCATCTTCCTGTCCCTCTGGAAGGACTATAACGACTGTAGTACATCCCTCTTTTTATTATGATGATACCATAGTTTTCATGACGATCATTGGATTGCTTCTTTCCATATCAAAGCTGTGAATTACTTTGGGGCCTTTCCTAAATGAGTAGAGTATTGAGTAGTGTGTTGTTCTAATATATAAAGTTAGTGGTTTTGTTCTTCTAAGCCAAAACCAAGAACTTCTTTCAGTATTTCTTGTAGTTTAGGTTTGGTTTTATAGAAAGTCTCTGAGTTTCTGTTTATCTGGGAATGTCTTAATTTCATTTTCGTATTTGAAAGATAGTTTTGCAGGATATATAATTCTTGGTTGGAAGTTCTTCTCCTTCAAGATTTTGAATGTGTTGTGCCACTGTCTCCATGCCAGCATGGTTTCTGCTGAGAAATCTGACAAGAGCCTACAGGGTTTCCCTCTGAATGTTAGCTTTGCCTTGAGTCTTGCTGCCTTTAAGAGTTGCTGCTTGTGTTTCATTTTGTTAAGCTTGATTATAATATGTCTTGGAGTCTTTCTTTTGAGGTCTATATTGGGTGGCGTACGATATGCATCTGAGATGTCTATAATCTCTTCCTTCATGATTTCTGGGAAGTTTTCTTTCAGCAGCTCAGCAACAATACTCTCTGTGTTCTCAGATGTCTCACCTTGTTCAGGGACTCCAATTAATCGAAGGTTGTTCCTCTTAATAGAGTCCCACATGCTTCTTAATGTTTCTGCATTTTCTTGTTTCTTTTTTCTGATTTCTGCTCATAGATGCTGGCATTAGTAGCTCTGTCTTCCAAGTTAGGAATTCTTTTTTCCATTTGTTCCATTCTGTTTTCTTGGCTTTGCATGGAAGTTTCTATGTCTTTGATTTTCTTCTTGATCTGTTGGATTTCAGAGTACTGGTGTTCCATCAGATCGAACAACTTGCTTAATTTTTCATTTTGTTCTGCTGCATTTTGTATAAGGGCTCTGTATATAATTATACAGAAGGGCTCTGTATATAATCAATTTGTATTCACTTCCTGATGCTTTCATAAAAGTTTCTTCATCTGGAAAACTCCTTGGTTGCTTTGTTTGGGAGCCTTCTGAAGCCATGAGTGATTGCTTGTATGCCACAATTGTCTGTTGCTTTTTGGGTCCCATGTGAGTATATAGAGGCTGGAAGAGGTACTGTGAGGATGGATTGCAAATTTTTCTCTAGGCTGTCTTCAAATGTAAAGCAAAAGGTATCCGACCAGTTCACAAGTCAGTTAGGTTTTCAGGTGTAGAGGTCCCTCTTCTCATCTAACAAAGTAAGCGCCACTATATCCAACCCCAGATGATAACAAACTAGTTCAGAATACAGCACTGCTACTGGCCTGGTGGCCTCTGCTGACAGGGCCTAGCCTTAGCCAACACTGTGTCGAGTACTGGTTTTGTAATAGAAAAGCGCTCTCCTGTGGGCAGGCTCTGGCTCCCAAGCTAAGAATTAGGGCCAGCTGTGGCCACCGTATCCAAGATGGCGTCCTCCACAGAGGCAGCAGACAGAGGGGCTGAAGGTGCCCAGAGGTAGTGATTCCTCTGCTTCTGTTGCATGGCCCCCACCGTAGGCAGCACTGTGCAAAAGCACTACTTTTTTGTCAGAGAAGCACTGTCCCATTTGCAGGCGCTGACTCCCAGGCTAAGAACGAGGTTCCACTAAAATCTCGGTACCAACATGGCGTCCCGCACCCTGACCGCGGAGCTCCGCACAAACCTCGCTGAGGCAGCTACAAAACAAAAGCTCAAAGTGCCTAGATTAACAGAGTCCCGAGGCTTGCTCTCAGAATATGGGAATTTCGCCCGCCTATCCCCTCCGCAGTGCGTCTGAGTCCAGCCGCCTGGCAGGACCCAGCTCCGCCCGCCAGCCGAGACCGAGGAAAAAAAGTCAAAATGGTGCGTTTACCTTCCGTCCGTGAGAGCCGGGGCTAGCCAGGAGCGCGAGTCAGCGAGAGAGAGGAGGTTTTTCGCTGAGTTGTATGAAGTCCCAATTAACAGCTCTGTGCCGTGTCCTGAGGCTGATTAGGTGCTCAGAAGGCTCTGTTTGACTGTCAATTCAGGTCTTGGTTTCCAGAGGGATACAAGGAGACGTGGGGTTAGTCCGCCCCCCCACTCCCCACCCCCTCGCTCCTCCCGCCCCCCCCTCGCCCCCTCATCCACTTGTTGAAACACTTCAATTGGTATTTCTGGAGCTTTATTTTTTGCCATTGCCTTCAGTGTAGCTTGAACTTTTTCCTTCAGTATCATTGATTCTTGATCATGTTACCTCCTGAACTGGTGGAATGTTGGCCAATTCTTTTCGACACAATGACTCCGTGTATTCTTTTCAGCTTCCTTTTGTCTTTCCTTGCATCATTCAGTATTTTCTCTGTAGATGTTTTCAGTATTGTAATTTGATGCTTGAGTTTTCTGTTCAGTTCTTTCAGCTTGCAAAATACTGAGTGTGCTCTTGCCTTTTGGTTTTCTAATGCCAGGTCTTTGTACATTTCTTTATAATGCTTTTCTTTGTGTTCTCTAGCTCTCTGGAAAGGGTGGCTTATGGTATATTATTTTCTTCAGATCATGCAAAGGTTTTCTGAATATTCATTCTCTCCTTTTCCTTCATTAGCCTTGCCATATGTTAAATTGTTTGGCTGTTTTAATGATCATTTATTGGCACTTAATCTTACAAAGTTTTCCCTGTACATTACATTGATTTCCTGCCTCATCTTTGTTACGCACTTCGTTTTTACTTGTTTCTTGTGGCTTTTATCCTTGGCTCTTTTCTCAAGCCATGGGGATACAGAAATAAGGAAAACAAAAAGTCCTTGTGATGGTAGCATTTATAGTCCAGTTGGGAGAGGCCACCAATAAATATCAACAAGTTCAGATTGTGATAACTCCATGACAAAACAGAGCAAGAGGGACAGTTGGGACCAGGGCAGAGGAAAACACGTGCTGCAGACAGTTCAGCAGTGATCAATGGCATCTCTGACTTGTAAGGCATGGATAACCAGATTCATGGCCACCTGGGATGGGCATCATTTGCACTAAAGGGACCTTTTGGATTTTGCAGAGGTGGCAATAACTCACCTTTTTGTAACAACTTGTCTTTTCTTGGGGAGGAATGATTTAATGAGCTTTCTTTCTTTCTTTTTTGTTAAAAACTAAGGCACCAAGTCTACTCTTAGGGGAAAGAAGTTGAGTCGAATAGTGACTGTATTGTTCTGTATGGTATTGTATAAGGCTATATTCAGTCAGCATGGCAGTGGCAATGTAGAAATTACGATGATATTACATAATTTATTTTACAACTTTGTGGAGTAAGGCTAGGAAAAGGCAGAGGTAAGCTGGGCTATGGGACTCTGGGGAGAAATAACATGAAAGAGAGACAGCTCTGGATGGAAGAAGGATAGCCCCAAAGCTTCAGAGCTCAGAAGAGGAGTAGTCATTGGGGAAATGCTTGTGAAATGGTCTTTTCACTGGATTTCAGGAAGAGTTCTGTCTGACGTCCAGTTTTAGGCCTTTCATTTTCTGAATTGTGCTTTTTTGTGTTATTCTTCACCTTCTAATACACCTCTGGGAAACACTGCAGTCTAGCCTCATCTTTGCTGTGAGAAATGACTGAGTCCTGAGTTGTCACAGCATCGCTGATTCAGGAGCAGCTGCAGTGCTGAGAGAGCACTTGTCCCTGGGGCAGCGGGAAGCACTTGATCAGCAGAGGAGGTTAGAAGGCCGAGTGCCAGTGCTGCAGATCCCCAGGGGGCTGCAGGGGGCTGGTCGGAGATCAGAACCCTACGGGAACTGAACACTTAGTGACTTATTTTTACCAGAAAGTCTTAGATGATTGTTATGTGATAACAAATTGATCATAGAAGTTGTGTAGTATTGAAGATAAACTGTCTGCACTCTAGAAAGATATGTCTGTAACATTTAGAAGGAATTAGATTGCTTCCTGAAGTGTCAGCTTCACAAGAAATTTTCTATGAGATAGCAATATTAGCATGCAATATTACGGACCAGGTATTTCTATTGATTCTCTCAGATTAGTAAATACAAGTATATCTGTCCCACACCAGTAAGTGTTCAATACAATTTATTAATATATAAATACATGCTGTGGTTAAATATATTCTTATAAACTTAATTGAAGAGTTATACTCAAAATGTATATGTACCTTTACAAAAGAATATAAGTTACTGAGGGGCTAACAGGTCTGTTATATATAAATTATCAAGCTAAAAACCTAAGTGAAAACAGAAACTCAAGGAAGTAAGCTGAGTTCTGAATCAGGCTTAATCTCAGGCATTTGCCGATGTAGGTGACCTAAGTGTTGGCTCTGAGGGTCTCTTGGGGTGCTAAAAATACAGATCAAAGGCCAGAGCCTGCACTTCATGTACAGTCTAACAGGAGATCTGGCCCTTCTACGGGGAGGCTCCCCCAAGGCTAGACATTTGGGGGAAGGGTGAAGTCAAGTAACTATGTTCCAACTAGCCATCAGGACCCCCAGGATATTGCGTACAATGCTGCTTTGCTGCCAAGCAGTGGAGAGAGGTAACAAGGAGTCTGGAGAACTGTTATCACAACTTGAACTTCACAAAGGTTTGTGCCCCAATTTATACATGTATCTCGGGTTGTCTAGATATTTTCAAGTGCTGAGTCCAAGATGAACAAGTCACGGACTTCTAGTGTTTGTAAACAATTTCTAGAAGCAAAAGCAAGTCTTATCTAGAAGTGTGTAATGTTATCCAAGCAATTAAATAATTTTCATAAATAATCATACAGAATGTGACAACAGCATCCAAACATACAAGAATGCAAGGAGATATCAAAAGACAGAAAATAAAAACCTGCACTGTAGTGTCATTGAGTCGGAATCGACTTGACAGCTGTTAAAACACAATCAATATTTTAAAAATGGCCAAGTCTTTAGTCATTGAGATTACTGTATGCAGCTATGCTTCTATGCCTAAAAACTGTTACACTTTTAAGTATAAAATATATCTTCAGGGAAATGGAAAATTATGTAGAGTGGTACAACAGATTTGAAAAATAGCTAAATAAAGGTTTCAGAAATGAAAAAAGGATTAGGATCTAAAGTGCAAAATGAAATTAAATACAGAAATGTGGTAAAGCATGAGTAAACCTAAATAATCACTAACTATAAAATAGCAATAATTATGTTTTCAGACATTTTAGAAAAGACAGAGTAATCTTGGTTAAAATAACTTTTAAACCAAGAGGAAGACTGAACTTAAGTTATTTTAAGGTTTTTGTATTGTTATTTGCTTAGAAACTGAAAGAATTGGTTAATTTTAAATTCCGATCAGACTGAATGTTTTAGGTTCTAAGGTAAAAAGTGATTGAAAAAATAACTTCTGAATCAGTGGAGAGGAAAACACAGAAAGATAAAGTTAATCAACAAAAATAAATTAAGAAAGGAGAGGAAACATAGAATGAGGAGAATACAAAAATCATAAAACATCATGGTATCTTCAAATATAAATATTTCACTAAATGCAATATAGTAATTGTAATACAGCTATTACCTTAAACATGAAAGAACTAAATATTCCAAGATAAAAAGTTTCAGATTATATTTTTAAAGATACAAATGTGTTATTTCAAGGGATGTATTGGTGGCATAGTGGGTAAGTGCTATATCTGCTAGCCAAAAGGTTGGCAGTTCTAATCCTCCAGGCGCTCCTTGCAAACTCCATGGAGCATTTCTACTCGGTCTTATAGGGTGTCTATGAGTCTGAATTAACTCAAAGTCTTGGCTTCTGTTTTTATCTAAAATATAAGATACAGAAAAAGATGGAGAAACATGCATCATATGAGCTATATAGATACCATAAAATAATCATGTATCATACAGATTTACTGCTAAATTTCTATCATACGTTGGTATGACCTACATTACTATCAGCCAAGTTGTCTTTAAAATGAAAAGCATTTCTAGAGATGAAGAGCTCACTTTGCAATTATAAAAGTTTCAGCTCACTGGGGAGTAAAAACATTTATACTGTACCAGATAACATCTCAAGACAGGGATCCAAAATTTCTTGTCCACAGTGATCAAATACACAAATTTTAAAAACTGAAAGATTTCAAATTTCTGCCAACCCTGAACTTAACTCACATGTTGCTATTTATAGGCTTTATTTACCCCATTTACTACAAACAGTGATGGCTTTTACTGCAGATTAGTGATGTTTTTTACACAGAGTTTGACTTTTGCCCTGCTGTGGGTTTCATAACATAAGGTACATGCTTTATATTTCAAAAGTGATTTGTTCCCGAGGGATTTTTCATTTTGTATCTATCTATATCAATTCGTCCATTTATGTGTGTGTGTGTGTGTGTGTGTGTGTGTGTGTACAGAGAGAAATGTAAGAAAAAAACAAAGAGAAAATCACAACAATCAATCATAGGATGGATCTTTAAGTTAACCACTCTCAATAACTGATAGACTTTACAAAAAAATAATTAACAACAAGCTTGACCTACTGCACATATGAATGACACTGCATTAACAATTGTAGGAAAAAATGTTAGATACAAATGGAACTTTTTTATGTGTTTGGGGTAAACCAAATCTCAACAAATTTCCTAAGATTGAAATCATATACACCATGGTTCAGAATGTAAATACAGGTGACAAAATGATAAAAACAAAGGAAAAAAAATTGAAAAGTAGGTATAATGGCACACTGGGCAAGACGCATGTTTGGAAAGGAGCAGAAAGGGGCTGCTGCTGCCGCAGTGAAACACCAACAGAGAGAGCATGGTCTGAATTTCAGATTGTTTGTTCTAAAAGGAAAGAAACATTGGTAATTTCTTGAACATGTAATAAAGGGCCAGTTGTTTCCTTGACTCAACCGTGTAGTACGCTATCTTATGGTAGATTTTATTACTAGGAGCTGGTGGCACAGAAAAGCTACTTATAAGTAACTTTTGATTACAAGATACCACTGTGTGGAGTTGTTGATTCTTCAGCAGTGAATGTGTGAATATTTACTGACCAGTCCTGGACCAGATTCTTTATTTCACTAGGTTCTTTAAAATATCTATATATGTATATATGTGTGTGTGTATATACACACACGTATGTACACACACACACACGAACACACATACACACAAGGACTGATGTCCTGAATGTCATCCAAATATCTTCCTTCCTGTATTTCCTTTATCTTTGGGTAAAGAAAAAAGTCACTGGGGACATATCAGGTGAGAAGGAAGGGTGTTCCAATACAGCTCTTTGTTTACTGACTAAAAATTCCCTCAGCGACAACTATGCAATTAAGTTCACAACTTGCCACTGTTACGCTGTGCACAATGGCCATTCCAGAAAGAGTTCCAAATTGCTTTGAAGGGTGGACTAGATGCTGGCATCAGGGTATAGCTTCCCAGAGGGAGTACTTTCGAAGCTGACCATATTGATATTCAGAGTGAGGTATGTAGCACTTAGAACAATTAAGTTCACAGACTTATTAGACTTTGTATATACACACATATAGCCAAATGGATTATATATGTATGTATATACATAAAGTAAGGGGGGGAAAAAAAGACATTGCAGTTAAGTTGATTCTGACTTATAGTGACCTTTTAGGACAGAGTAGAACTGCCCTATAGGATTTCTAAGAAGTGGCTAGTGGATTCAAACTGCTGATCGTTAGTTTAGTAATCAAGCTTTTAAACACTGCACCACCAGGGATATATATACATGCATGTACATGTATGTGTGTGTGTATGTGTACGTGTATATCTGCTTGCAGACACAAATACATATTTACATATTTTATATATAAGCATATATATGTGTATGCATATTATGTAAGCCAAGGAAAACTGTAATAAAAGCTGTCTAATGATGCAGCATTTATAATTTCTGGAAGTAGCGGTGCTAACATGCTTTAACCATACAGAGACAAAGTTCTTTAAGAGACAGTAGAACTGCACTGCACTTTAGGAAAGGAAGATTTTGTGTAGACAGAAATGAAATGGAACGGGGACATAGCATTGTGAGGAGGAATAACTGGTGACTGAAGCAGGAACCTGGACCTGTCAGAGGCCCGTCTGGTGAAAGCCGCGGGATGGGAGCAGGAGGGGGAGAAAATCAGCGAAGGGCTGTGCTGGTTTTTACATTGATTACATTTTTTGTTTAATGCATGAAAAACAATCTAAGCTGATTTAAATGTTGTATATCTACCAAGAAAAGATGTAACTCCTTTCAGATACATAATTTATAATATGACAAAAGAGACGATTTTTTTAAAAAAAAACAAAAACAGTGATTTTTTAGCATTTCCGATGGCTGCTGTGCATGAAGTATCCCTGTCCCAAGACATTTCTAGTTTTGTGGAATCAGGCAACAATTTAAAGCTGATGGAATATTTCTCTTGAAAGTTATCCTTTGCATTTCATGTTATTCTTCGTGATATTTTGTTTGTAAAATTAGTGATGTTAAATAGAAGAGCAAGTAAAATGACAGATTTGAAGACGAATTACTAACAAAAACAGAAGGTTGGTATAATTGAAGTTATATGGAAGCTGAAATACTCTAGATTTGTTTCTTAAAATTTCTGCAGATCTTTAAATGATTTTATTATGACTGAGGGAAAATGTACATTCCCATATAAATTTACATGCCCACCTATATGCCGCTTCCATTGCTCTTCCTGCCCAGTGACAGCACACTATTCCTCTCTGCTCCATACATGTCTCATCCTCCCAACAGTCTCCATTCCCCTCCTCTCCACCCACTCTCCTTCCTCCAGCCAGAGGTCAGCAGGATGATATCCTATAGATGCCTAGAACCATAAAGTACATCCAATATATGGTCACTCTGCATCCCCAAGTCCACTCCATTCGTGTCCAAAGAGTGGACCTTCATTATGATTTATGGACAAGTGATTTTTAACTGTCAGGATTTCGAGTCCTTTACAGTGGCATTCACAAAACCTTGGGAAACCTGGAGTCAGACATTCCGCAGTCTTGCTACAGTCATATTCCAGCTGTGTGATTTTGGGAACCTTCTTATCTGAACTATGTTTTTTCAAAGACATTACCATACTGAGAGCACAGACTGCCACAGGTCAAATCTTATCTTTGCCATCTGTCTCTGCACAATGAAAAGTTGTTGGGAGGATGAAAATAGTGTATATATAGAAGTGCTATTTAGATTTTAGCCACTAGTATATGAGAAGATTATAGTTAACACCTAATTTACAGAATTGATGTGAGAAAATAAGAAATAATACATACAAACTCTACAAAAGCAAGACTTTTTTAAAATTATTAACTAGTCAGAACACATTCGGTATTTCTGCAATTACAAAAAAATAAGAGCGATTTAGATAACAAAATTGTGTTGTGGGTTCACAGAACACAACCAGTCTGAGCTAGCTCTGTTCTATTGGTTCTTCAGACACTCAGGCTGAGGAGGTCCACAGTCTTGTGACGCTGACCTTGTAACTTGGGGTGTTAGGGCCAGCATGGTGGAGTAAGAGAGCACCAAGAAATGCTTAGTGGTTTGTAACATGTCTCAGTCCTTATTTCATTGATCAAAACAAGTCACATCATTATCTCTGACTTCAAGGTTGTTGTTTTGCGCAGTTTTTCTAATGTGGAGGTTGGGCATGTGATGAGGAAGACAGAAATATTTATGATAAATAAATCTGGAGTCCTAGTGATGCAGTGGTTATAAGCTTGACTGTTCACCAAAAGATCGGCAGTTGCAATTGACCAGCTACTCTTTAGAAACCCTACGAGGCAGTTCTACTCTGTCCTATAGAGTCAGAATCAACTCGATGGCAACAGATTTGGGGTTTGGTTTCTGTCTTAGCTATATAGTGCTGCTGTAACAGAAATATCACAAGCAAAAAGCCCAACAAAGAGAAATTTACTTCTTCACAGTCCAGTAGGCTACAAGTGCAATTTCAGGGCATCTATTCCAGAGGAAGACTTTACTTCTGTCTTGGCTCTGGAAGAAATATCTTTGTGATGCATCAGTGTTCTCTCGGTCTGGGAGTATCTCAGTGTAGGGAACTCAGGTCCAAAGGATGTACTCTGCTCCCAGCACTGCTTTCCTGGTGGTATGAGGTTTCTGTATCTCTCTGCTCACCTCTCTCTTTAATTCAAAAGGATTGGCTTAAGACACTGTCCAATCTTGTACACCTCATCAGTACAACTGCCATTAATCCATCTTATTCAATCATAGTGATAGAATTTATAACTCACAAGAAGATGTCATCAATGGTGGATGGATGATCACACAACCATGGAAATCATGGCTTAACCAAGTTGATACACAGTTTCTGTAAGTATTCTGTAATTACCAGGCTCTCGCAGCTTATTCTGTTATCTAATCATAACAAAAGGAAATTCATGATTTCTTCATACAGTTTTCTCCAGTTTGCAGTCAGCTTCTTGGTAATCACTTTGAGAGATGTGCTGGTACCTTTGTAGTGTTGGATAGCTGATCACGTCATTTAACGTGGAGACCACCTGGTTCTTGAATGACTCATCCTTTAGATACCACCATCATGTGAGGAAATCACAGAAGCTCATGGTAAGAATCTGGCTAATGGAGCCATGGATTAAAAGGGACAGTGGAGTCCAACCTCCTGAATTCAAATATCGTGCAGCAGTGGCATAATGGTTAAGAGCTATGTCAGTTAACCTAAAGGTCAGCAGTTCGAATCCACCAGGCACTCCTTGGAAACTATGAAGCAGTTCTACTCTGTGGTATAGGTCACTGTGATTCAGAATTGACTTGACAGCAGGGATAGTTACCAGTTGGCAATTGTAATTTCACCTATTTTATCTCTCTGCATAGATTTCCACGTTGGGGATTTTATGTACTTGATACAAAGGATTGTCAGAAAGATTGATTTTCTTTGTAAAGTGCCCAGTAAGTTGTCTCTACGGAGATGCAATAAATGTTACTACTTCCAATTACAATGTACGTGTGTGTATGTAATTCTATAAGGAGCAATGGTTTCTATAAGGTGGTGTAATGGTTAAATGCTAAGTCACTAACTAAAAGATGGCCGTTTGAAATAAGCAGCTGCTGTGCAGAAGACTTGGCAATCTGTTCCTGAAAGATCACAGCTTAAGATACCCTTTAGGGTAGTTCTACTCTGTTCTGTAGAGTTGCTTTGGGTCGGAATTGACCCAAAGACAAACAACAACAATGCATTTATATTTACATTTTTATTCAATTATATTGAAATTTTAGTACATAAACTTAATATAAACTGTTGCATTTGTAGCGTATGAATTTTGTTGCAATGTATATATTTGTCTGTTATTTATGTAATAAAAAGTCAAAACATTATAGAAGTTAAACCCATAGTATGAATAGTCTAGAACTGAAAGCTGTGTTTCAGTGTAAGTATAATATACATTTTAGTTGGCAAATGGTAGAATATTTTCTCTTTCTCATGTTATCAGTTTAACAATTAATTCCTAAAACTCTTTTATGAAAACGTTTGAGACTCAGTGAAGTGAAAATAAGAGAATAGGAGAGGGAGAAAAAAATCTAAGTAGGTAATGGACTGAGGATCAAATACAATTTTGAAGCCCACTTCATATAGATGAAAAATCAATGAAAACACATTTCATGCTTCTATGAAATTGCTTTCAATTATTTTGAAGGATTAGTCAACATTTGAGAATATGAATAGGACAGCCCAATGCCGCAGAGATTTAACAGGAGGGCTAAAATTAGCCTTTAAAATGAGTATTGCATTTTTAAATTAAGAAATTGGACAAAGTCCTACTGAGGCTTATCTGAGTTTGGCTTTGAGCCTGCAAAAATACTTATTATGGTCGACCTCTGCTACTGAAACATTTATTATGCTGAATGTAGGCAGGCATGGTCAGTGACAGAGATGCTTCTAACTGCTTTCACTCTTGGTCTACATGTTTTTCACTATGTTTCCTCTCAGAATAGTCTTTTCACTTTTGGATTGTCCCTCTCCTTTCCAATTTGGATATTCTTAAATAAAAATTTTATGGAGGAACTGTAGCGCTCCATTAACTTTTTAAAAAGGAGCATCTTTACATTCTAAAACTGAAACTAAGAAATACAACAGAAAATGCAGGACTTCAGAGACCCTCATAATGCTAAACCCCCAAGAGTAACCAGTATCTTGACTCAGTTATAACACCATTTATTTATATTAGCTGTTCAATAACTTTATAGAAATGCAATTGCATGTGAGATTATGTTTTAAATTTCAAACATGCTGTTGCATGCAGCAATAGTATCTTTATCCTCACTGCCAAATAGAATTCCACTCCGTGAATATACCACAATTTATTTTTTATGTACTATTGGTAGGCATTAAGTTTCCGAGTTTGGACTATTGTGCAGAGTACTAGTCTGAATATTTTATATATATTTAATAACACTGTATGTATTTCGGTTACTCCTGTTCTAGTACTGATACTCTCGGGTCTCAGGTATGCACGTGTCCACACTCGGTGGATATCATCAATCAGCTCTACAAAGAGGTTGTGACAATTCATGCTCCTATCAGCGATATGGCCTAGTTGTTAAGTGCTATGTCTGCCAAGAAATGGTCAACAGTTCAAATCCACCAGGTGCTCCTTGGAAACTCTATGGGGCGGTCCTACTCTGTCTGTAGGGTTGCTATGAATTGGAATGGATTCGACAGCAGCAGAGTTTTTTTTTTTCTAATCAGCAGTGTAAGAGTTTCTGTTATTTGTGTATCTTTGCCAGTATTTGGTGTTTTATGTCTTTCTTTCGTTTTAACTGTTCTTGTGATGAGTAGTGCCATCTCATTTTTGTTTTGAAATTTTCATTTTCCTAATAATGATTATGGACAATTTTATTTATATGTTTTACTGGCCATTTTATAAGACTGCTTTGAAGTCCATATGTCTCCTTTTTTAGCCACTCTGTGGTTTACTTTACACCATCCTGATTGTGTAAAGTATTTTGATGAACAAAATAGTTCTAATGCCATCAGAGTGGTAGTTTGTATTTCTAAATTGGTTTGAGCTTCATTGTGCCGTATCTATAAAACCTGTTTTTATCCCAAAATGGTGAATGTATTTCTCTATGCTCACAATAAATCTAGAATTTATTTTCACATATACTGTGAGACAGGGTTATAAAAAGATAAAAGACAAACAGACAGACAGATTTTGACCCAGCACCATTTATAGTGTCAACTACATTATGAATCCAGTAATGTATTTATGGGGATATTTTTTATCACTTTCTATTATGTTTGTTGATCCATTTACCTGACTCTGCACCAACTCTACATTCTTTGAAGTACTATAGCTTTAAAACAGTTCTTATAATTGATCTGTAAGACATTCATCTTCTTTTTTCTTTCTCAAAACTGGTTAGTTAGGCCTTTGTGTTACTATTTAAATTTTATACATAGCACACATGTCTTATCTGCAGTGATACATGTTGGAATTGCATTAATTTTCATACTGCGTATGAGAATTAATATCTTTTCGATGTTATTAGGTGCCATCAAGTTGGTTCAGATTTATGGTGACCCTATGAACAACAGAATGAAACACTGCCTGGTCTTGTGCCGTGTCCACAATCATTTTTATGTCTAAGCCCATTGGGGCCACTGTGTCAATCCATCTCATTGAGGGTCTTCTTTTTCACCAGCCCTCCACTGCGCTCAGCATGATGTCCTTCTCCGTGGACTGATCCTTGCTGATAACATGTCCTAAGTATGTAAGACTCAGTCTTGCCATCTTTGCTTCCAAAGCAATACTTCTTGTTTTACTTCTTCCACAACAGATCCCCTTTGGTCTTTTGCCAGTCCAATAGTGAATTGAACATTCTTCCCTAACACCACGATTCAAAGGCATCAATTTTTCTTCTGTCTTCTTTGTTCATTGTCCAGCTTTCTCATGCATATGATGCGATTGAAAATAACATGGCTTGGGTCAGGTGCACTTTAGTCTTCAAGGTGACAGCGTTTCAATAGTAAGCCTCCCATTCATAAATGTAATATATCCTTATGTATACATATACAGGTCTTTTCAAATTGTTCTTAATAGTGATTTTTTAAAATTGTGATAGAGTGGAAGTATACAATCCAAGTTAAATTTGCATGCCCACCTATCTGTGGCTCCTTCTGCTATCCTTGTCCAGTGACAGCACACCCTTCCTTTCCATTATATGCAGATTATATCCTATTAACACTCTCCTGTCCCCTCCTTTCCTACTTCTCCTCTCCCTTCTGGTAAGAGGTCAGTAGGACGGCATCCTGTAGACACACAGAACCATAAAGTGGACACACCCTATGGTCACTTTATGTCTCCGTGTCCAATCCATTCCTGTCTGAAGAGTTGACCTCAGTGATGATTAATGATCAGGGACAGCAGCAGATCTAGAGGCCATGTTCCAAGAGTAACTCCCAGGCCTTCAGACCATCAGTTGTGGTCTTTCAGGGGAGTTGTTAAGGTGCACCCCTCTTTTTCTCATGTTGCCACTGGAAACCGACATTGTGTGCCCCATCATGGTTGTCATTGGTCGTGGCTGGGCACCATCTGGTTCTTCTGGTCACATGTTGACACAGTCACCCATATGTGTGGGTCCTTCTGTCTTCTGAGCTCTTTTTCTCCTCATATCTTTGTTGTCCTTGATGATTGTCTGTTCCTTCTGAGTTGGGACTATTTGGTGTACCTCAGATGGCAGCTTGCTAACTTTTAAGACCCCAGACGCTGCTCACCGTGTGGAGTGCAGAAGTCTTTTAGCAACAGGCCAGTCATGCCAGTTGGTCTCAATGTCCCCTAAGAGCATGGTCCCTGGAGTCCTGCCCCTGCTACTCTATCCTTGCAATATTAGGCTAGGATCAGAAGACTTTTCAGTTTTTGTTGAAGTTCAGTTAAGTTGATCTTCTTTGTAATGTGTGTTTTCACCCAACCAAATATCTATCAACTATCTCATCTATAACCAACCCTCTCCTTTCCTTTCTCCCCTCTCTTGTAGCCACCAAAGAGTCTTTTCTTCTGTACGTGAGTCTGTTTTTAAGTCCTTATAGTAGGGGTCTCATACAATATTAATCCTTGCACCACTGACTGCTTTCACTCAACATAAAATCTTTCAATTGAAACCCAGTTATGAGATATGTCCTAAAATCATGATTATTTATTATCACATAGGATTCCATTCAGCATATGTACTGTAGTTTGTTTATCCACTCATCTGTTGTTGGACATCTAGGTTGATTCCATCTAGGTTGATTCCATCTTTTTGCCATTGTGAACTGTGCTGCAATAAACATTTGTGTGCATGTATCTCTGTTTATGTGACTGCCCATGCTTCTGTAGGATATATTCCAAGCAGTGGGATTACTAAGTCAAATGGTTATCTATTTCCAGCTTTTTAAGGAAGTGCCAGATTTCTTTCCAAAGAGGTTGTACCATTTTGAAATCCCACCAGCAGTGTAGGAGAGTTCCAGTTTCTCCACAGCATCTACAGCATTTGTTGCTTTATGTTTTTTGGATCATGGCCAACCTTGTTCAGTTGAGATGATATCTCGTTGTAGTTTTGATTTTGATTTCTTTAATAGCTAGGAATGTAAACATTTCCTAACATATCTTTTGGCTGACCGGATGTCCTCTTTTGTCAAGTATCTGCACATCTCCCTTGCCTATCACTTAATTGGATTATTTACCTTTTTCTTGTTGATATGTTTCAGAACCTTGTAGATTATGGAGATCACATACTTTTTCTCATTTTGTGGGTGGTCTTTCAACTCTTTTGTGAAAGTCTTTGGATGAGCAAAAGTGTTTGATTCTTAGCAGTTCCTATTTATCTATTTTCTCTTCTGTTGATCAGACTTTGTTAGATTTTGAAGTCTCTTGTGCATTAAATCTTCCATTGTTGACCCTATTTTTTTTCTTACATGATCTTTATCATTTTAGGTTTGACATTTAGGTCTTTTATCCAATTTAAGTTGTAAGGTGTGTGTTCTAGTCAGCTGGGGTTGCTCTAACAGAAATATCACAGAGTGGTTGGCTTTAACAAAGCAAGGTTTATTCTTAGTCCGATAGGCTGCAAGTCCAAATTCAGGATGTCTGCTCCAGGAGAAGGCTTTCCCCCTTGTCAGCTCTGGAGGAAGGTCCAGTATTGCATCAGTCTTTGTCCAGGGAACATTTTGGTGCAAGAAACTCAGGTCTGAAGGATGTGCTCTTCTCTAGGTGCTGCTTTCTTGGTGGTGTGAGATTCCCAAGTCTCTGCTGTTTTCTTTTTTCTTTTACCTCTTGTAGGATGAAAGGATTAAGGGTGGGACAAGCCATACTTCAGGGAAACTTCCTTTGTGGTAGAGCGGGGAGGTGATCTTATAAAAGGATTTAATGTCCTACCCTAATCCTTTAACATATAGTACAGGACAATCACAAAATGGGGGACAGTCATAGAATACAGGGAATCATGGCCCAGCCACATGGCTGCACATAATTTTGGGGAGACACAATAAGATCCATAACACTTAGTCAGCTAGTGCTGCTCTAACAGTGTGAGATACGGGTCTTGTTTCAACTTTTTGTAGATGTATGTCCAGTTTTTGCCAACACTGTTTGTTAAAAAGACTGTTTTTACCCCAGTTTAGAATCTTAGGGCTTTTGTTGAATATCAACAGTTCTCAGGAGGATGATGTAATCTCAGGTCTTCACTCTATTCTATTGGTTTTTTGTACTAGTACCAGGCTCTTTTGACTACCGTAGCAGTGTGATAGGTTCTAAAGTCAGGTAGTGAGAAGCCTCCCACAGTGTTCTTCTTATTCAGAAGTGCTTTGCTTATCTGGAGTTTCTCCCCTTTCCAAAGTTGGTGATTTGTTTCTCCATCTTATTTAAAAATGTCACTGGAATTTGTATTGGGATTGCATTTTATATGTAGATTGCTTTGAGTAAAATAGCCCTTTTCACAATGTTAAGTCTTCCTATCCATGAGCAGGGTAGGTATCTCCGTTTATCTAAGTCACTCTTAATTTCTTGAAGTAAGGTCTTGTGGTTCTCTTTGTGCAGAACTCTTATTTCTCTAGTTAGATTTATTCCTAGGTATTATCTTTTGGGCAGATATAGTAAATGGTATTGATTTGGTGATTTCTTTAATGATCTCTTTGTTGGCATAAAGGAATCCTACTGACTTATTTATGTTTATTGTATATCCTGATACTTTGCTCAACTCTTCTATTAGTTTGAGTAGCTCACTTACGGATTCTTTAGGATTTATTGCATAGACAGTCATACAGTCATCTACAAATAGGGAGATTTTTACTTTTTTTTCGCCAGTGCAGATGACCTTTATTTGTCTTGTTTGCTTGATCTGGCCAGAATTTCTAGTACAATGCTGACTAGAAGTGGTGAGAGTGGGCTTCCTTGTCTAGTTCCTGTTCTCAAGGGGAATTCTTTCAGTCTCTTCCATTCAGGATGATGCAGGTGATTGGCTTTGTGTAGATGCCCTTTACTGCATTGAGGAATTTGCCTTTTACTCCTATTTCGCTGGGAGGTTTTAGCATGAGTGGGTGTTGGACTTTATCAAATGCCTTATCCCTGTCAAAATCAGGTGATTCTTGTCTTTTGTGTTAATTATGTGGTTGATCACATTAATTGTTTTTCTGATGTTGAACCAGGCTTGCATCCCAGGTATGAATCCAACTTGGTAATGGTGAGTTGTTTTTTTGATGTGTTGTTGAATTCTATTGGCAAGTATTTAGTGTATGATTTTTGCATCTAGATTGATGAGTGATATTGGTCTGTAGTTCTACTTTTTTCCAGAATCTTTCCCTGTCTTTGTTATCAAGGTTATGCTGGTTTCATAGAATGAATTTGGGAGTATTCCATCCCTTTTCATGCTGTGAAGTAGTCTCAGTAGTATTGGAGTTAACTCTTTTGTAATAGCTTGGTAGAATTCTGCAGTGAAGCCATCTGGGCCAGGACTTTTTTTCAGTTGGTAGTTTTTATTATGACTTTTTCAACCTCTTCCTTTGTGATGGTTTTACTAAGTTGTTCTACTCCTCCTTGGGAAAATTTTGGTAAGTGAGATAAATCTAGGAATTTGTTCATTTCCTCTAGGTTTTCAAATCTGTTAAAGTACAGTCTTTCATACTATTCTGTTATGATACTTTCAATTTCTGTTGGATCTGTTGTGACATTTCCCATCTCATTTCCTATTTGGGTTATTTGTTTCCTTTTCTGTTTTCCTTTAGTAAGTTTCGCCAATGGTTTTTAAATTTGGTTGATCTTTTCAAAAAGCAGCTTTTGGCTTCATTGATTTTTTCAATTGTTCTTCTATTCTCTGATTAATTTAGTTCTGCTTTAATTTTTATTATTTGTTTTTTTCTGTTGCCTGAGAGATTCCTTTGTTGCTCTCTTTCTACTTGTTGAAACTGTAGGGCTAATTCTTCGGTTTAGGTACTTTCTTCTTTCCAAATACACATTTATAGAGATAAATTGAACTCTGAGCACTGCTTTGGCTATATCCCATAGGTTCTGGTATGATGTGTTTTCATTATCATTTGAATGCACAAATTTATTTATTTTGTCCTTGATTTCTTCTATAACCTATAGCTTTTTGAGCAAACTGTTCAGTTTCTATGAGTTCTATTTTCTATCAATGTTTTTTTCTGCTATTGATTTGTACTTTTATGGCTTTATGGTCTGAGAAGATGCTTTGCCATAATTCAGTGGTTTTGACTTGGTTGAGATTTGCTTTATGTCTTAACACATGGTCTATTCTGGAAAATACTCCATGTGCACTGGAGAAGAAGGTGCACTTATCTGCTAATGGATAAAAAGTTCTGCATATGTCAATGAAGTCTAATTGTCACAATAAGATCTGTGTCTTTACTGAACTTTTTTCTGGATGACCTGTCCATTACCAAAAGTGGAAGGTTAAAGTCTCCAACTATTATTGTGGTATGATCTATCTCATTTTTCAATGTCGTCAGTGTTTGCTCAACCTATTTAGATGCTCTGGTATTTGGTACATAAATATTTAATATTGTTAAGTCCTGTTTGTGTATTGAATTTTCAGCAGTAAATAGCAGCCGTCCTTGTCAATGATGGTGGATTTTACATTAAAATCTGTTTTATCTGAGATTAATATTGCCACACCTGCTCTTTTTGGTACATTGTTAGCTTGGTATATGTTATTTCATCCTTTAATTTTCAGTTTGTGCACATCTTTAAGTCTAAGGTGTTTTCCTTGTAAGTAACATATAGATGGGTCGTGTCTTTTGATCCAAGATATCACTTGTTGTCTCTTTACTTGGCCATTCAGACTATTTGTATTCAGTGTAATTATTGATAGGTATGTTTTTAGGGCTGTCATTTTGATGAGTTTATTTTTGTGTCAGTGTTTTCTATGTTACTCTTAATATTCTGTTCTGAGTCATTCTTCTTTATGGTTGAATTTTCATCTTTTTCAGTGTTGGTTTTGTGTTTGTTGAGACTCCTGTATTATGTTTCTTGTTTTGATGTGATGCATTGCTATTGTGCTTTGTGGCTGTCTTATGCCCCCCTTAATATTCTAAGTTTAAGCCCAATTTTAACTTCTGCATATCCTTCTAACTTCCTCTGCATCTGAAAAGAGTATAACTTAACTGTAGCACATCCCTGTTTTTGTTGTGATGGTATCTTAGCTTTCATTATATGGTCATTGGTTCCCTTTTATTAATGTTGCAGCTCTGACTGAATTTTGTGCCTTTCCTGAGTAGGTTTCTGTATGTTGTGTCCTGCATTGCCTCCTTAAATATATACTTAATGATTTTGTTTTTCTAAGTTAAGAGCTTCTTTCTATTTTTCTCATAGTTTTGGTTTCATTTTTACAAAGTCTCTAAGCTGTTTAGCTGAGAATGTCTTAATTTCATCTTCATATTTGAAAGACAGTTTTGCAGGATATATAATTCTTTGTTGGAAGGTTTTCTCCTTCAAGGCTTTGAATGTGTCATTGCATTGCCTCTGTGCCAACATCATTTGTGCCGAGAAGTCAGACGAAAGCCTACAAGGCTTCTCTCTGAGTGTTAGTTTGCTTTGAGTCTCGCTGCCTTTAAGGGTTTCTGCTTTGTTTCATTTTATTAAGCGTGATTATCATATGTCTTAGTGCCTTTCTTTTGAAGTCTAGTTTTTGTGGCATCTGATACATGTCTTGGATATCTATGTTCTTTTCTTTCATAATTTCAGGGAAGTTTTCTGTCAGCAACTCAACAGTAATACTTTCTGTGTTTTCAACTGCTTCTCCCTGTTCAGAAACTCCAATTAATCATAGATTATTCCTCTTAATAGAGTCCCACATGTTTCTTAGTGCTTCTTTATTTTTCTCATTTCTTTTCTCTGATTTCTCCTCAAAAATGCTGATGTCAGTAGCTCCATCTTCAAAGTCACTAAGTCTAATTTCCAGTTTTAACTTCTGCTCTTTTGGTTTCGAATTGAATTGTCTAATTCTGAAATTTTGTTATTGATCTGTTGGATTTCAGAATGTTGATGTTCCATCAGTTCAAATAGCTTTCTTAATTTTTCACTGTGTTCTGCTGCATTTTGTTTAATCTCTAGGAGGGTTCTATATATAATTGTTTTGTGTTCAACCTCCAATAGTTTCAGAAAGACTTCTTCATCTGGGAAGTTTTTTGATTCTTTATTTTAGGAGTTTTCTGGAACCATGGTGGGTTGTATCTTCAAATGCCTGGCTATGCTTTGTTGCTTACAGGACATCTGGAGGCTGTTTAGTTTCTCTGGTGTTGTCTCAGTAGGAGTTGAGGCATATGTCTAAGAAGGGAGTTGGTCACCAGCCACCTCTTTGTACTCTAGTGACGGGTCCTAGTGGACTCTCTGGCATGGCAGTCTCCTCCTCTTGAATGGTAAAAACACCACTCTACTTATGGAATCATGGGAGTGGGGTCATCAACTGACCTTATGATGTGGATGAGTAAAGGCTGGAAGAGATGCGGTTGGGCTGCACAGCAGTTATATCTCCAGACAATCTTATTTTAAAAAACTAAAAGCTACCTGACCGCTTCCAAAATCAGTCAAGCTGTCAGGTGTGGCAGGCCCTTCCTTCTTGCTGACAACAGAAACACCTCTTCATCTGTCCCCAGATGCTATGATGTAGATTTTCCCGATGCAAAGAGTCTTTTCATTTCTTGACTGCTGCTTCCATGGGCAATAATTGTAGGTCCAAGTAAAATTAAATCCTTGACAACATTAATTGTCTCTCCCCTTATCACGATGTTGCTTACTGGTCCAGTTGTGAGGATTTTTGTTTTCCTGATGTTGAGGTTCAATCCATACTGAAGCTGTGGTCTTTGATCTTTACCAGTAAATGTTTCAAATCCTCTTCACTTCCAGCAAGTAACGCTGTGTCGTCTGTGTAATACAGGTTGTTAATGAGTCGTCCTCCAATCCTGATGCCTTATTTTTCTTCATATAGTCCAGCTTCCTGATTATTTGCTCTGCATACAGATGAAAGAAATGAAGGAAATAATTCAAGCCTCAAGTTGCAATAGTGAAGGATTCTACAGGGAAACTATTAAATGACTCAGGGAGCATCAAAAGAAGATGGAAACAATACACAGAGTCATTATACCAGACAGAACTAGTTGATGTTCAGCTGCTTGAAGAGATAGTGTATGATCAGAAACCAATGGTACTGAAGGAAGAAGTCAAAGCTGCATTGAAGGCACTGGCAAAAAAAGGCTCCAGGAATTTGTGGGATATCAATTGAGATATTTCAACAAACAGATGCAGTGGTGGAAGTGCTCACTTATCTATGACAAGAAATTTGCAGGACAGCTACCTGGCCAATTGACTGGAAGAGACCCATATTTATGCCCATTCCAAAGACAGGTGACCCAACTGAATGTGGAAATTACTGAGCAATATTGTTGATGTCACACACAAGTAAAATTTTGCTCAAGATCATTCAAAAGTGACTGCAACAATATATTTAAAAGGAACTTCCAGGAATTCCAGCTGGATATCATCCCTGATGTCAGATGGATCTTCACTGAAAGCCAAGAATATCAGAAAGATGTGTACTTGTGTTTCATTGATTATGCAAAAGGATTCGACTGTGTGGATCATACTAAATTATGGCTAATATTGTGGAGAATGGGCATTCTAGAACACCTAATTGTGCTCTCAAGGAATCTGTATATTGATCAAGAGGCAGTCACGTAAACAGAACAAGAAGACACTGCATGGTTTAAAGTCAGGAAAAGTGTATGCCAGAGTTTTATCCTTTCATCATACATTTTTAATCTGTATGTTGAGCAAAAAACCTGAGAGACTGGATTATATGAAGGAGAAAGAGGTATCAGGATTGAGGGATGACTCATTAACAATCTGTGTTACACAGATGATACCAACTTTACTTTCTGGAAATGAAGAAGATTTGAGACCCTTACTGATTAAGATCAAGGACCACAGCCTTCAGCATGGATTAAACTTCAACATCAGGAAAACAAAATCCTCACAACTGGACCAGTAAGCAACATTGTCATAAATGGAGAAAAGGTTGATGTTGTCAAGGATTTAATTTTACTTGGGTCCACAATCAATGTCCACGGAAGCAGCAATCAAGAAATCAAAATACGCATTGCACTGGGTACGTCTGCTGCAAAAGACTTCTTTAAAGTATTCAAAAGTAAAGGCATCACCTTAAAGATTAAAATGTGGCTTATCCAAGCCATGGTATCTTCAATTGCATCATATGCATACAAAGCTGGATCATGAATAAAGAAGACAGAAGAAGAATTGATGTCTCTGAATTGTGGTGTTGGAGAAGAATGCTGACATTTCCACGGACCACCAAAAGAACAAACAGATCTGTTCTGGAAGAAGTACAACCAGAGTGTTCCTTGGTTCACTTAAGAAGCGTACTTGAAGTGCTCCATGAAGATGGCAAGACTGCATCTCACATACCTTGGACGTGTTGTCAGGAAGGAACAGTCCCTGGAGAAGGACATCATGCTTGGTAGAATGGAGGGTCAGCGAAAAAGAGGAAGACCCTCAACAAGATGGACTGACACAGTGGCCTCAACAATAGGCTTAAGCTTAAAAACGATTGTGGACATGGTGCAAGACCAGGCAGTGTTTCGTTCCGTTGTTCATAGGGTCACTATGAGTTAGAACGAACTTGATGGCACGTTGGTACAACAACAATACAGATCGAAAAGTTACGGTGAAAAGATATAACCCTGATGCACAGTTTTCCTGACTTTAAACCATGCAGTGCCCCCTTCTATTTGCATAACTGCCTCTTGATCCATGTACAGAATATCTGAGAGCATAATTAGGTGTTCTGGAATTTCCATTCTCTGCAACATTAGCCACAATTTGTTATGATCCACAAAGTCGAATGCCTTTGCATAGTCAACGAAATACCTGTAAACATATTTCTGGTATTCTCTGCTTTTAGCAAAGATCCATCTGACATCAGCAATGATATTCCTGATTCCACATCGTCTTCTGAATCCAACTGGAATATCTGGAAGTCCCTTGTCAATATACTGTTGCAGTCACTTTCGAATGATCTTGAGCAAAATTTTACTTGTGTGTGATATTAATGATTTTATTCAATAATTACCACGTACAGTTGGATCACCTTTCTTTGAAATGGGTATAAATATGGATCTCTTCCAGTCAGTTGGCCAAGTAGCTATCCTCGAAACTTCTTGGCATACACAAATAAGCACTTCTGCCTCTGCATCTGTTTGTTGAAATATCTCAATTGATATTCCATGAATTCCTGGAGCCTTGTTATTCACCAATGCCTTCAATACAGCTTTGACTTCTTCCTTTAGTATCATCAGTTCCTTATCATGTACTGCCTCTTCAAATGGCTGAACATCTACCAGTTCTTTCTGGTGTAATGACTCTATATTCCTTCCATTTTCTTTTGATGCCCTCTATGTCACTTAATATTTTCCCTGTAGAATCCTTTGCTAGTGCAACTCAAGGCTTGAATTTTTTCTTCACTTCTTTCAGTCTGTTGTTGCTGATATAGAGAAATACAATTTTTTTATGTTGACTTTGCATATACTGATTTTGCCAAATTCATTTTTCACACTGATATTTCATCTATAGATTTTGGTGGGATTTTCTACATTTAAAAAAATGAACCCACTACTGATGAGTGAATTCCAACTCATAGTAACCCTGTAAGATGTACTGCATCATAGAGTTCCCATGGAACACCTGGTGGATTTGAACTGCCAACATTTTTAGTTAGCAGTAGTAGCAGTTAACCACTATGCGATCAGAGTCTCCTTTCTAAGTATACAATCATTTTAATTCTGAAAAGTGATGTCTTTTATGTCTTTATTTATTTAGTGGTTTATTCTTATTGTGTTGTGTAAATCCAGAGCATTCTGGCTCATAGCAATCCCATAGGATTTCCAAAGCTGTAAATCTCTAGGGAAGCAAACTGTTAACATCTTTATCCTGCCCAGCCACTGTTGATTTCAAATTGCCAATCTTTCAGTTACCAGTTAATTGCTCTAACCACTTTACCATCAGGGCTCCACTGTATTGTGTATGACCACCTATAACATGATGGAAAGTTCTGAAAGTAGCATACTTTGGCTTGTTCCCATTTCAAAAAAGAAAGGTGATAAAAGTCCATCATTATAGCATTTGCTGTTAGGTCTTCTTAAAGTTATTCTTTAAATTCCAGTTTGCTGAAAGCTTTTATTTCATGTGTCTGATGAACTTAGGAGCCCTTGTGGCACCGCAGTTAAAGCACTCACCTGATAACTGGAAGTTCAGCAGTTCAAACTTACCAGTGGCTACATGGAAAAAAAGACCTAGTGATCTACTCCCATAAAGATTACAACCTAGAAAACACTATGGAGCAGTTCTTCTCTGTCAAAGTGTTGTTGAGATTCTGAACTGACTTGACAGTGCATTTGCAACTGAAATTTGTTGAATGCCTTTTCCTGAAAATGTTGAGATTATCTCATAATCTTTTTATTTTTTCTGATAACATGATGAATTTCATTGACTAGTTGTTCAGTATGTTGTATAATTTTTCTTTATTATATGACTTTTTTGGGTTTCACTATTGAGGTTAAATCAGTCAAATTAAAAAAAGAAAGTCTAACTAAGAATTGCTAGGTTGATGTACAAAATTGCTAAGGAGCTGTGGTATTTCCTGGGTAGTTTAGTCCTTCAAAATGCCTAGGTCAATGTAAATATGTGTAAATGAATTGAAGACAAGACCCAATCTTGTCTTCCATGAGTCAAGAGACTGAGGGCAGGGCAGGACCAGGTCTCCCCAGTCTCCAGTCTGAAGTCATATAACTCCAGAGAAGCTTTTGAAAGACTCCTTCTAACTAAGTGGAGACCTTTTTAAGACAAAAGAAAATGAGGAAAAAAATGATGCTTTACCATAGATATCAAAAATTAGGTAGACCCCAGTCATAACAAAAGTCTGTAAACAAGTTCTGTCTTTGTAAGGGAACTCTAAGACACCCAGAAGTGAGAATCACAGTAAGATACATCTGAAATGGCCTGGAAAAATGTTTTTATACTCATACGGAAACCAAAGGTTATAACCATATAAATGAGTTAATCGGCTGAGCAGAGATTCTGTAATTTCCGAAAACCAGTGGATAAAATCGTTAAAGACTAAAATTAGATTGGAAGAAAAATATGAAAAATTGTAAAAGTAAAATAAAAACTTGCAACATTTAAACAAACTTAAATTTGACAGTTATGTTTTAGAATATACAGGCTTAAAATTACCTTTTAGGTGGTGTAGGGTGCTACCACTACTAACCACAAGGTCAGCAGTTCAGATCCACCAGGCGCTCCTTGAATACACTGAAGATCAGTTCTACTCTAGCTCCTAGTGTCACCATGAGTCGGATCCAACTCGACCGCACTTGGCTGGCTTGGCTTAGGTAACTTAATGATATTAAATTGGGTTAATGAATATCCATCATAATTTAAGTTTAGGTACTTCCTCTTTTTATGCCAGCAAAGATATATATAGATCTACTAGTTTGTTGATTTTTGCAATTTTATAGGGATACCCTATGAAAAATACAACAAAGATAATATTTAAGAGGTTTACCAAAAAGCAATCTATCTGCTAATAGTTGAAGGCTTTGGAATAGTCAGGGTAAAATAAGTGGCTTTCTCTTGAGAACAAAGTGCCCTGTTTTATTTCTGAATTCTGTCTCCAAGCATGGGTCCATTGTTTTGTTTCTCTCGAGGTTACAGACTAATCTATGGTGTCTTTAGGACTGTGGGAAAACAAGTGGTAATAATATAAAAGCCATAAAAGTAAAGCAAAGGAATTTGCCCCGTGACTGGGAACTTATGTGAGGGGTAGATCATGTTTGGTCCAAAATGCTAATTAAGATATCAATACATGTGGGTCATGACCACTGTAACCACCCAAAGAAGAGTCAACGTTCTACAGATTTCTAGATTCCATAAAACTTTATTCCCTTTTCCTATAAAATTTCCAGCTAGTGTCCCTTTTGTGGACAGTGATTTTGGAGGAATGGATCCCCTCTGTCTACTTGATTACTAGTATGTCTTGCTTCTCATCTGACCCCATCTCAGAGATTGGCCATTTGTGGCAGGTCACATCAACTGTCTTACTGTCTGTCTTACTAAAGTTTAATGGTTTTATTTACAGAAAAATTTAAAGACCTTTAACATTAAATAGTATTTAAAACAAAGAATTAGTCTTCTCACTGTTCTAGGCTTAAAAAGTCACAAAATTTAGTAAAGTACAAAGAAAGTTTTATTCAGCATATTTTCAAAAAGGCAAAAGTGAGAAGCAGACAATTATGCTGCTAAAATCTTGTCTGCTCAAGTCTAAGAAAATTACAGAATAGACAGAAGAAAAATGAGCAAGCATGTTGCCACAGCCATGTCTGCCTGAGTTCAAAGAAGATTGGAGCCACCAGTTATATATTAACATTATAAAATGCACAAAAGCATTGAAAGGTTCACCTTTTCGTAGATTGTATAAAAACTATGATTCTACATTTTTTTTGGAAAATCTCTTATGGAACTATAAGTTACAGTTTACACTCCAAGTCGGTTTACCATATAAACAACCCCACACACCCTGCTATGCAACTCTAACATCTCTCCCCACCCTGTGACAGCAGTCTCTTCCTTTCCATGTTGTATGACCCATATCCATTCAACCAGCTCCTGTCCCCTGATACCATCTCATCTCACCCCTGGAGGAGCTGTTCAGACAGCCTTATTGATATATTTAAGCCAAGAGGCAACCTCTTTGCCAGTATCATTCTATGTCTTATAGTACTTTAAAGTGTTCACTTCAATATTAATTTCAGCTGTGGGCCAACAGAGAGTCCAGGGGCCAAGTTCTCAGAGGACTTTTCAGTCTGATGGACCATCAGTTCTGGTCTTTTAATAGCGTTCTAGTTTTGCACACCCATATTTTCTTCCAGTACTTTCATCCCATTTTTCTATGTTTTTGTACCAGTACCAGAGTGTTTTGACTACAGCAGAGGTGTAATAGGTTTTAAAGTCAGGTAGAGTGAGGCCTCCTGCGTGTTCTTCTTCTTCAGTAATACTTATTCACGGCTTCTTTCTTATCTGTATGAAGTTTGTAATGTGTTTCTCCATCTCATTAGAAAATGAAAACGGAATTGTTTTGGGATTGCATTATATCTATAGATTGCTTTCAGTAAAATACATGTTTTCACAATGTTAAGTCTTCCTATTCATGAGCAAGGTAGGTTTCTCCACTTTTGTAGGTCTCTTTTGGTTTCTTGCAGTAGAGTTTTCTATAGGTCTTTTACATCACTGGTTGGATTTATTCCTAGATATTTTATCTTCTTGATAAAATGGAAAATCAAAGTAATTGTATTGATCTGGTGATTTCCTCTTTGATGATCTCTGTTGCTATACAATAATCCAACTGATTTATGTATGTTTATCTTTATCCTGATACTTTGCTGATCTCTATTAGTAGTTCCAGTAATTTAAAAAAAATTTTTTTTATTTTTAAAATGGTTTTCTGTGTATAAGATCACGTTATCTGTAAGTACAGATACTTCTCCTTCTTCCTTACCGGTTTGGATGCACTTTATTTCTTTATCTTGAGAGATTGCTCTGATGAGAACCTGAAGAACAATGTTGAATAAAATTGGTGATAATGGACATCCTTGTCTGGTTCCTGTTCTCACTGGGAATGCTTTCAGACTCCCCACTTAGGATGACCTTGGCTTTTCTCTTTGCATAGATGCCCCTTATGTTGTGGAATTTCCCTTTTAATCCTATTCTGCTGATGGTTTTCAACATCAATAGATGTTGGACTTTGTCAAATGCCTTTTCTGCATCAGTTGAAGAAATTAAGTGATTTTGTCTTTTGTTTTATTTATGTGGTTGATTAATTTTTCTAGTGCTGAACCATCCCTTCATCCCTGGTATGAATTCCACTTGGATAATGCATTATTTTATATATATATATACATGTGTATATATATATATAGTTGAATTATATTGGCTAGAATTTTGTTGAGGGTTTGTGCATCTAAGTTCATGAAAGATGTTGGTATTAGGTGCTGTTGAGTTAGTGCCAACTCATGGAGACTCCATGCACAACAGAATGGAACTATCCAGTCTTGCGCCATGCCCACAATAGTTTTATGCTTGAGCCCATTGTTGCAGCCACTATGTCAATCCATCTCACTGAAGGTCTTCCTCTTTTTTGCTGCCCCTCCACTCTACCAAGCATGACGTCCTTCTCCAGGGACTGATCCCTCCTGACAACATATCCGATGTATGTAAGACACAGTCTCACCATCTTTGCTTCCAAGGAGCACTGTGGTTATACTTCTTTCAGAACAGATCTGTTGGTTCTTTTGGCAGTCCGTGGTACATTCAGTATTCTTCTCCAATACTACAATTCAAAGGCATCTATTCTTCGTCTGTGTTCCTTATTGATTGTCCAATTTCCACAGGTGTATGATGCAATTGAAAATACCATGGCTTGGGTCAGGTGCACCTTAGTCTTCAAGGTGACATCTTTACTTTTTTAACACTTTAAAGAGGTCCTTTGTGGCAGATTTTCCCAGTGCAATGAGTCTTTTGATTTCTTGGCTGCTGTTTCCATGGGCTTTGATTGTGGAACCAAGGAAAACAAAATCCTTGACAACTTCAGTCTTTTCTCCATTTATCATGATGTTGCTTACTGGACCAGTGGTGAACATTTTTGTTTTCTTGATGTTGAGGTATAATCCACATTGAACGTTATGGTCTTCGATCTTCATCAGCAAGTTGTCCAAATCCTCTACACTTCCAGCAAGCAGGGTTGTGTCATCTGCATAATGCAGGTTGTTAAAGAGTCAATCTCCAATCCTGATGCCTTGTTCTTCTTCATATACTTGTAGCATAACCAGAGAAATGCCTGAAATTTGAGCCAAAATTTTACAAAATAGAGAAGCATTTGATTTATGTTTTAAATAGATTAACTGAAAACCTCCAAGGGGAGAGGTCCGTCTGTATTATCTTGCTGATCATGAATTTTGTAACAGAATCTTGGCTATCATGTTCAAATTTTTATACACCTTCTTTTTCCTCTAGACCAACTTTGTGTGCTCCGTATGGATGTATATTTTTGTGCGGTGTATCCAACTATATTAGCTTAGATGATTCCTCTCCAACAGTAAATTTACATTGGCAGGCTCTTGTTTAGATTCCTAGCAAATGTGTGGCAAAACACGTCGGGAATTTTAGGATTTCCTGTAGCTATTTGTAGCAACAATACTAGTAAATACTGGAAAGTTAAAATGTTAAAATTTTTGTGAATTGTAAAATGGGTCAGAAGAAAACCCATGTTCTAGTACTCAGGGTATGGTTGTTAGCTTTAATTCGTATTTATGGATAGTTGAACTGGAGGAGTCTTTAAGAAATTTATCAATCATTAATAGAAAAAAATAGCAGATAAATTAGAAAATTTAATAGAAACACAGTCTTTGACCTCATTAGCCAAGGCGACATTAGAGAAAAAACAAATAGCCTTAGATTTGTTATTAGTCCAAGAAAGTATAATCCGTACAATAGGAAATACTTCTTTTTTTTGTTGTTCAGATAAATAACCGGGAAAAGTAAAACAGGTTATAATTAGAATTACACAGAAAGCTACTTGGTTATACACTGTATTTTTTTAACACCCTTACAAACACCAGATTGATCTAGTTACTTATCAAGAATAAATACATGAACTAAAAATCACTACTGCAAGGAATACTAATATTTGTAACATCCTGATAGTATTAAGCACACTAAAACTTATCTTTTATTATCTTCCCTGCTTGAGAAGGCCTTAGTCTAAGATAGTGATGCACACTAGGTCTGTTTGTTGTTGCTCCTTTCCTCTTTCTTGTTTACCTTTGTGTGAATTAACTATTCCCTAGTTTTTACCCCTCTGTTAAAATGTTACTTATACTTTTTTTAAAATTATTTTCCAAGATAATTATTTTCTTAGAGTTGGAATTTAAGCTACTAAAAATTGACTTAATCACCTAATATAATTTAACATTTTTTAACGTTCTTCAGAATGCCCTCTTGTGTTATTTTTACTTCTGCTGTGTTTTAAAACTCCAGGAGACAATATTATTTTACTCTGTTACAGAGAATTCCCTGTGGCACAAAAGGTTAGCACTGATCTGCTAGTCAAAAAGTTAGTGGTTCAAACCCACCTCGAGGAACCACAGAAGGCAGGCCTGGCCTTTTGCTTCCAAAAGGCAACAAACTTACACATCCTCTAGAATAGTTCTACTCCGCATGCTGAAATTTCCATGAGTTGGAGTTGATGTGATTACATAGGTAAGCTAAGTATTGATATTTATTCATATATTTACTCTCTCTATTACATCTGCCTGCATTTAAACCCTGGTTGCCTAGTGGTTAAGTACTATGTTTACTAACCAAAATGTCGGCAGTTCAAATCTGCCAGGCAATACTTGCAAACTCTGTGGAGCACTTCTACTCTGTCTTTTACAGCTTCTGTAAGTCAGAATCAACTAGACAGCACTGAGGTTGGTCTTTTGGTTTTTATTACTTTTCATTTATGCCTTCATTTAGACATCTTCACTTGGACCAATTTTTTTTCTTCCTACAGAACTGATTTTTACCATTTTAGTTCCAGTGCAGTAGAGACTGTTCCCCACCCCCACCCCCATATTGGCTTGTCTGAAAATATCTTTATTTTTCCTTCACTTTTGAAAGACTCATGGTGACCCTAGAGGCTAGAGAACTGACTTGGCGGCACATGGCTTGGCTTTAAAAGACATTTTTGCTGGATATAAAATTCTAGATTGGCAGTTATTTGATTTCAGAACTTGAAAGGGAAGTCTTTTTGCAGTCTGATATTTTGACTTATTTAAAAGAATTTGTATCTTTTTTTCTCTTTTAAAATATTTTTATTTTGTTCTCTCTGAATATTTACTAAGATCTGCCTTATTGTACATCCCTTTGTATTTATTCTGTTTAGGTTCTCTGAGTTTCTTGAATCTTTAGGTTTATGTCATTCATTAGGTTAGAAACATTCTCAGAATTTATCTCTTCAAACATAGTTTTTGTCTCATTCAGTCCTTTATTTCTGATACTGAAAATATACACACACTAAAACATTTCGTTTTATCTCATGCATGTCTCATTTCATTTTCTTTATTTTTTCCAATCTTTTTCCTATAAATTTGGATAGTTTTTATGATCTGTATTATAGCATTAATCTTCTCTTGTTAAACTCTTATATTTATTGATGCCAAGTATTGTGTTTTTTAACTATTCAGTTTGTTCTTACTGTAGATACTAGCAGTCTATTAAAATTTACATTTTTAATGTGCTATTCATCTATCTTTTTAGTTTCTTTATCATAGCAACCAGAGATGTCTTAAAATATTTGTTTCTGCCTCCAATACCTGGATTACCTGCAGTTCTATTTCTTTTAATATTTTTCCTTTTATTTATTACAGTAAATGAATAAAATTTCTAACATCTATCAATTATCTCATCTATGATAAACATTTACCTCCCCACCCTTGTAACCAACAAAGTTATTTTCTTCTGTAGATAATTCTATTTTTAAGTTCTTATAACAGTGCGACGAAACTTGGCCTTATAACGGGTCTCATAAAATATCTGTCCTTGTGACACTGACAGATTTCACTCAGCATGTCTTCTAATTGAATCCATGTTATGAGATGTTTTCTAAAGTCCACATTTTTTTTTTTATCATAGCATAGTGTTTCATTGAGTATACGTACCACAGTTTGTTTATCCATGCATCTGCTGATGGGCATATGGGTTGATTCCATCTTTTAGCTACTGTGGACTGTGCTGCAATAAATATTCGTGTACAGGTGTCTGTTCATGTGACAGCCTTTGTTTCTGAAGGATAAATTCCAAGCAGTGGAATTCCTGGATCAAATGGCATATCTATTTCCAGCTTTTTAAGGGGCCACCAGATTGCTTTCCAAAGAGGTTGTACCAATTTGCAATCCTGCCAGCAGTGTAGGAGAGTTCCAATCTCTCCACAGCCTCTCCAGCATTTTTTTTTTCTTAGATTCAGTTCTATGGCTCCTATCTTACTGTTTCTAGAATTTATTGTTTTCTTATTAAATTTCACAGTGTGTTAAAAACTTTTCATCTCCTGAAGATGGATTTTAGAGAGCATTCATTTTCTTCCCCTTCAAGACAGTTTGAGAAGGGATGGTCGTCTTTATTGAACTGAACAGAACTGACTCCCAGAAGGACTGCAGGCTAGTAAGCCTTCTTCATTTCTTAATTGATTCCTGCTCTCAGACAGGCCTGTTATAGGCTTCCAACTCAGAGCCTGATCAGCTTCTGGAGGTGGGGGCATTTCTGTTAAGTTTATGGCTGTAATTCTTACATCTGTGTTATGTAAATCACTGCTCTCCTCTGCAGAGGGTCTCTGTTTAGTTTGCTTAACCTTGTTGATTTGGAATTCCTCAAAACCTCTGGTTGAAAAGAGAAATACTGTGACTAGCTCAGTTTTTACCCTCTTTCTCACTGGTTAGTACTTAGCTGCTAACCAAAAGGTTGGAAGTTTGAGTCCACCTAGAGATGCCTTCACAAAAAGGCTTGGTGATCTAAAACTTCAGCTATGTAAAATGCTACAGAGTGAAGCTCTACTTTGATACACATAGGTCTCTATGAGTTGGGATAGACTCAGTGGCAGCTGATTTGGTTTGATTTTCTGATTGTCACTCACATATTGGCCCCTGAAGTCTCCGGATTTGTACCTCCAGCTTCACTGGACGAGCAGATGCCTACTGCTTCTTCTGCACTCAGAAGCAGCCTCTCCCAAGACAAATCCTACATTTTTACCTCTTTCCTTTTCCCGAACTAGACAGATGTCTCCAGAGTAAAAAGTTGCATTATGCCAGCCAACCTCTCCCTGGTGTCCTCATCTCTAGAATGTTAGTCCCTCTGGTCATATTTGAGTCAGTGTCTTTTCTGTGGTTTCAAATTGATTTTTTCTGTGTATGTTTTAGCCATTTTTAGAACTTTTTTCTTTCCTCATCAGGGCATAGGACACTCCTCAGACCACTGTATTATGCATGAAACTGGAATTCCTCCAAACCACACCATCTGGTTTACTACTTAAAACACAATTTCTACTTTTTTTCTTTATGGGCAAAATTGTGTTTATTTCAAAGGACAAGACTATCAGATTAGCAACCAATGTTTTTAAACTATTTTACACATGTAAACAAGCTGTTGCTAAATACTTATCTTCTTGAACAACTAAAAATAAATGATAAATTATATGGAGACATTTGTTATAACTAATGTTTAAATGCTATTGGTAGAGATTCTGACATTAAAGGAGTAGGGTCTCTAACTGACTTACCCATATAATAATATGCACAAGTCCCAGAAGACTTAACTATAACAAAATGAATACACAATGAATCCAAATTGGATTCTAAAATGTGCCTTAGAAAATTGTTTGCCCATGTTGGTTAAGGCTCAAAAATTGATTATGATTGGCAAATAAAAATAAATCTATAAGCATGACACCAAATTAAATTAAATGCTTTGGTTCTAATTTGAGCAACAACATAAATAACAGAGTATTGGATTATAACTTGAAGCACAAAATAAATATCCGTGCATCTACATTGATATGAATAAGTGACTGAATAAACAAATAAATGAGGAAGAGTAGAGAAATATTCTTTGCAAATAAAAATCCAAATAATTTTTGTAGACACTCCACCTTAAAAAAGGTGAAACTTAACTCCCACCCCCGAATTGTGGACTATGTCTAGTAAATTTCTTCAGAAGAGTTCAGTAAGAAAATGTCTGAAAAAGTAACTATCGAATCAAGAAACCTGATAAACACTCTGTCAGCCACCTAATCAAGTTTAACATCAACAGTCCAGATGTTGATAAGATGTACTTCTGAAATGACGTGATGAAAATGGCACTTTACCTTGGCTATCCTTCTCCCCAGAACTCCTTACTACCATCTTATTATGAGAAAAACATCAGACAAACTCAAATTTAGGGACATAAGGTACCCGACTAATAATCTTCAAAACTGTCAATGTTATCAGAACAAGGGGAATCTGAGAAACTGTCACAGCTCAGAGGAATTAAGGAAACATAACCACTATAGGCAGTGTGGTGTCATGGGTAGAATTCTGGAACATTAAAAAAGCACATGAATGGAAAAACTATAGAAATCCAAATAAAGTGTGGATTTTAATTAATAATAATGAATCAATATTGAAACCATTATTAGTTGGTAAGCATAGGTTAATGATGAAAGATGCTAGTAATAAAGGAACTTGGGTGTTAGTCATGTGGGAACTCACAGACTTATCTATACAAATTTTCATGTAAATCTGAAACTATTCTAAAGGCAGGAAGAATACCAACTGTATTGAATGCATTGGCTAAAAGTAAGGTCCCAGAAATTGATAGAATACCATTTGAGATGTCTAAACAAACAGATGCAATGCTAGAAACACTTATTCATCTATGCCAAGAAATTTTGGAGATGGAGGCGGGATCAAGATGGCAGAGTAGTCAGATGCTTCCTGTGATCCCTTTCATGATAAAGACCTTAAAAAAAAAAACAAGCTAATCAATTATATATGACATTCTAGAAGCCCTAGTGACATAGTGATTAAGTGCTATGGCTGCTGAAAAATAAAGGTTGTCAGTTCAAATCTACCAGGTGCTCACTGGAAACTCTATAGGGCAGAGGGTCTGTGTATAAGGTTGCTATGAGTCAGAACTGACTCAGCGGCAGTGGGTTCAGGTTTTGGTTTAGGAGCCCCAAACATCAAAGGCAAAGTTGAGGAATCAGACTAAGAGGCAAGGCAAGAGGGGTTTGGAAACACCAAGAAGTTCCCAGACCCAACTTGGCATTAATCAACAATTTGTGGGATGGATCCACTGGCCTGAGTGTGGTGAGGCAAGCAGTGGTTTGGGGGACATCATTTCCATATCAGGAAAGACTATGTGGTGGAGAGTTCATTTATGCCTCCAGAAATAGAGAAAAGTGGCAGTCAATTGGCAAATGATAAGTTACTTGTATTTAACCTACCACACGTGGATCAAAAAGTCTTTTAGGGGAAAACTTCTCTCCCACTTACTGGCCATTGTCATTCTCTGCGCCGAGTCTGATCTGGTTTCAGAGACTGTTGTACCCCTGAAATGGAAGGAGAACCCTTTAAGCACCCTGAGCCATTCTCACAGCCTTGGGGAGGGAACAAATTCACAAACAAGGTAAAAATAATCTGCAAGCTCTCCTGAACTAGGAACTCAGAGCAGAAACAGATCCTTTGCCTAGGCACAGGCACAGGGGTTTACAGGCTTTGAATGCCTTTCATCCCTGTGCAGACCTGTGTTGGCCCAGTACAACAGTGTAGACTTTCATTCACATAGTACAACAGAGTATTGTCTTGGTCACTTGTTACCGCTCTAACAGAAATATCATCACTGGGTAGCTTTAGTAGAGAAAAGTTTATTATTACACAGACCAGTGGGCTACATATCATCTGCTCTAGGGGAAGGCTTTCTGTCTTTGTTGGCACTATAGGAAGGTCCTTGTGCTGCATCAGTCTGTAGTCACACAGTATCTTGGCACAGGAACCTCAGGTCTGAAGGATGCACTCTATTTCCAGTGCTGCTTCCTTGAAGGTATGAGGTTCCCAGCTCTCTGCTTGCTTTCCTTTCCTTTTATCTCTTGTAGGATGAAAGAATAAAAGCTGGTGCAAACCACACTCCAGTGAAATACCCTTGGCGAGGGTGTTGCAGTTCTACCATACTCCACTTTTAACATAATCCTATTAACCACAGGCAGAGATTAGGATTTACAGCATAGGAAAATCACAAAATGGAGAGCAATTACACCATACTGATAATCACGGCCCAGCCAAATTTCTCTATATATTTCAGGGGAGACACAATTCAATCCATAACAGATATATACTTGAACCCTAATTTCATTGTATCAGCTATATGATGGAAAGGCAGTTTCATGACAAATGACACTACACTGCCTATTAAACTGGGTCTCACCTACCCACAGTAGGGGCTTGGGGAATAGTGACTCCAACCACACCACCTAGCCACCTACTACAGGGGTTCAATAATAAATGGTGTCTCCTAGTTCTTACAGCCTATGGCATTAGCACCCATAGTCCTGGTGCAAAACCTACCCATCTACATACTCTGGGGACCAGGGGTATACGTTTCGTACAGTCACCAGGGGCAGCTGTCAGCTCTTTGCCATACTCACTGTGTGATGCCCCTACCAAAGCTAGATACCTGTGCCTACACCAGTCACCCCTACCTACCAGGGACTATAGAGAGAATCTGTACCATGTACTTGGTTATTCACAAACTAAATACCTGAGCAGAATCCACACAAGAAAAAGAAATGGACTCCTAAATTCACATACCTAGTAATAGCTCTAACAAACTGATGCCAGAATGTTAGAGCTTCAAAGGTATCAATATCAAAGTTGCTGATATGAGCAACCTATTTGGGCATATCAAAACAAAACAAAACAAGAAGCTAGGGTACAGTAATCAAACATTAAATAAATAAAACCAGTAACCTTATTGAGGGCTCAGAGACAATAGTCAATATAAATCACTTAAAGAGGCAGGCCACAATGGCTTCATAAAACTCCCAAAACAAAGAATCATGAAATCTTCCAAATGTAGAGAACTTCCTGGGCTTATCAGAGGAAGAATACAAAAGATTAATATACAGAACCCTTCAAGTGATCAAGGAAAATGTAGAACTAGCAAAGCAGCATACAGACATAGCAGTAGCCAAGTCGTAGAGGAACTAAAAAGATTAGAGAAAAAAATAATGACAGATTAATAGGCTATAAGAATCCACAGAGAAACAGCAAACAGAAATCCAGAAGAATAACTATAAAATTTCAGAAATAGATGACTCAATAGAAAGTCATAGGAGCAGAATTGAGGCAAAAGTCAGAATTACAGAGACTGAAGAAAAGAAACGTCATCAGCTTATATGAAGAAAACTTAGATAAGAGAATTTAAAAACAACAACAACAAAGAAACCTTGAGATACCTATAGAATCCCATATAAGGTAGATCGAAAAACAAAGTCACCGAGAACATTACCATCAGAATTCCCAAAACCAAAGATAAGAGAATTTTAACAGCAGCTAGGGACGAAAGAAAAGTCATCTACAAAGAAAAGTCAACAAGACTAAGCTTGGACAACACAGCAGAAACCATTCCCTCAAGATGCAATAGGATGACATACAGAGAGACCTGAAGAAAAAAAAAAATTTCCAACCAAGAATTATATATCTAACAAAACTGTCTCTCAAAGATGATGGCAAATCTATGGCATTCCCAGATAAACAGAAGTTTAGGGAATTCACAAAAACCAAACCCAAATTACAAGAAATGTTACAGGGAGACCTTCATTCATAAAAATCAATAACATCAGATAGCAACCCAAGGCTATAATGCAAGACAGAGCAATCAGATATCAACACAGAGAAGTCACAAAAATAAATTAAAGCTAAAATACTGAAAAATAGGGAAATGGAAATGTCAATATGTAAACGATGACAATCTTATAACAAAAAAGAGAGATAAAAAAAGTAGCCATAGCTCCTTTATTTGGAGTGGAGGCAAGGCAATATGAAGAAATAAGAGACAAGTTTAAAGTTAGAAAAATAAGGGTAAACATTGAGGTAATCACAAATGAAAGTAACAATCCTACACATCAAAATAGAAAACAAGAAAGACATCAAAGCTTAGCAGATACAGAATTAAAACAATGAAAAGGCAATAAACAAGAAAAGTGAGTCAGCACAGAAAATTTAATGGAACAAAGAAACTACCAACAGCACACACGAAAGACATCAAAATAACAGCACTAAATTTATACCTATCGGTAATGACATTGAACTTAAATGGATTAAATGAACCAATAAAGAGACAGAGAGTGGCAGAATGTTAAAAAAGCACAATCTGCTGCCTACAGCAACATGCCATAGATTAAACACACAAATTGAAACTCAAAGGATGGAAAAACTATATTAAGAAAATAACATTCATAGAAGAGCAAGAGTGACAATACTAATTTCTAAAAAAAATACACATTAAAGTACAATTCATCACAAAGAATAAGGAAGGACATTATATAATGAATAAAGGAGGATATAACCTCATAGAATATTTACACACTCAATAACAGGGCTCCCAAGTATGTAAAACAAACTCCAGCAGCATTGAAAAGATAGACAACTCTACAATGATACAAGACTTCAACAGCACTGTCAGCAAAGAATATAACATAAAGAAGCTCAATAAATATACGAGATATATAAATGCCACAGCCAACCAACTTGATCTCACAGGCATACACAGAACACTCCACTCAACAGCAGCCAAGTATACTTTCTTTTTCAAAGCACATGGAATATTCTCCAGAATAGATCACATATTAGGCCATAAAGCCAGTTTTAACTGATTCGAAAGCATGAAGTTATAACAATGCATCTTAGACCATAAAGCCATAAAAATAAAAACAAGAGAAAAAGCAAGGAAAAAATCAAATACATGTAAACTGAACAATATCTTGCTCAAAGACTACTGGGTTATAGAATAAATAAAAGAGAGAATAAAGGAATCCACAAAATCAAATGAGAATGAAAATACATCCAACCAGAACTTTTGGGACACAGATAAAGCAGTGCTTGGAGGTCAATTTATAGCAATAAATGCACACATTCCTAAAGAAGAAAGATCCTGTGTTGAAGTATTAACCCCATAAATCAAACAAATAAAAAGAGAACAGCTATGGAAGCCTTGGGGCAAGAGAAAAAAACAAATAATAAAAAATAGAGCAGATTTAAATGAAGTAGAGAATAGAAAAATAATTGAAAAAATTAACAAAACCAAAAGCTGGTTCTTTGAAAAGATCAACAAAATTGATAAACCACTGATCAAACTGACAAGAGAAAAAACAGGAGAGGAAACAAATAATCCAAATGAGAAATTAGATGGGTGATACCACAACAGATTCCATTGAAATTAAAAGAAATTAAAAGTAACTGTTGAGTGTGTAAATACTCTATGAGGTTATATCCTCATAGAATACAATACAAAATTGCACTCTCACAAATTTGAAAATCTAGAGGAAATGAACAAATTTCTAAAAACATACTACCTACCTGAAGTGACACAAACAGAGGTACAATTACTAAGTAAACTAATCACAAAAGGAGACATTTAAAAGCTAGTTAAAAAACTTCCAACAACAACAACAAAAATCCCTGGCCCTGACAGCTTCACTGGAGAGTACTACCAAGTTGTTAGAGAAAGGTTAACACCACTATTAACAAAGTTACTTGTAAGCATAGAACAGGATGGAATACTCCCAAACTCATTCTAAGAAGTCAGCATAACCTTGATACCGACACCAGTTACAGACACCACCAAAAAATAAACTGACGGATGCATATACCTCATGAACATAAATGCAAAAATCTTCAACAAGTTTCTAGCCAATAAAATTATACAATATTAAAAAAAAAAAAATCTCTGTGACCAAGCATGATTCACACCAGGTATGCAGGGATAATTCAATATTAGAAAAGCAATCAGTGTAATCTTCTACATGAATGAAAGAAAGGACAAGAACCACAAGATCTTTTCAGTTAATGCACAAAGGGTTATTTTACCATGTCCAATACTCATTCATGAAAACCTCCCAGCAAAATTGAAATAGAAGGAAAATTCCTCAAAGTAATAAACAATGTTTATACAAAGCCCACAGCCAACATCTTCCTAAATGGAAGGAGTATAAAGTCATTCTTGAAAACGGGAACCAGACAAGGATACCTTTTGTCACCGTTGCTAATCAACAGTATGCCAGAGGTTCTAGACAGAGCAATTAGGCTAGAAAAAGAAACAAAACACACCTAAATTGGTAAGGAAGAAGTAAAAGTATCATTACATGCAGATCATATGATCCTACACACAGAAAGTCCTAAAGAATCCACAAGGAAACTACTGGAAGTAATAGAGGATTTCAGCAAAGTGTCAACATAGAAAGATACAAAATGTCAAGATACAAAAATCAGTTGGATTCCTCTACACCAGCAAAGGATCGTCAAAGAGGAAATCACCAAATGAATACCATTTATGATACCAAAAACCACCTCGAAAGCCACTGCAGTTGAGTCGATTCTGACTCATAGCAACCCTATAGACAGAGTAGAACTGCCCTGTGGAGTTTCCAAGGAGCCCCTGGTAGATTTGAACTGTTGATCTTATGATTAACAGCTGTAGCACTTAACCACTATGCCACCAGGGTTTCCAGCAGCCCCCAAGAATATAAAATGCTTAGAAATAAATCTAACCAGAGATGCAAAAGACCCATGCAAAGAAAACCACAAGATATAAATGCAAGAAATCAAAGGGACCTACATAAGTGAAGAAACACACCTTGCTCATGGACAGGAAAACGGAACATTGAGAAAACGTCTATTTTACTCAAAGTGATAGATACAATATATGAGGTCAGACAATTAGGTGAGCGAACTTAACTGTGCTACTTGCCTTATTGCTGAATATCACTGTGGTCACCTTTGAAATACTCCCTTGGGAAGCTATGCACCGAGGCCACTGCCTAGACCATCCTTCAAAGCACTTTTGGAATTCTTTCTGGAATGGCCATTGGGCACAGGGGCAAAGTGGCAAGCTCACAAACTTAATTGTATATTTGCCTGTGAGGGAAGTTTCTAGCCAGTAAACAAATAACGATATTGGAATACCTCCATACTCACCTGATCCTGCCTCCAGTGATTTTTCTTTACTCAAAGAAAGAGGAAACATTGAGGGGAAGAGATTTTGATGACGTTCAGAATATCCAGGGTAATACGACAACAGCTCTAACATCCATTCCAGAAAGAGTTCCAAAATTGCTTTGAATGGTGGACTAGGCACTGGCATTGGTGCCCAGCCTCCCAAGGGGAGCACTTAGGAGGTGATCATAGTGATAGCCAGCAGTGAGGAATGTAGCACTTTTTCTAGTATGAATTCACAAACATAATTGGTAGTCCTCATTGGATTGAATTGTGTCCCCCACAAATTGTGTGTAGCCATTTGGGCAAGTATTTTGTAATGTTTCTGTGTGCTGTAAATCCTGCCTCTGTGATGTTGATGAAGGAGGATAGGCAGTAGTCTTGTCGGTGGGAGAGGACTAATTTGTAAGATTGTATTGTGCCTTGGGGCAATCTTTTGAGCTATAAAGGAAAAGCAGCCAGCAGAGAGAGCTGGGGACCCCATAGCACCAGGGGAGAAAGGACACCAGGGGAGCTGACACCCTGAATTTGGACTTTTATCTAGACTGGGACAAAATAAAGTTTCTCTTTTTAAAGCCACTCATTTGTGGTATTTCTGTTAAAGCAGAACTAGATGACTAAAACACAATGCAATCCTCATCCAAATTCCAATGACTTTTTTTTTAAGGCAATGGAAAAACAAGTCACCAACTTCATATGAAAAGAAAAGAGGCCCTGGATAAGCAAAGTGTTCCTGAAAAACAAAATGGGAAACTTCACACCACCTGATTTTAGAACCTGTTATACCATCACACTAGTCAAAACAGCCTTGTACTGGTACAACAAATACATAGATCAGTGTACCAGATTTGAGAATCCGGATGTAAAATCACCCACCTATGAGCAGTTCTACTCTAGTCCCTAGGGTCGCTGTGAGTCAGATCCAACTCGATGGCACTTAGCTGGCTGGCATGAGCTGCTGATATTTGACAAAGCTCCAAAGTCTGTAACTGGGTAAAAGACAATCTCTTTAACAAACAGCTTTAGCATAACTGGATATCCATCTGCAAAAATATGAAGCAAGACCCATAACTAACACCATGCACAAAAACTAACTCAAAATGGATCCAAGACCTATATATCAAATCTAAAATGATAAAAAATGAGGGAAGAAAAAAATGGGGACAATGCTGGGAGCCCTAATACATGGCAAAAAGAGAATACAAAGCATTACTAAACAATGCAGAAACACTAGAAGAGAATACAGACAGCTGGGAACTCCTAAAAGTCGTACGCTTATGGTCCTCCAAAGATTTCACCAAAAGAGTGAAATCTATAGACTGGGAAGAAAAATTAGTTATGACAAATCCAAGTAGTGGCTAATCTGTAAAATCTACAAGATACTGTGAAATATTAATAACAAAAGGAAAACTCAATTTAAAAAATGGGCAAAAGATATGAAGAGGCACTTCACCAAAGAAGCCATTCAGTGGGTTAAAAGATAGATGAGGAAAAGTTTACAATCTTCAACCATTAGAGAAATGCAAATCAAAACTACAGAGAGACACCATCTCATCCCCAGAACACTAGCATTAATCCAAAAAAAGATGAAATAAGAAAATTTGGAGAGGTAATGAAAGACTGGAGCACTTACACACAACTGGGGGGAATATGTCATGGCATAGTGGTTAAGAGCCAGGGCTGCTGTTGTGGTTGCTGCGCTGTGATACCCAGTAATGTCTGACTGTCCTCCGTTTTGTGATTTTCCTATGCTGTAAATCCTCATCCCTGCCTGTGGTTACTAGAAAGGATTATGTTAAAAGAAGATTAGGGTGGGACTGTAATATCCTTACTAAATAATTTTTCCTGGATTGTAGTTTGCAAAACCTTTTATCCTACAAGACATAAAAGGAAAAGGAAGGAAAGAGAGAACTGGGGACCTTATACCATCAAGAAAGCAGCACCAAGAGCAGAACACATCCTTTGTACCTGAGATTCCTGCACCAAGACACTCTCGGACCAAAGAAAGAATAATACAACACAAGAGCTTCCTAAAAAGCAGACACAAAGAGAAAGCCTTTCCCTGGAGCTGACTCTCTGAATTTGGACTTGTAGTCTACTGGACTGTGTTAAGAGTAACATTCTCTTTTTGAAGCCATCCACTTGTGGTACTTCTGTTACAGTAGCACCAGAAGACTAAGACAGCTGCCAACCAAAATGCTGACAGTGTTGACTCCACCAAGAGCTCCTTGGAATCCCTAAGTGACCATCATACTTTGTATTATAGGGTTGTTATGAGTCGGTATATGACTTGACTTGAAATGAGTTGGGTTAGTGGTGTTTGGCTGGTGGGAATATACAATGAAATAGCCACTTTGGAAACAAATTTGGAGCTTCCTTAAAAAGCTAGAAATAGAAATACCATACAATCCAGCAGTATCACTCCTTGGAATTCATCCTAGAGCTGTGAGAGCCATCACATGGATAGATATATGCATATGAATGTTCACTGTAGCACCGTTCACAACAGCAGAAAATTTGAAACAACCTAGGTACCCATCAATGGATGAATGAATAAACAAATTGTGATACATTCACACAATGGGATACTATACAGTGATAAAGAACAACGATGAATCTGTGACACATTCCATAACATAGAGGAATCAGAAAGTACCATGCTGAGTAAAACTAATTAGTCACAAAAGGACAAGTATTATAAGAGACCACTAGTATAAGAACTCAAGAAAAGGTTTAAACACAGAATAAAACATTCTTTGATGGGTATTCATTAACTAGGTAGCAGATAAATATTATTTTAGATGAAGGGAAGAGTAACCCAAAATATAGGGGAAGCGAGCACTACTGGACTAAATCACAGGCTAAGATGTTTCAAGGAATAGAGTATTGGGTGTGGGTATCTGCGGACTGTGGTTTAGGGTAACGTCCAGTTCGATTGGCATAGTACAGTTCATTAAGAAAATGTCCTTCATCCTACTCTGGTGAGTGGCATATGGGGTCTTCAAAGCTAGCAAGCTAATCTCTAAGAATTATCAACTGGTTTCAACCTACCTGAAGCAAAAGATAATGAAGAATTCCGAAGACATAAGGAAAATATGAACCTGAGAGACAGAAAGTGCCATATAAATCAGAGACCACATCGGCCTGAGACCAGAACTGGATGGTGCCTGGCTGCTGCCAGTGACTGCCCTGACAGGGAAGCCAACCAAGAATCCCTGATGGAGGGGGAGAAAAGTAGGGTGTGAAACTCAAACTCCGGAAAACTAAAGCGTGGACATCATGGTCTGACAGACTGGAGGGTTCCTGAAAGACACGGCCCCTGGCCTCTCAGTTAGCCCAGAACTAAAACGACTCTCAGAGCCAACTATTCAGACCCAGATTAGACTGGACTATAAGATATCAGGTGATACTGGTGAAAAGTATGTTTCTTGGTTAAAGCAGACACATGATACTAAGTGGGCAGCTTCTGTCCATAAGCGAGGTGATGTCAGAAGGGGTCAGGATCTGACTGAATGGACACAGGAAATACAATGTGGAGAGTAGTGGTGTGCTGTCTCATTATAGGGAGAGTAACTAGTGTCACAAGACAATGCGCATCTCAGTTTTTGTACAACAAACTGATCTGAATTGTAACCTTTCACTTAAAGAAAAGTAAAAAGAAAAAAAAAAATTTTTGGAACACAGCCACCCGGTCAACCAACTGAAAAAATGTCCATACATGTAACTATCCCAAAGAAAGTGGATTCAAAAGAATATGGAGATTATCCAGCAATATCACTAATACCACATGCAAATAAAATTATGCTGAAGATAATTCAAAATGTTTTCAGTAGCACATCAGCGGAGAATTGCCAGATATTCAAGTTGGAATGGCAATTCACCTTCACACCATATAATTCTTTCATTAAATAAACTTTGATACGTAACATACACAGTTCTGCTTTGTCCATAGAGTTGCTATGAGTTGGAATAGACTCAACGGCAGTGGGCTTAGGCTTCGGCATGTAATATATCTGTTACAAAAATCCTCTATTTTGCCCTTACAGATACAGATTATATCAGCAAATTATAAGTATTAGAGTGATTTTTCATTTGTTTATTGAAACATTACTTTTAATTAAATATTCACGTATAATTCTACTGAGATGACAAATTTTTACTAAGGAAACTTCTTCACTAATAGTGATTAATGTAATTACTTATTTTAATAATCCTTAATTTCCTTATCCAATTATTTTTATTCATTTTCACAGTTTTGAAGTAAGTTAGTTCAAGAAAGTATAAAACTATCTAAATTTAAAAGATATATTTTGCATTAAAATAGGAAAACATTTATGATTTTATTAGAAGGTTCAAACTGTTTCCTTCACTATGTTTGTATTTACTTCTCTTGAGACTCTCCTGTCATTTCTGTGCCCTTAGAGCTTAAGCCTAAGAGGTCATCTAATTAAATTTCTGTGCAGTGTGAAAAATCTAATTTGCCAATCTCTAATCATTAAGGAAACCAGCTCACGTAATCAATGTAACCAATAATTTAAAATTCCCTCAGAAATATATTTTTATTGATATACATCTTTTGTGGGCTAGTTGTAAAATGATTTACTGAAGATATTTAAGTTTTTTTGTGGTTATTGTTTTATTTTACAAAAAAAAAGAATCCTAAAAGAAGACGTACAGTAAGAACAGTAGACATCAAGATGTTGATGTGTTAGCCCTCGAGCAATGTAACTTATTACGTTGGGGAGATGCCCAGTGTCAAGTCCTGGACATCAGTATTTCTGAAAAAATGCAATATATATATAGATATATATCTCAAAAGCAAGAGTTTACTTCTTTAGTAAAGATGCAAAGAATTATCAGATAAAAAGGGTAGGCTGAGGAATTATGCAGCATGTAGCATATTCATCAGAAATAGAAATAACCCAGATTCAAAAATAACTTGCAGTCCCATCAGTCAATCAAAAAATAGTGCTACTGAAAAAAGATCTGCATATCTTAGTCACAACAAAGAGAGCTATTTTCAGAGAGGGCATGGCAAACAAAACCTCCACTTACAGCCATAGCCCAGTGCTGAACCAGGATGCCAACCAGGGTGGGAGTGAGGACAGAGGGAGCAAAATGAACTATGCAGCCCGACCTTGAAGTGCAGAAGAGGGCAAGATGAAATCCTTTTAGAGTTCCACAGTTGTCCAGAGAGCCTGGAGCACAAAGGTTGCACAACTGCACCCCCAAATAAACATGTACTGGAGTTAGTGTGATATGAATGTAGATGGCTGGCTTTTTTCTAGACCCTCGGCATTTTGACTGCTGGATCTAGGGCAGAAGGCAATGCATACATGGTAATATGGGGGTACTGAAATTTCAGTGGCAGAATTCTCGCCTTCTGTGCTGGAGTCGTTAGTTCAGTTCTCTGTCAATGCACCTCATCTAAAGCTACCATCTGTCTCTCATTAAATGCATGCTTGTTGCCAAGATATTGAACAGTTTTCTCTGAAGTTTCCAGACTAAGATAGACTAGAAAAAAGAGCCTGGAAACCTACTCTTATAAATCGGGCAGTGAAAATCCTATGCATCACAACATTCTAATTCACAACTGATCGTGGGGTTGGTGCAGGACCAGGCAATAGTTTCTTCCGCTGTGTATGAGGTCTCCGTGAGTCGGAATCGACTCCATGACAGCTCACAATGATACATAGTAATCAGTGGGCCTAGTGGAAGAGGAAAAAGATCCATCCAACTGTCCCAGAAGCACAAGCTATACTGCTGCCCACTGGGATTGTGACCATCACCAAAGAACTGTTACTTCTCTGTCTCAGAAAATTTTAAGTTTTTTTCCTGAGAAGTGAAGAGTGCAGTTTTGGTTTTAAGGAAATAAATGATGTCATCTGGAGAGAATTGGTAAATTTTTTGATGTGTCAAGCTGCTTCACTTGGAAGCCTCGTTTAGAGACCCTGATAAAAAAAGATGCCATGCTGTTCTTGTTTCTAATGTGTGCTGTCACCGATTTCACACAGCCAGATTTCTAGCAACTATCTAATCTAAGCCCTCTCCTGCCTTGCCCTCCTTCCCTCCCGTCCCTTGCAGCTGTCAAAGAGTCTTTTCTTCTATACACAAGTCTGTTTTTGAGATCTTATCATAGAGATCTCACAAAATGTTTGTCCTTTTGTCGCTGATTACTTTCACTCCACACAATGTCTTCCAGTTGAAACCAGGTTAGGAGATGTTTCCTGGAATCATCATTATTTTTTATCATTGCGCAGTGCTCCACTGAGTATGTGTACCTTAGTTTACCTATCCATTCTTCTGTTGTTGGGCATTTGGGTTGAGTCCATCTTTTTGCTATCGTGGACTGTCCTGCGATAAACATTCTTGTGCATGTGTCTGTTGGTGTGAAAGGCCTTGATTCTGTAGGATATATTCCAAGTAGTGGAATTATTGGGTCAAATGGTATATCAATATCCATTTTTTTAAGGAAGCACCAGATTGCTTTCCAAAGAGGCTGGACTACTTTGCAACCCCACCAACAGTGGGGTTAACCTCAGCCTCTCCAGCATTTGTTGTTTTGTGTTTTGGGATCATGGCCAAACTTGTTGGGGTGAGATGGTATCTCATTGTCGTCTTGATTTGAATTTCTGTAATAACTAAAGATAGTGAACATGTCCGCATGTGTTTTTTGGCTGCCTGGATCTCCTCTTTAGTGAAATGTCTGTCCATTTCCTTTGCCCATCACTTAATTGGATGATTTATCTTCTTCTTATTGATATTTTGTGGTATCTTATAGATTATGGAGATCAGTCGTCAGTCTGACATAGAGTTGCCAAATATTTTTTCCCATTCTGTAGGTGTTCTTTTAATTCTATTTGGACTTCAGCATAACTTGAATACTCCTTCCATCTTAACCCAATACTGCAAGGATAGAGTAGCTGGGGCAGGGGGCAGGGGACCAGGCTCTTAGGTGAAATTGAGGCCAATTGGCACAACTAGCATTTTGCTAAGAGGTCTCTCTGCATCCCACATTGGTGAGTGGTGTCTGGGGTCTTAAAAGCTACTGAGCTGCCATCCAAGAACACACCAAATGGCCCCAACTCAGCAGCAATGGATGCTCACCGAGGACCAAATTGACATGGGGTAAAGATAACCCAGAATATAGAGAGACCCACAGGAGTGGGTGCCTACATTGACTTGGGACCAGAAGAACCAGATGGTGCCCAGCCACCACCAGTGATAGCCATGATGGAGCTCACAAAGTTGAGTCTCACTGGCAACACAAGAATAAAAAGAAGTGCATCCTGAGATCTCCACTAAAAGACCTCAATTGATGGTCCAGCAGTTTTGGGGTTTCCCTGGGAGCATGGCCTCTGGCCCTGATGCTGCCCTTGTCCATAAATCATAATGAAGGTCCACTCTTCAGACGAAAATGGATTGGACTTGTTGATGCAGAGTGACCATATGTTGGATGCAATTTATGGTTCTATACATCTATAGGCTATCATCCTACTGACCTCTGGCTGGAGGAAGGAGAGTGGGTGGGGAGGAGGGGAAAGGAGACTGTTGGGAGGATGAGACATGTATGGAGCAGAGAGGAATAGTGTGTTGTCATTGGACAGGGACAGCAGTGGAAGCTGCATAGAGGTGGGTATGTAAACTTATACAGGAATGTATATTTTCACTCAGTCATATTAAATCAAAAAAAAAAAGAAGATGCCATGCACTGTTATCTGGAGTATGATGAGCAACGTTCTTGGGCTAACCCATTACATCACTCCTAATAATCTTAAAAATTGGATACACAACTGATTCTATCTTAATTCAAAGTGAAATCATCTTGTGAAACCACTTTGATTTTTTAAATACAATATAAAATAAAAATTAATGTCTATAGCTTGAAATGAGGAGATACAATCATAAAAAGCAATATAATTCTAAGTACAATCATCCCCTACAACACAGAGAAATTTTGAAGGAAGAAACAGAGGGGGAGATGAGGCCAGAGCTGCACTTTTCTCCATAGCTCCAGGCTGGTGCAGTGGCTATGGGAGAGTGAAGAGAGCTGGGGTACTGTAGCGCTGTCTCTGAGAGATCTGCTCCTCTGTCTTTCATATACCACCATAAATATACCAGTGGTTAGTGGCCACATGTACAAGGAGCTACAGAAATCTCAGCTAACTGGTCTGTAGGTGGGTTGGTGTACACAGATATATTTCCTTGGTTTCTCAGAAGAGACAGCCTAGAAGCAGTGAAAGCCTAGAAACAGTGAGAATATCCAGTGCTTTGGTTTTTAACACTGTTCTCCAGTACAAGGAACCAAAAACTCCTTGGAGAAATAGTTGATCCTATGGAAGAAGCAGAAAACATAGGAATCTGAACTTCTTGCAGTGCCACTAAATAAGTAAGTGCCTCCAAACAAAAACAAAAATCCATCTTCCAGTGATGGGGTCAAAGAGAAAGAGGAGCCAGTTGAAAGAACTCCAATTGTCCAAAAACAGAACAATCTGAGCAAACAAAATATGATGCACGATCGGGTTGACATAAATTATCTAATTTGGTATAAGTTATTAACTGAATAATGTAAGTAGTGAAAAACAGACAGATTTCCTGTATAGAATATTTCCATATAATTCATGTAGGTGCTCCATCATTAAGTATGGGCTGTGCATGGTAATGTCCTTTTAAGAAGCGTAGTGTTGAAAGGGAAAAACATTACTCCAGTAGTGGAGAAACCTGACCAACCCCAGTTCAGTCAGGTGATTAGGGTTCTCAGCAACAGTCATAAATCATGTTGATAGCATTTGTCCTTGATACGGTGTGATGAGACAAACAGTTCACTTCTGTGATTTTTCTTCCCAATATCTACGACCCCAGTCTACTTATAAGAAAAACCATCTAAGAAAAAGAAATTGAAAGCCATGGGGCAAAATCTTTGACTCCCAAAACCTACCACTGTCGAGTCAGGTCCTACTCATAGCAACCCTAGGATAGAACTGGCCCCTAGAGTTTCCAAGGAGCACCTGCTGGATTTGAACTGATGACCTTTTGGTTAGCACACGTGACACTTAACCCATTACACCACCAGGGTTTCCAAATCTGTGACTAATCCTCCTTAAAACTTTCAAGGTCATCAAAAACAAGGTAAATTGTTACAGCTAAGAGTAACCTAAGGAGAAACCAAAATTAAAAAAAGAAAAGAAAATGAAACCTTCTGCTGTAGAATAAGGTCTGACTCATAGCAATGCTTGAGGTCAGAGCAGAACTGCCCCATAGAGTTTCCAAGGAGCACCTGGTGGATTTGAACTGCCAATCTTTTGGTTAGCAGACATAGCACTTAACCCACTAAGCCACCAGGGTTTCCACTGAAGGGGAAATGAGAATGAAATGTAATATGGTATCCTAGGTGAGATTTTGGGACAGACAAGGAACATTTGGTAAAAAACTCAGAAAATGTGAGGAAACTGTAGACATTATTAATTACATTGCATCAACTTTGGTTTATCAATTGTACAAAATGTACCATACTAATGTAAGATGATAGCAATAAGGTAAACTGGGTACGGAGTATATGGGACTCTTTGTATTATCTTCACATCTTTTTTGTGAATCTAAAACTATTCTAAAATAAATAATTTTTTTTTAACAACGAGAGAGGGTGGGGTGCAGATTGTGGAGTAGTCAGATGCTTCCTCTGATCTCTCTAATAATAAAAACCCCAACGAACAAGTGAATCTATTGCATGTGACATCCTAGGAGCCCAGAACATCAAAGGAAAAGTTGAGAAACTGGATTGAATGACAGGTAACAGATTTATCAGGCCCAACCCACTTTCAAGAATCTGTGACCAGCACGGTAAGCTGAACACGGTGGTTGAAGGCCATCCTTCCCAAAGGGGTAGCTGAGTGGAGAATCCACTCAAGCCTTCAGAACCAGTGAAAAATAGCTCAAGATCATCAAAAGCTAAGTCTTTTCATGTAAGCTACCGTGAGCGGGTCTAAATCCTTCCACTGGGATAAACCTCTCTCCCTTCTCCCAGCACTGCTCCTTCCTTTCTGTGCACTGAGCTTGGCTCTGAGGTCTGGGTCTGACTCCATTAAGTGAGCCAAAAGTAGGACTTTTTAAGCCTGCCCTGGTCCATTCTCCAAGTCCCAGAGAGGGGACAATTTAACAAATAGCAGGAAGGGGAAAAGAAAAACAAAGCGTACTAACTCCCTTGAACTGGAAATTCAGGGCAGCAACTTGTTCCTTTCTTAGACATAATGTGACACACCATCCTCACAGACTCTCAGGGACAGTTGCTGGCCACCTGCCTTTCTCAGCAGCTGCGTCCAGATACCTGTGCCTACAGCAATCATCCCTGCCCATCTAGGACAACAGACGAGAGCCTCTACCACACACATGGTGACTGACCAGCTGGACACCTGAGCTGAATCCATACAAGAACATTAAAGGACTCGGGCTCACACATCTAGTAACAGCTCTAAGTACACGTTGACAGGACATTAGAGTGTTACAGGCAACAATAACCAAACCGTCACACACAACCAGCCCATTCAAACATTTCAAAACAGAAAGCTAGAACACAGTAGGTAAAATAAACAAATACAGTCAATTTCAAATAACTTAAACACGCAGATCATTATGACTTCAGAAATCTCCCAAAACAAAGATTCACATTTTCCAGAAGAAAAGTTCCTGCAATTATCAGAGGCAGAATATAAAGAGTAATACTTAGAGTTCTTCAAGAGATCAGGAAGGAGATGAGGCAAATGTAGCAGAACACAATGACAAATTGAACAGGCTGCAACAAGTACAAATGGGCAAGAGTTAGTAATTCAGAAAATTCATAATTAAATTACAGAATTAAGGGAATGGATGACCAGATTAGTGAGATTTGAAGATAAAGCATGTGAGACCAACATATTGAGGAAAACATTAGATAAAAGAATTAGGAAGGAAGGAAGGAAAGAGGGAGGGAAGGAGAGAGGAAGAGAAAAAGACTAAGAATTATGTGGAACTCTATCAAGAGGAATAATCTATGAGTGACTGGAGTACCAGAAAGGGGGGTGAGATAACAGAAAATACTAAGAGAATTGTCAAAGACTTGTTGATGAAAACTTCCTTGATACAGTGAAAGATGAGAAGGTATCTATCCAAGATGTTCTTGGAACTCCATGCAAGGTAGATTCCAAAAGGAAGACATCAAGATATGTTATAATCAAACTTGCCAAAACTAAAGAAAAGGAGATAATTTTAAAAGTGACTAGGGATAAAGAAAACCAAGCTAAAAAAGGTAAATCAGTAAGACTAAACTTGGACTACTCAGCAGAAACTGCATGCAAGAAGGCAACATGACGACAAATACAAAATCTGACAAAAAATAATTGCCAACCAAGAATTACATATTCAGTGAAACTCCTCAATATGATGGTGAAATTAGGAAATTTCCAGATAAACAGAAATTTAGGTCATCTGCAAAAACCAAATCAAAATTACAAGAGACATTAAACGGAATCCTTTGGTCAGAAAATCAGTAATATCAGGTAGCCCCAAACTAGAACACAGAACAGAGCAACTGGATAGCAACCCAAAGAGGGAAATCAAAAACAACTCAAAGACAAAATGCTGAAAATAAGAAAACAAGAGATGTCATTATTTAAACATTATAACAAAAAATTATAAGAAAACATAGTCATAGATTTTTCATACAGAGAGGAAGTCAAGCTGATAAAGAGAAATTAAGGACTGGTTTAAATTTAGAAAACTGGGGATAAATATTAATATAACAACAAAGGAAATGATCAATCCTAGGCATTGAAATAAAAAGCAAGAAAACATGAAAGCTCATTAAATACAAGCCAGCAACAATGAAAAAGATGAAAAGAAAACACATAAAGAATTCAGCACAGAAAATAAAATGGAACAAAGGAATTGTCTACAATGCACAGCCCCGCCCCTCAAAAAAGACATCAGAATTACAGCACTAAGCTCATATCTATCAATAATCATACTGAACGGAAATGGATTAAATGCACCAATAATCAGATAGAATGGCAACTAGAAAGATACAGAATGTTGTCTATAAAACAACATTTGGTTAGTTAGATATATATTATTTCAAACTACTTGAATGTTATTAGTTAGACTTTTTTTCATCCTATCAAAGTAACAATGTTTGGTTAATTGGATATATTTATTTTTCAAACTAAATGAATGTTGTTAGCTTGACATATATATATTCATCCTTTCAGTTTTAGCTTTATCATGTCTGAGTCTGTGGTGTATCTCTTATAAGTAACATATAGATGGGTTGCATTTTTTTATCCAACTGCCACTCTCTGTTTATTGGTGCATTTAATCCATTTATATTCAGTATAGTTATTGATAGTTACAAGCTTAGTGCTGTCATTTTAATGTCTTTTTTTTGTGTGTGTGTATTATAGACAATTCCTTTGGTCCATTTTATTTTCTGTGCAGAGTCTTTTGTCTTCATATGTTGTTACCTTTTTCAATGTTACTGACTTTGTATTAACAACATCTGAGAAAACACTAGTGGTGTAGTGGCTAAGTGCTAAGTTTGCTAACTAAAAGGTTGTCTGTTTGAATCCACCAGGTGCTCCTTGGAAACTTTATGGGGCAGTTCTACTCTGATGTATAGGGTCACCATGAGTCAGAATTGACTCAACAGCAGTGAGTTTGGCTTGGTTTTTGGTTAACAATATTCAAAAAAGACCAGGAGTGGCAATACCAATCTCTGATAAAAAGGACTTTAAAGTAAAATCCACTACACTGTATAAGGAAAAACATTATATAATGACTAAAGGATCAGTACTTCAGGAGGACATAACCATATTAAATATTTTCTCATCCAATAACAGGGCTCCAGTATAAATGAAACAAACACTAACTGCATTGAAAACAGAAATAGCTCAACAACAATAGTAGACTTCAAGACACCACCTTCAGTGAATGACAGTATATGTATGAAAAGCTCAATAAAGACATGGAAAATCTAAATGCCAAAGTCAACCAAATTGACCTCATAGACTTGCACAGAATGCTTCACCTAACAGCAGCCAAGTATGCTTTCTTTTCCAATGTATATAGAACATTTTCCAGAATTAACCAAATGTTACATCACAAAGCAATCCTTAACCAAATCTAAAGTACTGAAATATTACAAAGCATTCAGACTGTAAAACCATAAAAGTAGAAATTAATAACAGAAAAAGGAAGGAAAGCAAATAAAAAACATGGAAACTGAATAATACCTTGCTCAAAACTACTGGATTACAAAATAAATCAAAGATGGAATAAAGAAATTCATAGTATCAAATGAGAATGAAAAGATATCCTACCAAAGTTTGTGGGACCCAGTGAAAGCAATGTCCAGATGTCATTTTATTTCAATAAATGCACACATTCAAACAGAAGAAAGGACCAAATCAAAGAATTAACTTTACAACACAACAAGGAGAAAGAAAACCATAAAAGAACCCCTCAAGCACAAGAAGAGAACATATAAGAATTAAAGCAGAGCTAAATAAATTAGAGAATAGAAAAACAACTGAAAGAATCAACAAGACCAAAACCTGGTTCTTTGGAAAGATTAACAAAAATAAACTACTGCCTAAAGTGACAAAAGAAAAATAGAAGAGGAAGTAAGTAACTCAAATAAGAAGTGAGACGGGTGATATCACAACAGACCCAACTGAAATTAAAAGGATTATAACTGAAGATTATGAAAAATTATGCTCTAATAAATTTGAAAATCTAGAAGAAATGGACAAATGTCTAGAAGCATACTACCTGCAAAATCTAACACAATAGAACAACTAAATAAACTCATTACAAAAAGAAGATATTAAAAAAGTAATTACAATGCAGTCAAAAAAGGCCTTGGCCCTCATGGCTTCACTTGAGAATTCTATGAAATTTTTTAGAGAAAAGAGTTACCACCACTATTTCTAAAGGTATCTCAGATTATAGCAATAGATGGAATAATCCCATGTTCATTCGCTGAAGCCAGCATAACTCTGATACCAAAACCAAGTATAGATAGCACAAAAATGGAAAACTACAGGCCAATATCTCTCACGAACTTAGGAGTAAAAATCCTCAGCAAAAACACTAGCCAACAGAATTCAACAACACATCAAAAAATAATTCACCATGGACAAGTATCTTCATGCCAAGGATGCAGGGATGGTTCAACATTAGAAAAACAATGGACACAATCAATCAAATAAATAAAAGTCAAAAAGCGCTTTATGTTTTCTATTGATGCAGAAAAGGCATTTGACAATGTCCAACACTCACTCAAGCTAAAAACTCTCAGCAAAACAGGAATAGAAGGGAAATTGCCAACATAATAAAGAGACTCTACATAAAGCCAAGAGCCAACATCATCCTAAAGTGAAGAGAACTGAAAGAATTCCTCTTGAGAACAGGAACTAGACAAGGATGCCTGCTGTCACAACTTTTATTCAACATTGTGCTGGAGGTTCTACCCAGAGCAATGAGACAAGATAGAGGAATAAAGTGCATCCACATCAGTAAAGAAGAGGTAAATGTGTACCTGTTTTCAGATGATATGATCTTATACACAGAGAACCCTGAAAATTCTAAAAAAAAAACCCCAAACTACTGGAAGTAATAGAAGAGTTCAGCAAAGAATCAGAATATAAGATAAACATACATATATCAGTTAGATTTCTTTCAACATCAAAGAGACCATCAAAGACGAAATCACCGAGTCAATGCTATTTACAATAGCCTCATGAAGATAAAATACTTAGGAATAAACCTAGCCAGAGATATAAAGACCTATACAAATAAAATTACAGGACTCTACTACAAGAAAACAAAAGACACCCACCTATTCCATGGATAGAAGACTCAATATCATGAAAATGTCTATTCTACCCAAAGCAATCTACAGATACAATGCAATTCCAGTAACATTTCAATGGCATTTTTTTTAATGAGTTGAAGAAACATAACACTAACTTCATGTTGAAAGGGAATAAGCACTGGATAAAGAAAACACTAATGAGGAAGAAGAACAAAGTAGAAGACCTTACACTACCTGACTGTAAAAGCTGTTACGCTGTCACAGTTGTCCAAAAAGCCTAGTAGTGGTACAAAAACACATACATAGACTAATGAAACACAATTGAGAATCTAGATATAACATTATGTACCTATGAGCAGCTCATATTTGACAAAGGCCCCAAGCTGTAAACCGGGGGGAAGACAGTCCCTTTAATAAGTGAGGATGGAGTAATTGGATACCCACTTGGAAAAAAAGTGAAATACAACCCATATCTCACACAATGGACAGAAACCAACTCAAAGTGTGCCAAAGAACTTAATATTGAATCTAAAACAGTGCAGATCTTGGAAGAAAAAATAGGGACAATGCTGTGAGCCCATGGCATAAACAGACTGTGAAATATTTCCAATCATACACAAATACCAGAAAAGAAAAGAGATTTCTGAGAACTTCTAAAAATCATACAGCTACATTCATCCAAAGACTTTACCAAAAGAGTAAAAAGTCTACCTTCAGACTCGGAAAAAATTTTGGCTACCACAAATCTGATCAACATCTAACCTCCATAGTCTATAAGGTACTGAAAAACCTCAACAAGAAAAAGACTAATAACTCAATTAAAAAGAAGGGCAAATGATCTGAACAGCCACTTCACTAAAGAAGACATTTAGGTGGTAAGCAGATACATGAAGAAATATGATCATTGGCCATTAGAGAAATCCAAATCAAAACTACAATGAGACACTGTCTCATCCCTACAAAGCTGATTTTAATCCAAAAAACACAAAATGATAAGCAGAGAAGTGGTGGAGAAGGTAGAACTCTTGTACACTGATAGTGGGAATGTAAAATCTACAACCATTGTAGAAATCAATGTGGTACTTTCTTAAAAAGCCAGAAACATGAGATACCGTAGGATCCAGCAATCCCACTTCTTGGATTACATCCTAGAGAAATAAAGGCTGTCATGAGAATAGACACAAGCATATCATTATGTATTGCAACACTGCCCACAATAGCAAAAAGTTGGAATCAACCTTGGTGATCACTGACAGATGAATTGCTAACAAACTGATATATTCAAACAATGGCAATGATAAAGAACAACAAAAATCTTAGGCAGCATAGTACAGAGCCATCTGGAAGGCATTATGCTGAGTGAAATTGCCAGCCAAGCCAAGTGCCGTCGAGTCGGATCTGACTCATGGCGACCCTAGGGGCCAGGGTAGAACTGACCCAGTTGGAAAAGGAGAAATATTTTACGAGACTACTATTATAAGGTCTCAAGAAAAGGTTTAACTGCAGAAGAAAGCAATCTTTGATTATTACAAAGGTGGAGAAGGAGGGAGAGTGACAGTCACAGATTAGGTACTGTCATGGACTGTATTGCGTCCCCCTAAAAATATGTGTAGCCATTTGCTTGGGCCATGATTCCCCATATTCTACAATTGTCCTCTATTTTGTGATTTTCCTGTGCTGTATGTTAGAGGATTAGAGTGGGAGCGTAAATCCCTTCAGAAGATCATTTCCCTGCTCCACTGTGAAGGGAGTTTCCCTGGACTGTGACTTGCCCCACCCTTAACCCTTGCATCCTACAAGAGATAGAAGGAAAGAGAAACAAACAGAGAATTGGGAACCTCACACCATCAAGCTAGTACTGGGAGAAGAGTGCGTCCTTCAGACCTGAGGTTGCTGCTCCAAGATGCTCCCTGGAAAAAGACAGAGGCAATACCGGACTTTCCTCCAGAGCCGACAAGGGGGAAAGCCTTCACCTGGAGCAGGCATCCTGAATTTGGACTTGTAGCCTACCGGACTATGTAAGAATAAATCTTCCTTCATTAAAGCCATCCACTCTGTGGTATTTCTGTTAGAGCAGCCCTAGCTGACTAAAACAGACACTCACCAAAAAAGAAAAAAAAAAAAAATGCTGCCATTGAGTGAATTCTGACTCATAGCAACTCCACAGAACAGAGTACTGCTGCCCCATAGAGTTTCCAAAGAGCACCTAGAAGATTTGCACTGCTGACTTTTCCATTAGTATCTATAACACTTAACCACTACACCATGAGGGTTTCCCATAGATTAGATAGTAGATAAGAATTGAGTTAGATGAAGGGAGTGACAGCACGCATTACAGGCGAGGTTAGCACAGCTTGACTATACCAATAGGTAAGAGGTTTGCAAAATACAGCCCAGCATTTTGAAGGACAGAGTAGCAGGGGCAGTTGTCTTGGGATCATCGTTTCAGGAGATATTTAGGTCAATTGGCAAAACAATTTTGTTTTAAGAAAATGTTCTGCATACTGCTTGGGTGGATAGCATCTGAGATCTTAAAAGTTAGCAAACTGACATATAAGCAGCATCAGTTGGTCCCAACTCACCTGGAGCAGAGGAAAATGAAGGACATCAAAGACATGAGGAAAATATGAGTCTCAGAGACGGAAGGTACCATATGATCCAGAAACTACATCATCATGAGACTAGAACACCTAAATCGTGCCCAGCCACCACCAATGAGTGCCCTAATGGGGCACAGATGTAGAGTCCCTGATACAGTGGGAGAAAAATGGTTGTACAGAACTAAAACTCAATTAAAAGATCAGACCTGATGATCCCTCAGACTGGAGGGTCCCCTGAAGATACGGCCCTCTGTTAGCTCAGAACGAAGCCAGTACCAAACCAACTCTTCAGAAAAAGATTGAACTGGACTGTAAGACATAAAGTGGTACTGGAAAAGAGAGTGTAGCCTGCCTTAAATATATACCTAAGGCTGCCTGAGCTGTGTCTGTCCAGAAGTGAGATGAGAGGGTGGAAGGGGACAGGAGTTGGCTGAATGGACATCAGAAATACAGTGTAGAAAGTAGGACTGTGCTGTCACAGGGCAGAGAGAGCAGACAGAGGTGCATAGAGGTGTGTGTGTGTTTTATATCGCAAATTGATTTGGATTGTAAACTTTCAGTTAAACCACAAAAAAAAAAAAATACTTTTTTAAAAAGAGAGAGCACTGGAAACTAATAATTCTCTTTCCATTGGCTCTCTGCTCTCCCCCTTCATCACAGAATTGGGAAGAGGACAGCATCACTCAGGTAGGAATAGTGAAAAGCTTAGGAGAGCTCTCTTCTTATCTCTCTCAAAGTCCTCTCCTTCCTTTGTGCTTTATAGAGACAGAAGGAATAGGCCTTGTGGTCAAAGGTGCCTTTCTGTCTGAAAGAAACATTAACCCTCAAGAGAACATTCGGCTTGGAACCACTAAGTAAGGAAATGGGCATTTGGAAGGCAGAAATCCACTGAGAGAATACTAAAGCATTGTTGAAAACAAGGATACCTTGTCTCTGTAATGGTTACATGTTAATTACTATCCATCTAGAAGTATATATATATATATATATACTTCCTCAAAAAGAAGGGTGATTTTCAAAATAAGACTGTCAGATCATCCTCTGCTCTTGATGACTATGTAGTGATATTGTGGTCACAGTCACAGAAATACAGTAGAAGAGAGGCAGGCCAATTAAACAGCTAACGTTTACAAAATATCATGTTGCTGTGAGGTACTAGCACCAGCATCTATATAAGGTATGAAAACTCAATGTGGAGATCTATCTGAGTCAAGGTCTGTGCCCACTGAACCAGCCTGGAGGTGAACCAAGGTCAAGAGCAGCAGTAGAGAATGAATCACCAGCTTCCTTGTGACTATAAGAGGCACAACAGCCTCCCCGTGGGTGCAGTGCCAGCCTCATCATCTGATCTCACCCTTTGGATCCGCTTTCTCATGTCCATTGCTGCTGCTTGCACTAACTCAATGAGTTCTCCCTACATAGTTGGGTCTCTTTGGGTGACTAGCTAAAGCCCGTACCAGTGAAAGACAGGTACAGTATACCCACAGAAATCTTTTTCCCAAATGATATTTCCTTTGAGGATGATTGTAAAGAAATGATGAGTAATTTACTTTGACTTACAGCTTTTTCCTTAGTGTGGGAAATCCTTGTTCAGTTTGTCCAGTTTATCTAGTAGAGTACCTGTCCTTAGATAATCACCAGGATCTTCCAGCTAGAGTACCTTACCAAGTACAGCATACTCAATAAAAGGGGCCTTAGTGATGTAATGGTCAAGCATTTGGCTGCTAACGAGAAAGTCATTAAGTTTGAACCCACTAGCCACTCTGTAGGAAAAGCATGTGATAGTCAGCTTCCAAAATGATTACAGTCTACGAAATCCTATGGGGTCAGTTCTATGCTGTCCTATGGGGTTATTATGAATTGAAATTGGCTGTCAAGTGATAGCAATGGTTTTTGTTTGCTGTAAACTGTACTCAGAAACATGTTGCTGTATTAAGTACTCTGTAACATCATGCTGTGTGCTGCTTGTTAGGCATCAGTTCTTCTTTTCAACCTTTATAGATGACTTTCTTTTGTCATCCAGGGACCCTCGCTTGAGAAGTGAAATAAGTTGCCCTCATAAATTCACTCTTTAAGGATAATATTTGTAATATTTAGTAAGGGTCCTTTCTTATATATGAATATGTATATAATTATGATTAAGTGAAAGTATAAAATCCAAATCAATTTTGTGTTCCTGCCTCTCTGCAACTCCATCTGTTCTCTTCACCCTGTGATACCACACTCCTCAGTTTCACTCTTTACTTTTACTTTGATGAACAGCTGTCCTGTCCTCTCCAACCTCTCCTCTCCCATCTGGAAAGAAACCAGTAAGACAGACCCCTATAAATGTATAAAACCATAAAGCACACACACACATTCTCACACAGGGCCCCCAAGTCCAGTCCATTCTTGTCTAAAGGGTAGACCTCAGTGTTGGTTTCGGGTCAGGGCCAGCAGTAAGTCTGGGGGTTGTATTCCCAGGGGACCCTCCAAGCTACTGGACCATCAGTTCTGGTCTTTTAGTAGAGTTCCTGAACTGCACATCTCTTTTTCTCTAGCTACATCAGGGACTCTACATTGTTGTCCCCCATCATGGCTCCCTTTGGTGGTGGCTGGGCACTGATTCCTCTGTTCTCACGCTGATGCAGCCTCCCATTCATACAGGTCCTTTTGTCTCCTGGGCTCACTTTTCCTCATGTCTTTGATGTTCTCGGTCATCATCTGTCCCAGGTGTGCCACTTAGTGTTCCTCAGATGACAGCTTTCTAGCTTTTAGGACCCCAGATGCCACTCAGCAATATGGGGTGCAGAAGACTTTCTTAACAAAAGACTAGTTGTGCCAGTTGACCTTGTACCCTGAAAACACGGTCTTCAGACCCCTGTCCCTGCTACTGTAGCCTTTGAAATGTTGAGTAGAGTTTAGAAAACCTTTCAGTTATGGTGTACTCCGGTTACGCTGATCTGCCCTCCACTGCTTGTTGTCACACCCTTCACCTAACCAAATTCCTATCAACTATCTAATCTATAGACATCCCCCCTCCCTCCCCACCCTCGCAGCTGTCAAAGAGTCTTTTCTTCTATACTTAAGTCCATATTTAAGGCCTTATAGCAGAGGTCTCATATAATACTTGTCCTTTTGCAGCTAACTGATTTCACTCAGCATAATGTCTTCTAGTTGAAACTAGGTTATGAGATGCTTCCTAAAATTATCATTGTTGATTATCATTGCATAGTGTTTCACTGTGTATATGTATTATAGTTTATCCATTCATCTGTTAATGGCACCTGGGTTTATTCCATCTTTTTGCTGTTGTGGGCAGTGCTACAATAAACATTCTTGTGCATGTATCTGTTTGTGTTACTTCCTTAATTTCTGCAAGACATATTTCAAGCAGTGAGAGTGTTGGATCATACTGTATTTCTATTTCTAGCTTTTTAAGAAAGTGCCAAAGTGCTTTCCAAAGAAGTTTTACCATTTTGCATTCCCACCAGCAGTGTAGGAGAGTTCCAGTCTTTTCACAGCCTCTTTGGCATTTGTTGTTTTGTGTTTTCTGGATTATTGCCACTCTTATTGGAGTGAGATGGTATCTCATTGTAGTTTTGATTTGGATTTCTCTAATAGCTAATAGTCATGAGCATTTTCTCATGTGTGTTTTGGCTGCCTAAATGTCTTCTTTGGTGACGTGTCTGTCCACGTCATTTGTCCACTGCTTAATTGGGTTATTTATCTTTTCCTTGTTGATAGTTTGAAGTACCTTGCAGATTTATGGAAATCAGAATTTGATTCAATACACAGTTACCAAATATTTTTTCCCATTTTGTAGGTAGTCTTTTAACTCTCTTGATGAAAGTTCTTTTGCTCATCTCTGGATGTGCGAAAGTGTTTGCTTTTTAGCAGTTCCCATTTATCTATTTTCTCTTCTGTTATTCGTGTGTTGTTGGTCAGATTTTGCTGTCTGTCTAAACTGTGCATTAGAACTTCCATTGTTGTATCACACCATTTGTAAAAGAGACTGTTTTTACCCCAGTTTATGGCTTTTGAGCCTTTGTCAAATGTTGACTGTTCACAGGAGGATGGTGATATTTCTGAATTCTCTATTCTGCTCCATTGATCTGTATGTGTCTTTTTGTACCAGTACCAGGCTGTTTTGACTACTGTGGCAGTGTAGTAGGTTTTAAGGTCGGGTATTGTGAGGCCTCCTACTGCATTTTTCTTCAGTAGTGTCTTACTTATCCAGGGTTTCTTCAGTAAAGGTCCTTTCTAAAGTGAAAATGATGAAACACTTCCTGTAAAAGTCTTGAGTTGCAAGGTTGAGTACAATTTTAGTGATGCATTCCTAAATTTTTATTATTATTCTGTTGTGTTTGAAATGAAAGTTTACAATCCAAATCAATTTGTCATACAAAATCTTGTAAACACACTACTATGCAACTGCAGCTTATTTTCGCACACTGTGGCAGAAGACTGCTCCTCTCTACCGTGCATTTCCCATGTCCATTCAACCAGCTCCTGTTCCCCATTTACCCTCTCATCTAGCCTCATGTATATACTTAAGCCAAGAAACACATTCCTCACCAGTATCATTTGATGTTTTTTAGTTTAGTCCAATCTTTGTCTAAAGAGTTGGCTATGGGAGTAGTTTCAGCTCTGGGCTGACAGAGAGTCCACGGTCCACATCTTTCAGTAATCCTCCAGTCTGTTGGACCATCAAGTCTGGTCTTCTCAACAGAGTTCAAGTTCTGCACACCTATTTTTCTCACACGATGTCAGGGACTCTACATTGTATTCCCTGTCAGGGCAATCATTGCTGGTGGCTGGGCACTATCTAGTTCTTCCAGTCTCATTCCAGTGTAATCTCTAGGTCATATAATCCCTTCTGTCTCTTAGGCTCATATTTTCCTTGTGTCTTCAGTTTACTTCATTCTCCTCTGCTCCAGCTGGGTTTGGACCAATTGGACCAAGATGGTTGCTTGCTAGCTTTTAAGATCACAGATGCTACTCACCAAAGTGGGATGTAGAACGTTTTCTTAAAAAAACTTCATTATGCCAATTGACCTAGGTTTTTCCTGAAACCATGGTCCCAAGATTCCTGCTCCTACTACTCTGTTGTTCAAAATGTTGGGTTATATTTAGTAAACTTCATAGCTTTTGATTTAATCCAGCTGTGCTGACCTCCCTTCTACTGTGTGCTGTTATTCCTTTGACAGACTCCAATTTGTCTTTGCTGTCTAATCACTGAATACGCTTCTCTCTCCTCCTCCACCCTTGTAACCATCTAAGACTGTTTTCTTCTGTTTAAATCTTTTCTTGAGTCCTTATAATAGTGATCTCATACAGTATTTGTCCTTTTGCAACTAATGTTAGCGTGTCTTCGCATTCCTCCATGTTATGAGATGTTTCTCAAGATCATTTTTTAGATCATTGCATAATATTGCCTTGTTCATTCATATGTTTATAGGCACCTAAGTTGATTCCAACTTTTTACTATTGTGGGCAGTGCTGCAACAAACATTGTTGTGCATGTTTCTATTCATGGGACAGCCTTTGTTTCTCTAAGATATATTCCAAGAAGTGAAATTGCTGAATGATACCGTATTTCTATTTCTAGTTTTTTTAAGAAAGTGCTGAATTGCTTTTCAAAGAGGTTGCACCATTTTGCATTCCCATCAGCAGTGCAGAAGTGTTCCAGTGTCTCCACAGCCTCTCCAGCATTTGTTGTTTTGTATTTTTGGGTTATTTCTAGTTGTTGGGGTGAGACGGTATTTCATTGCAGTTTTGATTTACATTTCCCTAGTGGCTAATGATCGTGAGAATTTCCTCATATATCTCTTAGCTGCCTAATGACTTCTTTGGTGAAGTAGCTATTTATATCCTTTGCCCATTTTTTAGTTGGGTTATTTGTCTTTTTCTTTCTGAGGTTTTGCAGTACCTTGTAGATTTTGTAGATTAGGGGCTGATTGGTTTTGTTACAGCCAAAATGTTTCCCAAGTCTGTAGGTTGTCATTTTGCTCTTTTGGTAAAGTCTTTCGATGAGCCTAAGTGTTTGATTTCCCAGTTATCTATTTTCTCTTCTGGTGTTTGTGTATTGTTAGTAATTTTCTGTAGTATGTTTATGCTGTGTGTTAGGAGTTACAACATTATCCATATTTTTTCTTCCATGATGTTTATTGCTTTAGATTTTATATTTAGGTTTTTGATACATTTTGAGTTAGTTTTTGTTCATGGTATCAGATATGGGTCTTGTTTCATTTTTTTTTTTTTTTTTGCAAATGGATATCCTGTTACGCCAACATCATTTGTTAAAGAGACTCTCTTTTCCCCAGTTTATGGACTTTGGGCCTTTGTCAAGTACCAACTGCTCATAGGTAGATGATATTATGTCTGGATTCTCAATTCTTTTCCATTGGTCTATGTATCTGTTTTTGTACCATGTACTATTTATTAGCTTTAGGAGCTGGTGTCATTATGGTTCAATTCTCAGTTGCCAGATCACAGGCTGTGTAGCTTGGCAAAGCCCACCATGGCAGGTGAGACTGCAAGGTTTCTGCTGTCTCAAGAAGCTGTAGGGGATGGTGACCCCAGGACTGGCAGGTCAGGGAACAGGACTCTCATTGGCTAGCTGCAAGGATTGATGAATCTAGCAACACCAGTTCAAGTCCCTGGAAGCAGACACAAAAACAGAAGAGAGCAAGAGCTGTTGACAATGTGAGCAGACAGGAAGTAAGTGGTGAAAGGTGGAGAGATGAGAGCTGAGGGGTGGGAAGCCACTGCAGGCCCTTCTCCTGCCACTTGATACAGCTGCCAAACATGTAGAATTGTTGTCGAGCCAAGCTGACACAGATCTTAACCATCACAATTAGTATGCTATGGAACACATTTCAGCAGAACTTACAGATTGATCCAGACTAGGAAGAATGGCCTGCTGATGTACTTCTGAAAATCGACCAATGAAAATAGTATTAATAGTAGTGCTTCTATACACAACCCATTACGGAGACAGCAAAGGACTGGGTAGGGCTTTATTCTGTGGTGCATACAGTTGTCATGAGTCAGGGGTCAACTCAATGACACCTAATGACAACACCTATTACCGTTAGTACTTCGAGTTGGGAAACCTAGAGTTACATACCTTGGGTTATACACTGAGAGACAATGGGATGTGCTGGTTAAAACACAGAATCTGAAATGTAACCAATTTGTTTTCATAGACTACCTGTGTGACCCTGTTTTTCCTGATAAAATGAGATAATAATAGTAGCTACCGCACAGAATCTGAAATGTAACCAATTTGTTTTCATAGACTACCTGTGTGACCCTGTTTTTCCTGATAAAATGAGATAATAATAGTAGCTACCTCATGGAATGCTTATGATGAATACGTAAGCTAACGTACACAATGTCCTTAGAATTGCACATGACCAGGAGCTACATAAGTAGATAAAGTTCAAGATTTGTCTGTCATTTAGAACTTGATGTTTTATTTGAGGTCTTTGTCTCTTTTGTTGGATCTTTTCACCTGTACACATTCCACTTGCCAGAATCACTGGCTTGTCTTTCTAAGTGATTGACAAGACCTATGTAAATATATTATAAATATTGAGTATTGATAATTACTAAACTGATGCATCACATAATAGGGGAATTATAACAGACGTTGACCCTAAACACGAAAGAGAATAAGTGAATTAGCAACATTACAAAGTAAATAGTCAAAAACAAAAACAAAAGCTGTAGTATTTTCATTTAGTACTTACCCTGATATCATGGAAATTAAGAGACTTCAGAACTGAGAACAACAGTTTCCATGAGCTGCTGTCTGTCGTATGACAGAAGATTGCTGCTAAACCTTTTCCATATAGCTCTGGAAACAAGTAGGAGGTGATGTGAGTGTACTTAGTAAATAGCCCTCTGTAGTCACTACGCAAATGTAATCACAACACAGGTACCACCTCATTGTCTCATACTAGGCCAGGGAAGAGCCACTTTCCTCCATCCCCAGTGCTGCTGCAGAAAGGTCTTCCTCATATTCACCACTAATTCTATCACCTGTTAGTTTTAAACAAAACAACACAACCTCATTACCTTAAATTAATATCTTACTGGACCTTTGCCATTTGGCTCAGACCTTCTTCTTCAATCTCATCTCTTTCCATGGAAATCCTGTTCCTGTGAACCTTAAATTTCAGGAATGCTGATCAACTAGCCATTCTTGGAAAATCCCACCTTTTACCATATCTTCATGCCTTTTGCCAGGAAAAGTCCTTTGCTGTTTTACTATCTACTTCATTCAAATTTTACTTCTCTGAAGAGCTCTATGGAAACCCTGGTGGTGTAACAGTTAAGTGTTATGGTTGTTAACCAAAAAGTCAGCAATTCAAATCTACCAGATGCTTCTTGGAAATTCTATGGGACAGTTCTACTCTGTCTGTAGGGTCACTGTGAGTCAAAACTCATGCAACAGTAGTGGGTTTTGGGGTTTGAAAATGCTCTGCACTTCTTCACTACTACCCTAGGATTTCATAGCACTGCTAAGGCTAGCATCATTTTGTATTGTAACTATTTATGTTATCTCTTTCTCCCATGACTTCAACTATTGAAGGTGGAGGCACAGTGGTTGGATGCTGGGCTGATAACTGAAAGTTCAGAGGTTCGAACCCACCAGGAGAAAGATGTGGCAGTCTGCTCCCATAACGATGTTAGCCTTGGAAACCCTATGGGGCAGATTTACTCTCTACTATAGAGTCACTGAGTCAGGGTCGACTCAGTGGCAGTGGGTTTAGTTTTTTTTCTTTAACCATGTTAGGTTCTTAAGACAGTTTTGCTGAATGAATGAATTAATATATGACTGTTAAACACTGCAGCATAGAAATTTCAATGCTCATTTATTTGATGTAGACCACCAGGACTCTCTTCCAATTACCACTGGGTGGACTTGAATCTCCAACCTGTTGGTTAGCAGCTGAGTGTGCTAACCATTTATACCATCCAGAGGCTAAGTATAGTGTTTCACACCTTCACAAATATGATAAAAATGTTAAAATTTCTAAATACAAATAGGATTTATGTTTGTTTTGATTACAATTATAGGTGGCCTGACAGTACATTAGGTAAAGGAGAAGTAGTAAAGTACTCCGTGGATTGTCTACGTCCATAGGCAAAGCTCTGGTGATTTACAAAAGTGCCATCAAGTCATTCCTACACTCTGTGAAAACACTACAACTGCTCTTGTTAAGTCATCTTGATGTTCCTTCTTCTTACAGATTCCATTAAAACTTTTGTCCTCATCCCACTCCATCAACACAGACAACCCCACCCATTTTCTCAGTATACTTGCTTTCAAGTCTGGTCTTCCTTTTTTGAGTTAGAGTTTTATTCTACATTTTTCTCACAGTAAACTATTCCCCATTTCTCCTCTTGATTAAAATTTTTTGGAATAAAAGTTGGACTTCTTGGGATGGTCTGTGCTCCCTTTATTTTCTCTCCTGAGCCTCTAATTTGATATTTGCATATAGTTCCTTGGGCTCACTACCATATCCATGCTGAGAAGTCTAAATTTATGTGTGCAGCCTGTGTTTTCTTTCTGTGAACAATACTACTGCACCTAACTATCCTGACAACCTTCGAAAGGAGTTCCTGATTCTGCCTCCTCCAATACTGTGCCTCCCCAAGTCTTTCTAACATCTCATTAAAAATGAATCCAGGATCTTTTTTTTTTTCTTTTTCTTTTCTTTTTTTAATTTAATATCACTGAGTAAAAATGTACATTCCTGTATAAATTTACATGTCCACCTATATGCAGCTTCCACTGCTCTCCTTGTCCGGTGACCAGGATCTTAAAATTCCATATTCAGTTTACAATAAGTCACGGATACTGATTTTCTAAAATGTGCTTTGAACTCACCCAAAACTTTTTGTGTCTAATTCTTCAACTGTAATTCAAGTCTTAATTATCTTGTGTCCTTTTCTCTCTTGCCCTGACCTTTTCTTTCATTTAAGTTCAAGACACACCAAGGGAACTTTTTCATTATATGCATGTAATCACAGAAGTCTCTGCACTAAAAACACTTCAGTAACTCTCTATTTTGCTATACTCAAATTCTAGCTTAGACCATGGCTTAAAAAGTCTTGCTTGCTCTTCTAACCTCGCCTTAGTTTACTGTTCCATTCACAACACACATGACCATCTCATGTTCTTGTCATGCTGTCTGTGCGTTTGAGAGCTGGCATATGCTCTATTCTCTGCCTATACTTTCTGGATAGTGAAAAAAGTTAACATGCATGAGTGCTAAGCAGAAGATTAGAGTCTTCTCAAAGGCACCTTAAAGAAAGGACATGGTGACTACTTCTGAATAACCAACCACTGCAGTCTTTATGGAGCACAGTTATACTCTGACGCACATGGAGTTACCATGAATTGCAATCAACTCTACTACAACTAGTGGCTTATTCTTTATCTCTCTCACTAAGCTGTAGTTGCCAATCAAAATGTCAGTAGTTCAAATCCATCAGCTGCTTGTTGTAAATCCTATGCAGCAGTTCTGCTCTGTTCTACAGGGTCACTATGAGTCAGAATCGACTCCATGACAACTTGTTTGGGGATTTTTACTAAGTAATATGCTGTCTGTAGACAGGGCTTATGCCTATTTTGCTCTTATTGTTTATCAGTGACTTGCCCAATTAGCCTAATGCTCATTTGGTTCATCTTTAATAATCCACCCACTGCCATCAAGTCAAGTCAAACTCAGGCTGTGGTCTGACGTTGTTTGTTCTCAGACTGAAGGATTTCTTTGAATAATTCTTGTAAGTTTGTTTGGTTTTTCCATATTCCCTTAATCTCTGTTTATCTGGAAATGTCCTAATTTCACCATCATGCTTGAATGAGATTTTTGCAGCATATATTAGGATTGGTTGGCAATATGTTCTCTTTCAAGGTTTTATATACGTTATCTTATTACTTTCTTGCTTGTGAGATTTCAGAAGAATAATCAGGGTTGGTATGTGACTTTGTTTTTCTCAAGCTGCTCTCAAAATCTTTTCTCTGTCTTCAGTTTTGGCAAGTATGATTATGATAGGCCTTGGTGATTTTCTTTTAGGATCTATAAGGGGTTTATTGAGCTTTTTGTATGGTCACTTTTTCATTTTTCATGATGTTAGGAAAGTTTTCTATCAGCAATTCTTCAGTGATTCTGTCTGTGTTTTCTGTTTGCTCCCCTGCTATGGAACTCAGATCACTCAGAAATTTGTGCTTTTGATTGTACCCTGAGCAAATCTCAGGACTTCTTCATTTTTTTTAATTCTATTTATTTTTTTCTTGAAACAGAGTTGTGTCCAAGATTTTGTCTTCAGTGTTGCTGATGCTATCTTCCATCATCTGAAACCTGCTCCTCAGTCCTTCTATGCCATTGTTCAGATCCAACTACAGAGGGTGATACCAAAATGGCAGAGTAGTCAGATGCTTTCTCTGACCCCTGTAACAATAAAGACCCAAAAGAACAAATGAATCCATTATATATGACATTACGGAAGCTCAGAATATCGAAGAGAAAGTTGAGAAATTGGACTGGACAATGGAAAACGGTGGGCAGGATTCACTTGACCTGATTTGCCAGGAAATGGCTGTAGCCAGTGTGATGAGCTGAATGTGGTGGTTGGAGGGCTTCTTCCCAGCAGGAGAAACTGGCCAGAGAATCCACTCATGCCTTTGGAACCAGGGAGGCACAGCACAAAATCATCGAAAGCTAAGTCTTTGCATGTAAGTTACTGTGTGCAGGTCTAAATCTTTCTCTTGGTACATATCTTTCTCCCTTCTCCCATTGCCTCCCACTCCCTTCTCCGAACTGCATCTGACTCTGGTATCTAACATCATTCACTGAGCCAGAAATTGAACTTCTCAAGCCCACACTGAACTATTCTCTGAGATTGGAAAACGAACAATTTAAGAAATGGGGGAAGAGGAAGAGGAGAGAAAGAAAAATCTTCTGACTCCTCTAAGCTGGAAATTTAGGGTAGAAACTGTTCCTTCACCTAGATTCAGACATAAGGAGACACAGGCTCTTCATAGACACTCAGGGATATCTGTTAGAACCCTGTCTTCCTCAAAGGCTGCAGCCAGATATCTGCATCCACAGAAATCACCTCTGCCCGTCTAGCACAGTAAGAAAGAGCCTGCAACACAGACTCAGTGACTGGCAACCTGGACATCTGAGCTGGATCCATACAGAAAAGTGCTGTAGATTGCATTGTGTCCCCCCAAAAATATGTGCAGCCATGTGGCTTGGCCATGATTCCCAATATTTTATGATTATTCTCCATTTTGTGATTTTCCTATACTGTATGTTACAGGATTAGGGTGACACTGTAAATCCCTTTATAAGGTGACCTCAACTCTTAATCCTTTCATCCTGCAAGAGAAAAAAGGAAAGAGAAGTAAGCAGAGAACTGGGAGCCTCACAACGTCAAGAAAGCAGCACTTGGAGAAGAGTGCATCTGTCAGTCCTGAGGTTCCTGTGCCAAGGTGCTCCCTGGACAAAGACAGATGCAATGCTGGACTTGCTTCCAGAGCTGACGTGGGGGAAAGCCTTCCTCTGAAGCAGACATCCTGAATTTAGACTTGTAGCCTAAACTTTCCTTTGGTAACACCATCCACTTTGTGGTATTTCTGTTACAGCAGCAGTAGCTGGCTAAAACAAAAGTTGATGGACTTTGGGGCTCACATGTCTAGTAACAGTCCAAACCACATGGTGACACGATATTAAGAGTTTCAAAAGCAACAATAACCAAACTAGCATACATGACCAGCCTATTTGGACATTTCAAAACAAAATAAAATAAGAAGCTAGAATATAGTAGGCAAACATAAAATAAGTAAATACACAAACTACTGATAGTTTAGAGACAACAGCCTATTTCAAAGCACATGAGGCAGATCATTATGACTTTAGAAAGCTTTCCAAATGAAAGTTAAAATTTCCAAGAGGAAACTTCCTGGAATGATCAGAGGTAGAATACAAAAGATTAAGTTCAGAAAGCAGATGAGGCAAAATGCTGCAGAACATAATGACATTGTCCGTTTCTGAAATCTTGTTTGTCTTTTGGATTTCTAACTTTTGGTTTTCTGCGATTTCTAACAGTGACCTTTGGGGCCATTTTTTTTTTTCCTGTATTATTTTCATGAATTCTTCCATGAGTTTGTCTATTTTTGTCTGTTCTTTGCTTCAACTCTTGAATAGCTCTGAATATTAAAGATTTCAATTTCCTGTCAGGTAGTTCTAGTGCCTTTTCTTCTGCTGGGAAGTTATCTGGCATTTTATTTTGGATGCCTGCTGGAACCATCCTCTCTTTTTTATTGTTTTGTTTGTTGTTAAGTAAGTTTTGTTATTGTGTGCTGTCTTTGGGGCATTAAGAAGTTATTTTCTTCTTTTACTAATCGTGGATCTATTTGTTTCATTCTGCTTTTTTATTTGGCTGTGCAAGAGAAGGCTGGCTATCCACTCTTGTTGATCACATTTTTTACCTCTTTGTCCAATTGGCAGGGCCAGTTGTTCAACTGTAGTGCAGCAGAGCAGTGTTCCTTGAAGGCGAAGGGTTCGGATGAGTTGTTCGTGGCATGTACTAAGTAGTGCACGCCAGTAATCAGTACTGGGCAAGTTCCAGTAGGCTGTGCCTGTGCTACTTGAGGGTGTAATGTTCATCACACAGTGCAGGTAAGTGGGAAAGACTGGGATGTTCTGATGTGTGGAGCTAAGATGAGCATGGCAAAGAGAAGAGAGGGGAGAAACAGGACCCCCAAACTAATACACATACATAAAAGTGTGGTAAGAAGTTTGCCATTGGAGTGGAAAGATGGAAAACCAAGAAATGGAGAAAAACAAAATTTTAAAAAGAGAGAGAATAAAAGGAAAAAAACTAGTTAAAATTTGGAAAAGAAAATAAATGACCTTAAGGGCTCCACCAGTGCTGTAAATCAGATAAGGGTTTCCAAGGCTGCATGGTATAGCCTGGCTAGAAGGGCCATGGATATCACACAATGTCAGGTATTCAGGAGACAGGATAAAAAGGTAAGTGTAGAGAGATGAAAACTAGGAAATGAAGAAAGACAGGAAGGGGGGGAAAAAAAAGAAGAAGAAGAAACCAGAAGAAACAGGGAAGAGGATAAGAAATGCCCCCAGGGATCTCTTGGATGTGAATTCCTAGGCTGGGAATGTCGGTCCTAAGCTATGCTCTACAGCCCAGCTAGAAAGGACTCCCAAACCACAAAAAGAACAAAAAAAACAAACAAATGGCAAAACAAAGCACAAAGCAAAACAAAGAAAAAAAAAAAAAGTCCATGGATTCTACCAATATACCAGGGAAGTGGTTTCCCAGATAAGCAATGCTTCACAACCTTTCAAGAAGAGGCAAAGATGGCACACAGAGCCAGGTGTTTGAGAGAAAGGGGGGAGAAGTGGTGGAAAGAATGAAAGAAGTCAGAATAAATGGAAAAAGCAACACCAGCTACAAAATAATGGCACTAAGGGAGTCAGCCAGTGAGGTGAGGGGGGACAAATCCAAGTGGCTGAGGCTAAAGGAGTTTCCTCCTGGCCAAGAGACTGCAGCTGGGAGGAAACAGAGGAAGCCAAGTGGGCAGGGTATGAGGTTAGGAAAGGGTATATTATTGGTTACTGGGCAATCTGTGTCCTGCTGGGAGCTCCTGAAGGTGCTTTCACATGCTTCTCATCTGCTGATCTCTCACGTGGGTGGAGTGAACCAAGCAATAAAGACTACCCACTTTCCGACTGGCTGAGTCACCACAGGCATGGGAAAGCATGCATCACTGGTAACCAGGTGCTTTGTCTTCTGCTGAGATTTCTTTGAACCTGTTTTCCTTTGTACTATGTCTGCTGATCTCCACTGGGAGTTCAAGATGTTAAATTCATGCTTTCTGTGTTCTGTAGGTTTCCTGTTCCATTCAGTGTTTGTCTGAGATCTTTATCTCTTCATCTGATACTCTGGGTTCTAGCATTGATTTTTGTCTCTGCTTTACTTAGTTTTCAAGTCTTTGCTGTGGAGTGATGGATGGCATGGTGCTTCTGTTACCGTGCCATGTGGCTGGAAGTCACATCATAACTTTGAATGAGAAGAGTCTGTATTTTCAACATAACAAGATCTACAAATTAACATTCATTAACATACTTCCAATTTTGGATGACAAAGTTGTATAAAATTTATCTGTAAGAATAAATTTTCAGGTATTGAAAAATTTCTGATAAAAGTATGAGCAACTGGACTTAATATGTATTAACACAGTTGTTTAATATTATGTGGAAAGATGAAATTTGTATAACATCAGAAATACATACCAGTATAACAGAATAGAATCTACAGAAACAGACTCAAGTATTTAAAGAATTTAGTATAAGAAAAAAGTGCAGTTTATCCCCTTAAAAACCACTGTATTTTGAATAGGTAATAAGTTTGTAAGGTACAAAAATTTGTACAATGAAAAGTAAATCCCTCTTCGCATTCCCTAAGTATCCAATTTTCTTACTCAAAGGAAACCACCGTAATCATGTATTGTGGATCATTCCACAGTATATATATGTGCTGAATATTGTGTTTGTCCCTACAAATGGTAGCAAAGTATACACTAAGTGGACAGTTGATGAATCATTTAACTAGTTTCCTGTTTGTTATTGCATATGAAGTCCAATAATTAAGTCCACAAACATAATTGTTCTAAGTGCTACATACCTCATTGCTGAAAGTCACTATAACCACCTTTGAAGTCCCCTTGGGAAGCTATGCACCAAAGCCAGCACCTAGTCTACCCTTCAAGGTAATTTTAAAACTCTTTCTGGAATGGCTGTTGCGTACCATGGCATGGTGGCACTTTCACAAACTTAATTGTAAAGTTGTCAGTGAGGGACTTTTTAGCCAGTAAACATAACTGTATTGGAACACTCTCCCTACTCATCTGATCTGGCTCCCAATGACTTTTTTCTTTACCTGAAGATAAAGATCCGACTCATAGTCAGATCCAACTCGACGGCATTTGGCGAAGATAAAGAAAATATTGAAAGGAAGACATTTTGATGACATTCAGGTAACATGAAGACAGCCCCGAAGGTCATTCCAGAAAAAGAGTTCCAAAATTGCTTTGAAGGGTGGGCCAGGCACTGACATCAGTGCACAGCTTCCCAAGGAGAGTACTTCAAAGGTAACTGTAGTGATATTCAGCAATGAGGTATGTCGCACTTTTTCTAGGATGAGTTCACAAACTTAATCAGCAGTCCTGTATGCCTGTAGACATATATTCACGTTTTCTCTCATTGATAGCACAGCTGTAGGATAACTAGGCATTACTGAGACAAGATGCACATGCATACACTCGTAAATATTGTTAGATGCTGATGAGTCGATTCTAACTTGTAGAAGCCATGTAACAGAGTAGAACTTCTCCATAGGGTTTTCTAGGCTATAGTCTTTACAGAAGCAGATCCTCGGCACTGTCTCCTTATGAAGCTGTTAGATGGGCTCAAACTGCAACCTTTCAATGAGCACCTAACACTTGAACATTTGCTCCACCAGGACACCATATATGTGTGTATGTATATATATATGTATATACATACATATATATATAAATATATATAAATATTTCCAAATTATTCTCACAAGAGATTTATATTCCTAATAAAAACATTTGACACAACTTGTCTACATTCTGCTGAAACTGCTTTGAAGTAAACTATCTGATATTTGTTAATCTGATGGGCTAAATAATGGCATTTTATTTATTATTTTTTTATTATCTATTTTTGGAAACCCTAGCACTGCAGTGGTTAAGAGTTATGGACGCTAACCAACAGGTCAGCAGTGCAAATCCAACAGGTGCTCCTTGGAAATCATGTTGGGGGGTTACTCTGTTCTATAACGTCACCATGACAGCAATGAGTTTGGCATTTTCTTTTTCTTTTTTTTTTTTTTTTGGCATTATACCTTTTAAAGTAAATTTCTCTTAGTGTGAATGAGATTATATGTATTTTCTACTTGTTAAAAATCATTTATAGTTTCCTTGCATATACATTTGTATCATGGGTTTGCATGAATCTTTGTGCATTAGAGGACATATTTGTGAGTGACAAATGCTTTCCTCAGTTTATTGTGGGTCTTTTGATATAAACCTTTTTTAATATACATCTGTGTTATTAAATTTTTTCAATGTCTTATTTTTTGGTCTCAGGATTTCTTATTTTATTTGAAAATCTCCTCTAAATTATGAGTATTTAAAAACAATTTAGCATGTATCACAGATTGAATTATGTTCTCCAGAAAATGTGTGTGGCATTTGATTCAGCAATGATCCTCAGCACTGTGTGGTTGTCCTCATAAAATTGAAGCCAACTTTATGTTAAAGTGGATTAGGGTGGGGTTGCAACACCCTTACCCAAGTCAATTCTCTGATACAACGTAAAGCCAGTTTCCTTGGGGTGTGTCCTGCACCATTTTTTATCTTTCAACAGATAAAAGGAAAGGGAAGCAAGCAGACAGCTGGGGACCCTACGTTACCAGGTGGGACCTTGGTTTCCTGCGCCTCAGAAGCTCCTCAACCAAAACTGAGGACAAGGACTGTCCTCCAGAGCTGAGAGAGAAAGCCTTCCCCTGGGGCTCATGCCTTGTATTTGGACCGTTAGCCTACTTTACCGTGAGGAAATAAATTTATCTGTTAAAGCCATCCGTTTGTCGTATTTTCTGTCCCAGAGGCACTAGATGACTAAGACAACATGTTTCTTTCCAGTATTATTTTGGTTTATATTTTACATTTATCTGTCCAGCTTTGTGTGCTTCCATCTGTCTTCTGTCTGTCTGTCTACATATCTAGCTAATCTATATGATGAGCAACTAATTCAGGGAAGTGGACTATACAAAGAAGATGGCAGCATCAGGATTAGAGGACTCATTAACAACCTACGATTTGCAGATGACACAACCTTGCTGGCAGAAGGGAAAGAGGACTTGAAACACTTACTTATGAAGTTCAAAGACTACAACCTTTAGTATGGATTGCATCTTAACAAAGAAAACAAAAACCCTTGCAACTGAACAAATAAGCAACATCATCATAAAGAGAGAAAATACTGAAGTTGTCAAGGATTTAGTTTTACTCAGACCCAAAATCAATACCCATGGAAGCAGCAGTCAAGAGAGCAAACAGCAGACTGCACTGAGCAGAAGTGGTGCCAAAAGACCTCTTTACAGCAAAAATTTGTCCTTGAGGACTAAGATGCACCTGTTTTGAAACACGGGATTTTTAATCTCGTGTGTGGAAAAGCCAGGCAATGAATAAGGAGGACCTGAGAAGAGCTGATGCCTTTGAACTATATTGGCAATGAATATGCCATAGCCTAGCAGAAGAAACAAATCTGTCTTGGACGAAGTACAGCCAGAGTGCCCCTTAGGCACGAGGATGGCAAGACTTGATCTCCCGTACTTTGGACATGTTATCAGGAGGGAAAAGTCCCCAGAGAAGGACATCATGTTTGGTAAAGTAGAGGGCCAGTGAAACAGTGGCAGACTCTCAAGAAATGGATTGACACAGTGGCTGCAACAGTGGCCTCATGAATGATATTTGTGAAGATGACACAGAACCAGTGCGCTCTATAGTGTAGCTCTGAGTCTGAATTGCTGCAATGGCAGTGTATTTCATTCGCGTTAGTGTCTGGTGTCCATTCTGACACCTCGAGACAACAAGACAGTCTAGTGCAAGCTGATAGCTTGGAAAAGAGAGTGGAGAAAGGGAACACAACCTCCTTGATAGTACCTTGAATCACTCAGCCAGCAGGCCCACAAGCCTCTGAGCTTAAGTCCACAAAGTCCCATAGTTCTCTTCACTGAATGAATCATTTCAAACTGGCTTTTCTTCTATTGAAACCAGAGTACCACAACGTGGTATGTATGTGTGTGTGTGTATGTGACAGAGAAACAGACAGACAGACAGAAAATGTGCATTGGCAGATACATAAGCACACAGGAGAAAACAAAAATCGGAAATGATATCCCCTTCACTAGAATATGACAGCGATGATGCATTCTGGCTTAGAGTCATAGTTACTCTTGACTTCAGATTTATATCTGTCAGAATTGTTGGTTGTTATTCCTAATAAGTCTGCATTAAGTGTTTGAACAGATGAAAACAACCAAAGCAACAAACAAGTGAAAAAACTCAAACAGTTGCATTTGGGTTAAAAGATTAAACTTAGAATCAAGTAGAAAGATTCTGTGTGCGTGTTTATGTCTCTGTCTGTCTGTAGGTGTAACGCTCATGATTTTCTTTGACCATAAGCACCACATGAGCCCACACTGTGATGTAGCAGCCAAAAACCACATATGAATATAATGTAAACTTAGATTCACTATCAAGATCAAGGGTATTAGTAACCCCACTGCTTTCTGCTCAGGTCAGACCACACCTGAAGTGTTCTCTTCAGTTGCCTGTTACTATAAGAAATAAGCATTAACTGATGGTTTCCAGAGATAGTGGGAAAGAGTTTACACATTTCAGGGGTTGGGAAGAAACTTTAAGACTCAGAGATTTTTTTTTTTTTTCTGAAGTTTAAGTTTCTGTAGTTCCATAATTTCTTTTCTAGCTCTTTGGGAGTAAAAAGGAATCATATTACATGTGTATGTATGTGTGTCTGTATATATATGTATACATCTATGTTAAGACTCAAGAAACTCAGATATATACACATATATGTAATGTATGTATGTACACATCTATCTATCTACACACACACAAACACACACACACACACATGATATGGCCTTGTGTATATCATATGCCAAGTCCAAGCCAAGTGCCATAGAGTTGCATCTGAGTCATGGCGACACTAGATATAAGATATACCCAAGGCCACATGGTTATTTTGGTCAGCTGCCCTCCAGTGGGCCCCTGCTCACAGCAATCCCAGGAAGAAAGCAGGCAAACATTGCCCTGTCCAGTGCCACCGCCCTGATCAGTTGTGGACAAGGCTGTTGTGAGCTATAGAGTTCATATTGGTTGATATTTGAATTAGATTGACAGTACTTGGCTGGCAGCCATGTGTTTCTAGTCTATTTCAGTCTGGAATTTTCACTGAAACTTCTTCAGCATCAGAGCAACACGCAAAGCTCCACTGTTAGACAGGTAGTTGCTGCACGTGAGGTGCATTGACCAGGAGTCAAACCCAGACCTCCAGCGTGGCAGGTGACAATTCTACCGCTGAACCACATTATCCTCATGCTAAATGCCATACCACTAGCCAAACACAGAATTCATGCAGAAGCCACTTCAAGATCTGAACTTTAAGGAGGCTACAGACAGAAATATGTTCAGAAGACAGTGACTAGGACGGTTAAGACAGAATAAATTATTTCCAAGCAGGGGTGGATTACCCAGGAAATAAGGTGTACATAGTCTTACTTGTGCTTACTGGCTAATCTGTAGTGCATAATTTCATCTGTTTTCCCTTGTGAAATCATGCATCACAGATTAGTGAGTAAATGCACACAAGCCTGTGTGTACCTTGCTTACTGTAAGCCTGTTACCGCCTTGCTTACTGGTTAATCTGCCCCTGTTTCCAAATGAATCATGGCTAAGCGCTCAGCTGCTAACCGAAAGGTCAGCAGTTTGAACCCACCAGCTACTCTGTGGGAGAGCTGTGACAGTCTGCTCCCTTAAAGATTACAGCCTTGAAAAGGAATTGAGCAGCTACTTCAACAAAGAAGACATGGAGATGGCTAACATTTCTGAAGCCAGCTCTTCAAAGAATGGACTGAACTGTGAGACATAAAATGATACTTGTGAATAGTGTGTTTTTTAGTTCAAGTAGATACATGAAACTAAATTGAGATGCTCCTGTTTGGATGTGAGATGAGGAGGCAGAAAGGATAGGAGCTTATTGAATGGACATGGGAAATCTGAGGTGGAAAGGAAACTAAAGAGTCACATTATAGGGATAGTACCTAGGATCACATAACAATGTGTATATAAACATTTGTATGAGAAACTAATTTGAACTGTAAGCTTTCACCTAAAGTATATTTAAAAAAAAAAAAGATGGCAGCCTTGGAAACCCTCTGGGGCAGTTCTCCTCTATGCAGCAGGGTTGCTATGAATCAGAATTGACTCAGTGACAATGGGTTTGGTTTTAGTTTTCATGTCTCAGAACCAGTGATCTCTGAGGGAGAGAATACGGAGTATTGTTATCAAGTATCTTTAAAGCTGTTGTTATGAAAAAGAACTCACTTGCTATGATTAGTTAAAATGGGTAAAATTACACAAAAGGTCAGTGAAGGCCTTTTGTGTGTTTTTGTTTCAGAATACAAGTGAGAATTCTCTGATGTGAAAGATCATTGAAAGATAGTCTGGGGTAACACTGGAGAGAATGCAAAGAGAAGGTAGCAAGAGCTTTAGCCAGGCACATGGGTGTCCAGACGGACATGACATTGCCTGGCCCTTTGGCGATCTGGTGAAGCATGTTACTTGTTCCTTTGCAGACTGATTCATCCTTTTTTTACAAATTTGCTAAAGGTCAGTAGATACATAATGAATCTGACTGTTATATTATCACAGAGATTCTATGATTCAGAAACATCCCAGCAGCTGAAAGCAGCGTGCCTCATCTCACTTTTGATTCGTTTATCACCTAGGCATCTTGCCTTGGTTTTAAGTTCAAGTTAGTATGAGCTGTACTACAGTAAAGACAAAGCAAGCACAAATTATGTGAAGTCGTAAAAGTAACTAAAATAACAACAACAACTAAAGCTGTTCCCGTTGAGTTGATTCTAACTCACAGTGACTCTACAGGGAAGAGCAGAACTGCCCCATATTGCTTCCAAAGAGTGCCTCTTAGATTGGAATTGCCGACCTCTTGGTTAGCAGTGGTGGCTCTTAATCACTACACTGTTAAAGTTTCTACAATAATTGGTGGAGAAATGAAAATAGAGCTAGGTTTGTATTAAGAAACTAGGGGGAACTGGGAGTTTAGCTGACTTAAACACTCATTTACCATTAAAGCAAGTCAATAGATAATGGATAAACTGGCTTACTCAAGAATTAAAGATAAGGGGTGGAGCCTACCTTTGACCCTCTGTAGTGAAGACCTGAAATACTAAGACAGAGACAACTATGACTCCTGGAACTCTAAGCATCAAAGGAATAAAGAACTAGATCAAACACTGAATGGAAGAAGAAACTGATGAAAAAGGAGTACTAGGAGAGACACAGAACGGAGGTCTCCTGCCAACTGACACAGCATAGCGTCACCACCTTAGAACAAAGCCAATAATGACCCTGGACAGGGAGCACGGGAAGGCACCTTCACAGAGGATCCAACAGGGACAGAACACCCAACAGGGACAGAGCACCAGAGCAACACAATTTCACGCCCCTCACCCTTCTGCCCTGTACACCACTCTGCCTGTTCCTGATGGGCCACACTATGCTATTCAGCTTGAGAGCCACAGGCCTGACACCACCGCAGGTCTTCCCAGTCCTTATCTGTCAATGCCCATATTGCTATTTTTTTAACCTTTTTTCTTTTTCTCTCCCTCCTCCCCAACCACTCACCTAGCCTAATATGAAGTCTGACAATTAAGTCCGGAAACTTATTTGTTCTAACTGTGGAGCTTTTTCTAGAATGGCCATTGCACACCATGACATGGTGGCAAGTTCATAAACTTAATTGTATAGTTGTCTGTGAGGCAGTTTTTAGCCAGTCAACAAATAACTGTATTGGAACACCCTCCCCCCTCACTTGATCTGGTCCCCATGGACTTTTTTCTTACCCAAAGAGAAAGCAAATATCGAAAGGAAGACATTTTTGTGACATTCAGGACATCAAGGGAAATAGAATGACAGCTTTCCTGTCCATTCCAGGAAGAATTCCAACCATCTCAGGTCTGTCACAGCCACACACACTGGCTTTTTGTTTTCCCGTCTCCAACTGGCCCTTGGGTTCACCCTGCTCCAACTTGCTAATCCTCGCTGCATTGAAAGTTTATTTTTCATTTCATTAGTTTTCCTTTCTTTTCTCTTCTTTTTCTTTTTCCCTCCCACAGAGCCCCTGATGACACCCTCCCCCCTCCACTGACAGACTGTACTCCTACCCCAAACAAGAAAGCTACCAGCCCGTCACCACCCGACTTCTGCGCTGACCATACTCACTGGCTCCCGCTGTCCTGCCGTTTTTCCATGCTGTTTATTCCACTTCCTTTACCCACCTAGCCCTGTAAACCACCTTCCCTCTCTTCCCACTGGCTGTCTGGTTCACACTCCCCCAGCTCACCAGTCCCTACTCAGCAGACAATTTTATAAAAATTACCTTTATTTTTTACTTCTCTTTTTTCCTCTATTTCTTCCTTTTCTTTCCACTTCCCCTCTAGCTCTGCAGACAATCTCCCTACCCTCCCAGTGCACCCCACCACACCATCACGGCTGGAGAGCCAACGGCACCACGGCCCACCACTGCCCTGGGTCCACCCCACCTCCACTAGCCAGCCTCCACTTGGCACCAACTATTTTATCCTTTTTTATTCACTTTTTTTCTACCTCTTGTTTAGCCCTGCACACCACTTCCCACCTCCAGGACTGCCTGGATCTTACCCACTAGCTACCTTTTTCTCTTTTCTTTTCTCCTCGCCCCTACATAGCCTGATATGCCACTCCCCATTTCCACAAGCATGTACAGTATCGTCACAGCTAAAGCATCCTAAACACGCAGCCCTATGGCTGCACTGAGACCATACTGCCTCCCCACATCCCTGTTATTTGACCAGTTTCTGAACAGTAGGAAGTGAGTTCATACCACCACCTGTCTGCAGAGGAGCTGTGAGCACTCACATATTACTGGACCAACGACAGGAGGCAAACAACACTTGCCTAGTCTGCCCTTAGCCCCCTGTCACACAGCGTACAGTGAAGAAGGCTTGCCCTGATCGCTGTTGCCTGCCCACCTGGACAAGGTGGTGAGAGATATCAGGTTCACAAATGAACAAACAGTAAAGCATACCTGGCTATGTGTATTGACATACCAAAACAAAATCAAAAAGCAGGATGAAACAAAGGAACATGTAATAAATAGTACCTTAATGTCTCAGACACAGTAGATTATATCAAAACATACAAAAGAACAGGATAAAATGATGCCAACAAGTGCATAAAATAAAGAATGAGATGACCTTCTGGCAGAAGAAAAGGCTGTGGAACTACCTAACATTAGATTCAAAAGGTTAGTGCTTAGGGGTCTCCAGGATATTAGGAAAGAGATCAGGAAAACACAGAAGAAAGCAAGGAAAAATTGTCAAAATCAAGGAAAGCATAGACAAAGCAATAGAAGAATTCCAGAAAATAATACAAGAAGAAGAACAACAAAATAATCCAAAATAAAATAAATAATTAGACATCATAAAACAGAAACTAGAAATGCAAAAGCTAAACAACAAAATATCAGAGATGGACAATGTAATGAACGTTTTAGAAAAAAACCTGACAAGTAAAAGATAGGATCAGTGAGCTTGAAAACAAGTATATGGACAATACTTTAAGAAAAAACAAAGAGAGAAGGAATAAAAATGTAGAAAACCTAAGAATTATGTGAGATACAATTAAGAGCAAACATATACACGTGAGCACAGTTCCAGAACAGGGGGAGAAAATGGAAACACAGAGAAGATTGTTGGTAATTTTATGACAGAAAAGTTTCCAAATATAAAAAAAAAAAACCAAAAACTGACCATTCAACAAGTTCAACAAACTACATGTAGGATATACTCCAGAAGAAATCACTCAGACATGGTATAACCACACTTGCAGAAACTAAAGAAAAGAAAGAATTCTGAGAAAAGCTTGAAAAAAATGAGAAGTCATTTACAAAGTAAAACAATCATATTAAACTTTGAATGCTCAGCAGAAACTATACAGGAAAGAAAGCAATGCGATGACATATATAAAATCTTGAAAGAAGTAGAACTGCCATCTGAGAATAATATAGCCTGCAAAATTCTCTCTAAAATATGCAGGTGAAAATAAGACATTACTTAATAAACAAAACTTATGGAGATTCACGCAAATCAAACCAAACTTAGAAATATTAAAGAAAATACTTCAGATACCGAACTAACCACATCAGACAAGAATGAGAGTCTAGGACACAGGGCAGCATCAACGAGATATCAACCTAGGCAAAGAACTCTCAATGAGAAACAAAGCTAAAAGACTTAAAACAGATAAAGGAACATCAATCCGTAAAAGAAGACAATGTCAAAGCAGTAAAAGAAAGACTATGCAATACAGGCTTAGAACTTTCAAGTGGAAATGAAATCAAGGCAATATCAAGTGATAACAATTGATTTAAACTTAGGGAGATAAGGACAAATTTCAGGGTAACCGCAAAGAAAGTAAACAAACCTATACACCGGAATAGAAAGAATAAAAATACAAAGCCTCAGTAAACACAAAATCTATACTAACAAAAGAAAACAAAAATTCACAAGCAAAAAGAACTCAGTGCAATAAAGAGGAATGAAGAAAACATCAGCTCCAGATGGGAAAAAAAAGGAAAGAAAAGATAAGCACAACAATATGACTGCAATAAACTCACACCTACTGATAATTTCACTGAATATAAATAGCTTAAAAGCACATGGCAGAATGCATTAAAGAAAAAACAAGAAAACCCACAATCCATCAATATGCTGTCTACAAGAGACACACTTTAGACTCAAAGACATAAAAATCCATTGCTTGAGTTGATTCTAACTCATAGTGACCCTATAAGACACAGTAGAACTGCCCCTTAAAGTTTTCAAGGAATGGCTGGTGAATTGCAACTGCTGATCTTTTAGTTTAGCTGAGCTCTTAACTACTGTGCTGCCAGGATTGCATCAATATGCTGCCTACAAGTGTCATGGATTGCACCATATTCCCACAAAAATGTGTGGACTGATTTGGCAGGGCCATGATTCCTGGTATTGAATCATTTTTTCCATGTGTTGTGAATTCTGCCTCCGTGATGTTGATGAGGGGAAATGGGCAGCAGTTGTCTTGCTGAGGCAGAACTCAAGACACTAGCTTGTGGGATATAAAAGAAAAGTGAGGAGATTCAGGAACTTCACACACCAAAAAAGCAGCACCAAGAGCAGAGCATATCCTCTGGATCTGAGGTTCCTGTGCCAGGATGCTCTCATTGAATTTGAACTCTTAGTCTACTGGACTGTGATCATTTCTTGTATTGAATTTGGAGTTGTAGCTTACCAGACTGTGACAAGTTATTCTTCCTGAAGCCACCCACTCATGGTGTTTCTGTGGAGCAATACCAGGTGACTGAGACAACAGGAGACACATCTTAGATCCAAAGACGTAAACATACTGAAAATCAAAGAATGGAAAAAAATATGAAACAAATTGTAACCAAAAAAAAAAAAGGGCGAAAATGGCCACGCTAATCTCTGATAAAATAAGCCTTAAGGCAAAATCAGCCTTAAAGACAAGAAAAATATTATGTAATGATTAAAGGACAATCCACTAAGGAGACATCATTTCAATAACATCAACACATCCAACAATAGGGCTCCAAAATTCATAAAACAAACTCTAACACAAGCTATCACCAGAAAGAGAAATAGAAAGGTCCACAAACATAGTAGCAGACCTCAAAACATCACTGTCAGAGAAAGATACAATATCTAGAAAGAAACTTAACAAAGATACAGAGGCTTAGAAGTTCAAAATCAACAACTTGACCTCATAAGCCTATATGAAATACTCCACCCAAAAGCAGGGAAGTAAACATTCTTTTTCAATGCACATGTAACATTCTTCAGGATAGACCCTGTTTTAGGCCACAAAGCAATCCTCAATAAAATCTAAAGCATTAGAATAATGCAAAACATTCGATATGATCACAATGCCATAAAAGTAAAAATCAGTATCAAGATAAAGGGGAAAAAAATCAAATACATGTAAACTGAGTAACAATTTGCTTAAAAACAACTAGGTAATAGGAAAAATTAAAATGGAAACCAAAAAATTCCTAGAATCAAATGAAAATGAAAACACATCATACCAAAACCTTTGGGACACAGTTAAGGTAGGGCTCAGAGGTCTATTTATAACCCTGAATGCAAACATCAGAACAGAAGCACAGGCCAAAATTAAAATATTATTATAGCTTGGAAAGTAGAAGGAGAACAGCAAAAGAAGTCAACAGCCATCAGACTAAAGGAAATGACAAAGATTAGAGCAGAAATAAATACAGAATGGAAAACCATAGAAAGAACAACAGGACCAAAATTTGGTTCTTTGAAGAGACCAATAAAATGAACAAATCATTGACTAAACTGATAAAAACAGGAGAGGAAGCACCCAACTTAAATAAGAAATGAGATGCAATATCATAACAGAGCTAACTGAAGTAAAAAGGGTCATAACAGAATACAACGGGGAACTATACTCCAACAAATTTGAGAACCTAGAGAAAATGAAACAAATTTCTACAAACACACTATCTACCTCAATTAACACGTACTAAGATGTAAAATCTGAGCAGACCCATGATAAGAGAAGAGAGCAAAGAAGTAATTTTTTTTTTTTAAAGAAAAAAAGAAAGAAAAAATTTCAAACAGTAACAACAAAAACCTTGCCTGGATAGCTTCCCCGGAGAGTTCTACTAAACATTCAGAGACCTCACACTAGTACTACTCAAAGTACGTCAGGCATAGAAAATATTAAATAACACAGGGAGCATTGAAAGAAGATAGAAGGAATACACAGAACCATTATATCAGAAAGAATTGATTGACTTTGAACCATTTCAGGAGGTAGGTAGCATATGATCTGGAACTGACATTAATGAAGGAAGAAGTCCAAGTTGCCCTGAAGGCACTGGAGAAAAACAGGGGTCTAGGAACTGCTGGAATACCAACTGAGATGTTTCAACAAATAGATGCAGTACTTGAAGTGTTCATCACCTTCTACTCAAGATTGTCTTCTACTCAAGAGATTTGGATGACAGCTACTGGACCAACTAACTAGAAGAGATCCATGTTTAAGTGTATTCCCAAGAAAGGTGATTCAACTCCACATGGAAACTATTTTATGTTTAGAGGTGGGGAAGACCTGATATTCTCCACTGGGCAGATGGGGAAACTGAGGCCCACGGAGCAGCAGTGGCCTTGTCTTGATGTCTCAAAGCGCTAAGTGCTGTGTGCTGGATGTGCTTGTGGGCAGATGGGGAAACCGAGACCGGCAGCCCTGTATGCCCGTTGTTCCTGTTCACGTGCTCTGTCAGAGTTGTGATGTCCTGGAAACAGAGAGGGCTGTAGGGCAGACTTAGGAGGCATTGGTGCTTTTGTGGGCCACTGTGCTTTGGGCCATGAGCTAATAATGTGCCAGGTCATTAGAGTATATGAAGGCCCAATTGCAAAGGTCACAGACTAAGGACTGACCATGGAGTGCATCAAAAGCTGGCCTTGTAGCTGCATGAAGGAGCTGTAATTGCTGCCTCACCGCTTGCAGGGTCAGCTGAGACCCTCCTTTTTCCTGTCGCTCTAGGCGGGCTCCTCAGCTGGCAGCCGTCACTCCTTTCTCCACTGCACTCTGTACTTGAAGGGTACACGGTGGCAGTGCAGCAGGACTCGAGTGATGGGTCGACCCGAGAGGGAAGCAGGTCCGTGGCTTCTGGGGAGGACGGCAATGTGCGCGCAGGGTCCACGGCTTCCATAGGAGAGGGAGAGGTGCTCGCTGGGGAGGCGGCCGCGTTACCTGGGGTCGGCCTGGCAGAGCCAACTTCTGCGTCTAGACGCGCCTGCGGAGACAAGTTCCCGACAGTCTCCCACATGGGAAACTGAAGAAAGAGGTAAACCAGCTTGGTCTGGATTGGGAGAGCAGGAGGAAGTGCGCCTATTTCTTTTTGTTTTTCGGTTGTGACTTTTAATACGAAATCAGAACAGATGCAGTACAAGGAAAAGTAGCAGCAAAAAGGATGCATCTGACCACCTACTTCCGTGTCGTTTAACAACGGCAGAATCCTTCATGATTGCAACTCGAGGCTTGAATTTCTTCTTTTGTTCTTTCAACTTAAGAAAGGCTGAGCACGTTCTTCACTTTTGGTTTTCTATCTCCAGTTCTTTGCACGCGTCGTTATAATAATTTACTTTGTTTTTTTGAGTTGCCCTTTGAAATTGTCTCTTCAGTTCTTTTACTTCGTCATTTCTTCCTTTTGCTTAAGCTACTCGACATTCAGGAGCAAGTTTCAGAGTCTTCCTGACATCCAGTTTAGTCTTTTCTTTCTTTCCGGCCCTTTTAATGCCTTTTGCTTTCTTCATGAATGATACCCTTGATGTTATTCCATAATTTGTCTGGTCTTCGGTCATCTGCGTTCAGCACAGCACATCTGTTCTTGAGATGTTTACTAACCGAAGTGGGATATACTCAAGATTATACTTTGCCTCTTGTAGACTTATTCTAATTTTCTTCAGTTTCAGCTCGAACTTGTATATGAGCAATTGATGGTCTTGGATGCAGTTGTCACTTGGCCATGTTCTGACTGATGCTATTGAACTTTTCCATCATTTCTTTCCACAGATGTGGTCGACTTGGTACCTGTGTTTTCCATTTGATGAAGTCCATGTGCATAGTCATCATTAATGTTGGTGAAAAAATGCTTTTACAGTGAAGATGTCAGCGGTCTTTCAAATGTCTATCATGTGATCTCTGGCATTGTTTCTATCACCAAGGCCATTATATTCTAACTACTGATTCTTCTTCTTTGTTTCCAACTTTTGTGTTCCAATCACTGGTAAATTTCAAAACAGCCCAATTACGTGTTCAATCAATTCCAGACTACAAAGGTGGTAAAATCTTCAGTTACTTCATTTTTGGCCTTTGTTGTTGAGGTGTAATTTGGATAGTAGTCTTACTAACTGGTCTTCCTCGTAGGTGTAAGGATGCTATCCTATCACTGACAGAGTTGTACTTCAGGATAGATCTTGAAATGTTCTTTTTGATGATGCAAGCAATGCTATTCCTCTTCAAGTTGTCTTTCAAGGCCTAGTAAACCACATGATTATCCAATTTAAAGAGGCCAACTCCATTCCATACGAGCTCACTAATGCCTAAGATATCAATATTTGTGTGTTTGTTTTTCATTTTTGATGATTTCCAATTTTCCTAGATTTATACTTCATAAATTTTGTGTTCCAATTATTAATGGATGTTTTCTGCTGTTTCTTCTCATTTTGAGTTGTCCCTCATCAGCAAATGAAGGTCCCAAAAGCTTGACTGCATCCTTGTCATAAAGGTCAACTCTACTTTGAGGAGGCAGTGCTTTCCCAGTTGCCTTTTGAGCGCCTTCCAACCTGGGGTGGGGAGGGGGCTCATCTTCTGGCACTGTATGAGACAATATTCTGCTGCCATCCATAGTTTTGCTTACTAATTCTTCTCAAAAGTAGACTACAGGGTCCTTCTTCCCAGTCTGTTTTATTCTGGAGGTTCAGCTGGAATCTGTCTGCTATGGGTGACCTTACTTGTATCTGAACACTGGTGGTATATTTTCTTGTATCACAGCAACCCAAACGCCCCCACAGCACAACAAGGTGACAGACATGTAGCAGATCCTGTACGTAGAGAACCTCAGAGATCTCACCAGAAAATATTGGCACTAATAGAATGACTCAGTGAAGTTGCAAGATACAAGATCATCATATAAAAATCAGTTGGATTCATATATATTCACAAGGAGAACTTTGAAAATGAAAGCATTAGCATATATAGTAGCCCTCCAGAAAGATAAAATACTTAAAAATAACTCTATTTGGGGATGTAAAAGAAAACTGAAAAACATCATTAAAAGGAATCAAAAGAGATCAACATAAATGGAAAAACAAAGCATACTCACAGATAGGAAGACTCAATAATACGAAAATGTGAATTTTACCCAATGTGATCTACAAATATAATGCCACTCAGATCCATACATCAACATTATTTAATGAGATGGGAAAATTAATTACTAACTTTAGAGGGAAAGGAAAGATGGCCCAGGTAAATAAATCACCTTTGGGAAGAAAAACAAAGTGGGAAACCTATACTACCTTATTTCAGAACCTACTGTATGGCTTCAGTATTCAAAACAACCTGGTACTGGTATAAGGACAAACACATATATTAATGGAACAAAATCAAGAACCCAGACATCAAATCCTTCCACTGTGGTCAGCTGAGCTATGACAGAGGACTGAAGTCTGTTAATTGGGGAAGAAATAATTTTTTAAATAAATTGTGCTAACAAAACTGATTGTGCATGTGTTCCAAAAAAGAAAAGAAATAGGACCTATATATCACATCATACACAAAAACTAAATCAAAATGGATCAAGACCTAAATATAAAACCTAAAACTAGAAAGATGATGGAAAAAGATAGGAGGAATGATGGGAGCCCTAATGCATAGCATTAACAGACTACAAAATATTGCTAGCCATGCGCCAACATCAAAAGAGAAAATAGATAACTGGGAAATCCTAAAAATCACTTATGCTCATCCAAAGATTTCACCAGAAGTAGAAAAAGACTACCTGTAGACTGGGAAAGAATTTTTGGCTACCGCAAATCTAATCAGCATCTAATCACTGTAATCTACAAGGTACTGCAAAACCTCAACAAGAAAAAGACAAATAACTCATTTAAAAACTGGGCAAAGTATATGAATAGGCATTTCACCAAAGAAGACATTCAGGAGGCTAACAAGACACATGAGGCAATGTTCACAATCATTAACCATTAGAGAAATCCAAATCAAAACTACAGTGAGATACCATCTCACTGCAACAAGGCTGGCATTAATCCAAAAACCACAAAGTAACTCTTCTGCACTGCTGGGGGGAGTGTAAAATGGTAAATCCACATTGGAAATTGATTTGGAAATTTTTTAAATAGCTAGAAATACAACAACTCTCAATTAAGTTTGTGAACTCGTCCTAGAAGAAGTGCTACATACCTCATTGCTGAATATCATTACAGTCACCTTAGAAGTACTCCCCTTGGGAAGCTGTGCACTGATGCCAGTGCCTAGTTCATAGCTGAAAACAATTTTGGAACTCTTTTTCTGAAATGGCCATCAGAGCTGTTGTCATATTACTCTTGATGTCCTGAATGTTATCAAAATATCTTCCTTTCAATATTTCCTTTGCCATAAGTCAGATCCGACTTGATGGCACTTGGCTGGCTGGCACAGAAAAGGAAAAAATCATTGGGAGCCAGATCAGGTGAGTAGGGTGGGTGTTCCAATACAGTCATTTGTTTACTGGCTGAAAACTCTAAACAACTATATAGTTAAGCTTGCCTACTTGCCACAGTGCCACTTTGCACAATGGCCTTTCCAGAAACAGTTTCAAAATTGCTTTGAAGGGTGGACTAGGCATCAGTGCATAGCCTCCTAAGCGGAGTACTTCAAAGGTGACTGGAGTTATATTCAGCAATGAGGTATGTAGCAGTTAAAAAACTAAGTTTGTGGACTTAGTTGTCAGACAATGTAGAAATACCATATGATCCAGCTATCCCAGCACTTGGAATATATCCTAGTAAAAAAAGGGCTGTCACACAAACAGATACATGCACGCCAATGTTTATTGCAGAACTGTCCACAATAGCAAAAATCAACCTCGGTGCCAATCAACAGATGACTGGATAAACAAACTATGGCATATTCACACAGTGGAACAGTATGCAATGATAAAGAACAGCAATGATCTTAGGAAACATCTCATGACATGGAGTTATCTGGAAATCACTATGCTGAATAAAATTAGTCAGTTGCAAATAAACAAATACTGGATAAGACCACTATTAGAGGAGCTTAAGAAAAAGTAAGAAATGGGAGACAATAATCTTTGATGGTTACAAGTGTAGGGAGGGAGAGTGAGGGGTATTCATAGGTGAGATGGTAGATAGGAATTAGATTATGTGAAGAGTGTGACAGCAGTCAGTAGAAGGGAGGTTAGCATGCTGGACTGAACCAAAACCTAAACAGTTCTCTAAATACAACTCAATATTTTGAAGGACAGAGTAGCAAGAACAGGGGTCTAAAGACAATGGTTTCAGGGGACATCTTGGCTAACGGGCACAACTAAGTTTTTTTAAAGGAAATTTTCTGCATAGACTTTGGTGAATGGCACCTGGGGTCTTAAAAGATAGGAAGCGACCATTTAAGTGGCATGAATTAGTCCCGATCCACCTAGAGCAGAGAAGAATGAAGGACATCAAATACACGAAGAAAATATTAGTCCAGGAGACAGAATGTGCTCTATGATCCAGAGACTCTACCAGCATGAGTCTGGAAGAACTAGATGGTGCCTGGCCACCACCAATGACTGTCCTGACAGGGAACACAACATAAAGTCCTTGATGAAGCAGGACAGAAATGGTTGTGCAGACCTAGGACTGTATTAAAAGACCAGACTTAATGGTTCATCAGACTAGACGGTCTCCTGAGGATATGGCCTCCAGACTCTCTTGTTAGCCCACAGCTGAAACCAGTATTGAAGTTAACTCTTTGGATGAAGATTATACTGGATTATAAGACATAGAATAATGGTGATGAAGAATGTGCTTTGGGGCTCTTGTCCAGAGGTGAGACGTGAGGATGGAGGGAGACAAGAGTTGGTTGAAAGAATATGGGAAATACTGGTGGAAAGGAGGAGTATGCTGTCACAGGGCAGCAGTGGTTGAGGGGAGGAGAGCTGTTAAAGTGGCATAGTGGTTCGGGTGCAGGTTTTTATATGGCAAATTGATTTTGACTGTAAACTTTCTCCTAAAGCACAATAAAATACTGAAAAGGAAAAAAGAAAATACTCTGCATTCTACTTTGGTGACTAGAGTCTGGAGCCTTAAAAGCTTGTGAACAGCCATCTAAAATGTATCTATTGGTTTTATCATGTTTGAAACAAAGAAAAATGAAGAAAACCTAGAGATACAAGGACAGTATTATTCAGAGGACTAATGGACCACATGGACCGCAACCTCTACAGTCTGCACTCAGAAGAGCTAGAAGGCATGCACCTACTACCATTAACTGCTCTGACAGGGTAACAACTGAGTGCTTTGCAAAGAGTAGGAGAAAATGTAGAACAAAATTCAAATTTAAAAAACATTAAGACATTCTGATCTGACAGACAGGGGAACCCCCGGTTCTATGGCCACTGGACACCCTACTGTCTTGAACTGAAGTCACTCCTAAGGTTTACATTTCAATCAAAGATTAGACAGGTCTGTAAAATAAGTAATAGCACACATGAAGAATGTACTTCTTAGTTTAACCAAGTGTACAAGACCAAATGGACAGTATTTTCCCCCAAACAAAGATGAGAAGGCAGGAAGGGATAGAGTACCTCGGTGAACGGATACCGAAAACTGGAGCTATAAGGGGAAAAGGGGGAGTAGTGACAAAACTGGGGCTTGCAATTAGTGTCACAAAACAATTCTTGTACAAATTTTAGAATGAGAAATTACTTTGCTCTGTAAACTTTCATCTAAAACATAATAATTAAAAAAAATTAGCGATAAAAACTCACAGAGGTCACGACCAGAAGAAACTGCCAGTAGAGTTCAGAGTGGCTGCCTCTTTAAAGAGTGGTACTGGGTGAGGTGTGGAGCAAGCAAGGCTTTTGTTACTTTCAGTTTTAACGTCTTAACATTATTGTGTACTTTAACTGTGAGTATGTATTTATTTATTAAAGACGCAAACATATATTCAAATGCATGGCTCTCACTTGGTTATGAATGACACTAAATGATTTTCCAAATGTAGGTGGAGTCCTCAAAACAATCTGCAAATGCGGCACCAATACACAATAGCTGCATTTCCATCTACAGGTAGAGAATTTGTAATAGCACAGACAACTCTGCTGCCTTTGGCCTGGTGCTATCACAGAAGGCATGGGTACTTTGTTTCATCTCAGCTGTTACTTTCATTTTAACCCAAAGTGTCTTACCTAGTGTACTGGTCTCTGGTTTACACATAAAAAAGAAGTGGAACTTTCAGAATATCAGAGCATGATTGCTTTTATATAAAGATTATCTTGACATATTTGAAGGGACGCATACCGTATAATTAAAAAAAAAAAAATTCAGTCTGATAATTTATTCCCAAACAAGTAGCATGTTGGATATGAAAAGCCAAAGGCAACCAAACAAAAAAATCTTGTCGATAGTAGTAGCGGACCACGTGAGAGTGAACTGCTTCTGTGCAAATCTACTGTGAGTACGTGGTCTTTTTCTGTAGGTCTTGCTGAAGTTGTAAACCTCAGAAAAATAAGTAAATTTCCCTGTTAGCTCCACCAAACCTCTCACTCACCCTCCTCATGTTAAATATGTCAATACCCTGTGTCTTCAAAACCCTTCTCCTGAAGCATTCTCTCTTTGTATTTCACGAGTCATGAACCAACCTTTTTCTTTCCAACATCAGGATCACGCAGGGTTTTCTCCCGCTTACTGCCAAACTGAAGGGTACAGTGTGGAACATAACATGTTTTCTACATGAGGTTCTCTCCAGGGTGGAGGTCCTTCAGGATGCCTTCCAGGGAACTGGACTCCTGACCAGCACCGGGACATGCAGCCGTGGGAGGTGCTGGGGCTCCAAGTTGTTTGGCAGTGTGCTGATGTGGAAGATGGAGCCTTGGCCAGGCTTCAAGGAGAGTGAGGTCTTTGTCTGGCATGAATGGAAACTGGCAGTTCTCTTTGATAGGCATTATGATTTTAAGAGAATGAGATAGTGACATTAGATGTGCAGCATAGTTATGGCATGAAATCTCCAGATCTCCAGAAGCAGTCCTATTTCTACTACAGAAAGAGTAGGAAACAAGTAATGTATTTCCTTTGCATTTTTTTAAAACATTTGTGCCCTGGTGTGTGTGTGTGTGTGTGTATGTGCTCGTGCGCTTGTGTGCACACACGCGTGCACATGTCTGAGTGGCACAAATGCTTAAATGCTTGACTACAAGTCAGAAGGTAAGCAGTTCAAATCCCCCCAAAGGTTTCTGAGAAGACAGCCCTGAAAATCACCTTCTAGAAGGTCACAGCCTTGAAAACCCGATGGAGCACTTTTGCTCTGCACAGATGAGATCTGCATTAGGTTAAACTGACCTCGTGGAAACGTATATGTCTGTGTTGTGTGTGTATGTGTATGTCTGTTGTTAGGTGTCTTAAGTTACTTCCAGCCCACAGTGATGCTATGTACAACGGAATGAAACACTGCAAAATCACTAACCTGTCACCACTGAGTCAATCATGATGCACAGTGACTCTACAGGACAGAGTAGGTCTGCCTGTTGGGCTTCCAAGGCTGTAATCTTTATTTCTACATCTTTCTCTAGCAGAGTAGCTGTGGATTTGAACCACCAAACTTTTGGTTAGCAGTCAAGATGCTTAATCACTCTACTACCAGGTCTTTCTCCCTTCTCTTCATGTATTTTGCTTTTCAGGTATCTAAGGTAGATCTCCAGTGTTTGTTTGTCTTCAGCTGCAGGTGGTTGTAAAGGCTCACACCCTGAGTGAGTGCTTTTCAGAATCCATCAGTAACTTAGAACTTCCTTCTAGCACTGAGAATCTTTTGGGGTGACATTCATTAACAGTACTTGTATTTCCTCTCTGATGTCCCAAAGAGGAAGCGTATATTCGTCTGAGCTCCAAGAATGCCATTTATGTACACAGGGAAGTGGTTAAGAGCTCAGCCTGCTAAGCAGAGGGTCAGCTGTCTGAATCTAACAGCCACTCCTTGGACATCACGCGGGACAGTCTGCTTTGTCCTATATGGTCACTATGGAGTCGGAATTGACTGGGCTACAAAACGTTTTTACTTTGTTTTAATAAATACACTCAAATATATTTTTTGTGTGTTTTTGCCAACACAAATCCTACCTAGTAGAGCTGTGAAGGAAGGCAGGGAGTGTATTAGTGTACGCTGAAGTTTAGTCTGTGGAAGTCCAAGTTTTGCTGTTAGTAATTTGCTCAGGTTTTTGAAGGCTCCACTTAGATTTGATTTTCTGCCAAGATAATACACCCATTTCTTTTTTTCCTTAAGAGAACTTGGTATCTCTTTCTGAGTCGACATTTTCTACTTTATTCTGTTATATCTGCTGCCAGCCAGGACTACACCTAACACATTGCTGCCACATTTCCAAAACCAATTCTCTGTGTCTGAAAATATCAACTCAGCTGATTTCAATGTCTTGTCTGTAGATTACTGGAATAAATGCTTTTATAGCACTGCAATATCACAATAGTATTGACTATTAATTCAGCCTCACCAAACCATAGAGACCAGTGGATTTCTGCTCCAACCTATTTGGCTTCTTAGATATTTTATATCAATTAAACTCTACAGGGAACTCATAGAGACTAGGGAGGGCATAACAATAACAAAGATTGTATTTGTTGTGTGTTAACATTTTCCCAGGATCCCTAAACAAGTTGTTTGGTACATTCTATATATATGTTCAATAAATGGTAATGGTACAACACTATATTTCTTGAGAACGAATTGTAGCATAAAGTTTTCTTGACAACTAGAAGTACTTCTTATCCACATCAGTCATTCTATTACGTTGGATGCACCAGTACTCTGAGTCTAAGGAGAAAAAGGCTATTTCTCACAAACGTAAAAAGAACTGTTATTAGGTGCCATTAAATTAGTTTCAATTCACAGTGACCCGATGTACAATAGAATGAAACACCACCCAGTCATGCACCCTCCCCACGATTATTGTTACGCTTGAGCCCATTGGCTCAGCCACTGTGCCAATCTATCATGTTGTGAGAGCCTTCCTCTTTTTTGGCTGATTTTCTACTTTGCCAAGCATGACGTCCTTCTCCAGGGACTGACCGTTCCTCATAACATGCCTAAAATATGTGAGATGAAGTTTTGCCATCCTCGCTTCTAAGGAACATTCTAGCGGCACTTCTTTCAAGACAGACATGCTCATTATTCTGGTGGTTCATAGCGTCTTAATGTTATTCACCAATACCATGTTTGAAAAGCTTCAATTCTTCTTTGGTCTTCCTTATTCGTTGTTCAGCTTTCCCACGTGTATGAGGCAAGTGACAACACAATGGCTTGGTTCAGCTGTACTTTCTTTCTTAAAGTAATATCTTTTTCTTTTTTTAAAAAAAACAACACTTTAAAGAAGTCTTTTGCAGCAGATTTGCCCAGTGCAGTGCATCATTTGACTGCTTGACTGCTCCTTCCATGGGTGTTGATTGTGGATCCAAGTAAAACAAAATCCTTGATTAACCTCAATCTTTTGTCCATTTATTATGATGTTGCTTATTGGTCCAGTTTTGAGGATATTGGTTTTCTTTATGTTAAAGTGTAATCCATACTGAAAGCTGTAGTCTTTTATCTTCATCATTAAGTGCTTCGTTATTGAGACTTGCGAAATCTTTTGACAACCATCAGATTTTTTTTTCCTCTTTCTCTTTCTTTCCCATTTCTCTTGCCTACAGGTATAGGTCTGGCTTATGTTGGTTAAAAAGTTTGAAAACTGCAACTGTAGACAGAGGAAGTTATTGTATATAGTTTTTATATATGCATATAGTTAATTTATATGTAAACCAAAAACCCACTGCTCTCAAGTTGGGTCCAACTCATGGTGACTCTAGAGGTCAGGGTAGAACTGCCCCATATATAGCATTTCCAAGGATTGCCTAAAGGATTTGAACCTCTGACTTTTCCATTAGAAGACACAGCACTTAATGCACTATGCCACGAGCGTTTCCTAATTAATATGTAAGTAAGTAAATAAATCAATTCTATAAAGTTACAATGACTTTTTCTATTGACACATACATTATTTATTTGTAGAAACATAGCCAACACAGTATCATCTAGACCACAAAAACTCTTTAGACCAAAGAAAATTCGGTGGAGATGAAGAATTACTGAGTGTTATTAGTTGGTCTGAAAATATTGGTATTAACTAGCCTTTGTGGTTCTCTTGAGTGATTTCTCCCTTAATATTAAATCCTTGTGAATTTCAAGGAAAATTTAATCCATGTGTTTCTGATTCAATTAGTCTTAACTCATTAAATGTTTATTCAAAGTTACTTGAAATTTAAGAGGCAATCTTAAGAGTTTTAGTAATCCTCTTTTCTTTGAAATAGAAAGGAGAATTTTGCCAGGAGTTAAAAGTACTTGAACCTCAGCATCACTATGAGGGTTCTAAACTAAGCCAAACTTAGTCAAAGCCTGACACATCCCAACGCAGGCAACAACTCTTACGGTTGCACACTCACTGCCACTGTTATCTCCTTCCACATACTAGGTGACAGTGAGACCATTTCTTTTACGTGTGACAATGACCTGAGCATACAGACTACCTATTGCTGCTGAAGAAGGGAATTATCAAGAGGAGAACACAAATTCAATTTACCACAACTCTTTTTAGTAAGCAAATTGAAAGAAAAGTATGACATTCTGAGAAACACAATTCATTACTCCTTTTCCCTTAATGCATGTTTGTTACAGACCAGAGTATACTGGTAGTTTCAGTTACCTCTGGGCAGTTAGCATACAAGAGTTGAATGATGGGAATGATGAAGCTCTGTAGTTTAAGGATGACTAAAAGTTCCGAAGGAGTCCTGATTTCTCCACAGGAGGAAGATGTGACAGTCTGCTTCCTCAAACACTCATAGCCTTGGAAACTCAGTGAGGTGATCCTGCTCCATTCTATAGGATCACTCTGAGTGGCAATCAACTTTGTGGCAGCACTTTCAGTTTTGGTTTAAATATTTAAATGTAGTATTTGAAGAATTGCTCAAAACAAAAAAGGAAAAGCATATATGTATAGAAAAGAGGTTTCTTGAGCAATAAGAATGTTTTGCATTTTATTAACATTATACAGATTGTTAACTAACTGTGGATTTTCTTGAGATGGAAGCTACTACTCTTGTATCAGGCCCATAGACATCGTGACATGACATGATCAATTTTGAGCAAACAGCAGTGAACAAAGTTCTTTGTAGTTTAATAAAGTTCAAAACCAAACCCAGTGCTGCCGAGTCAGTTCTGACACATAACAGCCCTATAGGACAGAGTAGAACTGCCCCATAGAGTTTCCAAGGATCACTTGGTAGATTGGAACTGCCAACCTTCTGTGTTAGCAGATGGAGTACTTAACCAGTTCACCATGTAACTTAATAGTGGGGAGTTTTGTTTATTCCTTTATGTATTTTGGTAAGTTGAGTCATGTAACTATTCCTAGAAAGAAAAAATTAGGTCACATGGAAGCACAATTAAGAAGCACATGGGATGGGTACAGGAGCTTGTTGGTGGTGCACATGGTTAAGCACTCTATTACTAACTGTAAAATTTAAAGTTCAAACCTACCCAGAGGCAACTTAGAAATAAGGCCTGGAAATCTGCTTCTGAAAGATCACAGCTTTGAATGCCTCATGGATCAGTTCTGCTCTGAACCCATGAGATATTCATGAAGCAGAATTACTTGCTAGCAACTAATTTAGTTATTGGTTTTGGTATGTGTTTGAAATTTGAAGAACCAGACCAGACATTGTATTAATGGTTTCTTAGCATCCAGAGACAAAATGGCTCATTTGTGTCCAAAATTTCCTACAGCTGCTGACAGAAATGAACAGCAAAGTCACCAGTGGTAGGTAAGTGATGGCAATAGTTACTATCTTTAAACCCAAGAAGAAAGATTCTAATGGTATATTATTTAAACACTTGGGTATCTCTAATTGCCAAAGTTGTGTCTCCATGTAAAAGGTTTTACAATACAGGGTTGAATTACATTGTAAATGCACCTTGGATAAGAAGGAAAAAAACACATCTTGAGTGATACAGAAATACTGTTCTACCAGCGCTCTTTGAGAAGGTCCCTATGCAGATGGAGCAATATTTTTTTTCTACTGTATTGACTAAAGAACCCTGATGGATTAAGTGTTTGGCTACTAACCAAAATATCAGCAGCTTGAATCCACCAGCTACTCCTTGGAAGTTCTAATCCATTGTATGGTCTCTATGAGCCAGAATTGCCTTGACAGCAATGCTTTTGCTTTTTTGTAGTGACTAAGGGATTCTTTATCAAAGGGAAGCAATACAGGGTAACTTCAAAGATCAGGGCTTCTAAAACTATAGAACTAAACTGGAAACATATGATCTCTCAGTTCCATTTCCTTCCAGGTAAACACAAATTTTGTAGGGCATTGACAATGTTTATTTTATTCGGTAATTCTAGAAGAAAGTCAAGGATTACTTTTGAATGAAGGTCATGATTATTTGTACAACAGAAACATTTACTTAGAACTGCATGTTTTCAAATAAAATTTGCTAGAAAAACTCACTTTAATTAAGGGTAAAAATGTAGAAACTTTTTGTGGAAATTTCACAAATCTCACTCTCTATGAAGTAAACACATGATTATGAAATGTACTCAAGGCCTCTGAAGCCACGTTTTGATGGTAGTGTTGGTGACTAGAGGTTATACAAGGATTCAGTAGTGTGCCTGGTAAATTCAACCTACTCAGCTTCGCATCTCCAAAGCCTATGATCGAGGCAAAAAAAAATTATACAAGAAGATTTTCAAAACTGATTAACAATGTATACCTACAAGTGAGACTTTGCAGAGACAGGTATTACCTTTTTTATAGTTGTAAAAATACAGATAATGTATTTGTCAATTCAACATTTTTCACATGTACGATTTAATTACATCAGTAATGTCAATTATGTTGTGTCACCATCAGCGAGGCCCATTGCCAAATTTTTCATTCCTATAAAAAAAAAAATTCAGTGCTTTCTGAACAATGATTCCACCTTCCTCCCTCCTTCCCTGACCTTCTTCGTAGCAACTATTAAACTCCGATCTTTATACAACAGCCTATTCTAGATATTTCATATTAGTGAGATTGTAGACACTACTTATCCTTTTGTGATTGACTTTCTTCATTCAGCATAATGCTTTTGAAGTTCATCCATGTTGTCACTTGTATGGACACTGTCCCTTTGGGGCTATATGTACCACATTTTGTTTATCTGTTATCTGTTGATAGATATTTGGATTTTTCCCATCTTTTTGTTATCGTGAAGGTGCTGCTATGAACACTGGTGTACGTATGTCTTTGAGTCACTGCTTCCTTTTCTCTTGGCTACATACTGCGAAGTCAGATTGCTGGGTCGTAGGGCAATTTTATGTTTGATTTTGTGAGGAACCCATAAACTCTTTGCCACAGCGTCTATACCAGTTTGCACTCTCACCTGTGATAGTTGAGCATTTTACTGTTTCGTAGAGGGGAAAACCAACCCTACCAGGCATGTATTGAGAACTTCTTGTCAGCATTCTGATTTATATGCAGTGTAAAAAAGTTCTTTAAAAAAGGTCTACCAGCAGCTTCACTTTTCTTAACTCTTTTTCCCATTTATGGTGTCATCTTATGACATTAGTGGCAAAGCACATCTCGGCTAAGATACCCGAGGCTGGCTACAAGTCCACTCTCAGCCTGGAAGAAGCATGTGAGAAATGGACCATCTGGCCAAGGATGCAGACACAAGGAGGTTTCAAAACAAATAGAACTTACATTTTTTGAACAAAGAAAAAAGAAGAATATCCATGTTTTCATGTCAATAAAGATAATCTGCTTAATAAAATGCTGGATTTTGTTATTTTTCTTTTCTTCCACTGAGATGCAGGAGTCGGACTAAAGTATGTGAAGTATGTGAGGTATTGGAAAAATAAACCTGGATAGACCCAAGGCACAGATTTTTAATGGTTTTTCTTTAGCATCTTTTTTTCTTTGTGTTTTAATACTTTATTTATTTATTTTTTAATATGTGGCCACCACCCTTCGATGCATGAGGCACACTCTGGTTCCTGCTAGAACCAGGTTCTTTAGAGGTCACAGGGTAGAGTGTGAGCAAGGCAGCTGTGTGACATGTTTCCAGCCACTGACTTCCAGGGGAATGCTGTCTTTCTCACTTCAGTGTTAAACTTGAAAATCAGCGTCTTGATTCTTTACCTCTGGCAATGATCTTCACTAATTTCTTACTTAAAGAGCTAAGCTTATCCCTAAGAACGCCAATTAAGTTAGCTTTGTATCTACTCATATTTTTCCCCCCAAAAATCCCTTGAAAAAACCTAAGTGGTAAATGGAACCAAAGACAGAATCAAGAAAAAAATGGTATCTTTTTTATTTTATCTTGTGATTTCACTGAGTCCTTCCTTTTTTCTTGTACAGAGACTGATAAATAAATAAATAAGCCTGTTGCCACTGAGTCAGTTGTGACTCATGGCGATCTCATATGTTACGTGGTAGAATTGTTCTATAATGTTTTTGGGGGGCTGTTATCTTTAAATAAACAGCTTGCCAGGACTTTCTTTTGCAGAGACACTGGGTAGGTTCAAACTCACAACTTCTAGGTTAACAACTGAGTGCTAATCGTTTGAGTCACCTAAGGACTGACACACTGAACTAAGTCTAATAACAGTTCTGAACAATTCTAAGAACATTGTAATTTAGGCCAGACATTCAATCATTCTAATTTAGGCCAAACAGTCAATCTCAGTGACCTTGAACCAGTCTACCACTAAAGTTCTAGTCTATCAGTGATAATCAGAGGTTAATGGAAAGGACTGAAAGGAAAACAAAGGAAATGATATAGTATCTGATGATTTGAATACATTTACAAGTTCATTATTTCCTGCCAACTGTGTGCACTGTAACGTTCAGATCTAGAAAACACAAATTTGTAAGGAGCTGGCTCCCTCAAGTCTCTCATTCTGAATGTGGAGATGAACCCAGACACACTGTGGAGTGTTGTAACACAGCATGTGTGGTTTCATAATAGCAGTGAGCAGAGACAGACCTGTGTCTTGTAGTGGGACACGGGAAAGTGTTCCTGGGAGAGGCGTCTAAACTCACGTACTGTAGATTGTAACCCGCAGGGGCATACCCTACCCAGGCCTGCAGTGCCAAAACATACGCACAAATTTCTTTACTCTAATTGTTTCTCCCTTCACTGTACTCTTCACAGCTTTATTCCATTTGAAACATCAAAATGCCCTCCTTTCTCTTCCCTCTGAGAGTGCACAATTGCTGTCCTCTATAAAGGAAGAGAATGCAGAGACCCTCAGAGGTCTGAAAAGGAAGAGGACGTGATTTCCTAAGAAGGCAATTAGAATGTACTGCATGTCTCCCCAGTAATTAGAGCTGTGACAAATGCTGTCACATCCAAGATCTGAAAGGTTAGCCTAGTGGGCCCAGCTGGAGTTGTGCTCTTGGATTCTAGGGTTTGTAGGCCTGGCCAAGGCATCAGAACGCGAGAAGGAAGGCATGTTTGTTCCACAGGGCTGCTATGACAAGACTTCATGTCACATGCTTTGGACATGTGATCAGGAGGAAGCAGTCCCTGGAGAAAGATATCATATCATGCTTGGCGAAACAGAGGTTCAGTGAAAAAGAGGAAGATCCTCAAAGAGATCAACTGACACAGTGGCTCCCACAATGGGCAATTGTGAGGACTGCACAGGATAAAGCAACATTTTATTTTGGTGTACAAGGGATTGCTATGAGTCAGAATCAAATAGACTGCAATGGTTTGGTTTTCTTTCAGGAGGGGGAGGGATGCTGTAAGTTAGAACCAGCTCTGTAACACCTAATAACAACACGACAACAAGCTTGCCACGGCCCCCTTTGACAGTACCAGCTCCCACCTCTCATGCTCTCAGCCTCTGTCTCAGCATCCTTGGTAACAGATAACAGAAAACAAAGAACAGAAGACCTGCTTTTCCTGGTCACTGGATTCTCTTTGCTATACCCAGACATGAAACGGCCAAGTGTTTGTTCTGAAATCCTGGCAATTTCTTCTCTCCATTTCAGAGGTCTTTATCCTGCAGCATGTTCCGGAAGTGATGGATCCTGTTAGACACAAAGGCTATCCCAAGCGCCCTGTGGTGTTCTGAAAGTCAGAAGGCTCAGTGAACAATGTTGGCTATTTTCTAGGGCAAGGGGAGGATAGCAGGTTTTATATGAAGTCCCTGGTTAGTGTAAACGCTTAACACACTTAGCTGCTAACCAAAAGGTTGGAGGTTCACGTCCACCAAAAGAGACTTCATAAGAAAGACCAGGTAATCTGCTTCCAAAAATTCCGCCACTGAAATCCTTCAAAAGGCAGCTCTTCTCTGACACATATGAGTCAAAGTCAACTTTAAGGGAGATGACAACTAGCTGTACAGACAGATCTCTGCCTCAGTGTGTTCTGTTGATGACCAGTTTTGACGTACTGTCTCTCAGGGTGGGTGCTCTCGCCTTTCCATTCTTGAGCTATTTAGAGAGGAAGCTGTATGAGAAGCACTTAAGAGAGGAAATGCATGCAAAGTTGAGTCAAAGAGAAATTGTAGGTGGCTTTTCCTATCCTTAGCCAGACTTCCAAAATTCAGAGCTATGCTATCCAGTACCACAGCCACTAGCTGTATTTAGCTATTTAAACCAGAACTAAGTAGAATGAACTAAAATTTAAACTTCAGCTCAGCGGCTGCATGTGTTTTGTGGCTACCCACTGGATAGTGCAGATATATAACACTTCCATTAGCACAGGAAGTTCTATTGGAATGCAACCCCAGAGTCCTGTTTTACTCTTCTAAATAGGCCTCTGAGTCCATTCAGCAACCATTCTTTCAAGTTAATAATCTCTTATCTTTACTTTAAAGTCTTTTTTTCAGTTTGGTGTTAAGATCAGAGGTTGTTTTGGTTCTTTGTTTTAAGTCTACCTTTGCAGTTGGAATTCCTTTGAATATCTCAATAATGATGTCACATGTAGTCTACAGTGATTTAAAATGTTGTTTTTAATTTATGGGATACCTGTTGTGTGAACAGAATTTTAGTGGGCTGTTACACTGAGTTGTCACTTTTATTCTGTCACATCAAAGAAAACTTAAACAACATTTTACAGCAAGCAAGCAGCAAGAAGCTATAACACTTTCTATTCAGTGAACAGTACTTTATTCGCCTTATCCTACTTTCGATAGTTTGTATTGTGGTTGACTGTTAACATTAAATGCTCAGTGTTTTGACATTTCTGAGCAAACACAAGGATTTAAAGGAGCCTTGGTGGTGCAGTTGTTAAATGCTCGGTTGCTAATCAAAAGGCTGGTGATTTGGACCCACCACCTGCTTTGTGGGACAAAGATGTGGCAGTTAGCTTCTCTGAAAACTTATAATTTGGGAAACTCTATGGAGCAGTTCTAGTCCGTCCTATGGAATCTCTATGAGTTCAAACTGACTCAAGGGCACCAAGTTTGTTCATTTTGGTTTTTGTTTTTGACAAGGACTTCAGCCTAGTTCTGAAGGTCCATCTGGCTAGTCTTAAACATGAGACAAGCAAGAATGCTTTGGTAACAGACATGCTGAGTTCAGTTCCTGAATCTGCCCTAACGAGTACTTTATAGAACACTTATCAATACTTCTCTATAAATTTAGGGTAACACTTAAATGTAACTCATTTTGTTGGAGGATCCAATGAGGAACTACTGTGTGGTTTAGGTCAGGAAAGATGTCAAAGCTGTATGCTTTCATCATACTTAGTCAATCTGTGTGCTGAGCAAGTAATCTGAGAAGCTTGTCTATAGGAAGAAGAATGGAGTATCAGGATTGGAGGAAGAGGCATTAACAACTTACATTATGTGCGTCACACAACCTTGCTTGCTGAAAGTGAAGAGGAATTGAAGCTGTTATTAATGAAGATCCAATAACATAGCCTTCAGTATGGATTACACCTCAACATGAAGAAAACCGGAATCTTCAGAACTGAATCAATGAGCCACATCGTGATAAACAGAGAAAAGATTGAAATTGTCAAAGATTTTGTTTTACTTGGATCCACAGTCAACGCCCATGAAAGTGGCAGTTAAGAAATGACATCGTGCATTTTATTAGGCAAATCTGCTGCAAAAGACCTCTTTTAAGTTTCAGAAAGCAAAGAGGTCGCTTTGAGGACTAAGGTGCACCTGACCCAAGCAGTAGTGTATTCATTCTCCCAGTATGCATGAAAAAGCTGGACGACGCATAAGGAAGACCAAAGAACAGTTGAATGTCTCTAAATTATAATGCTACTGAAGAATATTGAATATTTCATGAACTGTTAGAAGAATAAACAAATCTGTTTTGGAAGAAGCACAGCTGGAATGTTCCTCAGAAGCAAGGATGGCAAGATTCCATTTCACATATTTGGACATGTTATCAAGAGGGATCAGTCCCTAGAGAAGGACATCATGCCTGGTAAGTAGAGAAGCCGTGACAAAGATGAAAATCCTCCACATGATGGACTGACGCTCTGGCTGCAACATTGGGCTCAAGGGTGGCAATGACTGTGAGGCTGGCACATAAGCAGCCAGTGTTTCACTCTGTTTTCCATGGGATTCCTATGAATCAGAACTCACTGGAAGGCACCTAACAATGATACCAACAAGCCCTTAGTGAAGTCTTGGTGGCACATGACTGTCACGATAATGACGATCACCTAAAATGACAAACAAGTAAAACTCCCTCCTTTGCAAGAAAAAGAAAACATTGAATTCTAAGTTCATATGTGTTCCTTCAATTTTCTTAATGAGTAAAAAAATGTGGAAAGAGAGAATGTTTTCTCGTTTATCTCTGTAAGAACTCAGCTGCTAATCAGAAGAGTGATAGCTGGGGATACACTAGCCACTCCTTGGAAAGCCTATGAGGTAGCTTTGCACTGTCTGACAGGGTCACTAGAAGTCAGAATCCACTGAAAGGCAGTGGGTTTGGTTTTTGTTATTAAAGAAATTCATGTAAGAGAAGAAAGCAGAGAGGAAAATCTGCTTAGCCCTCGCCCACTCCAAATCCATTAACACAACCTTATAATTACAGAACAATAGAAATTTGCAATCTCAAAAAGCTACCTGAGACCAAAGGGAGCACCAGTGTAATTCTGACACGGGTTGGGGGAGGTCTTCCATTAGGACTGGAACGCTTCTACACGCAGTGTGAAAACTCTTTCTGAAACTACCACCTGTCTTATTTATCTCAACAGTGGCCTTTGTTTCCTTCTCAGCTTGTCACTCCGACTTTCAAGTCTGAAAATGCTCTCGATAAAACATGGCCAGTAAATGAGTAAACCAAACACATTAGTTTTTAGCAAGAAATTATAAGATAGTACAATTGTATTTTTAGAAAATGCATTGTAGAAATGCTCTGGGTAAATTCCTCAAGAAAATTTGTTCTCCCTGTTCAAATGTTATCCATACAGTTTTGATGAAGTTTCCCCAGAATTTTCTTACTTAGAAGAGCATTTTAATGGTAATTAAGTTATTACACTAGAAGTAACAAAAAATAAAAACAAATAAGTGAAAACAAATAGCCACAACCAAAGTGCTTTCATTCTCAAATAATATTTAAGTACTAAAATATCAAGCTTAGAAATCTTTCAAATGGTACAAATTTATAACAACATAGCTGAATTATCCTGTAGGAAATCATTGAGACCTACAAAATAAATTTTTTTATGTGTGTATGTGAATGAGAAATACAGAATTGAAAAATAAAAAACAGTAATCATTGCAAAGAGACTTGATAGAGAAATCTGATTACTATTTCATTATAAGCTTTCCTTTAATGTCATGTTACATGAATATCTTTGTATGATGTGGAATCCAGCCAAGGTCCCCAACCGATTGCAGTAGAACTGGCAAGCTCCAGTAACTGTAGAACATTAATTATGCCAGAGTTAAACTTTGTGCTAAATGAAGATCTCTTTATGTTAGAAAAAGACAGACTCTACAGGTAAAGTCCTTTCTTTTTTTATTTTCATGAACATGTTATAGCTAGCAGAGTAATGTGTTTACAGAGAAAAATAGAAAAGTTCTGAATTACAGAGTAAGTTTTACTTTGAATTTTGTCAGAGTTTTAGAAAGTAGTTTGTTTTCTCCTGTGGGTTTAGCTGTCATTAGGACACAGTGCCATCAGGTGGGCAATGGTGCCTTAGTCCTCGTGTGCATTGGTCACCAGCAATGTGCTGTTCACTTTCTTTGAATCATATTTTAAGCATTAATAAAATCATACTTTTAAAGAAAACAATAAAAAATGTGTTGACATTTTATTCATATATTCAGATTGGTGGAAAATTAGAGCAAGAATTAAAGAAAATCATATATTGGTCAATTAGGTAACTTTAGATTTGAGAATCATAAATTAATGCTGAGTATAACTCTAGTTATTCTACTTTCTGCTTTAAATAGAATTACTCCACTATAGATCTTCTAATCTAGAATAAAATTTTTGCAGAGTGATGCAGAGACCTAGAACACTTCACTTAACAGGTCTTCTAAGGCCTCCCATGTAAAATCCCTTTAGTGTTTGACCTCTTCTCTAAGAGAAAAATCAGACCACTTTCAATTTAAATAAGTAGATAATGGTGCAAGTTTCATACAGTCATAATACCTACTTGTTTTTCTTTTCATTGCAAAAGGAAAAAGTGAACGTGGAAGTCTGAAGTATCTTGAGTTTTGCCACTATAAAAAAGTGGTGATTGTTTCTAATGAAAAAAAAAAAAATCTAACAACACTCCAAACACAACCCATAGAAGAAAAACGAATTGGACTTTTCTAACATTAAAAAAAAGAAATACTTTGCTCTGGGACAGACACTGTTAAGACGATAAAAAGCTACAGACTGGGAGAAAATATTTGAAAATTATACATGTGAAAAGGACTTGTATACATTATGAATAAAGATTTTTCATAACTCAACATTAAAAAACAAAACGATAATCCAGTTACAAAATGGGCACAAGACATAAGGAGACATTTCACCACAAAGAATAGACAGATGACAAATAAGCACATGAACAGATGTTCACAATCGTTAGTTATTAGGGAAATGTAAATCAAAACCATAATGAGATGGCACTACACACCTGTTAAGCTAGCATGTTTAGCGTGTGCTAGCTAATACCTGGAAACCCTGATAGCTACAATAAAAAAATAATGATAAACACAAATGCTGAAAATTGTACAGAGAAACTTGGCCTACCACCCCTTGTTGGTAGGAATGTAAAATGGTGCTGCAAGTCTGGGAAATAGCTTAGCAGTCTCTTATAATACTAAATATGCACTTACCGTGGAACTTGGCAGTTGCACTTTTGGACACTTGTTTCACAGAAATAAAAGCTTATGTTCACCCAAAAGCTTGTACACGCATGTTCATAGCAGCTTTATTTGCAATGCTATGACCTCAATACAACTTGAATAGTCTTTCTAGAAAGGCTAAACAAATTGTGGTACATCCATACGGTGAAATGCTACTCAGAAATAAAGAGGAATGAACTGTTCGTACTTAACAACTTGAGTGAATCTTAAAGAAATTATGCTGAGTGAAAAGGCAAGAACAAACATGTAACTTCATTTATGTAACATTCTGAAATGACAAATTATAGATATATGGAACAGATCAGTGGTTACAGAGGTTAGGGAAGGATGGGGAGAGGGGTTGTTAACAGGATCTTTATGATGGATAGTTCTGCATCTTGACTGTGGTGGTAGTTGCACAGATCAACATGTGTAATGAAATATATATGCGCACACACAAGTGAGTGCATATACAAATAGTGAAATATGAATAAGATCTCTGGATCTTACAAATGCCAGTATCTTTGTTTTGCTATTGTACATTTTTCACAACTTAAAATGAACCTGCAATTTTTTTTAAATAAAGTTTTTAAAAAAGTCAAAAAATCTACATCCTTTTTTCTTTTTGGCAAAGAGCTGTCACCTAACCATAGCTAATGACAGAAATTTTGCATGTCATCATTGCACTGAGACATTGAAAATATCTATAGCCCTCCTTCTGAGACATTTTCAGCCTGATTTATGTTAAAGAAATTGTGGTCCATCTTTCTTCTTGAAGACAACTGAGCATCCTACACTTTTTTCTTTTATTATAACTGAGTGAAAATGTACATTCCCATATAAATTTGCATGCCCAGCTATATACAGCTTCTACTGCTCTCCCTGCCCGGTGACAGCACACTATTCCTCTCTGCTCCATACATGTCTCTTCCTCCCAACAGCCTCCTTTCCCCTCCTCTCCACCCACTCTCCTTCCTCCAGCCAGAGGTCAGCAGGATGATATCCTATAGATGCATAGAACCATAAAGTGCCTCCAATATATGGTCATTCTGCATTGCCAAGTCCAAACCATTTGTGTCCGAAGAGTGGAACTTCGTTATGATTCATGGGCAAGGGCAGCATCAGGGCCAGGGTCCATGCTCCCAGGGGAACCCCCAAACCACTGGACCATCAATTCCAGTCATTTAGTGGAGATCTCAGGGTGCACCCCTTTTTGTTCTTGTGTTGCCAGTGAGACTCAACTTAGCGAGCTCCATTGTGGCTATCACTGGTGGTGGCCGAGCACCATCTGGTTCTTCTAGTCCCAGGTCTATGTAGGCACCCACTCACGTGGGTCTCTCTATTTTCTGGGTTGTCTTTCCCCCATGTCATTTTGGTCCTCGGTGATCATCACTTCCTGCTGAGTTGGGACCATTTGCTGTGCCCTCAGATGGCAGCTTGGCAGCTTTTAAGACCCCAGACGCCACTCACCAACGTGGGGTGCAGAGAGCTCTCTTAGCAAAACGCTAATTGTGCCAATTGGCCTCGCTTTCGCCTAAGAGCATGGTCCCCCGCCCCCCGCCTCAGCTACTCTATCCTTGCAATATTGGGTTAAGATGGAAGGAGTATTTAAGTTATACTGAAGTCCACTTAATATTGTTCTTGTTTCTAACGTGTGCTATCACCGATTTCACCCAACCAAATTTCTACTAACTATCCTATCTAAACCCTCCCCACCTGCCCCACCCTCCCTCCCCTCCCTTGCAATTGTCAAAGAGTCTTGTCTTCTATACACGTCTGTTTTTGAGATCTGATCTTAGGGGTCTCATACAATATTTGTCCTTTTGTCGCTGACTACTTTCACTCAGCATGATGTCTTCCAGTTGAAACCAGGTTATGAGATGTTTCCTGGAATCATCATTATTCTTTATCATTGCATAGTGCTCCGTTGAGTATATATACCATAGTTTACCTATCCATTCCCCTGTTGTTGGGCACCTGGGTTGCATCCTACACATTGTTGTTACTAAAGTGACTTGTTGTTACAAGGAATCTAAAATGTGGCACACTCTTGAAAAACCCAACATCCTCCACCACAACCTTCCCAGCGAGTAATCCAAATCATAAATAAAAGATTCAAAAATTCCAAATATAACACTAATAGAACCTTGAAGATACAAAACTATCTATAAGAATTTTCATAATTAAGGGATTACACTGTATTCTTCCAGAAGGATAAGCATAGAAGGACACTGAATTCAATCATAGATGGCAATACTCATGTATTTACCAAATATTCATTAAGTATTTACTATATGCTAGGCTAGCTACTACCTGGAAATCCTGATGGCACAGTGGTTAAATACTACAGCTGCTAACCAAAAGGTTGGTGCATTAGCAGTTTGGATTCACCGGGCAATCCAAGGAAACTCTGTGGATCAGTTTTACTCTGTCCCATGGAGTTGTTATGAGTTGGATTCAACTTGATGACAACAGGTTTGGTTTGGGTTTATAGTTACTACCTCAGGTTTTAGAGATATAAAAAACCAACTACATATTTACATATGTCCTTCAAAGAACTCCCAGCTTATCAGGTGAAAAAGACTGAAACATAAATCGATATGTGAAATATTAACTGAACTTGGTTTGGAATCCAATATTTGTGTAAATACAAAGAAATTTAAGCACACTGTTTTTTGCTGGTGAAAATATATGACCACATTGAAACATAGGAAGCATCAAGAGAGTATAGAAGGAATACACAGAGTCGCTATATCAAAAAGAATTGGTTGATGTTCAACTGTTTTGAGAGGTAGTATATGACCAGGAACCAATGATACTCAAAGGAAGAATTCCAAGTTTCACTGGAGGCACTGGTGAAAACAACTCTCCAACATTTGACGGAGTGTCAGACAAGATGTTTCAACAAATGGCTATAGCTCCAGAAGTGATTACTTATTGATGCCAAGAAATTTGGAAGACAGCTACCTCACCAACCAACTGGAAGACATCCATACTTAACGACTACTCCCAAGAAAGGTGGTCTATCAAAATGTGGTGACTATTGAACAATAGCATTAGTATCATAGCCAAGTGCCTTCGAATATGCAAGTAAAATTTTGCTAATGATCATTAGAAAGTGACTACAGCAGTATGTTGAAAAGAAACTGCTAGAAATTCAGGCCAGATTCAGCAGAGGACATGGAACCAGTGATATCATTGCTGATGTCAGATGGGTCTTGATTGAAAACAGAGAATATGAAAAATACCTGTAAGGAGTTCTGCTCTGCCCTATAGGGTTTCTGTGAGTCAAAACCAACTAGATGGCAATGAAATTTTTTTTTTAATTAATCAAAGTAACAAGCACATAAATATTCTTTGAAGGGTAAGTTGGAATTTAATCTTCAGTTTAGAGAAGTAAGCTGACATAATACCATGTGTAAGTTCAAGAGCTAGCTGCCAATTTATTATTATTTTTTAATCTGAGACCTTCATTGGAGTAGTTCTCAAATTATCTCTAGAACTCAGAGCTTGTAGAGTAAGTAACTCCTATATGGTCTCATCATGTTTCAGTTTTTTGATATTAAGTCCTAATAACTTTTGTATGGAATTTTCTCCTTTGCTTTACTTAAAATACTAACTATTAACTTAGTCAAGACTGTCCCCTCCATTCTTCTTGGGATTGTAAATCTCTCTTTCCTAAAGAAGAGAATCAGAGTAGCCAACTAAAGGACTAGAGACTAAAAGAAAGTTTCACATCAATGAGTCAAACACTTAATTTTGTTTTTCATGTGTTTGGATAGGAGTATGTCATCTTTTGATGCTTTGAGTAGACATGATATCAAGGAAAATGATTAATTTTTTAAATCACTACTTGATAACACCATTTTTTTAAAATAATGTTTTCTATTTTCCTGGCATTTTTGACTTTTTTTTTTCTTTTTTAACACATGGTTTCGTCATTTGATCCTTTCTACAGTTTTCAGAGGTGGACACGGCTGCTCAATTCAGAGGAGACTCTGAAGTGGACAAGCTAAGCAGCATTCCAAATCCACACCCATCAATGAAAGGTATGGCCAGAGTTCTAGTCTTATCACTTCGTGTAAGTTAAATTCCTGTTCAGTGTTTAGCACTTTGTCTGAGATTGTAATACATTTTGGAGTAACTTATTTTATTGTTGGTTGGTCTTAACGTGCTATACCTGTAATTAAATACAGGCTACCCAGGCATGGGCAGCAGGAATTTGCTTTTCTCTATTCTTTTGGTGAGCTAGTCACTCTGTGGATGTCAAATAATGCCTCAGTCTGTCTTAACAGTAGCTGTGCAATGCTGGGTTTTAAATATCTAGCACCCAACTCTTGCTCCTCCTACAGTTCCTTTCTTCCAAAGCACAGGAACTGAAATTCATGTCTCATCTGGACCTGCTAATCCCACAACCGGCTGTCAGACCTCTAAATCATGCCATGCAGGGTATTTCTAAGGAACCCTATTTACAAAGCAAAGGTGTTTCAAAATTTCTTTGCTATCTCAGGTATCCTAGTATCCCAGTAGTCGTACAGTTTTCATTCCAGACTACTATCTTTGAAATTGAGGCTGCATTAATTTGGGCTCCAATTTTACCTTCTTAGTGGATTGTTTGCATTCAAAAAATCACCTTCATCTATACTTACTATTCTCTTCCCTGGAACACTCTCAATTTTTTTTTTTTTTTTAATTTAGCTGCAGTCCCCATATTTTGGCTTGTGTCTTGGATTTAAGGAGAATTTTCTTCCATTGCCCTAAATATTATGGCCATTGAAAGCAGAATTGTCTCACATCTGTGTAAATTTTTTCTCTGAATTACTGCTGTTTAACTGATAGTGGTGATCACGTTAACATTCTTAAAATCTAGTCAAATTAGCATTATTCTTGCACTAGCTCAGAATCCAGATACAGTGGTGAAGAACATGAGGTTATGTTACGGGACGTGTTTGAGGAGAGGAGAGAAGTTATATTTGTCAGCACTATGAACTGTGAAAGGCTGGCCATAAGGGCCATTTCCAGCCTGTCAGTCTGCACTATACACATTCTACTGAAGGCTGGTGTCCAGTTGTCGTCAGCCGGACTTGGACCAATATGACTGGGGAGAACCACAAGTGCCTGAAATGTTCCAGGAGTCTGATTACAGCCAACAGAGAACTCATGCCAAGCCTCCGTGGGTCTACAGAAACCTGTCCAAGGTGGCAACTCACATTTTCCTGCACAGGGTAAAACTTTTGCTCTCTGGAGTGGAAGATGGGACCCAGAAATGAGGAATGCAATCAGCTGTTCCTTATCTACTTGTGTACATTTTGTATTGCTACAGTTCTCCGTAGCACCAGACAATTGTCTCAGCTGCATGCCCCGATTGCAGTGACAGCTTTGGGCTAGTACGAATCAACTTGAACATTCTTGTTTGCTTATCTCGTTCATAAACCACTAGCTCAGGCAATTTATGTAGACTGGTGGATTTTACATGTGGAATTTCTCTGTTTTCTCGCCTAACGTGGACTTTCAGCAGTGAGTGACTGCATATCTCAACAGCAAATTGCTTTTAAACAAGAAAAGCATAGGTAATCATCCTATAGAGAATTGCTGGATGCATCTCAAGAAAATGTCATAAGTTGACTTCAGTGATGGCTACTAAGCCCATAGAGAAGTGGAAACTGCCTAGGGCATTGCTGGGGTAGAGGGTTTAGTTGTTTCCCTTTTCCATTATTGGTGCTGGGTTTTCACATGATGCATTTTCTGAATTCCATTAAACCAATTTATTTGTACTACACTGCAGACATCTTGTCTTCTCATCAATGGGAAATGTAGACCAGAAGCCAGAAAATTTCCACCTGTTTATCCATTTGTTTTCTTTCCCCCAACCAACTTTCCTGTTATTGTCAACACATAATAAGAATTCATATAGCAATTCATCTTAAAAACAAAAACAAAAACAACAAAAAAACCACCTCATTATATTTTAGTGGATTACATTACTTCTTTTATGAGTAGGGAAGTTAAAATATTGGGTGCAGGGCTCATGGATGACCTCATTATATGGTCAATAGTTCCCCATCAACCTAAAATTCTAGGCCACCAAGACTGCTATTAAGTTTTCTCCAACTTGGGGAAAACTAACATATCAAGGTTCTGAATCAGAAAGTCAAAGCAGTTCAGTTTTGACTAAACTCAGTGGGGGTTCTACCTTTAAAGAAGAAAAGTCTGCTTTTCAAACAGGTGGATTTAATTTGAGGTTAAGACTTCATAGAGCAGTGACTCGAGAGTCTAAAGGGCTTAGGCATGTCATTTGTTACAGGGAAGCTGATTGTAGGGCAAGAGACTGGAAGAGAAAGTTCAGTGGAAATCAAGTACCCGTCTGAGAGTGGGTCTGATGGGCTTTCCTGATGGTGAGCCTGTGGACATCTACCCAGAGTTGTGATGACTGGTTTTATTAGTTCTTAAAGAAAAGCCAGGCATACAGGTTTTATCTAATACATCCTCCTTTTTATGTTTTTCCTACTATTATTTATTTATTTGTTTGTTTGTTTGTTTGTTTTATTTCTTTTCAGTGAAAGTCACCTCTGTCCCTTGGACCACACTTTCCACTCCTTGGCATACCAAAAAAGCCCAAACCCTAACCCATTGCCATTGAGCTGACTCCAGCTCACAATGACCCTAAGGAAAGACCTTTTTAATTGCTGCTCGTTTTGTTTCATCCTTTGCAAATTCCACATTTGGAGCTCAGCGCCCTTGGTTTAGGTATTCCTCATCTGCTCCCATGTTGGCGTTTTTGCATATATAATAGAAAGTGAGACAAGGACCACGTGGCAATTTATATGCTTCTTGTTTCAAATCAGACCCACCATTTCCTTCTCTTTAGTTTAGCTCTTGCAGTCAGGTAGAGTTTAACATTAGGGATGACTTACTAGTAAGGAAATTTTGCTATGGGAGGGAGAGTATTTGCTTTCCAGAAGTCCTATTTGTTGAACTCTTGATCTTACATACAGGCTGGGGAGGAGATATTATGGCTAAGACTCCTTTATACCACTTTCTTCTTACAGCTCAATGAGCTGGATAACAGAATGGATCCAGCAGTTCCCTCTTCAGACATTTTCCTCTTTAGCCTTTGTCATTGCTGGCTTCCTTGGGCTTGGCTCTGACTCGTGTTGTCCTCACACATAACTGAATAAAATGTTGCCTGGTCCTGTATCAAAGACTTCCCAGGATTGGTTGACAATTCAGTTTTTGTAATTAGCAGAGTTTTCAATAGCTGATAGTCAGAAGTAGATCAATAGGCCTTTCTTCCTATCATTATCTGGAAACCCCAATGAAACCTGTTCAACATCGTAGCAAAACGCAAGCCTCCACTGATGGATGGGTGGTGGCTGCCTGTGAGGTGCATTGGCTGGGAATAGACCTGGGCCTGTTACGTGAAAGGTGAGAATTCTACCACTGAACCACTAGTACACCCCTAATGAAGCTGTAAACATTACGTATTCAAGCCTGTGTCACTCTAAATTATGTCCCTGTGTAATCTGGAACACTTGAATATGGAAGCTCTAGCTAGAAGGAGGAATAAAAGAATTTTGTTTAAATAACCTCTATCTCTAGATGATTTAAAATACTTTGACAGATATGTATTTTTATTTGAAAAATGAATCAAAAATAATTAAATCAGAAAAGCAACATCTGTTACTAATCAATAGCCTTACAACAGAATTAAAATGGTCTTTTTCTCTCCCCTGAAATTCACTGATTTATATATATTTTTTTATCCTATGCCACTCATTGAGATCAGATGCATTCACTCTGTGTCAGATCTTAGAGTTACATAAATAATAAAGTCCTCAACGCTGATGGCATGGGAACAGTGGAATGTGTAACAATATAATCAGAAGAAAAATCTATATTTAATGCAAAGCATTCTAACACTGTAAAGCCAGATGAATTTAAACCCCTTTGTTCTCCAAGGCCAGGGTGTGCCGTGGCAAATACTTTTTTCTTGTGTTAAATCCTGTGCCATTTTATCTAAAATGATGTCTTCTCTTCTTTGTTTATGACTTTTGAAGTCACTCTAACAAGAAACGTGAAAGAGATACCATGTAAGGCAATGGATAAAACAGCTCATACTACCCAAAACAAGTATATATGGAGCCAAAAGTTTTGAACTTGACAGTCTCTTCATCTTTTCTGGTGAGATCAGTGATGATTTTTCTTGTTTTAAAACCTGTCACAGTATTCATTTGTGACCATTTTTGCCAGGATTAGCTGAGGCCTATCAATTCTAAAACTCCAACTCAGCTCAACAAATGTCAGGTTTAATCACCACATGCCAAACAATGCAAGAATTCCAGTGTGTACCTTTGTAGTTATGATTACATTTTAAAACTGCATTAGAGTTCATGGACTGACCTAGGAGTACAAAAACTCAAAATACAGGAGGTCCCTGAATAGGGGCCATGGCTTTTGTTCTCTCGGAAACCTTTAGATATATTACCTACTAGACCAAAATATCAAAACAGAGAGAGCTGGTATTAAGCATACCAAACTAGTTATGATTCGCATGTATGTCCAGACCACTTGCACATGTAGCTGGCTCATCTGGATATGGAAATGTTTACACAGGAAACTTACTATCAAAACCCAAGTTGATTGCTGACATTTAATTTGCATACTTACCAGGAAATGCTATGAGATTCATAGGTCTGTTGCTAGAGCTATATTTACAGATGTCTCCCGGCATATTATGGAGGTCATCTGGTAGAGATTTAGAGACTATTGACAAGTGCCTTTGATATCTGAATTTGGACCTTGTCAAAAAGGAATATTGGATTTTGTTCTGCTCCATCCACGAGGGGTACCTGGGAATATAAATGGTTATATTGGGCTTAAGAAAGAATCTCATCTCTGGTCTGTCCTACTCAAGTGAGAAAAGGAACTGGAAATATCATGCTATGTGGCAAACCCAGAGTGTTCTATGAAAATAAAACCAAACCCATTGCTGTGGAGTTGATTCTGACTCATAGTGACTCTACAGGCCAGAGTAGAATTGCTCTGTAGAGTTTCCAAGGAGCACCTGGAGAGTTCAAACTGCCAGCCTTTTGGTCAGCAGACATAGTACTTAACTACCGTGCTATCAAGGTTTCCTCTATTAAAATATCCGGAAATAATTCTCTCTCAAAAGAGCTGGAAAATTTTATTATTGCTTCTGGAAATTCTAGCCAAAGCACTATCCCTAGACTCATCACTAGAAGCTCCAGAAAGAGTGGCCATTGGTTTAGCAAGGTAGGAGAAAGAAGACTTCAGAGATTCTAGCTTCCTTATGGAGGGGATAACATGTCCATGTTGGAAGGAACCCATAGAGGCCAGACACCCAGATACAGGTGTTGTAGAGCTGGCAGACCTGGCGCACCAATGTCCGGTAGGTTGGCAGAGTCAGAGAACAGGACACCCAAGATCACAGCCTAGCATGAGGGGTACCAGGCTGTTGGAGCAAAGTGATAGGCTCCGTGGAGTTCTGGTCCCTTCTAAAGTTTGTGCATCTCCACTCTACTTGCTGAGCCACGTGTTAAGCTACTGAAGCAAATGTATACCTTAGCTTCAGTCCTCATGTGTGACACAGCTTGTCCGGGACGAGGCCTGGGCTGTATTTTCTTCCTTTTTAAAAATATTTTATTGTGTTTTAACTGAAAGGTCACAATCCCAGTCAATTTGCTACACAAATCTTGCACACACACTGCTATATAACTCTAACTGTCCCCACCCTGTGACAACACACTCCTCCTTTACACCCTGTGTTTCCGCTGTCCATTCAACCAGCTCCTGTGCCCCCTAACCCTCTCATCTGGCTTCTGAAGAGAAGCTGACCAGTTAACCTCACGTGTCTGCTTAGGTCTAGAAACACACTCTTCCCCAACATCATTTGATGTCTTACCGTCTCGTCCAATCTTCACTTGAAGAGTTGTCTTTGGGAATGGTTTCAGTATTGGGCTAACAGAGAATCTGGAGGCTGCGTCTTCCAGGAAACCTCCAGTCTATCAGACTATCAAGTCTGGTCCTTTTAATAGGAAGACTGCCAGTTAAGTTGGTGAACACATCCTAAAAAAACTGCTACATACCTTATTGCTGAATACCACCGTAGGCATCTTCAAAGTACTCCTGGGAAAGCTACACACTCATACCAGAGCCTAGCCTGCCCTCCACAGCAATTTTGGAACTCTTTTTTCAGGCATGGCTGTCACAGCTGTCATCCTGTTACATTTGATGTCCTGAATGTCATCAAAATGTCTTCCTTTCAATATTTCCTTTATCTTCAGAAAAGATAGTAGTCACTGGGGGCCAGACCGGGTGACTAGGGCAGGTGTTCCAATACACTTATTTGTTTGCTGGCTAAAAACTCCCTCACAGACAACTATACAATTAAGTTTGAGGACTCACCACGGTGTTACCATGTGCGATGGCCATTCCAATAAGACTTCCCAAATTGCTTTGACGGGTAGACTAGGTGCTGGTATCGGTGCATAGCTTCCTCAAGGGAGTAACTTGAAGGTGATTGAAGGGCTATTAAACAATGAGGTATGTAGTACTCAGAACAATTCAGTTTGTATTTACAGACCATTTAGAGTTCTAGTTCGGCACACCCATTTTTCTCTTGTTATGTCAGGGACTCTATGTTGTATTCTATACCAGGGCAGGCATTGGTGGTGGCCAAGCATCATCTAATTCTTCTGGTATCATGCTGATGTAGTCTGTAGATTATACAGGCCTGTCTCTCTCTTGGGCTCCTATTTTCCTCATGTCTTTGATGTCTATCGTTCTCCTCTGCTCCAGGTGGGTTGGAACCAACTGATGGTCACTTGCTAGCTTTTAAGACCCCAGATACCACTCACTAAGGTGGGATGCAGAACATTGTCTTATAGAAACTTTGTTGTGTCAATTGACATAGATGTCTCTTGAAACCATGGTCTGCAGACCCCTGCCTCTGTTTCTGTGTCTTTTGAAGTATTAAGCTGTATTTGGAGATGCTCTTAGCTTTTGATTTAGTTCAACTATGCTCACCTTCCTTCTACTGCATGCTGTCCATCCCTTCACCTAACCCAGTTCCTGTCTACTCTCTAATCATTCAATACCCCACTCCTCCTTCCCCACCCTTGTAACCATCAAACACTGTTTTCTTCTGTGTTTAAATCTTTTCTTGAGTCCTTATAACAGTGGTCTCATACAGTATTTGTCATTTTGCAACTGACTAATTTCGCTCAGCATGTCTTCCACATTCCTCCTTGTTATGAAATGTTTTCTAAGATCATCATTGTTCCTTATCATTGTATAGGATTCCATTGTGTGAATATACCATAGTTTGTTTTTCATCTGCTGATGGGCACCTAGGTTGATTCCATTTTTTTCTATTGTGAACTATGCTGCAATAAATATTGGTGTGAATGTGTCTATTTGTGTGACAGATCTAATTTCTCTAGAATGTATTCCAAAAAGTAGAATTGCTGGATCATACCTTATTTCTATTTATAGCTTTTTAAGAAAGTGTTTAATTGATTTCCAGAGTAGTTCTACCAATTTACATTCCCACCAGCACAGTAGAAGTGTTCTAGTTTCTCCAACATTTATTATTTTGTGTTTTTTGGATTAAGCTGAGCCATATTTATTAAGTTTCAGTGGTGATTATGAAGCAGATCAGGTCTGAGAACTATTATGCTAAAAGCTTCATGATTCATGTATTTATAAAAACAAAACAAAAGAAAATACTAGACAAACAGTTGGAAATTCAAATCCACCAAGGGACACCACATGATACAGGACTGGTGATATGCTTCCCAAAGGTCACAGCCTCGAAAACTCTATGAAACAGTCATACTCTGATAAACATGGGGTCACAGTCAGTCACAATCAAATTGATGGCAACTAATCACAATGACAAAAAAAAAATTAAAAGATATATATACGAGACAGGTACTCTTTCCTCAAGAATTTTATGATCTATATGAGGAGATAAGACTTAAACATGTGAAACAATGGTGAATAATTGACCAGTGTAACTGTAAGCATGTAATAAAAAAGAAGTCATTAGGAAGTTGCTTGAAAAAAAGGCTGGGTGATAAATGGCCCACAATTCAAGAAAGATGACTAAAGGCTTGATCAATTGGGAAAACTTCCTGAAGAAAGTGGGACTAGAGATGCCTTTTTTCTGGAGGGGAGGCTAACAAAAGTATTCATTCTACATAAACATAAATCTTAGATCATTCAATTAACTGTAGAATCCATGAATGAATTCCTAACGCTCCCTGTCCTTGGCAATGAAAGCTTTGTTTACGTTGTTTACTTCACCTACAATCCAGTGGACGTGTCTACTGCAGATAACCCAGCTAGAGTTTGAAATACAGGTGAACAATGGGTGGGTGGTTAGAGGAAACACATAGAATTCCATTTTTTTCTAGATGCTTGATGGAAATCCTTGTGGCACAGTGGGTTAAGTGCTATGTCTGCTAACCAAAAGGTCAGCAGTACAAATCTTCCAGGTGCTCCTTGGAAACTCTATGGGGCAGTTCTACTCTGACCTATGGGGTCTCTACAAGTCAGAATCAACTCAACAGCAAAGGTTCTGATTTTTTAATAAATGTCCAGGAACCCTGTTGGCATAGTGGTTAACAGTTATGGCTGGTAACCAAAAGTTTGGCATTTTGAATCCACCAGGACCTCCTTAGAAACCCTATAGGGTCATTCTACTCTGTCCTACAGGATTGCCGTGAGTCAGGATTGACTTGAAGGCAATTTTTTTTTAAGAAAACAAACAAATAACAACAAACAAAACAAAAAGATGTCCAGGCCCTAAACTCTAAAACCTGAAAATATGTTGCCTTATGTGTTTTGGAGATGTGGTTAAGTAAAGGATCTTGTGATGGAAAGATTATCCTGGATTGTCTAGTAGGGCCCACTATAATCAGAAGGGCCCTTTTAGCAGAAAAGTATCTGAGTCAGAGGAGGAGATCTGATGACAGCAGAAGTAGAAGTAATGTAGTAATGTCGTCATTGGCCAAAGAGTGTAAGCAGCCTTTGTCCTTGTTGTTACATGCCATGCAGTTGATTCCAACTCATGGAAACCTCATGTGTTGCAGATTAGAACTGCTGCATGGAGTTTCCTTGGCTATAATCTTAACAGAAGAAGATTGTTAGGCCTTTTCTTTCACAGTGCACCTGGGTGGGTTTGAACCACCAATCTTCAGGTTAGCAGTCAAGCACAAACTATAGCCTCTAGAAACTGGAAAAGATAAGGGGCAGATTGTCCCCAAGAATCTTAAAAAAAAAAAAACACTGCCGTCGAGTGGCTTCGAACACATAGCGACCCTAAAGGTCAGGGGAGAACTGCCTCACAGAGGTTCCAAGGAGCGCCTGGCAGATTTGAACTGCTGACCTTTCAGTTAGCAGATATAGCTGTTAACCCACTATGCCACCAGGGTTTCCTAAGAGCCCTTGGGAAGGTACTTCTGCCCACGTTTTGACATTAGCCCTGTGAGGACCATTTTGGACCTAGAGAACGGTGACTTCCTAGCATGTTTATGTTATTAAGCCAACAAGTTTGTGGTAATTTGTTACTGCAGCAAGAGAGAACTAGTACACAAGTCACCTAGTAGTCCAGAGTCAGTGTGGGAGGGGACAATCTGAGGACATGGAAATCAGGAAACGTGATTTATTTTATCTCATTCATGTGACAATCTACCACATAGGTTATCTATGTTGAAACATAGAAGATTAAATTCGTGGATTACACTACTTTTATACAATTAAATACCACTCATTTTTAAAAATCATGTTGGAGTGACAATGGGGTAACATTGCCAAATGCATTGTGAATTGTTAACATGAAACAAGTTCCAAAAATTATACCATATAAAACCAGTTTTTAAAGAGACTCAATTGACACATCTACTATTTAGATGACCAGATAGTTGGATGGATAGATAGGTGGAAATACATAGGTAGATGGCATGTGTGTGTAAATATATGTATAGCATTCAAACAAGGATTAAAGGCATGTATAGTGCCTTATGGGTGGTAAGTATTTATGTTTTATAAGTGTTTTGAAGAAAACAAACATTAACAGTATGCTCTTGTACAGACTTTATACTACTGAGTGCTATGTAGTTAGTGCTTTTTAAGAATAATGGGAAAAAATAAGGATCCCTGCTCTTGACAACTATATGTTCTACACAAGCACAAAATAACCAGTCATCAGACAATTATGGAATATGATAATGCAACAGTATTTGAATATCAGTCACCTGGGTAAGTGAATTATACAAGAAGAAAGGGTCACATATCAAATCTTGGCGGGGAGTCGGGTTTTGAACTGACATTTACAATAGATGAGGACCTCTGTATGGTGTGATGTAGGACCAAGTATGCAGGGAAAGTCAGAATGAGCAAGCAACAGCCCAGCTGGAGATGGAAATGAGCTTGGACTGTGCAGTGATTTTGTATTTCCTTGGATAAAAAGAGCAGAAGACTTGTGTACAGGAGTGAACTGATAATTTGGTGAGCAAACTTGAAGAGGAGCAACAAAGGACAAGAGTGTTGGCAACTAAGTGCAAAATACCAGGTCAGAACGGAAAAAAAAAAAAAGTATTACATCTTATTTGTGTTTTGTTTTGTTATGTTTGTAACCATCTTGAAAGCAAAGGATATTAACACTAGGTTGTTGGTCATTTTGTTCATTTTGGTTTTTAGCTTTTTCTTTGAAAATAATTGACTTCTGCTTTCTTTCGATGATTCCAAATCTCCTGTAAAGGTGATGCGAGCTGAGACAGAACTGCACACAGTCATTCTCTGCACAGTTTGGAGGTTTATAAATATTGGAAATATACCTGCTCATAATAAACCAAAATCAATTTAGTGGAAAACATAAAGAAAAAAAAATTAAGCTCTTCTCAACTCATTGCCCCAGAGATAACAGTATTGTTTTGCTTACTTTCCTGGTCTCACTTTCACTTTTGCGTAAAACTAAATCTTGCCTGGAGGAATGTGAATGACCAAACACACTCTCCTCTCTTGTCCTAGCCCGAGAGAACAATAGAGAAAGAACAAATGCTGTGCTAGTACATAAAGTTAAGAATGCCTTGTGCCTTGGGCTCTAAAGCGGAGGCATCGAAGCACATTTAGGAATTTCCAATTTGTAAACCAGACATTGAATCTATGACACTTGGGATTTAAGGTAAGAAAAGGAATGTGACACTCTCTCTCCAAAAGATCTTTTTTAAGTGTAAAATCTCCCACGAAGGAGGCCCTATACAATCAGAGTGGAAATAAAAGGGGCATCTGTTCTAGTTCATCAGACAGACCACCTACAGCATGTACTTTGAACCTTCCCCCCTCCATCGTCTGACATGCCCAACTTTCTCTGTCTCAGAGGAAGCATTATTAGGTGCTGCAGCCACAGATGGAGCTCTGATAATTGTGATGTGCATGCTGTCACCGTGCTGGCAGAGCCATCCATCAGTGGTGTTTAGTCCTGGATGGTCTGAAATTCTACTGAGCAGCACAGGTGGAAAAGACCTCCGTATAGTGGCATCTGCCCATCCTCAGCATCTGTGACAGGTGTAATACAGGGATCACACAGCCAAGAAAGGAACTAGGGTGCTCTTCATCCCATTTCCAAGTCTCTGAAAAACAGGAGGTGCACCTAGAACGCCCTGTACAACAGAAATGTAGAAATAATGTCTCACGTACTAGCTATTTCCAGGAAAAGATGCAATCTGAAGCTTTGCAGCTTGGAGCCAGTTTGCAAGAGCTGATCCTCAGAGATCACCAATATCTGCATCATTAAGCGGTTTGCAGAATTTCTGGCCCCTCCTCACTTCTATTTAATTGTAATCTGCCTTTGAAAAGCATCTCCTACTGATTCTTATGCCCTTGAAAACCTGAGAAGTACTGTGTGATGGGCATGAAAGAACAAACATACTGATCCTTAGTTAAGTACATAGAGCTAATGTTATATTTTTCATCCTTACATATTACATTGCATGAAAATTTATATTTTGAAAGCTAAACAAATGTTTAACTTCTTTATTTTGTATTTTTGATATTTTACTTAGATCAGTTAAAGGAGATGAAATGACAAAGAGATGGAGAAGGAGATTGCGTCACGAGTACTTCAGTATTCAGGCCCATGAGTATGGAGTTAGGAAAGAAAATTATCAACTGCTAAGAAACCCTGAGGAAAACCTGATGGTGCAGTGGTTAGGTGATATGTTTGCGAACCAAAAGGTCAGCAGTTCAGAGCCATCAAGCGCTCCTCGGAAACTCTATGGAACAGTTCTATTCTGACCTACAGGGTCACTATGAGTCTGAATCAACTTGAACACAGTGGGTTTTTGGTTTATGGAGCCCTAGTGACTCCAGAGTTAAATGCTTGGCTGCTAACCGGAAACTGGGTAGTTCTAACCTGCCTAGCAGCTCTGCCAGAGAAGGATAGAGATTACAGCCTAGGTCATTGCATGGGCCAGTTCTACACGGTCCTATAGGGTCACTGCGGGTCATAACCAACTCTAAAGCATCCAACAAAACCTGCCTGGGGCTCTTAGACTGTCATATTCTGCTCCAGTACCTAATTTTTCTAGCTCGCTTCTTTTTTCTTTGGCATAATGACTAAAGTCTTGGCTGTTAACCAAAAAATTAGCAGTTCAAATCCACCAGCTGCTCCTTGGAAACCCTATGGGGCAGTTCTACTTTGTCCTATAAGATCATCCATTATGAGTCAGAATCAACTCAAAGGCAACAGGATTTTTTTATTTTCTTAAAGCTTATACATCCCCAACTGAGGCAAATGATTAAATGCTTGACCTCTAACCTAAAGGTTAGCAATCCAACCCCCCCAAAGGCTCCTTGTAAGAAAGGCCTGGAGATTTGCTTTAAACTGTTGAGCTGCTGACAATCTTACAGAGCAGATGGGCACTCTGACACATGAAGTCATAGATAGGGTCTACCATGGGTCAGAGGTAACTTGACTGCCACGGGTTTGGGTTTTAGTTTTCTTATTTTAAACTCAGTTTAGTTACTGGGGTTACTTGATAGCACAGTGAGAAAGGATTTGTTATTATAACTTATATTTTAATTTTCTAGCAATTCTGTCAGCAGTTTGAATATTTCAGAAAGCAGAGGCAGCCTTATTTTTTAATAGCCACAGCAGAAGTGAACAGAGAATGTTTTAAAAATACTCAGAGAAAACTTAGTTCAGTATTCAGAGTGATGTATTTTGTCGTGTGTTCAATACTCCCAGGTTAAAATATTAACCTTACAAAGACTGATTGCCACAGCCATGTAGCTTTTGTTTGTTAAGTCAGTTAACCTTTGAGAAAGTTGTGCAGGTCTTCCGGTGACTCCAAATGGTCATCTTTAGCCTCCAGCGGTACAAGAATAGGACCCCCAGGCAGGCACTGATCAATCAGCAAGGTACGCACCCGCTTCAGGGTGCTTGCTCACCAATCTACAGTGTACAGTTTCACCTTGCGCACTACAGATTAGTAAATAAACACAAGGAAGCCTCTATATTCCTTGCTTCCTGCAAGCCTGTGCATACCTTGTTTAGTGGTTAATCCACCCCAGTACACAGGCCACGTAAAAAGATGTGCAGCTGACCATGCGCCCTGATGCCCCCAGAGTGCCCCATCACTGAGGTGTTGTAACGGTATACCTCAGCAGATGTGCCCTTAAAAATATACACAGGAAAACCACAGGATCCTTTGGCCCATTTTAGCTTTTACTAAAGGGAGTGTAGTGTTTTCAAATTATTTCAATGACAAGCATTCATTTTGAGGTCAAATAAAGTTTCTGACTCTAGGTTATAGAATGTCCCTCTTATAGTCGGCTACCTTATCATCCTCTTCTTTGAGGACCAAAAATGACCTTTGACCTCACTGTTTTTAGAGAAGGACTTTGCTGAATCTTGATACTTAGCAACATAAGGGCTCTGCTAAGAAAACTGAGCACCATGTTAAGGACTTCCCGTCTCCTTGCACTGCAACATGTTGATAAGACCCACAGGGGCCCTTCAGGTTCTGAATTCTTAGGGGAAATATAATTCAAGGGACTCAACTGTTTGTCTGTGAATATGCTGCTATTAATATTTATTCTGGAAGAAATGAATATCTATACTTTCAGTGTGGTAGAAAAAGCACAGTTGCCTTCCAGTCCACTTCAACTCACGGTGACACCATGTATTACAGTAACGCTGTGCTCCGTAATGTTTCCATAACTGATTTTTCAGGAGTAGATTGCCAGGGCTTTCTTCTGAGGCACCTGTGTGTAGGTTCAAATCTCTGGCTTTTCAGTTAGTACTGGAAGACTCTGTACCACCCAGGGACTCCACTTAAGTAACAAATGCTTGAAAAAGGAATCCAGTCTTTTAGTTCTAACATGATGTGGTTCCAAACCAGAGTTTTCACAAAAGAAAAAAATTGAGGGAGAAAATTTTATCATTTCAAAGGCAGAACATATAGACATGCTTGATGAAAATTTTCACTAGCTGCTAATTTCAAGTAATTTGATTTGTGAAAAAAATTATAGACAAAATGTGAGAATGAATAAAAGGCTATATTTAATAGTGAGATCTTTTCCTTGTCATAAATTTAATAAAATTTTTTTAGAGAAATTGAAAGAAAAGTATAAGCAGAATCTTAAAATAGTCCTGCCACCTGAGAGTTAAACACTAGTTAAACTAGTTAAACACACAGATATTTTTCTTGCCAGCCTTAAAAATATCTGCATAGATGTTCAAACTTTAGATTAAATTAAAATATCATTTTTAAAGGTGTCTGTGAAAAATTTGTATCAGGGTATTGGTCTAGTACCAGATTTGAAAATTGTGATACATTTCTATCAAACTCCAAGATATGTCTATAGTATTTTCATTGCGCCTTCTTCAGTGTGTAGTCACCAAGGCCAAAATTGGGGTGAGGAAACTGGTGTACCAAATTTGTTTTCTATGGCTACCAGGGCATAGGTACTAGTTAGTCTGTACAGACCAAGTGAATATCATTGCGTTCAATCAGTTGTTAATAGCACCCTTGTCTCACCCTCAAACGTGTCCCAGGTGAGGTGATAAATTGAATGGGTCATCCCATATAAAAGGCTGCCTGCTTTTAATGTTTCTGTAAACTTTGCCTGGGGAAGTAAGTAACTGTTCACCTGGGTATTGGATCTTCTTACCCAGAGAGCAATTTTTTTCCTCTGCAAGGTTTTGTTGGTGGTCTCTTGGCCAGATTGTTGCTGATAACTGCCGCTTTTTAGAGCAAAAGACCCATTTGGTCAGTTTTGATCTACACGGTTGCAGAGGATGGGGGAAGGGTGGACAGCAGCAGGAGGGCAAAACACACCCTTACCCTTCTGAACAGCCCTTTTGAGGAGGTTGGGGAAAGAGCAACCATGTGAAAGTGTACACACTGAGAAACGAAGGAAGGGGCTGCTTGCGCTACAGAGGTCATTCATCAATGCTGTTGAGTGTGTTCAGTCCATCAGCTCATCTCTTACCTTTGTCTCCACTATACATTTTTTATAGATCCACCCAAGGGTAATGAACCAGAAGATCCTGAGGTTTTTGTGCTTTTGTTATGAATTCCTATTCTGAGGAGTTTGCAGCTCAGGTGCAAAAGAATTTGTTCTGACTTGAAATGACTTGAAAATGTAATTGGGAGCCTCAAACTTGAGGACAAATACTTTCTCAGAGGTTGCACGGTTAATACCATAAGAAGGTGACAGGAGACTTGTGACACAGAGCTTTTCAACTCTGTAGAAACGAAACTGAAAGGAAGAAGTGCTTCTTTATCACCATCATCCTCACCATCAGTGTCTGTTTAAGTCAGGTTTTGGTTATACTTTAACCTGATTCACACATTTATATGAATTTTACAATTTTACCATCATCTTCTTATTTTCTTGCCCCGTAGTTGTCTCTCTCCTCTAGCAGGGAAGATCTATAAGGTGTTTTTTTTGTGTGTGTGTGGTTACACCAGTATCTAAAGAAGTGCTCATCACATTACACTTCCTCATGCCTGTTTACTGAATGATTCAATGCTCACACCAGCTTGGGCTCAGACTCTTCTCAACTGCCTGGGATTAATCACTACAACTCAGCCAGTTTCTGTCCATTTTCTGTCTTTTCTCCCATTTCTATCGGAGCTGAAGTGCACAGTATTAATCATGACCCCCAGTTAATGAAACACTGTCACACTGTCATCCTAGTTCCATTCATAACCCTATTTCTGCTTGTTTACGTTTGTTCATTCATCCATTCTTGTATTAACCCAATAATTTATTCAACTGTTGTGAGCCAGTGCCCCCAAGCCTCCAACACTCCCACTAACCTAGGTGGTTTTCCCCAGGCCGTTATACAGTGGCCTAAGGAATGGATCATCTCCACTGATGTGTTTTGGGGTATTAGTCTTCTGGAATTTACTTTTTTACTCATTGTGACTCTGCCAAGGCGAATCTCTGTTGTTGAGATTTCACCCTTCATTTTCAGTGCTCTGTAATATTTCATCGTGTTCAGTATTCTCTGGAGGCATAATGTTAAGGAAACCAAAAGAAACCAAACCCCTGTCCAGGCAATTCTGACTCATAGCTAGCCTATAGGACAGAGTACAACTGCTTCATGGAGTTTCCAAGGAGTGCCTGGTGGATTTGCTGTATCTCTTAACCTCTATAGTGATAGGGTTCCATAGCTCAGTTAGCAACCAAAAGGTTGGCAGTTTGAGTCCACCAGCCACTCTTTGAAACTCTGTGATGCAATCTACCCTGCTGTATAGGGTCACTAGAAATCCACCACATAGCAACAATTTTTTTTTTTTTTTTAGTTTAAAGTACTTCAATTTGTTTACCATATTCTGTCAACAAGCATGTGAGTTATTTACACCTTTGGGTAAATAGGAAAATGGGAGCTACGAGCATTCATGGAATGTCTCCTGAGAGGCATACACTTAGTGTATTTTTGATTGTGGAATTGCTGGGTCATAGAATATACAAATGTTCAATTCCATAAAATAATGGCAAAATGTTTTCCATGTGACTATACAATTTACTTGTTCCCTAATGAGATTTCTAGGAGTCCTGGCGGTCCAGTGTTTAAACTCTTGGCTTCTAACTGAAAGTCAGCAGTTCAAATCCACTAGTCATTCCATAGACAAAGAATGTTGGTAGTCTGCTTCCATAAAAATTGAAAGCCTTGGAAACACTCTGGGGCAGTTCTACTCTGCCCTATAGGTCACTTAGAGTCAGAATCAACTCATGGCAGTGGGTTTGGTTTGTTTGTTTGTTTGTTCTTTTGTTTGTTTAGTGAGATTTCAGTTTTGGATATATCAGCAAGAAAGAGAAATCCCTAGAAAAGAAGATCAAGTTTGTTAAAAGTAGACAGCCAGCAAAAACAAGGGAAATTCTCAGTGAGCTGCAACAATGAGCTCAAACATCCCAACAACCATGAAGATGGTGCAGGGTTGGGCCATGTTCCCTTCTCTTATACATGGTATCTCTTAAAGCTGGAGATGACACAATAGCAAGTAACTGTAGCGATATTTAGAAAACTCTCATTGATCTACATCCTTTTCAACAATTAGTATTATCAGACTTCTTAGCCTTCATCAACCAAAGGGACTTTAAATGGCATTTCATTTGAACTTGATTTGGATTTCCTTAACTAGTTGATTTTGTGTGTCTTGTAAGACGGCACTTGGCTTGGCTGTGCATATAAGTGTTTCCACTTCTGTGAAATGCCTTTTTTGGTGTTTTATTAGATTTTCTCTGTGTAGTTTGTCTTTTTTGCTTATTCCTTTGAATAAAGATCACTTGCTGGGTGTTTTTTATGCATTCTTGGTACTAACCCTTTGTCAGTTTTAACTGTTGCAAGTGTCTCCAGTTGATAGCTTCTCTTTTGCCTTGTTTAAGATGCCTCTTGATGAAAATTTTGGTATAAAAGTAGAATGAAGTTTTAATATAATCTAATGTATAATTCTTTCTCATTGTGTTCGGTACATTGTGTGTTATGCTTCAGAAATTTTCCTTACCCTGAGGTCATAAAGTACTTATGCTATGTTTTATTCTAAAAGTTTTAAAGTTTTGTTCTTGACATTTAAGTTGTTAATCCATCTGGAGTTGATTTTTGTGTATGGTAGCAAGCAGAGATTCCATTTTCATTTTTTTCCATATGAATAACTAATTTTTCCAACTTCATTTGTTGAGCTTTTTTTATATCAGTGTCACAATAGTTACACAAAACAAGTTAATGATGTAAAAAAATAAGTAAAAATTAAAATTTTGAATCTTAGGACGTGTGAAGTGAGATTTCAAGAAATGTACAGCCAATTAATCTTCATAACAAACTTACTGATTAGTTCCTACATTTCTCTCCATTTGTAAACCAATCCAATAAGGCTGAGAGATGTTAAATAGACATCATAGGTTGTATGCATAGATAAAAATATGCTAAATGGTTCCCAAGATTATGCAGCTAGTAGACGCAGAGTGAGGATTCTAGCACAGGCCTGATACTCCATGCTCTCCCTACTTAAGTAGGAAGGAAGCTGTACATAGCTGTTCCTTATCTCTTTGTTCAACAACATAAGTGGGAAAGGAGATTGTCACACTGGTAAGTAGGTAGATTGATATTGGCTCTGGGAAAACTGCTTTTCCTTCTTTTCAAGAGATGATAACAATTTTTCAAACACTGTTGCTGTTGCTAGGTATCACTGAGTCAGTTCCAACTTATAATTTCCTTATGTACAACAGAGCTGACCTCTGTGCACTGTGATACCATCCTCACAACCTTTGCCGTGCTTCAGACCCTAGTTCAGTTCATGGAGAGTCTTCCTCTTTCTCACTGACCCTCTACTTCATCAATCAGGGTGTCCTTCCCTAGGGACTGGTCCCTCCTGGTAACGTGTCCAAAGAGATGAGACAAAGTGCTGCCATTCTCATGCCTAAGGAGTTTATTCATTGTCCAGCTTTTGCACGCATATGAAGCAACTGAAAATACCATGGCTTGACTTAGTCTTTAAAGTGACATCTTCATGTTTTGACACTTTAAATTAGAGTTGTTTTTTTTTTTCAGCAGATATGTCCAATGCAGTAAGTCCTTTAATTTCTTGCCTGCTGTTTCCATGGACACTGATTATGGATGGAGGTAAAATGAAAACCTTGATAACTTCAATACTTTCTCTGTTGATAATGATTTTGCTTATTGGTCCAGTTGTAAAGACTTTTGTTTTCTTTATGTTGAGGTATAATCCATACCAAAGGCTGTAGTCTTTGATCTTCGTCAGTAAGTACTTCAAGTCCTTTTCTTTTTCAGCAAGCAAGGTTATGTTATCTGATATCACATTTTAAAAAAGCCAGTTGCTGTAGATACAGTTCCAACTCATAGAGATCCTATATGACAGTGTAGAACTACTCCATAGAGTTTCTAAGGAGAGCTTGGTAGCTTTAACAACAGCAGTTTTTCCCTTTTGTTACCAAGACACTCTGCAGCATGTACCCTGGAGGTCTTGCTTTTCATTAGAGTAAGACCAATAAATCCAAAAAAAGCAAACTCACTGCCGCTGAGTCATGTCCAACTCATAGTGACCCTAGAAGTCAGAGTAGTACTGCCCCATAGAGTTTCCAAGGAGACCCTGCCGGATTTGAACTGCTGACTTTTTGGTTAGCAGACATAGCACTTAACCCACTATGCCACCAGGGTTTAAGAGAGTATTAATACCATGAAACACAAGCAAGATGCAGACTGTGAAGCGTTCCCTAGAACGGGTACTGTGCATTGCTTTCAAGGAGCTCTCTTGATCACAGAACCAAATGATCAGCATATGCATAGAGAGCTCTTCCCTCATTTGTTACCTAATTCAGTGATATTTTTCTCCACCTAAGTACGCTCTGTTACACATAAGTGGTTTGGAAAGGAAGGAATACATTTCATTGTAAGAAATTGATCTGATTTTGTTTTAACTTCAGAGAAGACACTGTAAGATGTCAAAGTCAAAGTTGGCATGGATCAGCAGGAAACACAAACTTAGACCTGATTTGTTACAGGTTAAAATCTCACCTCTCTATTTACTAGCTGTATCGCTTCAGAAAACCGATCTAAAGCAAGAGTTGCCAAACTTTTTCTGTAAAAAAACTAAACAAACAAACAAAAAAACCCCAAACCAAAAGCAAACTAAAACAAACCCTTTGTGTTCCAGTCAATTTCGACTCATAGTGACACTAGACAACAGAACACAACTGCTCCACAGTCTTTCCAAAGAGCAGTTGGTGAACTCAAGCTGCTGCCCTTCTGGTTAGAAGCAGTAGCTCTTATCCACTGTGGTAGTAGGGGTCCTTTCATGTATGGGCTCTAATACTAAATATTTCTTGACTTTATGGACCAGTGTTTGCTACAAATACACTGTTGCAGTGAGAAAAGTGCCCATGGAAAAAGGCATACACAAAAGGATGTGCTATGTTCCAACACAACTTTACTAATGGATATCAACATTGGTATCTAATTTAATGTGTCATGAAGTGTTATTTTTATTCTGAATTTCTGGTTTAAGGAGGAGAGAGAGATCGTTACGTCAAAAGTGAATGGCATGTGCATTCAGAAACCTGGAAGCCATTAATGGCCTTGATAAAAACAACTTTGGTAGAACCTTGTTAGCAAGATCTCACTGGAATATGTTGAAGAGAAAACTGGAAGAAATAAGCAATTGGAAAAGAGTAGTGACGTCACTATCAAAGAGTTTTTCTGTCAAGCAAGGATAGAAATGCACCAATAGTTGGAGTTGGGTTGGGTTTGGGGCAAGGCTGAGTGCTTTTTTTCTGTAATTACTGTTTCAAATGAAACCTATTAACAACATGTTAATATGCTAATGGAAAAGAATCAATAGGGAGGGAAAGGTTGCTGATACAATGGAGAATGAAGAGAATAGTGGTGTAACCACCGGAGCAAGCGAACCACTGTACAGAAGGAAGGTTTGGCCTTAGCTGGAAGCATAGATAACATTCACAGAAACAAGAGAGCCACCAGGGAATAGACACAGAAATGAGAAAGTGGTTTTATGTGGGGTAGGAGTCTGTGGATGATCTTCTCTGATTATTTCCATTTTCTCTGTGAAATAGGCTTTCCGCTGAGAGAGGTAATTGCTCTCTGAAGTTGGAGATGTGAATAGTTAAATACAACTACTGTATTATGACTGCTGGACAGTATTTAAGTTTGAGATTCTAAGGTGAGCTAGATGGATTTAATAATTGATAGATTGCCTTTAAAATACTCAGGAATCTTCTGTAAAAAAAAATTTTCCGAATATTCATTTTTTTTCTGGAAAGTAGTTCCTTGTTCCCATTAGATTCTTAATTTATTCATAGCCCTCCAAAGATAAAAAATAACAACCAATTACTGACTTAAAGACTGTAGCTGAGGGGACAGGATTGGGAGGACCCCTGAGCAGTGCTGCCCTCACGTAGGAAGTCTGGGCCCTGGAATGAGGGTTTCTTTTGGGGGAGAGTAAGTTATGTCTAAGGTCCAGCTTAGATCATATTCAAAGTGAGTCATCATAGTGAGGCAAGGCTCAGAGAAAACACAAAAGGAGTTCATCCAAGCAGGAGTCCTGGAGATTTGGGTCTGATGAAGAACCAGAGGATAAGCCAGAAAACTGTCACTCTCCGTGTACAGGTCAGACCTCCACTTGCAAGTGTCCCTGACAGGTAATACTTCTGCATGCCTTGGAAGACGTTAAATTGTCAGAAAATCCCATCTAAACAACAACAGTAACAGCAAAATCCAGATAATTTGGTTTTCTCAATACTAGCATGCAAATTTGTCTTACATACTCCTTGGAAACTATATGGGGCAGTTCTACTCTGATCTCTAGGATCACTATGAGTCGGACCTGACTCGACAGCAGTGGGCAGAGGGATGCAAATAAGGAAGGGGAAGAGCAACAGATTCAAAACTGAAAGCAAAGTTCCATTTTGAGATAATTATGCAATATTGATGACCCATTGGAGGATTCAAATTAAGATATTGTTTAGCATTTTTAGAATCTTTGTATCTTCTCATTTACTGAATTTTGAATTGCCAAAACATGTAGTACAGACGCTTTTAATGCAGAATAATCAACCTATTAAAAAAACCAAACCCACTGAGTCGATTCCTACTCACAGTGACCCCATAGGACAAAGCAGGACTGCTCCACAGCGTTTCCAAGGAGCACCTGGCAAATTCACACTGTCGACTTTTTGATTAGCAGACACAGCGCTTAACAACTACACCACCAGGGTTTCCAACTAACTTATAGGTAATCCAAATTGTGACGAAGCTAAATTATGTCATGTACAAATGAATCATTTGGGAAACTGAGTCAGTTTAAAAATTTTTCCTGAAACTCAGGGAAAATAATTGTTCCATTAATATCGTTTCAATTACAATCACAAAAATAATAACCTAGAGAGTTAATCTCTGTCTGACATTGATATCTTTTAAACTTATACCTCAAAGCTAAATGGGGAATAAGACTAGTTGAGGGAGGGGGATGCGAGGTGTTGACTTAGTCTGATTTCTGCCTTTAGTGTTATTAAAAACCCCACTACATTCTAGTTGGATCCAACCCATGGCAACCCTATAGGTCATAGTAGAACTGCTTCATAATTTCTAAGGAGTGCCTGGCAGATTTGAACCGCCGACCTTTTGCTTAGCAGACACCGCACTCAACCCAATAGGCCACCAGAGTTTTGGGGAAAATAACTGTCCCAGTTTGAGATGTTATTTACTAAGTTAAACGCTAAAACCAATTGTCATGTCCAAGTTATAAAGTTCTTATGAAAATAGCATCTTATAATGGAAACTTTGACCCACCTAAGCTCTGGTGAAGCAGCATGCTTCAGTAGTAATAACAATAATAATAAATCTGGTTTTCTTATCCTCAAACTCATTCCACATTCTTGCTGTGAGGAAAATCAATTTATATTTCCAGGGAGGAATTCCAGTGCAGAACTGAGTATTTATCATGACTGAACCGAACTGACAACCTCTTCTCACTCTAGTTTGGAGACTTTTCTACATTTTCATTTGTTATTTTTCAAATGAAGATCCTGAAGTAAAACATTTCATATTAGATTTAACCTTTCCACTTACGAGTCAAGACGATTACCACCATTCTAATTAAAGGAAGGGATGACTGAGGTCCGTTTTTATTAAATATCCCGTTAAAAATACTTTTCTTCATAGCAAAGTACTCACTTGTCTTAATCTTGGCATTTGCCTCTTTAGTTGCCGTCATTCCATTTGAAGCCTTTGCTTTGAAATGCCTGCCAAACATTTTTGCCCCAATACCACAATAATAATGCAGTGGTGTAGGAGTGTTTCATCCTAGTCAATTTACAAAGCTCCAGCCTACATGGAAACAGCCCGTCAGTTCAAACAGCAGGTTTATTTTTCCTCTCAAATTGCAAGTAGACACTCCAAAAGACTCTTGATGCAGGTGTGAAAATCACAACATAATCTTTTTTCTTTTTTTTTTAAATTGAACTTAAAATAGGGACTAAAACACAAATATTTATACACATGACCATCCACGAATACACAAATATGTGCACACACACATACGTACATGTGTGTCAATAATTTTTTTCTCTTATTTGAACTAAAAATTTTATTATGGAACACTTTTTTAAAGTAAATAAAAGCACAATTTTTTTTCTTAAGTATTGAAAACACCCATTTTTAAAGCACATGATTAGTTATTATACTGTATCTTGTCTGGGCTCCTTCACCATTAGACTTAACTCAAAATAATCCAAACGAACATATTTTCAAATTAGTCTCTACGTTTATTTCTGTGTGTGACTTCTTAAAAAGACGCACAACAAAGAGGAAAATGCTTGTAAGCTGCAGTTCCAAAGGGTGAATGCTTATTCAAAAAGGTCACTTATCCGCAGCACAGATCACCAGTTCTTTTCATTTTCCCACTTGCCCCTTCTATGGAAACAGAGGGAAACAGGAATCGTGTTCCGGGAGGCCAGTGGGTAGAGACCACCCAGGGCATCGCTCATTTAATGTCCAGTGACCTTCTGCTAGACATACAACAGAGCAATAAAGAAAACATCCAGACACTGTCCCCAGGGATCCTGAAGTATTCTCTACTTCATCTTGCTCTCTAAAGGCTTAAAAGATGCATAAAAGGTTGATTATTTTTAAAACAAAACGAGATCAAACCAGGACTGACGCTACTTAAGAGCTGCACGGTCCACCGTTCGGCCTCCTCCCACTTCGCTGCCCCTGTTTCTGGAGCATAGTATTCTGGTTTCTTTTCTGAAAGAGCTGTCGAAATAGTGGCCTTGGTGAATATTCCAGTCACAAATAGTGGACCCCCAAGAAATGAAGTATGTGTGCACGTTTGCTGCCTTTACGGTTGGGTAGTAAGAGAAGTGGAACAGATTTTTCTGCTCTGCACAAAGCAGGGTAGTCAACGCATCTGCAGAGTAATGCCTTGGACACCAGCAAAGAAGTCTCTGGTATGAAATTTAGACCCAGCAAAGCAGATGAACCAGATACTGTGCTGGGAACTGCAAAGGCAAGATATGTTGGAGGTTCGGTAACAAATTAACTGAAAAGACGAAATATGTTTAAACACATTTCTCATTGTTCAGACTGTTTTGTGGGAACTTCAATTTTTTTTTCCAGTTGCTTTGCATGCATATTGGTTTGTGCTAGTGGCAATGCTTTCTTTTCTTTTTAATTTACTGTATAATACTCATTGCAGTGAACTGGCTTAGAATCAGAAGTGATGAAAAGGGCTGTGCTTAGGTAAGCATAAGGAGAATTGTCATGGCATTGGAAAACAGAGTGAGAACAGAAAAAGATGAGGCAACTAAAAGGACTTAAAGAAAAGAATTTCAACTTATGGCTTACCTATAGGACAGAGTAGAACCAACACGTTAACAGTTTCTAAGGAGTGCCTGGTGGATTCAAACTGCCAGCCTTTTGGTCAGCAGCGGAAGCACTTAACCACTGCACCACCAGGGTTTTCATTAAACTGATTCCACAAGAAAACAACCCTACTGCCTCTGAGCCAATTCCAACTCATAGTTACCCTATAGGACAGAGCAGAACTGCTCCATAGAGTTTCCAAGGAGTGCCTGGCAGATTTAAACTGCCGACCTTTCGGTTAGTAGGTATAGCACTTAACCACTACACTACCAGAGTTTTCTTGGGTTGGCTTAAAACCAAACCAAATCCAGCCATTGCCACTGTGTTGATTCTGACTTATAGTGACCCTATAGGACAGAGTAGAACTGCCCCATAGGGTGTCCGAGGTGCGCCTGGGAGATCTGAACTGCTGACCAGATTTAGCACTTAACCGATATGCCATCAGATTATATACTGGGAATAAGGACATACTTCTTAGTTTCATGGTCTGTATTTAAAAGTCATGTACACTTTACAAATGTAACTAGTTTAATAGTAAAGTAATTTAATATTAAAATAAGTTTATTGATATTTAAATGCCAGTAACTCATGTATTGTTATTAATTGTAGAACACTGAACTACCTCTGGCAGTTTTTCTATTTTCTTTAACTTGATGTCCAACAGTTTATAAATACAAATAGTATTTCCAAACTCAAATAGGATAAATTAGTTTTATGAATTTCTCAGCTCTTAATGGATTTCCACTTTTTCCCAGAGTATAAACCAAGCATACTGTATGTCGCCTTAAACTCATGAAGTGATATATTCATCAGTTAAGGATAATAATCATTTTAAGATAGTGTTAGTCCAAACCCTGGCATAGCAGCATAGTGGTTAAATGCTGCAGCTGCTAACTCAAAGGTCAGTAGTTTGAATCTACCAGGAGCTCCTTGGAAACTCTATGGAGCAGTTCTACTCTGTCCTATAGGGTTGCTATGAGTCAGAATTGACTTGATGGTTTTGTGTTGCCTTTTTTTTTTTTTGAAAGCCATTCATTATCTGTTTCCTCAGAGATTTATTCTTGGCTTTTATTTTCACGCTGCTCCTTATCGCTGAGAGCTTACCCCTGTGAACTCTTTTCTTCTCTGCTGTCTTGGCAACTAGTATCCATCTAGGTTTGTTAAATGCAAGACAACAGCATGCAGTTGGAGACTAGCAAGAAGAGGGATTCCAGGGTTCCCATCCCTGCCAAACTCTGTCTTTTCTCCAGAGTCCCACTGCCTGCAAAGGGAACCTGCCTCTGGGCTTTGGTAACTCGCCCTTTCTCCTATTGTTCTGCTAATCTTTGGATTAACAGTGGCTACCTGTAGCTTCCTAATTGTCTTTCTGGTTTTTCCAATCCTTTTATAACGAGTTCCCCATATTAAATTTCCTCTGCTGAAATACCAGGCATGAGCACTGACAGTTTCCTGACTGGACACTGATCGACACTAAGACTCTGTTAAGAAACATCTTGCTGATACTGGATACCGTTTGCATAATTTTACTTTTTCACCCCACACTGTTCTATTTCAAGGGAATATTTTTATAACTTTGTTCATAAATCCACTCTTCTTCATTTTCTCCCTATTAAACAATGAAAAGCAGGAACCAGTTTGATGAGGAAGGCTATACATTCAGCAAATTATTTTATCCAGAATTTATACCTTTTACACACGAAAAAGGGAATGAAGCAGAAAGTCTTTAGCAGTTTTAATCTACTTGACAAACTTAAAAAACATTCATTAGCAATGACAGAATACAGATTAAACAAAGTAAAGAGTAATCAATAAGAATCCGAACAACACTGCATGTCAGCATAACCTTATTAATCTTTACAGAAACACTACACCCAATAACTCAGAATACACATTCTTTCAAAATATTAAAGAAGTGTATACCACAATGGACTGCAACTGAGAACATAAAAAAGTCTCAGTAACTTTCAAAAGTTACATAAAAAGGTCTCTTCCAGATTTCTTGGCATAGACAAGTGAGCACTTCCAGCACTGCATTCTTTGTTGAAACATCTCAGTTGGTATTCCATTAATTCTTGGACTTGCTTTTTGACAAAGTCTTGGGTGCAGCTTGGACTTTTTTGAGTAACTTTGGTTCTTGGTCACATGTTACGTCTTGAAATAAGTGAATGTTGACCAGTTCACCAGAACCTGTAGGAGAAGAGAAAATTACTCATCATAAGACACAAACATTACCCTAATACCAAAAGTGGGCTAAGAAATTTATTAAAAGCAAAATAAAATAAATAAGGATAATAAAAATTACCATGATTTGAGATGGAAAAATTCTTTACAAGCTATTAGCAAAAGATTACATGAAAAGCATCATACATCCAGACCAAGGTTAGAGCAAGGTTGGTACAAAGTTGAATATGAATCTTACAGTCAAACAAATACACTCAGAAAAAGCCTTGGGCAAATTTCCACACCAATTCATGAAAAAGATACTCAGCAAATTACAAATCTGGTAAAATTTCCTATGACTGGTAAGTGGCATCCACAAAAAGCCCACAACAAACATTATATGTAATGGTGTTTGTACATAAAAAGATCTCAATAACTTTCAAAAATATACCTTACAGAGTATATTCTCTTACTACAGTGAGAATTAGGTGAGAAATCAATGTATATAAGATACCCCTAGGGTCGCCATGAGTCGGATCCGACTCGACGGCACTTGGCTTGGCTTGGCATAAAATCTCCAAGTACTTCTAAATTATATCCCATTGTTATTGTTATTAGGTGCCATCGAGTTGATTTCAACTCATAGCGGCTCTATGTAAAATACCACAATAACTTGCCTGGTCTTTTGCCATCCTCATAGCTTTTGCTATGTTTCAGCTCACTGTTGCAGTCACTGTGTCAGTCCACGTCATTGAGAATTTTCCACTTTTTTGCAGTCTACTTTGCCAAGCATGATGTCCTTCTCCAGGGTCTGATCCCTCCTGATTACATTTTTCAAACTATGAGACAAAGTTGCAGTGTCTTCAAATCTAAGCAGCGTTGTTCTGGCTGTACTTCTTCCAAGACAGATGTGTTCATTCTTATGGAAGTGCATAGTATATTCAGTATTTTTCACCAACTCGTAATTCAAATGCACCAATTATTCTTGGATCTTCCTTAGTTATTGTCTGGCTTTGGCGTGCACGTGAGGCAATTAAAGACACCATTACTTGGGTTAAGACATCTTTGTCCTCAAACTGGCATGTATGTTTTTTAACACTCTAAAAAGGTCTTTTGCAGCAGATTTGCCCAATGTAGCATGTCATTTGACTTCTTAACTGCTACCTCCGTGGGCATTGCTTGTGAATGCAAGTTAAAGAAAATCTTTTACAACTTCGGTATTTTCTGTTTTTATTGTATTGTTTATTGATCCAGTTGTTATGATTTATGATTTCTCTATGTTAAGGCATAATTTCTCCTGAAGGCTGTAGTCTTTGATAGTCATCAGTAAGTTGCCCCAGTCTTCTGCACTTTCAGCAAGCAAGGTCGCATGATCTGCATATCTCAGTTTGTTAACAAATCATCGTCCAGTCCTGATGCCATGTTCTTCATATAGTTCAGCTTCTAGGGTTATTTGCTCAGCATACAGATTGAATAAGTAAGCTGAATGGATACAATCTTGACATATATCTTTCTTAATTTTAAACTATGCAGTATTCCCTTGTTCTCTTAAATAACTTATTTTCAAGTAATTGATTATTCAAGGAAGATAGCACAAGAGACGTATGTAAAAATATTTATGGCCTATTGATAATGAATACACATCTTACAATTCCTGACTTTAAGCTATGCAGTATCCCCTCTTTCTGTTCAAATGACCTCCTCTTGATCTATTTACAGTTTCCTCATGAGCAAAATTTAGTGTTCTGGAATTCCCATTCTTTGCAATGTTATCCGTAATTTGCTATGATCCACAATGTTGAATGCCTTTGTCTAGTCAGTGATACCAGAGAATATCTTCTGATAGTCTCTGCTTTCAGCAAGATCCATCTGACTTCTGCAACAATATCCTTGATTCCATGTCCTCTTCTTAATTTAAGTTTTTGGCAGTTCCTTGTCAATATACTGATGAAACCATTTTTGAATGATCTTCAGCCAGATTTTACCTGTATGTGATATTAATGATTTTTTTTTTTGATAATTTCTGCTTTGGTTGGATCACTTTTGGAACAGGTATAAATATGATTCTCTTCCAATCAGTTGGCCTGGTAGCTGTCTTCCAAATTTCTTGGCATAGTCAAGTGAGTACTTCTAGTATGACATCCCTTGGTTAAAACATTTCAATTGGTATTCCATTAATTCCTGGAGTCTTGTTTTCTGACAAAGACTTGAGTGCAGCTTGGACATCTTCTTTGAGTAATTTTGGTTCTTGATCATATGCTATCCCTTGAAATGAGTGAATGCTGACCAATTCACCAGAACCTACAGGAGAAGAGGAAATAACTCATCATAAGAGGCAAGTATTACCCTAATACCAAAACTGGGCTAAGAAATTTACTTAAAAAAAATTAAGGACAATAATAATTCTCACAATTAGAGGTGGAAAAATTCTTTACAGTCTATTAGGAAAAGATTTACATAAGAAGTGTAATATATCCAGACAGAGGTTAGAGCAAGGTTGGTACAAAGCTGAATATGAATCTTACAATCAAACCAACGCAAAGAGTAAAAGCATTGGGCAAATTTCCACACTCATTTATGTAAAAATGCTCAGCAAATTACAAATCAGGAAAATTTCCTATGACTGATAAGTGGCACCCACAAAAGGCCTGCAACAAACATAATACATAATGGTGAAAAACTAAATCTCTTCTCCTTAAGTTCAGGAGAAAAGTCAACAATTTTGGCAATCATTACCCTTATTCAATATTTTACTGTCAATCCAGCAAGTGTAATAAAGCAAAAAATAAACAAAATGCAAAAAGAATAATAAGAAGGAAAAGTATACTATTTGAAAAAGACTAGATTATCTAAATAGAAAATCCTAAGAATTATAATAAAATGATATCATAAGTAATAAATGGATTAGACATAAATTTGGGAATAAGGTCAACAGATAGAAATCTATTTTTTATATACCAGCAACCAAAAAATTGGGAAATTGATTTCTTTAAATGATACTTGTCATAGCGTTATAAATAGCATGTGAACACATAAAATACTTAGAAATACATTTAACTAAACATACAGAAGTCTTCTCTAAAGAAACTACAAAACATTTTTGAGATGAATTAACCCAGGTTAACACTATGCTCAGCTGATTTTCAAAAAGGCACCAATGTAATCTCACCAGGAAATAGTTCTCAAACAATGATGCTGGAGCTATTGGACATCTATAGTTAAATAAAAAGAGCACTTGACCGCTACCTCACACCATACACAAAAGTCAATTCAGAATGGATAACAGAGCTAAAATAACACTTATAGAAAGACATCACTTAAAGGATTTTAGAAAAAAAACAGCATGAGAAGATATCTAGTCTTTAAAAACTTCTTAAAACCCACTAACTTCAAAAGAAAAAAAAACTCTAAGTTCCACTTCATTGTGTGTAAATCTTTTTTTCTTTAAGATACTGTTAACAAGAGGAAAAAGTAGGCACAGTTTAGAAGTAGTATCAATAATACACCTGACAAACTATTTGAGTCTAGCATATGTAAATAACTAAATATAATGAAATGTATGTTTAAACAGAAATGGGGAAAAAAGAAGAAGAGATTCTTCACAAAAGAAAATACAACAAAATGCTCAGCATCACCAGTTCTCAGTGCACTGTAAGTTAAACCACAGTAACACACATGCATTAGAATGGCTGAAATTTAAAAATAAAAATAAAAATAAACAAAGCAAAGCAAAGCAAAACAAAACAAAAATGCCGGTAATATCACAATACTGGTCAAGATGTGGGGACACTAGAATCCTCTCACACACTGGCAAAGCCTGGAAAATGGTGCAAACATTTTGTACACCAGATAGGCAGGTTTTTAATGGCTATACAATTTTCTTCCTTACACTTACTGAACTGGAAAGTAATTGACACACACATACACAATGTGCATAAATGTTCATGGCATATTCATTTATAACATGCAAAAACTGTAAAAAACACTCATTAAAAGGTGAATGAATATTCATTTATCCATGAGATATTCAAAGAACAATATTAACCAGAAAAATGAAATATTGTATTAACAAAAGTCAAAATAACAGCCAAAACCAATTGCCTTTGGATCAATTCTGATTCATAGTGACCCTACATGACAGAGTAGAACTGCCCCATAGGGTTTCGAGGAGTGGCTGGTGGATTCCAACTGCTAAAATTTTGGTTGGTAGCTGAACTCTTGACCACTACACCACCTGGTTTCAATATTGTGCAATAGACATGCGTAAAAACATGCATGAATCCCAAGGGCTTTATACTGAGTAAAAGAGACACGATATAAAAGATGAAATTCACATGATTCTACTCATAGAAAGTTTTCCAGTCAGAAAACTCATTTATATTTAGGTAGGTCAGTGGTTGCTAAAGCTACAGAAGTTGACTAAAAAGGAGTGCAAACACAGGTTCATTTGTAAAACTTACTTTGATGTACACTCAACGTTAGTCCATTTTACTGAAGGTGAGTTATTTCTCAACAAAGATAATGTTTTATATGCATGTCATTATATAATATAAATGCATAGGAATTGATTTGCTAACTACCAACAACTAACAAGACATGTGTGGGGATGCAGGAAGCTATGACACTGGTATTTAGGTACCAGCAGGGTCACCCATGGTAGACAAGTTTCAGCTGAGCTTCCAGACTAACATGGACTAGGAAAAAGGACACGGCAGTCTATTCTGAAAGGAATTAGCCAGGGAAAACCATATGAACAGTAGCAGAACACTGTCAGATATCGTGCTGGAAAGTGACACCCCCCCCCCCCCAAAGTTGGAAGACACTCGGAAGACAACTGGAGAAGTGCTGCCTCCTCAAAGTAGGGTCAAACTTAATGACTTGGAGTAAGGCCTCCAGGATGTTCATTCGCTGATGTGGCATGACTCAAAATGAAAAGAAACAGCTGCAAACATCCACTAGTAATAAAGACATGGAATGTATGAAGCATGAATCTAGGAAAACTGGAAATGGTCAAAAATGAAATAGAATGCATACACATTGATATCGTAGGCATTAGTGAGCTGAAGTGGACCAGTTTGGGCCATTTTGAATCCCACAATCATATAGTCTCCTATGCTGGGAACGAAAACTTGAAGACAGATGGTATTGTATTCATCATCAGAAAGAACATTTTGAGGTCTGTCCTCAAGTACAATGCTGTAAGTGATATAGGATAATATCCATATGCCTACAAGGAAGGCTAGTTAATACGACTATCATTCAAACTTATGCACCACCCACTAAGGCCAAAGATGAAAAGGTTGAAGATTTTTACTAGCTTCTGTAGTCTGAAATTCACTGAACATGCACTTAGGATGCATTGATAATTACTGATGACTGGAATGCAAAACTTGGAAACAAAGAAGAGGGATCAGTAGTTGGAAATATGGTTTTGATGATAGAAATAATGCCGGATATTACATGATAAAATTTTGCAGGACTAAGGACTTTTTCATTGCAAATACCTTTTTTTAACCAACACAAATGGTGACTGTACACATAGACCTCACAGATGGAGTAAACAGGAACCAAATTGACTAAATCTGTGGAAAAAGACAATGGAAAAGTTCCATATCAGTAGTCAGAACAAGACCAGGTGCTGACTGTGGCACAGACCATCAATTGCTCATATGTAAATTCAAAATGAAACTGAAGAAAATTAGAACAAGTCAGTGAGAGCCAAAGAATGACCTTGAGTATATCCTTCCTGAGTTTAAAGACCATCTCAAGAAGCGATTTGATGTGTTGATCACTAATGACCAAAGACCAGACGAATTGTGGAATGACATCAAAGGCATTATCTATGAAGAGAGCAAAAGTTTATTTAAAAGACAGAAAAGAAAGAAAAGACCAAATTGGATATCAGAAGAGACTCTGAAACTTGCTCCTGAATGGCGAGCAGCTAAACCAAAGAAAGGAATGGCAAAGTAAAAGACTGAAACAGAAGACTTCAGAGAGCAGCTGAAGAAGACAAAACCAAGTATTATAATGACATGTGCAAACAGCTGGAACTGGAAAACCAGAAGGGAAGAACACGTTCTGCATTTCTCAAGCTGAAAGAACTAAAGAAAAAAATTCAAGCTTCTAGTTGCATTAGTAATGGATTCTACAGGGAAACTATTAAACGACTCAGAGAGCATCAAAACAAGATGGAAGGAGTAAAGAGAGTCATTACACCAGAAGGAACTAGTCCATGTTCAGCTATTTGAAGAGGTAGCATATGATCAGGAACCAATGGTACTGAAGGAAGAAGTTGAAGCTGCATTGAAGGCAATGGTGAAAAACAAGGCTCCAAAAATTGATGGAATACCAACTGAGATATTTCAACAAACAGATGCAGCACTGGAAGTGCTCACTCATCTATGCCAAGAAATTTGAAGGACAGCTACCTGGCCCACTGACTGGAAGAGATCTATATTTATGCCCATTCCAAAGAAAGATGGTCCAACCGAATGTGGAAATTACCAATGTCGTTGATATCACACTCAAGTAAAATTCTGCTCAAGATCATTCAAAAGTGACAACAACAATATATTGACAAGGAACTGCCAGAAATTCAAGCTGGGTTCAGAAGAGGATGTGAAACCAGGGATATCATCACTAATGTCAGATGGATCTTGGCTGATAAGCGAAGAATACCAGAAAAATGTTTACTTGTGCTTCACTGACTACGCAAAAACGTTCAACTGTGTGAATCATACTAAACTATGGCTAATGTTGTGGAGAATGGAAATTCCAGAACACCTAATTGTACCCTTAAGGAATCTGTATATGGATCAAGTGGCAGTCATGCTAACAGAACAAGGGGTCACTGCATGGTTTACAGTCAGGAAAGGTGTGTGTCAGGGTTGATTCCTTTCACCATAACTTTTTAATCTGTATGCTGAGCAAATAACTCTAGAAGCTGTATTATATGAGGAAGAATGAAGCATCAGGATTGGAGGATGACTCATTAACAACCTGCTTTATTGCAGGTGACACCGCCTTGTTTGCTGGAAATGAAGAATATTTGAGACACTAACGAAGATCAAGGACCACAGCCTTCAATATGGATTGCGCCTCAACACCAGGAAAACAAAAATCCTCACAACTGGACCAGGAATAAACATTGTCATAAATGGAGAAAGGACTGAGGTTGTTATGAATTTCATTTTAGTTGGGCCCACAATCAATGCCCTTGAGAGCAGCAGTCAAGAAATCAGAAGATGCATTGCTTTGGGAAAATCTGCTGCAAAGGACCACTTTAAAGTATTCAAAAGTAAGCATGTCATCTTGAAAACTAAAATAAGCCTGACCCAAGCCATGGTATTTTCAGTCACATCATATGCATGTAAAAGCTGAGCCATGAACAAAGAAGACAGAAGAAGAATTGATGCCTTTGAATTGTGGTGTTGGGGAAGAAAGTTGAATGCACCATAAACCGCCAAAAAACCAAACAGATCTGTTCTGGAAGAAGTACAGCTAGCATGCTCCTTGGAAGCAAAGGTGGCAAGAGTGCATCTTACAAACTTTTGACATGTTGTCAGGAAAGATCAGTCCCTGGAGAAGGACATCATGATCGGTAGAGTGGAGGGTCAGCGAAAAAGAGGAATACTCTCAATGAGATGGATTGACACAGTGGCTGCAACAATGGGCTAAGCATAAACACTATTGTGGACATGGCACAAAATCAGGCAGTATTTTGTTCTGTTGTTCATAGGGTCACTATGAGTCAGAACTGACTTGACGGTGTCTAACAACAACAACAACGTGTGTGTGTACATACGTGTATACACATACACTTACACAGGTAGTCCCTAGTTTACAAATATCCTACATATAGAAACTTAACCTTCAGTGTTATGCAAATTTGCCTTCACTTTGAAACTATTGAACAAACTCCTACTTGGAACAAATTCTTCATCCCACCTTCACTTGCTATGGCACATGAGGCCTTTAAATTATTGAAAAGTCTTCTCTTACACTAACCAAACCCACTGCCATTGAACTGATTTTGATTCATAGTCACCCAATAGGACAGAATAGAATTGCCCACAGGGCTTCCAAGGAATTACTGATGGATTTGAACTTCTGACCTTTTGGTTAGTAGCCAAACTTCTAACTCTTGCCACCAGGGCCCCAACATTAAAGTAAAGCTAAATAAGGACCATATACACCTGCTACTGATTTACAAATTCGACTTAGAGACAATTAGAAACAGATCTTGTTCACAATCTAGGGATTGACTGTATACAAACCAAATCCCCTGCTATCTAGTCTGTTCCAATCCACAATGATTCTACAAGACAGAAAAGAACTACTCCATAGAGTTTCCAGGGCTGTCATCTTTTCAGAAGCCAACTGCCACACCTTTTTCCTAAAGAACAGATGGTGAATTTAAGCACTGCACTTTCTGTTGCAGCCCAACTCTCAGCAATTGTACCACCAGATCTCCGTGCGTGTATGTATGTACACGTATGTATGCATATGTTTGTATGTATCTATATATGCACACATATACATACATGCATTTGTATGCATTTATACACACACATTTTATATACATATGTGTATTTTGGGTATACATATAAAAATACATATATACACACAAAATGTGTAATTATGAAAAGGTACTTTTTATTACTTGTCGAAAGTAGAAGCACAGAGTTAAAATCCTCAAGGCTTTTTCCAACACTGCCTTAGCTTTGGATGTAACTAATCCTGACTTACATGATTACAAATATAGCTAGACTATAACTCATTATTTTCTAGTATTTAATTTTTTTTACCATCTGAAGAAAAAAATGTATATATGTCTTTAAGTATTTTTATTTTTCTTACGATTCCTCCACTGTTTGTCAATAATTTATTTTCTAAAAGTTTAAAGAAGTCAAAGAAAATATTCTGAAGTCAGGTGAAGTCAGGGAGTTCAGAACTTGCAGTTTGTCTTTGTTTGGGTCCAGCTTATTAAAACAAAGTGACAGTAAGATGTTTTTCTTTGTCTTCCAACAAAGCAGCAACCCTGATACTTTTTCTCCCAAAAGCACAGTTTCCTTTACAAAAATAACAGATTCCTCCAGGGAAAAATATGTACATTTCAAAAAATTCAATAGCATTCTTGAGTTTCCTTTGGTGTTTGATCATCTGCTGTTTGGTTTGTTTTCTCGTGGTTTCTGATTTAGTCCCATCTAACATGTGCTGTGGTTTACCCCGTCGGAGTTTTGCACACAGAAAAGCGTGGGAAACATCATTTGGCTCGCCTCGGAGATGCTCTGTATTTTAAAAAGCCAAATCAGAGCAGATGCAGTGGAAACTCCACCTTCCCCAGAAAGTGTCTAACAGGAGGAGAGCTGCGGCAAGTAGTTCCTCTCATTCTCTCTGATGCAGGCACCTCTTAGAGGTCTTTCGAGGCTTGTGCCCTGCAGGCAAGGCACCAGCCGGATTAAAAAAAAAAAAAAAAAGTTCCTGTTGAGTTGATTCTGACTCACAGCGACCTATAGAACACAGTACAACTGCCCCGTAGGGTTTCCATGGCTATAATTTTTATGGATGCAAATTTCTACCTGCTTCTCCCAAGGAGCAACTGGTGAGCTGGATCCACCAACCCTGACTGCTAGCCGACCAAAACCAAACCCACTGTGGCTGAGTTGATTCTGACTCAGCGCCCCTACAGGACAGAGCAGAAGGGCTCCACAGAGTTTCCGAAGGGCACTAGGGAGATTGAAAACAAGGAGCTTTCCATTAGCAGAGGTAGCACTTAACCAACCATTACACCAGCAGGGTTTTCCTGTTAGCAGAGGAGCACTGAATCACTGCACCAAGGTGCTCCTCACTAGTGGATGTTACCCGCTGTATCTTGTCAGTTGGTGGCAGGACCTGATGTACTTACATATATGTGAGGTACCTACATATTGCTAACCTGTGTTGAGACTTCCTCTGCCTACTCACCTATTGGAATGCGATATGTAAGTTGTAAATATATACACGTGTATGCACCTATGTGTATCTCCACCAGTCTTAGCTATCTATAATGTAACTTCATTTTAAATGTAACTATACTGTTAGCATTTGAATCCCGAAGTGGCATATACCTTTTTAGTGGAATAAAATGAACTAGAGTATGAAACTTCTAGTGGATGTGGGGCACTAAGATTTTTATTATATACCATGTTTTCTACAAAAATAATATTATTTTTCTACAAAAATGAAATTTCACATATTCTACAACAATGAACACTTTTATTTCAATAATCAATGTAAAATTCTATTGATCTCTCATAATGAAAAATTGACTTTCACCAATTTTGCTTTAAACAGCTCATACTTCAGTTTTGATGCTAGTTTCGTGATAGATGCTATACTTATAAATAAATAATAAATAAATAAATAAATAAATAATAAATAAATAAATAAAATTTAATGATTAGAAAACAGATATTATAATAAAATATTATACTTTATTTTTAGATCTCTAACATTTCTAATTTTCAAAGTTTCTTTTTCTTTCTATTGTTTTCTCCTACAAATGTCACAATTAAGCAGCCAAAGCATCAGGGATTCCACACATAATAAAGATGATGAATTGAGTCCAGTTTTGAATCACTGTTGTAGGCTGAGGGATTTTGAGTCTCTTTAGGGATGAAACCCTGGTGGTGTAGTGCTTAAGTGCTGCATCTGCTAACCATAAGGGCTGGCAGTTCAAATCTGCCAGGAGCTCCTTGGAAACTCTATGGGGCACTTCTACTCTGACCTCTAGGGCTGATTTGAGTCAGATTTGACTTGATGGCAGTGGATTTGACAGTGAGTTTTAAGGATGAAAATGAGCATCTTGTTGTGCAGTTTGTGATCATTACAGTTAGGAATTTGCATAAAGCAATTTCAATACTGAGAAGTACACATTGTATTTCATCATCTATTACAGAATAATACTTGCCAACATGAGTAAAACTCATCTTTTCTGAATCTGTGATCTCAGCTGGCCTGTGAGAATAGATTTACTATACTTCTCTGTGAAAGTCTGTATTTAAGTAATTGGCATAACCCTATACTAATTTCTTGGTTGCCTTTACGCATGCTCTGTCGGTTGCCTCCACTGCAGCGCTCACTTTTCCTTGTGTCGTGTCTTTTTGGTGTACTGGACTTTTCTTTGAGCAATTACCCAATGCCGTCAAGTGAATTATGACTCAAGCAACCGTACAGAACAGAACTGAACTGCCCCACAGAGTTTCCAAGCAGCACCTGTCAGATTTGAACTACTGACCTCTTGGTTAGCAGATGTAGCACTTAACCACTATGCCACCAGGGTTTCCTTGGACAGCTGGTACCTCTGTTTTCTTGATGCCTTAAGTGTGTTCTTACCTTGCTTATTGACTCATCTATCCATGGGTCACAGTAAGAAATGTGTCCAACTTTTGCAGACCTTTTCCCTGGTCTGTTTTCTTTCATCTTCTTCCTGACAATGGCATATTCATTCTGCCCAATTCTCAGGACATTTTCTTGATAACATCTAGTTTAAGGGCTCCAGAGCTCTTGCTTTATTGGGATTCTATTTCTGTCTAGAAAACTCTCTTTGAATCTTGCTTTTGTAAATACTGATAGCAGTTGGAAAAGTTGGCAGATGAGAATAGAGAAAACTTCTTAGTAAATGATAGACTAGAAAAACTGCCAGTATTTCACAAAAGCTACAATGTTTGTGATTCGTGTGAGAATGCCGGCAACTTTCTCCCAGCTCTGTGGTTGCTAGTTGCCATGGAGGTGGCTGTGACTTGTGACGACTCATGTACAACAGAACAAAACATTCCCTAGTCCGGCACCATCTTCACAATTGTTGCTCTGCTTGAGTCCACTTTTGTGGCCCCTGTGTATTCTAAGTACCTCTCAGCCTCAGGGACTCATCCTCCAGCATTGTACTGGACTGAATTCTGTTGTGATTTGTAGGGTGTTCACTGGTTAGTTTCTGAAAGTAAATGGCCAAGCTGTTTTGACTAGTCTTAGTCTGGAAGCGCCTCTGACTCCTGTTTACCATGAGTGACCTTGGTGCTATTTGACATATTGGTGGCATAGCTCCCAGCTTTACTGTAACATGTAAGCCACCACAGTGTGACAAACTGATAGACTGGTGGTAGTATCCATGCACAGAGGGTGATACTGCTGGGCTTCTTTGTCTAAACTTATAACATCTCTCTAGTGCAAGCAGAAGAAATATTCTTTTGTCTCAAATACTAATTTCTGATCTATTATAAGAAACTCTGGTGGCATAGTGATTAAGTGCTATGGCTGTGCTAACCAGAAGGCTGGCAGTACAAGTCTGCCAGGTGCCCCTTGGGAACTCTATGGGGCAGTTCTACTCTGTCTACAGGTAGACAGAGTAGGACAGGACAAGTCAGAATCAACTGGACAGCAGTGGGTTTGGTGTTTGACTTATCAGTGAACTGCTAAAAGGTGGCAACCTGGATAATTACCAGGCAATTTGAACTTGACACTGAGAAATCTTTTGATGCTAATTAAACAATGAGGAATCCTGTGCTTTCATGGCACTTGCTATCTGCCAAGTGCTAGTCTATGTACTTTACATGTTTCTATTCATTAAATACCGTGGGACATGGACTATTGTCATCTCTATCTTATGAACAATAATTAACAGCGTGGTAAAGTAACTTACCTAAGTTTGCACAGCAAGGACCTGGTAAAGCAGAGAATTTGATCTGACTCCAGTGTCTCTTCTGGTAACAACCACACTGCATCACCTCACATCCAAGACAGGCAGACACCATTTCTCTACGTGTATGTGTGTTTCAACTGAAAAATTACAAGAATTCATTTATTTGCAGTTAAACGTAAAGGGAAAGCAGCCACCTACAATAAAACTGAATCACAAGTGAAAAGAGTCCTAAAGAGTAGATATAAGTTTAAGGAAAAGTGTGTACCAGTGTAAAACAATTCAAAAAAGCACTTAGAATAGCCTTGTATATATTAAGTATTTGGATGGATATTAGCTAACTATTATTAACTAGTGTTAATAAGCCATCACTTCTCTCTTGCTTTGTATTATTGTGATGACTTACATGTAGCTACAGGTCTGTAAGCTATACAGCTGGTATTTCAAATACCTCCAGGGTGACTCAGGATGGGTGGGTTTCAAGGGAGTTTCCTGATTAAGACAGACTAGAAAGAAAGCCCTGGCCATCTTCTTCTGAAAATTTGCCAGTGAAAACCTTACAGATCACAACAGTAAAATACTATCCAATTCAGGACTGGCTGATGAGCTTTCTAGGTCAGAAGATGGCATCAATGGACTGAAACATACAAGTCATCATGAAGACAACACAGAAGCAGGGTGAGTTTCCTTCTCTTGTACATAGGATAGATATAACTCACAGCAGACTTGATGACAGCTAACAGCAATAACAAAAATGTTAACAGTGAGAAACTAGTCAACCATGGTAGTAGGGTGCTTCTTAGAACCTTTTAGTCAGGACTCTGGATGGATCTTAGCAGAGCAAACAGACAATTTTGGCACCAGCTTTAAAAGGCACAGTGGTTTCAGAATTAAATCTGAAATTAGTCAATATCAGTATAGAAAAGCAGGAGGTAAGCAAATAACAGCAGAGTAGTCCTTCTAGGTAGCTGAAATCACAAGAGGTAGAATGTGGAAATTTAAATTTTGTGCCTATTTTCATTCTTGTGGCTGGGGGAAGATTTAGGTAGTCTGCAGAAACGGTAGCACAGGAAAGAAGGTGACCTGTGCAGAGAATCTCAGAAAAGTAACGAACATCCCCGAGTAACTGACAAAAATTAAAATCAGTTTAATTACTCAGGGAAGTCTATAGCGCATTTAAAACATGCTTTCCATCCAAATTGGTTAAAAATGTCTTAAAGAATTAGTTTATACAGGCAGAGAGGTCTGGATGTTGTCCAGCATCTGCTCCCTTTTTCAGAAATGGAAACTCTAATTTTTAACTGACCGTATGGCTATCCCGGCAAACAGACTACATTTACCTTCTTTCTTGTAGCTGAGTACGCTCATCATACAAAGTCTTACACAATGATACATAAACTTCCATATTAACTTCTGGAAAGTCTCTTTAGGGGAGGAAGATGTCATGCCCTTCCCCCTGCATTCCATTCTTAGTCACTGGAACAAGGACGTAATGGCTGGAACTCCAGTGCTCATCTTGAACCTCCAAAGTTACGTCGGGAAAGAGAAATCTAAAGATTCAGGGTCTGTGAGGCTTCAGATTCACTATAGCATTTTGGAACAACCTTCCCTGAAATTTTACAAAGAAGGTAAATAAATTCTAATTTCTTTAGACCACTAATGATTTTACTATCACTTGTGATCAAATCAAGTAGCAGAATGCGTTCTCTAATAATAGCAATTAAGTTATTGATACACTGCTTATGCTTGTACCATTGTCAAAATACATTGTAACAATATGTCAAATTATACAAATGAATACAAGTAATAGCAGTTAGATAACCAAAGTGTATTTTCCCTCAAAGTATTTCATCAAAGCTTTTGTATACTAGTAATAAATAAGAGAAAGATTCTAAACCGAAGATGGTTAAGTCTTGGCTACTGGGCTACTTTTTTGTCATTCTTCTATAAACGAAATCTCTTAGAGTTGTAAGGATCTTGACTGACTGACAAGTGGTACTTGGCAGACATTTCTGATACTGGAATTGCAGGGATCATTTTAGTACAGACTATGGAGCGATACCTGAGACCCAGAAACACAGATGGGAGGGTGAAGGACAAGTTCCCAGCTTTACTCCAGTGGTTATATTCTCAGCTTGCAACCCTAACATTCCATACGTCCACTCTGAAAATGTGGGTCAAGGACAGGCAGACTCACACTTAGGTATATCCTAACTGATTCATCCGTTCTACTCATAAGGATTGCTAATCACTGTTAGCTAAGTGGAAACCCTTGACACAGGGGCTCCGTGCTATATCTGCTAACCAAAGGGTCAGCAATTCAAATCTGCCAGCGGCTCCTTGGAAACTCTATGGGACAGTTCTACTCTGACCTATAGGGTTGCTGTGAGTCAGAATTGACTCGATGGTAGTGGGGTGTTTTATGTTTTGGGTTAACTAAGCAGATTCTTGCTGCTAACCACCTTCTCATAGCGTTCTCCCCACAAGAAACAGCTAAAATTGATCTAATCATTAATGTATAAAATCCAGAGGACCTCATCCCTCGACTTTTGATTGCAATTGTGTTGCTGAAACTAATGTTTATTTTCTCCCTCTTAAAATGCATGGAATGTTTTACTTATTTATTTAGATATTACACAGGTTTAGTGTGCTTTAGTAATGAAAAAACGTTCAGAAAGATGGTTGCTTTTCTTTTTGAAGTATCTCTAGTGTCTGAAATAGTGTATTTAGCATAAAATTGTTACATACATACCCATCAAATTTGATGAAAATTAGGTCAGCCATTCTTTCTTTGTCACTAACAAAAACATATCTAATGTATGTAGAAGTTTATTCCACTGAAGCACAGAACATAGGTCGCAAAGAACATAGAGTTTCACAGCGTATTAGACAAAAGCAGACTTGGTCACATTGTCTGACTATACTGTAAGTAGAGCAATTACAAAAGCTGGCTGAAGCCAAATCTACTGGCATGACTTGATTACAGCTCATGGTGACTCCACAGATTTCTGAGGTTGTAAATCTCTACAAAAGATGACTGCCACATCTGTCTCCTTCGGAGGCGCTGGTGGTTTTGAACTGTGAACCTTTTAGTTAGTAGTCAACTTGCTTTAATCACTGAAAAACCAGAACAGTTTTAAATTAATATTGTAGTGGTGCTATTAATAAGCGTGTTATTAATTATTATGAATAATTTGATACTTATGAAGAACCTTAGAGATAATATGATAACAGAGTACATAATATCCACATATGCTATAATTTATTTTAGTTTTCCCATTTTTTAGAAAAGTTTGGTCCACCTGGTCAACTTTTAGAGTACCTTTTGTACATAAAAGAGAGACTAGGTCAAATATGGCACCCACCTCCACATCCCCAATAATTCCATCTAGTGTGGCCTAATTTGTGTCCATCGAAAAGATATGTTCAAGTTCTTACCCCAGTACCTGTGAATATGAGCTTCTTATGAAATAGCATCTTTGTCGATATAATGAGTTATCATGAGGTCATACTGTGATATGTTGAGGTCTAACACAGTATAAATGTTGTTTTGTATCCAACACGTAATTAGTAGGCATTCTGTATCCAACACAGAAAACCATAACGTTTACCAGGAGATGTGTCAGTCAATAGAAACAGCCCTAGCTACGTCAGATAATGAGATTACATGTATATATTCAGGAACTTAAAGGAAAATTTGAACACAATTAGGTGAGAAACATAAATTGTACCAAAATAACCAAGAGCAAAAATAAAAGTATCTAAAATAAGAATTCACTAGATATGCTTAACAGTACATTACACATTATAGAATGAAGTAATAATTGATTTGAGGACAATGCAATAAAACTTATACAAACTGAAAAACAGAGAGAAAATAAGTTTTAAAAAATTTAACAGAGACTCAATGACCTGTACAAAAATAGCAGCCAGTCAAGCATTATTTTTAACAAGAGTCCGAAGTAGAGGGCAAACTTTTAGAAGATATAAGGACCAAGCATATTCCAAAGTGGGAAAAAATCACACATATTCAAAAGGTCAAAAAATGTTAAACAGGATAAATATAAAGAAAACTGCATGAAGACATCATAACAAAAATGCTGAAAACCAATAGTAAAGAGAATACCCTAAAAGCAAGCCATTTCAAAAAAGACAGATTTCAGAAAAACAAAAATAAGAATGGCTGCTTATTTAAGATCAGAAGCAATATAAACCAAAAAGAATTTAACAATATCTTTAATCTGAAAACAAAAATACTATCAATCAATAAATTTAAACATAAGACTTATTTTGAAAAATATATTTTTATATAAACAAATTTTAAATGAATTTGTTATCAGCAGATGCACATTACAAGAGATGTTGAAAGAATTTCTTGCAGGAAATAACTCCAGTTAGAACTTCAGACTTATCTAAGGGACTGAAGAGAAGCAGAAGTGACATATATATGGAAAATATGGAAAACTCATATTTATGTTTTTCAAATTTATTTAAAACATAACTGACTAAAGAATAAATAGCACTGCTCTCTGTGGTTGATATTCATAAAAGTAGCAAGAATAGCTCAAAGGAAGTGTTCAACTTTCAGATACTGTGATTGAATGGATGTGGATTCGGAATTGAGCATTCATATTTTTAACAAATTCTCAATGCTTCTTGCTCAGGAATTATTCCTTGAGAATCACTGAAGGTGGGAAGGCTGTGACAGTGTTCCAATACAAATCTCAGCAAGATTTTTTGAAAGAAATTGACAAGCTGATTCTGAAGAGTTTATGAAATTCAAGGACTTCAGTATAGGAAGGCAATTTTGAAAAATAATAACCAAGTTGGATCTCTAGGTGTACTATAGGGATATGATAAACTTGATGTATTGGTATTGATGTCAAGATAGGCATATCATCAAGGGGCTAGAAAGTGGAGTCCATAAAAGGACCCAAGGATGTCACGTCAACTGATTGTTGACAGACTTTGTCAACATAATTTACTCAGGGGACAGATAATCTTTTCAATACAGGTTGCTGCAACAACTGATTAGTTAATAAAAACCAAACCAAACCCATTGCCATCAGGTTGATTCCAACTCACAGCAACCCTATAAGACAGAACAGAGCTGCTCCATAGTTTTCAAGGAGCACCTGGTGAATCCAAAGTGCCAGCCTTTTAGTTAGCAGGTGTAGCACTTACCCACTACACCACCAGAGAGTCCCAGACAGTCAGGAGGGAAAAAAAATAGCATTCATCTCTTTTATCATACATAAGTTAAAGTTGGAAACCCTGGTAGTGTAGTAATTAAGAACTATGGCTGCTAACTAAAAACAAATAAAAAAAGAAAAAAAAAATATTTGGAATCTGCCAGGCCTTAACTGGAAACTCTGTGAGGTAGTTTTACTGCTTATAGGGTTGCTGTGTGTCAATATCGACTCAGTGGCAATGGATTGGGATTGCACTGTATTTATAGTTTGCTTTGTGTAAGACTGACATTTTGACAGAGTTGGGTCTCCCTATCCATGAGCATGATATGGCCAAGCCAATTTCTCTATTTATATGTTTGTCTTTTTCTGTTTTATAATCATGTCTTGTAGTTTTCTTTGTGGAGGGCTTTTTATGCTTGACATTACCGGCACTAATTGAAAACACAGAAAATAACAAATGTTGGAGAGGCTGCTAGGGGGTTGGAATTCTCATGCACTGCAGGTGAGGATGTAAAACAGTATAACCTCTTTCAAAAATGATATGGTAATTTCTTAAAAAAGGTAGAACTAGAAATACTATTTGATCCAGCTTTCTTGCTGTTAGGAATATATCCTAGAAAAAGAAAAGCTATCAGAAGATACACATACACACACCCACGTTCCTTGAAGTACTATTCACACCAACAAAAAGATGGAAACAACCTGAGTGCCCATCTGTGGATGAAAGGATAAATGAATTATAGTACATACACAATAAAAGACTATACAACAGTACAGAACAATTGTGAATCTGTGAAACATCTTACAGTGTGGAACAATCTGTAGTGGATTATGCTGAGTGAAATAAGTCATTCACAAAAGAATAAATACTGTATGAGAACACTATTGTAAAAACTTAAGAAAAGATCTGCACACATAAAAATAATCTTTGATTATTCTGAAGTAGATAATGAGTGGGGAGGGAAAAAGCACTAACTAGGTAATAGATAAGTGGTAACTTTAGAGAAAAGTGAGACAGTATACAATACTGACTAAGGCAAAGTCTTAGAAGCTTCATGAATATATACACACTCCCCAAGAGACTGAATTTCTGGGCCGAGGGTGAGTAGTGTCTAGGGTCTTAGTAGCCTGCAGGCAGCCTTCTGTGATACATCAACTAGTACCATCCTGTCTGGAGCAAATGAGTATGAAGGAAACTGTTTTAGTCAGAAGTGCTGCGCTAACAGCAATACCATGAGTGGATGCCTTTAACAAAGGAAAGTTTATTTTTACATGGTCTGGTAGGCTGTGAGTCCAAATTCAAGATGTCTGCTCCAGGGGAAGGTTTTGCCCCTTGTCGTCTCTGGCAGAAAGTCCTTGTGTTGCATCAGTCTTTGTTCGGGGAGCATTTGGCACGGGAACCTCAGGTCTGAAGGCCGTACTCTTCTCCCACTGCTGCTTTCTTGATTGTGTGAGGTTCCCAATTCTCTGCTTGCTTCCCTTTCCTTGTATCTCTTGCAGAATGAGAGGATAAAGGGTGGGACAAGCCACACTCCAGGGAAACTCCCTTTACAGTGGAGCAGGAAGGTGATCCTATGAAGGGGTTTACAGTCCCCACCCTAAGCCTTTCACATACAGCATAGGAAAATCACAAAATGGAGGACAACCACAAAGTATTGTGAATCATGGCCCAGCCACATGCCTACACATATTTTTGTGGGGGCACAATTCAGTCCATGATAAAAACCAAAGACACAAGGGACAGGTCAGTCCAAAAGACTAGTGGGCCCAAACTTCCATAGCTGCCACCAGATTGAGCCCAGAGCAACTAGATGGTGCCTGGGTACCACCACCCATGGCCCTCACAATGGAGGGCCTCAGAGAGAGCTGAGAAAAATGTAGAACAAAATTCAAATTCACCAAAAAAAAAAAAAAAAAGATAAGACTTGCTAGTCTGATAGATACTGGAGAATCTCTGAGAGTATGGCCCTTGGATACCCTTTTAACTCAGTAACGAAGTTATTCCGAAAGTCGAGCCTCCTTCCAAAGATTAGACAGGTCTATAAAACAAACAACAAACATGAGAATCTTGCTTCACTGTTCAGTCACATATAGGAGACTAAAAGGACATACCAGCCCAAAAGCAAAGACAAGGTAGGAAGGGACAGAAAAAATGAATGAGTGGAAATGGGGAAACTGAGATGAAGGGGAGAGTGTTGATATGTCTTGGGGTTGACAACCAGTATCATGAAACAATGTGTGTATTAATCATTTAATGAAAAACTAATTTGCTTGTAAACTGTCACCTGAAACACCACAACAAAAAGCAAAAACCAGAAAGCACTGGAAACAAGCCTGATCAGAAAATAGATAAGCAAGTTATGTTATATTCATGCAATGGAATCTACTCATCAACAAAAAGGAATGAACTAATACATTCAGCAGTAAAAAAACAAAACAAAACAAAACAAAAAAAACATGGTACTGAGCAAAGAACGCTGTATAGAACAAGAGTTCACATGTCCTACCTGATTCTATTTGTATGATAGTGCTATCAGGGCTTTACAAAACTCTGGGAAAGATGAGTTGGAAAGACTGGTCAGGAACTGGGGAAGGGATTTACCAGTGAATATATGAGGGATAGTTTGGCCGTCCATGGGGTGGTTGTAACATGCATATTAGTCAAACTGTACATTTAACATGGCTGTGGTTGCACAGTGATAAACCACTAACCAAAAGTGGTTCAAAATCACCAGCAGCTCTGTGAGAGAAAGATGTGGCAGTCTATTTCCATAGAGATTTTCAGCCGTGGAAATTCGACAGGATTGCTACGAGCTGAAATTGAATTGACAGCTGTAGGGTATTGTAAAGTAGCAAATTATACATCAACGTAAGAGATTTTAAAAGACAATGTACAAAGAATTATTCAGGAACATTTCAATTATATAAAACAAATATTTTAAGATTCTTTTTTGCAAACTTCATCTTATTTAAAATATTTCAGATAACTAATTGTATTACCACATCTTGAGGAGTTTTTGCTCAGTTTCTAATGGTGCATATTTGATCTCCTTAAAATTTTATAATATTAATCATTAGCTGTGAATATTTGAGAAAATATGTCTGATTAACAATTTACACATGAAAGAAATATATAATACTTACTGATCCATCTTTAGATAATACTTGAATTTTGATAAATTATCCACTAACACTGGCTTGCTGTGACAACATTTTTATTATTTTGCCTAATATTTTTGTGGCAACAACACAATTATTGTCAATAATCACAGACCCAAAGGCAAAAAAAAGAGTCTAAAGAAAGGACCAAATTGTTCTTTGTCACTAAGGTGCTCTTGGGTTTACTTTTTGTCTGGGTTAAATCAGAATGGTTGATGGATTTTAATTTCATTGCAGCCCTTTAATTCTACAGTAAATAATAAATCTTTTATGATGAACTGCCATCATGTTTAATAATTCTGTCATTGTAGCTCTGGTCCTTAAGACCTTCTGATCCTTAGATTAGTCGTCAGAAATTTTCCCTTAGATGTGCAAACAGACATCTTTCATCAGATGCAGGATTAACCAGTCAGCAATCTTTCAGAAACAAGGACATTCAGGTTTCTATTTTGTGCAGTGATGTTTTTTCCATGGACTACAAGGAGATGTAATATATGAAATGTGGTAAGACCTTCAAGCTGCAATTTCTTTGAAACCTGAAATAAAAGAATGGGACACAGAGAGAGAGAAAAAGTCCAAAAATATTTTTCAAGGAGTAAATAAAAAACCATGTTTGTGAATTTGGAAGTAAATACACGTATTCAGTGAGGTGTGAATAGGAAGCAGTAGGGAGGCTTTCCTGAGAAATAGTATCTTCAGTGAAGAAATCACTAGCATACCTCGCTTAATGGAATCTATCAAGGCACACAGCATTCATCCTATTCAGAATGACAAGTTTGAATGATAAACATTTAAAGTCAAATAAATTTCACAGGATTTGCACATGAATTCCCGGAAAAGAGGGTTCACTTTGCAGCCCTAATAATTTCTTCAGCTTATTAATACTGAAGTAAATTCCATTACAGCTCTTGCTTTTCTCTTTGGAAAACAGACTGCATCTGCGTTACTCTGGAAGAAAAATAAGTCATTTCAAAACTTCCAGTATCTTTTGAATATATGATCTCACCAGACATTAGCGTGTCTAGCCCTTCAGCTGTGTGGTGCTTGTGTATGTTCACAGTATACATAAACACATACAGCGGTACATACGTGCGCACATGTGTGAAACATAATTCTACAGAAAAGAATGGGTCATCCAGAGATGAGTTCTACATTGATGGCATCTTTGGGTTCCACAGGTGACTCGAATTGTGACGAAAAACATAGTAGCAGCCAGTTAATTCCTGATTAATTTCCTCTTTGGGTTGAAGACCGACAGATGTAGTGGGTCTCTCTCTGTCTCTCTATGCATTTTCAATAAGAATGTATATACTTACAAGAAGGATCTTAATTCATTACAAAATATTCCTAGACTTCAGAAGAAATCGGCACAAGGCCACTATCAAACGCATTGCATGGTGGGCAGAGGGGAGAGTGCAGTTGATTGTGGTGGATAATGGGAAAGATAAGATACACTAGCTTGGGAACATAGCCCTCTCTCTACCACAACATCAGTTCTCGACTGTCTGCACAGATTCACTTCAGCGTACATTTTTTAGATGTTCCATTTTGGCTTCTCCCTCTTAGAGATAAGTAAGAAAAGAACATTTTAAAAAATTTCTTGAATCAAATGTACTGTCTTTACTCTCTCACCTTTCATTTCTCATTTCCCAGTCACTCTCTTCCCTTATTGGTGACAAATGCTAATTTTATTTTTACCAATATTCAAAGCAAAATATTCCACAAAGTTTTACATACTATAATGTTTGTATGAAAACTCAAACTGCTGAGAGAAATTAGGCCCATGCAAAACTATCACTTTAACAGAACCAAGTCTTGAGCAACTTTGTGTACTGCATAGCTAGGGAGGTTACCAGTTTTATACTACCGAGTAGCAGGGAAGTGAACAGTTTTAAGTATTGACTTCAGAATCATAAACATAAATATATACATGGTCCGACATTTAAGTCATTGAACTAAGTTGTTCTAAGTACTACATACCTCATCACTGAGTATCACTACGGTTAATTAGAAGTACTCCCCTTAGAAAGCTATGCACCAATGCCAGTACATAGTCCACCCTTTAAAGCAATTTTGGAACTCTTTCTGGAATGGTTATTGTGCACGGTGGCACAGTGGCAAGTTCACAAGCCTAATTGTATAGTCATATGTGAGGGAGTTTTTAACCAGCAAACAAATAACTATATTGGAACACAATACCTACTCACCTGATCTGGCCCCCAATGACTTTTTTCTTTACCTGAAGACAAAGGAAACACTGAAAGGAGGACATTTTGATGACATTCAGGACATCAAGGGTAATACGACAACAGCTCTGATGGCCATTCTAGGAAAAAAGTTCCAAAATCACTTTGAGGGATGGACCAGGAGCTGGCCTCAGGGCATAGCTTCCAAAGGGGAGTACATTAAAGGTGATGGTAGTGATATTCAGCAATGAAGTATGTAGAACTTTTTCTAGGATGAGGTTGTCAACTTATTTCGCAGTCCTTGTATATTATTTGTATCCTGGTTCAAACAGATTGATTTTAAAATGATTCTTGTATGTGGACTTTATATTTTGCTAAGTATTATAATGTCATGGTGTATATATCTGAAAAATCTAAATATGCTTATCAGAAAATTTATTGGTGAGTAACATGATGCTTTTAAGTATAGCAGAAAAATGTTTGGGGGCATAGGTATAATGAGATTAGAAAAATTTTAATAGCTGTTGAAATTGTTGAAATGGAGACATGGAAGTTTGCTGTATTAAACTGCTTTTTTAAACACCTGAAATTTTCTGTAATAAAAAGTGAAACAATTCTGGAAGAAAAAGTGAGATGCTAGTTAATATTTTCTCCATATAGTCAATATAAATAAAAATTCTGATGTGCACTTAACGAAGAATAACTAAAACTCAGGAGTCAATATTCAGTCTTAAAAAAATGCAAAATTCCTATTTATACACGTCATTCACGGTGGCCATAAATTATTCAATACGATACGCATACATCAGAAATGGGGGCTGTGAAAACTAAATGTCTAACGTGCTGTGAAAAGCAGCTCTGGTGACACGGTAGTCACATGCTTGACTGCTAAATAATTACAAGGTTGGCAGTTCAAACTCTCCAGTCCCTTCAGGGAAGTCTGGTCCTGTAAAAGTTACAGGCTACAGTGTAGTTCTGCTCTGTTCTATAGGGTTTCCATGGGCCAGAATAGACTTAATAGTAATGATTTTGTTTGTTTGGTAATTTGATGTAATTCTTTTCTTGGAATGAGTGTTGACATTCGATTTAGTTAAAAAATAATTCGGGAGGCAGGGCCAAGATGGCAGAATAGTCATATGCTTCCTGTGGTCCGTCTCACAAAAAAGATCCATGAAAATAAGTCAACTGATTATATGTGATAATTCAGGAGCCATGAACACCAAAGACAAAGTTGAGGCATAAGACTGAGTAACAGAAAGAGGGAGAGACAGTTCAGAAATGATGAGGATTTTCCAGACCTGACCTGACCTGGCCAGCACCCTACAGGCTGGATCTGCTGGCTTTCACAGACTGAGGCAAGCAGGAGTGCTCAGAATGCTTATCCCATGTTAGAGAAATCAAAGAGCAGAGAGTCTATTCAAGTCTCTGGTACTAAGAAGAAGTGCCACTCAATCAGCAAAAGACAAATACAAGCATGTAACCCATCATGTTTCAAAAAAAACTCTCCTTGAGAAGTACCTCTTTTACATTTAGCTGCACTTTCCCTGCACTCATCTGGGTCCTAATACAACTTCCATGGTTGTTGTGCTCCCTGGGCCAGAAATAGTACTTGCTTTGTGCTTTAAGACATTCTCCCAGCTTTGGTGATGGAACAAATTAGCAAGGAACAAAGACAATCTACCAGCTCACTTAAGTGGAAACTCAGGGCAGGTACATCGACTTTACATTAGCTGTACAGTGTGAAAGACAGTAAGAAAAGAAGCCCTTAGGCACCAGAATAACACAAATAATAAACATTGAAGTAGAAATAAATGAAGTATAGACTAGAAAAACAACTGAGTTGACAATACCAAAAGCTAGTTCTTTAAAAAGATCGACAATATCAATAAACCATTGTCCAAACTGACCAAAAAAAAAAAAGAAAGCAAATAATAAGAACAAGAAATGAATAGGCTATCTCACAATAGCTTCAACTGAAATAACAAGAATCATAATAGAATACTATGCAAAAATTATATTCTAACTAACTTGAAAACCTGGAGTAAATGGACAAATTCCTAGAAACACTCTACCTACCTACCTAACACAAACAAATGTAGAACAACTAAATAAATCTATAACAAAAGAAAAGACTGAAGAGTTAATTTTTTCAATTGTTCTTCCATTCTCTAAAACATTTAATTCTGCTCTAATCTTTATTATCTTCCCCCCCCCCCCCCGGGGCTTGAGAGGTTCCTCTGTTACTCTTTTTCTACTTGTTCAAGCTGTAGGATTAATTCTTTGGTTTGGGTCTTTTCTTCCTTCCAGATGTGTGTATTTACAGAGATAAACTGACCTCTGAGCACTGCTTTTACTCTATCCCATAGGTTCTAGTAGGATGTGTTTTCATTCTCATTTGATTTCATGAATTTATTTTGTCCTTGATTTCTTCTATAAGCTATGGATTTTTGAGCAAGTTATTGTTCTGTTTCCATGAGTTTGTTTCTATCTACGATTTTTCTGCTATTGATTTCAACTTTTATGGCCTTATTGTCCAAGAAGATGCTTTGTAATACTTCAGTGGTTTGGATTTTGTTGAGCCTTGCTTTATGTCCTAATAGACATGGTCTATTCTGGAAAATGTTCTATGTGCATTGGAGAAGGATGTGTATTTATCTGTTGATGGGTAAAAAGTTCTGTATACGTCGATAAGGTCTAGTTGGTTGATTGTCACAGTAAGATCTTTTGTACCTCTACTGAGCTTTTTTCTGGATGATCTCTTCATTACTGAAAGTGGAGTGTTGAAGACTCCAACTGTCATTGTGGAGTGCTCCATCTCACTTTTCAGTGTTGTCAGTGCTTGTTCAATGTATTTAGATGCTATGGTATTGGGTGCATTATATTTAATATTGTTATGTCCTGCTTATGTATTGAACCTTTCAGCAATAAATAGTGATGATCTTGGTCCATGATGGTGGATCTTCCACTAAAGTCTATTTTAGCTGAGATTAGTTTTTCCACTCTTGCTCTTCTTCATATGTTGTTAGCTTGGTATATACTTTTCCATGCTTTAATTTTCAGTTTGTTCATATCCTTGAGTTTTAGGTGTTTTTCTTGTAAGCAACATACAGGCAGGTTGTATTTTGTGATCCACGATGTCACTTATTGTCTCTTTATTGGAGCGTTCAGTTCCTTTACAGGCAGTGTAATTATTCATAGGTATGTGTTTAGTGATGTCATTTTGATGCTTCTAGTTTTTGTTGTTGATGTTTTCTGTTTTTCTTAATATTCTGCTCTTGGTCATTCTTTTATATGAGTTGACTTTTCATTGTTTCAGTGTTGGTTTTGTGTATGTTAAGACTCCTGTATTATGTTTCTTGTTTTGATATGTTGCATTGTTATCATGCTTTGCAGCTATCCCTATGATCCTCTAAGTTTAAACTAGATTTTCACTTTTGCATATCTTTTTAATTTCCTCTGTATCTGAAAGGGTTATACCTACTGTAACATATCCCTCTATTTAGTGTGGTGATGTCATAGTTTTCATGTTATGAGTGTTGGTTTCTTTTCTTTAATAATGTAGCTTTGATTGAGCTTATTGAGTTCCTTAAGTGAGTAGGATTCTGGATGCTGTGTCTTGCATTGTTTCCTTAAGCATACACTTAATGTGCTTGTTTTTCTAAGCAAAGAGCTTCTTTCTGTATTTATTGTCACTTGGGTTTGGCTTTTACAAAGTCTCTAAGTTTCTGTTTATCTGGGAATATCTTAATTTCACTGTTGTATTTGAGAGACAATTTTGTAGGATGTGTAGTTCTTGGCTGGAAGTTTTTCTCCTCGACAGCTTTGAACGTGTCACCCCACTACTTTCTTGCCAATATTGTTTCTGTGGAGAAGTTAGACAAAAGCCTACAGGGTTTCCCTTCGAATGTTAGTTAGCTTTTCTTTCAGCATCACTTCCCTTAAGTGCATCTGTTTATGTTTCATTTTATTAAGCTTGATTATAATATGCCTTGTTGTCCTTCTTTTGGGGTCTAGTTTTTGTGGTGTTTGATACATGTCTTGGATATCTATGTTCTCTCATAATTTCAGGGAAGTTTTCTGTGAGCAACTCTGCAGCAATGTTGTCTGTATTTTCGTCTATCTCTCCTTGTTCAGGAACTCCAATTATTCTTAGATTATTCCTCTCAACAAAGTCTCACATGTTTATTAATGTTTCTTTTTTTATTTCTTTTCACTGATTTCTCCTCATAAATTCTGGTGCCAGATGCTCTGTCATCAAGGTTACTGTGTCTCACTTCTGTCTCCTCAGTTCTGCTCTTTTGGCTTCGGATTGAATTGTCTAATTCTGTAATTTTGTTGTTGAATGGTTGAATTTCAGATCATTGATATTCTAGCAGTTCATATACCTTACTGAATTTTTAATTATATTCTGCTGCATTTTGTTTAATCTCTAGGAGGGTTGTATATACAATTCTTTTGCACTTGATCTCTGATAATTTCAGAAGGACTTCTTCATCTCAGAAGTTTTTTTCATTCCTTATTTTGGGAGTTTACCTGAGACATGGTGGACTGCTTATTTAAGTGGTTAGCTGTCAACTGTTGTCTGCATGCCATCTAGAAGCTATTTGATTTCTCTAGTGTTATCTCAGCAGGAGCTGAGGTGCAGTTCTAAGATGGGAGTTGGTCACCAGCCATCTCTATGTTCGCTACTGACTGGTCTGAGGTGGACTGTGTTTCTTGGCTGACAAAGATGGCACCCTACTTATGTAGTCACTGGGGGGCCATCAGCAAATCCTATGTTGTGAATCACTGAAGGTTAGAGGAGCTGCTGCCAGATCTATCAGCAGTCAGTTCTCCAGGTGGTCTTATTTGGAATGGTAGCTATCTAACAGCTGCCAAAACCCATCAGGCCCTCAGGTATGGTATGGGCCCCACCCTCCAGCACCTCATAGGCCACCTCCAGATGCTATGATGTGGTTCAAAGTAGGGAGAGGTTAGGGCCTTCCTGCCATCCTCTGTCAAGCTGTAAACATAGACATGAGTTGTCTCAAATGTCTCTTTTCTGCTGGAGACATGCTTGCCATACAGGACGCTGCTCTGCTTGAGAATCAGCCACAGCTAAGGCCCCTAGATGGGTGACTCTGCCTCCCAACCAACCAAGATGGTGTCCTGGCCTAGCTTCCCTTCCTGCCAGTGAAACTACAGAGTCTGTGATGCAGCTCAGAAAAAAAGGGTAGAGGGGCAGTTGTGCTCTCAGTCAGCAGCCAGGCTCTCAATATATGGCTATCCTGCACACAGTCTTTCTCTTGCAATATATGCTGTTTACTTAAATATTGCAGTTTGGGATATTTTCCAGCTCATGCCTAGTCCCCACCTCCCGGATAATGAAGAAGACATCAGTACCTGCAGTCCTCTGAGTCAGTGAGTCAGCAGGAGTGGGGGTCAGCAGCCACTGGCTCTTCATCGAGAGTGGTTGTCTAGTCCATTACCAGTGCCTCATTAAACCTGACAACACCAGATCCTAGGGCTTCTCAGATGTCCACTGTTCAGTTTTCATTCCAGGTTTTAGTTCTCAGAGGGAATTGAGGACACATGTGTTTGGTCTGTCATGTTGGCCCTCCCTCCTAGACTTCCAGTTTTTAATCTTCTGAGGATTCTGTACCTTCTTGGAGACAAAGGTCATGACCAGTACAAATAAACTGACTCTTCACTTAACCCTAGTCCTCACTTATGAACATAGTTGCGTTCCAAAGACCACATAATTATGCAAATGTCAGTGTTATGCAGAAATGAAAAATACTATATAGAATCACAAAATGGAGGGTGATTATATCATTCCACAACTGCCAAATTTCATTATTACAAAACTGCCAAATGAGATCAATATGTGACTGCCAAGTCATTAAGAAACACAACCCAGCCAAGCTAACATATATCTTAACAATCACAGCCAGCATTGCTCTTGACTGACACTCTGGCATTCATTACTTCCAGATGTACATCATTAATGAGCAAAATAGTCAGTATTTTTTTAATATTGTCCTAAAGGCAATATGTTAGATAATGAGATAGTCAATAAGTGAAGAGTAGCTATATAACACAAGCTGAAAGTGTAATTTTTAATTATCTACTATCCACATTAAAAAATAAGAAAAAGGGGTCAGAGTCAAGATGGTGGACTAAACACACATCTCCCTAAATCCCTCTGGAAACCAAGACCTAAACTGATAATTAAATGAAACCTTCTGGACACCTAGTGAGCCCTAGGACACAGCATAGGGCTGTCTATTTGGTCTACATACCACTGACCAGGAAAATTCTTCTCTTTCATTGACCCCCAGCCTTGATGAGTGTCAGCTCTCACAGACTAAAGGACAATTGCCACATTAACTTTTTAAATGAGATTGGTGAGCAGAGTCACCACATTTTGAGAGCCTGGCCTTGGAATCTGTGCAGCTCAGCACCTCTGATCTCTCTCTCCTGAAATTTCTGAATCTCCACCACTGAATAGCTTTTCAGAGGCCAGTGGGGGAAGCGTGTGTGGGATGCCATCTTGATTCACTGGGAGGAGGAGTTTCCTATATGGAGGCCTCAGCTGGACCTAATTCCCAGGCTGGGAGGCAGTGCCTGCCCGAAGAGCACTTTTCCGGCAGTAAAGCAGTCTTTGATATAGAGATGCTTGCCTTGCCAACTGGGAAGAGGGACTTGCACACCTGAAAGCCTGACTAATTTTGGAAGCTGTCAGATAAATTTTACCTTTCAATAGTGAAATAACTGCAGTGCATCCAGACAGCATCTCTTTCAACCTTTAATGTCTCACATTATAGTGTCAGCTGATGGCTCCCCAGTGACCCTGTAAGTGGGGCTATGTCTTTGCCAATCAGGAGGTGGAGCCTGCTACCACAGAGATTCCACTGAGCCCAGACACTGGAGTACATACAGGTGTCTTCTGACCAAATACAGGTGTCTGCTGACCAAATTTGTTTTCAGATTGAGCTTTAGAACTTGTTAAGGTAACATCAGAGAAAGAAAACAACCTCCAGATGCCCAAAAAGCAACAAAATTTGGACTAGAACATTAAGAATAATTCAATTATGGCTTCAGAAGGCCCACAAAAGAAAGATCCAAAGAACTTCCCAAACAAAGAAGCTTGTCTGAAGTTATCAGAGGGTGAGTACAAAAGGATTATATAGAGAGCCCTCCTAGACCTTATATAAAATGCAGCAGAGCAAAATGAAAAATTAAATAAGCTGTTTGATCTGATGGAACACCAGTATTCTGAAATCCAACAGATCAATAACAAAATCAAAGAGACAGAAAATTCAGTTCAAAGCCAACAAAACAGAATATAACAGAAAATAAACTTTCTGACTTGGAAGACAGAGCTACTGACTTCAGCAACTATGAGGAGAAATCAGAAAAAAGAAACAAGAAAAATGAGGAAGCATTAAGAAGTATGTGGGACTCTATTAAGAGGAACAATCAATGACTAATTGGAGTTCCTGAACAGGGTGGGACACCTAAGAACACAGAGAGTTATTGTGGCTGAGCTGCTGACAGAAAACTTCCCAGAATTTATGAAAGAAGAGACTAGATATCCATGATGTATATCAAACACCACTCAATATAGATCCGAAAAGAAAGACTCCAAGACATATTATAATCAAGCTCAACAAAATGAAACACAAGCAGAAACTCTTAAAGGTAGCGAGATTCAAAACAAAGCTAATGTTCAGAGGGAAACCCTGTAGGCTTTCATCTGATTTCTCAGCAGAAACGATGCTGGCACAGAGTCAATGGGATGATGCATTCAAAGCCTTGAAGGAGAAGAACTTCCAGACAAGAATTATATATCCCGCAACACTATCTTTCAAATATGAAAATTAAATCATGAAATTTGAAGATAAACAGAAACTCAGAGACATTGTAAAAACCAAATCAAAGCTACAAGAAATACTGAAAGAAGCTCTTAGCTTAGAATAACAAAACTATTACTATTATATTTTAGGAGGCAATACAGGACACATCATCCAGAAACCTACTTAGTTAGGGAAGGCTCCAAACTCAAAGCTGTAATATTAAAAGAAGTGTTCCAGTGGTCATATCACAAAAGCTATGATGTCGTCATATTAAAAAGAGGGATGTACTACAGTCGTTATAGTTCTCCCAGATGGAAAGAAAGTTAATAAGATTTGTAGTAGTTAAAATTGGGTTTAAACATAGACTATTAAGAGGGATGGCAACCCTAGGGGCCAGGGTAGAAATGTCCCCCAGAGTATTCAAGCAGCGCCTTGTGGATCACCATGAGTCGGATCAGAGTCGACGGCACTTGGCTTGGCTGGCTATTAAGAGGGATGACAGAGACAGCTCCAAAGCACAATAAAGATGCAACATATCAAATCAAGAAACATAATACAAAAGTCTCAACAACCACAAAACAAACTCTGAAAAATGTGAAAAATCAACTCATAAAGAAGGCTGTACCAGAACAGAATAATAAGAACAACAGAGAAAACATCAACACAAAAATAAACATATCACAGTGACAGCACAAAACACATACCTATCAATAGTTACATTGAATGTGAATGGACTGAATGCTCCAGTAAATAGATGAGTGGCATCTTGGAACAAAAGACACAATCCTCTTATATACTGCTTACAAGAAACTCACCATAGACTTAAAGATATGAACAAACTGAAAATTAAAGGATGGAAAAATACGTATCAAGCCAACAATACACAAAGAAGAACAGGTGTGGTGATACTAATCTCAGATTAAATAGATTTTAATGTAAAATCCGCTGGACAAGGATGGACACTATTGTTGAAAGGTTCAATACATAAGCAGGACTTAACAATATTAAATATTTATGCAATTAGTACTGGAGCATCTAAATACATTGAAGAAACATTGACCGCACTCAAAAATGAGATAGATCACTCCACAATAATAGTGGGAGACTTCAACACTCCATTCTCAATATTGAACAGATGGCCCAGAAAAAAACTCAGTAAAGACATAAGAGACCTTATTGCCGCAGTTAACCAACTAGACCTCATTGACATATGTAGAACTTTCTATCTATCAGCAAACAACTACACTTTTTTCCTCCAGTGCACATGGAACATTTTCTAGAATAGACCATGTGTTAGGACATAGAGCAAACCTTAACAAAATCCATACCATCAAATTACTGCAAAGCATCTCTTCGGACCACAAAGCCATTAAAGTCTAAATCAATAGCAGAAAAAACGTAGAAAGTGGAACACATGGATACTGAATAACATCTTGCTCAAAAAGCCATGGTTTATAGAGGAAATAAAGGATGAAATAAAGAAATTTATAGATTCCAATGAGAATGAAAACACTTCTTACCAGAACCTATGGGATACAGCCAAAGCAGTGCTCAGAGGTGAGTTTCTCTCTACAGATGCACACATCCAGAAACAAGAAGTAATCCAAATCAAAACCTAACCCTACAGCTTGAACAAGTACAGAGAGACCAACAGAAGAATCCTCAAGCACCAGAAGAAAACAGATCATAAAGATTAGAGCAGAACTAAATGAAATAAAGAACAGGAGAACAATTGAAAACACTGACAAGATCAAAAGCTGGTTTTTTGAAAAGATCAACAAAATTGACAAACCATCGGCTAAACTTACTACAGAAAAATGGGAAAGGAAACAAATAACCCAAATAAGAAATGAGAGGGGAGCTGTGACAACAGATCCATCAGAATCCTAAATATAGTAACAGAATACTATGAGATACTGTACTCTAACAAATTTGAATACCTAGAGGAAATGGACAAATCTTAGATTCATATCACCTACCAAAATTATCACAAGGTGAAGCAGAACAACTTAATAAATCCAACACAAAGGAAGGGATTGAAAAAGTCATCCAAAAACTATCGATCAAAAAAAGCCCTGGCCCAGATGGCTTCACCACAGAATTCTACCAAACTTTAAGAGAAGAGTTATGTCCAATACTACTGAGACTATTTCACAGCATAGAAAGTGATTGAATACTCCCTAACTCACTCTATGAAGCCAGCATGACCCTGATGCCAAAACCAGGGAAAGACTCAACAAAAAAGGAGAACTACAGGCTGATATCACTCATGAATCTAGATGCAAAAATTTTCAACAAAATGCTTGCCAATAGAATATGACAACATATCAAAAAATAATTCATCATGACCAAGTTGGATTCCTATCAGGGATGCAAGGCTGATTCAACATCAGAAAAACAATTAATGTGATCAACCACATAAATAACACTAAAGATGAGAATCACCTGATTTTGTCTGTTGATGAATAAAATACATTTGAGTCCAACACCCATTCATGCTAAAGACTCTCAGCAATATAGGAATAGACGGCCAATTGCTCAATGTGGTCAGGGCCATTTATACAAAGCCAACTGCCTACATCACCCTGAATGAAGAGAGACTGAAAAAATTCCCTTGAGAACAGGAACTAGACAAGGATGCCGACTCTCCCCTCTCCCATTCAACATTGTACTAGAAGTTCTAGCCAGAGCAATTAGACAAGACCAAGAAATAAAGGGCATCTGCACTGGCAAAGAAGTAAAAATCTCCCTATTTGCAGATGATATGATTGTATACACAGAGAATTCTAAAGAATCCATATGCAAGCTACTCAAATCAATAGAAGAGTTCAGCAAAGTGTCAGGATACAAGATAAACATAAGTGAATCAGTAGGATTCCTTTATACCTACAGTGATATTATTAAAGAAAAAAATCACCAAATCAATACCATTTACTATAGCCCCCAAGAAGAAAAAATACCTAGGAATAACTCTAACCAGAGATAGCAGACCTTTACAAAAAGAACTACAAGTCCTTACTGCGAGAAACTAAGAGAGACTTATATAAATGGAGGAATCTACCCTTGCTTGTGGATAGGAAGACCTAACATTGTAAAAATGTCTATTTTACCACAAACAATTTGCTTATATAATACAATGCCAATACGAATTCCAGTGACATTTTTTAATGAGATGGAGAAATAAATCACCAGCTTTGTTTGGAAAGGGAAGAAGCCCCGAATAAGTAAAGCACTACTGAAGAAGAAGAACACATTGGGAGGCCTTTCACTACCTGACTCTAGAGCCTATTACACTTCCATGGTTGTCAAAACAACCTGGTACTGGTACAAGAAAAGACAGACAGTTTAAACGAACAGAATTGATCACCCTCCTATGAACAGTTGATGTTCAACAAAGGTCCTAAGACATTAAACTGGGGCAAAAACAATATCTTCAAAAAATGGTGCTGGAACAGTTGGATATCCATCTGCAATAAATTGAAGGAAGACCCGTGTCTCACACCTTATGAAAAACCAACTCAAACTGGATAAAAGACCTAAATATCAAATCTAAAACAGTAAAGCTCATCCAGGAACAATTAGGATCAACAATGCAAGTTCTAATACACAACATAGACAGACTTCAAAATCTGACAAACTACAGTCAACAGAAGAGAAAATCAATAAATGGGAACTATTAAGAATCAAATACTTTTGCTCATCCAAAGACTTTACCAAAAGAATTAAAAGACCACCTACAGAATAGGAAAAAATTTTTGACAAGTATATGTCAGGCCAATGTCTTATCTCCATAATCTATAAGGTACTATAAAATATCAACAAGAAAATGATAAATAATCCAATTAAGTGATGGGCAAAGGAGATAGACAGACATTTCTCTAAAGAGGAGATCCAGACAGCCAAAAAACATATGCAGACACGCTCATGATCATTAGATATTAAAGAAATTCAAATCAAAACTACAGTGAGACAACATCTCACCCCAACAAGGTTGACCATGATCCAAAAAACACAGAACAACAAACACTGAAGAGGCTCTGGAGAAACTGGAACTCTCCTACACTGTTGGAGAGATTGCAAAATTGTGCAACCTCTTTGGAAAGCAATCTGGTGCTTCCTTAAAACGCTGGAAATAGATATACAGTTTGACCCCATAATTCCACTGCTTGGAATATAACCTACAGAATCAAGGTTATTCACACCAAATGATACATGCACACGAATGTTCATCACAGCACACTCCACAATAGCAAAAAGATGGAATCAACCCAGATGCCTAACAACTGAGGAATGGATAGGTAAACATGGTATATATACTCAGTGGAACACTATGCAACAACAAAGACAATGGTGATTTTAGGAAGCATCTCATAGCCTAGTTTCAACTGGAGGACGTTATGTTGAGTGAAAGAGGTCTGCAGCGCAAGGACAAACATTGTATGAGACCCTACTATATGAATTTAAAAACAGACTCATGCATAGAAGAAAAGACTCTTTGATGGCTACAAGTGTGGGGAAGGAGGGAGGAGAAGGTGGGGTATTGATTAGATGGTTGACAGAAATTTGGTTGGGTGAAATCTGTGACAGCACACATTAGAAAGATCAATTTTAACTGGACGTCAACATAACGTGATAATTCCTCCCATTTTTAACCCATTATTGCAAAGATGAGGAGGGTCTGGGGGGTCTGGGGGGTTCTGGGGACCATGCTCTCAGGGGATATCGAGGCCAATTGGCATAAGTAGCATTTTGCTAAGAGAATCTTCTGCACCCCAAATTGGTGAGTGGTGTCTAGGATCTTAAAAGCTGCCAAGCTGCCATCTGAGGGTACAGCAAATGGTCCCAACTCACCAGGAATGGATTACCTCCAAGGACCAAAATGACATGGGACAAAGAGAACCCAGAAGACAGAGAGACCCACATGAGAGGGTGACTACATTGACATGTGACAGGAAGAACCAGATGGTGCCCGACCACCACCAGTGATAGCTGTGATGAGTCTCACAAAGTTGAGTCTCAATGACAACACGAAAATAAAAAGGGGTGCACTCCGAGATCTCCACTAAAAGACCACAACTGATGGTCCAGGGGCCTCAGGGTTCCTTTGGGAGCATGGTCCCTGGCCCTGATGCTGCTACTTTTCATAAATCATAATGGAGGTCAACTCATCGAACAGAAATGGACTGGACTTGGTGACACAGAGCAGCCATATCATGTGTGCACTTTATGGTTCTATGCATCTATAGGATGTCATCCGGTTGACCTCCTTCTGGACATGGGGGAGAGGGTGGAGAGGAGAGGATAGGAGATTTTCAGGATATGACATGTACAGAACAGAGATGAGAAGTGTACTGTTACTGGCCAGGGAGAACAGTGGGAGCTGCTCGTTGGCGGGTATGCAACTTTATATGGGATTGTATATTTTCAATCGATCATAAGATCAAATAAATAAATAAGAAATGGGTGAGATTAATTTTAGTATTTAATCCATACAACAAGGAGAAGTAAAGAAGGGAAGTCTTTCTTGTATTATTAGTTGACATTTCTGAGGGTTGGGCTATGCTTCCTTCAACATATTCCGTTTTGAAATTCTCCTACCATTCACTGAATCAACCAAGGGCCCTTAAGATGTTCGTTAAGGGTTGCCACGAGTTGGATCTGACTTGACGACACTTGGCTGGCAAGGCAAATTGTGTGGCCAATACAAATTCTCCTTACTTACACTGTCAACAACTTTTTTCAAAGTTGATCACTTTCCTTTAAAAATTTAATGACTCAGTTTACAGGACACACGTCTCTTGTTTTTTTCTGTACTTCTGGGGTGACTCCTTTGGTGTCTGGCATCTTAAGCTCTTGATTCAGGAATGTTCACGGTTCATTCTCAGATCAACTGTTTGATTTCTCTACATTTATGCTAAAGGTGATCTCATTCAATTCCTAGTTTTAAATATTGTGTTTTCAGTGATGAGGCTTAGATTTATACCTCCAGCCTCGACAATGAACCTCTTTTCCACCCTCAAATAACCAACTTCCTACTTAACATCTGTGCTTCGATATCTTATAGATCTTCCAAATATATTTCTCCAAATCTGTTTCTTCTAGTTTTCTTTATGTTAGTAAACAGCAGCAGAATTTACCCAACTGTTGAGGCAAATACCTCAAAATCACTTTTTTCCTCACTCTTTCATTTATCTTTCATCTCTAGTAGACAGTCCCAGATTCAAAATATGTCTCACCATTGCCATTGATCTTCAGCATTTCCTTTGCAACATCTAGATCGAACAACAATCATCCCTTCCCTAAACACAATGGCACCCTAAATGTACTTTTCTTATACTTTGTCTTGCTGCTGTACAGACTTCTTTCCACACAGCAGCCAGAGAAATCATTTAAATTCATTGTAGCTTTTTAATAGGTAATCTGGTATAGACCTGCCTTCGAAATGTTTCATTTTGTCAATTTTTTTCTGTCATCATTAAGTCTACAGTTTAGGGAACTTGAGGACTCAGAGGCACAGTCTGTCTTTCTGACACGCAAGAAAGACTTTGAACCATTTTTTCTTTTGTCACCTTTGTGTGTGTGTGTTTGTGACTGTGTGATTTTGGTGAAACTTTAGAAAGCAAATTAGTTTAATGAAAAACTAGTGTAACATACATTTTTTTTTGACATTGTTTGCCATCTCCATGTTCTGATAACAATCTCCCCTTCTCAACTTTGGGTTCTTTCTTTCCATTTGTCCAGCTTTCTTGTCTTTTCCTGTCTTCTAATCTTTGTTTTTGGGCTGTTGTGCCCATTTCATCTCAAATACCTGGTTGAACTACATGTATTATTGTTTTATGGACCTGTCTGATCGTTGGCTGAAAAGTGAACTTTAGGAGTGACTTTAGTACTGAGTTAAAAGGGTGTCTGGGGGTGTACTCTCCATCAGAGTCTCTTCATTCTCTGTCAGACCAGTAAGTCTGATCTTTTTTTGTAAGTTTGTATTTTGTTCTACATTTTTCTCTTACACTGTTTGTGGCTAATTATTGTGATCCCTGACAGAGTAGTTAGTGGTGTTGTAGTAGTACTGGTAGTTAGTAGTAGTGGTGGTATAGTAGTAGTTAGTAGTTAGGAACCATCTAGTTGTTTTGATCTCAGTCTGATGGTCATTGCGATAGCTGTAGTCCATTAGTCCTTTTAATTAATCTTTCCCCCGTGTCTTTGGCTTTCTTCACTCTGTTGCTTCCTATGGGACAGAACAAACAGATATACCTTAGACCTCTCACAACCTTTTTTTAAAATTGTTGTTGGGTGAAAGTGTACAACCCAGTTTAAATTTGCATGCCCGCCTATCTGCAACTCCTTCTGCTCTCCTTGCCTGGTGACAGCACACTCCTCCTTTCCATTCTATACAAGTCATATCCTCTTCACAATCTCCTGTCCCCTTCTCTCTACCCTCTCCACTCCCATCTAGTAAGATGCTGGTAGGAAGACATCTTATAGATGCATAGAACCATAAGTGCACATATGACATGGTCACTCTGTGTCCCCGAGGCCAATCCGTTCTTGTCCAAAGGGTTGACCTCAGTAAAGATTTATTATCAGGGCAGCATCAGGTCTAGGGGCCATGCTCCCAGGGGAACCCCCTAGGCCTTTGGACCATCAACTGCGGTCTTTTAGTCTCACAAGCTTTTAAGACCCCAGACACTACTCACCAAAGATATGAAATACTTTCTTTATAAGCTATGTTATGCCAGTTGAGCTAACTATCTCCCTAGACCATGGTCCTGAGTCTTCAGCCCAGTAACTCAGTCCCTTAGGGGGGTTGGATACACCTGTGAAGTTTCTAAGCCTTTGCCTTAGTCAAATTTTTAAAGATCTGTGACATTTCAGTCTAGTTCCTTGCAAGAAGCTGAAGGAACCTACTGAAAACATTTTTGTCACCTCTTGTCTTTTTGGTTCCCTCTTCTAAATCTTTTAGTTTAGTTTTACCCTTGAGAGTTCATTACCTGGGTTTGTGTCTGGCTGATGCAGCTTTCCTGTTCGACTTGTGTGAAAAATGGGTGGATCTTGGAGAATGGCAGTGGATTACTGTATACTTAACCAGGGGGTGACTCCAATTCCAGCTGCTGCTCTTAATAGAGTTTCACAACTTGAGCAAATTAATACTTCTCCAGGTACCTGGTATGTAGCTACTGACCCGGTCAATGTCATTTTCTCAATTCTAGTTTCAAAGGAGCACCAGAAGCAATTTTTCCTCAGATGAAGAAGCCAGCAATTCACCTTCAGTGTCCTACCTTAGAGGTGAATCAGCACTTCAGTCCTGTGTCACAGTTTAGTCCATAAGGATCTTGATCACTTTCCCCTGCCACAAGATGTCACACAGGTTCGTTATATTGCTAGTATTACTCTGATTGGACCCAGTAATAGAGTCAGTGCTCTGGGCTTATTGGTAAAATATTTGCCTGATAAAAACAAACTAAACCCAGTGCCATTGGGTCAATTCCAACTCATAGAAACCCTATAGTTCAGAGTAGAATTGCCCCATGAAGTTTCCAAGGAACAGCTGGTGGATTTGCACTGGCAACCTTTCGGTTAACAGCTATAGCAGTTAACCGTTATGCCACCAGGTTTTCCATTTGCCTTATGCATGGTGGGAAATAAATCCTGCAAAGTTAGGTACCTTGCACTTAAGTGAAATTTCTGGGAGTCCAGTGATGTGGGGCATGGGAAGATATTCTGGCTAAAGTGAAGGATAAGTTGTTCCATCTGTCCTACAGCAAAGAAGGAGGCACAGTGTCTCGTGGGATTCTTTGAATTTTAGTGAAAGCATATCCCTCATTTGGATGTGCTCATTCTGTCTGTTTTTCAAATGACCCAAAAAGCTACTAGTTTTGAGTGTGGTCCAGAATAAGAGAAGGCTCTGCAATAGGTTCAGTCTACTATACAAGCAGTTCTGTCACCTTGCTCATAGGATCCAGCTGATCCGATGGCTCTTGAGGCGTCAGTGGGAGACAGAGATGCCATGGGGAGTCTTTGGCAGGCCCATATTGGTGAATCACAGTGCAGACCCTAGGCCTGCTATTCTCTATAGATAACTACCATGCTTTTGAGAAGAAGCTTTGGCTTCTTACTGAATGCTTAAGCATAGGCCATAGAGTTACATGTAGGCCAGACTGTCCATTATGAACTGGCTGTAGTCTGTCCCTTAGTGTTATAAATTCAGATATGCACGGCCACACTCCATCATTAAATGGAAGTATACAGTACTGGATCAAAGCAAGGCCTGAAGTTAACAGTTGATTGAATGAAGAAATAGCTCAAATATTCATGGTCTTCATTCTTATCACCTTACCTGCCGTCTCCCAGTCTGCACCTATGGCCTTGTGTGGAGTTTCTTGGGTTCACTTGACTGAAAGAGAACTTGTGCTTGGTTCACAAATGGTTCTACAGAATATGCAGGCACCACTCAAAAGTGGACAGCATCAATCCACTGTCTGGAACTTCTGTGAAGGACAGTGGTGAAGTGAGATTCTCCCAGTAGGAAGAAATCCAGCAGTATTCCTGGTTGTTCACATTGTGTGGAAGAAGAAATGGTCACATGTGTGACTACGTACTGATTCATGGATTGGAGGGCAATAGTTTGGCTGAATAGTCAGGGACCTTGAAGGAACTTGGTTGTAAAATTTGAGACAAGGTTGTATGGGGGAGAGGTATATGGACAGACTTCTCTGAATGGACCAAGGAAGTGAAAATATTTGTGTCTCATTTGGATGCTCACTAACAGGTGACTTTTGCAGAGAAGAATTTTAATAATCAAATAGATAAGATGGTGTATTCTGTGGAAGCCAGTGACCCTCTTTTCCCAGCCATGAGTCCTATGGACTCATGAAAAAAATGACCATGGTGACAGGGATGGAGGTAATGTATGGGAGCAGCAAAATAAGTTACCACTCACCATAACTGAGTTGGCTTCAGCTACTAAGTGCCCAACATGTTGGCAACAGAGATCAACACTGAGTCCTTGAGGTTACTAGCCAGTAACCCAGTGGTAGGTTGATTACACTGGACTGTTTCCATCATGGAAGGGGCAGTGCTTTATTCTTACTGGGGTATACATTTATTCTGGAATTTGCCTTCCCTGGGTACATAATTCTCTGCCAAAAGTACCATCCATAGATTCACAGAATGCTTTTTCTACCATCGTGGTATTCTACACAGCATTGCTTCCCTAGACAACCCAGCCTAAGACAGCAGTTATGCAACGACACACTTTGAGGGTTATGCAATTTTATAGTCATCCTCCATGATGTGATCTGTGTGATCAGCCAATCAGTTGTAAGGAGAGTTTCCTTGGGAGTGTGGCCTGCATTCACTATATATAGACATTTGGGCCAAGTTCACTCACTTGCTCTGGATCCTGTATCTAGCCTGTCATCATCTGACCTCCAGTTCTTGGGACTTGACACAGTGGCCTGCCGTGCTGCCTCTTCATCTTGGAGTGTGTTGGTCTCTATATCTTGCCAGCCAATAATCTAATGTAATACCTGCCCACCTTGGATTCATTATCCTCTGCACCTCGTGAGCCAGTGGCTTGCTTTCTTACTGCCGATCTTGGATTCATAAGCCCTGGAAGCTATGTGAGTCAGGAGAAGCCTGACACCTGGTTTCTGACCCACAGACTTGAAACTTCCCAGCCTTTACAACCATACGAACCATTTCCTTGAGATAAATCTTTCTCTCCATTTGTATTTCTATATATCTATGTATATGTCTATGGGTATAGACATACAGATATGTGTATATATATATATATAAAATATGATTTTGCTCCTCCTGAGAACTTAGTGTAAGACAATTTATGTTTAGACCCTAAATATAAATATTAATGTTGGTTCTCTTTTACTCCCTGGAAACTCAATTTTTACCTCTTTCAAACCTTACTTAGATAAACAGCCAAGTATTTTCTTCCAAAATCATAGCACATGCAAGGGTTTTCCTGTAGACATTCCCAGGACACCAAGAAAAAAACTACAAAGATGTAGTATAAACAAAAGCAACCTTATTTACAAAAATTCAACTTAAAATCAAACAGAGGAAGAGTGAGTCAAGACCACTCACAAACAACAGATGTTGTTAGAGGTCATAGTGGTTGTTTTTATTCTTTGTGGTTGTTTTCAAACCTTAGCGTGCATAAGAATCACCTGGTGGATTTACTAAAATGAAGATTCCTTGGACTCACTTCTCAAGAATCTGAATCAGTGGCTTGCATGAATCATGGGTTGCTATTTTTTTTTATCATGGGCATTATAATTTTAATAAGATAATTATGAAGAGGTTTTGTTCATGAGATCACACTTAGAAGAACTGTGTCAATCATTTTGGTCATCAATACTTGGCATGTGTGTCATCTCTGTGCTTACTTTTGAAGATTGCAACTGTTAGTGCGATTAAGCACACCATCATGCCTGATATCACAGCTGCAATCTCTAAATATTTAACCTCTAAATATCTGAAGATTTCACTCTTGCTGCTGTTGTCATTCCTGTAGAGCCCTATAGAATGGTGTTGTTTCCAGTACAGCTGCCTTATTTAGAAAATAATCCATGGATATTTCTAGTTAGGCAAACTTCAGCATCAGTTGTTTTAGAAACATTTCAGAAGTTTTTTTTTCCCAGGAGTAAGTCACAGGTTTAACTTTGAGTTTATGGGCTATAGTCAGAAGAGAGAACACCAGGACCAAGTTTCAAGTAATTGTTGAAGATTATCTGCTGTTTCTTTCAAATCTCTCCTTTTCAGGGAATTTTTATTTTGGGAGAAAATGTCAAAACCTCCATTTCCCTTCCTCTCGTGCTTCGTTAGTGGAGAGATGTAAAGCTTACAGGATTCAGAGAGTTATAAAATCAGCACTGTGTGAGTAAGAGTGCACTAGTTTTGGGGGATTATAGCCTTAGACATGTATTTGAATTGGTACATGGGAGCACTCCAGTTCAACAGAAATAAAAGTAGATATAAATATTGAAAAAAAAAATGATAGCAAAGAAATAATGGAGCAATTCATGACAAATGGACTTTACAAACATCCTTTAGTAATTTAACCTGTTAAATAGAAGAGCTTCTAAATAATATTAATTGGGCTCAGACTAATTTTCTATCATTCTAATTTGGTTGTTTCTCCTTTATCTATAGTTGTAGTTCAGTGGTTATTTCCTATACTGGTGTAAATCCTTAAATATGTAGATGAGAGAGTCTTGTAGATAGACAGAGATAAATATATAGATGTATGTAGTTAGATAGCTACGCATCTAGATAGAGTTCTGTGATCTTTGGCAAATATACAAAATAGGGATACTTACTGTTTCGGATTGTGGATTGCTTACCAATGGTAGCTATTTTTATTAAAGTTATAAGGAACAAACGAAGAACAAACATCAACATAATAAAAAACTAGAATATATTGTTAATACTTTTAGTGAGATTTAAACTGGAAAAGCATGAAAGATTTTAATATGTGTATTATAAATACCTTGAAAATAAAAATAGCAGTAAATGCAGCATTTTCATAAGTGTGATGATTTCCCTTGATGTCTTGTTTATTGGTGTTTAAATGATTCTCAAAAACTGATTTGTGCTTTAGTTTCTTTTAGACATGGTACCCAGCTAATCAAAGTAGAGTTATGGGGGACGATGTGAACAGTGTAAGTCTTAGTAATACAGTGCTCACCGTCTTTTACACAGTGGCAAAGGAAAAGATGCCCAAAGCAATGAGAAAGCATTTGCAATTATTTCAATAATGCTGATAAAATTAACTAATGAGTGTTTTAGAGAAGATTTAGAGGCTCTCAAATGCCTGTCTTGTTAATTATCACATTTTTAGTGTACTAACACACAATAAATGCTCAATAAATATTTGATGAATTCAATTGTTTAATTGTTAGACTATATTGATTCTCTTTTATCATCAAAGAATTTCTCTATGTTTAGCATCCATGGTTTCCTTTGAGGACTCTACCAGCTAAAATTCTCAGTGCTTGGAATATATCAATAAACAAAACAGGCCAAGATTCTAGTCCTCATAGAGATAATTCTAAGTTGTAGATAAGGAATATCATAGAGGCAGAAGGAAATACTACATATGATTAACATGAAAGTTTGCTGTTATGAATATTATGGATGCAGAAAAAGAAGAAAGTTGAGTTGGGTAAGAGATATCAAAACTGTGGATTAAGTAGGAGTAAGAAAGGTTTCATTTTAATAAAGTGGTTAGCATAGTTTCTTTCATATGACGTCATTTAAGCAAAGACTTGAAGAAGATGAAGGAATTAGTCATGAAAGGAATCAACTGGTACAAGACACTAAAGTGGAAGAGTATAAATGTGTTCAAAGAGTAATAGGAGGTTCACATGGACTAAGCAGAATAGGTGGGGAAGAGTAGGAGTATGAAGGGTTAGATTATGTAGGATATCTTGTAGACTTGTTTTTCTTAGTTTTGTTTCTCTCAAGGAATTTTTTATCTAACTTGAGTGTAAGGGGGAGTCATTGAAGAGATTTGGGCAGAGGTCTCACGTGAACTGGTATGCATTTTTGAGGTATCATTATAGCTTTTATGTTGAGAAAAGTCTGTGACATAGCAGAAGAAGAGGCATGGTGATCAATGACAAGACTACCATAGCATTTCAGATGAGAGATAATAGAGAATCAGATCTGGGTGATAGCATTCCAGTGGTAGGAAGAGACCATTATCTTTACTGGCTCCAATCCAGCCATCCACTGATTTCTAAAGGGGCTTGAAGCAGAGATGATGGGGAGAGCAAAGAAGTTGAGCAACTTTGTAGATATGGGAAACTATGTTAGAATTTAGGGCTACTGAGACAGCCTAGATTTGAGAAAAGAAACTGGAGAAAATATAACCATAGAGAGACAATCCTATTTCCCATGGATAATTTGTTGATTGCTAAGCTGGGTTGGGTTGGGGACCTCCGGAAGAAGTGAGAAGCAAAGAAGTCAAGCAAAAGCTGTAAGTGTGGCTCAAAATATAATAATGATAATAAGCAGGGCGTGATGCTTTAGGCTGGAACACAAACACTGGAGTTCAGGGCAACACAAAGAGAAGGAGCCCTGAACACTACAGGATTCAGACACTTTGAAGTATTATTTTCAAGGAGTAAAAGCAAACTAAAAATAGTTTGAAATCCAATTTGAAGCACCTGTTCCGTAACACCTTCCAGATAAAAGGAAATAATCTCTAGATGAAGATAATCTATAATATCTGATACACAGTAGCTGCCATTCAACAATATTTATATTTTAGGAGACAGAATCAGATAATAAAATGCATAAAAAAAAAAAGCTGGAAACTAGCAACAACTCTCCAGTTGACAAAAAGCTATCAGATGAATATGTGTATTAACAAAAAGAGGGAAATTTTCACCAGAGAATAAGTGTCTAGGAGGCATGGCCAAGATGGCAGAATAGAATACCTCCTGTGATCCCTCTAACAATAAAGAACTAAAAGAACAAATGAATCCAGTACATATGACATCCTAGGAGCCCTAGTCATCAGAGGGAAAGTCGAGAAATTGGTCTGAGCAATGGGGAACACAGAATAGCACCAGAAGTACACATAGGCTGCCACAGACTTGACCTACTGGAGAAAGGCTACAGTCACAGCTTGAGGGGATGAGTTGTGGACATTATTGGGCATCTTACTCAGCAGGGGTTGACACTCGTGCCTCCAGAACCAGTGAAAGACAACACCAAATTATCAAAAGCTAAGTCTTTGAATGCAAACTGCCACTCATAGATCTGAATCTTTCCTTCAAGATAGGCCTATCTCCCATCTCTCAGAATTTCCCTCTCCCTTCTCAGCGCTGTGCTTGGTGCTAGAGTGTGATATCATTAGCTGAGCTGGAAGTAGGACTCTGCAATCCCCTCCTGAGCCATTCTTCCCTTTCATTCTCTGGAGTCTGAAGCCACTAACTAAGCCAGAAAGAGGATGCCTTAAGCCCGCCCTGAGACAATCTGCAATACTCAGAGTGGAAACAGTTTTAAAAAATCATGGAAAGAGGGGAGAAAATTCCTTCTGTCTCCCATGAGCTGGGATATAAGCACAGAAACTCTTCCTTTACCTAGATTCAGACATAAATGGATACGCTGTCCTCACAGACACTCAGCGATGGCTGTTAGCTCCCTGCTTACTCAGCAGCTGCAGTCAGACACACGTGACCATCTAGGACAGTAGACAAGAGCCTGCACCACGCACCTGATGACTGACTGACTGGAAACCTGCAAGAGTTAGCAAGAGCAAAAGCTGCTTTACTTAGATCAACAAAATTGATAAACCATTGACCAAAGAACAAAAGGAAAATCAAATAGGAAGCAAATAACTGAAATAAGAAATGAGATTATCAATGCTACAACTGAAATTAAAAAGAATCATGACAGAATACTATGAAAATTTGTACTCTGATAAATTTGAACACCTGGGGAAATGAATCAATGTCTAGAAACAAATGACCTACCAAACCTAACACAAACTGAAGTAGAACAACTGAATAAACCCCTCACAAAAGAAGAGTTTGAAAAGATAATTTAAAAATTCCCAACTGTAAAGCCCCGTGGCCCAGATGGCTTCAATGGAGAATTCTACCAAACTTTTAGAGAAGAGTTAACACCGCTATTACTAAAGGTATTCTGGAGCGCAGAAAAAGATGGAATGCTCTCAAAATCATTCTGTGATGCCAGCATTGCCCTGATACCAAAACCAGATAAAGACAGCACAAAAAGGAAAATTATAGACCAATATCTCACTTGGCAAATTGGCATAGACCAATATCTCTCAGGAACCCAGATGCAAAAATCCTCAATGAAATACTAGCTAACAGAATTTAACAATTTAGCACAATATCAAAACACTGATTCGCCATGACCAATGGGAATGTGGAGATGGTTCACATTTTCTTTTTTTTTTATTTAATATAACTGAGTGAAAATGTACATTCCCATATAAATTTACATGCCCATCTATATGTGGCTTCCACTGCTCTCCCTGTCCGGTGACAGCACATTATTGCTCTCTGCTCCATACATGTCTCATCCTCCCAACAGCCTTCTTTCCCCTCCTCTCCACCCACTCTCCTTCCTCCAGCCAGAGGTCAGTAGGATGATATAATCAACCTCATAGATAAAACAAAAGACAAGAATCACTTGATTTTTATCAATTGATGAAGAAAAGGCATTTGGCAAAGCCCAACACCCATTCATGCTAAAAACTCTCAGCAAAATAGGAAGAGAAGGGAAATTCCTCAGCATAGTAAAGGCTAACTGTGGAAAGCCAAGAGCCAACATCACCCTGAAAGAGAGAGACAGAAATAACTCCCCCTGAGAATCGGAACCAGACAAAGATGACCATTGTCACTACTTTTCTTCAGCATAGTGCAGAAGGTTCTAGCCAGAGCAATCAGGCAAGATAAAGACAAAAAGCATGTTCCCTTGGTAAAGTAGAAGTAAAAGTATTTCTATTTGCAGATGATATGTTATTATGCACAAAAATCCACCAAAACAAAACAAAACAAAACCTACTGGAACTAATAGAACAGTTCCACAAAGTATCAGGATACAAGAGAAACATATATAAGTCAGTTGGATCCCATTGCACCAACAAAAAGACCATCAAAGAAGAAATCAACAATTCAATAACATTTAAATTACCCCTAAGAAGATAAAATATCCAGGAATAAATCTAACTTCAGACATTTAAAAAAAAAAAAAAAAACCTATGCAAATAAAATTACAAGATTCTACTGCAAGAAAGTAAAAGAGACCTACAAAAGTGGAGAAACCTACCTTACTCATGGATAAGAAGCCTTAACATTGTGAAAATACCTATTTTACCCAAAGCAATCTACATATACAATGCAATTGCAGTACAAATTCCAGTGTCATTTTTTAATGAGATGGAGAAACAAATCTCCACCTTTTTTTGGAAATGGAAGAAACCCTGGATAAGTAAAGCACTACTGAGGAAGAGGAACACAGCGGGAAACCTCACACTCCTAACCTTGAAATCTATTACACTTGAAAGGAGACATTCAAGACTCTGACAGACACATGAGAAAATGCGCAGGATCATTCACCATTAGAGAAATCCAAATCAAAACTACAATGAGATATAGTTTCACCCCAACAAGGCTGGCATTAATCCAAAAAACACAAAATATTCAGTTTTGGAGAGGTTATAGAGAGACTGGAACTCTTCTACACTGCTTGTGGAAATGTAAAATGGTATAACCACTTTGGCAATCAATTTACTGCTTTCTCAAAAAGCTGGAAATAGAAATACCATAGGATCCAGCAAGCGCACTTCTTGAAATATGTCCTAGAGAACTAATGGACGTCACAGAAACAGATACATGCATACCAATGTTTATCGCAGCACTGTCCACAATAGCAAAAAGATGGAATGAACCCATGTGCCCATCAACAGATAAATAGATAAACAAACTATGATATATTCACATAGTGGAATACTATGCAATGATAAAGAACAATGATGATTTTAGGAAACATGTCAAAACATGGAGTTCTGGAAAACATTACACTGAATAAAATTAGTCTCATTCAAAAGGACAAATACTGTATGAGACCAGTATTATAACAACTTAAAAAATGTTTAAGTGAAAAGGAAATAATCCTTGATGGCTACAAGGGTGGGGAAGAAGGGAGAGGAATACTGATAGATTAGACAGTAGATTGGAATTGGGTTGAGTGAAGGAAATGATAGTACACAGTAGAAAGGATGTTAGCACAACTGGACTACACCCAAAACTACAAGGCTTTCTAAAGACAACCCAACACTTAGAAGGACAGAGTATCAGGGGCAGGGGTCTTAGGACATCTAGGCTAATTGGCATAACTTTTTTTTTTTTTACAAAAATGTTCTGCTTCTTACTTTGGTGAATGGCATCTGATGTCTTAACAGCTAGCAAGTTGCCACCTATATAGCGTCAGTTGTTCCCAATCCACCTGGAGTAGAGGAGAATGAAGGACAGCAAAAACATGAGGAAAATACAAGCCCAGCAAACAGAGGGTGCCGTCTGATCAGAGACTACATCAACATGAGGCCAGAAGAACCAGGTGGTGCCTGGCCACCACCAAAGGCGATCCTGACGGGAAGCACAATAAAAAATTTCCGATGCAGCACGAGAAAAAGGGGAGAACAGATGTAGAACTCTATTTAAACAACAGCATTGAGATGGTCCAACAACATAGAGGGTCCCCTGGGAACATGTCCCCTAAACTCTCTGTTAGCCCAGAATTGAAGCCAGTACTGAAGCCAGCTCTTCAGACACTCATTGAACTGGACTATAAGACATAAAGTGACGCTGGTGAAGAATATGCTTCTTACCGTAAATATATACACAAGGCTGGCTGAGTAGCTCTTGTCCATAGGAGTGACGAGAGGGTGGAGAAGGTCAGGAACTGGTGGACTGGTACCAGCAGCACAGGGTAGAAAGGAGGAGTGTGCTGTCACTGGGTGTGTGGGCAGGATGGGGAGGACAGACAGAGTAGTATAGTGGTGTGTGCATGTGGTTTCTTTCATATGGCAAATTGATTAGGATTGTAAATTTTCACTGAAAGCAAAATAAAACCTTTTTTTAAAATAAAGAATGAGTGTCTACTAGACAGAATGAAATGGAAATTCTTAACAATAAAATAATTGGAACTTAAAATTAAGTAGTCGGTTTCAAAAGCAGATTACACGTAGCAAAGTTTATTCATAAGTTGAAAGAGAGATCAGTAGGCAGTGTCCTAGAGTGAAAAACACAGAGAGAGAAACATTCTGAAAGACAAAGAAAGAACACTGTGAAAGATTTAACACGCATTATCACTGGATTTCCAGTTCCTGCAGTAAGGCATTGTGTAGCAGTGGTAATTTTAGGCTATAATGGCTGATCATTTTCAAAACTGACAAAAGATTCAAGGCGCAGTCCCTAGAAGCACTATGGACCCCAAGCAGGTTAAATCAAAAAGTAAATAAACACTTGCACATAGTTTAACAAAATTGCTGGAAGTTACAAAGAGGACCATGTTTAAAGTCTTGAAAGAAAAATAGACACATTTGAAAGGAACAGTGGTGGAACTGAGAGCTGAATTCAGAAAAGAAATGATCTCAGCCTGAGGAAACAGAATGGCATCTCTAGAAGTGCCGAAAGGACATAATTGCCAACCCAGGTCCTTCATTTAGCAAAAAGAGTACCTAAAACAAGTAGGAAGTTTTTTAGACAAAGAGAAGCTGGAAGAATACATCGTCAGCAAGCCTAAAGGCACTGGTGAAAAAGAAGAGTCCCCAAACTGACAGAATGTCAATTGAGATGTTTCAACAAAATAATGCAGCACTGGAAGTGCTCATTTGTCTATGCCAAGAAATTTGAAAGACAGTAGCCTGGTCAATCAACTGGAAGAGATCCATATTTATGCCTACTCCCGAAAAAGATGATCCAACTGAATGTGATTTATTGAACACATCGGCAACATCACACACAAGTAAGATTTTGCTGAAGATTATTCAAAAGCAGTTGCAGCAATATATTGACCCAAACTGACAGAAATTCAAATAAGAATCAGAAGAGGATCTGGAACAAAGAATATCATTGCTGATGCCAGATGGATTTGAAACATCGGAAAGTTGTTTACTTGTGTTGTATTGATTATGCTAAGTTGTTTGACTGTGTGAACCATAACAAATCATGGAAAACATTGTGAAGAATGGGAATTTCAGATCACTTAAAGTGCTCGTAAGGAATCTGCACACAGATCAAAAAGCAATTGTTTAAACAGAACAAGGGGATACTGCAGGATTTAAAGTGTGTGTGAGAGTTGTATGCTTTCACCATACCTACTGAATCTGTAGGCTTAGCAAATAATTCCAGAAACTGGAATCTATGAAGAACAAGACATCAAAATTGGAGGAAGATGCGTTAATGCACTGTGTTATGCAACTGACACAATCTTGCTTGCTGAAAGTGAAGCGGATTTGAAGAACTTCCTTATGAAGATCAAAGACCACAGCCTTTACACCACAGACCACATCTCAGCAAAACAAAAATCCTCACAAACAGACCAATAACAGACATCATGATAAATGGAGAAAAGATTGAAGTTGTTAAGGATTTCAGTTTACTCGACTCTATAATCTACACTCACGGAAGCAGCAGATGCAATCAAGAGATGTATTGCGCTGGGAAAATCTGCTTCAAAAACTTCTTGAAGTGTTGAAAAGCAAGCATGATGTCACATTGAGGACTAAGATGTGCCTGACCTAAGACATGATGTTTCAATCACTTTTTATTCATGTGAAAGTTGGAAATGAATAAAGAAGACCAAAAAAATTGACGACTGTATGTTTTAGATTGCTATGTACGAGAATTGACACAACTTTTTTTTTTTGTATAACAGAAATGTAACACTGATGCATGCCACAACATAAGTGAACCTTGACAACATACTAAGTGAAATGAGTGAGTCACAAAAGGACACATTGTGTGATCCCGTCTACATGAAATATGTAGAACAGACCAGTGCATAAACCAAAGTGTCAGTGGTTACCAGGGATGTAATGGAGGGGGAAAATGAGAATCCACTGCCCAGGGGACACTGAGACTCTGTGTCAGGTAATGGGAAAATTCGGAAATGTATAGTGCTGATGGTCATAAAACATGATGAGTATCATTAATGTCACTGAACTGTACAGGTAAAATAATGTTGAAATAATTTTTGTTATATATATACTCTCTACAATAAAATAAATCAAATTTAAACATGTAGGATTAAACCAAGTGCTACTAATAATGCTGAAGTAGGAAGGGGTTGGTAGAATTCCAGTTTCCTTACATTGACCAAAAGGTGATAAAAAAAAAAACACTTATTATTTAGAGTAAAGCTAATCAGTCAAGGATTTATGCTGAAATCCCTAGGGTAATCATGATAATAATATGGAAGGTATGGTTACTAATAATCTAACAGAGAGACAAATGAAATCAAAAATAGAATCACACATATTTGATGAACTAGATCAGAGAAAACAAACCATTCATAAATTTAATCTGAAACACATCACTAAACGCTTCAATTAAAAGACTCCAAGTTTAAAAATAAAATAAAAATACATGCAATTTACAAGGCACACACCTTAAATACAAAGACCCAGAAAGATTAAAAGGGTGCAAATAATGTAACATAAAAGAAATAACCGAAACAAATGCTACAGCTGCCTTCAAGTTGGCTTCCCAACTCATGGTGACCTCAGCGTGTTAAAGATTAAAATTGCTCCGTAGAATTTTGTTGGAACATAATCTATCTTTATGGAAGCAGCTCACTAGATGTTTATTCTGTGAAATTGCTGGTATATACAAGGCAGCAGTCTGAGTTGGCAACACGTGGTAAACTGTACAACGTATAGCTATGCTAATAGCAAACAATGCTGAACTGAATGCAAGCAGCATTGCTAGAAACACATTTCATTATGATCAAAAGTCCAGTCCACTGGAAAGATAATTCTGAATTTTTGGTAGCGGCTAAATTTAAATTCTGTCAGAGCCATCAAGATGATTCCAACTCATAACATCCCTATGGGGCAGAGTAGAGCTGCTCCATAGAGATTCCAAGGGGTGCCTGGCAGATCTGAACTGTTGACCTTTTGGTTAGCAGCCATAGCACTTATCCATCAAGGTAAAAACTAAAGAACGAAAAGAGAAATAGGATGTGTCTTAAACCAATCACTGGTTTAAGAGAAGATTAAACACAGAAGCAAGGAAGCACAGAAAGGGGAAGAAAATGTCATGCTGTATGAAGATCATTAAGGAACTGAGGGAAGAGACACTGAAAAGAGACAAGGATCTTCCCCTAGAGCCACCAGAAGGAGCAAGGGGTCTCCCAGACCCGGTGCCCTGAGTGTGGACTTCGAGTTTCCCAAACTGTGAGAAAATTAATTTCTCTTCATTAAACCACTCACTTGTGGTATTTTTGTTACAGTGGCACTGAGAAACTAACAAAATAATAATAGTCATTATGAAATTTTCTTAGAATACAACACTACAAACAAATTCACAAAAGAACTGGAGTAATATTGTTCCTATGAGCCTTTGTTACGAAGTTGAGGGTGAGAATTCTGCAGCTGTTTATGGATTCAGGCAAACAAGAAAATAATTGTGGAAACTACAACAACAAGACCAGTGATGAGCAATAAATATATTTACCCATAGAACTAAATGAAATGTGGTGATTAAGAAAATGAACGTAAGTATAATAGGAAAGAATATTATTACACGCCAAGCCAAGTGCCGTCGAGTCGGATCCGACTCATGGCGTAGGCAAACAAATAAATGGACTATTCAGGAGGTCTTAAAATAGACCTGGATACACAGAAGAATTTAATATGCAATAGAAACGGGACTTTACACAAGTACACACAATAATGGACTTTTAGATACATGAGGTAGGGATAACTGAGAACTCTTGTCTGGAAGAAAGATAAAGCTGCATGCATAGACCACAGAAGACACCAACATGAAGACTGGCAGATCATGCACTGTGATGAAAACAAACAAAAGAAATCAAGCTATTACAGTGAATTATTTTATACTCTTAGAGTGGGGTCAGTGTAGCTCACTGTGAAGCAAAACACAGAAGTCATAAATGACAAGAGTGATAAAACCCTTTCTGGAGCAAGGGAGAAGGAAGAGCACTGAAGACACAAGGGAAAGACTAGTCCTAAAGGACTAACAGACTACAACTACCACAGCCTCCACCAGACTGTGGCCAGCGCAATCAAATGGTGTCTGCCTATCACTACCAACTGCTCTGTGACAGAGACCACAATAAATGGTCCTGGACAGAGCTGTAAAAAGAGTAGAACGAAATTCTAACTCACCAAAAAAAAAAAAGAAAGAAAGAAAAGACTAGGTTTTCTGGCCTGACAGAGACTGGAGAAATTGCAAGAGTATGGTCCCCAATACCATTTTAACTTATGAAAGAAATCACTCCTGATGCTCATCTTTCAGTCAAAGATAAGGCAAGCCCATAAAATAAAAGGAGACTAAAGGAGCACACCAGCCCAAGGGCATGGACTAGGAGATCACAGGGAAGCTGGTAATACAGAACTCAAGGTCAAGACGAGGACAGTGTCGACATACCGTGAGGTTGGCAACCAACGTCACAAATTAATATGTGTACTAAATGTTCAGTTAGAAGCTAGTTTGTTCTATAAACCTTCATCTGAAGTACAATAATGAATCAGAGAGAGACAAAAACAAAATTCATGAAAAAGAATTCACCAGTGGAGTCAAAAATAAACCAAACAAACATGAAAACTTTGGAAGAAAATATTTGCCATTTATAATGCAGTCAAAGAGCTAATACTCACATTGTATGAAGAGCTAAAGGACGTTTAGAAAGAAGAGACTAAAAGAGAGCAACACCATCAGCAATGCATTGTTCACAGCTTATGACTATATGATAGTAATCCTCAATCTTATTCACTGAAATAGAAATTTAAAATAAAAATATACTAACATACTGTCTTTTATCTATCAGATGTCAAAAGTTTGATAATATCCACTGTTAACAGAGCTCTGACTGACATAAACAAATATATTGCTTCTGGATTATAACTCAATATTGCTATTAGAAATAGCAATTTAACAATATTTATCAAAGTTATAATTGCATTAACTGGTCTTTGTTGCAGGCACATGAATATTATGCTATCACTGACAGTGTTGTACTTTAGGATATATCCTGAATTTTTTTTTCGAAATAATGAATACAATGTCATTTCTGACATAGATCACATGGTTGTCTGATACAAAATGGCCATTACCAGTCCATTTTGGCTTTGTTATGCCTCAGGTATAAATGTTCATGCATGCCACTTCATTTTTGACCATATTCAACTCTTCTAGGTTCATATGTTGTATAATCCATGTTCCAATCATTAGTGGATATGTGCACCAATTTCTTCTCATTTTTAGTTATGCCACATCAGCCAATAAAGGTCCTGAAAGCTTGACTTAATTCATGTCTTTAAGACTAACTCTACTTTGCAGAGGCAGTTCTTCCCCAGCCATATTTTGAGTGCTTTCCAATCTGAGGGACTAATCTTTCAGCACATCAGACAATGTTCCTCTGCTATTTATAAGGTTTTTACTACTAGCTCTCTTCAGCAGTAAATTGTTAAGTCCATCTTCCTAGTCTGTCTTAGTCTGGAAGTTCTGCTAGAATCGGTCTACCATGGGTGATCCTGCTGGTGTTCGAATACCAGTGGTGTAGTTTCCAACATCATAGCAACACACAAGCCTTCACAGTACAACAAACTGACAGACACATGAAGAAGACAAGTAAATATGACTATTATTCAGATTTACCCACCAACCACTAAGGCCAAAGGGCAAGAAATTGAAGAATTTTACCAACATCTGCAGTCTGAAATTGAGTGAACCTGCAATCACGATGCTTTGCTAATTACTGGTGATTGCAGTGCAAGAGTTGGAAACAAAGAAGGAGGATCAGTAGCTGGAAAATATGGCGTCAGTGACAGGAATGATGCCAGAGATCACATAATACAGCTTTGTAAGACAATGACTTCTTCATTGCAAATACCTTTGCACCAACATAAACCGTGACTATACATCTGGACCTTAACAACTGAAACACACAAGAATCAAATCAACTATATCTGTGGAAAGACAGATATAAAAGCTCAATATCACTATCTGAACAAGGCCATAGGCTGATTGAGGAACAGATCATCAGTCGCTGACATGCAAGTTCAAGGTGAAAGTGACGAAAGTTACAATGTCCATGAGAGCTGAGGTAAAGACTTGAGTATATTCCACCTGAATTTGGAGACCATCTCAAAAATAGATTTAACACATTGAACACTAATGAACAAAGATCAAATGACTTGTGGTATGACACCAAAGGCATCACAAGTGAGGAAAAGATCATTAAAAAGACAGGAAAGAAAGAAAATACCTGAACAGATGTCAGAAAAGACTAAAACTTGCGCTTGAACATCCAGTATTTAAAGAAAAAGAAGAAATAATAAAGTGAAAGAGTTGAACAGAAGATTTCCAAGGGTCATTCCAGAAAACAAAGTAAAGTATTACAATGTCATGTGCAAAGATCTGTAGATAGGGAAGAACACACTTAGAATTTCTGAAGCCAAAAAACCGAAGGAGAAATTCAAGCCTGAAGTTGCTGTATTGAAGAATCTTACGGTCAGAGTATTAAGTGATCTAGAAAGCATCACAATAATATAAAAGGAATGAATACACAGATCCACTATATAAAAATAACTTTTTTGACATTCAACCATTTCAGGAGGTAGCACATGATCAGGAACCAAAGGTACTGAAGGAAGTCCAAGCTGCACTTGAAGGCATTGGCAAAAAACAAGGCTCCATGAACTGAGGTAACATCAATTGTGATGTTTCAACAAATAAATAATATGCTGGAGCCATTCACTGGTCTATGCCAAGAAATCGTGGGAATTATCACACAATATCATTAATATCACATGCATGTAAAATTTTGAAGATCATTCAAAAACTGTTGCAGCAGTACGTTAACACAGAACTGCCGGAAATTTTAAACCAGATTCAGAAGAGGGCATAGAATGGAAGATCTTAGCTGAAAGCAGAGAATAACAAAGATGTTTACCTGTGTTTTAGTGACTACACTAAGACATTTGAGTGAGTTGATCATAACAAATTATGGATAACATTGCAAAGAATGAAAATTCCAGAACATCGATTGTTCTCATGAGGAACCTGTACATAGATCAAGACTCAGTCCCTTGAACAGAACAAGCCATACTGCATGGTTTAAAGTTAGGAATGGTGTATGCCAGGGTTATGTCCTTTCACTGTGCCTCTTCAGTCTGTATGCTGAAAGAATAATTTGAGCAGCTGTAATACGTGGAGAAGAATGCAACATCAGGATTGGAGGAAGACTCATTAGCAACCTCTAATGTGCAGCTGATACAATCTTGCTTGCTGGAAATAGGAGAACTTGAAAAATTTACAGATGGAGATCAAAGACCACAGCTTTCAGTATGGGTTACAACTTAACACAAAGAAAACAAAAAAATTCTCACAAACAGACCAATAAGCAACATCATGATAAATGGAGAAAAGACTGAAGTTGTCAAGAATTTAATTTTACTTGTATCTACAATCTACACTCATGGAAGCAGCAGTCAAGAAATCAACAGATGCTTTGTACTGGACAAATCTGCTGCAAAAGACCTCTTTAAAGGGTTAAAAAAAAAAAGCAAAGACGACACCTTGGAAACTAAGGTGTGCCTGACCCAAGCCGTGATGTTTTCAATCATCTCATCCATACGCAAGCTGGACATGGTATTTTCAATGATCTCACATGCAAATGCAAGCTGGACATGGTATTTTCAATGATCTCACATGCATATGCAAGCTGGACACTGAAACAGGAATACTGAAGAAGAACTGATGCCTTTGAATTTTGGTGAAGACTATTGACTATAATCCCTGGCAGTATAGTGGTTAAGTACTACTGCTGCTACCCCAAAGTTCAGCAGTGTGACTTCACCAAATGCTCCTCAGAAGCTGTGTAGGGAGGTTCTACTCTGCTCTATAAGGCCACTCTACAGCAATGGGTTTGAGTTTTTTTGTTTGTTTATGGACTGCCAGAAGAAAGAACAAAGTTGTCTTGCAAGAAGTATCACCAGAATGCTTCTTAGAAGGAAGAATGGTAAGACTCCAGCTCACATACTTTGGACCTCTTATCAGCAGGGTTCATTCCCTGGAGAAGAGCATCATGCCTGGCATGGTACGGCATCAGCAAAGGAGAAAAAGACCCCTGGTGAGATGAACTGACACAGTAGTTGCAACAGTGGCCTCAAACACAGCACGGATAATGAAGACTGAGCCTGATCCGGCAGCGTTTCCTTCTCTCTCTAAGGTAGAATAGACTCAATGTCACCTAACAACGGTATCAAAATTATATATACATGACTCCTTTATACAACAATGACATTTGTAGGACTTTGTTTCCATACAGTTGCTTATATGTGGAATTATATATGTGTAAGATTATTCATTGACATACTGTTTTGTAAGAGCAAAATACATGTGTCAAAATACATAAAGAGGAGTCTGGGTAAATAAACTGTCGTAATCAAAAATAATCTCTTTTGACTATGATGTAGAATGGTCTCCGAGAGATGTTGAGTTAAAAAAAGAAAAATGAAAAACTACTCATGGCCTAGTACATCTGGTATGCCAACACCATTGCGAGAGAAGAAAGAAACCTGGGATGGAAAAAAGGAGTGTGCCATCACCTTATAAGGATTACAACTAATATGTAACAATAGGTGTATAAATTTTGTATGAGAAATTAACTTGAGCTGTAAACTTTCACCTAAAGTACAACTTTAAAAAGATCATACACTACTGCATCCGAGTTGGGGGAAAAAACAAAAAAAAAAAACTTTTTTCTTTAGTATATCTCATGCAACACTAATACCATCTATTACCATCAAATCAATTCTGACCCACAGGAAGCCTGCTGGACAGAACTGTCCCATAGTGTTTCCAGGAAGCAGCTGGTGGATTCATATAACTAACCTTTTGCTTAGCAGCCAAGCTCTTAGTCGCTGTGCCACCAGGGCCCGTACTTACACAAAAACAAGTTATTGTTTAAGTGAAATTTAAAACTAACAAACAGTCCTGTTTCTTATTTGCTAAATCTCTCAGTGCTAGGAAGAATACACAAGTAACTTAAAACAGTGTTTAGTTGCGGGAGCTAAGAATGTGAAGTAAAATAAGACAACATTTCTTTTTATATGTTTTATACTTTTTGATTTAAGCCGTGTAACTGTATTACTAATTACTATAAATTAATACACATATAAATATATATCATGAACCCATTTTGGTCAAGTGGATTCTGACTCATAATGACCTTATAGGACAGAGTAGAACTGTGCCACAGGGTACTCAAGGAGCAGCTGGTGGATTTGAGCTATTGACCTTTTAGTTGGCAGCAGTAGCACTTAACCACTATGCCACCAGGGTTTCCAATATTTACATAGGTGAACTTTTAAGTATCGTGTCATTTATTTTTCGAATTCTTTTTTGTAGACTGCTTTTAGTAAAACCAGGCCACATTCCAACATCTTAAAATTTGAGAATATGTGTTCATAGTTCAGTGAAATCTGAAGGATTTTTTTTTTTTTTTAATATCTTCAAACATTATAACTCCCAGGCTTCTTTTTGTCCCATTACAGCAATGGAAAAAAGAAAAAAAATCCAACATCTGAAGTCTGAGATAGAGAACAAAAGTATCATAAACTGTCCGTTTTGAGAAGTCAGGCTCTGCCAGGTTTTTGAAATCTTCCCAGCTTTTTGACAGCTTCTCAGTTAACTCAGATGGTCAGATAGACATGTTGTCATAGCCAGCACTAGGTGCAGAAAAATATCAAAAGAGTACATGACACGGGACTTGATAGTGTGGAAGATCTCACATTCACACCTGGTAGTGAACAGGCAGACAGACCCACAGACACACACATGCAAACACACCCACAGACACACACATGCAAACACACCCACAGACACACACATGCAAACACACCCAAACGCAGGCACGCACATGCAGGTCAACCAATGCACAATAGTAATTCATTATTTTCTTGATGGCTGAGAACTGAGGTGCTTATTAGAATACAGTAAATGTAACACTACTAAAATGATGAGAGAAATTAAAAAAAATAAGTAACTGACTAGATACATCCATTCCTTTCTTCAAATAACACACCGTGAACTAGACAGTGATTTATTACATTTTGTGGTATGCGTATTTTCACTGCATTATTACTTTAAAACTAGTTTTCTCTCTTTTTAGATAGAAAAGATGACAAAATCATGATCTCAGCCTCCTTAACTTGTAAAAACATAGCTTGTAAGTCTAAATAAATGATTTGTTTTAGGGTTTCAGGGGTATATATCAGAAGACAGAATTTAATAAGAAAACAATTTCCAAGTAATTATAATTGCTTGGCAAAATTCTAGGGTAGTCAGTGTAGGGCTTTTCGTTGTCTGGTATTTGGAAAGTGGAGTTTATGAAAATATCTTCAGCCACAGTGCTAATCAGCTGAGAGCTTCCCACCACCAATGCTTAGTACAGCTAGCTCACATAGCCACAGATGTTCTCTGGCTAATGGTCAAATTCCACACGGTTTGTAAGTACCTGGATTAATCTAATAGCTCTCCCTAGTAGCCTTTCATCTGTTTTCAGAGATAGACAGCTTCTATTTAATTACAGTTTAGTTGGAAAATACATACACATTTCCTCCTAATCAGTAGGATTGTGGCATTCTTTGAAATTCCACCTAAAAGATATGATAAACAGTAACAGTTCATTAGTTTATAATGCTTTGCAATATACACTTTTATATTCTTTTTTTTTTTTTTAAAGATTTGGTTGTAACTTCTTTTGGAAAACAGAAGAATAAACCAGTTATCCTTTTGTTGTTATTGTTGCTAACTGCCTGTTCTTTAAAACCAAAACAACACCACAACACAGAGTATAAGTTCTATAATAGGACACTGGAATTTTTAGCTTAGTATGTAGATTTTTTTTTCTTCTTCTTTTTTTGTCTGAGATTATAATCAAAACAATGTTGGTTTTTCATAAAATTTCAGTCTCCATCATGATGTTATTTGCAAAGTTTTAAATGAGGACCATATGTTATTCCTAAACCTATTTAACACTGATAGCCAGATGTTGGAACAAATTACGAAGGACAACTCTACTTGCTTATCCTAACAGTTAAGCAGAGTGTTAATCACTTATCACCTCTCAAAATATGTCCTCTATCAGCTGCAAAAAGCAAACAAATGAAGAATACAAAATTATCTATCTTAAGTAACATTGATGACTTGGACTTACTATTTTTATCAATGTTAAAATGTAGCAAATTTTCTGAGAAATAAACAAAAATATGTTTTTAAAGTGTTTACAATGTTCAGATGAATTATTCCAACCAGTGCCTTGGTTACAATTATACCAAAGTCAGAAGGAAATTCACAATAGTTTCATTCTCACCTGCAGTTGCAATTTATCTGTAGACATACTTTGAATTCTGCAAAGTTAATAACAAGTCCCTTCATATTAAAAGCTTCTGCTAGCAGAGCCATGAAAAGTAGCTAAAACACATTAGACACCGTCTTTTTAAGCCAATGCCTGACATAGCTAACTCAACACAGAGCACCTCTGTGCTACCACTCCTTTCTCCACATTAACAAGTGGGTTCCCACACAACTGTAATTAAGTGCCATTGAAGCAGTATTGTTTGGGCAATAATGTACATTGTAGGGTGTATTTTTAAAGTAAGTAAACAAATGTGTTTCTACATGCCGTATTAACAGCTCTGGACAACTAATTCATACACAGTGTAATAATTTCAGATTAAAATACAAACACAGCCCTAACAGATACACTAAAAAAGAAAGAAAAACACATGAATAAATGAACAAGATATAAATTGCAATTTAGTGGAAAAATGTAAAATACTTTATTGCTTAAATAATCTTTCAATGATAATTGAATCAAGAAAGACCAATAATGTGTTGTACGTTTCTTTTTTACAAAATTTATGGTTTAATTATATGTGCCATAGTATAAAATATAAGAAAGTATATAGTGTCAATCCACATACGCTGAGATATTGAGAAGATATAGTGAAATGCTAAAAAAAATTCCAGAAACCAAAGTCCCCGAAGTCCTTTTTATCCAAAAAGGAATAAGGGACTAGTAGAAAACAAACAGAAGGAGGCTAAATTTAAATCTAACCTTATAGGTAACTATACTGAATATAAATACGATACTGCAGTTAAAAAGCAGAAACAATAAAGGTTAGATTACAAGTTATAAACAACTATATGTTGTCTTCTCCATATTTTTGTCAGTTTGTCATACTGTGGGTGTTTGCATGTTGCTGAGATGCTGGAAACTATGCCACCAATATTCAGACACCAGCAGGGTCAGCCATGGGAACAGGTTTCAATTGAGCTTCCAGACAAAGACAGACTAGGAGAAAGGACCAGTAGTCTACTTCTGAAAGCAATTAGCCAGTGAATAGCAGCAAAACAGCGTGAGAAAATGAGCATTCCTCTCCCCTCCCCCTCAGGTTGAAAGGTACTCAAAAGAGGGAGAAAAGCTACCTCCTGAAAATAAAGTAGATCTTAATGATGTGGATGGAGTCAAGCTTTCAGGGTCTTCATTTGCTGATGTGGCACGACTCAAAATCAAAGAAACAGCTGTAAACATCTGCTAATACTCAGAATATGGAATCTATGACATATGAATCTAGGAACATTAGAAATCATCAAAAATGAAACAGAATGCATAACTATAAATATCCTAGGCCTTAGTGAGATGGAAAAGACTGGCACTGGCCATTTTGAATCAGACAGTTACGTAGTCTACTATGTTGAGTGATAACTTGAAGAGGAATGGTGCTGCATTCATTGTCAGAAAGAACATTATTAGACCTATTCTGAAATGGAGTGTTGTCAGAGACAAGATAACATCCATATGCCTACAAGAAAAGCCAGTTAATACAACCGTTATTTAAATTTACACACCAAATACAAAGGCCAAAGATAAAGAAATTAAAGATTTTTACCAGCTTTTGTAGTCCAAAATTGATCAAACAAGCAATTAGGATGTATTAATAATTACTGGTGATTGGAATATAAAGAACAAGGATCAGTAGTTGGGAAGTATGGCCTTAGTGATAGAGATGATGTCAGAGATCCCACAATAATATTTCATAAGATCAACAAATTCCTCACTGCAAATACTTCTTTTCATCAATGTGAAAGTCACCTCTACACGTGGATTTTGCCAGATGGAATACACAGGAATCTAAGCAGCAACATCTGTGGAAAGAGACAATGGAAAAGCCCAATATCATCAGTCAGAACAAGACCAGTTGCTAACTGTGGCACAGAACATCAATTGCTGATATGCAGGTTCAAACTGAAACTGAAAAAAATTAGAACAAGTCCACAGAAGCCAAAGTAAACTTTGAGCGTACCCCATCTGATGTTAGAGACCGTCTCATGAACAGACTTGGCTCATTGAACACTAATGAACAAAGACCAGACAAGTTGTGGAATAGCATCAAAGATATTATATGTTAAGAAAGCAAGAGGTCATCAAAGGGATAAGAAAGAAAGAAAAGACCAAATTGGATTTCAAAAGAGACTCTGAAGCTTGCTCTTGAATATCAAGTCACTAAAGCAAAAGGAAGAAATTATGACGTAGAACTGAACAGAAGATTTCCAAGGGTGGCTAGAGATGACAAAGTAAATTATTATAATGCGTGTGCAAAATGCTAGAGATAGAAAATCAAAATAAAACAAACAAAAAAAAAACATGCTTTGCATTTCTGAAGTGAAAGAACTAAAGAAAAAATTCAAGTCTCGAGATGTAATAGTGAAGGATTCTATAAAGAAAATATTAAATGACAGAGGAGGCATCAAAAGAAACCAGAAGGAATATGCAGAGTCATTAAACCACAAAGAGTTGGTTGATGTTGAACCATTTCAAGAGGTAGCATATGATTAAGAACCTCTAGTACTGAAGAAAGAAGTCTCACCTGCGCTGAAGTTATTGGAGATAAACAAGTCTCCAGAAACTGATGGATCATCAGTTGAGATTGGATGCGGTGCTGGATGTGCTAACTCATCTCTGCTATGAAATTTGGAAGACAGCTACCTGGTCAACCAACTGGAAGAGATCTGTATTTGTGCCTACTTCTTAGAAAAATGATTCAAACAAATGTGAAAATTGTTGAACAATATCTTTAATATTACATGAAAGTAAAATTTTGCTAAAGACTATTCAAAAGCAACTGCAGCAGTGTATTGACAGAGATTGCCAGAAAATCAAGCCAAATTCAGAAGAGGACATGGAACCAGGGATGTAATTGCTGATGTCTGATGGATCTTGGCTGAAAGCAGGAAATTCCAGAAAGATGTTTACCTCTGTTTTATTAACTATGCTAAAGTATTTGACTGTGTGGATCACAACGAATTATGGATAACATTGAGAACAACAGGAATTCCAGAATACTTACCTGTGTTCATGAAGAATCCATATATAGAGCAAGAGACAATCATGTGAACAGAAAAAGAGGATGCTTTAAAGTCAGAAAAAGTATGTGCCATTTCAATCTGTATGCCAAGCAAGTAAGGTCAGACACTGGACTATACGAAGACTGACACGTCTGTTATGCAGCTGACACAAAATTGCTTGTGAATAATGAAGAGGACTTCAAGAACTTACTGATGAAAATCAGAGACCACTGCCTTCAATATGGGTTGGATGCACCTCAACGTTAAGAAAATAAAAATCTGGGGGGAAGAGTCAATATGGCGGACTAAGCCCACGTCTCCTTATATCCCTCTGGAAACCAAGACCTGAATTGACAATCAAACAGAGCCTTCTGATCACCTAATCAGCCTCAGGACATGGCACAGAGCTGTTAATTGGGACTTCACACCACCCAGCGAAAAACCTCCTCTCTTTGGCTGACTCCTGCTCCCTGCTAGCCCTGGCTCTCACGGACGGAAGGTAAACGCACCATTTTGACTTTTTTTCCTCGGTCTCGGCTGGCGGGCAGAGCTGGGCCTTGCCCGGCGCCTGGACTCAGACATGCTGCTGGGGGGATAGTCAGGCAAAATTTCCATACTCTGAGAGCCAGGCTCGGGACTCTGTTGATCTAGCCACTTTGAGCCTTTCATTTAGTAGCTGCCACAGCAGGGTTTGTGCGGACCTTTGCAGTCAGTATGCAGGACGCCATGTTGGTACCAAGATTTTAGCGGCACCTTGTTCTTAGCCTAGGAGCCAGCGCCTGCAAATAGGACAGCGCTTCTCTGACAGAAAAGTAGTGATTTTGCACAGTGCTGCCTACATTGGGGGCACTGAAACAGAAGCAGAGGAATCACTACCTCTCGGCACCTTTAGCCCCTCTGTCTGCTGCCTGTGTGGAGGATGCCATCTTGGGTACGGTGGCCGCAGCTGGACCTAATTCTTAGCTTGGGAGCCAGAGCCTGCCCACAGTAGAGCACTTTTCTATCACAAAACCAGTACTCCACGCAGTGGTGGCTAAGGCTAGGCCTTGTCAGCAGAGGCCAACAGGGCAGTAGCATTGCTGTATTCTGAACTAGTTTGTTATCATCTGGGGTTGGATATAGTGGTGCTTACTTTGTCAGATGAGAAGAGGGACGTCTACACCTGAAAACCTAACTGACTTGTGAACTGGTCAGATACCTTTTGCTTTACATTTGAAGACAGCCTAGAGAAACATTTGCAATCCATCCTCACAGTACCTCTTCCAGCCTCTATATACTCACATGAGACCCAAAAAGCAACAGACAATTGTGGCATACAAGCAATCACTCATGCCTTCAGAAGGCTGCCAAACAAAGCAACCAAGGAGTTTTCCAGAAGAAGAAACTTTTATGTAAGCATCAGGAAGTGAATACAAATTGATTATATACAGAGCCCTTCTAGACCTTATACAAAATACAACAGAACAAAGTGAAAAATTAAGCAAGTTGTTCGACCTGATGGAACACCAGTACTCTGAAATCCAACAGATCAAGTAGAAAATCAAAGACATAGAAACTTCCATGCAAAGCCAAGAAAACAGAATGGAACAAATGGAAAAAAGAATTTCTGACTTGGAAGACAGAGCTACTGATGCCAGCATCTATGAGCAGAAATCAGAAAAAAGAAACAAGAAAAATGAAGAAACATTAAGAAGCATGTGGGACTCTATTAAGAGGAACAACCTTCGATTAATTGGAGTCCCTGAACAGGGTGAGACATCTGAGAACACAGAGAGTAGCGTTGCTGAGCTGCTGAAACAAAACGTCCCAGAAATCATGAAGGAAGAGAATATAGACATCTCAGATGCATATCGTACGCCACCCAATATAGATCTCAAAAGAAAGACTCCAAGACATATTATAATCAAGCTTAACAAAATAAAACATAAGCAGAAACTCTTAAAGGCAGCAAGACTCAAGGCAAAGCTAACATTCAGAGGGAAACCCTGTAGGCTCTTGTCAGATTTCTCAGCAGAAACCATGCTGGCATGGAGACAGTGGCATGACACATTCAAAGTCTTGAAGGAGAAGAACTTCCAACCAAGAATTATATATCCTGCAAAACTATCTTTCAAATACGAAAATGAAATTAAGACATTCCCAGATAAACAGAAACTCAGAGACTTTGTAAAAACCTAACCCAAACTACATGAAATACTGAAAGAAGTTCTTGGCTTTGGCTTAGAAGAATGAAACCACTAACTATATATTTTAGAACGACACACAACTCAATACTCTACTCATTTAGGGAAGGTTCCAAAGTAAATCATAGCTTTGATATGGAAAGAAGCAATCCAGTGATCATCATGAAAACTATGGTGTCATTATAATAAAAAGAGGGATGTACTACAGTCGTTACAGTCCCTCCAAATGGAGAGGAAGATGACAAGACTGGTAGTAATTAAAATTGGGTTTATAAATGGTTTATTAAGGGGGTTCATAGGGGCAGCTGTAAAGCACAACAAAGATGTATCATACCATTTCAAGAAATTTAACACACGAGTCTCAACAACTATGAAACCAGCTCTGAAAAAGGTGAAAAATGAACTCACAAGAAAGAGTGTCCCAGAACAGACTAATAAGAACAACAGAGAAAACATCTACATAAAAATAAACATATCACAATGGCAGCAGTGAACACATACCTATCAATAATTACATTGAATGTGAATGGACTGAATGCTCCAGTAGAGAGACACTGAGTGTCATCTTGGATCAAAAGATACGACCGATCCATATGTTGTCTACAAGAAACTCACTTGAGACCTAAAGACAGGAAAAAACTGAATATTAAAGGATGGAAGAATATATATCAAGCTAACAATGAACAAAGAAGAGCATGGGTGGCAATTCTAGTCTCAGACAAAATCAATTTTAATGTCAAATCCACTATCATGGACAAAGAAGGTCACTATTTATTGCTGAAAGGTTCAGTACACAAGCAAGACTTAACTATATTAAATATTTATGCACCTAATGTCAGAGCACCTAAATATGTCGAAGAAACACCAACTACGCTAGAAAGAGAGTTAGAGGACTCCACAATAACAGTGGGAGAGTTTACACTCCACTCTCATTACTAGACAGATCATCTAGAAAAAAGCTCAGTAAAGATACAGAAGACCTCATTGACACAATTAACCAACTAAACCTCATTGATATATACAGAACTTTGCACCCATCAGCAGACAACTACACCTTCTTCTCCAGTGCACGTGGATCATTCTCCAGAATTGACCACGTCATAGGCCATAATGAAATGCTCAACAAAATTCATACCACTGAATTACTGCAAAGCATCTTCTCAGATCATAAAGCCATAAAAGTTGAAATCAATAGCAGAAAAAACAGAGATAGAAAGTGGAACTCTTGGAATCTGAACAACATCTTGCTCAAAAAAACATGGGTTACAGAGGAAATCAAGGATGAATTAAAGAAATTCATGGATTCCAATGAGAACAAAAACACTTCCTACCAGAACCTATGGGATACAGTCAAAGCAGTGCTCAGAGGTCTGTTTATCTCCATAAATGCACACATCTGGAAGGAAGAAAGAAACCAAATCAAGGAACTAACTCTACAGCTTGAACAAGTAGAAAGAGAACAACAGAGGAACCCCTCGGGCACCAGAATAAAGGAGATCACAAAGATTAGAGCAGAGCTAAATGAATTAGAGAATAGAAAAACAATTGAAAAAATTGAAAAGACCAAAAGCTGATTTCTTGAAAAGATCAACAAAATTGATAAACCACTGGCTAAACTTACTAAAGAAAAGCAGGAAAGGAAACAAATAACCCAAATTAGAAATGAGAGGGGAGTTGTCATCACAGATGCAACAGAAATAAAAAATGTCATAACAGAATACTATGAAAGACTGTACTCTAACAAATTTGAAAACCTAGGGGAAATGGACAAATTCCTTGATTCATACCACCTACCCAAATTATCACAACATGAGGCAGAACAACTTAATAAAGCCATCACAAAGGAAGAGATTGAAAAGGTCATCAAAACACTGCCAACCAAAAAACGTCCGGGCCCAGATGGCGTCACGGCAGAATTCTACCAAGCATTTAGAGAAGAGTTATCCCCAATACTACTGAGAATATTTCACAGTATAGAAAAGGATGGAGTACTCCCAAACTCATTCTATAAAGCTGGCATAACCCTGATACCTAAACCAGGGAAAGATCCAACAAAGACAGAGAACTACAGACCGATATCACTCATGAACCTAGATGCAAAAATCTTCAACAAAATTCTTGCCAAGAGAATACAACAACATATCAAGAAAATAATCCATCATGACCAAGTGGGATTCATACCAGGGATGCAAGGCTGGTTCAACATCAGGAAAACAATTAATGTGATAAATCACATAAATAACACAAAAGACAAGGATCACCTGATTTTGTCCATTGATGCCGAAAAGGCATTTGATAAAGTCCAACACCCATTCATGCTAAAAACTTAGCAAAATGGGCATAGACGGCAAATTCCTCAATGCAATAAAGGCCATTTATACAAAGCCAGTTGCCCACATCATCCCGAATGGAGAGAGACTGAAAGACTTTCCCTTGAGATCAGGAACTAGACAAGGATGCTCACTGTCATCTCTCCTGTTCAACATTGTGCTAGAAGTTCTAGCCAGAGCAATAAGACAAGACCAAGAAATAAAGGGCATCTGCATCAGCAACGAGGAAGTTAAAATCTCCCTGTTCGCAGATGATATGATTGTATATGCAGAGAACCCCAAGGAATCTATAAGTAAGCTACTTAAACTGATAGAAGAGTTCAGCAAAGTCTCAGGATACAAGATAAACATAAGTAAATCAGTAGGATTCCTTTATACCAACAAGGAGACTGTTAAGGAGGAAATTATCAAATCAATACCATTTACTATAGCCCCTAAGAAGATAAAGTACCTAGGAATTAATCTAACCAGAGAAACAACAGACCTTTACAAAGAGAACTACAAGCCCTTACTACAAGAAACTAAAAGAGACTTAGATAAATGGAAAAACCTACCCTGCTCATGGATAGGAAGACTTAACATTGTGAAAATGTCTATTTACCCAAAACAATTTATTTATGTAATGCAATCCCAATACAAGTTCCAGCATCATTTTTTAATGAGATGGAGAAACAAATCACCAATTTTGTTTGGAAAGGGAAGAAGCCCCGGATAAGGAAGGTACTACTAAAGAAGAAGAACGCACTGAGAGGCCTCCCATTACCCGACCTTAGAACATACTACACTGCCACAGTGGTCAAAACAGCCTGGTACTGGTACAAGAACAGACAGATGGATCAATGGAACAGAATTGAGACCCCAGAGATGACACCATCTGCCTATGAACAGTTGATATTCGACAAAGACCCTAAGACATTAAACTGGGGTAAAAATAGTATCTTCCACAAATAGTGCTGGCAAAATTGGTTATCCATCTGCAATAAACTGAATCAAGATCCATATCTTACACCTTATACAAAAACCAACTCCAACTGGATAAAAGACCTAAATATCAAACCTAAAACGATAAAGCTCATCGAAGAAAAGGTAGGAACAACAATGGAAGTTTTAATACACAATGAGGAGAGACTCCAAAATCTGTCAAAGAAACCTCAATCAACAGAAGAGAAAGTAGATAAATGGGAACTATTAAGAATCAAACACTTTTGCTCATCCAAAGACTTTACTAATAGAATTAAAAGAACACCCACAGAGTGGGAAAAAATATTTGGCAACTCTATGTCAGACTGACGCCTGATCTCCATAATCTATAAGATACTACAAAATATCAAGAAGAAGAAGATAAACCATCCAATTAAGCGATGGGCAAAGGAGATTAACAGACAGTTCTCTAAAGAGGAGATCCAGAGAACCAAAAAAACACACGCAGACATACTCACAATCATTAGTTATTAAAGAAATTCAAGTCAAAACTACAATGAGATACCATCTCATCCCAACAAGGTTGATCATGTTCCAAAAAACACAAAACAACAAGTGCTGGAGAGGCTGTGGAGAAAGTGGAACCCTCCTATACTGTTGGTGGGGTTGCAAAGTGTTCCAGCCTCTTTGGAAGGCAATCTGGCGCTTCCTTAAAAAAATGGATATTGATATACCATTTGACCCAGTAATTCCACTACTTGGAATATATCCTACAGATTCAAGGCCTTTCACACCAACGGACACATGCACCAGAATGTTTACCACAGCACGGATAGCAAAAAGATGGAATCAACCCAGATTCCCAACAATAGAAGAATGGATAGGTAAACTGTGGTACATATACTCAATGGAGCACTACGCAATGATAGGGAATAACGATGATTCCAGGAAACATCTCCTAACCTGGTTTCAACTGGAAGACATTATGTTGAGTGAAAGTAGTCAGTGACAAAAGGACAAGTACTGTATGAGACCTCTACGATAAGACCTCAAAAACAGACTTGTGTATAGAAGAAAAGACTCTTTGACAGCTGCAAGGGAGGGGAGGGAGGGAGAGTGGGGGGGGGTTAGTTTAGATAGTTACTAGAAATCTAGTTGGGAGAAAGTGGTGATAGTACACATTAGAAACAAGAACAACATTAAGTGGACTTCAGCATAACTTGAGTACTCCTTCCATCTTGACTCAGTACTGCTAGGATAGAGTAGCTGGGGCAGGGGGCGGGGGACCATGCTGTTAGGCGAATTCCAGGCCAATTGGCACAACTAGCGTTTTGCTAAGAGAACTCTCTGCACCTCACATTGGTGAGTGGCGTCTGGGGTCTTAAAAGCTGCCAAGCTGCCATCCAAGGATACAGCAAATGGTCCCAACTCAGCAGGAATGGATGCTCATCGAGGACCAAAATGACATGCAGTAAAGACAACCGAGAAGACAGAGAGACCCACAAGAGTGGGTGCCTACATCGACTTGGGACCGGAAGAACCGAATGGTGCCCAGCCACCACCAGTGATAGCCACGATGGAACTCACAGAGAGGAGTCTCACTGGCAACACAAGAATAAAAAGGGGTACATCATGAGATCTCCACTAAAAGACCTAAATTGATGGTCCAGTGGTTTTGGTGTTCCTCTGAGAGCATGGCCCACGGCCCTGATGCTGCCTTTTCCCATAAATTATAATAAAAGTCCACTCTTTTGACAGAAATGGATTGGACTTGGCAATGCAGAGTGACCATATATTGGAAGCACTTTGTGGTTCTATACATCTACAGGATATCATCTTGCTGACCTCTGGCTGGAAGAAGGGGAGTGGATGGACAGGAGGGGAAAGGAGGCTGTTGGGAGGATGAGACATGTATGGAGCAGAGAGGAATAGTGTGCAGTCACCGGACAGGGAGAGCAGTGGAAGCTGCATATAGGTGGGCATGTAAATTTATACGTGAATGTACATTTTCGCTCAGTTATGTTAAATAAAAAAGAAAAAGAAAAGAAAAATCCTCACAACTGGACTAGAAAAGCAAGATTATGATGAATGGAGAAAGGATTGAAGTTGACAGTGATTTCATTTACTTTGTTCCACAATCAATGCCCATGGAAGCAGTAATGAAGTAGTTAAAAGACACACTGCACTGGATAAATCTGCTGCACACAGTCCACAATATCAAAAAGAGAGAATCAACCTAGATGTCCATCAACAGGTGGATGGATAGACAACCTGTGGTACATATGCTCAATGGGACACTGTACAATGATAAAAAAAAAAAAATGATGATTTTAGGAAATAGCTCATAACCTGGTTTCAGTTGAAAGACATGCTGAGTGAAATCAGTCAGTGGTAGAAGAGCAAATATTGTATGGGCCCCCTGCTGTAAGGACTGAAAAATAGACTTATATACAGAAGAAAAGACTCTTTGACAGCTACAAGGGTGGTGAGGGAGGACATGGGTTGGTCATGGATTATATAGCTGACAGAAATTTGGTTAGGTGAAAGCAGTAACAGCACACAGTATAAAGCCGATCAACTTAACTGGACTTCTTCATAAACTGAAAACTCTTCAAATCTCAACCCAAAATTGCAAGGACAGAGTAGCAAGGGCAGGGTTTGGGGACCGTGCTCTTGGGGGACATCAAAGTCAATCAGCATAATTAGCCTATTGCTAAGAGAGTCTTCTGTGCCTCATACTGGTGAGTGGTATCTAGGGTCTTAAAAGCTAGCTAGCTGCCATCTGAGGTACACCAAATGGTCCCAACTCAGCCGAAACAGATGATCACTGAGAACAACAAAGACGTGAGGAAAAAGGAGCCCAGGAGACAGAAGGATTCATGGGAGACTGTATCAACGTGTGACCACAAGAACCAGATAGTGCCCAGCCACCACCAAAGACAACTGTGATGAGGCATACGATATTGAGGTCTGTGGCAACATGATAAAAAGAGGGGTGTAGCTCAAGAACTCTACTAAAAGACCAAAACTGATGGCCCAATGGCCCAAGGGACCCTCTGGAAGCACGGTCCCTAAACCTGCTGCTGCCCCTCTCTATAAATCACAACTCAGGTCAACTCTTCAGACAAAAAGGGGCTAGACTCAGGGATACAATACGACCATATGATGTGTGTACTTTATGGTTCTATGCATTTATAAGAAGCCATCTTACTGGTCTCTTTCTAGATGAGATAGGAGATGGTAGAAAGGAGGGGGCAGGAGCTTGTTAAGAGGATACAAGTATAAATGAAAAGGAGGAGTGTGCTGTCACGGGGTAAGGAGAGCAGACGGAGCTAGAGATAGGATGGTATGCAAAATTGATTTGGGTTATATACCTTCACTTAATCACAATAAGATAGAAAAACAGTCTGCTGCAAAAGACCTCTTTAAAATGTTGAACCGTAAAGATGTCAACTTAAAAACTAAGGTGTCCTGGAACCAAGCCATGGTATTGTCATTAGTATCATATGAATGCAAAATCTGGACAAAGAATCAGGAAGATGAAAGAACTGACACCTTTGAATTGTGCTGTTGGAGAAAAATATGCCATGGACTGCCAAAAGAACAAAAAGATTGAGCCTCGAAGAAGTATAAGAAGAGTGCTCCTTGAAAACCAAGGTGGGGATACTGTGTCTTACATGCTTTGGACATGTTGTCAGTATCTACTCAGAACCAAAAGGCACATTTTTCACCAGTATTATTTTATGTCTTGTACTTCAATCTAACCTTTGTCTAAAGTGTTGACTTTAGGAATGGTTTTAGTTCTTGTTTAAGTGTGGGAGCCGTATCTTCTGAGGTCCCCCTACTTTCAGTTAGATGATCAAATCTGGCCTTTTTATGTGAATTTGAGTTCTGCATAGTACTTGTCTCCTTCTCCATGCAGAACTCTCTGTTGTGTTTCCTTTCAGGGAGATCTTTGGTGGTAGCCACACTGTCTAGTTATTTTGTTCTCATGCTGCTGTAGTCTCTGCTTTATGTGGCCCTTTCTGTCTCTTAGCTTTATATTTTCCTTTTGTCTTTGGTGTTCTTCTCTCTCCTTTGCTCCAGGTATGTTGAGACCAACTGATGCATCTTAGATGTCCGTCTGCTAGCTTTTTAAGACCCCGGACAACAGTCACCAAAGTGGGATGCAGAACAATTTCTTAACAAACTTTGTCCTGTGAATTGATCTAGATGTCCCCCTGAAACCATGGTCCCAAGACCTCCATGCCTGCCGCTCTATTCCCCAAAGTGTTTGGTTGTATTTGGGGAATTTCTTCATTTGGGGTTTAATCCAGCTGTTCTTACTTCTCCTGTATTGTGTGTCATCTTTTCTTTCACTGGATTGTATTTTGAGTCTCTCTCTTTTGACATGTAGAAAAGAGAAGTGAACAGAGAAGAGAAGGATCTCCTATCACCAAGAAACACGGGCTTGAAGTCAGCATGTCATTTTGACCCAGGTTCCCTGAACCGAGAAGTACCTAGACCAGATAGATTTATAATAATGACCTTCCCCCAGAACCAACACACAGAGAGAAAGACTTCCTCTGGAGCTAGAACCTTGAATTTGGACTTCTTGCCTCATGAACTGTGAGAGAATAAATTCCTTTGTTAAAGCCATCCATGTGCGATGTTTCTGTTACACAAGCATTAGATAATGACACCACCCATTAAAAAATTAGATATAAAAATTAAAGTCATCTGTAGAATATATTCCGGATCAAGTGGGTTCATTGGTGAATTCTACCAAAAGTTTAAGCATCAAATAATAATAATAAGGAAAAACCTCATAGACTCTTTTAGATGGGATTCATCTTAAGATGAGATCATCATTATCCTAACAATGAAACCAAGCAAGGAAATCACAAAATAAGAATACTGTAGAACATACTCATCAATATATATAAAATATTCTTAATAATAGCAAAATCAACCCAGCAATTATTGAAAAGAATGATGTATCACTACAAAGTTGCTTATATATCACATGACTATATTTGAAAATCAATCTACCTAATTAGCTATGTTAGCAGATATATATACTCACCTCATTGCATGTAAAAAGAGATTTGACAACATTCAACTTGAGCATATGATTAAGAGAAAAAGTCTAACAAAACTGGAAATAGAGGAAGATGTACTTCTACATGATAATAGACATCTACAAGAAAACTAGAAATAAATTATATTTCAAATTTTCATCACTTCCCCCTTTTAATATATGAAACAAGGCAAGGATGTCCTAACTATCTGATGGGCTTTCTAAGGACCACCTGACAGATTTGAACTGCTAACGTTTTGACTAGCCCACTACACACCTGGGTTTCCTTTCATCATTTATTTTAAAGAAGAAGTAGAACTGACTGCATTCACAGAAGCCACAATGATAAATGTAGAACACCCTAAGGAATTTATAAAACAACCAAGAAACTAAACAAGCAAATTTAGCAAAAGGAAAGAGGAAGATACTACATGAGAATCTAAAATTAACAGTACTTCTACATACTAGCAGCATTAAAAAAAAAAGTAAAAATGAACAGTATTTTAAATAGTAATAAAATGATTGGTTAGAAATTAATTTAATAAAAAAATATATGAAACTTGTAGGTTGGGAATCAAAAAATACTGCTCAGAGAGAAGATAAATGAACTAAACAGCAACATGGAGGAATTTCAAAAACATTATGCTAAGTAAGTGAATCCAGACATAACTGACTACATGGTATATGAATTTGTTCTTAGAGATTCTAGCATAAAGCATACCAATACTTTTCTAGGGCAAAGGGCAAGAGGTAGATTGATTGCAAACCAGACTGAGGGGATTTTAGGATGTGACAGCAGCTTTCTATATCATGAGTATGGCAGTACTTATATCAATAATTTGCCAATTCATACAAATGCACACCTACAATCTAGAAAGCTAGAAAAAAAAGTGGAAAAATAGCCACTTCTATTTTTAAAATACAGCTTGACAAGGAAAAAAAATCAGTTCCAACAAGATAGTTCCCAATAAAAACTTAGAAATTCTATTTTCAACAGCATAATCCTCCTACTCAAAAAAATTATAAAAACTCAAGGACCAATCACCTGAGAGAGAAGAGAGATGATGTATCAGGATCCTGACATGTTATGTTACTTTTCCCCTTGAAAAATTTGCATATTCATGAGTTATATGACAGGAGAGGCTGAGAACCTAAGCCTAAAGTGTTTGCTAAGTGGAAGAATTGTTGAGATGATTTTTCAGCAGCTTTGCAGGACTTGAGAGAGAAAATAATAATAATAATTCAAGGCTACCAAGACAGAAAGAGATCATAGGTAGAACCTGATAGTCTGAGCTATTTATCTCTTTTTAAGCAGTATAGGCCCAGATAAGAAAAGTCAGGTTGGAAACGACTGCTACCACACACATAGGTAAGACAGAGAGACTTCTGGTGATAACCTTGGAGTCATGCAGCTAGTTACAAAAAAATAGGTAGAATATATTTTTAAATTCTAATTATTTAAAGGAAGTGGACAGCTTCCAACAGCAGACTAAAAGTGAAGGGAAGACTTTTTCAAAAACTGTGACTGGAAATTGTAAAAATTGTGCACTTGTGGCTCTCTGGTGGTAGGGTGTTCAGATAAATGAAAATGAAGACCCACAGCAAGAATAAACCTTACTTGTTCAACACGTGAAACGTCAGATTCAGAACTGGACAAACATCTGAAAATTTGAAACCAGAAATGTCAGCAGAAAAAAGCAGAAGGTCTAGGCCCCAAATCTCAGTATAAAATCTGCCTAAACTCACGTCTAAAGCCAGTGCCAGTAGGAAGATAGAGCTGAAAGGACCAATAACTGTGACTTTGCTACTTTTAAAAAAAATGTTGTGATTAAATGAAAATATACAATCCAAGTCAAATTTGTATATCTGCCTCTCTGCAGCTCTATCTGCTCTCCCTACCCTGCTACAGCACATTCTTCCTTTCCACTCTTTACTTCTAGTCCTCCTAAAGTCTGCTACTTTTTAATGACTGAAATTCAACATTGCACACAGTCCAGGCAGCAGACATCTGAGACCTTACAGATTTGATATGTCACAGAACATACATAGGACCCCAGAATAGAGGAGAATTAACAGGGAAACCATAGGTAGAGCTATTCACGAATACAAGTGTGATTTCCACCCAAATCTGTGACTGACTATGAAGTTAACACAGACCTATTGAAGAATCCTTGACGATTGAGCTGAAAAAAAAAAAAAAATTAAAGAAAGATAAAAAAGAAAACAGCTGCTAGCACCCTAAAATATGCCAGAAATATCGACAGCTGCATACCTAGGGGTCATGAGAGAGAGATAAAGTTTAGTATTTGAGTTCAGGCAAGTTAGTGGCCTGTGAGAACTAAAAGAACAGCCATCAGGAGAACACAACAGAATCCAGAGTTGGTACAATGTATTGTCTACAATGCCCGCTTTTCAAGCCCAAATTATAAGGCATGCAAAGAAACATACGTGTTGTCTGTACTTAGGAAAAACAGTTGGTGAATAAAAATTGTGCCTCAGTGAGTCTAGACAAAAACCTTAAAACTGCTGTTTTAAAAAAGTAAAAGGAAATATGTTGAAAAATGAAGAAAAATATAGTATCAATGAGTAAAAGAAAGCAAGCCTCACCACTGAAGTAAAATCTCTATAATATTTAAATTCTAGATCTGATAAAAAAAAAATGACTGACAATAAAAATTTCCTGTGTGAGATCAATGGAAAATATAAGTACCCAAGGTGGAAATCAGTATTTTTGAAGCTAGAGATCACCAATATGAAAATAATTTAAAAAAAACTGTAGAAAACCTAACAGAAGACCCTCAGTAACTATAATTATCAAGCAGTTAAAATACATTTATTGGGATTTTTGAAGAAGAGTGAAATAGGAGCAGAAAGAAGAAACTGTGGTAAAAAAAAGTGGTAAATATGGTAGAAAAACTAATGTATATGTGTGAAAAATGCAGCTTACCCCAACAATGATGAAAACAAATAAAATGGCTCCTAGGTTTTAGCATAAATGTGGAAAGCAATAAATAACAACAGAGTCTTAAAAACAATGAGTACAACGATACTTTACACGTAGGAGAAAAATGTTTGACTTCATGGCTAACTAGAGAGACCAAAAATTTGTAAATAAGACAGATAGTGTTAAATAAAACAAAAAAAAAAAGGTTGTCCTACAGCCTGGAGGTTCCTACACTTGCTGCTAGTTCAGACCTGAAACCAGTACTGAGGTTGGTGGCTATGGTTTGTATCACCTTAAGGCCCTATGTTAGAGCTTCTAGCATTGATCCTACTGTTCTATCTATGAACTTTGTAGTTCTTGGCTTTTTACTTAGGTCTTCGATCGATTTTGAATAAGTTTTTTTATACAGTTTGAGGTTTGTGTCTTCTTTTATTTTGATGCAGATGGACATTCAGTTTTGGCAGTATTGTTTGTTAAAAAGACTGTCTTTTTCGGATTTTAGGATTTGTTAAAAATCAGATGACCAAAGATGGGTGGATCAATGTTTCTTAAGCTGAAAGAACTGAAGAAAAATTTCAAGGGTCAAGTTGCAATTCTGAAGAATCTTATGGGCAAAATACTAAATGATGCAGGGAGCATAAGGGAACATGCAAGGAATACACAGAGTCACTGTACCAAAAAGAATTGGTCAATGTTTAACCATTTCAGGAGATGGCATGTGATTAAGAACAGAAGGTAATGAAGCAAGAAGTCTTACCTTCACTGAAAGCATTAGTGAAAAGTAAGTTTCCAGGAATTGCTGAAATACCAATTGAAATATTTCAACAAACAGATGCAACACTGCAAGCACTCACTCATCTTTGCCAAGAAAATTGGAAGAAAACTATCTAGCCAACTCACTGGAAGGGATCCATATTTACATCCACTCAAAGTAGAATGAAAACACAAACCATAAAAGTTATTGAACAATGTCACTAATATCACATGCATGTAAAATTATGTTGAAGATGCTTCAAAAACAGTTGCAGGAGTACATCAACAGGGAAGAGTCAGAAATTTAGGTTGAATTCAGAAAGCATCTGGAACAAGGGATATCACTGCTGATGTCAGTTGGATCCTGGATGAAAGCAGAGAACACAAGAAAGATGTTTACCTGGATCATATCGACTATTCAAAGGCATTCAACTGTGTGGATAATAACAATTTACAGACAACATTGTGAAGAATGGTAATTTCAGAACATTTATTTGTGCTCACAGGGAATCTATACATAGACCAAGGGAAAATTATTCAGACAGAAAAGGTGGCTACTGTGTGGTTCAAAAATCAGGAAGGACATGTGTCAGGGTTTCATTCTTTCGCCATACTTGTTTAATCTGTATGATGAGCAAATAAGCCCCAAACCTGGACAATATGAAAAGGAACACAGGATTAGGATTAGAAGCAGACTCATTAACAATCTGTTATACACAGACGGAAAATCTTGTTTGTTGAAAGTGAAGAGCACTTGAAGTACTTACTGATGAAGATCAAATTCTTCTGCACCAATTACATCTCAGCATAAAGAAAACAAAAATTCTCACCAAGAGACCAGTAAGGTAAATCTACTGTAAAAGACCTCTGCAAAGTGTTTAAAAGCAAAGGTGTCTACTTTGAGAGCTAAGGCACACCTGATCCGAGCCATGATATTTTTATACACCTCATAAACATTTAAAGCTGGACAATGAAGAAGGAAGACTGATAAAAGTTGATGACTCTGAATTATTTTATTGACAAAAATATTGGATATATTTAATCTCTTCTTTGAATTTCCAGAAGAATGAACAAGTTCTGTCTTGGAAGAAGTACAGCCTGAGTGCTCATTGAAAGTGAGGATGACAAATGTCATCTCATGTACTGTGGATGTGTTTTCTGGAACTTCCAGTCCCTAGAGAAGGGGATCATGCTTTGTAAGGAAGAGCATTAGGGAAACAGTAGAAGATATTCAAGAAGATGGATTGACTCAATCTTGGAACAACTGGCGAAATTGTTCCAATTCTGGAACAAACATGGTGAAGATTTTTAGATTGGCTCAGAATCAAGCAGTGTTTAGTTCTGCTGTATATAGGATTACTATGAAGTAGAATCAATTTGGCAGCATCTAACAACAACTACAGTATATCTAGATCTAAAAATCTACTTTCTCTGATAGCAGTATGGCCAAGTGCCATCGACTGATAGCAGTATAACTATTCCAATTTTATTTTGTCTGAAATTGTATTTTGTTTCCAACTTTTTTACTTTTCTTTTGGGATCTATCTTGTGTGGAGTTCTATGAGCATCTTGGATAGGTATTTTCTCACCTTTCATGATATCAGGGAAGTTTTCTGTCAACAAATCTTCAACAATTTTCTCAGTAGTTCCTGTTATCTTCCCTCTTCTGGTTCTCCAATCACTCATTGATTATTCCTCTTGATAAAGCCCCACATAATTCTTTGTTTCTTGATTCTTTTTTGATTCTTTCATCTGATTTTTCCTTAAATATGTTGATGGCACATGATCTGTCTTCAGTGTCACTAATTCGGCTTTTCATTGACTATTCCATTCCCTTGATTTTCTATTAATTTGTCTAATTTTGTGATTTTTATTATTAATTTTCTGAATTTCTAACTCCTGCTACTGTATGGTTTCTTGCATCCTGTTCATTTTTTCATTAACTGTTGAGTTTTGCCTCATCACCTTCCTGATCTCTTGAAAAGCTCTAAATATTAATCTTTTATATTCTACCCCTGATAATTCCAGGAAGTTATCAGCCTCTGAAAAATTTGTATCTTTATTTCGGAAGATGTCTGAAGTCATTGTGATCTGCCCCTTTAGGTGATTCGAAATTGACTGTTGTCTCTGAGCTATCAGCAAGTTATATTTACTTATTTTATGTTTGCTTAAGAAATCCTGGTGGCAGTAGGTTTGCCAGTCAAGCCAACTGCCATTGCAGTAGGTTTATGCAGACTAAAAAGACCTTCAGGCAGTTAGATGATGCAATTATATGATGAGTTACCTGTGCTGTCTCTGTCATAACATCTGAAAGTCATGTTTTCCTATATTTTGTCCAATTTTGTAGTTTCTTTTTAATGTGTGTGTGTGTGTGTGTGTGTGTGTGTGTTGTGCCTGTACAATAAATCCAAGCTCTCTTTATTCCATCTTTACTGGAATTACAGTAATAAAACTACAATTATAAAACTTCTGTTTTTCAGAACAATTTGTATTATACCAACAAATCCATAAATTTTCATCTGAGTTTTCAAAAAGTAATGTTATGTTTTTCTAATGATAACAACCTCACATATATTAATTACATTGATTTGGTAACATAAGCGTGTGAAACCAAGAACTAGGTTGAAGTTAAATCTACCCCTCACTAAATTTCCATAACCCTAATTGTACAGCTACAGAAAATGTATTACAAAGTTACCATTACAGAACAAAAACTGAATGAAACAAAGAATGAAGGGGAAAGGGACATTAGAAAAGCAAATTCGGTCAGTAAGTAACAGGATCAGAAACACCTAAGATGAATGTTAGCACATGAGTTTTGCTATCACAGTGGTTTTACATATCCTAATTTCTAATTTGAAGGAGACTAGACCACCATCTAGTGGGATAAAAAAGCTTGTCAATTAGCCTAATTCAGCATCCTATGCCTCCAGAGGAAAACAGTAAAATGTTGCTCAGGTTTTTTATCCTTTATCTAAAAATTTTAGTTTAAATTTAAGATATTAGTATAACTTAGAATTTTTAACAATTTTATATATTTTCAAAAAGTCTAAATATCTTAATCTCACATAACCTTTTTGAACTAGTAGGGTAGAAATTCATAATATTATGTCACACCAAGGTTTGCACACCTGGATTAGCTATACTGATTACTGAGTAAGTGACTAGAACAAACGAGTTTGATACTGGGAGGAAAATTCTCTCTATCACAACATAAATGAATGAAGTTTCTAAAAGAGAATACTACTGACACTGCTTCTAGATTTTAATGACAGTCGGTTTCCAGAATATCCATATTTCCAATTTGGGAAACTTTTGTGATCTTTTTTAACTTGCAATCTTGATAGGAATTATTAAAATTGTTACAGGTAAATGAAAAACATCTTTCAAATTTATTATTTTACATATCAATTTTAAAGAGTAAAATGACAGAAACAAATCACACAGATCCCCTGCCTAATGATAAACCTGCATGAAAAAAATAGATTTTTAATTGTATCATTTTCCAGTAAGTATTAGAAAACTTCCAGCTTTTGGTATCTCTAGTGAAAGCACAGGATATCTAAATGCCTCTTTGATTTTGTGATGTGCATTTATTTAGAAGCTGCATTAACCTTATTTTGCTAAGAAACCATTTGGTCCCATTTATTCACTTACGATTTTTGTTAAGTGGAAAAGTTAGATACAAAAAAAAAAAAAAACCTACCCAATCACCTAACTTCTAGTTTCATTTCATTACTTCAAGAACATGTTTTTATATCTATTACCTAAAAGGAAACCCTGCTGCTGTAGTCATTAAGTGCTATGTCTGCTAGCCAAAAGCTCAGGAGTTTGAATCCACCAGGTGTTACTTGGAAACCCTGTGGAGCATTTCTGCTCTGCCTGTAGGGTCACTATACATTGGATTTGACCCGATGGTACCGGGTTTGGCTTTTTTAGTTATTACCTAAAACAGTGATTAGAAGGAATGATACTGTGGTAAATGGTTACAGAGTTGGCTTGAGAATTATAGAACACTAAAACAGACTCTCTATCCAAACTGACTCTATGTCATTGTGTTAAGCCTTTTAACTCTTAAGAACGTAGAGTTTTCCTCTTCAGGCAAAGACTGGGCTATAAGAAATAAAATGATCCTGGTGAAGAATGTGCTTCTTGGCTTAAGTAGATGCATAAGACTAACTGGTCAGCTCCTTTGCCAGAGGTGAGACGAGAGGGACAGGGGGACAGGAGGTGGTTGAGTGGACAACGGAAACAGAGTAAAAGGAGGAATGTGTTGTCACAGTGTGGGGAGAGCAGGTAGACACACAGCCGTGTGTGTGCCAATTGTTGTATAACAAATTGGCATGGATTGTAAACTTTGACTTAAAGCATAAGAAAACATTTTTTTTTAATTAAAAATGTAGAGTTTTCAAATGAAAAACCAGTGATTACCCAGATGTGATGAGACTAAAGTTTTCCAGGAGATAGCCACTATATAACTGTTGTGGATGGCTTTTTGTTATTTTGAGATTTTGCTATCAATGGTGGATTTTGAGGGCAGCTATTTAGAGAATATTACCAGGAGTAAGCAAAAGAACCATTCTCTTGTTGGTCTAAACCCATTCCATCTGGTGAAAGCACAGGGTAGTTGGAGGACTTTCTTGGTTTCAAAAAACAATACAGGCATTTAAGAAGTGTCGAAGTATTCGATTTATCCTACTCCTGACTGAATCCATAATTCTTTTGCACTAATACTGTGTTACTGTAACTGCTGTTCAATCCAAAATTAATATAGAGTTGGAGAGAAAAGGCAGAATTGTGTCCCTACACAATGGCATAGCTAGGGTTGGCATCACCCAGCCTATTACAGGTATCACATCCCTGTAATAATTACCAGACTATTGTAGCTACGACACTAGAGAATTTAACAAAATCAGGACTATGAAAACACCAGCCATGCAAAAACTGCACATGCTTGTAGTATGTACAAAGGAAACAACATGATTTGAGGGCCCTTGTAATAGGGCAATAGTGACAACTGTGATTGGAGTCCATTAGAAGTCTTAAAAATAAATTAGCATAGAGTTTTAGTTTGGTAAGTACATTGATACATGTAAGCTGGGCTTATGAAAAACATTTTTGTTGTTAAAGCTAACTACAGTGATATTCTATAAAAATAATGAATGCTAAAACACTAAACAAAAATTTTATAGATAGCTATTTTGGTGTCTTTTCCTCTGACAGTCACGTGGTACAGTCTGCACCCCATGCAACTTTTTAGTAACCCCACTTTCCCCTACCCACTATTTGCTCTAAAATGCACTACAAAGAAATACAAGGAAAAAAAAATGGAGAAGATATTTCATTGACACTAAAATTAAAATAAGTATCAACTTCATACATCAAATCCCAGAAAATATGAATTGTTCACAATGCAATTAGAATAAGTGTCAGAGAACATTTTGAATTCGTCTAATAACTACCTTTGAACACACTAAAGAAAGTAAGTATAAAATTTTAACAGATACCACTTACACAGCCTTGAGAAGTTTTTGGATTACACAATTTCCACTCACCTGAATGAAAGAAAACATGATCACCATGACTCACAATATAAGAGCAATCGAATGGCATAAAATAAAGACTGGTGTGTCTAAAGGACAAAATAACAGAGAAAGAAATTATAATTTCAAAATGTAGAACAAAACACAAGCAGAATTGACATCCTCAAAATAAAATCAGTAATAGTAGGACCTGAAAAAAAAAGCTCTCAGAATACTGAAGAAAAGACAAAAAATCATGGTAGTTAAATATTTTTGAAAAGTTCTAAGTACTAGAAAAATTTGTGATTAAATATTTTTTGTAAATTTGAAACAGTAAAGGACTTTTAGTGGTATGACACAAGAGGTAGAATCAAAGTGAAATAGGCAAATGTGACTACGTATAAATTTAAAACCTCTACTTCTGCCCTTCGGATTTGTTAGTCTTTCAGGGAGGACCTTTCTGCTGCTCTACTCTTACTAAGCCAACTGCCTTCTTGCTTCTTCGTTTCTGCAGGTCCACGCTTTTCCTGAATCCTCATGACAAAGGCCCAGGTCTAGGTCTGGTCAAGAAGGGCAGAGTGTTGACGTATCATAGAGCTGGTAACCAATGCCCCCAAATAATATGTGTACTAAATGTTTAACGAGAAGCTAGTTGTTAACAAGATGTGTGCATTTGTGTGTTTCTGAACCTACAATATGGTTACTTTCGATCTCCCACAAGGTCAGTCATCAGCTCCAGGAGTGATAAATTATATATTTTTCTCTAGTTTACATTTAAACTCTGTAACAGAATCTAGCCACAAATCGGGTAGTCAAAAAATACTAGTTAGAAGAACAAAAAAATACAAATATACACCTGCAGAGACACATGTGGAAGGACATCAACAAATTTTAAATGGCATTTTCTTTGAGTGACACAATCTGATGCGATTACATGTTTTCTTCTCCATAACTTTCCATACTGCTCAATTTTCTTTTTTCTTTCTTTTTTTTTTTTTAATTATGATTGAGTGAAAGTTTACAATACAATTCAAATTTGCATGCCTACCTATCTGCAGCTCCCTCTACTCTGCTTTCCCGGTGACAGCACACTCTTCCTTTCCATTCCATACATGTCATACCCTCTTAACAATCTCCTGTCCCCTCCTCTCCACTCTCTCCACCCTTTCCACTCCCCTCTAGTAAGAGGCCAGTAGGATGACATCCTACAGATGCATAGAACCATAAAGTACACACACAATATGTTCACTTTGTGTCCCTGAGTCCAATCCATTCCTATCCAAAGAGTTGACCTCAGTAATGATCTATGATCAGGGGTAGCATCAGCTCTAGGGGCCATACTCCCAGTGGATTCCCCCAGGACCATCAGTTGCGGTCTTTTAGTGAAGTTCTTAGGTTGCACCCCTTTTTTTCTCATGTTGCCTCTGGGAGTGAACATTGTGAGCCCCATCACATCTGTCGTCAGTGGTGGCCAGGCACCATCTGGTTCTTACAGTCACATGTTGATAGTTACGGATTCATGTGGCTGTTTCTGTCTTCTGGGTGATCATTTGTTCCAGCTGAGTTGGGACCATTTGGTGTACCTCAGATGGCAGCTTGCTAGCTTTTAAGACCCCAGACGCCACTCACCAATATGGGCTGCAGAAGACTCTCTTAACAACAAGCTGGTTATGTCAATTGGCCTTGATACCCCCTGAGAGCATGGTCCCCAGACCCTTGCCCCTGCTGCTCTATCCTTGCAATACTGAGTTAAAATTGGAAGAGTTTTCAGGATATGTTTAAGTCCAGTTAACTTGATCTTCTTTCTAATGTGTGCTGTCACTGATTTCACTCCACCAAATTTCTATCAACTATCTAATCTACAACCAGCCTTCTCCCTCTCTGCCTCCCTCCCCTCCCTTGCAGCCATCAAACAGTCTTTTCTTCTGTACCTGAGTCTGTTTCTAAGTCTTAAACTATGGGTCTAATACAATATTTGTCCTTGTGTTGCTGACTGATTTCACTCAACATAACATCTTCCAGTTGAAACCAGGTTATAAGATGCTTCCTAAAATCATCACTGTTCTTTATCGTTGTGGAGTATTCCATCAAGTATACCATAGTTTGTCCATTCATCTGTTGTTGGACATCTGGGTTGACCTCGTTGTTTTGGGATTGTGGACTGTACTGCAGTAAACATTTGTGTGTGTGTATCTGTTCATGTGACTTCCCTTGATTCTGTAGGATATATTCCAAGCAGTGGGATTACTAGGTCAAACGGTATGTATATTTCCAGCTTTTTAAGGAAGCAACAGATTGCTTTCCAAAGAGGCTGTACCATTTTGCAATCCCACTAGCAGTGTGGAGAGTTCCAAATTCTCCACAGTTCCTCCAGCATTTGTTGTTTTGTATTTTTTGGATCATGACCAACCTTGTTGGGATGAGATGCTATCTCTAGTTTTGATTTGGATTTCTTTAATAGCTAATGATAGTGAGCATTTCCACATGTGTCTTTTGGCTGCCTGGATATCCTCATTAGAGAAGTGTCTGTCCATCTCCTTTGCCCAGTGCTTAATTGGGTTATTTATCCTTTTCTTGTTGATATTTTGCAGTACTTTGTATATTACAAAGGTCAGACATCTGTCTGACATATAGTTGCCAAATATTTTGTCTCATTCTGAAGGTGGTCTTTTAATTCTTTTGATTAAAGTCTTTGGATTAGTAGAAGTGTTTCTTAGTCAATTTGCTTTTTAACAAGCTAGTAAATCATATTTTACAATCACAAACACAGTAAAAACATTTAGAAATCTCAATATCACCTTTCTTAGTTTTTAATCCATACAGTTTTCACAAATAAAAAAGTTAACACATAGAAAGTATGCATGCACATATGTTTTGAAAATATTTGAAGCCATGATAGATGCAGTTATAGTTCACAATCCATGCATACATAAAGACCAAGGATATTAGTAGAGTGCTTTTACTATCCTACGAAAAGCCAAGTTAAACTGAAGTCCAGAGGAAAGTGACAGAGAGTAACAGAGTCTTTTGCTGCTGATTCTATTCAGCTACAAAAATCAAATCCACGTGGCTGATTTCCTCCCTTGGAACCTGTATTTGAGAGTCAATATCCCCATTTGCTTTTTTTTTTTTTTAAAAAAAAAGATACAATAAACAACTTCAACATGTAATGTATTGGCCCTGATTCATAACTCCCTTGATAAGGAAAAAAAAGAGAAAAATTATGTATTTTTAAATGGTGTCTTTTCTGAAGATCTGAAAGCATCATTTCTGTTTTAGAGACCCTGGGTATCCTAGTGAATTTATTAATCTTTCTTTTTACTGGAAGAGAAAGACACAATTTATATTCAACAACTAGCCTGCCTCCCCCAAGAGTCCTGGTTTTGTAAAACCTGTGTTTTACACATTTCACAGGTGTTAAGAGGCTCTTAGATATGACAAGCACTGCATTTGTGTTCCTATGACAGTGTGGCGAGGAAGTGTTGAAGGTGCCAGCACCTGCAGAGCATCGCTGAGTCAATTGCCCCTGCCCCAAACCTGCTATTCCTCTCACAGCTTCTGCCAGGCTCACTGGTGCAGCGCTGATGGCACAGGGCCAGTGAACTGGACCTGTTCTTTGCAGCAAGTGCAGTCCTAGCAGAAAGCACAGGACATGGCTTCAGACCCAGGTTGGACAGATTCAGAAACTGACGTGTGTGTAGTGTTCTTCTGGTGGCCTGTACCCAGCTGCAAGGCACAGGTGTTTCTTGGTGCTCTTCTGCCTCTGTGGAATCATGAGTGGGACAACCTGGCTACACATGCTCTCCAAACACCACATATTCTTTTCTGTCTCCTGAATGACTTCAGCTGGAGTCTTGCTTTGGATTCAGTACAGTAGGCTGGCTTAGACAAGAGCCACCCTGCACTCCTCATCTTCCTCTGGCTGCTCACTGCAGCATGAGTATAGAGATCACCACGGTGCTCACCCCTACTCTACCCTGCCTTACCCTGGCACCGGCCAGCCCTGTGCCCTCAACAGCAGAGCAGGGTCGGCTTCCTGGCTGGACTCCTGACTGCTCCTGTGACATGCAGAGGGCAGCCTTCTTTAATCTTCCCTCCCTGGATAGGAGCCCAATGAGAGCCACAGGGAAGAGGTGAAGGTGGGTTATCTGTGTGGCTTTACTTTATTCTGGCTCTATTTATGTGTCAATATATTTGTCCCCCAAATCAAGCCTAGTCCATTACATCTCCAGACATTACATTATTATCTGGGAAATGAAACGATGGAAAATTATACTGCACTTTGAAAAATGTCTGAAAACCTAATTAGCATGAGATTAGTATTAGGAAGGCCAACAAGAATGCTAATAAATATTGCAAACGATCCAGAACAGGCATGAGGCTAAAGCTTAAAAATTGTAATATCACGCTGTTTAAGACTCCGTGTCAAGATCCTTAACCAGGAGAAAGTGCAGCATGTGCTCGTCCCGAATGCCCACCACAGGGTTGCAAACGGTGGAAGGCTTCCCAAAGTGCCGGTGCTGGGCATTCAGGCTTCGGAGCAGAAATATGTCCAGCCCGCATTCCTGCAGGAAGCAGGGGTTCTGTAGGCACAGAAATTGAGAGGCAGTGACCTGGCATTAGGCCTGCACAATCTGTTCAAGGGACTTGTCAGCTGGTATGGAGCCTCTGTGAGAGAGCAGAGAATGCTCACAGATCCTCTTCTGCAGCCTTTGAGATTCCCATCGATTCTGAGGGATTTGTGCCAGGTCTGGTGACCAGAGGGAGGGCAGAAGGCTGTGTCTTTCCATTTCTGCACCTACACAAAGGATTCATGTCACAGTGTTGAGGACCTACATTTTTTATACAGAAGTGAGCTGTTGGGGTATTTACAAGGGGTAATTCACCTCTCGGCTATCTGCCAGGCCCATCCTACTGGATGACTTAGTTGTCAGTTAGCCAGCATCAAGGCACGAGGGAAGGAAAAGCAAAATGTACAAAAAACAAGACCTAAGTTAAAGAGAAAATCGCAACGTCAGAAGATAATAATTTAGACAGAATTTCTACGATGCAAGTTGAACTAGCATTTTAAAAGAGCATACATGTGATTCTTGGCATCACTTTGCTATGTTACTGTGGCTAAGAAACTCAGAAAGAGTTTAAAAATATGACTCTGGAAAAGGTGATGAAGGATGTATTAGCCGGTCAATGACCCTTGTCACCACAATGTGGAAGATGTTCCAGAAACAAAAGCAAAGGTTGTGCTTTAATCTGCTATTGTCTCTTGCATAAGTAAAGCCTTTTGACATCTCTCAGTAAATAAGAGCAGGTGTGTAATTTTGCAACAAATATACAACTTTCACGAACTTTCATTATGTATGGTAGGATAAATAAATGACAAAGACGTGATGAGCCAAACACTGCTTTGAGTAGCTAGCTTTATGAAGTACAGACTGTACCTATTATGTGCACGTTGCATTATGGTCTCATAAACAAGAGAGACCAATTATTGAGTTAGTTAATAATCAATGCATTCTGACTGTACTGTTTTCCCCCTTGATAATAATGGATGAATAAGCTCATGAGTTTATTTTGAAAGCTTGCTGTATGCTAGGCAAAATTCACTCACCCATCATTTACAATGTATGATTTCTATTTTCTGGATGAAGAAGTTGAAGCTGTATATTCATTCAGTCTAAACAAGCACATCCAAAAGAATGAAAAGATGTCAAAGGCATATTGTTGAATCAAGTAGCAAAATATACAAGAAGTATAGTCTTATTTTATCAACAAACCCGGTATGATCCCTCCAAAACAAACCCACTGCTGTTGAGTCAATTCCAACTCATAATAATCCTACAGAGTCTCCAAGGCATTGCCTGGTGGATTTGAACTGCTGATCTTCTGGTTAGCAGCCACAGCTCTTAATCACTATGCCACCCGGATCCCCATAGTATGATAGTTTATGTATTAAAAATGTGAACTTTCTTTATTTCTTCTACTTTCTTCTCTCCCCTTGGAGAATAAAATGTAGGAGGAAAGGCTTTTAAAATACTTTCAATAATATTTTCTCTGCCATTTATTTATTTTAGCATCCTTCCACAAAAAGATAGATGTGAAAACACAAAATGTATCAAGTCTAAGGGACAAAGTGCCACAAAGAGGTTACTGATGCAAACAATGAACAGAGTAAGAGGTACACAGTCACTCAAAATTAGGGAGCTGTTGGATTTTTTCTGTCTGTGAAGTCAGACCAGGTAGCAGGATGTGCAGATGTTTCCCTACATTTTCTTCAGTGTTGTTCAGGTTGTTCCTGTGTCATGTTTTTCTGCTTTCAAAGCCTTTAACAAACTTCTGCATGATTCCCTGATAGTTTGGGAAGGAAAAGAGTACTGAGACTTTTTGTAACCTCAGTAGAAGTTTTAGGTCTTAGACACAGTCTGGTGAAGTTGGGTTCACTAGGCGCGGCCAGTCTAGTTCAGGTCATGTGCAGACCCATATAACAACATGGTTACACCTCTCTACGACAAACAGGCGGGCTGCTATCCTTCTGAAATATTCCCTAGGACGACAGCTTTTATCTGAGCCCATGTTAGTCATGACTGCTTTGAGGGTGAATACACTGCTCTCCAGCCCACAGAGTTTGGACAGAAAACAATCTCCTGGTTTCTCCCTTGATACTCGGTGAGATTGTTACTGGCACAAGTATATTTTGAGTTACCAAAGCAAAGGGCAGAAATACAAGAAATGTTTATAAAAATTCTGAAATCTTGGGTGGAAATTCTTAGTGCAAATGCCTTTGAAGATAACAGGAGATAGAAGCCAATCTTCTAGACGATTCAGAGTCAAACTATTTTCAGAAATGCCATTGAAAGGTTGTGCAAGCCACAGCCAGGGCCACAGTGAATTCAAAGCTGTCTAAATAGCGGGCTTAGGCCTTCTGGGAGACAGAATTGGCCTTTTCTCGTCAGCTCACATGGGTTGCAGTTTGCTGGGGTTTAAGAGGGCTTGGAGAAAAAAAAACAGTTCCTGAGAGCAAGAGTTAAAACTCTGAACTGTTTCTGTATTCGCAGTTTATACTCCTGAAGTCCAATCATTCCACTCAATACAAGGTTCATATTTAAAATGTTTCTTTAGAGTCTTTCTGACTTAACAAATTTCCTCTTGGATACTGTGCTTTACACATTAAAGTGAATTTTTTCAACATTTCATTCCTTGTATTTTCAATTCAATATATCTGGTGGAACACACAAACATGTTAATTCCAAAGAATGATACACAGAAAAAAAAATTGGATTATGAATGTTGATATTACCATAAGGGAGAAATCAAGTCAGATATTTTAAGAAATCACTGGGCCAGCAGCTCTTCATTCTAAAATTTAACTGAGAAGTGGAAAGGATTGCTGGTGAGAAGACTATTAGCCCCTGGTGCCCACTAGTTCACGGTCATAACTGCAGAAAGTCAAGTTGGTGTCCCTTTTAATAAGATCTCCTATTTATCTGACACTTTTTAAAGAGCTTTCTAAAGGCTTCAGGTGCATTGTTTTATAGGACAGATGGTATGATACTCATTTTATGTATGACAAAAAATTAGAGAAAGGAAAAATGAATTGATTTACCTATATTCCTTCATGAAGTTTCTTAATGAGACTCAGGATGAAAATATAAGCCTTTTGAAAATAGAATCTTGTACTTTTCTCTAGGTCAGTGTTCTTCTAAATTACTTGACTGGGACTTATATTAAAAGGGACTTTTTGTATGTGTTCTAATAATAATACATACTTACACAACTAAAAATGCATTCCATTTTAACTGTCCTCTCTCCTTCCCACTGCAGCTCTCCCCTCACTCCCTTTCCTTCTCCCTTCTTCCCTTCCATCCTCTAAGAACCCACACCCAAGCACTATAATTTCAGGATTAATAGACCCTCTGAAGCCCTGTCATAGCTCCTTTTAGGAACCCCACACAAAAAGATCCTATACTGCTATCATCACCACTTTTCATAAATGGAAACTGACTTTCTGAGAAGTTCAGTAGCTTGTTATAGGTCAGTTAGTAAGTGCCAAAGATGGATTAAACCCAAATCTACTAGACATTAAAATACTATTTCCACTTAACAACTCAGAGTCTTATGAATCAGTACCTTAAGCAAGATTGCTCAAAGCTATACTTAATAACAGTAGGCCTTCATGTTACTGTAACAAAAGCATAAAGGTCAAAGACTGCAGCCTTTAGAATGGGTTATCCCCAAATGTGAAGACATGAAAATGCTTACAACTGGTCCCGCAAACAATATTGTAACAACATTGAAAAAATTGAAGTTGTCAAGGATTTTATTCTACTTGGATCAACAATCAATACCAAGACATTCAGCAGTAAAGAAATCAAACAACATACTGCCCTGGGCAAATGTTCAGCAAAATATCTTTGAGGTGCGAAAAATAAACATGTCACTTTGATGGCAAAGGTGCATCTAACTCAACTACTGTATCTCTAGTCACCTCATGTGTATGCAAACTCTGAATGATGAAGCTGAAAGAGAGAAAAACTGATCCATTGCAATTTTGTTGTCGGCCAAGGACACTCAATGTATCAAGCACTGCTAGAACAAATTGGTCTTAGAAGAAATACAACTAGAAGCAAGGAGGGGAGATTTTGTTTTGTTTATTGTGGACACATCATAAGGAAAGACCAGCTCCTAGGAAGTCAAGCCAGCCAAAGTGCTGTCAAGTCGGATCTGACTCATGGCAACCCTGGAGGTCCAGGGTAGAACTGACGCCCTGAGTATTCAAGGAGCACCTGGTGGATTGGAACTGCTGACCTTGTGGTTAGCAGTGGTAGCACTTAACCCACTACAACTCCTAGGAAAGGAAACCATAGCTAGGAAAGTGGAGGGTCCGCAAAGGTGAGGGAGGCCTCAGTGAGATGGACTGACACCATGGCCGAAACCATGGATTCAGACAGATCGGTGATCATGCAGATGGTGCAGAATCAGCAATAGTTTGCTCCTTTATACACAAAGTCACCATGAAATGGGACTAACTTAATGGCTAGTAACAATGACCCAAGGAATATTTACATAGACCTAAAAAAAATGTATCCATTAAAGGTAGACTGCTACAATACTAGTCACTTGATTGCTTTAATTAATTTTATCTTCACTGATGTTTAGAACTAGTCCCCCACTGGCAATGGGATTTTGCTTTGACAACTCCTTTGTAAGTCAGTTCTGACATAAGTCAGTGCCTCTTTTTTTTTATTATTGTTGTCTTTTATTGACAATATCTTCATAAGTTCAACCTTTTTTGTCTTTGGGGGTTGGAAACATTGTATATAAACTTGCAGATATATTATAATACATATATATGTACACCAGCGGGAACCCTGGTAATGTAGTGGTTAAGTTTTACCTCTGCCAACCAGAAGATCAGCAGCTCAGATCTGCCGAGTGCTCCTTGGAAACTCTATGGGGCAGTTATGCTCTGTCCTATAGGATCGCTATGAGTCAGAATCGACTCAATGGTAGTGAGCTTTTGTTTATACAGACATAAAAAAAAATACATCAGTTGTGAAAATTTACTCTGAAAATGAGTTTGACAATGTTGGTACTTTGTCACCTATGGTAATAACTCCACTTGTAAAAGTTTTTTAATCATCTGGGTTACCCCTGGGCGTGGAGATAGTGTTTCTCATCAGGAAATAAGTGACAGTTGTCTGGATCCTCCTTTTCTTTGTTTTTGTATCTCACAGAAGCATCTCACTGCCTCATTGACTTTAGCAAAGCAGTCCATGTTTTCAAGCAACTGAAATCCCTGATACAGTTTAGAAGAAACTCCAGCTAATTCTTTCACTTTAAATCACAATATTGAACATCTGCAAATGAACATTTGAGTATAACATCAGCAAATTACACACTGCGACACTGTATGTATTATGTGTTACTAACAATAAGCATACAAAGAAACAAACGATTGTGAGAGCTGGTTGGTCATAACCTGAGTGCATAGTAAGTGGGGACAACCTGTATGTAAATTCCCGTCTTACCTACATGTGCCCATTAGCAATTGTTCCAACAATTTTTCCATGAGAAGCATAAATACATTTCAAACTCGACAACATTTAAATGTTGGGAAGCTTTTTGAAAGAATTATTCATGTCTGGGGTATGCCATTGCAAAGACCACTGTTAAAAAATTTAGGATAGATCGGGGGCGGAGTCAAGATGGCCGACTAAGCCCACGTCTCCTTCTATCCCTCTGGAAACCAAGACCTGAATTGACAATCAAACAGAGCCTTCTGAGCACCTAATCAGCCTCAGGACACGGCACAAAGCCGTTAATTGGGACTTCATACCACTCAGCGAAAAACCTCCTCTCTTTCGCTGACTCCCACTCCTGGCTAGCCCCGGCTCTCACGGACGGAAGGTAAACGCACCATTTTGACTTTTTTTTTCCTCAGTCTTGGCTGGCGGGCGGAGCTGGGCCTTGCCTGGCGGCTGGACTCAGATGCACTGCTGGGGGGATAGGCAGGCGGAATTCCCATATTCTGAGAGCCAGGCTCGAGACTCTGTTAATCTAGACACTTTGAGCCTTTCGTTTTGTAGCTGCCTCAGCGGGGTTTGTGCAGAACTCCCTGGTCAGGGTGGGGGACGCCATGTTGGTACCAAGATTTTAGCGGGACCTCGTTCTTAGCCTGGGAGCCAGTGCCTGCAAACGGGACACCGCTTCTCCGTCAGAAAAGTAGTGATTTTGCACAGTGCTGCCTACGTTGGGGGCCCTGCAACAGAAGCAGAGGAATCACTACCTCTCGGCACCTTTAGCCCCTCTATCTGCTGCCTGTGTGGAGGACGCCATCTTGGATACGGTGGCCGCAGCTGGCCCTAATTCTTAGCTTGGGAGCCAGAGCCTGACCACAGGAGAGTGCTTTTCTATCACAAAACCAGTACTCCACGCAGTGGTGGCTAAGGCTAGGTCCTGTCAGCAGAGGCCACCAGGGCAGTAGCAGGGCTGTATTCTGAACTAGTTTGTTATCCTCTGGGGTGGGATATAGTGGCACTTACTTCGTCAGATGAGAAGAGGGACCTCTACACCTGAAAACTTAACTGACTTGTGAACCGGTCAGATACCTTTTGCTTTACATTTGAAGACAGCCTAGAGAAACATTTGCAATCCATCCTCACAGTACCTCTTCCAGCCTCTATATACTCACATGGAACCCAAAAAGCAAGAGACAATTATGGCATACAAGCAATCACTCATGGCTTCAGAAGGCTCCCAAACAAAGCAACCAAGGAGTTTTCCAGAAGAAGAAACTTTTATGAAAGAATCAGGAAGTGAATACAAATTGATTATATACAGAGCCCTTCTAGACCTTATACAAAATGCAGCAGAACAAAATGAAAAATTAAGCAAGTTGTTTGACCAGATGGAACACCAGTACTCTGAAATCCAACAGATCAAGAAGAAAATCAAAGACATAGAAACTTCCATGCAAAGCCAAGAAAACAGAATGGAACAAATGGAAAAAAGAATTTCTGACTTGGAAGACAGAGCTACTGATGCCAGTGTCTATGAGCAGAAATCAGAAAAAAGAAGCAAGAAAAATGAAGAAATATTAAGAAGCATGTGGGACTCTATTAAGAGGAACAACCTTTGATTAATCAGAGTCCCTGAACAGGGTGAGACATCTGAGAACACAGAGAGTATCGTTGCTGAGCTGCTGAAAGAAAACTTCCCAGAAATCATGAAGGAAGAGAATATAGACATCTCAGATGCATATCGTACGCCACCCAATACAGATCTCAAAAGAAAGACTCCAAGACATATTATAATCAAGCTTAACAAAATGAAACACAAGCAGCAACTCTTAAAGGCAGCAAGACTCAAGGCAAAGCTAACATTCAGAGGGAAACTCTGGAGGCTCTCGTCAGATTTCTCAGCAGAAATCATACTGGCATGGAGACAGTGGCACAACACATTCAAAGTCTTGAAGGAGAAGAACTTCCAACCAAGAATTATATATCCTGCAAAACTGTCTTTCAAATACGAAAATGAAATTACGACATTCCCAGATAAACAGAAACTCAGAGACTTTGTAAAAACCAAACACACACTACAAGAAATACTGAAAGAAGTTCTTGGCTTTGGCTTAGAAGAACGAAACCACTAACTATATATTTTAGAACGACACACTACTCAATACTCATTTAGGGAAGGCTCCAAAGTAAATCACAGCTTTGATTTGGAAAGCAGCAATCCAGTGATCATCATGAAAACTATGGTGTCATCATAATAAAAGAGGGATGTACTACAGTCGTTATAGTCCTTCCAGATGGAGAGGAAGATGACAAAACTGGTAGTAATTAAAATTGGGTTTATAAACGGTTTATTAAGGGGGTTCATAGGGGCAGCTGTAAAGCACAACAAAGATGTATTATACCATTTCCAGAAATCTAACACACGAGTCTCAACAATTATAAAACCAGCTCTGAAAAAGGTGAAAAATCAACTCACAAAAAAGAGTGTCTCAGAACAGACTAATAAGAACAATAGAGAAAACATCAACATAAAAACAAACATATCACGATGGCAGCAGTGAACACATACCTATCAATAATTACATTGAATGTGAATGGACTGAATGCTCCAGTAAAGAGACACCGAGTGTCATCTTGGATCAAAAGACACGACCGATCCATATGTTGTCTACAAGAAACTCACTTGAGACCTAAAGACAGGAACAAACTGAAAATTAAAGGATGGAGGAATATATATCAAGCTAACAATGAACAAAGAAGAGCAGGGGTGGCAATTCTAATCTGAGACAAAATCAATTTTAATGTCAAATCAACCATCGTGGACAAAGATGGACACTATATATTGCTGAAAGGTTCAGTACACAAGCAAGACTTAACTATATTAAACATTTATGCACCTAATATCAGAGCACCTAAATATGTCGAAGAAACACTGACTATGCTCAAAAGAGAGTTAGATGACTCCACAATAATAGTGGGAGACTTTAACACTCTAATCTCAGACAAAATCAATTTTAATGTCAAATCCACCATTGTGGACAAAGATGGACACTATATATTGCTGAAAGGTTCAGTACCCAAGCAAAACTTAACTATATTAAATATTTATGCAACTAATGTCAGAGAACCTAAATATGTCAAAGAAACACTGACTACGCTCGAAAGAGAGTTAGATGACTCCACAGTAATAGTGGGAGACTTTAACACTCCACTCTCATTACTAGACAGATCATCTAGAAAAAAGCTCAGTAAAGATACAGAAGACCTCATTGACACAATTAACCAACTAAACCTCATTGATATACACAGAACATTCCACCCATCAGCAGACAACTGCACCTTCTTCTCCAGTGCACATGTAACATTCTCCAGAGTTGACCACGTGATAGGTCATAATGCAATGCTCAACAAAATCCATACCATTGAGTTAGTGAAAAGCACCTTCTCAGATCATAAAGCCATCAAAGTTGAAATGAATAGCAGAAAAAACATAGATAGAAAGCGGAACTCTTGAAAGCTGAACAACATCTTGCTCAAAAAAACATGGGTTATAGAGGAAATCAAGGATGAATTAAAGACCTTCATGGATTCCAATGAGAATGAAAACACTTCCTACCAGAACCTATGGGATACAGCCAAAGCAGTGCTCAGAGGTCTGTTTATCTCCATAAATGCACACATCTGGAAGGAAGAAAGAAACCAAATCAAGGAACTAACTCTACAGCTTGAACAAGTAGAAAGAGAACAACAGAGGAACCCCACGGGCACTGGAACAAATGAGATCATAAAGATTAGAGCAGAGCTAAATGAATTAGAGAATAGAAAAACAGTTGAATAAATTGAAAAGACCAAAAGCTGGTTTCTTGAAAAGATCAATAAAATTGATAAAAGATCACCTGATTTTGTCCATTGATGCTGAAAAGGCACTTGATAAAGTCCAACACCCATTCATGCTAAAAACTCTTAGCAAAATGGGCATAGACGGCAAATTCCTCAACGCAATAAAGGCCATTTATACAAAGCCAATTGCGCACATCATCCTGAATGGAGAGAGAATGAAAGACTTTCCCTTGAGATCAGGAACTAGACAAGGATGCCCACTGTCACCTCTCCTATTCAACATTGTGCTAGAAGTTCTAGCCAGAGCAATTAGACAAGACAAAGAAATAAAGGGCATCTGCATCGGCAACGAGGAAGTTAAAATCTCCCTGTTCGCAGATGATATGATTGTATATGCAGAGGACCCCAAGGAATCTATAAGTAAGCTACTCAAACTGATAGAAGAGTTCAGCAAAGTCTCAGGATACAAGATAAACATAAGTAAATCAGTAGGATTACTTTATACCAACAACGAGACTGTTAAGGAGGAAATTATTAAATCAATACCATTTATGATAGACCCTAAGAAGATAAAGAACCTAGGAATTAATCTAACCAGAGAAACAACAGACCTTTACAAAGAGAACTACAAGCCCTTACTACAAGAAACTAAGAGAGACTTAGATAAATGGAAAAACCTACCCTGCTCATGGATAGGAAGACTTAACATTGTGAAAATGTCTATTTTACCCAAAGCAATTTATTTATATAATGCAATCCCAACACAAGTTCCAGTATCATTTTTTAATGAGATGGAGAAACAAATCACCAATTTTGTTTGGAAAGGGAAGAAGCCCCGGATAAGTAAGGTACTACTAAAGAAGAAGAACACACTGGGAGGCCTCTCATTACCCGACCTTAGAACATACTACACTGCCACAGTGGTCAAAACAGCCTGGTATTGGTAGAAGAACAGACAGATGGATCAATGGAACAGAATTGAGACCCCAGAGATGACACCATCTGCCTATGAACAGTTGATATTCGACAAAGTCCCTAAGACGTTAAACTGGGGTAAAAACAGTATCTTCAACAAATGGTGCTGGCAAAATTGGTTATCCATCTGCAATAAACTGAGTCAAGATCCGTATCTTACACTTTATACAAAAACCAACTCCAACTGGATAAAAGACCTAAATATCAAACCTAAAACGATAAAGCTCATCCAAGAAAAGGTAGGAACAACAATGGAAGTTTTAATACACTATGAGGACAGACTCCAAAATCTGTCAAAGAAACCTCAATCAACAGAAGAGAAAATAGATAAATGGGAACTATTAAGAATTGAACACTTCTACTCATCCAAAGACTTTATTAATAGAATTAAAAGAACACCCACAGAATGGGAAAAAATATTTGGCAACTCTATGTCAGACCGATGCCTGATCTCCATAATCTATAAGATACTACAAAATATCAATAAGAAGAAGATAAACCATCCAATTAAGCGATGGGCAAAGGAGATGGACAGACACTTCACTAAAGAGGAGATCCAGGCAGCCAAAAAACACATGCGGACATGTTCACGATCTTTAGCTATTAAAGAAATTCAAATCAAGACAACAATGAGATACCATCTCACCCCAACAAGATTGGCCATGATCCAGAAAACACAAAACAACAAATGCTGGAGAGGCTGTGGAGAAAGTGGAACCCTCCTACACTGTTAGTGGGGTTGCAAAATGGAAGGCAATCTGGTGCTTCTTTAAAAAAATGGATATCAATATACCATTTGACCCAGTAATTCCACTACTTGGAATATATCCTACAAAATCAAGGCCTTTCACACCAACGGACACATGCACAAGAATGTTTATCGCAGGACAGTCCACAATAGCAAAACGATGGAATCAACCCAGATGCCCAACAATAGAAGAATGGATAGGTAAACTGTAGTACATATACTCAATGGAGCACCACGCAATGATAAAGAATAACGATGATTCCAGGAAACATCTCCTAACCTGGTTTCAACTGGAAGACATTATGTTGAATGAAAGTAGTCAGTGACAAAAGGACAAATACTGTATGAGACCTCTACGATAAGATCTCAAAAACAGACTTGTGTATAGAAGAAAAGACTCTCTGACAGCTGCAAGGGAGGGGAGGGAGGATTGGCGAGGTGGGGAGGGTTTAGTTTAGATAGTTATAGAAATCTAGTTGGGAGAAAGCGGTGATAGCATACATTAGAAACAAGAACAACATTAAGTGGACTTCAGCATAGCTTGAGTACTCCTTGCATCTTAACTCAATATTGCAAGGATAGAGTAGCTGGGCGGGGGGCAGGGGACCATGCTCTTAGGCGAATTCCAGGCCAATTGGCACAACCAGCGTTTTGCTAAGAGAGCTCTCTGCACCCCACATTGATGAGTGGCGTCTGGGGTCTTAAAAGCTGCCAAGCTGCCATCCAAGGACACAGCAAGCGGTCCCAACTCAGCAGGAACGGATGCTCACCGAGGGCCAAAATGACATGCTGTAAAGACAACCGAGAAGACAGAGACCCACAAGAGTGGGTGCCTGCATCGACTTGGGACCGGAAGAACCGGATGGTCCCCAGCCACCACCAGCAATAGCCACGATGGAGCTCACAGAGAGGAGTCTCACTGGCAACACAAGAATAAAAAGGGGTACACCCTGAGATCTCCACTAAAAGACCTCAATTGATGGTCCAGCAGTTTTGGGGTTCCTCTGAGAGCATGGCCCCCGGCCCTGATGCTACCCTTTCCCACAAATTATTCCAAAGGTCCCCTCTTTGGACAGGAATGGATTGGACTTGGCAATGCAGAATGACCATATATTGTAAGCACTTTATGGTTCTATACATCTATAGGATATCATCTTGCTGACCTCTGGCTAGAGGAAGGGGAGTGGACGGAGAGGAGGGGAAAGGAGGCTGTTGGGAAGATGAGACATGTATGGAGCAGAGAGGAATAGTGTGCAGTCACTGGACAGGGAGAGCAGTGGAAGCTGTATATAGGTGGGCATGTAAATTTATATGTGAATGTACATTTTCACTGAGTTATGTTAAATAAAAATTAAAATTAAAAATATATATATAAAAAAAATTTAGGATATGTGGAAGTGAATTCAGAAATCACTTCATTTATCAAAGCACACTGTATTTCTTTTGTCTGTAAACTTTACTGTCTATAATGAAAACACCGGATCTGGTAAAGACTACCATATAATGGGTGCAAATCCCGTGTTAGGAAATTTTCCTAATGTTTTAAATATATTATCTTATTTATTCTTCAAAGCGATTAATCATTTAGTGATAGTTTCATTAAAACACTGGGAATTTTATATACAGTTTATAAGATAAAAAAATCTGTGGGACTTAAGGAGTTGTCCAAAGTCATATAACTACAGAGGGAAGAAGCCAAGCTGTAAACCTGCTTTAGCACCAGCTCTAAGCTGAGTCAGATCCGACTCGACAGCAAGTGGCTGGCTAAGCTGATACTCTTGACAATGACTTCACTGTGCATCACTGAGCCCTCTAGATGGTATGGCAGGAAACTGCAAACATGAAAATTGTATTTAAGCTTGATTGTACTTAAAAAATTATAATTACACATGACTTCTCAAGAGCACAAAGATTATGTAAAAAAACAAAGTAACTGTATATCATAAAATCATATTTTCCAAAGCTTTATTAATTACACACGGTTTCAAAACACATAAAAACTGAGGTGTAATGTGGTAGTTACCAGCTCATTGCCAAGAAAACCCTACAGAACAGTTGTGCTCTGTGACACCATGAGTTTACACCAACTCAACGGCAACGGGTTTAGATATGACATAAAAGCTGACACTATGTTTCATGTTTACATGCTAGTAGCGTTAACTACAGTCACAATTTTATGCCGCCGTCACCACCATCCTTTTCCAGATTTTTTGCATTATCACAAACAGAAATTCTGTACCCATTAAACAAAAACTCTCCTTTCTCCCATCTCTAGCACCCAGTAACCTCTGATTTACTTTCTGTCTCTATGTATTTGCCTATTGTAGATATTTCTTATAAGTGGAGTTGTGCAGTATCTGTCCTTTTGTGTCTGGCGTGTGTCATTTAGCATATTTTCAAGATTCATCTATGTCAGAGTGTGTATCAGCACTTCTTTCCTTTTTATGGGTGAATAATATTCCATTATACGGATATACCACACTTTATTTTTCAAGGCATCTGCTAATAGCCACTTGAGTTGTTTATACCTTTGGCTTTGGCCAATTGTGCTGTGATGAACACTGGTATACAAGCGTCTGTTTTCAGATCTTCTGTATACTTAGAAGAGGAATTGCTAGGGCTTTTGTTACTTCTACTTTTTAGCTCTTTGAGGAACTGTTTTCCACAGCAGCTGTATCATGTTACATTCTCACCAGCAACACAAGAGGGTTCTTATTTCCTCACATCCTCAGAAACATTTGTTGTTTTTCTTTTCAGTAACATTTACCCTTCTGGGTGTGTAATAGTATCTCATTGGCGTTTTGACTTGTGTTTTCCTTGTGATATTGTACATCTTTTCATATGTTTGCTGTTTCTGTGTTGTCTCTGCAGAAATGTCTGCTTCTTTTTTGCTCATTTTTAAACTAGGTTTTTTGTCCTTTTTTTGTAGCATTATAGGAGCTTTTTATAAATTCCAAATATTAAACTTTTATCATGTATGTGACTGGAAAATATTCTCTCTCATGCAGTAGATTGTGTTTTTCACCTATCTGATAATGTTGTTCAATACACAAAAACTTTTTTTATTATTTAATATAACTGAATGAAAATGTACATTCCTGTATAAATTTACATGCCCACCTATATGCAGCTTCCACTGCTCTCCCTGTCCAGTGACAGCACACTATTCCTCTCTGCTCCACACATGTTTCATCCTCCCAACAGCCTTCTTTCCCTCCTCTCCACCCACTCTCCTTCCTCAAGCCAGAGGTCAGCAGGATGATATCCTATAGATGTATAGAACCATAAAGTGCATCCGATATATGGTCACTCTGCATTGCCAAGTCCAATCCATTCCTGTCCAAAGAGTGGAACTTTGTTATGATTTATGGGCAAGGGCAGCATCAGGGCCAGAGGCTATGCTCTCAGGGGAACCCCAAAACCACTGGACCATCAATTGAGGTCTTTTAGTGGAGGTCTCAGGATGCACCCCTTTTTATTCTTGTGTTGCCAGTGAGACTCAACCTAGTGAGCTCCATCGCGGCTATCACTGGTGGTGGCTGACACAAAAACTTTTGAAGTCCAATATATCTTTTTTTTTTTTCCGTTGCTGCCTTTACCTTTGGTGTCATATCTAAGATTACATCACCAAATCCAAGGTCATGAGCATTACACCTATCCTTTTGCTGTGGATTGAATTGTGCTATCCAAAAAAATATATTGAAATACTAACTTTTACACTGATGTATATGACCTTGTCTGGGGGAAACAGGGATGCTATTAGTAAGTTAGTTCATACCAAAGTAGCATCAGTCCTAAACTTGAGTGACTTCTCGTGAAAGAGAATGGCAGACACTGAAACAGAGTCACACATGAGGGAATGGCTGTATGTGAGGTTCCATCTACAAGCCAAAGAACACCAAAAAACACCCAGGACTGTGGAATCTGAAAGAAACAAGGAAGAACCTTCCCGTGGGATCAATAAAGAGAGTATAGTCTGGCCAATGCACTGAATTTGGATGCTTAGCCTAAGAACTGTGAGAAAATACATTTCTGTTCTTTAAATAATCTCTTGTGTTTGTTTTTGTTATGGTAACCCTAGCAAACTAAGACAGTTTTCTTCCAAGAGTTCTATGGTTTCAGAGCTTACATTTAAGTCTACGCTTCATTTTGTGTTAATGTTGGTATATGGCCTAATAAAATTTCAACTTCGTTCTTTCACATATTGAGATGTGGTTGCCCCAGCACCATGTTTTGAAGACACCATTCTATCGCACTGGTCTATAATCTGACTCTTATGCCAGTACCACACTGTTTTGATTACTGTAGGTTTGCAGTAAATTTTAAAATTTGAGATTTTGAGTTCTTCAAATTTAGTGTTTGTTTTTCAAAATTAATTTGGCTAGTCTGAATAACTTGTAATTTCATATGCATTTGAAGATTGGTTTTTGTTTGTTTGCCGTTTCTGCAAAAAAAAAAAAAAAAAGCTATTAGAATTTTATCCACAGATCACTTTGGATAGTATTTACATTCTTTTTTTTTATTTTTTTAATTATGATTGAATGAAAATGTACATTCCCATATAAATTTACATGCTGACCTACATGCAACTTCCACTGTTCACCCTGCCGGTGACAGCACACTCTTCCTCTCTGCTCCATACATGTCTTATCTTCCCAACAGTCTCCTATCTTCTCCTCTCCACCCATTCCACTTCCTCCAGTGTGAGGCCAACAGATCGACCTCTTAGAACCATAAAGTGCCCACTCAATATGGTCATTCTGCATTACCAAGTCCAATCCACTGCTGTCTGAAAAGTTGACCTTCATTATGATTTATGGACAAGGGCCGCATCAGGGCCAGGGGCCCCGCTCCCAGGAGAACTCTGAGGTCCATGGACCATTAATTGCGGTCTTTTAGTGGAGATCTCAGGGTGTACCCCTATTTATACTTGTGTTGCCAGTGAGCCTTAACTTTTTGAGCTCCATCGTGGCACCATCTAGTTCCTCCGGTCACAAGTCGATGTAGACATCCACTCACTGGGTCTCTCTGTCTTCTGGATTCTATTTCCTCCATGTCATTATGGATCTTGGTGATTATCCATTCCTGCTGAGTTGGGACCACTTGCTGTACCCTCAGATGGCAGCTTGGCAGCTTTTAAGACCCCAGATGCCACTCATCAATGTGGGGTATGGAGAGACCTCATTAAAAAAATGCTAGTTGAGCCAATTGGCCTCGATGTCCCCTGATAACACAGTCCCCTGCCTCCTGCCCCAGCTACTCTGCCCTTGCAATATTGGGTTAAGATGGGAGGAGTACACAAGTTGTGTTGATCTTCTTACTAGTGTGTGCTGTCACCAATTTCACCCAACCAAATTTCTAAACCGTCCCTCTCCCCCTCCTGCCCTCTCCACCCTTGCAGCCATCAAAGAGTCTTTTCTGTTATGCATGAGTCTGCTTTTAAGTTCTTATTGTAGGAGTCTCGAACAAGATTTGTCCTTCTGTCGCTGACTACTGTCACTCAACATAATGTCCTCCAGTTGAAGCCAGGTTAAGAGATATTTCCTGCTGTCAGTGTTGTTCTTTATCATTGCATAGTGTTCCACTGAGTATATATACCGAAGTTTACCTATCCATTCTTCTGTTGCTGGGGATCTGGGTTGCTTCCATCTTTTTGCTATCGTGGACTGTGCTGCGATGAACATTTGTGTGCATGTATCCACTGGTGTGAATGGCCTTGATTATGTAGGATATATTCCAAGCAGCGGAATTACTGGGTCAAATGGTATATCTATCATTTTAAGGTAGCGCCAGATTGCTTTCCAAAGAGGTTGCACCGTTTTGCAATCACACCAAAAGTGTAGGAGAATTCCAATCTCTCCACAACCTCTCCAGCAGTTACAGTTATGCATTTCTTGGATCATGGCCAACCTTGTTGGGGTGAGATGATATATCATTGTTGTTTTGATTTGAATTTCTTTAATAGCTAATGATCGTGCGCATGTCCACACGTGTTTTTTGGCTGCCTGGATCTCCTCTTTAGAGAAGTGTCCATCCATCGCCTTTGCCCATCAATTAGTTGGATTATTTATCTTTTTCTTGTTGACATTTTGTAGTACCTTATAGATTATGGAGATCAGGCGTCAGTCTGACATAGAGTTACCAAATATTTTTTCCCATTCTGTAGGTGACCTTTTAATTCTATTAATAAAGTCTTTGGATGAGGAAAAGTGATTAATTCTTAGTAGTTCCCATTTATCTATTTTCTCTTCTGTTGTTTGTGGTTTGTTTGACAGATTTTGAAGTCTGTCTACATTGTGTGTTAAACCTTCCATTGTTGTTCCTGCTTTTTTTTGGATGAGCTTTATTGTTTTAGATTTGATATTTAGGTCTTTTATCCAATTTGAGTTGGTTTTTGTATAAGGTGTTAAGATACGAGTCTTGCTTTAATTTAGTGCAGATGGACAGCCAGTTTTGGCAGCACCATTTGTTGAAGAGATTGTTTTTACCCCACTTTAATGTCTTAAGGCCTTTGTTGTATATCAACTGTTCACAGGCAGAAGATGTCATCTCTAGGGTCTCAATTGTGTTCCACTGACCTATCTGTCTGTTTTTGTACCAGTACCAGGCTGTTTTGACTACTGTGGCAGTGTAGAAGGTTCTAAGGTCGGGTAATGAGAGGCCTCCCACTGTGGTCTTTTTCTTTAGTAATGCTTTACTTATCTGGGGCTTCTTCCCTTTCCAGACAAAGTTGGTGATTTGTTCCTCCATCTCATTAAAAAATGTCACTGGAACTGTTATTGGGATTGCATTATGAGTTGGATCCGACTCGACGGCACTTGGCTTTTGGCTATATGAGTGATTGCTTTGGGTAAAATAGACATTTTCACAATGTTAAGTCTTCCTATCCATGAGCAGGGTAGGTTTCTCCATTTATGTAACTCTCTCTTAGTTTCTTGTAGTAAGGGTTTGTAGTTCTCTTTGTAAAGGTCTGTTATTTCTCTGGTTAGATTTATTCCTAGGTACTTTTCTTAGGGGCTATAGTAAATGATACTGACCTGGTGATTTCTTCCTTAATAATCTCGTTGTTGGTGTAAAGGAATCCTACTGATTTATTTATGTTTATCTTGTATCCTGAGGCTTTGCCGAACTCCTCTATCAGCTTGAGTAGTTTCCTTATGGATTCTTTGGGATTCTCTGCATATACAATCATATCATCTGCAAATAGGGAGATTTTTAGTTCTTATTTGCCGATGCAGATGACCTTTATTCCTTAGTCTTGTCTAATTGCTCTGGCTGGAACTTCTAGTACAATGTTGAATAGCAGAGGTTAGAGTGGGTGTCTTTGTCTAGTTCCTCCATGTAAGATGACATAGGCAGTTGGCTTGGTATAAATGGACCTTATTGCATTGAGGAATTGGCCATCTATTCCTGCCTTGCTGAGAGTTTTTAGCATGAATGGGTGTTGGACATTATCAAATGCCTTTTCTGCATCAATAGACAAGATCAGGTGATTCTTGTCTTTTGTGGTATTTATGTGGTTGATCACATTGTTCTTCTGATGTTGAACCAGGCTTGCATCCCTGGTATGAATCCAACTCGGTCATGATGGATTATTTTTTGGATATGTTGTTGTAGTCTATTGGCAAGAATTTTGTTCAAAATTTTTGCATCTAGATTCATGAGTGATATTGGTCTGTAGTTCTCCTTTTTGGTTGGGTCTTTCCCTGGCTTTGGTATCAGGGTTATGCTGGCTTCATAGAAGGAATTTGGGAGTATTCTTTACCTTTCTATACTGTGAAATAGTCTCAGCAGTATTGGAGATAACTGTTCTCGAAAAGCTTGGTAGAATTCTGCGGTGAAGCCATCTAGGCCCGGGCTTTTTTTGGTTAGCAGTTTTTGGATGGCTTTTTCAATCTCTTCCTTTGTGACGGTTTGTTAACTTGTTCTGCTTCTTCTTGTGATAATTTTGATAGGTAATATGAATCAAGGAATTTGTCCATTTCCTCTAGGTTTTCCAATTTGTTAGAATACAGTCTTTCATTGTACTCAGCTATGATATTTTTTATTTCTGCTGGATCTGTTGTGACAACTCCCCTCTCATTTCTTATTTGGGCTATTTGTTTCCTTTCCTGTTTTTCTTTAGTAAGTTTACCCAATGGTTTGTCAATCTGGTTGATCTTTTAAAAAAACCAGCTTTTGGTCTTTTCAATTTTTTCAATCATTTTTCTATTCTCTAATTCATTTAGTTCTGCTCTGATCTTTATGATCTGTTTTCTTCTGTTGCCTAAGGGGTTCCTCTGTTGTTCTCTTTCTGCTTGTTCAAGCTATAGAGTCAGTTCTTTGATTTGGTTTCTTTCTTCCTTCCAGATGTGTGCATTTATGGAGATAAACTGACCTCTGAGCACTGCTTTGGCTGTACCCCATAGGTTCTGGTAAGAAGCGTTTTCATTTTCATTGGAATCCATGAATTTCTTTATTTCATCCTTGATTTCTTCTATAATCCATGGTTTTTGAACAAGATGTTGTTCAGTTTCCATGAGTTCTGCTTTCTATATGTTTTTTTCTTTTTTTATGGCCTTATGATCTCAGGAGACACTTTGCATTTGTTCAATGGTATGGATTTTTTTGAGAATTGCTTTATGTCCTAACACATGGTCTATCCTGGAGAATGTTCCATGTGCACTGGAGTAGAAGGTGTAGTTGTCCACTGATGGATAGAAAGTTCCATATATGTCAATGAGGTCTAGATGCTTAATTGTGGCAATAAGATCTTTTGTGTTTTTACTGAGCTTTTTTCTAGATGATCTGTCCAATATTGAGAGTGGAGTGTTGAAGTCTCCTGCTATTATTGTGGAGTGATCTATCTCTTTTTTGAGTGTAGTCAGTGTTTCTTTGACATATTTAGGTGCTCTAATAATAGGTGCATAAATATTTAATATTGTTAAGTCCTGCTTGTGCATTGAACCTTTCAGTAATAAATAGTGTCCATTCTTGTCCACAATAGTGGATTTTACACTAAAATCTATTTTATCTGATATAAGAATTGCCACACCTGCTCTTCTTTGCTCATTGTAAGCTTGATATATATTTTTCCATCCTTTCCATCCATCTGGAAGGACTATAACAACTGTAGTACACCTCTCTTTTTAATATGATGATATTATAGTTCACATGATATCATTGACTGGATTGTTTTTTTCACTATTATAGCTTTGATTGTGTTTGGAAACTTCCATGACTGAGTAGGATTCTGGGTAATGTGTCCTTCTAAAATACAAATTTAGCAGTTTTGTTCTTCCAAAGCAAGAGGTTCTTTCAGTATTTCTTGTAGCTTTGGTTTGGTTTTTACAAATCTCTGAGTTTCTGTTTATCTGCAAATGTCTTAATTTCATTTTCATATTTAAAAGATAGTTTTGCAGGATATAGAATTCTTGGTTGGAAGTTCTTCTCCTTCAAGGCTTTGAATGTGTCATGCCACTGTCTCTATGCCAGCATCGTTTCTACAGAGAACTCCGATAAAAACTTACAGGGTTTCCCTCTGAATGTTAGCTTTGCTTTGAGTCTTGCTGCCTTTAAGAGTTTCTGCTTATGTTTCATTTTGTTGAACTTGATTATATGTCTTGGAGTCTTTCTATTGAGATCTATATTGAGTGGTGTTTGATACATATCTTGGATATCTATATTCTTTTCTTTCATAATTTCTGGGAGTTTTCCGTCAGCAGCTCAGCAATGATACTCTGTGTTCTCAGTTGTCTCACCCTGTTCAGGAACTCCAATTAATCGTAGATTGTTCTTCTTAATAGAGTCCTATATGCTTCTTAATGCTTCTTCATTTTTCTTGTTTCTTTTTTCTGATTTCTCCTTATAGATGCTGGAGTCAGTGGCTCTGTCTTCCAAATCAGAAATTCTCTTTTCCATCTGTTCCATTCTATTTTCTTGGCTTTGAATTGAAGTTTCTATGTCTTTGATTTTGTTCTTGATCTGTTAGAGTTCAGAGTACTGATGTTCGATCAGTTCGAACAGCTTGCTTAATTTTTTGTTTGGCTCTGCTGCATTTTATATAAGGTCTAGTAGAGCTCTCTATATAATCCTTTTGTATTCACCTTCTTATAGTTTCAGAAAAGCTTCTTCGTCTGGGAAGTTCTAAGATGGTTTCTTCTGGGGGCCTTCTAATGCCATTGGTGACTTCTGGGTTACTGTCCTCTCCAATGTCCGCTGCTTTTGAGGCATCATGTGGGTCAAAGAGTCTTGGAGAGATGCTGTGAAGATGTACCACTATTGTTTCTCTAGGCCATCTTAAGATAAGAATTAAAAAGTATTTAGCACCTTCCAATGTCAGTCAGGTTTTCAGGTGCATATGTCTCTCTTCACAGCTGGCAAAGTAAGCACCTCTATATTGAACCCCAGATGTTATAAACTAGCTCAAAATACAGAGAGTCTACAGGCCTGCTGGCCTCTGCTATGGGGTCCCAGCTGTGTGTGATGTGATGTAGAACTCTGCTTTTCTGTTAAAAAAGCAGTCTCTTCTGGGTAGGAACTTCCTCTCAGCCTAGGAATTAGGTCCAGCTGAGGCCTCCATATTGATGACTCCACCTCCCAGCAAAACAAGTTGGTGTCCCACGTAAGCTCGCCAGCCAGCCAGGACCAGGCTCCCGGCAGAAAGAGAGGCCAAGAGTGCCAAAATGCCCAGAGTCCACAGCCTCCGCTGCTGGGCCCCACGCCCAGGCAACACTGTGCAAAACACTGCCTCCCTGCTAGAAAAGGGCTCCCTCCTAGCAGGAGCCATCTCCCAGCCTAAGCACCAAGTCCAGCCAGGGCGTCTGCCTGGGCTTCTCCATTTCCTGATAAGCCAGAGGAGCCAAGGTGTACAGAGTCCAAAGCCAGGCTCTCAGAACCTGGCAATTATGCTTGCTGGTCCCACTAGTGGTGTTAAGTCCCAGTTCTCCCCACCGGCCAAGACAGAGGAAAAAAAAATCGAAATGATGAGTTACCTTTGGTCTGTGCAAGCCTGTACTGGCTGAGAGTGGAGTCAGTGAAAAAGGGGAGGTTTTGCATTCAGTGGTATGAAGTCCAAATTAACATCCCTGTGCCGCATCCCAGGGCTCACTAGGTGTCCAGAAGGCTCCATTTAACTATCATATCAGGTCTTGGTTTCCAGAGGGGTTTAGGGAGATAGCTTGGCTTGGCTTGGCATTTAGTCCGCTATCTTGACTCTGCCCCCCATATTTACATTCTTATTGGCTGGCCAATCCCTGGGTTTTTTCAAGAAAAGTTTTACAGTTTTCAAAGTACAAATCATTCAAAAGCCTAGTTAAATTTATTTGTATGTATTTTATTCTTTTAGATGTTACCGTAATTGATTTATTTTCTTAGTTTTATTTTCAGATTGCTCATAGTGTATAGAAACACAGTTAGTGTTTGTGTATTCATCTCGAGCCTTGCAACTTGGCTGCATTCATTTTTTAGCCTTATTAGTAGCTTGATTTTATGTTCTTTGGCATTTTTTTATACACAGGATTCTAAAAGCCAAAATCCACTGCCCCAAAGCCGTCGAGTCGGATCCGACTCATATGAATCAATTCTGACTCATAACAACCCTATAGGATGGAGTAGAACTGCCCCATAAAGTTTCCAAGGAGTCCCTGGAGGATTTGAACTGCCAATATTTTGGTTAGCAGACATAGCACTTAACCACTACTCCACTAGGGTTTTCACATAGTATTATAACTTTTATAAATAGAAGCAATTTTATTTCTTATTTTCACGTGTGGATATCAGTTATCTCTTTTCCTTGCCTAACTGCTCTAACTTGAACTTCAAGAACAATATTGAGCAGTTGTGGTGACAGTGGGCATTCTTGTTTTTTCTCCGTTTTTAAAAGAAAAGCTTTCTATATTTCCTTGTCAAGTATGATATTAGCTGTGGGTTTTTCATAAGTGCCTTTTATAATGTTAAGGATGTTAACTTCTATCCCTAGTCCAGATGTTTCAATTTGCTGTAATTAGTTCATTCTAGTATACATAATTGTTTCAAAGCAATTATTTTAAGAACTGCTAGTAACCAACAAACCAAAATTATCTCACTATACAAGGCTTGCCATTAAGTTCGTGTACTTATCCTAAAGAAAGTGCTCCATACCTCATTGCTGGGGTCACCTTTGAAGTACTCTCCTTGGGAAGCTATGCACCATTAGCAGCACCTAGTCCTCCTTTCAAAGCCATTTTGAACCTCTTTTTCTGGAATGACTATCAGAGCTGTCATCATATTACCCGTGATGTCCTGAATGTCATCAAATGTTCTTCCTTTCAGTATTCTCTGTATCTTACAGTAAAGAAAAAGTCATTGGGGGCCAGATTGGGCTAGATTAGATGAGTGGGAAGGATGTTCCCAGACAGTTACTTGTTTACTGGCTATCACAGACAACTATACAATTAAGTTCATGATCTTACCACTGTACCACAGTGCACAAATGACCATTGCAGAAAGAATTTCATAATTACTTTGAAGGGTAGACTAGGTGCTGGCATCAGTGCATAGCCTCGCAAAAGGGGAATACTTCAAAGGTGACCATAGTAATGTTCAGCAATGAGATGTCTGGCACTTACAACAAATAAGTTTATGGGCTTCATTGTCAGATCTCATACAACTTATGGTTTCTTTTTAAATCTGTTTGTACTGCAACACAAAATGTACAAGTGGAGCTGTCAAGGGCTGAGTGCTTGTTCTATCATGGTCATTTGTATTTCCTTGGATAACCTGGAAACTGAGCCAAATTCTAATGCTCTTTCTGACCCAGAAATCTTTGAGAAAAATAAAAGGTAACCCCACATGCAAAAACACACTTTACACTATGTACCACGTAAATACAGCATATTGTATTATATACATGTAACTTAAAATCATGACATATTTAATGCTTATATTTGTTAAGAGAGGAGGGTGACATTTTTATCCTCATTTTCTGGATGAGGACTCTGCAGCACAGACAGTTGCCTGTGGCAACACGGCTAATAAGTGGTGGAATCAGGATTTGGCCCCTGGAAACCTGGTTCCTGAGTCAGCACTGAGTCAGTCACAGCTGCCTCTAAAGAAATGTCACCTTCTGAGAACCAGTCTGTCCGGTGGACAAACCCAGCCCTGTAATCAGTAGGCTGCTCTGTCATCGCTTTCATAGCAGCCTTTAGAAAAGCCATCTAAAATGACAATAATAGTTTACCACTTGTCAAATGACCTCCTGAGGTTTAGTTGTAGAAGTCACAAAAGTTTATTATGTAAAAGAATGAGGTTTAATGGAGCAATGATGAAACTGAAAAATTCCAGAAGATGCAGCAACAGTTTGAAAGGCAGCCCATGTGGGAAAGGAAAATGAATATGGTAGAACTTTGTGTAGCAGATAAGCCCAATGCAGCCCAGACCCCTGAAAGCTTAGACAGGGAAAGCATCCTGCCCTCACACCTGGTTTATCATGCATGCTGTTTGCAGACTGAATCCACATGTTTGCAGTTCTATCCCTGCTAAAGCCAAAAAGCCAAAGCCATTGTCTTGGAGTCCATTCCAATTCATCATGACTATAGGTCAGAGTAGACCAGCCCGTAAAGTTTCCAAGAAGCACCTGGTGGATTTGGACTGCCAACCTCTTGGTTAGCAAATATAACACTTCACCACTGTGCCACCAAGCTTTCCATTTATGGACAGTGCTTAAAGCCTTCTGGGTAGCCTGTTGCCTGCAATCACTCAGCCTGCTTTGAAGCTGTCCTCTTGATAGCTGGACTCTATTGCCATCAAGTTGATTCTGACTCATTATGACCTTATAGGACAGAGTATAACTACCCCCATAGAGTTTCCAAGGAGCACCTGGAAGATTCAAACTGCTGACCCTTTGACTAGCAACCATAGCACTTAACCATTACACCATCAGGGTTTTAACCTGGATCTGGGAGAAGATTAGCCAATAAGCAAGGTAAGCATAGGCTTACTCGTCTTTACTTGCTAATCTACAGTGAACAATTTCACGTGGATTCCAATGCACCACATCAAAGTGAAACCCATGTGAAATTGTTCACTACTGATTAGTAAGTAAGCACAAACAGATACATGCTTAACTTGCTTATTGGATAATCCATCCCTTCCTGGACTTCTCTTTCTGTGATAAGGTATCTTATACCTACGTGCACTACAGGTAATCTCATTAAACAATTTCTTGACAATCAGATTGTTTATGTACCCACATTGTTCACTTATTCTTAAGACCAGTAGGAGAAAGAAGATGCAAAAAAGATGTTAAAGCTTAGAATGTGTGTTGATTTCAGTAAAGAGGAGTCTCAGTTTCCAGGATGGTGAAAGGGATTTAATGTAAATAAATTGCCACAAATGACTGGCTGACCAGCTTCCTTAAAGAATGGTGCCATAGCAGGTGCTCAGTATTTGTCTCTGGTATTGGTAGATTGTAAATTCGGCAATGGCAGTAATTAGATCAGCCTTGGGATCATGATAGTGGCTGCTATTCCAAAACCAGAGATTATCAGTTTATGATCATACTGTGCTGTCATTGGAGCAGTTGCACTAAAGATTAAAGGCTGTCTAACAGCAGAGGGCCAAGTCACTGTGTTGGCTTTGTAATTCAGTGTCTCTTCCATGGCTTCCTCCCATTGGCCCATTCACATCGTTTTTCTCCAAAACGTCTTTTCCTATAGCTTCTAAACCCTTGGTCGAAGAACTGAAAAAGTTAACATTGCTCATGAGACCATGTACATGCTTATGTCAGGCTGCTTCCCCTTCTATACAAAGTACAGGACCAAGTATAGTACCCGAAGTTTTGCCCATTTGAGCATGTGCCCTAGCATTGTCCTTCAGGTCCACACTTAGTGTGGCTCCAATACAGCGATAGGCAGTTTTTGGATTACACTCAAACATTGAGTCAATTCATTCATGAACCAAGATCAGTCTTTGTCTTCCTTTGTCAAGTCTTAAGAGACTCTGTGTGTGGTCTCAGGTGTGAGCTGAGGGAGAGCCACTAGTATAACAGTACTGCATAACATGAGTTGGTTAAAGCTGTGTGTCAACTTGGCTGGACCGTGATTCTCAGTGGTTTCATATTCATGTGATGTTGTGATCACTCCGTGATGGGATCTGCTATGAACAGCCAGAGTTGAAAGGGAGTTTCCTTGGGCATGTGGCCTGTATCTAAGTGGACATTCTGGCAAGAGTTGAATCTTTTGTTCACAACTGGATCCTGTATCTGGTTTCTGTTCATCCGACTTCTAGGTCTTGGGACTTGAACTAGCAGCTTACTTTCAGTATTGCCTACAGATCTTAGAGTTTGTCAGTCTTAACACACTGTAATCAAGTCTTACTCCCTCACCTGCTGATGGTCACCACTCGTGGTGATCTTACGTGTAACGACAAAATATTCACCCATCCTGCACAATGTCCATGACGGTTGGTATGTTTGAGTCCATTTTTAACTATTGTGTCAATCCACCTCATTGAGGGTTTTCCTGTGATAAGTTGTTTCATTTTTATCAGCCCAGAAACACACCAGGAGCTATTTTCATTTTATTTAATGTTTTATTTTGCTTTAAGTGCAAGTTTACAATCCAAGTCAATTTGTCTTACAAAAATCTACACTCATTGCTATGTAACTCTAGCTGTTCTCCTTACACAGTGACAGCTATGGAACTAGCTGCTCTGCTTACACTGTGACAGCACACTCCTCCTTTCTACCCTGTATTTCCCATGTCCATTTAACTCGTTCCTGCCCATTTCTGTCCTCTCATCTCACCTTTGGACAGGAGCTGCCAAATTAGTCTCCTATATTTACTTAAGCCAAGAAGCACACTCTTTCTCAGCATCATTTTATGTCTTATAGTCCAGTCCTATTTTTGTCCTGACTTCAGGAATGGTTTCAGTTCTGGATAACAGAGTCTGGTGGCCACATCTCCATGGAATCTTTCAGTCTGTCGGATCATCAAGTCTGATCTTTTAAACAGGTGTAAACTTCTGTGCCCCATTTTTCTCCCACTTCAACAGAGATTCTTTGTTGTGTTCCCTGTCAGGGCACTCATTAGTGATGGCTAAGTACCATCTAGTCCTTCTGGACTCATGCTGATGTGGTCCCTGGATTGTGTGGCCTTTTCTGTTCTTGGGTTCACATTTTCCTTATGTCTTTGATGTCCTTCATTCTCCTCTGCTCTAGGTAGATTGGGACCAATTGACACTTCTTGAGAATTCTTGCTGGCACTCATCAAAGTAGTATACAGAGTACTTTCTTTAAAAAAAGCTTGATATTGGGAGAGAAGAGGGTGGAAAACAGGGGACAGGAGCTATTTAAGAAGATACGACAACTTCAAGATGAAAAGGGGGAGTGTGCTGCCGCAAGGCAAGAAGAACAGAGGAACTGTAGATAGGTCAGCATGTAAGATTGGTTTGGATTGTTATACTTTCACTTAATCATACATAAAAAAAGCTTGTTATGCCAATTGACTTGGATGTCTCCTGAAATCACGGTCTTAGAACCCTGGCCCTGCTACTCTGTCCTTCAAAGTTTACGATTATAATTAGGGAATTTCTTAGCTTTTGGTTTAGTCCAGTTGTGCTGACTTCTGTACAGCATGTTTGTTCCTACCTTCGCTGAACCTAATTCTTATCTACTATCTAATTAATGAGCACCACTCTCCCTCCATTCCTTCCCATCCTTGTACCCATCCAAGATTGCTTTCTTCTGCATGTAAACCTTTTCTTCAGTTCTTGTAATAACAGTCTCATACAATATTTATCCAATAGGTCTGCTAGGTTATATGGCCCACACTACCAGGCTGCTTACACTATAGGGTAGGCCTGCAGCAGTCTTTTATATTCGTGGCTCCCCTCAAAACCGACAGTTTTTCATGGTTCTTGACATATATGTTAGAATAGTATTTCCCCAACACCAGAGGAACACAATTATTAGGCAGGGAACCAGGATTTGAACTCAGTCAGTCTAGCTCTAGAGGTCAAACCTTAGTTTCACTCAGACAACCCTGGGAACATAGTAGTTAAGTGCTATACCATGAGTCAGATCCGACTCAACAGCACTTGGCTTGGCTGGCTGATAACCAGAGGCTGGCAGTTCAAATTCATCGGGCACTCCTCGGAAACTACATGGGACAGTTCTAGCATAATGTCTTCCAGATTCCTCTATGTTATGTTTCCCAAATTCATCACTGCTCCTTCGCATTGCATAATATTCCATTGTGTGATTATACCAGTTTGTTTATCCATTCAGTCATTGATAGGCACCTAGATTGATTCCATCTTTTTGCTATTGCAGACAAGAGCTGCAATAAACATTGGTATGCATATATCTATTTGTGTGACAGCCCTTATTTCTCTAGGACATATCCCAAGAAGAGGGACTGATGCACATTGTATGGTATTCCCTGTTTCTAGGTTTTTAAGAAAGTTCCAAATCAATTTATAAAGTGTTTGTACCATTTTATATTCCCACCAACAGTGTATAAATGTCTGAGGCTGTTTTTCAAATGGAATTTAATTCTATGAATTGTTAGGCATGGCCTCACTCCAGAACCACAGGGGTCTACACAGAAAATCTCTTATTTCAGCTTTCCACAAACTCTAAATGCCATCTTTTCCTCCTACAGACACCTCTAGTAAGGTCTGCTAGGTTATATGGCCCACACTACCAGGCTGCTTACAGTATAGGGTAGGCCTGCAGCAGTCTTTTATATTCATGGCTCCCCTCAAAACTGACAGTTTTTCATGGTTCTTGACATATATGTTAGAATAGTATTTCCCCAACACCAGAGGAACACAATTATTAGGCAGGGGAACCAGGATTTGAACTCAGTCAGTCTAACTCTAGAGGCCAAACCTTAACCATTATACTATGCTGCTTCTGTAAAATAAGAACTAAATAAAACAGCATAGAAATTTAGAAAAGCAGAGCAATAGTAGAGAGCAAAAAACTGAACATGCATATATAGCACTTTTAATAATTGATAAAGCAGAACTTAAGGCAAAGCCTATTAAAAGGAACAAAGGATTGATAATACTAACAAAATGACGAATGCATTGATATAACAGAAATGATATTTAAAGGAGAACCTTTATTAGACAAGTCTCTGATCAAGTATATAAAACAGTTGTGATTTAATAATAAAATTAAACTGCTTTATTTATTATCATAAATATCTGCAACTTTTGTACTCAGTAGACTAACATACACAGTCTTTCCAATCACAAGTGGTGTATTCACATGAAAAAACAATACAAACGATACTAGGTATTAGAACATGAAGAAAATATCAATAAATCCTTGAAGGCAGAAATAATATACTTCATGTTGAGTGAACATAATTCAATAAATTTCAGCACTAATAAAGAAAAATAGACCAAAAACACCTGAAAATTTGTGGAAAAGAACATTAGTAATTACTTTGATAAGAAAATTTTAAAAATTACAAAGAATGCAGAAATGCATAATAACAAGACTATTTCAATTACAAATTTACCAGATATCAGCAAAGTGAATAACCTGATCGCAAAAATTTAATTGTTAATGTGATATTTTAAACAACACCAAAAAAAAAATTAAAGGAAAAGAACAGTATTTCAGCCTTAGAAAGCAACAGCAATATACTCAGAAAAGTAAAAATAAGTTGCTGATAGAATACACAAAAAGAAAAGGTAGTAGTAATTTTTTTAAAACAATAGGTTCTTTGAAGTCATTATAATTTAGATTCTTAAATAACAAAAGATATCACAATTTAAAAAATGAAAAATAGTTTGCAGAAAATAATTTGCAACCTAAGAGCAAAAACGATCAGATTATCCTGATTACATATAACAGACCTGGAGCCACAGTGATTAAGAGCTATTAGTGCTAACCAAAAGGTTGGCAATTCAAATCTACCAAATGTCTTCAAAGTCATCAAAAATCTATTATATAAAGAACTCCAATAATTTAATTGAAAAAGACAACCAAATGGAGGTGACTATACAACTTTTAAAAATAAAACACAAATAGTAAGCATTTCAAAAGATTTCTGATAAGTAGTAATCAGGATAATTAAAAAAAAAACAATGCCACAACTTTTCTACTCATCAGATTGCAAATATCTGTTTAAAAATGTGAAGTGCTGGAAATGAAGAAAAGAAATTGTTATGTTAATGTACCACCTGGGAGATTGTAATTTGATAACCACTTCTGAAAAGTTATTTGGACTTACATGTTAAAGTTTTTAAAAAGCTTATTGTCTGGCAGTTGTTTCTTTTCTTTTTGCATAACTTTGCTGAAAAGTCACTGGCACATGCATGCAAGAAGACAATCCAGATGTATTTATTTCAGGTTTGTTTGTAGTGGGATAAAACAATAAAGAGATAGATAATTGACTTGTAATATTGGAAATAATACAATATAATGATACATAAAGAAAATATACATTAATACGTGAACAAAAGAACAATTCAATCTCTATATAGTGATATGAAACAAACAGTACAATTTGCTGAATTGAAAAATGGATATTGTAGATCTTTGCATACAATAGTCTATCTTATAAAATACATATTACTATGGTTTTGTGAAAAATATATAGAAGGTTATATAGGAACCTTGTAGCAATGGCTACCCCTCAAAGACGTAGGGTAGCTAGTGGTGGTAAGGAAGAGTGTATTTTATTTGTAGTGTCTCAATTTTTTGGCATTGAATATTTACCTGTGATTTTCCAATAACTTTAAAATACATTTAAAAATGAAAACTGTTAAGCGTCATCGAGTCAGTTCCAACTCATAGCGACCGTACGTACAACAGAAGGGACCTCTGCCGGTTCCTGCGCTATCCTCAGGATAGTTACTACGCTGGAGCTCACTGCGGCAGCCTCTGCATCAGTCTGTCACGTTGAGGTCTTTCTCTTTTTCCCTGACTCTCTACTTCATCAAGCATGATGTCCTTCTCCTGAGAGGACTCTGTACATCATATAGACTTTATGAAATATGAATGGAGTAGAAAAATAAACAGAAATTTTACAAATTTTCCCCTGAACTAATCTTGTCAACTAATCTTGTAACTTTATAGTAATTAAAATTATTTTCTCTGTAACTAAGCCTACATACTTAGCAATATGTATTAAATCTACCTTATGTAAGTCATGATGTTGTCTTTCATGAGGGATACAACAAGTGAAAACAAGTCCCTTCCCACAGCTTCATCTCTCCTAAGACCAGAACTAGGTAGTTCCCGCTAACGTTACCAACTGAACCACGGACACAGCAGTTGATCCCAGATAAAATACGAGAAAAAGGTAGAACAAAATTCGTGTTCTTAAGACGCCAGTCTTACTCTACTTGTTGAGACTAGAGGAACCCTTGAGACTATTGCTCTGAGATACCCTTTAAACTTTGTGTTGAAACCACACTTGGAGGTCACCTTTCCACTAATTAACAAATTAACTCATAAAAGAAACACTACAACCTGTGAGTATTGTGTTCTCTTACAAAGTCATCAATATGAGACCAGATGGTCAGCATAACCCTAAAAAGCAAAGAAGGCAAAGTAAGCTAGGAGACAAGGAAACTAGATTAATTGAAACAAAACAACCAGAACTGAACTAATGAAAATGTTGACACATTGTGAAAAATGAAACTAATGTCACTAAACAATATGCGTAGAGATTGTTAAATGAAAACCTACCTAATCATGTAAACATTCAACAAAACACAATCAAATATTAAAGTAACAATCCCTTCCATGTAGCACCTACCTTTGTTAAATGAACAAGTCACGGACACATGGATGAATTCAACTATGCACAAAAAGCACTGTTATACAGGGTGCAGGCAGTTAAGTTGAATAAAATGCATTCTAACCTTCCTGGAATCTGCAAAACATTCCAATTTGGTTTACCATATTTTTTATGATGACATGTTAGTCTATAATTAGACTTTACTGCTCATGGTTTCTGAGAATTTTATAAATTTGTAGGACAATAAATAAACAAGAAAATAATTGAACATGGACAAATAAAACTTCAGCATGTTTCCCCTGGAATGTGAATTTATACTGCTTTTCTTGTCCAAACCACATTGTGCATTTGTTATTTTTTTTTTTAAGTGCATGAAGGAAACAAACCACAGGTTAGTCTGGATATGATATTGCTCTTGGAAGGATTTGCTCATTTTTTTCTTTTTTTGTTTTAACTCTTTGATCTTAAATCCAGCAAACCAACCATAAATCCTAGAATAAAACTAACATAGCAGAAAAGGTTTCATGGTTAATATAAATATTAATATTTTGTGATTCTATAATTACAAAACTATGTATTTTTTCTTAATGTCAAAAATAAAGACCCAGTATTAATGATGAATTGTACTTACACATTATTAATATACTTGCAAACTAATTTCATGAAAAATGATAACATAGACAAATCCTTGAAAATAACCTATTATTTAAAATTTTATTCTCAAATTTTGAGAGACAACACATTTTCAAGTAGAGCCAGTTATAGACAAAATAGTAATGGGTAAAAATTTTATCTTTTTATGTTTTCATTCTCCAATTTTTAGAGGATTTTTTTTATCCCTTGTTCTTTCAATTTTTTCCATTAATGTCATTCCCTCTATGAAAAACATCTCTGGAAAGAGCTAAGAGTTTACAGATATTTAATCTAAGTATTATACTAGGCATTGTGGTGGATATAAATTTGAACAAGGTATAGTCTTTGTCTGTATGGAAGTCCTATGTCATATGGAAAAGCATCTGCATCCAACTGGTATGTAAAAAGAGAAATATAAACAGTGAAAACTGTTGTAATAATTTATGGCTGCAGTGATTGAGATGTCATCGAAGACCTTACACAAGAGTCACTTGTACTTTTATTAAAAAATCCAGAAATGTTTCCTGGAATCATCATTATTCTTTATCATTGCATAGTGCTCCATTGAGTATATATACCATAGTTTACCTGTCCATTCCTCTGTTGTTGGATATCTGGGTTGATTCCATCTTTTTGCTATCATGGACTGTGCTGCGATAAACATTCTTGTACATGTATCCGTTGATGTGAATAGCCTTGATTCTGTAGGATATATTCCAAGTAGTGGAATTACTGGGCCAAATGGTATATCTATATGCATTTTTTTTAAGGAAGCATCAGACTACTTTCCAAAGAGGCTGAACCATTTTGCAATGCCACCAACAGTGTAGGAGAGTTCCACTTTCTCCACAGCCTCTCCAGCATTTGTTGTTTTGTATTTTTTGGATCATGGCCAACCTTGTTGGGGTGAGATGGTATCTCATTGTAGTCTTGATTTGAATTTCCTTAATAACTAAAGATTGTGAACATGACCACATGTGTTTTTGGCTGCCTGGATCTCCTCTTTAGAGAAATGTCTGTCCACCTCCTTTGCCCATCGCTTAAACAGATGATTTATCTTCTTCTTATTGATATTTTGTACTATCTTATAGATTATGGAGATCAGGCATCAGTCTGACATATAGTTGCCAAATATTTTTTCCCATTGTGTACGTGGCCTTCTATTTCTATTAGCTGCCAAGCTGCCATCCGAGGGCACAGTAAGTGGTCCCAACTCAACAGGAATGGATGCTCACCGAGGACCAAAATGACATGGGGTAAAGACCACCCAGAAGATAGACAGACCCACATGAGTGGGTGCCTACATAGACTTAGGACCAGAAGAACCAGATGGTGCCCGGCCACCATCAGTGATAGCCGTGAAGGAGATCACTAAGTTGAGTCTCAATGGCAGCACAACAATAAAAGGGGGTGCACCCTGAAATCTCCACTAAAAGGCCACAATTCATGGTCCAGTGGCTTCGGGGTTCCCCTGGGAGCATGACCCCTTGCCCTGATGCTGCCCTTGCCCATAAATCATAATGAAGGTCCACTCTTTGAACATGAATGGGTTGGACTTGGCAATGCAGAGTGACCATATATTGGAGGCACTTTATGGTTCTATGCATCTATAGGATATCATCCTGCTGACCTCTGGCTGGAGTAAGGGGAGTGGGTGGAGAGGAGGGAAAGGAGGCTGTTGGGAGGATGAGACATGTGTGGAGCAGAGAGGAATAGTGTGCTGTCACCGGACAGGGAGAGCAGTGGAAGCTGCATATGGGTGGGCATGTAAATTTATATGGGAATGTACATTTTCACTCAGTCATAATTTAAAAAAATAAACCGTGTAAACGGAAAAAAATGCACCAGAAGTTAATGAATAAATATATTCTCAGTGTAAGCAAGCAGTATGTTGAAGGAATATCAGACAGATTTTTAATACAGGTTTTTAGAAGCATGAAGTGGAAGATGGGCAATTGGGGCTCAAATGGAGAGGCACATGTGTGTCTGAGCAAAGATTTTCCATTTGGGAGATACAGTTTATCTAAGAGAACCACTGCTGGTTTCTTGAGAGAAAGATAGATGAAGGCTATGCTTTGTGAAGATTCATCTCATTATCCTACAGAATGTATTGAAGGAAGAGAAAAGTTTGGGAGGAGTGGCCACTGAGAAGGCTACTGAGACAGAAGGCACAGGGTGGCGAAAGGACTTTGATCAGAGCAGACATGAGAAGACAGTAGAAGAGATTTTGGTGAAAGAGAAACATTCGACATAATTAAACAGTTGTGTGTCAAGTTGGCTAGGCCACTCTTTTTAGTGTGTTGGCAGTTGTACAATGCTACGCTGACCTCCCTGATGGAATGTTCTGTGTGGTACTGGTAGAGGTGGGGCCTATGGTGGCTCACTGCCCCTTCAGCCCCCATCTCTTTGACTTGCACCACCTAAATTCCCTCCTGCTCACCTCGCCAAGGTTTTTGGCTTGTTGTGGATCCAGAAGCTGCCTCTTTCTTGTTTTCTAATGGGTGGTTCTTGGGACTTGAGCTAGCAGCTAGCAGCTTATCTGTCAGTCTTCAGAGTCATCAGACATTCACACCCTGAAAGTAAGAGTCTTGTTCCCTGACATGCCAATCTTGGGTTTGCTAGTCTTTGCAGCTACGTAAATCAGGAGGAACCTTGCGGTCTTGTCCACCGGCTCGGGATTCATTGACCTTCACAGCCTGTGAGCAGGACCTCTGTCCTCCAACCTGCGATCTTGTGTTTACCAGCTTCCAAGGCTGCCTGAGGGTTGTATCCTGATCCAGAACTTGGGATGTTTCAGCCTCAACAATTGTATGAGCTGTTTCCTTGATATAAATCTGTCTCTCTATATATTTACATGCTTTAAGGATTTTGCTTCTCTAGAAACCCCAGTCTAAGACAAATGTTAAAGTCCTTTTCCAATTACTGCTTAATAACATCTCTCTTCATTTTTGTCTGCTTTCTTTCATATTCCTCTTCATATAAAATTTGGTTTAATAATATTTTTCAATAATTTCAGCATTAGTCTGAAGAAACTACCCATTTTTCGTGTCTTGCCTACTCCTAGTTGAACAACATACTTTATTTATTATTTAGTGTTTTATTGTACTTGAAGTGAAAGTTTACAATCCAAGTAAATTTGTCATACAAGAACTCACACACACATCGCTACATAACTCAAGAGGCTCCCCATATCCTGTGACAGTGCACTTCTCCTTTCCATCCTGTATTTCCTGTGTCCGTTCAACTAGCTCCTAGAGCCCTTTGCCTTCTCACCTTGCCTCTAGACAGGAGCTTACTGGTTAGTCACATTAATTGCTTAAGCCAAGAAGCACATTCTGTCTCAGTATCATTTTATGTCTTATAGCCCAGTTCAATCTCTGTCTGAAGTGCTGGCTTCAGGAATGGTTCTAGTTCTGGGCTAACAAAGAGCCTAGGGCCATGTCTTCCAGAGACCCTCCAGTCTGTTGGACCATCACCTCTGGTCTTTTTAATACGGTTCAAGTTCTGCGCTCCATTTTTCTCCCACTTTATCAGGGACTTTTTGTTATGTTCCCTGTCAGAGCAGTCATTGGTAGCAGCCAGGCACCATCTAGTTTTTCTGGTCTCATACTGCTGTATTCTCTGGGTCATGTGGCCCTTTCTATCTTTTAGGCTCATATTTTCCTTATGTCTGATGTCCTTCATTCTCCTCTGCTCCATGTGGGTTGGGATCAACTGATGCTTCCTTGATGGCCGCTTGCTAAATTTTTAAGACCCAGGCACAGCTTACCAAAGTGGAAAGAAGAACATTTTCTTAAAAAAGGCCTTTGTTATGCCAATTGACCTAGATGTCCCTTGAAACCATCATCCCCAGGAACTGTTCTTGATACTCTGTCCTTTGATGTGTTGGATTATATTTAAGACACTTCTCAGCTTTTGGTTTAGTCCAGTTGTGCTGACTTCTCTTCTACTATGTATTGTTCCTCCGTTCATGTAACAATTCTTATCTACTCTCTAATTAATGAGTACGTCTCTCTCTCTCCATCCCTCCTCACTCGTGTAAACATTCAAGACTCTTTCCCTTTGTGTTTAAACTTTTCTGGCATCCTTACAATAGCAACATCACGCAATATTTGTCCTTTTGCAAGTGACTGATTTCATTCAGCATAATGCCTTCCAGACTCTTATCAGTTATGAGATGTTTCCCAAGATCATCATTGTTCTTTGTCATTGCATAATATTCTATTGTGTGAATGTACAATAGTTTTTTTATTCATTCATCTGTTGATGGGCACCTGGGTTGATTTCATCCTTTTACTATTACGGACAGTGCAGCAATAAACATTTGTGTGCATGTATCTGTTCATGTGACTCCCTTTTTCTTTATATCTCAGGGAGTGAAACTTCTGGATTGTATGGCATTTTTATTTCTAGATTTTTAAGAAAGCACCAAATTAATTTTCAAAGTGTTTGTAGCATTTTACATTCCCATGAGCATTGTATAAATGTTCCAGTCTTTCCATAGCCTCTCCAACATTTACTATTTTGTTTTTTGATTAATTCGAGCCTTGTTGGGGTGAGATGGTATCTTATTGTAGTTTTGATTTGGATTTCTCTAGTGGCTAATAATTGTGAACATCTCCTCGTGTATCTGTTAGACATTTGAATGTCTTTTTGGTAAGGTACCTACCTATTCATGTTCTTTGCCTATTTTTAAATTGTATTGTTTGTCTTTTTCTTGCTGAGGCTTTTAAGTATCTTCTAGATTCTGGAGGTTAGAAGTTGATTGGATTTTTCACATTAAAATTTTTTTCCCAGAATGTAATGGACAACCTACTTTAATTAGATTCTATTTTTATAATCCCATTAAATTCTTACTGATACCACACACCATCACTCAAGAGAAGCTGTGAGTGGGCAAAGTCCATTGGACTCCAGGTCCCTGTGCTAAGAAGGTCTTAGATTTGCAAGATTGATGAGAAAGAACTTTCCCTAGAGACAACAGATAGCCTTTCCATGGAGCTGGTACCCTGAACTCAGACTTTTAGCCTCCTAAACTGTGAGAGCCATCATACATCTACCCATTTATTGCATGGTGGTAGCTTGTGTGTTGCTCTAATGCTGGAGCTTGGCTACCAGTATTTCAAATACCACCAGAGTTATACATGGTAGACAGGTTTCAGTGGAACTTCCAGACTAAGACAAATCAGGATAAAATCCAGGTGGTCCACTTCTGAAAACATTGGCTATTGAAAACCTTATGAATAGCAGAAAGAGTGTCAGAAAATGAGCCCCTTGTGTTGAAAGACATTCAAACACAACTGGGGAAAATCTACCTCAGTAGAATCAACCTTAATGATGTGGATGTGGTCAGATTTTGAGACCTTCATTTGCTAGTGTGCATGATTCAAAATGAGAAGAATAGCTGCAAACATATCCATTAATAATTGCAACATGGAATGTATGAACTGTGAATCTATGAAAATTTGAAGTCATCAAAAATGTAATGAGGCACATCAACGTGAATACCCTAAACATTAGTGAGCTGAAATAGACTGGTATTGACCATTTTGAGTCATACAATATTATGGTCTACTATGCTGGAAATGACTAATAGAAGACAAATAGTGTCTCATTTATCATTAAAAAGAACATTTCAAGATTTAACCTGAAGAACAGTGCTGTCAGTTATAGGAAAATATCCGTGTACCTACAAGGAAGACAAGTTAACAAGACTGTTATTCAAATTCACATCCTAACCACCAAAGTCAAAGATAAATAAATTGAAGGTTTTTACCAGCTTCTACAGTTTAAACTGATCAAACATGCAATCAAGATGTATTGGTAATTATGGATGATTGTAAGACAAAACTTAGAATCAAAGAAGAATTGATTAGTTGGAAAATACATCTGGTAACCAGAAAAATGCCAGAAATTACATGATAGAATTTCACAAAACTAACAACTTTTCATAACAAATACCTTTTTCAACAACATACAACAAGTATACATACACTTATGACACTGAATGTGACGTAGGAATCAAATCAACTAAATATATAGAAAGAAAGGATGGAAAAGCTCAATATCATCACTTACAATAAGGCCAGAGGTTGACTGTAGAACAGATCATCAGTTGCACCTAAAGAAGCCCAAGCTGAAACTGAAGAAAGTTAGACAAGTTCATGAGAGCCAAAGTATGACCTTGAGCATGTCTCACCTGAATTTAGAAATCATCTGAAAAACAAACTTGAAGCACTAAAAACACTAATGATAAGTTGTGAAAAAGACATCACAGATACCATACATTAAGAAAGCAAAAGATATTTTAAAAGATGAAAAAGAAAGGACGACCAAAATGGATGTCAAAAGACACTTGGAAACTTGCTACTGAATGTAGAGTAGCCAAAACAAATGGAAGAAGTGGTGTATTAAAAGAGGTGAAGAGGAAATTTCAAAGGGCAGCTTGAGAAGATAAAGTGCAGCAGCCATGACAAAGTAAAATATAACAAAATTTGCAAAGGCCTGGAGTTGGAAACACAAAAGCAAAGAATACACACAGCATTTTTCAAGCTGAATCAACTGAAGAAAAACATAAGCTACAAGTTGCAATTTTGAAGGATTCTATGGGCAACATACTGAATGATACAGGAAGCATCAAAACCAGTTAAAACGAATACAGAGTCATTGTACCAACAAGAATTGTTCAAATTCAGTCATTTCAGCTCAAGAACCAATGGTGTTGAAGAAAGAATTCCAAGTTGCACAAAAGACTTTGTCTAAAACCAGGACTCTAAGAATTGACAGAACACCAATTGAGATGTTTCAACAAATGAATGTACTCCTACAGGTACTCACTCATCTCTGCCAAGGAATTTGGAAGTCAGCTTCCTGGACAACCAACTGCAGAAGATCCACATTCGTGCCCATCCCAAAGAAAGGTGATCCAACAGAATTCCGAAATTATCTAACAATATCATTAATGTCACAGTGAAGTAAAATTTTTTCTGACAATTTTACAAAAGCAGTTGTAGCATTTCATGGACAAGGAATTACCAGAAATTCAAGATGGATTCAGAAGAAGACAGCTGCCAACCAAAAGATCAGCAGTTCAAATCTACTAGCAGCTCCTTGAAAACTCTATGGGGTAGCTCTGCCTTGTCCTATAGGACTACTATGAGTAGAAATTGACTCAGCGTTAACAGGTTTGGTGGTGTGGCATGAAAAAACAGATATCATTGCTGATGTCAGACGGATCCTGGCTGAAATCAGAGAATACCAGAAAGATGTTGAGTGACCAACACATTCAACTGTGTTGGTCAAAACACAGAAGCTCTCAGTCCAGAGGAAGATTGATAACAATAACCTTCTTTCCCAGGCAATATAGAAAGACTTCCCCTGGAGCTGATAACCTGAATTTGCACTTTTAGTGTACTTCTCTGTGGAAAAATAAGTTTTTCTTTGTTATAGCTATCAACTTGTGGCACTTCTGTTACAGCAGCACTAGATGACTAAGACAGTGACATTCCTGAACCTGTACACAGACCAAGAGATGTTTGTTCCAACAGAGCAAGGAGATATGGCATGGTTTAAAATCAAGAAAAGTGCACATCAGGGTTATATTATTTCATTATACTTATCTAATCTGTATGTTGAGAAAATAATCTGAAAACCTGGATTTCATGAAGAAAAATCTAGCAACAGCGTTGGTGGAAAACTCATTAATGACCCATGATACATAGATGAACCAATCTTACTTACTGAAAGTAAAGAGGACTTGAATCACATAACTGATGAAGATCAAAAGCTACAACCTTCAGTGCGAGGTCTCACAATTAATTAAGTTTGTGAATTTGCCACTGTGTGCTTACGTGCAGCACTGTACAGACAACTTAGAAAGATTCCATAACATTTGTATGCCAGTGTCTCATAGCTGTGTTTGTGTCAAAATGTTGTGGTGTTCATTATTGTTATGTGTTTTTGTGTGCCTTTACAAGAATGTTAAAGCATGAATAATAGCAATGAATGAACATTACATTTCTTGATAAACTTGACAAGAAGAGAAGTGAAATCAGGGACATAGCAGTCTGAGTTTATGGGAAGAATTATGAAGAAAATGGCAGTGTACAAATGGATTAGATGTTTTTCTGACAAGAGAGACAGAATCACTGATGAGAAGAGGTCAGGGCAGCTGGTGATGAGTAGAACTGACGGAAACATTGAAAAAATTCATCAAATTGTACATCAAAATCATTGGCTGACTGTGAGAAGAATAGAAGACCAAGTAAACAGCAATAGAGAAACAGGGAAATCTTAACTGAAAATTTTGGTATAAGAAAGATGTGTGTGAAAACGATCCTGAAGGAGCTCACCAATGAACAAAAGCAGAGTTGAAGTTTGCCAAGACCTTTCGAACAAGACTCAGAACAAGACAATGTTCTGGGTGGTGTTATCACTGATGATGAAACATAGATGTACCCAGATGACCCTGAAACAAAGTATAACATGCATAGTGGAAGTCAACCAGTTTTTCATGACCAAAAAAGTTCTGTCTGACCAAATCAAGAATCAAAATGGTGTTGCTAACTTTTTTTGATATCAGAGTGATTTTTCACTATGAATTTGTACCAAATGGAATAACAGTTAATCAAGTTTACTATTTGGAAGCACTGAAAATTCTGTGTGAAGAAGTTAGGTGGAAATGACCTGATTTTTCATCAACAACTCATAGCTTTTGCATCACAATAATGAACCAGCTCACACAGCACTGCCCATGAGGGAGTTTTTAGCAAGTAAACAAATAACTGCAATGGAATATTCTACTGCTCACCTGATCTGGCCCCCAGTGGCTTTTTTCTTTACCCAAAGATAAAGGAAATATTGAAAGGAAAACATTTTGATGATCTTCAAGACATCAAGGTCAATACAAGGACAGCTCTGATGGCCATTCCAGAAAAAGAATTCCAAAATATCTTTGAAGGGTGGACTAGGCATTAATATTGGTGCATAGCATCCCAGGGGGAGTACTTTGAAGGTGCATAGCGATATTCTGCAATGAGGTATATAGCCCTTTTTCTAGGATGAATTGACAAACTTAACTGACAGAACTCATATGTATTACTCTTCAACATAAAAGAAAAATCTTTACAACTGCACAAATCAGCAACATCCAGATAAATGGGGAAAAAAATTATCACTGTCAAAATTTCATTTTAGTTGGATCCACAGTCAACAACCATGGAAGCAGCAGTCAAGAAATCAAACAACGTACTGCATTGGGTAAATCTGCTGCTCGAGATCTCTTTAAGGTGTTGAAAAGCAAAGATGTTATTTTGAGGAATAAGTGCTCCTGACCCAAGCCATGATATTTTCAATCACCTCATGTGCATGGGAAAGCTGGACAATGAATTCAGAAGACCAGGAAAGAACTGATACCTTAGAATTATGGTGTTGGCAAAGAATATTAAATATGCCAGGAAATCCCAGAAGAACAAACAAGTTTGTCTTGGAATAAATATAGCCAGAGTGGTCCTTGGGAGCAAGTATTGAAAGAATTTGTCTAATGTACTTTGGACATGTTATCAGGAGGGAACAGTCTCTGGAGAAGGTCATCATGTTTGGTTAGAGAGTCAGTGAAAAACAGGAGGGCCTTCAATGACACGGACTGACACAGTGGTTGCAACAATGGCCCCAAATATAACAATGATTGCGAAGAGGTGATAGGACCAGGCAGTGTACATTACTGTACAGTGTACAGTATGAATGGCTATGAGTTGGAGCTGGCCAGATGACACCTAACAACACCACCAACAACAAGCTCTTAAATCTTTACTTGATTTTCCCACTATTCTTGAATTCTTCTGCTCCACTAAAATTTCCAGATACATTTCTTTTGCTAGTTTTCCTGCCTTACAGAGTATACAGCATTGGTCCTTCTATTCTTGTATATGTGTACAATTACACTTGGAGACTTTTTTTTTTTTTTTGGTGCTGACCGCAAGTTTGAATTTTTTCCCTTAGTCTATTAGAATGAAAATTTTTGGTAGTAAAGTATTTTTTTTTAATTATTATGATTGAATGAAAATGTACATTCCCATATAAATTTGCATACTGACCTACATGCAGCCTCCACTGCTCTCCCTGCACAGTGACAGCACACTCTTCCTCTCTGCTCCATACGTGTCTTATTTTCCCAACAGTCTCCTATCTTCTCTTCTCTACCCATCCCCCTTCCTCCAGTATGAGGTCAACAGAACGACCTCCTATAGATGCCTAGAACCATAAAGTGCCCACACAATACAGTCACTCTGCGTCACCAAGTCCAATCCATTGCTGTCTGAAAAGTTGACCTTCACAGCTTATATAAGGATGAGCTACTGCAATACACTTACGATATGTGTTAAATGTATCTTTAATAAGTAGAACATTATAAGGAAGGGAGATGAAAGTATGAAACAGTACCACATTTAACCTGTCAATCTCCAGAAATATTGTGTTGTCATTTCAAGTAGTGCTATTGTTTGTTGAATAACACATTTCTAGAAATAACTTTCAAAATCGAATGTAGGAGATTTGAACTACAGACTTGAAAGTTAAAAAGAGGACTGGTTCAGGGGAACCCTGAAACCGCTAGACCATCAATTGAGGTCTTTTAGTGAAGATCTCAGGATGCACCCCTTTTTATTCTTGTGTTGCCAGTGAGACTCAAATTAGTGAGCTCCATGTACATTTTGACTCAGTCACGTTAAATAAAAATTAATTTTTTTTTTTTTTTTTAAAAAGAGGACTGGTTCAGTGGTAGAATTCTTGCTTCCCATGTTGGAGACTCAGACTCTGCTCAGGCCAATGTACCTCACGTGCAGCTACCACTTGTCTGTCAGTGGAGTCTTCTGTGTTGCTATGATGCTAACCAGGCTAAGACAGCCTGGCAAAAATAGCCTTCTGATTGTGTTCTGAAAATCCAGTCAACGAAAACCCTGTGGATCCCAACAATCAAATCCACAACCTCCCATGGGTGGGGTGCAGGACAAGGAAACATTCAATTCTGTGTTCATGGGGTCTCCATGAGTTGGGAATCAGCTTGACAGAAGCTAACAACAATTTGAGAAAACTAAAATATATCAGAAAAACCCTTGCTGAAACATCTTATGTTTTTAGATATGTTATCCAATCATAGATTCATAGATTTTCATGTATGGTCTTTAATTGTGTTTCTTCCATTGAACACTGAGCTATTTCCCTATATGCCAATGAATATCCAAGCATGAATACATGTTTCTTGCTTTTGGAACATTTAACCCAGTGCCATCGAGTTGATTCTGACTCATAGCGACCCTATGGCACAGAGTAGAACTGCCCCATGGAGTTCCGGAACATTTAAAGATCCCTGTACTTGCCTTGGTTGTATTGTAAATGCATTCCAGTTTCCCACTGTTATTGGCATTCAGTGTTCTCTTCTCCATGTGTTTGTATACAATGATGTTATAGAGGAATGCAGTAAAATTTTTGATTAATTAGGAAATTTCATTTGTATATGCATACATGGCAATTGTGCTTAAAGTGAACTGTTGGCTGCTGGACAGCAGTATCTTGCTGATTTGGGGTGAATGTTTTTCAAAATCCATTGACATTGAGCTGATTCCGACTCATAGTGATCCTACAGAACAAAAGGGAATTGCCCATAGAGTTTTCAAGGAGTACCTGGTGTATTCAAACTGCTGACCTTTTGGTTAGCAGTTGTAGCATTTAACCACTACACCACCAGGTTTTTGTTTTTGTTTTTTTCCCCCAAAATGTACAAAAACTCAACTTTGCATAGAGAAAGTATTTTAAGAATATCAGTGGATAGTAAATGAAGTTCAGATTCAACAATTCAACATCCAAAAAATACTCCTTCATTCCAAATAAGGCACATGTTGTCTTGGGAAAAAAACATTGTCTGTGAATCAAAGTGCAATAGGCAGAGCTAGAGAAAATTTCGATAATCATCTTGCACATAAATCAGTGTGTGGAGAACAAATTAACCAAGATCCATCAAGGTAAAGTAGTTTGTGCAACATAATGAACTTCTTAACAGACATAGTTAAAATATAATAAACTAAATAGGGGAAAAATAGTGTCAGTTGCTTCTTTATACTGCACGACATTTCACCTTTAAGCATCTAAATTTGATTTTACATTCTCATGATTTAGCTCACTAGCACTGCGCATAAGACACAGAACCTGGGAGACGGCATCATTGCTTACTTTGTATCCTACCAGTAAAGGGGGCTCAATAAATATTTGAAGAGAAGTAAAGTACATTCAGTACTTTGGAAGGAAATGAAGTGACTGGAAAACCACTCTGAACTCTGATGATTTCAATTCCATCTAATATAAACTCTGACCACAGTAAATATGCTTTGACTTTTCAGGAAACATGTGCTTTCAACAGAGGACGTGTGTTCCGAGAACCCTCTTTTTTATCCCTCACTTTTCTTTTTCTGACTTCTCTGGTTTTAATTTAGCATTTTATATTATTTCATTTTCTCTTCTCTCTCGTTAGTTATAGCTCTTTTAATTTTTTTCCTTTTTTAGTGGTTGTTTAATATTTGCATATCACTTACAACTAATTTAATTCTGCTTTCAAAACAAGGGAGTTGGAAAAAACTGTTGCCATCAATTCCAGTTCATAGTGACACTGTAGCGACCAACACTGTATTACTTTATGAGTACTATAGGGCACTGTGAGTCAGAACAAACTCGATGGCAGTGGGCGTTTTCTTTTTCTTTGTTTTGGTTTATAAATAATGTAGGAGCCCTCATGGAACAGCGGTCCTTGGCTTGGCTGCTAACCAAAAGGTTGGCTGAATCCACCAGTTGTTCCTTGGAAATCTTATGGGGAAGATCTTCTCTGTCCCATAGGTTACTATGAGTTGCAGTCAACTAGATGTAATGGGTTTGGTGGTATAGCTACTGTGATGACAGTATTTACAATTCCTTCCTCTCATCATTTATAAAATTGCTATGATTAGTGTCCCTTCTCCCAATGCTGTATCACATAATGTGCCGGTATTATCATTACTCTGAGCAAACACGTATCTATGCAATCAATTTAGAATAAGATAAATATAAAATTTTACTTTCATTTATTCCTCCTCTGATTTTTTGGTTGTCTATGTAGATCCAAATTTTTGACCTATGTTGTGTTCCTTTACTTTGAAGAACAGCTTTTAATGTTTTTTTCAAGGAGGATCTGTTGCAATGAAATTCCTCAGTTGCTTTTTGTTGCTGTTGTTGTTATTGTTGTTCTGAGAATGTCCTTTACTTTTGAAGATTAATTTTGCTGCACACAGATTCAAAGCTGGTAAATATTTTTCTTTCAATATTTCACCCCATTTTCTTCTTACTTGCATGGATTATGATCAGAAGTCGGCTGTAATATTTAGCATTTTCCTTAGAATTAAGATTTTGCCCCCCTTCTGGCATCATTCAGGCTCTTTGTGTTTTGTTTTCTGCAGTTTGAATATGATATGCCTCCATACAAATATTTCGGTATTCATCTTGCTTGGTTTTATTTGATCTTCGTGGACCTGTCATTTGGTATCTGTTATTAATTTTAGAAAGTGCTTGTCCATTATTAGTTCAAGTACGGAGCTCTGGTAGTGCAATGGTTAAGAATTCAGCTGCTAACTGAAAGACTAGCAGTTTGAACACACCCAATGGCAAAGTGGGAGAAAGACCTGGGAACCTGCTTTTATAAAGATTACAGCACTCTCTTCCCCTTTCACCCCCCCAAAAAAACCTACAGGGAAGTTATGTTCTGTCACCTGGGGTTACCATGCATCAGGATTGACTTGACAACACCCAACAACAGTACTCATTTAATATTGCTGCTCATTTATTTTCTCTCCTGTTAGCATTCCAGTTAAAATATCCCACAGTTCTCTGATATTCTTTTGTTTCTTTTTGTCTTTGGAATTGGGGAAGTTCCTAGTGACACATTGCAGTTTGGGGAGTTCCCAGTGATATATGTTCAACTTCACTAAGTCTTTTCCCTGGCCATGTCCAGACTACAGACGAACCTTTCCAAGAAGGTGTTCTTTGTTCTATTACATATTTTTTAAATTTCTAACCTTTCCTTTTGAGTATTTCTTAGAGGTTTCTTCTTACTTTTGTTTATTACTCACCATGTCTTACATGTTACCTACTTTGTCCATTTGACTCTTTAGTGTATTAATTGTAACTACTTTAAATTTCCTAACTGACGATCCTAAGACTTCTATCACATCTGAGACTGGTTCCAATGCTTGATTTGTTTCTTATCTTTTGATAGGGCTTGTAATTTTTTTCTTGAAAGCTGGATGGGAGAGAGCAGATAACAGCAACTTGGGTAAATCGGTTTTTCTAGTGTGGTTTTATGTGAACTTGAGTAGGAGTTTGTCTGTGTTTAATGAATGCTGTAGTTACAGATGCCAGGGCCTTCGAATTCTTCTAATTCTTATTTTTTGACCTACATGTTTAAGCAGATGAACACATTTTAAAGTTAAAGTGAACACTCAACTGAAGAGAAAAAAAAATCTGTTAAACAAACAGCTTCCCACATGAATGGAATTAACCAAGATGTCATCATATTTTCTCATCAGGACATTTATTTTTTGAGGAATAGAAGTAGGACTAAAGTTAGGCAAATGAGGCACTTACCTGGGACTCAAAATTTCAGAGACCAAAAACCTCAGAAATTGAGATAGACTGTGTAATAATTAGTCAGATTAGTGTCCTTGTTATTGCACCGTTGTGTTGGGCTTCCCTAAGAACTCCTTAAATATAGAAACTGAGCCTTGCATTTCTTTCACCTGTAGTCCACTGTTACTACACAGACACCCTGTTGAGATGGTGGTAAGGAGTAGGAGAAAGGAAGAGTTTATAACTTTGTGATTAAATTGCAGACATTTACTGCGCCTGTGTTCCTGGACTGTAACCTCAAGTGCTTCTTACCTTCTGTCTTTACTTCTTAGATGGGTAGAAAGTTAGAGGGGGCTGCAGGTGAGTAATTTTCTTTCTATATATGCATAGTAAACTCTGTTCCTTGGAGAGCAGACTTCTGTTATGCAGACTTCTGTTACGCAGACTTCTGTTATGCAGAACTTACTGGGCATATCTCAAATTAGTTACTTTTCTCCTCTTCACATCAAAGACACAAGGTGATTTTTCATGTCTCACCATGGGAATTTGGGGTTCCTGTAATTAGAACTAATGAAGGTGTAATCCCTTCCCATTGCAGCCTACAGAAGTTTATTACTCTTAACCTCATCCTCCAAACTCAGCCTCCAGCAATTCATCAAATTTTCGTTTTAATGTTTCTGTCGGAGTATGCCTCCAGGGACTTTTGATCCAGGTAAATGAATCTTGGCTGTTTTCTTTACTTAACAAACCTACTGCCTTAGAGTAGATTTCAATTCACAGCAACCATATAGGACAGAATAGAACTGCCCCATAGAGTTTCCAGGGAGCACCTGGTAGATTTGAATTGCCAACATTTCGGTTAGCAGCTGCAGCTCTTAACCACTACACCATTAGGGTTTCCTTTAGGGTTTCCTTTACCTACCAGTCTCTCCACATTTGTGGGTTGTGATTTACCCCGCAGCCTCAATTCTTTAATGATTCCAAAATTGATTCTTAGTTGTTCAGTTTTTTCCTGTTGTTAAGCATGGGAGTGCAGACTTCTTAGCTCTTTACATGGAAGCTCAACTTTTTTATTTTATTTTTTTAAGTGTGTTTCAAAAACTCTGCCATGGTGGTTAACATCTGGTTACTAGCTTAAAATTTTGTGGTTAGAAAAATATTTTTCAAAGTACAAAGCTGAGTGGTCAACTCATAAAACTTTGCATACATGAACAAGTGTTTCATGGAAAAAGGTTGATTTAGCAACTGGGAGGAATACAAATTTCTGAAAGACCATTTTAATGTTTAAGCAGATAAACATTCAGCTAAAAGAATTAAAAAAAAATCATCTAAATAAACCATTCCTCCGTTAATGGAGTTAACTGAGATGGCATTATATTTTCTCATTAAGACATTTTTTGAGGAATAGGAATGGGATTATAGTTAGGCAAACGAGGCAGTTGCCTGGGCAATAAAATTTAAGAGAGACCAAAAATCTCAGGAATTGAGATCAGCAATAGTTTAATGTGATATTTAAAGAAAATAAGAACTAGTGGAAATAATACATGGTGAAAAAAATATCAAAATCTTCATGATGACAGCTTCAGAAACAGTGTCATGCTGAGCATATCACTGGAGCCTAAATCAAACGAAAAAACCAGCATTGTTGACTTCTTTGGTGGCCACATAGCTTCCACACCTTGAGCAAGAGTCTCACTCTAGTTGTCACGCTGGTGAGGATTGTTCACTCAAGAAATGATGAAAATACATTTAAAATATGTATGTTAGAAACTGGAAAATTGAAGTATGCCTTGTACAGAATTTCTTTCTTCCATACATAGTCTAATAAAATTATCATATGAAATTACATGTAACAATGGAAAAAATGCTGATTTAAAAAAATAGAAAGCTATTATTTCATTCAATAGACCTTTGAGATCTGAAAATAATTATGGCAGAATATTACATGTTTATGCACTTGTCTCTACGTTCACACAGGCACACACATATAATATTCACATACACAGAGACAAATATGACACCAGGAATCAGAGATTCACAAATGGCATTTCCATCAAAAGGCATTTCTTTCTGGCTGGACTTCTTTGACTGCTTATCTAAGAAGTCTGACAATTAAGAGCATGAACTTAATAGTTCTAAGTGCTACATATCTCGTTGCTGCATATCCTTGTGGTCACCTTCCAAGTACTCGCTTTGGGAAGCTATGCACCGACGCCACTGCCTAGGTCACCTTTCAAAGCAATTTTGGAACTCTTTCTGGAATGGCCATTGTGCATGGTAGCATGGTGGCAAGTTCATGAACTTAATTGTATAGTTGTCTGTGAGGGAATTTTTAACTAGTAAGAACATAACTGTATTGGAACATCCTCCCTACTCACCTGATCTAGCTCCCAATGACTTTTTTCTTTACCTGAAGATACAGGAAATACTGAAAGGAAAACATTTTGACAACATTCAGGACATCAAGTTAAAATGATAACAGCTCTGATGGCCATTGCAGAAAGAGAGTTCCAAAATGGCTTTGAAAGGTGGATTAGGTACCAGCATCAGTGCATGTACTTCAGAGGTGACTGTCGTGGTATTCAGCAATGAGGCTATGTAGCACTCTTTCTAGGAAGAGTTCGTGAACTTAACTGGCAGTGCTGTACCCATGATGTTGCACTACTCAGTCCTTCACTACCTCTTCATACTTATTCTCTTCTCAGGCTATTTCCAACCTCACAATATCTGTTCCCTTTTTTATCTAGAATACTTTAGACTTATCTGTGTCCACTTTTTGTCTTTATAATGAAATGGGCTTGATAACGTGCTCCTACCATTTACTTTATAAGAAGAAAATTACATTTTAAATAGTTCCACCTTTATAGGTTGTACAACAACAAAGTCATGTAAACATGGATTATATAAATTAACTGTTTCCACACAGAAAGTACGAGTATTATCACTGACATTTTTCTTCTTTTCTTTTGATGTCATTATGTATGATCAAAATAATGTGCACATGAGTATTATTACTTGACAGGCTGTGATGAGAGAATGGAAACCCTGGTGGCATAGTGGTTAAGTGTTACAGCTACTAACTGAAAGACTGGCAGTTCAAATCCACCAGCTGCTTCTTGGAAACTCTATGGGGCAGTTTTACTCTGTCCTATAGGGTAGCTATGAGTTAGAATTGACTCGATGGCAAGATGTTTAGTTGTTTGTTTCTTTGATGGTAAGAACTGGACAGCTGTTTTGCAGAGTTAAGTGGTAGCCAGAAAAACACAGGGCAGGTTTCACTAAGTAACAGTGACGGATTAAAGAGACTGAAAGCACAGGCTTTGAGAAAGAAAGGTAATTACAAAGAGCTGTCTCTTCTGCTGCACCCAGAAGGGGCTTAATATTGTTCAGTCTCCCTAAAATTCTCCTTAGAAATAAAGAGTATAATACAGAGTTATAAACGTTTTATAGGTAGACAGATTGCACAGAATATTTCTGTTTTCCTTTTTTTATTATTATCGTTGTTTTGGCAAAAGTTTACAGCTTAAGTTAGTTTCTCATACAAAAATTTGTACACATATTGTTATATGGCACTAGCTACTGCCCCTGTAGTATGACAGCACACTCCCCCTTCCCACTCCAGGTCTCCTGTATCCATCCAGCCAGCTCCTGTTCCTTCTTCCTTCTCATCCTGCCTCGCGAAGAAACCACCTATTTGGTCTAGTGTATCTATTTCAACTAAGAAACACACTCTTCACAAATATTAATTTACATTTTATAGCCTAGCCTAATCCTTGTCTAAAGAGTGGGCTTGAGGAATGATTTTAGATCTGGGTTAATAGAGCATTTGGGGTCCACAGCTTCAAGGGTTCCCCCAGTCTCAGTCAGACCATTAAATCTGGCCTTTTTACATGAATTTGAGTTCTGCATCACAGCTTTTCCTGCTCCACCAAAGGCTCTGTTGTCATCCCTATCAGCCATCATTGGTGGTAGCCAGGTGTCAACTAGCACTCAGGCTAGAACAGTCTCTGATTTATGTGGCACTTTTATCACTTGAGCTAAGGATACGAACAATGATATCCTTGGTTCTATATCCTCTTCTGAATCCAGCTTGAATTTGGTGTTCTTCCTTCTCCTTTGCTCCGAGTGGGTTCAGACCAGTTGAGGCATTTTAGATGGTGGTTTTCAGTCTTTTAAGGGTCCAGATGGCAGTCAATGAAGTGGGACACTGAACATTTTCTTAATAAACTTCACTCACTGAAGTGGCATACAGAATATTTTCTTAATAAACTTTGTTATAGCAATTGATCTGTTGTGGTTGTTGTTAGGTGCCATTGAGTCAGTTCCAACTCATAGTAGCACGGTGCACAACAGAAGGAAACAATACCTGGTCCCACGCCATGCTCACCATCATTTTTAGGCTTAAGCCCATCATTGCATCGACTGTGTCAACCCATCTCCTTGACAGTCTTCTTCTTTTTCACTGACCCTCCATTCTACCAAGCATGATGTTCTTCTCCAGGGACTGATCCCATCTGACGACATGTTCAAAACATGTAAGATGCAGTCTTGCCATCTTTGCTTCCAAGGAACACTCTGGCAGTACTTTTTCCAGAACAGATCTCTTTGTTCTTTTGGCAGTCCATGGTATATTCAATATTCTTCTTTGACACCACAATTCAAAGGTGTCAATTCTTCCTCTGTTTTTCTTATTCATTGTCCAGCTTTCCGACACATATGATGCAATTGAAGATACCATAGCTTGGGTTGGGCACGCCTTAGTCTTCAAGGTGACATCTTGACTTTTCAATATTTTAAAGAGGTCCTTTGCAGTGCCCCTTTTGATTTCTTAACTGCTGCTTCCATGGGCATTTTTTGTGGAACCAGCTAAAACAAAATCCTTGACAACCTTAATCCTTTCTCCATTTATGTTCCTTATGGGTCTAGTTATGAGGATTTTTGTTTTCTTGATGCTGACGTGCAATCAATACTGAAGGCTGTGTTCCTTGATCTTTATCAGTATTTCAAATTCTCTTCACTTTCAGCAAGCAAGGTTGTGTTATCTGCATAATTCAAGTTGTTAATGAGTCTTCCTCCAGTCCTGATGTCTCATTCTTCTTCATACAATCCAGCTTCTTAGATTATGTGCTCAGGATACAGATTGAAAAGATGTGGTGAAAGGATACAACCCTGACACCAAGCCTTTCCTGATCTTAAACCAAGCAGTGTCTACTTGTTCTGTTCATAAAACTGCTTCTTAATCCATGTACAGATTCCTCATGAGCACAGTTAAGCTTTCTGGAATTCCCATTTGCTGCAATGCTATCCATAATTTATTAGGATCCACACAGTCAAATGCCCTTGCACAGTCAATGAAACACAGATAAACACCTTTCTGGTATTCTCTGCTTTCAGCCAAAATCCATCTGACATCAGCAATGATATCTTTGGTTCCACATCCTGCTCAAATTTCTGACAGTTCCTTGTCAATATACTGTTGCAGTTGTTTTTGAATGATTTTTAGCAAAATTTTAGTCGAATGTGATATTAACGATACTGTTCAGTAGTTTCCACGTTCAGTTGGATCACCCTTCTTGGGACTAGGCATACAAATGGATCTCTTACAGTAGGTTGGCCAGGTAGCTGTCCTCCAAATTTCCTGCAATAAGTGAGTGAGCACTTTCAGCATTGCATCATTTGTTGAAACATCTCAACTAATACTCCATCAATTCCTGGAGACCTGTTTTATGCTGGTGTCTTCAGTGCAGCTTTGACTTCTTCCTTCAGTATCACTGGTTATGATCGTATGCCACCTCTTCAAATGGCTGAACATCAACCAGTTCTTTCTGTTATAATGACTCTGTGTATTCCTTCTATCTTCTTTGGTGCTTTCTGAGTCATTTAATACTTTCCCTGTACAATCCTCCACTGTTGCAACTTACAACTTGAATTTTTTCTTTAGTTCTTTTAGCTTGAGAAGTGCAGAGTATGTTCTTACCTTTTGGCTTTCTATTTCTAGCTCTTTGCATATATCATTATAATATGCTATTGTGTCTTTTCAAACTGACCTTTGAGATCATCTGTTCAGTTCCTTTACTTTGTTCTTTCTTCCTTTTGCTTTGGCTACTCAACATTCAAGGGCAAGTTTTGGAGTTTCTTCTGACATCCAATTTGGTCTTTTCTTTCTGTCCATCTTTTTAATGATCTCTTGCTTTCTTCATGGATGATGTCTTTGATGTCATTCCACAATTTGTCTGGTCTTTAGTCATTAGTGTTCAGTGCATCAGATCTGTTCTTGAGATTGTCTCTAAACTCAGGAGTGAAATACTCAAGGTCATACTTTCGTGTTCATGAACTTGTTCTATGCTTTCAGTTTGAACTTGTGTAAGAGCAGTTGATGGTCTGTGCTGCAGTCAGCACCTGGTCTTGTTCTCACCACTGATAATGAGCTTTTCCATTGCCTTTTTTGATCGGACTCGACGGCACTTGGCTTGGCTATTGCCTTTTTCCACAGATGTAGCCAATTTCATTCCTGTGTATTCCATCTGGTGATGTCCATGTGCATAGTCATTGTTTGTGTTGATGAAAAAAGGTATTTGCAAAGGAAAAGTCATTGTTCTTGCCAAATTCTATCATGTAATCTCTGGCATCATTTCTGTCAACAAGGTTGTATTTTGCAACTACCAATCCTTGCTCTTTGTTTACAACTTTTGCATTCCAATTACCAGTAATTATCAATGTATACTTACTGCACATTCAATCAATTTTGGACTGCAGAAGCTGGTGAAAATCTTCAATTTCTTCGACTTTGGCTTTAAAGGTTGAGGTGTAAATGTGAGTAATAGTCATATTAACTGCCCTTCCTTGCAGACATATGGATATTATCCTATCACTGACAGCATTGTACTGTAGAACAGATCATGAAATGTCCTTTCTGATGATGAACACAACACCATTCCTCTTCAAGTTATCATTGTCAGTACAGTAGACCATATAATAGTCTGATTCAAAATGGCCAGTACCAGTCCCTTCCATCTCACTAATGCCTAGGCTATTGATGTTTATGTGTTCCGTTTCATTTTTGATGATTTCCAATTTTCCTAGAATCATACTCTGTACAAACCACGTTCTGATAATTAACAGATGGTTGCAGCCGTTTTTTCTCATTTTGAGACCTGTCACCTCAGCATACGAAGATCCTGAAGGCTTTACTCTCTCTCTGTCTTTAAGGTCAACTCCACTTTGAGGAGGCAGCTCTTTCCCAGAAGCCTTTCTGTGTGTCTTCCAAACTGCGGGGCTCATTTTCTGGTACTATATCTGACAATGTTTTGCCGCTATTCATAAGGTTTTCACAGGCTAATTCTTTTCAGCAATAGACTGCCAGGTCCTTCTTCCTAGTCTGTGTTAGTCTGTATGCTCAGCTAAAACCTGTCTGCTTTCGGTGACTCTCCTCGTGTCGGAGTACTGATAGCATAGCTTCCAGCAACGGGCAAGCCCTCATAGTATGACAAACTGTCAGACAAGTGGGAGGCAGTTGACCAAGTGTTCTTTTTTGCTTTCTCTAGCCCAGATCGAAGTCAGATAGATGTGGGTCAACCATTTCTTTCTTTTTATACACTCTGTTTTGTTTTTTTTTAATTGTGTTTTAGGTTAAAGTTTACAGCCAGAGTAGTTTCTCCTTCAAAAATGTATGTGATTTGTTTTTGTAACATCTTTTGCAGTTACTACAATATCTGATCATTCTCCCACCTTCCCTTTCACCTTGAGTTCTCTGTGTCCCTTTGTCTAGTTTTCCTTTTGCATCTGGCCTTACCACCTTGGCTTTGGGGCAGCTGTAGGCTATTTGACTGAACCAAGAAGCACACTTCTCATGTGTTATTGTGCATGTTACCCTGTCTAATCTTGGGCTGAAAGGTGGACACTGGGGATCATACTCACCAGGGTTCCTATAATCTTCATCAGAACACTAAGTCTAGTCTGTTTTTGGGAATTTGAACTTTCTTCTACGTTTTCTCCCTCTCTGTCTTGGATCCTCTGTTGTGATCTCTGTTAGAGTGGTAGGTGGTTGCATTTAGGCACCATATAATTTGGGAGGTGGGGGGTTCAGGCTGGCAGAGACTGGTTCATGTGGGCCAGTAGTACAGACTACTGTTTTCTTTGTGTCTTAGGTTTTCTTCACTCTCATTTTTCTGAACATAATGAAACGAATGGATGTATCTTAAATGGCCACACACAAGCTTTTCAGACCCCCTATTCTACTCGATAAAATAAGATAAATAACATTTATTTTTATGAATTATGTTATACCACTTGAAATAGATGTCCCCAAGACAATGCTTCCCCAGCCCTCGGTCCCAGTAACTCCATCCTTCAAGGTATTTAGATGTATCTAGGAAGCTTCTATGACTTTACCTTGTCCAAGTTGTACTGACTTACACAATATTTTGCATTGTTTTTCCCTTTACCAAAGTTAACACGTGTCTACTATCTAATTAGTAATTTCCCATCCCTGTTTCTCTCCTCCACCATAACCATGAAAAACTGTTTTTTTCTTTCTGTGTATAAATCTTTTCTTGGGTTTTTATAACAGCCAAGCCAGCCAAAGTGACCTCATATAACATTTGTCCTTTTCTTATTGACTCATTTCATGCAACATAATGCCCTCCAGATTCATCCATGTAGTGAGCTGTTCCAAGGATGTATGTTTATTCTTTATTGTTTCATAGCATCCCATTGTATGTATGTACCCATTTTATATATGACCCATAATTTGTTTATATGTTCATCTGTTGAGGGGAGTTTAGATTGTTCCTGTCTTTTTGCAATTTCAAATAATATTGTATTGAGTGTGTGTATGCATATGTCTATTCCTGTGGTGGCTCTTATTTCTGTAGCATATTTTCCTAGAAGTGGGAATGCTGTATCATACGACTCTTCTATTTGTAGCTTTCTAAGGAGGCACCATATCATTTTCCATAGTAGTTGTACCATTTTACATTCCAGTCTCCCTACAATCTCTCCAAAATCATTATTTTCTGTTTGTTTTTTAATTAGCGCCATTAATACTGGATTGAGACGGTATCTCATTGTAATTTTTATTTGCATTTCTCTAACAACCAGTAATTTCAAGCATTTCTTCACGTGTCCATTAGCTGACTAAATGTCTGCTTTGGTGAAGTATCTGTTCATATTCTTTGCACAATTTTTAATTGTGTTTTTTCTTTTTGTTTTTCAGATGTTGAAGTATTTCATAGATTTTAGAGATTAGACCCTTGTCAAACATTGTTATCGCCGGTTATTCCCTCTCCCTCCAACCCCCTGCTCTGTAGGTTCTAATCTCTCGGTGAAGTCTCTTGACAATCATGTTTGATTTTTTGTTAATTATGGTCTGCAATCTATTTATGCCATATATTAGGGTGCATAGTAGTGTCTCTACATTTAGGTTTTATATTTTAGAACTTTGTCAATTTTGAATTAGTTTTTTATATAGGGTAAGGTATGGGTCCTGCTTCATTTTTTCGCAAATGTTCACGAGTTTTGCCAGCACCATTTGTTAAACAGATTATCTTTCCCCCCATTTAATAAACTTTGTTCTTTTATCAAACATGTGCTAACCATAGGTGGGTGGATTTACATCCAGGTTCTAAACTCTGTTCTGTTGTTCTGTGTGTCTGCTGTTGTACCAGTACCAGACTGTTTTCAGTATTATGACTGTATAATTGATTCTGAGATCAGCAGTGCCATGGATGAATTGTGTCCCTCCCCAAAACATCTGAGAATGGCCTATTAAGTTTGCAAACTCATTCTAGACAAAACGCTACATATCTCATTGCTGAATCACCTTTGAAGTCCTCCCATGGGGAAGCTATACACCCACCTAGTCTACCCTTCACAGCAATTTTAGAACACTTTTTCTGAAATGGCCATCAGTGCTGTCATCAAATTACCCTTGAAGTCCTGAATGTCATCAAAACGTCTTTCTTTCAATATTTCCTTTACCTTTGGGCAAAGAAAAAAATCACTGGGGGCCATATCAGGGGAGTAGGGAGGGTGTTCCAATACAGTTATGCATTTACTGATTAAAAACTCCATCACGGACAACTAGTTCATGAACTTGCCACTGCGCCAGTGTGTGTAATGGCCAGTCAAGAAAGAGTTCTAAAATTGCTTTGAAGCATAGACTAGGCATTGGCATTGGTGCATATGTTTCCACGGGGAGTACTTTGAAGGTGATCACAGTGATACTCAGCGATGAGGTATGTATCACTTAGAACAGTTCGAAGACTTGTCAGATCTCTTATGTCAACTTGATAAGGCCATGATTCCCAGTATTGTGTAGTTGTCTTACATTTTATGATTGTAATTTTACATTAAAGAGGATTAGGGCAGGATTGTAACAACAACCTTGCTCAGGTCACTTTCCTAATTCAGTGTAAAGGAAGTTTCCCTGGTGAGACTTTTGCATTTTCTAGCACCACCTTTTACTTTAAGAGAGAAGAAAGAAAAGGGAAGCAAGCCAAGAGGTGGAGATGTCATACCACCAATAAAGAAGTGCTGGTAGCAGAGCAATCCTTGGAACACAGGGTCCCTGCCCAAAGAAGTCTCTAGTGTGGAAGAAAATTGATAAGTAGGCCTACAGAGAGACAAAGCCTTCCACCGAAGCAGATGGCCTGAATTTAGACTTTCAGTCTGCTGTGAAGAAATAAACTTCTCTTTGTTAAAGCCGTCTACTTGTGTGTTTTTTTATAGCAGTATTAGATTTGAGGCACCCTACTTTGTTTCCTTTCTTCAGTAATGTTTTGCTTATCCAGGGCCTCTTTCCTTTCCATACAATGTTGGTGATTAATATGTGTATCTCGTTAAAGAATGCTGTTGTTGTTTGGATATGGATTGAATTTTATCCATAGATTGCTGTGGGTAGAATGAAGATTTCACAATGTTTAGTCTTGCTATCCATGAACTTGGTCTGTTTATCCATTTATCTTTCCTTTTTTTTCAATAATGTTTTGTAGTTTTCTTTTACATCTCTGGTTAGGTTTATCACTAAGTATTTTATTTTTTTTAGGAGTTATTATAAGTGGTATTAATTTCCTGATATCCTTTATAAAGTTCTCTTTGTCAAATTATAAGAATCCATCTGATTTTTGTATGTTAATCTTGTATACTGTTTTTCTGCTGGATATTTCTATTAGTTCCAACCATCTTCTTGAGGTATCTTTCAAGCTCTCTGCATAGAGTATCATATCATCTGTGAATAGTTCTAGTACCAGTTTGGATATCCTTTAATTCTTTTTCTTGTCTAATTGATCTAGCTAGGATTTCAGCACAGCATTAAACAGTAATGGTGATAAAAGGCATCCTTGTGTTGTTTCTTGGCTTTGGCTGTGTTGTTTCTGTTCTCAGAGGAAATGTTTTCAGCCTCTCTCCACTAAGAATGATGTTGGCTGTTGATTCTTTATAGGTGCCCTTTATTATGCAGAGGAATTTCCCTTCTTTCCTATTTTATTGAGATTTTTTTTTTTAATGAAGAATGAGTGTTAAACCTTATCACGTGCCTTTTCTACATCATTTGAAATGATCATGTGATTCTTTCCTTGTGTTCTGTTTAAGTGGTAGATCATGTTGACTGATTTTCTAATGTTGAACCATTCTTGTGTACCTGGTATGAATCCTACTTGGTTGATGTGTATTATGTTTTTGATACAATCCACAGTTATATTGCCTAGAATTTTGTTGAGAATTGTTATATCTATATTCATAAGTGATATTGTCCTGTAATTTTCTTTTTTGTGTTGCTTTTGCTTGGTTTTGTTGTCAGATTTACACTGGCTTCATAGAATAAATTTAACAGTATTTCTTTCTTTTCTAGCCTCTGAAATAATCTTAGTAGTACTTCTCTGAATTGTTGGTAGAATTCTCCAGTGAAGCTCTCTGAGTCACTTTCATTTAGGGTTGAGAGCTTTTTAAATTATCCCTTCAATCTCTTGTCTTGTTATGGGTATGTTCAAATATTCTGTCTCAGTCTGTATTAATTTAGGTAGATAGTATGCAGTGTTTTCTAGAAATTTTTCCATTTCCTTTTGAGTATCAAATTTGTCACAGTACAATTTTTTATAGTATTTTGGTATGATCACTTTTATTCTAGTTGGGTCTGTTTAATATCCCTCAACTCATTTTCTATTTAAATTACTTACTTCCTCTTCTGTTTATCTTTTTCATTATGGCCAGTGGTTCACTGATTTTGTTAATGTTTTCCAAGAAACAACTTTTCGATTTGTTAATTCTTCCTATTGTTTTTCTGTTCTCTGCTTCATCTTTTTAATTTCCTTTTTCATGGCTGTGGTCTTCTTTGTTGTTCTCTTTCTGTTTGTTTAAGTTTTAGTGCTAGCAGTTTGATTTTGAACAATTCTTTTTGATGTGTGGGTTCATTGCTATTCATTGACCTCAGAGCACTGCCTTTATATGATGTTCTTTCTTATTTATTTTAGGTTTCTTTCTTGTTTTTAACTCCCTTGATTTCTTGTATTATGCAGTTGTTTTTAAGTAAGTTGGTATTTATATATGTGATTTCTTTTTTCTTTACTCTTTTTGTTATTGATTTCTTCTTTCAGGGCATTGTGATGAGAAAAAATGTTTACTATTATTTTGATGTTTTCAATTTCGTTAAGAGTTCTTTTGTAGCCTAAAATATGGTCTATTCTGGAAAATGTTCTGTGTACCTTGGGAAGGAATGTATACTTTGCTGTTGTTGGGTAGAACACTCTATATGTACCTTTGAGGTCAAATTGGTTGGCTTTGGCCTTTGGATTTTAACCCTAGTGATGTAGTGCTTAAGTGCTAGGTCTGCTAATCGAAAGGCTGGCAGTTTGAATCCGCCTAGTGGTCCTTGGAAACTCTATGGGGCAGTTCTACTCTGTCCTGTAGGGTCATTATGAGTTGGACTCAACTTGACAGCAGTGCGTTTGGTTTTTGGTTTTGGTTTATCTTTGTTGAGTTTCTTTCTAGATGTTTTGTCCTTTGCTGTAAATGGTATGCGGAAGTCTGATATTGTTATTGTGGAACAGTGTATTACTTTTCTCAGTGCTGTTAGGGTTTGTTTTATGTGTTTTGGAGACCTGTAGTTGGGTAAATAAACATTTATTTAGTTTACGCCTTTTTGGTGGATTGTCCCTTTAATCATTATATAACGTCCTTCCTTATCTTTTATAGTTGATTTTGCCTTAAAATTTGTTTTAGCTGAGATTAATATTGTCACTTCTCCTATTTTTGGTTATTCTTTACTTGATGTATTTTTTCTATCCTTTGATTTTTAATATATTCATGTCTTTATGTCTAAAATATGCTTTGTGTAGATAGTGTATTGGTAAGTCTTGCTTTCTTATCCATTCTGTCACTGTTCTTTTTAAAGATGCATTTAAGTCATTTACTTTTAGTGTGATTATTGACAGGCATAAATTTATTACTATTATTTATTGTGTTTTTATGTTTTTTTGTATTGCTGGTATTTTTTTCACTTTAATTTTCTCTGCTGAATTCATTCTTTGTGGACTTCCTTTTCTCTTCTACTATGGATTTTGTGTTTACTGAGACTTTTCTGTATGCTTACTGAAACTTTTTTTATTTTGATGAACAGATTTGTTAATTTTTGTAGTTACCTTGAAATTTATGCTATCTTCCCAAGTTTGAACTAGTATTTTACCATTTGATATTGCCTTAACTTCCCCTCCTTTTGAAAGTTTTATAACTACACCATTTATTGCCACTTTTATTGTCTTGTGTTGTCATCATTTTCAGGTGGACGTCTCTCTTTACTTGTTTTAACCATTTTGTTTTGTTTGGAGAGTTAGAGAATTCTTTACCTAGGTTGATATCTGGCAATACTGTCCTGTGTCCTAGAGTCAGGTTTTTGCCTGATATCATTTGTTCTCTAACCTTTAATATTTCTTGTAACTTTGTTTTGGTTTATGCAAATTCCCTTTATTTCTGTTTATCTGGAAATAGTCTAATTTTACCATCACATTTGAGAGTTTTTCCAGGATATATTATACTTGGTTTGCAATTTTTTTTAAAGGCTTTGTACATGTTATCCCTTTACCTTCTTGCTTGTGTAGTTTCTGACTAGGAATCAGAGTTAAATCTTGTTGTTTCTCCTCTGTACTTGAATTTTCAGTTTTCTGTATCTATTCTCAGTGTTTTTCCTTTGCCTTTTCTTCCTTGAAGTGTCTTCCAGGGACTTGTCTTCAATCTTGCTGATTCTATTTGTTTGTTTCAAATTTTCTTCTCAAGCCTTCTATTGAGTTGTCCATTTCTGAAATTCTGTTGTTTACTTTTTGGATTTGTAAATGCCATTTTTGTATGATTTCTAATTGTTGATTTGTTTTGATGGTTTGACCTTGTGTTGTTTTCCCAAATTCTTCTATTGCTCTGACTGAATTTTCCTTGGTTTTCACTTTGCTTTTATTGTTTTCTTTGCATGTTTTCCTTGCTCTCTTTCCTAATCTCTTGGGGAGACCTGTGTATTAGTCTTCTGAATTTTGTGTCTGCTAGTGCCACTGTCTTGTCTTCTACTGGAATGTCATGCAATTCTTTATTTTAGACACTTACTTGAGCCATTTTGTCCTGACTTTTTAATATATATTTTGCTATTTCTGCTATCTTTGAAACATTAATTCATTTATTGATTGTGTGTTCTTTTTTTTGTCTTTATTATTTTTTGTCTGTTTAGATACATCAGGTAGGTGGGCTAGACATTATTTGGTGCATTCTTGTCTGTGGGCATGATAGCACTCACCACCTTATATTGGGGGGTAGGGCTGCAATAGCCAGGGGGATTCTGCTTCACTGTGCACCAGTTTAGCAATGAGTCTGAGAGTGAACTAGGCAAATATTGTCTGCCTACTGATGTTGGGTCAGTAATTTTGGACTATTAACAACCCCTCAACAAATAGGTAGAGATGTTAGATGAGCAGTAGCCTATGGGTTTAGGTAAGCAGAAGAATGAACAGAAAAGAGACCAAAAAAAGAACTGGAAAAAATAAAATTTAAAAGTAGCCAGTGGTTTGGGACTGGACAGTCTTAGGCTAGAGAAAATACATGCTTAAAAAAGAGAGAGAGAGACAGAAGTAAAAATAAGATAAAACTGATGGTGTTGATAAGGCCAGTGAGTAAGGTTGCGGAACCCAGGGGCCAGTGGGAAGGGAAGGGAGGTTATCTGTTGGGCTTGGTGTGAGGGGCAAAGAAAAGAAAGAAAACAAGAACAAATAAATAATTAAAAATGAATTTAAAAACTGTGTGGTGGAGCTAGTGGGTAGTGTTTGGGCGGGCCTCAGTGCCAGTGGCATAGTGGTTAAGTGCTACAGCTGGTAACTAAAAGGTCAGTAGTTCAAATCCACCAGGCACTCCTTGGAAACCCAATGGGACAATTCTACTCTGTCTATAGGTTTACTATGAGTTGAAATCACCTAGATGTCACCAAGTTTGTTTTTTGGGGTTTTGCATGCCAGTGGAAAGGGATAAGTGTGATGGACGAGGCTAGGTTAGAGTGAGAAAGGAAAGAAAAAGAAAAGCAAGAAAAAAAGAGTGGCACAGCCTTGGCTGACAGCTGTGGGTAGGGTGGACGTGGGGCGCCGGCAGGAGGCTGAGAGCTCTGCAGTCATGGCAGTATGACAGGGTACAGCTGCAGAAGGGTGAGGTGAGTATCTCCAGTTGGGAGATCTATGAATTTGCTTTCCTGTAGTCCCCGTAACAAGTCACTGCTGCTATGGTCTAAGACAACTCTGTGCCACATTAGCTACAGAGATCTCCACTCCGTATCTCTCCCTGTACTCTATTTTTCTTCATCCATATTGTGTCTGATATCATTCTCTATCCTTTAATTTAGTGCTTAGATTTCCAAGATTGATGTTTGTGTATGTTTTACTTAGCTTTTTGGATCTTTGCTGCAAAGGGAAGATGTGATATGTCTGTATCAAGCATGTTGGCTCCACCCCTAAGTATAGTATTTCTAACCTTCACATTCAGTCACAGCTAATACAATTGACTTAAAAATGTATGTGAAATGTAAATTGTGGTTTTTCAAATCAGTTGAAAAAGCTAGGCTGCTTGCAGCCATCCAAACTGTTGATTTCATCAACTACACTCACTGCTCAATTATTAAGATGGCTAGATTCCAAAGACCAGGACATTCTGTGAAAATAAGCATGCTGTAAAATGGAGGATAACCACATTAGATCACAAAATAGAAGAGATGACAGCATCGTTACATGACTGACAATTTACATCATTACACAACTGATAAATCATTGAGAAACATGGCCCAGTGAAGGTGACACATAATCTCAACCATCACTGCCAGTGTCACTCTCACCTTGCACCTAGCATCCATTACTGCCAGATGTACTTCTTAAATGCCCAAAATGGTGTGATAGCAGATTTTCTACCACTGCAAATGCAAAACATGAGATAATGAGACAGTTGGTGAGAAGTAGGTGAATACCAAATATTTTTTGAATCTCTTTTTATCCCATTTGCTATCAGTTTAGTGTTCTACAAACATCATTTTGCTCATCAATTTTTGAGAAATGTGTATGTTTAATCCAATTTTGCCATTGTGAAAAAAAAAGGAATATTAATCTTGCACATGTTATACTATTTAGATAAATGAACAAAAGAGTATGTAAGTATTTATCTTCACCATGTATAAAGGAAAAAGGGCACATACATTTGTTAAAAATATCAACTTCTATATTTAGTTACGAGTCAGCTCCAACTCTACGGCACTTGGCTGGCTTGGCTTAGTAGAAGAGCTATAATAAGAAAGCTACTTAGAGGACTCCTTATGCAATCCTGTAAATGACATAAAGCAAAGTACAGGAGATGAGAAATGAAAAGAAAGAGGTCATGAGATCCAAGTGCAAGCAAATAAATACAAGATCAGATCAGGTTGAGAGCAGAATTTTTTCACCCAATGTGTATACAGTATCAACATATTCAATGCACAAGTAATACAAAGAATTTTTTTGTGGGTAGAAAGGCTGAAAGAAAAATCAAGCAACAATATTGGTTGTTTTGAGTAGTTGGATAGCTATCCTCAATTTCAAGGAAATACTTGCATGCATTCTTCTCATAAATTCCAGGTACCTAGGTATTATATCTCACAGAAATGTTAAGCTCATCATGCTGTTGTTTTTTTCTAAAGCAAATCTCAAAAGATCTTCCTAAGTAAAAATGCTGGACATGAAACAAGTCCATCACTAAATGCTCCTCTCATTTTGTCTTTTCATGTGACTGGTTATAGGTGCTGCTTTGAATAATGGTTCACTACTCCATTGCCATCAATTCCCACTCTGCCACAAACTGAGAGAAACAGTAACTCCCCTGCTTAGCTCTTATGATCTACCTTAAATTTCCAATTTCCTAAATTTAATGGTTTTTGTTTTGTAAAAGCAACTTTCAAGTAGTTTCAGATTAGAAAATAAATCAATGATGTCTACTTGTTTAACAATATTCAGTATGAGATTAAACTTTGACTTACATATTATACAGAAATAAGAGACACCAAAAACAGAATGGATGAGTATTACTTTATCATATCTGTAATAGAAACAAAATTGGATGTTACGCCTGAATTTATTCTCAAGTGAAGGAAAATTTAAAAATAAATTTTTAAATTAATACTAGGTATCCTGAAAAGTTAATATTAGGACTCTTGTATTACTTGTATTACATGTTTGAAAGAGTAGTATTTTGATATTCTTTATTCCATTTGCTGTCATATTGATTCCAACTCATGGTGACCTCCTATGTGTCAAAGCAGAACTATTCTTCACAGAACTTTCAGTAGATGATTCTTCAGAAGTAGGTTGCCAGGCCTGTCTCCACAGGAACATCTGGGTGTGAATCAACCATCAGCCTTTGGTTAGTAGTCAAGCATTTAACTGTTTGTGCCACCCAAGGACTCCTGATATTCTTCAAATGAGATTATGATTGAGGTGTTTTTTGTTTGTTTGTTTGTTGTTTTTAGCTTTTGTTGTTGCTGTTATTTAAATTTTTCTTTTTTCTTTTTATTTATTTTTCTTTAATTTAATATGACTGAGTGAAAATGTACATTCCTGTATGAATTTACATGCCCACCTATATGCAGACTACTCTCCCTGCCCGGTAACAGCACACTATTCCTCTCTGCTCCATACATGTCTCATCCTCCCGACAGTCTCCTTTCCTCTCCTCTCTGCCCATTCTTCTTCCTCCAGCCAGAGGTCAGCAGGATGATATTCTATAGATGCATAGAACCATAAAGTACATCCAATATATGATCACTCTGCATTGCCAAGTCCAATCCATTCGTGTCTGAAGAGTGGACCTTCATTATGATTTATGAGCAAGGGTAGCATCAAGGCCAGGGGCCATGCTCCCAGGGGAACCCTGAAACCACTGGACCATCAGTTGAGGTCTTTTAGTGGAGATTTCAAGATGCACCCCTTTTTATTCTTGTGTTGCCAGTGAGACTCAGCTTAGTGAGTGCCATCGCGGCTATCACTGGTGGTGGCCGGGCACCATCTGGTTCTTCGGTCCCAAGTTGATGTAGGCACTCACTCATGTGGATCTCTGTATCTTCTGGGTTGTCTTTTCCCCACGTCATTTTGGTCCTCGGTGAGTATCTATTCCTGCTGAGTTGGGGCCATTTGCTGTGCCCTCGGATGGCAGCTTGGCAGCTTTTAAGACCTCAGACACCACTCACCAATGTGAGGTGCAGAGAGCCCTCTTAGCAAAACACTAGTTGTGTCAATTGGCTTCGATTTTGCCTAAGAGCTTGGTCCCCTGACCCCTGCCCCAGCTACTCTGTCCTTGCAATATTGGGTTAAGATGGAAGGAGTATTCAAGTTATGCTGAAGTCCACGTAATATTGTTCTTGTTTCTAAAGTGTGCTATAACTGATTTCACCCAACCAGATTTCTACCAACTATCTAATCTAAACCCTACTCCCCTTGCCCTCCCTCCCTCCCCTCCCTTGCAGCTGTCAAAGAGTCTTTTCTTCTATACACAAGTCTGTTTTTGAGATCTTATCGTAGAGGTCTCATACAATATTTGTCCTTTTGTCACTGACTACTTTCACTTAACATAATGTCTTCCAGTTGAAACCAGGTTAGGAGATGTTTCCTGGAATCATCGTTATTCTTTATCATTGCGTAGTGTTCCATTGAGTATATATACCATAGTTTACCTATCCATTCTTCTGTTGTTGGGCATCTGGGTTGATTCCATCTTTTTGCTATCGTGGACTGTGACAAGAATGTTTATGGTAGCTCAGTCCACAAAAGTAAATTTTTCATCTGTAACAAACTTACATGTGGAATTCCCCAATGTTCTCTGTATTTGTTGTTGATTTTCTTTTTGTTGTTGTTTTATGGCTTTTAAGAGACTCCATCTATTACATGGTAGAACTGAGCCACAGGGTTTTCTTGACTGTAGTCTTTATGGAAGCAGATTGCCAGGTCTATTTCTTCCATAGTGCTGCTGGGTGAGTTTGAGCTGCCAACCTTTAGACTACTAGCCAAGTGAAAAACATTTGCACCACCCAAGGATCTTTGTTATCTGTATTTGATTGGATAAAATATATTATTGCCTGTTACTATCTTTAGAATCTCCCTGAGCTGGCAATAATCACCTGCATCTAACAGTTATTGCAATAGACCTGTTGTGAATATAACCAGGAGTACACTTCTTTATTTTCAACTGAAACTTTATTCATAAAATCAATTTTGGAAAGTGTCTGAATCAAACTTAAATTAAATTTACATAAATCATCCATTATTTTTAATGCTATCAAATCTTTAAAGCTAATAACTGTTTCCATCTACTGCATTCTTCCAACACTAGCCTCTAATAAGAACTTAAAACTGGACAGTTATGTGCAATAAATTTTCCATCAAGTGAAATGAGAGAAGCAGCAGTCAAGAAATCAAACAATGCCTTGTATTGGGCAAATTTGCTCCAAACAATCTCTTTAAAGTGTTAAAAATATATCAGTTTAAGAATGAAGGTACAGCTGATACAAGCCATGATGTTTTCAGTTTTCTCATATGCGTATGAAAGCTGTACTATAAATAAAGAAGACTAAAGAAGAATTGATACCTTTGAATTATGGTGTTGGTGAAGAATACTGAATATACTATAGACTGCCAGAAGAATGAACAAATCTGTCTGAGAAGAAGCACACCTGTAATGCCCATTAGAAGCTAGAAACACAAGACTTCTTCTCACATATTTTGAATGTTATTAGGAATGACCAGTCACTGGAGAAGAATGTCACACTTGGAAGACCCTCAGTGAGATGGATTGACACAGTGGCTGCAACAATGGACTCGTACACAACAATTGTGAGGATGGTGCAGGACCAGGCAGTGTTTCATTCTACTGAACATGGAGTTGCTGCGTATCAGAATTGACTCAATAGCAGCTAATAAAAACAACATCAGAGTTTTTGTTTTACCAAAATAAGGATATACAAACAAAGAAAAAGACTTATGTTCTCGTACACAGAAAGAAGTAAAACAAATTCCCAGCAGGATTATAAAAGCAAACCTGGCAAGACAACTGTGAGATAGATACAAAGAATAAATTGTTAAATTTGAGCAGAGGAGTTCTATGAAAAAGCAAGCAAGAAGGCATGCAGGGAGGAAAGACAGAAAGAAATGAAGGAAGGAAGGAGGGAGGAGATAAAGAAAGAGCAAAGGGAGAAGGGAGAAAAGAAAGAAGGAAAGAAAGAAAAAAGAAAAGAAGGAGGAAGAAAGAAGGAAAGAAAGAAAATAAGATGGAAGAAAAGAAAGAAAAAAGAAAAGGAGGAAGAAAGAAGGAAGAAGAACAGAGAAAAGAAGGAAGGAGAGAGGAGAGAAATAGAAAAGAAGGAAGAAAAAAGAAATGAAGGAAAGGTAAGAAGAAAGACAGCTGAGAGAGGAAAGAAGAAAGGGGAGAAAGAAGGAAAAGTAAAAATTGAAGGGAACAGAGGAAAGAAGAGAAAGAGGGAGGGAGGCAAGAGGAAGGGCAGAAGGAAGACTAGATGGAAGGAAAGAAGAAAGAAACAAGGTGGGAAAGGAAGAATAAGGAAAGAACAAGGATGGACAAAAGCAAAGAGGGAAGAAAAATGCAGGAGGGGAAGGTGAATGGGAGATAGTGAAGGAGAGAGGAAAGAAAAAAGGAAGGAAAACAGGGAAGAAACAAATAGATTACATATATATTTACCACAGTAAAAGAGAAAGAGAGAAAGTAAAAAGAACAGGGAAATGAAAGGAAGGAAAATAAAAGAACACAAGGAGGAAAAAAAGAAGGGAAAATAATCGCCGTCAAGTTGATTCTGACTCATAATGACCCTACAGGACAGAATAGAATTGCCCCATAGGGTCCCCAAGGAGAGCTTGGTGGATTTCAACTATCAACCTTTTGATTAGCAGCTTTTGATAAGTAGCTGTAGCTCTCATCCTCTACACCACCAGGGTCTCCAAAGAAAGGAAAGGAGATGGACTGTTAGCTGTCTGAAGAGTATAGAGTTTAAATATGTTGTGAAACACTCACATTGTAATTTCCTAGTGATCTGGGCTTAAAGGGAAAAAAAAAATGGCTTACTTAAATTTTTCTTACTGCAACTCAAGTGTCAGCTGGAGTCATCCTCATCCTAATATTTAGCTAAGATTGGCACAAATCCCCTTCTCCAGTTCTCCATGGTCCCTCTGGGATTTTGCACACCCCTGTTCTGGTCTGAGCTCTCCAAGTGTCGGGCTCATGTTCCTACTGGTACTTAGAAAAAGCTGCTATAAAGTTAAGTCCACCAGTGATCTGGGTGAAAAGAAGAGTGGAATTGCATGGTTGTAACATTCATCGAATATTAAAACTTAGCGATAGCTGCTGCTATTTTTATAAGGCCTTGACTTGTCCGCTGCATATTCTGTGGACTCCAGCGCTGTGGTGCCCACCCTGTTTCTCTCTCACCTTTCCTCTTTATCTGGGCTTCTTCTCAGTTCAAACTTCTCAAATATCTAGTCACTGTCCTGAGGTCTTGATGTCTACTCTTCCCTTGTCTGGGGCTAGGATCATCAGAAACCCCAGTGCCATCAAGGGAATTCCTACTCACAGTGACTCTATAATACAGAACTGCGCCATAGAATTTCTAAAGAGCACGTGGCAGACTTGAACCGCCAACCTTTGGGTTAGCAGCTGCAGCACTTAACCACTACACCACCAAGGTTTCCAAGGTGTCTTCCAAATCAGAGAAGCTCTCATTGCAGTTATACTAAAACAAACAAAAACCATTGCCATCAAGTCTATTCCAACTCACAGTGACCATACAGAAAAGAGTAGAACTGCCCCATAGATTTTCTAAGGAAAGCCTGGTAGATTCCAACTGCTGACATTTTCGTTAGCAGACATAGCACTTAACCACCATGACACCAAGGTTTTCTAGAAGTACTTTTTATACCCTCTACTGTGCATCACCCAAGCCTTGAGCCCATGTCCAATCTTAGGGCCTTTTGGCCACTTATTTCTTCAGAGACGGGTCTATGGATTTCTCTCTGCAGAGTGTGGGACACAAACAACTTTGGAATTACACAAATTAGAATGATTAATCAGGATTTCCTCACATGCCATCTGGAAGACCAGAGTTACTTCCATTTCATTTTAGAAATTGAGTACTGTATTAGTTTTTTAGTCATACTGAAAAATAATTCCTTTTTATAGAAGTTTACTTCAAGATGTTGGCTTTTAACTCTTTAGACAGGCAGGACTAGACTATAAGACATAAAATGTCTCTAGTGAAGAGTGTGTCTCTTGGCTTAAGTATATACATGAGGCTAACTGAGCAGATCCTGTCCAGAAGTGAGATGAGAGGGTGAAGGGAGACAGTAGATGGTTGACTGGACAAGGGAAATACAAAGTGGAAAAGAGGAGTCGGCTGTCACAGAGTGGGGGAGCAGCTAGAGTTATAAAGCAGGGTGTGTGCGAGGCTTTGTATGGCAAACTGACTTCATTATAAATTGTCACAGCAAAACAAAATATTTTAAAAAGTGTTAAAAAAACAGATTTTGGCTTTTAATTATCTTTGATAGACAGGCGTTCATACACATGTATTATATGTTGTTCTTCTATATTGGTGTCATGAATGTTTATTATTGTTAAACTATATATGTGCTATAAGTGATACGTATAAATATTACATTTACGATCATTTTCCTGTCAAAGATAATTGATAACATTATATATGGTAACTGATAACATTATATATGAAAATAATATGTATCCTATCTCCAATCTATCTTAATTGATAACAGGAATTTCCAATAATTCTTTTTAGTTCTGGCAAGGTGTGAAAAGTCAAGGATTTAGAGCTTGAAAGACTTGTATAACAATTGTACCTTTTCATTTGTTTGTGTAAGATCTTGGGCAAGTAGTTGTACTTTTTCTTAGCTTGTTTTTTTTGGTTGGCAAAAATGGCAAGGAGACATGCCTTAGACTTAAAGAAACAAACAAACTAAAATTCAAAGGATAGAAAAATGTATATCAAGCAAACAACATTCAAAAAACAGCAGGAGTGACAATATTAATTTCTGATACAACAGATTTTAAAGTAAAATCCACCACACTGGGTAAGGAGAAACATTATATGATGACTAAAAGGGTCGATATTCAAGGAGGACATATCCATTTTAACTATTCATGCACCCAATAATGGGACTTCAAAATACATAAAATAAACTCTAACTGCATTGCAAAGAGAAATAGATAGTTCCACAATAGTAATACGAGACTTCAACATACCACTTTCAGTGGAGGACGGAACATCCAAAAAGAAGCTCAGTAAAGACAGAAACCCACTGCATTCAGTAAAGACATAGAAGATATAAATGCCACAATCAACCAGACTGACCTCGTAAATGTATACAGAACACTCTAACCAAAAGCAGTCAAGTATACCCTGTTTCCCGATGCTCATGGAACATTCTTAAGAATAGACCACATGTTGGGCCATAAAGAAAACCTTAAAAAAATCCAAGGACTGAGATATTACAAAGCATCTTTTCAGATCACAAAGCCATAAAAGTAGAAATTAATAACAGAATAAACAAATGAAAGAAAGGAAGGAAGGGAGAGAGGGAGGGAGAAAGGGAGGGAGAGGGGATGAGAAAGAAAAACAAAGAAAGAAAAGGAAAAGCATGTGGAAACTGAACAACATTTTGCTCAAAAACTACTAGGTTATAGAAGAAATCAAGGATGGGATAAAGAAATTCACAGAATCAAACATGAATGAAAACATATCCTATCAGAACTTTTGGGACACAGCAAAACCAATACTCAGAAGTCAATTTATTTCAATAAATGCACATACCCAAAGAGAATAAAAGCCCCAAATCAAAGCATTAACTCTGTAACTCAAACAGGTAGAAAGAAAGCAGCAAAAGAAGCCCTAGGGCACCAAAAGAAACAAATAATAAAAATTAGAGCAGAACTAAATGAATTAGAGGATAGAAAAACTGTCAAAAGAGTTAATAAGCCCAAAAGCTGGTTCTTGGAAAAGATCAACAAAATTGATACACCATTGAACAAGCTGACAAAACAAAAACAGGAGATGAAGCAAATAGTGCAAATAAGGAATGAGAAGGGCAATATCACAGTGACCCAACTGAAATTTAAAAAATCACAACAGAATGCTATAAAAAATTGTACTCTAAGAAATTAGAAAACCTAGAGGAAACTCACAGATTTCTAGAAACATACTACCTACCTACACTTACACAAACAGAGGTTGGAAAACTAAATAAACCCATAACAAAGGAAGAGATTCAAAAATAATTTTAAAAAACTGCCAAGAAAAGCCCTGTTCCTAATAGCTTCATTGGAGAATTCTACCAAACATTTAGAGAAGAGTTAACACCACTATTACTAAAGGTATTTCAGACCACAGAAAAGAAGAGAATATTGCCAAATTCATTGAAGCCAGCATAACCCTGATACCAAAACCAGGTAAAGACATCACAACAAAGGAAAATTACAGAACAAACTCTCTTATGAACTTAGATGCAAAAATCATCAGAAAAATTATAGCCAATAGAATTCAACAACAAATCAAAAAAATTATTCACCATGACCAAGTGAATTCATACCAGGGGTGCAGCGATGATTTAACATCAGAAGAACAATCTATGTAATGAGTCCTGAAAATAAAACAAACAAAAAAACACTTGAATTTATCAATTGATACAGAAAAGACACTTCACAAAGGCCCCCACACATTCATGTTAAAACCTTTCAGCAAAAATAGGAATAGAAGTGAAATTCCTCAACATATTAAAGGGCATTTATACCAGAGCATCTAACTACACAGAACACACAACAACTACACTGAAAAATGTGATAGATAACTACACAGTAATAGTGGGAGACTGTAACACTCCACTTTCAGTAATAGATCATCCTGAAAAAAGCTGAGTAAAGACATAGATCTTATTGTGACAACTAACCAACTAAACTTATCAACTTACACAGAACTTTTTATCCATCAACAGATAAGTACAGCTTCCTCTCTGATGCACATGGAACACTCTCCAGAATAACCATGTGTTAGGATACAAAGCAAATCTCAACAAAATCCAAACTATTGAATTACTGCAAAGCATTTTATCGGACCATAAAGCCATAAAAGTCAAAATCAATAGCAGAAAAAATGTAAACAGAAATCTGAACTCATGGAAACTGAACAATACCTTGCTCAAAAATTTATGGGCTATAGAAGAAATAAACGATTACATAAAGAATGTATGGAATCAAATGAGAAGGAAAACACATCCTACCAGAACCTACGGGATACAGCCAAAGCAGTGCTCAGAGGTCAGTTTAGCTCTATAAATGCACACATACAGAAGAAAGAAAGAACCCAAATGAAAGAATTAACCCTGCATCTTGAACAAGTAGAGACCAACAGAAGTACCCCTCATGCATCAGAAGAAAACAGATACTAAAGATTAGAGCATAACTAAATGAATTAGAGAATAGAAGAACAATTGAAAAAATTAACAAAACCAAAAGCTGCTTTTTGAAAAGATCAACATTGATAAATTGTGATTGAGAAACCACTGGCTAAACTTATGAAACAATAACCAGAGAGGAAACAAATAACTGGAATAAGAAATGAGATGGGAGATATCACAACAGACCCAACTGATGCTGAAAGTATCATAACAGAATATTAAGAAAGACTGTACTCTAACAGATTTGAAAATATAGATGAAATGGACAAACTTGTAGATTCATATCACATACTAAAATTATCACAAGGAGAAGAACAACTTAATAAATCCATCACAAAGGAAGAGGTTTAAAAAGTCATAAAAAAAAAAACAAAAAACCTGCCAACCAAATATATCCCTGGCCCAGATAGCTTCACCACAGAACTCTACCAAATTTTTATTAGAGAAGCATTAACTCCAATATCACTGAGACTATTAAACAGTATAGAAACGGATGGAATACTCCAAATTCATTCTAGGAAGCCAGCATAACCCTGATACCAACGCCAGAGAAAGATCCCACAAAAAATGAAAATGACAGGCCAATATCACTCATGAACCTAGATGCAAAAATCTTCAACAAAATCTTTGCCAATAGAATCCAACAATGTTTAAAAAAGTAATTCATCATGACCAAGTCGAATTCATACCAGAAATGCAAGGGTGATTCAGCATCAGAACAAGTAACATCATTAACCACATAAATAACACAAAGAGTAACAATCATCTGATTTCGTCAGTTAATAGAGAAAAGGCATTTGACAAAGTCCAACACCCATTCATTCTAAAAACTCTAAGCAAAATAAGAATAGAAGGGAAATTCCTCAGCACAGTAAGGGACACCTACACAAAGTAAACAACCTACATCATCCTCAATAGAGAGAAAATGAAAGAATGCTCCTCGACAATATGAACTAGACAAGCATGGCCATTCTCACCACTCATATTCAGTGTTGTACTAGAAGTCCTGGCCAGAGCAATTAGACAAGACAAAGAAAAAAAGGGCATCCTGATTGGCAGAAAAGAAGAAAAAAGTCCCCTATTTGCAGACGACATGATTCTATACACAGAGAATCCTAAAGAATCTATAAGTAAACTACTGGAATTAATAGAAGAGTTCAACAAAGTATCAGATATGATAACATAAATCAGTAGGATTCCTTTATACCAACAAAGAGATCATCAAAGAAGAATCACCAAATCAATACCAGTTACTATATTCCCCAAGAAGATAAAATACCTAGGAATAAATTTAACTAGAGAAATAAGAGACTTACATAGAGAGAGTTACAAGACCTTACTGCAAAAAACCAAACGAGAGTTACATAAATGGAGAAATCTATCCTGCTCATGGATAGGAAGACTTAATATTGTGAAAATGTTTATTTCACCCAAAGTGATCTACATATACAACGCAATCCCTATACAAATTCCAGTGACTTTTTTTTTTTTTAATGACTGAGTGAAAATGTACATTGCCTTATAAATTTACATGCCCACCTATATGCAGCTTCCACTGCTCTCCCTTCCTGGTGACAGCACACTCTTCCTCTCTGTTCCATACATGTCTCATCCTCCCAACAATTTCCTTTCCTCTCCTCTCCACCCACTCTCCTTCCTCCAGCCAGAGGTCAGCAGGATGATATCCTATAGATGCATAGAACCATAAAGTGTATCCAATGTATGGTCACTCTGCATCGCCAAGTCTAATCCATTCGTGTCTGAAGAATGGACCTTCATTATGATTTATGGGCAAGGGCAGTATCAGGGCCAGGGGCCATGCTCCCAGGGGAACCCTGAAACCACTGGACCATCAGTTGAGGCCTTTTAGTGGAGATCTCAGGATGCACCCCTTTTTATTCTTGTGTTGCCAGTGAGACTCAACTTAGTGAGTGCCATTGCGGCTATCACTGGTGGTGGCCAGGTACCATCTGGTTCTTCTGGTCCCAAGTCGATGTAGGCATCCACTCATGTGGGTCTCCCTATCTTCTGGGTTGTCTTTACCCCATGTCATTTTGGTCCTTGGTGAGCATCCATTCCTGCTGAGTTGGGACCATTTGCTGTGCCCTCGGATGGCAGCTTGGCAGCTTTTAAGACCCCAGATGCCACTCACCAATGAAGGGTGCAGAAAGCCCTCTTAGCAAAATGCTAGTTGTACCAATTGGCCTCGATTTTGCCTAAGAACATGGTCCCCTGATCCCTGCCCCAGCAACTCTGTCCTTGCAATATTGGGTTAAGATGGAAGGAGTATTCAAGTTATGCTGAAGTCCACTTAATATTGTTCTTGATTCTAATATGTGCTATAACTGATTTCACCCAACCACATTTCTAGCAACTATCTAATCTAAACCCTACCCCCGTCACCCTCCCTCCCTTCTTGCAGCTGTCAAAGAGTCTATTCTTCTATACATAAGTCTGTTTTTGAGATCTTATCATAGGAGTCTCATACAATATTTGTCCTTTTGTCCAGTGACATTTTTCAATGAGAAAGAGAAACAAATCACCAATTTAGTTTGAAAAGGGAAAAAAACCTAGATAAGCAAAGCACTACTGAAGAACAGGAACACAGTGGGAGGCCTCACATTAACCACCCTTAGAAACTACTACACTGCCAAAATAGTCAAAACAGCCTGGTACTAGCACAAAAAGAGACATATAGACCAATGGAATAGAGACCCCAGAGACGCCATCATCTTCTTATGAACAGTTGATATTTGACGAAGGCCTTGTGATTGTAAACTGGGATAAAAACAGTCTCTTTAACAAATGGTGCAAACAAAATTGGATATCTATTTGCAAAAAATTGAAACAAGACCTATGTCTCACACCTTACAAAAAAACTAAATCAAATTGCATCAAAGACTTAAATGTCAAAACTAAAATGATAAAGATCATCAAGGAAAAATAGATTCAACAGTGGAAACTGCAATACACAGCTTAAACAGAGTTCAAAATCTGACAAACAAGCATGATCAACAGAAAATAGATAAATGGGAATTACTAAGAATCAAACACATTTGCTCATCCAAAGACTTTATCAAAAGAGTTAAAAGACTGTCTACAGAATGGGGAAAAATGTTCCGTGACTACATATCAGACCAATGCCTGATCTCCATAATCTATAAGGTACTGCAAAATATCAGCAAGAAAAAGTAAATAACCCAATTAAGCAATGGACAAAGAGAAGAATGAACACTTCACTAAAGAGGACATCTAGGCAGCCAAAAGGCACATGAAGAAACGTTCACAGTCATTAGCTATTAGAGAAATCCAAATCAAAACTACTATGAGACACCATTCCCCTCCCCCTCTCATAACAAAGTTGGCCACGATGCAAAAAAACACAAAACAATATATGCTAGAGAGGCTGTAGAGAAAGTGGAACGTTTCTACACTGCTGGTGGTGTTGGAAAATAGTACAACCTCTTTGGAAAGCAGTCTGGTACTACCTTAAAAAGCTGGAAATAGAGACACCATTTGATCCAGTAATCCCACTGCTGAGAACATATCTTATAGAATCAAGGGCAGTCACACAAACAGATATATGCACACAAATGTTTGTTGCAGCACAGTCCACAATAGCAAAAAGATGGAATCAACCCAGATGCCCAATAACAGATAAATGGATAAACAAACTATGGCACATATATTCAGTGGAACACTATACAATGATAAAGAACAATAAAGATTTTAGGAAACATCTCATAACCTGGTTTAAATTAGAAGACATTATGCTGAGTGAAATCAGTCAGCGGCACAAGGACAAATATGGTATGAGACCCCTACTATAAGGACTTAACATCAGACTCATGTACAGAAGAAAAGACTCTTTGATGGCTGCAAGGAAAAGGATGTAGGGAGAGAGCTGGTCATAGATTAGACCGCTTACTGAGATTTGCCTGGATGAAGCAATGACAGCACACAGTAGAAAGAAGATCAACTTAACTGGACTTCAACATAAACTGAAAACTCTTCTAATCTTGTGTCAATATTGCAAGGATAGAGTAGCAGGGGCAGGGCTCTGGGTACCATGCTCTCAAGGCACATCAAGGCAAATTGGCATTAACTAGCCTATTGCTAAGAGAGTCTTCTACACTCATGGTAATATGTGGCATCTGGGGTCTTAAAAGCTAGCAAGCTGCCATCTGAGGTACATCAAATGGTAACAACTCAGCCAGAACAGATGATTAGCAAGAACAACAAAGACAAGAGAGAAAAAGAGTCCAGGAGGCAGAAGGTCCCATGTGAATGGGTGTCAGCATCAAAGTGTGGCCAGAAGAACCAGACAGTGCCCTGCCACCACCAAAGACAACTGTGATGGGGCACACAATGTTGAATCTCAGTGGCAACACAAGGAACAGAGGGGTACACCTCAAGGACTTCATTAAAAGACTGCAATTGATGGTTTAGTGGCCTGGGTGTTCCCCTAGGAGCATGGCCCCTTGACCCGCCACTGCCCCTGACCAGAAACATTACTGAGGTCAATTCTTTGGACAGGAATGGATAAGACTTGGAGACATATTGTGTGTGTGTACTTTAAGCTTCTGCACATCTATAGGATGCTGTCCTATTGGCCTCTTACTAGGAGGGAGAGGAGAAGCTGGAGAGGAGGGAACAGGAGATTGTTAAGAGGATACAATATATAGAGAATGAAAAGGAGAAGCGTAGTAAAGGTACAGAAAATCTTATTGTAACAATTAACCAACTAGACCTTATCAACCTATACAGAAATTTTTACCCATCAATAGATAAGTACACCTTCTTCTCCAATGCACCTGGAACATTTTCCAGAATAGATCATGTGTTGGAACATAAAGCAAGTCTCAACAAAATCCAAATCATTGAATTACAACCAAGCATCTTCTCAGACCATAAAGACATAAAAGTCAAAAGCAATACCAGAAAAATCATAGGTAGAAGTCTGAATTCATGGAAACTGAACAAAACCTTGCTAAAAAATTGATGGGTTAAAGAAGAAACGAAGGACGAAACAAAGACATGTATGTAATCAAATGAGAATGAAAACACATCCTACGAGAATAAAAACACATCCTACCAGAACCTATGGGATATAGCCAAAGCAGAGCTCAGAGGTCAAATTATCTCTATAAATGCACACATCCAGAAGGAAGAAAGGACCCAAACCAAAGAATTACCCCTGCAGCCTGAACAAGAAGAAAGACAATAACAGAGGAACCCCTCAGGCACCAGAAGAAAACAAAGATAAGACAGATTAGAGCAGAACTAAATGACTTAGAAAATAGAAGGACAATTGAAGAAAAAAAATCTGGTTCTTTGAAAAGGTCAAAAAAATGGATAAACCATTGACTAAACCTACAAAAGTAAAACAGAAAAGGAAGAAAATAACTGGGATAAGAAATGAGATGAGAGATGTCACAACAGACTCAACTGAAATCAAAAGTATTGTAACAGAATGCTTCAGAAGACTATTCTAACAGATTTGAAAACCTAGAGGAAATGGACAAATTTCTAAATTCATATCGCCTACCAACACTATCACAGGGAGAAGAAGAACAGCTTAATAAACCCACCCCAAAGGAAGAGATTGAAAAAGTCATCAACAAACTACCAACTAAGAAAAGTCCTGGCCCAGATGGCTTCACTGGAGAATTCTACCAAACTTTAGAGAAGAGTTAACTCCAATACTACTGAGACTGTTTCACAGCATAGGAAGGGATAGAATACTCCCAAATTCATTCTAGGAAGCCAGCATAATCCTGATACCAAAGCAAGGGAAAGATCCCACAAAAAAAGAAAATAATAGACCAATCTCACTCACGAACCTAGATGCAAAAACCTTCAACAAAATCTGAGCCAATGTAACTCAACAACATAGCAAAAATAATTCATCATGATCAAGTTGGATTCATACCTGGGATGCGAGGCTGGTTCAAGATCAGAAAAACAGTTAATGTGACCAACCACATAATTAGCACAAAAGATAATAATCACTTGCTTTTGTTAATTGATGCAGAAAAGCATTTGACAAAGTCCAATACTCATTCATGCTAAAAACAAAACAGCAAAACAGGGACAGAGGTAAACTCCTAAACACGGTAAGACGCATCTACACAAAGCCAACTGCATACCTCATCTGAGGTACTGAAAGGACTGAAAGAATTCTCTTTGAGAATGGAACTAGACAAGGATGCCCACTTACTACTTCCATTTAACACAGTACTGAAGATTCTAGACAGAGAAATTAGATGAGACAAAGAAATAAAGTTATCCATATCAGCAAAGAAAAAGTAAAGATCTCCCTATTTGCAGATGATATGATTGTATGTGCAGAATATCTTAAAGAATGCATAAGTAAACTACTGGAATTAATAAAGGAGTTCAACAAAGTATCAGGACATCAGATAAACAGAAATAAATCAGTAGGATTCCTTTACATCAACAAAGGGATCATCAAAGAAGAAACCACCAAATCAATACCAATTACTATAGCCCCCGAAAAGATAAAAATACCTAGCAATAAATCTAACTAGAGAAATAAGAGACTTATATAGAGAAAATTGCAAGACCTTACCTCAAGAAACCAAAAGAGACTTACATAAATGGAGAAACCTATCCTGCTCATGGATAGGAAGACTTAACTTGGTGAAAATATCTATTTCACCCAAAGCAATCCACATATACAATGGAATCGCTAGGCAACTTCTAATGTCATTTTTTAATGAGATGGAGTAACACATCACCAACTTTGCTTGTACAGAGAAGAAAACATAGATAAGTAAAGCACTACTTAAGAAGAGGAGCACAGTGGGAGTCCTCACACTATCTGACCTTGGGAACTATTACACTACCACAGTAGTCAAAGCAGCCTGTACTGCTCATAGATTAGATAGTTGATAGAAATTTGGGTTGGTGAAAGCAGTGACAGCACACAGTAGAAAATAGATTAACTCAACTGGACTTCACCATAAACTGAAAGTTCCTCTAATTGCAACCAAATATTGCAAGGATAAAGTAGTAGTGGTGGGCTCTGGGGAGCAAGCTCTCTGGGGACATTGAGGTCAGTTGGCATAATCAGCCTATTGCTAAGAGAGTGATCTGCACCCCATATTGCTGAGTGGCATCTAGGATCTTAAAAGCTAGCAAGCTGCCATCTGAAGTACATCAAATGGTACCAACTCAGTCAGAACCAAAACACACCAAGCACACCAAAGACATGTGGAAAAAGAGCAGGAGACAAAAGGACCCATGTAAATGGAAGACTGTATCAACATGTGACCGGAAGAACCAGATGGCACCCAGCCACCACCAAGGATAACCATGATGGGGCACACGATGTTGAGTCCCTGTGGCAACATGAGAAAAAGAGGGTTGCAACTCAAGAACTCTACTAAAAGACCACAACTGGTGGTCCGATAGCCCAGGGGATCCCCTGTAAGCATGGCCCCTAGACCTGCTGCTGCCACTGTCTAGAAAATACTGAGGTCAACTGTTTGAATAAAAATGGACTAAACTCGGGGACACAGTGTGACAATATGGTGTGTATACTTTATTTTTCTATGCATTTATAGGAAACTGTCCTACTGTTCCCTTTTTAGATAGGAGAGAAAAGAGTGGACAGGAGAGGGCAGGAGCTTGTTAAGAGGCTGCAGTAAATATAAAATGAAAAGGAGTAGTGTGTTGTCACAGGGCAAGGAGAGCAGAAGAGCTGTAGATTGGTAGGCATGCAAAACAGATTTGGATTGTGTACCTAATCACAACAAGAAAAAAGAAAAGAAGTCTCAGATAAGTAAAGCGTTACTGAAGAAGGAAAACAAACTGAGAGCCTTCACACTACCTGACTTTACAACTTATTACCCCATCACTGTAGTTAAAACATCCTGGTACTGGTAAAAAAAAAAAAAAAAACATACACAAACAAACACAATCAAGAATCCAGACACAAAATCATCTACCTATAAGCAGCTGATGTTTGACAACGGCCCAATGGCTGTAAGTTGGGGAAAAGACAGACTCTTTAACAAATGATGCTGGCTTTACTGAATTTCTGTCTGCAAAAGAAAATGAGATAAGACCTATATCTCACACCATGCACAAAAACTAACCCCAACTGAATCAAAGACCTAAATACAAAATCTAAAACAATAAAATCATAGAGGAAAAAATAGGCACAATGCTGCGGACCCTAACATGTGGCACAAACAGAATACAAAACATAACTGGCAACGTACAAACACTACAAATGAAAGTAGGTAATGGGGAACATCTAAAAATCATACATCTATGCTCATCCAAAGACTTCACCAAAAGAGTAAAGAGTCAACCTAAAGACTGGGGAAAAAAATTTAGATATGACAAATCCAATCAGAGTTTGATATTCAAAATCTACAAGATACAGCAAAATCTCACCAACAAAAAGAAAACTCCATTAAAAAAAATTGGCAAAGGATATGAACAGGTACTTCACCAAAGAAGACTTTCAGATAGTTAACAGATACATGAGGACATGCTCATGATCATTAGCAAAATCCAAATCAAAACTGCAACAAGACACCATTTCACCAGAACAAAGCTGGCATTAATCCAAAAACACAAATTAATAAATGTTGTAGAGGGTGTTTATTGACTGTAACAGTTATGCACTACTGGTGGGAATGTAAAATGGTACAATCACTTTAGAAATCAAGTTAGTGCTTTTTTAAAAGCTAGAAACAGAATTAAAATATGGTCCAGGAATCCCACTTCTTGGAATATATCCTAGAGAATTAAACAATGTCACATGAATAGATACTTACATACCAATATTCACTGTACCACTGTCTACAATAACAAAAGGATGGAATCAACCTAGGTGGCCATCAACAGATGGGTAAGTGAATAAAGAAAATATAGTACATTCACACAATGGAATACTACACAATGATAATGAACAATGATGAATTTGGAAATGTAATAACGAGGCTAGGTGAAATCAGTTACATGAGAACAAATATTGTATGAGACTACTATCATAAGCAGTCATGAAATGTTTAAACACAGAAGAAAACAGTATTTGATGGTTACAAGGAGGGGAGGGAGGGAGAACAGTATCCCATTAATTAGATAGTAGATAAGAATTATGTTAGGTGAAGGAGGAATAACACATAGTAGAGGAGAAATCACCACAACTGGACTAAACCCAAAGCTAAGAAGTTTGCTAAATATAATAAAAGACCTTAAAGGACACAGTAGCAGGGGCAGGGGTCTGGGGACCACGGTTTCAAGAGGACATCAAAATCAGTTGTGACAACAAAGTTTTTTAAGAAAATGTTCTGCACCCCACTTTGCTGACTGGCAGCTGGATCTTAAAAGCTAGTAAGCAGGCATCTAAGAAGCATCAATTTGCCCCAACCCACCTGGAGCAGAGGAGAGAAAACGACATCAAAGACTTAAGGAAAACATAAACCCAAGAGACAGAAAGGGCTACATAATCCAGAGACTACATCCACTGAGACCAGAAGAACTAGACGGTGCCTGATCACTACCAGTTACTATCCAGGCAAGAAACACAACAAAGAATCCCTGAGAAAGCGGGAGAAAATTGGGACATAAAACTTGAACGCTATTAAAAAGACCAGACTCCATGTTCCACTCCATGTTCCAACAGTCCTTGAAGACGTGATCCCTGGACTCTGTTAGCCAGAAGCTGAAATCATTCCTAACACTAACTCTTCAGACAAAGATTCGACATAACTATAAGACATAAAACAATAGTAGAGAGGAGTGCGTGCTTCTTGGCTCAGGTAGATACATGAGGTAAACTGGGCAGCTCCTGTTCAGAGTGAAATGAGAAGGCACAGGTGGACAAGTGCTTGTGGAATCGACACAGGAAACACAGGGTGGACAGCACTGTGTTGTTATAGTGTTGGGAGAGCAGTTATGGTTACATAGCAATGTGTGTGTGACTTTTTGTATGACAAATTGACATAAATTGTAAAGTTGCACTTAAAGCATAATAAAATATTTTTTGAAAAGAATTGTAGAACAAACCGAAACTGGAGAATATTCTGTAGAGTGAGTAATAACTACACCTCCGCACTGTATGAAAAGGCATCAAAGACGGGAAGAGGAAGCTAAGGAAATAAAGGAGAATGAAAACTAAATTCAGTGTGGGATTCTGGACGGGACCCTGGAACATATAAGAGAACGTTATTGGAAATGCTGATGACATCCAGTAAAGATGGCTATTGTTATCAGGCGCCTTCTGGTTAGTTCCAACTCATAGTGACCCCATATACAACAGAAGGAAACATGGCCCATTCTCCAGCAATCAGCACAACCATTGTTACACTTGAACACATGATTGCAGCCACTGTGCCAGCACATTTCATTGACGCTCTTCCTCGTTTTTGATGATCCTCTACTTTTCCAAGCATGATTCCTTCTCCATTGACTAGTCTCCCCTGACAATATGCACAAAGTATGTGAGATGAAGTCTCACCATCTTTGCTTCTTTGGGGCTGTATTTCTTCCAAGACAGTTTGTTCATTCTTCTAGCAGCCCATTGTGTTTGACGTCTTTCACCAGCACTGTAATTCAAAGCATCAGTTCTTCAGTCTTTGTTCTTTTTCCAATTGCCACATACATACGAAGCAATTGAAAATATCATGGCTTGGGTCATGTCCACCTTAGCCCTCAAAGTGACACGTTTCACTTTTCAAGACTTTTTAAAATGTCCTTTGCAGCAGGTTTTTCCAATGCAAAATACACTACATGTCATTTGAATTCCTGACTGCTGCTGCCATAGGTATTGATTGTGAATCCAAGTAAGAAATTCTTCACACCTACAATCTTTTCTCTGTCTATAATGATGTCTCTTATTGGTTCAGTTGCGGGAATTTTTGTTTTATTTATGTTGAGATGAAACTCATACCGAAGTCTGTAGCCTTTGATCTTCATCAATAAGTGTTCCAGTTCTTCACTATCAACAAGTAAGCCTATATCATCTGCATATAACTGGTTGTTAATGAGTCTTTCTCCAATTCTGATGCTGCCTTCTTCATAGTCCAGATTCTTGTTTTATTTGTCCAGTGTACACTTTGAATAAGTATGGTGAAAGAATACAACTCTGGCCTACCACTTCCTGAACTTAAACCATGTAGTATACCCTTGTTCTGTTCAAACAACTGCCTCATGGTGTACCTCATGGAGGATCCCATGGAGGTCCAACAATTAAGTCTGTAAACTTAATTGTTCTGTGTGCTATATATCTCACTGCTGACTATGACTATGGTCACCTTTGAAGTACTCCCCTGGGAAGCTGTAAGCTGATGGCAGCACATAGTTCACCCTTCAAAGCAGTTTTGGAATTCTGTCTGGAATGGCCGTTGTGCACAGCGGCAAAGTGGCAAGTTTGTGAACTTAATTGTATAGTTGTCTGTGAAGGAGTTTTTAGCCAGTAAACAAATAGCTTCATCGGAACACTCTCCCTACTCACCTGATCTGGTCCCCAATGACCTTTTTCTTTAACCAAAGACAAATGAAGTTTTGAAAGGAAGACATTTGGGTGACATTCAGGACATCAAGGGAGATATGATTACAGCTCTGATGGCCATTCCAGAAAAAGAACTCCAAAACTGCTTTGAAGGGTAGACTAGGCACTGGCGTTGGTGCATAGTTCTCAAAGGGAGTACTTTGAAGGAAACCTCAGTCATGTTCAGCAGTGAGGTACGTAGCACTTTTTCTAGGATGAGTTCATAAACTTAACTGGCAGTCCTTGTATATAAAGGTTCATCAGAGAAAATGGGTGTTTTGCAATTCTCATTCTTTACAATGTTATCTGTAATTTCTCATGATCCATGTTGAATGCCTTGGATAATCAATAAAACATGGGTGAATATCCTTCTAGTATTCTCTGCTTTCAGCCAATATCCATTTGGCATCAGCAATTTTATCTCTAGTTATCCATCCTCCTCCGTATCCAGTTTGAATTTCTGGCAGTTCCCTGTCAACATACTGCTGCACCCACTCTTCAGTGATTTTTCACAAAATTTTACTTGTGTGTGAAGTTAATGATATTGATCTATAATTTTCACTTTCTGTTAGACTATCTTTCTTTGGAGCAGACATAAATACATGTCTTTTCCAAATACAAAGCTGTTTTCCAAATTTATGGATACAGACATATCAGCCCCTCCAACTTTGCATCTCTTTGCTGAAATATCTCAACCGGTATTTCTTCAGTTCCTGGAGCCTTGTTTTTTGTTGCTCCCTTTAGTGTAGCTTTGACCCCTTCTTTTATTACTACCTGTCCTTGATCATATGCTATCTCCTGTAACGAGATAGTATCAAGGTCAATCAATTATTTTTAGTACAGTGACTCTGTATGCCTTCACGTTCCTAAGCTGTTTTCTGTGTCGCTCAGTATTTTTCCCCATAGAGCCCTTCAGCAGTGCAACTTGAGGCTTAAATTTTTTTACTCCAGTTCTTTCAGCTTGAGAAATGATGAGCCTGTTTTTTCCTTTCATCCAGGCCTTTGGACATTTTATTATAATATTTTGTCTTCTTGAGTGACCCTTCAAAATCTTCTGTTCAACTCTTTCACGTCATTTCTTCCACCTCCTTTAGCTACATGTCTTACTCATCTAGTTCTGCTATAACAAAGAGAAATTTATTTTCTCACTAGAAAGTAGGCTAGCACTCCAAAGTCAGGGCATTAGCTCCAGGGGAAGTCTTTCTCTGTTGGTTGTGAAGGAGGGTCTTTGTTGTCAATCACCCATGGACTGGGAGTTTCTAAGATGCAGGACCCCAGGTCCAAAGACTTGTGCTGCTTCCAGCACTACTTCTTTCCAGGTGATTTGAGATCCCCAGCTCTCTCCTTGTTTCCCTTTCCTTTATATTCCAAGAGATTGCCTCAAGGTAAGATGCATGCTTATAGTTGGAGTCCTGCCTCACTTACACAACGGCTATCCACCTTCCTTCATTAACATCTTAGAGGCAGGATTTATGACACACAGGAACATTACAGAATACTGGGAACCAGGACCTAGCCAAATTGCTACACAATTAGATGACACAAATTCAACCCATTCTTTGCCACCACTTCCCCATATCTCATTCTGGCAACATGTGAAATACATTGACCCCATCATAGGTATCCTAGTTATCTAGGGCTGCTTCAGCAGGAAGATCACAAGTAGACGGCTTTAAAAGAGACAGCTTATTTTTCATAGCCCAGGAGGCTAAAAGTCCAAATTCAGGGTGTCAGCTCCAGGAGAAAGCTTTCTGTACTGGCTCTGGAGAAAGGTCTTTGTCGCCAATCTTTACCTGGCCTGGAAGCTTCCGAGGTGCAGGGAGCCAGTCTTTCCCAATGGACGTGTTCAGTTTCTTGCACTGCTTCTTGGTAGTACAAGTTTCTCAAATGTCTCTGCTGTTTTTTTGTTTGTTTGTTTACATCTCAAGAGACTTCCTAAAGGCACTAAACAATCTTACACATTGATTCCTTTCCCACCAACACAACTGACACTCATCCTTCCTCATTAACATAACAGAAGCAAGGTTTACAGGATATAGAAAACTCATACAATATTAGGAATCATGGCCCAGCCAAGCTGCCACAAACATTTCTGTACGTATTTGGGGGGGAACACAGATTCAATCTATGACATTAGCAAAAGTCTTAAGTGCTAGTCCAGAATCCAAGAATCCTTCTTCAGTTGTGAAAACTTGAATATACCTTATCTATTTCCAAAATAAAGTGGCAGAACAGGCAGGCACAAGTTACACATTTGTATTACAAATGTGAGAAACCGGCAGGAAAGAAGGAACAACAGGCAAGAAGCAAATCCACAGAACACATTACATTAGCCCTCAAAACTCTGAAAATAATCCCCCATTCTCTGATGCAATTTACACAATGGCCCTGCCCTCCAGACTCTAGATATCAGCCACTCTCCAGATTCTGCTTGGAAGTCTTTTAGTCCTGGGATAGGACTCTGCCTTTGAGGTCACCTGGGACAGCAACACTGTTCCCTGCCTTCAGGCACTCCATTTACCTAGTCCATCTGAGTGGCACCTCCAGCCTTAGAAACACTGGAGGCCATGGCTCCACCCTTTAAGCCCCTGATGTAATGGCAATACCCTTTGAGACTGAAGCAGCTTACTCTTTGTGCTTTTTGTCTCTGGTATGTGTTTCCTGTGGGCTTTTGACCCAGGTCTCACACACTTATCTGCCCTGCGGGTACAAGTGTTCCAAAGCTCTGTAGCTCCACCAGTAAGTGCGCAGAGCACCCCATTCCACCAGGAAGCCTTCTACACATAGGCATTGAGCTCTCTCACTCCCTGAGCCAGCAGCTCTAGCACCATGTTGCACTGCCATCCTGGTTCTACATTGCCGGTTTGCTGATATTGTTTCTCACTGTCTGTGCTTTCCTTGGTGTTAACAGTTCTGCTCAGTTCCTTTTGAGTCTTCTATCAATTCACAGTTTCAAAAACCACTTCTTTCAGTTCCAAATTCCGTCCTAGTTATTTAGTACTGCTGTAACAGGAGTACCACAAGTGGAGGGCTTTAACAAAGAAATTTTTTTCTCACTGAAAAGTACACTAAAACTCCAAATTCAGGGCAACAGCTCCAGGGGAAGTTTTTTTGTGGCTTTGGAGGAAAGTTTTTGTTGTCAGTCTTTCCTCAGACTGAGAGCTTCTGAGGCACAGGGACCCACAGGTCCAAAGAACCTTCCCTGCTCCCAGCACTGCTTCTTTCTTGGTAGTGTGAGGTCCCTAGCTCTCTGCTTGTTTCCTTTTCCTTTCTATCCCAAGAGATTGCCTCAAGGCACAATACAGTCTTATAAACACTCCTACATTGCCAGCACAACCACTGCCCATCCTCCTTCATTAACATCATAGCAACTGAGAATGCAGAACCAAGGTCGCAGTGCAAGATGGTGCTAGAGGTGGCAAGATTTATATCATACAGGAACTGGGAATCATGATGTAGCCAAAATGATACACGCAATTTTGGGGGCACACACTTCAATTCCCCACACTATTCTACATTGAAGAGCAAGTTTTAAAGTCTCTTCTGATATCCATTTTGGTCTTTTTCTCCTGTCTTTTTAATAACCTTTTGCTTTCTTCATGTATGTTGCCCTTGATGTGTTCCCACAATTCACCTATTCTTTGGTCATTAGTATTCAGTGCAGTAAATTTATTCTTCAGATGGTCTCTCAGTTCCAATGGGATTTACACAAGATTGTATCTTCACTCTCATCAACTTTTTCTAATTTTTTCCAGCTTGAACTTGAACTTACATATGAACAATTGATGGTCTGTTCATAAGTCAGTCCCTGGTCTTGTCCTGACTAAAGATATTGAGCTTTTCCATCAACAGCACCTAACAACAACTTTCCATAAATGCAGTCAATTTAATTCCTCTGTATTCCATCTAGTGAGGTTCACACGTATAGTCATCATTTATGTTGTTGAAGAAAGATGTTTGTAATGAAGAAGTCATTTATCTGACAAAATTCTATCAAGTGATCTCTGTCATTGTTTATATATCACCAAGACCACAATAACCAGGAACTATCAGTGTATCTTGATTCATATTTGATCAACTTCAAATTGTAGAAATTGCTAAAAAATCTTCCATTTCTTTATCTTTGGCATTAGTGGTTGATGCATATCTCAATAAATGGTCGTATTAACTGGTCTTCCTCATAGGAGTATGTGTATTTTCCTATTAGTTACAACATTGTACTTCAGAATAGATCTTGAAATGTTTTTGTGAATAAATACACAACCATTCCTCTTCAGTTTGTCATTTCTGTCATAGCAAACAATATGACTTATTCAAAATAACCAATACCAGCCCATTTCAGTTCACTAATGCTTGGGGCGTCCATCTTTATGTGGACCATTTCACTTTTTATGACTTTCAATTTTCATAGATTCATACTTTGTGCAATCCATGTTCTGATTAATAATGAATGTTTGCTGCTGTTTTTTCTCATATGGAGTCGTAACATTTCAACAGTGAAAGTCCTGATAGTGTGACTCCATTCAAGTCGTTAGAGTTGGCTCTACTTTGAGAAAGCTGTTTTTCCTCAGTTATGTTTTGAGTGCTTTCCAACTTGAGTGACTTACCTGCTGGTACTGTAACAGACAACGTTCGCAAGGTTCTCACTGGCCAATTTGTTCAGAAGTAGGTCTCCAGATCCTCCTTCCTAGTCTAGCTTGCTCTGACAGTGCCACAGAAATGTGTCTTCCAGGAATGGTCTTGTAGATTCTTGAAATATCAGTGGCCTAGCTTCTGGAATTGCAATAACAGGCAAGCTATCCCAGCAGGAGAAACTTACAGATATGTGGGGCATAAAGACAGTGATGAGTTTGGTTTTGGTTTTACACTATTGTTTTTAAAATAAACCCTGTACGGACACTGTAAGACAGAATAGAACAGTCCCACAGGATTTCTAAGGCTGTAAATCATTAAGGAAGCATATTGTCACCTCTTTCTCCTGTGGAACAGCAAGCTAATCTCGAACCATCAGTTTTTCAGTAGGCAGCCCAGTGTGTAACCACTGTCCCTCCACAGCTCGTTAATCAGAGTGTACCAGTGTTGATCTCTTACTTTGGATCCTTGTACTGTGGCTATGTAAGATATTACATGGCCTGGGTGAATAGTATATGCAACTTTTCTGTAAACTTAAATTATTTCAAAATAAAAAGTTAATAACATCTGTAAGGACCGTATTATAATTTTCTATCTGAATACATCTAGTAACATATCAGCGAAGGAGCTCCGGGGGCTCTGTAGTTCAGAGCTCAGCTGCTAACCAAAAGCTCTGCAGCTGGAACTCACCGGCAGCTCCATGAGAAAAAGATGTGACAATCTGCTTCTGTAAAGGTTACAGCCTTGGAAACCCTATGAGGGCAGTTGTTCTCTCTTCTAAAGGGTCTGTATAGTTGACATTGATGCAGTGGCAATGAATTTAGAATCAGTAAACATGAATTTTTTCTAAGTATAATTATTTCTAAATCTGTAAATGGGTGAGACAAATTCCCTGAGTGTATCCACAAGTTTGTACCTTTTTCTAAACTAAATAACCATGCAGAGCTCTTTATTTGATAGATTTTTATTACTACTATTATTTCAGTTACGGTGATGGCTGGCAGTTTGCTTGAACTCAGGATGATTTGGAGAGAAGCAAACCCATATGAAGTCATCAGTTAGCATCTCAACTCAGAGATACTATCAGAGAATAACCTGTGAACTACTCTGGCAAAAGTGATCAGGACAGCAAAGAGGTTCAAGAGAGAAGGAACCACTGGACTATATTTAGTCATTTTATTCTTTTTAACTCACCTCTGGTTTTTGTCTGTTTGCAGAGTGAAAAAACACTTGATTTCTCTCTGGAAAAAAAAAATATAAAAAGCCAGGTGGGTTAGAAGCAACACCAGCATCCCACATAATTCCCTAACATCGAAGATAATCTTTGCAACTATCAGAAATGTAAAGAAACTATCAACAGTACATGAAATAAGGAATAGTCATTGACAAATTAACATTCCACTTACTGCAAACTCAGGCAAAAATTACATATTTTTGGTTAAAATTAAACATTTAAAAATATAGTGTACATTTAAATGTTTACACCATCTTGTCCTACTAGTTACAGAGCTTCTGGATTTAAACAGTGTGGGGAAGAAAGAAAAAAAAAATAAAATAAAACTTTGCCATTTTGTTAGACACATCAAAGATGTGGCTCACTGAGGTTTCATTAAATTAGAGAGCTACATCTCATTGTCAAGCCAGTCAAGTGCCATCGAGTCAGATCTGACTCATGGTGAGCCTACATCTCATTACTGATACTATTTATGCTATTTGGTAAAAATCAAAACATATTTCACAGTAACTGAAATGTTAAAGTCAGCATGCTCGTGGATACATATCTATCATTCCAGTTTACCAGGAGCAGAGCTATTTAATCCAAGAAAAGTCTTAATAACAGTTGCTCTGTAACTCTATTTTCTACTATAGCCAAAATTACAGAAAAAAATTAATGCCATAATTGGCATTTGATATAGGATTTCTTATTAAAACATCCAGATAATTTTCTTATAAAGAAAAATGAAATCTAAGAACACGTTTTTTTTACATAAAATGTGAATATTGTTTGAAGATTAAATAAATCATAAACTAAATTTCACTGCAGTCTTATATTTCTGAATAATTGAAGAGGTTGGCTTGATGCCGATTCATGCCTCTGTCATTCCCAAGGGTGAGAAGAAACTATTGCAAAGACACTTTTCTCTTTACTCCAAATTATCTGGCATGTGGTCTTTCTTAAAGCTTAAATGTAGCATTCTTTTATCTTTCAGGGTCACAGATTCTTTCTAATGTCTAATGAAATTTGATAACTGTGGGGAAAACATCTCTACAAACATGCACACAATTTTGCTTCCTATTTTAGATGATTCCTGTATCTGATGGAATCTTCTAACAGACTAAGAACTTCTTACTTCTTCAGTAAACAATATTAGGTGCAACTCTTGGCTGGGAAAACAAAGCAAGAAAATCCTCATTACTGTGACCCTGACTCTCAATGACATCACAGTGTCACTGGGCAGATGACATGGTCATTCATAAGACCAAGAATTCCCATTTTATGGAGTGCTTACCATATGTTGCCTGTGTTATTTAACTCTCAAAATAAAAGAAAAAAAATAAAAAGATACTGTCCTTGTATGAAAATATAAAATCCTTCCTCCCTCCCTCTCTCCCTCACTCCCTTCCTCCCTCTTTCCCTCTTCTCCTCCTTCTTCCTCCACCTCTTTCTCTCTGTGGTCTCTCTTTTAAGCTCTGGTGCTCTTTTAGCTGGCTACATGATGTCCCACTTCCTTATGCCCATGGAAGCTACCAGGCAAAGGGCAGGCCCTCCTGGAGAACAAGTGCCCATCCCCATGACATGTAGGGTTCCTCTTACATCAGCTGCCAGACTAACGTGTCCTGCTGGAAGCTGAGAAATGGAGCCAGGCATCTCCCTTTCCCACCAGCCTGCAGTCCCATCCCATGTAAAAGGTCAACTCCCAAGGGTACCTGGATGGAGGGTGTGTGAGAAGCTTGCCCCTGCCTGCACAATCATCTGCTGAAGGGACAGTGGCAGTGCCTGGAGTGGGGATGGCTTCTGCGCCCTGCTCCAAAACGCTGAAGAGTGCTGTGTGTTCAGTCCTAACGATCCTGGTACCTGCACACCCGGCAGCTATGCTAGGGGCAGTAGTGATTTCTAGATTGGGCAGGGAGGGATAAGCCAGGTATGCCATAGGGTGAAAGAGGTGGGAAAGCAGGCAGCTAAAGTCTTGCACTAGGGAGAGGGGGAAGTAACAGGAGATGAGGCATAGGTGAGCCGAGGCTACAAGACTCTACTGTCACGTTGCGCTTGACTTTTAAAACAGAAATTCGAAGATAGCTATTAAAACTTCAAGATGGTGATCAGCAAGAATTAACAACCCCCAGTGGGGGTTATTCTGAGTGTAGCTGCATGTTCTTTATGCCAGCCTTGACTGTATAGGGCAGTCATTATTTCCATGCTAGAAATACAGCATCCCAAGGTATCTCAGTAACTGGTCAAAGCCTCTCAGAATGAGTAAATGTGAACGTGGGACTCAACCTCATTTCTATCTTTACAGAGCCAACTCTTAAATACTTCATGTTGTCTTTAGCTGTCCCCAGCTCATGGCAGCTCTATACACAAAGGAACAAAATGTTGCCCAGGGCCTCACCATCCACTTGACTGGTTGTGGTTCAATCCGTTGTAATCACATAGTTTTCATCTTTGGAAGCAGTTCACCAGGCCTTTGTTCTTATACCATTTGAGTCTGGAGGCTCCAGTGAGAACAGTTCACCATCACAGAAAAACGTAAGCCTTCACTGACTGTTCACAGGTAGGTGCCCATGAGGTGCGCTGGCTGGAACTGAACCTGAATCACCTGCATGTTAGGCAGGAATTCTACCTCTGAATCACCAGTATCTCTTAACACTTAACTACAGGGAAACTATGATAACAGACACAAAGCAGCAAGCAAAGCACTCCAATGCATTAAAGCACAGCTGCTTACATAAACACAAGGGAATAGTGTCCGTCAGTGAGAAGCTACCGAGGAAAGTTCCAGCAAGAATCTGAAGGAAGTAAAAACGAAGGGGACAGTATTCTCAGTAGGAAGTATTTAGAATACATAAGAGCAAGAGGCAGGAATTGCTGCTGTGAAAGTACTGTGTGAGAAAGCCCTGCAACAAGCAAATTGAGAAATGAGAAAAGAACAGGAGAGAATAGATAGTCATCAAAGAGGTCTTCTAAAAGAAGAAGGATGAATGTTCCATTCAGGGAAGAACTGATGAGGTGCTTAAAGGACTTTTTTTTTTTTACTTGAAGGATTTTAATAATTTTCTTCAAAACTCAAACATTGTTAAGTACCCAACCCACTGCTGTTGATTCGATTCCAACTCATAACAACCCTACAGGACAGAGTAGAACTGCCCCCACAGAGTTTCCAAGGAGCGGCTGGTGCATTTGAACTGCTGACCCTTTGGTTAGCAGATGTAGCACTTAAGCACTACTCTACCAGGGTTTCCTTATTAAGTACACTGAATTATATTCATTCAAGTATAACTTTTATATTAACTCCACTGATGTTGACCTGACCTAAGCATTTGTTTCCTTGCCTGTCTTACTACTGTTTCTCCTTGTAAATAAATAAGCAAAATATTTTCAACAGCAGGGCATTAAATTCTGCAAACCAAAATTCCCTTGAAGATAGTGAATGAGAGAGAATTTGGAGCTGTAGAACCTGAAACATTACATGAGGCCTCCTGAAGATTTCCACTGACCTCCAGGCAGGCGACACATGGGCTTTATGCTCTTGCTGCCTTTATGCACTTATATCAGTTCCATTTCACAGGGACGCTATGTGCAACAGAATGAAACACTGCCCACCACTTAGTAATGTTCACACTCTTTGTTATGCTGGAGCCCCTCGTTTCAACCTCTGCGCCAATCTATTTCATTGAGGGTCTTCCACTTCTTTGCTGACCAAGGGTGATGTCCTTCTCCAGTGACTGATCCTTCCTGATAACATATCCAAAGTATGTGAGATGAAGTCTTTACTATCTTTGCTTCTAAGTAGCATTCTGGCAGTACTTCTCTCCAGACAGATTTGCTTAATCTTCTGGCAGTCCACAGTATATTCATTATTCTTTCTCCAACATCATAATTAAAGATACCAACTCTCCTTTTGGCTTTCTTATATATTTCCCAGTTTTCATATACATATGAAGCCATTGAAAACACCATGGCTTGGGTCAGGTGCATCTTAGTCCTTAAAGTGGCATCTACGCTTTTCAACACTGTGAAGCAGTCTTTTGCAGTAGATTGGCCAATGCAATGCTTTGATTTCTTGACCACTGCTTTCATGGGTGTTGATAGCAGATCTGAGTAAAATGAAATCTTGACAACGTCAGTCTTTCCTCCAAATGTCTTGATGTTTCTTATTGGTACAGTTGTGAGGATTTTTGTGTGCTTATGTTGAGGTGTCTTCCATATTAAAAGTCATAATCTTTGATCTTCATCAGTCAATGCTACAAGTCTGTTTTGCTTTCAGCAAGCAAAACTGTGTTGTTTGCATATGGCAAGTTGTTAATGAGTCTTCCCTCAATCTTTAGGACACCTTCTTCTTCACTTAGTCCAGTTTCACAAATTATTTGCTCAGCATACAGACTGAAGAAGTACAATGAAAGGCTAAATCTCTGGCACCTTCTATTACAGATTTTAAAACAGGCAGCAACCACTTGTTCCGTTCAAATGACTGCCTCTCATTCTATGACTGTCCACATGACCACAGTAAAGTGTTCTAGAATTGCCATTCTTTGCAATCTAATTCATAATTTGTTACGATTCACACAGTAAATGCCTGTGCAGTTAGTAAAACAGAGTTAAAATCTTTACGGTATTCTCTGCTATCACCAGCAGTGCTATCCTCCTTCCACATCCTCTTTTGAATCTAGCTTGCATGCATCGCAGTTCCTGTCCACGTATTACTGCTACTGCTTTTGTATGATCTTCAGAAAAATTTTACTTACGTGTGATAGTAGCGATACTGTCATATAACGCCAGCATTCTCTTGGGTTGCCTTTCCTTGGAATGGGTGCAAATATGAATCTGTTTCAGTTGGTTGGATAGATAACTTTCTTCTACAGTTCTTGGCATTCCAGTATTGTATCCCTTGAGTGAAACATCTCAACTGGTATTCCATCAGTTGCTGGAGCCTTGTTTCTTGGCCAGTACCTTCTGTGCAGCTTGTGCTTCTCGGTTCAGTACCATAAATTCTTGGGTATATGCTGTCTCCTGACATGGTTAAACTTTAACCAATTACTTTTGGTACATTCATTCAATCCAGCTTCTGTTGTTGTTGTTATTTGCTTGTTTGTTTATTTTTGATGGTTCCTGTATTGTTTAATAACACATTAAATCCTTAAATGCATAGCTAAAGATTCAAATTTTTACTTTAGTTCTTTCAGCTTGAGAAATGCCAAGTACATTCTTCTACAATTCTTTCCAGTAAGTGAGAGGTCATAGAAAAAAAGAGAACAAAACAGATGTCCTACGAGATTCTAAAAGATGTTCTTGAACATAGAGTAGCTAAAGTTTTAGGAAGATGTGAAGTAAAAGAGCTAAACAGAAGATTTCAAAGGGTGATTTGAGGAGACAAAGTAAAGAATTATAACGAAACTGAATTCCTCAGTTTCTCTGGTCCTTGGTGTTCAACGATTCAAATCCGTTCTTCACCTGGTCTTTAAATGTAGATAGGATATACTCAGGATCATACTACAGCTCTTATGGGCTTGTTCTAATTTTCCTAAGCTTCAGGTTAAACTTGCCTTTGAATAACTGATGGTCTCTTCTGCAGTTGGTCCGTGGTCTTATTCTGATTGATAATATTGGACTTTTCTACTGTGCGTTTCCACAGACATGGCCAACTTGATTCCTGTGTGTTCTGGTGAGCTCCACTTGTACAGTCACCATTTCTGGTGTTGAAAAAAGATATTTGCAATGAAGAATTCAAAACCACTGGTCTTGCAAAATTCTTTCATGAGATCTCTGACATGGTTTCTATCACAAGGCCATATTTTCCAACTACCAGTCCTCCTTTTTTTTATTGTGATTGACTGAAAATATACAGTCCTAATTAAATTTGCATGCCTGCCTATCTGCAGCTCTACTGCTCTCCTTGCCCGGTGACAGCACACTCCTCCTTTTGATTCTATACATGTCATATCCTCTTAACAATCTCCGGTCCCCTCTTCTCCACCCTCTCATCTCTCTTCTTGTAAGAGGCCAGTAGGACAGCATCCTATAGATTCATAAAACCATAAACTACATACACCATATGGACATATTGTGTCCCCAAATCCAGTCCATTCCTATCTGAAGAGCTGACCTCAGTGATGTTTTCTGGTCAGACGACGCAGCAGTCTAGGGGCCATGCTCCCAGGGGAACCCCCAGGCCTTCAGGATATCAATTGCAGTCTTTTAGTGGAGTTCTTGAGGTGCGTCCCTCTGTTTCTCATGTTGCTACTGGGACTCGACATTGTGTGCCCCATCACAGCTGCCTTTGGTGGTGGCTGGGCACCATTTTGTTCTTCTGGTCACATTCTGATACAGTTACACATTCACATGAGTCCTTCTGTCTTCTGTGCTCTTTTTCCTTCATGTCTTTGTTGTCCTTGGTGATATCTGTTCCAGCTGAGTTGGGACCATTTGGTGTACCTCAGATGGCAGCTTGCTAGCTTATAAGACCCCTGATGCCACTCACCAATATGGGTGCAGAAGAGTCTCTTAGCAATAGGCAAGTTATGCCAATTTCTCTTGATGTCCCTTAAGAGCATGGTCCCCAAACCCCCTGCCCTGCTACTCTATCCTTGCAATATTGGGTTAATATTAGAAGAATTTTCAGTTTATTAAAGTCCAGTTGATCGTCTTTCTCCTGTGTGCTGTCGCTGCTTCCGCCCGACCAAATTTCTGTTAATTACCTAATCTATGACCAGTCCTTTCCATCTCTCCCTCCCTCTCCTCCCTTAAAGCCATCAAACAGTCTTTTCTACTCTACATGAGTCGGATTTTAAGTTCTTATGGTAGGGGACTCATACAATATTTGTCCTTGTGCTACTGATTAACATCACTCAGCATAATCTCTTCCTCTTGAAATTAGGTTATGAGATGCTTCCTAAAATCATCATTGTTCTTATCATTGCACAGTGTTCTATCGAGTATATTTAGCATAGTTTGTTTATCCATTCATCCATTGTTGGGCATCTGGGTTGATTCCATCTTTTAACTATAGTGGATTGTATTGCAATAAATATTTGTGTGCATGTATCTGTTAGTGTGACTGCCCTTAATTCTGTAGGATATTTTCTGAGCAGTGCGATTGCTGGGTCAAATGGTATATCTAGTTCCAGCTTTGTAAGGAAGTACCAGACTGCTTTCCAAAGAGGTTGTACCATTTTCCAATCCCACTAGCAGTGTAGGAGCATTCCAGTTTCTCCACAGCCTCTCCAGCATTTGTTGTTTTGTGTTTTTTGGATCATGGCCAACCTTGTTGGGGTGAGATGGTATGTTTTCATTGTTTTGATTTGGATTTCTCTAATAGCTAATGATCGTGAGCATCTCTTCTTCTGTCTTTTGGCTGCCTGAATGTCCTCTTTGGTGAAGTGTCTCTTCTTTTCTTTGTCCATTGCTTAACTGGGTTATTTACTTTTTCTTGCTGCTATTTTGCAGTACCTTGTAGATTATGGAGATCAGACATTGGTCTGACATGTAGTTGCCAAATATTTTTTCCCCTTCTGTAGGCGGTCTTTTAATTCTTTTGATAAAGTCTTTGAATTAGCAAAAGTGTTGGATTCTTAGTAGTTCCCATTTACCTTTTTTTCTCTTCTGTTGACTGTGCTGTGTCAGATTTTGAAGTCTGTCTAAGCTGTGTATTAGAACTTCCACTGTTGACTTTATTTTTTCGTGCATGATCTTTGTCACTTTAGGTTTAATATTTAGGCCCTTGAACCTATTTGAATTAGTTTTTGTGTGAGGTGTAAGACATGGTTCTTATTTCAATTTTTTGCAGAAGGATGTCCAATTTTTCCAGCACCATTTGTTAAAGAGACTGCTTTTACCCCACTTTACAATCTTAAGGCCTTTGTTGACCATCAACTGTTCATAGGATGTGGCCATCTCTGGGGTCTCAGCTCTATTCCATTGTTCTATATGTCTCTTTTTGTACTAGTACCAGGCTTTTTGACAACTGTGGCAGCATAATTGTTTCTAAGGTCAGGTAGTGTGAGGCCTCTTCTTCAGTAGTGTTTTGCTTACCCAAGGTTTCTTCCTCTTCCAAACAAAGTTGGAGATTTCTTTCTCCACCTCATTAAAAAATGACACTGGAATTTGTATTGGGATTGTATTGTATATATAGATTACTTTGAGCAAAATAGACATTTTCACAATGTTAAGTCTTCCTATCCATGAGCAGGGTAGGTTTCTCCATTTATCTAAGTCCCTCTCAGTTTCTTGCAGTTAGTTTCTTGGTTTCTTGTAATTCTCTTTGTAAAAGTTCTCTTATTTCTCTAGTTAGATTTATTCCTAGGTATTTTATCTTCTTGGGGGATATAGTAAAATTATATTGATTTGGTGATTTCTTCTTTAATGATCTCTTTGTTGATATAAGGGAATCCTACTGATTTACTCATGTTATCTTATATCCTGATACATTGCTGAACTCTTCTATTAGTTGTAGTAGTTTACTTATGGATTCTTTAGGATTCTTTGCATATACAATCATATCATCTGCAAATAGGGAGGTTTTTACCTCTTCTTCACTGATGCAGATGCCTTTATTTCTTTGTCTTATCTAATTTCTCTGGCCAGAACTTCTAGTACAGTGTTGAATAGAAATAGTAAGAGTGGGCATCCTTGTCTGGTTCCTGTTTACAAGGGGAACTCTTTCAGTCTCCATTCAGGATGATGTAGGCAGTTGGCTTTACGTTGAGGGATTTCCCATCTATTTCTATTTTGCTGAGAGTTTTTAGCATGAATGCTGTTGGACTTTATCAAATGCCTTTTCTGCATCAGTTGACAATGTCAGGTGACTCTTATCTTTTGTGTTATTTATGGGGCACTTCTACTCTGACCTCTAGCATTGCTATGGGTCAGAACTGAATCGACGACACTGTTTTTTTTGTTTTTTTTTTTTTTAATATGGTCGATCACATTAATTGTTTTTCTAACATTGAACCAGCCTTGCATCCCTGCTATTAATCCGACCTGGTCATGATGAATTATTTGATACATTGTTGAATTTTATTGCCAAGGATTTTGTTGAAGATTTTTGCTTCTAGGTCCAGGAGTGATATTGGCCTGTAATTTTCCTTGTTTGTGGGATCTTTCCCCAGCTTTGGTATCAGGGTTACGGTGGCTTCCTAGAATGAATTTGAGAGTATTCCATTCCCTTTTATACTGTGAATAGTATTGGAGTTAACTTTTCTCTGAAAGCTTGGTAGATCTGTAGTGAAAACATTTGGGCCAGGGTTTTTTTGGGTTGGTAGTTTTTGGATGACTTTTTCAGTCTCTAGTGATGGATTTATTAAGTTGTTCTACTTCCTTTGTGATAATATTGGTAGGTGATATGAACCTAGAAATTTGTTCATTCATTTAGGTTTTCAAATCTGTTAGGTTACAGTCTTTTGTAGTATTCTATTATGATACTTTTGATTTCAGTTTTATCTGTTGTGACACCTCCCATTTCATTTCTTATTTGGGTTGTTTCCTCTCCTGTTTTTCTTTAGTAAGTTTAGCCAATGGTTTGTCAATTTTGTTGATCCTTTGGAAAAAAACAGCTTTTGGTTTTGTCAGGTTTTTCAATTGTTACTCTATTCTCTAATTCATTTAGTTCTGCTCTAATCTTTATGATCTGTTTTCTTCTGGTGCCTGACAGGTTTCTTTGCTGCTCTCTTTCTACTTGTTCAAGCTGCAGGGTTAATTCTTTTATTTGGATTCTTTCTTCCTTCCAGCTATGTGCATTTTTAGAGATAAAATGACCTCTGATCACTTCTTTGGCTGTATCCTATAGGTTTTTATAGCTCATGTTTTCATCCTCATTTGAATCCGTAAATTTCTTTATTTTGTCCTTGATTTCTTATATAACCCATAGCTTTTTGAGCAAGGTGTTGCTCAGTTTCTGTGAGTTCCAATTTCTGTCTATGTTTTTTCTGCTATTGATTTTGACTTTTATGGCTTTATAGTATGAGAAGATGCTTTGCGATAATTCAATGATCTCGATTTTGTTCAGAGCAGCTTTATGTGCTAACATATGGTCTATTCTGAAAACTGTTCCATGAACATTGGAGAGGAAGGTGTACTTATCTGTTGATGGATAAAAAGTTCTGTATCTGTTGATGCGGTCTAATTAGTTAGTTGTTAAAATAAGATCTGTGTCTTTACTGAGCTTTTTTCTAGATGATCTGTCCATTACTGAAAGCAGAGGGTTGAAGACTTCAACTATTATTGTGGAGTGATCTATCTCATTTTTCAGTGTAGTCAGTGTTTGTTTAATGTATTTAGATGTTATGGAATTGGATGCATAAATATTTAATGTTGTTAAGTCCTGCTTATGTATTGAACCATTCAACAATAAATAGTGAGCATCCTTGTCCACAATGGTGGATTTTATATTAAAATCTATTTTACATAAGATTAGTATTGTAAGCTCTTCTTTGTATGTTGTTAGTTTGGTACACTATTCCATCCTTTAGTTTTCAGTTTGTTTATATCTTTAAGTCTAAGGTGTGTTTTTTGTAAGCAACACATAGATGGACCATGTATTTTCATCCAGGATGTCACTCATTGTCTCTTTATTAGAGCATCAGTCTGTTTACATTCAGTGTAACTACTGATAGGTATGTGTTTAGTGCTGTCATTTATTCTTGTGTGAATGTTTTTTCTGTTGCTCTTAATATTCTGTTCTGGGTCATTCTTCTTTATGGGTTGTGTTAGGCTGGGTTTTCTAGGGAAGCAAAACCAGTAACACACGTACGTACAAGGAAAGATTTATATATATAAAGTACAAGGAAAGATATATAGATAACTAGATATAGGAAACAGCTCATGCAGTTGCAGAAGATGAATGTCCCAAGTCCTGGCACAAGCCTCACATGGCCACGGGAGCTGGTGGACTGAAGGTCAGTGGGTCAGAGACCAGAGCTCTAGATCACCAGTTGTGTAGGCTGATGGATCCCGAGCTGGTGGTGAGACAGAACTGCAGAGGCAGGTGAACCCAGGATCAGCAGGTCATGGAACAGAACTCTCAAGCTCCAGCTGTAAGGGCTGATGAATCCAACAGCTGCTAGTTCAAGTCCAGGAACCAGATGCCATAAGAGAGAAGGAGCTGCTGGCTATGTGAGCAGACCAGCAGTAGGTGGTGGAATGTGGAGAGGAGAGAGTTGAGGGGCAGGAAGCCACCACAGGCCCCACCTTGCCACTCAATATAGCAGCCAAATATGGAGTAGACAAGTTGACATAATCCTGACCACCACATGGGTTGACTTTTCATCTTTTTCAGTGTTGGTTTTATGTTTGTTAAGACTCCTGTATTACGTTTCCTATTTTGATATGTTGCATTGTTATTGTTATTGCATTGTTATTGATCTCCCTTAATATTCTAAGTTTAAACCCAATTTTAACTTTTGCATATCTTTTTCACTTCCTCTCCATCTGTAGTATATTCCTCTTTTTAGTGTGATGGTATCATAGTTTTTGTGATACAATCACTGGTTGCCTTCTTCTAATATTGTAGCTTTGATTGAGATTTGTGCCTTCCCCAAAAGGGTAGGTTTCTGGATGTTTTGTCTTGCATTGCCTCCCTAAGTATACACTTAATGGTTTTGTTTCTCTAACAAAGAGCTTCTTTCGGTATTTCTTGTAGTCTTCACTTGGTTTTTACAAAGTCTCTAAGCTTCCATTTATCTTCGAATGACTTAATTTCATCTTCATATTTGAAAGACAGTTTTGCAAGATACCTAATTCTTGGTTGGAAATTTTTTCTTTCAGGGCTTTGAATGTGTCATCCCACCATCTCCTTGCTGACATTGTTTCTGCTAAGAAGTCAGATGAAAGCCTACAGGGCTTTCCTCTGCATGTTAGCTTTGCTTTGAGTCTTGCTTCCTTTAAGAGTTTCTGCTTGTTTTATTTTGTTAACCTTGATTATAATATGTCTTTGTGTCTTTGGGGGTCTAGTTTTTGTGGCATTCAATACATGTCTTGAATATCTCCGCTTTCTTCTTTCACAATTTCAGGTAAGTTTTCTGTCAGCAAGTCAACAACAATACTCCCTGTGTTTTCAGCTCTCCTTCCCTGTTCAGGAGCTCCAATTAACTGTAGATTATTCTTCTTAATAGAACCCTGCATGTTTCTTAATTCTTCTTCACTTTTCTTATTTCTTTTCTCTGATTTCTCCTCGTAAATTCTTGTGTCAGTTACCCTGTCTTCAAGGTCACTAAGTCTCACTTCCATCTCCTCAATTCTGCTTGTTTGGCATTGGATTGAATTGTCTAATTCTGTAATTCAGTTATTGATCTACTGGATTTCAGAATGTTGATGTTCCATCGGGTCAGATAGCTTGTTTAATTTTTCATTTTGCTCTGCTAAATTTTGTTTAATCTCTAGGAGTGCTGTCTATATAATACTTTGGGATTTGACCTCTGATAGTTTCAGAAAGCTGTCTTCATCTGGGAAGCTTTTTAATTATTTTGGGAGTTTTCCAGAGTCATGGTGGGCTGTTTCTTTAAATGATTAGCAATGGTCTGTTGCCTTTAGGCCATCTAGAGGCTGTTTGGTTTCTCAGCTGTTACCTCAACAGGAGCTGAGGCATAGTTCTGAGAGGAGAGTTGGTCACCAGCCATCTCTGTTTACCCTAGTGACTGACCCCAGTGGACTCTCTGGGGTGGCAGGCTCCACCTCCTGGCTGGCAAAGACACCACCCCACTTATGGAGTCACTAGGGGTACATCAACCGACCTCATGATGTGGGTCAGTAAAGGCTGGAAGAGATGCCATTGGACTGCTCAGCAGATATTTCTCCAGGCTGTCTTATTTTAAAACACTGAAAAGTGTCTGACAGCTTCCAAAATCAGTCAGGCTGTCAAGTGTGACCCACCTTCCAGCTGACAACAGAAACACCTCTTCAGCTATCCCCAGATGCTACAACTTTGTTCAAAGTAGGGAAGGGCTACAGCCCTGCTATCATCCTCAGCCAAGTGCTACCTGGACAACACTGTGCTGAACACAACGTTTCTACTGGAAAAGCACTCCCCAGACTAGTACTGCTTCCCAGCCTGGGAATTAGCTCTTGCTGAGGCCTCTGGTTGCATGGCTCTGTCTCCCAGATTGCACCCGGGTCAAGCTGCCCCTCCTTCCACAAAACAGCAGAATTTATGGTGGAGCTCAGAAAAAAAGGGTGGAGGGGCTGTGCTGCCCTCAGTCCACTGTATGGCTCTGGAAACATGGCTATCCCACACACTGTCTCTCTGCTGCAGCACATACTGTTTACTTCAGCACTGCAGCTCAGTGTATCTCCATGCTAATATTCATCCCCACCTACCAGCCTACAAAAAGAAAAAAATGCTAGAAGCACAAATTCCTGCAGTCCACGCAAGCAGCAAGTCAGCAGAAGTGGGGCTCAGCAAGAGAGAGGAAGTTTCCATTTAGTGGCATTTAGTACAATCGACTACCCTATACTTTATCCTAGGGCTCACTGGTTGTTCAGTTACATTCAGATACATTCAGTTATCAATCCAGGCCGTAGTTTTCAGAGGGAATTAAGGAGAGTTGTGTCTAGTCTGCCTTCTTGGCTTCATCTCCCAATCCTCCTTTTTGTTTTCAACTTTCACATTCTAATCACCAATAATCATGAACAAATCTTGGTTGTATGTGTGATCAATTTTAGATGCAGAACTTTGCAAAAATCTTCAGTCTCTTTGGCTTTAGCCTTAGTGGTTACTTCACAATTTGAATAATAGTTGTATTAATTGGCCTACCTTGGAGGTGTATGGTTACTAGTCTATCACTGAGAGCATTGTACTGGTGGATAGATCTTGAAATGTTCTTTGTGAGGATGAATGCAATGCCATTCCTTTGCAGTTTGTTATTTCTAGCGTAGAATATCATAAGGTTGTCTGAATCAAAATGGCCAATGACAGTCTATTTCAGTTCACTAATACCTAGGATGCTGATGTTTATGGATCCCATTTAATATTTGATGAGTTCCAGTTTCCTAGATTTATACTTTGTACATTCCACATTCTTATTAGCAATGGATTGGCTGACATTTGGTGCTGTAGTGTTTAAGAGCTATGGCTTTTAACCTAACAGTCAGCAGTTCATAGCCACCTAACACCCCTTGGAAACCATGTGAGGCAGTTCTATCTGTCCCATGGAGTTGCACTGAGTTAGAATTGAGTCAATGGCGAGAGGTTTGATTTTTCTGTGTGCATTATTAGTGGAAGTTTGCAATTATTTCTTCACATTTTTAGTCCTGGACTAATAATATCTGAAGGTATTATTCCTTCCACTTCATTAAGGTCAACTATACTTTAAGGCTCCCAAGCATCTATTAGTTTGCCATACGGTCAGGGCTTGAATGTTGCTGTGATGCTGGAAGCTATGTCACCAGTACTCAAATATCAGATGAGAAACCCATGGGAGACAGGCTTCAGTCTGCTTCCAGACTGTCATGGATTGAATTGTGTACACCCAAAAATATGTGTAGCCATGTGGCTGGGCCATAATTTCCAGTATCTTGTGACTGTCCTCCATTATGTGGTTTTCCTATGTTGTATGTTAAAGGATTAGGGTGGGGCTGTAAATCCCTTCATTGGATCACCTCCCTGCTCCATTGTAAAGGGAGTTTCCCCAGGGTATGGCTTGCCTCACCCTTAATCCTTTCATCCTATGAGAGCTAAAAGGACAAAGAAGCAGGTAGAGAATTGGGAACCTTGTACCATCAAGCAAGCAGCACTGGGAGAAGAGTGTGTCCATCAGACCTGAGGTTCCTGTACCAAGATGCTCCCTGGACAAAGACTGATGCAATACTGGACTTTTCTCCTGAGCCGACAAGGGGAAAGCCTTCCCCTGGAGCGGACACCCTGAATATGGACTTGCAGCCTACCAGATTATGTAAGAATAAACCTTCCTTTGTTAAAGTCATCCACTCTGTGGTAGTTATGTTAGAGCAGCCCTAGCTGACTAAAACAAATGAGGAAGAAGGATCTGGCATTCTACTTCTGAAAACAACTAGCCAGTGAAATCTTTTACTTATGAATATCAGTGGAACATCATTTGATCAAACTCGATATGAGAAGAGACTCTGCAACTTGCTTTTGAATGTTGAGTACCTAAAGCAAAAGGCAAAATGATGAAGTAAAAGAACTGAACAGAAGATTTCAAAGGACAGCTCTGGAAGACAAAATAAAGTGTTGTAACAACATATGGGAAGAGCTGGAGATAGAAAACCAAAAAGGAAGGACATGCTCGGCATTTCTCAAGTCAAAAGAATTGTAGGATAAAATTCAAGCCTTGCATTGCAATAGTGAACAATTCTACTGGGAAAGTTTTAATGATTAAGGAGGTATGAAAAGAGTATTATACATATATGTTGATTTTTACAGACTTTATCTTTGGTATTTGGAGAGGGTAAAAGTGGAGCTAGAAATACATAGTTCTGAAAATTTCTTTGTAACATTTTATCAGTGGTAAGTGAGAATTCAGTACAAAAGATGGGAGCATGCATTCAGTGGTTCTAAAGCTAAAGAATTAAAATCAGCAGCTATAGACTATGTATGAATAGCCATTCCAGTTCCCTAACTAGGGGAAATTTTTGAGAAATCATTGTGCAAATCAGTTCTAGGAAATTGATAAGGAATTTGAGACAAAAATTCAAAAGATTTCATCACATTAAAAAATAAATGATACGTCATTGGACTCAGTGGTCATACTTACTAGATTAACACTTCTATTTGTCATAATTCACAGATCTTTTTCCTCTTAACACAATAATTTTAAGTCTTCCATAGTACATTTTTTTAAAAAAGAATCTGCAGGAGATGGTCTGAGTCAAAATGACAGCTAATTCCTTTTTTTCTTTTCAAATATAATGGAAAACATTCTTAGATTAATAACCAACATTTCACACTTTAACCCTGCTGAACCTTCATTTGTGCCAAGTTAGAGACCTTTAAACACAGATGTTAATAGTGGGTAGGCGGGCTGACTTTGAACTGCTGTCATACATCCAATTGCTGTAATTTCTGTGAACTTGAAGCTAACACTTAGGCTTGTGCAGTATTGTTAAGATCCTTGGTTGTGAGTAATAAAGAAGTCATAAATAATTCCTGTGTGAAGTTCTCAAGTTTTCATCAGTGTTTTAGACTTACTACAAAGGAATTTTAGAAGTGAGCCTTATTACTGTCTGCAAAACAATACAAGGCTGTGGTAGGTCTATTTGAGACAAGATTTTACAACTGTGTCATAAAACATATCTGAGTAAAAACACATGGTTTCATGATTATTGAGATTTTTTCCCAATTGAATGGGCCAACTTCACAATACAGCAGAATTTAGTTTTTGCTTTGATACCTGCAGTGAATGACCAATAATCTCATGAGGTCATGAATTTTAAGCAAAGATGAACTGTTTCTTTTTGCATAGTGCATATTCACTGAAATATATGAATAAAAATATTTACTTGGTTTAGCACAGAATTAGACATGGTTAACCATATGAGCTCAAATCCAAATTTGTCTCAATTGCTTCTATTTACTGAAACCAGTGCTGACTTCCTCCCAAAATCACTTTTGATGATCATGAAAACATTTTATCCAAAAAGATAGAGATATACTAGATTGAGAAGTAATACCAGAGCGAAAGGTAAATTAACAAAATCAACAGATCAAGAACAATAACCATTATAAAAAGATAGACCAGAAAAACACTAGCTAAAGTTATTTCCTAAAATTCCTTATTCCATCCATCAGAGGAAAAACTTTATTCCTAGGCATTCAAGAGACTCTAATACTATGTAATACACACCTTTTAATCATGAGCTCACTTTTGGTTAAAGAAAATACAATGCTTTCAGAAATTCTTCTTCTCTTTCTGAGTAGGATTCTCACTGGTTTTTATATAAAAAATAGTCACAAGGCCCAAAAATCAAGAAGATCTATGCAGTAAACCCACTGCTGTCATGTTGGGTCTGACTCCTAGCCACCCTAGAGGTCAGAGTAGAACTGCCCTGTAGAGTTTACAAAGAGCGCCTGGTGAATTTGAACTGCCGACCTTTTGCGTAGCAGATGTAGCACTTAATCCAGCATGTCACCAGCTATGTAGCAGTTTTCTTTATCCAACACATAAAGAGTTGGCATATCTGAGCTCCACACTCATCTTTCCAACTAGCTACTCCCCACTCCTGAAATGGAGTTCTGAACACATCGTATCATATAGAGATATTTGTTATTCATGTAATTTTATCTCTGGTTCACATTCATCCTACATCCAACCTGGCCTCTATTCTAGGTCTGGCTACCTAGTTCAGATTCAGGAAGGTACTTGGAAATAATTACAGGATGGAATCATTCACTAAGTCCCTTTAAGTATTTTGAATACTGCTTGATTTATTGCAAATTCTTAAATTACACACAGTCTCGGTGTGCTTTTCTTGCTGTGGGTGGCCATGTTAAGTTCATAGCAAATCCAATTCCACCACACAAACTGGACTTTTGCAAACAGCTGTTCTTGAATTTCGGGCTGTTGCTGCCAGAAGTGGAAGACAAAGAATCAGCAGGTGACTTGGCCATTTCAGAGCAGTCCAGCATTTACACAGTTTCTGAAAGTGCGGCACAGTTTTTGTGGCATGCTCGTATTTCACAGGAGAGACCGACAAAAGAACTTGATGGTTTTTATAAACACACAAACACACAGGGCAAGAAAGAGCAATCAGTAGACCACTCTTTACATTTCGAGTAAATAAGCTACTTGTACAAGAAACATATTAGGCCTTTATTACTGATCATACTGATCATTGGTAAAGAACACTGATTATGAATTCCAGCAAAGTATTTTAAATTATACACACAGACATGTATACATACACACACACAAACACACACATAGGTGGTAGTCTACTACTTGCTATGGGGTTCCAGTCCAATGACTCCTTTGTAAGTCAGTTCCGACACAAGTCAAATAATTCTTTTTTCTTTTTAGTTCTCATTATTTCCTGCTATACTGAAGTATTTTGAACAGTAAATCATAATACTGAATATCTGTGAGTGAATATCTGAGAACGAAGTTATCAGTAAATTACATGCTGCAACACTGTATATAGTACGTTACTCAGATAAGATGTATGAAAAAAAACACAGTATTTAAGTGTGGTTTTTCCTAACTCATATACATCATAAGTCGTGGATTGCCCATGCATATACACACACATATATATAGGTGTATGTATGGTGATATATTCATGTTGAGTGCTACCAAGTTTATTCTGACTTACAGCAACCTAACTTGACAGAGTAGAACTGTCCTATAGGGTTTCCAAAAAGCAACTGGTGGATTCAAATCGCCTACCTTCTGGTTAACAGCTGGGCTCTTAACCACTGTGTCACTCAGGCTCCATATTGATACACATGGGGTCACCATGAGTCTGAGCCAACTCAATTGCAACTGGTATATAAATAAATATGACAAATACGTTAAATGTAAAATAAAAAAGAAAAATATTTTAAACAATAGATTTGTTCACAATTATTTATTTATTTGTGTATACCAGTTGTCACTGGACTCATGGTGTTGTCATGTCAGACTCATGGTGACCCCATGTGTATCAGAGCAGAACTGTGCACCATAGAGTTTTCAGTGACTGATCTTTTAGGAATAGATCACCAGACTTTTCTTCCAAGGCACCTCTAGGCAGGCTCAGACCACTAACCTTTTGTTTAACAGGTTAGCACATTAACCATATAAATTACTAATTGGAAAATAATACCTAATTTATGAAATAACAATAGATGTTAATATGTACAAAATCAAACCAAACCCATTGCCATCAAGTCAACTCATAGCAACCGCAGAGACAGAGTAGAACTGCCCCATAGAATTTCCATGGAGCACCTGGCAGATTTGAACTGCCAACCTTCTGGTTAGCAGCTGTGCACCTAACCACTACACCACCAGGGTTTCCTGAGCTAATATAACAAATCGGATACTAAGTACTTAATAGGTGATCTTGGATATGATCAGCAGTCTGATTCTGCAACTCATACTGATATATATTGTACCATTGCCATATGGATATGGAATCTATGACTGCTAATACTCTTCTAAGTTAGTTCAGTCGCTTGTGTTTGTGTATATATATGTGTTTACATGGAGATACCTTATTACGGTCAACTAGATTCCTACTCATGGTAACCCTGTGCAACAGAGCAAAAACTGCCCCATAGTGTTTCCCAGGCTGTACTGGGAGCAGACTGCCGCATCTTTCCTCAGTGAGTTATCCACCTTTAAACTGGAAACCAAGTGCTTACTAACAGTGCTACCAGGCTTCTTTAAATACACAATTAAAAAGAGCAGAAATCATTGTCTTAATTTCTATGCCTACAGAGTTAGCATGGTACTTTATATCTAACAGATTGTTACTAAGTTTGTCCCATTTGTTAGTCTAAAAGAATATGTGTTAGTAGTGGGAAAATGAGAGAAAGCAACTTGTTTTTTCCCTGGACCCAGGGCAAATGGTTCCTCCAGTTATTGGCCCTGGGCCTGAAAATGTGACTTTCTATTCCAGGTTCTGTCCTGAAGTGACAGGATAACACTCATATGCCTACAAGGAAGACCGGTTAATACAACTATAATTCAAATTTACACATCAATTACTAAGGTCAAAGATGAAGAAATTGAAGATTTTTACCAACTTCTAATCTATTCTTCAGGGTTACTATGAGTCAGAATTGACTTAGTGACAACGGTTTGGTTTATCATCATTTGAAAAATGGATATAATAATATTCTTTACATCATAGCTAAAAGACAACATGAAAAAATATCTTTAAGGTCTATTGCCAAAGAGAAAATCCTGGAGGCATACTGGTTAAGTGTTACATCTAGGAACCAAAAGCTTAGCAGTTCAAATCCCCAGGTGCTCTTTGGAAACACTATGGAGCAGTTCTACTTTGTCCTGTGACTCAGAATCGACTGGACGGCAGTGGTTTGGGTTGTTGAAGAAGATCTGGAAAATTGTAACTTCATTTGTAATGCTGCTAAAGAGGAATTCAGGAAAATTAGTCATTGCTACTATGTTCAAGAAATTTATTGTTTTGGTCAGTATTTACAGAAGAGAACAGAACATTCAATCTGTCTCAGTCAGAGAAATGAATGTTGGACATGTTTCTGGCATAATCATTTTGCACCTCCAAATTTATATGGTTGCCAATTTTGAGATTGTTCTTCTGAAATTTTGAACTTCTGGGGTGTTAAAAGCAAAAATGTTTTAAATGATAGAATTTAGGGGAAAAAAGAGTGAATTATTTAGTAAAACTAGTTGATCAATAGCTATTTTTTACAGATAGATACACAGATTGTTTTCCACTCTCTTTAAACTTGATTTGGCACTGAAATATGTTCAACACCACTATCAATATTATTAATTATGAGTCAAGTTAAAAAATAGAGTTTTCACTATCCAGACAAGTATATGAAGTATATGCAGTAGTAAAGTAGAGAAAGGAGGTGTTGGCTATTACAGAGATCACAAATTTGTGGCCCAAATGAGCTGGATTTAGATGTCTTCTTTTAGAAATTGGAGTCAGCGGTCATATAATTTTCCATTTTCTTATTTTTAAAAGTATAGCTGTGTGCATTATATGAAATGATGCATTTAAAGCACCAACTATGATGTCTAGCATTAGAGTTTGTCCCAAAAGTGGTAACTTTAGATTGTCCTTCCATATACTTTGGGGTAAGGGACCTTCTATGAGCAAATATAGTTCTGAATTGTCTCTCCTGACTTTGGAACTTACATTTGTTTGGTCAGGAACTTGCATTGTCTGTTACCTTTATTGTAGGCAGAGGGAGCTATGAAAGAATGGCATGTCTGCTGAGTAAGGACTGGCTTGACCTTAGAAGGGTTGGTGAAGGTGCAAGAGGGTGAAGGATGAAGGAAAGGATGCTGCAGTGGAAGAGAGGGTCTCCTGCACAAGAGGCTGATCACGGGTCAAATTTATGGTCCACACCTTAGGGGCTCACCACGCCTCTTCTTCTTCCACCCACAACCTGAACCAAAACTTGTTGCCTTCTTGTGGACTCCACCTCAGAGTGATCCCAAGTGTTCTAGAGTAGAACTGTTCTATAAAGTGCTCTTGGCTATAATTTTTTTCAAAAGCAGATTGTCAGGTCTTTCTTCCACAACATGCCTTTGAGTAGGTCCTAACTTCCAACTTTTGGCTAGTCGTTCAGTGCAAACTATGTCACCCAGGGACCAGGGATTTATAAACACATACAGATACTCATGTACTCACCCACTCACCCATACCCAGTTGCACATGCATACAGTCTCAGGATAATCCTGAAATACATTAAATCCTGGATACAAAGAAAGCACAAAGATGGAGGCCCCAACCTGTTTTCAGGCATCATGCCACTGTCTTCCAACATCACTGTCAGGCCAATTCAGCCATGGAAAAGTGTTCCAAAAGAAAGGACAGAGTTGAGAAGAGATGAAAAAAAGATTGTAGCAGTTGAAAATAGATATACTACAGAAAACAGCAATACAAAGAAGGAGAATTAAAAATGTTCTATAAAATGAGGAATAAGCCCATGGAGGATGACTGCAAATAATTCCATTTTGGTCTGTCCAGTGACCTTTCATCTCAATTGTCCATCTATCACTAAACCATTGAGTGAATCACTGTTTTACAGTTACAACTAAAATGCACGTGTCGTATAAGGAACTTTCTTAGCAATCCTTAAATTGTTAAAAGTTTCATTTTTATGTCTTTAGATAATCTGTTGTGGTTGTTAAGTGCCATTGAGTCAGTTCCAACTCATAGCAACTCTCTGAAAAGTAGAATGAAATACTTCTCAGTCCTGGGCCATGCCCACACCTTTTTTTTATACTTACACCCATTGCTGTAGCCACTGTGTCAATCCATCTCCTTGAGGGTCTTCTTTTTGTGCCGACCCTCTACTTTACCTAGCATGACGTCCTTCTCCAGGGATTGATCCTTCCTGACAACATGTCCAGAGTACTTAAGATGCAGTAATCCCATCCTTGCGTCTAAGGAGCACTCTGGTTGTACTTCTTCCAGAACAGATTGTTTGTTCTTTTGGTGGTCCATGGTATATTCAACATTCTTCTCTAACACCACAATCCAAAGGGGTCAATTCTTCTTCTGTCTTCCTTATTCATTGTCCAGCTTTCACATGCATATGGTGCCATTGAAAATACCATGGCTTGGGTCAGGCATATCTTAGTTTTCACGTAGCATCTTTACTTTTCCGCACTTCAAAGAGATCTTTTGCAGCAGTTTTTCCCAAAGCAATGCATCTTTTGATTTCTTGACAGCTGCTTCCACAGGCATTGATTGTAGATACAAGTAAAAGGAAACCTTTGACAATCTCAATCTTTCCATTTATCATGATATTGCTTACTGGCCCCATTGTGAGGATTTTCATTTTCTTAATATTGAGGTGCAACTCATACTGAAGGCTCTGCACAGTCTTTGATCTTCATCGGTAAATATTTCAAATTCTCTTCACTTTCAGCAAGCAAAGTTGTATCATCTGAATGATGCAGGCTGTTTGTGAGTCTTCCTCCAATTCCAATTTCTTGTTCTCTGTGTAGTCTGGTTTCTTAGGTCTTTTGTTCAGCATATAGATTGAATAGCTATGGTAAAAGGATACAGTCTTGACACTCACCTTTTCTGATTTTAAACCATGCAGTGTCCTCTTGTTCTGTTCTCATGACTGTCTCTTGATCCATGTACAGATTCCTCATGAGCACAATTAATTGGCCTTGAATTCCCATTCTCCACCATGTTATCCATTATTTGCTATAATCTGCACAGTCAAATGCCTTTTCATGTTCAGTGAAACACAGGTAAACAGTTTTCTGGTATTCTCTGCTTTCAGCCAAGAGCCATCTGACATCAGCAGTGATATCCTTGGCTCCGCATCCTCTTCTGAATCCAGCTTGAGTTTTCACAGTTCCTTATCAACATACTGTTGCAGTTGCTTCTGAATGATCCTTAGTAACATCTTACTTGTGTATGATATTAATAACATTGTTCTGTATTTCAGTTCACTAATGCCTAGGATATATATGTTTTATGTGTTCCATTTCATTTTTGACAATTTCCAGTTTACCTAGATTCAGACTTTGTACATTTCACATTCCAATTATTAATGGATGTTTGCAGTTGTCTCTTCTCATTTTGAGTCATGCCAGATCACCAGATGAAGGTCCCGAAAGCTGGACTCCATCTAAGTCATCAAGCTCAATTCTGCTTTTGGGAGGCAGCTCTTCCCCAGTTGTCTTTTGAGTGTCTTCCAACTTGGGGAGCTCATTTTCTGACACTATATCTTTATATCATGGCTGTTGATAAGCTTTTCACTGTCTAATTCTTTTCAGAAGTAGACTGCTAGGTCTTTCATCCAAGTCTGCCTTGGTCTGGAAGCTCAGCTAAAACCTGTCCACCATGGATGACCCTCCTGGTGTTCGAATACCAGTGGCAGAGCTTCCAGTATCACAGCAATACACAAGCTCTCACAGTCTGACAGCTGACAGGCAAGTGGGCATTATGTATTTCAGCAGATATTTATTTTATCCCCTGTGGCAAGAAAATATTTCCCAGGTGGTATAAAGACTCACCTGACATCTGAAAGGTTGAGCATTCAAGCTACCTGAAAGTGCATCCGAGGAAAGGTCTGAAGATCTAAGCCCAAAAGCTGACGATCACTGAACACACAATGGAGCTCAGCTCTGCTCTGACACACATAGGGTGGCCATGAGTCAGAGATGACTTGACAGCAATTGGTACCAGTGTTGATATGGGAAGGGAATATAAAGCTTTTGCTGCAAATACAAAGATGAGTGAGACTTTGTCCCTGTCATCTTGAATCTGCTAGTCCAGCATAGGAGTCAAGACAAATATAGAACAAAGGAGAACACAGAAATAGGGACAGTCAGAGATTGTTATGAAAACAGGATTACAGACTCCAAAGACACACTGAGGGTGGCCTGAGGGGATCCCCATGTTTTACGGGGGGGAGAAAATATTTTGGGGGGAGGAGGTCACAGTGAAACTTAGAACATTCTTTTTTTATTTTTCTACTTAGCATGGAGGTTTTATAACACACTTGATGGCCTTACCAGAAGGAGGAAAAGTATGGAGAAGACAGAAAGGAGAGAGTAATTTCAAACACAGCCACAGGCGTGTGCTTCACAGACAACAGAGAGGCATGCCTGATGGTAACCACAGCGGTATGGTCACAATAAAATAAGCCCTCGGGAGAATCTCTAACACTGTCAGTCCACCAGTCCCTTTCTCAACATAAACAAACAAACAAACATTATTTGACAGAGATTGTATTTTAAACACTAGCTGCTGCGCGTCCTAATTGTGGCTGTGATGATGAAGGCATTTCTGAGCTTTTGGCTCACACTCAGCATTTTGGTCATCGGGCACTGTTCCTGCAGGGAATACAGAGGCCGCGAAAGGACACTGACTTCTAAGCACGTAACTGTAGCTGAAAGCTTGCTCTGTTCCTGTTATTAGTCTACTTTAACACACTGTAATATCCAGGCCAGAGCCTGCTTTTCCATTTTAACAGTTTCAACAACTGTCTTCCAACATGGCCCCAAAATAGTAATAAACATAGGAATGGCAATTTACAGCAGGGGGTGGATACTGTAGGCAGGACCCAGCTTGTCCATGATCTTCTTTCGGCTTACCCAAGCCCCTCCCAGATCCTTGACAATACATGTATAAATAAATTATCATAACCTTTGGGTATTTATATTGCATCTACTTGCAATCAATTCAACACAATTTAGGGATACCTCTTCAGTAGCGTCTCAGTCATATTGGGTAAGTAAACAAAATAAGGCATCAATGACTTTTACAAAGTAGGACATTAAACTTTAGCTTTCCTTCCTCCAAACTACTCCCTAATGGAACTAGGAAGAGAATTAGTGATTTATTAGTCTGCATTTTATCTCTTTGTTTCTCTACGATTCTGCCAAACTTAAAAAAATGAGAGAGAGGGTACTCTCTTAAACACATGTATATTTTCTAATTCTTCCTGTATACCAGGGGAAGCCAATTCTGTTCAATGTTCTTTCACAGTAATGATCACCTTTTGAAAACACGATGTTATTTCCATAGAGAAATCTATCTTGTAATATGTGGCGTGTTTGTTTCCATGACAAAAGCTCCAGCTTGTGTCTATAGAAATGGCTGATGAGACATTTTAGTCATGTTGTGTTAGCTGCTGATAATGGTGCCATTAATCTTAGCGTCACTCAGATTTGAACCGACTCTAGGAGGTCATCCACTGCATCGTGAGTGAGTTCATTTAATTATTTTTTAGCCACCCTTGATTAGATGGGTGTCAGTGCAATAACGGATGTCACCCAAAGTGACCTGGCGCCATAAATAACTCCTCTCTCCTTCTGTCACAGAGCTTTCTGGCTCTGTCTCAGCTTACTGGGCCTTGCTACATTCAAGTCCAGCCGAGACCTGCTGTGTGTGTAATACCCTTGATGGGGTTAATATGAGAGCAGAGATGGAGAGAGCACCGAAGACATCTGGTTTGTCATTGGGTAAAAGAGAAAAGATATGTTCTCTTTGTTCTTGTCAGTTCTTGGAAATTTTCATCAACTTTTCAATCAACTTGAATCTGTCCTGAGATTCCATAGAGAATTTAGGGATAAGAAAATCATTGCCACCTACATAGTCCCTTCTAAACAATCCTTTACCTTTTAGAAAAATATCTTCCTTTGAAGAAGAGTTGCCCATAAGAACCTGTTTCCTGAAACAGAGCTACACATTTTTGATTTCCTAATACTGTAGGCCCACTTTTGGCAGTCTACCAGGAATTTTTGGTAGGACAGTTCTGAGCTAAATACTTGACACAAATAAATTTTGTCTGACACCTCCAGCACTTACTTTTATTACTGTTTCTCATTTTACAAATCACGAACATTTGACTGTTTCAGAGGACTCTTTCTCATGTGTCATCAGCCCCAACGCTAGATGTGCTCTTCATATTATTTTAAAAGCCGCTACTGTGGAGTTGATTACAACTCATAGCAACCCTGTAGGTCAGAGTAGAACTGCCCCATAGAATTTCCAAAGAGTGCCTGGAGGATTTGAACTGCTGACCTTTTGGTTAGTGAATGTAGCACTTAACCACTATGCCAACAGGGTTTCTTTTAGTGAACTGAAATAAGAGTATGCTTCTAACTACATTTGGAATGGAAAATTTACTTTTCTTCAATAAATGACTATAAAGTTGCATGAGAGATAAATGTCACTAGTAAGAACATTCATAAACATAACTTTGTACTATTCAAGTTTTATCAGCAATAGTTAGCTGTTTTTCTAAAATACTATCTAACCACATCTCTTTTTCTAATGTCAATACAGATAATGAAAAGGAGGAGATTCCATAGTGTTTTCCTTAGCTAAATGACTTAAATCTTGTTTTCTATTATGTGATTGTAAAACATTACTGTTATGTACCGAACAGAATTATTTACCATGGTGGAATAACAAAACATTTGACATTTCAATCGTTTTCGCATGTAAAACCCAGTAACATTAACTGTGGTCCCCAGGCAGTACAATCTCTGTTTCCAGATTTTCCATCACTCTTAACAGAAACTGAGTGGACTGTAAGTCGTACCTCTGACATGCCCTCACACTCCATCCCACCATAACCACAAAACTTGGGTCTGTATGCATTCCCTTATTCTAGACACTTTGTGTAATTGAAATCACGTACTAGTTATCCTTTTATGTCTGATTTAGTTCACGCACCGTAGGATTTTCGAGTTTCAGCTGTGTTGTAACACACATTAGAATTTCGTTGCTCTTCATGGCTGTGTTCTATGTTATATTCTTAATGCAGAGACAGAGACTATTAAGGCATCTTTTGCTTCAGTTAAGAAAATCCTTTGCAGTCAAGTCTATTTCAACTCACAGGGACCCTATAGGATAGCGTAGAACTGCCCCATAGGTTTTCAAGGAGCACCTGGCAGACTTAAACTGCTGACTTTTGGTTAGCAGCGCTAGCTCTTAACCACTATACCACCACGGTGTCTTTCAATGGAAAAAGTGTTGCCTTTGACCAGCAATACTCAGAAAGTTCATATTGTCTGATGTTAACCAGGGGCGCTCTTTAAAGGGTATTAAGTTAAAATATCACAGTTAAACTGACTGATTACCCTTCTTAAACTTAAGCTGAAAATTCTTCACCCAGAAAGTCCATGAGGTCTTCATTAAATCCTCAGTACCAAGTTTCTCTCTTTTTTTCTGAACTGTTTTTGCTGCATAGTAGGTACAAAGGAGCGTTTACATCTGCATACTGCCTTGTGCTAATAAATACACTTACTAAGGGAATACTTATTATTGCTTTAACTGTACTGAGGCAATATACTTTGAGTACCACAGTAAACTACAATGCCAATGCCACCTGGAAATCATTTCTTTTTTTTTTCTATTTTTTTTTCTTATTATCATTGAATGAAAATGTACATTCCCATATACATTTTCATGCTCACCTATAAGCATCTCCCACTGCTCTCTCTGGCCGGTGACAGCACACTCTTCCTCTCTGCTCCATACTGTCCTACCCTCCCAACAGTCTCTTGTCTCCTCCTCTCCACCCCCTCCCCTTCCTCCAGTGAGAGGTCAGCAGGACGACATCCAATAGATACATAGAACCACAAAGTGCACATATGGTATAGTCACTCTGTGTCACCAATTCCAATCCACTGCTGTCCAAAGACTTGACTTTCGTTATGATTTATAGACAGGGGCAGCTTCAGAGCCAGGGGCCATGCTCTCAGGGGAAACCTGAGGCCCCTGGACCAACAATTGTGGACTACTAGTGCAGATCTCAGGGTGCACCCCTTTTTATTCTTGTGTTCTCAGTTAGACTCAACTTTGTGAGTTCCATCATGGCTATCACTGGTGGTGGTCAGGCACCATCCGGTTCTTCCAGTCACAAGTTGATGTAGTCACCTACTCATGTGGGTTTCTCTGTCTTCTGGGTTGTCTTTCCCCCATGTCGTTTTGATCCTTGGTGATCATCCCTTCCTGCTGAGTTGGGACCATTTGCTGCACTCTCAGTTGGCAGCTTCACAGCTTTTAAGACCCCAGACACCACTCACCGATGAGGGGTGCAGAGAGTCCTCATTAGCAAAACGGTAGCTGTGCCAACTGGCCTCAATTTCCCCTGAGAGCATGGTCCCCAGCCCCTCACCCCAGCTACTCTGTCCTTGCAATATTGGGTTAAGATGGGAGGAGTAATCATGTTATGTTGAAGGCCAGCTAATATTGACCTTCTTTCTAATATGTGTGTCACAGATTTCACCCAACCAAATTTCTATCAACCATCCATACTAAACCCTCACCGCCTTATCCTCCTTCCCTCCCCATGCTTGAAGCCATCAAAGAGACTTTTCTTCTATGCATGAGTCTATTCTTAAGTTCTTATCACAGGGGTCTCATACAATATTTGTCCTTTTGTCACTAAATGCTTTCACTCAACATAATGTCCTCCAGCTGAAAACAGGTTGAGATGTTTCCTGCAATCAATGCTGTTCTTTATCACTGCATAGTGCTCCATTGAGTGTATATACCATAGTTTACCTACCATTCCTCTGTTATTGGGCATCTGAGTTGATACCGTCTTTTTGCTATTGTAGACTATGCAGAGATAAACATTGGTGTGCACGTATCAGTTGATATGAATGGTCTTGATTCTGTAGGATACACACCGAGCAGTGGAATCACTGGGTGAAATGGTATATCTAGATTCAGCTTTTTAAGGAAGCACCAGGTTGCTTTCCAAACAGGTTGCACCATTTTGCAATCCCACCAACAGTGTAAGAGAGTTCCACTTTCTCCATAGCCCCTCCAGCATTTGTTGTTTTGCATTTTTTGGATCATGGCCAACCTTGTATGAGTGAGATGCTATCTCATTGTCATTTTGATTTGAATTTCTTTAATACCTAATGATTGTGAGAATGTCCGCATATGTCTGTCCATCTCTTTGCCCATTGCTTAATTGGATAATTTATCTTTTTCTTATTGATATTTTGTAGTACCTTATAGATTATGGAGATTAGACGTTGGTCTGACATATAATTGCAAAATATTTTTTCTCATTCTGTAGGTGGCCTTTTAATTCTATTGATAAAGTCTTTGGATGAGCAAAGTGTTTGATTCTTAATAGTTCTCATCTATCCATTTTCTCTTCTGTTGTTTGTGGTTTGTTTGACAGATTTTGAAGACTCTCTATATTGTGTATTAAACCTTCCACTGTTGTTTCTACTTTTCCTTAGATGACCTTTATCCTTTTAAATTTGATATTTAGGTCTTTTATCCAATTTGAGTTGGATTTTGTATAAGGTGTAAGATATGGGTCTTGTTTCAATTTATCACAAATGTATATCCAATTTTGCCAGAATCATTTGTTGAAGAGATTGTTTTTACCCCAGATTAATGTCTTAGGGCTTTTGTCAAATATCAACTGTCCATGGGATGATGGTGTCATCTCTGGTGTCTCAATTCTGTTCCATTAATCTGTCTCTTTTTGTACCAGCACCAGACTGTTTTGACCACTGTGGCAATGTAATAGGTTCTAAAGTTGGGTAGTGAGAGGCCTCCCAGTGTGTTGTTCTTCTTCAGTAGTGCTTTACTTATCCTTGGCTTCTTCCCTTTCCAAACAAAGTTGGTAAGTTGTTTCTCCATCTCATTAAAAAAATGTCATTGGAATTTGTATTGGGATTTCATTATATAAGTAGATTGCTTTGGGTAAAATAGACATTTTCACAATGTTAAGTCTTCCTATCCATGAGCAGGGTAGCTTTCTCCATTTATGTAAGCCTCTTTTAATTTCTTGTAGCAAGAGCTTGTAGTTCTCTTTGTAAAGGGCTGTTATTTCTCTGGTTAGATTAATTCCTAGGTACTTTATCTTCTTAGGGGCTATAGTAAATGGTATAGACTTGGTGATTTCTTCCTTAATAATCTCGTTGTTGGTATAAAGGAATCCTACTGATTTACTTATGTTTATCTTGTATCCTGAGACCTTGCCAAACTCTTCTATCAGTTTGAGTAGTTTACTTATGGATTCTTTAGGATTCTCTGTGTATACAATCATATAATCTGCAAATAGGGGGATTTTTACTTCTTCTTTGCCAGCGCAGATGCCCTTTATTTCTAGGTCTTGTCTAATTGCTCTGGCTAGAACTTCTAGTACAATGTTGAATAGGAGAGGTGAGAGTGGGCATCCTTGTCTAGTTCCTGATCTCAAGGGAAAGTCTTTCAGTCTCCCTCCATTCAGGATAACGTAGGCAATTGCCTTTGTATAAATGGTCCTTATTGCATTGAGGAATTGGTCATCTATTCCTATTTTGCTGAGAGTTTCTAGCAGAAATGGGTGTTGGACTTATCAAATGCCTTTTCTGCATCAAAAGACAAAATCAGGTGATTCTTGTCTTTTGTCTTATTTATGTAGTTGATAACATTAATTGTCTTTCTGATGTTGAACAAGCCTTGCATCCCTGGTATGAGTTCCACTTGGTCATAATGGATTATTTTTTTGATATGTTGTTGTATTCTATTGGCAAGAATTTTGTTGAAGATTTTTGCATCTAGATTCATGAGTGGCATAGATCTATGGTTCTCCTTTTTTGTTGGGTCTTTCACTGGCTTTGGTACTGGCTTCACAGAATGAGTTTGGGAGTACTGCATCCCTTTCTATGCTGTGAAATAGTCTCAGCAGTATCGGAGATAACTCTTCTCTAAAAGCTTGGTAGAATTCTGTGGTGAAGCAGTCTGGGCCAGTGCTTTTTTTGTTTGGCAGTTTTTGATGATTTTTTCAATCTTTTCCTTTGTGATGGGTTTACTCAGTTATTTTCCTTCAGCTTGTGATAATTTTGGCAGATGATATAAATCAAGGAAATTGTCCATTTCCGCTAGGTTTTCAAATATGTTAGAATACAGTCTTTCATAGTATTCAGCTATGATAGTTTTGATTTCTGTTGGATCTGTTGTGACAACTCCCCTTTCATTTCTTATTTTGGTTACTTGTTTCCTTTCCTGTTGTTCTTTAGTAAGTTCAGCCAATGGTTTTTCAATTTAGTTGATATTTCCTATAAGCCAGCTTTTGGTCTTTTCAATTTTTTCAATGGTTCTTCTATTCTCTAATTTGTTTATTTCTGCTCTAACCTTTATGATCTGTTTTCTTCTGGTGCCTGATGGTTCCTCTGTTGTTCTCTCTCTACTTGTTCTTTGATTTGTTTTCTTTCTTCCTTCCAGATGTGTACATTTATGGAGATAAACTGACCTCTGAGCACGGCTTTGGCTGTTTCCCATAGGTTTTGGTCAGAAGTGTTTTCATTCTCATTGGAATCTTTAAATTTCTCTACTTCATCCTTGATTTCTTCTATAACCCGTGGCTTTTAGAGCAAGATGTTGTTCCATTTCTACGAGTTCCACTTTCTATCTATTTTTTTTCTGTTATTGATTTCTGCTTTTATGGCTCTATGATCTGAGAAAATGCTTTGCATTAATTCAGTGCTATGGGTCTTTATGAGAATTGCTTTATGTCTTAACACATGGTCTATTCTGGAAAGTGTTCCATGCACACTGGAGAAGAAGGTGTAGTTGTCCACTGATGGATAGAAAGTTCTGTCAATATCGATGAGGTCTAGTTGGCTAATTGTGGTAATAAGGTCTTCTGTGTCCTTATTGAGCTTTTTTCTAGACAACCTGTCCAATATTGAGAGTAGAGTGTTGAAATCTCCCACTATTATTGTGGAGTGATCTACCTCATTTTTTAGTGTCGTCAGTGTTTCTTTGAAGTATTTAGGTGTTCTAATATTAGGTGCATAAATATTTAATATTGTTAAGTCCTGCTTGTATATTAAACCTTTGAACAATAGTGTCCACTCTTGTCCACAACGGTGGATTTTACATTAAAATCTATTTTATCTGAGATAAGAATTGCCACATCTGCTCTTCTTTGTGTATTGTTAGCTTGATATATATTCTTCCATCCTTTAATTTTCAGTTTGTTCATATCTTTAAGTCTAAGCTGAGTTTCTTCTAGGCAACATATGAATGGTCATGCCTCTTGACCTAAGATGTCACTCAATGTCTCTTTACTGGGGCATTCAGTCCATTCACATTGAATGTAATTATTGATGGGTATGTGTTCAGTGCTGCCATTGTGTTATGTTTATTTTTGTGTTGATGTTTTATTTGTTGTTCTTATTAATCTGTTCTGGGACATTCTTTGTAAATCAATTTTTCACCTTTTTCAGCATTGGTTTTGTGGTTGTTGAGACTCCTGTATTATGTTTCTAGATTTGATATGTTGCATCTTTATTGTGCTTTACGGCTTCCCCTATGATCCCTCTTAATAAACTATGTATAAACCCAATTTTAATTACTACTATTCTTATCAACTTCCTCTCCATCTGGAAACACTGTGAGGACTGTAGTACATCCTTTTTTTAATATGATGACACCATAGTTTTCATGATATGATCACTGAATTATTTGCTTCACTACTATAGCTTTGATTGAGTTTGGAGCCTTCCATAACAATAGGATTCTGGGTGATGTGCCTTGTATTTGCTGCTAAAATATGAAGTTAATGGTTTTGTTCTTCTAAACCAAGAGATTCTTTCAGTATTTCTTGCAGCTTTGGTTTGGTTTTTACAAAGTCTCTGAATTTCTGTTTACCTGCCAATGTCTTGATTTCTTGTTCATATTTGAAAGATAGTTTTGCAGGATATATAATTCTTGGTTGGAAGTTCTTCTCCTCCAAGGCTTTGAATGTGTCATGCCACTGTCTCTGTGACAGCATTGTTTCTGCTGAGATATCTGATGAAAGGCTACAGAGTTTCTTTCTGAATGTCAGCTTTGCTTTGAGTCTTGTTGCCTTTAAGAATTTTTGCTTATGTTTCATTTTGTTCAGCTTGATTATAATATGTCTTGGAGTCTGTCTTCTGAGATCTATATGGAGTGGTGTTCTACATGTATCTTGGGTATCTGTATTCTCTTCTTTCATAATTTCTGGGAAGTTTTCCATCAGCGGCTCAGCAACAATACTCTCTGTGTTCTCAGGTGTCTCGCTCTGTTCAGGAACTCCAATTAATCGTAGATTTTTCCTCTTAACAGAGTCCCACATGCTTCTTAATGCTTTTTCATTTTTCTTGTTTCTTTTTTCTGATTTCTGCTTATAGATGCTGGAGTCAGTAGCTCTGTCTTCCAAGTCAGTAAGTCTGTTTTCCATTTGTTCTATTCTGTTTTCTTGGCTTTGAATTGAAGTTTCTATGTATTTGATTTGTTCTTCATCTGTTGGATTTCAGAGTACTGGTGTTCCATCAGATCGAACAGCTTGCTTGATTTTCCATTTTGCTCTGCTACTCTGGCCCATACGGTCTCCATGAGTCAGATCCAACTCAATGGCATTTGGCTTGTGTGGCATTTTGTATAAGGTCTAGGAGGGCTCTATACATAATCCTTTTGTATTCACCTTCCAATAGTTTCAGAAAGGTTTGTCTGGGAAGGTCTTTGATTGTTTCTTTTGGGGGCCTTCTGAAGCCATTGGTGATTTCTTGGTTACACTTTTATCCAGAGTTTGTTGCTTTGGGGCATCATGTGAGTCAATAGAGGCTGGGATAGATGCTGTGAGGATGGACCACAGTTGTTTCTCTAGGCCATCTTAAAATGAAAGGTAAAGGTATCTGACAACTTCCAAAGCCAGTCAGGTTTTCAGGTGTATAGGTCACTCTTCCCAGCAGGCAAAGTGGGCACCTCTGTGTCAAACAGCAGATGTTGTGAACTAACTCAAAATACAGAAAAGCTGCAGGTGACACTGTGTAGAAGACTGCTTTTCTGCTAGAAAAGCACTCTCCTCCAGGAAGGTGCTGCCTCTCAGCTCAGGACTTAGGTACAGCTGAGCCCTCAATATAGGTATCTCTGCCTCCCACTGGAACAAGATGGTGTCCTGCACAAGCTCACCGCCTTCCTAGGTACAGGTTACTCTATGGAGGAAGTGGAAAGAGAGGCCAAAAGTGCCAAGATACACAGAGTGCACAGCCTCTGTTGCTGTGTCCCAGCTCTAGGCAACACTGTGTAAATCTCTGCTTTTCTGCCAGAAAAGTGTTCTCCTCCAGGCAGGTGCTGGCTCCCAGGCTAGGAACTAGGCACAGCTGGGGCCTCCGTATGGGTGTATCCACTTCCAAATGGAACAAGATGGCATCCCGCACAAGCTCTCGCCTGCCTCCACACAGGCTACTCTATGGCAGAGGTGGAAAGAGACACCAAAGGTGCCCAGATGCACAGAGTCCAAAGCCGGGCTCTCAAAGTACGGCAATTTCACCTGCCTATCCTACCAGCAGTATGTCTGAGATTAGTTTCTAGACAAGTCCCAGCTCTGCTGACTGGCTAAGACAGAGAAAAAGAAAGTTAAAATGGTGAGTTACCTTTGGACCATGAAAGCCAGCACTTGCCAAGAGCAGGGTCAGTGAAACAGAGGAGGTTTTCCGTACAGAGGTATGAAGTGCAAATTAACAGCCCTATGTCATGTCGTAGGTCTCACTAGGTGTCCAGGAGGCTCCGTTTAATTATGAATTCAGGTCTTATTTTCCAGAGGGATTTAGGAAGATGTATGTTTAGTCCACCATCTTGACCCCACCCCAGCACCTGGAAATCTTGACCTTAAAACTAAAACAAAACCCATGGCTACTGAGTCAATTTTGACTCATATTGACACCACAGGACAGAATAGATCAACCCCATAGGGTATTCAAGGCTTTGATCTTTACAGAAGTAGACTGCCACATCTTTCTTTCATGAGTGGTTAGTGGCTTCAAATCATTGACCTTTCAGTTTGCAGCTTAGCATTTAACCACTGCACTACCAGAGCTTCTCATCCTTGCTTTACCACTTACAAAATTTACAAGTTTCCTAGAACTTCAGTAACAAAGCACAGCAAACTGAGTAGTTTCAAACAGCAGAAATTTGTTCTTTTGAGGTTCTAGAGACTAGAAGTATAAAATCAAGGTGTCAGCAAGGCCACACTCCTTCCAAAGACTCTATGGGAGAATTCTTCCTTGGCTGTTTCTGGCTTCTGGTGGTTGGAGGCAATTCCTAGTGTTCCTTGGTTTGTAACTGAGTCACTTCAATCTTTGATTCTGTCATCACATGTTACATCACTATCTCCTTGTGAGTCTATGTTCAAATTTTCTTTTTTCTCTTAAAGACATTATCATACTGGATTTAGTGCCCATCTTAATGCAGTATAACTTCATCTTAATTTGACTACATTTGCAAAGACTCTATTTAAAAATAAGGTTACATTTACAGGTTCTGGGTAAACACAAACTTTGAGAGTACACTATTCATCTCAGTCTACAAGTGATAGAACACTTGCTAGGTAACCAACTTCACTTCTCTGTGCCTCACTTGGCCCATCCATCAGACAATAAACCTAGAAGCTCTCATCTTTCATATGGTTCTAGATATAGGATGAGGAAAGTATTTTTATCTTCCAGAAAACAAAAATACAACGTGAATGCTAGTATTTCTGTGTATGGTATTTTAAGCTTCTCATAAAGTTTTTCAGATACATATACACATAAGCAGAGTAGCATTTCTGTGTATGGTATTTTAAGCTTCTCATAAAGTTTTTCAGATACATATACACATAAGCAGAGTTGCAGCACAGGGAAAAAAAAACAAACCAGAAAACATGGAGAAGATTGTTGAAGATTTGCCTGCATAAAACTTCCCCTGAAAAGTTGACCACCCAAAATACTCAGTGAACCACATATAGAATAGACTCCAAAATAAAGCACCAAGATATATCACAATTACATTTGCCAACACTAAAGACAAAGAAAATGTTCTGAGAGCAACTTGAGAAAAATGAAAAGTCACTTACAAAGGGAAAACAATAAGATTAATCTCCAATTATTTGACAAAAGCTATGCAGGCAAGAAGACAGTGGAATGACATGTATATAAAATCTTGAAAGAAAAAAAATACTGCCAACCTAGAATAATATATACTGCAAGCTCCATCTGGAATACAATGAGAAAATTAGGACATTTCCAGATAAACAAAAATTAAGGGAATTTGTTTTTTAAAAATCCATATTTACAAGGAATATTAAAGGGAATGTTTCAGTTACAGAAGAGACAACAGCTGGAGTCTAGGACACAGGGTAGTATCGGTTAGATACTAACGTAAATAAAGAACTCTCAAAAATTAAGCTAAAAGTCTTAAAATAGGGAAATAGAGATGTCAGCGTTTAAAGGATGACAATGTCAAAACAATAAAACGGGGAATAAATGATGTAGGTTTAGAACTTCCAGTGGGAAAGAGGTCAAGGTGATATGAAGTAATAAAAGATGAGGAGGATGGGGTAAATTTAAGGTAATCATAAAGAAGCTTAACAAAATTAACCATCTAAATGAAAAAGAAGAAAACCATAAAGTTTCAGTAAACACAAAATGTATAACAAAAAAAAATCCATAACCAAAGGAATTCAGTATCAGAAAGAAGAACAAAGGAAACATTAGCAACATAAAAAAGCACAACAATATGACAATAATAAACTCATAACTGTTGATAATCACACTGTTAGACATGGCTTAAAGTTGTTTTTAAATAGAAATCATACACTTTTACTCCCACTCGGATCTGACTCGACGGCACTTGGCTGGCTTGGCTCCATACATACACTTTTTGTTTTATTTTGTAGGGTATACCCTATAACTGGTAATATGAACTATGAAACTTTCACATTCTGTGTAATTTTAAAGACTAGATTACAGTTATAACAGGTGCTAATCTGGTTTTGTCTTTGGCACTTCTGCCATTTTTCTACCTGATTGTCCTTAACTTAGCTCCAAAATTAGTAGTGATCTGGAAAAATAAAAATTCTTTTTGAAAGTAGGTGCTGCCAATAGATGGGTAAGATATATCTGTTGATACTGGAAATGAGTGAATTTAAAGAAAGAGTCACAGGTCTACACAGGGGGGAAAAAACTGCCAAATTTTAGAGAAGCACAACATTGACTTTCATAGATTTACTCTGTACAAAGACTGCCAGTTAAGTTCATGAATTCACCCTAGAAAAAGTGCTACATACCTCACTGCTGAATATCACTATGGTCACCTTCAAAGTACTCACCTTGGGAAGCTATGCACCAATGCCAGCACCTAGTGCGCCCTTCAAAGCAATTTTGGAACTCTTTTCGGTGATTGGCCATCAGAGCTGTTGTCCGGTTACCCTTGATGTCCTGAATGTCATCAAAATGGCTTCCTTTCAATATTGCCTTTATCTTGTGATAAAGAAAAAAAGTCATTTGGGGCCAGATCAAGTGAGTAGGAATGGTTTTCCAATACAGTTATTTGCTTACTGGCTGGAAACTCTATCACAGAGAACTAATTGTCAACATTAAACTTCACAGGGTGTAGTTTCAGGTTTACGAGAAAAGACTGCATAAAGTGTGCTGTACACTTCACCTAGTTTTTAAAGACACAGTAAAGGATGATGAACAGGAATAATTTTTAGGAGAATATTGCAAACTTGTTTGAATACTTCCCATTCTGACATTGTTTACCAAATTTTCAGAAAATAGGTTTAGGAAACCTGTACTGGATTGTCCAGTAAGATGGAACAGTGCATATATCATGTTAGAAACCTTACTATGAGGTATTAGCTGAGAATAACATGAAATACTAGTTTTCTAATGACAACCGGCATATGAAAAATTAATTTTGCAAAATTTAAAACTTCTAAAAGTTACAGTAAAATTTAATGTGAACAATTAAACATGAGATGTTTTGGTAGATGCATGGAAATTAAGCTAAAATTAAGAATTCTAAAAAATACATTTGGAAACACATGGATTAAAAAATTTAGTATCAGGGCAAAAGTTATTGAAAATGAAACTTACTAGGAGTAGTTTATCTAGGTCCTTGTTATCAAATCCTAATTAGTTCTGAACTTCAGTGAAAGCCACATTACTTTTAAAAAGTGCTTGAGAAATGATGTTGTTAGGTGCCATCAAATTGGTTCTGACTCAAAGGGATCCTGCAGTACAGGTTTTCAAGGAGCAGCTAATGGATTTAAACTCTCTGCCTTTTAATTAGTAGCCAAGCTCTTAACTATTATCCCTCCAGGGCTCCTTGAGAAATGATAGTAAATCTGAAAAGGAGGTATACTGAAAGTGTAACAAAGGAAAGCAAATCAGAAAATAGTCTTATTTCCAATGATGAAGACAAAGTAAAATTGTTTCTCAGATTGAAAGAAAAAAGTTGAAAGAAAACAACTGTTTGGTTGATTTAAGTCTGTATTAACAAACTTTGATGCTGAACAAGAGTCAAGAGGAGAAAAAGTATGAGGTCTGACAATTATGTTCATGAACTCATCTCATTGCTGTGTACCACTACAGTCATCTTCAAAGTACTCCCCTTGGGAAGCTATGCACTGATGCCAGTGCCTAGTCCACCCTTCAAAGCAACTTTGGAACTCTTTTTCTGTAATGGCCATCAGATCTGTCATCATATTACCCTTGATGTCTTAAATTTCATAAAAATATTTTTCTTTTAATATTTCTTTTTTCTTCAGGTAAAGAGAAAAGTCATTGGAGACCAGATTAGGTGAGTAGGGAGGATGTTCCAATATGTTATTTGCTTACTGGCAAAAAACTCCCTCACAGCCAGTGCTGTATGAGCTGGTACATTGATTTGATTCAAGAAACATGAGTTGTTGGCAAAAAGTTCAGTTGTTTTCATCTAACTTTTTCACATAGACTTTTCAGCACTTTAAAATAGTAAATTTGGTTAACTATTTCTTCAGTTGGTACAAATTCATAATAAGTAATTCCCCCGATATCACAAAAGGTTAGCAACATCGTTTTGATGATTGGAACTGATAGAACTTTTTTGGTCATGGAGAACTGGCTGACTTCCATTGTACACTTTCAAGCTTTGTTTCAGAGTCATATTAGTACACCATGTTTCATCCCAGTGGTAACACAGCCCAGAACATTGTCTTGCCTCTCCAAAATGTCTTGGCAAACTTCGATCACCTTTGCTATTGTTCATCAATGGCTCCTGTGGGACCATTTCTGTGCACATGTTTCTTATTCCAAGATTTTCAGTTAAGATTTTCCTGTTACTATATAGATGTTTACTTAGTTTGCTATGCTTCTCAGAGTAAGCTGATGATTTTGATGCACAATTCGATGAATTTTTGCAATATTTTCATCAGTTCTGCTCATTTCTGGCCACCCTGACCTCTCTTCATCAGTGACACTGTCTCTCCCCTCAGAAAAGTGTTTAATCCATTTACACACTGCTGTTTTATTCTTGGAATCATCCCCATAAATTTGGACTAACACATCCCTGATTTTACTTCTACCCTTGCAGAGTTTAACAAGAAATTTAATGTTTGTTCATTGCTCTAATTTAAGCTGCAACATTCTCACAATGGCACACAAAAACATACAACAGTAATGAATACCACTCAGCAACACATCGCCATACACTGACACAAACACAGCTGTAAGACACTGATACATCAAGTTTACAAAACCTTACCAACTTGTTTTTACGGTGCTGCCAACATAAGCACACAATGGCAAGTTCGTGTACTTAATTGTCAGACCTCGTCTTCTTGAATTTTAGGAAGAAAACCACTTACAGTATTCTTAGTTAAATGAAACTATGGTAGTCTTTGGTACACCAGTTACTTAAGTCAGTGTTGAGAAAGCTTTTTCAGGTTTGAAATTCATCTTGCTAGACAATAGAGACAGCTTAAAAAACCAAAACCCACTGTCACTGAGTTGGGTCCAACTCACAGCAACTCGGAACCCTGGCAGCTTAGTGGGTTAAGTACTACATCTGCTAACTGGAGGGTCAGTAGTTCAAATCTGCCAGGCCCGCCTTGGAAACTCTGTGGGGCAGTTCTACCCTGACCTCTAGGGTCACTGTGAGAGATAGCTTACATGAAAAAAATTAGAGAACATTTCTTTTAATTAGGTGTAATAATAGTTTATTGCAACTAATTGTGTATAAATCAAATCTTATTTGTAATAAAGCTTTCATTTTATGTAATGTTATGGCAAATCTTCAGCTTAGAACTGGGATGAATATTAAAGTATTAACTATTTTATTGCATTTGGCCTTTGTGTAATAATGTATTAGGTATGAGAGTATCCTCTGTATTTCTAGAATTTCAAAAATTCTTATCAATTTTATGTTGCTATTAAGTTTAGTACTGAAATGTTACCTATATCTAAAGCATATTTATTTTCAGTGTATTTTATAGTATTCAGTTGAGAAATTTCTGCTAAAAAATTATAATCTTCAATTTAATATTTATATGTATGCTAGTACTTTTATCATAATACTATTTTTAAGGTAGTTTAGTGCTGCAGTGAATTCTAGTATATTTAAAATAGAATTTTTCTAAAAATATTATATTTTTCATTTTTTTCTTTGTATTGAAATGCTTTGAGGTGGTGATTAAACATTGAACTAAACCATCACTTTAGATTTAACTATTAATGAGTGGATAGAAAGGAATAGTTGAATATTGCTATTTTCAAAACTAATTATAAAATCTTGAGACGTACAGGTTTTGAGTTAATATAAAAATTCAATATTTCTTTGCACTATAAAGAATGAATTTGTCAGCCTTATTTATTTTTCCATTTCCCAGTATTGTGTACTTACTCTTCACCAAAGTTAGCACTTACTCGTCTGGAAAAACACTAAATAGATAATACATGAGCCATATTTTATTAGATAAAATTGCTCAGGGTTATCTGTTTGCAGAATACAAACTGGAGATCAAAGAGTAAAAAACAGGAATCAACTGGTTCAAACTGGTTTTGTCATGGTGGACAAAGTGTAAAAGGAACAGAACCAAATTTAAAAAATTGTAAGGAACCAGAAAGGAAAAACATACAGTGCAAAGCTTTGACATAAACTCCCTGATGCTAGAAATCTCATCCCTAGAAGGGAAACATTTTTCCTGTAATAAACCCAAAACCCACTGCCATCGAGTCAATTCAGACTCACAGAAACCGTATTGGACAGGGCAGATCTACGTGCATAGGGCTTCCAAGGAGGGCCTGGCAGATTCGAACTGCTGCCCTTTGGGTTAGCAGACATGGCACTTAACCACTACACCACCAGGGTTTCCATTCCTGTAATAGTTGTCAGAAATAAATACAGACCTAAAAGTGGAAGTAGAATTAGTCTACAATGCCTCACCATGCATGATTTTATTAGCTTCCCTGAAAGAAAAAAAAGAGAGAGAGAGAGAGAGATCTGGAGTCTGGGAGAAAGAGAAGTCCCATGAAGAAAAGAAAAATAGAAGGAAATGGTGAGACCCTAGAGTCGGTTTGGGTCTATGTCACTTCAGCCCCGACAAGAATACCCTACAGACTACAAACTGAGACGGTGCACTGCCTGGGGGTGTGAGGGTGGTGTCTGCAGAACACATTCAAAACACAGTACCAGACATAGTCCTCGGGGCTTATCTTCTGACCAGTTTGGCTCTGTTTAAGCTAATTTACACTTTTATTAATAAAATCAAAGTTTCTGCACCTTCTGGCTGTGCTGATAAACCTATACTTGCTTCTTGATTGAAGCTGATCCTTTCAGGATAGTACCAAAGGAGGCACGACCTCCTTATTTATTTCTTTCTTTTAATTGGGCTCTAACTATGTAGTTTAATTAGAAGGACTGAAATTCCTGTGATTGTCAATGACTTCACTGCCGAGGTCCACACTAGGCAGAGGCCCACAGCGATTATCATTCCACAGGAGCCTGTACATCAGCACACAGGCATGTCACAGTGGCAGCGGGAGTCTTTTAGGTAATGTCTAGGAATAGTTGGCTTCAATTTGAGTTTATATGGAAAGAGCAAAGTGGGGTATAGAAGATTCTGGAAATGTCAAGACTCACAGCTCAATAGATACAACATAGGTCATGTCAAAGTGCAGGAATTTCTTTTGCTACTTTTAAACTAGATTCGTGGAAAATTTCAACTGACAGACCAGTTGTTAATCGATTCAATACATTACAACTGCATATGGAAACATTTTTTTCTACACAAAATGAACGAATTCTGTATTATTTCATGTTTTACATAAAGAAATGTTTTTGTCTTCTTCATTAGAAAAACTGCATATTTTCTGTAGAAAAAAACAGATTGAAAACAAGAATTGCTAAACTATTGGTTTCTAATCATATACATTCAAATTATGGATTGTAACTTTGAAAAAGAGAATACTTTTGTTGTTTTATTACATTCTTCTCCATCACTTTAATTAATTATGTACTTACCAATGCATCAGTATATCATAATTTATTCTTTTAAATGCCCAATATAAGAATCTTTGGATTATTAAAAAAAAATGTTATATCTATTAAACAAATCTTAGCAGTATATTTAAATCTAAATGTTTATACATGAATTTCTTAAAAAAAATTGTTGCGTCCAAAATAGGTATTGGCTATCCTTTGCAAATTTATAACTCCTACCAAATTTGTTGTGATTAATAATTAGTATAAAGTTTTATGAATGAGTGCCTTCTTTCCTTGCACCACACTGACCCTTTAAATTGTATTTTGCCGTGGAAAACTACATAGGAAAATCTGTTACGTTTTTAAGTTTAGATTGATATATTCTTATTCTCCAAATTGCTTGTTAATTTTTTTTAATCCAATTTTTTCCTGGGAACTCAAAATTTTCTAATTTATTGATAAGAGTCCTCCATAATCTAAGAGATTCTTTTTCATAACTATTTTTCTTTGTTATTTGACTGATTTTTATTGTGGGGAATTTATGTTACACAGGATTAAGTTATATATACAGTGACACATATAAATATATTTCTTTGAAATTTTGCTTTGATGACATGCTTGTAAAGACATTTCCAAACCCAGAATATAGAAATAATTTATTGAAAATGTAATATCACACACGAATAAATTTTTGCTGAAGATAATTCAAAAATAATTGCTACAGTACATCTACAGGGAATTCCCAGAATTCAAGCCAGATTCAGTAGAGGATATACTGATGTCAAAAGAGTCTTGGTTGAAAACAGAAAATATCAGAAAGGTATTTAACTGTGTTTTTATTGACACAGGCATTCAATTGTGTGGGTCACAACAAATTATGGATAACGCTGACAAGAGTGTTAATTCCAGAATATTTCATTTTGCTCATGAGGAACCTATACACAGAAAAAGAGACAGTCATTCTAAAAAAAAAAGGGAAGATACTACATGATTTAAAATGAGGAAAGACGTGTGTCAGCGCTATATCTTCTCTCCATAAGTATTCAAATTGTGTGGTGATTAAATAATCTGAGAAGCTGGACTGTGTGAAGAAGAATGAAGCATCAGGACTTATGGAAGACTCATTATCAACATGTTATAGGCAGATGGCACTACCTTTGCTTGCTGTAAGTGAAGAGGACTTGAATGAAGTATATACTGATGAAAACCAAAAACTGCAGTCTTCAGTATGGATTATATCTCAATATATTAAAAAAAAAAAAAGCCCTCACATCTGAATCAATAAACAATATCACGATAAACGGAGAAAAGACTGAAGTTGCCAAGGATCTTGTTTTACTTGGGTCCACAATCAATGCCCATGAAAGCAGCAGTAAAGAAATCAAATTATGTATTGCATCAGGCAAATCTGCTGCAAAAGACGTCTTTAAAGTTTTGAAAAGCAAAGATGTCACTTTGAGGACAAAGGTATATTTCCTTGATTGAATTGTATCCCACCAAAACAGATGTCAGCTTGAGTTGTGCAGTTGTCCTTCACTTTGATTATAGTTTTTAATTATGATTTATAATTTATACTTATGACATTACATGTGTTGTAAATTCTAATCTCTGCCTATGGTTAAAGAGGCAAGATTAGATTTGTTAAAGAGGCTAGGACACCTGATGTCACATTCCTGATGCAATGCAAAGGGAGTTTCCTTGAGATACGGCCTGAACTGCTTTTTGCCGTACAAGAGAGGAAAGGAAAGCTAGCAGAGAGGTGGGGGACCTCAAACCACCAAGAAAATAGTGCCAGGAGCAAAAAAAAAAAAACTTTGGACCTTAGGTTCCTGTGCTGAGATGCTTCCAGATCAAGGGAAGACTAACAAGGACATCCCTCAAGACCTGGTAGAGAAAGACTTCGTCTGGCACTGGTGCTCCAAATTCAGACTTCCAGCCTACTGGACTAGGGAGAACAAACTTCTCTTTGTTAAAGCCATCCATTTGTCATATTTCTGTCATAGGAGCACTAGATCACCAAGACAGTGAGCCTAAACTGAGCCATGATATTTTCAATGGCCTCCTGTGAATCTGAAAGCTGGAAAATGAATAAGGAAGACCAAAGAAGAATTTATGCCTTAGAATTATGACATTGACAAAGAATACTGAATATATCATGGACTGCCAGATGAACAAATCTGTCTCAGAAGAAGTGGAGAGAAGTGGAGCCAGAGTACACATTGGAAGTAAGGATGGCAGAACTTGTCTTCTCATACTTTGGGTATTTTATCAAGAGAGACCAGTCCCTTGAGAAGGACATCATGCTTCATAAGGTGAAGGGTCACTGAAAAACAGGAAGATCTTCAAGGAGATAGCCTGACCACAACAGCTGCAACAATGGTCTCAAACACGGCAACAATGTGAGGATGGCCCAGGACCAGACAGCATTTCAGTATGTTGTCCACAGGGTTGCTATGAGTTGCAACTGACTTGAGGGCATCTAGAACAATGTAATTTATAATTTCATTTTTCAATATATAAAATCCATATGGAATCTAATTTACAGAAGCTCTAAGTTTTAAAAAAGTTGTGTAGTTAATACACTGTCTCAGTGTCAGTCACTAAATATACTGTACTTTCCCAATGATTTTCTAATCCTTGACATATTTCATATTCCTCTGTACAGGTTTCCAGCATCATTATTCTTCCAGATTAACCTTCACACCAGCCAGTCAATATTGTATTAAACTACCTTGGTGTTTTGATTGGAATTTTAAATATATTTTATATATGTTGATTGTTTTACAGAAAACTTCCAATAAGTTTCTCTATTCAAGTACTTTTTTGTGTCTGTCAGTGTTGTTGTTATTGTTGTTTTTGATGGTGTGCACTTTTAAATGTAGATACAAATTTGACCTAATGTGCTAATATTTTCTGTTTGGTGCTAATGGAACTGTTACATATTATGCTATTTAATTTGTAGCCAAGACCATTCTGATTTTGTTGTCTTTCACAGATTCTGCTTTTTCCAAATAGACAAGTACATTCCCCAGAAGTAATCACCAATTTGCCCTTTCCTTATCAACATGTATTTCAATTCTTTCTGTTTTTATTAGTTACGATGATAGGGAACTATTTATTATTCTGACTTTTATACCATCACCATTAACTATCAGTTTGACATTGTAGATATTCTTTATGTATATCTTGAATATTAAGTGTTTTAATTATAGTATGTATGCTCAATTTTATGAAGAAAATTTAATCAATTATCTCTAGTTTTGGTAGATTCTGAAAACTTTACTATGGTATCTACTCTGCATACTGTTAATAACTTGTTATTATTAATAACAATATATATTAATAATTAATATTAATAATTATATAATATATATTAATAACTGTTAATATACTTGTTATTGCTCATTGTCATAGAGTAACTTCTGACTCCTCCTGGCCCAAGTGTTACAGAATAGAATTGTATTCCATGATTTTTTCCAAGGTGTGACCTTTTGGAAGCAGACTTTAGAGCCTCCTCTTGTACAGCGTTGCTGGTTGGGTTTGAACCACTAAACCTTTTGGCTAATAATGGAGAGCAAACCATTTGTACTACCTAGAAATGAGTTCCACATGTTTGAGCTGGATGCTAACCAAAACAAACAAACCAGTAACCAGTGAGTTAATTCTGGCTCATATCACTCGATATGAAACAGTGAAACTGCCCCATGTGGTTTCCAAGGAGCAGCTCATGGATTTGAACTGCCACCATTTTTGATTGGCAGCTGAGCTCTTAATCACTGTGCCACCAGGGCACATAACTGTAACTTGACTCTACGAATGCCAGTAAACTTCCATCAATCCGTAAACTGGCCCAAGCTAGCTTTGGCATACCCTAGATGTGGATCTGAGGAACTGTCTCCCAGGTCCTTGCTCTGACCGCAATAGCATTTCAGCCAAGTTACTATCTCATTCTCAAAGACCAGTATCCAAGTTGTGGGCAGGTCTCGGTGTACCAGATGAGGAGCCACCTTTCTAAGTTTAGTAACAATTTTGGTACCCAGTGTGGAGCCAGAAGTTCACATACACCCTCTTTCTTGAGCCTGGTACCCTCTTGACTATCAGCAGAACATCCACTGACCTCAGCGCACACTGATCCTGTTGTTCTAGTGGACCAGGTGCATCTCCTAACTCAACCAAGAGGATGACTGACCTGAGGCACTTGTTTACTTTGAGAATTGGAATCTAACTCAGGTGTGGACATCCACTATGTAAGCGTCTTCAGAATTTCTTTTGTTAAATGCAAGTGCTTGGGATTAGAGGTGGGAAGGTATCTGGAGGACTGCAGTAGGATTCAGAAGTCCCCATTCCGGGGTGACAGAAGCCCTGCTAAGATCATCATCATTGTGCTGCCACTCCTGCTATGCTGTTGACTTTGGTTAGGTTCAGTTCTGGTTCTGAGTGTGTGTGTGTGTGTGTGTGTGTGTGTGTGTGTGTGTGTGTGTGTGTGTGTGTGTGTGTGTGTGTAATATGGGAAAGCAATCTACTGTACCTTTACTGGAGCTCTTTGGTTTTTCATGTGGATCCTAATTACTGTTTGGGGTGACTTAACTATGATACCATCTTGTAGTTAGATCCGTTTTGTTAAAGAGAGGGAAAGTAAGATGAAATCCCCTATGAACAACGCTTTATGTTTTTCTGACAAAATAATAACCTAAAACAACTGTATAAGCTAATGGTAAAAAGGGAAAAATTGGGAGGAAAGAAAGGAAGAGACCTCCCCAACTGGGCAGACCGGGGTCAAAGCCAGGCCAAATAAATGGGGTGATTGATGGGGCTCAGTGGCCTCTGGTTCCACCTAGTCAGAGGACCAAGGCCATATGCTTCATAAATGGAAAGACAGTTAATGTACGAAAAGACGTGCAATGTCTTTAAAAAAAGTTATATGTTCAGATTCTGTGTTTATCTGAATGTGCTACACAGAGCACGTAAGTCACCTTCAGCCAATACATAATTGGATATACTAAAAAGGGAACTAAGATTTGCCTGTGAGAAACCCAAGTTTTTTAGAAAGCTGAGCCTCTGCCTGACATGTGTGTATCCATACCCCTTCGACCTAGAGGTATAAGTCTGGTTTCTGGCCTGTAGCTGCTACCTCTTTGGTAAAACCCTTTACCACCCCTCTGGCAAATTGCTCACTGGCCTTTCAGAAAACAGAAACTCTGATTTTTCCCAGGGAACAGTCTGACCAGCATACACCCTTAACCAAAACCAAACCCACTGCCTTCAAGTTGATTCTGACTCATAGCAACCCTATAGGACAGAGTAGAACTGCCCCCATAGAGTTTCCAAGGAGCACCTGGCAGATTCAAACTGCTGACTTTTTGGTTAGCAGAGGTAGCACTTAACCACTAACTAGAGAAATGGCAGACAGTCTTAGAAAAGGCAAACTAAGAGGCTGACAGGCTGTATAACCTCAACCCTCAAAATATTGGTTAGGGGCAGGACACTTGGAACATTACAAAAACTGTTTGACCACAAAAACCACTTCTGGCAGTGATTCTCAGAGGTTACCCATCATCCAGGCAGACCTTGTGGCAGGTAAGTCTCTGTGGGCCCCAACCCAAGGCTCCCTAAAGCTTGGCCTTAGCCAATGTGCCTACTGCAAACAAGAAGACCACCGGAAACAAAGAGTACCCATCACAGCCAACCAAGTCTGAGCAGGAAAGCCACAACACAGCTCCCAAAGCTGTCAGCCAATGACTGTCTGGCAGTTCCCAGGAACTCCTCTACAACCCACACAAGTTCCAGGTTACAATAACAGTGGGAGGCCAACTCACTGAAACAACAGATCAGAGAGCTGGAGAACACAGCCTGTTTTTGTCCCAGGCACACAGGGGACAATCCAGCTGCATTAGGCAGTGACAAGTCTGTATGTTCAGCCTTCAGTAGGCTTCATTGGCAGGATGGAGAGCTGCCAAATACAGGGAGAGGTGGTGCACAGCTTCAGGACCCGGTGAGACATTCACCACCCCTACCTCACCCCAGACGTTAGCAGGCCTGTGAGAGTAAAGATTATCTTGGCTGGAGGAATCAAAGCCTACTAGAAATACAATTTTTGAATAATGTGCTGTGGTCAACAGAGGTAGTGATTATACACTACCTTGGGCACCAAAAAAGAGAATCTCACATAATAAAAGGTTCAGCTTCTCAAACAAGCTGCTAGAACAAAAACCTCCACCACTTACCTTGCCTAATCTTCAGCTACCAGAAAACTCCCAGTGCAGTATAACTCCCAATGCAGTATAAACAGATTCTGTGTGTGAGTGGGGATTAGACCTTAATAACAAAGTGAAAGATAAGTGCATTAAAAATTTTCAAGCACAGCTGTTAATAGCAGAATGCCTGATGCATCTGGTAATTTCTATTGGGATACTATGTTTTACTGGCTAGCCAAACTGATTAAAGGGCCCAATGTACCAAAGTCTCAACAATGTGTCACTTGTACAAAGAACAATCCAAAACAGGCCCACCACCTCCTGTGCCCAGGGTACAAATGCAAGGGACCACTGAACCCAAGGAAGACTGGAAGGTGGACTTGAGCAGTTATGGCAAAGACTCCAGGAGGTTTCCATATCTTTTAGCATTTGTATATGCCTTTACCAGATGGATAGAAGCCTTTCCCTTCCAAACGAAAAGGCATCTGAGGCAAGCAAAGCTCGCTTCAATGTCTAGATTTGGCCTCAAAGCAGTAACGGAGGAGGCCTCACATCCAGAGTCAGAACTCTTAGGAGTTCGATGGAAGCTTCCTGTTCCCTGGAGACCACAGTCATTAACTGTGTGCTTAGAAGATCCAATTAGAAGCCAAACTACGGTGAGTAATCTGGGTGAGTACTTGTATTCTGAGAGGCCTCCCTGCCCTGAATCAAGCTGCTACGTTACCATGTTGAGAGTCCAGGTGGCCCCTAGAAGCAGGCTCCAGTGGAACCCCCGTGCAATGCTATATGGGGAATACCTTTTGTTAAGGCAGCCTGGGGATGCAGGACTACAGATGATCTGTAAGTCGTCCAGAAGCTTAGTATTGCCAGGTATCTTCGGTTACTATATGTAACTCTGAAGGCTATTAGCCATCATGCCTACAGTCTAATGTTCCAAATTTATCTGCTATCAGAATAACAGTGCTCCCCATCACCTGTTCCATTTCCAGTGTTTACGGGGAAGTTGTTAATTGGATTGAAAGAAAAACCTCTGAGTGTATGAAAGGTCCTGGCACTAGGAGACAGCAAATAAAGCTGCTAGTGGTAGTGTAATAGGGAATTCTGGAGACCACCTGCCTGGGTTTGACTCTCAGCGCTGCTAGCTTTTGACTTTTGGGTCAAAGGGCTGTATCTCCAGGTTTCCCAGTTTCCTCATCTGCAAACAGCCACCAACAACGGTGGTCACTCTCTAAGGTTATCATGGAAATGAAGCTAAACTGAAAACCACCTAGCTCATTATCTAGCATATATTCTTTATAAACTCCGTTATGCCATAGAACGTGGTCCCTATAGCCCTCAGCTCAGTAACTTCGTCCCTCGGGAAGTTTGGGCATGTCTATGGAGCGTCCATGACCATGCCTTGAACAAGTTGTGCTGAATTCCCATGTCCTGTGTACTGTTTTACTCTTCACTAAAGTTACCTCCCATCTAATGTCTCCCCTTTTGTTTTACAGGCCTGTCTAATCTTTGGCTGAACCTCGGGAGTGACTTACAACTTCCTCCAACTCTGTCCTGGACCCTCTACTACAATCCTTGTTAGTGCAGTCAGAGGTGATAGCTGGACACCATCTAGTTGTGCTGGACTCAGTCTGTAAAGACCGTGGTACTTGTAGTCCATTAATCCTTTGGGCTAATCTTTCCTTTATGCCTTTGTTTTTACATCCTTTTTGCCTGCTACCCCCAGGAATTAATCACTCTTTGCTGTTTCTAGGTCTTTAAAACTCAGCCACATGTAGGTAAAGTGGCCAGATGAGTCATCAACACTTATCTGTAAGACTAAGGAGGTGCTACAACTCAAAGGAGGATTGTAACCTGATCCTACAAATGCCAGGACATTTCCAATTGTCCTTTAACTAGCCAAAACCAGATTTGGCCCACCCTGCACGTGTGGAGGGACCAGCTGTGACCACTTATTGACCTTAACAGCGTATGCAGCAACAGGTGGAATGAATCAGAAGGAAAATCATCATCTGGACCCTATTCCAACGTGAGAGGTTCAGCAACAGCCACATCACCTCCTGTTTCCTGGCCATTGTCTAGAATTTTCTTTCCATAGTATGCCTGTGCCGCTACCCAAATTACATATAAGCCCTGCTTCTCTATAGGTGGGGAGTTGCATCTGAGGAACTTCCTCCTAGCTCCTTGCTCTGTGCATTGTAATAAGGTTATTTTCTCTTTCTCAAAGATGGTGTCCAAGTTATTGGCAAGTCTGAGGATGCCAAACAAGGGCCTACATTCGTAGGTTCTATAAAGTAACTATCCCAAAACAGACTATGTCTCCAAGCTTTTCTTGAAGTCAGGTTATGTAGTGACTTTGAGAGTCCTTTTTGCACAGTGAGTGGTTAAGCCCTCAGCTGCTAACCTAAAGATTGGCAATTCTATCCCACCAGTAGTACCAAGGGAGAAAAATATGACAGTCAGCTTTCATAAAGATTTACAACCTTATATATCTTATTCAGACAGAAACTCCTTGGGAAACCCTAAAGGTGTAGAGGTTAAGCATTACAGCTGCTAATCAAAAGGTCAGCAGTATAAATCTGACCTGATGGTGCTCCTTAGAAACTCTATGGGGTAGTTTTACTGTGTCCCTATAGGGCCACTGTGATTCAGAATCAACTCAATGGTAGCTGGTTTGATTATTACTATTTTTTATATATACATATACATATCGTATGGGGCAGTTCTAGTCTATTCTATAGGGTCATTATGAGGAATAAACTCAACATATTGGTGTGGTTTGCTTTGGTTAACTTTGAAGAATCCCCGGTGATATAATGATTAAGCACTCATTTGCTCCATGTTTTGAACCACCCACAGGAGAAAGATGTGAAAATCTGTTTCCAAAAAGATTACTGCCTTACAAACCCCACAGTTCTGTTCTGTCCAATAGGGTGGCTTCATGGAAACAGGTCCCAAATCTATTGCCTTCAAGTCAGGTCCAACTAATAGCGACCCTGGAGGTCAGAGTAGAACTGTCCCATAGAGTTTCCAAGGAGTGCCTGGTGGAATTGAAACGCTGACCTTTAGGTTAGCAGATGTAGCACTCAGCCCACGACACCACCAGAGTTTCCATGGCAGCAGGTATACAGGATTAATTTAAGGTCAGTGCAAAGTGGGCAGAAGTGTTGTAAACAACATTTGGCTTACTTAAAGTAAATGTTTTTCTGTAGATTCTTTTCTTTCCAGAATATTGGTAATATCTATCTTAGACCCAGAGACAGAAGCAGTTATTGAGTGCAGTAGAGTTCAATCACTTATCTGAAATCCTGATTTATCTCAAGTAAAAAGACGCATTACATTAGGAAATTGCTGCAAAAGACCTCTTTAAAATGTTGAAAAGTAAAGATGTCACCTTGAAAACTAAAGTGTGCCTCACCCAAGCCGTGGTATCTTTCAGTCGCATCATATACTTGTGAAAGCTGGACAGTGAGCAAGGAAGATAGAAGAAGAATCGATGCCTTTGAATTGTGGTGTTGGAGAAGAATATTGAATGTACCATGGACTGCCAAAATTACAAACGTATCTGTCCTGGAAGAAGTACAACCAAATTCTCCTTGCAAGGATGACAAAGCTATGTCTTACATACTGTCATGGATTAAATTGTGTTCCCCAAAAGATATGTTTAGAAATTCAGCTGGGCGGTGATTCCCTGTAATGTGTGTGCTGTAAACCCTGCCTCTGTGATCTTCATGAGGGAAGGTGGATGGCAGCTAAGTTAGTGGGACAGGACTTAATGTATGGGAGTGTGTTGTCACTTGGGCCAGCCTTCAGGCATATAAAAGAAAGGGAAGCATGTGGAGATTTGGGAACCTCATACCATCAAGAAAGAAAGCAGTGCTAGGAGCTGAGCACATCCTTTGGAAAGGACTGAGATCCCTGTGCCTAGAAGCTGCCAGGTCTGGGAAAGATTGATGACAAGAACCTTCCTCCAGAGCCAGCAGAGAAAGCCTTTCCCTGGAGCTGGCACACTGAATGTGGGCTTTTAGCTTACTGGACTGTGACAAATAACATTGCTCTTTTTAAAGCCCTCCACTTGTGGTATTTCCATTAAAACAATGCTAGCTGACTCATAAGACAGAATTTGGTACTGAGAGAGTGGGAATGCTGCTGTGACAGATACCTAAAATGTGGAAGCTATCTTGAAACTGTGAATAGATGGAACATTCAGAAGGAACTGAGGAGAACTGCTAACACTAAAGAAGGTGTGGATGGTGAGAAACAAGCAGCAGAGGACCACCAGCAGGCGCAGTAGACAGGAAGCAACAGAACCAGACCAGCATGAGATAGTGTTGGAGCCGACTGACCCATGACGTGAGAGAGTTGACTGCCTGTGTGAAAGAGGCTTCCTGGTAGAGTTGAGCGCTAGTGGAGCTAGGCCTGCTGACCCCAAGGAGGGAGAGAGTTGAGTACTTGTGTGTAGGAGCTTTCCTTGCAGAATAGAGTACCTCCAGGCACTTAAATGGTAGAGCTACAGAGCTCTGGAACATTTGACTCAGTAGGGAAGATGTGGATCTGAGGCCCTGGACCATGAGGTAACAGGAAGCAGAAGCTGAGGAGACAAGGATAAGAGAAGCTGAGCTGCCTCAGTCTCAGAAGGTATGACCATGACCTCAGCTGTTTCTAAGTATGGAGCCATGACTGCTGGTGTTTCTAAGGGTAAGCGATTGCCACTCAGATGGACTAGGAAAATCATGTACCTGAAGGTGAGGGAGCTGTGCTGCTTTCCCATGAGACTGGAAGGTGGAGCTGTAGCACAGGGCTAAAGGGCTTCCACTCATAAATTGGAGAGTGTGGTCAATATGTAGCATCTGAAGGGATGGGCCATTGTGTGAAATGTCTCAGAGAATGGAAGATTATTTTCAAAATTTTGAGGGATAAAGTAATGTGTTCTGCTGACTTGCTTGTTGTCTGCTTTGCCTTCTTTCTTCCACTTGTGATAGAAATATTTAACATGTGCCTGCCTGTTCTGCCATTGTATGTTGGAAGCAGATAACTTGTGTTCTAGATCGCACAGCTGAAGACTGGTTTCCGGATCTTGGACTTAGACTTAAGACTTTTGCTATGATGGGATGAATATGTTTTTGAATGTTGCAAGATTGTGATCTTTTTTTAAGGAACAAAGGATGAAATGTCATGAATTGTGTTCCCCCAAAAAATATGTATAGAGATTTGGCTGGGCTATGATTCCCTGTATTGTATATGCTGTAATCCCTGCTTCTGTGGAAACTCTATGGAGCAGTTCTGCTCTGTCTATAAGGTCATTATGAGTTAAAACTGCAAGGCAGTGTGTTTGGGGTTTCTTTTCGTTTTTGTTTCTATGGTGTTAATGAAGGAGGGTGGGTGGCAGCTGAGTTAGTAATGATTATATTGTGGCTTGGGACAGCCTATTGGGATAAAGAAGAAAGGAAGGCAAGTGAGAATTTGGAGACTTCATACAATCATAAAGAAAGTAGTGCAGGAGCTAAGTGAATTCTTTGGAAAGGACTGGGGTCCCTGTTGCTCAGAAGCTTCCAGTCCCAGGAAAGATTGGCAACAAGGATCTTCCTCCAGAACCAGAAGAGAAAGCCTTCCCCTGGAGCAAGTACCCTGAATTTGGACTTTCAGTTTACTGGACTGCGACAAATAACATTTGTCTTTGTAAAGCCATCTGCTTGTGTTATTTCTGTTAAAGCAACACTGGCTGACTAAAACATACACTTTGTCAAAAGCAATCAGTCCCTGGAGAAGGACCCTGTGCTTGGTAAAGTGAAAGGTCAACGAGAAAGAGGAAGATCCTCAACAAGATGGACTGACACCGTGGCTGCAATGAAGGGCTCAAGCACAGTGATTGCAGGCATGGACAGGACCAGGCAGTGTTTTGTTTTCTTGTGCATGGGGTAGCTGTGAATCGAACCTCACTCTGTAGCACTGAACAGCAATTATGAGTGTATTTGTACCGTGCCAGACCAGTCTCCTTCTCTAGATTGTTCTATGGGGAAGAAATAAAAAAAATGCTTAAGTAATTGTATTTTTATGTCCATTTGTTAGAGAAGTTTAGCCCACACCCTAATATACACATTAGTCAAGGGAATTATTCGTTCTAATTACATTTGATGTGGAATGCTACTAACTATAAAAGGAGGGCTATGGCATTAGAATCCTCTATTACGATTCCAGGAGCCTGGTTGCTCAGTGGTTAAATTGTTTGACTGCTATCCTGAAAGTTAACGGTTTAAAACCACCAATGTCTCCTTGAAAGAAAGACATAGAAGCCTGCTTCCATAGAGAGATACAGGCTTGGAAACTCCATGGGTCACCATGTTTAGAATTGACTTGACAATGTTGAGGAATATGATGCCATCCCTATTTTACTACTATTGAATCTGGGAACTCTGGTGGCGTAGTTGTTAATTGCTACAGCTGCAAACCAAGAGGTCAGCAGTTCAAATCCACCAAGCCTCCTTGGAAACTCTGTGGGGCAGTTCTACTCTGACCTACAGGATCACTATGAGTCAGAACCAACTCAACGGCACCGAACAACAGCAACAACTATTGAATTTGCAATTTTAAATTTACTTCGATAGTCTTATCTGCAATACTTGGGAGAGGCAGGATGGCATAAGAACATGGCATCTGAAGCCAGACTTTCTGGGTTTGAGTCCTGTTTCTGTTTCCTAACAGCTCCCAGCATGACACTATTTAACATCTCTTTGTGTCAGTTCTCTGTGAAATTGTGGAAAGTCATTGAACATGATCCAATGATTGATATAAATATAAAACAAGTAAATACAGGTAAAATGATTCAAGCAGTAGTTGGCCATGATAAATGTTCAGTAAGTATTCTCTATTATTATTGTCATTTTTAGTATGAATGTGTGTGGTTTTGCTGTTGTCCAGTTTCAGTATCTGGATTATCTTGCTGACTTTATTCAATTAGTTAGGAAGCTCTCCACTTTTGTTTCCATACTGTTGAACAGAGTAAGTAGCATAGCCATATCTATTTTTCGTAAATTGTTTTCCACAACTCTTTTCCTTTACTCTACAGAAGTTGTTCTACCAAAGATGTCTGTCTTTTTTTCTATGTATCTTTTAATCTTACACTGATTGCATTCTAGGGTTGCATCTTCCTCGAAATTATCTCCTATAAATTGTCACCATAGGGCTGAAGCTTTCTGAAAGTCATTACTTGCCTGAAATTTAAGTCACTGGGTGGATATTTTACTATACAGGTCACTCTACATTCCAAGAAATTATTCTCTACCAAACTAATGTGAAACCATGATAAGAGTTCATATCAGTTCTTCATACTGTGCATACCTCCACCTCCTTTTTGCATAACTAGGGAATAAAAGTGCCTGGGGATCCACACAGTGTGCCTAAGTCAGGTACAGTCAGGAGGGAAATGACCCACAGAGGCAAAGAACACTGCTTTAGTTATCAAGTCAGGTGGTGTTCTGACTCTTCCTATCACTCTCCTCAAGCTATTAGAAATGCTTGTGTGGTATAAACATTATGACAAATATAGTTAGCTATAGACCAATCACTTTATGTCAGGAAAACCACAGCTAAAATTACTGGACTACTTGGAGAAGCAATTATGACTGCTAAGAGAAAACCAAAGGGATGACAGAGCATGTATCACTTTCTGGCATATAGAGAAGAAAATGGATCATATTTTAAATAGACTACTAACAAGGAAAAAGTGCTACTTTAATTCATTAACAGATAGCGTGATTCCTCAATATTCAGCGGTGTTTTCCTATTCAGGCACAGTTATCTGCCACTGGTAACCCTAGATTTTTCAGACAGAAATCACTATTTCTAAATCAGATTAGACTTTGACTAATGGTAATATTGGCTAGTGGTTTTGTTCCTAAGCTTATACCAACCTCATTACTCACCAGATAATAGATTTTGTATACTGATTCTGTCATAAAAAATATTTTGCTCTAAAAGTTTGGTTTTCTTCTCTTTTTGTTTTTTAATAAGCTAATATCTTCAGGGGATTAAAATGGTACCTGCAGCATAGTAAATATGTAAAATCACTAATTAAATAAAATAAATTCGGGGGGTTATTCAAGATGGCAGACTAAACGCACATCTCCCTAAATCCCTCTGGAAACCAAGACCTGAAATGATAATTAAACGGAGACTTCTGTACACCTAGTGAGCCCTGGGATGTGGCATAGGGCTGTTAATTTGGACTTCATACCGCTGAATGCAAAACCTCCTCTTTTCACTGATCCCACTCTAGATGAGCAGAGGCTTGCACAGACCAAAGATAACTCACCATTTTGATTTTTCTTTTCCTCTGTCTTGGTCAGTGGGCAGAACTGCGACTTGACTGGCAGACGTAGTTGCCAGGTTCTGAGAGCCTGGCTTTGGACTCTGTACACCTTGGCTCCTCTGGCCTTTCTGCCTCCACAACGTGGTAGCCATACAGATGTGCTTGTGCAGGACGCCATTTTGATCCACTGGGAAACGGAGAGGCCCAGGCAGAGGCCCCAGCCAGACTTTGTTCCTAGGCTGGGAGATGGCGCCTCCTGGGAGGAGAGTGCTTTTCTGGCAGGGAGGCAGTGTTTTGAACAGTGTTGCCTGAAACATAAGCAGCAACTCTTAAAGGCAGCAAGACTCAAAGCAAAGCTAACATTCAGAGAGAAGCCTTGTAGGCTCTTGTCAGATTTCACAGCAGAAACCATGCTGGCACGGAGACAGTGGCATGACACATTCAAAGTCTTGAAGGAGAAGAACTTCCAACTGAGAATTATATATCCTGCAAAACTATCTTTCAAATGTGAAAATGAAATTAAGACATTCACAGATAAACAGAAACTCAGAACTTTGTAAAAACCAAACCAAAGCTACAAGAAATACTGAAAAAATCTCTTGCTTTGGAAGAACAAAACCACTAACTTTATATTTTAGAAGGACACATTATCCAGAATCCTACTCAGTTAGGGAAGTCTCCAAACACAATCAAAGCTATTATAGTGAAAGAAAAGATATAGTGATCACATCATGTAAACTATGATATCATCGTATTAAAAAGAAGGATGTACTACAGTCAAGACAAGACTGGTAGCAATCAAAATTGGGTTTTTATATACTTTATTAAACAGGATCATAAGGGCAGCCATAAAATATAATAAAAAAGCAACATACCATATCAAGAAATGTAATACAGGAATCTCAACAACCACAAAACCAACCCTGAAAAAAGTGAAAAATCAACTCACAAGGAAGATCGTAGAACAGATTAATAAGAACAACAGAGAAAACATCAACACTAAAATAAACATAACACAATGGCAGCACTGAACACATACCTATCAATAATTACACTGAATGTTAATGGAATAAATGCTCCAGTAAAGAGAGATGGAGTGACATCTTGGAACAAAAGACATGACCCATTTATATGTTGCCTACAAGAAGCTAACTTTAGACTTAAAGTAGGAACAAACTGAAAGTTAAAGGATGGAAGAATATATATCAAGCTAACAAAGAACAAAGAAGAGCACGTTTGGCAATTCTAATCTCAAATAAAATCGATTTTAATGTAAAATCCGCCGTCGTGGACAAGGATGGACACTATTTATTGCTAAAAGGTTCAATACACAAGCAGGACTTAACAATATTAAATAATTATGCACCTAATATTAGATCACCTAAATGCATAGAAGAAACACCAACCGCATTCAAAAAGGAGATAGATCACTCCGTAATAATAGTAGGAGACTTCAACACTCCACTCTCAATATTGGACTGACTGTCTAGAAAAAAGCTCAATAAGGACACAGAAGACCTATTGCCACAATTAGCCAACTAGACCTCATTGACATAGACAGAACTTTCTGTCCATCAGCAGACAACTACATCTTCTTCCGCAATGCGCATTCTCCAGAATAGACCATGTGTTAGGACATAAAGCAAGTCTCAATAAAATCCACACCACTGAATTAATGCCAAGCATCGTCTCAGATCATAAAACCATAAAAGTCAAAAACAGTAGTAGAAAAAACAGACAGAAAGTGGAACTCATGGAAATGGAACAACACCTTGCTCAAAAAACCATGGGTTATAGAAGAAATCAAGGATGAAATAAAGAAATTTATGGATTCCAATGAGAACAAAAACACTTCCTACCAGAACCTGTGGGATACAGCCAAAGCAGTGCTCAGAGGTCAGTTTATCTGCATAAATGCACACATTTGGAAGGAAGAAAGAAACCAAATCAAAGAACTGACTCTGCAGCTGGAACAAGTAGAGAGAGAACAACAGAGAAAGTTGTCAGGCACCAGAAGAAAACAGATCATAAAGATTAGAGCAGAACTAAACAAATTAGAGAATAGAAGAACAATTGAAAAAACTGAAAAGATTAAAAGCTGTTTTTTTCAAAAGATCAACCAAATTGACAAACCACTGGCTAAACTTACTAAAGAAAAACAGGAAAGGAAACACATAACCCAAATAAGAAATAAGAGGGGAGTTATCACAACAGATCCAGCAGAAATAAAAAATATAATAGCTGAATACAATGAAAGGCTGTATTCTAACAAACTTGAAAACCTAGAGGAAATGGACAATTCCTTGATTCATATCACCTACCAAAATTATCACAAGGTGAAGTGCAACAACTGAATAAATCCATCACAAAGGAAGACATTTTAAAAGTCATCAAAAAACTGCCAACTAAAAAAAGCCCTGGCCCAGATGACTTCACCACAGAACTCTACCACGCTTTTAGAGAAGAGTTATCTCCGATACTGCTGAGACTATTTCACAATGTAGAAAGGGATGGAATACTCCCAAACTCATTCTATGAAGCCAGCATAACCCTGATACCAAAGACAGTGAAAGACCCAACCAAAAAGGAGAACTATAGACTGGTATCACTCACGAAACTAGATGCAAAAACCTTCAACAAAATTCTTACCAATACTATACAACAACATATCAAAAATAATAATAATAATGCAACATGACCAAATTGGATTCATACCAGGGATGCAAGGCTGGTTCAACATCAGAAAAACAATAAATGTGGTCAACCTCATAAATATCACAAAAAACAAAAATCACCTGATCTTGCCTATTGATGTAGAAAAGGCATTGACACTAAAAACTCTCAGCAAAATTGGAATAGATGGCCAATTCCTCAATGCAATAAGGGACATTCATACAAAGCCAACTACCTATGTCATCCTGAATAGAGAGAGACTGAAACAGTTTCCCTTGAGAACAGGAACTAGACAAGGATGCCCACTCTCACCTCTCCTATTCAACACTGTACTAGAAGTTCTAGCCAGAACAATTAGACAAGATCGAGGAATAAAGGGCATCTGCATCAGCAAAGAAGAACTAAAAATCTCCCTATTTGCAGATGATATGATTGTATATGCAGAGAATCCCAAGGAATCCATAAGGAAACTTCTCAAGCTGATAGAGGAGTTTGGCAAAGTCTCAGGATACAGGATAAACATAAGTAAATCAGTAGGATTCCTTTATACCAACAACGAGATTATTAAGGAAGAAATCACCAAGTCTGTACCATTTACTATAGACCCTAAGAAGATAAAGTACCTAGGAATTAGTCTAACCAGAGAAATAACAGACCTTTACAAAGAGAACTACAAGCCCTTACTACAAGAAACTAAGAGAGACTTACATAAATGGAGAAACCTACCCTGCTCATGGATAGGAAGACTTAACATTGTGAAAATGTCTATTTTACCCAAAGCAATCTACATATATAATGCAATCTCAGTAAAGTTCCAGTGACATTTTTTAATGAGATGGAGGAAAAACTTACCAACTTTGTTTGGGAAGGGAAGAAGCCCCAGATAAGCAAAGCATTACTAAAGAAGAAGAACACACTGGGAGGCCTCTCATTACCGGACCTTAGAACTTATTACACTGCCACAGTAATCAAAACAGCCTGGTACTGGTACAAAAAGAGACAAATAGATCAGTGGAACAGAATCGAGACCCCAGAAATGACACCATCTGCTTATGAACAGTTGATATTCGACAAAGGCCCTAAGACATTAAACTGGGGTAAAAACAATCTCTTCAACAATGGTGCTGGCAAAATTGGATATCCATCTGCACTAAATTAAAACAAGACCCATATCTTACACCTTGTACAAAAGCCAACTAAAACTGGATAAAAGACCTAAATCTCAAATTGAAAACAACAAAGGTCATCCAAGAGAAAGTAGGACCAACAATGGAAGGTTTAATATACAATGTAGACAGACTTCAAAACCTGTCAAACAAACCACAGTCATCAGAAGAGAAAATAGATAAACAGGAACTACTAAGAATCAATCACTTTTGCTCATCCAAAGACTTTATTAGTAGAATTAAAAGGCCACCTACAGAATGGGAAAAAGTATTTGGCAACTCTATGTCAGACTGAAGCCTGATCTCCGTAATCTATAAGGTAGTACAAAATGTCAATAAGAAGAATATAAATCATCCAGTTAAGTGATGAGCAAAGGAGATGGACAGACACTTCTCTAAAGAGGAAATCCAGGCATCCAAAAGATACATGCGGACATGCTCATGATCATTAGCTGTTAAAGAAATTCAAGTCAAAACGATAATGACATACCATCTCACCCCAACAGGGTTGGTCATTACCCAAAAAACCCAGAACAACAAATGCTGGAGAGGCTATGGGGGGATTGAAACTCTCCTACACTTTTGGTGGGATTGTAAAATGGTGCAACCTCTTTGGAAAGCAACCTGGTGCTCCCTTAAAAAAATGGATATAGATATACCATTTGACTCAGTAATTCCACTGCTTGGAATATATCCTACAGAATCAAAGCCATTCACACCAACTGATACACACACACTAGTGTTCATCGCAGCAAAATCCACAGTAGCAAAAAATGGAATCAACCTAGATGCCCAACAACAGATGAATGGATAGGTAAACTATGGTGTACATACTCGATGAAACACTATGCAATGATAAAGAACAATGACGACAGCAGGAAACATCTCTTAACATCTCTTAATGGGAGGACATTATGCTGAGTGAAAGTAGTTCGTGACAAAGGGGCAAATATTGTATGAGATCCCTAAGATCAGAACTTAAAAACAGACTCATGCAAAGAAGAAAAGACCCTTTGATGGCTGCAAGGGTGGGAAGGAAGGGAGGAAGGGAGGATGAGAGGGGGAGGGTTTGGGTTAGATAGCTAATAGAAATTTGGTTGGGTGAAATCGGTTGACAGCACACATTAGAACAAAATTAATAATAACTGGACTTCAACACAATTTGAGTACTCTTCCCATCTTAACCGAATATTGCAAGGACAGAGTAGCTGGGATGAGGGGCCGGGGACCATGCTCTCAGGGGAAATCAAGGCCAATTGTCACAGCCAGTGTTTTGCTAACAAGGACTCTCTGCACCCCTCATCGATGAGTGGCATCTGAGGTCTTAAAAGCTGCCAAGCTGCCATCTGAGGGTACAGCAAATGGTCCCAACTCTACAGGAATGGATGATAACTGAGGACGCAAATGAAATGGGAAAAGAGAACCCAGAAGACAGAGAGACCCACATGAGTGGGTCTTTACATTGACTCATGACCAGAAGAACCAGATGGTGCCCAGTCATAACCAGTGATAGCCACGATGGAGCTCACAAAGTCGTGTCTCACTGACAACAAGAGAATAAATAGGGGCGCCCTTGAGATCTCCAATAAAAGACTGCAACTGATGGGCCGGGGACTTCAGGATTCCTCTGGAAGCATGCCCCCTTGCCCTGATGCTGCCCTGTCCATAAATCACAATAAAGGTCAACTTTTCAGACAGCAGTGGACTGTACTTGGTGACACAGAGTGACCATATCATGCGTGCACTTTGTGGTTCTGTGTATCCATAGGATGTCATCCTACTGATCTCTTACTGGAGGAGGGGGAGTAGGTGGAGAGGAGGGGATAGGATATTGCTGGGAAGTAAGGCATATATGGAGTGGAGAGGAAGAGTGTGCTGTCACCGGGCAGGGAGAGCAGTGGGAGCTGCATGTAGGTGAGCATGCGAATTTATATGGGAACATACATTTTCATTCAATTATAATAAAAAATGAAGTAAAATGAATATCTTCTTACATCACCCAAAAGAGAATTCCCTTTAGTGATGCATAATTTGCATAAGGTTACATGTCAGCTTAAAAATTATTTTTTCACATAAAATAAAACAAAATTATGGACAAAACTTCAATTTGAGGTCAAACTTCATAGGCAATGTTTAACAATAAGGTTAGAAGGGATTATGGGAGTTCTTAGAACAAGTACAACTAGAGTGCTCCTTAGAAACAAGGAACCTAAAAAAGTACATGAGACTACATCTCACATACTTTGAGTGTATTATCAGGAGGGATCAATCCCTGGAGAAGGACATCATGCTTGGTAAAGTAGTGGGTCAGAGAAAAAGGGGAAGACCCTCAGGAGATGGTCTGACACAGTGGCTGGGTGGGCTCAAACATAGTAACATTGTGAGGACAGCACAGGACTGGGCAGTGTGTCGTTCTGTTGTGCGTAAGGTTGCTGTGAGTCAGAACCACCACAATGGCATCTAACACAACAGCCACTTAGAATCTAGGAAGGATCATAAGTAATTTAAAAGAAAATACAAGAATAATAGGAAGTTCCTACACAAAATCTATTATAAATAATTTTTTAATTATTTAAATAAAATTTTCACATAATTATGTGTCTTTAAATATAATTGCAACAAAGAGACTTGATTAAATACAGGGGACATGAGACTTCTTTTTCAATAAGTATGTGAAAAGTCACAAAATAGCATTGTTCTCACCTTAAAAATAAGGACAAGTCAGAGAAGTCATAAAATCAATTATTTTCTGCTTTATTTATTTGTTTGTTTATTCTTTTACTCATCAGATTACTGTTGTTTCAAATAACCTAAATAACTCCAGAAATTGATAAGTCCCTCCTGATAAAGAGACCTATTGTCCCTTTTCTTCCTAATGGAGCAGAGGGAAAAGAGTCCACTACAAATGGGGTTAAAGAAATGAAAGTCATACTTTTAACAAACTCTTGATAGATGTGTGTGGTCTGGCATGACTGATTAAAATCCTGAGCCGTCCCAGACACAGAGAAAGCAGGCACCCAGGTGCCAACTCTCACTCTGTAGGCCTGGCAGTAGTGTCCTGAAGGCTGGAGACAGTTCAAGAGAGATAAAAGAGAGACTTCCTGTGACGTACTGGGCCTTCACAAAGTGCATAGTAGTGACAAGGGATCTGGGAGAAATCCTTCTGAAGACTTCAGTAACTGCACCCAGGGCCCTTTGTAAAGTAACAACAGCACTATCTCTCTGATATGACTAAATATCAGTGACTATGAAGGCAGTTAAAATGCTGAAACATTTACAGAAACATCAAGAATTTACAAATGTAGGAGAGCACCTGAAAGACGTGGGGCAATATTAAAAGGATTAACATATGTATAATAGGAATCCCAGAAGAAGAGACAGAGAAACGAGAGGGTCCAAATAATATTTAAAAAGAGGAATTCTTAAGAACAGCAAGAGAGAAGTCTTACATGATGGTCCAGTGGCTTCCTGAAACAATGGAGGCCAAAGAATACAGACATTTCAAAATGCAATTAGAACAAAAAAATAAGAAAAAATAAAGAAACTCTGTTATCCTAAGATTCTTTATCCAGAAAAATGCTTTTCAGAATTGAAGCTAAAGCAAAGGCATGTTCAGACAGAACAAAACGTAGAGAATATGTCTAAAGCTGACCACACAAGAAATGATGAAAGACTTTTTTTCTAAATAAAAAGAATGCCACATGAAAACACAGATGTGGTGCAAAGGTTGAAGAGCACAAAAAGTCATCTCTATGTAAATATATTGTTTTTTAAAGAAATTATGTTTTTATTAATGAAATTATTAAACATATATAGATACTAGTGATAAAGTCCATGTTGTGAGGATTATAACATAAAAATATACTAAAAAGAATAAAAATACTAATGACGGTTGTGAACAATGGAAAAATGTCTTTGAAGTTCTCACATTGTCCTTGAAGTAGTATAATTTGAAAATGATAAGTTAAACGTACTTATAATCTCCAGAGCAACCAATTAAAAAATGCAAAAAGGTGTAACTATTAAGTCAATGGAGCAAATAAAAAGCAAATTTTAAAACAATACATACCTCAAACAATAGTAGACAAGAAAGAGGGACAAGAGGGAACAAAGAAGACTTTGGACAATAGAAAACAAGCAGCACTGGTGTATGAAAGTTGGCTCACATTGGCTCCAAAGAATTGATTGTAAACTACTCATCTCAAATCCTGTTGAATGAATTGTGTTAAGAGCTTGAAATCACCTATGATGGACTGCCAGAAGAACGTGCAAATCTGACTATGAAATACAGACAGAATGTTCCCTAGAAACAAAGATGGAAAGAGTTCATCTTATACACTTTGGGTACATTAGGAGGGGGCACTCCAGGGAGAAGTACGTCATGCTTTGTAAAGTAGATGGTTAGCAAAAAGGAGGAAAAGCCTTAACGACATGCGTCAATGCAGTGGCTACAACAATAGGCTCAGACATAATAATGATTGTGAGGAAGAGATGGCACCAGGAAGTTTTTCATTTTATTATATATAGGGTCCACAGGAGTCAGAACTGAATCAATGGCAATAACAACAATACCCAAGCATGGCTTAAAAGAAAAACCCTTAAGGTAAACTAGAAAAAGTAGAATTTCCTAAGCCTAGTATAAAACCCAGTGCCATCAAGTCAATTCCAACTCATAGCAACCCTGCAGAGTAGAGTTGCTCCACAAGGTTTCCAAGGAACGTCTACTGTATAGGACATTATAAAAATTTTAAAAATATTTTTTTAAAAAAGTTGGCTGGCTTAATAATGCATTATTTAATTCTTTTCTTTTATGGTTGAAAACAAAGATGCTTGGTCTGACCACTTTAATTCAGCACTATATTGGAAGTATTAGCCAGCCAAAAGCCAAGTGCCATCGAGTTGGATCCGTCAGTTGTAAAATGGAATGGAGGAAGAAGGTGTCCTGATGGGAAATAAAAAATTAAAATTGTACTGTCTTAAAGATTATCTTATTTCATGCATAGAAATAGCTTATAGCTTATGAATTATACAACACAAAGAAAAAAACATGAATTTAGCAAGGTAATAGGAATAAAAGTTGATATATGCAAAAAGTAGTTTTATTTCCATATAGTAGTAATAAAAACTTTGTAATGTCAATTTTTTTTTATTGTGATTGAATGAAAGTGTACTATCTGATTTAAATTCACCTGCCCGCCTATGTGCAGCTTCTATTGCTCTCCTTGCCTGGTGGCAGCACATTCCTCCTTTCTGTTCTATGCAAGTCATATCTTCTTAACAATCTTCTGAACCCTCTTCTCCAGCCTCTCCACTTCCCTCTAGTAAGAGGGCAGTAGGACGACATCCTATAGATGCTGAGAACTATAAAGTGCACACACAATATGGTCACTCTGTGTTGCCAAGTCCAATCTGTTCCTGTCCAAAGAACTGATCTCAGTAATGGTACATGATCAGGGGCAGCATCAGGTCAAGGGCCATGCTCCGAGGGGAACCCACAGGCCTTCAGACCATCAATTGCAGTCTTTTAGTGGAGTTCTCAGGATGCACCCCTTCTTGTTCTCGTGTTGCTCCTGGGACTCAGCTTTGTGAACCCCCATCACGGCTGTCACTGGAGGTGGCCAGGCACCATCTGGTTCTTCTGGTCGCATGTTGATGTAGTCACTCATTCACGTGGGTCTTTGTGTTTCTGGGGTCTCTTTCCCCCATGTCGGTTTTGTCTTTGGTGATAACCTGTTCCTGCTGAGTTGGGACCATTTGGTGTACCTCAGATGTCAGCTTGCTAGCTTTTAAGACCCCAAATACTATTCACCAATGTGGAGTAGAGAAGACAATCGGCTAGTTATGCCAATTGACCTCAATGTCCCCTGAGAGCATAGTCCCCGGACCCACAACCCTGCTCCTCTGTCCTTGCCGTACTGGGTTAAGATTGGAATAGTTTTCAGGTTCTGTTGAAGTCCAGTTAAATTGACCTTCTTTCTAATGTGAGCTGTCACTGATTTCACCCAACCAAGTTTCTATCAACTATCTGATCTATAACCACCCCTCTGCCTCCCTGCCTCCCCTCCCCTGCAGCTGTCAAAGAGTCTTTTCTTCTGTACATGAGTTTGTTTCACATCCTTATCATAGGGGTCTCATGCAATATTTGTCCTTGCACTGCTGACTAATTTCACTCAACATAATGTCTTCCAGTTGAAACCAGGTTATGAGATGCTTCCTAAAATCATCATTGTTCTTTATCACTGCATGGTGTTCCATTGTTCCATAGTTTATCCATTCATCTGCTGTTGGACATCTAGGTTGATTATATCTTTTTGCTATTGTGGACTGTGCTGCAATAAACACTCATCCGCGTATATCTGTTGGTGTGAATGCCCTTGCTTTCTGTGAGACATGTTCCAAGCAGTGGGGTTACTGTGTCAAATGGTGTGTCTATTTCTAGCTTTTTAAGGAAGCGCCAGATTGCTCTCCAAAGAGGTTGTACCATTTTGCAACCCTATCAGCAGTGTAGGAGAGTTCCAATTTCTCCACAGCCTCTCTAGCATTTGTCATTTTGTGTTTTTTGGATCATGGCCAATCTTGTTGGGATAAGATGATATCTCATAGTTGTTTTGATTTGAACTTCTTTAATAGCTAATGTTATTACTGACTATGTCTTGGCTTCCTGGATGTTCTCTTTAGAGAAGTATCTGTCCATCTCTTTTGCCCATCACTTGATTGAATTATTTATACTTTTCTTGTTGATATTTTGTAGTACCTTGTAGATTATGGAGAGCAGACATCAGTCTGACATATAGTTGCCAAATATTTTTCCCATTCTATAGGTTGCCTTTCAATTCTTTTGATAAAGTCTTTGGATGAACAGAAGTGTGTGATTCTTAGTAGTTCCCGTTGATCTATTTTCTCTTCTGTTGATCATGCTTCGTCAGATTTTGAAGTCTGCCTGCAATGTGTATTAAAACTTCTATTGTTGATCCTAGTTTTTCTTCAATGAACTTTTTTGTTTTAGAGTTGATATTTAGATCTTTTATCTAATTTGAGTTGGTTTTTGTATAAAGTATGAGACATAGGTCTTGTTTCATATTTTTTGCAGATGGATATCCAATTTTGCCAGCACCATTTATTAAAGAGACTGTTTTTAAACCCAGTTGAAAATCTTGTGGCCTTTGTTTAATATCAACTCTTCACAGGGTCTCAACTCTGTTCCATTGGTCTATCTGTCTCTTTTTGTACCAGTACCAGGTTGTTTTGACTACTTTGGCAGTGTAATAGGTTTTAAAGTTGGGTAGTGAGAGGCCTCCCAGTGTGTTCTTCTTCTTTAGCAGCACTTTACTTATCTGGGGTTTCTTCCTTTCCAAACAAAATTGGTGATTTGTTTCTCCAACTCATTTAAAATTTCACTGGATTTGTATTGTGATTGCATTGTATATGTAGACTGCTTTGAGTAAAACAGACATTTTCACGATGTTAAGTCTTCCTATCCTCGAGCAGAGTAGTTTTTTACATTTATGTAAGTCTCTCTTGGTTTCTTGTAGTAACGCCTTGTAGTTCTCTTTGTAGAGGTCTGTTACTTCTCTAGCTAGATTTATTCCCAGGTATTTTGTCTTCTTTGCCAAGCCAAGCCAAGTGCCATCGGCTCGGAGCTGACTCAATCTTCTTTGGGGCTATAGTAAACGGTATTGATTTGGTGATTTCTTCTTTAATAATCTCTTGGCTGGTGTAAAGGAATCCTACTGATTTACTTATGTTAATCTTGTATCCTGATACTTTGCTGAACTCTTCTATTGCTGGAGTAGTTTACCCATGGATTCTTTGGGATTCTCTGCATATAGAATCATATCATCTTCAAATGCTGAGATTTTTAGTTCTTCTTTGCCAATGCGCATGCCCTTTATTTCTTGGTCTTGTCTAATTGCTCTGGCCAGAACTTCTAGTATAATTTTGAACAGGAGAGATGAGAGTGGGCAACCTTGTCTAGCTCCTGTTCTCAAAGGAAATTGTTTCAGTCTCTCTCCATTCAGGGTGATAGAGGTGGTTGGCTTTGCATAAATGTCCCTTACTGCATTGAGGAATTTGCCTTCTGTTCTTACTTTGCTGAGGGTTTTTAACATGAATGGGTGTTAGACTTGGTCGTGATAAACTAATTTTTTGAGATGTTGTTGAATTCTGTTGGCAAGTGTTTGGTTGAAGATTTTTGCATCTAGGTTCATTTGATACTGATCTGTACTTCTCCTTTTTTGTTGAATCTTTCCCTGGGTTTGGTATCAGGGTTATGCTGTGAAAATGTCAGTAGCATTGGTGTTAACTCTTCCCTAAAAGCTTGGTGGAATTATGTGGTGAAGCCATCTAAGCCAGGGCTGTTTTTGGTTGGTAGTTTTGGGATGACTTTTTCATTCTCTTCATTTGTGATGGGTTTGTTAAGTTGTTCTGCTTCAGCTTGTGATAATTTTAGTAGGTGATGTGAATATAAGAATTTGTCCATTTCCTCTTGGTTTTCAAATCTGTTAAGAGTACAGCCTTTCATAGTATTCTGTTATGATATTTTTTATTTCTGCTGGATCTGTTGTGACATCTCCCATCTCATTTCTTATTTGGGTTATTTGTTACCTTTCCTGTTTTTCTTCAGTAAGTTTAGCCAATGGTTTGTCAATTTAGTTGCTCTTTCTACCCTGGCCCCTGGGGTCACCATGAGTCGGCTCCGACTCGACGGCACTTGGCTTGGCTTTTCAAAAAAACAACTTTTGGTCTTGTCAGTGTTTTCAACTGTGCTTCTATTCTCTAATTCATTTAGTTCTGCTCTAATCTTTATGTTCTGTTTTCTTCTAGTGTCTGAAGGGTTCCTCTCTTTCCATTTGTTCAAGCTGTAGTGTCAATTCTTTCACTTGAGTTCTTTCTTCCTTCTGGATGTGTGCATTTATGGAGATAAACTGACCTCTGAGCACTGCTTGGCTGTATCCCATAGGTTCCAGTAGGAAGTGTTTTCATTCTCATTGGAATCCATAATTTCTTTATTTCATCCTTAATTCCTTCTATAACCCATGACATTTTGAGCAAGATGTTGTTCAATCTCCATGAGTTCCAATATTGATCTATATTTTCTCTGCTATTGATTTTGACTTTTATGGCTTTATGATCTGTGAAGGTGCTTTGCAATAACTCAATGGTTTGGATTTTGCTGAGATTTGCTTTGTGTCCTAACACATGGTCCATTCTGGAAAATGTTCCATGTGCTCTGGAGAAAAAGGTGTAGTTATCTACTGATGGATAGAAAGTTCTGTGTATGTCAATAAAGTCTAGTTGGTTAATTGTCACAATAAGATGTTCTGTGTCTTTATTGAGCTTTTTTCCTAGAAGATCTGTCCAGTACTGAAAGTGGAGTGTTGAAGTCTCCTACCATTGTTGTGGAGTGATCTTTCTCATTTTTGAATGTAGTGAATGTTTCTTCAATGTATTTAGGTGCTCCGGTATTGGGTGCATAAATATTTAATATTATTAAGTCCTGCTTGTGTATTGAACCCTTCAGCAATAATGTCCCTCTTTGTCCACGATGGTGGATTTTACACTAAAATGTACTTTATCTGACATTAGTATTGCCACACCTGTTAGCTTGGTACATATTATTCCATTCCTTAATTTTCAGTTTGTTCGTATCTTTAAGTCTAAGATGAGTTTCTTGTAGGCAACATATAGACAGGTCATGTCTTTTGATCCAAGATGTCACTGGTTGTCTCTTTACTGTAGTGTTCAGTCCACTTACAGTCAATGTAATTATAGATAGGTATGTGTTTAGTGTTGTCATTTTGATGTATTTATTTTTGTGTTGATGTTTTCTCTGTTGCTCTTACTATTCTGCTCTGGGTCAGTCTTCTTTATGGGTTGCTTGTTCATCCTTTTCAGTGTTGGTTCTGTGTTTGTTGAGACTCCTCTATTGTGTTTCTTGTTTTGACATATCGCATCTTTATTGTGCTTTGCAGCTACTCCTGTGATCCCCTTTAATAATCTATCTTTAAACCCAATTTTAGTTTCTAAAATCTTATTAACTTCCTCTCCATCTGGAAGCACTATAACTACTGCAGTATATCCCTCTTTTTAATGTGATGGTATGATCGTTTTCATGATATGATCACTGGATCACTTCTTTTGATATTATAGCTTTTGTTGAGTTTTTGTGCCCTCCCTAATACAGTGAGTTTCTCACTGATGTGTCCTGTATTGTCTCTTAAAACACTGAGATAATGGTTTTGTTCTTCTAAGCCGAGAGCTTCTTTATTTCTTGTAGCTTTGGTTAGGATTTTACAAAGTATCTGAGTTTCAGTTTATCTGAGAATGTCTTAATTTCATTTTCATATTTGAAAGACAGTTTTGCAGGATATATAATTGTTGATTGGAAGTTTTTCTCCTTCAAGGCCTTGAATGTAACATCCGCTGCCTCTGTGTCAACATGGTTTCTGCCGATAAATCAGACAAAAGCCTACAGGGTTTCCCTCTGAATGTTAGCTTTGCTTTGAGTCTTGCTGCCTTTAAGACTTTCTGCATATGTTTCATTTTGTTAAGCTTGATTATAATATGAGTTGGAGTCTTTCTTTTAGGGCCAATAATGTGTGGTGTTTGGTGCCCATCTTGGATATCTATGTTCTCTTTTTTCATAATTTCAGGGAAGTTTTCTGTCAGCAAGTCAACAACAATACTCTCTGTGTTTTCAGGTATCCCTTCCTGTTCAGAAACTCCAAGTAATCTTAGATTGTTCTTCTTGATAGAGTCCCACATGTTTCTTAATGTTTCTTCACTTTTCTTGTTTCTTTTCTCTGATTTCTCCTTATAAATGCTGGTCTCAGTAGTTCTGTCTTCCAAGTCAGAAAGTCTGTTTTCCATTTGGTCAGTTCTGCTCTCTTGGCTTTGAATTGAGTTTTCTAATTCTTTAATTTTGTTATTGATCTGTCATATTTCAGAATGCTGGTGTTCCATCATTTCGAATACCTTGCTTAATTTTTCATTTTTCTCTGCTGAATTTTGTATAATGTCTAGGAGGGATCTATATATAATTCCTTTGTATTTGACTTCTGAAAATTTCAGAAAGGCTTCTTCATCTGGGAAGTTATTTGGGTCTTTCTTTTGAGAGCTTTCTGGAGCCATGCATGGATGTAATGCAATTTTTTAAAAAAATTGCCACTTATAATTCATTAAAATAAAAATCAAAACTCAAAGTTCAGCCATAAATCTCACAAAACAGGCAAAAATCTGAGAAGATAGTTCACAAAGGAAGATAAGCAGCTCAGTAAGCATGTGTAAAAGTGCTCAACATACTAGGTCATCAGGGAAACACAAACGACAACCATAAAGGATGCCAGCCCATGTCAACCAGAATAGCTGAAACACAAGAGTGTGATGTTTAGGAACAACTGGAATGTTCACAAACTGCTCACTTGAGTATAAATAACAACTTTGAAGATTTGTTTGCCAGTTTCTTACACAGTTGAATATATGTTTACCTTTATCTGGCTATTCTATTTTGGGAGATTTACTTACCTAAAAGCAGGGAAAACATATCCACAAAAGACTTAATCAATAATGTTTATAACAACAGTCTTAGTCACAGTATTCAATGTACATTAATAGGGAATTGCATACACAAATTGTGGTACACTGTAACAATGCAATATAAAACCAAAAATCAAACTTGTTGCTGTCATGTTGTTTCCATCTCATAGCACCCTATACTACAGAGTAGAACTATAGGGTTTCCAAGACTGTGTCACATCTTGCTCCCACCTAGTATCATTATACCATGAAGGCTTGTATTGTTGAAATAATGCTTATCAATAAATGGGAAGGAACTACTTTTGACACTTCAGACAATATGGATGAATCTCAAAAACACTACATTAATTGGAAGAAAGCAAATAATAGAAGATATACCTGTATAAATCCATTTATATGAAGTTCAAGAGCAGGCAAAAACTGACATATAATCTTAGAAATAAATTATAACAGTGGTTACTTCTGGAATTGACTGGGAAGGGCCTGAGATCCAGTGTTTTACTCACAGAAACATTCAGCATCTTGCCTTGAGTCTTGGTCACATGTGTAAGCAAACATCAAATTTCAATAAAATGAACATTTAAGATCTATTCAGTTTATTTTGTGAAAACTATACTTCAGTTGACAAAAAGAACAACATTGGGGAAAAGTCTCTGTGTACTTGCTAAGAGTTTCAAACCACTGGTGTTGAAAGAAGCAGATATTTTTGTGACTTATTATTGTAAAACTAAACCATACAAATCCTCAGTTATTTTATGAACAAGGAAAACTGCAAATGTTTTATTTAAATCATGATAACTTATAAAACTGTCTTCAAATCTTCCTTTTCTTGAGAAAATAATACATTTTTAATTTCCCTAACATTACTCTTTACAGTTCTTGGAGCATTAATGATTCTTTCCATCCCTGCTTGTATCATCCCAGACGTGGTGCTAAGATTTTCTGCAAAGGAAGCACAATAGCTCCCCTCTCAATTCCATTTCTCCAGACCAAAAGGAAAAAAAAAAAAATGAATAATACATCACAGAGATTTCCCAGGAGGGCAAGTAATTATAATTCTACTCTATCACCCTGTTGTGGTAGAGTAGAATCATGGTCAGCTGAATCATAGTGACCCCGTATACAAGGGAAGAAATGCTGTCCATTCCTGCACCATCCCCATGCTCGGTTGTGGATTAGAGCATTGTGATTCATAGAGCTTTCATTGACTGAAACCTGGAAATGCTGCTGAAACATGTTCATCACAGCAACATGCAAACCTCTGGGAATTGCATTCAAGTTTCCAACATGGAAAGTGAGAATTCTACCACTGAATCATCAGTGTCTCCATCACTCTTAATTACCTTTACTTATACAGAAAAGCAGACTGAGAGGATGTCTCAAGTCTATTCAGTATCTCCAGTCATAAGTGACACTTGGCTCTTATTTTAGATGGTCATTAACTAAAAACTTACTTGAGATAGTTAGGACTTTTATACCTAATAAATTTATCTTCTAGGTACAAATTTACTTTATTTGAGCTATTTTTAGTTATTTTAGAGTTGGTAGGTACACAGAGCCATTAAACTAAAAAGAACCGGTTGATATACAACCATCTCAAGGGGTGGCGTAAGACCAGGAACAGATGATACTGAAGGAAGAAGTCAAAACTGAATTGAAGGCATTGATGAAAAACAAAGTTCCAGGAATTGATGGAATAGCAATTAAGATGTTTCAACAGATTCAGTGCTGGAAGTGTTCACTCACTTAAGCCAAAATATTTAGAAGAGAGCTTCCTTCAGTCAGCTGACTGGAAGAGATCCATATGAGGTCAAACACAAACTTAATTGTTCTAACTGCTACATACTTCATTGCTAAATATCACTACAGTCACCTTCAAAATACTTCTCTTGGGAAGCCATGCACCAATGCCAGTGCCTAGTCCACCCCCTCAAAGCTATTTTGGAATGGCCCTTGCACACAGTGGCAAGGTGGCAAATTTAATTGTGTAATTGTCTGTAAGGGAGTCATTAGCTGGTAAACAAATGACTGTATTGGAGCACACTCCCTACTCACCTGATCTCTCCCCCAATGACTTTTTTCTTTATCATAAGATAAAGAAAATACTGAAGGGAAGACATTTTGACAACATTCAGGACATCAAGGATAACACAATGACAGCTCTGATGGCCATTCCAGAAAAAGTTGTGAAATTGCTTTGAAGGGTAGACTAGGTGCTGGTACGAGTACATAGCTTCCCAAGGAATGTATTTTGAGAGTGACCACAGTGATATTCAGCTGTGAGGTATGTAGCACTTTTCTGGGATGAGTCTGCAAACTTCATTGGCAGTCCTTATATTAAAGCCTATTCCCAAGAAATGTGAATTAACTCATTGAGCATTAATGACCAAAGCCCACACAAATTGTGGAATGACATCAAAGACATCAGATAAGAAGAAAGGAAAAGTTCACTAAAAAGAGAGGACAGAAAAAAAAGACTATAACAGATGTAAGAAAAGACTAAAAGTTATTTGTGAGCATAGAGTAGCTGAAGCGGAAGTAAGCAGTGATGAAACACGTGAGCTCTCAAGTCGGCTTGAGATAAAATGTGAAGTGTTACAATGAAACGTGCAAAGAGGTGGAGATAGGAAACCAAATGTGGGAACACATTCAGTATAACTCAAGCTAAAAGAGCTTAAAAAAAACTCAAGGCTTGATTTGCAATATTAAAGAAGTCTACAAGAAAAATATTAAATAATGCATTAAGCATTGAAGCAGATGGAAAGAGTATGCAGAGTCACTGTACCAAAAAGAACTGGTCAACTTTCAGTCATTTCAGGAGGCACATATGATCCAGAACCTGTGGCACTGAAGAAAGAGGTCTGAGCTGCACTGAGAGCACTGGTGAAAAACAAGACTCCAGATGTTTTCAGTGTGAATATAATGTGAAAGCTGGACCATGAATAAAGACGGCCGAAGAACTGTTGCAACTGAGATGATCCAACAGACAGATGCAGTGTTGCCAGGGCTCACTACGGCTATGCCAAGAAATTTGAAGACAGCTGCCTGGCCATTCATCTGGAAGAAACCCGTATTTGTACCCTTTCTCAAGACAGGTGAGTCAAAAGAATATGGAAATTATTGAACAATTCAGTTAATATCACACACAAGTAAAATTTTGCTAGAGATCATTCAGAAGTAGCGATGGAGGTACATCAACAGGGAACTGCCAGAAATTCAAAACAAATTCAAAGAGGACATGAAGCCAGGAACGTCACTGCTAATGTCAAATTGTTCTTGGCTGAAAGCATGATGATACCAGAGAGATCTTTATCTGTGTTTTGCTGACTACCCAAAGACACTCAACTGGGGGGGAATGTAGCAAGTTAGGGATAACATTGTGAAGAACTGGAATTCCAGACGACTTAATAGTGCTTGTAAGGAACCTGGACATAGAAAGAAAGACAGCCCTTCAAATAGAACTAGGGGATACGGCATGGTTTAAAATCAAGAAAGGTATGCATCAGGAGTTATTTGCTTTTGTATTTATTCAATCTATATGCTGAGCATACAATCTGAGAAGCTAGACTATATGAAGAATAAAACATCACAAATAGTAGAGGACTCATTAACAACTTGTGAAATGCTGATGAGACAACTTTTCTGCTGGCAGTGGAAAGGACTTGAAGCACTTATTGAGGAAGATCAAAGACCATGGTCTACAGTATGAATTACACCTCAACATAAAGAAAACAAAAATCCTCACAATTGGACCAATAAGCAACATCATGATAAAATGAGAAAAGATTGCTGTTGTTAAGGATTTCATTCTACTTGAATCCCCGATCAACACTCCTACAAACAGCAGTCAAGAAATCAAACACAGCACTGCACTGGGTCAACCTGCCACAAAAGATCTCCTTAAAGTGTTAAAAAGCAAAAATGCTACTTTAAGGGCTAAGGTACAACTGATACAAGCCGTGATGTTTTCATTCGCTTTGAACATGTGAAAGCTGGACTCTTGAACAAAGAAGACTAAAAAAAATGATGCCTTTGACTTATGGTTTGGGCAAAGAATATTCAATATACTATGGACTATCAGAAGAACAAATAAGAATATCTTAGAAGAAGTACAGCCAAAGTGCTCTTTAGAAGCAGAGATGACAAGACTTCATTTCACATACTTTGGGCATGGTATCAGGAGGGACTAGTCCCTGGAGAAGAACACACATGCTTTGTACACCAGAGAGTCAGTGAAAAGAGAAAGAATCTCAAGCAGACGGATTGACACAGTGGCTGCAAGAATAGCCTCAGACAAAACGACTGAGAGCATGGCACAGGGCTGGCAGTATTTCACTCTGTTTTGCATAAGGTCACTTTGGGTTGAAACCTACTCGAGCTCACATACAACAGTGTACAAGAGGCTTGAATTGACTATATCCTCATGGACACAGAATACTCTCCTTTTAAACACTTTTAAAGAATATACTTACTTCAAAACGTCCTAGTTTCCTAAAGCTGCTGTAAGAGAAATATCTTAAGTACGTGGTTTAAAATAACAGAAACTTATTTCCTCAGGTCTGAGGGCTACAGGTCTGAATCAGTGTCCCAGCTGTGTTGATTCTGTCCTTGTCGATAGTCCCAGACTGTCGTTGGTTCCTTGGCTTATAGATGACTCTCACACGGCCTCTGTCTTCTCTGGCGTGTGTGTGTGTGCATCTGTGCCTGTGACAACTCGGGTCTTTTTGTAACTCAGAGTTGGTTAGGTTTCAGGTTCACCCTACACTAGCATGGCTTCATGAAGATAATGAAAGAAAAGCCTGTTTCCAAATAAGATCATATCACAGCATCAAGGGCCATAAGTTAGACACGTATCTAGGGGCCACAATTCAATAAATAAATCAATGCCGGAAAGTGGCCTGCACCATAAAATACCCACAGGTAAAGCACACTACTCTTGGGCTTGAAAGTGTCGTTTCTGAGCCCTCGGTGAGAGTGTAATGACCTAACACATCTTTACTTCCAGACAGACTAAGCTCTCCTTTCCCTTCCTCAAAGTGGACAAACACTTGGCATAAAATAAATCAGTCAAAATGGTTATAGGTAGCAGAACGTTTACACAGAAATGTGTTCCAACCTTTGTTTCCGCCTCTTTCAAAGTGTTAGTTTCAGCTTTCATGAGAAAAGTTTTCCAAAATAAAAATGAGTTGCTTACTTTCTTTCAAAGACTCAAACTTGCTGTTTTAAATAACCCTTCAAATGTCACATTAATAACCACAGGATAATGGAAGAGGAAAAAACCAAGCCACAGACACAGTGTATTTTGGAAAATTTGCCTCTTGTATAACCATATCTACTATTGGAAGTTTTGTAGTAGTCACTGTGGAAGTGGTGTATGTGTGTGTGTGAGAGAGAGACAGAAACAGAGACAGAGACAGAATGGTGTTAGTGGGAGCTCTATTTCAATGGGAGCAAGAGTAATAAAACTTTCAAAAATGAAATGCCTACTTTTAATGGCAATTCTCCAGCATCTTCTGGATTTTTATAAATATATCTTTTAATGCCTTCTGTTATAAATAAAAGTTTAGGAATATATCAGGAGAATAAAATGGATACTTCAGAATACTCTGAAATGTATTGTATGAAAATCTTACAGGAATTTGAGGCTGTTTAACTGGTTTTGGTTGAGCAAGCTCCATTGAGTCATTATTGTCTAGAATTTGAACTAACTACAAACACTCTCCAGGTTAAAATTTCAAAAATTCCCTTTATTCTCAAGGATTTCTTTGAGCTGAAATTGTAACGTACTAAATCATATTGATGTGTGTCAAGTGACTTTATTCCCACCTCAGGGTGCTGAAAAACATAAATATTTGTCCATGTGGAATGCTGTGCATATTGATTGATGGTTCTAGTGGACTTTTAACATACACATGTAAAGAATTCCTCAGCCATGCTGCTTCTGTTTTCAAGCACTTTTTCTAAATATCAGTAAAAGTAACCAGACATTGCCAAGCCAAGCCAAGTGCCATCGAGTCGGACATTGGGCAAGTTTTTATTGGGAGCTTGGTTTAAGAAACTTAGAAATGTTTTTAGTAGGGGAGTAGAATAAAAGTTTCACAAAATTGTTACAAATTCAGCTAATTTGTTACTTAAAAAACTAGTCTCTGTTTCTCAAATACACAAATTCCATAAACATTTACACATGTCTGTGTTAAGCACACTTGCAGTTTATAACTTTGATATTATTACACAGAGATGAACACTAGAGCCTTTAGGTTTTTAGGGTAGGTTGAAGATATTCATGCTGAAGTTTATAACAAGATTCCTGGAAACTTCTAGAAGTCATTACAAAATTCTTGAAATGATAAACATTTGATTCATTAATTCACTTAAATATTCGGTGACCCAAATTCATTTTCAAAACTTGGGCAATGACAGCATTTTATATTGTTTAACAAATCAGGAGAAAAAATGAAAACCAAACCTTGTTTTGTGATTTACTTTCAGTGAATTACGTGGTGGAAAGAATCTGTAGAAATCACAGCATAGCAGACTGTTTTCAGATTGACAGGAGAAAGGGCAGCAGCTTTCTCTACCCTGCCTTCGTTTCAGGGAGTACAGTGGAGAGGTAATTCACAATGGACATGTTCTTGAGAGAGCCCTTTTGTTTCCAGCATTTCTTGAGCTGAAATAACTTGCCCTGCTTCTCAGAGATAAGAGAGAACTGAGCCGTGCCTCTTGGTCTTCGACACGATTTATTCCTTTTTGGTCTGATATAGAGCGTTAACCCTATTCCACCCCTTAAACAGAGAGGGGCTCCAGTTAATACCAAACGTGAAAGTAAAATACAATGTTATTATAACTTTTGCTTGAGAAATCTTTCCCTGATCAGAGTTTGGATACAGAAAAAGAGTACGTGGCATTGGAATACATAAAATTCTCATATTTAGGGACAATAATAGGTTATCAGTGACCACTGTAAACTGAAATAATTGCCAGTCATGCCTTCCCTCTGACCATTAGGTAGATTTTCCTAGTTAATCTTCCAGAGATATCTCATACTCATACCTCTCTTCCTAGGAAACCCATAAACCAACAGAGAATAAGCTTTTCAATCAACACTTTCACATAAAAGCAGATGTGGTGCACAGGGCAAGGATTTCACTAGCCAGAGCTCCGTTGACAGACTTGTTAACTCTTCTCTGCACAGAGTACAAGATTTCCTCCCTCTAGTTCTGGGTCAGTAGAAATACAACATAATTTGCTTCAATACTGTTTCAATACTGTTCCTACTAAAGCTTCCCTGCAGAAAGTAGGAGGAATGCTTCAAAGTAGGAGGACCAGTTAACTTGTCATACTTTTCACTTTACCCCCACTCTTAATAGCCTATGACCAAAACAGAAGAAAACAACTTGGGGACTATCCACGAGTTCCCTTTCCAGGTCTTGTGTTTCAGAACTACTGTAATGACTAGAAATAAAGTCCAACAGCAAGTGTTTATTACAGTGAGTCAACCACATTTGCAAAGGAAAATAAGTAAAAATCAGCAGTACTTTCATAAACCGATCTTGTCTAAGAAAGTATATGTAATTGAGAATTCTTCTTTTTTGGGGGGGAGGGAATCTTCCATGCTTTTTTAGTAAAATTTCATCCAGAAAAAGGGAAAGTCATATTTTCAAATGGCCATTTACATGATTTTTTTAAGTTTTCCAAAAACGTTATAAAATTATAAAAGATTGAAGAACTGTACCTAAGCTTTAGAATCTGCTGGAGATACCAACATAGGCTTTGTCTCTCATACACACACATGCACAGAGATGTTATTAGAATTTAGGTATCTAGGGCTACCAATACTACAAATGTTTCCATAGAGGCCTTTTAAAAGCTGAATCTAATTTCACAAAAATTCAATGAAAATCCTAACAGCAATTTTAAAGCCCTGGATGTTGGAGACATTAAACTGAATAATATAGCAGTGTCAACAACATTTCTAGCCTTCCCTCTTTTACCGTCTTCACTGTAGCGGATTTTGGATGCACAACACAGTCATGGAAGTATTTAAACAACTATTTATTGTGTTATTGCAGAACGTAATACAGCAATAAATCAAGGTTTATGTGTTATCTGATGAAATTAAAAAGTTAAAGTTAAAATTCATTGCACAAAAATAACATATTTCAAGGCAGAGCCAACATGGTGTTATAAACAAAGATACCGTGCTATCATTCTGCAGCAAAGATCTGAACAACGTAGTAAAACAGAACAAACATAATCCTGGAATCCTAAGGATCAAAAGAAGGGATAAAGAACTCGATCAAGCTTTGAATTAAATAAGGAACTAACAGAGAATAGGGAATGAAGAGAGCTACAGTGTGAGGATCCCCTAACAAGGGATGAACTCACTGTCTTGCAACTCAGCCACCAAAAATGACAGACAGAACGTACAGGAAGGTACTTCACAGTGTTCCCAACAGGATATTGAGCATCCAGTAATCAAGAATACACACTTGTCCACCTTTCCTCCCTGTGGCAGTTTCTGCCGCTAGGCTGGAGAGATAGTACCTCAGTGACACTCGAGTCCACCCTACTGCCATAGATCAGCTCCCTAGGTACCGCTGTTTTTTGGTAGTTACTGTTTTTCTTGCTTCTGTTTGTCCATTTGTTTCTTTTCTCTCTCTCTTCCTTCCTTTCCTTTCTCCCACTCAGCTAGTTGAGCCATGCCTTATGACCTGTGAACACAGAGTGGGGATGACACACAGAGCTAGGTGGGCAGGAGAAAGGAAAGGAAGGAAGAGAGAGGGAAGAAACAGAAAAAAAGAGGGGGAAATTGTCCTGAAGAAGACTGCCTTTGGGGGTGGCACAGAACTGAGGAGGCCATGTGTTGGTGGCTGTCTAGCTGAACATGGTACAGTTCATCAAAACAGGGTTGGGACAGTTCTAGATAGCCATGGCCTCCTAGGTCCTCACTGCTCCCAGTGACCAGCTCCTTTAGTGATGTATTATTTTATTTTATTTCGTTGTTTGTTTCATTTCTTTGTTGCTGTTGTTTCTTCACTCTCTCCCTCTCTTCCTTTCCTTTCTCCCGTGAGTCAAGTTCAGTGTGCTGCTGCTGCCCCTTCTTGATGGACCATGTTGCATCCCTTAGCTAGAGAGCCATTGCATACATATAACCAGCTGTATGGTGTTCTTATCAACTGACTACTTCAATGCCATGCTATTATTGTTTTTGTCTTTTGGTTTACTCTCTGTCTCTCCATACCTTCCTTTCCTTTCTCCCAACAATGTAGCCCCATCCACCCTTGATAGGCTACTTGGTTAGACAACCACTGGCACACAGCCTCCCCAGGTCCCCGCTGTCTTCACTGGCTGGCTCTGTCAGCACCATGTTTTTTTGATCGTGTGTTTGTCTTTGTCTTGTTTTCTTTATTTCTCCTTTCTCTCTTCTTTCCTTGCCTATCTCCATGCATCACCCCAGCCCTTCTCAAAGGGTCATATCCCGCATCTTGACTAAAAAGCCACGAGCACACAGCCTCTCCAAGTCTGGCTCCGGTTCCCTCCAGTCCCTTATTTTTTCAGTTTGTTTTCTTTTTTCCTCTTCTTCTCTCTCTTCATTCCTTTCCTATCTCGTGTGTACCTGGACCATCTAGCCCTGTACACTGCCCCCACACCTTCTTGGAGGGCCATGCTGCACTGTTGGGCTGGACAGCCACTGCAGTTAGCCTCCCCAAATCTGTGCCATGGTCACCAGCCAGCTCCTCCAGCACCAAATTTTTCTTTCCCTCTCTCCCTCATCCTACCTTCTCTTTCTCCTGCCCACCTTGCCTGTACACTGCATTTCCCCTTCTCTGTAGGTTGTCACGAACCACTCATGTAAAGAACCATTGGTGCATGGGTTCCCTGGGTCTGTGCCACCCCCCACAGGCCGGCTCCCTCAGCATCTATTTCCTTTGTTTTTCACTTCCTCCCTTATCCTTCTCTCTCTCAGCTAGGCCCTTAGCTGCCTCTGCTTACTCTTGAGGAGCTATGACATGCCACCCAGAGAAAGACAACAGCTCATACAACGTAACGATTCTGTCCTATCACCAGTGGCCATCTCCTAAAATATTGTTCTGATTTTAATTTGTTATTCTTGTTTCTTTACTCATCCTCTCTTTTCTTTTCCTTTATCCTATTCATATAGTGCAATATACTACCCATACCCCTAGACAGACTGAGCTGCTCTACTCAGCTAAAGAGCCACAAACATGTGGCCTCCCCAGGACTCCTTCCCCTCACCATCCAAATCCACTTCATCAACATTGTATTTACATTTTTCCCACTCTTTTCTTTCTTTCTTTTCTTTTCTTTTCATTGTGTGTTTCCTTATTTTTCTCTTTTCTCTTTCTCTCACCTGCTTAGCTCTAGACGTAATAACCTCTCCCTTCCCTCCTTCCTATCAGCACTGTGTGCCAAGCACTGTGCCCCTGAGCAGCATAGGTGCAGACTCCCAGAAACCATCCTACTGGACCTGGTTCATTCCACAAATAACCCACCCTCATCTTTCCACCCTCCTGGAAGTGCCATATTCTAGCATAGATGAATGAATGGCCCTGCCTACTTAAACAAATGGTCAAGAAGTATACCAACAAACAAGGAAGTAGTAAAACATGCCCAGCCCACTTCTTCAACCATAATTAGATAAAACAAAACAGAAAATGAAACAACAAAAAATCTACAATCAATAACGAAGAAAATAATTCCTGTATGTCCAGAACACAATATTAAAACACAATTTTTTAAAAAAAGAACAAGGTGGCTCTAGTAAGCAACCAAAATAAAACACCAGATGACTTTGAGGGAAAACAAAAGGCACTGAAACTACCTTACAGGGAACTGAAAAGAGTAATATTCAGAGAAACTTAAGGTATCAGGGAACAGAAGAAGGAAAACAGATAAAAATAAAGAAAAAGCAGACACACTCAGGGAAAACACAGAAAGCAATGAAAAAATTCAGGAAATTTATACAGGAACCAAGTGTTAAATAAACAACTAGATATGATATGAAAACAGCAATTAGCCATCCAAAAGATAAACAAGATTTCATAAATGGATAACACTATGAGCAAATTTCAAACAATGAAAGACAAGATCAGCAAATTGAAGACAAATCTTTGGATACCCCTTTACATGAGGAAAATTACAGAGAAAAATTAAGCAAACCAAAGAATGATACAATCAAGTATACAAATTCGTGTGTGTATGTGTGTTCAGAGTTCCAGAACAGGGGGAGAAAATAGAAAATACAAAGAGAATAATTCAAGATTTGCTGACAGGAAACTTCCCTAATATCATAAGAAATGAAAAATTACCATCGAAGAAGTCTAATGAATCTTTTACTGGATAGGCCCCCCCCAAAATCACCAAGACATATCATAACCACACTTGTCAAAACCAAAGACAAAAAACAATTTTATGAGCAGTTCAAGAAAGTGAAAAGCATATACAAATCAAAAACTGAACCCACTGCCATCAAGTCAGTTCCAACTTACAGTGACCTGAGAGTACAGATTACAACTGCTGCATAGAATATCCAAGGAGTCCCTGGTGGATTTAAACTGCTGACTTTTCAGTTAGCAGATGCAGCACTTAACCCCTAAGCCACCTGAGTTTCCAAATGTTACATACAAAGAGGAAAAATAAGACTAACTGTGGATTATTCAGCAGAAACCATGCACTCAGGAAGATTGAAAGAAAAAAAAATCTAACCAAGAATAATATAGCGTACAAATATATTCATTCAAATAAAATGGTGAAATCAGGACTTTCACAAATAAGCAAAAATTAAGGGAATATGTAAAACCCAAATGTAACTTTCAAAAGTTACTAAAGGGAGCTCTTTGGTTAAAGAACAGACATCAGACAACAACCTGAATCTAGAGCACAGGATAGCATCAACCAGACACCTACTTAGCAATGTACTCTCAATGATAGATAAAACAAAACTAAAAGATTTATACCAGGGAAACAGTGATGTCAGTCTGTAAAGGACAACAACTTCAGAACAATAAAAGAAGGAATAAACTGTGTAGCTGTAGAACTTTCAGATAGAGAAGTCACAACAATATCAAATAGTAAAAAACTAGTTTAAACTTAGGAAGATAAGGGTAAATTTCAAGGTAACCCAAAATAATGTCAACAAATCTACTCTTCTAAATGTATAAAATAGTCTCAGTAAACACAAAAGTTATAAAAATGAAAGAAAGAAACAAATAAAGTCTTCAAACCAAAAGAAGTCAGCACAGGAAATCAAGAAGAGCAATGAATATGTCCGCACCACAATAAACAAACAAAACAAAACAAAACTCGCATCTACCAAAAATCACACTGAATGTAGCTGGTTTAACTACACCCGTAAAGAGAATGAGAAGGAGAATGACAGAACGGATTAAAAACCAAAAGTAAAAAAGGGGCCTACCAGTTTGCTGTCTACAAGAGATACAGTTTAGAAACAAAGACACAGCTACATTGAAAACCAAAGAATAGTACAAAAAAACAGACAGCAAACCGAAAAAGAGCAAGAGTGGTAATAGTAATCTCAGCTACAACTGATTTTAAAATAAAATCCAGCAAAAAAGATGAAGAAGGACAGTAAAAGGGATAATCCATCACCAAAGACACAACCATAATAAATACTTACACACTCAATGACATAATGCATAAAACAAACTCCAACAGCACTGAAAGCAGAAATTGACTCCTTCACAACGATTTTGGCAGACCTCAACAAGTCACTATCGACAAATGGAAGGATATCTAGAAAGAAACTGAACAAAGATACAGATGATCTAAAGACTACAATCAACCAACTTGACCTCATAGACATATACAGAATACTGAACAATCCACTCGATAGCAGCAAAATATACATTCTTTTCCAATGTACTTGCAACGTTCTCTAGAATAGAACACATCTTAGGCCACAAATCAACCCTCAACAATATCCAAAACACTGGGGAACACAAACTATTCTTCTGATCACAATGCCAAGAAAGTAGAAACTGACAACAGGAAGTAAAATAAAATACATGGAAACCAAACTTAAGAAACACTGAGTAATAAGAAAGACCAGAGCAGAAATAAATGAAATAGAGGATAGAAAAACAACAGAAAGAATCAACAAAGCCAAAAGTTGGTCTTTGAAAGAGTCAACACAATCAATGCCACTGGTAGAACTGACAAAACAAAAACAGGAGAGGAAGCAAATAATCTAAATAAAAAAATAAATTGAAAACATTACAACAGACCCAACTGAAATAAAAAGGATCATAACAAAGTACTACGAAAAACTATACTCCAAAGATTTGAAAACCTTGAGGCAATAAACACATTTCTCAAAAAACACTACCTAGTGACTCTAATACAATCTGAGGTTAAAAAATGAGAGCAGAACCACAACAAGCAAGACAATGAAAAGATAATAATAAAAACTTCCAACAAAAAAAGTCCTGGCCCATATGGCTTTCCTGAAGAATTTTATCTATCATTCAGAGATGGACTCTGTCTAATACTGCTCCAACTATTTCAGAACATGGAAAAGGAAGGGATACTTCCTAATTCGTTCTATGAAGACAGCATAATGTTGGTTCTAAAAGCAGACACAGACATCACAAAGAAAATTACAGACTCTTACCTCATGAAAATAGATACAAAAATTATCAACAGAATTCTAGCCAACAGAATTCTGCATCATATTAAAAAACAAAGAGCACACTGACCAAGTTGCATTCGAACCAGGTACGTAAGGATGGGTCAACATTAGAAAGTCAATCAACATAATGCACTACATAAATAAAAGAATCTCATGATCATCTCAGTCAAGACAGATAAAGGAATTCTATAAAATCTAGCAACCATTTCCTGATTAAAAAAAAAAAAAAAAAACTCTCACATAAGAATACAGGGAAATTCCTCAACATAATAAACGGCATTTATACAAAACTAATTGTCAACATCATTCTCAATGGAGAGAGGCTGAAAACACTTCCCTGAGAACAGGAACATAACAAGGACGCTCTTTATTCCCACTCTTATTTAATGTGCCAAGGATTTTAGCTGAAGTAAGAATGAAAGAAAAAGAAATAAAGGATAAGGAAGAAGTAATACTACTCCTATTCGTGGATGACATGATACTACACATAGACAATCCAGAAGATACTACAAGAAAATCACTGGAACTAACAGAAAAAATCAGAACAGTAGCAAGATATAAAATAAACATACAAAAATAAGTTGGATTCCTATACGCCAATAAAGAGAACTATAAAAAGAAAACTAAGTAAGCAACACCATGTACAACAGTCCTTAAACAAATACTTGGGACCTGAAGAACCAGACGGTGCCTGGCCACCACCAATGATAGCTGTGATGAAGCTCACAAAGTTGAGTCTCTCTGGCAACACCAGAATAAAAAGGGGTGAACCCTGAGATTTCTATTGAAAGACCACAATTTATGGTCCAGGGGCCTTGGAGTTCCCCTGGGAGCATGGCCCCTGGTCCTGATGTTACCCCTGTCCATAAGTCATAATGGAGGTCAACTCTTGAACAGGAACTGGTTGGACTTGGTGACACAGAGTGACCATATCATGCGTGCACTTTATGGTTCTATGCATCTATGGAATGTCGTCCTGCTGACCTCTTACTGGAGGAAGGGGAGTGGATCGAGAGAAGGGGACAGGAGATTGCTGGGAGGATAAAACATGTATGGAACAGAGAGGAAGATTGTGTTGTCACCAGGTGGGGAGAGCAGTGGAAGCTGCATATAGGTGGGCATGCAAATTTATATAGGAATGTACATTTTACTTCAATCATAATAATAAAAAAAGGTTATGTGAGCAATCATCTAAGCTACTGCAGTGGTTCCACCCCAACCAAAGCAAGAGAGAGTGAAGAACACCAATAAAATAAGGGAAAGATCAGTCTAAAGACCTAAAGGAACACAGTATAGCAGCCTCCACCAGACCGAATCTAACACAACTAACTGGTGCCCAGCTACCACCAACAGCTACTCTGATAGGGATCACAATAGACAATCTCGGACAGAGTTGGAGAAAAATGCAGAATAAAATTCTTGTAAGGCATCACAAGGAAAGACCAGACTTACTTGTCTGGCGGAGACTAGAGAAACCCCAAGAGCATGGACCCCAGACATCCTTTTAACACAGTACTAAATTCACTTCTTGGGTTCACCCTTCAGCCCAGAATTACACAGGCCGCAAAATAGTATGAGTAGCTCAGCCACATACATAAGATTAAAAGGGCACACCAGCCACAGGCAAGAGCAGGAAGGCAGGAAGGGACAGGAAAGCTGAGCAAAGGAAGCAGAGAACCCAAGGTAGAGAGTGTTGACACATTGCACAGTTGGCGATCAATGTCACAAAATAATATGTGTATAGATTTTTAATGAGAAATTTATTTGCTCTGTGAACCTTCATCTAAAGCATAATTAAAAAAAAAAATTCTAACTTAAATTGCACTATCGTTTTGTTTCTCCAAAACACTTAACAGAGTGCCTGCTGACAAGTACTATCTTGTGTATGTATATATACAGATGACCACGTAAAAATGAATGCCACTTCTCCAGACTTCTGGATGTTCTTATTGTTACTTTCGAGATCACTCTGAGTCGTGGCAACTCTCTGTCTAAGAAAGTGAAACTTTTCTTGGTCCGTTACCGTCTTTGTTATTGTTGATACATTTGAGTCTTCTCTTATGGCTGTTGTGTCATTCCATTTCAGAATAAGTACCCCATTACTTGGCATTTGCCCTTACCTTCTCCTGGGAATTTTGAAGAATCAGTTACACCATGCTAGTAGCTTTCACTTGAAAAAGTAGTGCAACTTGAAAATAGTTATGACTGCTCCCTATATCCTCCTCTCACCCCATCTTATACACCAGGCCTAGTAGTATGAAGTTCTTTCGTTTTGTAATACCACAAAATGTGAGTTCCCACCACATGCTACCTGTGCCATAAAGAGAGAATGGCATCTGGCTTCATTCTACCTGATCGTGTCTGTGGAATGTTTTAGATCCAGTTTTATCTGCCAAACACCGGCAAAGTCCTACCTTTCAGTGCCTGGGGCCTGCCTGCCCACTTCATTTATGACAACTCTATTTCTCAGGTTTCACTGATCCCAAGTCATACATACATAATGCACTTCCCAGTAAAATCACATTTTTTTTTTAACTTACTTTTATTCTAAAGAGTCTACTTCTATCTATCCGTTTATCACACTGTGGTAGCCTACATATTGCTATACTGCTAAAAGTTATTTTAAATACCAGTAAGGGCACCCTCGGGGGACAGGTTTCAGGGGAGCTTTGAGACTATGACAAACTCTACAAGCCACAATGGAACACAGTCCAAGTGGCTTGTTTTGGACACATTATCAGATGGATTCAATCAATGAAGGAGTATATCATGTTTGGGGCAATAGAAGGCCAGCAAGAGTGAGAAGGATACTAAGTGGCACAGATTGGCACAATAGTCGTTAAGATGGACAAGAATTTGCTAGTGGTCGTGAAGATGACACAATACTGAATGTTTCCTTGTGTTCTGTGTGAAGTCACCATGAGTTAGAGTCATCTCAACAGCAGTTTATCCATCTAGCTTTATCTCTATCTATCCATCTATCTGTCTGTTCTAAAAGGGAACATTATGCTGTGAAACCAAAACTAATGGCAATCTACTCATATTAGATCAGGTAGACAATGCAATACAGGAAAATTTCCCCCAGAAAAGTCTTTAAAGTGACATAAAACCAGGTAGGACAAACATGAAGAGACATATCCAAGATGCCACAGAAGATTGCAGCAGAAATGATACAGATTCTGATGAAATTGGCTCATATTTGTTGTTGTTACGTGCCATCAAGTTAGTTCCTGTTTACAGTGACTGCGTGCACAGCAGAACAAAATGCTGCCCGTGCTGTGCCATGCCCACAATCTTTTCTCGGCACAAGCTTATTGTTGCAGCCATCTATCTTACTGAGGATCTTCCTCTTTGTCCCCGATTCTCTGCTTTGCCAAGCATGATGTCCTTCTCCAGGGACTGATCCCTCCTGACAACCTGTCCAAAGTATGTGAGACGCCATGTTGTGATCTTTGCTTCCAAGGAGCACTCTGGTTGTACTTCTTCCAGAACAGATCTGTTTGTTCTTTTGGCAGTCCATGGTACATTCACTACTCTTCTTCGACACCACTATTCAAAGGTGTCTATTCTTCTTCTGCCTTTTCTATTCATTGTCCAGCTTTCTTAGGCACATGATGAGAATGGAAATACCATGACTTGGGTCAGGCACACCTTAGTCTTCAAGGTGACAACATTTTGACACTTTAAAGAGGTCCTATCACTAATAGAGTCTTCAGCACCCCATATAGGTGAGTGACATCTGGGGTCTTAAAAGCTAGCAAGCTGCCATGTGAGGAACACCAAATGGTCCCAACTCAACTGAAACTGGTGATCACCAAGGACAACAATGACATGAGGGAAAAACATCCCAGAAGACAGAAGGAGTCACAAGAATGAGTGACTCTATCAACATCCAACCAGAAGAATCAGATGGTGTCCAGCCACCACCAATGACAGCTAAGATGTGGCTCACAATGCTGAGTCCCAGTGGCAACATGAGAATAAAAGGGGTGCACACTAAGAACTCCACTAAAAGGCTACAGTTGATGATTGAAGGCCTGTGAGTTCCCCTGAGAGCATGACCCCTAGACCTGACGCTGCTCCTGATCATAGATCATTACTGAGGTCAACTCTTCAGATAGGAATGGAACGGATTTGGGGACACAGAGTGACTTATTGTGTGTGCACTTTATGGTTCTGTGCATATAGATGGTAGCGAGAAGGGGACAGGAGATTGTTAAGAGAATATGACATGTATAGAATGGAAAGGAGGAGTGTGCTGTCATGGGCAAGGAGAGCAGAGGGAGCTGCTGACAGATGGGAATGCAAATTTCAGTTGTACTGGAAACTTCCACTCAATCACAATTAAAAAAACAAAGAGATCCTTTCCAGTAGCCATCAGTATGGACTGCACCTCAACACCAGGAAGACAAAAATCCTCACAACTGGGGTAACAAGCAGCCTCACAGTAAATGGAGAAAGAAATAAGGTTGTCAAGGATTTCATTTTACTGGTTCCACAAGCAGCACCTAAGAAAGTAGCAGTCTAAAAACCAAAAGATTGGCTCATCTTTATGTCTTTTGAAAAGTAAATATTTGTCATTTGATTTTTCTTAGATGTGCTTTCTTTCAGGACCCCTGGTGGTACAGTGGTTAAAGCACTCAATTATTAATCCAAAAGTTGTCAATTTGAACCTACCAGTCACTCCACAGACACCACTCAGTCTGTGTCTGAGTAGATTCACAGTCTTAGACACTATGGAGGAGTTTTACTGAATCCTATACGGTTGCTTTGAGTCAGAATTGGCTCAACTACAGTGGATTTGGTTTGGCTCGTTGCTTTCTTTCTGAGTACACAGTCAGCTAGAGAACCAATGTGGAATTTATCCATCGTGATTATAAACATAGCCATGCACTGAACAAACATCTGTACAAGAAACACAGAAATGGCACCAAATCAGGGTTGATCCAATCCCAAGCCCTCTTGGCAGTGGTATAGGAGAAGTTACAGCCCTAATTTCTTCTCATACAGGCAGTACCTCAACAGATCAGCTTCAAAAATCTTTTGTGAAATATTCAGTGCTTCTTCTCTCGCCTTTCACCTTTGTCATCACGTGTGTTCTTGATACACTGCAGCCAGTTCTCTGAATTCATTGCCTAAATTCTTTCATGCCTCACGTTAGTACTGGATTAGTACTTGGATTCCAAATGAATCCAAGCAGATTAGACTTTGCTGTCACTGAACAGGCAGAAACCAGCATGAAAAGGAGAGAATAAAGAATGACACAGTGTTGGACATCTGTCCCTCCAGAGGCCGTTTAAGTTTACACATGGCCTCTGCGTTTCTGTCTCTCGTTCACTGAGATGCCCGTCTTCACAGAGATCCAGGAGCTCTATGCCACTTACGTCTCAGAAACCTGGACACATTTCCTCAAATGAATACTTTGAAAGCATCTTCCTGCCTGAAGATATGACTTGGGGAAGAAAGTGAGTTTTCTCTGGCACTTCGGCCACAAATTTTCAGGAACAAAAAGATGGTCAACAATTAGGTTTTATGATCAGTTTCAATGAGTAATAATGCACACCCTGGGGATGTGTTAGAAACTATTTGTCATAGAATTTGCAATTGTGGTAGGAGGTTTGGAAGAGTGTTTAAAGAAGTGAAGCATTGCCACCAATAGATAGCAATTGACGTCCCAGGAGCTTCGGGGTTCCCCTAGGAGCATGACCCATGGCCCTGGTGCTGCCCCTGTTCATAAATCATAATGAAGGTCAACTCTTCGGACAGCAATGGATTGGACTTGGCAACACAGAATGACCATATTTTGTGGGCACTTTATGGTTCTATGCATCTATAGGATGTCGTTCTGCTGATCTCATACTGGAGGAAGGGGAGTGGGTGGAGAGGAGGAGACAAGAGACTATTGGGAGGGTAGGACATGTATGGAGTAGAGAGGAAGAGTGTGCTGTCACCAGGCAGGGAGAGCAGTGGAAGCTGCGTATAGGTGAGCATGCAAATTTATATGGGAATGCACGTTTTCATTCAATCATAATAAAAAAAAAAAAAGAAGTAGAGCATTGCTTTACATTGCACAGTGTTAGGCGATAGAGGAAGTCCGATTGGCTATTTTACACAACTTATCTAGAAGAGAAGACTAAAGATAGATCCAAGTTAAAGCTGTAGTTGTTAAAGACTAGTTGTCACTCTTAGCCAGCATAGGAAGACAGTTCATCATTTGTGTGAGTTGGACAAGGTCCATGTCTCTCTATACGTAGGCATGATAGCAGAGTGGTCTGCTTTTGTCTTGATCCATTATGGTCACAGAGTAATCTTGTCTGCCACTGATGTTCTGTGAAATAGTTGATGTGCAACAGGAGAAATCAGTGGCCTACCAGTGTAAGCCAGACAAGCTCACAGAAGCATCCATTTCTAGCTAAGATATGAAACCAGCTCCTTGATGTCAGGAGCTGCTTCCTTCTTCCTCCATCCTCATTCGGGCCTACGGTAAATATGGTGAGGCTGCAGCATATTCATGTACATTATTTTGCTTCTCATCAGGGTCAGTATTGAGCTGATCAGGGGGTCATTTGGAGAACACAGTCTGTGGTTGGATTAGGGCTAGTGCCTTCTGCTCCAGGATTTGTTGAATCTATGAAGTGTCAGTAGCTTCACAGTAGCATTTAAGTGTCTGTACAGGATTTATCAGCCAGTAGTAATAAAACCAGTCATCAGGAGCAAAACAATTATTAGTCCTCGAGACAAACCTTGAAGCAAAGGACCACAATAAAACACAGACAGTGAACACAGTTGGGTCTATTTTAGAGAGACAGATGACTTTTCAAATCTTTTTCTTTCTTTAATTTGACTTAATCATTGTGCTTGTTTATCTTGCAGAATACAGGAACAGCAGAAAGTGTTTGCTGTAGCCTGAATAACCCCCTGGCTAGTTAAGACGAAGTTCCCAAGTGGTGTAAACAGTTGATAAACTTGCTGCTAACTGGAACACTGGAGGTTTGAGTCCACCCCAAATTGTCTCAGAAGACATGCCTGGCAATCCGCATTTGAGAACCGAGCTATTCAAAACCCTATGGAGCACAGTTCCACTCTGACACAAATTGGGTCTTAATGAGTTGGAGTCAACTCTGTAGCAACTGTGTTTTGTTTTTGAAGTTGTAAGTAAATCAGTTGTCAGGAGTCATCAGTCCCTGGAGAAGGACATCATGCTTGGTAGAGTGGAAAGTCAATGAAAAAAAGAGGAAGACCTTTAAAAAGACAGATTGACACAGTGGCTGCCACTACAGGAAGCATAAAAATGATTGTGAGCGTGTCACAGGACTGGGCAGTGGTTCATTCTCTTGTGCATAAGGTTACTATGAGTTGGTATTGACTCGAAAGCACCTACTAACAATGATACGTATATCAAAGATTACAAGATTGTCCACATACAGATGTAGACAAGTTCTTGGGTTTTTAGACTCCCATTAGGTAAAAGCGCACATTTTAGACTCACTTTTACAGTAGTAGTATTTCTAACAGTGAAATTACCACTTACGGAGTGGTTATGTTCAGCTGCCCCTTTTGGGAGTTTTATCAATAAGACTGAGTGCATCTCATTTCATAGTTTTCTCAAAAAAAAATCTAAAAGAGAGATATAGTTTAAAATGTGAGAAAGTCTCTCTAACAACTACCCTAAGTACACAGGTGAGTGTGTACAGCTTGCAGGTGTAATCTGACACCCACACAAGAAATGAGCCAGTAGGACACAGACTCTGCTGAGAACGTAAGAAACATTTAATCTCAACAGAAGTGTGTCCATTTTATACCCCTTGAGGAATTTTATTTGGTTGTTTGCTAGCTGATTCAAATGATTCTACAGAGCAGGTTTATAGTACATCTGAAGAGAACAAACTTAATGAATGTTGCCAGGCTAGCTCCCAAATTAATGTTTTTCTGATTGGCCTGATTGTGCTGACAAGGACTGTAATGACTGAAACAGAGATATTTTGATAATGTGAAGTTATTGTTTTTGTTGTAAATTGCCATCAAAATGGCTCTAACTCATGCCACTTTATGTGTAACAGAACAAAGTAATGCCTGGTCCTCTACAAGGCTGCTAACCAAAAGGTCAGCAGTTCAAATCCATCACGTGCTCCTTGGAAATGATATAAGGCAGTTCAAGTCCACCACGTGCTCTTTGGAAACTCTACTCTGCCCTATAGGGTCTCTATGAATCAGATCTGACTTGATGACAGTGGATTTAATTTGGGATGGTTCCACGTATGTGATAAAGAAGAAGTTTATTCCTACTTATAGCAACCTGATTGGACAGATTAGAACTGCCCCCATAGAGTTTCTAAGGAGTGCCTGGTGAATTTGAACAGCTGACCTTTTGGTTAGCAGCTCCAGCACTTTACCACTACACCACCAGGGTTTCCTCACGGCCATAGGCATGTCTGCACTGACGTGGCTGCTGTGCGCTGTCTTCTCACCTAAAGGGTTCATTTTCTGGCACTATATTGAACAGCATTCTGTTGTGATCCGCAATATTTTGGTTGACTAATTTTCAGAAGTAGATTACCAGGCCTTTCTTCCTAGCCTGGAGGCTCTGCTGAAACCTGCTGGTGTTTGAAGCATCAGTGGCATAACTTCCAGCAACACGTAAGCCATCACAGTATGACAGATTGATAGACAGAAGTCAAATGCAACGCTAGCATCCATTTTTTACAGGACTGAAGGTTGGGATTAACAATATGACTGAAATTTTAGCACTCGAACGGGCATGTAAGAGGAAATCTATCTATCTTCTGAGTGTTTAAAACAACAGCCATCAAGTGGGGGATGCCAGCTGTAACAAAAAAAAAAAAAAAAGAAACAAACCAAACCCCCTGCTGTCAAGTCAGTTCCAACTCACAGTGACCCTATAGGACAGAGTAGAACTGCCCCATAGAGTTTTCAAGCAGTACCAGTGCCAGTCTTTTGTTTAGTAGCCGTAGCACTGAAACACTACTCTACTTTCCACCAGTTCTAACAATTAAATTCAGAGCAGTAAGTGTCGTCTGGGAAAACATTCAGGAGAATTTTAATTTGCCTTAAAGAGCCAAAGGAAGTCATAGATAATACATAATAGGATGTAAATAAGGAATATCATATTAGTGTTCCACCGAGATCAATAACAAGTTAGATTAATATTTGAGCAAAGGGACTGGTAAGTGTGAGGATGAGTCAGAAAATAAATATTGTTCCACCGTCTTCAGTGGAAAGTGTCAACTATTTGGAAATGGTTTCTGGAGGATTCCTATGAATCCTCAGTTTAGTGTGTTCCAAAGGTATGCATGTCAACACATTAAGCTGATCTGTCAGTTGTTAACAGTATCTGATAAGGTCTTTCAATTAAGACTCCAGGGTAACCTTGCTTTGGAACTATTAAAGAAGACCTGATCTCTAGATTTCAGATTACAAAGGCTGTCTAAGCAGGTGTTTTGGAAATGTACCTTGTGCTTTTTAGTGATAAAGCTAGGAACACCACGTGAGTCTCCCTTTGAGTTTGATCTCATTAACCTGAAACAGAATAGATGCTAGCATTGGATATGAAATTCCCAAGTATGTGGAGCCATTGGTAATCAGAAGCTGTCACTGAGAGATAATCTGTGGATCTTAGAGAGGATTTATCTTATTGCCATCAAAGCCAATGGAAATTTGATAAGTTTTGTGTGCTTTGGTAATTATTTATCTAGAATGCCTTTAGTGTTTCTTTATTTCTCCTAATTTTTGTGAATAATAAAGGGCAGTGGACTTTCTAAATGAAAGACAAAGCTTCACAGAGTATTTGAATAATGATACTATTGGAACGTGTGTCCCTGTTTCCTAATTCTGGAAACCCTGGTGGTGTAGTGGTTAAGTGCTATGGCTGCTAACCAAAGGATCAGTGGTTCAAATCCACTAGATGCTCCTTAGAAACTCTATGGGCTAGTTCTACTCTGTCCTAGGGTTGCTATGAGTCAGAATCTACTTGATGGCAGCAAGCTAGGCTTGTTAGGTTATCTCATAATTCCACTGATATTTTCCAAGAAAGGAATGCTGAATCAAGCAATATTTTAATAAGCCTGATGGTCATAATTTTGTAGCAAAGAAAATCTTCAACCCACTCTGAGAATAAGAAACAGTAATGAAAGCATATTCATTAGCCTATTTGGAGCTCTTCAAAGAGGCGTAAAAGATTTTAATGGGCAGTTTTGGTTCAGTGGTTGAAGCCTTACCTTTCAAGTGGGAGACCCAGGTTCAATTCCTGGCTAGTGCAACCCATGCACAGCCACTACCCATCTGCCAATGGAGAAAGAGTGTGTGTTGGTAAGATGCTGAACAGGTTTCAGTGGCTCTCCCAGACTAAGAAGGACTAGGAAGAAAAACCTGATTATTTGCTTCCAAAAATCAACCAATGAAAACCTTCTTGATCACAATGATCCAATTTGCTACCAATCACGGGGTGGCATAAGACCAAGAACCATTGTGTTCTGTTGTGCACAGAGGTGCCAAGAGTCAGAGATTGACTCCATGGCAGCTAGCAACAGTACAGGCTTCGATCTCTGTGTGCTTCCTTTAAAGACGTGCAAAGACATTACCATTAGCAGGTAAGACATGCAGTGAAAACTTTATTAGCAACACATCTTAAAATTGGTCACTAAGGCTAGGCCAATCTGTCTCTGCTATTGTGAATAACATTTTGAAGTACTTTTGCTAAATATTATTTTTATTATATCTATCTTATTTAGTAACCATGAAGATTGTCAAGGCTTTTTACTTTATCATTTATTACAGAGGGGTTCTTGGAGAGGGCAAGACTTCTCTGTTTCTAAAGCATTGAAGTATTTATCAGATCTAGAATCATAGAATTATTACCAGTACAAATATCGATCTTTTGTCAGTACATTTAACTTATCCATACAAAATAATTTTGTGAAGTACTTCTATTTTAGAGGTTAAGTCCATATTCTATTTGTTAATTTTTGATTTTACAAATGAATCATTAACAAACAAACTGCACTTATTCATTGGAGTCTCTGGTTGGTCTATATAGGTTGTAAAGAATTTCCTAATAAAAGAAAGGTATAGAGGGCATTTTGTGGGTTGGTAAGCAAGAAAGATGTCTGGGTTTGGATAATAGTATGTGAAAGAGAAAGCAATAATATTTTACAGAATGTTAGATTGACTACCTGACAGGTAGTGGGCATATTCTTTTTTGTCGATAGAAGATACAGTAGAAGAAACCTACTTCAGTTTGCACACACAAGTGTGTGTGTGTGTGTGTGTGTGTGTGTGTGTGTGTGTCCGTCCTCCTGACATGTCCAAAGTATGGGAAATGAAATGAAGTCTCGCCATCCTTCCTTCTAGTGTGCACTCTGGCTATACTTGTTCCAAGTCAGACTTGCTTGTTCTTCTGCAGTCTATGGTATGCTTGATATTCTTTGCCAACACCGTAATTCAATGCATGAATTCCTCCAGAAGTAAATATACACATACTAAAAAAACAATATAAGTGGCTTTAATACTATAGTAATAGATGCCAGGGGTATCATTTTAAGTTAGATTTTTAAGATGTCAAATCCTGGTAACTAATCTTTTATGATTTGCTCTTTTAAAACTTTATTTTAAAACCTTTGGGTTGATTTTCCATTTTTAGTAAGAACATCTCATTCTGGAAGCTTCTTTGGATGAAGGGTCACTAGAAAGAAGCTGTGGACCATGAGAGAAAAGGCAATCTGGTTGGAAATTGTAGAAGTGAACCCATTTGTGGGAGTCACCAAAGCAAAGAAGGGCTCCTGGGAAAAGCTCATGTATTCAACTTTTTTTTCCTTGCTACTCCTCAAGATCCCATTCCCTGCTTTCACACGACCACCTAATCCCACCTTTCAGCAACAGATGCAACCAGCATTAGTTTAAGATTTTATAACAGCTTAGCAACATTTAACAGTATGTCCTCGGGAAGGCTATTTGGAGTTGCATATCTGACTTCTTAGAAGCTTTTGAAAATCAGTACACTCATAAATTGGAAAGTCTGCTGTTCTTCAGCTTAATTTACAGGGAATGAGCAGCAGAGATTTTCTGTTTAAGCTACCTTGAGGCAACAAAGAATGAACCACTGTAAAGACAAGTTTTAAATGTTGAGACAAATGTTCAGCATTTAAATGTTGAAGTGTTTCTGAGATCCTGTGATTTTTTAGAGCTCGTGTTTTGTGGTAGGAAGAAAGACTCCCAAACTGACATTTTGGAAGCATTTGCATTTGACCTGGATCCCTTTGAATTGTAGAGGGCTCTGAGACTGCGTCTCATAAGCAGTCTTCAACAACCTTCGTATTTCAGAAGAGTTTGACAAGAAACATTCTGTTTTTTCTCTGCTTGTTTTTAAAACATTATTGTAGGCTGTTGTGATTTATGGCTTCACTTGTCATACTGGCACCTGCAATGGATAAGACCATTAAAAACATTTTTGAAAGATTTTAATTTATCAGATCCACGGAAAAATTACATTCCTATTGGTCTTAGTTGGAAAAGTTGGAAAAGCATGTTGGAACTCATTCCAGGTACTATCTTTCTTTTTCTGTAGCTGTTACCCAGACCTACCTAAAGAAATAGTTGAGTGTGAATTATCTCAAAATCAAAATAATCTCTTTAAGATTTGAAATGCATTATACACCTGAGGTGCTGACAGCATATTCTATGCCAAGCATTTGATCCACTGATACCCATTTTCCAAGTTCTGTAGATCCTTAGATCTGCAGCTCCGCCAGTGATGCTGTGGCCAATTTTCAAATAAAGGATCAGGAAACAGTTTAGTGATCATAAATCACAGCCAGTGGTTGGAAGAAAAAAGTGTTCCTCCATTTCTTCAGAAGTGGTGCCACACATTTTTATACATCTTTCAGCTAAATCAGAAATCCAGATGCAAAATTATGGTACTTACATATATCAAGTCTATTTTTGACAGCTCATGGATGAACATAGGGTCAAAAGAAATGGGTGGACTGTACTCTGGCATAACAAAATACAAGCCAGCACTGCAGAAGACAATTGGGAAGAGTGTCCTTACAAGTGAATATGGTTTCCACTCCACTGTACACACTTAATTTTTCATTCAAAATACTGAATTCACTACAGTTGATCATATTACTATTTGTAATTAATGGATTATTTAGGATCAATGCTTCAGTTTTATTTAAAATAAACAAATAAAAATAAAAACCTTACTGATAGGACAGTTGACTAATTTTTTCTTTTTTTCTATTTTTATTTCCTTTTTAATAACAAAAAAATATTCCTTTGTAATCCTAAAAATACATTTTTAAAATTCCTAGCTTGTCTTAAAGGAGGTGGTAAAACGTTTAAGTGCTCCATTGCTAAGCTCAAACCAAAACCCATTGCCATCGAGTCAATTCCAAGTCATAACGCCCCTAGAGGACAGAGTAGAACTGCTCCATAGACTTTCCAAGGAGCATCTGGCAGATTAGAACTACTGACTTTTTGGTTAGCAAACATAACACCTAACCAATACACCACCAAGGAGTCCCTATTGCTAAACCAGAGGCTGACAATTTGAACACATTCAGTTTGTCTGTGGGAGAAAGACCTGATGATCTGCCTCTAGTAAGATTATAGCCAAGAAAACCCTATGGGGCCATTCTACTGTGTCACATGGGATTGGTATGAGTCAGAAATCAACCTGATGGTACTCAACACCAAAGTCTTCTCTTAGAGATGCTATTCAAACCTTAGAAGTTGTCCTGGCTGTTCTGATCATGATGATGTCTTTTTTTTTTTTTTTTTCTTTTTTTTTTTTTGTCTCTTACCTATTTTTTTCTTCTGACAATGTGCACTATTCACTGGATGCTTATACATGATTACCATTTTAAGGATAAATCACCCCCGGGGCTAACAAGGTCGGGTCCCAGGGGCAATACAAGCAAAAAAGGCATGCACTCTAAGAACTCCTCTAAAAGATCATATCTGATGGTCAGAAGGCCTAGGAATTCCCCTGGGAGTATGATCCCTAGACTTGATGCTGCCCCTGATCATAAATCATTACTGAGGTCAACTCTTTAGACAGGAATGGATTGGACTCTGCAACTCAGAGTGACCATATCATATGTGTACTCTGTGGTTCCATGCATCTTAGGGTGTTGTTCTACTGGCCTCTCACTAGAGGGGAGTAGAGAGGATGGAAAGGGGGGACAGGAGATTTTTAAGAGGGTATGACAGTTCTATCCTGGCCCCTAGGGTCACCATGAGTCATATCTGACTTGATGGCACTTGGCACTTGGCATGACACATACAGAATGGAAAGAAAGAGTGTGCTGTCACCAGGCAAGGAGAGCAGAAGGAGCTGCAGATAGGCAAGCATGCAAGTTTAAATTGGATTGTACATTTTAACTCAATCACAATAAAAAGAATAAATCACCCTTTCCAATGAAACTGCAGTATCCTTAGCAGTGGGAATAATTTATGTGTGATTTAGTTCTTCTTAGAGCAGGTATACAGCATCAGTGCAAAGTAGGTATTTGATGCCCGTTAAAAAGACAGGAAAAAAAGGGAAAGCCAAAATGGATGTCAGACAAGACTCTAAAACTTGTCCCTGAGTGTCAAGTAGCAAAAACAAAAGAAATGAAGAACTAAAGAGCCAAACAGAAAATTTTGAAAGGCAGATTGAAAAGACAGTAAAGTATTGTGATGACATGTGAAAAGACATAGAGATAGAAACTCAAAAGGGAAGAACATGCTTGACATTTCTCAAACTGAAATAACTGAAGCAAAATTCAAGCTTTGATTTGCAATATTGAAGGATTCTATGGGGAAAACACTAAATGAAGCAGGAAGTATCAAAAGAAAGTGAAAGGAATACATATTCACTGTACCAAAAGGAATTTGTCAATGTCCAGTCATTCCAGGACATAGCATATGATTAAGAACCAATGGTAGTGAAAGAAGTCCAAACTGCACTGAGGCATTGGTAAGACTGTTGGAATTGACTCAATATTAGCCGAGATGTTTCAACAGATGAACACAGTGCTGAAAGTGGTCGCTGATCTATGCCAAGAAATTTGCAACACAGCTCTGGAGCCAATTGACTGGAAGAGATCCATATTCATGCCTATTCCCAGGAAAGGTGATCCTGAATGCAAAGATTATCAAACAATATCATTAATATCACATTCGAGTAATATTCTCCTGAAGATCATTCAAAAATGGCTGCCGCAATATATTGACAGGGAACTTCCAGAAATTTAAGCCAGATTCAGGAAGAGGAAGTGACACCAGATGTATCATTGCTTATGTCAGACAGATCTTGTCTGAAAACAGAGAACACCAGAAAGAAGTTTACTTGCGTTTTTTTTGACTATGCTAAGGCATTCGATAGAGTGGATTGTAACAAATTATGGATGATATGATGAGGAAGGGGAATTCTAGCAACACTTAATTGTGATCGTGAGGAATCTGTACATGGATTGAAAGGCAGTTGTTCAAATAATGTTATGGCTGCACTGTACAAAGAAGAATGAATAATCAGACTGAAAGAAGACTCATTAACAAGCTGCATTATGGAGATAACACAATCTTGTTTGCTGAAAGTGAAGAAGACTTGAAGCACTTACTGATGAAAATCAAAGACCACAGCCTTCAATATGGATTATATCTCAACATCAAGGAAACAAAAGTCACTACAACTGGACTAATAAGTGACATCATGGTAAATGGAGGAAAGATTGAAGTTGTCAAGGATTTCATTTTACTTGGATCAACAAACAACATTCATGAAAACAGCAGCAAAGAAATCAAAAGATCCATTACACTGGGAAAATTTGCTGCAAAAGACCTCTTTAAACTGTTGAAAAGCAATGATGTCATGTTGTAAACTAAGGTGCACCTGACCCAAGCCATGGTGTTTTCAAATCACTTCACATGCATATAAAAGCTGGACAATGAATAAGGAAGACTGAATAAGAATTAATACCTTCCAATTGTGCTGGAGAAGAATACTGTATGAACTATGGACTGCCAAAAGAAAAAACAAATCTGTTTTGAAAGTAGTACAACCATAACACTCCTTAGAAGCAAAGATGGAGAGACGATGTCTCACATACTTTGGGCATACTATCAGGAGGGATCAGTCCCTGGAGAAGGACATCATGCTTGGTAGACAGTAAGCAAAAAAGAGGAAGCCTCTCAGTAAGATGGGTTGACAGAGGGGCTACGATAATGGACTCAAGCTTAATGACTGTGAGAATGGCACAGGACTAGTCAGTGTTTCATTCTGTTGTACATAAGGTCACTGTGATTCAGAACAGACTCAATGGCATCAAACAACAAAAACAATATGTTTTCTGTAATTTCATTTCCCTGTTTTTGATGTTCTTCACTTTCCTTCTTGAGGAAAAAGAGCCATGCAAAAATAAATCGCAGACCAAATCTCAAACATTTGAAAATTGGTTAAGAATATTTTTACCATGTTTTGTATTCTTATCCCCACTCTGAACTTCTTGCATTTAATAAACATCCTTCTTCCCTCTAAAGTAACATCTCTAGTTATTACTTCCAAAATCCAGATGCCCATTACTACCCAAATCTCAGTCTGGGTAGAAAGAAAGACCTTATTGTTGAACATCACTATGGTCACCTCTGAAGTACTCCCCTTGGAAAGCTAAGCACCAATGGCAGTGCCTAGTCCACCTTTCAAATCAGTTTTAGAACTCTTTCTGGAATGGCCGTCAGAGCTGTCATCATATGGAAACCAGAGGCCTGAAAAGCCCCATTTTCAAACAGCAGGGGAGATTGAAGTAGGCAGTCAGAACTAATTCTTTACCTGTTCTTCACAGATAAGTTTTAACCTGTTTTTCCTAAATTTCCTGACTTCCTAGCACTACCTGGCTCAGGCAGGAAGTCACATATTAACTTACAGGAGCCACTGAGGTTAAAACCTTTGCAGCCATTGTAGTCTCCATCTTAGGAACACCACCTAAGTGGAAGTGTCAGTTCAAAAAACTCCTGCTCAGGTGACAATCAAGAGCTTCCAGACCCCAGGTGATCCTAAATTCTGGTGCATATTTTACCTGGATCCCTGAGTTCTGCCCCCAATGGATGCCCCCATCCAATTGCTTACATTGTTCCCGGACTCCTGTCCCCAAGCCTACATGTAGCCTCTCCCTTTAGAAACCCTGACCTTACCTGACAGATTTGGACAGGCTCTGAGGACTAGAATGCTCCCAGTACCCTGTGTTGCTAGCACAGAGAAACGAACTTTCAATTACTTTATCCAAGCTCCCCTCTCAGAAATTGGTTTTGTGGCAGTTTGCATGAATCTGTAGTTTTTTCCAGTAACAGTATTACCCTTATGTCCTGAATGTTATCAAAATGTCTGCCTTTCAATATTTTCTTTATCTCTGGGGAAAGAAAAAAGTCATTGGGGCCTGACCTGGTGAATAGGAAGGGTGTTCCAATACAATTAGTTGCACATTGGTTAAAACTCACTCACAAACAACTAGACAATTAAGTTCATGAACTTCTTACTGTGCCACCATGCACAATGGCCATTCCAGAAAGAGTTCCAAAATTGCTTTGAAGAGTGGACTAAGTGCTGGTTATGCTTCCCAAGGGGAATATTTCAAAGGTGATAATAGTGATGTGCAAAAACAAGGTATGTCACTCTCAGAACAATTAAGTTCATGGACTTAATTGTCAGACCCTGTGTACACTGTTGTTGTTGTTAGGTGCCATCAAGTTGGTTCCAACTCACAGAGACCCTGAACAACAGAATGAAACACTGCTCAGTTTTGTGCCCACAATCATTCTTATGCTTAAGCCCATTGTTGTGGTTACTGTGTCAATCCATCTCAGGGAGGGTCTTCTTTTCCTCTGACCCTTGACTCTACCAAGCATGATGGCTAGGGACTGATATTTTCTGACATGTGGCCAAAATGTGTAAGACACAGTCTTGCTATCTTTGCTTGCAAGGAACACTCTGGTTGTGCTTCTTTAAGAACAGACCTGTTGGTTCTTTTGGCGGTCCACAGTACATTCAACATTTTTCTCCAACATCACAATTCCAAGGTATCAGTTTTTCTTCTGTCTTATTTGTTCATTCATTTGCATGTGATGCAACTGAAAATTTCATGGCTGGGTCAGGTGTACCTTAATCTTCAAGGTGACATCTTTACTTTTCAGTACTGAAAAGAGGCCCTTAGTAACAGATTTTCCCAATGCAATGCATTTTTTGATTTCTTGATGGTTGCTTCCATGGGCACTGATTGTGGACCCAAGCAAAATGAAATCCTTGACAACCTCAGTCCTTTCTCCATTTATCATAAAGTTGCTTACTGGTCCAGTTGTGAGGATTTTTGTTTTCCTGATGTTGAAGTGCAATCCATACTGAAGGCTGTGGTCCTTGATTTGTCATCAGTATATGTTTCAAATTTTCATCTCTTTCCAGCAAGTAAAGGGTTGTCATCTGCATAACACAGGTTGTGAACGAGTCATCCTCCAATCCTGATGTCTTGTTGTTCTTTGTATAAGCCAGCTTCTTGGATTATTTGCTTGGTGTACAGATTGAAAAGGTATGATGAAAGTATACAACCCTGATACACACCTTTCCTGACTTTAAACCATACAGTTTCCCCTTGTTCTGTTTCTATGATTCACTCTTGCTGCATAAAATTCCTTCAGAGCACAATTAAGGGCTCTGGAATTCCCACTCTCCACAATGTTAGCCATAGTTTATTATGATCCACATGGTTGAATGTCTTTGCATTGTCAATGAAACACAGGTAAACATCTTTCTGGTATTCTATACTTTCAGTCAATATCCATCTGACATCAGCAATGACATCCATAGTTTCACATCCTCTTCTGAATCTAGCTTGAATTTCCGGTAGTTCCTTGTCAATATACTGTTGCAGTCACTTTTGAATGATCTTGAGCAAAATTGCACTTGTGTGTAGTATTAATGATATTGTTCAGCAATTTCAGCATTTGATTGGATCACCTGTCTTTGGAGTGGGCATAGATGTGGACCTCTTCCAGTCAGCTGGCTAGGTAGCTGTCCTTCAAATTTCTTGTCATTGATGAGTGAGCACAGTCAGCACTACGTCTGTTTATTGAAATATCTCAATTGATATTCCACCAATTCCTGGAGCCTTGTTTTTTGCCAATGACTTCAATGCTGCTTTGACGTCTTCCTTCAATACCATTGGTTATTGATGTTCAAATAGGGAAACATCAACCAGTTCTTTCTGGTATAATGACTGTGTATTCCTTCCAACTGCTTTTGGTGCCCCCTGAGTAGTTTAATGGTTTCCCTGTAGAATCCTTCACTATTGCAACTCAAAGCTTGAATTTTTCTTCAATTCTTTCAGCGTGAGAAATGCAGAGCATGTTCTTCACTTCTAATTTTCCATTTCCAGCTTTTTGCACATGTCGTTATAATACTTTGTTTGGTCTTCTCAAGCTGCTCTTTAAAATCTTCTGTTAAGGTCTTTTAGTTTGTCGTTCCTTTTGCTGTAGCTGTTCAACATTAAAGAGCAAGTTTCAGAGTCTCTTCTAACATCTAATTTGCTCTATTCTTTCTTTCTTGTCTTTTTAGTGACCTCTTGCTCTCTTCATGGATGGTGTCTTTGATGTCATTCCACAATTTGTCTGGTCTTCACAGTTGATATCTATAGCTTTTAGGCTCTATGACATCAAGAAGAAAATATAAATTATTTCTGTAATCTAAAGTTAACTATCCTACAGTTGCATGTAAATTCCCTTTCAAATTGAAGAGCATACAGTTGCCTGGGTACTGAAATGTGCTATTAAAAATGACATTGACATGACCTAAGAAAGAAGGGCTCTGAAAGGTACCTATCCATGAAGGTACGCTGTAGCTGATGAAGCTTTGGCTTGTAGATTCTTTTCATTTGTTTGTCTGTTTGTACTGTAATTTAGATGAAGATTAACAACCCAACAATCGTTAAAACAGTACACATACTGTTTTCTAACATTCTTTAACAATGCTGCAACAAGTCAATACTTTCCCTTCTCAGCCTTGGGTTCCCTAATATCAGCTTTCTTGTCTTCTCTTGCTTTCTAGTCCATGCCCTGGACTGGCACATTCCTTTAGTCTGGTTTTGTTTTACGAGTCTGTCCAATCTTTGGCTGAAGTGTGAACCTGAGGAGTGACTTCTTTACTGAGTCGAAAGGGCATCCAGGGTCATACTGTTGGGGTTTCTCCAATCTGTGTCAGACAAAAGAGTCTGGTTTTTCTTTTTGAGTTAGAATTTTGTTGTACATTTTCCTCCAGCTCTGTCCAAACTCTCTATTGTGGTCGCTGTCAGAGCAGTCAGTGGTAGTAGTTGGATACTATCTAGTTGTATTGGTGTGAGTCTGGTGGATACCATTGCCATGTGGTCCATTAGTCCTTTGGACTAATCTTTCTCTTTTAACTTTAGTTTTCTTTATTCTTCTTTGCTTCCAAAATGGTGAGATCAGTAAACTATCCTAGATGACTGCACACAGGCTTTTAAGATCTCAAACATCACTCACCAAAGTAGCACATGCAAAATTTTCTCTATTAACTATGCTATGCCAATTGAGCTAGATGTTCTGCAAGACCATGGTTACCACAGCCCACAGCCCAGCAATTCAGTTTCTCCAGTAGTTTGGCTGTGTCCATGGAGCTTCTATGACCTTACCGGTTGCAAGTTGTGCCAGCTTCCCCAGTGGTATATACTGTCTTACTCTTCACCTAAATTACTGTCCACTTAGAGTTTTTCCATTCCCACCTCTCCTTTCCCTAATAATGATCAAAGATTGTTTCTTTTGGTTGTAGACCTTCTCTTGAGTTTTTACTGTTGTAATCTCGTACAATGTTTGTCCTTTTGAGATTGACTTATTTTACTCAACACAATGCCCTCCAATTTCCTCTATGTTATAAGATGCTTCACATATTCATCATTGTTCTTTATTGTTATGTAATATTCCATTGTGTGTATGTGCCACAGTTTGTTTATACATTCATCAGTTGAAGGCATCTAGGTTATTTCCAAATTGTGCTGTTGTGAACAATGCTGCAGTGAACAAAGTTGTTCATGGCTCTTATTTCTTTAGAATATATTCCTAAGAGTGGGATTGTTGGATAACATGAGGTCTGACAATGAAGTCTGTGAACTTAATTGTTCTAAGTGCTACACACCTTATTACTGAATATCACCATGATCACCTTTGATGTACTCTTCTTGGGAAGTTACGCACTGACGGACTCCAGCAACTTATCCACCCTTCAAAGCAATTTTGGAAATCTTTCTGAATTGGCCATTGAGTACAGTGGCACATGTCAAGTTTGCATACTTAATTGTATAGTTGTGTGTCAGGAAGTTTTTAGCCAGTAAACAAATAACTGTGTTGGAACACCCTCCTTACTCACCTGATCTGGCCCTTAATGAATTTTTCTTTACTGAATGACAAATGGAATAGCAAAAGGAAGATATTTGGGTAACATTCAGGACATCAAAGGTAATATGATCACATCCCTGATGGCCATTCCAGTAGAAAAGTTCCAAAATTGCTTTTAAGGGTGGACTGTATGCTGGCATTGGTGCATAGCTTACCAAAGGGAGTACTGTGAAGGTTACCATAGTGATATTCAGCAATGAGTTATGTAGCACTTTTTTAGTATAAGTATGTGAACTGATGCCTTTGAATTGTAGTGTTGGAGAAAAATGTTGCTTGTGCTATAGACCACAAAAGAACAAACAGGTCTGTCCTGGAAGAAGTACAACCACAGTGCTCCTTGGGAGTAAAGACGGAAAGACCGCATCTTACATACTTTGAACATGTTGTCAGGAAGGGTCAGTCCTTGGAGAAAGCCATCATGCTTGGTAGAATCAAGAGTCAGGGAAAAAGAGGAGGACTAGGCAGTGGAATTCAGCAGAAGGTCAAAAAGTAATGCAATACAATCATGCAGGACTCATACTAGGTATGAAATGTAGGTTCCACATTAGAAAGTCAATCAATTTAATCCAACACATACATAAAAGGAAAGAAAAGTATTACAAATTCAGAGAAGGCACTTGAGAATTTTTGTATCTTTATTCCTGAGAGACACTAGTCTGTAATTTTCTTTTTTATATCATTTTGTGTTAGTTTGGGTAGGTAGTGTGTTTCTAGAAATTCAATCATTTTCTCTAGATTTTCAAATTTGTTCAAATATAATTATTCACAATACTATGTTATGATCCTTCCTATTTTAGTTGGGTCTGTTGTAATGTCTTACATGTCATTTCTTATTTGGGTTATTTGAGACCTCTCTTGTTTTTCACTTGTCAGTTTGGCCAGTGGTTTGTCAATTTTATTGACCTTTCCAAAGAACCAATTTTTGCTTTTGTGTATACTTTCTATTATTATACTGTTGTCTATTTCATTTATTTTTTCTCAACTTTTTATTGTTTCTTTTCTTCTAGTCACTTTGGGCTTCTTTTGCTGTTCTCTATTTGTTCAAGTTGTGTAGCTAATGTTTTGGTTTTGTCTCTTCTTTTTTTGATATGTGCATATTGCTATAAATTGACCTCTGAGGACTGCCTTTGCTGTTTACTATACCCTTTGGTGTGATGCTTTTTCATTTTCATTTGATTGTAGGAATTTTTTGATTCCATCTTTGATTGTTTTTAGGTGCTGTTGTGTCAGTTCCAACTCATAGCAACTCTATGTACAACAGAATGAAACACTGCCTGGTCCTGTGCCATGCCAACAATCTTTTTTTATGCTTAAGCCCATTGCTGCTGCCACTGTGTTAATTCATCTTGCCAAGAGTCTTCCTCTTTTTCGCTGATTCTCTGCTCTGCTAGGCATAATGTCCTTCTCCGGGAACTGATCCCTCATGACAACATTTCCGAAATATGTGAGACAGTCTCACTAGCTTTGCTTCCGAGGAGCACTCTGGTTGTGCCTCTTCCAAAACAGATGTTTGTTCTTTTGGCAGTCCGTGGTACATCAATATACTTCTCCAACACCACAATTCAAAGACATCGGTTCTTCTTCTGCCTTCCTTGTTCACTGTCCAGTTTTCACATGCATATGATGTAATTGAAAATACCACGGCTTGTGTCAACGCACTTTAGTCTTCAAGGTGACGTCTTTACTTTTCAGTACTTGAAAGAGGTCCTTGGAAGCAGATTTTCCCAGTGCAATGTGTCTTTAGATTTTTTCAATGCTGCTTCTAAGGGCATTCACTGTGGACCCAAGTAAAATGAAATCCTTGAGAACCTCAGTCCTTTCTGCATTTATCATAGTGTTGCTTACTGTTCCAGTTGTGAGAATTTTTGTTTTCATGATTTTGAGGTGTAATCTATACTGATGCCTGTGGTCTTTGATCTTCATCAGTAAGTGTTTCAAATCCTCTTCACTTCTAGCAAGTGGTGTCATTTGCATAATGCAGGTTGATAATGAATCATCCTGCTATCCTGATGCCTCATTCTTTGTATAATCCAGCTTCTTGAATTGTTTGCTCAGCATACAGAGTGTAAAGGTATCATGAAAGAATATTACCCTGATGCACACCTTTCCTGACTTTAAACCATACAGTGTTCCCTTGTTCTGTTCACATGATTGCCTTTTGATATATGTACAGATTCCTTAAGAGCACAATTAAGTATTCTAGAATTTCCATTCTCTGCAATGTTAGCCATAATTATCCAGTAGTTTATAAGCAGGCTATGATTCAGTTTCCATGTAACTAATTTTGTTTTTTTCCCCTTATTCTCTCTGTTGTTAATTTCTACTTTGATGGTGCTATGGTCTAGAAGATACTTTGTATTATGTCAATTTTTGGATTTTATTTAGGATTTCTCTGTGGACTCGGTTGTGACCTGTTCTGGAGAAAACACTGTATGTGTGTTGGAAAAGAATGTATACATCAAAGCTATTGGCTGGAATGTTTTATATATGTCTATGATATCAAGTTCACTGACTGTGCCTTTCAGGTTCTCTGAATCTTTGTTGAGTTTGTATGTGTTGTATCTTTACTATAGAATGATGTGTTGAAGTTTCCTACCATTTTAGTGGAACTGCAGTTTCTCTTTTCTGTGTTGTTACAGTTTGTTTCATGTAATTTGGAACCCTGTCATTGTGTGCATAGAAGATTTTAGGGTTGGTCCTCATGATGGTTCTTCTCTGTAATCATTATACAGTCCCCTTGGTCGCCATGAGTCGGATCCGACTCGACAGCATTTGGCTGGCTCTTTGTCTTTTGGAGTGGATTTAGTTTTAAAGTCTATTTAATCTTAAATTAGCATTGCCATTCCTACACTTTTTTGGTAGCACTTTGCTTAATACATACTTTTCCATCCTTTGATTTGTAATGAATTTATGTCTCAAATAATGGATCTTGCTTTTTTAAAAGCAGTTTTTGTCACTCTCCATCCCTTTATGGGTATATTTAGGCCAGTTCCATTCAGCATAATTAGTTATATATGTAAGCTGACTGCTGTCATTTTGTACTACTTCATTTTTGTGGTGTTGCCATTTTCTTTGTTCCTTTTAGTCTTCTGTGTTGAATTACTTTGGTCTGTAGATTTCTTTTGCTTTTGTAGATCTTGTTTTTATTATTTTTTTATGTTTTTCTTCTGTATTTTGATGAGTAGTTTTGTTAACTTTATTTCACTGTGGTTATCTTGAAACTTCCTATGTTTGAACCAGTCCATCTTAGTATTCCCTTGTTAATACCACTCTGTTAAAATGTTCTATACTTAAATCATTTATTCCTTCTTTTATTGTTCTGATGTTGTCATTTACAGAATAATCTTTCTGGTCTCTGTTGCAAATATTTTGGTTTTAGACAGTCCTTGAGAGTTTATTTCCTTGGCTTGTATCTGGCTGGCACAATCTTGCATCCTAGTTTCAGGCTGTGATCTGATGCTAATTGTTCTTGGAACCAAATACTACCATTAGTAATTCTTGTAAGTTTAGTTTGTTTTTACATATTCTGTTTATTTTTATTTAGCTGTAAACGTCCTAATTTCACCATTGTTTGAATAAGAATTTTTCAGGATATGTTATTCTTGGCTGATAATCTTTTTTCTTTCAAGGCTTTGTGTATATCATCTTATTGCCTTCTTGCCTGCATGGTTTCTGCCAAATAATCAGAGCATAGTATTAGTGTTTCTGTCATGCATGTGAGTTTTAATTTTTCTTCAGCCACTCTCAGAATTTTGTATTTGTCTTTGCTTTTGCCTTTATTGAGTGTCATGGATTGAATTATGTCCCCCCAAATATATGTGTATCTAATTGGCTGCACCATGATTTCTGATATTATATGGTTGTCCACCATTTTCTCATTTAATGGTATTTTCTTTATGTTGCAAATTCTATCAATAGTATTTAATAAGATGAATTAGCAATAGTAAGATTGATGAGGTGTACAAGATTGGATAGTGTCTTAAGCATCTCTCTTTTGATACAAAAAAACAAAAAACATTTTCATTTTTATGTAATAAAAAATAATTTAAAAAACACAGAGAAGCAAGGCAGGGCTAAAATGATTGAGTAGCCAGAGCTTTCCTTTGACCACTCTAACAACAAAGACCTAGAAAAACAACCTAACAGATTAAATAGAACATTCTATGAGCCCCGAAGACCAAGGCAAAAGTCTAGAGAAGGAGCTAGCCAATAGAGAAGAGAGAGTGGGTGCAGAGTCACCCAGACAAGACAGGATGGGCCACCAGGAGTTCACACTCCACAGAAGTGCAGAGAACAATTCTACATTTGGAGATTGTACTTCTCAGTGAAGAAGCCAATCTTCAGGCAGACATGCCTACAGAATTTCAGCATTCCTGCATTGGAACACCAAAAGACAACTTCTTCCAAACATGTATGGATCAAAACTTTTCCTTGGGGCACAATCTCTCTCCTTACCTTCAATGCTCCCCCCATTTTTCTCTATGCTGTTCCAGACACTGGATTCTCATGTGCTACCTGAAGTGGCAGGTGAGTAGCTTAATAAAATTAAAAAACAGAGAGAGAGAGAGAAAGTCTGCTGGAAACTCTATCTCTGACAATGCAGGTAGAGTCAGAGCCAGAAACTCATTTCCACTGCCCACTTACCTTTCTCAGTACAGGCTGCCTCCCTTTCTCTTTCTTGGCACATGGGTGCTGGATCTCTGCCTCTCACAGCACATGTAGCCAGCAACCTGAGCCCACACTAATCAACATTCCCCTACAGAGGCTTCACAATTATGGACCAACTAACTAGGTGTCCAGGCTGAAAACACATAAGAAAAGTAAGTGGATGCTGAGGCCTCCATGCCTAGCCACAGCTCTAACCACCTGGTGACAGGGTTTTGGAATCTGTGTTCCAAGTAACAAAACAGAGAACTAGATTACTCTAGTTGGACATTAAAAAAAAAGATCAGAACTCAATCATAAAAATTGAAATTGAATAAAACAATTTTCTGATGCCTCAGAGGCAACATTCTATGTCAAGTCATTTGAAAAAGCATACCTCCCTGGCTTCAGAAAACTCCCAAAATGAAGAATTAAATAATTTTCCAGGCAAAGAGCACTACCTGCATTATCAGAGATAGAATACAAAATAAGAAAGAGTAATTTTCAGAGACCTAATAGACATCAGGAAGGAAATTAGACAAACTTTAACAGAGCATACTGTCATGGATTGCATTGCGTCCCCCTATGATTTGACTTGGCTATGAGTTCCAACACCGTGCAATTCCTCCTGTGTGTTGTGAATCCTGCCTCTGTGATATTGATGATGAGAACGGGCAGCAGTTGTGCTGGTGGGGCTGGACTCAAGTTACCAGCTGTAAGATACGAGGGAGAGAAGTGGACAGAGTAAATTGGAAACTTCATACCACCAAGACCTAGAGCAGACCATGTCCTTTGGATGTGAGGTTACTGTGCTGAGATGCTCTCCTGGAATTTGGACTCGGCCTACTGGACTGTGACAATTTCTCCTGTTGAATGGATCTATAACTCATAAATGGATTTGTGGCTTACCGGACTGTGTCAGTAAACTTTCTCTCTGTGAAACCATTCCCTCATGGTATTTTCTGTTATAGCAGTACTAGGTGACTAAAGGACCTACTGAAAACTTAAAGCAGGCTTCAAGAAATACTTGAGAAACCATGATCTGAAATTCAACGCATTAACAATAAAAGTAGAAAATCAGACAATACAACAGAAAGTCAAATTTGTAGAATTCAGGCAACAGAATGCAGAATTAGTGAAACTGAAGATAAAACAACAGACACCAAAATATTTGAGAAAAAATCAGATTAAAGAATTTTTCAAAATGAGGAATCAGTGAGAATTATGTAGAACTCTATCTCTTGGCTTGGCATCAAAAGGAATAATTTACAATAGATTACAGTTCCAGAATGGGGGGGGTGAGATAACAGAAAACACTAGAGAATTTTTGAAGATATGCAGACAGAAAACATCCCTGTCATTATGAAAGATGAGACTATAACTATCCAAGATGCTCATCTAACTCTGTACGAGGTGGATTCCAAAAGAAAGACACCAACGCACATTGTTATCAAACATAACAAAGCTAAAGACAAAGAGAGCCTTTAAATGCAAAAAGGCTTAAACCAAAAATAACAAAAAGCAGAGTCTCTAAGATTGAGATCTGATTACTCTGGTGAAACGATGGTGGCACAAAGGCAACGGGACCACATATGCAAAGCCCAGAAGGGAAAACCTGTCAACCAAGAATTATATGTCCTAAAAAATTGGCAAAATTAGGACATTCCCAGATAAACAGAATTTTAGAGAATTTGCAAAAATGAAGCCAAAATTACAAGAAACACTGAACATAACAACAAGATCAGACATGTAATCAAGGATACAAGGAAGGACAGAACATCCAGATATCAACATGAATAGCCAAGGCCAAGTGCCTTCGAGTCGGATCCAACATGAATAGGGAATCTACAAAAATAAATCAAAGCTAAAACACTAAAAATAGGGTAACAAAACTCTCAGTATGTAAGTGATGAAAGCATTATACCATAGGAGGCACAAATTAATGTATACAAGATCTTTCAGACGGAGAGGAAGTAAAGCCAATACAAAGATATTAAAGACCTATGCAAACTTAGAACATTAGGGATAAATGTAAAGATAACCACAAAGAAAATCAGCAATCCTACACATCAAAGCAAGAAACAACAAATTAAGATGTTGTGACAGATTTAAAACCAACAACAGCAAAAAAGGTGAAAAGGAAATCCATAAAGCAAAATGACTAGGCACAGAAAATTAAGTGGAACAAATAATCTGTCAACAACTGATCAAAAAGGGTATCAAAATTACAACACTAAATTCATCCATATCAATACTTACATTGAATATAAAGAGTTAAATGCACCAATAAAGAAACAAGAGTTGCAGAATGGATTTTGAAAAAGTGTGATCTATCTATACACTTACAAGGGACACACCTTAGACTAACAAGCTGAAACTTACAGGATAGGAAAATATATATCAAGATAACAACATTCTAAAAATAGCAGGACTGGCAATATTAATTTCCGACAAAATAAACTTTACAGTAAAATTTACCAAAGTGGACAAGGAAGGTCACTATATACCAACTAAAGGTTCACTATATCTGGAGAACGTAACTGTATTATGCACCCAATGACAGAGCTTTTGAATATATCAGACAAAATTTAACATCATTGAAAAGTGAGAGAGACAGCTCCACAATAATGGTAGGAGAATCTACCACATCACTTGCAGCAATGGACAGAACATCTAAAAAGAGGCTGGAAAAAGTCACGTAAGATCTGAATGCCACAATCAACCATATACAGAACATTCCACCCCACAACAGACATGTACACCTTCTTTTCCAGTGCAGAAAGAACATTTGCCAGAACAGATCACATATTAGGCCATAAAGAGAGTCTTAACAAAATTCAAAGCACTGAAATATTACAAAGCATCTTCCCAGACTATAATGCCATAAAAGTAGAAATACATAACAGAAAAAGCAAGGGTAAAAAAAATCAAATGCATAGAAACTGAACACCTTGCTCAAAAAATTCTGGGTTATAGAAGAAATCAAGGACAGAATAAAGAAATTCATAGAATCAAATGAGAATGAAAACATCTTACCAAATCCTATAGGACACAGCAAAAGCTGTTTTCAAAGTTCACTTTATCAAATAAATGTGCACATCCAGAAAGAATGAAGGGCCCAAATCAAGGAATTAACCATACAACTCAAACAAGTAGAAAGAGACCAACAAAATAACCTCCCAAGTACCAGAAGAAAATAAATAATAAGAATTAGAGCAAAAATAAATGAAAAAGAGAGGAGAAAGGCCACTGGAATGGTTAATAAGACCAAAAGCTGGTTTTTGGAGATCAGCAAAATCATCAAACCACTCACCAAACTGACAAAAGAAAAACAGAAGAGCAAACAAATAGCTCAGATAACAAATGAGATGGGCAATATCGCTAAAGATCCAACTGAAATTTAAAAAATCATAGCAGGATACTATGACGAATTGTACTGTAAGAAATTTGAAAACCCAGAGGTAATGGATAAATTTCTAGAAACATATCACCTACCAAACTAACACAACCAAAAGTAGAACAATTAATAAACTATTCACAGAAGAGATTGGAAGAATAGTTAAAAGTCCTGACCCAAAAGTCCTGGCCCAGATAGCTTCACCACAGAATTCTGCCAAACTTTTAGAGAAAAATTAACACCACTACTACTGAAGGTATTTCACAACATAAAAAAGGAGAGAACACTCCCAAATTCATTCCAGGAACCTAACACACTGGGTAGAGTTAGCACAAAAAAGGAAAATTACAGACCAATATCTCTCATGAATCTATACGCAAAAATCATCAACAAAATTCTAGCCAATAGAATTCAACAACTTATCAAGAAAATAACTCACAACAACCAAGCAGAATCTATATCAGGGATGCATGCATGGTTCAATATTAGAGAAATAATCTAATCCACCACGTAAATAAAACAAAGGAACCACTTATTTTTATTAACTGATGCAGAAAAAGCATTTGACAAATTCCAACACCCATTCATGTTAAAACTCATAGGAATTTAGGGATAGAAGGGAAGTTCCTCAACATTATAAGGGGCATTACGCAAAGTCAACATCCTACATCATTCTAAATGGAAAGAGACTGAAAGTATTCCCCTTGAAAATGGGAACCAAAGATGTCCACTGTCACCATTTTTATTCAACATTGTGCAGGAGGTTCTAGCCAATACAATTAGACAAGATAAAGAAATAGAAGTCTTCCACACTGGTGAGGAAGAAGCAAAAATATCTCTATTTTCAAATGATATGGTCTTATACACGGAAAACCCCAAAGAATCCACAAAGAAATTACTGGAACTAATAGAGTATCAGGATATAGTATAAATAAATCAGTTGTATTCATTTGCACTAACACAGAGATTATCAAAGAGGAAGCCACCAAATAAATATCATTCATAATTGACCCAAGAAGAAGAAATCTAACCAGAGATGTCAAACACCTATACAAAGAAAATTATAAGATCCTACTGCAAGACACCAAAAGACACCTACATAAACGGGGAAACCTACCTTGCTTATGGATAGGAAGACTTGACATCGTGAAAATGCCTATTCATCCTCAAGCAATCTACAGATACAGTGCAATCCCAACACAAATTCCAATGGTATTTTTTAATGAGATACTGAAACAAATCACCAACTTCACATGGAAAAGGAAGAAGCTCTGCATAAATAAAGCTTTACTGAGGAAAAAAATGAAGTGGGAGACCTCGCATTACCTGACTTCAGAACCAATTACACTACCACAGTAGTCAAAACAGCCTGGTACAGTACAAAAAACAGTAACGTAGATCAATGGAACTGAATAGAGAATCCAAATATAACACTATCCGCTGATGAGCAGCTGATATTTCACAAAGGCCTGAAGTCCCAACAAAAAGTGTTGGTGGTATTGGATATCACTTTGTAAAAAATTAAACAAGACACATGTCTCACACCATGCACTAAAACTAAATCAAAATGGACTAGAGATCTAAATATAAAATCTAAAACAACAAAGATTATTGAAGAAAAGAATTGAATCAAAGTTGGAAGCCCTAATATGCATCATAAACTGGCTACAAAATACTATGAACAATGCATAAACATCAGGAGGGAAAATAGATAAGTAGGAGCTTCTGAAAATGAAGCAGTTATGCTCATCCAAAGACTTCATCAAGGGAGTAAAAAGACTACCTACAGACTTGGGGGAGGGGGAATGGAATGGCAACCATGAATCTGATTGGTGTCTAATTTCAATAATCCATAAGGTGCTTCAAAAACTTCAACAACAAAAAGACAAATAATCTAATTAAAAAATGGGCAAAGCTGATGAACAGTTACTTCATGAAACAGTGCTTCCAAGATCCTGACTGATACATGAGGAAGTTGTTGGCAATCATTAGCTGCTAGGGAAATCCAAATCAAAACTAATACAATCAGATACCATTTGACTCCATTGAGGCTGGCATTAATCCAGAAAACATCAAAAGACAAATCTTGGCAAGACTGTGGAGAGACTAGAACTCTTCTACCTAGCTGGTGGGAATGTAAAATGGTACAACCACTTTGGAAATTGATTTGGCACTTTCTTAAAAAACTAAAAATAGAAATACCATATGGTCCAGCAATCCCACAGCTTGAAATACATCCTACAGAAATAAGGGTGGTCACATAAACATATATACACATATCACTGTTTTTTGCAGTACTATCCATGATAGCAAAAAGATGAGTGAATAAATAAGCCATGGTATATTCACATGACGGACTACTGTGCAATGATAAAGAACAACAGTAATCTTCAGAAACATCTAACATGGAGTCATCTGGAAGACTAGTGAAACTAGTCAGTCACAGAAGGACAAATACTGTATAAGCATATTATTATGAAGACTCAAGAAAAGGGCTAAGCACAGAAGAAAGTAATCTTTGATGATTACCAGGAAAGGCAGGGAGGGAGATGGGTATCCATAGATACGGCATTAGATAGGAATTGGGTTAAGCCAAGGAAGTGACAACACGTTGTAGAAGGGAGATCAGCACTGCTAGAGTATACCAACAGCAAAAAGATTTCTGAAATATAACCTAATGTTTCAAAGGTCAGAGTTGTAGGGGCAGGGTTCTGGGGACTATGCCTTCAGGGGATATCTAGGTCAATTGGCATAACTGTGTCGTTGTTTTTTTTTTTTTTTTTAAGAAAGTGTTATGCATACTGTTTTGGTGAATTGTGTCTGGCAAGCTGACATCTGTTGTTGTTGTTAGGTGCTGTCAAGTTAGTTCCAACTCATACTGACCCTATGAACATCAGAACAAAACACTGCCTGGTCTTTCACCATGTCCACACTGTTCTTATGCTTAGGCCCATTGTTGCAGCCACTGTGTTAATCCATCTCGTTGAGGGTCTTCCTCTTTTTTGGCTTACCCTCCACTCTACCAAGCATGATGTCCTTCTTCAGGGACCAATCTTTCTTGACAACATGTCCAAAGCATGTAAAACACAGTCTTGACATCTTTGCTTCCAAGGAGCACTCTGGCTGTATTTCCTCAAGAGTAGATCTGTTGGTTCCTTTGACAGTCCATGGTACATCCAACAGTCTTCTCCAACACCACAATTCAAATGCATCAATCCTTCTGTCTTCTTTGTTCATTGTCCAGCTTTTGTATGCATATGATGTGACTGAAAATACCACAGCTTGGGTCAGGCACACCTTAGTCTTCAAGGTGACATCTTTACCTTTGAATACTTTAAATACTTTAAAGAAGTCATTTGCAGCAGATCTTCCCAGACATCTAAGAAGTATAAAATGTTCCCAATCTACTTGGAACAGAGGAGAGTGAAGGACATCAAAGGCAAGAGGAAACTATGAACCCAAGAGGCATAAGGGGCCATATGTCCCAGAGACTACATTATCATGATACTAGAAGCAGAAGGTACCTGGCCACCAACAATGACATGGGACACAATGTAGACTCCCTGATAATAGGAGAAAAATTGGGGTGCAGATCTGGAATTTTATTGAAAGACCAGACTTGACGGTCCAGCATCCCGGAGGTTCTCCTGAGAATATGGCCTCTAAACTCACTGGTAGCCCGGAGCTGAAACCAGTACCAAAGGAAACTCTTTACAGAAAAATTGGACTGGACTATAGGACATGAGATGCTTGGAACAGCTCCTCCATAAAAAGGAGTTGGGACAGTGAAGAGGAGGAAACAGGAGTTGGTTGAATGAATACTGGAAGTACAGTATGGAAAGGAGAAATGTGCTGTCACAGAGTTGGGAGAGCAGCTAGAGTTACACAGAGATGTGTGTACGGGACTATGTGGCAAATTGACAGGGATTGTAAACTATCATTTAATGACAATTTAAAAACACACACTGGAAACCAGTAGCCAAGAGGTTAGTAGTTAAGCATGTTAACTATTTGTACTAACAATGGCTTAAAACGGTTAATGGAGAGGTTTCATTCACAAGTACTAAAATTTGCTAAGCATCTGTTCTGTCTTCTGTGAAATAAGATAAATAGTTCTGGCCGTGATTCTTAGCCATCCTTGTAGCCTATCGAATTAGAAACTCTGGACCTACAGACAGGTCTTTTAAAAAATCTCTTCAGGCAATTTTGATGCTTGCTAAGGTTTGAGAATGGAGACCTGTGAGCACAGCAGTTTAGAGCACTGCTGCTGACCAAAAGGTTGGCAGTTCAAATCCACCAGCCACTCCTAGGAAAGTCTATTGGGGCAGTTCTACTCAGTGCTATAAGGGTCACTGTGAGTCAGAATCAATTTGATGGCAAAAGTTTCTTATAGTCTGAGAATCATTGTTGTAAGATTTAAATTGGATAACCTAATTTTAGTTTAAGTCAGATAAGTGTCATTTATCACATACACATAGTAGCTCTGTGATTGTTAATATGAAGGATTGGGTCAGTATATTTCCTTCTAAAAAATAAACAAATACAGAAAGAAGCAAGCAGAAGGGTATGAAAGAAACACTGGGAGCAGCATGCGTCATTTGGACCTGAGGTCCCTGTGCCTGAGAGGCTCTTTGACCAGGGGAAGATTTATGGGTAGGGTCTACCTCCAGAGCTGACGAAGACAGACAGCCTTCCTCTGGAGCTGACACCCTGAATTCAGGCTCTTAACCTACTTCACTGTGAGAAAATAAATTTCTTTTCATTGAAAGCCATTCACTGTCACATTTTCTTTTATAGCAGCACTAGATGACTAAGACAGTAAATGTGATTATAATACGCAATGATGATTTTCTTTTAGGGTCTATCCTATATGGGATTTATTGAGCTTTTCATCTTTCACTACGCTAGGGAAGTCCTCTGCCAGCAATTCTTCAACTACAGTCTCTGTGTTTTCCATTTTTTTGTCTCACTGTTCTGAAACTGATTACTTACAAAGCCTTACTTTTGATTGCATCCAACATAATTTTCAATTTCTTTATCTTTCTGGGCAGTTTCCACTAGGCCATGTCTGTGCTGCATAGGGGTGTGCTGCTGAGCACATGGTTCAGCTAGGCAGGAAAGAAGGGAGAAGTTGCCATGTGTGGAACTAAGTTAGGTAAGAGAAAGAAAAGAGGGGAGAGAGAGAAATAGGTTCCAAACACAGACAGGAAAAGTGGTAAAGGAGATAACTGTTGGAGTGGAGAGATGAGAAACCACGAAATGAATAGAAACAAAAAGAAAAAATAAATAGATAAAAATTTGGGAAGAAAGAAAGAGAGAAGGAAGGAGAGAGGGAAGGAGGGCAGAAGAAGGGAAGGAAGAAAGGAATGGAGGAAGGAAGGAAGGGAGGGAGGGAGGGAGGGAGGAAGGGAAGAAGGAAGGAAGGAAGGGAGGGAGGGAAGAAGGGAAGAAGGAAGGAAGGAAGGGAGGGAGGGAAGAAGGGAAGAAGGAAGGGAGGAGGAAAGGAAGAAGGAAAGAAAGAAGGGAAGGGGAAGGGATGGAGGGGGGAGGGACGGAGGGAGGGAGGGAGGAAAGAAAATAAAGAGAGATAAAAGACTGAGAAGGTGTCTGCCAGGATGCATCCTATAGTCTGGACATAGCAGATAGAGATATTACACAGTGTCATGTATTCAAGAGAAAGGAAAAGAAGGCAAGCATGGAGAGATGAGAACTCAGAGATGAAGAAAGACAGGAAACCAAAATAAAAAAAAAAAAGGTGGAGGGGGGAGAAAGAAATAGAAATGCCTCCAGGGACCCCACTTATGTGGGAGGGAAAGTGGGACTGCAGGTCTTAAGCTGTACAGTATATCCCAGCTAGAAGGGGCTCCCAAGCCATGAAAAGTAAAAAAAAAAAACAAAAGGAAACAAAAGTTCTGAAGATTCCACCAGTGTGTTGTCACAGTTCTGGTCCAGGAGAAAAGTTTCTCTATTTAAACAATGCTTTACAGCCTTTCAAAAAGAGGCAAAGGTGGCACACAGAGTTCGGTATTTGTGAGAAAAGAGGGAGAAGTGATGGGAAGTACAGAAGAAATCAAATAGCAAAAAAGAACATCAACTACAGAGCAATGGCACTTAAGGAGCCTGGCAGTGTGGGTGGGTGAATCCAAATGTTCAGGGCTGAAAGATACTTCTCCTGGCCAAGATAGCGCAGCCAGCAGGAAACCATGAAAGCCGAGGTGGTGGAAATGGAAGTTAGGAAACTGCATATCACTGGTTATTGGGTGATCTACATCCTACTGGGAGCTCCTGAAGCTGCTCTCATATTCGCTGCCCACTGATCTCCAATATGGGCAGGGCAAATTCAAGTAGCATAGATGCTAGACTTCTTGGCCAGCTGAGCCGCTGCAGCTAGCCAGAAGGCATTGCAGGGAGAGCAATGGGGAGAGGATGGGAATGGGAAAGTTTTGGCTACCAAATGTGTTTCCTTCTGTGATTTTATGACTCTGCTTTCCTATGCTGCCTGTCTGCTGATCCCCAACAGGAGTCCAATATGGCAAATTCGTGCTGGATTAGCTGATACAGAACTTTTGCTAGTATCTTTTCTTTCTTTTTCTTCTCTGTTAGTTTCTTATTCCATTCTCTTCATTTGACAATTCTGGTTCCAGGATTGACATTTATCTCTGCTTTACTTAGATTTTTGAGTCTTTGCTGTGGGGAGACAAAGTAGTGCTTCTGTCTACAGTGCTCTGTTGCCTGGAAATCCTCTTGTGGATTGCCTTTAATTAAAGAGTATACAGATTGTTTTAATTATTTTGAATAACTGAAGATGTTCTCCTCATATTTTGTTTTTGATATTTTATGCCCAGAGGCATTGCCTGATCTAGTTAGTCCTCAGAATTGACATCAAGGTGACAGTATTTAATTTAAAAATGTCAACCCAGAAATACTTTTTAAAATTAATTTCTATATAGCATACTAGTTTGTTATTGTATGTTGGCACATGGTTAAACATAGAATTTATCTCCAACTTTAAAGTTTTTTCTTTAAGATTCCTGAAGCACAACTTAACTCACTGGGCAAATGACTATAATTATTTTCCTATTTATCCATAAAAAAGAAATACGAGAAATTCCAAAGGCTTTGTTTTGTATATAACATAAAATTTGACCATATTTAGATTTTCTTCTCAAAAGCAGACCTATCAGACTGAGATCATGTAGATTAGGAATAGCTTGCATTTCCTCCATGCAGCTCAGCTGAATAGCAGGCTCATAAATTATTTCAAGCCTTGGCAGGCTTAGAAATTCATTGCTGAGTTATTCATTTTGTTGCATTCAAGTCGTCGTTTCAAAAGCTATCATTTGTCTTATAAATCCATGATGGATTTTGTTGCTTTGTCCCGCTGGACTATTTCAAGATCACTTAGGTTCTAGCATAGGTTAATTTCATGTCAACAAAATTGTATAGTTACTAAGGTGTTGAGAAATGCCTTCACTGGCCTCTTTCCTTGTGTGTGTGTGTGTGTTTTTAAATAATCTGCAACACAGTGGTATTTTCAGTTTGCTTCACAATATAAGAAGCTTGTGCAACCAGATACTTAATTTTCATGTCTCCACAATTTCAGTTTAATTTAAAATTTAAAACAGCAAAATGTAAAAATCCAACAGTTATTTTTCAGAGGAGTTAGCAAAATATTGTGATGATACCAAGAGAATTTTAAGTGTAAAAGAAAGCTATTTCTTGTTTAAGTTATAGAGTGACCTAAAAATGAAATAAAGCAACAAGAAGAGAAAAAAAAAAATGTGTTTGTTAAAATCCTTACCAAACAGAAGGCATGAGATGTTAATTGATAGATTTTTGTAATGTTAGCCTGCTGACTCAATCAATAAAAATTTGCTGAACACTCACACTGTATATGAGTTCGGAAGATGTAGAAAAATTATTTGTGGATTTTTTTCAGGCCTCCTATGTATATTGAGTTAAAAAAAAATTATGGTTAACTTGCAATTCATTTTAACCATTGCTGCAACCCAAAACCCAAACCCACTGCCATCATGTCAATTTCTACTCTTAGTGACCCTACAGGGTTTGCAAAGCTGTAAATCTCTATAAAATCAAATTGCTACATCTTTCTCCCATGGAGCCACTGGTGGTTTTGAACCAGTGGACCTACAGCTAGCAGTCAAGTGCCTTAACCAATATAGTACCAGCGCTCTTCTATTGTTGGAAAAAAACCATAAAATGCTAGAAATAACTCATGCTGTTGTATTTTAACGTATAAAATGGGTTACTATGGTGCCTCAGATAAATGATTATCAAATATTTACTAAATATTTATTGAGCACCTACTATGTGAAGAACACCATTCCAGTCATTTAGGATTTAATCGTAAACAACGCTAAGTCATTTCCTGCCAATTTAGTGTGGCAAATGAGACTTAAGAAAGTACGTGACTATACAAAATGATTTCCATTTTCAATAATAGGATGAATTAGTTCTTTTATATTGCACCTAGAAATTATGGATAATGCATTTAAATTGTAACATTAAATATGTAATAAGTAACCATAAAACAAATTGAATAAAAACACCCAGTAGTAAGAAAGTGAAGGAGTTGAGACCAGAGATACAAGATATGCTTATAACAGCTCTACATAGTTAAAACAAATAAAAACTCATTGTTGTTGGAAGTTGATAAGGACCTTCAAAACCCCACTTTCTTTTTTATTAATGTTTTATTGTGCTTTAAGTCAAAGGTTACAATCCAAATCAATATGTCATACAAAAATTTATACCCACACTGTTACATAACTCTAGCTGCTCTCCCCACTTGATGACAACATACTCTTCCTTTCCATACTATGTTTCCTGAGTCCATTCAACCAGTTCCTGTCCCCCTCCACCCTCTCATCTCATCTCTGACCAGCAGCTGCCCAGTTAACTGTATATTGACTTAAGCCGAGAAGCACACTTAGCCAGTATCATTTTATATCCTGTACTCGAGTCCATTCTCTGTCTGAGGAGTTGGCTTCTGGAACAGTCTCAGCTCTGAGCTAACCAGGGACCGTTGCTGAGAATCCAGGGACTGTTACTTCCAGGGGCCCTCCAGTCTGTAACAGCATGAAGTCTGGTCTCCTTCTGCAAATCCATTTTTCTCCTGCTATGCCAGGAATGCTACGTTGTATTCACTATCAGGGCAGTAACTGGTGGTAACTGAGCACCATCTACTTCGTCTAATGTCATATTTATGAATCCCTGGATTGTACGGACCTTTCCGTCTCTTGAGCTCTTATTTTCCTTATGTCTTTGATATCTTTCATTCTCTTCCACTCCAGATGGATTGGAACCAATTGATCTACTTGAATGGCTAAGTAGATTGCTAGCTGCTAAGACCACAAATGTCACTTACCGAAGTGAAAACTCCACATTCTTGATCAAAGCATGGTCGAGAAAAAAATTGGCATTCTTCAAAACTATAGAGTTCTATTCACAACTTTCTCAAAATTTAGCAGAAGAACCTTTAGCATCTGTAGTGTTCTCTTCCAACATCTTCTTGGCAATCCAGGCTTCTACTAAGAAGCATCTCAAATATCTTCCAGACCTTATGTGTTAACCAATTCCGAAGTCACTGTCACATTTTCAGATAGTTGTTACAGCAGCACTCCACTTCCTGGAACCAACATCTGTATTTGTTGCCTAATGCTACCAATACAAATTAACACAAACTGGGTGACTTAAATCAACAGAAATTTATTCTTTCATAGTTTGGGTACTAGAAGTTCAAAATTAAGATGCCAATAAGGTTGGTTCCTTCTGAGGGGCCCTAAAGATGAGACTTTCCCATTACTATCTATAGGTTCTGGTAGATTCCCACAATCCTTGGAGATTCCTGTCTTGTAATTGCATCTTTACAGTCTCTGCTTCTTGCTGTTGCATGGTATTCTTCCCTGTGCATGTGTGCATAAGTGTGCCTGTCTGTCTATCTCTATGTCTTTTTTCTCTTCTTATATAGACACAGATTGTCATGGATTGAATTGTGTCCCCCACAAAATTTGTGTAGCCATGTGGCTGGGCCATGAATCCCTATAGTCTATGATTGTCTTCCATTTTGTGCTTTTGCTATACTGTACGTTAAAGGATTAGGCTGGGACTGTAAATCCCTTTATAGGATTACCTTCCTGCTCCACTGCAAAGGGAGTTTCCCTGGAGTATGGCGTGCCTACCCTTAATTCTTTAGTCTTACAAGAGATAAAAGTTAGGAGAAGCAAGTGGAAAATTGGAATCTACACACCATCAAGAAAGCAGCACTGGGAGAAGAGTGTGTCCTTCAGACCTGAGGTTCCTGCACCAAGATGCTCCCTCAACAAGGACTGATGCATTACAGGACTTTCCTCCAGAGTTGACAAGGCGGAAACCTTCCCCTGGAGTGGACATCCTGAATTTGGACTCATAGCCTACCGGACTGAGTAATAATAAACCTTCCTTTGTTAAAGCCATCCACTCTGTGGTATTTCTGTTAGAGCAACACTAGTTGACTAAAACACAGATCATATTGGATTAGGGCACATCCTACTCCAGTATAACCTCCTGCTAAAGTGTTAACTAATTATATCTGCCAAGAAGCTATGTCCAAATAAAGTCACATGCACAAGTACTGGGAGGTAGAACTTAAACATATTGGGGGGAGCAAAAATCAACTTATTGTAATTCCCCCATTATCTTTTCACTGGCTATACAATCTTTAGTGATGTCACCTCTCATCCAGGATATTTGTAATTTGTTATCTCTTTTTTCCCCTGATCAAACTGCGTAGAGATTAATAATTTTTTTTGATCTTCTCAAGGAAGAAACGTTTTGCTTCTTTGATTTTCTGTATATTATTTTCCATTTTCTATTTCGTTGATTTCCACTTTGACCTTTATTATTGTCTTTCTTCCCTTTAATTGTGTTTGGTATTCTCATTTTTATCTAGTTTCTAAAGTTAGGGGCTTGTATCACTTATTCAAGTTACTTATTTTTTCTTCCTCTTTTTTTTTCTAATATGAGACTTTAATGTTACAAATATTTCTCCAAACATTTTAGTAGTATTTCACAAATTTTGGTATGTTATGTTTCAGTTTTATTCTGTCCAAAATACTTTGTGATTTCCTTTGGCTTATTCCTTAACCCATAGTTATTTGAAAGTGTTTTATTATTTCCAAATATGTGAGAGTATTCCTGAAATCTCTTGGTTGTTTATTTTTTAATTTAATTCCATTGTAATTAAAGAATGCATTCTGTGTGACTGAAATACTTTTGATTGTACTGACTTGCCTTATTCCACAAAGTATGGCCTACCTTAATAAGTGTTTATTACAAACTGACTTGTGTCCCCAAAAAGTATGCATATCAATTTGACGAGGCCATGATTTCCAGCACTGTCTGGACATGACTGTCCATCGTTTTGTGGTTTTCCTGTGTCTTGCAAATCCTATATCTAAAATGTTAATGAGATGAGATCAGGAGTGGTTATGTCAGTGAGGCAGGACTTAATATACAAGATTATATTGTGCCTTAAATCAATTTCTTTTGAGATATGAAAGGGAAGCTAGCAGAGAGACAGGAACTTCACATCAGGAAAACAAAAAGAGTAAAACAAGTTATTACTATTAAGAATGAAAGAGAATATACTTCACTACGGATCCTGCAGGCATTAAACAGAGAATAATGGAATATTATTAACAATCTGATGCCACATAGGATGTGTGGGTTTACCCAGAACCTGTAAAGGATGCCTAGTCCATGTATAGAGTGTTCCATTTCACTTTCATCAGGTTGTAAAGGTTTTTTGTTTGTTTGTTTGCTTTTTCTCAATGCCATAAACATGTTTATGTGAAGCTTATTTAAGTAAAAACTTAAAAAGAAAGGGAGGATAAAGGTAAAATTGTAAATATGTGAAAATTATAAATGGTGGTTCATAAATAAGAGAAAACCTAAGGAGACACTGGGAAGAATCTAGGCTAAGACTACCGGACAAGAGAAACCTTAGATCATCACATTTTTGTATGAATGTCCTGTATTAACCTCCAAACACCAGTCTCCTCACAGCCTCTGAAAATGCTGCGCAGAGATTGTGGGATGACATGAACTTCCTTGTAGACCAGAGGAAGACAACTCTGGTAGCAGACATCACTGATGGACTGGTTGGATGTCAGAGGCAGAGAAATACTACCGATTCTGATAAACTTATATATGACTTTGCTCCTGTTTCTCCCCAGTAACTCACTCCCAGCTTAGCTCATTGAGAGTAATAAGTGCAATTGTTACACTAACCCAGAATGCAGGGGTTAGCGTTTCTCATAACATTGCCCACATTTGCAACCTATAGAGTTCACATTTAACCAGGCTGTTTTAGTCATCTAGTGCTCTATAACAAAAATGCCAAGAATGGATGACTTAGAAAGAAAAAGTTTATTCTTACCCAGCCCAGTAGGCTACAAGTCCAAATTCAGAACGTCCAATTCAGAGGAACGGCTTTTCCCCTGTTGGCTCTGGAGGAAGATGCTTGTGTTTCATCATGGTCAGGGACCGTCTTGGCACAGGAACCTCAGGTCTGAAGGATGTGCTCTTCTCCCAGTGCTGCTTTCTTGATGGTGTCAGATTCCCAGCTCTCAGCATGCTTCCTCTGCTGCTGCCACTGGTCCTCTGCTGTTCATTCCTTACCATCTGCACCCTTGCTGGTGTAAACAGTTCCCTTCAGTTCCTTATGAGTCCTCCATCCATTCACAGTTTCAAAACTGCTTCCACAACAGGGGGAAAGCCCTTCCTCTGGATTGGACATTCTGAATTTGGACTCGTAGCCTACTGGACTGGGTAAGAATAAACTTTTCCTTTCTAAGTCATCCATTCTTGGTATTTCTGTTAAAGCGGCACCAGATGACTAAAACAGCATGGTTAAATGTGAACTCTATAGGTTGCAAATGTAGGCATATTTTAGGTATTTGTTAGAGCAGCACCACGCTCTCCTGGTACCAAACCGTCTTAGACTGCATTTTCTGGGGAAGCAAAACCAGTAACACATATACATACAAGGAAGATTTACATAAAGGAAACAGCTCACACAGTTGTAGAAGCTGAATGTCCCAAGTTCTGGTGCAAGACTCATGTGTCTGTGGGAACTGGTGAACCCAAGATCTGCAGGTCAGAGACCAGAGTTCTAGATCACTGGGTGGGTAGGTTGGTGGAACCCAAGCTGGCGGGTGAGAGAGCAAGGTCTCTGCTGACTCACAGAGCTGCAGGGCTGGCGAACCCAGAATTGGCAGGTCAGGGAACAGGATGATGAATCCGACAGCTTCTAGTTTGGGTCCAGGAACCAGACACAAAAGAGAAAAGAGCAAGAGCTGAGGGGCCCTTAGCTCTCATCTCTCCACCTTCCATCATCTACTGCCTGTCTGCTCATGTTGCCAGCAGCTCCTGCTCTCTTCTCTTTTTGCATCTGGTTCTTGGACCTAACCTAGAAGCTATTGGATTTGTCAATCCCTGCAGCTGTTGAGTGAGAGTCCTGTTCCCTGACCTGCAGATCCTGAGTTCGCCAATAGCTGCAACTCCATGAGTCAGCAGACCTTTCTGTCTCCCCTGCCAGCTTAGGATCTGCCGACCGACACAGCCAGTAACCTAGAACTCTAGTCTCTGACCTGCAGACCTTGGGTTCACCAGCTCCCATGGCCACGTGAGGTTTGTGCCAGGACTTGGGACATTCAGCTTCTACAATTGCGTGAGCTGTTTCCTTCATATAAATGTTTCCTTGTACATATATGTGTGACTAGGGTTTTGCTTCTCTGGAAAACCCAGACTAAGACACATGCCATATTACTTGAAATGGTAAAAAAATAATAATTAAAATACATTCTACTGCTTAGACGAAATAGGCAAACTTCTTAAAAGACATAAAATTTATCAAAATGGACATAGAAAGAAATAGAAAGCCTGCATGATACTATAGCTATTAAAGAAATTGAATGTGAAAATTTTAAAAAAATCCATGTCAAGACTTTAGTTTCACTGGTGAATGCTATCAAACATTTAAGGAAGCAATGATATCAATTATACACAAACATTTTCAAAAAAGGAGATGTGCATATTCCCCAACTTGTTTTAGAAGGCTAGCATTACCATGGTAACAAACTCAGATAATGACATTTCAGAAAAAGAAATTTATAAGCCAAAATCTTTCATTAGCAAAAACACACATAACCTTAACAAAATGTTAGCAACTCAAACCTAGCAATGTATGAAAAAAATAATAATAATGCCAAAGAGTTAAATGCCTCTGAAACGCAATACCTGTTTAACATTTCAAAATCAATCAATAGAATTCTTCATGTCAATGGAATAGGGAATAAACTTCATATAATAATTTAGTTACAGTAAAAACATTTGAAAAAAATTGAGACAAAACTCTCATGCCCTGCCAGAAAACACAACATAGAGTCCCACTGTAGCTGGAGAAAAATGGGTATGCAGAACTAGAAGTCTTAAAAAAAAAATAAGCTTGATGGCCCATCATACTAGAGGGTCCTCTAAAGACCTGACTCCTGGGTTCACTGTTAGCCCAGAGCTGAAAGAGTACCCAAGTCACCTCCTTAGACCAAGATTGTATTGGACTACAAGACAGTGATGCTGGTGAAGACTGTACTCCTTGGCTTAAAAACTTATATGAGGCTGTCGTGTCCAGAGGCAAGATGAGAGGGTGGAGAGGAACAGGAGTTGGTTGAATGGATACAGGCAGTACAGAGTGGAAAGAAGGAGTGTGCTGTCACAGGGCAGGAGGGGAAGGGAGGAGGTGGACAGTTATAGTTACATAATGATGTGAATGTTGGGTTTCAGGTGTCAAATTGATTTGGATTATAAACTTTCACTGAAAGCACAATCAAATATTTGCATTTAAAAAAATAATAAAGGCAACTATAAAACGAGTTCTATAGCTGACTTGTTAAATCAAAAGGAAGAAATGACAAAGTAAAAGAACTGGAGATAAGATTTCAAAAGGCAGCTTGAGAAGAGAAAGTTAAGTATTACAATGACATGTGAGTGAGATGGAGATAGAAAACCGAAAGGGAAGAATATGCTCTGCATTTGTCAAGCTGAAAGAACTGAAGAGAAATTTCAAACCTAAAGTTGTAGTAGTGAAGGATTCTGCAGTGAAAATACTTAATGGCTCAGGAAGCATCAAAAGAAGATGGAAGGAATATACAGAAAGTACTGGTCAACAGTCAACCATTTCAGGAAGTAGTGTATGATCAGGAACTGAGGATACTGAAGGAAGAAGTCAAAGCTTGCACTGAAGGCACTGGCAGTAAACAAGGCTCCAGGAATTGCTGGAACATCAACTGAGATGTTTCAACAAACATATGCAAAACTGAAAGTGCTCACTCATCTATGTTAGTAAATTTGGTGGACAGCTGCCTGGCCAACCAACTGGAAGAGATCCATATTTATGCCTATTCCCAAGAAAGGTGATGCAACTGAATGTGAAAATTGTCAAACAATATAGCTAATATCACAGACAGGTAAAATTGTGCTCAATATCATTTGAAAGTGACTGCAACAATATGTTAACAGACAACTGCCAGAAATTCAAGTGGGATTCAAAAGAGAACATGAAACCAGGGATATCATTGCTGATGTCAGATAGATCTTGGCTGAAAGCAGGGAATACCAGTAAGATGTTTACCTGTGTTTCATTGACTATGCAAAGACATTTGACTATGTGGATTATAACAAATTATGGTTAACATTGTGGAAAATGGGAATTCCAGAACAGTTAATTGTGCTTATGAGGAATTTATACTTGGATCAAGACACAGTCATGAACAGCACAAGGGTACGCTACATGCTTTGAAGTTGGAAAAGGTGTGCAGCAAGGTTATATCCTTTCACTATAGCTTTTCAATCTGTATGCTGAAAAAATAATCCAAGAAGCTGTGTTATATGAAAAAGAACGAGGCATCAGGATTGGAGGAAGACTCGTTAGTAACCTGTGTTATGTTATACAGACGACACAAGTCTGCTTACTGAAAGTAAACAGGATTTCAAACACTTACTGAAGATGATAAGAGATGACAACCTTTAGTGTGGATTGCACCTCAACATCAAGAAAACAAAAATATTCACAAATGGACCAGTAAGCAACATCACAATAAATGGACAAAGGATTGAGGGTTGCCAAGGATTTCATTTTACTTAGATGCACAACCAATGCCCATGGAAACAGCAGTGAAAAAATCAAAAGATGCATTGCAATGGGAAAATCTGCTACAAAAGACCTCTTTAAAGTGTTGAAAAGTAAAGATGTCACCTTGAAGACTAAGGTGTGCCTGACCTAAGTCTTTAGTATTTTCAATAGCATCATACTCTTGCAAAAGCTGCAAAATGAATAAGAAAGACCAAAGAAGAATTGATACCTTTAAATTATGGTGTTGGAGAAAAATGTTGAATGTACTACGGACTGCCAAAAGAGCAAACAGATCTGTTCTGGAAGAAGTACAACCAGAGTGCTCCTTGGAAGCAAAGGTCAAAGATGTTGTGTTACATACTTTGGACACATTGTCAGAAAGGATCAATCCCTTGAGAAGGACATCATGCTTGGATCAGTGAAAAAAGAATAAGGCCTTCAGTGAGTGGTTGCACCAACGGGCTTAAGCGTGAGAGCTATTTTGGGCATGGTGCGGGGCCGGGCAGTGCTTCCTTCTGTTCTGCATACTGTGACTATCAGTCAGAAGCAACTCGAGAGCACACAACAACAGCATAGCTGGCTATACTTAATGGTGAAATAATCAATATTTTTCCCAATTATTGGAAACAAAGCAAGGATGTCAGCTCTCAACACTTTAATTTTATACTGTACTAGTCTTAAATCCTACATTAAGGGAAAAGAATGATGAGTGCACGAAATCACATATTCCAACTAAGATCCTTTGGTAATGCTATTATTTTCAGCTTTTAATTTTTTTCGTTTGTTAGATACCGTGTGTTTTCATTAATGTAAGTATGCTGAGTCTTGGGGTTTGTTTAAATTTGTAATTGGTTATAATAGATTCTGAAGAATATTATCTGGGATTACACAGCTACCACTGAATTGTTTGTATTCTCAGGCTTGCTCATTGAAGGGCAAAGAACCGCCTCAGTGAACCTTGGTTTCTGAAATAGGATGAGTTACCTTCCGTTAGATTACATTAGAAACCTCTTATTTTCAAAATAATGATACACGCATAAAAATAAAATAAAATAAAATAAAAAGCAAGCTCATTAAGGCTTCCTAACTATCACAAAGGAAACCATAAATAAATATGTTTACAAGGTTTGTCTAGTGGTACAAAAGCCAAAAGAGAACCATTCTACCCGACAGAATTTCCCAGTTTGCACAACCTTACTTGCAAGACTCGGACTCCAAGTATTTGGCTTTCACTAACATTTCTTTCACCTTTTCCCATTAAGCAAGTCCCATTGATGGGCAGCGAGTAGTTACAGAAAGAAAAGTATGTTCCCAAGGAATTGCAAAGGCACAAAAAGTAGTTGGAACATCATATGCCCACACGTTGCTAAAGAGTTAAAAACAAGAACATGATTTTAATCACTCTGAAGTCAATTAAGTCCTCCTTCTCGTACGTCTAGTTTTCAGACAATCACTCACCGTACAAACATTCACTGAAGATACTGTCCTAGGCGCTTGGTCTTCAGAGATGAACAAACAGAATTCCTGCTGTCATGTAACAGAGTTTGCATTTTTCTGGATTTTTTGTCCTTTTTCCTTGTTTTTTGGAAGAGTGTTATTCCAAGACTAAGAGATGAATAATATATCTTCTTAGAATTCCTTCTAATCACATAATTTTATTAAACATCTCATTTCCAATTGAAGAGACCAGCATCACAAGCTCATCCACATTGGGGAGAGTTTAAACAAATAGACAGTCATCGTTGGGCTTTGAGAAAGGATATTAGAGTACATACCAGCAAAGCTAAACCAACATAAAGGAACATTTATGTCTCTGTTTTCCCATGGCATGGGGTTTGGGTTCTAAAGAACTCTTGAGCTTAAGCTATTTATTTAAACATTTCTCCAATATCTTAATGTTAACTAGTTATAACATTCTACTTAATGCATAAGTATTTTAAGTTAATTCAAGATAAACTTGATGTATTTAGATAACTGACCTGTTATGCAGACAGCTGAGGGTAAGTTCTCTCTCTGTATATATATACATATTTATAGCTACACAGATAGAGATAGCTATCTGCTAGTAAGAAAGAGTAGTGGAAACCATCAATCAAGAAGTATGTATAGCTACTCACGTATATGGTAAAAAACATTATACTAACTTTAACTCTGAATACTGTTTTTAATATGTGGTGTACAAATTCCTTAGGGAGAATATGAGAATTGGTGATGTTTTCATGAGACATAAGGAGTAAATTCTGTCGTGATTATTTCTGAACCTGCCACTTTGATTTTAGCTAAAATTGTTTTTGCCTTGAGTGGAACTGAGCTGGGGAAGCTTAAAACATTGTGAAGTGCCATCATTTGGCTCTTGCTGATACTCTTTGTCTGTTTCTTCATTTCCAAAAACTAACTGGAGAAACCATTAGGTAAAGTCACTAAGAACATCCAACAAGGAAATAACTGTCGCAGTGAAAAGCCCAAATTTGTGTGCAACAGGGGAGGAGGATTTTACACACACACACACACACACACACACACACACACACACACACACACACACACGCAAACGCACACGCACACGCACACACACATGAAAATACTTGATTGGTCATTGCTATCAAATAACAGAAAACAGCTGCATTTAGTAAAGCAACAACCAGACTGTAGCTGTAACCCGAGCTTTTCACTTTTCACTTGATACCAAGAGGTGAAGAAGTTTCTCTACAGATAATACAGACGTAGCACCAACACAATGATTAATTAACCAGCAAAATCACTTATATGTTTATTAACTTCTCATATAATCTCTTCCCTCTGACCACTTTGGTCATAAATTGCACAGTTGTCTTAATGTAAATATTGTCTGTGCTGGACAAGTTTATAGTTTTCTTTTGTTTCTGCATGCAACTACGACTGTGAAGTGGTTGGGTTGAAAGTATATAATAGCAACAACAGTGAAAGGGCGGGAAAAAAGTACATTAGTGGCTACTAGTGAATTTCTTGGGGAATGTTTATGTACTGATTGGTAGATCAAACATACCCCACTGCCATGACAACTTTAAGAAAGGGACGAGAACAAATTCCCCAATGAATTTACAATAACATTATAAATGTGTATATAGTAACATACATCAAAATCTCTTCACATTTGTCACAGACTTGAGAATTTGAAGGAAAACACTGGGTCAAACCGTAATGAGGATAAACAATTTTTAACATTCTTTTGCATTTCTATGATTAATTAGAATTTAGCTAATCAGTGAAAAGTAAAAATACAATAAATGCAATTAAGAAAAAGTTCTGATTGTAAATGGCAACTTTTCCTTAGCAGCCTTATTTTAAGCTTGGAGTTGTTAAGTCTTTGATGATGTTAATAGGGGGCATTTGGAAGATCATTTGTGTGTTTTCCTAAACAAATGTGTATCTACATTTGATAGGCATTTTTTTATTATGATTTAATGAAAATGTACATTCCCATATCAGTTTGCAACCCACCTATATGCAGCTCTCACTGCTCTCCCTGCCCGGTGACAGCACACTCTTCCTCTCTCCTCCATACGTGTCTTATCCTCCCATCAGTCTCCTGTGCCCTATTCTCCACCCACTCCCCTTCCTCCAGTAAGAGGTCAGTGGGATGTTATCCTATAGATGCATAGAACCACAAAGTGCCCACAAAATATGGTCACTCTGCATCACCAAGTCCAATCCATTGCTGTCCGAGAATTGACCTTCATTATAATCTGTGGACGGGGGCAGCATCAGGGCCAATGGCTGTGTTCCCAGGGGAACCTCGTAGCCCCTGGACCAGCAGTTGTGGTCTTTTATTGGAGATCTCAGGGTGTACCCCTATTTATTCTTGTGTTGCCAGTGAGACTCAACTTTGTGAGCCCCGTTGCAGCTATCGCTGGTGGTAGCTGGGCACATCCGATTCTTCTAGTCGGTTTAGACACTCACTCATATGTGACTTCTGGGTTCTCTTTCCCTCACGTCTTTATGGACCTCGGTGATCATTCATTCCTGCTGAGTTGGGACCATTTGCTGTACCCTCAGATGGCAGCTTGGTAGCTTTTAAGACTCCAGACACCACTCACCAGTGTGGGGTGCAGAGAGTCCTCATGATAAAAACACTAGTTGTGCTGATTGGCCTTGATTTCGCCTGAGAGCATGGGCCCTGGCCCCCCACCCCAGCTACTCTGTCCTTGCAATATTGTGTTAAGATGGGAGGAATACTCAAGTTGTGCTGAAGTCCAGTTAATATTGACCTTCTTACTAATGTGTGCTGTCACCAATTTCACCCAACCAAATTTCTAACAACTATCTAATCTATACCATCCCCCAACCCGCCCTCCCCACCCTTGCAGTCATTAAAGAGTCTTTTCTTCTATGTACGAGTCTGTTTTCATGTTCTTATTGTAGGAGTCTCATACAGTATTTGTCCTTTTGTCGCTGATTACTTTCATTCAACATAATGTCTTCCAGTTGAAACCAGATTACGTGATCTTTCCTAAAATCATCCTTGATTTTTTGTCATTGCATAATGTTCCATTGAGTATATATACAATAGTTTACCTATCCATTCCTCTGTTGTTGGGCATCTGGGTTGATTCCATCTTTTTACTATTGTGGACTGTGCTGCAATAAAAATTCATGTGCATATATTGGTTGCTGTGAATGATCTATAGGCATTTTTTTCAAGAAAATTTTTGAATGAATTTGTGACTATTGCCCTCACTTTAAAAACATGGGGCTCATATACATTTGTACATTTAGACAGATGCAGATCTGAGATTGAATTCAGGTCTTCTCACTTTAAGACTAACGTTAGTTTCAATGACAATGGTAAGCTTCTTAGTCTTAATTTTAGGGACCCTTACCAATAGGGTCAGCCTCAGTCAGAATTGACTTGACAGCAGTGGGTTTCAGGTTTAGCAATAGATTGACAGCATATGAATATTTTTCAAACTTTATATGAGGACTGAAAAGTTATTTTTGTTACTTCTGAAGGAAAACAAGATACATGAAATTCCTATTTGAGTCTTGGTTTCTTCATTGGTTAGATAAAAATAGTTGTGCTTGGATTGCCAGGTTATGACACCGAGTGAATCTCTGTTGATTACTGATGTTCTAAACCCAAATCAAAGTAAGCCAAGCCAGCCAAGTGCCGTCGAAGTAAAAGTAAAGCCAATCAAAAAGGTTCTATAATCTGAGTCCAGTTGCTAAAATGATGCTTTCAGGGTGGTGTTCGTCTCTCCTCCCCTTAGGCCTTAGCCTTTATTCTCAGGCTATGCTTCATTCTTTAGCCAGCTTGCCCAACTTTAGATTGTCTTTTATCTCTTCATGTTAGAAAACACAGCACAGATCCCAATGGCTTGGATAAAACCCAGTGAGGATTGTGACTTACTGGCCCTGTGTAACATATTGATCTCTAGAAAGAGCAAGACTGCTAAGAATGGATGGAAAAAAAACACATCTCCACTAACAGAGTATGGAAAAAAACAAGTGTTTTAGTCATCTAGTGCTGCTCGAACAGAAATACCACAAAGCGGATGACTTTAACAAAGGAAAATTTATTCTTACACAGATCAGCAAGTTACAAGTCAGAATTCAAGGTGTCCACTCCTCTGTTGGCTCTAGAGTAAAGTCATTATGTTGTATCAGTCTGTTCAGGGAGCATCTTGGTGTAGGAACCCCAGATCTGAGGGATGCACTCTACTTCTGGTGCTGCTTCCTTGATGGTACGAGGTTCCCAAATCTCTCTGTGAGATTTTTCCCTTTATAGCTCAAGAGACCTCCTGACAAAACAAAGCAAACTTACACATTGACTCCCGCTCTACCAGTGTAACTGTTCCCATCTACCCTTATTAACGTCATAGAGGCAAGAATGCCAACATGGAGGAATGTCACACAAGACCAGGAATTATGGCATAGCCAAATTGTTAACGACATTTTTAGGGAACACATTCAATCTATGACACCAAGCCTCAAAGGGAAGAGTGCACCTGAGCTGCAAGAACTCTAGAATAGAGGATATAAATGTGGCTAAGACATTTTCTCCATCTTTTACTACATTACATTACATACCAGCTTAATTCTATATGAAAATAAACATTTTTTCCCTTGTTGCAGGGATCATAGAAATATGAAAACTTTCAGTCACTACAGCCCCCCACAGTGGCAACCACTATCATAACTTCAACATCTCCCACAAAAGTAAATACTGCCGTGTCTTCTAACTCTGCATGTTTATTTGTTTTAATATGATATAAATGGCAATCATGCAATGTGTGTTTTTTGTTCTGGCTTCTTAAATCAAGATTGTGCTCTTGGAATTCATTCATATTTTTTCTGTTAGTAAGGAGCCCTGGTGCCACAGTGGTTAAACCACTCGGATGCAAACTAAAACGTTGGTGGTTTGAACCCATAGTGGATTCCATAGTTTGAATCCAGAGGGGAAAGATGTGGTGGTCTGCTTCAGTAAAGATTATACCCTTGAAAACCCTATGGGATAGCTCTATTCTTTCCTATAGGGTCACCATTAGACAAATAGACTCGATAATAACAAGTGCCTCTTTAGCTCTAACAATAGAGTATTTATTATCATTATTGTTTTTTTATTCGTTAGAGAAGCAAAACCAGGGAAGTCTCTCTCTCTCTCTTTCTCTCTCTAGGCAACAGGCCTCTGGCTCACAGTGGACCCTGATGAATCCCAAGGCTGGTAGATAAGTTGGCATGCTACTGGCTCCCAGAATGCAGAGATTGATGGGTCCCAAGATAGGCAGGTGAGTTACTAGCTCAAGTAGCTCAAGTACCAAGCAAGAAACAGGTCAGATAAATGGGAGCCAGTACAGGATCCAGAGACAACAAAAGCTCTCCACCCTTACTACAAAGTCTACATGTAGTAGAAACAGACCACACTCCCGAGAAAGCTCTTTTAACCAACTGGCTGTTCATAACAGATCCCATAATGGACATGATCACACCATATCAGATCTCATCATGGAAGTGATTACATTATTATATAACTACCAAGCTGTATCATAACTGTTAAACCACTGAGAATTATAGCTCATCCAGACTGATACACAACGTTAGCAATCACATTCCTGCTGTTGTCAACTTGGCACCCACACACATCTCCTTAAACTGTATATAACATCTGAATAAAGACAATTATAAAGTCATACTTATACCTGACATGTTAACTAACACATGTACAACAGAAAATACGCTAGCCCTGTTTGTATCTCATAGTTTACAAGTGAAGAAAACAAAAATATGTGATGTACACATACAAAGAAGATACACTTATAACAATTACTCTCTTTCTGCAACTGGTCTTGTGGCTGTAATTGTCTTTAGAACACTCATTCTGTATTACCTTTGCCTTCAGAAGACACCTCAGCTGGTCATGGGTTTTTACCTGGTTTGGTGAGCCCAATCTTCATTCCTGAAGGCTCTGAGCAATTAGTAGTCATGTTAGAATTGGGTTACTGTAGTTTTTCATTGACTTTAATCCCAGGACATGGTAGTATTAGGAGACACATTAAGAGATCACCTGCATTTCAGACATACTCTTCTTTACCTCCGTTATGTAATACCAGTTTGACTTCCTCTTAAGAATCAGGATCAATCATACCAGTCAGTATGGTAACTTCTATCTTTACCTGTCAATCCAAAGGCAAAAGGAGCCCAAAGTGACCAGGTAGTGATCTCCATGTTCAGTTCAACGGAATCAGTGAAGTATCTCCAAGTGGGAGCATTCTCCTTTTTGGCAGCAATCTAACGTAATCAACATACCACCAGATTGCAGCTGATCACCTTAAGGAATGGTACAATACTAGGGACTCAGTGTTGGTTTTCACTGCTGGAAGATTGGGCACTAAGCAGGGGCTGTAGCCAAGTCATCCCTGGTGAGTGGAATTCCATGTAGCTTAGTATAGTCTCCATCCATGCCACTGTGGCCACTTTGTTCATGAGCTCATTTGGCAATGAACAGAACAGCTGGGAAAAAAGAATGACTGGTTTTCACAGAACACATCATTCTATCCACTTGATTGTTAAACTCCTCCTCTGAACAAGAGTTTTCTCTTGTTCAGTCAGCTATCATAAAGAATTCCCCATGAAACCACAAGTGTAGACCAAGAGCTGAAATGTAATAAGGTAGGAATGGAGACTGTGGGTATTTGGGATACTTCTTTATGTAATTTACTTTTACCTTTACGTTCTGCACAGGCCCGGTCTCACACATACTATTTCCATTTCATGATGGAGTGCTAGTGTGCACACCCAATATTAAGACTTTCCAGGTCAGACCAGCACCCATCTGAGTTCACCTAGAGACTTGGTGAACCATAGTTAAAAATTCAGTCTCTATGAAGGCCTAGTAATAAACCAAAAGCTGTTTCAAAAGGGAAAATAGTTAAATAGTTATCTGCAGAGGATAGCAGGGCTTTGCTCTGAAATATTAAGAGTCTCTGCTTTAGCTTGGCTGGCTATGATTCACCAGTAGGTGCTTGCCAAAGACTCCAATAGCATCTCTATTTGCCACTGCCACTTCAAGCACCACTGTATCATATGGCCCAACTGGTAGAACTGCTTTCACAGCAATGTGAACCTGTTGCAGTCTTCTCTTATTCTGGGTCCTGCTCAAAACTAGCAACTCTTTCAGCCACTTGATAAGTAGACCAGAATATCACACCCAAATGAGGAACATTTTACATTCCAAAATCCAAAGAGGGCCACTAAGTGTTGTGCCTACTTTTTACTTGTGAGAGAGATCAGATGTAATAACTTATCCTTCACCTTAGAAGGACTATCTTAACATGTCCCACACCACTAGCCAAGCCAGCCAAGTGCCGTCGAGTCATAGTCCATATCACTGGATATCTAGAAATCTCACTGAGAGAAAGGTACATGAATTTTTATCAGATTAATTTCCCACTTTCTAGCATACAATCTTTTTTACCAATAAGTCCAAAGTCATGGACACTTCTTTTTTACTAGGCCTACTCAGCATAATGTAAATGATACAATGGACAGTGTGATGTCTTGTAGACGGGAAAGGTGGCAAAGTTCCTTGCAGGCTAAAGTATGACATAGGGCTGGAGATCTGATATAACCTTGAGGTAAGTGATGGCACTTGGCTTTGGCAAGCAACTAAAGGTGTATTGCTGGCCTTGCCAGCTGAAGCCAAACTACTTTGAGTGGTCCTTTGAAACAGCTTTGTAAAGACTATAACCAGATAAATAGCTGCATACCATGCACCAGGAGATCTATTAATTCTCTCAAGCAATGAAACAGCAGCTTCAGTTGGAGTTACCAACTGGTTAGATCTTTGATAATCCACCATCATTCTCCAAAATCCATTTATGTTTTCCATAGGCCAAATAGCCAAATTGAATGGGTATGGTGGGTTGTATGGATGGTGGGAGTCATCACTCCTGTGTCCTTCAAGTACTTGTTGGTGGCTTCAGGAATGGAGTATTACTTTTGGTTTACTATTTTCCTAGGTAGAAACAGTTCTAACGGCTTCCACTTGACTTTTTCTGCCATACTAGCTCTCACTACACTTTTCGGGCATCTGGTATTGAGGTTCTCTCAATTACTGGGTTATATATGTTCCAGATGGGGAAATCATCAGTTATGTACTCTGGAACAGGGGAAATCACCACTGGACCTACTGTGAAAATGGCACAAGCTAAGACTTCATTAATAACCTGACCTCCATACACCCTCCCTTTGACTAATGAGCCACAATCACATTTTAGGTCTCCTGGAATTAATGTCAGTTCATAAGCAGTATGCAGTAAACTCCAAAAAGTCTGATTGTTTCCTTTTCCCCAGTGGACCTGTCCTTTCATAAAAGACCATGGATCTCTTCGGGGAAGGCTGGAAGAAAGATTAGCATTATAAATATTTGACAGTATAGTGAGATTCCTCCTTGAAGGGTTCCAGCCTCTCTTTCATTCAAGCAGTCATGGATCTGTAATCTGATTCAAATCCCAAATTTGAATGACTAACTTATTGAGGGGCCATGTCACTGTATTTTGGTGATTTGAGTTAGATTGCTGTTGACTTGCCCTTGATTCTTCTTCTTGTACAGATCAAGTAAATGCTTAGTAAATTTCCTATCTATTTCACTCCTAGGGACACAGTGATTAACTAGCCAACACCGTAAGTCCATACAAGTCAGACTATTATGATTATTGCTTTGTTTCCATGTCCATTAATGTAACCATGCCCATCTCATCTTTGTTAACTGAGTTCCACCACTTGGCCATACCACCAGAGTCCACTCAGCTCCATTGTAGTTAGGTGTCTTAAATTAGGTAAGGCAGTTTCCATTGTCAAATCTCACTTATATAAAATGGCAATCACAGCAGTTTTCAATGATTCTAGGACCGCCTTCACAAACTTGTTCCTCACCATTATGGTAAAAGGTATGTCCTCTGGCACTCCATGTGTGGTTCTGTGAGTCTAACCTGATAAATCCAATTTAGCTTGCCAATGTCCCTAAACTTTTGGATAGCTTCTTCTACAGTATACCAAGACAGGTCTCATATTTCAACTTGGTATAGTATAGGCCACTGCGTAATGCATGTTTCTGTGACCTAATCAAATAAACTATTAGATTCTTTCCTAATCTCTTAAACAGAAGCATTGAATGAAGTATCTGTGTTTAGTGGCCCATAACCATAAACTCAGATTAATCCATCTTTATGTTCCTTGAACAATTAGTCCAACCCTTAACAGCCATTACCATATATATTCCCCTGGTTTCTGTTTTTACATATTAGAAAAATCAAACAGTTCTTTTGGAATAAAATGTGCTTCATCCTGGGTCACACCTTGTACTTCACCTTTGAGATTCACTGTGGCTTAAGTCTATTGATAGGGATAGAAGAAAAAATAGGTGGTGCAGTAAGTGCTTGGAACATTAACAATGACTTGTAATGTATTTACCCCAGGTGACACCCCAGTCAATGAATTTGATATTGGAAAAATGGGGTGCTGCTCTAACCAATACCTAAATCATGGAAGTGGTTTCAAAACTGTGAATGGCTAGAAGCTGGGATAGTTTTAAAGTGCCTAATTATGAAAGCCTAGATTGCCCTGAAGCGACTATTGGTGGAATTATGGACATCAAAGACAATTCACATGAGGGGTCAGAAGGAAGGGAGGAGAGCTATTTAACACTGGAGAGAGCACAGACAGCAAGTAGCAGCTGCAAAGAAACTTGGCACCAGAACCAGGAGACTTTTGGCAATGATATGAGAGCTGACCCACAAAGCAGGAGAGCTGCCTATCTATGGTAGGCTTCCTAGTGGAGTGGAATGTCTCCAAGCACTTACTTACAGAGCTAAAGGACATGCAAACACTTGACTAAGCAACAGGCCTTTGAAGCAAGGGGGTTGAGGGGTTGAAAGACCAAGGAACCAGGAAAAAGACGCTGAAGAGACAAGAAACACAGGAAACAGATCTAACTTGGTTTCTACAGGTAATGCTATGATGTATGGGGTCTCAAAGGGTAGAACTACAGTGTCTTAGGCTGGGTTTTCTAGGGAAGCAAAATCAGCAACACACATAATATGTACAAGGAGAGATTTATATAAACGAAACAGCTCAGGTAATTGTAGAAGCTGAAACAACCCCCCAAGTCCTGGCACAAGCCTCATGCAGCCACGGGCACTGCTGAACCCAAGGTCAGCAGGTCAAAGATTGAAGTTCCAGACCACAGGCTGTGTAGGTTGGTGGATCCCAAGCTGGAGGGCAAGACTGTGAGTTTTTTGCTGGTTCATGGAGCTGCAGAGGCTGGTGACCCCAAAATCAGCAGGTTAGGGAACAGGACTCTTCCCTGTATGGATCAATGAATACAACACCTGCTAGTTCGAGTTCCAGGATCCAGATGTAAAAAGAGAAGAGAGCAGGAACTGTTGGAAATGGAGCAGAAAGGAAGGAGAAGAGATAAGAGCTGGGAGGTGGGAAGCCACAACAGTCCCTGCCCCTGTCATTTGATACAGCTGCCAAACATGGAGAATTGTTGTCCAGCCAAGTTGACACAGAGTTTTAACCATTACACTGCAGACGCAAGGTATAGCCATGACCTCAGGGGTTTAAAAGGATGGAGCTACAGCCCCTGACGTTTCTAATTGTAGAGTTGACACTTATGTGGACTTTGAAAATTGTGTGCCTGAAGATAAAGGAGCAAGAGTTGCTGTCCCAGTGGGCCTGAAAGACAGAGTTGTAATACAGTGCCAGGGGTTTCCTCTCAAAATCTGGAGAGAGTGGCCCATAACTAGAGCCTGGAGAGCAGGGCCATTGTGTGAAATGTCTCAGAGAATGGAAAACTGTTTTCAAAGCCTTGTGAGATAATGTGACATGGTCTATTAATTTACTTGTTGCCTGTTAAATGCCTTCTTTCTCTGATTTCTCTCATTTGCAATGGAAATGTCTTTAACTTGTGCCTGCCATTGTATTTTAGAAGCAGATAACTTGTGTTCTCAATTTCACAGTCAAAGAGGAATTTCTGGATTTCAGGCATGGGCTTTCAGGCTTTTGCTACGATGAGGTGAGTATGTTTTAATTGTTGCAAAGATGTGACTTTTCAGAGAAGTGAACCATGTTCCCTAAAAAATCTGTAACAGTTTGGCTGTACCATAACCCCGGCATTGTGTGATGTTCTTCCATGTTGGAATTCCTGCCTCTGTAATGTTAATGAGGGTGAATAGGTGGCAGTTGTATCAGTTGAGCAAGAATCAGTGTGTATGTTTGTTTTGTGCTTTGAGGTGGTCTTCAGAGGTATATAGGGGAGAGATGCTGGCAGAGACATTTGGGAACCTCACAGTATCATGGAAACAGCACTGGGTGAAGAGTGCATTCTTCAGACCTTAGGTTCCAGTGCCAAGATGCTCCCTGATGAAAGACTGATGCAACACAAAGACTTTCCCCCAGAGCTGACAGAGGGAAAGCCAAACCCTGGAGCAGACATCCTGAATTTGGACTTGTAGTCTACTAGATTGTATGAAAATAAACATTTCTCTTCTAAAGCCATCCAGTTCGTGGTATTTCTGTTAGAGCAGTGCCAGATGACTGAGACTCATGGCCTCCAGGGTTTCAAAGGTGAGTCCACAGACTCCTAGTTTTCAAAGAGTCAAGATTTCACCAACTTGGTTCCAGAATATGGGGCTGCCTTTCATGAGTACTAGATGGATGGGGCCAGATCAGCTACCGAAAGTTGAGAGGGCAGGGCTGCTGTACCCAAGGGGCAGAAGAATGGGAACTGTTGGAATTGAAGGAGTAAATTCACCACTCATATGGACTTGCAGAGTGTCACTGGTCAACTGTAAGGGAGCAGAAGTGATGCTCCAGTGGGCTTGGAAGGTGGACCTGAAGCCCATCACTGAGTAACCTCTACTCAGAATCTGGAGAGTGTAGCCAACATCCAGAGTCTGGAGGGAAGGGCCATTGCCTAAATCGCAGAGAACAGAAGAATATTATCAGGCCTTGAGAGTTAATGTAATATGTTCTCTTGACTTGCTTTATGCCATTTTTTACCTTCTTTCTCTCCAATTTGTAATGGAAATATGTATCTTGTGCCTATTACATCATTGTATTTTGGAAGCAGATACCTTGCATTCTAAATTTAACAGATGAAGAAGAATTTGGGGAATTTGGTTTTGGGGTTGATTTAAGACTTTTGGTAGGATACAGTGGGACAAATGTGTTTTACATGTGGCAAAGACGTGAACTTAGGGGAGGCAAACAGAAAGGGTGATGGTGTAGTGGGTTAAGTACTATGTCTTCTAACAATAAAGGTTGGCAGTTCAAATCTGCCAGGAGCTCCTTAGAAACTCTATGAGGCAGTTCTACTCTGACCTCTGGGGTCACTATGAGTAGACCTGACTTGACAGCAGTGGGTTTTGTTTTAAAGTGTTAAATGTTATGGATTGAACTGTGCTCCCCCTAGAAGGTGTATCAACTTGGCTGAGCTATAATTCCCAGTATTGTGTAGTTGTTTAATATTTTGTGATATGATGTGATTATCCTATTTGTTGTAAATGCTAACTTTTGCAATGTTAATTAGGCCAGATTAGAGGCAGTCGTGTTAATGATGCAGGACTCAATCTACAGAATTAGGCTATATCTTGAGTCAATCCATTTTGAGATATAAAAGAGAGAATTCAGCAGAGAAGAGAGGGACTTCTTACTACCTACAAAGAAGCATTAGAAGTGGAGTGTGTTCTTTGGATCCAGAGTCCTCACACTGAGAAGCTCCTGCACTAAGGAAAGATTGAAGACAAGGACTTTCCCCAGAACTGACAAAGTGGGAAGGGCTTCCCCTGGAGCCAGCACCCTGACTTCTAGCCTCCTAGACTGCAAAAGAATATTTTGTTGTTGTTCTTAAAGTCATCCACTTATAGTATTTCTGTTATAGAAGCACTGGATAATTAAGACGATTATCATACAGTATTCCATTGTCCAAATATACCAATATCCATTTCTTGTTTCTATTGTTGAGTGTAATTTGGGGTTGTTTCCCATTTAGAATCATTGGAAATAGCACTTTGGTAAACTTTCTTCTATTTTTTATTTATTTTTTAATGTGCACATAGGTACACATTTTCTTGGATATGTACTCAGGGCCAAAACTCTGTAAGTCAAACAATAAAAAACAAAAACAAACAACAACAAAAAAACCAGTGCCATCAAGTCGAAGAGTATGTGAATGTTTAGTTTTAGTAGATATTTGCAACTGTCATTCCAACATGGTTATATCAATTTACACTATTAACAGAAGTGAATGGGAAATTCAGCATGTATACCATTTCATTTCACCGTGATTTTATGTTTATATTTGACTATTGACTAACTATAAGAACCTGGATGGCCCAAGTGGTCTGCTGTGAGCTGCTAATCTAAAGGTTAGTGGCTCAGATCCACCCAGGAGCCCCACTGAAGAAAGGCTTGGTAATACATTTCAGGAAGGATTACAAACAAGAAAATTCTGTGAAGCAGTTCTATCCTTTACACATAGGATGGTCGTGAGTCAGGAGTTGAGATGACTGGCAGCTAACAACCACTAATAAGATGATCATCTTTAATGTATTTATTAGCTGATAGAGTTTTCCTCGTTTGTTGAATGCCTACCAAATTACTTCACCCTTACATTATTGATACTGGTTGTCAGTTTTTTTCTTATGTCTTTTTAAAAGCTACTTATATATTCTGGATATAACGCTTTACTTAATTTTATGTATTGCCAAATCTCATGCAGAGTGATGTATTTTTACTGAAAATTTTGTTTTTGATTAACAGCTTTGTATTTTAGTATGTTCCAGTTTACCACTTCTTTCCCTTAGGCTTTATACGTTTATTTTTCACTTAAGGAATTTTTGCTTACCCCCTGACTACAGAAATATTTTCACATACTGTTGTCTCAACCATGAGTCAGAATCAGTTTGAAGGCAACAGGTTTGTTATTACTGTGTTTTATTATCTCTCCAAGTTTTATTATTTTATTTCCCTAAAGAAATTTAAAATCTCTCCGGACTTGACTTCTGTATATAGTACGGTATACAGTGTACTGACTTTATGTATATTATGATATTTTATTGTGGTTAGTGTTAGCTGCTATACAGTCAGCCACCAGCTCATGGTGACTCCATGTACAAGAGAAAGAAACAATGCCTGGCCCTACCCCATTACCGTGATAGGTTGTTGGCCGTACTGTTGTGATCCATAGGGTTTTCACTGGTTGATTTTTTGGAGGCAGATATCTAGGACTTTCTTCTTATTATGTATTTTTAAATTAATAATAATACTTTTTATTGGGTGTTGGTGGAAGTTTACACAGAAAATTGGGTTGCCATTTAACAATTTCTATATATATTATGTGGAAATTCCATTGACGTAGTGGTTAAGTGCCACAGCTACTAACCAAAGGATGAGCAGTTCGAATCCACCAGGTTCTTCATGGAAACTCTGTTGGACAGTTCTATTCTGCCCTGTAGGTTTACTATCAGTTGGAATCAACTCATTGGCAGTGGGTTTGGTTTTGGTTTGGTGATGCTGGTTACATTTCACAGCATGTCATCATTTTCATTATTTCCATTCTGATTATTCTGGTTTCCCTCTCCCCATTAGTGTTTCACCCTTTTTTTCGGTTAAGTGTTAACTATTTGATCTTATGTAGATGGTTTTTTAAAAGAGCTCAGTACTCAGTGGAGACACTGTTTTATGAGCCAGTCTGTTAATTAGCTGAAAGGTGACCTCTGGGAGTGGTTTCAGTTCCAAGTTTCAGTGTACCAGCCTTGAGGATTCCTCTAGTCTCACTGGTCTAGTAAGTGTGACTTTTTAAAGTATTATAGTTTTGTTCTACATTTTTCTCCCATTCTATCTGGGAACAGCTATTTTGTCCCTGGTCAGAGCAGTTGGCAGTGGTAGCCAGGCACCATCTAATTCTTCTAGTATCAGGATAGATGAGGTCTTGATTTGTGTGGGCTATTATTCCTGTAGACTAGTTTCTTCTTTGAGTCTTTGCTTTCTTACTTTTCCATTTACTCCAGACAGAGACCAATAGTTGTATCTTAGGTGGCTGTTCACAAGATTTAAGACCCCAGATACTACAGATCAAACTAGGAGGTAGAACATAAACTTTATGACCTATGTTATTTATGTCAATTGACCACATTGTCCCACTAGACCATGGTCCTAAGTCTTCAAGCTCAGCAAAACCATCTCACAAGGTTTTGGTTTTATCTAGGAGGTATTCATAACTGTGCTCCTCAAGTGCTTTATCGTCTGTATGAATATTATGTAGCACACAAACATGTACATACATATGCCTACAGGTACACTTACACATACACACACAAATACATATACCTTCTTCTACACATATATGCATACATATCTACCTATGTAACCTCATACATATTTTTTGGTTGTAATTGATTCCTAATCTGTCTTAGTCTGGAAGCACCCTTGAAACCTGTTCATTCTCATAGCAACATGCAAGCCTCCATGGACAAATGGCACATTGGCTGGGAATTGAATCTGAGTCTCTGGCATGAAAAAAGAAAATTTTAGTATTGACATTTTTAAGTTATGGTAGGGGGTCAAGAGTATAACTTTTCCTTAGATACATTAAATTAATCAAAGTACATTTATTGAAAAGATCATCTTTTTCCTAGTGAACAGCATACCATAAATCAGTTGACTGTATCAGTGGTTCTGTATGCAAACTGGAGCCCCAAAGATTAAGTTGTTAATTTGTTGGCTGCTAACTGAAAGGTCAGTTCACAGTTTAAACCCACCAGTCATTCTATGCCAGAAAAATGCAACAGCTTCTGTAAAGATTCACAGCTTTGGAGATGCTATGAGAGTAACTACTCTTTCTTATAGGGTCCCTATAAGTTAGCATCAAAGACATTGGAGTTAGGCTTTGGTGTGTGTGTATATGCATATATATGTGTGTGTGTGTGTGTGTGATATGTGATCTATATAAAATATACGATAAGTAATACATAATATATAATATGTAGTACATAGTACATACTACATTGTACATAGTATATAAACCCACTGCTATTGAGTAAGGTCTGACTCATAGCACCCTAGAAGTCAGAGTAGAACTGCCCATAGAGTTTCCAAGGAGCGCCTGGAGAATTTGAACTGGTGACCTTTTAGTTAGCAGACATAGAACTTAACCCACTATACCATATGTTATATATATAACATTATTTGCATGAACAAATAATACTACACTACACTACACTACACTATACTATATCATACTATATTATATTGACCCTTTAATAGTTTTGGGGAGTCCTTCAGTCTCAATCAACCTCATATGTCTTTTTGTTAGGAACTTGAGGTTTGCTTCCAAATTTTTCCCCCATTCAGAGTTCATCTAGTGTGGCCCTGATTAGAATGGTTAGTAGCTGTAGCTGGGCACAGTTTAGTTCTAGCTGTCTCAGGGTGTATCAAGCAGTGGTTCATGCAATGCAGATTCTTTTGAATTTTCTATGAACACAATCATGTCATCTATTGTAAATGATATATTTATGTATCTTTTTCAAATCTGACATAAAAGATAGAAGTAGAGATCATACATATCTTTCTCTTGTTCTCTGCTTTTTCTTTTTCTTGTCTTCTTTTTGATATGATTATTTTTATATAGTTTACTCAATATTTTTTTGGAATCAACTCATTTTTACTATCATTTTAGTGCTTATTCTGGACATTAAAACATAACTATTATAAACAAGTCTCTGTTAGTTAATTGAGTAGCCAATAAGTGTTAGTTATGACTTTGTTATTATAGTTAATATATATTAGCTATATTACACTAACACATATTAGTTATTTTGCCTCCTAAACAACTCCGTGAACCTCAAAATCATCTTACTATTAAATTTGACTCTTTCTCACTTTTAGTGTTAATGTCATCGTGCATTCTTAATTGTTTATTAATTTTAAATCATTGTCCAAGATGATGAGAGGAGGGGACAGGAGATGGTTAAGAGAATAAGACACAGGTAGAACAGAAAGGAGGATTGTGCTGTCACCAAGCAAGGAGAGCAGTACAATCCAGTGTACAACTGGATTGTACACTTTCATTCAATCACAACAAAAAAGATGACGCTTTCATTATTTTTATGTCAATATTTCTTTATATTTCTTCTTTACACTTTGTTACTTTTCATTGCTATGACGTTTTCAAGTTTTCACCTTCTGTCTTTGTGAATAATCCTCATTAGTATTTCTTTTAAGGCAGTTCTAGATGAGAATTATTTTGATTTTTATTCCCCATGGTCTATATATTTTTAATTCTTACTTTTCAACCATTTTTCAGTCTGTAAATTATCTACTGGTCTTTTTAAAAAATTAATCCATTGTCTCTTTTTAAATTTCCTGTCCATGTGTTCACATTTTGTATTTGTAATTTTAATTATTCATTTTTCATTCAATTATTACATTTTAATTATTACATTGAGGATTTCTGTCATTCCTTTATGAATTCTACACCATGTGTTCTACATTCTTGGACCCATTAAACTCAGTTATTTTGAGATCTGTTTCTTATAATTTAACTACCTTGATTATCTGTAAATCTAGTACTATTTTCTTCTTTTATCCAGTTGATTCTATTTATTTGTGTGAGTGTTGTTGTTGTTTTTTTTTTTTACTGATATTGGATATTAAAAATTATAGAGGGTCTGGATATTTATTCTACTCCAGAAAGTTTACAGCATATTCTCGGTAGAGAAATTTGGTGGAGTCAAACCATCTTAATCAAATTTGGGGTTAGGCTGACTGTTAGCTGGATTGGAATGTTTTTAAGGCTCCATCTCCCTCTAGTTCATTCCCATTTCTGGGATCGTGTCCACCAACTGGTCTACGTGAAAGCCTTTATGGTGTTTGGGTTCCATTGCTGTCCCTAAACATTTCCAGAAAACTCCATTATGTCTTTCAGTAGCTTTCTGATGAACGTGTTACCCTTATAAGAATTCAACAAATGCCTGGGTTGCACAAATAAGTAAAATATTAGGCTTACTTCTCTGTATCTCTCTTTTCACTAACAATTTGGCTTCTCACACTTACGTTGTTTTTGAGGTCTCAAACTCCAATTTCTTTCTCCACACTCCTGTGAAATTGCCAGATGTTCTCCTGACTTCTCTGCCTCTTAACATTATTTCTTCAGCTAGAACTTTGACTTTGCATCTTGTGAACAAATTGAAAAATGCCCAGAAGGAAAAAAATCACTCTCAGAGTTAGCTTTCCTTTTCTTCAGGAGCTTCATTATTCAATTCCTTGTTGCCTTGTCAGCTCTGCAATTTAGCCAATCAAATATTTTAATTGCATTTTCCTATTTGTTGTCAAGCTAGTTTATTGATCTGTTGCAAGCTACTTTTTAACAAATGGTAACAGAAGTTTCAATAAACATTTGATTAAAATGTTATATAATCTATCCATTATTGTTGCTGACAGATTATTTTTTATGTTTAACTTCAGAGGACTGAAACTTTCACTCCGCTTCCATTAGACAACAGTAAGAGAAAACCGACTTCTCTTCACTCTAACAGGTTGCTTTGAGTGTCAAGGGGAATAGAGAACCCCCCTCTTTTACAGGTGCCCATGTATTTTGAAGTTAGACACCAAATTTTAGTAGGTCATGCAGCATATCTCAAATGTAATAGCTTCTTGTAATTATCTCATTACTAGTTACTGCCAGCCAAGTGCCGTCGAGTCGGATCCGCTAGTCGCTAGAAATGCTATAAAAATTAAAGTAAAACCTATTTTTTATATGATGAATATTAGATCTTTTATAAAAGTAATCTAGGTAATCCTCCCACATCCCAAATTCATGATATAACTATCCATATAAAATGCACAGTTTTTTTTTATTACAGAACACTAATCTCCCAAGACTTTTAGCCTAGAACTAAAACCATTCCCAAGGCCAACTATTTAGACAAAGATTAGACATAAAATGGTACTGATAAAGACTGATTTTCTTGGTTCAAGTAGATATATGAGACAAAATGGTCAGTTCCTGTCTGGAGGTGAGATGAGAAGGCGAAAGAGGACAGAAGATGGTTGAATGAACATGGGAAATACAGGGTAGAGAGGAGGAGTGTGCTGTCGTATTGTAGAGATAGCCACTAGGGTCACATGATACTGTGTGTGTGTGATTTTGTATAACAAACTGACTTGAACTGTAAACTTTCACTTAAAGCACAGTAATAATAATGTACTAATCTCATTGCTATTAGGTGCTGTTGAATTGTTTCTGCCTTATAGCGACCTTATTCACACCAGAACAAAACACTGGCTACTTCTGCACCATCCTCACAATCACTGATATGTTCGAGCCCATTGTTGCAGCCCCTGTGTCATTCTATCTCTTTGAGAGGCTTCCTCATTTTCACTGACCCTCTGTCACACATTAACATCTTTCTCCATGGTTACCTTTCCAAAGTATGTGCAGTGAAGTCTTGCTGTCCTCATGTCTAAGGAGCATTCTGGATGTATAGCCAAAAGTATGAATTTCACACTCTTCCTCTTCTAATTTATCTATATTTGAAAACTTCTTCTCAAAGACAGATAGAAGAAGTATCTGATGTATCAATTCATGGGGTAAAATATTTTTTAGTGTAAAGATAATTCATTTCACCAGAAGTTAGCACAAAACAACTTAAAAATGGGAAAATATTTGTCCATATTGTATGTTACTTATCATGTCCAATACTATTAAACACTTTTCACCAGTACAATTGGTTTGGACTTGTCATTTCGAGACTTTACATGAACATCCTTGAGTTATATCAGAGGTTTGTATCTTTAATATGATGCAACTGAGTGATGTCTCCGGCCTCAAAAAATACAGTTTGTGTATGGATTAATTAAAGTAGCATGCTAGAATGAGAGATGTTTATCCTTGTGTTATTCTGTTTTGGTCGGGATCCACCTTGACTTTAGTATTCTGTTTTAGATAACATATGCTAAGGCAAACATCGGTCACAAGATAATATACAAAGCAGTGCCACTAGGATACTCAAAGAATCTCAAACCATGTTTGTGTGGAATAGTTGACAAAATGGAAAAGAAAAGAAGAGTTGGCAAGGAACACACTTTCCAGTATTTGGAAGTCTATCACACGGAAGCTTAAAAAAAAAGAGTTATTGACCACTGTAAAGGATAGTAATCCAAAGCGTTGAGTAGACTTGAGTTGGGATCTACATAAGAAGGAGTTGAATTGACATGTGTGAATTCATACACTTTTCAATTCTTGGAAATCAAAGGGATAACCATTTTATAGAGGATAACCTAAGATTTATTTCAACCCTAAGTTATTAAGATTCAACAATGTTATACAATCTAGGATTTCCACCTTCCTTGCCACTAAACAATGTAAAATGTATTTATGTGGACTATTAAACATTGATTTTTTTCTATCATTAGTGATTAGTGGGAAGGAGTAAAAGTTTACAGATGACTAAATTCTCTGTATAAGATTGTATCATGTTAAAATATTTGCCTCAAACATTTCTATAATTAGCAACACTGAAGAGGCTGGATGCCTGGTTTAAAGATTTTAATTACAAATCAGCAACCTTCCTTTAAATACCAAACTACTAAACTGTTCCAGCTGTTTTTAAAAGCAATGCAATAGCTTAAAAAATAAGATCAATTTTTTAAAATTTTTATTATGATTAAGTGAAAGTATACAATCCAAATGAATTCTACATGCCCACCCATATGCAGCTCCATCTGTTCTCCTCACACTGTGACAGAACATTCCTCCTTTTAACTATACCCTAGTATTCTCTTTATGAACACCTGTCCACTCCTCTCCACTCTCTTCTCTCCCATCTAGAAAGGGACCAGGAGGACAGTCTCCTATAAATAGATAAAAAGCTAAGGTACACACACCATATGCTCACACTGTGTCTCCAAGCCCAATTCGTTCTTGTCTCAAGAGTTGACCTCAGTACGCGTTTCAGATTAGGGGCAGCATCAAGTCTAAGGGCCGTTTTCCCAGGGGACCCTCCAGGCTGTTGGACCATCATTTTTGGTCCTTTAGAAGAATTCTTGAAATGCATACCTCTTTTTCTCATGTTCCCTCAGGGACTCTACATTGTGTACCTCATCACGGCTGCCTTTGGTGGTGACCAAGCACTATTTAACTCTTCTGGCCTCATGCTGATGCAGTCTCCCATTCATATGGGTCCTTCTATTGCCTGGGTTCATTTTTTGTTATGTCTTTAATGTTCGTGATCATCATCTGTTCTAGATGGATTGTTGGTGTATGTATGATGGCAGCTTGCTAGCTTTTAAGACCCGGCACTCACCAATGTGAGGTATAGAAGACTTTCTCAGCTAAAACGCCAATTGACCCCGATGTCCCCTGAAAACATGGTCCCCAGACCTCTGTCCCTGCCACTTCATCCTTTGAACTATTGGGTTGAGTTTAGAAAACCTTTCAGCTTGTGGTGTAGTGCAGTTAAGCTGATCTGCTCTATACCAAGTTCTGTCACTCCCTTCACCCAACCAAACTCCTATCAACTATCTTATCTATGAACATCCCTCTGCCTCTCTCCCCACCCTTGTAGCGGACAGTCTTTTTTTCTGTACTTTATCTGTACTTAGGTCCATTTCAAAATCCTTACAGCTGACTGATTCACTCAGCATAATGTCCTCCAGTTGAAAACAGCTTATGAGATGCTTCTGAAAATCATCATTGTTCTTTACCACTGCACAGTGTTCCATTGTGTACATGTACCATAGTTTGTTTATCCGTTCATCTGTTGATAAGCACTTAGGTTGTTTCCATCTTTCTGCTATTGTAGACAGTGTTGCAATAAACATGGTCCCCAGACCTCTGTCCCTGCCACTTTATCCTTTGAACTATTGGGTTGAGTTTAGAAAACCTTTCAGCTTATCTCAGTTTACAACCTGAGGGCCTTTATCAAATATCAGCTGTTTATAAGCAGATGGTGACATCTCTGGGGTCCCTATTCTGTCCCATTGGTCTATATGTCTCTTTTTGTAGCAGTACTAGGCTGTTTTGACTATGGTGGTATTGTAATAGGCTCTAAGGACAGGTAGTATGAGGCCTCCCACTGTGTTGCTCTTCTCAGTAGTGCTTTACTTATCTGGGTTTCTTCCCTTTCCAAATAAAGTTGGAATAAAGTTCCAAATAAAGTTAGCTTGCATGTATCTGTTCGTGTGACCATCCTTATTTATGTAGGGTGTATTCCTAGCAGTGGGGTTGCTGTATCATATGGTATTTCTATTTCTAGCTTTTTAAGAATGTGCCAAATTGCTTTCCAAAGAGATGTACCATTTTGTATTCCTACCAGCAGTGTAGGAGAGTTCCAATCTCTCCACAGCCTCTCCAGCATTTGTTGTTTTGTAGTTTGGGGATGATTTCCCATCTTGTTGGGGTGAGATAATACCTCATTGCCATTTTGATTTGGATTTCTTTAATAACTGTTGACCGTGAGCATTTCCTCATGTCTTTTAGTTGCCTGGAAGACTTCTTTGGTGAAGTGTCTGTCCATCTCCTCTGCCTATTGCTTGATTGGGCTACTTACCTGTTTCTTGTTGATATTTTTGAACACCATGTAGATTATGGAAATCAAACGTCTATCCGACATGTAGTAGCCAAATATTTTATTTCCCCATTCTATAGGTAGTCTTTTAACTCTCTTGATAAAGTCTTTGGATGAGCACAAGTGTTTACTTTTTAGTGACTACCATTTATCTACTTCTATCTTCTGTTGCCATGCATTGTTTGTCAGATTACATAGTCTGTCTAAGCCATGCATTAGAACTTCCATTGTTGCCCTTGCTTATTCTTCCATGATCTTTATCATTGTAAGTTTGGTATTTAGGTCTTTGGTTCATTTTGAGTTAGTTTCTGAGTAAGGTGTGAGATATGGGTCTTGTTTCATTTTTTTGCAGATGGATGTCCAGTTTTGCCAACACCACTTGTCAAAGACAGCATTTTTATCTCAGTTTACAACCTGAGGGCCTTTATCAAATATCAGCTGTTTATAAGCAGATGGTGATATCTCTGGGGTCCCTATTCTGTCCCATTGGTCTATATGTCTCCTTTTGTAGCAGTACTAGCCTGTTTTGACTATGGTGGTATTGTAATAGGCTCTAAGGACAGGTAGTATGAGGCCTCCCACTGTGTTGCTCTTCTCAGTAGTGTTTTACTTATCTGGGTTTCTTCCCTTTCCAAATAAAGTTGGTGATTTGCTTTTTATCTCATTAAAAAAAATGACACTGGAATTTGTATTGGGATTGCATTGTATATGTAGCTTACTTTGGGTAAAACAGACATTTTCACAATGCTAAAACTTCCTTTCCGTGAGCAAGGTAGGTTTCTCCACTTATGTAAGTCTCTTGTGGTCTCTTGAAGTAGGGTCTTGTAATTTTCTCTGTATAGGTCTCTTACTCTTCTGGTTAGATTTATTTCTAGGTATTTTATTTTCTTGGAGGCTATCTTAAATGGTATTAATTTGGTAGTTTCTTTGATGATGTCTTTGTTGGTGTAAAGGACTCCCACTGATTTACTTATGTTTCTCTGATATCTGATACTCTGCTAAACTCTTCTACAGTAGTTTATTTATGGATTCCTTAAGGCTGTATAAGGCTGTCTGTGTATACAATCATGTCATCTGCAAAAAGGGAGAATTTTACTTCTTCTTTGCCTATGTGGATGCCCTTTATTTCTTTGTCTTGTCTAATTGCTGGGGCTAGAATCTCTAGTACAATGTTAAATAGAAGTGGTGATAGTGGGCATCCTTGTCTAGTTTCCATTCTCCAGAGGAATTCTTTCAGTCTTTGTCCATTCAGGATGATACAGGTGGTTGGTTCTTCATAGATGCCCCTTACTGCATTGAGGGATTTCCCCTCTATTCCTGTTTTGCTGAGAGTTTTGAACATGAATGAGTGTTGGCCTTTGTTAAAGGCTTTTTCTACATCAATTGACAAAATCAGGTGACTCATGTCTTTTGTGTTATTTATGTGGTTGATCACATTAATTTTTTTTTCTGATGTTGAACCAGTCCTGCATCCCTGATATGAATCCAACTTGATGATGGATGATGAAGATTTATTTTGCTATGTTGTTGAATTCTGTTGCTAGGATTTTGTTGAAGGTTTTTGTATCTAGGTTGATGAGTGCTTATAGTCTTTAATTTTCTTTTCTTGTGAGATTGTTCCCAGGTTTGGTATTAAGACTATGCTGACTTAAGAGAACAAATTTTGGAGTATTTCATCCTTATCTATGCTGTGAAATAACCTCAGTAGTATTGGAATTAATGCCAGTCTAAAAGTTTGGTAGAATTTTCTGGTGAAGCTGCCTGGGCCAGGACTTTTTTGGTTGGTAGTTTTTTTATTACTTTTTCAATCTCTGCTTTGGTGGCAAGTTTATTAAGCTGTTCTCCCTCTCCTTGTGATAATTTTGGTAGGTTATATGAATCTATAAATTTGTCCATTTCTTTCAGATTTTCAAATCTGTTATAGTACAGTTTTTCATAGTATTCTGTTACAATACTTTGATTTTGGTTGGGTCTGTTGTGACATCTCCCATCTCATTTCTCATGCAAGTTATTTGTTTCCTTTCCAGTTTTTATTTTTTTGTAAGTTTAACCAATGGTTTATCAATTTTATTCATCTTTTCAGAAAAACAGCTTTTGGTTTTGTTAATTTTTGCAAGTGTTTTCTATTCTCTAATTCTCTAGTTTTCATTATCTGTTTTCTTCCAGTGCCTGAGTGTTTCTTTTGTTGTTTTCTTTCTATTTGTTCAAGTTGTACAGTTAATTCTTGGATTTGGATGCCTTCTTCACTCCAGATGTATGCAATTATAGAGATCAATTGACCTTTGAGCTCTGCTTTTGCTGTACCCCATAGATTCTGGTAAGAAGTGTTTTCATTGCCATTTGATTCCATGAATTTATTTATTGTATCCTTGATATTTTTCTATGACCCATGAATTTTTGAGCAACGTGTTGCTCAGTTTCCATGAATTTGAATTTCTACTCATTTTTTTTTTTACTATTGATTTCAACTTTTCTGGCTTTATGGTCAGAGAAGATGCTTTGCAGTAGTTCAGTGGTCTGGATTTTGTTGAAACTTGCTTTATGACCTAATAGAAGATCTATTCTGGAGAACATTCCATGTGTATTGAGAAAGAAGATGTACTTATCTGTCGTTGGGTGAAAAGTTCTGTATATGTCTATGAGCTCTAATTGGTGGACTGTTGCAATAGGATCTTCTGTATCTTTACTGAGCTTTTTTCTGGATGATCTGTCCATTATTGAAAGCGGAGTGTTGAAGTCTCCTACTAATACTGTGAATTGATCTATCTCATTTTGCAATGTTGTCAGTGTTTATGTGATGTATTTAGATGCCTTGGAATTGAGTGTATAAATATTTAGTATTGTTATGTCCTGCTTATGTACTGAACTTTTCAGCAATAAATAATCACTATCTTTGTCCACCTTGGTGGTTTACATTAAAGTCTATTTTATCTGAGATTGGTATTGCCACTCCTGCTCTTCTTTGCATGTTGCTAGCTTGATATGTATTTTTCCATCCTTTGATTTTCAGTTTGTTCATATCTTTGAGTCCATGGTATCTTGTGAGCATGTATAGATGGATCATGTTTTGTGATCCAAGCTGATACTCTCTGCCTCTCTTTTGGAGTATTCATCCATTTACATTCAGTGTAATTATTGAAAATTGTGTGTTTAGTGCTGTCATTTTGGTGCTTTTATTTTTGTGTTGTTGACATTTTCTTTGTTCCACTTAATATTCTGTTCTAAGTAGTTTTTCTTTATTTTTTTTTTCATCCTTTTCAATGCTGGTTTTGTGTTTTTTAAGACTCCTGTATTATGTTTCTTATTTTGATATGTAGCATTGTTAGCTTGCTTTGCAGCTACCCCTTGGATCCCCCTTAATGTTCTGTCTAAACCAAACTTTAACTTCTGTATATCTTCTTAACTTCCTCTCCATCTGAAATGACTATAACTATTGTAATATATTCCTCTTTGTAGTGTGATGTCATAGTTTACACATTAAGATCTCTGGTTCCTTACTTTTAATATTTTAGCTTTAACTGAACTGTGTGATTTCCCTTAGTAGGACTCTGGATGTTGTGCCCTGAATTGCATAGCTGAATTGCATACACCTGATGGTATTGATTTTCTAAATGAAGAGCTTCTTTCAGTATTTCTTGTAGCTTTGATTTAGTTTTTGCAAAGTCTCTAAGCTTCTGTTTATCTCAGAATGTCTTAGTTTCACTGTCATACTTGAGAGACAGTTTTGCAAGATATGTAATTCTTGGTTAGAATTTTTTCTCCTTTAAGGTTTTGTATGTGCCATCCCACTGCCTTCTTGCCAATGTAGTTTCTGCTGAGAAATTCATGGAATCAAATGAGAATGAAAACACTTCCTACCAGAACATATGGGATACAACAAAAACAGTGCTCAGAGGTCAGTTGATCTCTATAAATGCATACATCCAGAATGAAGAAAGCACCCAAACCCAAGATTGAACAAATAGAAAGAAAACAACAAAAGAAACCCTCAGGCACTGGAAGAAAACAGATAGTGAAACTTAGAGCAGAACTAAATGAATTAGAGAATAGAAAAACACTTGCAAAAATTAACAAAATCAAAAGCTGTTTTCTTGAGAAGATGAACAAAATTGATAAACCATTGGCTGAACTTAAAAAGCCTGTAGGCTTTTTTTTGTATGTTAGTTTTGCTTTAAGACTAGCTGCCTTTAAGAACATCTCTTTATGTTTCACTTTATTAGGCTTCACTATAATATGTCTTGGTTTCTTTCTTTTGGCACCCACCTTTTGTGGTGTTTGATAAGCATCTTAAATATCGGTGTTCTGTTCTTTCGTGATGTCAGGAAAGTTTTCTGTCAGCAACTCTTCAACAATTATCTGTATTTTCTGCTACTCCTCCCTGTTCAGGAATTCCAATTATTCATCTTGATAGACTCTTGCATGTCTCTTTATACTTCTTCATTTTTCTTGTTTCTTTTATCTGATTTCTCCTCATAAATGCTAGTGTCAGTTACTGTATATTCAGTCTCTCTGATGTTACATTCCATTTCCTCAGCGCTATTCTTTTGGTTTTGCATTAAATTGTCTAACTCTGTAATTTTATTATTGATCTGCTGGATTTCAGATAGTTGATGTTCTAGCAGTTCACACAGCTTACTTAATTTTTCTTTTTGTTCTGCTGAACTTTGTTTAACCTCTAGAAGTGCTCTATGCATAATTCTTTTGTATTCTACCTCTCATAATTTCAGAAAGGCTTCTTCATCTGTGAAGTTTTTTGATTCTTTATTTTGGGAGTTTTCCAGAGCCTTTGTGGTCTGCTTCTTTAAATGGTTAGATATTGGTCATTGTCTTCACACCATAAAAAACCTGTTCAGTTGCTGTAGTGTTACACCAATTGGAGCTGTGGCAAAGGTCTAAGAAGGGAATAACAACATTGCTAGACCTCACTGACAGCCGCTGCTATGTTCTCTAGGTGCAGCTGACTTATGTACAGCTCGTCCGGTAATAGAGATGCTGTCAAGCCCCATGATGCAGCTCAACTTGGTGGCTGGCCCTAAGTGGGTTACCCAGGGGTGGCAAGCCCCATCCCTTGGCCAAATAAAGTGATCTACTTGTGCCAAATCTCCAGCATCACAACAGTTGAGACTATGATGTAGCTCAGGGAAGGGAGGAGAGAAAGATGCCTCCATACTCAGCTGCCAGGGACCAGCACATTCTCCAAATGTGATTATCTTGAAAACTGATTTTCTGCTGCAAGGGGCATTGTCCAACAGTAGCCAAAAGCAAATGGGCCCTTGCAGGTGGCAGGTCTCACCTCCTGGCTTGCAAAGATGGCACCCTAATAGAGTTTTTTGGAAGCCATCAGCAGATATTATGACATGGGTCAGTGAAGGGAGGTGGAAATAGAATCACCACACAGTCAACACTGAATTCTCTAGTTGCACTTATCTTAAAAACTGATTTTCTGATAAGAGAGTCTTTGACAGGCAGCAACTGATAGTACTGCTTCAGGGAGGCAGTCCCCACCTCCTGGCTGGCAAAGATGATGCCCTACTTATGGAATCTCTCACAGGCCATCAGCAGATGCTCTGATGTGACTCTTGTAAGGGAGGGGCTAGGGCATCACCACACTTGGCTGCCAGCTGCTACTATGTTGTCTAAGTAAAACCGTCTTAAAAACAGCTTTTCTTCTGGGAGAAGCACTGTCCAGACAGGTACTACTGCTCAGTGTGGTAGTTAGCCCCAGGCTAACTACAGAGTCAGGCGTGGCTGACTCTGCCTTTCACCTCACCAACATGGTGTTCCACTTGAGCTGCCTCTCCTGCACTGAGCTAGCAGTATCTACAGCACAGCTCAAAGAAGAGGTAGGGAGGGGCACTGGCACCATTGGTCACCAGCTACTGTGGGTTCTCTAGATGTGACTGTCCAAAGCACAACCTCTCTGCTGTTTATTTAGACACTGCAGCTCAGCATAGTAACCAGCCCCTGCCAGGCTTTCAGTCCCTGCCCCAGTCTCCTGGTTAATAAAGAAGGCATCTGTACCCATAAGCCTCTCAGCTACTGCATCAGCAGAAGCAGGACTCACTGCACCACTGTCTTGCCTCCAGCAAAGGTAGTTTCCTCCTTTCTGTCCCCCAGTCTGATCTCACAGTTCTGCATCTGACCTTGGGACTCTCAGAATGTTCACATTGCTCTGTTCAATTATTTTTCTAGGCCTTGGTTCTCAGAGGGAATCTAGGATATGTGTGATTAGTGTACCATCTTGGCCTGCCTCAACTCAATTTTTATTTTTATTCTTAAGTTAGGCAAAACAGTATTATCCTGACAGCAAAACTAGTCACTGACAAAAATAAGAAACAGGAAGAAGAGAAACATAGATAAATATTCTCATAATATTACATGTAAAATTCCTCAACAAAATACTATCAGATTAAGGTCTGCAATTTGTATAACCCAAATGAGTTACCTCTCACTTGATCCAACTGGTGGCAATTACATGTGTGACAGAGTATAACTGTACTCTCTAGGGTCTTCAACGGCTAGTTTTTTGGAACTAGATCACCAGATCTTTCTTGCAAGGTCTCTTGGTGAGCTCAAATCTTCAAACTTTTTATCAGCAGCCAAGCTTGTTAATCACTTGCACCACCCAGGGATTCCAAGTATATAAAAGATATTATATAAGAGACTTAGTGAGTTTGTTTCAGAAGTGCAAGCTGACTTAACATCTAACAATCAATTAATGAAATTCGTCCCATCAGTGGGCTGATAAAGGAAAGTCACATGATCAATTAATGCAGAAAAGACATTTGACAAAATTTAACATCCATTCATCAAACTTTAAACTTATGTTTTATTCACTATAGTGTGTTTACTTTATTTCAATAAAAGATAAAAATCGAATTTCAAAGAAAGAGAGTTGGAGGACATTTTTCTTCTTGACTTTATTATTGTAACAAATAAATTAGAATTTAATGTCCAAGAGCTGGTATAAACTCTTGGCATGTCCAGGGATCACATTAGAAATATCTATCAACTGATATTCTAGCAGTACATCAACTCTGATGCTGATACTTATTTAACGGCTAAAAGGTATAAGAGGTTATACCTTTTAAAGGTTATAAAAGGTTAATTTATTCCTAATTTTGATTTTCAAGCTTCCTGCTTAGTCAACATCAGTGTTATCCATCACACTGGAGTCTCTATTTAATCTTACTTCCCTAATTGTCTCCAAATGGACACTCTTCCCTTGTGTCCACAGAGATGGAAGTTTGCCACGTGGCTTGAAGTTATGCTATTCCAACAGATTCCTCAACATATCTTTAGTCCTGTCCCTCCTACAGGTGAGAGTCCTATGAGACCATCAACCTGTTTGCACATTCAGAACGTGGCTTTTTGACCTTATTAAGTCACTTGTTCTTTCTGTGTGTCTTCTTTGCTTTTAAAATGGTGTTAATAATAGTACCTACATCACAGGGTTGCTATGAGCAATAAATGATATAATTAGTTATGAAGTGCTCAAAACACTGTCTGGCACAGAGGAAATGCTGTGCATTTGATAATTAAATTGCATTTAATGTCAGTCAATCAAATTGATGGAGTTTCCCTGTAAATGAATTGTTAAATAGCTATGAAGCACACAAAAAAAGCTGGCTGTTTCTTGTAATTTTCTTAGAGACTTAGCAACTCAGCACTGTTTTCATCAAGGTAGATACTAAATTCAGTAACAAGAAGGAAAATTTTCTGAGAAGCATTTTCCTGGCTGAGCTTAAAGGTCTGCTTCTCAAACACTTCTGTTTTGGAGATATGGCATTTTATAGCATGAATGGAAAAAATGTCCTGGAAACTATAGTAGGTTTTTTGTTTTGTTCTACATTTGCATCTTACATTTTACAGTTTACAGAAAGTTTGTTTTTAAATAGTCAATAGGGCTGCAAAACTCACACGCAGTGTGCTTCCCAATCATGAGTTGCATATAATCTGAGAAAATCTAAAAGCCTGTTGATGTCCTTTTCTTGGATCCTGGTTTGCATATGCACTTAAAGGGCTGTCAAACTTGGCATGACTTAAATGCCATTTTTTTAAATAACTGAAGACTTAGAGTCAGACCGAGGTTTGTGTGTGTGTGTGTGTGTGTGCACACTGAAAGAGTTTAGAAAATAACATAATTTTATTGAATAGAAAATTAACTCAGATGTCACTTAAAATGAGACACTTTTCTCTCCTTCCTGCAGAATGGTTTCAGCTGAGTTCATCCAAGGTGCCACTAATGAGCGGAAACTCTATAAGGTAAGAGAGACACTTACTTCAGAAGCTTTGTACATACTGGTAGCTCTGCCCCACTTCAATGCCTCCCCACCCCCGTCTATCCATTGCCAGGACCTGAAATCTGTCATTATTCCTCTTGGGAGGTCTGTTTACATTGAGAGCACATCTGGCTTAATTAGGCTGACAGCTGCTACAGGTACTATTGGACGTTGTCCAGGCACCACAGTGCATTAGCATTCACTTAACAGTTTAACCTTTCATAATCTGATCCTCAGAGTGCAAATGAACTTGAGAGATGTGTTTTTATTATTTGTTAATACATGTTCATTTTCTACCTTTCTACCAAAATCAGCAGAGACCACACTAAAAAGGAAAGAACATTTTTCTAATGTCAGCCTGGTGAACGGAAAAGACCAAGCTACCAAAACCTGTAAAAGCTAAGCAGAAAAGCATAATCATAAGTGGTTCAGTACTGCTGGAGAAAATTTTGGCAGAAAAGACAATTCCACTTGCAAGGTGTACTGCTTGAGTTTGTTTCTATAAAATATTTAGGCAGTAAAAAGTGATTATAGTTACTGCTCTGCTTCAACCATAGCCAACAAAGAAGGTGGTCTTCAGGTTCCTTATACGCCCTGAAGTTTTCCATTGACAGTGTTCTTCTAGTGACGGGGTGACCATACGCTTTGGGCGTGCACATGAGATGACTCAGAGTGTTGCAAAGTCACTTACTCTGTATTTTATGACACCTATATTAAATGTCTTTTGCAGTTGTTTTAATTTGGGAAGAGTTTTGTTCCACTGGAGCTCAGCGTAGCAAAAGCATTGAGAATAGCTACCACTGTCAGTTGCCTGAACTTGAGACCAAGATCAATTAAAGCAAAGTAGGTTACAAAAGGTTTTTCCTGGGAAACAGAGTTTGCTTTTCCTTAGTATTTTTACTTAAAATAGGAAAGTGTGTTATTTAACAAATTACTATTTGCCTTCTTGGATGTTTAATTAATAGAGGGTTTGTTTCTGTGCAGAAATTTTGTTTTCACAAGAAGCGACACCTGTGGGAGCCTAGGGAATAAAAGGAATCTCTTTAAACCCAAGTTCCTTCAGTTTGCCAGGAACAAGATTTTCTGTTCATTGTTAGTGTTTTAGATCATTATAGCTAGGTTGTGTGGTTTTATTTATTTATTCTTTACTCTCTCGTAACTCATCTTTACTTTGATTGCTTCCTAGACATACATAATAGCCTGAGTTTATTACCACAGTCACTCTGGGGATTTTTTCATGCTGAGTTGTTTTTGTCTTATAAAATAGACAACACCGTGCATTTTTTGCATGCATGTAATTATATGATAACTCCATCTTTCAGTCCAAAGTACCTCATTTTACTTCACTGAAACTGATGAAATCCATAGTCTAGAGTATGAAACATTCTAATTCAATCTCAAATGTACGTTCTTGACATTTGAGTAAAACACAAGAAATTGTGATGGAAAATAAATCTATCAGGAAAGAACTATCCATGAGTAAAATTCAGGGGCTCCACTCCAAAATTCAGCCAGTTGATCAAATGAAAGAATGAAGCAATGCATCTTCCATTTAAAAGAAACATACATATCTCTTCTTTCAAACCTTTTACCACATCCTCACACATGAGAGAAACTTCCCACCCCCTCAGGAAATCAGTAGCTACTTTTTCTCCCTTCCAGTAACTAGGATGCTGTGTAGTCAACTTTGACTCCTAGACACCCTGTGTGTGTTACAGCAGAACTGTGACTGCAGAGTTTTCAGTGTCTGTGTTTTGTTTTGTTTGTGTAGTAATAAAGTGCCAGGCCTTTCTTCTGACACACCACTAGGAAAACTTGAATCTACAACCTTCTGATAGGCAACTGAATGTGCTAACCTTTTGCACCACACAGGGTCTTCAGTTTCTCTGACTAGGCAGGAAATTACTACCAGAATCTTTCTCCTTCAGTCAAACCAGAACCATCAGTGTAGAGCTGATTCTGACTCGTAGTGACCCAATAAAACAGAGTAGAACTTCCCCATAGAGTTTCCAAGGATCAGCTGGTGGATTTGAACTGCCAGTTTTTGATTAGCAGCAATAGCACTTAAACACTAAGCACCAGGGTTTCCCCTCCTTCAATCACAACTTGCCAAATTAGAGGATCTTCATGTTTAGGGAAGATAAGACTTCCCTTCTTCAAAGGAGTTAGACTTGGAAGATATCTGAGTAAGCATCACTCTAGAGCATCACAGTAAATAAATGGTACATCACAGAGGTGAGCTGCCTCCTCAAAAGGGATGCAATAATACAGGTAAAACTTCCTGGAGTGTTTATACACATCAGGCAGGCTTCAGAGGGTAACGTAGCTGCCCTGAGTCAGATAAGTATTGGTGGAAGAATGGTTTTCCTTTCGAGCCACGCTACAGTGCACTCAAGGCAAGAAGGGGAAAATTGTTTTCTTCTTTGCTATCAAGTGACTGGTGACAGTGACTTACGACCATGTTTTAAAAGTGCTGGAGGTACCTGTGGTGTCCGTGACTCCCAGGTATCCATCTCCTCCCCTCATACCTACTTTGCCTGTAAATAGCCTACGTGTTAGCCTGCAGAAGCTCACCTTAGGGAAACCAGGGCAAGGACACCAAAGGTGACATTAAAATCCCAAAGAAAAAATGCCGAGAGGATTTGTTTTGGTATGTAGCATACATAAATCAGATGTCTTAAAAATGCTTACCTACTGCAAGGAATAACATCATTTTTTATAAAAACATATTACCAACTACTGTATAATGTTGATCACAAACGATCAAGTAGCAAAATAAAAAAAATAAAGTTTTGTCATATATTTTTGCTGCCTCACCAGGTAGTTAAACACACAAGAGGACTTATTATGTAATGCAAGAAGACGTGTTAGAAATAAGCCAATGTGTATGCTTTGAGTCATTTCTTAAAATGAGCAATCAAAAATAAAATATGTAACTTAACAAACAGAAAATCAACTCATGATTCTTCGAATTTCAATTTGATGACAATAAAATGCATGCCTCTTGATCAAATACTATCAGAATCAGGAATTGGTTTCTTTTTCAAGTTTTCAGATCTGTACGCAAGTCAGGTCAACTGTCTCATTTAGTTTATATAAATATAAATAATCACATAGTAAAATTGCATGATCTAATCACAGGCGATGCACTGGCTATTAGTCACAGAGCAAGCACAGTGCCTTTCCTCTGAAGGCTCTAAATCACTCGGGAGAGCTGCTGACTTGTTTATAATAAACCCTCCTGACAAATGTAGCACTGCCTTTCCCTTTGTGTTAATTAATAAATGTAACAAAAGATAATGCCATCCCTGTGACAACAAAAACCTTTTGTTCCTTGGAGCCTCCTGGCATCCCTCTAGACTCTCTTTGTAGGTGATCTTTCCTGGCTGATGACTTGAGACAAAGCTGGGCTGCTGGTGAGCCCAGTAAATGAGCTGGGAGCCAGAACTCAGCACCTGTCAGGCCTTCTGAACCCACTGAGCAAACCTCTCAGAATTTCCTCGCTTGCTCTGTGTTCTCGGCTTCCTGCACTGACAGAGAGCTTCCCAAAACCAGGTAGACATTTGTCTATGTTTTCTACACATTACCAAAAAGCCTGTCCTGCTAGATGTTTCATACCGTGTCCTAATTTTCACTTCTTCATGATTAAAAAAAAAGGCTCAGATAGTTGGAGCTGGCAAGTAAGTCCCAAGCATCCAACTTAAATCTGAAAAAAAATAAATAGCAAGAGATAGTTGTTTGATTTACTATAGACTCAACAGTCAACTGTCTGGAAACATCTAGTTTTGACTGAATTTTCATTTTTGTCCAGATGTTTGGCCTTTGGTGGGCATGGATTAAGTGATTAAGTGCCTGTATTAGTGTCTAATGACCCATTTCAAAAGAAAAGTGATGTCATATTCCTGTAAATTTGTGAAACTAGAAGAGATTGGCTTCTTAATGCAATCAAAACAAACTTTCCTCACCTCACAATTCTATGAAACAGCTATTTTTATCCAGTTGCTAATTGTTCATACTTAGAGCAAAGATTACCAGCTAATAAAAAACACAGCTGAGCTAAGAAATTAGACTATGGATGAAGCTGGTGGGCCTTCTGGGAGTGCTTTGAACGTCAGCAGATGGTGTCACACTGGCTCACCAACCTCTGCACCAGCAAGAAAGTCTCTGTCCCCAAAAGGAGCTCTCCACTAACCACGTGCACATATGCACAGGCCACAGATCAAATCAGAACACTTGGCTCATTCTTACTTTAGGGCTGAGCGTGTAGGAAAACAAGAAAAGCTTGGTTCTCTAGCCACATGGGGTTTTGGCCTATAGATGAAGAGCCAGATCAGCTGGGTCTCCCGGGATTTTCAGTTCCACAGGCATTTTATGGCTATCAGGCTTGGAAGTTCTAATATGAAGTAGCCAAACACACCACCTATCTATTACAAACACTATAAGGAAATTGATTTCAAACATCAAAAACAAAGAAGTTATAAGGCTAGAAAAAGGTATCTTCTTGGTTTCTCTATTTGGCCTCTTTCAGTTTGGTTTTTACAGACATGTACAGAGGGGATGCTGAACAAAGCTACTATAGATAGAGATGTCCACTTCCCTTAATAAATTCCTCCAGTGAGTTTCACAGGATTACAGTGTGATGAGATGAGGGGGTCAAAGAGAAGTTACTGAAAGATGTATACAAGACAGTAGATGATTTTATAAACAAAGAAAATTTTCATAGCTAGTAGTACACGCCAAGTCACTTCCCAAATCTCTACACCTCTGAGATGCTGCAACTCCTGATGGAGGTTGAATGAGTTGTAATATCGGAGGGGAATGTGGGCAAATCAGATTTGTTTCCAGTGTCCTAATGTGCATAAACACTGGGGTTCCAAATTTTAGAAACTGTAGCCTTATCAACACCTAAATCAATGTTATAACTCTTACTATTTTTTCAGGCCTAGAGTTTATAGAGCTTTTTGTCTGTATTTCACTGTACAATGTACCATAGCAGAATGCACTCTGGCTAGAAGTTCAAATAGTCAGACCTTCTCATAAATCTTATCCAAACTTCCAACTGTGTGATCTTGGTAAAAATAACTTAATTTCTCAATGTTTTTCTTCATATTTTCTAAAGCAAGCTGCAACACCCTCAATTAAGAGTTGTTAGAAGAGACAAGTAAGAACAGAGATTTTTCTGAGCATTATAAACTTCAAGGCGTAGACTCGAGATGGGGCTCTGTGGCTTTATACTGCATAAAGCATAGCATTTGGATTTTCAGCTGAATGTGTGGAAATGCCTTTGGAAGGTTTTGTGCAGGAAGATGATATAATCTTATTTTCATTTTAAAATGTCATCTAATTGTCATACGGATAGCTGAATCTAGGGGGCATCAGTAGAAACAGGACAATCATTTAAATGCTGTTTTATACAGGAGATGATGGTGGCCTGAATGAGGGTAGCACTGATGGACTTGCGGAGAAGTGTTTCATTTAAGACATTAGAAGCTGATGGGATCTAGTGAAGAATGTGAGGGATGCAGGAACAAAATGAATTAAAAGTGTTTTCTGGGTTTTTAACCTGAGCAGTTTTGTAAATGGAGTCCTTGGGTGGTGCAAACAGTTAATGGGCTCAACTGCTAACCAAAAGGTTGGGGGGTTTGAGCTTTGGAAGACAGACATTCGAAAATCAACCACTGAAAGCCGTGTGGACTGTAGTTCTACCTGATACACACGGGGTCATTACTAGGCAGAGTCAAGCCGACTACAAGAAGTAGCTCTATAAATGGTGTAAACTTGGTAAGAATGGGTGAGGATCAGTGTTGAGTGTGAAAAACAAACACACAAAAATCAAGAGTCAATTTGGGACATGCTCAGTTTGTTGTACCTTCCTTACTGCATCATTCTCCAAACCTTGAGTTAAGTTGTCGTTCTGTGTAAGATATTTGCCAGATTGTACTATGATTGTTTTACCCCAGATGACATATTTCTGGAGGCAGGGATTTGGGTCCTGCACATTCTAGACTGAGGCAAATAGTAGACTTTCAAACCAATATTTGAAGGATGAAGGAAGAAAACTTAGAGAAGAAAAGCTACATGGGTATCCTGAAATTGTATCGTATCATAGGTAACTTGTGTCAGTAGCAGTCAGTAGCAGGTGCGGTTTGAGTGCATACTGTTTTATCAGTAATACCTCACCTTTGGTGGAGCTATGATGTGAAATTTTGTCCAAAAAGTTGTGAAAAATGTACGTCACAAGAGAAAAATGTGGGGTGAAGTCAAGATGGTGGCATAGCTACACAACCCTGCCAACCCCTCTAAAAACAAAGACCAAAAGAATCAATTAGACCAAGCAAATTGGGCACTCCAGGAAGCCTGAATACCTGGTAGAAACATGTAAGAATGGACTGGGTGACAGGAAGATCATAGAAGTGCCAGACCACCACAGGTGAAACAACGGGACTCCAGACAAAAAGATCTACCACATGGAAGGTTAAGCAGGTATGGTAAAACTTGCCAACCAAAACAAATTCACAATGTGGGACTGAGAGATGCCACAGGTCTGGAGCAAAGGTAATCCACACCTGCCTTAAGAAAGCAGACCAGGACAGAAGGCTTCTACACAGGTCAGAGGAGCTTGAGATCAGTCCAACAATCAGAGACCATTAAGACCCAGTGGCCCTGCAGGGGGCTTAGGTCCTGCTATACTGGGAGAAGTAAACAGGGAAGGTGCTTCAGTGTCTAGGCAGCAGTGTGAGATCACATGCAGACTGGAGAAAGGGGAGAATTTGGGAATGTGCATGACCCTGGGGTGGCTGTGACAGAGATGCAAAGTAAGTGCATGACCTAGAAACGACAGCAAGGGTGTGCATGACCCCTTCTCCACTGGTGAGCCACAGTTGTAACTGAGGCTCCAAACGTGACCAGTCCAGCACAAAGGCAGTAGAGGCAGTGGCAAGCAGGATGTGCACATGACCCAGGAGCTGTGGGTAAGAGATGTGCAATCCCTTTCCCAACCAACAGCTGCTAGGGAGGCACCTCCAGGAACCATTCCAACCCAGAGGCATCAGTGCCCGCAACCCCTTTCCTACTTGAGAGCTGCTGCCAAGGCTCTTCCTGGAACCAGACCAACACATAGGCAGCCAGCACCAGCAGCAAAGTGGCCCATGGTGACTAAGGGGAGTGCGACCCCTCTCCTTCCTGACAGCCAAGCTGAAGCTCCTCCAGGGACTCACTCAATCCAGAGGCAGCTGCAGCAGTGACACTTGTGTCCTGCCTGCCTTGGGGGAGGCTGTGAAAGTGTAGCAGCTCACAAGTGACAGAAGTAACAGTGGTCTTGCTGAAAGCAGGTGTGACTGTCCCCACCCAAGAGCTGTGCCATCAGCAGCAGCACATCTGACCTGCCTACCTGTGGGCAGTGGTGGCTGTGGCCCAGTGCAGAGCAGCAAGATCAAGGAACAGAAGATAATTAGACTGCATGGAGAAACAACAGCCCAGCCCCCAAAGGGAGACATCAGACAGGTCAACTAAACCATTAACTCTCTCCAAAACTGCAATGACTTCCTGATGGCTCAGAGACACCAATCAATTTCTAAACACCTAAGGAAACAGACTACTGTGGCCTCTGAAAACTCCCCAAATAAAGTATCAACAGATTTCCCAGACAAGGAAGACTTCCTGCAACTATCAGAGACAGAATACAAAAGACTGATATACAGAGCTGTGCAAGATATTAGAAGAGAGATCAGGCAAAATGCAGCAGAGCACAGTGAAAAATTAAATAAGCAGGAAGAAATGCTTGAGCAGCAACACTCTGAAATTCAGCAAATTAACAATAAAATCACCAAGCTTGATAACTCAATAGAAAGTCAATGGAGCAGAATCAAGAATATAGAATGCAGAATTAGAGAGACTGAAGACAAAGTAAGCAACACCAGCACACATGAAGAAAAATCAGGTAAAAGACTCAAGTGTGAACTAAGGGTGATGTGGGACTCTATTAAGAATAATATCATAGAAGTCACTGGAGTACCAGAACAAGGCAGGATAGCTGAAAATACAGAGAGAATTGTTGAAGACTACTAAAAGAAAACTTCCTTGACATCATGAAAGATGAAAAGATCTCCAATCAGGATGCTCATTGAACCCCACTCAAGATAGATCCCAAAAGACATACACCAAGGCATATTATAATAAAGCTCAATAAAACTAGAGAAAAGGAGAGACTATTAACGGCAGCCAGACTTGGAGAACAAATAATTTACAAAGGAACATTACTAAGATTAATCTCAAACTACTCAACTGAAACCATGCTAGCCAGAAGACAACGGGATAACATATACAAAGCCCTGAAGAGGAGGAGGGAAAAAAAAATCAAAAACTGCCAACTGAAAACTATATACCCTGCAAAATTGTCTCTCAAATATGAAGGCGAGATTAGGGCTTTCACAGATAAATAGAAATTTAGAGAATTTGCAAGAACCAAACCAAAATTGCAAGAAACACAGAAGGAAGTTCTTCAATTAGAAAATCAATAGCATTAGATATATGCTTGAACATCCAACACTCAACAGAGCACGTAGATACCCTAATAAAATGAAATCTAAAAATTATAACTAAAACCAAATCACAAAAAAATAGAAATTCAGAGATCTCAGGATACAACTGACAACTACCTTATATGGTAAAGAGAGTAAAAAAAAAAAAATGTACACATAGATCTTCAAGATGTGGAGGAAGTCAAGGTGATGCAAAGACTCTGAAGTCTGGATTACTTTTCGATTAATAAAGGGGACTAAGGGAGTAACTATAAAAAAAAACTATAATTCTACACACTGAAAAGCAAAACAGGGAATCACAATAATTCCAAGAAAACAAACACTGAAAGCCATGAAAAGAAAACACATAAAGAAAAAAGACTCATCACAGAATATGGAATGCAACAGAGGAACCATCCACAACACCCAAAAAAGGCATCACAATGACAGCACTAACATCATACATACCAATAATCACACTGAAAGTAAATGTACTAAAAGTACTAATAATGAGAGAGAAAAATAGAAGATTGGGTAAAACAAACATGATCCATCTATACGCTACTTACAGGAGACACATCTTAGACTCAAAGACACATCAAAGTTTGGAAAAATCATGTATCAGGCTAAGAACATTCAAAAAAGAGCAGGAGTGGCAATACTAATCTGACAAAATAGACTTTAAAGTTAAATCTATCATACAGGATAAGGAGGCACACTACATAATAGTTAAAGGCTCAATACAGCAGGAGGATGTAACCACACTAAATATCTATGCACCCAATGACAAGGCTCCAAAATACATTTAAAAAAAAAAACACTATCTGCACTGAAAACAGAAATAGACAGTTCTACCATAATAGTAGGAGACTTCATCATACTAGTCTCAGTAAAGGACAGAACATCCCCCCAAAAAGCTTAGTAAACACATGGAAGATCTAAATGCTGCAATCAACCAGCTTGACCTCACAGACATATTCAAAATACTTCATCCAATAGCAGCCAAATATACTTTCTTTTCTAATACACATGGAACATTCTCCAAAACTGACCACATACTAGGCCACAGAGCAATCCTCAACAAAATTCAAAATACTGAAATAATAGAAATCTTCTTTTCAGACCATAAAGCCAGAAAACTGGAAATCAATAACAGAAAAAAGATTGAAATAAAATCAGAACTATGAAAAATGAATAACATTTTGCTCAAGAACTACTGGGTAATAGAAGAAATCAAGGATGCAATAAAGAACTTCATAGAATCAAGTGCGAATGAAGACACATCCTACCAAAATCTGTGGGACGCAGCAAAAGGAGTGTGCAGAGGTCAATTCATCAATATGCACATCCAAGAGGAAGAAAAATCCCAAATCAAAGAATTAACTCTTCAACTGGAACTAGAAAGATCCCAGCAAAAGAACCTATCAAGCTCCAGAAGAAAGCAAATTATTAAAATTAGAGCAGAAATACATGAAATAGAAAAATGATTGGAAGAGGAGACAAGTCCAAAACCTGGTTTTGAAAACATTGACAAAATTGAGAAGCCATTGGCCAACCAAAAGAAAAAGAAGAAGAAGAGGAAACAAATAATCTGAATAAGAAATCGGATGGGTGACATCACAATGGACCCCACTGAAATTAAAAGAATTATAGAAGAATACAATGAAAAATTACACTATAATAAATTTGAAAACCCAGAAGAAATAGAAAATTTTCTAGAAAAACACCACCTACCTAACCTAGCAAAATCAGAGACAAAACAACTAAACAAACACATTACAAAAGAAGAAACTGAAAAGGTAATTTGAAAACTTCCATCCAAAAAAGCCATGGCCCAAATGCTTTCACTGGAGAATACTACTGAGCTTTCAGAGAAGAGTCAGAACAACTACTTCTAAAGGTATTCCAGAGCATAGACAAGAATGGAATTCTCCCAAATTCATTTTGTGAGGCTAGTATAACCCTGGTACCAAATCACATAAAGACAGCAGAAAGAAGAAAAATTACAGACCAATATCTCTCGTACACTTAGATGCCAAAATCCTTGACAAAAATCCTAGTTAACAGAATTTAACAGCACATCAAAAAAATAGTTCATTACAACCAAGTAGGATTTATACCAGGGATGTAGGGATGGTTCAGCGTTGGGAAAACAGTTAATATAATCAACTACATAAACAAAACAAAGACAAGAACCACTTGGTTCTATCCATTGATGCAGAACAGGGATTTGACAAAGTCCAACATCGATTCAAGTTAAAAACTTTCAGCAAATAGGAATAGAAGGGAAATTCCTCAACATAATAAAGGCCATCTACACTAAACCAACAGCTAACTTAGTGGAGAGAAATTGAAAACATTCCTGTTAAAAACAGGTACTAAGTGGACAAAGATGCCCATTGTCACCACTTCTATTCAACATTGTTCTGGAGGTCCTAGCCAGAGCAATTAGGCATGACAAAGAAATAAGGGGCATCCAAATTTGTAAGCTAAGCCAAATGCCGTCGAGTCGGTAAAGAAACCATTAAAGTATCACCATTTGTGGATGTCATAATCTAATACACAGAAAATCCTAAAGAATCCACAAAAAAACTACTGGATCTAACAGATTTCATGGAATTATCAGGATACAAGACATACAGAAATCAGTGGAATTCTATTACACCAATGAAGAGACAACTAAAGAGGAAAACATGAGACCATTACCATTTACTATAGCCTGCAAGATGATAAAATTCATAGGAATAAATTTAATCAAAGATGTAAAAGACCATGCAAAGAACACTACAAGACCCATTGAAAGTGACTTCCATAAGTGGATAAACTTATCTTGCTCTTCGATAGGAAGATTTAACATTGTGAAAATGTTTATACTTCCCAAAGTAATCTATACATACAGTGCAATCTCAATTCAAATTCTAATGACAAACTACTACACCGCCACAGTAGTCAAGGCAGCCTTGTACTGGCACAAAAACAGACACACAGACTGATAGACCAGAATTGAGAATCCAAATATAACTTCAGCTACCTCTGAACAGTTGATATTTGATAGAAGCCTAAAGGCTGTGGACTGGGGAAAAGACAGTTCCTTCAATAAATGGTGTTGGCATAGCTGGTTATCCATCTGAAAAAAAAAAATGAAAAAAGACAGTTATCTCACACCATGCACAAAAACTAATTCAAAATGGATCAAAGACCTAAATATAAAAGCTAAAACAAAATTCTTGGAAGAAAAAAATGGAAAGAAACTGGCAGCCCTAACCCGCAGTATCAACAGTCTACCAAAAACCACCACCAACAATCAATCATCAGAAATGAAAATGGGGGGGTGGAGTCAAGATGTCGGACTAAGCACACGTCTCCTTATATCCCTCTGGAAACCAAGACATGAATTGATAATCAGATGGAGACTTCTGTTCACCTAGTGAGCCCCAGGACACAACACAGGGCTGTAAATTTGGATTTCATACCACTGAACAAAAAACAACCTCTGTTTTGCCGACTCCCACTCCCAGCTAGCTCTGGCTCTCACAGACTGAGGTAATGCAACTCTGTGACTTTTTTTTCTCTATCTTGGCTGGCGGCCGGAGCTGGGTCTTGCCTAGCAGCTAGTCTCGGATGCACTGCTGGTGGGATAGGCAGGTGAAATTGCCAGATTTTGAGAGCCACGCTTAAGACTCTGTACACTTAGGCAATTTGGGCCTCTCTTTTTATCTCAGCCACAGCATGGTTTCTACAGAACCGTGGGTCCTATGTGTGGGACATCATATTGGATATGGAGATTTTAGCAGGACCTAATGCTTACCCTGGGAGCCAGCACAAGCAAACAGGACAGCAATTCTCCTACAGAAAAGCAGTAGTTTACACAGTGTCGCCTACGGTGGGGACCCGGCAACAGAGGCTGAGGACTTACTATGTTTCAGCACCTTTAGCCCCTCGATCTGTCGACCATGTGGAGGGCGCCATCTTAGATATGGTTCCCGCAGCTGAACCTAGTTTATAGCTTGGGAACTAATGTCTGCCCACAGGAGAGCACTTTTCTTCCAGAAAAGCAGTAGTTTACACAGTTATTGCCTAAGGCTGAGCCCTATCAGCAGAGGCCAACAGGCAGTAGCATTGCTGTATTTTGAACTAGTTCATATCATCTGGCGTTGGATATAGAGGTTCTTACTTTGCCAGCTGGGAAGAGGGACCTCTACACCTGAAAACCTGACTGACTTGGGAAGTGGTCAGATACCTTTTGTTTTACATTTTAAGCCTTGAGAAACATCTGCGGTCCATCCTCACAGTATCTCTCCCGGCCTCTACTTACTCACATGGGACCCAAAAAGCAACAGACACTTGTGGCAAACAACAAATCACCCATGGCTTCAGAAGGCTTCCAAACAAAACAACAAGGAGTTTTCCAGATGAAGAAACTTTTCTGAAATCATTGGAAGATGAATACAAAAGGATTATATACAGAGCCCTTCTAGATCTTATATAAAATGCAGCAGAACAGAATGAAAAATTAAGCAAGTTGTTCGATTTGATGGAACATCAGTACTCTAAATTCCAACAGATCAAGAACAAAATCGAAGACATAGAAACTTCCATGCAAAGCCAAGAAAACAGAATGGAACAAATGGAAAAAAGAATTTCTGACTAGGAAGACAGAGCTACTGACGCCAGTGTCTATGAGCACAAATCAGCAAAAAGAAACCAGAAAAATGAAGAAGCACTAAGAAGCATGTGGGACTCTATTAAGAGGAATAGCCAGCCAAGTGCCATAGATCTCAAAAGAAAGACTCCAAGACATATTATAATCAAGCTTAACAAAATGAAACATAAGCAGAAACTCTTAAAGGCAGAAGACTCAAAGCAAACCTAACATTCAGAGGGAAACCCTGCAGGCTTTCATCAGATTTCTCAGCAGAAACAGTGCTGGAACAGAGACAGTGGCACGACACATTCAAAGTCTTGAAGGAGAAGAACTTCCAACCAAGAATTATATATCCTGCAAAACTATCTTTCAAATATGAAAATGAAATAAGACATTCCCAGATAAGCAGAAACTCAGAGATTTTGTAAAAACCAAACCCAAACCGCAAGAAATACTGAAAGTAGTTCTTGGCTTTGGCTTAGAAGAACAAAACCACTAACTTTATATTTTAGAACAACACAACATCCAGAATTCTACACAGTTAGGGAAGGCTGCAAACTCAATCACAGCTTTAATACTTAAAGAAACAATCCGGTGATTATCGTGAAAATTATGATGCCATCATATTAAAAAGAGGGATGTACTACAGTTGTTATAGTCCTTCCAGATGGAGAGGAAGTCGACAAGAACGGTAGCAATTAAAATTGGGTTTATATACAGTTTATTAAGGGGGATCTTAGGGGCAGCCGTAAATTACAAGAAAGATGCAACATACCATATCAACAATGTAACACAGGAGTCTCGACGAGTACAAAACGAGCTCTGAAAAAGGTGAAATATCAACTCACAAAAAAGAATATCCCAGAACAGACTAATAAGAGCAGAGAAAACATCAACACAAAGATAAACATATCACAATGGCAGCAGTGAACACATACCTATCAATAATTACATTGAATGTGAATGGACTGAATGCTCCAGTAAAGTGACATCTTGGATCAAAAGACATGACCCACCCATAAGTTGTCTACAAGAAACTCACTTGAGACTTAAAGACAGGAACAAACTGAAAATTAAAGGATGGAAGAACATATATCAAGCTAACAATGAACTAAGAAGAGCAGGTGTGGCAATTCTAATCTCAGACAAAATCAATTTTAATGTCAAATCCACCATCATGGACAAAGATGGACACTATTTATTGCTGAAAGGTTCAGTACACAAACAAGACTTAACTATATTAAATATATACGCACCTAATATCAGAGCATCTAAATACGTCGAAGAAACACTGACTACACTCAAAAAAGAGTTAGATCACTCAACAATAATAGTGGGAGACTTCAACACTCCACTCTCAATACTGCACAGATCGTCTAGAAAAAAAGCTCAGTAAAGATACAGAAGACCTCATTGCCACAATTAACCAACTAAACCTCACCTATATATACAGAACTTTCTACGTATCAGCAGGCAATTACACATTCTTCTCCAGTGCACATGAAGCATTCTCCAGAATTGACCATGTGTTAGGACATAATGCAATTTTCAACAAAATCAGTACCACTGAATTACTGCAAAGCATCTTCTCAGATCACGAAGCCACAAAAGTCAAAATCAGTAGCAGAAAAAACGTAGATAGAAAGTAGAACTCTTGGAAACTGAACAACATCCTGCACAAAAAAACATGGGTGATAGAAGAAATCAAGGATGAAATAAAGAAATTCATGGATTCCAATGAGAATGAAAACACTTCCTATCAGAACCTATGGAATACAGCCAAAGCAGTGCTCAGAGGTCTGTTTATCTCCATAAATGCACACATCTGGAAGGAAGAAAGAAACCAAATCAAGGAAATAACTCTGCAGCTTGAACAAGTAGAGAGAAAACAACAGAGGAACCCCCAGGCAACAGAAGAAAGCAGATTATAAAGATTAGAGAAGAACTAAATGAATTAGAGAATAGAAAACCTATTGAAAAGACCAAAAGCTATTTTTCTGAAAAGATCAACAAAATTGACAAACCACTAGCTAAACTTACTAAAGAAAAACAGGAAAGGAAGCAACTAACCCATTAAGAAATGAGAGGGGAGTTGTCACAACAGATCCAACAGAAATAAAAAATATCATAACAGAGTGCTATGAAAGACTGTACTCTACCAAATTGGAAAACCTAGGGGAAACGGACAAATTTATTGATTCATATCTCCTACCCACACTATCACAACATGAAGCAGATCTTAATAAACCCATCACAAAGGAAGAGATTGAAAAGTCATCAAAAAACTGCCAACCAAGAAAAGCATGGGCCCAGATGGCTTCACTGCAGAATTCTACCAAGCTTTTAGAAAAGAGTTATCTCCAATACAACTGAGGCTATTTCACGGTGTAGAAAGAGATGGAATACTCCCAAATTCATTCTATGAAGCCAGCATAACCCTGATACCAAAGCCAAGAAAAGGTCCAACCAAAGAGGAGAACTACAGAGCGATATCACTCATGAATATAGATGCAAAAAATTTAACAAAATTCTTGCCAATAGAATACAACAACATATCCAAAAAATAATCTATCGTGATTAATCTATCCCTGGATTCATACCAGGGATGCAGTCTGGTTCAACTTCAGAAAAACAATGTGATTAACCACATAAATATCACAAAAGGCAAGAATCACCTGATTTTGTCCACTGATGCAGAAAAGGGCATTTGATATGGTCCAACACCCATTAATGCTAAAAACTCTTGGCAAAATAGGCATAGACGGAAAATTTCTCAACTCAGTAAGCGCCATTTTTACAAAACCAACTGTCTATGTCATCCTGAATGGAGGGAGACTGAAGGAGCTTTCCTTCAGAACAAGAACTAGACAAAGACGCCCATTCTCACCTCTACTATTCAACATTGTACTAGAAGTTCTAGCCAGAGCAATTAGATAAGACCAAGAAATAAAGGGCATCTGCATCAGCAAAGAAGAAGTCAAAATCTCCATTTGCAGATGATATGATTGCATATGTGGAGAATCACAAAGAGTGTATAACTACTCAAACTGACAGAAGAGTTCAGCAAAGCCTTAAGATAAAAGACAGTGAGATTGCTAATAAAATAATCAATTTATTGCAGATGGATATCCAATTTTGCCAGCACCATTTGTTGAAGATACTGTTTTTACCCCAGTTTAATGTCTTAGGGCCTTTGTCGAATATCAACTGTTCATAGTCAGATGGTGTCCTCTGTGGGAACTCAATTCTGTTCCATTGATCGATCTGTCCTTTTTTTTTAATAAGTGAGTACTTTATTTTGACAAAAATGTAAGTATTCCTGAACGTAACATGCAGGTTTTAAGCACTGAAGTTTTTTTTTGTTTGTTTGTTTGTTTTCTTAAACAGGAGTTAGTTCAATTCACTAACATTAAATAAAAAAATGAAAGTATACATACTCTGTGCTTACAATATTAGGTTAAGAGAGGAGTACACAAGTTGTGTCGAAGTCTCATTAATATTGATCTTCTTAGTAATGTGAATTGTCACCAATTTCACCCTACCAAATTTCTAACAATTAACTAATCTAAACCCTCACCCCTTGCCTTCCCGCCCTCCAATCTTCCTCACCCTTGTAGCCATCAAAGAGTCTTTTCTATTATGTATGAGTATGATTTTAAGTTTTTATCTTAGGGGTCTCATATAATAATTGTCCTTCTGTCACTGACTGGTTTCACTCAATATAATGTCCTCCAGTTGAGACCAAACTGAGAGATGTTTTCTGCTATCATTGTTGTTCTTTATCAGTGTATAGTACTCCATGGAGTATATATATACCAAAGTTTACCTATCCACTCTTCTGTTGTTGGGCATTTGGGTTGATTCCAAATTTTTGCTATCATGGACTGTGCTGCAATGAATATTCGTGTGCATGTAGCCGTTGGTGTGAATGGCCTTGATTTTGTAGGATATATTCTGAGTGGAGGAATAACTGGGTCAAATGGTATATCTATATACATTATTTTAAGGTAACGCCAAATTCCTTTCCAAAGAGGTTACACCATTCTGCAATCCCACCAACAGTGAAGGAGAGCTCCAATCTCTCCACAGCCCCTCCAACATTTATTGTTTTGCGTTTTTTGGATCATGGCCAATCTCATTGGGGTGAGGTGGTATCTCATTGTCATTTTGATTTGAATTTCTTTAATAATTAATGATCGTGAACATGTCTGTATGTGTTTTTTGGCTGCCTGGATCTCCTCTTTAGAGAAGTGTCTGCCCATCTCATTTGTCCATCTCCTTTGCCCATCACTTAATTGGATGATTTGTCTCTTTCTTATTGATATTTTGTAGAACCTTGTAGATTATGGAGATCAGGCGTCAGTCTGACATAGAGTTGCCAAATATTTTTTCCCATTCTGTAGGTGGTCTTTTAATTCTTTTGAGGAAGTCTTTGGATGAGCAGAAGTGTTTGATTCTTATTAATTCCCATTTACCTATTTTCTCTTCTGATGAATGTGTTTTGTTTGTCAGATTTTGAAGTCTGTCTATACTGCATATTAAAACATCCATTGTTGACCCTATCTTATTGGATGAGCTTTATCGTTTTAGCTTTTATATTCAGGTCTTTTATCCAATTTGAGTTGATTTTTGTATAAGGTGTGAGATATGGGTCTTGTTTCAATTTTTTGCAGATGGATATTCAATTACGCCAGCACCATTTTTTAAAGAGACTGTTCTTACCCCAGTTCAAAATCTTAGGACCTTTGTCAAATATCAGCTGTTCATAAGAGGATGGTGGCATCTCTGGGGTCTCTACTTTGTTCCATTGGTCTATATGTCTGTTCTTGTACCAGTACCAGGCTGTTTTGACCACTGTGGCAGTGTAATAGATTCTGAAGTCAGGTAATGAGAAGCCTCCCAGTGTGTTCCTCTTCTTTAGTAGTACCTTACTTATCCGGGGCTTCTTCCCTTTCCAAACAAATTTGGTGATTTGCTTCTCCATCTTATTATAAAATGACACTGGAACTTGTATTGGGATTGCATTGTATAAGTAGGTTGCTTTCGGTAAAACAGACATTTTTACAATGTTAAGTCTTCCTATCCATGAGCAGGGTAGGTTTTTCCACTTATCTAAGTCTCTTAGTTTCTTGTAGTAAGGGCTTGTAGTTCTCTTTGCAAAGGTCTGTTATTTCTCCGGTTAGATTAATTCCTAGGTACTTTATCTTCTTAGGGGCTATAGTAAATGGTACTGATTTGATGATTTCTTCGTTAACAGTCACATTGTTGGTATAAAGGAATCCTACTTATTTACTTAAGTTTATCTTGTATCCTGAGACTTTGCTGAAGTCTTCTATCAGTTTGAGTAGTGTACTTATAGATTCTTTGGGATTCTCTGCATATACAATCATATCATCTGCAAACGGGGAGTTTTGACTTCTTCTTTGCCAATGCAGATGCCCTTTATTTCTTGGTCTTTACTAATTGCTCTGGCTAGAACTTTTAGTACAATGTTGAATAGGAGAGGTGAGAGTGGGCATCCTTGTCTAGTTCCTGTTCTCAAGGGAAAGTCTTTCAGTCTCTCTCCATTCACGATGATTCAGGGTGCCTATATCAACTTGGGACCGGAAGAAGCAGATGGTGCCTGGCCACCACCAGTGATAGCCACGTTGAGTTCACTAAGTTGAGACTCACTGGCAACACAAGAATAAAAAGGGGTGAACCCTGAGATCTCCAATAAAAGACCACAATTGATGGTCCAGCAGTTTCAGGGTTCCCCTGGGAGCATGGCCTCTGGCCCTGATGCTGCCCTTACCCATAAATCATAACAAAGATCCACTCTTCAGACACAAACGGATTGGACTTGGTGATGCAGAGTGACCATATATTGGATGCACTTTATGGTTCTGTGCATCTATAGGATATCATCCTGCTGACTTCTGGCTGGAGGGAGAGTGGCTGGAGAGGAGGGGAAAGGAGACTGTTGGGAGGATGAGACATGTATGGAGCAGATAGAAATAGTGTGCTGTCATCGGGCAGGGAGAGCAGTGGAAGCTGCAAATAGGTCGGCATGTAAATTTATACAAGAATGTATATTTTCACTCAGTCATAATAAAAAAAATGAAATGAAAATAGATAATTAGGAACTCTTGAAAATTAAACACACACATCCAAAGCCTTCATCAAAAGAGGAAAAAGACTGGCTACAGAGTAGGAATGAATATTTGCCCACCATGTTTCCAACTGTCACCTAGTATCTCTAATCTGCAAGATACTGCAAAACCTCTAAAAAAAAAAAAAGACAAATAACACAATTAAAAAATGGCAGAAGACGTGAACAGACATTTCACCAAAGAAGACATACAGGTTGCCAACAGACACATGAGGAAATGCTCACGATCACTAACCATCAGAGAAATTGAAATCAAATCCACAATGAGATATCATCTCACCTCAACAAAGCTGTCAGTAATCCAGAAAACACAGAATAATAAATGTTAGCCAGATGTGGAGAGACTGGGACTCTTCTACACTGTTGGTGGGACTGTAAAATGGTCCAACCACTATGGATATCGATCAGAGGCTTTCTTAAAAAACTGGAAATATAAACACCATATGATCCAGCAATCCCACTCCTTGGAATATATCTCTAAGAAATAATGGCCACCACCTAACAGATACATGCATGCCAATGTTTATTGCAGCTCTCTCCACAATAGCAGAAAGTTGGAAGCAACCCAGATGCCCATCAACAGATGAACGGTTAAACAGACTATGATATATTCATACAATGGAATGACATGCAATGATAAAAAACAACCATGGCTTAGAGAAATACCTGCCACCATGGGACCACCTAGAGGAAAGTATGCTGCAAAATTAGCCAGACACAAAAGGACAAATTTTGTATGAGACCATTATTATAAGGATGCAACAAATCAATTAAGCAAAGAAGAAATCAATCTTTGGTGGTTACTAGGATGGAGAGGGAGGGTGGGAGAGGGATTTTTTTTTTTTTTTTACAAATCAGATAGTGGTTAGGATTAGGGTTAGTTGTAGGAAGTGGTAGCAAGCCCTAGAAGCAGGGTACCCACAACTACTCAAATTACAAACTAAATTGTTCCCTTAAAATTGCCCATGTCTTTGGAAGGACACAGAAACAGGGTCTGGGATCAGGGATCCGTACTCTCAGGGGACATCCAGACTAATTGGTATACTCAAGCTTCTCCCCCCCTCTCTCTTAAGATAATACTGTGCATTCCACCTGGGTGAGTAGCATCTGGGTCTTAAAGGCTAGCAAGCTGCCATCTAAATAGCACCGAATGGTCCCAAACCACCTAGACCAGAGGTAAACAGTGGAGAGCAAGGACAGGATGAAAATAGGTGCCTACCAGACTGAAGGTGCCATAAGAGCCATAGTCTTCTTTAGCATGGGACCAGAAGAACTAAACGGTGTCTAGCCACCACCAATGACAGCCTGGAGGGGGGTACACAAAATGGAGCCCCAGGCATAGTAGGAGCAGGTGATGGAATAGAGGGCAGAGCTATTCCACACTTGATGGTCTTTCTCAATGGAGGACCCCTTGGAAGCATGGCCCCTGGACTCTAACCATAAACTGCATCCAGCACCAGGGTCAGCTCCCCCGACAAAGACTAAACTGGACTATACAAAACGTAGAGCGAGACTGGAGCCAAACAAACCTTTAAACATGTACACAGGGTTGTCTGAGAGGTTTTTTCAGTGGAGCTGAGATGATTAGGTGAGGAACGCCAGACCTTGGTGAAATGGTCATGAGCAGTTCCAAACAAAAAGAGAAATGTGCTGCCATGTGGGGTTGGGGGAAAACTAGAATAGAATAGCAGTGAAAGTTCTGAATGTTATATATAGCAACATAATATAGTAATTTGTGATAGTAAATTGTAAAATTGTTCTTAATTCGCAATAAAAAATACTTAAAAAAAGACAGAGAGAGAAATGCTGTCTCACCATCCTTTTGGTTTGGACAGCTATGTCTGGAAAGAAATCTTCTAAAGGCTATTACTTCCAAAATATCACATTTTGTTGTATTCTTCATTATTTTTAAACACATTATTATAGCCCCCACTTCCACACCCTCACTTCTAGCCTGTTTTCAGAGCTACTGAACTACTAGTATGACCTTATCCCAAGTCACCATGCCAAAGGACACACACATGCAAATATACACATCCAGGTACACACACACGCATACATATTCATCATTTGCCCCTTGTTCTACTCTAGTGATTTATTTTTTGCATCTCCTTATTGAATTTCTAAGAAGTTGTGTGATAATTCACTTCCTTTATCACTTTCCTGCTTCTCATTTTGCAAATGCAATGGCCACATACACACTTCTGTTAATCTGGCACCTGGAACTGACAGATTTACTGTGTGATATTTTGTTCCTATTTAAATTAATAAAATAAAATATTAGGCCTGTAACTTTCAAGAGCCTGTTTTCTTCCATTAAGTTTTCTCTTGTCCTTTAAACACATGCCTCAGTTTTCTTGGTCAGTAAAGAGGCTTTAATACCTTCAGTCTTCAGATTTCATATAGATGTTATAAATATTCATAAAGCAAATCAATAACAGTCTTGGACTTCTGTGGGTGGAACTCACATTTTTAAAACTAAGCCTCTGTGACACATTTGTAAAGGATGTCTATGGAGACAATTAAGTCTAAAATTTAAAGAGGATTAGTTGCTTATGAACTAGCATGGTATCTGCAGTTATAGTAGGGAGGATAAAATTACCAGAATGATCAATCCTTACCCTTCAGGATGTAAACTGAACAACAGCTGATTTTGAAAAGAAAGTTCCTTCCCTATAATTATATTTCAACAATGATCATGTGCAAGATGAGTACTTGACCACTGCTGGAGCCTAGTCAAGGCCTTTGTTGCAAACATGTGATTCAGGAAAACCCTATGATTTACTTGGAAAACATCATGCCCTCCAACCCAAAGCCTATTTAAACTTCAACTGTCTGTGAGGGATACTGAGAGAAAGAGGTCACCCATTCAATTGTGAACCAGGCCAATGAATGCCAGGGAAACGCCCCAAGGTAACTACTGCCAGAGTGCCCAATCTGCCCAAAGGTAAATTAGTGTGAGATACTTTGCCCAGGTTTTTAAAGTAAGTGAAGTTTTTTTTTAACATACTTGCCCCTCTCCTTCATATTCCCTTCCTCCTCACCCTAATCTGCACCGGGAAAGAAATGTAATTGGTCATCCAAGCTCTCATCTTAAGAAAAGTTAAAATTCAGGGTGGGGTAAATGTTGTGAGAAGGAAACCTGAACCAAGAGTTACTATAACAAGCTTGAATCCCAGACATATCAAGAAAGTCAGCAACGCCAGAAATAAACACAGCCGAGCATAAGTCAACAGACAGAGTAGATGGAAATTCCACTGTGGGTATCACTAGGGACAGAAATAAAACAAGCAGATGGTAATGTTAGCTGAAAAAAGAAAACACCAAAAGAACTATTTGACTTTTTTCATAGGATGAAAGAAATTTTGAATTATTTTCTATTTGGTAAGAGCAAGAAAGAAGAATCCTGATGAGAATAAATAACAGTCATAAAAACGGATTATATGAAAGTAGAGAGGAAGTTTAGGCTTAAAAACATATTTCGGGCAATCTTGGAAACTAGTGCCTTTGTGAGCTGCCGTTGAATAGAGTACGATTCATAGCAACCGCATGTACCAGAGTAGGAATGTTCTCCATGAGGTTTGCAATGGCTGATTTTTCAGGAATAGATCAGACTCTTCTTCTGAACCACCAAACTTGGTTAGCAGTCACTTGCATTGCTGTTTGTGCCATGCGGGGACTTGTGTAGAACCTAAGTACATGAATATTTGTCTAAACCAAATCAATGTTGCCTAAAATTAGGGGTGAATCTTGTTTGCTGATGTCAACTCAGCTCTTACTCAGGTGGCATTATGTACAACAGATCAAAAATATTACCCAGTGGGAAAGTTAAACATAAAAATCCAGCTTTCCAACTTACATTTGAGGAGACATAAAAAGAATACAGATATGTCTAATTTCAACAAATTCAGTAAATTGGAAACAAAATACAAAATGTTTTTTAAAAAAATTTTTTTTTGAGAACTTTTTCAGTCATCCATTAAAAAAAGAAAGAAAGAAAGAAATGTTGTCAATTTCCTTCTGACTCACAGCAACCCTGTAGGACAGAATAGAACTTCCCTATAGGGTTTCCTAGGAGAAACTGCTGAATTTGAACTGCTGACCTTTTGATTAGCATAAGAACTCATAACCTACACCACCAAGGCTCCACCAGTCGCATAGTTAATATTATTTATCAGTGTCTCCTGTTCAACTATGGGATGTTTTCTTGATAATTGACACTACTTAACTTATCTAAATTGGCATGTTTTGCAAAATCAATAAAAGGAACATTGCTTTTCTTTATTCATGAACAATTTTACTCCATAGCCTCTGTGTACCATGGCCCCTGACAAGGGTGCTGAGTGATGAAGATACGGATAAAAGCCCATGGCCCTGCCTATAAGCGACAGGCTACTCAGATGTTCAATTATTCCATTCATGCGAGTATCTGCAGATCTACACAAAGATACACACTGCACCTGAAAATATATAAGTGTTCTATTTCAAATCTAATCACATCCATTTTCAAGACCTCCTTCTTGACCTAATGAATTGAGTTGTCCCCCTTCTATCACTTCCTGTGAAAGTACTTTCTCCTGCTTCCCCTAGAAAAACACACAACACTCTTCACCACAGTTTTGCTTATTCTCTCCCTGCTATGTCTTGTTCATCATCATCTTCCAAAGGACTCAATAGATACTTTGTCAGTAGATGATTACATGACTAAGCATGGGATAGATGATAGACAGACAGACAGACAGACAGGCAGACAGACAGAGTGGTCACGAAACTGGATTTTCCCAGGAGAATAATGAATTCTGGCCCAAATAAATGACGCTACTTATTCATGCCTTAGATTTCTTGTTCATTTCAATTTTCTCAGAAATTGCACACTGCCAATACGGAATTGACTCAATGGCACACAAATAACAATACAGATTAAAAGAGGCAGTGGTGGTTCGTTGGTATATTTCTCACCTTCCACGAAAGAGTCAGGTCAGAATCCTTCATGTACAACCACCACCTGACTGTTAGTGGAGGCTTACATGTTGCTGTGATGCTCAGTAGTTTTCCATGGAGCTTCCAGACCAAGACAGACTAGGAAGAAAGGTCTGGTGACCTACTTATGAAAATCAGCCAAAGAAAACCCTGTGGATCACAGGCTCTGATACAAAGCCCATGATGGGGATGGTGCAGGACCAGGTAGCGTTTCTTTTCTCGTGCATTGGCTCCTCATGAGTCAGGGGTTAAATCAAGGGCATAAGGACCACAGTAACAATGTAGTCTAGATATTCACATTCATTTAAAGTTGGAATAACATGTTCGAATCTTCAGTTTCTCTCTGTTTTGTTTTACTAGATACCATAGAGTCATCCATCTTTCAATTAATTTATTCTCTATAGCCTTCTTTTCAGGAAATGAAATATACAACTTTTTAACAATGAAAACTATTATTTTAAAAGCTGTTTAAAACTGAGTTAATTAAACAGATAAATATGACTGACGCAAAACACAGATATTTTAAGTGTGTAATAGTGTTACCACAACTCCAGATAAAAGATAACTTTGTTCTGATATACATGAACAAGGTTATACATCTTGAATACTTCTTGCAGGTTTCATTATGAAAACATTTTCTGTCTTGAGCAATGGATTAGCTGTAAGAAATCTGATATGTTCAGAAACAGAAAGAATCTTGACTTTCTGATGGAGGTAGATTTTCTGAGCAAGATTAGTCATAATTTGGTTTCGTAATAACACAAGAAAGAGATAAGACACATTCTTCCATAATATTGCAGGGAAGCAAGATCAGAAATTACAGGTTAATTACCTCATTGTATTACTAATATCCTGTAATTAATCGGGTTTCTTGGTTTAACTCACTAATTGGGGGATTCCTATCACACATTTGAGCCATTTTTCTTCTCAAGAACACTCATTTCCAACCCTTGCTGTCAGACGATGGTCTCACTAAGTTTCCACTTCATCTACCGTCCGCTGCCCCTTAATAATCTTGTACTTCAAAATGGTCCAGCCCAGAGAGTCAAGCTGATGCTCTGTAATCAGCGACTCCTACAAATAAGAACAAGGAGGTTGACAGTAACACAACTCTATGGCCACTCATACCAAGATACGCTGAAGCACATTCTTGGAAATATGGACATATTTAGTGTTAACGGTGTGGGTTCTATCCGCCAGTAGTGGCAATTCTTGCTTAGCTCCAGAGGTTAATGATGTAAATAAATCTGTGTGAATGCTTTTAAACTCACTTCAGATACATCCATCCTTCTTGTTCTTTGCCCTAGTGAACCTTACATTGGTTGGCTTTGGCTCCAGCTGTTTGTTTTCTTTTTCAAAAAGTCAGCTGCTTCTAAATCAGAGACAGCTATGTTGAAAAATCAAAAACAAAATACAGTATCTCCTTCCTACTGATTCAGACTTCAAAGATGTGTTCCTTAGTCCACAACTCTAAAATGTTCCTGTCAGTGAGTTACACAGAATGGGAAAATATGAAGGAAAGCAGGAGGGTCTTTCTGAGAGTATCAGCAAAACTGCATTAGAGATCAGCTTATGGAGGCCGCACACTGGTAACAGCAAACTGAGCACGCAACGTTCATACTTCTCAGTCCATGGCCTTTGGTCCCCTCAGGGGAGTAGGGGACTAATCAAAATTTTGAGAAGTCTTGATTTAGAAATGTGCTGGAGTAGTGCTACAGCTGCTAATCAAAAGGTTGGCGGTTCAAATCCCCCAAGTGATCCTTGGAAACTCTATGAGGCAATTCTACTCTGTTCTATAAGGTAGCTATGAGTTGGAATTGACTCAGTGGCAGTAGGTTTGTTTTTTTATTTTGGACAGCCAAACTGCTTTTCCATAAAGCTTCCAAAAACTTCCTACTTTTAAAGAATAAAACAAGCTATAAGATACGATGAAAAGTCACAAAGGACAATACTGTTCTGAACTGCGTGTTTATAAATGCCTAGGTCTAAAGTGCTAATACTCACGAACTTTGCCTCTTAATATGATGATAATAAAACTCAATTAGTATATACAAATTACCAGGTATAGCTTGAAATTGGACACAGACAACCTGAAAATGGGTGCCAGATGAAATGTGGGTCCTTTGGAAAACAGTGGGCCCTGAGTGGTTTACTGGGATCTCTTAAGGCTTAGTAGTTTGTCTTACCTAGAAACACTTGGGGTTCCTAAAGGCAGAGCAAAGATGGGTGTTTGCATTCCTTCAGCTCTTAGCAGCCGTCCTAATTAATTTAGCAGTTATGCCCCTGACACTTCTTTCTATCCTTCTGGAATTTCTCTCCAAAGCAGTTTCTCTGTAAGTGTTCCAGTTGATAAAATTTATGTTAGAATAGGTGGATGGGGTTAAAATAGACCCTTCTGACTCAGTGGGTCAGTGGTAGAATTCTCATTTTCCATGCAGGAGACCCAGTTAGACTCCCCACCAGTGCGTCTTCAGTGCCACCACCAATGAAAAACTCCTATGGATCACAGTATTGTAAGTCACGATTGATCTTGGAGACAGTAAAGAAACAGGCAGCACTTCCTTCCCTGTGTAGGAGGTTGCTGTGAATTGGGGACAGCACTGTCAAGTCTGCAGCTGACAACAAATACAATGATCTTGGTGCCCTGAGCTAGGATTGTTACCACCGCCATTCCAGCTCTGTGAAGTCATCCATTTCTCTGAGAAATTTAGAATTGAATATTTTTGTTAGTTGCCGTCAAGTTGATTCTAATTCATAAAAGCCCCCACGTGTACAGGTTAGAACTGCCCCATAGGGTCTTTAAGGCTGTGACTTTTCAGAAGCAGATCTCCAGGCCTGTCCTCAGAGGCACCTCTGGGTGGGTACGATCTCCCAACTTCTGGCTAGTAGTGGAGTTTTTAATCATTTGTGTCACTCAGGGACTCCTGAATCAAAATTAAGAGCCTTACAATAACAGCATCATCAGCAAAATAAGCTCTTGCTTTAACACAAGAAATGTAAAGCATTTCATTGTTCCTTCCAATCCAGCTTTGTCAGATTCAGCCTCACGAACAAATGGATCTCCTCTCTTCACATCAACACTTTCCCAAAATCCTAATTACTATTCTAAAAACATATGGGTTGATGTCATGAATTGGACAGCATCTCCTCAAAAATGTGTTGATTTGATTTGGCTGAGTCCCAGTATGGTGTCCTTCCTGCCATGCGTTGTGAATCCTGCCTCTGTGTTACTGATAATGGAGAACGGCTGCAGTTGCGTTAGTGAGGCAGGACTCAAGCTACTAGCTTGTGGAATGTAAGGGAGAGAAGTGAGCAGAGGATGTCAGGAACTTCACACCACCAAGAAAGCGGTACTGAGAGCACAGCACGTTCTTTGGACCCGAGGTTCCCGTGCTGAGATGCTCTCACTGGATTTGGACTTAGCCTACAGGACTATGGTAACCTGTTGAATGGACTTGTGTCTTTCCAGGCTGTGACAATAAAGTTTCTCTTCATGACACCTTCCACTCGGTGTTTTCTGTTAGAGCACTACCAGGTGACTAAGACAGATTCTTATTTCTGGTCTTTATATAAGTCTATGGCACCAAATGAAAACAAAAATTTAAATCTGCAGATGGTCCTATGTGAAATGCCTCAGTTCCACCAGGTGACAATAAGTGAATTTTAGTCAACTCATGATAACCTCAGTCTATACTAAAGCTTCTGTCAGTCCATTTATCTGAGTCCAATGCCAGTGAGTGGATGGATGCAGGTGGTTGGTCCCTGTTCATTGTTGTCTAGGTATTCTAGCTTCTGTGAGGCTGACTGGTTCTTATCAGCAAATATAGCCAGATCTAGCTGGGATGCCTTACTGTAAGTCTCTTCCAGTCTGGTGGCTCTTTCTCAGGCAGTTCTGAATCCACTGTTGGTTATGGAGTATTGCACTGTTTCCTCGTACCCCTCCCCAGCTCAAAGGAGCTCTCCAGGACCGCACTGAAGTTTGACCTAGTATTCCAGTGTCATAGGGGATCCAGGGACCTCTTTAGGAAGCTTGCTGCTTTCATAGGCTTCATCTAGAAAATAAATATCCTTTCCTTCTCATCCTTAAATTATTGAGAAACTAGGGGTTGGAGTCCATCTCCACCCAAAAGTGGTAAAAAAACAGAATTTGTTTCATCGCCTTCAGGAAAGACAACAATAACTAGTGGATATTAGATATTGGTTTGGTTTGGTTTGGTGTGGTGTGGTAGACTCCTTGGTATTTTCTATATAAATGTACACATATAAAGAGAGGTGTTTTAATAATTCTAAGGAAAACATTTTAACCCTCTGGGATAGAGAAGAGATTCCTTGAGGAGCTTGAACCTACTCAAAGGCATTTGCATCTGCTTCTGAAAGGAAAGCAGCATGGAGCACAGTTGTACTCTGCACAGAACCGACTCAAGGGCGGTAAGTATTTTGGACCAACTTGAAATCTAATGGCTCGAATTTTTTACTATCTTATTAACTTTGAGTGTCAAGTTGTTTAAATCCTAGATTTTTTTTTGGTAATGAGGTCTTCTGTTCTGAGATTATTATAGATTCACATGCTGCTATAAGACATAACATCAAAAGATTGTGTAGTTCCATCATCCAGTTTTCCCCAGTGGTCAGGGAAATGAATCCTCCCCTACAATTCAGTTTATCTTGCAAAATTATGATGTGATACCCCTTCCAGGATATTCAGGATACTGACACTGACACAATCAAGACACAGAATGGTGCCATTGCCACTAAGATACCTCCTGTGACTCTTTCATAGCCACACCTACATTCTTCCATGAGACTCCTGTAAACCATGGCAACCACAAATTTGTTCTCCACTACCGTAATTTTAACCTTTACAACTGATAAACACAATACACACAACTGATATACACAACAACAAAATTATACTGACTGGAAAAACAAGGTTTTGAGGCAAGGTTTTCGTGCATATTAATGGTTTGTTCCTTTTATACGCATAGGCTTTTTATGAGTAGTATTCAATGTATGGACATAGTAGAGTTTTTTCAACTATTCACTTGTTGAACATATGGGTTGTTTCCATTTGGGGGTCCATTATAAGTAAAACCGTTACAAAAATTCTCTTACAGAATTTTATGTGACCTAGTGTTCATTTCTTGGTGTTAACTGTCCAGGAAGGAAGTATCTGAGTTACTAGACAGTTGCATGTTTAGTGTTGTAAGACAATGTTGATTAATGTTTTTCAAGAAGCTCTAACATTTTACATTTCCACTAGCAAAATACATGAATGATTCAGTTTATCTTCATCCTTGATATGATTTTGTAGTGGGTTAAGTACTTCATCTGCTAACCAAAAGGTCAGCAGTTCAAATCAGCCAGTGGCTCCTTGGAAATTCTATGCAGCAGTTCTATTCTGATATCTAGGGTCCCTATGAGTAGGACCCAACTCAACAGCACTGGGTGGGATTTCTTTGTTTGTTTTTCATTTTAGCTGTTCTGTTAGGTATGTAGTGATATCTTACTGTGGTTTTAATTTGTATTTCCTATAATGACTGATACTGAACTTCATTTCATGTGTTAATCTGCTAAATGTATATGCTTTTTGATGAAATGCCTCTTCATATTCTTAAATAACCTGAAATAGTTCAAGGAAAGCATAGAAAAAGGACTAAAGGAAATCAAGAAAACAATTACAAATAAAATCACAAGATTAATAAAGAAATGGAAATTATAAAAAGAAACAAAACAAATTTTAGAGCTGAAAACAACTGAAATTTAAAAAATCACTAGAGAAGTTCAAAAGTAACTTGAACTGACAAAAGGATTATTAAACCTTAAGACGGACTAATTGAAGTTAACTACCAATTGCTGTCAAGTCATTTATCTAGTTCAAGGAAAATAAACCAAATGTAACGTAAATGACCTAAGGGATCTGTGTGATACAATTTTGCAGATCATTATATATATTTTAGGAGTTCCAGAAGGACAAGAGAGAGAGAAAGGGGAAAAAAAGACCAAATGAAGAAACAGTGATTGAAAACTCCCCAAATTTAATAAGTCTACACATCCAACAAGCTTAATGAACTCCAAGTAAAAGCAACTCAAAGAAATGCATACCAAGACACATTATAATCAAATGGAAAAAAGAATAAAATAAAACAGAGAGAGAGAATCTTGAAAGAAGTATGAGACCATGCATAACATTACTAATGTCTCCACTGAAGCCAAGGAGGTCAATAGGCAACAGACTAGCATATCTAATAAGCTGAAAAATTGAATTAACCTGTAGTTCAAGAATTCTGTACTTGATGAAATTGTCTTTCAAAAATTATGATGAAATAAATACATTCCTAGATAAACAGAGGTTAAAGAGTTTGTTACCACCACACTTGCTTTAGAAGAAATACTAATTACAGTCCTTTCAGGTTGAAATGAAAGGAAACTACACAGTAACTTGAAGCTATATGAAGAAAAAAAAAGATCCCAGGAAGGCAATTCCACATGTTTATATTTGTTATGTACTATGTGATTTAAAAGACAAAGGCATAAACAGATTTACATTTGGGGCAACACAATGTATAAAGAAGTAATTTGTACCAGTAACAATATAAAGAAGGGAAACAGCTGTATAGGAATAGAATTTTTGTATGCTATTAAAATTAAATTGGTATCAATTCAAACTAAATTGCTATAAATTTAAAATGATAAGTGTAATCCTCAAAATAACCTTAATAAAAATATTTTTTAAAATGGACATAAATGAAAGTGAGAAAGAAATCAAAAGGTACTTAATTCTCCATATTAAAAGTTTATAGACTGAGTCCTAGTCTGTGCAATTAAGAACTACCAGGTTAAAAAGAAAAAAAGTTAAGTGTTATATTTTAATAAATATGGCTGTCATATTTTCAGAAAATGTTACAGTTATCAATATTCCCAACTGCAACAATGAAAGATTTTTTGTTTCATTGCACCATCACCACAAATAGATTATTAATCTTTTCTTGTCCACATTCAAAGATATTTTGTTTCTATCACCTTTAAAATAAAACTGAACCCAGTGAAACCTTTCCAGACCCAAGATTCTGCTTCAGCTACTGCTGCCCTATCTTTCTCTTTTCCTTTACAGCCAAACCAATTAAAACGATTCCCTCAGCCACCCTCTCCACAGTCTCACTTCCTCATTTCAATGCAATTTTGCTTCTGCTTCTGGTGCTTCACCCAGACAGTTTGTACCCAAAAGTTACTCATACTTCCTTCTTGCTAAATCTAATAATATGTATATGTACATGTACATGTATATGTATATATATGTATATGTATATATCCATTGTATTACTCGGCTTGCTTTGCAGTCCTATGGTCAGTTCTTCCTTTTTGAATCATTCTGTTCTCTGGGCTTCCATAATATCATGTTCCCCTGGCTATTCTCTCTCCTATCACTTGTCACCTTCAAGGTTCTCTTCATCTGATAATCCCTGAAATGTTGGTTCTCCAAGTTTTCTAACATAAGCTTTCTATTCTTACTCTTTGTCTTAAGCTGGGTTCTCTAGAGAACCAAAATAAATAAAGTATATATGTTATTCTTTTATGTATAAATTATGTATAAGCATATATTTTGTGTATATATGACTGATCACATTTAATTAGAATTGGTTAACCTTGTTAAGGTACATTCTTCTAGAAAATTTTCTTTCTCATTTATATGTTCTAAATTTTGATGTATCACTGTATATAAAGCCCACTCCATCAAGTAGGGTCTGACTTACAACAATCCTAGGTGTCAGAGTAGAACTGCCCCACAGAGTTTCCACGGTGCACCTGGGGGATTTCAGCTGCTGACATTTTGGTTAGCAGACATAGCAATTAACTCACTACATGGAGCACCTGTGGGATTTAAACTGTTGACCTTTAGGTTAGCAAATGTAGCACTTAACCCACTACACACCCAGGTCGCTGTATACAGAATTGTTTAACCTCTCTCTCTGCCACCTAGAGTTATACTTACTTTGTAGTTCTTAATATGGTATTAAAAAAAAAAAAACAAAACAAAACATTGCCCTGGTGTTTATTCCAACCACAGCAATCCTAACTGGGCAAAGCAGAACTGTTTCCTAAAGGGTTTACAATGGGTGACTGGTGGAGTTTAACTGTTGACCTTTTGATTAGCAGGCAAATTCTTAACCACTGCATCACCAGGGCTCCTTATATAGTATAATACATAATAACAAGTAAATTAGAATTTCACTGAACCTGAAGATTAATCTGAATACATTTGACACCTCTATAATATTTAGTCTTCCCATTAGTGACATCACATTTATCTATATATCTCCTTTTATTTTGCTTTTCTATAGCCAGTGACTGTTGTTTTTTCTACATGGGACTTGGACAGCTTTTCTAACTATATTCTCAACTGCCGTATAGGTTTTTACAGTATGGGTGAAAAATATCTGTTATTCTTCTACGTCATTTTAATTGATTTTATGGAAATTTTATAGTATTTTAAAATATGAGGCCTTTTTTCCTTTCTAACTCAGATATTCACCTTTGGTCAAAACCTCTAGTGCAGCCTTAAATAAGAAAGATAACTCCTTACTTGGATGTGAATGCATCTAGAGTTCTACCACAAAATAGACACTTTTAATAGATATTATTTTTATTGTTAAAAAGTGTCCTCCTAGCTAGTTCTCTAAGAAATATTATCACGAGTGTGCTAAAATTTTTAATGTTTTACCTGCATTTATTGCATTAAACATGTTGCTACTGTATTTAAAGTACTCATTTGAGAGATCACCACGATACATGTTCTGCTGTTACACCAACATTGCATTACTGTGATAAATTCCACATGTTCCTGCCATTTTATTAAAATATTGCTTCATTTCCTATTTTCTCTCTCTCTCTATTTTTGGTAAAACTCTTGCACTACGTTCACAAGCAAAATTGCTCTACATTTTTATTTATTTTCCTTATCTAGGTTTATTATTAAGATTACATTCAGGGTGGAGTCAAGATGGCAGACTAGACACATGTCTCCTTAATTCCCTCTGAAAACTAAGGCCTGGAATGATAATTGAATGGAGCTTTCTGGACACCCAGTGACCCTCAGGACACAGCATAGGGCTGTTGAATTGGACTGCATGCCACTGAATGGGAAACTGTTTATCTTTTGTTGAGTCCCACTCTGGTTGATTCGGTCAGCTACCATGGGCTGCAGGCAACTGCTGTCTTTAACTTTTTTTCTTTTTGTTGGCAGGCAGCTGGGGGAGCAGGTCCAACAGCAGCTACGCAGACCTGCAGGACTAAACTGATCAGTTGGTAGAATAGCCACATTTGGAGAGCCTGGCTCTGGACTCAGAGCACCACAGCCCCTCCACCCTCTCTTTTCAGACCTCCACCATAGATTCTGTTGTTTCACAGGGGCAGGAGAGATTGATTGGGAGGTGGAAATACCCAACTAGGAGACCTCAGGAGAGGCTAATTCCCAAGTTAGGAGGCAATCCCACTCCAGGGAGTGCTTTGCCAACAGAAAAGCTGTGTTTAGCACAGTGTAGCATTACAGCAGGGGCCCGGAAGGGTATGACAGTGTAACAGTAGCCTGTCCTATTTTGAACTTTATCACAGCATCTGAGAAAAGCTGAAAAGGCCCACCAATTGTCAGCCAGAAGGAGGGGCTTACCACACCTGACAGCCTGACTGATTTTGGAAATGGTCAGATAGCTTTTACCTTTTTAAAATAAGACTGCCTAGAAAAATAACTACAGTGCCGTCTGGTGGGATCTCTTCCAGCTTTTACTGACTCACATTATTGGGGTAGCTGATAGCCCCCCAGTGATTCTATAAGTAGGGCTGTGTCTTTGCCAGCTAGGAATCAAAGCCTGTTACCCCAGAGATTCCACTGGACCCACTCACTGTAGTACATACAGGTGGCTGCTGATAAACTTCCTTCTAAGAACTGCACCTGAGTTCCTGTTAAGGCAACACCAGAGAAAATAAACAGCCTCTGGATGTACAGAAAGCAACGGACCCTAATGAAACACTTAAAAAACATTCACCCATGGCTCCAGAAAACTCCCAAGATAAAGAATCAAAGAATTTCCCAGACAAAGAAGCCTTTCTGAAGCTGTCAGTGGTCAAGTACTAAAAAATTATATAGAGAGCCCTCCTAGACATTATACAAAATGCAACAGAGCAAAACGAAAATTTAAGCAAGCTGTTTGAACTGATGGAACATCAGCATTCTGAAATCTGACAGATCAGTAACAAAATTACAGAATTAAGAGCAGAAATGAACAACTGGAAACTAGACTTTCTGACTTTGAAGATAGAGCTACTGACACCAGCATATATGAGGAGAAATTAGAGAAAAGAAACAAGAAAATGAAGCATTAAGAAACTTGTGAGACTCTAGCAAGAGGAACAATCTACAATTAATTGGAGTTCTTGAACAGGGAGGGATACTTGGAAACACACAGAGTATTGTGTTAAGTTGCTGACAGAAACTTTCTCTGAAATTATGAAAGAAGAGAACATGGGTATCCAAAATATGTATCAAATGCCATACAAAACTGATCTCAAAAGAAAGACACCAAGACCTATTATAATTAAGCTTAACAAAATAAAACACAAGCAGAAACTCTTAAAGGCAATGAGACTCAAAGCAAAGCTAACATTCAGAGGGAAGTCCTGTAGGCTTTCATCTAACTTCTCAGCAGAAATGATGTTGGCAAGGAGGATGTGAGACAACACATTCAAAGCCTTGAAGGAGAAAAACTTCCAACCGAGAATTATATATCCTGCAAAACTGACTTTCAGATATGAAGATGAAATTAAGACATTTGCAGATAAGTAGAAATTTAGAGACTTTGTAAAAACCCACCCAAAGCTACAAGAAATATTGAAAGAGGCTCTTGGGTTAGAAAAACAAAACCATTAAGTCTATATTTAAGGAGGCATTGCTGGATACAACATCCAGAGACATACTCAGAGAAGACACAAAACTCCAGGCCACAATATTAAAAGAAGGTATGCAGTGATCATATCACAAAAACTAAGATACTATCACATTAAAAACAGGGATATTACAGTAGCTATAGTCTTTTCAGATGTAGAGGAAGTTAATAAGATATGTCGAAGTTAAAATTGGGTTTAAACTTAGATTATTAAGAGGGACCATAAGAGTAGACACAAAGTACAATAAAGATGCAGCATATCAAAACAAGAAACATAACACAGGAGTCTCAACAAACACAAAGCCAACACTGAAAAGAATGACAAATCAACCCATAAAGAAAAATCACCCAGAATAGAAAATTAAGAGCAACAAAGAATACATCAACACAAAAATAAATACATCAAAATAACAACACTAAACACATATCTGTCAATAATTACACTGAATGTAAATGGACTGAATCCTCCAGTTAAGAGACAATGATGACATCTTGGATCAAAAGGCACAGCCCTTCTATATGTTGCTTATAAGAAACTCACCTTAGACATAAAGATATGAACAAACTGAAAATTAAATGAGGGAATAATATATACCAACCTAACAATATACAAGGAAGAACAGGTGTGGCAATACTAATCTCAGATAAAATAGATTTTAATGTAAAATCTACCATTGTGGACAAGGATGGTCACTATTTATTGATGAAAGGTTTAATACACGAGCAGAACTTAGCAATATTATATATTTATGCACCCAATACTTGAGCATTGAAAAAACAATGATTTCATTGAAAAATGAGAGAGATCACACCACAATAATAGGGGGAGACTTCAACACTCTACTTGCAGTATTGGACAGATCTTCCAGAAAAAAGTTCAGTAAAGACACAGAAGAGCTTATTGCTGCAATTAACCAATTAAACCTTGTTGACACATACAAAATTTTTTATCCATCAACAGATAACTACACCTTCTTGTCCAGTGCACATGTAACGTTTTTCAGAATAGACCATGCATTAGGATATAAAGCAAATCTTCACAAAATTCAAACCGCTGAATTATTGCAAAGCATCTTCTCAGAGCATAAAACCAAAAAAGTCTAAATCAATAGCAGAAAAAAACAGATAGAAACAGGAACTCATGGAAAATGAACAACACCTTGCTTAAAAAGCCATGGGTTATAGAAGAAATCAAGGATGAAATGAACAAATTGATGGATTCAAACGAGAATGAAAATCCTACCAGAAGTTATATCATGTAGCCAAAGTGGTGCTCAGAGGTGAGTTTATCTCTATAAATACACACATCTAGAAGAAAGAAAGAACCTAAACCAAAGAATTAACCCTACAGCTGAACAAGTAGAAAGAAAGCAACAGAGGAACCCCTCAGGCACCAGAAGAAAACCGATCATAAAGATTAGAAGAGAAGTAAATGAATTAGAGAACAGAAGAACAATTGAAAAAGTTGATAAGACCCAAAAGCTAGTTTTTTGAAAAAGATCAACAAAATTGACAAACCACTGGCTAAACTTACTAAAGAAAAATAAGAAAGGAAACAACCAGAATAAGAAATGAGATGGGAGGTGTCACAACAGATCCAACAGAAATTGAAAGTATATCATAATGCAATACTACAAAAGACTGAACTCTAAGAGATTTGAAAACCTAGAGGAAATGGTCAAATTCCTAGATTCATATCACCAACCAAAATTATCACAAGGAGAAGCAGAGCAACTTAATAAACCCATCCCAAAGGAAGAGATTGAAAAAGACATCCAAAAACTACCAATCAAAAGAAAACCCTGGCCCAGATGGCTTCACCACAGAAGTCTACCAAGTTTTTAGAGAACAGTTAACCCCAATACCACTGAGACTATTTCACAGGATAGAAAGGGTTGGAATGCCCCCAAATTCATTCTATGAAGCCAGCATAACCCTGATACCAAAACTAGGGAAAGATCCAACAAAAAAAATGAGAATTACAGACAAATATCACTCATGGAATCAGATGCAAAATCTTCAATAAAATCCTTGCCAGTAGAATTCAACAACGTATCAAGAAAATAATTAATCACAACCAAGATGGATTCAAACCAGGGATTCAAAGCTGGTACAACATCAGGAAAACAATTTATGTGACTGACCACATAAATAACACAAAAGATAAGAATCACCTGATCTAATTAACTAATGCAGAAAAGGCTTTTTACAAAGTCCAACACCCATTCATGCTACAAACTCTCAGCAAAACAGGAATAGAAGGAAAATTCCTCAATGTAACAAAGGCTATCTACACAAAGCCAACAGCCTACATCATCCTGAGAGAGACTGAAAGAATTCCCCTTGAGAATGGGAACTAGACACGGATGCCTATTCTCATCTCTCCTATTCAACATAGTACTAGAAGTTCTAGCCAGAGCAATTAGACAAGACAAAGAAATAAAGGACATCTGCATTGGCAAAGAAGAAGTAATAATCTCCCTAATTGAAGATTACATGATTGTATACTCAGAGAATCCTAAAGAATCTGTAAGTAAATTACTCAAACTAATAGAATAGTTCAGCAAAGTATCAGGATATAAGACAAACATAAACAAATTAGTAGGATTCCTTTATACCAACAAAGAGATTATTAAAGAAGAAATTGCCAAATCAATACCTCTCACTATTGTCCCCAAGAAGATAGAATACCTAGGAATAAGTCTAACTGGAGGAATAAGATCTTTACAAAGACAAATGCAAGAAACTAAGAGAGACTTAATAAATGGAGAAAATTACACTGCTCGGGGATAGGAAGACTTAATACTGCAAAAATGTCTATTTTAGCCAATGCTGTCTACATATACAATGCAATCCCAACACAAATTCCAGTGACACTTTTCAACGAGATAGAGAAAGAAATCACCAACTTTGTCTGGAAGGGTAAGAAACCCTGGACAAGCAAAGCATTACTGAAGAAGAACACACTAGGAGGCCTTTCACCACCCGACTTTAGAACCTATTATACTGCCACAGTAATCAAAATTTCCTGGTACTGGTAGAAAAAGAGACATATAGACCAATGGAATAGAACTGAGACCGCAGAGATGCCACCATCCTCTTAAGAACAATTGATATTCGACAAAGACCCTAAAATTGTAAAGTGGGGCAAAAACAGTCTCTTTAACAAATGGTGCTGGCAAAATTGGATATCCATCTGAAAAAAAAATGGAAAAAAGACCCATATCTCACACTTTACACAAAAACCAACTAAAATGGGATAAAAGACCCAAATATCAAACCCGAAACAATAAAGATCATCCAAGAAAAAATAGGATCAACAATGGAAGTTTTAATACGTAACTTAGACATACTTCAAAATCTGAGAAACAAAGCACAATCAACACAAGAACAAATAGATACACAGCAACTGCTAAGAATCAAACACCTTTGCTCATCCAAAGAGGAGATGGGGGTGGCATGAACCTGCCTGGACCTGGCAGATCCTGAAACAGTGGAGATGCAGTGGGAGGAGATTCTAACAATTCTAACTACAGTTTTGTAAAATCTAGGAGTCCAGAAAACTCATCTTATGTTGGCCATAAGGAAGTGTGGCAATTCCACAACACTTTAGACTTTATTAAAAGAATTCAAAGACCACCTACAGCATGATGAAAAATACTTGGTAACTATATGTCAGACTGATCTCCATAATCTACAAGCTACTGCAAAATATCAACAAGAAAAAGATAAATAACCCAAGTAAGCATTGAGCAAAGGAGATAGACAGACACTTCTCTAAAGACGATATCCAGACAGCCAGAAGACACATGCAGAAATGTTCATGATCATTAGCTACTAAAGAAATCCAAATCAAAACGATGATAACATACTATCTCACCCCAACAGGGCTGGCCATAATCTGAAAAACACAAAACAACAAGTGCTAGAGAGGCTATGGAGAAATTAGAACTCTCCTACACTGCTGGTGGGATTGCAAAATGGTACACCTCCTTGAAAAGCAATCTGGTGCTTCCTTAAAAAAATGGATATAGATATACCATTTGACCCAGTAATTCCACTACTTGGAATATATCCTACAGAAACAGCACAGTCCACAATAGCAAAAAGATGAAATCAACCCAGACACCCAACAACAGACGAATGGATAAATAAACTATGGTGTACATACTCAGTGGAACACTATGCAATGATAAAGAACAATGATGATTTTAGGAAGCATCTCATAACCTGGTTTCAACTAGAAGACATTATGCTGAGTGAAATTAGTCAGTGGCACAAGGACAAATATTGTATGAGACCCTTACTACAAGGACTTAAAAACAGACTCATGTACAGAAGAAAAGACTCATTGACTGCTACAAGGGAGGGAAGGGAGAGAGGGACAGGATTAGTTATAGATTAGATAGTTGATAGAAATTTGGTTGTGTGAAATCAGTGACAGCACACATTAAAAAGATCAATATAACTGGACTTCAACATAACCTGAAAACTCTTCTAATCTTAACCCAATATTGCAAGGACAGAGTAGCAAGGGCAGGGGTCAAGGAAACATGCTCTCAGGGGACATAGAGGCTAGTTAGTATAACTAGCTTATTGCTAAGAAAGTCTGCGCTGCATGTTGGTGAGTGGCATCTGAGATCTTAAAAGCTAGCAAGTTGCTGTCTGAAGTACACCAGACGGTCCCAACTCAGCTGGACCAGATTGTGACCAAGGACAACAACAACATGGGGAAGAGAACTAAGAAGACAAAAAGACCCACTTGAATGGGTGATTACATCAACATGTGACGAAAAGAACCAGATGATGCCCGGCCACCATCAGTGATAGCTATGATGCAGCTCACAATGTTGAGTCCCAGAGGCAACATGAGAACAAGAAGGGGTGTGCCCTGAGAACTCCACTAAAAGACCACAACTGATGATCTGAAGGCCCCAAAGATTCCCCTGGGAGTATGGCCTCTAGATCTGATGCTGTTCCTGATCATAAATCATTACTGAGGTCAACTCTTAGGAATGGATTGGACGTGGGGACACAGAGTGACCATATCATGGGTACACTTTATGGTTCTGTGCATCTATAGAATGTCGTCCTACTGGCCTCTTACTAGAGAGGAGTGGAGAGGGTGAAAAGGAGGGGACAGGAGACTGTTAAGAGGATATGACACGTACAGAACAGAAAGGAGGAGTGTGTTGTCACCAGGCAAGGAGAACAGAGGGAGCTGCAGATAGGTGGGTATGCGAATTTGAACTGTATTGTACACTTTCACTCAACCACAATTAAAAAAAAAAATTGTTTGGGAAAAATGTTTCACATCTATAGGTCTTTAGAGCTTTATATGATACAACCATGCTGATCTATTTTTATACTGGCCGTGGTTGCTTTTGAGGTAATAAAGCAGAGTTCATTAACCTTAACAGATACCTATGACCCATCAAGGTGATTCCAAATATAGTAACCCCATAAGACAGAGTAGAACTGCCTCATAGAGTTTAGAAGGAGTACCTGGCAGATTTGAACTGCTGACCTTTTGGGTAGCAGCCATAGCAGTTGACCACTATGTCACCAGGGTTTCCATCTATAAGCCATAAAGCTAAAATATTAGTATTAGGCCTTTCACATGGAGAAAAAAAAAATGCCCCTCTGTGATTTACTCTTGGGAGAAGTTGCTAACATGAAGAGAGGCATACATATTTCTGTAGTTAGTTTCAGTTTGATTTCACAGAATCCTGATTATGTAATTTCAGGATTAAAAGGATCTTAGAGACATCTTCATGCTGCCAATCGGCATAGCAAGAACCTAAAGGTAGACTATACTCAAGTTATTAGCCAGGGTTCATCAGAGAAACTTAACCAATAGGACAGACACACACAAAGGAAAGCAATTTATTTCAAGAAAAGGCTCATGCACTTGTGGGAGCTGGCAAGTCTGCAATCTGCAGGACAGGCAAGCAGATTGACACCAAGGCAAGAGTTCATGCTTTAGTCTTGAGGCAGAATTTCTTCTTCTCAAACTTCAATTTAGTGCCTATAGTCTTCTGGCTGATTACATGAAGCCCACTGACATTACTGAGGGCAACCTCCTCTACATAAAGTCAAAGAATTATAGGTGTCAGCAGTATCTAAAAAACACCTTCATGGCTATTGTCTGATTAAATGAATGACTGGGTACTTGACCTGTTTGTCACTTTATCCTACAGTGGCGGCTTGTCTTTGGCTGTGATGCTATGTAACCGGCATTCAACACACTGGCAGGCAATAGGTTATAGGGAAACTTTTAGATTAAGATAAACTGAGAAGAAATGCATGGTTATCTATTCTTAAAAATAAGCCAGTGAAAACGTTATGGATCTCAGTACACATTGTCTGACTTATCTGCTTTGGAGGGGATGGCCACTGAAAGAAGACATCATATTTGGTGATGAAGAAGACCAGCAATGGCAAGGGAACGCTTGGTGGCCTGGATTGGCACAAGAGCAGCAATGGTGGACTCAGACATGCCAGTGATCATGAGGACCATGCAGGACAAAGCAGTATTGGACCATGTAGCACACTGGGTCACCCACAAACTGTAACTGAATCAACTGTCTTACTCTCAATTTATCAATCTATTGTCTAACCAAACTGACAGGTAACACTAACCATACAACCGAGTTAGCAAAGGAGCCAATACTAGAAGATTTTGACTATTAAAACTCGGCTCAGTAGAGCGAGCATAAGGAATTCTAGAACAGATCTAAACCTGACATAAACAATTTTGAGAATGGTGAGTTGATTTCACTATTAACCATGGAAAACATTAAGCATTAATCCTCGAAATAGTTTTCACATATGTGTGTGAATAGATAAGCACTCAAAATCACTGTATTTGAAATTTTATTCAAAGGGTCCAACTATGTGCAAAGGGTGCTTGCAAGCACCCTGCTAGGTACACAGCTGCTGTACAGATAACATGGTATTAGAAGTTTACCTGGAGTTCATCAGACTGTCCTTGAGCATCACTTGCAGTTGAATGCTCAGGTGGTAACCAAAAGGTTGGTGGTTTGAGGCACCTCAGACGACATTGTGGTCTGATTTTGAGTAAGTCACTGTTGTTTCTTGATTGTTTTAGAGGAGGACTAGTTTATAGTTCACTGAATTACTCCAGGGAACTACAAAATATTTACCTCAGGTGATTTTTGCAACAGTATGACCTCAGTTGCAAAAGGCATGCCTTTCCTCTCTCAGTTCTTTATCAGACAATATTAAATTAGTTAAACACAAAAAACATTGACCCTGAACTTTATCTTTTAGGCTGATTCAGGTTATAAGAAGCATCACAAAAAGAGTGGTGATCTGGGAATATGAGTTACGGATACAAAACTGTAAGTGCCACTTGCATTAGGTAAGTACAGAAGCATTATCCTATTACTGAGGAAAAGCCATCCCTGGAACAACGGGACAATGAACCACGTTCGAAATTAATTCTCAGTAAACTTCCCAGAGGTGTTTTGTCATATTTCATTACGAACTTATGCTCTTTAGTGCTAAACACATTTTACCAAGAGATTATGACCCTGCATTTCTATAACTAAGACTTAATCATGTTTTACATGAATACTCTGTCTTCATAGATTTCTTTGTAGGTCATTATAACAACCGTCTTGTCATCTCAGCTAATATTTATGGTCAAAGTTTCTCATCCCAGATATATTAACCCTTCTGCTCAGCTGATGTACTTTAAAGGTATATTTAGTAATTTAACACATCAAGCATCCCTTAAATATCTATGATGGGTCAAAGTATATAATATTTGAATTAATAATTATATTTTGTTCCCTTTTAAAGAAAACACTAAGGTAGTGTTTTCTACAGAATGAAGTATACATTTACACCTAAATTATATTTCTGTAAACCAGAATTCTTGTTACATTTTTCTGCCATAATATACATAAATCTTCAGGTCTGAGTGGAGGATGTCATGGTGCCAAACTGAAGTGACAGTCCCTGGTGGCATTTCCCTCTCCATTGTATACCCAGTAGGCAGGTGTCATGATTAGACTTGACAGCTTGAATTTTGCACACTAAAGGAAAGAACCAAAGGGCAAGTAGTCATTGAGGTGGAAAGGAGAAGAGAGCAGAGAGAATTTGGGAAGAGGCAGGAGGGGAGTGGGGGAGTACTTGGACAAGTGCCAGGAACTACTGTCAGGGCTGGGGTCCAAGTACACCTGACAGTGTGCTGGTACCCTATCTGAGCTCCAACTGCAATGGGAGGGGACACTGCTATGAGAATAACTAGGGGGCTTGCTGTTTGGTGCTTTTGTTTTGAAGAAAACAGTTTGTATCATGTAAGGTGTAATTTTTAAGTTCTGTCACACAAGATGCATGCCAGGGAGAGACTGAAATTCAGAAGCTAAGTGTCATATTCTCATTTGATCCTTATATGAAGTGAGTGAGAGTGTGTGTGTATGTGTGTGTGTGTGTGTGTGTGTACATACTTCCATGTGCATATATATATGATTTAATACAGATTGGGTAAAAACAACACTTTCATCCAAAAATATATACAGCCTGATATTTTATGAACTTAAAACATTTCCAGTTTGTATGCACTAACACTGAAAACTTATTAAAATTACCCAATGTAGATGTAGAACAAACTGTGTAATTTAAGATTTTGTAAGATACAATCAACTTTTAAATACTATGAATAAAATACCTTTTATTCAATATAAATATGCCATGGAGTCATGTGTAGGTATTAGGAATCCATCATTTTGACTCATTTGAAGCAGCACGGCACATCTAAAGAGAAAAATCAGACATTTAGGATCCCGGATCACATACACCTACATATTTCAGTTTTCAATTCTTGTACTAGAAGTGAATTCACAATAATACCTATTTCTGTAAAAGTGATCATTTTAAAAGTGATGATTTTAAAAACAGGAATTCATTTATACATAGGAATTACTTTTCATATACATGTAGAATCTGGCAAAATCACATATTATCAGGATTAGAATCTACAAAAGCCAAAGGAAGTTAAATAACATGTCTCTTGAAAAGATTCATCTCTGTTGCCAGCTTCCAACTATTATGCATTTTTTTTCCTGATCTCTCTGTCCTCCTGAATATGTGGACAATCAGCTTGTTGGTAAATTACTTTTATTTAATACAATTGTTGACTTATTTTTTCACAGGAAGAGTTTTCAGTCCATTAATTATTATTTAACAACTATCAATCCAGCATGTATTTGTTATTTTCAGTCTTGTTCATAGTTTCACAACCCATGAATACACTGCACATGTTTACTGAATCACCTCCTCAGATATCACCCACCATCAGAGCATGAACAGTCTGTGGATAACACATCACATACTATCACAGCAACACCACTCCATGAAAACAATCACACACCATCACAGCAGGGTCACCCCATAAATGCATCACACACCCTTCCACCATTGTCACCCTATGAATACATCACACATCATCACAGTATGGCATACCATCACAGATCACACACCATGAAAGCATTACACATTTTCACAGCATCACTCACTACCATAGCATCACACACTATCAGAGCATCACTCACTATTGCAGCATCATACACAATCCCATTATCATTCACCATCAAAGCCTCACACATCTTCACAGCATTAGCCACCATTGCAGCATCGTGTACCATCAGAGCATCACACAGCATCACAGCACCATACACCTTCAGAGCATCACTCACCATCACCGCAGTGTACACCAAACAGCATCACCTTGTAATCAAAAAGTTTTTAAGGAGGTGAAGTCAAGATGGCAGACTAGACACAGCTCAATTCACTCTGAAAACTAAGGCCTGGATTGATAATTAAATGGAGACTTCTAGACACCCAGTGACCCCTAGGACATGGTATAGGACTGTCAATTTGGACTACATGCCATTGAACGGGAGACTTCTCTTTCGCTGACCCCCACCCTTGTTGAATGGCCAGCTCCTGTGGACTGAAGGTAACTGCCATTTTTAACTTCTTTTTTCCTTTTTGCTAGCTGGTGGCAGCAACTGGAATTAACTGGAAGCAAAGCTCAGCCGCACTGCTGACGTGATCAGCTGGCAGAATAGCCACATTCTGAGTCTGGCTCTGGATTCTGAGCACCTCTCCTCCTCCACCCTTTCTTTCCAAACCTCTGCCATTGATTCACCTATTTTGCAGTGGGTGGGAGAGCTCGTGTGGGATACCATCTTATTTGACTGGGAGGTGGACTTACCCAAATGGAGGCCTCTGCAGGGACTAATTCCCAGGCTGGGAGGCAGTGCCAGCCCAAGGAACAGTTTCTCAGCAGAAAAGCTGTGTTTATCACAGTGTACCCTTCTGGGTGGGACCCAGCAGCAGATGACAGCAGGACTGTAGCCTTTCTGTACTTTGAACTAGATCACAGCATCTGAGGACTGATAAAGAGGTGCCTCCATTGCCAGCTGGAAAGTGGGGCTTGCACACCTGACAGCCTGACTGATTTTGGAAGCTGTCAGATAGCTTTTACCTTTCAAAATAAGACTACCTAGACAAATAACTGTGATGCAGCCTGATGGCATCTCTTCCAGCCTTTACTGATCCAGAAGATAGGGTCAGCTGACATCCCCATAAGTGACTCCATAAGTAGGGCTGTATCTTTGCCGGCCAAGAAATAGAGTCTGCTACTCCAGAGACTCCACTGGGCCCAGTCCCTGGGGTACATAGAGGGGACTGGTGATCAACTTTCTTCTCAGACTGTGCTTAAACTTCTGTTAAGGCAACATCAGAGAAACTAAATAACCTCTAGATGCCCCAAAAGCAACAAACCTTGTCCAGACACAAAGAAAAATCCATCCATGGCTCCAGAAATCTCCCAAAAGAAAGAACCAAAGAACTTCCCAGATGAAGAAGCCTGTCTGAAACTTTCAGAGGTTGAGTACAAAAGAATTATATAGAGAGCCCTCCAATACATTATATGAAAGAGCAGAGCAGAATGAAAAATTAAGGAGGTTGTTCAAACTGATAGAGCACTAGTATTCTGAAATCCGACAAATCAGTAATAAAATTAAAGAATCAGAAAACACAATTCAAAGCCAAGAGAACAGAATTGAACAATGGAAAACACACTTTCAGACTTGGAAGACAGACCTACTAACACTAGCATTTATGAGGAGAAATCAGAGAAAGGAAACAAGAAAAATGAAGAAGCATTAGCTGACAGAAAACTTCCCTGAAATTATGAGACAGCAGAACATAGATGTTCAAGATGTGTATCGAATGCCACACAATATAGACCTCAAAAAAGTTCTTAAGTAGTCTCATTTTACTTTTTTAAAACAGATTATAAGGTATAATATGTATGTATCAATTTCACAATTTTTCTAAGATTTTAGACTCAAGAAAAACTGGTCTTTACTGCTTTTGTTGGGTTCTAACACAGAAATTATGCACTTATTCTTTAGTTTCCATCAATACCCTATCAGGATTGATAGGATTTAGTTATGCAGTCCGGTGGCACCAAGAGAGTATGGGAGGTGTTTGTAAAATACCACTGAAAGGAAGGAAATAAGCTGACAGGGAAGGTTAATGGGCACCAGTAATAATTTTCCCTAGTACCTGGTTTTATCATTCTGGGCACTCAAACGTGCATCTCTTTATAATCCAGACATCTTGCTACTAAACCTAGTTTCTAAGCCTACTGCTGGTATGTTTTATAGGTGTCTACTCCAAATCTACTCCATACTATTACCCAAACTCCTGCTGAGATTTCTTCCCCAGTTTGGTACTTCTGTTGTACCCTAACAGACTCTTTCATGTGACTGTGCTAGTCTGGAAGCCAACAACTGTCAGAGAGAGGCGTAGAATTGCTGATGTGATCTGATGTCAGAGTAGATCAATTAAGGCTGGTTTTCCAATACAAGTAGCACATTTTTCATAATTAAGCTAGGGCAAATATCATTCTGTCTCAGAAATTAGGTACCCATCATTTTATTGCCTGTATTAATTATTAGAAATCTAAATAAGAAATAAAAGAATCCATGGTTATAGATACGATATTGATCTTAATCTCTAATAAAAATCCTAAACCAAATCCATCACTGCCAAGTAGATTGCAACTCATAGTAACCCTATAGGACAGCACAGAACTGCCCCATAAGGTTCTCAAAGAGCAGCTGATGGATTCCAACTGCAGCCTTTTGGTTAGCAGCTGTAACTCTTGACCACTGTGGCACCAGGGCTCCTACCCTTTAACAGTGAAAGTGTAATTAAAAAAGAACAATAAAGTTTAATCACATTAAGATAGCATTTGAAATACGGTGTGTGTGTATGTGTGTATGCATACGTGTGTGTATACAGGTACACATATATATACTCAAGATTTTTAAAAGCAATTTAATGACTGCTAAATTGAGCACTTAAAACTCTTTTGGTAGTCTGCATTTTCAAATGTTATTCTCATTAGAATAAAAAGGAATGGATATGCCATATCTCACATAATATTCTAAAAGTAACCCAACAGATCTATCAGAGATGTAAAAGTTAAACCCATAAATCTCTTAGGACAGAATATAGGACTAAATCTTCAGGACCTCGGCTTTGGCAATGTATTCATAAATATGAAACCTAAACCTGAGTAGCAAAATCAAGAATAGCCGAAGTTGCCTTCATCAAAATAAAAAACTTTCATACATCAAGGGACATTCATCAAGAAGTGAGAAACACACTCTTAAGAATGAAAAAATATATATATTTGTTAACCATGTGGCTGATAAAGGTTTAATTTCCAGACTATGTAGCCAAGCCAAGTGCCAAGTGCCGTCGAGTCGGATCTAAAACTCAACAACTTTAAGACAAACAACCCAATTTAAAAATAGGCAAAGGACTTAAACAGACAGTTCTCAAAATATATACATACAAATGACTAATAAGCATAGAAAGCATGCTTAAAATCATTAGTCAACAGGGAAATGCAAACAAATGAGATTCCACTTACCAGGAAAACAAAATTAACAGTGGTAGGAAAGGGTATGAGGAAATTGGAGCCCTCATGTATTGCTGAGAAAAATAGTACAGCTGCTGTGGAAAACTGGTGTTTCTCAAAAAGTTAAATATAGAATTACTTAATGACCCCACGTTCTATTTCTAGGTATATACCCAAAAAACTTGAAGGCAACACTGTAAACAGACACATGTGCACCAATGTGAACTGCAACATCATTCAGAATAAAAGGTGAAAGCAACCAATATATCCATAAAAGTTGGATGGATAAACAAAATGTATATGAATACAAAGGGATATTACTCAGTCATAAAGAGAAATGAAGTGCATGCTACCACATGATAAATCTTGTAAACATAGTAGTTGGTAAAACAGAGGAGGCACAACAGGACAAGTACTGTATGATCCCACTTATGTGAAATATCTGCAACAGTCAACTGCACTAAAAAAGTAAACCAGACTGGTGCTTACCAGAGGCTGGGGAAGAAGACAAGGGGAAGCTCTTGCTTAAGGCATACTCTGTGTTTGGGGTGATGAAAAGTTTTCAAAATAGATAGTGGTGATGCTTGCAGCATATTGTGAAAGTAACTGATATCGCTAAAGTATACACTTCCATCTGGTTAAAACTGAAATTTTAATAAAAATGAATTTGCTTAAGAAAGACACTTCCTCCTAAATTGGATTTTGTATAACCTAGAATGTTTCAAATAGTACAAAAACCCAAGCCCAGTGCCGTCGAGTTAATTCCAACTCACAGCAACCCTATAGGATGGAACAGAACTATATGAGGCAAAAAAAAAAAAAAATCTGAGAGGTTTCACCAACCTGAATCTGCCTGGATCTCATTCTCCAATTCAAATGCTTTTCTGCATGATGTATAAATCTAAGGCGTGTGTGTGTGTGTGTGTGTGTGTGTGTGTAGTGCTACCTACCTCATTGCTAAGTATCACTACAGCCACCTTCGAATTACTCCCTTTGGAAAGCTGTGTACTGACACCAGCACCTAGTTCACCCTTCAAAGCACTTTTTCTGGGACGAGTTTGTGAATGTAATTGTCAGACTTCACACAACTCTGATAGACATTCCAGAAGAAGAGTTCCAAAATTGCTTTGAGTGGTAGACTAGGCACTGGCATCAGTATACAGCTTCCCAAGGGGAGTACTTAGAAGGTGACTGAAGTGACATTCAGCAATGAGGAATGCAGCACTTTTTCTAAGACAAGTTCACAAACTTAACTGTCAGACCCTGTGTGTGTGTCTGTGTCTGTGTCTGTGTGTCTGTGTGTATACGTATTACACTGCCCCACAGTGTTTCCAAAGGAGGACTTTCGGTGTATTTGAACTTTAGTAGCTATAGCACTTACCACTTAGTGTGTGTACATACATACACACACACACACATATACATACACACACAAATATATATATGTACACACATGTCTGTAAAGATACTGAAGTAATTCTCCTTCTAGGGCTCAACTTCAGTAGTTCACTGGCCTTGTACCGGCACACAGAAACTCTGGTGATGTGGTAGTTACGAGCTATGGCTGCTAAGGACTCCACTGAAAGACTGCAGTTGATGGCCTGAGGGCCTGGGAGTTTCACTGGAGGCATGGCCCCAAAATTGATCATGCCCCTAATCATAGATCATTACTGAGGTCAACTTTACAGATAGTAATGGATTGGACTTGGGGACGCAGAACGACCATATTGTGTGTACACTTGATGGTTCTGTGCATCTATAGGATGTTGTCCTACTGACGTCTTCCTAGAAGGGAGTGGAGAGGAGGGGACAGGAGATTGTTAAGAGGATATGACATGTATGGAATGGAAAGGAGGAGTGTGCTGTCACCAAGCAAGGACAGCAGGAGCTGCAGACAAATGGGCATACAAATTTTAATTCTATTGTAAACTTTTGCTCAGTCACAGTATAAATAAATAAAGAAAATAAAAGAGCTATGGCTGGAAACCAAAAAGTTCAAATCTACCAGCCATTTCTTGGAAACTCTATGGAGCAGTTCTCCTCTGCCCTATAGGATCACTACGAGTTAGCATCAACTCAGACAAAGGTTTTTTTTGTTGTTGTTTTGTTTTTTTGATGCAAGTGCACAGCCTGAGCTGTCCTGATCCCGAATTGCGGTATCTGTCCCCAGGTCCAAAACCAGTCAGTACTGAAAGTGCCCATTGAAAACATAACTCCAACATCTTTAATTCTATGCCTTCCACCGTTTTAACTTTCCTGTAGGTCTTACCATTTTCCATTCTATTTCTCTGGAGACCATGGGTGAGTCAAACAGTTAAAGGTACTCATCTGCTAACTGCAGTGTTGCAGGTTCAGGTCTGTTCACAGTTACCTTGGAAGAAAGGCGAGACAATTTATTTCCCAAAACTCAGACACAAAAATCTCTGTGGAGAGTAGTTCCAGTTTGACACACATGGGGTCGCCATGAGTTGGAGTCAACTCAACAGCAACTGGTTTCATTCATCTACACATACATCATGACATCCCACTAGACAGTGTCACCCCACCTGCTAACCGTGTTGTCATTGTATGCCCTGCACCAAGAGCAATGCATAACGTGTATCTAATATTCAGTGACCAAAGAAAAACCAAACTAAATCCACGGCTGTCAAGTCGGATCTGACTCATAGCAACCCTGTAAGTCTGAGTAAAACTGCCCCACAGAGTTTCCAAGGAGCACCTGGTGGTTTTGAACTGCCAACCTTTTGGTTAGCAGACATAGCACTTAACCCACTATGCCACAAGAGCTTCCCATATTTGTAAGTGAAATAACAGATTCAAAGCGATATCCTTTACCTCCCCATTTGACATTTACTCCATCATAAAATTATCCGCATAACTCAGAGGAGCTCTTCCAGTTAAGAACTGTTGTCATCTGCTATCAAACGGGCCCTCAACTCAAAGGAGGCCCCAAGTGTCACAAGACAGAACTGCACCATTAGGTTTTCTTGTTTGTAATTTTTGCAGAAGCAGACATCCAGGTCTTTCCTCCTGTGGAGCCAGTGGGTAGATTCAAAATGCCAATCTTTCAGTTAGTATCCCATAGCAAACTCCTTGTGCCACCCAGGCTCCTAGATTCAAGGATTACCCAAAACCCATGCTGCCCAGCTGGTTCTGACTCATAGAGGTACTATAGGACAGAGTAGAACTGCTCTATAGTGTTTCCAAGGAGCACCTGGCCACTTCAAACTGCCAGCCTCTTGGTTAGCAGACATAGCACTTAACCACACTTAACCATAGTTGCCAGATTCAAGGATATGTAAATACCTAAAAGCCAATATTCTACGTAATTTAAAGGTAAGGTAAGGTAGAAAACAAATTTCCCTAGAGTGAAGTTAAAGGACCAGCCAAATGTTTTTGATTGTACTATAATTGTTTGTGCCATATAATGGTGCTTAAAAATGCAAATAATGTATAGAAAACAAATCTAACTTCATAGGTCACCAAATTTACTTGGGACTTTCTTAACATTAAGTACAAAATTAAAAAGAAAAAAAAAAGAGAGAAGCTATTTGATCTTTGGTATTTAACTGTACTTGCTTATTAGAAAATAACATGCACAGAGTATTTGCTACGCCAGTACTTATTCTTAATTGAAAAATAAAATTTATATATGGAGGCAGTTTATCTTTTTGAATAGTTAGAATGTTACAAATGAATGACACAAATGTAAACAGAAATAAAATAACACAAGCCACTTTAATCAATACCGTTTCTCTAACAGCTTCTACTTGAAAAGATAACATGGTTTTGCACTGCCTGGGAATGATAGAACCTCTGTGAAGTAAAAGGAATTATACTAGCTTAGATGGCTCAAGATTGTTCGGGCACTTAAATAAATGTATTTGTTTATCTAATACATAAAACTATCCTGCTTAAATAGTAAATGGTCCTAAAATGTTTTTTTTTTTTCTTTTAATCTTGCAAGGCAGAAAAAATGACATGCAAGACACTACCTGGAAAATATATCAATGCATATGTAAATAAACCCTCTTATCTTCACTATTGCAATGGAGAGTAAAACCAGTATTGAACTGCAAGGTGATATTATAGTGGACATTTGAAAATACTCATCAAGTGTGGTCTTAAATGTCTAACTGCTTTCTGACACAGAAGTTTTTCAGATGCTGTAGAATGCATGTATATTTTGAATATATGCATATATATATGTATGTATATATATAATGTATACAGGAATGAGAATATATATTAGAATACAGAGATTAAAATTACAGAAAATGGCAAGTATGTACACAGTTAAACGAGAGAGAAAGATTAGGTTACCCATGTGAACGATTTGATGAGAAGTGAATTAATTATCTCTCCCCATCTCTGTCTGAATCAACTTCGTATGCACAACACCTAAACGCATGCAAGCTAGCGAAAACAAAAAAGGAGACTTGACCAAACATTTAAGACTGCTTTCTCAAGTCTGAGAAATTATCACAGTCCACAAGAGCCAAAGGAGATGTGAGGATTAAGTATTTTATGATGTCCTGGATGGAATCTTGGAACAGAACAAGGACATTAGGTGAAACACTAGGAAAACCTGAATAAACTATGGGGGTTAGTTAGTAATATATCAATAGTCATTCAATACTTGTAATGAATGTAGTATGCTGACATAAAATGTTAATGAAAGAGGAAATTGGGTTGGGGCAAGAATTTCCTGTACTATCTTCACCACTTTTCTAAAATAAATTAATAAATCTACTCTAAAATTAAAAGGAAAAGTATTAAAAATGCTTTCTCCTACTAACTTAATTATTTTGACCCAAATGAAATCCTACTAGCACGTTATGCTGCAGTTGGGAGCCTTGGGCAGCACAAATGGTTATACACTTGGCAACTAGCTGAAAGGGTCAGTTAGGATCCGTACAGAAGTGCCTCGGAAGATAGGCCTGGTAATCTGCTTCTGAAAGGTCACACAACCTTGGAAACCCTACGAGGTAGTTCTAGTCTGCACACCTAAGTCACCATGAGTTGGAACTGACTCAGCAGCAATTAATAACAATAACATGTTGCACTTGGTATTAATCGCAAGATTTTTACGAAATTTTCTTATCAATTAAGAGAAAACTCCTGACTCAAAATATATTCTATCTTTGATTTTGTGAAGTCTTTTATTTTCCTACGATTCTTTTTATATAATGGGTAAACCGAAAAAAAAAAAGAACTCAGTGCTGTTGAGTTGATTCCAACTGATAGTGACCCTATAGAACAGAGTAGAACTGCCCATCAAGTTTCCAAGGAGCAACTGGTAGATTTGAACTTCTGACCTTTTGGTTAGCAGCTGTAGTGCTTAACCACTACACCACCAGGGTTTGCATAATGAACAAAGGCTAGGTAAACATAAATTGACAAAATTCACCAGAAATGTAAAACAATTTGAATGGTAGAATATTTAAATAATAATAATAATCAAATTTAGGAATTGTACAAAATAGTCTCTTCCAGGGACCATTTTATTAGGTAGTTGACATTGAAGGAACAAACACCACATTATAGCTAAGGGAGGGAATTATGGCAGTGAAAAGTATATGACTTCTCAATCTCATTAAGGTGTCAGGGACTCCTTTCTAGTACACATTGTCTCACTAGCTGAAGAATTATAGCAATTAAAAGTGACAGGAGCACCTCTTATCTTTTATTCATGATTTGGCAAAATAATTCATTTACAAAATCTTTTGTTCACTTACAAATAAATACCAACCATCGCTATGGATAATGAAAAGGATGTCAATTCTTGATGTGGAGTTATAGAATTTTATCACTTTACCCTCATCAAATCCATTAAATGTGTAGACACCACATTTTTCTTTTATTCAAGAAATATGCTGTTCTATACACTCTAACAGAATTATATAGTTTTAAGTCACTGCCTGGGCGTCTATGTCTGTAAAAGCAAGTCACAAATAACACAGAGTCCTCAGGTGTGTTAAGAAAGCTGTCAACCAGATGAATAACCTAAGAAGGTCAGTGTTCATGCCCTCCTCCTACAGAGCTTGCTTATCATTTACGGGTTGTTTGGATTCCTTGTGCCCTGTAGTAGGCAGTAGCATTTTGCTAAATCTTCCTTCCGCTTGCATTTGAAGCTTTGAAGGCTACTTGAGAAAGCACAGTTTGCACTTAACTCAATGCATTAACACATATTATTAATACCGAAACAGATTTTACCCTTTGTGATAAATTCGATCTAGGTGGGCTGCCTCTGTGAAACACTTGTTAACAAACAGGCTGGACCTACTCACACATTTTTCCCCAACGGGGAAAAATGAGAGGGTCCCAGGCAGCTTTCAGATGGAGCAAATCCACGAGTTTCGGCTTCCCCATCTTGTGAATTCCACTGCCCAAAGTCCCTACCTTAGAGCATAGATGGTCAGAACGACTGGAAAAGTGGCGTAGAGGTGAAATTCTCCCTTTCGAGCTTATTTACAGAATGGAAAGAGGACCTAGTATTGAACTTATTCCATAGCTAGAACTCACGTTGATGGAAAGGAACATGTTGAACGCAAGAGGAATGTGACTTGCTCAGTAAAGGTGTGCAAGGGAGTGGGGCTCAGATTCTGGCACTCTCCACACAGCTCCCCCTAGGAAAGGGGAGCTCTTTTCCCCTTTCTAAAAAAAAAAAAAAAAGTATTGTTTTTCCTCATTTAAAAGCATTTACAGTGAATTATGGCATCCCCACATCTATAGCGTTTGCTGGTGGATCTGAAGAGCACAAGAGAATCTGGTTCTGAAAACAGGGACTAAATCAGATGACTGGTTACGTGTGTCGAGTTCATGCCAATTTGCTCTTGGAAAGGCCCAAATGCTAAAGGACTGTTGGAACACACACATAGGTTTTCAAACACCAGAGTGGTAAGAAACAGAACATTTCCATGCCTCAGTACAAAATGATGCCAACAGAAAGTTCGTCATTTCAGTAAAACCTCTCAGAGGAGACTGAAATCTTCGAGTTCTTATTTGCTAACGATCCTGTATCCTCTAGAGGGTGGGAATAACGAGTCAGATTATAGAACCCACTATATTGTATCGATCTTAAACGTCTCCTTGGGTAAATAAACTCCAGTTTACTTCACTGTAAAGCAAGAAGACGAGGCATTCACTCTGGGGCTTTCCTTAATTCCCTGACCACCCGCTTCCCACCACAGCTTTCTTCAAACACCAGACTTGTATCTTTTAAGTTGCAATGTGACATAACAAACGAACTTGCCTCCCTGACGCTGTGTAGCCCAGGCTTACACTCGTAATGATTGTAAATGTGCGGCTGCGTCTTGAGAAAGAGCAGACCTGGACACCGTGACCGTTATCAAGCGCCGGTAATTGACACCGAGACAGGCTGCGCCTTACACGGGTTGTAATTAATCTGCTCCAGTGACCTCAAAGGGTGCACTTCTGAGAAAGCCACGGCTAGGTTTTGATTCTTTGTCAACTACTTCAGGAGAAATGAATTACGAATGAGGTACTAATGAAGTATTTCATCACCTGTTTACCTTCAGCGTTCAGTGGCTCTCCTTTCATTTACCAGAAACACTTTTTTTTTTGAAGACACTGTCTGTTGGAATAGCCTCTTTTTTTTGAAGGGGTGATAAAACAGTACATACCTGACAAAGCTTGGCTCTTTGCACATGCTTCTGGCTCTGGTACTAAAACTCTTCAGGAAGAGAGGGAGGAAAAAAAATCAAGGTTTTCTAAACAGGGAGGAGAGAAAAGGTTAAATGCTCATCATTTCTTCCATTTACGTGTTTTACTTCTCTAATAAGGGTCATCAGTAAACCGAACCTATCAGAGATAAGTTCACGTAATTTAGAATCATTACTGGGGCAAAAACGATCCCGTTGTGTATGATGTATTCCATTTCTGAACTCACACCTAAATAAACGCTGGAATCATATCATATAACACAGAGGTCTTTGAATCTTAAGAAATGGGTTCAAATCCTAGCTCAGGTTACCGGTTTCCACTTATCTGTAAAATGGAGATACAAGTGCATCCCCGTCGGATTGTTGTGGAAATAATGAGACACAATTTAAAAATCTCTTAACATTGTTTGGCAGACTAAGTCATTGTGAACATCATTTTCTTTCCTCCTCGATTTTAACAGCTATTACAATTTATTTCTACTTGTACTTAATAGAAAGACATCATCAAATAGCTGCAGTAACTAAGTAACTATGCCAAGTGCCCTCGAGTTGGAGGGTCACCATAAAGTAACTATAGGTTTTAATAAAATGAATAATTTTTGTAAGAACTTGATGTCATGTTTTTAATCTTTAGATACTTTTTGTTCACATCCACTTTCATACAAAATATTTTAAATGTTATGTGTATTAGTTAAAGAATGGTCTGAATTGGGGGACACAGAGTGATGTAGGTGGTGTGTGTACTTTATTGCTTAATACATATATGAGACTGCCCTACTGATTTCATTTTAGAGGAGAAGGTGGAGAGGAGGGGACAAGTGTTGCTTGACTAAGTATTGGAAGTAAGGAGTAGAAAAGTGCTGTCACAGGGTAAGGAAAGCAGGTAGAGTTGCAGAGAGGTGGACGCTCATGGTCTTACATCACAAACTGCCTTGGACTGTAGACTTCTACTTAATCATGATGAAAAAAATTTTAAGTTATATTAATAGAAAAATAAATCGGGAAGATTAATTTCATAATCCATAAAATCTAGGCCAATAAATTTCTAATCCTATCATAATTCACCTACTATAATGGCTTCCCATGACTCGATGGCACTTGGCTTACTTGGCATTACCCAGTACATAGAATCTTAACTCTGCCAGGTTAGCATAGCTGCCTGCACTTACCAAGTGTATGATTAGACACTAAAATTATGATTGGCAGAAACTTAACCCAGCTAACAATGGAGAGAATATACAGTCATGTGCTCCATAACATCTCTTAGGGCAACGCCTCACCACATGTATCATCCATGGTGCCTTACTAGAGTAAATAGAGGGAGTTTAACATGTAAAAGGCTGAGAAGTCAGAATGACAGGTGAAGTTCCTAATTTTTGTTTTTGATAAGCCTCTTCAAATTCTACTGCAAGATCAAGCCATATGAAAAAAAAAAAATGTACATTTACTGACACAATGTTCAGGCATACATTTGGCATCTGTTATTTTCTAGTTTCTCCTTTACAGTGTAAGTTACCACTACTAAGACGATACCCAAAACACCAAACCCAGTGCTGTCAAGTCAATTCTGACTCACAGCAACCCTACAGAACAGAGAAGAAACGCCCTGCAGTTTCCAAGGAGCACTTGGCAGATTTGACTGCCGACCTTTTGGCTGGCAGACGTAACACTTAACCACCTCACTACCAGGAGATGGTAGGAGTTGGGGTTTTAGAGTGTAGGTGGGAAAAACAGACAAACAAACAAACAAAAAAAAATGGCCAAGGTCAAAAGGAATTGCATCTCTTTCATTGCAACTAGAGGAACTTTATGCAATTGTTGATTTCATGGCTTCTGTTTACTCTGAAAAGTGGAAGAGGGTTTAAAATAGAACACTTGAGAAAGAGTAGAGATTTGAATTTCTATTTCAAATCAGAACTTTGCAGCAGTTAAAAGAAGTATCAATTTGGAAGCAAAACAAAAGGTTACTAAACAATAAGAAGGTGGGAAATCAATGAGTGCTGTTGCTTGCAACTTGGGCATGCTCACACAACATCGAAGTCACACAACATCCCACTCCACAGAACACATCACAGATGTTAAGAGATGTATGACTGTTCTGGCTTCCTATCTGAGAAGTCTAAGGTAGCATCTTTGCCTTGGGTATGGTAACGTTCCGGGATGCAGATGATTTCCTCAAGAATCTCTTTTCCCTGTCTCTAAGCAGTATTTTCTTTTGTCTGGGCTTCATTTTCAGGTGGATTCTCTCCACAGAGTGGCAAAGTTGCCCGTTGGCAGTTCTAGGTTGACAGTATCCCTTGTTATTGTTGCTAGCTGCTCTGACTCATGGCAATCCCACGCACAACAGAAGGAAACACTTCCCAGTCCTGGGCCATCTTCACAATCTTCACAATCACTGGTAAGCTCAAGCTCATTATTGTGGCAGCTTTGTATTTTGAGTGCCATACAACTTAACTTCCTGCTCTGTATCAGAAAATATTTTGTTGCAATTCACAGGGTTTTCACCAGCTAATTTTTGGAAGTAGCTAACCCAATCTGTCTTACTTTGCAAGTTCTACTGAAATTTACTATGTGGGACTCTGTTGGTATTTTAAGATACCAGTGGCACAGCTTCTGGAATCATAGCAACAGAAAAGCCACAAAAGCATCTAATAAGCAGCTGATGGTTAATGACCCTTATAAATGGCAAAGATTAGAGAGAAGAAATCTTTTTCACCCCAGCAGTAGCCCTAGGGAGGTTCTGAGTGATCCAGTTGAGTCAGTTACTCATCAGTGAGCCAACTGAAATATCCATATTGATCTAGGACTCTGATAAGCCAGGCTAAGATTACAAGGGCACTCAATGGCTAAAAGAAGTGATCTGTTACAAAGGTAACTACGTAAACTACAACTGTTGATCCATGATTATAGATATTATACTCCACAATTCCACTTCACCCATCAACTCTAAGCAAGTGCTTAGGCTGACGTGGTTCATGAACTCAGTCACTTGAGATGGACTTCTCAAGTATGGGTGAGTATGGTCCTTGGGCAATACAGTAGATCCCTCGTATCTGAGAAGAATATGTTGCATGACCTCCCATGGATGCCTGAAACTCCAGACACTACTGAATCCTGTGTATATGATTTCCCCTATACATATATACTTACAATGCAGTTTAATTCACAAATTAGGCACAGCAAGAGATTAAAAACAATAACTAACAACAATAACCAAATAGAACAGCTATAGCAATATACATTAACAATAGCTATGTAAATGACAGAGCAGGACCACATGTAATTTCATCACTCACCTACTCAACATTTTCCAACTGAAGACATCAAAACCTTGGATAGCGGTTGGGGGCTACTGGGGTCTACTCTATGCCCACATTCATGAATGAAAGGAAATTCTTCTTAAATTTTATGGCATTCTCTTTTCATGAGAAGATTGCTAACCCCAACTGTGAAAAAGTCCCTGAAACTGTATTAAAATAATTACAGCTAATATTTGTTGAATATTACTGTATGTTTGGCAATGTTCTGAGCATTTTAGGTTCCTTTGAGCATTTAATTATCACAACAACTCTATGTAATATATTCTATTATTTGCATCTCACTGTTAAGAAAAATGTGGCAGAGAGAGCATGGTGGCAAGTACAGACTCTGTCCTATAATTTCCATTTTTGTAATCTGCCGGATTCCTGGTACTGTTCTTGATTTCTGTTGTACATGCCTCCCTACACTGCTGCTTTTACAGCTCTCTGATTAACAACTCTTTGGAACTCTGAAGCTGATCCCTGTACACCGCTGACTTTGCTAGTCTCCCTAATCTGTGCCACCTCTCTTGCATTTAACCTCCATGTGTCCTGTCATGGTGGTTTCTAAGAAACTCACTTATGCAGTGCAATGATTTAGTCTGTGAACTCAATTGTTCTAAGGGCTACATACCTCAGTGCTGAATATCGCTATGGTCGCCTTCAAAGTACTCCTCTGGGGAAGCTATGAACTGATGCCATCCTTTTAAACAATTTTGGAACTCTTTCTGGAATGGCCATTATGCACGATGGCAAATTCGAGAAATCAATTGTATAGTTGTCTGTGAAGGCGTTTTTAGCCAGCAAACAAATGACTACATTGGAACGCCCACCCTCCTCACCTGATCTGGCCCTCAATGACTTTTTTCTTACCTGAAGATAAAGGAAATATTGAAAGGAAGACATTTTGATAAAGGAAATACTGAAAGGAAGACATTCGGGACACCAAGAGTAATACTATGACAGCTTTGATGGCCATTCCAGAAAAAACGTTCCAAAATTGCTTTAAAGGGTAGACTAGACACTGGTGTCTCTGCATAGCTTCCAAAGGGGAGTATTTCTAAGGTGACTGTAGTGATATTCAGCAATGAGGTATGTAGCACTTATTCTAAGGTGGGTTTGCAAACTTAATTGTCAGACCTCCTATACTTCCCCAAAATTCTTTCCAAGCTTAATTCTTACTGCTGGCCCTTATGAGCCTCCCACCTTAGATACATAGAATTATTCTCTAGATCAATCTTTTCTTTGCCTAACTTATTTTTAACTCATTTCTGTCACTTTCAATAGTGTTAACTATGTTTCAATTGTTAATCTTATTAATGTATTCATGTTTTTCTTAAAAGCCTCCATACTTGTCACCATGCGTTCTCTGCCACATTTTTCTTAACAGTGAAATGCAAATAATAGAATCCATCATGTAGAGTTGTTGTGATAATTAAATGCTCAAGGGAGCCCAAAATTCTCCGAATATTGCCAAGCATACAGTAACATTCAATAAATATTATCTATAATTATTTTAATATAGTTTCAGGGGCTTTTTCACAGTTGGGGTTAGCAGTCTTCTCTTGAAAAGAGAATACCATTAAATTTAAGAAGAGTTTTGTCTCATTCACGGAGCCCCTGTATCAGCTCACTCCTTCTTTCATAGACCAGCCTTGGCAATGCCTCCCTCAGCGCTGACACATAGCTGAATTCCCATCAGAACTCGTCGCACCAGTAACATCTGTTCAGTTGTACACTGCTGTCTTTTGTCCTATACCTCTTAAACTTGTAGCCCTGTCCAATGATCACAGAGTCTCCAAACCTAAGGAGCTGCTTCATCAACAATGACTGAGATGGTATTCTTTACTAAGTTTGATTTGTTATTAGAAAAATCTGGACTGATATATATTAGGGTAATTTTCATCAAAGCAAAATAAAACAAAAAATTTCTTACCGCATCAAGTTTCAATTAATGGAAGGCCTCGTTCTACAAACAGGCCAAGGAGTGAACAGCTGTTTACTTATCAGTCTATCTTCATATGTACATATGAATCTACTAATCTTTTTATCATTTCTTGTAACTGCTTAAAAAAAGATCAAATCCACTGCCACTGAGTTGATTCTGACTCTAAGTGACTCCATGCCAAGCCAGAGTCCATCACATATTGTATCCAACTATGTCTTTTTAGCGTTATTCAAAAATGAAATCCCTTGGCCTCAATGTGGAACATTCCTGCTGCTTATCAAATTCAACCAGAGTTCGAGAAGGATAGGAGGAAGAGTCAGTTAAATAATTCCACTTTACTAGTTATTAACATTTCTAGTAAAAGATTTGAGTGTGTTGGAATACTACACTTAGGGATAAAATACACGTTCAGGCTTGTCTGTAGATTTCATTTAATCACACCACTGCTTCTGTCGAGGATGTAGAAATGAGGTATGGGTTGGAGAGGCTGAATCATAAAGAATGACCTCTAATAAAAGAGTGTCTCAAAATTCTAATTTGATGTCTTGCTTGAAAGATTCTAAAAATAAAAGAAAACCTAGACTGCTTCAGGAGAAATACTAAAAAGAAAAAAAAATCTAGCTAGGCAAGTACTCTTTAAAACAGCACACCAATTGTGCTGCTTTTAAATTTATTTCTTTTTAAGTTTGTGTCTTCTGAAAGTAAACAAACTTCTGAAAGTTAATGCAAACTTTTAAAAGTAATTCTCTTTATCAAATGACTTTTCAGCTCTTTTTTTATACACTTCTGCTTAATGCAGACTTAGGGCCTTCACACAATCATTCTTTTCAACTCTTCTTAAACCCTACAGGGAAATAATCTAAAGAAGTAAGTACAGGTTGTGGTTTAGAAGTGAAATAGTGACTTTTTAAGTTTTTTTTTTTTTAATTGACTCACTAGTTTCATTTTTAACATATGTGTCTGTCTTCCATGGACATGTCAGTTGCTAAAAGGAGAAGTTTTTTTCTCATTTTTAAACCTGTGTACAACATCCTATATCATAGTACCAAATTGCATTCTTATACTTCCCCAAAATCATTAAAATGTATTATCTGTTAATACAGAAAATCATTTTCATTTATTTGTAGTTATTCCTACGACAAATCTAACTTCTTGAGAGTTAAGTCCTAATTTTAGTAAAAAAAAAAAATTTACTCTCTGAGCTATATAATGAATTTTCTTGGAGGCAATGAAAATTAAAGAACTTTAGAGAAGGACTGCATGTTGGTTTATGGTTACTACTACCCCAAAACCAGACCCACCGCCATCGAGTCAGTTCCAACTCATCATAACCCTATAAGTCAGAGTAGAACTGCCCCATACAGCTTCCAAGTAGCACCTGGCAGATTTGACGTACTGGCCTTTTGGTTAGCAGCCATAGCACTTAACCATAATGCCACCGGGCTTTCCATGGTTATTATTACCCAGTGCCGTTGATTCCAACTCACAGCAACCCTAATACAACAGAGTGCAACTTCCCCATAGAGTTGCCAGGTGCTCATCTCTTGGTTAGTAGATGTAGTACTTAACTACTAGGCCACCAGGGTTTCCATGGTTACTATTAGGAGAAGTTAAATGAGGTAAAATAGTGCACTTGTCTTCTTAATTGACCATTTTCTGAGAGTCATCACTTGTTTCTTTCGTAAAGAAAGAATCTTGTCAATATCAAGCATGAGTTTAATCAAATAACATTGCTTCAGTGTCTAGAAAACAGAAAAAGAAAATCTTGCCAATGATGTCTACTCTCTTACAATCATTTCCATGAGATTTTAAAAATTATTTTCTTACAAAATAAATATTATTACAAAGACAAATGCTATAATTTATTCTGTTCAGAAACAGTTTGGCAGGAATGACAAAGTTCACAAGCACAGTATGTTCTTGATGGCTTTCTTTTAACACAATTGCTTTTACCCCACCCTAAATAGTTTTAACAGCTACAAAGAACACAAGTGGCATTTCTCAAGCTGAAAAAAACTGTAGAAAAAATTCAAGCCTCAAATTGCAGTAGTGATAGTGTCTATGGAAAAAAATATTAAACGACATGAAGCATCAAAAGAAGATGGAAGGAATACGCTGAGTCATTATACCAAAAATAACTGGTCGACATTCAGCCATGTCAAGAGGTCCATAAAATCAAGAACCAATAATACCAAACGGTAAAGTCAAAGCTATACTGAAGGCATTGATAAAAAAAGACAAGGCTCTAGGAATTGATTAATACCAATTGAGATGTTTCAACAAACACGCAATGCTGGAAGTACTTATCTATGCCCCAAAAAATTGCCCACCTGGCCAACCAACAAGAAGAGACCCATATTTATGCCTGTTCCCAAGAAATGGAATTCAATCAAATGCAGAAATTATCAAGCAATATCATAAATATCAAATACAAGTATAATTTTGCTGAGTCATTCGAAAGCGGTTGCAGCAGTTTATCAATAAGAAACTACCAGAAATTCAGGCTGGATTCAAAAGAGGCTATAGGAGCAGAGATAATCATTGTTGATGTGGATCCTGGCTCAAACTAGACAATACCAGAAAAATGTATATCTGTGTTTTACTGACTATGCAAAGGTATTTGACTGTGCAAATCATAACAAATTATGGATGGGAATTCCAGAACACTTAATTGTACTTGTAAGGAACCAGTACATAGGTCAAGAGCCATTTGTCCAGACAGAGCAAGGGCATACTATGTGGTTTAAAGTCAGGAAAGGTGTGTGTCACACTTGTGTCCTTTCCCATACCCCTTTAGTCTGTATGCTGAGCAAATAATCTGAGAAGCTGGACTACATGAAGAAGAACAAGGCATCGGGGTTAGAGAAAGAGTCATTAACAACCTGTGTTATACAGATAACCCAATCAGGCTTGCTCAGGTGCAAAGAACTTCAAGCACTTACTGATGAAGGTCAAATACTACAACTTTCAGTACAGATCACAGCACAACATTAAGAAAACAAAAATTCTCACAACTGTGCCAATAAGTAACATTATGATAAATTGAGAAAAGTCTGAATTTGTCAGGGGTTTCATTTTACTTGGATCCACAATTAATACTCATGACATCAGCAGTCGAAAAATTAAAGAATGCATTGCATTGGGCAAATCTGCTCCAAGAGACCTCTTCGAAGTGTTGAAAAGCAAAGATGTCACCTTAAAGGCTAAGGTACACCTGACGCAATAGCATCACACACACGTGGAAGCTGGACAATGAATAAGGAAGACCAAAGAATAATTAATATCTTTGGATTGCAGTATCGGCAAAGAATATTGAATATACTGTGGACTGTCACAAGAATGATTGACACAGTTGCTGCAATAATGGGCTTAGGCATTTATGATAAAAAAATAATGACAATTTTAGAAAACATCTCAGAATATAGTCTCGTTTTGAAGAGATCATGCTGAGTGAAATCAGTCATGTCAAAAGGACAAATTTGTATTGACCCCGGTTATGAGAATTTAACAAGACAATTATCCATAGAAGAAAATGACTGTCTGGGCTACTGTGGTGGGTGGGGGCTGAGGGTTTATCATAGATGCGATAATTGGTAGATGTTATAAATTGTATTCTTTCCTTGTAATCAATAAAAAATAAAAAAGTTACTAAAAAGTTTCATATTTATAAATGCAAACAAAAAAGTCATCAAAATAGCTACATCTATAATAATTCAGTATTTTTTTTCTGTTTCTGGTTTTATTAAATGCTTATTATGTAAAAAAAAAAAAAGAAGAATGGAATAAGGGTTTTGGCTGAATAAATTTAAGACCCCCCCCCAAAACCAGAAACAAACAAACAAAAAAACATAACAATGATTGTGAACACACGCAGGACTTGTCAGTGTTTCCTTCTGTGGTACATAGGGTCACTGTAAGTTTGAAAGAACTCGGTGGCACCTAATAACAACAGCAATGCAAGGATAGCAAACCACTCTGTCACCTCTAGGGGGAAATAGCATATTCTTAAGTCTATAGAAAAAAAATTGACTCTAAAAGCACTGGATGTATAGATGGGAAACTTAGATTCCACAATTTTTTACCTCTGAACCCCCAAAATGTGATCTGTTTGAGTTTTATATTTGTTGTCTCTTCTCACCAACTCATGGCGACCCTAGGGTCGCCAGGAGTCAGATCCGACTCAACGGCACTTGGCTTGGCCTTCTTACCAAAATGACTTGGATGGACGATTTTTTCAACATCTAGCCTGGATGGCATAGAGGTTAAAAAGATGGCTGCTAAGCAAAGGCTCTGCAGTTTGAATCTACCAGCTGTTCCTTGGATACCTATGAGACAGTTTTACTCTGTCGGCACTTGGCCTCTTGGCTCTATACAGTTGCCATGAGTAGGAATCTACTGGATGGCAACAGGTGTGGTTTTTAGAACTATTTGCACCATTTTTTTTCCAAAGAAAATAGCCATATGTTAAAGACTGTTCTGTGATTAAACTCGATTGAGTCACTTCTAATTCACTGCAACCCTATAGATTGTGATCAAGGGTTGCAATTATTAATACTACATGTGTTCCTTATTTTGTTAATCACTAATGAATATGTGTCTAGCTACCTAACCAACTAACAATCATTTCTTATGAGGGCAAAATAATTATCATTACTATCTTGAACTGACATAATGTTAGTCAAAAGCAAATGTCTTGATAATTTAAGTAGCTTGACTCCATTAACACTGATACAGCTTACAAATCTCCGTCCATCCTGGTTCTGGGAACCACTGTACTAGATCATCTCTCCAGGTCTTTCTAGCTTAAACAATCAGTCATTCATAATTCATCTGATGACTTTAAAAATGAAACGTATGAGGTCTTATAATAAGTTCACAGATTCTTCCTAGGAAAAGGGCTGTGCACTTCAGTATCACTACAGTCTCCTTTGAAGTATTCCCCTATGTGCTGATGCCAGCATCTAGTCCACCCTTCAAAGTAATTTTGGGACTCTTACTTCTGGAATAGCATCAGAGCTGCTGTTCTATTACCTTGATGGCCTGAATGTCATCTAAAGGACTTCCTTTCCATATTTCTTTTATCTTCAGGTAAAGAAAAAAGTCACTGAGAAGTAGGGAGGATGTTCCAATACAATCATTTGTGTACTGGTTAAAAACTCCCCCAGAGACAGTGCTATGTGAGCCAGTGCATTGTCATGATGCAAGAACAGCCATGAATTGTTGGCAAAAAAAATCAGGTCTTTTTCGTCTCTTTTACACAGCCTTTTTGGCACTTCCAAATAGTAAACTAGGTTAACTGTTTGTCCAGTTGATACAAATTCATAATGAACAATCTCTCTGATATCAAAAAAGGTTAGCAACATTGTTTTGATTCTTGGACAGATGGAAATCTTTTTGGTCATAGAGAATTGGCTGACTTCCACTGCGCATTTTGATGCTTTGTTTCAGGTTGTATTAGTACACCTGTGTTTCACCACCGATGGCCCCAAACATCATCTTGCTTCTCCAAAAAGTCTTGGCAAACTTCATCTCTTCTTTGCTTTTGTTCATCAGTGAACTCCTTCGGGATCCTTTTTTTTTTTTTCTTAATATGACTGAGTGAAAATGTACATTTCTGTATAAATTTATGTGCCCACCTATACGCAGCTTCCACTGCTCTCTCTGTCCGGTGACAGCACATCATTCCTCTCTGCTCCGACTGGCAACACAAGAATAAAAAGGGGTGCACCCTGAGATCTCCACTAAAAGACCTCAGTTGATGGTCCAGCGGTTTCAGGGTTCCCTTGGGAGCATGGCCCCTGGCCCTGATGCTGCCCTTGCCCATAAATCATAACGAAGTTCCACTCTTCGGGACCATTTTTGAGCATACCTTCTCGTGCTGTGATTGTCAGTTAGTATTTTCCTAATTGTTTCTTTCTGTCGATGTTTACTTGGTCTGCTATGCTTCTCACAGTCGATTTTGATACACAAGTCAATGAATCTTTGCAATGTTTCCATCAGTTCTGCTAATTTCTCACCACCCTTACCTTTCTTCATCATTGACTTTCTCTCCTCAGAAAAACATTTAATCCATTTGCACACTGCCATTTTCTTTTTTATTTTTTTATTGTGAGAAATGAAAATGTACAATCCAAGTCAATTGTCTGTATAAAACCCCAAGTAACCTACTCTCTGCAACTCTATCTTGCTCTCCTCACCCTGTGACAGCATACCCTTCTTTTCACTCTTTATTTCCAGTATCCACTCAACCAACACTCGTCCCCTCCTCTCTACCCTCACCTTTCCCACCTAAAAGGAAACCAATAGGACAGCCGCATATCTAGCTTAGATCACAAAGTACACCCATCATCTGTATCACTGTCTACCATACTTGAGTCCATTCTTTGTCTGAATTGTTGGCTTCAGTACTTGTTTCAGCTCTGGGTTAGCAGCAAGTCTGGGGTACACATTCTCAGAGGATCCTCCAGGTTGTCAGACCACCAATTCTGGTCATTTAATAGAGTTCTTGATGTGCACACCTCTTTTTCTCATTCTGTGTCAGGGACTCTATATTGTGTCCCCTATCAGTACTGTCTTTGGTGGTGGCTAGGCACCATGTAGTTTCTCTCTAGTCTCAAGCTTGTATAATCTCCCAATTATATGCATCCTTCTGTCTCTTGGGCTCATTTTTCATCATGTCTTTGATGTTCTCAGTTGTCCTCTGTTCCACATGGGTTGGGACCAGTTGATGTTCCTCGGATGGCAGCTTGCTGGTTCTTAAGACCCCAGAAACCATTTGTCAGTATGGGGTATAGAAGGCTCTCTCAGGAAATAAGACTAGTTATTCCAGTTGACCTCGATGCCCCCTGAAAACGTGGTCCTTGGACCCCTGTCCCTGCTACTCTGTCTTTTTGTTTTTATTATGACTGAGTGAAAATGTGCATTCCCGTATAAATTTACATGCCCACCTATATGCAGCTTCCATTGCTCTCCCTGCCTGGTGACAGCACACTGTTCCTCTCTGCTCCATACTCTGTCCTTTGAAATGTTGGGTTGAATTTAGAAAACAGTCTGGCTTATGATGTGGTCCAGTGATGCTGACCTGCCTTTCACCATGTGCTGTCACTCCCCTCACCTAACCAATTTCCTATCAACTACCTAATCTATAAATAACCCTTTTTCTCCCTTCCCACCCTTGTAGCCATGAAAGAGTATTTTCTTCTGGACATTAGTCTTTTAAGTCCTTAAGGTAGTGGTCTCATACAGTTTTTGTCCTTTTGCAGGTGACTGACTTCACTCAGTGTAATGTCTTCCAGTTGATTTCAGGTTATGAAATGTTTTGTAAAACCATCATTGTTCCTTATAATTGTGTAGTGTTCCATTGTGTATGTATACCGTAGTTTGTTTATTCTTTCAACTGTTGATGGGCACCTAGGCTGATTCCATTTCTTTGCTATTGTGGACAGCGTTGCAATAAACATTTGTTCACATGTATCTGTTCAGGTGACAGTCCATATATTTCTGTAGAATATATTCTGAGCAGTAGGATTGCTGGATCATGTGGTATTTCTGTTTCTAGATTTTTAAGAAAGAGTCAAATTGCTTTCCAAAGAGGTTGTATGATTTCACATTCCCATCAGCAGTATAGAAGAGTTCCAGTCTCTCCACAGCCTCTCCAACATTTGTTGTTTGGTGTTTTTTTGGATTAGTGCCAACCTTGTTGGGATGAGATGGTATCCCATTGTAGTTTTGATTTGGATTTCTCTAATGGCTGCATCTTTTGGCTGCCTGGATGTCTTCTGTGGAAGTGTCTGCCCACACCCTTTGCCCATTGGTTGATTGAGTTATTTGTCTTTCTCTTGTCAGTATTTTGCAGAACCTTGTAGATTAGGGAAATGAGATATCATTCAAATACTTGGTTGCCAAATATTTTTTAGTAGTCTGTAGACAATCTTTTTGCTCTCTTGATAAAGTCTTTGAATGAGCATAAGTATTTAATTTTTAGTAGTTCCCATTTATCTTCTTTTTCTTCTTGTATATGTGCATTCTTAGTAGGATGTTTTAGTCTGTCTAAGCTGTGTATTAGAACTTCCAGTGTTGACCCTATTTTTTCTTGCATGATCATTATCGTTTTGTGTTTGATATGTAGGTCTTTGATCCATTTTGAGTTAGTTTTTGTGCAAGGTGTGAGATATAGGTCTTGCTTCAGTTTTTTGCAGATGGATATCCAATTTCACCAATACCATTTGTAAAAGAGAGTGTCTTTCCCCTCAGTTCATGGCCTTTGGTCCTTTATCAAATATCTGCTATTCATAGGTTGATGATGTTATTTCTGTATTCTCTATTCTGTTCCATTCACTGCTGTTTTCTTCGTAGTATTATCCCCATAAACTTGGGCTAACATGTCCCTGACTTCACTTCCATCTTGCCACATTTAACAAGGAATCTCATATGTGTTCATTGCTATAATTCAGGCTCTGAAATTGTCATGACAGCACACAAAAACTTGCAACAATAATAATTGCTCCTCAGCGAGACACCACCAGACATCGACATGAATGAATCTGTGAGACGCTGATATACCAGGGTTATGAAACCTTACCGAGTTGTTTGTACAGTGCTGCCAGTGTAACTACATGGTGGGAAGTTCATGAACTTCATTGTCAGAACTCATGCTTAGTCTGTGGTTCGATTTTACAAACTGTCTTGCAGAATTTTAAACAAAGAAATACTCAGGTTTGTCATTCATGAACTCATTTATTTTATTTAAAGCATGCAAGTAAGATATAACATTTATTTAGAACCAGAGACTCAGAATTACATTTTATACTGCAATGCTAGTTCAATGGCTAGAGTCCCAATTTTAGACTTTAGGCATTTACACTTTATGAGTGGTTATGGGAAGAAGGTTTGACTGAGGCTTGAACCAAGTGGAGGTTTCTCATAGTTCAGGTTGGAGGGTAGTGATGGAAGGCAATGTTTAAGCAGGCTTTTGGCCTATGTAGACAGTAAGAGATAGATAGGCAGATCCTGTTTGTCTCTACCATCTCTCATTGAATGAGCAGAAATTAAGGGTTTATATTTTCATTTTTAACTTTGCCTTCACAAGACAATGGCTAGTGTAAGGTCAAAGACAAGTATTTTATGTTTTATCTCCAGTTAGAGAGTGGCTGAATGACACTTCTTTAAGACTACCGGTTAAGGAGGTTGTTTAGACTCGTATCTCGAAGCTAATTTACAAAGATATACTGTTATGTTTTCTTTTATTGCAGAATACAGGAACGTACTTCACATACTTCTATTTTTCTATGTCTAAGTTCAGAAATTTTCTAATTCACATTATAAGTAATTTAGGTATTTGCAGCTTAAGATATGTACAGAGTAATATGTGACTCAAGAGCATTATGAAATCACATGCAATTTGAGAACATTACAAAAAGCATAGATAATACAAACTGAGCAAAAAATATTATTTTAATTTTTATTCTTTATTACAGTAAATGAATAAACTTTCTAATATCTATCAAATATCTCATCTGTGATAAACCCTCACCCCCTCACCCTTGTAACTAACAAAGCTATTTTCTTCTGTAGATGATTCTATTTTTAAGATCTTACAACAGGGGTCTCATACAATATTTGTCCTTTTGACACTCACTGATTCCACTCAGCATAATATCTTCCATTTGAAGCCATGTTATGAGATGTTTTCTAAAATCTACATTGTTTTTTATCATAGCATAGTGTTGAAAAAATTATTTTAAAAATTCAATAATAGAGGGCAACGAATTGTCAAGGCCACTTAAAGTCTTGATTGATACGCATTTGGAATAGTAAAAGCTTGCTGAGCTTTTGAACAATCATGAGCTAAGTGGAATCAAACAAGAACAAGAAGGACAGTTATGATTCAGATAGGGTGAAAGAAGGAGCAGGCCAAACATTTGTTGTCAGGGGGCAAAAGTCAAACAATATTATAAGAGACATAAATCAAATGGTTTTCATTTTAAGTAGCATATTCTAATGTTAAAAGCTCAAGCTCATTGCTTTCAAATCAATTTTGAATTATGGTAATTTTGTGAGTCAGAAAGAGTTAGGTCTAAGAATGCTTATGTAAGAAAGTTATAGTTATTAGTGGAGGCACTTATCAGATTATATACAAAAGACCATTGAGCAAAGGAAAACATGGGCGTAGAATGTTAGCCTGGAAAAAAAAAAAAGATGATTCTTTTCCTTTTGTGTTCATGAGCAAGGTGGCAGAAAAGAGAACCTGATGAGCACAGAAGAAAAAAAATATAATTGAGTATAATTGTAAGGATTTTTCTCACAGAGACAGCAATAGAGTTGCTTCCTGAGTGGCCTACAAAAAGTGTGGAAGTAAAGTTATAGGAAATACTGTCTAGACAGTAACAGAGATAAATACCTTTAGTCTTAATGTAGCAAAAATCTTCTCTTTTAAATATCAGCCTATGTTCACAATGGTTGCCACCTAGGACTGATACTCAAAGTATATCAAACATTAAGATGCTAAAATGAATTAATCTATTTTTTTGTTTTGTTTTTTATAAAGACAGCTGACAGTTGCCTTGGTATCAAAACTTTATAGAAAGAGGAAATTAGGAAAAAGAAAAGTTTGTCTGATTCTGTAGGCTAAGCCTGGTAGCAGTGATGACTTTAACTCCCCCACCCCTACCCTGACATTTACATCTTTGATCTTTGAATTTCTTGTGGTATTAAAACTAAGAACAAAACAAACAATTCTAGCTGCCACTGAGTAGATTTTACCCATGGCTATCTCTTGTGTGCCAGCGTAGAACTGTGCTCCCTAGGATTGTCAGGGGCTAATTTTTTAGAAGTAGATTGTCAGATCTTTCTTCCCAGATACCTTTGTGATGGCTCACTTCTTCAACCTTTCAGTTATTAGCTGAATGCATTAATCATTTGCATTACTCAGGAATTCCCCTGTGACATTAAGATAGTGCTACTTTCTGTGTCTTAACTCTCACCAATATACCAAAAACCAGAGCCAAAACCAACCCACTGCCATTGAGTCAATGCTAACTCATAGCAACCCTAGAGGTCAGAGTAGAACTACCCCATAGAGTTTCCAAGGGGTGCCTGGTAGATTTGAACTGCTGACTTTTTAGTTACCAGCCACAGCACTTAACCACTATGCCACGGGGTTTCCATTACTAATATAGTAATTTCAGAGTGGGAAGGGACTCTGAGAAGTTAAATAGTCCAAACTTCAACTGCGAAGGTTGGGATGAAACCCTCTGAACATTTTTCAATGAGTCTGTGTCATCCAGTGTGGTCAGTGAAGCAATGAGCGGGTACTGAGCCATCTCAGCTGATGAAAATTCAATGAAGCCTCCTCAGAGTGGATGGCATATCCCCATTCATTGATGAATGTAATATTTGTCTTTCATTGTATCTAAGAAGGAAAGACATGAGAGGAAAAGAGGGAAGGAAGAACATTTCTCAGGAAAGCCAGGGTTAAGTTAGTCTGAGGGAAATTTAACTCTAACAAAAGAAGCAAGAACACTGTTGTATCCTTAGCAACCAGAGAATTCAGTTAATTCTCACATTTGAATTTCCATTCAGAGCTTATAACAAGCTGCTTTTTATAAGTTTTGGTTTAGAGGCATCTATACATTTAATGAGAAACACTAAGACTTGTTCACATCTTAAGAACATTTCCTTCATATAGATAGCCTACAAATCAAGTTAAATACATGCCTGTTAATTAACTCTGTTGTTGCTGTTAGGTGCTGTCTAGATGGTTTTGACTCATAGTGATACTATGAACAACAGAACGAAACACTGCCTCGTCATGCACCTCGCGCACAATAGTTTTTATGCCTAAGCCATTGCTGAGGCCCCTGTGTCAATCCCTCTTGTTGAAGGTCTTCTTTTGTTACTGATCCTCTACTGTACTAAGCATGGTATCCTGACAACATGTCCAAAGTACATAAGATGTATTCTCATCATCCTTGTTTCCAGGGAGCACTCTGTGCTTCTTCCAGAATAGGTCTGTTTATTCTTTTGACAGTCATAGTATATTTAGTATTCTTCTACACCACCATAATTCAAAGGTGTCAATTCTTCTGTCTTCCTTATTCATTGTCCAGCTTTCGTATGTATATCATTTATTGAAAATACCACGGCTTGAGTCAGGTGCACCTTGGTCTTCAAGGTGATATCTCTACTTTTCAACATTTTAAAGAACACTTTTGCACCAGATTTTCCCAATGCAATATGTCGTTTCATTTCTTGACTGCTGCTTCCATGGGCAATGATTGTGGAACTAAGTAAAATGAAATCCTTGACAACCTCAATTAACTTTAGCACTTCATAAAAAAGTGGCTGAAGTCTAGTGCCTAAGATACTGGATGGAGCCTGACTCCAATCAATAAACTTAAAGTGAAAATTCTTTGGGATAAATCTGAATCAAGTGATAATTACATTAAAGACAATCAATGTTTGACTGTTCAAGAAGAGTGTCGTCCAGCTTTGTTGTGATGGTGGTTTTCCATTTTTTCCTTCTTTGTTAATTTAAAATATAAAAATTGTCAACATGAAAAAGTAAACATGCAAGGAAAAATCAGTATAATCATTTCAATTTTAAAAATACTGCTGTCTAGTACTATAGCTTCCTGAAAGCAAAGAAGACTTGAAACATTTACTGAGGAAGATTAAAAACTATAGCCTTCAATGTGGATTACATCTCAACATAAGGAAAAGAAAAATCTTCACAACTGGACCAATACTGAACATCATGATCAATGGAGAAAACATTGAAGTGGTCAAGGATTTCATTTTAGTAGGGTCCACAATGAATGCCCATGGAAACTGCAGTCAAAAAATCAAATGACTTATTACCTTGGGCAAATGTGAAGTAAAGACCACTTTAAAGAGGTGAGGAGAACCAAAGGTCACTTTAAGGACTAAGGTGTGCCTGACTCAAGCCATTTTATTTTCAGTCGCCTCATATGCATGTAAAAACTGGACAGCTAACAAGGAAATTGATGTCTGTGAGTTACGGTGTTGGTGAAGAGCATTGAATACACCATGGACTTCCAGAATGGACAAATCTTTCTTGGGAGACGTACAGCCAGAATGCTCCTTAGAAGAGAGACTGGCTTACATTGGACATTTATTGAGAGGGATCAGTCCCTGTAAAATGAGATCATGCTTGTTACAGCAGAGGATCAGTGAAAAAGAAGAACTTCAGCAAGATGGACCGATGCAGTGGCTGCAACATTGGGCTCAAACAATAATTAGAAAGACGGTGCAGGACCACACAGTGTTTCATTCTGTTGTATGTATAGTTGTTATGAGTTGGAGCAGACTTGACAGCACATAATATCAACAGTATTGCAGCATTGCATGCCTAATAAAAGTTCCTATTTTATATGGTCTCTTGAAGATCTCTTTCAAACCTAAGGACTTCTTACCCTCTTCAGTAGTGGCATTTGGGGCTGGACAATTCTTTTTTGGGGAGTGAGACAGACTGTCTCATACACTTCATTGCCAATAGAACTTCCCAAAAAGGGATAACCATAAGTGTTTTCAAATGATCCCCTTGAGGACAAAATCTCCCCCACTTGAAAGCCATTCTACTAGAAAAAGTATCTTATGTATAGTTTTAAACAATGATTTTCATCTTCATTTACAATACACTAAAGATTCTTAGAGCACCTTCTAAGTCAAGGCCAAGATGTGCTGGACATAAATTATATCTGCAAAAAATTCAATAGAATTTAAAAGAACGAGCTATCTTTTTATGACTTACTAACATTTGAAGACTTAATAGTATCATAATGCTTTTTAAAGTCTTTATTGATGTTTACTATCACTATATGGACTTTTTTATACATGATTCTTTAAAGAAACAAAACCACATAAATCTGCTAGGTTTTATCGATCAATTCCTAAGTCACTCTTAAAATGTTTTTCCTTTGAAAGACAATTTGTAGCATTAGAGTTATATTCTGTTTCATGAACAACTATATCTACTTTTCATTATCTGTTTTGAGATAGGCAATTAAGTTGTCAAATTATTTAACAGACATTACCTCCATTTTCAATGAAAATTTATGATCATCAAGAAATAATGGGGAGAAGAAGGGGCTAAGGTGGTAGAGTGTTTTAGTCAGCTAGTGCTGCTCAAACAGAAATACCACAGAGTGGACTGCTTTAACAAGGAAAGTTTATTCTTACACAGTTCACTAGGCAACAAGTCCGAATTCAGGATGTCTGCTCCAGAGGAAGGCTTTCCCCCTTGTTGCCACACTCCAGAGAAACTCCCTTTACAGTGTAACAGGGAGGTGATCTTATGAAGAGATTTACAGTCCCTCTCTAATCATTTAACATACAGCTCAGGAAAATCACAAAATGGAGGACAATCATAGAATACAAGGAATTCTGGCCCAGGCAAATTACTACATATATTTTGGGCGGGAATACAATTCAATCCATGACACAGAGTAACCACAAATATTCTTTGATCCCTCTAACAACTAGGAATCAGAAAAACAAATGAAAGGAATATATAGAACATTCTAAGAGCCCTGAATTTCAGGGAGAATGCTGAGAGGTTTGACTGGGTGACAGGGAAGTCAAAGCAGGTCCAGTAACAACTAGTTCATCCAGAATTTGGCACGGTGAAAATTTGTACCCTGCAGAGAGACCTTCTACTTCCAGCACTGTGGCAACTCAGTGAGCCAAGCTGTGGCACGGTGAGCCAAGCAGCAGCATGACAAGTGTAGTGCATCTTTCTCAGCAGGGAAGCTGAACTTCATTCCACTGAGTCTAAAGAATCACAAAGGACATTCACTTGAGAATCATAAGCTAAGTGCTTGCAAATTCGTGTGCATTTAAATCTTTCATACAGTTTGACAATCAATCCTTAACACAGCAATCCCCCCTCCTTCCATTGCATGGCACCAGGTGCCAAACTTTGATGATCTACCTGGGCCGGAAGGCTTATGCATGCCCTGAGCTATTCTCCCAGACTTGGAGAGTGGAACAAGTGGGGAATAAAAAAGAGATTTCCTAGCCTCCTTAAGCCAGGAACTCCCCGTACTCAGTGTGCATGCAAACAGCAAGCTGATGAGCCCTTACTAACCAGATATACACACAGCACCCTACCCAACAACAGACAAATATACCTTCTTTTCCACTACACATGAAACATTCTCCAGAATAGAACACATATTATGCCATAAAGCAAGTCTTGATAAAACCACAGCACTGAAATACTGTAAAGCATTATTTCAGACATAAAGCCAAAAAAGTATAAATCAGTAGCAGGAAAGGAAAAAAGAAAATTAAATCCATAACAACTGAACAACACCATGCTCAAAAATTTCTTGGTAAAGAAGAAATCAAGATGCAATAAAGAAATTCACTGAATGAAACAAGAATGGAAACGTGTGATACCAGAGGCTATAGGACACAGCAAAAGCAGTGCTCAGAGTTCAGTTTATCTCAATAAATGCACATACCCAAAAATACAAAAAGGGCCCAAACCAGAGAATAAACACTACAACATTAAAAACTGGAAAGAGAAAGCAAAAGAATCCCTCAGATGCCAGAGGAAAGCAAACAATAAGTATTAGAGCAGAACTAAATGAATTCAAGAATAGAAAAATGATTGAAAGATTTAACAAGACCAAAAACTAGTTGTACAAAAAGATCAAAAACATTGATAAACCATTGACCAAAGTGACAAAAGAAAAATAGGAGAGGAAACTAGTAACTCAAATAAGAAATGAGATGGGTGATATCACAACAGACCTAACTGAAATTAAAAGAATCATGCTATCTACAAAAACTAACACAAACAGAAGTAGAAAAACTTAATAAACCCATCACAAAAAAGAGATTGTAAAGGTAATTTTAAAACTCCCAACCAAAAAATACCCTGGTCTAGATGCCTTCAGTGGAGAATTCTACCCAACTTTTAGAGGAGTTAATATCACTATTTTTAAGGTATTTCACAGCATAGAAAAGTATAGAAAACTCCCGATTCATTCTATGAAGCAGCATAACCTGATACTGAAGAACAGGTAACAACAGCACAGAAGGAAATTACAGACCAACATGTTTCATGTACTTATGTGCAAAAATTCACAACAAGGTTCTAGCCAATGCAATTCAGCAATATATCAAAATATAATTCACCATGACCAAGTAGGATTTACATCAGAAATGCAGGGATTGTTTAACATTAGAAAAACAATGTAGCTAACAATGTAAATGAAAGAAAAGATAAGAATCACTTTATTTTATCAATTGATACAGAAAAGGCATTTGTCAAAGTCCAACACTGATTCATGTTAAAAACTGTCAGCAAAATACAAATAGAAAGGAAAATACTCAACAAAATAAGGGGCATGTATACAAAGCCAACAGCCAACATCATCCCAAATGGAGAGAGTCTGAAAGCATTCCCTTTGAGAACAGGTGCCAGACAAGGATGTCCATTGTCATCATTTTTATTTAACATTGTGCTGGAAGTTATAGCCAGAGCAATCAGGTGAGATAAAGGAACAAAGAACATCTAAATTGGTAAGGAAGAAGTAAAAATGTCTCTATTTGCAGATGATATGATCTTATACAAAGAAAACCCTAAAGAATCCACCAAAAAAAAAAGACCACTGAAACTAAAAGAACAGTTCAGCAAAGTATCAGGATACAAGATAAACATACATAAATCAGTTGGATTCCTTTACACCAACAAAAAACCATCAGGGAGAAAACACCATATTAACATCCTTTACAATTGCCCCCAAGAAGATAAAATACCTAGGAATAAATCTTACCGGAGCCATAAAAGCCCTAAACAAAGAAAATTATGAGACTCTGCTACATAAAAGGAGACACATATGTTGCTCATGGATAGGAAAGCTTAACATCCTGAAAGTGCCTATTCTACCCAAGATCTATAGATACAATGCAATTTCAATACAAACTCCAATGATATTTTTAATGAGATGGAGAAGCAAATCACCAACTTTATATGGAATAGGAAGAAGTCTGGAGAGGTAAAGCATTACTGAAGAAGGACAAAGTGGGAGGCCTCACACTACTGACTTTAGGAACTATTGCACTTCTCCTAGTCAAAACAGCCTGGTACTGGTACAAAAACAGATGCACAGAGTAATGGAACAGCACTGAAAATCTATATATGAGTTCCGACAGTTACATTCGTTAACTCACCACCATGTGCTTATGTTGGCAGCACTATACAAGCAACTCGGTGAGGTTTCATAACCTTGGTACATCAGTGTTTTACAGCTGTGTTTGTGTCAACATGTGACAGTGTGTCTTGCTTAGTGACATTCATTAATGTTGTTGCATGTTTCTGTGTGCTGTCTTGAGAATGTCAGAGCTTGAATTAGAGCAGCAAGCAAACATGAAATTTCATTTTAAACTTGGCAAGAACGGAAGCAAAAAGTTTATGGGGATAATGCCTTGAAGAAAATGGCAATGTACAAATGGATTAAACTTTTTTGAGAGGGGACAGAAAGAGTCACTGATGAAGAGAGGTCAGAGTGACCAGTAATAAGCAGAAGTGGCAAAAATATTGCAAAAATTCATTGAATTGTATACCAAAGTCATCAGCTAACTGTAAGAAGCATAGTCAGTGAGGTAAACTTTGACAGACAAACAGAAATATCTTAACTGAAAATCTTGGCATAAGAAAGTTGTGTGCAAAAATGAACATAAAGGAGCTCACTGATGAACAAAAGCAAAGGAGAGATGAAGTTTGCCAAGACCTTTTGGAGAGGTAAGATGATGTTTGGGGCCATTTTGTCATTGGTGATGAAATATGGGTGTGTCCATGAGAGCCTGAAACAAAGTACCAAAGTGCACAATGGAAATCACAACTAAAAAAGTTCCATCACTCCAAATTAAGAGTGAAAACAATGTTTCTAAACTTTTTTGCTATCAGAGAAATTGTTCCTTACAGATTTGTATGAAATGGACAAACAGTTAACCAAGTTTACTGTTCAGAACTGCTAAACAGGCTATGTGGAAAAGGTAAACAAAAATTACCTGAACTGCTTGCCAACAACTCATGGCTTTTGCATCACAACAATGCACCAGTTCACACAGCACTGTCTGTGATGGAGTTTTCAGCCAGTAAACCAAAAACTGTCTTGGAACACTCTCCTTACTCACCTGATTTAGCCCCCATTGACTTTTGTCTTTACCCAAAGATAAAGAAAATATTGAAAGAAAGACATTTTGGAGACATTCAGGACATCAAGAGTAATATGGTGACAGCTCTGATGATTATTCTAGAAAAAGTGCTCCAAAGTTGCTTTGAGGGGTGGACTAGGCACTAGCATGGGTGCATAGCTTCCCAAGGGATGTACTTCAAAGGTGACTAAAGTGATGTACAGCAATGAGGTTTGTATCAGTTTTTGTAGGGTCAGTTCATAAACTTAATTGTCAGATGTCGTATAACATCATCCACCTATCATATTTGATAAAGGCCTGAAGTCCATCAACTGAAGAAAACACAATGCCTTCAACAAATGATGATGGCTAAACTCGTTATTCATCTTCAAGAAAAGAAAAAACACTCATTTCTCACACCCTGCACAAAAACCAACTCAAAATGCATTAAAGACCTAAATAAACTAATAGAGATCATGGAAGAAAAAATAGAGACAATGCCTGTAGCCTTAATACATGGCATAAACAGATCATAAAATATTACTAACAATGCACAAAAACCAGGAAAGAAAATAGATAACCGGGCACTCCTAAATATCAAACATTTATGTTCATCCAAGGACTTCACCAAAAGAATAAAAAAACTACCTACAGACTGGATAAAAACATTGGCAACCATGAATCTAATTGGCACATAATCTCCCTAATCTACAAGATACGGGAAAACTTCAACCAGAAACAGGTAAGCAACCAAATTAAAAAACAAAGGATATAAAGAGGCACTTCGCTAAAGACTACATCCAGGAAGCTAACAGGTACATGAGGAAATGTTCACGATCATTAGCATTAAAGAAAATCAAATCAAAACCACAATGAGAAACCACCTTACAAGGCTGAATTAATCTAAAAAGCACAAAATAATCTATGTTGCAGACATTGTGGAGAGACTAGAACTCTTCTAACCAGCTGGTGACAATGCAGAATGGTGCAAACACTTTGGAAATCAGTTTGGTGCTTTCTTAAAAAACTACCAATAGAAATACCATATAACCCAGAAATCTCACTTCTTGGAATGTATCCTAGAGAAATAAGGGTTGTTGCATGAGTAGACATATGCACACCAATGTTTTTTGCAGCACTGTCACAACAGCATACAATGGAATGAATCTAGATGTCCATCAACAAATAAACAAGCTTATGGTATATGGTCACGATGGAATACTATGCAATGATAAAGAACAACAATGATCTTGAGAAACATCTGATAATATGGAATCATCTGCAAGACATTACGCTGAGTGAAATTTGTCAGCCACGAAAGGACAAACATTTTGTGAGACAGGTTATTACAAGGACTCGAGAAAAAGTTTAAGCACAAAAGAAAATCTTTGATGGTTTCAAGGCTGGAAAAGGATGGAGAGGGGTATTCATACATAAGAAAGTAAATAGGAATTGGTTTTGGTGAAGGGAGTGACAGCACTGCTGGACTATACCAAAAGTTAAGAGGTTTCCTAAATACGATGTTTCAGAGGACAGAGCAGCAAAAGCAGAGGTCTGAGGACCATGATTTCAGGACACATCTAGATCAATTGGCATAACTGAATTTTTTTTTTTTAATGTTGTGTATCTGACTTTGGTGAGTGGTATCTGGGTTCTTAAAAGCTGGCAAGTAGCCGTCTTGTTCTTGTTGCTGAGTTGGTTCAAGCTCATAGCAACCCTATGTGCAGCAAAATGAAACACTGCCCAGTCCTGCTCCACCCCCACAACTGTTTTTATGCTTAATTCCATTGTTGTGGCCACTGTGTCAATCCATCTCGCTGAGGATCTTCCTCTTTTTCACTGACCCTCTAGTTTACCAAGCATGATGTCCTTCTTTATGATCCTCCTGATAACATGTGAAAAGAATAAAAGGCACAGTCTCATTATTTTTGTTTCCAAGGAGCACTCAGGTTGTACGTCTTCCACAATGGATCTGTTTGTTCTTTTGGCTGTCCATGGTACATTCGATATTCTTCTCCAACACCACAATTCACAGCATTAATTCTTCTTCTGTCTTCCTTATTCATTATCCAGCGTTTGCTTGCATATGATGTGATTGAAAATACCATGCTTGTGTCAAGCACACTTTAGTCTTCAAGGTGATATTTTTACTTTTCAACACTTTAGAGACATCCTTTGCAGCAGATTTTCCCAGTGCAATTCATCTTTTAATTTCTTGACTACTGCTTCCATAGGCATTGATTGTGGACCCAAGTAAAATGAAATACTTGACCTTAATGCTTTTTCCATTTATCATTATGTTGCTTACTGGTCCAGTTGTGAGGATTTTTGTTTTCTTGATACTAAAGGCTGTGGTCTGTGATGTTCATCAGTAAATGGTTCAAATCCTCTTCACCTCCAGCAAGCAAAGTTGTGTCATCTGCATAATGTAAGTTGTTCATGAAAGAGACCATTTAAGTAGCATCTCTGCTCCACCTGGAGCAGAGAAGAATGAAAGGTATCAAATATATGAGGAAAACAGGAGCCCAGGAGACAGAAGGGGCCCTATGATCTATAGACTACATCAGCGTGACACCAGAAAAACTGGATGGTACCTGTCCACCACCAATGCCTGGCCTGACAGAGAACGCAATGTAGAGTTCCTGAGGTAGCAGGAGAAAACGGGTTTGGTGAACTAGAACTCTAGTAAAAGAATAGTCTTAGTGGTCCAACAGACTGAAGGGTACCCTGAGGACATGACCTTCAGACTTTCTGCTTTCCTGAAACTGAAACCCTTACCAAAGTCAATTATTCAGACAAAGATTGGGCTGGACTATGAAACACAGAGTGCTTCTTGGCTCAATATATACGTGAGGCTGGCTAAGCAGCTCTCGTCCAGGGGGAAGATGAAAGAGTGGAAGAAGGGTTAGTTGAATGGATAACGGAAGTATAGGGTAGAAAGGAGGAGTGTGCTGTCGTGGAGTAGGGAAAGCAGATCAAGTCGCATAGTGGTGGGTTTGCGGGGGGAGTTCTATGTCAAATTGACTCAGATTGTAAACTTTCACTTAAAAATGCAATAATTTTTTTTTAAGTTAAAACCAAATAAAGAGAAATAACTAGGAAACATTTTGCAGAGTTGTTGTCCTATACAGTCAGTTCCTTTGTGATCACCTTCCCACATCACATTATTTACCACAGTCTAGACTCTTGGAGCAGAGCTAGCGCTGCACTTGGCAGTTGACAAAATAGTCTCTGTGTTGTCAAGACATCTGTTGACTCTTGAAAATCATGTTGATTTGAGTCATCGGTGTAGAGTACAAGTAGTGATTCTCCTTTCTATTGTTTAGAGAGAAAGGGGAGAATTAGCCGGCAGTGCTATCTGAAGCATGCCTAGACCTTAAATATTATTATTGTCTAAATTCTCTCCCTGAGCTCTGGCATCATGGTTCCAATAGGTGGTTCTTCAGGGGTCAGACGACCATCTTGTGACTTCCCTACTGCCACTTATTTACTGAAAATACAGCTCAACGTACTTCGTATCCAGTTTCTGTCATTGTTGTTAGCTGCTAGGGAGTCCAACTCTGACTGGTGGTAACCCGTTACACGACTGAGTGAAACACTACCCAGTCCCTCCCGATTCCATGACGGCTGCAGATCAGAGCATTTTGATCCATAGGATTTTCAATGATTGATTTTTCGGAAATAGATATCCAGACATTTCTTCCTTGTCCATCTTAGTCTGGAAGCTCTGTTCAAACCTGTTTGTCCTCACAGCAACAAGCAAGCCCCTGGTAACTGACCATTTGATTACTGCATTAGGGGTGAATTGTCTGAGAACCTCACATCCCAGGGTCATTTTAAAAATACAAATAGACCCAAAAAACCACCTTAGTGATATTTACTTTAAATATTTTATTATGCTTTAAATGAAACTTTACGATCCAAATCAATTGACCGCCCAACTTCCCCCCCGACACTACTGTACTGTCTAACTGCTGTCCCCACCTCACGACAGCACTGCTCCTCTTTTCCACCCTGTACTTTCTACAACCATTCAGCCAACTCTTGCCCTCCTCTACACTCTCATCTCACCTGTAGACAAGAGCTGCTCAACAGCCTTGTGTATATATTTATGTCAAGAAGCACATTCATCACTCTGTGTCTTTATAGTACTTTTCGATCTTAGTCTGAAGAGTTGGTTTCAGTACCGGTTTTAGCTCTGGGCTAACAGAGTCCAGGTGCTGTGTCCTCATGAAATCCTACAGTCTGCAGACCATCAAGTGTGATCTTTTTAATGGAATTCAATTTCTGCACATCCATTTTTCTCCTGCTACATCAGGCACTTTACGCTGTGTTCCCTGTCACTGGTGGTAGCCAGGCACCACCTAGTTCTTCCGGTGGTGGACCACATCATGCTGGTGTAGTCTCAAGATCACATGGCCCCTCTGACTGCTGCACTCCTACTTTCCGTACGTCTTTGTTGCCCTTCATTCTCCCCTGCTCCAGGTGGCCTGGGACCAATTAAAGCTTAAGTGATACTTACTGCAACTACACACAAACATATGGCCTTTCCAGAATTTATACTGGAATTTAGAATTTAGTAATTCATGTGAAGAAAGTGTTAAACACAAATGTAATATGCAACTACAAACATAATCCTTCACTGTAATATCTATAATGCTAAGATGCTGTGAAAGCATAAAAGAAAATATGTAAAACTAGGATAGTAGCATCATTCCAGGAATTCTTTAACAATTAAATAAGTTGTTATTGTTGCTGTTAGGTGCTATTAAGTCAGTGTCAACACACTGAGTAATATGTCACTCAGTCTTGTACCACCTTCATAATTGTCACTATATTTGTGACCATTGCTTTTGTGTCCACCCAGCTCATCAAGTGTTTTATTCATTTTCTCTGGCCCTTTATTTTACCAATCATAATGAGCTTTTCTAGTGATTTGTCCTGTCTAATGATGTGTCCAAAGAAAGCCAGCCCTAAGTCTCACCAGCATTTCTTCTGAAGAGCATTTTGGTTGTATTCCTCCTAAAATTGATTCCTTTGTTGTTCTGGTAGTCCCCAGTATATTCAAATTTCATAACGAACACTGCAGTTCAAACAGCTCAAACACATCAATTCTTCATCTGCCTTCCTTTTTCATTGTATGTAAGTAAAAATGTACTGTTGTGTACAAGTATTATATCCCCAGCATGTTGATTATATTACCCAAACCCATTGCTATAGAGTCATTCCAAGTCACGACAACCCTGTAGACCCATGAGGTTTCCAAGGCTGTGAATATTGAGAGGAACGGATTGCCACTTGTCTCTCCCACAGATTAGCTGGTGGGATTGAATTACCAGCCTTTCAAGTAGCATCTGAGCACTTCAATCACTGTGCCACCAGGGCTTCTTTTTGAATATATTAGGCCCTTAGAATTTGTTGATTTGCTAGTAAGCATGTTATTGGAAACCATGGTGGCATAATGGTTAAGTGTTATGACTGATAGCTGAAAGGCTGGCGGTTCAAATCCACCAGGCGCTCCCTGGAAACTCTGTTGGACACTTCTACTGTGCCCTAGAGGGTTGCTATGAGTTGACATTGACTCGATGGCAGTGGGTTTGGGGATTTCGGGTTTTAAGAGTGTTAACTGTTTTTATTCCAAAACCCAGGCATTTTTTTTCTAGTTTTGCCAAAGAGCTATTCTTAGACTTTGTACCTTGGCCAGCAGAATTCTCTTTACTTCTGTTGTGATTTGGATTCTGCTTTCTTGATCTCATGACTTTTCTCTGTCAGATTATTTTTTCAGTTTAGGGAAAGACATTTTTCAGTAGTCCTTGAGAAATGGTAGTTGGACCATCAAATTTTTGAGAACCTGTATGCCTGAAAAATATCTTTATTATACTTAATTTTAATTTATGATTGGGTGGGTGTCATGGATTGAATTGTGTCCCCCACAAAAATGTGTGTAGAAATTTGGCTTGGGCATTATTCACTATATTGTGTGATGTTCCTCCATCTTGTAAACCATGTTTCCAGAATGTTGATGAGGGAGACTGGTCCGCGATTGTGCTGGTATGGCAGAATTCAATCTGTTTAAGACTGCATTGTGCCTTGAGGCAATCTCTTGAGATATAAAAGAGAGAAGCCAGTAGAGATATTTGGGAAACTTGTACCCCAGGAAATCAGTGCTGAAGCTGAGTGCATCCTTTGGAAAAGATCTAGATCCCCTAACTCAGAAGCTTCTAGTCCAGGAGAAGTTTAACAACAAGGATCTACCTCCAGAGCTAGAAGACAAACCTTCCCCTGGAGTTGATGTCCTGAATTTGGACTTTTAGCCAAAATAAAATTTCTCTGTTTAAATTCACCCACATGTGGTTTTCTGTTAAAGCAGCACTAACCGACTAAGATAGTAGGTAAAAATTTCTAAATTCTCTCTACATTTTGAAGATTCGACTCCATCGTCTTCTAGCTCACTCTACACTGTTAAGAAGCCCAATCTGTTTTTGTCTTTGGAAACTTGATTCATTCGATTATTACTTTTTTTTTAATTACTAGTCATAGGCAAATTGATCCCAAACTATTTCTAATTTGTGAAATTTATAGGACAACATAGTAAAAACTGCATTTTATCAGTAATCTGTGAAATTTTATGCCTGCCATGAGATTGTCATTTTCTTCAGTTGAGCAAATGTGTTACAGTATCCTGTGAATTTTTCCCAGCCAATTAACAGAATTTCTAGGGACCTATTAATCTCAGATTTAATAGTCTTTTCTTAGTCCTTCTTCCCTTAAATCTCTCTTTGTCTTTTGCGTTGCTATCCCTGATATCTTTGAATTTTCTCCTGTCTTGTTTCCCCTGTTGTTCTAGTTCTCCTCCTCTCCTGCTTCCTATTCTTGTTCCTGGTTCCTAAGTGTGCTTACGCCTTTGGTTTCTGCTTGATGCTCTCTCATGCTTCTTTATATCTATGTTGTAGGATACCTCATTCAATTTTAGGATGTCAAATGCCACCATTGTGGTTGCTATTGATACTATGTAATAAGCTAAACATTTTTAGGGTTTTTTTTTCCCCCCTTTTTCATTTTTCATTGTAAGTGTCCAGTGAGTGTTAAATTTATGCCTCCTCAATCTTTGGGCACAGCACAAACTCCTAGGCACACTCCAAGATATTTTTCCTTAAGTTTTATTTGGGTTAGAAATACATTTTTTTCTAGTGACAGCTCTTCAGTTCCCTTCAGGAAAAACACTTCATGTGTTATTTAACTTTTTCAAAACTTTCATTGTTATAAAAACTGGATTATAAATGCTATGTATAAAATAAAATTTTACTAATGTTTATATTCTCAGAAATCTATGAATTGTTGTTAAGTGCTGTTGTGTAGACTTTTGACTCATAGCAACCCCACGTGACAGAGTAGAAATGTCCCATAAGGGTTTTTTTGGCTATGATATTTTGTGGGAATTTATCGTCAGGATTATTCTCCCTCATAGCTGGGAGTTGGTTTGAATTGCCTGCTTTTCAGTTTACAGCTACTTATTTAAATGTCATACAGCAAGGGCTCTTTAAAACCTGATACAGTTATTGGCTATTATAGGCACATTTTATTCTTTTCTCATTACTCTGTATTAATGAAATATAAATTATAATGAACAAAATCAAACAACTCCCTTTCCACAGAAGAACTGAACAAATGCCAACAGATTTCAAATTATTGAGATCATTTTCTCTAAAGAAAAATCAGTGAATGAAATGTATGTTTAATAGACATCCTCTGAGTGTCTAAACCAGATACATAAATATATATATTCCCTTAAAGTATAGGGGATATATTATGCCTTACAAATGTCATACTTATTTACAAATATCTTCATAATTGAGGTTGAATTATGAACATAATGTCCCACAACTCACTTTCTTTGAGAAGATATCTCTATTTTAAAAAATCACTATGGCTTTTATTATTTTGTTTTGCAATGCTTTAAGAACTAAGCTACTAAAGACTAAGCATAGAAATTTTAAACAGAAATACAAAAATAAATAGTAACTTTCATAGGAAGTTTATCAGACTTAACATGCTAATACAGGTTGCCAAGCCAAGTGCCGTCGAGTCGGAATACAGGTTAAGAAAACTAAAATCTTAGACATAGCAACCAACAAAACAGTGAACACTGAAAGAATTAACCATTGTGCACCAGCTCCACCATATGGCATTGTGAGAATTTACAGTTTATAAGGGAAAATCTTACAAAATACTCCATGGTGAATTGGAGATGATAAGAAATATCCAGCTTTTAATGTATAATTGATGAACATCTTTTTATCTTGTTCTAAGTTTGATGAGTAATAAAAATGTAATATTTTTTCCTTGATTAAATATATGTTACCAAAAGATCAAATTCATTTTCAAGTCAAGTCAGACTCGTAATGACCCGACAGGACGCAGTAGAACTGCCCAAAGGGTTTCCAAGATGTGACTGGTAGATTCAAAATCCCAACTTTTTGGTTAGCAGCCAGGCTTATAACCACTGTGCCACCAGGGCTCCAAACATACGTTAAGGAAAGCTAATCTTCAATTGTAAATTTAACTTGTGCAGAACATTTTGCAACTTATTTTCCTAACACTGCTGGGTTAGAACCCATAATTTGCCTCATTTGATCCCATATCTCTTTTATTCAATAGTCTAAATTGGATTAGACACATATGATTGAAAGATATAAATCCAATAAATTATTACCATAAGCAGAAGAACCTAGGAAACACTGTTGGTGTACTGATTAAGTGCTACAGCTGTTAATCAAAAAGTCAGCAGTTCAAGCCCACCAGGTGTTCCTCGGAAACCCTATGGGGCAGTTCTAATCTGTCCTATAGGGCCACTATGAATCAGAATTGACTCAATGACAGTGGCCTTGGTTTTTGGTTAGGAGAACCTAAAGCTAAACGGTTGGAGAAAAAAGGAAGAGGTTAGGAGGAGCGTAATCGTATATTAACTGGATGAGGTGTTCAACAGCAAAGTTAAGAGAGAGTCAGGGTTCTTTAGCCATAGATCTCTCCCCAGCATCCTGCTTATGTGTGGCTGCTCAGATGTGAGTTCTAGTGCCTTCTGGGTCTCTTAGGATCAATCAGTAAAAGCTGTGATTGGACTTGTTTAACTCACATGCCTGTCCCTGAGTTACTCAGCTGTGACTAAGGCAGCATTACAGTCACACTTGCTAATCAAAGCTAAAAACCCATTGCTGCCTAGCAGATTCTGATTCTTAGTGACTCTATAACACAGAGTAAAACTGCCCCACAGGGTTTCCAAGTAGTGTCTGGTGGGTTTGAGCTGGTGACCCTTGAATTGGCTTTGACTCCTGGTGATTCCATGTGTGTTAGAGGAAAACTGTGCTTCATAGATTTGTTTTTAGTTTGTTCTTTTTGTTTTTGTTTTCTACCATACCCTTAATAAATATGATTGATTCCCTTCCCTTCTGACATTGGAAACCAATCATAAATTTTCATCTCCATACATTTTCCTCTTTTTGTCTTTTATGTAAGCGAGGTCACACATCAGTCTTCTTGTGATTGGCTTATTTTGCTCAGGATAACGTCTTCAAGCTCCATCCATATCATGGAATATCGTAAGACTTTCTTGCTCCTACTGGTGAAATGGTATGTACCATTGTATGTACCACCTTTTGTTCATCCATTCGTCTACACATCTTTTGGTTTTTGTGCATAGTGCTGCAATAAACCTTCATGCACAAATCTCTTCCTGAGCCTTTGCTTTCAAGTCTTTTGAGAACATACATAGAAGTGGAATTTCTTGATCATATAGAAGTTGCATTTTTAATTTCTTGAGGAATGGCAACACTGTTTTCCATGATGGCTGTACCATTTTGCATTACCATCAGCAATGGATAAGAATTCCAATTTCCCCAAATTCTTTCCAATATTTGCCATTTTCTTTCTTGTTGTTGTTGTTTTTGTTAATTTTAGCCATCTATGGGGGAGTGGAATGGTATCTGTTTTAGTCAGCTAGTGCTGCTTTAACAGATAAACCAGAGTGGATGGCTTTAACAAAGGAAAATTTATTCTTACACAGTCTGGCACACTACAAGTCTGAAATCAGGATGTCCGCTCCAGGGGGTCCCCCTTGTCAGCTCTGGAGAAAAGTCCAGTATTGCATCAGTCTTTGTCCAGGAAGCATCTTGAAGCAGGAATCTCAGATCTGAAGGACACATTCTTCTCCCAGTGCTGCTTTCTTGATGGTGTGAGGTTCCCAGTTCTCTGCCCGCCTCCCTTTCTTTTTATCTCTTGCAGGATGAAAGGATTAAGGGTGGTGCAAGCCACACTTCAGGGAAACTCCCTTTACAGTGGAGCAAGGAAGTGATCTTCTGAAGGGATTTACAGCCTCACTCTAATCCTTTAATGTATAGTACAGCAAAATCACAAAATGGAGGACAATTGTAGAATACAGGTAATCATGGCCCAGCCACAGGACCACACCAATTCTGGGGTGACACAATTCTATCCATGACAGTATCTCTTTGTGGTTTTGACTGGCATCACTCTGATGGCTGACAATGTTGGCCATCTTTTCATGTGCTTGGTAGTCATTTGAATTTCTTCTTTGGTGAGACATTTATTCAAGTCCTTTGCACATTTTATGATTGTGTTAATTGTCTTTTTGATGTTGAGCTGTCCAAGTTTTATATGTTTTCATCATTAGATTTTTTTTGTGTATATGGTCTCCAAAAACATTGTCCCAGATGGATGCTTGTCTTTACACATTTTTGGTAAAATATTTAAGTAATAAGAGCTTTTAATTTTTATGAGACTCTCCCTATTATTTTGCCTTTTGCTGTTTGTGTTTTTATTATTATAGCATAAAATCTATTGTTGAAAGCTAGGCCTGAGAGTATTGTTCTTGCTTGTTCATCTAAGAGTTTTATTATTTTAATTTGTATATCTAGGTACATACTCCTTTTAAATGTATTTTTGTTCATGGTGTGACAGATCCTGTTTCATTTTATGCGTATAGAAATTCAATTTCCCCAGCATCATTTATTGAACAGACTTTTCTTTCCTCACTTTATGCACTTGGTACTCATGTCAAAAATCAGTTGACCACAGATGCATTGGTTTATTTCTGATTGTCAGTTCTATTCCATTGGTCTATGTATCTGTTATTATATAGTACCAGACTGTTGGAATTACAACAGCTGTATAGTATGTTTTAAAACATGGAAGTGTGAGTCCTCCTACTCTGTTCTCTTCTAACATTGTTTCAGCTATTAGGGGATTTTTGCTCTTGTGTAGTTGTACACTTGTTTTGCTATTTCTGAAAAGAAGGTTGTTGGAATTTCAATCATGATTGCATTAAATTTGTAGATCACTTTGGTAGTATTTAGATCTTAATAATATTAAATCTTCCAATCCATGAACATGAAACATTTTTCCACATTTAAGTCTTCTTTTATCTTTCAGTAATGTTTTATAGTTTTCATTATATAATCCTTCATGTTAGACTTAATCTTAGGTATTTTATTCTTTTAGATGTTGTAAATGGAATTATATTTCTAATTTCTCAGATTTCTCATTGCTGGTATATAGAAATTCAGCTGATACTTGTTTGTTGACCTTCTACACTGAAATTTTGCTAAATTTCTGTAGTAATCTAAATTTCTTATAGACTCTTTAGGCTGAATCATACCAAAATCCAAAGCCCAAACTCATTGCTATTGAGTCAATTCCAATATAGAGCAATACTATAAGACAGAGTAGAACTGCACAGTAGGGTTTCCAAGGAGCATCTAGTGGATTCAAACTGCCATCCTTAGGCCTTATGGTTAGCAGCCATAGCACTTAACCACTATGCTTCCAGGTTTCCCATATAGAATCCTGAATCATAATATTGCAAATAGAGATAATTTTACTTCTTTTCCAACCCATATACACTGTATTCATTTTTATTGTCTTATTTCTTTGGCTAGGATTTATAATACAATACTGAATAGAAGTAGTCAGCACAGGCATCTTTGTCTTATTCCCAATTCCAAGGGGGAAAGCTGCCAGTAATTCACTATTAAATGTGATGTTTTCTGTTGGTCTTTCATACAGATCTTGGGTCATGTTGAGCAGTTTCCCTTATATTCCAATCTTCTTCAGACTTCTGATCAAGAAGTGTGTTGGGGGGGCCACGATGGTGGAGTAGTCAGTCATTTCCTGTGATCCCTCTAACAACAAAAATCCAAAAGAACAAAAGAGTTGCTTATTTATGACATTCTAGGAGCCCTAAACATCAAAGGAGAAACTGAGAAACCAGACTGAGCAACAGGGAAGAGACAGTAGGTTCAGAAGTACATAGTGCTGGCCAGACCTCAACTAGCATTAAAAAGCTTCAGCCAGAATAGTAAACACAGCAATGATGTTCAGAGGGCATCCTCCTCAGCAAGAGACTGAAAAACTAAGAGTACACTCAAATATCCAGAACCACTGAAAAGCAGCACTCAGTTGTCAAAAGCTAAGTGGCTTGCATCTAAATTACTGTGTGAAGATCTAAAACATCTTGAAAGACAAACCTCTCTTCTTTTTCCCAGAACTTCTCCTTCCCTTTGCCCCCAAAAACGACATCCAAATGACAGCACTAAATTCATACCTATCAGTAATTATGCTAAATGTAAATGGATTAAATTCACCAATAAAGAGACAAAGAGTGGCAGATTGGATTTAAGAGTCACAATCCATGTGCATCCTTCTTACAGGAAACACACCTTAGACTTAAATACACAAACAAACTGAAACTTCAAAGGATGGGGAAAAATATATCAAGCAAACAACATTCAAAAAGAACAAGAGTGGCAATATTAATTTTTTTAATATAGATTTTTAAAACTTTAAGTAAAATCCACTATGTTGGATAAAGAAGGACTCTATGTAATGATTAAAGGGCCAACACTCCAGGAAGACATAATGACATTAAATATTTATGTACACAATGACAGATTCCAAAATAAATAAATTCTAACAGCATTAAAGAGAGAAATATCTCCAAAATGATAAGAGGATATTTCAACATACCACATTCAGTGAAGGACAGACCATTCAGAAAAAGTCTCAGTAGAGAGATGGAAAATCTAAATAACACAACGAACCAATTTAATTTACAAAACAAAAATGGGAGAGGAAGCAAAGAATCCAAATAAAACGAGATGGGAGATATTACAACAGATCCAAGTGAAATCAAAACAGTCATAACAGAATGCTATGAAAAACTGTGTATTCTAACAAATTTGGAAACCTACAGAAAACTGGACAAATTTCTGTAAACACAGTTCCTACCTAGATGAACACAAATAGAGGTAGAACAACTGAAAAAAAATCATAACAAAAGAAGAGATTGAAAAAGTAATTAAAAACTTCTCAACCAAAACAGCCCTGGTCCTGACAGCTTCACTGGAGAATTCTATCAAACTTTCAGGAAAGAGTTAACACCTCTATTGCTAAAAGTATTTCAGAGGATAGAAAAGGATGATACACTCCCAAAATTATTCTATGAAGCCAGTGTAACCCTGATACCAAAAGCAAATAAAGACAGCACAAAATAGGAAAATTGCAGACAAATGTTTCTCATGACTGTAGATGCAAAAATCTTCAACAAGAGAATTAATAACGTATCAAAAAAATAATTCCACACAGTTAAGTAGGATTTATGCCAGTGAATCAGGAAAGGTTCAGCATTAGAAAAACAGTCAAGGTAACCAATCACAAAATAAAAGACAAGAATCATTTGATTTCATCAACTGATGCAGAAAAGACATTTTGCCAAATCCAACAACTATTCATGTTAAAACCTCTCAGCAAAATAGGAATAGAAGGGAAATTCTTTAACGCAGTATAGGGTGTTTATGAAAAACCAACAGCCATTATTATCCTAAATGCAGAAAGTCTGAAGTCCCCTTGAAAATGGGAACAAGACAAGGATGACTTTTATCAACACTTTTATTCAACATTGTGGTGGGGGTTCTAGTCATCACAATCAGGCTAGGAAAAGAAATGAAGGGCATCAAAATTGACAAGGAAGAAGTAAAAGTAGAAAAAGCATATACTTTTTCTAAAAGTATTTCTTTAGGGTTTTCTGTGTATGTGCATAAAACCATATACACAGAAAACCCTAAAGAATATACATGCATGCACACACACACACACATACACACACACACACACACACACACACACACACACACACACACACATGCACACACAAATACTGGAACTAATAGAAGGGTTCAATATATAACACAAATTTGCAAAAATAAGCTGATACCTCTACAACAATAGACAGAATACAAAAGAGGAAATCACCAAACTGATACCATTTACAATAGCCACCAAAAAGATAAAATATTTAGGAATAAATATAACCAAAGACATAAAAGATCTATACAAAGAAAATTATAAGACACTATTACAAGAAACCAAAAGTGATCTGCATAATTGGAGAAACATATCTTGCTAATGGATAGGAAGACTTAACACTGCAAAAATGTCTATTCTACACAAAACAATCTATAGATACATGCAATTTCAATACACACTCCAATGGCATTTTTTAATGAGATGGAGAAACGGATCACTAACTTCATATGGAAAGGGAAAAAACTTCAGATAAAGCCCCAAAGCATTACTAAAGAAGAACAAATTGGGAGGCTTAACGCCACCTGACTTTATGCTCTATTACACCAGAGTGTCGTCACAACAGTGTAATACAGGTACAACAGATGTATAGACCAATGGAACAGAAATGAGAATCCAGACATAAAATCGTCCACTTAAGAGTTGCTGATATTTAACAAAGGTCAAAAATCCATGAATTAAGAGAGATACAGTCTCTTTAACAAATGCAGGTGGCATAACTAGATATCCATACACAAAAAATGAAACAAGATCCATGTTTTACACCACGCACAAAAACTAACTCAAAATAGATAAAGGACCTAAATATCAAATCTAAAATGATAAGGATTGTGGAAGTAAAATTAGGGACTATGCCTGGAGCCATAATGCATGGCATAAACAGAACACAAAATATAACTCACAATACAAAAACACCAGAAGAGAAAATGGATACATGGAACCTCCCAAGAACTCAAACACTTATATTCATCCAAAGATTTCCAACAGAATAAAAAGAAAACCAAGAGACTGGGAAAAATTTCTTGGCTAAACAAATCTTAGAAGCATTTAATCTCTAAAATTTACAAGATACCACAAAACTGCAACAACAAAAAGTCAAGTAACCCAATTAAAATATGGGCAAAGGGACATAAATGTTTATTGCAGCACTATTCACAATAGCAAAAATATGGACCTAACCTAGGTGCCCATCAAATGATGAATTGATAAACAAACTATGGTATATACACACAATGGAGCACTATGCAATGATAAAGACAATGATGATTTTAGGAAACATCTCATAGCCTGGAATCAACTCAAAGACATTATGCGGAGTGAAATCAGTCAGCCGCAAAAGGATAAATATTGTATGAAACCACTATTACAAGGACTTAAAAAAGGACTTATACACAGAAGAAAATACTCTTTAATGGCTACACGGGTGGGGAAGAAGATAAAGGGTTATTCATAGTTTAGACAGTTGATAGGAATTCAGTTAGTTGAAGGGTGTGGCAGCACTCAGTAGAAGGTAGGTCAGCATAACTGGACTGCACCATAAGCTAGAAGGTTTCTAAATTCAACCCAAGATTTCAAAGGATAGAGTAGCAAGACAGGAGTCTGGGGACCATGTTCTCGGGAGACATCAAAGTTAATTGGCTTAACCAGTCTTTTGCTGAGAGAGTCTCCTGTACCCCATACTGGTGAGTGGTGTCTGGGTCTTAAAAGCCATCTGAGGAACATCAATTTGTCCCAACTCATCTAGTACACATGACAACCAAGAACACCAAAGCCATGAGGAAAATGAACCCAGGAGACAGAAGGACTCATATGACTGGGAGGGTAAGTGAGCATGAGACTGGAAGAACCAGATAATGCTAAGCCTCCACCAAAGACAGCCCTGACAGGCAATGCAATGTACAGTCTCTGATGTAGCATGAGAAAAAGATGTGTACAGATAAAGAACTGTATTAAAAGACCTGAACTGATGGTCCAACAGTCTGGAGGGTTCCCCTGGGAATATGGCCCCTAGACTTACTAACCCAGACCTGAAAGTAAAACTGTAGTCAACACTTCAGATAAAGAATGGACTGGACTCAGGGACACAGAGTAAACATGTGGTATATGTACTTTATGGCTTTATACTTATATAGAAGGCTGTTCTACTGGTTTCCTTCTAGGGGGCAGAAAAGAGGATGGAGAGGAGGGAACAGGGATTCACTAACTGGATACTGGAAGTAAAGCATGAAAAGGGAGAGTATGCTGCCACAGGGTGAGGAGAGTAGATAGAGTTGCAGAGAGTCACTCATGCAAAATTGATTTTGATCGTATACATTCACTTAATCCTATTTTTTTTTAAATGGGCAAAGAAAATGAACAGGTTCTTCACCAAAGAAGATCTTCGGATGGCTAACAGATACATGAGGAAATGCTTGTGATTGTTAGCCGTTGTAGAATCACAAACCAAAACTACAATGAGAGAAAGGTAGGGCCAATTTAGCAAAGTAGACAGATGTTTGCCAAGACCCCTTTAACAACAAAGACCCAAAAGAACAAATGAATCCAGCACACATGACATCCTAGGAACCCTAAATATCAAAGAGAAAGTTAAGAAACTGGACTGACCAACAGAAGAGGGAAAGTGGCTCTGAAAGTAAATAGGATTCCACAGACTTGACATGCTCAGAAATGGCTACGGCCACCATGTGGTGAGCTGAGCATAAAATCCTACGCAGTATTTATTGTCTGCAAGGTCCATTCATGCCACCATAACCAGTGACAGAGAGCATCATGTCGCTGCAAGGTGAGCCTTGCATGTAACCTACTGCATATGGATCTTTCCTTTGAGATATGCCAGTCTCCCTTTCACTATCATTTACCCTGTCTGTATCTGCACTGCATGGTGCTTGCGTTTCATGTTGTTAACTGAGCTGAAAGTAGAATTGCTCAAGCCACCCTGAGCCATTCCCACCTTCCCTTTTCTGCAATGCATCCATCTCTGGACCCTGAAGCCATTAACTGACTCCTTAAGCCCACACTTAGCCATTCTCTGAGACTCACAGGAGGAACAATTTAACAAACTTGAGAAAGGTGGAAGAAAATTTCTACTAATTCCGCTGCACAACAGGCTGTGCACAACACAGTTGGTGACTAACTATCTGGACACTTGAGCTGAATCCACATAAGAAAAGTGAAGACCTCTTGGGCTCCCGTGCCTTATAACAGCTATAGCTACCTGGAGAAAGGACATTAGAGTTTCAAACACAATAACCAAACTATCACACACAACAAGCATATTTGTACATTTCAAAACAGGAAGCTAGAATGCAGTAGGTAAACATCAAATAAGTAAATACAATTTACTGATGGTTCAAAACAACATTCTATACTAAAGAACTTAAAGAAGCAGACCATGCTTTTTTTTAGAGAGCTCCCCAAAGAATCAAATATTCTAGAGAAAGAGAATTTTCTAGAATTATCAGAAATAGAATACAAACAATAAACATTTAGAACTCTTCAAAATATGAGGAAGGTGATGAGGTAAACTGCAACAAGAATAATGACAAATTAAACAGGATGTAAGAAAGCATAGAGCAGCAAGAACTAGAAATTCAGATAATTAATAATAAAATCACAGAATCAGACAACTCAATAGAAAATCAAAGCAGTAGAATTAAGATAAAGGTAGGCTGAGTTAGTGAGATTGAAAATAAAGCATGTGACATCAACATATTTGAGGGAAAATCAGATAAAAGCATTAAAAAGAACAAGAGCCAGAGAATTATGTGAGACTCTATCAAGAATAATCTAAGAATGATTGGAGTACACAGTCAGAGGGAGATAATGGAGAATACAGGGAAAGCTGCCAAAGATTTCCTGACAGAATGCTTCCCTGATATCATGAAAGATGAAAAGGTATCTATCCAGGACACTCATCAAATTCCACACAAAGTAAATCCCAAAAAAAAGACTCCAAAAGGCATATTCTAACCAAACTTGCCAGAACTAAAGGTAAGAAGACACTTTGAAACGTGAATAGGGATAAACAAAAAATAAACTACAAATAGGGATTAATAACACTAACCTTGGAATGTTCTGCAGAAACCATGCAGGCAAGAAGGCAATGGGACGAATTATACAAAGATGTGAAGGAAAACAAGCTGAGAATTACGTATTCAGCAAAATTGTCTCTCAAATATGAGGCTGAAATTAAGACACTTCCAGATAAACAGAAATTCAGGAAATTTGCAAAAAAAAGCAAACCAAATTACAAGAAATATTAAAGAGAGTCCTTTGGTTAGAAAATCAGCAGCACTGGGTAACAATCCAAGAACAACACAGATCAGAGCAAATGGATAGCAACCCAAATAGGGGAATCACAAAAGTAAAACATGGGCAAAACACTGAAAATAGGGAAACAGAAATGTCGTTATGTAAACATTGTAACAAAAAAAGACACAAAAGAAAATGCAGTCACAGATATTTCATATAAAAGGGAAGTCAAGGTGATATAAAAAATTAAAGACTGGCCTAAATTTAGAACAAAAGAAGTAAATACTGAGGTAATCACAAAGGAAACTATCAACCATATGTATCAGAACAGTGAACAAAAAAAAAACCATGAAGTCTCAGCAAACACAAAACTACAAACACTGAAAATGATGAAAAGAAACTACATAAAGAAACAGGGCTAAGGACTGAAAATTAAAATGAACAAAAGAATTGTCTACAACACACAAGAAAAGACATCAAGATGACAGCACTAAGCTCATGCCTATCAATAATTGTGCTGAATGTAAATGGACTAAATGCACCAGTAAGGAGACAGAGAATGACAGATTGAATTTTTAAAAAGATAAAACAAAACCCATTCATCTATATACTGACAAAAGGAGACACATCTTAGACTCAAAGATGAATAAACTACAACTCAAAGGAAGAATATATATACATAAACACATATATCAGGCTAACAACATTCAAAACGGAGCAGTAGTGGCAATATTAATCTCTCATAAAATGGACTTTAAAGTAAAATCCACCACAATGGATCAGGAAGGGCATTATATATTGATTAAATGGACATAACCATATTAAATATCTACACACACAAGGACAGGGCTCCAAAATACATAAAACAAACACTAACTGTGTTGAAAACAGAAATAAACTGCTCCACAATAATACTAGATTCAACCCACCACCATCAGTGAAGGATACAACATCTAGAAAAGAGCTCAATGAAGACATGGAAGAACCAATGCCACACTCAGCCAACTTGACCTCATAGAAATATACAGAGCAATACACCCAGCAGTAGCCAAGTATATTTTCTTTTCTAATGTATATGGAACATTCTCCAAAATTTAACACATATTAGGCTACAAGCCAATCATTTAAAAAATTCAAGCTATTGAAATATTACAAAACATCCTTCAGACCATAAAGCCATAAAAGTAAAAATCAATAACAGAAAAAAGAAGAAGAAATCAAACACATGGAAAATGAGCAACACCTGACTCATTAAAAAAAAAAAAAAAAAAAAACCCTGGGTTGTAAAGGAAATCAAGGATGGAATAAAAATTTCATAGAATCAAATGACACTGAAAACCAGTACCTACAGAATACAGCAACAGTAGTGTTCAGAGGTCAATTTATCTCAATAAATGCACGTGTCCAAAAACAGAAAAGGCCCGAATTAAAGAATTAACCCTCCAATTCAAACAAGTGTAAAGAGAGCACTAAAAGAACCCCTCAGGCACTAGAAGAAAGCAAATAATAAAAATTAGAGCAGAACTAAATGAAACAGGGAATAGAAAAATGACTGAAAGAATTAACAAAAACAAAAGCTGGTTTTTTCAAAAGATCAACAAAATTTGTAAGCCATTGATCAAACTGACAAAAGAAACATGGGAAAAGAAGCAAATACCTCAAATAAGAAATGAGATGGCCCATAAATCATAACGAAGATCCACTCTTTGGACAAGAATGGATTGGACTTGGCAATGCAGAGTGACCATATATTGTATGCACTTTATGGTTCTAGACATCTATAGGATATCATCCTGCTGACCTCTGGTTGGAGGAAGGAGAGTGGTTGGACAGGCGGGGAAAGGAGACTGTTGGGAGGATGAGACATGTATGGAGCAGACAGGAATAGTGTGCTGTCACCAGACAGGGAGAGCAGTGGAAGGTGCATATAGGTGGGCATGTAAGTTTATACGGAAATGTACATTTTCACTCAGTCATATTAAAAAAAAGAAAGAAAGAAATGAGATGGGCAATATCACAATAGACCCAACTGAAATGAAAGAATCACAACAGAATACTATGAAAAATTATGCTTTAATGAATTTGAAAACCTAGAGGAAATTTCTAGAAAGACATCACCAACCAAAACTAGCAAAAACAGAAGTAGAACTAAATACTAATAAATTCAACAAAATTCTAGTCAGTAGAAATCAACAACGTATCAAAAAAATAATTTACCAAGACCAAATGGGGTTCATACTAGGGAAGCAAAGACGATTCAATATTAGAAAGGCAATCACTGTAATCAATCAATTTTTTTAAACAAAACAACCACTTCATTTTATGAATTGGTGCAGAAAAGGATTGGACAAAGTCCAATATCCATTCATGGTAAAAACTCCCAGCAAAATAGGAATAAAAACTCTATGGCACTTGGCTGACTAGCTTTTAGCATATTAAGAGACATCTGTTCAAAGTCAACAACCAACATCATCCTAAATGGAAAGCTTTCTCCTTGAGAAAAGGAACCAGATAAAGATGCCGATTGTCACCAGTCTTACTCAACATTGCACTTGAGGTTGAAACCAGAGCAATCAGGCAAGATAAAGAAATAAAGAACATCCAAAATGGTAAGGAAGAAGTAAAAGTATCTCTGTTTGCAAATGATATGCTCTTATACACAGAAAACTCTAAAGAATACATAAAAACACTGATGGAACTAAAAAAAGAGTTCAGCAAAGTATCAGAGTGCAAGATAGACATATCACAACCAGTTGGATTCCTTTGCACCAACAAAGAGAACATCAAAGAGGAAATAACAAAATCAATGCCATTTATAATAGCACCTCAAAAGATAAAAATACCTAGGAATAAATCTAACCAGAGACAAAAAAGACCTACACAAAGTAAATTACAAGACTCTTCCGGAAGAAACTAAAAGAGACCTATGTAAGTAGAGAAACTTACTTTGCTGATGGATAGGAAAACATAACATCATGAAAATGTCTATTCTACCCAAAGTGATCTATAGATAGAATGCAATCCCTGGAGAAATTCCAATTACATTTTTTAATGAGAAGGAGAAACAAATGAGTAACTTCATATGGAAAGGGAAGAAGCCCCAGATTAGTAAAGCATTAATGAAGAAAAACAAAGTGGGAAGCCTCACACTACGTGACTTCAGAACCTATTACACTGCCGTAGGAGTCAAAAGAGCCTGGTATGAGGGGGTGGGGCCAAGAAGGTGGACTAGACACATATCTCCTCAATTTCCTCTGAGAACTGAAGCCTAGATTAATAATTGAAAGGAGCACTCTGGACATCCAGGGAGTCCTAGGATATGGCATAGGGTTGCCAGATTAGAATACTATGTGCCACTAAACAGGAAACTACCTCTCTAACATGAAGTAGTGCACACTGAGCCCCACTCCTGCTGAATCACCTCCCAGGTGGACTACAGGTACTGATGCTATCATTATCTGAGAGGTGGGGGATGGGCATGAGATGGCAAATATGCTCACCTGCAATGCTAAAGCAGAGTGCATAGCACAGCAGAGAGACAGTGTGTGGGACCGCCATATTTTGAGAGGCTGGCTGCTGCCAGAGGGCAATTCTGCCCCTCCACTCTCTCTTATCTGAGCTCCACCATAGACTCTGCTGTTTTTCACTGGGAAGGGAAGCTTGGCCAGGATGCCATCTTGGTCAGCCAGGAGGCAGTGTCACCCATCTGGATGCCTCAACAGGGGATAATTCCAAAGCTGAGAAGCAGTACCTGTCAGGAAAGTGCTTTTTCCAGCAGACAGGCTGTGTTTAGTACACTGTTACCTTACAGGTGGGGCCCGGCTGAGGACAGTTGCAAGCCTGTAACCCCTGCATACTTTCAAATACATCACAGAATCCAGGGACAGCTTAAGAGGTGCTTTTGTTGTCAGCTGGAAGGTGGGGTGTGGCCTGCCACACCTGATGGCCTGACGGATTTTGGTAGCTGTCAAGACAGTTTCCAGTTATTTAAAATAAGACTGTGTGGAGAAATAATTGCTGAGCAGTCTGGCAACATCTCTTCTAGCCTTTACCGACCTTCATCATAGGGCTACTTAACGGCCCCCCAGTGACTACCGTAGTAGGGTACTGTCTTTGCCAACCAGAAGGTGGAGCCTGCCATTGCAAAGAGTCTGCTGGAGCCAGTTGCCAGTATACACAGAGAAGGCTTGTGACCAACTCCCTTCCCAGAACTATGCCCCAGCTCCTGTTGAGGTAACATCAAATAAACAAAACAGTCTCTAGATAGTCCAAAGGCAACAAACCATCACTAACCATTTAAAGAAATTGTCCACTATGGTTCCGGAAAACTCGAAAGTAAAGAATCAAAAAACTTGCCAGATGAAGAAATCTTTCTGAAACTATTAGAGAAAGTGTACAAAAGAATAGTACAAAGAGCCCTCCTAGAGATTAAACAAAATGCAGCAAAGCAAAATAAAAAATTAAACAAGCTATTTGAACTGATGGAACACCAATGATCTGAAATTCAGCAGATCAATAACAAAATTACAGAATTAGACAATTCAATCAAAAGCCAAAAGAGCAGAACTGAGGAGATAGAAATCAGACTTACTGACCTTGAGGATAGAGCCACTGACACCAGCATTTATGAGGAGAAATCAGAGAAAAGAAATAAGAAAAATGAAGAAACATTAGAAACACCTGGGACTCTATTAAGAGTAATAATTTATGATTAACTGGAGTTCCTAAACAAGAAGGGATAGCTGAAAACACTGAGAGTATTGTTGTTGAATTGCTGACGAAAAATTTTCCTGAAATTATGAAAGAAGAGAACATAGATGCCAAAGATGTGCATGGAATGCCACAAAAACTAGATGCCAAAAGAAAGACACCAAGACATATGTTAATCACGCTTAGTAAAATGAAATATAAACAGATTCTCTTAAAGGCAGCAAGGCTCAAAGCAAAGCTAACAGTCAGAGAGAAGCCCTGCAGGCTTTCATCTGACTTCTTGGCAGAAACAATGTTGTCAATGAGGCAATGAGATGACACATTGAAAGTCTTGAAGGAGAAAAACTTCCAACTAAGAATTACATATTCTGCAAAAATGTCTCTCAAATATGACAGTGAAATTAAGATATTCACAGATAAACAGAAGCTTAGAGAATTTGTAAAACCCAAACCAAAGCTACAAGAAATACTGAAAAAAGCTCTTTGCTTAGAGAAACAAAACCATTAAGTTGTATGTTTAAGGATGCAGGACACAGCATCCAGAAACCTACTCAGTCAGAGAAGTCACAAAACTAAGTCAAAGGTACAATATTAAAAAAAAGGGAACCAGTGATCATATCATGAAAACAACAACACCACCACACTAAAAAAGCTGGATATACTATAGTGGTTATAATCTCGTTAGATGGAGAGAAATTAAAACTATATGCACAAGTTAAAATTGGGTTTAAATGGAGAATATTTAGAAGGATAACAAGGGTAGCTGCATAGCACAATAACAATGCAACATATCAAAACAATAAACATAACCCAGGAGTCTCAACAAACACAAAACCAACACTGAAAAAGATGAAAAGTGAACCCATATAAAATAATCCAGAAGAGAATAATAAGAGCAACACAGAAAACATCAACACAAAAACACTAAACACATACCTATGAATAATTACACTGAATGTAAACAGACTGAATGCTCCAGTAGAAACAACAAATGACACCCTGGACCAAAAGACACAATCCATCTATATGTTGCTTACAAGAAACACACCTTAGATTCAAAGACATTAACAAACTGAAAATTAAAGGATGGAATAATATATACCAAGCTAGCAACATACAAAAAAGAGCAGGTGTGGCAATACTAATCTCAGATAAAATATGTTTTAATGTAAAATCCACCATCATGGACAAGGATGGGCACTATTGCTGAAAGCTTCAGTACACAAGCAGGACTTAACAATATTAAATATTTATGTACCCAATCTCAGAGCATTTACATACATTGAACAAACACTGACTACATTGAAAAATGAGATGGATTACTCTAAAATAATAGTTGCAGACTTCAACACTCCACTTTCAGTAATGGACAGATCATCCAGAAAAAAGTTTGGTAAAGACATGGAAGATCTTGTTGTTGTGACAATTAACCAATTAGACCTCATCAATGTATACAAAACTTTTTATCCATCAACAGAAAAGTACACCTTCTTTTCAGTGCACATGGAACTTCTTCCAGAATAGACAATGTGTTAAGACAGAAAGCAAGTCTCAACAAAATCCAAACCATTGAATTGTTGTTGCAAAGCATCTCCTTGGACCATAAGAGCATAAAAGCCAAAATCAATAGCAGAATGAAACAGACAAAATTTGAACTCATGGAAAATGAACAACACCTTGCTCAAATAGCCATGGGTTATAGAAGAAATCAAGGACAAAATAAATTTATGGAATCAAATGAGAGTGAAAACACATGCTGCCAGAACCCATGGGATACAGCCAAAACAGTACTCAGCAGTCAATGTATCCCTATAAATGCACACATCCAGAAGGAGGAAAGGACCCAAGCCAAAGAATTAACCCTACAGCTTGAACAAGTAGAAACAAAGAAACAGAGGAATCCCTCAGCCACCAGAAGAAAACAGATAATAAAGATTAGAGTGGAATTAAATGAATTAGATAGTAGAAGAACAATTGAAAAAATTAATGAAACCAAAAGCTGTTTTTCTGAAAAGGTCAACAAAATTGATAAACCATTGGTTAAAATTACAAAAGAAAAACAGGAGAGGAAACAAATAATCCAAATAAGAAATGAGATGGGAGATGTCACAATAGACCCAACTAAAATCAAAAGTATTGTAACAGAATACTACAAAAGACTGTACTCTAAGAGATTTGAAAACCTAAAATAAATGGAAAGATTTCAAGATTCATGTTACTTACCAAAATTATCACAAGGAGAAGTAGAACAACTTAATAAGCCCATCACAAAGGAAGAGATTGAAAAAGTCATTCCAAATCTACCAACCCCCAAAAGCCCTAGTCAGATGGCTTCACTGGAGAATTCTAACAAACTTTTACAAAAGAATCAGCTCTAACACCACTGAGGCTATCTAACAGCATAGAAAGGGATGGAATACTCCCAAACTCATTCTATGAAGCCAGCATAACCCTGATGCCAAAGCCAGGGAAAGATCCCACTAAATAGGAAAATTATAGATGAATATCACTCATGAACCTAGATGCAAAAATCTTCAACAAAATCCTTGCCAGTAGAATTCAACAATATATCAAAAAAATAATTCATCACGACCAAATTGGATTTATACCAAGGATGTAAGGCTGGTTCAACATTGGTAAGACAATGTCATCAGCCACATAAATAACACAAAAGATAACAATCACTTAATTTTGTCAATTGATGCAGAAAAGACATCTGACAAAGTCCAACACCCTTTCATGTTAAAATCTCTCAGCAATATAGGAATGGAAGGGAAATTCCTCAGTGAAATAAGGAGCATCTACTCAAAGCCAACTGCTCACATCATCCTGAATGGAGAGAGACTGAAAGAATTCCCTCTGAGATCAGGAACTAGACAAGGATGTCCACTCTTACCACTTCTATCTAACATTGTACTAGAGATTCTAGACAGAACAATTAGACAAGACAAAGAAATACAGGGCACCCACTGGCAAAGAAAAAGTAAAAAAAAACTCCCTGTTTGCAGATGATATGATTGTATATGCAGAGAATCCTAAAGAATCCATAGGTAAACTACTGGAACTAGTAGAATAGTTCAACCAAGTGTCAGGGTATAAGATAAACAAACATAAGATAAGTAAATCAGTAGGATTCCTTTATAACAACAAAGAGATTATTAAAGAAGAAATCACCAAATTAATAACATTTAGTATAGCCCCCAAGTAGATAAAGTACCTAGTAATAAATCTAACTAGATAAATAAGAGACCTACACAAAGAAAACAACAAGACCTTCCTGCAAGAAACTGAGACACTTATATAAGTGGAGAAACCTATCCTGCTAATGGATAGGAATACTTAACATTGTGAAAATGCCTATTTAACGCAAAATGATCTACATATACAATGCAATCCCAATACAAATTCCAGTGACATTTTTTAATGGGATGGAGAGAGTAATAACCAACTATGTTTGCAAAAGGAAGAAACCCTGGATAAGCAAAGCACTACTGAAGAACAGGAACACAGTGGAAAGTCTCATAGTACTTGACCTTAGAACCTATTACATTGCCACAGTAGTCAAAACAACTGGTAGTAGTACAAAAGAGATGTATAGACCAGTGGAACAGAGTTGAGACCTCAAAGAGGCCTCCATCTTCTTATGAATGGTTGTTATTCGACAAAGGCTCTAAGATTGTAAACTTGGGTAAAAACAGTTTGTTTAACAAATGGCAAAATTGGATATGCATCTCTAAAAAATTCATACAAGACCCATAGCTTATACCTTGTACAAAAACTAACACAAATGGGATAAAAGACCTAAGTATTAAACCTAAAACACTAAAGATCATGCAAGAAAAAATAAGGTCATCAAAGGAAGTTTTAATACATGCTTTGACAGACCTGAAAATCTGAAAAAGCATGATCACCAGAAGAGAAAACAGACAAATGGGAACTACTAAGAATCAAACCCTTTTGCTTATCCAATGACTTTATCAATAGAATTAAAAGACCACTTACAGAATGGGAAAAAATATTTGACAACTGCATGTAGGACCAATGTCTGATCTCCATAATCTACAATGTACCACAAAATATCAACAACAAAAAGGTAAATAACCCAATGAAGCGATGGGCAAAGGGAATGGACAGATACTTCACCAAAGAGGACATCCAAGCAGCCAAAAGAAACCTGAGGAAATGGTCATTATTGTTAGCTATTAGAGAAATTCAAATCAAAACTACAATGAGATACCATCTCACCCTAACAAGGTTGGCGATGATCTAAAACCACAAAACAACAAATGCTGGAGAAGCCGTGGAGAAATTGGAACTTTCTTCACTGTTACTGGAATTGCAAAATGGTACATCTTCTCTGAAATGTGATTTGGTGCTTCCTTAAAAAGGTGGAAATCGATATACCATTTGATCCAGTAATCCCACTGCTCGGAATATATCCCACAGAGTCAAGGGTAATCACATGAACAGATACATGCACACGAACATTTATTGCAGCACAGTCCATAATAGCAAGAAGATGAGATCAACCCAGGTGCCCAGCAACGAAGAATGGATAAGCAAACTATGGTACATGTACTCATTGGAAAACTGTGTAATGATAAAGAGCAATGACGATTTTAGGAAGCATCTCATAACATGGTATCAACTGGAAGACATTATACTGAGTGAAATCAGTCAGTAGCACAAATATTGCATGAAATTCCTACCAAAAAGACTGAAAAATAGACTCAGGTACAGAAAAAAAAGACTCTTTGAAAGCTGCAAGAGAAGGGCAGGAGGGAGAGAGAGGGCTGGTCATAGATTACACAGTTGATAGCAATTCAGTTGGGTGTAAGCAGTGACAGCACTGTGACAACAAGAAGATCAACATAGCTAGACTTCAACATAAACTGAAAACTCCACTAATCTTAACCCAATATTGCAAGGATACAGTAGCAGGGGTAGGGTCTGGGGACAATGCTCTCAAGGGACATTGAGGCCAATAGGCATAACTAGATCATTGCCAAGAGAGTCTTCTGCACCCCATATTGGTGAGTGGCATCTGAGATCTTAAAAACTAGCAAGCTGTCAACTGAGGTACACCAAATGATCCCAACTCATCTGGAACAGACGACCACCAAGAACAACAAAGACATGAGGGTAAAAGAGCCCAGGAGAAAGAAGGACCCATGTGAATGGGTGACTGTATCAACATGTGACCAGAAGAACCAGATGGTGCCTGGCCACCATCAAAGACAGATGTGATGGGGCAACATGAGAAAAATAGGGGTGCACTTCAAGAACTCCACTAAAAGACCACAACTGATGGTCCAGCAGATAGGGATTTCCCTGGGAGAGTGGCCCTGGACCTGCTACTCTCCCTGACCAGAACATTATTGAGGTCACCACTTTGGAAAGGAATGCATTAGACTCAGGCACACAATGTGACCATATGATGTGTGTACTTTATGGTTCTATGCATGTGTATGATGCTATTCCACTGTCCTTCTGCTAGAAGAAGAGCAGTGGGTGGAGAAGAGGGGACAGGAGATTGTTAAGAGGATATGGCATATATAGAACAAAAAGGAGGTGTGTGTTGTCACCAGGCAAGGAGAGAAGGAGCTGCAGATAGGTAGACATGTAAATTTAATTTGGATTGTATAATTTCACTTAATCACAATAAAAAAAAGAAAAAAGAAAGGCACTGTTGTCTGGTTCCCATTGTCAAGGTGAATACTTTCAGACTCTCTCCATTTAGGATGATGGTAGCTGTTGGCTTTGTATATATGCTGTCATGGATTGAATTATTTCCCCTCCCCTGTCCCCACCAAAAGCTAAGCCACAATTCCTGGTATTCTATGATGTTTCTATATGTTGTAAATCCTCCTTCTAAGATGTTAATAAGGGAGGTTGATCCGTGGTTGTATTAATGAGGCAGGACTCAATCTATAGAGGATATTGTGCATCTCTTTGGATATAAATGAGAAGAAAGGAAGCAGAGAGTGGAGGACCTCGTACTATCAGAAAAGAAGCAGTGCTGTGGGCAGAGCACATCCTCTGGACTTGGGGTACCTGCAGCTCAGAAGCTCTCAGTCCGTGGGAAGTTTGGTGACAATGATCTTCCTCCAGAGCCAATAGAGAAGGCCTCCTCCTAGAGCTGATACCCTGAATTTGGAATCAGCCTAGTGGACTGTTATAAAACAAATATATCTTTGTCATAGCCATCCACTTACAGTATTTATGTTATAACAGTTCCAGATAATTAAAACAGAATTTGATACTGAGAGAGTAGGGTGCTGCTCTAACAGATACCTAAAATGTGGAAGTGGTTTTGAAACTGTGAGTGGACAAAAGTGTCAGAAAGAACTGAAAAGAACTATTAACACTGAGGTAAGCATAGACAGTGAGAAATAACAGCAGCAAACCAACAACACAGAACCAGAAGACCAGTGCAACACAGTGCAAGAGTCAACCCAAGGAGTGACAAAGCTGAGTGCCTGTGCACAGGAAGCTTCCTGATGGAGTAGAGTGCCTCCAGACACTTATTAGTGGAGCCACAGAGCTTTGGAACACTTTTGCCCCAGTAAGGGAAGATGCAGGTGGAAGGCCTGGGGCAAGAGACCACAGGGAACAGAAGCTGAAGTGACAAGGAGCACAGGAGTTGAACTGCCTTAGTCTCAGAAGGTAGGCCATGACCCCAGAGGCTTCAAAGGGTAGAGTCATGGCCTCAGATGTTTCTGCCAAGTGTAATCGCTGCTCAGGTGAAGTGAACTAGGAAAATGGTGTGCCTAAAGTTGGGAAAGCAGAGTTGCTGTTCCAGTGGCCCTGGAAGGCAGAGCTGTAGCCCTGGGCCAAGGGACCCTCACCTAGAATGCGAAGAGTATGGCCAATACCTAGAGTCTGTAGGGCAGGACCATTCTATAAAATAGCTCAGAGAATGAAGAGTATATTAAAAGCTTTGAGGACTAACTAATGCAGTGTGCTCTGCCGACTGGCTTGTTGCCTGTTACATCTTCTTTCCATAAAATGTCTCCCATTTGTAATGAAAGTGACTAATTTGTGCCTCTTCTGACACTGGGCCTTTGGAAACAGATAACTTGTGTTCTAGATTTCATGGTCAATGAGGAATTTCTGGATATTTGGACTGGAACTTAAAATTTTTGCTATTATTACTTGAATATATTTTACATGTTGCAAAGATGTGATTTTGCAGGGATAAACAGTGGAACATCATGGACTGGATTTTGTGCCCTGAAAAATGTCTGTAGCCATTTGGGTACCCATGATTTGCAGTATCATATGATGTTCCTATATGCCATAAACCATGCCTCTATAATGTTAGTGAGGGAGGATGGGTGGCAGTTGTGTTAGTGGGGCAGGACTTAACGTGTTACATTGTGTCTTAAGGTAATCTCTTGAGATATAAATGAAAGAAGCTAGCAGAGAGATTTGGAGACCTCATACCACCAAGAAGCAATGCTGAGAGCAGAGCACAGCCTAAGGAAAGGACCCAGGGTCCCTGCAAGAGGTGGTGAGAAATATTGTACATTCAGCTGAGCAAACAGCACAACACATGCAGCCCACCTTCCCAGATATAGCCAAATAAGATAAAAAATGAGGACCAAACAAATCTACAATCAATAAATGAATAAAATAAATGAACTGACTCTACAGCAATGGGTTTGAGTCCTGTACACAGCAGACTATATCAAAATAGACAAATAAACAGAACAGGATGGCTCCAAAAGTAACAAAAATAAAACTCCAAATGACCTCCTGGTAGAAGAAAGACCCTAAAACTACCTAAGGGGGAATTAAAAACTCTAGTATTCAGGGTTATTCAAAACATGAAGGCAAATACAGACCAAAAGAATGAAAACAATAGGCAAAATCACAGCAAATGTAGACTAAAAAAATCACAGAAAAAGCAACAGAACAACTCAGGGAAATAATAGAGGAGCAAAATATCAAAGCAAATAAACAATTGAAAATCATACAGAAAGAAAAATCAGAAATCACAACTCAGAAAGCTAAACAAAATTTCAAAAATGGACAGCACAATAAAAAATTGAGGAGCAAATTTGAAGCAATGGAAGACAGGATCAGAAATATTGAATACAAATCCTTGACTATCATTTGTTGGAGGAAAATCAGCGGGAAAAAATGGAGAAATCCTGAGAATGATGTAGAATACGAAAAACAAACAATTGCCTGTGATCAAAGATCCAGAACAAGAAGAGAAAATAGAAAATACTGAGAGGATCACTGAAGATTTGCAGAAAGAAAACATTCCTAATATCATGAAAGACAAAAACTCAATCATCCAAGAAGCTAAACAAATCCCATACAGTACAGATTACCAAAGAAAATCATGATGACATGTAATAACCACATTTGCTGAAACAAAAGGCAAAAAAGGAAATCCTGAAAGCAGATTAAAAAAGTAAAAAGTTACATTCAAAAGGGAAAGAAAAAGACTAAGCTCTGATCAATCAGCAGAAACCATGCAGGTAATAAAGCAATGACATGACATGTACAAAACCTTGACAGAAAAATCTGCCAACTAAGAATAATATGTTATGCAACAAACTATCACAAATACAATGATAAAATTAGGACATTTCCAGATAAATATAAATTAAAGCCAAAAAATAAAAAGCGAATTAAAGGAATACATAAAAACCAAATCAAACATACGAGAATCACTAAAAGGAATTCATAGGTAGAGAACCAACAACATCAAATAACCTGAATCTAGGACACAAGACAGAACCAGCCAGATACCAATCTACATAATCAACTCTCAAGCATAAAACAAAAGTTAAAAAAAAATACAACAGGCAACAAGAGAGGTCAATCTGTAAATGACAACGGTGTCAGAATAATAAAAGAGGGAATAAATAGTATGGGTATAGAACTTTCAAATGGTGATGAAGGCAAGGTAATATCAAGTAATAAACATTGATTTAAACCTTAGAAGAAAGGGGGAAATTTCAAAGTAATCATAAAGAAAGTTAACAAACATAATCATCAAAGAAGAAAAACACAAAGTCTCAGTAAGCACAAAATCTACCTAAATAAATAAATATATAAAAGAACACAAACAAAATGAGTTCAGAACAGAAGAGTAAAAGGAATGAAGAAAATATCAGCACAACACCCTGCCCACCAAAGGCACCATAAAGTGACAGGAATAAACTCACACCTGTCGGCAATCACACCAAAGTAAATGGCCTGAATGCCCCCATGAAGACAGACAGTGCCAGAAGATGAAAATAAGAGGACCTATCAATATGTGGTCTACCAGAAATACAGTTTAGAAACAAAGACATAAATATATTAAAAGATCAAATGACAAAACAACAAGTGTGGGAGTATCCATCTCAGATAAGATAGACTGTAAAAGAAAATCCACCATAAAAGATAAGAAAAGACACTGTATAATGATTAAAGGGATAATCCACCATGAGGATACAATCATAATAAATATCTATGCGCCCAGTGACAGGGCTCCAATATACTCTAGCAGTGCTGAAAAGAAAAACTGACATTTCCACAATAATATTAGCAGACTTCAACACATCACTCTCAGTAAGGATCAGAACATCTAGAAAGAAACTAAACAAAGCCACAGAAGATACAAAGGTCACAATCAGCCAACTTGGCCTCACAGTCATATATAGAACACTCTACCCAACTGTAGAAAATTACACAGTATTTCTAAAGCACATGAAAATTCTCAAGAATAGACCAAATCTTTAGCCATAGAGCAACACTAAACAAAATCCAAAACACTGTGAGAATACAAAGCATGTTCCCTGAGCACAGTGCCACAAAAAGTAGAAATTAAACAGTAAAATGAGCAAAGAAGAAAAAATCAAATACATGAAAACTGGAATAACACTGCTGAAAAAAACTGGGTAATAGAAGAAATCAAAATTGAAATAGAAAAATTCCTAAAATCCAATGAGAATAAAAACATTTCATACTAAAGCCTTTATGGCACAACTGAGAGGACAATTTATACCAAGAGATGCACACATCACAAAAAAAGAAGGGGCAAAATCAAAACATTGGCTAAACAACTCAAGCAAATTGAAAGGGAACAGTAAAAGAAGCCCACAGGCACCAGAAGAACAGAAACAATAAAGATCAAGGCACAAATAAACAAAATAGAGAATACAAAACAATAGAAGAATCAACAAAACCAAACTTAGCTCTTTGAAAGGATCAACAAAATCTAAAAGCCACTGGCCAGACTGATAAAAGAAAAGCAGTGGAGGAATCACATAACCCAAATAAGAATTGAAATGGGATACATAACAACAGATCCAGATGAAATAACAAGGATCATAACAGTGTTATGAAAAACTATACTGCAAGAAATTTAAAACTCTTGAGGAAGCAGAAAATTTCTAGAAACATGCTACAAACAGTTCCAAAATTGCTTTGAAGGGTGGACAGAGTGCTGGCATCAGCACATAGCTTCTCAAGGGGAGTACTTCAAAGATGACTGTATTGCCTTAGTGATATTCAGCAATGAGGTATGTAGTACCTTTTCTAGGATGTGCTCATGGACTTAATTGGCAGTGCTTGTACAATGCAATCCCAATACAAACTCCAGTGGCATTTTTACAGGAGATGGAGAAACAAATCACCAACTTCATATGTAAAGGGAAGAAGGCCCAGATAAATAAAGCGTTACTGAAGAAGAACAAAGGGAGAGGCCTCATACTATCTAACTTTAGAAGCTATTACACTGCCACAGTAGTAAAAACAGCGTGAAACTAGTACAAAAACAGATACATAGACCAATGGAACAGAATTGAGAATCCATATATAATATCATCTACTTATAAGGAACTGATATTTGACCAAGGTCCAAAGTCCAGAAACTGGGAAAAAGATAGGCTCTTTAACAAATGGTGTTGGTATAACCAGGTATCCGTCTGTAAAAAAAATGAAACAAGACCCATGTCTCACAGCATGCCCAAAACCTAACTCAAAATGGATCAAAAACATACATATAAAATCTAAAACAATAAAGATCATGGAAGGAAAAATAGGGACAATGCTGTGAGCCCTAAACAACTACATAAACAGACTACATTAACAAATACCAAGATAAAATACATAACTGAGAATTCCTAAAGATCAAATCCTTAAGCTCATTTAAACACTTCACCAAAAAAGTAAAAAGATTACCTACAGACTAGGAAAGTTTTTGCCACAAAAAATCTGATCAGCATCTAATGTCCATAATCTACAAGGTAGTACAAAACCTCTTCAAGAAAAAGACAAACAACCTAATTAAAAAATGGGCAAAGGATATGAACAGGCATTTCACCAAAGAAGACATTCAGGATGCTAACAGATCCAGGAGGAAATTCTCAGATTTATTATCATTAGAGAAAACCAAATCAAAACTACAGTAAGATAGCATTTTGCCCCAACAAAGCTGGCATTAATCAAACAAAAACAAAATAGTAAGTGTTGAAAAGACTTTGAAGAGACTGCAACACTTCTACACTTTTGGTAGGAATATAAAATGGCACAACTACATTGGAAATCAATTTGACACTTTCTTAAAAAGCTAGAAGTAGAAATACATAGCAATTTCACTTTTTGGAATATATCACAGAGAAATAAGGATTGTCACACAATAGAAATATGCATACCAATGTTTACTGAGCACTGTCCACAGTAGCAAAGAGATGGAATTAACCTGGGTGCCCATCCACAGATGAATGGATAAGCAAACTATGGTATATTCACACACTGGACTACTATGCAATGATAAAGCACAGCAATGATCTCAGGAAACATCTTATAAAATATAATAATCTGGAAGACACGCCGAGTGAAATTAGTTGCAAAACAAGAACTGTTTTCTCAGAACACTATTACAAGGACTGAAGAAAAGGTTTACCCACAGAAGCAAATAATCTTTGATGGTTACAAGGTTGGGCAGGGAGGGAAGGAGGTATTTATTTGTTAGATAGCAGATACGAGTTGGGTTAGCTGAGGGGAGTGACAGCTTGCTGTAGAAGGAAGGTCAGCACAGCTGGACTAAATCAAAAACTAAGAGGTTTCCTGAACATGACCCAACATTTGCACGGCGAGAGTACCCAGTGCAGGGGTTCGGGGACCATGGTTTCAGCAGACATCCAGGTCACTTGGTATAACAAAGTTTTTTGTAAGAAAATGATCTACATGCCCCTTTGGTGAGTGGTGTCTAGCATCTGAAAAGTCGGCAAGTTGGAGGGTTCCCTGAGGACACAGCCTTGGACTGTCTGTTAGCTCAGGGCTGAAACTAGTCTCAAAGCCAACTCTTCAGACAAAGATTGCATTAGACCATCAAGTATAGAGTGATGCTGGTAAAGAGTGTGCTTCTTGGCTTAAGTATACTCATGAGGCTGTCTGAGCAGCTGGTGTCTAGAGGCAGACGATATGTTGGCAGGGGACAGCTGGCTGAATGGACATGCTACTCTGCACAGGGTGGAATGGAGGAGCATGTTGTCACAGGGTGGGGAGAGCTGCTAGAGTTGCACAACAGTGTTTGTGCAGGGTTTTGTATGACAAACTGACTTGGACTTTAAACTTTTATTTAAAGCACAGTAAAATATTTAAAAAGAAAAAAATGAAGTACATTCAAATTGATAAGGAATAAGTAAAACTCTACCTGTGGTTGGTATGATGTTATATGTGCAGAACCTGATGGGCTCCTTAAGAAAACTACTGGAACTGACAGATTCAGCAGAGGAGCAGAATGTAAGATAAACATACTGAAATCGGTTAGATTCCTATACACCAATAAAGAGAAGCATGAAAAGAAATGCGACACCATTTATTTAGCCCCTAAAAAAAAATGCTTCTAAATAAATCTAACCAGGGATGTAAAAGACATATACAGAGAAAACTACAAAATAATACTAAAATCAAAAGACACTTACATAAATGAAAAAAACATAACATACTGTGAAAATGTCATTTCTACCCAAAGCAACCCAGAGAAACAAGGGAATCCCCATCCAAATACCAACAGCTTAAACAAGATGGAAAAACTAATCATTAACTTTGCAGGGAAAGGAATGAGGCCCTGGGTAAGAAAAGCACTATAGAATAAAATGAATAAAGAAGGAGGATTCCCATTACCTAACTTCAGAACGTATTATAGAGATATGATAATTACAAAAGCCCAGTAATAGTACAATGACAGACACACTGACCAATGGAACAGAATCAAGAATCCAGATATAAATCCATCTACCTGATCACCTGGTCTTTGACAAAGGGCAGAAGTTCAATGAATGTGGAAAAGTCAGTCTTTTTAAGAAATAGTGCTGACAAAATTGGATGTCCATGTGCAAAAAAAATGAAACAAGACCCATACCTCACACCATATACAAAAACTAATTCAAAATAGATCAAAGACCTAGACATAAAACACAAACCCACAAAGATCATACAAGTAGAAGTAAAGTCAACACTGCAGGCCCTAATACATGAAAGGATAGAATATAGACCATAACTAATACACAAACACCAGAAAACAAACTAGATAACTAGGATCTTCTAAAAATTGAATACTGATGCTTATCAAAAGACTTCACCATGAGTAAAAAGAAAGCCAGCAAACTATGAAAAAGAATGTTGGACAAAGATCGTATCTCTAAAATTTATAGTAAAATCCAACAACTCTACAATAATCCAATTAAAAAAATGCAAAAGATATGAACAGAAACTTCACTATAGAAGATATTCAGACTGCTAAATAGCACATGAGGAAATGTTTGTAAGCATTAGCCGTTAGAGAAATGCAAACAAAAAATACAGCAAGATACCATCTTACCCTGACATTACTGGCATGAATCAAAACAACAGGAAATAACAAATGTTGGACAGGTTGCATGGATCATGGAACACCTACGCACTGCTGGTAGAAATGCAAAATGGTACAACCATCTTGGAAAATGATAAGACCCATCATTAAAAAGTTGGAAATATGAATACTATACGATCCAGCAACCCAACCCTACTCCCAGGAATACATCCTAGAGAAGTAACAGTGTCACACAAAGAGACATATGCACACCTTTTTTACTATAGCATTATTCACAACAGCAAAAAGATGGAAACAACCTAAGTGCCCATCAGCAGATGAATGGACAAACTATGGTTCATACACACAATGGAAAACTATGCAACAATAAAGAATAATGATAAAGCTTGGAAATATCTCACAAAATGGATGAATCTGGAGGATGTTATGCTGACTGAAATAGCTACATGATTACAGAAAGACAAATACTGTATAAGACCACAATTATAAAAACTCATGGAAAGCTTTCCACACAGAAAAAAAACAATCATTGATGGTAATGAGAGAGGGAAGGGTCGAGGAGGGAAAATGACTGACTAGACAATAGATAGGTGGTAACTTTGATGAAGGGTGGAAACCCTGGTGGCATGGTGGTTAAGTGCTACATCTGCTAACCAGAAAGTTGGTAGTTTGAATCCACCAGGCACTCCTTGGAAGCTTTATGGCACAGTTGTACTCTGCTCTGTAGGGTCGCTATGAGTCAGAATCAACTCACTGGCACTGGTTTAGGTTTGGTTTGGGTTTGGGTGAACAGGTAAGACAGTACACAGTACTGGGGAATTCAGCACAACCTGACTGAGACGAAGTCGTGGGATCTTCATAGACATACCCAAACTGCCCAAAAGACTAAATTACTCAGATAAGGGCTGGGGAACATGATCTCAGAAGACATTTAGCTCAATTGACATAATATAATTTATGAAGAAAATGTTACATATTCTATTTTGATGAGTAGCAGCTTGAGTCTTGAGCGCTTGTGAGTGGCCACCTAATGTACTCTATTGGTCCCATCCTGTCTGGAGCAAGGGAGAGGGGGGAAAAAAGAAGACAAAGGAAAGAGTAACACAAGAGGCTAATGAACCACCAATACCTCCGACTCCAGCTGACTGAGTCCAGCACAGCTAGACAGTGCCGGGCTACCACAACCAACTACCCTGACAGAACCAGAGAAAAATGTAGACCAAAAGTCAGACTCCCAGAATGGGACCAGACTGGTCTGACAGAGCCTGGAAAAACCTGAGACACCCCTTTAACTCAGTATTGAAGTCGCTTCTGAGATTAGCGCATTACCAAAGATTAGACAGGCCCATAAGCAAGATGGACTAAATGGACACACGACCCTGGGGCAACGATGAGAAGGGAGGAGGGACAGGAAAGGTGGTAGCATGAATCCTGGGTCATGAGGTAGAGTGCTGACACATTGTGGGGCGGACAGCCAACGTCACAACATAGCAATTGTTTACTGAGAAACTAACTTGCTCTGTAAACCTTTATCTGAAGTACAATTTTAAAAAATAGAAAAGAAAAAAAACCTGAAAAATCAGAGAACAGATTACCACCCATCAGAATCACTTCATTATTTTCCTTTCAAGAAACACAGACCTTTATCAGAAGTTAACATCTTGCCAGTTTATATACATTTAAGCAAATTTTGCAAAATATTTGTTAATCTCTAGTAAAACATTTTCTGCAAAGTGTTCCAAATTTTCCTAACTGGCCTAGTTAAGGCCAGGTTAGGACATATCATAAATAAAGTAGGTGGTGTTTACCAGCATCTGGTTAGCAGCCTCTCCACACTGCCCTTTTCAAAGGAAACTTGTCCTTTTCACTCAGCTGCACCCTCCTGGGCAAGCTCACTGATGTTCACAGCAGACCTGTAACAGCCCATTTAACACACCCCAAATCCACCGTCATCAAGTCGATTCCAACTCACAGCGACCCTACAGACAGTAGAACTGCCCCAGAGCGTTTCCAGGGAGCACCTGGAGGATTCGAACTGCCAGCCTTCTAGTTAGCAGCCATAGCACTTAATCACCACACCACCACAGTGTCCTTGAACACACCAGCTCTGTCTTAATCCAACAAGCCCTTGCCAAGTAACTAAACACAACCAGATAAACAATGTCACATCCAGAAAAGAACAGAAAATTATACCTGAACATGCTATTCTTCTGAGATCGTATTTGCAGATTTCTTTTTTTTAATCTCAGCATCACTGTCTTACTTGGTCAGTAATGTTATAAAAACAAACACAAAAACTAAAAAAATCAAACCTACTGCCATCAAGTTGATTCCAACTCAGTGACCCTATAAGTCAGAGTAGAACTGTCCCATAGAGTTTACAAAGACTGACTGGAGGATTTGAACTGCTGATGTCTTAGTTAGCAGACATAGCAATTAATAGCTATGCCACTAGGGTTTCCAGTAATGTCATAGTGAAGTCAAGTATGCAGTCTAGAGGACATCTGATTTTCATATTTTGTGACTCTCATCAAAGCTAAGTTTGTCTACTTAAAAACCAAACCAATCGCCATTGAGTCTGTTCTGAGTTGTAACAACATGACAGGGTACGGCCAAGTGACGCTATAGGGTTTTCAAGGTGGCAATCTTTATGGAAGCAGACTGCCACCTCTGTCTCCTGACGAGCAGCTGGTGGGTTCAAACCTTGTGCCTAGCAGCTGAGTGCTTAACCACTGTAGCACTACAGTTCCCTAAATATGTGCATTTACCTTTCCTTAATTTTTTTTTCCATATAGGATGTAGGCCCTTTTAATCATTTATTTAGTAATTTTTACAACTAACAAAAAGAAAAATTATACACGATAAACACCCACAAAACCTAAACCTGTTGCCACTGAGTTGATTCCCACTCATAGTGACCCTAAAGGATGGAGTAGAATTGCCTTTCCAAGAAGCAACTGGTGGATTTGAACTGCCAATTTTTGCTTAGTAGCTGAATGCTTAATCACTGTGCCACCAAGGCTCCTCACAAAATATTTTCATTATTTTGAAGTCCATATTTCTTTATGCTTTTTGTTTATGCCATTACTCTTCATTTTTATGACATTTTAAAGTTTTCACTTTCTTTTGCAATAACACTCATTAATATTTTCTTTACAGTAACTCTAGATGAAAACTATTTTACTTTTCATTAACCATGTCTTCTATATTTTTCATTCCTTTGTTAGTCTTGAAATTGACTACTGTATGTATTATAAATGTCTGTACATTCATGTTGAATACGTATATGTAATGTCATATGCAATGTCATTACATAGGTACAGTGTATACAAGTTTTATCTGAGTGTTTTACATAATATGTCATAAGAATTTCATCCAATTCATAAAGAAAACATTTTTAACTGTTTCTTAATAAACTCTGTTTTTGATAAACTATTGGTTTTTGCTTTTAAAACATTTGTGTGCTTACAAATTTTGGACTATTATACTTAGTGGTGTAGTGGAAACCCTGGAGACATAGCGGTTAAGTGCTACATCTGTTAACCAAAAGGACTCAAATCCACCAAGCACTCCTTGGAAACTCTATGGGGTCGCTATGAGTTGGCATCAAATCAACAGCTGTGGGTTATGCCTACCTTTGACGTTGTCATTCTTGTATATGAATCTTAGACCAGTTCTCTGATTGTGACAGATTTCAAGATGTGGAATTTGGGGGGTGAAAATTAAAGATATATAAACATTTTTTGGAACACACTGCCACGTATGGAGCAGAGAGGAATAGTGTGCTGTCACCAAGCAGGGAGAGCAGTGGAAGCTGCATATAGGTGGGCATGTAAATTTATATGGGAATGTACATTTTCACTCAGTCATAATAAAAAAAAAGAAATATCGATCACATCAATTCCATATTCTCCTGCCTGCAAATTAGTCACATTTGAAAATGTTTCTGATTTCCTAAGTTAAAATATTTCTTGCATACATTCTGTCTGTTACAAATGAGTTGCACATTATTAGATTTTCATGTTGAATTGACTTTGGTATGAAATTTGTGAATGCACAATAGTTTATTTTTATTAGTAGTTAGATTTACTTTTATTTATAAAAGCTTATTATGTATTACAATAATTAATACATTGTTATTACATAGCAAATAATTTTCCTAACTCTATTAATTTTAATCCTTTGACCTAAAAGTTTGTTACATGTAACTTATTGGTATTTTTCTTTGTTACCTCAATTCTTTTCACATATTTATGAATTGGTATTTTATGTTATGTGTTTTTGTTTTCATATGTGGTGTGAGATGAGAACAGAAAATGAGTTTTTCTTCAAATAATTGGATACTTTTCCCAATACCGTTAACCAAACACTCCATCTCCATTCCCCCACTAATTTGCTATGAATTCTGTCACACAAAGAGAGATCTGCATTGTATCTTACTCTGTTCAATGTTTAAAATATCATTTTGTATCTGATAATGTTTAACAGCCCATGCTGTCATTCTTTTTTATTTTCTCTATTCAATCTACTTTTTAATCTTTTTTGTCGTTATTTGATAAACAAATTTTTCTAACTATTAAGGTCTCATCCTCAACATTCTCAATAACTTCTGTTTCCTTTATCTCATGGCTAATAATTACATTACCACTGTACATTAATTTGGGAATATTTAGCATCTTTAACAAAATTCATTTACCCATTGGCCACGACGGCATATTTCTCTATTCCTTAAAACTCACCTTTAAGTTTCCCAGTGAGTTTTCTAGTTTTCTTCAAATAAGCCCCAAGCAAATCTTTAGAGAGTTCCCAGTGGATTTTGGACATTATTTATGATTTTATTAGTTCTTCTTTTCAGTTGCTATCATGATTGAAACTTTCTCCTACACTTGTATCATCAAACTTATTTTAGTGATATAGTGTAAGATTCTAATTGTGCAAGCTCTGGTGACACAGTGGTTAAATACTCTGCTAATTAACCAAAAAGTGAGCAGTTGGAACCCATCAGCCACTCCAAGGGAGAAGGATGTGGCATTCTGTTCCCATAAAGATTTACAACCTTGGTAATCCTATGGAGCTGTTCTACTCTGTCCTATAGGGTCTCTACCTGTCGGAATCAACTTGATAGCATCGGATTCAGTTTCTTTTTTCTTTTGGGGGTTAGCATTTATCCCCAGCATTAAGAATTCATATCTAGGTGCGGAGTCAAGATGGCAGACTAAGCCCACGTCTCCTTATATCCCTCTGGAAACCAAGACCTGAATTGACAATCAAACAGAGCCTTCTGAGCACCTAATCAGCCTCAGGACAGGGCACAGGGCTGTTAATTGGGACTTTATACCACTCAGTGAAAAACCTCCTCTCTTTCACTGACTCCCGCTCCCCTCGGCTCTCACGGATGAAAGGTAAATGCACCAGTTTGACTTTTTATTTCCTCTGTCTCAGCTAGCAGGCGGAGCTGGGTCCTGCCTGGTGACTGGACTCAGATATGCTGCTAGGGGATAGGCAGGCGAAATTCCCATATTCTGAGAGCCAGGCTCGGGACTCTGTTAATCTAGCCATTTTGAGCCTTTCGTTTAGTAGCTGCCTCAGTGGGGTTTGTGCGGAACTCCGCAGTAAGGGTGAAGGACGCCATGTTGGTATTGAGATTTTAGCGGGACCTCGTTCTTAGCCTGGGAGCCAGCGCCTGCAAACGGGACAGCGCTTCTCTGACAGAAAAGTAGTGATTTTGCACGGTGTTGCCTACGTTGGGGGCCCTGGAACAGAATCAGAGGAATCACTACCCCTTGACACCTTTATCCCCTCTGTCTGCTGCCTGTGTGTAGGACGCCATCTTGGATACGGTGGCCACAGCTGGACCTAATTCTTAGCTTGGGAGCCAGAGCCTGCCCACAGGAGAGCACTTTTCTATCACAAAACCAGTACTCGAAGCAGTGTTGGATAAGGCTAGGCCCTGTCAGTAGAGGCCAACAGGGCAGTAGCATTGCTGTATTCTGAACTAGTTTGTTATCATCTGGGGTTGGATATAGTGGCGTTTACTTTGTCAGATGAGAAGAGGGACCTCTATACCTGAAAACCTAACTGACTTGTGAACTGGTCAGGTACCTTTTGCTTTACATTTGAAGACAGCCTAGAGAAACATTTGCAATCCATCCTCGCAGTACCTCTTCCAGCCTCTATATACTCACATGGGACCCAAAAACCCACAGACAATTGTGGCATACAAGCAATCACTCATGGCTTCAGAAGGCTCCCAAACAAAGCAACCAAGGAGTTTTCCAGATGAAGAAACTTTTATGAAAGCATCAGGAAGTGAATACAAATTGATTATATACAGAGCCCTTCTAGACCTTATACAAAATGAAGCAGAACAAAGTGAAAAATTAAACAAGTTGTTCGATCTGATGGAACACCAGTACTCTGAAATCCAACAGATCAAGAAGAAAATCAAAGACATAGAAACTTCCATGCAAAGCCAAGAAAACAGAATGGAACAAATGGAAAAAAGAATTTCTGGCTTGGAAAACAGAGCTACTGATGCCAGCGTCTATGAGCAGAAATCAGAAAAAAGAAAATAGAAAAATGAAGAAACATTAAGAAGCATGTGGGACTCTATTAAGAGGAACAACCTTCGATTAATTGGAGCCTCTGAACAGGGTGAGACAACTGAGAACACAGAGAGTATTGTTGCTGAGCTGCTGAAAGAAAACTTCCCAGAAATCATGAAGGAAGAGAATATAGACATCTCAGATGCATATTGTACGCCACCCAATATAGATCTCAAAAGAAAGACTCCAAGACATATTATAATCAAGCTTAACAAAATGAAACATAAGCAGCAACTCTTAAAGGCAGCAAGGCTCAAGGCAAAGCTAACATTCAGAGGGAAACCCTGTAGGGTCTTGTCAGATTTCTGAGCAGAAACCATGCTGGCACAGAGACAGTGGCATGACACATTCAAAGTCTTGAAGGAGAAGAACTTCCAACTAAGAATTATATATCCTGCAAAAGTGTCTTTCAAATACAAAAATGAAATTAAGACATTCCCAGATAAACAGAAACTCAGAGACTTTGTGAAAACCAAACCCAAACTACAAGAAATACTGAAAGAAGTTCTTGGCTTTGGCTTAGAAGAACAAAACCACTAACTTTATATTTTAGAACCACAAACTACTCAATACTCATTTAGGGAAGGCTCCAAAGTCAATCACAGCTTTGAAACGGAAAGAAGCAATCCAGTGATCATCATGAAAACTATGGTGTCATCATAATAAAAAGAGGGATGTCTTACAGTGGTTATAGTCCTTCCAGATGGAGAGGAAGATGACAAGAATGGTAGTAATTAAAATCGGGTTTATAAATAGTTTATTAAGGGGGGTTGTATGGGCAGCTGTAAAGCACAACAAAGATGTATCATACCATTTCAAGAAATCTAACACACGAGTCTCAACAACTATAAATCCAGCTCTGAAAAAGGTGAAAAATCAACTCGCAAAAAAGAGTGTCCCAGAACAGACTAATAAGATCAACAGAGAAAACATCAACATAAAAATACACATATCACAATGGCAGCAGTGAACACAAACCTATCAATAATTACATTGAATGTGAATGGACTGAATGCTCCAGTAAAGAGACACTGAGTGTCATCTTGGATCAAAAGACACGACCCATCCATATGTTGTCTACAAGAAACTCACTTGAGACCTAAAAACAGGAACAAACTGAAAATTAAAGGATGGAAGAATATATATCAAGCTAACAATGAACAAAGAAGAGCAGGGGTGGCCATTCTAATCTCAGACAAAATCAATTTTAATGTCAAATCCACCATAGTGGACAAAGATGGTCACTATTTATTGCTGACAGGTTCAGTACACAAGCAAGACTTAACTATATTAAATATTTATGCACCTAATGCCAGAGCACCTAAATATGTCGAAGAAACACTGACTACGCTCAAAAGAGAGTTAGATGACTCCACAATAATAGTGGGAGACTTCAACACTCCACTCTCATCACTAGACAGATCATCTAGAAAAAAGCTCAGTAAAGATACAGAAGACCTCATTGACACAATTAACCAACTAAATCTCATTGATATATACAGAACTTTGCACCCATCAGCAGACAACTACACTTTCTTCTCCAGTGCACATGGAACATTCTCCAGAATTGACCACGTGATAGGCCATAATGCAATGCTCAACAAAATCCATATCACTGAATTACTGCAAAGCATCTTCTCAGATCATAAAGCCATCAAAGTTGAAATCAATAGCAGAGAAAACAGAGATAGAAAGTGGAACTCTTGGAAACTGAACAACATCTTGCTTAAAAAACATGGGTTATAGGGGAAATCAAGGATGAATTAAAGAAATTCATGGATTCCAATGAGAACAAAAACACTTCCTACCAGAACCTATGGGACACAGCCAAAGCAGTGCTCCAAGGTTTGTTTATCTCCATAAATGCACACGTCTGGAAGGAAGAAAGAAACCAAATCAAGGAACTAACTCTACAGCTTGAACAAGTAGAAAGAGAACAACAGAGGAACCCCTCGGGCACCAGAAGAAAGGAGATCATAAAGATTAGAGCAGAGCTAAATGAATTAGAGAATAGAAAAACAATTGAAAAAATTGAAAAGACCAAAAGCTGGTTTTTTGAAAAGATCAACAAAATTGATAAACCACTGGCTAAACTTACTAAAGAAAAGCAGGAAAGGAAACAAGTAACCCAAATTAGAAATGAGAGGGGAGTTGTCACCACAGATGTGACAGAAATCAAAAATATCATAACAGAATACTATGAAAGACCGTACTCTAACGAATTTCAAAACCTAGAGGAAATGGACCAATTCCTTGACTCATACCACCTACCCAAATTATCACAACATGAGGCAGAACAGCTTAATAAACCCATCACAAAGGAAGAGATTGAAAAGGTCATCAAAACACTGCCAACCAAAAAAAGTCCAGGCCCAAATGGCTTCACGGCAGAATTCTACCAAGCATTTAGAGAAGAGTTATCCCCAATACTACTGAGACTATTTCACAGTATAGAAAGGAATGGAGTACTCCCAAACTCATTCTATGAAGCCAGCATAACCCTGATACCTAAGCCAGGGAAAGATCCAACAAAGACAGAGAACTGCAGACCGATATCACTCATGAACCTAGACGCAAAAATCTTCAACGAAATTCTTGCCAACAGAATATAACAACATATCAAGAAAATAATCCATTATGACCAAGTGGGATTCATACCAGGGATGCAAGGCTGGTTCAACATCAGGAAAACAATTAATGTGATAAACCACATAAATAACACAAAAGACAAGGATCACCTACCTGATTTTGTCCATTGATGCCGAAAAGGCATTTGATAAAGTCCAACACCCATTCATGCTAAAAACTCTTAGCAAAATGGGCATAGACAGCAAATTCCTCAACACAATAAGGGCCATTTATACAAAGCCAGTTGCCCACATCATCCTGAAAGGAGAGAGACTGAAAGACTTTCCCTTGAGATCAGGAACTAGACAAGGATGCCCACTCTCACCTCTCCTTTTCAATATTGTGCTAGAAGTTCTAGCCAGAGCAATTAGACAAGACAAAGAAATAAAAGGCATCTGCATCGGCAAAGAGGAAGTTAAAATCTCCCTGTTTGCAGATGATATGATTGTATATGCAGAGAATCCCAAGGAATCTATAAGTAAGCTACCCAAACTGATAGAAGAGTTCAGCAAAGTCTCAGGATACAAGATAAACATAAGTAAATCAGTAGGATTCCTTTACACCAACAACGAGACTGTTAAGGAGGAAATTATTAAATCAATACCATTTACGATAGCCCCTAAGATAAAGTACCTAGGAATTAATCTAACCAGAGAAACAACAGACCTTTACAAAGAGAACTACAAGCCCTTACTACAAGAAACTAAAAGAGACTTAGATAAATGGAAAAACCTACCCTGCTCATGGATAGGAAGACTTAACATTGTGAAAATGTCTATTTTACCCAAAGCAATTTATTTATATAATGCAATCCAAATACAAGTTCCAGCACCATTTTTTAACGAGATGGAGAAACAAATCACCAATTTTGTTTAGAAAGGGAAGAAGCCCCGGATAAGTAAGGTACTACTAAAGAAGAAGAACACACTGGGAGGCCTCTCATTACCCGACCTTAGAACTTACTACACTGCCACAGTGGTCAAAACAGCCTGGTACTGGTACAAGAACAGACAGATGGATCAATGGAACAGAATTGAGACCCCAGAGATGACACCATCTGCCTATGAACAGTTGATATTAGACAAAGGCCCTAAGACATTAAACTGGGGTAAAAACAGTCTCTTCAACAAATGGTGCTGGCAAAATTGGTTATCCATCTGCAATAAACTGAATCAAGATTCATATCTTACACCTTATACAAAAAACCAACTCCAACTGGATAAAGACTTAAATATCAAACCTAAAACGATAAAGCTCATCCACGAAAAGGTAGGAATGACAATGGAAGTTTTAATACACAATGAGGACAGACTCCAAAAGCTGTCAAAGAAACCTCAATAAACAGAAGAGAAAGTAGATAAATGGGAACTATTAAGAATAAAACACTTTTGCTCATCCAAAGACTTTATTAATACAATTAAAAGAACACCCACAGAGTGGGAAAAAATATTTGGCAACTCTATGTCAGATCGACGCCTGATCTCCATAATCTATAAGATACTACAAAATATCAATAAGAAGAAGATAATCCATCCAATTAAGCGATGGGCAAAGGAGATGGACAGACACTTCACTAAAGAGGAGATCCACATGCAGACGTGTTCATGATCTTTAGTTATTAAATAAATTCAAATCAAGACAACAATGAGACACCATCTCACCCCAACAAGATTGGCATTGATCCAGAAAACACAAAACAACAAATGCTGGAGAGGCTGTGAAGAATTCATATCTATTGCTAGATTTTTATCCGATTTATTCTGTTATATTTATTATGTATGCAACTATATAATCTTAAGTGATGGCAGAGTTGTCTACTTTCCAATTGTTGCTTCTCCCTTTTTAGCTTGTATGTTATTCAGTGCACTGGTCAAAATATCTGTAACAATCGTAATCACGTTATACATTTGTACATTGTATTTCTATGGAGATTCTGATAGTACCTCATTGTTGTGCTTGTAGTTGCTAGTTTTGTTTGACAGTGTCTTAATATTGGTACAGTTTCCTCTTTGTTCTGTTTGCTGGTATGTATTTATTTTGGAATCAGTAATGGGTACTGTATATTTTGTTTCATCCATAAATACTTTGGTGTATTCCTTAAAAGATTAGACTTTTATCATGACTGCATGATGAGGCATAAATGCAAGAAGTAAATAAATAGTTTAATAAAATGCAGTCAAAACTTTAGCTAGTGTTCAAAATTTCAATCATGCTGTTTTGTTATGGGCAGTCATGTCGGTTCCAACTTGTAGCGACCCTATGGAATGGAAAAGAACTGTCCCCTAGAGTTTCCAAGGAGCAGCTGGTGGATTTGAACTGCAGGCCATTCGCTTAGCAGCAGAGCTCTTAACCCCAATGCTACTGGAGCTTCATAGAGCTGAAAACTTAAAAGTTTAATGTGGAAATTTAAATTTAAAGTGAAAAAAGGATGCAAATATGATTTGCACGTTGTAATTGTTTGCTACGTCTTTAAGTCTCTTGTAACCTGTGAGGTTACCCACTTATTTCCTTTACCTTGTAAGTTTAAGACACAATGTTATTTGTTCATGAGCATTCTCTATGATCTGAATTTCCCCTCACCGCAGGTGTGTGGTGCAGGCAACTGGGCTCCTGTGTTTCCTAGATTTCCAGCAAAATGGAAGTTGGCACTCAGGTTTGATCAGACTCGGGTTTCATTTTTTAAATTTGTTTTATTGTTATTTTTCTTGGGCAAGGACAACACAAGGACAATACAAATTCAAACACATATTCTGCCATCAAAAGGCACACGACTGATTATTTACTTTTCTTAGAATCATGTTTCTATTTATGTTTCTACCTTTAAGGACAGCTTTGAATAAATATACTTATCAGAAACAAAACACAGTTGTAATGTCTTTCGGGTCTATGAATGGCTCAAGATGCTTTCTTGTTGCCTTACCTGTTACAGACTGTTAGTACTCAAAGTTCTCTACACTGTAGTCATAATTTCCAGCTCCATGAAGCACCCCCCCAGTCCCAACCCACAAATTCTAAACTCAGAAAGCCAGGGACCTGAGTACAAGTGTTGTTTTCTGTATACGTCCAGGTCAGTAAGTCACTTAATCATTGTGGGCCTCAGATTCACTTTTACTTCAGGTTTGTTATGTGAGCACTTTCTGTCTTTGTTTTCTAATCTTAACAAATAAGTGATAATTCTACCCTGTAAAGTATCTTTAATGTATTACCAGTTTAGGCTGACATGGCTCCAATGTCCAGTTTTTTTCATGCAATGATTGTGTTGCCTTATTCTTCAAGTTTTTTCAAATAATTTACATGAAAATGATACTCATTTAAAATATACAATCTGCTGTGTCTTCATAAATGTGTATACCTTACCAAACAAGATAAATGAATGTTTACAGTATCTCAGAAAGTTATGAATAGAGTAGAATGAGCAAATAAAGAGAAGAACAAATATAGAGAAGAATGGGCAAATCTATTTTGGAAGAAGTATGGCCGCAGTGCTCCTCAGAAGTGAGGATGACAAGACTTCATCTCACGTACGTTGTTACCAGGAGGGACCGGTTCACGGAAAAGGGCTCTACACACTGGTGAAGTACAGGGTAGGCAAAAAAGAGGAAGACCCTCAATGGACAGATTGACCCAGTAGCTACGACAATGCACTCAAGCAAAGTAAAGACTGGGAGGATGGCACGGGACCAGGCAGTGTTTCATTCTTTTGTACGTAAAGTCACCAAGAATAGGAACTGACTTGAGGGCACCTAATGACAATGGAAAGATATCCCAAGCACTTCACCAATAAATCCACTTTCTTTCATTCCCTCCCTCCACTTCTTTTTTTCTTCTTATCCAGGAATGAAAAAAGCAGAGAGGGCATACAGGTTAAGCAAACCATGGGACGTGGCAAGCTGAAGAACAACGGACAGCAGGCTTAGCATGGCGGGGAAAGTTTGAACCTAATCACCCATAGAGAGGAAACTCTGGTTGCATAATGGCTAGGTGCTACATCTGCTAACTCAAAGGTTGACAGTTCAAATCTACCGGGTGCTCCTTGGAAGCACTATGGGGCAGTTCTACTCACTCTGTGGGGGTGCAAAATAAAGCCAAGTGAACAAACAGAAAAACCAAACAGGTTTACACCAGAAATTCCAGAAAAGCTCAGAACTAGAGGCATCCAGCAATCTCTCAAAGCATGGAAGACAAGTGGGGTTGAAAGTGGGATGATGTGTCAAACGTGTATGAGAAGCAGCTATGCTCACAGATCGACTGCAGTGCAAATTTAAAATATTATTTTAGAATAAATAATTCTGGAAACCCTGATGGTGTAGTGCCTAAGTGCTACAGCTGCTAACCAAAAGGATGGCAATTGGAATCCACCAGGTGTGTCTGGGAAACTCTACAGGGCAGTTCTACTAGGAGTCAGAATTGACTCAGCAGCACTGGGTCTGGTTTTGCCTTTTAATCAATCATTCTAAATAATAAAAATCATAAAAGCTATATATTTAAAAATACTGGTTGTCATCTGTGAACAACTTCACCTAATTATCACTTGTAAACCTGAAATACCAATTTAGCCAAAATTGTCGTGAACTAAATGGGGAACCTAGAGGTTGAAATGTACATATGTGTATTTGGCATGGTAGTAGAGAGTGGAGAATGGAGAATTCATGTCCATAATTGAATAAGTAAGAAATAGTAATTTGAGCCCATTATATAAAATATTGAAACCCTGCTGGCATAGTGGGTTAAGTGCTATATCTGCTAACCAAAAGGTTGGCAGTTCAAATCCACCAGGCACTCCTTGAAAACTCTATGGGGCAGTTGTATTCTGACCCATAGGATTGTTATGAGTCAGACCCAATTAATGGCAGTGGGTTTGGCTTAGGGGATTTTATATAAAATATGAAAATAAATCAACATGTAAAAGTGATTGCATCTGATGTGTGGAACTTGAGGACAAGAAAGAAGGAGGCTGGCACTGCTGTTTTGTTTTAGCTTTACTTTTCATGTGTGTATAAACTACTTTGATTAAAATTTTATGACTTAATTAATAGGAAAAAAAAGAACTAACAATGCAATGCATTGAGACTTTACCACCCTATTTATATTTGTGTTCTGGCATCTTTCCAAATGGCCAGAGCAATACTTCCCAGAGTTTTTACCTGTAGAGCCTAGTATACTGCCTGAAATCTAGAAGGCCGTCTAAAGGCTGTGAGTTGTATATATAAACCCAATTAATGTAAAGTGGGCCTTCTAGTACATTATAGAATAGGACAATGTACTGGCACTGACTCATAGCACTCCCTGGTGTATCAGAATAGAGCCATGCTCCATAAGGCTTTCAATTAACTGTATTTCCAGATACAAATTGCCAGGCTTTTCTTCTGAAGTGCCTCTAGATGGATTCGAACCATCTCCCTTTTGGTTAGCAGCCAATCACTTAACCATTTGAATCAATTAGGTACTGAGAACTTGGTGGCATAGTGGTAAGTGCAATATCTGCTAACCATGAGGTTGGCAGTTCAAATCCACCAGGTGCTCCTTGGAAACTCTAGAAACCCTATAAGAGTGGTTCTACTCTGTCCTATACGGTCACTATGAGTCTGAATCAAGTCAAAGGCAGTGTTTTGTTTTGTCTTAGACTATAAGGAATTTGTGTCAGTTCATAGAAAAGACACACAAATGCTTTCACCGATTCTACTAAAAAAAATCTCTGGTTCTGGATTTGGCAGAATCTTAGACATTAATCTGAGAGCTAACACCACAGCATCCCTCAGTCAAAATCAGCCTAATCAATAGCAACAACAAAAAGGAACACACAAAAAAACAAAAGATGCAGCAGTGGACTTGAATTTTCTAAAGCCAAGATTTGTTTCTACAAAGTTGCCTCTTCAGGCCACAGAGGTTTGACTACGTGCGTTGCACCTTGGTGAAGGCCTCTCTAGCCTCAGAGCAGTTACAGGCTTCCAACAGAGTCCCATACGTGAAGGAAACTCACGGTTCTGCTGTTGAGTGGAAAAACAATCAACATTCCTAAAGATGTCTCCTCTCAATTACAACCCAAGTTTTGATTACGAGCAGAAACAATCTCCCATTCAAGACTACTTAAATCCAGTTTAGTTTAATATATTTATTTCATCTAGGTTAACTCTGCAAAGGTCTTTAGCACAGCGTGTTGGCATCTGCTCCACCGACCCCCACCGCAGACTCTGAAAGGAACCTATACGGTATTGGACAACACACAATGGGATCAGTGAAAAGACAGAAACAAATGGCTGTTGTGATGAGAAGTAAAGAGATGCTTGATCCAGGCTAAGGGTCCAGGAAAAATGCAGTCCACAGCAGGTGGCAACAAGTAGGCTTTTGTCTCCTTCAAAAGCTGCACTTCGTTTATTAGGGAGAAAAATCAAAAGCATTATAGAAATTGCTCTAATTTCCCATAAACAAATGTTATAAAACCAACAACAGTCAAGTGAAATGGCAGCTGAGAGAGCAGACTAGTCTAGATTGAAAAACTCAAGTTATGGTGAACAGCTCTTTCATTAAATTCAGCACATGTTTTGTAGTCATCCGTGGATTTGGCTGCCTGACTTTTAGATTTTCCAGTCTCTTTCAAGGAGTTTCTAATTGTCTAGAATCTCTGCATAATAATAATCTTCCATTTAGCTGAAAGTGGTGGGGCAAGTGGGACAGTGTGGTCATTTTTAGCTAGGACAGTAAAGGAGAATGTCAGGGTTCTGTTAGCAGTCTTTCCTAATCATTAGCAGTGATGAAAACCAGTGGTATTCACTAGAGGAATGGGTATTTTCACAGGCATGCAGGGGGTGAAGAAAGTTTCAGGAGAGACTGGGTGAGCAAAAGAAGGAAAAAAGGAAGATAGGAAGAGGTAGCAAGTTCCAGTTCTATCTTGACCTATATGAGTTTTCCTTTTGGGATTGAGTGAGGGTGCATAACTACCTGCTCCAAAAATTGCACACAAGAGCATCTGTTCTGTTTTAAGGGTGAGAAACTCCTTGTCTCAGCTAAACATAGGAAGACACATGAAGCAGTATGAGAGCATATTTGTTCACTTACAAGTTAAAGGAAATGGGCCTCTAGTAGGTTGGTGAGAATATTTTCTGTATATGACCTCCATATCTCTAGGAAAAAAGTTTCATGACCGCATGCAAAGTTCATTTATCCTTTGAAAAACAAATGAGAAAAATTCATTTTCCCAGATCTGCATCACGACTAACTTGGATATAATAGGACCCCCCCCAAAACAGAAAATCTCCAAAATAAACTTCAATCTCTAGAAAATGCAAAGAAAATACTTTTCACCAGCCCTATAACTATTTTATGCCAAATCCAATAAAAGTAGTAATTTGATGTCAGAATTTAATTTAATGATATGACCATAGAATCTTCAATTCTTAGTCAAAAACAGATGTTTCCAACCAATTCAGGTTGAAGACCTGGGACTTGAACACTGCAGTACCCAACCTGGCTAGCGACGGGAGTGGAAGGTAATAGCCTTTCCAGACAGAGGACAAGGATTCCAGTCTACCAGCACCCCTGACAAGCACAGTCTTGTACAAGGAATTCTCATGAGTGTGCACCCACTGTCACACAGCAATTTCAAAGTGGTAGTAATCTGGAATTCCTCTTCACTCCCTCCCAGACAAAAACATAATAAAGTAACCAAACAGCCCTGATCACGTTGAAGCTTCACAACTTATTTAATTTGAGAACATACTTGTTTTCAAGGACATATTATTTCATATCACATAGAAATCCCATAGGAGGGACTAGAGCTGCTCCATAGAGCATCCAACGAACACCTGGCAGACTTAAACTGCCAACTTTCAGGTTAGCAGACATAGCACTTAATCACTACGCCACCAAAGTTCTCCCTACCACCCCGCTTAATTTTAGTACTTTTAATTCATTCAACAGGTAACTTTGGAGTATTACTATTATCTACCACCACCCACTGGTCAGCTTGTCATATTGAGATGGCTTGCATGTTGCTGCGCTAAAAGGTATGCCACCAGAATTTCAAATATCAGCAGGATCACCCGTGTTGGACAAGCTTCCGTGGCACTCCCAGACCAGGAAGAAAGGTCTAGAGCTCTACTCCCGAAAATTAGCCAATGAAAATCATCTGGATCACAGCAGAACATTGCCCGACTCACTGGCCTTGGACCCATCATCAGCAGGAATCAATTGCCAGAGGTGGACATCATGTTTAGTAGTAACGCAGAGGGCCAGCAAAGGCCAAGGAGACCCTCAGGGAGGTGGCTGCCGCCATAACTGCAATAAAGGACTTCAGCATACTTGTACTCTGAAGGCAGCACAGGACTTGGTGACATTTCATTCTGTAGTATACAACACCTTCGTGAGGCAGAGTCAGTTCTGCTAAAGCTAGCAATGACAGCACTATGGTCTGGTCTACCTCTAGGTTCTGGAAGAATTTAGTGACAAAACATGCAACATCCATGCCCAGCGAGGCTTAAATCTTAGTGGGGAAGAGACAGATAAGACCAAGTTGTAAAAAATGTGCAAAATTTTTGGTTGGATGTAAGCAATAAAAAGTAATTAGAGAGTCAGAGGGAAGCAGTAGATAGTGAGAGGAGATTATACATTACACAGGATGGTCAAAGGTGTCTTTGAAAAGGTGACATGGTGTGAAGGTCTAAGGGGAGTGAAGTATAAGCAGTATGAGTGGGGGGCCAGTTAGCAAGAGCAGAGAGGAAACGAGGAGGAAGATGTGCCATGCCAGAGAAACAGAGCACAAAGGGCCTCAGTTCCTACTCTAAGAGACACTTGCCGCTGAAGCATTTTGAACAGAGAAGTGGCATAGCTTGCTCCATGTTAATAGGGTCACTGTGGCAAGGCAGAACAAAGGGTGATAGGTTAGGGGGTTAGTGCACACATCCAGGCGAGAGCTAGGTATCACTGTGGATGGGAGATGATGAGAAACAATAAGATTTTATGATATATTTAAAAGGAGGAGGTCAGGGATGCACCAGCAGATTGGGATGAGTTAACAGAAAAGAGGCATCAAGGACAAGCCATGGCCTGAGCAACTACAGGTTGCTTCACCATCTGGAAAAGCACAAAAGATTGTAGGAGAATTTGGTTTTGTTTGTTTATTTGGAGGGAGACAGGGGAGAGCAGAATTTTAGTTTGGATATATTAACTTTGAGTTGCCTCATGGATATGCAAACAGAAATGTCAGGAAGGCAGTACGACTCAAGGATGCGCAAGTCTAGAACCACGTGGTCTGGGATGAAGATATACACTTGTGGATCACTACTTCAAGGAAAAGAGTAAAAGCCATAAAATAAAATCATACCTCCTAAGATGCAAGTGTAGAACAGAAAGGAAGGAGTTTGGAGGACTGAGTACCGAAACCTGCCACAGTTCTGATGTTGGGAGCATGTCAGGGAACCAGAGAGGAGACAAAGAAGAACCATCAGTGAAACAGGAGGAGACTTCAGAGAGGATGATGCTCCAGAGGGCCCCTAACACAGTACTCAAAGAAGGAGCAAGGAAGGGTCTTTACCAGATGTTATTAGTAAAGACTAAGCCATTGGCTTAGTATTAAATAAGGCAAAAAGTTAAACACCAAGTCTATGAGTATTCCTATTTCTTGTATATGTGAAAAAGTTTAATTCATTATGAGAAAATAAGTAAATAAATGAAAAGAACCTCGCAGCATAACTGAATCAATATCTCTACCTAGCTACCTTACAGGCTCCAAGGTCTACATGACAAAGAAACATCATTTCTACAGGCTAGTATTCCACATCATAATGATGTTGGAAATCTGAAATGATAATTTTCTTTGACGTGAAGACAGTTTTGTGGCACTTCACCAAGGCCATTAGCTTATTTCCCATGAGCCCCTTAACAGCCTTCATTTTTAATGGAAAAAGCCTCCATTAAATAAAATTGCTCCGTTATGTCACACATGACTACTTCCATTGTCTACCAAAACACTGAGACCACGAGGTCCAGAAAAACAAGCTCAGAAAGGAAAGGAAATAACTGCATAAATCTGAATAAAGCATACCATACCGTAGTAATGAACAAACAAAACACACAATACTTGCACTTTGCACCATTAAATTAGCAAGAACTTTAATTTTCCAGGAGTGGAATGCCTAAATTACATGTTCTCAAATCTCTGGCAAAGAAAGAAAACGGAAAGGGAAGACAGATACTGCATACAAATATGTCAGATCTGGTTTGGTGAGGTGGTTTTCTAGTTCCATGGCTTCAGGTTATGTTCTGCAACACAGCAGAATCATCAATAAAGTTTTTACTTCACCACTTTGGAAAAAAACTGGAAAGAGCTGAATTTAAAAATATGTACAAATCCACAGATATTCCTTTAACTATACAGAAACTAACCTTCCATAGCTTTGCTTAATCACAAAAGAGGTTCTGACAAAGATTTTTCATGAAATCTGTTGAATTGAAATACAGTTCTAAGTCAGCATAGTTTTCCTGCTGTCTTCTGAATGATCCCGCTCTATAGTCTACCTATGAGCATAACAAAAAAAAAAAAAAAGAAAAGAAAAAGAAGCAAAGAAAAACAGCATACAGAAATCCATTTTTCCCTAATGCCAGCCAAGCCGTCGAGTCAGATCCACAGTGTGTGAGTTCAGATTTGGCAAGTACTGGAGCAAGTGCAGAATTCTGTTTCTCTGCTCCCTGTGTTGGGCAATGACCCCAGCCAGTGTAACCTACAGGACCAAGGGTTTAATGAGAGATCAAAGGGCTGAAGGTCTAAGGGTAGGTATCCCCGCACCTTGCGATTTTAAACAAACAGTAGACAGAAAGAGAATGGCTAAAACCAATTTAAGGATCTTATATTGCCAAGTGTATTTAACATGTTAATCAAAATGTTGGCTGAGGAGAGATACTTAAGAGGAATTCCATCTAGAAAAGGAATGTGCTTTATCTTCTTACTAGTCATGAACTTACCTGTCACTGAGCCACTTTTTTCTTGAGCTCAACCGTGTAAGCTACTGTGTTCAAAGGCATTAAATCTAAGGTACTCAAATTACCTTCTTAGGGTTCCACACAAGCGATGATCCAGATTTACTTTGGGACTATGAGCCAGAAAATTCTGAAAGCTTCTGAGTCTTTTTTATGTACATACATAAACAGACATACGTACATATATATTCAGATTTATATTTTTATGGAGTCCAGATGCAGAAAACCCTGATTAGAGCTAACTGAAGTTAAGACTTAAGGTGACTGAAAGCCTGTTAGTACTTATTGCTACTTTAAGCATTATTGTTGCAAGCGAGGAAATAAAGAACTTAAATTAGACTAGGTATCTCAGAATCTCTAGCCTGGTATTTGTACATGTGTGTATGCTTGTGCATACATGTAAAATAGGTAATGTGTTAAGAAATTGAGTGGATGGAAGGTGGTTGTATGTACTATCTTTTATATACCATTAAAGAAACAAAACCCTAATAAAAGATCCTTTGTAGCTGTTACGGATTGCACTGTGTTCTGCCAAAATATCTGTCAACTTCAGTAGGTCATGATCCCACTGTTGTATGACTGCCTACCATTTTGTCATCTGACATGATTTTCACATGTGTTGTAATCCTAGCACTATGATGTAATGAGATAGATTAGTGGCAGTTATATTGATGAGATCTACAAGATTACATACACACACTCACAGTGTCTTAAATCAACCTCTTTTAAGGTATAAAAATAGAAGCAAACAAAGACACATGGGGACTTCATACCACAAAGAAAGCAGTGCTGGGAGCAGACTGCGCCCTCTGGACCTGGGGTTCCTGCACTAAGATGCTCCCAGACCAAGGGAAAACTAATGACTCGTGAGGATCTTCTTCCAGAAAGACAGAGAAAGAAAGCTTTCCCTGGGATCCAGTGTCCTGAATTCAGACTTGTAGCTTACTGGACTGTGAGTGAATAAACTTCCCTCTGTTAAACACATCCTCTCGTGTTCTGTGCTATAGCAGCACTAGATGACTAGGATAGTAGCTTTCCACCACCTGTCTATTAGTTTGTCCTGTTGTGGTGACTTGCATGTTGTTATGATACTTGAAGCTATGCCACCAGTGTTTCAAAGACCAGCAAGGTCACCCATTGTGGATAGGTCTCGGTGATGCTTCCAGGCTAAGACAGATATGAGAGAAAGACTTGGTGATCTACTTCAGAATATTAGCCAGTGAAAACCTTATGGAGCAAGCAGCGCATAGTCAGACATATTTAGTAGCTCTACTTTGAGAAGATATTCTTTATATATGTGCTATAACCCTGAGAAAACTCTTATATCTAGCCTGCATACGTGTTTGCAGAGTTAAAAAATTACAACAATTTTCCTTATAAATGATGTCTGCAGTCTATGTAGAAGAGATAACAGATCCTCAGTATCAACAGGTTCACTGTTAATAGAAAAAATATTATTCTGAGATGGGATTATTTCTTCCTATTGCACTATTTCTCATACATTCAGTCTTTCATTCATTGTAATATAGGGTAATAATTGTCAAAATTCGTAGCAGGTAGGAATCAACATCACCATTAAGCTGTTTCTTTAATGGTGGTCAAACCAACATCCACCTTCCCAGGCCAAAAAAATCCATATTCACTATGTCAAGTCAATTCTGACTCACAGCAACCCTAAAGGACAGAGTAGAACTGCCCCACAGAGTTTCCAAGGAGAGTCTGGTGGATTCAAACTGCTGACCATTTCAGTTGGCAGCCACAGCACTTAACCACCATACCACCAGAGTTTCCTCCACCTTCCCAATTCTCCATTATTTCTGATGCCAGTTATCTTCCCATCCCCATCCTGACACCAGTCAGTCTTCCTACTGTAGTCTCTGCTTCTCTGCTGGGTCCATTAATCCGCCGCCACTCTCACAGATTCCACAGCACCATCACATCTTGAATAAAAACTAATAAAACAGGGAAGGATAAAAATAGAGAAGGAAGTAAAAGATGAGATACAATGGGATAAAGTAAGGAAGTGTCCCATCCTGAAGTTTCAATATGTCAAGGGGACCCACTTACTCTCACAAGAAATGACAATAACTTTCACCTACTGGAAACTTTTAACCAGGAAATATTCTGTGATGCCAGTCATTGGCCTCTATGCTGTCCACTACCAGGCTCTGTGCTGCTGACCACAGTGCTGTCAGGCTCTCTGTCATCAAGTTCTCTGCTGTTGAGCTCTCTGCCATCAGGATCTCTGCCATTTCTCTGCAGCACAGTCAGCTTCACTCAACACTGTTGACAACTACAAACTGGCCCAGCGCATTGCCAATGTATTTGCTCTCTCTTTCTGCCTTTTTTTTAGCTATCTGATTGTTTCAGTCCTGCATTACAAAATTCAAGCAAATAATTGTGAAAACATTAGCTGAAAAATAATCTACAGAAGCAGAGGCTTCAGAGACCACTGTGACAAAGAATGCAAACTTAACAAACAGTTTTGGAAGGTCCAAAAACAATCAAGGCTAGGACTAAGCAAAAACAATAACAACAATGAAACAACTAGAAAAACTCAGATTTTTAAACAGTAATTCTAAATATTTCAAAGCTGTCCATGGGTTGCCATGAGTCGGATCTGACTCGATGGCACTTGGCTGGCTTGGCCTTCAAAAATAAGGAGAAATTAAGACATTCCAGATAAACAAAAACCAGAGGATATGTGGCTTCTCTTAGTCATCTAACATTGCCATAACTGAAATACCACAAGTGGATCACTCAAACAAAGAGAAATTTTATTCAGACACAGTCTAGTAGGCTACAAGTCCAAATTCACGTCATTAGCTTCAGGGGAAGTCTTTCTCTGTTGGCTCTGGAGGAAGATCCTTGTTGTCAATCTTCCCTTTGACTGGGAGCTTCTGAGGCACAAAGATGCCCAATTCCTTTCCAAGTGACGTGCTCTCCTCCCAACACTGCTTTCTTGGTGGAATGTGGTCCCGAAGTCTCTGCTTGCTTCCCTTTGCTCTTTATCCCAAGAGATTACCTCCAGGCACAGTACAGGCTTACACACTGAGTTCTGCAGCACCAACGCAACTACCACCCATCCTCCCTCATTCACATCATAGAGGCAGGATTTACAACATGAAAGAACATTACATATACCAGGAACTGTGGCTCAGCCAAATTGTGACACATATTTGGGGGGTAACACAATACAACTCATGACAGAGCTTTATAAAGAGAATGTCTACATGCTACTGAAATTAAGCTAAAACAAAACAAACCCACCGCTGTCAAGTTAGTAGCAATTTAAACTAGACTGTATAAACTCAGTATGTTAGTTGTAAATCCCATGGTAACCACTAAGAATATTTCTACAAAATATACTCTAAAAGCATACTTACAGCAGGAAATCAGAATGATACAGTACAAAAATTCAACTAGTAATGAAGGCCTTGGGGGGGAAAAGATATAAGATAGATTGAAAACAAATACCAGAATTACAGACGCAAATCCTTCCTTATTTTTAATTATCATAAATGTAAATGAATTTAAAACTCCAATTAAAAAGATGAATTCAAAGATGGATTTTAAAAAATGATCCATCTGTATACTGTCAACAAGCGACTTAGTTTAGATCCAAATACACCATAGATTAAAGTGAAAGAGTGGAAATAGATATTTCCAGTGAGAACCAAAATAAAACTGGAGTGGCTATAGTAGCATTAGTCAAAATAGACATTAATTTAAAAAAAGTAAGTGACAGAAAGTCACTATATATTGAAAAAAAAGAGTCAACTTGACAAAAAAATATAATCATTATGGACATATAAATACTTAACAACAGGCCCCCCAAATACATGAAGCAAAAATAACAGAACTGAAGAGACAACTTGACAGCCCTAGAATTATAGCTGCAGATTTCAACACCCTTTGCTTTATAATAGAACAACTACATGGAAGGTGAATAAGGACAGACTATAAATAACATGATAAAACAATTACACTTACAACAGTTCCAAAATATACAAGTGCACACGGAACCATTGTCCAGGATGAATCACATGCTGCGATTTAAAACAAATCCCCAAAACTTTAAAAGATTGAAGTTTATACAAAGTATCTTCTCTGATCACAATGAATAAAACTAGAAATCAACAACAGAAAAAACTCCAAATTTACAAATACGAAGTCTGACAATTAAGTTCACAAGCTTAATTGTTCTAAGTGCTACATACCACTTTGCTGACTACCACTATGGTCACTTTTGAAGTACTGCCCTCAGGAAGCTATACACCAACACCAGCACCTAGTCCACTCTTCAAAACAATATTGCAACTCTTTCTGGAATGGCCATTGTGCATGATAGCATGATGGCAAGTTTGCAAACTTAATTGAATAGTTTCTTGTGAGGGAGTTTTTAGCCAGTAAATAAATAAATGTATTGGAACACCCTCCCTACCCACTTGATCTAGCTCCCAATGACTTTTTTCTTTATCCAAAGGTAAAGGAAATACTGAAAATTAGACATTTTGATGATGTTGGGGACATGAAGAATAATACCATGACAGCTCTGATGGCCATTTCAGAAAAGGAGTACCAAAATTGCTATGAAGACTGGACGAGGTACTGGCATCAGTGAGCTGCTTCCCAAGGGGAGTACTTCAAAGGTAGCTGTAGTGATATTCAGCAGCCAGGTATGTATGTCCACTCTTCGGACTCAAATGGATTAGATTTGGCGATGCAGAGGACCATATATTGGATGCATTTTGTGGTTCTGTGCATCTATACGGTATCATCCTGCTGACCTCCGGCTGGAGGAAGGAGAGTGGATGGAGAGGAGGGGAAAGGAAACTGTTGGGAGAATGAGACACGTACGGAGCAGAGAGGAATAGTGTGGCATCACCGGGCAGGGAGAGCAGTGGAAGATGCATATAGGCGGGCATGTAAATTTATATGGGAATGTACATTTTCACTCAGTCATGATAAAAACAAAAATTCTCTTCTTAATAAAAAAAAAGAAGACATATGAAAAATGTTGAGATACAGTGAAAAATCTCAAATCAGTAACCTCATTCTACAACTTAGGGTACTAGAAAAAGATGACTAAGTAAAACTCACAGTATCAGAAGGAGAGAAAGAACAAAGATTATAGCATACATAAATAAACTGCAGAAAAACAAAAGAGAATCAACAAAACTAAAAATAAATTCTTTGAAAGGATCCTCAAAATAAACACACCTTTAACTGCACTAAGAAAAACAAGACTAAAATTGCTAAAATCAGATATGAAAGTGGGGACATTAAAACTGATCCACTACCTTAAAAGCTGCCAAGCTGCCATCTGAGGGTACAGCAAATGGTCTCAACTCAGCAGGAATGGATGATCACCAAGGTCCATAACGACATGGGAGAAAGAGAATAAGAAGACAGAGAGACCCACGTGAGTGGATGTCTACATTGACTTGTGACTGGAAGAACCAGATGATGCCCAGCTACCATCAGTCACAGCCATGATGGAGCTCACAGAGTTGAGTCTCACTGGCAACACAAATATAAATAGGGGTGCACCCTGAGATCTCCACTAAAAGACTGCAGTTGATGGTCCAGGGGCTTCGCAGTTCTCCTGGGAGCAGGGCCCCTAGCCCTGATACTGCCCCTGTCTGTAAATCATACTGAAGGTCAACTTTTCAGACAGCAATGGATTGGACTTGGTGATGCAGAGTGACCATATTGTGTGGGCACTTTATGGTTCTAGGCACCTATAGGAGGTCATCCTGTTGAACTCATACTGGAGGAAGGGGAATGGGTCGAGAGGAGAAGACAGGAGACTGTTGGGAAGATAAGACATATATGGAGCGGAGAAGAAGAATGCGCTGTCACCATGCACGGAGAGCAGTGGAAGTTCCATGTAGGTCAGCATGTGAATTTATACGAGAATGTACATTTTCATTCAATCATAATTAAAAAAAAAAAAAACCTAACTAAAAAAAGAAAACTGATCCCCTACAGAAATAAAAAGAGTCATACAACAATCCTATGAATAACTGTATGTCAACAAATTACATAATTGAAAGGAGTCCTGGGAACACAAGGGTTAAGCACCAAGCTGCTAACCAAAAGGTTGGCAGTTCTAACCTACCCACTGGCTCACATAAAGATTATAACCTAGAAGACCCTATGGCACAGTTCTGCTTTGTCACACTGGCTTCTTGTGAGTTGGAAATCAACAACACCTAGCAACAACAACAGATCATTTCCTAAAACTATTGAAATTAACAAAAACAACTCAAGAAGGATTAGAAAGTCATAAAAGGTCTGCAACAAGTTGAGAGAATGAATCACATAATCAATAATTTCCCAACAAAGAAAATTCCAAGACCACGTATCTTCATTGTTTAATTATGCTAAATATTTAAAGAAGAATGGACATCAATCCTTCTCAAACTTTTCCAAAAAGTAGAATAGGATGGAATATTTACTCATTCCATGAGGCCAGCATTGTCCTAATACCAAAGCTGGACAAAGATATCACAGGAAAGGAATATTACAGATCAATATCCCTATGAATACAGATGTAAAAGTCTTCAGACAATACTATACAAAATCACATTAATGAAAAAATAATAATACCAGCAGACAATGGCCAGTGAGATTTACACTAAGAATGTAAGGATAGTTGAACACAAGAAAAATCTATCAATATGCTACAACAAAGGGAAAAAAATCATGATCTTCTCAACCAAGACAGAAAAGGCATTTGATAAAATCCAACAACTTTTCATGATTAAAAATGTCAGCAAATTAGAATAAGAACAGAATTTCTTCCTAATAAAGGATATTTACCAAAAACTCACAGTTAATATCATGGTGAAAGACTAAAAGCTTTTTCCCCAAGATCAAGAACAAGACAAGGAGGCTCACTGTTACCGCTGCTATTGGATGGGATAGTGAAAGTCCTAGCCATAACAGCTAGGTAAGAAAAAAAGTTTAGAAACACCCAGATTGGAAAGGACAAAACAAAAGCACCTCTTTTGCACGTGACATGATCCTATGTAAATATGCAAAATCTCAAATAATGCACACACATACAAATAAAGCCAACTAGAGCTAAAAACCCCCACTTGTCTGTCAGTTTCTTTTACTGTGAGGGCTTGCATGTTGCTATGATGTTAGAAACTATGCCACCGGTATTTAGATACTAGGAGGGTCATCCATTGTGGGCAGATTTCAGCTGAGCTTCTAGACTAAAACAGAGTAGGAAAAAGGACCCGGAAGTCTACACCAATGAAACCTTGCGAATAGTAGTGGAACATTTTCAGATATACTGCTGGAAAATGAGCCCCCCAGGTTGGAAGGCACTCAGGAGACAACTGGGGACGAGCTGCCTCCTCAAAGTACAGTCAACCTTAATGACATGGATGAAGTAAAGCCTTCAGGATCTTCATTTGCTGATGTGGCATGACTCAAAATGAGAAGAAATAACCCCAAACACCCATTAATAATTGGGACACAGAATGTACAAAGCATGAAACTAGGAAAATTGGAAATCGCCCAAAATGAAATGGAATGCATTAACATAGATATCCTAGGCATTAGTGAGCTGAAATGTATGAAAATTGGCCATTTTGAATCAGAAAATCACATGGTCTACTTATCCAGGAACTTGAAGAAGAATAGTATTGCATTCATTGTCAAATAGAACATTTCAAGATCTATCCTGAAGTACAATGCTGTCAGTGATAGAATAATATCCATACGCCTACAAGGATGGCCAGTTAGTGTGACTATTATTGAAATTTAGACACCAACCACTAAGCCCAGAGATGAAGAAATTGAAGACTTCTACCAGATTCTGCAGTCCAAAATTGATCAAACATGCAATCAGGATACATTGATAATCACTGGTGATTGGAATGCAAAAGTTGGAAATAGAGAAGAAGGATCCATAGTTGGAAAATATTACGTTGGTGATAGAAATGATGTCAGAGGTTGCATGATAGAATCTTGCAAGACTAATGACTTTTTCATTGCAAATACCTTTTTTAACCAACAAAACCGGTGACTGTACACATGGACTTCTCCATATGGAATGCACAAGAATCAAATCATCTACATCTGTGGAAAAAAAAATAGAAAAGCTCTATATCTGCAGTTAGAACACAAACAAATGCTAACTATGGCACAGACCATCAACTGCTCATACACAAATTTGGATTGAAACTGAAGAAAATTAGAACAAGTCCATGAGAGCCAAAGTATGACCTTGAGTATATCCCACTTGAGTTTAGAGACTATCTCAAGAACAGATTTGATGTGTTGAACACTAATGACTGAAGACTAGAGAAACTGTGGTATGACATCAAAGACCTCATCCATAAAGAAAGCAAGAGGTCATTAAAAAGACAGGAAAGAAAGAAAAGGTCAAATTGGATGTTAGAAGAGACTCTGAAACTTGCTCTCAAACATCTAGTAGCTAAAGCAAAGCAAATGAATGACAAAGTGAAAGAACTGAAAAGAAGACTTCAAAGGGAAGCTTGAGAAGACAGATGAAGTATTGTAAGGACACGTGCAAAGACCTCAAAAAAGAAAACTGAAAAGGAAGAACACCTGCTACATTTCTAAAGCTGAAAGAACTGAAGAAAAAATTCAAGCCTCAAGTTTCAATACCAAAAGATTCTACAGGGAAAATATTAACCAACTCAGGGAGCATCAAAAGAAGATGGAAGGAATACACAGGTATTACACCAGAAAGAACTGGTCTGTGTTCAGCCATTTGCAGAGGTTGCATATGATCAAGAACCAACGGTACTGAAGGAAGAAGCTGAATCTGCATTAAAGACACTGCCAAAAACCAAGACTCTAGGAATTGATGGAATATCTACTGGAAGATTTCAACAGATGCAGCACTGGAAGTGTTCACTTGTCTATGCCAAGAAAATTGGAGGATGACTACCTGGCCAACTGGCTTGAAGAGATCCTATTTATGCCTATTCCCAGTGATCCAACCGAATGCAGAAATTATCAAATAATATCATTAATTGCACACGGAAATAAAATTTGACTCAAGATAATTAAAAAATGACTGCAACTTTGTATTGACAAGTAACTGCCAGAAATTCAAGCTGGATTCAGAAGAGGACGTGGAACAAAGGATACCATTACTGAAGCCAGATGGATCTTGGCGGAAAGCAGAGAATACCAGAAAGATGTATACCTGTGTTTCATTGACTATGCAAAGGCATTCAACTGTGTGGATTATAACAATTATAACAAATTACAGCTAACACTGCCAAGAACGGGAATTGCAGAACTCTTAATTGTGATTTTAAGGCATCTGTACGTGGATCAAGAGGCAGTCTTGTGAAAAGAACAAGGGTATACTGCATGGTTTAAATTCAGGAAAGGTCTACCTCAGGGCTTTATCCCTTTATCATACCTTTTTGATCTGTATGCTAAGCAAATAATCTGAGAAGTTGGACTATATGAAGGAGAACAAGGCATCAGAATAGCAGGAAGACTCATCAGCAACCTGCATTATGCAGACGACACTAACCTTGGTTGCTGGAAGTGAACAGGATTTGAAACACTGATGAAGATCAAAGACCACAGCCTTGAGTACAGATTGCACTTCAATCTCAAAAAAAATACAAATCCTCATAACTAGACCAGTAAGCAACTGTATGATAAATGGACAAAGAACTGAGGTTGTCAATGATTTAATGGTACTTGGATCCACAATCAACATCCATGGTAGCTGTAGTCAAGAAATCAAAATACACACTGCATTAGGAAAATCTGATGCAAAGGATCTCTTTAAAGTACTGAAAGGTAAAAGCATTACCTTGAAGACTGAGGTGTGTCTGACCCAAGCTGTGTTATTTTCAATTGCATTATATGCATGCCAAAATTGGACTATAAATAATGAAGAGAGAAAAACTGACACCTTTGAATTGTGGTATTGAAGAATATTGAGTGTACCATGGACTGCCAAAAGAGCAAACAGATCTGCTCTGAAAGAAGTACAACCAGAGCGTTCCTTGGAAACAAAGATGGTGAGACTGCATCTTACACACTTAAGACATGCTGTCAGAGGGATCAGTCCCTGCAGAAGGGTATCATGATTGGTAGAGTGAAGATCAATGAAGAAGAGGAAGACCCTCAACAAGATGGATTGACACAGTGACTACAACAATGGGATTAAGCATAATAATGACTGTGGACATGGCGCAAGACCAGGAAGTGTTTCATTCTTTTGTGCACAGGGTCACTGTGAATTGGAACTAGCTCAACAGCACGTAGCAGCAACAGAGCTAGTAAATAAATTCAGCAAAATCATAGAATGTAGATAAACACACAAAAATCAATTGTGTTCCTATACATGAGCAATAAACAAACAAACAAAAAAACAAGAAAGCAATTTTAAAAGAATAAAATACCTAGGAGTAAATCTGAAAAAGGAAATGAAAGACACACACAGAAACTATAAAAAGTGCCAAAACAGACAAGTAAGATCACATATTGCTATGATTCCTTTTACATAAAATATCAAAAATTGGTAAATACATAGAGACTTCAGGAACTGAGGAAGAGAAGAATGGAGATTAACTATATAAAAATGTTTTCAGTCTAAACAGTGATGGTAGTTGTACAGTATTGTTAATGGGCCAAATGTCACTGAACTGTTTACTTTAAAATGATAAATTTTATTCTATGTGAAGTTCCCCTCAATAAAAAAAAAAGAAAACAAATTACTATGTAATCCACAAAAATATTAGAACTAATAAACAAGTTCAGAAGGGTTGCAGGACACGAGAGCAAGAAACAAAATTCAATCATGTTGTGCAGTAAATAACTTAATTGGCCTTTCTAGCCATCATCTTTGTGACTCACACAAAAAGACTAAGTGAGACTATGCAAATGAGGTACACAGATCCCATGATGACTGGGATCATGTGTCAATTTGGCTAAGCTATGATTCCCAGTATTGTGTCACCTTCCATTTTATGCATTGTTGGTCCTGAACTCTACATGTTGATGAGGTAGGATTGGTATAAGATTTGTCTTGGGTTGCAGCCTTGCAGGAGGGTGTGATTTAAGCACCACCCTTACCAGAGGTACGCCCTTCCCTGAGGTGTGATGTGTATCTAAAATACATGTGTGTGCCCTGGCAAGGCTTTCTCTCTCTGTATCTGGATCCCACATCCAATCTGTGATCAACTGACCTCCCCAGAGGGCTACCAGCTGACCTGCCAATTCTGAAAGTCCATGAATTCTACAGTCCCCACAGGCCAGCAGCCTATTGTGTGATCTGATTTGCCAGCTTCTGTAGCCTTGTAATCCAGCAGCCCATGGTCTGAAATGCCAGTTTGGGTTCAGTCAACTGTTGCAGGCTTGTGGGTCAGAAGAAGCCTTCACCTGACCCACAAATTTGGAACCTTCCAGCCTCCACAACCAACTGAACCATTTCATTTTTACAGTTCCTAAGCTCTGTGAGATCTTTCAGCCACTTAGGGAACATAATGATGGGAGGGAGAGTACTAAGGGGAGAGAGACAGCAGTTGATGTTAGAAATGATGGAGTGGCCCAGATGCCCAACAATAGAAGAATGGATAGGTAAACTATGGTACATATACTCAATGGAGCACTACGCAATGATAAACAATAACGATGATTCCAGGAAACATCTCCTAACCTGGTTTCAACTGGAAGACATTATGTTGAATGAAAGTAGTCAGTGACAAAAGGACAAATACTGTATGAGGCCTCTAGGATAAGATCTCAAAAACAGACTTGTGTGTAGAAGAAAAGACCCTTTGACATCTGCAAGGGAGGGGAGAGAAGGAGGGTGAGGGGGGGAGGGTTTAGTTTAGATAGTTACTAGAAATCAAGTTGAGAGAAAGTGGTGATAGCACACATTAGAAACAAGAACAACATTAAGTGGACTTCAGCATAACTTGAGTACTCCTTCCATCTTAACTCAATACTGCAAGGATAGAGTAGTAGCTGGGGCAGGGGGCAGGGGACCACGCTCTTAGGCGAATTCCAGGCCAAGTGGCCGAACTAGCGTTTTGCGAAGAGAGCTCTCTGCACCCCACATTGGTGAGTGGCGTCTGGGGTCTTAAAAGCTGCCAAGCTGCCATCCGAGGACACAGCAAATGGTCCCAACTCAGCAGGAACGGATGCTCACCGAGGACCAAAATGACATGCGGTAAAGACAACTGAGAAGTCAGAGAGACCCACAAGAGTGGGTGCCTACATCGACTTGGGACCAGAAGAACCGGATGGTGCCTGGCCACCACCAGTGATAGCCATGATGGAGCTCACAGAGAGGAGTCTCACTGGCAACACAAGAATAAAAAGGGGTGCATCATGAGATCTCCACTAAAAGACCTCAACTAATGGTCCAGCAGTTTCGGGGTTCCCCTGAGAGCATGGCCCCCGACCCTGATGCTGCCCTTTCCCATAAATTATAACAAAGGTCCACTCTTTGGACAGGAATGGATTGGACTTGGCAATGCAGAGTGACCACATATTGGAAGCACTTTATGGTTCTATACATCTATAGGATGTCATCTTGCTGACCTCTGGCTGGAGGAAGGGCAGTGGACGGAGAGGAGGGGAAAGGAAGCTGTTGGGAGGATGAGACATGTATGGAGCAGAGAGGAATAGTGTGCAGTCACCGGACAGGGAGAGCAGTGGAAGCTGCATATAGGTGGGCATGTAAATGTATACGTGAATGTACATTTTCACTCAGTCATGTTAAATAAAAATTAAAAACAAAAAAAGAAATGATGGAGTGGTACATCAGCTGGGTAAGGTTGGACACCTGAGACATCTTTAACCTCTACCTTACGGAAACAAGCTTTGTGTTGATCCTTAGGAAAGAAATTATTTGTTTAATGTAATCCTACACATTAGTAGTGAACAATCAAATTTGGGAAATGATTCTATTTTCAAAAGCATCAAGATGCATAGGATACTTAGGAATAAATTTAACAAAATAAGTGCAAGATTTACATTGAAAATTGCAATGTTGAAAGAAATTAAAGATCTTTACAAATGGAACATTTAATAGTGTTGAGTGTAATGTTCTCCACAATGAGTTACTGATTCAACATGTTTGCCTTATAATCCAACTTCCTTTTTTTCTCAGGTACAGAGAAACTGGCTCTAAAATACATATGGAATGCAAGAAAAGTCAGAATAACCAAAACAATTTTGAAAAAGAATAAATGCAAAGGATTTATACTTCCTGATCTCACACATAGATACATACTTACGGCAGTAAAGACAATGTGGTAGGGGCATAAGGACGTATGTTAATAGAATGTAATGAAATCCAGAAATAAACCCTCACTATTATGTCTAATGGCTGGCTTATTATGTCTAAATGATTTTCAAGAGGATGACAACACAATTCAACTGTGAAAGAAGTCTTTCAAGAAAAAAAATCTCTACAGTCAAAATATACACAACAAATTATACACCAATTCAACAATTTCTACCCATGTAATTCAGAGTCATGCATTATTGATTACATCCTTCCAGATGTGCAAGCATTCTAGCCATCCTTTTCCAAGTTATTCCACAGCTATTAATATACATTTAATGTACCCCAAGCAAAAGCTCCTTCTTTCCCCATCCCTCCCAACCCTGGTGACCACTAATAACTTTTAGTTTCTATATTTTTGCTTATTGTATATAAGTGAAATCATACAGTTCCCCTTTTGTGACTGATGTACTTTTACATAACACAGTGTTGTATAGTTTCATCCATGTTGTGCATCAGGACTTCATTTCACTTTAAGGCTGAGTAATATTTCACTCACCACTTGTCAGTCAGTTTGTCATACTGTGAGAACTTCTGTGTTGCTATGACGCTGGAAGATATGCCACCAGTATTCAGACACAGCAGGGTCATTCATAACAGACAAATTTCAGCCAAGCTTCCAGACTAAGACAGACTAGGAAGAAGGACTCAGAGACTACTTCTGAAAAGAAGTAGCCGGTGCAAACCTAATGAACAGTGGCAGAACATTGTCTGATACAGTGCCAAAAGATGAGCCCCCAGGTTAGAAGCTACTCAGAAAACAATTGGGGAAGAGCTGCCTTCTCAGAGTAGAGTCAACCTTGATAATGTGGATAAAGTCAAGCTTTGGGGATCTTCATTTGCTTTGATAAAGAAATTGATGATTTTTACTAGCTTCTGTAGTCTGAAATTGATCATAAATGTAATCAAAATGCACTGATAATTACTGGTGATCAGAATGCAGAAGCTGAAAAAGAGAAGGATCACTAGTTGGAAAACATGGCCTTGGTGACAGAAACAATGCTTCAGATTGCATGAGAGAATTTCACAATATCAATGATTTTCTTCATTGAAAGTACTTTTTTTTTTACCAACATAAATGGTGACCATACAAATGGATCTCACCAAATGGAATACACAGGAATCAAATTAACCACATTTGTGGAAAGACATGATGGAGAACGTCAGTACCATCAGCCAGAACAAGATCAGGAGATGATTGTGGAACAGACCATTAGTTGCTCATATGCAGATTCAAGTTTAAAGTGAAGAAAATTAAAACAAGTCTACAAGAGTCAAAGTATGACCTTGAGAATATCCCGTCTGTATTCGGAGACCATCTCAAGATTAGTCTTGATGCATTGAAAGCTAATGATCATAATGAGCTTTGAAATGACATCAAAGGCATCATACATGAAGAAAACAAGAGATCATTAAAAAGACAGGAAAGAAAGACCAAAACAAAGAGACTCTGAAACGTGCCTCTGAACATCAAGTGGCTAAAGCAAAAAGAAAAAAAGGACAATGTAAAAGAACAGAAGATTTCCAAGGGTGGCTTGAGAAGGCAAAGTAAGGGATTATAATGACATCTACAAAGATCTGTAGATAGAAAACCTAAAGAGAAGAACAAACTTCGTGTTTACCAAGGTGAAAGAATTAAAGAAAAAATTCAAGCCTCAAGTTGCAGTACTGAAGGATGCAATGTGGTTAGTAATAAATGACTCATGAAACAACAAGAGAAAATACAAAGAATACTCAAAACAGAAAAGGCATTCAACAAGTCCAAAACTCATTACTGAAAAAAACTCTCAACAAATTGGCATAGAAGAAAATTTCTCATCTAATAAAAGGTATTAACACAAAAACAATGACCAACATCACTCTTACTACAGAGAGGCTAGAAACATTCCCCTTGAGAACAAGATCAAGACGAGGATATCCTTTATCACCACTCCTATTTAACATCATTCTGAAAGTCCTAGATAAAGCAATAAGGCAAGAAAAAGAAACACAGTGTATCTGAACTAGTAATGAAGAAGTTAAACTGTCTCTATTTGCAGAAGATGTGATAGAAAATCCAAAAGATTCTACAAGAAAACTATTGGAATTAATAGAAAGAATTAATAGAACAGATAGAAAGATTCAGCAAAGTACCTGGATACAAAATAAACAGACAAAAATCATTTCGACTTCTATACATCAATAAAAAGAATGATGAAAAGGAAAGCAAGAAAACAATACCATTTATAACAGGCTCTTAAAAAAAATAAAACAGGAATAAATCTGGCTAAGAGGTAAAAGACCCATACCAAAAAAGAAAAAAAAAAAAAAACCCTACAAAACATTGTGGCAAGAAACCACAAGAGAGCCACATAAATGGAAAAATATACCATGTTCACCGATAGGTAGACTCGACATTGTGAAAATGACAATTCCCCCCAAAGCAATTTATAAATACAATGCACTCCCAATCAAAATACTAACAACATTCTTTAAAAAAAAAAAACTTACCGTTAAATTCATATGAACAGGAAAGAAGCACTGGACAAGTAAAGCACTACTGAAGATGAAGAAAGTGAGAGAACTCACACTACTTGACCTCAGCTATGGTAGTCAAACTAGTCTGGGTACTGTACTGGTACAATGACAGATACTTTGACCAGAGAACAGAATCTAGGACCCAGATGCAAAGCCATTCACCTGGTCACCTGACCTTCCATAAGGGCCCAAGCCCAAGGGGAAAACACAGTCTTTTTAACAAATAGTGCTGGCAAGACGGGATACTCATCTGCAAAAAAAAAAAGAAAGAAAGAAACAGGACCCATGACTCACACCATACACAAAAACTAATTCAAAATGGATCAAATACATAAATATAAAGCCAAAAGCTACAGAGTTCATAGAAAAAAAGATGGGATTAAAGCTATAAGCCCTAATACCTGACATTAACAGGATACAAAGTTTGGCCAACTACACACAAACTGCAAGATAAACTAAATAACTGAGATCGTCTAAAACTTAAACCCTTATGCTCATCAAAACACTTTGCCAAGAGTAAAAAGAGAATCTACAGAGTTGGAGGAGGGGGGAATTCGCTATGACAAATCAGACAAAATCCTGCTCTCTAAAATCTACATGAAAATCTGACATCTCTATGATACCAACATCTCTATGATAAAGAGACAATCTGATTTAAAAAATGGCCAAGAGAATGAACAGATTATTCACCAAGAAAGACATTCAAGCAGCCAACAGCTACATGAGCAAATGTTCATAATTACTAGACATTAGAGAAATGCAAATCAAAGCCACAATGAGGTACCATTTCAGCCTAGCATTACTTGTGTGAATCACCAAAATAGGAAATAACAAATGCTGGGAAGGCTGCAGGGAGATTGGAACTCCTATGCACAGCTGGTGGGAATGTAAAATGACACAAACATTTTGAAAAACAATATAGTGTTTCCTTAGGAAGCTAGACTTAGAAATACCATATGACCCAACAATCCCACTCCTAGGAACATATCTTAGAGAAGTGAGAGTTGCCTCATAAATAGACATATGCATTTTCATGTTCATTGCAGCATTGCTCACAATAGCTGAAAGTTGGAAACAACCTAGATGTTGATCAACAGACGAAACAGATAAACTATGGTACATATATACAATGGATTGTTATACAACAGTAAAAAATAAGGATGAATTTGCAAAGCATCTCATAACATGGAGGAAATCGGAGAGCATTGTGCTGAGTGAAATAAGTCAATCACAAAAGAGCATACTGTAAGAGACTACTACTACGAAAATCATGAAAAGGTGCAAATAAAATGAAACAATCTTTAATAGTTACCAGAGTGGGGAGGGGTGGGAAGGGGAAAACACTAAAAAAATAGATAAGCAGTAAATTTGAAGAAAGGAAAGACAGTGCACAACACTGCAGAAGCCAGCAAAACTTGTAAATTAAAGTCATGAAAGTTTCATTGACATATCCAAACTCCCTGAAAGACAGCTGCTGGGCTGAATGCTGTGAGGACCGTGGTCTCTGGCATAACTCAGTTGGCATAACATAGCTTATAAAGAAAATGTTCTACATTTTGCTTCGGTGAGTAGTGCCTGTGCAAGGGAAATGAACAGACTGTTCACAAAACCAGACATTCAAGCGGCCAACAGATAGATGAGGAAATGCTCACAATCACTAGATGTTAGAGAAATGCAAACCAAAACTACAATGAGATACCATTTCAGCCTGGCATTACTGGTATGAATCACCAAAGCAGGAAATAACTAATGTTGGAGAGGCTGCAGCAAAATTAGAACTCTTAGGCACTTATAGCCTTTTAAGAATGTTTAGGATACTCTAGGGTTCTCACCTCTTCAAGAGCAGGGAATAACGAAGAAAACTAAGGAAGCAAGGGGAGGACTAATCTGAAGGACTAACAGATCACATCTTCAACAGCCCCCACCAAACTGAATCCAGTATAACTAAGTGGTACCCGGCTACCACCACTCACTACTCTGACTGGGATCATAACGGAGGCTCATGAACAGACTTGGTGAAAAATATAGAACAAACTCTAACTCTAAGACATGTATGTGGAAGTGCCTACGTCTAAGCAGCCTGACAGAGACTAGAGAAACCCTGAAAGTACAAGCCCCCGATGTCCTATCAACTTGGTAATGAAGTGACTCCTGAGGTTCACCCTTCAACCAAAGATGGGTCAGGCCCATAAAAATGAAACTAGCCTTAAGGAGCAAGCCATCCCAGGGGCAACGACTACAAGGCAGGAGGGGACAAGAAAGTTAGTAAAAGGGAACCCAGGGCTGACAAGGGAGAGGTTAACCTGTTGTGGGGCTATTAATCAATGTCATGAAATGATATCTGTACGTGTTGTTTGAGAAGAAACCAGTTTGCTCTGAAAACCTTTATCTGAAGTACAATAATAAATAAATAAAAGAACTTTAAAAAGAAGATGGAAGGAAGGAACAGAGTTACTAAACCAAAAAGAACTGATCAACATTCAGCTATTTCAAAAGGCAGCATTTGATTGGGAACCAACAATAGTGAAGGAAATTCCAAGCCACACCGAAGGCCCTGGTGACAAAGAAGGCTCCAGGAATGGATGGAATGTCAACTGAGATGTTTCAACAAATGGTCGCAGTGCTGGAACTGCTCTCTTGTTTATGTAAAGAAATTTGAAGACACTTACCTGGCATTTGACTGCAGAATAGAACTGCAAGAAATTCAAGCTGGATTTGGAAGATGCAGAACCATGGATACAATCGCTGATACCAGGTGGATCCTGGCTGAAGGCAGAGAATATCAGCAAGATGTTTACCTGTGCTTCACTGAGTGTGCTAAGTACAGCATTCAACAGTGTGGATCATAACAAATTATGGATAACATCAAAGAGAACGGGAATTTCAGAATACTTCATTGTGCTCATGAGGAAATTTTACATATATGAGAGGCAGAACAAGAGGATACTATGTGGTTCAGGGTCAGGAAAGGTGTGCATCAGAGTTGTATCCCTTCACCACACCTGTTCAGTCTGTACACTGAACAAATAATCTGAGAAGCTGGGCTGTATGAAGAAGAATGGGCATTAGGACTGAAGGAAAACTCTTTAACAACCTGCGTTATACAGACGAAATAACCACGTGTGCTGAAAGCGAAGCACTTACTGATGAAGATCAAAGACTACAGCCTTCAGTATGGATTCAACATATAATAAAATCAAAATCCTCACAACTGGATTTAAGCAACATCATGAGAAATGCAGAAAACATTGAGGTTGTCAAAGATTTCATTTTCCTTGGTTCCACAAGCAACACTCATGAAAGTAGTAGTCAAGAAATCAAAAGACACACGGCTTCGTGAAAATATGTTGCAAAGGACCTCCTTAAAGTGCTGAAAAGCGAATGTGTCTCCTTGAAGACTAAGATAATCCTGACCCAAGCCATGGTATTTTCAAGCTCATCATGTATAAGTAAAAGCTAGATGATGAATAAGAAAGACAGAAAAAGAATTGAAGCCTTTAAACTGTCATATTGCAAAGAATATTGAGTATACCAACAGACTGCTAGAAGGACCAAAAAAAAATCTATCTTTGAAGAAGTGCAACCAGAATGCTCCTTAGAAGCAAGAATGGCGAGACTACATCTTATATACTTTGGACAAGTCGGGAGGGATCATTTCTTGGAGGAGGACTTCATACTTGGTAAAGCAGAGAGTCAGCAAAAAAGAGGAAGACACTCAATAAAATGAATTGATGCTATGGTTGCAACAAGCAGGCTCAAGCATAACAATTACTGTAAGCATGATTCAGGACAGCTCAGTGGTTCATTCTGTGCTATACAGGGTTGCTATGAGTCTAAAATGACTCGATGGCACCTGCCAACACTGTTCGACTGTATGTATGCACCATCTTTTTTTTTAAATGATTGAATGAAAATGTACACGCCCATATAAATTTGCATGCTCACCTATATGCAGCTCCCACTGCTCTCCCTGCCCAGTGACAGCACACTCTTCCTCTCTGCTCCCTACATGTCTTATCTTCCCAACAATCTCCTATCCCCTCCTCTCCACCCACTCCCCCGCCTCCAATAAGAGGTCAGCTGGATGACATCCTATAGATGCATAGAACCATAAAGTGCACACATGATATGGTCACTCTATGTCACCAAGTCCAATCCACTCCTGTCCAAAGAGTTGACTTCCACTATGATTTATGGACAGGAGCAGCATCAGGGCCAGGGGCTACACTCCCAGGGTAACTCAGAGCCCCCTGAACCATCAACTGCGGTCTTTTAGTGGAGGTATCAGGGTTCACCCCTTTTAATTCTTGAATTGCCAGTGAAACTCAACTTTGGGAACTTCATCATGGCTATCACTGGTGGTGGCCGGGCACCATCTGATTCTTCCAGTCACAAGTCGATGTATTCAGCCACTCATGTGGGTCTCTCTGTCTTCTGTGTTCTCTTTTCCCGTGTCATTTTAGTAACTGATGATCATCCATTCCTGCTGAGTTGGGACCATTTGCTTTACCCTCAGACGGCAGCTTTTAAGACCCCAGACACCACTCACCAATGTGGGGTGCAGAACGATGTCTTAGCAAAATGCTAGTTGTACATGCACCACTTTTTGAATCCATTTCAGTTAAGGGACACTTCAGTTGTTTCCACTCTTTGTCAATTTTGAATAATTCTGCAACCAATATTGGTGTACATAAGTCTTTTCACATGGCACATTTCAGGTCTTTTGGATGTATACCTAACAGTGCAACAACTGATGATACAGCAGCTCTAAGCTCAACTTTTGAGAAACCACTAAACTTTTGCACAAATGTTTCCATCAGCAGTAAATGAGGATTCTTGTTTCTCCAAAACCTCACCAATACCTAATGTTCTGGCTTTCCTCAATTATTGCCATTCTAATGGGGGTGAGATGGTATGTCTTGTGATTCTGATTTGCATCTCCCTAAGGTTTCATGACTCTTAGCATCTTTTCATCAGCTTCTTGGTCATTTGAGGATAATCTTTAGTAATATGCCCATTCAAATCCTTTACCCATATTTTGTTTACGTTGTCTTTCGGTTGTTAACTTGTATAAGTACTTTACATATTTTTGATATTAGAACTGTTGTTGTATATATGGTTCCTAATAATTGTCACCAGTCTCTAGATTGTCTCTTCAATTTTTTGATAAAGTGCTTTAATATACAAAATATTTTTCTGCAGCTCCATTTATCTATTTTTTTTCTTCTGCTGGTCATTCTTCTACTGTCATATCTGATAGCCCATCATAAAAAAGCAAGTCGTTTCCTATCTCTTCATGTGTTTTGTGATGTTCTATTGTCTTGAGGACATTTAACTACTGTGATAAATCAGATTAGATTCTTCTTCTTTGTACAGTTTGTTCTTTTTCTCTTTGTTATTGTTATTATTGTTTTAAATGACTAAGGGTCATAGTTCTCTGCTTCCACTCTAGTTTCCTGTCTAAGCACCCTAGCTGTTGTTCCTTCCCTGTTGGCATCCCTGACAATGGACACTGACTGTCACTCTTCCACATCTAGTTTTCCTGAGGGAGGGTACTGGTAGAGCCGCTTCAACATCCAGCTCTATGGTTTGCAATATTTAGTTTGGTGACCTACCCACCAACTATCAGGAACGTTGACCATATTACTGTGGTACCAGACTCGAGGCCTGAGAGATGCTGCCTATGCTTGTCTACCAGGTGCCCTGCTCTCCATCCCTTCGGGGTTATGACCCCAAATATTCCCTACTTCTTTAGTGCTGACTTTCCAACTCTGGCACTAGATCCCCCCAAACACAGGAGCTACAGCTGTCATAGTTACACCACAAGGCTCTTCTCCCAGGAGTGTTGTGTGTCCTACACAAGTCTCAAAGTTCCACCTTGGAAACCGCAGCCCCTGCTGATTTATCATGCCTCCTTGCTGTTGGTTGTTCCTGCTATGCTCCCCTTAATGCTGCTTCCTGGGATATACATGAACTGCTGCCCAAGCTCTTTTAGGTATGGGAATTTTGTCACCCAAAAATGTGTATAGTGCTTTAACTAGGCCATGATCCCCAATATGGTGTGGTTGTCCTCCATTTTGTGATTTTACACTGTAAATTCTAATCTCTGCCAGTGCCTAATAGATTGAATTATGTTAAATAGAATTAGGGTGGGACTGTAACACCCTTACTAAGGGAGTTTCCCCTTTAGTGTGGCTTGAACTACCTTTTAGCTTTTCATCATACAAGAGATAAGAGAAAACAGAAGCAAACTGTGAGTAGTTCAGCTCATACCATCAAGAAAGCAGCAGTGAGAGCAGAGTGCATCCTTTCTACGTGAGGTTCATGTTCTGAGATGCTCTCAGGTCCAAGAAAGATTGATGCAACACAAAGCCATTCCACCACAGCCGACAAAGAAACAGTGCATTCCCTGGAGCCAGCACCCGGAATTGGGACTTCCAGCCTACTGGACTTGTATAAGGATACACTTTTCTTTGTTAAAGCCATCCATTCATGGTACTTCTGTTAGAGCAATACTAGATGATTAAGACAACTTGTCTCGGCCCACACTGTACCAATCTCACCTTTCTGGCTGACTATTCACGTACTGTGGCCTGTGTTGCTCCCTGGACCAGCTGTTGGGCAGCTTCTGGGTGGCTCAGAGGCTTCTGAGACACTCCAGATTCCCAGAAGGTTTGCTTTCAGCTTGTTAGCTGCAGGTTACTACAAGCCCAAGATCAGTTCACCAGTTGGTGATACAGGGCGGCTTACAGAGATCCCTCCGCTGTGTTGAGAGGGGCAGGGGCAAGAGGCTTCTTGTTCTGTCTGCCACTATGGGTTTGGAAACCAGGGGCTGCCAAAGCATCGCCTGATGCTCCAGTGATTCAGGAGCCCATCAGCAGTGTGTGGCTGATAGCTGGCAGAACTGGGACTCTCCATGCCCTGTCAGGTGGAAAGGGGGGCTCAGGAACCTCAAAAGGACCACATAGAAGGTCCAGTTCTAGCTAGGACTCGCAGGGTAATGATGTCTTTACTCTGCACCCATAATCCTTTGGCCTACTGATGGGTCAGACCATAAAAATACTTCTGTCATGTTGAGAGAGGGAGGATCTGGAGGTCTGTCTTCTCTGCCCGGAGATCCACCCTTGATTTAGAAGCCTGAGATCTCTGTTCACTTCCTGAGCCCCTGAGATCTCTGCTTTTACAATCAGAGCTGTTTCTCTGCTAGGCAGCTACTGAATGGCCCTGGGCCTACCTTCTCTGGCCTGGAAGTCAGGGAGGCAGAGACTCTTCAATCCTTCTGCTATGGAGATCTGCCTCCAACCTCAGATCTAAGGGCATCAGAACTTTGTACTGCTGCTTCTGAGGTACGGGTTGGCCAAATAGGCCTGGAGTGGCAGCCACCTACCTGGTCAGCCCTGGAGATTGGCTCATACTTTCACAGCTAGAGGCTGAAGATCATCCCCCTGTGTTTCAGAACTGTGCACTCAATGGTGATGGACTGTGCTCTCTGCACTCCTTTCCCAGAGTGGTCTGTCTAGCTTTCTAGCTCACTCTGCAATCAGTGTCTCACTGTCCTGGGTCCGTGTCCTGCTCAAGTCCCTTTTGTGTTGTTTATTCAGTGTTACACTGTCCAGGAATATAGGAGCTCAAGCTCCTGCTGCTTTGCTCTCCATGCGTCCTTTCTCAGGGCTGCCTGCTCTGGCTTCCTGGCAGGGCCTACGCACTTATGAAGTCCAGTCTGTACCATTCTCCTCAAGTTGCACTTTCCTGGGCCTTACTAAATGCTAGCTTGGTGCTGTTTCAGCCTCATAGTTCTCTTCCAGGTCCTCCCAGTCCCACTGCCTGTCATGGCCACCTTGCTGCTCTATTGTCAGGGTTGACTACTCAGTACCTCCATCCAAATCTGTGTTCTCTGTGATATTTCCTCCCAGGTCTACCTGCTTAAGGGTGCCTCTGTGGCCACTCTAAGATGGTTATGCTGACCCAGCTTGGTAAGGACACTCTGCCACCTCTATTTTCATGCTACCACCTGTATGGAGCCCTGGTGGAGCAACGGGTAAGCACCTGGTCAGCAGTTTAAATTCATCAGCCACTGTTTGAAATTCCTATGGGGCAGTTCTACTCTGTCCTGTATGGTCTTCACGTGTTTGAATCAATTTGACAACAACAAGTTTGATTTTGGTGTTGTCATCTATCTTGATCATCTAGCGCTGCTATAACAGAAATATGACAAGTGGATGGCTTTCACAAAGAGAAGTTTATTCTCTCACAGTCTAGTAGACTAGAAGTCCAAAATCAGGGTGATGGATCCAGGGGAAGACTTTCTGCTGTCAGCTCTGGCAGGCCAGTCTTCCCTTGATCTGGGAGCATCTGAGCAGAGGAAACTCAGATACAAAGGATGAGCTCTGCTTCCAGTTCTGTTTTCTTGGTGGTATGAGGTCCTCATGTCTCTTTCTCTCACCCACCCTTCCATATTTCAAAGGAGACTGGGTCAAAACACCATTCAGTTCTGCAAACCTCATCAATATTTTCTCAAGTCGTGATACTTTCAATCTCATCATAGAACTGCAAAAGCTGGGTGATAAATAGGGAAGACAGATAAAGAATAGATGCCCCTGAATTGTGGTGTGGGCAAAGAATATTGATTAGAATGATAACTCTTTCATTACTATCTGGGAACCTTAAATATTAAATAAGCTTAATATGAAGAATCTGTAGTCAAATGTTGTTTCCTTCAAAACACAAAGAGATTAAATAAATATCAGTTAAATAAATGAATAAATCTGTCATCACAATTACTTCTTTTAATGTGTTAATTCCTTTCCTAACATTGTTTTAATTTCATTTAATTCCTACATTTAGCCTTAGTCCAGAAGAACATGTAAAAGGATAGCTCTTAAACCAAACTTGGAAAGTCCTCTAAACCTGAGTGTCATGGATTGAACAATGCTCCAAAAAATATGCTGTTCAGAGTTGGGCTGGGCCATGAGTCCCAGCATTGTCCAATGGTCCCCCATTTTGTGATTCCCTTGTGCTGTAAATGCTACTCTCTGCCTGTAGTTAATAGTGCAAGATTGGATTATGTTAAAGAGGATCAGGGTGGAAAAGAAAGATGGCAATTGTAAAGACCAAGCATCTACATACTTTGGGTACTGGACCCTTGATCTGGATGACACTGTTGAGAGGCAGAAGACTTTGACACTGCCGGCTTCCAGAATTCTTGCTAAATAAATAGCAAACATTGAGGCTTTAACTAATTAGTCTCTTTCACTTGCCATTGAACACATAAAACCCTTACATTTTGGCCCATTACATGTTATGCTACTGTGAGTGGGATGTGGAATTCACACTTAACACAAAAAACCTTTTTGTGGTTTTAACTGAAAACTTATGAATACTTAGTATTTACATAACACTTTTCCTTTTAAAAAAATTAAGCCATAAAACCGTAACTTTAAAATGTTACTTGATTATTTTGCACATCTAGTGTGTTAAAACCCATTATTTAAGATTTTCTATATTTACAATAATGCAAAACTTAGAAAAATGAGTAAGTAGATTAAAAAACCTACATAGAAGGGAAATGATGTATTTAGGGGAATATATAAGAAATTGTACATATACATTGTAATAAATGTGTTTTATGTACTATTATAGCTATTGTAACAGATATGTGTTACAATGCATATACACATATACAATATGGCAAATATTTCTTTTTTCTCTTTTTTTATTAAATAAAAAATGAAAGTGTACATACTCTGTGCTTATAATACTGGGTTAAGATGGGAGGAGTACACAAGTTGTGTTGAAGTCCCATTAATATTGATCTCCTTACTAATGTGTATTGTCACCAATTTCACCCAACCAAATTTCTAACAACTATCTAATTTAAACACTCTCCCCTCGCCCTCCCGCACTCCCACCCTTTCCACCCTTGTGGCTGTCAAAGAGTCTTTTCTATTGTGCATGAGTATGCTTTTAAGTTTTTATCATAGGGGTCTCATATAACAATTGTCCTCCTGTCACTGACTAGTTTCACTCAACATAATGTTCTCCAGTTGAGACCAAACTGAGAGATGCTTCCTGCTATCATCGTTGTTCTTTACCAGTGTACAGTACTCCATGGAGTACATATACCAAAGTTTACCCACCCATTCTTCTGTTGTTGGGCATCTGGGTTGATTCCATCTTTTTGCTGTCGTGGACTGTGCTGCAATGAACATTCGTGTGCATGTGTCAGTTGGTGCGAATGGCCTAGATTCTGTAGGATATATTCCAAGCAGAGGAATTACTGCGTCAAATGGTATATCTATATCCATTATTTTAAGGTAACACCAAATTGCTTTCCAAAGCAGTTGCACCATTCTGCAATCCCACCAACAGTGTAGGAGAGTTCCATTCTCTCCACAGCCTCTCCAACATTTAGTGTTTCGTGTTTTTTGGATCATGGCCAATCTTGTTGGGGTGAGGTGGTATCTCATTGTCGTTTTGATTTGAATTTCTTTAATCATTAATGATCGTGAGCATGTCCGCAACGTATTGTTTGGCTGCCTGGATCTCCTCTTTAGAGAAGTGTCTGTCCATCTCCTTTGCTCATTGCTTAATTGGTTGATTTGTCTTTTTCTTATTTATAAAATAAATATTTTTTTCTGATACGGGCTTTGGCTGAGAAATACGTGACAAGTTGCAAACAATTCTCATAGGTAACAGGCTAATATAATCAAAAAGAAATGACAGTGCCTGCTAATTCACTTGAAGTCAGGTCCTATTTCTCACTGAAATTTTACAGTATAAACTACACAGTGAAACCACTGCTAAGTATGACTCTACTAAAATTACGTTTTAACATACATAGCTTGTTATCCTTGAGTGAACATGTTTCTTTTAATAAAACTTGTTCTTCAATGTTAATGAAAAACAATGCTAGCAAGTCTAATAATAATTTTTCATGAATAAAAATTACTAAGTAGTTAATATATATTTGGAAACCCTGGTGGCACAGTGGCTTAAGTGTTACATCTGCTCGTCTAAAGGTTGGCAGTTCAAATCCACCAGGCGCTCCTTGGAAACTCTATGGGGCAGTTCTACCTTAACTTCTAGGGTTGCTAGGAGTCAGACTCGACTCGATGGTGGGGGGGGTTGGTGTTTGTTTTTTTCTTTCTTTTTCTTTTTTCAGCTTTAATACATATTTAGCAGCAAAAACCAGCTACCTTTTCCAGCAAATATAGTTACCCTCTGAGAGGTTTCATTTACTTTGTAAGACAGCAGTTACACATTGCAGTGTAACAGCACATACAGCCAACCTAGTCATCTGCTTCAGTTTTACCAACGACCACCCTGTCTGCCAAGTGTTTAAGTATCTTTGCTCTAATTCTGTTTCAGGCACTTTAAACCACCAGTACTGTCCCCACATTTAAAGAGGCTCTAAAGTTGCTTTGGGGGAGGGGGGAGGGGGGAGGAGTATGTTTGTTTTTAACAAACTAAAGTAACTCAGAAGTAAATACATTTCTCTTTCACATTATTTTTAAACTATAAGGAAATTGAATTTTGATAAATGAGAACCCAAAGATAAACTTCCGTGTGGCCTTTATGAATGAGAAAAATTGAGATAACAAAATTACAACATAAGAGATGTGATTCTAGGTCTACCAGGGCAGTCAGCAAGTTGTAACTCCCTTAAGGTTAAGAGTATTAATGAAATAATCGGTGATTGCTCCAGGTACTCTACCTATGGTATCTATAAGCATGAATGAAAACTCCAACTTTTTTAATGCCTTGCAAAGTTTTCTTCACTGAAAATCAAAACTAAATAAGGAATAAGATGAAACCACACTGGCATGACCCTAAATACTTGAGATATTTTTGGTGAAAAGGGGAGAACAAAGGATTTATTTCTCTAACTGAAAAAGGATTAGTTTTTTTTTTCTGTTTTCCCATTAACAGCTAGTCTGTATCTTTCCTGATCCTCTCTCACTTCTTACTCAACCATGTGAGCCTCTCTATCACTAAACGTGTAATGTATTCCGTGCCAAGGCTTCAAAGGGACAGTCACCATCATAGATAAAAGGTTCCGGGCACTGTCCAAGTGATGACTGCCACCATCAACCACAAAATGATGACATGCACAAATGTTAAATATCCAAAGACAAAGAAAAGCAGTTTTTTTAGGGAGGCCACTACATCATAAGCAAAGCTTTGTTGCTCTGTCTACAAACTATAGGATCTTTCCTCCCGTGAAAAGCCCCCCAGTTGGCAGACTGGCTACTGCAAGTCGCTGACACTGCCGCATAGAATAAAGAATCTAAGGTTTGATTCCCTGAGCTCAGCGCGGGCCAAGCACAGCTCCACCATCCATCAGGGCACTGGAATGTGCAGCCAGTAAATGCACACAGTCTGCCAAGAAGAAAAGCTGGGTCGTGGACTCCTCACAGAATGAAGGGAATTCTCCCACATCAAAAAGGCAATAGAGACTCCATCCTGGTCTACACTGTACAATGGGTAGATTTTCAGCCGGGACTCCAAAGATAAATGATGCTTTTATCTTGCATTCTCCCACCTCTCCTTGCAATAAGAGTTTATGTTAAAGCCACTTAACTGTCCAAAGTGTAGTCTATAGATTACCTGTGGTATGAATCAAATGCATTATCTGGTCATGTGACTACAGGGGAGTGGAGGGAAAGGACAAGGGTTTTGTTGAATTGGTTTTGCTTTGAAAGGGTCTTCAGCAATTTCTGAAGCTTCACAAAGACTTCTATACATGCTGGCCCCATAATGAGAAAGGATTAAAAGTGAACAAAGCATTAGATTGAGAAGTTTGGTTTGTATTTCTGGTTATTTTATTAGTTTGGCCTTATTAAATTGCAAGCTTTGAAAGCTGGCCACCCATTACTGGAAAGAGATGTGGAATAATTAATAAAAAGCATATCTGTGAGACAGTCTTCACAAGCTTTGGCTCTAAGCACCCAACAGAATTAAGATAAGACTTCATCAGGTGAACTGAAACAATCCTTCTTTGAACTAAAATTAAAAGGCCCTAAAAGTCACTTCTTAAAGATCAGTATTTTGAGAACAGGAATATTAAATGTTAACAAACTTAGACTTAAATACCACCAATGATTAACTAGGCAAATCTGTATGAAGTTAAAGCTTTTTGGTTTCTAAAATACATTTTTATGCCAAGAGCTATTCTTTTTAACTTCCTGCCCTTGGTGAGCTATTAGTTTCAGCTTCAGGGAATTACTTTTTTTAATAGGTTTAATCTCAGTCTCCACTAGAATATGAGAACCTATGTTACAGTAAAAGGGCAGCAGTTGCTCAGTGATAGAACTGTCAGCTTCTGTACGGGAGACCTGAGTCCAATCCTGAGAAAACGTGCCTCATGGTCAGCCACCACCCGTTTGTCAGTGGAATGTTGCATGTTGCTGTGATGTGGACCAGGTTTCCCTGGATCTTTCAGGACTGAGATGAACTAGGAAGAAAGATCTGGTGATCTAATTCCAAAAACCAGTCAAAAAAAAAAAAGTTGTGGGTCACAGGGACTCACGCACATATGACACTAGCAGCATGCTTATCTGTTTTTCCACTTTTACCTATTCTGGAATCTTCCTTGGAGTTGAACAGGCATGTTTCTGGTAGCATGATTCTCTGTTTGCTACTTTTGCCTCTTTGAGTATACGCTGCATAAAACATTATGCATTTGCATTACTAAACTTTGAAGTGTTTTTACCCTAAAACAGTTAATAGCATAGTCACTGAAGGAAATTCTGAAGCTATGAATCTAGTCAAATTGGAGGAGACCTGAACTGTGGAGCAGAAGCTGGCAAAGAGGGGTTTTATGTTCCAGACCCACATGTTCACACTCTATGTCCCTTTAACACCAACAAGGTAAGTACTCTCAGAAAAGGAGCCTTTGCTTGTTTTTTGTTCTCTTTCTCGTGTTTTGTTAAATTTTGTTTGGCATGTTTGTTTGAAAAAAAAACAGTTGTTTGATTAAGGAGACTCTTTCTTCAGTTTTTCTTGCTTATTAGATTAAGAGCAGCATTTCTTAGTTTTTTGGTGAACTACAATTTACTTCACTGATTTGGATGTTTGAAAACAGTAAAAACCATTAGTGGTGGTCACCAATGCTCATCATGAATGTCCAAGATTTCCATATTGGTTAAGGTAGGTTCTCTGCCACCTGCAAGCAAATTCTCATGCAATGTAGGTAGACACTGATCTAATTAAAACGCTTTCCAAACCCTGCTGCAATCCTTCTTTAGGGTTCTTTTGTGACTCAGAAAAAATCTGGAAAATACTGCTCTGTTTTGTCAAATACAGAGAGGGAGATGGCAACTCCTGATCTTTCTTATCAAATTTTTAGGGAAAGATAGTAGCTTCTGATCTTTTATGAAATTTGCAGGGAAAATTGTAGCTCCCAGCCTGTTTTATGATAATTTCTCAGTAAAAGATAACAATGTTAAAATTAAAGTCATCCAGTTTAAAGTATTTTCCAACTGGAGGAACTAGTATATTTAACGTCTAAAATAAGAAACAAGGTCTCCAGTCAGTAGAATGAACAAAGTCTAAAGAGAATGACACCAAAATCTTGAACCTTAGGCCTTAACATCTTTGATAAATAAGCCTGGATTTCTACCTGTTACTGAGACAATGATTTGGGGTTCATCTTTTGAAAAAAGTTCTCTTTGGAGAACTTTTTTCTTGATGTTCAGATTTTGTCAGAAGTTCTATTATTCTTCCATGTGAGGCTCTGACAAATCATTTGTATCAAAAATTGCTGTACACAGTTTGAGAAACCAGAGTTCTCATATCACTGTTAGGTGAGTTTATGTGGTCTTCCTCACTCAGTTTTCCTGAGAGCTTGATTTGGTTTAGACAGCACTTGTATCTTGATTTCCGTCTTGTATCTAGTTGGAAGATATGGCTTACATTTACTCATTTTGTGAGATTGTCTTAGAACCTCAGTTCTTATCTCTTTTTTCTGTCTTATAATTTTCATTTTTTACTTGGAGAAACTTTGATATTTTTAGTAGCTAGTTGGAGAAACTTTTAGTAGCTACTTGGAGTAGCTTTTAGTAGCTACTGCACAGTAGCGACTTTGATATAAATTGGCCCAGTTAAAAGTGCACTGAAAGGACAAGTTGTTTATTTTGATTGGTATAACAAGGTTTTGTAAAGACATTTTTCTATCAATCTTAGAAGCAAGAACTTTCTAAGTAACATAAGCTAGATACTATGACATGTGTTTTAATGTAGGAAAAGGGCTAATTTTGTCTTAAAATAAAATTAACAGTTCCTGAATGGCGAAAGGGAGGTACAGGGTAAGCTTGGATTTAAAAAACGGGGACAGTAGGGAGACTAGCGAAGAAAATGGAAAGAAATTAGTTATCTTTTGCTCTTCAAAATGCTTACACCGGTTTAAGCATGTGTAAATGAATTAGAGTGACCTAATGTTGTCTTCTACCATTAAGTCAAAAGAGAAGGAGTGCAGGCTACCATCAGAGCTCCCTGACTTTTGGTCTCTGAGATGATATAGCTCTAGGGAAGCTTTTGAAAGAACCCTTCTGACTAGTTGAAGACCTTTCTAAACAGAAAGGAAAATAAGAAAAAACTACTGTCTAACAACAATTGTTAGAAATTGGGTGAATCTCAGTCATAAAAGAGCTAGCAACAATTTCCTTCAATTGCAGGAGAACTCTGAGAAGCCAAAAGATAAAAATCACTGTCAAACACCTGAAATGCTCTGAAAGAATATTTCCAGCTCTAGCTAGAGACTTAAGGTTATACGTGAAATAATGAATTTGTCAGGTGAGCGGTGACTTTGTGATTTCCAAAGCTGATCATTAAAATCTTTAAGGGCTAAAATTAAATTGATGAAAATATGGGAAATATAAAGCCCAGTACAGTGCCACTGAGTCTGGGAAATATAAAAGATGAATGAAAATTTAGAATAGTTGAACAAAATATTTGTGTTTTATGGTTCATATGCTTAAACTAATTTCTACGACCTTTTTGGTAGCTTACTAATTAAATTGAGCCAGGAGATACTCATCATAATTTAAGTTTACATACTTTTTAAAAAAATTTTTTATTTAATATAACTGAGTGAAAATGTACATTCCTGTATAAATTTACATACCCACCTATATGCAGCTTCCACTGCTCTCCCTGCCCGGTGACAGTACACTATTCCTCTCTGCTCCATACATGTCTCGTTCTCCCAACAGTCTCTTTTTTCCCTCCTCTCACCCACTCTCCTTCCTCCAGCCAGAGGTCAGCAGGATGACATCCTATAGATGTATAGGACCATAAAGTGCATCCAATATATGGTCACTGCATCGCTAAGTCCAATCCATTCATGTCTGAAGCGTGGACCTTCTTTATGATTTATGGTCAAGGGCAGCATCAGGGCGAGGGGCCATGCTCCCAGGGGAACCCCGAAACCACTGGACCATCAATTGAGGTCTTTTAGTGGGGATCTCAGGGTGCACTCCTTTTTATTCTTGTGTTGCCAATGAGACTCAACTTAGTGAGCTCCATCGCGGCTATCACTGGTGGTGGCCAGGCACCATCCGGTTCTTCCAGTTCCAAGTCGATGTAGACACCCACTGATGTGGATCTCTTTGTCTTCTGGGTTGTCTTTCCCGCATGTCATTTTGGTCCTTGGTGAGCATCCGTTCCTGCTGAGTTGGGGCCATTTGCTGTGCCCTTGGATGGCAGCTTGGCAGCTTTTAAGACCCCAGACACCACTCACCAATGTGGAGTGCAGAGAGCCCTCTTAGCAAAATGCTAGTTGTGCCAATTGGCCTCGCTTTCACCTAAGAGCATGGTCTCCCACCCCCTGCCCCAGCTATATCCTTGCAATATCGGGTTAAGATGGAAGGAGTACTCATGTTATGTTTAAGTCCACTTAATATTGTTCTTGTTTCTAATGTGCACTATCACCAATTTCACCCAATCAGATACCTAGCAACTATCTAATCTAAGTCCTACGCCTCCCTCCCTCCCTCCCCTCCCTTGCAGCTGTCAAAGAGTCTTTTCTTCTATACACAAGTCTGTTTTTGAGATCTTATCGTAGAGGTCTCATACAATATTTGTCCTTTCATTGCTGACTACTTTCACTCAACATAATGTCTTCCAGTTGAAACCAGGTCATGAGATGTTTCCTGAAGTCATCGTTGTTCTTTATCATTGCGTAGAGCTCCATTGAGTATATATACCATAGTTTACCTATCCATTCTTCCGTTGTTGGGCATCTGGGTTGATTCCATCTTTTTGCTATTGTGGACTGTGCTGTGATAAACATTCTGATGCATGTGTCCGTTGGTGTGAAAGGCCTTAATTCTGTAGTATATACTCCAAGTAGTGGAATTACTGGGTCAAATAGTATATCAATATCCATTTTTTTAAGGAAGCACCAGATTGCTTTCCAAAGAGGCTGGACCATTTTGCAACCCCACCAACAGTGTAAGAGTGTTCCACTTTCTCCACAGCCTCTCCAGCATTTGTTGTTTTGCATTTTCTGGATCATAGCCAACCTTGTTGTGGTGAGATGGTATCTCATTGTCTTCTTGATTTGAATTTCTTTAATAACTAAACATCGTGAACATGTCCACATGTGTTTTTTGGCTGCCTGGATCTCCTCTTTAGTGAAATGTCTGTCCATCTCCTTTGCCCATCGCTTAATTGGATGATTTGTCTTCTTGTTGTTGATATTTTGTAGTATCTTATAGATTATGGAAATCAGGCGTCGGTCTGACATAGAGTTGCCAAATTTTTTTTCCCATTGTGCAGGTGCTCTTTTAACTCTATTAATAAAGTCTTCAGATGAGCAAAAGTGTTTAATTCTTAATAGATCCCATTTATCTATTTTCTCTTCTGATGATTGTTATACTTTTGCTTTTTATGTCATAAAGGACGTATATATATACTTATACACACACAGCACATATGTTTGAGTCTGCTTATGAAGTGTATTTATTTTTTCTATTTAAAGGGATGTACTATAAGATATGAAACAAAGATAATATTTAAGAGGCATATTAAAAAGAAAGCTGTTTGATGTGGGCAAAGTTTTATCTGTCTAACTGGAGTTTAATGGTTTAATTTATGAGGTCTTTTAGGAGTCTTGATATTAAATAGCATATAAAACAAAGAATTGGATTTCTTGTTGTTAAAATTTTCTTTAATTACTGGATTTAAGAGTTAATTTATTCTTTGTATAATCTGCCTAGAAGGGAAAGATTTGACATCTCATTGAAATGAGATTCCTGAGTCAAAAATCAAGCTGCATGGCTTAAAAAAAAAGGCAGAGAGAGCACACTAAGGCTTTTTCCTTTAAGATGTTCTGGTAAATAATTTAAGTATTTTTTCTTAATGACCGGTGAGAAACTGCTGACAATTGTGAAACTTCATGTAAAGCCATAGCAATTTTCTATAAAGGAAAAGTGATACAAAGGCTTATATAATATGTTACAAATTCCACAGAATGTATTATGGAAAGCATCTGGTTATTCTTGGGTTACAATTGATGTTTTAGCATTTATTCGTGTTTTGACTAACAATAAACAGCAAATGCATATATTAATTTAATTATTAACAGTTAATTAATTGATTGATAATTTAATTAGTTTTTAATTACTAACATGATTCCAACTTTGTTGTTTTGAACTGGCATAACCAAAGCCAGTGGTTTGACTTCTTTTACCTATGAGGTTGTTTTAAATTACTATTCAGGTATTTAGAGATTGATAATCTTGGTATATCTTGACGATATAATGAAAGGACCTTCTAATAAGGGTGTCCTGTCTTTGAACTTGAATAAATCAAGCTGTGGAAATGAAACAGTTTTAGTCGTCTTACAGTTCTGAAGTACATTTGATGGCATTGTGTGTGGAAAAGAGCTTTAGGTAAATGGCTGCCACAGCACCTCCCAAATGGGCTCCAAAACGATCAGTTACCACAGCCTGATATCTTTCATGAATAACAGTCATGGCCTTGCCTCATTGATCTTGGAAAAAAGAAGGGCCAATGATTCCATCAGAATAAAGTTCACATCAAGAAGTAACTTTCTGGAGGTGAAGTGGATATTCTGTAATCTCCATTGGATTCTCATCACTCCAATTGTAGTAGTTTTGTTTGTTGACAAAACCATTCATCCAAAAATGGCCCTTGTCACTGAAGATGATTTTTCAGCCAAAAGCAGAATCAACTTCCAGTTGCTCCAGAGCCCAGTCACCAAATGTACAGCTCAGTCTGTGGTTGCTGGACTTCAGTTCTTGAGTTGAAGAAATTTTGTAACGATACAGCTTCAAGTCCAGATGCAAAATCTGCTAAATTGTGGTCAAGAAAGGCCCAGCTCTTGTGTTCAGCAAGAAATTGATTGGAATGGATTCTCGTGTACACTCTGACAAATGGTGGTGAGGTTTTCATTGGAATGTGCAGTTTTTTGATGCACAGGCATGGTCTGATTGGCAACAGACCTGACTCTCAATTTTTTAATTCAACATCAAATTGTTCTCCCGGTGGGACAATTAATGTGCACCATAAACTTCACGTAGCATATGGAATGTTTGCCAAGTGGAACATCCATTCTGATAACAAACTTCAATAATTTCTATGTGTTATGGAATTATATAACTTTTCACAGGTGTCAGTCAAGACTAATTAAAAAAAGAAATAAATATGGCCACTATATCTTCACAAATCTGGCTGCCATGAGCTATCAAAAATAGGACATCCTTATGGAAGATTATTATGTCTCAAAATTATTACATATTATATCTGAAACTCTTTGAAAATAAAGTTAATGACTACATTTAGAGACATCCAAAGTTTTTTTTAAACTTACTTTATTTTCTTTTATATTATACTTGTAATTAATTTATAGCAGGTCTTTCACTCACTTTTAAGAGTATTGTTTTTACGAATTAATCATAGTTATATATAGTTTTGTTAGCTTCAGAGAAGTTTTTACTTTGCTCATTTTCTGAAAATATATGACCAAAATATCTCTATGAAAAGATAGACTATTTGGGGCCTATGAAAAGGACAATGACTAGGCATAATAGAGATTTGCAAACTTTTACATAGAAGTTGGCAGGTTCACAGACTATAACTGATTCACAAAGAACAGAGATTAACTGCATAAGACTGAGTAAACTAAAGAATTACTATGGGTTTTCTGTGAGAATGTTGCTGATGTTTTAAGATTCTATATTTTGGATATAATAAACCATTTTCATCCTCTGTCCTAAATTATCTAACTAATGGGTTTACATATTTTAATTCTTGACTTATAAGCTCTTGTTGGTAACTTAGCAAAGTTGTAAATATAGTCAGGTAAGTGAAATTTGAACTATGATTTTACAAAATAGAACAACACCAGATTTCTTGTTAGTTTCCCAAGTAACAATTTATGCCTTGCTCTGTTTGTATTAATAACCAGTAACAGCTTTTTCAGAATGCAGCCGCTGCTGAGACATATGACTGATGGTGATTGCATATAAATAAACATCTCTTAAGGTTGTTTCCTTGGTTCAAAAATGTTAGGATCAAAGTTTCCATTGGTTCTCTCAGACAATTGGCCTAAAATTGTTAGGATTTCTGTTCCACCTCCTAGTTTGCTATATGGTGCCTGGGATTACAGAAAAAAACCACATGGTGCCCAAATTTATTATTGAACATTTCTGGTGAAAGATTCTGTAGCAGGATCATGATTCAAAGGAGAGAAATTGCAAAAGAGCTGTAATTGTCCAGGAATACAGAATTCTGGCTTTCATGGCAGGCAATCCACATATCCATTGTTCTTGAGTATCCTTTGAAACATTGAACTAAACAAACGAAAAAACTATACTGGTTCCCAAAGGCACTTTTGATTAAAATAATGTTCAAGATAAATTAATAGACCCTTTTCCAAAAGGTATTGTTCTTTTGGAAGAATTTAATCTCTTTTAGGAAACTGACACCAAAGAACAGACTAGGGATTGTGTTTAGGTGAAAACAGTAATTAGTTTAATTAGTCGTCAGGACAATGTTACATAAATGCCTGTCTAATGTTTGCAGTCAAACTGCCACCTCCTTGCTATGCAGAAAACTATGTATTTCAAAAGAAACTAGGTTCGCAGAGGAGAATGACCTCATGGCTCAGACTCCATAGATAAACCAGCAGGGCAGCTTGCCCTCAGGAAGGACATTTATTGTGCTTTAAAGAGATTAACTGAAAGCCCCCAAGAAGAGAAGACCATTCTGTATTATCTTGCTAATCACGTATTCTCTTCAGAAACTTGTTAGTCACCCATCAATATTTCTGTACCTTTTGTTTCCTCTAGGTAAACATTGTGTGCTTCTTATGGATACATCTTTGTGTGGTGGGTTCAGATGACCCTTTCCAACTGATAGTGAATTTATGTGAGCAATCTCTTAGTTATATTCTTGACAAATGTGGGTGAGCAATGCACTTTGGAAACTTTATGATACCTTTAGATATTCACAGTAAAATTGCTTGTAAGTATTGAGAAACTAATGTTAAACTGATTGCACACTGTAAAATGAAAGTTAGAAGAAAGCCTGATTGATATAATATGATTATTATACAGAGAATCCAAAGAAATCCATAAGTAAACTAACAGAGCTAATAGAAGAATTCAGCAAAGTATCAGGATACAAGGTAAACATAACTAAATCAGTGGGATTCCTTTATACCAACAATGAAATTTTTAATGAAGAAATCACCAAATCAATTCCATTTACTATAGCCCCCAAGAAGATAAAATACCTAGGAATAAATCTAACTAGAGAAATAAGAGATCTTTACAGAGAAAACTACAAGACATTGCTACAAGAAACTAGGAGGGACTTACATAAATGGAATAATCTGCCCTGCTCATAGATAGGAAGACTCAATATTGTGAAAATGTTTATTTTGCCCAAAGCGCTCTACTTATATAATGCAATCCCAATACAAATGCCAATGACATTTTTTTAATGAGATGGAGAAACAAACTATGAGCTTTATTTGGAAAGGGAAGAAACCCCAAATAAGTAAAGCACTACTGAAAAAGAAAAACATGCTGGGAGGCCTCTCACTACCTGACTTTAAAACCTATTACACTACCACAGTGTCAAAACAGCCTGGTATTAGTACAAAAAGAGACATATAGACCAATGGAAGAAAGTAGAGACCCCAGAGATGCCACCATCCTCTTATGAACAGCTGATATTTGACAAAGGTCCTAAGATTTTGAACTGGGGTAAGAACAGTCTCTTTAACAAATGGTGCTGGCATAATTGGATATCTATCTGCAAAAAATTGAAACAAGACCCATATCTCACACCTTATACAAAAATCAACTCAAATTGGATAAAAGACCTGAATATAAAAGCTAAAACGACAAAGCTCATTCAAGATAAGATACAGTCAACAATGGACGTTTTAATATGCAATATAGACAGACTTCAAAGCTTGACAAACAAAACGCATTCATCAGAAGAGAAAATAGATAAATGGGAATTAACAAGAATCAAACACTTCTGCTCATCCAAAGACTTCTTCAAAAGACCACCTACAGAATGGGAAAAAATATTTGGTAACTCTGTGTCAGATGGACTCCTGATCTCCATAATCTATAAGGTTCTACAAAATATCAATAAGAAAGAGACACATCATCCAATAAAGTGATGGGCAAAGGAGATGGACAGACACTTCTCTAAAGAGGAGATCCAGGCAGTCAAAAAACACATACAGACATATTCACGATCATTAATTATTAAAGAAATTCAAATCAAAACGACAATGAGATACCACCTCACCCCAACAAGATTGGCCATGATCCAAAAAACACAAACAATGAATGTTGGAGAGGCTGTGGAGAGACTGGAACTCTCCTTCACTGTTGGTTGGATTGCAGAATGGTGTAACCTCTTTGGAAAGCAATTTGGCATTACCTTAAAATAATGGATGTAGATATACCTTTTGACCCAGTTATTCCTCTGCTCAGAATATATCCTACAAAATCAAGGCCATTCACACCAACTGCTACATGCACACGAATGTTCATTGCAGCACAGTCCACGATAGCAAAAAGTTGGAATAAACCCAGAAGAATAGATAGGTTAACTTTGGTATATATACTCCATGGAGTACTATACACTGATAAGGAACAACGATGATAGCAGGAAGCATCTCTCAATTTGGTCTCAACTGGAGGACATTATATTGAGTGAAACTAGTCAGCGACAGAAGGACAATGATTATATGAGACCCCTACGATAAAAACTTAAAAGCATACTCATACATAACAGTAAAGACTCTTTGACAGCTACAAGGGTGGGGAAGGTGCGAGGGCGGGAAGGCAAGGGGCGAGGGTTTAGATTAGATAATTTTTAGAAATTTGGTAGGGTGAAATTGGTGACAATTCACATTAGTAAGAAGATCATTATTAATAAGACTTCGACACAACTTGTGTACTCCTCCTCTCTTAACCCAATATTGTAAGCACAGAGTATGTACACTTTCATTTTTTTTATTTAATAAAAAAAAAAGAAGAAGAAGAAAGCCTACTGATTCCATCACTGAGGACAATGTTGGTAGTTGTAGTTCCTACTTATAGTATATTTGAATTAAGGAAACCTTTAAGAAATTTGCCAATCATTATGAGACAAATAGCAGATGAAGTTGCTGACGGATGGAAACAAAATGAAAAGCTATTTCTGACCCCACTAAGCCAAAAGAACATGATGTAACAGAACAGCCATAGTGTAGTATAACTGCCCAAAGATGAGTTAATTATATCTTTTAAACAAACAAAAAATCACTGGAATAAGAGCTGCAAAGAGACTGTGTCAAGATTTTCTGTCCGAGATACCAATTACTCAATATGTAAACTCTCAGTCTGTACAATTTCTAATTGAGCTTAAAAGCCTACATTTGGCAAAGATGGTAGGAGTTTAAATCATTTAAGGTTAAAATTCAAGTCTTAACTCCGAATTATAAAAGACAAATGAGATATTAACTGTCACAAAATGGACACTTTCTTAAAGCTTTACAAATGCTTTATTTTAAAGAAAAAAATTAGCAAATATTTATTCACATCACAAGCCATTGACTTTTAGCATTTGACTCTCATACTAATTAAAACAGGTTTTGGTCACCCACAATCTATCTATTTTTAACAGTTTCATTGCAACAAAACTGACATACCAGAAAGTTCACCCACATAAAGTACAATTCAATGGGCCATAGTATATTTAAAGACTTGTGAAACCATCTCCCTAGCCTAATTTTAGAACATTTCATCAAACTAAGAAGAAATTTTGTACCCATTAGAAGCCAATGGTGCTTCAGTGGTAGAATTCTCATCTTCCATGCAGAAAACATGGGTTCAACTCAGGGAAAATGTACTTCATGTACAGCCATTATCCAGGTTTCCATATTGTCATGATGCTGAACAGGTTAGGAAGAAAGGTCTGGTAATCTAATTCTATAAATCCACCCTATAGATGACAATCCGACTCATGGCGACCCTGAGTCGGATCCGACTCGACGGCACTTGGCTTGGCTTGGCATAGATGACAATGGTCCAGTCTGAAACTGATCGTAGGAATGGAACAGCATTTCATTCAGTTACATATAGGGTGAATATGAGTCAGGCCCACTCCAAGGCAATCAATAACAGCAATGAGTAGTCATTTTTCACCTCATCCCTCATCTCTAGGCAAAAGTACGTATTTGCTTATTCTGGATATATCATATGAGTGAAATCTTACAACATTTGTCCATTCGTGACTGACTTCACTCAGCATGTTTTCAAGGTCCACTCATGTCATAGCATGTATTAAGTCTTCATTTCTCTCTGTGGTTGGAAAATATTCCATTGTAGGTATATACCATGTTTGCTGATGAGCCTTTTACTCAACACAAAAATGCAAATCAAAAGCACATTAAGGTAATACTTTATATATACTAAACTATAAAACCAAACCCATTGCCATTAAGTCAATGTTGATTCATAGCTACCCTATAGACAGAATAGAATAGCCCCCACAGATTTTCCAAGGAGCACCTGGCAGATTTGAATTGCCAAACTTTTGGTTAGCAGCTGTAGCACTTAGCTACTATGCTACCAGAGTTTTCTTATATGTACTAGGATGCGAGCCAAGTGCCGTTGAGTCAGATCCAACTCGTGGCGACCCTAGGATAGCTATATTTAAAAAGACAGTAACAAGGGTTAGAAGAGCATGTGGAAAAACTGGAACCCTTATGTCTTGCAGATCTGAATAATATACACTTTGCACCACTTGGAAAAAGTTTAACATTCCCTTAAAAATGTTAGTGAAGACTTACCATACAAAAATGAAGAAACAAAACCAGTGCCCTTGAGTCAGTTCTGACTCATAGTGACCCTATAGGTCAAAGAAGAACTGCCCCCATAGAGTTTCTGAGGAGCACCTGGCGGATTTAAACTGCACGTCTCTTGGTTAGCAGACATGTATCTTAACCACTATGCCACCAGGGTTTCCACAGGACAAGGAGAACTCCATATGGTTTTTCAAAGCTGTAAATCTTTAAGGAAGCAGACTGCCTCATCTTTCTCCAGAGCAGAGGCTGATGAGTTCAAACTGTCAAACTTTCAGTTAGCAGCTGAACCCTTCACCACTGAACCATCAAGGCTCCTAGAGTTATCATATGACCTCACAATTCCATTCCTTGGTCTATACCCCCAAAAATTAAAACATATATACATGTTAAAACATGCACATAAATCTTCATGGCAACCATATTCGTAACGCCAAAAATTTATCTCACATAACTATTTCCGCAAACACATTTCTCAAGCTAATAAGTATCAATGGTACAAATTTATTAAATGCCCTGGATGGCAGACTATGTTTAGGGGAGCTCAGGAGAAAAATATTAAGATAATATTGTCTGGTTCCTGTTGTCACAGTGTCCTGAGGAGGAGACAGGTTTTTGGCTCATTTGTTTGCATTTCTAGGAAACTCCTGAGAAAGCATGTGTCAGCCATTATAGGCTGACTTTATTAAATATCAACAGAATTTAGCCATTTTATTTTATTTTTGATGATGTGATACTTTGGCTTTGATGCATTAACCATCGTCAATATTATTACCTTCTGAAAAGCTTTTCCTTCCTTACTGGTTGCATCCTAGTCGGTCACCAAGTGAAAAACTTTAAAGATATCAGCTGTTGTTTTTTGGGTGCTATAGAACTGGCCTGTCTCACAGTGAAGCCATGCACAAGGGAGCAAATATGTTGTCTGGGCCTGGGCACCCCCTTGACAGATTGTAGATCAAACCCTTGTCATCTGCAGGATTTTCATTGGCTGATTTTCAGTAAATCATCAGGCCTTTCTTCCTAGTCTATTTTAGTCTTAAAACGTTGCTAAAACATGTGCAGCATCATAGTAACATATATGCCTTGACTGACAAAAGGGTAGTGGCTGTGCATACAGTGCATCATTTAAGAATTGAATCTGCATGGAAGGTGAGAATTCTATCAGTGAACTACCCAAATTCTATCCTAAGGTGGGTAAAACAGCATCTTAGCTCTTTCTCATTCTTACCGATCTCCTCAAAGCTGTGACTCCTCTGCTTCTGTACATGGGCTAGCTGTATCAGGCTCCATGCATCATAAATACAGTTCTACCATTTCTAGGACTCTACCTTCTTCTTGTTTGTACATTAGAGCTAGGATTTTCCAGGCTCATAACAAAGGTTAGTAGTTGAAAAATTGAAAATTAATTGTATATAGGGAATTACAACCAGGTCTATTTTGCTGGAGTGGGCTAAGAAAAAACACAGGCAAGAGAGTATAAAGAGCCCTGATGGTACAGTGATTAAGTACTTGGGTGCTAAACAAGAGGTTGGCACTTTGAATCTACCTGCAGCTCTGTGTTAGAGAGATGTGATAGTCTGCTTCTGTAGTGATTTACAGCCTTGGAAACCCAATGAAACCCTTCCCCTTTGTCCCATAAGGGTAACTGTGAGTTGGGAGTTTTTTGGTAAGAGGAATATAAAACAGCAGTTTCATTAGTCCTTTTAATATGACTTTTTAGCAATTCCTAATCAGATCAGAAATGCTTTTAATTTTAATTTTTGTCAAACTATTTCAGGAACTTGGTACTCAAAGATTTTTGCAGTCATTATTGTAAAAATTACTTACATTTTTAGAATAAGTCATTCACTCCTCATACCCTATGATCTTAGAATATTATCTGGCATGCAGCAGTTTCTCAACAAATATTTACTTTATTAATAAACTACAAAGGTGAGGAGGAGAACTGAAGCAGAAGGGTAGACAAGGACAAAGCCTGAAAATCTTCAGATTAAAGTAAGAGAGTAAAGTTACTAGGCTTGGGTTTGAGAAAGATTTTTCTAGCCTCCATGTTAAAGATAAGTTGAAGCAAGACAAAGATAAGACTACAGGTCCAGAATGTACGTAGAAAAGAAAAGAAAAAGATTTTTAAAAATCCTGAACTCAGTCCTAGGAAAAAAGATAGAAAGGTGGGATGTGAGATTGAATCTGTGAAGCCTAATAAGTGCTTAAATGTAGAGGGAGAGAGTAAGGAAGCATGAAAGATGTTGTCATGGATTGAATTGTGTCCCCCCAAAAATATGTGTAGCCATGTGGCTGGGCCATGATTCTCAATTATTTTGTGATTGTCTTCCATTTTGGGATTTTCCTATGCTGTATGTTTAAAGGGACTGCAAATCCCTTCATAAGATCATCTCCCTACTCCAAGAGTTTCCCTGAAGTATGGCTTGCCCCACCCTTAATACTTTTGTCCTACAAAAGATGAAAGGGAAGCAAGTAGAGACTTGGGAACCTCACACCATCAAGAAAGCAGTACCTAGAGAAAAGCACGTCCTTCAGACCTCAGGTTACTGTGCCAAGATGCAGAAAGACTGTGAAGTCTCTGCTGACTCACAGAGCTGCAGGGGCTGTTGAACCCAGGACCAGCAGGTCAGGGAATAGGACTCTCACTGGCCAGCTCTAAGGGGTGATGAATCCAAGAGCTGCTAGTTCAGGTCCAGGAACCAGATGCAAAAGAGAGCAGCAGTTGCTGGCAACATGAGCAGACAGGCTAGGTGGTGGAGGTGGAGAGATGAGAGCTGAGGGGCAAGAAGCCACCACGGGCCTTGACCCTGCCACTTAATACAGTAGCCAAACATGGAGTTGCCAAACATAGAGTTGTCAAGCTGACACAGTCTTAACCACCACAACTATACATTGGTATAAAGAACAATGATGATTTTAGAAAATCTCTCATAACCTGGAATCGACTGGAAGACATCACACTGAGTGAAATCAGTCGGCTGCAAAAGGACAAATATTGTATGACACCACTATTATAAATACTTTAGAAAAGATTTATGCACAGAAGAAAATAATCTGCAAGGGTGGGGAAGGATGGAGAGGGTTATTCATAGATTAGATAGTCAATGGGAATTCAGTTAGGCTAAGGGAGTAACAGCACACAGTAGAAGGGAGATCAGCACAAATGGAGTACACTATAAGCTAAAAGGTTTCCTAAAGTCAACCCAACATTTCAAAGGATGGAGTAGCAAGGACAGGGGTCTAGGGCCAGGTTTCCAGGGGACCTCAACATCTGTTGGCATAACTGGTCTTTTTCTAAGAGAGTCTTCTACACCTCATACTGTGGCATCTGGGGTCTTAAAAGCCAGCAGGCTGCCATCTGAGGAACTTCAATCAGTCCCAACCCACCTGGAACAGATGACAACCAAGAACATTGAAGACACAAGGAAAAATGAGCCCAGGAGACAGAAGGACTACTGGGAGACTACATCAGCAGGAGAACAGAAGAACTAGACAGTGCCCAGCCACCACCAAACACAGCCCTGAAAGGGGGCACAGTGTAGAGTTTCTGATGTAGCATGAGATAAAGTGGTATGCAGATCAAGAACGCTGTTAAAAGACCAGATTTGATGGTCCAAAAACCTGGAAGGTCCCCTGAGAACATGGCCTCTAGACTTGCTGCTAGCCCAGAGATGAAACCAGTACTGAAGCCAACAATTCAGACAAGGAATGGACTGGACTTGGGGAGGCAGAGTGATGCATGTGGTATGTGTACTTTATGGTTTATTATATATATGAGGCTGTCCTACTGGTTTCTTTTTAGAGGGTAGAGGAGAAGATGGAGAGGAGGTGATAGATGTTGGCTGAGTGGATACTAGAAGTTAAGAATGGAAAAGAGTGTGCTGTCACAGGGTGGGGAGAGCAGTTAGAGTTGCGGAGAGGGGGACGTTCAGGGTCTTGAATGGAAAATTCACTTGGATTGTAATTTTCACTTAATCATAATAAAAAATAAATACATCAAAATGACAGCAGTAAATACCTATCAATAATCATGCTGAATGTAAATGGATTAAATATACCAATAAAGAGATGGAAACTGGCAGATTGGTTAAAAAAAAAATGACCAGTCTATATGCTGCCTAAAGGAGACACAGCTTAGACTCAAAGACACAAACAAACTACAACTCAAAGAAGTGAGAAATTTATCAAGCTAACAACATTCAAAATAGAGCAAGAATGGCGACATTAACTTGATAAAATAGACTTTAAATTAAACTCTACTACACTGGATAAGAAAGAACATTATGTAATGATCAAAGATCTATACTCTAGGGAGACATAACCATATTAAACATTCATGCGCCCAACAACAGGGCTCCAAAATATCCAAAAAAAAAAAAAAAACCACCAATTGCACTGAAAAAGGATATAGACAGCTCCACAATAATAGTAGACTTCCATACCACACTCCCACTGAAGGACAGAACATCTAGAAAAGAGCTCAATAAAGACATAGAAGAGCTGAATGCCACAGTTAAACAGCTTGATCCCATAGATATATACAGAGCACTCTGCCCAATAGCAGCCAAGTATTCTTTCTTTTCCAGTGCAAATGAAGCATTCTCCAGAACAGTCCATACTTAGGCCACAAAGCATTCCTTAAAAAATTTGAAGTACTGGAAGTAGAAATCAATAACAGAAAAAAGAAGGAAAACAAAAACATACATGGAAAATGAACAACACCTATAAAAGGAATCCAGGATGGAATAAAGAAATTTATGGAATTAAATAAGAATGAAAACACACAGCAACATTAATTTGATAAAATAGAATTTAAAGTAAAATCTACCACATGGGATAAGGAAGAACACTATGTAATGATCAAAGGATTTATACTCCAGGAAGACATAATAGTATTAAAATTCCATGCACCGCAAAAAAGGGCTACCTATGGGGCACAGCAAAAGAAGTGCTCAAAGGTTCTCAATAAATACACACATCCAAGAAGAAGAAAGAGCTCAAATAAAAGAATTAACTCAGTAATTCAGAAAATTAGAATGAGAGCAGGAAAAGACCTCTTGGGCACTGGAAGAAAGAAAATGATGAAAATTAGAGCAGAAGTAAATGAATTAAAGAGTAGAAAAATGATTAAAAGACTTAAGAAGACCCAAAGCTGATTTTTTGAACAGATCAACAAAATTGATAAACCAGTGGCCAAAATGACAAAAGACAATCAGGAGAGGAAACAAATAATTCAAATAAGATATGAAATGGGTGGTATGACAGACCCAACTGAAGTTAACACAATCCTAACAAAACACTATCAAAAATTGTACTCTAATAAATTCAGAAAACTAGAGGAAATGGACAAATATGTTAAAACACAGCACCTCCCAAAACTAGCACAAGCAGAATTAGAACAACTAAATAAATCCATCAAAAAGAAGAGAATGAAAGGGTAATTTAAAAACTCACAACTGAAAAAAGCTTTATTCCTGATGTCTTCACCAGAGAATTCTACTAAATTCGTGGAAAAGAATTAACACCACTATTGCTAAAAGTACTGCAGAGGACAGAAAAAGATGGAATACTTCCAAATTCATTCTGTGAATCCAGGATAACCCTAATGCTAAAACCATGTAAAAAAAAAAAAAACAAAAAAACAAACTCACTGCTGTCAACTCAGCAACCGTGTAGGACAGAGAAGAACTGCCTCATAGAGTTTCCAAAGAGCACCTGGCAGACAGCAAAAAAAAAAGAACAATTACAGACCAATACCTCTTATGAACTTAGATGCAAAAATTCTCAACAAAATTCTAACCAATTGAACAGCATATCAAAAAATAGTTCACCATGACCAAGTGGCAGTCATAGTACGGTTGCAAGGATGGTTCAACATTCGGAAAAAAAAAAAAAAGACTATAATCAACCACATAAACAAAAAACAAGAACCATATTAAAATCTCTCAGCAAAAAAGCAATAGAAGAGAGTTCCTCAACACAACAGAGTTTCTATACAAAACCAACAGTCAGCATCATCCTAAATGGAGAGAATCTGAAACCATTTCCCCTGAGAACAAGAACCAGATAGGGATACCCATTGTCACCACTTTTACTCAACATTTTAATGGAGGTTCTAGCCAGAACAATCAAGCAAGATAAAGAAATAAAGGGCATCCAAATTGGTAAAGAAGATGTAGAAGTATCTCTATTTGCAGATGACGTGATCTTACACACATAAAACCCTAAAGAATCCACCAAAAAAACCTACTGGAACTGACAGATGAATTCAGCAAAGTATCAGGGTACAAGATAAACTTACATAAATCAGTTGGATTCTCTTACACCAGCAAAGAGACCATCTAAGAGGAAATCATTCATTCAAAAGCAACTGCAGCAGTACACTGGCAGCTAACTGCCAGAAATTCAAGCCGGATGCCAAAGAGGATGTGGAACCGAGGATATCATTGCTGATGTCAGATGGATCTTGGCTAAAAGCAGAGAATACCAAAAAGATATTTATTTGTGTTTTGTTGACTCTGCAAAGGCATTCAGCTGTGTGAATTATAACAAATTATGTATAACATTGCATGAAGTGGGAATTCCAGAACACAGTAATTGTTCTCATAATGAATCTGTACACGGATCAAGAGGCAGTCACGTGAACAGAACAAGGGAACACTGCATGTCTTAATGTCAGAAAGGTGTACGTCAGAGTTGTATCTTTCACTTTGTCGTTTCAATCTGTGTGCCAAGCAAATAATCTGAGAAAGTGGACAACTTGAGGCTTAGGGTTGGAGGAAGACTCATTAGGAAACTGTGTTATGTAGATGATACAATCTTGCTTCCTGAAAACGGTGAGCATTTTAAACACTTAATGATGAAAATCAAATACCACAAACTTCAGTATGGATTGCACCTCAGCAAGAAAACAAAAATCCTCACAAATGAACCAGTAAGTAACATCATGATAAATGGAGAAAGAACCGAGACTGCCAAGGATTTTATTTTACTCGGTTCCACAATCAACCCCCATGGAAGCCAGAGTCAAGAAATCAAGAGACACAGTGCATTGGAAAATCTGCTGCGAAAGAACTCTTTAAAATGTACAAAAATAAAGATGTCACCTTGAAGACTAAGGTACCCTTGACCCAAGTCATAGTATTTTCAATCACATCATATGCGTGTGAAAAGTGGACAGTTAATAAGAGAGACAGAAGAAGAATCAATGCCTTTGATTGTGGAACACAGAATCGATGCCCTTGATTGTAGTGTTGGAGAGGAATATTGAATGTCTCATGGACTGCTAAAAGAACTAACCAAAGTGCTTGTTGGATGCAAACATGGTGTGATTATATCTTACGTACTTTGGACATGTTGTCAGGAGGCTTCAGGAGGCGTCAGTCTCTGGAGAAAGACACCATGCCTGGCAGAGAAGATGGTCAGCATAAAAGAGGAAGACCCTCAACAAGATGGATTGACACAGTAGCTGCAGCAACAGACTTAAGCATAAAAACGATTGTGGGCATGGCACAGGACCAAGAGATGTTTAGTTCTGTTGTACAGAGAGTTGTTATGAGTTGGAAATCACTCGACGGCTCCATATAACAACAAGAGAGAATTACCAAATCAATACCATTTACAAGAGCCCCCAAGAAGATAAAATACCAAGGAATTAATCTAACCAGAGAAATAAAAGACCTATACAAAGAAAATTATAAGCTTATACTGTAAGAAACCAAAAAAGACCTACATAAATGGAGAAACCTACCTTGCTCACAGATACGAAGACTCAACATCATGAAAATGTCTAGCTTACCCAAAGCTATCTATAGATACATTACTATCCAAGTACAAATTCCAGTGGCATTTTTTGAAATAGAAAAACAGATCAACAACTTCACATGGAAAAGGTTGAAGCCAAGAATAAGTACAGCATTACTGAAGAGGAACAAAGTGGGAGGCCTCATACTATCTGACTTTAGAAACTATTATATTGCCACAGTAGTCAAAACTAGCTGGTACTGGTACAAACAGAGATACCTAGATCAGTGGAATAGAATTGAAAATCCAGATGCAACATCATCCAATTATTAGCAATTGATACTTGATAAAGGTCCAAAGTTTGTAAACTGGGGAAAAGACAGTCTCTTTAACAAATAGTGTGGGCATAACTAGTCATCTGCAAATATATTAGTCATCTGCAAAAATATGAAACAAGATCCATGTCTCACATTATGCACTAGAGCTAACTCAAAATGGATTAAAGACTTAAATATCAAATCTAAAACCATAAAGATTAGGGAAGAAAAAATGCAAACACTGCCACCAAGTAGATTCTGACTCTTAGTTGAGCAGCCCCATGAAGTTTCCAAGGAGCATCTGGTGGATTTGAACCACCAAACTTTCGATTAGCAGCTGTAGCACTTAACCACTATGCCATCAGGGTTTCTGACCTTATAAACCAAAAACCAAATCCAGTGCTGTGGAGTTGATACCCAGTCATAGCAACCCTATAAACAGAGCATCCCAGTTCTCTTCTGTGCTTGGAGTCTGGGACTCACCCTGATAAACCAACAGTCTCACACCAGACCAATGGTGTTATCAACGTGTCTTAAGTACTCTTACCTAAATGTTATTGAAACTCCATCACGTGCCAACCTGGGGATGATGTCATGCATATTTTTGAGCTAAGACAGTAATCACAGAGTTGGCTCAAGTAATACATCTGAAAGTAACGTTTTTGCTGTTTTTGTACCATCATTATTATAGCTGTGAAATGCAAAGTTCGCAAAAATAGAAATAGTGTGCTATGAAGTGTAAGTATTTTATTGTTGTATATCTCCTAGAATGTCTAAAAAGAGAGAAGTGTGTTCTTTCCAACCTTAGCTTTGGCAAGAGTTTCAAATGTTTTATTTTAAAACCAAAATAAACAAACGTTTGCTCTTTCATTCACCATGCATAGTATAGGTTCTTAAAGAAATAAAATATTGTTAATCAGTTATCCAAAAGACCCATTTGTATTGTAGAACTTTGCTTTAATTAAGCACTTCAGATGCAAGTAGATAACTTAGCAGAATTTTACAGTTAACAGGAAATGAATGATCTTTTTAGTGCACGGTTGGGAAATCACCTAATATTGTGTGGAATGGAATTCTTAATTACATGGCAAGAGGCTATTTCTTTCAAGGCTGAGGTGGCAGGGAGACTAATAAACTCCATGTTAAGGAAGAGCCATTTAGGTGGGATTGTAATCAGACTTTTATCCAAAATAACTCTCCACATGTATGTGATGCTTTGCCCCTTTTCTGTATAAAGGAATACAGGGTCATTTCTCAAAGATAGTAAGTGGCAAGTTTTGATCACCTACATCCAAGCCAGTGTCCACCAAAGAGGACTTCAGTAAGGCATTCTATGTGAATGCAGAGGACAATTCCCTTTCCAAATAGTCTGAATTCACTTTTTTACCTTAACCATCTCTGAGATTTTATTTACTGTAGGCTGAGTTTCTCTCCCATTCTGAGTTTCAGGGAGATTTATTCTAAGAAAAAGTCTTGTTCTCTCTTTTTCTCTCCCTTTGTCTGTCAACACACACTCACACACCCATGCAAGACACATGGGCACACATGCTATTACCTATATTTAGGAAAACACAGACTTTTGTTCTCTTCCATATACAGTAAAGCCAAACCCACCACCATCAAGTTGGGTCTGACTCATAACAACCCTAGAAGACATAGTAGAAGGTCCCCAAAGAGTTTCCAAAGAGCACCTGGCAGATTTGAACTGCCCGAATTTGGTTAGCAGACGATGCACTTAACTCACTAAGCCACCAAGGTTTCCTGTATATACAGGAGTGACATATAAAGCAGTTGTGGGGGAGCCGACTCTGACTCATGGCTGCCCCATCTGTGTAAGAGTAGAATTGTGTTCTGTAGGGTTGTCAGGGGTTCACTTTTCAGAAGCAGCTCATCAAGCCTTTCTTACCAGACTTCTCTGTGTGGATTTGAACCATCAGCTTATCAGTTAGCAGCCGAATGCTTAACTGTTTGTACAACCCAGGAATTCCCAGTGGCACATAAACCCCAAAACCCCATTGTCGTTGAGTCAATTTCCAGACTCACAGAATGCCAATTTTTATTATTATGATTTGTCTGATTTCTAAGGCATTATTTGGAGTCTCTGTGTGGCCCAAAGGCAACTCTGGTGGCATAGTGGTTAAGTGCTACATCTGCTAACAAAAAGGCCAGCAGTTCGCTCTTTAGAAACTCTATGGAGCAGTTCTGCTCTGTCCTGCAGGGTCGCTGCCAGCCAGAATGGACTCCAACGGCAGGGTTTGTTTGTTTTGTTTTTGGTGGGGGTGGGGAAAAGGGGGTGAGGGAAGTGGCCCCGACAATTAAGGGCTTGACTATTAACTGAAAGTTTGGAGGTTCAAACACATCCAAAATTGTATCGGAAAACAGGCCTGGTAATTTATTCCCAAAAAGTCACAGCCTTGAAAACCCCATGGAGCAGTTGTCCTCTGCTTACCTGAGGTCATTAGGAGTAGCAATCAGTTGGTATCAGGAACAGCAGTCAACTGGCGGGCACTAGCGACACCACAGATGTATTAGCGGGATTATGGTGCCATCATGTGGCTAAAATTTAGAAACTCTTTTTTTAATTTTTTTTTTTTTTTTAACTATTATTTCAAATAAAAAGTACGGAAGATGTACTCAACGTGCTACCGCATTCACTTCAGATCCTTCTCTTAATTAAATTAATAACCTTCCCGGAGTGGAGGCAGCCCCCCTCTCTTTTCCCCATCCCTCCCTTCTCAGAGGTAACTGCATAGTCCAGTTAATTTTCGTTTTTTTACCAAACCTGCACTTCGTGATATTACCTGCAAACTGCAAATTTGTGCTTTGAGATGCGCACACACACAGTATCGTTTTGTGTATACTCTAATACAGCTTATTTTTTTCACTCTATATTAAGTTTCCAAGTTTATCTACATGTTTGTATGCCTAGCTTTGTTTTGTTTTTCTACGGTAGTATTAATACATTCCCTTCAGAAAGGCGAGGTTGAGTCCATTGAGAGTCTCTGTGGGGTTAACACCTTAACGTGGACTTAGTGTATTCTTTTTTTTTTTTTTAATGATGATTATGTCAATCAAGGTGACCCTGGAGAGTGGGTAAGCACTGCAAGGGCTAACCAAAAGATACTCAGTTGGAATCCACCAGGCACTCCTTGGCAACTCTCAGGGCAGTTCTATTTTGTACTACAGGGTGGCTGTGAGTTGGAACCCACGCGACCCCAGTGGGTTTTGGCTTACGCATCTCACCTACAACGCTGAAGAGATGTAGCAAGAATGGACGGTGTTCTAGCTCATCCCTCGTGCTTAAACAAGTATTACTGCTTCACCATTAAACAGAATGTATAGTTTTGGGTGGATTCTGTTTATCAGATCAAGAAAATTCTCTGATGCTCCAGGTTTAGTAAGAGTTCTCTTTTGAAAGAATACTAACTTCTCAAATATGCTTTTTCCCATATGCATTGAAACTGAGTCGAACGTGATTCCTCCTTGGCAATTTTTATGAGCCTGAAATAAAGGAATATTTTTATATACAATAGAGCAGAAGAATGCTTAAGATATGGTTTCCTCTTTATCCAGGAAAGAAATATAGTTCTTGCTCTGTGTTTTCGCTGAGCTCAGCTTGTTTTGAGACGCGTTTTATACTAGGCATGAAATCAGCCAATTCATTATGCATGCCACATTTGAGCAAGTTGGAGTATGTGGATTTCTATCAACCTTTTATTTTCATGTAAAAAATATTGCAAAGAAAACACATTCTCAGAGTCTCTGTTGAATTGTCAGTTAACCAGATAAAGAGTTTCACATACTGTTGTCACATCGTAGTATATAATTTCCTTCAGGTTTATGAGTTTTCCTTCGTTAACTGGAAGCTCTTTAAGGTCAAGGTATTGTCTGCTTCACGTTCTCATATAGCACAGCGCCAGGCACAGAGTTGATGTTTCCTTAACTTTTATGGAAGGAAATAAATAGGCAGCATGAGAAGAGATCGTACTGATTATTTCTGAGACCAACACATCCTTTACTTGTACCTGAGCCTTTTATAAATGTAATGATATAGTTTACCTCAGTGGGTATAAATCTATTAAACAGTGGTGCATGGAGCTACCATTTCCAGTGAAAAGTGATTGACGGTGCAAAGCGTTTATAACCCAAGAGCCATAATTTTGTTTAGCCTACAAGAAATGACTTGGTAAATATTTAAAAAGATAAAATCTGTAATTGCATCACAGACTGAATTGTGTCTCCCAAAATATGTATAGCCATTTGGCTATGCCATGATGCCTAGTATTGTGTAATGTTCCCCTATGCTGCAAACACTGCCTCTGTGTTGTTAACAAGGGAGGATGAGCAGCAGTTGTGGTGGCGGGGCAGGACTCAATGTGTACTGTTGTATTGTACCTTGAGGCAAACTCTTGGGATATAAAGTAAATGGAAGCCAGCAGACAGTCTGGGATCTCATACCATCAGGAAAGAAGCAGTGCCAGGAGCAGAGTTCATCCTCGGAGAAGGATCTGGGGTCCCTGTGCCTCTGAAGATCCCAGGCCAGGGGAAGACTGACGACAAGGACCTCCTTCTATCGCCAACGGAGAAAGCTTTCCCCTGAGGCTGATGCCCTGAATTTGGGTTTATAGCCTACTGGACCAAGACAAAATTAATTTCTCCTTTTAAAGTCATCCACTTGAGGTATTTTTGATATAGCAGCACCAAATGCCTAAGACAAGTTGAAAATCTGAGAAGAAAACAAATGCTGTTAAAAAAAAAACTAGTGACAAATTTTTGAAAAGAAACTAAATGAATTTTGCTAAGTGAAATAAGTCACCAGTGATGTTAAAAACTCAATAAACAGTGTACATTTTAATTATGTACTGTGGAAGAGAGAAATAATAATCAGAAAGACATATTTGAAGGAATTAATTTAGAATGGATAATCCAGAGCTGGAAATCCTGGTGGCATAGTGATTAAGTGAACAGTTGCTAACCAAAAGGTTGGCAGTTCAAATCTACCAGGTGCTCCTTGGAAACTCTATGAAGCAGTTCTGCTCTGTCCTACAGGGTTGCTGTAAGTCAGGGTCAATTCCATGGCAGCGGTTTTGGAAACCCAGAGCTCAAGAGACTGAGAATCGAAAAAAATAAGTCAAGACCCATGGGGTGTAAAACAAGAAGGTCTGACATATATTTCATAGAAAAAAATAGAGAAATAAGGGTAAGGCAATACTTAAAGAAATAATCACTAAGAACTTTCCAGACTAAAAGAAATAAATGATTCTTCAGCTTCAGAAACAAAACAAAGTCTGAGCTAAATAAATGTTTACACATTCCTTTTGGAAGGGGATAAATGTTAGCACAACTATTAAACTCTCCCCTCAAAGAAATGCCCTATAAAATGACAAAGGAGTCAGAAAATATTAGAATAATGTGTTCCAAGTGCTGAAAAAACTGTCAGTTAAGGTATTTATATTCACTTAAACTACGTTACAGAACAAAGGAGACATGAAGATTCTTCGGACAAACAAAGCCTGCATTTTTCCTGTCAATGCATATTTTTTATAGTAATTTCTGAAGGATGTGTGCTAACAAGAAGGAGTTCGTAACCAGATGGGATATCCAAATTGCAAAACTGGACGTGAACAAAAGCTCCAGGAAACGTGGAGGTGAAAGTAGATCTAAACAAACTGCAGTGAAGAATGGCTAATAAAGGGGGAAAACTAAAGGCAAAAAATTCATACATATGACAAAAGAGGAAAGATGAGATATAAAGTGGTAAGCTTATTGTCACAGTCGCTGGGAGGTTCAAACAATGAACACACTTGAGTGCTAAGTGATAGGCCGGTGTTTCAAGTCCCAGAGGAGTCCTATGGAGTGCTGTGGTACTCACAAACACTGGGGCAGAATCGACTCTATAACAAGTCCAGAGGAGTCCTATGGAGTGCTGTGGTACTCACAAACACTGGGGCAGAATCGACTCTATAACAACTGGTTTTATTGGATTGTAGGAGTGATAACGTAGTAGTGATGAATTTGAATAAATATTAATATAAAATTTAAAAAATAGCCACCAAGGAAATAGAAATCGTGCTGGGGCAGCCAGAGTATAGACTGAAAAGGGTCACATGCTAGTGCCTTGAAGCTGTGATTGTTTTACTCTATGTGACAAAAAGATTTTGCGGGTGTGATACAATTAAGGATCTTGAGATGGGGAAATTAGCCTGTTTGGCTCAATATAATGACAAGCGTCCTTATAAAATACTTGACCGACAGTTAAATGGAAACCTTGGTGGTGCAGGTGTTAAATGCTACAGCTATTAACCAGACAGCCAACCGTTCAAATCCACCTGGTGCTCCTTGGAAACTCTGTGGGGCAGTTCTATTCTGCCTATAGGGTTACTGTGAGTCGGAATTGACTCAATGGTAGTAGGTTTGATTTGGGTTTTGGAGGATTAAATAGCTAACAGAAGCAAAACTAAATAACAAAAATAAACCAGTTAACATACTCCTTGGCACACAAGTGCTCGATAAATGTTAGCCATTACCACAATAATATAAATAATATTGTCAATTATTGTTTTATGTATCTTTAAAATTATAATACATAAGGACGTGGCACCATCCACATTCGAGTAGAGATCTTTAAGCCAAAATACTACAGTGGTTAATATTTAAATTTAACTAGACCTGTCTGTAAGAGCCATGTGGTTATTACAGTCCATCCAGTCAGTTCCGACTCATATTGACCTTGAGCGTAAGGGAATGAAACCTTGCCGAGTCCTCCTCACTGCTGTTGCTGTCTTTGACCCCATTATTGAAGCTACTGTGTCAATCCATCTCTTTGAGGTTCTCCTCCTTTTCACCGACAAAAAACTCAAACCCATTGTCGTCGAGTTGATTCTTACTCCTAACAGCCCTACAGGACAGAGTAGAACTGCCCCCCTAGATTTTCCAAGGAGCGTCTGCTGGATTCAAATTGCCAATCTTTGGGTTAGGTGACTTTGCACTTTCACCACTGCGCCGTAAACGCCATCAACAGAAATAAAGCTCAAATTAGACCTTGGCTACACCAGCTTCAGGTTTTAATCTTAGGGCTTTGTCCCAAAACGGGATATTTAGGGAGGAGAGACATTTATCTTCAGACATGACAGTGATCTTAGAACTCTTCGCCTTTCTCCACAGCTAATGAACTGCAGAGTAATGATTAGAATCCAAATTTTAACCAAAACTCAAAATGAGATTACCTTTCACACTTCGCCAGTAGGTGGCGGTATCTCACATAACATTGTAGACTTACATGTTACGCTGAAACACTGTGTTTAGTTGAATCTACAATGAACATTAATTCCAGTTTTATTAAGAAAGAAAAAAGATGCAGCCACATAAGCTTGAATATACCTTCAATTTCAAGGGGCGTCTTAATTTCAGGGATGTCAGAGCCTGAAAACTACGCATAGGATTTAGAATTGATAAACTATGGTAATACTTGTCTACTTGAAGGATTTGAGTAATTTTTAATTGTCAGTGTTTAGCATCTACTCGGAGGGAAGAGTGCTGGTGACCTTGGAAACCAGCTTAGTCATGACTTACGAAGAGGTCATGGTCTGAGTGGGACTTGGTGCATTTTTGTTAATTCATGCAACATAAATCGAATGTCCACGCTGTCCCAGCCACTTGGCCTAAGTACAGGACACAGCAGTTATCCAAGTTGCAAAAACCTACTGCCATTTAGTTGGGTCCAACTCACGGCGACCCTAGAGGTCAGAATAGAACTGCCCCCTAGAGTTTCCAAAGGTCTCTATTTTCTTGGAGCTCCTTGTCTACTGGAGTAATCACATAGGAAGTAAGTAAAAATTATAATTTCAGGCAAATTCTGGGAAGAAAACAGGACAATAATTGGTAAAAAGTCATTGGGGTATGTTATGGATTGAATTATATACCCCCAAAATGTATGTTAACTTGGTTAGACCACGATTCACAGTATTGTGCAGTCATCTTGTATTTCATGATTGATTTAATTTTCTTAGGTATCATAAACTCTAATCTGTCCTGTAGTTAAGGAGTCAAGATTGGGTTATGTTAAGGAGGATTAGGATGAGACATAGCGTCGTTACTCAGGTCATGTCTCTGATCCAATGTAAAGAGAGTTTTCCTGGGGTAGTGCCTGCATCACGCTGTAAGAAATAAAAGGAAACAAAAGTTAACAGAGAGTTGGGGGCCTCATGCCATGAAGAAAGGAACACCTGGAGCAGAGAACATGCTTTGGACTATGGGTTCTGGTATGGAGAAGTTCCTAGGCTGAGGGAAAATTGATGACAAGGACCTTTCTCCAGAGCCAACACAGAGAGAAAGACTTCATCTGGAGCCGATGCCCTGAATTTGCACTTGTAGCCTAATAGACTGTGAGAGGGAAAACTTCTCTTTGTTAAAGCCATCCACTTCTGGTATTTTTGTCACAGCAGCACTATGATAACTAAGACAGGGTGAGAAGAGGAGGAGGGTAGTGTTTGATACAAGGATCAGGAAAGGTTACTCTGAAGGTACGATCCCCACGCTGAGGTCTGAATGATGAAAAGGATCCACACAGTAGAATGGTAGGAGGTAGAGTGGTCTTTACCTCGGCAGCGTAAGTTCTTAGGTAGAATGAGGTTGGTATCTTCAAGGAATTGAAGGAATGAGACTAAGTCTGGAGCAGGAAAAAAAAAAAAAAAGAGGTAACAGATGAAAAATGAGATCAATAAAGCAGTCAGGGCCCATGGTAAAGCAGGAAGCTTCATTTCCCCTTGCTCCCCCAGCTGTCAAAGTTCGGCAACCACATACACACACACACTGCCGCTGGTTAGTCCTTGCGTTTCCTGCCACTGGCCCACTAGTAGAGAGCAGTCTGGCCACCTTCATCTCTGTAATGCTAGAGTACACAATGACTAACAGTCAACCAGGCAAGTGATTGAGGAAAAGCTATCCACTTTGGGTAGAAAAACTAGAAATACATGCAGATCTGGACTCAACATTCTAAGCCTGGTGATTAAAGTATGGGCTGTCTTTAAACCCCATTCACACACCTAGATGAATACTCCTTACAAGTGAAGGGAACAAAACTTCATCTGGTTTACTTGGAACACAAGACTAGGAAAGACTAATCACTAGAAAATTATATTATGTTTGGTAAAGTACTATCGAGAAGGAAGGAAACCGTCAATGAAACGGACTGACACAAAAACTGCAAGAATGGACTCTAATCTACCAATGACAGCCAGATGGCATAGCACCGAGCAGCATTGGCTACTTGCTCCTCGTAAGGTCCTCATGAGTCAGAGCTGGATCTGTGGCAACTAACAACAACACCTACATTGCTTCAGCTTTTGCATCATGTAAACGCATTACCTAATCAAAAATATAATTATATTAAAAATAGTCTTTGGCTCTAGTTTTAGGTATATCTTTGTTATTTCTGTTTATTCTTTTCATGATCATTTACAAGAGACCTGGATACTAAACAAGCTAATTTTGTGACCAATTTAGTAGTCTCACAAAGTTGTCCTATAATATGATATAACTTAAATGTCCAGCCCCTTCAGAAAACTTCTGCAATCCTGCCCATACAACAACTCACAGGAAGGTGAAAGGTGAGCACTTCACCAGGATCAGGAAACTAGCTAGAAATCCTACCTCTTCTTCCTAAGTTTTGTGAGAGTGCTAAGTAGCCACCCCACTATTGGTCATTTCTTCGCCTATAACTTGAGGTGGTTGGATCACGTGAAGACCAGCATTGCTACCAGTGAAGGAATGATCCACTTGGTGAAAGCAACGAGTAGTCAGACATCTTGGCATAAACCTTCCAAGCATATTCTCAAATTTATCTTGAGAAGTGCTGCCCTGCTTTCTAGACCTGCAACCAGTTTAAACACCAAGCAGAATTTTACCCTTTTCTATGAGTGCAATGGTGGTATAGTAATTAAATACTACAACTGCTAACCTAAAGATCTGCAGTTCAAATCCATCCACTAGGTGCTCCTTGGAAACTCCATGGGGCAGGTCTACTCTGTCCTCTAGGGTTGCCATGAGCCAGAATTGACTCAATAACAATGAATTTGGTTTAGTTTTTGCTATAGGGGTGATGGTGGTTGAGTGGTACAATTCTCAGCTTCCATGGAGGAGACCGCTTGCAGCCAATGCTTCTCATGTACTCGTCCATTAGTGGAGGTGTGTTTGAGTGAGAATTGACTTGATGGCAATAGGCTTGGATTTTTTATTATTATTATTGTGCCAAACAGGTTTCTTTGAAGCTCCTAGACTAAGATGAACTAGGAGGAAAGGCCTGGCAATCCACTTTAGAAAGACAGCCAATGAAAACCCTGAAGAGCACAATGGTCTGATTCCCAATGGAGCATATGGATGACTCAGAATCAAGTCATGTTCTTTCTACTGTGTATGTGGTTGCCAGGATTCCAGAGCGACTGGGTGACAGCTAACAACATATCCTCGGTACCGCTTTAGCTTAAAGCATTTCTCCTCATCTTTTTAATTTGGGGATTTCTTCATGGGAAGCAATAAACCCAAGGCTCTTATTGTAAAAAAGAAAAACCTAGGAAAATGAGAATGAGGAGAATTAGAATGACTCAAATGGCCCATCTGTTAATTATAAAGACAGAAATATAAAAAAGAATTGTCTATAGTCTAGGAACTCAATACAATCACCTAAGTGACTGTCAAATTTCTAACAATAAATCTGGAATTGTCACATACCTAATTTTCTTGTTTTTCAGTAGGCTATATAATTGATTACTCTACACTGAAACATTGAACTAAAAATTGAACTTTATTATATCCCCTTAAACAAAGTCTTCATTTCCTTTCCAAGGAACTGTTAACTTTGAGGCTTTAGTTAATGATTATAAATTTATAGCCCATGTTATTACCTCATACTGTCTGTTTGGAGATGAGCACACAATACTGTTTGAGCATATTACATTTCAATCATCTACTATATTTCATTCTGAGTATTTCCATGAGAAACTGATTGCTAAAAACTAACACTGTCTGTATTGCTTTTGAACAAAGGCCAAATGTGAACACTAAATTTGTGATATACCGTGAACAGCTAGGATAGCAGTCTCCTCAGAGATACAATATCTCTGGAAGCAAAACTCATCAGGGAAAAGAAAAAAAAAAGGAGAAATAAAGCACATATTAAAATAATCTGATTTTATTTTATGAAGCCTATAACTTAAAAAATATTCTTGGGACAGGAAAATACAATATTCTCCTAAAGATTGAAATTAAAAGTTAAAAAGCCGTGTCTACTTCTCCCACAGGGAAATGATGATCAGCAGACTACTCGAGGTCAGTGGCTGGGAACAGTCTCTATCTCTATAGACTCATCATTCAGTTTCTTCTGCTTGTCTATTAAATCTAACCAACAATTAACTAATTCCTTGGTTATTCTATAAATAAATATTTTTAAGCATTTAACCAATTTTCCACATTGTACTATATGCTGTAATGAATTCATACAAACTTACATGTTTTAGCAGTTCATAGTATTATTCAATCTACATATGAAGATGGAGTTAGCACATGAAATCATTAGTAAATAATTAGATATGAGTTGTGTGGCACTTAACCCTTTTGTGAGTTGGATCCTACTTGACGGCACTTGGCTTTGGCTAACCCTTTTGTCTTCTGAAATAATTACCAAAAAAGGCACACGTAAGAAAATTGGGATAAAGCTGAGATTGAGGTGTTGAAATGCTGAGATGAAAGCTTAGGTTTATAGCTCAGTGCTTTTTTCCAAGTTACAAAATTACCTCTACCACCTGTCTGTCAATGTGTAATACTGTGGTGTGTTGCTCAACAATATATCAGAAAAAAAAATTCACTGTGACCAAGTGGGATTGACATCAGGGATGCAGGGATGGTTCAACATTAAAAAATTATCAATGTAAATCATCACAGAAATAAAACAACAGGTGAGAAACCACATGATTTTATCAATCAATGCAGAAAAGGCATTTGACCAAGTCCAACACCCCTTCGTGATAAAAACTCTCAGAAAAAACAGGAATGGGAGGAAAAATCCTCAAAACAATAAAAGACATTTATCAAATCAACAGCTAACATCATCCTAAACAAAGAGAGACTGAAAGTATTCCTTTTGAGACTGGAAATCAGGCAACGATGTCACCACTTTTATTCTGTGTTGTGCTGCATATTCTAGTAAGAGCATTTAGGCTAGAAAATGAAATAAAGCACATCCAAATTGGTAAAGAAGAAATAGAAGTATCTCTACTTGCAGATGATAAGATCTTGTACATAGAAAACCCTAAAGAATCCACAAAATGTTTACTGGAACTAATATGAGAATTTAGCACAGTATCAGGATACAAAAAAAGAAAAGTCAGTTGAATTCCCTACACCAACAGAAAGAATGTCAAAGAGGAAACCACCAAATCAATACCATTAACAATAACCCCAAGAATATAAAAATCTAACCAGAGATGCAAAGACCTACACAGTGCAAACTAGAAGACACTACTGCAAGAAACTGAAAGAGACCTACTGAAGTGGAGGAACAAAACTTGTTGATGGATGAGAAGACTCAACATTATGGGCATGTACACACTACCCAAAGTGATCTATAACTACAATGCAATCTCTTCCCAATTCCAATCACATCTTTCAGTGAGATAGAAAAACAAATCACCAATTTCATATAGAAAGGGCAGAGGCACATGGTAAGTAGAACAATGAAGTGGGATGCCTGACACTCAGTGCTTTCAGAAACTATTATAATACCATGACAGTCAAAACAAGCTGGTAATGGTATGACAGACACATAGACAAATGGACCAGAATTGAAAATCTAGACATAAAATCACCAAAGTATGAGCAGCTGATATTTGGCAAAGGCCCAACCTCTGTAAAATGGGTAAAAATTAGTCTCTTTAAAAAATGATATTGACCAAACTAGATATCCATCTGCAAAATAACAGAAACAAGACTCATACTTTACACCATGCCCAACACTAACTAAAAATGGGTCAAAGACCTAGACAGAAGATCTAAAATGGAAATCATGGAAATAAAAAAAAAAAAAAATATGGACACTACTTGGAGACCTACTAGACACAATAAACAGAATAAAACAAAATCAATAACAATGCACAAACAAAAGAGAAAATAGATAACTGTAACCTCCTTAAAATCAAACATATGCTCAAGGCTTTACCAAAAGAGTAAAAAGGACAAGCTACAGACGGGGAAAATTTTTCTGAGTAAGATAAGAATCCAGTCAGTATGGAATCTCTAAAATCTGCAAGATACTGCAAAATCTCAAGAACAAAAAGACAAATTACTAAATTAATAAGTGGGTAAAAGATATGACAAAGCACTTCAACAAAGAAGACACTTGGGCCACTATCAGATACTTGAGGAAATGTTCACAATCATTAGTCAACAAAAAATGCAAATTAAAACTACTATGAAGGCAAGGCCAAGATGGTGGAGCAGTCAGACCTTTCCTGTGATCCCCCTAACAACAAAGACCTTAAAGAACAAATGAATCAATTACATAAGACATTCTAAGAGCCCTGAAAGTCAAAGGGAAAGTTGAGAAATCAGATGAAAGGAAAGGGAGAATAGGTCCAGAAGTATGGACTGGCCAAATGGGACCCAACTGGAGTCAGCTGAAGCCAGCGTGGTGGATGGAGTGAGTCTTCCTCAGTGAGAGAAAAAGAGCAGCAGAGAGTACACTTGAACCTCCAGAAGAAACGAAAAGTGGCACTTTGTTATCAAAAGTTAAGTGGTTGGCATCAGACTTAAAAGATGGATCTAAGTCATTTCTATGGATAAACCTCTCTCTCCTTTTCCAGTTCTTCACTTCTCCTATGTACTGCACTCAGTTCTGATGTTTATGCATTCCCTTTCATTTTTGAGGCTTTCCAGTTTTCTTAGATTCACACTTCATGCATTCCACTTTCTGATTATTAATGGGCACTTGCAACTATTTCGTTTCATTTTGTCACATCAGCAAATGAAGGTCCCAAAAGCTTGTCTCCACTCATGTTATTAAGGTCACCTCTACTCTGAGGAGGTAGCTCTTCTCCAATAGTCTTCTCAGTGCCTTCCAACCTAGGGAGCTCATTTTCTGACACTACATCTGACAGTGTTCCACTGCTATTTGGAAGGTTTTCACTGACATTCATCTCTGAAGTAGACTGCCCAGTCCTTCTTCCTAGTCTGTCTTACTCTGGAAGCTCAGCTGAAACCAGCACAACATGGGTGACTCTAGTGATATCTAAATACCGGTGGCATAGCTTCCAGCATCACTGCAACGCCCCCTACCCCATATGAAAATTGACAGACTAGAGGGCATTCATGCAGTAGTGTCTTGTACTTTTATTTGTATAGGTCTTTTACGTCTCTTGTTAGATTTATTCTATTGTATCTTCTTGGGGGCTATTGTAAGTGGTATTAATTCAGTGTTTTTCTCTTTGATGTTGTTTGTTGGTGTAAAGGAATCCAGCTGATTTTTATATGTTTATCTTGTATTTTGATACTCTGCTGAACGCTTCTACTAACGCCAGTAATTTTTTGTGTGGATTCTTCAGGATTTTCTGTGTACAAGATCTTATCATCTGCAAATAGAGATACATTTACTTCTATCTTACCAATTTAGATGACGTTTGTTACTTTTTCTTGCCTTTGGTGGTGGCTGGGCACCATTGGTTCTTCTGGTCCCATGTTGATACAGTCTCCTGTTCATGCAGGGTCTTCTGGGCTCTTTTTTCCTCGTGTCTTTGTTGTTCTTGTTCATCATATGTCCCAGATGAGTTGGGACAATTTGTGGTACCTCAGATGGCAGCTTGATAGCTTTTCAGACCCTAGATGCCACTCACCAATGTAGGGTATAGAAGACTCTCTTAGCAAAACACTAGTTATGCCAATTGGCCTCAGTGACACCTGAAAACATGGACACAGACCTGCATCTCTGCTACTCTCTCTTTAAAATATTGTGTTGAGTTTAGAAAACCTTTCAGTTATGAGGTAGTAAAGTTATGTTGATCTGGTCTCTACTGCGTGCTGTCCCTGCTTTCACCTAAGCAAATTCCTATCTACTATCTAATCTATGACCAACCCACACCCTCTCTCTCACCCTTGTAGCGATCAAATAGTCTTTTCTTCTCTACATAAGTCTATTTTTCAGTCCTTAGAGCAGACATCTTACATAATACTTGGTCTTTTGCAGCTGACTGATTTTACTCAGCAAAATGTCTTCTAGTTGAAACCAGGTTATGAGATGCTTCCTAAAATCATCATTGTTTTTCATCATTGTATAATTTTCCATTTAGTATATGTACTATATTTTTTATCCACGGATCTGTTGATGGGCATCTATGTTGATCCCATCCTTTTACTATTACTATTGTGGACAGTGATTCAATAAGCATTTGTGTGCATCCTTCTGTTTGTCTGACCACCTTAATTTCTGTAGGATATATTCCAAGCAGTGGGATTACTGGATCATACAGTATTTCTATTTCTAGCTTTCTAAGGAAGTGCCAAATTGCTTTTCAAAGAAGTTGTAGCATTTTGCATTCCCACCAGCAGCATAGGAGAATTCCAGTCTCTCTACAGGCTCTCCAGTATTTGTTGTTTTGTGTTTTTTTGTAGATGCCCTTTCTATGTTGAGGAATTTTGCTTCTTATTTTGCTGAGATAGCAAATGCATAATATTATGTCATCATTTTATTATTATTTCTTTATTGCTAACTTGGCTGCAACTCTTATTTATTTATTTATTTATTTTTGAATTTCATCTTGCATCAAAGACAGTGGTTTGGTTGGGGCATTCACATTCTTTACTTTGGAAGTGTTGTTATTACTGTTGAAATATTTAGAGACGATGTTGGCATATCTTGACTGTACAGTATTATGTCTCAAAATTATTATATAGTGTACTGTATCAGATGTTCTTTAAAATAAGGTAATGATTATATTTTAAATATCACTGTCTAAAGTTTTTTTAAGTTGATTTTATTTGACTCTTAAAATTTTTTAATTAGAAGTATCATGTTTATAAATTAATCATGACACTGTACTGAGATTTGTCATCAACAGACAACTATTTACTTTGCTGATTTTCTGAAATCATTTGACCACAGTTTCAACAAGGACTGTACTAGACTTATAAAAATAATAGTGACTAGACTGAATCTAGATTTCCGGAAGTCTTATTTAGAAACTGATGGGTTCACAGACTATGGCTGATCAAGAATCATGTGGAACAGAAATTAACTACACAAGACTAAGTAAAGGAACATTATGGGTGTGATGTGAGAATTTTCCTGATGATTTAAAGTCTTACTTTCTGATTGTTATAAACCATTTTCCTTTCTCCTGAATTATTTTACTGAGGGATTAAAACACTGTAGCTCTTAAATTCTAAGTTCTTATTGGCAAAAGAAAAAAAAGTAGTAAATATCATAACCAGAGAAGTGTTTGAAATCCGTTCAGTTTATGATTTCACAAAACGGAATATCATTAAATTTCCTGCTCTTTCAAGAAATCAGTTTTGTGACAATTCTGCTTCTGAGAAAGTGACCCACGACTATTAATAGCTAAACTAAGGAGGGGCAACTTACTCTTAGGAAGGACATTTAGTGTGTTTTACATGTATTAACTGAAGACCTTTAACAGGTGGCATCCATCCTGTATTATTTTGTGAATCACTTATTTGCCAATGAAAATTTGGTAGTCACATATAAATTTTCCTATACTTTCTATTTCCTTTAGACAAACTTTGCTTCTTATGGACATAAGTTTTTGTGTCATAGATAGAACTATAATGCTTCCTTTCCAACTGACAGTGCATTTACATGGCCAATATCTTGTTTAGATTCCTGGCGGATATGTGGACCATGCACTTTGAATATTTTAATATTACCTTTAGATATTCATAGTTATGATGCTAGTAAACCCTGAAAAGGTAATGTTAAATTGTTACATATTACAAAACAAGAGTCAAATAGGAATTCATTGATCCAATACTCAGGAAAGGGTTGGTAGCTTTAGTTTCTATTTGTATAGTTGGTATACTCAAATTGGAAAATATCTGTAAGAAATTTATCAATCATTATGGGACAAATAACAGAGGAAGTTGCTAACTAGATAAGAACACAATATCATTAGCCAAAGTGACAAGACATAACAAAATAGAGTTAGAGTCTGTAGCCCAAAAATCGGTCTGGTAGCAAATACCTCTTGTATGTATGAGAAAAATAACAAGAAAAATAGAACAGGATACACATAAAATTAGCAACAAGCTACTGGAGTACACACTCTAATACACTTACAAATACCAGATTCATTTGGTTAGTTACCATCAGGAGTAAAGACATGAGCTAAATCACTATCACAGGAAATAATAACGTTCTTGGTCTGCAACCTGATGGAATTAAGTCTAATAAAACTTATCTTATATCATCTTATACACTTTAAAAAAAAAAAAAAAAAGCCTAACTCACTTAAGGTCATGTGAAGACTTCACTAAGAGTCAAAAGACAACCTAGAGACTAGAGAAAAAAAATGACTATGACAAATTTGACTAGTATCTAACCTCAAAAATCCACAAGACTGCAGAAACCTGAACAACAAAAAGACAAATCACCTAATTAAAAAATGGGCCAAGGATATGAACAAGGAATTCACCAAATAAGATATTTGTAAGGCAAACAGATACCTGAGGAAACACTCATGATCATTAGCCATTAGAGAAATCCAGATCAAAACTACAATGAGATATCATCTCACCCCAACAAGGCTAGCATTAAATTAAAAAAAAATATTTTTCATTAAAGAAAAACCGCAGAATAATAAATGTTGGTGAGGCTATGTAAAGATTAAAACACTTATACACTGCTGATGGGAATGTAAAATGGCACAACCACTTTGGAAATCCATTTGACACTTCCTTAAAAAGTGAGAAATATCATATGGTTCAGTAATCACACTCCTCGGGATATATCCTAGAGAAATAAAAGCTGTCACGCAAACAGTTACATAGGTACACTCATGGTCCTTACAGCACTGTTCACAACAGCAAAAATATGGAAAAAACCTAAGTGCCCATCAGTGGATGAATGGATACACAAATTGTGGTATATTTACACAATGAAATACTACATAATGATAAAGAACAGTGATGCATCTGCGACACATAACATGAAAAAGCCTGGAGCGTAGGCTGAGTGAAATCAGTTTCAAAATGATACATATTGTATGCTACAACTATTATCAAGAAAAGTTTTAAACACAGAAGGAAACATTCTTTGATGGTTATGAGGGTGGGGAGGAAGGGAGAGGAGAATTCACTAACTATATAGTAGACAAGAACTATTTTAGGTGAAGGGAAGGAAAACACACAATACAGAGAAAGTCAGCACAGCTTGACTAAACCACAAACTAAAAAGTTTCCTGAATATAATCAAACACTTTGAGGGACAGAATAGTAAAGACACAGGTATGGGAGCCAGAGTTTCAGGGGACATCTAGGTCAGTTGATACAACAAACTTTACTGGGAAAATGTTCTGCATCCCACTTTAGTGAATGGTACATGGGGTCTTAGAGGCCATCTAAGAAGCATCAATTGGTCCCAACCCACCTGGAGCAAAGAAGAATAAATGATGCCAAAGATGTAAGGAAAATAGGAGCCCAAGAGATAGAAAGGGCCACGCAAACCACAGATTACATCAGCACAAGACTGGAAGAAGTAGATGGTGCCCAGCTACAACTAACGACTTCCCTGACAGGGAATATAACAAAAAGTCCTTGAAGGGGTGGTAGAAAACTCTGGTGCAGAACTCAAACTCTAGCAGAAAGACTAAACCTGATAGTGTGACAGACAGGAAGGTCCCTGGAAGATATGGTCCCTGGACTCTCTATTAGTCCAGAAATGAAACCATTCTCAAAGCCAACTCTTTAGACAAAGAATAGATTGGACTGTATGGTAGAAAATGATACTGGTAAAGAGTGTTCTCTTGACTCAACTAGATAGACAAGATTAAATGGGCAGCTGCTGTGTACAGGTGAGATGAGAAGGTAAAGGGAGACAGAAGCTGGTTTAATGGACTCAGAAAATAGTGGGTGGAGGAATAAACTGACACACTGTAAGGAGAGCGACTACAGTCATATAGCAACGTGTGCCATGAGTTGGATCCGACTCGACGGCACTTGGCTGGCTGGCCATATAAGCTTTTGTATGGCAAACTGACTTGAATTATAAACTTTAACTTAAAGCACAATAAAATAAGTAAATAAAAAAGCCCCAGCCTTTTTTAGGTAGTGTTGATGTACAGTGAGTCTGAGTCTGTTCACTGCAGCAGTGTGATTGATGAGAACATTGCTCTTATCAAAAATGCTGGGGAAGAACCAGATGGTATCTGGTGGAAAACAGCACTATGAGTTAAAGAGCCTGTCCTGGTGAGATAGGGTTGAGCAATCAGGAAAATTTTGAAGGTGCCCTTCAAGTACAGACCTCAGCCAATGCAGGAGAGCAAGAGAAAGAAAGTATAGCAAATATTTCCTTATTGCTGAGGATTATTGCAGGCAGAGATGATACGATTTCTTTCTTATACTGAATAACTAATATTACCCTTTTGTGTGAGAACTGGACAACAGTGCAGATGCAGAAGTTGCACAAAAGATGATGGAGTGATCTTGAGGTAAGCTCAACCAACAAAACAAGGGGAGTCACTGACACAGGAGCCTGCAGAAGGTGACACTGCATCTGCATAATTTTGGCCAAAGTGACTCCATCTTGACAGCTGAATGCGCATGCACCTGACTATAACAGCCTTGCTCCTTTTAGAAAAAGCTATGAGTAAAACAGAACTTCCTTATCCTGGCTAAGCTGTACAATGCCTTGCAGTTCAGCCAAGAGACAAGTCAGTTTTTACAAGTGTCATGAGACTTTCTGACACCTTTTACTTGCAACAAGTAAAATAAACTTGTTAGAGCTGAACGAAAAATTTTGTCTCCTCCTCATTACAAGAGAAAAGACAAAGACTCTTTGCGTCTGGGGGGCCCCAAGATACTGGTAGTAACATTCGTTGGCATCTAGTGGCTGAACTAAGTCCAAGTATTAATCACTAGTGTTGTATTTCTAATTTCTGATCAAAACAGTACCATGAGTTTAAAAAGCCTGTCATGGTGAGATAGGGTTGAGGAATCGAGAAAACTTGGAAGGTGCCCTTCAAGTGCAGACCTCTGCCAGAGCAAGAGAGCAAGACAAATGATTTAGGAAATAATATTGGAGCCATTATCCCCTGTCCTTGAACATAAAGAATATGACCTACCTCAGTCTATATATCCTTTAGGGAAACAGTTACATAAATAGGGGATATAACGACTCATATATTTTTCTTTTAACATTTAAAAAATAGTTGCAAATCAATAGGATGTCAGTAGCCACAACAAAAAGCCTTGTTGTTGTTAGGTGCTCTTGAGTCAGTTAGGACTCACAGTGACCCTGAGCACACAGAAAGAAACACTGCCTGGTCCCGCACCATGCCCGCAATTGTTTTTATGCTTAAGCTCGTTGTTACAGCCATTGTGTCAGTCCATCTCCTTGAGGGTCTTCCTCTTTTTCACTGAGTGAAAAAGTAGACTCTACCAAGCACAATGTCCTTCTCTAGCAATTAGTCTCTCCTGACATGTCCAAAGTACGTAAAACACAGTCTTGACATCCTTTCTTCCAAGAACACTGTAGCTGTACTTTTTCCAGAACACATCTGTTATTTTGGCAGTCTGTGATGCATTCAACATTCTTCTCCAATACAATTCAAAGGCATTGATTCTTCTTCTGTCTTCCTTATTCATTGCCCAGCTTTGCATGCATATGATGTGATTAAAAATGCCATGGCTTGGGTCAGGCACACTTTAGTCTTTAAGGTATTATCTTTACTTTTCAATACTTTAAAGAGGTCCTTTGCAGCAGATTTTCCCATTGTGTGAGAGCTGGACATTGCAATCTGTCTGTTGATTTATTGACTGCTGCTTTCATTGGCATTGATTGTGGATCCAAGGAAAATGAAATCCTTGAAAATCTCAATCTTTTCTCCATTTATCATGATGTTGCTGACTGCTGTAGGAGAGAATTTTTGTTTTCTTGATGTTGAGTTGCAATCCATACTGAAAGCTGTGGGCTTTATCTTCATCAGTAAGTGTTTCAAATCCTCTTCACTTCCAAGCAAGTAGGGCTATGTCATCTGCTTAATACAAGTCTTCTTCCAATCCTGATGCCTCATTCTTCTTCATATAGTTCAGTTTCTCAAACAGCGTGCTTGGCATACAGATTGAAAAGATACATTGAAAGTCTACAACCCTGACACACACCTTTCCTGATTTTAAACTACACAGTTCCGTTTGCACAATTGACTCTTTATCCATAAGCAGATTCCTCATGAAACACAAGTAAGTGTTTTGAAATTCCTACTCTCCACAATGTTATCCATAATTTATGATGATCCACACAGTCAAATGCCTTTTCATAGTCAATGAAACGCAGGTAAACATCTTTCTGGTATTCTCTGCTTTGAGCCAAGATCCATCTGGCAGCCGCAGTGATAACCCTGGTTTCACCTCCTCTTTCTGGCAGTTGCTTGCCAATGAAGTGTTGCAGTTGCTTTTCAATGATCTTGAGTGAAATTTTACTTGCATGAGGTATTTACAACATGGTTTGATAATTTCTGCATTCAGTTGGATCATCTTTCTTGGGAATAGGCATAAATATTGCTATCTTCCAGTTAGCTAGGTAGCTGCCCTCCAAATTTCTTGGCATTGACAAATGAGCACTGCAGGGCTGTATCCTACTTCCTCTTCAACTGTGAAAGGTAAAACATAACTTATCTGCTTCCAAAATGCAGTGGCAGAATAAGCAGGCACAAGCTGGATATTTCCATTACAAATAGGAGAAATTGGAAAAAAGACGGCATAATAAGTACCAAGCAAATTACCAGAACATTACATTAGCCCTCAAGGTTTTGAAAATAATATTCCATTTTCTGAGACATTTTACACAGTGGCCTTGCCCTTCAGACTCTAGGTATTGGCCACACTCTCTAGATTCTGAGTAAAGACCCCCTAGGCCCTGGGCTACAATTCACCTTCCAGGCCCACTGGGACAGCAATTCTGCTTCCTCCATTTTAGGCACACCGTTTTTCCAGTCCCTCTATGTGGCAACTCCACCCTTAGAAATGCTAGTAACCCTGACTTTAGTCTTTGAAATCTGAGAGGCCATGGCCATATGTTTTGAGATTGAGAGAGCTCCGTTTCTTTTGTTCCTTGTCTCTTCAGCTTCTGCTTCTGTGGCCTCTTAGCCCTGGCTTCTTGTCCACATCTACCCTGCTGGGACAAGTGTTCTGAAGCTCTTTAGCTCCACTGTTAAGTGTCTGGAGGTACCCCATTCCACCAAGAAGCCTCCTGCCCACAAGCTCTCAGCTGGCTAGCTCCATGGATCATCTCTAGTGCTGTTTCACATTGATCTCCTAGTTCTGCATTGCCTATTCACTTCTGTTTTTTTCTCACCAGCAGTTCTTCTCAGTTCCTTCTGAATCTCCCATCCAATTACAGTTTCAAAACTGCTTCTGTATATGTATTAGAGCAGCACCCCACTCTCTTTAGGACCAAATTCTGTCTTAGTTATCCAGTGCTGCTGTAACAGAAATACCAAAAGTAAATGGCTTTAAAAAGAGACATTTACTGTCTTATGGAAAAGTAGGCTAAAAGCCTAAATTTGGGGCATCAACTCCAGGAGAAGGCTTTCTCTGTTGGCTCTGGAGGAAGGTATGTGGGGAGGTTATAAATTTTTGGAGGCCAAACAGTGGAACATTATGGACTAAATTGTGTTCACCCCAAATTATGTAAATCTTCACCCTTCATACCTGTGGATGCAATCTCATTTCAGAATAGAGATTTCTTTACTATGTTAATTTGGCCATGCTACTGTGTGGTATGTTTTAAGTCATGTTTTTGAGATATGCAAGAGCAGAGCAGGCACAGTGGAAAGCAAGCAGGACTAGGTAAAAGACAAACATCATATGGAGAGTTCCAAGGAAGGCCAAAAAGAAACAGACATAAAGATTCTCTCTTGCCACCCCCAGCAGACAAAGAGAGTCTTTCTCTACAGTTGGAGTCCTGAATTTGAATTTCTAGTCTCCTAAATTGTGAGAAAATAAATTTCCAGTTGTAAAACTCATCCATTTATGGTCTTTCTATTATAGCAGCACTAAGAAACTCAACATATGCCAAAATAGTCATTTTCCTCAGAATACCGATATAGGACTTTAGGCCAGTTGCATCTGTGATGAGTACATGATCAAATAAACAAATCTGGTTTCTTTTCCAGTCTCATCATAGTCTTTAATTATAAGGTACAATTCTTGAAATACTGATTGACAGAATGAAACATGTCTTCAGCTTGAATTTAAGGAAGGACTGACTGTTCAAATAAAAGCAAATGCTATGTCAGTGCCATTTGATACTCACAGAAAATGGGTCTGAAGGAAGGTGAAGGAAGGCATGGTAATGAGAGAAGTTGAGATAAGTTTGGAAGCCTAAAATTGTAGATCAGCAAGGAAATATGTCAGCCAAGTGCCATGTATCATACATATAGTTCATTTAATCTTTATATAAGTCTTATAGTATATGTTTAGTATACAACTTTATCATTACAGAAGTAATTATTTAAGTGGCTAATCCATATTCCAGAAATCCATAGATTTAGGGTTAAATCTTAATTACTCTTGACTCATTCATTCATTATCAAATATTTATTAAGTATCTTCCTTGTTTCAGTCACTATGCCAGATAAAAGAGACTACGGTTAGCCAAAATAAACATAATCCCTACCTTCATAGAACTGAGCAGGTAGTATGAGAAAACCATGATATTTTTGCTCATTGAGAAAGAAATATGGGGCAATTTAATTTACAATAGAGTGTAAGGGAAGACAATTTTGGGTTGATAACTTTTAAGCTAAGATTAGAAGTATGAATGAGAGTTTATGAGGTGACGAAAAGGTTTATGAAATAAGAAATGTACAAGGAAAGGCCATGTAGTGTTAAATGAGCATAGCATTGTTGTAAAACTGAAAGACTGGTAGGTCTGTAGTGTGGGGAGTGGGAAAGTGGCACAGGAGGAGATGGGAAGGTAAACAGGGACTAGATTATGGTTATTAATTAAAGGGTACTAAATAAATTGTTGGAAAGACTACTTTGAATGCGTATGGTCTGAAGAAAGGACAAAAGGAAACAGAAAAATATACAGACTTAATATGTGACTTGATCTAGTATACTCCAGAGTAGTATGGTGGAAGTAGATTGGAGGAGTGAGGAAAAGCAGAAGTCTTGTCAATCCAATTGGACCCTACCTGGATTACAGAATTGACAACCAGAGTGAATTCTCTAGCATTCACTGGCACGTCGAAATTTGAGAAGAAGGACATTTGAGGAAGAAGATACTTTGAACCACACTAAGTTTAAGTCCTTCTGAAACATTCAAGTGAAAACATCAAATAGGTTAGATAATGTCAAGAAAGTAGTATATATGGTCTGGAACTTAGAAGTATGTTTAGTCTAGAAGTCTAGTCTTGCTGGAGATATAAAATAGAGAATATAATTGTCTAATGAAATAGAGAATATAATGCTCTAGATGGCAGGGAAAAATAATTATTTCTTGTTGCTATAACAAAATATCACAAATCCAGTAGCTTAAAATAATGCAAACTTATTACTTTACAAATCTGTAGGTCAGAATTATGGAACCAGTTTTATTGGACTGAAATAAAACTAAAAAAAAAAACACCCATGTTCTTTCTGGAGGGTCCATAGGAGAGCTTGATTCACTTTTTCCATTTTCTAGAGGCCACTTGCATTCCTTGGCTAGTATCCCTTCTTCTGTCTTCAAGCCAGTAGAGTAGCAACTTCAAACCTTGCCCTCTGATTAAAAGCCCTACTTCAATCCTTAAATCCCTTTCTCTGATTCTGACCCTTCTGCCTCCCTCTTACAAGGACAATTTTGACTACATTGGGTCCACCACAAAAATTCAGGGTAATCTAACAATCTCAAGATTCATAATTTAACAACATCTCCAAACTCCTTTTTGCCATGTATGGTTATATATTCACTAGTTTTCAGCATTAGGATGTGAACATCTTTGGGGAAACATTATTCTGTCCTCTAAGGGAGTTTGAAGCCATGGAAAATGGATGCATTGACTTAGAGAAAAAGGAAGAAAGAAAATAGATAATACCATAAATTAAGAACAGGAAATTGAATGGATTTGAAATCTTTTTTGGCATTATAATGAACATGTCTCTCTTTCACACACACATAAGCCATCACAGAACTCAGTAGACTGGCCAAGTCCTATCACGTGGGAAAAAAGTTTTGCTCCATAGACTACTTTTATATTTCTCATTGGGAAATCCCTAGCACATGGATTTTATGTGTAATGACATATATTTACTGGCTAAAAACTCCCTCACAGACAACTATACAATTAAGTTCATGAACTCACAATGGAATCCAGTCTGTTTTTAAGAGACTAAACCAAATCTAGGCAATTTCACTAGAAAATACCTTTTACCCAGTTTTTTTAATTATTATTATTGTTTAGATATGAGCCGATTTAGGTGTGCATTTGTACTTTTATATATCACAAATACAGTAGCATTATGTTAGAATTGCTTACAAATATATCTAAATTATCACTTAGTTTAGATTTATGTCAACCAAACCCGCTGCTGTCAAGTTGGTCTGACTCATAGCTACTCTAAAGGTAGAGTAGAATTGCCCCATAGAGTTTCCAAGGAGTGCCTGGAGGATTTGAACTGCCAACCTTTAAGGTTAGCAGACATAGCACTTAACACACTACACCATCAGGGTTTCCAGGATTCATGCCAGAGGATGAACACTCCTTGTTACTAATGTCTATCAAACACAATCATTTTCTAATCAGTATTAGGCAGGCAATTTCTTACCTGGAATATTTGAGCTAGTTCTTTTTACCTTTGGTGTTTTTACTTTTAGTTGAAATATAGTGTTCTCTGAAATAAATGTATCAGTATGTCTACAAATACTTTGAATGATACAGAAATATCTGATTATCCATCTGATTAGACTCACTAAGAAAAATAAAAGTATAAAAAACATGTATCAGTTCAGATCTCGTTTTACTTCCACATAATTTTTCAAAAAACTTATAAAAATAGTTTTAGTTCAGAGATTTTTTTAATTTTGAAATCATGGATAAGTTCGTGAATATAAAAAAATTTTAGGATAAGAATCTCTTGTGGTATTCTAACTGAAGAATATCTGGCCTTAGGAAATATTTGTAGAGTGTTAATAGAATATGTATATACAAAGACTGGCTTTTAAGTTCTAGAACTCATCCTAGAAAAAGTGTTACATAGCTCGTTGCTGAACGTCACTATGGTCATCTTTGAAGTATTCCCTTGGGAAGCTACGCACCAACCCCAATACCTATTTTGAATTTTCAAAGGCAATTTTGGAACTCTCTAGAATGGCCATTTTGGAACTTTCTGGAATGGCCATCAGAGCTGTTGTGGTATTGCCCTTGATGTTCTGAATGTCATCAAAATATCCCCCTTTCAAGAATTCCTTTATCTTTGGGTAAAGAAAAAAAGTCACTGAGAGACAGATCGGGAGAGTAGGGAGAGTATTCCAATACAGTTATTTGTTTACTGCCTAAAAACTCCTTCACAGACAACCACACAATTAAGTTCACAAACTCACCACTGTGCCACCGTATGCAATGACCATTCCAGACAGAGTTTCAAAACTGCTTTGAAAGGTGGACTAGTCACTGGCAATAATGCATAGCTTCCTAAAGGGAATTCCTCAGAGCTCACTGTAGTGATATTCAGCAATGAAGTATGTAGCACTTAGAACAATTAAGTTTGTGGACTTAATTGTCAGGACTCCATATACATAAATACATGGTCAAGTGAACAACCATCACTTATTTTAGACAAAGAATGTCTTACCAAATTTAATATGTTAAAAAGCCAATATACCTGTATGTGTCTCCCAGGTCTGACAATGACTTTTTTCTTTACCTGAAGATAAAGGAAATATTGAAAGGAAGACATTTTGATGCCATTCGGGACACCAGGGGTATTATGAGAACGGCTATGATGGCCATTCCAGAAAACGAGTTCCAAAATTTCTCTGAAGGGTGGATTAGGCACTGGCATCAGTGCATAGCTTCTCAAGGGGAGTACTTCAAAGGTGACCATAGTGATATTCAGCAACGAAGTGTGTAGCACTTTTTCTAGGATGAGTTCCAGAACTAAACTGTCAGTCCTCGTATATAAACGTATATATAATACACGCATATATTACCTGTTTCATGCACGCAATACTTTACTATGTATGCATATATATGTATGGGTATGTGTGCATGTATATATGAATAGCATGAGGAGCCCTGGTGATGCAGTGGTTAAGAGTACCTCTGTTCATCAAAATGTTGGCAGTTCAGATCCCTAGCCACTCCTTGGAAACCCTATGGAGCAGTTCTACTCTGTCCTGTAGGGTCCCTATGAGTCACAGCTGACTCCACAACAATGGGTTTAATTACACATGTATATATATTACCTGTTTTATATACTGGTTGCCACTTACATGCTTGTTTCATATACTCATTCTGATCATATAGGGCAGAGTGGAACTGCCCCATGAGGATTCCAAGTCTCCAATCTTTACAAAAGCCGGCCATCACGAGCAAACACTTCTCTAAAGAGGATATCCAGGCAGCCAAAAAACACGTGCAGAAATGCTCATAATCATTAGCTATTAAAGACATGCAAATCAAAACTTTGATGAGATATCATCTCATTCCAACAAAGTTGGTCGGGATCAAAAAAAACACAAAACAACAAATGCTGGAGAGACTGTAGAGAAATTGGAAATCTCCTACACTGCTGCTGGGGTTGCAAAACAGTACAACCTCTCTGCAAAGCAATCTAGCACTTCTTTAAAAAACTGAAAAAAATACACCATTTGACCCAGTAATTCCACTGCTTGGAAGGTCATTCACACAAACAGATACACACACATGAATGTTTATTGCAGCACAGTCCACAACAGCAAAAAGATGGAATCAACCCAGATGCCCGACAACAGGTGAATGGATAGATAAACTATGGTATGCAAACTCAACAAAACACTATGCAATGATAAAGAACAATGATGATTTTAGGAAGCATCTCGTAACTTGGTTTCAATTGGAAGACATTATGTTGAATGAAAGTAGTCAGCGGCACAAAGACAAATACTGTATGAGATCCCTATGATAAGGGCTTACAAAAAGACTCATGAACAGAAGAAAAGAATCTTTGACAGCCGCAAGGGAGGGGAGGAAAGGGGGAAAGGAGAGGGCTGGTTATAGATTAGATAGTAGACAGAAATTTGGTTGAGTGAAATTGGCGACAGCACAAATTAGAAAGAAGATCAGTTTAACTGGATTTCAACACAACATGAATACTCTTCCAATCTTAACCCAATATTGCAGTGACAGAGTAGCAGTGGTGGGGGTCCGGGAATCATGCTTTCAGAGGGCATCGAGGCAAATTGGCATAACTAGCCTATTGCTAAGAGTCTTCTGCACCCCATGTCGGTGAGTGGCATCTACAATCTTAAAAGCTAGTAAGCTGCCATCTGAGGTACACCAAATAGTCCCAATTCAGCAGGAACAGATGATTATCAAGGATCAAAATGACATGGGGGAAAGAGAACCCAGAAGACAGAGAGACCCATGTGAGCGGGTGACTACATCAACATGTGACCAGAGGAATCAGATTATGCCTGGCCACCACCAGTGGTAGCCGTGATGGGGCTCACAAAGTTTAGTCCCAGTGGCAACACGAGAACAAGAAGGGATGCACCCTGAGAACTCCACTAAAAGACAGCAGCTGGTGCTCCAGGGGCCTCAGGATTCTCTGGGAGCCTGGATCCTGGTCCCAATGCTTCAGACAGGAATGGATTGGACTTGGCAACACACAGTGACCATATCGTGTGTGCACTTGATGGTTCTGTGCATCTGTAGGATGTCGTCCTACTGGCCTCTTACTAGAAGGAAATGGAGAGAGTGGAAAAGAGGGGAAGATATGACATGTATAGGACAGGAGGGGTGTGCTGTCACCGGGCAGGGAGACCAGTGTGAGCTGCACGTAGGCCAGCCAAAGCCAAGTGCCGTCGAGCATGCAAATTTATACCAGATTGTACCTTTTCATTCAATTACAATAAGTAAATAAATAAAACAGGCCATCACATCTTTCTTCAGTGGAGTAAACAGTGGATTCCAACCATTGAACTTTTGGTCAGCAGCAAAACTCTTAAGTGTTGTACCACTAGGGCAATCTCTCTTTCTCTTTTCTCTCTCTCTATTATATTTTATAGTAGCATAAATACATAATGGACATATTAAAAGATTTTCACAAGCTAAGAAATGTAAATGGGTGACAAAAATTTAACAAAGTGAAACTCTTGAAGGAAATGTGAAAAAAATTAAATGATCAGATTTGCTGTGGTTGATGAGAATTTAACCTACCAGCTACTCCTTAGAAACCCTATAGTACAGTTTTACTCTGTCCTATAGATGATCTTACACTATTTCTATCAAGTCTTAAGAAGTATTTAATCATTGGATTAATTAATTTTAGTTTGAGGAATCTGTTCTCAGAAATTTCATACATGTACAAGAATACTTACAAAGCTGTTAATCACCACATTACTCTTAAAGATTAAAAATTGAAGGTGATAACATTATGGACAAGATAAGTGTATATTATCAGATTATGTAATAGGCTATCATTAGCAATCAAACATCATGCTTTTGAAGGATTTATAAGGATATGATGAATCATTCATTTATTAAGTAGAGAGATTAGTATATTTATATACATATATCATGCACTTGTTACAAGATTGAAAGAAAGTATTTAAAATAATATCAGTATTCATTCCTCACTGATTGAATCATAAGTGAATAACTTGCTCCTACTATAGTTTACTGAATTTCTCTAAATTTTTGTAACATGTACATTTTTTGATTTCCAAAGTTAAAATAACAATAACTCAAACCTCAGATTTTAATAGGAGACATAACTGTTGCATGCTTCTGTTGGAATTCTCTCCTGTCATGAGTATGTTTACCCAAGGTGTCATATGGCTTCACTGAATGTGTGTCAATGAGAAGGAACAAGAGTACTTGAGTTGATCTTTCTGCAAGTGACAGAGGAGTATAGCTCATTAATTGTAACACTCAGGAAGAAAAATGGATGGTGGCTTAGCAAAGCTCATCTGTGTTTTATCAAAACAGGTTATAGATACTCCACTGCCTCTCAGGTCAGAGAAAGGAACATCTTTGTTGTATATGCTCTTCTGCAGTGAAAATATGCCTGGCATCTAGAAATGATCAAAGTCAGGTTTCTCTTTTTTTTTTTAACCAAACTTACTGGAGAATAAATAAAGAATAATACAGCAGTGTATCAGGCTATGAGGTCTGACAGTTAGGTTTGCAAACTTGCCACTGAACACTTATGTTGGTAGCACTGTACAAACAACTCAATAAGGTTTTATAACCTTGATGCATCAGTGTCTCACAGCTGTGTTTGTATCAATGTGTGGCAACGTCTTGCTGAGTGGTGTTGATTACTGTTGCTGCTTGTTCTTGTGTGCCATTGAAAGAATGTTGGAGCTTGAATTAGAGCAATGAACAAACGTTAAATTTCTTGTTAAACTTGTCAAGAGTGAAAGTGAATTCAAGAACATATTAGTCTAAGTCTTTAGGGATACTGTCATGAAGAAAATGACAGTGTACAAATGGATTAAATGTTTTTCTGAGGAGAGAGAAAGCATCATTGATGAAGAGAGGTCAGGGTGGCCAGTAACATGCAGAGTGGAAGAAAACATTGCAAAAATTCATTGAATTGTGCATCAAAATCATCAGCTGACTGTGAGAAGCATAGCAGATCGAGTAAACATCAATAGTGAAACAGGAAAATCTTAATTGAAAATCTCAGCATGAGACAGGTGTGCACAAAAATGTTCTTGAAGGAGCTTACCAATGAACAAAAGCAAAGGAGAGACAAAGTTTGCCAAGATCTTTGAGACAGGCAATGTGCCATTTTGGCCATGTTATCCCTGGTAATGAAACATGTGTGTACCAACACGACCCTGAAACAAAACATTGAATTGCACATTGGAAGTCAACTATTTCTCCACTACCAAAAAAGTTCTGTCAGACCACCTTAAGAGGCAAAATGATGTAGCTAACCTTTTTAGATATGAGAGGGATTGTTCATTATGAATTTGTACCAACTGGGCAAACAAACAGTTAACCAAGTTTACTATTTGGAAGTGCTGAAAAGACTGTGTGAAAAAGTAGGATGGAAACAACCTGAAATTTCCGCCAACAACTCACAATTATTGCTTCACAACAATGCACCAGCTCACACAGCATTAGCCAGTAAACAAATAACTGTGTTGGAACACTCTCCCTACTCATCTGATCTGACTCCCAATGACTTGTCGTTACCCACAGATAAAGGAAGGATTGAAAGGAAGACATTTTGAAGACACTTGGGACATCAAAGGTAATACAATGACAACTCTTATGGTCATTCCAAGAAAGATATCCAAATTTGCTTTGAAAGGTGAACCTAGGTGCTGGCATTGGTAAATAGCTTCCCAAGGGGAGTACTTCGAAGGTGACCATACTGATATTCAGCAATGACATATGCAGCACTTTTTCTAGGATGACTTCAAGAACCTAATTGTCAGACCTCACATGCACTTTGAAAATCAAGTTTGAGCTGATATGTATTCTTCATCTACAGCTTCATTAAAACAAGAGTTAAAACACATTTATTTCAGGCAAAACCCAATAGGGTTCAGATGTACTGATTTTATGGATAACCATGGCTTGTTGACCTAGAACCAGAACTTTAAAATTCATTCTGATTTAAACTACTACTGAGAATTCTCGTTTCTAAAAAGTTCCCCAGAAGTTATATATAAGAATCACCTGGAGATCTTATTATAATGTAGATTCTATATTAGTTTATTTATGGGGGAAATGCAAGTTCTTAGCAAAGAGGGAACTTCATAGAAATACAGACCCTTAGCAAGGTTCAAACCATAATGAAACCATTTGAGGCCCTTCTTAGAACTTCTTCAGGATTAAAAAAAAAAAAATTCAAGTCTAAGAGTTGGCACAAAAAATACTGCAAACATCCCTTGTCACTTATGTTACAATCTTTACATACACTAGAAACCCTGTTGGTATAATGGTTAAGTGCTATGGCTGCTAACCAAAAGGTTGATAGTTTGAATCTACCAAATGCTCCTTGGAAACTTTATAGGACAGATCTGCTCTGTCCCATAGGGTCGCTATGAGTCAGAATTGACTCGACAGCTGTTAAGTTTGGTGTTCATATACCTGTACTATACCATTCAGTTAAATTATGTCCTGGAAAATTTTACATGAGTGGGTCACTTTTAAACTATAGAAGCAGCATTCTATTCTAGCAAATTATCAATTAAACTGGTGAAGGATAGAAGTAAAATGAGATCAAAGAAGGTATGTACTGAAAAATGGTTTCTGTATTTCGCTCTATTTGATTACATATCGGGGGCATTTTCCATAAAATAATGGAAACCCTGGTTGTGTAGTGGGTTAAGGGCTGCTTCTGCTAACCAAAAGGTCAGTAGTTCAAATCTATCAGGCACTCCTTGGAAACTCTATGGGGCAGTTCTTTACGAACCTCTAAAGTCACTATGAGTTGGACTCAACTTGACAGCAATGGTTTGCTTTGTTTTGTTTTTTTAATGTTACCCTGAAAGATTTTCTAAATGTGGTCTATTGATGAGCCTCTCACATTTCATAACCTTACTTAGTCTTTACCAGAGACTGAAAATATAACGTCCTTTTGGTTGCTAAATTCACATATTTAGATTCCAGGGTGCTCCTTGTTCCCCTAGTTGCTTGGTTTTAATTATGTTTACCAGTCATTATCTCTCTATGAGTAGAGTGATTGGACATACTTAGTGCGACTCTATTGCCAAATCCACTGTTCTTGAGTAGATATTGACTCAGAGTGACCCTATAGGATGGAGCAGAACCGTCCCATAAGCATTTCCAAAGCTGTAATCTTTATGGACTGTAATCTCTAAGTATTAAAAATTGTGTCTGACCCAAACCATGGCATTTTCAGTCACCTTATACGCAAGCGAATAGCGACAATGAATAAGAAAGATGGAATAATTGGTGCCTTTGAATTACGGCATTGGTGAAGAATACTGAGTATACCACAAATTGCCAGAAGAACAAATCTTAGAAGAAGCACAGTCAGAATGCTCCTTGAAAGCAAGGATAGTGAGACTTGGTCTGTCTTACTTTAGACATGCTATTAGCAGGGTCCAGTTCCTGGAAAAGGACATTATGTTTGGTAAAGTAGAGGGTCAGTGAAAAGAGGAAGATCCTCAATGAAATGGATGGACATAGTGGCTGCAGCCATGGTCTCAGGCATGACACCACTTGTGAGGATGGCACAGGACAAGACAGTGTTTCATTCTACTATATGCGTATGTAGGGTCACTATGAGTTGGAAATGACTGGTCAGCACCTGGTAACAACAATCTTTATGGTAACAAACTACTATATTTTCCTCCCTCAGAGTGGCTGGTGGGCTTGAACCTCCCACCTTTCAGTTAGCAGCCTAGCATTTAACCACTGTACTACCAGGACTCCCCTACAAAACCAAAACCCACTGCCATTGTGTCGATTCCAACTCACAACTACCCTGTAGGACAGAGTAGAACTACTCCAGAGTTTCCAAAGGTCACCTTGCCGACCTTTTGGTTAGCAGACATAGTACTTCTAACCACTATGCAACCAGGACCTCTTACACTATATATTGATCAAATATCTGGCTTTGAAAAAGTCACTTAGGGTGTATGCATTCATACCCATGCGTATGCATGTATTTGTTTTAGTTTCCCAACCTGTGATGTCAAGTAATTTACATTAGAGGCCATTGAAATTTTGTTAGGGAGTTCCAGATAATTAAGTTGCAAACTACTGAATTATTTATGTTGAATAGAAAACAAGACCAAATAAAAGACAAAGGGGTTAAGAGGTTGTGATTGGAAAAGTATTGGACTAAAATTCAGGGAATCTATCCAACACTACTTGTGTTGTTAAAGGTCAGTGACTTTACCAAGTCACATAAACTTACTGAGATTAAAGTAGATGTTTTCTGAGAGAACTTTCTGGCTCTAATATTCTGCCCTCTCCCCCTGTCCCTCCAAAAAAAGAGGCAGAAAGAAAAGAAAACCAAAAACCCTAAAAGAACAACTTATTTGCGGTAAATTTGGAAGTAATGATGGAGAAAACATTTTCTAAGTGCAACAAGATCTCCATGAAGTTGATTACCCAGAAAGGCAGCCCATTTAGACTCTTTTATTCCCTTTCCTTTTGTTTCACAATGAATCTGAAAAATCACTCATCTTTATAATCAACTGCTATTGTTGCTTTCTTCTCGCCTTTCCTTTAGTAAGAGAAAAATGAGATTTCCCTCCGCCCCTCCCCCCCAACAACAGAAAACATTTTGAGACAGAATAATTAAAAGATCTTATTTAAATCCTACAGCGTTTTAAAATATGACTTCCTGGCTAGTACTCGACAGCACTTGGCTTTGGCTGGCTGGCTAGTACTTCTGTGTTTTGAGATTACTTGTTCTTACATGTTTTTTAAAATTAATTTAATACTTTGTCAATCTTTATACTAGATTGAGTAATGAAAAATTAACATACTCAAAGAAAACCACTTAACAAATGTCTTAGAAAATTGTGAGGGAATTAATACTACATTTATTACATATTGCCTATCATACATATTGTTGAAGAAAACAATAGCCAACAACCTAGTCTGAATAGAGAATAGATTAGATAGAAGCTATGAACTTGGAACCCAAAAAAGGAAATGACAGAAACAAGATTATACTGAAAGAGAGTTATCCCAAACAGGCTCAGGTTAGGATTAAGATGCACAATAATGCACAGAGAAATGTGTGTGCACAACACAGTGAATCAAGCATGTGTTCTTTGTGATAAACATGATAATAAAGAATATAATTTTTAGCAATAATCAAGCAAATGTTAATTTAGAGAAACCAGGAGTGATTTTATTTAAAAATAGAAATCCACAGAATCCAGGATTTATTGATTAAAAATAAGAAATAAGAGCAATTTTGAAACATTGAAAATAAAATAATTTCCCAGATTTATAATCTGTTCAGGAACATAGGAATTATGACTATACTTAGTTTATTTGATAAAGTTACCTAACTAGTGTGATTGCCACATCAAAGCAGAATTTTTCTTGAAAAAATTAGTACTCAACATTACTTATATACACATACATAGAATCTTAATAAATAATGAGCAAGTAGAATTCAATAACATGTAAAAATTACAATTTACGGTAGTAAAAAGTTCCATTACAAAAACAGAAAAAGTGTATTTAATATTTAGAAAGCATTTATTATGATTCTGGCAATCCTCATTTTGCATTGTTCTGATATGTACGAACTACAGTGACCACACTTCAGTTAAATAATATCAATTTTCCAACCGCACAATTTAAATTGCAGTTTCCACAGTATATTAACTGCTGTAATTGCATAAAATACAAACTTGGTTGCTAGCTCTTCAATCAACAAGTCACTACACCAATAACAGGTGCATATCATCATCAGTGACCAATCTTGTGACTCTCGGCGGTCGGTCACTGATATTCAGTTCATGTGTCACGTGTAATACATCGATTTTCCACTGTGATAGTCTACATGACACTTTACAAAAATGAATAATCTCAAGAGGAAATTGGGCAAAAAAAAGGAAAAAAGAGCAAATAAATTAAAGTAATATAATACTGGAAGTAAAATTTGAATAAAAAAATGTTGACGCTGCTGTCATTAAAGCAACTCTAGTTATATAGGTAGAGAACTTAGTGAAGACAAATTTATTAATCTAAAAGAGAGAAATGGTGATGACAAGAAGGGTAAAGATGTCCCATAAAAAGTGACACCAGCAACAATCATTACATTAAAGCAGTTTTCAGAAATATTTCATTATAGTAAACTATGAACAACAAAATGTGGGAAATTTATCCATACTGGGGAGTACAACATTTGGCCAAAGTGTAGAAAAGATGCTCACTTCATATCTTAGCACCACTTGCCTGCCAATCTGTTTTACTGTGAAGATTTACATATTATTGAGATTCTGGAAGCTATGCCACTGGTATTCAAATACCAGAAGGATCACCAATGGCAGACAGATTTCAACTGAGCTTCCAGATTAAAACAAACTATGAAGGACCCAGCAGTCTGCTTCTGAAAAGAATTAGCCAGTGAAAACCTTAGGAATAGCAGCAGAACATTGTCAGATATAGTGCCAGAGAAAGAAACCCCAAGGTTGGAAGGCGCTAAAAATACAACTGGAGAAGATCTGCCTCCTCAAAGTAGAGTTGACTTTAATGAAGTGAGTGGAGTGAAGTTTGGGGACCTTCATTTGCTGATGTAGCGTGACTCAAAATGAGAAGAAACAGCTGTAAACATCCACTGATAATAGAAATACGGCATGTACAAAATATGAATCTAGGAAAATTGGAAATGGTCAAAAATGAAATGGACCACATAAACACTGATATCCCAGGCATTAGTGAACTGAAATGGACTGGTATTGGCCATTCCAGATTAGACAGTCATCTGATCTACTATATTGGGAATGACACCTTGAAGAGGAATGGTGGCACAGTCATTGTCAAAAATAACATCTCAAGACCTATCCTGAAGTACAATGCTGCTAGTGATAGGATAATATCTACAGACCTACAAGGAAGTTCAGTTAATACAGCTATTATTCAATTTATGCACCAACCACTAAGGTCAAAGACGAAGAAATTGAAGATTTTACCAGCTTCTATAGCCCAAAACTGATGGAACATGCAATCAGGATGCATTGATAATTACTGGTGACTGGAATGTAAAAGTGGGAAACAGAAGGACCTATAGTTGGAAAATACAGCCTTGGTGACAGAAATGACACCAGAGACCTCATCACAGAATTTTGCAAGATCAATGACTTCTTCATTATGAATACCGTTTTTTTACCAACATAGATGGTAAGTGTACACATAGACCTCACCAGGTGGAATGCACAGGAACCAAATCGACTACACCTGTGGAAAAAGACAAGGGAAAAATCCAATATCAGTCAGAACAAGACTAGGTACTGATTGCGACACAGACTATCAACTGCTCATATATAAGTTTAAATTAAAACTGAAGAAAATTAGAAGTCTGCCAAAGCCAGAGTATGTTAGGTTGTTAGGTGCCATCGAGTCAGTTCCAATTTATGGCAATTCTATGAACAACAGAACAAAACACTGCCCAGTCTTGCACCATGTCCACTATCGTTTTTATGCTTAAGCCATTGCTGCAGCTATGGTGTCAGTCCATCTCTTCAAGGGTCTTCCTCTTGGGCTGACCCTCCTACCTGCTAAGCATGATGTCCTTCTCCAGGGACTGATCCTCCCTGACAACATGTCTAAATTATGTTAGACGCAGTCTTGGCATCTTTGCTTCCAAGGAGCACTCTGGTTGTACTTTTTCCAGAACATACCTGTTTGTTCTTTTAGCGAACCATAGCACATTCAACATTCTTCTCCAACACCACAATTCAAAGCCATCAATTCTTCTTCTGTCTTCTTTTTATTGTCTAGCTTTCACCTGTATACAATGTGACTGAAAATACCATGGCTTGGTCAAACACATTTTAATCTTCAAGGTGCCACCTTTACTTTTGAATACTTTTAAGAGGTCCTTTGCAGCAGACTTTCCCAGTGCAATACCTTTTTTGATTTCTTGAATGCTGCTGCCATAGGAGTTGATTGTGGGCCCTAGTAAAATGAAATCCTTGATAACCTCAATTCTTTCTCCATTTTTGGCAATGTTGCTTACTGGTCCAGTTGTGAGGATTTTTGTTTTCCAGCTGTTGAGTTGCAACCCATATGGAAGGCTGTGGTCCTTGATCTTCACCAGTAAGTGCCTCTAATCTTCCTCACTTCCAGCAAGTAAGGTGGTGTTGCCTGTGTAACACAGGTTGTTAATGAGCCATCCTCCAATCCTGATTCCTCCTTCTTTATAGGATCCAGCTTCTTGGATTATTAGCTTGGCATACAGATTAAAAAGGTATGGTGAAATGATACAACCCTGATGCAAAACTTTCCTGACTTTAAACCATGCAGTGTCCCCTTTTATTGTTCGCATGACTGCTCCTTGATCCTTATACAGGTTCCTTAAGAGCATAATTAGGTGCCCTGGAATTCCCATTCCACCCCAAATATGACCGTGACTATACCCACCTGACTTTATAGATAATCTCAAGAACAGATTTGATGCACTGATCACTAATGACCAAAGACTAAAGCTATGGAATGACATCAAAGGCATTATCAGTGAAGAGAGCAGGAGGCAATTAAAAAGACAGAAAAGAATGAAAAGACCAAACTGAACGTCAGGAGAGACTCTGAAACTTACCCGTGAACATCAGATAGCTAAAGCAAAAGGAAGAAATGATGAAGTAAAAGAACCGAAAAGAAGACTTCAAAGGACAGCTCAAGAAGACAAAATAAATTATTACAACAAAATGTGCAAAGAGTTGGAGATAGAAAAACAAGTCAAAGAACATGCTCTGTGTTTCTCAAGCTGAAAGAACTGAAGAAAAATTTCTAGCCTTGAGTTGCAATAGTGAAGAATTCCACAGGGAAAATATTAAACAACTCAAGGAGCATCAAAAGAAGATGGAAAAGAATACAGAAATGTAATAGTAGAAAGACCTGTTCAACATTCAATCACTTTAAGAGGTAGCATATGATTGGGAACCAACAGTAATGAAGGAAGAAGTCAAAACTGCCTTGAATGCACTGATGAAAAACAAGGGTCCAGGAACTGATGCATACAAAATACAGACGATTAGGTTTACAAACTTGCCACCATGCCAGTACGTTGGCAGGACTGTACAAACAACTAAGTAAGGTTTCATAACGTTGGTATATCACTGTCTCACAGCTGTGTTCATGTCGACTTGCGGTGGTGTCATCCTGAGTGGCATTTATTATTGTTTTTGTATGTTTTTGTGTGCCATTGTGAGAACGTTGGAGTTTAAATCAGAGCGATGAACAAACATTAAATTTCTTGTTAAACTTCTCAAGCGTGAAAGTGAAATCAAGAACACGTTAGTCCAAGTTTATGAGATGTTTCAACAAACGGATGCAGAGCTGGAAGTGCTCACTCATCTATGCAAAGAAATTTAGAAGACAGCTACCTGGCCAATCTATTGGAAGAGATCCGTATTTGTGCTTATTCCCAAGAAAGGTGACCTCACTGAATGTGGAAATTATCAAACAGTATCATTGATATCACATGCAAGTAAAATTTTACTCAAAATCATTCAAAAGTGACTGTAAGCATTTACTGACAGGCAACTGCCGGAAACTCAGGTTGGACTCAGAAAAGGGTATAGAACCAGGGATAGTGTTGCTGATGCCAGATGGATCTTGGCTGAAAGCAGAAAATACCAGAAAAATGTTTATCTTTGTTTCATTGACTGTGCAAAGGCATTTGACTTTCTGGATCCTAACAAATTACAACTAACAATGCAGAGAATGAGAATTCTAAAATACTTAATTGTGCTCATGAGCAATCTGTACGTAGATCAAGAGGCAGTCGTGGGAACAGAACAAGGGGACACTACATGATTTAAAGTCAGAAAAGTTGTAGGTTATACCTTTTCACTGTATCTTTTCAATTTGTATACTGAGCAAATAATTCAAGAAGCTGGACTATATGAAGAACAAGGCATCAGGATAAGGAGAAGACTCATCAGCAACCTTGTTATGCAGATAACAAAACCTTGCTGAAAATGAACAAGATTTGAAACACTTACTGATAAAGACCAAAGACCACAGCCTTCAGTATGGGTTGCACCTCAACAACCAAAAAACAAAAATCCTCACAAGTGGACCAGTAAGAAATATTGTGATAAATGCAGAAAGGATTGAAATTGTCAAAGATTTAATTTTACTCTGATCCACATTAACCTCTATGGAAGCAGCAATAAGAAATCAAAAGAATCACTGCATTGGGAAAATCTGCTGCAGAAGACTTCTTTTTAAAGTGCTGAAAAATAAGGATGGCACCTTAAAGACTAGGGTGCACCTGACCCAAGCTGTGGTATTTTCAATCAGAACTTATGAGGACTGCCAATTAAGTCCTCAAACTCATCTTAGAAAAAGTGCTACGTACTTTATTGCTGAAGAACACTACAGTCACTTTTAAAGTAATCCCCTTGGGAAGCTATACATTGACACCAGGTCCTAATCTACCCTTCAAAGCAATTCTGGAACTCTTTTTCTGGAATGGCCACAGAGCTGTCATTATATTACCCTTGATGTCTTACAGATCATCCAAATGTCTTCCTTTCAGTATTCCTTTCAGTCATTAGGGGCCAGATCAGGTATCCACGGAGGGTGTTCCAATAGTTATTTCTTTACTGGCTAAAAACCCCCTCACAGGCAACTATACAAGTAAGTACTCAAACTTGTCACCTTCCCACCATGCGCAATGGCTATTCCAGAAAGAGTTCCAAAATTGCTTTAAGAATGGATGAATGTGGAAGTGCATAGCTTCCCGAAGAAAGTACTTCCAAGTAGACTATAATGATATTCAGCAATGAGGTAGGTATGTAGCACTTAAAACAATTAAATCCAAAGACTTAATTGCCAGACCTCATATGCATGTGAAAACTCAGTGACTGAATAAGAAAGACAGAAGAATTGATGTCTTTAAATTGTGGTACTGGAAAAGTGTATAGAATGCACTATGGACTGCCAAAAGAACAAACAGATCTGTTCTGGAAGAACAACAACCAGAGTGATCCTTGAAAGCAAGGATGACAAGACTGCGTCTTACATGCTCTGGATGTGTTGTCGGGGGGAATCAGTCCACAGCTTGGTAAAGTAGAGAGTGAGTGAAAAAGAGGAAGACTTTCAAGGAGATGGATTGACACTGTGGCTGTAATAACGTGATTAAGCATAACAGTGATTGTGGGCATGGGGCAGGACTGGTCAGTGTATCATTCTGTTGTTCGTAGGGTTGCTGTGGGTCAGAATAGACTCAAGGGCACCTAACTACCACCACAGTAACACACACATTAAGGTACAATTAGTATTCCTTATCTGCAGATTCTGTATCCTCAAATTCAAATACCATGAATCCTCTGAGTACCATTTGCCTCATGTCTGTTCATTTGTTACTTGTGCACACTCTTTTTTCTTGTAATTATTCCCTAAACATTAAAATATAACAATGATTTGCATAGAATCTGCATTATATTAGGTGTTGTAAATAATCTAGAGATGATTAGACGTATATAGGAGGCTATGCATTGGTTATATGCAAATATTGTGCCATTTAATGTAAGGAACTTGGGCATCTGGGGATTTTGGTATGAAGGGGGGTCCTGGGCCCCATCCCTCCTACCCCCATCCCCACAGATACCAAGGAAGGACTGTATATGTTTAGAAGAACAATGTAAGCAGAGTACATTTGATACGTATTTTAAAATGAAATAGACATCTTAATTCTCAGTGCTTTTGATTTTTAAATTACTATACAGGTATATGCTACATAACATCTCTTAAAGAAATATCCAGCAAAATATGTATCAGTGGTCACATAAGTTTTTAGCAGAGTTCAGAATTTCCAGACGGAGACTGGGGCATAGGGGACTTACTTTGCTGAGTACTATAGTCTCTGTCTCTCACTAGTTCTCTGTTCAGTGTCCAACCTGGCCCTGTAATGGTAGGGAGAGGGTTTCCTGGTGCCCATCTATGGCTGCCTGTCTTAGAGGCTTTACAGATGTCACTAGAGGCACAGAGGATGTTGCCCAGTGAGGCTGCTCCCCCACTTGGCCAGAGCATTCTGTGTGTCACACCCAGGCCACAGGCACTGCTTAGTCCACAGCGATGGCTGCCCAGCTGTCCAGCTGCAGTGGTGGTGGGAACAGGGGTAGGAAAAGAGCCCAGAGGAGAGTCTGGGAAGGGGCTGGTGGGGCTGAAGAATTTTGAAGTCCATTGGGGGGACAGGAAAAGCAAGCAGGGCAGAAGGATCTGGTGGGTGTCTGAACAAAGCAGGCTGGTCAGGGAGCCTGCACCACGGCCGTGCCTGTAAATGTCTTGGATGCTATCAGGCAAGCTTACAGGACTAACAGCAGTGTTTTGCTCCTTCCTTTGGCTATGCCCAAAGACAATGTTGTGCACCTCCCTCCTGTATATAAAATAATATTCACAGTGTCTGTCATGGTTTGAATTGTGTCCCCCCAAAAATGTGTGCAGCCACGTGGCTGGGATATGGTTCCCGGTATCTTGGGACTATCCTCCATTGTGTGGTTTTGCTAACCTATATGTTAAAGGATTAGGGTGGGGCTGTAAATTCCTGCTGTAGGGGGAGTTTCCCTGAAGTATGGCTTGCCCCACCCTTAATGCTTTTAGCTTGCAAGGAATAAAAGGAAAAAGAAACAAAGGACAATTTGAGAACCTCGCTACCATCAAGCAAGCAGCACCGGGAGCAGATCGCGTCCTTCAGACCAGAGGTTCTTGCGTCAGGACGCTCCCTGGACAAAGACTGATGCAATATCGGACTTTCCTCCAGAGCCGACAAGGGGAAAGCCTCCCCCTGGAGCGGACACCCTGAATATGGACTTGCAATCTACCGGACTGTGTAAGAATAAATCTTTCTTTGTTAAAGTCATCCACTCTGTGGTATTTCTGTTAGAGCGGCCCTAGCTGACTAAAACACATGATTATATTGTGTTACGTGTTAAAGGGATTTGGAAGATGTAATTAAGGTTTCCAATCACCTATGGGAAACCCTGATGTCATAGTGGTTAAGTGCTAGGTCTGCTAACCGTAAGGTCATCAGTTTGAATCTCCAGGCACTCCTTGGAAACTCTATGGAGCAGTTGTACTCTGTCCCACAGGAGTGTTTTGAGTCAGAATCAACTTGATGGCAGCAAGTTTATGTAATCACCTTTGAGTTATCCTGGGTGGTACTGACCTGATCAGCTGAACCCTACAAAAAGACAAAAAGCAGCATTAACACTGTCCTGCTGACCCTAGAGAAGGGAGCAGTAACATTAGAGTAAATCGCAAGGACTGGAGGAGAGACTCTGGTTGCTGAGAGTGTTCCTTTCTGACAGGTAGCAAGAAAACAATGATTTGAATCACCCAGATCAAGGAAAAGCCTCTTTCTGGCAACCAGTAAGCTTGCAAGGACTGAAAGCGTCAGATGAAATGCAGCCCTACTTGACTTTGTGATCTCAGCTAGGTGAGACTCGGAGGAGATCTAGCTAACCAATACCTGGACTCTTAACCCAAGGAAACTATGAGACAACACATTCATATTGTTATAAACTGGAAAATCTGTGGTAATTTGTTACACAGCAGTAGAAAACGAATACATGCTCCATTTTATGTCAAAATTCGGCAGGATAAACTGCAGACTCGTGTATTGCAACTAGAAAGCAAGGGGGTGTCCCAGTTATGGAAACTGAGGTGCAAGATAGAGCAGGTCTGGTAATCAGTTACCTGAAAACTGAGCCAATGATTACAGCCTGGATTTTTTTAACCTGCACTTTGTGGAACTCATACTCCATGTTGAGATGAGGCCCCCACAGTCCTTATTGTTTAAATTAAATTAACTAGCATTTGATTTAGGTAAAAATAGAAACTAAATCACCAAGAGAAGATGGGAATGTTTTCTGTGACTGATACAAGTATTTTATAGTAAGTAACAGCAATTTCCTGTAAGGGTGTAAGTGTGGTTCTCTCATGGACAGAAGTAGCACCTTCCTGGTGACAGGGAATATAAATTGGAGAAGCTGATGAAACACAGAAAGGAGAAAAAGACTCCAAGTGTGCACTGAGTTGATCAACATGTCATCAGAAGATAATGTTACATTCCAGATATAGAGCTGATTTTCATTTCTCTATTGTAGTCTGTATAAGTTTTGTTTGTTTGTTTTCCCTCTGTGATTCAATAACCTCAATGTCAAGTATGAAGTTTACAGTAGAGAGGGACCATTGGTTATCACTTCTGGCTTCTGGTGTTAAGGATCGGTGCTATCTTGCCTGGGCCTGAATGACACACAGCAATTCCAGAGACTTTCAGCCAACAGTCCTACCAAGATGATATTTCCTAAAGTTTTTGATTTTCAGTTTCCAAGAATTGATATCACACAAAACCAGTTGTCATCATTTCAATTCCAACTCAATAACGACCCTATTGGACAATGTAGAACTGCCCCATAGAGTTTCCGAGGACGTGCTGGTAGATTCAAACTGCTGATCTTTGGGTTAGTAGCCAGGCTCTTAACCACTGTACTGTTAGGACTCCAGGCATAACAGGGGAGTATATAAATCAGGCACAAATACATTAATTTCCAAAGATTAGTCTTCCTTTTGACTGGAATGATTTATCCCCATCTGTGGTACTTGCCTTTCGTCAAAATCTGACTGTCACATTTTTATAAAAAGGCATTGTTCCTGAAGTTGTTGAATGCCTTAACATTAAGAAAATTCAAGAGCTTTTGTCACATAGAAATAAATGTGAAGTCAGAGTAACGCTTTTTCAGAGCTTAAAAATGTACTAAAGAGGTGGTACAGGGACTCAGTGCTCATATTACCAGTAGCTTTTCATTATGCTTGCCTGATAAATAGTGATATTCACTAACATAAAGGCATTCTTTAATGAGCTTTCTTCATTTCCAAAGCATTATCTTTAACACTAAATCTAACAAAAGAAGACATTCTTTAAATTACCATGATATTCCTTAAATATCATGACAAATATTTGCTTCTTTTTGTATTTTCTCATCTCAATATAAATCATTATTTGGGAACCTCTAGCCACGTAAGTTGCAATCGACTTGACGGCAGTGGATAGCACTATGAGTGGGAGGAGCCCTGGTGGTGCAGCAGGTAATCATGTCTAGTTAGTAACCCAGAGGTCAACTGTTTAAACCTATCAGCTGTTCTAAAGAAGACAGATGTGGCAAGTCTACCTCTGTGCAGATTTACAGCCTTGGAAACCCTCTAGGGCAGTTCTACTCTGTCTTAGAAGGTCACTATGAATTGGAAACAACTCCACAGCAGCTATTGCGGGCAGAAGGGCAGGAGATAATAGCATGAGTCAGAATCAACTCCTCAACAGCAGGTTTGGGGTTTTGGATACTCCCACACCTGTAATGATGTTCTCACTTAGTAGCAATTTGTACTTAATAGCAATTTGTGTGAAGCTGTTACAGGATACAAAAATTATTTTAAATTATGTTTGCAGTGAACGTTAAAATAAAGCCACTGCAATTCCTCCTTCCCATACAGAGAAGTTCTATTACATGTACAAAGCACCCTGGAGGTGACAGTAGTGACAAGGAAGAGATCTTCCTGTTTCTAGTGTCGTCTGTAATAATGGCATAAGTATGGCTTAAAACTCACTTCTTTTTCTTTAAACATAAAAGATTTTTTAAATGATTTAACACATTTATATTTTTGCACATAAAATTGAATTTTACTGTTTTTTAGACTGCACTACTTTTATAATTTAAGTTTGCAACATATACAAGGAAATACGAGTTCTCACAATTCAGTTCGTGAACTTAATTGTTCTAAGTGCTGCATACCTCACTGCTGAATATCACTGCTGTCACCTTCAAAGTATTTCCCTTGGGAAGTTATGCACCACCACCAGCACCTAGTCCACCCTTCAAAGCAATTTTGGAACTCTTAGTGGAATGGCCATTTTTGCACAGTGATACGGTGGCAAGTTCACCCACTTAATTGTATGGTTGTTCGTGAGGGAGTTTTCAGCCAGTAAACAAATAGCTGTACTGGAACAGCCTCTCCACTCACCTAATCGGACTCCCAATGACTTTTTTCTTTACCTAAAGATAAAGGAAATATTGAAAATTAGACATTTTGATGACACTCAGGACATCAGTGTAATAGGCCAACAGCTCTGATGGCCGTTTCAGAAAAAGAGTTCCAAAATTGCTTTGAAAGGTGGACTAGGCTCTGGCATCAGTGCATAGTTTCTCAAGAGGAGTTCTTCAAAGGTGACCATAGTGATATTTAGCAGTGAGGTATGTAGCACTTCTTCTAGGATGAGTTCATGAATTTAATTTGCTGTGCTCTTATACTTTGAAATATCTCTTGATATTCAGAACATGGTAATACTGTTTGATAATTATGTAATCAGAGGATAAAAGGAGTTGGTACATTGGAGAGCTGTGTCACCAGGTAATGGTGACACCAAATGAGTTATACCTGCTTCATGACAGAGGACATACCTTCACATGCTGGAAATGTGCTGAGTGAATTCTGCCAATTTCTTACTTTTTGAATATTCTTTCCTATGATACCAGATAGTAATACTCTTTCTAGTCAAAGTTTTGTTTTGTTTCTTTTCTTTCTACTGGTAAGACACTAGAGATAGGGAGATAGGTTTCCTCTGTCAACGTCATCATCATGTGCCAACACTGCCTCCACTGAAGAATAGAAGTTTCCTGAACAACCTGGCAGCACATTTACAGTCAACTCAACTGGGGGTCAGAGCAAAGACTGCAGTGTTTGAACCCAGGGTTTGAATCTTAGTGGCTTACCAGATGTGGGATTTGGCCAGGTTCATTAATTTTTTCTAAGCCTTACTACCTGCAGTAAATTTAATTAATAAAACTCGTTTCACAGGATCGTTATGAGCATTAAACAAGATAATGCACTCAATGTTGATTTCTATCACTAGTAATTAATAGATTGCTATAAATGGTAACTGGCATTAATAATAGTACCTTAATTTACTCTTCAAATGTCTTTCCCCATCTGCTCACTGTACATTTTAACATTTAATTCTCATAGAACAACCTCATTTTCATTATTTTGAGGTATTAGTGGCTTCTTTTTGATTACCCACTGTCATGGATTGAATTGTGTTCCCTAAAAATCTGTAACAGTTCGGCTGTGCCATAATTCCTGGTATTGTCTGATGTTCCTCCTTGTTGGACCTACCTCTGTGATGTTAATGAGGGTGGATGGGTGCCAGTTGTGTAGTTAGAACAAGATTCGGATATGTAAGCTTATTTTGTGCCTTGAGGCAGTCTCTGTAGATATAAAGGAGAGGAGCTAGCAGAGACTTTTGGGAACTTCATGCCACCAGGAAACAGTGCTGGAAGCTGAGTGTATCCTTTGGTAAGGACCAGCGTCCCCGAGCCTCAGAGGCTTCCAGTTCAGGGGAAGATTGATGACAAGGACCAGTGCAGGCTGAGAAAGCCTTCCCCTGGAGCTGATACCCTGATTTGGGACTTTCAACTTAGTGGACTGTGACTAATAAAACTTATCTATTTGAAAGCCATCCACTTGTGTTATTTCTATTGGAGCAGCACTAGATGACTTAAGCACCGACTGTGACTCTCCAATCCCAAACATTCTGTTTTTTAATCAGGTGAGGAAAGGTCTCTGTATTTGGAGCTGAAAACCAACACTTTATGTTACATCCTACTGATTTAAGCTAGTGTGTTCCAAGGAGAACAACTTTAGGGGGACTATTCAAGGATTATGGCACTGGGAGGAGCCCTACTGCTGGAGTGGTTACGCATGTAACAGCTAACCTAAAGCCTGGTAGCTGGAACCCACCATCTGCTCCATGAGAAAAAAGTGTGGCCATCTGCTTCCATAAAGATTCCAGAGAGATCAGACTCACTACTGCAGAGTTGATTCTAACTCCCAGTAACTCTACAGGACACAGTAGAACTGCCCCCATAGAGTTTCCAAAGAGCTCTGGTGGGTTTGAGGTGCCAATCTGTTGATTAACAGCTGTAGCACTTAACCACTATACCACCAGGGTTTCTGTCCACAAAGATTGCAGCCCTGGAAACCCTATGAGGCAATTCTGCTATGTCCTATAGTATCACTGTGAGTAGGAATTAACTTGGCTGCAACAGGTTTGGTTTGGGGGATTTATGGCACTAGGCATTGTGCCATGTGGCTAGGCTGGCCCTCAAGGGCCTTGAGTGTCACTCTCTGCCTTATGAACTCATCCCAAATTCTTAGCAGGATGGTTGCCCCATATTCTTCAACTCAGAAAAATATCAGTTTGTCAAAGAGAAGACTCCAGCATAAAAGTAAGTAGGGCAATGGTATCAAAAATTTCTTCTCTACCACTTTTTCCAGAGAGAGATTTAAGATCATCACTATATCTCCTGAAGAAAGCAGTGTAGAACAAAGATTGGGTACGGGCTCTTGTCTGGAACAACATCTAGTTCTGAACCCTAGCCGCATCCCACAATGACTATGCACTTTCAGCAGTAGACTGAACTTCACTGAATGTCTAGTCACATTTACAGAGGAAGGGGGGATATGATAATCTGCATTTTGCCAGATTGTAATGAAAAATAAATGAGCTGTCTGTGGCATAGTGCTCATGGGATATTAATTCTTAATAGGTTATCTTTTTATGACTGTATTATGTATTACAAGTTAAAAAGAAAAAGGGAACATGTCCTCACTTACATAACACACGGCTTTGAAAGTTACCTAACATTTGCTGTCCCATCTTGTTGAGTGCGCTAGTGTTGACTGGGCTGTAGGTCTGATCTCCTCCCTGTCCGGCTCTGCCATATGGCACAAACTCCTGGTGGCAATGTTCACTCAACACTGTCCTTCCCAGACATGACGCTTTCTGACCCATTCTGGCTCCGTCTTAAGGCTGCTGAGGGCATCCTGTCACTCAGAGCAAATCTGAAGGAAGGACTTACGACAAGACTGTTATATAACAGAGGAGAAGATAGAAGTCAAAAGGTTGTATTCTAACTGTATCACTGTGAATTTTTGACTCATTTTCTTGAAAGACTGAAAAGACACTTACAGCCATGGGGTGAAAATAAAAGGCTTTCTTGGATTGAAAATTGAAACAAAATGACAATTTTCTTTCAAATTGCTATTTTCAGTCATTTTATCAAGTACAATGAGAAGTAAATTCTTTCTCTGTCTGGCAGCCATATAGCAATTCTATGGGCAAGAGTGATCTTTACGAAAACATGTAATGTTAAGGCATTTAAAGTCTATTTTACCATCTTACAAGCTCCGTGCAGTAGATTGCTTGTCGTCTTTAAACAAGAGAGCGTTCTTCTTTCAAAGTCAGTCATTTCTTCTACATAAGAAACTTCATGTGACTTCTTTTAAAAAAAAATCTTGTTTTTTTATTAATGAATATCTGACATTTGATGAAAGTTATTTTTTTTTCCGCTATCTCTAACCAGCCCTCTCCTGCGTACACTATCGGTATTACTCTGAGGAACTCATATTATTTCTCATCTATGCAAATTTGATAAATCATCATAATAACAGTAATATTTGATGCACTTTTCTTTTTAATGCATTAATTTGTATTATGTTTCTGGTAACTATTTGTATATGCTTTCGAACTTGTGGAAGAATTTCAAGAGTAGTACAAGGAATGTTGTTTTCAAGTGCCTCTAGGTCAGTTCCAACTCATAGCGACCCCATGTACAACGGAATAAAACACTGCCTGGACCTGCACCGTTGTCACAATTGTCATGCTTGACTTCGTTGTTGCAGTCCCTGTGACAAACCATCTTGTTGAGGGACTTCCTCTTTTTCGTGAGGTACAATCCTGAGGATTTTTATTTCCTTCTTATTGAGGTGTAATCCATAGTGAAGGCCCTAGTCTCCGGTATTTATCAGTAAGTACTTTAAGCTCTTCATTTTCAGCAAGCAAGGTTGTGTCCACTGTACAATTGCAGGTTGTTGATCAGCCTTTCTCCAATCCTGATGTGGCCTTTCTCTTCATATAGGTCGGTTTCTCAGATAACTTGCTCAGCGTACAGCTCAAGTAAGTATAGTGAAAGAATGCAACTTTGACACACACCTTTCCTGACTTTAAACTGCAAAACATCACTTTGTTCTATTCTAATGATTATCTCCTTGTCTATGTACAGATTCCAATGAGCACAACTAAAGGTCCTGGAATTCTCATTCTTCACAAAGCTATCCATAGTTTTTTATGATCCACACAATCTAACACCTTCCCACAGTCAGTAAAACACAGGCAAATATCTTCCTGGTATTCACTACCTTCAGCTAAGATCCATATGACATCAGAAGTGACATTCTTGTTCCATGTCCTCTTTTAAATAGGGCTTTAATCCCTGTCAATGTACTGCTCCAACCACTTCTTAATGATCTTTAGCAAAATTTTCCTTGCCTGAAATATTAGTGATGTTGTTTGATAATTTATATGTTCTATGGAATTCACATGTTCATTCTTTGGAATGGGCAAGAATATGGATCTGTTCCAGCCAGTTGGAAGGTAGCTAGCTGTCTTCCAAACTTCTTGGCATGGAAGAATATTTTCAAGGCCGCTTTCAATGCTTACAATATCTCATTTGATTGTTGTTTTGGAGCCGTGTTTTTTTGCCGGTGCGTCAGCACAGCTTGAACTCTTTCCTTTAACAGCATCAGTTCTTGATCATATGTTACCTCCTGAAACGACTGAACGTATTTTTGACACAGGGCTTCTTCCATCTTCTTTTGATGCTGCTTGTGTTATTTCATATTTTACTCATAAAATCCTTCAGTGTTGCATCTCAAGGCTTGAGTTTTTCTTCAGTTCTTTCAGTTTGAGATAGGCTCTATATGTTCCTCCTTTTTGATTGTCTAATACCACGCCTTCATTACAAAACTTTGTCTCATTGAGCCACCCTCTGCAATCTACTGTTCGGTTTTTTTACTTCATCATTTCTTCCATTTCCTTTAGTTACATGACTTTCAAAAGCAAGTTTCAGAGTCTCTTCTGACATTCCCTTTGGTGTTTCCTTCTTTCCAAATTAATCTCTTACTTTATCTGTGTATGATGTCCTTCATGCCGTTTGACAGATTGCCTGGTTTTTGGTAATTAGTGTTCTACACCTCAAATCTGTTCTTGCAATGATCTCTAAATTTAGGTGGGATATACTCAAAATCTTACTTTTACTCTCGTGAACTTGTTCTAATTTTCTTCAACTTCATCTTGACCTTGTGTATGACAAGCTGATAATCGGTTTTACAGTGAGCAACTGACCTTATTATGACTCATGATATGGAACTTTTCCATCATAAATAGTCCCTACTTCTAGTGTTGAAAAAATTTATTTGCAATGAATAAGTCTTCAGTCTTGCAAAATTCTGCCATGTAATCAATCTCCAGCATCATTTCAATCACAAAGCCATGTTTTCCAGCTACTGATCCTTCTTTGTTTCCCACTTTTAAATTACAATCACCAGTAATCATCAGTGCATCTTAAGTGTATGTTCTATTGATTTCGGACTACAGAAGTCGGTAAAAGAAAATGTCCATGTCTTCGTCATTGGCATTAGTGGTTGGTGTGCAAACCTGAATAATAATTGTTGTATTATTACATCCTCCTTGTAGGAGTATGGATATTATGCTATGACCAACAACTTTATACCTTAGGATAGATCTTGAAATATTCTTTTTGATGACAAATCCAAGCCATTTCTCTTCAATTTGCACTTCCTGGCATAACAAACCATATAACTGATTCAAAATGGCCAGTATTGGTATGCTTCAGCCTAGGACATTGACGTTCATGAGTTGCAGTTCGTTTTTGCTTTGCAGTTTTCCTAATGCATTCTTCATATATTCCACAATTATTTTTTTAATTTTTTTATTAATTATAGTAAAAGAATAAAATTTTTAACATCTATCAGTTATCTCATCTATGATAAACCCTCAGACTGCCACCCACTCATATAGCCAACACAGTCATTTTCTTCTGTGGATAATTCTCCACCTAAGTCTTTATAACAAGGGTCTCATATAAAATTTGTCCTTTTGAGACTGACTGATTTCACTCAGTATGATCTCCTCCAAATTAGGCCATATTATGAGATATTTTCTAAAATTGTCATTGTTTTTTATCATAGCATAGTGTTCCATTGAGTATATGTGCCACAGTTTGCTTATCCATTCACCTGCTAATGGGTATCAGGGTTGATTCCAACTTTTTGCAATTGTGGACTGTGCTGCAAAAACATTTGTGTACATGTGTCTGTTCATGTGACAACCTGTGTTTCTGAAGGATAAATTCCAAGCAGTGGAATTACAGGATCAAATGGTGTGTCTGTTTCCGCTTTTTAAGGAAGTGCCAGATTGTTTCCCAAAGACGTTGTACCGTTTTGCAATCCCACCAGCAGTGTAGGAGAGTTCCATTTCTCCACAGTCTCTCCAGCATTTGTTGTTTTATGTTTTTTGGACCATGGCCAACCTTGTTGGGGTAAGATGGTATCTTACTGTAGTTTTGATTTGAATTTCTTGAATAGCTAATGATTGTGGATCTGACTCGATGGCACTTGGCTTGGCTGTAATGTTAGTGAGCAATTCTGCATCTGTCTTTCAGCTGCCTGGATACTCTCTTTAAAGAAATAAATGAGAAATAAATAAGAGCAATATAGAAAACATCAGCATAAAAATAATTACATCAAGATGGTGGCACTAAGCACATACCTATCAATAATTACACTGAATGTAAATGGACTGAACGCTCCAGTAAAGAGACAGCAAGTAACATCCTGGATCAAGAGACACAACCCGTCTATACGTTGCTTACAAGAAACACACCTTAGACTTAAAGATGTGAACAAGCTGAAAATTAAAGGATGGAAGAATATATACCAAGCTAACAATATACAAAGAAGAGCAGGTGTGGCAATACTAATCTAAGATAAAATAGATTTTAATGTAAAATCCACTATTGTGGACAAGGATGGTCACTATTTATTGCTGAAAGGTTCGATACTCAAGCAGGACTTAACAATATTAAATATTCATGCACCCAGTACCAGAGCACCTAAATACATTGAACAAATACTGACAACACTGAAAAATGAGATAGATCATTCCACAGTAATAGTTGGAGACTTCAACACTCCCCTTTCAGTTATGAATAGACCATCCAGAAAAAAGCACAATAAAGATGCAGAACATCTTATTGCAACAAACAACCAACTTACTGACACATACAGATCTTGTCATCCATCAACAGATAAATACATCTTCTTCTCCAATGCATATGGGACATTCTCCAGAATAGACCATGTGTTAGGTCATAAAGCAATTCTCTATAAAATCCAAATCATTGATTTACTGCAAAGTATCTCTTCAGACCACAGAACTATAAAAGCTGATATCAATAACAGAAAATTCATAGCTGGAAATTCAAACCTATGGAAACTGAACAACACTTGATCCAAAAGCTTTGAGTTATATAAGAAATCAAGGACAAAATAAAGAAATTTATGGACTCAAAAGAGAATGAAAATACATCCTACCAGAATCTATAGGATACAGCAAAGATGGTGCTCAGAGGTCAGTTTATCTCTATAACTGCACACAATACTGAAAGGCAGACTTATCTTCCCTCTCCATTGGTTTAGTCATTTATTTATATCAGTATCGTTTGCTGTTCCTTTGCATCCAAAGTAAAATTTGTATACAGTGAATCACACAGATCCTAAGCATACATTCAGAGCTTTGTTCTTTTGCTTTGTTTTCACTCCAGCTAAGAGTGAAATTTCTAGGTAATATGAATGGAAATCAACTCAATGACAATGAGTATTTACGGTAATTTTATGTTTATTCATTTGAGGCTCTGCCAGACTGTAAAAGAAGACAGATCTCTGATGTTAGATGTATATATATATTTACAATTGTTATATTTTCCAGAGGAATTTTTGTTATCTTATTTAATTCTATGCAACCTGAGAATATACTCTGTATAATTTCAGTCTTTTGAAATCTATTGGTACTCTTCTTCTCCTTCTTTTTTATAATTTCCCAGCACATAGTCTGTTTATTGCTCTTGCTTTTTATTACTGTGGCAACAAATTGCCACAAACTTAGTGGCTTAAACAACACAAATTTATTACCTGAAGTTCTGGACATCACATAAGTTTCAGTGTGCTGAAGTCAAGGTGTTGGCTGAGCTGCATTTCCTCTGGAGGCTATAAAACCAAAGCCAAACCCATTTCTGTGAAGTTAATTCTGACTCATCGTGACCCTGCAGGAGGAATAAAACTGCCCTATAGGATTTTCAAGGAGCTGCTGGTAAACTTGAGCTGTTGGCCTTTGGATTAGTAGCCAAACTCTTCACCACTGCACCACTAGGGGTTCTAAGAAGCTACAGGTAAGAACTAATTTCTTGGCCTTTTCCAGCTTCTAGAGACCACCTGCATTCCTTGGCTTGTGGTCCCTTCTTCCACCTTCTGAGTCAACAGGGCAGTGTGTTCAAATCTCCGTTTCTCTGACTTAGAACTTCCTAGCATCCTCTTATAAGGACCTTTGTGTTTACATTGGAACTGCCTGAATATCCAAGATAATCTTCTCAAGGTCCTTAATTTAATCATATCTGCAAATCCAATAGTTCCACTCGGTCACATAGGGTCACCATGAATCAGAAACTACTTGATGGCTCACAATAATCAACAAAGGTAACAGAGTTCTGGAGCGGTGCAAATGGCTATGTGTTCAGCTACTAACCAAAAGGCTGGAAGTTCCATACCACCCAAAGGAAGAAGGACTTGGTGATCTGCTTCCACAAGGTCTCTGTCATGAAAACCCTATGAAGTGCAGTTCTACCGTGACACTTGCGGTTACCAGGAGTCAGAATCCACTGTGCAACAACTGGCTGGTTTTTTGTTTTGGTTTGGTTTTAATTTAAGATAATTTAATTTAAGATAATTCACACATTCTGGGTATTAAAAAGTGAACATCTTGGAGGGAGAACATTATTCAGAATTTTACACTCAATAAATGTTTTTGAGTTTGAAAATGTTTGTTCTGCAGTTATTGGATGTAATATTCTCTTACTGTCAGTTAGGTCAAGTTCACTGATAACAATTATTCAGATTTTCTTTAACTCACAACTATGACTGTGGGCTTCAGTATTCTTACTTTTATTTCTGTACGTTTTTCTTCATGTGTTTACAGGCTCTGTTACTACCAAACCAAATCCATTGCTGTCAAGTCACTTCTGACTCACAGTAACCTTATAGGACAGAGTAGTGCTGTCCCACAGGGTTTTCAAGAAGCAGCTGGGAGATTTGAAAAGTAAGCCTTTTTGGTTAGAAGCAGTAGCTCTTAACCACTGTGACTTCTGGGATCCTCTGTTCCTATGGAATGTTATGTATTCCTGATAATTTAACTTTTCTGTCATCCTGAAAGATCCATCTCTTTCTCTGGTAAGACTTCCTGTGTTTATTTTAATTGCTGACCTTTTGATTAGCAGCTGTAGCTCTTAACCACTGCACCACTAGGGCTCTGTTGATACTCACCATATTAAAAATGGAAACTCAGAAGATTTAAAAATATTTATTAATTCACTAAAAAAAAACCTATTACATATTAACCACATTAGCATAAATATTTTTAGGAAATTAACTTTATTTCCAAAAAAATTTACTGAGAAGAGTGACGATGATTGCACACTTTGGCATATCTCTCTTAAGGCCTGGCTTAGTAGAGAATACTGTTCTCAAAGTCTGCTTCTTTATTCAGTCTGTTACTATACATTGGTTTGGTTTAAGTATATGAAGACAATCTGGTCTCACAAATATATAGTTGGAAAAGGGAGGGATGTTAGTATAGATTTTTCAGATAGTTGTGGATCTTCTTTGATACTACACCAACACTTCACAAGTGTCAATTTCTTAAGGGATGATTACAGTGTGGAACCTGAAACCATATCAACGATTTTTTGTGTTACATTAAAACCCATTGGTCTGTCTTGAGTCGGATCCGACTCGAATGCACTTGGCTTTTTTGGCTGGTCTGTCTTGCAAAAAAAAAAAGAAGACTCCCTGTATTTATGTTTTCATTAGTCTGGTCTCTTTTATTTAACCCTTCAACTAACTTATCCTTACTGATGTTTTATAATTTTTGATCGTTTCATTTATTTTTCACTTATTGCATATTTTATGCCTTTTTACTTTCATCTTAATTGAAGGTTTATTATTAAAATGATCCTCCTTTGAGCATTACATAATTAGGTCCTTCTATCCTTTGCTTGAATTTCTCTTTTATTCAAATATTACATTTATTTTAATTACAGATACGGTTGGATTATGGTATACCAATCTGCTGTATTTAATCCTTTGTTCTTCCTTTCCTGCCTTCTTTGTGGTTAAATAAATATTTTTCAATGTTCCTTCGTATTAAATTTTGAAGAAGCTCTACTTTTTGTTTCTTGATTTGATTTTATGCTATATCATAAAAAAGTTAGAATTCAGCAACAGCATAGTTCAATGTAAAAAGAAACCAAATCCGTTGCCATCTAGTTGATTTCCAACTCATCGCATCCTTATAGAGCTGGGCAGAACTGCCTCATAGAATTTCCAAGTAGCGCCTGGTGGATTCAAACTGCTGTCATTCTGTTTAGCAGCCATAGCACTTAGCCATTATGCCACTGAAGTTTCCATAATTTAATCTGGTTATCTTTAAAAATTATTTTTGCTTTAGATGGCTATGTTTTTCATTTCAAATATTGTAGTTTTAAGTTCTATAATTTCCATTTAATAAGTCTATACTTTTCACTTTGCTACTTAGATTGCCTGCTTATTTATTTTCTTTATCTCCTTAGCATATAACAGTTTTGAAGTTCTTGTCTCTTAATTCCAACATCCTCAGTCACCTCAATGTGAGTTTCTCTTGACTTCTTTTTCTTGACTTTGAATCACATTTTTCTGGTACTTTGCATGTTTAGTAATTTTAATTTTATATTGGACATTATCCATTACACATTGTAGGAAGCCTTGCATATGTCATGCTCTTATAAAGGCAATTGAGTTTTTTTATCTAGCAGGCAGTTAAATTATTGATGGATCCCTTGAATCTCATCAGGATTAGTTTTATTCTTTGTTATGTCAAATATGTTCCAAATTTAAACCTAGTCCTATAACAGGCCCTTAGTTCTCCAATGTGGCCCATACTTTTAAGGAATGACCTTTCTAAGGTCTCAACTGAATGCTGATGCCGGTCAGGGAGACCTCTTCACCCCAGCTGAGCTACTGCTCCAGATTCTCCTGATGCCATACAAGCTTTGGTATTATCACTTAACTTTGGTCTCTGTAATGTACAGTTTCTGCTCGGCCTCGCAGAATCTAATTCTGTGCATTTGCAGCCCCAACCTCAATTAAGCAGTTGTGTTGTATCCCGTCCATGAATATTCTGGGTCTCCTGCTGTCTGCATAGCTCTCTCTTGTTCAATAACCAGTCTATAAAATTCCAACTGTTTCTGGAATTCCAATCTATGTCTAATCAGATCAGTGAGACCATGCTATGCTTGTGTCTACTTCCTGCTCAAGAATAAGAAAATGCCTCCACACAGAAAAATTGAATGGGTATGGAATGATCTAGGGACTTTCCTTATATGTTTTCCTTTCTTCTAGAATCATATTCCTGTACTACTTGTTGCTCACAGCATGAAAATATATTTTGTCAGTTTTATAGTTGTTTTCAACAAGAGTGTAAATTCAGTACAACTTGCTTTTTTTAATTTTTTAAAATTTTTTAGTTGGAAGCAGAAGTCTCAGTGTCTGTTCTTTTAAATAAGCCACTAATTGAACATAGATTTCTTCTATGTCAGGCACCATGAGGTATAGGGGCACAGATCAGCAAGACTGACCAACACTCATTCCTCAGAGAGGTTATCTTATTGGAGTTATCAAATAAACAAGTAAACAGAACGTCTAGATGAGTAAAAAGGTGATAGAATCTTTGGAATAAATGTAACGACACGGAAACAACAGAGTGGAATGAGACTACTACATCAAATAAATGATCAAAGTAGACTTTTGAAGGAGTTTATGTATTAACTGATTATGGAAGGATGGGAAAACCAAAACCAAACCCACTGCCATGAAGTCTAGTTCTGAATCATACTGACCTACAGGACAGAAAAAAACTGTCCCATAGAATTTCCAAAGCTGTCATCTTTATGGAAGCAAACTGCCACATCTTTCTCCCTTGGTGAAGCTGGTGGGTCCCAGTTGCTGACCTTTCAGACAGAGGCATTTATTTCAGTAATTATTGTTCAGCCACAGGGAACACCAGCTGCACAGACCCTCAAACGAGAAAGGAACTGGATGTTAGAGGACTAGACTCATGTCCCAGCTCTTTGTACTCATTCAATTTCTAGTTCTTCCTTTTTTTTCTCAGTACTAGATTTTTAAAAGATTTCAGCTTGAATGTTGCCTTCTAGTCTTTTGTCAATGGCTCTGATAGACTTTATGATCAAGTAAATTTTCAGTTTGGGTGCTCCATTTTTGAGCACTAATTATGCTCACCTTTGTTTTGTGAACTCTATAAATAGTGAATGATTTGTAGAAATCTTCCTTCACGTAGTCTCCTTACTATTAAGGAGACTCATTATTTAGGTTGTAAACCATCAAGGACACATGAATGTTGTCAGAGGTGACCTTACAGAAAAACAGAGTTGTCAAACATTTTCAAAAGTGCAGTAGAGCTCTGGACTCAAATTTTCTCTACTAGAACACTTTTGATCATGAGTGAGGAATACTGATGGATATTCATAATGTATTTTGATCTGAAATTATAGATCCTTCAGGATCAGGTTTATTATTTCTTCATGCCTTTAAATCTGGGGCCTTTGAGTTAGCTGGGACCTGTGGAAAACCCATGAGGATCAGAGCAGAACTGTGTTCCCTGTGGTTCTCTGCTGATTTTTCAGATGTGGATCACCAGGCTTTTTTTACTGAAGCCTCTCTGAGAGGGTTGAAATAGGCAGCCTTTCAGTTAGTAGTCAAGTGCTTACCTATCTGAACCACCAGCAGGGACTTCTTAACTAACACCAAGTGGGGAATATGTCCTTTGCTGTAATGAAGTGCGTGAGCAAGTCAGGAGAAAAGGGACACATTCTTAAGGCAGTAGAAGTCTCTGAAATATGAGTGGGAAGAATTAAATACAGACACCTCACTGACATAAGAACACTAATTTTTAAAGACATTATGAGGCTATTGTGTGATTTAATGAGAAAACAGTCATAAAGCATTGAACATAGAGACTTGCATACTGTAGCTGCTCAGTCAACTGTAATTGTTTACTTTTTTAGCTGTGTTTAATCCAAAGACAAAAGTGTTGTCAGACAGAAGCAGGTTCTCAATGCGTGATAATGATAAGAGAATAAGTGAGTGTGATAAGTCTTTTGTTTCTAACTACTTGACAATTATGAAAACAATTTTAAAAACGCTGAAGTCAACAAATGTTTTAAATTAACCTGTAAAATCTTCATCATGTTTTAATTGTTGCAAAAGGAATACTTTATATTATATTGCAATTATTTACATTTTAGTACACAACTGTTGCATCATGTTTTAAGAGTGTTATCTAAACACAGTAGACTAAATATTTATCATTCATTTAAAAATACATAAGCTGTTATTTAACAGAAGCAAATTTTATATTATGAAGTGATCTTCTTATGCAAATTTTAATTTTACTTTTCCCACATGAAATTGTATCCTAATGCAACTAATTTTTGCTTGGTATTTTTATTCATTCAGTCTATCACCTGCAATAAAAATGTATACATAAATTAAAAATAAATTTTATTTCATTTCAAGTAACTGGGGGGCGGAGTCAAGATGGCGGACTAAGCCCACGTCTCCTTATATCCCTTTGGAAACCAAGACCTGAATTGACAATCAAACAGAGCCTTCTGAGCACCTAATCAGCCTCAGGACACAGCACAGAGCTGTTAATTGGGACTTCATACCACTCAGCGAAAAACCTCCTCTCTTTCGCTGACTCCCGCTCCTGGCTAGCCCCGGCTCTCACGGACGGAAGGTAAACGCACCATTTTGACTTTTTTTTTCCTGTCTCGGCTGGCGGGCGGAGCTGGGCCTTGCCCGGCGGCTGGACTCAGACACACTGCTGGGGGGATAGGCAGGCGAAATTCCCATATTCTGAGAGCCAGGCTCGGGACTCTGTTAATCTAGACACTTTGAGCCTTTCGTTTTGTAGCTGCCTCAGTGGGGTTTGTGTGGAACTCCACGGTCAGTGTGGGGGACGCCATGTTGGTACCGAGATTTTAGCGGGACCTCATTCTTAGCCTGGGAGCCAGCGCCTGCAAACGGGACAGCACTTCTCCATCAGAAAAGTAGTGATTTTGCACAGTGCTGCCTACGTTGGGGGCCCTGCAACAGAATCAGAGGAATCACTACCTCTCGGCACCTTTAGCCCCTCTGTCTGCTGCCTGTGTGGAGGACGCCATTTAGGGTACGGTGGCCGCAGCTGGACCTAATTCTTAGCTTGGGAGCCAGAGCCTGCCCACAAGAGAGCGCTTTTCTATCAAAACCAGTACTCGAGGCAGTGCTGGATAAGGCTAGGCCCTGTCAGCAGAGGCCACCAGGCCAGTAGCAGTGCTGTATTCTGAACTAGTTTGTTATCATCTGGGGTTGGATATAGTGGCACTTACTTTGTCAGATGAGAAGAGGGACCTCTACACCTGAAAACCTAACTGACTTGTGAACTGGTCAAGTACCTTTTGCTTTACATTTGAAGACAGCCTAGAGAAACATTTGCAATCCATCCTCACAGTACCTCTTCCAGCCTCTATATACTCACATGGGACCCAAAAAGCAACAGACAATTATGGCATACAAGCAAACTCATGGCTTCAGAAGGCTCCCAAATAAAGCAACCAAGGAGTTTTCCAGATGAAGAAACTTTTATGAAAGCATCAGGAAGTGAATACAAATTGATTATATACAGAGCCCTTCTAGACCTTATACAAAATGTAGCAGAACAAAATGAAAAATTAAGCAAGTTGTTTGATCTGATGGAACACTAGTACTCTGAAATCCGACAGATCAAGAAGAAAATCAAAGACATAGAAACTTCCATTCAAAGCCAAGAAAACAGAATGTAACAAATGGAAAAAAGAATTTCTGACTTGGAAGACAGAGCTACTGATGCCAGTGTCTATGAGCAGAAATCAGAAAAAAGAAACAAGAAAAATGAAGAAACATTAAGAAGCATGTGGGACTCTATTAGGAGAAACAACCTTCGATTAATTGGAGTCCCTGAACAGGGTGAGACATCTGAGAACACAGAGAGTATTGTTGCTAAGCTGCTGAAAGAAAACTTCCCAGAAATCATGAAGGAAAAGAATATAGACATCTCAGATGCATATCATACGCCACCCAATATAGATCTCAAGAGAAAGACTCCAAGACATATTATAATCAAGCTTAACAAAATGAAACATAAGCAGCAACTCTTAAAGGCAGCAAGACTCAAGGCAAAGCTAACATTCAGAGAGAAACCCTGTAGGCTCTCGTCAGATTTCTCAGCAGAAACCATGCTGGCATGGAGACAGTGGCATGACACATTCAAAGTCTTGAAGGTGAAGAACTTCCAACCCAGAATTATATATCCTGCAAAACTATCTTTCAAATACGAAAATGAAATTAAGACATTCCCAGATAAACAAAAACTCAGAGACTTTGTGAAAACCAAACCCAAACTACAAGAAATACTGAAAAAAGTTCTTGGCTTTGGCTTAGAAGAACAAAACCACTAACTATATATTTTAGAACGACACACTACTCAATACTCATTTAGGGAAGGCTCCAAAGTAAATCACAGCTTTGATTTGGAAAGAAGCAATCCAGTGATCATCATGAAAACTATGGTGTCATCATAATAAAAGAGGGATGTACTACAGTCGTTATAGTCCTTCCAGATGGAGAGGAAGATGACCAGACTGGTAGTAATTAAAATTGGGTTTATAAATAGTTTATTAAGGGGGTTCATAGGGGCAGCTGTAAAGCACAACAAAGATGTATCATACCATTTCAAGAAATCTAACACACGAGTCTCAACAACTATAAAACCAGCTCTGAAAAAGGTGAAAAATCAACTCACAAAAAAGAGTGTCTCAGAACAGACTAATAAGAACAACAGAGAAAACATCAACATAAAAATAAACATATCACAATGGCAGCAGTGAACACATACCTATCAATAATTACATTGAATGTGAATGGACTGAATGCTCCAGTAAAGAGACATCGAGTGGCATCTTGGATCAAAAGACTTGACCCATCCATATGTTGTCTACAAGAAACTCACTTGAGACCTAAAGACAGGAACAAACTGAAAATTAAAGGATGGTAGAATATATATCAAGCTAACAATGAACAAAGAAGAGCAGGGGTGGCAATTCTAATCTCAGACAAAATCAATTTTAATGTCAAATCCACCATCGTAGACAAAGACGGACACTATTTATTGCTGAAAGGTTGAGTACACAAGCAAGACTTAACTATATTAAACATTTATGCACCTAATGTCAGAGCACCTAAATATGTCGAAGAAACACTGACTATGCTCAAAAGAGAGTTAGATGACTCCACAATAATAGTGGGAGACTTTAACACTCCACTCTCATTACTAGACAGATCATCTAGAAAAAAGCTCAGTAAAGATACAGAAGACCTCATTGACACAATTAACCAACTAAACCTCATTGATACATACAGAACTTTCCACCCATCAGCAGACAACTACACCTTGTTCTCCAGTGCACATGGAACATTCTCCAGAATTGACCACGTGATAGGCCATAATGCAATGCTCAACAAAATCCATACCGTTGAATTACTGCAAAGCATCTTCTCAGATCATAAAGCCATAAAAGTTGAAATCATTTCAAGTAACCACGCAGCTCTGAGTACTAGTAGTTTTCTGGATTTAGTTGTTATCACAATTATTAGTAATAAACAATGAGCATATTATACACATTGGAATGAGTAATTAGTAAACAGTAAAATTATTTTTATTAGAAAAATAGATTTTCAAGACTAGAGGAAAATTTTTAATAACTTTTTTCATATATCCTAAAATAAATATTAATTAAAAAGCATGAGGCATGATTCAGCATTGACTTTTTGCCTGCTTTTCATTATTTTAAAGTAAACTTTATTCAAATAGATGGGAATGAGTTTTGCCATGGCAATATTATTCAATATTTTGAACTCCTTCTTAGTTATATACCAAAAATCACATAGTGATCTACCATCAAAAAAAAAATTTTTTTTTTTAATGACTCCGGAGTTGAAAACTACACAGGTTCATTTTCAAATATTGTACATGCAAATAAATTAAAATTGGGTATCTAACAAGTTAATTATGCATTAGAGTCATTTTTTTTTCAACAGTTGCACCAATACCTATCTGTGCCTTTGATTGGAGCCAGGGTTGGAGCCAGGATGCCATTGGCTTACAAAGTGAGAGAAGAAGAATAGTTTAAATTAGAATAGTTTAAATTACACCTCCTGATGTAGCCAGCTTAGTAAAACATTGTCACTGACTTGGTATGTTCTGTCTTCTTTCTGCCTCATTGCCAACCACTGCTGTTAGTTTTTGTTACTTGAAGAACAATGTTCTTCCCAAAGTTGCCCAAGTTCTAACCTGTGGAACCTATGAATATGTTACCTGTGTGACAAATGAAACCCTGACAGCATAGTGGTTAAGTGCTCCATCTGCTAACCAAAAGGTTGGCAGTTCAAGTCCGCCAGCCACTCCTTGGAAACTCTGTGGGGGCAGTTCTGCTGTGTCCTACACAGTTGCTGTGAGTTGGAATCAACTCACTGGCAATGGGCTTGTGTGACAAAACGAAATTAAGGCTACTAACCAGCTGACTTTAACATTGGGAGGTTATAGGATATTATCTGGGTAAGGCCAGTGATTTAATTGCAAGAGTCTTTGAAAGTGCAAAACAGAGGTAGAAAAGGAGCTCAGTGAATTGCTGTGGAAGAAGGACTCTACCACCATTGCTAGCTCGGCGGGTGCAGGGAGGAACCATAAACCAAGGAGTGTGGGTAGCCACTAAAATTTGGAAATGGCAAGAAAATGGACTCTTCCTTAGAGCTTCTAGAAGGGAATGCAGGCCTGCCAGCACCTTGATGTGAACCCAATGAGATCCACGTTAGACTTCTAATCTACAAACTATAAGATAGTAAATTTGGATTGTTTTAAGCCACTAAATTTGTAATAATTTTCTGCATCTGCAATGTAAAACCAATATACCACTCTAACAAATCTTAACTCATTCTCACAACCAGTTTTGTAGGTGCTATCTGCCAGGTGCTCCTTGGAAACACCATGGACCAGTTCTAGTCTGACCTCTAGGGTCACTGTGAGGTAGACCCTACTCAATGGCAGTGGGTTGGGTTTGGTTTATTAAACGGTTGTTGTTGAGTCAATGCTAACTCACAGTGACCCTGTAGGACAGGGTAGAACTGTCTCTTAGGATTCGCAGGGAGCACCTGGTGGATTCAAACTGCTGACCTTTTTGTTTAGCAGCCATAGATCTTAACCACTTTAACACCGGGATTTCTATAGGTACTGCTGGTGTCCCCATGTTATAGGTGAGCATCCTGGCGCGGTACAAACGGTTAAGGTGCTTGGTTCTAGCCTAAAGTTTGGAGGTTTAAACTCAGCCGATGTTGCCTTGGGAAAAAGGCTTTACTATCTACTTCCAAAGGCCACAGTCCAAAAAATCCTGTGGAGCACAGTTCTTTGACACGCATGGGGGTCACTATGTGTGATGCTGACTTGTTGGCAACTGGTTTTTAAGCTCAGTTATAGAGAGGTTAAATAACTTGCCCAAAGTCACACATCTACTACATGAAGAGAGAATCACTTAATCAAAGCTTGGGCCACAGGTAAACGAACCAGTAAAGAGCAAGTTCAGTCAACATAAGAGCAGCATGGATCAAATTAGGCCACAGAAAGCAAACATTTGCTTCTCTCCATTACAATCAGAAATTTATAAGAATAAAGGTATGTCTTGCTCTTTATTACTCATAATTATTGAAAAATAACATTTTCTTAATAAATTTTTGATAATTTAGGTGGGGTTTTTTTGCATCTACACTATATCCTGGTGATCAAATACTAGCTCTAAGATGCAGGTGGCAACCACCTGGAGTACTATCCTGAAGGGATTCTGAGGCTTCTTTAGGCTGAGGAAATAATATGCAATGGAATAGGGCAGTGTATATCTTAACTCCTGGTCTAGAGCATAGGCAACAAACTCAAAGCAGGATTTCAGACTGTCGGTGAGGATAAATCCATTCTGGAAATTTAGCTAACTGTCAGAGCTAGAAAAGCTCATACCTTAGGAGTTTTCTCTAAAGAGTGGTCAGTGGATTAAACTATAAGCACGTAAACACATATGCTGAAGCTTTTTATGAATTCAACGAATTCAAGCTATTAGAGAACTTGGGATATACCATCTCCTGAGCTGGACCAGAGAGACACAACTGGCAAAAGGCCTAAAGTTGTGGTCCAAGGACAACCTTCAGATAATAAGCTGTGCAAGACATAGTGGAAGGAATGAGAATAAGCCATGAGTTTAGATAAAACTGCAGCTCACTCATTGCCCTGATCCACTCTGAATCCAGGAAACACCACTCAGATTTCAAGAACCTATCAGACATTGCAATAGCTGCTGAAAACTTGCTTTTCAACACCATATTATATAAACCCTTTGATTTTGTTGTGTCTGATTTAAGTTTCTGGATAGCTCCTGGACTTAGGCTTCATTTTGTGTGTGAGGGCTACCATTTGCTGCTTAGATTTACCAGAAGAAGGGTGCTTCTGGGAATAACTCTGTTGGAATTTATCACTGTGTACTATGACCATTTTCTTTATGCTCTGCACACTAGTGTGAGTTCCTTAAGGTCTGGTGCTTGCCCTTTCTTTGCTCTTCTACTCCAAAACTTGGCAAAATTATTGACAGGCAGAAAAAAACACACATTTTTACCTAGAAAGAAAAGGTTAGTGATTTACTTATGAAAACCATCCAGTGAAAATCCTGTGGATCACACAGTGTGATCTGCAAACAGCCTGGGGCATGGCACCATTCCATTTCATTGTGCATTAAGTTCTCATGAGTCTGGGCCTTCTCTGGTGACAGTTAACCACCACAGCAACATTTTCTGGGTTGGTGACCTATGAGGACTCCTGTACTACCCTTAGAATACCACCATTCAACTTCTAGATGATTACTGTTCTACCCAAAGTGCCACAGGACTATTCTATTTGTCTTAAGACATAGCATGTGCTATTCAGGCCAAATTTATAATTTCAAAAATTATATAAAATAGAATGACAAAATTTAATGTACTCTATAGCATCCTTTTCCTTTAAATATTTTCTCAAGATTCTAGAAATATCACAATGTCATGCTTATTTTCCAGATGAAAATGGTGAGGAGCAAGAATGCTAAGCTACTGTGTGACATTGTTGACTTAGCAAATAACATAACTGGGGCTGTAACTCAAGACTTTTCAATCTTAAACAAATTCTTTTATAGAGCACATCTGATCTGGATGGGAATGCTGACAAACAAAATTTTTGACTGACTGACATTATCTTTTCAATGGTTCTGCAGTATTTTGTAGCCAAGCTGCCTAATTTGGGCAGGGGCATCCCCAGTTGTTTCAAGAGAATTTCTGTGGCTATTTTAGGGTGTTATTTCTATTTAGTAGGTTTTAAAGCAGCAATAAACTAGAATGAGGTACTAAAACAGATTTCCTTTAATAGAATTTCTCTGAATTCTCTATTTTAGTACAGCCAATTTTATATCACATAGAATTTATTGACAGGGACGTATGAAAAATGTGCCTACATCTAAATGAGTTCCCAGGTTTAGCCCAAGAGGTCTATCTCTGAACAGTGAGTTATTGAGATGCCACATATGATGAACAATATAGCTGTCCTGACCTTTGAGCAGATTTCATTGTTGATAATGCTATCACAAAGCTTTGTCCTTGAATATGTCACTTGAAGAAATTACGTGATAGCCACCAAGGAAACATCTATTTCTGATGCACTTAATGGAATCTGACCTGAAGTTTACCTTATGAAGAATGAACAGTTGTTGAGGTGGGTACCTAAGTTGCAATTCTATTACTCTCAGCTATAATATCAGTAAAGGAACAGCACTCATTGTTGTCTAGTTGATTCTGACACATAGCAACCCTTCAGGTCAAAGTAAAACTGCTCTGCAGAGTTTTCAAGGCTGTAAATCTTTAAGGAAGCAGATTGCCACATCTTTCTACCATGGAAAGGCTGGTGAGTTTAAATTGCCAAACTTTTGGTTAGCAGCTGAACGCTTAACCACTAAGGCAAGGGAGCTCTTAGTGAAGATATAATGGTAGGAAAATCAAAAGATAAATAAATAAATACATAAAATAAAATGACATCTATCTATGGGTGACTCTAAAGATATTTCATGTTAGCAATCTAGGGATCATCTGGAGATTTGGGGTGGGGAATGATGGGACAGAATGTTTTGATGTCAAATTCCCATATAACATGAAATTTTTACTCTTACATATTAAAATAGTATGGCCTCCCATTAGCAATCTTTATTTACCTTAGCAATAATATTTCAGCAAGATATATCTCTATATATGTGTATACACAAACACATAAACACACAAGTATATTTGTGTATATATACATATACAAGCACTTGTACACAAGTATATATGTGTATATATATTCCCATACACATGTATATATGTGTACATATGCATATATGTATATATATACACATATGGTCAGCAGTTCAAATCCACGAGGCACTCCTTGGAAACTCTGTGGGGCAGTTCTATCCTGTCCTGTAGGGTCGCTATGAGTCGGAATAGCCTGGATGGCACTGGGGTTTATACATATATACTTGGAGTGTATGTGCTTGTGTACGTATACATGTGTATATGTGTATGTATGTGTGTACATATATGCATACACTTGTGTGTACATATGGTTTTACATATATACATACACACACATATATGTTATTGTTAGTTCCTGTCTGGTCATCTCCAGCTCATGACAACCCCCTGAACAACCGAACACTCACTCAGCCTCACTGCCATTTAGTCAATGCAGACTCATAGCAATCCTAAGGGTCAGAATAGAACTGCTCCTTAGAGTTTCCAAGCAGCACCTGGCAGATTTGAACTGTCAACCTTTCAGTTAGCAGCTGTAGCACTTAACCAATACACCACTAGGGTTTCTAAACATTTCCTAGTCCCATGCAATTCCCATGGTCAGTTTCAAATTGGACCACTGTGATCCACAGACTTATCACTGGCCTTTCTTCACAGTCCACCTCAGTCTCAAAGTTCTGCTGAAACCTGTTCCAGCATCATAGCAATACACAAGCCTCCACTTACAAATGTGTGGTGATTGTGTGTGAGGTGTACTGAACGGCTATGGAACCTGTGTGACCCTAGGAGAGAGTTCGACCGGCTGAACTACCATTGCCTTACCTTTCTTCTATGTAAGATCTTATTTATTGTTTTGTGTATGTTATATATAATTTTCATATAATTGTTCTATGTCTATATATCATTACTCTTATGTGTGTGTATCTTATTAATTGTTATTGGTCTCTTTCTGCTGGAATACAAGCTTCTGCAAGGGTAGGGACTTTTTTTCTATTTTGATTTCAGTGTATCTCTGTGTCTCTTTACCCCCAAGAAGAGCGTTAATAATAGACACTATGTAATTAGTTAATTCAGTGAATCAATGGGCTTTCACTATCATGTGGTTTAATTTCCTTGTTTTACAAATACAGAAAATAATTTTCTGCATGAGCGAAGGAGGAAGGGTGGTTAATGTATTTTCACAGCTAATAGTTTTGTACAGTCAAGATATCATACTATAAAACATGAATTAAATAGTACATTGATTAGAAGTACTTCAAATTAGTATCAATATCATTACTAGAATGCAGTTTTCCTCAACAGTACCAGTCAAAGTGGGATTTTCAAAGCATTTTTAATTATTCACTAATTCCCATTACCTCTTGTATTATATAAGATTGACGAAAGTGGGTATCATCTCTACATAACCGTTTTCCAACATCCAGTTATCAGCCGTAAATAGATAACTCAGTAAATGTTCATTGACTAAGTGAATGAGTTTTTTGCAAAGTGAGATCTAAGCTTTATTTCTCTCTATATCCTCAGTACTTGTCACAACGTCTTCTGCTATATTGGTCTGTCAGTCTCCATCTGTCCATCCATCCTCTTAACATCTACTATTTTAGTGCTGTGTGTGTGTGTAGCAAAACATTTGCCATTTCAGCACATACATATACAGTGCAGTGATATTCATTATGTTGTTCAGTCATCACCATTATTCATTTCTAAATGTTGCCATCGCTCTTCACAACAGTTTAGTGCTCCCTAATCAAGGAGTCTCCTATTTACTTCCTACCCCTTGTTGCCACTAACACACCTGGGTCTTTGTACACTTGTCTCTTTTGGATCAACCACTCCTCCGTCAGTATGTTGTACTTTGGTACCTTGCAGGTTGCTGTGATGGTGGAAACTGTGCCACCAGTATTTCAAATGCCAACTGGGTCGCACATGGAGTGCACGTTTCAGTGGAGCTTCCAGAGTCAATCAGTCTAGAAAGAAGGACCTGTTGATCTACCCCTGAAAAAACTGTCCAGTGAAAACCACGTGGATCACAGCAGAACACTCTCTAACAGTTCTGGAGGACAGGCCCCTCAAGTTTGAAGGCACTCAGAATGTAAGCGAGGAAAAGCTGACTTCTCAAAATAGAGTCAGCTTTAACAATGTGAATAAAATAAAGCATTCAAGACCTTCATTTGCAGATGTAGCTTGACTCAAAAGAGATACAGCTGCAAAACATCCATTAATAACTGGAATATGGAATGTATGTTGTATGAGTAAGAGACAACTGGAAGTTGTCAAAAATGAAACAGAACACTTGAATAGTAATATTGTAGAATTCAGTGAGCTGAAATGGACTGGTATTGGCCATTTTGAGTTGGACAATCACATGTTCTACTATACCAGGAATAAAAAATTGAACAGTATTATATTCATTGTCAGAAAGAACATTTCAAGATCTATTTCAAAATATAACATTGTCAGGGACAGGATAATATCCATACAACAAGTAAGACCAGTTAATACAACTATTACTCAAATTTACACACCAACCGCTAAGGCCAAAGATGAAGAAATTGAAGATTGTTACCAACTTCTCCGTCTGAAATGTGATCAAACGTATGTTGACAATTACTGGTGATTGAAAGGCAAAAATAAGGGGGGGGGGAGAAGAAGAAGCAAAAGCAGAATTGAAAAAGATGGTCTTTGCGATAAAAATCAACACCAAAGATTGCATGATAGAATCTGCAAGACCAAGGATTTTATTCATTGAGTATACCTTTATTCAACAACATAAACAACATAAATGTGAACCTCACCAGATGGAATACACAAGAATCAAATTAACTAAACTACACCTTTGGAAAAAGATGATGATGAAGCTCAGAATCATAAATCAGAGCAAGGCCAGTGTCCTAATGAGAAACTCCTATGCAAACTCAGATTGAAGCTGAATAAAATCAAAACAAATCCAGACAAGCCAAAGACATCCTTCAGTACATCCCTCCTCAATTTAGAAACCATCTCAAGACTCAAGATGATACATCGAACACTAACGACAAAAGACCAGATGAGTCATGGGATGACATTGAGGACATCATACAGGAAGAAGGCAAGAAGTTATTAAAAAGTCAGAAAAAAAATAATGTCATAAGACATCCTGAAACTTGCTCTTGAAGGTAGAGTAGCCAAAGCAAAAGGAAGAAATACAATGAAATGAAAGAACTGAATAGAAGATTTCAAAGAGCCACTCAAGAAGGCAAAGCAAAGTACTATAATGAAGTATACAAAGACCTGGAGTTAGAAAAACTAACTGGGAAGAATATGCTTGGCATTTCTGAAGCTGAAATAACTGAAGAAAAAAATTCAAGCCTCTAGTTGCGATACCGAGGGATTCTATGGGCAAAATGTTGAACAATGCAGGAAGCAGCAAAAGAAGATAGAATACAGAATAGATAGAATATCAGAAAGAGTTGCTCAGTGTTCAGCTATTTCAGGAAGTGGCACATCATCAAGAGCCAATGGTACTGAAGGAATATATCAAGCTGTGCTGAAGGCGTTGACAAAAACTAGGACTCCAGGAATGGACAGAATACTAATACAGAAGTTTCAACAAAAGGAACAACACTGGATGTGCACACTCACCTATCTATACCACGAAATCTGGAGGACAGCTATATGGCCAACCAAATAGAAAAGATCCATATTGGTGCCCATTCCAAATATAGGTGACACAACAGAATGCACACATTATTGAACAATATCAGTGTAACATGAAAATAAAATTTTGCTAAAGATAATTCCAAAACCGTTGCAGAAGTGTATCAACAGGTAACTGCTAGAAATTCAAGCTGGACTCAAATGAGGGTATAGAACCAGGGATATCACTGCTGATGTTAGAGGGAGCTTGGCTGAAAGCAGAGAATATCAGAAGCATGTTTACTTGCATTTCATGACAAAACAAAGTGATCTGACTTTGTGTTTTATAGCAAATTACAGGTTACATTTCAAAGAATGGGAATTCTACAACACTTAATTGTGCTCACATGGAACCTGTGCACAGACCAAGAGGCAGTTATTCAGTCAGAACAAGGGGATGGTACGTGGTTTGAAATCAGGAAGTGTCCATCAGGGTTGTATCCCTTTCCTCGTGTTTACTTACTTTATACACTGAGCAAATAATCTGAGAAGCCAAACTACGCGAAGTGGAAAACAGCATCAGAGTTGGGGCGAGACTAATTTAAAACTGTGATATGCAGATGACATGACTCCTCTTGTAAAAGTGAAGAGGACTTAAAGCACCTACTGGTGAAGCTTAGAGACTGTAAACTTTCGTATGGATTACATTTTTGCAAAAAGAAATGAAACAATCCTCACAACTGGAGCAATAAGAATCATCATGATAAACAAAGAAAATATTAAAGCTATTAAAGATTTCACTTCACATGGATGCACAATCAACATCCATGGAAGCAGAAGTCAAGAAATCAAACAAGATACTGCACTAGGCAAAACACTTCTTTAAAGGGTTAAAAAGTGAAGATGTCACTTGGAGAAGAAGGTGAACCTGGTATTTTCAGTCCACTCACATGCACGTGAAAGGCAGACATTGAGTGTTGTTAGGTGCCATCGAGTCGGTTCTGACTCATGGCCACCCTGTGAACAACAGAACGAAGCACCGCCCCATCTTGGCACAATGTCCACAATCGTTTTTATGCTTAATTAAGCCCATTGTTGCAGTTACTATGTCAATCCATCTCATTGAGGGTCTTCTTCTTTTTCTTTGACTCCCCACTCTACCAAGCATGACGTCCTTCTCAGGGAACGATCCTTCCTGACAACACGTCCAAAGTATGTAAGACACAGTCATGCCATCTTTGCTTCTAAGACCTCTGGTTGTACTTCTTCTAGATCAGATCTGTTTGTTCTTTTGGCAGTCCATGGTACATTCGACATTCTTCTCCAATACCTCAATTCAAAGGCATCAATTCTTCTGTCTTCTTTGTTCATTGTCCAGCTTTTGCATGCATATGATGCAATTGGAAATACTGTGGCTTGGGTGAGTCATAGCTTAGTCTTCAAGGTGACTTTTGAATACTGTAAAGAGGTCATGTGCAGCAGATTTTCCCAATGCAGTGCGTCTTTATTTTCTTCACTGCTTCTCCCATGGGCATTGATTGTGGACCCAAGTAAAAGCAAATCTTTGACAATATCAATCTTTTCTCCATTTATGACAATGTTGCTTGCTGATCCAGTTGTGAGGCTTTTGGTTTTCCTGATGGTGATGTGCAATCCATACTGAAGGCTGTGGTCCTTGATCTTCATCAGTAAGTGTCTCAAATCTTCTTCACTTCCAGCAAGTAAGGTGGTGTCGTCTGCTTAACGCAGGTGTTAATGGGTTGCCCTCTAATCCTGATGCCTCATTCTTCTTCACAGAATCCAGCTTCTCGGATTATTTGCTCAGCGTACAGATTAAGAATGTATGGTGAAAGGATACAACCCTGATGCACACCTTTCCTGATTTTAAACCACGCAGTGTCCCCTTGTTCTTTTTTCACAATTGTCACTTGATCCATGTACAGCTTCCTTAAGAGCACAGCTAAATATTCCGGAATTCCTGTTCTCTGCAACATTAGACGTAATTTAGTATGATCCACATAGTCAAATGCTTTTGCGTAGTCAATGAAACACAAGTAAACATCTTTCTGGTATTCTTTGCTTTCAGTCAAGATCTATCTGACATCAGCAATGATACTCCTAGCTCCACATCCTCTCCTGAATCCAGTTTGAATTTCTGGCAGTTCCTTCTCAGTACACCATTGCAGTTGCTTTTGAATGATCTTAAGCAAAAATTTACTTGCATGTGATATCAATGATATCGTTCAGTGATTTCCACATTCATTTGGATCAACTTGAAACTTCGACTTCTGCCTTCGGTACCATTGGTTCCTGATCATGTCTACCTCTTCAAATGTCTGAACATTGACCAGTTCTTTTGGTATAATGACTCTGTGTATTCCTTCCATCTTCTTTTGATGCTCCCTGAGTCGTTTAACAGACTACCTGTACAATCCTTCACTATTGCAACTCGAGGCTTGAATTTTTTCTTCGTTTTTTTCAACTTAAGAAATGCAGAGCGTGTTCTTCCCTTCTGGTTTTCCATTTGTAGCTCTTTGCACATGTCATTATAATACGTGCTTTTGTCTTCTTGAGTTACTCTTTGAGATCTTCTGTTTAGGTTTTACTTCACTACTCCTTCCTTTTGCTTTAGCTGCTCAGTGTGTGAGAGCAAGTTTCAGTCTCTTCTAACGTCTACTTTGGCCTTTCCTTTCTTTCCTGTCTTTTTAATGACTTCTTGTTCTCTTCATGGGTGATGTGTTTGATGTCATTCCACAGTTCATCTGGTCTTTGGTCATTAGGGATCAACACATAAAATCTGTTCTCGAGATGGCCTTTGAACTCAAGAATGATATACTCAAGTTCTTATTTTGGCTCTCATGGACTTGTTCTAGTTTTCTTCAGTTTCACTCTGAATTTGCATATGAGCAATTGATGATCTGTGCCACCTGGTCTTGTTCAGACTGCTGATATGGAACTTGTCCACCGTCTTTTTCCACAGATGTAGTCAGTTTGGATCCTGTGTATGCCATCTGGTGAGGTGCATGTGTACAGTCACCGTGTTGGTTAAAAAAGGTATTTGCAATGAAAAAGTCGTTAGTCTTGTGAAATTCTGTCATGCGATCTCTGGCATTATTTCTATCACCAAGGCTGTATTTTCTTTTGATCCTTCTTCTTTGTTTCCAACTTTTGCATTCCAGTTACCAGTAATTATCAATGCATCCTGACTACATGCTCGATCAATTTCAGGCTGCAGAAGCTGGTAAAAATCGTCAACCTCTTCATCTTTGGCCTTAGTGGTTGATGTGTAAATTTGAATAATAGTCGTATTAACTGGACTTCTTTGTAAGTATATGGATATTATCCTATCACTGACAACAGTGTACTTTAGGACAGATCTTGAAATGGTGTTTGTTATTTTTTTGTTTGTGTTTTTGATGATGAATACAACACTGTTCCTCTTCAAGTTTTCATTTCAAGCATGGTAGACCATATAACTGTCAGATTCAGAATGCCCCAAACTGGTCCATTTCAGCTCACTAATGCCTAGGATGTCAATGCTTATGCACTCCATTTCATTTTTGACAATTCCTAATTTTCCTAGAGTCATACTTTGCACAATGAGTAGGGAAGACTAAAGAAGAGTTGATACATTTTTATTATGGTGTTGATGAAGAATACTGAATAGATCATGGTCTACCAGAAGATTGACCAAATCTATCTTGGAAGAGGTACAACCAGAATATAATTCAGAAGTGAGAACAGTAAGATTTCTGTCTTGAGTACTTTGAACATGCTATCAGAAAGGACCAGTCCCTGGAAAAGGATATCATGCTTGGTAACATAGAGGTTAGGAAAAATGAGATAGAGGGGCTACAACAATGGACTCAAACACAATAATGATTGTGAGGATCACGCAGTACAGGACACCTTTCGTTATCTTGTGTAGTGGGTCACTATGAGTGAGAACCAACTCAATGGCACCTAACACCAGTAACTATTCTAGATATCTCATTGACCTGCCAGTTGATTAGGACCAACAACCTACTCACCAGTTTTGATGAGCCTGCCTTTCATTATCCAGCAGAGGGCAGATTCCATCTCATGTATCACAAACTCTAGAATGATCATTAATTGTGGGATTTCGGGTCACTGGCTTTCTTTGCATCTGATTCACAAAAACACTCAAAGTTGTAAAGCTCAAATGATGCAACTTGCCTTCTCACATGTGAACTGCAACAAGGATTTCATCAATAACAGTGACATTGAGCATTATTTGCAAGAGTTTCTTCCATTCAAATACGAGCATAGTTTTACAAAAGGATTCTATATAAACCAGAATGATAACAGCCCTCAAAAACTTGTGGGCATTGTAACTTCCTGCTAAAGCATAACAATATTGAAGTGACAGGTAAAACCCTAGTACTGCCATATAAAAAAATAAAAGAATTAAACATGCTCAGTTGCTAATCAGAATGACGGAGATTCAAGTATGAGTAGAGGTGTGCAGGCAGAAAGGCCTGGTGACGTATTTCTGAAAAATCAGTTATTAGAAATCCCATGGAAGTCTTTATTGAAGATTTCTGTTGGAAGGAGCAAAAAGAAAGTATAGGGGGTGAAACCCTATGCAGCACAATAGTACCCTGACTCACAAGGATTGCCATGACTCAGTTGACTAGAAGGTAAGTTGTTTTTGTTATTATTGTTTTCTGGTTATTAATAAGATACCCTTCCAAACACCAAGACCAGAAATATGGAAATTGTCCTCTTTGTTTCTTACCTTTCTTATGTTTTTTTAACAGATTCTCATTTTCATTCTGCTTGTGTGTAGCTTACTCCTGTGTAGCTTACCTGTCTGAATGAGGATTCCTCCATCCCTCTGTCAAAATCCTGACTGGTAATCTCTCACCCAAGTGTCTCTAGTATGTACTATATATCCATGTGTCTGGTTCTCCCTTTTCCTCCTCTGCCACATTAATTCATTCACCACATCACTATGTTACTAAACAGCTCTGTCTAAAATGTAACACTGATCTTATTACTCTGTTCAATATCCAAAAATAAATACCTCTTGACAGAAAAAGTCCCATGTGTCTCATGTGACAGCAGCGGTGCATTTAGCCTTCATCTCCAGATTCGCCTCATGCCATATTGCTAGTATCTTAGACTCAGTACTTCAACCCTGATAAACTACATAAGTCTTCCTAAACACATATGTCTGTTTTAGAACTCTGTGACTTGTTACTATGCTCCTGGGCCACCACAGGCCTGTAATTTTGTTTTTTTCTACATCTACATTAAAAATATTTATCTCTTACATCTCAGCTCAGTTGTGACCCCGTTTACAAAACTACTTTTGTAGATTGCTGTGTCTCAGGCTGGTAAAACTGTCCCTTCCTCTTTTTTGTGTGTTCTTCCATAAAAACAAGTATACAGTATTAGTCATGGTACCATAGTGCGATGGAACAAGAATTATTAATGAGACAGTGTTTTCAAGATTTTTCTTGTTCCCAGAATATTTTGATCTGCCATGCCAATTCTTCCTTTTACTTCCTCAAAAATTCTTGAGGCTAAGAGAAACAACACAAATGGACAAAGTAATATGCTAGAAGACAGTAGAGGGGAAACAGGCAGAAATACAATCACTGTAGAACATGGGCTGGGGTAGAGAAAATAAACACTGTCTGTCATGGATTGAATTATATCCTCCAAAAAATGTGTGTATTAATTTGACTGGGCCATGATTCCCAGTATTGTGGGATCTTTCTGTACGTTGTAAATCCTGACTCTGTAACATTTATGAGAGAGGATGATCCCAGTTGTGTTAGCGAGGCTAAACTCAATCTATAAGACTGAATTGTGAGACACTCTCTTGAGATATAAAGGAGAGAAATGAACAGAGAGACAAGGGAACCTTGTGCCACTGAGAAAGCAGTGCCAGGAGCAGAGCAAATCCTTTAGACCTGGGGTACCTGTCTGAAAAGCTCCTAGTCTGGGGAAAGCTTTGTGAGTAGGTGAGTAGAGAGAGAGAAAACCTTCCCTTGGAGGTAATGCCATGAATCTGGATTTTTAGTCTACTTTACTGTGAGGAAATATCTTCTCTTTGTTAAGCCATCCACTTGTGATATTTCTGTTACAGAGCACTAGATGATTGAGACACTGTCCTTTTACTTCTCTCTTGACTGACAGTCTCTTTGAATCTCCAGTAGTCAAAACCAACTTAAAATGATGGAGCAAGCAAGTCCACATGAGGCAATCATGCAAAACACCTGCTCTACCATAGAACGGGGTGAAGCAGGGCCAAGAGGAGTAAATACAATATCAACCGTGATAAATGATGAAGAAATTGAAGGCACCAAGAATTTTATTCTTCCTGGATTGACAACTAGTGCTCATGGAAGCAGCAGTCAAGAAATCGTACTACATATTTCACTGGGCAAATCTATTGCAAAAGACCTTTTTAAAGTGTTTTAAAAAAATGTTACTGATGACTTAGCCATTGGCTGACTCAAACCACGGTGTTTGCAATCTCCTCACTTTCATACAAAAGCTGAACAGTGATAAAGAAGAATTGATCTATTTGAACTGTGGTTTTGGTCTAGAATATTGAATATATCATGGACTGCCAGAAGAACACATGAATCAGCCTTGCAGGAAGTACAGTCTTAGAGGAAAGGATGGTCAGACTTTTCTCACTTGCTTTGGTCATGTCATCAGGAGGGACCAGTCTGTGGAGAAAGACGCGTGCATGGCAAAGCAGAGGGTCAATGAATAAGTGGAGACTCTCCATGGGATGCATTGATACAGTGTCTTGCAATGGCAGATTCAAAGGCTCAAACAGCAAAAATTATAAGCGCAATGCAGGCCCGGTGAGAGTTGTCTACCATTATATGTAAGGTGTCTAAGTTGGAGCTTAGTCCATAGCACCTAATTACAACAGCGATAGAAACTAAAGATTATTAGTGGTTAATAATAGAGGAGGGAGAACCTAAGGAGGAGTTTTTGTCAGAGTGGCATTGAGGTTATGTTAATAATGGTGAAACATTTTTTATGAAGATAGTGATAATACAACATCAAAAAAAAATAACTCAGCGCTGTTGAGTCAATTCTGACTCACAGAGACCCTAAAGGACAGAATAAAACAGCCTCACAGAGTTTCCAGGGATCACCTGGTAAATTTGGACTGCTGACCTTTTGGTCAGCAGATGTAACACTTAACCCACTGCACTACCAAGGTAACACACATGGAAAATGTTATCAATGTTATTGTGTTGTAAATTGGAAAGTTGTGTTGACAGAAGTTCTGGAGTATAAATTTTCCCAATAAGAAAAGTTTGCTTCAAAATATTGTAGAAATGGAATGTTTTAAAGTCTTCATTTTCCTTCAAGTGTTTGAGAATAATAATACCTCATTCAAAATTTTATTCTTTCAAGTGCAGAGTCTGTAGTAATTCTTGTAGAAATAATAAGTAACAGTTAACTTTGGTGGGCAACTTTCTTGTTTTGCTACACGAAAGGAGTAAATACATTTCTTACCTAGTTTTAACAAATGAGAAAATCGAAGATTAGGAAACTGAATTTGCACAAAGTCAACAGCTATCAGATGGTGAAGCTGTTATTCTAACAAAGCTCATTACAAAACCCACATTCTTAACTCTTACAGTTATAATGCAATGAACATTAAATGTCACACTAATCAGTGATAAAGGAGTAGAAGACATCTATCCACCTGGAGATGAGTTGGCTAATGTCACCAACATTACTGCATATATTGTGACTGTAAGATGACAAATGGAATACTGATCAGTGATCAAGTTATAGAGGACATACATCTGCCAAACTTTCAGCTAGTAGCTGAGCACTTAACCATTTGCTCTACCCAAGGACAATTATAATGTGATGAACAATCAATATCATAAATACGTGTTTAGATTATAAGAGATGACATGTGGAACACTGCTCAGTCATAAAAGAATAGAAGATATGTATCTACATAGACATGAGTTGGTGTCACCAACACAACTGCATAGATCACACTCTCTCCAGCTAAATTCTCACTTTCTTATGCACGTTTCTCCAATTCTTAAAGCAGAGTGTTGGGTAATCATAAAGTATGTAAAGTATTTTTCTTTTTGGTCTATACAGTTTTGTTTTCTTAAATGTCAAAGAATCATCTTTTATTCAGTAATATTTATAAAAGAAGAAGAGTATTAGAAAAAAATAACAATGTTTATAATATTCTCAATTACATTTTTTATCTTATTTTCTTTCATTTCTGTCTCACTTGACGATAGCTAATAGTCTGATCCTCGTCCTTTCAGACTATTTTCTGTTTCTACAAATATATATGCAAAGAACATACACACACAGAGATTGGTATTCATATACAAATGGAATCATAGATTACACATTGGTCTGAATAGCTCCCCTTCTTCCTCACCACCCCCCCACCATGAATCAAAGGCCTTTCAAAGTTAACACGTGAAAATACTTCATTCTTTCTTTGGGTTTCTGTATATTGTTGTGTGATTTTTTTCAGCATTTCCTTTGTTAATGAACATTTAAATCACTTCTCATCTGCTGTTCAATGTTGCAGTTAATTAATTTCCAATTGGCTTTCAAAACTTCCACAAATATTTATATTTTTTGAGCCCTACCAATATTTATAAAGGAAAAATTCTTACATGAGCAATCCCTGAGATGGATACTGTGATATATTATGTGTCAAGTTGACTAAACTATTGTGCCCAGTAGTTTAATCATACACTAGTCTAGACATTGCTGTTAACACATTTATAAGTGCTTAACGTATAAATAAGTTGACTTCAGGTAAAGCAGACTACCCTCTTAATATGGATGGACCTCCTACAATATAAACTAAATGCCTTTAAGCAAAAACTTTGGTTTCCGCAGACAGAATTCTGGCTCTTCCAGTACACTCTCAGGTTGTCCTGGCTCTTGGTACATCAGAAGAAGCAGCTTCAGCAATCAAAAAGTTGTGGTTGTTGTGTCCCACAGAGTCAATTTTGTCTCACAGTGACTCTATATAACAGAGTAGAACTGACCCATGGGATTTCTTAGTCTGTAATATTTACAGGAGTGTATTCCCATGTTTTTTTCTCTCTTGGCCCATTGAGTGGTTTTGAACTCACAATCTTTTGTTAGCAGCCAAGGGCTTAGCTAATTGTAGGTCCAGGGCTCCTTAACCCAAAGTAGTCCTCTGAAAAAATTTGCAGGTACAGACTCTTAGAGCAATACCCACAGAAACTGGAGAATGCACATATAGAAACTGGAGAAGTAGTCCAAGCGTGTCTGGTAGGAACCGTGTGATATCATCTGCTAGAGTCCACCTTCCACTCTGCTCAGATTAATTTGTTTGTGACATTTGGCATATGCCATCACATCACAGTTAAGTCAACATTCAGACTGTTACAATTACTGTGGAAAAGCTTGCAAGAAGATAGCTAGTGAAACAACTTTTAGTCCTTGCTGTAAGTTGATTCCAAGGTCATAATTATTGATATTTAATATGTGTGTCCTCTATCACTCATTTAAGATTCTCTGTCCAACATTTCTCAAGGTCCAGACATCTTATCTAGCAGCTGATTCAGACTTTCTTCTGCAAGGTATCTGAGCCTGCTACCATGCTCGTATCAGATATAGTTACACAAGCAGAAACTCTTAAAGACAGTAAGACTCAAAGCAAAGCTAACATTCAGAGGAAAACTCTGTAGGCTTTCATCAGATTTCTCTGCAGAAACGATGCTGGCACAGAGGCAGTGTCATGACACATTCAAAGCATTGAAGGAGAAGAACTTCCAGCCAAGAATTATACATCCTGAAAAACTATCTTTTAAATATGAAAATGAAATTAAGACATTCCCAGATAAACAGAAACTCAGAGATTTTGTAAAAACCAAGCCAAAGCTACAAAAAATGCTGAAAGAATCTCTTAGTTTGGAAGAACAAAATTGCTAACTTTGTATTTTAGAAGGACACATTATCCAGAATCATACTCAATTAGGGAAGGCTCCAAACACAGCCAAAGCTATAATAGTGAAAGAAACAATCCAGTGATCATTCATGTAAACTATGATATTATCATATTAAAAAGAGGGGTGTACTACAGTCCTTCCAGATGGAAAGGAAGTTGACAAGACTGATAGCAATCAACATTGGGGTTAGATATAGTTTATTAAGAGGGATCACAGGAGCAGCCATAAAGCATAATAAAGAAGCAACATACCATATAAAGAAATGTAATATAGGAGTCTCAACAACCACAAAACCAACCTTGAAAAGGGTGAAAAATTAACTCACAAAGAAGAAGGTCACAGAACAGATTAATAAGAACAAAAGAGAAAACATCAACTCAAAAATAAACATACCACAATGGCAGCACTGAACACATACCTATCGATAATTACATTGAGTGTGAATGGGCTGAATGCTCCAGTAAAGAAACGTTGAGTAATGTCTTGGATCAAAAGGCATGACCCGTCTATATGTTATCTACAAGAAACTCACCTTAGACCTAAAGATATGAACAAACTGAAAATCAAAGGGTGGAAATGTATACATCAAGCTAACAATGAACAAAGAAGAGCAGATGTGGCAATTCTAATCTCAGACAAAATAGAGTTTAATGTAAAATCCATCATTGTGGGAGCTAATCATTCAAGTGTTTAATAATACATCAGTAAAAGAGTCTTTTCTTTGGTTCCAAATATGATTGTTTATTAAACTGAATATAACAAGGTTTACAGCCACTTTCCTATATTGATTGATTTAGAAACTTGCTCAACATAACATTGTTTCAGTCAAAATAAAAGGGATTTTTTTCCTTCTTCTGTTTCTTCCTATTCCATTGTTTTACCCTTTTATTAAGAGCTCCAATTTAGCTTATTTTTACCTTATAATGTTACCTTAACCTATATCTTGCAACTTTTGAGATAGCACTTTTCTTTAGTAAACAAAACTGATGTCATAGTAAGAATTTTATTAACAAAGACTGATAGTATTTTCTATTTTAAATACCATAGCTTTTAGGGTTTTTTAGATAAATCCTAGTGATCTCAAAAACTAGATAATGAATAAAAATTAGTCATCTTTGCCTTAGAAATTTCACACAAATAAGTAAAAAAGATTTTCCTGGTATATTCACATATAATAAAACACTTCTGTAGAGTTAGATCTAGAGGTAACTCACGTGGACTTTTATTTGGATTATGCTAAACGACAGATGGAACAATTGATTCCTAGGTTAGAAACAGAAGTTCCGTAACCCGCAATCCCCAGGGTACTGTTAGCAAATTCACACTGAATTTGATGATTGTGGCCTCTTTCCACAGTGCAGCATCCTGAGCCTGGAGTTCACACAAGCTGTTCCTTTCTGAACCTCAGCATACCACCTAGCAGCAACTATCTGGGTCTTTCCATTGAACATCTGTCACAAACGCAGAAAAGTGTAATTACAAAGCCATGCCCCATTTATTTCCTCCTTTCTTGCTCAGACTCATATTTATTGATATTTCTATCACTTGCATGCTTTAAACAAAGTCAATGACGTGCTGCGGTGGTGGGTTGTGAGATGGTTTTTTAATACTCACTTTATAGTCTGTTTTCGTTATTATGTGACTAGCAGCAGTGCCTTCCTTCTTCCTCATTGGTGTTCTCGTCCCTCTTTTCTCATTAGGTAACTACTCTGTTATAGACTGTAGCTCCATAACGTTACTACTTATAAAATATATCTGATGTGTTATTATTTTTCCTATACTCTGTAAAACGAGATGCTGTTTTTTCTTCTCTGCACATTTCCACAGGATTTCTTCATGCTTTTATTTTTCTATCTCCTTTATTTATTTTTTTTTAATTAATTGCTGAGAGGCAACTAAGCTTCTTCCCAGTGACAGTTCAGGCAGAAGTTGTTTACGATCACACCCTCATGCCCTAGTAACTCTTTAATAACACCCCCCAGCGTTGTACATGTGCGCGTGCCTGAGCAGACACACACACGCGCACACACTTAGAATTTCTCCTTAGTCTTCACCTATTCTGAAATTACTTTCCACAATGTCATTCAGAATTTATGTAAAGTCCAAAAAATACTGTTGCTGTTGTTAGGTACCGTTGTGTCGGTTGCATAGCAACCCTGTGAACAACAGAACAAAACACTGGCCAGCCCTGTGCCATGCCCGCAATGGTTTTTCTGTTTAAACCCATTGTTGCAGCCACTGCATCAATCCGTCTCCTTGAGGCTCGTACTTTTTTTCACTGACCCTCTACTTCATCAAGTTTGATGTCCTTCTCCAGGGACTGAGCCCTCCTGACAACATGTCCAATGTATGTAAGACACAGTCTTGCCATCTTTGCTTCCAAGGAGCACTCATCTGGTACTTCTTCCAGAACAGATCTGTTGGTTCTGTCGGCAGTCCGTGATATGTTAAATACTCTTCTCCAGTACTACAATTTAAAGGTGTCAATCCTTCTTCTGTCTTCCTTATGTATTATCCAGCTTTCACATGCGTATGATTTCACTGAAAATACCACAGCTTAGGTTGGTCGTACCTGAGTCTTCAGGGTGACATCTTTACTTTTCGACACTTTAAAGAGGTCTCTTGCAAATATTTTTTTCACCAATATAAACAGTGACTGTATACATGGACCTCACCAGATAGAACATACAAGAATCAAATTAACTACATTGTGAAAATAGATAATGGAAAAACCTCAGTACCATCAGTCAGAAAAAGACCAGGTGCTGACTGCAGCATAGACCATCAGCTGCTGATATGCAAGTTCAAACTGAAACTGAAGAAAACTAGGAAAAGTCCACTAGAGCCGAGCTACAGCCTTGAGTATTCGTCATCTCATTTCAGAGACCACCTCAAGAGCAGATTTGATGTGTTAAACAATAATAACCAAAGACCAGATGAATTGTGGAATGACATCAAAGACATGTTTCCTGAAGAAAGCAAAAGGTCACTAAAAAAAAAAAATTACCCGTCCTTATTTTTTAAATATAGCTCCTTTGTGAAATGTTCTCATCTCTAGACTCAGCGGTTAAGTGTTTCGCTGCTAACCGAGAGATCAGCAGTTCAAATCCACCAGTTGTTCCTTAGAATTCTATGAGGAGGTTTAACTCTGCCCTCTAGGGTCACTGTTGGCATTGCCTTGATGGCAATGGCATTTATCGTTTCTCCTAGCCATTCCTGACTCTTTTTCCCTCCGACCTTTGCCACTTCCATTTTCTCTTGCTCGTCCCTTAATTCTTAATGTCCCTCAGGGTCTCTTCACCCTCTGCAGTTGAAAGTAAAGCAAAAGTGAACTTTAGAATCATAAATGCAGTCCTGTGGAATCAGAACACAAATGAGCATTTTCTTGGCCTGTGCTTTTAAAGACTGTGCCTTTGACTATCAAATCACTTCAGGGAAGAATCTGCCTGGAATAGCCCATCCATTCCAAAGGTTTTCACTATACATAGACAAACATATAGGTGAGTGGGCCACAAATATTTCCCTCTCAGTTCGAAACCTACATTGCCAAGTCAAGTGCCGTCAAGTGGGATCCGACTCATGGGTGCTACCACTGCTAACCACAGGGTCGGCAGTTCAAATCCACCAGGAGCTCCTTGAATACTCTGGAGTTCAGTTCTACCCTGGCCCCTAGGGTTGCCATGAAACCTACATTATTTATTGCATACGTCCCCAGATAATACTGGTGATCTTCACTTGTTTTTTTCTACCAAACCAAAACTGATCCCTTTGCTCTCAAGTCAGTTATGGCTCATAGAGACCCATTAGGTTTCCAAGGCTGTAATCTTTATGGAAGCAAACTGGCACATCTTTCTCCATGGGGCAGCTGATGCATTTGAACCATTGACCACTGAGTAACTAAGACTCCTTAGTTTTTCCAGGGTACCTCAAATTCCACATATTTAAAACTGTTTTTTTCCCTCAAAACTGTTTTTCTTTTACATTCTCTGTCCACTGGCACTTTTCTGCATTTGTTTCCCAAGTCTGAAAATGGAGACGTGTTTATCTCCTTTTTTGTCATGAACCCCCATAGCCAAGCAATCTCTAAATCCTATTAGCTCAGTATGCTCCAATTGCATCTGGTGTTTCCTACCTGCTAACACTGGCCAGCTTGCTTTACGTCTGATGACCAGCCCCACCAGTGATCTTGGTCTCCCTGTATCCTCTCTTTCACACTGGAAATCCACGGTGCAGTAAGTCATCTTTCAAGGTAGTTCTCTACAAATGGCATGTAAAATCCAAACTCCTGAATGAGACCACCATTCAAATATATCTGAAAGAAAGCTGAATACCCGAAAGGCAAGACAAAGCAATGTTTGGGGAACCTGTTCCTACTGAGGAAAATGAAGAGCCCTTCCTGTATTAGGTTTTAAGTAACGGAGATTAGGGAGCAGCTGCCTTCCAACATGGACTTAAAGAGTTTGTGCACACCTCAGTGTTCAGCTCAAATCTTTTTCCCTCTATCAGAAGCACATGCTTTAGCATTTATCTTCACAAAAATGTGCTACAGTGGTTTCTGTCAATGATTTTCTTTATTCCAAATTAACTTTCGAAGTACATTTCCAAACAGCGTATTAATCTAGGTTGGCAATTTAAAATAAAACATCATTCCATTGATTTCTAACTTATACACAATCAAATTCAAACCTTCTATCAGTTGCCGTCGAGTCAATTCTGATCCATCGTGACCCTATGCATCAGAATATAGCTGTGCCCCAAAGGGTTTTCAGTGACTGACTTTTTAGCTACAAATTGCAAGGCTTTTCCTCCTGTAGGTGGACTTGAACTGCTAACTTTTCAATTAACAATTGACTGTGAACCATTTGCACCACCCAAGGACTCACACCTCCTAAGATGGTTGTAATTTTTAAAAAGACACATAATAACAAGTATTAAGAAGGGCGTAGGGAGGCACCATGAGAATCTGCTTGAAGACAAGAAGCTTGGTTTTTTTTATATTAAGGGGACAGTGGGACAGAGAAAGTAGAAACTGGAGCACAGAGGGTAGAAAAAGGCAGTGTAAGGCAGCAGAACCAGAACAGAGAGGGAGATTTGTGGCACCTGGGGCAGTTAGGAGCAGCAGCAGCAGAACCAAGAGCCAGGCAGGCCATCACAGGAGACGAGCAGAAGACTAACACTGAATGAGTTACCTGGCTCACAGAATGAGAAAGCTGTATACTTTCAGGCCAAGGCTTACTGGTGGAGTAGGCTACCTGTGGGAACTTATCAGCAGACCTAAAAGAATTTTATAACACTTTTCTTCTGCAGAGCAGAGGCCAGGCCAGCGGGCCCAGGGCGAGACTTGCCTGTGGGCACAGCTAAGAAGATGCTCTCCTGATGGAAGAAATGTATTCTGAGCTTTCCTAAACCTGAACTGCAACCCTAATAAACTGTGTGAGTATCGTCTGTGAGTTATGTGTGGCTATTACAACAAATTCTCTAACTCAGTAAAGTAAGAGTATACCAGGGAAGGGACAGCTGGTGTCCAAAATGTGGATTGTTGCAATGGCTCCAGACTCATGGAAGCATGGGACTTTGTAAGAGAAAGAAGGAAGGGACACAGGAGTTGGAACTTTTGATTCTTAGATGGTGACTTTGCTTGTCTGTAATGGCTGAGAGGAAAGTAAGAGATGTTATTCTGCAGCTGGAGAAAGAAAGGCCTCTTCAGGAGTGGCCTGGGGCCAAAGCCAGGCCAGATAAACAACATAATTGATAGAGGGTCAGGATCTACTGATTTCAATAAGCCAGAAGCCCAAAGTTATATGCATATGAATGGTAGTAAAGTCAAGAGGTGGGGAAGATGGTACTGGATTGCTTTTTAGAAAGGCTATGTGTTATTTGATTGGACTGAAATGGATTTGGTTTGGGTTTTTTATAGACACTGATGGCAGAGTAGTTAAAGGGATCAGCTGCTAACTCAAAGGTTGGCAGTTCAAATGTGACAGTCTGCTTACATAAAGATTTACAGCCTGGGAAACCTCATACGGCCGTTCTGCTCTGACCTACAGGGTTACTATGGGCCAGAATTAACTGACCAGCAATGAGTTTGGTTTGTTTTTCTCTAACAAGGATATGGAGAAATTGAAGCCCTGATAACAAAGTTTATGGGAATGTAAAAGGATGTAGCTACTCGGAAAAGTCCGGCGGTTCCACACAAAAGCTAAATATAAAATTAACACGAAATTAAACATCAGTAATTCTGAGAGGTGTATACAAAAGACAAGTGAAAACTTTTGTCCCCCCAAAACCTTGTACAACAATTTTTATAGAAGCACAAATCACAGTAGCCAAAAGGTGACTACGACTCAAATACCCACCAAATAATGGATGAATAAAGACCGTGTTAACCACAAAGTGCACACACTATATTCATCATTGTGTGTCCTTGAGTCCAGTCCATTCTGTTTCTGAAGTGTTGGCTTCAGCACTGGTTGCAGGTCTGGGCTAGTAAAAAGTCTAGAGGCTCTGTTCTCAGGGGACCCTCCAGGCTGTCAGATCATAAGGTCTGGAATTTTAATAGAGTTCATAATCTGCATACCTCTCTTTCTCAAACTAGGTCAGGGAATCTGCATTGTGTTCCCTGTCAGGGATGTCTTTGGTGGTGGTTGGGCACCACTGGGTTCTTCTTGTCTCATGTTGATGTAGTCTACCAACCCTATGGACACTGCTGTCTTCTGGGCTGATTTTTCCTTGTGCCTTTGCTGTTCTCAGATGTCATCTGTTCCAAGTGGATTGGGACCAACTGATGTTTCTCAGATTGTTTGCTGGCTTTTAAGTCCCCAGGTGCCACTCATCAATGTGGACTGAAGAACACCATCTTAGAAAGAGATTAGTTATTCCAGTTGACCTCTGTGTCCCTGAAAGCACAGTCCCCAGACCCTCATCTCTGCTACTCTATCCTTTGAAGTATTGGGTTGTGTTTAGAAAACCTTTCAGTTTATGCTGTAGCACAGTTATGTTGATCTGTTCTCTATTGCATGCTGTCACTGCTTTCACTTAATCAAATCCTATAGACGGCACTTGGCATAGACGGCACTTGGCTATATACTATCTAATCTATGATGAACTCTCTCCCTCCCTCCCCACCCTTGTAGCCATGAAAGAGTCTTTTCTTCCGTACACAAGTCTATTTCTCAGACCTTATAGCAGGGGTTTCATACAATGCTTGTCTTTTGCCACTAACTGACTTCATTGAGCATAATGTTTTGTAGTTGAAACTAGGTTATGAGACACTGTCTAAAATCATCAGTGTGCTTTATCGTTGTATAGTGTTCCATTGAATATATGTACCATAGTTTGTTTATCCATTCATCTGTTGATGAGCATCTATGTTGATTCCATCTTTTTGCTGTTATGGACTGTGCTTCAATAAACATGCATGTTTATGTACCTATTCATGGGACCACCTTTATTTCTGTAGGATATATTCCAAACAGTGGGATTACTGGATCATGTGGTATTTCTATTTCTAGCTTTTTAAGGAAGTACCAAATTGCATTCTAAAGAGGTTGTACCATATTTCACTCCCACCACCAGCATAGGAAAATTCCAATCTCTCCACAGCTTCTCCAGCACTTGTTGTTTTATGTTTTTCGGATTATGACCAGCCTTGTTGGTGTGAGGTGAATCTCATTGTAGTTTTAATATGTATTTCTCTAGTAGCTAATGATCACAAACATTTCTTCATGTCGCTTTTGGCTGCCTTGAAGTATCTCTTCATCTCCTTTACCCAATGTTTAATTGTATTATTTATGTTTTTCTTGCTGACATTTTGCAGTACCTTGTAGACTATGGAAATCGGATGTCAATCTAATACATAGTTGCCAAATATTTTGTCTCATTCTGTAGGTAGTCTTTTAACTCTCCTGAAAGTCTTTGGATGAACAGATGTGTTTGATTCTTAGTAGTTCCCATTTATCCATTTTTCTCTTCTGCTGTTCATACATCATTGGTCAGATTTTGCAGTCTATCTAAGCCATGTGTTAGAACTTCCATTATTGACCCAGTTGTTTCTTGTGTGTTCTTTATCATTTTAGGTTTGATATTTACGTTTTTGATCCATTTTGAGTTAGTTTTCGTGTAAGGTGTGAAATATGGGTCTTGTTTCGGTTTTTGGCAGTTCGGTATCCAATTTTGCCAACAGCATTTGTTAAAGAAACTGCTTTTACCCCAGTTTACAACCTTTGGGACTTTGTCAATTACCAATTGTTCATAAGAGGATGGTGATATTTCTGGAGCTGCAAATTTGCCTGATGCAATCTGTCATTTGTTTTCTTGACTATTGCTTCCATGGGTGTTGGCTGTGGATTCAATTAAAATAAAATCCTTGGCAACGTAACTATTTTTTCATTTATGATGATGCTGTTTATTGTTTCAATTGTGAGGATATTTGTTTTCTTTATGTTGATGTGTAATCCATACTGAGGGCTGCTTTCTTTGACCTTGTTTTAGTCAGCTAGGGCTGCTATAACAGAAATCCCACAGAGTGAATGGCTTTAACAAAGGAAGACTTATTCTTACACAGTCCGGTAGGCTACAAGTCCATATTCAGGGTGTCTACTCCAAGAGAAGGCTTTTCCCCTTGTCGGCTGTGGAGGGAAGTCTGGTATTGCATCAGTCTTTGTCTAGGGAGCATCTTGGCTGAGGAACCTCAGGTCTGAAGGACATTCTCTTCTCCCGGAGCTGCTTGCTTGATGGTGTGATATTCCCAATACTCTGCCTGCTTCTCTTTCCTTTTATCTCTTGTAGGATGAAAGGATTAAGGGTGAGGCAAGCTATACTCCAGGGAAACTCCCTTTACAGTGGAGCAGTGAGGTGATCCTATGAAGGGATTTACAGCCCCACCTTAACCTTTAACGTACAGCATAGGAAAACCACAAAATGGAGGACAGTCGCAAGATAATGAGAATCACAGCCCAGCCACATGGCTACACATATTTTTGGGGGGACACAATTCAATCCATGACAGACCTTTATCAGAAAGTACTTCAAGTCCTCTTTACATACTAGAATTTTGCAAGATCAATGGACTATAAATACATTTTTTTAACAGCATGAACAGCTGTTATACACATGAACCTCACCAGATAAAATACAAAGGAATCAAATGGTTATTATTCAGAAAGAAAAGATCCAAGTATGTAAGTGCCCATTTCTGCCTCTACCACCTACCATGACCCCCACAGTACCAAGGGGAAGCTATATTGATGTCATGTTTATGTCCTTCATCTTGGAAGTGTGCTGCATCCTGTAGGGATGTAGAATCTCAAAACCACCAATAATCCCTGTCCCGTAGTGTCATTCAGTCAAAATCAAGTAGATGGCAATGAGTTTGGTTTTTGGTTTATGTGATACAAAGAGTAAAGATTCATAACATATTTTCCCTTCCACTTGGCTTGGCTGGCAATAGAACTTCAATCTAATCATGAAAACATGATATTTCAGAAGATGAGTAAGCAAGTGAGTGAGTATATAATAACATCTAAATTAGTAGTATAGGTTGATAGGCACTGTTTGTTTGCCCTTTAGATTTATTTTGAAAGTCTAAGTCTTAGCAATCTAGCTATGTTGTTAGTCACCATTGAGGTGGTTCTGATTCATGAAGATGCATGTACAGCACAACAAAATGCTGCCAGCTCTTGCACTCTCTTCAGGATTGCTGAGTTCATATGTTTCAACTGTTGCATAATGCCTTCCAACTGAGGGGGTTCATCTTCCAGCACTATATCAGACAGTGTTTTGTTGCTATCCATAGGATTTCCATTGGCTAGTTCTTGGAAGTAGAACACAAGACCTTTCTTTCAACTCTTAGTTTGGAAGTTCTAATGAAACCTGTTCACCAGGGACAACTCAGCTGGTATTTGAAATACTAGTCGAACAGCTTCCAGTATCATAGCAACATGAAAGCCATTGAAGCATGCAAACTGATAAAAGGGTGGTGAAAGCTATCTATAGGTAAAAGCATAAAGCTTCAGGATAAAGAAGATAGGAAATTATTTGAGAAGGAAAGACCGATTTGTGTAAGGAAGGAATAAATATAGGGAGGAATTCTAAATGTAAGATGCCAGGACACAGAAAGCTGCAAATACAACATGAACTGGGATCAGAATATGAAACTGTAAATACACCAGTTTGGCCAGATTGGAAACTTTGTGCAAGGGTTGAATCAGAAAGTGTCATGTTATTTGGGGTTACATTAGAGACAATCATAAATTAACAGGAAAGAACTCCTTTAGATACAAGTAACACCTATAATTTGGAAAAGGAAGAAAAGTTTATGAAAGTGTTATTTTAATTATTTGCATCTTAAAACCTTTATTTGATATTTTTAACTAAAAACAAATCAGTGATGGGTTATATATGTGCCCCATTCACACTAAAAAAAATAATAATAATAACTTACAAATTTAAGAAGGGTAACCATTTCCAGTTGAAATCCACTAGCATTTCAGGGGACATTTTTCTTTATTTCAAGTAAATTATCAGCTGGTAGTGATCTTCACATTTAGAATTTGTTTCTTTTCTCTCCAGACTTGATTCCTGAAAAATTAATCATCCAGAAAACACGGATGTACTAATTAAAGTTGATACCTATGGAAATATTTCTCTAGAATCTATGAAGTAAAAAAATGCCTTAGGATTGAATATTCTTCCACTTATTATTACTTTTATCAGTCAAATTGTGGCATATCAAATGTCTCTACAGCAAATGATACCAAAAAAGAAAGTTAAAAGCAATTCTTACTTCATTCAACCCGAGACAGGGATTTATACAAGTCTTCCAGATAAATTAACTTGCCTTAAATAGATCACTATGCTAGATTCACAAATACTCAGTTATTTTTGGTTTTATAAATGCAACCTGCAGTTGAGGATTCAGAAGCAGAAATCTGCCCTGAACAGTTGTGGTATTAAAAAAAAAAAAAAAGATACAGTGATGACATCTGCTAAATGAAGAAATGCTATTTTTAGATGATCCCATTGTTGCAGAAGGATGCACCACAGGATTAAAGACGGTTCTTTGAAAACTTATACAAGGTTCAAATTACTTTGTAAATTTCCATAAAGCTTCTGGAGGTAACCAAGTGTGTTAGCAAGGTGACAGGTGCAGAGCCATGGGGATCTTCATACTCATTGATGTCAGCAGTGACTCACTCAAGAAGCAGTCATTTAGAAATGGTTTTAAGAGCTAATATGTACTAGGTTCTTACCCTATGAAGTCCTTGGGTGATGCAAAAGATTAACTTGCTCTGGCTCAAACTGAAAGGTTGGAAGGTTGAGTCCACTCATCAGCACCTCAAAAGAAAATTCGTGTAGTTGAAAATCCTCTGGGTCAATTCTTCTTTGCCACACATAGGATAACTGTAAGTAGGAATTGAATCATCACATCTGGGTGGATGAAGGATGGACTTACCTTATGCTGGGGTCTATACTAAGAGTTTTCAAAACACTCTCTTTGATACTCACTGGAATCTGATGAACCAGATCTTATTACCATTTTAAGAGGAAGCTGAAGTCTGAGAGGTATGAAAATGGTGAAGCAAGTAGCAGAGGCAGAACTCGGTCCAGTTGTATTAGTCACCAGAGTGTTTCTTCAATAACCACTCTTCCAGTACAAAGTAATATCCACTGCTTTCCTACAAATCATATGTGGCCACTGATTTAGACAGCCCTCTTTTAAGCCAAAATAAGTGTATTACACTAAGATAGTATTTGTGTATCAGACAACTTTTTCATAATATTAACCAAAGAACATTACTGTACAAAAAAAAATCTCTTTCTGTCCAAACTTTTCATATTGCCCACAACAAGTGGTAGAGTTTTCAGAGAGCTTGCTTTTCTTCAAGCCAAACATGAGCTTTCATCCTGGTCAGCATTAAATCTATGATACTTGAATTTCAAAACTTTGGTTCCAGTTGCTAATTAAATTACTTAATATTGGTACATGAATAGAAAGTAAAACAGACAGAAGAAATGAAAACTGTGACATAACTCTAATAAAGCATTAAGTTAGGGGATGGGGCTAAGGTGGTGGCATTGTCAGATGCTTCCTGTGATCCTTCTCACAACAAAGACAAAAAAAACCAAACAAATTGATTGTGTATGACATTGTAGGAGCCCTGAACATCAAAAGGAAAGTTGAGTAATCAGACCCAGCTATAGGGAAGGAAAAGTAGGTCCAAAAGTACCTAGGACTGGCCAGACCTGACCTGGCGGGAATCAGTACCCTGTGGGAAAATCAGTGACAGTGAGCATGGTGAGGGGAGCAGTGGTGTTCGGAAAGCATCTTATATAGGAGGAGGGACTGAGCAGCAGAGAGCTAACTCATGCCTCCACAATCAGTGAAAAACAGCATTCAATTATCAAAAGCTAAGATGATTGTATCTAACTTACTGCACAGATCCAAAACTTTCCTTCAGGATGAACCTCTCTCCCTTTTACTAGCATTTTCACCTCTCTTCTATGCATTGTGCCACAGCTGGCTACAGAGATGAACACATTCCCTGGGCAGAAAATAAAACCCATTACACGGGCCCTGAGCCATTATTCCAGCCTTGGAGAGGAAAAAAATTAGCAAACAGTGAAAAACAGTCTGTTGGCTCCCCTAAGCCAGAGACTCAGGGATGAAAGAGTTCCTTTACCTCAGTGCAGATATAAAGCATTCATGGTCCTTAACTGTGTCTCATACAGCACTGACAACCAATACTCTGGCTGCAAAACTTATCCACCTACACACTTTAAGGAACAGAAACATGCTTTCCTCACAAAACTAATGCATGGCTTTCAGACTCTGCCTTTCTCAGAATATGCAGCCAGAAACCTGTGCCTATATCAATCTCCCCTGCCCACCTAGGATAGTAGGTAAAAGCCTGAACCACACACTTGGTAACCAAATACCTGGACACCTAAGGTGAATACACAGAAGTAAAGTAAATGGATTCCTGAGCTCACATGCCTAGTAACCATAGTAACAGCTCTAACCACCTGGTGACAGGACGTTAGAGCCTCAAAGTCACCAATAATCAAACTAAATTACATGGTCATGCTGGATGAGCATTTCAAAGCAAAACAAAACAAGAAAGTAGAACACAGTAAGCAAACATAAATAAATAAATACAAACTACTAATGGCTCAGAGACAACAGTCAATAACAAATCACATAAAGAGGCAGACTATGATGGCTTCAGAGAGCTCCCAAAACAAAGAATCAAGACATTTTCTAGATGCGAAGAACTTCCTAGAATTTTCAGCCAAGCCAAGCCAAGTGCCGTCGAGTAGGATCTGGATTTTCAGGGTAGAATAAAAAAAAAAGATTAACATGCAAAACTCTTCAAGAGATAGAAAGGAGATCAGAAAAATGCAGCATAGCAAAATGACACATTGAACCAATGGCAAGAAACCATACAAAGACAACAAGCAGAAATTCAGACCATTGACAATAAGATTTCACAATTAGATAACTCAATAGAAAGTCAAATGAGCAGAAGGAAAACAATGTAAGTCAAAATTAGTAAGACTGAAGATCGAGCAATTGACACCAATATATTTGAGGAAAAGTCAGATAAAAGAATTTTTAAGAAAATGAAGAAATACTAAGGATTATGTGGGACTCTATGAAGAGGAATAATTTATGAGTACCATTACAGGGGAGTATAAGTATAGAAATATTGCAAAGAATCATGTCACACCGTAAAGCCATAAAAGCACAAATCAGTAACAGTAAAATAAGGGAAAACATAGTTAAACACATGGAAATTGAACAACAGCTTATTCAAAAACTATTGGGTTATAGAAGATTAAGAACAGACTAAAGAAATTCACAAAACCAGATAAGAATGAAAGCACATCACACCAGAACGTGTTGGACATAGCAAATGCCGTGCTCAGAGGTCAATTTGTAGCAATAAATGCACACATCCTAAAAGAAGAAAGGGCCCAGATCAGAGCATTAGCTCTACAATTCAAATGAGTAGTAGAAATAGAGCAGCAAAAGACACCCTCAGGGAGATGAGCACCAGATGGTGGAGTAGACAGACACTTCCTCTGACCCCTCCAACAACAAAGACCCAAAGAATAAATGAATCCAGTACACATGACATCCTAGGAACAAAGGACATCAAAAAGAAAGTTGAGAAATTGGACCTAGCAATGGAGAAGAGAAAGTAGTGCCAGAAGTACTTAGGAGTCCACAGACCTGACTTGCCAGTAAGCAGCCATGACTATTGTGTGATGGATCTACCATGGCAAAAGGTGAGCAATTTCCTCAGCAGGAGCAATTGTCTGGAGAATGCACTCACACCTCCAGAACCAGCGAGGGACAGTACCTGATCATTGAAAGCTAAGTCTTTGCACATAATCTACCACATGTAGATCTGAATCTTTCCTTTGAGTTAGGCCTATCTCCCTTCTCCATGTGCTCCTCCCGTCCCTTCTCTGCACTGCCTTGGCACTAGAGTCTGAAGCCATTAACTGAGGCAGAATTAGGACTCATCAAGCAGGCCCAACCACTTGCCTTCTCACTTTTCTGCACTGTGCCTGCCTCTGGAGTCTGACACCATTAACTGAATTGGTAGTAGGACTCCTTAAGGCCACCCTGAGCCATTTCCCAAGACTCAGAGAGGGAACAATTTAACATACTTGAGGAATGAGAGAAAACAGAGAAAAAAAAATCTGCCAACTTCTCTAAACAGGAAAATCAGTGTAGAAACAGTTCTTTCTCCTAGATTCAGATGTAAGGGGGTGTGCCATCCTCATAGACACTCTGGAATGGTTGTTAGATCCCTGAGTTTCTCAGCACCTGCAGACAGAGACCTGTGCCTATACAAAACACCCCTGCCCATCTAGGGCAATAGACAAGATCTTGTACCACACACTTGGTGACTGACTACCTGGATGTCTGAACTGAATTCATATATTAAAACTAAACAGACTGTTAGGATCCCACATCTAGTAACAGGTCTAATCATCTGGGAGAAGACACTAGAGCTTCAAAGGCAACAATAAACAATCACACACACACAGCCTATGTGGACCTTTCAAAACAAGAAGCTGGAACACATAGACAAACATAAAATAAATTAATACAATTTACTGATGGCTCAGAAACAATAATCCATATAAAAAGGACTTAAAGAGCTGAACATAATTTCTTCAGAAAAGTCAGCCCCCAAATGATTAAATTTTCCCAAGGAAGAGAAGTTCTTGGAATCATCACAGGTAGAATACACAAGATTAATATTTAGAACTGCTCAAGAGACAAGGAAGGAGATGAGGCAAAATGCAGCAGAGCATAATGACTAATTGAACAGGCTGTAAGAAAACTTAGAGCAGCAGATTCATGAATTCAGATACTTACTAATAAAATTACAGAAATACACAAATCAATCAAGGGTCAAAGTAGTAGAATTGAGGGAATGGAATGCCAGATTAGTAAGATGGAAGATAAAGCATATGATATCAATTTCAGTGAGGAAAAATCAGATAAAAGAAGTTAAAAAAAATCAATAAACACCTAGAATTATGTGACAGTCTATGAAAAGGAATAATCTACAAGTGACTAGAGTAGTAGAACAGGAGGGAATATAACAGAATATACAGAGAATTGTCAAAATTTGGTGATAGATAACTTCCTTGATAACATGAAAGATAACAAGATCTCTATACAAGACATATATTGAATTCACACAAGGTAGGTTCCAAAAGAAAGACACCCAGGTACATTATAATCAAAATTGCTGAAACTAAAAACAAAGAGACAATTTTAAAAGTGGCTAAGAATAAGCAAAAAATAACCTACAAAGGAGAATCATTAAGACTAAGCTTGGACTATTCCGTAGAACCATGCAGACGAGCAGACAATAAGATGACATATACACAGCTTTAAAGCAAAATAATTGGCAGCCAAGAATTATATTCAACAGAATTGCCTCTCAAATATGATGGCACGATTAGGACATTGCCAGATAAACAGAAACGTAGGGAATTTGCAAAAGCCAAGTCAAAATTACAAGAACTAATGAAGGGAGTTCTTTGGTTAGAAAATCAACAACATCAGGTTACAACCCAAGAAGAAAACACAGAATACGGCAAGTTGATGTCAACCCGAATAAAAAAAGACAAAAATGGGCAAAACACTGAAAATAGGGAAACAGATGACATTATAACAAACAGAGGGACTCAAAGAAAATGTAGTTGCAAATATTTCATATGGAGAAGAAGTCTAGATGATACAGAGAAACTAAAGACTGGTTTAAATTTAGAAAAATAAGAGGAAATCTTAAGGCAACCACAGAAGAAACAGCAGTCAAAACAGCCTGTTATTCATACAAAAACAGATACACAGTGCAACTGAACAACATTGAGAATCCAGATACAACATCATCCACCTATGAACAGCTAATGCTTGACAAGGGTCCAAAGACTATAAACTGGAGAAAAGACAGTCTGTTTAACAAATGGTGTTGGAATAGCTGGATATGCATCTGCAAAAAGATGAAACAAGACTCATATCTCACATCATGCACAAAACAAATTCAAGATGGATCAAAGACCTAAATACAAAAACTAAAATGATAAAGATCATGGTAGAAAAAGTAGGGAGAAATCAGGGATCCCTAATTCACAGCATAAACAGACTACAAAATATTACTAACAATGCACAAACACCAGAAGAAAACAGATATGAGGCCTAAAATTAAGTTTGTGAACTCATCCTAAAAAGAATGCTTTGTACCTCCTTGCTGAGTATCACCATGGTCGCCTCCAAAGTACTCCCCTTGGGAAGCTATGTGCCAATGCCTCCACCTAGTCCACCCTTCGAAGCAATTTTGGAACTCTTCTTCTGGAATGACCATCAGAGCTGTCATCATATTACCCTTGATTCCTGAATGTCATCAAAATATCTCCCTTTCAATATTTCCTTTATCATCAGGTAAAGAGAAAAGTCATTGGGGGCCAAAGCAAGATAGAGTTCCAATACAACTATTGGTTTACTGGCTAAAAAAACTCCCTCACAGAGAGTGCCATGTGAGCTACTACACTGTCATGGTCCAAGAGCCATGAGTTATTGGCAAAAAGCTCAGGTAGTTTTCATTTAACTTTTCCAAGCAACCTTATCAGCACTTCTAAATAATTAATGTGGTTAACTGTCCAACTGGTACAAATTCATAATGAACAATTCATCTGATATCAGACAAGTTTAGCAGCATTGTTGTGACTCTTGATTTGGACTGATAGAATTTTTTTGGTTGGGGAGGTTTGGCTGATTTACATTTGTTTCAGGGTTGTATTGGTATGCCCATGTTTCATCACTAGTGATAACATGGCCCAAAACATCCTCTTGCCTCTCCAAAAGTTCTGGAAGACTTCTACTCTCCTATGCTTTTATTCATTGGTGAGCTCCTTCAGGACCATTTTGCACACAATTTTCTCAAGCCAAGATTTTCCTAACTTTCTCTATCGATATTTACTTGGCTTTGTACTCTTCTCACAGTCAACTGATGATTTTGATGCACAGTTCAACAAATTTTTGCAATGTTTTCATCAGTTCTTCTCATTATTTGCTGCCCTCACCTCTCTTCATCAGTAACACTTTCTCTCCCCTCAGAAAAACATTAAATCTATTAGTACACTGCTGTTTCCTTCACAGCATTATCCCTATGAACTTGGACTAGCAAGTCCCTGATTTCATTTCCTCTCTTGCCAAGTTTAACAAGAAATTTAATGTTTGTTCATTGCTCTAATTCAAGTTCTGACATTCTTGTGATGGCACACAAAACATGCAACACAATAAAGAACACCATTAAGCAAGACACTGTCACATGTTGACACAACAGCAGCTGTGAGACACTGATATGCCAACATTATGAAACCTTACCGAGTTGTTTGTACAGTACTGCCAACATAAGCACACAGTGGCAAGTTCATGAACCCAATTGTAAGACCTCATAACTGAGAGCTTTTAGGCTCATCCAAAGACTTCACCAAAAGATCAAAAAGACTACTTACAGACTAGGAGAGAATTTTTGGCTACCACAAATCCAGTCTGTATCTAATCTGCATAATCTGCAAGATACTGCAAAACCTCAACAATAAAAAGACAAATAATCCAATTTAAAAAATGGGCAAAGGATCTGAACAGGCCCTTCAACAAAGAAAAAGTTTGTATGGCTAACAGATACATGAGAAATGTTCAGGATCATTAGTCATTAGAGAAATCCAAATCAAAACTACAATGAGATACAGTCTCACACCCGATAAGGCTGGCATTCATCCAAAAAGTATGAAATATTTAATGTTGGTGAGGTTATGGAGAGAAATGGAACTCTTCAACAGTGCTGATGGGAATGTAAATTGGTACATCCACTTTGGCAATCAATTTAGTGCTTTTTTAAAAAGCAAGAAATGGAAATACCATAGTATCTAGGAATCCCACTTGAAATATGTCCTAGGAAAGTAAAGGCTGAGTTTCCATTGTTTTTTTTCTGAATTGACCCAACATTTGGCTTCAAAAAAAGGCTCATATGAACAGTCAGATTCAATACTTTCAACCTCACATAACTTATGCACTTAAATTTAAAAAAAAAAAAAAAAAGTTTTTCAGAGACAACAATGTACCATAGTGGAAATAAAAGACGCTTATTCAAGCATAATTGAATAGCTATTATTGGGCAGACACTATGTTAAGAATTGTAGTTCTAATTCTGAAGTTGTTCATTCTTATGAGTCTTTGCACTTATTTTCATAAAATAATTTTTTTTTCTAATTACAGAAGTATTTCATGCTTCTTTGAGGGCATTCAGAAACCGTGGATAAATAATCACACACACCTTAAAAATCAGCCGTATTTTTATCATCAAAGTTCAAAAAACAAACACCATTATACCCTCATTTTATAACTCTGTGTTTGGGCACACTTACTGCATTATTTTACTAAGATAGGTTGTGCCATACATCCTGTTTGCAACCTGCTTTGTTTTCTTAAAAATGTACCATGGACATTTCTCCAAACTATTTTATATTCCTCAGTGATGCTATTTATAATAGCCAAGCCAAGTGCTATTTATAATGAACATACAATATCTTCCATAACCCGCTTAATCTACTAGACATTTAGAGTAGGTAGGCAGGTGAAAAGGAGCACTATGGGTGAAGTGGTTAAATGCTCTGTTGTTAATCAAGGGGTCAGTGATCAGAATCTACCAGCCATTTCACAAGAGAAAGTGTGGTAGTCAGCATCTGTGAGATTACAATCTTGGAAATCCTACAGGGCAGTTCTACTCTGTCCTGTAGGGTCACTATAAGCCAGACTCAAGAGGACAGTGACAGCTTTGGGTTTGGGTTAGGTAGATGGATGGATGAATAGAGAGAGAAGGAGCATGAAAGGGAGAGATAAAGCTGCCTATATATCTCTACAACACACCTTTAGTAGAGGTGAATTTATACAAAGTGTTTTGGGGTGCTATAAATTATTCTCTACTGCTGATGATGTATTGTATATACCATGGACTGCCAAAAGAAGCAGATCTATCTTGGAAGAAGTACAGCCTGAATGCTCCTCAGAAGCAAGGATGGTGAGACTACATCTTACATACTTTGGACCTACTGTCAGGAAGACTTACTCCCTGGAGAAGGACATCATGCTTGGTAAACAGAGGATCATCAAAAAAGAGAAAGACATTCAACAAGATTCACTGACACAGTGGCAGTGATGGGCTCAAACATACCAACCATTGTGGGCATGGTGCAGAACCTGGCATTGTTTCTTTCTGTTGTGCAAGGGGTCACTATGAGTCAGAACCAACTTGATGGCACCTAGCAACAACTGCTGCTGGGTGGATTGTTTTACATATGTTAACTATGGTTTCTCCTCTGTGTGAAATTGGCATAAAAATTTTCACAAAAGATGTTTTCATCTTCATCACATTGGTTGAATGGAATTTCATTAATGAATCATAACACACAAGTGAATGAAACAGTCACAACAAACTCTGTGTCTGAAATAGGGTTATTATTCTACCAACTTCTCATTTATGGATAACACTGAGAATGGGAATTTCTGAATATTTTATTGTACTCATGAGGAATCTGTACATCAGTCAAGAGGTAATCATTTAAACAGAACACAGGGATACCCCATGGTTTAATCAGGAAAGGTGAGCATAACGCCTGTTGCACCTGTATGCTGAGCAGATAATTTGAGCAACTGGACTGTATGGAAAAGAATGGGGCATCAAGATTGGAAGAAGACTCATTAACAACCTGTGTTATGCAGATTACACAACTTTGCTTGTTGAAAGTGAAGACGACTTAAGGCATTTATTGATAGGGATCAAAGACCACCGCTTTTATTGTGTTACACCTCCGAGTAAAGGAAACAAAGTCCTCACAACTGGACCAGTAAACAATATCATGACAAATGATTAAAAGATTGAGGTTGTTGAGGATTTCATTTTGCTTGGTTCTACAATCAACACTCATGGAAGCAGCAGTTAAGAAATCAAAAGATGCGTTGTGCTGGGGAAATCAATGGCAAAAGACCTCTTTCAAGTGTTGAAAAGCAAAGATGTCATCATGAATAAGGAAGACAGAAGAATCGATTATTTGAATTGTGGTGTTGACAAAGAACCTTGAATATACCATGGACTACCAAAAGAACCAACAAATCTGTCTTGGAAGAAGTACAACTAGAATGCTTCTTAGAAGCAAGGATGATCAGACTGCATCTCAGATACTTCAGATGCATTATCAGGAAGGATGAATCCCTGGAGAAAGACATCATGCTTGTTAGACTAGAGGGTCAGCAAAAAAGAGGAAAACCCTCCGTGAGATGCATTGACATTGGCTGCAACAAGGGGCTGGAGGATAGTAAGAATTGTGAGGAAAGAGCAGGACCAGACAGGGTTTCATTCTGCTGTACAAATGGTCACTATGAGTCAGAACCAGCTTGATGACACTTAACAACAGCAACATTATTCACTGACGTTTGAAGCTGTTTCTTCTCATTTTGAGTTGTGCTGCATCTGCAGATGAAGGTCCCAAAATTTTCACTCTCTACACATCATTAAGATCAATTCCACCCTGAGGATCTTTGTTTTGGTCGGCTGGGGCTGCTCTAACAGAAATAAAGTGTATGGCTTTAACAAAGGAATGTTTATCCTTACACAGTCCAGTAGGCTACAAGTCCAAATTCAGGATGTCTGCTCCAGGGGAAGGCTTTCCCCCTTGCCAGCTCTGGAGAAAAGTCCGGTATTGCATCAGTCTTTGTCCAGAGAGCATCTTGGTGCAGGAATCTCAGGTCTGAAGGACACACTCTTCTCCCAGTGCTGCTTTCTTAATGGTGTGAGGTTCCCAATTCTCTGCCTGCTTCTCTTTCCTTTTATCTCTTGTAGGATGAAAGGATTAAGGGTGGGGCAAGCCATTCTCCAGGGAAACTCCTTTACAGTGGAGCACAGAGGTGATCTTATGAAGGGATTTACAGCTCCACCCTAATCCTTCAACACACAGAATAGGAAAACCACAAAATGGAGGACAGTCACAAGATACTGGGAATCATGGCCCAGCTACATGGCTACCCATATTTTGGGGGGGACACAATTCAATCCATGACAATCCTCTTCCTCAGAGGTATTTTGAGTGCCTTCCAACTTGTGGAGTTCATCTTACAGCACTGTATCAGACAGTGTTCTGCTTCAATTCATAAGGTTTTCACAGGTTAATTTTTTTCAGAAGTAGACTACACAGTCCTGCTTAATCTGTCTTAGTCTGGAAGCTCAGCCATAATCTGTCTGTAATGGGTTATCTTGCCAGTGTTTGAGATACTGGTGTGATAGCATCCAGTGTCACAGCAACATACAAGCCACAGCATATGACAAACTGATAGATGTGTAGGACTTACGACTGTAGTAAAAACATACGTCTCAATTACAAAAGCTTATGCTTGCGATAAATACTTGAAGAAATTTACATTTATGTTTTGATATCCTGATAACAGTAGAAACTGTAGAGTTTAATTACAAAGAGAACCACACATCTGAAACAGTGATTATGAATTATTTACACATGGTCTTTCATCATCTTCAGTGTTTCAAGTCCTCTTCTTTTTCAGCGAGCAACACAGGTTGTTAACACATCTTTTAATCTTGACACCCTTTTCTTCTCATACAGTCCACTTTCTCAAAATATTTTCTCAGTACACAGGTTGAATAGATACTGTGAAAGGTTACAACCCTGATGCACACCTTTCCTGACTTTATACTATGCAGTATCCCTTTGTTCTGTTCAAATGACTGCCTCCTGATCCATGTACACATTCTTCATGTGTACAGTGAAGTGTTCAGGAATTCTTATTCCCTTCAATGTTATGTATAATTTGTTGGGATCCACACAGTTTGATGCCTTTACATACTCGATAAAACATAGGTAAACATGTTTTTCTAGGCTCCAAAATAGTTTGAGTAGTACTATGTGAGCTCTTCTCTGAATATTGACAGAATTCTCTAGTAAAGTCATGTGTGCCAGGGCTCTATTTTGTTGGTAATTTTGTTGTTGCTGTTGTTGTTGTTGTTGTTTTCAATTACCTCATAGATGTCTTCTTTGGGCTCTTTCAGATTTTCTATCTCAGTTCATATTATTTTAGTCAGTTAGTGTGTTTCTAGAAAGCTGTCTTTTGGAGTACAATTTTTCAGACTATTCTGTTACAATACTTGTTTCAGTTGGGTCTGTTGTAATATCTCCTATCTGATATCTTAGCTGAGTTATTTGCTTTCTTTCCTGTTTTTCTTTTGTCAGTTTGGACCAGTGGTTTATCTTTTCAAAACAGCTACTTTGGTCTTCTTGATTCTTTCTATTGTTGTTCTGTACTCCATTTAGAGATTTTTTTAAATAATGTATGTATGTTTTCTCAAGTTCTTCTGAATCTTATTGTACTTTGAAGTACAGTGTTATATATTTAGGGGATGAAATGATGCTGGTTTCTACATCAATTAGGTCACTTCTCAGCTTCAATTGTCAAGTTAAATTTTTTCAGTTGGCAAAAGGGCAGTTGAGTTGCATACCAGATTTTGTGAAAAGAGAAGTCTTAAAATTATTTTGTCACAAAAAGGAACCCATGTCTGAGGAAATCAGGTTGTCGGCTCTGGGGGATATTCTTTCTTTCTCTCCTTTAACTTCTGATAACACAGACACTTCCTAGTGTTCATGACTAACAGAAGTGTCCTTACAAGTTCTCTTTCTCCTGTGTGTGATTCTCTGCATTTTTTCAGCTCTTCATAAAATACCACTGAAAGGGATTAATATTAAGACCCACCGTAATCTACTATGCCATCATTAACATAATAAAAGAAAAACTCTGTTTCTAATCAGGGTCACATTCACAGATATAAAAGTTAGGGCTTCAACACATCCTTTGAAGAGAACAATTCAATCCATAACAACAGGAGGTAATCATACACCACTCTCAGTACAAGACAGGAGAAATGGACAAAAAATAAGTAAATAAGAATATAGTATATCTAAACAACATAATCAATAAGGTAGACTTATGGAAATGGCTATATAGAGAGAAATTTAAGAGAGCCTTAAGCGTGCATAGAACATTCACAAAAATAGATCGTATATTAGCTAACAAAGATAACATGAGTAAGTTGCATAATACAGAGGTACTACAAAGAAACACTTCTGACAAAAATGCAAAAAGGTAGATAATACTGATAATAGAAACAAAAAGATCCTTTGCTTTTTCGGATATTTAAGAAGCAACAACAGCAACTCAAGTAACAGGAGAAGTACCAACTGAAATCATGCAATTTCTATAAAAAAAGATAATGAAGCACTACATATCAGAATCCATTGGCTACATTTAAAGCAGTAATTGGAGAAAAAAAATCATAGCATTAAGCACTTAGTAAATTGAAAAATTACAATAAGTGAATCAAATGCACATTTAAAAAGCAACAAATTAAACTTAAGGAAACACAAAGAGGTAAATAATGAAGATAAATGTAGAAAGTAATGAGATAGTACATATAAAATAGCAGACCAAATTAATAAATTAAAAGCAGCCTTTCTTTTAAAAACAAAAAGAACAAATAACTTGCTATATTAGTCATGAATAAAAGAAGCACAAATATATATAATCTTTAAAATGACTAAGAAATAACCATCAAAAAGAAAAAATTTAAATATAAGAGAAATAAAACGCCTTTATGTTAGCAAAATGAAAAATCTAGGTGAAATGGAATGTTTCCTCAGGACACATAGATTACCAAAATTAATCCCATTATAAATAGCTTTTCTTAGAACAATCAGAGAAAGTTACTCTATTATCCATCACACCAGGGATTTTGACTTTGGAAAGTGATCTAAACACCAGTCTTTTTGTCCTTTTCTTCTGCTCTTCTCTAGACCCCTTCCCCAGCAGTTGAAGAGTTTTAACCTACTCTCCCTGTCATGTGGATATTTTGCTGTGCCTTTGTCCTCCCTTCCTATCTTACATTCTTTGCTTTAGTCCACTCTACCACTGAGTAGTAAGACCTGTGACCTGTACTTAATGCCAAGGGTAGAAGGGGAAACTTCAAAATAAAAAAAAGTACCAACGAATTTACTAAGAAGCATTACTGGACCTGAGGACACAGAGCAATGCAGGTGGTGTGTGCACTTTACTATTTCATATATATGTGTCTATCCTACTGGTTTCTGTTTTAGAAGGGAGAGGAGAGGGTAAAGGGGAATGGATAAGTGCTGGGTGGATGGGTACTGGAAGTAATGAATGGAAAGGAAGAGTGTGCTGTCACAGGATGAGGAGAGCAAATAGAGTTGCAGAGAAGAAGGTGGTTGGGCTTTATATGGCAAATTGACTTAAATTGTAAACTCAATCAATAAAAGAAAATTTACAAAAGAAAGAAATATTATCTATGTTATACAATGCCAAGAAATTTGGAGGACAGCTACCTGGCCAACTGACTGGAAGAGATCCATATTTATGCCCATTCCAAAGATAGGTGATCCAACTGAAAGCAGAAATTACCAAACAATATCATTAATATCACACACAACTAAAAAATTTGCTCAAGATCATTAAAAAGCAACTGCAATTGTACACTGACAAAGAACTGCCAGAAGCTCAAGATGGGTTCAGAAGAGGATGTGGAACCATGGATATCTTTGCTGATGTCAGGCGGATCTTGGCTAAAAGCAGAGAATACCAGAAAGATGTTTACCTGTGTTTCATTGACTGTGCAAAGGCATTTGTCTGAGTGTAGAATAATAAATTGTGGCTAACATTGCAGAGAATGGGAATTCCAGAACACCTAATTGTGTTCTTAAGGAATTTGTATATGGATCAAGAGGCAGTCATGAGAACAGAAGGGGACACTGCATGGTTTTAAGTCAGGAAAGATGTGAGTCAGGGTTGTATCCTTTCACCATGTCTTTTCAATCTGTATGCCAAGCAAATAATCTGAGAAACTGGACTGAGCAGTGAAGAGTGAGGCATAAGTATAAGAGAATGACTCATTAACAACCTGTGTTACGTAGGCGATGCCACCTTAGTTGCTGAAAGTGAAGAAGATTTGAAACACTGATGAAAATCAAGGGCCACAGCCTTCAGCATAGATTGCATCTCAACATCAAGAAAACCAAAATCCTCAGAACTGGATCAGTAAGCAACATCATAATAAATGGAGAAAGGATTGAGGTTGTCAAAGATTTCATTTTGCTTGAGTTCACAATCAGCACCCATGGAAGCAGCAGTCAAGAAATCAAAAGATGTACTGCATTGAGAAAATCTGCTGCAAAGGATCTCTTTAAAGTACTGAAAAACAAGGATATCATCTTCAAGACTACAGTGTTCCTGACCCAAGCCATGGTACTTTCAATTGCATCATATACATGTGAAAGCTGGACAATGAACAAAGAGGACAGAAGAATTCATGCTTTTGAGTTGTGTTGGAGAAGAATGTCAAATGTACCATGGACCGCCAAAAAACCAAACAGATTTGCTCTGGAAGAAGTACAACCAGAGTGCTCTTTGGTAGCAAAGATGGCAAGACATACTTTGGCCATGTTGTCAGGAAGGATCAGTCCCTGGAGAGGGACATCATGTTTGGTAGAGCGGAGAGTCAGAAAAAAAGAGAAAGACCATCTACAAGATGAATCGACACAGTGGCCGCAACAATGGGCTTAAGCATAGAACTGATAGCGAACATGGTACAAGACCAAGCAGAGTATTGTTCTGTTGTTTACAAGGTCACTACGAGTAGGAACCAGCTCAGCAGCACCTAACAACAACAACATATAGAAAGAAATAATTTCAGCTTCAAACCATGGGGATCTGAAGTCTGGAAAAGGCTGGAGAAACATATAAGAGAGGACCATACTTCCTAAGACTTGGAAGTATACAGAAATCTCTAAATATAAAGGTTCTGTTGCTTACAAAAAAAAAAAAATATCCATTGATCTTTGACAAGAATGACTAAATTTGGGTTGATAGGGGATCATGAAAAAGGAATTTTTACAAAATAAAGTATTAATGGAAGAGCTACCAAAGGAAAAAATATCTGACACAGCTGTGGAATTCTGGTTATAACAAAGAATGAACAAGTTGTACATGTATTTCATTTTATTAGTTGTACATAGTTAAAGTAATAAAAAATTAGAATCTGGGGAAAAGACAAGTACAAAGGGATACATAAAAGGGATGACTATCTTCATGGGATGAAACTAAAATGTCAGCAGCTCAAATCCACCAATAGGTCTTTGGAGATCCTCTGAGGCAGTTTGGCTCTGTGCTATAACATTGCTGTGAATTGGAATTGACTCAATGGCAATAGTTTATAAATTAAAGAAAAAATGCTAATTCTATTTCTTAATATTTTTTCAAATCTTCTTCGGCTGGCTGGCTTTTACTTACCTGGAAAGGGATCTCATTAGAACTAAAACTCACCCTTATGACAAATGAATACTTATCCGAAGTTCAGCACATCTACTGCTTTCACTCTGGTTTCCATTCTTTTGAATTTGAATAAAAATAAATTTCAGACTTTTATGTTAGAAGAGCTTCATCCTATTCTTATGCATTATTTCTTTCTGTTTTTCATCTATCTGAATATGTGTTTAGAGACATTCACTGAATATATTCCAAAAATAATTTTTAATAGAATTAAAAATTTGTAGTGTTTTTAAAAAATTTTGAATGGTACTCTTCTCTATTTTTAAAATGTTTTATAATAAGCAAGTGATGTTTTGGCAAAATTAAAATGGCACATTCTTATCAAGTAAAATTTTTAAAGGAATTAAAACACCTAATGATAACAGAAATCCTGGTGGCATAGTAGTTAAGAACCATGGCTGCTAACCAAAAGGTCAGCAGTTCAAATCCACCAGGAGCTCCTTGGAAACTCTATTGGGACATTCTGTCCTATAGGGCTGCTGTGAGTCAGAATAGACTCAAGGGCAAAGAGCCTTTTGGTTTTTTAATGTTATTAGTTACAGTCAAAATACATTTGACTGAATGTCACCAAAATTTAAAGCTTTGACTCTGTGGGAGACACTATGAAGAGGATAAAAAGACAAGCTAAGGTATAGACTGACAGAAAAATATTTGTAAACCACAAAGCCAACAAAAGATTTTTATCTATAAAGAACTCTCAAAACTCAACAGTAAAGAAAATGAACAAATGAAAAGACATTTCACCAAAGAATATATTCAGACAGCAAATAAACACATGAAAGAAGTGTTCAACATCATTAGCTACTGAAAATCCACCCAGTGCTGTCAAGTTGGGTCTGACTCATAGCAACCCTACAGGTCAGAGTAGAACTGCCCCTTAGAATTTCCAAGGAGTGCCTGGTGGATTTGAACTTCTCACCTTTTGGTTAGCAGACATAGCACTACACCACCAGGGTTTCCCTCATTAGCTACTAGTGAAATGAAAAAAAGCAATAATAACACTAGAACAAGGTAACTCTGTGCCTTGGGCAATATCCCCATTATCGCTCTGCTGCAGGCTTATTTTGCCCTTGCTGTAGTTAATTGCTTTACTCCCCAACAAGTAAGTTCATCAACCTTCAGACTGGATAAAATAAGAACTAGGGCCAACACCACATACTGGTAAGGACACAGAGAAACTGGATCATTCTTCTGTTGCTTGCTGAGGAAAATGCAAAACATTGCAGTCACTCTGAAAGACAATTCGGCAACTTTTTATAAAACTGAACATACCTTTCCCATAAAAATAGCCTTAGGGATTGGATTGTGTTTCCCAAAAACCATGTGTAGAAATTTAGCTGGGCCATGATTGCCAATATTGTGTATACTATAACCCCTGCCTCTGTGATGTTAATGAGGGGGGAGGAGCAGTAGTTGAGATGATGGAGTAAGACTTAATGTATGGGATTATTTTGTGTCTTGGGGCAGCCTCTTGATTTATAAAAGAAAGGGAGGCAAGCTGAGATTTGGGAACTTTATACCATCAAGAAAGAAAATGGTGCTGGGAGATGAGCATATCCCTTGGACAAGACCAGGGTCCCTGTGCCTCAGAAGCTTCCATGCCAGGGGAAGACTGACAATAGAGACCTTCTTCCAGAGTTAGCAGAGAAAGGCTTCCCTAGGAGGTGACACCCTGAATTTCAACTTTTAGCTTACTGGACTGTGACGAGCAAAATTTCTCTTTATAAAGTCATCCACTTTGATATTTCTGTTAAAGCACCACTAGTTGACTAAGACACTCAGCAACTACTTTCAGCATCTATCACAGAAAAATAAAGGCTTGGAGGTAGAGTCAAGATGGAAGACTAAACACACATCTCCCCAAATCCCTCTGGAAACCGAAACCTGAAGTGACAGTTAAACAGAGCCTTCTGGACACCTAGTGAGCCCTAGGACAGAGCATAGGGTTGTTAATTTGGACTTCATACCACTGAACAGAAAACCTACCCTTTTCGCTGACTGTCACCGTTGGTGAGTGCTGGCTTTCACTGACAGAAGGTAAATCACCATTTTAACTTTTCTGTCTCTGTCTTAGCTGGTGGGTGGAGCTGGGACTTGACTAGCAGCTAATCTCAGATGCACTGCTGGTGGGATCAGCAGGTGAAACTGCCATATTTTGAGAGACTGGCTTTGGGCTCTGCTCATCTTGGCACCTTTGGCCTGTCTTTCCACCTCCACCACAGAGTACTGAGGCAGTCAGTGAGCGTGTGCTGGATGCAATCTTGTTTCACTAGGAGGTGGAGTACTGATACGGAGGCCTTAGCTGGACCTAATTCCTAGGCTGGGAGGCAGTGCCTGCCCAGAGGAGAGCGCTTGCCCAGCACAAAAGTAGTATTTTACACAGTGTCACCTATGGCTGAGGCCCAACAGTAGAGGTCAGCAGAGTAGTAGCCTTTATTTATTTTGAACTAGTTTATAACATCTGGGGTAGGATGTAGAGGTACTTACTTTGCCAGCTGGGAAAAGGGACCTGTACACCTGAAAATCTGACTTTGGAAGTGTCAGATATCTTTAACCTTTTGTTTTAAGAGAGCCTAGAGAAACAACTGTGGTCCACCCTCACAGCATCTTTCCCAGCCTTTATTGACTCACATGATGCCCCCAAAGCAACAAATTCTGGAGAAGGCAGTGACCAAGAAATCACCCATGGCATCAGAAGATCCCCAAAAGGAAGCACCACAGAGCATCCCCGAGGAAGAAACCTTTCTGAAACTATCAGAAGGTGAATACAAAAGGATTATACAGAGAGCCCTCGCAGACCTTATACAAAATGCAGCAGAGCAAAATGGAAAATTAACCAAGCTGTTTGATCTGATGGAACACCGTACTCTGAAATCCAACAGATCAAGAACAAAATCAAAGACATAGAAACTTCAATTCAAAGCCAAGAAAACAGAATGGAACAAATGGAACAGAGGCTTTCTGGCTTGGAAGACAGAGCTACTGACTCCAGTATCTATGAGGAGAAATCAGAAAAAAAAAAACAAGAAAAATGAAGAAGCATTAAGAATCATGTGAGACTCCATTAAGAGGAACAATCTGTGATTAATGGCAGTTCCTGAGCAGGGCAAGACACATGAGAACACAGACAGTATTGTTACTGAGCTGCTGACAGAAAACTTCCCAGAAATTAGGAAAGAAGAGAATATAGATATCTAAGATGCATATAGAATGCCACTCAATATAGAGCTAAAAAGAAAGACTCCAAGACATATTATAAATCAAATGATAAATCAAATTATAAATCATATTATTAACCAAATGAAACATAAGCAGAAACCCTTAAAGGCAGCAAGACTCAAGCTAACATTCAGAGGGAAACCCTGTAGGCTTTGGGCAGATTTCTCAGCAGAAACAATGCTGGCACAGGGACAGTGGCATGACACATTCAAAGCCTTGAGGGAAAGAACTTCCAACCAAGAATTAGATATTCTGCAAAACTATCTTTCAAATATAAAAATGAAATTAAGATATTTGCAGATAAACAGAAACACAGAGACTTTGTGAAAACCAAATCAAAGATACAAGAAATACTGAAAGAATTTTTCAGCTTAAAACAACAAAATCATCAACTTTATATTTTAAAAACAAATACAGAACACATTACCCAGAATCCTCAGTTAGGGAAGGCTCCAAACTCAGTCATAGCTATAACAGTGAAGGAAATGATCCAGTGATCCTATCATGAAACCTATGATGTCATCATATTAAAAAGAGCAATGTACAACAGTCGTTATAGTCCTTCCAGACAGAGTGGAAGTTGATGATAGTAATTTAAATGGGGTTTATACATAGTTTATTGTGGGGAATATTAGGGACAGTCATAAAGCACAATAAAGATGCAACATATCAAATCAAGAAACGTAATACAGAAGCCTCAACAACCACAAAACCAACCATGAAAAAGGTGAAAAATCAACTCACAAAGAAGTATGTCCCAGAACAGATTAATAAGAACAATAGAGAAAACATCAACACAAAAATAAACATATCACAATGACAGCACTGAACATATACCTATCAACAATCACATTGAATGTGAATGGACTGAATGCTCCAGTAAAGACACAACAAGTGATATCTTGGATTAAAAGACACGACCCATCCATATGTTGCCTACAAGAAACTCACCATAGACTTAAAGATATGAACAAACTGCAAATTAAAGGATGGAAGAATATATATAAAACTAATAATACACAAAGAAAAGCAGGTGTGGCAATTCTAATATCAGATAAGATAGATTTTAATGTAAAATCCACTATCTTGGACAAAGACAGATACTATTGCTGAAAAGCTCAATACACAAGCAAGACTTAACAATATTAAATATTTGTGCACCTAATATTGCCAAGCCAAGTGCCATCGAGTTGGATCTGACTCATGGAGACCCTAGGAGCCAGGATAGAGCACCTAAATACATCAAAGAAACACTGACTACACTCAAAAATGAGATACATCACTCCACAATAATAGTAGAAGACTTCCACACTCCACTGTCAATATTGGACAGATCATTTAGATAAAAGCTCAACAAACACATAAAAGACCGTATGGCCATGATTAACCAACTAGACCTCACTGACAGATACAGACAGAACTTTCTATCCATCAGCGGACAACTACACCTTCTTCTCCAGTGCATGTGGAACATTCTCCAGAATAGACAATGTGTTGGGACATAAAGCAATTCTCAACAAAATCCATACCACTGAATTAATGCAAAGCATCTTCTCAGATCATAAAGCCATAAAAGTTGAAATCTATAGCAGAAAAATACATAGATAGAAAGTGGAACTCATGGAAACTGAACAACATCTTGCTCAAAAAGCCATGGATTATAGAAGAAATCAAGAATGAAATAAAGACATTTATGCATTCCAATGAGACTGAAAACACTTCCTACCAGAACCTATGGGATACAGCCAAAGCAGTGCTCAGAGGTCAGTTTTTCTCCTTAAATGCACACATCTGCAAGGAAGAAAGAAGCCAAACCAAAGAACTAACCCAACAGCTTAAAAAGTAGAGGGAGAACAACAGAGGACTCCCTCAGACACTAGAAGAAAATAGATCATAAAGATTAGAGCAGAACTAAACAAATTAGAGAATAGAAGAACAACTAAAAAATTGAAAAGACCAAAAGCTGATTTTTGGAAAAGATCAACAAAATTGACAAACCGTTGGCTAAATTTACTACAGAAAAATAAGAAAGGAAACAAACAATCCAAATAAGAAATGAGAGGGGAGTCATCATAACAGAGCCAACAGAAATCAAAGCTATCATAACAGAATATTATGAAAGACTGTACTCTAACAAATTTGAAAACATAGAGGAAATGGACAAATTGCTTGATTCATATCACCTACCAAAATTATCAAAAGGTGAAGCATAATAACTTAAAAAACCTATCACAAAGGAGCCAACCAAGCCAAGTGCCTTCAAGTCGGATCTGACTCATGGTGACCAGAAAGTACCAACAAGAAAAAAGGCCAGGCCCAGATGGCTTCACTGCAGTATTCTACCAAGCTTTTAGAGAAGAATTATCTCCAATACTGCTGAGACTATTTCACAGCATACAAAGTGGTGGAATACTCCCAAATTCATTCTATGAAGCCAGCATAACCCTGATACCAAAGCCAGGGAAAGACCCAACAAAAAAGAACAACAGACTGATATCACTCATGAATCTAGATGCAAAAATCTTCAACAAAATTCTGGCCAGTAGAAAACAACAGCATATCCAAAAACTACCATCAAGACCAAGTTGGATTCATACCAGGGATATAAGCCTGGTTCAACATCAGAAAAACGATTAATGTGATCACCCACATAAATAACACAAAAGACAAGAATCACCTGATTTTGGCTATTGATGCAGAAAAGGTATTTGATAAAGTCCAATACCCATTTATGCTAAAAACTCTCAGCAAAATAGGAATAGACGGCAAATTCCTCAGTACAACAAGGTCCTTTTATACCAAGCCAACTGCCTGTGTCATCCTGAATGGAGAGAGACTGAAACAGTTTCCCTTCGGAACAGTAACTAGACTATGATGCCCGTGCTCATCTCTCCTATTCAACACTGTACTAGAAGTTCTAGCCAGAGCAATTAGATAAGACCAAGGAATAAAGGGCATCTGCATCAGCAAAGATGAAGTAAAAATTTCCCTATTTGCAGATGATATGATTGTATAAGAATCCATAAGTGAACTACTCAAACTGATAGAAGAGTTCAGCAAAGTCTCAAGATACAAGATAAACATAAGTAAATCAGTAGGATTCCTTTACACCAACAATGAGATTATTAAGGAAGAAATCACCAAATCAGTACTGTTTACTATAGTCCCCAATAAAATAAAATACCTAGAAATAAATCTAACCAGAGAAATAACAGACCTTTACAAGCCAAAGCCAAGTGCCGTCAAGTCAGATCTGACTCATGGCGACCCTAGGGGCCAGGGTAGAACTGACCCCAAAAGTATTCAAGGAGCACCTAGCGGATTTGAACTGCTGACCTTGTGGCTAGCAGTGGTAGCACTTAACCCACTACACCACCAGGGTTTAAAAGAGGACAATTTCTTAGTACAAGAAACTAAGAGAGACTTACATAAATGGAGAAACCTACCATGCTCATGGATAGGAAGATTTAACATTATGAAAATGTCTATTTTGCCCAAAGCAATCTACTTATATAATGGAATTGCAATACAAATTCCAGTGGCATTTTTTAATGAGATGGAGAAACAAATCACCAACTTTGTTTGGAAAGCGAATAAGCCCAGGATAAGTAAAGCACTACTGAAGAAGAAGAACACACTGGGAGGCCTCTCATTACTCTACTTTAGAACCTACTGCACTGCCACAGTAGTCAAAACAGCCTGGTACTGGTACAAAAATAGACAGATAGATCAGTGGAACAGAATTGAGACCCCACAGATGACATCTTCTGTTTTAGTCAGCTAGGGCTGCTCTAACAGAAATACCACAGAGTGGATGGCTTTAACAAAGGATGGTTTATTCTTACATAGTCCGGTAGAATACAAGTCCAAATTTAGTATATCTGCTCCAGGGGAAGGCTTTGCCCCTTGGTGGCTCTGGAGAAAAGTCTGGTGTTGCATCAGTCTTTGTCCAGAGAGCATCCTAGCACAGGAACCTCAGGTCTGAAGGGCATGCTCTTCTCCTGGTGTAGCTTTTTTGGTGGTGTGAGTTCCCAATTCTGTTTGCTTCTCTTTCCTTTTATCTCTTGTAGGATGAAAGGATTAATGGTAGGGAAGCCACACTCCAGGGAAACTCCCTTTACAGGGGAGCAGGGAGGTGATATTATGAAGAGATTTACATTCCCACCCTAATCTTTTAACATACAGCACAGAAAAATCACAAAATTGAGGCCAATCACAAGACACTGGGAATCATGACCCAGTGACATGGCTACACATATTTGGGCGGGTGGGGGGGCACCTTTCAATCCATGACACCATCTTCCTATGAGCAGTTGATATTCGACAAAGGCCCTAAGACATTAAACTGGGGTAAAAACAATCTCTTCAACAAATGGTGCTGGCAAAACTGGATGTTCATCTGCAATAAATTGAAACAAGACCCATATCTTACACCTTATACAAAAACCAACTCAAACTGGATAAAAGACCTAAATACCAAATCTAAAATGATAAAGCTCATCCAAGGAAAAGTGGAACAACAATGGAAGTTATAATACACACCATAGAGACACTGCAAAATCTGTCAAACAAACCACATACAACAGAAGAGAAAACAGATAAATGAAAACTACTAAGCATCAAACACTTTTGTTCAGGGCATTATGCTGCGTTAAAGCAGTCAGCGACAAAAGGACAAATGTTGTATGAGACCCCTATGATAATAACTTAAAAACAGACTCATGTATAGAAGAAAAGACTTTTTGACAGCTGCAAGGGTGGGGAGGGAGGAGAGTAAGGGGGGGGGTTAAATTAGATAGTTAACAGAAATTTGGTTGATGAAATCTGCGACAGCACACATTAGAAGGAAGATCAATATTAACTGGACTTCAACATACTTACCATCTTAACCGAATATTGCAGGGACAGAGCAGCTGGGGTGGAGGGCCGGGGACTATGCTCTTAGGGGAAATCAAGGCCAATTGGCACAGCTAGCATTTTGCCAAGAGAGCCTCCTACACCCCACATTGGTGAATGGCATCTGGAGTCTTAAAAGCTGCCAAGCTGCCATCTAAGGGTACAGCAAGTGGTCCCAACTCAGCAGAAACAGGTGATCACCAAGGATCAAAACAACATGGAGGAAAGATAACCCAGAAGACATAGAGACTCACGAGAGTAGGTGACTACACTGGCTTGTGACCAGAAGAATCTGATGGTGCCCAGCCATCACCAGTGAGTCTCATCACAAAGTTGAGTCTCACTGGCAACACAAGAATAAAAAGGGGTGCACTCTGAGATCTCCAATAAAAGACTGCAACTGATGGTCCAGGGTCCTCAGAATTCATCTGGGAGCCTGGACCCTGGCCCTGATACTGCCCCTGTCCATAATTCATAACAGATGTCAACTCTTCACACAGAATTGGACTTGGCGACACAGAGTGACCATATTATGTGTGCACTTGACGGTTCTATGCATCTATAGGATGTTGTCCTGCTAACCTCTTACTGGAGGCAGGGGTGTAGGTGGAGAGGAGGGGAGAGGATATTGCTGGGAGGTAAGACATGTATGGAGCAGAGAGGAAGAGTGTGCTGTCACCTGGCGGGGAGAGCAGTGGGAGCTACATATAGGTGGGCATGCAAATTTATATGGGAATGTACATTTTCATTCAATCATAATAGAAAAAAGAAGAAAAACAAAGGCTTACGCAGACATAAAAACTCATACATAAGTAACTTATAGCAGCTTTACTTGTAATATCCAAAAACTATAAACAACCTGAAGTCCTTTAATGAATGTTTAAGCGAGCCATTGGCAATCTGTACCACGGACAACAATAAAATAGGAGTGAACCATTAATACACACAAACTGAGTGGGCCTCAAAAGAATTATGCTGAGTGAAAATAGTCTCAAAGAGTACATACCATGTGGTTTCATTTATACAACACTCTTCAAATAACAAAATTACAGAAATGGAGGACAGATTAGTGGTTGCCAAGGACTGGGGATAAAGGGATGTGTCTGTCCATAAAGGGAATGCAAAGAGAGATTTGTTATAACAAAACAGTTTTGTATCTTGATTATAGTGATGACTACAGAAATTTACACATATAATAAAATTACACAGAATTATACATACTGACAACTCAGTACATTCAAAACCAGTAAGTCTGAATAAATTCTGTAAGTTGTACCAAAGCCAGTTTCCTCATTTTGTTACTGTATTATACTAAATCAAGATACTACTCCTGGAAAAACTGGGTGACAATTACATAAGACATCTCAGTAAATTTTTTTGCAACCAGTTTGTGAATTTATAATTGAACAGTTGTTCAATATATATGTAATTCAAGACTAAAATAACCAAATGAAGCAGTGCACTACTTTGAACACATGAAAGGTATAAAAGAAAATGAAGTTAAACTAGTTTTAGACATTTCTGCAACAGATTCATCCATAATTACAGAAAATTAAATTTGTTAGAAATACCAAAATAAATGGATGGAGTCACAATTATTAAGGAGACTTGATTTAAACGTATCTATTAGATTAAGAGGAAACCCTGATGGCATAGCGGGTTAATTGCTACATCTGCTAACCAAAAGTTTGTCAGTTCAAACCCACCAGGTACTCCTTGGAAACTCCATGAGGGCAGTTCTACTCTGACCTATAGGATCGTTGTGAAATGGAAACGACTCAATGGCTGTGTTTTGTTTTTTTTTTTAATTCGATGATGACTAATTTTAATCACAATACAAAGTAGTTGAATCATATGATTAATTATCTTCATTTAATAAAGAAGTATTTTCCATATCAGTGCTAATTTGCATGTAAGTAATTTGCAGGTCAGTGAAGTATGAGAATTTCTATATACTCTGTCTTCCTCTTGTAGATTCACAGTACGCTGCTAAAAATTATTTAATGAACATCTCCTAAACAGATTTAAATATGTCTAACTTTAACCTAACCTTAAGGGTTACCAGAACAATGTCTTTTCCTGTGAGTGTTCCTAAGAACATTGTATATGAAATTGAAGAAGTTATCAACATACAAAGTATTACTAATAAGTGTTTCAAAAAAAAGAAAAGATGAAAGAAAGCAAGATGGTGAAGAAAGTAGAAAGAATGGTAAGTTACAAAGATAGGAGGAAAGAGAGAGGGGAGGAAGGAGGATACAAGGAGAAACAGAGGAAAGAAAGAGAGAAGGAAGCAAAAAGAAAATCAAATCCACTGCCATCGAGTCAATTATGAATCATAGCAACCATATAGAACAGAATAGAACTGCTCTATAGAGTTTCTAAGGAGCGTGTGGTGATTTTGAACTGCCAACCCCTTGAATACTAGATGTAGCACTTAGCAACTATACCACAAGGGTTGCAGAGAAGAAGGAAAGGGGTCAGTTATTTCTCTGCTATGTTGCTAGCAGTTTCATTTATTTTGTCATAAAATAAGGCTTATCGAAAGGCAGTTGATTACTCCAATTGATAAACCACTGATTGCCATTGAGTCAATTCTGATTCATAGTGACCCTATATATTATAGTACAGAATGGCATTCTATAGGGTTTTCACAGCTGTGACTTTTCAGCAGCAAATCACCTCACTTTCTTCTGATGCATCTCTGGGTGGGTTCAAATTGCCAACATTTTAGCCAGCGTCCCAGGGCTTTGAGTCACCCAGGGACTCCTCCCTGATTGATAAATGCATTTATGTACCGTGATGGCTAGGATTCTGTGCCATCTTGGCTGGACTATGATTGTCAATGTTTTGGCAGCTGTATGAAGCTGCAGGGATGGCGTCCACAGTCAACCTTCATCTCTCTGCCTTCTGCTGCCTACTTCCTGCCTGCTCAGTTTGCTAGAGTTTGGGCTTGTTATAGATCTGACAGCTGCCCTTCTGTTGTCTTCTTACATGTGGTTCTTGGGACTTGTACTAGCAGCTCTTGGGATTCCTCAACCCTCACAGGTAAGAGTAAGAGGCCTGTTCTGTCACCTGCCGATCCTGGGTTCACCTGGGTTCACCAGCCCCCGCATCTACGTGAATTAGCACAAATCTTTCAGTCTTGCCCATCACCTCAAGATTCACTGACCTCCACAGCCTGTGAGCTGGAACACTAATCTCTGACCTGCCAACCTTGGGTTTGCCAGTTTCCATGACAGCATGAGGCTAGTACTACGATCCAGGACTTGGGACATTTCAGCCCCTACAACTTCATGAGCTGTTTCCTTCATGTAAATCTTTTCCTATGCATATTTGTATGCATTATTTGTTTCGCTTCCCTAGAGAACCCAGCCTAAGACTTATACTTATTTCAAATTTAGAGGGAAAAAAAACTATTAATTTTGCCCTACACAAATATCCTAAAATATCCCACTGGTAATTTTGCATAAGCAACACATTTTTAATGTTTCCAATCTCCACAAGAAATGAAATAGTAAAAAGCACTAAATTGTATTTTGTTTTAAAAATTACAAATGCAGTTTGAATAATTCAAAATGCTTATCTCACTTTTACTAAACACGGTGAACATGTTTGTCTTTCATAGACACCAATTACTTCAATTATAGACTAACAAAAAAAGTAAAGAGATATTTACTTTGAAATGGACATCAAAGTTTTATTCCTGATGATAACTGTTGCAGTGGCTCTAAAGTACATCAGGAAAGATGCGACCTAAAACAAGGCACAGCATTTCCATTAATGTTTAGTGCTATATGACTGTAAACAAGAAGCAACATTTAAGACCACAGAAGAAGTGCTCTTGGATTGTTTGCTGTGCCTGAAAGCACAGAGTTAAAAAGGTACTGGTTCATATCCCAACTCATCAGAAACTCACTGCACAACCTTGAGCAAGTCACTTAACCTGTGATAACAACTCTCTTGCTTCACCCTTGCTGTAAAGAACCAATGAGAATAAATGTGAATGTCCCTTGAAACTATAAAGGCATTCAGTACTGTTGCTGAGCCCAACATTTGTCAAGAACAGAAAGCAGAGAATAAAGGGGCACACCTCCTACAGTGCAGTATGTAGTGTGTAGTGTTCTGCTGCTTTCTTCACTCAGGTCAAATTCAGCAACACAAAAAATAGTATCGTAAATTTCCTCTCTTCCACTAGCTCTCGTGTCATCGATTGAAACTGTGGCCCCCAAAAACATGTATAGCAATTTAGCTGGGTGGTGATTCTCAGTATTTTGTTATTGTCCTCCATTTTCATGATTTTCTTATGCTGCAAATCCTAATCTCTGCCTGTGATTAATAGACTGTGTTATATTAAGGAGGATTAGGGTGGGACTGTACCACCCATCCTAAGGTCACCTCCCTACACCATTGTAAAGGGAGTTTCCCTGTTGCACTGCCTTTTGTTCTTTTACCCTGCAAGAGAGAAAAGGAAAGGGATGCAAACAGAGAGCAGGGACCTCATACCATCAGGAGGGCAGTGCCTGGAGCAGAGCACATCCTTCAGAGCTAAGGTTCCTACATAGAGATGATCTCAGACCAAAGAAAGACTGATGCAACACCTTCCTCTAGAGCAAACAGAGAGAATGCATTCTCCTGGAGCCAACACCCTGAATTTGGACTTCTACTTACTGAACTGTGTGAGAATAAACTTGTCTTTGTTAAAGTCGTCCACTTGAGGTATTTCTGTTAGAGCAGTGCCAGATGACTAAGACAACTAGGAACTCCAAAAATGGCTAAGAAATTTGATACTAAATACAAAAACATAATAATAATAAATAGATGGCTGGAGGAAGGGGAGTGGGTGGAGAGGAGTGGAAAGGAGACTGTTGGGAGGATGAGACATGTATGGAGCAGAGAGGAATAGTGTGCTGTCACCGGGCAGGGAGAGCAGTGGAAGCTGCATATAGGTGGGAATTTATATGGGAATGTATACCATGTGTGCCACCCTAGAACTGTGATTCACAATATTTTCAAAAGCTGTTTTTTCAGAGGTAGATTACTAAGTCTTTCTTCTAAGATGCATCTAGGTGGACTTAACCACCCTCAGTTTTTCATTTGGAGCAGAGCATATTAACAGTGAGCCACCCACAGCCTCCCAAACAGGTAAGACAAAATAATATGTAAAAATATATATTCCTTTAATTATTTTATGTACTTCACAAACACATTTTGATCACCATTCCTTTCAGCTTTGGTAGTAATTTGAGGCAAGAAAAGAATTCACAGCCTGGAAGGGGAATCTAATATACTGATAAACACAATTACAAGCTGCAAACAAGTTGCAACTGATTATGGTCCATAAAAAAATAAAAAATGTTTATCTTAGGAGAGCTTCATAAGGTGAAAGTAGACAAAGTGTAAACAACATTGTTGTTGTTGTTGTTGTCAGGCACCATAGAGTCAGTTCCAGCTCATAGCTACACTATGTCCAGCAGAATGACATAGTCTGGTCCATACCATCATCACAATCATTTAGAACCCATGGTTGCAGCCACTATGTCAATCCATCTCATTGAAGAGCCTTCCTCTTTTTCACTGACCCTCCACTCTATCAAGCACGGTGTCATTCTCCAGGGTCTGGTCTCTCCTGATAACATGTGCAAAATATGTGAGAAGAAGTCTCACCATCCTCTCTTCTGAGGAACATTCTGTCTGCGTTACTTCCAAGGTAGATTTGTTCATTGTTCAGGAAGTTCATGGTATATTCATTATTCTTCACCAAGACACTAATTTAACAGCATTAATTCTTCAGTCCTTTTTATTCATCATCTAGCTTTCACATGCGTATGAGGTGATTGAAAACACCATGGCTTGGGTCAGGTCGACCTTAGTCCTCAAAGTGACATTTTTGCTTTTTAACACATTAAAGAGGTTCTTGCAGTAGATTGTCCAAAGTAACACATCAGTTAACTTCTTGACTAGTGATTCTGTGGGCATTGATTGTTGGCCCAAGTGAAATGAAATCCTTGACAATTTCAGTCTTTTCTTCATTTATCTTGATGTTGCTTATTGGTCCACTTGTTAAGATTTTTGTGTTCTTCATGTTGAGGCGCAATCTATACAGGAAGCTGTATATTCTTCATCAAAAAGGGCTTCAAATTCTTTTCACTTTCTATAGGCAAAGCTGTGTCATCTGCATATCATAGGTTGTTATTGAGTCTTCCTTCAATTGTGATGCTATATTCTTCCTCATATAGTCCAGTTTCTGGGATTATCTCTATGTACAGATTGAATAAGTATGGTGAAATGATACAACTCTGATGCACATCTTTCCTGATTTTAAACCACATACTATATCCTTCTTCTGTTCGAGTGACTGCCTCTTAACCTATTTACAGGTTCTATATGAGTATAGAAGTATTCTGGAACTCCCATTCTTTGTGATGTTTTAATTTGTTTTGATCTACATAGTTTAATGCCTTTGAATAGTCAATAAAACACAGGTAAACATCTTTCTGGTATACTCTACTTTCAGCCAAGAGTTGTCTGTCATCAGAAATGATATCGCTAATCCCAAATCTGTTTCTGATTCCAGCTTTCCTTTCTGGCTGTTGGTGGTTAATTTATTCCTACAGCTGCTTTTGAATTGTCTTCAGCAAAATCTTACTTGCATGTGATACTAATGATACTGTATGATGATTTCCCCGTTCTGTTGGGTTACCTTTCTTTGGAATGGGCACAAATACAGATCTCTTTTAGTTGGCTAGCCATACAGCTGTCTTCCAAATTTCTTGGCATGGACAAGTGAGCATAACCAGAGCTGCATCCATTTGTTGAAACATCTCAGATAGTATTCCTTCAATTCCTGGAGCCTTGTTTCTGACCAATGCCTATTCCATCAATACCATCACTTCTTGATCATATGTTACCTCCTGAAACAGTTGAACATCAATTGGTTGTTTTTGGTACAGTGGCTTTGTATATTCCTTTTATCTCTTTTCAGTGTTTCCTGCTTGATTCCATATTTTCCTTATAGAATATTTCAGTGCTGTAACTTGAAACTTGAATATTTTGTTCAGTTCTTTCAATTTGAGAAATGCCAACCATGTTCTTAGGTTGGGTTTTCTAACTCCAGGTCTTTTACATTTCATCGTAATACTTTACTTGTCTTCCTAAAATACTCTTTGAAATCATCTGTTCAGCTATTTCACTTCATTTCTTACATTCACTTTAGCTACTAGATGTTCAAGAACAAGCCTCATAGTCTCTCTGACATCGATTTTTTTGTCTTTGCGTTCTTTCTTGTCTTTTTAATGACCTCTTGCTTCTTTCATGTATGATGTCCTTGAAGTCATTGAATAACTCATCTGGTTATTAGTGCTTGATGAGTCTAATCTATTCTTGAGATGATCTCCAAATTCAGGTGGAATATATTCAAGTAGTATTTTATTCTCTTATTTAATTGGTATTAATTTTCTTCAGCTTCAACTCAACCTTGCTAAGGAAAAATTTATGGTCTGTTCCTCATTTGGCCTGTGGTCATATGCTGATGGATGATATTGAGCTTTTCCACTGTCTCTTTCCTTAGATATAGTTAATTTGATTTCAGTATTTTCTATCCAGTGATGTTCATGTATAGAGTTGCTGTATTTATATTGCTGAAAAGGGCATTTTCAATGAAGAAGTCATTGGTCTTAAAAAATGCTACCATATTATCTGAGGCATCATTTCCATCAGCAATCCCATATTTTCCATCTACATATCTTTCTCCTTTGTTTCCAACTTCACATTCAACACACTATTAGTGACCAGTGGATCTCGACTGTGTATTTGATCAATTTCATACTGCTGAAATTAAGTAAAAATCTTCAATTTCCTCATCTTTATCATTAGTGGTTGATGCATAAGTTTGAATGATAGTTGTCATGGATTGAATTACGGCCCCCCAAACATGTGTGTGTCAGTTTCACTGGGCCATGAGTCCCAGTGTTGTGTAATCATCCACCATTTGATGAGATGTTTTCACGTGTTATAAATTTCATCACTATGGTTTAATAAGATGGATTATCAGCAATTATATCAATAGGGTCTACAAGATTAAATACTGTCTTAAGTTGATCTCTTTTGAGATATAGAAGAGAGAAGAGAGCAGAGAGACATGGGAGTCTTATACCACTAAGAAGGAAGTACCAGGAGCAGAGTGGATCCATTGGACTAGAGATTCCTGTGCTGAGATGCTTCCAGACCAAAGAAAAACTGATGCATCACAAGAACCTTCCTCCAGAGCCAACAGAGACAGAAAACCCTCCACAGGAAATGATGCCTTGACTTTGGACATGTAGCCTACTGGACTGTGAGAGAATAAATTTCTCTTTATTAAAGTCACACACTTGTGATATTTGTGTCATTAGCAGCAGTAAATGACAAAGGCAATAGTCATATTAACTTTTCTTCCTAGTAAGCATATGGATATTTTCCTATTGTTGATGGTGTTTTACTTCTGGATAGATCTTGAAATGTTCTTATTGATGATGAACTCTACAGCATTTGGCTTCAATCGGTCATTCCTGGCATGCTGGACCATATGATTATCTAATTCAAAATGGTCAATATAAGTCCATTTTAACTCACTAAAGCCTAGAATATTAATCTTAATAAGGTTCGTGTCATTTTGGACAACTTAGTGTTTTTCTAGAGTCATACATTGTACATTCCATGTTCCTATTATTAATGCATATTTGCAGCTGTTTCCTCTCATTTTGAGTTGTGCCGTATCAGCAGATGAAGATCCCCGAAACTTAACTCCATCCATGTTGTTAATGTTGACTCTACTTTAAGGAGACAGTTGTTCTCCAGTCATATTTCGAGCACCTACGAACCTCAAGGGCCCTTCTTCTGGCACTATATCAGGAAATGTTCCACCGCTATTCAGAAAGTTCTCTCTGATCTTTTTTTTCAAAAGTAGATCCCCCAGGTCCTCCTTCTTAGTTTGTCCTAGACTGGAAGCTGAAATCTGTCCACCATGAGTGACTTTGCACGTATTTGAAGTACTCATAAACAAGCCAGCCACCAGAGTACTAACTGACAAAAGTGTAGTGGTGTGTAAATAGCATTAATTAGGAAATTGGGTAAGTCTGTACTTTTTCCCCAAGAGTCGGATATTTTACATGCTATGACTTTTGCTTTCTGAGGATTAGAAAGTTCAAATCAAAATTTTCCTTAAACTTTGTCAGATATTGTGTACAACACTTAATGTGCTCCCTTAATTTATGGAGAGTCTCCCTAAACAAATAACTCAGCTTCAGTGTTATTATTATCTTTTTATCAGATTCTCAGATATGAATGTTTTTTGAAACAGAGATTATACTCACTCTGTGCTAATATCTTTTTTTAGATTTTTCTAAAAATGAATTTTAGATAAGAGTTTATATGGATTGGACCTGGTGATGCAGAGTGACCATACATTGGATGCACTTTATGATTCTATGCATCTATAGGATATCATCCTGCTGACCTCTGGCTGGAGGAAGGGGAGTGGGTGGAGAGGAGGGGAAAGGAGGCTGTCGGGAGGATGAGATATGTATGGAGCAGAGAGGAATACTGTGCTGTCACCGAGCAGGGAGAGCAGTGGAAGCTGTATATAGGTGGGCATGTAAATTTATACGGGAATGTATATATTCACTCAGTCATGATGAAAAAAAGATTAAAAAAAGAGTTTATAGAACTAGTGTCATTAAACAGTTAGTATATAAGTTGCCTTATAACACTGATTAATAGCTCTATGACTTGTCAACACTTTCCTTTTTCAGCCTTGTATTTCCTATTACTAGCTTTTCTGTCTCCTCCTGCCTTCTAGTCCTTGCCTCTGTGCAGACATGCCCCCTTAGTCGCATTTCATTTTATGGGCCTCTGTAACCTTTGGATAAAGGGTGAAATTCATCACTAAACTAAAAGTTGTGCTCATATTTTTCTGTGACTCAACTTCAGGGTTATCTCATTCTGCATGGTTATTTAAAGTCCTTTGAAAAAGTCCGTTTTAAATATTAGTTATAGAATATATTACAGAATATATACAAGAAAAATGATTTACTTCATACTGTGGGTTTCTTGTTCTAGAAAACAAATGAGTATTTGCTCTTCTGTTTACATATATATGGTCTACTCCTTGCATCATTAAACTATTGCTTAGAAACCAGCATTAGCTCATGGCCAGTCTTTCAAAGAGGTCCTGAGAGATCTACTCCTTCATCCTCCATTTCTCTTACCAACTCTCTGGACTGCTGCAAACTTCTTCTGCAGTGGTTTCATGGCCTAAATAATTATTCTAGTAAATTTGGTGGGTTCTTTTTTTTGGAAGTTTGAAAATCATGACAGACTTCCAGGTCTCCTGAAGACATTTAACCTACTAATCATAAGAAAAAAATATCAAGATAAGATCCCAAATTCTGCATTTAAATTGTTGTTGTTGTTATGTGCCCTCAAGTCAATTTTTATTTACAGCAACACCCATGTGACTGTTGCCTAGGCTGTAATCTTTATGAGAGCAGATCATCCAGTCTTTCTCCTGCAGAAGCTACTGACTGGTAAGCTGGAGCCACAGACTTTTTGGTTAGCAACTGAACACTTAACCATTGTTGTGACATCAGGTTTCCTCTGCATTTAAATTATTTACATCATAACACGAGCTCCTCCGCTTACTTAGGAAAATTAGTCTCTTATTCTGTTTCCTCAAAGTGAGATGCAATTAATAACGTGAAAAAGGTGTGCATCAGCATTGTATCCTATCAACACACCTTTTCACTTGGTATGCAGAGCAAATGATCTGAGACACCTGACTATATGAAAACACAGCATCAAGACTGGAGGAAGACTCATTAACAACGTGCTTAATGCAGCTGATGCTAGCTTGCTTGCTGAAAGTGAGGAGGGCATGAAGCATTAGCTCATGATGATCAAAGACCACAGCCTTCAGTATGGATTACATCTCAAAATAAAGAAAACAAAAATCTTCACAAATGGGCCAGGATGGAGCATCCAGATAAATGGAGAAAAGATTGAGGTTTTCAAGCATTTCATTTTACTTGGATCCACAATTGACACATCATGGAAGGAACAGCCAAGAAACCAAAAGACGTTTCAAAAGGCCTCTTTAAAGTGTTGAGAAACAAAGATGTCCCCTGGAAGACTAAAGTGTCCCTGACCCAAGTCATAATATTTTCAGCTGCATAATACATATGTTATAACTGGACAATGAATAAGGAAAAACAAAGAAGGATTGATGCCTTTGAATTGTGGTGTTGATGCAGGGTAATGAATATACTATAGACTGTCAAAAGAACAAATAAATTTGTCTTTGAAGAAATACAGTCAGAATGTACTTTAGAGGCAATGATGGCAAGACTACATCTTACATACTTTGGACATATTGTCAGGAGGGATCAGTTTCTGGAAAGCAAGTTATCCTTGTTAAAGTACAGTGTCAGCGGTAAAGAGGAAGAGACTCAGTGAGCTGGATTGACATAGTGACTGTAACAACTGGCACAAGCATAATGACAGTGAGCATATACAGTACCAGGCATTCTGTTGTACATAGGGTCACTGCAAGTTGGAATACACTTGATGGTAACTAATAACAACCACCTGACTCTTAGCGTTGTTAGAGGAACACGAAAAGTGATGCCTTGAAATTACTTGTAGTACCTGGCACCAGTGTGGTTGAGATGCAGTGCCAAGACAAGGTTGGTAGCACTGTTTCTTTCTGTCTCCTAGGCTCTCATTTTCCTTGTGTCTTTGATGTTCTTCTTTCTCCTTTAATCAAAGTGGGTTGAAACTAACTGGTGCTTCTTAGATGACCGCTTGCTAAGACTCCAGATGCCACTCATGAAAGTGGGATGTAGGACACTTTAATAAGCTTTTTCATGCCAATTTACCTAGATGTTCCCTGAAACCATTGTCCCCAGACCCCTGACCCTACTAATCTGTCCCTCAGAGTATTTGGTTCCACTTAGAATGCATCAATGCTTTGGTTTTAGTCCATTTGTGCTCCGTTCTTCTTTACTGTGTGTTACCTCTTCCTTCACATAAAATAATTCCTATCTATTATCTAATTAGTGAATATCCCTGATCTTCTCACCATCGCTCCCCCCACCTCCAGCTTCTGTAACCACTAAAGAATGTATTCTTCTGTGTTTAAACCTATTCTTGCATCTTAAAATAACAGTCTCACACAATATTTGTCGTTTTGCAATTGACTTACCTCACTTTGTATGCCTTCCAGAGTCTTCCATGGTATGATATGTTTCTCAAATTGATCATTGTTCTTTATCATTGCATAATATTCCCTGTGTGAATGAATATACCATAGTTTGTTTATCCCCTCCTCCACTGATGGGCATATAGGATGATTCCATCTTGTTACTGCTGTGAACAGTGCAGTGATAAACATTGGTGTGCATGTGTCTATTTGTGTGGCATCTCTTATTTCTGTAGGATATATTCCAAGAAGTGGGATTGCTGTATTATACGGTATTCTTATTTACACCTTTTGAAGAAAGTGCCAAATTGATTTCCAAAATGGTTGCAACATTTTACAATTCCAAAAGTGCATAGGTGTTCCAGTCTCTCTGCAACCTCTCCCACCATTTATTATTTTGTCTTTTTTTGGATTCATGGTAGCTTTGCTGGGATAAGATAGTATTTTACTGTAGTTTTAATTGGAATTTCTCTAATGGCTAATGATTTTGAGCACTTCCTCACGTATCTGTTAGCTACTCGAATGTCTTCTTTGTTGAAGTGCCTGTTACTTATCTTTTACTTGTTTTCTAATTGGATTACTTGTCTTTTTTGTTGTTGAGATTTTGCAGTATCTTGCACATTTTAGAGATTACATACTGATTCAATTCGTCATAGCCAAAAATTTTTTCCCAGTCTGTAGGTTGATTTTTTGCTCTTTTGGTAAAATCTTTGGATGATCATTAAGTGTTTGATTTTGGTGAGTTCTCACTTATCTGTTTTCTCTTCTGCTGTTTTTGAATTATTAATAAAGTTTTGTATTCTGTTTATGACTTGTATTAGGACTCCCAGCATTGTCTCTCTTTTTTATTCCATGATCTTTATTTTTTCAGATTTTATATTTAGTTCTATGACCTATTTGGAGTTAACATTTGTTCATGGTTTGAAATATGGGTCTTATTTCGTGTTTTTCTAGATGAACATCCAGTCATGCCAAACTCATTTGTTAGAGACTGTTTTTCCGCCAGTTGATGAACTTTGAACTTTTGTCAAATATTAGCTGCTCGTAGGTGGATAATTCTGTGTCTGGATTCTCAATTCTTTTCCATTGGTCTATTTGTCTGCTGTTGTACCAGTACCAGGCTGTTTTCACTACCATGGCGGTGTAATAGGTTCTATAGTCATCTAATGTGAGGCCTCCCTCTTTGTTCTTCTTCAGCAATGTTTATCTAGTCAGGCTTCTTCATTTTCCACATGAAGTTGGTGATTTGTTTCTCCATCTCATTAAAAAGTGCCTTTGGGAGAGACAGGACTTAGATGGCAGACCAGCCACACATTTCTTCTGATCTTTCTAATAATTAAGACCTTGAAAAACAACTGAACTGAATACAAAGGACATTCTAGGGACAAATGGACAGCAGTGAGATTTTACTGGGTAATAGAAATGGGAAAAACTACTGTTGTCAGAAGTGGATAGGCAACCACAGATGGGCCTGATTCTGCTGGCACAAGAATAGAGCAGCAACACAGGAGTGGAGACCATCTTTATTGGTTGAGAACCTGAGCTTGGGACCACTGCATCTGAGAGAGCTGCTGCAGCTGGCAGCCACATTGGGCATCACACATGTGTGGAGTGTGTCTCTCTCAACCAGAAAATTGAGCTGAGGATTGCTGCACCTGTAGAACATGATGATGGATGGCAGCCAAGTACAGCACTGCCCTACCCCCCTCCATTCTCAAAGCTACACCGCACGTTAAATTTTGGTACACTATCTGGGCTGAAAGTGGGATATTGTATGTGTATATCCTGAGCTTTTCTCCCAAACTCCAAGAGGGAAACAAAGGGAGGAGTAAAAGAAAATTTCTGCCAGCTTCCATGATCCACAGATCTTTGCACCTACAGAGAGCCAGGAGACTTCTGCCAGACCATCTCAAACTAAGTGCTTGTGAAACCTCAGGGCTCAGTCTTTTCCTGTGTGCTGATTTCTCTTGCTATCCCCAGCCTTTTCCATCTACCTTCTCTGCTCTACCAAGAGGCTAAATTCTGCTGCACTATGTGGGCTGGAAGTGGGACACTGTATGTGAATGCCCTGAGCTTTCTTCCTGGACGCAGAGAGGGAAACAAAAGAAGGGGTAGAAGAAAAGTTCTTCTGGCTCCCATGAGCTACAAATCACTGCACCTAAAGAGCCCCAGAAGACTTCCACCTGACCATCTCAAGCTAGGTGCTTTTGAACCCTTATGGCTGAAACAATGAAGATCATAGAAGAAAAATAGAGACAATTCTGAGAGTTCTAATACATCTGGAAGGCATTATGCTGAGTGAAAACAGTCAGCTGCAAAAGGACAAATACTGTATTAGAGATCACTATTATAAACAATAACTTAAGAAAAGGCTTATGCATAGAAGAAAATAGTCTCTGATAGCTACAAGGGTGGGCAGGGAGGAAGATGATTATTCAAAGATTAGATAGCCAGTAGGAACTCGGTTAGGTGAAGTGAGTGACAGCATGCAGTAGAAGGGAGATCAGCACAGCTGGACTGCACCTTAAGCTCAAAGGTTTTGTAAATACAAGCTAACATTTTAAAGGACAGAGTAGCAGAGACAGGGGTCTTCAGACCATGGTTTTGGGCGACTTCAAGGTCAATTGACACAGCTAGAAAGATGCATTGATATTTCAGTGGTAGGATTCTCTCCTTTCACACGGGAGATTTGGGTCTGCTTCCAGTCCGCCTCTGGTGTGCAGCTACCACTCGGCTGTCAATCGAGACTTACACCTTGCTACGATAAAGAACAGATTTCAGCAGAGCTTCCAATCTAGGACAGGCTAGGAAGAAAGGCCTGGAGATCTACTTCCAAAACTCAGCCAATAAAAATCCTGTGAATGGCAGTGGTCAAATTTGCAACTATCACAGGGATAGATAGTATAAGACTGGGCAGTATTTCATTCTGTTGTACATGGGATCACTACGAGCTGTGGGTCAACTTAATGGGAGATAACAACAACCACTGTAGCAAATGTAACAATAATTACTGACACCAAGCAAATACTTTTATTTATTCACTAAATAAATTACATTTATTACTCACTGGAGACTTGGGGTGCAGCAGTGAAAAACCAAACCTATACCTGCTACCATTGAGCTTGTATTTTAGTAGAGTAAACAAATAAATAACACACCAGATGGTATCACATGGTATGAGGACATTAACCTAGTGAAAGAGCTAGGGTTACTGAGAGATTGTGTTTAAATAGTATTGTCAAGGATTGTGACAAGCGAGCAGAGACTTGAATGAAGGGAGACAGCTAGTCATGTGGCTATCTTGGGCAAGTATGTCGACAGAAATGAGACAGCACAGCACTTCAGAAGGTGAAGTTTGTTTAAGGAAAACTGAAGAGATCAATGTGTCTGTCCAGAGCAGAATGAGCACAGAGTAGGTAGATATGGCCATCTCATCTTGGGCACTGTAGGTCAAGGTAAAGAGCTTTAGATTTTGCTTGGAGGGAGAAAGGAATTTCCCAGGATCCATATTTGAGCAAGAAGTGACTTAACATAGATTTTAAAAGAATATCTCTGGCTGTTATGTGGGGAATAAACTGTTAGAAGGCATAGGACTGGGAGACCAGGCTCATTATGCTCACATCTCTCATAGCCTTCTATGTTGGGTCTCTATGAATAGAGCAGTGTTGTGAATTGAATTGTGTCCTCCAAAACATTCATTACAATCCTAACCCCTCTACTTGTTTAGAAACAGGAATTTTCTTTGTTATGTTAATAAAGGTTATACCAGCTGAGCTTGGCTTCCAAACCTAATCTTTCTGGGTTATAAAAAGAGCCACACAGGCACACACAGGACGAAGATTCTAGATGAAGGCAGATTCTTCCACAAACCATGGAATGCCAAGGATTGACACAATTACAAGGAGCTAAAAGAGGTAAAGAAGGACCTCCCCCTGAAGCCATGCCCTGAATTTGGACTTCTAACCTCCTCAACTTCGAGAAGTTAAATTTCTGTTCTTGAAAGCCACCATTTGAGGTATTTTTTAATTACCCAACAGCACTAAGTAACTAAGATTACCTAAGATAGTGTATTTACATGAGTCATTCACCAAATTTACTGAATGCTTGTGTTCCAAGCTTCATGCTATAGAATAGTAAGCATAAAAAGTAACTCAGACACAGGCCTTGCTTTGTAAGGGCTTACAATTTAATGGAAGGCACTAATTTAAAAGAAGAAGAAGTGCATAAGTGCTATAAGAGAGGGTTGTAGAGCAATAGATGAAAGAACCTGAAGTTTGCCTAGGTAACTAGTGAGGGCATCTCAAGGGAGGTAATTGGAGATTGCACTCTGTGATCTGTCAATCCAGTGCAGAATAGAGAAATTTATACAGAGGGTAGCCACGTGGACTTTAACTGAATAGACCTGTCCATTTAAAAAAAAAAAAAAAAGAATGCATATTGTTATAGATTGAATTGTGTCCCCCAAAATATGTGTTGTAAATCCTAACCCCTATACATGTGGCTATAATCCCATTTAGGAATGAATCTTCTTTGTTGTTTTACAGGACCATAGCAGCGTAGGTTGTTTTAAATCAATAACATTTGAGATATAAACAGAACAGCAGAGATGGTGGTAACTGAGGTTCTAAATCATGTAAGAGTCACTCAAGAACAGAAGCTCAGAAGAGACAATGACCTTCCTCCAGAGTCAACAGAGAAAGAAAGCCTTCCCCTTGAGTTGGCTCAACTCAAATTTCAAATCTTTCAAAATTAGAGTTTCCATTTCTTGGATCTGGGAACTGGTTTAAGCACTACGTGATATAAATGATGTTTTCAATATCTGGAGAAAAAAATAGCTAAAAATAAAGGAGCAAAAGCACTGTGATGAAGGTTTGGAGTTAGAGAAGGACTAATTACGCCAGTGCTTTCCAACAAGAGGCAGAGAAAGGTTTTGGAAAACTACCTGTTTCCTAAAGGATCTTGAAAGACCACTACAAAAGCAGAGCAAAACTAGTGAAAGTGCAGAATGAGATGAAAACTGGAAACACTGTGCTAAACTGAATCCTGTTAGCTCCAAAGAGAAAACACATCTCTGCAAGACTTCTTTGACCGGAAGTCCCTGTGGACTTACGAGGTGCTCCACGGAGACTGGAATGAAGAAAGCTAAAGACAAATGTGGTGAACATGGCAGTGCTAATTCAGCAAACGTATTTATGACATGAACATTTGAAAATTAAGAGATGGGCAAACGCATGCCAGGCAGCTGCTGTAAGAATGGAGAATGGATTGGAAAATAAATACTTGACAGAACTTAATAATGCAAGGCCAAAGTGTTTAATATGATACAGAGAAATACTTAATACTGACAAAAAGTACATTTCATCAAGAAGATAGGAACAGTCATAAAACTTACATACTGAACAACAGAGCATTAAAGCCAGCCAGCCAAGTGCTGTGGAGTCGGATCCGATAAAACAAATACTTTTAAAAATACAAAGGGAAACTGGCAAAGCCATAATCAAGAAAGAGGACATTTTTAAAATCTCCCAGAAAATGACACAGTAACTAGAAAAGAATAACAATGTAATGAATCTGAATGTCATATCAAACTTGACTTGATACATAGGATTATGTACCAAACAACAAGAAAATATAGATTCTTTTCAAAAGCCTGTGAAACATTTACAATAATTAGCCAGATTTTAGGTTACCAAAAATATTCTAAATAAAGTCTCCAAAGCAAAATTATACAGCCCAAATTCTGATTACAGTGTCACAAAACCAGACAGTAAACAACAAAAGGCTGCCCTAAAAGGAACTTTCTACTTAGAAACAGTAAATCACTCTTCTGAGTAATTCTTTGGTTAAAGAAGAAATCAAAGTTGAAATTATAGACTATTCAGAAATGAATAGACTGAAAGTGCCATATATCAAAACACAGAATTTGTACAAAGCATTTATCAAGAAAAATTTAACTATAGAGACACTTTTTAGAAGCTGAAAAGGATGACAAATAAATGAGCAAAGTCAATTCATGAGAGAAGAAAAATAACAACTGTGTAAACCTGAAGCAAGGGACATTAGTATGGGAATATAGAGAATGAAAAGTCCCTGAGTGACACAGGCTGTAAAGTGCTCAGCTGCTAACCAAAAGGTTGAAGGTTTGAGTCTGCCCAGAGGCACCTCAGAAGATATTCTTGGCTATCTACTTCCAAAACAATCAGTCATTGAAAATCCTGTGGAACACAGAGACACACATGGGATAGTGAGTTGAAGTAGCCATGAATCACAGTTGACCTAACAGTAACTGAGTGGTTGGCTGGTTAAGCAAAGTGAGCTCCCCAGCCAAACCACCTAGGATTGAAATCTGATTTCGTTATCACCTTCCGTTTTGGTCCTTTATGTCATTTTCTGGGAGATTTTTAAAAAAATCTTCTTTCTTGGTTATGGCTTTGCCAGTTTCGCTTTACATTTTTAAAAGTATTTGCTTTATCTGCTTTAATGCTCTGTTGTTCAGTATGTAAGTTGTTTTATGACTGTTACTATCTTGTTGAAATGTACTTTTTGTCAGTATTAAGTATTTCTCTGTACCGTATTAAACACTTTGGCCTTGCGTTATTAAGTTCTGTCAAGTATTTATTTCCCAATCCATTCTCCATTCTTATAGCAGCCGCCTGGCATGCCTTTGTCCATAGTGCCTCAGATTTCTCACCAGCAAAATGGGAGCTCTTACAGTATTGATAAGCACTTAACTGAGATAGTGTATGTAAAATTCTTAGGAAAGTACCTCGCACATAATAAGCACCCAATAAATAGATAAGAGAAAGAAAATGGAATGATTTCATTAGCAATTAGTCTGAGAATTCAGTTTCTTTTTAAAATATATATATATACATATTGTATTTTAGATGATGGTTTACAGAGCAAGTTAGGTTCTTATCAAATAATTAATATGCATATTGTTTTGTGCCATACCAACATGTTTTGTGCAACATACCAACACTTTCTTTAGCTTGAACTCGGGTTTCTCGTGACTAACGTTTCTGTCCCTGCCTATCTTCTCATTCTTCCCCCCGGACTGATGTGCCTGTTTAGTTTCATTTCGTTTTATAGGCCTATCTAATCTTGATTCAGGCATGCATCTGTAAGTTTGTTGTACCATGGGGGCTTGTGTATAGCTACAATTCAGGATGCTATGCCACTGGTATACTAGCCCAAGGGGTCAGGTTCCAGCTGAACTTCCAGACTAAGACAGAGTAGAAAGAAGGACCTGGAAGTCTATTTCTGAAAACAATTGATCAGTGACAATCTTATGAATAGTAGCAGAACATTATCTGATGCAGCACCAGAAGATGAGGCCCTCAGACTTGAAGTCCCTAAAAAGATGACCAAGAAAGAGATGTGGCCTTGGAGAATGATTAATCTTAATGATATGGGTGGAGTCAAGCTTTCAGGACCTTCATTTGCTGATGTGGCATGACTCAAAAAGAGAGGAAACAACTACAAACTCCCATTAATAGCTAGAACGTGGAATGTACAAAGTATGAACCTAGGAAAATTGGAAATCATATTAATTTATACAGGTAGAGATTTTCTAGAGATTTGTCCATGTTCTCCAGGTTTTTAGATCTCTTGCAGTATAGTTTTTCATAATCCTCTCTTATGATCCTTTATATTTCACTTGAGTCTGTTGTAAAGTCCCCCACTTCATGTGGTTGTTTGCTTCTTCTACTGTTTATCTTTTGTCATTTTAGCCAAAACTTTGTAGACTTTGTTTCATTGTTTTCATTTTTTTATTATGATTGAGTGAAAATGTACATTCCCATATAAATTTACACACCCACCTATATGCAGCTCCCACTGCTCTCCCTGCCCAGTGACAGCACACTCTTCCTCTCTGCTTCAGACAAATATTACCTCCCAGCAATATCATGTCACCACCTCATCTCCACCCACTCCCCACCTCCAGTAAGAGGTCAGCAGGACGACATCCTATGGATGCATAGAACCATAAAGTGTACACATGATATGGTCACTCTGTGTCACCAAGTCCAACCAATTCCTGTCCAAAGAGTTGACCTCCATTATGATTTATGGAAAGGGGTGGCATTAGGACCAGGGGCCATGCTCACAGAGGCACTATGAGGCCCCTGGACCATCAATCGCAGTCTTTTAGTGGAGATCTCAGGGTGCACCCCTTTTTATTTTCATGTTGCCAGTGAAACTCAACTATCTGAGCTCCATCACAGCCATCACTGATGGCAGCTGGGCACCATCTGGTTCTTCTGGCCCCAAGTTGATGCAACCAGCCACTCTCGTGGGTCTCTATGTCTTCTGGGTTATCTTTCCCACATGTCGTTTTGGTCCTTGGTGATCATCCGTTCCTACCGAGTTGGGACCATTTGCTGTACCCTCAGATGGCAGCTTGACAGCTTTTAAGACTCCAGACACCGCTCACCAATGTGGGGTGCAGAGAGCTTTCTTAGCTAAATGCTGGTTGTGTGAATTTGGCCTTGATTTCCCCTGAAAGCATGGTCTCTGGCCCCCCACCCAAGACACTCCATCCTTGCAATGTTGGGTTAAGATGGGAGGAGGAATCATGTTACTTTGAAGTCCAGATAATACTGATCTTCTTCCTAATGTGTGCTGTCACAGATTTCACCCAACCAAATTTCTATCAAGTATCTAATCTAAACTCTCACCCCTAGCCCTCCCTCCTTGCAGCCGTCAAAGAGCCTTTTCTTCTATGCATGAGTCTGTTTTTAAGTTCTTATCATAGGGGTCTCATACAACCTTTGTCCTTTTGTCGCTGACTACTTTCACTCAGCATAATGCCCTCCAATTGAAGTCCGTCTACATTGTGTATTAAAGCTTCCATTGTTGTTCCTACTTTTTCTTGGATGAGTTTTATTATTTTAGATTTGCTATTTAGGTCTCTTATCCAGTTTGAGTTATAAGATGTTTCCTAAAATCATCGTTGTTCTTTATCATTGCGTAGTGTTCCATTGAGTATATAGACCATAGTTTACCTATCCATTCCTCTGTTATTAGGCATCTGGGTTGATTCTATCTTTTTGCTATTGTGGACTGTGCTGCAATAAACATTCGTGTGCATGTATCAGTTGGTGCAAATGACCTTGATTCTGTGGGGTATATTCCATGCAGTACAATGACTGGGTCAAATAGTATATCTATATCCAGCTTTTTAAGGAAGCACCATATTGCTTTCCAAAGAGGTTACACTATTTTGCAATCCCACCAACAGTGCAAGAAAGTTCCAGTTTCTCCACAGCCTCTCTAGCATTTGTTGTTTTGTAATTTTTGGATCATGGACAACCTTGTAAGGGTGAGATGGTATCTCATTGTAGTTTTGATTTAAATTTCTTTAATAGCTAATCATCGTGAGCATGTCCGCATGTGTTGTTTGGCTGCCTGGTTCTCCTCTTTAGAGAAGTGTGTGCCCATCTCCTTTGCCCATCACTTAATTGGATGGTTTATCTTTCTCTGACTGATATTTTGTAGTGCATTATAGATTATGAAGATCAGGCATCAGTCTGACATAGAGTTGCCAAATATTTTTCTCATTCTGTAGGTGGCCTTTTAATTCTATTAATAAAGTCTTTGGATGAGCAACAGTCTTTGATTCTTAGTAGTTCCCATTTATCTATTTTCTCTTCTGTTGTTTGTGGTTTGTTTGACAGATTTTGAAGTCCATCTACATTGTGTATTAAAGCTTCCATTGTTGTTCCTACTTTTTCTTGGATGAGCTTTATTATTTTAGATTTGCTATTTAGGTCTTTTATCCAGTTTGAGTTGATTTTTGTATAAGTTGTAAGATATGGGTCTTGTTTCAATTTACTGTGGATTGATATCCAATTTTGTCAGCACTATTTGTTGAAGAGATTGTTTTTACCCCAGTTTAATGTCTTAGGGCCTTTGTCGAATATCGATTGTTCATAGGCAGATGGTGTCATCTCTGAGATCTCAATTCTGTTCCATTGATTTATCTATCTGTTTTTGTACCATTTACCAGGCTGTTTTCACTGTGGTAGTACAATAGGTTCTAAGGTCGGGTAGTGAGAGGCCTCCCAGTCTGTTCTTCTTCTTCAGTAGTGCTTTACTTATTCAGGGCTTCTTCCCTTTCCAAAAAAAGTTGGTGATTTGTTTCTCCATCTTATTAAAAAATGTCACTGGAATTTGTATTGGGATTGCATTATGTGGCGGAGTAAAGAGATGTCTCCTCGTCTCTCTCTGAGAACTAAGGCCTGGATGACATTTTTTATGGAGCATTGAATACCTGAGAAGCCTTGGGACCTAACATATTAGACTGGGCAGCAGTATCAGACTAAGTTTCTCCTCTCAAAAACAACCCAGTGACTGTTTAACCTCTGCTTCTGCTGCTACATTGTAACAGAGAACTGCCGCTTCTGCAAACGGCCAGTAATGGTACCATACTTTCATTATAAGCGGGCAGGTGAAGTCTCCTGTTCCCTACTACCTGTTCAGCCTGTTGGACAGCTTCCAGATCCCAATTCAGCACCTGGACAGCTCCCTGCATAGAAGTGCAGTTTACTTTTACTTTTAAGGTTTACTTTTTTAAGGCTGAGAGTTTTATATTTTCTCTCTGGAAATCTCTCTATTGAAAACCCTCTCACATTTTAAGATTGGCTGACAGCCCCCAGTTTCTCCATAAACAGAGCAGCCTCTTTACTACTCAATAAGCAAAGTCTTCCACCCTTGAGAGTCCACCTGGGGCAAATCACTACAGTGTTATAGTCAGCTGGTGACCAACAATTCTCTTAGATCCATTAGCAGAGAAATCAAATACCATCTAGATGGCACACAGGCAACAGACCATAATTAGTCATTTAAAGAAACAGTCTTCAAAGGCTCCAGAAAATTCCCTAAATAAAGATTCAAAAAATTCAAAAAATTTCTCAGATGAAGAAGCCTTTCTGAATCTAACAGAGATTGAATACAAAAAAAATTATATATAAAACCCTCCTAGAAATTAAACAACATGCAGTAGAACAAAATGAAAAAAATTGGTAAACTATTTGATATTCTAGAACATCAACAATCTGAAATACATCAGATTAATAACAAAATTACAGAATTGGATAATTCTGTCCAAAGCCAAAAGAGTAGTATTGAACAGATGGAAGTTAGAATCAGTGACTTAGGAGACAAAGTAACTAATGCCAACATTTATGAGGTAAAATCAGAGAAAAGAAATAAGAAACATATGGGACTCCATGAAGAGGAATAATTTACATTTAATTGGAGTTCCTGAACAAGGGAAGATTAATGACAACATAGAGAATATTGCTGTAGAGATGCTGACAGAAAACTTTCCTGAGATTATGAACAAAGAAAAACATAGATATCCAAGACGTTTATCAAACACCGCAAAAGTTAGTTCCAAAAAGGAGAATGCCAAGGCATATTATAATTAAACTTAATAAGCTAAAAATACTCTAGGGGTCAGTTCTACCCTTGCTCCTAGGGTCACCATGAGTCGAATCCAATTCGACGGCACTTGACACTTAGCTAATAAGCTAAAACACAAAGAGATGCTTCTGAAGACAGCAAGGCTCAAATCAAAACTAACATTCTGAGGGAAGCCCTGTAGACTTTCTTCTGACTTTTCTGCTGACACAATGCTGGCCAGAAAACAATGGGCAGACACGTTCAAAGTCCTGAATGAGAAAAACTTCCATCCCAGAGTAATCTATCCTGCTAAATTGTCTATCAAATATAATGGTGAAATTAAAACTTTTCAAAATAAAGAGAAATTTAAAGACTTCATAAAAACTAAACCCAAATTACATGAAATATTGAAAGAAGCTCTTCCCTAAATATATGTTTTAGGTGATAATTTAAGGCACTTCGTCCAAATTTCTAATCAGCTAAGGAAGGCACAAAACTTCATCAAACCAAGCCAAAAACTACAATATTATAATGAGGGAATCCATAGTCATATCATGACAACTATAATATCACATTAAATGGGGGATATAGTACAATAGTTACAGTTGTTTTTTGATGCAGCGACAGTTTCTGACTTCTGAAGTAATTAAAATTGATTTCAATAATTATACGTTAAGGGGGATTAGGTATGTAGCCATAGAAGTAATTAACAATAAACCACTTGAAATGAAAAATCACAATACAGGAGTCTCAACAAATATAAAATCAAAATTCATACCATCCATAAAAAAGAATGTCCCAGCACAGATTAATAAGAACAACAGAGAAAACACCAACACGAAAATAAACATATTGCAATGACATCACTAAATGTATATGTATCAATAATCACACTGAACATGAATGGACTGAACACTCCAGTAAAGAGATGGCAAGTGATATCATGGATCAAAAGACATGACCCATCTATACGTTGCTTACAAGAAACACATCTTAGACTTAAGGATAAGAACAATTGAGAATTAAAGGTTGGAATAATACATATCAAGCTAATAATACATGAAAAAGAGCAGGTGTGGCAATATTAATCTCAGATAAAATAGATTTTAATGTAAAGTCCACTATTATGGACAAGGATGGTCACTATTTATTGCTGAAAGGTTCAGTACTCAAGCAAGACTTAACAATATTAAATATTTATGCACCCAATACCAAAGCACCTAAATACATTGAACAAATACTGACAATATTGAAAAAATGAGATTGATCATTCCACAATAATAGTTGGGGACTTTAACACTCCCCTTTCAATTAAGGATAGATCATCCAGGAAAAAGCTCAGTAAAGATACAGAAGATCTTATTACAACAACCAACTTGATGTTATTGACATATACAACAGATAAATATACCTTCTTCTCCAAAGCACATGGAACATTCTGCAGAATAGACCATATGTTAGGTCATGAAACAATTCTCCAAAAAATCAAAAACATTGATTTATTGCAACGTACCTTCTCAGACCACAGAGCTATAAAAGTTGAAATCACTAACAGAAAAATCATAGGTAAAAATTCCAACTTGTGGAAACTGAACAACACTTTACTCATAAAGCCTTGGGTTATAAAAGAAATTAAAGACACATTAAAGAAATTTATGGATTCAAATGAGAATGAAAACACATCCTACCAGAATTTATGGGATACAGCAAAAGCAGTGCTCAAAGATCAGTTTATCTCTATAAATGCACACTTCCGGAAAGAAGAAAGAACACAAATTAAAGAATTAACCTCACAGCTTGAACAAGTAGAAAGAGAGCAACAAAGAAACCCCTCAGGCACCAGAATAAAACAGATTATAAAAATTAGAGCAGAAGTAAATGAATTAGAGAATAGAAAAACGATTGAAAAAATTAACAAAACCAAAAGTTGGTTCTTCAAAAACATCAACAAAATTGATAAACCATTGGCTAAACTTACAAAAGAAAAACAACAGAAGATACAAATAACCTGATTAAGAAATGAGTTGGGAGATATTACAACAGACCCATCTGAAATAAAATATATCATAACAGAATACTATGAAAAGCTATACTCTGACAGGTTTGAAAACCTGGGGGAAATAGACAAATTTCTAGATTCATATGACTCTCCAAGACTATCACAAGGAGAAATAGATCAACTTAATAAATCTATCACAAAGGAAGAGATTGAGGAAGTCATCAAAAATCTACCAACCAAAAAAAGTCCTGGCCCAGACGGCTTCACCGGAGAATTCTACCAAACTTTTAGAGAAGAATTAACTCCAATACTCATGAGGCTATTTCACACCATAGAAAGAGATGAAATACTTCCAAATTCCTTCTATGAAGCCAGCATAACCTTGATACCAAAACCAGGGAAAGATCCCACAAAAAAAAAGAACATTACAGACCAATATCACTGATGAATCTAGATGCAAAAATCTTCAACAAAATTCTAGCCAATAGAATTCAGCAGCATATAAAAACAATCACTCATCATGATCAAGTTGGTTTTATTCCAGAGATGCAAGGCTGGTTCAACATCAGAAAAACAATTAATGTAATCAACCATATTAATAACACAAAAGATAAAAATTACCTGATTTTATCAATTGATGCATTTCTGCATTTGACAAAGTTCAACATTCATTCATGCTTAAAACTCTCAGAAAAATAGGAATAAAAGGGAAATTCCTCTATATAATCAATAGCATCCATGCAAAGCCAACTGCTTTCATCATCCCGAATGGTGAAGGACTGAAAGAATTCCCTTTGAGAATGGGAACTAGACAAGGATGTCTGCTCTCACCACTTCTATTCAACATTGTCCTAGAAGTTCTAGCCAGAACAATTAGACAAGACAAAGAAATAAAATGCATCCATATTGGCACTGAAGAAGTAAAGATTTCCCTCTTTGCAGATGATGATTGTTTATACAGAGAATCCAAAGAAATCCGTAAGTAAACTACTAGAGCTAATAGAAGAATTCACCGAAATATTGGGATACAAGATAAACGTAACTAAATCAGTAGGATTCCTTTATACCAACAATGAAATTATTAATGAAGAAATCACCAAATCAATTCCATTTACTATAGCCCCCAAGAAGATAAAATACCTAGGAATAAATCTAACTTGAGAAATAAGAGATCTTTACAGAGAAAACTAGAAGACATTGCTACAAGAAACTAGGAGGGACTTACATAAGTGGAATAATTTGCCCTGCTCATGGATAGGAAGACTCAATATTGTGAAAATGTCTATTTTGCCCAAAGCACTCTACTTATATAATGCAATCCCAATACAAATTCCAACACCATTTTTTAATAAGATGGAGAAACAAATTATCAGCTTTATTTGGAAAGGGAAGAAATCCAGAATAAGTAAAGCACTACTGAAAAAGAAGAACACGCTGGGAGACCTCTCACTACCTGACTTTAAAACCTATTACACTGCCACAGTAGTCAAAACAGCCCAGTATTGGTACAAAAAGAGACATATAGACCAATGGAACAAAGTAGAGACCCCAGAGATGCCACCATCCTCTTATGAATAGCTGATATTTGACAAAGGTCCTAAGATTTTGAACTGGGGTAAGAACAGTCTCTTTAACAAATGGTGCTGGCATAATTGGATATCCATCTGCAAAAAATTGAAACAAGACCCATATCTCACACCTTATACAAAAATCAACTCAAATTGAATAAAAGACCTGAATATAAAAGCTAAAACGATAAAGATCATCCAGGATAAGATTGGGTCAACAATGGATGTTTTAATATGCAGTATAGACAGACTTCAAAATCTGACAAACAAAACACATCCATCAGAAGAGAAAACAGATAAATTGGAATTAATAAGAATCAAACACTTCTGCTCACCCAAAGACTTCATCAAAAGAATTAAAAGACCACCTACAGAATGGGAAAAAAATATTTGGCAACTCTGTGTCAGACCGACACCTGATCTCCATAACCTATAAGGTTCTACAAAATATTAATAAGAAAGAGACAAATCATCCAATTAAGTGATGGGCAAAGGAGATGGACAGACACTTCTCTAAAGAGGAGATCCAGGCAATCAAAAAACACATGCAGACATGTTCACGATCATTAATTATTAAAGAAATTCAAATCAAAACAACAATGAGATACCACCTCACCCCAACAAGAGTGGCCATGATCCAGAAAACTCAAAACAATAAATGTTGGAGAGGCTGTGGAGAGATTGGAACTTTCCTTCACTGTTGGTAGGATTGCAGAACGGTGCAACCTCTTTGGAAAGCAGTTTGGTGTTACCTTAAAATAATGGATATAGATATACCACTTGACCCAGTTATTCCTCTGCTTGGAATATATCCTACAAAATCAAGGCCATTCACACCAACTGCTACATGCACACGAATGTTCATTGCAGCACAGTCCACGATAGCAAAATGTTGGAATCAACCCAGATGCCCAACAACAGAAGAATGGATAGGTAAACTTTGGTATATATACTCCATGGAGTACTATGCATTGATAAAGATCAATGATGATAGCAGGAAACATCTCTCAATTTGGTCTCAACTGTAGGACACTATATTGAGTGAAACTAATCAGTGACAGAAGGACAATTATTACGATAAAAACTTAAAAGTGTACCCATACATAATAGAAAAGACTCTTTGATGGCTGCAAGGGTGGGGAAGATGGGAGGGTGGGAAGGCAAGGGTGAGGGTTTAGATTAGATAATTGTTAGAAATTTGGTAGGGTGAAATTGGTGACAATTCACATTAGTAAGAAGATCAATATTAATGGGACTTTGACACAACTTGTGTACTCCTCCTCTCTTAACCCAATATTGTAAGCACAGAGTATGTGCACTTTCATTTTTTTATTTAATAAAATTAAAAAAAAAACAATAAAAAATATTTTAAAAAAGACGAAGGGAGATGGTACACGTGGCTAGGTGGTCAGGAGATACAGAATTAAGGAATGTAGAGAGACAAGAAATTCAGGAAAAAAAATATCCAGAGGGAGCCCACCAACATGATAGCAAGGACTGGGGAAGCCATGTGCCAATTGCTCCTCAGGCAAGTGGTATGTCACAGCCTATCAAAAAATAGGCAGAGACAGTACATGCAGCCAAGTGACTGAGAGAAAGCAAAAGAAGGAGCAGAGAGAGAGAAAAGAAATCGAGGGTAAAATACCCCAGGGAGCCCAACATCTTAAATGAGAAGATAGGTAGACTTGCTCCAGTAAATATCAAGATTTATTTTAAAACTACAGTAATTAAGTTGTATGACATTGAAGTGCAGAGCACTCAGATAAATTCACACATAAAAACAGAAATAAAAACCAGACTCCTAGCCATGGAGTAGATTTCCAATCATAGCAACCTTATAGGACAGAATGGAATTGATCCATAGTGTTTCCAAGGCTATAATTTCTTTACAGAAACACTGTTAACACTTTTATCCCGGAGAGTAGCTGGTGAGTTTGAACTGCTAGCTTTTCAAAGTAGCAGCTGAGGGTTTAGTCACTGTATCACCAGAGCTATTCTAGGAAACAGGTAATTTATTGTCTTAATTTATGAAAATTAATCCCTTTTAGTGGCAGAAACTGTTAACATGCTCAGCTAGTAACCAAGGAGTTGGAGGTTTAAGTCTACTTAGAGCCGTCTTGGAACAAAGGCCTAATGATCTACTTCCGACAAAGAAAAATGAAACAGCCACTGAAACCCTCTGTTGGCATAAACTCCATGGCAAGTGGTTGATTATTTTATAAAACTGTGAAATCTAAGCTTGGTAAAATCAAATAATTCATCTAACAGTTACAGTTATTAATGTCAAGTCAATCTTGACTTTTTTTTTTTTTTTTTTTTGATTCCTTGAACATACACATCTGCCAGGCTATTTTTTTGTTGTTATACCCAACTTCCCTCTCTTTATGTTTTGAATTTCAGATTAAAGCTCTTTATCCAACATGTTCTCCCTGAACTTCTGGAATGTTGAGTCTCTCTGCTCTGTACTTCCTGTTTCCTTTGCAAACTGTCTTTATATACTCTTATGACCAAATGATCTCCAAACCCCTTCAAGCTCTAAAAATGACTGTGATTTAATGAAGTTTAGATCACTTTGTTACTATGAGAAGTTAGAAACACATTGTTAAGTTTTCTTTTAAAACTTCCACAAGCTTTTTGGTAATTCAGTGACGCTTGCTTACAATTTTATTTATTCTTAGAGATGCTGCTTGTGCAATTATGTTCTAAAAAAAAATTCATCATTCTGATGATATGATTAAACATCTGGAAAACCAAATAAAAGCATCTTTTGAGTATTCTGCTCCAAAAAGAATAACACGCCAACTGGCAATAACAGTATGTCACTTCCTCAAGTTGTACCATGCCAAGCCAGCCAAGTGCCGTCGAGTCGGATCCGACTCGAGCATGGAGGTTTATTTTTCTTGACCCAAATAGATTTGACTAACATTTCCATAAGAAAGTTAAATAGCCAGTGAGATCTTGTCTCAGGACTATTAAAAGCAGCATTATTCAACCTTAACAGATGTATAGTCTGGGGGATATTCTAAAACCATTTCAGGACCATTTAGCGGACAAAATTATAAAGATTAGGAGTTATTAGAGCTACTATCAGAGCCATAGTTAGACTGATGCATCTTTATTAAGGACAATATACACATAAAAATGGGCTTAATTTTCCTACTAAAGACCACAGTTGATGGTCCAACAGCCTGGGGAATCCCCTGGGAGCATGGGCCCTAGACCTGCTGCTGCCCCATCCAGAAAACACTGCTGAGGTCAGCTCTTTGGACAAAAATGTACTAGACTCAGGAACACTATGTGACCATACGATGTGTGTAGTTTATTGTTCTATGCGTTTATAGGATACTGTGCTACTGGTCTCTTTCTAGATGGGAGTGAAGAAGGTAGAGAGGAGGGGACAGGAGCTTGTTCAGAGGATACGACAAGTATAGAATGTAAAGGAAGAGTGTGCCACCACAGGGCAAGGAAACCAGAAGGATTAAACAGTCCAAGTGTAATTAACCAAGAAAGTTTTCATGGACATCAGGTGTTGAAATGTGTAAAAGTCACAGATAGAGCCCCAGGCATTGCGTTGTGCCTCTTGTGTTTGCTTCTTCTAGTGAGTTCACTTTATTCTTCTACCACAGACAGGTTTCCTCCACATGATAAAAAGATGGGCATGTAAAACTGATTTGGGTTGTACACTTTCACGTAATCAAAATTTTTAAAAATGGGCTTAATCTGATAATTTTTTTTCACTGAGAAAATTACTAAGAAGAAAAAGGAAAGAGTACAGGCATAGTATCTAGAAATAATAAAATATGTCTGGGGAAAAATACAGTTGGGGAGGGAGATAAAAGAGAATTACATTACAGACACAGTGCCTTAGTATGTTTCTTTGGCGTGGATCATACGTCCATTATACGACCTATTTGACACTGAGGTCTCGGACAGCTTTTTGATAATATGCCACAGATTGATTTGATGTATATTTTGTTTTTGGTCAAAAGCAAAAACAAAAAATGTAGGTTAAATAAACTGTGACTATACTGATAAAGGAGGAAGGCAAAAAAGAAAAAGAAAAGAAAGAAAGAGGGTAGACGAAGACTATTAGAGGTTTTAAATGTAAAAGGTTTTATTTAGTTTAAATTATGCCGTAAAAGGAGATCAGGGAAAGAGACAAAGATAGAGAAAAAGTTTATTTGCGACCCTGGCGCCTTTACAGAGTTCTCGGGAGGGATTCTGCAAAACCGCGCGTTGGCTGGGGAGTCGGGGATTTACAAAGGGTGGAAGCAGACCTTGTTGAGGACAGTTACTTGTTGGTAAGTAACCAATGGGGTTGCGGACGATTAGGAACTTTCGCAGTGTCGTTTCAGTGGGGTGAGATGAGGAGAGGGCTAGTAGAGCCTTTGGGGCAGAAACAGCAGTCAGTCTCATTTGAATGAGACAGAAATAACCAGGGACTCTCCAGGGGTGGTCCAGGCGGGGAATAGCTGGCTTGGGCCAGCTGGGGGAGGGGGTTTGGGATTTTAGCCTAACAAAGACCACAGGGGAATACAACATTTTAAAATCATGGAGTTCAGATTGTTCTCCAAGTATGAGATTTTCCTTTAATCAAGTGCACTGAAATTGCATTAATTAAGGTTGTTAGGGTTGCAAGTAGAAGCCGAAGTTTCCATCTATATGGGATCTAAGTGACAATAGCAGCTCAAAAAATTAGATAGCAACCTAGAGTGCAGTGAGTCTACACTAATGAAGGAGGAACTACTCAAAAAAGGAGGGTGAGAATGGTTGTACAACTCGAGGAATGTCATCAGTGTCACTGAATTATACATGGAGAAACTACTGAATTGCTGTCTTGCTGTGTATATTCTCAACAACAGTATAAAATTAAACAAGAAAAAAACAGCCCAAGTTTAATTAGCTAAGAAAGTTTTCATGGACATCAGGTGTAGAAATGTGTATGAGTCACAGATAGAGCCTCAGGCATTGCACTGTGCCTCTTGTGTCTGCTTCTTCTAGCAAGCACACTTCACTCTTCTACCACAGATGGGGTTCCTGCATGTGATAAAAAGCAAGACCTCTAATGCAGCCCAAACTTTGCAGCTTATGAACTTGTTCACCAAAACAAACATCTTTGATATGTTCCCTGGTCCCAAGTCTGAGAATTAACGGGAAGAAGATACAGTGTGGACCAGGTAGCCACATCTGGACCTATCCTTTTTGACTGTGTAAGAAAATAGAAGCTTCAGTGACAGGAAGATTGAGGGGATAGGAGAACTGGTCTGGACAGCTCAAGTAGTGGCTATTTACCATGCCGTGGCCCCGTGGTTAAGTACTTGGCCATTAATTCAAAGGTTGGTGGTTCAAATCCACCAGCCACTTGGTAGGAGAATGATGTGGCAGTCTGCTTTCATAACACTGCAGTTTGGGAAACCCTGTGGAAGTGTCATGTATCATCGCTGTGAGTCGTAATCAACTTGAAAAGCAATGGATCTGGGTTCTATTCCATTAAGGAGTGACAATGTTGCAACAGTTTAATGCTTGGCTACTAACTGATAGGTTGGTGGTTTGAACCCACCCAGAAGCTCTTCAGGAGAAAGACCTGAATATCTGCTACCATATAGACTACAGCATAGGAAACCCTATGGAACAGTTCTACTCTGTCTCGTCGGGTTGCTGTCTCAAAGAGTTGATTCAAAGACACTCAACAATACCACTATGTCAGTACATGTGAGAAGCCATAGCAGTATTTATGAAAATGACAGAAAAATCCACCAACAATAAAATAAACATGTCAACCTTGCTAAAAAATAAAATAAACTATGTGTATCACAGTGCCCTATAGAGATCCTATGCTGGACAAGTGAAAATAGTTACTTGCATTTATATATTGGTTTCTACACCTTATTAAGCATGCTGCCATTTCAACAAATACAGAAAACTTTATTACAAACTCAGAGAAGATTAACTAAGTTAGAAATTATAGATAAAGAAACTGAGGCACAGACAAGTGACATACTTACAAACAGGGAACAGACTCAGAATAGGATCCTTTTGTGTCCAAATCTTGAACGCTGGTACACGAGACACAATGCTGGGTAGATCCAGCTCTTTAGAGATCAACTTCAAATGTGTGTTGGTTTTTTTCTACTTACAATGCATAGGTAATTCTTTATAACAACCAAAGTGCTAATACTGTTCACTATTAGCAAAACAATATCTCCCTCGTTTTAGCTAGATTGATAGTTTTCCAGAACAAATTCCGTTCCCTTCTCCATTATGTTATGATGAATTACTTCAAATACTCTTTGCATAAACACATCAAGAGCCAATTTGGCTGGTGAGGTGAATTTTTAGACTGATAGGAACAGAAACACCTGCTCTATTCCTTTCTAATGGATCCTAAATTAAGACTGTGGGAAACTTGCCTTAGATGAAATTAGACCTGGAGAAATGCTCAAACCCAACCAATCCAACTGGGAGGACTTTCAACTGGTAACAAATGAAAGTAATATTTTGCTTCTGGGAGGAGGTGGACATCTTAACAGTGCAACAAGCGTCTGTAGAAATGTGCTAGGATTCCATCATAGTGTCCATTAAAAATATGCTTCACATTTTAGGGTGGCATCCATGGGTTGCAGGTGAAGTTACTGAATAATGCAAACACTTCTATCAAGAAATAAATTTATTCCATATTTAAAGAATTCCAAGGTTTTCAAGCAAAATACATAGGTACTTTGTAAAAGCACATTTATTTTATTCATACAATTTTTCAAGTAATACAAAAATTACCCATTTATTGAAAGAGATAACCAGGTGACAAATTATTTAGAATTTTATTTCAAGAGTGATTAATACAGAAATGCAATGCTTCAGTTTGCAGGTTTAAATTTAAGGATACAAAAATTCTTGTTTTTTCTAACTAAACAACTGCTCAGTGACTTGATGTTTAGGGTGATTATGAATGGTTATCATAAACACTTAAAGGAACATTTTGAGGACAGAACTAAGGACAGATATGTTACTTGAGGTCTTCTCCAGTTTCTCCTCCTCCTTTTCCTTCTACTTGAAAAAATACATGTTGAAGTTGCACACCAAACCGAATCCACTGTCATGGAGTTGATTCTGACTAATAGCATCTCTATACAAAAGAAGAAGGAAAAAAAGTCACTGCCATCAAATCAGTTCCATCTCATAGTGAACCTATAGGACAGAGTAGAATCTCCACGGAGTTTCCAAGAAGTACCTGGTGGGTGTGTAGAGTATAATTGCCTGTAAGATTTCCAAGGCTGAAATTTCTCTTTTTTTTTTCTTTTTTAATGTCATTGTGCTTTAAGTGACAGTTTATAATCCAAGTCAATTTGTCATACAAAACTCTGTACCCACACTGCTATGCAATTCTAACTGCTCGCCCAGCCTGGTGATAGCACAGTCCTACATTCCTCGCTTCCTGTAAACATTCAACCAACTCCTGTCCCCCTCAACCCTTTTATCTCATCTATGAACAAGAGCTGCTCAGGCAACCTCGTGTATATATTTAAGAAGCACATTCTTTGCCAGCATCACTCTGTGTCTTATAGTCCAGTCCAATCTTTCTAAGAGTTGCTTTTGGTACAGTTTTAAGCTCTGTGCTAGCACAGAGTTTAGGGTAGCCATGTCCTCAGGGAATCCTTCATTCTGACAGACCACCAAGTGTGGTCCTTTAATAGAAGTCTAGTTCTGCACACCTGTTTTCTCCCTGCTACATTAGGGAGTTCACATTGTATTTCCTGTCAGGACAGTCATTGGTGGTGACTGGGCACCATCTGGTTCTTCTGTTCCCACCCTGATGTAGTCTCAGATCCCATGACACCTTCTGTTTCCTTCGCTCATATTTTTCTTGTGTTTTTGGTGTCCTTCATGCTTTTCTGGACTGCAGGTGGACCAGGACCATTGATGCTATTTACATGGCAGCTTGCTAGCTTTTAAGACCCCAGACAACCCTCACCAAAGTAGTATGTGGACCATTTTCTTATTAAAAAAGAAAACTTATTTATGCCTATTAGTCCAGATAGCCCCAGAAACCAGGGTCCACAGACCTCCACCTCTGCTACTCTGTACTTCAAAATGTTGGTTTATATTTAAGAAAACTCTTGGCTTTTGTTGTATTCTGGCTGTGCTAATCTCCCTTCTACTGAGTGCTGTCACTCACTTTCCCTAATCCAATTCCTATCTACTATCTAATCTATGAAAACCCTGGTGGCATAGTGGTTAAATGCTAGAGCTGTTAACCAAAAGGCTGGCAATTCAAATTCACCAGGCACTCCTTGAAAACTCTGTGGGGGCAGTTCTACTCTATGAATACCCCTCTTTCCCTCCTTCCTTTTTAAGCATCAAAGAGTATTTTCTTGTGTTTAAACTTTTTCTTAAGTTTTTATAATAATGGTCTCATGCAATATTTGTCCTTCTGCAATTTACTAATTTTACTCAGCATAATGTCTTCTAGATGACTCCATGTTATGAGATGTTTTCTAAGATCACTGCTCTTTATCATTGCAGAGTATTCCATTGTGTGACTATACCATAGTTTGTTTATTCACTCATCTATTAATCGGCACCTAGGTTGATTGCATCTTTTTTCCACTGTGCACAGTGCCAAAACGAACATTGGTGTGCATGTATCTTTTTACGTGACAGCCTTTATTTCTCTAGGATATATTCCAAAGAGTGGGATTGCTGAATCATATGATATTTCTGTTTCTAGCTTTTTAAGAAGTGCCCAAAACAATTTCTGAAGTCATTGTACTATTTTACATTCCATCCAGCAGTGCAGAAAAGTTCTGATCTCTCCACAGTCTCTCCAACATTTACTAATTTGTGTCTTTTGCATTAATGCCAACCGTGTCAGGGTGAGATGGTATGCCTTTGTGGTTTTTATTTGGATGTTTCTAATGGCTAATAATCATGAGCATTTCCTTGCATATCTGTTAGCCATCTGGATGTCTTTTTTGGTGAAGTGCTTGTTCATATCCTTCACCCATTGTTCAAACACATTATTTGTCTTTTTCTTGTTGAGATTTTGTAGTACTTTGTAGATCATGGAGACTAGACACCAACTAGATTCATGGTAGCCAAAAATTCTTTTCCAGTCTGCAAGTAGTCTTTTTACTCTTTTTGTGGTCTTTGGATGAGCATAAGTGTTTGATTTTTAGGAATTTCCAGTTATCTATTTTCTCTTCTGGTGCTTGTGCATCGTTGGTAATATACTGTAGTTTATACATGCTGTGTATTAGGGCTTGCAGAATTGTCAGTATTATTCCTTCCATGATCTCTGTCATTGTAGGTTTTATATTTAGGTTTTTGATCGATTTTGAACTAGCTTTTGTGCATGGTAAGAGACGTGGGTCTTGTTTCATTTTTTTGCAGATGGATATCCAGTTTTGCTAGCACCATTTGTTTTTTCCCCAGTTCACAACTTTGGGCCTTTGTCAAATATTAACTGCTCGTAGAAGGATGGTGTTACATCTGGATTCTGAATACTGCTCCATTGGTTTATATATCTGCTTCTGTGTCAGCACCAGGCTGCTTTGACTACCATGACAGTGTAATAGGTTCTCAAGTCAGGTTATATGAGTACTCTCACTTTGATCTTCTCCAGTAATATGTTACTTATCTAGGGCTTCTTCGTTTTCCTTATGAAGTTGGTGATTTGTTTCTACATTTCATTAAAAAAAGAAAAAAAAAAGCCATTGGAATTTGTATTGGGATTGCATTGGGTAGAATACACATTTTCGCAATGTTAAGTCTTCCAGTCTATGAGCAAGGCAGGTTTCTCCACTTACATAGGTCTCTTTGGGTTTCTTGCAGTAGAGTTTTGAAATTTTCTTGTACAGGTCATTTACATCACTGGTTAGATTTCTTCTTAGGTATTTTATCTTCTTATGGGAGATTAAAAATGGCATTGGTAATTTCTACTTTTGATGGTATCTTTGTTATTGTAAAGGAACTCAACTGATTAACGTATGTTTATTTTACAATCTGATACTTTGCCGAAATCTTCTAATAGTTCCAGTAGGTTTTTGTGTATTCTTTAGGGTGTTCTGTGTATACTATCAAGTACTTTTACTTCTTCCTTACCAATTAGGATGCTCTTTATTTCTCTATTTTGCCTGATTGCTCTGGCTGGAACCTCCAGTACAATGTTCACTAAAAGTAGTGACAGTAGGCATGCTTGTCTTGTTCCCATTCTCAAGGGCAATGCTTTCAGACTCTCTCCATTCGGGATGATGTTGACTGTTGGTCTTGCATCCATGTCCCTTATTATATTGAGGACATCTGTTCCCATTTAGCTAAGAATTTTTAACATGAACGAGTGTCACAGCTTGTGACATTAATTGGTAAAACCAAGTGCTTCTTGTATTTTGTTTTATTTATGTGGCTGATTTTATTAATTGTTTTTCTACTGTTGAACAATCCCTGCATTAGTAGTATGAATCCCCATTGGTCACTGTGTATTTTTTTTATATGTTGTTGAATTCTATTGGCTATAAATTTGTTGAAGATTGTTGCATCTATGTTTATGAAAGATAATCATCTGAAATTTTCCTTTTTTGTGCTGTGACAGATTTTGATATCAGTGTTATGCTGGCCTCTTAAAATGAATTTGGAAGTATTCCATCCTTTTCTGTACTCTGGCATACCTTCAGTAATTGTGGTGTTAACTCTTCTTTGAGAGTATGGTAGAATTCTCCAGTGAAACCAGCAGGGCCAGGGATTGTTTTATTTGGGAGTTTTTTAATTACTTTTTAAATCTCTTCTTTTGTGATGTGTTTGTTCAGTTGTTCTACTTCTGTTTGTGCTAGCTTTGGGTAGGTACTGTGTTTCTAGAAATTCGTCCATTTTCTCTAGGTTTTTGGACTTATTAGGGTACAGATTTTCCTAATATTCTGTTTTGATTCTTTTAATTTCAGTGAGGTCTGTTGTAATATTGCCCATCTCATTTTTTATTTGAGTTATTTGCTTCCTCTCTTATTTTCCTTTTGTCAGTTTGGCCAATGGTTTGTCAATTTTATTGATCTTTTCAAAAAACCAGCTTTGGATATTGTTAACTCTTTCAATCATCTTTCTATTTTCTGATTCAATTAGTTCTGTTCTAATTTTTATTATTTGTGTTCTTCTGATGCCCCAGGCTTTTTGTTTGTTTGTTTGCTTGTTTTTTCCTGTTCTCTTTTCGCTTGTTCAAGTTGTAGGGTTAATTCTTTGATTTGGGCCTTCTCTTAATTTTGGATGTGTGTATTTACTGAGATGAATTGACCTCTGAACACTACTTTTGGGGTGTCCCATAGGTTCTGGTATTCCATCCTTGATTTCATCTATAACCCAATTGTTTTTTAATAAGTTATTGCTCTGTTTCCATGTTTTATTTTTTCTCCTTTTTTTCTTTCATTGATTTCTACTTTTATGGCTTTATGATCTGAAAAGATGCTTTGTAATATTTCAGCCAAGCCAAATGCCATCAATACTTCGAATTTAATTAAGGATTGCCTTGTGGCATAATAAATAGCCAATTCTGAAGAATATCACATAAGCATTGGAAAAGAAAGTATACTTCACTGTTGTTGGGTGGAGTGTTCTGTATATGTTTTTGAGGTCAAGTTTGTTGATTGTGGCCCTTAGATCTGTGTCTTTATTGAGCTTTTTTCTAGATGTTCTCTCCTTCACTGACAGCGGTATGTCGAAGTCTCCCACTATTATTGTGGAGCTGTCTATTCATTTTCAATTCAGTTAATGTTTGTCTTATGTATTTTGGAGCTCTGTCATTGTGTGTGTAGATATTTCATATGGTTATAGCCTAATGGAATATTGACCGTTTAATCATTATGTAATGGTCTTATCCAGTGTGGTGGGTTTTACTTTAAAATGTATTTTAATCAGAGACTAATGTAGGCACTTCTGTTCTTTTTTGAATGCTGTTGTCTTGACATATTTGTTTCCATTCTTTGAGTTTTAGTTTGTTTGTGTTTTTAAATCTAGGATGTGTCACCTGTAGGCACCAGGTAGATGGGTCATGTTTTTCTTACGCAGTCTGCCACTCACCATCTCTCTATTGTTGCATTTAAGCCAGTTACATTCAGTGTGATTACTGATATGTATGACCTTAATACTGTCATTTTGAAGTCTTTTTATGTGTGTTGTAGATAATTCCTTAGTTATACTGAATTTTCTGTTCTGAATTTACTTCTTTGTGTGGTTTCTTTTCATCTTTTTTACTGTTGTTGGATTTCTACTTGCTGAGACTTCGTGTTTTTCTTGTTTTTTATTTTGATGTACAGGAATGATAGTTTCCTTTGTGGTTACCTTAATATGTACTTCTATTTTTCTGAATTTAAACCGGTTTTTAATTTCTTTGTATTGCCTTGACTTCTTCTCCCTATGAAAGATTTATGACTACATTTTCTTTTGAGTCCCTCTTTCTTGTTATGTTTACTTAATGACATCTTTGTTTCTCTATTTTAAGTGTTTTGCCTATCATTTACTTTTTTTATTCCCCTGTTTAGGTCGATATCCAGTTTCTCCGCATTTTGTTCTGGTTGTTATATGGTGTTACTGATTTTCTACCCAATAGATTCCCTTTTCAATTTCCTGTAATTTGGGTTTAGTTTGTGCAAATTCCCTAAATTTCTGTTTATGTGGAAATGTTCTAATTTTGCCATAGTATTTGAGAGACAATTTTGTTGGATATATAATTCTTGGCTGGCAATTATTTTCCTTCAAGGCTTCATATATGACTCCATTGCCTTCTTGTCAGCATGGTCTTCAACAGGTAGTCCTAGCTTAATCTTAGTGATTCCCTTTTATAGATCATTTTTTTTTATACCTAACCACTTCTAAAAGTATATCCTTATCTTTAGTTTTGACAAGTGTAGTTGTAATATGCTTTGATGTCATTCTTTTGGGATCTACCTTGTGTGGAGTTTAATGAGCATCTTGGATAGATATCATTTCATCTTTCATGATATCAGGGAAGTTTTTTGTCAGCAAATCATCAACAATTCTCTCTGTTTTTTCAGTTAACATTCCCTTTCTCATATTCCAGTCACTCATAAATTACTCTTCTTCACTGAGTCCCACATAATTCTTAGTGTCTCTTGATTTTAATTCTTTAATCTGACTTTTGCCCAAGTATATTTTGGCGTAACATGCCCTATCTTTGATCTCACTAATTCTGCCTTCCATTGCTTCAATTCTGCTCCATTGACTTTCTATTGAGTTGTTTAATATTGTAATATTATTATTAATTTTCTGAATTTCTGACTCTTATCTGTCTGTGCTTTCTTGCAGCTTGTTGACTTTGTCGTTATGTGGTGCTGCATTTTGCCTCACCTCCTTTATCTTTTGAACAGTTCTAAACATTAATCTTTTATGTTCTATCTCTGATAATTCCAGGAAGCTCCATTCCTCTAGAAAACTTAATTCTCTGTTTTGGGAGCCTTTTGAAGAAATTATGATGTGCTATTTTAAGTGACTGGAAATTGTTATCTGTAGCCATCTGTAAATTGTATTTATTTTATGTTATAGCTGCTTGTTTTGAAATGTCTTAACTGGCTTGTTGTGTGTGATGGTTTGGTTATTGTTGTCTTTGGTGTTCTGATATCCTTTCATCAGGTGGTTAGTGCTGTTACCAGACATGAGAGCCCAAAAGTTGGTTTACTTTTCTTACATGGATTCAGCTCAAGTGTCCAGGTAGTCAGTTACCAAGTGTGTGGTGCAGACTCTTGCCAACTGTCCTAGATGGGCAGAGGTGATAGGAATAGACAATGATGTCTGGCTGCAGCCTCTGAGAAAGGCAGGGGGCTAACAGCCATCCCGAAGTGTCTGTGAGAATGGCGTATCCCTTTATGTCTGAATCTAGGAGAAGGGACAGTTTATTCTCTTATTTTCCAGGTTAGGGGAGTCAGCAGAATTTTATTTTCACCTCTTTGCCCCCCAGTTTGTTAAATTGTTCACCCTCTGAGTTTTAGAGAATGGCTCAAGACAGGTTTGAGTAGTCCTACTTGCAGCTCAGTTAATGGTGTCAGACTGCAGAGGTGGTCACAGTGTAGAAAAGGGGGGCATTGCTTGGAGAAGGAAGAGAGACCTGTGCCAAAGAAGAGACTTAGATCCATGCACACAGTACCTTGCCAGCCAAGTGCATGCAAAGATTTAGCTTTCAACTATCTGGTGCTGTTTTCCATTGGTTCCAAAGGTGTAAGTGAACCACCACCCTAGGAAATTTTAGCTACTGAAGAAGATTCAGACCAATATCTACTGCTTGGCTCACCATGATGGCCACATCTGTTTTCTGGCAGATCAGGTCCGTGGAATTCTCTGTACTTCTAATGCTCCTTGCCCTTCCCCATTGCTCAGTCGTTTCTCAGCTTTCCCTTTGATGTTCAGGTGCCCTAAGATGTCATAGGTAGTGGATTAATTTGTCCTTTGGGATCTTATTGTTAGAGGGGTCACAAGAAGTGTCTGTCTACTCTGCCATCTTGGCTTCACCTCCCAAGGCTGAAATCTTTATGAGAACAGACTGCCACGTCTTTCTCCTACAGAGCAGCTGGTGGGTTGGAACTGCTTGCCTTTAGGTTAGCAGTTAAGTGCTTAACCACTACATTACTGGATGCCTTATACTGATGTTTCTAAGTTGAAATGCAAGACTATAACTTTACAGTTGCTTGCTACACTGTCACCATCTTTCTCCCTGGAGAAAATAGTTCTTTGGGTGCCTTTTGCTTCAGGATGAACCCCATGGAATTTTGATGAATAATAATTCTGTCTTTATCTTGTTGCACTCACATGTGTTGTTTAATGCCTTGTCTGTACAAGTCTTGATTCTCCTGAAACAGTATGAAAATCCTCTACAAACCAAGACTGTCAGTTTTACTTAAATAGAAAAAAAAATTATCAGTGTTTAAACGTTAAACCAAGTGTAGAATAAACTAAAAAATGACAACTAAACCCATTGCTATCAAGAGGGTTTCTACTCAAAGGCCCTATAGAATAGAGTAGAACTGCCCCATAGGGTTTCCAAGGCTGTAAGTCTCTACAAAAGCAGACTCTCACATCTTCTTCTCATAGAGTAGGCTGGTGGGCTTGAACCACTGACTTTTCAGTGAATAGCTGAGTGCGTAGCCGTTATATCATCATGGCTCATTAATATAGAGCGGAGACATGAAAAGCTTTTATCTTTTACACACAAAAATTTATATCACCACTCAACAATGTCTTTCAAACTCCTTTTTTGTGTTTGCTTTACATTTCTACCCCTTTATCCACATCAGCCTTGTCTGACATAAAGGAAATATATTAACTCTGTCATATGTATTTTTCTAGTTTTTCTCGGTGCTCATAAATTGCCACATACAACACAACTTGTAACAGCTGAAACTTGTGTAAGACAGAAACGCTTCAGAGAATGAAAGCTTCAACGCTTTCCACTAATATAGAGAGATACAAAAATGGTAAACTGTACCCTGTCACAGGCAAAAAACTTGCAAGACCAGAAAATATCAGACAGCTCAATTAAATTCTGACTTTCACCATGTACATACAGATATACAATTAAAAAGGAAATATATTAAGAGGAGCATTCTTTGTTTTACAAAGCTGGAATTGTATTACACATAATTTTCTGCATCTTGATTTTCATATTCAATAACATCTTGTGGAAAAACTTTATGAAGTCAACAGCTATAGCTTTAAATGCCATTCTAACAGGCATAAACAGAATACAAAACATCACTAACAACACATAGCACCAGAAAAGAAAACAGATAACTGGGAACTTCTAAACATCAAACACTTATGGCCATCCAAAGATTGCACCAAAAGAGTAAAAAGACAACCTACAGACTAGAAAAATCAATTCAGATATTGCAAATGCAATTAGCATCTGCTTTAGTCAGCTAGTGCTGATCTAACAGAAATACCACAGAGTGGATGGGTTTAACAAAGGAAGGTTTATTCTTACACATTCTGGCAAGCTACAGGTCCAGATTCCAGATGTCTGCTCTAGGGGAAGGCTTTCTCGCTTGTCGGCTCTGGAGGAAATTCTCATATTGTATCAGTCTTTGTCCAGGGAGCATCTTGGCACAGGAACTTCAGGTCTGAAAGTTACGCTCTTCTCCCAGTGCTGCTTGCTTGATAGTGTAAGGTTCCCAATTCTCTGCTTGCTTCTCTTTCCTTTTATCTTTTGTAGGACCGAAGGATTAAGGGTGGGGCAAACCATGCTCCAGGGAAACCCCCTTTACAGTGGAGTAGGGAGGTAATCCTGCGAAGGGATTTATAATCCCACCCTAAGCCTTTAACATACAGCATAGGAAAATCACAAAATGGAGAAGGGTCACAAGATACTGGGAATCATGGCCCAGCCACATGGCTACACATATTTTGGGGGGGACACAATTCAAACCACGATAGCATCGTATCTCTGAAATATACAAAATATTGCAAAACCTCAACAAAAAGACAACCTGATCAAAAATGAGCAAAGAATATGAAGAAGCACTTCACCAAAGAAGACCTTCAGGGAGCTAACACATGCATGAGGAAATGCTCACAATCATTAACCATAAAAGAAATGCAAACCAAAACTTTAATATCATCTTACCCCAACAGAACTAGCATTAACCCAAAAAATACAAAACAATAAATGTAGGAGAGGCTGTGGTGAGACTGGAACTCATCTACACTGCTTATTGGAACGTAAAATGGTACAACTAGTTTGGAAATCGATTTGGCACTTTTTTAAAAAGCTATAAATAGAAATATTGTATGACTCAGCAGTCCTATTCCTTGGAATATATCCTAGAGAAATAAGAGCTGTCATATAAACAGACGTACACACACCAATATTTATTGCAGCACTGTGCACACTAGCAAAATGGTGGAATCAACCTAGGTTCTCATCAACGGAGGAACAGATAAACAAATTATGGTGCATTCATACAATGGAGTACTATCAAAAATAACCAAGCCCTCTGCCACTGAGTCAAGTTTTACTCATAACAAGCCTATAAGACAGAGTAGAACTGCTCGACAGAGTTTCCAGGGAGGATCTCCCAGACTTGAACTGCTTACCTTTTTTGGTTAGCAAACTTAGCCCTTAATTGCTATGCCACTAGAATTTCCAGTGGAGTGCTACAAAATGACAAAGAAAAAGATGAATTTGTGAAATATAACATACAGGAATCTGGAGGGTATTATACTGAGTGAAATTAGTCATTTGCAAAAGGACAAATACTGTATAAGACCACTGCTATACATTTCTCCCACTGACCCTGAGCTAAGTCCCCTCACCAGGAGCTGGATAGGGATGAAGTGGACAAAAGGCTGAGACAATCCGACTGGTAGCCTTTATGGTCCCTGTGACAGCCATAGGACTTGGGCTGCGCTCACTGATGTTAGTAGCACCGACCGGTAATTCAGAAACCCAGCTGGCGTATAACCTTGCAATAACCTTGAGAAAAATAAGCCATTGGAAGCAGTATGGGGGAAGTTCTACTCTAACACACACAGGCTAGCCATTTGTTAGGTTGGTCTTGACACAGAATCTAGTTTTTGATATGTGGTTAGCTAAAGGAAGGTTATTTCAATGAACAATGCTCACTTAGTAAGGTCTGCTACCAATAAGGCAGTAAGAAAGGAAAACTACACTTACTGTTTTCCATTTTTCTCATTAAATAATGAAAACAGTTAAAGTCATACATGTTCACTGGAGTTTCATTTTGTTTTTTTACTGCATCCCTTATTTTTTTATACGCAGTGTTTTCACTTTAAGTTCTTAAATTGCCAATGATTGTAGCTGTTTTGTCTCTACAAAACAATTCTTTTAGACAATATTATTTTAACTTTTAAATGATTTCTTTTCTACTTAAAAAGGCATCCATTTACTGAGAGGCAGACTGTAGAATCCTTATGAGATTCCTTGATTAACAGATCAGTTTTTCTTTCCTATGAGATTGAGAATTAGGTTAACATTTCTTCTCACTGCTCTCACCTAGATCACCGCTAGAAGAAATGCAGTGAAGCTCCCTAGTTTCTAATACCAATAAGTTTTTATTTATTTCAAATTGCACTAACACTTCAAGGAGAATCTGAAAATAATTAGATGTGCACTCAAATCATTGTCTTCCGCAGGAGCCAATAGCAGAAAATGATTATCGGATGCTATGGCCCTCTTCTTCTCTAATGTTCACCGTTGTACATGACTTCTGTTCTCTTTCTCTTTCTAGCACCATCAGTGTTCTGTAACTATAAGAATATTAGGGGCATTTTAAATCACTTCTGAAAGAAAAAGTCACCATCTCCTTAGAATTTTAGCTGAAAACCAACAGCAAGCTCCCTCTACTGTGTGGGGCCTTAGTTTTTCCTACAGAATATGATTACAGCATCTCCAGGCAGCAGAAAACTAAGGAGTAACTTGAGGATCTGTCTGTTTAATTGCTTTGTGCACAGGGTAGCGTTGCAAAGGACCTGAGGAATCATCTAATTAGTGCAATCCTCTTGTTTCCTGGATAAAGAAAATGAGGCTTGGCTAAGACTTTTCACATAATTATTTAGTGGATCATTTGCATTCATATTTACACAAAGAGCAAAGACTTACATAACATAAAACTAACGACTCAGTATGATTTACGGAAATGCAAATTTTAAAAGGGCTACGTATAACCCCAGGTCCTCTAGATACTAAGTAGAATAGAAATGGCTTTGTCAGTCTTTAAAAATAGCTACCAATTTGCTATTCTAAATGTCAGCAGGTACTTACAAAACAGAGTAGAGCATGAAAAGTACCCAAAAGACATTGAAAAGCTTGGTAACTTGAGCTTCTGCATTTCGAACTTGTTGGAACTTCTTTTTGGTGTGGGTATAGGACAAGTGATGTTTGAAAAGCATCTACTTAAGATTTAAAGGCAGGAAGACTCTAACTTACAATGCCCGTTGACAGTCTCCGTATAAACAGGTGTCATCCATTGTGGCCCCCTCAGCCTCACCGTCACTTCCCGTTTCTCTCTTTCTCTCCAACATTTTTAGGTGTGGGATCCCACAGCTAAACTTAAAGTCTGCTAGTGATAACGTTATTACTGATGATAATGCTACTTTCTAATTTCTAACTCTGATTTTCATACTAGTGAAAATGTATTGAGGGTTTATTGGTGACAAGCCCGTTTCTTGCCTTACGTGGATTATCTCACTTAAGAGTTTAGGATTATCTCACTGAGACATATCTCCATTTTACTGATTAGGAAATTTACTGATTAGGATACAAACAGGTAACCTAGCTGGTAGGAGTAGGTCATCTACCCAGGCAGTCTAACTCCAGAACCCATGATCTGGTTTTATTTGCTTTGCTGCACTGCTTCATCCAGTATTGTTTGGACATTCAGGTGATTTCCAGAAAAGGGCAATTCTGAGAGATTTCTCCAACTACAAATGGGATAGGTTAGTAGAAACTATAACTCTTGAAAAAAATGTGGTTTTCCTGCCTATACGTAACCACTCTTGCTGCACAGTCTCAAGATAGTAACACACGTGGAGTTTCATGAGCAGAGGAGAGAAATGAGCGAATAGATCTAATTTCCAGCAGTCCATTCAAAGAGCATAAAAAATATGCAGAAGTAAAAACAGACCCCATCAGATGTTTTAGAAACATTTAAAAAGGATTTCTAGCGCAGCGATGAAGGCAAGGGAGGTCACCAAACCCTTGGGAGTTTTTTCAAAGCATTGTTTCTCTCAGCAAAAACACAATGGACCTTATTAGAAATGCTTTCTCCTTGATTCTATACTGAACCTTTTGTCAACTTTAAGATAGTATTTCTGAGTGGCTATTTCTAATACCATCAGCTTCAGATGGAGACTAAGAAGGGTCTTTTGAATTTAGCAACTAAGAGGTCATTAATGAGGATAATTTTAGCGGATCAGTGAGGACAAAAGCTGTTATCAGTGAATTCAGAAGAAAATAGTAGAAAGGAAAGAACATACTTCTAGAAATCCATTAAACATGAAACGGAGAAAGCTAAAAGAAGAAAAATGTATCAGAGAAAAAGTGAGTGATGCATTCTGGAGCATATTTAAATAGTAAGGTGGCCCAGGCTGCGAAGAGGGAGAGGACAACACAATCAGTGACAGTCTCTAAAGGGAGCTGGAATACCTGGACAAGTACAGAGAGAAGACATTTCTCCCACTGACACTGAGAGAATTCCCCTCACCTGGAGCTGGGCGGGGATGAAGCGGGCCACAGGCTGACAGCCTCCACCTTCACTGCGAAGGCCACAGGACTTGGGCAGTGCTCACTGGTTGCACTAGTACTGATTGGTAGTTCAAACACTATTTGGAAGTTCAGATCAAGTATTCTGAAATAAACACTGGAGTGTGTGGAATAAAATTGGCCAAGGTTTAGTCCAGTGTAGGAAAGAAGAGAAAGGGCAGATAGGAGTAGGCAGTAAAATGATGCCTTTGAAGTCATTTAATGTTTTATGTTTAATATTTTGTTGATTAGAAACATAGTTTGAAAATGTCAGTGTCAAGTTCCTTCAAATTCTGTACATGTCAGTTATACAGCCCAGTCAGATTACTGATCCCATTCACGAATTACTTTTGGTGACTTTTTTACTTTGATTAACTTGGATAAAATAAATAAATGTTATTCCAATTACTGTATCCTGCAGTCTGACCCCCTGTGTTCAAGGTCATGCCTCTGTTAAAAGAATATGAAAATCTACATGTAAACAAACACACACAGAGATGACAAACAGTAGAGAGTGTGCTTTGTAAGGATAAGCACAGAAATCAATCAGTAGCTTTTTTGATGCCTCATTTTGGTATTTGATACTTTTGGCTTCCATTTGAAAACTGAAAACTAACATTTTTAAAAGATAAATATCACTGGGCACTTAGTTTAACAGTGAACAGTGTGATTTTTGATGCTGTAAAATAGTATTCATTTTCTACTTTAAACCCATATTCAAAGCAGGAGAATATTGCTTTGATGAGAGTATTTCCAAAAAGCTTGCCCTTCAGAATCACCAGGCAGAGAGATCATCTTAATCATGCAGAGATCTTAACCACAGCTCTGACATATTCTTCTCAAACTACTAGCAACGAAATGCTTCTCAGTGTAATGCAGTATATGAACCTTTACTATACTCAAATGAAATCTTGCCCATGACATACATTCTTGTTCCACTTTGTAACTTCCTCAGTGATAAGAAGTCTGCTTTCAAATACACAGATTCAACAAATCCCGCTCATACCCATAATTAGCCTGAAATGGTTGTTGAATTTTGTATACCTTGAATTCGGTAGGTTTCATTACTAGTGACATGATTCTGTCTCTGATCAGTTTGTTTTATTTTTTCCAACTTAAAGCTTCCATTTTCATTCATTTCAAGAGTCCTTGAAACTGCAGTGAATGCTCTACTAGCCTCAGCATCAGAGATGTTTAGAACAGATCTAATTTCTACCAAATCGTCTCATTTAGTCAGGTCCCGTCTACTCTAAATAACAACACTCATGTCCTTGCTTCAGCCCTCCCTTGCATTCATCTGTCCTCAGTAACGGTGGGAATGTCTATTCATAAACCCACCCAAAGTTAAATAAATAAGTTGATAAAACAATATTTATTGTATGATTTGGGGCAGGAAACTGAGCTAAACTTTTCACACAAATGAACAAACCTCGCAATAACCACTTGAATTTAGTAATAATAGTATCACTTGGCTTGGCATTTTACAGATTAGGAAATTGAGGCTCAGAGAAGTTCTTGCTCTCCAATGGCAATACTTAGGCAGGGTGTACACTTGCCCATACCTGAGGTCCTCTACTTGCTGCATTGAGAAAATGGAACCAAAAATCAGAAAGTCCTTTCTTTTCCACCTTTCATTCACACTCGAACGTTCCATCTAAACTCTTGATTCAAAGACATTTCTTTGACTCTATCATAAACCAGTCTGAATTTCACCCCCTCTGCTTCTCTCAAGGAAGTCTTGATGGTGTAGTGGTTAAGCTCTGCATCTGCTAACCAACAGCTTGGCAGTTCAAACCTGCCAGGCACTCCTTGTAAACTCTGTGGAGCAGTTCTGCTCTGATCTGTAGGGTCACTATGAGTTGGAATTGACTCAAAGACATTTGGTTTGAATTTTAGTTTACCTTTTTCAAGAAATACGTACAAGTAGCTAAGTTTCTTCTCTCCTGTAGCCTCTTTACAGGATCTTTCACATTATTCTACAAACATACACTCTTCTCTCTCGATCTTACAGAAAATTTCTTTTATCTCTTATTTCCCTACAGCTATCATCCCATGGAGACCCTGTGTAGTTAATGTGATCAATTGATAATCCAAAGGTTGGCAGTTTCGGTTCACTCGGAGGTGCCTCAGAAGAAAGACCTGGTGACCTACTTCCAAAAAATCAATAATATGAAGCACACTTCTACTTTTGAAACGAAAGGCTGAAACAGCCTCCTTGTCAGGGGTGCTCAAAACTAGGGACCTGGGTGACATTGTTTCAGATCACCTCTAAACACACAACCTCCACACTACACAAGCCCCAGGGGGGACTACTAGTGTGAGGCCCTTGTAGGTTCCACTACAGAGTTAGTGAACTATAGAAAATAAATGACTCCTTTTGTCTTCATAAAGCCAATGATAAAAGAGGCCCAAAGGATGGAGAAGTAACTTGTGTTTGAGTGTTATTCTTCTAGGTTACTGGCAAGCCAAGTCTAAGGTCACTCTGTTTTCCATGATAGCCAGAGAGACTATAAAGGAAACCTCCACCCAAATGATTGGCTCCACCCAGTCGGCCTCCATCCAGTTGACCCCCACATGCGCCAACCCTCCAACATTGTTCCCCATATCTGAATGTCGGCTTTCCCGTTGAGTACTCAGACCTTGCCCAACCAATTTGGACAGGATTTGAGGATGAAAATATCTCCCTGTCCCTTTGCAATGCCAGCTGGCAAATAAACCTTTCATCTCACTTCACAATCTACTGTCTCAGTGAATTCGCTTTTTGCAGCAGGTAGCAGAACTCCAGGACTTCTCCCATAACACTTTTACACTTATGGGATCTCCATGAGTTAGAATCAACTCAACAGCAACTGGTTTTTACCATCCCATATGTCTATGGCACTTGGCTGGCTATGTCTATTCATTCCTATGAAGGAAAATTCCCAAAAGCACTGCCTGCATTTAACGTCTTGATTTCTTCACCTCCTTTTCTTTCCTTAAACCATTTTACTCAGTCTTGTCACTCCTCAAAATCAGCTTTTGGGTATGTCCCCTACAGTCTCCATATAGCCAAGCACAAGGGGTGTCTGTGGCTTCATTTTACTTGACTTATGTCCTTGAACTAGAGCTTAATCAACAATGAGTTTTTAAGAAAATCAAACTTGTCTTGGAGTTGATTTCAACTCATAACAACCCTACAAAAGAAGTGTACTGTCCCTGAGCATTTCCAAGGAGCAGCTGTAGGATTTGAACTTGACAAGATTAACTAGAGAACCTGGTGGCCACCACTTGAGGGATGGGAAAAGTGATCACAGATAAAATAGTTCCTTCCTAACAGTTGTAATACAGCCACAACAGTTCTCCTGGCTGTTGAGGTGTGGCTGGAAGGGAGGTGCTTGGCCAGCCAACCCTATCGTGCTACAAACAGTGGTTAAGAAAACCATGTTATAAACATTAAGTCCTGAGAACTTGCTTCTCTTCCATCTGTAGGAATTTAGCTTGCACTGGTCATAAATCATGCAGCTATTCTTTCCTCTTGGGAGCACTGATTAATTGTCCTGTTTATCCTCTTTTGGTTATTCTCCAAGACTACTGAACTGAGTCACCAGGTAGTCTGGATTATTGTCAAGCCCCAACTTGTTGGAGTCATGGAGACCCCCACAAAAAATATTGTTGAAACATTGAAAGAATTGCTTGCATAGACCAGGAAAAATATTAACCAGCATCCTCCCCTCCCTTAATCAACGTATGTAACCAAATCCAGTGCCGTTGAGACTATTCTGACTCATAGCAACCCTGTAGGACAGAGTAGAACTGCTCCACAGAGTTTCTAAGAGCACCTGGCAGATTTGAACTGCTGACCTTTTGATTAGCAGATGTAGCACTTAACCACTATGTCACCAGGATTTCCAGTCACTTCACTACTAGTGAAAATTTGGTGGGTTGAACACACCCAGAGGTGCCTAGAGTTGCCTAGGAAAAGAGGCCAATTTATGTGCTTCTGGAAAGTCACAGCTTTGAAAATGCTGTTGAACAGTTCTGCTCTGCACAGTTGATAAGTAAAGCACTACTAAAAAAGAACATGCTGGGAAGCCTCTCACTACCTGACTTTAAAACCTATTACATTGCCACAGTAGTCAAAAGAGCTTGGTACTGGTACGAAAAGAGACAGATAGACAACCGAACAAAGTAGAGACTCCAGAGATGCCACCGTCCTCCTATGAACAGCTGATATTTGACACAGGTCCTAAGATTTTAAACTGGGGTAAGAACAGTCTCTTTAACAAATGGTGCTGGCATAATTGGATATCTATCTGCAAAAAATTGAAACAAGACCCATATCTCACACCTTACACAAAAATCAACTCAAATTGGATAAAAAACCTAAATATAAAAGCTAAAATGATAAAGCTCATCCAAGATAAAATAGGGTCAACAATAGAAGTTTTAATACACAATATAGACAGACTTCAAAATCTGACAAACAAAACATTCATCAGAAGAGAAGATAGATAAGTGGGAATTAATAAGAATCAAACACTTCTGCTCATCCAAAGACTTCAGCAAAAATTAAAAGACCACCTACAGAATGGGAAGCCGACGCCCGATCTCCATAATCTATAAGGTTCTATAAAATATCAATAAGAAAAAGACAAATCATCCAATTAAGTGATGGGCAAAGGAGATGGATAGACACTTCTCTAAAGAGGAGATCCAGGCAGCCAAAAAACACATGCGGACATGCTCACAATCATTAATTATTAAAGAAATTCAAATCAAAACAACAATGAGATACCATCTCACCCCAACAAGATTGGCTATGATCCAAAAAACACAAAACACTAAATGTTGGAGAGGCTGTGAAGAGACTGGAACTCTCCTACACTGTTGGTGAGATTGCAGAATGGTGCAACCTCTTTGGAAAGCAATTTGGCATTATCTTAAAATAATGGATATAGATATACCATTTGACCCAGTAATTCCTTTGCTTGGAATATATCCTACAAAATCAAGGTCGTTCACACCAACTGATACATGCACACGAATGTTCATTGCAGCACAGTCCACGGTAGCAAAATGATGGAATCAACCCAGATGCCCAACAACAGAAGAATGGATGGATAAACTTTGGTATATATATATGCATTGATAAAGAACAACGGTGATAGCGGGAAACATCTCTCAATCTGGTCTCAAGTGGCGGACATTATGTTGAGTGAAACTAGTCAGCAACAGAAGGACAATTATTGTATGAGACCCTATGATACAAACTTAAAAGCATATTCATAAATAACAGAAAAGACTCTGTGATGGCTACAAGGGTGGGGAGGGTGGGAAATTGGGTGGTTGGCGGGATGGTATAGATTAAATAGTTGTTAGAAATTTAGTTGGGTGAAATTGGTGACAATACACATTAGTAAGAAGATCAATATTAATGGGATTTCAACACAACTTGTGTACTTCTCTTAACCCAATATTGTAAGCACAGAGTATGTACACTTTCATTTTTTATTTACTAAAAAAATAAAATAAACAAATTTTCTTGTAGGCAATATAGAGCCACTAATATTCTGACCAATACCATCAACCTAAAATAATAAAAAATTTTAAAATACTTTTTATAAGAGACTTTAGAAACTTTGTCAGAGCTGAGCCATTAAAAAAAAACTATAGAATCATGTGGAAGTCTGATAACATTTCAGAAGGCAGACTCTTGGTTTGCTGTGTCACTCCTTGGGAGGCACTTAGAGAAGCCAGAGTGTTATCAGCTGCCGTTGCGCTCCAGTGAATTTAAAGAAGAACTTAATTTAGTATCAGGGATTAATTAAGGCATTGGAAAGAATCTGGCTCATTGTCCCTGACCAAGGTTATTAAACAATGCTATTTTTGAATGTATTATATACAAAAAGGATATGAATCCTGATTCTCTTATGTTTCAGTGTTTCAGCTCATAATTGCACTTGTAGCTGCAAGAGAAAATCGGGCTAACTCCAAATAATTAGCTAGGAGAAGGACGTATTAGCTAGATTTTTTTTTTCCTTCCAGTGCTCTAGGGAAATTCTACATTTGCAAGTTTGTTAGGGTTCCTTATATCTAATATGTACTTAAAAAAACGAGAGTACCTAGTAAAAAAATTTAAAGTGTGACTATTATGAATATAAATAGGATTTCAAATGCTATGGGCTTGGAAATGTTTCTATCCTACATAAGAAATGAAAATTTCTAAGTTCCAAACCAGGAATTTTATACTTTCTATATCTATTATTACATTTTATTTGGAAGGACATCTCCTTGGAATAATGCAACTTTATTTCACATGCTTGATAAAGACCTAGTTCTGGATATTTATAGGGAGTTCTTTCAATAAATCTTTATCATTATAGATTTTCATAGCAAATACTTTTCCTTGCAAATTCTCTCTACTACATTCAAATCAGATAACTCATATGGTCATAGCACTAAATATGTCTTGCCTATTTCTCAAGAAGATTTGTACATGTTTCGATGGACCCTGGGTATCATATAGAAAAATAAATTGCATCTATTTTTCATCTGCAATGTCAGCGATTTTTGATGATTATATCCCTCAGAAATTGCAGTTGTTGTACTGTTGTGTTCAAGGTCCACTTAAGAACTCAAATCTATGACCATTTTCATTCGTGGTATAGTAGCTAGAAAAAAATGTGAAAAATGACATAGCAAAATGAAAGCTGTCTCTGAAGAAAGACTACAATTTTGCTTTCCATTTAAAGGAATATTTAACAAGTTCCAAAGCCCAGTGAGGTTAAATAACTTACCAAGGTCGTATAACTTGTAAATGGCAGATCTGCTATATTCCAGACTTTACACTGTCCCCACTGACATCATAGTCTCTCACTATTCATATTGGTGTGATGTTACTGATATTTCTGCATGGGTGTTCCTGACCACCTGCACTGGGCCAGAGGACTAATGGGAATGCTCTACTGTTCTGTGTTTATTCTTTCAAAAGTAGTTTTCAACGGTCTCCTTTCCCCTCCTCTGGAGGATGAGACATGTATGGAGCATAGAGGAATAGTGTGCTGTCACTGGGCAGGGAGAGCAGTGGAAGCTGCATGTAGGTGGGCATGTAAATTTATACAGGAATGTACATTTTCACTCAGTCATAAATAAATAAGTAGATATATAGATACATGGAGAATACAAAAAAAAGTAGTTTTCAAGTACTGAGTACTGGGCCTTATGTCTGAAACAAAAAATTAAACACTACTCATAATCGGAGAAAAGCTTAGTCTAATTAGAGATGAACACTCATGCAGTTACACACACACACACACACCAAACAAAAACTACTATATGTTAAGTGCTATAAAGAGAAATGCAGAAGATCAGAGAAGAAAGGAAATCTATCTACGGATGTATGTGTCTGTAGATACATGGGGACGCAGGCATGTTACTGAGAGAGGGTCAAAATGTCTCAATGAGAAAGGAACATTTATGGTTGCCTTTGGACCATTCTATGTAAGGCAAAGTCACTCAGACCAAGGAAACCTTATCTTCAAAGTGCCAAGTGTAAAACTGTTTGTAGAATCATGAGAAGTTAAGCTTGACTGAGGTTTGAGGGATATATAGGAGAGTAGGGAACATTTCCTTCAGAATTCTGATTAGTAAATAAACTATTTGTGAAATCAGTGTATAAAGACACCTTTTGTTCCTAAACAACAGAAAAACACTTAAGCTAACTTAAGAGTAATTTTATTTAAAAAGACATAAAGATATTTTACAGAATCCAAGAGCGAGGTGGAGGTATTGGTGGTTCATTAGTAGAAACGTGAAAAGATTCGGGTCCCACTCCTGGCCAACGCACCTATGTGAAGCGATCACTCATATATCAGTGGATGCTTGTGCGTTGTTAAGATGCCGAACAGTTTTAAGCCAAGTTTTCAGACAAAGATGGACCAGGAGAAAAGCTCTGGCAAACTACGTCCCCAAATCTGCAAATGAAAACCCTATGAATAGCAATGATCTCATCCATAAGCAATCATGGGAGATGGCACAAGACCTGGGAGAATTTGGTTCTGCTGTTCATAAAGTCACCACAATAGTGTTATGAAGACGGAATATTATCTGGTCTCCTAACTTCCAGTCTTAAGCCCTTCAAATCTTTAGTTAGAGGCATTGGATCTAACTTAGATAGATCTACTTAGTCATAGATGTTCCTGACTTGCTGAGGATATACACAGCAAAACATACACCAATTCAACAATTTTCAAAAATTCGGTTATATCGATGGCATTCTTCAAGTTGTACAACCTTTGTTATCCTTCTTTTCGTGACTGTTCTTCCCCATTAACATAAACTCACTGCTTTCTAAGGTTCCAGTCTCATCTTTGAAGTCTCTTTAGTCTATTGATCCCACATAGGTAGTTCTTAAAACAGCACAAAGATAATAATATAAATATAAAGCGCTTTCTCTGATCATGATGCCATAAAAGTAGAAATCAATAACAGGAAGAGCAAGGAAAAATATCAAATACATGGAAACTGAATAATACTTTTAAAGAACTACACTACAGAAAAAATCAAGAGAGAATCAAAAATTTTCTAGAATCAAATGAGAATGGAAACACATCATATCAAAACTTTTGGCACACAGTGAACGAAGTGCACAGAGGTCAATTTACATCAATAAATGCCAAGTGCCATCTACACTCATCAAAAGAGAAGAATGGACCAAAATCAGAAAGTTTTCCCCGCAACTTAAGCAGAAACAGAAGAGCCAAAGAAACCCATAGATACCAGAAGAAACAATAAAGATTAAAGCAGAAACAGGTAAGTATCAACAAGATAAAATTACTTCTTTGAAAAGATCAACAAACTTGGCAAATCAATGACAAAACAGAAAGAAGAAAAACAAGAGAGGAAGCAAAAACCCAAATAACAAATGAGGTGGGAGACACTACAATGGGCCCAACTAAAGTTACAGGATCATTAAAGAATACTGCAAAAAAGTTTTGTACTCCAAGAAATTTGAGAACCTAGAGGAAATAGAGAAATTTCTAGAAACATACTACATACCTAACACAAAGTGAAATAGAAACCCAAACATATCTATAACAAAAGAAGAGATTAAAGCAATACTTGAAAAATTTCTGACAACAAAATGTCCTGGTCTAAATGGCTTCAATGGAGAATTCTATCAGACATGTAGTACAACCATTACTACTCAAACTGTTTCAGAACGTAGAAAAAGAAGGAATACTTCCAAAATCATCCTATGGAGCCAGCATAATAATGATATGAAAGCCAGAGAAAGAATTATAGACCAATATATCTCATGAATATAAGAACAAAAATTCTTGACAAAATTCTATCCCATTATAAGTCAACATCCTACCCACAAAATAATACACCAAGGCCAAGTAGAATTCATGCCAGATATGCAAGAACAGTTCAACATTAGAAAATAAACAAAATCCACAGTATGGATAGAACAAAAGGAAATAATCCCATGAACATTTTAATTAGTGCAGTTGATAAAGTTCAACACTCACTCCTTATAGAAAATCTCAATAAGATAGGAAAAGAAGAGGAATGCCTCATTTATACCCAACCCTGGTGGTGTGATGGTAAATAGCTACAGCTGCTAACCAAACAGTCGGCAGTTTGAATCTACCAGGCACTCCTTGGGCCAGTTCTATTGTGTCCTATGTGGTTGGAATCAACTTGACGGCAACAGATTTTTTTACACCAAACCAATGGCCAACATCATTCTGAAAACCTTCCCTTGATAACAGGCTTGAGACAAGGATATGCTTTATCAGCACTATCATTTAGCACTGTGCTGTAAGTCCTACCTAGGGCAAAAAGGCAAGAAAAAGTAATAAGGGGCATCCAAATTGGAAAAAAAGAAGTAAAACTATCTGTATTCACAAATGATATGATATTTTACCTAGAACACTTCAAAGATTACACAAGTAAGCTACTGGGGCTAATAGAAAGATTGAGCACAGTAGCAGGCCACTTGCAAGCTTTAAAAACCCAAAGTACTATGCAACAGACCAGAATATAGTACAGAGGCATTAAACATGATATTTTGGGGCTTCTTTTTGTTAGTACTGATGAGTCTATTCTGACCAAAATGTTCTTAAGTACAACGGAAAGCAACACTGCGCAGACCCGAGCCATCCTCACAGTCACTGGTGTACTTGAGGCCATTCCTGCAGCCATTTGTCAATCCACCACATTGAAGATTTACCTTTTTTTCACTCACCCTCTACTTTACCAAGCATTCTGTCCTCTTCCAGGAAATGGTCCATCCTGATATGTCTAAAGTATGTGAGATGAAGTCTTGTCATCTTTGCTTCTAATGAGCAATTCTGGCTATACTTCTTTTGGAAGAGATCTCTTCATCCTCTGGTAGTCCATAGTATATTTAATATTCTTCATCAATACCACAACTCAAAGCCATCCATTCTTCTTTGGTCTTCTTTATTCGCTGTTCAGCTCTCACATGTGTATGTGTGATTGAAAGCACCACTAAGGTCAGGGAAACCTTAGTCCTTAAAGTGACATCTTTGCTTTTTAACACTTGAAAGAAATCTTTTGCAGTAGATTCACCCTGTACAATGAGTTGTTCGATTTCTTTTTGTTGTGGTTGTTAATAACTTTTAATTTTGGAATAATTTTATATTTACAGAGAAGTTGCAAGGACTGTACAGAGAGTTTTCATATTATCTTTACCTGGTTTCCACTAATGTTAATATTTTATGTGACTGTGATCTATTTGCGAAGACTAAGAGGTTAATCTTGATACATCGACATTCACTAAACTCTAGAGTTTATTTGAGTTTGTTAGGTACTGCGGAATCTGTTTTGACTCATAATGACCACATGTGGCAGAGCAGAAACATTACGTAGTGTTTTCTAGTGGAGCAGGTGGGTGGATTTGTTTTCTTGACTGCTGCTTCCATGGGTGTTGAGAGTAGGGTGCTGCTCTAGCAAATACCTAAAATGTGGGAGCCAGTTTGAAACTGTGAATGGATTCAGAAGGAACAAAGAAGGAGCAGATGGTGAGAAACAGAGGACTGTTGGCAGCAGCAGCAGAACCAGAAGCAGCACTGGAGCCGACCCGTGGAGCGAGAGAGCCGAGTGCTTGCGCACAGAGTTTTCCTCACAGTATGGGGTGCCTCTGGGTACTTGAGTTGGGGGAGCTAGCCTTGCTGACCAACAGAGAGACAGAGCTGAATGCCTTTCAGCAGAATGCTTTCCAGCAAGAGTGGGGTGCCTCCAGACCCTTGAATCAGTGGAGCTACTGAGCTTTGGAACACTTGTCCCGGCAGGGCAGATATGGGCCTGAGGCCCAGGCCATGCAGCCATAAGAAACTGAAGCTGAAGAGACAAAAGCATGAGAAGCAGAGCTGCCTCAGTCTCAAAAAGTATGGCCATGACCTCAGGGGTTTGAAAGGGTGGAACCACGGCATCCTCTGTAAGCGTGGAATTGTCACTCAGTTGGGCTTACGGTGCACCTAAAGCCGATGGGACAGAGTTTCTGTCCAAATGGGCCTTGAAGGCAGAGTTATAGTACAGGACTTGGGGTTTCCACTCAGAATCCAGAGAGTGTGGCCAACACCTAGAGTCTGGAGGGCAGGGTCATTGTGAATAATGTCTCAGAAAATGTAAGAGTATTATCAAAACTTTGAGGGCTAATGTAATGAGTTCTGCTGACTTGGCTGTTGCCTGCTAATGCCCTCTTTCCCTGCAATTTCTCCGATTTGTAATGTAACGTCCAACTTGTTCCTGTTCTGCCATTATACCTTTGAAAGTAGATAGCTTGTATTCTAGCTTTCATAGACGTAAAGAAATTTTAAAATTTTTGACTTGGAATTGATTTAAGACTTCTATTATATGGAATGGACATGATTTTGCCATGATGGGATGAATGTGTTACGTTTCAATGATGTGATTTTTGGGGTGCCAAAGTATGGGATGCCATGGATTGAGTTGTGTCCCCCCAAAAATATGTGTAGCCATGTGGCTGGGTCATGATTCCCAGTATTTTGTGATTATCCTCCATTTTGTAATTTTCCTATACTGTATGCTTAAAGGATTAGGGTGGGACTGTAAATCCATTTATAAGATCATCCCCCTGCTCCACTGTAAAGAAAGTTTCCCTGGAGTGTGGCTTGCCCCACCCTTAATCCTTTTAGCCTGCAAGAGATAAAAGCAAAGGGAAACAGGCTGAGAATTGGGAACCACACACCATCAAGAACCACACACCATCAAGAAAGTAGCACCGGGAGAAGAGTACGTCCTTGAGACCTGAGGTTCCTGCGCCAAGATGTTCCCTGGACAAAGACCGATACATGGTACAATACCTGATTTTCCTCCAGAGCCTATAAGGGGGAAAACATTCCCCTGGAGCAGATATGTTGAATTTGGACTTGTAGCCTACCAGACTGTGTAAGAATAAACCTTCCTTTGTTAAAGCCGTCCACTCTGGTGTTTCTGTTAGAGCAGCCCTAGCTGAGTAAAACAGGTGTTGATTGTGGATTCAAGTGAAATGAAATCCTAATAACTTCAATCTTTTTCCATTTATCATGGCATTGCTTATGGGCCCAGTTGTGAGAATTTTTGTCTTCTTTACACTGAGGTATAATTCATACTGAAGTTGTAGTTTTGATCTTCATCAGTAAGCACTTCAAAGTCTTCTTCACTTTTAGCAAGAAATGTTTTATTATCTGCAGTTTGCAGGTTGTTAATGATGCCCAGCTCTTCTTCATACAACACATCTTCTCAGTTTATTTGCTCAGCATCCAGATTAAGTGTGGTGAAAAGATACAATGATGACACACATTTTTCTTGGTTTTAAATCATGCAGTATCCCTTGTTCTATTCAAATGACTGCCTCTTGGTCTATGTACAGTTTCCTCATGAGCACGATTAGATGTTTTGAATTTTCCATTCTTGTCAATGATATTGAGAAGGTAACATGATACTAGACCAATTAATTGGAATTTCCCGTGAAACCACGACCCTAAACCTCAAAACCAAGAACCCAAATTCCATGAGTGTTGCTTGCACATGGCCAGGTTGTTTTCACTCTCAAAACCTTTCATGGCTTCCTGTGATAAGTAATTGGTTCATAAGCCATTTTTGCAAACCAACTCACTTTTCAAAAGTAGAATCTTAAGCACAGGACTCCACTAATTAAAGCAATGTTGAACATAATTTATATGCAGAAGAATTATTTTGAATCTGAAGACCTTAGGAAGCTGAGGAATGCAGTCTAAAAAAAAATACTTAAAAGATTAAGCAGCATACTTTGGTACAGAAAAAAGTGTTATTGTTACTAATTGTTTTAGTCAGCTAGAGCTGCTCTAACAGAAATACCACAGAGTAGATGGCTTTAACAAAAGAAGGCTTATTCTCACACAGTCCAATGGGTTACAAGTCCAAATTCAGGATGTCTGCTCCAGGGGAAGGCTTTTCTCCTGGTCGGCTCTGGAGGAAAGTCCAGTGTTGCATCAGTCTTTGTCCAGGGAGCATCTTGGTCCAGGAACTTCAGGTCTGAAGGATGCACTTTTCTCCCAGTGCTGCTTTCTTGATGGTGTGAGGTTCCCCAATTCTCTGCTCTCTTCTTTTTCCTTTTATCTCTTGTAGGACAAAAGGATTAAGAGTGTGCCAAGCCTTACTCCAGGGAAACTACCTTTACAGTGGAGCAGGGAGGTGACCCTATGAAGAGATTTACAGTCCCATCCTAATCCTTTAAATACCACATAGGAAAATCACAAGATGCAGGACAATCACAAAATATTGGGAATTATGGCCCAGCCACATGGCTATGCATATTTTGGGGGGAACACAATTCAATCCATGACACTAATCATAAATACAAAAAATAATCATTGGTATCTTCAAGTTCCCTGTATACTTTGAACACCTTCCAACCGAGGAAGCTCGTCTTCTAATATTGCAGCAGAAAACAACATTTTTTAGCCATGCAGTTTTCATTGGCTAATTTTTAGAAGTAGATTTCCATAGCCCTTCTTCCTTGTCTGTCTTGCTTTCAAAGCTCTGTTGAAACTTGTCCGTTATGTATGACACTGCTGGTGTTTCAAATATTAGCGGCAAAGCTTCCAGCATTGTAGGAGCATACGAGCCACCACCATAGACAAGCTGGCAGTGATAAAATGTAACGTGGAGCTTTGATCCACAGAGCATTGTCTATAAACCAGCATCACCGAGGTTACTGGAAGCACTTCAGAAACGCAGAGTGTCAAATCCACTCTAGGTCTAACTCAGAAGCAACACTCCAGAAATCTCAGTTCAGCTGTATACATGTGCTGACCTGTTGAACGACTTCCACAATCTGGCCTGGCCTTACAGTAATCATGGAAGTAAACACCCAACAGCAGCATATTTGTCACATCAGTGGTGTCCCTGTGGAGTGCAAGGCTGGTGACACCAAAGAGACTGTCTATAAAACTTTTGTGCACTGTTTCAGCAAGAATTTATTATCTCTTGCTAAAATATCCCTGTAGTTATCTATAGACACACATACATGCATACAAAAATATAAACCCAGCTTACAGGTATCACTATACCTACAAGGCTAAAAGTTTATGCTAATTTGCTTTTTGAACCTTCTGGTGCATTCTAGTCAGGGCTGTCATTACTGCCCAATACAAGGACATTTCCAATCACATTGTTTATTCCACATACGCTGCAAGTACACACGGCTGTTTTCATTGCTTCTGGCATTTTTATAGCCACTGATTTTTGTCAAATTTTGTAACAATTTAGTTACAATACTTCAATAACTATTGTTTGTGACTCTATATCAATAACTTTTTTTGGAATTAAGTAGTAACCAAAGGAAAAAAAGAAAATCAAGGAAGATTTCTGTTCCATTACTAATAAAATTGCAACTAATAATGTTGTTTTTCTATGTAGAAAGACATTACAGAACAATTTTGTTGTTGTTATTCATATAGTCTAAGAAACATTACATTTAAGCAATTTACAATTTTATTTGTTGTTCCACAACTATATCACCTATTATTCTATGATTATTGGTTATATAATTCTTTGATTACTGTTTTAGTCAGCTAGGGCTGCTCTTATAGAAATACCACAGAGTGGATGGCTTTCAAAAAGGAAGGTTTATTCTTACATAGTCTGGTAGGCTGCAAGTCCATATTCAGGGTGTCCACTCCAGGGGAAGGCTTTCCCCTTGTCGGCTCAGGAGGTAAGTCCAGTATTGCATCAGTCTTTGTCCAGGGAGCATCTTGGCATAGGAACCTGAGGTCTGAAGGATGCGCTCCTCTCCCGGTGCTGCTCTCTTGATGGTACAAGGTTCCCAATTCTCTACTTGCTTCTCTATGCTTTTATCTCTCGTAGGATGAAAGGATTAAGGGTGGGCCCAGCCATACTTCAGGGAAACTCCCTTTACAGTGGAGCAGGGAGATGATCTGATGAAGGGATTGACAGTCCCATCCTAACCTTTTAACGTATAGCATAGGAAAACCACAAATGGAGGACAGTCACAAGCTACTGGGAATCATGGCCCAGCCACATGGCTACACATATTTTTGGGGGGACATAAGTCAATCCATGACAATTACCAAGTAGAAAAATTGACACTTTAAAATATGAATGGGGAAAATACTATATTTGACACATTTAAAATACAACAAATCTGAAATGTGGGCTTTCTTATTTTAGTTTTTTTAAATTTTCCTGAAAAACATTACTGTCTTGCAAATATATATCTGGCTTTAATGAAATTTTCAGTGTTTAAGGTTGAATCACACTTTAAAAAATAACACATTCAAATTTACATTTGATAAAACTAACACATCCAAAAGATTTACATTTTATGTTTTCCTATAGTTTTCATTCAAATTTTGCAAATTCATATTTTTTGTTGGGCAGGAACATTCTTTCATGCCAAATGAAGTATATAAATCACAGAGGTCAAGTCCATGTCAGCTAAGGAAAGCAAAAGAGGCAAGAATTAAATCACTCAAAACACTTGCTGGATCCATGCTTCACTATGTCAAAAAACTGAATGATGGCTACACATCGTCAGATGAGACAGCTCATCCATCTCCAGTTGATGAAGCTCATTCTTCTGATGCTAGCATGCGTTCTGCAGAAGGGCGAAGAGTGGAAATGAAAGAATTTGAAGAAGAGAGTGCGGAACGTGACTCTGGTTGTCATACCATAAATAAAATGAGCCAAATTAAAAAAGGAAGACTTGGAAATCTTTTGTGATGCTTCTTTCTGGGAGATAACAGCTCTAGGTCATTTTCAGGTTGAAGTCATCAAACAGAGAAATAGTTCCTTGCAGAACAATGACCAACCTTTCTGTGTGATAGCAAAGTAAGATGCAAAAGGAGAGTGAGACGTGCACCAGCTTTCAAAAAGTGTAGATTTGCAAGACAATGCCACATGGTGAGAAAATTCTGTGATCATGGATGGTTTACTCACCCATCGGTGACAATCTCTACTGTTTTGCTTCCAACTCTTTGCATTCTGTGGTCACAAAGAAGATGAATCTTTATTGAATGAAGAGAACTTTCTTGAGATGAGATGCTTTTGAAATATGATTCAGTGCTGAGAGAATATTTAATGAGATTAGAGCATATGTAAACTTAAATTATCAGTCTTTTATTTTGCACTGAAAACTGGGAAGCAATTGAACCTTCTAAAGAACTACTTGCTGTCCACCATGGGACAGTCAAGGCTTGCCAAGCTTGCAGTATTAACAATTAAAAAGTGAGTTGGTGAAAGATGTTGATTTCACTGAAGTCACTCACAAGGCCAGGAAAAGAAAGTTCTGATTTAATTGAGTTTTTCACTAAGTGCTAAGAGGCTTGTGTATTTCATCCTTGTATATTTGTTTATTTATTTTTATGGCATTATTTCATTAATGAATGCATTTCCATGTGCATTTGTCTACAACTTTTGCATTATTTAGGCCACTATTGATTATTCAAACCTAATCCAGCAATGTATCTCATATAGCAGTACAGTTTCAAATTAAACATAATTTTCATGTAGTTCTTAAACATTTATACTCCAAATTCTATTGGTTTCTTGCTGAATTTTCATTTTAACTACATAAATCCCAAAACCAAATGCACTGCCATCGAGTCAATTCTGACTTACAGAGAGAGACCCTATAGGTCAGAGTAGAACTGCTGCATAGAGTTTCTGAGGAGCCCCCCACGGACTTGAACTGCCGACCTTTTGATTAGCAGCTACAGCACTTAACCACTAGCCTCCAGGGTTTCCTTTAACTATATGAAACTATGTCAATGTAAATACATTCAAGCTGTGTGTATAACATTGTGATTTAAATGTGTTTTTCTTCTTGTTTGTCACTATGATTGTCACTACATTTAGTGATACGTGGGAATTATGATTTATAAATAATATTAGAACAAAAAAAATTACTGAGGATTTTGTATAATCTGGTACGGAAGGAGGTCTATGCAGAAGGAGTGGTGAAAGGCTGACACCAGGGTTTTCTCATGCTAGATGACTCCAACCTTGATGATACCATTGTGTCATGCACTTTATGACCCTGGCGAACTGGACCCTCCCTCTCTTTACCACCTTGCATGCTCCTCTTACTCTTTTCCTTCATGGTCTTGGCTGACCTGCCAGTCTTTTTACATCACCACTATCCCTCCCCCAACCTCTGCCAATCAGAAAGCAATCAATACTTTAAAACGCAGCAGTAGGGCTTCCATCTGTCTGTGCTTCCCTTCACCTTTCCCACGGATGTATATATACTTTTGAGACCCTATAGCATATATATATACAATGAGTTTTTTGTTTATTTGTTTTCAGCAACTTTTTTTGGGGGGGGGGTACATTTATCTTACCAGCTAGAAAACTTTTACTTAACACCATGTAGGTGCTGATGAAATATTTTTGCAATGGAATTGCAATAAGGGAGTGAATTAAAGCCTGATTACTGAAGTTTCAATGCCGGTCCCACCAAACACCAACATACCTTAAGGCAGATAAGGTGCACAATTCAAATTTCATTTGTCTCATATAAGGAGTCCCTTGCAACTCTAGCATTGTTTGTGGGTGGTGGTAGTTTAAAATATCTGCTAACCATAGATGTTTCAAGTTACATTTCTTAGAGTTACAAAACTAAAATCCATTCTACAATTATGCTTCCTCAAAATAACACCTATAAAAAAGACTAGAAAAAAAAAGAGAGAGAACAGCATTTCCTAGTTATTAGGATTCACCTTACATCAAAGTTATTTTTAAAGGAACAAAATCTAATAGTGAAATCAGGGTTTAAATGAGTTTATTTTATTTATTCACCCCATAGTCTCATCCCAGAAAGGCATTAAAGGAAGCTTACAAGGAACAGAAATATCACAAAATGACATAAACTAAAATAAAGAAAAAAATGAGGATATGAAATAAGCAGAGAATGAAAAGCAAAGGTGAAGTAACAATCTATAAAGAGAACCAAATTACGTTTTTTTCTAGTGCACAAATGGACCAAGGAAGCCCTAAAGTTATGCTGTGTGATGCTTCTAGCAGTCAATATAAAAGGCCAAACTTCCCAGTGACAAGTCATAAAGATCAGGAGTATGCAAACCAGTTGCTCAGGAATGCAGTTGTTTCTGGGATCTTGATGAAGAGAAAATGAGTATACAGAGAACGATGCTCTCAGCAATACCAAATTAGACACAATGTTGGTATTTCACAGGATACGTATTATAAAAATCCCCATGATTTGGTGGCATTAAGCCAATTTTGAATTCAATAAAATCAAATCTATAATGGTCAGTACAGAACAGCTCACATGCTCTCTAATAATCTTACAACCCTGAGTGATGCATATGGTTTACACTCAACTGGTATCCGAAAATTGGAGGTTCCCACCCATCCAGCATACCAGAGAGGAAAAGGCCTGATGCTGTGCTTCTGGAGGGATTAGAGCCCAGAATACCCAATGGGTATAATACATGGAATTACTATGAATTGGAATCGACTCGGGGGCATAAGACAACAATGGCAAATAAGATGTGCTTTAAGCGATATTTTTGCAATCCTTCTTAAATGTTATTCAATGAATGTGGGAGACAAAGAGGTAAAGCACAATCTGCGAATAAGGGTGGAAAAGTCACCCATCTAGCGCTGACAGCTGGATGAAGACTGTAGGGGCAAATCATTTTGTTTTTGGAGGCAAAAGAGCCTGGGTGTGGTGGGCTTCTTTCTTTAGAGAGCCAGAGAGCCCCTCAAGACACAATAACCTGCCCAGAGATAAAGCTATTACTTTATTAGACTAAAGCACAATAGATCATGGACATCTCCAAAGTTATTCTGTTTACTATGTGACTGCAAAATTACTAGTCTTGAAAAGTATTATAACTGTAGAGTTCAAAAAGAAAAAAAAGTGTCTCTATACCCAAGAGGAATAAAAGAATTTTATTGTTTCTGGATTTGACATTAAGAAATTGTATTTAACATTGGTCATTTGGCTAGATGGGATTCTAAGTGGAAAATTTTAACAAAGTTTAAAGGCATATGAAAAGACAGTGCAAAATGGATGAAAACGCTAAGTGATAAGACTATGGTATAGTAATTTATAGTTATACCTCATTTTATTTTTCAAATTTTCCACAATGCCTATGAATTAGTATCATGATTATAAATAAAATAAATAATAATGATAAAAATTCAGAGAAAAAGATATGTTGATCCACTGCAACATGAATGAGGCATCTTTCAAACAAGTTACCAGATGTATAACATTATAGTCAGTAAAGTATGAATTTATTGGCCAAAATAATCTGACAGTTTTCATAAAATATTCACAAATTAATAAAGATAAATTGCCTAGAGATAGATTTCAATGAAACTGAACATACAGCAGAAGCATATTTATTACCTTGAATTGGTGATTTAATAGAGGTGCATCTGTTGAGAGACCACATGTTGTTCAAATTATCTGAGCACTTCTGGTCTTATCTTACTAAACAAATAACACAAATTTTGGGTAAAATTAGAGACTGCCTCCATGACTATGGAAATTAAGACAGCAAAACTCATGCCTGGGGACATAATAACAACTACAGGAAGGAAAACAAAGAAAACAAAACAAAAAAACCTTATGAGCATTCAAGATAAGCTGTTGTTACTGTTCGTGTTATTGGGCGCCATCAAGTCATTTCCAACTCACAGTGACTCCATGTGCAGTGGCACATTAGCTTAACCATTTATGCCACCAAAGCTCCTTAAACCAGACATGTGTCAACCCCCCAAAAAGAAATTGCAATTCAGTTGATTCCAAGTCACGGCGACCCTAGGTTGTATGACAGTTGAACTACTCTATAGCATTTTCTTAGCTATAATCATCACAAAAGCCGTTTGTCAAGCCCTTGGGTTGTGGCACTGCTTTCTGTGTTTGAATCATCAGCTTTTTCTCAGTAGCTGAGCTCAACCCATTTGCAACACGCATGGACCTATAGGCATGGCTAAATATAAACATTAATGCCCACAATTACAGTTACACTTAAGAAAACTTTGATAGAATTTAAATGAAGGAAAGACAAATGACAACTACGTAAAAGAACAGACAATTTTAGAACTTTTGGTCTTATAAAACTACGTCTTTACTCATTCACACATCTATTCATTACCCATAATGTTTGACACAACTCTTAAGAACCAGCCACTGATGGTGATGCTGCTGCAGGCGGGTACTGGGGTAAATCCTGTAATTGCAGAATGTAGACCAAAGTGAGGCAGCAAATGGTACAACGAGGCTTGAGATGAGTGATGCTTGAAGTACATTCTCTTGGTTTAGAACAGCCCCAAGACAGGTTTGCAGAGATGACAGGGAGTAAGTGATGTTTTGTGGTAGACATTGTTACAGCTTAACCACTAATAGCTCATTATGCAGCCACCAGAAACCAATCAATATAAACAGTCCACTACACAATCTATGAGGCAAAAAGGTAGTTGTTCTGTTTTGGTTAATTATAAATTAGCTGACACAGGAGCTTTAATCTTTTCCACCTTGTTTATCACTCTCTGTCCACACTAAAAACCAAAAACAAAACCCAGTGCAGTCAAGTCGATTCTGACACTTTAGCAACCCTATAGCAACCCTATAAAGCAGAGCAGAATTGTTCTATAGAGTTTCCAAGGCACACCTGGCGGATTCAAAATGCTGACTTTTTGGTTAGCAGACGTAGTACTGTCCACATTAAAACCCAAACCAAACCCACTGCCATCGAGTCGGCTGCAACTCATAGCAACCCTAGAGGTCAGAGTAGAACCACCCTTGAGGGTTTCCAAGGAAAGCCTGCTGATTTGAACTGCCGACCTTTTGGTTAGCAGATGTAGCACTCAACCACTATGCCACCAGGGTTTCCCTGTCCAAATTAGCACTCAATAAACATTTGTTGAATGAATAAATTAACCATTAAGTAAAAGATTGCTTATTTGGAGCCTTAATGTCACTTCATGCCTCTAGTTAAGAGGCACACAACAATGTTCAAATGTCTGGAAAAACATGTGAAAAGAAATAGGAAAATTACCTTTAAAAGTTTAAATAAAAGTTATGTTGGAAATGGCCTTAAAATTTTAAGTCTGTTTCAGTATTATGGAAAAAAAATGTAATTCAATAGTTCAAATTATTAGAATTATAACTCCTACAGTAAGATGACAGGGAATGCCAACCCAGAAGTCATTCTAGCAGGTAATCCTCTATGTAGAGTCACCTTTTTGAATGTGTCTTACTTTTCAGAAGAGAATGGCACTATAACTAGAAATTTTTTCGTGTCATTTATTCAGAAGGTTTTTTTCCCCACCTAAAAAGGGTTGATACGAATAGGAACCAACTCAACAGCAGTGGGTTTGGTTTTGGTTTTCCGTTTTAAGTGTGATTTCATTTCATTACAAAAGAAAAAAATTCTTGTAAACCATATCTCCAAATGGAAAAGTTTTTCACTTTTAAATATTACTATTGAAAATTGTTGAAACAAATTATTCTTTACAGTAAAAATATATATACCTGTGTAATCTGTTTTAGAAACTTTTTTCTAGTTTTACGTAGACAAATTACCCAACTAAAAGCCTATCATTTGTTACCTCATTACTTTTAGGAATACAAAATAAATTTCAGATATGGTTATTGTTGTCAGTGAATTCATAACCTACCTAGGCAGACACATCCAATGAAACAACTAATAAATACTAAAATTGATTAAATAATTAGTGAACTACACAGGATAAAAAAATAACTAACAGTAAAATCACATGAGGCTGAAAGTTGGAAAACAAAGACTCTCAGTAAGTGCTATAGGACCTTAACATGAACTTCACAGAGGTCTGGGACTAGGGGTAGCTTGAAGAAGAGAAAGGCTTTGACTAGTAGCACATAAATGGAAGAACCAGGAGAATTTTATACTTCAGTGGAATTTCTTAGGTAATTTGTAAACTGCCTATGGTCCTATCTAGTGATGTCTAATCAGAGTGAAATTTGAAACAGGAATTTTAGGCATAACTGGAGTACTAATGATAACATACACGTGTATGTGTATCTGTATACATCCATATACAGTTGTCATTGTTATTTGCCTTTGAAATGGCTCCATCTCACGGTGACCTTATATATGATAGAACAAGATATTGCCACTCCTGCACCATGGTCAGGATGGTTGCTATGCATGAGTCCATTGTCTCGGTGTCTGTGTCACTCCATCACATGGAGGACGCCCCTCACCTTTGCCCATGTTCTCCTTTACCAACTGTGGTGTCCTTCTCTAGCAATTGGTTTTTCCTGATACATCCCAAGTAAGTAAGTCAAAGTCTTTCCATCCTTGCTTCTAAAGCATATTCTGGTTGTATTTTTGCTAAGACTGACTGATTCATTCTTCTAAGTAATCCACAGCATATTCATGTTCTTTGCCATCACCACAATTAAAATGCATCTATATTTCCTCTGCCTTTTTTTTCATATCCAGTTTTCACGTGCATATGTTTATTGGTGATTGAAAAGACCATGATGTAGGTCAGATGCATCTTAGTCACGGAGGTCACATCTTTGCTGTTTAGAACTTTGACAAGGTCTTTTACAGCAGATTTACCCAATACAATATGCCCTCTGATTTCTGACAACTGCCTCCATGGGCAGTTGATCCTATGTAAGCCACAATTTAAGGATTTTACTTTCTAAATGGGATTCAGCCAGAAGCAACATTTTGTTTGGGAAGTTCTGCTAAATTGAGAAAAGAATATATGATTAGTATGAGCTGAAAATCATCAGCAAGAGACAGAGCATTTAAGAAAGGCATATGTAGCACAGCACTGCACTTTCAGAGGAAATGGAGCCACAGTAGGAACCTAGCAGAAGTCATCGTGAAAGGGACAGCAGGAACTAATGGTCAAGTAAAGAAAGTGGTTCTTCATTAGGCAAAGTCTGTAAAAGGTCTGGTGATTTAGGGCCACTATTGATTCAAGTCAAATGAAATTCTTAGTAGCTACAATTTCTTCAACATTTATCATGCCGCTGTTTATTGGCGTAGTTGTGAGGATTTTCATTTTCATCGCAACTGTGTATAGTTCGTACTGAAGACTGTAAATCTTTCACATTCATCAGTAAGTGTTTCAACTCAGCTCCACGTTCCACAAGCAAGTTGTGTGACCTGCATGTTGCAGGTTGCTAACAAGTCTCCCTCAATCCTGATGCCACTTCCTTCTTCGAATAGTCTGACCTGGCCTATTATTTGTTTAGCATACTGAATAAACAAGTACAGTAAAAGGATAAAACCTTGCTGCACACCTTTTTCTATACTGCACCACACCATATCCACTTACTGTCTATATAAAATATATAGGAAAATTCATACCTCGTATAAGAGGATTGTATGTAATACGTATCAGAAGGATATGATACCCTGATATTGAGACAGACCAAGAGATCAGAGATATATAAAATATTAGAGGGATAATACGTATCAGAGGGACTCAGATCCTATATTTGAACACAGACTGCTCTAAGAACTAAATTCTTAAACCTCAAAGTTTGATTTTCCCAAAAAGGTGGTTCCTTACTGAGATCCATACATCTCACTCACAAGAACTAAAATCATTCCATAGCCAGAAAATGTGAGAGGAAAGCACTGAGATGTAGTTTCTCCCACTGTGAGTTAATCTGAATCCATAGTTAAGTAATTTCTCCTCTTGTTTATTGTCATGAGCCTACATATTGAGTTCTGCAGTTGGCACTTTTCCATCAGTAATGCTTGCTCACCTTGATGTAACCACTGCTTCTACCTTCTCTCTTACAAGCTTTGTATAATTGACAGCCACTTCTTACCACCAGCTCCTACTGCCCCTTTCAAAATAACTTCTCCCAGGTCCCTACTGTGGCACCGTTTCCCTTGGAAATGTACAGACACCTCTTCGTTCTAGTACTCTGTACTGATGATTTTCCACTAATACCAGTCCCATACTCTGCTAACGACTTAGCAGAACTCCAAAAAGAAATGCTGTTTCTTTTTCAATGTCATTTAGAAAGTAAAATTTTTGAAAGCAATTACCATTTATTTCACACTTACTGTATGCCAGGCACTCTGCTGGAGACAGACAGGAATTCTCTTATTTGATCTTCACAGCCTCCATTTAACAGGTGAGTAGTTGGGATGTCAAAAGGTTAGTTTGTTTAAGACTAGAAAAAGGCAGAGTCTCAGTTTAATCTCAGACTTGCCTGATGTTAAAGATCAACAACCAGTGTCCAACCTGTCATAATAAAGTATTCTGCCAACTCTTGTTGTCAGCAGCTTTCTGTCTTCTGTAGATACTTCTCACTAGCGAATATTTTCTAATTCCACAGTTAAAAAAATCTGTTTCCGTCATCTTAAAATCCTTGAGTCTTCTTTTCTCTCTCCATAGCACCTTATTCCTCTAGCACCCTTTAGAGCAAACTTCTCCAGAAAACTGATCAAATTCATTGCCTCCCATTCTTCTCCCTTTGTTTTCTATTGAAATAATTTTAATTAGGTGTTCAGCTCCACCGATCCTTTGAATCTGTTATGAATTTCATGAAGTGAAATTCAGTGACTAAGTTCTGACCAACGTCTCATGCAACCCTGCAGCCTAATGTCCCACAGTTGAGGACACCCTTCTTGAGAGATTACATTCACCTGGCTCCAAAAACATTCTCGCACTCTGCTGATTTTCCTTCCATTTCACTGCTCCCCATTCTCAATATATTTGCCTCATCCATCTCATCTCCCTAAAATCTAAACATGGGAGTGATCTAGAAATCTGTCTTCCACTTTCTACTCTAACTACACTCCATCACTTATTGACTTTATCCAGTTTCACAGCTTGTGTACCCACTGCCATCTTTACACCTCCATCTCTATCTCTCCCCTGAACTCTCAACTCATCTATCTAACTGCTTATTTGACACTTTAGCCTTGACATCTGAAAGCAACTCAAACTTAACGTGCCTCAAAACAATCTCCTCACACTCCCCTTTGAACTTTTTTTTTAGCAGTCTTCCTAAATTTAGCCTATAGTACTACCACTTACCAAGTTGTTTTAGGAAAACTCTGTTGTTCTCCTTGAAAAACAGTTGCTGTCAAGCTGACTTTGACTCACAGTGATCCCATGTGTGTCACTGTAGAACTGTGCTCCATGGAGTTTTCATTGGCTAATTTTTCAGAGTAGACTGCCAAATCTTTCTTCCGAGGTGTTTTCAGATAGACATAAGGGTTCAACCTTTTTGTTAGCAGCCAAGTGCATTAACTTTAATTCCACGTTTTTTCTCTTATCTCATGTCCACTCCATCAGCACACCATGGTGACTCTTAGTGAGTTGCATCCTTACTGGCTACGTCCTCCACATTGAGTTAGTCTCTTATTCGAGCCACTGCCATCTTCTACCTACTGACAATTGCAATGAACTTCTGTCACATTGCTCTGAATCTATTCTCCATCCACGTCCACAGCGAGCTTTTTAAAAGTTGAGTGACGTTATATGTTTCTCAGTCTCTGAAGATGATTAAGTGTTTTCTCATCTCACTCAGGAAGAAGGCAATGTCTTTTGGGGGGTCTGCAAGACTTTCTATGCACAATGTCACCTTCCTTCTCTTTTTTCTCTCTCTGGCTGTTCTTTTCAAGTAAACTGGTCTCACTGTTATTTCTAGAAGAGGACAGTCATCTGCCACACTATCCTCAGAATGCTCCTTCCCTCCCTCCCACACATTCTACAGGTCTTTTCTCAGATGCCACTACCAGGGAGTCCTTCCTGTCTAATTTATAGTTGCAACTCCTACAGCATTTCCACTCTGTAACCTTTTTTTGCATTGTATTTTTCCAACATACTTATCACCATCTGTTCCAATATTGATGTAACAGATATTTTACATATTTATCTGTTTGTCATCTGTCACTAAGCTTCAGGGTGGCTGGAGTTTTGGGTTTCTTTTTTTTTCAAAGCTACCCTTCACCATCTGGGATAAGAACAAATATTTCACTCTCAAGGTAACAGAAAATCAGGACTGTTTTCAAGGGTAAACAGTTGATAGGAATTATTAACAACCTCTGGAATTTATTTTAGGTTGGCCAGTAAATAACCTGCACTTGCTCCTCTTTATTAATAAACTTTTACCACTTCTCAGACGTCTTTCCAACTGATGACTTTGCACAGCTACTCAAAATCCATTATTAAGTCTTGTTCCTTTGCATGTATGCTTAAAATATGCTGAAATCAGCACTCATAAATTCAGACCTCAAGTACCTTCCTACGAAAGTCCACGGTTTATTGAGATGTTGACATAAACAATATTACTGAAAACATAAATTTTGGATTGGAGAAAAGAAAAATCATTGAGTGCCTAACACACACCAGGCACTCTATAAATATATGATTTCATTCAATCTTTCTAACAACTCTATATGCTACTAGTATTATCAGAAATAGATCTGTCAATTCCATTGTCTCCTCTTACACACAAGAGCCTATCTCATGCCTTCAAATTATAATGTCTTCTTTCTTCTTCTGTGTGCAGATTTAATTACCAGCCCTTAAGAGTTTTCTATGACAAGAAGTTCATCTTCTCAAGTAAGCTAACATTCACTGACGTGCACTCTCCTACCCCATCTCACATGTCTACACTTGGAAACAACCTTGATCTCACGGGCTCTTTACAAGCAGAAGCACAAGAATGAAGGACAGATGAACAGTAATGGGCCCTCATCTAGTAATCTCTGAGGTTAAAAAAAACTCATAGTGAGCCCTATAGGACAGATTAGGAATGCCCCACAGAGTTTCCAAGGAACTTGTGGCATGTTCAAACAGCTGACCTTTTGGTTAACAGCCATACTACTTTACCACTTTGCCATCAGGGAATCCATCTGTGGAGTATAGTTTAGCAAATGGTGTTCCCCAGGATTCCTCTGAGGTCTGCCACAACCCTCCACAAGACAGTATAAGGTACTTATTAAGAGTATGGTCTATGAAGAGAAATTACCTAGATTCAAGTGGGTTGAATTCATTAAAAAAAAAAAACTCAAAAGACTCATTGCCATCAGGTGGATTCTGACTGATAGTGAGAGTATAGCACAAAGCAGAACTGCTTGCATAGGTTTACAGAAGCAGACTGCTATGTCTGTTCCACATCTGTCCCACAGAGTAGCTTATGGATTTGAACTGTCAAACTTTCATCTAGCAGCTGAGCAATTAACCACCAGGCCAGTGGGCTCCTTCAGTAGGTTCACATCCAAGCTCTACCATTCATTAGTTATACATCTTGGAAAAGATAGGTAACTTCTTTGTACACTGGAGATCATGATAATAACAGCACCCCTAGAGGTATTGTGATACTCATTATGTTTTTTATTTTTTAGACGTTTAGAAACTTTTTATCTGATTCTAAAGTTAATGTGAAATAATTTAACTATAGAAATCTAGTATGTGTAATCTTTAAGAAGAAGTTGAACAACTCTATTTAATTTCAGCCTTATTATAAAGCTGTGGTTATCAGGATAACGAAAGAGGCCAGTTTCTTATAAATAAATAAATAAACACACATGTCATGGATTCAATTGTGCCCCCCCAAAACTATGTGTAGCCACGTGGCTGGGCCAGAATTCCCTGTATTCTATGATTGTCCTCCATTTTGTGATTTTCCTACGCTGTGTGTTAAAGGACTGGGGAGGGACTGTAAATCTCTTTATAAGATCATCTCTCTGCTCCACTGTATAAGGAGATTCCCTGGAGTATGCCTTGCTCCACCCTTAATCCTTTCACCCTGCAGGAGATAAAAGGAAAGGGAAGCAAGCAGAGAACTGGGAACTTCACACCATAAACAAAGCAGCACAAGGAGAAAAGTGCGTCCTTCAGACCAGAGGTTCCTGTGCAAGACGCTCGTGGACAAAGACTGATGCAGAACCGGACCTTCCTCCAGAGCCGACAAGGGGGAAAACCTTCCCCTGGAGCAGACATCCTGAATTTGAACTTGTAGCATACCGGACTGTGTAAGAATAAACCTTCCTTTGTGAAAGCCATCCACTCTGTGGTATTTCTGTTAGAGCAGCACTAGCTGACTAAAATAACACACCTATGCTTTAACTCACCAGTTCTGCTCCTAGGAGCCCTGGAGGCACAGTGGTTAAGAATTCAGCTGCTAACCAAATGTCAGCAGTTGAGATCCACCAGCAGTTCCTTGGAAACCATGGGAGGCAATTCTACTCTGTCTAATAGGGTCTCTATATGTAGGAAGCAGGCGAGTAGATAAACCTCTCCAGAAAGAGATAGGGAGGTTTCTTACAAAAACTAAATACTTATCCTACAACTCAACAGTTCTACCCCCAGGTAGAAATATATGTCCACAGAAAGATATACACAAAAATGCTCATAGCTGTTTTATTCACAATGGCCACATGTGGAAACAGCCAATTATCTGTTGATGTCCAGTTGATTTTAACTCATGGAAACCCCATAAGACAGTAGAACTGCTCCATAGGGTTTCCAAGGAGCACCTGGTGTATTTGAACTGTCAGTCTTTTGGTTAGCACACATAATCCTTAACCACGACCTCACCAGGACTTCCAGAAATGACTAGAAGAATGGAAAAACAAACTGCAGAACATTCATATAAGGAAGTGTTATCCAATAATATAAAAAGGAACAAGCTACTAATATACATAGCAACATGAAAGAACCTCAGAAGTAGTATGCTGAGTGAAAATAGCCTATTTAAAAGAGACATCACAGGATAATGATCATACAAAATTCTAAAATATGGGAAAATGAATCCACAGTAGATAAATCAAGGCTGTGGTATCCTAGTGGGGAGACCCATCCAGAGTGATAAAACTCCAGATCTGGAAAGAGGTTTGAATGATCCAAGTGCATGCACTTGCTGCAATTCGTGGAAAGCTGCAATTTGCACACGTCATCTCCCACCATTTCCAAGGAATCATTCTGCATACAGGGAGAAATGGCTCCGCTTTTCTTAGGAAAATCTTCCTGAGCCTGGTGTTCTACTTGGCGGGGAAATCCGCTAAAGTTACGGAAACCTGGATGCAGGCAGCTGTCTAACGTCACAAATGTTCATGCAGCACAGCTGTGAAATGAAGCACATCTGGCCTCTGCAACCTCCTAATTGTGGGACACTGGGATAAATTGAAGAAGATAAACCTTGCTGCAACTCATGTTTATTCAAAACTAGGGGTAATAACGGTAAATATGAGCATTTCTTATATTAGGAGAAGTTTATGTTACTTTTTTTAGTTGTTTTATTCCTCCATAGTTGGAGTAACTCTTTGAAGCTTCTGTTCTTATTGAGGGCTTAAGTCCAGCCCCAGATTGGTATAGGACTAGCACTGTGACTTAATTCCTATGATGGAATTGAAATCCCTTCCCCAGCTTCTTGGTTCTATTTCTAGAACTGATAACCCATGGACTATTATACCACATTTGTATGCATTTAAAGTGGAGAAACCATTAGAGAAAGTTACTCTTCATTACACAATTTACATCAGACACATACATACAACACTGTCATGAAGTTGATTCCAACTCATTGCGACCTTATAGGACAGTGTAGAAACTCCCCACACCGTTTCAAGGAGCACCTGATGGATTCAAACTAGTAAATTTGAACTACCAACCATTTGGTTAGCAGCTGCAGCACTTAACCACTACACCACCAGGGTTTCCCACAGTATACAGTATATTTAATGATAGAAAATAACCAAAGCTAATTTTTAAAAGCCATACCTAAGCACAAGAAGTAAATCTCATAAACCGAGCAAGGGTCATGAATATAAGATGATTTGCTGGAAAGGAGGAAGAGAAGAAGGAGAAAGGAGGGCAGGAATGGGAGAAGAAAAGAAGAGAGAAAAAATAAAAAGCTGACCAGATGTGTTTTCTAACACAAAAACAAATATCAGACTAAAAGTGATCCTTCTGCTGAGATGAACTCTGCTTATTCTGTACAATAAATAACAATGAAGGTGATCTACAAGGCTCTCACTAAAGTAACTGTGAACGGAACTAATGTTAATTTTATTTTCATTCTCAGTAAGACAGATAGAATTAAGATAAAAGCATTTGCTCGGAGGCTGGAGTCAATTTTTCAGAAGAAAATGGCTTTCTGCACAATTGAGAAAGACATGTTTGGAGCTCTGAGTAGAAGGGGAATTTGGGAGAAGAAAGGATAGAGATGGAAGGAACAGAGATGGCTCTGTGTTTCCAAGGAGGTGGCAGAAAGATGATACATCACAAAGTCATCTCCTCCCTACATCTCCAAATCGTGACTTGCTTCTAAAACTCACAGATGTTTGATGTGAGTGGTAACTTTATGGAAACAATAAAAGAAGTAATTTTTTTTTTCTTTTAGGGTAATGTAGGGGCAAAACGAAACTGCAGGTTTTAGGAAAAACTTTTCTGTCAATAGGAAATAGTTTCTAAAAAGGTTACAGAAGTTTCACAACTAAATTAGTTATCCAAGACATTGAAATAATTTAGTTACAAAACTGGTTGATGATAGCCAGATCTACTTAATATCCTCTTCAGGTGTCTTTTAACCTATAATTTTTATGATTCAGTGATTTGCTTTCTACCATTAGCCTTTATGTTTTGAAATATGCACCATCAGAAACAAGGATTTCAGGTCCCAGATTTAAATATATCTGTGAAGTTCACTCATGCACATGGATTTCATTAAACTCAGTGACGCAAATAAAGTCTGTTGTGATGAAAAGGACCTTTGACAGCTCATAATTACATAAAAATAAGTGCATCGGTTGAAGAGTAGAACAAAATTAAGATGTCAGCATTGATGGATCTCATAACTAAAATTTTCAAGAAGCACTTTAAAGCTCAGTAACTTTTTCTGTTTCGTGCAGTTATTATATTAAAAGAGTAATGATTAATTTTTCAGCTACTTGACAGTAATTATTTAATTCTTCAGACATCATGGAAGTTAATTTTTAGAAGTGATAGACTAAAATATATCTTATTAAAATGGACTTAGCTAATTAAATGATAAAAGACTAAGATGGCAACTGCAATGAGAATTCAATTTGATTCAAAAGCTGGACTAAACTGATAAGTATCTGATTGGTTCTAACATGTATAATTAAGAGTTACAGTATTAAAACCAAAAGTACCATTATATAGAAATTCACCCAAAAGGTAGAAGGTGAAATCTTCTTGCTAACTTCTTAAATGTATTATCAAGTTTAGGACAGAAAAACTAATGGGAAAAGAATTGGGAGTTTTTAATGCAATAACTCAACTCCTATCACCTAACACAGAGTCGCTGGGTGGTCCCAGGGGTTAAGGACTCAACTACTAAGAGGAAGTTCAGCAGTTCAGACCTACCTGGAGGCCCCTCAGAAGAAAGACCTGGTGATCTTCTGAAGGATGACAGCCTTGAAAACGTTATGTACAGTGCAGTCTGCTCACGCACAGAGCCTCCCCGAGTTGGAGCACACCCAACACCAACTGGTTTTTTCTTTGTTTGTTGTCACAAAAAATAATGTACGAAAATTGAAGCAATCTGATCTCAGAAATGGAAAATCTTCCACTTGGAAACTAAAGCTCCTTTTCAGGATCAATAACTAGTCCATGGTGTGTCTTCTTGGCTACTCTCAGCCCATGTCATTCTTCCTTCCCAAGACTAGTGTCCTCTCCTCACATCGCAGATGTGTTCTTCTTTACGTGACCCTGTCCCATTTCTCTTTGGCTTGGCAATGTATGTTCATGCCTGTCCATAAACTGTCAGGAAGACTGATTGGAGGAAAACTTATTTCTAGTCTATAAATAATTCTATCAAAACCCAGCACAGAGCTACAGCTTCTCTACAGCTGCTTCTCGGATTTTCCAGCCACACAAGCAGCCTTGTATCTGAGCTTACACAAAAACTCTAGGGAAAACAGTAATCTGAAAAACAGCTAATTTTCAGAGGACGAAATTAGCTAAAGGCAGGTGACAAATGACTCCAGTAATAGTTGCTATTTTTTTGGTCACAGAGTAATATCCAGTATCTATATGATAATTTCAGATAACTAGGTTTGTCGAGTGTAAGATTCTACAAACATCAATTTATTATATACTTTCAATTAATATTTTCAAAAACCTGATCAGCATTAGATTGGGTTGGGATTAGAATGTATGGATTATCTCTGAACCCAGTTTTCAAGTCTTATTAATTAATTTTCAATTACATTATCACAAGTATCTTCATTAGAAACCATTAATCAGAGTTCTTTGCTTTTGTTGTTATTATTGTTACACATCTGCATTTATATGATATTTACTGGATGACCAGAAGCATAAGTAGGATTTTCCTAGATCAAAGAAAATAGTGAAGAACATCCCTATCAGTGACAGTGGCAAGATGCTTTTAGGTAAATACTAGTAACCTATGGTTGCCATGAGTCGGATCCAACTCGACAGCACTTGGCTGGCTGGCAAGATAGGGTCAAGGTGAGCATTCTATGTTTCACTTAAAAGGAAGTCTCACAGCAAATTTTGCCACACGTATAAACATATACCAAGTCCTGTACCTAGAGGTGCACCTTACACAAAGGTGAGCTTGCAGTCCTACTCTGTGTTCCAGAGCACCCTTTACAAAAAGTCCACTCAAGGCCAGTGTAATGATACTCCAATTGCAAAATTTTGCTTAACATGTTGTCAGAGTCAAGCCCCAAGCATCTTTCAAATCGATGGTTGAACACGGGGCCATTTGGAAATGCAACCCAAAGTGCCATTCCTAGACTGAGCTGACTCACAGTATTTTTCTGGTACATTGATGCAGTTACATGAAAATGTAAAATCTTGAACATCACGAATTTTGTCAGCATAAATGACTTCTAAAATCCATTTGGCTTATTTTTTAAAAAAAAACATGATTTTTACCAATAGAAATCCATTTGTAGCATCCATTATGCTAACTGAAGCTCTTGCGGCAGCTATTTCTGGATTGTAGTGTGCCAGGGGAGAAAGGAACACAGCATGGGACAGAGATAGAAGCTGGACTTTTCTAAACACACTGTGATTTAGAGATCTGACCTTGGGATCTTGCAACTTCTGTACATAAGTTGTAAAAAGAAAATAGCTTGGCAAGGAATCCAGTTATTTTCATTCACCATGTTGTTAGTAAAGCTATTGACACTGACATCCTGAAACTGACCTTAGCCAATATGACCTTGGCAATTAGACTCCTAGCTGTATACACAAAAGAAATGCCTACACAGTTTAGTCAAAGGATGTTACAGGGTTATTCATTAAGTTAAAAATGGAAAACAATAAAAGCATCCATCAATAGTAGAACCATTGCACTGTGTTCTATCTGTTCAATGCAACAAAAACAAACTACAGCTGGGAGGTCTGACAATTAGGTTCACAAACTCATCCTAGGAAAAAATGCTCCATACCTCATTGCTGAATATCACCATGGTCACCTTCCAAGTACTCCCCTTGGGAAGGTATGAACCAATGCTTGTGCCTAGTCTACCCTTCAGAGCAATTTTGGAGCTGTTTTTCTGGAATGGCCATCACAGCTGTGGTTGTTTTACCCTTGATATCATGAAAATGTCTTCCTTTCAATGTTTCCTTTATCTTCAGGTAAAGAAAACAGTCACTGGGGGCCAGATCCAGTGAGTAGGGACAATGTTTCAAAGCAGTTGTTTGTTTATTGGCTAAAAACTCCCTCACAGACTACTGTACAATTAAGTTTGTGAATTTTCCACATTGCCACCGTATTCTGGTCATTCCTGAAGGAGTTCCAAAATTGTTTGAAGGGTGGACTAGGCACTGGCATGGATGCACAGCTTCCCAAGGGGAGTACTTTAAAAGTGACTGTAGTGATATTTGGCAATGAGATACGTAGCACTTAGAACAGTTCACAGACTTAACTGTCAGTGTCCATCTATGCAACAATACAAACGAAATTCATGAATACAACATTGTGTGAAAGAAGCCAGACAGAAATCCATAAATCTCCTGTCTGTATCATCTCTCTGTCTATCTACCTGCATATATATCTGTGTTATCTATTTGTTGTAGGGTTTCATTTAAAGTTCAAAAGCAGTTCAATAATGAATGAAGAGATTGAATAGGAAATCAAAACCTTACTAACAAAGAAAGGCATCAGACCAAATGGCTTCATTAGAAAATTTCATCAAACCTTTATAGAAGAACCAGCACCCATTTAACCACGGAGGTGAAAAGCTTGTACACTAACAACTGTAAGACCTTGCTGAAAGAAATTAGAGAAAAACTTAACAAATGTCCATAGATTGGAAGACTTAATACTATTAAAATGTCAGTACCACCCAACATTATTTGTAAACACAATTTCTATCATGTTTCTACAGCCGTCTTTGCAGAAATGCAAAACCTATTCCTCAAATTCAAATGAAATTGAAAAGGGCCTCAAATAGCCAACAGAAGAACATAATGGAAGACTTGCACTTCCCAACTTAAAAACATACTGTAAAGCGGGGACATTGGTGGTTCAGTGGTAGAATTCTCTCCTTTCATGCGGGAGACGTGTTGATTCCCAGCCAAGGCACCTCGTATGCAGCCACTGTCCATTTGCCAGGGGAGGTTAAGAGTTGCTATTATGCTCAGTAGGTTTAGTGACCTTCCAGACTATGACAGGGTACAAAGAAAAGCTTTCCAGTCTTTCTGTGAGATGAGAAATAAGAAAAATGTTGCTAAATTATATTTCTCCCTATAGTTTTTTTAACAATTTTCTTTTTTATTTGTGGCGATTTAGAATTTGGAGATTTAAACAGCCAGCTCTATTAATTATAAAAATAATTTTTTCAACCAACATAAAGAATAAAGGAATTTTTGCAGGGTCCCCATGAGAAATAGATAGTTTTATGACTCCTTCCCAACATCTAATATTTTTCTTAAATATTCAGGAGTATTTCTAAAGACAATACACGGGCCATAAAATTTTTCAGTCCTCACAGTTGAAAATCTTTCTTTTGCCATCTGCCATACATACATAGTATATTGTTGTCTGCTGTTAACTGCCTCCAAATCAACACAGACTCACAGTGACCCCACAACCAACAGAAAATGTGGCCCAGTCCTGAGCCATAGTCCTGATAGCTGGTATGTTTGAATTCACAGTTGCGGTTATGTCTTCACTGAGGATTTCCCTTCCACTTTGGGCTGACCCTCCACTTTTCCAACCACGATGTCCTATTTTATCCTAGTGACTGGTCCTTCCTGACGGCTGCCCACAGTAAGCAAGACAGTCCTGTTGTCTTCCCTCCTAAGGAACACTGGGGTTGTATTTCTTCTAAGACTAACACATTTGTTCTTCTAGAGGTCCATGGTTTATTCAGGATTCTTTGCCAACACCAAGATTCTTTGTCAAATGCATCAGTTTTTCTGTATTCCTTTTTCATTGTTCAGATTTCCCATGCATATGAGGAAACTGAAAAAATCATGGCTTGAGTGAGGAGCACCTAAGTCATCAAAGGAACATCTTTAAAGAGGTCTTTTGCAGCATCTTTGCTCAATGCAGTAAGTAGTTTAATTTTATATCATTCCCTGGATCCGACTCAACAGCACTTGGCTGGCTTTGGCAAATTCTCATGTGGACATTGTTGGTCCCGGCAGAAAGAAATTGTTGGCAACTTCAATTTCTTCTCCATTCATCATTATGTTTGTTCAGTGGTCTAGTTGTGAGAATTTTTGTTTTCTTCACATCCTGTTGTAATCTATTCTAAAGGTTGTAGCCTTTGACCTTCATCAGTATATATCATACTGTACCCTAAACCTGTAAATTCAATGATTTTAGTCATACTGAAAATAGTCTAAAGCTGATCTGCTTCTATTTCCTTACTAATTACCATTTGTTTTCTTTTCCAGATATTGTCAGAAATTTCTCTATACTTTTTAGATTTTTCCAGTTGTGATCTCTTTATTTCTGCTTAAAGTGGGTGGTAAGGTAAGGTAAAGTAAATATTCATGTCTTTATTGCAGAAGGAATTTCATAATTTTCCTTAATGTTCTGTCTCTTCAATTCTCTTTTTTCTTTTTTTCTGTCTGGAACTCCTGCTATCTACCTACTGTATCTTCTAAATCTGCCTTATATAGTTCACTGTTTTCTCTCTTAATTTCCATCTCCTTTCTTTTATATCCATATTATGAGACAAATTACCCTCTTTGCTCTTAGTTGGATTTTTTTTCTTTTTGTCTAAAGTGCTGGCAGCACCTGAACTCCTGGATGACTCAAAGACTAGAGGTCTGTCTTCAGTTCTGCTAAATTTTAATTCCATGTGTTAGATATAATTGAGATTAACTAGTTCTCTGTGTTCCTTAGAAGTAAAGAGAGTGAGACTTCATCTCACGTACTTCAAACATGTTATCAGAAAGAATCAGTCATTACAGAAAGACGTGATGTATGTCAGCAAAAAAGAGTAAAACCCTCAGTGAAATGGATTAACACAGTGGCTGCAACAATGGGTTCAAGCATAAAAACAATTGTGAGGATGGCACAGGACTATGCCGTGTTTTGTTCTACGGTACACAGGATGTCTACGAGCCAGAAGCAACTTGAAGGTACCTAACAACAGCAGTTCTCAAAGCAGCCCTCCTATTAGATGATGTCAACAGAAATTTTAATGAGTGTTTCTACCAAATATTTAAAGAGAAAAAAAGAAACAATGTAATTTTAAAAGTGAAAGCAACAAATAGAGAAGAAGCCATGCAAATGTCATGATGAAGTAGGAATGGTAAATGGATGACAAACAGAAGGGGAAAAAGTTGACAGAGAGAAAGAATGAGACGACGGAAAAATGCAAGAATCGGCACAAACTAGGAGCCTGGGAAAAGGGGGAAAATTCATGAAGGAAGGTCATGAAGGAAGGTAGAAATAAAAGATGTCCAGCAACACGAAAAGCATATAGAGGGGGGAGAAGAGGACTGAGACAGAACGGCAATGATACAAAGCGTGGCATGCTTTTAGTAAATGAACTTTGTTAAAACAATGCTTAAATTCTCTTACAGTTGATTGATTTAAGATTTAGTAAAATTCAAAAGTGATATAAGACCAGTGAAGTTTTTTAACCGTTCTAAGTCAAGGTTATCAGGAACTGATATTAAAAAATGCATAGGAATGGTCCTACGAAAAAGTCACTGAAAATACTGAACAAATAAAATGTCAGAAGTGTAAAAAGACAAGAAAATAGTATTCTCTTGGATAGTTAATTGTTTAGAAATATTCTGTTAAGTTTGCATTAATTATTTTTAGACTCTGAAGTAAACTTCAGTATACTCAAAGAATATTACACAAAGGGTATTAGAAGAGTGAAGAATGCCTCCTGCTTCTGAATACATCTGACTACTCCAAGATGTCTGTGTACTGGAAGCATCTGGACCATTAAATTTTATCTTCACATAATCAGAATAAAGTAAATGTAATGAATGGAAATGTAAGCGATCAAGAGAAATTGAAGAGTATGTTCAATGAATCTTCAGTCTGTGGCTCTTTGACAAAGTTAATAAAACATCTCACATAGGTATTACGAGAGGAGAACGAGAAAGAAGATGTGAAAATTTTGGAAATGAAAATGCTATGTAAAACCAAAGGTTACTATGGCTAAGGAATGAATTTCAAAAGAGAAATAGGAAAATGGTATTATGCAAAAGAACAGAACCAAACAGAAAAAAAAATGGGAAATATCCATGGAGTCTTTACACAAAAGCATTGGCTACTAATTAGGAGATACTAGAATTCTGAAATAAATTTCCTTTGCATTGCTCATTAACTTTATTAATGACAGCAAAAAGGAAAGCTCTGAAATGATTCTAGTTTAACTAAAAATGCTGAGAGTATGACAAGATCATCAAGAAAACCCGTCATCTTTGATAAGGACAGAAATGTTTTTGAAACATCCTTCTTATTTATTGTTGGGTATATTTATTGCACTAATAAAACGCCATAGAGACAGTACTTAATTTGAAAGACAGCTCTGTCTCTGTGAATCATAATTTATAATGATACACAGAATTAAAAAAAGAAATTCATGCAGAATATATACATAAATGGCCATGAAACAATGAGGGCTCTGCTTTTCTGAGTCAGTCCCAAGAGACTCACAAATTTAGGAGGAGGCATGTCACAACCCAGTGTCCAACTGAAAAAAATTGTAATGACTGAAAACATGACAGAAATATCATACTACAAGAAAGTCACCAGTTAGATCACAAAACATAAATCAGTGAAAACAATGAAGGACAAAAAAAGCAATCTGGTGTAATGACCCATGGGGTAAGTAGCATTCATTTTCTGAACTCTTCATCCCTCCTCTTCTTTTAAACTCTAAGTAGCACAGAGCATAACAGAAGCCTACCTATGGCCAAGTGACTCACAGTGTCTGTGAGGGTGAAGCAGGAACACCCAGCCTCCTGTATGTTAGGCAGGTGATTTGCTTTGGCACCGCAGAATTCTTGGGCTTGACTGGGTCATATTAGAAGAGAAGCTGTAAGATTCATTGTATTTATCCCCCAATTTTATTGCTGTTTCTCATCAAAAACGCATGTTCCAAATAAGAGCAACTCCTTTAACCTGGTCCACACTGCTGATACTTCCACGTTGTAAACCCTGTCCTCTCAGCAACCGCTTTTTCACAACACCTCTGTGTCAAGTGTCCAGGAAAAAAACACAAAACAAAAACGTGAATGTCTGCTTTTGATATTTAAATAATACATTAAAAAATTTCATCAGAAATGTGAACTACAGATGCTCAGTGCCCAAAATACATAGTCCAGATATGGATTGGCAGCAACGAGAGGACTGCGTCCTGTTGTGTCCTGTAATTACCTCAGCCCTGAAGCAGGTCTGCTTGAGTGGCAAAGTCTCTTGAATAGTTTTGTCAGCTTTTACCTTGAGGAAGTTTTTGATACTACATGACAAATGGGTGGGGGAGAGAGGAGAAGAAAAACATAAAAAAAAATTCTGGTAAAATTGAACTTATCAAGTTAAAAAACATAGTTTATTCTAAATTTGTTTCTTTAATATATGCTGGACATGAAGTATCATTTTCAATGAAACATTACGTTTAGGGACAAATAAAAGTTGTTGGTTTAATGGCTCTTTGACAAAAGAAAACAGAACCCTTTGGGCATTCCTGTATTATTCTGTTGAAATTCAAGCATCAGAGAAATCTCAAATTCTGGTCCGTACAGCAACCATACAAACCAAACCCAAGCTCATTGTTGTCATATCAACTGTAACTAATAGGGGCTCTACAGGACAGAGCAGAACTGCCCCATAGGGTTTCCAAGGCTGTAAATTGTTAAAGAAGCAGACTGGCACATCCTTCTCCCACAGACAAACTGGTGATGCATCAGTTAGCAGTCAAGCCCTTAGCCATGTGCTATTAAATCATACAACAGTATTATTGTATTGTATTAGCTATATTTCATTATATTATGTTTCATTATATTTCATTGTATTATATTTATGATTTTATTAGATTATATCACAGAATTGCACTCATAGTGTTCAATGGCTGATTTCTCAGAAGCAGATTACCAGGATTTTCTTCTACTCACACCCCGAGCCCTTTGGTTAGCAGCCGAGCTGTTTAAAACTCAAACCATTAACCTTTCCTGTGACACATATATGCATATAAAAAAAGAAAAAAAACAGATTTAAAACATTAATTAAAACACATATATTAAAGATTATTTTGCTCAGCCATTTCAATCATTAATAAACAACCTTGGACCCATAAAGATAGATCTCACCACAGAAAAGATACCTGGGTCTAGTAATAGAATTTGGACCAAAACTAGAACTCTGACTCTAAATTTTGCATTCTTTCATCATGTCTTAGTGGTCAACTGAATTAATAAAGTCACATATTTGGGAAGAGTTTTGACATGTTAGGTGTGCCAACTCACACAGAAACACAGTCTCAAGCCATACCTTTGTCTTACACATAATCTTACAGAATGTTGTGCTTTGAGTAAAAAATGAACCTTCAACATCATCACAAAAGGAGATATGTCAGAAAGTCCATGAATTTTACAGATGTAATCTCAAAACTTAGTTTTAATTTTGGAAGAACAGCGGGACCAAAGTCAAAGCAGCAAAAGGCTTCCGGAATCTGCCTTTCTTCCAGTTTCTGCATAAGAAAGGGGGAAAAAGCAACTGTATTTATATGCATGTTGTTTAAAAGTTTTGCTGAGTTAGAATTTGGGTATCTGCAATTCAGTCATTTAAAATTTGCAATTAAAAGTTTTTAGGATATTCACAGTTGGGCAACCACATAGCATAGTAAAAATTTATACTATTTGTCAGTCTCTAAAAAAATTTTTAAAAATAAAAAAAATGCACCAATTAGCAGTCACTCTTATTATCCTTAATCCAGTCCCTCAGTTTTAGGCTACCACTAATCCACTCTGTCTACATCCATTTGTCTCTATGGATTTTGCATGTAAATAAATTCATTATAAATGGATATAGTGTAGTCATATGTGACAGACTTATTTCACTTTCAATAATGTCATCTATATTGTGACATCTATCAATGCTTGGAAAACCCTGGTAGCCTCATGGTTAAGTACTACAGGCTCTAACCAAAAGGTTAGCAATGTAAATCCAACAGATGCTCCTTAGAAACTCCACGGGGTAATTCTTCTCTGTCTAAAAGGATGCTTTGTGTCAGAATCAACTCAACAGCAACTTCATTTTTTAATCAATGCTTGATGCCTTTTTACTGCTGAATAATATTCTATTGTGTATATATTCCAGATTTTGCCTCTCCGTTCATTATCAGCTGAGGGACATTTGGGTTTTCACATTTTAGCTATGTGAATAACACCACTGTGAACATTTGTGTTGAAGTGGTTATGAAAATATGTTTTTCTTTATCTTGGGTATATAATTAGGAGAAGAATTGCTGGATCATATAAAATTCATATGTTTTACATTTTGAGGCATTGTCAAACTATCTTCCGAAGTGGCTGAATCATTTTACATTCCCTCCAGCGATATGTGAGTTTATTTCTTCACATTCTCAGCAGTACTTGTGTTTTAGTCATCTAGTGCTACTATTACAGAAATACCACAGATCAATAGCTTTTGCAAAGACAAATTCATTTTCTCTCAGAAAAGCAAGCTGAAAGTCCAAATTCACTGCATTAGCTCCAGAGGAAGTCTGTTGGCTCTAGAGGAAGGTTCTTGTCGTCAGTTTTCCTATGAACTGGGAGTTTCTGAGGCACAGGGACAACAGGTCCTTTCCAAAGGATGCAACCTACTCGAGGCACTGTTTCTTGGTTGTATGATGTCCCCAACTGTCTGCTGACTTCCTTTTCTTATTTATTCCAAGAGATTACCTCAAGGCACAATACAATCCTACAGATTGAGTCCTGCCTCACTAACACAAACACAGCCCATCCTTCCTCATTAACATTGTAGAGGCAGGATTTACGACATACAGGAATATCACACAAAATCAGGAATCAAAACCTAGCCAAATTGAGACACACATTTTTGGGGGGACACAATTCATTCCATGACAACTTGTCATCATCTAACTCTTTTATTATCAAATTTCTAGTAAGTGTGAAGTGGCATCTCATTGTAATTTTGGTTTACACTTCCTTAATGACTGTTAGAATTGAGCACATTTTATATGCTTATTTGCCACCTGTTTATCTTCTTTAGAGAGATGGCTATTCAGATCTTTGGTGCAGTTTTAATTGAGTTATTTATCATTATATATTGAGTTATAAGAGTTTTCTAGATATTCCAGATGCAAGTCCCTTACAAGATATGATTTGCAAATACTTCTATTCTTTGTGCTGTGGTTTTACTTTTTGTTAGTATAATTGACAACAAAAATAGTTTAAATTTTCAAGAAGCCTAACTTTTTTTTCTTTGTTGCTTGTGATTTTAATGTATGTGAGAAACTTTTGCTCAGCCCAAGTTCTCAAAGACTTACTCTTTTGTTTTCTTTTAAAAGTTCTATCATTTTAACTCCTATAGTTAGATTCATGATCCCTTTTGAGTTAGTTTTGTTTATAGTATGAAGAAGGAATCAAGTGTTATTCTTTTGAATGCAGATATCCAGCTGTTGCAAAGCCATTTGTTGAGAAGACAGATTCTCCATTTTTGAATTCCATTATTACCTTTATTAAGAAAAAAAATTACTTGACCATAGATATAAGAGTTTATTTCTGGGTGTTGACTCTGTTCTATTGATCTATATGTCTGCCTTTATGCTAGTACCACACTGTAGCTTTGTAGTTAAATTTTAATATTGGTCAGTGTGAGTTCTCCAACTTTGTTCTTCTTTTTCAAGATTGTTTGACTGTCCTGAGTCCCTTGCATTATTTATTTGTATTTTAAGTGAAAGTTTACAATTCAAGATACCTTATTATGTGTCGTGAGCTGCTCCCACTCACACTGTGCAGCACACTTCTCTCCCCACTGTATTTACTGTATCCATTCAACCAGCTCCTGTCCTCCTCTGCCTTATCATCCAGCCTCCACACAGGAGCTACCCAGTTTTAGTCTCCAGTATCTACTCAAGCCAAAAAGCTCATTCCTCACCATTATCATGCTATGTCATATAGACAATTCAGTCTTTGAGAAGTTGGCTTCAGAAATGGTTTCATCTCCAAGCTGACAGAAAGTGCAGGGGCTGTGTCTTCCCAGAGCCATCCAGTCTTTTAGATCATCAGTGGCCTTTTCAATAGAGTTTGAGTTCTGCACACCACATTTTTCCCACTCCATCAGAGACTTGTGTTCTCTGAAAGGGAAGTCACTGGTTGTAGCCGGGTACCATCTAGCTTTTCTGGGCTCATGCTGATGGAGTTTCTGCTTTATGTGGCCCTTTCTGTCTCTTGGACTCATAGTTTCCTCATGTCTTTGATATTATTCACTGCCCTTTGCTCCAGGTGGGTTGGGATCAATTGATACTTCAGAGACGGCTGCTTGCTAGCCTTTAAGATCCCAGACACCACTCTCCAAAGTGGGATGCAGCACAATTTCTTAATCAACTTTGTTATGCCAGTTGGCCTACGTGTCCCCTGAAACCACAGTCTCCAGATCCCTACCCCTACTACTCTGCCTTTCTACATGTTTCGTTGTATTTAGAAAACTTCTTAGCTTTTGTTGTAGTCGTGCTGGCTTCTTCTCTATTGTGTGTTGCACCTCCCTTCACCTACAATAATTCTTGTCTGCTGTCTAGTTAGTGAATATCCCTCTCCTTCCCTCCCCACCCTCATAGCCATCAAAGACTATTTTCTTCCATGTTATGAGTTCATATAATAGTGGTATCATACAGCATTTGTCCTAATTTGCAACTAATTTCATGCAGTATGATTCCTTGCAGATTCATCCATGTGAGATGTTCTACAATTTCATCAATGTTCTTTATGTTTGCATAATATTCCATTGTACAATTATACCATAGTTTGTTTATCCTTTCATTCATTGGTTAGCAACTAAGTTGAGTACATCTTTTTGCTATTGTGGATAGGCCTACAATGAATATTGGTGTGCATGTATCTATTTGTGTGGTAGCTTTTATTTCTCTAGGATGTATTCTATGAAGTGAGATTGCTAGATAGTATGGTATTTCTTTTTCTAGCTTTTTAAGAAAGTGCCAGATCTACTTCCAAAGTGGTTGTACCATTTTGCATTCTGACCAACAGTGCATAAGTGTTTCAATCTCTACATAGCCTCTCCAGTATTTATTATTTTGTGTTTTTTGTATTAATGCCAGCCTTGCTGAGGTGAGATGGTATCTCATTGTGGTTTGACTTGGATTTCTCTAAAGGCTAATGATAATGAACATTTCCTCATGCACTGATTAGCCACCCAAATGTCTTCTGTGGTTGTATTCCGGTTCATATCCTTTGCCCATTTTTTACTTGGGTTAATTTGTCTTTCTCTTGTTGAGGTTTTTCAGTATCTTGTAGATTATAGAGATTAGATGCTGATTGGATTTGTGATATTCAAATTTTTTTCCCATTCTGCAGGTAGTATTTTTACTTTTTTGGTGAATTGTTTGGATGAGTGTTAAGTGAGTTTCAGAAGTTCTCAGTTATCTATTTTCTTTTCTGGTGTTTGTGTATTGTTATTAATGTTGAGTCCCTTGCATTTCCATATGAATTTTAGTACCAACTTCTCAATTTCTGCAAAATATCTATGATTTATTTTTGAAAGGGATTGTATTATATCTGCAGATCAATTTGGAGAATATTACAGTCTTAACATTGTTAAGCCTACTGATTCATAAGCATAGATTCTTCCCACTTGTTTAGGTCTTTTTAAGCTCCTTTTAATGTTTAGTCGGATCAGATTCGATGGCACTTGGCTTGGCTTCAATGTTTAGTAGTTTTCATTGTGCAGAGTTTTTTGTTAAATTTATTGCCACATCTTACGCTTTGTAAATGGTATAGTGTGCTTAATTTCATTTTTGTAGTGTTTATTGTAAGTGTATAGAAATACTATTGATTTTTGTATATTGATCTTATATTACAAAACTTTGCAGAACTCATTTATGAATTCTAATAACTTTTTAGTGGCATCCTTAGAATTTTCTGTGTACAAGATCATATCATCAACAGAGATAAAAACCCAAACCAAAGCCAATGCCGTTGATTCAATGCCGACTCATAACAACCCTATAGAGATAGTTTTACTTTTTTCTTTCCAATATGGATGATTCATGTGTCTTTATCTTGTCTAATGCTAGGAACTTTCAGTACAATATTGAATAGGGGTGGTGACAGTGAATATCTTTGTCTTTTTCCTTATCTTAATGGATGTTATCAACTAAATTGTGTCCCCTGAAAAGGAAATGTGGAGTTCCTCACCACTGTACCCATGAGCAGGACTCCATTTGGAAATAGAAGTTTCTTTTGTTATGTTAATGAGGTCAGAGCAGAGCAGGTGGCTTCAAAAACTCTCCACTTTTAAATGGTATCCTTTGAAAAGAGCAAAATAGACACAGACACACAGAGGGAAGACAGGCAGCATGTGAGGACCTGTCTACAAATAAAGAAGTGTCAAGGATCCCTATCAAACATCAGAATCTAAGAAAGAGGCTCATGGAAGGAATCATGGCTGAGAACCTGTTCTATACTTAAATGATTTTCAAAACTGTGAAAAACTGTATTTCTGTTCTAAAGAGATCCATTGGCGGTTTTGTTGCTTACAGCAGCACTAGGTAATTAAGATGGAAGCAAAGCATTCAAAATTTCACTGCTGAGTACAAGGTTAGCTGTGGGTTTTCTTCGATCTCTTTATCAGACTGAGGAATCTCCTTTCCCTTCCTAGTTCATTAAATGTTTGCATCATGAAGGCACTGGGTTTTTGTCAAATGTTTTTTCTATGTCTTAAGTAAGGTATTCATATCATTGATTATCTTTTATTTTCTTAATAGGTTTTGTTACATTGAATGATTTTCGGATGTTAGCCCAACTTTGTATTCTTGGGATAAATTCCACTTGGTCATGGTGTATAATCCTCTTCATATGTTACTGGATTCTTCTTTCTATTTTGTTGAGGACTTTTACATCTATATGAGGTCTGACAAATAAATTCTCAAACTCATCCTAGAAAAAGTGCTACATACCTCATTGCTGAATATCACTATAGTTTCCTGCAAAGTACTCCTCTTGGGAAGCTATGCACTGACTCCAGTACCTAGGCCACACTTCAAAGCAATTTTGAATTTTTTTTCTGAAACTGCTATCAGAGCTGTCATCATATTACCCTTGGTGTCCTGAATTCATCAAAATGTCTTCCTTTCAGTATTTTCTTTACCCTTAGGTAAAGAAAAAAGGCATTGGGAACCAGATCAGGTGAGCAGAGGACATGGTCCATTGAAATTGCTTGTTTACTGGCTACAAACTCCCTCACACACAACTACGCAGTGAAGTTTGTGAATCTGCCAAGGTACCACCACACCACCTTGTTCAATGGCCATTCCAGAAAGAATTCTAAAATTGCTTTAAGGGTGGACTAGGCGCTAGTGTTGGTGCATAGCTTCCCAAGGGAAGTACTTCAAAGATGATTATAGCGATATTCAGCAATGAAGTATGTACCACTCAGAACAATTAAGTATGTGGATTTAATTGTTGGACCTTGTATGTTTAAGAGATGATGGTCTGTAATGCTCTTTCCTTGTTTTGTCCTTATCTGATTTTGGTATTGGGGTCTGATAAACAGAGTTGGAAAGTTTTTACTCCTATTGTATTTTTTGGAAGAGTCTCAGAAGGACTGGTATTAATTTTTTGTTTGGCAGGCTTCACCAGTGAAGCCATCTGGCCATTGACTTTTCTTCCTGGGATGTTCTTTAAATAGAATTCAATTTCCTTACTTACTATATAGGTCTATTCATATTTTTTTATTTTGTATTGAACAAGTTTTAGTGTTAGTGTCTTTCTGTGAGTTTATTTCATGCAGTTGTTAGTAGTATATACTCTTAGAATCCTTTTAATTACATAAATTTGGCAATTATGGTCTCTCATTCCTGGTATTGAGGCTTTTTTCTCTCTCTCAGTCAATCTAGCTAATTTTTGCCAATATTGTTAAATTTTTCAAAGTACCAACATTCTTTTTATTGATTTCCTTTATTGTATCTCTAGTCTCTGTTAATTTCCACTCTGATCTTTATTATTATCTTCCCTTGGCTTGCTATATGCTTATATTGTTTTTCCTTTTCAAGTTTCTTACATAGGAAGCTAAAGTTGTTGACTGAAGATTTTCTTCTTTTTAGTGGAGGCATTTACAGCTAAAAATTTCATCTTCTCACTGCTTTACCTGCATTCCATAGATTTGGGTATATGCTGTTTTCATTTTCACTTATCTCAAAGTATTCATCTCCCACTGTCAGACTGAATTGTATCCATCCCAAAATGTGCATAGCAACTTGACTGGGGCATGATTCCCAGTATTGTGTAACTGCCCTCCATTTGTGGTTTTCCCACGCTGTAAATCCTAATCTCAGCCTGTGGTTAAAAGATAAGATTATGTGAAAAGCAGAGTAGAGTGGGACTGCAGCATCCTTAATAAAGGAGTTTCCATGGAGTGTGGCTTGCACCATCTTTTATCCTTTTATCCTGCAAGAGATAAAAGGAAAAGGAACCAGGTAGAAAGTTGGGGACTTCATACCGTCAAGAAAGCAGTGCCAGGAGCAGAACACACCCTTCAGACTTGAGATTTCTGCACCAAGATGCCCTCAGACCATAGAAAAACTGAAGCAACACAAGGTCCTTCCTCCGGAGCTGACAGAGACTGCATTCCCCTGGGCTAACACTCTGAATTCAAATTTCTAGCCTACTGGACTGTGTGAAAATAAACTTTTCTTTGTTAAAGTCATTCACTTGTGGTATTTCTGTTAGAGCAGTACCACATAACTAAGACACCCATTTACCTCTTTGGTGCTGTTACTGTCAAATATGTTTATGTGGTAGATCCAACAACGTAATTATATACATGTTGTTTTACACAACTACTTTATATATCAGTTAAGGGGGGGAAGGAGAAATACATTAATCTGCTTTAATAATCAATGTAATTAACTTACCAACTCTTCTTTTATTATTATTATTGCATGAGAATTTGAATTAAGTACTTGCAGTATAATTTATTTTTCATAAAGAGGCTATAATTTATTTTTATAAAAAAGTTCTACTAGTTTTCGTTTACCTGTAAATGCTTCTATTTACAAAAACTTTAATATATAAAAGATTCATGGTAGACAAGTATTTCTTTCAGCTCCTTGATTATTTGATCCCATTGCCTTCTGGATCCCATTGTTTCCCATAGGAAGTCAGCTGTAAATCTCATTGAACTTCCCTTGTACAAGATGAGTTATTATTTTCTTGCTATTTTCAAGATTTTCTCATTGTGTGTGGGTTTCAGTATGTCTATAGTTTTTAACTCCAAAATTTCCAGTTGGTTCTTTTTCCATAACTATTGGTATTTTTTTATACGACAGTGTTGCCAAGCCAAGTGCTGTCGAGTCAGAATATCACAGTGTTAGCATACCTTTATCTAACATTTTAAGCATGGTTTCTTTAGCTCTTTGAACACATTTTCAACAGTTGTTTTGATGTCTTTGAGAAGAAGTGTGACATCTCAAAAACAGTTGTCTGCTGTCCACTTTTTCTCCTATGTATGGATCCCACTTTATTGCTTTCTGGATTTGATTTAAAAAAATTTTTTTTCATGTTTCATTTTGATTTTTATTTATAAATATTTTATTATGCTTTAAGTGAAAGTTTAAAATCCAGATCATAATGCCATATAAAGCCCTGCACACACTACTATGCAAGTCTGTTTCCCCTCTTCCCCGTACCCCCCATGACAGCACACTCCTCCTTTCCGCCCTGCACTTCCTGTATCCATTTGACCAATTCCTGTTCCCCTTCACACTCTCATCTCACCTCTGGACAAGAGCTGCTCAGACAGTCTCCTGTATATGTTCAAGCACAAGAAGCACTTTCTTTGCCAGCATCAATCTGTATCTTACAGTTCACTCCCATCTTTGTCTGAAGAGTTGGCTTCTGTACTGGTTTCAGCTCTGGGCTAACACAGAGTCCAGGAGCAATGACCTCAGGGGACCCTCTGCACATCAACTTTTCTCCCACTATATCAGAGACTTTACATTGTATTCCCTGTCAGGACAGTCACTTGTGGTGGCTGGGCATCATCAAGTTCTTCTGGTCTCTTACTCATATAATCTCTGGGTCATATGGCACCTTTTGTCTTTTGGGCTCATGTTTTCCTCATGTCTTTGATGTCCTTCATTCTCCTGTGCTCTAGGTGGATTGGGACCAGTTAATGTGACTTAGATGGCCCCTTGCCAGCTTTAAAGATGCCAGACATCACTTACAAAAGTGATTCTCAGAACATTTTCTTAAAAAAAATTTAGTTATACCAGTTAGCAGAGATATGCCCTGAAACCATGGTCCACAGACCCATGTCCCTGTTACTCTGTCTTTCAAAATGTTGAGTTGTATTAGTTGTATTTAGAAAACACTTTAACTTTTGATGTAGTCCAGTTGTGCTAACCTCATTTTGCTGCATGCTGTCACTCCCATAACCTAATCCAACTCCTGTGTACTGTCTAATCTATGAATACACCTCTCCCTCCACCCTGCTCCTAGTAACCATCAAAGATTACTTTCTTCTGTGTTTAAACTTTTTCTTAAGTCCTTTTAATAACAGTTTCATACAATATTTGTCTTTTTGCAACTGACCAATTTTACTCAGTATGATGTCTTCCAGATGACTCTACGTTATGACATGTTTCTTAAGATTACCATTGTTCTTTATCATTGCATAGTATTACATTGTGCAAATATGCCACAGTTTGTTTATCCATTCATCTCTTGATGGGCACCTAGGTTAATTCTGTTTTTTTTGCCATTGTGGACAACACTACCAAAATATTGGTGTGCATGTATCTGTTCGTGAGATAGACCTTATTTCTATAGGATATATTTGAAGAAATGGGATGGCTGGCTCTTGTGGTATTTCTATTTCTAGCTTTTTAAGAAAGTGCCAAATCAATTTCCAAAGCAGTTGTACCATTTTACATTCTACCAGCAGTACATAAGAGATCTAAGCTCACCACAGCTTCTCCAACATTTAGTAATTTGTGTTTTGTGCACTAATGCCAGTTTTGATGGGGTGAGATGGTATCTCACTGTAGTTTTGATTTGGTTTGTCTTCTTTGGTGAAGCACTTATTTCTGTTTCTTGTTCACTATTTAATTGGGTTATTTGTCTTTCTTGTTGAGGTTTTGCAGCACTTTGGAGATTATGGAGAGTAATTGTTGATCAGATTCATGGTTGCCAAAAATTCTTTCCCAGTCTGCAGATAGTCTTTTTACTCTTTTCATGAGGTCCTTGGATGAGCTTAAGTGTTTGATTTTTAGTAGTTCCTAGTTATCTATTTTCTCTTCTGATGTTTGTGTATTGTGAGTACTATTTTGTACTGTGTTTATTTCATGTATTAGGGCTTTTAGCATTGTCACTATTTATTCTTCCATTATCTTTATTGCTTGTGATTTGATATTTAAGTCTTTGATCTATTTTGTGTTAGTTTTTGTGCTTGATGTGACATATGGGTCTTGTTTCCTTTTTTGGCTGATGGATATCTGGTTATGCAAACACCATTTGTGAATGAGACTGTCTTTTTTTCTCAGACTGTGGACTTTGGACCTTTGTCAAATATCAGCTACTTATAGGTGGATGATTTTTTAAAATCTGGATTCTCAGTTCTGTTCTATTGATCTATAGATCTATTTCTGTACTGGTACCATGCTGTGTTGACTTCTGTGAAAGTGAAATAAGTTCTAAAGTCAGGTAGTATGAGGCTTCCCATTCTGTTTTTCTTTGTCAGTAATGCTTCACTTATTCAGAGCATATTCCCATTCCACATGAAGTTGGTGATTTGTTTCTCCATCTCATTAAAAAATGGCATTGGAATCTGTATTGAGATTGCACTGTAACTATAGATTGCTTTGGGTACAGTAGATATTTTCAGGATGTTAAGTCTTCCTATCCACAAGCAATGTAGTTTTCTCAACTTACCTAGGTATCTTTTGATTTCTTGCAGTAGTCTTGTGATTTTCTTTGTATGTCTTTTAAATCTCTAGATAGATTTATTCCTAGATATTTTATCTTCTTGGGGGCTATTGTAAATGGTATTGATTGGTTTTTTGGGCTTCATGTGGGTCAGTAGAGGCTGGGAGAGATGCTGTGAAGATGGACCACATTTGTTTCTCTAGGTCATCTTAAAATGAGAAGTAAAAAGTACTTGACAACTTCCAAAGTCAGTCAGGTTTTCAGGTGTATATGTCCCTCTTCCCAGCTGGCAAAGTAAGCACCTCTGTATTGAACACCAGATGTTATAAACTAGCTCAAAATACAGAAAGGCTACTGGCTGCTGGCCTCCGTTGTCGGGCCCCAGCTGTAGGTGATACTGTGCAGAATTCTGCTTTTCTGCTGTAAAAGAAGTCTCTCCTGGGTAGGCACTGCCTCCCAGTCCAGGAATTAGTTCCAGCTGAGGCTTCCGTATGGATGAACCCACCTCCCAGCAAAACAGGATGGCGTCCCACACAAGCTCACCAATTGGCTGGGACCAGGCTCCCGGCACAGAGAGAGGCCAAGAGTGCCAAAATGCCCAGAGTCCACAGCCTCCACTGCTGGGCCCCAGCCCCAGGTGACACTGTGCAAAACACTGCCTCCTTGCTAGAAAAGCACTTTCCCCCTGGCAGGAGCCACCTCCCAGCCTAAGAACCAAGTCCGGCCAGGGGCTCTGCTGGGGCTTCTCTGTTTCCCCATAGGCCAGAAGAGCAGAGATGTATAGTGTCAGGCTCTCAGAACCTGGCAATTACGCTTGCGGTCTCACCAGCAGTGCGTCCGAGTCTAGTAGCTAGTCAAGTCTCAGTTCTGCTCACTGGCCAAAATGGGACAAAAAAAAAAAATCGAAATGGGGAGTTACCTTTGGTCTGTGCAAGCCTGTGCTCACCGCAAGTGAAGTCAGTGAAAGAGAGTTGGTTTCGCATTTAGTGGTATGAAGTCAAAATCAGCAGCCCTATGCTGCATCCCAGGGCTCACTAGGTGACCAGAACGCTCCGTTTAATTATCATTTCAGGTCTTGGTTTCCAGAGGGATTTAGGGAGACGTGCGTTTAGTCTGCCATCTTGACTCCGCCTCTACATGGTATTGATTTGGAAATTTCCTCTTTGACGATCGCATTGTTGGTGTCAAGGAATCCAAATGATTTATCTATGTTTATCCTGTATCTTGATAATTTGTTGAACTCTATTATTTCCAGTAGATATTTTGTGGATTCTTTAGGGTTGTCTGTGTATAAGCTCATATCATCTGTGAATAAAGATACTGACGGCACTTGGCTTTGGCTTATATCTTCCTTACCAATTTGAATGTCCTTTATTTCTTTATCTTGCCTGATTGCTCTGACTAGAATATCCAGGATAGGGTTGAATAAAAGTGGTGACAGTGGGCATCCTTGTCTGGTTCCTATTCTACAGGGTAATGATTTCAGGCTCCCCCCATTTAGGATGATGTTGACTGTTGGCCTTGCATAGATGCCCCTTATTATGAGTAATTTCCCTTCTACTTCTATTTCACTGAGTGTTTTTAACATGAGTGTGTGTTGGACTTTGTCAAATGCCTTTTCTGTATCAATCGATAGAATCAAGTGGTTCTTACTTTTGTTTTGTGTGGTTGATTGCATTAATTTTTTTTCTAATGTTGAACCGCTCCTGCAACCCTAGCATGAATCCCATTTGGTCATGGTGAACAATCTTTCTGACGTTTTGTATCCTATTTTCTAGAATTTTGTTGAGGATATTTGGATCTAAGTAATATTCCTCTTTTGTGCTGTCTTTGCCTGGTTTGGTATCAGGGTTATGCTAGCTTCCTAGAATGAATCTGGGGGTATTTCATCCTTTTCTATGGTCTGGAGTACCTTTAGTAATAGTGGTGTTTACTCTTACAGTTTTGTATAATTCTCCATTGAAGAGCCCAGACCAGGGCTTTCTTTAGTTGGGAATTTTTAATTACCTTTTCAACTTCTTCTTTTGTTTTGAATTTATTTAGTTGTCTTACTTCAGTTTAACGGCACTTGGCTTTGGCTACTTCAGTTTGTGCTAGTTTTATTAAGTGATGTGTTTCTATAAATTTTCCATTTCTTCTAGGTTTTCAGATTTACTAGAGCACAATGTTTCATAGTATTCTGTTATGAATCTTTTAATGTTAGTTGTGTCTGTTATATCACTCATCTCATTTATTATTTGAGTTATTTGCTTCCTGTTCTGATTTTCTTTTGTCAGTTTGGTCAATGGTTCATCAATGTTATTGATCTTTCCAAAACTTCAACTTTTGATCTTGTTAACTCTTACAATTGTTTTTCTATTCTGTAATTCATTTAGTGCTGCTCTAATTTTAATTATTTGCTTTCTTCTGGTACTAGAGGGGTTCTTTTGCTGCCCTCTTTCCAAGTGTTTGAGCTGTAGATTTGGGCCCTTTCTTCTTTTTGCATGTGTGAAATTTATTGAGGCAAACTGACCTCTAAGCAGTGCTTTTGCTGTGTTCCATAGATTCTGGTATAATGTTTTCATTCTTATTATGTATTTATTTATTCTATCCTTGATTTCTTCTATACTCCAGCCATTTTTGAGCAAGGTGTTGTTTGGTTTCCATGTGTTTGATGTTTTTCCCTCCTTTTACTGTTATTAGTTTCCACTTTTATGCCTTTACAGTCTGAAAAGATGTTTTGTAATGTTTCGATACTTTGTACTTTGTTAACAATTGCTTTGTGGTCTAACACAGGTCATTCTCGAGGATGCTCCACATGGGTGGAGTATTCTGTATATGTTTATGAGGACAAGTTAGTTGATTGTAGCATTTAGATCTTCCCTGTTTTTATTGAGCCTTTTTTCTAGATATTCTGTCCTTTACTGAAAGTGGTATGTTCAAGCCACCTGCTATAACTGTGGAGCTGTCTATTTCTATTTTCAATGCAGATAGTGTTAATTTTATGTATTTTGGAGCCCTGTCATTGGGTGCATAGATGTTCAATATGGTTATGTCCTCCTGGAGTATTGATCTTTTAATCATTATATAATGACTTTCCTTATCCAGCAGAGTGGATTTTACCTAAGTTTGTTTTATCAGAGATTAATATTGCCACTCCTGTTTTTATTGGGTGTTTTTACCTTGATATTTTTGTTTCCATACTTTGAGTTTTAGTTTGTTCATGTCTTTGAGTGTAAGGTGTGTCTTCTGTAGGCAGCATACAGATGGGCCGTTATTTTTTAATACAATCTGCCACTTTCCATCTCTTCATTGGTGCATTTAGTCCATTTACACTCAGTATAATTATTGATAATTATGAGCTTAGTGCTGCCATTTTAATGTCTTTTTGTGTGTTTTAGACAATTTCTTTGTTCCCTTTAATTTTCTGTGTTAAGTCTTTTTGCTTTATGTGTTTTCTTTTAATCTTTTCAGTGTTGGTGATTTGGTATATCCTGAAATTTCAGGTTTTTCTTATTATTTTGATGCGTAAGATTAATAATTTCTTTTGTGGCTACCTTAATATTTACCCCTATTTTTCTAATTTTTTAACCAGTCTAATTTCTTTATATCACTTTGATGTCCTCTCCATATGAAAGATCTATGCCTATATTTTGTTCTGAGTCCCTTGTTTTTGTTACAATATTTACATAATGACATCTCTGTTTCCATGTTTCCAGTGTTCTGCCTGTGATTTACTTTTGTAATTCTCCTATGTGGATTAATATCCAGTTGCTGTTTTCTGTGTTCTGGTTTTGGATTCTTACCTAGTATTACCGGTTTTGCAATCAAAGGGCTCCCTTTAGTATTTATGTGTGTGTGTGTGTGTGTAATTTTGGTTTGTTTTTCTGTTTATGTGGAAGTGTCCTCATTTTGCCATCATAGTTGAGAGACAATTTTGTGGGATATATAATTCTTGGCTGGCAATTGCTTTCCTCCAGTGCTTAGTATATGTCTTCCCATTACCTTCTTGCTTTGCATGGTTTCTGCTCAGTGGAACAAACTTAGTTTTATTGACTATCTTTTGTACATTATTTTTTGTTTATCCCTAGTCACACTTAAAGCCATATCCTTATCTTTAGTTTTGATGAGTTTGATTATAATATGTCTTGATGTCTTTGTGATCTACCTGGTGTGGAGTTCCAAGAATGTTTTGGATAAATATATCCTGATCTTTCATATCAGGGAAGCTTTTCGTAAGCAAATCTTTGACAACTGTCTTTGTATTTTCTGTTGTCCTCCTGTTCTGGTATTGCAGTCACTCATATTTTATTCCTTTGCATAGAATTCCATACAATTCTTAGTGTTTCTCAATTTTTTAAAAATTCTTTTGTCTGATTTTTCATCAAATGTGTTGATGTCATGTGCTTTATCTTCAAAGTCACTAATTTGGCCTTCCATTGCCTCAGTTATGCTCCCTTGACTTTCCATTGAATTGTCTAATTCTGTAGTTTTATTGTTTTGTGAATTTATAATTTTTGACACTCTATGCTTTCTTGCAGTATGTTCAACTTATATTTATGATCTGTTGCATTTTGTCTCATTTCCCTCATCATCTGTTGAAGAGTTCTAAGTATTATTGTATTCTACCTTTGTTAATTCCTGGAAGTTGTCTTCCTCTGAAACATTTGATTCTTAGTTTGGGGAGCTTTCTGAAGAAATTGTGGTCTGCTTCTTTAAGCGCTTTGATATGGAATGTTGTTTCTGAACCATCAGTAAATTGTATTTATTTACTTTATGTTTGCCTACTGTGTTCTAGCTTCTTGTTTTGAAATGTACAAACAGGCTGGTCATGTGTAATAGTTTGGTTATTACTGTCTTTGATGGTCTAATGTCCTTTCACCAGGTGGTCAGAGATGTTATTAAACAAGAGATACCAAGAGTCCACTTACTTTTCTTACATGAATTCAGCTCATGTGTCTGGTTAGTCATTTGCCAAGTATGTGGTTAAGGCTGTCACCTACCATCTTAGATGGGCGGTGGTGACTGGCTAACAGCTGTGGCTGAGTGTCTGTGAGGTTGGCATATCCCTTTACACCTTAATCTAGATGAAAGAAATGTTTCTGCCCTTACTTTCTGGCATAAGGGAGTTGGCCGAAATATCCCCCTTTCCCTGAGTTTGTTAAATTGTTCCTCCTTTGAGTCTCAATAGAATGGCTCAGGGAAGGCTTATGGAGTCCTACTTCTGGCTCAGTTAATAGCATCAGACCCCAAAGTCAGGTGAAGTGCAGAGAAGGGAGGAGAAGAATGACTCTGGGTGGGTTTGAGAAGTCTTACGTCCCACTCAGTTAATGTTGTCAGAATCTAGCATTGGGTGAAGTGCAAAGATGGGAGGGAGGATTACTGGCAGAGGGAAATGGATCTACCTGAAAGAAAAAATTTAGATCTGTGATATAGCTTACACACAAATACTTGGCTTTCAGTGATCTGCTGCTGTTTCTCACTGGTTCTGGAGGCATGAGTGGATGATTCAGACAATTACTCCAGCCAACGAGGATGCCCATCAACTTCCATGCTTGGCTCACCATGAGGGGACTGTGTCCCTTTCCTGGCAGGTCAGATCTGTGGAACCTATGTATTTCTGGAGAGTATCACCAGAAATACTCTTCCTTTCCCATTGCTCAGTTTAGTTTTGCCACTTTGTTGTGCAGGCCTCATAGGATGTCACATGTACTGGATTCATTTGTTCTTTTGGGTCTTTGCTAGAGGGGTCATGGGTGTTGGCCATCTATTCCTCCGTCTTGGCCGCACCTCTTATTCCTGTATTATTTTTGACAATACACCTGGCATCAACTGTTTCACGGTTTGAGCCAATTATACTCTAGCCTCTTTGCAGAGTTGGTCTTTTGGGACACTATATAAGGCCAGCAGCAACTCTGTGAGAGATCTTCTTCAGAGTATTTTACCCTGGTTTTCCTCTATTAAACTTCTAGCTAGTCTACCATTTTGCTTTTTGCTATCATGGAGCTATCAGTTTCCTCATTATTGCTTATAAAGAAGATTTCCATTGTTTTTTACTGCATCCTTAGAAATGGACTTTCCCACACTGTGCTGCAAATAAAATCAGCTCCCTTCAAAAGAGTTATAGAGCTCACTGTCCTTTTAGCTTGCCTCTCACCCAGTCCTCCAGGTAGAACCTCTGAACCATGGCCCCATAGCTAGGGAGGAACAGTATCCTGCTTCTCCTAGAGTGACAGTACTGCTCTATAAACAGGGCATTGAGTGGTTGGTCTTCTCAAATTGTCTGTTTGGAATCCAGTATAGAATGGGCATCTACATGATAGCCAAAGGTAAGGAAAACTGGAGCCACGTATTTTTAGCTTTGATACCTGGTGTACAGCTGTCACCCTACATGTTGTGGTAGTGGAAGAGTGCCAGATTCCTATAGCTTGTAGGAATGGGGTTTAGACTGTTGGTCACCTACCTCTCTCAGGGAGAAACTATAGCTCTAGCATGAGAGGTAGGAAGAGAAAAAGCTTTATCTTCTAGGCCACACCTACTCAGAGCAGAGCTTCCAAAACTCTGAGCTGGAGAAGAGAATGCAAATGGGTCATGAGCAAAATGTCATAGACTCAATGTTCTCACTAATATTGAGTATATTTTTGTGAATAAGTATTGCTGTATTTGCTATATGCCTTTAGGACAATTTTTGCTGATGTTAAATAGTTGTCTTTTAGTGGTTGTTTCTCTGGGAACATGATATGGGGAGGTCCTCACACCACCATTCTGATGCTTTTGCTATTTATATGTATATGCTCTTATCTTACCTTTTTATATCGGTATTTTGCATTTTATAATGTAAGTAACATGTTAATATTCTACATATAAGACACGGTATATTTATAATTACATGTAATTTGTAAATAAATACACATATTGATTTGATCAAAATATTTTTTACTGATGAAGTATTTAATAAAAACAGTTTGAAGATTTCACATGTTGTAGACACTCCTGGGTTTTCCCATAGCCTTCTTTGGATATACTAAGCTTTCTTGCTGGAAACCATGATTGTGGACACAGCACAGGACTGGGCAGTGTTTTGTTCTGTTGTGTATAGGGTCACTATGAGTCAGAACTGACTTGATGACACCTAACAACAACAACAAGCCAACAAAACAGAAGTTGAGCTCTGAGATCATGCTAATTTTGGCAACTAAAATACATTGATGACTTTCAAATTATTTGTCAGAAATACATAAACAATTTTTACTGGTTACCAAAAACCAGACCAAACCAGTTGCCACCAACTGGATTACACCGTATAGTGACTTTATACTTAGTCATTAGTATGGGCATTTTTTAGAATAGCAGTTCAAAATTAGTTTCATTATGCTGCCTGTGAGATATGTATAAAGTTGTTAATATATATCTAATAATGTAACTTTAGAGTTACAAGCCTTACTCACCTTTTGTGAGAACATTTTTTTTTTTTTTTGAGGAGTAGTTAAGTCACTGACTCTCATCTATGAAGAAGACAAAATATTTAAGTTGTCAAGGAGTTCATTTTACTCGATTCCACAATCAACACCCACAGAAACAGCAGTCAAGAAATCAAACAACACACTGCACTGCACAACTTCACTACAAAGCACTTTTTCAAAGTGTTGAAAAGCAAAGACTTTACCTTGAGGGCTAAGATGAACTTGGCCCACGCCATGGTATTTTCAATTTCTTTTGATGCATGCAAAAGAAGAAATTCGTTCCTGAACAATGAATAAGGAAAATCAAAGAAGAACTGATAGCTTTCAGTTATAGTGTTAGCAAAGAATATTGAATATACCACGGACTACCAGAGGTATGAACACATCTGTCTTGGAAGAAATACAGCCCAAATGTTCCTTAGAGGCCAGCATGACAAAACTTAGTCTCATTTACATTGGACATGTTATCAGGAGGGACCAGCCCTGGAAAAGGACATCATATGTTGTAAAGCTGATTGAAAAAAAAAAAAAACCCAGTTTCACTGAGTCTACTCTGACTCATAGCAACTCTATAGACAGAGTAGAAATGCCCCATAGAGTTTCCAAGGACAGCCTGGTAGAGTTGAACTGCTGACCTTTTGACTAGTAGCTGTAGCACTTAACTCCTACACCAGCTGACAGTCAGTGAAAAAGGAGACCCTCAGTGAGGTGGACTGACACAGTGGCTTCAACAATGGTCTCAAGCATAGCAAGGATTGTGAGAAAAGTGCTGGGTCTGGAAGTGTTTTGTTCTGTTAGATACAAGGCTGCCATGAGTTGTAGCCAAATCTATGGTACCTAATAACAGACAAGGATTACTGAATACTTCCGCTGGACTTTTTCCACTTTTGAAAATGTTTGCTTTAAAAACCAAGAGCAATCATCCATTTTGTTTCACAAAAATGTTTTTAAATGCATACATCCATTTACAAGAAGAAATAAAATACACCATTATGATCCTTTCAGTAACCAAACAAACAAATCATTGCTGTGGAATAGATCAGACTCAAAGCAATCCTATAGGACAGAGGAGAACAGCCCCATAGGGTTTCCAAGGAGCAGCTGGTGGATTCAAATTGCTGACCTTTTGGTTGACTGCTGTAGCTCTTAACCACTGCATCATTAGGGCTCGTTTTCAGGAAAGTGTTTGGTAATTTACTGCTTCATCAAACATCTTCAGATATCCATACCGTTCCATGGATACAAAGTGGTGAAAACCAAGGCTCTCCTGTGTAGATAGTTTCAATACATGAACCAAAAAACAAATGTAGTGCCCTGGAGTCTATGTGGACTCATAGTGACCCTGTAGGTCAGAGTAGAACTGCCCCTACAGAGTTTCCAAGGAGTGGCTGGTAGATTCGAACTGCTGGTCTTTTGGTGAGCAGCCAACCACTTAACCACTGTGCCACGAGAGTGCCTTAAATACGAGGTCTGACAAGTTAGTGAACTTAACCTAGAATAAGTGCTACATAACTCATTGCTGAATATCATCATGGTCATCTTCAAAGCACTCCCCTTGGGAAGCTATGGCACTGATGCTAATGCCTAGTCCACACTTCAAAACAATTTCGGAACTCGTTTTCTGGGATGGCTGTCAGAGCTGTCATCGCATTACCGTTCACGTCATGAATGTCATCCAAATATCTTCCTTTCAATAAAAAATCACTGGGGACAGATCAAATGAGTAGGGTGGGTGTTCCATACAATTATTTGTTTACTGGTTAAAAACTCCCTCACAGACAGTGGTATGTGAGCTGTTGTGATACAAGAGCCGTGAGTTGCTGGTGAAAAGTCCAGGTCATTTTCATCTAACTTTTTCATTCAGCCTTTCTGACACTTCCAGATAGTAAGGTGCTTACGTGGTTGGTACGAATTCATAATGAGCAATCCCTCTGATACCAAAAAAGGTTGGCAACATCGTTTTGACTCTGGATTTAGACTGACAGAAATTTTTTGGCTGTGGAGAATCAGTTGACTTCCTTTGTGCACTTTGACGCTTTGTTTCAGAGTTGTATTGGTACACTCATGTTTCATCACTAGTGACGACACAGCCCAAAATGTCATCTTGACTCTCCAAAAGATCTTGGCAAACTTGGACACTCCTTTGGATTTGTTCATTGGTGAGCTCCTTTGGGACCATTTTTGCAGACACCTTCCTCATGTCATTTACTATTTTCCTGTTTTTCTATCAGTGTTTACTTGATCTGCTATGCTTCCCACAGATGAGAATTCCAAAAGACAATTAGATGAATTTTTGCAATGTTTTCATTAGTTCTGCTTGTTACTGGCTGCCCTGACCTTTATTCATCAGTGATGCTTTTTCTCCCCTTGGAAAAAGGTTTATTCCATTTTCACACTGCCATTTTCTTCATGGCATTATCCCATAAACTTTGTACTAATATGTCCCTGATTTCACTTCCTCTCCTGCCAAGTTTAACAAGAAATTTAAAGTTTGTTCATTGCTCTAATTCCAGCTTTTATGTTTTCCTGATAGGACGCAAAAACATGCAACAACAATAAGGAACGCTGCTCAGCAAGTCACTGCCATACATGGGCAGAACACTGAGACACTGCTATAACAAGTTATGAATGAAATGTTACCAACTTGTTTGTACAGTGCTGCCAGCATACGCGCAGCATGGCAAGTTTGCAAACTTAATTGTCAGACTTGGCGCACAAATCCTAATAAAAATAATAATAATTACTTTATGACTTACAATGACATTTGAGTGAACCACTCCTGTCTTTGCCAAACCATAGTAAAGTGGGACAACCGGAAGGATGACTCCTAGTAGTAAAAGCGCCAACAGTAGGGCTGCTTCTGAAGCAAGAGGCTTTCAAGAAAGACGTGCTAGGTGAAAGATTCACGAGTCCTGTGAACTAAGCCATTCCAACAATAAAAACAAAAACGAAATCTTTTGTCATAGAGTCCAGTCGCACTCCTAGCTGCCCTGTATAACCAAAAAATAAAAATAAAAATAAAGGACTCACTGCAGTCTAGTCAGTTCTGACTCATAGCGACCTTATGTACCGGCTCCGTAAAACGCCCTTAGAGCTGGCTCTTCTAAACGCGTGGGGCTAGCTACAAGCCCAACCAGAGTAACCGGAAGGAGGGAGACTGAAGAGGGGAGATAGACGGAGCCCGCGGAGAGCGCGCCGGCGGGAGAGCAGCGGGAGAGACTGGAAAGCTGGGCTCCCAGCCGAGGCGCGCCGCTTTGCCCCGAAGCGCGTGTGTCCCGCGGGGTACAAGTTGGGAGACCGCGGTGGAGTGCAGGAATGCCGAACAGAGAGGGGTGACAGAAAGACCAGGAGCGAAAGACAGCAGAACAAGAAAGGTAAAGAAAGGGATGGTGAAGGCAAAGGGGAGAAGGCAGAAGGGAGGGGGCGTGGCGCGGCGGGGAGGGGGCGGGACGCGGCGGGGAGGGGGCGGGGCGCGGCGAGGAGAGGGCGGGGCGCGGCAGGACGCGGCGGGGAGGGGCGGGGCGCGGCGGGGAGGGGGCGGGACTCGCAGGGGAGGGGGCGGGACGCGGAGGGGTCCCCGAGCGAGATGCCGAGGGAGCGCCGGGAGGCAGTGGAAGGGAATGGAGTGTCTCTGAAGTCCAAGCTACGGGTTCCGGGAGCGTGAAGAAGCGCGGGAAAGGGTGGCTCAGGGCGGGGTGTAGCGGGGCAGAGGGGCGCCGCGGGCTCCTTTCTAGGCTGCGGCGGTCCCACGGCGGAGGCGATGGGAGCCAGGGGCGGCTTCTGGCACAGCGGACACAAGTGTCTTCCCCTCTAGCTGCTTTCCGTGCCGGCCGGGAGCGGGGGTCGGGAACGGGGACAGGGGGTGGGGGGGTGTCTCCCCGGCGGCAGGGGCGAAGTGGACTGACGCTGTAGTCCAGGCAAGTTCCACTGGGTAGGTGCTCGTCTCCCCGCAACCCGCACCACTCCCCCAGCCCGCTGCCACCGGGCCGGCGGCTTTCAGAGCCCAGGTGGGGATGTGGGTTCCAGCGACTTGAGGGAGTTGCTCGCTGCGCCCCATACTCTGCAGACCGTAGTTGTCTCTGAGGTCGCTGAGAAAGGAAGACAGAGCTGAAGCCCGCGTTGACCAGGGACGGAACATTGATCTCGTTGGGTCTGGCATGCAGGGAAATGCAGTGACTGTTTGCACTTCTGGACCCCACGAAGCACACCAGGTAAAGACAATGGATGTGTTGGCCGCTTCGCCTTCAGTTCCACAAATTACCAGATCTAAACCAACCAGTCAACTCGGGCTCTCATTTTCCCGCTCTAGGCTTCCCCCTAGAAGACGGCACTGCCGCCTTTCCCGGGCGGATTCCGGACTCCGCTTGCCGTCCTCACAAACTGCCCCGACAGCCGTCTCCTTAGCCGAGCCCATCGGTGGGAGCCGTGGATGGCTGTGAAATTGCTTTAGACGGATGGCAGTTATCTGTTCCAAGATTAATCCTTCACTCTGAGACTTAAATAAGTTTGTGTGTGTGTGTGTGTATGTGTGTCAGAGAGAGAATGAATGAATTTGTCTTCTGTAAATCGGTATGCTGAAAAGATTCTCCTCCGTTTTTGCTGAATCTCTCCCTAGCATGGGAGTAGGCAGAGTGTCTGGCACCAAGTAAGTAGAAACTTCTTAGGGCATACTTGGGCATTTTAGAGAAGAAGACAGAGATCCCTAAATCATAGGTGACTCACATCCATCTTCAGTGCATTTATAATCTGATTCTGACACCCTAATACCCATTAGGAACTCCTGGATGATATTTATATATTTGCCTTGCTGTCACTTAGAAAAGTCACAGTTAGGAAATGTGGTAATGTTTTACATCGCTACCGAACGTTTTGCTGTTTGTTACAAAAAGCTAAAACAAAAAACCAAACCAAAGTCCAATCGCAAACAGTTAGTCCGTGAAACCACTGCTCATCAAGTGACAGTGAGTGTGGTACATGTGGATTGTGTTAACGGTGCTTCAGTATAGTCGTGGTACCTTTGTGTTAATGCTGCTGGGTTCTACACAAAGGACATACATTTGTGTTTATGAAACAATATTGTTGCAAAATCTATTTTTCATAGTTTGTATACATGGAATACAAATTGTGTACTCTATATACTAAGAGCAAAATGTGTATGCATCTTTCTGTTTTTCCTTCACTTAATATGAGCAAACTATTGAACTATGAACAATAGATTTTACAATAATATTCAAAGTTTATATTCATAATGTTTAAAAAATTGCTTAAGCTGAAATATTGGTTTTGGTGATAGGATATTTTACTAAAACATTTGGTGTTTCTGGTATTGAGAAAATGTACTTCCAAAACAAAGTGACTAGTAGGATGATGTCCTCTCCATGTATGTGAAAGTGTCTTACCGCTCGAAGTGCAGTAAACATTGTTAAGTTATAGAAAAATCACGCTTTTAAAGTACTTTCTATTCCCTAAACCCTGTGTTCTTTTCACTTTTGATGTTTGTTAGTGCTAAATCAAACACTGTCTGCTACACTAAATCGTTAATGTGTACCTTACACTTTTACACTGGTAGCCTTGTAAGTATAGGCAAGAGGTCCTGTGTACTGATTGTTTTATGAGACAAACTTTCTTTAATATGAGAAAAATATAGTGATGAATGATCTATTTAATAAACTAAAATTATCAACAGTACATAGCAGACAATAAAAAAAGGAGCAAACTTTCGTATTTAACAAGTAAGTTTACATTTTCAGATTATAAAAATGCCACTCTTGTGAGTTGGATCTGACTCGACGGCACTTGGCTGGCTTGGCTCTCAAAGATGGTGAGAGTAGTACTCATTCTAATTTTAGAGAAACACTTTGTTAATTATCACTAGAAGATATCTAAAATTACTTTTATTACACACACATACATTTGTTTAAAATACATTTTAATTAACATCTTTTATCTTGGTGTATGAGTCTTTTTTAATTTGGCTCATCCTCATTTAGATGTTTGGTACTTAAAATTATGTCTTCTAAGAGCTCCCTATTTTACTCTGGATGAAATAGTTATCTATGGATATTGTTGCAGTTACAACAGTGATAACTGTGCTTCTTTAGCTAGAACTGCATTGTTAGAAAGTGATTAGTATGGACATGATAATAATAATAATAATAAACAAATAAACTGGACAAAAACTTACCCAAACATTAATGACTTATGTGATGATGCTTTGTAGTTTTTTTAAAAACAAAAAAGCCCATTTCATTGTCATGTGCAGTTAGATCTGTGTGAGTGAAACTCAGCCGGCCCTGTGTTACAGGTGATACAGAAACAGTGCTGTCTGAACAACTGTCCTGTATTGAAGAACATTTTCATGTAAGTTTCTGAACATGACACCTTTTAATAACAACTTGTATTTTTAATTTATCATTTGATTATGTATGAGGACAGTGTTTGTGTATGAGGAGAGTGTTTGTGGTGGGAAAGGAGACAACAAGAAAAGGAGGCAGATAGTATATGGATGCTTTCAAGCCATTTGCTAGAGCCTCGATGGCACAGTGGCTAAGAGCTTAGCTGCTTACTGAAAGAAAGGTCAGCAGTTCAAAGCCACCAGCTGCTCCCTGGAAACCCTGTGGTGCAGTTCTACTTTGTCATACAGGGTTGCTATGAGCCAGAATTGACTTGTAGGCAGTTTTTTGTTGTTACTGTTGTTGTTTAAATAACCATTTGAAGGTCTGCTACCCCTGTGGAAATTTGGTGATGACTATAGACCTGCTGTCCAGAAAACTGTCCAGACATGCGTACCTGATTTTGGGAGATTAACGAACCCATGCAGCCCATTCTAGGACCCCTGCATGCAAATGGCCTTGGCTGCTGTGCACGCAGAACAAAGCATAACTACATTATAATTGCATTAATAAGAACAGTGAAAATCTAATTGGAAAAGTAACAGGAAATGTATTAATTTATGAAAGTGTATTTATATTTTTCTCTTTTTGTTGTTATTGTTGTGTGCTGTAGAGTCAACTCCACAACTCAGAGTGACCATATAGGACAGAGGAGAACTACCCAATAGGTTTTCTATTTTTAGCAGCCAAGCATTTAAGTCTTGTGCCACGGGGGCTCCTATTTTTTTCTAGTAGCCTTTATTTGACATTTATTGCTAACTTTAAAAATAAGATCTAAAAAGTGAGCTGAAGAAGAAAAGGGAAAATAGAAAATTGAAGCAAAACAACATCCTAAGTAGTGACCAGATATAAAAGGGCTTAGAGCTTTAGAAAACTCACATTTTATAATGTAAATTACTGAATTATTTACATGGAATCCAGTGAATTATGTTGCAATTAAAGTTCTTCTGCATTTTGAAGAGGATGGGACATGCAGACATTTGAGTGACAAATAACCCTTAAGTATAAGGTTGCATTTTCTTCTTCTGTCTCCTGCTAAGCCTTACCACTCCCAGCTCTCTTGACCAGGTGGCCACTTGTCACCTGGTGGCCTCTGTTTCTTCCTCTACATCTTCTCCTTTAAGTTTTTTTGGAAACCCTGGTAGTGTTGTAGTTAAGTGCAACATCTGCTAACCCAAAGGTCAGCAGTTCAAATCCCCAGGTGCTCCTTGGAAACTCTATGGGACAGTTTTACTCTGACCTCTAGGGTTGCTGTGAGTCAGAATCGACTTAATGGCAGTGGATTTTTGGTTTGGTTTTTAAGAGTTTTGACTCTATTTGTTTGTTTATAATCCACCTGAATCCCGAATGGCTTGAGGTAAACACCCAGTAATTTTCTTCTCTGTGGACCTGTAGCTCCTTTAGGTTTGTTGTTCAGCACTTGCTCTAAAAAGAAAAATTCTGTGCTTATTACGCTGACTAAGCTCCCGCTTTAAGCCAGGCACTTGGGTAGCTTCATGCTGTTCTGCCTTCACCAGCACACTGTGGTTGTGCATGTGGTTGTGTTTGTTGTTTCTGCTGCTGTCTACTCAGCCCTCAGCTCGTGACAGCACCATGCCCAAAGGGATGAAACACTGCCTGCTCTTCATCAGCCCCATGATTGACTCTAGATCGGTCCCCTGTGACACGCAGGCGCTTCCCCTGGATGATTTTCAGAAGTAGATTGTCAGGCCCTTAGTTCCAGCCCATTTTGGTCTAGGAGCTCCACGGAAACCTGCTGAACAACACACAAGCCTCCACGATCAGATGGGTGGTGGCTGTGCGCGAGACGTGTTGGCCCAGAAATGAGCTCTGTCTCCCAGGTGGGTGGTGAGAATTCTACCTGTCAACCACAAATACCCTCCAATCCTGTTTAAACTGGCGTGACCCTGTGCCCAGAAAGACTGTCATTTTCAAAGTCTGAGTTGCAGAGCCCAGAAATAATGCAGGCTTCCTGGCAAACCCTCTCCAAGGCGTCTGTAGTCTGCAGAATTTCATTCATCTTTCAAATGCAGAATATCCCAAATGATTAGTCAGTGTGACTGTTGTTGTTACAACAGTCGTTGAGTCGACTCCCACTCATGCTGCATCTGCACACCACAAAATGAAGCACTGCCCGGCCCTGCACCGTGCTCCCAATCACTTTGCTTGAACTCCTTGTTGCAGCAGCCACTGTGTGAGTCCAGCACATGGAGGGTCTTCCTCTTTTCTGCTGGCTTTTTACTTTACCAGGTGTGATGCCCATCTCTTGACTCCGTCTGACAACATGTGTACGACAGAGTCTTGCCATTCTTGCTTTTAAGGAGCATTCTGGTTGTACTTCTTTGAAAACAGATTTTTTCATTCTTTTAGCAGTCTATGGTATATTCAACATTCTTCACCAATGCTGTAATTCAAAGGCATCAGTTCTTCTGTTGCTGAAGTGAAGCAAGTTCGTTCCGCTTGTCACTGTAGCTGAAAATTCAGAGACAGCGTGGGGTTCAAGGAATATTTTATTTGCAGATTTGCTAGCAATCTGGGAGACAGTGAGCCAAAAACTGTCCCATTTGGGTTACACTTCCCACGTCTTTTGTAGCCAGAATTCAAAGGGGTAGGTGTTTGTCACAGAACGATAGTCAGGAGTCACAAGATCTAATTACATTGTAAGGTTTCATTACATCTTATCAAACAATGTGAATTACCCCAAATTTCATTACGTCTCTCTCAGGTCTTAATAAATTCTATTTCCCTAGAGATAGGGCGAGGGACAGATAGGGAGAGAAAGAGATAGGGAGAGGAATACAGATCTCCTACTCTGGTCTGAGGGTGGTAATTGAGACAGAAGATGGAACGTAGCTTTATAACCTAAGTGACCTTTGTTGGGTTCTTACATTTACCACCACTTCTCTCTCTGTTTTTCGTTGTCCAGTTTTTGCATGCACATGGTACCCTTGAAAGCACCATGGCTTGGGTCAGGCACCCCTTAGTCTTCAAAGTAACATCTTTGCTTTGTGTTTTGAATTGAATTTGTGTTTCCCCCCAAAATGTGTATAGAAATGTGTGCAGCAGTTTGGCTGGGCCATGATTCCTGGTATTGTATGAGATTCCTACATCCTGTAAACCCCACCTTTGCTATGTTAATGACGGAGAATGGGGGACAGTTGTGTTGGTGGGGCACGGACTCTGTGTGAGATTATTTTGTGCCTTGAGGCAATCTATTGAGATATAAAGGAAAGAAAGCAGCCAACAGAGTTCGGGACCTCATACCACCCAGAAGATATACTGAAAGCTCAGCATGTCCTCTGGAGTGGACCTGGGTCCCTGCGCCTTAGAAACTTCCGGTTCAGGGGAATATTGACCTTCCTCGAGATCCAGCAAAGAAAGCCTTCTTCTGTAGCTGACACCCTGAATTTGGACTTTTAGCCTACTGGACTGTGACAAAATAAAATTTATCTCTTTAAAGACATCCACTTGTGGTATTTCTGTTAAAGCAGAACTAGGTGACTAAAACATTCTTCAACACTGTAAAGAGAATTTTGCAGGGCTGTTAATACGTTTGGATCACAGGGAAAGTTTACAATTAAAGATAAAAAACACTTGAAGTTCAAATCATGTGGTTTGAAGAATGAATACCATTAACTTTCATCCACATGGATTGGCGTAGAGTGGGTTCTGATTCATAGTGACCTGACAGGACAGAGTAGAACTGCCCCATAGGATTTCTGAGACTGTAACCGAACCCTCATTTCATACTGGTTAAGGATGCACTTTATGGCTCTAGGCATCTGTAGGATATCATCCTGCTGACCTCTGGCTGGAGTAAGGGGAGTGGGTGGAGAGGAGGGGAAAGGAGACTGTTGGGAGGATGAGACATGTATGGAGCAGAGAGGAATAGTGTGCAGTCACCGGACAGGGAGAGCAGTGGAAGCTGCATATAGGTGGGCATGTAAATTTATACGGGAATGTACATTTTCACTCAGTCATTAAAAAAAAAAAAAAAAAGATTTGAATAGTTTGAACTAGTTTGTATCTACTAGCTACTCCTTGGAAACTCGATGGGCAAGTTCTTCTCTGCCCCATTGGGTTGCTATGAGTTAAAATTGACCCAGCAGCAAGCCTTTTTTTAAGCTTTATGGAAGCAAGCTGCCACATCAGGTGGTGGCTTCGAACTGCCTACTTTTCAGTTACTAGTCAAGTGCCTTAATCAGCTCCGGTGAGAGATCCTTGTTGTCAGTCTTTCCTTGGTCTAGGAGCATCTCATTGCAGGAAACTCAAGTTCAAAGGATGTAATCTTCTCCAAGCACTGCCTTTAAAAAAAAACATTTTATTGGACTTTAAGTGACAGTTTACAATCCAAGTTAATTTGTCAAACAAAAGCTTGCAGACATGGCTATGTAACTCTAGCTGCTGTCCTCACCATGGCATACTCCTCTTTTCTGTCTACACTGTATTTTCCATGTCCATTCAGCCAGCACCTTTCCCCCTCTTCCTGTCTTCTCATTTCTGGGCAGGAGCTGCCCAGTTAGCCCCATGTATCAACTTAAACCAGAAATGCACTGTTTGCCAGGATCATTTTATGTCTTGTAGTCTGGTCCAATCTTTGTCTGAAGAGTTGGCTTCCAGAATGGCTTCAGTTCTGGGCAGACAGAATTCAGAGGTCTTGTCTTCCAGGGACCCTCCAGTCTCTCAGACCGTCACATCTGGTCTTTTTTAATAGAGTTCGAGTTCTGTGTGCCCGTTTTTGTTGTACCACCACAGGGACCCCCATGTTGTATTCCTGGTCAGGGCAGTCATTGGTGGTGACCACGCATCACCTACTTCTTCTGGTCTCCTGCTGATGTAGTTTCTGGACTACATGGCATTTTCTGTCTCTTAGGTTCATATTTTCATTATGTCTTTCATGGTCCTTGCTCCTGGTTGGTTGGGACCGATTGATGCTACTTAAATGGCTGCTTGCTAGCTTTTAAGACCCCAGAGGTCACTCACCAAAGTGGGATGCAGAACATTTTCTTAAACAAAGCTTGTTATTCCAGTTGACCTGAATGGCCCTGAAACCATGGTCCACATGCCCCTGCTTCTGCTACTCTGTCCTTTGAAGCATTGCCTATAATTAGAAAGCCTCTCAGCTTTTGGTTTAGTCCAGCAGTGCTGACCTGCATTCTACTATGTGCTGTCACTGCTTTCACCTAACCCAGTTCCTGTTTGCAGTTTAATAAACGAATACTCCCTTCGTCTTGCCAAACATTGTAACCATCAAAGATGGTTTTCTTATGAGTTCAAACCCTTTCCTGAGTCCATCTGATAGTGGTTTCATACAATATTTGTCCTTCTGCAACAGATTTCAGTCAGTGTGTCTTCCAGATTCCTCCCTGTTATAAGATGTTTCCCAAGATCATCTCTGTTCTCTGTTGTGGCAAAGTTTTCCATTGTGTGAAGGAACATACCATAGTTTATATGTATAAATATATGTGTGTGTATATATATATATCCATTCATCTGTTGTTGGACATCTAGGTTGATTCCATCTTTTATGCTGTTATAGACAGAGCTGCAGTAAACTTTGCTGTGCGTAAACTTTGTGTTTATTCATGTGACAGTCTTTATTTCTCTAGAATATATTCCAGGAAGTACGATTGATGGATCATGTAGTATTTCTACTTCTAGCTTTTTAACAAAGTGCCAAATTGACTTCCAAAGTGGTTGCACCATTTTACAATCCTACCAACAGTGTGTAAATGTTCCAGTCTCCCCTCAGCCCCTCCAACATTAATTATTTTGTGTTTTTTGTGTTAATGCCAGCTTAGTGGGTGTAAGATGGTATCTCATTGTAGTTTTGATTTGGATTACTCTAATGGCTGATGATGGTGAACATTTGGTCATGTATCTGTTGTCATCCTGGTTGTTTTCTTTGGTGAAGTGCCTGCTCATATCCTTTGCCCATTTTTTAATTGGGTTATTCGCCTTTTTCTCATTGAGATTTTGCAGTATCCTGTAGATTGTTGAAATTAGACACTAAATGGAGTTGTTATAGCCCCATTTTTTCTCCCAGTGTCTGTTTACTCTTGATGAAGTCTTTGGGTGAGCGTAAGTATTTGATTTTTAGGAAATCTCAGTTATCTATTTTCTCTTCTGGTGTTTGTGCATTGTTCATAATGATTTGTGGTCTGTTTATGCCATGTATTAGGGCTCCTAGCGTTATCCCTATTTTTCTTCCATGATCTTTATCAGTTTGGATTTGATCTTTAGGTCTTTGATCCATTTTGAGTTAGTTTTTGTACATGGTGTGAAGTATGGCTCTTGTTTCATTTTTTTTGCAAATGGATATCTGTTTCTGCCAACACCATTTGTTAAAGAGACTGTCTTTTCCTTGGTTTACAGATGTTGGACATTTCTCAAATATCAGCTACTCATAGGTGGATAGTTTTATGTCTGGAGTCTTAGTTCTGTTCCTTTGGGCTATGTATCTCTTTTTGTACAAGTACCAAACTGTTTTGACTTCTGTGGCAGTGTGATAGGTTCTAAAGTGTGAGGCCTCCCACTTTGTTCTTTTACGTATTTGGGGTTTCTTCACTTTCCTTATGAAGTTGGTGATTTGTTTCTCCATCTCATTAAAAAATGCAATTGGAATTTGTATTGAGATTGCATTATATTTATAGCTCACGAAACCCCAGTGGCGTAGTGAGTAAGTGCTACATCTGCTAACCAAAAAGACGGCAGCTTGAATCTGCTGGGTGCTCTTTGGAAACTCTATGAAGTGGTTGTACTTGTCCTATAGGGTCACTCTGAGTAGGGATCAACTAGGAAACAATGAGTTTGGTTTGGTGATTCTTTGGTTTGATAGAAAAGACATTTTCACAATGTTGAGTCTTCCTGTCCATGAGCAAGTTAGGCTTCTCCACTTACTTAGGTCTCTTGTTCTTGTGTCGTAAACCGCACCCCACCCACCCAAAAAATCCAGACCCACTGTCATGAATTGAATTATGTCTTCCCAAAAATATGTGTAGTGATGTGACTGGGCCATGATTCCCTGTATTCTATAATTGTCCTCCATTTTGTGACTTTCCTATGCTGTATTTTAAGGGATTAGGGTGAGACTCTAAATCCCTTCATAAGATTACCTCCTTGCTCCACTGTAAAGGGAGTTTCCCTGGAGTATGGCTTGTCCTACCCTTAATCCTTTTGTCCTACAAGAGATAAAAGGAAAGAGAAGCAAACAGAGAATTGAGGAACCTCACACCATCAAGAAAGCAGCACTGAGAGAAGAGTGTGTCCTTCAGACCTGAGGTTCCTGTACCAAGAGTTCCCTGGACAAAGACTGATGCAATACCAGACTTTCTTCTAGAGCTGACTAGAGGGAAAGCCTTCCCCTGGGGTGGACATCCTGAATTTGGACCTGTAGACTACCGGACTGTGTAAGAATAAACCTTCCTTTGTTAAAACCATCCTCTCTGTGGTATTTTTGTTAGAGCAGCACTAGCTGACTAAAACAGAATTTGGTACCGTGAGCATGGGTGCTGCTCTAGCAAATACTGAAAATGTGGGAGCCATTTTGAAACTGAGAATGGATAGAAGACTCAGAAGGAACAAAGAAGGTACAGATGGTAAGAAACATCAGAGAACTGGTAGCAGCAGCAGCAGCAACAATAGAACCAGAGGCAGTGCTGGAGCTGACCCATGGAACAGGAGAGCTAAGTGCCTGTGTGCAAAGTTTTCCTCCTGGAATGGGGTGCCTCTGGGCACTTGAATTGGTGGGGCTAGCCTTGATAACTCACAGAATGACAGAGCTGAGTGCCTTTGTGCGGGATGCATTCCATCAAGAGTAAGGTGCCTCTGGGCACTTGAATCAGTGGAGCTACAAAGCTTTGGAACATATGTTCCAGCAGGGCAGGTGTGGGCCTGAGGCCCAGGCCATGCGGCCATAGGAAGCAGAAGCTGAAGAGACAAACAGAGTGAAAAGTTGAGCTGTCTCAGTCTCAAAAGTTATGGCTATGACCTCAGGGGTTTGAAAGGGTGGAACCATGAAGCCCTGTGTTTGTCATAGTGGAATTGCCACTCAGTAGGGCTTAGGGTACACCTAAAGCCAATGGGGGCAGCGCTTCTGTCCAAGTGGGCCTTGAAGGCAGAGTTGTAATACAGGGCTGGGGAACTCCACTCAGAATCCAGAGAGTGTGGCCAATGTCTAGAGTCTGGAGCACAGGGCCATTGTATAGAATGTCTCAGAAAATGTAAGAATATTTTCAAAGCTTTGAGAGCTAATGTAATGAGTTCTGCTGATTTGCCTGTTGCCTGTTAATGCCTCCTTCCCCTGCAGTTTCTCCCATTTGTAATGGAATGTCTAACTTGTGCCTGTTCTACCACTGTAGCTTTGGAGACAGATAGCTTGTATTCTAGGTTTCATGGATGTAAAGGAATTTTAAATTTTGGACTTGGAACTGATAAAAGACTTCTATCATATGGGATAGACATGATTTCACTATGATGGGATGAATGTGTCATATGTTTCAGTGATGTGATTTTTGGGGTGCCAAAGGGTGGGATGTCATGGATTGAATTGTGTCTCCCCCAAAATAAGTGTAGCCATGTGCCTGGGCCGTGATTCTCTGTATTCTATGATTGTCCTCCATTTTGTGACTTTCCTATGCTGTATGTTAAAGGGTTAGGGTGAGACTGTAAATCCTTTCATAAGATTACCTCCCTGCTCCACTATAAACAGAGTTTCCCTGGAGTATGGCTTGACCCACCGTTAATCCTTTTGTCCTACAAGAGATGAAAGGAAAGAGAAGCAAGTAGAGAACTGGAGAACCTCACACCATCAAGAAAGCAGCACTGGGAGAAAAGCACGTCCTTCAGACCTCAAGTTCCTATGCCAAGATGCTCCCTGGACAAAGACTGATACAACACTGGACTTTCCTCCAGAGCCAACAAGGGGGAAAGCTTCTTCTGGAGCAGACATCCTGAATTTGGACTTGTAGCCTACCAGACTGTGTAGGAATAAGCAAACATTCCTTTGTTAAAGCCATCCACTCACGGTATTTTCTGTTAGAGCAGCACTAGCTGACAAGATGCTACACACCAAGGTAGGGTGTATAGCATCTTCTTAATAAACTATGTCATGCCAGTTGGATTAGGTGGCCCCTTAAGACCATGGTGCTGAGTGCTCAGCCCAATGATTCAGTCCCTTGGGGATATAAGATGTGTCTCCAGAGCTTTCACAATATTGCTTGGACAAGTTGTGCTGGCTTTCCCAGTATTGTACTGTCTTAGCCTTCATCAAAGTTACCACTTACCTGTGGTCTAGATAATGTTTTCCCCTCACTGTACCTTCCTTCCCTAGTAACTATCAAAAGTTATTTCTGTGTGTAAATCTTTCCATGAGTTTTTGTAATAGTAGTCTCATACAATATTTGACCTTTTGTGATTGATTTCACTCAGTATGCCCACCCATTGCCATCGAGTTGAAATTCATACATGTTGTGAAATATTTTGCAGACTCATCATTGTTGTTTATTGTGTAGTATTCCATTGTGTATATGTACCATAGTTGGTTTATCTATTCATTTGTTGATGGGCACTTAGTTTTTTTCCATCTCTTTGTTATTGTGGACATGGACATATGGAATGGATATGGGGGGAGGGGGCATATGTATTTTCTAGTGACTGCTTTTATTTCTTTAGCATATATTCCTAGGAATGGAATTGCTGGATCATATAATATTTCTATTTTATATTCCCACTGGTAACGCATAGGTGTTCCAAGTTCCCTGCAGCCTCTCCAATATTTGTTCTTTTCTTTTTTAAAAAAAAAAACTCATGACAGTAATGCTGGGGTGAAATGGTTTCTCATTGTGGTTTTGATTTGCATTTTTCTAATGGCAGATGATCTCTAGCATTACCTGTTAGCCATGTGAATGTTTTCTTTAGTAAAGTGTTCCTATCCTTTGCCTACTTTTTAACTGGATTCTTTCTCTTTTTTGTAGTAGAGGTGTTAATTTACCTGTAGATTGTACAGATTAGGACTTTGTCAGATTTCTCATAGCAAAAATATTTTCCACAGTCTATAGGTTCTCTTTTTACTCTTTTGGTGAAGTCTTTTGATAAAAATAAGTGTTTACTTTTAAGAAGATTCCAGTCATACAGTGCATTTTCTGGTGTTTGATGTTGTTAGTTATGGTTTGTGTCCTGTTTATGCTGTGTTATTATGGTTTCTACTGTTGACCTCTAGGGTTGCTATGAGTGGGACCTGACTCAACAGCAGTGAGTTTGGATTTTTACTGTTGATTGTATTTTTTCTTCTATGGTCATTATGGGTTTTGATTTTATATTGAGGTCTTCGATTCATTTTGAATTAAGTTTTATGTTTGATGTGAGATATGGGCCCTTCCTTTTTTTTTTTTTTTTTTTTTTTACAGATGGACCTTCTGTTTTGCCGGTATCATTTTTTAAGAAGACTGTCTTTTTCTCCACGTCATGGAGTTTACACATTTGTTGAAGATCAGATGACCACAGGTGGATGGATTTACTTCTGAGACTTTGATTTCTGTTTTGTTGTTCAGTTTGTCAGTGTACCAGTGCCAGACTGTTGTGACTACTGTAGCTGTGTAGTAGACTCTGCAGTTGATACTGTGAGACCTCCTACTTGATTGTTCTTCAGTAAGCCTTAACTTATCTGAGGCCTCTGCCTTTCCATGTAATGTTAAATGGTTAGTTTTTCCATCTCTTTTAAAGGATGCTGTGGTGTTTGAATCAGGGTTGCACTGTATTTGTAGATTTTTTTTTTTTGTAGAACTAACATTTTCATACAAAGATTTGTTTTTCCATTTAGGTAGGTCTTGTTTAGTTTCCTACAGTAGTATTCTGCAGTTTTGTTGTATAGGTCTTTTATTCTACTGGTGTGATTTATTCCAATTTTCTTTCTTTCAGGGGTATTATAAATGGTGTTGCTTTCCTGATTTTATTTTCATAATTCTCTTTATAGATACATAGGAATATAATTGATTTTTGTATGTTTATTTTATGTTCATATGTTTGTATGTTTATTTGTAGAAAGTTTCTATTAGTTCCAGTAGTTTTCCTGTGGAATCCCTAGGGTTCTGTATGTATAGTATCATGTCATCTGCAAATAGGAACAGTTTTACTTCTTCCTTACCAATTTCCATGCTTGTTACTTCTTTTCTTGCCTTATTGCTCTAACTAAGACTTCCAGAACAGTGTTAAATACGAGAGGTGTTAAAGGGCATCCTCATCTTGTTCTTGTTTTCAGGCAGGTTTTCAACCTTTCTTCATTGCTAGTGAAGTTGGCTGTTGGTTTTGTATAGATTCCCTTTATTATGTTGAAGAATTTCCCTTCTGTACCTATTTTATTGAGAGTTTTGATCAGGAATAGGTGGTGGATTTTGTCAAATGCCTTTTCTGAATTGATTGAGATAATCATATGATTCTTTTGTTTTCTTTATGTGGTGAATTATGTTGATTGATTTTCTACTGTTGAACTATCATTACCTGGTATGAATCTCACTTGGTTACGGTGTATTATTATTAGTATTACTATTGATATGGGAACTTACTCTATTGGCTAGAATTTTGTTGAGAATTTTTGCATGTATATTCATGAGAACTATTTGTCTGTAATTTATTTATTTATTGGTACTCTTTCTGGTTTGGGTATCAGGGTCATACTGGCTTCCTAGAATGAAGCATCCCTTCCTTATTCTATGTTGCAGAATAGTCTGATTATTGCTGCTGCAAACACTTCTCTGAATATTCAGTAGAATTCTCCTGTGAAACCATCTGGGCCAAGACTCTTTTTTGTTGAAATTTATTCATTTTTCTTGTTTTGGATCTTGTTATGGATCTGTTTAGATATTCAAGCTCAGTTTATATTATTTTAGGTAGGTAGCAAGTTTCTAGAAATTTGGTCATTTCCTCTAAGTATTCAAATTTGTTGAAGCATATTTTTTTGTAGTACTTTGTTACGATTCTTTTTTATTTATCCTGGATACGTTTTAATGTCCTCTATTCCATTTTTTGTTTGTGTTATTTCTGCCCTTTCATGTTTTTTTCCCCACAATTTGACCAGTGATTTCTTGATTTTGTTGCTCCTTTCAAAGAACCAACTTCTGGTTTTGTTGAGACTCTTCTATCCTTTGTCTGTCCTCCATTTCATTTATTTCTGCTCTGCTCTCATTATTTCCTTTCTTCTGATTGCTGTGGGCTTTTTTTGCTGTTGTCTATATATTCAAGTTTTATAACTGATGTTTTGATTTTGTCGCTTTCTTTTATGGTGTGTCATCTGCCGTGTTAAATTGACCTCTGAGCACTACCTTTGCTGTGCCCCAAAGGTTCTGATATGATGTATTTTCATTTCTTGTTTGATTCTAGGAATGTTTTGGTTGCATGTTTGGTATCTTCTGTTATCCAGTTGTTTTTAAGCAAGGTGTTAGTTCAGTTTTCATGTATTTGATTTTCTTCCTTGTTCTTTCTGTTATTAATTTCTACATCTATGGCATTGTAATCAGAGATGATGCTTTGTATTACCTCAGTGTTTTGGATTTTGTTGTGGCTTGCCCTTTGTCATAAGATATGGTCTCTTCTGGAGAATGTACCTTGTGTGTTGGAAAATATGTGTACTTTCCTGCTTTGAGTTGAGTGTTCTATCTATGTCAGGGAGTTCTGGTTGGTTGATTGTTGCCCTTAGATCTTTTGTATCTTTGTAAGGTTTCTTTCTATCCTTTACTGAGAGTAGTATGTTGAAGTCTACTGTTATTGTGAAACTGTCAATTTGTCTTGTCAGTGCTATTAGAGTTTTATATATTTTACAACCCTGTTATTTGGTGCGTAAATATTATGGTTATGTCTTCATGGTGGATCTTCCCTTTAATCATTCTATCTTATGGTAGATTTTGTTTTCAAGTCTATTTTAACTAAGAGTAGTATTGCTGCACCTGTTCTTTTGTAGTTAGTGTTTGCTTGATACATTTTTTCCATCTTTCCATTTTTTAGTATATTTGTGTCTTTGTTTTTAAGGTGTGTCTCTTATAGACACTGTATTGATGGGTCCTATTATTTTAATCCATTCTATTAATCTGTTTATGAGTATATTTAATCCATTATGTTCAGTGTGATTATTGATAAGTACGTGTTGTCATTTCGTAGTGTTTTTTTTTTGTGTGTGTGTGTGTGTGTGTGCGTGCGCGTGCATATGTGGTACTGATGTTTTCTTTATTCTTCTTACACTCCTGTGCTGATTTCCTTTGATTCGCAGGCTTCCTTTTCTTTCTTTTTTATTTTTTTGGAGAGTTTATTTTTATTGAGACTTTACGTTTTATTTTGATGAGTAGATTTGTTAACTTTCTTTGTGGTTGTCTTGAAGTTTTTTCCTGTCTTCCTAAGTTTAAGCTAGTCTTTTATTACTTGATACTGTGTTCACTTCCTCTCCTATACCTACATTGTTTATTCTCTCTTTTATTGTTCGTATTTTGTTGTCATTTAGAGACTGACCTGTTTCCATGTTGTAAATTTTTTAGTTTTGTTTTTATCCTTGAGAGTTCATTAGTTGTGCTACTATTCAGTCATTATTGTCTTGTGTCCTAGATTTAGGTTGTAGTCTGATGTCATTGGTTCTCTAACCAAAGGACTCTTTTTAATAATGTTTGTAAATTTGATTTTCTTTTTACATATTCCTTAAGTCCTGTCTAACTGGAAATGTCTTAATCTTGCTATCATATTTGAGTAATAATTTTGCAGAATGCTTTATCCTTGACTGGTATTTTGTTTTTCTGTCAAGATTTTGTATCTGTCATCCCATTGCCATGTTGCCTGCATGGTTTCTGGTGAGTAGTCAGAGCTTAGTCTTATTGTTTTCCCTTTGTATATGACTTTTTGTTTTCTCATGCTGTTCACAGGATTCTTTATCTTTGGTTTTAGCAAGTGTGATTGTGATATGTCTTAGTGATTTTCTTTTATGGTCCGTCCTAAGTCAGGTTTGTTGAGCTTCTAGGATGGTTGGCTCTCTGTCTTTCTTGGTGTTAGGGAAGTTTTCTGACATTGAATTTTTAATGATCCTGTCTGTGTTTCCCATTTTCTCCCCTGTTTTTGAACTTCAGTCATATGCAGATTTTTGCTTTTGGTTGTGTCCCACCTCATTCATAGGACTTCTTCATTTGTCTTCAGTTTTTCCTCTGAGTTTTCTTCAAAGTGGTATCCAAGGATTTGTCTTTACCGATCCTGTTTTCCATTATTTTAAAATTGCTCCTAAAACCTTTTATTGTACTGTCCCATTTCTGAAATCTTGTTGTATATCTGTTGGATTTCTAATTGCTGCTTTTGTGTAATTTCTGGTTGTTTTTTATTCTGACATTTTGTTCCTGTATTATTTTCCTGCATTCTTCTCTTGCTTTGTCTGTGTTTTTCCTGATTTTTTTCTGTATTTTCCATGAGACAGTCCATTTTTTCTTCATTTAATTTACATTTTCCTTAATCTTTTGGAGAACTGTGAATAATTGGAATTCTGAATTCCACATCAGGCAGTTCTAGTGTCTTTTCATTTATTGGAAAATTATCTGTTGTTTTATATCACAAGCTTTCTGGAGCCATCCTGTCCTTTTTTCTTTTTTCTTTTTTTTAACTATTTTTTCATAATGTCTGCTATCTCCAGGACGTTCAGGAGTTATTTTCTTCATTTATTGATTGTAGATTTGTTTATGTTTATGTTCCTCCTCTTTTTTTTTTTTTTTTTTTTAATTTGGCTGTGACTGGGCAAGTGTGCTGGTCATGTTTTGTTACTTGTCCACCTTTGGGTACAATCTTTCTCACCACCTTGTCCAGGTGGGAAGGGGTAGTCATTCAGCTATTGCACAGCAGGGTTGGTCCACCAGGTGGAAGAGCAGCATGAACTGAGGCAAAGGATCAGGACCAAGGGATATTGCACAGCAGTGTCCAGGGGACTGCATCAGTGCTGCTCAGGGCTGCAGCACTCAGTGCACAGTGCAGGTAGGCAAAAGGAAAGGAAGAGGATATGATGTGCAAAGCTAAGTGGGTGAATGAAAGAAGAGGAAGAAGAGAAATAAAGGGACAAAAGCAAAAAAAATAAAAAGACAATGAAGGAAAAAAGAAAAAGGTAAATAAAATGATGATACAGTAGGATTCAGTTGGTTGGGCCAAGAAAACCCAGTGGAGCTGTGTTCCTATGGCTCTCTGGTTGAGCAGAGGAGCTCAACCTGTCAAGAAGGGTGTCAGCAGGCCATGGGGCTAAGAGGGCAGGAGAAAGGAAAGAAAAGAGGGAAGAGAGGCAACTAAGAACCAACTAACCAACCAAAAATTCACGGTGATGGGGACCTGGCCATTGGGGGGGCAGAATGTAATTGGGTTATGGCAAGTTGATGTCTCTCACTCGGTGGTATAATAGAGCCTATCAGGCATGGGTGGAGGCAGCACAGAGCCAAGGTTAGAGGCAGAAGAAAAGAGAGAAGGGGAAAGGCAAAGAAAAATAAAAAATATGGCACTGAACGAGCTGCCAATGGGGGCAGCACAGTCCTGGAGAGGCTGTGTGTGGGAGGCTTTCCATTTGAGCAGTGCAGCGCAGCCCTTCTAGGAGGGATGGGGCAGTGCACAGGACTGGGAGGGTGAAAGGTAAGGAAGGAAAGGAGGGAGAAAAGTAGAAAAAAAAAAAGAAGAACAAACCAAAATAGTACAACTTGTCAAGAGGGAAGGGGATAATATATGGAGCTAGCTAGATAAGAGAAAGGAGAGGAAGAAAGCGGGAGAGAAGCAAAGTCAGTAACAACAAACAAAACAAAATTACCATAAACAAGCACAATGATACCAAAGAGGTTGACCTGTGAGGGTAGGGAAGACTCGGGCAGCAGTGAGCTGGTGCCTGTCTAGACAAGTGACTGTGACCCTGTGGAAAGTATTGGAGGTCTCATATGGGAAAGAAGGGCAGGGGTGGGAAAGCATATAACCCACATTACCAGATGGTCTGACTCCTGTTGGGGGCTCCCTAAGTTGCCTTCCCATACTCCCTGTCTGCTTTCCGTGGTGATTGTAGCCCAAGATGGCAAATCTGTGCTGCATTAGCTGGTAGGGGACCTCCATGCCGCTGCACTCATTGTTTTCTGTTCTCTGCCATTGTCTTATTCGATTTAGTGTCCATTCTATTCAGATCAAGTTCTTTATCCCTTCATCTATTGCTTAGGGCTCCAGAATTGACATTTGTATCTGTGTCACTTAGTTTTTCAGATCTTCGCTGCAGAGGATCAGCATGGTACTTTTGTCCACAGTACTATGTTTGCTGTAAATTTATTTTTTAAATGGTTGAAACATGACTGGCATATCTTACAATATAGTCTACTTCTAATTGTCTGTGTGAGGGGTTGGTGGATGTTTTCTATAAAGGGCCAGAGGGTACATGTCTTAGGCTGTGCAGGCCATAGGTCTCTACTGCAGCTCCTTACCCCTGCCAGTGTAGTCTGTAAGCAACCAGAAATAATGTATGATGAATAAGCATGGCTGTGTCCCAGCAAAAGTGTATGTACTTATGAAAACAGATGGTGGTCCATTGTTTGCAGCCAGTTGCAGAGAAAGATGAAATTTAATTGAGAAGTAGTTTTCAGAATAGGTTGGAGTATGTATAAGTATAATCTTTTTGAGAATTCATTTATATAAAATATTAATACATCCATAACCCAAACCCACTGCTGCTGAGTCTAACTCACAGCGACCCTATAGGACAGAGTGAAACTGCTCCATGGGGTTTCCAGGGAGCACCTGGTGAATTTGAACTGCCAACCTTTTGGTTAGCAGACATAGCACTTAACTCACTGTGCCACCAGGGTTTAAACACATTCATACTTAAGAATTTGGCATATGAGGCATTAGCTCCTGTTTGATTTTCCTCTGTTACTGCTTCCTTCTGATAGGTTTCAGAGACAGGCACACCTCTCAAACATAGATGTTGCTTTCCTCTCTGAAGCTGGAACTTCAAGCTGAGTAAGTTAATGTTTTTAAACCACCTCTCATTTATACAAATTAGTACAAAGAAATAGTTTTCTTTTTCTGGAAAGTATTTTAATAGCTGCATTTTAATGGATTACATTAAGAATCATCCTTCAATTATATCACTATATAAACTTTGTAATAACTCAATGATAGAAAATTAGAGAAACTGTAAGTATAAAATTATACTATCACTAAGCTAAGATTCTTTGCATAATTATCTCTTATAAGTTTATTACTGTACATAATAAGTAATTAAATGAGATGAGCCAGTGAAATGTTTCCTTTAAAGAGAGTAAGTAGGACTTACATGAATTAGGGAGGCTTGGTGGTACAATGGTTACGCATTTAGCTGCTAACCAGAAGGGAGGCAGCTCAACTCCACCAGCCGTTCCTTGGACACCCTGTGGAACAGGTCTTCGCTGTCCTGTAGGGTCACTATGAGTTGGAATTGATTTGATGGTGCTGAGTTTGGTGTTGGTATATGGATCAGGAAAACATTCTTAAAATTCTGAAGAGTATTTCATAAATTGTTCCTCATTGTTATTTGAAAGATTTTATAATTTCACTATATTGAAACATGCTTAGATCCATAATAAAAACAATTATGTATGTTTCTGTTGCCCAAAATATTAACTACATATTGAAAAGTATATTTTATTTACTACCCATGAAAGACCAGGAAATAGTCTCCCAACTCCTGGATTTTAGAGTAGAACAAGTGGCCCATTGTAAAGAAAGGAAAGTATGCTGTCCATACATTTCTTAAGAGAATTTTTATGAAAATAAGTGTCTTTCAGTAATTTAATACTTTCATTAAATTTAGCAAAGTGAGCTCAAGTTTTGGTGTATTTTATACTGAGTTGGGCAGTAAGATAAGTGTCTTAGGCTGGGTTTTCTAGAGAAGCAAAGTCAATAACATGTATGTACAAGGAAAGATTTATATATATAAAATACAAGGAAACTTTATATGTGTATGTACATATATGTACACATGTTCGTATATGTGTATATGTATATGTACATACATATATACGTGTGTGTGTGTGTGTATATATATACACATGTGTAGGAAACAGCTCACGCTATTGCAGAAGCTGAACGTCCCAAGTCCTGGCACAAATCCCATGTGGCCATGGGAGCTGGTGAACCCAAGGTCAGCAGGTCAGAGACCAGAGTTCTAGATCACAGGCTGTGTAGGTCAGCTGATCCCAAGGTGGCAATGAGATGGAGCTGCAGAGGCTGGCGAACCCAGGATCAGCAGGTCAGGGGACAGGACGCTCAAGCGCCGGCTGTAAGGGTTGATGAATCCAACAGCTGCTAGTTCAAGTCCAGGAACCAGACCCCAGAGGAGAGCAGGAGCTGCTGGCTGTGTGAACAGATATGCAGTAGGTGGTGGAAGGCGGAGAGAAGAGAGCTGAGGGGCGGGAAGCCACCACGGGCCCTGCCCAAGGAGCGTCAAGTTGGATCAGTCTGAATTTCTTGACACGGGTCCACTGAGTACAGATTCTTCATTCAGTGTTTCAGCTCAAGAAGTAGGAAAAGAACTAATTGTTTGGCTGGATTGCTGAAGCATAGATGATGCTGTGGTCTACACTAAATCAAGTAGAATTGCCAGACCTGCCTTGGTGTACAGTAGAAGAGGGTATCCAAAGACTTAGGGACATTGGCATGCTAGAGTGGATTTATTCAGTTAGACCTTCAAATCCACGCACAGAATGTCCAGAGGACACAACTGTGAGAAACAGTTTGTGAAAGGAGCTCAGGATACTTGAAGACTGCTACGATTGCCATTGTATGTAAATCAGATATGACAGTAGGATCTGCGCTAACTGAATTAAGACACCTAACTACAGTGGGGCTGACTGGACCCCGTGGTGGTAGCGGTCCAGTGGCTGCACTCAGTCGACAAAGACAAGGTGGGCATGCTTACAGTAATGGGCAGCGGAGGCAAAATAGTAATCGTAGTAGTCTGACTCGTATGGACGTATGGAATTGGCTACTTAGTCATGGTGTCCCTAGGAGTGAAACAAATAATCAGCCCCCTAAATATTTACTTTATCTGTATGAAAGGATGAATTCCGAGGTCAGGTGAACAGCAGCAGTCTAACTCAGATTGCCAGAAGAGAGCAGGAGCTGCTGGCTATGTGAGCAGACTGGCAGTAGGTGGTGGAAGGTGGAGAGAAGAGAGCTGAGGGGCGGGAAGCCACCACAGGCCCTGCCCTGCCACTTAATACAGCAGCCAACCATGGAGTAGCCAAGTTGACGTAATCCTGACCACCACCATAAGGCATAGTCAACAAAACGTGATTCAAATGCTTTGAAATCTTTTGGTAAGACTTTTCCAAAGTTTCACACACAGGGATTATTTCTGTAGTAAGTTAGGGAAGGCATAGAATACCATACAAACTGAACTATGAAAATTTTTCCTTAGGCTATGCTTTACATTGATTTCTAAGTTATTTCCAAAATATGACTGATGTCATTTGTAAACCCCATGCTCACTCCAAAAAAAAAAAAAAGTAGTTAATGCCCTGCATTCAGAAACCACAGGGAGAACACAGAAGGACAGACCTACAAGAACTGTTTTCTGTGTCACAGTATTGTAAAGGAGCCTGTGGTGCAGTGGTTAAGCGCTCAGCTGCTAAGTGAAAGGTGGGCAATTAGAACTCACTAGTCACTCCACAAGAGAAAGCTGTGGCAGTCTGCTTCTGCTAAGGTTTACAGTTTTTGAACCCATGTGAGACTGTTCTACTCTGTCCTCTGGGTTTGCTATGAGTTGGAATTGACTTGAAAGCAGCGGGTATTTTGGTGGTGCCATGAGGTATTTGTGGCTCCCTAGCCCTACTCTCAAGGACACCTCATGGTGCGCTGGATAAGAGCTCAGCTCCCAACTGAAAGGACAGCAGTTCAAACCCACCAGCTGTTTCAAGGGGAAAAGATGTGATAGTCTGCTTCCGTAAAGATTAGAGCCTTGGAAACCATATGGGACAGGTCTACTCTGCCCTATAGGCTTGCTAAGAGTTAGAATCAACTTGATGACAGTGGGTTGGTTTGGTTTGTTAACCTTAATCTCAAACATCCTACTTGACATCTCTACTCAGCACTTTTATCCACCCAAATGCTTTGTATATCCCAAACAGAATGCTTCAGTATTCATTTCCTAACCATTCCTGCTCTGGTTGGTTAATGCTGCTATTCACCCCATTGTCATTCTCCCACTTAGCTAGGTTTAAAATCTTCCCCTTACCTACTTCACCTAGTTAGGTGTTAAGTTCCACCAAGCCAAATTCCCTAGAGTCTCCTAGATTCCATATTTCAAGTCTAGCACCCTTGCCTCCATTATTCTTTTGACAAGAACCTGAAATTTGCCATCGTCTGGGATTGTTCCCATAATATACTGTGTTGTCTTAAGCTTGGTCGTGCAAACAGTTAATGTACTCAAGTGTTAAACACAAGATTGGAGTCTCACATCTACACAGAGGTACATTGGAGGAAAAACCTGGCCATCTACTTCTGAAAAATCAGCCATCAAAAACGTATAAAGGACAGTTACACTCTGATCCGACTCTACGGCACTTGGCTTTGGCTATACTCTGATACATACGAGATCATAATTGAGGTGATCAGCTCCATGTCAACTAATTTTCTCAAGTTTTGAACACATAGCAGGCTACCTTGGAACTTCTATGCCATGCTCTTTGTGTCTCTGAATGACATGAAGCTGTCCTGGTCCTTCATGCCTCCATTTTCTCAGCCTGCAGGCCACCAGCATCCTTCTGTTTTCATTTTCCTTCCTTCTCAGCTAGGCCCACACTGCTTATCTGAACTTCCCTGACACCAGCACCTTTATTTTCTATCTGCCTATGGGTTTCTTTGTAGCCATTGAGAGAAGTCCAGCTTATCGGCACTATTATGTGTTTTTCCTACTCTTGTCCCAAAAGTTGACCCAAAGGTGGAGCCATGATGGTTTAGTGGTTAAGTGCTTCAACTACTAACCAAAGGTTGGCTGTTTGAATCCACCAGGTGCTTCTTGGAAACTTTATGGGGCAGTTCTACTCTGTCTTATAGGATCGCTATGAGTCAGAATTGACTTGATGGCAGTGGGTTTGGTTTTTTGGTTTCATCCCAAAGGTGTTTTAAAAAAATCCAGGAGACATTCAGCATGATTATGTTGCAAATTCTCAGCCTCCAGTCTGTAGCCTCTGCTGAAAGAACCTTAGTGCCACTCTTGTTTGACTTATGCTCGATTTATTCCTTCTTGTGTTCCCATTTGAAGCCATTGCAGACTGCTGCCACTCTCCTCTTTCCTCCTACAAACCTCACACCCTACACTTTCAGCAGATAACCTTTCTTGTACTCAAGTGGGAAAACTGAGGCAATCACATACGAACTTCCTCAGCTTCTTCTTGTCCCCTAACCACACACTTAACTTGCACCAGTGTGGATCCTTCTCTCTTAGCTGTCTTTTCTGAATCATTCCCCTCCTGCTTTCTCTTTCACTTTATTCATCTCTTTACTTCTTTCATGGCCTCTCTGTCTCCTAATTTTCCCCTTTGCTGGCACCTTCCACTACAGGGGATTAGTGCAAATTTAGAGATGTATTTGAAGGTTACATTAAAAAAATGGTTTTTGATAGAGTGACTTAACATGTTGTTGCTGATTCTGACTCATGGGACAGAGTAGAAGTGCCCCATAGAGTTATATGACTGGTTTATGAAAGAAAGAAGCAGTTAAATTATTATTAGCTCAACTATAAACTATTCAGGGTCTATTTTTGATGCAATTTTTCTATAAAAATGTTATCAGATTTTTTCATATAATGTTAAAACATTTGAGCAAAGAAGGGTGTCTTTCCTTGGAATAAAAGATTAAATAAAATGAATATGGCAGCACTATTCTCAAGTCCCACTGCCTGTCAGTTTGTCATAGTGTGGTGGCTTGCACATCACTATGATGTTGGAAGCTATGCTGCTGCTAGTTGAAATGCTAGCAGGGTCACCCGTGCTGGATAGGTTTCAGTGGAGCTTCTAGACTAAGAGTGGGAATAAAAGCTTGGTGATCTGAAAACTTAGCCAGTGACAACCTTATGGATTGCAATTGAAAATTGTCTAATACAGTGCAGGAAGATGAGTCTCTCAAAATGCACAGAGGTGACAACAGTGAACTTGAACATGACAGTGACCATGAAGATGGCATGGGATCAGACGGTGTTTCATTCTGTTTTCCATGGGCTTGCCATGAGTTAGAGACAACTTAATAGCAACTGACAGTGGCATCCTCAAGTCAGTGTTATTTTAATAAGTACAGAAAATAATAAATGCTGAGACTAAATTAAAAAAAAATTGTTCTTTAAGAAAAATTTACAGTGCAAGTCAACACATTACACAAAACTCCACATACACACCACTGTGCAACTCCAGCTGTTCTCCCCACGTAACACTCCTACTTACTAGCTTGTATTTTCTATATCCATTCAACCAGCTCCTGTCCCCCTCTGCCCTGTCATCTTCCCTTTGGACAGGAGCTGCCCTGCTAGTCTCCTGTATCTACTTAAGCCAGGAGGCGTACTCTTTGCCAGGATCATTTCATGTCTCATACTGTGGTCCAATCTTTGTCTGAAGAGTTGGCTTCAGGAATGGTTTCAGTTCTAGGCAAACAGAGAATTTTGAGGCCATGTCTTCTGGGGACCCTCCACTCTGTCAGACCATCAGGTTGGTCTGTTTTATAGAGTTTGAGCTCTGCACACCCATTTTTCTCCTGCTATATGAGGGAAACTTGTTGTGTTCCCTGTCAGGGCAGTCATTGGTGGTGGCAGGGCACTATCTAATTCTTCTAGTCTCGTGATGATGTAGTCTCTGAATTATTATTATTATTATTATATTATTATTATTTCTGTTATTTGGGCTCATAATTTTCTTGTGTCTTTAATGTCCTTCATTGTCCTCTGCTTCAGATAGGTTGAGACCAATTAATGCTTTTAGATGGTCTCTTGCTAACTTTGAAGACCCCAGAGACCACTCACCAAAGTAGGATGGAGAACATTTTTAAAAAACACTTTGCTGTGCCACTCTGTCCTTTGAAGTGTTTAGTTATATTTAGGGAAGTTCTTAGCTTTTGGTTTAGTACCTGGACTAAATTTTAAAAGTATAAACACTAGGTTAAAAAAACGGGGGGGGGGGCAAAATAATAAAGGATGACCAGAAATAATGAGTAATTTTTTCAGTACAAAAATTGTACAATGACTTCTCTTTTTAAAAACATTCCTTTCAAACTTTTTTTTCAGCATTTATGAAAAGACTTGGCATTTTCTTCCTCATCGTATACAGTTTGCATTCAAACAATAGGCTGTGTTATAGATGTTACTTTGCAAATCTGAATTGTTTCACAGAGCCTAAACATTTAAACCAGAAAAAAAAAAAAAAAAAAAAAAAACTACAGGCTTTGAGGTACAATATTGAAAGATTCTATGGGGAAAATACAGTCAGTATACCAAAAAGACTCATGGCGGATCTGACTCGACGGCACTTGGCTGGCTTGGCATACCCAAAAGAACTGATCAACTTTCAATCATTTCAAGAGGTACCATTTGAGCAGGGACCAGTAGTACTGAAGGAAGAAGTTCAAGCTGCACTGAAGGCATAGTGAAAAATAAACCTTCAACAATCGACAGAATAGCAACTGAAATGTTGCAGCGAATGCTGGCAGTAGGTAGCTCATGTAAGCCAAGAAGTTTTGAAGACCACTACTGGCCAACTAACTGGAAAGAGCTATATTTCAGCATATTCCCAAAAAAGGTGATCCTACCAAATGCAGTAATTATCAAACAATATCATTAATATCACAAGCAACTAATATCACAAACAAGACCTTTCAAAGGTGGCTGCAACAGTATAACCACAGGGAACTGCCAGACATTCAAGCTGGACGCAAAAGACCACATGGAACCAGGGATATAATTGTTGATGTCCAATGGATCCTGCCTGAAAGCAGAGAAATATAAGAAAGATGTTTACCTGTGTTTTATTGACTATGCAAAGGCATTTAACTGTGTGGGTCATAACAAATCATAGATTCTAGAATTCTAGAATAATTGTGCCCATGAAAAACCTACACATAGATCAGGAGGCTTCCATTCAAATACAGCATGAGGATACTAAGTGGTTTAAAGTGAGGAAAGGTGTGCATCAGAGTTGTATCATTTCATCATACTTACTGAGTCTGTATGTTGACCAAATAATCTGAGAAACCGGACTGTATGAAGGAGAATGGGCATCAGAATTGGAAGAAGACTTACTAACAACCTGTTTTTCGCAGGTGACATAACCTTACTTGCTGAAAGTGAAGACTTGAAGCACTTAATGATGAAGAAGAAATGTAACAGTCTTTATGTGGATTACACCTCAACATAAAGAAAACAAAAATCCCCACAGCTGGACTGATAAGCAACATCATGATAAACCAAAAACCAAACCCAGTGCCATTGAGTCAATTCTGACTCATAGCGAACCTACCGGAGAGAGTAGAACTGCCCCATAGAGTTTCCAAGGAGCACCTGGCAGATTCAAACTGCCAACCATTTAGTTAGCAGATGTAGCACTTAACCACTACGCCACCAGGGTTTCTACATCATGATAAATGGAAAAAAGACTGAAGTTTTCAAGGATTTCATTTTTCTTGGATTCACAATAAGTGCTCATGGGAATATCACTCAAGAAATCGAATGTATTCATTGGGCATATCTGCCACAAATAACTTCTTTTAGGTGTTGTAAAGCAAAGCTATCACCTTGAAGACTGGTGTTTTCAGTTGCCTGCTTTGCATGTGAAAGCTGGATGATGAATAAGGAAAACGGAAGAAGAATTGATGCCTTTGAATTGTGGTGGTGGGGAAGAATATTGACTATACCGTGCACTGCCAAAAGTGTGAACAAATCTTCCTTGGAAGAAGTACAACCAGAGTCTTCCTTAGAAGCACAAGTGGTGAGACTGTGTTTGGAAGTGTTGTCAGCAGAGAGCAATGCCTGGAGAAGGACATCACGCCTGGTAAGGTAGAAGGTCAGTGAAAAACAGGAAGAACATCACTGTGATGGATTGACACAGTGTCTGCAACAATGAGCTTAAGCATAACAGTGATTGTGAGGATTGCAGAGGACTGGGAAGTGTTCCGTTCTGTTATGCATAGAGTCATATGAGTCAGAACTAAATCAATAGCAGCTAACAAAAACAACAATAAACATGTCTGTGTTTCAGTTCTTAATACAAAGACTATCCCAGAATATGTTATGTTCAGAACTGATCCTAAGATTCAAGATTCTTTCCTGGGCCAGAGGAGTAGAAATGAGGTCGCAGTGATAGTCTTGGTAAAAAGAAATCAAATGTGGGTAAGTGGAAGACAGAGGATTCCACGCACTTCCAGGAGTGGCATGCTGTTGTTGTTAGCTGCCACTGAGTCGGACACTGTGTAAGAAAATGTTGCCTGGTTCTGCATCATTCCCACGATCAGTTGCATGCTGGACCATTGGGTTTTCATTGGCTAATATTTGGAAGTAACCGGTAAGACCTTTCTTCTTCATCTTAGTCTGTGAGCTCTGTTGGAACCTGTTTGTCATAGTAGCAGCACTCAAGGGTCCACTGGCAGACAAATGATGCTGAGATGCACTCCCCAAGAATTGAACGGGGGGGGGGACCCACATAGAAGATAAGAATTCTACCACTAAACCACCATAGCCCTCAGGAGCAGCACAGAATGGTCAACTGTCAGGTTCACCAGGTGGGACAGTGGCTTGAAAATTTAGTCATGGATTTTACCTGTAATATTTATAAACTAATAATAGTCTATACAGGGTCTGCCAGTTACATTCACGAACTCATCCTAGAAAAGCTGCTGTATACCTCACTGCTGAATATCACTGTAGTCACCTTCGAAGTACTCCCCTTGGGAAGCTATACACTGATACTCATGCCTAGTCCACCCCTTCAAAGCAATTTTGGAACTCTTTTTCTGTAATGGCCATCGGAGCTGTTGTCATATTTCCCCATGAGGTCCTGAATGCCATCAAAATGTCTTCCTTTCAGTGTTTCCTTTTTCTTTGGGTAAAGAAAAAAATAGTCATTGGGGTCCAGATCAGCTGAGGAGGGAGGGTGTTCCAATACAGTTATTTGTTTACTGGCTAAAAATTCCCTCACAGACAGTGCCATGTAAGCTGGCACATTGTCGTGATGCAAGAGTCAGGAGTTGTTGGGGAAAAGTTCAGGTCAGTTTCATCTAACTTTTTCAAGCACCCTTTTCAGCACTTCCAAATTATAAACTTGGTTAACTGCTTGTCCAATTGGTACAAATTCATAATGAACAATTCCTCTGGTATCAAAAAGGTTGCCAAGCCAAGTGCTGTTGAGTCGGATCCGACTCATGGTGACCCTAGGGGCCAGGGTAGAACTGACCCCCTGAGTAAAGGTTAGGAACATCATTTTGACACTTGATTTGGGCTGATGGAATTGTTTTGGTCATGAATAATTGGCTGACTTCCATTGTGCACTTTGATGCTTTGTTCAGGATCATGTTGATACCTTTCTCATGTCAAGATTTCAGTTACGATTTTCCTGTTTCTCTATTGATGTTAACTTGATCTGCTGTGCTTCTCACACTCAGCCAACAATTTTGATGCACAATTCAACAAATTTTTGTAATATTTTCATCAGCTCTGTTTTTTACTGGCCATCCTGACTTCTCTCCATCAGTGATACTTTTCTGTCCTCTCAGAAAAACGTTCAATCAGTTTGTATACTGCTGCTTTCTTCATGGCGTTAATCCCATAAACTTAAACTACCATGTCCCTGATTTTACTCTGCTTTCGCCAAGTTTAGCAAGAAATTTATTATTTATTGATTGTTGTAATTCAAGTTCCAGCATTATCATGACGGCACACAAAAACATGCAACAACAATAATGAACACCACTCAGCAGGACACCGCCACATGTCGATGTAAATGTAGCTGTGAGATACTGATATACCAAGGTTATAAAACCTTACTGAGTTGTTTGTACAGTTCTGCCAACATAAGTATGTGGTGACAAGTTCACAGACGTGATTGTCAGACCCTGTATGTTCACACAGTACAGCCTAGAGTGAAAAAGAGCTTAACTGTGTGCTTCAGATATACAAAGAAGCCTCACTTTTGGAACAATTACTTCATTCTATTAAGTTGAAATGGACTGTCAAATTGACTAAGCCTCAGTCATGCTCCTGGGTGTGAAGGTGAACTGAAAAGAATCAGCGTTGTTCTAAGAGAGCAACTGTATTACCAGGAGCTCAAAGTAGCAGGACATCCTTATAAGAATGAGGAGTCTTGAGAGTCTGGCTTGGACTGGTGTTACAAATTGTTCTGTTTATTTTCCCTTCTGTTCTATTCTCTCTTTAATTAGACTTTTACCAGATCTGAATTGACTTTTTTCCTCTTTCTTGATTACCTTTCTAAGAGTATGTGAAACCCATTACCATAAAGTTCATTATAAACTTATAGTGACCCTATAGGACAGAATAGAACTGCTTTATAGGGTTTCCAAGGCTGTCACAGACTGTTACATCTTTCAACCATGAAACAGCTAGTGAGTTTGAACTACCAGCTTGTCAGTTAGTGGCTGAAAACTTACCTGCTGCAAACCCGGGGCTTCAAGATTTTGGTGAAGACCAAGATTTGTTCAGAAATAAAGATCAAGAGAAGGGATATACATCATGACTACAAGTAGTTTTCACAAACAGCTGATTGCCCTGCTAGTCATGTGGAAACAAGTATATGGACAACAGATGTTGTCTGTGGTGATATAAAGTTGCTACGTGTACATTTTATACCTGATAATCATGAGTCAGATCTGACTCGACGGCACTTGGCTTTTGGCTTTGGCTAATCATTCAAAAGCAACAAGGAGAACAAGAAACTAGTTGAGATTCTGCTCTGGTCAAATTTTTGTGGTTTTTAGCTGCTGTTGACTCATGCTGTTGACCTCAAAAGAACAAGGGGGAACAAAATGCTGCTTAGTACTGTGCCATCCCCATGATTAGTTGCGACTCAGATAGTTGTGATACTCAGAGTTTCCACTGGTTGGTTTTCAGAAGTAGATCATGAAGCCTGTATGGTTAAAATTGTGCGTCACTTTGGTTTGGTTTGGTTCTTAGTGTTTTGTCAGTCATGTGATATGATCATTTGCGTGTTGAGGTTTGATATGTGATCATCCCCATGATGAGATCTGCTGTGAGCAGCCAGTCATTTTAAAGGGAGTTTCTTTGGGCATGTGGCTAGCGTCAAATATAAGTAGGCTTTGTGACAAAAATCAGGCGCTTTTGCTAATTCTGGATCCTGCAGCTGATTCCTGTTCTTCTGACCTCTGGTTCTTGGGACGTGAGCTAGCTGTTTACCTACTGTGTTGCCTGCTGACCTTGCAATTCACAAATCTTCACAGCCTGTGAGCAAGAGTTCTGCTCACCAACCTGCCAATCTTGGGTTCACTAGCCCCTGAGGCTACATGAATCAGGAGAATCCTCTGTCCATACTTGGGACATCCCAGTCTTTACAACTGTGTGAGCCATTTACTTGATATAAATCTCTCCCTCTATATGTGTTTATACACTTTACTTCTTTTACTTTCCTAGAGAACCCAGAAAGACAAAGCCTTTCTTCCTAGTTGATCTCAGTATGTAATCCTCACTGAAACCTGGTCAGCATCATGGCAACACTCAAGCCCTCATTAACAAACAGGTGATGGCTGAATGTGAGGTACTTTAGCAGAGAATCAAACCTGGCTATCTCACGTGGGAGATGAGAATTCTACCACACTGAACCCCCAAAGCTAGCACATCTACCACCCCAGTCTACAAAATGATAGAGTTATCCAAAAGAGTAGAAGTTGACAGGACATGTGAGGGCCCTAAGCACTGATTATCTGTGATGCCCCCTCCCCTGTTTACTCACAGACTGGAATGGAATGTTTGAGTTATATATATGCATGCATATAAATATGTGTGTGTGTATGTCTTGACTAAGCATGATGAAGCTTCTTTTCGAATGCAGTTATTTTAGTGATTGGATGCAAAAAGTGCATATGCCATTTTAGCAAAATGAGATGAACTGGATAATAAAATTTTTAGTGGATGTGAGTTACTAAGATTATTAGTGTGTACTTCTTTTTCTACATAAAGACTGTTCCACATATTCTACAACAAATGAGTCAGTGAACTTAGTTGTTTCAGTAACCAATGTGAATTTCTGTTGATTTACCACTATGAAAAATTCACTTTCACCAGTTCTGCCTTAAACTGCTTGTACTTAAATTTTGACTTCTTTGATTTGTTTTATAACAAATGCTGTAACTTAAATGAACAAATGAAAAGATGTCAAAGAATATTTAATGATAAGAAAACAAATTACTATATTTTTAGATAGATCTTCCATCTCTAGCATGTTATAATTAAAAACATTTCTTTTTATTTTTTGCTCTTACAAATTCTTGAATGATTTTGTCACAGTTAAGCTACTAAACAGTATTTACTTCTATACATAATAAAACTAATGAAAGGAGTCTTTCTTGAATCACTGTGGTATGCTGAGGCTTCTATGCTGAGGCTTTTTGAGTCTTTTTATGGATGAAAGTGAACATTCTATTGTGCAATTTGTGACCATTAAAGTTAGGAATACTAGTAAAGCACTTTCAACATTGGAGGCACTTGGCTTGGCATTTATCTCTATCATGGACTCGTACTTGTCTATATGTGTAAAATTTTTCATCCCTGATTCTGTAATCTTAGTTCTCATTTAAGAATGAAATTGCTGAATGTCTCTGTAAAGGTTTGTATTTACGTCATCGGGATAAACCTGTATACTGTCATGCAGTCTTCATCAGGTGTATCTACATTGCTTAAGAAGAAAAATCGGTTTGAAAGAACTTCATATATTTGGGCCCCTCTTTTTATGCAAGATTTAAGTGTGTCAGTGATGGTGTACTATGTGGTTTCATGCGATGGAACTCTGGCACTCAGTGATGGTTCTGGAGCACTTCCATTATTTGCTTGTTTCTTTCTCATGCTTCTGTGATAGTGACCAGCTTGATAATCAGTATTTGGCAGTATTTGTTTTGTTGTGTTTTCAAAGTTTTCTCTTATGTAAATACCCTGTTAATGACTGGTAGAGAGCTGTGCCTGTCTTTAAATTTACTTTGAATTTTGGAAAACTTCACTAGTCCTATGAAAATGCTGCATTAGCCCATATGACCAGCATAAGTACATACCATTGTTTTTTTTCATTTTGTGGACAATGTTTACAGCTTCTCTTTTGTGATATCCTTTTTGTGCTGGTCTTTAGCAGTGTTTTCTTAGACATCTAGAATCTGAGTGCAGGATTCCAGGATTTCATTTGTTGCTACTGCATGCACTTCCCAAGTGTATTAGAAAGACACTGTAATACTTGATCATTGTCTTAGTCACGTAGTGCTTCTAACAGAAATGCTATGAATTAATGGCTTTAACAAAGCAATGTTTATACTTATACAGTCTAGTGGACTCCAGGTCTGAATTCAGGGTATCTAGTCCAGGGAAAGGCTCTCTCTCCTTGTCACCTCTGGAAGAAGGTCCTTGTGTTGCTTCAATCTTTGGTCAGGGAGCTTCGTGGTTCAGGAACCTTGGGTCTGAAGAATACACTGTACTCCTGGTTTTGCTCTTCAGGTCTGAGATACAGAAAAACAATAGTGCTTACAAGGCATTTGGAAATGATTTCATTTGTTGTCATACAATGTTTGTTGGTGAGTCCTTCGCAGGCCTCCACAGTGTTTTTCATCTTGAAGCATGACTGAGAAGTTGCGCAGGCAGCTTGTGTCCTTTGCTGTTGTGTCTTCACACTTCATTGGATTACTGTTAATACCCAGTGCGTGTAGGAGCGAATGGAAAGAGTATGATCTAAATACAATGTCCTGTTCTTACTGAAGACATGTCTTAGTTCTGTTTGCACAGGACCTGATACGTCGCAATCACATGACTAGTGCCACTGGTGTGTCTTATGTGGTCTGTGAGAGAGACCTGAATGTGAGGTTGTACCTGATCTGTCTAGATTGGAAAGGAAAATATAATTGTTATCTTACACAAAATGTATAAAAGTAAATCAGTCTCATTTAGTGGCCTGTCAGTTCCTTTGCACTGAGGTGCTTGTTTTGTCTTGTGTTCTACCCATTTGACATCTGTGGATCTTTGCTTTGGGCAACTGGTAGCCCTGTTTTGTTGATGCCTGACTTACCTTTCTAACAGGTGCTTACCTAGCTTATTGGATAATCCGCCTGGGAGGTGATCAACCACATGTATGGGAGGGAGACAGGAGCTGAAGGCTCAAAACGATCAGCATCATGTGCTTTTTAGAGGTGAAGACTCCTCCAAATCATCTTTTTCACAGTACACAGCAGGGCATTTTTTGATCCTGGTTGGTGCCAACAGGCAGAAGAGGTGGGTAAATGAGATCTCACACAGATAAACCATATGTCTGGGAAGCTACCCATCTGTTACAGAAGTACAGGACAGATTCTGTATTGTTTTTTCAAAAAAGAACAACTGATTACCTCCATTGGCTGAGAAGCAAAGGTTAGACAAACTCAAAAACTCTGGGTCATACAAAAATCTCAGTCAGACCGGAATATGTCCCTCCCTGATTCAAACCTCCTAAAAACACTAGGTCACAGAAAGACAGATAGAAAAGGGTGGCTGTCAGATCAACCCTAACCACCCGTTGTTGCTGTTGTTAAGTGCTATGAAGTGAGTTCTAATTCATTGCATTACTGTGAGTATGGACCACAGAACAACACACTGCCAGGTCCTGTACCATCCTCACAATGGTTGGTGTGACTGAGCCCGTTGTTGCAGCAGTGTGTCAATCCATCAGCTTGACGGTCTTCTTTTTCACTGCTCCTGTACTTTACCAGACACGATGTCCTTCTCCAGGGACTGAGCTCTCCTGATAACATGTCCAAAGTATGTGAGATATAGTATCTCCTTTTTTGCTTCCAGGGAGCATTCTGGTTGTACTTTTCCCCCAAATTTGTTTGTTCTTTGCCAGTTCGTTCTACACTCAAAATTCTTCTCCAGCACCGCAATTCAAAGGCTTCAGTTCTTTGCTCTTCCTTGTTCAGCATTCAGCTTTCCCATGCATATGAGGTTGTTGAAAACACCATGCCTTGTGTCGGACACACCTTAGACTTAAAAGTAACATCTTTGTCTTTAAACACTTTAAGGAAGTTGTTTATAGCAGATTTGCCTAACGCAATGTGGCCTTTGAATTCTTGACTACTGCTTCCATGGATATTGATTGTGGATCCAAGTAAAATGAAATCCTTAAAAATTTCAATGTACTCTATCTGTTTCTTATTGGTCCAGATGTGAGGATTTTTTTCTTTACGTTGAGGTGTAATCCATGCTGAAGACTGTGGTCTTTGCTCTTCATCAGTAAGTGCTTCAAGTCTCCTTCAATTTTAACAAGGAAGGTTGTCTCATTTGCATAGTTCAGGTTGTTAATGATTCCCCCTCCAATCCTGATGTCTTGTTTTTCTTCGTATAGTCCAGTTTCTCAGATTATTTGGTCAGCATGCAGACTAAATAATTACAGTGAAAGGATCCAACCCTATCACATACCTTTCCTGCCTTTAAACCGTGCACTGTCCCCTGGTTCTGTTCGAATAACTGCCTCTTGATCTATGTGCAGGTTTGTCATGAGCACCATTGAGTGTTTTGCAATTCCAGTTCTTCACAGTGTTATCCATAATTTGTTATGATCCACATGGTTGAATGCATTTACACAGTCGGCAAAACACATGTAAACATCTTTCTGACATTCTCTTCTTTCAGCCAGCATCCATCTGAGGTCAGCAGAGATATCCCTTGTTTCACATCCTCTTCTGAATCCAGTGTGATGTTCTGCTACAGCTACTGTTGAATGATCTTCAGCAAATTTTTACTTATGTGTGAAGTTAATGATACTGTTCGGTGGTTTCCAGATTGGATGGATCACAATTCTTTGGAATAGGCATAAATACGAATCTCTTCTAGTTGATCGGGTAGGTGGCCATATTCCAAATTTCTTAGTATAGCCAAATGATCACTTCCAGTGCTTCCTCCATTGTTGAAATATCTCCATTGGTATGCCACCAGTTCCTGTACTCTTCTTTTTAGCCAGTGCCTGAGTGCAGATCAGACCTCTTCCCTAGGTACCGTTGGTTCCTCCTCAAATAGTACCCCCTGAAATGGTTGAACATTGACCAGTTCTTTTTGCCATAGTGACTCTGTATTCTTTCCATCTTCTTTTGATGCTTTTTTCTGCACTGTTGAATATTTTCCCTGTAGAACCCTTCGTTATTGCAACTTGAGGCTTTCTTCAGTCTTCCAGCTTGAGGAATGGCAAACATTTCTTCTCTTTTGGTTTTCTAACTTCACTTCTTTGCATGTTTCTTTATGATACTTTAGTTTGTCTTCTTGAGCCACCCTTTGAAATCTTCTCTTCAAGCCTTTTACTTCATCATTTATTCCTTTCACTTTAGCTAATTGACATTTAAGAGAAAGGTTCCGTGTTTTCTAGTCTTTTCCTTTTTTCTTGTCTTTGCAGTGACCTTTCGCTTTCTTTGTATATGATGTCCTTGATGTCATTCCACAACTTGTCTGGTCTTTGGTTGTTAGTGTTCAGTGCATCAAATCTGAGACCCTCGAATTTTGAGATGGTCTTTAAATTTAGGTGTGATATACTCAAGGTCATGTTTGTCTCTCATGAGCATACTCTAATTTTCTTCAGCTTCAACGTGAACTTACATATGAGCAATGGATGGTCTATTTTGCAATCAGCCCCTGGCCTTGTTCTGACTGATGAATTCACTTTTTGCTGTTCTCTTTCCACATATCATTAATATCACACAGAAGTAAAAATTTGCTGAAAATAACTCAAAAGCAGTTACAGTGGTGCATCAACAAGGAACTGCTAGAAATTCAAGTCAGATTCAGAAGAAGATATGAAACCAGTGAGACCATTGCTGATATCAGATGAACCTTGGTGAAAGCAGAGATATCAGAAAGATGTTTATCTCTGCTTTAGTGACTATGCAGGGGCATTTCACTGGTCGTAACAAATTATGGATAACATTGGGAAGAATGAGAATTGGAAAACACTTAACTGTGCTCGTGAGGAACCTGTAGATTGACCAAGAATCAGTCATTCAAGCAGACCAGGGGAATACTACATGGTTTAAAATCAAGGAAGATGTATGTCAGAGTTTTTTCTTTTCTCCATGCTTTTTCAATCTGTATACTGAGCAAGTAATCCTAGAAAGTGGATTACATGAAGAAGAATGCAGTATCAGGATTGGAGGAAGACCTTAACAACCTGGGACATACAGTTCATACAGCCTTGTTTGCTGAAAGTGAAGGGGACTTGAAACACTGGTGAAGATCAAAGACTATAGCCTTCGGTATGGATTACAACTCAACATAAAGAAAACAAATGTTCTTAACAACTGGACCAATAAATGTGAAAAGATTGAAGTTGTCAGGAATTACTTGAATCCATAGTCAGTGCCTATGGAAACGTAACTCAAGAAATCAATGTACTCATTGGTGAAATCTGCTGCTGAAGACCTTTTTATTTTCTTTTTTCTTTTTATTGTACTTCAGATGAAGATTTACAGAACAAACTAGTTTCTCATTACATAGTTACTATACGTGAAGTGTTCTATGACGTTGGTTAACGACCCCACAAGAGGTCAGTACTTTCTCCTCTTAACCTTTGGTTCCATAGGCCAGCTTTCCTGTCCCTGCCTGCCTTCTAGTCCTTGCCCCTGGGCTGGGGCACCCTTTAGCCTCATTTTGTGGGCCTGTCCAGTTTGGGCTAAAGGTTGAACCTCAGGAGTTACTTGATTTCTGAGCTGAAAGAGTGTCTAAGGGCTGTACTCTCAGGGTTTCTGTAGGCTGTCAGGTGAGCAAATCTTTGTTTTTGACTTAGAATTTTGTTCTACATTTTCTCCAGCTCTACATGGGGCCCTCTATGGTGAACCCTGTCACAGCAGTCAGTAGTGGTAGCTGGTAACCATCTGGTTGTACTGAATGCAGTCTGGTGGAGGCCATTGGAGATTGGTTCCTTGGTCCTTTTGGTTAATCTGTCCCTTGTGTTTTAGTTTCCTTCATTGTCTCTTGCTCCTTAAGGGGTCAGACCAGTGAAATACCGTAGATGGCTGCTCACAGGCTTTTAAGACCCCAGATGCTGCTCACTAAAGTAGAATGTAGAACATTTTCTTTATAAACTGTGTTTGCTACTTGAGTTACATGTTTCCCGAGGCCATGGTCCCCATAGCCCTCAGGCCAGCAATATAGTCACTCACAGAGTTTGAATGTATCTGTGGAGCTTCCATGACCTTGCCTTGTAAAAGCTATGCTGACTTCCCCAGTATAATATGCCTTGCTACTCTTTACAAAAGTTACCACTTATCTATTGTCTGGTGTTTGTGTATCTCTCCCCCTCCCCCTCCCTGATATTGTTTCTTTTTACATGTAAAACTTTTCATGAGTTTTACGATTGTGATTGACTTACTTCATTCAGCGTAATGCCCACCAGTTTCCTCCGTGTCAAGATATGCCTCACAGGTTCATCATTGTTCTTTGTGTTGCATAGTACTCTACCGTGAACATGTAATATCATTTGTTCATACATTCATCTGTTAGTTAACATCTAGGTTATTTCCATTTTTTGCTATTGTGAAAAAAGCTATAAAAGAACATGGATGGGCATGTGTGTATTTGTGTAACAACTCTTCTCAAGGATGTATTCTTAGGAGTAGAATTGCTGGACAATGTGGTATTTCTATTTCTAGCTTTCTAAGTAAGCATATTGTTTTCCAAAATAGTTGCATCAGTTTGTATTTCCACCAGCAAACTCTGCAACCTTTTTTTATTTCTTGTTTTTATGATTTGTGCCAGTAATGCTGTTGGTGAGATGGTATTTCATTGTGGTTTTGATTTGCATTTCTCTGTTGACTGGTGATCACATGAATTTTCTCATGTATCTGCTGGCTGCTTGAATGTGTTCTTTGGTTAAGTGTCTATGCATTTCCTTAACCCATTTTTTAATTGGATTGTTTGTCTTTTTGTTGTAGAGATGTTGGATTTTCTTGTAGATTTTAGAAATTAGACTTTTGTCTGATTTATAATAGCTAAAAAAATTTCTAGTCTTTTGGTTCTCTACTCTTCTGGTGAAATCTTGTGATCAATGTTTACGTGTTTAATTTGTAGAAGGTCCTAATTATCAAACTTACCTTGTGTGTGGATGTGTTGGGGGCAATGGTTTGTATTCTGTTAATTCCATACTAGGGCTCTAGCACTGATACTATTTTGTCTTTTACAAACTTGGTAGTTTTTGACTTTATACTTAGGTTTTTGATACATTTTGAATTAGTTTTTACTTGATTCTAGGAATTTTTTGAATTTATCGTTTATTTCTTCTATTACCATGTGGTTTTTAAGCAGGGCATTATTCGGTTTCTATGTAACTGATTTTTTTCCTTGTTCTACCCGTTGTTATTTTGTACTTTGGTGGTGTTGTAGTCAGAGAGCATACTTTGTATTATCTCAATGTTTTGGAATTTGTTGAGTGTTGTTTTGTGAACTAAAATGGAGTCTATTGTGGAGAACGTTCTGTGTCAAGAAAAACCAAAAATTACATACAGAGAAACAGTAAGACAAAGGGGATGGATTGTTCTGACTTCTGCCTCCCTGAGCAAAGAATTATGAGAAGTTTTATACTGAGCAAAAAAAAGGGAGTTATACATAGTCCTTAAACTCCTTGAAAATGGCATGCACATTTAAAGGGGGCCGGGCTGATACTTGGTATGGAAAACGGGTCAGATTCTTGGCTCTTAAACTGGGTCCAAGGTTCAGGCAGAAGTCAGAACAATCCTTCCCCTTTGTCTTACTGTTTCTCTGTATGTGACTTTTGGTTTTTCTTGAGCTGCTCTCAGAATTTTTTTGTCTTTGGCTTTAGCAAATGTGCTTATGATATACTTTGGTAAATTTCTTTTAAGGTCTGTCATATATGGGGCTCCCTGAGCTTCTTGGAATGGTAGCTTTTGATCTTTCATGATATTGGGGAAGTTTTCTGTCAGCATTTCTTCAGTGTTCCTCTGTGTTTTTTCCACTGTTCTGGAACTACAGTTGTAATACAGATTTTTGCCTTTGATTGTATCCTACATAATTCTCAGTGTTTTTTCGTTTCTCTTGGTACTTTTTTCTAATTTTTCCTCAGAGGTATATCCAAGTTTTGCTGATCCTGCCTTCCATCATTTCAAACTTGCTTGTCAGCCATCCTATGACACTGTTCAATTCTGAGTTCTTGTTGCTTATCTTTTGGCTTTTTAATTGTTATATTTGTATGATTTCTAGTTTTGAACTTATTTTGGTCTTTTTCCTTTATTATTTTCCTGAATTCTTCTATGAATTTGTCAGTTTTTTTCCTCAGTTTTCTCTGGTTTTTGCTTCAACTCTTGGATATCTCTGAATGTTAGAGATTTGAATTCCTTGTTGGGTAATTGTATTGCCCTTTACTGAAAAGTTGATGATCTACGTAAGAATAATTTTACTTCTCCTTTGCATATTGTACTAACCTTGTGTTTTTTTCTTTCTTTAAGCTTCAACAAAGAATTTTAAAATTAGTGTCCTTCCCAGAAGTGTAAAAAAACTAATAACATTGCCTTGATTAAATAACCACAGAGGATGAGACCCTCTTCCAAGCTCCCATCTTATCTCCTTGCTTGTAGGAAATTTTTTCCCTTAAATAACCTTGAGGGGTGAAACCCTCAACCGCTTCCCTCTTATCTCCATGTTTGTAATTACTTTTAAAGTCAAATGCCCAGAGTTATGCCAACAGAAGACTCGGGGGACCATTGAATGACCATTGAATGACTCCGTCCCATTATGAGTCCTGCTTAGGAACCAAAGAGCTTATACCAAGGAGCTAAATTGTCAGACAAAATGTCACCAAAATATATAGATGGACTCAGTTTAAAAGCCAAGAATCTGACTCCTTTTCCATACCAAGTCTCAGCCCAGCCCCCTTTAAATGTGCATGCCATTTTCAAGGAGTTTAATGACTATGTATAACTCCTTTTTTTTCTGCTTAGTATAAAACTTCTCCCAACCCTTTGTTCCGGTAGGCAGAAGTCAGAACAATCCATCCCCTTTGTCTCCTTGGGCACCACTACATAATAAAACATCTTGCTTCTTGTCTCTCCTCTGCCTCAAGATTGCCTGTTTGCAGCATGCAGTATGAACTCCGCTTAAGTTTATGGTAACAAAATTATCTGGCATTTACTCTGGATGGGTACAGAAATCATCCTATCCTGTCTTTTTTTTTCTTTCTCCCTGTAGTACATTTTGATATTGACTGTTGTCTTTGGGCCATCAAATCATTTACTTTGTTTATTGGTCATAGATCTCTTTGTTTCATCCTCCTTTTTTGTGTTATTTGCTGATGTCAGAACAGGTGGGCTCTGCGTTCTTTGTTTGCTCTCCTGTGGTCATGATATTTTTTACCTAGTCCAATGGACTGGAAGACTCGTTAACTGTGGTCCAGCAGTACAATGACAGCTGAAGAAGAGGGCTGGGATGGGTTGTTTGTGGCACATACTAGGGTTGATAGGGCAGGCGAGGAATCAGTGCTGGGCAGGTTCCAGTAGGCTGTGCTTCTGCTGCTCAGTGGTGTGATTTCCAGCTCATGTTTTAGGTAGGCAGGAAGAAATGGGGAGATTATGATGTGTTGACCTAAGATGAACATTGGAAATATGAGAGGTGGGAGAGAGACACGGGTGCCAAAAATGAACAAACAAGCAATAAAGATTGGCTAAATGAGCCTGCCATTGGAGTGGAGAGATAAGAAACTGAGAAATGAAGAAAAACAAAAAGGGTTAAAAAGAGGAAATAAAAGAGTGGAAAGAATAAATAGATAAATATTTTAAAAAGAAAAAGAATGGCTCCCAGGGGTCCTGTTACTGCAGCTGTGAAGACCAGGAAGGTATGTCCCAGGCTTCTCTGTATAGCCTGTCTAGAAGGGCTACAGATGCCACCAGTATCAGGTATTGAAGAGACAGGAAAATAAATTAAGTATGGGGAGACAAGAACTGAGAAAAGAAGACAGATAGAAAGCAAAAAAGAGAAAAGGAAAAAAAAAATGTCCTTAGGAATCGCACTGCAGCTAGAAGGAACTCCCAAAAATGAAAAGAAAAAGAAAACAGAAAACAAAAAAATAACATGACAAAGCAACACAAACCAAAATGAAGCAAAACAAACAAAGCCCTGAGGCTCTCACCAGCATGGTGAGTGGTTCCCCGGTTGAGTGACACTTCACAGCCTTCCATAAAGAGGCAAAGATGGCGTATGGAGCCAGATGTTCAAGAGAAAGAGGACGAGGTGGCGGGAGACAGGGAAGAAACCAAAATAAATGGAGAAAGCACACCAGCTACAGACAAATGGCACTCAGGGAGCTGGTCAGTGTGCAGGCAAGGTAAATCCAAATGACCAGGGCCAAAGGAGTTTTGCCTGGCTAAGAGACTGTGGCCAGAAAGAAGCAGAGGAAGTGTATGGTGCAGGCTGTTGCCTACGTCCCTAGATGGGCAGGGGTGATTGGTATAGGCACTGGCATCTGGCTTTAGCCACTGAGAAAGGCAGGAGCTAACAAGCATCGCTAAGTGTCTCCTAAGACGGTATATCCTCTTATGTCTGAATCTAGGTGAAGGAACACATTCTGTCCTCATTTTCCAACTTTAGGGAGCTGGTGGGATGTTTTTCTCCCCCTTCCTCTGCTTTGTTAAATTTTTCTCCCTCTGAAACTCAGAAAAGGGCTCAGAGCAGGCTTAAGGAGTCCCACTTCCAGCTCAGTTAATGGCATCAGACTCTAGAGCTGAGAAGGCAGGGGGAGAATGGCTTAGGTTAGGTTTGAGGATCCCTACTTCCAGTTTTGTTAATGGTGTCAGACTCTAATGCCAGGCACAGAGCAGAGAAGGGAGAATGCAGATAAGGCCTGTGTTGAAGGAAATAATTAGATTTCCCTCTGGTAGATTACAAGTAAAGGCTTAATTTTTGACCATCTGGTGCTGTTTCCTATTGGTTGTGGAGATGATAGTGGACCCTCTAGGAAATTTCTCCTACCAAGAAATATCTACTGTTTGGCTCACCACAATAGCCACGTTCATTTACTGGAAGGTCAGATCTGTGTAATCCTATGTTCTTCTGGTGCTGTTCTCCCTTCCTCATTGTTGAGTCCAGTTTCTCAGCTTTCCCGTTGATGTTTAGGGCTCTTAGGATGTCGTGTATAGTGAACCCATTTGTTTTTTTGGTCTTTGTTGTTAGAGGGGTGATGGGAGGTGTCCATCTTGGCCCTGCCTCTAGAGTTATTTTTGAGTTAATAAAAAATATAGCACTTACGATAGTAGTTGACACACGTCTTAGTATTTGTTAACTATTGTTATCGCTTGGCATTGTTATGTGTTTATAAATTATGTTAACATATTATTATACACTAAGTGCTTTAAAACATACACAAATATTGGGAAAGTTTAAATGGTAGCATAATAATGGTTTCTGATGTAGAAAATCAACTATCCTTGGAGCTCTGGCAAGGAGGATTAAGTTTTTCCCTTATGTGCTTCCATAGCCCTTGTCATGCCTAAACTCGGACACTAATGTATACTGTGTGTAATTACATAAATACCCACGTCCTCAATCAGAAAAAAAGGCTATTTAAGTACAGAAAGCGTGAATATACTGAATTCATTTGTTTAGCAAATAGTTAATGAGTATATCTAGAGGAGAAGGAAATACAGTTATCAGGAATTACTGCATACACACTAACTAAAGGTGAAATGAAGGATAAAAAGAGCCTCGAGAAGTAAGTCAGTGATTACAGACTGATCTGTGCTGAATGCCCTGAGTATCATGGAAGCTCGTAGAAGCATGTCAGTTTTGCAAAGAAGGTCAATAAGCAGGGAGGAAAGAGAAGCTTCAGTAATCATGCCAAACAGCCCCTAAATACATAGCTTCACAAAGACGTATGATTGTTAAATACTGAATTTGCAGACTTTGGGAGGCCTGAGAAAATGGACATCTCTGTTCACTACCACATTTCTGAGCAACTTGAGAGAGAGAGGCAATGAACAGATCAGGCAGATGAATATCTGAATGTTATTTTGTTAATAACAGGGCTGTTGGAGGAGTAGCCTAGATGTGTAGCAACTCAGGCCCTTTTCCCAAGAAGAAAAATGGAATTGATTCCAAGTAATGGGTTAAAACATAGACCAGAAGACAGGATATGCTGAGGGATTAAAAAAAAAATAAATAAATAACTCCCTGCTGTTGATTCTGACTCACAGCAACTCTGTAGAACAGATTAGAATTGTCCCATAGAGTTTCAAAGGAGCACCTGGCAGATTTGAACTGCTGACCTTTCAGTTAGCAGCCCTAGCACTTAACCGCTATGCAACCAGGGTTTCTATGATGAGGGATAGGATGTCATATCTAGGTATAGTTTTTCTTGTAACAAAGAAAAAAGAAACCGGTCTTCCTGTTCCTCGATATCCTGACTTTCAATATTATATTTTGAGCTCTGCTTGTCTTAGTGTCCTAATACTGCTATTTCCACGTAGTGGGTGGTTTGTTTTCTCATAGTTCTGAAGGCTAGAAGTCTGAATTCTAGTTTTGACAGAACCACTTTTTCTTGCTCTTGTGTGTGTGTGTGTGTGTGTGTGTGTGCGTGTGCATGTGTGCACATGCGTGCACGCATACACATGCTCATGCTCATGAGACATCCTTTTCTCCTCCACTTTTTGGTGTTTCTTGGAATCTCTAGATGTCTTCCCTGTGTGTATGACTCTATTTCCATGTCTTTCCTCAAAACCTTTTTGTGAAACATTTTATAAAGCATCACTCAGAAGAGATTAGAATTCAGACCCATTTTGCTCTAGTATGTCCTCATTTAACCTAACAAAAGAGAAGAAAAGTATGTCCAAGCAAGATCAAATTGACAGATACACAAGTTAGGAACTCAGTACATCTTTTGGGGGAAACCTTTCCCTCCAAGTGTATTGTATACCACATCTTTCTTGTCATAGATCCTGCTATCATCTGCTCTCTAAATGTTGATCAGAAGTTAATGATGAAGGTAAAGAAATTTAAAGAACATCCATGAAATATAATTTGAATGTTTTCATTTGAAAACTACTGCTTTGCCGTAAGAACAAATTCAGGTTAGCTTCTCTTTGATCAGATAAGATATATGAGATGCCAGATATATGTAAAGGAAGTAACTTGGGTGAAATTAGTTTTACTACAAGAATCTCATAAGAAAATAAACAAAAAACCCAGACTTGTTCTTGTTGAGTAGAAACCGACTGATAGCTTCCCTGTAAGGAGGGTAGAACTGCCCTATAGGGCTTCCAAGGAGCAGTTAGTGGATTCAGACTACCGATTCTCTGGTTAACACTCGATGTCTTTACCGTTATACCATCAGGGATCCAACATATTCAAACTTGAAAGAATATAGACAAACTAATCTCCATGTATCTTTTCCGAATAACTATTTGAAAGTGTACTCCATCAAAGTGAGGGAGTTAATCAGGAAAGAATCAGCGAGAAGACTCAGGAAACACTTAGCAGATCCCAGGAGAGCAGTGGTATTTAACCAGGACAACTGCTGTGAAGCAGGCCTAGTTCAAGAATACCCTACTGATACCAGAGGAAAGAGATTCCCCAGCAGAAGTCCTCTGGAACAAAAAGATCTTGTACATAGATTTTGTTATTGGAGTTTGGAAAAAGTTTGAGGACATGGTAGAGGTAGAAGATAGTGTAAAATACAAAAAAAAATAGAAAATAGGAATATGGGGAGTTCATCATAAGAATGCCGTGCTTCAACTGCAACAAAAACTGCTTGTGTTACAAAAGAGAGGTAATGCATTTCAAGAAGAAAAATAGAATTTACTCCATACAATTAGATAAGTAAAAGCTGGGAGACAGGGTACCTTCAGAAAACCATGTTTAGCAGAATTTCTTCTTGTAACAAAGGAAAACAAAACTATTCAGAAGGAAAGTCAAAGTTAAACCCTACTGGAAAGCATAGTGGTGGTAAGAAATAAAGTGAATGCTTTAAAAAGTAGATCCCATTTGAAATTGATAATAGGATCTTTAGTCAGCACAGGGATTATAAAATGAGTTTTTGTCTCTGAAAGAAACCCTATTTACTTCTCACTCTAACATGCCACTGAATCAGTTCAAACTCGTAAAGACCCTACATACCACAGAATGAAACACTGGCCAGTCGTGTGCCGTCCTTACAGTCATTGTTGCGCTCGAGCTCATTGTTGTAACTGCTATGTCAGTCCATCTCGCTGAGGGTCTTTCTCTTCTTGTACTGATTCTCTATTTGACTTAGCATGATGTCCTTCTCCAGGAAGTGGACCGTCCTGAAACCATGTCCTAAGTATGTGAGAAGAAGTTTAAACATCACACTTCTAATGAGAATTCCAGCTGTACTTCTTCCAAGACAGATTTGTTTGTTCTTCTGACAGGCCATGGTATATTTAGTATTCTTTGCCAGTGCTTTAATTCTTCTTTGAACTTCTTTATTCTTGTCATTTTGACACTTGTATAAGACGATTGAAAACATCATGGCATGTGCACTAAGCATTCCCTATTTCTTAGAGTGATGTCCTTGTTTTAACACCTTACAGAGGTCTTTTGTAACAGAATTGTCTAATACAATGCATGGTTTGATTTTTTTACTGTTGTTTCCTGTGGAAAACCCTGGTGGCATAGTGGTTAATGCTCTATCTGCTGACCGAGAGGCTGACAGTCTAAATCCACCAGGCGCTCCTTGGAAACTTAAGGGAGCAAGTCTGTTCTGACTTAAAGGGCCATTATGAGTTGGAATCGACGCGACAGCAGTGGTTTCTTGGCTTCCATGAGCACTGATTGTGATCCAAGTAAAATGAAATCGCTGACAACTTCAGTCTTTTCTTAGTTTATCATGATATTGCCTGTTGGTCCAGTTGTGAGGATTTTTGTTTTATGTTGAAGTGTAACCCATACCTGATGTTGTAGTCTTTGATCTTCATCAGTGTTTCAAGTCCTTGTGTAATGAAGGTTGTTAATGAATCTTCCTCCAATCTTGATGCCAAATTCTTCACACAGTCCACCTTTTTGGATTATTTGCTCAACATACAGATTGAGTACATGTGGTGAAAGGCTACAACCCTGACACACAATTTTCTGAACTTGAAACCATGTCATGTTTCCTTGCTTTACTTGAAGGACTCCTTCTTGGTCTAAGTTCAGTTTCCTTATGAGCATAATTAATTGTGCTGATATTCCCATTCTTTGTAATGTGATCCATAATTTGTTATGATCCACAGAGTCAAATGTCTTTACATGTTCAATAAAACACAGATAAGCATCTTTCTGGCATTCTCTGCTTTCAGCAGAGATCCATCTGATATCAGCCGTCATATCCCTCATTCTACATCCTCTTCTGAGTCTGGCTTGAATTCCTTGTCTGTGTACTGTCGCAACAACTTTTGAATGATCTTCAGCACAGTTTTACTCTCATATACTATTAATTATGTTGTTCAATATTTACATAGGTAATTGTAAAAATATGAACACTTTACTGTATTTTGATTTTTTAAAATCAACCTAGTCAAATCTTGGAAGGTGTTACTATAGTTGCAAAATGGAATGCATGTATTTTCAGGTTTGACAGTGTTAGAAATAAAGGTATAAATGTCTTTGGAGGTAGCAGTGGCAGGAATAGGTGAGAAATGGGAAGTTTGGAATGCTAATTTCCTCAGCAAAACAGAAGGGTCTATTATGGAAGGAGAAATGACTGTTCAAGTCAACTCTCTGAAATTGTAGAGGTGACCCCTGAAAGAACCGGAACTGATGAGACTACACTGGAGAAGAAGATGGGAGGTACTGGGTGACAGCATACATGAAGTAAACCAGTAGAGTGTGTCAGCAACTGGGGGGGTGGGAACCCATTGCCATGGAGTTGATTCCAATTCATAGTGACCTACAGCAATATAAGACTATCTACTAGAAACCCTGGTGGCATAGTGATTAAGTGCTACAGCTGCTAACCAAAACATTGGCAGTTCAGATCTGCCAGGAGCTCCTTGGAAACTCGACAAAGCAGTTCTACTCTGTTCTGTAGGCTTGCTATGAGTTGGACTTGATGGCAGTGGGTTTAAAGGCATGGACAGAAACCCTGGTGGCATAGTGTTCAAGTGCTAAGGCCGCTAACCAAAAGTTCAGCAGTTTGAATCTACCAGATGCTCTTTGGAAGTGCTGTGGAGCAGTTCTCCTTTGTCTTATAGGTATGAATCTATATTGACTTGATGGCAACGGGTTTGTTTTACTGCTTTTTTAAAAGGCATGGAGGCAAATATGAGAGAGAAGATCTGAAAGTGCCTGAAATAGTTACTGCCTGGTGAGTGGAAGTAGGGATGCGTAGAGTAGGGAGTTTTATCTTTGCTGTGCTAGGTGTGCTTCGACAGTGATTCTTAATGCGTTTTATGTGATTCTGATGGGCACTCACCACACCTCCATTCCCTGCTCCAACTGAACATCACCACAGAAGTCTGTGCATGATGGATTCACTAATGTCTTTTCCCTGGAAAATATGTAATTGTATGTTCATGGAATGATTATTTTCAAATATTATAACCCAATTTACTTACTACCAGTGAATAAGCTACAGCATTTTGACAGTTGCACATACTATTTCATTTACACTTCCAAAATCTAAACAGAGTTTTCTTTTTCTTTTAGTTTTTCTTATTTGTTGAGCATCCAGTGATTCGTTATTTATTATGTGTTTTATCGTATCTTCCCTGAAAACACTGACTTAGTTTGACTTTAGCCCTTTGTACTAAGTGCTGACTCCAGAACTTGGCAAAAGTCCTGTGAAACCATAAAATCTTTACTTTTAATATTAATCAATCTAATTTTTTACAGTAAAGCAACTCTAAGGAAATGTGATTATCTTTGTTAAAATATATAAACTTGTATTATCTCTAACTAAAAATAATCAAAGAATTTCAATGAAAATCATGCAGTTAATTACAATCCGGATGAGAACATTTAGTTTTCTGATGTGTACATAATCATTTAATCTTTTTAATTTGCTTATGTGAAAGGTCTATAGCCATATATTTTGAAGAATTGTAAGTTTAATTGAAAGACAAAAATTTCCATGGCATTCTTAAAACATTTTCATTTTCCACTTACAAAATCTTTTAGTTTGATTTCTCGTTTAATTTGTACTGAAGACTACACTTTTGTTTTGCTATACTGACCTCTTCTGGCTAACTCTTATAATGTCATCCTGCGCCAGATAAGCTTTAATTTTTTTTTCAAGATTACTGTACACTATGGAATTAATATTATAAAAACTGCTGCTAATTTCAGTGAAATTATTTGAGTTTCAAAACATTGGTTGAGCTAATAAGCCTTAAAAATATATATGGAAAGCTGTGACATGTGAACAGGTTTATTTTTAAGTTAAAGAATAGTTTGCCAGCAGATAAAGAATCCCTTGTGATGTCAGCACTTGGCTGGCTTGGCTGTGACAGGTACAGTCATGGATCTAATGATATTGTAACTTTGTGTCTCCTTATGGGACATAAAAAACAAGGGTCAAGAAAGATGGTCAGGGACCGACTGTAGAAGGTGTGTGTGCCAAGGTCAGACTTCGTATCGTCTCCTGAAGGCTAACTGGACTATTTTAAACATGGGAGTGGCACAGACTGAGGGACGTGTTATCAGCATTTCTCTGGCTCTCTTGAGGAGTATAAGATGAAGAGACAGAGAACCAGGTACAAAGCCACAGCAGTGGTTTACGCCAATAGTGACGAATACCAAAAATTGGTGAAAGACTCAAAGATGGAGTGGGCAGGGCAGAGCACGAGTTACTTGGGAGAGACACCATAGAATTTAATGACTGATTGGTGGGGACAGTGGTGAGTCAGTGGTAGACTCCTCCCCTTCCAAGTGGCAAATGGGTTCCATTCCCAGCCCGTGTACCTTACACATCGGCACATCATGTCAGTTGAAGCTGGCATGTTGCTATGATGCTGAACAGGTTTCAGTGGAGCTTACAGACTAAAGCAGACAAGGGAGAAAGGGCTGGTAATCTGCTTCCAAAACTCAGCCAATGAGAATCTTATGGATCAGATGGTCTAATGTTGTATAGGGGGCCCCTCAGTCAGAAACCATCTTGACAACACTGAACAACAACAATGGAATGGGTAGTGAAGGAGAGGGCAATTGAGGAAGATTGTCGAGTCTTTTCTCAGCATTTTGGTGAGTGGAGTTGTAAACAAAGGAAGAACAAATACAGAGTAGGTTTGAGGACAAGATGAGTTTGGTGTGGAAGAACACGTGAGGTCGATTTGGGGGATTTAGCCATAGAAGAGTCATGCTGCGGTAAATATATCAAGTGATGGGAACAATTAAAATGTGACTGTCTTTTATTCATCGATTTCAGCTGTGCCTTAAACACTGTCTAACCATATTTCCTTCACTTTATTCCCCAAAGTTCATGCCAAAAAGAAAAGCTATTCGTCGAAATAAGACTATTAAAAAAAATTACTGTCAGATTGATTTTGACTCATAGCAACCCTATGGTACAGAACAGAACTACGCCATAGGATATTCAAGGAGTGGCTTGTGGATGCTAACTGATGACCTTTTGAGTTCTTAACTACTGTGCCACCAAGACTCCAAAAAATGCTGCTGTAGTCCTTTGGTAAGTTACCAGTCTTCGCTAGTTCTGAAGGTCATCTCCGTAACCCAAATTCTTAGCAAGGGACCAGGTCATCTGCCCCAGCCAGAAGCAAGGGTTGAATGACAGGAAACAAAGAGAACAGGGAGAAAAGTAACTGATAATGAAGTAGCCAAGAATGTTGGACAGAGGAGAAAACTGGGATGAATCCTAGAAAGCAGCCTATGGCTATGTAGGGTCATGCTTTAGAGACACATTTGTAGTACAGCACTCAAATGTCCAGTGGATAAGTTACCAAGATATTTTCAAAGTCACTCCATTATTTCCACTGCTAGTGACTTAGACCAAGTTATTTTATATATACAGGAGTGTCAGATTAGATTTTTTTTAAAGGAAGACCTTTTATAACTTTAATATGTATGCTTGCTTCTGTAAACACGCTAGACCTTACCGACATGTGTAGTACACTTGACCCACCAACAGCACAATACACTTTCTTCTCCAGTTCATGTGGATCATTCTCCAGGAAAAATCATATGCTAGTCCAGGAAACAAACCTCAATCAATTTGGATAATTCGGACAAAGTATCCTCTTCAAACACAATGAAACAGATCTATAAATCAGTAACAGAAGGAAAACTGGAAATTTGAAAGTATGTGGAAATTAACACAATGAGTCAAAAAAGGAATCACAAGGAAAATTAGAAAATACTTAGAGATGAATGAACGTGAAAATAACATACCTAAACTTATGGAATGCAGTAAAGTATTTCAGAAGGAAATACATAACAGTAAAGGCTTATGTGGAAACCCTGGTGGTATCGTGCGTTAAGTGCTACGTCTGCTCACCAAAAGGTCAGCAGTTCATATCTGCCAGGTACTCCTTGGGAACTCGATGGAGCAGTTCTACTCTGACCTCTAGGGTCGCTATGAGTTGGACACAACTCAGCAGCGCTGTGTTTGTTCTTTTTTTTAATATCTTGAAGAAATTTAAAAAAAAGGAAAAAAAAGTCTAGAACTACCAGAAAGAAGGAAAAAAGGAAGATTTAAACAGCATATAAATGAAATAGCGAATAGAAAAACAATACAAAGAATCTAAAAGTTATGTTTTTGAAATAATCCAGAAAATTGACAAGTCTCTGGAGCGTAGTAAAGAAAAAAGGAGACACTAAGAAATAAAACCAGAAATGAAAATTGGAGGATTATTACCAATCTTACAGAAGTAAATAGAATTAAGAAAAACATACTTTGAACAGTTGTACCCCAACAAAATAATTCCTAGACACACAAATTGCCAAAACTGATTTGAGAAGAAATAGAAGTCTGAATAGGCTTGTAGTAGGTGAAGAGAGTCAATCAGTGATGAAAAACCTCTCAGTAAACAATGGTCTAGTATGGCTTCACTGGAGAATTCTGCCAGATATTTAAAGGAAAATTAACACCATTGCTTCAAAAACTCTTCTAAAAAATAGAAGAGGAGAGAATGCCACTTAACTCATTAAAGAGGCTGGCATTACTGGATACCAAAGCTAAATAAAGATATCAGAAAAGAGAGAGAGAGAGGTTCTGAGGCTTTGCAGAACAATCTGTTCCATGGTTCTCTGTCAGCTACTGGTAGTTCCAGGCATTCCTTGGCTTGTAGCTGCAGTGACATGTGACATCCTTCCTCCGCCTCCCTATCTGTCTGTATTTTCTCCTTTTTAATAAACTTATCATCCACCCTACCCCACTATGACCTTGTATTAACCTGATTGATAGCATCTACAAAGACCCAGTTTTCAAAAGGGGTCATTTTTATGGGTACAGGGGCTAGGACTTCAGCATATCTTTTGGAGAGACAAGTTAAACTCTGTGATGGCTATAATAATTCAAGAAAGGAAAATAAAAAGGACCGGCAAGGAAATGGAGAATGTGAAATCCGTGTACGCTGCTGTTGGAAATGTAAGATGATGCTGTCAGTGTGGAAAACAGTTGTCAGTTCCTCACATCGTTAAACACAGAATTATGTGGTTCAGCAGTGCCGCTCCTAAGTGTATACTCAAAAGACTACATTGTATGCTTAAACAAATACCTGTACGTGCGTATTCATTGTAACATTATTCACAATAGCCCAAAGAGGGAAACAGCCCAAATGTCTATCAGCAGATAAATGGATAAACAAAATGTCACTGTTATTCAGTCATAAAGATGCGTGAAGTCCTGATAAGTATTGCAGTGTGGGTAAACCTCCAACACTGTGTGCCCTGCAAAGGAAACCAGACACAGAAGGACGCATGCTGCCTGATTTCATTTATATGAAGTATCTAGCATAGATAAATCTGTAGAGTCAAAGTGCAAATTGTGGTTTCAAGGCACTTAATGACACAGGAAAATGCAGAGAACGTGCTTGATGGTACGTGTGTTTACTTTGGAGTGAAGAAAATGTTTTGGAACTAGAGAGGGGATGTTTGTACAATGTTGTGAATTTACTAAATACCACTGAATTGTTAATTTTAAAATGCGTAATTTTGTATGGTTTACATTTCACCTTAATACATTTTTTTTGCATGTTGTTATTATTTTGTTGAAAAGATACCAGATACATATATGTGAGTTACAAACTTAAGTTGTTGCTAGGTGCCGTCGAGTTGGTTTCAACTCACAGCGACTGTACATACAACAGAATGAAACACTGCCTGATCCTGTGCCAAGCCCACAATTGTTTTTATGCTTAAGCCCATTGTTGCAGCCATTGTGTCACTCCATCTTGTTGAGGGTCTTCCTCTTCTTCAGTGACCATCTACTTTATTGAACATTATGTCCTTCTCTGGGGATTAATCCCTCCTGACAAGATGTCCGAAGTATGTAAAATGCAGTCTCACCATCCTTGCTTCTAAGAAGCACTGTTTTCATTTTTCTTCTAGGACTGATCTGATTATTCTTTTGGCAGTTGATGGTGTGTTCAATATTCTTCTTCATTACCACAATTCCATGATGTCAACTCTTCTGTGTTCCTTATTGATTGTCCAGCTTTCTCATGCATACGTGGTATGATGAGTTGGCGAACTTGCTACTGTGAGCTTATGTTGGCAACACTGTACAGACAGCTCAGTAACGTTTTATAGACCAAGTCTATCAGTGTCTCACAGCTGTGTTCACATCGACTTGTAGAGGTGTCTTGCTGAGTGTTGTGTATTTTTGTGTATTGTTATAAAAATATTGGAGCTCGAATTAGAGCAATGAAGAAACATTAAATTTCCTTTTAAACTTGGCAAGGGTGGAGGTGATATCAGGGACATGTTAGTCCAGGGTTATGGGGATAATGCCATGAAGAAAATGGCAGTGCACAAATAGATTAAAAAAAGTTTTTCTGAGGGTAGAGAAAGCATCACTGAAGAAGAGAGGTCAGGGTGACCAGTAGTGAGCAAAACTGATGAAAGCATTGCAAAAATTTGTCAAATTGTGTGTCAAAATCATTGGCTAACTGTGAGAAGCATAGCAGACCAACTAAACACCAGTAGAGAAACAGGAAAATCTTAACCGACAATCTTGGCATGAGAAAAGTGTGTGCAAAAGTTGTCCCAAAGGAGCTCAATGATGAACAAAAGCAATGGAGAGTCGAAGTTTGTGACGGCCTTTCAGATAAGCAAGATGATGTTTTGGGCCATGGTACCACTGGTAATGAAACAAGAGTGTATCAATAAGACCTGAAATGAAGCATTGAGGTATACAATGAAGTCAGCTAATTCTCCACTACCAAAAATGGTCTGTCAGTCCAAACGCAGTCAAAACAATGTTGCTAACATTTTTTTGACATCAGAGGGATTGTTCATAGTGAATTTTTACCAAATGGGCAAATAGTTAACTAAGTTTACTATTTGGAAATGCCGAAATGGCTGTGTGAAAAAGTTAGATGAAAATGACCTGAACTTTTCACCAGCAACTCGTGGTTCTTGCATCACAACAATGCACTAGCTCACATGGCACTATCTGTGAGGGAGTTTTTAGCCAATAAACAAATAACTGTATTGGGATACCCTCCCTGCTCACATGATCTGGCCCCCAGTGACTTTTCCTTACTCAAAGATAAAGGAAATACTTGAAAGGAGGACATTTTGATGACATTCAAGATATCAAGGGTAATATGATGACATCTTTGATGGCCACTCCAGAAAAAACGTTCCAAAATTGCTTTGAAGGGTGGACTAGGTGCTGGCATCGTTGCATAGCTTTCCAAGGGGAGTACTTCAAAGATGACTGTAGGGATATTCACCAATGAGGTTATATAGCGGTTTTTCTAGGATTAGTTCACAAACCTAGTTTTCAGACCTCACATGATGCAATTGAAAATACCATGGCTTGGGTTAGGTGCACCTTAGTCTTCAAGGTGACTTCTTTACTTTTCAACACTTTAAAGAGGACTTTTTCAGCACATTTTCCCAATGCAATGTGTCCTTTGATTTCTTGGCTGCTGCTTCTATAGGTATTGATTGTGGAACCAAGTAAACTGAAATCCTTGTGTGAAAAAGTTTATCATGATGTTGCTTACTGGTCTGATCATGAGGAATTTCGTTTTCTTGATTTTGAGGTATAATGCGTATTGAAAGCTGTAGTCTTTCATCTTCATCAGTGTTTCAAATCCTCTTCACTTTCAGCAAACAGGATTGTGTTATCTGCAGAACAGGTTGTTGATGAATCTTCTTCCAGTCCTCCAATTCCTCGTATAATCCAGTGTCTCAGCTTATTTGTTGGGCATACAGATTGAAAAGGTATGGCAAAAGGATAAAACCCTGACACAAACCTTTCCTAACTTTACAAAATGTAGTGTCCACTTGTTCTGTTCACGTGACTGCCTCATGATCCATGTACAGATGCCTCGTGACCACAATTAAGTGTTCTGCTAGTTCCATTCTCTTCAGTGTTATCCGTAATTTCTTCTGATCTGTACAGTAGAATGCCTATGAATAGTTGTCATGGATTGAACTGTCACCCCCCAAAAATGTGTGTAGTTTTATCTGGGCCATGATTCCCTGTATTTTGTGATTGTCTACCATTTTGTAGTTTTTCTGTGCTAAAAATCCTAATCTCTGCCTGTGGTTAATAGAGTGGATTATGTTCGAGAGGATTAGGATGGGACCGTAACATCCTTTCTAAGGTCACCTCCTAGCCCCAAAGCAAAGGGAGTTTCCCTGGAGTGTGGCTTGCACCACATCTTACCTTTGCCTCCTACAAGAGATAAAAGGAAAGGGAAGCAAGCAGAGAGTGGGAACTTCATGCCGTCAAGAAAGCAGCACCAAGAGCAGAGTGCGTCTTTCAGACCTGAGGTTTCTGCTTTGAAATGCTCCCTGAACAAAGACCAATACGACACAAGGACTTTCTTCCAGAGCTGACAAAGAGGGAAAGCCTTCCCTTAGAGAGCACATCCTGAATTCAGACTTGTAGCCTACTGGACTGTGTAAGAATAAACTTTTCTTTGTCAAAGCCATCCACTCATGGTATTTCTGTTAGAGTAGAACCAGATGGCTAAAACAATAGTCAAGAAAACATAAACGTCTTTCGGGTATTCTCTACTTTCAGCCAAGATCTCTTTGACATCAGCAATATTCCAGGTTCTAAGTCCTCTTGTGAATCCAGCTTGAATTTCTGGCCGTTCTCATTCCATATACTGCTTCAGCTGCTTTTGAATGATTTTTAGCAAAATTTTAATTGTGTGTGATATTAATGATATTGTTTGATAATTTCTGCATTTGTTTGAAACAACTTTGTTGGGAATAGGAATAAATATGGATATCTTACAGTCAATTGATCAGGTAGCTGTCCTCCAAACTTTTTGGCACAGATGAGTGAACACTTCCAGTGCTGCATCTGTTTCTTGAAAATCTCAGTTGATATTCTATCAGTTCCCAGGCCCTCATTTTTTCCAGTGCCTTCAATGGAGCCTCAGCTTCCTCCTTCATTACCATCAGTTTCTGATCATACGCTAATGCTTGAAATGGCTAACCATCAACTCTGTGTATTCTTTTCATCTTTTTTTTGCCACCCTCAGATGACTATTTTATTTTATTTTTTTATTATTACTGAGTGAAAATGTACATTCCCATATAAATTTACATGACCACCTATATGCAGCTCCCACTGCTCTCCCTGCCCGGTGACAGCACACTATTCCTCTCTGCTCCAGATATGTCTCATCCTCCCAACAGTCTCCTTTCCCCTCCTCTCCACCCACTCCCCTTACTCCAGCCGGAGGTCAGCAGGATGATATCCTATAGATGCATAGAACCATAAAGTGCATCCAATATATGGTCACTCTGCATCGCCAAGTCCAATCCATTCATGTCCAAAGAGTGGACCTTTGTTATGATTTATGGGCAAGGGCAGCATCAGGGCCAGGGGCCATGCTTTTGATGCTTCCTGAGTTGTCTGATAGTTTCCCTGTAGAATCCTTCACAATTACAGCTCAAACATGTTTTTGTCAACTGCTTGAGTTTGAGAAATGCAGAGAGTGTTCTTCCCTTTTGATATTCTATCTCCAGCTCTTTGCACATGTTCTTATAATACTTTACTGTGTCTTCTTGATCCATGCTTTGAAATTTTCTGTTCAGTTCTTTTATTTCATCATTTCTTCCTTTCACTTTAGCTACTGGATATTGGACAGCAAGTGTCGGATTTCCTTTGGACATCCAGTTTGTTTCTTTCCTGTCTTTCTAATGGCCTCTTGCTTTTCTCATAGATAATGTCTTTGATGTCATTCCACAGCTTGTCTGCTCTTTGGTCATTAATGTTGAATGCATCAAATCTAGTCTTGAGATGGTCTCTAAACTTAGGTGGGATATATTCAAGGTCATATTTTGGCTCTGGTGGACTTGTTTTGATTTTATTCATTTTCAGTATGAACTTGCTTATGAGCTATTGATGGTCTGTGCCACAGTTGTCACCTGCCCTTGTTTTGACTGATGATACTGAGCTTTTTCATCATCTCTTTCAGCACATGTAGTTGATTTGATTCCTGTGTATCCTATCTGGCAAGGTCCACACATACAGTCACCATTTATGTTAGTGAAAAAAAGGATTTTGCAATGAAGAAGTCATTGGTCTTGCAAAATTCTATCACCAAGGCTGTATTTTCCAACTACAAACTTTTCTTTGTTTCCAGATTTGCATGTGAATTACCAGTAGTCATCAAGGCATCCTGATTGTGTGTTTGATCAATTTTGGACTGCAGCAGCTGGTTAAAATCTCCAGTTTTTTCACCTTTGGCATTAGTGGTTGGTGCGTACATTTGAGTAATAGTTGTATTAACTGGTCTTCCTTGTAGGCATGGATGTCATACTATCAATGACAGCATTGTGCTTCAGGACAGATCTTGAAATGTTCTTTTGGATGATGAATGCAACACCATTCCTCTTCAAGTTTTCATTGACGGCATAGTAAACCATATGGTTGTCAGATTCATAATGGCCAGTACTTGTCCATTTTCAGTTCAGTGATGCCTAGCATATTGATGTTTATACATTGCATTTCAGTTTTGATGATTTCTAATTTTCCTAGATTCATACTTTGTGCATTCCACATTCTGATGTTTAATGGATATTTTTAGCTGTTTCTTCTCATTTTGAGTTGTGCCATGTTAGCAAACAAAGGTCCTGAAAATTTGACTCCATCTGCTTTGAGGAGGCAGCTGTTTGCCAGTCCTCTTCTCAATGCCTTTCATCCTGAGGCACTAATTTTCCAGCACTGTATGAGTTCCACTGATAGAGAATTCCACTGTCCTTCATAACTTTTTTGTTGGCTAATCTTTTCAGAAGTAAACTGCCAAGTCTTTCTTCCTAGTCCGTCTTTGTCTGAAAGTTCAGCTGAAACCTGTCCACCGTGGGTGACCATGCTGGTATCTGAATACTGTGGCATAACTTCCAACATCACAGCAACACACAAGCCCCCATAGAACAACAGACTGACAAGTTGGGGAAACTTAAGTTATACCTGTGTTAAAAGCCTTGAGAGTTTTAATAATTAAGCCAATAAAATCACAGGATTATTTCTCTAACCATCTTCCTGTATTGCTAAAAATGTGTATTGTTTGCAAAAGAATCTGTAATGTGAACACAGAGGAATCGTGTAATCTGAGGAATCTTTTTACAAAGAAATCCTCAAAGTTTCAAAAAGTTTGTTGCTCCAAAACCAGTTTACTGTTTGTATGGAGAACCCCCTCAGCATGTAACCTTTGTGTGTGTGATTTTTGACCAGAATATTGAGTTACGAATATCAAATTTTGTTAAATATAGTAGTCATCTTTGTTAAGAATTCTGGTGGATAAGGTCACTATGAGTCAGAGCAATGGCAATGTGTTTATGTTTTTTATAATTTGATGTCTAACTGAATTGCCATGAAAGGAGAAACAGTTATGTGCAAACAACTCACAACAGATTTTTGAAAGTCTGGCAAGTGTATGATTGGTTGAGGCTGTATCAGCTTTTAACTTAAGGCTTGCAGCTGTTGCTGTGGCAGCAGGGTCAAATTTCAAAAGAAAGTGGAGAAAGAATGAACAGCCAAGTCTCCAAAGGGGGGAAAATATAAAAATTAAGCATGTGGATTATCATTACATTGCTTTTCATAATCAAAACTTAGTGCTGAAATACAGATTTCAAATATATAACTTAGCCTGTTTTTAATTCATGTTGCAAACCAGACTATGTGAAAATGCTGCAAAGTAAAATACTAAGATTATTCAAAAGTTTGACATTTTTCTATTTTCTTTGTATCGTATAAAATAAAATTTTAATTTTTAAACCATTATTTTTAAATAAGAGACTATAATAAGGCTGCATTGTTACACTCATGTTAACTTGTTAAAGATAATGTAAATACTAATTTACTAGATAAGAGCTGTCATGTTTTACTGTGAAAGTTTGTCTTCTGCTTATAATCATGATCAATTTATATTTTATCTCCAAACAAGATTAAGGAAAGTGACTTTTTTATTATGGTAAAAATGTGTGTAGCATAATATTTGCCAATTTTTGACAAATATTTTTTACATGTACAATTCAGTGACATTAGTTACATGAATTATGTTATAGAATCAATGCCTATATCCCTTGCCAATTTTATGTGCTGGTATGACAGAAGGATAGTAGTATATATTTAATACTAATAAGCTCTCAAAATCCAAATGTTGCATATTAATTCGAAGCCATTTTTCATGAAGCGTTGTTGGATTTTACTAAAAAGTAGTCTGCAGAAGTATTTGAGCTAAACTTTATTTTAGAAAGTTACAATTATATGACTCTCATGATTGAGGGTTTAGATGTTAGGTTTACAAGAACGCTTTTTCTTTCTTTCTTTTTTTGGTACAGTTAGAGCTGTGACCTGAAATTGATGCCTGAACAATTTTAAGTGGGGTATGAGCTGTTTATGTCATCATGTAAAATTAGATAGGCCTGTTGCTAACACCAAGAGATGAAACATAAGGCCAAAAACATGAGTCTTTTTTCTTAGTCACAGTTGGTGAAGCCTAGAATAGCTTTCACTCTTGTTCTGAGAGTAACGGGAAAGTTTGAAACAAACAATTCCGTCTTTGATAGAGATCAGGCTGGGTTAATACACCGGGGTGATTTTTCTGCCATCTAAGGTAAGTAATCCATTGTAACTTGGATTTTCTATAATTACTCTGCAGTATATAACATAAAAATCAAATAGTTGTAGCTGTCTTTATTTACTGTTATCACTTGTAGGTGATATAATGTGGATAAATTAATTAAAATAAATGACATTATCTCAAAATACTTATATTTTGATTATGAACAAAATTCACTTAGCTTCTTGTTCTAACTATGTTTTGTTATGGCTACTAGTAGGCTACGTATTTTTAAGACAGTCATGTATTTCTAATAAATCCAATCTATCAAATATCATGATAACATTTGTATATTAATGAGCATTAAATTGTATAGTATAATTATTCTAGTAAAAGTATGATCTTCAGATGACATACTTCTAATGCAACTCTTAAGTTTGTTGTGGTAGAGTTACTCTTGTTTTACTAGTTTATTAGTAAATTATTAGTAACTTATGATAAACATTAAAAAATAGCTTCAAATTCAGTGTCAAGATAGTTTTATAAATTAGCAATAAGCAAAAAGATAAAAAACAAGAGCAAAATATGTACTTCAGCTTCCCAGCTATTTTTGGAGTGAAAGGGGAAGAATGTTTTCTCCTAAAATCTGGAAAAGGTAGAGTGTTGCTCAAAATACATATTAAAAATAAACATAAGCAAGATAAAAGGTAAAAACGTGTTAAGCTTTGGCCTCTGGATGCCGTCAGTTCTTGCTTTGTGTTTCTTAACTTGATATGTGGTGACTAGAAAACAGATGTCTATAAAGGGAGCCATAACAAAGTTAAGAAGAAGAAACATAACTGGTTTAAAAACTCTTACCACCAGGATGAAGTAACTCTGATTTACAAAATGTACTATGAAATGTTTATTTTTTATATTTTGTTTATTTCCCTGGAAACATTTTATAGAGATGGATACACAGAAACACACTTACACAATTTCAGAATGAATGGCTCAGGTTGGTGTTAGTTTTATATACTTCAGATTTTATTTAAAATTTTCTTCAAAGCCAAATGAAAAGTAACATTTCAGTACATTTGGATATTTAATCCAAAGACTAAAGAAAATCATTTTTAATTTTGTATGTCATCATGCATTAGAAACAGTGGGGAAATTTGATATATTTGGTAATTTGTGGGTTTACAAAGACCTCAAGACACCTCTCAGAATCCCTCAAAATGCCCGAGTACCTTCTACTGCAGTATTACCAGTGTGTTGGGTACCACTGGTGGCAAATGGCTAGGGATTTAAGGTAGGGGCTCATACACTCAAAGGTATTTTGGCTTTATCCGACACAGGAAGGGAGCTAGCTATTTAAAACTGAAGAGTAGCATGTGTTCTTGTGAAATACCACTCTTGTTGCCATAGAAAGTGGATTAAGGACAGTGGGGGGAGGAGGGAGAGTTGTAACACAGTCAAAAGATGGCCTTAACCCAGGCCTTGGAGGTCAAGGTGAAGGTAGAAGCAACAGTAAGAAGTCTCTGCCTCTGGGATGTCAGGAAAAGGAAGGGAGATGTCAGTGAGCTTCTGTAGGCATTTCTTTTGAGTCAGGATATCAGGGGCCCAGGAGAAGGGTGCCCAAACCTAGCTTCCCTTTTGTGTCTGTTTTAGCTATTTTCTTTTTAATTCTCACTTAGTTTTACTATAGAAAAATTCTGTAAAATAAGACATCAGTGAAGAGGTGGTGATTAGAAGTTTAGGGGCTGTGGAGTCAAGCTGCCACTTTGTAGCTGTATGACCTTGTAGGAGTTATCGTCTCTATGCTGTATGTTCTTACTCGCAAAACTGAGGATAATCAATAGTGTCTACCTTGTAAGGCTGTAATGTGAACTAAATTAAGCCTAATGAAAGCACTTAGAAACATTCTGACGTGTAGTAGCTGTAATCGTTGCCATCATCAACAACAAGAAAATTTGTAACGAGTACTGAGGCCAACTCTTCAGTGACTGGACTGGACTGTGGGACATAAAGTGATGCAGGTGGTGTGTGTTCTTCTTGGCTCAATATATATATGAGGCTTTCTGACTGGGTCCTCTCTAGAGAGGAGAGGAAAGGGTGGAGAGGAGGGGACAAGTATTGGTTGAGTGTGTACCGGAAGTATAGGGTGGAAAGGAGGAGTGTGCTGTCAGAGGGTGAGAAGAGCAGACAGAGTTGTAGAAAGGCGTGTGTTTGGGGTGGCAAACTGACTTGGATTGTAAACTTTCACTTAATCACAATAAAAATTAAATTAAATTAAAAAACCCATAACCTCTTACTCTAATCTCCAATGGAGGGAGGGACGGACACCGTCTCAGGAGGGTGGTTGCAAATGGTGAGGATCTCCAACTTGCTCTTCCTCAGTTCCCAGCAAAGTACCATGAAGCCTTGGTAGGCAGGAAATTCCAGGCTGAGGCTATTTCTGTTCTAGCAAAGAATGTTGTCCGCGTGCAAGGATGACTGCTGAGGAGGAATGTGTGCCTTCCAGGATGCAAACAGAAAGCCTACCCTGACAGTCTCTGTAACTGCCTGAGCCCTCGTGGTACCTTCTGTGTTTAGGAAGGAGAGAAATCAAATGACTCAGTTTCTGATGAAAATTTCCCATTCATGAAATACTTTTGATCTTAATGAAAACTTTTACATCAATTATTCTAAAATATTAATCTCAGTGAAGCATAAAAGTGTGCTATCATACTGGAAGGCATTTGAACGTGTATATTTTACTAACACTTGAAAATCATTTTCAGTGACCACATTCCAATCCCAAAGACTAGGTGATGGTAACGGTAGAAGTGTACCATAACCTGAAGTCTAAAGTCCTCTGAAACTTTTTTAATGAACTGTCCAAGGCAACTTGGACATGGCATGTGCACTATGTTTCTTAAGAACCCTAATTATGTTTACCTCAAAAATTTATTTTTTGCTTTATATCTTTTGTTTAATGTCTTGCAACTAAAAGGAAGCTCAGTTTTAGTTGATGTATTTAAATTTAAATACCTTTCTTGTCTTAAGAATGTGTCCTTAATTTTGTGTGGATAGTTTTCAGAGTTAGCATTTAGTTAATGCTATTTTTTCACAAGCTGTGCAAATGAAGGTTTGGTGAAGGTTATAGTTGGTTTAAGGAGCTTCACTGGCTCGTGGCTCTCCATAGCTTCTCCCCTCTTCCATTAGCTAAGCTGGAGACCCTCCTTAGGGACTGACTAGGAGGTGGCAGGTGTAGGGTATAGATGAGAGGGTGACACCAACCTTAGTGATGCTACTGCTGGGATGGCCCTTTACCTAGCATCATTAGCTCATCTACCACTGCCACTGCTATGAACTTGGCGTCATTTTGGCATCATGCCCTCTAACAGTGTCAAGGTGCACTTCCTGCACCCCTCTGGTAACACCACTGAGGATAGATGCTATTGTAATTGTTGTCATAGGCTGCTGTGGAGTCAGCGCCAACTCATGGTGAATTATGTATAAAAACCCACTGCCATTGAGCTGGGTCTGACTCACAGCAACCGTAGAGGTCAGAGTAGAATTGCCCCATAGAGTTTCCAAGGAGCATGTGGTGGATTTGAACTGCTGACCTTTCGGTTAACAGACGTAGCACTTAACCCACTACACCAGCAGGGTTTCCAATGTATATATAGCAGAATGAACTGTCACCCAGTCCTGCACCGTTTTCTTTGTAGTAGATGCCATAAGTGCCCTGCCCAGGTGTGCCCTCTAGGGTTGATACATTACAGGTACTGAGTGGCTGGTAAGAGGTTGCTGACTTCTCTGGAGAATTGCCCTTAGTCTTAATCCAACTCTTTGCTCAGTGCCTTCTGCCCTAGCCTGTTTCCCTCTTTACCTGACAGGCTGCTCTCAAGAATATTCCCTTAATAATTTATCTCAGGCTCTGCTTCTAGGAAACCTGATCTAAGATAATGAAAGTTGAGTTTTCTGATGTTGAGAAATCCATCAGCATAACTGACCAATTTTTTAATCCTAGTATCTCCAACAGCAATTATTCTAGCAGGTTCCCCAGGAAACAGACTCTGAAGTATAGATTTGCATGCAAGCTTATTGGGAGTACTTTTCAGAAAAAAGCACATGGAGGAGAATGAAGGAAGCAAAATGGGGCTGAAAGATATACTGAATCGTGGTACAGTTGCAACAGAGCTAGGATGACCTTTCAGAATTGTTCCCAAGTTGAGGAAGGGGGCTGGACTTTTGTAGTACTACACTGATCAGTCACTGGGTGTGTGCATCACACAGGGATGGATAGAACCATGGATGAGGCAGCTCAGTGCAGATGAAAGTACTTTGCACACCTTATCTCACACCTTTGCTGATGTAGGTAATCTGCTCAGTGAGGTGACTCTGACACTCAACTGTGTGTGGTCTGATGCATTGGTTGTCATGCCCTCATGATAGCATGTTGATTGATTATCCATTTACTATCAGAATTGTCAGGGGAACACTTAGAAATGCCTTGTGAGTTCACCTGGATAACCGACAAATTGTGCCCAGCCAATTGCTGTCAGAATGTGCCCGTATCAGTTGCTATCTTCGAGTCTGAAGTGACTGAATGGCATCTTATAGATTAATGAGACCCAGATTGTGTCCCTAGTAAAAGCACTCCCCTCTGGGAAGAACTCTTAGATCCACAGGGCTAATAGCTGTGGGAATGAGAAGCACAAATTTCTCAACTAGGACGTTCTGTTTATGGTGATGGGAAATGTGGCATTAGTTAAGGGTAATGCTTGCACAGTTAGTTAACAGTTGATAGTATTGAGATGTATACTAGAATATATTGAATTAGCAAATGTTGTGGTGTATAAATTTTTACAAAAATACAAAGAGAAGAGAAAGAAAGAAAAATAGTTCTCAAGGCAGCCCATGTACAAACAAACACCTCACAGTACTTGCCTTCTTGATTTTGGAAGTTTAAGGTTGTGGTTTCACGGACATCCCAGTCAACTGGCCTAATATTGTTTCTTAGTACTTTTGTTCTATTTCCTAGTTCTTTATGTAGTGACTAGAGTCTTAAAGACTAGCAATCAACCATCCACTCTTCAACAATTGGCCTCCATTCAACTGAAGAAACAGGAAAAAGGGGAATTAGGAATCAGAGGAGGAAATCAAATGAATGTTGTATTTGTGTGCTCCATTGAACAACTGTTTCCTTTGCCATGAGACCAGAAAAACTTAATGATGTCTAGCTATTATTATTAAACATTCTGATCAAAGATTCTGTAGAAGGATTCTGATCAGAAAGGGTAAAAATGTGGAATGGAATCCAGACTTTTTGGAGCAGTTGAGGCTGAGTGAACCTCATACAGTTGACCTGAGATAAAATCTTTATACTTTAGACTAAAATATAAGTAGTTAAGTTTCACTTGAGCAGAGTTCCCTTTTAAAGAATTATCTTCATGAGGTCAGATTGACAGTGGCAACTCCAGAGATTGGATGGGAAGCTTAGAGGGTAGTGAGTTTAAGATAATGGTGTTGAAATAAATAAATTTGGAAAAGGATAGCATGAATTGCAGCGCAGCCTGAAAAAGGGAATCAGTGTCACTGAATTGTGCATGACATTGTGTCTCTTTGACTGTGTTTGTTTTCCCAATGATAATACCTGAGTTTTTAAACTCATGGTCAGTATTAAACTCCTAATTTGACTCCTTGATCTCCAAACAAATGCATTCTGCTGGTTGTGGACACTGCCTGCCATGGGCTGGTGTCAGAGCTTTTCTCTTGGCTTCCCCACTGCAGTATCTCTTAGCCACAACAGCCCAAGGAAATCACAGTGTCAGAGTTCTGCAAGTGCCCACCTACTACAAGGACAGACAAGTTCCCAAACTCATCATTGCTGGATGTCACTATGATCACCTTTGAAATACTCTCCTTGGGAAACTTTGCACCAATGCCAGCACCTAGTCCACTCTTCAGAGCAATTGAGTAGGGAGGGTGTTCCAATACCTCTACTTGTTTGCTGGCTAAAATCCTGCTCACAGACAACTATGTGATTCAGATTGCAAAGTTGCCACCATGTGCAGTGGCCTTCCAGAAAAAGTTCCAAAATTGCTTTGAGGGTGGACTAGGTGCTGGCATCAGTGCATAGTTTCTCAAGGGGAGTACTTTGAAGGTGACCCTAGTGACATTCAGCAGTGAGGTATGTAGCACTTAAAACAATTACGTTCATGGACTCAATTGCAGGGCTTGTAAGTTGTTTGGATCTTGAAGAGAATAGGAAACACCAGAAGGCAGGGAAGAAGAACTTCCATTCTGAAGCAATTTGCTTGGGTTCAGAAGTAGGGAAATCAGCTAAAGCTACTGACAAAAGTGCCAGCATTCCTGCTTACATTCTATTTTAAACAGTAGTTAAAGACAACTAAATAACTATCCTCTTGCTCTCAGCATGGACAAATGTGACATCATTATTATTTTTGATGATCACCTTGATTAAATCATGTTACTAAACATTTAAAAGAACACAAATATAGGCGGGCAGAGTCAAGATGGCGGACTAAATACCTGTCTCCTTAAATTCGTCTGGAAGCCAAGGCCTGAATTGATTATTAAATGGAGGCTTTTGGACTCCTTGTGAGCCCTTGGACACGGCGTAGGGCTGTCTACCTGGTCTGCATACCACTGAGCGGGAAACTTCTCCTCTTTCGCCAACCCCTGCCCTTGTTGAGTGCTGGCTTGCATGGACTGAAGGTAAATTGACATTTTAACTTTTTTTTCTCTCTTAGCTGGCAGGAGGGGCTGAGGTTTAATGGGCAGCAAGGCACAGATGCACTGCTGATGAGATTGGAGAGTGGAGTCACCACATTTTGAGAACCTGGCCTTGGAATCTGTGCAACTTGGCATCTATGACCTCTCTCAGAATCTCCAAATCTCCACCATTGAACAGCATTTTATGAGGCGGGTGAAGGAGCTTGTGCAGTACGCCATCTTGATTCACTGGGAGGAGGAGTTACCTATACGGAGGCCTTAGCTGGACCTAATCCCTATACAGAGGCCTCAGCTGGACCTAATCCCTATACAGAGGCCTCAGCTGGACCTAATTCCCTATACAGACGCCTCAGCTGTGTCTAATTCCCAGGCTTGGAGGCAGTGCCTGCCCAAAGAGTGCGTTTCTGGCAGTAAAGCAGTCTTTGAAATAGATGTACTTACTCTGCTAGCTGGGAAGAGGGACTTGCACACCTGAAAGCCTGACTAATTTTGGAAGTTGTCAGATACCTTTTACCTTTCAACAGAGAAATAACTGCAGTGCAACAGGACGGCTTCTCTTCCATCCTTTATTGTCTCACATTATAGAGTCTGCTGATGGCTCCACAGTGACTCTATAGGTGAGGCTGTGTCTTAGTGATTCAGGCGGTGGAGCCTGCTACCCCAGAGATTCCACTGAGCCAAGTCACTAGAGTACATAGAAGTGTCTGGTGGTCAACTTTCTTTTCAGACAGATCCCATTAAAGTAACACCAGAGAAACAAAACAACCTCCAGATGCCCAAAAAGCAAAAAACTTTGGACCAGAACATTAGGAAAAATTCACCTGTGGCTTCAGAAAGTCCATAAAAGAAAGATCCAAAGAACTTCCCAGATGAAGAAGCCTTTCTGAAACTATCAGAGGGCAAGTACAAAAGGATATATAAAGAGCCCTCCTAGACCTTGTACAAAGTGCAGCAGAGCAAAATGAAAAATTAAGCAAGCTGCCATCCAACAGATCAAGAACAAAATCAAAGAGAAAATTCAGTTCAAAGCCAAGAAAACAGAAATGAACAAATGGAACATAGACTTTCTGACTTGGAAGACAGGGCTACTGACTCCAGAATCTATGAAGAGAAATCAGAAAAAAGGAACAAGAAAAATGAAAAAAGATTAAGAAGCATGTGCAACTCTGTTAAGACCAACAATCTACGATTAATTGGAGTTCCTGAACAAGGTGGGACACCTGAGAACACAGAGAGTGTTGTGGCTGAGCTGCTGACAGAAAGCTTCCCAGAAATTTTGAATGAAGAGAATACAGATATCCAAAAAACATATCAACCACCACTCAATATAGATTCCAAAAGAAAGACTCCAAGACATATTATAATCAAGCTGAACAAAATGAAACACAAGCAGAAACTCTTAAAGGCAGCAAGACTCAAAGCAAACCTAACGTTCAGAGGGAAACCCTGTAAGGTTTCATCAGATTTCTCAGCAGAAACGATGCTGGCATGGAGACAGTGGGGTGATGTATTCAAAGCCTTGAAAGAGAAAAACTTCCGACCAAGAATTATATATCCTGCAAAACTATCTTTGAAATATGAAAATGAAATCAAGATAAACTTTTTAAGAACCGAACCAACGCTACAAGAAATACTGAAAGAAGGTCTTGGCTTAGAAGAACAAAACCATTAATTTTATACTGTAGGAGGAAATACAGGACACATCATCAAGAAACCTACTTATTTAGGGAAGGCTCCAAATTCAATCAAAGCTATAAAATTAAAAGAAATGATCCTGTGATCATATTATGAAAACTATGATATCATATTAAAAAGGGAGATGTATTACAGTTGTTATAGTCCTTCCAGATGGAGAGGAAGTTAATAAGACTTGTGGTAGTTAAAACTGGGTTTAAACACAGATTATTGGGGGGATCACAGGGGCAGCCGCAAAGCACAATAAAGATGCAACGTATCAAATCAAGAAATGTAATACAGGAGTCTCAACAACTGCAAAACCAACCCTGAAAAAGGTGAAAAATGAACTCATAAAGAAGAATATCCCAGAGCGGAATAATAAGAACAACAGAGGAAGCATCAACACAAAAATAAACATTTCACAATGACAGTACTAAACACATACCTGTCAGTAAGTACATTGAATGTGAACAGACTGAACACTCCAGTAAAGAGACAATGAGTGGCATCTTGGATCAAAAGACATGACCTGTCCATATGTTGCCTACAAGAAACTCACCTTAGACTTAAAGATATGAACAAACTGAAAATTAAAGGATGGAAGAATATATTGCAAGCTAACAATACACAAAGAAGATCAGGTGTGGCAATACTAATCTCAGATAAGATAGATTTTAATGTAAAATACACCATCGTGGACAAGGACGGACACTATTGCTGAAAGGTTCAATACACAAGCAGGACTTAACAATATTAAATATTTATGCACCCAATGGTAGAGCATCTAAATACATCAAAGAAACACTGACTACACTAAAAAATGAGATAGATCACTCCACAATAATAGTGGAGGACTTGAACACTCCACTCTCGATATTGGACAGATCGTCTAGAAAAATGCTCAGTAAAGACACAGAAGATCTTATTGCCACAATTAACCAACTAGACCTCACTGACATATACAGAACTTTCTGTCCATCAGCAGACAACTACACCTTCTTTCCGGTGCACATTGAACGTTTTCCAGAATAGACAGACCATGTGTTAGGACATAAAGCAAATCTCAACAAAATTCATACTACTGAATTATTGCAAAGCATCTTTTCAGACCACAAAGCCATTAAAGTTGAAATCAATAGTAGAAAAAACATATATAGTTCATGGAAACTGAATACCATCTTGCTCAAAAAGCCATGGATTATAGAAGAAATCAAGGATCAAAGAAAGAAATTTATGGATTCCAATGAGAATGAAAACACTTCTTATATGTTTCTATGGGATACAGCCAAAGCAGTGCTCAGAGGTCAGTTTATCTCTATACATGCACATATCCCGAAGCAAGAAAGAACCCAAACCAAAGATCTAACCCTACCACTTAAACAAGTAGAGAGAGAGCAACCCCTCAGACACCAGAAGAAAATAGATCATAAAGATTAGAGCAGAACTAAACGAACCAGAGAACAGAAGAACAATTGAAAAAATTGAAAAGGTCAAAAGCTACTTGTTTGAAAAGATCAACAAAATTAACAAACCGTTGACTAAACTTGAACTTTAATATAATGGTTCTATTTAAAATATTTGAATATTTAGCATATAATAAACACAGAAATCATTTATATGCTAATTTCAATAAATTGGTATTTGAATCTTGATTGATTTTGTTAATGATTGTATAAATTGAGTACTTCTGAGTTGATGTTTTATTTGAAGTATCAGTCCTTAGGACTTTGCAAAATATAGCATCATTTTGTTCTATAAATACATAAGCTTTGAATGAGTAGGATGATCTAGACTCAGAGTCAAAAGACCATGGATTTCATAGTTAATATACAACGATAGCAACCATAATGCCTATTCTGTGCTAAACATTGTTCTAAGATGATCATATTTTCTATTTATAGCTGTGGTGACAAATTTAGAAAAAAGTAGGCCTCTAGCTGTGTGAGCTACATAAACATATATTTGGGGATGTATTATTTATAATAAAAATCATGCACTTCACAAAAACTATAAGGTTAATTGGTCATGAATTTTATAATGTCCAGTGATAATAAAGTGACTTGTTAGACACTACAGCATCAATCACCAACTATAGTAATCAGAGAAATACCAACCTTTATGAAATTTAAAATTTTGATGACATTAATTACATATAATTCATCAATTCGACTTACAGTGTACCTTTTTTTGAGAAAGAGCATGTATGAGAGTTAGAAGAACCTTAGAAAATCTGAGAATTACTGTCAGCATCACAGGAATTTGAAGAAACCTGTTATATCACTCATGATATTATGAAAACCGCTGTTATAAATTATGCCAACAAACAACTTTGTCAACCTTCGTGTTTTCTTGAGTAAGTAAAATAATTAAAATAATCAATGTTAACAAATATTTAAAAAATAACTGCACTATTTCTAAAAGGGTACAGATCAAATAAAAAATAAATTACCTTGTTCATATTGTTATTGTTGTTCTTAGGTGCCATCAGGTCAGTTGACTCATAACGACCTTATGCACAGCAGAACAAAATGCTGCCCAGTCTTGTGCCATGCCCACAGTTGCTTTCATACTTAAGCCCATTGTTGCAGCCATTGTGTCAGTCCATCTCTTTGAAGGCCTTCCTCTTTTTTGCTAACCCTGTGCTCTACCAAGCATGATGTCACGTGGACCATCCATGCCTTCCTCCTCCATTTTTGTTCGGGCATCTTAATCCTAGCACACTGTGAACCCGCAAATAACAGCTTTGGGCCATTTTTCCTGTAGATTTAGACATGGGAGTAGAACTGAGTAGAAATCCTAGGCCGAAGAAAGAAAGGAACACAGTAGGGAGCAAGAGACTTGGTGCAGGGGTCAGAAGGAAGTCCAGCTCTCTGACCACATCTCAGGGACAGGACCAGGCATCAAACCACAGAACTTCTGTGGTTTGACCCTTTGTAAATGTATCCTTGGAAAGCTTTACAAAGGTGTCCTACCACATTTCAGAATGAGTCCTCAGTCATGAGAAAGAGCATGATAGGCCATTTGAATTGGTCATCATAAAGTTTTGATCACAAAGCTAAAGAAGTCTTTTAAACTCTGTCTATCTTGCATGATAGTAAAAGCAAAACATCTAAGACATTAGGGTTGAAAATAAAAAGTAGAAAACAGTGCTTTCTGGTACTAGTCTTCATTCTAAATCCAATCCATTCATCTTTTGGAAGTAGAAATTCATATGCTCTTGAATTTTTAAAATATACTGTCCAAACACAAAGAGTACTAATGGATTAACATTGGTCTAGAAAATGGAGTAATATACTTGACCACTGATGTGTGAAAGGAGGGATTTTCAACTTAGGAGTTCAGACATATGCATCAGTCTTGTCATTGCAGCAACAAAGGGGTCTGGAAAATAATTTGTAAATCTGTCATCTTCTCATTTTTCTTTCATGTGTTCCAGTTCTTGTCACAGCTGCTCAGGGAGTTTCTGTTGAAGATGGCAGACTCTTGATATGAGAGCTATACAAAGCATCAGTAAAAGCTGGATGAGTCAGGTTTTTAATCATAGTGCTGTACTCTGGAGATACACTTTGGATAATTGTTTTAACAAGGTCTGTGTGCCTGTTTGCTATTAATATATACATATAACGGAGTCTCTATCATATGCCAAGCACTGTGCTAGGCGCTGAATATCTCTGATAGTAAACAAGACAGGTATCCTACCTCTCCTCGTGGAGATAAGAATTAAATGAGGAAACAAGCAATATGAAGTGAACAGGTAAATAGCCACATCATTGTAAGTCCTGATATGAGCTGCGAAGGAAGCAAACAGGATGTTGGTTGTAGATTTTATCAGGAAAAAGGCTATATGGAAACAGTGTTTATGGAAGGCCTCTCTGGACAGGCGATATTTAGCCAAGGCCAAGACACAAGTGATAGTGACAAACTTTCCAGCCACAGAGAACAACGTGTGAAAGGGCTTTGAGATAAGAAGAAGCTTTGTGTGTTTGAGTGATTAGAAGGAGGCCAATAGCTAGAAGGCCAGAGTTGGATTTAGATGGGCTGTTGAGGTTGGCTTTGACCATATATGCTGGTGCTTCATTTGAAGAACAATGAAAAGTCACCAGGAAACTTGAAATAGGGATGAACTGTGGTCCTATTTAACTTCTGAAGACATTATTCTGGTAGCCATGTGGCGAATCAGATCAAAGAGAGGCATGAGTCAATGTAGGAGATCAGGGAGAAGGCGGTGTTGCTAACAGAGAAAGACGGCAGTGTAGATGGAGAGAAGAAAATGGATTTCAGCTGTGCTCACTGTCTTAGGCTGGGTTCTCTAGAGGAGCAAAACCAGTATATGGACACAGAGGAGCACGGGTGACACAATGGTTGGGAACTCAGCTACTAGCTAAAAAGCTGGCAGTCTGAATCCACCAGCTGCTCCTTGGAAACTCTGTGAAGCAGTTCTCAATCCTGTAGGGCTGCTATGAGTCAGAATCAACTGGATGACGATGAATTTGGTTTTATTTATGCGCATAGGGAGCTTTCCTTCAAGAAAATGGCTTGTGTACTTGTGGAGAGTTCTAAATCTGTGAGTCAGACATCAGCTGGAGGCTTCTCTTGGTCATGTCATTGTAGGGGCTGGTGAACCCCAAATCATTAAGTAGGGTGGCAGGCTGCGGGAGGTGATTTATCCCCAGATCCACAGGTCAGGCAGCAGGCTCCTCTCTCACCTCCCAAGAACTGGATGGAGGTCAAAGGATAACAAATTGGATGCAAGATCAAGAAAGGGAACTTCGCTAGAACACCCATTTATGTTGAATACAGGCCACGTCCCTAAGGAAACTCCCTGCATCAGATCACAAAATGGAGGAAGACTACATAATATCTGCAAACAACTGGGAATCGGCCTAGCTAAGTTGACACATAACCTTAACCTTTACACTCAGAAGATGGACAAGGCAGAACTTGCTAAAAAGTTAGATATGGGCAATGACAGGAGGACTGAAGGATGGCACTTAGGTTTCTGGTCTGAGTAACTAGAATGAGATGGTACCATCTATAAAGATGTAAATAAAGAAGAAAGTGCAGATTTGGTGAAAGGATGTATTCAAAACAGTTCCTTCAAAAAACATTTTATTGTGCTTTAAGTGAAAGTTTACAGTTCAAGTCAGTTTGTCCTAGAAAACCTTACATCACATTGTTATGTAACCCCGGTTGCTCTCCCCACTCTGACAGTGCACTCCCTCTTTCCAGCCTATATTTCCTGTGCCCTTTCAACCAGCTTCTGTCCCCCTGTTGTAGTCAGCTAGAGCTGCTCTAACAGAAGTACCACAGAGTAGATGGCTTTAACAAAGGAAAGTTTCTTCTTACACAGTCCAGTAGGTTACAAGTCCAAATTCAGGATGTCTGCTGGTTGACCTAGATGTCCCCTGAAACCAACATCCCCAGACCTCTACCCTTCCTCCTCTATCCTTGAAGTGTTTGGTTGTGTTTAGAAAACATCTTAGCTTTTGGTTTAGTACAGCTGTAGACTGTGAGTTGTCCCTCCATTTACCTAAAATAATTCTTGTCTACTGTCTGGTTAGTGAATACACTTCTCCTTCCTATCCCACCTTCATAACCATCATAGAATGTTTTCTTCTGTTTGAACCTTTTCTTGAGTTCTTATAATAATGGTCTCATACAATATTTGTCCTTTCGCAACTACTTTCGTTTAGCATAATGCCTTCTGGATTCCTCTTTACTATATTTCACAAATGAATCTTTTTTTTTTTATTGTGTAGTATTCCATTGTGTGAATGTTACATGATGTGTTCATTCATTCATTGATGGGCACCTAAGTTGATTCTTTTTGCTATTGTTCTGCAATGTGTGCTGCAATGGACATTGGTGTGCATATGTTTGTTTGTGTGACAGCCCTTATTTCTCTAAGATATAGTCCAAGAAGTGTGATTGCAGGATCCTGTGGTATTTCTGTTTCTAGCTTTTTAAGGAAGCTGCAAATTGATTTTCAAAGTGGTTGTACCATTTTACATTCCTACTAGCAGTGTATAAATGCGCTAGTCTCTCCACAGTCCTTCCAACATTTTTATTTTGTGGTTTGGGGATTAGTGCCAGTCTTCTTGGGGTAGGTGGTGTCTCATTGTGGTTTTCATTTGTATCTAATGATCATGAACATTTCCTCATGTGTCTGTTAGCATCTTGAATGTCTTCTTCAGTAAAATGTCTTTCATTTGCTTGTTTTTTGTTATTGTTAGGTGCTGTTGAGTCAGTTCCCACTCACAGTGATCCTATGCACAACAGAATGAAACCTTGCCTGAAGCCACCTTTTTTTAATTGGATTATTTGTCTTTATATGCTGTAGATTTTTAATGTTACATATTTGTTGGATATATTATAGCCAAATGTTTTTGGCACTGTGTAGGTTGTGTTTTTATTCTTTTGAAGTCTTTTGATGAACAAGAGTGTTTGATTCTTAGAAGCTCCCATGTCTTCTGGTGTTTGTTCATTGTTAGTTTTGATTTGTATACTGTTTTTGTTGTATATTAGGACTCCAAACGTTGGTGTTATCTTTTCTTCTGTGATCTTTGTAGTTTTACATTTTATATTAAGGTCTTTGGCCCATCTTGAGTTAGCTTTTTAGTTATGAGTATTGTTTCTTTCATAACATTGTTTGCCAGTCTTGAGATTTGTCAGACTCTACAGCATGTGAGCCAGCAGCCTGCCATCTTACCTGCTGATCTTTGATTCATAGCCCCCATAGCCCATGTGCCAGTGAATGTCAGTGATGTGCTGTCTGACCTGTCAATCTTGGGTCTGTCAGCCCCTGAAGCTATGTGTGTGAGGGAAAGCTTCTAGCCTGACGTCTTATCGAGGAATTTGGAACTTCCCTGCTTCTAAAATTGTCTGAATTAGTTCCTTGAGATTACGTATATACTTACTGCCTTTGAATTGTGATGTTAGAGAAGAGTATTGAATATACCACGGACTGCCATAAGAATGAACAGGTCTGCCCTGGAAGAAGTATGAACACAGTGCTACTTAGAAGCAAGGGTGTCAAAACTATGTTTTACATATTTTGGACGTGTTGTTGGGAAGGATCCATCCCTGGAGAAGGACATCATGCTTAGTAAAGTTGAGAGTCGGCAAAAAAGAGGAAGACCTTCAACAAGATGGACTGATACAGTGGCTGCAACAATGGGCTTAAAGCATACCGATGATTGTCAGCATGGCACAGGATGAGGGCAACATCTTTTTGAGTTATACATAGGGTTGCTTTGAGTTGGAACTGACTCAACAGCACCTAACAACAATAGCAAATACACACACACACACAAGACTGCCAATTAAGTTCGCAAACTCATCCTAGGAAAAGTGCTACATGCCTCATTTCTGAATGTCACTTATGGTCACCTTTGAAGTATTCTGCTTTGGAATCTATACACTGATGCACGTGCCTAGTCTACCTTTCAAAGCAATTTTGAAAGTCTTTTTCTAGAATCAGCATCAGAGCTGTCATCAGATCACCCTTGATGTCTTGAATGTCGTCAAAATACCTTCCTTTCAATATTTCCTTTATCTTTGGGTAAAGAAAAAAGTCATTGGGGGCCAGATCAGGTGAATAGGGAGGGTGTTCCAATGCAGTTATTTGTTTACTGGCCAAAAACTCCCTCACAGACAACCTACACAACTAAGTTCACAAACTTGCCGCTGTGCAGTGGCCATTCCAGAAAGAGTTCCAAAATTGTTTTATAGGGTGAACTAGACACCAGCATTGGTTCATATCTTCCCAAGAGGAGTACTTCAAAAATGACCATAGTGATATTCAGCAATGAGATATACAACACTTAGAGCAATTAACTTCACAGACTTGTCAGACTTCATACACGTGCATGCGCGCACACACACACACACACACTAGCATGCAGATACACACGAATGGTTTTGGTTCTCCAGCCTAAGACAGACATCCATATTCTAATCCCCAGAACCTGTCAGTATGTCACCTTACATAATAAAAGTGCCTTTTAAGGGTCTTCTGTAGAGAGATTATCCTGGATTATCTGGGTGGGCCCAATGTAATCACAGGTATTATAGGTAGGACATGGGAGGCTCAGAGTCAGAAAATGAGATGTGATGACAGAATCAGAAGTTGAATGATGTAGGAACAGAAGCCAAGGCATGTGGGCAGCCCAGAAAAGCTAGAAAGGCAAGGGATCTATTTTTTCCTATAGCCTCCCAAAATAATGCAGCCCTGCCAGCAGTTTCATATCTCATCCCATAAGGCTGACCTTTGGACTTCTGACCTCCACAACTGTAATGCAATAAATTTTTGTTATGTCAGGCCTTAAGTTTCTGATAATTTTTTATAGCTAAACTAAACACATTCTTTAAAAATTTTTCAGAGGGTGTAGTCAAGATGGCGGACTAAAGATACATTGCCCTAAATCCTTCTGGAAACCAAGACCTGAACTGATAATTAAACAGAGACTTTTGGACACCTAGTGAGCCCTAGGACATGGCATAGGACTGTTAATTTGGACATCATACCACTGAATAGAAAACATCCTCTCTTTCACTGACTCCTGCTCTTGGTGAGTGAACAGACTGAAGGTAACTAACCATTTTAACTAGTTTTTCTCTATCTTAGCAGGCAGGCAGAGCTGGGACTTGACTAGCAGCTAATCTCAGACACACTGCTGGTGGGATAGGCAGGCGAAATTGCCATATTTTGAGAGCCCAGCTTTGGACTCTGTGCATCTTGGCATCTTGAGCCTGTCTTTCTGCCTCTGCCATTGAGTAGCCTGTACCTAGGCAGGTGGGAAGCTTGTGCAGGACACCATCTTGTTCCACTGGCAGGTGGAAATATCCATATGGAGGCCTCAGTTGGGCCTAATTCCTAGGCTGGGAGGTAGCAACTAGCCAGAGGAGAGCACTTTTCTGGCAGAAAAGCAGTATTCTTCACAATGATGCCTACAGCTGGGGCCCAACAGCAGAGACCAGTAGGGCAGTAGCTTCCTGTATTTTGAACTAGTTTATAACATCTGGGGTTGGATATAGAAGTGCTTACTTTGCCAGTTGGGAAGAGGGACCTGTACACCTGAAAACCTGACTGACTTTGGAAGTTGTCAGATACCTTTTACCTTTCATTTTAAGATGGCCTAGAGAAACAGCTGCAGTCCATCTTTGCACCATCTTTCCCAACCTCTATTGACTCATATGATGCTCCAAAAGCAACAAACTCTGGATAAAAGAGTAACAAAGAAATCACCCATGGCTACAGAAGACCCCCCAAAAGAAAGCACCACAGAACTTCCCAGACCAGGAAACCTTTCTGAAACTATCAGAAGGTGGATAGAAAAGGATTATATAGAGAATCCTCCTAGACCTTATACAAAATGCAGCAGAGCAAAGTGAAAAATTAAGCAAGTTGTTTGATCTGATGAAACACCAGTACTCTGAAATCTAACCAATCAAGAACAAAATCAAAGAGATAGAAAGTTCAATTCAAAGCCAGGAAAACAGAATGGAACAAATGGAAAATAGACTTTCTGACTTGGAAGACAGAGCTACTGACTCCAGCATCTATGAGGAGAAATCAGAAAAAAGAAACAAGAAAAATGAAGAAGCATTAAGAAGCATGTGGGACTCTATTAAGAGAAACAATCTGTGATTAATTGGAATTCCTGAACAGAGCAAGACACCTGAGAACACAGAGAGTATTGATGCTGAGCTGCTGATAGAAAACTTACCAGAAATTAGGAAAGAAGAGAATATAGATATCCAAGATGAATATCAAACACCACTCAATATAGATCCCAAAAGAAAGACTCCAAGACACATTATAATCAAGCTTAACAATGTGAAACACAAGCAGAAACTCTTAAAGGTAGCAAGACTCAAAGCAAAGCTAAGGTTCAGAGGGAAACCCTGTAGGCTTGCATCAGATTTCTCAGCAAAACAATGCTGGCACAGAGACAGTGGTATGGCACATTCACAGCCTTGAAGGAATGGAACTTCCAACCAAGAATTATATATCCTGTTCCTGAAAAACTATCTTTCAAGTATGAAAATGAAATTGAGACATTCACAGATAAACAGAAACTCAGAGAGTTTGTAAAAAGCAAACCAAAGCTACAAGAAATACTGAAAGAAGCTCTTGGCTTAGAAGAACAAAACCACTAACTTTATATTTAGAAGCAAATACAGGACACATCACCCAGAAACCAACTCAGTTAAGGAAGTCTCCAAACTCAAAGCTGTAATAGTGAAAGAAATGATCCAGTAATCATATCATGAAAACTGTGATGTCATCATATTCAAAAGAGAAGTGTACTACAGTCATTATAATCCTTCTGGATGAAGAGGAAATTAATAAGACTGGTAGTAGTTAAAATTGGGTTTATACATAGCTTATTAAGGGGAATCGTAGGGGCAGCCATAAAGCACAATAAAGATTCAACATATCAAATCAAGAAACATAACACAGGAGTCTTATAACAGAGCCAACAGAAATAAAAAATATCATAAAAATGTTCCTATTTGTCTCAGTCTGTAACAATTAATTGCAGTAAGAACAGGATGCTTGCCTTAAATTTACACTCTCTGGGCACTTTTGCCAATTCAGGTGCAGTTAGTCCCTCAGGCTATCTTTTACAGAAATGCTGGAGCTGCCACTGTTACTTCAGATAATGACATGTACTTTGAAATAAATATAACAGGATGAGATGATGGAGAATGTCACATGAAGGTATCTTTGGGGCAGTGACACATGAGCTGCAATCAGAAGAATAAGAAGGAAAGAGCAGAGCATTTCAAGTAGAGGAAATGGCCAGTCTATTAAAATGAGGAGTTGCTGAACAGTGCTTAGTTAAGTGCTTGGTTGCTTAGTGAAAGGTTAGTGGTTCAAATCTACTCAGAGATGTATGAAAAGAAAGGCCTGGTGGTCTAAATCTGAAAAGTCAGCCCCTGAAAACCTGTGGAGTGGAGTTCTACTCTGATACACGTGGGGTTCTATGAGTTGTAATCAGTTTGATTGCAACTGATTTGGTTTTTTGCTCTTTTTTTTTAAGAGTAGATGGAGCATTAGGAATAATGGATAAGAAGGTAATAGATGAAGTCAATGAAGTAAGCTGAGGCCAGATCTCATGGGATCTTACAAGTTACAGAAGAGGTTTGATATGCCCTATGAGGTTAGAAATAATAAAGGTACAAGAGCTTGCTCATGTTTTGCTCTCTGGCTCTGCATCGTGAATAGTTTCTAGAGGGGAAGGAGTGAAGGCAGCTGTTGTGGCAGTTCAAATGAGAGATTTCATGGTGCCTTGACCTAGTATAGTAGCAGCGGAGGTGAGCAGAGTGGACACATCTGGGTTATGTTGATGGTGGAACTGTGATGACTTGCCAAGGTGGGGCTTGAGGGAAAAAGAGAAGCAAAGGTGACATCTAGGACCATGGCTTGAGTAACTCCGGGGAGATGATGGTGCACTTCCTAATATAGCGGAGTCTGAGGGCATTCAAAGAAATGAGCAAATAAATAATGCCCTTAGGAAATCATTAAACATTTAGGTTTTTTTTTTTTTTTTTTCTTTAACATAACTGAGTGAAAATGTACATTCACATGAAAATTTACATGCCCCCCTATATGCAGCTTCCACTGCTCTCCCTGTCCGGTGACTACACACTATTCCTCTCTGCTCCATACATGTCTCATCCTCCCAACAGTCTTCTTTCCCCTCCTCTCCATCCACTCCCCTTCCTCCAGCCAGAGGTCAGCAAGATGATATCCTATAGATGTATAGAACCATAAAGTGCTTCCAACATATGGTTACTCTGCATTGCCAAGTCCATTCCATTCCTGTCCAAAGAGTGGACCTTTGTTATAATTTATGGGAATGGGCAGCATCAGGGCCGGGGGCCATGCTCTCAGAGGAACCGCAAAACCGCTGGACCATCAATTGAGGTCTTTTAGTGGAGATCTCATGATGCACCTCTTTTTATTCTTGTGTTGCCAGTGAGGCTCCTCTCTGTGAGCTCCGTCATGGCTATCACTGGTGGCGGCCGGGCACCATCCGGTTCTTCCAGTCCGAGGTCAATGTAGGCACCCACTCTTGTAGGTCTCTCTGTCTTCTTGGTTGTCTTTACCGCATGCCATTTTGGCCCTCGGTGAGCATCCGTTCCTGCTGAGTTGGGACCATTTGCTGTGTCCTTGGATGGCAGCTTGGCAGCTTTTAAGACCCCAGACGCCACTCACCAATGTGGGGTGCAGAGAGCTCTCTTAGCAAAATGCTAGTTGTGCCAATTGGCCTGGAATTCGCCTAAGAGCATGGTCCCCCGCCCCCCGTCCCAGCTTCTCTATCCTTGCAGTATTGAGTTAAGATGGAAGGAGTACTCAAGTTATGCTGAAGTCCACTTAATGTTGTTCTTGTTCCTAATGTGTGCTGTCACCGCTTTCTCCCAACTAGATTTCTAGTAACTACCTAAACTAAACCCTCCCCCCTTGCCATCCCTCCCTCCCTCCCCTCCCTTGCAGCTGTCAAAGAGTCTTTTCTTCTATACACAAGTCTGTTTTTGAGATCTTATCGTAGAGGTCTCATACAGTATTTGTCCTTTTGTTGCTGACTACACTTACTCAACATAATGTCTTCCAGTTGAAACCAAGTTAGAAGATGTTTCCTGGAATCATCGTTATTCTTTATCATTGCGTAGTGCTCCATTGAGTATATGTACCACAGTTTACCTATCCATTCTTCTATTGTTGGGCATCTGGGTTGATTCCACCTTTTTGCTATTGTGGACTGTGCCGCGATAAACATTCTGGTGCATGTGTCCGTTGGTGTGAAAGGCCTTGAATCTGTAGGATATATTCCAAGTAGTGGAATTACTGGGTCAAATGGTATATCAATATCCATTTTTTTAAGGAAGCGCCAGATTGCCTTCCAAAGAGGCTGGACCATTTTGCAACCCTGCCAACAGTGTAGGAGGGTTCCACTTTCTCCACAGCCTCTCCAGCATTTGTTGTTTTGTGTTTTCTGGATCATGGCCAATCTTGTTGGGGTGAGATGGTATCTCATTGTTGTCTTGATTTGAGTTTCTTTAATAGCTAAAGATCGTGAACATGTCCGCATGTGTTTTTTCGCTGCCTGGATCTCCTCTTTAGTGAAGTATCTGTCCATCTCCTTTGCCCATCACTTAATTGGATGGTTTATCTTCTTCTACTTGATATTTTGTAGTATCTTATAGATTATGGAGATCAGGCGTCGATCTGACATAGAGTTGCCAAATATTTTTTCCCACTCTGTGGGTGTTGTTTTAATTCTATTAATAAAGTCTTTGGATGAGCAAAAGTGTTTGATTCTTAATAGTTCCCATTTATCTACTTTCTCTTCTGTTGATTGAGGTTTCTTTGACAGATTTTGGAGTCTGTCCTCATTGTGTATTAAAACTTCCATTGTTGTTCCTACCTTTTCTTCGATGAGCTTTATCATTTTAGGTTTGATATTTAGGTCTTTTATCCAGTTGGAGTTGGTTTTTGTATAAGGTGTAAGATATGGATCTTGATTCAGTTTATTGCAGATGGATAACCAATTTTGCCAGCATCATTTGTTGAAGATGCTGTTTTTACCCCAGTTTAATGTCTTAGGGCCTTTGTCGAATATCAACTGTTCATAGGCAGATGGGGTCATCTCTAGGGTCTCAATTCTGTTACATTGATCAGTCTGTCTGTTCTTGTACCAGTACCAGGCTGTTTTGACCACTGTGACAGTGTAGTTATGTTCTAAGGTCGGGTAATGAGAGGCCTCCCAGTGTGTTCTTCTTCTTTAGTAGTGCCTTACTTATCGGGGGCTTCTTCCCTTAAGAAACAAATTTGGTGATTTGTTTCTCCGTCTCATTAAAAAATGATGCTGGAACTTGTATTGGGATTGCATTATATAAATAAATTGCTTTGGCTGAAATAGACATTTTCACAGTGTTAAGTCTTCCTATCCATGAGCAGGGTAGGTTTTTCCATTTATCTAAGTCTCTCTTAGTTTCTTGTAGTAAGAGCTTGTAGTTCTCTTTGTAAAGGTCTGTTGTTTCTCTGGTTAGATTAATTCCTAGGTACTTTATCTTCTTAGGGGCTATCACAAATGGTATAGATTTGATAATTTCCTCCTTAACAGTCTTGTTGTTGGTATAAAGGAATCCTACTGATTTACTTGTGTTTATCTTGTATCCTGAGACTTTGCTGAACTCTTCTATCAGTTTGAGTAACTTACCTATAGATTCCTTGGGGTTCTCTGCATATACAATCATATCATCTGTGAACAGGGAGATTTTAACTTCCTCTTTGCCAATGCAGATGCCCTTTATTTGTTTGTCTTGTCTAATTGCTCTGGCTAGAACTTCTAGCACAATGTTGAATAGGAGAGGTGACAGTGGGCAACCTTGTCTAGTTCCTGATCTCAGGGGAAAGTCTTTCAGTCTCTCTCCATTCAGGATGATGTGGGCAATTGGCTTTGTATAAATGGCCCTTATTTGGTTGAGGAATTTGCCATCTATGCCCATTTTGCTAAGAGTTTTTAGCATGAATGGCTGTTGGACTTTATCAAATGCCTTTTCAGCATCAATGGACAAAATCAGGTGATCTTTGTCTTTTGAGTTATTTATGTGGTTAATCACATTAATTGTTTTCCTGATGTTGAACCAGCCTTGCATCCCTGGTATGAATCCCACTTGGTCATGATGGATTATTTTCTTGATATGTTGTTGTATTCTGTTGGCAAGAATTTTGTTGAAGATTTTTGCATCTAAGTTCATGAGTGATATCGGTCTGTAGTTCTCTGTCTTTGTTGGATCTTTCCCGGGCTTAGGTATCAGGATTATGCTGGCTTCATAGAATGAGTTTGGGAGTACTTCATCCCTTTCTATACTGTGAAATAGTTTCAGTAGTATTGGGGATAACTCTTCTCTAAATGCTTGGTAGAATTCTGCCGTGAAGCCATCTGGGCCCGGACGTTTTGGGTTGGCAGTGTTTTGATGATCTTTTCAATCTCTTCCTTTGTGATGGGTTTATTAAGTTGTTCTGCTTCACGTTGTGATAATTTGGGTAGGTGGTATGAGTCAAGTAATTGCTCCATTTCCCCTAGGTTTTCAAATTCGTTAGAGTACAGTCTTTCATAGTATTCTGTTATGATGTTTTTGATTTCTGTTGCATCTGTGGTGACATCTCCCTTCTCATTTCTAATTTGGGTTATTTGTTTCCTTTCCTGCTTTTCTTTAGTAAGTTTAGCCAGTGGTTTATCAATTTTGTTGATCTTTTCAAAAAACCAGCTTTTGGTCTTTTTGATTTTTTCAGTTGTTTTTCTATTCTCCGATTCATTTAGTTCTGCTCTAATCTTTATGATCTCCTTTCTTCCGGTGCCCAAGGGGTTCCTCTGTTGTTCTCTTTCTACTTGTTCAAGCTGTAGAGTTAGTTCCTTGACTCAGTTTCTTTCTTCCTTCCCGATGTGTGCATTTATGGAGATAAACAGACCTCTGAGCACTGCTTTGGCTGTATCCCATAGGTTCTGGTAGGAAGTGTTTTCGTTCTCATTGGAATCCATGAATTTCTTTAATTGATCCCTGATTTCCTCTATAACCCATGTTTTTTTGAGCAAGATGTTGTTCAGTTTCCAAGAGTTCCACTTTCTATCTGTTTTTTCTGCTATTGATTTCAACTTTGATGGCTTTATGATCTGAGAAGATGCTTTGCAATAATTCAGTGGTATGGATTTTGTTGAGCATTGCATTATGGCCTATCATGTGGTCAATTCTGGAGAATGTTCCATGTGCACTGGAGAACAAGGTGTAGTTGTCTGCTGATGGGTGGAAAGTTCTGTATATATCAATGAGGTTTAGTTGGTTAATTGTGTCAATGAGGTCTTCTGTATCTTTACTGAGCTTTTTTCTAGATGATCTGTCTAGTAATGAGAGTGGAGTGTTAAAGTCTCCCACTATTATTCTGGAGTCATCTAACTCTCTTTTGAGCATAGTCAGTGTTTCTTTGACATATTTAGGTGCTCTGACATTAGGTGCATAAATGTTTAATATAGTTAAGTCTTGCTTGTGTACTGAACCTTTCAGCAGTAAATAGTGTCCATCTTTGTCCACGGTGGTGGATTTGACATTAAAGTTGATTTTGTCTGAGATTAGAATTGCCACCCCTGCTCTTCTTTGTTCATTGTTAGCTTGATATATATTCTTCCATCCTTTAATTTTCAGTTTGTTCCTGTCTTTAGGTCTCAAGTGAGTTTCTTGTAGACAGCATCTGGATGGGTCGTGTCTTTTGATCCAAGATGACACTCGGTGTTTCTTTACTAGAGCATTCAGTTCATTCACATTCAATGTAATTATTGATAGGTATGTGTTCTCTGCTGCCATTGTGATATGTTTATTTTTATGTTGATGTTTTCTCTGTTGTTCTTATTAGTCTGTTCTGAGACACTCTTTTTTGTGAGTTGATTTTTCACCTTTCTCAGAGCTGGTTTTATAGTTGTTGAGACTCGTGTGTTAGATTTCTTGAAATGGTATGATACATCTTTGTTGTGCTTTACAGCTGCCCCTATGAACCCCCTTAATAAACTATTTATAAACCCAATTTTAATTGCTACCAGTCTGGTCATCTTCCTCTCCATCTGGAAGGACTATAACGACTGTAGTACATCCCTCTTTTATTATGATGACAGCACAGTTTTCATGATGATCACTGGATTGCTTCTTTCCAAATCAAAGCTGTGATTTACTTTGGAGCCTTCCCTAAATGAGTATTGAGTAGTGTGTCGTTCTAAAATATAAAGTTAGTGGTTTTGTTCTTCTAAGCCAAAGCCAAGAACTTCTTTCAGTATTTCTTGTAGTTTGGGTTTGGTTTTTACAAAGTCTCTGAGTTTCTGTTTATCTGGGAATGTCTTAATTTCATTTTCATGTTTCAAAGACAGTTTTGCAGGATATAGAATTCTTGGTTGGAAGTTCTTCTCCTTCAAGACTTTGAATGTGTCGTGCCACTGTCTCCGTGCCAGCATGGTTTCTGCTGAGAAATCTGACGAGAGCCTACAGGGTTTCCCTCTGAATGTTAGCTTTGCCTTGAGTCTTGCTGCCTTTAAGAGTTGCTGCTTATGTTTCATTTTGTTAAGCTTGATTATAATATGCCTTGGAGTCTTTCTTTTGAGATCTATATTGGGTGGCGTACGATATGCATCTGAGATGTCTATATTCTCTTCCTTCATGATTTCTGGGAAGTTTTCTTTCAGCAGCTCAGCAACAATACTCTCCGTGTTCTCAGATGTCTCACTCTGTTCAGGGACTCCAATTAATCGAAGGTTGTTCCTCTTAATAGAGTGCCACATGCTTCTTAATGTTTCTTCATTTTTCTTGTTTCTTTTTTCTGATTTCTGCTCATAGACACTGGCATCAGTAGCTCTGCCTTCCAAGTCAGAAATTCTTTTTTCCATTTGTTCCATTCTGTTTTCTTGGGTTTGCATGGAAGCTTCTATGTCTTTGATTTTCTTCTTGATCTGTTGGATTTCAGAGTACTAGTGTTCTATCAGATCAAACAACTTGCTTAATTTTTCATTTTGTTCTGCTGCATTTTGTATAAGGTCTAGAAGGGCCCTGTATATAATCAATTTGTATTCACTTCTTGGTGCTTTCATAAAAGTTTCTTCATCTGGAAAACTCCTTGGTTGCTTTGTTTGGGAGCCTTCTGAAGCCATGAGTGATTGCTTGTATGCCACAATTGTCTATTGCTTTTTGGGTCCCATGTGAGTATATAGAGGCTGGAAGAGGTACTGTGAGGATGGATTGCAAATGTTTCTCTAGGCTGTCTTCAAATGTAAAGCAAAAGGTATCTGACCAGTTCACAAGTCAGTTAGGTTCTTAGGTGTAGACGTCCCTCTTCCCATCTGACAAAGTAAGCGCCACTGTATCCAACCCCAGATGATAACAAACTAGTTTAGAATACAGCACTGCTAGTGCCCTGGTGGCCTCTGCTGACAGGGCCTAGCCTTATCTAACACTGCGTCGAGTACTGGTTTTGTTATAGAAAAGCGCTCTCCTGTGGGCAGGCTCTGGCTCCCAAGCTAAGAATTAGGTCCAGCTGGCCACCGTACCCAAGATGGCGTCCTCCACACAGGTAGCAGACAGGGGGGCTAAAGATGCCCAGAGGCAGCGATTCCTCTGCTTCTGTTGCAGAGCCCCCAATGTAGGCAGCACTATGCAAAATCACTACTTTTCTGATGGAGAAGCACTGTCCCGTTTGCAGGCGCTGGCTCCCAGGCTAAGAACGAGGTCCCGCTAAAATCTCGGTACCAACATGGCGTCCCGCACCCTGACCACGGAGTTCCGCACAAACCCCACTGAGGCAGCTACAAAACGAAAGGCTTAAAGTGGCTAGATTAACAGAGTTCCGAGCCTGGCTCTCAGAACATGAGAATTTCGCCTGCCTATCCCCCCAGCAGCGTGTCTGAGTCCAGCCGCCGGGCAAGGCCCAGCTCCGCCCGCCAGCCTAGACCAAGGAAAAAAACGTCAAAATGGTGCGTTTACCTTCCGTCCGTGAGAGTCGGGGCTAGCCAGGAGCGGGAGTCAGCGAAAGAGAGGAGGTTTTTCGCTGAGTGGTATGAAGTCCCAATTAACAGCTCTGTGCCGTGTCCTGCGGCTGATTAGGTGCTCAGAAGGCTCTGTTTGATTGTCAATTCAGGTCTTGGTTTCCAGAGGGATAGAAAGAGACGTGTCTTTAGTCCACCATCTTGACTCCGCCCCTAAACATTTAGGTTTTTGATGATGGAGATTGTAAGACCTGAGTATTTGAAAATCTTATGTGGTGAATAGTACAATTTGATAGACAATCATTTAGAACATGAGAATTGCCTATTATTAAACTGGAAAGAGATTTAAAGAATTATTTTGCATCATGGCTAAGAACACCTACAAACCATTCTTCAAAAATAAATACATAATTTTTTCATAAAAATCCTGGAGGAAAATGTGCTCTCTTCTAATTAATTGTATCACTGAACTCATGATCAAAAATGTCTCATCTTCACTTTATAAATTAAACCTACTTTATTTTGCCAAGCCAAGTGCCGTCAAGTCGGATCTTGTGCAAAGGGAAAAATAACTGCATGGTTTTTTAAATTTCTTCATGGAGTTGAAATTGAGGCTAAAATTCTTACTCTAGTTTGCATAAACACAGTGTGATAAACATTTGTATAAAAGAACAAAAACTCTGTACCTATTTGATTCATAGAGACCCTATAGAACAGAGTAGAATTGCCCCATATGGTTCCTCAAACTGGAATCTTGATGGAAACAGACACCACATCTTTCTTCTGTTCAACACCTGGTGGGTTAGAACCACTGGTCTTTCAGTTAACATCTGAGTGTTTAACCACTGCACCACAGGGCTCCTTGTATGCAGAATACTAGCTTTCTTTTACTCCCACTGAATCTTTTAACACCTTGGTAGCTTGATGACTTCAGGCTGATGTTTTAATTTCATATTTCAGTGCTGCAGAATTTTGAAAGCTTTGCGTATACAACTTGATAGCTTGATGACTTCAGGCTGATGTTTCAATTCCATACATCAGCCCTACAGAATTTTGAAAACTGTGCATATACTGAATTCGTTGATTCATATCTGAAAAATATGACCATTGAATTTCAAATAAATTTGTCAAATCTCATGTATTTTAAATGACATATTAGTAATCGTATTTAATTCTGTTTTTAAAATCATTAATTTTGGAATTTTATTGTTGGAGTAAAAGTCTATTACTTTGTTAGGCTCGGAGCAAATCTGTATTGACAGACGATTTGGTTTTGTCCCTTGCTGTCTCCCCTTTGACAGATGGTACGTGAGCAGTACACTACAACCACAGAAGGCACCCACATAGAAAGGCCAGAAGACCAGTATGTCTACAAAATTGGCATTTATGGCTGGAGAAAGCGTTGTCTATACTTATTTGTTCTTCTTCTACTCATCATCCTAGTTGTAAATCTGGCTCTTACAATTTGGATTCTTAAAGTGATGTGGTTTTCCTCTGTAAGTATTTTTTCCTCGTTTAACACGTTATTCATGTTTTGTTTGCTGAGTCACTTTAGCTGTGTTGTAGAGACAGAAGCCTCTTTTTATGTAGTTTTACTTTTCTTTGGTTCTTCTCTGGGACCACTGCAATTTTTGGTGCAAAATATCATGTTTACTTTTTTTTTGATTTCTTTTACCTCACTGAACTATAGTATTTTTTTAAACTTATTTTTTTCATTATCTTTTCATAAGATTAGTCTGGTATTTGTTGTTGTCCAAATTTTAATAGTTAACAACAAATTTAGTAAAGTTCCAGCAGTCCTAAGTGACTCACATCGTATTTTAAACATCCTCATAATTTTCTAGACCAGTTTTGTATGTTTTCATAATACTTTGTGCTTACTTTTTGAAAAACACTCTTTTAATTTAGAATGCCTTAATTTTGCAGGATGGCTATGAGACAAAAATGCTACCTTCGGTATTTAAACAACAAAAAGTAATAATGATTCTGCTGCCGTCAAGTCGATTCCAACTCATAGCAACCCTATCGGACAGAGTAAAACTGCCCCATGGAGTTTCCAAAGAGTACCTGGTGCATTCAAACTGCTGACTTTTTGGTTAGGAGCTGTAGTACTTACCTACTATACCACCAGGGTTTCTGTCTTGGATGTTAGAGGGAGGTTAATCTGTCCCCAATCTATTAATCTAATATGCGTCTAGAGTCCTGTTGGAGCAGCTGTCAAGAGCTTAGCTGCTAACAAAAAAAAAAGGTTGGCAGTTTGAATCCACCAACCAATCCTTGGAACCCCTATGAGACACTTCTACTGGATCCTGTAGGTCACTGTGAGTCAGAATTAACTCAACAGCAATGTATTTTACTATGCATCTAAAATGTGATATGTGCATGAGCCTTTTCTAAGAACAATGATTGTGGCCTTGCACCTAAAATGTCTTCCATTGATTTAACATCCTTGACTTCAATGCAACTACTTTTATTCTGCCATAGTTCTATTCTATGATTGATAGTGGCATTATTTATTTTGTCGACATAATAAATTTTTTTCATGTGTAAAAATAAACATTTTTACATGTGCAAAGATAAAAAGTACTAATCAAATAAAAATGTCAGTTGAAATGGTGTGTCTGGGTATACATAACCCTATCAAATAATACGTATCATACATGCATATATTAAATGTAACCATATAACATGTATTTATACCAAATTTAAGCTGTGGCTCTTCAGTTAAAATATATATTTAAAAATCTGTGTTTCTAGAGCATCACATAGTTTCACTGGGCAGCCTTACTTTATAGAAGTAGCTCTGGGTACTTGTTTTTGCATAGTTTGTACATTTTAATAGACTTACTTCCTGACTGGTGCAAACTGTTAACATGCTCGGTAGGTAGCTGAAATGTTGGAGGTTTGAATCTGTCCAGAAGCCTTTGGAAGAAAGTCCTGGCGATATACTTCTAAAAACTCAGCCATTGAAAACGACATAGAGCACAGTTCTATGCCGACACATAACGGGTTGCCATGGGTCAGAGTCAAATGGAGAGCAACTGTTAATTAACAACTGTGAAAACACTATAATCTCTTAAATTTAGAAAAATGTTAACTTTTTTTGGAGACTGAATCAACTTAAAGTGGTCAGTATAAATTAAGAAATCTGCTACTGGACATTTGCTGAATAGAGAACCATGCATTAACTGGAAGTAATCCCATCAGTTATACAGAATGTTAAGAGAGAACGTTACCTAGGAAGAAAGAACGATGGTTCTTAAAAGAGCGCGGCAATGAGAACAGCCACTCCTCAGTCTAGCGGTGCACCCTTGATCTCTCAGTGAGTCACTCCAGGACCGGCAGCCTATTAATGCTCTGTCGTATTTGCTTGTCTTGATGATCCTAGTACATGGTTGCACTCAGTGATATCTCTTGAATGAATTAATATGGGCATTACTTGAGAAATTATTTTGTAAATGAGATGTAAAGTGACATTATGCTTGGTTCATATTCTTGTTGTATATTGTAATATTTAAAATAACTTTGAGGTCTTGTATACTGTAATATTTAAAATAACTTTGAGGTGTTATAAATTCAGATGTGCCAGCCTCCGAGTCTATTTCAGCAGCTTAAGATGGCTCTACAAGGAGACCAGCCGATTTCTTTCTGCCATCGCCGTCGCTGTTCCTAGCCAGCACTTTTGAGTGAAATATGGTCATTTGACCTTTACATTAGTGACTCATTATTACTTGGTAATAAATATTTAGAGTTCTTTACTGCTACCCTTCAAAAAAAAAAAAGAAAGAAAAGTTAATATCACTATTTTTGAAATCAAAAGGCGAGCAAAGCCACTATCACATGGAAAGCGCCAGGCTACAATACGCAGTTGATACACAGGTTTTGAGTCATTGTTCTCTAGATGAGGTGGCTGAAATGATGCTATTCTAACGTGTTTGTGAGCTTGACTCCTTGCTTCTTGTTGTTGTTCTTAGTTGCTGTGGAGCCAGCTCTGGTTCACGGTGACCTTGGGTATAACAGGATGAAATGTTGCCTGGTCCTGCGCCAACTTTCTGATCGTTTGTATGTTTGTGCCCGTTGTTGTGACTGTGTCAGTATAGCATACTGAGGATTTTCTTCATCACAGTTGGCCCTCTACTTTACCAGTCATGATGTCTTTTCCTAGCGATCGATTTCTCTATTGACGTCTCCGAAGTAAGCAGCCAGAGTGTCCCTACTTAGCTGCTAAGGAACTTTCTGGCTGTATTTCTTCTAAGATAGATTTTTTCGTTCTTCTGGCAGTCCATGGTATATTCAGTATTCTTCACCAACACCACAATTCAATACATTGATTCCTCTTCTTTCTTCTTTTTTAATTGCCCAGCTTCCACATGCTATTGAACAGACCACGGCTTGAGTCGAGGCTGTCTTAGTCATTGAACTACACATCATTAAGAGATTCTAAATTGTAACTTAATTTATGCTGCTGCTTCTGTTTTTTTTTAGTGGTTTGAAAAATCTCAATATGTAAGTTTTCATTTTCTTTCTTATTTTATTCATATATGAAGTAGTGTACCTTCTTTCATGCATATGGGCCAAGAAAGTACACGACTATGGAGGAACCCTTTCTAGTGCTTTGACTCTGAAATAATAAAGTCAGATCTGGCTTTTGACATTCATAGACAGCTATGAAATTTTGAACATTTAGCAACTAGGGAACGATTCTCTACTTAAATTCAATAAGATCACCTGTCACCTGCAGAGATAAATTGCTGTCATTCCAAATGCAGCCATTTTCAAAATATAAATTTGGCATAGCTTTTTCTTAGATCCCCAACAGTATCAAGTTGCAGCATGATGATCATTGTATAGTTATTTTCAAATCAACTCACTTTCTTCATTTGTATCATGCTTTAATATTTTTGTATAGAAAATAGTGGAACTAACTACCAGTCATATATTGAAAAATACCAAGGTAAAATTAAAGGGATGATAACATCACAAAATGAAATCACATAGACACCAAAGAATATTATACTTCATAAAGAAAAAAGGAGATAATCGGGGAAAAGAAAGAAATCTGAACACAAATGAGGCTGAGCTTTTATGTGCCCAGTACAGGTGACAGAAGCTCAGATCACAATATCTCTTACAAATTGAGGTTCACTCTCAACATTTTAGACTTCATATAGAAGCAGTGTTTATTCATTTGCATGGCATCTATAAAAGATGTCTGTTGAATGTAATGTTTAGAAAATTCTAACGACTAATGCTGAGCATGAAGGCTGTAGAATATTGTGCTTGTCATCATAATAAATTACTCATAGTTCAGTAACATGCCAACTAGCTGTGAAAGTGGACATTGAAAGAAATCAGTGCAAGAATTTGGCTGATTATGTATTTTTATATTGTAGCTAGTAGTAAAATATTAGTTCTAGTTAGTGTTTGTAGGTTTAGAATAATATCCACAAGTCATCTCTGTATGTATCTTAAAATAAAGTTAATTTTAATGACATGATACATTTTTTATAGTTATAAATATCTGCCTACTTATAAACTATTTAAGCGTATAAATAATGTAACTTTAGCAAGGCAAGATTAATGACTGTAAGCTGACTGCATGGAGTGGATTAATTACTTTCATAGGTGGCCTTTCTAGCCCTGGTCTTTTAACTTTCACCCAGGTGATTGGGTGGAACTGTGTGATTGGTCAGTTTTGTCTTTTAACAGAGCCAATTCCAGAGCAGAGATGAGAGTCCTAACATCAGCAACGAAGAACAGCCAAGAGGAAAGAGTCAGTTCTTTGTAACTAGGAGCCCTGCACTGAGAAGCTCCTGGAAACATGAGAGAGATCTATAACCCTGAAGCTGGTGAGAAGCAGTGGCAGGAGAGACTGGGTAGCAGAGAACTGATAGCAGGAGATAGTGCAGTGTGCTTCCTGGCCTATGGAGACAGAAGGTTGGCTGCCTTTTGGATGTGACTTAGGGTCAGGGAGAGGCTTTCCTGTGAGTGTGGTTGGGAAGACTGTCCTGACCTATATCTTGGCTGTTCTTAAGCCTGAATTATAACTACTACTTCCCGAATAAACCCTGTAATAGTGAGTATAGTCTTTGAGTTCTGTGTAACCACTGTAATGCATTATTGTTGGTGTCAGAATTGGTAGAGATGATGAAGTGAAGAGGCATGTCAGACCACCAGCTCATAGGGATCAGCCTTATGCTATTTATTGCTGTTGGTTCCCCTTCCTCTTTGACGGATTGGAGGAGCTCAGATACTGCCAGCAGACAGTTTTTATAGTTGGTGTCAGAGTGTGATTAAGGTCTCATCTGATTATTAGTTAGCCAAAAGGGAATTTATGTTAGGTAGGTCTGACTCAGTAGTTAAGTGCCATTAATTGGGACTGGGACTTCTTGTTTAGAAAATTCTAACAACTAATGCTGAGCATTATGGCTCTAGAATATTCTGCTTGCCATCATAATAGTTAAATCACTCAGTTCAATAAAATGCCAGCTAGCTGTGGAAGTGGACATAAAAAGAAATCAGTGCAGTAACGTGGCTAATTATGTATTTTTATTATTATAGCAAGTACTACAGTGTTAGTGTGAGAGGTAATCTTGCTGTTTCTAAAGACGCAAGCTGCCACATTATGGATGGGTCTGGAAGAGACCCCTGTGACAAGGAGGACCCTTGGTCAACAGCCAACTATTTCCACAAGAAATTGAGTTCTGCCAACAGCTATGTGAGTGTGGAAAAGAACCCCAATATCCAGAAAGGTGCACAGCCTGGCTGCCACCTCAATTGTAGCCTTGTGAGACCCTGAGCTACGTGACCCAGGAGAATAGTGTGATAATCAATGTGTTTGCATCAGGCCCTTCAGGTTGTGATGGTTCATCTGCAGCAATAGAAAGCTAATATGGTGTTACTGCATCATAAAAACCTTGCCAAATTTCTCTGTTGTTGGATATTTGGAAATAATACTAAAGAAAATAAAAGAAGGAGATTTTTGTACCTAGAGAATAATCAATGACATATATTAATTATTTTTTAAATTATTAATGTAAAATTTAATATTTATATTGCTGAAGATGGATATATTTTAAATGACTGAGGAAACAGCAATAAAATCTTAGTCTAATCTACTTGTACATATGGTAACCACCTGGGAAGTTTTTCTACGTATCAAAGAATTTATTTTTTTAAGTATTTTTGTTACATTGACTTATTTTTTATTTTCATAGCAAAAATATTCTTGGATACCTTATTATGATAGAGTGATAATTTTAGTTCATCATTGTTGTTAATGTGTCAGTGAATTGATTCCAACTTGTATTGACCCTATAGGACAGAATAGAACTACCCAATAGAGTTCCCAAGGACTGGCTGGTAAATTCAAACTGCCAACCATAAGACTCAATAAATAACACCTTTTACTCCACTCAAGTTCAAAACCAATTGAAAGGAGTCAAGCTGATGTTGTTAACACAACAGCTGTGTTACTAATAAAAGCTGATTGTAGGGCAGTCTTACATCTGACCCCAATATTTTGTGTCCCAGAATTAGATTACCCAAGTGACAGGCAGCAGTGGAAAACTTGTGACCACTGTGCTTTACTTGCTGGGGCACTAGTGCCCCAACAGCAGTCCAGAAATGGTAGACAGGCAGGAGAGTAGCTAAGCTGAAGACATCATGCTCCTCCCTCCCTCACCAGTCCTGTAAAATGTCCCTTCCCTGGGGCACAGAAAGAAGCATCTGTTTGCCTGATCTAATACTGATTTTTCATGGTGCAGAAGAGGAGAAATCAGGACGTAAATCAGGAACTTTGGAGCCAGATTATGGAGACTGGAGGATGCCATCTCAGAAGGGTTAAAAACGCTAACTTAGAAATCTGGGGGGGGAGGGGCGGAGTCAAGATGGCCGACTAAGCCCACGTCTCCGTGTATCCCTCTCGAAACCAAGACCTGAATTGACAATCAAACAGAGCCTTCTGAGCACCTAATCAGCCTCAGGACACAGCACAGAGCTGTTAATTGGGACTTCATACCACTCAGCGAAAAATCTCTCTTTCGCTGACTCCCTCTCCTGGCTAGCCCCGGCTCTCACGGACCGAAGGTAAACGCACCAGTTTCACTTTTTTTTCCTCGGTCTTGGCCGGCGGGCGGAGCTGGGCCTTGCCTGGCAGCTGGACTCAGACGCGCTGCTGGGGGGATAGGCAGGCGAAATTCCCATGTTCTGAGAGCCAGGCTCGGGACTCTGTTAATCTAGACACTTTGAGCCTTTCGTTTTCTAGCTGCCTCAGTGGGGTTTGTGCGGAGCCCCGCGGTCAGGGTGCGGACGCCATGTTGGTACCGAGATTTTAGCAGGACCTCGTTCTTAGCCTGGGAGCCAGCGCCTGCAAACGGGACAGTGCTTCTCCAACAGAAAAGTAGTGATTTTGCATAGTGCTGCCTACATTGGGGGCCCTGCAACAGAAGCAGAGGAATCACTGCCTCTGGGCACCTTTAGCCACCCTGTCTGCTGCCTGTGTGGAGGACGCCATCTTGGGTACAGTGGCCACAGCTGGACCTAATTTTTAGCTTGGGAGCCAGAGCCTGCCCACAAGAGAGCGCTTTTCTATCACAAAACCAGTACTCGACGCAGTGTTGGATAAGGCTAGGCCCTGTCAGCAGAGGCCACCAGGGCACTAGCAGTGCTGTATTCTGAACTAGTTTGTTATCATCTGGGGTTGGATACAATGGCGCTTACTTTGTCAGATGGGAAGAGGGACCTCTACACCTGAAAACCTAACTGACTTGTGAACTGGTCAGATACCTTTTGCTTTACATTTGAAGACAGCCTAGAGAAACATTTGTAATCCATCCTCACAGTACCTCTTCCAGCCTCTATATACTCACATGGGACCCAAAAAGCAACAGACAATTGTGGCATACAAGCAATCACTCATGGCTTCAGAAGGCTCCCAAACAAAGCAACCAAGGAGTTTTCCAGATGAAGAAACTTTTATGAAAGCATCAGGAAGTGAATACAAATTAATTATGTACAGGGCCCTTCTAGACCTTATACAAAATGCAGCAGAACAAAATGAAAAATTAAGCAAGTTGTTCGATCTGATGGAACACCAGTACTCTGAAATCCAACAGATCAAGAAGAAAATCAAAGACATAGAAGCTTCCATGCAAACCCAAGAAAACAGAATGGAACAAATGGAAAAAAGAATTTCTGACTTGGAAGACAGAGCTACTGATGCCAGTGTCTATGAGCAGAAATCAGAAAAAAGAAACAAGAAAAATGAAGAAACATTAAGAAGCATGTGGCACTCTATTAAGAGGAACAACCTTCGATTAATTGGAGTCTCTGAACAGGGTGAGACGTCTGAGAACACAGACAGTATTGTTGCTGAGCTGCTGAAAGAAAACTTCCCAGAAATCATGAAGGAAGAGAATACAGACATCTCAGATGCGTATCGTACGCCACCCAATATAGATCTCAAAAGAAAGACTCCAAGACATATTATAATCAAGCTTAACAAAATGAAACATAAGCAGCAACTCTTAAAGGCAGCAAGACTCAAGGCAAAGCTAACATTCAGAGGGAAACCCTGTAGGCTCTCGTCAGATTTCTCAGCAGAAACCATGCTGGCACGGAGACAGTGGCATGACACATTCAAAGTCTTGAAGGAGAAGAACTTCCAACCAAGAATTCTATATCCTGCAAAACTGTCTTTCAAATACGAAAATGAAATTAAGACATTTCCAGATAAACAGAAACTCTGAGACTTTGTGAAAACCAAACCCAAACTACAAGAAATACTGAAAGAAGTTTTTGGCTTTGGCTTAGAAGAACGAAACCACTAACTTTATATTTTAGAACAACACACTACTCAATACTCATTTAGGGAAGGCTCCAAAGTAAATCACAGCTTTGATTTGGAAAGAAGCAATCCAGTGATCATCATGAAAACTATGGTGTCATCATAATAAAAGAGGGATGTACTACAGTCGTTACAGTCATTCCAGATGGAGAGGAAGATGACCAGACTGGTAGCAATTAAAATTGGGTTTATAAATAGTTTATTAAGGGGGTTCATAGGGGCAGCTGTAAAGCACAACAAAGATGTATCATACATTTCAAGAAATCTAACACACGAGTCTCAACAACTATAAAACCAGCTCTGAAAAAGGTGAAAAATCAACTCATAAAAAAGAGTGTCTCAGAACAGACTAATAAGAACAACAGAGAAAACATCAACATAAAAATAAACATATCACAATGGCAGAAATCTGGGTAGAGGACATGGATGGCTCCAATGTGCTTATTCAGTCTTACTGTGGAAAATCTATGAGTGGATTCCTTTCCTGTTACGTTCAAAAACAAAACAAAACCACAAACTGTAAAGCTCAGCTTGTTTCCCTTCACCCCAAATTCCAGTTGCTGTGCAGTTGGTTTTGACTCATATCACACAGTTCTTCACTATTTATAACGTTGTAGCATCCTTCACTGTTGCAGCTCGAGGCTTGAATTTTTTCTTCATTCTTTCAGCTTTAAGAATACAGAACATTTTGTTCTTCCCTTTTGGTTTTCTGTTTCCAGTTCTTTGAAAATGTCGTTATAATACTTTCTTTTGTCTTCTCGAGGTGCCCTTTGAAATGTTATATTCAAGTCTGTTACTTCGTCATTCCTTCCTTTTGCTTTAGCTGCATAATGTTCAAGAGCAAGTTTCAGAGTCTCTGCTGGCATCCAGTTTGGACTGTTCTTTCTTTTCCTTCTTTTTAATGACCAGCTGCATTCTTCATGGATGACGTCTTTGATGTCATTTCACAGTTTGTCTGGTCTTTGGTTATTAGTGGTCAATACATCTGTTTCTGAGACGGTCTCTAAACTCAGGTGGGGTTTACTGGAGGTCAGACTTGGGCTCTCACAGATTTTTTCTAATGTTTCTTGGTTTCAATTATAATTTTAATATGAGCAATTGATGATCTGTGCCACCATAAACACTTGGTCTTGTCCTGACTGCTGATATGGAGCGTTTGCATCATCTTTTACCACAGATGCAGTCAGTTTGGTTCCTGTGTATTCCATCTGGTGAGGTCCATGTGTACAGTCACCATCTGTGTTGGTTAAAGAAGGTATTTACAATGAGGAAGTCGTTAGTCCTGCAAAATTCTATCTTGTACTCCCTGGCATTGTTTCTGCCACCAAGGCTGTATTTTCCAACTACTGATCCTTCTTTGTTTCCAACTTTTGCATTCCAGTCACCAGTTCAATGCATCTTGATTCCATGTTCGATTAATTTCAGACTGCAGAAGCTGGTAAAAATCTTCAGTCTCTTAATCTTTGACCATAGTCGTTGGTGTGTAAATTTGGCTAATAGTCATATTAACTGGCCTTCCTTGTAGGTGTAGGGATGTTATCCTATCACTGACAGCACTGGACTTCAGGACAGATCTTGAAATGTTCTTTTTGATGATGAACACTGCGCCATTCCTCTTCAAGTTTTCGTTCCCAGCATAGTAGACCATATGATTGTCAGATTAAAAATGTCCAACACTGGTCCATTTCAACTCACTAATGCCTAAGACATCAATGTTTATGCATTCCATTTCATTTTTGACAATTTCCAATTTCCTTGGATTCATACTTTATACATTCCATGTTCTGGTTATTAATGGATGGTTGCAGTTGTTTCTTGTTTTGAGTCGTGCCACATCAGCAAATGAAGATCCCAAAGGCTTTACTCGATCCACGTCATTAAGGTCACCTCTACTTTGAGGAAGCAGCTCTTCTCCAGTTGTCTTCTGAGTGCCATGCAACCTGGGTGGGCTCATTTTCCGGCACCATGTCTGACAGTGTTCCACTGCTATTTGTAAGATTTTCACTGCTGATTAGTTTCAGAAATAGACTACCATGTCCTTCTTGCTAGTCTGTCTTGGTCTGGAAGCTTATCTGAAACCTGTCTACCATGGGGGAACCAGCTGGTACCTAAATACGAATCGTATAGCTTCCAGTATGACAGCAACAGGCAAGCCTCCACTGACAGATAAGTGAGGCCTCCTTAAACTTAGTTTTTGTTACATGATTTTAGCAAGTGTTCTGGGACAGTCATTAGAAATAGATATGGCTAAGTTTCTTTTCCCAGGATGATACTGTTAGGTACCATGGAGTCAGCTCCAACTGTTGGTGATCCCATGTGTAGCAGAATGGAACCTTGTCCCGTCCTGTGCCATCTCCGTAATCATCAGTATGTCCAAGTCCATCGTTGTGGCAACTGTGTCAGCCCATCTCATTGAGAATTTCCTTTGTTTTTCTTGATACCATACCAAACACGATGTCCTTTTCTAGCAATTGGTCATTCCTGATGACACGTCCCAACTAAGTGACGCTAAGCTGTACCATCCTCATTCTAACAAGCATTCTGGTTGTATTTTTTAAGATATGCTGGTTAGTTGGGTCAGAGGAAGGATCCAGGACTTTTTCTGGTACATGGCTATGTCTGGTTTACAAAGAACACTTCAGAAACACTACTTTAGAAATTATCTAAAGTTTGAATCATATTTAGGGAATATAGTTTCCTATATTATAAAATACATCAAGTATGACTCTGAATGCTGTATACTGACAATGCTGATAGATACTGTATAAAGAGTTATTCTTTTCTTTAACTGGTGAAGTGGGGAAAAAAAAATAGGGACTCTGCCTGAATGAGAGAATGCCAAACAAGAAATAGGAGCTCATTCCTAAAGAGCAGTCAACGTCTTTAGCTGTATCTCAGAATTGGTTTTTCTAGCAAATATGTCAGGAGCCCTGGTGGTGCAAAGGTAAAGGCCTCAGCTGCTAACTGCAGAGGTGAAAGTTCACACCCACTCAGTGGCTCCATGGGAGAAAGAACTGGCTATGTGCTTCCTTAGAGATTGCAACCTAAAAACCCTTCCACTCTGTCACCTGAAATTTCTGTGAGTTAAAAGACTCAGTAGCACAGAACCACAACAGGAAATATGTTAAATAAGATTAGATTTTGTAAAATGTAGTTATTTTTAAAAGATAATATAGTTGATCAAAGGAAAGATCAAATTAGATGTTTTGTCAATCCTTACTCATGTATTCAACTTAAATCAAATGTAGAAAAAACTTTTTATTAAAATACTTCTTGTTGGGATGTTCAGTATTTTACAAATACTAGTTTTACTGGATGCAATAGAAATTTTATATCCTGCAGTAGTTAAATGAAAAAATAAAATTCCTATCATATTTTTTTTGTGCTACAACAGTGTATTTTAAGAAACACTTGTTTATTAGCACACTCTGCTTCCCTTAGTCTCTGAGAGGCTCACACCAGGCTGTTGCTACTAACCATCCAGCTAGCTCCAACTCGTCATGGCCTTCTGTACATAACAGAGTGAAATGTTGCCCAGTCTTGTTCTATCAGGCCATTTCTAAGAAGTCTAACTATGATTAAGACTAAGTTTAGAAGAGGAAGATAAACCTAGAGCTATTCCAAATACAGAGGAATTTCATAATCACCGCTATCAGTGAAACAAATTCTATTATCACTGGTGTCTAAAGATACAAATAGCACTAAAGTTTTTTCCCCCCTAGGTTTATACCTTCAATTTTTCTTCTTTATTGTAATTTTTCTATCAGATGAGTGATTTATCTATATTTTGACAGTTGGAAATGAAGAAGGCAGAAGTACATGTGATCTCACAAGCTGTGGGATCCTCTGAAGTGTGATACTCATCAACTTAAACCAGAAATGTGATTCACATCCCTGTCAAACGGAGCATTATTGTAACACAGTCAGTGTTCTTTAGATACGAATTTATTCACTTCTCTATTCCACTGACAATATAAGTTAATGTCTTTGGGTAACATAACATTTTATCTCACAAATGCTAATGAAGACAATACCTTAAAATTATAAACCAACCTCATTTCATTTACTCTCTGGGGCTTTATTGTGGAAAAAATGAATCTACAATTGCTTTGATATAGTGGAAAGAGTATGAGTTTAGAAGTCAAAATGGGTAAGAATCTTGGTTTTACTTAGAATTACATTCAATCCTCAGTAGCTGACACAAACGCACCTATACAAACAACAACAACAACAAAAAACAAAAACAACCTTTTGTCATCAAGGTGATTTCAGCTCATAGTGACACTGTAGGACAGAGCTGAACTGCCCCATAGGACTTCCAAGGAGCGGCTGGTAAATTCAAACTACTGACCTTTTGGTTAACAGCCTTAGCTCCTAATCATATACACACCAAGTACTGATTATCATCATTTATGTAAATTAGATGCTTAGCTTAAGCTTGGCACAAAATTATGAAATTTCTTGACCAAAGTTATTCATTATTTTCAGCATAAAATGAAATTGTCTATCATCTTGCTCAATTTCTCATTGCAAAAACAATTAAAAAGGAACACTTGAGACAAAAATAGGAGTCTCTGTGAATAACATGTTAGGTATTAGTACGACAGCAAGGATTTAAAACTAACAAAAATGCATTTTCTCAGTAAACACCATTACTACATGAGGTCTGACAGGTTCACGAACTCATCCTAAAAAAGAGCTCCATACCTCATTGCTGAATATCACTACCGTCACCTTCGAAGTACTCCACTTGGGAAGTTATGCACCAATGCTGGCACCTAGTCCATCCTTCAAAGCAATTTTGGAACTCTTTTCTTGGAATAACCATCAGAGCTGTCGTTATATTGTCCTTCATGTTGTGAGTGTCATCAAAATGTCTTCCTTTCAATATTTCCTTTATCTTTGGTAAAGAAAAAGTCATTGGTGACCAGATCAGGTGAGTGGAGAAGCTATTCCAATACAGTTATTTGTTTACTGGCTAAAATCTCCCTCACAGACAACTATACAGTTAGGTATGTGAACTTGCTACTGTGCTACCATGGCCAATGGCCATCCCAGACAGAGTTCCAAAGTTGCTCTGAAGGGTGGACTAGGTTTTGGCATCAGTGCATAGCTTCCCAAGGTGAGAACTTCAAAGGTGACCAAAGTGATATGTAACAATGAGATATGTAGCACTTAGAACAATTAAGTTCATGGACTTCATTGTCAGACCTCATATCATTGGTCTCTCCCCGTCTGAGCAAGCGAAAATGAAAAAAAAAAAAAAAAAAAAAGACAGAAGCAAAAGATTAGTTCAAAGGACTAGGGGACCCCAAGTACCACAGCCTCCATCAGACTGAGTCGATGGTACCTGGCTGCCACCGCTGACTTCTGACAGGGCTCGTGATAAAGGGTCCCAGACAGAGCTGGAGAAAAATGTGGAACAAAATTATAATTGGCGGAAAAGACCAGACTCACTGGTCTGAGAGAGACTGATGAAACGCTGAGAATGTGACTCTGCTGCTCCTTTAACTCAGTACTGAGGTCCCCCCTGAGGTTCATCCTTTGGCCACAGATTGGACAGGCCCATAAAACAAAATGAGACTAAATGGACACACCAGCCCAGAGGCAAGGACAAGAAGGTGGGAGAGGACCTGAAAGCTGGTAAAAACAAAAATAAAAAAACCCAGGGTTGAAAAGGGGAGAGTTGATATTTCACTGGGTGACAACAAATGCCATAAAAAAAAATGTGTATTGTTTAGTGAGAACCTAATTGTTCTATAAACTCTCACCTAAAATATAATAAAAAAGAAAAGAAATCTTATGTATCTATTTCTTTAACATGTGTTTCCAATTAGAATAAATATTTGGAGAATGACAGAGGTTGACTAAATAATAAAAATGAAAATTGTGACCTTGGCAGTAATTTGGGAAGCCACAAAAAATAATTTATGCCAAGATATTCACTTTGGCTCACCATTGACCTCTGTGTCTGTTCCTGGAAAAACTGCCAAGTTTCCATTTCATTTCTGTAGTTTAAACTGAGGGGATTGTTGTTAAATCCATTTAAGTATTTTTGTTAAGGATCCTTGGTGGTACAATGGTTAAAAGTTCATCTGTTAACTGAAAGATTGTCAGTTCGGACCTACCAACCTCTCCATGGGAGAAAGATGTTACAGTCTGCTGTGGAAAATGATTTACAGTTGAAATGAGTTGAAATTAATGGCCATGGGTTTAGTTTTGGGTTTATTACTAAATTCTAAAGTTTCTGTATAATTTTCTACATGCAAAAAACTCAGATTATTTTGAAAATCTGCATTTGAAATTATAGATAATCTGTGTCCTTTATAGTATTTTAATTTCTTTAAAACTTTGCTTAACTAACACTGGAGAAAGATCATATGGGCATTGGCAGGAAAGATCCGTCTCCTTGATTCAGTCTCTGTTTCTGAAATTGTTCACATTTTAGCAGTATAGAGAAGCCAAAAAGATCCATCAACTATATATTTCTCTATATATGTGTGTATCTTTTTAAGAATCAAATATACATATTTAGTCATTATATACCATAATTCTGACCTTGCTGTTGTTATTTGCTGAGTAAACTCCAATTCCTGACAACCTCATCCATTTAACAGATGAAACGTTAGTCAGTCCTGCACTATCTTCATGATCTGTGGTAACTTTAATTCCATTTCTAGCGTACCAAAAACAAAACCAAACCCAGTGCTGTCAAGTCAATTCTGACTCATAGCGACCCTACAAGACAGAGTAGAACTGCTCCACAGAGTTTTCAAGGAGCGCCTGGTGGATTCAAACTGTCAACTTTTTGGTCAGCAGCCATAGCATTTAACCACTAAGCCACCAGGGTTTCTAGCATAGGTTATGGAATTTTAGATTTGGAAGGAAACTCAGATGTGGTCAATAATCTCAATTCACAAAAGAGAGTTTAGAGAGGGTTTAAGTGACTTTCCTACACAACTACCTGACTGGTGGCAAACCTGGAACATGAACTAAGAAAGAAACTTTAGCCATAAATAGTAGAAATGTTTAGAGTGTTAAAAACACAAATCTTTCCTGATGAAGTTGAAAATGCCAATAAAAAAGGAAGCATTTCTACAAAAAAAAAAAAAAAAACAGAAAAAGAAGTACATAGCTTAGTAGATCATAAGTGTCAGAGAAATTAGGAAAGTTGTCTAAGGATTTCTTTTGAAACCAAGACCTTGCGATGGTTCTTTAATGTAGGAAAGTAGAGCTAAGTACGTTCTGTGCAAATTGGTGTAGAGTTTAGTAAAAAGAAGGAACTCTTTCCTATCATTTTCCAAGCTAGGTCAAACATAACACTAACGTAGGAAACTATAGGACAATTTTAGTCACAAAATGCTGGCAAGTAAAAGCCAGCTGCATATCAAAGGAATACTATGCCATGACCAAGTAAGACTTATTCTATATAAACACTGATGATTAATTATAGAAAATGCACGAGTATAATTCGTCACCTTAATAAACCAAATAAAATGCTGTATTCAGTCAAATCCACTCCTGGTTTTATGAAATCTCTTAATAAACTAGGAGTTGAACGAAATGTCCTTAGCATGATAAAGAATACTTACCACAGTTCAGCAACCAAAACTTGGGTAATAGTGAAGCCCTACAGACATTGCCATTGAAATCAAGAATTGAAAAAGGGTGGCTAATAGCACTCATGGCGACCCTAGGGGCCAGGGTAGAACTGACCCCCAGAGTATTCAAGGGGCACCTGGTGGATTTGAACTGCCGACCTTGTGGTTAGCAATGGTAGCACTTAACCGACTCGACAGCACTTGGCTTGGCAATAGCACTGCTTTATTCTAGCATTTTTCTGGAAGTTTGACACATGCAACAAGTTTGTTACATAAGGAAATAAATAAGCAGACAATTATTTTTTTTGTTCTTGATCCTTAAATTTTATTTTTTGCTAATTATAGGAGAAGCTTTAAGAGGAGGGAAAAAAACAACCTAGATGAATTGGATTTCATCAAAATTAAAAACTCTGTGCATCAAAAGATTTTACCAAGAAAGTAATGGGATAATCTACAAAATGACAGAAAATTTTTGGGAACTACATGTTTAATAAGGATCCCTGGTAGCACATTAGTTAAGCACTCAGCTGCTAAGCAGAAGATAGGCAGTCTGAACCCATCCAGCAGCTCTGTGGGAGAAAGACCTGGTGATCTGCTTCTTATAAAGATTAAAACCCATTGCTGTTGAGTTGATTACTACCCATAGGGACTCTACAGGAAGGAGAAGAGCTGCACAGAGTTTCCAAGAAGTGCCTGGTGGATTCGAACTACCAGTCTTTTGGTTAATAGCCATAGTACTTCACCACTACTAGCCGGGGTTTCCCCATTGTCTTCGTCGTCTCATGCTGCTTTAAGAGGAATGTCACAAGTGGATGATTTTAAAAAGAGAAATCGTATTTGTCACAGTCCAGTAAGCTCAAAGTCCAAATTTAGGAGAAGGCTTTCCCCGCTTGCTCTGGAAGAAATTCCTTTTAGTCAGTCTTCCCCTGGGCTGGAAGCTTCTGAGATACAAGGACTCTGGTCTTTCCAAAGGATGCACTCAGCTATGGGTATTTCTTGGTGGTGGTATACAAATAAAAAATCAAACCCAGTGCCATCAAATCAATTCTGACTCATAGCGACCCTATAGGACAGAGTAGAACTGATCTCTGCCTCCTTTATGCCTACCTGCTCTGTGCACTGAACATCACATCCCTGAACAGCATGGACGTAGCCTACAGAAACCTACCTGGTTCTGATTGTGGGCAACCTTTTGTCCCTATTATGTACCTATTATGTCTCAGACTCTCAGCTTCAGCTGTATCTGCACTACTGAACCATAGCTGAGCAACTGACCCTGCTCACTGCCCAGGAGGGGAAACATATCATGACCACAGATGAGCAAACAACAAAGAATGCACAGTCTGACTGCTCTGACATAATTAAATTTTAAAAAGCAGGGAAAAATAATCAGTTCAACAATCAACAAACAAAATAATTATGACTATCCTGAAGAAAAATACTAAACAGTACCAAAAGAAAACAAGAGCTGATTCTTTGAAAGTATCAACAAAATTGACAAACTGTTGGCCAAAATGACAAAAGATAAACAGAAGAGTACTCAAATAACCCAAATAAAAAATGATGTGGTGAACATTACAAGAATATCCAACTGAAATATAAAAGGATCGTAGGAGAATATTATTAAAGCTATTTTCTAACAAATTTGAAAACCTTGAGGAAATGGACACGCTTCTAGAAATTCACTAGCTACCCAAAGCAGCACAAAATGATGTTGAAAATCTAAACAGACCAGTAACAAGAGAAGAGATTGGAAAGATAATAAAAAATAAAATAAAGTCCGGGCCCAGATGGCTTCACTGGAGAATTCTCCTAAACATTTAGAGAAGAATTTGTACCAGTACTACTAAAACTGTTTCAAAACATGGAAAAGGAAATGATAGTTCTGAATTCATTCTATGAAACCGGCATAACCCTGACATCAAAGTGAGGCAGAAAAATTACAGACCAATATCGTTCATCAATATAGATGAAAAAAGAACCTAAAAAAAAAATTCAGCTAATAGAATTCAGAACTATATTTAAAAAAAAAAAAGTATACCATGACCAAGTAGTTGAACCAGGTATTAAGGGATGGATCATCATTAGAAAGTCAATCTATGTAATACATGATTATCTCAATGGGCACAGAAAAAGCATTTGACAAAGTACAACACCTACTCTTGAAAAAGTTCTCAATAAAAATAAGTATAGAAGAGAAATTTCTCAACATATTAAAGCACCTCTACTCAAAACTCATTACTGATATTATTCTGAGCTAGAAACTGAAAACATTCCCCCTTGAGAATGGGAACAAGACAGGAATGAATCCAAATTGGTGAGGAGGACGCTAAACTCTCCCTGTTTTCAGATGATATGATGCCACACATAGAAAATGTAAAAGACTCCACAAGAAAACTGCTAGAACTAATAGAAAGATTCTGAAGATTAGCAGGACACAAGATAAATATACAGAAATCAGTTGGATTCCTATACAGCAATAGACTGATGAAAAGGAAGTCAGACAAACAATACCATTTATAATAGCCTATAAAAATAAAATACTTAGTAATAAATCTAATCAGGGATGTAAAAGACCTGTACAAAGGAAAATACAATATGCTACTGCAAGAAGCCACAAGAGATCTACTTAAATAGAAAGACATGCTCCTAGATAGGTAGACGTCTCATTGTGAGAAAGGCAATTTTCCCCAAAGAGATTTCTATACACAATATAATCCCGATCCAAATATCAACAACATTCTTTAAAGAGATGGAAAAACTTATCTTTAACTTTATATGGAGAGGGAGGAAACCTCAGATAATAAAGTACCTTTATGAAGGAGAATAAAGTGGAAGTCATACTACCTGACCTCAAAACCTACTATGGCAGCTACTGTAGTCAAACCAGCCGTTGTACTAGTACAATGACAGATACATTGACGAGTGGTGACCTGTGGTCACCTGATCTTTGACAAAGGCCAAAACTCCATTAAATGAGGAAAAGACAGTCCTTTTAACAAATGATGCTGCAAAACTAGATGTCCATCTGTAAAAACTGGCAGTAATAATACCTCACACTGCATACAGAAATAAATTCAAAATGAATCAAAGACCTAAATATAAAGTCAAATACTATAAAGGTCATAGAAGAAAAGTAGGATCAAAGCTAAAAGCCCTAATATAACCAACAACACACCAACTCCAGAAGATAAGCTACATAATTGGGATCTTCTAAAAATTAAAACATTTATGCTCATCAAAAGATTTCACTGAAAGAATAAAAAGCAAACCTAGCCGAGGGTGGGGGGGTGGGGGGGGGTGGGAAAATGCCTATTGTAAATCACATAAAGACCTAATCTGGAAAACCCAACATCTCTGCAGCAAAAAGATTAACACTCCAATTAAAGAATAGGCAAAGGAAATGAGCAAACACTTTACCAAAGAAGACAAATGAGTGGCCAGCAGATACATAAGAAAATGCTTGCTATTACCAGCTACCAGAAAAATGCAAATTAAAACCACAATGAAATACCATCTCACCTCAGCATTACTGGCATCAATCACAAAAACGCAAAATAACAAACATTGGAGAGACTGGGGGAGGTCTCAGCATTTACCCAGTACTTGTGGGAATGCAAAATGATGCAGTCATTTGGAAAACAATATAGTGCTTCCTCAGAAAGCTAGGAATAGAAATAAGTTTACTGTATGATCAATCAGTTTCACTCTTAGGAATATATGCTAGAGAAATAAGAGCTGCTGCATGAATTCACTCTTAGCTGCTATGCCACTAGAGTTTCCTGTATGAAGCCACTACTGTAAAAACTCATGAAAGGTTTACACACAAAAAGAAACAAGTGTTGATGATTAACAGGGAGAAGAGGGGTGAGAATGAAAAAATACTAAATAAACAATAGATACCTGGTGACTCTGGGCAGGACAGTACCCAGTTTGCACAAGGCAAGGTCATAAAATCTCCATAAGAATGTAAAAGCTCCCTGAGGGCCTAAATTGCTGGGCTGAGGGCTGTGGGGACCATGGCCTTGCAGAAGATCTAACTCCACGGGCATAACATAAACTGGTCTACATTCTACTTTCATGAGTAGCATCTGGGGCTGTCTAGGATATCCCATCAGTCTTACTCCTTTGGGAGCAAGGAAGAATGAAAAAACCTTAAGAAACAAGGGAAAGATTAGCCCGAAGGACTGATGGACCACATCTGCAACAGCTCCAGTTAACTGAATCTGGAACACTAGACGATGCTCGGCTGCCACTGCTGAATGCTGTTAGGAATCACAGCAGAGGGTGCCCGATGGAGAAAAATGCAGAGCAAAATTACTACTCAACAGAAGACCAGACTTGCCGGCATGACAGAGACCCCAGGACACCCTTTCAGCTCAGTAATGAAGTCACTCCTCTGGTTCCCCTTTCAGCCAAAGACTGGACAAAACAAGACTAAAGGGTGAAGCTAACCTAGGGGCAAAGACTAAGAAGGCTAAGGGGACAGGAAAGATGGTAACAGGGAACCTAAGTCTGAGAAAGTAGTGAGGTTGTCAATCAGTGTCATAAAGCAATGTGTAGTGTTTAATGAAAAGCTAATTTGTTCTATGGAAGCCCTAGTGACATAATAGTTTACATGCTATGTCTGCTAACCAAAAGGCTGGCAGTTGAAATCCACCAGACACTCCATAGAAACTCTATGGGACCGTTCTACTCTGACTTCTAGGGTTGCTATGCGTTGGACCTGACTCGATGACAGTGGGTTGAATTAGTTTGTTCTGTAAGCCTTCATCTACAGTACAATTTTTTTGAAGTAACAAAAATAGAGAAAAATAAGTGAACTGAAAAGATGTACTTTAAGCCTTAAAAACGTATTTAGAGTAATTTAGGGGTGGTGGGACTATCCAATACCCTGATTATGATGGTGGGTTACACAAATTCATGAGTGCAACAACTCATAGAAATGTAAACCCGTTAACAGTGCATCATTTTCAGCTCAAAGCAGCTCCGTACAACAGAAATGCCTGAACCAGATTGCCAAATCTTTCTCCTGCAGAGTGGCTGATGAGTTTGACCCACTGATACTTCAGTGACCAGTCAGGCACTATACCACCAGGGCCCTTCATAAACTGTACACCCTCCAAAAGGTCAATTTCATTGTCGCTTAAATTTTTTCAATAACTGAAAAGTGTTACATGTATAGTGCAATTCATTTTCTTAAACTGGGCAGTGGTTTCTTCAGTATCTGTTGTAAAAATGATTATTGAAAGAGTTTATTTCCTAAATAATCCCTTGTATTTATACAGTATTTAATAAAATCCTGAATATTGAATAAAAATAACTAAGATTTTAAATAAAATACGTAAGAGAAATAGAGAAAAATACCTACAAGGAAATCTATAAAAATACACCCATAATTTGACACTGAGAAAAGTGAAAAAATGAGAACAATTTAAAAGAACAAACAAAAACCCTCTATTGTCTCATCTTTGTAACAGACAGGAATGGGTCACTTGCATGTAAAAGAAGATGGACTTCGTCTGGAAGGGGAATCAGAATTTTTATTCCCATTGTATGCCAAGGAAATACACTCCAGAATGGTAAGTTAATAATGAGATGTTTAAATAATTTTTGCTTTATGAAAGATAATAGTTAAATACTGATATATGGTATATTTTTCAGGACCTACCTTAGAGAATATATATGTACAAACATTCTTGGTGTACTTCTCATTCAAAGTTTGACTAGATTGTGAAACTTACCTGTGATACTACATTCTGAAGAACCTCCACATTCGTGCGCTACAGGTCTGAATTTGGTTTCTTTAGTAATTTGGACCTTCATAAACTAAATGAAGAACCAAGCCAAACCCACTGCTGTCCAGTCGATTCCAACTCATAGTGACCAACAGGACAGAGTAGAACTGCTCCACAGAGTTTCCAAGGAGCATCTAGAGGATTCGAACTGCTGACCTCGTGGTTAGCAGACATAGCACTTAACCATTACATCACGAGTTTCCTCATATACTAAGGGTTTTAGAAATGAGAACCTTCACCAAAAATACTAGTACAAAGTTAATTGAAGTCTACTTATTTTAAAGCATTTAAGAATATCTGAACTTGGAAAGAAAATGGTTTCATAGTATTAGGCTTTGCACTAATTAGGCCAATAACAGATTATGATGCAGTAGGATTCACCCTGTGTAGATTAAAAACCACCATTAAATAATTGTGTACCTTTAAGAGTAACCCATACCCATTGCATTCCAGCAATTCTGACTCATAGCTACCTCTTAGGACAGAGGAGAACTACCCCATGGACTTTCCAAGGAGCTTCTGGTAGAGTCAAACTGCCTACCTTCTGGTTAGAAAACAGCATTTAACCACTGTGCCACCAGGGGTTTCCTTTAAAGTAAATATGTCTCAGTATTATTGTCATTTACTTCCATAAATTTACTTAAAAAATACAGATATAGCAAGAATAAAGTGCAAATATAGTCAAGCACAACATTTAAAATTTTTCTATTTTTCCTTTTGTCCTTCCTAGTACAGATAGTTTTTGCTGGATTATTGATAAATGGTGTTATTTAAATTAAATGTTAAAATTTCATCCAATGATAATCTACAAGTTGTTTGGTAAACTCTGTCTTCAATTTATTCCATAATTCTGTACGATGCCGTAGTTTTCTAGTGCTGTTTTAGCAAAGATACCTCAGGTATCTGGGTTGAAAGGCCAGAAATGCATTTTCTCACAATTCACGCAAATGGACGTCTGAATTCAGGCCATCGTTCTAGGGGATGGTCTTCCCTTGTTTATAGTCCAAGAAGTTAGCATGCTTTCTTGGAATCTGTTTTTCCCCTGTGTGTCAGTCTGTGTCTGTGCTGTTCTTTTCTTAACTCAGAAGTCACTGGATTTAAGATCCACCCTACACAGCCATGGCTTCAACTGACCAAGTGATTTGTGTTGTGTTGTGTTGTGTTGCGTTATGGAAGAGATCGTTGTTGTAAGGTGCCATTGAGTGAATTCCAACTCATAGCCACCCTCCGCACAACGGCACTAAACACTGCCCAGGACTATGTTATGCCCGCAAACGTTGCTATGCTGGAGCCCGTTGTTGCAGCCACTGTGTCAGTACATCTTGTTGAGAGGCTGCCTCTTTTTTGCTACCCTCAACTTTACCAAACATGATGTCCTTTTCCAGGGACTGATCCTTCCTGAATGTATGTCCAAAGTATATAAGACTTAGTGTTGCCATCCTTGCTTCTAAGGAACACTCTATTTGTACTTCTTCCAAGACAGATCTGTGTTCTTTTGTCAGTCGATGGTATGTTTTCTCTCCTTCTCCAACACCATGATTCAAAGGCTGTTAATGCTTCTTCTACTTTTCTTATTTATTCTCTAGCTTTTGCATGCATATAATGTAACTGAAAATATGATGGCTTGGATCAGGCACATCTTAGTGTTCAAGGTGATATTTTTGCTTTTCAACACTTAATAGTGGTCTTTTGCAGCACATTTTCCCAGTGCAATGTGTCTTTTAATATCGTAACTGCTGCTTCACCAGTGTTGATTGTGGATCCAGGTAAAATGAAATCCTTGACAACCTCAATCTTTTCTCCATTTATCATGATGCTGTTTATTGGTCCAGTTGTAAGAACTTTTGTTTTCTTGATGTTGTGGTGCAATCTGTACTGAAGACTATGGTTTTGGATCTTCACCAATAAGTGTTGCGTGTCCTCTTCATATTCAGCAAACAAGATTGTGTTATCTGCACAATGCCATAATGCAGGTTATTAAAGAGTCTTCTTCCAACCCTGATGCTTTGTTCTTCTTCATAAAGTCAAGCTTTTCCAATTATTTGCTTGGCATACAGATTGAAAAGTTACGGTGAAAGAGACAACTCTGACACACACCTTTCCTAACTTTAAACCATGCAGTGTCTCCTTGTATTCAGACTCCCTCTTAACTCATTTACAGATTCCTCATGAGCACAATTGTGTCTAAACTCCCATTCTCCACAGTTATCCATAATTTGTTATGATCCACAGAGTCACTTCCCTTTGCATAGTCAATAAAACACAGGTAAACATTGTTCTGTCATTTTTTTGCTTTCTATCAACATCTGTCTAACACTAGCAATGATTTTGCTTATTCTGTGCCCTCTTCTGAATATGGCCTGAATTTCTGGCAGTTTCCTATTAATAGAGAGACACTTTTGAACGATCTTCAGTAAAATTGAACTTGAGTGTGATATTAGTGTTAGTGTTCCATAAGTACTGCATTCAGTTGGATCACCTTTCTTGGGAGTAGGTATAAATATGGATCTCTTCCAGTCAGTTGTCCAGCTACCTGTCCTCCAAATTTCTTGGCATAGATAAGTGATCACTCCCAGCACTGAATCCAGCTGGGGAAACATCTTATTTGATATTCTGTCAGTTCTTTGAGCCTTGTTTTTTCCAATGCCTTCAATGCAGCTTTGACTTCTTCCTTCTGTTCCTGATCAGATGCTACCTCTTGAACTGGCTAGACATTAACCAATTCTTTCTGGCATAATGACTGTGTATTCCTTCCATCTTTTCTGATGCTTCCTGCATTGTTTAATATTTTACCCTTTCAATCCTTCACTGTTGCAACTCAAGGCTTGAATTTTTTCTGCAGTTTTTCACCTTGAAAAAGGCCAAGCTTGTTCTTCTCTTTTGCTTGTCTATCTCCAGTTCTTTGCACATGTCATTATAATGCTTCACTTTTTCTTCTGGAGCCACACATTGAGGCCTTTTGTTCATTTTCTTTACTTCATTGATTGCTTTAGCTACTCGACATTCAAGAGCAAGTTTCAGGGTCTCTTCTGACATCCATTTTGGTCTTTTCTTCCTTTCCTCTTCGTTTCTTCATATATGTGTCCATGATATCATTCTGTAGCTCGTCTGGTCTTAGTTCACTACAGTTCAACTCTTAAAATTTATCCTTGAGATGATCTCTAAACTTGGGAGGGATATACACAAGGTCATACTTTGGTTCTCAGGGACTTTATCTAATTTTCTTCAATTTCAGCTTGAATTTACATTGAACAGTTGATAGTATGTTCCACAGTTGGCCCCTGGCCTTGTTCTAACTGATGATATTAAGCTTATCTATCATGTCTTTCCACAGATGTAGTCAATTGGGTTCCTGTGTACTCCATTTGGTGAGGTCTATGTGTATACTCACTGTTTATGTTAGTAAAAAAAGGTATTTGCAGTAAAGAAGTTGTTGGTCTTGCAAAGTGTTATCATGTAATTTCTGGCATTATTTCTATCACCAAGGCCATGTTTTTCAACTACTGACTCCCTTTATTTTCAACTTTCACATTCCAATCACTGGTAATTATCAGTGCATCCTGAGCACATGTTTGATCAAGTGCAGACTGTTGAAGATTCTGAAAGTCTTCAGTTTCTTTATTTTTTACCTTAGTGGTTGGTGCACATATCTGAATAAGTTGCATGGGCTGGTCTTTCTTGTAAGCATATAAATATTCTATCACTGACAGCACTATACTTCAGAATGTTGTTTTTGACCATGAATGCAATGTCATTCTTATTCAAGTTGTCATTCCCGGAACAACAGACCAAATAATTGTGCAACTCAAAATAGCCAGTACCAGTCCAAATATTTTAGCTCATGCTAAATGGTCATGCATTCTATTTCATTTTTCATGATTTCAATTTTCTTGATTCATACTTCATGCATTCTAAGTGCCAGTTATAGATGGATGTTTGCAGCTATTTCTTCTCTTCTTGAGTTATGCCATATCAGCAAATGAAGATCCTGAAAGCTTGACTCCATCCATGTCAAGAAGGTTGACTCACTTTGTGGAGGCAGCTCTTCCCCAGTCATTTTTTCAGTGCCTTCCAATCTGGGAGGCTCATCTTCCAATGCTATATCAGACAGGGTTCTGCTGCTATTCTTAAGGTTTTTCCTGGCTGATTCTTTTCAGAAGTAGACGGCCCAGTCTTCTTCCACATCTTAATTTGGAAGCTCAGCTGAAACGTCTCTGCCATGGTTGACCCTGCTTGTATCTAAATACTGGTGGCATAGCTTTAAGCATCTCAAACATGTAAACCCCCACTGTATGACAAACTGACTCTTAAGGGAGATTATAGAGGGTGATTACAGCAACTTGCACTAAAGAAGACTATTGCATTACTTTAGATTATATGATAAAAGATGATTACATTACATTGCATTACTGTTACTTTATCTTACCTCCACAGGTGTATTATGTGCCATTAAGTCCATTCTGACTCATAGGGACTTGATGTAACCATTCAGCTACTCCACAGGGTTTTCTAGGCTGTGTTCCTTACAGAACTGTATTACCTAGTCTTTCTCTCACAGAGGAGCTAAGTGGGCTCAAAATGCCAACCTTTGGGTTAGTAGCCAAGCACTTAACAGATGTACCACCAGGGCTCCTTCCACAGATAAAGAGGTTAGAATTCCGACATGTATTTTGGGAGGACACAATTCAATCACTAACAACCAAGAATTAAGCAAAAACAAGAGACTTGCTACTGAGAAGTATACAGTCTTCTTAGATCCAGCACACTTCTAAAATAAATGTTGGAACAATTCCCAAACAGTACTGACAACAAAAGAATGGTACAGCATACAAAGTGCACATGAATCCTGAGTGCAAAAGAGGAATCCAAGTGAATACAGAGCACAAAGTAGTTATTAGGCACTTTATGCTACTTTTGGGAATATCTTAGTTGGGGTAGGAGTCAGGCACATGACCTGGAACTTCATAGGATGACGTATGTTGTTGTTACATGGTGTCGAGTCGGTTCTGGCTCATGGCGACCCTATGCACAACAGAACGAAACACTGTCTGGTCTTGTGCCATTTCCACAATCTTTTTTATGCTTAAGCTCATTGTTGCAGCCACTGTGTCAAGCCATTTCATCGACTGTTTTCCTCTTTTTCACTGATCCTCCACTCTACCAAGCATGATGTCCTTCTCCAGGGGCTGATCCTTCCTGAAAACATAACCATAGTATGTAAGACACTGTCTTGCCATCTTTGCTTCCAAGGAGCACTCTGGTTGTACTTTTTCCAGAACAGGTCTGTTTGTTCTTTTGGTGATCCATGGTACTTTCAACATTCTTCTCCAACACTGCAATTCAGAGGTGTCATTTCTTCTTCTGTCTTCTTTGTTCATTGTCCAGCTTTCGGATGTGTATGATGCAATTGAAAATAATGGCTTGGGTCAGGCACACTTTACTCTTCAAGGTGACATCTTTACTTTTCAACCCTTTAAAGAGGTCTTTTGCAGCAGATTTTCCCAACGCAATGGGTCTTTGATTTCTTGACTGCTGCTTCCAAGGGCGTTGAGGGAGGACCCAAGTGAAATGAAATCCTTGACAAACTTAATCCTTTTTCCATTTCTGATGCTGCTGCTTCCTGGTCCATTTGTGAGGATTTTTGTTTTTTGATGTTGAGGTACAATCAGTACTGAAGGCTGTGGTCCTTAATCTTCTTCACTTCCAGCAAGTAAGGTGGTATCATCTGCTTAATGCATGTTGTTAATGAGTCATCCTCCAATCCTGATAGCTTATTCATATAATCCAGTTTCTTGGGTTATTTGCATGGCATACAGATTGAAAAGATATGGTGAAAGGATACAACCCTAATGCATACGTTTCCTGACTTTAAACCATGCAGTGTCCCCTTGTTCTGTTAGCATGACTGCCTCATGATCCATATACAGATTCCTTAAAGGCACAATTAAGTGTTCTGGAATTCCCATTTTACACTACGACTAACGTTGCATAAAATGGGGTAACCTATATAAGAGCCTGATTCTGCATGCTTCCTGAGGTAAGAGGCTTAATCACGATGGCACTGAAGTGTTCGAAACATCCCTGTCAAGTGTTGACATACAGAAATAATGTAAACTTTGTTACACAGGGAAGTCAGGCATGAACTAAGAATTCAAATATTAGAATTCAGCTTCTTTTTTTTTCCTCTAGCAACATGTTGGCTAATTCCCACCATATTTTGGAAGTGATAGGACTGGTAGGACAGCCTAGTGATCACAGAAACTTTAATAATCTAAATGAGTAATTAATTTTAGTTTTATCTTTTCAGACTTTTTCATCCTGAATACACTTAAAAATAAAAACAAGGAGCAAAATATTGCAAAATATTTCAGAGAATCATATTCACAAGTTTTATAACATTGAGTTAATGGAATATGTCAATCCATACATAAAATTACAGTAGCATTTTGAACAATATGTGATAAAACAGAGTTGTACAATATTTGTAACTAACAGGACTTTCTAATGGGAATCACTGTACTAAATTATGCCTTGCAATTTATGTAAGCACTTAGATATTATAAATTTTATTTCCAAAGTTGAATCTAGAAAGAATCTAGAAAGCAGTTTTGCATAAAACTACACAAAGTAACTTATGAGCTTGTAAATCTTTACACATAATTAATTCATCTATATTGCAAGGCTAATAGAATTTCTTCATCACAAACGTAATTCAGCATGCTTCTCTAGCCTCTTAACAACTAATATACTTGTTAGCACTTGAAAAATAAAACATGATACCCGGTCAAGATGTGATTTGAGTTTATGGTTTAAATCCACCCACCCTACCCATGAATCCAAACACATAGCAGCCATACTGTACAAAATTAAAAGATTTCATTAAAAATTATGTAACCACAATTAAAAATAAAAAGAAACATACTCTGGTGAAGCTTTACATAAAACACAAACTGTCCATGAGGTTCACAGCCCTGGCAAGGAACAAAGTTAGATTAAATCCAGGATCCGCAGAGGAACAGATACCAAAATGGCCTCTCCACGAGTGGGCCCTCCGGCCAGGCCTTGTGCCAGAAACGACAGGAGGTGAGAAAAGCTGCCGTTACTGCTCAAGGAGCAGAGATGCAAGGAGCAGACCTTACCAGTACTGAGGACAGGAGCCCTGAAGCACCATTTCAAGACTGAGAGACCTTGGATACTGAATGAAAATAATAGCAAAACCTTTAGACAAGTTGGGGTAAGTGTAGAAAGAAAAATACAGCCACACAAGGATAGGTTGAAAACTAAAATGTCAAGTAACACAAGGAAAAGGACATCTAAAAAAATATGAAATGTACTTATAAACAAGCAAAATTAACTGTCAAAAACTAAAAATAGTTCAGAAATCTGAGAGTGACTGCAAAGTCACCTTTATGATTCTCAACAGATTATATCAAAGAGAGAAAATTATTAAAAGAGCAAGAAATTATAAAATCAGCACTGGGATTATTGTGCGGACTTCCAGTTCCAGAGGAATAGGGAAGGATTTACCTGTGCGTGTTAGAGAACTGGAAACCCTGGTGACATAGTGGTTAAAGAGTTCAACAGTGAAGCAGAAGGTTGGCAGTTCAAATCCATTAGGCAATCCTTAGAAACCCTATGGGGCAGTTCTGCTCTGTCGTATAGGCCCGCTATGAGGCAGAATTGACTCAACTGCAACAAGTTTGTTCATTTTGGTTTATTAAGGAACTAAAAATCTTGAAAAAAAATAAATGAAACAATTGTTGCCAAATATCAGACAATGGATAGCTCAGGGTCATGGACTGAATTGTGTCTTCCCTAAATATCTGTCAGCTTAGCTAGGGCATGATTCCCAGTAATGTGATTGACTGCCGTTTTGTCATCTGATGTGATTTTCCTATGTGTTGTAAATGCTATTTCTATGATATTAATGAGATGAGATTATCAGAAGTATGTTTACAGTTAGATTTTTGTCTAACGCCAATCTCTTTTGAGCCACAAAAACATAAACAGAAAGACAGGGGGACCTCATTCCACCAAGAAAGTCATGCTGGGAGCATAGTGTGTCCCTCGAACCCAAGGTTCCTGCACTGAGAAGCTCCTAGACCAGGGTTGGATTGATAACAAAGACCTTCTTCTATTTCCAACAAAGGGAACACAGTCCCTGGGAGCTTGCACTCTGAATTCAACTTATAGCCTACTAGATTATTAGAATAAATTTCTCTTTTTAAAAACCATCCACTTGTGATATTTCTTTTATAGTAGCACAAGGTAACTACTATGCTTACCTTTCCCTGAGAAAAGGGAAACAACAGAGGTGCACCTAAGGATCATTTTAGGAGAGTTGCCAGGTAAAAGTGTAGGAAGAAGAAACTCTAGGAGAGGCAGTTACTATCCCTGAGTTTAAGAGATGGAATTGGGAGTCCAGGGGAACCTGGGTAGATGCAGTTCACAGCATAGAGTGACACAGAATACCACAGAGAACTACATGCTTACAGAGCTCCAGTGATCACAGAGCATTCACACTCCACTGATTGCCGCCAGCCTGAGCATAGGAATATGTATTTATCAGTGCTTTTGTGTGAAAGGAAATCCTTTTGGTGTGCTGGTTAAGAGCTTTGGCTGCTAACCAAAAGGTCAACAGTTTGAATCCACTACACACTCCTTGGAAACTCTACAGAGAAGTTCTACTCTGTCCTATAGGGTCACTATGAGTCAGAATCAACTCTGTGGCAAGAGTTTTAATGGGTTTTGTGTTATGAAGCTAAGGAAAATAATTACTCAAAAGAAACAGAAGAAACAATTCCTGGAATTCAGATAGGGTTTAGAATAGTTCATATTCTCACCAGGTGGAGTGGCAAACCTTCGTAGTTCGTGAGGCACCAGCAAAAATACTCAAAAGGATATTGGGTCATTAGCGACACCAGATCAGCCTTAGAATAAATAGTGCCCTGGTCTCATCTTCCAAAGCTTACAAGAAAGTCTCATATCTTTCTAAATGACTTAACAGTGTCCCAGAAGAAAGCTCAGGAAAACTATGTCCCTCAAGAAAACTCTAACGATAGAAAATAGTATGAACATGTTAAAGTCTGAAAGATAGAGAGTCAGAAAGATCCAAAGTGATCCTGTAGAGATCAGAAGTACAATGCGTGTGATTTAAAAAAGAAAGTCAGTTGGCTAGGTTAACAGCAGACTAGACACAGCAGAAGGAAAGATCAGTGAACATGAAGACAGCATTAGAAACTATCCCAAATCAAACAAATAAACAAAAATAACTGAAGCATCAGTGAGCTGAGAGACAATGTCAGTGGGCCTTACATACATGTAACAGAATCTCCAAAGGAAAGGAGATATAAGTCAGCCAAAAATTTTTGAGAAAAAAATGTGTGAGCTTTTCCAAAGGTAACGAAAAATACAAACTCACAGATCAAAGATACTCAGTGAACTCAAAGAAAAGAAACAAGAATAAAACTGCATCAAGGCACATCTTAAATATATTGCTCAACCTAGAGATAAAGAGAATATCTTAAAAGTAGTCAGAGTAAAACGACACATTACATACAGAGGAACAAAAAATGATAACACCAGATTTCTTATCAGGAAGAGTTCAAGCTGGAAAACAACATCTTTAAAGTACTAAAAGGAAAAATCAAATCAAAACCAAAAAAAAACTTTCTACACCTAAAAAAGTATATTTCAAAAACAAAGTCAAGATAATTTTTCAGACATTCGAAAGCCACACAAAAAAAATTTACTACACGCAAACCTGCACTGCAAGAAATACTGAAAGATGTCTGTTCACAAAATAAGCATGGCACCAGCTAGAAATCGAGATCCACACAAATGAATGAGAAACAATAGAAATGATAAGTATGTAAGAAGCTATAAATATTTTTTTATTTAAACCATTTTAGAAAATAATTGACCACTTAAATCAGAAACAGTTGCAATATACAGAGCAATTTGTAACAAGGATAAGAGTAAAATGCTTGATAACAGTGAAACAAAGGATGTGAGAGGGGAAATGAAAGCATATTGTTATAATGTTCTCACGTATGAGATAGCATAATATTTTGAAGATAGGCTGTAAAAAGTGAAAGGTATATAATACTATAAATCCTAAACACCAGGAAAAAAGTATAGTGAATTAAGATGATAAAATCATAACTAATACTGAATTAATCAAAAAGAAGATGTAAAAGAGCAACAAAGATGAAATGGAATAAATAAAACAAATAGCAATATGGGAGATTTAAACACAGCTGGCATACCAATATTCACATTAAAAATAAATTATCTAAGGACTCCAATAAAAAGGCAGGTATTGTCAGATGGAATCAAAAATGAAGATTCGGAGTGCCTGAAAACAAATATGGTGGAGAAAGAATCTCTCCCTTCAGAAAACGCAAAATCAAACAGAAAACAACAATAATAGCTTTTCTATATTTATAATGAATAGTTATATGTCACAGGAATTTCACAAGGACTTGCTGAACAACGGATAGACACTGGGGCTTTATTTTTCATGATACTGGTTCAAGGACCACTCTTATCCATACTCTTCAGCTGCATTTCTGGTTTGGGATCTTGGTCTCTGGAGGGAACAATTTACACTTTATTAAGAAAATGTGATTTCTGCCTATTCAAACCCATCAAGTGACTACCTGAAGGCCTAAAGCAAAATGTTTGTCTCTCTTGTGTCTTGAAGTTCAGTCATATAAGAGGAGAGGCAGGCATAACCTGAGATATTGTAACACAAACCGAGGAACCTGTGGCTACGTGGGACAACTGAGGGTGAATAAGGCTCTGAGCCAAAACTCAGGGGAGACAATTTTCTTGAAAACAGGGCATTCAAAGGCAGCCAAGTGCATAATTTAGAAATCTGCATGTATCATTAGAAACAAGAACAATATTAAGTGGACTTCAGCATAACTTGAATAATCCTTCCATCTTAACCCAATATTGCAAGGATAGAGTAGCTGGGGCAGGGGGCAGGGGACCATGCTCTTAGGCAAAATCGAGGCCAATTGGCACAACTAGTGTTTTGCTAAGAGAGCTCTCTGCACCCCACATTGGTGAGTGGTGTCTGGGGTCTTAAAAGCTGCGAAGCTGCCATCGAGGACACAGCAAATGGTCCCAACTCAGCAGGAACGGATGATCACCGAGGACCAAAATGATATGGGGTAAAGACCCGGAAGATAGAGAGACCCATGTGACTGGGTGCCTACATCGACTTGGGACTGGAAGAACCAGATGGTGCCTGGCCACCACTAGTGATAGACGTGATGGAGCTCACTAAGTTGAGTCTCACTGGCAACACAAGAATAAAAAGGGGTGCACCCTGAGATCCCCACTAAAAGACCTCAATTGATGGTCCAGCAGTTTTGGGGTTCCCCTGGTAGCATGGCCCCAGCCCTGATGCTGCCCTTGCCCGTAAATCATAACGAAGGTCCACTCTTCTTGGACTTGGCGATGCAGAGTGACCATATATTGGATGCACTTTATGGTTCTACGCATCTATAGGATATTATCCTGCTGACCTCTGGCTGGAGGAAGGAGAGTGGGTGGAGAGGAGGAGAAAGAACGCTTTTGGGAGGATGAGACATGTATGGAGCAGAGAGGAATAGTGTGCTGTCACCAGGCAGGGAGAGCAGTGGAAGCTGCATATAGGGGGGCATGTAAATTTATGTGGGAATGTGCATTTTCACTCAGTCGTAATTAAAAAAAAAAGAAAGAAATCCGAGTGTGTCGTCAGAAAGACCTAAAATAATTTTTCCTTAGGTGTATTTGCCAGTTTAGTGTAAGCCTAGATGGGGATTGCTTCAGCAGACTGCAAAAATTGCTTTGTGTTGTTCTTTTCCATTAGTTTTTGTTCCACTTACGAGGTTTAACAATTAAGTTCAGGAACTTGCCACTGTGCACTCAAATTGACAGCACTGTACAAACAACTCAGTAACATTTCGTAATGTATATCAGTGTCTCACAACTGTGTTTGTGTCCACACGTGGTGGTGTCTTGCTGAGTGGCGATCATTATTGTTATTGCACATTTTTGCACATTGTCACAAGAATGTTGGAGCTTGAATTACAGCAAAAAACAAACATTAAATTTCTTGTTAAACTTGGCAAGAATGAAAGTGAAGTCAGGAACATGAAGAAAACAGTACTGTACAAATGAATTAAATGTTTTTCTGAGGGGAGAGTCAGTGTCATTGAGGAAGAGAGGTCAAGGCAGCTAGTAATCAGCAGAACTGATGCAAACACTGCAAAAATTCATACAATTGTGCATGAAAATCATTGACTGTTAGAAGCATAGCAGGTCAAGTATACACTAATAGAGAAACAGGAAAATCTTAACTGAAAATCTTGGCATGAGAAAGGTGTGTGCAAAAATGATCCCAAAGGAGCTCACTGATGAACAAAAGCAAAGAAGAGTCAAAGCTTTCCAGGACCTTTTTGAGAGGCAAGATGATGTTTTGGGCCATGTCATCACTGGTGATGAAATATGAGTGTACCAATACAGCCCTGAAACAACGTGTCAAAGTGCACAATGGAAGTCAGCCAGTTCTCCACAACCAAAAAAGTTGTGTCAGTCCAAATCAAGAGTCAAAACAATTTTACTAACCTTTTTTGACATCAGAGGGATTGTTCATTATGACTTTGTACCAAGCGCACAAACAGTTAACCAAGTTTACTATTCGGAAGTGCTGAAAAGGCTGTGTGAAAGTTAGATGAAAACGACCTGAACTTTTCACAAACTCATGGCTCTTGCGTCATGACACCAGCTCACAAGGGACTATATGTCAGGGAATTCTTAACCATTCAAAAGATAACTGTATGAGAACACCCTCCATACTCACCTGATCTGGCCCCCAATGACTTTTCTTTACCCAAAGATAAAGGAAATACTGAAAGGATGACATCTGGATGACATTCAGGACATCAAGGGGAATACAGAAACAGCTCTAAGTGCCATTCCAGAGAGAGTTCCAAAACTGCTTTGAAGGGTGGACTATGTGCTGGCATCAGTGTATAGCTTCCCAAGGGGAGTACTTTGAAGGTGACTCCAGTGATATTCAACAATGAGGTATGTAGCACTTTTTCTAGCATGAGTTTGTGAATTTAATTGTCATACGTGGTATATCTGTAACAAAAAGTTTGGAAAGATCACTACTCTAACAGACTACCACAGCCATCAACAATAGAAAAAGAAAGGAAAGAAGAAAGAAAGCTTAGCAAACCCTAAGGAAATGGAAGAATCTGAATTCTATAACTGTGTTATTATATCATTATACATTATTATATAGTTATTACATATTACAGTAGAACTTGCAGAAACTGGAACCTGTGTAAGTTAGTAACCTGTCAAAGAATGAAAACTGAAATAATATCCACTAAAACAAGTGATACAAAAGTGACAAGACTGCACACTGTCAAAAGTGGAAAACTTAGAAAACCCAGAAAAACAAGGCAGTCTCTTTGTGTTCCAGCTCTCCCAGGTTTCACTGTGTATTATTTAAATGTCCTATTTTCAACAAAAAAATTACAAGACATATAGAGAAACCTGGGCAGAGGTGCATTCGTGGGAGCAAACTAAATGGAAACCATCTTCAAGGAAGATCGGACAGTTGATCTACTAGAAACAACTGCTTTAAATAGGCTTAATGAATTAATGAAAAGATGGACAAAGAACTAAAGTAAACAAAGAGCATAATGGATGAACAAAATAAGAATACTTACAATATTTATAAGAAGAAATTGTAAAAAAGAAAACAGAAATTCTAAAGCTTAAAATTACATTAGCTGAAATTTAAAATTTGTTAGAGAGGTAGAACAACAGATTTGAGCTGGTAGAAGAAAAAATCGGTGAACTTGAAGATAGGACATTTGAAATGGTCTGCTCTAAAACACAGAAAGAAAAAAGATTAAAGAAAAATGAACAGACTATAAGAGATTTGTGGGACATTAGGTGATCAATATATACACTATGGGAGTTCCAGAAGGAAAGAATAAAGAAAAGTGACAGAAAAAAAATATTTGAGAAATACTGGGCAAAAAAAATCTCCAATTTGTTAAAAGAAACAAGTTTACATGTTCATGAAGCTCAGCTCCAACTAGGATAAACCCAAAGAGATAGATCCACACTGAGACATATTAAACTATCAGAAACAGAATTTTGAAAGCAGCAACAAAATAGTAAACTGTCACTTACAAGGGAGCCTCAATATTACATATTAACTCCACCTTAAGCATCATGGAGACCAGGCAGCATTAGAACAATATATACACAGTGTTGGAAGAAAAAAAGCAAAACTGTCATTCAAGAATCCTGTATTCCATAATACTGCCCTTCAAAAATAAGGGTGAAATCTAAATCCCCAATAGCAAAAGCTGAGGGAGTTCATTATCACCAGACCTGTGCTAAACAAAGGGCTAGTGTACCAACAAGTTTGAAAGCTAAAGGCACTAGAGAGTAACTCAAAGTTTTATGAAGAAATACAGATCTTCATTGAAGACAATTATAAGGGCAAATATCAATGCCAGTTTTAACATATTTTTGGCTTATAATTATATTTGTTGCGTTCTATATGATATAACCACCACTCATCTGTCAGTTTGTCACTCTGTAATGGCTTATATGTTACTATGATGCTCAAGAGCTAGTCCACTAATATTTTATGTACCAGTGGGGTCACTGACAGTGGACAGCTTTCATTGGAGGTTTCAAATAAGACAGAAGGAAGAAAGGTCTGGTGATCTGCTCCTGAAAATGAAAGTGATGAAAAGATACACCCCTGATGCACACCTTTCCTGGCTTTAAACCATGAAGTGTCCCCTTGTTCTTTTCCAATGACTACCTTTTGATTATGTATCGTCTCCACAAGAGTACCATTAAGTGCGCAGGAATTCCCATTCTCTGCAGTGTTATCTGTAATTTGTTCTGATCTACACAGTTGAATGCCTTTGTGTACGCAAAGAAACACAGGTAAACATCTTTCTGGTATTCTCTGCTTTCAGTCGTGATCTATCTGACCTCAGAAGTGATAACTCTGGCTCCATGGCCTCTTCTAAATCTGGCTTGAGTTTCTGTTAGTTACCTGTTGCTGCAGCCACTTCTGCATGATCTTCACAAAACTTGACTTGCCTGCTATATTGTTATAATATCATTCAATAAATTATGCGTTTGGGTTAGATCACCTTTCTTTGGAATGGGCACAGATATAGATCTCTTCCATCCAGTTGGTCAGATTTCTTTATATAGACCAGTGAATACCTCCGGTGCTGAATCTGTTTGTTGAAACATCTCAGTTGGTATTTGGTCAGCTCCTGGACTCTTGTTTTTCTGCCATGCCTTCATTGCAGCTTGGACTTCTTTCTTCAGTACCATCAGTTGTAGATCATATGCTACCTTCTGAAATGGTAGAAAGCTGGCCAATGGGAGGGGGACAGTGATTCTGTGTGCTCCTTCATTCTGCTTTCGATGCTTCTTATAACACTCAATATTTCTCAATAGAATCCTTCAAAATTGCGACACAAGGCTTGAATTTTTTTCTTCAGTTCTTTCAGTTTGAAAAATGCTGAGTGTGTTCTTCCCTTTTCATTTTGTAACTGTGTTTTTGCACAATTTTATTATAACCTTTTACCGTGTCTTCTTGATGTGACTGTTAAAATCTTCTATTCATCTCTTTTGCTTCCTCATTTCTTCCATTCGCTCTAGCTGTGATATGCTCAAGAGCAAGTTTAAGACCCTCTTCTAACATCTATTTTTGTCTTTTCTTTCTTCTTGACTCTTTACTGGTCTTTTGCTTTCTTCATGTATGATGTCCCTGATGTCTTCTTATAACTTGTCTCCTCTTTGGTCATTAGTGACAGTTGTTTTCAGTCTAGTCTTGAGATGGTCTCCAAGATCATATTTTGACTCTCAAGGACTTGTTTTTATTAACTCCATTTTCAACTTGAACCTGCATATCAGCAACTCATGGTGTGCTCTACAGTCAGAACTTGGCCTTATTCTGAGAAATAATATTGAGCATTTCCTTCATCTCTTTCCACAAATGCAGTTGGTTTGATTCCTCTGAAAATTAACCAATGAAAACCTTATGGATCACAAGAGAATATTGTCCTTTATAGTGTTAGAACGTGAGCCCCCAAGTTGAAAGATGCTGTACAACATATGATAAAATACCACTGCCGTCAAGTCAGGTCCAACTCATAGCAACCTTAGAGGTCAGAGTAGAACTGCCCCATAGAGTTTCCAAGGAGTGCCTGACAGCTTTAAACTGCCAACCTTTCAGTTAGCAGATGTAGCACTTAACCCACTACACCACCAGGGTTTCCTGTGATATGATATGATTTGATATGAATGATATGATATGATGATATGATAAATACAACACAATTGTAACATAACATTATAATAGCTACAGCCATAGACTTAAATATAACAACAATCATGAAGATGGTGCAGAGCTGAATAATATTTCACTCTGTGGTTGCCGTGTGTCAGCACTGACTTTACAGTAACTAACAATAGCAACAATATGATATAAATGACCAAATTACAACTAATAAATTACAAATTTATGATTTGAAAAAATTTCCAATGTAGCTGCTTCCTTTAACTCATTATGAGAGAAAAATAGGCTCTTATTAGTTTGAACCACTAATAGCTGGGTTTTCTATTGTTATCAGTATAATGCATTTTAATTGATATGAGCCAGAAGTTGCTTTCTATCAGTATTAAAAGCAAGGGTGGCAGGCTCTGCCACCTGGCCAACAAAGAGTACCTACTTATGGAGATTCTCAGGGTCCGTGCCAGTGGACGGTACATCGTGGCTTAGAAAAGGGAAGGGGGAAGGGTACTGCTGCTCTTGGCCTTCAGCCACCATTGTGTTTTCTTAATGTGATTGTTTTGAAAACAGCTTTCCTGTTGGGAGAGGTGCTGTCCAGCAGTAGCAGTTTCCAGCCAGCATCTTAGGGGTGGCAGGCCCTGCCTCCTAGTTTACAAAGATGGCAGCCTACTATTGGAGTCTCTCCAGGGCCGTGTCAGCAGATGCTATGGCATGACTCAGAAAACTAAGGAGGAGAGGGCCCTGTCAAACTTGGCCGCCAGCCACTGCTGGGTATTCTAGTTGCAGTTGTCTTAAAAACAGCTTTTCTGATGGGAGAGGTGCTGTCCAGCAGCTGCCATTCACAGCTGGGCCCTCAAAGGTGGCAGGCTCTGCCTCACAACTGACTAAAAATGGTATCCCACCCAGGCTTCCTCTGCTGTGATGCAGCAGCAGAATCTATGTCACAGCTCAGAGAAGGAGGGTGAAGAGCACTGATATACTTGGCTGCCAGCTACTGCTGGGTTCAGTGGTTGTGATTGTCTTACACTAGTCCTCTCTGCTGTGGGAGATGCTGTCTGTCCAAGCGCTGCAACTCAACATGGTGGCCAGCCCCAGCCAGGCTCACAGGCACAGCAGCCCAGTGTCAGTCTCCTGGTTGACAAAGATGGCTCTGTACCTACAAGTCAATGGGTTTAGGGATTTTTTTGTTTGGAGCCTCTACCTAGAAAGCAGAAAGAGAAAGATTTTGGGAACGGCTGTGGGGTCAGACAACCAGATGTGTGTGCATCCCAGGACAATTTTAGTTAATGTACACATGGGAGTGGAATGCATACGAAGTCTGATAATTAAGTTTGAAAACTCATCCTAGAAAAAGTGCTACCTACCTCATTGCTGAATATCACTATGGTCACCTTTGAAGTACTCCCTTTAGGAAGCTATGCGCCAATACCAGCGCCTAGTCCACCCTTCAAAGCAATCTTGGAACTCTTTTTCTGGAATGGCCATCAGAACTGTCAGCATATTCTCCTTGATATCCTGAATGTCATCCAGATTTATCCCTTTCAATAGTTCCTTTTTCTTTGGGTAAAGAAAAAAGTCATTGGGGGCCAGCTCAGGTGAGTGAGGAGGGTGTTCCAATATAGTTATTTGTTTACTGCCTCAAAGCTCCCTCGCAAACAACTATTCAGTTAAGTTTGCTAACTTGCCACGGTGCCACTGTGCATGATGGCCATTCCAGACAGAGTTCCAAAATTGCTTTGAAGGGTGGGCTAGGTGCTGGCATCAGTGCATAGCTTCCCAAGGAGAGTACTTTGAAGGTGACCATAGTGGTATTTAACATTAGGTATGTAGCACTTAGAACAATTAAGTTTGTAGACCTAATTGTTGGATCTCGTAGCTCTAACCAGAGTCCTATCCTCTTAGAAAATGGTAGGAAAGAGCATGGAAGTTGGAATCTGAAGACTGTTGCAGTCATAGAATTGTCTAGCTTATGTCTTTGGACAAAATGCAGTTTCATCTATCTGAATTCAATTTCTTCATTTAAGTATTAGGCATTATGGTACCTACTTCATAGCATGGAGAATAAAATGAGAAGATGGATGCTAAAATTAGTGGCAAATTGTTTATTTTTAATAATCATGCTATTTATTTTCTTACAATGTAAACAAAGCAAGAAATTAAAATCATATAATTAGATAAAAATATAAAATACTGATAGGTCTACCTGCTTTTACAAAGCAAGTTAGAGACTTTCTGACATGTTAGCCAGAATTCTGATGGGCTCTTGAAATTTTCTGGAAAAGAGCATTATTTTCTACAACTTTCAGAAATATTTGCTTTCTTCTGAGTAAACTGTAAACTTATTGAATCCAACAGCCAAACTGTGCTGAATTCTTTTTGAAGAAAATTGTTTATATAAAAGCAACAAAACTTCTGTAAAACAAAACCACCCATTCAGGACTATGGGTACTCAGACAGCATTTATGTAGGGCCACTATGAGTTGTAACTGACTCGAGGAATTTTTTTTTTAAGCCACTTTGTATTCCAACAATAAATTTAAAAACATAGGCATTATCCTGTGACTTTTAAAACATATTTTGAAATTATGAGAAGCCTTTGAATTCTTAAAATAATGTGGCATTTCTTATAGAAGAAATTGAAAATTTTATCGTAAAATACGTCACACCTGGGACATAAGTAACAAAATTGAACTTGTAGTATGTTTGTAAATCAAATGCATTTATTAAAACTTAACTGCACTAAACAACTCAGAAAAGGAGGGTGAGAATGATTTCAAAACGCAAAGACTGTAATCAACATCACTCAACTGTACATGTGGAAATTTTTGAATTGGTACTGTTTTTAACTTGTATTCTCAACAACAATAACACGTAGTAAATAATTTTTTTAAAAAAAGAAGAAGAACTCAGGCATAGTGATTTTCATCTTGGGAACTGACTTGGCACATTGTAGTCAATTTGCACAAGCACTATAAACTCATGGATTATTATATTTTATATTTATATTATATATTATTATATTTTATATTTATATTATAGATTATATTTTATTATTATCCAGGGATTATGATATTTCATTCAGGGAGCATATTAATATGTTCACTCCTTTAACATAATATTGTCCAGGAGTTTTTATAGTTTTAACCACAAATTTATAGGATCACAAGTTCTGCAACTATGGGGAGATCAGTCTATAAAAATTCTAAATTTATGTACCACATAAAGATAGACTCATTTTAAGCAATATATATTTTGCTAACTTTTTCAATCCTTTTGCTATAGGACTCCTCTCTGCTTTTGCAGTCAACTCAGAATGTGACTCTGAGTGCCCGCAACTCCGAAGGAGAGGTCACAGGCAGATTAAAAGTGGGTGAGTCACCTTAAATCGAGCTGCTTTGCATGTTCCATGAATAGCTGTGCTTAATGAATATGTTTTGTCTTTCTTCCAAATACATGACAGTTGTTCATGAATAATCAAAGCATGAATTTTCTAAATATCATACTGTGTTGACCACAGAGAATAGTTGATCACCACAGGGTACAATCTAGAGTATTTCGAAGTTCTTTTGGCTCCAAGAAATATCGTATCATTCAAATTAACACAAGAAACAAAATGTTTATTGCAGGAATGCAGCGGAATCTCACAGAGATTAAAGGGAGGGGACCGAAGTGTTTTTGGCCTCAAGAAAGCAAAGACCATAGAGGCTGGGAGCAAAAAGTGTACCTTCGCTCTCATTTTTCTCATTCTCCCCCTCTTCTGTCTCATTCTCTCTTCCCACTTACTCCGCTCTTCCTTGTAGCTTATCTTTCCGCCATTATCTTATCCATGCATGTTAGGGTTGCATCTGTTCTGATCCAACATTATCTACTTGACTTCACTGTTCTTTGTCTGTTGGTTAGAATTCCTAATGCCAGTAATTCTAGTCTTCAATTATGAAAATTCTAAATGCCCAGCAGAGTACTCCGATTAGCTCTACTTATGTTTTCAACGAGTTGCTCTTGGGTCACGTACAAACACCCCCTGCAATCAGTTAAGGCCACAGAGGAGTGAGTCCACATGGAATCTAGTATGTGACCAGAAGAAGCTGAAAGGCTGTAAACATTTCTTGTACAGCAAGTAGAGAGACAATAGAGATGTAATTAACAAAAGAGCAAAGTAGCTAAGATGAATCTGCATATATTCTGTATATAGACAACACTGTAGATTTTCTAAATCTAGGAATTTGGATGGTTCTTCTCACTATGGTAGAATAGGTAAGAATTGGACTAAGACAATGTATAAATTTCATGTCTCTATTTTTTAATGTATGTGTTTAATGAAACAGAATAATGTTACATCAGAAACTACAGCTTTAAGTTAACTGATAATTCCTTTTTATTTTATAAATACAAGATACCCCGTGGTTTATGTCCTGTGCTGATTTTTATAACTTACTGCAAAAAATCTAACTGCATTCCTCTTTCGCTAGAAATTTTGTTTGATCAATATGTCCAGTCAAATTCTCAGTGAATTTTGAAATGAACCTTGGTATGTATAGCAGATTCCTGAAACTTGTCTAAATTGAATCAGATGAATTATATAGTATTTGATGTATCTTTATCATACTTTCTTAAAAATTTTTAGTATACCTTTTAAGTGTTTGAGTTTTTGTTCATTTTGTGCCATTTATTTAAGAAACATTTAGGGACTGTCTTTGTGTTGTCACCACCACCCATCTGTCAGTTTGTTATACTGTGGTGGCTTGCATATTGCCAAAATGCTGGAAGCTATGCCACTGGTATTTCAAATACCAGCAGGGTTACCCACACAGAGGTTTCAGTGGAACTTACACACTAAGAGAAAGTACCTAGCAGTCTACTTCTAAAAATTACCTCCGTTAAGATTTGGAGTATGGAATATGATATATATGAAATATGACTCGAAGAAAATTAGAAGTCATCAAAAATGAAATGGAATGATTAAAGATTACTATCCTAGGTATTAGCCAGCTGAAATGGAGTAGTATTGGCCACTTTGAATCTGACAATTATATAGTCTCATATGATGGGAACAACAAATGAAGAGAAACAGTATTGGATTAAAGTTCAAAAATTTCAAGATCTACCCTAAAGTACAACACTGTCAGTGATAGGATAATATCCATACACCGACAAGAAAGACCAGTTAAATTCCATTGTTATTAAAATATACACATCAACCATAACATGGCAAAGTTGAGGAAATTGAAGATTTTTACAAAATGCTGCAATTTGAAATTGATCAAACATGTAATCAGGATGCATTGATGATTATTGATTATCAGAATGTGAAAATTAGAAAGAAAAAAGAATCAGTGTTGGAAAACACAGCCTTGGTGGTGAGAGACTGCATGCAAGAGATTTCATGACAGAATTCTGCAAGAACAAAAGCTAATTCACCAGGAATACATATATATATGTACATGTATTTTCAATAACTCAGAACCTGACTACACACATGAACATTTCCTCATGGATTATACAGGAATCAAATCAACTACATGTGTAGCAAGAAGTAATTAAGAAGTTTAATGTGTTATCAGTTAAGACAAAGCCAGAGTTGACTGCAAAACAAATCATACATTGTTCATATGCAGCTTCAAGTTGAAGCTGAAGAAAGTCAAAACATGTCCAGGAGGACCACAGTGAAGCCTTGAATACATCTCACCTGAATTTAGATACCGTCTCAAGAATAGATTTAATGCACTGAACACAAATTACTGAAAACCAGAAAGACTGTGGGATGACATTGAAGATATTATTTATGAAGAAAGTAAAAAGTCATTAGAAAGACTGGAAAGAAAGGAAAGATTAAAATGGACTTTCAAAAGAGGCTCTGAAAATGCTCTTAAGCACAGAGTAAGGAAAGGGAACAGAAGAAATGATGAAATAAAAGAGGTGAAGAGACGATTTCAAAGGACAGCTCGAGAAAACAGGGTTAGGTATCGCAACTGTCAATAATAATTCCAAACACCATTAACAGATTATTTGGCAGGTTTAACAGACAACTTTAAAGTTGGACAGCACATCAGTATCAAGTAAAACAGTGCTCTGATTAACATTTTTAAAATATTATATACACTTTCTTTACTATTATTATTGTGATTAAGTGACAGTATACAAATTAATTGTGTATGCCCGCCTGTCTGAAGCTCCTCCAGCTCTCCTTGCCTGGTGACAGCACCCTCCTCTTTTCCATTCTGTATTTGTATTATTCTCTTAACAAGCTCCTGTCCCCTACTTTATACTCTTTTCTCTCCCATCTAGAAAGAGGCCAGTAGTACAGCATCCTATAAATGCGTAGAACCTTAGAGTACATACACCATATGGTCACAGTGTGCCCCCAATCCAGTCCATTTTTGTCCAAAGAGTTGACCTCAGTAGTATTTTCTGGTGAGGGGCAGCAGCAGATCTGCTGGCCATTCTCCCAGGGTATCCCGAAGCCATTGGACCGACAGTTTTGGTCTTTTAGTAGAGTTCTTGAGCTGCACCCCTCTTCTGCTCATGTTGCCACAGGGACTCAACATTGTGTGCCCCATCACAGCTGTCTTCGGTGGTGACCAGGCACCATCTGGTTCTTCTGGTCACATATTGATACAGTCTTCCATTCACTTGAGTCCTTCTGTCTCCTGGGGTCTTTTTCCCTCGTGTCTTTGTTGTTCTTGGTGATCCTCTGTTCTGGATGATTTAGGACACTTTGGTGTACCTCAAATGGCAGCTTGTTAGCTTTTGAGACCCCACACACCACTTAGCAATATGGGGTGCAGACATGCTCTTAGCAATAGGCTAGTTATGCCAGCTGGCCTCAATGTCCCCTAAGAGCATGGTGCCCAAACCCTGCCCCTACTATTCTATCCTTGCAATATTGGGTTGAAATTAGAAGAGCTTTCAGTTAATGGTGAAGTTCAGTTAAGGTGATCTAATTTCTACTACATGCTGTCACTTAACCAAATTTCTATCAACTATCTAGTCTATGACCAACCCTTTCCCTCCCTCCCTACCCTTGTAGTTGTCAAAGAGTCTTTTGTGTACATAAGTCTATTTTTAAGTTCTTATAGCAGGAGTCTTGTACAACATTTGCCCTATTGCCACTGATTTCACTCAGCATAATGTCTTCCAGTTGAAATCAGATTATGAGATGCTTCCTAAAATCATTATTGTTCTTTATCACTGCATAGTGTTCCATTGGATAGTATTCCATAGTTTATCTAACCATCTGTTGATGGACATTTAAGTTGATTTCATCTTTTTGCTATTGTGGACTGTGCTGCAATAAACATTTGTGTGCATGTATCTGTTCTTGTGATAGACTTTGTTTCTGTATGATATATTCCAACCAGTGGGATTGCTAGATCAAAGGATATATCTATCTCTGGCTTTTTAAGGAAGCACCAAATTGCTTTCCAAAGAGGTTGTACCATTTTGCCATCCCACCAGCAGTAGAGAATTCCAATCTCTCCGTAGTCTCTCCAGCATTTGTTGTTTTGTGTTTTTTGGATCATAGCCAATCTTGCTAAGGTGAGATGGTATCTAATTGTAGTTTTGATTTGGATTTCTCTGAGAGCTAATGACCATGAGCATTTCCTCATGTGTCTTTTGGCTGCCTGGATGTCATCTTTGGTGAAGTGTCTGTCCGTCTCCTTTGCCCATTGCTTAATTGGGTTATTTGCCTTTTTCTTGTTGATATTTTACAGTACCTTGTAGATTGTGGATATCAGACATCGGTCTGACATGTAGTTGCCAAATATTTTTTCCCATTCTGTAGGTGGTCTTTTAATTCTTGATAAAGTCTTTGAATGAGCAAAAGTGTTTGATTCTTAGTAGTTCCCATTTATCTGTTTTGTGTTGATTCATGCTTTGTTTCTCAGATTTTGTAGCCTGTCTAAGCAGTGTATTAGAACTGCCGTTGTTGACCCTATTTTTTCTTGAATGAGCTTTGTCGTTTTAGGTTTGATATTTATATCTTTGATCTATGTTGAGTTAGTTTTTGTCTGAGATGTGAGATATTTGTCTTGTTTCAGGTTTTTGCAAGTGGCTAACCAGTTTTGCCAACACCATTTGTTAAAGAGATTGTTTTTAACCCAGTTTACAATCTTGGGGAATTTGTCAAATATCAACTGTTCATAAGAGGATGGTGACATCTCTGGGGTCTCAGGTCTGTTCCATTGGTCTATCTGTCTCTTTTTTTGTACCAGTACCAGGCTGTTTTGAGTATTGTGGCAGTGTAATAGGTTCTAAGGTCGGGCAGTGTGAGGCCTCCCACTGTGTTCCCCTTTTCAGTAGTGCTTTACTTACCCAGGGTTTCTTCTGTTTGCAAACAAAGTTGGTAGTTTGTTTTTCCATCCTGTTAAAAAATGACACTGGAATTTGTATTGGGATTGCATTGTGTATGTAGATTGCTTTGGGTAAAATAGACATTTTCACAATGTTAGTCTTCCCATCCATGAGCAGACTAGGTTTTTCCACATAAGTGGAACTTTCGGTTTCTTGCAGTAAGGTCTTGCAATTCTCTCTGTAGAGGTCTCTTATTTCTCTGTTTGGATTAATTTCTAGGTATTTTATCTTCTTGAGGGCTATAGTAAATGGTATTGATTCTGTGATTTCTTTTTTGTTGGTGTAAAGGAATCCTGCTGAATTACTTATGTTTATCTTCTATCCTGATACTTTGCTGAACTCTTCTATTCATTTTACTAGTTTAGTTACGGATTCTTTAGGATTCTTTGCAGAGACAATCACATTGTCTGCAAACAGGGAGACATTTACGTCTTCTTTGCCAATGCAGATGCCCTTTGTTTCTTTGTCTTTTCTAATTGCTCTGGCTAGAACCTCTAGAACAATGTTGAATAGAAGTGGTGAGAGTTGGCATCTGTGTCTAGATCCTGTTGTCAAGGGGAATTCTTTCAGTCTCCATTCAGAATGATGTAGGCTTTGTGTAGATACCTCTTATTGCAGTGAGGAATTTCCCCTCTTTTCCTATCTTACTAGGAATTTTTAGCAGGAATGGATGTTGGACTTTGTCAAATGCCTTTTCTGCATCAATTGACAGAATCAGGTGATTCTTATCTTTTTTGTTAGCTATGTGGTTGATCACATTAATTGTTTTCTGATGTTGAACCAGCCTTGCATCTCTGATAGAATCCAAATTGGTCATGATAAATTATTTTTTTGATTTGTTGTTGAATTCTATTGGCAAGGATTTTGTTGAAGATTTTTGCATCCAGGTTCATGAATGATATTGTTCTGTAGTTTTCTTTTTTGTGTGGGATCTTTCCCTGGCTTTGGTACCAGGGTTATGCTGGCTTCATATAATGAATTTGAGAATATTCCATCCCTTTCTATGCTGTAGAATAGACCCAGTAGTATTGAAATTAACTCCTCTCTGAAGATTTGGTAGAATTCTCCAGAGAAGCCATCTGGGCCAGGACTTTTTTTGGTTGATAGTTTTTTTTTTATGACTTTTTCAATCTCTTCCTTTGTGATGGATTTATGAAGTTGTTGTATTCCTCCTTGTGCTAATTTTGGTAGGTGATATGCTTCTAGAAATTTGTCCATTTCCTCTAGGTTTTCAAATCTATTAGAGTACAGTCTTTCTTAGTATTCTGTTATGATGCTTTTGATTTCAGTTGAGTCTGTTGTGACATCTCCCGTCTTATTTCTTATTTGAGTTATTTGTTTCCTCTCCTGTTTTTCTTTAGTAAGTTTAGCCAGTGGTTTATCAATTTTGTTGATCTTTTCAAAGACTCAGGTTTGGTTTTGTTAGTTTTTTCAGTTGTTGTTTTATTCTCTAATTTATTTAGTTTTTCTCTAATCTTTATTATCTGTTTTCTTTTTGTGCCTGAGGGGTTCCTTTGTTGCTCTCTTTCTATTTGTTCAAGCTGTAGTGTTAATTCTTTGATTTGGGCCTTTTCTTCACTCCAGATGTGTGCATTTATAGAGGTAAATTGACCCCTAAGCACTGCTTTTGCTGTATCTCGTAGATTCTGGAAGGATGTCTTTTTCATTCTCCTTTGATTCCATAAATTTATTTCATTCTCATTTTTTTCTATAACCAATGGGTTTTTGAGCAAAGTGTTGTTCAGTTTCCATGAGTTCAAATTTCTACCTATGTTTTTTACCTATTGATTTCGACTTTTATGGTTTTATGATCTGAGAAGATGCTTTGCAATAATTCAGTGCTTTGGATTTTGTTGAGTCTTGCTTTGTGTCCTAACACATTGTCTGTTCTGGAGAATGTTCCATGTGTGTTGGAGAAGAAAGTGTACTTATCTGTTGATGGGTAAAAAGCTGTGTATATGTTGATGAGGTCTAGTTGGTTAATTGTCACAATAAGATCTTCTGTGTCTTTACTGAGCTGTTTTCTGTATGACCTGTCCATCACTGAAAGTGGGGTGTTGAAGTCTCCAACTATTATTATGGATTGATCTATCTCATTTTTCAGTGTTATCAGTGCTTGTTCAATGTATTTAGATGTTCTGGTATTGGGTGCATAAATATTTAATATTGTTAAGTCCTGCTTGTGTATTGAACCTTTTAGCAATAAATAGTGACCATCCTTGTCCACGATGGTGGATTTTACATTGAAGTCTATTTTATATGAGATTAGTTTTGCAACTCTTGTTCTTCTTTGTATGTTGTTGGCTTCATATGTTTTTTTACATGCTTTTAATGTCAGCTTGTTCATATCTTTGAGTCTAAGGTGTGTTTCTTGTAAGCAAGCTATAGATGATCGTATCATTTGATTCAGGATGTCACTCTCTGTCTCTTTATTGGGGTATTCAGTCTATTTCCATTTAGTGTAATTACTGATAGATATGTGTTTAGTTCTGTCATTCTGTGTTGTTGATGTTTTCTATGTTGCTGTTAATATTCTGTTCTGGGTCATTCTTTATGGGTTGAATCTTCATCTTTATCAGTGTTGGTTTTGTGTTTGTTGAGACTCATGAGTTAGATTTCTTGTGTTGGTATGTCACCCTGTTATTTTGCATTGTGGCTACCCTTATGATCCACCTTGATGTTCTAAGTTTAAACCAGAATTTAACTTCTGCATGTCTTTTTCATTTCCTGTGCACCTGACAGGGTTATACCTGGTGCAATATATCCCTCTTTTTAGTGTGATGATGTCATAGTTTTCACATTAAAATCATTGTTTCTCTTCTTTTAATGTTGGACCTTTGTTTGAGCTTTAGGACTTCCCTAGCTGAGTAGGATTTTGAATGCTGTGTTCCACATTGCCTCCTTAAGTATGTACTTGATGTTTTGTTTTTCTAAGCAAAGAGCCTCTTCTATTATTTCTTGCAGTTTTGGTTTGGTTTTTACAAAGTCTGTAGGCTTCTGTTTTCTGTGAATGTCTTAATTTCCCTGTCATATTTGAAAGACAATTTTTCATGATATACAATTCTTGGCTGGAAATTTTTCTCCTTCAGGGCTTTAAATGTGTCATCCCACTGTCTTATTGCCAGCATTGTTCCTGTCGAGAAGTTGATAAAAGCCTACAGGGCTTTCCTCCGTATGTTAGCTTTACTTCAAGCTTTGCTGCCTTTAAGAGTCTCTCTTTATGTTTCATTTTATTAAGCTTCATTATAATATGCCCCTTTCTGTCTTTCGGGGGATCTAGTTTTTGTGGCATTTTATACACATCTTGCATACCTGTGCTTTCTTCTTTCACAGCTTCAGGGATGTTTCTGTCAGCAGCTCTACAATACTCTCTGTATTTTCTGCTATCCCTCCCTGTTCAGAAATCCCCATTATTCATAGATTAGTCCTCTTAATAGAGTCCCACATGTTTCTTAATATTTCTTCATTTTTCTTATTTCTTTTCTCTGATTTCTCCTCATAAATGCTGGTTTATCCTCAAGGTCACTAAATCTGACTTTCATCTCCTTAATTCTGCTCTCTTGGCTTTATATTGAATTGTCTAATTCTGTAATTTTGTTATTGTTCTGATGGATTTCAGATTGTTGATGTTCCATCAGTTCAAATAGCTTACTTAACCTTTCTCTTTGTTCTCTTGCATTTTGTTTAATCTCTAGGAGGGGACTTTATGTAATTCTTTTATACTTAACCTCTGATCATTTCAGAAAGGCTTCTTTATCTCGTAGGTTTTTTATTCTTTTGGGGGGGATTTTTCCAGAATCATGGTGGACTGTTTCTTTAAATGGCTAGCTATTGATTATTGTCTTCATGCCATCTAGAAGCTGTTCAGTTTCTCTGGTGTTACCTCATCATGAGGTGAGGTGTAGTTCTAAGAGAGGAGTTGGTCACCAGCTGCCTCTGTGTACTCTAGTGACTGGCCCCAGGTGAACTCTTTGGGGTGGCAGGCTCTGCCTCCTGGCTGGCAAAGACAGCATCCTACTTGTTGAGTCACTGGGGCAACATCAGTTGACCCTATGATGTGGATCACTGAAGGGTGGAGTAGATGCTGCCAGGCTGCGCAGCAGTCAGTTGTCCAGTTGGTCTGATTTTAAAAAGGTAGTTTACTATTAAGCAAGGAGCTGTCTAACCCTGTTGAAATCATTCAGGCTGCCAGGTGTGTCAGGCCTCACCTTCCAGCTGACAATGAAAATACCTGATAGGCCTTCCCCAGACACTATGATGTTGCTCAAAGAAAGGAAGGGTTAGGATGTTGCTGCCATCCTCTGCCAGGCTCTACCATCCTAAACACAGATTTTCTACTGGAGAAGCATTTTCCAGATGGGCTGCTGTTCGGCATGAGAATTAGCCCCAGCTAAGCCCTCTGGGTGGGTGACTTTGCCTGCCACCTGGCCAAAATGGCATCTCACACAAGCTGTCTTTCCTGCCATTAAAGAACAGAATCCATGGTACAGCTCAAAAAAGAGAGGGTGGAAGGGCAGTGGTGCCCTCAGTCAGCAGCAAGCTCTCAATATGTGGCCATCCCAAGTGGTCTGTCTGCTGAAGTATATGCTGTCTACTTAAGCAGTGCAGATCAGTGTATTAGCTGGCTCACACCCTGTCCCTGCCTCCTGGATAACAAAGAAAGTATCAGTACCTGCAGTCCTCCCAAATGAAGACTCAGGAGAAGCAAGCCTCTTCCTTGTCTTAGGAGGTTGTTTCCATATTACTGGTACCTATTCCAATATGACCACCCTATGCCAGATCCTAGGGCTCCCCAGATGTCCACACTGATCTGTTCAATTATCATTTCAGGCCTTAGTTCTCAGAGGGAATTAAAGACACGTGTCTAGTCCCCATTTTGGCCTTGTCCCTCTTATATGTACTTTTATCAGGGACTTTGAACCAAAAAAATTTGATTGGATAATGATTATGTTCAGAAATACAGGTCATGTAAGAGAGCTGTATGTCTTCAAGCATTACAAAGAACAGAAAAATAGGAATCTTGCTAAGACAATATCAAGATCAGTGAACTGTGATTACAAGACCTTTGGAGTGTGGAAAACAGGACATGTTGAGTTCATTAATCTTCAATTGATTTCTCAAAAAATAAATTGCAAGTATTTTAGTGATTCTGATTATTTAAATACAGTTACATAAGGCACAGTTCTCCTAAAGTTTAGTTATAATTAAGGCATAGCTATAGATGGCACTTGGCTTGGCTGGCATAGCCTTGAAAATGATGTATTTATTGTTGTACAGCACATAGGTTTCTAACATTTAATGATGACCATTAGTGTCATGGGTAAGAGGACTCTTTATTTTCATAAGCAAAAGTTACCATTTTATTTCACACAATGACCTGGAATTAGAAAACGAAAAGGAAAGAATCAGTATTTCTCAAGCTGAAAGACCTGAAAAGAAAATTCAAGGCTCAAGTTGTGATACTGAAAGAATCTATGGGCAAAAAAACTGAATGACACAGGAAGCATCAAAATAAGATGGAAGGAATACAGAATGACAGTACCCAAAATAACTTAGCATGTGATCAAGAACCACTGATACTGAAGGAAGAAGTTCAAGCTTCACTGAAGGAATTGGAAGAAAAAAAAAAAAAAAGCTCTAGGCACTGATGGAATACTAATTCAGATGCTTCAACAAACAGATGCAAGGCTGGAAGCACTTGCTTGTAAGAAATGTGAAAGAGAACCACCTGGTTAATTGATAGGGAAAGTTCCATATTTGTACCTGTTCCTCCTAGAAAGGCAATCAAAGAGAATGCAGAAGTTACCAAATACTGTTATTTATATCACGTAATAGCCAAGTTTTGCTGATATAATTCCAAATTGGCCTCAGCCAAAACATTGTCAGGGAAATTCCAGAAGTTCATGCTAGATTTATAAGAAAACATGGATTAAGGGATATCATTGCTGATGTGAAATGGATCTTGACCCAAAGCAGAAAATACCAGAAAGATATTTATCTGTATTTTGTTACCTACTCAAAGGCATTTGGCTGTGTGGGTCATAACAAACTATGGATAGCACTAGGAAAAATGGAGCTTTCAGAATACATAGACCAAGAGGCAGTGAACAAGGGGATATTGTGTGTTTTAAAATTAGAAAAATGCACAACAGGGTTGTATCTTTCCACTTTTTTTCAGTATGTGTGATAAATAGATAATCTGAACTGTATGATGTCAGGGTATCAGGACTGGAGGAAAACTTATTAACAACTTATTAACAACCTGCAATGTGCAGATGACACAATCTTGCTTGCTCCAGGTGGATACAACTTGAAGCACTTACTGATGAAGTTCGAAGACTACAGTCTTCAATACGGACTACAACTTAGAATAATGAAGATAAGAATTTCACAACTGGTCCAATAAGCAACATCATCAAAGCTGTCAAGTATTTCATTCTACCTGGATCAACAATCAATGCCCAAGAAAGCAGCAGTGAAAAACTAAAATGACTTACCGCACTAGGAAAATCTACTTCAAAAGACTTCTTTAAAGTGTTAAAAAGCAAAACTGTAGCTTTGATGACCCAAACCATTGTCTTCTCAGTCACTTCATATGTATGCAGGAGCTGGACAATAAAAAAAAAAAGAATATTATCCATGAAGAGAGTGCTTCCTAGTTCAAGTAGATACATGAAAGTAAATGGGCCCCATCTGGAGACAAGATTAGAAGGCAGAAAAGGATAGGAGCTGGTTGAATGGACACAGGAAACCTCTGGTCAGAAAGGTAGTATCTGCTGTCACATTATAGGGATTGCAGCATTATAGGGATTGCAGCACATTATAGGAGTCACATAACAATAGTGCACAAATTTTGGTATGAGAAAATAATTTGAACTGTATATTTTTACCTAAAGAACAATAAATAAATAAGGAATATTGAAGAAGCACTGACACTATTTGAATTGTGGTGTTGGTGAAGAGTATTGAATACAGACTACTCCAAGAACCAACAAATTAATTTTGGAGGAAGTACAGTCAGATGCTCCTTAGAAGTGAGGATAGCAAGTTTATCTTGCTTACTTTGGACGAGTACTTAGGAAAGACCCTGCCCTAATGCCTTCTGATTGATAGCACCAGTATATGACAGAGTAGTATATGACAGAAAACCCTATAGGGTTTTCAAGGTTGTTCATTTGTACAAAATCAGGCTTCTACATCTTTCTCCTGTGGAATGGCTGTAGGGTGCTTTAACCACTGTGCCACCAGGACTCTTTAGGAAAGAAAAATTACTAGAAATGAATATTGTGCGTCTTTTGAATATCAACACACCATGACTTCTGTCACCTCTAGACCTTTTCTTTGCAGTCCCTCTGCCTGGAACTCTTTCCCTTCAGCTTTACCTATAATGCTAATAATGAGTTAGAATCAGTTCAACAGCAATGAGTTTGGTTTGGTTTCACCTGTATATTACAATTCTTCAAATTTCCACTTGTTTCTTCAAATTTCCAGTTTGTGTTATGTATACCATAATGTTATGTCTATCAGGAAGACTCTTCTCCTGTTGTTCACGTTATACCACCAGAAGCTGAATTGATGTATTAGTCTGCTATTACTTGAGGTCACAGTTTCTGATTATTTGGTCCTCAGTTGTATCCCAGTCCTTAGCACAGTGCTGAGCATATGGAGGCATTCAACAAATATATGATAAAAATGGATGAATGAATGATTGATTGGTTAGGCTAAGTAAGACACCAGCCTAAACTTAGGACAGGGTTCCAAGAGATGGGATGAGATAAGAGTCCATCCATTGTCATCCAAAATGGGAAAGTTTCAGAGTACAAGTCTGAGTCATGGCACTGGGTGACTTCAGCCAGGGTAACTAGATACCGATGATAGTAGAGAAAGTCAAACAGAGGATCATGAATGGAAAGCAAAACCAAGATTTAGTAATCAAGACAAGATGAAACTACAGTAGGTCAGGAATAGAAAAAAAGAACATTCATTCAAGACAATTTCTGTGAATGAGCATTGGAGTCCTTGCTTATGTTATCCAGAAAAATCCAGTTGCCATCAAGTTGATTCTGTTTAATGGCAGCCGTCTGTGTATCACAGCAGAACTATGCTTTTTAGTGGCTGATTTTTTAGAAGTAAATTTCTAGTCTTTTCTTCTACCACCTAGTCAATTCTGACTCATAGCAACCCTATAGAACAAAGTAGAACTGCCCCACAGAGTTTCCAAGGAACATCTGGTGGGTTTGAACTGCCAATCTGTTGGCTAGCAGATGTAGCGCTTAACCTACTACACCACCAGGGTTTCCACAAAAGTAGAAAGTCAAGCTATACAGGTGAAGCTAATCAATGCCAAACTTATGCACTAAACAATGCAATCTTATACCTAAAAACTAGTAGAGCAAAAACTTAAACACAATTTGATGGGTTATAGTTTAGTACTTTTCTCTAAAATATCATATTTTTAGCAACAGGATATTTCTTTCCTTCTATAAAGGACTTTATCACACTATTCAAATAAAAGGTGGTATTTTTTTAAAAAATGTAATGAGAAAAAAGTACTTAATGAGGCATACTGTATGTTAGGAAGAATTTGATGGTATTTTCAGTAGGGAAACATTTAAAACAGCTTCATGAACTTAATCAGATGAGAAAATCATTAACTTTTGCTTCCTTATTTGCATCAGAGTTCCATTAAAAATTATATTTCACTAAATATCTCTTTTCTTAATCACCAAGGTAGAATTTGAGTTTTATTTTTTAAAGATCTTTGTTGCAGAAGATGTTTACTTGCTCAACTCTCGTGAATGTCCAACTAGTTAATGAAAACCAATGGAATATTAATAAAAGTGAAGAAATTAATGACAGCTCAGTAGTTTAAGAGGTGATCGTTCCTGTGATTATGAGCCTGTTATCATTTAGAGGACAGTACAATTTCCTCTGAAATGGCAAATAAATATAAATTAAACATTAAATGTCTCTATTTTTTAAAAAAAGTAAAGAAGGCGTCTCTGTGCCTTTTATCAAGTAATTCCTTCAACCTGGAATATCTTTTCTCCCTTCACCGGGAAGATCTAAATTCATTCTTTGAGGGTGAGCTCAGACAGTCTCAGCCCCAGCCTGACAGTTCTAACCCCCACGGAAGGCCTGAGTTCCTTGTCGGACCTCTTATCAGGCTCTGTCCGTGTTTGCATAGCACATGCACACACAAACACAAACCTGTTGCTTTCTGGTTGACTCCAGTTCATGGAGACCTCATGTGTCTCACAGTAGAACTGTGCTCCAACAGTGGCTGATTTTTTAGAAGTAGATTACCAGGCCTTTCTCTTTCAAGGTGCCTCTGGGTAAACTAAACCTCCAACCTTTTGATCGGCAGCCTAGCTGATAACCATTTGTTCCACCCAAGGATTCTCATTTGTATCACTTATCAAATTGTCCTAGAGATAGGTGTATGTATTTTTTCTCCTTCATGAACTAAATCTTGAGCTACATCGCACTGGTCTTTAGTCCTCAGTTTGCAGCACAGAGCCATGTACAGTGAAAGCATGGAGTTCACTTGTGTTGAATAGAATGGACTCGTCTTCCTGCATTCTCTCTGATGCAAGGAGAAATTTATATAGCTTTGCTACTCATAAATATTATGCATGTACTAAATATTTCCTCAGTTGATGTAAAATAATACAAAAAGTTAGCCTATATTACTTTAACCGTGCAAACTTAGCGAAGTCTCTTAGATTCACTGTAAGTAGTCCTGGTAGTGCAATGATTAAGAACTCAGCTAATAACCGAAAGGTTGGTGTTCAAACCCAGCTGACTACCCTACAGGAGAGAGACCAGGCTATCTCTTCCTATGAAGATTACAGACTAGCAAACCCTATAGAACAGTTCCATTTTGTCACATGTGGTCACTGTGAGTTGAAATGGACTTAACAGCACAAACAGCCTCACTGCATAAAGTTCTAATGAGTAAAACAGTTAACTTTACTAGATAAATCATTTGGGAATTTTATGCTAGGTAAGATACGAATCAGAATTTATATAACAAGCTGGACTTGGCGACACAGAGTGACTGTATCTTGTGAGAATTTTATGGTTCTCTGCATCTATAGGATGTCATCCTGCTGACCTCTATCTGGAGGAAGGGGAGTGGATGGAGAGGAGAGGATAGGAGACTGTTGGGAGGATAGGACATGTATGGAGCATAGAAGAGGGGTGTGCTGTCACCGGGCAGGGAGAGCAGTGGGAGCTGCATATAGGTGAGCATGCGAATTTATATAGGAATGTACATTTTCATTCAATCATTATAAAAAAAAAAGAAGAACTTATATAACAAGCACATAAGGCATAAAAGCCCAAATAGGTAAACAGGGCCACTGAGTCTCTGCATGAAAGCTCAGAGAAGGAAAAATACGTACAACTATCAGAACTTAGAGCTGGGCTTCTTAAAGAGGAAGAAGAAAAAAATGTAGAGGAAATTTAGAGTTCTGCTTTTATAACTCTCCCTCTGGTGTGTACCATATGTATGTGTGCTTGTATATATATATATATTTAGACACACACACATATATATATGGTGTGTACCTCAATATAAATTACTGTAATTGTATAAAAATATTTACACAGTAATGTCCAGAACTCCAGAACTGATTGGTACATTAATTGAAAAGCTTTTATTTAGTGTCTACTAGGTAGGTACCCATCAACTTTGATGAGTACTATGAGGGACACAGGAATATACACATGAAAATTATGAGACATGATCATTTTTCAGTTGAAATAAACAAATATTATTCTTTTTCTAGATAACATGAAGCCAATATAAATAATTAAGGAGCATTTGGGAGACTGTGGTGGTATAGTGATTAAGTGCTTACAGCTGCTAACCAAAAGGTCAGCAGTTCAAATCCATCAGGCTTCTTGAAAACTCTGTGAGGAGGTTTTGCTCTATCCTATAGAGTCACTGTGAGTTAGAAATGACGTGATGGCAATGGGTTTTGTAATTCTGTGGAGGACCTTATATGGTATAAACAGCTCATGGTTGGCTATTACATAAAGGTTGTCAGTTGAAACCCAGCTAGTGGCACTATGGAGAAAAAACCTAGCAATCTGCTCCTATGGAGCAGTTCCGCTTGGTAGCACCTGGGTTAGCTGTTCAAATTGACAGTAATGAGTTTGGTTTGCTTAAAGAGCAGATGGTAATAGTAGTATTCCAGAGAGATTAATCTATCCTTCTGTCTGGTTAGAAAGAGTGGAAACACAACAGGAAACTAAAAGTTGTAAATGAGGAATGCCTGGAATCAGTTTATAGCTGAGTGTGTGAATGAGAGGGATCAGAAACCAAAAGAGATATCATAATTTCCTGAGAACACTGGATACCCCCATGCCTGGCATGTGATAGGCATCCCTCAAACACTTACTGAATAGATTAATGTGTTGCAAGGCAATGAGTCTAAAGCTCAGGTGAAGGAATTAATCTTGACCAGAGATAGTGATGTCTCTGTCACTGAGATGGAAAGAAAGCAGCACTGGAGAAGACAAAAAATGCTTTAGATGATGGGAAAAGCAGAAACTAGAGGGTGGTTTTATATGGTGATGTCTACATTCTCCATGGAGCAAGAAATAAGAACCTCTTCTAAAAATAAAGGCCAGCCAAGCCAAGTGCCGTCGAATCGGGTCCGATAAAGGCAGAGGAAAGAATATAAGAATGACCCACTTCTGGGTTAACTTTAGCTACTGCAGTGGCTATTCTCAAGTCTCTCATTTCAGAGTGCAAAATCCTTAGTTAATTTAAGTTATGTGAATTTAAATTATCTAAGCATAATAATTATATTATCTTTAGCAAGTTTTAAAAAACTGAAAAGGCAAATGTTTAAGTCATTTATACATTTATGTAATATGTTCATTTAATCATACATTTAGGTTTAAAATTTACAGTCGTAAATCACAATAGTTAATCACAATAGTATTGAAAAATATTGTTAACAAATCCTAAATATTTAGTAACTTGACATTACTGGGTGAGATGACTTGTGTAAAAATAGAGATTTTAAAATTGCATGCAGTAAATACATTTGATGAACCATTTTTACTTAATCCCTCAGGTCCGCAAATGGTGGAAGTCCAGAGTCAACAGTTTCAGGTCAACTCCAAGGATGGCAAGCCACTATTTACAGTTGATGATAAAGAAGTTGTCGTTGGTCCAGATAAACTTCGAGTAACTGGTATGTAATTACAACTGAGAGAAATAACTGCCCATAGAGTGGACCTCTGGAAAAGCAAAATGTACTTTGACCAAGTTTTCTCTGCAATCTTTCATGCCAGTAAGAAAACCCAATTTGAACTTGTGGACTTTCTTCATGACATTTCTTTTGAAATTCTTTGATATACTTCAGAAGAATGAAATCTCTCTCGTATATCTTTGTTTACTCATTTATTCTATCATATTGCTATCCTTTATGTCTTTCCAGTTTGTATAACACAAAAAATGATCAAATAGATTTCTATCACCTGTACAATTCAAATATCTCTTTTCCATGTGACTTTTGTAGAATTGTCTGCTTATGAGTTCCTTTTATCCCCGTTACATCAGGTTTTGGATTCTCTACATTTGGACAAAACCTTTCTTCCTTTGAATTAAAGGTGTAATAGGATTCTGGTAACCTGTTTAAAATAGTGCTTTAGGTGAAGGTTTACAGAGCAAATTAATTTCTCATTAAACATTTACTACACAACTGTCTTGTGATAACCCCACAGTGCGTCAACACTCTACTTTTCTCCACCCCAGGGTCACTGTTTCCATTCATGCCATTTTCCTATCCCTTCCTGCCTTCCTATCTTTGGCATGGGGCTGGTGTGTCCATTAGTCTCACATACGTGATTGAACTCTGAAGCATGTTACTCATGCATGTTATTGTTGGTCCTATTAAAAAAAATGTATTTTCTGTCATGTGAATTCTGATTCATAGTAACTCAATAGGACAGAGTAGAACTGCCTCATAGGGTTTCCAAGGAGTGGCTGGTGGATTCTAACTGCTGATCTTTTGATTAGCAGCCAATCACGTAACCAGTGTGCCATGAAGGCCACATTGGCCCTATAGAACTTTCAAATCTTTGGCTGAAGGTTGAACCTAAGGAGTGACTTCAGTACTGAGTTAAAAAAGATACCTGGGAGTCAGATTCGGAGTTTCACCAGTCTGTTAATCAGCAAGTCTGGTCTATCCTCCAACCCCAAATTTGAATTTTGTTCTACATTTTTCTCCAGTTCTCCAGTGCTATCCAGGACTCTGCATTGTGAACCCTGTAGTAGGCTCATTTCTAGGACTGAAAATAAAAAATGTTATGGAAGAAAAGGAAATTTCTGGAAAATAGTCCAAATTCGCTTGCCGAACTTCTATAAAGACTAATTCACACGAACAGTCAAACACTTGTCAAATCCGTTCTAGCATTTTCTATACCATTGTGAAAACCAACCTTAACTTTATTTTCTCCCTCAAATAAAAATAAAATGTTTCCTAATGTATGAAATCAGTGTTTTATATTATGGTTAATTCCTAGCAGAACAAACTTTAAAATCATAACCTCATCTTGAAGTACATCCTCAAGCAGCAGTTTCCCTGAATTTCTTATCAAAATAAAGAAATCGAAGTAAATAAAATTGGTTATTGCAAAAATAGACTGTTGTGTGGTTTTGAGGATATGGTTTTTAGAGTAAGACTCTGTTCCTACCTCAACAATTACTCGTTGTGTGACTTCAGACAAGTTCTTCAGTCTTTCCTAGCTGTTTCTACATTTCTAACAAGCTGCCAGGTGATGCTGATGCCACCCTCTGGGAACAGGCTTTGAGAATCCCTCCCTTGCCCCTCACTTTACCACAGGCAGTGGGAGAGAAGCATCTAGAAGTTCCCTCTAGCACACAGTTCAAGTTAACTGTGTTAAAGGTAGGTCATGTGCTTCTCTCTCATAATATGTCTTTGTGGAAGGCACGGATTTCTCCCAAACTTCCAAACTTCTCATCCCTGGCAACCCTTGTGGCATAGTAATTAAGGGCTATGTCTGCTAACCAAAAGGTTGATAGTTCAGATCTGCCAGGTGCACCTGGCAGATTTGATACTCTGTAGAGCAGTTCTACTCTGACCTACAGGGTTGCTATGAGTCACAATCGACTCAACGGCAATAGGTTTGGTTTTTTGTTTGTTTATTGGTTTCTCATCCCAAGGGAAGCTAACTATAACATCTCTGCCCCCATGTCTAATTATTATATTGCTTAAATATCTTTTCCCTCATCATCATATCATCACAGTAACTTGGAGATGTTGTTGCTAGGGCAACTGTAAACAGTATATGTACAAATTGTGCAGTTTTGACCCAAACATTAACTCACTCCTCTCAGTTTCCTAATACAGGTAGTCCCCGATTTATAACAGAGTTGTGCTCTGACCACTCCCTCATAAATCAGTTCTGATATAAGTTGTGGCATTTTATAATTCAAAATCCTTAGTCTGTAAAGGTTTAGGTAAACAGTTCTGTTGAGGAAATGGGACAGCTCAAGCTCACCACCACTAATGGGAAGTACAAAGTGCTTTGTCAAGGTCAGACAAGGAAGGTTTTTGTTTTTTTAGTTGTCCCTCATATGAAAATTTATAGAACAAACTGATTTCTCAATAAACAGTAGACATAAATTGTTTGATGACACGGGTTAACAGCCTTACAACAGATCAACATACTCCCTTCTCAACCTTGGGTTCCCTGTCGCTAGCCTTCCTGTCCCCGTCTGCCTTCCAGTCCTTGCTGCTGGGCTGCTGTGCCCCTTCAGTCTAGTTCTGTTTTGTGGGCCTGTCCGGTCATTGACTGAAGGGTGACCCTCAGGGGGTGAATTCATCACTAGCCTGAACAGGTGTCCAGGGGCCATATTCTGAGGGTTTCTCCAGTCCCTGTGAAGCAAGCAAGTTTATTCTTTCTTTTTGAGTTAGAATTTTGTTCTACATTTCTCCCCACTCTCTCCAGGACCCTCTGTTGTGATCCCTGTCAGAGAAGTCAGTGGTGGTAGCCGGGCACCATCTAGCTGTACTGGACTCAGTCTGATGGAGGCTATTGTAGATACGGCCTAGTAGTCCTTTGGACTGTTCTTTCCCTTGTATCCTTAGTTTTCTTCATTCTTCCTTGTTCCTAACAGGATGAAACCAGTGGAGTAGCCTCCATGATCACCCACAAACTTTTAAGACTCCAGGTGCCAAAGGAGAATGTACAACATTTTCTTTATAAACTATATTATACCCGTTGAGCTAGATATTTGCTGACATGGTTTCCATAGCCCTCAATCCAATAAGTCAGTCTCTCCAGGAGTTTGGATGTGTCTATGGAGCTTCTGTGACCTTGCTAGAGCCACATTATGCTATCTTCTCTAATACCGTATACTGTCTTACCCTTCGCCAAGCCGAGCCAAGTGCTATCGAGTTGGATCTGACTCATGGCGACCCTAAGGGCCAGGGTAGAACTGACCTCCGGAGTATTCAAGGAGCACCTGGTAGATTTGAACTGCTGACCCTTCACCAAAGTTATCACTTATCTATTGTCTATTTAATTTTTGTATCCCTATCCCTCCCTGTTTTAGTCAGCTGGTACTGCTGTTACAGGAATACCATGAGTGGATGGGTTTAGCAAAGCAAAGTAAAGTTTATTCTTAGCAAGTCCAGAAGGCTTCAAGTCTGAATTCAGGGTGTCCGCCCCAAGGGAATGCTTTCCCTCCTTGTCAGCTCTGGAAGAAGTTCCTTGTGTTGCATCAGTCTTTGGTCAGGGAGCATCTTGGTGCAGGAAACTCATATCTGAAGATTGCGTTCTCCTCCTAGTTCTGCTCTCTCGATGGTGTGAGGTTCCTGACTCTCTGCTTGCTTCCCTTTCCATTTATCTCTTGTAGGATAAAAAGTGGGATAAGCCACATTCCAGGGAAACTCCCTTTCAGTGGAGCAGAGAGGTGACCTTAGGAAGGGATTTACAGTCCCACCCTAATTGCTTTTAACATACAGGATAAGGAAATCATAAAATGGAGGACAATGATAAAATATGGGGAATCATGGCCCAGCCAGATGGCTACACACATTTTTGGAAGGACACAGTTCAATCTGTGTCACTCCCCTACCTCTTAACCATCAAAGGGTATTTCTTTTCGTATGTAAACATTTTCATGAGTTTTTACAGTAGTGGTCTCATACAATATTTGTCCTTTTGTGATTGACTCAACGTAATGCCCTCCAGTTTCCTCTGTGTTATGAGATGCTTCATAGATTCATCCCTGTTCATGCTGTTGCATAGTACTCCATTGGGTGTGTGTACTACGATTTTTATCCATTCATCAGTTGATGAGCACCTAGGTTTCCATCTTTTTGCTATTGTGAACAATGCTACAGTGAATGTGGGTGTGCATAGTCTATTAGTGTGGTGGCTCCTATTTCCCTAGGATATATTCCTAGAAGTGGTATGCTGTTGCATAGTACTCCATTGGGTGTGTGTACTGTGATTTTTATCCATTCATCAGTTGATGAGCACCTAGGTTTCCATCTTTTTGCTATTGTGAACAATGCTGCAGTGAATGTGGGTGTGCATAGTCTATTAGTGTGGTGGCTCCTATTTCCCTAGGATATATTCCTAGAAGTGGTATTGTTGGATCCTGTGGTATTTCTATTTTGAGCTTTCTAAGGAAGTGCCATATTCTTTTCCAAAATGGTTGTATCACTTTGCATTCCCACCACCAGTGCATAAGAGTCAAAGAAGGATTTTTATATACATTATTTATAGAACCAAGTGAAGAAAAAAAAAATTCTTCATGTCAGTTAATCTATTTCTGACACACATTTCCTGAGAACAATCTGTGCAAACATTTTTTCTGACAACAATCCCGACTTAATTCTTTCTAGAACATTCTTACTTAACTTTTTTTTTAATTTCTGAGCATGGTTAATTGGTTGACCTTTCTTTGCTTAACCAAAGTGGTATGGATTTAACCCATTGTTATAAGCCTGACTCGAATGCCTTAATTTTGAAACTTGGCTAGCACATTCCCCCTTTCTGATCAAATCCTCATTAGGGGGTACTGATCACCCATAGTGGAGTAAGTTTTCTTCCATTTGTTTTAGTCAAGGGTTTTGGGTGGTCGGGATCTTTTCTTCACCTAGTTAGGCTAATAGGTCTCATCTTCAGGGTGAGTTAACTTTGTCAGGCTTAGCGCAGCAGTGGAAGCCATATGGAAAAAGCTCTTCAAGGTGAGTTCACACAATAAAAGTCAAGGTGCAACACTCTGAGAGATTCTCTTCTGATGTTTCAATCCTGAAAGACTATCATGAGTCCATACAAACTATGTATGAACTTCCTCAAAATACATAACTCTTTGTATAGCACTGGAAATTCCCTTCTGGCTACGAGCATTAGATAAGTATTTTATGCTATGTTTAATCCTGCTTGCTGAAACAGAAGAAGACTTAAGGCACTTACTGATAAAGATCAAAGACTATAGCCTTTAGTATGGATTATATCTCAACATAAGAAAACAAAAATTTTGACGACTGGTATGGTAAGAAACATGATAAACGACATTGTCAAGGAATTCATTTTACTTGAATTCAGAATAACACCCATGGAAGCAGCAGTCAAGAAATGAAATCATACATTTCATTGGATAAAGCTGCAACAAAAAGACCTTCAAAATGAGTTGAAAGGCAAATATGTCAATTTGAAGACTGAGGTGCACTAGATCCAGGCTGTGATATTTTCAGTCACAGCACATGAATGTAAAAACTGAACAACAGATAAGAAAGACTGAGGAATTTATGCCTTTGAATTGTGGTGCTGGCAAAGGATATTGAATATACTGTGGACTTCCAAAAGAACAAATAACAGAGTGCTTTTTAGAAACAGGGATGCTGAGACTTTGTCTCATGTGCTCTGGACATGTTATCAGAGTGGACCAGTCCATGGAGATGGAAATCATGCTTAGTAAGGTGGAGGGTCAATGAAAAAGAGAAGACCCTTGGTGAGATGGACTGACACAGTGGCTATAACAGTGGGCTCAAATAGAGTGACAATTGTGAGGATGATGCAGCACTGGGCAGTGTTTCATTCTGTTTTATACAGTATCACTGTGAATCGGAAATGACTCAATAGCACCTAACAACAGAAACACCACAATAATAGTTACAGGATTTAAAATTATCTAGTTGGTATTATGGAGTGCAGCTGTGAACTAATGCTGCTGGGTAGCCAACTAAAGATGTCTAAGAAAGAGGAGTCAGGTATGAAAGATGCTGAATGAATCCAAGTAGGCTTTTGACATATTTTTCTAATATCTTGTTCTATTTCTCCTGTGGTGTTTATCCAAGCACCAAACCATAAACAAACTCATTGTAATCTAGTCAAGATACAGTCTAGATAAGAAACATCATGATAATTGGAGACGATATTGGCACTGTTAGTTGGTTGCCTCTTCCCTCATAGTGACTCTAGAGAACAGAGGCTTCTCACTTTCCTGTATCTATGTGAGTCACGAGGCATACTCTTCACCAGTATCATTTTATGTCTTATAGTCTGATCTTTGTCTGAAGAATTGGCTTTGGGAATGGTTTTAGTTCTGGGCTAACAAAGTCTAAGGGCCATGTCTTCCAGAGACCCTCTAGTCTGTCAGACTGTCAAGTCTGGTCTTTTTAGTAGAGCTCAATTTCTTTTCTCTTTTCTTTCTTTTTTTTTTTTTTTGGCAAGAATTGACCTCTTAACATCTTAGTGAGGTTCATTGTGAGTTAGAATCGACTTGATGGCAGTAGGTTTTTTTTTTTTTATTATAATGATTAAGTGAAAGTTTGTAATGCAAACTAATGTTGCATGCTTGCCTATCTGCGGCTCCATCTGCTCTCCTCACCCTGTGAGAGCGCACTCCTCCTTTTCACTTTTTGCTTCTAGTATCCTCTTAATAAACACCTGTTCCTTCCTCCCCACCCTCTCCTGTCCCATCTAGAAAGAAACCAGCAGGACAGCCTCCTATAAATGTATAAAGCCATAAAGTACATATACCACATGCTAGAGCTCAAATTCTGTACCTCATTTTTTGGTCTTTATTTATTTGTGGCTTTGTTTCCTTAACATTTTTTACCGTGCTTAAGTGAAAGTTAACAATTTGAGTCAGTTTCTCATACAAAAACTTGCACACACTTTGTTATGTGGCCCTCGCTGCTCTCTCCACACTGTGACAGCACACTCCTCACCTCCCATGTCCATTCAACCAGCTCCTGTCACCTTCTGTCTTTTCAACTTGCCTCAGGACATGAGCTGCCTAGTCTCCGGTAACTACTTAGGCTAAAAAGCGCTCTTCACCAGTATCATTTTATGTCTTATAGTCCACTTCAATCTTTGTCTGAGGAGGTGGCTTCTCAGTGGTTTCATTTCTGGCCTCACAGCAGCTCCAGGGACAATGCCTTTTGATAATCTTCCAGTCTGTGAGACCATCAAGTCTGGTATTTTCGCTAGACTTTGAGTTCTGTGTCCCCCATTTCTCACATTCCACCAGGGACCCTTTCTTGAGTTCCTTCTAAAGACAGTCATTGGTGGTAGCTGGGCCAAGTCTCTTTTTTCCTATCTCATGTTGACATAGTCTGTAGTTTTTGTGGCCTTTTCTGTCTCCTCGGCTCACATTTTTCTTATGTCTTTATTGTTCTTTGTTCCCGTTTGCTCCAGGGGGGTCGACACCAGTCGATGCTTCTTAGATGGACACTTGCTGGCTTTTAAGTCACCAGATGCTGTTTACCAAAGTGGATGCAGAACATTTTCTTTCATTCTTTTTTTCTTTTCTGCTTGAGCACCTTTTAAAATTATTATTTAAATATTTTTTTATTATAATTGAGGAATAATATACAATCCCATATAAATTTGCATCCTGCCAATGAGCGACTCCCATTGCTCTCCCTGCCCAGTGACATCACGCTCCTCTTCTCCGTTCTGTACATGTCATATCCTCCTAACAATCTCCTATCACCTCTTCTCCACCCTTGCCCCCAAGCCCAGTGAGAGAACCATAAAGTGCACACATGATATGGTTGCTCTGTGTCACCAAGTCCAATCCATTTCTGTCTGAAGAGTTGACTTTCATTATGATTTATGGACAGGAACAGCATCACGGCCAGAGGCCATGCACCCAGGGGAACCCGGAGGCCCCTGGACCATTAATTGCTGTCTTTTAGTGGAGGTCTCAAGGTGCATCCATTTTTATATTCGTGTTGCCTGTGAGACTCAACCTTGTGAGCCCCGTCATGGCTATCACTGGCAGTAGTCAGGCACAATCTCGTTCTTCCAGTCACATGTGGACATAGTCACCCACTCACGTGGGTCTCTCTGTCTTCTGGGTTCCCCTTGCCCCATGTTGTTTTGGACCTTGGAGGTCATCTATTCCTGCTGAGTTGGGGCCATTTGATGTACCTCAGATGGCAGCTTCCTGGCTTTTAAGACCCCAGACTCCACTCACCAATTTCGGGTGCAGAAGACTCTCTTAGCAAAATGCTAGTTGTGCCAGTTGGCCTTGATTTCCCCCGAGAGCATGCTCCCTGGCCCCCTGCCACAGGTACTCCGTCCTTGCAATATTGTGTTAAGATGGGAAGAGTAATCATGTTGTGTTGAAGTCCAGCTAAAATTGATCTTATTTCTAACGTGTGCTGTCACTGATTTCACCCAATCAAGTTTCTGTCAACTATCTAATCTATACCTCACCCTCTCTCTCCCTCCCTCCCCACCACTGCAGCCATCAAAGAGTCTTTTCTGCTGTGCATCAGTCTGTTTTTAAGTTCTTATCGTAGGGGTCTCATACAATACTTTTCCTTTTGTCACTGACTGCTTTCTCTCAACATAATGTCCTCCAATTGAAACCAGGTTATATTTCTTAAAATCATCATTGTTCTTTATCATTGCATAGTGTTCCATTGAGTATATATACCATGGTTTACCTATCCATTCCTCTGTTGTTCGGCATCTGGGTTGGTTCCATCTTTTTGTTGTTGTGGACTGTGCTGCAGTAAACATTCATGTGCATGTATCTGTTCATGTGAATGTCCTTGCTTCTGCAGGATATAGTCCAAGCAGTGAAATTACTGGGTCAAATGATATATCTATATCCATCTTTTTAAGGAAGTGCCAGATTGCTTTCCAAAGAACTTGAACAATTTTGCAATCCCATTAACAGTGTAGGAGCATTCCAATTTCCCCACAGCCTCTCCAGCATTTGTTGTTTTGTGTTTTTTGGTCATGGCCAAACATGTTGGGGTGAGATGGTATCTCACTGTAGTTTTGATTTGAATTTCTTTAATAACTAAAGATCATGAACATGTCCGCGTGTGTTTTTTTGGCTGCCTGGGTCACCTCTTTAGAGAAGTGTCTGTCCATCTCCTTTGCCCGTCCCTTAATTGGATGATTTATCTTTTTCTTATTGATATTTTGTAGTACCTTATAAATTATGAAGATAATATATTGGTCTGACATACAGTTGCCAAATATTTTTTCTCATTCTGTAGGTGGTCTTTTAATTATGTTGATAAAGTCTTTCGATGAGCAAAAGTGTTTGGTTCTTAGTAGTTCCTGTTTATTATCTCTTTTGTTGATTGTGGTTTATTTGTGAGATTTTGAAGTCTGTCTACATTGTGTATTAAAACTTCCATTGTTGATCCTAATTTTTCTTGAATAAGTGTTATCATTTTAGATTTGATATTTAGGTCTTTTATCCAGTTTGAGTTAGTTGTATAAGGTGTGAGATATGGGTCTTGTTTCAATTTATGGCAGATGGATATCCAATTTTGTCAGCACCATTTGTTGAAGAAGTTGCTTTCACCCCAGTTTAATGTCTTACGGCCTTTATCGAATATCAACTGTTTATAGGAGGATGGTGTCATCTCTGGGGTCTTAATTCTGTTCCATTGATCTACCTATCTCTTTTTGTACCAATACCAGGCTGTTTTGACCACCGTGGCAGTGTAGTAGTTTCTAAAGTTGGGTAGTGAGAGACTTCCCAGTGTGTTCTTTTTCTTCAGAAGTGCTTTGCATATCTGGGGCTTCTTCCCTTTCCAAACAAAGGTGGTAACTTGTTTCTCCATCTCATTAAAAAATGTCACAGGAATTTGCATTGGGATTACATTATATAAGTAAATTGCTTTGGGTAAAACAGACATTTTGACAATGTTAAGTCTTTCTATCCATGAGCAAAGTAGTTTTCTCCATTTATGTAAGTCTCTCTTAGTTTCTTGTAGTAAGGGCTTGTAGTTCTCTTTGTAAAGATATGTTATTTCTCTGGTTAGATTTATTCCTAGGTATTTTATCTTATCAGGGCCTATAGTAAATGGTATTGATTTGGTGATTTCTTCCTTAATAATCTCATTGTTGGTATAAAGGAATCCTACTGAATTACTTATGTTTATCTTGTATTCTGAGACTTTGCCGAACTCTGTCAGTTTGAGTAGTTGCCTTATAGATTCTTTGGGATTCTCTGTGTATACAATCGTATCATCAGCAAATAGGGAGATTTTTACTTCCCCTTTGTCAATGCAGATGCCCTTTATTTCTTGGTCTTGTCTAATTGCTCTGGCTAGAGCTTCTAGGACAATGTTGAATAGGAGAGGTGAGAGTGGGCGTCCTTGTCTAGTTCCTGTTCTCAAGGGAAACTGTTTCAGTCTCTCGACATTCAGGATGACACAGGCAGTTGGCTTTGTATAAATAGCCCTGATAGCATTGAGGAATTGGCTGTCTCTTCCTATTTTGCTGAGCGTTTTTAGCATGAATGGGTGTTGGACTTTAGCAAGTATCTTTTTGCATCAATAGACAAGATCAGGTGATTCTTGTCTTTTATGCTATTTATGTGGTTGATCACATTAATTGTTTTTCTGATGTTGAACCAGCCTTGCATCTCTGGTATGAATTCAACTTGGTCATAATGAATTATTTTTTTGATATGTTGTTATATTCTATTGGCAAGGATTTTGTCGAAGACTTTTGCGTCTAGATTCATAAGTGATATTGGTCTGTAGTTCTCCTTTTTGGTTGGGTCTTTCCCTGACTTTGGTACCAGGGTTATGCTGGCTTCATAGAATGAATTTGGGTGTATTCCATCCCTTTCTATGCTGTGAAATAGTCTTAGTAGTAATGGAGATAACTCTTCTCTAAAAGCTTCATCAAATTCTGCGGTGAAGCCTTCTAGGCCCAGGATTTTTTTGGTTGGTAGTTTTGGGATGACTTTTTCAATCTCTTCCTTTGTGGTGGCTTTATTAAGTTGTTCTGCTTCACCTAATAATTTTAGTAGGTGATATGAATCTAAGAATTTGTCCATTTCCTCTAGGTTTTCAAATTTGTTGTAGTCTTTCATAGTATTCTGTTATGATATTTTGGATTTCTGATGGACTGTTGAGACAGCTCCCCTCTCATTTCTTATTTGGGTTGTTTCCTTTCTGGTTTTCTTTAGTAAGTTTAGCCAATGGTTTGTCAATTTTGTTGATCTTTTAAAAAAAAAAAAAGCTTTTGGTCGTTTCAATTTTTCTTCTATTCTCTAATTTATTTAGTTCCGTGCTTATCTTTAGGATCTATTTTCTTCTAGTCCCTGAGGGGTTCCTCTGTTGCTCTCTCTCTACTTAGTCAAGCTGTAGGGTTAGATCTTTGGTGTAGGTTCTTCCTTGCTTCTGGATATATGCACTTATGGAGATAAATTGACCTCTGAGCAATGCTTTGGCTGTATCCTATAGGTTCTTATAGGAAGTGTTTTCATTCTCGTTGGAATCCATAAATTTCTTTATTTCATCCTTGATTTCTTCTATTACTCATGGCTTTTTGAGCAAAAGATTGTTCAGTTTCTATGAGTTCCACTTTCTATCTATGTTTTGCTGCTGTTGATTTTGACTTGAATGGCTTTGTGGTCTGAGAAGATGCTTTGCAATAATTCAATGATATGGATTTTCTTTAGATTTGCTTTATGTCCTAACACATGGTCTATTCTGGAAAATGTTCGCATATGCACTGGAAAAGAGGGTGTAGTTATCTGCTGATGGATAGAAAGTTCTGTATATATTCATGAGGTCTAGTTGGTTAATTGTGGCAATAAGATCTTCTGTGTCTTTGCTGAGCTTTTCTCTAGACAATCTGTCCAGTATTGAAAGTGGAGTGTTGAAGCCTCCCACTATTGTTCTAGAGTTGTCTGTCTCATTTCTGAGTGTAGTCAGTGTTTCTTTGATGTATTTAAATGCTGTAGTTTTGGGTGGATAAATATTTAATATTGTTAAGTCCTGTTTGTGTATTGAAACTTTCAGTAATAAGTAGTGTCCATCCTTGCCTACGATGGTGGATTTTACATTAAAATCTGTTTTCTCTGAGATTAGTATTGCCACACCTGCTCTTCTTTGTGTATTGTTAAATTGATATATATATTCTTCTATCCTTTAATTTTCAGTTTGTTCATATCTTTAAGTCAAAGGTGAGTTTCTTGTAGGTAGCATGTGGATGGGTAGTGTCTTTTGATCTGAGATGCTACTTGTTGTCTCTTTATAGGAGCATTCAGTCCATTCACATTCAGTGTAATTATTGATAAGTATGTGTTTAGTGCTGTCATTGTGATATGTTTATTTTTGTGTTGAAGTTTTCTCTGTTATTCTGTTCTGGGACATTCTTCTTTATGAGTTGATTTTTAACCTTTTTCAGGGTTGGTTTCGTGGTTGTTGAGACTTCTGTATTGCATTTCTTGATTTGATATGTTGCATCTTTATTGTGCTTTGAAGCTGCCCCTGTGATTCCCCCTTAAAAGTCTATGTTTAAACCCAATTTTAACTACTAGAAGTCTGATTAGCTTCCTCTCCATCTGGCAGGACTGTAACAACTGTAGCACATCCCTCTTTTTAATATGATGACATCATAATTTTCATGATATGATCACTGGATCACTTCTTTTAATTTCACAGCTTTGATTGAGTTTGGAGCCTCCCCTAACTGAGTACATTTCTTCATGATGTGTCCTGTATTTCCTCCTAAAATATAAAATTAGTAGTTTTGTTTTTCTAAGTCGAGAGCTTCTTTCAGCATTTCTTGTAGCTTTGGTTTGGTTTTTACAAAGTCCCTGAGTTTCTGTTTATCTGTGATTGTTTGGATTTCATTTTCATATTTGAAAGACAGTTCTGCAGGATATGTCATTCTTGGTTGGAAGTTCTCCTTCAAGGCTTTGAATGTGTCATCCCATTGTCTCCATGTCAGCATGGTTTCTGTTGAGAAATCAGACGAAATTCTACAGGGTTTCCTGCTGAATGTTAGCTTTGATTTGAGTCTTGCTGCCTTTTAGAGTTTCTGCTATGTTTCATTTTGTTAAGCTTGATTATAATATGTCTTGGAGTCCTTCTTTTGAGATCTATATTGAGTGGCATTCCATATCCATCTTGGGTATCTATATTATCTTCTTTCATAATTTCTGGGAAGTTTTCTGTCAGAAGCTCAGCACAATACTTTCTGTGTTCTCAGATGTCCCACCCTGTTCAGGAACTCCAATTAATCATAGATTGTTCCTCATCATAGAGTCCCACATGCTTCTCAATATGAATATGAATCTAAGAATTGTCCATTTTTATGCATTTTCTTGTTTCTTCTCTCTGATTTCTCCTCATAGATGCTGGAGTCAGTAGCCATGTCTTCCAATTCAGAAAGTATGTTTTCGATTTGTTCAATTGTGTTTCCTTGGCTTTGAACTGAATTTTCTATCTCTTTGATTTTGTTATTGATCTCTTGGATCAGAGTACCAGTGTTCCATCAGATCAAACAGCTTGCTTAATTTTTCATTATGCCCTGCTGCATTTTGTGTCAAGTCTAGGAGGGCTCTATGTATAATCCTTTTGTACTCGTCCTCCAATAGTTTCAGAAAGCCTTCTTCACTTGGGAAGTTCTTTCGATCTTTCTTTTGTGGGCCTTCTGAAGCCATAGGTGAATTCTTCCTAATGTTGTGGTCCAAAGTTTGTTGCTTTGGGGGCATCTGGATGTTGTTTTGTTTCTCCGGTGTTACTTTAATGAGATCTATCTGAAAAAGAAGTTGATCACTTCTATGTACTCTAGTGATTTGACTCACTGGAATCTCTGGGATACCAGGCTCTACTTCCTGATTTGCTAAGACACAGCCCCACTTGTAGAGTCACTTGTGAGCTGTCAGCTGACTCTATCATGTGAGACAATAAAGGCTGGAAGAGAAGCCATCTGGCTGCACTGCAGTTATTTCTCTGTTGAAAGGTATCTGACTTTCAGATGTGCAAGTCCCTCTACTCAGTTAGCAAAGTAAGCACCTCTATAGCAAAGACTGCTTTATTGCCAGAAAAACACTCTCCAGGCAGGCACTGCCTCCCAGCCTGGGCATTAGGTCCAGCTGAGGCCTCTGTATAGGAAACTCCACATCTCAGTGAATCAAGATGGCATTCCCTACAAGCCCTCCCACCTCCTAGTCCTCTCAGAAAAGTCTATTCAGTGGCAAAGATTCAGAGATTTGTGAGAGAGAGGCCAAAGGTGCCAAGTTGCACAGATTCCAAGGCCACACTCTCAAAATGTGGCAACTGCCCTCGCTGATCTCATCAGCAGTAAGTCTGAGCCTTGCTGCCAGTCATCTCAGCCCCTCCTGCTGGCTAAGACAGATTAAAAATAAAAGTTAAAATGGCAGTTTACCTTCAGTTCACACCAGCCAGGGCTCAACAAGGGCAGGGTCAGTGAAAAAGAAGAAGTTTCATGCTTAGTGGTATGTAAAACAAATAGACAGCCCTATGTCGTGTCCTAGGTGTCGTGTCACTAGGTCATGTCACTAGGTGTCCAGAAGGCTCTGTTTAATTATCAGTTCAGTTCAGGCCTTGGTTTCCAGAGGGATTTAGGGAGACCTGTGTTTAGTCTGCCATCTTAACTCTGCCTCATGGAACATTTTCTTAATAAACTTTGTTATGCTGGTTAACCTAGATGTCCCCTGAAACCATGGTACCCAGACCTTCACCCCTACTACATTGTCCTTCAAAGTGTTTGGTTGTATTGAGAAAACTTCTTACCATATGTTTTAGTCCAGTTGCACTGTCTTCTCCTGTGTTCTGTGTTCTCTTTCCCTTCCTCTGAAATAACTTGTCTACTGTCTAGTTAGTGAATACCCCTCTTATTCCCTCCCCACCCTGGTAACCATCAAAAAATGTTTTCTTCTGTGTTTAAACCTTTCCTTGAGTTCTTATTATAGTGGTCTCATCATTTTGTGATTGACTAATTTCACTCAGCATGATGCCTTTCAGATTTCTCCATGTTATATTACACAAGTTCATCATTGTTCTTTATTAGTGTATAATATTCCACTGTGTGAATATACCATAACTTGTTTATACACTTATCCACTGATGGGCACTGAGGTTGTTTCCATCTTCTTGCTGTGGTACAACAGTTAAACAGTGCTCAACAGTGCTAGCCTGGTGTGCATACAAGGTCCAACAATTAAATCTGTGAAGTTAATGGTTCTAAGTGCTACATACCTCATTGCTGAATATCACTATGGTCACTTTTGAAGTATTCCCCTTGGGAAGCTGTGCACTGATGCCAGTACCTAGTCCGCCCTTCAAAGCAATTTTGGAACACTTTCTGGAATGGTCATTGTGCATGGTTGCAAGTTTGCAAACTTATTTTTATAGTTGTCTGTGAGGAAGTTTTAGCCAGTTAACAAATAATTTGAGAACAGGAATGAGATAAGGAAGCCCTTTTGCAGCACTTTTACTCAACATTGTGCTGGAGAGTCTAGCCAGACCAGTTAGGTTAGAAAAGAAATAAAGGGCATCCAGATTGGTAAGGAAGAAATAAAAGTATCTTTATTTGCAGATGATATGATTTTATACACAGAAAATCCTAAAGGATCCACAAAACAAAGTATATGAACTAATAGAGTTCAGCAAGTATCAGGTTACAAGATAAACATACAGAAATCAGTTGGATTTCTCTACTGCAACAAAGAGAACATAGAAGAAATCATAGAATTAATACCATTTACAGTAGCATAGCCCATAAGACCATAAAATACTTAAGCATAAATCTAACCAGAGATGTAAAATACCTATCAAAGTAAACTACAAGACACCAAACTGCATGAAACCAAAGAAAACATACATAAGTGGAGAAGTATTCTTTGGTCATGGATCAGGAAGACTCAACACTGTGAGAATGTCTGTTGTACCCAAAACAATTAAATAGATACAATGCAATCCTGATGCAAATTCCAATGAGATTTTCTGATGACATCGTGTCCTGGTCATCTGGTATTGCTCTAACAGAAATACCAAGAGTGAATGGCTTTAAAAAGAGAAATTTTGTTTTGTCACATTCCAGTAGGCAAAACAAATTCAGGGTGTCTTTGCTGATCTGAAGGAAGGTCCTAGTAATCAGTCTTCCCCTGGACTGGAAGCTTCTGAGGCACAAGGACCACTGTCTTTTCCAAAGGATGCACTCAGCTTCCAGCACAGTTTCTTAGTGGTATGTAGTCCCCAAATCTCTCTGTTAGCTACTTTCTTTTATATCTCAAGAGAGTGCCTCGAGACACAAAACAATCTTATGCATTAAGTTGTGCCACACCAATTCAACTGCCATCCATTTACCCTCATTATTTTATTTTATAAAATTCTTTCATCTGTTTTTTCCCTCAAATATGTTGGTGTTAAGTGCCTTATCTCCATTCTCACTGTTTCTGACTTCCACTGCCTCAGTTCTGCTCCTATGACTTTCTATTGAGTTGTCTAATTCTGAAATTTTATAGTCATTCTTGAGTATTTCTGTTTGGTATCTGTCTACAGATTCTTGCAGCCTGTTAAATTTGTTATTATGCTGTTCTCTAATTTTCTTAAATTCCTTTATCACTTTTTGTACATGTTCCTTTGCCTGTTTTGCATTATGCCTAATCTACTTCCTAATCTCTTAAAAAGTTCTATATATTAATCTTTTGTATTCTACATCTGGTAATGCCAGGAAATCCTCTTCATGTAGAAAATTTCTTGATTCTTTGTTTTGGGAACTTTCTGAAGCCACCATCGTCTGACTGTTTACATGATTTAATATTGACTGTTGGCTTGGAGCCATAAATAAGTTATTATATTTACTTGTTTTTGCTTGTTGTGCCTTAGCTATGTGTTTTATTTTGATATGTCCAAATAGGCTGGTCATGAAGCTAGTTTGATTACTGGGGCCTTTTGAGATCTAACATCCTATCACCAGGTGGTTAGATCTGTTACAACATATGTGAGCCCAGGAGTCTGTTTACTTTTGTGGTACAGATTCAGCTCAGGTGTCCAAGCAATTGGTCACCAAGTGTATGGGGTGCAGGCCCTCACCTACAATCCTAAATGGGCAGCAGTGATTAGTGAAGACATGCGTACCTGGCTGCAGTAGGCGATCCCATGCTGAGTAAGGCAGGAGGTTGACAGCTGCCCCTGAGGGTCTGTAAGGAAAGCTTTTCCCTGTTCTCTACAATGTGTAGATGGGTGAATTTTGCCACCAGACTATTGGTGCCCGGTGCTGTTGTCTGTAAAGATGAGGAGGTACCACTTATTTGTGGACCTCTGTCATGGGTGGCTAAATAGCATGGATGAAATCACCAATCCTCAGGTCCCTGATGTGCATAGGTGAGGACCCTGCTTGATAGGCAGAGTGGTGTCCAATGTCACAAATCTACCTCTCCACCAAAGAGTCAAGGTTGGACTTCATATATTTACCCTGCTAATGAGGACCTGCTCTGTTGAAATAGGCCCATTCTGGTCTATGCAGGGGTGAAAGGCATTCGGAGGCTGTGGACCTCATATGCCTGTGCCTAGATGGAGGGTCTTTTACTGCCCTGTCATCCCAGCTTGCAGGAGCTGGCACATGATTTTTTTCCCTTGTCAATTTGTTTCCTCTCCAAGGCCAGGAGAAGAGCTCCAGGTACGTGATGGGTGCTACTTCTGGTCCAGGGGATACTTCAGTCTCTGAAACCAGGTCAGACCCAGGGCACAATGGGCAGGAGGCATATAAATGTGAGAAAGGATTTTTTCCAAAGGGGTATTTTTGATCTATGCATTACAATAATGCAGAGAATGAGTGTAAGTTACTTATCTTTTGCCAACCAAGTACCACTTTTCACTGATTCTGGAGGTCTGAGGGACTCTCCACCATGCAGTCTCTCCTGATGCAGAAAAGACATCCCAAATGCCACATTTGTACCAGCAGATTTACCTGTGGGGTGTTACTTCCCACTGAACAAGGTCTGGCAACTCCTTGCTGCTTCTGAAGCATTGTTTCCTTTCTCTGCTGTATTTCCTCAAGTTTGTTTTTGATGTTCAGGGCTTCTAGATTTGTCCTATATAATTGATTCACTTGTTTTGGGGGGGTCTTTATTGTAAGAGGGACCACAGGAAGCATCTGACTACTCTGCCATCTTGTCCAGTCCTCTTGAAGAAATATTATAATCTAATTCAGTAACACTATCCGGAGGTAGGAAATTACTAAATCTACATAACCCTATCTCTTTAAAGGATTCTTTAGAAAAGAAATTTTATGATAATTCTATCTTTTTAAAGCCTTGTTATAAACAATTCATCATTCTCAGTCCATTTTTCAAAGTATACTAATTTATATTAGAGTTTCTCAGAGTAGGTACTAAAAGCCCAAATCACAAAACAGATGTAAAAAGCAGCTTCCATTGTAAGAGAGAAGAACTAAGATGACAGCTTCATGAAAAACTGTAACGCTAACCATGACCTCTAATTTGATCAAAGAAAGAAACTCAGACAGAACACTTTAGACTAGAGGCAAGATCCCAGAACAAAATAAAACAGGGAAACTGCATAGACACACTGGGCCATAGGGCCAGTTCTAAAACTAGGTTTATGCTATACTATACAACACAAGCAGTTCATTTTCTTAAAACATATACAATTCTCTGGTAAGATTAACCAAATTCAGAAGAAAAGAACAGGCCTTAAATAAACTCATTAATTTGGCAGAGTTTCAAATGGAGGGATCAAACTCTTTGACAAAACCTAAATGTTAAACTGAAGTTCTCTAGTGGAAAAAAAGACAACACAAATGGGAACTTATTTCCCTGAAATGATCATTGAAATGTTAAATAATTTCAAGAATTTTCATCTTACTGTGTTTTTGAACATAAACCCTAGACCAACATCCCTGTAGAGGGAAATCCAGTCTCATCTGTCAAGCATCTCAAGAATAGGTTAAAAATCTGGTCTTCCAGGGTCAAATAAAATTCTTAGGAGGGAGTCTGTTGTGGCTTTTGCTAGTGTTTTGTTGCACAATGTGTTTTCATTGCATGATATTTTTCTTGTGGCATCCTATTGCTTTGGTCCATCTCATATCCTGGCGTATCATTTCACAGGGGTCTTCCTGTTGGTGGTGAGTGCTAGAATTTTTTTGAGGTGCTTGAACCTGTGCCCCAGTTTTTGCAACTTAAAAATTCTGTGAGTTGTTTATAACCACTCTACTAAATCCAAACTCATTATTTTTGAACTTTATTCATTCTGCCACAAAGAGACTTATTTTCTTAAATATACTGACCCATAACCCCATAACCTATTGGCACTGAGTGCATTCCAACTCATAGTGACCCTATAGGACAGAGCAGAGCTGCCCCAAAGGTTTCCAAGGAGTGATTGGTGGATTCAAACTGCCAATCTTTTGGTTAGCAGTCAAGCTCTTAACCACTGTGCCACCAGAGCTCCTTAAATATACTAGTTTCTCTAACTGAAGGGTACACTAATGTAACTACTGATTTTTAAAATGTCCTTGGTATCTTTTGGAAGCTCATTATTACCAATCAAAATAGGCATCCTATCAAGATTATTTAATTGGGAAGTCTCTTTTTCAGTTTACTGTGCAGAAAACTAAAAGTGCAGAAGACCCTTAGAGCAGCCACTGATTTTCCAAGCTGTCTCTGTTAAGGTTATGACAGGCAAACAAAAATGCACGAGTTAAAGGACTAAAATGTTTGTTTGTGTAGTAGGCAGGAGTCTAGAAGGCAGCTCAGAGCTGCCTCTAGAGTTTCCCCTGCTTCTAGCACACAAAGTATACTTGTAAGTACAAAAACAGATTTAACAATAAAACTCAAGAGCTACTGATGCAAGAAAGTGGAGCTCATATTTGAGAGGTTATTTACCTTAGAACAGCTCCTGAGTCTTTGTGGAAATGGAGAATACAAATAGCTCAGCTGGTACCTGAGTCCAAGTCCTCAAAGCCTCTGGGGTCATGAAAGATATTGCACCTTCAAAATTCTGCTTCTAACATCAGAAATGTTGCACTGTAACTCAAAATGCTTTCTCTGTAAAGATTTAAGAAGAGGTATTTTGACAAAATGGGACAGCTTGAACTGGGCACTGCTGAGGGAAGCACAAAGTGATCTGCTGAGATCAAGCAAGGAAGGGTTTTATATAGATTCTTTGAAGAACCAAGAGAAGAAAAAAATTCTTCATTTAATCTGTTCTGACACATATTTCCTAAGAACAGGCTATGCAAACATTTTTTTCTGAAAACCATCTTGACATATTTCTTTCCAGACATTCTTAACTTTTTTTTCTGAAAACTGTTCATGGTATTTGGTTACCCCTCCCCTGCTCACCCAGAAGTGGGATGGATTTAACCCTTTATTGTAAGCCCAGCCTGAACACTTCAATTTTAAAACTGTGCCAGCACAATCAAATATTTCAGTATTTTTTTTATGTTCCATTATTTTCACCTTTTATTATTAGTGTCTTTGTAAGTAATAACATAGAACACCTGCAAGTAAACATCTGAGAATGATAATATAAGCAAATTACATGCTACTACATTGTATGTAGTACATATTTAATGATAAAATTTCCAAAAAACTATTGCAACTTGTATCAAGTCAGGGAATTTCAGTATGTGCTTGGCTTCCCAGAATCTTTTGACTAATGAAAAGATAAGACATTCCTCATTGTTTTCTGTCCTTGTTTTGTTATTCTATCCAAGATCTGACATACTCTCTGCATTATCTGACTCAGGGATTCTCGGCCTCAGGACTTTTGACATTTCTGGATGAGTTGTTCTTTGCCATGGGGGCTATCCATTGTACACTGAAGGAAATTTGGCAGCATTCCTGGCCTCTACACACTAGATTCCAGTAGCAACTCACCTCCCACTCCTGAGATATGACAACCAAAACTGCCTCAAGACATTGACAAAATCCTCTGGGAAAAAAATTGTGAGATCTTAGAACCCAAGTGGGTTTCTCTGGACTGTTGACCTGAAGAATTTTGAACTCATCAATGGATGTTATTGACAGTCTGTCATGGATTGAATTGTGTTCCCCGAAAACTGTATGTGGCAGTTTGGCTGGGCCATGACTCCTCGTTTTGTGTGATGATCTTTTATGTTATAAACTGTGCCCCTATGATGTCGATGGGTGAAGGCAGGTAGCAGTTGTGTTGATGGGCACGAACTCAGTACGTGGAATTGTGTTGTGCCTTGGGGCAGCCTCTTGAGATACAAAGGAAAGGGAGATTTAGAGACCTGATATCACCCAGAAAGCAGTGCTGGGAGCAAAGCACATCCCTTGGAAAGGACCTCGGGGTCCCTGTGCTTCAGAACACTGGGTCCCTTCCAGTCAAGGGGAAGATGGACAACAAGGACTTCCCTCCAGAGCCAACACAGAAAGCCTTCCCCTGGAGCTGACACACTAATTTGGACTTTTAACCTATTGGACTGTGACAAAATAAATTTCTCTTTCTAAAGCCATGCAGTTGTGATATTTGTGTTACAGCAGCACTAAATGACTAAGACACAGTACCTAAGGTGGTTGTTTTTGTTATCAGCAACAGAAACCTAACACAGCCATCATACAATTACTATTGTGTTAGGAAAATTACACTGTCCAAAAAAAAAAAAAAAAACTAGATTTATTCCTTGTTTATTTTATATAATTTCATAGTTATTAGAGAATACAAATAAGAATATTTTCTCTTTCAAAGTAAACAAACAAAAGGAAAAAACAGACCAGTTGCTGTAAGTCCACCTCAACTCAAGGAGACCCACTTGTGTCCGACTAGACCTGTACTCTGTAGGATTTTCACTGGCTAATTTTCCAGAAGTAGACTGCCAGATCTTCTGAAAATCTCTGGATGGATTCTAACCTTTTGGTTAGCAACATAATGTGTTAAACTTCTGCACCATCCAGGGATTCCTCTTTCAAGATAAAGGCTCATTCAAATTTTTACTAAATACTTACTGTAAAAGATTGAGCCTGTATATAGATGGATGGATTCCAAATGGTCTTTCCTTTTACCATAGTTGACATCCGAAAGTTTTTTTCAAAGATCACCATGACAACCTACAAAAGCAGGAATCCCTGGGAAAAAAATGAAAGCAAGGAGAATGTTGTGGATTGCATTGTGTCCCTACAAATATGTGTGTATTGATTTGGCTGGACCATGATTCTCAGTGTTGAGTCGTTTTTTCCCATGTGTTGTGGATCCTTCCTGTGTGATATTGATGGGGGAGAATAGACAGCAGCTGTGTTGGTAAGGCAGGACTCGAGCTACAAACTTGGGGGATATAGGAGACAGAAGTGAGCAGAGAGAATCAGGAACCAAGAAAGCAGTACCAAGAGCAGAATACGTCCTTTGGACCTGGGGTTCCTGTGTCAGGATCCTGTCTTTGAATTTGGACTGTATGGCACTTAATAACAACAAAAATAATTTTATTTCATAGTTTTTTTTATTTTTTAATCCTTGAGGCTTTGAATCTGAACGAAGCCTGTTATGTAGAAAAATGGAAAGACTAATTCATGCAGAGTATTGTATGCCCATATAAGGACTTTGGATTTGTTTTAAATAAAATGGTTTGAAGACAGTACTTCTTGTCTAATTACACATTTTAAGAAGATCAATCTAACTATTACACAGAAGAATAGATTGTTGGGGAGAAAGAATGGATATGGGAAGAGCAGTTAGGAGCATGTTGCTGTGGTACACGTGATAGAAAATCATAATCTGACCAAAATGGTAGCAATGTGAAGAGAGGCACATGAATGGCTCCAGACAGCACCAGGACTTCCCACTGATCAGAAGAATGGTCAGAGGGAATCAAAAATGGTATTTGTTTCTCAGTGATGGCATCATTATCTGAGGAAATATATGTACATGGTAAAAGAAATCAACAATGTTTTAGACACGTAAGTTGCAGATACCTATGAAATAGCTAACTAGGTAGTCAGTTCAGCTAATGCATGTGTGAGACTATTGCCTCTAGGCTAGGAGAGGTTTGGATTAGAGCTATAACTATCAACAGAGCTCTGAGAAATGCCAGGAAGCCAGACAAAAAAGGAGTAACCACCACAAGAGAGTGAGAAAAAGCAGACATTGTGCTGGGAGGAAAAGTAGAAAAGACATTTTCCTACTACCTAGAGAGATTATGCACCAACAATTTGGGTTTGGGAAAGATGAGCATAGAAAGTTCCATTGGCTTTATCATCTAAAAGATACTTGTTATCTTAATGAGACATTTTGTTGGAGTACAAGGGCAAAAAGCAGTTTGAAAAAGGTTGCAGAGTGAATAGAATAAGAAGCAGAAGGAATATGTGGAAATAACTTACTAAGCAAGTTTGACTATGAATGGGCAACAAAGGGATTTTTTTACAAAATTTAAAAAGTTTTAGTCCATAAATGCTCATTATATGTGTGGAACTGATTTTAATAAACAGGTGTCAGTATAGATACAAAATCTCTAACTAATGTTCAAGTATATTTTACTCACAGTTTGAACAGACTGTTAATACTGGACTCTATACATTTCTATAACCAAAATGTGTAGCAATGACTAAGTGTTGGTACTAACATGCAGAAATTTCCCATCCATATGTTGAGACCTGTCCCTGATCTCCAAAACTGTCACCTTTTCAGTTGCCTTTACTACAGTTTCAACCCATCTCATACCACAAATCTTACTGCAGATCTTAGGTGTCTTAGGCTAGGTTCTCCAGACAAGCAAAACCAGTGAAGTGTATAAATATAGAGAGATTTATACCAAGGAAATGGCTCATCCATTTGTAGAGACTGAAATGTCCCAAGTCTATGGATTAGGAGGGAGGTTTCTTCTGATTTGTTTAGCCACAGGGGCTGGCAAACTCAAGATCAGCAGGTCAGAGAGCAGAGCACTTTCTCACAGGCTATGAAGATCAATGAATCACAAGGTCAGCAAGCAAGACTGCAGGCGACTCTGTTAGCTCAAGTCCCAAGAACTAGAGATCAGATGAATAGGAGTCAACTGCAGGATTGTACATGAGCAGAAAAATCTCAAGCCTTGCCACAATATCTGCTGGTGTTGGATGCCAGCTACACACCCAAGTAAACTCGCATTCAACTGATCGGCTACTCACAGCAGATCCCATCATGGAGGTAATCACATATCAGATGTCAATAGGGAAGTGTTCACAACATTTCATGACTGTCAAAACAGTGAGGATTATGGCCCAGCCAAGTTGACACACAATCTTAACCACCACCCATGGGTATCATTCATCACAAATTTGTCTAGAACCCATAAGAGAAGAGTGATGTCAGAGACTCTTAATATTTTTACGGTAAAAATGACCAAGCCTTTAATTAAGTCTAAATCTTTGTGACTTTTGTTGTAGAAAAAAATGTTAACGTCACAAAACTGAGTGTAGTGTTTTGTTTTGTTCTGTTTCCTTTTTGGCTATGTTTTTCAGTGTAAATAATGCAAATTATACAGAATCATTTAATGCATGATTTACAGTGGTTTCTTTTTTCCTTGTCTAAAATTTAGGTCTTAGAAGTTCAAATAATGTGCTCCATTTTCCTCAAGAGATGCTGAACCAAAGATTTTTTTTATATAATCTTGTTTTGGAATTTTTTAATGAATGTAAACATAAAAGAAATATAATTACATTGAAGTTCAGCAACATTTGTGGAAAATTCTTTTATGAAACCATTTGGGAAACTTCTACTTTGTCATATGCAAATAGATTCTGTGACCTGTTTACTTTGAAACTGAATAGTAATAATCAAAATCACATAACTTGATAGTCTGAATTTTCTGCAGTAGAGAAACTGTTGGCCTCATTTAAAGATAATCCATTGCAGTTTGTAGTCTGTGTTTCTGCCTATAAGCACATTACCATAATCACAGGTAGCTGTAATGCAGCTAATTATGGTCATGGATAAGTAATTGGCATGGTTTGAAATCTAATTATGGAGTCATATTTCCTTGTAAAATACTGCCATAGCCATCCTTATGACAATTTCAGCTGTTAGAGGAAAACAAAACTGAAATCATACTCGAATAAAAACTGCCTATGTGATCGAAAGAAACCCTGGTGGCACAGTGCTGAAGTGCTATGTCTGCCAACCAAAAGTCAGCAGTTCAAATCCACCAGGCACTCCTTGGAAACTCTATGGACAGTTCTACTCTGGCCTCTAGGTTCACTGTGAGTTGGAACTGACTTGACAGAACCTAACAACATCAACATACTATGAGAGGAAACCCTGGTGGCACAGTGGGTTAAGTTCCATGTCTGCTCACCAAGAGGTCAGCAGTTCAAATCCACCAGGTGGTCCTTGGAAACTATGGGGCAGTTCCAGTCTGACCTCTAGGGTCACTATGAGTCAGACCCACCTTGATGGCACAGTGGTTTTGTACAATTGAAATACAGTGACATCACCAACTTGGTTTTACCAAGAGTCTGTATTCATATAGAGTAAAATGTCTGGACACTTTTTTCTCATTGACGTATCATTTAACATGAGTTAACACATCTTTACTTTAAGGTAGATAAAATAAGCACACAGAAGTTTATGGGATTTCTCTTGTGTCTGTTATCTCAGGTATGTAAGGGAAGAGTTCTTTTGGTTTGTCTTTTAATTATCTAAAAGGTCCACCCAAGGGTCCCCACATAAAAGCACACTCACATGTCAAAGACAATGCACACACTTAAAATATGACACTAAGCATATCTCTGCATATCTTATTAGTGATTGACTTGAAATATGTTTGGTTTTTTTTTTCTTTTATATTTTGCAAATCAAGAAAAGAAAATTATTTTCCCTCCAAGCCAAAAAACATTATCTCTATTTCAGGCAAAACAGACACTATTCTATAAAACTGGTCGGTATGATTTATTGTGGAAACTCCAATGCCTGGAGTAATCTTACTTTACGTAATAATCGCGGTTATAATTTGTACTTAACTTTAAAACTTACATTTTAAAAAGATGTATTACAGTGTATACATGAGTATCTGTTCATCATCTGAATGTAATTTGTAAATAGTATAACTGCATAAAATGTTAGTCTCTGCTGGCTGCTTGTCTTCCTTTGTGTTCTGTTCATTATAATTTTTAAGTTAGTTATGGTACCAAATCTCTCTTATAATTTAGAATCATTTTGTACTTAAGCCTCTTTTACTTATATACCATATCCTTTTTATAAAGACTTTGAGTATGAGCTTTTGTCATGTCTTTATATTTAAATAAAATTACTAGACCAGCTGTAATTAGAACAAGGTTAATACAGTCAGTAAATCACTTTTGGAAGAAATACTACCAGAACATTGGTTTAAAATGAGGACAGCAAGACTGTCTTGCTTACCCTTCAGACATGTCATCAGGAAAGGTGAATCACTGGAAAAGGATTTCATTTTTGGTAACATGTAGGGTCATTAAAAGCAAAGGAAACCTGTCATGACATGGATTGGCACAGAGGCTGCAACGATGGGCTCAGACATACTAACAGCTGTGACGAGGACACAGAACCCAACAAGATTTCGTTCTGTTGAACATAAGGTCACCAAGAGTTGGATCTGACTCGACAGCAACTAACAAGTTTGTACATGGAGAACATACGAGGGCATATGTCACCTAACTTAAGGGCTGCTGATAAGAACTTTTGCACACAGTTAAGATTTCTCATCCTCATTCCCAAGAAACTTCCACCTATTGCAGTCATTCAAGCAATTCTTTTTCCGTGCCTAGTATCAGAGTGGAGACCCTGGGTAGTGCAAATGATTAAGCACTCAGCACCTAATGAAAGTGTTGATGGTTTAAATTCATCTAGAGATGCCCTGGAAGAAAGGTCTGGCAAGTTACTCCCAAAAGATCATAGCTACTGACCGTCTTATGGAGCCCAGTTCTATTCTGACACACACAAAGTTCACTATGAGTTGGAATCCACTGGATGACATCTGGTTCTTTGGAGTGGGGGGGGGGGCAGTAGGAGGGATATCAAAATTAATACAAAGGAGGTTAGAAAATAAACCTTTTGTTTTCTGTAGTTTCTACAGTAAAAGGCTGTATGTTGTAGTATACTTCCTGAGCCCCTTTTGAAACTGAGGAAGAGAAAGACCATTGTTTCTGAAGTGTAGCTGCAGCCCTTAAACCAGAGATAGGCCCTCAGAGATGAACAAGCCACCTCAGGAAACTGTGACAAGGCATAAAGGCAGCATGGTACTGCTTACATTACCTCCGTATGCGTGCCCATGAGACTGAAAAAAGGACAAACTGTAGATGCAATATGAGAGATTTGTTTTTATTTCTATGGTGAATCCTTTCACCCTCGGTATGCTAAACGATTCTTTCTGAACCACACATTACATTTTTCTGCACTTGGACACTGCCCTCCCTGCAAATCCTCACCCACAAAATCTGGGTGTTCTCAAGTGTCTGTTGTTTTAAGCTTTGCACCAGCTACATTTTACTCTGCACAGTCGCACCCGCTGCCTTAATTTAGTTCCTACCTGCTGATGTAGTCGAGTGCCCTCAACTCAGTTCTCATTCCCAGTAACATTCAGTACAACAGAACAGAAGACTGCCCAGTGCAGTGCCATCTTCACAATCATTGCTCTCTGATGCCTTTGTTGCAGCAGCTGTGTCTGTCCATCTGGTTGAGGATCTTCCTCTTTTTCCCAGATCTTCTGCTTTACCAAGCATGATGCCCCTCTCCAAGAACAGGTCCCTCCTGATAACCTGTCCGAAGTATGTGAGACAAAGTTTTGCCATCCTTGCTTAATTTGATTCAGCCTAATTAGTTTAATTTAGTTTGTTTCATGTCGTTTATTTTAATTTTTTACTGATTCATCTTTGGCTTTTGTTTAGGTCCTGAAGGAGCTCTTTTTGAACATTCAGTGGAGACACCACTTGTCCGTGCTGACCCGTTTCAAGAGCTTAGGTAAGAATTCTGTTTAGATATAAGGAAACTTTCTTACAGTGGACACCAGACCTGTGCTGTGATAATATTTTTGTAGTTACTGCCACATTTTTTTCTTATTAAAAAAGAAAAAGCAGTTGCTGCTGAGCGAGCACATACTCAGGGTGACCCCAGGTGTGTCACAGTAGAGCTATGAGGACCTCCAGTTAAGCTCACGAACTCATCCTAGAAAAAGTGCTACATACCTACCTCACTGCTGAATATCACTATGGTCACCTTTGAAGTGCTCCCCTTGGGAAGGTATGCACTGATGCCAGGGCGTAGTCCACCCTTCAAAGCAATTTTAGAACTCCTCAGTGGCACTGGGCTGGGCTTTCTGGAATGGCCGTCAAAGCTGTCTGTCGTCGTATTACCCCTGATGTCCTGAATGTCATGAAAATGCCTTCCTTTCAGTATTTCTTTTAACTTCGGATAAAGAAAGTAGTCACTGGGGGGGCAAATCAGGTGAATAAGGAAGGTATTCCAATACAGTTATTTGTTTCCTGACTAAAAACTCCCTCACAGACAACTAGATAATTAAGTTCTCAAACTTACCACCATGCCACCATGTACAATGGCCATTCCAGAAAGGGTTCCAAAATTGCTTTGAAGGGTGGACTAGGCCCTGGCGTCAGTGCACAGCTTCCCAAGGGGAGTACTTCGAAGGTGACCATGGTGATATTCAGCAGTGAGTTATGTAGTGCTTAGAATAATTAAGTTTGCAGACTGAATTGTCAGACTTCTTTTGTTCCACAGTGTTCTCCCTGGCTGATTTTTCAAAAATAGATTGCCTAATCTTTCCTCCAAGGTGCCTCCAGGTGGATTCAAATCTCCAACTTTTTGGTTAGTAGTCAGTAGCCAAGTATTTACCAGTTTGTGGCAACCAGGTAATACCCTTTGATACCATTGTTCTTACTGTTAGCTACAGTCAACTTAGCCCTTGACCCATGGAGACACCATGCATGACAGGAGCAGATCATTGTGACCCATAGAATTGTCACTGGCTGATTTTTGGAGGTAGATTTCCAAGGCTTTCTTGCTAGACTGTTTTACACCAGAAGCTCTGCTGGAGCCTGTTCAGCATGAGAGCAACATGTCAGCCACTGGACTAGGTGGAGGGTGGCTGTGCACAGGTAAATTAGCTGGAAGGGAAGGAGAGAAGTCTACCACTGAGCACCACTGCCCTCCCGAGTTCATTAGTTGTCTTTATTTTCATGGCTTTCCTCTTCCAACTAGTCGTTACTTTTAAAATACAAAACTAACACACAATCATTGCCCTCGAGTCAGTTCTGACTCACGGTGACTCTATGGGACAGAGTCAGACTGCCCTTAGAATCTCTAAGGAGTGGCTGGTAGATTCAAACTGCTGATCTTTTTGGCTAGCAGCCTTAACTCTTAAGTTGAAATTCAAAGGGAGTCAAAACTTCTTGTGGAATCTGCATGCTCTGTATCACTGGGACCCATGCCTCCTTACTGTCCCCATCCCCGTCTCTGTACTATTCCAGTAGACTACTTCTGCTTCCAGTTTTTCCTGTCTAGGCTGCCTTCACACCACTGGTAGATTGACTTCACTACATGCAATCTCTTTAAAATGCTTCACTGACTCCGCATCACCTATAGGAAAATCAACAGACCTCCACCTAGCATCAACAGCTTTTATGACCAGGGATCTGTCTAGCTCTTCAGCCACACACCTGGCAGCCACCTCCTCTCTTCCCTACTCACCCGGACTGAGTAGCTACCATACTCCCTCAACCCATACTTTTGTACAACCTGTTCCTCCCATCTTTACCTTGGAGACCTCATGAACATCTTCTCATCCCTGAAAATTTAACTCAGATGCCACAGGCTTATGATTCATGTATTTTATGAAACCATCCTTTTTCCCTGAAAGGTGTCAGCATACATTTCTTAAAACTTGTTGCCATTTTTAAGATAAGACGTGTCTGTATTCATGTTATGCTATCCATCTCCACCCTGTCTGCAGAAACAATAAAAGCTTGTGGGATTTTTAGCAGAAGAGACGGCATCAATGAGAAAAATAAGTAGTTTTATTAAAAATGTGCACTATTAGCAGAGAAAAAAAGTAGTGTAAGACCACACAGATAACAAAGTTGTATTTACAAAATAGTTGAAAACCTTTGGTATAGCTCTTTGCAGAATTATCGTGAACACATAGTCAAACTGTTGACCCTTTAGTTTGCAGACATAGCATTTAACTTCTATGCCACCAGGGCTTCTATGCATATGAGAAAAAAAAAAAGAAACCCATTGCCATCAAGTCAGTTTCGACTCATAGCAACCCTGTAGGATGGAGTAGGACTGCCCATTATACAAGTTCCATATACAATTGTGGGCTTTAGACACAGCCTGTGTGTTCCTGCCTGTATTTTACTTTATTGCTTGGATGGTGAAAGTCATTTACTGCCATAATTATTTATTCCAGTAGTATATTTGTATTTTCTAACAAGAATGAACAGTGTTTTTAGTAAAACAAAATGCCATACAGTCTGAGGTAGCACTAAAACTCACATTTAGAATGAGAATTTGAAGAACATGAGGAACAATAAAAACATGGTGATAAATTATGTTTAGTGGAAAAACAAAGAATTCTGAGTTAGAGCACTTCTGTGTTTTAGTCTCAGCTTTACACATACAAGCCTGGTGACCCAGGTAAACTACCTTTCTCAAGACTATCTTTTCTTCATATGTAAAATGCAGATGGTGATATTTTGTCAAAGTTTTCTAGGAAGGAATTAATAAGATATTATGTCACACATATTTTGTAAACTGAATAATCAAATACAAATAATAATTTTTATTATTATTAACATGTTGTTAAGTGCCATCAAGCCAATTCCCACTCACAGGGACAGTATATACAATAGGACAAATCACTGCCTCCTTTTGCACCATCCTTACAATTGCTAAGTTTGAGCCTTTTGTCACAGCTACTGTGTCAGTGCATCTCATTGAAGGGCTCCCTCTTTTTCGCTGCCCTTCTACTTTATGAGGCATGGTGTCTTTCCTAAAGGGATTGGTCCCTCCTGATAACCTGTCCAAAGTACAGGAGATGAACCCTGGTCATCCTCCCTTCTAAGTAGTATTCTGGCTGTATTACTTACAAGGCAGATTGGTTTGTTCTTCTGGGATAAAGGAGAAGAAAAAATCAAACCCAGGCTATGCTATTTATCAAAGCAGACTGCCACATTTTTGTCCTGCAGACGTGCTGATGGGTTCAAACCACCAACCTTTCGGTTAGTAACCAAACTAGTCTCCTAGTCCATGGTATATTCAATATTCTTAGCCAACATTGGAATTCACAGGCATCAATTCTACTTTGGTCTTCTGTATTCATTGTCCAGCTTTCCCCAAGCATATGCCAAAAAAACCAAACGCAGTGCCACTGAGTCAATTCCAAACTCAATAGTGACACTATGGGGCAGAGTAGAACTGCTCCATAGAGTTTCCAAACAGCAAAGTTTATTAGTGGCTCCCAAGGGTAGGAAGGAGGGGAGGAAGAGGTGTTACTGCTTATGGAGCACTGAATTTCTGTTCACAGTGATGGAAAAATTGCATTAATTAAGGGTAGGGTTTAATGCATTCAGTCAGATCCGACTCAACGGCATTTGGCTGGCTTGGTCGAGAAACTGATACCATGTAAAAAGTTGAATTAGCAAAACTATGGACATAGATCTATTTACAAGAAGAAGAAGAACAGTTTCTGATGCTGCTTGTATACAACCAAACACCTTATGGGATTTGGTTTCTTATTTTGGAGGTTTAGTGTCATGGTTTCATGGCACATCCCACTTATTTGGCCTCATATTGTGTTTAGTGCTTTTGTTTTACCTCATAGTTCATCACATAGTGCCTGTCATCTTAAAAACTTGCAAGAAGCCACCTAAGATACAATAATTGGTCCTTATTCTCCTGGAGTGGAAACCGTGGTGGGGTAGTGGGTTGAGAGCTACATCTGCTAACTAAGAGATCAGCAGTTGGAATCCTCCAGGTGCTCCTTGGAGACTCTGTGGGGCAGTTATACTCTGACCTCTAGGGTCACTATGAGTCAGACCTGACTTGATGGCAGTGGGTTTTATTCTCCTGGAGCAACAGAGGAAAAAGGAGAGTCAGGAATGGGAGGAGAAAACGGAGTGTTTATCTCACTGCTTTCTGGACAATGGCCTCTTTTGCCACAAGACGGAAGAACTGGATGGTTCCTGGCTACCATCACTGAATGTTTCTGATCAAAATTGCTATAGAAAAATCAGACTTTCTTGGCTGTGGGGTATATGAACCCCCCTAAATTATTGCCCCAAGATAATGTTTACACCATAAAGCAAAAATACCCCTGAAAGTTTTCTTAAAATCAAACAATAGTTTAGCTTAACCACTAGCAGATACCTACCTTGAGCACTGGGCTCTTTTAAGAACTATCTTCATGGAATTGAATTGACAACAGAAGCTCAAAAGATTACTTAGGAAACTTAGAGGATAGTGAGTTTATGTTAGTAGTGAAAACAACTCAAAAAAGGACAGTGAAAATGGCTGCAAAACTTGGAATATGTAATCAGTGTTACTAAATTTTATATGTAGAAATTGTTGGATTGGTGTATGTTCTGCTGTGTTTATTTTTAACAACAAAAATAAAATTTTTGAAAGGTAAGCACATATGTATGTATCTACATACATATGCATATATATATAAAAGAGTTTATGTGACAGAGTCTATGATAGATATTGGGTATAGAGTAAAAAAGCCGTGATCTTTGACCTCACATTAATTTACAACCCGTTGGTGAAACAATCATGCAAACATATTTAAACAACATTGTGAATTGAATGGTGGCTCCCTGAATGCGTGTCCTCCACAATTTAAAAATGTAACTTTATTTGGAACAAGGATATTTGCAGATGTCATCAAGTTAAGGATCTTAAGATACCACCCAAGAATTATGTTGTTGTTCTTAGGTACTGTTGAGTCAGTTCTGACTCACAGAGATCCTATAGGATAGAGTAGAACTCTGCCTCATAGGGTTTTCAAGGAGCAGCTGGTGGATTCGAACTACCTGTCTTCTGGTTAGCAGCCATAGCTCTTATCCAGTACACCACCAGGGCTTCAGTGACTAGTGTCACTGAAGAGACAAAAGGGAAGAAAGCCGTGTGCAGACACGCAGATTGAAGTGAAGCATCTACAATTAGGAAATGGCGAAGATTCCCAGTGGCCACCAGAGGATATAGAGAGGCAAGGACTGGATTCTTTCTCAGTCTCTGGAAGCAGCCAACCCTGCCAACTCTGGCCTCCAGGACTGTGAGAAAATAATTTTCTGTTGTTTTAAGCCAGCTTGTTTCATGGTACTGTGTTAGAGCGTTCCTGGTCTTGGGTCGTATGGTACTCCTGTAACAAATACCTACATGTGTGAAAAGGAGCTCTCATGATGCCTTAGCTAAATGCTTGGCTGCTAATGGAAACGGTGGCTGCTCACACTCACCAGCCTCTCTATGGGATATAGGTGTGGTAGTCTGCTTTTGTAAGGACTATGGCTTTGGAAAACCTATGGGGCAGTTCAACTCTGTCATATAGGCTTGCTATGCTGTGGAATGTAAGTGGCTTTGGAATTGGATGATGGGTAGAGGCTGGAAGAGTTTTGAGGTGCTTAAGAGAAAAAGCCTAGATTCTGCAAAATCTAGGTAGAAATATAAACATTAAAGGTGTGTCTGATGAGGTGTTAGCAGGAAGTAAGGACCAAGGAAAAGCAATCCTTGTTAGAAAGAGGTAGAAACTCGGCCAAGCTGTACATTACTGTTGGGTAGAAGACGGAACTTGTAAGTTGTGAACTTGGATATTTAGCTGAGTATAATTCGAAGCAAAATATTGAAGGTGTGGCCTGGTTTCCGCTTCTGCTTAGAGTAAAATGTGAGAGGAATGATACAAACTTGAGGAAGGAACTGTTAAGCAAAAAATAAGCAGCTCTTGCTTATTTGAAAAATTTTCAGCTTGTCTATTGTGCAGAAGATGCTAAAAGATTCTCTGGAGAGGAGACGAAAGGTATGGCTGAAAAATCTGTTACTGAAGAGCTAAGATGTGTTAAATCATGGATCCAGATTTCTAATGCTCAGAAGACACACATTTAAAAGCACAATCACTCATAACTTTGAAAATTAAAGAATGGGAAAATTTTCTCCAGGGATATACTAATGCAAGGAGAGTAGATACAGCAGTATTTATAACAGACAAAATACCAATTCAGAAAAAAAGTCATTAATGGGAATAAAGAAAAACAGTGCTTATTGACAAAGGCGGTATTTCCTATTCCAATTAACAATTAATGTATTCTATGACTTTAACAACATGACCACTGAAATGTGTAAAGTTAAGAACTGACAAGAGTCCAAGGAAAAATTTGCAAATTCATGATCATAGTTGAAGAACTTGCTCTATCTCTATGAAGCTTGACAGTTCAAGCAGCAGACAAATCAAGATATAGGAAAAGGAATTATACAATTAATGAGCCACAGCTAATCAGTATAAACATAAAATGCTACAGAAAAGAAAAAACAGTGCAGCATACATTAGTTTTCATTCACACAGAAAACCCAAATGCATTCCTGTCACTGTCAAATGCCAACTCGGAGTGAGCCTAGAGGACAGAGTAGGGCTGTCCCATAGGGTTCCCAAGGCTGCATTCTTTACAGAAACAGACTGCCACATCTGTCTCTCTAGGAATAGTTGGTGGGTTCAAACCATCGACCTTTCAATCAGCAGCAGAGTGCTTAATTGCTGTGCCACCAGAACTCCTTACACAGACCAACAGTCAAAAAATGTCCATTTACAAAGCCAAAAACAGGAAAAACATTTTCAAATTCTGTAGTGAATCCCAATCATACAGATCACTGTCTGTGATCAAAATTCTATTTCCTAAATTCCAAAATAAAATTGAAGAGCATGTTCTCTGAACACAATCAGTTAATTAGATACCATCTGGTGCACAATGTTTAAGTGCTTAGCTACTAAATGGAAGGTGAGTGGTTCAAACTCACCAACTGTCCCAAGGAGGAAAAGACCTGGTGATCTTCTCTAGCCCAGGAAAACCTATCAGGCAGCTCTGTTCTGTCATGTCAGTTTACTGTAAGTCAAAACTGACTCAACAGTACCTAACAATAACAGTGAAAGAATAACTAAAAGTAGACAAGATTTAGAAACTAAAACTGAGCTATGTGATCCATGAGTTCAGAGGAAATAATCAAGGGCTTTTCAATATTTATAATTAAATGAAAATAGATATGTTTAAATAAGCAATGCAAATGAAGTGTTATTCAGGGAAAAATATGTACTGTACTTGCATTCAAAGCAAAAGATATGGTGAGGCCAAGGTGGTGGAATAGTGACAAGCTTTCTGTGGTCCCTCTTACAAAAAAAGACCAGAAAAACAAGTGATTCGATTGTACGTGACAGTCTAGGAGTCCTGATCATCACACACCAGGTTGAGGAGTCAGACTGAGGGGCAGAAGGCAGGAGGATAGTTCAGAAGCCCCGCCAGTAGTTAGGGAGCCAGCACCCTGCAGGCTGGGTCAGCCCGCGCATGCCAACTGAGGTGCGTAGTAGTGCTCAGGAAACATTTCAGCATATCAGGAGAGAACAGGCATCAGAGAATCTGCCCAAGCCTCTGCTGAACCTGTGAAAGTTAAGTGCAAACATCTAAGGTACAGCACGGGTGAAAATAACCCTTCCCCTTCCAGGACTTTCACAGTGGAGAAATGCCACTTTCACTTCACCTAGTTCTCTTCCCGTTCCACTCCAACATCACTGTAGCAGTATTCATCACCTCTCATAGCCCCTAAACCAGAAGGAAGGGCTATCTACAACCAAACCAGTTTCATAGCTATAGGGAGAAAAAAGAAAGATACCAAACACTCAAGCCAGGAAGTCAAGACTATCCACACCCAAAGCGGTCTTGTGTCTTTGAAGATATCTCCATGCCCTCTAAGTCAGGAACTGAAATACACTGCCCTTTTGCCGAGGCACTGGCAGAAATGGTCCACAGGCTTCTAATGCGCTTCATACCTGCCTAGTCCTGTGTGGGCCCTTTCAACAGCATAGGCCCTCACTAGCGCAGAACAACAGGGCATACACCTGAAGCCTATCTCCAACTGCAGCAGGCAAGGCTGAGTTGCAGACTCATGACATTTGACACTCCCCTTCCCATTAAGCAGAATCCTCACCCACTGACATAAGGGGTCTGAGGACTGGTGATATGATCTAGCCACCCTACAGGAGTCCAAGAATGTGTAGTGCCTCATAGTCCTTATAGCCAACAGCATGGACTGTCCAAAGTCTGGCTGCTCTAGGGAACAGGGACTCACCTTCTACTCTTGCTCTCAAGGGCAGCCATTTGCCCCCAGGGATAAACCAAAAGTCACCTAGAAAGGGGAGACAATAAGACTAAGCTCTCACTACTCAGTAGAAACCATGCAGGCAAGAAGGCAATGAGATGACCTATATAAAGCCTTGAAGTAAAAAAATTGCCAGCCAAGGGTTATATATTCAGTAAAACTGTGTCTCAAATATGGTGGTAAAATTATGGCATTTCCAAATAAACAAACATTTAGGGAATTTGTAAAAACAAAACCAGAATTATACTAAAGGGAGCCCTCCAATTAGACAACCAAAAATATCAAACTGTAACCCAAGACTAGAACACAGGACAGAACAACCAGCTTGAAACCCAGATAAGGAAGTCATGAAATAAGTCAAAGCTAAAATATGAAAATAGGGAAATGGAGATGTCAGTATGCAAATAATGACAACATTAAAACAAAAAAAGGGACTAAGTAGTGTGCACATAGAATTTCCAGATAGAGAGGAAGTTAAAGTGATATCAAGAAATAGAAAATGAGTTTAAATGTAGAAAAATGGAGGTACAGCTTAAAGAAACTAACAAATCTATCCATCAAAATAAAAAGGAAGAAAAGTATAAAGACTCAGCAATCAATAATGAAACAGACAAAAAGAAAATACAGAAAAATGACCCAGCACAGAAAAGTAAGTAAAACAAAGAAACTGCCAGCAACATGCACACACAAAGAAACACATCAGAATGACAGAATTAAACTTGTATCTATCAATAATTTCACTGAATGTAAATGGACTGAGTGCACCAATAAAGAGACAGGAAGTAGCAAAATGAATTTTAAAAAATGATTTTCTATATGCTCCCTACGGGAGACACACCTTAGACTCAAAGACACAAACTAAAATGCAAAGGATGGAAAATATATATATGTATCAAGCAGACAACAACCAAGGAGAGTAGGAGTGATAATATTAATCTTTGCCAAAGTAGATTTTAAAGCAAACTCCACCACAAAGATAAGGAAGGACACTGTATAATAATTAAAGGATCAGTACACCAGGAGGACGTAACCATAGACACACTCAACCAGAGGGCCCCAAAATACATAAAACAAATTCTAACAACACTGAAAAAAGAAATAGACAGCTCCACAATAATAGTAGCAGACTTCAAGACATCACTTTTGATAAAGGTCACAACATCCAGAAAGAAGCTCAATAAAGACATAGAAAATCCAAATGTCACAGTCAACCAACTTGACTGTATAACCAAATACAGAACACTGCGCAACAGCAGGCAAGTGTACTTTCTTCTCCAACACATATGGATCATTCTCCATAACAGGCCAACATATTACACCATATAGTAAACCTTAACAGAATCCAGAACATCAAAATATTAGAAAACATCTTTTCAGACCATAAAGCCTTAAAAATAGAAATCAGTGACAGAAAAAGCAAGGATAAATATCAAAGACATGAACACTGAACAACTCCTGGCTCAAAAACTACTAGATTAGCAGAGAAGTCAACACAACTGAACTAAACCAAAAGCTAAAAAGTTTACTTAATATAGCCCAACACTTCAAAGGACAGAGTAGCAGGGACAGGGATCTGGGAACAATTGTTTCAGGGGACATGTAGGTCAATTGGCATAACAAAGTTTTTAAGAAAATGTTCTGTATCTCACTTCAGTGAGTGGCATCTGAGGTCTTAAAAGCTAGCAAGGAGGTATGTATGTGGCAACAATTGGTCCCAACCCACCTGGAGCAGAGGAGAATGAAGGACATCAAAGACATAAGGAAAATATAAGGATTAATGCTCAAGAGACAGGAAGGGCCACGTAATCCAGAGACTACATCAGCATGAGATCAGAAGAAGATGGTACCTGGCCGCCACCAATGATTACCCTGAAAGGGAATGCAATATATAATCCTTGACATAACAGGAGGAAAATGGGTGTCTAGAACTTGAACTCTATTAAAAAATCAGACTTGATGGTCCAACAAACTGGAGGGTCCCTGAAAGGCACAACCTGTTGACCCTCTGTTAGCGTAAAACTGAGACCACTCCTAAAGCCAGCTCTTCAGGCAAAGATTGGGCTAGGCTAAATTTTTAAACCATAATATGATACTGGCAAAGAATGCACTTCTTGGCTTATATAGATGTATGAGACTAACAGGGCAGCTCCTGTCTGGAGATGAGAGGGCAGAGGGGGACAGGAAGTGGTTGAGTGAACATAGGAAACACAGGTGGAAAGGAGTATGCTGTTATAACACAGTGTGGGCAAAGCAGCTAGAGTTATGTAGCCTTGTGTGTGTAAGTTTTTGTATGACAAATTGACTTTGATTGTAAACTTTCACTTAAAACACAGTAAGTATTAAAAAAAAAAAAAAAGAAGAAGAAGAAGAAGAAAAGAAAATACTGTGGGTTATAGAAGAAACCAAGGATGAAATAAAGAAATTCACGGAATCAAATGAGAGTGAAAAGACATCCTGCCAGAGGCTTTGGAACATAGCAAAAGCAGTGCTTACAGGTCAATTTACAGCAATAAATGTACATGCTGAAAAAGAAGAAAGAACCAAAATCAAAACATTAATTCTGCAACCTGAAAAAATAGAGAGGAGCAAAAGAGGTCCTTGGGGAACAAACGAAAGGAAATAAAAAAGATAAGAGCAGAAATAAATGAAGTAGAGAATCAGAAAACAATTGAATGAACAAAACCAAAAGCTGGTTCTTTGAAAAGATCAACAAAATTCATGAATCATGGGCCAAACTGACAAATCAGGAGAGGAAGCAAATAACTCAAATAAGAAATGAGATGGGTGATAACATGACAGACTCAACTGAAATTTGAAAAATCATAACAGAATACCATGAAAAATTGTATATAAACAAATTTTAAAACCTAGAGGAAATGGACAAATTTCTAGAAACATACAACCTATCTAAATTAACACAAAACAGAGGTAGAAAACTAAATAAACCTATAAAAACAAAGAGGTTGGAGAGGTAATATAAAAAATTTACAAACAAGATGTGACCCTGATGTTTTCACTGGAGATTCTACCAAACTTTCAGAGAGTTAACACCACTACTACTAAAGGTATTTCAGAGTATAGATAAGGATAGAAGTACACTCATTCTATCAAAGACATTGAATTGTAGAACCAAAAATAAATCATTTCTAGATGGAACACAAGCAATTAATAGATGATTTGAAATTCAGAGAGTGGAACTAGCTGAGTGAAAGTCCAGAGCCTAGCAGATTTGTACCTCACCAAGTGCTACTTTTTGGTATTAAAGAAATACATTATAATGTATGTGAAGTGGATTGAATTGTGTTCCCTTAAAAATGTATGTAGCAATTTCACTGGGCCATGATTCCCTCTGTTATGTGATTGCCCTCAATTTGGTGATTTTCCTATGCTATAACTTGTGATCTCTACCTGTGGTTAATAGAATGGATTATGTTAAAGAGGATCAGAGTTGGACTGTAATGACCTTCCTAAGGTCACTTCCCTGCTCCAGTGTAAAGAAAGTTTCATGGAGTGTAGCTTGTACTAACTTTTATCATTTTATCCTACAAGAGGTAAAAGAAAAGGGGAGCAAACAGAGAGTAGGGGACCTCACATCATCAAGAAAGCAACACTGAGAGCAGAGTTCATTCTTCAGACCTGAGGTTCCTGCACTGAGATACTCTTAGACTAAAGAAAGATTGATACCTCCTCCACAAGCAACAAAGAAGGAAAGACTTCCGCTGGAGTTGGCACCTTGAATTTGGACTTGCAGCCTGCTAGACTATGTAAGAATAAACTTTTCTTTGTTAAATACAAGTGGTATTTCTGTTAGAGTACTACTATATGACTAAGAATTTAGTACTGGGAGTGGGGTGCTTCTCTAAAAGATAACCTAAAATATAGAAGGGGTTTTGAAACTGTGAATGGATAGAAGACTCAGAAGGAACAGAGGAGAACTGTTAACACAGAAGAAGGTAGAGATGGTTAAAACAAACAAACAAACAAAAATCAGGAATAACAGCAGATGGGCAGGAGCAGAAGAAGACTAGCACGAGACAGCACAGGAGCCGAACCTACCCTCCAGAAAGACAGCTGGGGGGGCCGCCCCAGCTGTCTATGTGCGGGAGTCTTCCTGGTGAAGTGTGGTACCTCTGGGAACCTAAGTTGATGGAGCTACAGAGCTTTGGAACATTTGCCCCAGCAGGGCAGATATAGGTAGGCATGAGGCCCAGGCCAAGAGGCAATAGGAAGCAGAAGCTGAAGAGACTAGGAGCACAAGAAACTGAGCAGCCTCAGTTTCAGGTAGAGGCATGGCTGCTGGAGTTTCTAAGAGTGGAATTGCCACTCAGTTGGGCTTAGAAACTGGTGTGCCTAAAGCTGAGTGAGCAGAGGTGCCGTCCCAGTGGTCCTGGAAGGTGGAGCTGTAGCTCAGGGCCAAGGGGCCTGGAGGGTGTAGACAGTACCTAGAGTCTGGAGGGCAGGGCAATTGTGTAAAATGTCTTGGAGAACTGAAGATTATTTTCAAAGCTTTAAGGGTTAATGTGCTGTGCCTGCTGACTTGCTTGTCTGTTATCCCTTTTTTCCCTACAATTTATCCACTGGTAATAGAAATGCCTGTCTTGTACTTGTTCTCCCATTGTACCTTTGGAAGCAAATAACTTGCATTCATGAATATTTCAAAGCTGTAAATAAATTTTTGTATTTTGAAATTGGAGTTGATTTAAGACTTTTCCTGGGGAGGATTCAAGATGGCAGACTAAGCACATGTCTCTGTATATCCCTCTGGAAACCAAGACCTGAACTGATAATCAAATGGAGGCTTCTGGTCACCTAAAGAGCCCCAGGACACGGCACAGAGCTATTAATTTGGACTTCATACCACTGAATAAAAAACCTCCTCTCTTTCGCTGACTCCCGCTCCTGGCTAGCCCTGGCTCTCATGAACTGAACGTAACACACCATTTTGACTTTTTTTCCTCTCCCTTGGCCGGCAGGTGGAGCTGGGTCTTGTCTAGCGGCTGGTCTCAGATCAAGAACAAAATCAAAGACATAGAAATTTCCATTGAAAGCCAAGACAACAGAATGAAACAAATGGAAAAAAGAATTTCTGACTTTGAAGACAGAGCTACTGATGCCAACATCTATGAGGCTAAATCAAAAAAAAAAAAAAAAGGAAAATGAAGCATGGGGGACTCCATTAAAGGCAGTAACACTCAAAGCAAAGATAACAGTCAGAGGGAACCCTGTAGGCTTTCATGAGATTTCTCAGCAGAAACCGTGCTGGCACAGAGACAATGTCATGACACATTCAAAGCCTTGAAGGAGAAGAACTTCCAACCAAGAATTATATATCCTGCCAAACTGTCTTTCAAATATGAAAATAAAATTAAGACATTCGCAGATAAAGAAAAACTCAGAGACTTTGTAAAAACCAAACCAAAACTACAAGAAATGCTGCAAGAAGCTCTTGGCTTTGGCTTAGAAGAACAAAACCACTAATTTTGTATTTTAGAATGACACATCATCCAGAATCCTTCTCAGTTGGTGTTGTTGTACTTTACGGCAAATCAAGGATGAAATAAAGAAATTTATGGATTCTAATGAGAATGAAAACACTTCCTACCGGAACCTATGGGATACAGCCAAAGCAGTGCTCAGAGGTCAGTTTACCTCCATAAATGCACACACCTGGAAGGAAGAAAGAAACCAAATCAAAGAGTTAACCCCACAGCTTGAACAAGTAGAGAGAGAACAACAGAGGAACCCCTGAGGCACCAGAAGGAAACATATCATAAAATTATACAGAATTAAACCAATTAGAGAATAGAAGAACAGTTGAAAAAATTGAAAAGAACAAAAGCTGGTTTTTTGAAAAGATCAACAAAATTGATAAACCATTGGCTAAACTTACTATAGACAGTCTGGAAAGGAATCAAATAACCCAAATAGGAATGAGAGGGGAGTTGTCATAACGGGTCCAACAGAAATAAAAAACCTAATAGCTGAATACCATGAAAGACTGTACTCTAACAAATTTGAAAACCTAGAGGAAATGGACAAATTCCTTGATTCATATCAATTACCCAAATTATCGCAAGGTGAAGCAGAACACCTTAATAAACACATGAGAAAGGAAGAGAATTAAAACTTCCAGTATAGTTCCTACTTTTTCTTGGATGAGCTTTATCGTTTTAGATTGGATATTTAGGTCTTTTATCCAGTTTGAGTTGATTTTTGCATAAAGTGTAAGATATGAGTCTTGTTTCAGTTTTTTGCAGATGGATATCTAATTTTGCCAGCACTAATTTGTTCAACAGATTGTTTTTACCCCAGTTTAATATGTTAGGGCCTTTGTCAATTATCAACTGTTCATAGCAAGCTAGTGTATCTCTGGGGTCTCAATTCTGTTCCACTGATCTACAGTCTCTTTTTGTACTATTTACCAGGCTGTTTTGACTACTGCGGCAGTGTAATAGGTTCTAAAGTCGGGTAGTGAGAGGCCTCTCAAGGTGTTCTTCTTCAGTGGTGCTTTACGTATCTGGGGCTTCTTCCCTTTCCAAACAAAGTTGCTGATTGGTTTCTTTATCTCATTAAAATATGACACTGGAACTTGTATTGGGATTGCTTTATGTAAACAGATTGCTTCGGGTAAAATAGACATTTTCACAATGTTAAGTCTTCCTATCCATGAGCAGAGTAGGTTTCTCCATTTATGTAACTCTCTCTTAGGTCTTGTAGTAAAGGTTTGTAGTTCTCTTTGTAAAGGTCTGTTATTTCTCTGGTTAGATTAATTCCTAGGTACTTTATCTTCTTAGGGGCTATGGTAAATGGTATTGACTTGGTGATTTCTTCATTAACAGTCTCGTTGTTGATATAAAGAAATCCTACGATTTACTTATGTTTATCTTGTATCCTGAGACTTTGCTGAACTCTTCTATGAGTTTGAGTAGATTCTTTGGGACTCTCTGTATATACAATCATATCATCTGCAAACAGGGAAATTTTGACTTCTTCTTTGTCGATGCAGATGCCCTTCATTTCTTGGTCTTCTCTAATTGTCCTGGCTGGAACTTCTAGCACAATGTTGAATGGGAGAGGTGAGAGTGGGCATCCTGGTCTAGTTCCTGTTCTCAAGGGAAACAGTCTCTCTCCATTCAGGATGGCATAGGTGCTTAGCTTTGTATAAATGGTCCTTATTGCGTTCAAGAATTTTCCTCCTATGCCTATTTTGCTAAGAGTTTTTAGCATGAATGAGTGTTGGACTTTATCAAATGCCTTTTCAGCATCAATGGACAAAATCAGGTGATCCTTGTCTTTTGTGTTATTTATGTGGTTAATCACATTAATTGTTTCCCTGATGTTGAACCAGCCTTGCATCCCTAGTATGAATCCCACTTCGTCATGATGGATTATTTTCTTGATATGTTGTTGTATTCTGTTGGCAAGAATTTTGTGGAACATTTTTGCATCTAGGTTCATGAATGATATCGGTCTGTAGTTCTCTGTCTTTGTTGAGTCTTTCCCTGGCTTAGGTATCAGGGTTATGCTGGCTTCATAGAATGAGTTAGGGAGTACTCCATCCCTTTCTATACTGTGAAATAGTCTCAGTAGTATTGGGGACAACTCTTCTGTAAATGCTTAGTAGAATTCTGCCGTGAAGCCATCTCGGCCTGGACTTTTTTTGGTTGGCAGTGTTTTGATGACCTTTTCAGTCTCATCCTTTGTGATGGGTTTATTAAGTTGTTCTGCTTCACGTTGTGATAATTTGGGTAGGTGGTATGAGTCAAGGAATTTGTCTATTTCCCCTAGGTTTTCAAATTTGTTACAGTACAGTCTTTCTTAGTATTCTGTTATGATATTTTTTATTTCTGTTGCATCTGTGGTGACAACTCCCCTCTCATTTCTAATTTGAGTTATTTGTTTCCTTTCCTGCTTTTCTTTAGTAAGTTTAGCCAGTGGTTTATCAATTCTGTTGATCTTTTCAAAAAACCAGCTTTTGGTCTTTTCAGTTTTTTCAATTGTTTTTCTATTTTGTAATTTGTTTAGCTCTGCTCTAATCTTTATGATCTCATTTCTTCTGGTGCCCAAGGGTTCCTCTGTTGTTCTCTTTCTACTTGTTCAAGCTGTAGAGTTAGTTCCTTGATTCAGTTTCTTTCTTCCTTCCAGATGTGTGCATTTATGGAGATAAACAGACCTCTGAGCACTGCTTTGGCTGTATCCCATAGGTTCTGCTAGAAAGTGTTTTCGTTCTCATTGGAATCCATGGATTTCTTTAAGTCATCCTTGATTTCCTCTATAACCCATGTTTTTTGAGCAAGATGTTGTTCAGTTTCCAAGAGTGCCACTTTCGATGTTTTTTCTGCTATTGATTTCAACTTTGATGGCTTTATGATCTGAGAAGATGCTTTGCAGTAATTCAATGGTATGGATTCTATTGAGCATTGCATTATGGCCTATCACGTGGTCAATTCTGGAGAATGTTCCATGTGCACTGGAGAAGAAGGTGTAGTTGTCTGCTGATGGGTGGAAAGTTCTGTATATATCAATGAGGTTTAGTTCGTTAATTGTGACAATGAGGTCTTCTGTACGTTTACTGAGTTTTTTTCTAGGTGATCTGTCTAGTGATGAGAGTGGAGTGTTAAAGTCTCCCACTATTATTGTGGAGTCATCTAACTCTCTTTTGAGTGTAGTCAGTGTTTCTTCGACATATTTAGGTGCTCTGACATTAGGTGCATAAATATTTAATATAGTTAAGTCTTGCTTGTGTACTGAGCCTTTCAGCAATAAATAGTGACCATCTTTGTCCACGATGGTGGATTTGACATTGAAATTGATTTTGTCTGAGATTAGAATTGCCACCCCTGCTCTTCTTTGTTCATTGTTAGCTTGATATATATTTTTCCATCCTTTAATTTTCAGTTTGTTCCTGTCTTTAGGTCTCAAGTGAGTTTCTTGTAGACAACATATGGATGGGTCGTGTCTTTTGATCCAAGATGACACTCAGTATCTCTTTACTGGAGCATTCAGTCCATTCACATTCAATGTAATTATTGATAGGTATGTGTTCACTGCTGCCATTGTGATATGTTTATTTTTATGTTGATGTTTTCTCTGTTGTTCTTATTAGTCTGTTCTGGGACACTCTTTTTTGTGAGTTGATTTTTCACCTTTGCTGGTTTTATAGTTGTTGAGACTCATGTGTTAGATTTCTTGAAATGGTGTGATACATCTTTGTTGTGCTTTACAGCTGCCCCTATGAACCCCCTTAATAAACTATTTATAAACCCAATTTTAATTACTACCAGTCTTGTCATCTTCCTCTCCATCTGGAAGGACTATAACGACTGCAGTACATCAATCTTTTGATTATGATGACACCATAGTTTTCATGATGATCACTGGATTGCTTCTTTCCATATCAAAGCTGTGATTTACCTTGGGGCCTTCCCTAAATGAGTAGGGTATTGAGTAGTGTGTCGTTCTAATATATAAAGTTAGTGGTTTTCTTCTTCTAAGCCAAAGCCAAAAACTTCTTTCAGTATTTCTTGTAGTTTGGGTTTGGTTTTTATGAAATCTCTGACTTTGTGTTTATCTGGGAATGTCTTAATTTCATTTTCATATTTGAAAGACAGTTTTGCAGGATATATAATTCTTGGTTGGAAGTTCTTCTCCTGCAAGACTTTGAATGTGTCGTGCCACTGTCTCCATGCCAGCATGGTTTCTCCTGAGAAATCTGATGAGAGCCTGCAGGGTTTCCCTCTGAATGTTAGCTTTGCCTTGAGTCTTGCTGCCTTTAAGAGATGCTGCTTGTGTTTCATTTTGTTAAGCTTGATTATAATATGTCTTGGAGTCTTTCTTTTGAGATCTATATTGGGTGGCGTATGATATGCATCTGAGGTGTCTATATTCTCTTCCTTCATCATTTCTGGGAAGTTTTCTGTCAGCAGCTCAGCAACAATACTCTCTGTGTTCTCAGATGTCTCACCCTGTTCAGGGACTCCAATTAATTGAAGGTTGTTCCTCTTAATAGAGTCCCACATGCTTCTTAATGTTTCTTCATTTTTCTTGTTTCTTTTTTCTGATTTCTGCTCATAGACGCTGGCATCAGTAGCTCTGTCTTCCAAGTCAGAAATTCTTTTTTCCATTTGTTCCATTCTGTTTTCTTGGCTTTGCATGGAATTTTCTGTGTCTTTGATTTTCTTCTTGATCTGTTGGATTTCAGAGTACTGGTGTTCCATCAGATCAAACAACTTGCTTAATTTTTTATTTTGTTCTGCTGCATTTTGTATAAGGTCTAGAAGGGCTCTGTATATAATCAATTTGTATTCACTTCCTGATGCTTTCATAAAAGCTTCTTCATCTGGAAAACTCCTTGGTTGCTTTGTTTGGGAGCCTTCTGAAGCCATGAGTGATTTCTTGTATGCCACAATTGTCTGTTGCTTTTTGGGTCCCATGTGAGTATATAGAGGCTGGAAGAGGTACTGTCACGATGGATTGCAAATGTTTCTCTAGGCTGTCTTCAAATGTAAAACAACAGGTATCTGACTAGTTCACAAGTCAGTTAGGTTTTCACGTGTAGAGGTCCCTCTTCTCATCTGACAAAGTAAGCGCCACTATATCCAACCCCAGATGATAACAAACAAGTTCAGAATACAGCCATGCTACTGCCCTGGTGGCCTCTGCTGACAGGGCCTAGCCTTATCCAACACTGCGTCGAGTACTGGTTTTGTGATAGAAAAGCACTCTCCTGTGTGCAGGCTCTGGCTCCCAAGCTAAGAATTAGGTCCAGCTGCAGCCACCGTATCCAAAATGGCGTCCTCCACACAGGCAGCAGACAGAGGGGCTAAAGGTGCCGAGAGGTAGTGATTCCTCTGCTTCTGTTGTAGGTCCCCCAATGTAGGCAGCACTGTGCAAAATCACTACTTTTCTGTCGGAGAAGCGCTGTCCTGTTTGCAGGTGCTGTCTCCCAGGCTAAGAACAAGGTTCCGCTAAAATCTCGGTACCAACATGGCGTCCCGCACACTGACCACGGAGCTCCGCACAAACCCCGCTGAGGCAGCTACAAAACGAAAGGCTCAAAGTGTCTAGATTAACAGAGTCCTGAGCCTGGCTCTCAGAATATGGGAATTTCGCCTGCCTATCCCCCCAGCAGCGCTTCTGAGTTCAGCCACCAGGCAAGACCCAGCTCCGCTCACCAGCCGAGACACAGTCAAAAAAAGTCAAAATGGTGCAGTTTACCTTCCATCCATGAGAGCCGGGGCTAGCCAGGAGCAGGAGTCATCGAAAGAGAGGAGATTTTTCGCTGAGTGGTATGAAGTCCCAATTAACAGCTCTGTGCCGTGTCCTGAGGCTGATTAGGTGCTCAGAAGGCTCTGTTTGATTGTCAATTCAGGTCTTGGTTTCCAGAGGGATATAAGGAGACGTGTACTTAGTCCACCATCTTGACTCCGCCCCCCCCTTGATTTCTTCTTTTTGAGCAAGATGTTCCATTTCCATGAATTCCGCTTTCTATCTTTGTTTTTTCTGCTATTGATTTCGACTTTTATGGCTTTATGATCTGAGAAGATGCTTTGCATTAATTCAATGGTATGGATTTTGTTGAGACTTGCTTTATGTCCTAACACATGGTCTATTCTGGAGAATGTTCCATGTGCACTGGAGAAGGTGTAGTTGTCTGCTGATGGATAGAAAGTTCTGTATATGTCGATGAGGTCTCGTTGGTTATTTGTGGCAATATGGTCTTCCATGTCTTGACTGAACTTTTTTCTAGACTGTCTGTCCAATATTGAGAATGGAGTGTTGAAGTCTCCCACTATTATTGTGTAGTGATCTGTCTCATTTTTAAGTGTGGTCAGTGTTTCTTCAAAGTATTAAAGTTCTCTAATGTTAGGTGCATAAATGTTTAATATTGTTGTCCTATTTGTTTATTGAACCTTTCAGCAATAAATAGTGTTCATCCTTGCCCAGGATAATGGATTTTATATTAAAATCTGTTTTATCTCAGATTAGAATTGCCACACCTGCTTTTCTTTGTGTATTATTAGCTTGATATATATTCTTCCATCCTTTCATTTTCAGTTTGTTTCTATCTGTAAGTCTAAGGTGAGTTTCTTGTAGGCAACATACAGATGGGTTATGTCTTTTGATCCAAGATGTCACGTGATTTCTCTTTACTGGAGCATTCAGTCCATTCACATTCAATGTCATTATTGGTAGGTATGTGTTAAGTACTGCCATTGTGATATGTTTATTTTTGTGTTGATGTTTCCTCTATTGTTCCTATTACTCTGTTCTTGGACATATTTGTGAGTTGATTTTTCACCTTTTTCAGGGTTGGTTCTGTGGTTGTTGAAACTCCTATATTACATTTATTGATTTGATATGTTGCATCTTTATTGTGCTTTATTGGCTGACCCTATGATCCCCCTTGATAAACTATATATAAACCCAATTTCAATTGCTACCATTCGTACTAACTGCCTTTCCATCTGGAAGGACTCTAACCACTGTAGTACATCCCTCTTTTTAATATGATGACATCGTAGTTTTCATGATATGATCACTGGATTATTTCTTTTACTACTATAGCTTTGATTTAGCTTGGAGCCTTCCCTAACTGAGTAGGATTCTAGGTGATGTGCCCTATATTTGCTTCTAAAATATAAAGCTGGTGGTTTTGTTCTTCTAAACCACTAGATTCTTTCAGTATTTCTTGTGGCTTTCATTTGCTTTTTACAAAGTCTCTTGAGTTTCTGTTTATCTGCAAATGTCTTAATTTCATTTTCATATTTGAATGACAGTTTTGCAGGATATATAATTCTTGGTTGGAAGTTCTTCTCCTTCAAGACTTTGAATGTGTCGTGCCACTGCATCCGTGCCAGCATGGTTTCTGCTGAGAAATCTGATGAGAGCCTGCAGGGTTTCCCTCTGAATGTTAGCTTTGCCTTGAGTCTTGTTGCCTTTAAGAGATGCTGCTTGTGTTTCATTTTGTTAAGCTTGATTATAATATGTCTTGGAGTCTTTCTTTTGAGATCTATATCGGGTGCCATACGATATGCATCTGAGATGTCTATATTCTCTTCCCTCATCATTTCTGGGAAGTTTTCTGTCAGCAGCTCAGCAACAATACTCTCTGTGTTCTCAGATGTCTCACACAAGCTTGCTACCTAGCTGGGACCTGGCTACTCTGTGTCAGAGGCAGAAAAAGAGGCCAAAGGTGCCAAGATGCACAGAGTCCACAGCCTCTGTTGCCACATGCCAGCATTGTTTCTACTGAGAAATCCAATGAAAGCCTAGGGTTTTCCTCTGAATGTTAGCTTTGCTTTGAGTCTTGTTTCCTTTAAGAGTTTCTGCTTATGTTTCATTTTGTTAGCTGGATTATAATATGTCTTGGAGTCTGTCTTTTGAGATGTATATTGAGTGGCTTTCAACTTGTATATTGGATATCGATGCTCTCTTCTTTTGTTATTTCTGGGAAGTTTTCTGTCAGCAGCTTAGCAACAATATGGTCTGTGTTCTCAGGTATCTCACCCTGTCCAGGAACTCCAATTAATCATAGATTGTTCCTCTTAATAGAGTCTCACATGCTTCTTCATTTTTCTTGTTTCTTTTTTCCTATTTCTCCTCATAGAGGTTAGAGTCAGTAGCCCTGTCTTCCATTTTTTTGGCTTTGAATTGAAGTTTCTATCTCTTTGATTTTGTTCTTGATCTGTTCAATTTCAGAGTACTGTTCCATCAGATTGAACAGCTTGCTCAATTTTTCATTTTGCTCTCCTGTATTTCGTATAAGGTCTAAGAGGACTGTCTATATAAACCTTTTGTGTTCAGTTTCTGGTAGTTTCAGAAAAGCTTCATCTAGGAAGTTCTGAGGTGCTTTCTTTTGGGGGCCTTCTGAAGCCATTTCTTGGTTACAGTTTTCTCCAGAGTTTGTTGCTTTGGAGGTATTATGTGGGTCAGTATAGCTTGGGAGAGATGTGTCAGGATGGACCTCAGTTGTTTCTCTCGGCCATCTTGAAATGAGAGGTGAAAAGTATCTCACAACTTCCAAAGTCAATCAGGTTTTCAGGTGTATAGGTCCCTCTTCCCAGCTGGCAAAGTGAGCACCTGTATATCAAACCCCAGATGTTATAAACTAGCTGAAACTACAAAAAGTCTAATGCCCTGCTGGCCTCTCTGGTTGGGCCCTAGCTGTAGGTGACACTGTGTAGAATACTGTTTTTCTGCCAAAAAAGTGCTCTTCTCTGGGCAGGTGCCCCCTCCCAGCCCAAGAATTCGTTCCAGCTGAGGCTTCTGTATGGGTATTTCTGCCTCCCAGTGGAACAAGATGGTGTCCCACACAAGCTCGCTACCTAGCTGGGACCAGGCTACTCTATGTCAGAGGCAGAAAAAGAGGCCAAAGGTGCCAAGATGCACAGAATGCACAGCCTCTGTTGCCAGGTGCCAGCTGTAGGCAACACTTTGTAAAATACTGCTTTTCTGCAGGAAAAGCACTCTACCCTGGAAAAGTGCTGCCTCCCAGCCTAGGAGCTAAGTCCAGCTGAATATGTCCATATGAATGTCTCTGCCTCCCAATGGATCAAGATGACGTCCTGCACAAGCTTGCCACCACCTAAGTACCAGCTGTTATATTTTGGAGGCAGAAAGAGATGTCAAAGGTGCCAAGATGCACAGAGTTTAAAGCCAGGCTTTCAAAATCTGGCAATTTGACTTGCTGATCCCACCAGAAGTTTGTCTTAGATTAGCAGCTAGTCAAGTCCCAGCTCTGCCTGCTGGCTAAAACAGAGGAAAAAAAAAATTAAAATGCTGAGTTATCTTCAGTCCATGCAAGCCTGCGCTTGCCGAGAGTGGGGTCAGCGAAAGAGAGGAGGTTTTGCATTCAGTAGTATGAAGTCCAAATTAACAGTCCTATGCCACCTCCTAGGGCTCACTAGGTGTCCAGAAGGCTCTGTTTAATTATCAGTTCAGGTCTTGGGTTCCAGAATGATTTAGGGAGACATGTGTTTAGTCTGCCATCTTGACTCTGCCTCCCCTGTTTGCTTTCATTTTTAGATGAGTAAAAATGCACAATTAATCTTCCTGTGGCTTGTTGCTTTTGGTCATTAATTATTGTCTCCGTTTCACCCTTATTTTTCTGATACTGAGATTGCTTTCATTTGGTTAGGATTTTCCCTGATATACCTTTTCCTAACATTATACTTTCAATTTGAGGACTTCATTTAATTTTTTTTCTCTCTCCCCGCCCCACACAACTTTCTAGGTGAGTTTAACTCATTTATATTTATTATGACTAATGATTTATTTGAGCATATTTTGTCACCTTATGATACATTTTTGTTTTGTGCTCTCTTTTCATTTTTCTCCCTACTTACCTTTTATTTCTTTAATAAAGTTTTTTTTATTTGTCCTCATTCATTTTTCTGTCTAATGGTTTTAATTTTACTCTTTTAATGTGTATTCTTTTCTATGTGCATGGAGACAAATTAGTACATTTTAAATCAATACCACTGTATTTTTAAATACAACAAAGAATTATAAAGTCAGTTCCATCCAAACTTCCATTTCTATGCTTTAAATGTTGAAACTTTATTTTTACTCGTCTTTGTTTTATTGAATAGTTATGTAACTTTACAAATACATTTTATTGATTTTTTCCATTTCCACAGAGTTTCTTTAAAAATACTCCTCTCTATGGGTTTAATTCCATAAGTGCTTCCTTCTTCAGGTAGCATACTTTTTCCATATGTTTCTGAGCATGTCTGGTCTCCATCTTATAGATATGCTAGTTGATTTGATCTGGACTTTTAAGCTGATCATAATTTCCCGACAGCTTATAAGATACTATGCGTCAGTGTATTTTAGTTCTTTATAGGTAATCTGCCCTTTCACTTTGAAAACTTGTCCAATTTTCTCTTTAATTTTACTGTTCTGCAATTTCACCACAAAATGGTTTGGTGTGGGCATGTTTTAATTTCTATTTGTGTGTTGGTGAATTTCTCAGTTTGAGGAACTCATGTTATTTTTCATTTCTCAAAAATGATTAGACATTACCTCTGTATATGTTGTCTCTCCATTTTCTAGAGTGTAGGAGTTTTCACTTTGTGTTGCAAGAATAGAATGCAATGGGTTTATGGTTTTGGATGGTGAATTCCTTCTTTTCCACAGACATGTAGCTGATACACAGAATTTCCTTCAATTATTAGATAGGCAACAAACTGCAGCAATATTAGCAGTTTCTTTGACTTTCTCACCAATAGGAGCCACAGGTATTTTCATATATGTAGAGGATACCTCAAAATACTTATGACATTTTTCACTGCTGGGTCTAATTGAATAAACGGCTAAATAAGCTCATGAATTACGGTATCACACATTTAAAAAAATATTTTTTACCTGTATTTATGTGTTATTAGTTTCCTTTGTAATTCTATGTGTTTTACATGTTTAGAAGCATTAAATATGTAGGCTTCATGAGAATGCCAAATGGTATGTGGCACAAAGGTTAAGAACCTTTGCTCTAGTCCTTCTTTCTGTGGATTTACATTGGAAGTTCATTTTCTATTTTCTTTATGTCTCGTTATTTCAGATTTAACATGTGTTCTCACTGAATTTCTAAATCTACATTTTGGTTTCTCATTTCTTTTCATATGTGCCATGTCTGTTGTTTAACCCACCAAAAAGCAAAAGCCACTGTCTTTGAGTTGATTCCAACTCGTAACAGTCCCGTAGGACAGAATAGAACTGTCCCATGGTGTCTCCAAAGAGTGCCTGGCAGATTTGAACTGCTAATTTTTTGGTTAGCAGAGGTAGAACTTAACCACTATGCCACAATGTGTAACCCACCAGAGGACTCTAATTATTATAATTTTATAACTAAGTAATATTACTTATATTGAATGTGCAGCACTAGTGGTGTGATAGTAAAGCATTTCACTGCTAACCAAAAGGTCATTGATTGGAATCCACCAGCTGCTCCTTGGAAACACTATAGGGCAGTTCAGCGATGTCCTATAAGGTCACTGGGAGGAGGAATCAACTTGATGGCAATGGATTTGGATTTTATATTGAATGTGCCAGGGACTGCCAGAAGAATGAACAAATCTGTCTTGGAAAGATTACAGACTGTTCCTTAGAAGTGAAAATGATGAGACTCTTGTGTTACGTACTTGGATATGTTATTAGGAGGGGCCAGCCCTTGAAGAAGGACGACCTCATGCTTTGTAAAGTAGCCAAGCCAAGTGCCGTCGATTCTGAATGAGATGGATTAGCACAGTGGCTGTAACAGTGGGCTCACATCTAGCAACAACTGTGAGGATGGCACAGGGCCAGACAGTGTTTTGTTCTGTTGTACACAAGGTTGCTATGAGTTGGAACTGACTTGACAGCACCTGAACTACCACAGTCTGGCTGTTAGATCTTTATATTCTAAGCTGATTTTGAGTTATAATTTATCTGTTTGAATATTCCAAACTTATCTTTTTACTTCCTTTTTGACAGCTCTGTTACCTCTCATGCCTTGTGTTGCTGGTCTCTCATGTGTTTTGAAAATTAGTCTGCAAGCTCATTATCAGCAGTTTGCATCTGCATTTTCCGTAAATATAGAGAGTCTTGAATTTGTCATAAATATCAGTTTCAGAATTACTTCTTACAGGACCCTGCAGAGGTCACTGTTCTGAGTAGGTTTTTGTATTTATTTTGTATTTATTCTTCAGTTTGGGGGTTATTAAAAAGCCTGAATAGTGTGGATTTGGCTCTACACTAATGCATAATTTGTTACTGTTTCTTCTCACATCACAGAATCAGCAGCCTTCTTTAGAGTTTGGCCCTGCTGTGTCTTAACTTCTATCTGTATGCAGGGAGCCCATTACAAGGTCTCTACCTCCAGCCCATGGTGACCAGAGGTCTTTCCCTGTAGAGATTTAAAATATCAGCACTTACAGTATATATCTGCCTATTACCTCCATGAACCCCAACATTTCAACTCCCATTCACTACTCTGGCTGTGACTTCCTTATGTTTGGGGTACCTTGAAAATTCCATCTCTCTTATGCTTAGTATGTATTTTAGTGTTTGGGGTTATATTTTATCCAGAAGTTGTGTGTAACTGGGGTGGAGGAAAATATCTGCAACTGCTCAGTCTGTCTTGACCAGAATATTAGACTGAACCATCATGGCATAGTAGTTAAGTGCTATGCCTACTAACCAAAAGGTGAGTAGTTCAAATCTACCACATGCTCCTTAGAAACTCTATGGAGCAGTGCTACTCTCTCCTAAAGGGTTGCTATGAGTCAGAAATGATTTGATGGCAGTGGGTTTGGTTTTTTTTAGTATCTTTAAAACACAGATTGAATCTTGTCATCCCTCTATTTATGTCATTTAAACTTCTCAAATGTTGAGCCTACAAGGGCAAGAATCTTGACTGCCTTGTTCCCACTGTTTCCTTTAAAATCTAGGCGAGCACATAATGGGCACTTAATAAATATTTGTCAAATAAATGAATAACTTATTTGCCAGTGCTTTGAAATTAAACACAAGTACAGTTCGCATAGTCTAGTACTCTTTGCATGACCTGGCTCATGCCTTTCTCTCCAACCTCATCCTCCTTACTCTTTCCTTTTCTCTTCTAAGCTTGAAACATATTCAACTTATTCTAGCTTTTTGAATACATGATGCTTTTTCCTGTGTCAAGGTCTTTGCTGATGTCCACCAGGGACACTGTTTCCTGGCCTTCCACCCTACACCCCTCTATGCAAAACTGTTACACTAAAAGATAAATCCTATGCAACTATAATTAATTCCTATGGCTTCGGCATGGGGAAGTAAAACTTCCCTGTATTTCCCAGTGGTCTTGCAAAAATGTTAGCTTCCTCAGAGTTACTCAGATACCCTAAGAATTAGATCTGTAGGTATTTGTCTAGTTAGTTGCTCAAACTCTCTTTATCTCCTGGACAGGACCAAAAGGTTACAGTCCAGGCCTTGCTTCTTAGTTTAAGCCCTCAAATTGCAGGAAGCCTGGAGTGGCTGTCTTCCTCAGTATTTATATTTCTAGGAGGAATGAGGCCCTAGAACTTAAGTACATCTCTCTTGTTGTTAGTTACTACTCAGTGGATCCTGACTCATGGTGACCCCCTGTGTACAGAGTAACACCACTCCATATGATGTTAAAGGCTGTGACCTTTCAGAAGCAGATCACCAGATCTTTCTTAAAAGACACTTACAGGTAGATTTGAACTCTCAAACTTTTGGCTAGTAGGGTATTACTTAACCATTCCATCTGGCTACTGGAGAGATTTTATTTACATAATCAAAGGGCTAAAGGAGGAGACCCTTTCAAGAGGGAAGAGCAAATGCTACCTCTTTTCGCTTTATAATCAGTTACCATAGAGTCGACTCTAACTCATGGTTAGTCCCTGTGTGTCAGAGTAGACCTGTGCCCCATAGGATTTTTCAGTGGCTGATATTTGGGAAGTAGATCACCATGCTTTTCTTCCAAGATGCCTCTGCATATTTTTGAATGGCAGTTTTTAGCAGATGAGTACTTAACCATTTGCACAACCCAGGAATCCTTCACCTTTATGCAAACCAAGCCCATTACTGTTGAGTCAGTTCTGACTCATAGCAACCTTATCAGACAGGGTAGAAATGTCCAGTACAATTTCCAAGGAACGTCTTCTGGATTTGAACTGCCAACCTTGTTTCTTCTTCCTCCCCTCCTTTTGGTTGGGAGACATAACTCGTAACCACTATACCACTCGAGTTTCCTTCTTCTTTCTGAGCAGAGAAAATCCTTCTTCCTCATCCCTCAGCACAGGCTATTTACAGAAGACAGTTGACCTGCCTTTCATCACATTGCCCTAGGGATAAAGGAAGGCTAACATACTTATTTACTGTAGGGTGCTTAATAAGCTGATTTATGATCTAGAACACCTCGTGTATGTATTCATGATAAAATTTATGAAGTTGAGTATTAAAAACTCAACAGTCCCTAAATGATGCAAGATAGCATTTTACTTTATTTTTAGCTATACTTGTAGCAAATGTCTCAAATTAGACACTAGGTTTGAGGAAGTGAAATTATTTACATCTCTCCTCTGGTCGGATATGACTCAGTGACACTTGGCTGGCTCTGGCCTTGAGACCCACCATGTTACCTTCATCCCTTGCAGATTATTTAAGTCATCTAACAAATTCTTTCTGCTTTTCTCTTTTCCAGTGCTAAAGTTTACTCTGAATTTGCAAGTCATCCTCCTTTTATGCAACTGTGGAGGAAAAAGGGAGTTTGACCTTTTCCCAGCTAACCCACCACCTATGCTGTTGGGCCCATCTTCTCCTATTTCTTTTGAAACCTTAGGCCATTAATCACCTTAAGTATTACTCTACTTGTTTCTTCTTCCTCCCCTCCTGTTGTCCCCATAACAAAGAAAGACAATTCATTGTATCTGAAGTCGTATAAATTTCATATTCCATCGAATCCTTCTGAACAGCCACCAAAGTAAAATCTCTATTAGCTGAAATCCTCTTTTACACATATAATTGTGGAAAGGCAACATGGTAAAATCAGTCTTGATGCCAGCTCATAAAAGTCCACAAGGTACTCACTGCTCAGATTCAAGAAGCCTTGTGTATTCTCTCTCAGATGAGAAAATTTGACTGAAATTGGTCCTTTGACACTTAGAAAGGATAGTACTTTAAGCTGTGTAATAAGATCTTAAAAACTCCATACTAAGTAATGGTAGTGTTAATCAGTTTTCTAAAGAAATGGTGAAGTGGAATTGCTAAACAGAAGATTTCAAAGGACAGCTTGTGAAGAGAAAATAAAATATAACAAAATGTGCTGAGCCCTGGACTACAGTTGGAGAACCAGTAGGGAAGAATACACTCAGCATTTCTCAAGCTGAAAGAACTGAAGAAAAAATTCAAGCCTCAAGTAGCAATACTGAAAGACTCTACACAGAAAATACTGAATGATGCAGGAAGCATCAAAAGGAGATGAAGAGCATGCAGCGTCACTGTACCAAAAAGAGCTAACTGACATTCAACTATTTCAGGAAGTAGCATATGATCAGTGAAGGAAGAAATTCAAGTGAAACTGAAGATATTGGCAAAAAAACAAGGCTCCAAGAAGTGATGGAATACCGATTGAGATTTTTCAACAAATGGATTTAATGGGCAATGCTAGAAGCACTCACTCGTCTATGCCAAGAAATTTAGTAGACAGCTACCTGGCCAACCCACTGGAAGAGATCCATATTAGCCCCTGTTCCAAAGAAAGGTGATTCAACAAAATGGAGAAATTATTCAACAGTATTATTAATGTCATACACAAGTAAAATTTTGCTGAAGATAATTCAAAATTCACTGTAGGAATACATTAGCAAGGAACTGCCAGAAATTCAAGCAGGATTTAGTAGAGGATGTGGAATGTGGGAGCTCATTACCGATGTCTGATAGATCTTATCTGAAAGTATATCAGAAATTATGTTTACCTGTGTTTTATTGGCATGCAAAGGCATTTGACTATGTGAATCATAACAAATGATGGATAACATTGCAAAGAATGGGAACTCCAAATTAGTTAATTGTGCTCAGGCAGTACATGTCCACAGATCAAGAGATAGTTGTTTAAACAGAACAAGGGGATACCAAAAGGCTTAAAATGAGAAAAGATGTATATCAAGGTTGTATCCTTTCACCATATTTTATTTAATCTGTATGCTGAGCAAATAATCTGAGATGCTGGACTATATGAAAAAGAATGCACATTGGGACTGGAGGAAGACTCATTAACAACCTGCAGATGACACAAGCTTGCTTGTTGAAACAAAGAAGACTTGAAGCACTTACTTACAAAGCTCAAAGACCACAGCCTTCATTATGGATTACACCTCAGCATAAAGAAAACATAAGTTCTCACAACTACCAATAAGCAACATCATGATAAATAAAGATTGAAGTTGCCAGGGATTTCTTTTTACTTGGATGTGTAGTCAATGCCTGGGAAAGTAGCAGTCATGAAATCAAATGACATACCTCATTGGGCAAATCTGCAAAAGACCTCTTTAAAGTGTTAAAAACCAAAGATGTCACCTTGAAGACGAATACATGCCTGACCCAAACCATGATGTTTTTAATCATCTTACATGTGTGAGAAAGCTGGACAGTGAATAAAGAAAATGGAAGAAGAACTGATGTGTTTGAATTATGATGTTGATGAAGAATTTGAGTATACCATGGACTCTAAGAAAATGAACAAATCTGTCTTAGAAGCAGTACAACTAGAATCCTCCTTATAAATGAGGATGGAGAGACTTTATCTCATACACATTGGACATGGTTCAGAAGGGACCAGAACATCATGGTTAACAAAGTATAGGGTCTCTAAAAAAGGGAAAGATCCTCCTTTAGATAGACTGACACAGTGGCTGCAAAAATGGGCTCAAACAGCAATGACTGTGAGGCTGGCATAGGGTAGGGCAGGGATTTGTTCCATTGTACATAGTACCATCTTGACAAGAACCATTCAACAGTACCTAACAGCAACAACAATATTTTCATTTTCTAATGTCATTTTAATGGCCAGCCAGCCAAGTGCGCAGTGCTTATACATATGGAATAGTTTGTATTAAACTGATTTTGCCAGTGTGATCTTTGAAAAAATTATGGAATCAAAAGATCTCTCAAGAGTCAGAGACAAAAGGACAAATATTGTATGAGACCCCTACAATAAAAACTCAAAAATAGATTTATGCGTAGAAGAAAAGCCTTTTGGCGGCTGCAAGGGAGGAGAGGGAGGGAGTGTTGGAGGGGAAGGGTTTTGATTAGAGAGCTGGTAGAAATTTGGTTGGGTGAAATAGATGACAGCACACATTAGAAACAAGAACAATATTAAGTGGACTTCAACATAATTTGAATACTCCTTCCATCTTAACCCAATATTGCAAGGTCAGAGTAGCTGGGACAGGGGACAGGGGACCATGCTCTTAGGTGAAATCAAGGCCAGTTGGCACAACTAGCATACTGCTAAGAGGGCTCTCTGCACCCCACATTGGTGAGTGGCATCTGGGGTCTTAAAAGCTGCCTAGCTGCCATCCAAGGGCACAGCAAATGGTCCCAACTCAGCAGGAACGGACCAAAACGACATGGGGGGAAGACAACCCAGAAGACAGAGAGACCCACATGAATGGGTGCCTGCATCGACTTGGGACTGGAAGAACTTGATGGTGCCTGGCCACCACCTGTGACAGCCTCAGTGGAGCTCATAAAGTTGAGTATCACTGGCAACACAAGAATAAAAAGGGGTGCACCCTAAGATCTCCCCTAAGAGACCACAATTGATGGTCCAGCAGCTTCAGGGTTCCCCTGGGAGCGTGGCCCCTGGCCCTGATGCTGTCCTTCCCCATAAATCATAATGAAGGTCCACTCTTCGGACACGAGTGGATTGGACTTGGCAATGCAGAGTGACCATATATTGGATGCACTTTATGGTTCTATGCATCTATAGACTATCTGCTGACCTCTGGCTGGAGTAAGGGAAGTGGGTGGAGAGGAGGGGAAGATGAGACATGTATGGAGCAGAGAGGAATAATGTACTGTCACGGGGCAGGGAGAGCAGTGGGAGCCGCATATAGGTGGCCATGTAAATTTACATGGGAATGTACATTTTCTCTCAGTCATAAAAAAACTCTCAAGAAATATAAAATCACATTCAGTTTAGTTTTGGTGTTGACTACGTTCATTAGATTGTAATTTTTTTAAATTAGAAATCAGTGTATAGTATGCAAATTATACAATCTTCATCCATTGACAATCCTGTGAACTTTTTTAAAATAAATGACTGTTTTCCTGTCACATCTGTATTTATATTTCCTGGTCTCATCATGGGAACCTTGGTGGCACAGTGGTTAAGAGGTGTGTTCAGCTCATCAAAAGGTCAGCAGTTTGAAACCATCAGGTCCTCCTTGGAAACTCTACAGGGCAGGTCTACTCTGTCATTGAGTCAGAACTGACTCGACAGCAATGGGTTTTGTCAGTTGAGGGTCTTTCATCGTAATTTTTAAAAATTTAATGTTAGCTTAAGGAGAACTTAAATACAGATATTCAATATTTTTTCAGTAACTTCTGTTATCTTCAATGACACTGTAATGACGTGAGAAATAAATTGCAGTGCTATAAATTGGTTGACTAGTGATATTCAGTAAGTTCATTTACAGATGAATACAGACAAAAGACTTGGAAATTACTGAGTTCTGTTTATTCTAAAGTAGCATGACTTAAAATTCACCTGCTTTAGCAACCAAATCATCTTTATTGTATTTTTTATAATACCAATCAATGGTAAGGTCTCTCAAAGTCAACTTCTAAGTCTTTTGATTTAACATTTAATATCATTATTTAACAAGAAGAAATTAAATCAAATTCTTTAAAGTAAGCCTGTGTCTTATGTCTTGAGAAACATGTCTTGTGTCTTGAGATGTGTCTTAGATGCTGTGATCTGAGCTAAATGCATAATATAAAAAGAAAATGATTAAATATATGTAAGCATTTGTATATATTTCTATGATATTATTCAATATTCTCTTCCTCTTCTAAGTCAGGAATAGACATTTATGTAGTCACATATGTAAAGAAGAGAGTAGTTATGTATCTAACGAAGAGTTAGATAGAAGACAGAAAAAAAAAAGTTTCATATCTGACTACCACTAATATACTCATGAAAATGGATACTTTGGTATCTCATTACAGCCTTTTGGTAAACTATGTCTTAACCTGTACTGAACTATCTTACCTTCAAGACCAAAAATGATACAAAGGGTAGGAAATAAGTTCCTCTACAAACATCACATAATAATACAGTTTAAAAAACACTAATTGGTCATATTCAAATCATTTTGAATATTGTTGTTTAGTAAGTTCCTGTGATCTTCCTTAAAAAAAACTAAATAGAAAGTTATATTCTGTTGCTTGAACATGTAGCAAATATATGTGCTGTCCTTAAATATTTTTCCCAAACAAGTTTTCATCTAACAAAACTGTTCATAATCATCATTTTCTTTCAGTTTGGGGTGCAAAAGGCTGAAACAGTGCTTAGACATGCCACCTGAGTACTGTAAACACATGCTACCACCTATTTCTTTTATCTGTTGTAAAAGTGACAATTTCATTGGCTCTCTGATTGATGGGAAGTTTATTTCCTCACTATATACTACTTCTGGATTTGGCAATGAATGATGCACAGTATATTAGCATTTAAGAAAGATGTGAAGATTCTATACACCTACTACACTATCCAACTCGATGCTCTCTAGGCTCAGTTGTTCTTTGAGGGCTTACTGGTACTATGTGTATATATTTTTGCTACTTTTAGTTTGTTTCTTTTCCCTCTCCTCAGATTGGAATCCCCTACAAGGAGTCTAAGCATGGATGCTCCCAGGGGCATTCAGATTAAAGCACATGCCGGGAAGATACAGGCCCTCTCTCAAATGGATATCAGATTTCATAGCAGTGATGGAATGGTAAGTTCAATAGATCAAGCTCCTCTTATATGTCTTGAGGACATCCCTAAATACCATGTCCTTTAAGGTAGCTACAGGGACTGCCAATTAAATTCATGAACTCATCCTTAAAAAATGCTACATACCTCATTGCTGAATATCACTACTGTTACTTTCCAAGTGTCTTTCTTGGGAAGCCATGCACTGACACCAGTACCTAGTCCACCTTTCAAAGCAATTTTGGAACTCTTTTTCTGGAATGGCCATCAGAGCTGCCTTTGTATTATCCAGATGTCATCAAAATATCTTCCTTTCAATATTTCCTTTATCTTCTGGTAAAGAAAAAGCCATTGGGGGCCAGATCAGGTGAGTAGGGAGGGTGTTCCAATAAAGTAACTTGTTGACTGGCTAAAACTACCCCAGACACAACTGTGTAATTAGGTTTGCAAACTTGCCACTATGCCACTGTGCATAATGGCCATTCTAGAAGGAGTTCAAAAATTGCTTTTAAAGGATGCAGAGTCCAGATGACAGACTAGACACATGCCTCCTTAATTCCCTCTGAAAACTAAGGCCTGGATTGATAATTAAACCAAGCTTTCTGGATACCCAGTGAGCCATAGGACACAGCATAGGGCTGTCAGTTTGGACTACATGCCACTGAACAGGAAACTGCTTGTCTTTGGCTGAGCCCCACTCTCTCTTATTGAATTGGTCGGCTCCCATGGACTGAAGGCAACTGGCATTTTTAACTTTTGTTCCTCAGCAGGCAGAGGATGGGCTTAGCCAGCAGCTACACACAGCAGCAATGCTAAAGTGATCAGTGGGTGGAATAGTCACATTTTGAGAGCCCGGCTCCAGTTTCAGAGCACCATAGCCCCTCCACTCTCTCTTTTCGGACCTCTGCCCTAGATTCTGCTATTTCATGGGGGTGGGCAGCTTGACCAGAATGCTGTCTTGTTTGGTTGGCAGGCAGAGTTACCCAACAAGAGGCCTCATCAGGGGCTAATTCCCAGGCTGGGAGGCCATCCCAGCCCAGGGAGTGCTTTTCCAGCAGAAAAGCTGCATTTAGTACAGTGTAACCTTACGGGTAGGGACTAGAAGGGGATGTCAGCAGGTGAGAAGCTAGTCCCTACTTTGAAGTACCACAGCATCTGGGGACAACTGAACAGACACCTCTGCTGTCAGCAAGAAAGAGGGGCTTGGACACCTGCCTGGCAGCCTGACTGATTTTGGAAGCTGTCAGAGAGCTTTTACCTTTCAAAATAAGACTTCCTAGAGAAATAACTGCAGTGCAGCCTGATAGCATCTCTTCCAGCCTTTACTGATCCACATCACAAGGTTGGCTGATAGCCCCCAGTGACTCCATAAGTAGGGCCATGTCTTTGCCAGCCAGGAGGTGGAGCTTGCTACCCCAGAGATTCCACTAGGCCTAGTCACTGGAGTACATAGAGGTGGCTGGTGACCAACTCCCTTCTCAGAACTGTGCCCCAGCTCCTGTTAAGGCAACACCAGAGAAACTAAATAGCCTCTAGATGTCCCCAAAGCAACAAACCCTAACTAAACATTTAAAGTAATATTCACCCATGGTTCCAGAAAACTCCCAAAATAAGGAACCAAAGAACTTCCCAGATGAAGAAGCCTTTCTGAAACTATCAGAAGTCGAGTACAAAAGAATTATATAGAGAGCCCTCTTGACGTTATATAAAATGCAGTACAGCAAAATGAAAAATTAAGCAAGCTGTCTGAACTGATGAAACAACAGCATTCTGAAATCTGACAGATCAATAACAAAATTAAAGAATTATACTAATTCAAAGCCAAAAGAGCAGAACTGAACAACTGGAAATTAGACTTACTGACCTTGAATATAGAGCTACTGATGCCAACATTTATGAGGAAACATCAGAGAAAAGAAAGAAGAAAAATGAAGAAATATTGAGAAACATGTGGGACTCTATCAGGAGGAATAACCTAAAGATTAGCTGGAGTTCCTGAACAGGGAGGGATTCCTGAAAATACAGAGACTATTGTTGTTGAGTTGCTGACAAAAAACTTCCCTGAAATTATGAAAGAAGAGAACATAGATATCCAAGATGTGTATCGAATGCCATATAAAGTAAACCCTAAAATAAAGACACAAAAACATAATCAAGCTTAACAAAATGAAATACAAACAGAAACTCTTAAAGACAGTGAGACTCAAAGCAAAGCTAACATTCAGAGAGAAACCCTGTGGGCTTTCGTCTGACTTTTCTGCAGAAACGATGTTGGCATGGAGGCAGTGGGATGACACATTTAAAGCCTTGAAGGAGAAAAACTTCCAACTGAGAATTTTATATCCTGCAAAACTGTCTTTCATATATGTAGATTAAATTTAGACATTCACAGATTAACAGAAACTTACAGACTTTATGAAAACAAAATCAAAGCTACAAGAAATACTGAAAGAAGCTCTTTGCTTAGAAAAACAAAACCATTAACTCTATATTTAAGGAGGTAATGCAGGACACACCAACCAGAAATCTACTCAGTTAGGGAAGGCACAAAACTCAATCAGAGCTACAATATTAAAAGAAAGGATCCAGTGATAATACCATGAAAAGCATGATACCATCATATTAAAAAGAGGGATATACTACAGTAGTTTCAGTCCTTCTAGATGGAGACGAAGTTAATGAGATGTGTAGAAGTTAAAATTGGGGTTAAACTTAGATTACTAAGTGGGATCATGGGTAAACACAAAGCACAATAATGATGCAGCATATCAAAATAAGAAACATAACACAAGAGTCTCAACAAACACAAAACCAACAGTGAAAACGATGAAAAATCAACACATAAAGAATGACCCAGAACAGAATATTAAGAGCAACAAACACCAAACACCAACACAAAAATAAATACGTCAAAATGACAGCAATAAATACACTGAATGTAAATGGACTGAACACTCCAGTAAAGAGATGACGAGTGATATCTTGGATCAAAAGACATGACCTGTCTATATAAACTCACCTTAGACTTAAAGATATGAACAAAATTGCTTTGAAGGATAGACTAGGCACTGGCATCACTGCACAGCTCCCCAAGGGGAGTACTTCCAAGGTGATCATAGTGATATTCAGCAATGAGGTATGTAGCACTTAGAACAATTAAGTTTTCAGACTTACTTGTCAGATCTCATATACATTAAGAATTTAGTATCTTCTGTTGTTCTTGCCTCTTTTATTTAACTGCTAATATTACCCTTTTCCTTGTACAGTTTCCTTGTACACTTCCTCATACACTAAGCATTTGCATAACTTTTACTTCTTAAAAATTTCATTCAGTAAATCATACTTTGACAGGGTTAGGATTACAAAAAAAGTAACCTATCAGTGCTGTTTCTTACCTGTATTAACCTAACTATATACAAAAGGAAAAAAGGACAGAAAGAAATGGAAAAGCAAAATAATACTAGCTAGGGCCAGACTTTTAATCCAAATTTAGAGACATTTTTAAAGACAAATCATGATGAGTGTAAAGTAAAAAACATTAAAAGAATGCCAAAGACAATTCAACATTGAAAGAGAGACCAAGAAAAGTTAAAATAACTCTTTTCAGAACCTGGCAGTTTTATTTTATTGTGCTATCCAGTTGCTTGTTAATTCCAACTTTGAAAAAAACACTACAGACTTTGAAAGCCTACAGAGAATATCAATCTTGTCATCCCCTGGTGATTCTTCTTTTAAGTTGACTGTCACCACAGGGAACCTTTTTCAGCTGAAATAAAGGAAAGAAGCTCAATTGCAGTCAAGCAGAAAATCATGCATGCTAGAAATGTTCTTAAAAGCTCTAGAGGAAAACCAGAATTGTGGTTTATAAGTTGTACTCCAACATGAGATATATTATAGATTTATACACACAACTTCATTTTCTTAGCCCACCCCTAGTTATTTTTATATGAATAAAATGTGTTCAAAATAAGCATTAGCCCATGGATTTTCTTTTAAATGCCTTCATCTTGATTGCAATTTCCAAGGAGTTACATGGGTACTGTTGTTTATATAGCCACTGGCTGGTGAAGTGTGTTGGAATAAATGTGTCTTTTGTACAATGAGGGGCATAATGAGTCCCCATAGCTCTTTCTCCAACCCTGTTCCAAAGACATCACTCACAGATCCTGCTTTCAAGTCTCCCAGCAGGTATTTTCCCTCAAAGGCAGAAGAAAATAAGCAACAAAGCAGCATGTGGGTTACAGTTATTAGAGTTTGCTTAAAGGGTAGAAAAATAATTAGGAAAATATTGACCAGTTAGCCACAAGAAATAAAGAAAAGCAAATAAAGCCATACTGAGGAGAAAGCAGATACCCAAAGAACTCAAAGTACTGGATGTTAACCTAAGTAGATTCTGCTTTTTAAAAATAATACCATTTGATTTATTTTATCCTGTGTGCCAAACAACATAGGGTAAATCTTTATGTATAATGTACCATCCTACCCACTGTTCTCCATAGCAGGGGGTCAGTATCTCAAGAGGTAATATAGACAGCAAATATCAGTGTAATAAACAGTTGGAAGTCAAGGATGGAGTTACATAAAATCAAGTGACTATCCTTGTCATTTCCATCTAACAAGTCACCATCCTCAGAAAGGTAAATGCTTGGTTACTCTTCATGGTAACTCTTACTTCCTTCAGTTATCACTGAGATTTCCAAGCCTCAACCAATGGCCATGTTCTTGCATTTTGGTTTAACTAAATTATAAAATGATTGAAAAACAAAAAAGTTCAGTCTTTCCTTTTAATTGGCTTTAGGCTGTATGTCTACTGCTTTTCAGCATTTAATAGAAGGCAGTGGAGTTTTGTTGGTGGTGTTAGGTGCCATCAAGTCAGTCCTGACTCATAAAGATTCTGTATACAACAAAATGAAACATGGCACAGTCCTATGCCATCCCCACAGTTGTTGCTATGTTTGAGCCCATTTTTGCAACCATTGTGCCAATCGTCTGGCGGGAGATATGCTTTCTTTTCACTGACCCTCTATGGTTTACCAACCATTACATCTTTGTCCTGGGAATGGTCCTTCTGATAACATGTCCAAGGTGTGCAAGATCAAAGTTTTAAATAATAGTAAAAAGCCAGGGAAATGGTCAGTGGCTGACAGGATGAATCCAATTGCCCTTCATAGGCACATGAAATTGCAAATAAAATAGGACAAGCTCCAAAACTCTGTTAAAAATTAGGAAAATGAATATAGATTTGTAGCTTGTACTTGATCCTTATGTGGAGGAAAAGATGAATTGCATAAAGTCAAAATGGATCACCAGCTAAATGTGAATCAGCCAAAAAATTTGATCATTTTTATCAAATAAGTCTTAAAGGTATCTTTAGGCATGTAAAGTATTAAAAATGGAAAGCATTCCAGTATTGACATACAAACTGTAGGAGCAAAACATCACATTGGTCAGTTTTCCTAGCTGGACCAAAATGGGAAGTAAAAGGAAATTTGGCTTTCCTCTAATTTGGAGAACCAATGGTTAGCAACTGCCTGAATGTAAAATAGAATTAGGCTACAAAAATAATCAAGTAAGTATAATATAAATCAAAGTCAAGTGTCTAATTTCCTCTGAGGAGAACAAACAATGCTTCGTTTCAGACATTTGCCACATGAATTTTATTGACCACGTTCATTACTCCTGTAACATGCCATCTCTTGTTTTCTCTCACACAGCTGACGCTGGATGCTGAAACTGTGTCTCTGCCCAGGTTGATTCAGGGGGTTTGGGATCCTTCCTCCAGCAGCTCACAAAGACTCTATGAAATCTGTGTTTGTCCAGATGGGAAACTTTACCTGTCTGTGGCTGATGTGGATACCACATGCCAAGAAAACAGCCATGTCTGTCTCTAAACAGTCTGCATCTTCTACAGACTACATGGCCGATTTTCAAAAAGCTTAAAGCTCTTGAGTCTGAGACTTCAAACTTGAAAAAACAATTTTACATCCTATAAGACTGTGACTGGGTTGAAAGAGGGACTCATTTTTAAGAGGAATTCAGAAATAGAAAAAAGAAAAATGCATCAACAAAAATATTCATATGAAACTACATGGTTTCAAAATGGCACATGGATGTTAGATAAACAAGTTGTCAAAGGAATGTGCTGGCAGATTTTCATCAGAACAATTAATAAATGATGACTTCTTTTCCTCATCTTTTGTGTATGTAAATGTATCGTGAAACATTGAGCTGCTATGTGGAATTAATGTATGATGGCCAACTGTGAATGCTTAACTCCCTATCAAAGCAATGTTGGTAACTACTACAGGACTCCAATGTCCTGTGCACTGTTTGCTTTTAATTACTCATACCTATGAGCAAGTTCTCCCATGAGTATAAAGCGAAGTGTATCAGATTGCATGAAAAAATCTTCAGGTTTTAAATGCACATTGAGGTTTATCTGATTTTCTTTTTAATATTTTATTGTGCTTTAGGTGAAAAAAGCCTATAATCCAGTCAATTTGTCAAACAAAAGCTTACACTGTTATGTAACTCTAGCTGCTCTTTCAACACTGTGACAGCATACTCCTCCTTTCCACCCTATATTTCTTGTGTTCGTTCAACCAGCTCCTGTCCCCCTCTGCCCTTTCATCTCACCTCTGGAACAGGAGCTGCCCAGTTAGTCTTGTGCATCTCTTTAAGCTAAGGAGCACACTCTATGCCAGTATAATTTTATGTCCTGTAATCCAACCCAGTCTTTAAGAGTTAGCTTCAGAAATGGTTTCAGTTCTAGGTTAACAGAGTGCAGAGGCCATGTCTTCCAGTCAGACCACCAAGTGTAGTCTTTTTAATAGGTTTCCAGTTCTGCACCCCATTTTTCTCCCACTTTGTCAGGGACCACCTGGACAGTCATTGGTGGTAGTTGGGCACCATCTAGTCTTTCTGGTCTCATGTTTCTCAATTATGTGGCCTTTTCTGTCTCTTGGGCTTATATTTTCCTTGTCAATCTGACTGTCAAAATGTGATCAAAGGATCAATTACATTACAAAAAGTGAACCATAATTTATAGTCAGTGAGCAATGTATCAACCTACACTTTTCACAGACTTCACAGTTTTAAGAGTGTGTCCAACCTTCTTCAATCAACACTCTGAGAGAGATCTTGAACTCTTCAGTTATCAGTGATTATATGAACGCCCAAATAGGACAAGTTATTTACACAATCAAAAAATATCTATGGAAATTAATCTCTGACATTAAATTTGCATAGCCCTTTGACACATTGTCTCATTCTATTCAAAGCAACAATCCATGTAATAACTGTGTAGATATAATACTCATTTTACAAATGCAGAATCTGAAGTCTAGAGGGATGTTTTGTCATCCACAACAAGATCAAACTACTATTAAGTGGTGGGACTCCTACTGCTGAGACCCTTTACTTATCACAGTAGTCAAAATGATTCTCGTTTAACTTCCTAGAAGTAAACTTTTGCAGTTTTTGAAAATAATCTTTAGTGCCAATTGGTTACCTAAGTTCCTACAAAAATCAGACAGGATGTTATGAACCTATGAGACAAATTACTTTTCCTGTGAGCCACGCACTGCGAAATGCTCTTCATCACTAAAGTGGTAGGCTTTATTTGATTTTATTTTTAAAATAGTTCTTATAATTCAGAATCTGACAACTCAAGATATAGTAGGACCAAAAGCATTCCAACTTTTTAATTACAGAATTTCTGTGTGTAAACACAAGCTCAAGTTCACATTCTACAGTCTCACATCAAGACAAAGTAGAAGTCAACAGTCTATCTTCAATGCTGTTTTGATAGGTACTCATTTAAGCATGTAGCCCGGTTGTTAACAACTCCCCAATTTTTAGACTGCTGGTATACACAAACACTGGAAATTGCAAAATGAAAACACAGTGCCTCCTAAGCAGTTAAGAGCAAGCTCAGCTCTAAATACTCAAATTTCATGAGCCAGCCAAGCCAAGTGCCATTGAGTCGGATCCAACTCATGAGGGTAGCTACTTTTACGTGATAATTGCTACTCACTTTTCCATTAGTTAACCCTTTATTTTTAAAATGAGTAACTTCTTTCTTATCATGGCATTTCAATTAAAGCATGTGAAATTTTTTTTGTAGAATTCTCTCTTGTTCCAGTATTTTTGTTGTGCAAAACAATGTCTGAAAGCCCAATTGATATAAAATAGGATCACCACAGAACACTTAAAAATTAACTTAGTTTTCATGGCACATGTCAAAAAATCATACTCAGATAATAAAATATCAAGGAGAAATCATAGAGAATAGAAATCTTTTGAATAAAAGTCTTAGTTTTTTGCACCTACCTATATAGAACCAACTTGAAAAAGCTGTTATGAATAGCTGCCTTTTCCACAGTAATAAGGGATTTTTTCCTTGGTTAGAATTTAAACTTTCAGATGGGCTGCATTCTAAAATGTACTACATAAACCTGTCTTCTTAAATACATTATACAACACAACTGAGTTTACTTCAAAGTTGAAGATCATGAATATGAACATACTTAATGAGGCATATGAACTCAGGTTAAGAGCTTGGCTGTTAATCAAACAGTTGAGTTCAAATCCACCAGCCACTCCTTAGAAACCCTGTGGGGCAGCTCTGCTCCATCCTATAGAGTCACTGTGAGTTGGAATTGACTTAACAGTGGTGGGATTTTTGGGTTTTAATGAGGTATGTAGACTGCTATTCCTTTATACTAGGTGGTTATGCATCAAGTGTTGGTTATTTCAGGGACCCAAAATAAAGCAATTTTTTTATTTCTAATTCAGGAACCAACTAAGAAGCAAACAAAAGTCAAAAAAATGGTGATGAAAATAATAGTTTTGATAGTGGAGTTTGGATTACATCCACTTGGACTCCCTAAGACTTCACACCTGTATAAAACCCTTACCTCCCAGTCACAGGCAGACACCAGGCCTTCCTTCCCACGCAGCTGACTCCATGAAGGAGTATAGACAGGCACTTTGTTAGAAAAATCAAAGTAAAAGGAAGAGGTGAGCTCACATGCTTAGGTCCTTCCCCCAAATCCCTTTAGGGAACTGTGACAGAAGAGCCCAGAGGCAGTGCCCTCATACTAAGGTTTTTGTTTCTACTTGATACAGCTTTTTGTCCCCGTCCTTCTTTGACTTCTAACATCACTTACTTGGCTTTAGCGGTCTTCTTACTTTACCACCTCAAATTTTCTGTGGTTTGGAAATCAAACAATCACATTTCTTAGAACTCTGAGTGAAGTAATCGACAGGTCACACATGATAGTCGAATACGGTGGTTAAGTAAAAACCCACAGACAGCAACTTAAACACTGCAGACTTAGATTTTTATTTCAAGTGTGAGAATACTTCCAGAGCCATGTAACTATGACAGATAAGCTTATATTTTAAACATGTTAATACATAATTATTTTAAAATGATACTGGCTTTCGTGCTCTTCAGTATATAACTACATGGCTCACCTAAAGGTTGGAGGTTTGAACCCACCCAGCAGCTACACAGAGAATGGCCTGGCAATCTGCTTCTGTTAAAGGGGCAGTTCTACTCTCTAACACATGGGGTGCTGTATGTCAGAATCAGCTTGAAGGAAACAGGACTTAAGTGTTGATGTATTTTATCTAGTATGAATATTTACAAGTTCCACTGCAGAATTCTTCATGTGTTTGATGACAAGAGTGATTCCTGACCTTGCTGTAAGCATTTCATAATAGGCACTTGTATTAACTTTATCTAAAGTCCAAATTCTGAAATCCCTCTGGATCCAAGAGTTTTATAAGGGATATGAATCTGCATTTAAAAAAAAAAAAAAGTCTAGAAAAAAACAAGATTACAATTAATTTGATCAACTATTGTAAAGGCCACATTGCGTTTCTATATGTCAATTTTAACATCTACGAACAAGTGCTAAGTTTTGGCTTCAAAGCTGAAAGTCTCAGAAAGCCAAACACTCAGAATGTAGCAGTCCCATTATAAGCAACTCTTAGTCCTCACCACGTACCTTTGAAGACTTGAGCCTTAACTATAAACATTCGATATCTTTTGGGGCTCAAGTCTGAATTAGCCTCAGACATGCAACTCAACTCTGTTCCTATAAGGGAACCATATTTAATGTATCTATTTCCAAGTACGTAAATACACCATCTACATCAACTAACCTTATTCCTTGAAAAAGTGAAATAAGACTTAACTAATAAAACTAAGGACTCTGTGGTCAATCAACTGTGAAAAGCAAACCTATCAAAATTTCAGCATACAGACATATGAGAAAATTCTAATATTTCCAGTAAATATATAGTACACATACACATCACACTTAAATATAGGGAGACAGCAAGTTTAATTTCCAGTGAACTATTTCTCAAGAAATACCAGTTACAAGGGCTTCATATGTACATTTTACTTTATTAAAATTATGGCACTTAATATAACAGCAGAAATAATTACATGGCTTCACATCCAGAAGCAATACAGTTTTGAAGGTGCAAACATTCCTTATTACCAATAAAAGTAAAAAAAGTTCAACATATTCTTAAAGCCCTTAATTGCATAAAATATTTAGCATCATTTACAGCCAGTACACTTACATAAACTAATTATCTTTCCTTTACATTCTGCAAAAGAAACAATGTAAATAAGTACATGGAAACATTGGAGCATGATAAAAATTAAATGTCAGTTCTGCATCATTCATGGAGAAAATGCAAGCTCATGATTCCTCTTAAAAAAACAACTGGATAATTGTCACAAATATTTTACAATTACTCAATGTTCTCAAAGTAAAATCCAAAAAATCCCACCAAGTGCCATAGTGAAGGTCAATTTGTTTAAACTGCAGCACCATTAAGACATGAAACAAAGATTGCATTCTGTTCAACCGCACTACATACATCATGACACTTGTGGAAACTAGGTACACACAGACACAAAGCAAGAGTGCTAACAGCTGATGAATGTTGCTCTGGGAGGCAGTTTTCAGAAACAATATTAACATCTGGTTATAAAAACTGCCACTATTTTCAGTTTCCCATATGCTATCACTGTGAAATAGGAAGGCTGTAAACATAAAATGTAAAAAACATTTAAAATAAAGATGAAAAGTGCACTCAGTGCACTGTAAGAAGTACTATCCGCATATTCTCAATCAAGTAATATTCAGGATTAAAGTACTGTACCATTTTTTAAATATGCTGAATATTTAAGATGTAAAATTGCAACAAATTCATAATCAGATCCAGCTGATAAGAATACATCCAAGAGGATCCACTTAAAAAAATGATAAACTGCAAAGAGTTCCCCTTGTTTAAATCAATGATATGTCCAGTGTTTCATTAAACCCACTGCCAGTGAGTCCAATCCGACTCATAATGACCCTACTGGCAGAGTAGAACTGCCTGTAGAGTTTCCAAGGAGTGCCTGGTGGATTTGAACTGCCGACCTCTTGGTTAGAAGCTGTAGCACACAGCCACTACACCACCAGGGTTTCCAGTGTTCCATCAGCTCCTTCAAAAACAGCAAGTCAACATAAAACTGACTTCATCCTAACCAGGCATACGGAGACTTAGTTAACTAAGAAACTGCTAAGCTTTGGTTATGTAAAGTGCAGTTCAACAGTGTGCCATTCTAGCCATTCGCTACACCTAGCAATCTTCCAGTTCATCGCCTTCTTCAAAATAACTTCTTTTACATTCATCTAAGGTTTCCTATTGGAAATCATATGAAAAACCCCCAAATTCTTCCAAAACAATCACAGTGTGCTTCACAACTCTCAGACATAGAGCAATGGAGCTTAATGAAATACAGTGATTCCGATCTGTGCTCGGACACATTCCAGCTCTGCTCCTTTCTTCAGCACTTCACGCTTTCTGTTGTATGAAATTCTCCAGTTTTATTATGATGCAAGCAGTACATTCCATCACCCTCATAGCAACCTCAGAAGTGAACCTGTCGTTCGGAATCTGGGGGAAGGGCAGCAAGTCAGGGTACCTTGTTTTCAGGCTGTCGACGCCGTAAGCCTCCAATGTGTGGACATCATTGGTCAACCCGTCAAGCTGCTGACTGTACTCCTCTATTTTCTGTGCAAGGGCAGCTGGCTTCACATCTTTATCAGACTTCCCCCGGACAGCATAGTCAGCCGCAACCAGAGCGAGTTTTGTAGCGAGGTAACATTTGAAGCACACCCACTCATTGGCGTTTTTATGAAGGTCATTCCTGGCAGCTGAAAAATTGGCCCTAGCTTGTCTCAACCATCTACGAGCTTCAACAGGATTACCAACAGATTTGAAGGTCGGGGGAACGAAGAACCTTTGAGAGTAAGTCTGTCCAGCTGCAGGCGGGCCTTTTTCTTTGTTTTGTTGCTGCCTTTCAGATTTATGGCTCGTTGCTTCTTGATTCCATGAGGTATAAAATCTTTGAAATGAGTACTTTTCTGACTGAAATCGGGATGCTGAAGTGGGAAAGGTTCGTCTTGAGGTTCTGTCTGCATTTTGATCTAGAAAGGCCTGTTTCTCTAACCTGCTGATTTCATTCTGTAAATGTTTAAAAACTTCATTAGCAATGTCATGATTCTCTGGATTTTTGTCAGGGTGCCACTTCAAATACAGCCGTCTGATGATCTTTTTTCTTTCAGATTCTGGAAGCTTCCAAGCTTGCTCGACCACTGATGTCACTTCTTTTAGGATTTCAGGTAAGGAATGAACCTTCACCTTTTTGGGGGAAGGATGTTTTGAAGATGAGGTTTTATGGCTCTCTCTGCCTGGGAATAGAGGGGGGATGCTCCGCAGACCTGGGGCTAGAAATTCTGTCGGGCTGGTTGGTGTCGAAGGAGCACTGTCCCGGCTGTGAGAACTTTCATCAGGCCTTGAGAATTTATACAGATCAAGAGAGCTAACTATTTTATATTCACTATAACCAATATCAATCTGGTATATCTTTCCCAGAAAGCTGCAACTGTCTGCATCTTCTCTTTCAACTTCTTGTACAATAATTGCATATGTATATGTTGGCTGGTATGATCCGTAGATATCACCACCTTCTGCATCAACAAGGTATCCAACGTATTCTCCTGGGTAAAAAACATTCATTGGATCCATAAGCAGGGTATAATGAATTTCAGCAGGTATAGGAGTGCCAGGCATAGGAAGTTCAAGCTTTGATGGTTCTGAGGAGTCATATTTCACTCCTAAACTGTCGAGTTTCTCACTGATTCTGTAAATGTCATTGCATCCTAGCATAGCAATTAAATATGAAGTGTCTGAAATCAGATTGTCAGTGGCTGACTTGAGAGTCATCGCTAATGCTAATAGGAAATTAATGTCCTTACTGTCTGAGTGCTGTATGTAGAGCAGAATGACCGCATTACCAAATCTCTTCAAAAAAGCAAAGGTTTCACTTCTGCTGTGGGGAATTGGATTAAAGCCTTTAACTCTCAATGTTGTTTGAAGCTTTTCAAAACAGGAAACTTTCAGTCCTTCCCTCAGGGCTTTGCAAAGTTTTATGGCTTTTTCTTCATTAGCCAGGAAAGCATTATCATTTTCGTGCTTCATGATTCTAATCAGCCCCGTAATGAACTGCTCAGAGGACAGGAGCAGCTGCAGTCTTCCCTGAAGGGAACACAGGGCTCCAAACTGGCAGACTTTGGGCGTCTCTTCATCTAACTGTTCTTCTAGGATACTGCTCAGTAAGCGAGGCCGGAGTTTCTGAGGGAAGAGCATGATCAGCTTAGTGTGGAATCCATGGTCTTTCCCTAAGTAACACTGGCTGAGATCAACCAACATTTGAACACCAATATTGCCCTGGATTCTACTTTTATAATGTGGTGCATCGTCAAACACTAAGACACTGGACTTCACGAGTCGACCGTCCTGGCTTGGAAGATGAAGGGCGAGGTCTCGTACATTTTCTAGGTCACTTCTAACCTTGACTGAGTCATTCTGTAGACTTCGGAACAAGCCAGAAACTACTCTCTTTACTGTACGCATTTCATTAGGATCTAACTGTTTTCCTTCAGAATTTTTGAATATGCGACTCAACACTTCAACATATTGTTTGGTGGAAATAACATCTTCAGTGCCTAAATGTTTGAATAGCTGATGAAATGTGCCAAGTTCTAAAGGTAGCTTGTACAAATAAGGTTTAAAATCAGATTCATATTCTAGATTTATCACTACCTCCTCAGGCTTCAAAAGTTTCCAACCATCTTCTACCATTACAAAAGCAACCCCCCGCAGTTGAAATCGGAACTCCCTTTTTTCTGCACTGAGAAATTCATATATGCTCCTTAAGACCTTAGCTCTAGTTTTCACCATTTCTTCATCCAGAGTTGTAATGTTGCATATGTTTCTGCAGTTATTAATGACCTTATCAAGAGGGGGATCCAAGTTAACATTAAGCATACTTAAAACTTGCTCAAGCTGTTCCTGTGGACCAAGGTCACTACCTTCTTGTTCTTTGATACTCAAGGGAGTAGCTTTCTCTGGAAGAATAGGGCAGGATGTCCATAAGAGCTGCACCACATCACACTGCTTGAATTTAGGGTTTACTTGTGCTCCATTAAACTTGATAAGAGGAAGTGTTCCATTCACCTCTTGATACTGAGGATGAAATCGAATGAACTCAGCAGGGGCCCGCTCAGGGCACAAGAATGGTATCAAGGACAGTTCTTTCAGAAAATTCCCAGAAAGCAGATCCATTCGTTCTTGGAATATATGATGGAGGAGGATATCAACTGTATTTTGTAATGTTTCTTTAGACCAATTTTCTGTATTAGCTCTCACACTGATTTCCTTAGCAAACTGTAGCAACTGCTGCTGAGAAAGTATATATTTCAGTCCAATATTTCTTAAAAATTCCACCCAAGATGTCATAAATGCAATTTGATTTTTGGGTTTTATAAGCTGTTCCAATTTTCTGAAGAAATCCTTAGGAATAAACAACTTTTCAGGAAGCATAACTTCAAAAACCCTCACAGTTCTATCATAGAAATGTTTTGCTTGCTTTAGTCGGCCATTAGCATCATAGATTATCAACAAGCTTTCTAGTTTTTCAAAAAGTTGTTCCTTAATTTCCGAAATTTCCTCAATACTAGATAATCTGTTCTTAAGATAGATCAAGTGCTCTAATTTTGCATCATAAGAAAGATTTTCGATTTTGGGTAAGAGGTGTTTCAGATATACCTCAAGATCATCGACAGGTACACAGCCAACCATCTCATAGAGTTCCTTTAAGTGTATCTTTTCTTCAAGGAATGCAGATGATGATGATTGTGTCCACTTTTCCACTTCAGCTGAAGGGATACTTTTAGTAAGTACATAGCATGTTCCAAATTTTGCAATGCTCATATATCGACCACTGATGGATTTGTAACATGGAAGTGACTTTAAAATTTTAATGTCATCTTGAGACATCAAGTGACTCAAATTACAGTTGAAATACATCAAAAGTGCCTCAAAGTCACTTTCAACTAATTTTTCAGTTCTAAATGTTGAAGTCTGGACCATATAATGTACGGCCTTCAAAATGCTTGAAGGGCTCTCTATGTTTGCGGTGTGGCATGACAACAGAGGAACGAACGTACTGTCTTTGGAGCAGATTTTGTTCAACGCAAGCTGAATACACCCAGCTTTCATCAGGGCATGAAAAACTTTATCAGTCTGGGCATTTGGAAAAACTGTGATATGCATTAGGCTTAGAGGAAGCAGAACATCACCTTCAGGAACCACAAGCTGATTAGCTGAAACAGTAAATTTTGTTCCTGGAAGCAATGCCCAGTCTTTTAGGGTATCCACAACAATATCAAATGTTGGTTTTGTTTCTTCCTGGTCTTCTTTCACACTTAGAGATTCGCTGATAAAATGCCACGCGTTCTTAAGCCATGACTCACTTGCAAAATTGTCTTTCCACCGCGTACAATTTTTGGTCTTATATTCACGAGGCAATACAGAGGATAACAAATCAGCAAAGCTGGAAATGTCAAACACTTTTGCAACATTACAGTTCAATAAAATACTACTATATTTCAAATACAACGTATTCATAAACAAGTCTTTTCGGGATGGAATCAACTCATGGTAAGTTGTTAGAAACTTGGGTCGCTTTGCATCAAAAGTCTGCAATACACTGTCCAATGTAATCAGAAGGGGCAAGCCCTCAACTTCAATCTGATTTTCTTCTGCATCCTTAAAACAGTAATCAACTAAAAGTTTTAAACTATGAAAGAGTTTTAGGTTAGTCTGCTGAAGACGACAGGGCAGCTTCCCAATATGGCAGTTGGTATCAGGAGAGGAAAACGTCATTAAAAAAGCTCGAACATCAGCAGGAGTTACATAACTAACGGGAATATCGGCATCTATAAGACAATGGTAAAGATTAGCAGTTTCATCACAGTTGTAAACCAAGTTGAAACCAATTTCTAAAAGAAGGTGTTTTAGCCGGTAGACATTTTCTGCTACTGTTTTTCGTGTTGTGATGTTATAATCTGCATTCTTGAGATGTTGTAATTCATCCTGTAGTAAATTGTCAAAAAATGGCCTAGTTTTATTTGCTGTAGACATATTAATCCAAGTAATTATAACTGCAGAGTGTAAATCAGAGCCATCAATGTTGGGAGCCCGTACAACAGGCAAAAGGCGTTTCATGTCTTCATGAATGCAGCTGTAAAGCGCTTTCACTAGGCAATACAAATCTGGCTGCAGATCAAGCCTGTTAACTGGGAAAAATGATAAAAACTTTTTTAAAGTGTCCTTCACAGCATGAATGGGTGTGTTCTGTAGAACTGACATTGTTGGGTCAGAGCCAGGGAAGTACCGTTTTTTTAACTGGATAAGTAACTCAACATACGCAGGAGCTATTAATGCTGTCATTAAGCTATTATTCCAGTCACTTCGAACCCCAACTCCGTTGTCGTCACGCCACAGATTCCTTCTGGCTGAATCTAGGGCAAAGTGGCCGTTCACATGGAATGGCAGCCCCGTCTCCAAAGACAGAGGCAGGAAGCAGAAAGCCCGGTGGGGTTTTTTATAGTTGTGAGTGATGCAGGCCGCGACTCCACCACGTGGGAAGAGAGTAATATCTTGGTTCTTGTGAGCTGATATAACACTTTTGGATACCTTTTCCATACTTGAAAACCCTGATCTATTACAGATCAGCCATGTCGTGAGATTTCCCTCAGAGTCCTCAGTATCCATAGTATAGGTTATCTGTTGAACTGGTATGTCTTTGAGCTGCCTTTTTTTAGTAACACTGTCAATGACCGAAGCATGGAACTGTTTCCTCTTCAACCTGTCTCCATCAGTGATTTTGCCTCTAACTGAATACAGGACATTTAGAGCTCCAGTGGCTTTATCTATTTCACAAATGGAAATTTTTTCCATGTGATTGAGAAACATTAGGAGTTCTGCCCCATCTGAGCGCAATTTGTCCAAAAGATTCTGGACCATCCTGTCTGATGATGGAACTGAGGAAATTTCTGAAACTTTTGCCATGTCTGCATTACGAAGGGGAAATCTAAACATTGTGCAATTATCTAGTTTAAAGTGGGTTCCCAAATAAAGATCCAGAACATCTGAGAACTGCGTTCTAAAATCTGCATCCAAGTCTCTAAACATGCGTCCGGGACTGATGGACGTGGCTCCCGGCGCATATCGGGCATGAGGATCAAATATGCACAGGATGTCATTGCCAGAAATGAAGGAAGGGCAGTCTGTAATATGATAGACAGAATTAAATCCTATTCCATACTGTCCTGTTTTATAAGGATTTCCTTCTTTGGTGCCTTTTCCAAGATTCTGAATCCCTCTGACATCATCTTCTGTAAAAGGTTGATTGTTATACACACACAGTGCTGGCCCTTGCAACGGTGCCCATTTATCATCAAAAATTCTATCAACTGGGTGCTGTCTAGGGTCAAACACAAAGCAGATTTCAGTGGCTTTTGCATCGTCAGCATTTTGAAGAAGCTCTTTCAACATTTCTTTTTCTGATGGATAGGCATTAAGAATACTCTTAATCCTGCTGGTCAGTTTTTCTTTCTGTCCAAATTCAGTGCCAAGGGCTGTAAAGCAGATGTTGGATGCGTATCTCTCCAAGGCTTTGTGCCGCTTTGGTACTGCTCCTAGTTTCACAGCTACTTCCCTGGGTATATCAGCATGACAGTATTTTACAGTGGTATCTTTAACTTTTATCCAGGGACAATCATTGTAGCATAAAGATTTGGCAGGGAGAAGTGCAAGGTTAGTATCTGGCAATAAGATTTTGCCATAGTTTTTCTCACAAAACTCTTGTTTCTTTTCCCTAATGAGACTCCATATGCCTTCACTAATTATTCGTCGGCAAAGCTGAAAATTCTCTTCAGTTATTTGCTTTGTTCCTCTTTCTTGATCTACAGATTCTAAAACAAGAGCAAAATCTTCAACAGTAAATGATTGCCTCACACCCACACTTTCAAACAGTTCGCGGAAATTATTTTTGTATTTATTAGGCAACTGATAAAGATACGGTGCTGCCTCAAAATTCAAATGAAAAGAGACTTTTTCCGGGTCAACGTACACATTCTCAACTAGAATGAAGCGACACGGTTTTAACTTTTCAATAATTGATACCTTTGCCACTTCACTTTGCATCATTGCCTCATGAAGGTATTTGTAGCAAGCATTGGTAATATTTTCCTGGTATAATGTAATTCCATCATCAACTGACTTGGCAACTTCTTTCAACTGATTTACAACCAACTCCACTGTTGGCTTCTTCAGCAATCCCAAAAACTCTTTAACAGCCAATGACATTGAACCACAGCCTCTGAAGGAGTGGGAATTTTCATTGAGAATTGGTTGTAAAAGACAGACTACATCCTGATGCTCAGCTGTGTACAGGTCAGTGGCTGCAAACATGGTTTCCGGTTTAAAACTATTACCTTTCCATTCCAAAGAGAAACCTGCTGGTTTTGTGAGAAATGGTAGGAAAGGGATTGTTTGATATCTTGCAGCAAAATCTTTTGCTCTGGGATCCCTGATTTTTAGTTTTTCATCAATAAGACTTAATAGGATACTACTTCTCAGACAAGCAGCAACATGGTCACTTTTATTAATCTCAGCTACGGATTCTGCCCTTTCTAGCATGTCATCCCATAAAATATCATCTTTTGCCATACCTAGCTGAACTAGTTTAATCAAAATAATAGGATTCAGATAGTCCCGAGTAGAGCCATAGGGAAAGCGCCCATCTTTAATATCAAATAGCTTTGCAACTCGTCCTTCAGGATGAATCAATCTTGATGGTAAAACCAAAGGATGCCCCTCTAAAGAGCAAGGTATACAGGGAGTACCACGAAGAATCCCTGAGAACTCATCAATTTTTTCATTTAGAACAAAATTCATCAGAGGATCTCTAAGTTCTGCTTCAATTTCTTGAATATTTGGGAAAAACACTTCTGAAAAGAACTGCCTCTCTGAAAATGTATTTTCAAGAAGTATCTGTTTGCAGCCTGCTTCTTCAAATCCTAATTTTACTGAAGAAGGAAGCTCAACGGCACAGAGGTTTTTTGACCCAGTCTTCTTGAGGTATTTCAAAAATATCTTGAAGGCTGCAGGACCAACATCTTTTCTTTTAAGTATAGAGTCATCTAGAAATCTTACATTCTTCATGGAAACCCATGTAGACCCATCAGAGAAGACTCTGGTCAGTTCTTTTCCTTTCCCATGAGCTATATCTTCATAAAATCCTTGACAAATTACAGAAAAATCATCATGAACTAAGTCAGGATCAGGCCATACCGTGTAGTAAGTATCATCATCCAGCTCCCCACTGAGAGCTAGGTCCCGCAGGACACTGAGTGCCTCCAAGTAAGCTTTCACCACAACATGTCTCATGAAGGTGGTATTCCATCGTCCTTTTGTATCTGTCTTCCAGATTTCTTTCCTATTTGAAGTAACAGCGAAACACCCATTGATATGAACTGGCAAGCCGGTTTTTATTCGTAGAGGTAAATAGCAGAACACTTCTCCAACATGTGGTTTCACGGTCCACTTCTGGTCCTGAACTTCAGAGAGCAGAACTCCTACTGCCCCACAAGGAACAAGTCCCAGTCTCCTTCCACTTTCACTCAGGGAAAATTTGAGAGCCTCCCCTGTATCCATACAGGTGCATATAAGCCACGTGGTGCACTCCAACGTCTTCTGTGGCAACTCATCTGATGGCTTCTTGGCTTGCCCAGATTTAGCCATCTCAAAGAGAATGGCTGGGTCATCATCTGGACCTCGAAAAAGTGGTGAGTGTAAATCAGCAATCCTTCTGAACACATGGTGAAACTCTTCAACCGTGATCTGAAGGATGCACGATGACTTTGGAGCATCAGCAGGAGACTTTTTACTACTGCTGCTGCACGTCTTCATAAGTTTCGCAGCTTCTTTTAAAACACTGAGCACAGGGGCATTCAATGCTTTCGATGAACAAAAACTTTTTTTAATTATTATTGTGTCCTGTGCTAAGGTGGGATTGGTTTCTTCAATTTTCAAGTATTTTAAATACATTGAATTTACACTTTGAGTGAAAAGGATAAGCCTGTGTCCACAGAGACTAAATTCATCCACAAGAGAGTATATATCTGCTGTGTTGTAACAAGTGCCACTAACTTCACTCACTTTAGCTTCCTGTTGAGTTCTGAAGGAAAGTCGGAACAGAGTTCCTTTGTAGCTGTAAGGGGCTTCTACAGTCAAAGGTAACTGACAACCAAAAACATCTATAAATGGTTTGAACTGATTGGGAAATTTCCTAAGCCTTTTCTGTTGTTTACTCCAGTTAATTTTAATCCCAGGATTAGACTTGTCTTTAATGTGCTTACTGATATGGTTTATGTTTGGATCAAACATTATCATGAATTCCCGACTCATAATGATGGGAATGTCAGTGATATGATAAACAGAATTAAATCCAAGACCAAATTTTCCAACTTTGTCAACTTCTGCTCTCTTTAACGATTCTCCTAATCTAGTGATATTCACAAAATCTGAATCTGAGAACTCAGAATTATTGAATGACCACAAAGCGGGACCATGGCAAGCGGCCATCCCTGGGTCCAGGAGATTCTCTCTTATGTCCATATTTCTCCTCATGTCAATCATGAAGCTGCATTCTGTTGCATTTGCATCATCAGCATTTTGAAGTAGTTCTTTAAAAATATCTGACACCGAAGGGTATTCTTCAAGAATATTTTTTATTCTTACAGTAAGTGGTTCTCTTTGCCCTGACTGCTCAAATCCCATGTTTTCAGGATTGATCAATCTTGTACTAAGGCAGGGAACTTTTAACCATTCTGCAGTTTTCATGGGTATGTCCTCATGCACCAAAATGATTGGCTCCACTGAATCTTCCAGCAAATCATTAAGGTCATCAACTTTGATGTCACAATAACAACATTCATGAATTGGCTTCATGATAAGTTTAGAAGGACTTTTGCTGTGATAGATAGGAACTGGAGTATTGGGGCTCGCTGGAATCTGACTGCTGTACAACCATCTGATGATATTCAACATCAGGTGAAGATTTTGTTTGCTTTCTTGCTCACTGAGCTGTTGATCACTTTTGAGATATATCTTCTGAATGACCATGGAAATGTGATCTGATGTCAGTTCCTCTATAGACCCACAGACTTTGAATAACTGGTGGAATTTTGCCATGGTTTTAGGCACACTATGCAAATAAGGCTGGAGGTCCAGATCATGGATGGGTTTTATCACTGCTTGGGCAAGGGGGCAAAATTTTTTGCCAGTCCAGACCCAGGGAAATTCCAAGGCCTTAAAAGAATCTTTGCCTTCATCTAAATGATCATGCATGAATCCATAAATTTCAAGCAAAATATGTTGGAACTGATAGTAGTCTTCGTCACTAAAGGTTTTTGAAGAGTACCAATCCACAACAACTTTAAAGTGTTGTAAGACAGAATCAATGGTAGGTTTTATGAAAATATCTAATGCTTTTTCCAAGTTTATATGGATACTTTCAACAAGAGGGACTGAGGAGCCAACTAGAATTGCATGAGCTACGTCACACATTTCTGGTGGTGCACAAAGACTGCAGAGATCTCCTTTCCAGACTAAAGACCCTGGATAATTTGGAGGCCTTTCCTTGCAAGCTGGAATCCACTTTATTTTCCTCAAAGTCACTTTTCCTTCAGATGACTGCAACAACGTGTGGTTCTTATTTAAGACCAGTAAGAGTGTCTTGGCTTTCCTTAAAAGAGCGTCCTGGTTTGGACAAGAACTGGCCTCTAAGGCTTCAATTTTTTTTGCCACCTGGATAACATCTTTCTCTTTGAGACTGGCTTCATTTTTTAGGCCAATCTGTCTTAAAGAATGAAGAATATCTGGTGAGGTAAAAACTGAAGGTGGAAAGCAGACTTCTTCTTCATCATAAAAGAGGTCCTTTACTACTTCTATATCAGGATCAAAGAGTTCATCGGCTGACACCATCCTTTCCTGCGAAATCTGAATGAATTTTAATGGCATTAACCAATCAATCACATTTGAATTCTCATTCTTAAGGGAGGAAAGATTCTCAAGAATCCACAACATAAGCTGTTTTACCTCTTCCTTTGAATAACAAGCATTTTCAATATCTTTTAAAACAAGCTTTAAGCAACTAGTGGTCTTTAGCTTCTCTATTTTGAGCATGTGGGCCAAGCGAATCGTAGCTTCATCACTACTGTCTATTACAGAAATAGAAAGTCGCAGATTAGGTGGAAGTTTGGCAGTATGATGCAAGACTTTGCAACCTTTCAATTTTGTGTAAGAGGAAATTCCCTGATCGGATGAATGGTTAATTCTCTTAAATATTGGCAATTCTTGAATTATTCTTTTTTCCTTTTCACTGCTATCAGTTAAACTAGCTAAGAACTTTCTCAGAGCATCTTTGTGTGTTGGAAGGAGGGAGGCAACCTGATTACAGAGCTTCTGCAATGGCATCTTCTCCATGATTTGCAAAACAGCACTTGGCAACGGTGAATGAATATACTTTTTAATAAGTGGGTGTTGTATAGAGGTGTCTAGTTTCTTAAGGACAATTCCTCCAAGTTTCTGTACAATATCTGCTATGAATTCTGGAAGCTGTGCTTCAGATTCATCATCTAAAATAACTGAGGATGGAGTCCTGAGTCTAATGAGTTCCACACATGTCTGACCTTCTTCTAGTGCAGCTCTAGGGATAAGCGGCATCTCATCAAATAAAGTCAAGTCTTCTGAAAAGTGTATATAGAGATTCTTCCAAACCATCTTAAGCCATGAAACAGATGGGTGATTTCTTTCTTCACTGAATGGATACCATTGAACAAGCAGGTCTCTGCCAGGCCAGAGTGCATTCATCACTTCTTTGATAAGACGTGCAAATCGTTCTGGATTTAGAAGCTGCAACTGAGTGCAAGGCCTTCCTGCAAATCACATACAGATATGTTACAAATACATATAATTCCAAGGTAACTTACTTCATTTTATATTCTCAAAAACTAGATAGTACTAAAAAGTTATTTTAAGAGTTGTAAATTCATTGAGAAAAATGCAAAACTTCAGCACCTGCAGGTGAAAAGCATCTTAAATAATAAATGACAGAATTTATACATAAGTCCCTATTTAGAATATGAGAGAAATAATCTTTTTAGAAAATGCTTATTTAAAATAAATGTATGAAGTACATATAAATGTGCTTTAAAAACGATTCTGTAATAATCTGCAAGTGCAGTCAATCTAGGAAGTAACTTTTAGTGCCTATTTTTCCACCAAATAAAATGCAAATAAAATTTATAGAAGTATCTTTTATTTAAGGGTAAATAGTTTATAAACAAATGCAATATGAATTTCTTTTAAGAACATTATGTTATTTTTCAACATTTCAACAAACTGCATGGCTGCAAAAAGCAAAGTAAAGGGCTCTCTCTGGTGTGAGGACACAGGTTCAGGTTCTAAGTCTCAGCACATCTTGAAGTTGCAGCAACTAGGAGACTTACACAGTTTTCTTTCAATCATTAAATATGTAAATTGGTATTGTTTTCTGGACTTGAATTCTCTCAGCTGGAAAAGGGGGGGGCGGCATCTACACACTGCTCTTTACCTTAAGTATGTATGGGCTTGGCCAGAGAGTCAACTTTGGCTCACAGTGACTCCTCCAAATAACCCAGTGCTGTCGAGTCGATTCCAACTCACAGCGACCCTGGAGGATGGAGAAGAACTGCCCCACAGAGTTCCCAAGAAGTGTCTGGTGGACTTGGACTGTGGAAATTTTGGTAAGCAGCTGTAGCACTAAACCACTGTACCACCAGGGTTTCACAACCTCTTTAAAGGAGCTTTAAATGCTTCAGAGCAAGCAAAGGGAACAAACGGGCACTGACGCAGAGACAGGGACTGTCTCCCCATCCAGAGCCGCTCTACCTCTGTTCTGCAAATTAGGAAGGCTACAAAGATTTTGTTTCAAGAACACAAAGGTTTTTGCTGATTTTATAAACCACTGATTTGGTACAAAAAAATTTTATTTCTAAGGGCATTTGTGTTTCTGAGGGTTTATAAAGTGATTCGAAACAAATGAAAAAGTCTGTGTGTCTATAGGTATGTATTTGCCCATATGTAGTAGATACATTAAAAGCCTCTTAAATTCAGTCTAGTGGGAAACATTTATTTTTTTCCTTATGTGCACATAATTTTTAGACTCTTTAAAGAATAATTTTGAAAAAAGTTTTAAGTTATAAAGGGATAATTTCAAAGTCTGACACATTAGAAAGACTGTTTTACCTTTCACTAAGAATATTATTTTTAACATAAGCATTTTTTGTGTCACTAAACAGAGATTTATTTAGGCAAGGATACCTTTAGAACAGTGTTAGCCCTTAAATTCCAAACATTTTCAATTTCTATTCTGTGCATTTTAGGGTGAGCTACACCAAAAGTTAAAACCAAACCCACTGCCACTGGATTGATAGCTGACCTATAGGGACCCTGAAGGACAGAGGAGAACTGCCCCACAGAGGTTCCGAGGCTGTCAACTTTACAGAAGTGGCTCCTGAAAGCAGCTAGTGGCTTCAGATCACCAAGCTTTTAGCTTTGTGCTTAAGCACTGTTCCACCAGAGTGCATCCAGGGTAAGCTAAGGAGTAGTATTTAAGAAACTATGAAATCTTATCAGCTGTTTGACTAGTGTAACCTCCTTAGTCTATGAGTTCCATTAAAATGCTATTTTTATAATTAATTTTTAATAACAAATGTTCTTGAAAAATGCTTACAGAGTTGAATAAACTGTAATACCAAACCAAAAAAAAACAAACCCACTGCCATCAAGTCGACAGCAACTCACTGACCCGGTAGGAGAGAACAGAACTGCCCCATACGGTTTCCAGGAGCAGCCTGTAGATTTGAACTGCTGACCTTTTGGTTAGCAGCTAAGTTCTTAACTATAACAGAACATCTAAATCATAAATAAAGCAAAAATGTAATACTAATGACAGAAAACAGGTTAGAAATTAAAATTCACAACACTCAGAAAACCAATAATGAAATACGCACCATACTCTACATTAAGAATTGCTACATGACATGCATTTTGGAGATATGCTACTAGATATCTCTGCATGAAATTGGCAAGTTGTCAAACACACACCTACTGTCAGTACCACTATCTAACATTACCATACAAATAAAATGTTAATTAAACACACACACACCCCACATGTAGCATGCAACTAACAAAGCAGTCATGCTGAAATGAAGAAACAGGATAGAAAAATAAAGGAGAGAGAAAATGTAAGAAGACATAATTCTAAGAATATAAATCTATTTAATTTGAAGCCCTGATTTCTATTTTGTTTTATATTTAAGCCATTTAACTTTTACCTACAGTATAAATGTTAACACAAAAAAGTCTTCATCCCTAGGTTAGGAAGTTATTCAAATTGAAAAGCACCTCTAATAGGACTGGCAAAATAACATGAACATTTCAATAAATTGGTGTTTTTACAGCCTTTCAAATTATCAGCACTGTTAAAAGACGTTAATAACAGTACTGATTATGTTCCTAAAGAAAGGTTTTATTGACACTGTTACTTAAAAAGACTTTTAAAAGTAGGTTACATTTTATTACAATGAGGTTTAATTCCTTTATGTTGAAACCAACCTCAACCCAGTCAATCGCCCTTTCAAGCTGCACTGTGTGAAGTACAGAAGCTTGAGAAAGAATTTCAACAGTGATGGAAATAGGAGATCAGAGTCTGCATTTAGCTGTACTTAACCAAGAAATCAGAATGCCTGAATGGTTTACGTCACTGCCAGTCAATGCGATTGACCCGACTCCTGAAGCAGCAGCACCTGGCCACAGGGATGGTGTGAGGCTACAAGCTCCTGGGGCTTTCCACACTGTCCTTGCACAATCAAAGTGATAAGGGCAGTGAACTTCTAACACATCTCACTGTTTAGATACTCAAATATTTGTTAAAACATATGCAATGAAAGGGAAACTCCAACAAACTGATGTACTTCAGATCTGACAAATCCCGCCCAATAAAAGGAAAAAAGGAGAAAGGAAGACAAGAGTAGGAGACGACAGCCCACTCCCCTGGAGGCCAGCAAGGCAGTGCACAGGAGTTCAGGTGGCCAGCAGGCCCCAGGCGGGCAGAGGGGGCAGTGGGCCTGCCCTAGTGCTGCGCCCTCCCGTGGCTAAGACCACCACGGCACCTGGGGCCAAGTGTCCTCCAGGCCTCTGCACCGGTGCGCTGCAGCTACTGTCCAGTTTTCAACTTGAGTATCAGGAGCCTGGGTAACTACTAGAGGAACCACCCAGGTGACTCAGAGCATCACTAGTGGAGGTGCTGTTTATGCCCTCTAATATTGTTTGAATCAATCTTTAATCACATCTTACAAAATATAAGATATATTGGTTAAGTGTTTGCAAATATATTACTATTAGCTATGCATGATAGGACATTTCAATATAAGCTTGAAACAAATTAAAATTTATATAAACTATCATTATTATGATGAGTTGGCTTCTAAATTAATTTAGTATAGGTACAGCCTGCTTCAAACAACTGACTGGCTCCAAAAATAATAATCACCATAAAACAATTTCTGTAGAGAAAAATCTCATCATTCTATAACTTTTCAAAGTAACACTGGAACTTGGGGAAAATAATTCTGTGGGTTGAGTCAAAAACTTTTTTTGTTTAGAAGTCAAAGTAAGATGGTAGTTGGTAAAAGCACATACCAGGCTTTGTAAGAATGACCTGCCGGCCCCCTTAGAACTGATGTGTCTTCAGTAGCCAAGTACCAGATCCTGTGCCACCAGCAGCCACATCACACACTAAGCTAGACTCCAAATATGTCACCCATGAGGTCCTGAAGCCCAGAAATGTCTCCCTGCTTTCTTCTGAAATCTCAATGTATGTGTATCTTACAATAGAGGTGCATTCATCTGACATTTTCACATTATTACAGCTTATTACTACCCTGCTGTCTCATTTCAGACAAAATGTTCTATGAAATGAATGTTTCCAAGTCATTTATACATGGTTTTATTGTGGTATTTATAATAATACCTGTATTAGTATAGTTTCCTCTCTCCTTTATGGTAAGAGTTACAGTAATAGTAATAATTATTACTATTAGAGAAAAAATCACTGCCATAATGTCTAGCTGTTGAATAAATGGAAAAACAGGATTTAAATAACCACATACACAAAAACACCAGGCTTCAAATGAACACAGCATCATCCTACCTGAATATCCCCAGAGAAGCTGTTGTGCTAGAACATAATTAAATCCACTCTTAGAAAAGGAAGGAAATGTCAAAATTTTCACATGATGGCTGTAGAAACTATTTTGTATCATAAAATAATGCTGTTTTTAAAATCTATACCATCTTTTCTTATGTAAAATAAAAGCCATAAAAATACCTCCAAATATAACAGAATATACATTCAAGACTTAAAGATGTATTTCACTACATATCTAAATCAAAACCACATAAAATGTGTAATCTTAGCAAAGGAAAAACACAAAGAAGCAATATGTACTTTACATGTACGAACTGTAATAAAGTCACATGGTAAACTAACATTGGGCTTTTGTATAGGCTATTGTCAAATAATGGACAAAAATAATACAAGTAAAGAAAGAGAAGAATTTGAGTTTTAAATCAGTATAAAATCCACTCTAACTTCCTGATAAAGAAAAGGAGCCTTTAGCATGTATTTCCACTGATTACTCTGGTAACCACCAATACGTCAATACTACTAAGAGGGCGCCACTTGAAAGCAAATCCTCCTCAGCTCAAAAGAAGTCATTTATTTGATCAAGCAGATCTCTACAGCTCTGTATAATGTTTTCTATTTGGGTATCTGACACTAAACTTAGCAGCTAATGTAGCGAGACCACTACCTACCTTACCGACAAAGTTCTTCCAATCTTAACAACTCAGGTTATCTTAAGGGTAGTCATTCTGTCAGTCAGTCAGTGTCTACTGAGTGCTAAAAACAGGGAAATGAACAAAATAGCCACAGACCCAGATCTTCTGAATCTTACAGTCTAATGGGAAGGCCGATATTAAATAAGAGGTCTGACAATTCACTCCATGCACTTGCTCTAAGTGCTACAAACCTCATTGCTGAATATTACTACAGTCACCCTCGAAGTACTGCCCTTGGGAAGCTATGCACTAACACCAGTGCCTAGTCCACCCTTTAAAGCAATTTTGGAACTCTTTCTGGAATGGCCATTGCTCACAGTGGTGAGTTTGTGAACTTAACTGTATAGTTGTCTGTAAGGGAGGTTTCAGCCAGTAAACAAATAACTGTATTGGAACAGCCTCCCTACTCACCTGATCTAGCCCCAATGACTTTTTTCTTTATCTGAAGATAAAGGCAATACTGAAAGGAAGACAATTTGATGGCAATCAAGACATCAAGGGTAATAGAATAACAGCTCTGATGGCCATTCCAGAAGAGTTCCAAAACTACTGTGAAGGGCAGACTAGGCACTGGTGTCAATACATAGCTTCCCAAGGGGAGTACTTCAAAGGTGACCACAGCGACATTCAGCAATGAAGTATGTGACACTTTTTCTAGGACAAGTTTGCAAACTTAACCAGCAACTGTCATATTTTCAATACAGAGTTACCCATGAGCAAGTGCTAGGAAGAAGCACTTCAGTGCCACAACTATTACGAGTAGTTATACTGCACCTGCAGCAGTGGAACGAGACCAAGAGACAGACACAGAATATATAATCAATAGAGGCTGGAAACTGTAGGCAACCAAGACAACAAATGCACAACTAAGTGAAGAGTAGTACCACCTTCAATATGGTCATTCAAAAGGAGAGACAGACTGGGGAAAAGAAGATAACTAATATTTTTTAAATGCTGATTTTTAGATGATTATGGAACTCCAAGCACAAAAGTCTAACAGTACCTACCATCTTATGAATATTTATGATGTACCACATAACCTGATCAATTATCTATAAGCATGCATGCACCATTTAATCTTCAGAGTAATGAATAGAAAAATTACAAAAAGTTTTTCAATATCTGTTCTACTGCAATAACACAAATTTGGGTGAAATGCAACTGGTAAGTTGTCACTGCCTGCCATACTCCACCCAAACCCCATTTTCATTTCTTTACCACCTTCCCATAAAACACACCTACATTTTATGTGATTGGCTCTTGGGAGCCCACCCATACACTCAGGGAGGAAACCTGCTGTATCATCTGTTAAAATGATGAGAGGGCAAAGGCTCAGAGATGTTAAGTACTTTGTTCAAAGTCTCAGAATAAATACAAGTTTGAGTCCAGAGGGGTGTTACTAAAAAGGTACAGGCTTTTTATCACCCATTCCACTCCACACTTGAGACCCAGGTATCAATTAAAGATAAGGAGGTTATTAACATACGCACAGCAGTTAAGATACAGGAGTGGATGAGTATACTCAAACAAAGCATGGAAAAACATAAAACAACTGAAGGAGTCATAAGCTAACCTATCCTTAAGGGGGTGAACTCAGAATATGAAATCATAAATAATCCTGACAAGCAGACCTTCAGGTAGGAGGATGTAAGAGAAAATGGTACCACAGGTATCAAACATTTCAAGGAGCGACTGGTAGTATCAAAGCCTGAAGAGCAAAATGCAATCAGAAAAAGCTCACTGGATTTACTGACAATTTTAGTGTAATGAAGTTGGAAGCAAAAGTCTGTTTATAGCGATAATGGATATCAAGGACTATAGGTAATTAGCATATCATTCTTCTTTTTGGAAGCCAGACTATGATTTAAAAAAACAAACTAGGGGGCGGAGTCAAGATGCTGGATTAAACACACATCTCCCTAAATCCCTCTGGAAAACAAGACCTGAACTGATAATTAAACAGAGCCTGCTGGACACCTAGTGAGCCCTAAGACACAGCATAGGGCGGTTAATTTGGACTGCATACCACTGAACAGAAAACTTCCCCTCTTTCACTGACTCCCACTCTTTGTGAGTGCTGGTTGTGATGGACTGAAGGTAACTTGCCATTTTAACTTCTTTTTCTCTCTCTTAGCCAGTGGGCAGAGCCGGGACTTGACTAGCAGCTAATCTCAGACACACTGCTAGGGGGATCGGCAGGCAAAACTGCCATATTTTGAGAGCCCGGCTTTGGACTCTGTGCATCTCGGCACCTTTGGCCTCTCTTTCCACCTCCACCATTGAGCAGCCTGTACCGAGGCAGGAGGGAAGCTTGTGTGGGACGGCATCTTGTCCCACTGTGAGGTAGATATGCCCACACAGAGCCCTCAGCTGGACCTAATTCCTGGGCTGGGAGGCAGCACCTTCCCAGAGGAGGGTGCTTTTCTACATAGTGTCACTTATGGCTACAGCCTGACAGCAGAGGCCAGCAGGGCAGTAGCCTTTCTGTATTTTAAACTATAACATCAGGGGTTGGATACACAGGTGCTTACTCTGCCAGCTGGGAAGAGGGACCTGTACATCTGAAAATCTGACTGATTTTGGAAGTTGTCAAATACCTTTTACCTTTCATTTTAAGGTGGCCTAGAGAACAACTGTGGTCCATCTTTACAGCATCTCTCCCAACCTTTACTGACTCACATGATGCCTAAAAAGCAACAAACCTTGGATAAAAGTATAACAAAGAAATCACTGATGACTTCAGAAGGCCCACAAAAGAAAGCACCTCACGACTTCCCAGACAAAGAAACCTTTCTGAAAATATCAGAAGGTGAATACAAAAGGATGATATACAGAGTCTTCCTAGACCTTATACATAATGCAGCAGAACAAAAGGAAAAACTAAGCAAGCTGTTCAATCTGATGGCACACCAGTAGGCTGAAATTCAACACATCAAGAACAAAATCAAAGAGATAGAAACTTCCATTCAAAGTCAAGAAAACAGAATGGAAAAAATGGAAAATAGACTTTCTGACTTGGAAGACAGCTACTGACTCCAGCATGTATGAAGAGAAATAAGAGAAAAGAAACTAGAAAAACAAAGAAGCATTAAGAAGCATGTGTGGCTCTATTAAGAGGAACAATCTATGATTAACTGAAGTTCCTGAACAGGGTGAGACATCTGAGAACACAGAGAGTACTGTTGCTGAGCTGCTGACAGAAAACTTTCCAGAAATTATGAAAGAAGAGAATATAGATATCCAAGACACATGCTGAATGCCACTCAATATAGATCTCAAAAGAAAGACTCCAAGACATATTATAAATCAAGCTTAACCAAATGAAACATAAGCAGAAACTCTTAAAGGCAGTAAGACTCAAAGCAAAGCTAATATTCAGAGGGAAACCCTGTAGGCTTTCGTTGGATTTCTCAGCAGAAACCAGGCTGGTACAGAGACAGTGGCATGACACATTCAAAGCTTTGAAGGAGAACTTCCAACCAAGAATTACATATCCTGCAAAACTACCTTTCAAATATGAAAATGAAATTAAAACATTCACAGATAAACATAAACTCAGAGACTTTGTAAAAACCACACCAAAGCTACAAGAAATATTGTAACAATCTCTTGGCTTAAAGGACAAAACCACTAACTTTATATTTTAGAAGCAGATACAGGACATATCACCTAGAATCCTACTCAGTTAGGGGAGGCTCAAACTCAATCAAAGCTATAATAGTGAAAGAAATCATATCATGAAAACTACGATGTCATCATATGAAAAAGAGGGATACACTCCAGTCGCTACAGTCCTTCAGATGGAGAGAAAATTAATAAGAATGGTAGTAACTGAAATTGGGTTTATATATAGTTAATTACGGGTGATCTTAGGGGCAGCCACAAAGCATAATATAGATGCAACATATCAAATAAAGAAATATAATCCAGGAATCTCAACAACCACGAAACCAACCCTGAAAAAGGTGAAAAATCAACTCACAAAGAAGTATGTCCCAGAAGAGATCAACAACAACAGAAAACATCAACACAAAAATAAACATATCACAATGGCAGCACTGAACATATACCTATCAATAATCAGCTTGAATGGGAAACGACTGAGTGCTCCAGTAAAGAGACATCAAGTGACATCCTGGATCAAAACATGACCCATCCATATGTTGCCTACAAGAAACTCACCTTAGACTTAAAGATAGGAACAAACTGAAAATGAAAGGATGGAAGAATATATATAAAGCTAACAATGAACAAAGAAGAGCAGGTATGGCAATTCTAATCTCAGACAAAATCAATTTCAATGTAAAATCCACCACTGTGGACAAGGATGGACACTATTGCTGAAAGGTTCAATACACAGACAGGAGGTAACAACATTAAATATTTATGCACCTAATATTAGAGCACCTGAATGCATTGAAGAAACACTGACTACACTTAAAAATGAGATAAATCACTCCACAGTAATAGTGGAAGACTTCCACACTCCACTCTCAATACTGGACAGATCATCTAGAAAAAAGTTCAGTCAAGACATGGAAGATCTTATTGCCACAATTAACCAACTAGACCTCATCGATATATCCATAAATTTCTACCCATCAGTGGAAAACTACACCTTCTTCTCCAGTGCATGTGGAACATCCTCCAGAATAGACCATGTGTTAGGACATAAAGCAATTCTCAACAAAATCCATACCACTGAAATAATGTAAAGCATTTTCTCAGGTGATCGAGCCATAAAAGTTGAAATCAACAACAGAAAAACCATAGATAGAAAGGGGAACTCATGGAAACTGAACAACATCTTGCTAAAAAAGCCATGGGTTATAGAAGAAATCAAGAATAAAATCAAGAAATTCATGGATTCCAATGTGAATGAAAACACTTCCTACCAGAACCTATGGGATACAGCCAAAGCAGTGCTCAGAGGTCAGTTTATCACCACAAATGCACACATCTGGAAGGTAGAAAGAAATCAAATCAAAGAACTGATCCTACAGATAGAACAAGTAGAGAGAGAACAACAGAGGAACCCCTCAGGCACCATAAGAAAACAGATCGTAAAGATCAGAGCAGAACTAAACAAATTAGAGAACAGAAGAACAATTGAAAAAATGGAACAGATCAAAAGCTAGTTTCTTGAAAAGATCAACACAATTGACAAACCATTGGCTACGCTTACTAGTGAAAAACAGGAAAGGAAACAAATAACCCAAATAAGAAATGAGAGGGGAGTTGTTGTAACAGATCCAACAGAAATTAAAAATATCACAACAGAATACTATGAAAGACTGTACTCTAACAAATTTGAAAACCTAGAGGAAATGGACAAATTCTTAGATTTATACAACTTAATAAACCCATCACAAAGGAAGAGATTGAAAAAGTCATCAAAAAACTACCAACCAAAAAAGGCTCAGGCCAAGCTGGCTTCACTGCAGAATTCTAACAAGCTTTTAAAGAAGAGTTATCTCCAATACTACTGAGACTATTTCTCAGTATAAAAAGGGATAGAATACTCCCAAATTCATTCTATGAAGCCAGCATAACCCTGCTCCCAAAGCCAGGCAAAGACCCAACAAAAAAGGAGAACTACAGACCAACATCACTCATGAATCTTGATGCAAAAATCGTAAACAAAATCCTTGCCAATAGAATACACCAACATATTAAAAAAATAATCCATCATGACCAAGTTGGATTCATACCAGGGATGCAAGGCTGGTTCAGCATCAGAAAAACAATTAATGTGGTCAACCACATAAATAACACAAAAGACAAGAATCACCTGATTTTGTTCATTGATGCAGAAAAGGCATTTGATGAAGTGCAAAACCCATTTATGCTAAAAACTCTCAGAAAAATAGGAATAGATGGCAAATTCCTTAATGCAATAAGGGCCATTTATACAAAGCCAACTGCCTACAACATCCTCAATGGAGAGATACTGAAACAGTTTCCCCCGACAACAGGAACTAGACAAGGATGCCCACTCTCACCTCTCCTATTCAACATTGTACTAGAAGTTCTACCCAGAGCAATTAGACAAGACCAAAAAATAAAGGTCATCTGCATCAGCAAAGAAGTCAAAATCTCCCTATTTGCAGATGATATGATTGTATATGTAGAGAATCCTAAAGAATCCATAAGAAAACTACTCAAACTGATAGAAGAGTTCAGCAAAGTCTCAGGATACAAGATAAACATAAGTAAATTAACAGGATTCCTTTATACCAACAGCGAGACTACTATGGAAGAAATCACCAAATCAATACCATATACTATAGCCCCTAAGAAGGTAAAGTACCTAGGAATAAATCTAACCAGAGAAATACCAGACCTTTACAAAGAGAACTACAAGTCCTTACTACAAGAAACTAAGAGAGACTCATAAATGGAGAAACCTGTCCTGTTCATGGATAGCAAGACTTAACATTGTGAAAACGTCTATTTTACCCAAAGCAATCTACTTACATAATGCAATCCCAATACAAATTCCTATGATATTTTTTAATGAGATGGAGAAATAAATCACCAAATTTGTCTGGAAAGGGATGAAGCCCCGAATAAGTAAAGTGCTACTGAAGAAGAACACCACACTGGGAGGCCTCTTACTACCCAACTTTAGAAACTATTACACTGCTACAGTAGTCAAAACAGCCTGGTACTGGTACAGAAAGAGACAGATAGATCAATGGAACAGAATTGAGACCCCAGAGATGACACTATCTTCCTATGAACAGTTGGTATTCAACAAAGGCCCCAAGACATTAAACTGGGATAAAAACAACAAATGGTGCTGGGAAAGTTGGATATCCATGTTGCAGTAAATTGAGACAAGACTCATATCTTACACCTTACAAAAAACCAACTCAGACTGGATAAAAGACCTACGTATCAAATCCAAAACAATAAAGCTCATCCAAGAAAAAGTAGAAACAACAATGGAAGTTTCAATACACAACACAAACAGACTTCAAAATCTGTCAAACAAACCACAAACAACAGAAGAGAAAATAGACAAATGGCAACTCCTAAGAATCAAACACTTATTAATAGAATTAAAAGGCCACCTACAGAGGGAAAAAATATTTGGCAACTATATGTCAGACCGATGTCTGATCTCCATAATCTATTAGGTACTAGAAAATATCAACAAGAAAAGGCTGAATAACCCAATTAAGCAATGGGCAAAGAAGATGGACAGACATTTCTCTAAAGAGGAGATCCAGACAGCCAAAAGACACATGTGGACAAGCTCATGATCATTAGCTATTAAAGAAATTCAAATCAAAACAACAATGAGATATCATCTCATCCCAACAAGGTTGGCTATGATCCAAAAAACACAAAACAACAAGTGCTGGAGAGCCTGTGCAGAAATTGGAAGTCTCCTACACTGCTAGTGAGATTGCAAAATGGTACAACGTCTTTGGAAAGCAATCTGGCGCTTCCTTAAAAAGCTGGAAATAGATATACCATTCGACCCAGTAATCCCACTTCTTGGAATATAACCTACAGAAGCAAGGGCATTCAAATGAACAGATACATGTACACCAATGTTTGCTGTAGCACAGTCCACAACAGCAAGAAGATGGAATAAACCCAGATGCCCAAGAACAGATGAACAGATAAATAAACTACGGTATATGTACTCAATGGAACACTATGCAACGATAAAGAACAATGATGATTTTAGGAAGCGCTGCATAATTTGGTTTCAATTGAAAGACATTATGTTGAGTGAAATTAGCAGCACAAGGACAAATATCATATGAGACTCCTACTATAAGGACTTGAAAACACACTCACGTATAGAAGAAAAGACTCTCGCCAGCTGCAAGGGAAGGAAGGTAGAGAGGGAGGGGAAGGAGGGAGAGAAAGAGTATGTTGGTTATACATTAGACAGCTCATAGTAATTTGGTTGGCTGAAATCAGTGACAGCACACATTAGAAAGATCAGTTTAACTGGAATTCAATATAACCTGAATACTCTTCCAACTTTAACCCAATATTGCAAGGACAGAGAAGCAGCGCAGGGGTCAGGGTGACCATGCTCTCAGGATATCAAGGCCAACTGGCATAACTAGCATATTGCTAAGACAGTTTTCTGCACCCCATATTGGTGACTGGCATCTAGGGTCTTAAAAGCTAGCAAGCTGCCATCTGAGGTACACCAAATGGTCCCAACTCGGCAGGAACAAATGATCACCAAGGACAAAAATGACATGGGGAAAAGAGAACCCAGAAAGACTCACATGAACGGATGACAACATCAACATGTGATCAGAAGAATCAGATGGTGCCCGGCAGTGACAGCTGCAATGGAGCTCAGAAAGTTGAGAGTCAGGGGCGAGATGAGAATAAAAAGGGGTGCACCGTAAGAACGCCACTGAAAGACCACAACTGATGATCTGAAGGCCTCAGGGCTCCCCTGGGAACATGGCCCCTAGTCCTGATGCTGCCCCGTCCATAAATCATTACCAAGGTCAACTCCTCAAACAGGAATGGATTGGGCTCACTGACACAGGGTGACACTGTTGTGTGTGCACATTATGGTTCTATGCATCTATAGGATGCTGTCCTAATGGCCTCTCACTAGAGAGGAGTGGAGAGGGTAGAGACGAGGGGACAAGGGATAGTTAAGAGGATATGATTTGTGTACAACAGAAAGGGGGAGTGTGCTTTCACCAGGCAAGGAGAGCAGTAGGAGCTGCACACAGGTGGGCATGCAAATTTAAACTGGATTTTACATTTTCACTCAATCACAATAAATAAATAAAATATTAAAAAAGAAGAAAGAAACCTCCCACATAAATTGCCTCATTCAATAACTTAAAGAATTAGAAAAGGAAGATCAAACCAAGCCCAAAGCAAGGAAATAATAAAGACCGGAGCAGAAATAAACAAAATACAGATACAAAAATGAGTGAAAATCAAAGAAATTGGAAGTTGGTTCTCTGAGAAGACCAATAAAGTTACACAAACTACTGGCAATACTGATAAAGAAAAAGAGAGAGAAATGTAAATGTCTTAAGTTAGAAATAAAAATGGGGACATTACAACTGATCTGAGAGAAAAGGATTGTAAAAGAGTAACAGGAACAGCTGAACGCCGACAAATTAGGTAACTTATAAAAATGGACAAATTCCTTGAAACACATAAACACCCTACACTGACTCAAGAAATTGTTGCTCTTAGGTAATGTCACATTTGATATCAACTCATAGTGACCCCATGTGACAGAGTAAAACTGTCCCATAAGATTTTATAGGCTTTAATGATTACGGTAACAGATGGCCAGGTATTCTTCCTGCCGAGCTGCTGGAGGGGTCTGAACTGTCACCCTTTCAGTTAGCAGTTGAACACTTACATGTCTGTGCACCATGTGGATCTCAAATGCTCTATAAGCAAAGACTGAACCAGTAATCAAAAACCTCTCAAAAAAGAAAAGTCCTAGACCAGATGGCTTCACAGGTTAATTCTATAAAACATTTATAGAAGAAGTAACTGCAATTATATTTACACTTTTCAAAATAACAGAAGATGAGAGAATAGTACTAACTACTTTTATGAAGCAAGCACTGTACTGATACTAAAGCCAAAGATACTACAAGAAAACTACCAGCTGATATCCCTGATAAATACAGACACACAAATAATGAAATTCTAGCAAACCGAATACAAAAACACATTAAAAGAATTATATGCCATGATCAGGTAGCATTTCTCCTAGGAATGCAAGGGTGGTTAAACACTTGAAAATCAGTCAACATAAGTGTCTCAGTTACCTAGTGTTGCTGTACTAGAACTATCACCAGAGGATGGCTTTAACAAATGTAAGTTTATTCTCTCACAGTTTAGGAGGCTAAAAGTCCAAACACAGGGTGCCAGTTCAAGGTAGAGACTTTCTCTGTCATTTCCAGGGGAAGAGACTTACAGCCCCTCTTCCCTTGTGAAATAGCTGCTCAGGGCATGGACCATGAACCACAGGTCCAAAGGATGCATGCTTCTCCTGGCTCTGGTTTCTGGGTGGTATGGGGTTCCCCCTGCCCTCACTTCTTTCTTTTTTATCTCAAAAGAGAGTGACTTAAAACAAAACCTAACCCTGTAGACTGAGTCCTGCCTCTTTTAACATAACTGCCTCATCCTGACTCATTAACATCACAGAGGCGGGATTTATAACACACAGGGAAACACTTTAGATGGCAAAACACTGGCCAATCACAGAACACTGGGAATCATGGCTCAGCCAAACTCACGATATGTGGGCGGGGACAGAATTCAATCCATGATACACATTAACAAAGGAATACACACACACACAATCACCTCAGTGGACATAAAAACAGCATCTGGCAAAATCCAATGCTCTTTGATGATAAAAGCATTCAACAAGATAGAAATAGACAGGGAATTCCTCAATACATTACAGGATAACTATGAAAAACCCAAAGCTAATGTTAAACATTCAGTGGCAAGAGAAAGAGAGTATTCCCATTAAATGAAACATTAAACACAGAGATGCCCACACATTATTACCACTACTACTTCACATTGTCAAATAAGGTAGCCAAATTAGGAAGAAGAAAGTAAAACTGTATCTTTTATCAGGTGACATGATTTTGTACACCGAAAACCTCCCAGAACCCACAAGGAAACTATGTGATCTAATAAAAGAATTCATCACAGTGGCAAAAAGAATAAAATATACAATAATAAATTTAACCAGGAAAAGACTTGTATACAGAAAACAACTAAAAAAAAAAAAAAAATGCTAAAAGAAATCAGAGGACATAAACAAATGGAAGGACATCCTGAGTTCACGGACTGGAAGGCTTAATATAGTTATCAGTACTACTAACAGCAATCCATAAATTCAATGAAATCTCCATGAAAATTTCAACAGCCTTCTTGACAAAATGAAAAAGAAATCCGTGAGTTCATATAGAGTAGCTAATGAAATCCTAAAGAAGAATAAGGTAGGAGGGTTCATACTTTATGACTTCAAAACATACTATAAAGATACAATAAGTTAAAACAGCCTGGGACTGACACAACAATAGACATATAAACCACTAGAATACAACTGAGAGTCTAGAAATAAGTCCAAACATCTGTGATTTCTGACAAGGATGCTAAATGCATCCAACGGGAGAAGAAAGAGTCACTTTAACAAATGGTGCTGGGAAAACTAGATTTCCACATGCAGAAGAGTAAATCAGGATCCATACTTCACACCACACATACAAAACAACTTCCAAATGGATCAAGGACCTCAGTCCTAAAACTAAAACCATAAAATTCACAGGAGAAAATAGAGGGACAAAGCTGTGGACCTTGGTTTTCATGATGGATTGTCAGATACAACAACAAAAGCATGAGCATCAAAAGATAAAAACATAAAACTGGGGCCTCATGAAAACTACATACATCTGTTCATCAAAAGATGTTATCAAAGCAATGAAAAAAGAGCCTGCAGAGTCTGAGAAAATTTTGAGGAACAATGTATTCAATAAAGGCCTAATATCTAAAATTTATAAAATGTCTATAATTTAACAGCAAAAGTACAAACAACTCAATCAAAAAATGAGTGAAGGATATGAACAAGGAGGATTTTCAAATGGCCAAGAAGTACATGAAAAAAAATGCTCGAAGTCATTAGCCATTAGAGAACTGCAAATCAAAGCCACCACTAGATATCATCTCACTCCCACTAGAATAGCAATGATCAGCAAAACAAGGCTACAGAGACACAAGAATCTTCATCCACTGCTGATGGTATTGTAAGTTGATACAGCCATTGTGGAAAACAGCCTGGCAATTCTTCAAAAAGTTGAACACAAAGCTACCACACAATCCAGCAGTTCTGCTCTTAGGCATACGAAGTCTGACAATTAAGTCTGAGAACTTAATTGTTCTAAGTGCTCCATACTTCATTGCTGAATATCACTACAGTCACCTTCGAAGTACTCCCCTTGGGAACCTACGCACAAACACCAGCACCTAGTCCACCTTCAAAGCAATTTTGGCACTCTTTTGGGAATGGTCATTGAGCAAAGTGGCACAGCCTCAAGTTTGTGAACTTAACTGTACAGTTGTCTGTGGGGGAGTTTTTGCCAGTAAACAAATAACTGTATTAGAACACCCTCCCTACTCACCTGATCTGGCCCCTAATGACTTTTTTCTTTACCCAAAGATACAGGAAATTTTGAAAGGAAGGCATTTTGATGACATTCAGGACATTGAAGGTAATACAATGATGGTTCTAATGGCCATTCAAGAAAAAGAGTTCCAAAGCTGCTTTGAAGGGTGGACTAGGCACTGGAGTTAGTGCATAGCTTCTGAAAGGGAGTACTTCAAAGCTGATCATAGTGATATTCAGCAGTGAGGAATGTAGCACTTTTTCTAGTATGAGTTCATGAACTTAACTGTCAGACCTCATATACCAAAAAGGTCTGAAAACAGTGACACAGACAGACATATGTACACCCGTCTTCATTGCGGCACTACTCACAATAGCCAAAATACAGACACAACCAAAATGTCCATCAACAAGTGTTTATGAGGGACAGAGGAGAGGGATAAGTGGTGATTTTTGCTTAGAACACACTGAAAGTATGTTCAGTGGGGGTAGGATAACTTTCGAAAAAAAGTAGCAAGGTTTTACAACCTGAGGAATATAGTCAATGTCATTGAGTGTTCATGCAGATACTGGTAAAGAATTTTATGTTTTGTTCTAAGTATGTTACTATTAAAAAAAAAAGAACAAATGCTTCCAACAGAAAAAGGGGGAAAAATAGTATGATCAGAGTCTCCCATAAAAAACTGCCAACAGCATGCAAAAACCAAAGCCTGCTGCTGTCACGCTGATCTTGCCTCACAGCGACCCTATAGACAGCACTTAAATCCCTAAGGAAGCAGACTGCCTCATCTTTATCCTGTGGAGCAAGTTATGGGTTTGAATGGTGCACATTTTGGTTAGCATCTGAGCACTTAAAAACCATGCCACCATGGCCCCTCCAGTAGCCTTTAAACATATAAAAATAATACTCAGTTTTCTGCACAGTAAGAAAAATGCAAATTAAAATCACACCAAGGTACTATTTCTCACTCACCAGAAGACAGAACTCCAAAATCCAAAGCACATTGTGTGGACCCAGCCATGTGGAAACCCTCACAGAGCTGGTGGGAATGCTGAATAGCAGTGTCCACTGCAGGGAGTGTGGAAGCATATACCAACGCTGCGCAAGCATTTACTCTGCGACCCTGCAAGTGTAAGTCTAATCTAGTCTAAAGACACACTGGCAAAAATTTGAAATGGCGTTTGCAGAACACTATCACTGCAGCAGCAGTCCAGAAACAACCCAAATATCAACCAACAGGAGACTAGTTAAACCACAGTGCCGTGAAGAGGACTTTATATGGTGCTTTAGAAGGAGCTTTAGAAGGTGCTTTAGAAGGAGCAATCTCCAGAATATGTTAAGTGAAAATAAGCAAGATGGAAAACAATCCTTCCTGTAGGCTATCCTTTGTGAAGGATGTATGTTTATATCCGTAAACATTTATATCCGTAAACATTTTTGCTCACACTTTCAAAAAGAAACAATAGAAAGATAAACCAAAAACTAATAAAAATGGTCAGCAATAGGTGGAGGAAGGAACAGTGGGGTGACAGGGATGGAACCCAAATTTCTGTGAATTTACCATTTTATTGATTTGACATTGACTCTACCAAAGCCAAACAACTAAAAAAAAAATAAGAAAAATTTAAAAACTAACTAAAAACTGCCTTTGGTGAGTAAATCTAGTTGTCACAACATAAATAAATCACTATTTATTTTGGTATTCCAGAAAAGTTGTGCTTTGACTTCACAAATAAGAACATAACAGTGTCCAGTGCTTATTTACTATACTGCTGTTCTAGGCCAAAAGGAATTTGAAAATTTCTCATCAAAAACAGTACGGCTCTTTGACCTTCTTCCTTTATGTGCCTCATCTGGTTCTGAATAACTTTTGGCTGACTTTCAGATTCACATCCACCTTCAGAAACTGGCTGCCAGCAACAAAATATTTCTTCAAAAGAAAGTAATACAGCACACAGCAAACTCTCACAGGATTGAGAAGCAGCAATAACTAGAGTCAACAATATCAAGTCTTATATTAATAAATAAAGTCAGATATAAAAGAGTGCACCCTACGACTGCTTTGATATAAAGCGCAAAGCTGGCCAAAGTGGTCGATGCCATTAGAAATCAGAATAACAGAAGACACCCTTAATCGGATGTGACTGTCAAGTGTACAGGGGGTGTCTTGGGAGGTGCTAGTACTCTTCTGCTTTTAGAACTTGGTTACACTGGTGCATCCAGTTTCTACAGTATCATTGACCCTACATTTATGGTATGTGCACTTTTCTGTATGTACATTACACTCCAATATAATGTTTTAGAACAAGAATATAATAAACAGATATGGGGGGGTAGTTCCAAAAAGTTGAAAAAAAGAATGGCAGGGTTAACAGGAATTATGTTTAGACTCCCAAAACAGCTACTTTGAAGATGACAATTCTGAATGAGTCATCTCGATACTGTAAGAAATGAGTGTCACAGTTACTATCTCATAGTTACATAACCCTTATGATAAGTAACATTTGCCTACTCATTTTTCCAAATTCCATCCTCAATTTACCTCTCCCATCCCAATTCCTCTTGCTCGTATTCAAATTTATAATGAAGACATACAAATAACAACTTTTCCTAAAAATCTCTAAAAAGAAAACAGGGAAACATACATATTTCAACTTAGGACATACTCGAACGATGATGAACTACACTCACTACTGTACACCTTACTGTTAGTACTGTGTACTACATCCAATGTTGCAGCACATTATTTAGTAATGTTTTCACTCTCATATGTTTAATTTTATGATTTACTGTTCAAAACACTGTGTTTTGAAATCAAAACTTAAGAAAAGGAAGTATTCGACTTACTGCAGAATCCACTTACAACGGAGTCACCAGAAGGAACCCCGCTGTAAGTCGGGAACCACGTGTACCGTAGAAGACCCATCACAGACAGCATGCTTTACAACCTTTATAATCTTAGTCAGTGGGAAAATCCAGAATTTTTCAGACCAATATCTAACACAGAAAAAAAGCTATTTTACAGGGGAGAGGATGTTCACAAAAACTGAAAAATAATAATAAATTTAGAAGCATGGTGATTTTTTTTCTCAGTCTGTTTTTTCTAAAAGGAATTATCAATACAGGATACTCATCACTCTACTAAGACACCATGGAATTCCTTCCTTATACTGTTACAGAGCTCATTTTACTTTTTTGCATGTCCCTGAAGTGGATCACATCTCACACAGCAATCTGCGGAGGTTACAGTGGGACAGGCAAGACAGCCACTGCCGACACGGCAGAAGACCTGACTGCGCATTCTTCAGATGAAGGCCTGGACTCACCCACTTTCCTTCTTGTCTATGACACTGACCTAACAAGGTGTCCTCACTACCACAGGAGGCTGCTGACTGTGAGGCTGAGTGTCAAATGGGAAGAAGTGGGCAAGCACAGAAAAAGCACTAAAGCACTACACTGGGCCCTGAGATCATAGTCCCATAACGACAGATCCCTGCACCAGATACAGGGGATTTGGACATTCACGGCTACCTTTGGACTTTTTAGATAGATGGCTATTAGAACATTGTAAAAGGTAACAGCTAGGCTAAACCATATCAAATTGTTGATTTCACAGGTCTAAAATGGATAAATACTGGCAATTTCATATCAGTTCAACTTCATAGAAACCTTGTAAAATTGTTTATATTTTTATAATCAGATTTAAAACAATAAAACTAAAATCTGTAATACCTCGAGTTTTAGCAGCTTCCTTTAAAGCAGCTAGAATGTGAGGCTTCAGGTTATCCAAAATAAATCTTCCTTCAAGACCTGGGAAAAGGGACCTAATAAATGAGAGAAAACATACCAGTGTTATCACCAGTAATTTTCAGGTAGAGAAATTCAAACACAGAATTTCAAGTTAAACCTGCTATTTTAAATAAAATTTAATACACACATGAAATTACAATATTGTTTTGATCAAACATTAAGTATTCCATTAAAATGTGAAGACACCATGTACTATATCCAAATTGAAAAACATAAACACCTTACAATAAAATTAATTATATTTTATAGGTCAAAACTGATCTGATGGCAACAGGTTTGGTTTTTTTTTTAAAAGGGGTCTATATTTTCTGAGATGTCAACACTTCCTAAAACTTATAAAGAAATTATTTATGTTAATTAACCTGAATTTCATTTCATCAAAAGAACTAATCTCATCTAGTCGTTATTCTCACCATATACTCATTGTTTCCAATATTCTGTCATTGAAATTTCCAAGGAAAACTGCCTAGAAAACATTTTACACATAAACAGGTGAATGCTATTCACTTCAGAATACAAAAATGTATCTTTTAATATTTCAACAAAGTTTATCTTCAAAATTCTCCCAAACTATAAAACCTACACAGTTAATTTATGAATTTTACAATAAAGGATTCTATACTGAAAGGAGGTTCAAGAGGAAACAAAGATTCTAAAGACATCAACGATATACCTTGGATAATCCTCTGAGGTAATATAAACGACATCTTGATCTGATACAGATGAGGAGAAGGGAACAAAATTCCCATTTTGTAAAGGCAGAAGCTCCAACCCAAGCAGCTCACTGTACGCTTCATCAGAGAGCACGAAGTCCAGGAGGTGCAGTTTCTCTTGGGCGCTGCCCGAGTGCGCAGACTTCCTCAGCACCTGTCGCACCAGCGCGGGAGTCACCTTCTTCACGGGCTTGGCGCTGCAGGCAGTCACCTGAACCGCAGCCGCAAGGTTTGCCGGCACCTTGGCGACCTGCTTCCCTGAGCTCTGGAGGTAGTCGAGGACAGTTTTTGTGTGTTCCCAACTGTCATCCAATTCTGAGAAGTACACCTGCTCCAGCTTTACCCACTCATTGCTGACTGAATAGATAACTGCGTTCTGAAACAGCTCATTAAACAGAGGCTCCAAAACCGGCTGCCAGTGCACCCTCACTTTGTCCATAGCAGGCCAAAGCCTGTAGATAGTCTCGACCGACAGGGGGACATCAGAGTTTTTTTCTGTCTCCAGACGTTTTATGGCCTCTAGGATCAGAGTAGCGTAAGCTTTTGGAACCACATTTGCAACAAGCAAATCATTCCACAAGGCTGAGGGGTCTCTCCACTGGTCCAGCTCTCTCCACTTGATGCTCCTGCGGTTGTCCGTCAGGCCGAAGAACCCACTGATATGAACGGGGAGACCCGTTTTGCTCTCCTCACCAGGCGGCAGAGGAAGAAAACAAAAGGCTTTTCCTGAGAAATCCGAAGCAGCTCCCTTTTCATCACCATCTCCACTCGACAATGGCATGGCTATTCCAATAAGTGGGATAAATTTCAATTCATCAGCTAAAGAGTCAAGCTTACTACAAATCCCTCGGCCACCCACACTGTTGCACACCAACCACGATGTCTTCTGTGCATCCTTGGTGCTCTCATCTTCTAAAACTATGTTTATATGATATGTTACACAGGTTATGCTATTGCTGGGGACTTTTTTACAATAGTTGCTGATAGCAGCTCCCAGGATCTTTATGGAATTGGGCCGTTCGTGTTTCAGGGCCTTGTTCTCACTTGCCGTCACTCGAAATACCAGCTTCTCTGTTCCATCGGCCTCTCGAACATGTAGGGAGACATCCTGCACACTCTTCAGAAAGAGCAGCACTGTATCTGCATCTGCTCTGAAGGACTCAAACAGCTCCAGGACTTTCTGCTTATTGTAGAGGTTACTGCTAAGCTGAGAAGGTTGTAGGCGAAGAGGGAAGCGGAAGAAGGTTCCTGGGAAACTGCCACTGAGAAATGTTTCCTTGGTGCTTCCAAAAACACCGATAAATGGAGCAAACTGGTCTGACAGTTCACTAATTTCTTTGCTGTCATCTTTGAGCTTCCAACATTGGCCAGATTCATGTGGGCCAAAAAGTGTTTGATGAGGATCTAGCATCCCAATCTGGTCACCACTGAAGATACAAGGGACATCTGTAAAGAAAGAGTCAAGAAGCATGACTGATCACCTCGAAAATTTAATGAATAATTACTACCACCATCAAAATAACTCCACAATGAGATTTTCTTTAATTCACATTAGCTTTGGAAATACAATTCTTTGAATATTAGAAATATGAGTTACATTAGTCAGATGAAGCAAATACAACATAATTTTTCCTAGTAGCAAACTTGCTATACACGTGTGTCATGGGTTGAATTGTGTCCCCCCAAAAATATGTGCAGCCGTGTGGCTGGGACATGATCCCCAGTATCTTGTGACTGTCCTCCATTCTGTGGTTTCGCTAAACTGTACGTTAAAGGATTCAGGTGGGGCTGTAAATTCCTGCATAGGATTATTTCCTTGCTCTGCTGTAGGGGGAGTTTCCCTGGAGTATGGCTTGTCCCACCCTTAATTCTTTCAGTTTGCAAGAGATAAAAGGAAAGAGAAACAAGGAGAATTGGGAACCTCGCACCATCAAGAAATCTGCACCAGGAGAACAGCGCGTCCTTCAAACCTGAGGTTCCTGAGCCAAGACGCTCCTTGGACAAAGACTGATGCAATACTGGACTTTCCTCCAGAGCCGACAAGGGGAAAGCCTTTCCCTCGAGCAGACACCCTGAATGTGGACTTGCTACCTACTGGACTGTGTAAGAATAAACCTTCCTTTGTTAAAGCCATCCACTCTGTGGTATTTCTGTTAGAGCAACCCTAGCTGACTAAAACAACATGTAAAATTTTCTCCTAACACACAGTTTAACACACAGAGGCAAAATGAAGCCATACGAGAGCCTGTCTAGAATTTAAAATAATAATAATAATCTACTTTACCATCAGAAAAAATCTTCACCAACTCCTATGAATATTAAATGAAATTCAACACCCTTGCCACGGCCTCAGACCTCTCACCTCTGAATCCTCTCCTGGCAACATAAAGGCCAAGGCTCTTTATTCAAACACATACATTCCCTTTGCAAGCGCGGGTTCCTCCCCTCATCAGGGGCTCTCTTCTCTATAAACTCGCGCCCCTACTAGATAATAGAAATTTCTCAAAGGCCCACTACTATATCCAAGTGCCCAATGTTCATTTTTTTTAATTAATGCATACACAAACAAAGCTACCTCAACAGTCCAACAAAGACTCAACTCTTTTTGTGACGTTTTCCTCTGCCTCCTACCCTCTGTCCTTTCCAACTCAGTAATCATTTGTCTTGTTTAATTCTATAATAAGCACTAAGCATATGAACTGCCCATGATTACTGTGAAAACCTAGGATATATGTTCAAAGACTCACTAAATGGTTAAGAGATGTAAAGAGTATGTAGAGATTTGCACTCCGTCCTCTCATCATATGAACTCAGTTAACAGAACAGCTAAACCATATGGTCAAAAGACCCAGCTCCACATGGCATTCTCCGGAAGCGGGGACAATAAGCAAGGCGGAGGGTCCTGCACACTGAGCTAGCAGCCACTTGTCCAGGGGCAACAGTGAGGCGGGACAGAGAAGCTGCCCCTCGGGTGACTCTGAAGCGAGACAGCTAAGTCTTAGCTCCCCCTGCCTCTCCAAGCAGCAGCATCCTAGTATGCTGGATCCGTTTAAAGGGCTTAAAAAGACATATTTTCTGGGATGCCTTAAATAGATACCAACTGCTCCATCTGTTCTTAAACCAAGAACAGAGGGATAATTCAACACTGGCAGAAAAATCAGATGTGTTGGACACACCACACTGAGGGACATTCTTCACCAAGGTGTCTTTCTGTTGGCTTTCCAAGGGTAACGGGGACACAGTTTTGCCTGACATGCTGACTTTAATATCTACCCTTCAGGTAAAATACAGTTCCAGTGAAGTCAATCCTTATGGTGGTCAATTGCAGGTTTAGTTTTTATAATCACCAGCTTCTAACAGTAGTTCTTAAGTCCTTTAAGTAGGAAATGCACCCCTCCTCCAGTCCCTGCCCACCAAGTTATTTACAGTGCACCCTGAGGCACTCTTATCTATGTGCCCATTACACACTCTCACACACTGTACCTGAAGTGATCGTGTTAGGTACTCATGGTATCTGTAAAGATACTACCTAAGGCATTCACCAAGATATATATTCGAGAACAGCATTCCATTTGTGTCCCACATAAATGTGCTCCTAGCCACAAGCAAGGAGCAAACCCAACTGAGCTGCGGATGCTCAGTGGTCAGCAGCATGTGCTCTAGGGCTTCTCATTCTAGCATAGTAGTCACCACACTTGTATTGTTCACATCCATGCCACAGCAAAATCTGAAACTACTACATGTCACAGACCTCATAGGGAGACTTACAAAGAGGCGAATACATGAATATAAGATCTGTTAAAGCAATAGACTTACTAGGCTGGGCCATACTTAGGGTGACTCTATGTCCCCTTGCTTAGTACTGTCCCAGATCAGGCCAGTTGCCTGACAGTAATGATGAATGCTGCCCTCTGGCACTCAAGAATGTCCCAGTTTGAACGATAAATTATATGGTCAAGTTAACTATTGCTACAGTCCTGTCTGCTCAATCATTCCCTGAAAAAGATAGCTTGAAACTAAACTGTAACAACAGCCAATTCTATTTTAAAAAAGTTTTAAGGAACTTAGAGTAAGTACTAAGAGCTTTGGATCCTCCAAGAACAGCCATATATACTCTTAGAGATATCCACCCTGAGTAGTTTCCTATTGCAACTGCGAAACAGAAACCGCGTTCTTCCTAGATTCATAGCATGAATTCCACGTCATCTTTAGAACACTCATAATTCTAAGAGCAGAATTCTTATGAGAAAAAAAAAGTTGAGAAACTACAGCCACTTCAAACAGCTTTACTTCCTCACTTACTTGATATCTTTAGATATTATGCTTTCCTATTTAACCTTCTGATGTTTAGAAATAAGTACAAGAAAATCTGAGGAAGTAAGTTTATCTAATTCTGGCAAAATTTTTCAAAGAACCTAATTGTGACTACGCATATCAAAAGCTATTATTTTGAACCTGACAATAAAACTAGGTGACATTACACCGATTCCACTGGATCACGATGACCCTGATTGTTAGCATCACACGATACACTGGTGTACTTACCATAGATAATTAAAAAAATACTCAAGAAACACTATTTCAATAACATACTTCCTAGGAAAGAAGCCCTTAAAATAGTATCAATTTAGACAGCAAAATAAATTAGAAGTTAATCTAAAATATATTTCAGTGATCAAAACTAAAAGGCAAATACAGTACCTGTTATATGATAGACAGAATTAAACCCAATTCCGAATCTTCCCACCTTCAGAGGATCCTCCCTTTTGCGGCTCCTCGCGATCTCCTGAATGCCGTGCCAGTCCTCGGGCGTGAACGCAGCATTGTTGTACGCGTACAGAGCGGACCCTGCGGGGCGGAAACACACGTGCAGGTGTTCAAAAGAACCGAGTCCAAGTACTCGGGCCCATCAAGGTTTTCCTTACTCAGACTCACGTAGTGGATGGGAGGCTAGAGAGACGTGGACAGAGTAAATAAATTCTGCATTATGATTCTGACTGGTGTCACAATAAAAATAAAAGCACAAATTAAAGTAAATATCTAGCAGCCAAAGAGACAGTTTTATTGGCCAAAAAGCTAAAAAGGAAAAAAATGAGACTATTATAGCACACAGACACCTCAAACACAAGGCATACAAAGAAGTTAATCACAATATGCTATACTTCATAAAATATGTTCCTAAATATCATACTTATTTTTTATAAACAGAATGAACTTTCTTGGCTTATGGATGACATGACTACACAGAAAATCCTGAAGATTCAATAATAACAACAACAAAACTCCTGGAAGTAATGAGGACTTACAATAAAGTTATAAGGATACAAGATTAACATATGAGTTAACTGCTCTCCTATGCCCCAACAATGAATAATCAAAAGTTGAAATCAAAAACACAATACCAATTAAATTAACACCAAAAATATAAAGCATTTAGGCATAAATCTAACAAAATATATTAAAGACCTATATGCGGGACTCTACAAAACTCTAATGGAGAATAACTGAAGGTCTAAGTTAGTGGAGCGATACTCCATGCACATGCACAGGTGGCTGGGTATCGTTAAGATGTCAGTTCTTCCCAACTCAAACTACGGATTCAGTGCAATCCTAATCAAAATACTATGAAGCTAACACAATACTGTGAAACAACAAAACCGAGGACTGACACTATACAACTTCAACACTTACTATAATCCAAGGAAGAGACAAAAAGATCAATGGAGAAAACTAGAGGGCTCAGAAACAAACCCGGAGCAAACACAATCTAATGAAGGAAGGACAGTCTTTTCAATAAATGATGTCAGAACAACAGGACATCATCATGCCAAAAAAAGAAAAAGAAAAGAATCTAGACATGGACCTTACATCTTTCTGAAAACTCAACTCCAAATGGGTCACTGACCTAAATTTAAAAAATCTAAAACGTTTAGAAGGTAACATAGGAGAAAATGTTGCTGACCTTGACTGTGGCAATGGACTTTCAGATCACTGAAAGTACAATCCACAGAAAAAACAATTGAAACACTGAACTTCATTAAAATTAAAAACTGTTCTCTTCAAAATACACTATTAAGTGAACAAAAATGATACAGACTGGGAAAAAATATCTGTAAAATGCAACTTAAAAAGAACTATGTCGAAAATATACTAATAAATCAAAACCAAACAGTAGGAAAACATGAAGCCTCATTAAACAGTGAACAAAAGATGCAAGCAGACCCCTCACCACAGAAGCTGTACAGGTAGCAAATACTCATATGCCAACAGCAACCTTCTCACCAGCATCTGTCACCGCTGTTTTGTTAGTTGCCCCTGAGTCAGTCCTAAGCCGAGGCACCACACGTGTGCAGAGAAGAACGGCTCCGTAGCATTTTGTAGGCTTCCAGAAGCAGACTGCCAGGCCCGTCTTTTGAGGTGCCTCTGGATGGGTTTGCACCTCCAACTTGCCAGCTAGTCATTCATGGCTTAACCATCTGCATCACCCAAGCTACTGTTCATGTTTCATTAGGAAATCTTGAAAGGGAAGCATTTGGATGACATTCAGGACATCATGGGTAATACAATGACAGCTCTGATGGACATTCTAGAGAAAGAGCTCCAAAATTTCTCTGAAAGGTGGACTAGATATGGCATTGGTGCATAGCTTCCCAAGGGGAGTACTTCGAAGATGACCATAGTGATAGTCAGCAGTGAGGTATGCAGCACTTCTTCTAGCATGAGTTCACAAACTTAATTGGCACTCCTTGTATATAACCATTAGAATGGCTAAAATCTAAAACACTAACAACATTAAATGCCAGCAAGGATGCGGAGGAACAAGAACTCTCATTCACTACTAAGGGAATATAAAATATCCAGCCACTTTGGGAGAAAGTTTAACAGTTTCTTAGAAAGCTAAACACAGGCTTACCTTAAGTATTTGCCCAAAATGAGATGAAAACATACCCACAAAAAACCTCCATAGGACTGTTTATGCCAGCTTTATATATTGTCAGCTTTGTGACTGTAAAAGTCTGGAAGCCAATAAAATGTCCCTGAGCAGGTGAATGGATAATCTGTAGTATATCATACAATTTTTAAAAATGACCTATCAAATCACAGAAAGATATGAAATAACATTAACTTTGCATTCTTACTGAAAGAAGTCAGTCTAAAAATGTTATATATTGTATGTTCCCAGTTATATGACACTCTGGAATGGGCAAAACTATAGAGACAATAAAAAAATCAGTGGTTTCCTAGGATACAGAGAAAGGAAGGAAGAAGGAACAGGTGATACACAAAGTATTTTTAGGGAAGTCCATGTGTTCTGTGTAATACTGTACTGATGGACACATGACATAATTCACTTGTCAAAACCCACTGAATTATACAACAGTGAACCCTGATATGAATTATGGATTTCAGTTAATAATACTGTATCAATATTGGTGTATCAATTATAACAAATGTTCCACATGAATGCAAGATGTTAATAGGGAAACTATGGGAGTGAGGAAACAGGATATAGAACTCTGTAAACCTAAAACTCCTCCAAAAAATATATAAATAAATAGATAAAATGAGGCCAAGACTTGGCTAGAAGCAAAACTTCTACAGATAGGTAAAATCTTGAACCAGAAATGTTAGAATTCCTTCACACTCATCTTTTTAACTCCATGATTCTGTAGCAGACACCAAGATGCACGTACAATTAACATAAGTATGACACCAAACAAAGAACACTATTACACACATGATCTCACTTAATTCTCAAAATAATGGTGAGGTATATTTTGCACTTATGCAATTTTGTAGAACAGTGTACAGTGAAGTGAGGCTCAGAAATTTTCATAGTCACACTATGTGTAAATATTAGAATCAGAGCTACCACTGCGTACACTGGTGCTTCCTGGATTTGTACAGCATGGTAATCATGTGTAGAATCAAGATTTGTAAGCATGCCCTGAATCCAACCACCTTTTAACAGTGGTGGTTGCTGTTGGCTGGCTATCTATCAGCCCCTGATTCACGGCAACCCCATGGAACAAAATGGAACAAAATGCTACCAGGTTCTGATTGGTTATGATCCAGATGGTTTTCACTGGCTGATTTTTAAAATACATTACCAGGCTTTTATTCCTAGTCCATGTTAGCCTCCAAGTTCCACTGAAACCTGTTCCATATCACAGCAACACACAAGCCTCCAATGACAGCTGGGCAGGGACTACTGTTATAAGAAATGTAACTGGCTGAGGATCAAACCCAGGTCTCCCACATGAAAGGAGAGAAATTTTACCACTGAACCAGCAATGCCTCTCTCTCAACAATGCTAACCAACAATAACACACAGACTCAGAGCCAAGAAGCCTTGTGGATCAATCCTCTCATTATAAATATGATAAGCCAAAGAAAGGTGAGATGCCATGCCAAGATCACAAAGGTGTCAAGGAGTCTGGACCAGAATACAAAGCCTACCAGTAACAACATGCCACACTGTACCATCTAGCATAAAGAAAATGTAATTTTCCTATCAGAAATTTGTCTAAGAGTGAATATGTTAACTATAAAATATTTAATCAACAATGCTGATTTTCCTACTAAATTGTAAACCATCTTTTTAAAAATATTTGACTTACATCTCTAAAAATCTATCTAGTCAAGTCTGAACTGATCCTTCTTTTTCTCAATCAATGTCCAACACACATAATCATTCACCATCATCCTATTGACCCAAAGCTGCACTAAAAGCTTCTGTTGAGTCAGTTCCAACTCATGGCAACAATATGTACAACAAAATAAGACCTTCCCTGTTTTGTAGCATCTTCGTGATCACTCATATGCTCGAGCCCACTGTCATGGCCATTGCATGAATGGGTCTCACGGAGGGGTCCCTTGTTTTCACTGACCAGTCTTTTCAACTCAACACTTCAGTGGGAAGAAGCCAGACATCACAGTCTATAGACTATGACTTTCTTATTGCCTTTCCCTTCTTTTTTGCTGTTCCCTTCTCTCCTTCAGTGTTTCTTCCCATCCCACTTGCTAAAGAAGAAAACACACAAAAGCACAGCCTTTTACAACTTCCTCACAAATACAAATAAGTGTTGCATACATGGGAAGGACAGGTAATAGTTACACAACATGTTAATATAATCAATGCCACAGAAATGTCATGTGAAAAATGTTGAGATGGGAAATATGTTACATTTCTGTCATAGAAAATCTATGTGTGTGTGTGTGTGTGTACACACATATATACACACACATATACCATATATTACATTGCTTATTATTGTGTTTTGAGATTTTTATTCTTTGTTTTATAAAAATACCAACTGACCTAGTCATCTAATCAAAAAAAATGAAGTAAACCATCAAAACAAGTGGAACTAAACAAACAAGAAGTAAACTACGAATGACAATTATATGATTCATTAGCAAGCTGCTGTTGTTAGGTGCCATCAAGTCAGTTCCGCCAGCAGCCCTATGAACAACAGAAGGAAAAACTGCCTGGTTCTGAGCCACGTCCCTAATAACTGCTATGCTTAAGCCCATTGTTGCAACCACTGTATCAATCCATCTCAAGGGTCTTCCTCTTTTTCACTAACCCTCTATTTTACCAAGTATGATGTCTTTCTCCAGAGATTGATACATCCTGACAACATGTCCAAAGTAACATCAAACGCAGTCTCACCATCCTTGCTTCCAAGGAGCACCCTGATTATACTTCTTGCAAGAACAGATCTGTCTGTTCTTTTAGCAGTCCATGGTGCATTCAGTATTCTTCTCCAACACCACAATTCAAAGGCCATCAACTCTTCTTCTGTCTTCCTTATTCAGTGTCCAGCTTTTTTATGCATATAATGCTACTGAAAATACCATGGCTGGGGTGAAATGCACCTTAGTCTTCAAGATGGTATATTTACCTTTCAACACTTTATTTGCAGCAGATTTTCCCAATGCAGTGTATCTTCCAATTTCCTGACTGCTGCTTCCATGGGTGTTGATTGTGGACCCAAGAAAACGAAGCCTTGACAACCTCAATCTTTTCTCCTTATCCTGAGGTTGTTCACTGGTCCAGTAGTAAGAATTTTTGTTTTCTTGATGTTGAGGTGCAATCCATATTGAAGGCTGTGAGTTTTGATCTCCACCAGCAAATGTTTCAGATCCTCTTCACTTTCAGCAAGCAAGGCTGTGTCATCTGCATAAGGCAAGTCGTTGATGAGTCTTCCTCCAATCCTGACATCTCATTCTTCTTCATGTAGTCCAGCTTCTCAGATATTTACTCAGCATACAGACCAAAAAGGTATGATGAAAGAATACAACCCTCAGGCACATCTTTCCTGACTTAAAACCATGCAGTGTCCCCTTGTTCTGTTTGCAAGACTGTCTCTTGATTCACGTACAGACTCTCATGAGCAAAACTAAGTGTTCTAGAATTCCCATTCTTCAAACTAAGACAGATTAGGAAGGACACAGTGGTCTACTTCTGATAACAATTATCCAGGGAAAATCTTGTAAATAGCAGTGAATCAGGGTACTATGAAGCACAAAAAATCATGTTAGCATACAAAATCAAATGTCCTCCTAATTATGGATTCTTACCCTGATACTGCGCCATATCTTTTGACCAAAGAGTCTCTGTTCCATATTGTGTTTCATCATACAAAAATTTAACTTCTGTGGCTCCAGCATCTTCTGCATTCTGAATTAATTCCTAAAAAGAAAATACATCAAAAAATAGTTGCATTTAAAAATATGGTAAATGACGACCCATCTTTGTTTATTTACTTATATTTTAAACAATAAATATATTTAGGTAATCGAAACCTACTATTTGCATTATTACCTTTAATATCTGAAGAGCACATCACTGAAAATAATTGTTATGTACATATGAGAGTATGGTTGTAAACAACATGAGTTCTTCTATAATTAAAGACATGGAAAATTCCTCTTTTATCTGCTGTTAGTCTCTATTTACAACTCCCTTAGTACAGAGGTTTTGTTCAAAAGAAATTACTTTCAAAATGGCATGTATTGTTCTGTCACAGCACAATTCTAGCACATGGAACAGGTACATCATTTGTGAGCAGTTATCAAAAACACACCTTTGTATCGCCAGCTAAGCAAACCTACCTTCTCTTAGAACAACAATGAAACCAAACAGTATCAATCTATATGCACCACATACTACACTGCATTCTTGTGATCTTGTGGTATGAATATGTCTTTCTTCTGTACTAAGCTGAAAGCCTCTTGAAGGCCAATGCTGATTCATTCATCTTTGTATCTCCCACTGTCACCAGAGTTCCATTTGCAAAGATAGTACTACTTGTGGTCTGGCAATCCCAATAATACCCATCACTGCTGGGTAACTACCAAAAGCATTTTGGACTGTGGTCAATTTCAAGGTTAAGTCCAGATTCATTAAGCCCCTAAAAAACCAAAACCTACTGCCGTTGAGTCAGTTCTGACTCAGTGACCACACAGGACAGAGTAGAACTTCCCCACAGAGTTTCCAAGGAGCTCCTAGTGGATTTGAACTGTCAATCTTTTGGTTAGCAGCCGTAGCACTTAACCACTATGCCATCAGGGTTTCCAAAGCCCCTCAAGTCAGCCCCATCATCATCAAAACTTAAATTCCAGAGATATCATCTGGTATACTCTGGGTCTTGTCTAAAGTGAATAAAAGTCAACAGGTAATAGCTTCCTGCAGAAGTCCCAACGCAGACCAAACCAAATCACACAGTTAGGTTTTAAATGGAAGTGTCTTCATTAATACAAGTCACCCTTAAGCTGGTAAACCACTAACCTTGAGAAGTAATGATTTTACTACCTCCCCAAAGCCTTGGTGATGTTGTTGATATGTTGTTAGGTGACACTGAGCTGATTCCCGCTCATAGTGATGACCTTATAGGACACAGTCAAACTGTCCCACAGTTTGGAGTGGCTGGTGGATTCAAAATAACCTTTTGGTTAGGACTTGAACTCTTAACCACTGCACCACTAAGGCACGAAAACATTAGCAACAGAGGTAGGCAAAAACTGGACAGCTTATATTGTTCCTAGAGAATGACAAGAGTAAAGCCACTACCAGAGCACACCATGTCTGTGGAAATAACTAAAGAAACCTAGCAATAAAGAGCTGATTTTGAGATCTAATAAGTCCCTCAGTTCATCCAAGTGTACTCCTATGGCTGGCGAATCTTATGTCGCCAACTGTTCAACTGAAACACAGACATTTCGAACTCACCTTCCTCCTATCTTCTTATCAGCTACATTCCTATTTATACAACTGCCTCGGGATTTCCTGAGCCCCATTCCGACAGAATCCTTAATACTTAGCAATCTTATTTGCATTACTCTACTATAAATGAAACCAAGGAATATGAAATAGGTAGCAAAACACCATATTCGTATATATAACAGCAGCACTTTTAAAGATAGGATCTTGATTTCACTCACGTATCTATTTGTGATTTATTTTGGGGAGCAGAGGGAAAAACTGGACTACAGATCCCAGGTCTGAGGCTCCAACTACCAATTTCAAGTTGAATAACAACAAAACAAGATGGGATGCTCTTCCCTTAAGCTGTAATCCTCAGGTGAACTCTCACAAACCGAGTCCCAGAAGTACAGCCAATGAATTTACCAATTTCCATGTAATCTTGGGAAGGCCACAAAAATACCTCTGGACTTCAGATTCAGCACCAAAGATGAGTGGTCTCAGCCTAGAGGAGTTCTAAGATTCCCATGAAATGTCAAGTGGTAGAATTCTACTAAATATCCAAGAACAAAGTTGATATTTAGCTGGCGATGACACAAATATGTACAACAAGGAAAAACATCGGTTTCTGGCCAATCTTTCAGAATGTAAAATCTAGCTCATACTGCTACCCTGTTTCTCAACTAGGCAACTAGGAAACTTACTCATTTTTTAATAGATTAGACCCTACTTCACTTACCACCCACTAAATCTCCATTTTAACTGCATTCTAATCCCCTCTCTTGATCCCCATAACTAACCAATACCCACATTCTTCCTATCTTCATTTTCTTAAGTCAATATAAAATCATTTCCAGATCAATCTTGCATGAACCACTGGTGCCTACTCTGAAAGAAGGAACAAAATGACTCCAATATGCCATCACTATTCTAACCACTGCAGCCCTGGTGGTACAGTGGTTAAGCTGCTAACCAAAAGGATAGCATCTGAATCCATCAGCCACTGCTTGGGAAGCCTATGGGGCAGTTTTACTCTGTACTATAGGGTCATTATGAGTTGTAATTGATGCAACAGATTTTTACTCCTATTACTAAAGATACAACAGCCCTCAATCACTGCCTATCTATATAAGTTAAACCAACACAGTCCTTGCTCTATAAAGATTTACCAATAAAACTAGAAAATATAAGTAGGGTTAAGATATTGAAGGCATGTAAACACTAAAATTGATGAGTAAGAAAATGCATAGGAATCAATCTCATTTTACAATTGATTAAGGAAGTTTTATCACAAGGCTAAAATATAATATCAAGTTTGTCAGAATACCATCCATAACTGCTTTTCATTATAGTCACTCCACTTTTTTTGTCTTGTTTTTGTTGTTGTTAATGAATACAGTCAATCTACATAATACATAAGTAAAAATAAAATAATTATCTACACCAACAAACAGAACATCAAAGAAGAAATCACCAAGTAAGTACAATTTAGTGCAGCCAACAAGATGATGAAATACTTAGGAATAAATCACCAGAGACATACAAGACCTATACAAATAAAACTACAAAACACTATTCCAGGAAATCAAGAGGCCTACATAAGTGGAAAACCATACCATGCTCATGAAAAGTAAGACTCAACATTGTGAAAACGTCAATTCTACCCAAAATATCTATAGATCTAATGCAGTCTTGATCCAAATTCCAACACCATTTTTTAATGACAGAGAAACAAATCACCAGTTTCACATGGTAAGGGAAGAGGCCACACGTAAGTAAAGTACTACTGAAGAAGAACAAAGCGAGAGGCCTCACACTACCTGAGATTCAAACCTAAAACACTGCCACAGTAGTTCAAAAGAGACTGGTACTGGTAAAACAGATTCATAGGTCAATGGAACAGAACTGAAAATCCAGACATAAATTTATCCACCTGAGTAGCTGATAAATGACATAGGCCTAATGTCTATCAGGTGGGAAAAAGACATTTTCTGTAACAAATGGTGCTGACACAACTGAGTCATCTCTCTGCAAAGAAATGAAACAAGATCTGTACTTCACAACATGCACAAAACTCGAAATGGTTCAAAGACCTAAATATAAAACCTAAAAGAGTAAAGATTATGGAAGGAAAAAACAGGGACAACACTGTTGTTGTTAGGTGCTGTCGCACCAGTTCCAACTCACAGCAACTCTGCACAACAGAATGAAACACTAACCCATTACTAGACCATGCCCACAACTGCAGCTATACTTAAGCCTATGGTTGCAGCTACTGTGTCAGTCCATCTCCTTGGGGGTCTTCCTCTTTTTCTCTGACTCTACCAAGTATGATGTCCTTCTGCAAGGACTGATTTGCCCTGATACCACATCCTTGTAAGATGCAGTCTTGCCGTTCTTGCTTCTAAGGAGCACTGTGGTTGTACTTCTTGCAGGACAGATCTGTTTGTTCTTTTGGCAGCCCATAGTGTATTCAATATTCTCCTCTAGCACAATTCAAAGGCATCAGGTCTTCTTCTGTCTTCCTTTCCAGCTTTCACATGCACATGATGCGACTGAAAATACGATGGCTTGGCTCAGCCACATCTTAGTTGTCAAGGTGACACTTTTACTTTTCAACACTTTCAAGAGGTCCTTTGAAGCAGATTTTCTCAGTGCAATGTGTCTTTTGATTTCTTGAGTGCTGCTTCCACGGGCACTAACTGTGGACCCAAGTAAAATGAAATCCTTGACAACCTCAGTCTTTTTCCTATTTAGCATGATGTTGATTACTGGTCCAGTGTGAGGGTTTTTGCTTTCTTGATGTTGAAGTATAACCCATACTGAAGCTGTGGTCTCTGATCTTCATCAATAAATGTTTCAAGTCTTCTTCACACAATGCTAGAAGCTCTAATATGTGGCATAAACAGAATACAAGCCATAACAATGCAGAAACAGGGAAAATAGGTAACTTGGATCTCCTAAAAATCAAACAATTATGTTCATCAAAAGGTTTCACCAAAAGAGTAAAAAGACAACCTATAGACTACAAAGAAAATCTGACTACAAAATATCTGGCCAGGGTCTCATCTCTTAAATGTACAAGATTCTGCAAAATCTCAACAACAAAAAGACAAATAACCCAATTAAAATATGAACAAAGATATGAACAGGCACTTGTCCAAAGAAGGCCATCAGGCAGCTAACAGATACACGAGAAAATGCTCACAATCATTAGCCATTAGAGAAATGTAAATCAGTATGACAAGGAGATATCATGTCACCTCAATCAGGCTACCATTAATCCAAAAAACGCAAAATACATAATGTTGGAGAGGTTGTGGAGAGCTTGGAATACTCATACATTGCTGGTTGGAGTATAAAACAGTACAATGACTTTGGAAATCAACATAGTACTTTGTTGAAAAGCTAAAAATGGAAGTCTCATATGATCCAACAGTCCCATGCCCTGGAACATATTCTAGAGAAATAAGAGCCCTCGTGTGAGTTGGATCCAACTTGACGGTACTTGGCTGGCTTGGCATAAGAATAGATAAATGTTCAGCCATGGTCACTACAGCACTGTTCACAATTGTGAAAAGATGGAAACAACCTAGGTGCCCATCAATGGGCAAATGGATAAACAAATTACAGTGCATTCACACAATGGAATACTGGGCAGTAACAAAGACAAAGGTGAATCCATGAAACAAATGATAACGTGGACGCCATTATGCTGAGTGAAAAGATTTAAACACAGAAGAAAACATTTGTTGATTGTTACAAGGATGGGATGGGAGGAAAGGGGAATTCACTAACTAGACAGCAAACAAAAAATCACTTTAGGTGAAGGGCAGTACAACACACACACAATACAGGTAAGTCAGCACAAATCGACCAAACCAAGTTTCTTGAACACAAGCAAACACTTGGAGACAGTGTAGCAGGGGCAGGGGTCTGGGGACAATGATTTCAGGGGATACCTAAGTCAACTGGCATGCTGTTGTTAAGCGCCATTGAATTGGTACTGACTCATAGCAACCCTATGAACAACAGAACAAAACACTGCCCTGTCTTGTGCCATGTCCACGATGATTTTTATGCTTAAGCCCACTATTGTGGCCACTGTGTCAGTCCATCTCGTTGAGGGTCTTCCTATTTTTCATAGACCCTCCACTCTACTAAGCATGATGTCCTTCCACAGGGACTGATACTTCCTAACAACATTTCCAAAATATGTAAGATGCAGTCCTGCCATTTTAGCGTCCAAGGAGCACTCTGCTTGTACTTCTTCCAGAACACATCTGTTTGCTCTTTTGGCAGTCCATGGTACATTCAATATTCTTCTTTAACACTACAATTCAAAGGCATCATTTTTTCTTCTGTTCATTGTTCACCTTTTGCATGTATATGACGTGATTGAAAATACCATGACTTGGGTAGGGCACACCTTAGTCTTCAAGGTGATTACAATAATTTAAAGAGATCCTTTATACCAGATTTTCCCAATGCAATGCATCCTTTGGTTTCTTGGCCGCTGCTTCCATGGCTATTGAATGTGGATCCAAGTAAAATGAAATCCTTGACAACCTCAATCCTTTCTCCATTTATGACAATGTTGCTTACTGGTCCAGTTGTGAGGATTTTTGTTTTCCTGATGTTGAAGTACAATCCATACTGAAGGCTGTGGTCCTTGATCTTCATCAGTAAATCTTCTTCACCTCCAGCAAATAAGGTGGTGTCGTCTGCTTAATGCAGGTTGTTGAGTCATCCCCAATGCTGATGTCTCATTCTTCTTATAATCCAGCTTCTTAGACTATTTGCTCGACATACAGATTGAGAAGGTATGGTGAAAGGATAGAACCCTGATGCACACCTCTCCTGACTTTAAACTATGCAGTGTCCCCTTGTTGTGTTCGCATGACTGCCACTTCATCTATATACAGATTCCTTAAGAGCACAATTAGGTTTTCTGGAATTCCCTTTCGGGGTGACTTTAGTCATAGTTTAGCACAATCCACACAGTCAAATGTCTCTACATAGTCAATGAAATGCAAGCAAACACCTTTCTGGTATTTTCTGCTTTCAGCCAAGAGCCATCTGACATCAGCAATGATATGCTGTGTTCCACATCCTCCTCTGAATCCAGCTTGAATTTCTGGCATTTCCTTGTCTATATACTGTTGCAGTCACTTTTCAAGGATCTTGAGCAAAATTTTACTAGCATATAATATTAATGATACCATTCTGTAATTTCTGCACTTCACTGGATCACCTTTCTCTGGAATGGGCATAAAAATGGATATCTTCCAGTCAGTTGGCCACATAGCTGTTCTCCAAATTTCTTGGCATAGACTACCGTGCACTTGCAACACTGCATCTGTTTGTTCAAATATCGCAATTGATATCCCATTGATTCCTGGAGCCTTGTTTTTTGCCAATGCCTTCAATGCAACTTCAACTTCTTCTTTCAGTACCATTGGTTCCTGATCATATGCTACCTCTTCATATGACTGAACATCAAGCAGTTCTTTCTGGTGTAATGACTCTGTGTACTCCTTCCATTTTCCACTGACATTCCCTGAGTAGTGTTAACAGTTTCCCTGTAGAGTCCTTCACTATTGCAACTCAAGGTTTGAATTTTTTCTTCAGTTCTTTCAGCTTGAAAAATGTAGAATGTGTTCTTTCCTTCAGTTTTCTATTTCCAGCTCTTTGCACATGTCATTATAATACTTGCTTTTGTCTTGTCGAGCTGCTCTTTGAAATCTTTTGTTTGGGTCTTTTGCTTCTCCATTCCTTCCTTTTGCTTTAGCTGCTCAACATTTGAGAGCAAGTTTCACAGTCTCTTCTGACATACAATTTGGTCTTTTCTTTCTTTGCTATCTTTTTAATGACCTCTTGCTCTCTTCATGGATGATGCCTTTGATGTCATTCCACAGTTAGTCTGGTCTTTGGTCATTACTGATCAACATATCAAATCCGTTCTTGAGATGGTCTCTAAACTCAGTAGGCATATACTAACCGTCATACTTGGCTCTCATGGACTTGTTCTAATCTTCAGTTTCCACTTGCATTTGCATATGAGCAACTGAATTTGCATATGAACAATCTGTGCCAGAGTCAGCACCTGGTCTTATTCTGACTGCTGATATGGAGCTTTTCCAGATGAAATCAATTTGGTTCCTGTGCATTCCACATGCTGAGGTCCATGTGTACAGTCTCCACTTGTGTTGATTAACAAAGGTATTTGCAATGAAAAAGTCATTAGTCTTGCAATTCTATCATGCAATTTCATGCATTGTTTCTATCACCACGGTCATAGTTTCCAACTACTGATCCCTCTTCTTTGTTTCCAACTTTAGCATTCCAGTCACCAGTAATTATCAGTGTGTCCTGATTGCATGTTCAATCAATTTCAGACTGCAGAAGCTGGTAAAAAATTTCAGTCTCTTCATCTTTGGCCTTAGTGGTTGCTGCATAAATTCAAATAGTCATATTAACTGGCCTTCCTTGTAGGCGTGTGGATATTATCCTATCACCGACAGCATTGTGCTTCACGACAGATCTTGAAATGTTTTTTCTGATGATGAACACAACACTGTTCCTCTTCAAGTTTTCATTCCCATCATAGTACAGTACATGATTGTCAGATTCAAAATGGCCAAAACCAGTCCATTTCAGCTCACTAAGGCCTAGCATATCAACATTTATGTGTTCCATTTCACTTTTCATGATTTCCAATTTTCCTAGATTCATACTTTGTACATCCCATGTCCCAATTATTGATGGGTGTTTGCAACTATTCTCATTTTGAGTCATGCCATATCAGCGAATGAAGATCCTGAAGGCTTTACTCCACCCATGTCATTAAGGTTGACTCTACTTAGAGGAGGCAAGTCTTCCCCAGTCATCTTCCAAGGGCCTTCCAACCTGTGGGGCTCACTTTCCATCACCATATTTGACAATGTTGGCTGCTATTCATAAGGTTTTCCCTGGCTAATTCCTTTCAAAAGCAGACTGCTGGGTCCTTCTTCCTTGCCTCTCTTAGCCCAAAAGCTCAGCTGAAACTTGTCTACCATGAGTGACCCTGCTGGTATCTACATACCAATGGCAAAGCTTCCAGCATGACAGCAATAAGCAAGCCTCCACTGACAGGCAAGTGAAGAGTACCCACTCTGTCTTTACTGTTCTTACCTGATGCTGCCATCTGCCTTACCCGATGCTGCCATCTGCCTTACCCGGTGCTGTTATCCTCTCCTTCCCTGATGCTGCCATCTGCCTTACCCGGTGCTGTTATCCTCTCCTTCCCTGATGCTGCCATCTGCCTTACCCGGTGCTGTTATCCTCTCCTTCCCTGATGCTGCCATCTGCCTTACCCGGTGCTGTTATCCTCTCCTTCCCTGATGCTGCCATCTGCCTTACCCGGTGCTGTTATCCTCTCCTTCCCTGATGCTGCCATCTGCCTTACCCGGTGCTGTTATCCTCTCCTTCCCTGATGCTGTCATCTGCCTTACCCGGTGCTGTTATCCTCTCCTTCCCTGATGCTGCCATCTGCCTTACCCGGTGCTGTTATCCTCTCCTTCCCTGATGCTGCCATCTGCCTTACCCGGTGCTGTTATCCTCTCCTTCCCTGATGCTGCCATCTGCCTTACCCGGTGCTGTTATCCTCTCCTTCCCTGATGCTGCCATCTGCCTTACCCGGTGCTGTTATCCTCTCCTTCCCTGATGCTGCCATCTGCCTCACCTGGTGCTGTTATCCTCTCCTTCCCTGATGCTGCCATCTGCCTCACCCGGTGCTGTTATCCTCTCCTTCCCTGATGCTGCCATCTGCCTCACCCGGTGCTGTTATCCTCTCCTTCCCTGATGCTGCCATCTGCCTCACCTGATGCTGTTATCCTCGCCTTCCCTGATGCTGTAATCTGCCTCACCTGGTGCTGTTATCCTCGCCTTCCCTGATGCTGTAATCTGCCTCACCTGGTGCTGTTATCCTCGCCTTCCCTGATGCTGTAATCTGCCTTCCCTGATGCTGTCATCCGCCTTACCTGATGCTGTTACCATCCTTACCTGACGGTGTTATCCTCCTTACCTGATGCTTTTAACCAACTGGCATAACAAAGTTTATTAAGAAAATGCTCTGCATCCCACTTGTGTGGGTGGCATCTGAGGTCTTAAAAGCCAGGAAGCAACCATCTGACATGCATCAATTGGTCCCAATCTACCTCAAGCAAAGGACAAAGAAGAACACAACAGATACAAGGAAAATACTAGCCCAAGAGACAAAAAGGCCACATAAAGCAGAGACTCTGTCATCCTGAGACCAGAAGAACCAGACAGTGCCCAGGTACCACCAATGACTGTGCTGATAGGGAACACAACTGAGAGTCCCTGACGGAGCAGGAGAAAAGTGGAACACACACACACACAAAAAGACTAGATTTAATGTCCACTCATACTAGGGGAACCCCACAATACATGGCCCTTCAGACAAAGATCAGACTGGACTACAAAACATAAAACACTTGTGAAAAGCATGCTTCTTAGTTCAAGTAGATCCATGAGACTAAATGAGTAATTCCTGTCTAGAGGCAGGAGAAGAAGGCAGAAAGCGACAGGAGCCTGTTGAATGGACAAGGGAAACCTTGGGTAGAAAGGGGGGTGTGCTGTCACACTACAGGGACTTCAACTATGGTCATGTAACAATATGTGTATAAGTTTTTGTATGAGAAACTAACATGAGCTGTAAAATTTCATCTAAAGCACAATAAAATACTATTAATAATTATCTTACTAAATAAACCTTCCCAATATAAACAAACCTCTACACCCAGGGATTCAAATAGGCCCATGAATGTGGATTTCCACTTATTTTTTCTGTCTGCTTAGCTGTTTTGTGAAATGAGAAGCAAACTCATTGCCACCAAGTTGACTCTGACTCCTAGCCACCTTGTAGGACAAAGTGGAACTGCCCCATAGGGTTTCCTAGGAGCAGCTGGGAGACTGAAACTTCCAACTTACTGCAAAGGCCCCTGCAAAAGGATCCAAGCAAAATGTCCCTGGAGACACTGACTGCTCACAACACACAGCAGCTCAGTACTTTCCTAGGCCCAGAACCTTCACACAGTGACACAGACTGCATCCCCAGCCCCATCCCACCCAGGCTATGCATGTCAATGAATGCAGCTATTCAAAGCTAGACTGTATTTTAGAAGCTTTAACACTAAACAGGACTTCTAGGTCATTTTGCAACATATTATTTTTATCAACATAAGCCCACATAAAGGATCTGCCAATAAGGATGCCTTATTTTGAGAGTTCACAACAGCCATATTTGTGAAGCTGTAGTGACGTATTTATCACTCTTTTTGAAAAGTTTTGACAAACAGCCACAAAATTACACAATTCCACAACACACAGAAATTATTAAAATTTATTACCAAAATGGGTGCTCCATTCACCAAATATTCCATGCGTTACATGAAAGTTATGATGTGTCTATCATCCCATGGAGAAGAACAATGTGACATTTAATCAAAAAATCTGAGACAATCAGGTCTATTGCCAGACACCACTTGTACATCAAGGAACTGCACACTCCGATGAAAACATTACCACCACTTGTCAGAGTGTACGCAAGGATCCATCCCAATCAGTTTCTCACTGAGTTCAAGAACTGGGCCTTTCATCAACCACAGTTTGGCAGATTTTGCATCTGGACTTGAAGCTCTACCCTTACAAAACTGTTTTAACACAAGAACTGAAGTCTAACAACCAGAGATTGTACCATTTGATGACTGGGCTCTGGAGCAACTGGAAGTTGAACCTGCTTTTGGCCAAAAAAATCATCCTCAGCAACGAGGCCCATTATTGTGTGAATAGTTTTGTGAACACACAAAACTGTTGCATTTGGAGCAATGAGAATCCAATGGTGCTTCAATAACGTCTACTTCATCAAACAAATTTACTGTTTGGTATGGATTTTGGTCTGGTTGAATCATTGGCCCTTACTTTTTCCAAGAAAAACAAGGAGAGGCTGTGATTGTCAATGGCAGAAGACATTATTTGGGGCCCCATTTGGAAGGTGCTGTAGTGGCCATTTGCCCTAAGTTGTTTTCCACACATAATGCCATCAAATGTACTTAAAAATAATACAACAATTAAAAGTGTATCATTTACACAATGTGTTTTATTCAAGTTCAAAGACAGGGCACCCTTATTGGAAAACCCTGTATGTACACACATATGGTCTACCTTAAGAATCTGCCCTCCTTCTGGGTATCTTCTTAAAATGTCCTTGAGAAAATCAACCAGTGGTGGAGTTGTCTGGCCAAATCGACCTACAATACAGAAGACATTTAGAAGGGATTAGGAGAAAATCCCAGGGCCCTTCCCTAGGTATGTTATTCAGCTCCCAGATACAGCGTAATTACCAAAGTTATAGCTCAGACATTTCACCATAGCACCCTGCACAAATATCTACACAACTAAGCAGAACGAGTAAAAGAAAAATAGATTCAAGTTTTATCAAATTCCAAGATTTTTAACAGACCTACAAATCAGAATTTTAAAAAAATGCTTACAAATATACTAAAGGTCACAAAAATTATTCATTCAAATACCAAGCGCACGGCGGGGTGGGGCAGGAGAGTTGTTGCCATTTCCTAAAACACATACAGTAAGTTGCTTTATTTTGTGTGTGCTCTTCCTGATAAAATAAGACCCCTGGCGGCACAATGGTTAAGTATTTGGCTGCTAATGGAAGCATTAGCAGTTCGAACCAACCAGTGGTTCCATGGTAGGAAAGACCTAGAAATCTGTTCCTATAAACACTACAGTCTAGAAAACCCTATGGGCCAGTTCTACTCTATCCTAAGGCTGCTATGTGTTGGAATCAACTTGGCACACAACAGTGACCTGGCTGATAAATTATAATCTGCAGACAGAGGTGCTCATTAACCAAAAAAATAAGAAAAAAAAAAAAAACAAATCTGTTACTGTCCAGTTGACTCTGACTCATAGTGGCCCTAGACGATGCAACAGAATACTTTTCAACTCAACCAACTGCTCTCATTGCTCCAAAAGTCAGCTGTCACTATGGCAGTCCAGTTCAAGTTCCCTCAATCCTTTTCTAGAGATTCCCCACCACCAATTAACCAGGTGACGCTAAAACAGGTGAAGGGAGAATATAAGGAGAATGGGGAGGGGGAGTAATTTCTCAGATATACAGAACAACAATCAAGTCTACATTTAAATAAAAAAGGAAACCTGTGCTACAAGAAAATAAAATCATCACTGTAAATATATTTGCAGTATTTTGTCCACCAAGCCCGAGCTCTTGTTCCTCTCTAAAGGAACTCCATCTCCAGAACATTAGATCCAGTTCACTTCTTAACTGCTCCCAGCCGCCTTCTTTTCTTGTTTGCCCTAATATCCATTCATCGCACCCCAGTGTTATATGCTTTCATTTCAGTTCTAAAAGATAATCTTTATACAAGTGAAAATGAGAACTGCTACTGGCAAAGGCCATGTTGTACCTCCCCCTCTTAAGCCTTTTGATTGAAGGTTTACAAAAAGATGACAATCTTTGGAAGTCAGATCTCCAATCTTGATCCAGTCAGGTAACTACAAAAAAGAAAAGAAAATGTATTAACAACTATATAATTACAATTACTATACATTTAAACCTCATTTTGTATTTACTTGAGGAATGCTTGCTAAGTTTTCTTATCAAGAAATAAGGTGTTCTAGACAAATGACTATTCTAGAGAGGTGAAATTTAATAAAAATTCATACTTAAAAATGTAAAGGATGTTTCCTTTAGAAATTACAGATGGTTAAAGAGATATATTTCTACTTTAACATAATTTAACTTTAAGATAGGAATCATCAATATAAACAAAGTTATCTTTTGATCAATGTTTCCAAAGTGTATTCTTCAGAACCAAGCTTCATAATTTATCAACAGAGGTAGTAGCACCCCTCCACTTAAAAGTTTTTAAATTTCTTAGAAAAATTTGCTTTTTTAAGGACTTTACTATATTAACATGTAATCTAAGGTCTCAGAAAAGATTATACCAGTTGCCATTGAGCTGACTCCAATTCATAGAGACTTTATGTGTGTCAGAGCAGAACTGTGTCAATGGCTGTCTTTCAGAAGTCAATCACCAGACTTTCCCCCAGAGGCCATCTCAGCGAAATCAAATCACCAACCTTTCAGTTAGCAGCCAAGCATATTAACCATCTGTACCACCAGGAACTACCAGAAAGGACTAGACTGAGCAGTACGGTATTACCATTAGAAAAAAATTTTAACTTATTTTCACAGAGTAAGTTATAGGACAGTGTCCCTCAAAATACCTTTTGGAAAAACTGCTATACATGTTGCTACCAAAAAAAAAAATTGTTGTGCCTCGCTGACAAAAATGGAAAAGCCAATCCTCAAATCCTAAAGTAGAATAAAGCAGCAGGACTTGCACTTCTGACTCAAAATATACTAAAGAGCTACAGTAATTAAAACACGTTGAGTCTGGCATACTAACATACCCATAAACCAATGGAATACAACTGAGAACTCAGAAATAAATTCACCCATCTATAGTTTCAACAAGGGTGATAAATCCAGCCAATGGGGAAGGGAGAGTGTCTTTGATAAATGGTGCTAGGAAAACTGGATTTCAGAATCCATGATTCACACTACACACAAAAAAAAATTCAAAATAGGTCAAGGACCTTACCTTAAACTCAAAACTCAAACCATCAAATTCAGAGAAGAAGTGTAGGGACAAAGTTGCAACACTTTGGTTTTTTGTGACAGATTATCTGATATGACAATAAAAGCACAAGCAGCAAACAAAACAGTTAAATGAGACCTCATAAAAATTAAATGCTTCTGTTCATCTAAAGACTTTTTTAGAAAGTGAGAAGACATCCTACAATGGGAGAAAATTTGGGGGAACCATATATCTGATAAAGGCCTAAAAACCAAAATTTACAAAATACTCCAACAACTTAACAACAACCAAAAAAAATATTTCTTTTTAAAAATGAGTAAAAGACTTGAACAGATATTTTACCAAAGAGGATATTTAAATAGCCAATAGCCAAGTGCCGTCCAGTTGGATCCAACTCATGACGACCCTAGCCAATAAGCACATGATACTGTAAGTCATTAGCTACTAGGGAGATGAAAAGCAAAACCACAATGAGATATCATCTCACTCCCATTAGAATGGCAATGATAAAACAACAGACAATATAAGGTGTCAGTGAGGTTGCAGAGAAACAGGAAGCTGGTGGTGAACAGTTTGGTGGTTCCTCAAAAAGTTGAGAGCTACTGTGTGAGCAATTGCACTCCTCCCTACCTACCCAAAAGACCCGAAAGCTGTGATGTAAACAGATGTGTATACACCAATGTTCACTGCAGCACTGTTTACAATTGCCAAAATGTGGAAACAACCAAAATGTCCATCAACTGATAAGGGATAAACAAAGTGTGATATATATACACACAACACGGTATCATTTACCCATAAAGAGGAATGAAGTCGTGATGCATTTCACAAGTCAAGTAAGTCACACACAAAAGGACAAACACTGTATAACATCACTTACATGAAGCAAATATATAGATATCATAAGTAATTAATGGTTACCTGGCTGGTATAGAAGGAAGAAGAGAAGTGGGGGAGGTGTCATGGATTGTACTGTGTTCCTCAAAAATATCTATTAGCTTGGCTAGTCCATGATTTTCAGTATTGTGTGATTGTCCAACAAACACTGTAATCTGATGTGATCTTCCCATGTGTTATAAATCCCACCTCTACGTTAATGAAGCAGTTATGTTAATGAGACAGGACTCAGACTACAAGGTTATGTTACATTTTAAGCCAATCTGTTTTGAGAGAAGAGAGAAGTGAGCAGGGAGACATGGAAATCTCACACTATCAAGAAAGTAGCAATGGAAGCACAGCATGTCCTTTGGACTCAAGGTTCCTGCACAGAGAAGCTCGTAGACCAAAGAAAGATTGATGAAAACCCCTTCCTCCACAGCCAACAAAGGGAAAACGCCTTTCTCTCTGAATTCAGACTTTTAGTCTCCTTGACTGTGAGAGAATGGACTGTTTGTTAAAGCGATCCACTTATGGTGTTTCTGTTACAGTGGCACTAGATGACTATGACCGATTACTTAGCCAGTAAACAGATAACTGTAGTGGAGCACCTTACCCTAATCCCTCAGCTGATCTGGCCCACAGTGACTTTTCTCTTTACCCAAAGATAAAGGAAATATTGAAAGGAAGACATTTTGATGACAGTCAGGACACAAACGGCACTATGACAACAGCTCTGATGGTCATTCTAGAAAGAGGTCCAAAATGGCCTTACGGGTGGAGCATGCACTGGCATCAATGCATAGCTTCCCAGTGGGAGTATTCTGAAGGTGACTGCAGTGACATTCAGCAACGAGAGATGTAGCATTTTTTTCTAGGATGAGTTTGTGAACTTGTCAGACCTTGTATTTTTTCTCCAAACTACACATTCAATTAATACTATTATTGTTACTACAAGCTGTCATGGATTGAATTGTGTCCCCCCAAAAATGTATGTGTTGATTTGAATTGGTTTGGCGTTCCAACATGGTGCCCTTCCTCCCATGTGTTGTGAATCCTGCCTCTGTGATATTGATGACGAAGAATGGTTTGCAGTTGTGTTGGTGAGGCAGGACCCAAGCTACAAGCTTGTAGCATATAAGGGAGAGAAGTGAGCAGAGGAAGCTGGGAACTTCACACCACCGAGAGAGAAGCACCGACAGCAGAGCACGTCCTTTGGACCCGAGGTTCCTGTGCTGACAGGCTCTCACTGGATGGGGACTCAGCTTACTGGACTGTGATGATTTTTCATATTGAATGGACTTGAAGCTTAGGAGTGGATTTGTGGCTTACCAGACTGAGACAATAAAAGCTTCTCCCCATGAAACCTTCCACTCGTGGTATTTTCCATTAGAGCAGTACCAGGTGACTAAGACACAAGCTGTCAAGTTAGTTCCGACTCACAGTCATCCAACAACATAGAGCAGCACGGCCCCACAGGGTTTCCAAGGAACAACTGGAAGATGAGAACTGCCCACCTTCTGGTTAAGAGCTCGGCTCTTAACCATTGCACTACCAGAGCTCCAGTTCATACTAAGCTGCTGCTGTCAAACCAATTTCAACTCAGTGACGCTCAGTCCCAGTATTTCTGTCTCCTAATCTTCCTGGACCAAACTTGCTCTCCTCTCTTGTTCAGAATCCCATAATCTCTTAGATTCTTATAACAATCTCCCATTCAGTCTCCTTAATTCCTGCACATCATCTCTATCCTAGTCCTCCCTCTGTGCTGGTTTATAGTTCTAAAACAGAAATCAGAACACTTATTACAGTTCACAGTCTGTTACTGGAAAAGCACATCTATAAAAACAATTTCACTCCTTTGTACATAAACTAGAAGACTTCCTTGCACAAGTTCTGCAAGAAACATGTACAATAAATAATATTCTAAGCAGTCATGTTATTAACAAAAATTAGAAACAATCCAAGTTTTGTAACATAGTCACACAACAGATTATCATAAGGCAATGAAAAATGAACTTACTAAACTGTATACAAATTTGTATTAATATTAATAACATGATACTGAGTAAAAAATATGAGCTCTGTGTTACTACATGTAGCATAATACAATTTTTGTCACACTCATAAACAACTAACAATGAACTCCATATTATTTAGATTGTGTGCGTGTATATAAAGATAAAACCATTAAACCAACCCACAGCCGTCAAGTCGGGTCGGACTCATAGGGCCCCTAGAGTTCAGAGTAGAACTGCCCCATAGAGTTTCCAAGGAGCACCTGGTGGATTTGAAATGCCCATCTTTTGGTTAGCAAGTGGGAGCACTGAACCCACTATGCCACCAGCCAAGCCAAGTGCCATCGAGTCGGATCCGACTCATGACTATGCCACCAAACCAGCTATGCCACCAGGGTACTATTAAAATAGCTATTAAAAAAGTCACCAGAGTGATAAACACAAGAAGAGGAGAGAGACAGGCACACAGGCTAAGAGGAACACATGGAAATATAAACTATTAAGTGTGCTAGTTCTCCAGCTGGATGACATCATCATGGATACTTGTTGTAACATTAACTAATTAACCAGTTACTAAAAGACAGTCACACAGTATAGCTGAGGCCCATGCAAGGGAAGACGGATGAGGGGCGGGCAAAAAGGTAACCTATAATGCATAAGGAGGTTACCAGGTCTTTAATAGGAAGAAGACACCAAGTAGACACATGTCTGTAAAACCAGATGTAACTAGCTAACAATTAATGCTGTTAGCACACTGTCATCAGTGGCCTATCTACACTGAGTGATTCTCCAACTAAGAAGTCCAACAGCTGGATAACTTCAGCAATGCTTTCTGCTTTCCCTACCCGAGCTTGATAAGCTTCAAGATTTTGTCTGAATCATCTATTTGCTGGATCCCAAATCATTCCAGTCAAGCAAAAATACTTTGGGCCTAGTTATCCCCACATATACTGTACCATATGAAATCCCAAAAGTTGCCTGTTTCACTCTTTATAATAGTTTGTAAAACACAGTGATTATAAAATAATTTGAGTTTCTGGGTCTCTGCTCATGCCAGCTCCAACCTCCCTTAGAGACCTCTAACATGCTTACCTTCATTTACTAAAAAACAGAACTCCCTCCAAATTACTAAGCAAACAATACACCAGCTACAACCTAGATCTCTCAACACTGCTTCTGCTGCTCTCCTGTCAAAGTCACAGGGAGGTCCTCATGATTCAAGTCCAGATTGGGAGGCTTTTGTGAACAATTAAAAGAAAAGCTAAGCCGTTCTTCATACTTTCTGATCTGAGACTTAGGAGCACTTAAGCCCTCACAAATCTCACTTCCAGGCCAGGAAAAGCAAGAGACCACAAGAAACAGGTGACCCAGAAAAATCGAGGACTAAGTGTCTCCTGTTAACTAAATCCAAGGCAAACAAAGACCAGCTTGGGACAGGAGCTGTCAATAGCTTTCATTTCCTGCCTGCCCTGATATATTTGGAAATCTCACCCAAAATTCAGATCTAAAAGGTTTTTGAGCAACGTGCAAACTAAACCGGAAAAGAAACACCTTCTGTGTCAGAGTCACTTATGTGTGGTGATCCCTTTGGTGGTGCATCTGCCCATCACTAAGTTAGCCAGTCCCAGTGATGGACAGCCTTCCTCTTGGGATCAGAAGAGACTGGCGCCCTCTCCTGTGTTCTGGCCTAGCTCCATACTTAACTTTTAAACATCACTCCTGAAGGCTTAAGCCCTTCTTTCTTTGTCTTAAAGAGATGTGTATTTAACTTCTATCTGTCCTTGATTAATACCTTAACAGAGTCTCTCGATGTGGAATGGGAGAATATCCAGACTTTAGAATCAGAGAGACCTGGGTTCAAATCAACAGTTGGTCTCTCTGAATCTTGGCTGTACTCTTCTACAAAATGGCTAGTAATAGCTAACCCCTGAAATTGCTCTGAATACTAAATGAGTTAATGTAAGTACCTAGAACAATACACAGAACACAAGAGCCTGCACAATTAATGTTAATCATATTCCCAACACATTTTACAAAGCCCAGGAAGACAATCATGCATAACAGTTACTCCTCAGAATTCTACCTCTAGCCCTGATCTCTTTCTTCCCCTTGAGTTTTAGTCTCAGATCTGTAGCTGCTTACTGTCTAGTCTAGATGCTTATTGCTGTTGTTGCTAGGCACCACTGAGTTGGTTCGGACTCACAGCAATGCTGTGTACAACAGAACAAAACACTTCCCGGTCCTGTGTCATATTCACAGTTGCTGTTATACTTGAGTCCATTGTTGCAGCCATGGTTTCAATCCACCTCATTAAGGGTCTTCTTTTTCACTGATCCTCTACTTTACTAAGCATGACGTCCTTCTGCGACGACTGATCCCTCCTGAAAACATGTCCAAAGTGTGTGAGATGAAATCTTGCATCCTTGCTTGTAAGGCACATTCTAGTTGTACTTCTTCCAAGACAGATCTTTTCACTCTTTTGGCAGCCTACGGCATATTCAATATTCTTCACCAACACCATAATTTAAAGGCATCACTTCTTCTTTGGTCTTCCTTGTTCATTGGCCAGCTTTAGCATGTGTATGAGGTGACTGAAAACACCATGACTTGCGTCAGGTCTAGATGCTTACATAGTAGAAACCTTAGCCGTCGCTAAAATTAGCTCTAGCCCATTCATACTAAACACAGAAGGCAAGCCCTAAAAACATTAATTCATGTCTCCGTAAGTACACGAGCCGTAAAGGAAGCGCGTGGAGGTCACCCACCTCTCATGCATTTTCAGCTGCATGCCATTTTCCTAGAGACATCTTTCATGCCCCTCCATCAAGTGAACAATATATAAAGGTACACTGGTCATCTCTCCCTCCAAACTAGGTCTCCTCTGTACTTCCTTATCTCTGCTAACTGAACCATTATTTTCCCAGCACACTCAAGGCTTGTAGCCATCATCAGGAAGGCATTCTGCCTTATTTTGCCCCAACTCCCCAAACACTTGGCACCAAACTATCAAAATTCTACCTTTGACAATGTCTCGTGAAAATTTTTTTCTTGCAGTTTCCCCTCTAAAACCTCATACCAGGACAAAAACATCTTACTTAGACACCGCTATGTCAGTCTACCAAATCCTAAGCACTCCACTGCCACGTTCATCATTTTATATCAACTCACCTGTAAAAACCACTTTCAAAGCAAGACTTTCCATAACTGAGCCCTTGGGTATAATCACATTTAGGAGAAAGGTAACAAAGTACATCCAGAGAAGTTAGCAGAGAAGGGAAAACATAACCAGGATAGAGTGTGCAGAAGGAAGGTGTAGAGATGAGGATATGCATGGAACAAGACACGTAGGTGGCAAACTTGGCTCACTTCTAACATCCTCAATCATGCCAGCCAACACCCCAGGGAACTGGCAAGAAAGACTGATACTAGCATTAGAACATGTTAATCAGAAACCTAGGTGAACAAGAGATTAGGGCACTGTACTCAGGTACACAGAAAGTCTGAATTACAACAGCCAGCCAAGTGCCATCGAGTCGGATCTGACTCATGGCGACCCTAAGGGCCAGGGTAGAACTGATCCCCATAATAAAGGATTAAAAATCACAGGATACCCAGGAGTTCAACATCTGGTCATAATTGTGTTGGACAACAAGAAACGCTAATACTTGAATTGTCATTCTGTATTGCTCAAGCATTCCCACATACCTGTTCAACTACTCATTTCTGATTCTTTTTTAAATTCTGAAAATGCTGTCCATCATTATACAAAAATGTGAAGATATTTATTAATAAATATTAGAGTAATGAGAACAAGCTGATTTCAGTAAAGTCTTCCACTCCTCCTTTGAGAACACTGAACTACAATCAAAGAAAACTGAAGTACTATCACTAATGTTAAAGGATACGGCATGTCAATATAAAATATTCCAATTCTCCAAGGTTTAGATCTGTCAAGCCGTTCATTTGCATTTGAAGAAACATTTTAATATAATTGTATCCTCAAAAATAATGTTATATATTACGCTCAAAGATTCTTCCAGCTCTACATTTCTGTGATTCAATAATAAACTTTCAAAACATAAAACCTGAAGTTATTTACTGATAATCCAGTTAATTAAACAAATGGAAAATTCTCTAAAAAAAAACTAGTAATGATTAAGCCACTGTAATGATGATCTCTCTAAACAAAGAAACAACAACAACAACAAAAAAACCTGACTATAATGTCAATCACAAAGTTCTCTTAATTTCAGGAAGTAAAAATTCAGGAAAAAAGAGTGGCACTACATTTAAGATGAGGTGGAGTGGGGAACCCAAATGTTGAGATGGTAAATCAAGAAAAATTACAACTAATGACAGTAACAGCTATACCAATTTCTTGTCAGTATTTTACAAAGCATCATTTCCAAGATGCATAATAAATCTGAGTAGCTGCCTTCGATTACAGTAAAATTAAACTACTCAATTTCTCTATCAGCCAGTTTATACCCAGTTCGTGTATGCATTCAAATCCTGTGCATACATAAAAGGTCTACACCGAGATATTCACTAGAGGCCCCTTGCATTGCCACCATGGATCAGTCAATGGGACAAATGGGAAGCACGTTTTACCTCCTTGCTGCAGTGCCACAGCTGTTGTTCTGGCACCGGAAAGGCAGTCTCCGCGAAGATGAGCTCTTTGACATCGAGGACAGTCGCTGTGGGCAGGACTTCGAGGGTCCGGCAGCCCGTGCAGTTCGGGAGGACTGTCACCCGGATCCCCCTGTGCGAAATGCAAAGAGGCTCAGTCTGGGCCACGTGGGGGGCGGCGGCTACGATCACCCGGGTCCCCACGCCTGGTCCCCTGCCACAGGAACGCCCCACCCGTGTCTAGTTACCTGTCCCCCATCCCCAGCCTCCTCTGCCCAGGCCGCAGCCCTCTCCGGGGACCACGCGGGCCTGGGCCGGAGGTCGCAGAGCCCCGACTGTGCTCAGTGCTTGTCATGGCCGGTGCCGCTGAGGCCTCGGCGGCCCAGCAAGTCCCCGGGGTCCAAAGCCGCCCAGCACGGGCCGGGGGTCTGGGAATGTCATCGTTCGGCCAGCCAGGCGGCCTAAGCGCCCCAGGCACAGAAATGCCAGAGGAAGAGAGGAAGGCACGGCAGGCCGCGAGGGCAGGGAACGCGTCGCTGCGCGCTCCGGCTGATGGCGGGCGGCTGCGCGCCTCGCTCCCGAGGCCGCCCACGGCGAGCACCGCCAGAACCGTTACTCAAGGCCCGCCAAGGCCCGCGGGCGCGCGCCCCGCCTTCTCCCACCATGGCCCCGCCCCTGCCTGATGGCCCCGCCCCTGCCCGATGGCCCCGCCCAGCCATCATCAGCCCCACCCGCAAGTCGGAGTAGCCCAAGCAGCTGAATTCGCTGCTGGCTGGAGGGTGCAACCCTAAAAAGCAAAGGTACTGCGTCTGCAGCAGGCGTCTAAAGAGAAGGCGCATGCTCCCTGGTAAAGTCTGCACTAGGTACTTTCTGACAAGTCTCCTCCTACTGGAAGGACTTGTACCGTATGACAGCATCTGCAAGCAAGACGCAAAAGAACTGGATGGCTGCAAAACAATTTTTTCCTATGGTTTCATTTCGTGTTTGTTTTATGAAAGCTAGCAGGCACGTAATACCTGAGAATTACACATAAATATATTCTATGATATGTGTAAAATATCCGTCATATTTTGGGTGCTCTTATACTGTTTCTAGCCTGTTTCCCTATCACAGATGCAAGCTCCTTGAAGGCAGGAACATGGGTCCTAGAGGTGATGGAGTCTCCCCACAATAACTAACATAGCTTTGTGATTTGAAAGACTGTGGGTATTCATGCCAAACCCGCTGCCATGGAGTAAATTACGACTCATAGTGACCCTATAGGACAGAGTAGAACTGCTCCATAAAACTTTCAAGGAGCACCTGGTGGAGTCAAACTCCCGACTTTTTGGTTAATAGGCATAACACTTAACCACTAGGCCACCAAGGTTTCTGGGTACTCATGAGTCTTTGCCAGTGTCAGTCCCTCCCTTCAGCTTATTTCTCATAGATGCTGAGAAGCCATCTTGCAAAAAAAGGCAGAATGTATGAAGATAATTCAAAGGCTACATCATGAACAAGGGTGTTCTTACTTAAATAAAGTGAAGAAAATTGAATTTTAGAGTTAACTTTAAAAATGATACTTGCTGTTTTTCAATTATCATTTCTCTCTCCCCTTCCCTAAAAAAATTATTACTCAAAACCTGTATCAGTGATAAATACATAGAATATCCTTACATGCAGCCATTTCATTCCCTCCTCACCACATTTAAAAGAGTGCTGCAAATCATGCATACCTTTCTCCCTTTGCAAGAAGTCAGTATGTCCACTCAGAGAATATGCAACACAATGCAAAGTCAGGTCAGAAAAACCTAATGGATGAATTTTTAAGTCTTCAATTGGCTGATACTGTACCACCAAATGAGTTAGACATCAGCAAGTTGAAAAAATGTGAGCTTTCATATCTATCAAGACAGCTGTCATGAATTGATTTGTTTTCCCCAAAAAACATGTGTAGAAATTTGGCTGAGCCAGGATTCCTGGTATTGTGTGAAGTTCCTCCATGTTGCAAATCCTGCCTCTACGATGTTAATGATGATGGATGGGTGGCAGTTGTGTTCATGGGGGGACTCAATGTGTAAGACTGTTTTGGGCCTTGAGGCAATCTCTTGAGATATAAAGGAAAGGAGAGATTTGGTGACCTTATACTACAAGAAAGCTGGAACAGATGATCATGGAGGATCAGAACAACATGGGGGAAAGAGAATCCATGGAGTAAATTATGACTCATAGCGACTCTATAGGACAGAGTAGAACTGCTCCATAAAACTTTCAAGGAGCACCTGGTGGAGTCAAACTCCCGACTTTTTGGTTAACAGGCAAAACACTTAACCACTAGGCCACCAAGGTTTCTGGGTACTCAAGAGTGAGTCTCTACATTGACTGACCACTGGAAGAACCAGATGGTGCCTGGCCACCACCAGTGATAGCTACAATGGAGCTCACAAAATTGAGTCTCACTGGCAACACAAGAATAAATAGGGGTGCACCCTGAGATCTCCACTAAAAGACCACAATTGATGGTCCAGGGGCTTTGGGGTTCCTCCGGGAGCATGGTCCCTGGCCCTGATGCTGCCCCTGCCCATAAATCATAATGAAGGTCAACTCTTCAGACAGCGATGGATTGGACTTGGCAACACAGAGTGACCGTATCTTGTGGGAACTTTTAGATGACATCTACACGATGTCATCCTGCTGACCTCTTCCTGGAAGGAGGGGAGTGGGTGGAGAGGAGGGGATAGGAGACTGTTGGGAAGATAGGATATATACAGAGCAGAGAGGAAGGGCGTGCTGTCACCGGGCAGGGAGGGCAGTGGGAGCTCCATATAGGTGAGCATGCAAATTTATATGGGAAGGTACATTGTCATTCAATCATAATAAAAAAAAGAAAGAAAGCTGCACTGGGAGTAGAGCTTGTCTTTCAGACCTGAGGTTCCTGCACCGTGATACACCAAAGATTGATGCAACACAAGGACTTTCCTCCAGAGCCAATAAAGGGAAAGCCTTCCCCCGGAGTGGACATCCTGAATTTGAACTTGTAGCCTACTGAAAGCCATCCACTTGTGGTATTTCTGTTACAGCAGCAAGACGTGACTAAGACAACACTCCTCTATCTGGACCAAGTACCATGCTCCGTGACTAAGGCCTGCAAACTGCAACTGTACGATAGTATCACAACACACTGACCCCCAGGACAGATTCTCTGCACCTAAATCCTTCCATTAAAACCCATGACCTTACATTAACAGTTTTCACTGAAGCAGACAGATGTGCTCAAGCAAGCCTACCAACTTGAAACAAATTATGCTTTTTTTCTCTATTAAGATTTCATGGCCCTAAGAACTAATGGGAAACTTGTTGGTATAGTAGTTTACTACAGCTGCTACCCAAAAGGTCAGCAGTTCAAATCCACCAGCCGTCCCTTGAAAATGCTATGGGGGAACTCCATTTATCCTGTACAGTTGAAAGTCTGAATTGACTCAATAAAAATATTTTGTTTTTTGTTTTTAGGCACTGAAGAAGGACCTTTGATAGCTACTAACTTAAAGGTTGGCAGTTTGATCTCCCATGTATGGGATAAGGACAAAAACATCCTGTTATGACCTCTTGGAATGTACTTATCAAAGAAATCTTAACCCTAATTACCAAATGACACTTCCCCCCTAGACCACAGCCATCACAGCCTAAAGGGAGGAGGAAACACCCTTAAAAATCCTCACTGCCCCCATCAGTGCACAGTTACCAGTCTGTCCTGCCAGCTGCCACTGGATGCGGCACTGTTGTCCTGGTCTGTAACTTCCCCTGATGAATAAACCCGTATACCCTGGGTTCTCTTCTAGTCACTTTTTCAGTCTCTCAGCAACCACATATTCAGAAGGATTCTCTTCATCAGGTGTAAATCCAAAACACCCCACCAGCTGTCCTCGGAAGAAAGCCCTGGCAATCTGCTTCCAAAAGACTGCAGCCTAGAAAACCCTATGGGGCAGTTCTTTTCTGTCACATGGGGGCTCATGAGTTGAAAATCAACACAATGGGCCTCAACAAGAAGAACCCAAATATAACAACAACGACAAAAATCCAGACCAGAGTGGACTCCAGCTCTCATGCTGATCCTCTGTGTGTTAGAGTCGAACTGTGCTCCACAGAGTTTTCAATGGCTGCTTTTAGAAGCAGACACCAGGCCTAGAAACAGAGGAGCCTCCTTTCCATTAGCAATGTGCCTGGTAATTACCTGTAGCACCTAGGCATTCCAGGAACCCAAGTCCAGGAGCCTGTGAAGGCAGCCCATCTCTTACCAGCTTATCTTCCAGCCCCCTTTCCTCCCCTCTTCCTCACTCCCTCCAGAGGGTCCTTTAAATAAGAACCTGGCCACATGGTTTCTCTGACATAAAGGATGAAATCCCATTGCTCATATGTTCTACCATATTCCCTGTGTCTGGGTCCTAACCTGTTTCAGTAACCTCTCTCTCTCTCTCTCTCTCTCTCCCTCTTTCTTTCTCCACCTTCTGTTCCTTTTCCCCAGAATGCCTTTCTTCCCAGTGGGTCAAACTGGAACTTTTTCAGATCTGCCTCAGGTGTCACCTTCTGAATGACACCTTCCCTGAGGTAGACTAGACTAATCTTTTTGCCACTTCTTTAAACCTATCAGAATCTTTTTGTCTTATTGCATTCATGAATTTATTGCACTTACTTCAGTGAGATCCTTGACAGTAAGAACTGGTCACACATCATTACAGGGTCAACAGCTACCAGATCTCAGCATTGTAACCACAGGCAAATTGTCCAACAAGCAAAGTAAACAAGGTACTTAGCTTGCTTACCGGATCATGAAATTGTTCACTGCAGATTACTAAGTAAACACAAATAAGCCTGTGCTTACCGTAGACACTGGGGAATCCATCCCTGTCAGGGACTGTAAATTTGAAAAGAGGCTTTGAGTCTGTAGGAAGGTGCTGTGGGGCTGAGATACCAACCACATCTAGAAGTAGAATCTTTGATGTAGTGAAAAAATGTGAAACTGTTCACTCTAGATAACTTGGAAAGTGAGATAAACACTGATTACCTTGCCTATAAGATGATCTTACCCCAGAATGGAACCTGGTATTTGTGACAGTGGTAACCTAACCAGACCTAGACCCTTTCTCAGAAAACAGATGTTCATCAAATAATAACATTCATAAAGGAAAAGTACAGGGAAATATGAAAACACTGAACACGGAAGCTGAATAGATGGTGGGAAGCTGGTGGACATTAGGAGTCAGGAAAAACCTTTTTCGAATATTGTTATGTACTGACTTGTGTCTCCCTCCCAAACTATGAGAATTACGGCTTTCATACTTGTAGACATAATCCTGTTCGGAACTGAGGTTTTCTTTGTTACGCTAATTAGATCACACAGGAGTAGCTGGGTTCTAGATGCAATTGATCCCAAATTATAAAAACAGGAGAGTAGATATGAATGAGGGGAGGGAAGGAAGACAGGAGGAGGCAGTGCAGAGGCCATGTGAGGCTCATCTAGATGCCAAGAAACTCAAGGACACCTGGGACTGTCAACAAGGAAGGAATGAGCACACAAGCCAACACCATGATCTGGACTTCAGCCTTCAGAACTGTGAGAAAATTCTGTTTGTTTCTATTACAGCCACACTAGCTAACTAAAACACATATGGAGATTTGTGTATACGTATAAGCTTTTGTTTTGATAAACTCAAATCACAGACAACTTTTTAGTTTTCCTGCTGGTTATCATTACATATTTTAATTAAACATCTAATTTTCTCATCCTTAAACTGTACTTATTGACTGCCCACTAGAGAAGGTAAAGAAATTATATTTCTACTATACGTTTTGCAATAGATTTTTCTTTGTATTTGAAATGTAATTGTTACTAAGCTTCCCTCCCCTGTACCACAGGACTGGGTGGTTAGATCGCTATGTCAGTGGACTGGCCACGGGCTTCTTGAGTGCAGTTCTACCATGAATGGTGATTGATAATTTTGTGTACATTAGTGAGTAAAACAATGAAAGAAGAAATGCTTCACCCTTTCTCCCTGTTTTCCTTATGTGCTGTCCTAGCAAATCAGGCAAACACAATTTGGAGACAGTGGGGTGTAGTGTGGCATTTAAGACTTGAGGGACAGAGGGATGACCTCAACCAAGAGGAGATCACACGGAGCAGAGCAGATTTGACCAAGGATGTCTTGATGCCTTGAACACCTAGACTTTAAAGTATACATTTTAAAGGTATAGTCAGCATAGGAAATACAGATCTGGTACTCATGAGAGATGTCAAAACTAATCATTTGAGCTATATTCACTGAAGTCCTGCAGTGTCCTAGATTTATACACTTCTAAGCAGAAGGGATGCAATGATGAGCAAATAAATCCCTAACCTCAAGCTTCCATTCTAGTGGAGGAAACTGAAAAACCAAACCCAGTGCCAGTGAGTTGATGCCAACTCACAGAAACCCTATAGGACAGAGTAGGACTCCCCCATAGAGTTCCCAAGGAGCAGCTGGTGGATTTGAACTGCTGATCTGTTGGTTAACAGCCATAGCACTTAACCACTATGCCATCAGGGCTTTCCTAGTGGAAGAAGCTACACAGTAAACAGACAAATGGTATTTAAATTCATCCCGTGATGTCAGGTAGGGATAAAAAAAAAAACAGTTTCCATCCATTCAGCCCTGAATCCCAGTGATCCAGCAGGAGTCAGAGTAGAAACATGAGCCATAGGATTTTCAATGGTTGATTTTTCAGAATTAGATCGTCAGGCTTTTCTTCTGAGGCACCTCTGGATGGACTCAAGCCTCCAGCCTTTTGGTTAGCAGCTGAGCGTATCAGCAGTTTGGACCATGCAGAGATGACCAGATGAAAGAACACAGTACTGAACACTGAGGAGGACTGGGCAAGAGAGCTGAGTAAAAGAGACTACAAAAGTCCTTTCTGAGACGTGATATCTGAGTACAGACAGGTCTGAAACGAAGGAAAACGAGATTATATGAGAAGAAAAGAAGACCAGAGTAATTGATATAATATAGTCCACACTTTCACCATCTTTGACCTGGATTATTAATACAATCACCTCCGATTTCAAGATCTACTTCTAGTTTCTCTCCTCTCTAATACATTCCCCAACCTGACACAAGATGGATTTGCACTTGACGTCTGTTTTGTTTACTGATGGATTCCAAGGCCTGCAAGAGGTCCTGACACAGGACACCAAAATCAAAACCAAACCTACTGCCATCAAGTCCATTCCAACTCATAGCAGACCATATAGGACAAAGCAGAACTGCTCAACGGAGTTTCCAAGGAGTGCCTGGTGGACTCAAACTCCTGACCTCTTGGCTAGTAGATGTAATCACTACACCACCAGGGTTTCCAACAGAGAATAAGTAGTCAATAAATATGAAAGCAAGGAAGGAATATCTAGAAATAGAAAAGGATTAGAAATAAACTTAATTATTCATAGTTCTAACACCCCAACTCAAGCAACACGTTTGTACAGTGCCATTAATATAAGGATGTTTAGTATGGTTGCAATTAGCTTGTTTGTACAGTTTGAAATCCTGGTTTTTCAACGTCACAAAATAAAATTATTTCTAATGACTGTGTGATACAAGGGCTACCAATTAAGTCCACGAACTCATCCTAGAAAAAAAGCTACATACCTCACTGCTGAGTATCACTACAGTCACCTCTGAAGTACTCTCCTTGGAAGGCTATGCACAAACACCAGTGCCTAGTCCAGCCTTCAGAGCAATTTTGGAACTCTTTATCTGGAATGGCCGTCAGAACTGTCATTGCTCTTACACTCCATGTCCTGAATGTCATCCAAATGTCTTCCTTTCAATATTTCCTTTATCTCCAGGTAAGGAAAAAAGTCACTGGGGACCAGATCAGGTGAGTAGGAAGGGTGCCCCAATACAGTTATTTGTTTACTGGCTAAAAATTCCCTCACATACACTATACAATTAAGTTCATGAACTTGCTACCATGACACTGTGCACAAAGGCCATTCCAGAAAGAGTTCCAAAATTGCTCTGAAGGGTGGACTAAGCACTGGTATTGGTGCATAGCCTCCCAATGGGGGTACTTCAAAAGTGACCATAGTGATACTCAGCAATGAGGTATGTAGTACTTAAAATAATTAAGTTCACAGATTTGTCAAACCTTATATTCTGTGAAGATGTTACCTTAGGTCATTTAATCCTTCTGAAACTCATATGGATATATTAGCTTTTCATACCTATACACATGTCAATTATTATCTTTGTGCAGGACACTTGTAATCACTATGTTGAGGAATTTTGTGAAAACAGTGTTCTAGGAACTGTTTAGCTGACAGCCTTGGGCTCATCGAGTGCAGGAGAGCAAGAAGTCAAAATTTATCCCCTTCTTTCTAAATGAGTCCAAACTCCATAAGAAATGGGAGTCCTGGAACTGCTCTCTGAGCTTAGTTCACAGAGACGGGCAAATACAACTGTTCATCAAACAAAGAGACAGCACAGGAAATGATTCTACCTTATCTCATCACCCCTGCTTTAACCTGCCCTGGTGGCCACTGCATTCCCTACTCCTGAATGGAATGCCCGGCATGGTTCCAACTTCTCTGTCATTCTTAGATGATAAACAATCATTGTCCAGTTACCTTCAGTTACAAAAAGAAACTCTTCTAAGTCACTGAAAATCCTGTGCAGGCCAACAGTCAACACTGCAGTCTAGTCCAATGGAAAATCTCTGAAATAGCAACTGGGCTCCCTTCACTCTCAATTCTCAGCCATACACATTGTGTGAAACGCAGTTTGGAGGCATTAAGAAAAGCTGAGAACTTCCTTTTCCTAAAGCTCCATGACTCTTATGAAATGGAACAAATCTAACAGTATGTCTTTGATCAGTGGAGATCACTGAATTAGCATCTGGAGAAGGCTTACCAGCTATGTAAAGGACAAAATTACAACACATAATTACCCTTTTTTAAAATGAGTCACCAAAATGCTGTTCAGCTTTAAAATACAAAGGTAATGATACTGTGGGTGTGCAATTCAGTTTAGTCCTAAACGATGAGTACCTAACCCATTAGCCAAACTGAAGATCTCTAAGGTAAAAGAAACAGCCCTTGCAAATCATGGAGTCAAAAAATTGCAATAGGGTTACGGAACTTACGGTAGTTCCACATGATAAAAATGGAGGGTAGAATTCACCTGAGGCAGAAAAAAAGATGGCACTGGAGAAGTGTGCAGGAATATGGTCATGAGATCTCCAGCGGGAAGTTGGGATCCACCGTCAGATTTTATTTAAGAGTCTATTTCCTCAAGTAGCAACACACAGAATGAATTAAAAGGAGACAAGACTTAAAATAGGAACAAAACATGTTATCAGTCAAATTACATAGGATTTAACAACTTGAGGTTCTTTGAAAGAATGGCCTAGCAATCTCCTTCCAAAAGATCACAGCTACTAAAAACCCTATGAAGCACAATTCGATTCTAACACCTGTAGGAGTGACATGGGTCAGAACTGACTCAGTGGCAAATGGTTTCTGGGTTTTGTCAGCTACAAGGCCAATGTTGACTTAGTTCTGTGCTGCAGGACCTTCCTGAATTTCCCCATGACTGCAGGATCAAGTTCAAGGCCCACGACAATTTAGCCTCTCAGTCAACCTTCTCAGATTCATCTGCAGCCACCCCATCACCCATCCATAATACATGCTGTCTCCAGAATGGAGTGATAACAGTATGTAACATTTACTGAGTACTTACCGTACGCCAGGCACCTATTAAAACCTATGGGTTTTATACCATTTTATCTCGCCAACAACCCCAAGAGGTAAACAAACTCTCAATTTTCAGAAAAGAAAAAGGAGACTAAATAGCTTCCTTGTATTCCCACAGCCGTAAATGGGATAGCCAGGGTTTGAACCAAGGTAGCCCAACTCCAGAGCCCAGGCACTTAAACATTAAACTGCAGTGTACTACTTCCTATTGCCTAGATATCCCTACATACTAGACCACCTTCCTCTCCATCTGGTAAACTCCTAAATCCTGGTTCAAGAATCACTACTTCTCATAGCCCTCCCCAACTGTTTCAGGCTATCGCTTTCCACATAAGTTGTTTGCACATTGTTGCACATACCATTTGGGGGAGAAAGACATGGCAATCTGTTTCCACAAAGATTTACAACCTTGAACCCTACAGTGTGGTTCTACTGTGTCCTATAGGGTTGCTATGAGTTGAAGTCCATGTAACCGATATTCAAGTTTTGTCATATGCTTATTAATTATAATTGCTATTTGTTGAAAAGGGAGCACTATGTATTACTCTTTGTATTTTGAGGGCTTAGCATATAGTGATATTCAATAATCATTCCCTAAAATGTTTTCTGAACAGCCTGGTGGCTTAGTGGTTAAAGAGTTTGGCTGCTAACCCAAAGGTTGGCAGTTCAAACCCACTAGGAGCTCCTCAGAAATTCTCTGGAGTGGCTCTACTCTGTCCTATAAGGTCACTACTGTTGGAATCTACTCAGTAGCAACGAGTTTGGTTTCTTGCATTTCTTTAAAAAAAAAAAAAGATGTACGATAGTCAAATGAATGACCACATAGAGGTAGATATTGGCCTTATTCTTGACATCAGTAAACAAAATTTTGTTTTGTTTTTAGTATTGTTAGAAATGTTTCAGCTGCAAGTGACTGATTACCTCAGTAAAACTAACCAAACCAGTCGTCACCAAGTCAATTCCAACTCATGGCGACCCCATATGTATCGGAGTAGAGCTGTGTTCCACAGGTGTCAGTGGCTGATTGTTCAGAAGTAGATCACCACATCTTTCTTCCAAGGCACTTCTGAGTAGACTCGAACCAACCAGCAGTCTTTAGGTCACCAACGCAGCACATTAACTGGTTGCAATACTCAAACTACAATTACCTGAGTAGCAGTAACTAAATGGGTAAGAGTCTGTTTGGTTCACAAGTCAAGAAGTCTATAGGAAGGAAGCTAACTCAACAAGGTCAAAACAAGTATCAAGGTAACTTCTGGGGTCCTTCCCTTCTCATCATTAAATAGTTGATCCAAAAACCAAACCTGTTTCCATCAAGTCAGTTCTGACTCTTGCAACTCTGTGTATTACAGAGTAGAGCTAAGCTCCACAGGGTTTTCATGGCTAAAACCTTTATGGGAATGGACTCCTGAATTTGCCTTCTGCACCGCTGGCAGATGGGTGTGAACCACTAGCCTCTGAGTTAGCAACCAGTCACAACCATTCGCTCCCCCTGGGACACCGCTCTACCGTCATCACATCTAACACACGAAGAAGAGGGAACAGAGGACCTTGGTTTTATCGGCCTATTTTTATCACGAAAACAAGAATTTTTCCAGCCACCTCCTGTTTCTCATTGGCCAGACTGTTATCACATGACCGCTCCTAGCTGAAAGAAAACCTCCATCGCAGAAAGCTCCAGCAAAGAGGAGAAATCTGTAAGTGACTGTTGGATCAGCCAACGACATTGTCCATAACATCACTCTAAGGTAACCAAAAAGGAAAAAAAAACCCAAACCCACTGCCGTCGAGTCCATTCCAATTCAGAGCAACCCTGTAGGGCAGAGTAGAACTGCTCCATAGAGTCTCCAAGGAGCGCCTGGCAGATTCAGACTGCCAACATTTTGGTTAGCAGACGTAGCATTTAATGACTATACCACCAAGGTTTCCTGCTATAAGCTAGATGGCAAAATTATTTTGAAAGTGCCTGTAGCAATATTAGAAAATAAGGTGACTGGTAAGTTGAAAAAGGCTTCATCAGTGATATAATTATAACACATTTCTGAAAGGCATGGAGGTGGGTGTATTGTACGGATAATCTTTCCTTGCCTTTAGATGGGAATCTGGGCAGATCTTGCACCTTTGCTGCTCTCTCTCACATAATGCCAGTTCTTAGGTCACTTTAAGTCCCAAAAGATAATCTGAACTCTGTTAATGGAATAAATCAACTCAAAGCCATTAAATAAAATTCCAACCTTCAAGCTTCATTTAAAGGTGAGCCTTTTACTGGCTACTCCCACCTGGCTCAAAAGCCTGCAGTTTGAATCTTGGAAACACTATGGGATAGTTTTACTCTGTCCTATATGGTCATGGCAATGGGTTTTATTTTTATTTTTATTAATTTGGATTCTGGAAAGGAGTTGACATTTTCTGCTCTCTCTCTGTCCACCCAAATACTTGGTGCAGCTTGACCACATAAAAGCCAACACCGTAAAAGGCAGAAAAGGAAGGAGGTGAGAGCTGCTCTTACTTGGCTGGGTGGCTTCTCCCCTGATAGTCTGGCAGATGAGGACAACTGACCTTTTCACTGCGGGTGCTTTTTGGAAAGTGCAGTGACTGAGGACCTCTCTCCTCTGCTCACCATGACCCAGGTAAATGCATTTCTATACCCTGCGACCTGTTCCACAGCCTCAAGGGTTCCATGTCACCTCCAACTCCTTATTACCAGGGCACCTCTATTCCTCAAGCACGCAGATCCTACCGAAGAGGTCCCAATTCAGCCCCACTCTGACTCCGTCCCATGTTAAAAGAATTACAATCAGAATGTTCCTTAGAAGCAAAGATAGTCAGACTTTGACTCACTTTGGACATATCATGAAGAAAAGACCAGTCACTAAAAAAAGACACGCTTGGTAAAGAACAGGGTCATCAGAAATGAGGGAAATGCTCAGCGAGACGGATGGACACAGCAGCTGCAGCAGCGGACTCCAGCACACAACCACTACGAAGGCGGTGCAGGACCGGGCAACTGCTGGTTGGGATACACAAGGGGTTTTCACGAGACAAGTGGCCTCTGTGGCAACTGACAACAGCAGTGATGCCCCAACAACAATGACTGTCCCAGTTAGCTCGGGTGTGGAGAGCTCTCCTGTTTCCCCGACTGTGACAAAGCTGGCAGTGTAGGTGCCCGTCCTGCTGTGCCAGGACATTTGAGGCCCAAGGCACTAGTCAGGTGTCAGCCCTCTGTGTAGGAGGAACACTCACTTCAGGTTCTGAGAGAGGTTCCTTGGAAGTCTGCTCAATTCACTAGACAACATCTCTCTGCAAAGAAGTTTCCATAAAAGTTTTCTTCCTCTTCATATTCTGGCTCCCTTTGAAGTCTGTGGTCCTTGCTCATGGGCATCAGGGTTACAGAGGCGGATCTGACTCGACGGGACTTGGCCATACCCTTTGTAAACCGTGCAACGAGAAAGGTCTGCCTCCAACAGCGTCATGTGCACAACCCTAGGTAGCATTACTAACCTAAAAGTTAGTGGTTGGAACCCACCCAGCAGCTCCATGGCAGAAAGGCCTGGCAAATTGCTTCTGTAAAGATTACGGCCTAAGAAGCCCTGTGGAGAATCTGTACTGTGAAACACATGCGGTCTCCATGAATCAGAATCAACTCTGTGGCAATGAGTTTGTTTCTTTATTTCGTTTTTTTTAATCTGTTATTGAAATAGAGATAGGAAGCATCTTATTTTAATATTTTGTTGCCCTAGATATACATTGGCCTTCAGGACAAATTAAATTGTATTCTCATAGAACCCAAGAGAGAAAAGAATGTGAGTAACGTACATACCAACAGAAATACATATGGCGTATATTCACTGATTCAAAGTTCAGACGCTGCCAATACGTCCCAGTTACAGCAGAAAGCCAAGTGAGGCTCCAGCTCCTATGACACTCGTGTTCTCACAGTGGGAAGGCAGGACATAAACACACAGATACAGAACATGTAAAGTGGAAGTAGGTCTCATGATGAGTCATCAAGTGGGCCAATGAACAGAAGATGACGGGGTTAGGGTGCTATATTACCTCAGGTGATCAGAGAAGGTGTCCCTGCTCAGATGTCATCAGCGAAAAGAACTGTTATGGGCTGAATGGTATCCCCCAGAATAAGTGTTGGAATCCCAACCTCTATATGGATGTAACCCTATCTGGAAACAGGGTCTTCTTTGTTATGTTAATAAATCCATATCATAGGATACACAAAGTATATCCTAAACCCAACTACTGAGTTAGAAGGAGCAGCACAGACACAGGGAGAAGAGAACACATACGGGAAAAGAAAGATGCCACATGAAGACAGAGAAGAAACTGAGGAACGCCAGGGTGACAGAAGCTAAGATGAAGTTCTTCCTGCTGAGCTGATGGAGAGAGCCTCCCTTAGCGCCATGCCATTAGTTCAGACTCCTGCATTCCTGAACTGTGAGAAAATAAATTTCTGTTGTTTAAAGCCACCCCCTTGTGGTATTTCTGTTACAGCAGCACTAAGAAACTAAGACACAAATCAGTTATCATCAATGAGAACATGTACTAAAGGAAGTTTTGGGGGAACTTGGTGATCCAGGAAAGACAGACCCTACCAAAAGGTACGTTGCAAAGATATGATTTCTTCTCAAAAGGAAAATTAGTTATTCTACTTCATTCTCTGTAATCTCACTTCACCTTACTATCATAACTTCTGTTTAAAATAATTAAAATTGAAACAGTACATCAGAATCCTGTATTCTCTATCCACTACATTTTTCTAAATGAAGTATCTTTCCTAAAGCCAACTAAACTACCTACATAATTGAGGCATTCTTCAAACAGATGAATATTTCTGTTTCATGTTGCTTTTTTTTTTAATTTACTCAATGGCTGCTATTTCGCTAGGGGAAACATTTCATTTTGCTTATGCTCTTGGGAGACAATTTGTGTGTGCAGATGGGGATGCATGCAGTCACGTGGGGAGGGGAGGATGTGTCTGAGTGTATGGAAGGCAATCATTGCTCCTATTCTTTCCACATAAGGCGAGTCTTCGTGACTCTGAATTACCACGAAATGTTAGCGTTGACAGGAGCTGCCCACGAGATGCTCACTCACCTGTTTCATGGCCTAAGAGATTCCCCAAACAATGAACAATGAGAAACTTCCACACCCAGACCCCTCCAGGCTCCTGTCAGAAGCTAAAGCTCCTCATTTAGTTGTGGCTGAGTGTACAGCCAAGCAGAAGTGTGGGGAGAGTTACCACTCTGGGCTCAGACAGGCAGGGCAGAAAAGGACTGGCCATGGTCCTCTGAAATTGCTCCAACCTCAGGCAGCCGACAGTCATGCATCTTGATGCTTAGCATGCAGCTCACCCTAAACTTTCTTCCCTTCTTTATTACACCTGTATTACTCATCCAACGTGTCAGATAAACCTCTCTCCACTGCAGCTTGCTATCAGACTCACCCTGACCTTGAAAGGACAGGATGTGTGTGTAGTAAGTCACGCTTGTTTAGTTCTCAGCTAGCTTTGTCTTTGTGCTTCCCTAAGGCATTCCCACATCTCCATCCTCTGCCTGCCAAGCCTCCTGCCTTCTGCTACCTATCTGCTCTTAGCAACTCATCGCTGCCGCCTCTCCCCTCCCTTTAGGCCGGTCAGTACTTCCCCTAAATCCTAAGGCCCTTTGGGAAATGGCTATTCAGATGCAAATATAATTTGACAAATAATTTCAAGTCTAGCATACAGCTCCATGTGTAATGACTTACTCATCCATACATCTAAATAAATTAATGTGAAAAAAGACCATAAGTGGTACTCAGTGGCTTCTGAAAAGAAGGGCTAGAAAAAATTAGGGCAGCAGCAATTTAAAATCGCAAGGTACATAACAAATAAATAAAAATTAAGTGGCGAGATGACAATGGAAATTCATATACCAAATGCTTCCCATGTCATTCAGAGCAGAAGCCACAGTTCTAGCATACAAAGTGGTAGGTGGTCTATCTGCTCTGCTCCCCCTGCTGCATCTCTTCCTGCCCACTCCCCCACAGCCACACTTGCCACTCTTCAGTTCCAGACCACTAAAAGCATGCTCCATGCCTCAGTGCCTTTGCACTTGCTGTTCCTCATGTTGATCTCCCTCATCTCTTTTATGTCTGGGATCAGAAGTCACCTTTTCAACAAGGTCTTCCTGACCACCCTCTAAAAATCTGCAAGACCTCTACTGCTGCCCCAGCAATTCTCATCCCCCTTACACTGCTTAACTTGTACCATAGCACCTACTGTCACCTGACCTTTATTAACTTGACTATTTGAAAACTTTCTATCCCAACCTGCCGTACTGTGTACTCCACAAGAGCAAAGCTTTTGTCTGCTTAATCCACTGCTCTACTCTTAGCACGTAAAATGGTCTGGTGTGCAACAGGAACTCAGTGAATATAGTTGAGTGAATGAATGCTCAATCCTGACTGCTTCTTGGGCTCTGTGCCTGACATCTGACCATCACTCTCTCCTTGCTCTGTTCTTACTGTCCTTGACCTTGGCCCCCAGGGCTGCAGCATGGCCGACTTGCTCACAGTGATGTTCTGAGGTTCAGCTTTCACTTGTGCTAGTCTCCTTCGCTGCTTGCTAGCTTTGGCCCTCAGAAAGTGGTTCTCCTGATCTGGCCCGGTAAAGCCTACACGTTGCATGTTAGCTCAGACTGTTGGTGCCACCTGATGCTTACAGCAGACTGTTGGTGCCAGCTGACACTACCTCTTCCTTTCCAGGGCAGTGAACCCCAGCAGAGTGGGAGAACCAGCCCATAAAATCTAAGCCTCAGGTTTAAGATGAAGACCCTATATTCTAATGACTTTCATTGAGAAATATACCTTCAAGAGACTCTACAAGGGACTCTGACTTAGCTGCAACAGAAATTGTTGCTTTTGCACTAAGACTGCTTCTGTGCTCCCTGGATCCTCATAGATGACCACAGATTCCTTCCTATCTGCAGACTCTGTCCTTGTCCTGCCTCTGAGCCAGGCTGCCTGAGTCAGGAAGTCCTTGAGCTCTCCCAGCTGCTTTAATAAGCCTCGCTGTGAGGGACTACTGAATCACCTTCTGCAGTCCCTGGCTGGGCACAAATGCTTATACTTGGCTGCTAACCAAGAGGTTGACGAGGTGGGTTCTTCCAGATCAGACCTGGAAGAAAGCCCTGACGATGCACTTCTGAAACATCAGCACTGGCAACCCTGTGGCGCACAGTTCCACTCTGATACACATGCAGTTGCTATGAGTAAGTATCAACTTCACAGCCACTGTAGTCTCCAGTACTGCATCGTACACTCTAATCCAGTCCCAGTCAGCTGTAACCCCTGACCATTAGCTGTCCCACCCTCTTGCTTATCCCCATCCCAATCCCACATCTCCCCCTCCATCTTTTAGTGAAAACTACCCAAAACCCATATAGAATGTTATGGTATTCTGCTACATGCTACAACAAGGATGAGCTTGGAAAACATTATGCTAAGTGACAGAAGCTAGACACAAAAGAACACATATTGTACAACACCAATTACATGAAATGTCCAAAAAAGGCAAATTCATAGAAACAGAAAGTAGCTTAGTGGTTGCCAAGGGCTGGGGACCCTGGTGGTGTACTGGTTAAGAGCTACAGCTGCTGACCATAAGGTCGGCAGTTCAAATCCACCAGGCACTCCCTGGAAACTCTATGGGGCAGTAAGTCCTACTCTGTCTATAGGGTCGCTATGTGTCGGAATCTACTCAACAGTAGTGGGTTCAGTTTGGGTTCAGGAGCTGGGGAGAGAGAAATGGGGAGTAACTGCTCATGGGTACTGGGTGTCTTTTCAGGGAGTGATGAAAAATGTTCTGGAATTACATAATGCAGATGGTTGCTAATTTGTGATATACTAAAAGCTATTGAATTGTATGCTTTAGGACGGTGAATTTCATAAAATGTGAGTTGTATCTCAGTAAAAAATACTAGCATCACAGCTGAGCTCAGTGGCTTGCTCACTTACAAGGGTCTTCCTAAGATACACTCAATCCATGACAAGAATGGTCAGAAGTGACAAAATACAAACTTCTTCTCACAACATTCAGGTTCCACTTCTCACGGTTATGTCTCACTACCCCCAGTTTCCTGGCCCACTTCCCCTCAGCCCCCCACCATATGCTCTAGCCACCCTAAACATGCACCCAGTTCCCCAGCTTGCCTGTACATGCATTCTCCTGCCTTTCTCAATGTGTTTTCTTCTGACTCAACCCAAGTATCCTTGTCGGGAAAGCTGGGGACTCCTCTAGACACCACCACGTTCGCTTGCTGCCCTCTTCCAGGGTGTTCGTCCCATCTGCACCCGCTCCACCGTGGTGAGGTCACTGAGGGCAGTGCACAGCAGTGATGCACTAGCTCCAAGTTCAAAGCCTGACACATAGTAGTTCCTTAAAAGGAAGACTATCCCTTCCACAAGAAATGCTGGGGGTCCAGGTAATTTATCAGTACCATCCATCTTCAAAAAGCCAAAAGCCAGGAAAATGACAGGACTTCCCTTCTCACTGTGCCAAGGTAGATACAATTGCTTAACTGTTATTTTTAGTTTTATTAAACATACTTCGGGAAATGATGTAATGTTTCTGAATTAGCACGTCTGGTCTTTTCTCCTTCCAAAGAGGACATTATGAACTCCCTAAAGTGCTGTAAAAGTTAGAAGAAAAGAGTGTGGTATAGACTTTGCATGATGCTTTTATTGTCAATTTTAGAGAGAGCTGGTCATCTGGTTGACCAAACTGTTAGGTTATTATTCAAAGACAGCTTCACCAGAGCCAGATGAACCCGAAGGAGCCTTTTATCGCATGCTTACATAAATCTGCAGAGTGACTCAGGGACTCTGCACCAGAACTGTACAGGTTGACTCAGCCCCCGCAAGGGTAAGGGTGATACATCATGAGCTGTTGTTCATTTGGGGGAATGTTAAAACCATGTGAGTCTTCTGAATTCCCTTCCATTTATGACTACTTTTGACTAACCATCCTCCTTCATAATATTTTATTGAAAATATGGAAATACAGTGAGCTGGCTAAAGCAATGTGTGCAGGAAAGTCAGTGTAATGCATGCTAGTGATAAGCAAATTGGAGTGGAGCCTCAGCCCCGGCCATGAGAGTAGATCAATCATGATGCAGACCTACGAGACATTTCATCAGGGATACTGATGAAACTGAGCATAAAGAGAGAGTACGAGGAAAGCATGTCATAACACACTGCTTTCTTTTTTCTGTTTCATCAACCTATTGTTATATGTTTTATAGCTACTTTTCATCTACCTTCTTCCTCCTCCTCAGTTGTGTAGTGAAATGAGCGCACAGCTCGCAGCCTTCACAGCTGCTCACTGGGAAGATGTGACAAGCTGCGGCCTGGACTTAAATTCTCACTTATAAAACTAGACGAGTAGTACCTTTCTCACAGGCATTGCGATGATAAATGAGGACATGTCTGGCCTGATATGTGCTCATTTATTCATTTAATAAAAATCTGAAGCAATAACTATGTGCTGGGCCTGAGGGTATTTGTGGTAGACTTGGTGACAGAATTCTCACCTTCCATGCAACCTGGGTTCGAGACCCCACCAGTGCACCTCATGTGCAGCTGCCCCCCATCTGTCCTTCAGGCTTGTGTGTTGCTCTCACACTGAACACGTTTCCATGGAGCTTGCCAGCTAAGACAACTAGGAAGAAAGGTCTAGAAAACTACTTCTGAAAATCAGCCAGTGAAAGCCCCACGGATCACAGCCATCTGCTCCACCATCAATCATGGGCATGGTGCCCAACTGGGCAGCATTTAGCTTCATTGTGCGTGAGGTCACCACAGCTGATGCCAGCTAACAACGTTTAAAGCCTTTAGTTGCTGCTGAATGCCCAGAGGCCACCTCTCACTAGCAGGGCTTTGCTGGACTAACCACGGTGCTTTCACATCTCACCAAGAAACAGAACTCCCCACCTGTCTGATTTTACATTGGGAAGAAATCTCTGGTTGTTTCTGTCCTTCCATATTCCCCTGACTCCTCAGAATACTTAGAACTCACTTGCCAGCACAGTCTATCATGTTATATTATTAGCTCTGCCTCCATCCTGGTCACACTTTTGTTCCTGACCATCCTTCACTCTCAAAGGTGGCCCTGAGAACACAGTGTGGAGTCCCTGATGTAGAACAAGAAAAAGAGGTGTGCAGATCAAAAATTCTATTAAAAGGCCAGAACTGATGGTCTGACAACCTGGAGGGTCCCCTGAGGGGACAGCCCCTTAGATTTGCTGCTAGCCCAGAGTTGAAACCAGAACTGAAGCCAACACTTCAGGCACAGAATGGACTGGACTTAGGAACACAGAGTGCTACAGGTGACATGTGTACTTTATGGTGTAATGTATATATATAGATATATAGATACATATATATACATATATATATATATGAGACTATCCTACTGGTTTCTTTTTAGAGAGACACGGAGAGGAGGGGACAAGTGTTGGTTGAGAGGATACTGGAAGTAAAGAGCAGAAGGGAAGAGGCTGTTCTCACAGAGTGAGGAGAGCAGATAGAGTTGCAGAGAGGTAGGTGCTCAGGGTTTTATAAGGAAAATTGACATGGACTGTAAACTTTCACTTAATTGCAATAAATTTTTTTTTAAGTTAGCCCTGATACTTTCTACCTGGTTCCTTTCTTGTGTGTGTGTGTGTGTGTGTGTGTGTGTGTGTGTGTGTGTGTGTACTGACAAAGAGTCTACTTTTCTTTCCTACCTCATTAATAGCAGATTTCTAGCCTTCAGAAAAGACAAAGCAAACAAGAGTATTTGCTATGTGAAATGGCTGTGAGACCATCCCATGTCTCACACACAAGCCTGCTGGATCCTTTGGTTTCTGTCAACTGTTGGCTTCTTCCCATAGGAAGGCAATTAAAGGGCAGTACTTCATAGCTAACACGTTTTTCTCAACTACATTTGTATTTTAACAGAGGATTCTAGTTTTGGCTGCTGTGGGGGGCCTTCAGTGCATATTTTGGGAAGTTTAGTTGGAAGTCTCTGGGTGGCATAGACAGTCAATGCACACACATGCAAACTGAAAAGCTGAAGTTCAAGTCCACCCCAAGGTGCCTCGAAGAGCAGCCTGGTGACCTCCTTCTGTAAGACCAGCCTCTGGAGACCTCACAGAGTGCAGTTTTACTCTGACACACGGAGTTGCCACGAGTCATAGCTGAATCCTCAGTAATTAGGGGAGACAAAAGTCACCAAGCTGCCTCCGAAAGCCTGTCAGTTTAAACAGTAACCCGAATGAGAGAAACTCAAAACCTAGTAATGACAATGATAATAATAAAAAACTCACTGTCACTGAGTTGATTCCAACTCATAGGGACAGCACAGAACCATCCCATAGGGTTTCCAAGGAGTGCCTGGTGGATTCAAACTGCTGACCTCTTGGTTAGCAGCCATAGCACTTAACCACATGACACCTTAACTAAATATTAACTAGGTGCCAAACACTACTGATTTAATCCTAGGTTTTCCATGAACACTCACTTAACTTTCACAAAAAAAATCCCATAAAGCATTTTTACTCCTGCTTTACAAATGATGAAGCAGAGATTTCAGAAAGGTAGTAACTTCTCAGGACCTACACAGGGCCAAGGTCTCATCCCTTCTGCACCAGTCCACAGCCAAGGGTTTCAGTTCCATTTGGAGGACTTATTGGTAGAATTAGAAAAGTTTAACCTGGAAAAAAAATGATGCATGGGACATTAAAATATTCACATAGGCAAATGGCTCTCATGTAGAAATGTTTCTGTGACTGCAGAAACAAGCTTTGGCTTTAGCATGAGGAACAGCATCTCGACAATTATAATAGTGATGACATTTTCATTCATTGCAAACCAACTGCATGCTCCATCTTTTACACCCACTATCACACTGAACTGCTAAATAACCTGCAAAGCCAAAACCACTGCCTTTGAGTTGAGTCTGATGCATGCCAACAAGACGTATGCAGATTAGGTCAGCTCCATGGGGCTTCCAAGCTGTGATCTTTCTGAAGCAGATCACAAAGCCTTTCTTCCTAGACACCTTTGGATGGGCTTGAACAGCCAACTTTCGGTATCCTAAATTCTTTTCCTAAGAGAGAATCAAAATCTTGTATTCTAAAGCATATTGAAATTTCATAGTCTAACTAAATACAGACAGCATGCGAGCCCTATACACATACTGCTGACAGGCACTTCTATTAAATGTAAGTAATATACATGGAAGTATAAATTAACAGAATAAAGACACATGCATTCAGACAAAAAAATAAGGCATAATTTAATAACAATCTGCTACTTCTGTTTAGTTACAGTCAGTTGAGTCTCCTGGCTAAAACTTCATGCCATTTTATTTGGTTTTGAAAAGATGTCTTAGGTGGAGTCCCTAGATCCATAATTAGATTAAGTTAGCTTACTTAAGTACTGTGGTCAGAAGTGATTGAGAAATATGAGTTATTTGTGAAACGTAAGTGGGAACCTTATTTATTCTTGTCATATTCTACTTTGCTATTTCTTTACATTCAAAGTTTTTTTTACAATTTTTAAAAAATCACATTTTTACTTATCCCATTTCTGAATATCTGGACTTGGAATGCTGTTGTCAATAAATGGGTCAAAGGCTGATTGTTGCTTTACCTCTATGCATTGCAAATGCCACAGTGACTGAAAATAGGAACCTTAGAAGCCATGTCCACAAAACTACATTTCCATGAATTTGTGAGGAATAAAGCTATTTGTGTGTGCGCTTTACCAAGTGGAGTGGGCAACAATCTTCCTCAACACAGGTTTCTAAATAGCTGTAGGCACTGGCTGTCTGTAGAACAATTATGATAGCTGGCAAGCAGCCACTGCAGGAGGGGACACAAAGAACATGCCAATTAAAAATAGGGCAAGGGACTTTTTTTAAGGAAAATTGGGAATAGATCCACAAAACACAAAAAGACTGGATTCCACACAGTCACTACAGTTGAATAGATGCTTCAACTGCTAAAATCCTACATTTTACTCATTTCTGAAACCATTTCAAACTTCAACAGATACTGTGTCACTGGATAAATAAGACACTACCAAATGGAAAAAAGAGATGTCTGTTAACTCGCTGATTTTAAAATTAAATTTTTGAAGCTCCAAAGACAAACGTTTTAAATAGGGAAAGCAAGCAATATTCAAATATACATTTTATTTAGAATTCACACAAAAAAATCTGAATAAAACATATAATTATTCACTATTTCTATAATCTTTATAAATATAATAGCCTAGCAATTCGCATAAAGCAATCAACAATGCCCTTTACGCTCACAGCCAATCAGCCCCTGAAATGGGAGTCCTGGCCAGATCACGTCGTTATTCTGGGCCATCACATCGGTTCCAGCTCACACCAGTCCTACAGAACAGAGCTGAACTGTCCCAAAGGTTTCCAGGATATAATCTTTATGGCACCAAATTGCCAGGTCTTCCCTACCCTCAGAGTCACTGGTAGGTTTGAACCTCTGACCTTTCAGTTAAGCATCTAATCACTGTGCCACTGGGATGCCTTAGGGAGGCCATACCAAAAAGCCAAAGTAAGCCCACTGCCGTTGAGTCGATTCTGACTCATAGTGATCCTACAGAGCGGAGCAGAACTGCTGTACAGAGTTTCCAAGGAGCACCTGGAAGATTTGAACCACCAACCTTTTCGTTAGAAGCTACAGCACGTAACTACTATGCCACCAGGGTTTCCATCTAGGCCACAGTCCCCAGTTATTTAATCTGACACTATTCTAGGTGTTGCCATGAAAGCGTTTTGTAGATGTCATTATACGGTTAAAATCTACAACCAGCTGACTCTAAGTCATGGAGACTGTCCTTAGCAACGTGGGTCATCCAGTCAGCTGAAAGGCCTTAAGAGCAAAAACTGGAGTATCCCATAGAAGAAAGGCTGCAGCATCAACTAACTCCAGGCTGTTGGCCTGGCCTACAGGTTTCCAACTTGTTAGTCCCACCACCACTTGAACCCATTCCTTAAAATCAATCAGAATCTCTACTACTTGTTTCTCTGGAGAACCCTAATACAGCCACTATATGCAAACACTCAACCATGACGCTAAACGTCTCTGAGGTCCATTCTCTCTTCTTTGTTCATACTGCTCCAGGTCCTTATCCTCTCCTGCTTGGACCACAGGTCGGGGTCCTAACCATTGTCACGGCTATCAAGTACCCTCCCCTCCAGTCAGTCCTTCCAGTTGCCACTTAACCTCTTCCAAGCATAAAGACAGTCAGTAGTTCAGTACTGCACAATAAGGGCACACTGGTTCAAAAGCAGTCTCCATAGATACCAATTATCCCTTCACTGTCTGAACCTCCACATCTGGTGGAATTCTCCGGCCTTGTCTCCAGGCCTTCGTTCTCAAAAGCCCCAGGGAGCTCTATAAGAGGGTCCCTGTCATGTTCTTTCTGCACATTTCTCTGCTTTCCTCTCGCCACATCTACCTCCTCCTGACACTCTAAACTCTTAACCGTCCTGACACCACAGCTCAAACGTCACTCCAGTTGTGAAGTCTTTACTCTCTAGCCCACACAATTTAAGGAGAAATGGGAACAGCTCTATAACAAACAAGGCCACCTCTGCTTTCATATTCTCTTATGATACTTTGTATGGCCATCTATCCCAGATGTTTTTATATTACATAAATAATACACTTGCACAGTAGTGTTCCTCCCTGGAGACTATGACCCTCCTAAAAGCACGAAACAGGTCTCTGCATTGCACTGCCGTTTCCCTCACCCCAATGCCTAGCATGGTTGCTGTCACAACTCCCACTTGCGAAGACCCTGTGTCTTGCCAAAGTGGAACTATGCTCCACAGGGTTTTCAATGGCTGTGTTTCTAATCAAAGCAAATAACCAGACCCTTTTTCCAAGATCTCTGGTGTAGACTTGAATTCACAACTTTCCAATTAGCAGTTGAGTGCATTAACCATTTGCACCACACAGGGCTTCAGGACTCCAGTTTCTAGAACTCTTCCCTTCCCCAAAAAACCAAATCCATTGCTGTTGAGTTGCTTCTGACTCACAGAGACCCTATAGAACAGAGTAGAGCTGCCCCATAGGGTTTCCTATGAGCAGCTGATGGATTCAAACTGCCAACTTGTGTTAAGCAACCAAACTCTCAATCACTGCATGACCAAGGTTTTGATGCCTAGGACCAAAATCAAAACCAAACCCACTGCTGTTGAGTCAGGTCTAACTCATACACCCTACAAGTCAGAGTAGAACTGCCCTATCAAGTTTCCAAGGAGCACCTGGCAGATACGAACTGCATACCTTTTGGTTAGCAGGTGTAGCACATAACCTACTACACCACCAGGGTTTCCACCCAGGACAGAGCCCAGTAAACGTGGATGGAGATAGAGAAACTAGGTGATTCACAAGATCTTTTTCTCTGGAGAGTTGGTAAAAAGCTAAACCTTTGCACTTCAGCTATAAAAAGAGAAAATATTAATCTTTTATTGAAGTCCATTAAGTGCATAGAAAAGGATGTTGGAAATACTCCTCATTCTTAAGGAAGTAGATACAGAAGACATCAGGGACCAAGAAGAATGTAATAAAATATAGAGAGATTCTACCTATCAATTGACGACTAGCCAGAAGAGTAAAAAAGTTTTCCCTGGATCAGCCAATGAGAAGTGACTTCTATCTTCTTGACTGTCTTCAGTCCTTAACCCATCCATTACCACAAAAAAAAAAAAAAAAAGAATTTCATTTATATACAAACTGTAGAAACTCCCCACTGGATTAGAGTCTCTTATATACCATTTTGTTCTACATCTTTCCCTGCAAATACCTTGGTGTCTGCACATGGCCATATACTAGCAGCACTTTGCTGCCTCTGCACAAACTCAGAAATAGAAGAAGAAAAATCGGTTTTAATTTTTCTTTGATTTAATTGGCCTTAATAATCCTTGTCATAGATAATGATCAACTGGTCACTAGATAAAATTATGAATTGACTGAACATTGGATCACAAACTTCAAAACAAACTTTAAGTCTTCAGGGAGATGCTCACTCCTTTGCTACCTGTAAACTTGGGAAAGATAACGGTGCAAAAGTGGGAAGGATCAAAGAGAAGGTGCGATTCAGATGGTGGAAATTCAGACGTAGAAGGAATGACTGGCATCTGTTTGAGATCTAATTGCTTTGTTTGGGGTTTGTTTTGTTTTGGCTGAACTTATTGGTAGCATTTGTTGAGCATTTTCTGGTCTAAGGACTTCTTACTCAGGAGCTGAAAGACCCTTTAGACATCACTGGTCACTGTACATGGCTGACATTAAGCCACTATCTGTGACCATAGCAACTGTCTTCATGGAGCGATCAGACAAGCTCAAGTGATGCCGATGGCCAGAATAGCTCTGGAGACGGCCCAGGGGACACTCAGTTCAGAGAATGCTGTTCCAGAGCACAAGCCTGTGATTTAACTTTTCCCTCAAGCTTAAAGTCCATTAAGGAGACTTGGTCATGTTGAAAAATACTGTATTTAAAAACTATTTTGTAATGTGGAAAGAAAAAAACTAAACTGAAAATTGATTACTCCATTAAAGGATAAATAAACTATCTCCACATAGGTGTGGTTTAAACAGTCAATTGACTGGAAGCAGATATTTAAGGCAACTTAATCCACTGAGAATCCATTTGCTTTATGAGTCAAAAGAATGGCCTAAAGACCCCTAAGCTAGCCCCCTGAGGGATCTTCACTAAATGATTTTAGTGAATGCAGGTAACATTAGTGACGTCTACTGTGACACAATTCCTGCATCAAAATAGAAAATTAAGAGTTTTTACAATCTCTTCTACTGTCTGTATGTTAGCCAGTCATACTGTGGTCACTTGCATGTTGCTGTGATTGCTAGAAGCTATGCTACCACTATTTCAAATGCCAGCAGGGTGACCCAGCAGAGTGGACAGGTTTCAGCAGGGCTTCCAAACGAAGGCAGACTATGAAGAAAGGCTCGGTGATCTGCTTCCAAAATTAGCCAGTGACAATTTTATGAGTCCCAGTGGAGTATATCCAGTATAGGGATGGAAGATGAGCCCCGACATCGGGAAGTACTCACAATACACGCTGGCTACAACAATGGATGTGGGCACAGCGACAACCACAAAGACAGAGCAGGACCAAGCAATGTTTTGTCCTGTTAAGCCCACTCAGCAGCAACTCGCAAGAGCAGCAATAATCTCCTATTACAACATGATTTACAGATCGAAATATTTTGACAATACTACTAATTATTAAGATGTGAATATAAAGGTATCCATGTTTTTGCTTTTTCAATGTCTGGTCAGTAACCAAAAAACAAATCTGTTGCCATGGGGTCAACCCCAACTTATAATGATCCTACAGGACAAATTAGAACTGTCCTGTACAGTTTCCAAAGAGCACCTGGCAGACTTGAACTGCTGATCTTTTGGTGTACAGCCATAGCTCTTAACCACTAAGCCACCAGGATTTCCATCTGGTTAGCAGGTGTAAAGAAATTATAGGATGCTTCTGCACTGGCTTGGCTTCTGCACTTAATTCGATATCTGAAAACTACATACTTTCCTAGTTTAGAAATATCTCATTCTGCAATTCAACAGAACACTTGAGCTGAGCCTTCTCTAATTAACAGATGGTGTATGTATGTATGTATGTGAGAAGTATGTTATTCTTCCTGAGGGACATGTTTGCCTCTATTCGCCATGCAGATAAAAGAATAAATACACTACAGTGTCTGAAATCGGTCCCTTTGGACTCTGCATTTTGCTGCCCTTTACTTGAAACATGAGCAGGATCAGGTTTTGTTGTTAGTTCAGGTTGTTGTTAGATCAGGTTTTTGGTTTTTTTTTTCCTTTGGAGCAAAAAGTAAGGAAAGAAGCACTGTGACTTTGTGTTGCAATGTGTCAAACTGTTTGTCTGTGATTAGGTACACTGTCAGAGTCCCTGGGTGGTACAAATGGTTAATCCCTCAACTTCTAACCAAAGTGTTGGTTGTTCGAACCCACCCAGAGGTACCTCAGAAAAAAGGTCTGGCAACCTCCTTCTGAAAACTCAGCCCGGGAGCACTTCTACTCTACACACATGGGTCACCACGAGTCCAAACCAGCTTGCTGGCAACTAACAACAACACGTGCTGGAGGGTCAGAATGTGGTGCAAACACTCTTATACAGATTTTCTGTTTCTTTATGTTTCCTCCCATGTTTCATGTGAATTTTCTTTTTCTATTTGCCCTATAAGGATCTAGAAGCTATTTTTTCTATAGAAAGTGTCTCCTTGATCGAGAAAAAGCTATGTGTTTCAAACTGTGTTAAACTCTGAGATGAATCTGCATTAGCCCCAAGATTATGGCCCCTCTGACACCTTTTAGCTCAGTAGTGAAGTCACTCGTAAGGTTCACTCTTCAGTCCAAGATGAGACAGCCCACAAAACAAACTAAAGGGACACAGCAGCCCAGGGACAACAACTAGAAAGCAGGAGGGGACAGGAAAGCTGGGAACAGGGAACCCAAGTTAGAAAAGCAGAAAGTGTTGGCACGCTGTGGTGTTGGTAACCAATATCACAAAATGTGTAATAACTATTCAACAGGAAGCTAGTTTGTTCTGTCAACTTTCATCTGAAGTATAATAAAATAAAAATAAAGAAACAGAACCAAAATTAATAAAGGAAGACTCCATTGCAATACGAACCATTATACAGTCAGAAAGTGGTATGCAATTTAGAATCAAGGATAACACACATGCCAGCATGTGGACAACACACTTTTAAAAAAATAAAACTTAAAATCAGATCATTAAAACACAAGAATTTTTGTTTTGTTCCGTGCTGTGGTTTCTGTGCAGAAGGCTAGAAATAATGCGGTCCTGATGGTAGTCATTAAAAGCTACAGCTACTAGCCGAAAGAAATAAAAATAATCTGTATTAAACCTCCACTTATAAATCATTTTCTTTTTGCTCAGTTAAAAAATACATATACGGAGTCAGTTCATCTTTAAATTATCACTGCTCTCTGGGCCTCCTCCCTGAAACCACTGCCATCAAGTCAATTCCAACTTACAGCAATCCTACAGGACAGAGTAGAACTGCCCCACAGGGTTTCCAAGAAGTGGCTGGTGGTCTGGGGGATACATTAAGGAGCCCCGGGGGGCACAAGGTTAATGTGCGCAGTTCTAACCTACCAGCCACTCCACAGGAGAAAGGTGTGGCAGTCGGCTCAGACAAGGATTACAACCTTAGAAACAGGACAGGTGGCTCTATTCTGTCCCACAGGGTCACTATGAGACGGAATCAACTCGAGGGCGATGGGTTTGGGGGTTTTTCTTTTCTTTTAGGAGACAGAGTAAATGAAATAATTTAAAACCTAAAGTCGTCTTTGTGCTAGCTAGTTGATTTTTCAGTGAAAGATGACACTTCCTAATGTGACATCTGAAAGGTAATGATTCCAATCCCCTAAAAATTAAATAAGAAAGTATTTGTTGTTCCTGTCCCTGATCCCACCTCCCATCACACACACACACACCACATACAGCCTTAAGTGCAGTGCACACAAGTTTCTCCTCTGTCTCCTAGGAGAAGTGCTGTCACCTCTAGTTGAAAGGCCACAGCCCCCAGGCGCCCCCTTCGGCCGGCTGTGACCCCTGTGAGGTACACAAGTGCCTCCACACAGCTCAGCCTCCCTGCTGGCACGCCCTCAGGCCCCTGCCCCCCACCCACGCGACACAGGTGTCTGAGATGAGCCGGAAATACTGAGTCAAGGAAAAAGAGAGGTATATGAAACATATAGGCAGAGTTACAACTGCTGAATCTGCGTAATGGGTACGTGGGTGTTCGCTGTAGTATTTTTCTCTACTTGTGTGTACCTGAAATTTTTCATCACCGTTTTCAAAAGGCCAAACATCAGCCTTCTTTGGTTCTTGGCGAAGACGAGTAAAGCCCAAGCACCTCTCAGCATACCAGTCTCTCCCCTCTGCCCCCAGGCCCGCGCCAGCCCAGCTCTCTGTCCCTAAGGCTGGTCTGAGGGGCTGTGTTGGCGCCACTGCCAGGTGCTCTGCCTCAGTTGTCCGGTTGGCCAGGGAGGAGACAGGAGGGCGGGAGGAAGGAGAGACCAGGAAATCCATCCCCCACTACAGAGCTGGCAGCATCACTGTGGTCTGACTGTGACCTTCAACTAAAGGTGAGTGCAGTTCTCCAGGTGTCTTGCTCCACACGCATTCTCTTTGTTGATGAAGCTCAGGCCACGGCTCCTACACCTCATCCCTCAGGTGCCTGGGTGCCCACCGTACCAGTGCTATGGCCCCAGGTGCCGCAGCTGCTGCTCAGGCTTTCCCTTTACCCTCTAGACACAAGTCTCCTTGGAGTTCCTGCATGGTGGCAGTTTAGGCGCTGGACTGCTAACTGAGAGTCTGGAGGTCTGAGTCTACCCAGAAGTGCCTTGGAAGAAAGGCCTGGTGACCAGATTGTAAGGAATTATCCATCATAAACCCTATGGAGCACAGTTCTACTCTGACACACAGGTTGCTAGGAGTCAGAGTCAACTCGACAGCAGCTGGTTTTGAAAGGCCCCACTTTGACTTCTGGGCCTTGGCTGATACACCACTCAACACTCTGCAAGGAAAAAGGCAACTCAGACTCACAGAACTGGGAAAGCTAGGAGTGTTCCTGATGCGCAGAAAAATATCTGGAAGCCTCAGTCAGTGTTTTCCATCTCCTTCTCTCCCAAATTCTTCCACTTGTACACATAAGACTGATCTCAGAAGCTGAGGAAGCGAATACTGAGCAACGCGTCACAGCACCAGACGTGAGGCTGCTAAGCCTAGCAGTAAGACTCAAAGCCATACGAGGTCTGCCAGTTAAGTTCACAAACTCATCCTAGAAAAAGTGCTACATGCCTCACTGTGAATTATCACTACGGTCACCTTTGAAGTACTCCCCTAGGGAAGTGGGAAGGTACGTACTGATGTCAGTGCTTAGTCTACCCTTCAAAGCAATTCTGGAACTCTTTTTCTAGAATGGCCATCACAGCTGTCATCGTTATTACCCTTGAGGTCCTGAATGTCATCAAAATGTCCTCCTTTCAATATTTCCTTTATCTTCGGGTCAAGAAAAAAGTCACCGAGGCCAGATCAGGTCAAACGGGATGGTGTTCTAATACAGTTATTTGTTTAACTCCCTCACAAACAACCATACAGTTAAGTTCACACACTTGCCACTGTGTCACCCTGCTCAATGGCCATTCTAGAAAGAACTCCAGCTGCTTTGATAGGTAGACTAGGTGCTGGCATCAGTGCATAGCTTCCCCAGGGGAGTACTTCGAAGGCGACCACAGTGATATTCAGCAGTAGGTATTTAGCACTTAGAACAACTGAGTTTGTGGACTTAATTGTTGGACCTCATATAAGTCATCAAATAAAATGCAGGACCCTGCCACCTGAAACCAAGTCTTCTCATTATCCTTTAGCCAGCAACACCAAACATCATAAATCATCCCGGGGCCTTTCGACTGTCCCTTTTCCAAAGGGAAGGAGTCCCTGCGTAGTGCCAACAGTTATTTCACTACGCTATATAACCAGATTGGAGGTTTAGCTACTGGTTTCCTGACAGATCCTGTATGGTGTTCCCCAGGATTCTACCTTGGCCTCTTTCTTTCCTATCCCATATTTCCTACATAATGGTCTCTGATACTCAAACAACTCCCTCTGCAAACCAGCTTAAGGAAAACTTGGACACCTTGAAGCCATGCTAGCAGCACAGAGGAAAATCCCAGCAACCAAGTCAGAGGGATCAGACAGAATCAGTTGGAAATTGCTCTTTAAGCTGAGATGTGGTGGGCAGCTCTTTGCCTGTTACATGTAGATAACAACAGAAAGTGGAGCAAACACAGAATGCCTTATACATTCAGAAAATACAGTGCCTTTGATGACAGGCACTGTACCAGTTTCTGGAGGATGGAAGTAACAAGAATAGCAGCTTCTTCTGGGGGGCACTTGCTCTGTTTTAGGTACTATGTTAAGTGTTTTAACTTCACAATCTCTAGCCTAACATAATTGTAGCTATTATTTTACTATATACAGGAGAAATTACTTGCTGAAGGTCACTTAAACGGCAAAGCTGGGATTCCAACCAAGTACATCTGGCTCAACAGTTTATACTCTCTCCATCATAGAGTCTGCTTTTTCTTAAAGGAAAGAAAGCCAAACCAAACTCAGTACCATCGCGTCAATTCTGAATCATAGCGACCCTATAGGACACAGCAGCACTGCTCCACGGAGTTTCCAAGGAGTGCCTGGTGGATCTGAACCGCTGACCTTTCGGTTAGCAGACACAGCACTTAACCACTACATCACCAGGTTTTCCTCATAAAGGAAGAGAGAGGTTGTTTGCTGAGAGGAAGGAAAGAGAAGGGAGGAGAAGGGAGGAAAAAGGAGAGGGAGGGCAGAGACAGGGCATGCTCTCCAGATTCCTGATCTTCCATGAGGGGCTGGCTTGAAGCCTGTGAGAACAGAAGAGGAAGAACGCATGGTGTGCATGAAATTCCCAGCATGGCGGAGCTCGGGCCGTGCTGCCTCCACCCCAGGAAACACAGCGGTTCTCCCCTCACCTCGTCGCCCCATGCACAAGCAGCAGAGGTGCTCTGGGCTCCAGGGTCCAGTTGGAAGCACATGAGCAACTATCTTACAGAGGGCATAACTGCGGGGCCACGACAGGGCCCCTTGGCCAACAGACTCATCTGGAAAGAACAGGAGTGAGCTTGTCCCTGAGTCTGTGAGACTTCAGTGCCTGAAATAGCTGAGGAAGAATTCATGCAGATGAGTGGGTACAGAGCGGTCAGGTCCTGTCAAGTAGGTGAAGGTTTAGAGCCATGGAGACATGGCTATAAATATTAAGTGACCTTATTTACACCCATGAGCTGCTGAAACTTAGGAGCATGGAACAATTTCTAATCCTCTTGTCTGGACCCTACCACCCAGCTCTATTTCTGGGTCACTGACATTACTCCCATGACTCCCGGCCCCAATCAACCCCCATCCCCATGTCAGAAGTGAAACTGGCACACTTTCTTTGCCCCTTCTGCACACTGGCTCATTCCCGCATGGAGTTAGCTTTCATGAACTTGGACATGGTCTGTATGCCTGGTCTTCTCAAGACTAAACTCTTCCCCATCTGCCATCCAGTCAACCAAACTCACAACAACCTCACGAGTGTCAGAGCAGAACTGTGCTCCATAAGATTTTCAGTGGCTGAATTTTTGGAACAGATCACCTGACTTTTCTTCCATGGCACTTCTGGAAGATTCAGACCTCCAACCTTCCACTGAGAAGCCAATCGCGTTATCCCTGCACACCACTCAGGTACTCCAGAAGGCAACGGAGAGGGAAACAACCACAAAGCTGACTTCAACAAGTGCAATTCCTTTAAGTTTCCATGTTGACCTTAAAATTTCAAATGAATGTACTTAATAATACATCTGCTTTTATTTTGACATATATGTAATAGTTTGAAACAAACCCTAGTGGCATAGTGGTTACATGCTATGGCTGCTACCAGAAGGTCGGCAATTCAAATCCGCCAGGCGCTCCTTGGAAATGCTATGGGGCAGTTCCTCTCTGTCCTATTGGGTCACTATAAGTCGGAATCAACTTGACAGCAGTGGGTTTAGGTAACAGTTTACATTGCTCGTCAGTTAAATAATTTCACTTCTTTTCTTGAATTACTTACATAAAATCCAAGCTTTTATAAGGTGTTCCAGATCAATTCCAGGCCTCTACCACACCCCTGCAGGCTCTGGGGTGATCCCTGATAAACACTCAGAGGTTGGGAAGCCTGGCTAGGATGACTGTCATCTGTAAAATTTACTATTTTTTCCCAGAAACAAGGAGAGCAGGCAGTCAAGCTTTACCCTTTGTATGTCTTAATAAGAGAAATTTGAAATGCCTTGAATAAAGTGTTTTAAACAAAACAAAAACCTTAAGATTGATGCTTGATTTGCTAATGCAAATTCTGTTCTCTGTATGCACAGACGCTGCTATAGCTACTCACTGACATTTTAGTTTTAAACAAACTACAAATTCCGAGAAAATGTTAAGGTACAAATAGCCTATGTAATGTACAGCACTGCAACGACAACCTCAAAGTTAATTCATACTTTTTTCTAAGCTGGAAACAGAATTGATCACTAGTGATTCCAAAGACAACATATTCTGCTACTTTTCAACATCAGTTGGATGCTTCAAATCTATCCTGACTGTCAAAAATTTACAGTCCATATCACACCAGTGACTCTGTATAATCAATCACTGCTCTTCAAACAAATTTACAGATAAAATTATTTATCACAGATTAGTCATCTCATAACTTAAATGAAGATGGGTTCACTTTAATTTGAAAAAAACCATCTGCTTTCAAAGTGAGGAAAAATAATGCTCATATGGAAATTAAAGTGGTTTAAAAAATCCACAGAAATACTGCAGAGATAATATACACAGGAAGATAGGTACAAAGTACATTTTGCTCATATTTAAACAATTCAGCATTGGTAACAATAGCAATTCATCTCAGATGGCTTCCCATAATACTAGACATATAGAATAAACAAATACTCTAACTAACATGATTAATAAAAACGAAGTCCATAAAGTATCCTCCATACTCTCATGTATTCATATGTTTAAATAACAGTTTCAAAATTAATCCTGATTTACTGCAAGGTAGGTTCTACTAGAAAACATCACATTTACCTCTTCTGTCTGATGATTAATAATTTTTACAAGAAAAAGAGAAAAATAAAGCATATTTGGTTGGTTTATTGGTTTCAAATCATTTGGGAAGCCTGTTTATCTGTGGTATCACCAGGCTATAAGAAGATGCAAAATCTACCCTGACATTTAGGGCATTCAATTTTGAAGGTTGAATGTACGACTGTAGCAGTCCAAATCAATCTAGAAGAGTATTTTATTATGCACACTTAAAAAAGAAGGAGAAGGCACATGGAAAGTTAAGAGGCAGTCATAAAGACACGAAAATGGTTATGTTTTTGACAAGTCCTCAAGCTTATACATAAGTCTGTATTCTTCTACATTTGAGGAAAGGATTGAATAGCTCTTATTATCAAAGTTTATTAAGGGAATAGAGAGTGGTCTCTCTTTTTTCATGTTATTCTTTGTAAATTTAATACAATTCTAACTACCTCACAGTTGTTTGTTTCATGTTTTCTAAATAAGCATGTGACCAATGGGAGGTACTGAATACACACATTTTGCAAAGTAGAAACTGGGATATATCTATTTGACTCTATTGTAACGGCCAGACCACAAAACAGACAATCCTAAACTATCTGGATTAATGTGAAGAATTACCTTTCCAATTTACATGGTTTACATCCTTACACATATAATTTCACTTAGACCACAAGGATCTATATTTGGTTCACTTGTACCTCTGAAGAGCTATTAATTGTTGCCAACCAACGTTTAATTTGGTAAGACCCAATCACTCTTAAAATCTTAAAGCAGACTGTCACAACTGAAAACACCCAGTCCTTTACCTGTTATCCTCAGTCTCCATTGTTATTTCTCCTGAAATATTTGTCTGTAAAAATCATGAAAAGTTCTCCTTCTTCTGTGTGAGTCTCTTGTTTCTGTGCCTTTAAATGTACACTCCAAGTTCAGCTCTTCCTGGCCAGCAAGAAGCCAGTTTCTTCCCCTCAGTGTGCCTTCATCATCTGATGTCAGAAAACATCATTGTGTTCTGTGTTTGTGCTTCTTAAAGCATGACTCTCCACTCTGACAGTGGCTATCACCTGAGTTACGCCTTCCAATCCAACAACCCACAGAAATGCTTAAGAAGAAAAAGGATTTATCTCTTAGGGGTTTTTGATGTTTCCCTTAAAGCAAATTTGACTTCTTTTCATCTGAGAATCTTCTACATTTCTCTTTTAAAGTGGTGGGGGACGAGGTTGTAGACGTCCTTTGGCTTGATTTTTCCACCCTCATCTCAGCAGATGTTGAATATTGGTGAAAACCTTTCTTCTTGCTCTGATGGTACTTGCATCTTAGCATTACTTGTGTGACTCTGAAAGGGAAATCAAGGAAAGGAATAAGATAAACGACTCACAGTAAATGTACCAAAAATGGAATTCTTCATGGATTTTAGCCATGGTTCTTAGCCCCACTAAATTTCTAATTATAAACTTCTGCTTGCACTAGAGCCCTGCCAAATTGCAGGGCATTTGTCCCTCTCTTCACAACCAGGCACACATGCGAGACTACACACACGGGGATCAACAAATGAAAGCCTGCCTACTTAACAACTGAGCTTTATGTTCCCACTGCCTCAGCATATCCTCTTACTGTTCTACTCACCTGGGTTCTTTCAAGGGCAAAAAAAAAAATGATTCCACCTCTCATAAAACGTGCCCTTCTTCAGGAACTCAAAACCTGTTGCCAGCGAGTCGATTCCAACTCACAGCGATCCTAGAGGACAGAGTGGAACTGCTGAACTGCCCGATAGAGTTTCCAAGGAGCGCCTGGTAGACTTGAACCACCGACCTTTTGGTTAGCAGATGTAGCACTTAACCCACCATACTACCAAGGCTTCCTCTTCAGGAACAACACCATTTAAATCTCAATCTATGACTTTACATGTAGAACAACTGATGTGTGCAAGTCAAACATTCAGAAAAAGAACAGTAAATGTGTTATCATAAGGGCTTTATTTTACTGGTAATATTCTTAGTATCCATTGGTATCTCCAATAGTCTAGAAGGAGAAAATAACAATGAACTTTTCCAACAACGATAACCCTAAAGGAAGACATGAGACTGAATTTTCAGCCCATTCATACAAATGTCCAGTTTATAAGATAAAATTTTCAAGGTGTTCTACTATATATACATTACCAATCTTAAGGATTATAATCATTCTTTAAAGTAGACAGAACAAGAGAGGTAGAGTTAATAATATTTTCAAGTAACCTGGACTCAGGAAGGTAAGTAATTTTGTTCAAGTTCATCCAACCAGAAAACATTGATTTGGAACAAGAGTACCAGTTCTTGACTTCTTAGTCTCTGTTTTTGCTACTAGACAATGATTCATTTGTGCACAAATGCAGTTTCAAGATAAGAATGTAATCTGTGCTTAAAACATGACAGGTTGCTGGGTGTTCAGTAAAATACAGCAAAAGAATTTAAAACTCACTGTAAGCTCTCCCCTGAAAACATATCTTCAGTAACCTACTACAACTCAAAATATTACTAGGCATCATGAGTAGGAAACCAATCTAAATCTTATTATCTTTTGCCTAAAATCATGTTTTTTATATCATGAAATTTTGATTGTCACACATTAGGAATTAGAGAATACAGTTACGGAGGAACATACCCAAGGAATCAAGTTTGCAAAAAGATGAGGGCCTTTTGTATAACATTTAAAAAAATAAATTAATAAAACTAGACTCTTCAATTAGAAGTGTACAGATTAAGAAACTAAACTCAAACTCATTGCTGCTGAATTCATTCTGACGCACAGTAATCATACAGGCAGAGTAGAATTGCCTCCACAGGCTTTTCAAGGCTGCAAAGCTTTACAGAAGTAGACTGCCAAATCTTTCTCCAGAAGAGTGGCTGATGGATTCATACTATCAATCTTTCACTTAACAACTGAGCACTTTAACCACAGCGCCACCAGGACTCCTAGATTAAGAGAGACTACATATAAAGTGAAGGACTGGGATCAGTTTTCTTATGTACAAAGCAAGGAGACTGGAGTAAGTGTTCTAAGTTACTACCGCCACTTAAAACATGTTTCTAGACAAGTACACAAACACAACTGGGGCTTTGTTAGCTAAGAAACATTTGGATAAATCCAAAGAAAGTACAGAACAAAGCTAAAGGCAGAACTGATGGAATGAAAAATAAAAAAAAAGGGAACATGAGAAAAGTAAAAAGCTAGTTTTTTCAAAAGACTAATTGTCAAACTTCTGGCAAGACTGATCAAGAAAACAGCAAAGACGTACAAAAACACTAATGAGAATGAAAACTGTGATGCATCAGAAATTAAAAACAAAGAGAGTACTATAAACTCTGAGGTAATGAGTTAGAAATTCTTTTAATAGATAAATTACTGGGAAAATGTAAGGTATTAATACTACTCCAGTGAATAAATTAACCCTATTAAACAAATTTATTTACTGATATTTAAAATCTCCTCCCAGAGAAAACACTAGGCTAGACAGTCTTATTGGCATGTTCTACCAAATATATAATAGACCAATAACTCAAATACCATGCAAATTGTACCAAAGGGCATAAAAAAGGCTAACAATTTTCCTTTTTTGTACTGTTCTAATCTGGTTTGTGTATTATATCTACCTCATGAAATTATTTGGGGAAAACAGACAGTATTCCCAAATAATTTTATGAGGTGGGCATAATACACAAACCAGCCTAGGGCAATATGTAAAAGGAAAATTACATGCCTCTCACTCATGAACTCAGATTCAAAAATTCCACAGACATATTTTACAAGCTGAATCCAGAAATGGATAATAAAGACAGTAACTTATGATCAAATTGGATCTATCACAGGATAAAATCCAATCCCCATTCATAACTAAAAAGAAAAAAAGAAGGAAGAAAGAAAAATAAAACAAGAACTCTAAGTAAACAAGAAATAAGCAGGAACGTCGTTAGTCCATTAAATGGTAAACCTCATGCCTAACAGCAGTAGGGATGCTTTACTGTCCTCAATTCTATTCAACATTTTAGTAGAGGTTGTAGCTACTGTGGAAACACTGGTGGTACAGTGGCTAAATACGACATTTAATAACCAAGAGGCTGGAGGTCTGAATCCACTAGGTGCCCCTTGGAACCTCGCTAGGGGCGGTGCTATTCTGGCCTGTAGCATTGCTGTAAATTGGAACCGACTTGACAATTGGTTTGCTCTATCTGGTAAGTACTATAAGACAGCAGAAACCCTGGTGACGGAGGGGTTAAGTGCCATGGCTGTTAACCAAAAAGTTGGTAGTCCAAACTGCTCCTTGGAACCCTATGGGGCAGTTCCACTCTGTCCTACGGGGTTGCTGTGAGTCAGAATCGACTCGATGACAGCGGGTTTGGGTTTGGTTAAGATAAAACAGGAAGACAAGAAAAAGGAGAAAATAAGAGACTATCATCATGCATGGACAGAGTATTCAAAATATGTATTTCTTAGAACAATTAACAGAATAATAGCTTTCAAAGTTACTATACAAATTCCATAGCATTTCTACCTACCAGCATGAGTTTTTTTAAAATGATAGTCATTTACAATAAGAAAAAAAAAAGTACCTTGGAATAACTACAGAAACCCTGGTAGCATGGTAGTTTAGAACTATGGCTGCTAACCAAAAGGTCACAGTTCAAATCCTCCAGGCACTCCTTGGAAATTCTATGGGACAGCTCTACTCTATGGGTCAGCGACGATGGGTTTGGTTTTCAGTTTTGGAATAATTATGACAAAACAACTTGTATAAAAACTTCAGGAAGAAAACCTATAAACTTTATGAAAAGACATTAAAGAGTCCCATTCCCAAAATGGAGCTCTGTACACGATAGGCAGGCAGGTTCACTACCGTAACATATCAAGTCTCCTCAAATTGATCTAGTAACTATAAATGATTCCACTCAAAACCCCAACAACCTTTGTTTGTAAAACTTGGTGAGCAGATTCTAAAAGTTTTTCAGAAGAACAAAAGAAGAAGAATAACAAAAGGAACTCCTTAGAAGAAGAACAAGGAGAAAAATTTGCTTCATCGGACACCAAGCCTTGATATAAAACTATCACAACACAGTCAGTATGGTATTGATACAGAAACCATCGAAAAGAGGGAAAAGCTCAGAAACATCCATATGCATGAATAGAAACGTGACCTGTGTAAGAGATCTTAGTACACTTAGGAGGGGAAAGCTGGACTATTTAAAATATATCCTTGAAACAAATGGCTATCTACATGGAAACAAAACAAGCTCTTGTCTGCACTTCTTACTGTACGCAAATGTCAAGTTCAGCCGATTAAAAACAGTGAGAAAATCAAAGTTTAAACTTTTAGAAAGAAATATAACAGTCTTTGCAACCTCAGAGTAGAAAAGAAATCCTTAAGAAAATGAGGGCACAAATCTTAAACAAAAAGATTGTTCAATTCCAACTACATTAATGTTAACAACATCTATTCACCTATAGGGTCTATTCATTTATTCACCTGTAGGCTGTTTACGAGTCAGAATCAACTCAATGGCAGCAGGTTTGCTCTTTTGGTTTTACTCATCCAAGACCAGCTGTGTAAATCAGGAAACACTTGCTATTGCACAGATACCAACAGAGGCTGGGTATCCAGAGTATATAAAGAACTGAAAACAAACAACAACCAGAAAGCCTCAAAGGTGGACACAAGGCTCAAATTTATATATACTCTTTTGCACGCATAATAATTTCATTTAACAAAAATTAACTTTATACTACAAATTGCATTTTATGCATGGGATAGTATTAAAAACAGATTCATAACATAGCAGAGAATATACAAGAACATCTTGGTTTGAAATCTCTCTTTAGTGTCTTTCATTTATTACTATAATAGCTGTTAGTTTCTGGAGCCATGGAGGCTGTATGAACCCCTGAAACTACTGCCCTTAGTCTTTTCTTTTTCTCTTTTCTGTTGTACTTTAGATAAAGATTTACAGAGCAAACTAGTTTCTCCTTAAACAATTAATACACAGAGTGTTTTGTGACACTGGTTGCCAGCCCCACAACGTAACAACACTCTCCCCTTCTCAACCTTGGGTTCCTGTTATCAGCTCTCCTGCCCTCTCACCCTAGTCCCTGAACTGGTGTGCCCATTTAGCCTCAGTTTGTTTTAGGGGCCTGTCTAATCTCTGGCTGAACGGTGAACCCATAAGAGTGACTTTAGTACTGAAGGGTGTCTGGGGGCCATATGCTCGGAGTTTCTCCAGTCTCTGTCACACCAGTAAGGATGTTTTTAGGTTTGGGGCTTCCCACTCCAGCCCCCACCTCATCAGAATTTTGCACGACATTTTTCTCCAGCTCTGCCTGGGACCCTCTGCCACGATCTCCGTCACAGCAGTCAGCGGTGGCAGCCAATCACCACCTAGCCGTGCTGGACTCGGTCTGGTGCAAGCTGTGATACTTGTTAGTCTGTTAGTCCTCTGGACTAATCTTTCCCTTTTGTCTTGGTTTTCTTCATTATTCCTTGTTCTAGATACGGAGAGTCTAGTCAAATATCTTAGATGGCCATTCAGCTTGCGATAATCTTTAAATGTTAATTTAAAATATCCCTTAAAATCTTCTTAAAACCAAAGAGTTTAGCTTAACTAGTAGAGAATGCTTGCCTTGAGCATTGAGTCCTCTGAAGAACTGTCTAGACAGAGTCAAACTGACGACAGCAACCCGAAAGATTAGACAGGAACCTTACGAGGCAGTGAGTTTGCTGGTGCGAGAGGAACAGCTCAGACAAGGAGGGTGAGAATGGTGGCACAGCTTGAAGAAGGTCATCGGTGTCACTGTTTTATACAGGCAAAAACTGTGGAATTGGTCTATGCTGCACTACACATATGTTCAACAATGAAAACAACAAATAAATTGTTCTTGAAAAAATAATTTGGAACACATGGCATAGTAAAATCTACGCAATCAAGTTTAAGGATCCCTGTGTTAAGCATTCACCGAGCATCTCAGTAGACAGGCCTGGTAATCAGCTGCTAAGAGGTCAGAGTCTTGAAAAGCCTATAGAGCAACACTACCCTGCCCACATGGGGTTACCAAGAGTGGAAGCAGACTCAAACGCAATGACAGCAACAACAACAACGGCACGGTTTAAAAGAGAGGAGAGAAGGAAGGAGAAGGGAGGAGGAGGCGGCAGGAGAGGAGGGGCTCGAGAAAGGGCACTTTATCACTGCGGAGTAGTACCTTCCTGGTCCTTGACCACCCAGCCACTCCTCTCACATGTCACTGGGGCTTATCACAAACACCTCGGAGCATTCACTCTGTTCTAATTCATTCCCCAGGCATTCCAAAGTATTCCTCAGTTTTCCAAAGAACTGTCTATCTAGCACATCCTTCTTAATTAATATTAAACTCCACACACCGTATTTAAACAATACCAACTTACACTTGCAGAGCATCTTACAACTGCATCCATTCGTCTCGCTGTCTCCTCCCAGTACTTTCTGAGAGAGGTGGGACAGATGCTCTCCTCCTCTGCAGGTGAAGAGACTGGAGTTCAAAGAGGATAAATGATGTGCCCGGGTCAGAAGGGCAGAGAAGAGGAGGCAGATGGCCAAAACCTCTGGGCCAGTCTATAACTGCACCACAAAGATGCTCATCTTTTTAAAGTCTGGCTCTGCAGTCCTCGCACCTGGGGAGAGAGTGCAAACTCACTGCGGAGCGTCCGGGTACAGCACAGCACTGCAAGGTCACACTGAAGACAGTCACACAGCTCCCACTCTAGCCTCGGACCTCTCCGTCAGCCAGGTTTTCCAGAAACCCAGACTGTTTTCTCACATAATAGAAATGAACTGTGTAGAATATACCAGCATTCATGAAGCATTTATTATGCTTTATTTTTCTCATGTTCACTTTCTACTAAGATTTTTAAAAAGTAGAAAAAGGAAGTATTACAGTGTCTTATCTTGATGCCTAACAATTTTACACAAAGACCCACTCACAGACACACACACTTTTCTTCTCTTCAACAACTATTCATTTCTTAGTGTGCGATGATTATATACTCCAAATATGCAAATATGTTCACAAACCTGCAAAGAATCTATTTATAATTAAAAGATACTTAGTTTTTTCATTTTTTTATTACTTTAAACCCCAAAAAGGTTTTTTGGGTTTTTTTTTTTTTTTTTTTTTTTGTCCCCTTACTGATGATTTGGAAGCCCTGATGGAGCAGTGGTCAACTGCTACGGCTGCTATCCGGAAGGTCAACAGATAATATTTCAACTGTATACAACATGTACCAGTTTTTGCTGAATTGACTCTGACTCATAGGGACCCCACGTGTATCAGAGTGCTCCGTAGGCTCCACCAGGTGCTCCCTGGAAACTCTACAGGGCAGTTATATCCTCTCCTATAGGATCACTTTGAGTCAGAATCGACTTGATGACAGCGGGTTTACTGATAATATGCTTTGCCCTCCATGAGATTATGATACTTACATGCCTAGAGCTTCCCTTGCATACAGTTCTCTTCTGATAACATGTACATTTTTTTAGCATTTCAGTATAGCACTCATTTACTCTGTAAAGCCTTAGCAATGATATTGCGGGGAAGATAAAAGCCAGAAGCATCTAATGTGCCAGAACAGGAACCTAATGTATTTTCTAGAATAAGAAATACGAACGTTCAAACTATCCATAGTCATAAATTTAAATAGTTCCTCAATCAAATTACTTCCTCAATCAAATTCATCATGGTATAGTCCGGTATTTTTACTGCCTTCATGATAATTTTGTGCTCCTGTAGTTTAATTAACATGGCCAAGAAATTAGTATATCCTTAACTTTGAATAATCTGATCAGTGCAAACAGTTAATGTGCTTGGCTGCTCATTCAAAGACTGGCTGTTCTAGTTCGCCCGGAGATACCTCAGAAGAAGGTCCTGGTGACCCACTTCTAGCAGATCTGCCACCGAAAAGCCTACGGATCACTCTGATACATGTGGGGTCCCTATGAGTCAGAGTCAATTCAACAAAAACTGGTATTGGTAAATGTTGTATACAGTTGAAATATTATCGATAATACAATTAAAAAACTGCAGTATAATAAGATTATCTTGTAGAGCTGCAATGTTTTTCATCAAATGATTTCACAAATTTGATTTTACTCCTGAAATAACCTGATGATGTGGTAGTAAACCTTTAACCCGTTTCACAGGTAAGAAAACTGATGTGCAGAAAAGTCAATCAACATCCTTTGCTGGGATTTAACTACTGGTCCTTTGACGCCCAGCTCTGAGCTTAATCCCTGCTACTGAGTGGCAGATTCAAGCATGTGTTTAAATACCATTTCCTTGGCTTCCATCCTTCCCCGGGTGGAAAGAACTGTTTCCACCATGTCCCCTGGGGGTTTTGTAACATAATAGGCACCTGGAGGAGTTCTTGTTCTTCTAGTCACCCAGGCTTGAGAGCCAAGGAATCTCTTTTCTCATCTGTAAACAAGATTAGCCTGTCCTGCTCACTCAGGGACCTTTGTCAAGTTCCCACTGAACTGTCTGTGAAAGAACATAGTAAACTGTAAACAGTTTTTGAAAATGCTGAATTCACAATTTTTGCTCATTTACCATTCTTTTCAACACATGGAGGGAGATGAAATATGTCCATGATATTCTCTGCTCACTGATTCATATCCTCCTCTAACGCATCTGGGGCCAAAACAATTGCTGATGGGTAGCAGACTTGGACAACTACAACTGTGTCTCCAGCCTTGGCTCTGAAACCCCAAGTCCCTGCCCATAGCTAATATAAGCCTAGACTGTTCATTCAGTGACCTCTGCCTTCCCAGCTAGAATATGCTATTATGCCAACCTGGGCCTTACCCACATTAGGTGGACTTGGCACCATATATAACCTCATTTAAGAAATAGGAAGAGAAATGTGTCTAGCTCTCCCTCTCACGGATTCAAAGTTTCTTTGAGTAATATTGCTTGAAACAGAAAGAGAGTTGGAGACTCTGGAATTTAGTCATGACCGCTGTTTAAATAGCTGATAATACTCCCTTTTTCAAAAGCTGCCCTTCAGTGGGCTAGGGAAGAGTATAAGATGAGGAGAGTGAGCCTGGACCTGTGGCTTCCTAGTGTGGAGGAAAGTGAACTTCAGAGGAACAGAGGAGAACACGGCAAAACTCCCAGGGATTGGCACAGAGACACATGAGGTCCAGGGGTAGAAGCCTCCTCTTCCATGCAGGAGACCTGATTTCAGTTTCCAGCCGCTGGACCTCACATGGAGCCATCACCCCTCTGTCACTGGAGGCCTAGATGTTGCTAAGATGCTAAACAGGTTGCAGTACAACTTTCAGACTAAGACAGACTCAGAAGAAAGCGCTGGCAATCCACTTCTGAAAAGCAGCCAACAGATCACAACAGAATCACAACAGATCACTGTGTGATCACAACGGATCACAACAGAATACTATCCAATACAGGGGCGGAAGCCAAGCCCCTTAGGTCGGAAGGCACTCACACGCATGTTAAACTCAAGCAAAACAATCAAGAAGATGGAGTAGGAGCAGGCAGGGTTTCATTCCATTATCCATGACGAGACCCTGAGGTGGAGACCAGCTCCACGGCAGCTACCAGCAATCACAACAACACAAAGACACCTGTCACTCAAGGCAATGAGGACATTCATGCAGTGATGATATAACACAAATCTCATCAGGAGCTACCCCCCTGTTACTGTACCCTCTAACTAAAGGCACCCTCCTACCTTTTTCAACAACATCTGCTAAGTCACCAAGAGCCACATCTTATTCTGCAATAGACTCAGAACTACCAAAGCCCCTCCCCGTGAGAGATGCTGGCCTTCATGAGGGAGGCCGTGAAGGAGACACGTGGAGGTCTTCTTGTCATCCTGCCTGCTGCTGGTGCTGCAGTACTCAGAACCACAGCCCTCTGCAGCTTTCCCTGCCCAGACAGCTGGAGTTCCCCTAGAAACAGTCTTTATACCCATTCAGCAAAGACAGAAAGAGACAAAAATCACTGTTAGAAATCCCCTGACAAGGGGGTATATATTCATCTTAAAAGGAGAAGTCAAAGTCAACATTATTTTTCATTACATTTGACTCAACAAATTCACAATTCATACACAGCTAAATCCACCATGATGCGGTGAAAAGCTGTCCTTGAAAGTCCCTCCCACTATAAAACCAAGTTGCTAAATACAGAATTCAGTCCCACAGAAAGCCTCAGGCACAATTATCAGCAGAGTAATCATTTTGCCTTCCTTCATGTCAGAATAAAATATGAGTCAGCAAAGGCTTACACTGGTCAGAAATGGAATCTTTGCAAATAGAAAAGTCAGATTAGTTCAGTCTATAAATCAATGGACAAAAACGTACAACACGGCAAGCATTGCAGATGTCATTAACGACAGAACTCTGTTGGCACCATGTGCTGCAAAAAAAGTCACGGTCACCACAGCCATTACGTGACCTCAGAGAGACCTCTCTGTAATTGACCACATACATAAAGTGCAATTTATAAAGCACCAAAAGGTAAGAGATAAAGGCAAATCCCACTCTTCTGGTGCATTTGTGTATGTGTGAGTGTTTAAAACTTTACATATAAAATTTACAACAGAAATAGGCAGTATTTCAAATTGAATAAGAAAAAGGCAGGAATGATTCTCATACCATGCTAAATCCCTATGTTTTGCAAGTCTCTTTGTCTGCGGTGTTGACAGTCCTCTAGAATTCTTGTTCATCTTTGGAGCCCCAACTCTCTCAGTCCGGCCCTTGAATATAGGAGATTTCAATAATGGCTGAATAATTTATTCACTTTCACCAAAGTCTAAGTAATAAAAATACAAAGCGAGTTTATCCAGCTTCAGATTTCAATCCATTTACCAGCCACTGGGCTGATCCAGGGAGGCAGGGGCTGGGGTGCCAGCAACAGAGAAAAAGCAACAGAAAATCTTAGATTTACTTTTAAAAGCCATTTCATTTATCTTCAGAGATAAAACTTTCTCTAAAAAATAATACAACATATAAGTGAATTTTATGATATATAGATTATATCTCCATAAAGCTAAAAGCAAACAAACAAAAACACCCTCCTGCCATCAAGACATTCCAACTCCCAGGGACCCTACAGGACAGAGGAGAACTGCACCATAGGTTTTCCAAGGAGCACATGGCGAATTCACACTGCTGACCTTTTTGGTCAGCAGCCATAGCTCTTAAACACCGTGCGGCCAGGACTCCATGTTTCAATAAAGCTATTTAAAATAGATTAAAAAGAGATTAATCCATTGCCACCAAGTGGATCCAATTCGTAGTGATCCTCCAGGACAGAAGAGTACTCCCTCACAGTGTTTGTAAGGCTACCATCTTTACAGAGAGAGCCCAGACTACACAGTGGTTTACCACTGGGCCGCTAACCAGAAGGTTAGCAGTTCAAATCCACTAGCCGCTCCTCAGGAAACAAACATGGCAGTCTGCCTGTCAAGATTACAGCCTCAGAAGCCTTAGGGAGCAGTTCTCTTTCATCCTATAGGGTCACTGTGAGTGGAAACTGGATTTTGGTTTAACCTTTACAGAAAAAGACGGCCACATCTTCCTCCTGCAGAGCCACCAGTGGGTTTGAACTGTCAAACTTTCAGTTAACAGCCATACTCTTTACTGCACCATCGGAGCTTAAGAACAGATTAATGATTAAAATGTATCTTATTTGATATGATCTTGCTGATATGATTACTGTCTATCTTTTTGAAGGCAAAAGAAAATATTATTAATTCATTCATTTAAAAAATAGTTGTTGCTTCAAAGGCCTACCATGACCATGCCAGAGACGCTACATGCCTGTCGCCTAATCCCTGAGGTGGGGGCCATTAACCTGTTACTTAGCCCCATTTTAAGAAGCAGGAAAGTCTCTGAGAGGTTAAGTACCACGCCCAAGGTCTGAGCAGTGCTAGTACTCAAAACCCATCTATATGGTTCCAGATAATCATTCCTGATGAGTGAATCTGGTTTTTAGTCAGTAACAATGATTGAATATAGTTTTCATACTAATTGGAACTGGTTAAGATGTGTTCAGTCTAAAAGTCACTTCAAAATGTGTTGCTTTCGGGGAAACAGTCTGTGAAACCACTGTAGACTGCTTTAGGGTGGATGGATGGACAGAACAGGAAAAGACAAAACGCCCACTGAAGGCTACCAGTGTACCAAGTACTGAGCAAGATGCCTTCACACACATTACCTTATGTAAGCCTATAAAGCTATCATTACCGTCTTCCGACACAGGAAGGAAACCGGGCTCCTAGAAGTTAAGCGGATGCTCAGTGTCACAGAGCGAGGTCATGGCATGCAACTTGAACTCAAGGCTTTTCCTGAGGGCAAACCTACTGTAAAGCAAAATCACACACACTGCCTCTGACACAAGCCACCTTTACTTAAAAGCCGAAATCAAGCTGTTCTTCCCACCATGTGAAGAACAGAAAACATCATATTACTTACAGCAAAGATCTCTCAAACCAAACAGCATACAAGGAAAATATGGGACTATGAAACACCTGACTTGGTTTCTGTTTGAAAAAGAGACAAAAGGAACCTTATCCAGGTAGAAAAGAAAAGCAACAATATGTCCACGCAAACATGGAGGCCTGGTAAAACAGAAACCAAGGGGACCCCAAGGAGAAAAGGGGAAAGGGACTTGGAAATCAGTTCACAGCCCGAAGACTTCACAAACAAGATTAACCCCAATCAAACCCACTGCCATAGAGTTGATTCTGACTCACAGCAACCCTATAGGTCTGTGTTGAACTGCTCCACAGAGTTTCCAAAGAGGGAAAGAAAACTGCTATTTCTGAGTAAAACTGTTAATTTTAGAGGTGGGAAGGACAGAATTAAAACCAAAGTAATTGACCTGTCAGAACAAAGACAGCACTCTTCCCTGAGTCATCAGCCTTGTTTTAAGCAGAGGAAGGGCGGAAGAGATGTTTTGTCACTAAAACTGGAATATGCTTTCCAAGAATTTAACAAGCACTTATCAGAATAAGACTAAATGATCAAGTGAAATGTTTTTTTAACTAACAGCAGGAATTCTAAATGTTATTATATAAGATGACTCTAAGACATGGTATTATTTAAGGATATACTGCTTAAAACGAGGACAGAACCAAACCAAACCCACTGACATGGAGTCATTCCGACTCACAGTGATCCTTTAGGGCTGAGTAGAAGCGCTCCCACCGGTTTCCAAGGCTGTAATCTTTACAGAAGCAGACTGCCACCTCTTTCACCGCAGAAATGCTAGTGGGTTCCCACCCGACCTTTCAATCAGCGGCAAAGCCCTTTAACCATCACACCACCAGAGCTCCTTAAAATGAGGACAACTGCTGTAAATTAAACCATAGCTACTTTAAGAATCCCACTTGATCACGCTGAAAGGGCTTTTGCCTCCACACGCTGTCTAGCGGCAGTAGCGCCTTGGAGCTCACAGACTGCAGCCCGGGGTGGAAAAGACAATGACAAAGCCGGCGTGGCCAGGAGTCCCGACCCCAAGAGCACGCCTAAGACTGCAGCCGGCGTCACCCGAACTCTGCAGGCAGCCAGCCCAAATGTCCGGGGTAAAGGGGCTTTAGACTCACAGCGGCATAACAACGCAAAGAAAGAACACTCCCTCGTTTTAGTGAGGGAGGGTACCCTAAGGAAAACGGTCCACAGTGTCCCACCAACGGCTGCAATCACCGCCCTCGTTTCAGCCCCCTCCCAGCGGGTAAAGGACCAATCGCACTGCCAGCCGGGCTCTCTCTCCACTGGCTTCATTCACTCTCCTGTTTTTACCCAGCTGGGGCCTCAGATACTTACTGGGCGCTGTCAGCATCCAGATGCCTGTGCCTTTGTTTTCCTTTCGGAACATCCGCAGGTCCCGGCGTGACTGCTACCGCAGCAGCACTGGCTCCCAAACCGCTTTGATGCAGCTGAGTCAGTCGCTCCCACTCCCCGGAGGCTTTTTTTTTTTTTTTTTTTAAAGAGATAGCGCCACCTATATAATGCTGCAAAATGCAGCCTTACTGCTCAGTAGCTTTGCAGAATGCAATAATATACATTTCTCTATTCTCTTCAGATTGCAATGACTGGTTTTTTCTTTTTTATTGTAAAAACTCAGAAAACACAACATTTGCCAATTTACTATTTTTCACGTGTACAGTCTGGTTGTATCAGTTACATTAATCAACATACCACGCTAGCTAATAATCATTGCTAAATTTCCCATCACCATAAACTATAAGTCACTGCTTCCTAAACAGTAACTGTCCTTTTCACCCTCCCTCCAGGCTCTGCTAACCATTAAAAAACTTGCACTTTGAATATCTGAATATCTAGAGAACTCATCTAAGTGAGATCACACAGTATTTGGCCTTTCCTGTCTAGCTTATTTCACTGAGCATAATGTTTCCCAGGTAATCCATGTCAAGGCATGGATCAAAGCTTCATTTCTCTTTACGGCTGAGTAGTATTCCATTATGTGCATGGTGCACTTTTTGTTTCATCTGTTGACACATAGTTAGGTTGTTTTGTGTCCCGCCCCCAGATAAGATTATTTTTAGGAGATAGACCTAGTTAACAAAGCACAGAAAAAGCAAAACGAACCTTATGAATCAGAATCCACTAGCTGGCAATGGGCAATGGGCTAGCAGCATTACAAGACAGGCTCCACTGAATATAAGCTGTATGATCCTAGACAGTCAGTGCTAGTTCTCATTTTCTTCATCAAAGAAGAAGAGGTTTAACCAGGCAATGTCCGTTTGGAAATCCTGTCTTCCACTAAAAATAAATACAAAAACATCAGTAACACATTTGCTGATAAAGTACAATAACATGTGATGTTTGCATTGTAAGTTACAACTCACAAAGCCATTTATGTGTTTTATCTGGACTTGGGTGTAAAGGGCCTGTGATGGTTAAGACTGTGCCAGCTTGGCTTGACTATGACTATCAGTGTTTCGGCACCTATGTAAAGCAGCAGGGGTGGGGCCTGTGGTGGCTCACCACCCTCTCAGCCCTCATCTCCCCTACTTCCACCGCCTACTTGCATCTGCTCACATTGCCAGCAGCCCCTGCTCTCTTGTCTTGTTACACCAGGTTCTTGGGACTTGAACTGGCAGTCCTTGGGATTCGCGCATTGTTCCCTGATCTGTCGATCCCGGGCTCCACAGCCCTTGCAGCTCCATGAGTCAGCAGAAACCTTGCAGTCTTGCCTGCCACCTTGGGATCCAGGGACCTACACAGCCCGTGCAGGAACTCTAATCTCTGAGCTGCCAACCTTGTGTTCATCGGCTTCCAGTGGCTGCACAAGGCTAACACTCTGATCAAGGACTTGGGACATTTCAGCTCCTACAATTGCATGGGCTGTTTCCTTTATATAGATCTTTCTCTATATGTATTATACATGTTACTGATTTTGTTCCCTAGAGAACTCAGCCCAGCAAGTCTCAAGTTTTTGTTTTTGTTTTAAAAGCATTCACTCAAAGGCCTTTGTAAACTGTGAATTACAAAGTTGTAAAGTTTTCTACATTTTTATTGTTGCTGTTAATTTAATAATAAAAATATTGTAATAAATAAAGCAGACCCTAACTTTCTTGTTCCTTCAAGTGGAGAACATGAAATACCAGTTACGTCTACAAATACATCATCTCTGCTCCCAGGCAACAGCTACTCCCCACGGGTGCATCATGGTTCTTAGGGTTCTCAGGTCTCTAAGGAGAACTGCCACCTTACCAGTTCAAATCTAGAACTTGGTCAGTCTACAACCTAAGGAAGCTCTCTGGGTTGCCTTACCCCTGCGGCCCTAAGACAGCTCAGTCGAGGCCAGGCGTGCAAAGGCTCAGAGGAACTCTCCTCCTGGAGATCAAAGCAGGCCCAAAACATTGGCATTTAATTCACCAGCGATGCCAAAGTAAAGAGCCAACTGCCTCTCTAGGTAGGACTGCCACAGGAGATGCCAAGTCTAGTGTGACCTTCACATCCTAGCCTCGCAGATTGTGTGTGTGTGTATACATATGCATATGTATATAAAAATTATATATAAATAATATAAAAATTATACGTATATGCATATGTATACACACACACATACATATAATTTTTATATTAGAAGCCCTGGTGGTGTAGTTGCAGTGTCTTATTCTAACAAAATCACTACGTAGCAAGTTTCTGTAGCAAGACACAGTGTCCCGAGGGGCCCTTTCTATCTGACTTTCACTGCCGTGTCCTGTGAGCCACAAGCAGTCTATCCTGACCTCTAAAAGTGAGCCTGTTCCAGAACCTACTGCAACCCTAGCCATACAGATTCTTCATCATCAAATGAATTAAGCGTGCATCCATGGAGCATAGCTTATGGCCCTGAAAGGTCTCTAGGTGACGCAAGAGGCTTGTGCTTGGCTGCCAGCCTGAAGATTGGGTGTTTGGACCCACACAATGGCCCTAGACAAGAAAGCCCTGTTGGTCTGTTTGCAAAAAGATTATAGCCAAGACCATCCTATGGAGCAGTTCTGCTCTTTCACCCACGGGGCCATCATGTGTTGGAATTGATTTGCTGGCAATGGATTTGGTTTTTTTCTTTAACAGTGTGACCCTCAGCTGTTGTTGCTATGTGCAGTGGAGTTGGTTCAGACTCATAACAACCCACAGTGCTGCCTGGTCCTCTGCCACCCTCACAATCATTGCTATGCTTGAGCCCATTGCTGCCACCCACTGTTGTGTCAGTCTATCACACCAAAGGCCTTCCACTTTTTGGTTGACCCTGTACTTCACCAAGCACGATGTCCTTCTCCAGGGACTGATTCCTACAGGTAACATGTCCAAAGTACATGTACTCAGCTAGGCACTAGGAAGTGAGACATGAATAGCCGCTTTCTGGCTCACCAACCTGGCCACCTGCCCATAACTTTAAAATATTGAAATCTTGCAGGAGCAAAACCATACATTACAGATATTTATAATTTCCCACTCCCCCAACTTCCAAGGCAAGTGGGTCCCAAGGCAGACGCTTTCATTTCCTACAGTGCAGGAGTGTTTGTGGTATGCACAGCAGAAGCCTAAAGAACTGATAGCTCGTGCTATATACAAGAACTGCCAATAAAGTTCGCAAACTCATCCTAGAAAAAGTGCTACTTACTTTATTGCTGTATATCACTATGGTCACCTCTGAAGTACTCCACTTGGAAACCTATAACTGACACCAGCATCTAGCCCACCCTTCAAAGCAATTTTGGAACTCTTTTTCTGGAATGGCCATCAGAACTGCTTTTGACCTGAGTGTCATTAAAATGTCTCTCTTTCAATATTTCCTTTACCTTCAAATAAAGGAAACAGTCATTGGGGGCCAGCTCACGTGAGTAGGAAGCGTGTTCCAATACAGTCATTTGTTTACTGGCTAAAAAGTCTCTGACAGACAACTATACAATTAAGTTTGCAAACTTGCCACCATACCATCATGCACAATGGCCATTCCAGAGAGAGTTCCAAAATTTCTTTGAAGGGTGGACTAGATGCTAGCATTGGTACATAGCCACAGTGATATTCAGCAATGAGGTATGTAACACTTAAAACAAGTTCACAGACTTAACTGTCAGAACTTACAAGCATTCTGGCCAAGATAGGAAAAGCTTCAGGAGCAAGGAATCCTGCAGAAAGTGGAATCTAAGCAACTGAAAGGAATTTGGGAGGTTGGGAGGGGAAGGAAAGAAGAATTAATTCACCAAGAGAAGTAAAAGTTTTGGGAAAGAACTTCAGAAAGTAAATTTTTAGAAGATGTGCAACGCAATTCTACCTTCAGCATATTCTTTAAGGGAATATCTTTAGTAAAAAAGTCACGTTTCTCCTCCAGGCTTTTGAAGTTGGATTTGGGATCATTTAGCATGTGGCACAGTGCTGAGTCACATTCAGCAGTGGGAGGGAACAAGAAGACTTACGTGGGTTGCAAAGACATTGTTGCTAGGTGAGAATGAAACTCTATTCCCTGCGTCTGAGAGCTCCTGCGTGGGGACTGCTCTGTAGTAGGGCTACTGCCAAGAAGTTCCCTCCATCGCCACCAAGTCCTCTCTCTGCATCATCATCATCACCACCACCACACACGCAGGCTCTCTTCACTGTGGTCTTACACACATACATGTCAGCAAACAGGGCTCTCCACACTACTCTCTCCTGCCCTGTATGCAAGCAGGTAGGCTGGTTCAAGGGCTTGTCCTGCCATCTGGGGCTGGACTTTGCATTAATCTAGTGCTTTGGGGGGAGTTTTAAGTGAAAGTTTACAATTCAAGTTAGTCTCTTGTGCTAAAACTTACACAGCCATTGTTGCGTGACCCTAGTTGCTCTCCCAACAATGTGACAGCTCATTTCTCCTCTCTACCCTGCATTTCCCATGAGAAATTGAACTATAGAAAGAAGAATGAGGCATCAGGACTGGAGAAAGACTCATTAACAGCCTATACTATATAGATGACACAACCTTGCTTGCTGGAAGTGAAGAGGATTTGAAGCACTTACTGATGAAGATCAAAGATCACAGCCTTCAGTATGGATTGCACCTCTACATTAAGAAAACAAAAATCCTCACAACTGGACTGGCAAGCAACATCATGATAAGTGGAGAAAGAACTGAGGTTGTCAAGAATTTCATTTTACTTGGATCCACAATCAACACCCATGGAAGCAGCAGTCAAGAAATCAATAGATGTATTGCACTGGAAAAATCTGTAGAGAAAGACCTCTTTAAAGTATTGAAAAGTAAAGATGGCATCTTCAAGACTAAGGTGTGCCTGCCCCAAGCTATGCTATTTTCAATCACATCATATGCATGTGAAAGCTGGATAATGAATAAGTAAGACAGAAAAAGAATTGATGCCTTTGAAATGGGGTATTGGAGGAGAATATTAAATCTAAGGTTGATGTATGTTATTCTTGGAAAGGTTATACCATTTTGCCTCCCACCCACACTGCCTAATGTTGTCTTGTGAGACACTGATTAGGCATAAGCAGTCAAGAAATGTACAAATTTAAGTTTAAACAACTTCTTGGGCACTGCCTACTGCACATCTTTGTACTACCACAACAACCCATTTGCTTACACAGGCCTTTATAAGCATTTTGAAGATCATTTCACATGTACTTCAAGCTCCTTAACCCTGCCACTCCCCAGATATAGTAGTATACTGAATAAAGCATGCACATTTAGTTAAATTTATGGTATCATTTATGGTACTTACCATGTATGGTGACATATTGGAAACCCTGGTGGCATAGTGGTTAAGTGTTATGGCTGTTAACTAAAAGGATGGCAGTTTGAATCCACCAGGAGCTCCTTGGACAACTCTACAGAGGCAGTTATACTCTGTCCTACCAGAACGATGAGCTGGAATCAATTTGACAGCAACAGGTTTGGATTTTTTGTTCTTTTGGTGACCTAGTGGTTAAGCACTGAAAGCCTGGAAATTTCACGGAAGAAAGATGTTGCAGTCTACCTCTGTAAAGATTTTGAAATAAATAAAATCACTACCACTGTTACTGAGTTGATTCTGACTCATAGCTGTCTTGCAGGACTGAACGGAACTTCTCCACAGAGTTTCCAAGGAGTAAATGGTGGATGGGAACTGCTGATCTTTGTGGCCAAGCAGTTGTAATGAGCAGTCAACCTCTTGAACACTGCACCACCGCAGCTCCAGCCTTGGAAACCCTATGGGTAAGTCCTACTCTATCCAATAGGGCCCCCATGGGTCAGAACCAATTCAATGCCAATGGTTTGCTTATAGTACTTAAAAGTTGCCCAAAGATTTAGACTTTTTGCTATAAATGTTGAGAACACTAATGTGTACTTAAGGACTGTAGGATTTGTCAGTGATGCCAATGCTAAAGCACTTGTCTGCTAACAGAAAGATTGGAAGTTTCAGTCCACATAGAGGCAGCTTGAAAAGAAGATCGGTTGGTCTAGTTCCAAAAAAAGTCAGGCAATCAAAATCCTATGGAGCACAGACCTACTCTGACACCCATGAGTCTCCATGAGTCAGAACCAACTTGAAGGCAATGGGTTAGTTAATGAATCACCAGTAACAGTTTGTCCTCAAGTGGATTTCAACACAAATTCCCTTTTTTGTCAATTTACCAAGATCTGAAGTCATAACCTCTTTGCCTCACCATAAGCTGAACCAAAGAGTGATATAAGAAAGTATTACCTAGAGCCACTGCCACCAAGAATCATGAAGGTTTACCCAGAGAGGTAAGTCTCCACCACCTGTTTAGAGCTTTTAAGGAGCTGACACTACCAGCATTCTGGCTCCATCTCCTGGTTTATTCTCAGTAGTTGTTTGTATCTTGGCCTCCTCTTCCTTTCCAGCCACTTCATGTGGCTGAAGCTCTTTTTACGTGTGACATTGGGACCATGTGGCTTTTTGTCTCTCCTATACAAAGTTATATGTGTCAGGTTTAATTAACTCAGAAAGGACTACTGTTAAATCTGAACAAAGAAATTCAACTTACAATGAAGGCACTTGTAAAAAAAAAAAAAAAAAAAAAAGACAAAGCTCCTGGAATTGACAGAGTATCAACTGATATGTTTCAACAAATGGCAGCTCTGGAGGTGCTCACTCAGCTATACCAAGAAATTTGGAAGACAGGTACCTGGCCCACTAACTGAAGGAGATTTTAATGTCTGTGTTCATTCCAAGGAAGCTGATACAACAGACTGTGGAAATTGTCATACAGTATCACAAGTAAGTCAAGTTGTGCTTAAAGTAATGAAAAAATGATTGCAGCAGTACATCAACAGAGAAGTGCCAAAAATTCAAGCCAAATTCAGAAAAGGACATAGAATAAACGATATCATTGCTAATATCAGATGGAGCTCGGCAGAAAGAAAAGAATACCAGAAAGATGTTTACCAGTGTCTTATTGGTGATGCAAAGGGATTTGACTGTGTGGATCATAATAAATTATGAGTAAAATTGCAAAAAGGTGAATTCCATTACACTTAATTATGCTCATGTGGAACCTATGAGGTCTGACAATTAAGTCTATGAACTTAATTTTTCTAAGTGCTACATACCTCCTTGCTGAATATTACCACCAAAAAAAAAAAAAAAAAAAAAGCCCACTGCCGTGGAGTGATGTCTAACTCATAGTGACCCTAGAGGTCAGAGTAGAACTTCCCCATAGAGTTTCCAACGAGCACCCAGTGTATTTGAACTGCTGATCTTTTGGTTATCAGATGTAGCACTTAACCCACTATGCCACCAGGTTTTCCTGAATATCACTACAGTAACCTTCAAAGTATTCCCCTTGAGAAGCTATGCACCAATGAGATCACCTAGTCCACCCTTCAAGCGATTTTGGAACTCTTTTTCTGGACTGCTCATTGTGCATGGTGGCATGGCAAGAAATTCACAAACTTAATTGTATAGTTGTGTCTGTGAGAGAGTTTTTAGCCAGTAAATAAATAACTATACAGGGATAGCCTCCCTACTCACCTGATTTGGCCCCCAATGACTTTTTTCTTTTCTTCAAGATAAAGGAAATATTGAAAGGAAGGCATTTTGATGATATTCAGGACATTAAAGGTAATATGACAACAGCTGTGGTGGCCATTCTAGAAAAAGAATTCCTAAATTGCTTTGAAGGGTGGACTAGGTGCTGGCATCAGTGCATAGCTTCCCAACACTTCGTATGTGACCATAGTGATATTCAGCAATGAGGTATGGAGCACTTTTTCTAGGATGTGTTCAGGAACTTAATTGGCAGTCCTCGTATAATAAAAAATCAGAAAAAGAGTTATGTGGGACTCTATCAAGAGGAATAATTTATGCATGATTAGAATACCAGAATGAGGGGATAACAGAAAACACAGAATTGCTGAAGCTATATTGACAGAAAACTTCCCTGATATCATGAAACACAAGAAGATATCTATTCGAGATGCTCACTGAACTCCACACAAGATACATCCCAAAAGAAAGACGTTAAGATGTATTATAATCAAACTTAACAAAACTAAAGATAAGGAGATAATTTAAATGCAGTTAGGATTAAACAAAAAGTAATGTACAAAGGAAAGTCAAGAAGACTGAGCTCAAATTACTCTGTGGAAACCATGCTACCAAGAAGGCAATAAGAAGACATATACAAAGCCTTGAAGGAAAAAAACTGCCAACCAAGAATGATGTATCCTGCAAAACTGTCTCACAAATTTCACAGTGAAATTGGGACATTTTCAGAAAACCAAAAGTTTAGAGAATTTGCAAAAACCAAACCAAAATTGTAAGAAATATTGATGGAAGTTCTTTGGCTAGAAAATCAATAACATGAAATATATACTCAAGGATGCAATGCAGGACAGAGTATTCATATATCAGAATAGACAACGAAACTACAAAAGTGAACAAAAGCTAAAATGTTAAAAATAGGGAAATGGAGATCTCAGTATGTAATTGATGGCATTATAAAATAAAGAGGGAATAACCAATGTATTCACACACCTTAGAAATGGAGAGGAAGTCAAGGTAATATAAAGAAATTCAAGACTGGCTTAAACTTAGAACATTAGGAGTAAATATTAGGTTAACTGCAAAGGAAATTAATAATACTACATATCAAAATAAGAAACAAAATCAAGAAGCCTCTCTAAATACAAAACCAACAGTGAAAGGATGAAAAGAAAACCAAGAAAGAAAAACAACTCAAAGCAGAAAGTGGCACAAAGAAACTGTCAACACACAAAAGAAGACAGCAAAATGACAGCACTAAATTCATGTCTATCGATAATTATGTTGAGTGTAAAGAGTTAAGTGCACCAATAAAGACACAAAGAAGAGCAGAACGGATAAAATAATAATAATGATGATGATGACCCATCTATAGGCTGCCTACAAAAGACTCACCTTTGATTTAAAAACACAAACAAATTGAAACTCAAAGAATGGAAAAATCTATGCCAGGCTAGCAACATTTCAAAAAAGAGCAGGAGCAGCAATATTAAACTTCAGATAAAAGAGACTTCAAAGTAAAATCCATCACTGTGGACAAAGAAGGTCACTATATACTGCTTAGAGGGTCAACACATCAGGGGGACATAACCATAGTAAATATTTATGCATCCAACAACAGAGCTTCTAAATATATCAAACTCTAATAGCATTGAAAAGTGAGATGCACAGCTCCACAATAATAGTAGGGTACTTCAATACACAGCTTTTGATGATGGACAGAACATCCAGAAAAAAGCTCAACAAAGACACAGAAGATTCAAATGCCACAGTCAACCAACTTGACCTATAGACATATAAAGAACACTCCACCCAAAGACAGACAAGTATACCTTCTTTTCCAATGCACGTGAATATTCTCCAGAATAGAACACGTTAGGCCATAAAGTCAGTCTTAAAAAAAACCCAAAGCATTGAAACATTGCAAAGCATTTTCTCAGACTATAAAGCCATAAAAGTTGAGACCAGTAACAGAAAAAGTAAGGGTAAAAAAAATCAAACATATGAAAACTGAATGATGCCTTGATCAGAACTTCTGTGTTACAGAAAATATCAGGCATAGAATAAAGAAATTCTTAGAATAAAATGAGAATGAAAACATATCCTACAAGAACCTACTACACACAGTAAAAGCAGTTCTCAGAGGTCAGTTTATCTCAACAAATTCACACATCTAAAAAGAAAGAAGAAAGGGCTCAAATCAAAGAATTAACCCTACAACTCGAACAACTAGAAAAAGAGAAACAAACAAACAAACCCTCAAGCATCTGAAGAAAGCAGATGATTAAATTAGAGTAGAACTAAATGAACTGGACCAAAAAAAAAAAAGAGAGAGTTAGCAAGATCAAAACCTGGTGTTTTCAAATGATCAACAAAATTGATAAACTACTCACCAAACTGGTGAAAGAAAAGCAGGAGAGGAAGAAAACAACTCAAATAAGAAATGAGATAGGCAATATTATAACAGGTCCAACTGAAATTAAAAAATCATTAACAGAATAGTAGGAAAAATTATACTCTGATAAATTAAAAAATCTAGAGGAAATAGACAAATTTATAGAAACAGAATATGAACCCAAACTAACACACACTGAAGTAGACCATCTTAACAAACCCCTCACAAAAGAAGAGATTGAAAATGTAAAAAGTCCTGGCCCAGATGGCATCACTGGAGAATTCTACCAAGGTTTTAGAGAAACGTTAACACCACAATTACTAAAGGTATTTTACAGCACAGTAAAGGAGGGAATACTCTGAAATTCATTCTATGAAGCCAGTATAATCCTGATATCCAAACTGGGTAAAGATAGCACTAAAAAGGAAAATTACGGACAATATCTCCCATGAACTTAGACGCAAAAAGAAATAAAGTGCATCCAAACTGGTAAGGAAATAGTAAAATTATTTCTAATCACAGATTATATGATCCCATACACTTAAAACCCTAAAGAATCCAAAAAAAAACTATTGGAACTAGTAGAAGAGTTCAGCAAAATCTCAGGATATAAGATAAACATACAAAAATTGGTTGGATCCCTCTACACCAACAAAGAAAATGTAAAGAGAAAAATCACTGAATCAATATTATTTACAATAGCTCCCAAGAAGATAAAATACTTGGGAATAAAGCTAATCAGAGATGTAAATGACTTATACAGATAAAACTTCAAGACAGTATTGCAAGAAATCAAGAGACTTACATAAGTGGAGAAACCTACCTTGCTCATGGGTAGGGAGACTCAACATCACGAAAACGCCTGTTGTATCAAAGTGATCTATAGATACAATGAAATTCCAATCCAAATTTCAGTGGCATTTTTTACTGAGATGGAGAAACCAATCACCAACTTCATACAGAAAGAGAAGAAGCCCTGAATAAGTAAAGCATTACTGAAGAGGAACAAAGTAGGAGGACTCGTATTATTTGACTTATAATCTATTACACTGCTATAGTAGCCAAAACAGCCTGGTACTGGTAAGACAGGAACATAGACCTATGGAACAGAATTGAAAATCTGGACATAAAATCACTTACCTATGCACAGCAAAAATTTGAAAGACATCCAAACTCTTTAAACTGGGGTAAAGACAGCCTCTTTAACAAACAGTATTATCATAACTAGATATCCATCAGCAAAAAAAAAATCAAACAAGACCCCTATCTCATGCTGTGTGAACCAGCTAGTGCTACTTTAACAGAGATATTCCAGTTGGATTGCTCTAAAAAGATACATTTTATTTTGTCTTAGCCCCATAGGCTAAAAGTCCAAATTCAAAGTGTCAGCTCCAGGGAAAGGCTTTCTCTGCTGGCTCTGGAGGAAGGTCTTTTGTTGTCAATCTTCCCCTGGAGTAGGAGCTTCTCATACACAGGCACCCAGGGTCCTTTCCACAAGATGCATGCAGCTCCTGAGGTCACCAAATCTCTCTGCTACCTACTTTCCTTTAAATCTCAAGAGACTGCCTAAAGGCACAAAACAGCCTTACATACAGAGTCCTGTCCCACCAATACAAATGCCACCCATCCTCTCTCATTAACATTACAGGAGCAAGGCTGGCAATATAAAGGAACATCACATAATGCCAGGAATCATGGTCCAGCTAAACAGCCACACATATTGAGGGAGGAACACAATTCAACCCATGAAATTCCACCTTTTGTTCCCTAAAAAATCACACTCTTGTAACACGTAAAACATGTTCACCCCATCATAGCAAAGCCAAGTTTAAAATCCAGAAATTCCTTGGTTGTGAAACCTAGAATGCAAGTTATCTACTTTGAAAATACAGTGGCAGAACAGGCAGGTGCAAGTTACGTACTTCCATTACAAATGCAAGAAACAGGCAACAAGCAAGTCAGCAGAACACACATTACATTACATTAGCCCTCAAGACTATAAAAATAATCCTCCGTTATCTGACATGTTTTACACCATGGCCCTGGCCTTGAGAACTCTAGGTATTGGCCACACTCTCTAGATTCTAACTGGAGACTTCTCAGCTCTGTGCTACAGCTCTGCTTTCCAGGCCCACTGGAACAGCAACTTGGGTCTCCTTGGCTTTAGGCATATCATTTTCCTAGTCCATCTGGGTGGCCACCTCACCTTAGAAATACCACAGGCATGGCTCCATCCTTAAAAATCCCTGAGGTCATGCCCATATCTTCTGAGACCGAAGCAGCTCAGCTTCCATGTTCCTTGTCTCTCCAGTATCTGCTTCCTGTGGCCTCAGGCCTGTATCTGCCCTGCTGGGACAAGTGTTTCAAAGCTCTGTAGCTCCACCTGGAGGCACCCCGTTGCTTGGAATATATCCTAGAGAAATAGTAACTGCCATACAAACAAATATACGCACAACAATATTCATCACAGCACTGTTCACAATAGCAAAAAGATGGAATCAACCTAGGTGTGCTTTGAGGGGAAGGATGGATAAACTAACTATGGTATATTCACACGATGGAATACTATGCAATGATAAAGAACAATGAATTTGGGAGATATCTCATGAAAGGAGAATATCTGGAGGACATTATGCTGAATAAAATTAGTCAATTGCCAAAGGACAAATACTGTATAAAACTACTATTATAAAGACTCGGGAATTGGTTTAAACATAGAATAAAACATTCTTTGATGGTTATGGGGGGGTGGGAGGCAGAGGGATTTTCACTAATTAAATAAATGACAAGAACTATTTTAGGTGAAGGGAGAGACAACACACAGCAGAGCAGAAGTCAGCACAAATGGACTAAACCCAAAGTTCAGAAGTATTCTAAGTAAAACCAAACACTTTCAGGGACAGAATTCCAAGATCAGGGGTCTGGGGACCATGACTTCAGGGGACATCTAGGTTAATTGGCATAACAAAGAATTTTAAGCAAATGGTCAGCATCTCACCTGGGTAAGTGGTATCTGGGGCCTTAAAAGCTAGCAAGCAGCCATCTAAGAAGGAGTACTTAGTCTCTACCCACCTGGAGCAAAGGAAGAAGAAGAACATGATTGTCAAGAGGAACCGTGTGAGCTCAAGAGACAGAAAGAGCAACATACAACAAAGACAATATCAACATGAAACTAAAAGAACTAGATGGTGCCCAACCACCACCAAAGTCTGCCCTTACAGGAAACTTAACAGAGTCCCTGATAGAGTGGGAGAAATGTGGGATGCAGAACTCAAAATCTAGTAAAATCACCAAACTTGATTGTCTGATGGACTGAAGCTTCCCTGTAAAACACAGCCCTTGAGCTCTCTGTTAACCCAGAAGTGAAACCATTCTGGAAGCCAACTCTTCAGACAAAGACTGAACTGGTATGTAAGACATAAAATGAAATTGGTGAAGAGTGTATTTCTTGGCTTGGACACATACAAGAGACTAACTGAACATCTTCGGCTTGGAGACGAGAGGGAGCTTCTGAGCGGTACAGAAGCTGGTCAAATGGACATGAGAGATATAGGTTAGAGGGGAGGGATGTGCTGTCACAGCACGAGCAGAGTAGCTAACACTGCATGACAAAGTGTGTAAGCTTTTTGTGTAAGAAGCTGGCTGTAATTGTACACCTTCAGTTAAACACAATTTTAAAAAGTTATAAATCAATTATTTGGTGACACTGATTCCATTCCCTGCAATGTTCCAGCTCTCTACCTCTTCCCGTTGCCACCCTGCGTTCTCCATGTCTGCTCATCCAGCTTCCCTGTCATTGTCTGCCTTCTTGTCTTTGCTCCTGGGCAGGAGTTTTCCATTTGGTCTTGTACACTTGATTAAACTGACAAACACATTCCTTATATGTGTTATTGTTATCTTTTTTTTTTTAAGCAGGTCTGTACGAATTTTGGATAAAGGTGGACTTCCAGAGTGGCTAAAGTTTAAGTTAGCAGGGGATGGGGGTTGGGATGGGATAATAGTGTCAAGGGTTCTCCCGATCTAAAAATCAGTTAAGTCCGGTCTTTTTTACATGTTTGAATTTTGTTCTTCATTTTTCTCTGATTTGTTTCGGATCTTCTGATGTGATCCCTGTTAAGAGTAGTCGGTGGTGATAGCTGGGCACCGTCTAGTTCTTCTGGGTTCCAGCTATAGAGGCAGTGATTCATATGGTCCAGTAGTCCTTTGGACTAATCTTTTCCCTGTGTCTTTGGTTTTCTTCATTCTCTTTTGTTCTGAACATGCTGGTACCAATAGACAGCTGCTTGCTAGCTTTTAAGGCCCCAGACATGACCACTAAAGTAGGAAGTAGAATATTTTCCTTATGAACTGTGTTACGCCAATTGACCTAGCTATCTCCTGAGGCCATGGTTCCCACCCTCAGACCCAGCAACTCAGACCCATAAGGTGTTCGCTTCTAGGAAGTTTCTGCAATTTTGCCTTGCTCAAGTTGTGCTGCCTTCTCTTGTCTTGTGTGTCTTTGACTTCACCTACCTACTGCTTCACCCCTCTGCTTTCTAGTCAGTGACTTCCCCCTCCCCTCCCTGTTAACTGTCAAAGGCTTCTTTTTTATCCCCTGTGTGTAAATCTTTTCTCAGGTTTTTGTAATAGTGGTCTCATACATTGTTTGTCCTTTTGTGACTGATTTATTTCACTCAGCATAACGCCCTCTAGATTCACCCATGTTGTGAGATATTTCATAGATTCATCATTGTTCTTTATTGTTGCACAGTATGCCATTGTATGTATGTATCGTAAATCAATTCATCTGTTGATGGGCACTTAGGTTGGAATCTCATTTTTTAATAATGCAAATTGGAAATCACCTTAATATCTATCAATAAAGAAAAAGATAAATAAATAATGTGTCTATTGTGAACTACTATGCAACTTTGATAGAGAGTGAGATAGTGGCATAGGAATATGAGACTATTAACCGAAAGAATAACTTTTTACTGTCACGTAGATTCTGATTCATAGTGCTGACCCCATAGGACACAGTAGAACTGCCCACAAGGTTTCCAAAGCCACAATCTTATGGAAGCAGACTTACACATATTTCTCCAACAGAGAGGCTGGTGGGTTTGAAAGACTGACTTCTCAGTTACTAGACAAGGGCTTAACCAGTGCATTACCAGGATTCCTTACTGACAGAATATTAAATGAAAAAGGCAAGTTGAGGAAAGAAAGTACAATTTAAGTCTTTCTGAAAACTCAACATATTTCTGTCTTTGCATGAATATGTGTCATGCTGGATGATGATGACTGCTTATTCTGAGAAATGAGAATATGCTAATGAAAAATGGAGTTGGCTTTATCTAAAGTGTTTGACTCATTCCCAAGAAGATTAACTATTTCTTGTGTCATTAAAAACAAACTTTTACATTTTAAATGTGAAAGAATAAAGAAAAAGGAATATATGAAAATGTGAACAGTGGTTGCCTTTTCTTTTGATTAGTGTTAGCTTTAACGTTGTTTTATTAAGAATTGTAACTCCGGATCTAAGATGTAAAAAAGTCTAACTTCTGATGAGCCTTGTGTACAATAACAGGAGTCCTGGTAGATCAGTGGTGAAGAGGTTGGTCAAGTTCTCCCTACAGACTACAGCCTAGGAAACCCTATAGGCCAGTTCTGCCCTGTCATATAGGGTCGCTATGAGTAGGTATTGACTCAACAACACATGACAGCAACACACATGGTAAATATCCAGTAAATAATTTTTGACTGGACACATTCATTGTTCAACAGTTTAAACAGCTACTTCTAAAAACTTAACCATTTAAAACCCTTTGGAGCACAGTTCTACCCTGAGGTTAAAATGGTCACCGAGTCGGAGACAACTCCTTGGCAACTACCTTCTTACTCTGCCTTTTCTACATTCTACTTGATACGTATGTTTACTGGGTTGTAATCTGTCTCTCCCCAGGTGAATGCGAACTTTTGCCTATTACATTTACCTCAGCACATAGAATAAAATTTTACATACACACAGAAAAAAACAAAGAAACCAGAGAACCTTGAGTCAGTCTGACTCATAGCAATTCTGTGTGTATCAAAGTAGAACTGTGCTCCATATGGAGGTGTTTCTTTCAAGACCTGCTGGCTAGACTAGAACTTCTAACTTTTCTGTTAGCAGCCCACCAGCCAAGGACCCCCATTACACATAGAGGGGGCTCAATAAATAGAGTTGTTGGTTGCACACATATGCTTAGGAAATAACCTGAAATGACTTATACCCACCAATATTTCTCTGAGTCGCAAGATTATGCTTGATTTTTTAGTATAATTATTATTTTTATTCCCTGCATTTAAACATATATCACTTTTCTAATAAAAATATTATCATTTATAAAATAGCTGTTTTCAAGCTTTTTATTATTTTCTTTTTTAAATGAGAAAAACTTCTGCTTGTAAGGATCCTAGTTTGTTTTGTCGCCTTGGGGATGTCCTGGTTTATAACAATAGCATTCCTTTTCTAAAGAGGTGATGAACTTGTAAATTGGTGCAGACTTTATTTTTTAGGTAATCAGGGTAACTTAAGCATTATCTTCAACATTGATTGTATTTTTGCCTACGTTGCATCGTGTGGCAGAACTGGGTCTGCTACAGTCTCTATGCACAAAGCCTGTAATTCTACAGTGTTCTATCTGTATATTGTGAAGCAGGAACAAAAGGAACGTGCTTTTGCCTTTGTTACAAAGAGGCTCCGTGGCAATGATCTTTTTATGTCTACAAGATGATTCCTTTGAAGACATGTTTATTCTGGAACACCTCAGGACTAGAAAACTGACAGACATGCATGTCAGAGCAGAACTCCAGAACTGACTTCTTCAAAAACAATTCAGGGAAACATGACAGGATGTTAGGCGGGGAGGCAACATTGGCTGGAGAAAGAAGGTGTCCCTGCACCTAGTATTCTCTACTCAAAGAGTGTTGGCAGTATACATTCCTTGTGCCTAAACTGGTTGCTGTGGGGATTCAGAATAAAGCAGTTGTGTGACTGGGCCTCTCAGATGTCTGCCAAGGGGTGTCAAGGAAGTGTAGTGCTTATGTTTTATTGTACTTTAAGTGAACACTGACAATCCAAGTCAATTTGTCCTACAAAAACTTATGCATGCATCGCTATGTAACTCTGCTGCTCTCCCCTAGTGTGGCAGCAGCCTTCTCCTTTCCATCCTATATTTTTCATGTCCATTCGACCAGCTCCTGTCCTCTTCTGCTTCTCATCTTGCCTCTAGAGAGGAGCTTCCCGGTTAGTTCTCAAGGATCTACTTAAGCCAAGAAACACACTCTTTGCCAGTATCATTTTCTGTCTTATACTCTAGTCCAATTTTTGCCTGAAGAGTTGACTTTGAGAATGGTTTCCATACTGGGCGAAGAGAGACTCCATGTCTTCCAGAGACACTCCAGTCTGTTAGACCATCAAGTCTGGTCTTCTTAAGACCTATTGCTGTCGAGTCGATTACAACTCACAGAGACCCCACAGGACAAAGTAGAACTGCTCTGTAGAGTTTCCAAGGGGCACCTTGTAGATTCCAACTGCTGACTTTTGGTTAGCAGATGTAGCACATAACCACTATGCCACCAGGGTTTCTTTTGAGTACATGGGGCCATTTTTAAGGGCAACTGTTTTGGCCCAGTTCTAAAATGATGGTGGGGGGTTTGTCAAGTGCCACTGAGTTGTTCTCAACTCATAACAACCCTACAAAAAGAGAAGAGAATTAGTTTCCAAGGCTGTAATTATTACAAGAGCAAATCATCAGGTCTTTCTTCTGCAGAGTCGCTGGATGTGTCCAAACCGACAATCTTTTGACTAGCAGCTGAACACAAACCATTGTACCAATGTTGTTGCAGTTAGGTGTTACCAAGTCACTTCTACCTCATAGCAGCACTGTGTATAACAGAATGAAATACTACCCAGTCGTGTGTCATCCTCATGGCAGTGTTTGAGCCCATTGTTGCAGCCACTGTGTCAATCCATCTTATCAAGGGTCTTCCTCTTTGTGCCTGACACAGTCATGTTGTTTTCCATCACCTCAAACGTGTGCAAAAGCTGGACAATGAATAAGGAAGAGTGAAGAAGAATTAAGGCATTTGAATTGTGTTGGCAATAAATATTGACTATACTGTGGAATGCCAGAAAAACGGCTGAACATTGACCAATTCTTTCTGGTATAACGACTCTGTGTATTGCTTCTGTCTTCTTTTGATGCTCTCTGAGTTGTTTAATAGTGTCCCTGTGGAATCCTTCACTATTGCAGCTCAAGATTTGAATTTTTCCTTCAGTTCTCTCAGCTTGAGAAATGCAGAACATGTTCTTCCCTTTTGGTTTTGTATTTCTAGCTCTTTGCACATGTCATTATAATACTTTGTCTTTTCGAGCTGCCCTTTAAAATCTTCTGTTTAGTTCTTTTTCTTCATTATTCCTCCTTTTGCTTTAGCTGCTTCATGTTCAAGAGCAAGTTTCAGAGTCCCTTCTGGCATCCAATTTGGTCTTTTCTTTCTTTCCTGTCTCTTTAATGACCTCTTGCTTTCTTCATGGATGATGTCTTCGATGCCTTTCCACATTTTGTCTGGTCTTCTGTCATTAGTGTTCAACACATCAAATCTGTTCTTGAGATGATCTTTAAACTCAAGCAAGATATACTCAAGATCATATTCTGGCTCTTGTAGACTTGTTCTAATTTTCCTCAGTTTCAATTTGAATTTGCCTATGAGCAGTTGATGGTCAGTGCCACAGTCAGCATCTGGTCTTGTTCTGAATACAGATATGGAGATTTTCCATCATTTTTTTTCCCCACAGATGTAGTCAATTTGATTCCTGTGCATTCCATCTGGTGAGGTCCATGTATACAGTCACCATTTGTGTTGGTTAAAAAAGTTATTTGCAATGAAGAAGTCATTAGTCTTGCAAAGTTCTATCATGCAATCTCTGTCATCATTTCAATCTTTAAGGCTGTGTTTTCCAACCACCGGTCCTTCTTTGTTTCCAACCTTTGCATTCCAATCACCAGTAAAAACACAAGACCCCACAGTACAACAAACTGACAGACAAGTAGGAGTTTTGTAGCCTTTATTTCCAATCACCAGTAATTATCAATGTGAATTGACTGCATGTTCAATCAATTTCAGACTGCAGAAGCTGATAAAGATCTTCAGTTTCTTCATCTTTGGCCTTAGTGTTTGGTGCATAAATTGCATTGGCTGGCCTTCCTTATAGGCGTATAGATATTATGCTATCACTGACAGCATTGCACTTCCAGGTTGATCTTGAAATGTTCTCTTTGATGATGAATGTGACACCACTCCTTTTGAAGTTTTCATTCCTGGCATAGAACACCATATGACTGTCACACTCAAAACAGCCATTACTGGCCCATTTCAGCTCATTGATGCCTAGGATATCAATGCTTATGCATCCCATTTCATTTTGGGTGATTTCTAATTTTCCTAGATTTAGTTTTTGTATATTCCATGTTCCAGTTATTAATGGGTGTTTGCAGCTTTCTTCTCTTTTTGAGTTATGCCATATCAGCAAATGAAGATCTTGAAGGCTTTACACTGTCCACATCACTAAGGTCAACTCTACTTTGAGGAGACAGCTCTTCCAAAGTTGTCATCTGAGTGCCTTCCAACCTGGGAAGGGGGGAATCATTTTCCAGAACTATATCTGACAATGTTCGACTGCTATTTATAAGGTTTTCACTGGCTTATTCTTTTCACAAGTAAACTGCTGGGTCCTTCTTTCTAGTCCATCTTAGTCTGGAAGCTCTACTGAAACCTGTCCACCTTGGGTGATCCTGCTGATATCTGAATACCAGTGGCATATCTTCCTGCATTACAGCAACATGCAAGACCCCACAGTACAACAAAGTGACAGACAAGTAGGAGTTTTTTGGGCCTTTATTTGCATTAAACACAGTTCAGACATATAAGCATATAAATTTTGAAACAATAGTGCCATGAAAAATGAAAGTAAACTAGAAATCAGGACCCAGCTACATAGTTTCTGGGGCCTAGTACATAATGATGCAGCTCTCAGTCTGTTGTACTGTGGGTGCTTGTGTTGCTCTGATGCTTGAATCTACGCTTATAGTATTAAAATAGCAGCAGGGTCACCCATGGCAGACGGGTTTCAGCTGAGCTTCTGGACTTAGATGAGAAAGAAGGCCTAGCCGTCTACTTCTGAGATAAATAAATAAATAAATGAGCCAGGAAAAAACCTTATGAATGGCAGCCGAAAATTGTCTGATACACTGCCAGGAGATGAGCTCCTCAGGATGGAAGTCATGCAAATGACAAATGGGGAAGAATTGTCTCTCTAAAGTAGACTCAACTTTAATAATATGGATGAAGTTGAGTTTTAAGGACCTTCATTTTCTGAAGTGGCATTACTTAAAACTAGAAGAAATAACTACTAGCATCCATTAAACAATGCATGGGAAGTATGAATCTAGGAAAAATAGAAATCATAAAAAATGAAATGGGACACACAAACTTCAATATCTGTCAAGGGTTGAACTGTGCCCCCAAAGAATGTATGTAGCCACTTAGCTGGGCCATGGTTCCCAAAACTTTTTTATTGTCCTCAATTTTGTGATTTTCCTATGCTGTATGTTAAAGAGCATTAAGGTGGGACTGTAAATCCCTTTCCAAGATCCTCTCCTTGCTCCACTGAAAAGTGAGTTTCCCTGGAGTATGGCTTGCACCAATTTTATCCTTTCATCATCCTATGAGAGATAAAAGGAAAGGGAAGCAAGCAGAGTGTTGAGAACCTTACAGCATCAAGAAAGCAACACTAGGAGAAGAGCACATCCTTTAGACCTGAAGTTCCTGCACCAAGATGCTCCCTGAGCAAAGACTGATGCTATACAAGGACTTTCCTCCGGAGCTAACAAGGCAGGGAGTCTTCTCCTGGAACTAACATCCTGAATTTGGCCTTGTAACCTATCAGACTGTGTAAGAATAAACTTTTCCTTGTTAAAGGCATTCACTCGATGGTATTTCTGTTAGAGTAGCATTAGATGATTAGAACAGAACCTCACACCATCAGAAAAGCAGCACCAGGAATAGAGTTCATCCTTCAGACCTGAGGTTCCTGTGCCAAGACACTCCCCAACCAAAGACTTAGACAACACAAGAGCTTTCCTTCAGAGCCAACAGAAGGAAAGCCCTTACCCTAGAGCAGACATTCTGAATAAGGACTTGTAACCTACTAGATGTGTAAGAATAAACATTTATCTTTTTAAAGCTACCCACTTTGTGGTATTTCTGTTAGAGCAGTACTAGACAACTGAAACAATACCCTAGGCTAACAGAGTTAAAATGGACTGGTATTAGCCATTGTGAATAAGATAATCATATGATCTACTGTACTGAGAATGACAAACTTAAAAGGAAATGCATGACATTCCTCATCAAAAAGAACATTTCAAGATCTATCCTGAAGGACTGTGCCAGTGATAATATGCACAGGCTTACAAGGAAGACCAGTTAACGTGACTATTATTCAAATTAATGCACCAACCACTATTGACAAAGATGAAGAAATTGAAAATTTTTACTAATTTCTGAAGTCTGAAATTGATCAAACATGCAATCAGGATGTACTGATAATTACTGGCATCTGGAATGCAAAAGTTGGCAAAAAAGAAGAAGGATCAGTATGGAAAATATGGTCTCGGTGATAGAAATAATACTGGCGATCTCATGATAGGATCTTGCAAGGCCAACAACTTCTCGTTGAAAATATCTTTTTTCAACATCATAAATGGCGACTATACACACGGACCTTGCAGGATGAAATACACAGGAATCAAGTTGACTACCTATGAGGAAAGAGATGATGAAAAGCTCAAACACATCAGCCAGAAAAAGGCCATGGGCCAGCAGTGGAACAGATCATCACTTGCTTATATGCAAGTTCAAGTTGAAGCTGAAAAAAATTAGAAGTCCACTACAGCCAAAGTACCACCTTGAGTATGTTGCTGTTGTTAGATGTTGTTAAGTCAGTCCTGACTCATAGTGACTCTATGCACAACAGAACAAAATACTGCGCCATGCCACAATTGCTTTTATGCGTAAACATATTGTTACACCCACTGTTATCTTGCTTAGGGTTGTCATGGATTGAATTGTGGCCCCCAAAAAACGAATGTGTTGATTTGACTTGGGTGGGAGTCCCAGTATGGTGCCATTCCTCCCATGTGTTGTGAATCCTGCCTCTGTGATACTGATGATGGAGAATGGGCTGCAGCTGTGTTAGTGAGTTAGGACCCAATCCACAAGCTTGTGGAATACAAAGGAGAGAAGTAAACAGAGGAAGTTGGGGACCTCACACCCTCAAGAGGGCAGCACTGAGAGCAGAGCACATCCTTTGGACCCCAGGTTCCTGTGTCAAGATGCTTTCACTGGATTTGGGCTCAGTCTGCCAGGCTGTGATAACTTCTCCAATTGAATAGGCTTGCAACTCATAAATGGATCTGTGGCTTACCAGGCTATGACAATAAAAGTTTCTCCTTATAAAGCCTTCCACTGGTGGTATTTACTGTTGGAGAAGTCCCAGGTGACTGAGACAGGATCGTCCTGTTTTTGTTTACCCTCTACTTTACCAAGCATCATGCCCTTCTCCAACGATTTATCCTTCCTGAAAACATATTCAAAGTATGTAAGACACAGTCTTGCCATCCTTGCTTTCAAAGAGCACTCTGGTTATACTTATTCCAGAACAGATCTGTTTGGGTTTTCGCAGTCCATGGTAGATTCAATACTCTTCTCTAATACTGCAATTCAAAGGGATGAATTCTTTTTCTGCCTTCCTTATTCATTGTCCAGCTTTTGCATGCATGTAATATGATTGAAAATACCATAGCTCGGGCCAGGTGTACTTTAATCTTCAAGGTAACACCTTTACTTTTCAACACTTTCAGGAGGTCTTTTGCAGCAGATTTTCCCAATACAGTGTGTTTTTTGATTACTTGACTGCTTCTTCCAAGGACATTAATTGTGGAATCAAGTAAAATTAAATCCTTGACAGCCTAGACCTTTTCCCCATTTATCATGGTGTTGCTTACTGGTTCAGATATGAGGATTTTTGTTTTCCTGATATTGAGGTGACTGGAATGCAGAAGTTGGAAAAGAAGAAGAAGGATCAGTAGCTGCAAGCTGTAGTACTTGATCTTCGTCAGTAAATGTGTCAAATCCTCTTCACTTTCAGCAAGCAGATCTTGAGCATGTCTCACCTGAATTTGGAGACCATGTGAAGAATAGATATGAAGCACTGAACACTAATGACTCAAGACCTGACGAGCTGTGGAAGGATGTCAAGGACAACATACACGAAGAAAGCAAGAGGTCATTAAAAAGATAGGAAAGAAAAAGACCAAAATGGATTTCAGGAGAGACTCTGAAAAAGACATTTGAACATTGAATAGCTAAAGGGAATAGAAGAGATGACAAAGCAAAAGAGCTAAATAGAAATTTTCAAAGGGCAGCTTAAGATGATAAAGTGGTGAAGTATTATAATGATCCATGCAAAAAGCTAATTAGAAAACCAAAGGAGAACACGCTTGGCATTTCTTAAGCCGAAAGGACTGAAGAAAAAATTCCAAACCTCCTGTTGCAAAATTAAAAGGATTCTACAAAGAACTTACTAAATGACATCACCCACTCCTGCTGAGTCGGACAGACTCATAGCGACCCTAGAGGTCAGAGTAGAATTGCCCCATAGAGTTTCCAAGAAGTGTTTGGTGGATTTGAGCTGCCGACCTTTTGGTTAGAAGACATAGCACTTAACGCACTGTGCCACTGGGGTTTCCTACCAAATGACACAGGAATCATAAAAAAAAAAAAAAAAAAAAAAAGTGTTTTAGTCATCTAGTGCTTCTGTAACAGAGATACCACAAGCGGAGATCTTTAAAAAAAGAAATTTTATTTTGTCGCAGTCCATGTAGCTAGAAGTCCAAATTCAGGACGTCAGCTCCAGAGAAAGGCTTTCTTTGCTGCATCTGAAGGAAGGTCTTTGTTGTCAATCTTCCCCTGGACTGGAAGCTTCTGAGGCACAGGGACCCTGGTCCTTTCCAATGGATGCACTCACCTTTCTGGCACAGCTTCTTGGTAGTTTGAGGTGCCCAATAGCTTCTTCCCTTTATAGCTCAAGAGACTGCCTTAGGGCACAAAACCATCTTATACATTGAGTCCTGCCTCACCAACTCAGCTGCTGCCCACTCTCCCTCATTAACGTGACAGAGGCATGGTTTATGACATGGAGAATGTCACACAGTACCAGGAATCAGCGTCCAGCCAAATAGCCACACACATTTTTTGAGGAACACAATTCAATTCATGACAGAAGGAATATATAGAATCACTGTACCAGAAAGTATTGGTTGATAGACATTCAGGATATGGCGTACAGTCAAGCACCAGTGGTACTGAAGGGAGAAGTTCAACCTGCACTGAGGACACTGGCAAGAAACAAAGACCCCAGGTACTGGCAGAATACCACCTGAGATGTTTCAGCACAGAGATGCAGTGCTGGAGGTGCTCACTGTGTGTGCCAAGAAATCTGGAATACTGCTATCTGGTCAACCGACCAGAATAGATTGATATTTATGCTTATTACAAAGAAAGGTGATATCCAAATGGAAAGATCGTCTAACAACATTATTAATAGCATATGCAAGTCAAATTTTGCTGAAGATTATTGAAAAGCAGTTGCGAGCAGTACATTAACAGGGAACTGCCAAAGATTCCAGCCAGATTCAGAAGAGGACATGGAACAATGTATCATAGCATTGCTGATGTCAAATAGATCCTGGCTGAGAGCAGAGAACACCAGAAAGATGTTTACCAGCGTTTTGTTGACTGTGCAAAGACAACTCATCGTGTGGATCACAATAGATTATGGATAACACTGAGAAAATTGTAAATTCCAGAACACTTAATTGTGGTCATGAGAAACCCATACATAAATCAAGAAGCAGTTGTCACACTAGAACAAAGTCAGAAAAGGTGTGCATCAAAGTTGTATAGTTTTCCATATGTATTCAATCTGTATGCTGAGCAAATGATTCCAGAAGCTGGACTTTATGAAGAAGAACAAAGCATTAGGATCGGAGGAAGACTTATTAACAACCTGTATTATGCAAATGATACAACCTTGCTTGCTGAAAGTGAAGAGGACTTGAAGCACTTACTGATGAAGATCGAAGACCACAGCTTTCGTTGTGGATCACCCCTCAACATGAAGAGACAAAAATCCTCACAAGTGGACCAGTAAACAACATGATAAACAGAGAAAAGACTGAAATTGCAGAAGATTTCATTTCACTTGGGTTCTTAATCAACATCCATGGAAACAACAGTCAGGATATCAAACCTGTATTGTATCAGGCAAATCTGCTACAAAAGACCTCTTTGAAGTGTTAAAAAGCAAAATGTCACTTTGAGGACTAAGGTGTGCCTGATCCACGCTGTGGGACTGTCAGTCACCTACATGCGCATGCAAAAGCTGATCCCAAGGAATTGATGCCTTTGAGCTGTGAGCTGGCAAAGATTATTGAATATACCATGGACTGTGAAAAGAATGAATAAGTGTCTTGGAAGAAGCACACCCAGAATGCTCCTTAGAAGTGAGAATGATGAGGTTTGGTCTCGAATACTTTGGACACGTTGTGTAGACAAGGACATCATGCTTTGTAAAGTGGAGGGCTTCAGCTGTTAGGGATTGAATTGCGTTCCCCCAAAATGTGTGTAGCAATTTGGCTGGGCCGTGCTTCCCAGTGTTACACAATTGTCCTCCTTTTTGTGATTTTCCTGTGCTGTAAATCCTGATCTCTGCCTTGAAGGAACTCTGTCCGTGGAATTCAGGGAGGTTTAGCATAAGTGCAGCTATCTTATCCAACGATCAGACTGACTAGGAACTGAAAACAGCCTGTTCTGCCCATCTGACCCCCAAACCAGCAATCACTTGGTGTCAGCCACTCCTCACCTCTTCACTGGAGCTTTCCATTACAAAACCGTGAGTCTCCTTGCTGGAGCTTTCTGTTATAAAGCCATAAATAACTTCTGCACCAGTCAACCCTCGCTTCTTCAACAGAACTTTAAAACTATAAAAATTTTTCCTACCAATGATTGGAGGGGCTGAACCACATCTTGGTTCAGATCCCACTTTCTTTCTCTTTGAATAAACTTCACTGGACTCTGGACTGATGTGTCTGCTGGTTTCAAGCCATTCTATTGTCAACATGCTTGTGGTTAAAAGACGATTAGGGTGGCACTGCAACACCCTTATTAAGGGAGTTTCCCTGGAGCTGGTTTGTACCACCAGTTATCCTACAAGAAATGAAAGAGAAGCAAGCAGAGGGCTGAGAATCTACCATCAAGAAAGCAGCACAAGGAGTAGAGTGTGTCCTTCAGACCTGAGGTTCCTGCACCAAGATCCATTCTGACCAAGGACTGATACAACACAAGGACCTTCCTCCAGTGTCAACAGAGAGGGAAAGCCTTCCCTTGAGGTAGACATCCTGAATTCAGACTTGTAGCCTACTGGACTGTGCAAGAATAAACTTATCTTTGTTAAAGCTGTCCACTGGTGGCCTTTCTGTTAGGGCAGTAACAAGTGACTGAAAAAATAGTGAAAAACAGAAAAACCCTCCATGAGAAGGACGGATTTAGTGACTGCATTAATGGGCTCACACACAGCGGTGATCATGCAGAGTTTTGTTTTCTTGTACATAGGGCCACTGTGAGTCAGAACTGACGCGACGGCACTTAACTATGACAGCAGTGCATGCTGAAAATGCAGTCCTTCGTGTTAAAAAAAATTAATAGAATTTCAAGGCAGCAACAGCAGGTCATTAAAGCAAGCATAGGGCCCTGCTGCAAGTGAAGCGCCATGTGAATAAGTCGCACATCCATGCAGTCGGCCCCAAGAGAACCACAGAAAAGGATTGTATCCTCAGTGGAAAACAGCACTTAAAGTCAACAAATTGTGTCAAGTACATGGAATAAACACACACACAGACACACACACGTGCATATGCAAAAAAGTCTGGGAATTAACTCCTAATCATCAAAATACCTGTGTGAAAGTGGTGAGATCATGGCGCTTTGGCAAAAATCATCCACAATATGTTCATTATGTAATTCTTTGTCATAATTTGTTTTAATAAAGCAGACAAGATAGTAATCCATGTGTATTAAAAACAGAAAAAAAAACATCTCTGCTGTAGCATTGATTCTGACTGCTAGTGACCCTAGAGGACAGAGTAGAACTGGCTCCTAGCATTTCCAAGGAGTACCTGGTGGATTCAAATTGCCAATATTTCGGTTAGCAGCCATAGCACTTAAACACTATGTGATCAGGGTTTCCACTGTCAACCCTACCCTTGTCAAGTGGATTCTGACTCACAGATTTGAACTGCCAATCTTTTCGTTAGCATCTGAAGCAGTTAACCAGTAGGCCACCAGGGCCCATGTCTATAGAAAGAAGATAATGAGCAAGATTAAAAATATGATTTATGAGGTATGTCATTTAGTCTCCACAAAACTGCACTTGAGTTCCTCTAAGTGTTCAGCTGGAAACCCTAGCAGTGTACTGGTTAAGTGCTATGCCTACTAACAAAAAGGCCAGCAGTTCAAATCCACCAGGCGCTCCTTAGAAACTCTTATAGGGTAGATCTACTCTGTCTTATAGGGTCGTTATGAGTCAGAATCAACTTGATGGCAGCGGATTTGATTTTGGGGTTTTGGAAGCATTCACTGGTGACAGTGGTTAAATGCTACATCTGCTAACCAAAAGGTGAGCAAATCAGATCCTCCAGGCACTCCTTGGAAACTCTCTGGAGCAGTTCTACTCTGTCTTATAGGATCACTATGAGTCAAAACTGACTCCAGGTCAATGGGTCATATTTGTCTGTTTTCTTTAAGCATTCAACCACTTGCTGAAACAGTGTCTCAGACTCACCCAGAGGCATCTCAGAAGACAAGCGTGGTGATCTGCTTCCCTACGTCACAGCCTTGAAAACCCCAGGGAGCAGTTTTACTCTGCACATGAGCTGAATTCGATTCATCAGCAACTAGCACCACCACCACCATTCCCTTGTTGTTGTTGTGTTAACAGTGGTCAAGTTGGCCCCCAACTCACGGCAACCCCACGCACAAGAGAAAGAAATGCTGCCGAATCCTGTGCCACCACCATGATTGGTGACAGACTGGACTCCTGCGATTCATTGGCTGATTTTCAGAAGTTGCTCACTGGCTTTTCCTCCTAATCTATCTTTCCTAGAAGATACGCTCAAACCTGTTAAGCATCACAGCAACACATAAAAGCTTCCACTGACAAGGGCTGGCAGCTGTGCATAGGATGTGTCGGCTGGCGATAAAAGCAGGGTTGCAGCATAGTAGATGAAAACTCTGCCTGGGGTAAACTGCCAGTGTAACCGGTGGGCAGGTTACACATCCTGCCGGGCTGCTGCCGTGCTGGTGAATAAACACATTGGGATTTCGAGGCCATCAGGAGCCTACCCAGATCAAGGACCCATCCGAGAGCCCTACGTGAAGAAGTCTTTTCCCTCAGTACATAAGACAGCCAAAAAGATTGGTTAAGAATGACTAGGCCCAAACTAGGAAAACAACTGGATAGTTAAAGCAAGATGAAGACATTAAGCTAATATCTCAAGACTATGTCTCTGTCCTGTCCTGCCCCCTACTGCCAGTGTTACCCAGTGATTCTCTTCTCGGTCTCCGGCTGCTCTGTGCCCTGCCTCACCGTTTTGACTTCCTTCCTCTGGGCCTATATTACTTGCAGGGTGTCTGCCCTGTTGTCCACAGTTGCTCAAAGCTGACAGCAGAGCACAGAATGCCTGGCGTGAGGTTGCTGCTGTGAGCTGACTGCAAACAGTACCTGGAAGATAGGTCAAGCCCCTTACCTAGAGAGCTCCCCAAGAGGGAGTGAACATGTCACCACAGGGAGAGACAGAAGCACAGGAAGTGGAGGGAGGACATGTCTAGACAGGTTGGTAGCCTGTGAGGGTCACTGAACCAGCATTCTGTAGAAGGCCGGGTGTGTTTCAGACTAGCACAGCCTTCCGAAGAACATCCTACAGGCCCGCTTTTCTCCTCAGGTGCTGGTCTTCCAAGTGCCTTAATCCTGCTGCCATCCAGTTCCTTACGATTTACAGTAACCCCAAGTGTATCAGAGTGCTCCGTTGGGCTGGCAGAGGCTGATTTTTCAGGAGATCACCAGGGCTTTCTTCCGATGCACCTCTGGCTGATCTCAACCCCTAACGATCTGGTTTGTGGCAGAGCATGTTAACCCTTTGCACCACTCCGGGGCTCCTCGGAGCCTTAAGGAAGAGCATAATAACACGGTAATCAGCAACAGCCGTACCACTGGAACCTTTCGCGAACTGGAAGGTGATAGACTTCTTACCACGTGACACCTCACAAGGCAAATCTAGACTCAACATACCCAGCTGTCCCAGCTGTCCCAGCTGTCCCAGCTGTCCCAGCTGTCCCAGCTGTCCCAGCTGTCCCAGCTGTCCCAGCTGTCCCAGCTGTCCCAGCTGTCCCAGCTGTCCCAGCTGTCCCAGCTGTCCCAGCTGTCCCAGCTGTCCCAGCTGTCCCAGCTGTCCCAGCTGTCCCAGCTGTCCCAGCTGTCCCAGCTGTCCCAGCTGTCCCAGCTGTCCCAGCTGTCCCAGCTGTCCCAGCTGTCCCAGCTGTCCCAGCTGTCCCAGCTGTCCCAGCTGTCCCAGCTGTCCCAGCTGTCCCAGCTGTCCCAGCTGTCCCAGCTGTCCCAGCTGTCCCAGCTGTCCCAGCTGTCCCAGCTGTCCCAGCTGTCCCAGCTGTCCCAGCTGTCCCAGCTGTCCCAGCTGTCCCAGCTGTCCCAGCTGTCCCAGCTGTCCCAGCTGTCCCAGCTGTCCCAGCTGTCCCAGCTGTCCCAGCTGTCCCAGCTGTCCCAGCTGTCCCAGCTGTCCCAGCTGTCCCAGCTGTCCCAGCTGTCCCAGCTGTCCCAGCTGTCCCAGCTGTCCCAGCTGTCCCAGCTGTCCCAGCTGTCCCAGCTGTCCCAGCTGTCCCAGCTGTGCAGACTCAATCTGTCTGCTTTATAATAGTTTACAGGTGTGTACACAGCGCTATCCAGGCAGAAATTTTAAAGATCTCACCCGAGGTCGCACAAAGTGAGTTGCACATCCGCAAATGTAACTCCGCTCTGTCTGAATTGTACCCATCACTCTCAGCTGCCCCTCCTCGCCCTTGAAGACTATGGATGTTGTCTTATTTCTGCGAGCTTAATTATATTACAGCATACCTTGATGTTCCATTCTAATGAGTGTTTATGGAACACTCCTGTGCCTTTTACCCCGCGCCCGTGATATCTGACTTTAGGTTAGACCTTCAAGATCTATTTCAGCATTCTGCTGCCTCTGTGCTGGTCCACATCCAGCCAGCACACGCTGAGTCACTGCCAGCTGAGCTGCCACTGTGGCCAGCTGGTTTTGCTCCAGGTCCCCATACCCCAAATTCTCTCACGCCAAATGCTTTTGAAAGCGGCATGCAGATGGCCCTGGTAAAACTGCCTAAGAGGTTCACTACTTAAGGGAGCCTCTTCCAGATTTAACATTCGATCCTTAGTTTGGATTCAAGTCAGATAAGCTGGATTTTCCATCATTCATTAACAAAGTGCTGAGGCAATGGGAAACAGGTGTGAAATAAAATGACAAATTCTGCTGTGAGAAAAGTTCATTTGCCTATCTCACTACAGGTTATCTTATTAACGTTAGAAGACTATGTACTGTATAATCAAAAATGTATGTAATCTTTAATGCCTATAGCTATGCCTTGAATTGTAACTAACCATTAGAAGCAGCTAGTCTTGTATTACTAGGCTCACTGAAACACTTGAAACTCATTCTTTCAGGAAACAATTGTAGATTAGTGAACAGGTCCTGTCTCCCATGGTCCTGTCACCATGGCTCACTGACCTTGTGATTGTCTAAGCAAGGTTCCTATTTAAGCATTGATAATGTTTGAGCCCATATTATTCTCTTATAAGGTTTATGTAGTCTGATATATTGTCAACTGATTACAATCTTTTGTCCAAAGTTTCTAAAGAAGTTGTAAGTGTCTGACTTACTCAGTAATAACATGTTATTCAACTTTAAAATTATCTGTTAAACCTGCATGTTGTTGTTGTTGTTGACAAAAGAACACACTGCTGTCAAGTCAATTCCAACTCATAGTGACCCTATAGGTCAGAGTAGAACTGCCCCATGGAGTTCCCAAGGAGTGCCTGGTGGATTTGAACTGCTGACCTTTGGTTCACAGATGGAGTACTTCGCCACAATACCACCCGAGTTGCCTTGTTGTTGTTAGCTGTCATCATGTTCAGATTCCCAGTGACCCTCTGAATAACAGAAGGAAAGCCCGCCCACCCCTGCGCATCCTCACCATCACCCTCACAGTTGAGCTCTTTGTTGCAGCCACTGCGTCAACCCTTGAGGGCTGCCTCTTTTTTCACTGATCCTCTGCTTTACCAAGCATGATGTCCTCCTGTAGGGACTGGGCCCTCCTGATAACATGTCCAAAGTATTTGACACATAGTCTCCCATCCTTGCTTCTAAGGAGCATTCTGGTTGTTCTTCCAGGACAGATTTTTCATTCTAGCCATCTGTTTATAGTGTTCTGAGTTGTTTGTTTTTGACAAAAAATGACTTTCTATTACATTTTTAATGAATCCTTGTGTTTCATTTTATGCTTCTCTAGGCCGATTGTGATAGAATCACAAAATCACAGACCTCTTAATTGTTAGACTTAAAGCATGGAGACCAGAGAAGCAGGGTGATTTCCGAAGAGTAAAACACCTAATAAATGTCAGCATTGCTCTGACTGGAGCCCGTATCCCCTGATTCCTAGTCCAGGATACCTTCTTTTCATTAATCCAGGATTCCCTCACCAATATACACAGCATTATTCATTTAAATGTTATTATTTTTGTTAGTTGTTATTGAGTTGGATGTGACTAATGGTGACCCTATGAACAACAGAATACAGCATCTATCACTCCTGTACCATCTTCTTCATTCTTTGTATGTTTGAGTCCATTGTATGTTTTGAGTGGCTTCCAACCTAAGGGGATCATCTTCTAACACTGACTTTTGTGATCCATAGGGTTTGGATTTCAGAATTAGATCTTTCTGGTCCATCTTAGTCTGGAACTTCCACTGAAACCTGTCCAACATGGCTTTTGCTTGCTGGTACTTGAAGTATCAATGGTGACCTTCCAGCATCCTGGCAACACACAAACCATCACAATACACAAACTAACAGTAGAGTGCTAAGCACCCATTGTAAGATATGATGTCCAGACTTAACAAGAAACATACAAAAGTATAGCTTTATTTGTAGATTCTTTTAGGAGCCCTAAGGGTGCAATGATCTATAGGGTTACTGTGAGTCAGAACCAACTCAATGGCACCTAACAACAACAACAATGGTGCAGCGGCTAATGCTCAGTTGTTAACTGAAAGATCAGTGGTTCCCACCCACCCATATCTCCTTGGCAGGAGAAACCTGGTGATCCGTTCCTGTGAAGATTATAGCCTTGGAAACCCTGTGGGGCAGTTCTACTCTGTCATATAGTGTTTCAGTGAATCGGAGTTGACTTGATAGCACACAAGAATGACCAGAATTATTAGGTCAGGTAAGTTTTTAAATACAATTGTTTAAAGTTTTCTAAAGTAGTTACATACTTCTCTTAATTTTCTTTATATCATTGTTTATTATGTTTTGCTGTGTCTAATTTTGTTATTTGTGCTGTCTCTCTGTATAAACTGTCTTTCAAAGAAACCTTGGTGGCATAGTGGTTAATTGGTACATCTGTTAACCAAAGATCCCCCATTTGGATCCATCAGCCACTTTGGAAATCTGGTATGGCAGTTTTACTCTGTCCTACAGAGTTGGTGTGAGGCAGAATTGACTTGATGGAAATGGCTTTTTTGGAATTGTTTTTCAAAGAACAACTCTTATTTTTTATGCTGCAATTTATTTCTATGTCTATCTTAATTTTGTCCATTTTTCTTTGGTTTGTTATCATTTTACCTTTCCAGGCTTTTGCTTTGAATGCTTTATTCATCTATTTTTACTTTTTAGTTTTAAATAAATAAGACAGAGAGCACCCAGAATAAGCAGTAGAAGAATTAAGAAGGTTAGAGAAGAGCATATAACAAATTTAAAACACTGTGAGAATCCAGAGATAACAAACAGAAACACAAAATTGACTATAAAATTTCAAAATTAGACAAGTCAGTATAAAGTCATAGGAGCAGAAATGATGCAATGAAATCCAGAGTTAGTGCAACTGAATACAAAGCACTTGACACCAACATTCTCGAGGAAATATCAGATAGAAGAATTTTTTTAATGAAGAAACTTTAAGAAGTATGGGTATGCATCTGTATCAAGAAGAATAATCTGTAAGTGATTAGAATACAGAACAGGGAGAGATAACAGAAAATACAGATGAATTATTGAAGATTTTTTGGCAGAAAACTTCCTTGACATCATGAAAGATGAGAAGATATCTTTTGAAGATGCTCATTGAAACCCAGGCAAGACATATACCAAAATAAAGTGACTAAGATATATTATAATCAAATTACCAAAACCAAATATAAAGAGAGAAATTTAAGAGTGGTTGGAAGGGGCAGGGCCAAGATGGCAGACTAGACACATGTCTCCTCAATTCCCTCTGAAAACTAAGGCCTGAAACAATAACTGAATGGAGCACTGTGGATATCTGGAGAGCCCTAGGAACTGGTATAGGGTTGTCAGATTTGACTAGGCACTACAGATTTGAATGAAGTAACTACCTGTCTTGGGGATGAGGCAGTGGCTGCTAAGTCCTGATCCTGCTGACTCATCATTTCAGAGGACTGCAGGTATTGACACCTGCTTTGTTACCCAGAAGGTGGGGACTGGGCATAAGTCAGCAAATATGCTGAACTGCACTGCTTAAGTAAACAGCATGTAGCACAGCAGAGAGACTGTGCATAGTATAGCTGCATATTGAGAGCCTGGCTGCTGACTGAGAGCACCTCTGTACCTCCATCCTGTTTTTTTTGGAGCTGCACTATAGATTCTGCTGTTTCGTGACAGGAAGGGCAGCTCAGCAGGGATGCCATCTCATTTGACTGGGAAGTAGAGTCACCCAGGTGGGACCCTTAGCTTGTGCTGATTCTCAAGTCGAGAAGCAGCCCCTGTCTGGCAAGTACTTCTCCAGCAGCAAAGCTGCATTTGAGACAATTTGCATCTAGATTTACAGGTGGGGCTTGGCAGAGGATGGCAGGAAGGCCCTAACCCATTGCTACTTTGAACCATGTCATAGCATCTGGAGACAGACTACGAGGTGATTTCATTGTCATCTATAAGGCAGGACCTGCCACACTTGAGGGCCTGTTTTCAGCAGCTGTTCGACAGCTCCTTTCTCAACAGTAAAGTACCTTTTTAAAACAAGACCACCTGGAGAACTCACTGCTAAGAGGCCTGCTGGCACCTCCTCCACCCTTCACTGATCAACATCATAGTGTTGGCTGATGGACCCCCACTGACTCCATAAGTAGAGCACTATCTTTGCCAACCAGGAGGGAGAGTATACCACCCCAAAAAGTCCACCTGGTGCCAGTGACTAGAGTACACAAATATGACTGGTGACCAACTGCATTCTTAGAACTACACTTCAGCTCATGCAGAGGTAACACCAGAAAAATCAAACAGCTTCTAGATGACACGCAGATAACAATCAGTTGTTAACCATTTAAAGAAGCTGTCCACCATGGCTCTGGAAAACTCCCAAAATAAAGAATTAAAAAACTTCCCAGATGAAGAAGCTTTTCTGAAACTAAGTACAGAAGAATTATATACAGAGCCCTCCCTAGGGATTAAACAAAATGAAAAATTAAGTAAGCTATGTGGACTGATGGAACATCAATGACCTGAAATCCAGCAGATCAATAACAAAATTACAGAATTAACCACTTCAATCCAGAGCCAAAAGAGCAAAACCAAGGAGATGAAATTCAGGCTTAGTGACCTTAAGGATACAGCAACTGACACCAGCATTTATGAGGGGAAATCAGAAAAAAGAAATAAAAGAAAATGAAGAAGCATTAAGAAACATGTAGGATTCTGTTAAGAGGAATAATCTACAATTAATTGGAGTTCCTGAACAGGGAGGGATAGCTGAAAATACAGAGGGCATTGTTGTAGAGTTGCTGACATAAAACTTCCCTGAAATTATGAAAGACGAGACCATAGCTATCCAAGATGCCTATTGAATGCCACAAAAACCAGACCCCAAAAGAAAGACACCAAGACATATTATAATCAAGCTTAATAAAATGAAACATAAATAGAGGCTCACAAAGGCAGTGAGGCTCAAAGCAAAGCTAACATTCAGAGAGAAGCCCTGTAGGCTTTCATTTGACTTCTCAGCAGAAATGATGTTGGCAAGAAAGCAGTGAGATGACACATTCAAAGCCCTGAGGGAAAAAACCTTCCAACCAAGAATTATATATCCTACAAAATTGTCTCTCAAATATGGCAGCAAAATTAAAATATTTGCAGATACACAGAAACTTACAGACTTTGTAAAAACCAAACCAAAACTACAAGAAAATCCTGAAAGAAGCGATTTGCTTAGAAAAACAAAACCATTCAGCGTATACTTAGGGAGGCAATACAGGACACAGCATCCAGGATCCTACTCGTTTAGGGAAGTCATAAAGCTCAATCAAAACTACAACATTAAAAGAAGGGAACCAGTGATCATAATGCGAAAACTATAACATCATCTCACTAAAAAGAGGGATATATTACAGTATTTATAACCATTTCAGATGGAGAGAAACTTAAAAAGATATGCAGGAGTTAAAATCTGGTTTAAATTTATAATACTAAGGAGGATCATAGGGCTAGCTGCAAAGCAAAATAACAATATGACACATCAAAACAAGAAACTTAATGCAAGAGTCTCAACAGACACAAAACCAACACTAAAAAAGATGAAAAGTCAAGTCATAAAGAATGACCCAGAACAGAATATTAACAAAAACATAGAAAACGTCAACACAAAAATAAAGGCATTAAAATGATAGAACTAAACACATCCTATCAATATGAGTCGGATCCGACTCGACGGCACTTGGCTGGCTTGGCATCAATAATTACACTGAATGTAAATAGACTGAACACTCCAATAAAGAGACAGTGAGTGATATCATGGATCAAAAGGCACAGCCTGTCTATACGTTGCTTACAAGAAAGACACCTAAGATTCAAAGGCATGAACAAACTGAAAATCAAAGGATAGAAAAATATATGCCACACCAACATCATAAACGGAAGAGCAGGAGTTGTGTCATGGATTGAATTGTGTCTCCCTCTAAAATGTATGTGTTGATTTGACTTGGCTGGGAATAGCAATATGGTACCATTCCTCCCATGTGTTGTGAATCCTGCCTGTGTGATATTGGTGATGGAGAATGGGTTGCAGTTATGTTAGTGAGGCAGAACTCAAGCTACAAGCTTATGGGATTTAAGGGAGAGAGTGGACAGAGGAAGTTGGGGACCTCATACCATGAAGAAAGCATAATAGCTGAAGACCAACACTTCTCTTTCAGTAATGGACAGATCATCCAGAAACAAGCTCAGTAAAGATTCAAAAGATCTTATTGTGGACAAATAGCCAATTAGATGTTATTCACATACACACAACTTTTTACCCATCAACAGATAAGTGCACCTTCTTCGCCAATGCACCTGAAACATTTTCCAGAATAGACCACGTGTTAGGACATAGGGCTAGTTCCAACAAAATCCAAACCACTGAATTATTGCAAAGGATCTTCCTGGATCATAAAGCCATGAAAGTTGAAATCAGTAGTAGAAAAAACATAGGTAGAAATTTGAACTCATGGAAACAGAGTAACACCTTGTTCAAAAATCCTTGGGTTGTAGAAGAAATCAAGGACAAGTCAAGAAATTTATGGAATCAAATGAGAATGAAAACACTTCCTACCAGAACCTATGTGATACAGCAAAAGCAGTATTCAGAGGTCAATTTATCTCTTTAAATGCACGCACATGGAATGAAGAAAGGACCCAAACCAAAGAATTAACCCTACAGCTTGAACAAGCAGAAAGAGAGCAACAGCAGAACCTCTCAGGCACCAGAAGAAAACATAATAAAGATAAGAGTACAGTTAAACAAATTAGAGAATACAACTGAAAAAAACTGACAAAAGCAAAAGCTGGTTCTTTGAAAAGATCAACAAAATCGGTAAACCACACTGGCTGAACTTACAAAAGAAAAACAGGGAAGTAAACAAGTAACCCAAATAAGAAATGAGATGGGAGATGTCACAACAGATCCAACTGAAATTAAATATATCATAACAGAATACTGTGAAAGACTGTACTCTAACAAATTTGAAAACCTAGAGGAAATAGACAAATTCCTTGATTCATATTACCTACGAAAATTATCACAAGGGGAAGCAGAACAACTTAAAAAATCCATCACAAAGGAAAAGATTGAAAAAGTTGTCATCAAAAAACAAAATGCCAACCAAAAAAAGTCCTAGCTCAGCTGACTTCACTAGAGAATTCTACCAAATTTTTAGAGAAGAGTTAACTCCAATATTACTCAGGCTATTTCACAGCATGGAAAGGGATGGAATATTCCCAGATTCACTCTATGAAGCCAGCATAACTATGACACCAAAGCAGGTATAGATCCCACCACAAAAGAGAATTACAGACCAATATCACTCATGAACCTAGATGCAAAAATCTTCAACAAAATCTCTGCCGATAGAATTCAACAACATATCCAAAAAATAATTCATTATGACCAAGTTGGATTCATATCAGTGATACAAGGCTGGTTCAACATCAGAAAAACAATTAATGTAATCAGCCACATAAATAACACAAAAGATAAGAATCACCTGATTTTTGTCAGTTGATGTAGAAAAGGATTTTGACAAAGTCCAACACCCACTCCTGCTAAGAGCTCCCAGCAAAATAGGAATAGAGGGGAAATTCCTTAATGCAATAAGGGGCATCTATGCAAAGCCAACTGCCTACATCATCGAGAGAGACTGAAAGAATTTCCCTTGAGAATGGGAACTTGACAAGGATGCCCATTCTCACCATTTCTATTCAGCATTGTACCGGAAGTACTAGCCAGATCAATTAGACAAGACAAAGAAATAAAGGGCATCCGTAGTGGCAAAGAGGAAGCAAAAATCTCCTTATTTGCAGATGATGTGACTGTATACGCAAAGAATCCTAAAGAATCCATAAGTAAACTACTGGAACTAATAGAAGAGTTCAGCAAAGTATCAGAATATAAGATAAACATAAGTAAATCAGTAGGATTCCTTTATACACAACAAAGAGATTATCAAAGAAGAAATCACCAAATCAATACCATTTACTATAGCCCCCAAGAAGATAAAATACCTAGGAACAAATCTAACTAGAGAAATAAGAGACCTATACAAAGAACTACAAGACCTTACTGCAAGAAAACAGACAATACTTACATAAATGGAGAAACCTGTTCACAGATAGGAAGACTTAATATTATGAAAAGGGCTATTTTATCCAAAGTGATCTACATATACAATGCAATCTCAATACAAATTTCAGTGTCATTTTTTAATCACCAACTGTATTTGGAAAGGGAAAATATCCACACAAGCAAAGTACTACTGAAGAAAAGGAACACAGTGCGAGGCCTCACACTACCTGACCTTAGAAACTTCTACACTGCCACAGTAGTCAAAACAACATGGTACTGGTACAAAAAGAGACATATAGACCAATGGTACAGAGTTGAGGCCCCAGAGATACCACCATCCTCTGATGAACAGTTAATATTTGACAAAAACCCTAAGATTATAAACTGGGGTAAAAACAACTTAACAAATGGTGTTGGCAAAATTGGATATCCATCTGCAAAAAACTGAAACAGGACCCATATCTCACATCTTACACAAAAACTAAGTCAAAGTTGACCAAAGACCTAAAAGTCAAACCTAAAATTATGAAGATCCTGCAAGCAAAAATAGGGTAGACAATGGAAGTTCTAATACACAGCTTAGACAGACTTCAAAATTTGACAAAGCATAATCAAGAGAAGAGAAAACAGATAAATGTGAACTACCAAGAATCAACCACTGTTGCTCATCCAAAGACTTTAAAAAAAGAGTTAAAAGACCACCTGCACAATGGGAAGAAATATTTGGCAACTACATGTCGTGCTGACATTTGATCTCCATAACTTATAAGGTACTGCAAAATAGCAACACAAAAGGTAAATAGCCCAATTAAGCGATGAACAAAGGAGAGAGGCAGACAGTTCACAAAAGTGGACACCCAGGCAGCCAAAAGACACATGAGGAAATGCTCACAACCATTAGTTACCAGAAACTAAATCAAAACTACAGTGAGATACCATCTCTCCCTAACACGTTTCGCCATAATCCAAAAACACAAAACAACAAATGCTGGTGAGGCTGTGAAGAGATTGGAGCTCTCCTGCACTGTTGGTTGGGATTGCAAAATGGTACAGCCTCTTTAGAAAGCAACTTGGCACTTCCTTAAAAAGCTGGAAATTGATATACCATTTAATTCAGTCATGCCACTGCTTGGAATTTATCCTACAGAAACAAATGCTGTCACATGAATGGGCACATACACACGAACGGTTATCACAGCACAGCTGACAATAGCAAAAAGATAGAATCAACCTAGATGCCCATCAACAGATGAATAGATAAAGAAACTATGGTGTATATACTCGTTGGAACACTATGCAATGATAAAGAACAATGATGATTTTAGGAAGCATCTCATAACCTCGTTTCAGGTGGAAGATACTATGCTGAGTGAAATCAGTCAACAGTAAAAGGATAAATATTGTATGAGACCGCTGTTGTAAGGACTAAAAAATAGACTCATGTACAGAAGAAAAGACTCTTTCACAGCTACAAGTGTGGGGAGGGAGGGCAAGGGTTACTCATAGACCTGATAGTTGATAAAAATGTGGTTGGGTAAGAGCAGTGGCAGCACACACTAGAAAGTAGATAACTGTACTTCACCAAAAACTGAAAGCTCTTTTAATCTCAACCCAATATTGCAAGGATAAAGTAGCAGGATCAGGGCCTCGGGACCATGCTCTTGGGGGACACTGAGGTCAACTGGCATAACTAGCCTATTGCTAAGAGAGTCTTCTGCAACCCATATTGGTGAGTGTTGTCTGGGTCTTAAAAGCTAGCATGCTGCCATCTGAGGTACACTAAATGGTCCTAACTCATCTGGAACAGATGATCACCAAGAACAACAAAGACATGAGGGAAAAAGAACCCAGGAGACAGAAGGACCCATGTGAATGGGAGACTGTATAAACATGTGACCAGAAGAACCAGGTGGTACACAGCCACCACCAAAGACAGCCATGGTGGGTCATACAATGTTGAGTTCCTGTGGCAATATGAGAAAAGGAGGGATGTATCTCAAGAACTCTACTAAAAGACCACAATTGATGGTCTGACAGCCCAGGGGTCCCCTGGGAGCATGGTACCTACATCTGCTGCTACCCCTGTCTAGAAAATACTACTGAGGTCAACTTTTCAGACAAAAATGGACTAGACTTGGGGAACACAATGTGACCACATGGTGTGTGTGCTTTATCGTTCTGTGCATTTATAGGATGCTGTCCTACTGGTCTCTTTACAGATAGGAGAGAAGAGGGCTGACAGGAGGGGACAGAAGCTTGTTAAGAGGATATGACAAGTATAAAATGAAAAAGAGAAGAGTGCTGTCATGGGAAAAGGAGAGCAAAAGGAACTGCAGATAGGCCAGCCAAGGCAGGCATGCACAATTGATTTGGATTTTATACTTCCACTTAATCACAATTTAAAAAAAAAAAAAAGTGGCTGGTGGTAAAGAAAAAGTCACCTACAAGGGAAATGCTACAAGGCTAAGCTTGTACTGCTCAACAAAAACAATGTAGGCAAGAAGGCGATGGGATGACATATATAAAGGCTTGAAAGATAAAAATTGTCAGGCAAGAATTATAATTTTGGCAAAACTGTCTCTCAAATGTGATAGCAAAATCAGGACATTTCCAGATAAAAAGAAGTTTAAGTAACTTGCAAAAACAAATCAAAATTATAAGAAATACTAAAGGACATTCTTTGGTTAGACAAAACACCTAAATCAGATAAAAACAAACAAACAAAACCCCCCAAAACTATAATGCAAGACAGAGCAACCAGATATCAACCTAGGTAAGGAAATCACACAAATACATTGAAAGCTAAAACACTGAAAATAAGGACCCAGATACATTGTTACGTCAGGTAAGGAAATCACACAAATACATTAAAAGCTAAAACACTGAAAATAAGGACCCAGATACATTGTTACGTCAGGTAAGGAAATCACACAAATACATTAAAAGCTAAAACACTGAAAATAAGGACCCAGATACATTGTTACGTAAAATATGACAACATTAAAACAAAAAAGAGGGACTAAGAAACATAGTCATAGATCTTACAAATGGAACAGAAGTCAAGGTGATACAAAGAAACAAAAGGCTGGTTTAAGTTCAGGAAAAAGGGGGTAAATATTAAGGTAACCACACCTTACACATCAAAATAAAGACATGAAGACTCAGTAAATACAAAATCAACAACAATGAAAAAGATGAGAAGAAAAATGACTCAGCGCAAAAAATTAAGTAAGATAAAAGAACTGACAACAACACACACAGAAAAGTAAAACTTGACAGCACTAAATTCATTCCTATCAATAATTACATTGAACATAAGTGGACTAAATGTATCAGTAATGAGACAAAGAGGGACAGAAGACATTTAAAAAAAATCATCCATCTATATGCTACATACAAGAGGTACACCTTAGACTTAAAGAACAAACTCAAACTCAAAGTACGGGAAAAATATATCAAACAAACAACATTCAAAAAAGAGCAGGAATGGAAATATTAATTTCTGACAAAATAGACTTTAAAGTAAAATCCACCGCAAAGGGTAAGGAAGGACACTACAGAAAGATTAAAAGATCAATACACCAGGAGGACATAACTATATGAAATATTTATGCACTTAAAATACATAAAACAAATTCTGAGAGCAATGAAAAGAGAGACAGAAGCTCCAAGGTGATAGTAGGAAACTTCAACACATCATTTTTTCTGAAGGACAGAACATCCAATCAATACAGACACAGAAGATGTGAATGCCTCAGTCCACCAACTTGACCTCATAGACGTATACAGAACTTTTTGCACAGGAGTCAAGTACACTTTAATTTGCAACACACGTCGAACATTCACTAAAATTGACTGCATATTAGGTCATAAAGTAAGCCTTAATAGAATTCAAAATACTTGAAATATTACAAAGCATCTTCTATGATCATCTAATCATTAAAGTAGACACCAATAATGGGAAAAAAAAAAAACAAACCAAAAGTATACAAAACAAAGCACAGAATCTCAACAGTTTCCTCAAAAACTACAGGATTACAGAAGAAATTAAGGACGGAATAAGAAAATTCGCAGACTCAAGTGAGAATGATGACATTTTCTGCCAGAACCTTTGGGACACACAAAAAGCAGTACTCACAAGTCAATTTATACCAACAAATACACACATCCAAAGACAAAAAGTCCCCAATCAAAGCATTTACCCTACAACCTGAACAAATGGAGACAGAGAGCAGCAAAAGAAACCCTCAGGGCCCAAAAGAAAACAAATAATAAAAATTAGAGCAGAATTAAATGAAATAGAAAACAGTAAAAACAACTGTAAGGCTTAATGAGACCAAAAGTAGTTTCTTTGAAAAGAACAAAAAATTGATAAACCATTGGCCAAGCTGAGAAAAGAAAAACAAGACAGGAAGCAAATAAGCTGAATAAAATGAAATGAAAAACTGATATTGAGTTATATACACTATATTAATTAACAAGGAGTCCTACGGCACAGTAGTTATGGTACAGTGGTTAAGCAATCAGCTGCTAACTGAAGGGTCAGGGGTTCAAACCTAGTAGCTGCCCCATAGAAGAAAGAAGTGGCGGCCTGTTTCCGTAACGATTACACCTAGAAAGCTTTTGGGGGCACTTCTACTCTCTCTCACTGAAACTCACAACCAACTGGATGGCAACCAACACCAAATCCATTGCTATTGAGACAATTTTCACTCATGCAAGGGGACAATAAATATATTTTGAGTTACACATATATTTGTATATTTGTGTTTATTTGTGTATTCATACTTCCGTATTTTCAAAATAATTGATTTGTGATCTTGAAACTAACTCACTCAAAAAAAAAAAGAAAGGAAAAACCCAGGTTGATCCAGTCATAGATAAGCAGATTTAGTCCCTTAAACAATTGCAGACCCACTTAGGAATTTTCCCAAACTGAAGACTCCACATTATAAATTGAATTGCGTCCACTTAAAATATGTTGAAGTCCTAACCTGTAAATATGACCCTGTCTGGAAAGAGGAATATTTTGTTATCACTATGTTAATGAGATCACACCCAAGTAAGGTGGTTCCTAAACATAATCCTTTGCAGGTGGTCTTGTTGTTAGATAGATCTTGAATTATTCTTTTTAACACTGAATGCCATGTCATTCCTCTTCAAATCGTCATTCTCAGCACGGTAGGCCATATGATAAACCAAAATCCACTGCCATCAAGTTGGGTCCAACTCATAGCCATCCTAGAGAAGACAGCAGAACTGCCTCATAGAGTTTCCAAGGAGCACCTGGCAGATTTGAACTGCCGACCTTTTGGTGAGCAGGCATACCACTTAACTCACTACACCACCAGGGTTTCCAACCATATGATAGTCCAATTCGAAATGGCCAATACCAGTCAATTTTAGCTCTCTAATGTCAGGCACTCCTTGGAAACTCTATGGTGGCAATTCTACCCTGACTTCTACAGTCAGTTTAAGTCAGACCCAACTTGACAGCAGTGGGTTTGGTTTTGGTTTAATGCCTACGATATTGATTTTTATGGATTTCATACCATTTTTGGTGACATGCAGCTTTCCTAGATCTGTACTGTGTACATTCCACATTCTGATTTTTAGTGGATATTTGCAGCTGTTTTTCTCTCGTTTTGAGTTATGTCACATCCCAAGGTCCCCAAAGCTTAGCTCCATCCACACCCTTAAGATCAATTCTACTTTGCAGAGGTAGCTCTTCCCTAGTTGTGTTCTGAGTGTCTCATCTGAGGGCCTCATCTTCCAGCGCTTTTATCAGAAAATATTCCACTGCTATTCATAAGGTTTTCGCTGGTCCATTTTTTCAGAAGCAGACATCCATATCCTTCTTTCTAGTCTGTCTTAGTTTGCAACTTCCACTGAAACCTGTGCAACAAAGATAGCTTTGCTGGCCTTTAAAATATCTGTGGCAAAGTTTCTAGTATCACAGCAACAAGGAAGCCACCACAATATGATAAAGTGATAACACGTGGCAGCTTGTCTATGAAGTGTCTTACAAAAAGAACAGAACATATAGACACACACTAGGGGAAAGACAGATACCATGTGAGAATCATTTACAGGCAAAGACAGACCAGGAGTTACCAACAGACACCAGAAATCAGGAGAAAGACCCACAGAAGGAATCAGAATGGCTAAGACCCTGATATGGACTTCTAGCTTCCAGAACTGTGTGAAAATAAATTTCTGTTCTGAACAGCCATTTCTTGTGTATTTTTGTTATAGTAGCACCATCAAATTAAGACCTTGCGAAAGAACAAAAATCATTCGGTCTTAGAAAGAGGGCTAGTACAGCTCTCAAGACACGCAAACCGAGTAATTCTATGTGTATCCACCAGGGTTCAGAGCCGTGCAAACTGGAGAAGATCTTTTGAGTTAAAAAGTAGATTTTGCGACTAGAAAGCCAAGAAAGGAGTCGAAAGCACAGATTTAGAGCCTAGTAGCATGAAACCGCAGGAGGTCAGTTAAGTAGGAAATCTGTTTTCTTACTGAATGGGAATTCTACTAAGGAATTGTGAGAGGCTGGCTGGGCAAGTCTGAAATCCGTGAGGCTGAAGGCAGAAAGGAACTCGGGCTGGATTGGAGCGGCCATCCACAGGCAAAAATTCTTCAGCAGAGAAGCCTCAACTCTGCTGTTACGGCTGTCTACTGGACTGTACCAGGCCCTTTGATTATCTAGCATGATCTCCCTTACTTAAAGTCAATTGATTTTGGCCTTCGGTCACACCTACAAAATGCTTAATGTTTGAATGAGTAACTGGGGACTGTGACTTCACCAGAAACCCTGCTGGCTCAGTGGTTAAGAGTCTGGCTGCTAACTAAAAGGCTGGCAGTTAAAATTCACCCAATGCTCCTTGGAAACACTATGGAGTATCGAGGTCATACAGCTGATTAGACCCCGAGTGACCTGATATGGGTTCGGGAGATAGAACTAGCAAGTTCGGTCTCCCGACTGGTAGCTGACTAGGGCCCTCCTCTCCCAAAGCACATGAAGACGCGTCCTTTATAGTAGCAAATGATGGAAAGTTTATTGAGGGAAAGTATGTTCCAAAGAGGGAGCAGGTCAGTTTCTGTGAGTGGAAAAAGACTCTACATAGATTTGGGGATGCTTTTTATGAGCAAAAGCAGGGGGTAATGTCATAGATGGGAGGGGGAGGTAGTAACTTGGCTTCCGACTGGGCCATAGTCATCTTACAACTACCAGGAGGAAATGTTCTATTTGCATCACAGCTGCCAGGGAGAGCTGCTGGTATGTGGCTGATCAGGTTCCCCTGGCAACCTTGTCAATATTGTGTGTTGTATCATGCAAACCACGACCTTTGTTATCCCTAGAAAATGTTAGATTCTAGAGTAAAATATGTTAGTGTGTGGCAGCAGAGATCAAGTTCCCTAGCTAACCTTGACATGGGCAGTTCTACTCTGTTCTGTAGGGTCACTATGAGTCAGAATTGGCTTGATGGCAGTGCATAGATTGGTTGGCTTTGCCAGAGTGGCATATCACAGAACTCATCACAGAATCCTGATCTGTGACTTCACAGAAGAATTTGATGCTACCAGCCTGGCTTTCTCATTCCTTCCTAGATATCTGATTCAGAAGTCACTGCTCCTGTCCCAAACTCTGACCACTCACTGTCCCACTAGGAAGAGATGACCTAGAATGCAGTACAGACTGAAATTCAGTTAATAGACACGGTGCATTGAGACAAACCTAACCAGGCTTTGCATTAATCAGTGAATGTGCAGCCCCTTTCAAGTCAACTCATCAACTAAAGAGCGCAGAGATGGTTTTCCCTCTCTCCCTTGCTCTTCACCGCAAGGACAGCCTTGTGGAGTGTGAAAGAGCTTTCAAAAACGAAAGCGCTTGACATAACTAAAACAGCTGACACAGATTTGCTAGAATTCCATTTTGTCCTCGGCTTCTGCTTGCTTAGAGTGTGTGAACCACAACCACACTATTATCTAAGATAACTTATTCTGCAGCGTTCTGAGGTGACCCACCTAGAACACTGCAGGAAACAGAAGGAACCAGCTCGGCAACATAGAAAACTGTGGATAAGGTTGAGTACCACAGACAACAGAAATTCTTGGTAAATGAGTCTTAGACAGCGTGTTAAATATCAGCCAATCAAACGCACCCCTGTACTCTTTCCAACTCTGTATGAGGTTCTGTAAAATTATACATAAAAGATGTATACTTATACACCCTCTTTGGAATGCCATTCTGAACTCTCATTTTGGTGCTTCCTAATTTGCAAGTCTTTGCCTCTGAATAAAACTCATATTTTACAGAAATTCTTTCATTTTCAATTTTTTTCTATTCTCTAATTCATTTAGCTCTGCTCTAATCTTTATGATCTCTTTTCTTCCAGTGCCCGAGGGGTTCCTCTGTTGTTCTCTTTCTACTTGTTCAAGCTGTAGAGTTAGATCCTTGATTTGGTTTCTTTCTTCCTTCCAGATGTGTGCATTTATGGAGATAAACAGACCTCTGAGCACTGCTTTGGCTGTATCCCATAGGTTCTGGTAGGAAGTGTTTTCGTTCTCATTGGAATCCATGAATTTCTTTAATTGATCCCTGATTTCCTCTATAACCCATGTTTTTTTGAGCAAGATGTTGTTCAGTTTCCAACAGTTCCACTTTCTATCTCTGTTTTTTCTGCTATTGATTTCAACTTTGATAGCTTTATGATCTGAGAAGATGCTTTGCAATAATTCAATGGTATGGATTTTGTTGAGCATTGCATTATGGCCTATCACGTGGTCAATTCTGGAGAATGTTCCATGTGCTCGGGAGAAGAAGGTGTAGTTGTCTGCTGATGGGTGGAAAGTTCTGTATATATCAATGAGGTTTAGTTGGTTAATTGTGTCAATGAGGTCTTCCGTATCTTTACTGAGCTTTTTTCTAGATGATCTGTCTAGTAATGAGAGTGGAGTGTTAAAGTCTCCCACTATTATTCTGGAGTCATCTAACTCTCTTTTGAGCATAGTCAGTGTTTCTTCGACATATTTAGGTGCTCTGACATTAGGTGCATCAGTGTTTAATATAGTTAAGTCTTGCTTGTGTACTGAACCTTTCAGCAGTAAATAGTGTCCATCTTTGTCCACGATGGTGGATTTGACATTAAAGTTGATTTTGTCTGAGATTAGAATGGCCACCCCTGCTCTTCTTTGTTCATTGTTAGCTTGATATATATTCTTCCAACCTTTAATTTTCAGTTTGTTCCTGTCTTTAGGTCTCAAGTGAGTTTCTTGTAGACAACATATGGATGGGTCGTGTCTTTTGATCCAAGATGACACTTGGTGTCTCTTTACTGGAGCGTTCAGTCCATTCACATTCAATGTAATTATTGATAGGTATGTGTTCACTGCTGCCATTGTGATATGTTTATTTTTATGTTGATGTTTTCTCTGTTGTTCTTATTAGTCTGTTCTGAGACACTCTTTTTTGTGAGTTGATTTTTCACCTTTTTCAGAGCTGGTTTTATAGTTGTTGAGACTCGTGTGTTAGATTTCTTGAAATGGTATGATACATCTTTGTTGTGCTTTACAGCTGCCCCTATGAACCCCCTTAATAAACTATTTATAAACCCAATTTTAATTACTACCAGTCTGGTCATCTTCCTCTCCATCTGGAAGGACTATAATGACTGTAGTACATCCCTCTTTTATTATGATGACACCATAGTTTTCATGATGATCACTGGATTGCTTCTTTCCAAATCAAAGCTGTGATTTACTTTGGAGCCTTCCCTAAATGAGTATTGAGTAGTGTGTCGTTCTAAAATATAAAGTTAGTGGTTTCGTTCTTCTAAGCCAAAGCCAAGAACTTCCTTCAGTATTTCTTGTAGTTTGGGTTTGGTTTTTACAAAGTCTCTGAGTTTCTGTTTATCTGGAAATGTCTTAATTTCATTTTCATGTTTGAAAGACAGTTTTGCAGGATATATAATTCTTGGTTGGAAGTTCTTCTCCTTCAAGACTTTGAATGTGTCGTGCCACTGTCTCCGTGCCAGCATGGTTTCTGCTGAGAAATCTGACGAGACCGTACAGGGTTTCCCTCTGAATGTTAGCTTTGCCTTGAGTCTCGCTGCCTTTAAGAGTTACTGCTTATGTTTCATTTTGTTAAGCTTGATTATAATATGTCTTGGAGTCTTTCTTTTGAGATCTATATTGGGTGGCGTACGATATGCATCTGAGATGTCTATATTCTCTTCCTTCATGATTTCTGGGAAGTTTTCTTTCAGCAGCTCAGCAACAATACTCTCTGTGTTCTCAGATGTCTCACCTTGTTCAGAGACTCCAATTAATCGAAGGTTGTTCCTCTTAACAGAGTCCCACATGCTTCTTAATGTTTCTTCGTTTTTCTTGTTTCCTTTTTCTGATTTCTGCTCATAGACACTGGCATCAGTAGCTCTGTCTTCCAAGTCAGAAATTGTTTTTACCATTTGTTCCATTCTGTTTTCTTGGGTTTGCATGGAAACTTCTATGTCTTTGATTTTCTTCTTGATCTGTTGGATTTCAGAGTACTGGTGTTGCATCAGATAGAACAACTTGCTTAATTTTTCATTTTGTTCTGCTGCATTTTGTATAAGGTCTAGAAGGGCCCTGTATATAATCAATTTGTATTCACTTCCTGATGCTTTCATAAAAGTTTCTTCATCTGGAAAACTCCTTGGTTGCTTTGTTTGGGAGCCTTCTGAAGCCATGAGTGATTGCTTGTATGCCATAATTGTCTGTTGCTTTTTGGGTCCCATGTGAGTATATAGAGGCTGGAAGAGGTACTGTGAGGATGGATTGCAAATGTTTCTCTAGGCTGTCTTCAAATGTAAAGCAATAGGTATCTGACTAGTTCACAAGTCAGTTAGGTTTTCAGGTGTAGAGGTCCCTCTTCCCATCTGACAAAGTAAGTGCCACTGTATCCAACCCCAGATGATAACAAACTAGTTCAGAATACAGCACTGCTAGTGCCCTGGTGGCCTCTGCTGACAGGGCCTATACTTATCTAGCACTGCGTAGAGTACTGGTTTTGTGATAGAAAGCGCTCTCTTGTGGGCAGGGTCTGGCTCCCAAGCTAAGAATTAGGTCCAGCTGCGGCCACCGTACCCAAGATGGCGTCCTCCACACAGGCAGCAGACAGAGGGGCTAAAGATGCCCAGAGGCAGCGATTCCTCTGCTTCTGTTGCAGGGCCCCCAGTGTAGGCAGCACTACGCAAAATCACTACTTTTCTGATGGAGAAGCACTGTCCCGTTTGCAGGCACTGGCTCCCAGGCTAAGAACGAGGTCCCGCTAAAATCTCGGTACCAACATGGCGTCCGCACCCTGACCGCGGAGTTCCGCACAAACCCCACTGAGGCAGCTACAAAACGAAAGGCTCAAAGTGTCTAGATTAACAGAGTCCCAAGCCTGGCTCTCAGAACATGGGAGTTTTGCCTGCCTATCCCCCCAGCAGCGTGTCTGAGTCCAGCCACCGGGCAAGGCCCAGCTCCGCCCGCCAGCCGAGACCGAGGAAAAAAAAGTCAAAATGGTGCGTTTACCTTCCGTCCGTGAGAGCCGGGGATAGCCAGGAGCGGGAGTCAGCGAGAGAGAGGAGGTTTTTCGCTGAATGATACAAAGTCCCAATTAACAGCTCTGTGCCGTGTCCTGAGGCTGATTAGGTGCTCAGAAGGCTCTGTTTGATTGTCAATTCAGGTCTTGGTTTCCAGAGGGATAGAAAGAGACGTGTCTTTAGTCCGCCATCTTGACTCCACCCCTTCTTTCATTTTCAATAGTAGCTGACTCCCTGGAGCCTTGGATAACATAGCATTTTTGTTGTTGTCTCGGGAGAGTCAACTGGTGTCCACCCCCACCCAGGTAGGTCTTAAGTGTAGGACTTAGACAAGAGGTTGCTAACTGGTAGCAATGAGCGTGGAGACAGGAGTCAACACCCTAAGGAAGGCAAAGCAGAATGACGCAAAGAGCTGGGTGCTGAATACTGTCACTGATCAGCCAGATGAAGGCCAGCACCTGTCTGCTTCCAGACTTCTGATTACATGAGAGAGATAAACCTCCCACAAATGTAGATCAATTTCTGTGGGGTTTGGGTTATTTGCAGAATAAGAAATTTACTGGTTATCTAAAACTATGCCTGTCACAGTGTCTGTTCTGCCTGCTTCAGTGATTTATCGTGTGAATTAAATGAGGTAATGCATACCTGTCCATTAGTTTGTCCTACTGTTGTGGCTAGCCTGTTCATATGGTTGACACTGCAAGCTAAGCCAAATGCTAGCTAAGCTAAAATGCTAGCAAGTCACCCCTTGGTGGACAGGCTTCAGTGGAACTTCCAGACTAAGACAGACTAGGAAGAGAGGTCTACCTTCATCCTTCCAAAAGCTAGCCAGTGAGTACTTTATGGATCACAGCAGGACCTTGCCTGAAACAATACTAAAAAATGAGCCCTCCATTCTGGAAGGCACTCAAAATACACAGTGGCTACAGGGTTTTACTCTGTTCTACAGAACTGATTAGCTTTCATTCTGTTGTATACAAGGTCACCAAAGTTGGAGCCAAGTGGACAATAACTAAGAGCCCAGTGAACAAGATACTAAGACAAGACATCTTAATATAGTGTCCAGGACAACGTCTTGTACACGAGAGCTATACAAAAAAAAATGTATTTAATTGCACCAAATTATACCACAACATGAGTTAAGCAAGCGGTTTTCTTGTGAGCTTTTGTTTGTCTTTTCCTCATATAAAAGCAAATAAGTACAAAAGTATTTCAAGCCCATGTATCTGTGTTTTTCAACTTAGAAAAATTGATGATCAATTTGATTTTTTTCGGAGAAAAGAAATGCACTATTGAGTTCACAGTTTCTATCTAACTGCAGTGACTTAATAGACAGATGTTGAAAATGAGATTGAGTTGTAGAGATATTCACAGTTAATGTCATGTTACATCTTCAAACTTTAAAGACATGGAAGTTATTTTGAATAGTTAATATGCTGGCTCCATGACATACAGAAGCTAGAAAAAGACTCTCTGACCTTAGAGAACCTTGGAAAGATTCTCAAAGACAATGTCTTTACATGGGCCAGCCTGCATAGACCATCCAGGAAAGATGACTACGTGCCTAGTCTGTCATGCCACCTGTTCCTCATTAATCAGGAAGCCACCTGGAGTGGAGCATGCCCTCTTGAGTTCTGGAAGACACTCCGGGCACCATGACAGCTTTGTTCCTTTGATAGTGAAATTCAAGTGTATTTATTCAAGGTGCAAGAGCAGGTTATGAGCTGTGTCAAGCTGGGAAAGTTGCCTCTGAGTCTCTTTACTGGTTTGCAAAGCACTGTTTAGAATAAAAACTGAATTTTTGCACTTTATCAGTTGTTAAATGCTGGAAACCCTGCCTCTATGGCATTAATGAGGGAGGATGGTCAGCAACTGTGCTGGTGAGGCTGGACTCAATGTGTGAGACTGTACTTTGTCTTGAAGTAGTCTCTTAGGACGTAAAGAATAGGGAAACAAGGAGTAGGATGAAACCTCATACCTCTAGAAAGAAGCAGCGCTAGGAGCAGAGTGTACCTCGCAGTTCAGGGGAAAGCTGACGACAAGGACTTTCCTCCAGAGCTAACAGACAAAGCCTTCCCCTGGAGCTGACATCCTGAATTTGGACTTTTAATGTGCTTTTCACCGAGAAAATCAATTTCTCTTTGTTACAGCCATCCACTTGTGGTACTTCTGTTATAGCAGCAGTAGGTGACTTAGACTGCTATGACAGAGATGCCCTTGGGCTGCCATGGAGTACAGAAGGATCCCTCATTCAGTGGGAGTGGATGACAAAGTTCACAGAGGAAGTTGATATCCGGTAGAACTAGGGATCCTGTGGTAACAGACAATGGGTTTCTCTTTCAACTTGTGTTAGATCCCAGCTCTGCGCTGTCCAGTGTGCTCTGGGCCTTGTTTATCTCTTCAGCCCTTCATCGGACCCCTGCTCCTTTGTGCCCTGTGTTACTCCCGCCTGCCATTCTGATCCTGTCCTGCCCATAGATGATTCTTTCAGCCTACACGCCATTGCAACTACTCTATAGCTTGTGCTCAAGGCCTTGTGATCTTCTTTTGAAAGTTAATCATTGAACAGATCACAACAGAATACCACCCAAGATAGTGCTGGAAGGTGAGCCCCCTGCATGGGAAGGCACTCACAGTACACAGTGGTCACAACAGTGGCATCAAGTGTACCAGTGATCATGAAGATGGTAAGGGAGCAGGACAAGTTTAATTCTGTCGCACATAGGATCACCATGAGTCACAGCCAGCTCCACAGCAGCTAACAACAAGAGCTCTTCCTCTCCCTGGCTCAAACTCCCTGCCATCCTTGCCTGCAAACCTCTGCAAATGTTGTTTCCTCTGCCCTACTCATGATCCCTCCACTAAACCCAGCAGCCCATCCAAGAGTAAGTTTTGGATCAGGAATCTTCCTCAATCTCCATTAAATCTCTGTGGATGCCCTCTCTTGTGTCTCTTTGGCATCCTCATCGGCCCCATCCCCACTTAGTTGCCTCCACCACCACAATGACAGTACTATGGATTCAGGGACCCAGATACATTGCCCAGTCCTGTTTTGTAGGAGGAATGAACTCAGCACATTTTTGTGGAATTTAGTGAGTGGATGGATGAAAAAAAATAACTTTTTGATGATGAATATACAAAAATTGTGTGACTGCTTAAAACACTACACACACAGAACGGCATGTCCTTTATGCTCCATGATTCTTTCTCCAAAAACTACATAACCAGCAATTTATATGCCCTCACTGTCTGTGGTTTAGAATATCATTAGGTGCTTAGACTCCCCAAGTTCCCCGGAGGGCTAGATCTCTAGGGCCACCTTAAGTTTATTGTGCCTGTATCTCAAAAAAGCCTCATGCTCTATCTGGTGTGACATATATACATGGTATCTAAATATTAAGCAGTATTTCTGCGTGGTAGCAATAATGAATATGAAGTAATTACAATGTGATTGCCAACTCCGGTCACTGCTTAGACACTAGGTAGCACGAGCATCCTGGACTTAGCGGGGACGGGACTTTCAGCTGCCCACAGCTTTGCTGGATGTAGACTCTTTCGGAGCGTTCCAGACCAGTGATCAGCCTTCTCACTGGGACTGTCTTAACCTGGTGCATACCCTGCAGTGACCTAAAAAACCTCCCAAATCCTCCAAAGCCTCTAAGTCTAGCAACAAAAAAAACCCTTAACTTATATTTCCAAATAATGCGCCTTTACATATCAGACGGGGAAACAATGAAACTAAGCAAAATGGTTCTGACAAAGCATGCCCATGCATATACGGCCCATGTCTCACGACATTTCTGGAAGTGAATTTCATGCGCTTATCCTTCCATATTAAAGGAATCAGAAGATGGTAAGGACTGAATAAACTAAAATCTATTTTAAGGTAAAAACACAACTTCTTCTGGAAATTTTTATTTGTTGGATTCAAAGACTGATTATCCAAAACTATGCTTCATTTTAGGAAGAAGAAAAACAAACAACATCTGCTCTTTTAGTTTTAGGCTGAAGATTATTTCTCCCTAATTTGTAGTTAGTGTGCTCACTTTCTTTGGTTTCAACGTGACATCCTAGTGCTGCATTCCTAAGAATGATGATGATATGTTATTAGGAAGTTAAATTCTGTAGATTACTTTTGATCTACTAGTAAATGCTTTGGGCTTAAATTTCAGGTAATGTAAACTCAATGCCTACCTTAAGTGAACTTGCCATGCGACCAGAAATAGAAATTGAAGTCAGCAATATGTAAAAAAAAGAAATCAATGTAACATGCTTTTGAAAAGAATGTACCAGGGGATTGCAAAGTTGGGGGAAAAGTGTAGCTCATACATTATTTTTACAAAAACACAGTAAACCTCAAGCCAGGCTGCTGTTATGCTCCCATATTTTCCCAGTTTAGAGACTGATTGTTTGGGAACACTCTAGCACCCTCCACTGACCAACTAGACCCTGTCCCACTGGAATGGAAGTGGTGGTTGTCATGTCCACCAGTGTCAGCACGTGCTAGAGCACAGAGAGGTAGGAAGCGTTGGAGTAAGGAGTGTGTTCAGGAGCCCCACGGCGGCCTTGGTTTGAATTCAGTCCCTGCCACTTCCCAATTATGTGAATTTGGACAACTAATTTCATTGATCCTGCTTCTTCATCTGAAAAATTGGGGTAATGTTAAATCTTCCATCATAAGATGTCTGTGCACATTAAATAGATTAATGAATATAAAATACTTAGAAAAGTACCTAAAACACAAGAAACACTCAATGTTATATTACTAGCTGCCGTTGAGTCAACCCCCACCTCGTGGCCACCTCACGTGTAATGGGATTAGGTTGTTCATTAGCTCAATTTTGGAAGTAGATTGCCAGGCCTTTCTTCCTGGTCGTTCTCAGTCTGGAAGCTCCACTGAAACTGGTTCAGCACCACTGCAAATATCAGCCAACACTGACAGGTGCGTAGTGGCTGTGCACAAGGCTCATTGGCCAGGAATTGAACCTGGGTCTTCTGCACAGAAGGTGAGAATTGCACCACTGAACCACTACTGTCCTTCTAGATACTCAGGAGTTAGCTGTTATCAACCCCATCATTATTCAGTTACTAGAGACTATTAGTTTCAACTGACAGAAAACTAACTCAAACTAGTTTAGGCAAAAAAGAACACATTTTGGCTTTAGAGGTTACTAGAACCAGGGGTGGAAATACCGTAAGAATCTGTCTTTTCTCTCTTTAGTCACTTGATTCTATTTTACCCATGACAGGGAGGTCAGCCCCATGCTCACGTGAGGCTCCCACGTGAGAGGACTTGCAGTGAGCTCTGTGATTGGCACGGCGTTAGCAGACTGCCTAGCTTTTCACCAATCACCGTGGATACTCAGCCTCAAACCTTAATGAAAGCAATCTGCAGAAGAAGGAGCGGCAGCATCCTTCTGAGCAGATAAAACAAGAGCATCAATTGTCACTTTTATCACTATCCTGTATTATTTTTGTAAAATTCAACCTCTTACCTTAAGGAAAGTACTCCTCATTCATTCGTTCTTTCATTTCTTCAGGCAACAAGCAGATCGACTAGGTGCCAGGCACTGTGCTAGGAAGTAGAGTCGTGGGGATGAATGAGGCATAACCACTTCAGATTTTGAATTTTCTTTTCTCCTTAGAGTATACCATTCAGCTAAAATAAATTCACTCACTACTAAGAAGAAATGACTTCCCTCTCCTTGCAAATCTGGGGCCTGGCCTGCTGCCCTGTGAACCACAGGGAAAGCAGTGGGTGTTCTGCAGAAGCCCCTTGTCAAGAAAAAGGCACATTCTGCCAACCCAGGAGCAGCTGCTTCAGGTCACAGGGTGACCTATTTCCACGAATCCTATGAATGATGATCACCATGAATGAATGTTTGGAATGTGGATGAGACTGGCTTTTTCAAACACAGAGCCCACATCGGTGACACTTGAGCAGCTGCAGGATTATCTGGAGGCTGGAAGGAAAGCTCTGTGAAGGCCGTGCTGTTCCTTCTCCCAAGCTGCCCAGATGACCCCACTCCCCTGATGACCTCCTGTGCCTTCTCGCTCCCCACCTCCATCCCCACCAGTCTGCTCTCCATTCACTGAGCCCCCTAACAAGCTGGTGGCGTTCCTCAGTGGAGACAACAGCTAAGAGCTGGGCTACCAACTCAAAAGCTGGTGATTGGAACCCACCCAAAGATACCCGGGAAGAAAATCTTGGCAATTGCTTCCAAAAGGTCAATCCACTTCACCGAAACTGACCTGCTCTTTGTGGTGTTCAGCAAACTTTTACCGAGGCCCCACCTACTGCCACAACTTGTATGGGGTCCTGGGGATGCACAGAGAAACAGGAATGGTGACTACCTCAGAAGAGTACACAGCTTCGTGAGGAGACTGACGGATGCACCCTGCAACAGTGTACCCAGGGCTGGGGGGTGCCACCAGGAGGGAGGGAAGAGCTCGCTTGCAGGGACTCAAGTGTCAAGGCCGGAGTTTCCAGGGCTCTCAAGAAAGACTTTTAGGCATCAGAGATATTACTCTCAAGTTGCTTCACTTTTAAAAATTAATACTTGTTTTATTAGGGTTACACATCTTAAAACAAACTTTTCCTTTAGCTCTTAATCCAACTTAAAATCATATTATTTTCCCAAATTAATGCTATGACTCTAGCATATTTTGACATTCTCCCTGAAGGGAACTTTTACAACTTCTTACAAAATTGCCACAAGTAGTTCAAATTTTTTATACATATTCAACTTTCCTTTTTAGTGCGACAATAGGCACAACCTTCTTGTACTTAAACAACTCTTCCAAGTTGTAACACTGTAATGTAATTATAATTTTAATGTTGCTTATGAACATTAAATGCTAAAGGATAAGTTGTAATGTTATACGTGTCATCATTCTTAAGGTATCTTGCATGTGTGTCATTTTAGGAAGACCTCAGAATACAACAGAAAACAAAATCAGTTGCCCAATAACATATTTTGAATTAGAATCACGATGCTAATCTGTTACTCCAATGTGCCAGTTTTTTACAAATATTGCAAATATTTAAAACATCAAACACGCACAATTTATTTCTCAGCACTAAATTACAACTACCACAAGATTGATCAGTGTAATCCCCTTAACTATTTCTATATTTAATACACAATCTCCCCAGTGTTAAAAGATGCTTACCCACTAAGAAGAAAAACGAGACTATTTTTCTGTGACCCTGACAGCTGAGGTCCTTTATAGGACTCTAGATCTCATTGAGAGGTATCTTCATAGAGCCCACACCCTTGGGCCTGCATTTGACTTGCCTCCATGCCAAATTCTTTTAATAGCTCATGAAAGGGCTAGAACTCCGAATCAATGCGATGGCTAATCTTCTGAGTCAACTAGGCTATGATTGCTAGTAGTTAAGCTGAACACCAGACCAGCTGGTGTTTCTTAATGCAATGGATACGATGCCATGTGGTGCCATGTAACCACCTTTATCCTGCAATGTAACATAGTTGAAAAGGGAGTTCCCTTATGCTGTGGTCAGACCCCAGACTGTGAACAGGTATTTTGGCAGAGATTGCTCTACCTCAGTTTACCCTGGAATCTTCCCATCACTTGATCTTGGGACATAAGCCTGTAGGAGTCATGGTTTGCCTCCTGACCTGACCAGCTCCCCACAGTCCTATGAGCCAGCAGAAGTCTCCAGCTTGTTGTCTCACCCACAGATTTTGGATTTGCCAGGGCCCTCCAACTGAGTAGGCCAATTCCTTGAAGTAAATCCTTCTCTCTCCCTTTACATATACGTATGTGTATGTGTACATGTATGTGTATGTAATATATACACTGATACATATTTTTTAAAAACTCACTGTTGAGTTGATCCCAACTCATATGTACACATATACATACATATATGCAAGTGTCCATGTATGTGTGTATATCTGATACACACACACATCCCACTGGTTATGTTTTTACTAGAGAACCGTAGAACACATAGGACATCTGCCATAGCACATCTGCCACATCTCCTAATTAAATTGTATGTTTAAAATCTTAATCAGTGAAAAATATACTTTTTTCTTGTTTAATTGTGCTTTAGGGGAAGTTTACAGAACAAATGTGTTTTTTACTGAGAACGTATACCCAAGTTGTGTTGCAGTGCCAGCTGCCATCCCCCATTGTGCCACCACTCTCCCCCTTCCCTTCACATCCCTGATTTCCTGGTTCCATTTCTCCAGTTTTTCTGTTCTTTCCCAGCCTTTGTCTTTGTTTTTGAGTGAATGCTATCTATGAAGGACATACTTTCTACAGTCTGAGAACTGCTGAGAAGGTGCCGTGGAGAAGGAGGTGTGTGGGGCCAGTTTGGTGGACCCCCTCACACCACACTTGCAGCATCTGTGCCTTCTTGCTTCCTGCTAGCTGGCCTGGGCAGTTCTGTGATGGGCCCAATTGTATACCAGAGCCTGGCATGCCATCTCTTCCCAATCCTGCACCAGTGACCTGATGTTGGTAGCTTGAAACTGGGCATGGTGAGAGTGTTTACACTCTAAAAATTGCCACATACTACAAACCTGGGTTTTCATAAGGTTTGTTGCTAACTATGAAGTGATAAACTGAGTCACATTAGGATATTAGTGACAGGTATTTATAGGAAAGCTGGGAGAGGGGGTTTCTTCGTTGCCATTGTGTCCATTCCAACTCATAGCACCCCCTACAGGACAGAATAGAACTGCCCCAACAGGTTCCCAAAGAGTGGCTGGTGGATTCAAACTGCTGACCTTTTGATTAGCAGACACACTCTTAACCACTGTGCCACCAGGGCTCCAGGATGGTGGTGACATAGTAATGATCTAAAAATAAAAAAAAAATAATAATGTTACCATTTGGGGACCTTCTCTAGTTGTCTTGATAGCTAACTTTCAAAGTATTTCCTCTAATATATTTTTGATAATTGTTGCCATCTATCATAATCTTAAAAAAGACTGCGTGCAGTGGTTACTTAATGTCATATAAATTTCTTCTCAATAATATATAAATATATAAACTACTAGATGTTAGAGACATTCTACCACCAAATGATAATTTCTTCTAGAGCAAATAGAAGGATTAAAAGATATTAAAAATACATGTGACTGAACACTAGTTCCTGGCAGTGAAGTGGTTAAGTGCTGTGGCTGCTAACCAAAAGGTCGGCAGTTCAAATCCAACAGGTGCTTCTTGGAAACTCTGTGGGGTAGTTCTACTTACAGTTGCTGTGAGTCAGAACCGATTCTGCTGCAGCATGTTTTCTTTCTTCATTTTTTTCATGCAAATGATGAGGCATGTATATTTGTAATATCTCCTTTGTTTATTTTCTTTTAACATTTCCTTGCATGTATTTAAAGTGAAGCTATCTCTTGAAAGTGACTCTTTAAAGACTACAGTGTGTTTGACCCAAGCCATGGTGTTTTCAGTGGTCTGTCGGTGGAGTTACTCTTCTCTTGCAGTGTTGCGAAGTTGTTGAACACGTTTTAGTCAAGCTACCCGACTAAGACAGACTAGAAAGTCCTGACAGCCTGCTCTAGAAAATCAGCACAGGAAACTGCCATAGATCCCAACCATCAGATCTTCCAGTCGCCACGAGTCAGGAACCGACTCCGCAGCAGCTAATGACATTTGGTGCACAGGTAGGGTGGCTCCAAAGACGGTTAGGTCACACAGTTCAGTAACGCCACCCAGGGCCCAGGTCCTTGTCAGGCCAGTTTCCCTCAAGGTTGCCAAATGGCGGTCACGGTTTTGGGCATCACCTGAAGACACAGCAAGGTGTTGAACAAAATCCATCTTCTCCTATGTACTCATTTTAGGAATGAATAAAATACTCTGAAAAGCATTGGTAAGTTTTTTTCTTACGTCTGATTGGCCAGAATTTTGACACACATCCATGCTAACCGACCTCGTGGGAGGAATGGTAGTCCCACATACAGCAGCCACCGCTGAAGGCACCTACCTTGGGAGAAGGGTCTCCAGTCCCGGTAGGCCACTTTTCCCACCAAGTCCTGCCTGAATTACTAGTTCATGAACAAATAGATGATTGTTGATTATTTAAGACCAAAAAATAATAATAATGAAGAAAAAGAGTAAAAATAGCCTATAAACTTAGTGCCTTAAAAAAAGATCCACTTTCCAGAAGGTTCTCAAGGCTTGATTCTTTTCCCTGTTACACCTCTCCTGGCCTCAGAAGTGTTTCCTTCAGCCAGCCCAATGTTTGATAAATGATTGAAATATTTAAAAAATATTGTCAACATTTACAAGTTAAATGATTTCACCTAAATTCCAGATTCTTGGCTTCTTTTACAAACTGGATGGCCCTGAGGACACATGACTCAAATCTCAAATGCTGCCAGTTAACTGATGCTGAGAATCTCCTGCTGCTCCTGCATTGGTTTTCCAGTATCCATCCAGCCTCTTTTTCTCACCTACATTAATTCCTAGAAAGGAATCTAGAAAATAAAGTTACAGTTCAGGCTGAATGGCAGACCATGGTGTGTTTCTGTTATTAAAGGAGGCTTCCATGAGAGAGTACACACCCTGTCTAACCATACTAACAGCTGCCACGATGACAAAATGACAGCCCTTTCTAGGACTATTCACTGTAGCGTCCTGAATTGCCGCTTCTGTCCACAGATTACATGAGCACCTGCCCAGAGCTTTTTCCTTACACAGTTAGTGCCATCTTTTCTGGTTCACAGAATTTGAATTACTGATAGCCTTGTTGAGGAACCAGATATTGCTTGAACTCTTGCCAGTGATTCCCAGCCATTCCCAACCAGTGTAGACAGCCTCCTTACCTCTGAAGGCCTCTATTGTGATTCTTGAGACAGCTTTCTTAAGGGGAGACTCTGATGTCCACATTGTTGCTGGTGTCAACTGCTGTTGAGGTCCCACTGACTCATGGCGACTCTCTGCACAATGGGACAAAACTCTGTCTGGTCCTGCAGCATCTCCACAACTGTTTTGATGCATAAAGTTTTCATTGGTTGATTTATGGAAGTACGTTACCAAGCCACTCCTCTCTGTACATCTTAGCCTGGAAGCTCTGCTGAAGCCTATTCAGAACCATAGCTATACACCAGCCTCCACTGACAGGCAGGCAGTAGCTGCACATGAAACGCTTTGGCTAAGAACTGATGGAAGGTGACAATTCCACCAAGGAGCCACCAGTGCTTTACGATGCCCAGAGTACCATACCAAAATGATACAACACTTCATAACCTTCAAAATAAAGCCACAGACACAATCTCATTTAATCCTCACAACAGAATGAAGCTGCCATTTATATTTTTGCTTGTTACAAATGAGGAAACAGGCTCAGAGAAATTTCATGGCTTAGCCAAGGTCACTCAACAGTAAGAGATGGCAAGACTTGTTTTTCTGATCCAAATTGCAGCATCGTTTCCATAAAGCCATTGGTCTAGTAAAGGCTACCCTAGGAAATAATAGCAAACGTACCACATTTCTCTTCTACAACACTGCTCTTCATATGCTTGCACACAGGTATTGTGTCCCATGAGTATTTTCTATTTCCAGCTAAACTTTTCTACTACTTCAGTCAAGATGCATTTGACAAGGTCTCCAGACCTTCCTGACTTCCCCTTTGTGGTCTTTCTTCTAAGATGACAAAATTGGTTCTAAACTTCAGATCTGAATACAATACTCCAGATTTGACTAGCACAAAGGAGAAAGGAGCTGTCTTCTCCATCCTTCTAAATATTAAACATTCATGAATTCAGTCTAAGCATACTTTAGCTTTTTTGACTTCCATATCAGTATGTGAGACTATACATAGTGGGGCTCTGGGTTCTGAGGGGCCCTGGGTACCCCCACACTGACACTGCTCCTCTTCACTCTGAGGTCCCAGTTTGGATGATAAATGGTACGGTCTTCTGAACTATAAGAAACATGGTATCAATTGAGTCTGCTCTATGGATACTACAGCTTTTTAGTCTTATCTTCCTTGGGTTAAATTTGAACTCAAGTAAAAAATTTTAATCCTATCCATGATAAATTTTATGTTGTTGGATTCACCTACGTTAGACTGTGTTACTGGCTCCAAAGGGCTCTCACTTGGTGGGCACGGTATCACTCTCCAGCCCCGGGCTTGGTCATGTGACTTGCTTTGTCCAACAGGATGTTAAGAGATGTGTTGAAAACAGCATCTTGGAAAGCCATCCTGTGTGACTGACTTACTTGCTTGTATGTCTGCCATCATCACGAGACAGCCACGTCTAGGTTGGCTACTGGCACCAAGAGAAGGACGAGAGACGCGTAGGTACAGCTGTCCCAGTAAGGTACCTCAGCCAAGCCCAGCTTAGAGCAAGGCCCCCTGTTGAGATTAGCTGACAATAAATGATTGTCATTTTAATCCACTCATACTATGATGGTAAGGCAGGTATCATTGTAATGCACTGATGAAAAGGTGGGTGAAGAAATTTACCTGAAGTCATACTGCTGGGAGTAAAGTCTAGATTTCCACCCAGGAAGCATGACTTTAGTGCCCTCATTCTTAGCCACTTTATTCACTGCCTATTAGTTACTCGCTTACCTCATTGTTTGAGTCATCTAGTGCTGCTCTAACAGAAATACCATGAGTGGACAGCTTTAAAAAGAGAAATGTTTATTCTTAAACAGTCCAGTAGACTACAAGTCCAAATTCAGACCATCTGCTCCCCGGGAAGGCTTTCCCTCTGTTGGCTCTACAAGGAAGTCTTTGTCCAGGGAGCATCTTGGCACAGGAACCTCAGGTCTGAAGGACACGCTCTTCTCCCGGTGCTGCTTTTTTTTGATGGTACGAGGTTCCCAACTCTCTGTTTGTCTCCTTTTCTTTTTATCCCTTGCAGGATAAAAGGAAAAAAAGGTGGTACAGCCACACTGCAGGAAAACTCCCTTTGCAGTGGAGCAGGGAGGTGATCTTAGGAGGGGGATTTACAGTCCCACCGTAATCCTCTCTAACATAATCCACTCTATTAACCACAGGCTGAGATTAGGGTTTACAGCACCACAAAATCATAAAATGGAGAGCAGTCACAGAATACAGGGAATCCTGACCCAGCCAAATTACTACACATATTTGGGGGCGGGGGGGACAAAATTCAATCCACAACACTCAATATGATCACATCATAGATCTTGGCAAACGGTTTGGGGAGAGTTGAGAAACACATTTCTTTAATCTTAGCATGCTATCACTCACCTGAAAGAATCAGCATGAAACAAAATAGAAAGACATGAGATTTGGAGACAATGAGCTAAATGATTTCAATCTGAGCTCTACCACTTACTAAGGACATTCATGACTAGGCAACCCACGTTGTCTCTCTGAATCTCAGTGTTCCTGTCAGAATAACGAAGGTAAACATGCTAACCTAAGGGGCATCTTTAGGGCACAAAGCTCCCAATGCAGCGTAGAGCAGGTTTCCAAGGGTCATCTATAGAAAATGAGGTTGGTTCGGCGTAACTGGTGCCATGGTTTGTGGACGTAAAGCCCTCCCTCCCTTGGCCTGCTGTGCCTTCGTCTGTTTTCATGAAGCTAATTCTTTCTCTGTGCCCTGTGCTTCCCTTTGCTGAGTTTTATTTCAAATGTTCAGTTCATTAGTGGTTTCAAAAAGAGAATGTTATCCTCTTCTGGAGCTAACTGGGTGAAATGAAAAGTCAAATCATTCCTTTCTCTTAAATATAAAAATAGGAAGTTGAAACCAGAAAAAAGAATTTCAAAAATTTTAACTGCAATAGGGCATGGAAAATTCATTTTCCAATTTTAGAACCTACTTAGTCATTTTAACTCTAAATTTAGAATTGAACTCAACCTTGGTGCATGCGGGACAGCAAAACTTTGGCAGATAAGGAAGAGTTGCATTTTGACCATGTGACGTCTGCCAGCTAAATTCACAAACTCATTCTAGAAAAAGTGCTATACACCTTACTGGTGAAGATCACTACACTCACCTTCAAAGTACTCCCCTTGGGAAGCTGTGCACCAATGCCAGTGCCTAGTCCACCCTTCAGAGCAGTTTTGGAACTCTTTCTGGAATGGCCATCAGAGCTGTTGACATATTATACTTCATGATCTGAAAGTCATCAAAATTTCCTTTCAATATTTCCTTTATCTCTGGGTAAAGAAAAAGCCATTGGGGGCTAGATCAGCCTAGTAAGAGGGGTGTTGCAATACACTTATTTGTTTTCTGGCTAAAAACTACCTCACAAACAGCTATACAATTAAGTTTGTGAACTTGCCACTGTGTGCAATGGCCATTCCAGAAAGGCTTCTAAAATTGCTTTGAAGGGTGGACTAGGTGCTGGCATTGGTGAATAGCTTCCCAAGTGGGGTACTTCGAAGGTGACTGCAGTGACATTCAGCAATGAGGTATGTAGCACTTAGAACAATTAAGTTTGTGGACTTAATTGTCAGACCTCACATGTCAGTACAGACAAAGATCTCAATCTTAGGTTTTAGTACCTGAAATTCTAATAATGCAATTATTATTGGACTGGTAGGATATCACTAAACTTTATTTGAAAATTATCGGTTCTCAGCCAAGGGAAACATTTTCAACTGAAAACAGTCTGAATTAGGATTCAAATGCTTGAAATCCATTTTGTTTCAACAGGCTGAGTTAAAGTCAGTTCCTCTACACATTGTTGTTATTGATGTTGGGTCCTGACAAGCCAATTCTGACTCATAGCCACACCAGGTGACAGAGTAGGACTGCCCCATAGGGTTTTCTTGGCTGTAATCTTTATGGAAGCAGATCTCTCTGTCTTTATCCCATTGAGTCCTAGAGTAGGGTTGAACCACAACCCTTTCATTCAGCAGCAAAGGTCAAACCCATTGTGCTCCCGGGGCTCTAGTTTTTATAAATCCCAAAAGAAAAAAAAAAAAAACAACAAAATTCTGTTGGCATTTCTTAGGCATCTAGTGCTGCTGTAACAGAAATGCCATAAGTGTTAACAAAGAGAAACATTTTTATTTTCTGACATCTAGTAGGAAGGAGGTCCAAATTCAGGATGTCAGCTCCAGGGGAAGGCTTTTTCTCTCCTTTAGCTCTGGAGGAAGGTCCTCCTCAACAATCTTCCCCCAGAAGAGGAGCTTCTCCACATAGGAACCCTGGGCCCAAAGGACACACTCTGCTGCCAGTGCTTCTTTGTTGGTGGTATGAAGTCCCCAATTCTCTACTTGCTTCCTTTCCCATCTCTTGTAAGATAAAAAGTGGTGCAGGTTACAGCACAGGGAGACTCCTTTATGTTAGATCAAGAACGTGACGTGAGCAAGGGTGTTGAATCCAACTCTAATCGTCTTTAACCACAGGCAGAGATGATGATTTATAACACACAGGAAATTCACAACACGGACGACAAACCACACAATACTGGGAACCATGGCCTAACCAAGCTGACACATATTGGGGAGGGGGGCGGTCAAAATTCAATCCATGATAGCCATCAAGTTGATTCTGACTCATAGTAACCCTCTAGGACAGGGTAGAGCTGTCCCTCAGGATTTCCAAGGCCATAATCTTTACAGCTAGCCTCCTCTTTCCATTGTAGAGCAGCTAGCTGGCGAGTTCAAGCCACCAACCTGCTGCGTAGCAGGCAGGCTCTCAGCCGCTGGGCCACCAGGGGTTTTCTTAAAGTATTAGATACACTAATTCCAGACCATGTCGGTGACAGCTTTACTCATCAGTGTCTCCCACCAAACTGAGCTCTGAGCACAGACACAAGATTTTATTCCTGATCACTAAAAGTTCAGTGCTTGGCTAGCATTTATTGAACTATTGAGCATCAAATTAGAGAAACTCAAATGTTCTGTATGAGACCACTATTATAAAACAACAACAGCCAGAAAAGATTTACACCTTGGAAAAAAAATGTCTTTGATGGTTACCAGGTCTGGGAGGGTTGGGAGGAAAAACTACCCACAAGGTAGAGACATCTGCTGATGACGATGGGAAGGCAAAGCACAACCCAGGGGTCAGCAGCACAACATGACCCCGGCAAAGAAAAACACTTGGAAGAACAGGAGAATAAAAGGAAACTGGGATGATTACTAGGCTCCCTGGTGACATGTGGTTAAGAGCTCAGCGGCTAACCAAAAGGTCTCCTGTTCAAATGCACCAGCCACTCCTTGGAAACTCTGTGGGCAGTTCTACTCCTCCCCACTATAGAGTCCCTATGAGTTTAAATCAACTTGATGGCGACAGGTTTGAATTTTTGTTGTTGGTATGGTAATTACTATAACATAGACAATCCTGCAACAATAATATTAATAAACCATCCCTTACAAATTGATACATAGTTAGGTAAGTGTACTAAGGAGGTGGGGGAGGGCATAAGGAAGCACAGCCACCTGCAGATACAGGTCTGGTTGTAGGTATTTCTACATACATAATTTGTAAGTGCTGCATGTATATGGATAAAGACATTAGGGCACATAACGGGCACACTTTAACATAACCGAATGTCTCACAGGAAGAAGTTCCTAGGCTCAAAGGTGAAGGGCTATAAACTCACGGTCATCTCTGTCAGCTGGCACGATGTAGTTCATAAAGACAATGTTCTACATCCTACTTCGGTGAGTAGTGCCCGGGGTCTTAAAACCCTGAGAGTGGTCATCTAACTATGGTCTGATACAACTATTGGTGTCTATCTATGTGGAGCAAAGGAGGGTGAAGAAAACCAAGGCCTCAGGGGAAAAATAGTCCAAAGAACTAATGGACCACTTGAATCACAGGTTACACTAGCCCAAGACCAGAAGAACCGGATGTTAACTTCTACCCCTACCGATTGCTCTGATTGGGACCACGAGAGAGGGTCCTGGGCAAAATGAGAGAAAAATGTGGAACAAAAAAATGAAATTCACAAAGAAGATCATGTTTATTGGTCTAACAGAGACTGGAGAACCTCTGAGACTACAGTTCTAGGACACCCTTCTGGTTTGTAACTAAGGTCATTCCCAGAGACCACCTTTCAGCTGCACGACAGACAGAGCCATAAACAGTAACACCGAGAGGAACGTGTTCCTTCCAACAATCTGTTGAACGAGATCAAAAGGATAATGTCTGCCTATGAGCAAAGACAAGAGGGGAGAAAGTTAGAAAATCTGGATGAAAGGAAATGGGAAACTCAGTGCACAAAACGTATCTTTGGAGTGTATCTTTTTGATTTATGTAAGTATTACCACAACAGTACAAGGCAAAATTCGAGAAACACAAAGACTTTTGAATAGAAGTTATTGAACATCCCTTTTCTATTCCAAAAACAAAACTTATTGCCGTCAAGTCGATACCGACTCATAACGACTCTATAGGTCAGAGTAGACCCGCCCCGTGGAGTTTCCGAGGAGCTCCTGGCAGCTTTGAACCGCTGACCATTTGGTTTGCAGCCATAGCACTTAATCACTACGCCGCCAGGGCTTCCTCCTGCTCTACTAAGCGCCTTAAAACTTCATTGCTTTTCCCTTTCCATCTCCTTCTGCTCTTTTCTTCCTCTCCTTTCACTGAAAGAATAGTCTAGCTAAAGGCTCAGAAAGGTCAGAGGAGGTTTAACGAAGAACAGAATACTGACATAATATTAAATATCTCTCCCCCAAACACTAATCGAGTACAAAGTGGTGAAAGGTGAGTCTAGAATGGAAGATCTTGGAAGACATGAACTTGACCATTTCACACAGGTTGCCATCACTGTACCAGGTCAGTGCGATAGAGATGACACCTGAGAAGAACATGGACAGAGCAGGGTCCTCCTAGCCAATGAGGGGACTGTGATTTTTTAAGCCCATCGAGGACATGGAAGAGACAGAAAAACTGAGAATCTACTCCAGACAGGAAGAAACTAATGAGAGAGACGAGTAAGTGGAAAACATGATCCTGATCCCAGACCGGAAAGAAAAAAATACATGGTTGGGACAATTACTGAAATCTGAATGGGGCCCCAGGGTCCAGTGAAACTGAATCGATGCTGACTTCCTGATTAGTTGGTTACACGGAGGTCACAAGGAAACCCTGGTGGCGTAGAGGGTTAAGTGCTATGTCTGCTAACCAGAAGATTGGCAGTTCAAATCTGCCAGGTGCTCCTTGGAAACTCTATGGGGCAGTTCTACTTTGACCTCTAGGGTCATTATGAGTCTGACCCCGCTAGACGGCAGTGGGTTATGGTGGTTACGAAGGGGCCCCGGTGGTGCAGTGGTTAACCAACTGGCTGCCAACCGAAAAGTCAGCCATTCAGACTTACCAACTGCTTCATGGGAGACTGATGTGGCCGTCCTCTGCTCCCATAAAGATTTCAGCCTTGGAAACCCGATGAGGGCGGGTCCAGTCTGTCCTATAGGGTTTCTAGGAGTCGGAATAGACTCCATGGCAAAGGCTCTAGGTAGCAGTTATATAGGAGAGCATCCTAGCTTTACAAAGGGGTACCAAGAAATATGTAGGGTTGATAGGACATCCCATCAGAAAAGCAATGTACATGTGTGCACAGAGAGACACTGATGGAGCAACGCAACAAAGCGACCCTAACTGGGGGCTCCGGAGGGAAGGTGGGGAGATTTCTGTACCCTTCTTGATGCTTTTCTGTAGATTTTGAACTAACTGTTTCAAAAGGTTTAAAAATGATATTCTTTTTCTTTTTACATCTCTTTCTCCCTAGCTAGAATACAAATCTCCTGGAGGCAGAACCTATGTCTTAAGTCTACAGAACCTTTTAGAAGCCAGAGCCAGGGCCCTGACCTGATCAGAACAGAGGAGCGTCTAGGAAGCACGGGACTCAGTCTCCAGCTGTAACGGTCTGAGGAGACCTGGAATATGCAGGCGCTTTACTTATTCCAGAAACCTAGGTGGTGTAGTGGTTAAATGCTGTTGCTGCTAACCAAAAGGTCAGCAGTTTGAATCCACCAGGTGCTCCTTGGGAACTCTGTGGGGCAGTTCTACTCTCTCCTATAGGTTTGCTATGGGTCAGAACTGACTCAATGACAGAGGGTTTGCTTTTGGGTTTTGCTTATTTCATTTAATATTCCACTGCCTGTATACTTATACTGTATGTTTTAACTGTCAACCATCATTGAATTGGCACATGACTCTATGTGCAACAGATGTCATGTGCACAACAGAGCAAAACAATGCTCAGTGCTGGAAGTCAGCCATTTGAATCTACAGGCTGCCCCTTGGAAACCCTAGGGGGTGGCTCTACTCCGTCCTGGGGGGGGGTCACTGTTGGGGAAGAATCAATTTGAAGCCGGTGGGTTTATATATAATAAGCGCTTGATAAATATTCATACATGTGATGTTAAAGAAAAAGAAAGTTCTCTTAACTCTTGCCCTCCTCCTAGTGGTAAAGTTCCTCAAAACACAACGTCTCTGTCTGAGTGGCCATTCTTCTCACAATACAGAGTGTGTCTGCAGTATCTTTTCGTGCAGAAACAATTTAGGCTTTGACTGGAAACCAATCCCAGCTCTCCTTTTTCATTGTCAATATTTTTTATTCTAGGACTTAGATAAGAGACTCAATTTTCACTAATAGTAAATGCTGCATTTATACAAAACCAAAATAACCAAACTATTGTTGTCAAGTTAATTCTGGCTCAGCAATTCTGTAAGACAGAGTAGAACAGCCTCATAGTGTTTTTATGGAGCGCTGTTAGATTCAAACTGCCAACCTTTGGTTGGTAGACATAGCTCTTAATCAGTGTGCCACTAGGGCTCCATGTTCATACAAGTGCATGCATGTATGTGTTCATACAACCCAGAACACAAACCTACCGCCACCAAGTCAATTCCGACTCATAGCTACCCTATAGGTCAGATACAAGGAGTGCCTGGTGGATTTGAGCTGCCGACCTCATGGTTAGCAGACATGGCAGTTAACGACTACGCTGCCAGGGTCTCCATATTCATACAAAGGATTCCAGAAATAGATCTGAAAGCAAGAGGAGACCCAGATTATACTGGATATTGGGAATACACCAGATGCTGGGTACTCTGCATTTATTATTCCATTTAAACTTAGAAACAAACAGGCTTAGAATAGAAAAAACTACAGCTCACAGAGATTAGCTAACTTTTGAAGGACACCACTGTGTAAACAACGTGTCATTTGCAATGAGTTCTGCAAGTTTCCTGATTCTCTAACCACACAGTCCTGTTTCTCCCACCCTGTGATCCTGCCTCTCCCATCATACGTATCATCGTGCTTCTCCCACCACACGTACCATCCTGCCTCTCCCACCACGCACACCATCCTGCTTCTCTCACCATACCACGGCTTCACATCATTAGTGGGCCCACAGTTCCTATGAGCTGACCAATGCTTGATAGTGATACAGGTTGTTAGGTGCTGTCCAGTTTATTCCACCTCTTAGAGACCCTACAGGACAGAGTAGAACTGCCCCATAGGGCTTCCAAGAAGCAGCTGGTGGATTCAAACTGCTGCCTCTTTGGTTAGCAGCTGAGCTCTTAATCACTGCACTACCAGGGCTAGGCATCTATAATTCTGAGGTTTCGAGGCATTCACCTCAGAAAATCTGGCTGGCCCAATGAAAAGGGCATCTTCCATGAGGCATCAGGTGTCAGGCAGGATAGGCAGAATAGCACACCTCATGGGAGTGCCTATCTGAGAACAGGAAGATGTGAACATGCTGAGAAGCCCTTGGAAGGGTCTGAGAAACACTTAATCTCCTCCTAGTCAACTAGTATGGGGACCTGGAATATTAAGTTATTATAACTGACCTCATCATGTCCCTGGGGGATTCCAGTGCTTTGTGCTCAGCCCTGACGGTTTGAACCCACCTAGCAGCTTCTCCGAAGAGAGCCCTAGGGATCTGCCTTCATGAGGACCGTGGTCAAGAAAAGCCCTGTGACACAGGTCTACCATGTAACACAGGGGATTGCCATGAGTCAGAATCCATCAGAAAGCAACAGGATGTTTTGTTTGTTTGTTTCCGGGTGACCTCGCTGGCATTCCCAGGCTGTAAATCCTGCAACCTGTCAGGTATACTACGGACAAACTATCTACATGTCGATTCATTGCTTTCTTGAATAGTCCATTTTTTAATACAAGGAAACCTGTGAGAGACGGAACTCAACAGGACTGCCTTGTTTTTCTAGATCTTGAAACTTTTCTGCTTTTGACAGAATACAGTCTTACATTTTTCTATTGCCATTAGTGGAAAATATCTTAGTTTTCCGTCTCTGACAGGTTTCTTCCTCAGAGACGTTTCAGCTTTTGCAAGTTTTACTGAACAAGTAGTCCCCAACTTACGACGATGAACTTCAGCGCTGGCAACTCTGTTATAAGTCGGCTCTCAGTTGAATATCCTCCCCCGCCTTGAGTTTTCATTATTATTGCCTTTTATTATCCGTGTCTTTATAAACGTGATCTTTGTCTTTGGGGGTTGGCATGAGAATGACAACATCAGCAAATTCAATGCTACATACATTGTATGTATGTAGCATACATTGTATGTATGTAGCAAGTATTACTAATGGTAAGATGTTCCTTGTAACTCAAGTACATAGTAAGTCAGAGACTACATGTTGCTCTTACCTTGCTTCCCCTCCGCGATCGCTGTAAGTCCAGCTTACTCAGCCCGGCCTTGACCTACAAACAGTTCTGTTATTTTCCTTTCAACCACAGGAGGGCGCAGCGGTACCACCGAAAAGAAGCGGTCCACCCAAAGCTGCTGCTGCCGACCTGGTTTCAGGAACCCTCCCGCCTTTGCTGCCCGGTGATTTCTGACTCACAGTAACCTTCGGGACGGAGTAGAGCTGCCCCAGGAGTTTCCGAGGGGTGCCTGGTAGATTCCTATGGCCAGCCTTTTGGTTCTGTAGCTCTTAATCACTACGCTACCGGAGTTTCCTTGGTCTTAGGAAACCAAATCCAACCCGGGGCCGTGGAGTCAGTTCCGACTCAGAGCGACCCTGGAGGTCGGAGTGGAGCTGCCCCACAGTTTCCAGGGAAAGCCTGGAGAATTTGAACTGCTGACCTTCTGGTTAGCAGACGTAGCACTTAACCACGAAACGACTAGGGTTTCTGATTGATTTTGATTGATTTCACTTGTTTTCTGTAACAGGTTGTTCTAATGTGAACAAAATGGAATTGTTAAAAAAAAAAAAAGTCTTTCCAATAATTAATTTATCAAAGGAGAACAGGAGGGCCACAGGAATTGAGGCCTTCAATTGCCTAAGGACTCAGATTGTTGTTGGTGGCCAAGCTTTTCATTCCAGCTTCTCCAAACAGTCTCAACAGATCCCAACCTGGGTCCACTGGGAAGGCGAGAACCGCACCCCAGTCAGAAGGATGCAGGTGTGGAGGTAACAGGAGTTGCCATATAAGCTTAGCACTTCCCATAATTCTTTGAACCCCACTGTGTGTTGTAGCGTTTTACAAAGAAAAAGCCAGCCTTGTTCCTGGACCTGCAGAGCTTGTAATCCAATGGGAAAATTAATTACTACAAAACACAGGAAGAGCAGATCATGGAAACACATGGAACCCAGAAGTGCTTAACGAATTGCAGCTGCAACGTGCCTGCTCGACCATGCCAAGTGCTCAGCCTGAGTGAGTGAGTCCCCCGCGCTGGCTGAGGGCAGCTGGGAAGATTCCACAAAACCTCTTCTAGCTGGCTTTGTCTTCAGAGATGAGTCCCTTACAGTGCTCCATCCACTAGCAGTTAACAAAACATGGCTCTGTTCTCATGTCTGATAAAGGATCCAATTTAAACATATACTAAGAAATCATGGGATCCGGAAAGACGTTCAGTGGAATTGTCCCTTTTAGACAAAATAATATTATAGAACTAGGAGGTGGTGCAAATGAGTAGCACTCAGCTGCTAACAGAAAGACTAAATAAAGGTTCAGTCACCGATGGGTGACACAGAAGACAGCCCTGACCATCTACTTCTGAAAAATCAGCCATGAAAACTCTACAGAACACAGTTCGCCTCTGACCTACATGGGGTCACAGTGAGTTAGAACTGACTCACTAGCACCTGGTTACTGATAAAGAGACAGTATCCCAAGCTGTACCAGCAATCCTTGTAGTAAAGTGCTGAATTTCTGCATCTGCCCATGGTGTCAGTGAACCTGACTTTAAACCCCAAGTCCTTGAAGAACAATCTGACCCTTGAAATTACCTTACATGCCTTCCAGCTCCATGCTCAAAAATACAAACCAAACCTGTTGCTTGTGAGTCCCACTATGGTGACCCTATAGGACACAATTGTCCCATATGGGTTCCAAGGAGTGGTTGGTGGTCTTGAATTGCTGATCTTTTAGTTAGGAACCAAGCTGTTAACCAGTGTACCACCATAGCCCCAGCTTCATGCTAGAGGATTTTAAGGAAACCCACTAGAGAGTCTCAGCACTGACGATTAGGACAAGTACACTTCTAGTGCTATACAGACATACCCTTAGGTTTTATTTATTTTACTATAATTTTGCTATATTTAGTCATAATCATCCTAACTTGGTTGCTGTTGTCTGCAGAATTTTATTAAGTATCTCCCCTGAGATAAGAATACTAATTACCTTTTAAGTGTAATGTAGTAAATAAAAAGATCAAAGAACTCAGACTGAAAGCATGAGAGAAATGTCCTGGTTTTCAAATGCAATCCTGGTTAGGTCTTTGGATATCTGTATCAATACAAATGCTTTATCTATAGTTGACCTCATGAAGAAGCAAGATATTTGTCATTTACTTAAACAGACACTGCTTTTCTCTAGAGGCAGATAATCTAAATCACGGAGCATTCAGCTGGACAGTCAAGGAAAGTTGACATTACAATTTACATAAATTCTGCCTTCTTCCAAAACAAATTTGACATACCTTACAACAGGAATAATAGAAGCGAGTGGAGATGGGAAACAAAGACCGAGAGGAAAGGGTCTAGTAAATACGGTAATGCTGACATTTAACATAGTTTCTGTAACTGAGTATAAAATTTGGCTCTGAGATTCCCAGAGGCCAAGGCAAAAGTGGAAACGAAAGCAATATGTAATACTATTAGAAGACAGGAGGAAAAAATACTGTTTTTTTAAATTATTTCCCAGAAACCAAATCTAAAGTGATGTAAGGATTTTTGTGCACATGGTACTGAGGGACAGCACTCTGGGTGGTACAAAACAGCTAAGTGCTAGGTGGGCCCGGAAGGTTGGAGGCTCATTCCATCCAGAGGCACCTCTGAAAAAGGACTTGGTGATTTACATTAAAAAATTCAGGCACTGACAACCCTGTAGAGCAAAGCTCTACTCTGACACACAGAGGTCCATGTGAGCTGGCCCTCACTTCACAGCAACTAGTTACTGGTTTTATCCTCTGTGAATTTTTGCATAAATTAAAAAAGATGGAAATTGATATTAAAGCATAATTCAGAAAAGCTGATCATGAGAAGGACTAGGTTAACATACACAAACTTCTGAAGAAAACTTTTAAGTCTAGAGAAGGGAGCAAGGGATGGAAAGATGTGAAGTGACAGATGCCTGTCTTACCCGGCGCATCGGTGTGCCGGGGGCCAGGCCTGAATGTCGCAGACAGCTCGTTCTAATACAGATGCAAGAGTGATCATTCAAAACAGGAGTCGGCAAGGATTCACCATCTCCAATTTGAAATGCTGAATTATCTTCATCAGACGTATATCTGGCCCTTGGCAGGCATCCCGTGCACAGTCACCAGGCATGTCCCAGCATGTCAACTGGTAGCCTTGGTGCACAGAAGGAAGCCTCAACTGCACACATGTAATACAGCTTCACTGTACCAAAAAGAATTGGTTGACATCAAACATTTGAAGACTTAGTATATGACCAAGAACCAATGATACTGAAAGAAGTCCAAGCGGAACTAAAGACATTGGTGAAAACTAAGGCTTCGGGAATTAACAGAACACCAGCTGAGACCTTTCAACAAATGGATGCAACTCTGAAAGTGCTCGCTTGTCTATGCCAAGAAAGTTGGAAGACAGCTACCTGAAAGAGATCCCTATCTATGCCCATTTCAAAGAAAGGTGCTGCAATAGAATGTGGAAATTATTGAACAATATCATTAACATCACACGGTAATTAAAAAATGGCTGTAGCAGTGCATCAACAGAGAACTGCCAGAAATTCAAACCAAACTCAGAAGATGATCTGGAATGAGAGATAACATTGCTGATGTCAAATGTATCTTGGCTAAAAGCAGAGAGTACCAGAAAGATGTTTAGCAGTGTTTACTGACTATGCAAAGGCATTTGACTGTGAAAATCATGACAAATTATGGAAAACATTGCAAAGAATGGCAATTCCAGAACACTTAATTGTGCTCACGAGGAACCTGCACGTAGAACAAGCGGTGGTCGCTTGAGCAGAACAAGGGCTACCACGTGATTTAAAATCAGGAAGGGGGTGTGTCAGGGTTGTATATTTTTATCACATCTGTTCAGTTTGTATGCTGAGCAAATAAGCAGTCCAAGAAACTTGACTGTGTAAAGAAGAAGAGGGGATTGGAACTGGAGAAAGTGATTAATAACCTGTGTTAATGGAGATGACACAGCCTTGCTTACTGCAAGTGACGAGGACTTGAAACACTAATGAAGACCAAAACCCACAGCCTCCAGTACAGACTACACCTCAACGTCAAGCAAACAACAATCCTCGTAACTGGACCAATAAGCAACACCGTGGTAAGTGGAGAAATGATGGTCATTGGCCATTTCATTTTACTTGAATCCACATCCCACCCATAGAAGCAGCAGCAAAGAAAACAAAGTCACATTGCATTGAGCAAATCTGCTGCAAAGGACCTCTTTAAAATGCTGAAAAGCAAAGACGACTCTGTGAAGACCAGAGTGCGCCTCACCGAGGCATGTTGTTTTCAGTTGCCTCATCCACATGCAAAAGCTGGATAATGAATTAAGAAGCCCAAAGAAGAACTGATGCCTTTGAAGCCTTTAAATTATGGTGTTGATGAAGAATGTTGACTGTATTATGGGATCCTGGAAGAATAAGCAAAGCTTTCTTGGAAGAAGATGAGCCAGAACGCTCCTTTGAAGTGAGAACAAGACTTCATCTCACATACTTTGGACATGTTATCAGAAGGGACCAGTCCCTGGAGAAGGACATGATGCTTGGTCAAGTGAGGGTCGTGAAAAAGATGAAACCCTCAGTGAGACAGATTGACACAGAGGCCACATAGCAAGGGGCTCAAACATAGAAATTATAGTGAGGACAGCACAGGACCAGGCAGTGTTTTGTTCTGTTGTCTCTGTGAGTTGGAACCAGCTTGATGGCACTAATAACAACAACAACAACAATGCAGGATTGTTTTATGATTTCATTCTTGGATTCAATTTCAAGCAGATGTGAGTTGCTCTCTTTTTGAAGATACAAAAAAAAAACACTGCTGTGGTTTTTGAAATTGAGAACTTGAAAAATATCAGCTGTGTTTGGCTACAGGTTTTGTTTTGTTTTTTCTACCCATCTTCTAAAGCTGTTTTCTTAGCAGCAAAAAAAATCAGTTGAGAAATTTATACACTCACTATCTCCATCCTCCTCCAAAAAATATCCGTGTAAAGTCTCCATGAGCTGTAGGAGAGAAGTTCTTCACAGCTGGATTTCACTTTGAAAAGACAGCCATACTTTATGTTGTTGTTGCTCTTTCTATTAACTTTCACTGCTTATGATAAAAAAAAATTTCTTTCTAAAAAATTTAAAAAATTGTGATTAAGTGAAAGTATACAGTCCAGATCAATTTTGCATGCCCGCCTATCTGCAGCTCCATCTGCCCTCCCCGCTTGATGACAGCACACTCCTTCTTTTCACTCTATACTTCTAGTATCCTCTTAGTGAGCACCTGTCCCCTGCTTTCCACCCTCTTCTCTTCCATCTAGAAACAAACCAATAGAACAGCTTCCTGTAAATGTACAAGCACATAAAGTACATATACCACACGTCACACTGTACACCGGAGTCCAGTCCATTCTTGCCTGAGGAGTTCACCTCAGTACTGGCTTCCATTCAGGGTCAGCAACATGTCTAGAGGCCGTGTTTCCAGGGACCATCCAGGCTGTCAGACCAGCTGTTTTGGTCTTTCAGTAGAGTTCCTGAACTGCACACCTCTTTTTCTCCTGTTGCTGCAAGGACTGTACACTGCATCCCCTATCATGGCTGTATTTGGTGGTGGCTGGGCACCGTCTGGTTCCTCTGGTCCCGTGTTGAGACAGTCTCCCATGCATATGGGTCCTTCTGTCTCCTGGGCTCTTTTTCCCTCATGTCTTTGTTGTTCTCCGTTATTTTTGTTGGCAATTGTAGTAAGTAAATCCGTCACTGATCTTTCAGTTTGTCGTCCCTTGATGGCTTGCCTGTTTCTATGATATTGGAAGTTATGCCACTGGTATTTCAAATGCTAGCACCCATCACTCGTGGTCAATGGCCAGTCTACAGAAAATAGTGTCTATGGTAATTAGTTTTAAATTGCTGAATAATCTCTCACAGCTGGCAGTGGAAGTTGCCAAGGCCAACAGAAACTGCTCATTAGCACCCTCCTCAGACAGCATGTAGGGCACACACCTACCTGCTGTGCCTTAGTTACACTTCTGCAAGTGGACAGTTTTCAGCAGAGCTTCCAGATTATGACAGACTAGGAAGAAAGGCCTGACGATCTACTCTTGAAAATCAGCTGTGATAACCCTATGGATCACAACAGGTGATTTGTTGTCCAATATAGTGCTGGAAGATGAGTCCCCTGGGTGGGAAGGTACTCAAAATAGACGCTGGTCCCCACAATGGTCTCTGCATACCAAGGGTCCTGAAGATGGTGCAGGATTGGACAATATTTCTATTGTACAAGTTCACTGTGAGTCAGAGTTGACTGGACAGCAATAAACAGCAATATGTTAACCAATTTAGACCTGTGTGTTGATTTCTAAAGTGTGTTGATTTCTACTACTGTGTCGAGCTACAAAAAGTGATAGCAATTGTGTCTATTCTGAAGAGTCTCATAGTCTGACTGGAGGGGGACACTAAAATACAAAACACAGAGGACTAGTGTTAGTATGTGTGGTTGTTAAGTGTACCACTCAAAGAAGGAGTGAGAAGCAGCAGAAAAGAGTGATCTAAGGAGAATGCATGGTCTTTACCTACCCCAGTCATCTTCATGCTAAGAGAAATAGAGGCAACCTGGTGGCACAGTGGCTCAGCAAAAGTCAGCAGTTCAAATCCACCAGGCACTACTTGGAGTCCCTATGGGGCAGTTCTACCCCATCCTACAGGGTTGCTATGAGCTAAAGCTGACTTGACAGCAACAGGTTTAAGGGCAATAGAAAGATCAAATTATTTAACTTCTCTTAGCTCTTCTCCAGTCTAGCAAATATTGATCCTGATCTAAATTGACTGCCCAAGTTTCACTATCGCTCTTTTTCTCCTGTTGCCTCTTTTTAAATCTTTGCTCACAATGTCAATGCTGAAGGAAGAACAAGGAAATCTTGCGTGTGAAAGACACTGGGAATGGCACCAATCCAGTGTCAGCTCAGAGCGCATGATCCCACTAATGGATTCCCAAGCACATTGTCACATTCTTCTGCTTTTAATCCTCACTGGCAGCCTTCCATGCAGGCATCATCTTTTGTGCAGAGAACCAGGCACGTTTCTCATCAACTTTAATCCATTTTCAGCCAAGTGTGTAGCCACACAGTCCACAGGCCGCAGGATGAGTTGAGCACCACCGGCAGTGAATTTGTGTAATGGAATCACAGACTAGGTTTGGGCACTCTGTTGATGGGCTGCATCATAGATTTACAACCTACTATATGTGAACCTAAGGAGCCCTGGTTAAAGCACTTGACTACTAACTGAAAGGTCAGTGATTCAAATCCACTGAGCCTCTTTGTAGGAGAAAGATGCAGCAGTCTGCTTACTAAAGATCCACAGCTTTGAAACTATATAGGATGGTTCAGCTCTGTCCAGCAGGGTGGCTATCAACTGGAATTGACATCAGCAGATTTGGTTTGGTTTTTGGTATATGTGAAGCTGTCTGGCAACTGCGAGTGTGTGTCCAAGAACATAAAGCCACATAAACTTTAGCACACTCGCATGTACAACACACGCATACCATACAAGTAATCGAAGTGGGTAGGTATGGTTAGTATGACAGACCAGGAAGAAAAGCCTGGTGATCTACTTCCAAAACTTAGCCAATAGAAATTGTGTGGATCACAAAAGAATATTGTCTGATATGTTCTATTATATTATCTGATAATAGAACACAGGTTTCTGGGTTGTAATGCACTCAAAATTCACAGTGGCCACCGCAATGGACTCAAGTACACCAGTGATTACGAAAACGGCACAGGACCAGGCAGCATCACAATCTGCTGTGTGTTGGGTCATTGCGAGTCCAAGCCAACTCAATGGCAACTAGTAACAATGGCACAGTGATTAACAGGAAAGAACTGTCTTTATAATTATTCTCTTGCTTGACTTCTGCCTCATCAAAAAACTGTAATGATCAACCAAAGAAGAATCCCTAATTATTTCCTAATACAGAGTATTTCAAGTTTCTCAAATCTGTATGATTTCTGTTGGACAGTTCTATTCTGTCCTATAGGGACACAGTGAGTCAAAATCAACTCGATGTCAATGGATTTGGTTGGGTTTTTGCCAAGGAAAGTACAAGAACTTCTAAAATAGCATATGGAAAACCTGGTGGCGTAATGGTTAAGTGCTATACTTGCTAATCAAAAGGACGACAATTTGAATCGGCTGGGTGCTCCTTGGAAACTCTATGCAGCATGTCTACTCTGCCCTATAGGGTCACTATGAGTTGAAGTCAAGATGATGGCAGGATTTTTTTTTTTCCTTAATAGAATATGATGGGAGAGTGGCTACTGCATTCATTAGCCTCCCAATTCTGCTGAGACTCCTGACGACTGAGGAGACAGACTGCCCAGCAGTGGCTCATCGGCAGGTTTAATAGAGAAGACCTTGGATTCGATCACCGAATCTGCTATGGTCTCTGATGTCAGCTCTTCCCAGAGGTTGTAATATGTTTTATTTTATTTCACATATTGCAAACACAAAGAGTCAAGACTGGAAATATCTAGTCTTCATTCATTTAACACAGTTAATGTAAGCACCACCTGTGGCCTTGCTATAGGGAATGGGGATGAGTGACTGATATGGTTTCTTCCCTTTGGGTCACTACTGTTTTACAGAGGACCTCTGGAAGCAGTCAGGAAAGAAGGTCTCAGAGGGGTTAGTCCCGAAACTGAACAGGTCTATAGAAAAATTGGGCAACAGAGTTGGAGGGAGAGAAGGATTTGGGAAGGTAGATATTTCAGAAAAAGTAAATAATTTGAGCAGAAGCACGGGCACAAGAAAACCCATAGCGGGGAATTAGAAAACATTCTATACAACTGCGTATAGGCAGCAAGAAAGGGACTTTGAGACTTCTGGCTGCAGAGGTAATGAGGGGCCAGATCTTATGCCACACAAAGGACTTCTTATGGCACACAAAGGAATTCTGATTTTTTTTTCCTTTTAGGCATAAGGGAGCCATTGAGTGGTTTTTAACAGGCAGCAATGTAATCAGATTTACTCTTTGGAAATCAGAACTCCTGATTAGTTAATGAGCTCAGATTTCTTTTCTTGTATGTTAACCATTGTTTTATTGTTTGGTCTTTAGAGTCTGTTATTGATTGAAATACCAAAGTGACGGGAGTCAAGAGGCTGTGCCACTTACCATTCCAAAGACTCGGTTTTAGCTGCTTTTAGAATAGTGATTATGATATCTGCTTTACTTCATTAGTTTGCTTCAAAGTTTGCTATTGGAATACAGTATTGTATAAATAATTCTATTGATGCAAGATTAAAGTGTGATAAAGGCCTAAAAATTAACCTATGTTGCTGTTGTTACTGATACATTTCTTGGTTCCTCCATTGGTACCATGCAGATTACACACCAGTCAATATTTATAACTGGACTAATTACAAGCAAAATCAGAAAATATCAGAGCTAGCCCAGATTTCATAGATGATTGAGTCTTTCATTCTCCTTTATATCTAAAAATGTTAATACCTGAATTCATATTCAGAGATTCTGAATGAACTCCTCAGGAATGTGGACTGGGCGTTGGTGGGGGAAGGGCAGGTAAATCTCTGCAGGTGATTCTAATGTACAGTAAGGTTTGACACAACTAGTCTTATGTGACTTTACAAGTAAGTTGCTTTAAAACCTTTAGTAATATATAATTCTCATGCTGTATAGACTGCTAAAACATAGAGAAAAGGTTACTGAATTAATTTTATGAAGGAGGAACATCCTTATCATGAAAGATTTTTAAAAAAATCCAAAGAACTGAAAAAAGCAAAACCAAACTCATTGCTGTCAAGTCAATTCCAAATTATAACAACCCTATAGAGAGAGTAGAACTGCCCCAAAGGGTTTCTGAGGAGCGTCTGATGGATTCCAACTGCAGACCTTTGGGTTAGCAGATGTAGCATTTAACCACTATACTATAGAAGGTGGGTATAAAAATCATAAAATATTATTTTGAAGATTTCAACTGTGTATTAAAGGAACTATCCTCTACAGCCACATAGAATTTATTTCAGGAGAACATTAGAAAGTTTGCTATTGGAATACAGTACTGTATAAATCATTCTATTGAATGTTATAAAATGCTACTTAATGGATGTGCACAATAAGCATAAATTCTACCATCACAGAATGCACTTGTTAGTGTGAAACACGAATACTGAATTAACCATGTATCATAAAGGTTATTTTTTTCAATTTAATAAATACTAAAAATGACATTGGATAAATTTCAACACCAAAACTATGAGAATTAGAAATAGTTTTTAGCAAGATACCAAAATGAAATCTATTTCCTACTTCCAAGTGAGCGTTCTGTGAAAATCAGGAAAAAAATGCCTGCTGATATCGTCATGACTTACCTTAAGCTAGAATTTCCGACCAAAGTGAAAAAAAAATAAGATACTAAATATTTGAAGAGAACATGATTTCTTACCCAGATGATTAAAGGCAATCATCTAAAACGATTAAAATTAATTTTTACAAATTTAGTAAAAATGACGTTCTAAAGTATGCTGCCATAAGGCTATGCCTTGAAAACATTATTAAAAACTATTACCATCAAGACACATTCTGACTCATAGCAGCCCCACTGCGTGGAGTGAAACTGCCCCATAGAGTTTCCAAGGAGCACCTGGTGGATTCAAACTGCTGTCCTTGCGGTTAGCAGCTGTAGCACTTAACCACTATGTCACCAGGACACGTTGTGTGAAATTCCAGATGCAAAATGTGAATTACTATACTATCTGACTTCCATGAAATACGTAGAATAGGCAAGTACATTGGGACCCGAGTTGATTAGCAGTTGCCAGGGGCTGAGCGTGGGGAATGGAGGAATTAATGCCTAAGGCGATACTTGGCTTCTGCTTAGGATGATAAAAAACAACTTTTGGAAAATGGATAGCGGTGATTGTTACACAGTATGGTGAATACAATGTTACTGAACAGTACACTCCAAAACGATTAAACTTACTGTGTATTTACCACCATAAAGCTGACATTATAAAGCACTCTCTACATACTTGCTAAATTAATGAAATATACAGAAACAGAAATATTAGTTGTGGTTCCTTCTTATGAGGAAGAGAGCAGTGGTAATATCTTCATTAGCCAAGTGACTCTCAGCTGAGTTAACCCAGATAATTTCCATCAAGGTAACAGTTTTTTAATCTAAAACAATTCTACACTTGAGGTGAAATTGGTGAATTTGTTCTTAAATTATCTTGAGCAGTATTATACCACGCTCTTCTATATTGTAGAGTTCTGGTCACATGGTGTTTGTTAAGGGCTGGGCTGCGAGGTGAAGGGTCAGCAGTTTGAATCACCCTGAAAACCCTACAGGGCAGCTCTATGCTGTCTTATGGGGTTGCTATCAGTCAGAATCAACTTGAGAGCAGTGGGGGTTTGTTTTTTGTTGTTGTTTGGTATTCATTACAGTAGTCTAAAATAGTTCATGTATTTACACCTTTAGAATCTAAACTTCAATCTATTCTAGCTCAAGATGACATACTGAACACATGTATGTGCCACTCATCTCTCCTCAAAACATTGGAAGATCTCCTAAGATCCCAGTGAAATTATAACATAGAAGTAAAAGAGGAACAAACTCATAACAGAGCAAGGAGTACGTAAGCTGATAAGAAATTCTGACAAATTTTCAGAAAATAGGAAGCAGGTGGACATGACAGAAAACAAAGGAAAGAGGACCCCAGAATGTAATTGTTGGGCACACTGCAAGAAATAGCCAATCTGAAGATGCTTGGGCCTAAGAAATTGTATAAATGGAACAGAAGCTAGAAAAAGGCAAACTGAATGAGCATGCATGCAAGCAGCCAAGGCTGTGACATCTCTTCACACTTCTTCCTCTGGCTCTCCAGGGCATCTGGAAAGCCAAAATCACCACTGTTAAAAATAAACAGAAAGGCAGAGCAAGATGGCAGCATTAGTAGTCACATACCCAAACTCCTACGATTATTATAGAAAAAACAAGCACATCTTGGTAAAATTGAGTCTCAGAATTCTGGACATCGGGTAAAGGCAACATACAGACCCCGGGAGATGAGAGGCTCGTAAGACGTTCCCATCTCGCTCTTCTCCCAGACGCAGCATGGCCATCCTGCAGCAGTGGCGACAGTGCAGAGCACAGTAAGGCCTGAAGCTTGCAAACAGCTAAGCCCCAGGAAGACACTGCGGGCAAGAAACCTAAGCACACAGCAAAAGAAGGAGTACCTTGGGGTACCGCAAGACTAGAGCCACTTGGGTCCCGAAGGGAGAAGGGTCTAGACTTTCCGGGTAGCCGGGCCCTGGCAGAGGCACCATGGGCAGAAAAGCCCGAGGACAGAGACCTAAGGAAGTTTGCCTTGGTACACCATCCACCTGGGGTCCTCTGAGTCTGTTTCAGTCATTTAGTCCTGCTATGACAGAGATACCACAAGTGGACTGCTTTAAAAGGAGAAAGGTTACTTTGTCATGGTCCAGTACGCTAAATGTCCAAATTCAGGGTGTCGGCTCCAGGGGAGGGCTTTCTCTGCTGGCTCTGGGGGAGGGCTTTGTCATTCCCCTGGGCCGGAAGCTTCTGAGGCGCAGGGACCCCAGTCCTGTCCAAAGGATGCCTTCAGCTTCTTGCACAACATAGTGGTGGTTTGAGGTCCCCAAATCTCTCTGTTAGCTTCTTTCTTTTATAATCAAGAGGCTACCTCAAGGCAGAAACAACCCTAGTCACTGAGTCCTGCCCCACCAACTTAACTGCAGCCCACCCTCCCATATTAACATCACAGATGCAGTTTTGCAGCATACACAGCATAAGGAATCACAGCCCAGACAGATTTCCACATACTTTTTTTTTAGGAAACACAATTTAATCCATGGCAGGGTCCCAGAAGAGAATGCTGTGTGGGGCACAGTGCAGCTTCTCTTTGTGTACAGCCAGCCCCTGGTGAAAGCAACTAAGAAGTCAGACCCAGGAGAAAGAGTCTCAGAGAGCAGCACCAGCTCGCGTTTCTGAACACTCAGGCCTGGGATAGAGAGATTGTGTGAACATGGTGCAGCTCAAAGCACCTGAGCAGTCAGACCTGGCACAGAAAGACTTTGTGATCACAACACAAACTCAGATTCTCGTAGGTCCTGAGAAGTACACCGAGATGAGTGCAGAGTGAACCGCAGCTTGTGAATGACACGTGGTAAAATGGCAGCAACTGCTGCTCCTGGGTTGGGACTGTGATGCTGCTGTAGCATGGCTGTCGTTCTGGAATGGTGGGGGGGGGGGTCTTCGGCATATCTACAACAGCTATAGAACCTGAATGGGGGTCTAGTGCCAAAATTACAGGGCCAAGGGTACAGGTGGAAATTTACGGTAAGCCGTCCAACTTGACGGCACTTGGCTGGCTATGGGAGACAGCCAGTATTAGGAAACAGGGTGTCGATACTCGCATACCTGGCGGTAAGGGGAGTCTGGAGCCAGAGTAGCATAGTCAACATCCCCAACATTTGAGAGTCAAGGATCACAACAAGTGCTACAAACCACAGAGTTTGGTGCTGAAGTGGCCTCCAACTCAGGGAACCTAGAGGTGAAATGGTGATGGTGATGGTGATGCCCCAGGCAGAGAAAGAAATGGGAAAGGGACAACAGCAGGGATACCCAGATGAAGAGTCTAGAGTTGAAGCAGAGAACTATATAAACTTCAATCATTTAAAATAATAAAGAAGAAGTGCAAACCTTAGAGAAGGGGAAGAATTTAATCACAGATTTTCCACAGTGAAATACCTTGATGTCCCAATTACAACCAACAATTACCAAGTATACAAAGAAGCAGGAAAGAATGGCTCAGGCAAAGGCCCAATAAGGGGTTAGAAACTGTCCTTAAGGAAAAGTGGATAATGGAACCACTAGGTAAAAATTTAAAGTAGCAATATTGAGCATGCTTGAAGAGTTGAAGAAAAACAGGGAAATTTTAAAAAAGATCCCAGGTGAGAGCAGGGGGAAAGTAATTTCAATAAAGAGATAGAAAAGAAAAAAGAATACTGGAATTGAGAAGAATAACTGAAATGGACAATTCTATGGAAAGACTTAGGAGCAGATTTTAATTGATAGAAGAAGAAATCAGTAAATTCAAAGATAAAGCAATTGAGATTGTTCGATCTGAGGAGCAGGAAAATAAAAAGAATAAAGAAAACGGGACAGTCTAAGGAGTCTGAAGAGTACCAAAAAGTGGAACAATACATGCCTTATTGGAGTCTTAGAAGGGTAAGAGTGAGAACATTACAAACAGAATTTTTTGAGAAATAATAGCTGAAAGCTTCCCAAATCTCATGAAAGACAAGAACTTGCACATCCAAGAGACCCAACAAATTCCAAGTAGGATAAACCCGAATAGAGCCACACCAAAGTCTCAAAAACCAAGAGCAAAGAGAAGGTTTCCAGAATAGCATGAGAGAAGCAAAGTACCCCATATAAGCCATCTTCCATATGATTTTCTCTGCAGAAACTACACAGGCAAGAAGGCAGTGGGTGAAGACAACTGTCATCCAAGAATAGTACATGTATTTGAAAAAGCTGTCATTCAAAAATGAGGGAGAAATTAAGCTATCCCCAGGTAAACAAAAACTGAAGGAATTTGATAGCACCGGACCAACCTTGTGAGAAATATTACAGTGTCCCCCAGAAGGAAAAATAAGGATATTGGACAGTAACTTCAGATTGTACCCACAAGGGAAAGAAATACTGTTAAAGAAGTGGCTTGACACATATAAAAGTCAGAGAGAAGGTTGGAAAATACTAAAATTAAAATGCAATTAACAAATAAATTAACATACAGACACAATAAAATAGCTACATTTAAATTATGGCATATGTGAAGTACAAAAGATTTAATTTAATGAAAAGATCAGCATAAAAGGAGGGCAGGACAGAAGTGACATAGGTATAGATTGCATGTTACTTAAGCTGATCGCAGTATAACCCAGGTTGCTATCAATGAAAATCATTAAATGTAATCTTCATGGTAACCACAAAGAAAGTAAATAAAAAAATTACAGAAAGAGGAGAGGCAAAACAGTGCTGTACACATAGACACAAAAAATCAATACACAAAAGAAGTCAGCATTAGAAGGGACAAAGATGGTATGAAACACACACATACAATTAACAAAATGGCAGAACCGAGTTTTTTTTTTTTTAATCAGTAATTAGGGTGAGAGCAAATAGATGAAACATGCCAGTCCAGAGATGGAGAATTACAGCCTTTTTTTTTTAATGACCTATTTATATGCTGCCTACAGGAGATACCTTGAGGCACAGCATAAATAGACTGAAAATAAAAGGATGGAAGAAAACATTCCATGTGTACAGTAACCAAAAGGATAATTATAACATCAGACAAACTATAATTAGAAACAAAGAAGTATATGATGAATGCATCTCAGAAGGATTGGCTATGAGACCTCATCTCACTTTGGCTGTATTATCAGGAGAGTCAAATCCCTGGAGAAGGAAATCACGCTTAGTAAAGTCAAGGATCATGGAAAAAAGACTTCAACAGTGGCTGCAACAACGGCTCAAACTTAAACAGTGATTGTGAGGATGGCACAAGACCAGGCTGTGTTTTGCTGTGTCATACACAGAGTTGATATGAATTGTAAATGACTAGATGCAACCTAATAGCAACAACATATAGTAATAAGAGAGGCAATTCATTAACAAGACACAACCGTCAAATATATTTATACACATAGCCTCAAATTTATAAATCAAACACTGACAAAACTGAAGGAAGAAATGGATCCACAATAATAGAGAAATTAGCACATCACTTTCAATGAGGGATAGAACACTTAGGAAGAAAATTAATAAATAGCAGTATTTCACCATCACCAGGATGATAAAGGTAGTTGGCGTTGCGTAGATGCCACTAATTGCATAGAAGAATTTCCTCTCTATTCCTATTTTTCTGAGAGTTTTTAGCATGAATGGGTATTGGACTTTGTCGAATGCCTTTTCTGTATCAAATGACAAAATCAGGTGATTCTTATCTTTTGTGTTATTTATGTGGTTGATTACATTGATTGTTTTTCTGATGTTGAACCAGCCTTGCATCTCTGGAATGAAACCAAATGGATCATGATGAATTATTTTTTTCAATATGTTGTTGAATTCTATTGGCCATGATTTTGTTTAATATTTTTGCATCTAGGTTCGTAATTTTCTTTTATTGTGGGATGTTTCTCTGGTTTTGGTATCAGGGTTATGCTGGCTTCATAGAGTTAATTTGGGAGTATTCTATCCTTTTCTATAGTGCGAAATAGCCTTAATAGTATCAGAGTTAATTCTTCTTGAAAAGTTTGGTAGAATTCTTCAGTGATGCCAGCTAGGCCAGGACTTTTCTTGGTTGACAGATTTTGATGATGTTTTCAATCTCTTCCTTTGTGACAGATCTATTAAATGACTGAACATGGAATATTTTCCAGAATAGTAAAGCAGTTCTGTACAAAATCCAAATGACTAATTTACTGCAAAGTATCTTCTTAGAAATTTGTGGGTTTCCTGTAGGTTTTCAAACCTGTTATGAGTACAGCCTTTTGTAGCATTCTGTTATATTTTTTATTTCAGCTGGGTGTGTTGTAACATCTCCCATCTCATTTCTTAATCAGGTTGTTTATATCTTCTGTTGTTTTTCTTTTTTAAGTTTAGCTAATGGTTTATCTTTTTTTTTTTTTTTTTTTTTTTTTTTGATCATTTCAAAGAACCAGCTCTTGGTTTGGTCAATTTATTCAGTTGTTCTATTCTCTAATTCATTTAGTTCTGCTCTAATCTTTATATTCTGTATTTTTCTGGTGCCTGAGGGGTTCCTCTGTTGCTCTCTTTCTACTTGCTCAGGCTATAGGATTAATTCTTTAATTTGTGCCCTTTCTTCTTTCTGGATGTGTGCAGTTATAGAGATAAGTTGACCACCGAGCACAACTTTTGTTATATCCCATAGATTCTGGTAGGATGTGTTTTCATTCTCATTTAATTCTATAAATTTCTTTATTTTGTCTATAACCCAAGGCTTTTTGAGCAAAGTGTTGTTCAGTTTCCTTATGATTTTTCTGCTATTGATTTCAACTTTTATGGCTCTACAGTCTAAGAAGATACTTTGCAGTAAATCAGTCATTTGGATTATGTACAGAACTGCTTTACTATTCTGGAAAATATTCCATATTCGTAGGAGAAGATGGTGTACTTATCCATTGATAAATGAAAAGATCTATATACATTGGTCAGGTCAAGTTGGTTGATTGTTGCAGTAAGATCTTGTATATCCCTGCTGAGCTTTTTTCTGGATGATCTATCCATAAGTAAAAAAGGAATGTTGAAGTCTCCAGCTATTACTGTGGAATGACATATCTCATTTTTCAGTGTTGTCAATGTTTTTGTAACCACAATCGCAGATCTGTGCCACCTGTCCACAAAGCCAATACTGAGACAGGAGGTGAGGTGATTAAATGAGAATGTTTACTGAGCACTGACACACAAGAGGCAAGGGGGAATCAGCTCCTCCAAGGTTTGCCTGCCTGTGTAGGCTAAACCTGGAGGTTATATAGGTTGATTAAAGTGGGGACACTGGCTAATATTTTTCCCGGTCCACGCAAGTAATTCTTTCAATGTTCCAACAATATTTTTTGTGGGAGTCTCCATGGCTCCAACAAGTTGAGGCTTGATAATCATCCAACTACCTGGTGATTTGGTTCAGTAGTCTTAGAAAATAACTGAAAAGGTATAAGTAGAACAATCAAACGATGTTTCAAAGAGGAAAGAAAAACCAAGTGACCTATGACCAGTACAAGGTAAATTCTAATGGGTGGCGGAAATGAAGCTCTCAGAACTCAACGTTTATAATACGGTTGTCATAACTACTGTCTTAACTACTGTTGTCTTCACTACTGTGCTACTATTTGTAGCAAGATGGAGTCAGGCTGGCTAAGGCCTCCCTTTCATTTGTTCATCTTCCTGAATAGTGAAAGACAAAGAATTCCCCTTGAGAACGGTAACAAGGATGCCTACTCTCTCCACTTCTATTCAGTATTGTGCTAGAAGTTATAGCCAGAGCAATTAGACAAGACAAAGAAATAAAGGGCATCCGTATCATCAATGAAGAAGTAAAAATTTCCCCATTCTCAGATGATATGATTGTATATAGAGAGAATCCAAAGGAATGTATAAATAAACTATTGGAACTAATAGAGGAGTTTAGCAAAGTAATGGGATACAAGATAAACATAAGTAAATCAGTAGGATTCCTTTATACACAACAAAGAGATCATCAAAGAAGAAATCACCAAATCAATACCACTTACTATAGCCCCCAAGAAGACAAAATATGTAGGAATAAATCTAACTAAAGAAATAAGAGATCTACACAGAGAGAGCTACAAGGCCTTACTGCAAGAAACCAAAAAAGACTTAGAAAATTAGAAAAACCTATCCTGCTCATGGATAGGAAGACTTAACATTGTGAAGATGTCTATTTTACCTAAAGTGATCTGCTTATACAATGTAATCCCTACAAATTCCAGTGTCATTTTTTAATGAGATGGAGAAACAAATCACCAGCTTTGTTTGGAAAGTGAGGAACACAATGGGAGGTCTCACACTACCAGACCTTAGAAACTATTACACTGCTACAGTAGTCAAAACATTCTGGCACTGGTATTGAAAAAGACATACAGACCAATGGAATAGAGTGGAGACTCCAGAGATGCCACCATCCTCTTATGAACAGCTGATATTTGACAAAGGCTCTAAGAATGTAAACTGGGGTAAAAATAGTCTCTTTAACAAATTGTGCCAGCAAAACTGGATAGCCATCTGCAAAAAATTGAAAACAAGATCCATATCTCACACCTTACACAAAAACCAATTCTAAATGGATCAAAGATCTAAATACCAAATCTAAAACTATAAAAATCATACAAGAAAAAAATAGGATCAAGAATGGATCTTCTAACACATAGCTTAGACAGACTTCAAAATCTAACAAAGCACGATTGACAGAAAATGGATAAATGGAAACTACTTAAGAATCAAACACTTTTGTTCATCCAAAGACTTTATCAAATGAGTTAAAAGACCATCTGCAAAATGGCAAAAAGTACTTGACCACTATAAGACAGACCGTCTGATCTCCATAATCTATGAAGTTCTGAAAAATATCAACAAGAAAATGGTAAATAACCCAATTAAACAATGGGCAAAGGAAATGGGCAGACCATTCACTAGAGAGGACATCCAGCAGCCAAAAGACATGTGAGAACATGCTCACGATCATTAGCTGACAGAGAAATCCAAATCAAAACTACAATGAGATATCATCTCACTCCAACAAGGTTGGCCATGATCCAAAAAACACAAAACAACAAATGCTGGAGAGACTGTGGAGAGATTGGAACTCTCCTACACTACTGGCACAACCTCTTTGGAAAACAATCTGGCACTTCCTTAAAAACTGGGAATAGATACACAATCTGCTCCTGTAATTCCACTTCTTGGAATTTATCCTTCAGAAATGAAGGCTGTCACACAAACAGACACATACACACAAATGTTTAAGGCTACATGGTCCACAGTAGCTAAAGGATGAAGTCAACACAAATGCCTGTCAACAGATGAATGGGTAAACAAACTGTGGTACATATACTCAATAGAACACTATGCTATGATTTTTAAAAATGTAGATTTTAGACAACATCTCGTAACATGGTTTCAGTTGGAAGATGTTACGCTGAGTGAAATCAGTCAGTGTCTAAAGGACAAATACTGTATAAGATCCCTGCTATAAGGACTTAAAAATAGAATTATCTACAGAAGAAAATAACTGTGTTGGCTACTAGGGTGGGGGGTGGGGATGAGGGTTTATCACAGATGAGACAACTGATAGATGTCAGAAATTTTATTCATTTACTGTGATAAATAAATAATAAAATTTAAAAAAAAGAAATGCAAGATAAATAAATAACAATCTTGAACAACCCTATTAACATCTAGGTAGAACATACATACGTACATACGTATATTTATGTTCAATCCAACAACAGCACAGCATCTGATCTTCTTAGCTTACGTGGAACATACTCCAGGATAGACCATGTCTTTGAACACAATGCAAATCTGAATAAATTTTAAATAACAGAAATCATGCCAAGTATCTCTTTGATCACAATGGAATGAAGCTAGCAATTACTAAGATAAAGAGAAACAGAAAATACACAAATACGTGGAAATTAAATTAAAAAAAGAAAAACAATGTGTAAAAGAGGAAATCCATAGCGAAAGAGAAAAAAATTAGAGTCTAGAGAGAATGAAAACACAACATAACACGACTTACGGGATACAGTAATGGCTGTGTACCTTCCCCCCAAAAGAGCAAAGATCCCAAATCAGCAAACTAGCTCTTCAGCTTGAAAAAGTACATCTAAGACTACCAGGAAGAATCCACTGCCAAGAAACATAAAGATTCATTGCACTGGACAAATCTGTTGCAAAAGACCTCTTTAAAGTATTAAAAATTACACCTTAGTCCTCAAGGTAACATCCTTGCTTTCCAACACTTTAAGGAGGGCTTTTTGCAACAGATTTGCCTGATGCAATATTCTGTTTCATGTCTTAACTGCAGCTTCCATGTCTGTTGATTGTAGATACGAGTGAAGTACCTTTTGAGGGTCTTCTACTTGCTCACCACCTTCGTTTGCCCATCCTGAAAACATGTCTGAAGGATGTGAGATGAAGTCTTACCATCCTTGCTACTAAGTAGCAGTATCTCTGTGCTTTTTCCATGACAGATTTGTCCGTTCTTCTGCTAGTCCATGGTATAGTCAATGTTCTTTGCCAACACCGTAATTCAGAGCCATCAGTTCTTCCACCTTCTTTATTCACTGTCCAGCTCTCACATACATATGGGGTGATTGTAAACACCTTGCCTTGAGTCAGGCACACCTTAGTCTTCAAAGCATCACCTTTGCTCTTTAACACTTTGGAACAGTCTTTTGCACCAGATTTGCCCAATGCAGTAAGTCGCTTAAATTCCTTTAAAACAAAGTTTTATTATGCTTTTAGTAAAAATTTATAATGCAAGTCAATTTTCATGCAATGTCTTGCACACACACTGCTATGTTATGCTAGCTGCTCTCCGTGCACTGTGACAACACACTCCTCCTTCCTGCTCTGTTTTTCCCATATTCATTCAACTCGCTCCTGTCTCCTACCATCTCACCCCACCTCTGGACAGAAGCTGCTCAGTTAGCCTCATGTCTGTTCTAAAACCAAGATGCACACTCTTCACCAGTATCATTTTATGTCTAACAGTCTAGTCTAATTTTTGTCCGAAGAGTTGGCTTTGGGACTAGTTTCAGCTCTGACTAACAGAGAATAGGGTAACCCTCCAGTCTGTGGGACCACCAAGTCTGGTCTTCTAATAGAGTTCTAGTTACACACACTCATTTTTTTCCTGTGTCAGTGACTCCATGCTGTACTCCCTGACAAAGTAGTCATTAGTGGTGGCCAGGCATCATCTAGGTCTTTTGTTTCATGTAGATATAGTCTCTGGATTTACAGCCCTCTCTGTCTCGTGGGCTCACACTTTCCTTACAGCTTTGATGTCCTCCATTTTCCTCTGCTCCAGGTGAGTTGGGACCCACTAATGCTACTTAGATAGACACTTTTTAGCTTTTAAGACCACAGAAGCCAGTCATCAAAATGGGATGGACAACATTTTCCTTAAAAAAGTTTGTTGTGCCATTTGGCCTATATGTCCCCTGAGATCATAGGTCCCCAGATCCCTGCCCCTGCTAATCTGTCCTTCACAGTGTTGGGTGATATTTAGGAAGCCTTTTAGCTTTGGTTTAGCCTGGCTGTGCTCATCTCCCTTCTGCTGAATGCTGTCACACCCTTCAACTAACCCAATTCCTATCTACTCTCTGATGAATGAATACCCTTCTGCCTTTCTACATTTGTAAACATCAAAGACTGTTTAAGCTGTTTTCATCTATGTTTTCTTAAGTCCTTGTAGTATGTACATACAGTACAATACAACAAAATACATACATACAATACATACAATATTTGTCCTTTTGTAATGGACTCATGTCACTCAATGTAATGTCTTTCAGATAACTTCTTGTTAGATATTTCTCAAGATCACCCTTATTCTTCATCATCGTATAGTATTCCTCTGTGCAAACACACCATAGCTTGCTTATCCATTCATGTGTTGATGAGCATTGATGTTGATTCCATCTTTTTGCCTTTGTGGACAGTGCTACAGTAAAGAATGGTGTGTATGTATCTGTTCATGTGACAGCTTTTATTTCTCTAGCGTATATTCCATGCAGTGGGATTGCTGAATCATGTGGTATTTCTATTTCTAGCTTTTTAGGAAAATGCCAAATGGATTTCCAAAGTGGTTGTGCCATTTTATATTCCTACAAGAGTGTTAAGTGTTCCAGTTTCTCCAGGACTCTCCAGTGTTAACTATTTTGTGGTTTTGGGATTATTGCCATCCTGATTGGGGTAAGACAGTATCTCACTGTAGTTTTGATTTGTATTTCTCTAATGGCTAATGACCGTGAGCATTTCCTCATGTATCTGTTAGTTGCCTCTATGTCTTCTTTGGTGAAATGTCTGTTCATATCCTTTGTCCATTTTTTTAATTGGGCTCTTTGTCTTTTTGTTGCTGAGGTTTTCCAGCATCTTGTAGTTTATGGTGATTAGACAACGATCAGATTCGTGGTTGCCAATCTTTTTCCCCCCCCAGTCTGTAGGTAGTCTGTTTACTCACTGTGAAGTCTTTGGATGAGCATACGTGTTTCATTTTTAGGAGTAACTATTTTCTCTTCTGGTGTTTGCACACAGTTTGTAATATTTTTGCAGTTTGTTTATGCTTTGTATTCGGGCACCCAATGTTGTACCTATTTTTTTTCTTCCACAGTCTTTATTAATTTGGAATTTATTTTTAGGTCTTTGATTCATTTTGAGTTAGTTTTTGTGCATGATGTGAGATACGGGTCTTGTTTCATTTTTTTGCAGATGGATATCCAGTTATCTCAACAATATTTGTTAAAGAGACCATTGTTTCCTAGTTTATGGACTCTGGGTCTTTGTCAAATATTAGCTACTCTAAGGTGGGTGAAGTTATATCTGCATTCTCAATTCTGTTCCATTGGTCTACATGACTGTTTTTGTTCCAGAACCAAGCTGTTTTGACTACCAGGGCAGTCTAATAGGTTCTAAAGTCAGGTAGTGTGAGATCTCCCACTTTGTTCTGCTTCAGTAATGCTTTACTTACCCAGGCTGCTACACTTTCCATATGAAGCTAGTGATTTGTTTCTCCGTCTCATTGAAAAGTGCCATTAGATCAACACAGTTAGGTAAAGGGAGTGACAGCACACAGTAGAAGGGAAGTTAGCACAACTGAATTGAACCATAAGTTAAAAGATTTTTTAAACACAACACAACATTCTGAAGGACAGGGTGGCGGGGACAAGGGTCTGGGGACCATGGTTTCAGAGGACATTGAGGTCAACTAGCATAACTAGTTTCTTTTTTCTAAGAAATTGTCAGGCATCCCATATTGGTGTGTGGCATCTGGGGTCTTAAAACCCAGCAATCTGCTATCTAAGTGACATCCATTTGTCCCTATCCACCTCGAAAATATGAAAAACAAGAACATCAGAGACAGGAGGAAAATATGAGCCCAGGAGACAGAAGGGTCCATATGATTGGTAGACTACATCAGCATGAGACCAGAGGAAATGGATGGTGCCCTGCTGTCACCAAAGACAGCCCTGACAAGAAATACGATGTACTGTCCCCGATGAAGCATGAGGACAAGGGAAGTACAGATCATGAACTCTATTAAAAGACCAGAGTTGATGGTCTGACATCCTGGAAGTTCTCCTGAGAACATGGCCCCTGGACTTCTGCTAGCCCAGAGCTGAAACCAATACTGAAGCCAACTCTTCAGACAAAGATCGGACTGGACCTTGAGACAAAGAGATGCAGGTAGTGTGTGTACTTCCTGGCTTAATATATATATGAGACCGTCCGACTGGTTCCTCTCTTGCTGTGCATACTCTCTGTTGTTCTATTCTTCTGTGTTTTCCTGCATTACAGGGTGGAGAGAGGAGATAGAGTGCATTGAGGCATGTCTTTGGAGTTTTATATCGCAAATTGACTTGGATTGTAAACTTGCACTTAATCACAAAAAAAATAAAATGAAGTAAAATGCCATTGGAATCTGGATTGAGGTGATATTGTACCTATAGATTGCTTTGGATAGAATACACATCTTCACAGTGTATAGTCTTCCTATCTATTAGCAAAGTAGGTTTTTCCATTTATTAGGTGTCTTTTGGTTTCTCGCAGTATAATTATAATATAATTATAATTATAATTAATATTAATTATATATTAATTATATATTAATATCAATTATATATTAATTATAATTATAATTATAATCTGATTGTATAGATCTTTTACGTCTCTGGATTTACTATTAAGTATTTTATCTTTTTGAAGTATATAAATGGTATTGATTTGGTGATTTCCTCGTTAACATTGTGTTGTTGGTATAAAGGAATCCAACTGATTTATGTACATTTATTATGTATCATGGTACTTTCTGAACTCTTCTAGTAGTTTCAGTAATTTTTTTGTGGATTCTTTAGGGTTTTCTCTATATAAGATCATATCGTCTGCAAATAGAGATACTTTTATTTCTTCTTTACTAATTTGGATGTCTTTCATCTTTATCTTGCCTGATTGCTCCGGCTAGAACCTTCAGCATAGTGTTGAACAAAAGTGATAACAAAGGGCATCCTTGTCTGGCTCCTGTTCTCAAGGGGAATGCTTTCAGACTCTCTCCATTTAAGATGATGTTGGCTGTTGGCTTTATATCAATGTCTTTATTATGTTGAGGAATTTCCCTTCTACAAGATCTGATAATTAAACCTGTGGACTTAATTGTTCTAAGGGCTGCATACCTCATTGCTGAATGTCACTACAGTCACCTTCAAGTATTTCTCTTGGGAAGCTATGCACCAACACCAGCACCTAGTCTACCCGTCAAAACAACTTTGGAACTCTTTCTGGAATGGCCTTTGCTCACAGTGGCATGATGGCAAGTTTGTATACTTAAATGTATAGTTGTCTGTGAGGGAGTTTGTAGCCAGTAAATAGCTATATTGGAACACCCTCCCTACTCACCTGATCTGGCCCCCAGTGACTTCTTTCTTTACCTAAAGATAAAGGAAATACTGACAGGAAGACATTTTGTTGACATTCAGGACATCTCGGAAACAGAGTTCTGAAATTGCTTTGAAGGGTGGACTAGGCACTGATGTGTTGCATAGCGTCCCAAGAGGAGCACTTTGAAGGTGACCTTAGTGATACTCAGCAGCAAGACATGTAGCACTTTTTCTGGGATGAGTTCATGATCTTAATTGGCAGCCACTGTATTCCTATTTTGCTGAGAGTTTACAACATGAATGGGTGGTGGACTTTGTCAAATGTCTTTTCTGCATCAATTAATAAAATAAAGTAGTTCTTGTCTTTTGTTTTAATTATATTGTTAACTGATTGTTTCTCTAATGTTGAACCATTCCTGCGTACCTGGTATGAATCCTACTTGCTCGTGGTAAATTATTTTTGTGATATGCTGTTGAATTCTATTGGCTAGAATTCTGTTGAGGATGTTTGCATCTAAATTCATGAGAGATAATCATCTGTAATTTTCCTTTTTTTGTGGTGTCTTTACCTGGTTTGGGTATCAGGATTATGCTGGATCCAGAGAATGAATTTTGAAGTGATCCATTTTTTTCCGTGTTCTGAAATACCTTTAGTAATAGTGGTGTTAACTCTTCTCCAAAAGTTTGGTAGAATTCTCTGATGAAGTTGTCAGGACGAAGGCTTTCTTTTGGTTGGGAGTTTTCTAATTACTTTTTCAGTCTCTTTTTTTGTAATGGGTTTGTTTAGCTGTTCTACCTCTTGTTTGTGTTGGTTTATGTAGGCATTGTTTCTGGAAATTTGTCCATTTCCTCTATATTTTCAAATTCATTAGAGTATAATTTTTCACAGTATTCTGTTACAATTCTTTCTTTTTTATTTCAGTTTGGTCTGGTGTGATACCATCCATGTCATTTCTTATTCAAATTATTTGCTGCTTCTCCTGTTTCTGTTTTGTCAGTTTGGTCAATGGTTTATCTATTGTGTTGATCTTTTGAAAAAAATAGTTTTGTGTCTTTTTACCTCTTTCAATCATTTTTCTATTCTCTAATTCATTTAGTTCTGTTCTTTTATTATTCTAACTTTGTTTTGGTGCAGAAGAGCTTCTTTTGGTGCTCTGTTTATACCTGTTAAGAGTTGTAGGGTTAGTTCTTTAATCTGAGCCTTTTCTTCTGCTGGATGTGCACATTTACTGAGATAAATTGACCTTTGAGCACTGCTTTTGGTGCATACCATAGGTTCCAGTATGATGTGTTTTCATTCTCATTTGATTCTGTGAGTATCTTTGTTATGTCCTTGACTCCTGCCAGTAGTTTAGAGCATCATGCTGTTTGCTTTCCATGGCTTTTTCCTTCCCTCTTTTGTTATTGAGTTCTACTTTTATGACTTTATGGTCTGAAAAAATGCTTTATAATATTTCAATTGTTTGAATTTTGTTAAAGATTACTATATTACTGTTATGTAGTCTATTCTGGAAAATGTTCCATGTGCATTAGAAAAGAAAGTATACTGGGCTTCTGTCAGATGCAGTGTTCTCTAAATGTCTTTAGGCCAAGTTCATTGATTGTAGCATTCAAATCTTCCATATCTTCACTGAGCTTTTTTTCTGGATGTTCTGTCCTTTACTGAAAGCGGTATGTTGAAGACTCCTACTATTGTAGGGCTATTTCTGTTTTCAGTTTCGTTACAATTTGTTTTATGTATTTCAGAGCCCTGTCACTGGGTGTATAGTTATTCAATATGATTATATGCTCCTGGAGTACTGATCCCTTAGTCATTATATAGTGTTCTTTGTTATCCAGTGTGGTGGATTTTACTTTAAAGTCTATTCTGTCAAAAATTAACATTGCCGTTCCTCCTTTTTAAATGTTGTTACCTTGATGTATTTTTCTCATCCTTTGTATTTTACTTTGTTCATGTCTTTAAGTCTAAGGTATGTTTCTTGTAGGCAATGTATAGCTGGATTGTAGGGTTTTTGTTTGTTTGTTTTTTATCCAATCTGCCATCTTCCTTCTCTTTATTGGTGCATTGAGTCCATTTACATTGAACACAATTATTATTGATAGGTGTGAGTCATTTTGATGTCTTTTCTGTGTGTTTTAGACCATTCCTTTGTTCTGCTTTAGTTTCTGTGTTGAGTCCTTTTTCTTTATATGTTTTCATCTTTTCCAGTGTTTGTAGTTTTATGTTTGCTGAAACTTCATATTTTTCATTTTGAAATGTAGGACTGATAATTTCCTTTGTGGTTACCTTAATGTTGATTTTCTAAGTTTAAACCAGTTTTTAATTTCCGTATATCGCCTTGACTTCCTCTCCGCATAAACCATCTAGAACTACATTTTCTTTTAAGTCTCTGTTTTTTGTAATAATGTTTACATAATGACATCTTTGTTTCTCTATTTTCAGTGTTTTGCCTTTGATTTATTCTTGTGAATATGGTATTTGGGTTGATATCCAGTTGGTCTGTTTCGTGTTCTAGTTCTTGAGTTGTTATTTGATGTTTCTGATTTTCTAACCAAAGTCTCCCTTTAGTATATCTTGTAAATTTGGTTTGGTTTTTGCAAAGTCTGTAAATTTCTGCTTATCTAGAAATGTCCTACTACCACCATCTAATTTGACAGATAGTACTGCTGTACGTATAATTCTTGGCTGGCAATTGTTTTCCTTCAAGGCATTGTATATGTCACCCATTGCTTTCTTGCCTACATGGTTTCTGCTGACAGGTCTGATTTTAGTCTTTTGCGGTCTGACAATTGTCTGTGAACTTAATTGTTCTGAGCACTACATACCCTGTTGCTGAATATCACACCTTTGAAGTACTCCGCTTGGGAAATTACACACTAATGCCAGTCCACATTTCAAAGCAATTTTGGAACTGTTTTTCTGGAATGGCCATCAGAGCTATTATATTATGCTTGATGCCCTGAATGTCATTGAAAAGTGTTTCATAGTATCAGGAAAGTTTTTTGTCAACAAATCTTCAGCAATTCTCCCTGTATTTTCTGTTGCTTCCCGCCACCCTCACCAGAATACTAGAATATTCTGGTATTCTACTTATAGATCACCCCTCTTCATAGACTCCCATATAATTCTTAGTGTTTCTTGATTTTTAAATTCTTTCATCTGATTTTTTCTTGTACATGATGATGTCACATGTTTTACCCTCAGTTTCACTAGTCTGACCTTCTATTTGCCTCAGTTCTGTTCCTTTGACTTTCTGTTGAGTTGTCTAATTCTGTAATCTTATTAGTTTTCTAAATTTCTACTTCTTGTCAACGTATGCTTTCCTGTGGCCTGTTCAATTTGTCATTAGGCTCTCCTGTATTTTTTCTCATCTCTTTTCTGATCTTTTCAAGAGTTCTAGGTATTAATCTTTTGTATTCTACCTCTGACAATTCTGTGAAATTCTCTTCACTTGAAAAATCTCTTTGTTTTGGGAGCTTTCTGAAACCACTGTGGTCTGACTCTAAGTGATTTGGTATAGACTGTTGCTTCCAAACCATCAGCAAGTTGTTGAATTTATTTGTTTTGTATTTGCTTTCTGTGTATAAATTTCTTGTTTTGTGTTGAAATGTTCAAATAGGCTGGTTGTGTGTGCTAGTTTGGTTATTGCTGCCTTTGAAGCTCTAATGTCCGCTTGCTGTAAAAAGACATGTGACCCCAAGAGTCTATTTACTTTTCTTGTATGAATTTAACTCAGGTGTTCAGGCAGTCAGTTACCAAACATGCTGTGCATGTTTGGCATAGGCACATGTATCTGGCCCGGCTACAGGTGCTGAGAAAGGCAGGGGTCTAAGAGCCATCCGTTAGTGTTTCTGAGGATAGCATGTCCCCTTATGCCTAATTCTAGGTAAGGAACTGTTTCTGTTCTGAATTTCAGGCTAAGAGGACTTGTTAGATGTTTTCCCTTTTCCCTTTATTTGTTAAATTTTTCCCTGTCTGAGCCTAGGAGAATGCCTAACAGCAGACTTAAGGATCCTCACTTTTGGCTTAGTTAACGGTGTCAGACCCTGGAGCGAGGGCAATTCAGAGAAGGGAGAGAGAAGCACTGCAAAAAGTGAGAGAGGTTTATCCTGAAAGATCCATGCATAACAGGTGGACTCCAGTCAGTTTGCTTTTGACAGTCAAGTGCTGCTTTTCACTGGTTCCTGAGGCTTGAGTGTACTCTCTGTTGCTCTTTGCTGTTGAGGAGGATGCTTTCTGAAAGCCAGAACTCCATTCACCAAGAGGACTGCAGCCAGTCCCTGGTGGGTCAGATCTGGCCAGTCCAAGGCATTTATGGACCTACTCTCCTTTCCCTTTCACTCAGTCTGTTTTCTCAACTTTCCCTTTGATGCTGAGGGATCCTGAGATGTTGTATGTAGTTGATTCATTGGTTCTTTTGGGTTTTTGTTGTTAGAGGGATCACAGGAAGCCTCTTACTACTCTGCCGTCTCAGCCCTACACTTTGTTTAATTTCCTGATTGCTACTTCTATGACCATTTATTGTGGATCCAAATACAATGAAATCCTTGACAACTTCAATCTTTTCCCTGTTTCTCATGATGTTATGTATTGGTCTAGTTGTCAGAATTTTTGTTTTCTTTTTGTTAAACTGACTCATCACCTATAACGTCTTTTAATTTTAGCTCGAATGACTTCCTTTAGTATGTTTTATAGGGAAAGTCAGCTAAAACAAATTTTCTTATGTTTTGTTTTTCTGAGAATATCTTAATTTGTCCTTTATTTTTGAAGGATAGTTTTCCTGGGTATAGAATTTTTGGTTGGTAGGGTATTTTTCCCTTTTGTTTCAGCATTTTGAATATGTCGTCCCACTGTCTTCTGTATTCCATGGTTTCTGGTGAAAAAAAATTAATTTTATTGAAGATATTTTGTATATGATAAATAACTTCTGTTGTTGCTTTCAAGATTCTGTCTTTGCCATTTCAGGTTTGATTGTGATGGGCCTATGTGTGAATCTCTATGAATTTATCTTGAAGTAAGGCAAACTTGTTCTTTCTGTCTTCTCCCTCTGGCACCTCTATTATGTGTTATGTTGACATGTTTAATGGTATCTCATGTATTTCTAAGATAGTATTGTTTTTTTCATTCTGTGTTTAAGACTAGATAATTTTAGTGCATCTTTTATTTCAATTATTCTGAAATAAAATTTCACGCAGAATTTCTATTTGATTCTTTTTTAACATTTTTGTCTCTTTATTGATATTTTCTATTTGGTGAACCACTACTCTCATTCTTTCCTTTATTCCTTTGAACATATTTAAAATATCAGATTTAAGTCTTTGCATAGTAATCCAACTTCTGGGCTTCCTTGAGGTATTGTTTCTGTTGATTACTTCTGTGTGTGTGTATCTGTGTGTGTGCATGCAGCATACATTCATATTTCTTTGCATATTTCATAATTTTTTGTTAAAAATGTATGTTTGAAATACTACAATTTGACAACTTTGGAGATATCGTCTCCTTCTTCCTAAGAGTCTTTTATTGTTGTGGCTTGTAATTGCTGATAGTATTTGTTTAGTGATTTTTCTGAAATAATTCTGAAAGTATGTATTTTTGTCACGTGTGACCACAGAAGTCTCTGTTTGGTTAACTTAGTGGTCAGCTAGTGATTAGACGTTTCCTTGACCACCTGGAGCTAATAAACTTCTCAGTGCTGTAGGACTCTGTGTGTATGTTTTGTCATGCCTTTAACATTCAGCTAGGCAATTCACAACTCTGCCTTAGAACTGACTTTCTGCTTGCACAGTGCTTCAGAGTCAGGTTAAGATGTGAGCTAACCCTTTCTCAGGTCTTTCTTGAACTTGCCCACAACCCTATATATGCTCATGGCTTCCTTGATTTCTAGGAATATATTAGCATTTTTAAAGCCCCTATGCATTTACCATTGCTCAGCATTTCTATTTATGTTTGTTGGTTAATCTATTGTTCACCCTAATTATTATCTATCATCCTAGGCAGCTACATCATTAAAAGACTTAACTGAAATTGTGTGGTTTTTTTTTTTTTTTAAAAAAAAGAGCCTGCTTTCATGGGGGAGGCTTCTAGTACCAGGAGAGGACTGATTCAGGTCAAAGAAAGCAAAGCCTTTTGAATGGGCTCTCCCAGGGAATTATTAGGTCAAATAATGTCAGTTCTTTGGGAATGAGGCTTTGAAAGAGTCCCTGCTCTAGTTTGCTCTGTCTGGTATCTGTAATATGTGTTGTCATTTTTCAAGGAAACTCTGGTAGTATAGTAGTTAAGAGCTATGGCTGCTGGTCAAAAGAAGGTCAGCAGTTCAAATCCACTAGTTACTCATTGGTAATTTTATGAGGTAGTTCTACTCTGTCCTACAGGATCATTATGAGTCAGAATCAACTCAATGGCAATGGATTACATTTATGATTACCAATGAGCTGGAGAATGGAAGATGGGATTGAGGTAAGTTAAAATGCTGCAGAATTACTATCCTCATCAATACTCAGCCACTTTTCTTGAATAAACTCTCCCTGGATTGCCAAGAATTTTTAATTAATTTTCGTAGTTCTGAAAAAGTTGATTCTGATCACTTTTGTCACTTTTTTTCTCATGTTTTTTATGAAGAGACTGATTATTGGAGGTTTAATCTCTGACACCACCTGTGTCTAAGTTTTGTTTTATTAACCTACAGAGTACAAAACTAGTCTCATAGGATTATAAAAGAAGAGACTTAAAAAGACATTTCAGCAAACTCATAATACTCATTTTTAACTTTCAGTGAAAATGAAACATAATGCTATCTTTTAAAGATTAATATTCAACCATTTATTACTAACAGGTTCAAATAATTTATTCTTTTGTTTTAGATAATTTGAATTATCTTTTGATGAAAGAAAATGATTTTGGACTCCTGAATTTCCTATATATGGTCTTATTTTGATAAAAGCTAAATTCACTATTTTTTGTCAAATGTTGAAGTGTTTGATGTTAAAGTTCAATAGAAGCATAATATTGAGATTATGACCAACCTGATCATCAATAAATCATGAAATGTGTCACAACGATCTATAGAAATTCTCTTCTTTCAAACATTAACTTTCATTTTTGCCTTTTGATGTTGTGTGGCATTAAAAAACATGTTACTTTCCTTTCTTTTATAGAAAGTATGATGATAAATTTTTTAATCAGCAAATATAATGGAAAACAAAGAAGCCTGGTTGCCAATTATATTTAAAAAATTAAGACCCAAATGGCTTTTGTCTTGCAGAAACACAGAGTTCATTTTGTAGTGCAAACAATCTTACTGAATGTTCCCCTCTGTAATTATAGTGCCTTAGCAAGCATTTACGTTACATAGTCAGCTCTTATATTATTACGTAATAAGAATGTAATCTCAAATTTAATGCATTAGCCTTTGTAGTTTTCACTGCATCAGCAAGTGTAATTTAGTTGGATTTTGTTTTGTTTGTTGTAGGATTTCAATCATCTTATTGTCAGTTGCCATTAAGTTGATTCTGACTCAGGGTGACTCCATGCGTGCAGAGTGGGACAGCTCCATAGGGTTTTGAAGGCAGTGTTCTCTCAGAGGCAGGTTGCCAGGTCTGTCTCCCAGGGCACTGCTGAGCAGGTTTGAAGAGCCAGCCTTTTGGCTAACAGCCACACACTTAATCTTTTGTTCCACCCAGACTCTTAGATTGACTTTTTTTTTGGTAAAGAAATTCTTTCTTCATGAATAAACAGTGTGTTAATTTATGTTCCAGTACAATCTTCTAAATGTGGGTAAAATGTTTTCCTCTCATGGCAACTGAGTCATCAAAATACACTCCCGCAAAAAATTTAAATGTAAAACCATTTTTGCTGACATTAATCATGCCAACTTGTATTTCATAGCAATATATCAAGTTGTTACAAAAGTATCTAGGTGGCATTCTAAATTTCTGTACTTACTGTGAACCAGAAACAGTTTACAGACAGACCAGCACTAATCATGCTTTGAATGGCTCTTCCCTAAATAAAGTCATTTACAAGCTTTATCATAAGCAAAGAGTTCCAGTCAAACTTCATTCAAGGTTTCCCTGGGTAAGAGAAACCACCATTGCTGTTGAATCAGTTCAGTCTTACTGAAATAGCAGCCTGGGATCCCCACACTAACTGGTCAGAATAATCAGCTACTTCATTCATTCTGCTATTCATTCACACATGCACTTAAAAGTGTGAAACAGCATATGAGAAAAATTTAAATTTAAGAACAGTCATCAGAAGCACACAGAGCAAATGATTTCAAACTGAAAAAGAATAATTCAGGGAGCAGAAGTTTTCAAAGAAAAGCTTATTCAAATCATTGAAGACTCAATCAAATAAAATTCTCTAATGATTCAAGTAAATTTTCTTCTAAAACATAAAAACAACAATGGAATAGTCTGAAAACAAATAACAGAAATCAAAGACAGAGCTTTGGGAAATAATATGATCATAAGAAACCTTTTTCAAAAGCAATAAATTCAAAGTTGATAAAATAACTTACATAAAAGGGGGGAAAATTGAAAAGTGACTAAGATGGGAATATATTTTAAAATAACCATAAAAAAATTTAAATTAGTAAGTCCAATATCTAATAATAAGAATTCTAAAAGAAATAACTCGACGGCATTTAACTTTGGCAAAAGAAAGAACAGTAATGAAGAGAGGAAAATTATTCAGAAAAAATGCGGGAGGAGAGACACAAAAATCTTCAGAATTAAAATTTTTATTTCTTTAGACAGAAGAGACTATAAATTCCAAGCAGGATGAAATTTTTTGTCATAAAAATATCAGTAAAGATCCTAAAATCTTACATATAAAGAAAAAACAGGCCATCAGCCAAAAAGCAAGGTTAGACTAACATGAAGTTTTTCTCATCAACACAAGATATTAGAAAACAGAGAAGATAAGGTCAATTGAAACACAGTGAGAGGAAAGTGATTTTGAAAATTCAGTAATAGACCCAGACAACAATAAACTTTGAAAAGAAATGCATGCTGGTAGTACCCCTGGTATATACTTTTTTTTTTTTTTTTTTTAAGGAATTAACTGTAGAATATCTTCCTTTCTTGAAGAAGATAACCAAGACAGAGGATGACATGGGGTCCAGGTGACAATGAACCTAAACTAGGAGCACAGCAAATAAAGGACTAGAATAGGTGGTTCATGCAGAAGGCCCAGAGAAAATCCACTGAAGATTACAACAAGCAGGTGCTTGGTGACAAAGGTGACTTGATGCACAAGTGTCATTGATAGTCAAATAGATTTTAGTATACAGTGGAGCTATATTATTCCTTTTCTAATAAGAAAAATAAAAAAATAACAAACTCTAGGGAAAAAAGAAAAATTATAAAATAAGATTCAATCATAACACTTATACTGTGGTATGATTTTTGAGCATTTAATGAAAGATAAAACCAAACTCACTGCCATCAATTCCAAATCACAGTGACCCTATAGGACAGAGTAGAACTGCCCCATAGAGTTTCCAAGGAGCACCTGGCAGATTTGAACTGCCAACCTTTTGATTAGCAGATGATTAGCACTTAGCCAGTAATTTAACCCAAACCCGCTGTTGCCAAGTCAATTCCAACTTATAATGACCCTACAGGACAAAGTAGAACTGCCCTATAGAGCTTCCAAGCAGCGCCTGGTGGGTTTGAACTGCCAAACTTTGGGTTAGCAGGCATGGCACTTAAGCACTACACAACCAGAGTTTCCACTAATTCAACAATGTATTTAAAATAAGTGAATTTTACAGAATGTACCTTGTACAGCAATAAACCTATGTTTTTTTTAAATACTGATAAATACTGCAGAAAGTCATTTCTATTTTTAAATCTTGTAAATTTTAAATATGTGCATGATGTCAGCTGAAGAAATAAGCAAAATTTATTTTTACCCTAGGGATTGAGGCTCTATAAATGCCAAGTGGCAAACTCTTTCACAAGTGCCCATTGCTGACTTGACAGCAGCAACCACTCAGGTAAGCTTACTCCCAAATCCACCAAAACACCCACCGAACCCTGTACTGTCAAATCAAGTCTGACTTGTAGAGACCTTCTAAGACAGAGTAGAACTACCTCACAGGGTTCTCAAGGCTATCAGTCTTTACGGAAGCTGACTGCCCTGTCTTTCTCCCAAAGAGTAACCGGTGGGTTTGATTCACCGGCCCTTGGTTAGCAGTCAAGCACTTAAACCACTGTACTACCAGGGCTCCTTGGAGAGCCCACACCTCTCCAAAGTAGAACAGTGTAACTGAGCGTGAGTGATGCCAGTCTTGAGGACAGCAGTTGGTACAGCTGTGTTAAGTGGTTGCCAGGGTTTGGTGTATCAAACAGAAGTAATTTTCAGGGAAGCAAGTGCCCCAGGAAAACGAGACGACAAGTGAAGTCGCTAACGCTGTCAGCTGCATTCCCCTGTTTATGTAAGAACACTGCCAAAGTGACCAGCTGTGTGCTTAGGCCTAAAGCCTCCAGATGCAGCCTTGTTAAGACAAGCTGAAAGCGACATGGAAGCAGGCGAGAGTGCTGATGACGGTAAACAGATACTAAGAAAATGTTTTGGAGACTTCAAGTACTGTGTTTGGTACTGAGACCATGGCAATGGCCTTAGGGTCGGCCGAGGGAGCTCCATACCCAGCACTAAGGTAGCTAGGAAACGTGGGGGTGCTTTTCCAGGATTATCATGTTCAGTAGCCACAAGATTTCGGATAGCAGCACTCCTTAAAACAAAGTGCTTCCTTAAGGCGGTAATAATAATAAATAAAACCATAGTGATTCCATCCAACAAAGCAGACAGATGAAGGAACAAGAATTGGGAACATGTGTGTCTGCATTCTAGCAACCCTACCCAAAGATCTCAGGGGTAAACATGAACATGGACCTTTCATGGGTTGCTCTGCCACGTGAGTGCCTTGAACTTTCCTTGGGGGTGGGGGCAGCATGCTCATTATCTAGATGTGTACCTGGAGGGTCCGGAAGGCTCTGAGGACCCTGCGGGCTGCCCCTGTTTCTGTGGGCCTCGCCAGGTCTCTCCTCTAGGGGAGAGTGAGCTTGACCACTGCAGAGGGACACAGGAGACCAGGTGGGACTGGCCCGACTCCTGCCTCACTCTCCATGTAAGCACTTACTTGACAAATACAGTGAGACTAGCAGGATGACCGAGACCGGCGAGTTACGAACATTGAAAATTAGAGAAATCTTCAAAGAAATGGATTGACACAACAGCTGCTAAACAAAAACCCAGTGCTATGGAGTCAATTCCAACTCATAGCGACCCTACAAGACAGAGTAAGACTGTCCCATAGAGTTTCCAAGGAGCACCTGGTGGATTCAAACTGCCAGCCTCACGGTTTCCACAAAAACTACCAGGTAAATTCACACCTTTGGTTTAGCGGTCAAGCACAAATGAAGGGACAGAGAATTCCTTTCTTCTGGTTCACCTTGGCAGAGACACAACTGACTCTGTTCCCAGATTTGAGACAACAGTTTGTTTTTCAAGATGCTATAAGGAAACCCTGTGGCATGCCGTATCTACGGACCAAAAGGTTGGCAATTCAAATCTGCCAGGCACTTCTTGGAAACTCTATGGTGCATTTTTACTCTGGCCTATTGGGTCTTTATGAGTGAGCATTGACTTGATGGAGGTGAGTTTGGTTTGGTTTGGTTTGTAAGATGGATGGAAGGAGGCTGGTGGCTCCGTGGTCAAGTGCTCAGCTGTTAACCAAAGGGTCAGCAGATCAAACCCACCAGCTGTTCTACAGGAGAAAGATGTGGAAGTTTGCTTCCATAAAGATTTATAGCCTTAGGAACCTACGAGGTACTTCTACTCTCTCCTATAGAATCACTGAGTCAGAACCGACTGGAAAGCAAAGGTTAAGAATTATGGAGTTCTTAAGTGGTGCAATGGTTGAGCTTCTAAACAAAACGTTGGCAGCTCAAATCCACCCAAAGGCACTACAGAGCAAAGAGCTGGCTAATTCTGAAAGACTACAGGCACTGAAAACCCTGCTGGGCACAGTGATACTCTAAAACACATAATGTCACCACAAGTTGGAATTGACTCGATGGCAATGGTTTGGCTTTTTAGAAGCAAATCAAGAGTATATGGTCAATGGTCACATACAAGGGCTGCCAATTAAGTTCACGATCTCACCCTAGAAAAATGCAACACGCCTCATTGCTGACTATCACTACAGTCACCATTGAAGAACTCCCCTTGGAAAGCTATGCACCAATGCCAACACCCAGTTCACCCTTCAAAGCAGTATTAGAACTCTTTTTCTGGAAATGGCCATCAGAGCTGTCGTTGTACTCCACTTGATATCTGACTGTCATCAAAATATCTTCCTTGCAGTATTTCCTTTATCTTTGGGTGAAGAGAAAAGTCATTGGGGGCCAAATCAGGTAAATAGGGAGGGTGTTCCAATACAGTTATCTGTTTACGGGCTAAAAACTCCCTCACAGATAACTATGCAATTAAGTTCGCAAACTTGCCACCATGCCTCTGTGCACAATAGTCATTTCAGAAAGAGTTCCAAAATTGCTTTGAAGGGCAGACTGAGTCCTGGCATCAGTACATAGCTTCCCAAGGGGAGTACTTCAAAGGTGACTGTAGCGACATTCAGCAACGAGGCAGGTGGCATTTAGAACAGTTAAGTTTATGGACTTAGTTGTTGAACCTCATATATTAGGCAGTCCTGAGTTTGATCCCTACTCAACAGCACTGGGCTGGCTGGCTGGAGTTTGATCCCAGCTTCAGCAGTTACTAAAAGACTAGGAAGAATTCTTCACCTGTGTTATGGGGATAACAACAGTACTAACATCTGAGGTTTGTTGTCGTGATTAAGGTAATGCAAGTTGCGCAATTTTTACACTTAGTACAGTGTACGATTTGTTGTCTATTCCCTGTTAATGTCTATTACCATACTTTTTGTTAAAGCACTTTTGTAATAAAGCTTGAAACTTTTGGAATTGAAAGGATGTAATTTTGATGAGACGAATAAAAGCAAGTTGGAAAAAGACTATGGGGACCTTGAAAAATTTCAGTGGTAGGAGGCAGCTGCTGAGCTCAAATTGTAACTGTACCAGGGGCTTCTACTCTGATTTCCGAGTATCTGGCTTGCATTTGAGCTGAAGCAAATTCCAGCTCCACAATTTCCATTTCCTTTGCACTAAAATGTGGACCATAAGGTTACAAACATTCTAAAATAGAGCATTTTACACTAAAAAGGAAATTGTTTTTTGAAGCTTTTTTTGAAAATGCTTACTTTGTTATAAATAGACCATTTGAAAGTAATTCAAATAAAATATCAGAATAAATGTAGTTCAAATAAAATCCCAGAAATTTTGTTTTGGTGGAGAAGCCATCTGAGTAAAAGAGCAGCATCCAGTTATGATACAGACGTGGACCTAATCATTGCGATTGCTTGTTTTTCCAGAATACTATTTCTACACAAAGCTGTCTTGCAGTCAGTTATAACCCAGAAAAGGAGGAGTCTGATGTCCCCTGGGTCCATTTGTGAACACTGGGAGACACATGCATTCCTTCCCTTGTCTGTTCAGGGCTGACACCATGCACGCAGGAACCTTCTTGGCTTCGGAGCAAACCTGGAAGGCAGACACTCTCAGCCATCATCTCCAGCTTCTGCTGGTGTCACTGACAATTACCCAGTGGCTTTTCAGATTTCACCCTGACTACTCCTTCACTGCCGGCATCACTTCTTACCCTTATTTAACTTTCCGGAGAGGATTCTTTATATAGTGTCTTAGATCATTGTTTAGTAAAGTCACAAACTGACTACCTATTGAGAAAATGGAGGAAAAAAACTAAGACAATATTATGATGAACTGTATGGGAGAATCTGTCAACTCATCCCCATATGAAAATAAGTAGATTCCCTTCATAATGTTAATCCAGTTAGAAAGCATTTTTTCATTTATATTTGCTTGCTAAACTATGCTCTTCCTGACTGGTTCTTGGGAAAACTGGCAGGCACACAATTTAGACATTGCTGTGCCCTTTGGGGTTTCTCTCAGTGATAGGGGAAATGTATGGGATCATCATCAACTACAAATAGACGTGCTTACTTAGTATGATATACCAGACAGGAGACTGAGCATTTAATGGAGCATTAAACTGTTTCTTTGCTCTTAAAGGTTTAGATACGCCAAGTGCCATCTATATAGGTGCATTAATAATATGATAAATAGCAATGAAGACTATCATACTGTGTCAACCAGTGTGTGGTGTATGTGTGTGTGTGTGCTGTATCTGAAGATATGTGTGGATGTTGGTTTTGGTTTGGTTTCTCTTTGACTTTGGTTGTTGTGTGTGAAGATGTATGTGTGTGTCTTCGAGGGGACTGATGATACTGTAAACCTTGAAGATCAAGAATCTGGAAAAAATAACTAAAGGCAAATGCTTAATATGGCTTTCTTCTCATTTATTTATTCCCGTTTCTCCAGCTCTCTCTACTGATACGATATGTCTCTTCATGTTAAGCCACCAGTCACAGTGATTATTGCTGTCAAAGATTTAACAAACTCAATATAGACAATATCTTAAAGCTGAACACCCTGAAAATTGACCTAACTTAGCACATACACTCCCAAGTGCATTGTATCTTCCACTTGGGAAGTCCCAAATGTAAGTGAAGAACACACTTTCCTTTCTTGTACCTCTGTTTTCTCTCCTCCAATATAAAGTCATAGAAAGACACTCAAAATTTCTCTCCACCTTTCTTATGGTTTATCACTTGATTCTGTAAGAAAAGAGTTGGAAGAACTATAATTTCCTCTGTGTTCCATTTTTATTGGACTTGAGATCACTTTCTGTCCTATTTATTTTTCTTGAGATCCCCTAAACAACCAGAATAAGAAAGGTACCCAGTAAATTATTTCCTTTTAATTTAAAAGTGAACATTTGAAGTTTAATAAAAAATGAACAGAGAAAATGGAGATTATTCAAAAACTAATGCAAGAAAATTTCACTGTGTCAGAGTCATGAGTTTCTGAACTGAAAGGGCCAGCCCAATAGCCAAGTAATTAATGAAACTCAATCACTTCAAGAGTTTCAGAATTCTGGGGACAAAAAGGCAATACTAAACATTTCCAAGATGGAAATAAAAGCACTTAACTTTAGACTTATCAGTAGCAACAATGGAAGCCAGAAGACAATGGAGCAATACCTCTCAAGTCCTAAAGGAAAGTGTTTTCCATCCTAGAATTTTAAATCAAGTGTGAGAATGCCATATGATATTTAAAAACACACAAGATCTCAAAACCTTTCATTAAAACTACCAGAAAGACAAGTTCCACCCAAAGGAGTAAAGAAAGAGGAAGTTGTGGAATAAAGTTACATAGAAATTAGCAAAGACATTATATAGTGATAAAAAGATCACTCCATTCAGAAGAGGTAACAGTTATGAATACACATGTGCCTTACAAAAAGATACTCAAATACACAATGCAAACATAGAAAAAATTGAAAGCAAAAATAGTTCTACCATAACAGTGGAAGAGTTGATTACACTGCTCTCAATAATGGAAACAACTTCTAGAAAGAAGATCAATAAGGAAACAGGAGAATTAATGACACAGTAAATGAACTAAACCTAACAAATCGATATAGATCACTCTACCCAAAACTGCTGGTGACATAGTGGTTAACCAAAAGTCTGGCAGTTGGAAACTCTATGAGGCAGTTATACACTGACTTCCAGGGTCACTGTGACTCAGAATCAACTTGACTGCAGTGGGTTTGGTTTTCTGGTTTTGCCCAACAACAATGCATTCTACTGCAATGCACATGGATCATTCTCCAAGATAGACCACATGTTAGGTCACAAAACTAGTCTCAATAAATTTAAGAAAACTGAAATCATAGAAAGTATTTTCTCTGACCACAATGGTAGGAAACTAAAAATTAACAACAGAAAGAAAACTGGAAAATATATTGACATGTGCGAATTAAATAGCATACTATTAACAAACTACTGTGTTAAAGGTAAATCAGAAAATATTTACAAATGAATGAAAATGGAAGCACCACATATCAAAATCTATGGGACACAGAAAAAACACCCAGCAGGAAGTTCACCCTCCTAAATGCCTACATCAGAAAAGAAGAAAAATCACCACCAAATCAGAAACCTAACCAAAAAAATTGAGGAATTAGAAAAAGGAGAATACGTCAAACCCAAACCAACCAGAAGAAAAGAGGTAACAAAGATCAGAGCAGAGATAAAACAGAAAATACAAAAATAATAGAAAAATCAATGAAAGTGAAAGTTTACTGGTTGGTTGTTTGGTTGGTAAAGCATTAATAAAATCAACAAGGCTTTAGCTAGACAAAGAAAAAAGGGAGAAAACATAGATACCTAAAATTAGAGATGAAAATGGGGACATTATGATAGAGTCTAACAAAATAAAAATTATCTGTAAAGAACACTATGGACAATTGTGTACAAATAAATGTGATAGATGAAATGAAAAAAACCCTAGAAACACACAAACTTCTTACACTAACACATCAAGAAACAGAAGACTTCAACAAACCTACAACAAATGAAAGCATCAAAGATGTAGTCAAAAACTCCCGAACAAAGAAAAGTCCAGAACCAAACAGCTTCACTGAAGGGTCAACACACATTTAAGGAAGAAGTGACACGAATCCTTTTAAGACTTTTCTGAAAAATAGAAGGATTTCTCGCTGACTCATTCTGAGGCTGGTATTATAACCTGACACCAAAAACAGACAAGACACCACAAAAAAAAAAAAAAAAAAAACTACACACCAATATCCCTGATAAATACAGATAATGAAATATTAGCAAAACAAATACAGTAGCACATTAGAAGGATTATACACCATGATCAAATGGGATACACAGCAGGAATGCAAGGCTAATTCAGCTTTATGAAGTCAATCAATGTAAATACATTATATTAACAGAACAAAAGGAAAGAACCACATTATCAACTCAATTGATTTAGAAAAGATTTTTTCACAACATCCAATACCCTTTCATAAGACAAGCACTCTACAAGCTAGCAACAGAAGGATAATTCCCCAGTATGACAAAGGACATTTATGAAAAACATACATTTAACATAGCACTCAGTGGAGAAAGACTACAAGTATCCTTAAGATTACCAGTGCTATTCACTGGGGACATTACAACAGTTGTTGTTGTTGTTAGGTGCTTTCAAGTCAGTTCCAACTCATAGCAACACTATAAGCAATAGAATGAAACACTGGCTAGTCTTGTCTGATGTCCACAATTGTTTTTATGCTTTAGCCCATTGTTGTCGTCATTGTGTCAATCCATCTCATCAAGGGTCTTCCTCTTTTTTGCTGACCCTCCTCTCTATTAAACATGATGTCCTTCTCCAGGGACTGATCCTTCTTAACAACATGTCCAAAGTATGTAAGACACAGTCTTGCCATTTTGCTTCCAAGAAGCATTCTCTTTGTACTTCTTCTAGAAGATCTCTTTGTTCTTTTGGAGGTCCACGGTACATTCAACATTCTTCTCCAACACCACAATTCAAAGACATCAATTCTTCTTGTCTTCCTTGTTCATTGTCCAGGTTTTGCATGCATAATACAACTGAAAATACCATGATGTGGGTCAGGTGCACTTCTGTCTTCAAGGTGACATCTTTACTATTCAATACTTTAAAGAGATACCTTGCAGTAGACTTTTCCCAATGAAATGCATCTTTGAATTTTTCAACTACTGCTTCCATGGGCATTGACTATGGACCCAAGTAAAATGAAATCCTTGACAACCTCAACTCTTTTTCCATGTATCACAATGTTGCGTACTAGTCCAGTTGTAAGTATTTTTGTTTTCTTGATGTAGAGGTGCAATCCATGCTGAAGGCTGTGGTCTTTGATCTTCATCAGTAAGTGTTTCAAATCATCACTTCCAGCAAGTAAAATGGAGTCATCTGCATAACGCAGGTTGTTAATGAGTCATCCTCCAATCCTGATGCCTCCTTCTGCGTATAATCCAGATTCTCGGATTATTTGCTCGGCATACAGATTGAAAACGTACAGTGAAAGGATATAACCCTGAAGCACACCTTTCTTGACTTAAAACCATGCAGTGTCCCCTTGTTTTGTTCATGCAACTGCCGCTTGATCCATGTAAAGATTCCTTAGGAACACAATTAAGGGTTCTGGAATTCCTATTCTCTGCAATAATTTATTGTGATAAACAAACAAATGTCTTTGCATAGTCAATGAACCACAGGTAAACATTTTTCTGGTATTCTCCACTTTCAGCCAAGATCCACCTGACATCAGCAATGATATCCCTGGTTCTACATCCTGTTCTGAATCCAGCTTGAATTTCTGGCAGTTCCTTGTCAATACACTGCTGCAGTTGCTTTTGAATGATCTTCAGCAAACTTACTTGTGTGTAATATTAATGAAGTTAATGAAATAAAAATTATCACCAGAGAACACTATGAACTATTGTGTGCTGATGAATTTGACAATTTAGATGAAAGGAACAAATTTACTGTATTAGGAGTTCCAGCCAGAGAAATTAGGCAAGAGAAAAAAAAAGAGGCATCCAAATAGGGAGGGAAGAAGTAAAACTATCCCTCTCTGCAGAGGGCATGATTATATGAAGTCTGACAATTAAGTTTGCAAACTCATCCTAGAAAAAGTGATATATACATCCTTGCTGAATATCACTATGGTCACTTTCGAAGTACTTCTGTTGGGAAGATTTGCACTGACACCAGAACCTAGTCTACCCTTTAAAGCAATTTTGGAACTCTTTTTCTGGAATAGCCATCAGAGCTGAGGTTGTATTATCCATGCTGTCCTGATGTCATCAAAATATCTTCCTTGCAATATTTCCTTTGTCTTTTCACAATGATATAAGTCATTGGGGGCCAGATCAGGTCAGCAGGAGAGTGTTCCAGTACAGTTATTTCTTTACTGGCTAAAAGCTCCATCACAGACACCTATACAATTAAGTTTGCAAATTTGCCACCATGCCACTGTGTGCAATGGCCATTCCAAAAAGAGTTTCAAAATTACTTTGAAGGGTGGACTAGGCACTGGCATTGGTGCATAGTTTCCCAAGGGACATATGTCAAAGGTGACCATGGTGATATTCAGCCATGAGGTATGTAGCACTTAGAACAATTAAGGTCATGTACTTAATTGTCAGACCTTTTTTACAGAAGAACCCAAAGGATCTTTAAGAAAGTCACTAGACATAATAAATGAAGTGGCAGAATTCAAAGTCAACAGGCAAAAATCAGACAGGTTTTTAATACCTTAGCAATGAACAAGCAGAAAAGAAAATGAAGAAAGCAATTCCATTTAGAATGGTACCTAAAAGAATAAAATGCCTACAAATAAATTCAACCAAGGAAGTGAAAGACTTGTACACAACAAACTTTGAAATGTTACTAAATGTTTGACATAAATAAATGGAATGACGGCCCTTGTTAATGTATCAAAAGACTCAATGTTGTCAAGAATGACCCTCAAAATTCCAATAACCTGTTTTGCAGAAATGGAAGTCAATTCTGAAATTCATATGGAATATCAAAGGGCCCCAAATATCCAAGACAGTCTTGAAAAAGGGAAGGGTAGAAAAACTCTCACTTCCCTTTGTCAAAACATGCTATAAAGCCACAGAGTTCAAGATGGCCTTGTACTGGTATAATGATAGACATATAGACCAGCAGCATAGAATTCGGAGTCCAGAAAAAAGTACCAAAATCTATGGTCAGTTAATCTTTGACCAAACTCATTACCACTGAGTCTATTTCTACTCGAAGTGAGCCTATGGGACAGAGTGGAACTGCCCCATAGGCTTTCCAAGAAGCATCTGGTAGATTAGAACTGCTGACCTTCTGATTAGCAGTTGATGTCTTCACTACTGTGCCACCAGGGTTCTGTAAGTGTGCTAAGTTCGTCAAGTTGGGGTAAAAAAGTCTCTTTAATAAACGACTGGATTCCCTCAAGCAAAAGAACAAACATAATAAATGACCTGTATCTTATACCATATAAAAAATTAACTCAAAACATGCAAAAAACCTCAACAGGTGACCCCAAACCATAAAACTCTTAGAAGAAAATATTGGGGTACTGTTTCAAGACCTAGTTCTCAACAATGGATTCTTAGACCTAACACCAAAAGCACAAACAACAAAAGACAAAATAGAAAAATGGGATCTCATCGGAATTATAGACATGTCTTTATCTAATCGTTTTTGTCAACTAGGTGAAGAGACAATCTGTACACTGGGAGAAAGATTGGGGGAACTAGGTCTTAAATATCAAGAATATAAAATACTCCTACAACTTAACATTGAAAAGTCAGTATCACGAAGAAAACGGGCAAAGTACCTGAATAGACACTTCAGCAGAGAATATATAAATGGAGAATATATAAATGGCCAATAAGTGCAGGGAAAGATGCTCAGTGTTAAAACCAAACCCAGTGCTGACAAGTCAATTCTGACTCATAGCAACCCTACAGGACAGAGCAGAACTGCCCCATAAAGTTTCCAAGGAGTTCCTGGCAGATTTGAACTGCCAATCTTCAGGTCACAGCCACAGCACATAACCATTACACCACCGCCAACAGGGTTTCCAATGCCCACAGAGTTTTCCAGGAGCACTTGGCAGATTCAAACTGCTGACCTTCTGGTTGCGAGTGGAAGCACTTAACCACTGGGCCAACAGGGTTAAGTAGCCATTTTAAAAAGCCAAAAAAAAAAAAAAATCCCAAATGCATTGTTGTCAAGTTGGTTCAAACTCACAGTGACCGTATAACCAAAACCAAACCAACCCCACTGCCATAAAGTCAGTTCCAGCTACAGACAGTAGACCTGCTCCAGAGAGTTCCCAAGGAGGCTTGGTGGATTCAAACTGCCGACTTTTTGGTTAGTAGCTGTAACACTCAGTCACTACACCATCAAGGTTTCCATAGTGACCTAACTGCACCACTGAGGAGTTTTCAAAGACCTCCTGGTGAATGTGAGCTGCCAATCTTCTGGTTAGCATCTGCAGCACTGCCATGGACTGAACTGTGTTCCCCCAAAAAATGTGTGCTGAAATTTGGCCAGGCCGTGATTCCTGGTATTTGTGTGATGTTTCTTTAGGTTGAAATCCCTGCCTCTGTGATGTAAATGGGTGGCGGTTGTATTGGTGCAGCAGGACTTAACATGTGAGATTGTCTTGTAGTTTGGGGCAGCCTCTTGGGATATAAAAGAAAGGGAAGCAAGAGGAGATCTGGGGACCTCATGTCATCAAGAAAGCAAGTGTGAGTGGCTGAGCATGCCCTGTGGAAAGATCCAGGGTTCCTGAGCTTCAGAAGCTTCCAGTCCAGGGGAAGACTGACAACAAGGGTGTTCCTCCAGAGACAGCAAAGAAAGACTTTCCCTGGAGCTGATGCCCTGAATTGGGACTTTTAGCCTACTGGTGTGTGACAACTAAAATTTCTCTTTTTAAAACCTTCCACTGCTGGTATTTCTGTTAAAGCAGCACTAGCCAAGGCAAGCACTTAACCACTACACTGCCACATAAAAACCACAACGAGGTACAACTAGAATGGCTAAGACAAAAAATTTAAAAAGGAAAATAACAAACTACAATCCTTATTCACTGCTGGCAGGAATGAAAATGGTACAGCTGCTGTCAGTTATGGTTTGGTGGCTCCTCAAAAAGGTAAAAATAGAGCTACCACGTGACCCAGCGCTGCCACTCTTTATACCCAAAAGACTTGAAAGCAATACTAATGGACACAAGGACACCAATGTTCACTGAAGTACTATTCACAACAGTCAAAAGGTAAAGACAACCCAAATGTTATCAGGAGATGAAAAGATAAACAAAATATGGTACATATATGGTACGTACAACAGAATATTGCTCTTTCATAAGGACAGATGAATTCCTGATACCTGCCGCAACATGGCTGAGCCTTGAAAACATTGAGTGGAACTGGACTCACTAATACGAAACATTTAAAACAGTCAAATGTATAAAAACAAGAGTTTAACAGGGGTTACCAAGAACGGGAGGGAGGGGGAAAGGGAGGGGGAAATCTCTTTAGCTAGTAGTGAGTGTCTCTTTAAGAGAATGGAAAGCATCATCTTACAAAAATAATGAGCATCTTCTGCATTTGTTTGATAGCTGTGCACTGCTTATGCAAGGTGCCCTCACAAATCCCACCACACCAAACCATGTTCTGGAAGAAGTACAACCAGAATACCATCTGGAAAAATAGATGGTAAGACTACATCTTACTTTCTTTGGACCTGTTGTCAAGAGTGATCCATCCCTAAAGGACAGCTTATGAAAATACTGTACCTCATGGGAGGAGGTCAAAGCCAGCAAACGAAGGAAAAGGGGTCTCGTTACTCATAAAAATATGATATGGCAATGGACATTGGTGACAATTACAAAACATGATTCATGCTAATTGTTCTAGTGAATTGTACAAGTAAAAAATGTTAAGTTGGCAGATTTTGTGTTACCTGTATTTTTACAGTAACAACAGGAGAAGGAAAAAACAACACAGAAAGTGGCAAAACTATGGTGAAGAGGACTCCAAGACGACAACTGTGCTAGGCACAGAGGTCGGGCAGTCCAGATGACAGCAAATTGGAAGGTTTTAGAAGAGTCTTCCCCAGACCTCGGGATGTCAGATGTCTGTGGAAGTCATAAGGGAAGACTGAGATACTCTGTGAAGAATTTGAAATTCAGTTGGCAAAACTACATAGAAAATGGAAAAAAAAATGAGTTACAAGAATAGCAATATTTTATGCAGGAAAGAAAAAAGTAGCCATAATTTATTATATAGCTCAGCTATGAATAATACTTACATAGTCATTGTCTTAGCCATGTATTGCTGCTTTAACAGAAATACCACAAGTGGATGGCTGTAAAAAGAGATGTTTTATTTCGTCACAGTCTAGAAGGCTAGAACTTAAAATTCAGGGTGTGAACTTCAGGGGAAGGCTTTCGTTGCTGGCTCTGGAGGAAGATCCTTTTTGTCAGGCTGCCCTTGGACTGGAAGTTTCTAAGCTGTAGGGACCCTAGTCCTTACCAAAAGACACACTCAGCCCCTGGCACTGCTCTTTGGTGATATGTTGCTGTGTTGTTGCTAGGTATCGTTGAGTCGGTTGCGACTCATAGCGACCCTACACACAACAGAAAGAAACACTGCCAGGTCCTGTGCCATACCCATAACAGTTTTTGTGCTTAAGCTGACAGTTTGCTACCACTGTATCAATCTGTCTTATAGAGTATCTTCCTCTTTTTCACTGACCATCTACATTTCAAAGCATGGTGTCCTTCAGGGATGGATCACACTTGACTACAGGTCCAAAGTACGTAAGATGTACTCTCACCATCTTTTTTTCCAGAAGGTACTCTGGTTGTATTTCTTCCAGAACAGATTTGTTTTTTCTTTTCACAGTACCTGGCATATTCTTCTCCAACACCACAATTCAAAGACATCACTTCTTCTGACTTCCTTATTCACTGTCCAGTTTTCACGTGTACATGATATGATTGAAAATACCATGGCTTGAGTCAAGAGCCCCTTGTTTTCAAGGTGACATTTTTACTTTTCAGCACTTTAAAGAGGTCCTTTGCAGCAGATTTTCCCAATGCAATGCACCTTTTGGTTTCTTGACTACTGCTTCCATAGGCGTTGGTTAAGGAACCAAAGACCATGACATTATTGACAACCTCAGTCCTTTCTCCATTTATCATAATGTTGCTTATTAATCCACTTGTGAGGATTTTTGTTTTCTTGATGTTGTAGTGCAATCCATACTGAAGACAGTGGTCTTTGGTTTTCATCAGTAAGTGTTTCAAATCATCTTCATCTCCAGCAAACAAGGTTGCGTCATCTGCATGACATTAATGAGTCATACTTAAATCCTGATACCTCATTATCTTCATATAATCCAGCTTCTTGGATTATTTGCTCAGTATACAGATTGAAAAGATATGGTGAAAGGATACAACCCTGGTACGCACCTTTCCTGACTTTAAACCATGCAGTGTCCACTTGTTCTGTTCTCATGACTGCCTCTTGTTCCTTACACAGATTCCTCATGAGCACAGTTAAGGGTTCCTTTATCCCCGTTCTCCACAATGTTGTCCGTAATTTATCATAATCCACTCAGTCAATTGCTTTTGCACAGTCAGTGAAACACGGGTAAACATCTTTCTGGTATTCTCAGCTTTCAGCCAAGATCAATCTGACATCAACAGATGGTTGCATGTTCTCTTCTGAATTGGCTTGAATTTCTGGCAATTCCCTGTCAATATACTGTTGCAATTGCTTTTGAATGATCCTTAGCAAGATTTTACTTGATTGTGAAGTTAATGATGTTGTTTGATAATTTGCACGTTCAGTTGGGTCACCTTTCTTGTGAATAGGCATAAATACAGAACTCCTCCAGTCTATGAGCCAAATAGCTGTCTTCCAAACTTCTTGATGTAGATTAATGAACACTTCCAGTGCTGCATCTGTTTGTTGAAACATCGCAACTGATATTCCTTCAAGTCCTGGAGCCTTGTTTTCACCCATGCCTTCAATGCAGCTTCAACTTGTTCCTTCAGTACTGTCAGTTTATGATCAGATACTACCTCTTGAAATCTTTGAATGTTGACCAGTTCTTTCTAGTACACAACATCTAACAACTATATTCACAAACTTGTCCTAAAAAAAGTGCTACATACTTCATCGCTGAGTATTACTATGATTACCTTCAAAGTACTCCCCTTGGAGAGCTATGTACTGAGCCAGCACCTCATCTACGCTTCAAAGCAATTTGGAGGCTTTTTCTGGAATTGCCGTTGGACATGGTAGCAAAGTGGCAATTTTGCAAACTTAAATGTATAGTTGTCTGTGAGAGAGTTTTTAACCAGTAAACTGCATTGAAATGCCCTCCCTACTTGCCTGATCTGGCCCCCAATGCCTTTTTCTTTACCCAAAGATAAAGGAAATATTGAAAGGAAGACATTTTGATGGCATTCAGGACATCAGGGATAATATGACAGCAGCTCTGAGAGTGACTCAAGAGAAGGAGATCCAAAACAAAATTGGCTATGACAAATCCAATCACAGTTTAAATCTGTAACTTCTAAGATACTATGAAACTTCAACAACAATAAGACAACCCAGTTAAATACTAAGCAAAGAATATGAGCAGACACTTCACCAAAGAAGACACCTAAGGGGTTAACAAATACATGAGGAGATGCTCATGATCATTAGCCATCAGAAAAATGCATATCAAAACTACAGTGAGATACCATCTCATCCAACAGGCCTGCCATTAATTTAAAAAAAAAAAAAAGAGAGAGAGAGAGATAATAAACATTGGAGAGGCTGTAGAGAGACTGGAACACTTACAGACTGGTGTTGGGAATGAAAAATGGTACAATCAGTTTGGAAATTGATTTAGTGTTTTCTTAAAAAACAGAAATAGAAATACCATATGATCTAGGAATCCATTTCTTGGAATATATCCTAGATAAATAAGAGCTGCCAGACAAACAGATACATACACACTAATGATCATCACAGCATTGCCACAAGAGCAAAAAGATGGAATTAACATAGGTGCCCATTGGTAGATGAACAAATGAACAAACTATAGTACACTCATACAATGGCATGTTATGCAATGATAAAAACAGCAGTGAATTTGGGAAACATCACATAACATGGAGGAATCTGGAAAGTTTTATGCTGAGTGAAATTAGTTGGTGGCAAAAGGACAAATATTGTATGAGACCAGTATTATAAGGACTCAAGAAAAGGTTTACACTCGGAAGAAAACATTCTTTGATGATTATGAAGAGTGGGAAGAAGAATGTAGACAAAAACTATTTTAGGTGAATAGAGAGGCAACATACAGTGGCGTAGAAGTCAGCACTATTCTCCCAAACCAAGAGCTAAGAAGTTTCCTAAATACAACCAAACACTTCAAGGAACAGAGTAGCAGTGGCAGGGATCTGGACACCACTGGTTCAACGGACATTTAGTTTAAGTGGCATAACATAATTTACTAAGAAAATGTTCTGTGTCCCACTTTGGTGGGTGGTGTCTGTGTCTTAAAAGCTGGCGAACAACCATCTAAGAAGCATCAGTTGATCTCAACCCACCTGGAGCAAAGGAGAATGAAGAAAATCAAAGATACAAGGAAAATATGAGTGCTATTGGCAGAAAGAGCTACATAGTCTAGACATTTATATCAGCATGAGACCAGCAGAACTAGATGGTGTCCAGCTGCCACCAATGATACTTCACAGGCAATTAAATAAAGATGGAGTGGCAGAAATGTGGGGTGCAGAACTGGAACTCTGGTAAGAAGGTCATACTTGGTGGTTGACAGACTGGCAGGTTCCTGGAACATAGTCCCCATATTCTCTGCTAGCTCAGAACTTAAATCTTTCCCAAATCTAACTCCTCAGACAAAGATTGAACTGGTACATCAAACAATACTGATGAAGAGAGTATTTCTTAAGTAGATACAGAAGACTACCTGGGCAGCTGCTGTCCAGCGGCAAGATGAGAAGGCAGTGGGTGACAGGAACTGATCGAACTGACGTGGGAAATACAGGGTGCAGAGGAGGACTGTGCTGTCACAGTGTGTGGAAAGCAGCTACCATCACAGAACAAAGTATAAGATGTTGTATGAGAAACAGACTCCAATTGTAAACTTTCTTTTAAAAAAAATTAAAAATTAACTTCTTAAAAAGTTCAGGGGGGGCAGGAACAAGACACAAGTAACACAAACAAAAGTCTGGTCCTATAGTGACTGACAGAACATTCTGCTTCCATCTATTTGGGTTTACCAACACTTGGTTTGCCATCTTAGTTGGGAAAATGAATAAAACAATCACATTTCATCTCGGGCAGGCAAGGTAAGGAGAAAGAGAATGTAATAAGCCAACTATGGAAATGTAAAAACTCAAAGCCAGAACATCTGAGCCTGGATTGACATCAATAAAATGTTTCTAAGATTCCCAAGACAGTGTCTCTCTCTCTCTCTGTTTTTGTTTTTTTGTTTTCCAGAAACATCCCAACCCAAAATGTCCCTTGAAAGAAAGAACATTCTGGGCAAATTTCCTGTGCCCAAGAATTCTGCAGCATAGTTAAAGATGCTAGGCTGGATATTTGGTTGATTTATTTCTAAGCCTGATGCCAACAGAACTATAACTACAAAAATGGCCTATAATTTCTATTTCTGCCCTCATCATCAACCCCCCCTTCTTTATTTAAAGTATGAACTTTTTGATAGTTCACAACTCATTACCCTTGATCTCCTTTTTAAAAATAAATCTCTCTCATCTTTCCCTGATCTCATAAGTCATGCAGGCCTTCACTGGAAGAAAATGCAACCCTAACCCCTTGTTTATTAGTCAGAGTCCCAGCAGGAAGCAGAAGTCCACTCTGTGGACCCACTTCACAAGATTTCAGTGGAGGGACTACAGGGGTGAGGTCAGCCTTAAGGGATTCATAAAAGATGCTGAGACACCCTGGTATTTAGCAACTTTGGGAAACCATCATGATCCCAAGTCTTTAAGGAACAGGAAATTCCAGAACACTTATTTATGTTCCTGAGGATTCTGTACATGAATCAAGAGGCAATCATTCAAACAGTAGTAGGGGACACTGCATGGTTTTAAGTCACGAAAAGTGCATGTCAAGGTTGTATCCTCTTACCATATGTATTCGATCTGTATGTAAATAATCTGAGAAACTGAACTATGAAGAAAACTGGGGTATCAGGATCGTAGGGAGACTCCTTAAAAACCTACAGTATGCAGACAACACAACCTTGCTTGCTGAAAGTGAAGAGGATTTGAAACACTTACTGATTAAGATGAAGACCACAGCTTTCAGTACAACTTGAAAAACAAAAACTCTCACAACTAGACCAATAAGCAACATCACGATAAATGGAAAAAAGGTTGAGGTTGTCAAGAATTTCATTTTGCTCGGAGCCACAGTCAAAGCCTATGTAAACAGCAGTCAAGAAATCAAAACACACACTGCTTTGGGAAAATCTGTTGCAAAAGACCTCTTTAAAGTGGTGAAAAGCAAAGATGTCACCTTGAAGACTCAGTTGCCCCTGACCCAAGCCATAGTATTCTCAATCACATCACATGCTTGAGAAAGCTAGACAGCAAATAAGGAAGACAGAAGAAGAATTAATGCCTTTGAATTGTGATGTTGTAAAAGAATATTGAATATACCATGGACTGCTAAAAGAACAAACAGATCCATCTTGGATGAAATATAACTAGAGCGTTCATCAGAAGCCAAGATGGCAAGACCATATCTTACATACTTTGCACATGTCATCAGAAGGGATCAGTCCCTGGAGAAGGACACCATGCTTGGGCAAGTAGCTGGTCAGAGAAAAAGAAGACCCTCAAAGAGGTGAGGTGATACAGTGGCTGCAACAATGATTGTAGCCATAATGCAGGATCTGGAGTGGTTTCACCCTGTTGTACACAGGGTCGCTATGAATTGGAACTGACTTGGTAACACCAAGCAAAATCAGGGCCCAGCTGCCACAACGTGAGGCTGAAGCAGAAAGGGTGAGGGGAAGAAAGATCTAGAATATCCTGCTCTCCAGTCTCTTGTCATGCCTCAAACCTAGCTGACAAGAAACCTAAAAAGGAACTGTTGTAGTTTTCAGTCTCCCAAGATTCAGACAGAGGTGGAAAAGAGTAGGGATTGAACCAAGGAGGGAGAAAGGATGGAATACAACCAGCACACCTTGTATGTGAACCAACACTGTTGCTTTAGACCATACGAGAATCTAATCTGTCAGAAGTTTAAGAAGTTCGTATACGTGTATGTGGAGTAGACAGACAGATTAAAAGACAGGCCATGCACACACTAACAATCTTTGCATTTCTAAAGTGATCTCTGTTTGCACTACAGGTACAAAGACACAAAATAGGTAATAAAATTGTAATGTCAGGACATCTCCCCCCTCCAGATTCCCATTCAGTCTGTACCGAGAGGCCCAGTGATCTAGCATTTCCAGCAGCTCCTCCACTGATTTGCTGTGCATGAAATTCAAAGACCCATGTCATTTGACTAGTTTCAGTCGTCCGTCTTCTGTAAGGAAAGACATGTTTGAGCTTCCAGTTTTCTTTCTAATTCCTAGGTCAGCCCTTCACTAACTAGAAAGAGAACTGGAGATCACAAGGGGAAGTAATGAGAAAGGGACAGAATGCAAGGAGAACAGCTCTGAGAGGGAGAAGACAGAGCCTGAAGGAAACCGAAAGAGAAGGATAAAAGACCGGCGAGAAATGACGAGGAATAGGGTTCAGAAACGTGTACGTGTATGGCTGATACTAAAAGCGAAGTCTTACGGAGAGTCAGTTTAAAACTTCTAAAACTTCTAAGCACTCGGACCCTCATGATTTCTGCTGAGGTCTAGAAGCGGTGACAGCGGGCAGCGACGAGCACACCCAGGGCCCGGGTCTTGGCTTCTAAACATCATCCTCTATTAAAAGGCACCAGAGTCCGTGGAGAAACGGCTGATTACAGGGCTGGGGTGGAGAGTCTGCAAGACATGCCTGGAACGTCTCGTGCTGCCATATGTGAGAATATGCTCAAAAATAAGAGAATGAGTACATGTGAAAGGAAGAGATGTGCCCACCTCAAGACCTCCCTGCGGCAAAAGCTGAAACAGTCGGAGCAGTGAATTGTAACCCAAAGTATAAAATAAATACACGAGTCCATTGTGATATAAATAAGCATTGACTAAATAACTAAATGAAGAAGAATCAGCGAATCTCTCTTAGAGAAAAATTCTGAGTGGTAATATGTAGCTACTCCCCTTTCTAGAGGTGAAGCCTAATCTTCCTCCCCTGAATGTGGGCTGGACTAAGTGCCTGGCCTCCACGGAATAGAAAATGGGAAGGGAAAAATAGTGACTTCACAGTGGAGAAAGCTGGCACACGCTACCTGGGACAAATGGTCAACGTTCGCATCACCAGAAAGCTCATGTAGGTATCATGGGCCACCGATGTGATGGGATTAACAGGGAGCCTTCTCTCTTTGTCCTTTCCAGAAGCGCACTACACTAGATGAATTATGAGAAAAACATGGACAAACCCAAATTAAGGGGAATTCTACAAATTACACTGCTAGTACTCCTCAAAACTGCCTAGGCTGTGAAACCAAGAAAAGACTGAATGAAAAAGTATAACAACCAGGAAAGCTTAGACAGGACAATGAAATGTAATTGTTCTGGAAGGATCCTGGAACAGGCAAAGGACATTGATGGGAAAACACTGCAAATCTGAATAGAGTCTGGGGTTTAGTTATCGGTAGCAGTAATGTTGGTTTCTTATTGTTGACAAATGTACCACAGTGATGTACAGTGACAGCCCGGGGGCAAAACTGGGTAGGAGGTACATGAGAATGCTCCATTCTATCATTGCCACTTTTTTGTTCATCTGAAATTATGCCTAAATAAAGTTAATTTAAGAAAAAGATTATAGTATTCTCCCAATATGTTAAGGAAAAATAAAGCAATTCTAAACTGCTTAATTTCAAAACATAGATGTGTACTGAAATTAAATGTATTTCTAGTTATTTGGAAAGAAAAATGTTAATCAAAAATTCAGAATAAGGTTAGGTTTCTCTCTTTCTGGACACACTGCACGTAGACTTGCTCTTATGTACCACTCAGCTTGCAATGGCCACCAGGAGACAGCTTCAAAAACAGTACAAGATGTTTATCTTGAGTAATCTCAAAATTACAACACTTTGAATAAAAGACCTAGTATTCATTGTAGTTACTGATGCATTCTACAACATGTAAAGCAAAGTTTTTAAGACTTGACATGAAGCCTAGCCTAGCCGGATTACAAACTGTTTTGGACAATTAATACTGCAAGAAATCATGTAAGTTTTTCTGCTTCATTTTATGTACAGTGAACATTTAAGGGCATGTTTCCATTTACTTGACTGAATTAAAATCAGCTCATCCTCTGGGAAGGAATCATGAGTTCACTGGCAAAAATAGCATAAATAAAAGCTCATACAAAAATTATGAAATTTCCTTTGAACTAAAAATAAGCAAAAGGAGTCACTGATGACTAAGTCACTAACAAACTCACGCTGGGAGACATTCCAGAAGCTCTTTAGATAGCCATCTTTTTCCAAAATAAATTTCATACTATTGCCCCATGAGAAATTTTACTTTCTGAAGTAGTAAAAGGTTTTGATTAATACAAAGAGTTTTCTGTAGAAGTTCAACAAGAAGGAATTATCTGAGTAATTAGATAAGGAAAAAGTTAGGTGTTAAAACGGGTAACAAGTTCTTGTGCTGGTAATGACAACCACGTGCTCAGACACATTTACAGTGCTTTTGTTTTTTCTTTTTCCCTTCCTCCCTCCCTCTCTCCTTTCCTTCCTTCCTTCCTTTCTCTTCTGATAAATCTCAAAGTCCTTCACATATAATAGTGACAAGTCATAGACTTTTTACCCACCTCACTCTGGAGACCATTGGCTGATTCAGAATAATTTTAGCTAAAGATTATTTTATCCAAAGATTAAAAACACTGTGATAAGTCATTTCCTTCCTTGAAAAGTGAATTCTAATGATCTTCCAACAGTCCAATTTAAAAGAAATTTGCTAAACAAAATGTCTTCTGAATGTTTCTCATGGGTTGGCACATGTTTTTGTGAAAAAGGTCTACACTTCTACTTGCTTGGGTCTTAGATCTCACATAGCGACACAATAAACTCCAATCACAGGTGCTATTTCTTTGCAGTTGGTTGTTGCTGGTAGCTGCCCTCTAAATCATGACAACTTGTTGCTGATTGGACTATTGTGGACCATAGGGTTTTCACTGGCTGATTTTTCGAAGTAGATGGCCAGGCCTTTCTAGTCTACGTTAGTCTGGAAGTTCCACTGAAACCTATCCAGCATCACAGCAACACACAAAACTCCACTGACAAGTGGTAGCTGCCCATGAAGTGCACTGGCCAGGAATCAAACCCAGGTCTCCCACACAGAAGGGGTGAATTCTACCACTGAACCAGCGATGTCTCCTCCTTCGAGGCTGTAGCCCTCTAAGTATGGAGATGACATTTTGTTGCCTTCAAGCTGATTTCTTAGTACTTTTTCGGATGCTGGATATTGGATGAGGTGAACAGCACAGACAGCTCAGTTGCATTAAGGCTCAGGAATGTCTGTTCTTCTTTTGTCTCACTGTTTGTGGGATGCAGAGTATGTTAAGTCCATCTAGTCAGGAGCTGAGCTGGGTGGTTGTTTGTTATTGCCAGTGGTACTCTGTTTCTTTTTCATCCTCAAATTTTCTTTTATCGCACTTTAGATGAAGGTTTACAGAGCAGATTAGTTTCCTATTAAACAATTTATACACACTGTTTTGTGACCTTGGATGACATGAAGAATGGCGATGTTCTTCCCTTCTCAACCTTTGTGGTTAGGTGTCGTGGAGACGGTTCCAACTCACAGGGCCCTGCACACAGCAGAACAAAACACTACCCAGTCCTGCACCATCCTCACAATCATTGTGATCTTTCAGCTGATTGTTATAGCCCTGTGTCAATCCATGTCCCTGAGGGTCTTTCTTTTTTCCATGACCTCCACTTTACCAAGCATGATGTCCTCCAGGGACAAATCCCTCCTGATAACATCTTGAATGCATATGAAACAAAGTCTCACCGTCTTCACTTCTGAAAAGCGTTCTGGCTGTACTTCTTCCAAGACAGATCTGTTCATTCTTGTGACAACCCATGGTATATTCAATATTCTTCACCAACACCATAATTCAAAGGCATCAGTTCTTCATTCTTCCTTATTCATTGTCCCGCGTATGTATAAGGCTCTTAAAAATATAAAGGCTTGAGTCAGGCATATCTTATTCCTGAAAGTGACAGATTTGGTTTTTAATACTTTATAGAGAGGTCTTCTGCAGCAGATTTGCCTAATGCAATAAGTTCTTTGACTGCTGCTTCCATGGATGCTGATTGTTGATCTAAGTAAAATGGGATCCTTGACAACTTCAATCTTTTCTCCGTTTATTATGATGTTGCTTATTGGTCCACTTGTGAGGATTTAAGTTTTCCTTAGATTGATGAGTAATCCATACTGAATGCTAATGCCTTTGATCTTCATCAGTAAAGTCTTCAAGTCGCCTTCACTTTCAGTAAGCAAGGTTGTGTCATCTGCGTATTGCAGGTTGTTAGTGAACCTTCTTCCAATCCTCATGCTGAGTTCTTCTTCACATAGCCCAGCTTCTCAGATTATTTGCTCAGCATACAGATTGAATAAGTACAGTGAAAGGATATAACTCTGATGCACATCTTTCTTAAATTTAAACCATGCAGAGTTCACTTGTTCTGTTTCAACAACTGTCTCTTGGTTTAAAGTACAGGTTCTTCATAAGCACAGTTAACTGTTCCAGAATTCCCATTCTTCCCAATCCCCCCCCCACAAAAAATACCAAACCCAGTGTCTTTAAGCTAATTCCAACTCATAACAATCCTGTAGGACAGAATAGAACTGCCCCATAGAGTTTCCAAAGAGTGGCTGGCAGGTTCAGACTGCTGACCTTTTGGCTAGCAGACCTAGCACTTATCTACTACACCACCAGAGTTTGCATAGTATTCATAATTTGTTCTGATTCACACGGCTGAAAGCTTTTGCATAAGCATTAAAACATGGGTGAGTATATTTTCCAATATTCTCTGCTTACAGCCATGATCCATCTGACATCAGCAATGATATCCCTTGATTCTAGGTCCTCTTTTGAATCTGGCTTGAATTTCTTGACTTGGAGTCCCCTGTTTCCATTTGTCCAGCTTTCCTGTTCCCTCTTGGCTCCTTGTCCCTAACCCCACCCCACCCTGGTGTGCCTATTTAGTCTCCTTTATATAGTTGACCTTTGCGTATTGCTGCTTGTTTTATGGAGCTGTCAATCTTTGGTTGAAGGGTGAAACCTCAGGAGTGACTACAGTACTAAGTTAAAAGGCAGTCCAGGAGCATAGTCTTGGGGTTTCTCCAGTCTCTGTCAAACCAGTAAGTTTGGTCTTTGTGTGTGTGTGTGTGTGTGTGTGTGTGAGAGAGAGAGAGAGAGAGAGAGAGAGAGAGAGAGAGAGAGTTTTAGTTTTGTCTCACACTTTTCTGCAGCTGTCTCTGAGACCCTCTGTTGTAATGCCCAGCAGAGCAGTAGGTGGTGGCAGCTGGGCAACATCTAGTTATACTGGACTCTGTCTGGTGTGTGCTGTTGATAGGTGCAGTCCATTGGTCCTTTGGACTAACCTCTCTCTTGAGTTTTCTGTTTTCTTCATTCTCTCTTGCTCCAGATGGGATAGGATCAATGGAGAATCTTAGACAGCCATTCACAAGCTGTTAAGACCCCAGATGCTACTCACCAACATAGGATGTACAACATTTTCTTTATAGACTGTATTACGCTGATTGAGCTAGATATACCCCTACACCATGTTCTGCAGCCCTTGGCCTGCTAATCTGGTCCCCAAAGAAGTTTGGATGTGTCTTTGAAGCTTCTGTGACCTTGCCTTGGTTGCATCGTACTGACTTTCCCACTGTCCTACCTTTCACCAAAGTTACCACTTATTTACTATCTCATTAGTGGTTTTCCCTCTCTACCTCTCTTTTCCATTGTAACCACAAACAGTTATTTATTTCCGTGTGTAAACATTTTCCAGAGTTTTTGTAATAGTAGTCCCCTACACTAGTTCCTCTTTCATGGCTGACTTATTTCACTCAGCATAGTGTCCTCCAGATTCATCCATGTTGTGAGATATTTCACAGATTTCTCACTGTTCTTTATTGTTGCTTTGTATTTCATGGCATGTATCATAGTTTGCTCATCCATTCACTTACAATGGGCACTTAGGTTGTTTTCATCATTCTGATACTGTGAATAGTACTGCAATGAACATAAGTGTGCATATGTCTATTCATGTGACAGCTCTTACGCCTCTAGAGTGTATTCCTAGGAGCAGGATTGCTAAACCAGATAGTATTTCTATTTCCAGCTTTTGAAGGAAGTACTGTATCATTTTCCAAAACGGCTGTAACATGGCACATTCCCACCAGAAGTGCATAAGAGTTCCCATCTCTCTATAGCCTATTCAATATTTGTTATGTTTTCTTTTTTTAATTGCCAGTAATGTCAGGGTGAGATGGTATCTCATTGTAGTTTTCATTTGCATTTCTCTAAGGGCTAGTGGCTGTGAGCATTTCCTCATAAATCTGTTAACTGCCTGAGTATCTTCAGTGAAGTGTCTGTTCATGTCCTTTGCTCACTTTTTAAAAATCATTCTTTAAATTAGGGATTACAGAACAAACTAGCGCCACATTAAACAGTTAGTCCACGTATTGTTTTATGACACCGGTTAATAACCCCTCAACATCTCCACACTCTCCCTTCTCAACCTTGGGTTCCTTATTACCAGTTTTCCTGTCCCCTCCTGCCTTCTAGTCCTTGACAATGGGCAGGAGTGCTCGTTTAGCCTCATTTTGTTTTACAGGCCTGTCTAATCTTCAGCTGAATGGTGAACCTCAGGAGTGACTTCATTACTGAACTGAAAGGGTGTCCACAAGGCCAGCAACTTTGGTCTTTCTTTCTGAGTTAGAGTTCGTTCTACATTTTTCTACAGCTCTGTCCAGGACCCTGGAAAGATCCCCATCACAGCCATCAGTGGTGTTAGCTGGGCACCATCTAGTTGTACTGGTCTCAGTCTGTGGGCACTACTGTAGATGTGGCCCATTAGTTCTTTGAACTACTCTTTCCCTTGTTTCTTTAGTTTTCTGCATTTTATCTTGCTCCCAAAGGCCTGAGACCAGTGGAGTATCCTAGCTGGCTGTTCACAGGTTTTTAAGACCCAAAACGCTACTTAACACAGTAGAATGTAGACCATTTTCTTTATAAACAATGTTGCGTCAACTGTCTTTGCTCATTTTTTAACTGCATTCTTTGTCTAGTTGTTGCACAGGTGTTACGTTTTCCTGTAGATTTTAGAAATGAGATACTTGTTGGATGTGTCGTAGCCAAAAACTGTTTCCCAGTCTGTAGGTATTCCTGATACTTCAGTGCACCACAGACTTCATATTCCCCTACAGTGGCTTCTGGAAGGGGCCCCAATGACTCAGTGATTAAATTCTCAGCTGCCAACAGAAAGACTGGTGGTTTGAACCCATCAGCAGCCCCATGGGAGAAAAGATACGGCTGTCTGCTTCCATGAAGATTGTTGTTTGTGTTGCTGTTCTTAGGGGCCTTCAAGCCAGCTCCAGCTCATAGCAACCCTGCGCACAACAGAACTGAATGCTGCCTAGTCCAATGCCACCCTCACAATCATTGTGCTTGAGCTTGTTGTTACAACTGCTATAACAATCCGTCTTGTTGAGGGTCTTACTCTTTTTTGCTAATCTTCTGGGTTACCAAGCCTGGTGTTCTTCTTCAGGGACTGGTCACTCTGACAACATGTCTAAAGTACATGAGACAGAGTCTTGCCATCCTTGCTTCTAAGGAGCTTTGTGGCCATACTTCCTACAAAGCAGATTTGTTCGTTCTTTTGACAGTCCATGGTATATTCAATAGTCATCACCAACACGTAATTCAAAGTGTTAATTCTTTGATCTCCTTTATTTATTATCCATATGAGATGACTGAAAATATTATGGCCTGGGTCAGGGACACTTTAGTCCTCAAAACCCAAAGCCCCATTACCACTGAGTCAATTCCAACTCCTAGCAACCTTATAGAGTAGATGATTTCTAAGCTGTGATCTTTAGAGGTGCAGACTATCACCTTTCCCTGTGGAGTAGCTGGTGGGCTCGAACCACCAACTACTCAGTTGTCAGCTGAGAGCTTAATCACCGAACCACCAGGTCTTCTCCATAAAGATTACAGCCTTGGAAACGCCATCTTACGGGGTTGATATAGGGTCATTAAGAGTCATAATTGAATCAGTGGCAAAAAGAGTTTGGTTTTGGGATGCTGGAGGGCTTTCTTTCCTTAATCTTGCTGTCCCACCTCCTACTTTCAGCCACAGCATGTTGCTCTCCACATACTCTTGCCCTTCCCCAGTGGAAGATGATTGTTCCCTGTACTTGGTGTTAGGATTGCGGTAAGGCAAGGAGGGCTCCCTAGTCTCCCGTTCAAGGTTAGTCTTAGACCCTACACCTGAGCTTTGGGGCAGGGCTTGATCACAGGCCTTCCCCTTCCTCCCCCAGCAGCCCAACTCAGCCTGTGTCTGTGGCAGGTCTGGCTGGTATACAGTCCTGGCCCCCTCTTCCCCTGCAGTGGTCAACTTCTGAATTGCATTGGTGTGGAATCCAAGATTCAAGAAGGTTTTCTGTCCCTCCTCCAGGGGTAGGGGATTTTGTTTCAACTTCTCTTTGAGAAGCCACTCATCCTTGTTTCCTGGGGGTGAGGAGAGTTTTCTATTTCTCCCTCAGAGATTGTTGGATTTTGCTTTTATCTCTCTCTGTGTGCAGTTCTGAAAGCCTTGGTGGCTTAGTGGTTAAGTGCTACAACTGCTCACCAAAAAGTTGGCAGTTCAAATCCAGCAGGCACTTGGAAACTCTATGTGACAGTTCTACTCTGTCCTATAGGGTCTCTATGAATTGGAACTGACTCAACAGCAGTGTGCTTGGTTTTTTTGTTCTAGGTGCAATGGTTAAGTGTTGGAAAGATCAGCGGTTCATGGGAAAAAGACTTTGGAATCTGCTCTTGTAAAGATTGCAGCCAAGAAAGCCCTGTGAGGCAGTTCTACTCTGTTATACAGAATTATCATGAGTTGGAGTCCACTTGCCAGCATTCAGCAACAGAAGCAAAGAATCTTTGCCTGGGTCCTGGGCTAAGAAGGCTCACTCCCCTCCTGCTGTGGTGTAAGGCTTTTGCTTCACAGGAGAGAAAGGAAGCAGATGGATTTCTTGCCTGTCCCTTGAGGTAGCTGATCCTGTCTACCAGCTTACCACTGACCTGCCCTGTTCGCTCTCTTGAGCACCTGACAGAGGCTGGGGTAGAGAATGGTTTCTTCCTTTGCTTCTGGAACTCTAGCTCCCTCATACTGACTTGCCTACCCACAGTCGACCTGTAAGAATTTGTTGATGCTTTGTATGAACTTCTTATTGTCTTATGGGGTGCAGGCTCTTCCTCATGCTCTGCCATATGTGTACCCACTGGGGCCCCCGGACTCTCCTTAGAATGGCTTTTAGCTTCAGTTTATTTTCTCAGTTCATTTTGCTTTGCAATTCAGTTACCTGTTTCTCGGCCCTCTGATAGGTTCAAGAAAAGTTATCATTTTGTAGATTATCTAGCTTTTTGTCGTTGTTACCGTGGGGGCAATTTTCTTTTGCAGTTTCCCACATCCTAAGCAGAAGCAGAAGTGCCCAACAACGACATTTTGTATTACCAGCAGAGGATGTACAGTGACCTCTTTGTCAATATTATATTAACTGTGGTGACCGCATGTGTGTCAGAACAGAACTGTACTCCACAGAATTTTCAGTGGCTGATATTTTTGCATATCATCAGGTCTTTCTTCTGAGATACCTCCAGGTGGACTTGAACCTCCAACCTTTTGGTTAGCAGCTGAGTGTGTTAACTATACTACCCAGGGATGCCATGAATCAGAATCGACTTGAAGGCAACAGTTTGGGGGTTGGTTTTGTTTTTGTGGTAGCTGTAGAGATTCACTGTTTACATTCTGTCAGTCGCAACCCTTCCATCTCTGGGCACAGACTGCGACAACTGACCAGGGCGAGGGCTCTAATCTGTTGTCAGGGTTCATAGACAGGCCAAACCAACACCCTTGATTTTATGAGTGCCATGCCCTCAGCCCCCTTGATGTCACGTGTCTTGCCCAAGTCAGATTATAAAGACGGGATGGTGAACCTAAGTCTTCTAGACAGTTACCACCCCCCACTTCAAGGCCATGTTTTGGCAAGATCTCATTAAACTCTCAAAGTAACGTCTTTGAAGAGCTCAACGCAAAGCCTACCCACTACAAAAAGAAATAGAAATGGATTGCTTCAATAATTATCATTTAGTAATTACATCAACATAGTCAATCCAAGTAAGCTAAGCCTCCATGATACTTAGTTATCATCTGTTTGGTTCATGTAGATCAGCGCTAAACAGATTTGTATTTTTTCCCAAACTTTTTAGAATCAGAAAAATATATTTTGAAGTCATATAGTAAATGGAAATTTGCTGTCTTCCTGAAAGTTATTCTATTTTTGAACTATGGAGACCATTACAAAAGTGCCTTTCTTAATCAGTTTTTTTATGGTTTTTATTCTTTGTTCTGTGTTAACTTGTCTTTGTAAAGTTATATTTCTGATTTGTGTTTTATATATTTGACCTGGAGAAAGGAAGTAAAATGTCCATTTGAGGTATCAGCCTATCCAAAAAAAAAAAAAACCCACTGCTGTTGAGTCAATTCATAGTGACCCTGCAGGACAGAGTAGAATTGTTCCATAGAGTTTCCAAGGAGCACCTGATGGATTTGAACTGCCAACCTTTGGTCTAGCAGTGGTAGGACTTAACCACTATACCATCTGAGTTTCTGTCAGCCCATAGCAGTACCATTATCACCAGCTTTCATTAGCCAAGTGCCGAGGTTGTTGGAAATTGTGCACACAAAAAACACATAGTTTCCTTTATGAACCAAGTTGTTGTTGTTGTTAGGCACTGTCGAGTAGGTTCCAACTCACAGCGACCCTATGAACAACAGAACAAAATACTGCCCAGTCTTGCATCATGTCCACAATTGTTATGAACCGAGGAGTCAGGAAGTTTAAATTGCAGGTGGTTATTTTTTTTCTCCTAAATGTTGAATAAATGGATTTTTGAGATCTAAAACTACCAACCAAGGCTTCATTTCTAAAGGAAGCTACTCGTGCTTTTAACATGGTTAGTTCACTTCCAGCTGGCATCATTTCAATGTCCTTCAGTCACATCTGTTTCATGGATTTCTGTGGAAAATGAGAGGGTTATGGGAGTCTGGAAAACACTGATGCTGCCACCAAACATGGACTCAATTCCTCTGTCTTTGAAATAGCCTCCCAAGACACATTTTATGCATTTGGTTTCATGTGGAACCACTTAGGCAATTCAAGAGAGCTTCAATATTAGATCAAAAGTATTTTTCCAGATGCCACTTTAAAATAACAAACAGTGGTTTATACTTCGAAACAATGTGTATCATTAACAATTCCAGCTTTTGCTGATTCAAAACGTTAGCTTGCTCTTTTCCAAAGGCTACCAAATGGCTCGGACCTATCAAAAATGTTGTTGAGCAGAGTCGACTAGAAACCCACCTGCTTCGTCCCTCACTTAGGGAGTAGGAGACTAGCAATGTGAACAGATAAGAAACTGAGTCTGCAAAAAATAGCTTCCTTAGGAAGAAATGCCAAAGCCAAAAAAGTCTCCTTAAAAAAAAGAAAGAAGGAGCCCCAGGGCGGCACAAATGGTTCAACACTCCATTCCCATTTGAAATGTTGGTGGTGGGGGGGACACACCCGGAGTTACTTTGAGTGACAGGCCTGAGCCATCTGCTTTCAAAAGGTCAAAGCCTTCAAAACCCTGTGGAGCAATTCCACTCTGCATACTTGACGTAGCCCTAAGTGGAAATCTACCCTGGAACAACCAACAACAGCAACATCATTATCATTATGCCAGCTGGGTTGTGCAGACGGTTAAACGCTCAGCTGCTAAGTGAAAGTTTCCATGTTTGAGTCCATCCAGAGGCATGTAGGAAGAAAAGCCTGGAGATCTACTTCTGAAGAGTCAGCGATTGAACACCCAGTGGAGCACATCTCTACTGTAACACACACGGGGGCACCATGAATTGGAATTGACTCTATAGTAAGTAACCACAGTGAAGAACGAATGAAGATTCAAGGTATAAATCTTAAAAATTTGTTCTTGGTTTTCTTCTCTAAGATGCTTCTCTAGTGACTCAGTTAAAATAATCTGCCTCTCCTTGGCATTTCTATGATACTTTATTTTATATCTTCCTCCAAAGGGAATGACATTGTACCAATGAGATCTGTGTGCATGTCTTCTCACCCATACTAAGCTCTAAACTCTTTGGGGGTATGGACCACATCTTCATCTTTGGTCTCCCCTTGTGTCTTCTAGGAAACCCTGGTGGAGTAGTGGTTAAGTGCTACGTCTGCTAACCCAAAGGTCAGCAGTTCAAATCCACCAGGTGCTCCTTGGAAACTCTATGAAGCAGTTCTACTCTGTCCTCTAGAGTCACTATGAGCCAGAATTGACTCAGCAGCACTGAATTTGGGTTTTTTTCATGTTCGTTTGGTTTGCTGGTTTTTATGTCCGCTAAGCACAGATTCTTTTATATGGGAAGTAGTCAATAAAAACTCAGTGAGTTAAAATGGAATAGAATGGAGAGGAAGTTGGAGACATTTATTTAAAATCAAAAGAAGATCACAAAAATGTGGAACGGATAATACATTTGTTTTAATTATGAAGTGCAACTAAATAGGGAAAGGGGTGGTTATACTTTGAAAATAGTAAAGTTCTATCATACTAACTCATAAAACCATTTATCCCTCGTATAATATCTGGTCTCTGCATGCAGAAGGGAGTGAGAACGGTTTCCCATTCTGAACTTGCAGTTGCTACACTTCAGCTCCTATTATATTCCTAGTTCCCAATCAAAGTTCCCAGCTGTTAAGAAATAAACAAAACCCAAACCTATTGCCACCAGTTCTGACTTATAAGACCCTGAGGAGAGAGTAGAATTACCCTATCGGGTTTCCAAGGCTGTATAACCTTTATGGAAGCAGACTGCTACGTCTGTTTCCCACGGAGTGTCTGGTGGATTGACAGGCTGGCTTTTCAGTTAGTGGCCAAGCACTTACAGCTGTAGGCTATTCTGAGATTCGAAGACCAGTGATAAAGACAGTTGAATCTGAACTAGTTAGGGGTGAAGTCTTTAGTCTGTTTAACTCCCTATTAAATTAGCTCAGACTTTTCACTTCTGGGGGGGTGGGGGGGGAAGAAGCCAGATTTGTTCCAGGTGGCAAAGTGAGCACAATGAAAAGATCTTAATACGTCATCCAAAATCTCACTCAGAAAAGCCACTTCAACACACCAGGTAGGATATAATACTTTTGGATGGTTCCAGAAGTGTTGCTCAATTACAAAAATCTAAATGGCTTCTTGGCAATAAACACCAGACACATGAATAATGTTGCCTCAGCATTTTTAAGGGATGGGAGCCTGGCGAGGCTTTCCAAAAACAAAAGATTTGTCTGTATTTTGGATAGGTGTTTGTTCTACAGCCAAAAGCCAAGTGCCGTCGAGTCGGATCCGACTCATGGCTACAGAGGCTCTCTTAATCACTGAAAACGGTATAACTTAGTCCAGAATAATCTATTCATACTATTAGGACAGTTTCAGAAAGACAGTACCTGTGCATTATCACCTGGCACCCTTTAAAGCTTGTTAACAAGGAATTAGCAGTGGTAGCTACAGTTTTCCGATAAACAGAAGTTGATTTTGATCTCCCCTACGCTTTGCTCACCAGCAGTTGAAGTCCATGCAATAGGCTTTCCTTAGTGAGAGGTAGGATCACAGTTCTTCGCCAGCAGGTGGTGCAAACACTATTTTGTACACTACTGGTCATGGAAAAACAACAGGATATCTCAAGTTGTATACTCAGCCTATTCATGCACTTTGGTTTTCTAAGACACAGTGGCCTGGCTCCTTATCTAGCATCAGTTTATGAGACTTTTGGAATGGATCAGTCCTTCCCCAACCCCACTACCCTGCCAAGTCAGCACATTTGGTTGGACATAAGAGCTGGTCTCTGGAACACTGTGATGGACTTTCACAAGCCTTAATGAAGCAGCAGCTCAGTGGTGGTGCTAGGGTTCAAATTCAAGTTTTCTATCTCCACACACGTACCTGTGTGTATGCTGGTTCCATCCTGAATCACAGCTCCTGGTATTCAGGTCTGTCTGTGTCAGCCCATAGATTAGAGGTGGCATTCAGTGCCTGTGATCCTCCTTGGCAGCTGTGCAGGACACCGGAAAGTGCTGCTGGTCAGGAAAGGAAGATCCTCACCCCTCAATCCCTCACCCTACAGCACATGCTCTCCCCGAATACACTCCAGCTTTGCAAACGACAGAACGATCCTGGACAGACGGGGCATGTTGTAGGTCACAGGGGCAGCTAACTGCCAGGAACCTATCGTCTGCTCCCTTTCGGTTTAGGTCAGCACAGAGACTCCGTACTTAGACTCAAGTAGGCAAGCAGATAAATTAAGGTGGCCTTGGCCAACCTAGATAGACCTTAAATGATCTCATTGTCGCCAGGACCACTGCCAAGACCCGCTCCCTCAGCTTCAAAGCTGGACACTTGAATTCCCTGCTGGCTGACGTCTCTTATCTACGCCACCTTCCAGTCTAGCCTGGCTGGCTCCCAGCAAACTTACTCTCCCGTCATCTTTTCTCACCACTGAACCACATGGTGACCTTGGCACAGCCTTCTTCCCTAGGCCTGTCAAGACCCCTGGGCTGTCGTGTCCAGCTGATTATCATTTGCATGTTTCTTTGTGATTATATGCACTTATCTTCCACAAAAGGTTTGAGTCAGCTCAGATGCACTCCAGAAATGACGTCCTCCAACCTGATTCTGGACAAACACAGAACTTAATATGTCTCAAAAATGCAGTTTTCTCCTCATAGTAGGAATACAAACATGTATGTAAAGACATATTTTATGATTCAACTTAGCCTATTGATTCCCGTTATATTTGCAGATGACTTCTCTTAGAAAGGAAACCCTGGTGGCATAGTAGTTAAGTGCTACATCTGCTAACCACAAGTTCAGCAGTTCAAGTCCACCAGGCTGTCCTTGGAAACTCTGTGGGGCAGTTCTACTCTAACCCATAGGGTTGCTATGAGTTGGAATTGACTCACCAGCACTGGGTTTGATTTGAGTTTTTTGGTTTTCTCTTAGGAAACATTTGGGTCCTGATGTGTTCTAATAAAACAAACAAACAAAAAGCCCAAATCCATTGCCATCAAGTGAATCTGAACTCATAGTGACCCTATAGGACAGAGTACAACTGCCACATAGTGTGTCTAAGGAGTGGCTAGCGGACTTGAACTGCTGGACAAGGTCTTATCTACTTATCTACTGCTCTACTAATATGATAAAAAAAAGTGTAGATGACATATGTTCTTTATTCTTTTCATTGCTGAGTCTACCTATGCTAATTTTTCTACTGTACTTTTGCAGTGAGCATATCATCTGGTACCAAGCCAGATCGGTTCCTATCAAGCTGGTCCCAATTCATGAGGGCTCCATATGTGTTAAAGCAGCACTGTACTCCATAGGGTTTCAGTGGCTGATTTTTCAGAAGTAGATTACCAGGCCTTTCTTCCTAGGTACCTCTGAATAGGTTTGAACTATCAGCCTTCCAGTTAGCAGCTGAGCCCTTAACCACCAAAGGGCTCCTCCATTTGATACCAGAGGTCATGTATCATTATTCATTAATATTACTCCACCTTTGTTAACTCTAGACCAGCGAGAAGTCACTGAGCTTCACCTCAGAGGAGAAAAACAGAAAAAGAAAAAGTGATATTCTCTGCCTTCAAGTAGTTTATCTAGTGAGAAGGAAAGACTGAGAGCATACTAACAGTCACCCCCAAATTCAGTTGAGGTAGGACTATAACTGTGACCGAGTGTCTGGAAACACAAGGGAAGGAAAGTTGAATTCCGTCAGAGTGCAGGACTACTGTAGTTAGCTGCCATGGAGGGGGTCCCTATCCTGCGACAGCCCCATGCACAGTGGAACAAAAGGTCATGCCCATAATGGGTTGTGGATCAGACACTCGTGATCCCTAGGACTTCTGCTGACGCAGATACTCAGGAGTGTCTTCCTGGTTCCTCCTGGTCTGGAGGGACTGCTGAAACCTGTTCAGCATCACAGCAACAGGGAAGCCTCCACTGAGGTGGTGACGACCCCAGGGGACCATGGCCAGGAATCATATCTGGGATCCTGCATGGAAGGAGAGAATTCTACCATCAAATCATCACACCACCACCTCCAGTGCAGGGCTAGAGACTGGAGACCACAAAATGAATCAGCAAAGAGATCATAGCCAAAGGCCGTCTAGTTGATTCTTACTCATAGCAACCCTATAGGACAGAATAGAACTGCGTGACAGAGTTTTCAAGGAGCACCTGGTGGATTCAAACTGCCAGCCTTTTGGTTAGCAGACGTAGCAGTTAACTACTGCACTACCAGCGTTTCCAAAGGGATCACGGAGGGTAGAATTTGTGCCATTCAAGAATGTAGCATTTGCATAAGCTAAAACAGACAGAGAAGACATTCAAGACAGATACCCAAAAGTCAGAGAAGAGGATATGGTATGTTCAGGGAGCTGCACTATTTGTTACTAAAGCCTAAGATTTGTGACAGAGAAGAGAGCTAGATAAAACCAATAGCCCCTGAACTGAAAAGGAGGGCATGGACTCAAAAAGCATCAGGGAACAGTCTTCACAATTTGTCAAGTGATTCGGTGAATGAGACTATGAACTTGGCCACTGCCTCCCGTGTATTACAGGTATTAAGTCTCCATCCCAGGACAGACTTTACAAAAGAGGCAGGCAGCAGAGAGGTGAATTAAAGAGCTGACTGAGGCTGAGTCGCCAATGCTATGGGAACAGAGATGGTACTCTGCAGGCAATGGGGTGTCTCTGGTGGCTTAGGGGAAAGAAAATGCTAGGGCAATACAGAATGCTAAGTCAGCAAGTGGGCTCAAGAGTCAGATTATCTGGGCCAGAGTCCTGGCTATCGGTGTGTACACTTGGGCAAATTACTAGGAGCATGATGATAGTTCTTCCTAGTAGGCGTGTTGTGAGGATTAAGTGAGTTAATACATGTCAAGACTTGAGCAGGCCCTGGCCGAGCTGCACTTCTGCAGCTGCCTCGCAGAGCTGGGCCCTGCATGGCTGGACAGCAGGTAGGTAAAAGAAGCAGACTCAGGAAGTGACGAAATACTTAGGAGGCCATGAGAGGTGTTCAGTTGAGACAATGTCCTGGTGACCGAACCTCAAATCCAGACTCTGAAATACAAAAAGAGGTGTGGATTCAAGAGACACTTAAGAAAAGAATGCTCCGAGTTTGACAATTGATTGAATATGAACAGGAGGGACAAGGATCACGCATATGAGGTCTACCAATTAAGTCTGTGAACTTAATTCTTGTAAGCGCTACATACCTTCCTGCTGAATATCACTACAGTCACCTTTGAAGCACTCCCCTTGGGAAGCTATGCACTGATGCCAGCACCTAGTCCCCTCTTCAAAGCAAATTTGGAACTCTGTCTAGAAGGGCCATTGTGCATGGTATGGCGGCAAGTTTGCAAACTTGCTTGTGTAGTTGTCTTTGAGGGAGTTTTTATCCAGCAAAAAAATAATCATATTGGAACACCCTCCCTACTCAACTGATCTGCCCCCTCCCCAAAGGCTTTTTTCTTTACCAGAAGATAAAGGAAATATTGAAAGGAAGATATTTCAATGACATTCAGGATATCAAGAGTAATATGATGACAGCTCTGATGGCCACTTCATAAAAAGAGTTCCAAAGTTGCTTTGAAGGGTGGACCTGGCGCTGGCATCAGTGCATAGCTTCCCAAGGGGAGGACTTCAAAGGTGACCATAGTGATATTCGGCAATGAGGTATGTAGCACTCTTTCTAGGATGAGTTTGCAAACTTGACTGGCAGCCCTCATATCTCTAAGGCTGGATTCCTGGGAGAATGGGAGTATGAGAGGCTAGAACTGGAAAATCCAAAGAAAGAACCAGTGTTTGAAAGACACAGAGACAGAAAACTAAGAAGATAAGGGGTTAGGCTCAGACACGTTTAATTTGACCACTAGCTTGAAAGTCTTCCCCAAATGTAAGAGAAACAAAAATTTCCAACACTAACTCTTTACCATTATCCCTGTAATAAATTTCTGCTCAATCTTCCAGATGCTGCTACCTTTTGGAATTCTGCCCTGGCCAAATAAACCTGAGACCTGTTCCTCCCTGGGGGCATCCCTTTGGACTGAGTGCATGTCACCATGGTAGCATTTGTCAAATTGGACCACAGTCATTTATTAGTGCATCAGTCTCACTGTATTCCAGGAAAAGAATGAGGTCACATATCCTCTTGATGCTCATGCTCAACAGTATTTGGTTGAATTGATACACGGATATAAGCATCATCTCTAGAGTACCGGGAATTTAAGTTGTAAGAATGAGTAAGGGGCCAAGGGAGAAAGGGGAAAGAGAGTACTCATTTAAATGACAGAAGGAAGAAGAGAAACAGGAAACAGAAGGGTATTGGAGAGGAGAGAGCACTTCAACAGACAAGCAAATAGTTTCAAAATGGAGAGGGTGACACTGTCCTGAGCATCCAGGAGGCAGAGACTGAAAACTCACGTAAATGCCTCTGGGCCCTGGGGGATGCTTGAAGTTGGCTGGATGAGATACAGCACAATGAGTGGGAACCATGGCTACATTTTAGGGGAGCCACACGCAGCTCCAAACACTTGCTGCCATGTAAAATGATGGTTCAGTATATGCAACCTTTCTGACTTTTCGCAAAAAGCCAGAATCCAGATTTATGTGAAAATATTAAAGCTTAGGCACTAACTTAAGTTAAAAGATAAAGACCCTCATGGTCAATTTTAGGTGGGTCAAGCAAATTGCATTGAACCTGAAGTGTTCAGTTTGTGACGTCTAGTCAAGAAGGATGAGGGTTGAGAGAACAGGCAGCTGGAAATGGTGTGGAGTGGTTATGATCTTTGGGATAAGATGCAACAAAAATCATAAACGAGGCTGAACAGTTGGCAGGGGCTGAAGAAGCGGAGGTGCCCTGCGGTCACAGGCGGCGCCCGTCTCCTGGGCTTCCTAAGGCGTGAAGAAGTCGACTTCCCCAGCCATCGTGGATGGCCCTGCCTCTGAGGCCTACTACTGACCTCAGAAAAGCATGGGTACTGCCATTCACTCATTTATTTAAAAACAAGCACAGAAAGCTAAAAAAGAAATAAAAAGTTGTATCTATAAAGGCCTGAATGTAATACCGCATGCATGACATGATTGCTGTCACTGCATCACTTAAGGTCAGAGTCGTTAGCATCCATTAATGCAGTTGCTGTCAAAGCAAACCTGAAGTGATTTTATGTTCGCTCTTACCTGCTGGGGAACCAAGGTGAGAGCCCAGTGAGCTTGAGAACACACTGTAAAAGCTGAGTCACTGCCACCCTTCACCGAAGGCCCGCGGTGGAAGGACTCTGAGTTGGACTCTACAGTGGAATCTGCTGTAGTTCACTGCTGCGAGTTAGCCCCCAACTCATTCAAAACTCTACCCGGTCTGGCACCATCCCCGTGGTGGGTTGCAGATCAGCCGATTGGGATCCGTAAGCTTTTCACTGGCTGATTTCTGGAAGTAGATAACCAGGCCTTTCTTCCTGGTCTGTCTCAACCTAGAAATTCCGCTGAAAACTGTTCAATATCAGAGCAAAACACAAGCCTCCACTGACAAATGGGTGGTGGCTACACATGAGTTGCATTGGCCTGGAATTGAACCTGGGTTTCCCACATGTAGGGCCAGAATTCTATCACTGAACCACCAAGGCCTCATAGCTGAATCTGTGAGTAGATTTCATCTTATCTTTCAGAGCACATTTGCTTGGTAAGGTTATTGCACACAGCTCCCCTGTGTGTTAGTCCTCCACTGAAGACTAATTGTTTAGCTAGGAAAGTGGCTTAACAATGCTAGGAACTAGCTATTCCATCTATAATGATGATGTTTCTGGGTGAATTCTAATACTTGGATCAGGGTGTTTCATGCACATGTCACAGTGCAACACAAAATTTAGTGCTTTATAGAGAGAGAGAAAGATACAGATATGGACACATAACTAGAAATATATGTGAAGTGGTGGCACAGTGGTTAAGTGCTACAGCTGCTAACCAAAAGGTCAGCAGTTTGAATCCACCAGGTGCTCTTTGGAAACTCTACGGAGCAGTTCTACTCTGTCCTACGGAGTCACAATGAGTTAGGTACAACTCCATCGCAGTGGGTTTGGTTTTGGGTTTGGAGGTTGAAACTAAAAACTAATGAGTGCTGTGAAACAGTGCGAGGAAGGTTGCTCAGGATGTTGCAGAAACTGACAGTCGTAGATTACCATTTTCGTGAAATCTCCATGCAATTTAGGCATCTAGCATTCTGTCTTAAAGCCTGATTAGTTCACCTAATGTTTCGATGTATTTGCTTCTTGTATTTTTTAATCATTTTGTTTTAAGACATTTTATGATTATTTGACTACTGTACCCATTCTTGGGAAACCCTAGTGGCGTAGTAGTTAAGCGCTACATCTGCTAAGCAAAAGACCAGCAGCTCGAATCCACCAGGTGCTCCTTGGAAACTCTGTGAGGCAGTTCTACTCTGTCCATAGGATTGTTATGTGTTGGAACTGACTCATTGGCAGTGGGTTTGGTTTTTAAGTTTTGTACCCACTTTTAGGATCCGACTCGCTGGCACTTGGCTTGGCTGGCTAGCCACTGAGTGGGAGAAGGATATGACAGTCTACTTTTTGTAAATGTGTACAGCCTTGGGAACCCTATGGGACAATTCTACTCTATCTATAGGGTCAGAATTGGCCCAAGGGCAGTAGGATTTGGATTTTTTCTTTTTAGTACCCATTCTTGAAATCTGTGGGAGTTTTGAAACTATGTGTCACAGGTGACCACTAGAACCATTCTGCCAAAAGAAAATAAAGGGGTCAAAATACTACTCAACATGTAAGGAAGATCTATGAATAGAATCTGGTCAATTTAAATATACACTAAGTAGAGGGTCCACCACCTGTCTTAGTTTCTCCTAAGGTGTTGGCCTTCATGGTGCTGGAAGCTATGCTGCCAGTATTTCAAATATTAGCAGAGTCACCCAGAGTAGACACATTGCAGTGGAGTTCCTAGACTAAAACAAACTAGAAAGAAAAGCCCGGCAGTGTACTTGCGAAAATTAGCCAATGAAAACCCTATGGATCACAAAAGAATATTCTCCAGTATAGTGCTGGAAGATTAGCCTTTAGGTTGGAAGACGCTCAAACTACACAGTGGTCATAACAATGAACTTGACCTTACCACTGACAGTGGAGATGGCATAGGACCAGACTATGCTCCACTGTGTTGTGCTTGAGGTCACCGGGAGAGCCAAACTGATGGCAACTAACAACAACAAACAGAGGATAAACTATATCTAACGTAACACAAAAGTAAGTTCATCCAGTCTCTAGGTCTGTGTACCAAAGAAGAAAATCTCATACTTCATTAGGAGCAAAAGAAAAGAAGTTTTATTGAGAAATAATATAGCTCCCGCTGGGTAGTCCTAAGGACGTTATACAAAGTACTTCACTGCCTCTATCAAGTGAGCGGTTTTTGTGTATAGAGAGCAAAGTAAAGGGCGGCAGTTAAAGACACGGATCCCGCTTCAGATCTGGAGTCCTTTGAAATGTCAAGGTCAGTCTTTGGCTCCTCCAGGGGAGTGAGTGTTACCCCCTGGGTGAGTGACGCTGGCTGATTCCGTTATACATATTCTTCTGAGGAACGAATTGGTGACATCCTGACCTTTTGCTTCCTGGGAATGCCGGCAGCCCTATCCTGTGATGTGTGCCTCCGTGCCTGAAAATTTCCACCTGCACACCCAAGGCACCTCTTTCTCCATCTGGTGCTGTCAGAGGCAAAGATCTGACCGAGAAGACACCGACTTCCTTTTGGATAAACTCCAGCCCAAGTCAAGGGGCTAGGTAAGAACTGCAGGCAAAAACACGCTATTTGACCTTCCATGCAAAGAAATATTCTGGCAACTTTTAGAAAAATTTGCTTGACATGCTTCCCCAAAGCCATCCCCTTCTGCTCCAAAGGTACTGCTTCTCACCTTCACACCTCCCCCTTTCCTTGTATTTCTTCCACATCCATAGGAAAACAAAGCATCAACAGCTGTTCTTCATTCCTAACAAAGGGGTTACTTTACAGTGATGAGGCTTCAGCCTGGGTGTTGGCTATGAATGGACACAGAAGACTACTGAGAGAACTCCTCAGCAGTGAGTGTCCTTGGGATTTCCCAGAGCTCTCTTTTTGCCATGTTCACACTGAGATGCTGACAGTAGAGAGAAAACCATTTGACTTTCTCATAATCATGATTTTTCACCAGGATTGTGATGTGGGTTAGCTTATGTGTGAGCTTTCAAATGCTTTGTGAGTATATGTTTTTAAATAAAAAGAAACTGTCCTCTACAGTGTCCTTATATTGTTATTGTTATGAAGTAGCCTTGCCTGGGTCTAAACAGCTTTTAGACCCTTGTCTGGGTCTAAACATGCAATACCTTTTTCTTCATTTTAACTCTCCCTAGTCTAGAATGGAAATAACCAGGCTTCCATTATTATTATCACAGTACTATGCTTATGAGTTTAGAGAACAGGACAAACAGACAGGTGAGTAGGTACTTACTATGATTTCAGGTTGTTTATTCTAGAGGAAAAAAATTAAAAGAATTACTTAATAACCTCTTTCAAAATCTCTTAAGCATGGCCTTGTCACTAAGTAACAATGACTTAAAAGAAAGACAGAGAGAAAAAATGAATTGGTCTAAATCAACGATTCTCAACTTCAGCTGAGTGACTTTGCCACCAGGAGGCATTTGCAATATCTGAAATAGTTGTCATTGCCACCACTAGTGGGTAGAGGGCCAGGCACCCAGAGCATCTAGTTTGTAGAAGCAGGGATGCTGCCAAACAATCCCCTGCACAAAGAACTGTCCTTCCCAAAATGTCAAGACCAACAAATCCTGGTTTAAATTGTGTCTTAGTTGTTGTCAGTGGCTGTTGTGTAAGCTCCAACTCATGGCAATTCCATGTCCAGCAGCATGAAACATTGTCCTGACCTACAACGTCTTTGGGATCACTGGCAAGGTCAAGTCCATTGTTGCAACTGTTGTATAGTGCCTTTCTATCTAGGGTGCTCACCTTCCAGTAACTAAGGGAACTTAAATTTTATTGGAGGACCACCACTGTCCATCTCTGAGCTACATTTTTTAGAGATTTCCTAATCTTTTCAAACAGAGAAAATGGAGTAAGGATATGCTGGTGATGACTGTCCTCATTCTCATGTCACCAGTAGCTGACTTTGAAATAATTACACATTAAGCTCCAGCACTTCCCTTGGTGACCGCACACCTGTGAATCCTTTTACTGATTGGTCTCTTGACAAGGGTTTGTGGGAAGCTAGCTTGGACAGGAATTTCTCAGAGCCATGTCACTTTCTGATCTAGCCTTTTTTTTGTTCCCTCTCTTTATATTGACTCTGGATTTGATGCTATCTTTACTCTGGCTTTAGGCTCTAAAAGGGAATAGAGCCAATTAGATTATATTGTATGTCACTTAGGTCAATAACCAGTGTCATCAGTAGGTCTGAGTTGTGTTCTCTCTGCCCATTATGCCTTATAGACTTCATAATAACACACTTGAACTTTAAAATGGTTTCTATTGAGTTTTTATAACACGTTTTGACCTGCCCAGCAGGAGGTAAGAACAGAAAATCGTAAATAGATTTAAAAGCTTTCAGATTCAGTGCAAACAGTAATCCACATTCAGGGTTAAACCTTGAAATTCCAGGAAGATTTGAAGGTTTTATAAGGTTTACCCACCCATTATGCTAACTTCTACCTCATTTTAGTATCTAACTTAATTGCTCTATAAGACAATCATCACAATGACTGTTATTTTAACTTAGATTTTCCCGATGTGTATAATTTATTTTACTAACTCTCAAACACGTGCTGCCTTTGGAGAGTCCTGTCTCTAGGATGGAAACCCCAGTGGCATAGTGGTGATTGCCCGAGTATGTCTTTCCGTACCTCAGTTTCAGCTCTTGTAAAATGTGAGAATTAATTAAACCAATGATTCTTAATGTATGGTCCCCAAACCAGCAGTGACAACATCACCTAGGAATGTGTTAGAAATGCCGATTTTTCTGGCCCCACCCATATCCGTGAAATCAGAAGCCCTTCATTTGGTCCTAGAGCAGGGCAAAAGTTTGAGAACCCCTGAGTTAAACCAAGGAAGTATATAAACCAGTGCCTGGTGCATGATAAGCAGCCCATAAGTGTTAGCAATGTTCGTGATCAAATCTCTGTAGACTTCTGTTTGGTAGAAATATCTCATATTGTTATGATTATTTTTCTGTGTGTGTGAAACATATCTACTTCTGAAATGCCTTTGACTTTCATGTACTACTGGATTTTAGTCAAAACCAAAGTGACCCTCCCAGAATCCCCCTCCTTCCTGCATTGTTCCCAGCCTTCCACATTGGAATTTCCCAGCATTCTGTGTCTATCTCGCAAGGCCCTCACCTTCCTGTGGTGACATTGTACAGACTCTTGTTGCCTGTGGACCAGACTCCCTTTGTTCTCCACAATATTTATGGCACATTGGCTTTCAAAGATTCTGTTTCAAGATGCACACATGTTCTGAGACCCAATGGTATTGATGAGTAGGTAGGTATTGCTGTGTACTATCAAGTGAATTCCAACTCATGGCAACCCATGACTCGCAGGTGGTGTAGTAGTTAAGTGGTTAAGTGCTATGGCTGCTAACCAAAAGGTCAGCAGTTCAAATCTGCCAGGTGCTCCTAGGAAACTCTATGGGGCAGTTCTAATCTACCCTCTGGGATCGCTATGAGTTGGAATCAACTTGACGACACTGGGTTGGGTTTGGTTTTGGTTTAATCTTTACAGGAGCAGATCACCTTCTCTTTCTCCCTGAGCTGCTGAGTGGATTCAAACCACCTACCCTTTGATTAGCAGCCAAAGGCTTACCTGTTGCACCAGCAGGCCTCCTCACTGGTAGATATAAACCCTACTAAACCAAACAAACAAACCAGTGCCATCAAGTCAACTATGGTACATGGTGACCTATGTGTGTCGTAGTAGGCCTGTCAGAGTAAGGTGTTCAGTGACTGATTTTTCTTTCAAGTGTTTCTTAGTGGGTTCAAGCCACCAGCCTTTCGGTTAGTAGCTCAGTTACCCATGTGCACCATCCGGAGATTCCTCACAGCCTACTACCCACCCACCCATTGCTATTGCAGCAATGCTGACTCATAGCTATCCCACGGGGTGTTAAAGCTCTAAATCTCTATGGAAGCAGACTGCCACATCTTTCTTCCATAGAGTCACTGGCGATTTTGAGCCACCAGCTTTCTGTGAAGCAGTCAGTTGCTTTAATCACTCTGCCGTTATGGCTTCTTTAAAGCCAACTAGAGCTTGTGAATTCAAGAAAGCTTTTATGGTGGTCATCTATAGCCCACTTCTCTATTATATCCTTGGTTTATCCCATATCTGTAGTGGTGGTGTTGGTGCTGTTGTTAGGTGCCTTTGAGTCAGTTCCAACTCATAGCAATGCTGTATACAACAGAATGGTTCTGTGTCATTTGGTTCTGTGCCATCCTCACAACTGCTGTCACAGTTGAGCCTATTGTACAGTCACTCGTCCATATCGTTGAGGGTCTTTTTTGCTGACCTATTTCTGCTCCATCCTGATAAAGTGTCCAAAGTGTACGAAAAAAAATTTTTGCCATCCTCTCTTCTAAGGAGCATTCTGGCTGTGTTTCTTCCAAGGCAAACTTGTTTATTATTCTGACCAAAACCTGTTGCTGTCAAGCTGATTGCCAATCACAGCAATCCTATAGGACAGAGCAGAACTACCCTACCGAGTTTCTAGAGAGTGCCTTGTGGATTCCAACCACTGACCTTTTGGTAATCAGAAATTGCACTTAAGCACTGCACCACCAGGGTACTCTGGTTCATGTTATATTCAGTATTCTTTACCAACACCATGATTCAAAGGCATCAAGTCTTCAGTCATCCTCATTCCTTGTCCAGCTTTTGCATGCATGTGAGGCAATTGAAAATATCATGGCTTGGTCTGGGCACACCTTAGTTCTCAAAGTGATCTCTTTGGGTTTTTTTTTACACTTTAAAGATATCTTTTGCAACGAATTTGCCAATGCAATACATCAGTTCACATCTCAGATGCATTAAAAGAGCAGAGTCATAGTCTAGATATTTGTTGTAGATACAGCTTCTTGCCTACCCAATAGTTGTTCCCTTATCTTTCTTCAAAACAACGGTGATTTGTTTAGGTATCTGTCTTAGTCATCTAGTGTTGCTACAACAGGAATACCATAAATGGATGGCTTTAACAAAGAGAAATCTATTTTGTATAGTAGGCTGAAAGTCCAAATACAGGGCATCAACTCCAGGAGAAAGCAATCTCTCTCCATTGGCTCTGAAAGAAAGTCCATCTTGTCAATCATCCCCTGGACCAGGAGTTCTCCGTGCAGGAACCCCAGGTCCAAAAGAGGCACCTTGCTCTGGGTGCTTCTTTCTTGGTGGTATGAGGTCCCCACTCTCTACTTGTTTCTCTTTCAGTTTATCTCTTTTTAAGATAAAAGGTGGTACAGGTTATACCTTACTGAGAGTATTAAATGATGGGTCTAAAAATTCAGTTCACAAACTCATCCTAGAAAAAGTGCTACATACCTCACTGCTGAATATCACTGTGGTCACCATCAAAGTACTCCACTTCAGAAGCTGTGGACTGATGCCAAGGCCTAATTCACCCTTCAAAGCAATTTTGAAACTCTTTATCTGGAATAGCCATTCAGAGCTGTTGTTGTATTACCCTTGATGTCCCGAATGTCATTGAAATGTCTTCGTTTCAATGTTTTCTTTATCTTCAAGTAAAGAAAAAGGTCATCTGGGGCCAGACCAGGTGAGTAGGTAGAGTGTTCCAGTACAATTATTTGTTTACTGCCTAAAAACTCCCTCACAGACAACTACGCAATTAAGTTTGCAAACTTGCTGCTTTGCCACCGTGCACGATGGCCAATTCAGAAAGAGTTCCAAAATTGCTTTGAAGAATAGACTAGACACTGGTGTCAGTGCATAGCTTCCCAAGGGGAGTACTTCAAAGGTTAATATAGTGACATTCAGCAATGAGGTATGTAGCGCTTAGAACAATAAAGTTTGTGGACTTGTCAGACCTCATAGTTCCACTCTAACCCTCTTTAACCTAAAATTGCAATCGTAAAATAGAAGACAAGTGCACAATACTGGAAATAAGGGCCTAAACAAATTGACACATATTTTGGGAGGACCTCATAGTACCAAGTGAGCAGTGCCAGGAACAGTGTGTCCTTGAGACGTGGAGTTCTTGCACAGAGAAGTTCCTAGTCCAGGGAAAGATTAGAACAAAGAACTACTTACAGGACCAACAAAGAAAGCCTTCCTCTGGAATTGCACTTACAGTCCACTAGATTGTGGGAGAATAAATTTCTCTTTTCTGAAGCTATCTGCTAGTGGTATTTTTGTGATAGCAGCACTAGGTGAATAAGGCAGATAGCTCACAATATGCCCAGGCAAGTGTTTAATCATGAGGCTCCAGGAGAACCCCATTCACCTTTGCCAGTGATTGGTTAAAGGTGGGAATGTTAGCCAATTCCAGCCAGTGAAAGAAGATGTTTATCACGCAGTTTACAAGAACAGGTTCAATTTGGTTAGGCCATGATTCCCAGTATTGTATAGTTGTCTTCTATTTTATGATTGTAATTTTAAGTTAAGGACGGTTAGAGTGGAACTACCAGGTCTAACAGTTAAGTTCACAGCTCAGTCGTTCTACATGCTACATACCTCATTGATGAATATCAGCACAGCCACCTTTGAAGTACTCTCCTTGGGAAGCTATGTACCAACACTCATTATAAGAAGATTCATGGGAAGAAAGACCCTACTGTTAGGTTAGATGTCCTCTAGTCTATATGTAATCCGTGGAACTGGGCTGTCCTGTGACTATGAGAAGGCAAATGGACATATCAAATGATAGACGAAAAATGGAGAATGTGGCAGTTTCATAATAACATTGAACTTTTGAATTAATCATTGGACTGTCCTACAGCTGTACATTTTATAGCATGAAATTATACATTTTTCTCATTGTTTAAACCATTTTTGATTGACTATTGTAGTATTTGCAACCATAGCTGTCTTAACTGATAGAATACTGTCAATAGCCCCGTTAATCCACTGATGCCGTTGTTTCTTCTCTACCAAATTAAGAATTTACTTGAGCATGGAAGACAATCACATTTTTTGGTTATGGTGGTTGTTTGGTAATTCAGTGTTCTTGAAGTCATGCTACACCTTACAGTCAATGTTTCCATTTAATAGGAAAATATTATTTTTCCCCCCGAAAGCATATTATTGAATTGATGCTACAGATTACAGTTATGTCTTAGATTCTAGGAAACATTACATAGATTCAACTGCATCTAGTGTTTTAGTCAGCTAGGGCTGCTCTAACAGAAATACCACAGAGTGGATAGCTTTAACAAAGAAAAGTTTATTCATACACAGTCCAGTAGGCTCCAAGTCCAAATTCAGGATGTCCACCCCAAGGGAAAGCTTTCCTCCTAGTTGGCTCTGGAGGAAATTCTGGTATTGCATCAGTCTTTGGCCAGGGAGTGCTTTGGTGCAGGGACCTCAAGTCTGAAGGATGCACTCTTCTCCTGGTGTTGCTTGCTTGATGGTATGAGGTTCCCAATTCTCAGCCTGCTTCCCTTGCCTTTTATCTCTTGCAGGATAAAAGGATTAAGAGCGGGGCAAGCCAGACTCCAGGGAAACTCTCTTTACAGTAGAGCAGGGAGGTGATCCTATGAAGGGATTTACAGCCCTACCCTTATCTTTTAACATACATCGTAGAAAGACCACAAAACAGAGGACAATTACAAGATACTGGGAATCATGGCCCAGCCACATGGCTACACATACTTTTGGGGGGACACAATTCAATCCATGACATCTAGAAAAGAGGTAGAATGTTGAAAATATCTAAAGAACCTGGTAGGAATATGTTAGATTTGAAGTTAAGGGTTTTAGTCTGAGTTGTTTTAAGAGCAGAAAGTGTCTTTACCAATTATTCAAATCAATACACATGTGTTCACATGTGGATGGAACAGAGTCATACATTGTAATTCCAGCACTAGAAGAGATAAATAAGATCAAACGTAACACTCTCTTTTGATGGTACAGAGGGGGAAGAAGTGTTGCACATGTTGACCAGAACTCCACATGGTCAATGTCAGAAGATAACCACCCTTTTTACTTTCAATTTTTGAAAGAAAAAAACAGGACTTTTCTACTGATTTCTACAAAGTAGAATATTTTATAATTCCTAACTAGTATTTATTTTTATTACTATTTGGCAGAGATGTTATGGTATTTCATGTCACTGAGCATTACATCTTTTTCCCTGGTGGTGTAGAGGTTAACTGCTATGACTGCTAACCAAAGGGCTGACAGTTCAAGTCCACCAGGCACTCCTTGGAAACTCTATGGAGCAGTTCTACTCCATCCTATAGGGTCACTATGACTTGACAGCAGTGGGTTTTCATGTAAGATTCCATATACTTGGGCTCCGCTGCTTTGTATTGGAATTTAGGACATAGGGAAAAAGTGTCCTAAGACAGTTGGGTAGGGTCCAGCTCATAGCAACCCTATAGGTCAGAGTAGAACTGCCCCATGGAGTTTCCAAGGAGGGCCTAGAGGATGTGAACTGCCAGCCTGTCTTTGGTTAGCAGACGGAGCACTTAACCCACTAAGCCATCAGGGTTTCCCCTAAAACAGAAAGACGATATTATGAATTTCTTTAAATTTGAAAGACAAAACACACCATTTTCAAGCAAATGATTATAACTGACTCTTATATAATAAATAAAGTCTATAGTCCATATAAAAAGCTTCCTGGGTGATGGAGGTGGCAGTTCAAGTCCATTCTGCAGCACCGTGGGAGCAAAGCCCAGAGATTCACTTCCAGAAAGTGTACAGCCAAGGAAACTCAGTGAAGCGCTTCTGCTCAGTAGCCCATAGAGTTGCCATGAGTCGGAATCAACTTGGTATGAATGATTTTCTTTTTTATATCCGTTAAATAAATCAATTCAGTGAAGGTGGGAGAAAAAGTACTCATGACAAAAGCACCAGGCCACCATTAGACGGTTTTATAAGCAAGTTCACTGACACTCTAATAAGTTCACTGTTGTTCAGAGTAGGAAAATGTGGAGAGCGTTTTGTGAGGTTACTATAGCTCTGAGCAAAAGCAGAAACGAAGAATTTAATTTGAAAGTAAAAACTCTAAAGTTTAGGAAACTGAGTCCAACAATGCCGAAAAACTCGCTGCTGTGGAGTCGGGTCCGACTCATAGGGACCCTGGAGGTCAGAGTAGAACTGTCGCATACAGTTTCCAAGGAGCACCTGGCGGGTTTGAACTGCCAACCTTTTGGTTAGCAGACCGAGCACTTAACGCACTACACCACCAGGGTTTCCTCCAACAGTGCAGTGTTATGTTTATCCATTGTTTTTAAAACCTGTATTTTTCCATTTAATATTAACTTTATGGAGGCATAGTTTACATACAATAAAATTTATACTTCCATAAATTTGGTTTACGTGCTATAAAGTGCACACATTCCAAGTATACAATTCAATGAGTTTTGACAAATCTAATCATGCTTGTAACTAACACCATAATCAAAATATGGGATATTTCTAATATCCCTAAAAGTTCCCCATACCTTTGGTAGTCAGTCCCTCAACCCTACTCATAAGCAACCCTTGATATACTCTCAGTAACTCAACATCAGTTTTGCAGTTTCATGCAAACAGATTCATACAATGGGAGCTCTTCTGTGTCGGGCCTGCTTCACCTGCCATAAAGCACTTTAGAGTCATTCATGGTGCCATAACGGTTAACAACTATGGCTGTTAACAAAAACAGCCATTTGAATCCACCAGGCACTCCTTGGAAACCATACGTGACAGCTCTATCTTGTCCTGTAGGCTCATTATGAGTTGGAATCGACTTGACCTCCACAGGTTGAGCAGATCATGTCATGTGTATTGGCACTGTGCTCCACTTTGTGGTAGAGTAGCTTCGTTGTATCCATGGACCACAGTTAGTTTGCTTGTTCATTCTCTTGCTAAGAGACACGTGGATATTTTTCAGGTTGGGTTCACTGAAAGCAGATGCTTAGAGAAGAGTTTGGAATGCAAGGTGTTTATTAGAGATAGACACCTATGAAAAGAAGGGAGGGGACAGGGCAGAGAAAGATGTCAAACAGTGAACACACCTAATAAAATCATGATCAACCCAGCAGAGAGCTCAAGAACAGAGACTGACCATAAAAATTGTCCAGCAGTGAGTAAAACATCCCAGCACTTGTACTCGCACTCACTCAGCTACATGATACAGGTTATTCCAGGGTAGGGGTGAGGCTAGCCCTCCCCTCGCCAAGCCCTCCTGATCTTATTCCTTCTGTAGCTGCACTAGCCATTCTGCCGTGTCTTGGGCATCGCGGGCACTCATCGGCCACAGTTGCTGCTGCTTCCTTGGCCTGGAACAAATTATCCCCGTGGCTGTGTGGCCTCGCCTTCTGATGATCTTTCCTCAAACACTGTCTTTTCAGTGAGCTGTTTCCTGACAGCCTTACTCAAAATTGAACACACCACATCTTCCTTATTCTCCTCTCCTACGTTATTTTTTCTGCAAAAGCACACACTATCAGATTCTGTTTTTCTTGTTGTTAGGTGCTATTGAGTTAATTTTAGACTAAAAGCTACCTTATATGACAGAGTAGAACTGCCTCACAGGATTTCCAAGACTGTAATCTTGAAGAAGCCCTGGTGGTGCAGGTTAAAGTGCTTGGCTGCTAACTGAAGGGTTGATGGTTTGGACCCACCAGTCACTGCACTCTGCAAGGGAAAGATTTGACAGTCCACTTCCATGAAGAGTTCTTTCAGAGCCACTGTTTGGTTCTAAGCCATCAAACTGGAGGGTAGCAGCTCCGCACTTAACCACAGCACCACCGGAATACCTCTTACCATCATGCCACGTATTTTACTTACAATTTTGTCCATTACCTGTCCCCATGCCCTTTGAAATGATAGTCCATGAGGATATGGGTATACATATATATATATTTTTTTAACTGTTATTTTCACTGCTGAATTCCCAGCAAACAGAAAAACATCTGGCTTACAGTACACTCAAAAACATTGTGAGGAAGGTACAGAGCTGTTTCATGACGGAGTTGCCTCTAGGGATCAATACAGATGTATGAGTTGTAGAGATGGATTCAAGTATCAGTTATTTTATTTTTTAGACAATCACAAAACAAGATTTGAAGCAAATATTGCAGCATGCTAACATTAAAAAAATCTAGAAAACATACATTGGTGTTTGTGGCGTATTACTTTTTATGCTTTTATTTTAAATTTATAGGTAATATCCATATAAGACAATAACTGGACTATATGAAGAAGAATGGAGCATTAGGCTTAGAGAAAGACTCATGAACAACCTGCAATATGCAGATGACACAACCTTGCTTGCTGAAAGTGAAGAGGATTTGCAGCACTTACTGATGAAGATAAAAAATCACAGCTTTCAGTATTGATTGCATCTCAACCTAAAGCAAACATAATTCCCCACAAAGAAAAGATTGAAGTTGTCAAGAATTTCATTCTAGTTGGATCCACAATCAGCCTCCACAGAAGCAGCACTCAAGAAATCAAATCATGTAATATTGCTATGGGTGAATCCGCTACAAAAGACTTCTTTAAGGTATTGAAAAGCAAAGATGACACTCTGATGATCAAACCAAACCAAAAACCAAACCCACTGCCCTCGAGTCAATTCCATCTAATAGCAACTCTGTAGACAGAGTAGAACTGCCACATAGGGTTTCCAAGGAGTGCCTGGCCAATTTGAACTGCACTTAACCACTGCACCACTAGGGCGTTCCCTGGGTTTCCTGACCTAGGTAAGCTTAATCCAGTCTATGAGTCAGAATGGACTCCACGGCAATGAATTTTGTTCTGTTTTTTAAAAACCCAAGCCATGGTATTTCCAATTCCCTCATATGCATGCAAAAGCAGGACAACGAATAAGGATGAAAAAAGAATTGATGCACTTGAATCAGGGCGGTAGTGAAGAATGCTGAGTAACCAGGGACTGCCAGAAGCAAACAAATCTGTTCTGGAAGAAATACAGCTAGCATGCACCTTAGCAGTGAGGATGGCAAGACATCATCCCATGTATTTTGGACATGTTGTCGAGAGGAACTAGTCCCTGCAGAAAGACATCTTGCTTGGTAAACTAGAAGTCTGGTGAAAAACAGGAAGACCCTCAACAGGATGAATTGACACATTGACTGCTACAATGGACCCAAACATAGCAGTGACCGTGAGGACGGCACAGGACAGGGCAGCACTTCATTCTGTTGAACCTCGGGTTGCTATGAGTTGCAGCTGTCTTGATAGCACCTAACAACATATGATAAAGTACATAGAGAACGCCAATCTTAAACATACAGCTGGAGGACTTTTTATATATGTATATATAACCACTCACATAACCACTGCCTTAACTAATACTGAGAACACTTCAGGATCCTGTAGGTTTGTCTTTGTCTTTCTACCACCCTCAAACCACATGCACTCACAGATAATAAGCATTCTGACTTCATTTATCAGATAATTTTGTTCATCCCTGAACTTCATATAAGGGAGCACGCAATGTATACTGTCTGTGTGTCTGGCTTCTTTTTACTCAGCAAAGCATCATTGAGATTCATCCATGTTGCTTTATGAACCAGTAATCAGCTCTTTTTTGTTGCATAGCATTTCATTATACGAATACCACAATATATGTATCTAATCTCCAGTTGTACTTGTTTTATCTTCAGTTTTTGCATTGATGCCTAAGCATGAAGCATCTATAAATCTTTCTGATACATCTGTTTGAGGATCCAATTTCCTGGGCCCTCATTTCCCTCAGATGCATTCTAGAAACGGACTTGCTGAGCCAGAGCTTTAGCAAAAACTGCCAAATGGTTTTCTAAGTAGCTGCACCATTTACACCAGCTCCAGCGATAGATGAGCATTTCAGTTGCTCCACATCCTCATGAATACTTGCTGTTTTCGGTCTTCTTTCACTTTAGCCATTTTGGTGGATGTGTGTTGGTACTTCATTGTAGTTTCAATTTTCATTTCCCTGAGAAACAATAATGCTGAACACCTCCATTTGCTTGTTGATCGTTTGAGTTTTCTGTTTTGTGAAGACTTTAGTTTAAACACCAGGTTGTTTGCTTCCTCTTGATTTATAGGAATTTTTTATATATCATGGTGAAGTTATTTTTCTCGTGTATTCAGATTAAGTATGTTCTCTTAATCTATGGCTTGCTTTTCACTTTCTTATGAAGTTTTTGATGGGTAGGCAATAAAATTTTGATGAGGTCCAGCTATGTGGTTTTGATATTTGAAACACATTCTAATTAACAGTTCTCCAAAAAAAGGGGGGGGGGATGGAGAGAGAGAAAAGGAAGGAAGGAAGAAAGGCCTTTTCCGTTCCTTTCTGGTTAGACAGAAAACATTGGTAACAGAGCCAGATGCATTGCCATCTTGTTGATTCTGACTCATAGGGACCCTACAAGACAGAGTAGAACCACCATGTAGTGTTTCCAGGAAGCAGCTGGTGGAATCAAACTGCCCATCTTTTGATGAGAAGTCAAGTTCTTAACCTCTGCACCACCAGGGCTCCGTATGGTTGGTCAAAAACCAAAGCCAAACACATTGCCGCTTAGTCAATTCTGACTCCATAGAGACTCTATTATGTAGAGTAGAGCCAAGCCAAAGCCAAGAGGCCCCATCAAGTTTTCAAGGAGTTCCTGGAGAAATCAACCTGCCACCAGAGTTTCCTATATATATGGTTGGTGGGAGTGACCTCCTCCCTCCCTCCCTGCCTCCCTGGCACCCTTCTCCTTTCCCTCCTTCCTTTCTCCCTTTCTCCCTTCCCCCACTCCTCCACCCTCACTCCCTTCTCCCCACTCTCCCGTCCTCTTCCTGGCCCTCCCTCCCTCTCTCCCTCCCTTCCTGTTTTCCCCTCCCTCCTTCCCTTTCTATTTCGCCTTTTTGGGTTTTGCTTCATTTATGCTAGCTTTTTTCTGACTCCAAGATCTACACGGCAGACAGGCGGAGTCAGCTCCCCTAAGCTGTTCTGTTTTTCATGTCTGTGGTCCTCATTCACTGGGACCCTATTCGGTAGGAGTCTTCACTTCAGCTCCCCCTCTGCCATCTTCCGCAGGCGTTCCTTGGTGGTGACAGGGGCAGGGCTGCTGGAGAGAGCAGCCGGGACTACGCAGGAAGGAAGGACACAACAAGCTTCAGCGCGTAGGTAAATGAGCAGGTGCCCTGAAAGCAGATGGAGAGGGCTTCTGAGGCCCTCGCTTCGCAGAGCTCCTGAAGAGGTCGGTGGACAGTGCCCACTGCACACCCGCTCACATTTTACAGTCAATATTCAAGATCCAACTAGCGGGGGGAGGGCGGTCAATTCCTTAGAGTAGTTAAGTATCTGCTTTGCTTCACCAGCTTCAGAAAGAGCAGTGCAAGTCAACAGGTTGTTTGATCAGCGCGCCGACAAGTGCACTGAGCACACAGGAGCGGGGAGGAAATGAGCGTTCTGGTTAATGCACTTCATGGGCTCAGCAATTTACGGTCCTGCTGTTGGTTACCTGGGCAACAGAAGGAGGCAGAGAGACAGTTAAAATCCATACTGCATCAGCAGGGAAAACGTGTTCTACAAGGAAAAGACTACCTACAACAACTACCTGCGTTATCAACCGTACCAGAAGACTTGTAAACGTCAGCGTTTCGGTTCAGAATTTGAAGCGCAGTTTGTTCCATGTTGCGCCCTCTTTTGCGTGCTTTTGAAGGATTTCTGTCCTGCTCACTCCTCTGTGTTCTTTATGCACCCATCTATCTCTGCTACCTCGGGAAACTGAGGTACAGGAAAACCTGCGAAATCCCACATGTGTAAGGAGGAGACCTGGTAGAGAAGGAAAACTCAAATATTTCCCACTAAAGTAGTAAAACTGAACCTTGTCAAAGGTAGAAACCTTTTGGGACCTGGAAAAACGCTGATTTCACTGTATTTTGTTTGCACTGCAGAATAAGTGTTTTCTTTAATTAACCTAGAAGACCAAGATAAAAAATCTTTTCCTATATACACAGGAAAAAAAAAAAAAATCACCTAAGAACAAGCACCAATACTGTCAGTATTGTTGGAAAATGTTAAGCTTTCTCAGGTACACCCTTTGAACAGGGCTAAAAAAATAAAAACCCACTGCAGTCAAGTCCATTTCAACTCATAGTCACCCTAAAGGGCAGAGCAGAGCTATCCCACAGAGTTTCCAAGCAGCACCTGGGGGAATCGAACTGCCACCGTTTCGGTTAGCAGCCTTAGCACTTAACCACTACACCTCCGGGGTTTCTAAATATATTCCAAGTCAAAGTCACCACTGTCGAGTTGATTGCAACTCATAGTGAACCTAGAGGTCAGAATAGAACGTCCCTATAGAGTTTCCAAGGAGCGCCAGGTGGATTTGAACTGCCGACCTTTTTGGTGAGTAGATGTAGCTCTTAACCACTACACTACCAGGGTTTCCTTATGAATGTATTAGGAGAGAAAAATACATCTCTAACCTCAAAACTTTTGAAAACAGTTTGAGTCTTTTAAAAGTCCTGTCCTAGAAACGCTGACAGGTGTCTGTCCATTTTAAGTGTCCACAGTGCCTGCTTTTTAGGAAACTGCTCTGCTTCTCACTCCTAAGTCCCGGCAATCACCTGAACTCCTGATGTTGACCTGGGTAAGTTAATCAAGCGGAATTCTGGAACCTCTATCCTCACAGAGGTTTCTATTTTACTTCTGAGTTCAGCTCAAAGACTCTGATTTTAATCTACAAAACTATATTGTCCGGCTGACAAACACCTCAGAGATCTCTGCTTTCCCTTACGTACTTGTCATGACAATTAATATGCTGTGCTGTATTCTACAGCAATTAGATGCTACAGCTGCCAGTCAAGAGGGAGGCAGTTCGGATCCACTAGGCGCTCCTCGGAAACTCTATGGGGCAGTTCTACTTGACAGCAGTGGATCTGGTTTGGTTGGTTTACTATCTTCCTGCTGATGATGCAAAAATCTGAATTTGGGGGCATATAGGATTTGTACTTGCAGACAATATCCTCTTAAGAAAGCCCTAAGCAGGTTAAGCAACTCTTCTGAGTTAAACTCAATCTGTCTTTTTGGTGTATGTGTCCAAACCTCCAAAACCAAATTTATTGCTGCCCAGTGGAGGGAGTCTGACTTATAGTGCCCTGGTTGCATAATGGTTAAAGTACTCAGCTGCTAACTGAACAAGTTGACAGTTTGAAATCACTGGTCACTTCTTAAGAGGAAGATGTGGCAGTATGCTTCTGTAAGGATTTACAGCCTTGGAAACCCTATGGAAGGTTCTACTCTGTACAGTAAGGTCACTATGAGGTGTAGGTAGGCAAGCAAAGAGACCCTAGGACAGTGCTGGCCTTTAGCAGTGATATGAAATAGTCAACATGTATCTTCCAATTTTTTGTTCTTCTTCTCACAGTCTCTTTGCAGCCTTTTTCTCTCTCTGCAAGACAGGCACCAGAATTACGAAGTTATTGTAAGCAACAGATGTGTGTGTGTTGTAGCTATTCCTAAGTGGGAATTTGGGCCAACGGATCCTCTCCTGATAACATTCATGTTGAAAAATTATCTATTTCAATCGAAATACAGATACTTGGTTGGTTCCACTAAAGAAAACCAGAAAAAAGGGGAGGCAAATTAGTCAGCAGAAGGATGAAGATTAAAGGCTTTTCCTATCACCCCAAAATCAGCCCCCAGGTAAAGCTATCCCACAGTTGGTTACTGGTGGGAACTTGGAAGGCCAGCTTATTTCATAGCAAATTTGAGATAACTTTGGTTATAGTCATAAACAGCATCTCAAGTTGGACAAAATTCTCTAGGGATTTATATCATGGAACAGTAAAGGAACACTTTTTTTTTTTTTTTCCAACTTGCCTCCCCAAAGATGACAGCTGGAATGCTCTGAACAATATTTGTTAACAGGACTGAGTTGACATAGCTGAGGGGTCCAGAGCAAGGCACCAAAATGATCAAAGGAGCAACTTGTGCATTAAGATCAAAAGATCTGGCAGAGGGCAGACTGGCCAAGTCATAGTGGAGAGGGGATGCCTGGGTACTTGATAAGAGTCTACAAATATTTAAAAGGTGTTAACACCAGCAAAGGCAGGTCCTTATTTTGCCTGCTTGGAGGTGATATAATGTGAAATTATAAAGGTCAAACTAAACATGGAACAGCGTAGCCAGGCTATCGGGAAATATATCCAGCAAAGGAGAGTAAGGTTTTGGCAGAATTACACAACAAGAAGCAATAGCTCCACTCTGCCACTCAGAACTGACCCCGGACAACTCCTGTATTTGTGAGTCATCTTGTCCACTGTCTTCTCACTTCTACTAAAAAACCAAACCCACTGCCATCAAGTTGGTTCTGACTCATAGTGACTCTATACACAGAATAGAACTGCCCCAGACAGTTTCCAAGGAGCACCTGGTGGATTTGAACTGCCAACCTTTTGGTTAGCAGATGCAGCACTTATCCATGAAGCGAACAGGGTTTCATTTCGGTTAGCCCTCATTTCATACTTTAGTCACCCACCCTCTTCTACTCATCTCTCAAATACTTTCATATACTTGCAGGGCCCAGCAGTGACCCTGAACTTACTTTTTGGAAGAATTATGATTTATGTAGCAGTGTCACTCTGACATACACCAATAGAAAAGAAATCTGAATAGTTGCCATCTCTTTGTATGTTTTTTATATGTAGCAGCTTTGTTAATCAAGGAGTGCACAGTTTAGAAGCATTGTAAGGACCAGAAGCTCTTGGGGCAACCCACCCTTATCAGAGAAAACCAATTGCTGTCGAGTCAGTTCAGACTTACAGCGACTCCGCTGTGCACCAGAGCAAAATTGCTTTCCATAGCATTCTCAGTGGGTGATTTTCCATAAGCAGATCACCAGGCTTTTCTGAACTGCTTCTGGGGGAACTCAGCCCTCCAGCTTTACAGTTAGCAGACAAGCATGTTAACTGTTTGTAGAACCAGGGATGCTTCCCACCAAATCCACACAGCCAGTGATGACTAAGATTAATTATCATCAGATGACATTACTTCTTTCTTTAAAAAATGCAGCACTATCTGGGTCGCCATGAGTTGGATCTGACTCGATGGCACTTGGCTTTATCTGGCTCTGTGTGGTGTTCTCATTTTCTGTTTCTTTGAATATGATGATGATCAAATTTGGGGAATGACATGGTCATTTGGAGAGTTTTAGGTAGCACCCTATGATGGCAGAAAGGAAAATAGATCTGAGGGGGCTGAAACGAGAGTCACAGCGAAAGAATAGCTTGTTTTTTCCCTCTCTGTGAAGGCGATGGGCTAGTATGTTTCAGAATCCATGCTGGGAAATATATCCCAATGCAAAAACTCACGCTGCACTCACATGTGAGAAAAAACTAATGCTTTAGAAATAATCCAAAAAGATCAACACTCCCACACATGTCAACATCATAACCCTTTTAGTATATAAGCTAAGCACACTAGAGATGACTAGATAACTAGTCTAGTCTAGTCTAGTTCTAGTTCAGGAAACCCTGGTGATTAAGTACTATGTCTGCTAACCAAAAGGCTGGCAGTTCCAGCCCTCCAAGTGCTCCTTGGAAACTCTATGGAGCAATTCTACTCTGTCCTATTGGGTAGCTATGAGTCAAATCGACTTGATGGCAGTGGCTTTGGTTTTTTAGTCTAGCTCAGAGAAACTAAGGCTTTTCTAGTCACAATCCAGAAACCAGGAAAAAAGAAAATGTAAAGTTTTTCATTATACATTAATGCACAATAATAGATGCTGCGAGCAGAAATAGGAGCGAAATTAAAGATGAAATCAGAAAGGAAAACATATTAAATAGCCAAGCCAAGTGCCGTCGAGTCGGACCTGACCCATGGCATGAAGTAAAATATAATAAGACAAATAAATCAAAAGTATCTGTGTGCAAGAAATGGATAGGTAAACTATGGTATATATACTCAGTGGAACACTGTGCAATGATAAAGAACAACAATGGTTAGAGGAAACATCTCATAACTTGGTTTCAACTGGAGAACATCATGCTGAGTGAAAGTAGTCAGCGATAAAGGGACAAATATTGTATGAGACCTCTACGAGAAGAACTTAAAAACAGGCTCATGCATGGAAGAAAAGGCTCTTTGATGGCTGCAAGAGTGGGGAGAGAGGGTAGGTGGAGGGGGAGGGTTTAGATTAGACAGTTAATAGAAATTTGGTTGGGTGAAATCGGTGACAGCACACATTAGAAAGAAGATCAATAATAACTGGACTTCAACACAATTTGAGTACTCCTTCCATCTTAACCCAATACTGCAAGGACAGAGTAGCTGGGGCCGGGGGCCAAGGACCATGCTCTCAAGTGAAATCGAGGCTAACTGGCACAGCTAGCATTTTGCTAATGAGGATTCTCTGCACCCCTCAATGGTGAGTGGCGTCTGGGGTCTTAAAAGCTGCCAAGATGCCATCTGAGGGTACAGCAAATAGTCCCAATTCAACAGGAACGGATGATCACCGAAGACAAGAACAACATGGGGAAAAGAGAACCCAGAAGACAGAGAGATCCATGTGAGTGGGTCTCTACATCAACTCGTGACCAGAAGAACCAGATGGTGCCCAGCCACCACCAGTGATAGCCACAATGGAGCTCACAAAGTGGATTCTCACTGGCAACAAGAGAATAGATAGAGGTGTACCCTGAGATCTCCAATAAAAGACCACAGTTGATGGTCCAGGGGCTTCGGAGTTCCCCTGGGAACATGTCCCCTGGCCCTAATGCTGCCCCTGTACATAAATCATAATGAAGGTCAGCTTTTCCAACAGCAATGAATTGGACTTGGCGATGCAGAGTGACCGTATCTTGTGGGAATTTTAGGGTTCTGTGCATCTATAGGATGTGATTCTGCTGACTTCTTGCTGGAGGGAGAGGAGTGGATGGAGAGAAGAGGATAGCAGACTGTTGGGAGGACAGGACTTGTATGGAGCAGAGAGGAGGGATGCACTGTCACCAGACAGGGAGAGCAGTGGGAGCTACATATAGGTGAGCATGCGAATTTCTATGGGAATGTACATTTTCATTCAATCATAATAAATAAATAAAAGTATCTGTGTGCAGACAACAGTGTACCATGTACAAAGAATAATCTGTTGGGTTGTCATTGGGTTTCAAACGCAAAAAGCAGATTCAGAGACAATATTTGCATTAATGCAATAGATAATGATTAATATTTATTGCTTCAAATTAATCAGAAAATGGTAACAGAAAAAGATATTAAAACATTAAGAGTAGAAACAAAATGGCCAAAATGTGAAAAGCTGCTTAACTGTACCCCAAATCTAATAGCATTGTTGCTGTCACTGTTGGGTGCCGTCAAGGTGGTTGTGACCCTATGCACAATAGAACAAAAGCTTCCCAGTCCTGTGCCGTCCTCGTAAATTTTGCTGTGCTTGGGCCCCTTGTTACAGCCACTGTGTCAGTCCATCTCACTGAGAGTCTTCCTCGTTTTCATGGACCCTCTGCTTTACCAAGCACAGTATCTGTCTTAGTCATCTGGTGCTGCTACAACAGAAATACCACAAGTGGCTGGCTTTAACAAAGAGAAATTTACTTTCTCACAATCTGGTTGGCTAGAAATCCAAATTTAGGGTGTGAGCCACGGTGGAAGGCTTCCTGTCTCTGTGGGTCCTTGAGCAAGGACCTTCTTGTCAGTCATCCCCTGGAGGTGGAGCTTCCCCATGCAGGAACCACAGGTTCAAAGGACTCCCTCTGCTCCGGATGCTTCTTTTTCTCTAGCGCATCCCTTTCCTTTTATCTCTTATCATCTCTTCCACTCTCTACAGCATCCCTTTCCTTTTAGCTCCTGTAAAATAAAAGCTGGTGCCTATCACACCCCAGGCCAACTCCCTTTACGGGGGATGAAGGATGTGGCCTGAGCAACGGCGTAATGTTCCGCCCTCATCTTCTTTAACCACAGACAGAGATGATGATTTCTAACATGCAGGAAAATCACAAAACAGTGGACAACCACACCGTACTGGGTGGGGATCAGGGCCTAAAGAAGTTGATACGTATTTGGGGCAGGGGTACATCATTCAGTCCAGGACAATGTCCTTCTCCAGGGACAGATCCCTCCTAATAACACATCCAAATTTTGTAAGATGAAGTCTTGTCATCCCTGCTTCTAAGGAGCATCCTGGCTGCACTTCTTCCAAGACACACTTGTTTGTGTTGTCAAACCCATGAAAGTGAGTCCTTGTCTGGTGCCCTCAGACCTGCCCATAACCAGGGCACCGGTCTTTGAGAAAAAGACAGCAACTTTATTTGCAGTGTGCAGAGCTAGAGACCGGGAGGAAGTTCCCCAGATTCAGCTACTCGAATAGCAGGGAAGCAAGCTTTTATATGATTCGGGTGGCAAGATGGCAGCCACGCGGGTGAACTGAGAGAGGACAATCCTAGACAGAATGAATACACAGGGAGGACAGTGTCAGCAACTGATTTTCACAGAATCAGGTTTCCATCCTCCCTTGTGTTGGAGTGATTCCTTTTCCTTAAGGCATGAGGATGGACAACCCCTCTGGCTACTTCTGCTGATGTATGCTGGAGCTGTGAGCCAAGGATGCCAGACTGCACAGCATCTTTTGTTGGTTGTTGGTAAGGATCTGGTGGGGGCAGGAGGAAAATGATTCCCAAATCTTGGAAACTTTTTGAAATAAATTGGGTTAAATACTTTAACAGGCAAGGTAGGATCAGTCACAGTAGAAAGATTAAAATTAGTAGAGTTACTAGATGTCAAAGCCAGGGAAAACTGGGTAAGAAGGACATAATACAATCCCACCTCTGTATTCTGTTACAGGCCTCGGTGTAGTCCAGCTGGCCACCTGATCAATTACCTGTGAAGTTCGCTCAGCTTCACAAGAAGTGTTGACCTATGCATGATAGGAAGTGCTGGCTGGGCACAAACTCCTTCCTCCTTAGCAGGAATATAGTCTGTAGACAAGTGGAGGTCAAATACTACTCTGTCAGAGAGTTTGATGACTATTGTTGAGCTTGTATCACTCTCCTAGTGGTTTGTGGAGACGTTAATCAGAGCGTAAGAAAGATAACTGGAAAAATAGGGTTCTTAAAGTGAACTATCTTATCCCAGTTTCTCTGGTGAGGTCACATCCTGGTCCCCTTAACTCCCAACCTTCTTCCGTGTCACCCACAGCTCTTATTCATCACTTGACTGCATTGGGAGGTGGAAGTTTCAGAAAGGCAGTGAGGTTATTGGAGGTCCCAATGGTCATGGAAAAAGCAACAACTCATGTCATACAAATGCCAATTAATTCTTTATGGTGTAGGCATGGGTAAGCTAGGCTCCTGCAATACGAGGTGCTAGAAGACATCAAATTATCCCAAAGAAAACAGATTCCCCAGGGGATGATGAGGGATATCTGTGAGGAAGAACAGATGACTAGAAGTATACTGGTTAATAGTCTTAAAGGTTTCTTTTAGTGAACTAAGGTATCTGGAAATGCTAAATTCTTGGATTAGCTTAGGATCATCAGAAGCTCTAAGCCTCCAGACTGCTGTAAGGAAAAGTGTCCCATGTAACATTTTATAAGGGCTTGGTTGAAGCCTGCTTCTAGGGATCACTTGGATCTTCAGCAGTGCAACTGGAAGTGGTTTGATCTAGGGCAGTTTGGTTTCTTGGCAGGCCTTAGCCAATGTCTTTTTCAAAGTGTGGTTCGTCTTTCCTGTCTTTGCAGTTGACTGGGGTTTCCAGGATGCCTGTAAGCTCCAGCTCCTTCCTAAATGTCCAGAAACCTCTTGGGTAACTTTGGACGTAAATGTTGCTGCATGATTTAGCAGCATGATTTGAATCAAGGTAAATCAAATCTAGGAATAGTTTCATTAAGAAGAACCTTACTTACCTCTGATGCCTTTTCCATCTGGCAAGAGAAAGCTTCTAATCATCCAATAAAATTATCCACAAATACTAAAGATATTTAAATTCCCCTGTAGCAACTGGCATAACAGTGAAGTCTACTTGCCCATCTTCTCTGGGTCCAGTTCCACAGTCTTGTACCTTAGGAATAGGACATGTTGGGCCTGTTTGCTGATTGTTTTTCACACAGGTTGCACATTGTTGCACTGCTTTGTGAATAGTTCTTTGTCAGATAGATCCTTTAATCCTTTTGGTCACCTCTTGGAGCATGGCATCCCTGCTGAAGTGTGTACTCTCAAGAGCTGCTTTGGTCACTGGGTGCATCAGTTGTCCCAGCCCGAACACCTGTCCATGAGAATTACAAAGGCATCTATCTTTTAGAACTATGGGTCATTTACCAGGAAACCTCATTCATCAGCCCTGTTTGCATCATACTCAGTGGACCGTGGGTTTGTTGGCAGTCGGGGATGAGGAATCAAAGTAAGACAGGTGGCAGGGTTTTTGCCTTTGTGGCTTGTTGGGCCACCTGATCTGCAAGGTGATTTTCTTTGATTAGGTGAGACTTTCCCTTCTGGTGTCTGGGGCAGTGACAACTACTACTTCTGTTAGTAGTGTAACTGCTTCTAGGAGGGCTAAGATTTCCTCCATATGGTTTATTTCCTTTTCACCTAAGTTAAGAGTCTTCTTTCTTTCCAAATGGCTCCATGAGCATGAAGCACCAACAAGGCATGCCTGAAATCTGTACATACATTTTCTCATTGGCTGGAGTTCAATTGGAGGTCCAAGGTCAAGGCAAAAATTCTGCCTCTTGGGCAGAAGTTACAGGGGGCAATGACTTGGTTTCTTTGGTCCCATAACTGGTGACTTCAGCATAGCAAGCTTTTTGGACTCCTTGTACTACAAAACTGCTTCCATTTGCAAATAGCTCTAAATTAGGATTAGTGCGAGGCTCGTCAGACAAATCAGATCTGCTAAGATATAATCCTTCACTTACCCGGTAGTCATGTTCAAAGTTCTCATCATCTGAGGAGGGCAGTAGGGTTCTAGGGTTGAAGGTGGAGAAAATCTTCAGTATCATAGTGGGTTGTTGAGCTGAATGGCTTGGTACTTACTAGGATGGTTTGGTACATATTGAGTCACCCACCATTAACCACAGACCACTTTTCTGTTCAAACAAAGGAAGCACACAGTGAGGGATTAGTACCATGATGAGTTGTCCAAGAGGAGACTTCTCTGCCGCTGTCAGGAGTTCACATATAGCTGTGACTGCCCAAAAGTATGCAGGCTAGCCCTGGGCCACAAAGTCTAGTTATTTAGAGAAGTACGTCAGGTCCCTTGTATAGCTCTAGAGTCTAAGTAAGCACCCCCAGGACAACTCCTTGCCTCTCGTGAGTTTGTCGCTTAAAAGGATTCTTGAGATCTGATGACTACAGGGGTGCAGACATCAGCTTCTCCTTGATTTGTTGAAAAGTTGTCTGACATTCTGGTATTCCTACCAAGGTTCTGAACCACTCCCTTGGACGGCCTGGTATAAGCGTTTGGCAGTGAGTCTAAAATTAGGGAGCCAGATTCCACAGAACCCAATCATCCCAAGCAATCCTTGCAACTGTCTCTTAGTGAAACCACCTGGGCAATTGCCTCTCTCCATTCAGGTAACAGCTCTCTTTATCTTTGTGATCTTTACATCCGTAAGTATTTTACTTTAGGGGCAGAGATCTGGGCCTTTCGGTGTGAGACCTTGTACCTCTGGTCTCCCAGAAAGCTTAGCATCAAAAATACATTTTCATCAGCGGGTTCCTTGGTGAGAATGCAATCAGAATGTGGTCTACCTACTGGAGGACTGTGCTTTCCTTGTTTCGTAAGTGCTGGAGATCTCTGGCTAGTACCTCTCCAAAGAGGGTGGGGCTGAACTTGAACCCCTGAGGGAAAAACAGTCTAGCAGTATTGGAATCTTAGTTCCTGCAGTGGGATTCTCCCACTCTAAAGTAAATAACTCCTTGGGACTCCTTCAGAGAGACACAATAAAATGCACCCTTTAAGCCTAAAACTACAAACCACCTACAGGCCCCTGGGAGGATTGTCAGGAGACTGGGTGTATGGTCTCTGTTATCTGATTCACTGCCTATTGGTCCTGCACAAATCTATGCTCCTTAGTGCTAGCTTTACTCAAGTAGAACAAGGGTATGGTAAATAGATTTGCAGGCACAAATAAACCCATGTGCTGAGAAAGTTTTGATCAGAGGCTATAAGCCTAGTTTACCTCTTGCTTGAGATGTGGGACAGTGTGGTTTGTTTTAAGCTTAATCTGGACTGGGGTCACCATCTTTGCTTCACCAGGGATTCCAGTGGCCCAAATCAGGGGACTGACTTGGCCCTGGAGGTGCTGGTATAAAGCAGAGACTCTTTTAGGGGCAGCTAAGTATGAAAGGGTGCCTGTAGAGCACAGGCCTTATCTGATTCTACTCCTACCTGGAGATGGTCTGCTGAAATGGTGAACTGAGCATTTAGCTTGCTTAATATATCTCTTCCCAAAAGGGCAATGGGCTATTCAGGCACATATAAGCTGTGAGTCACTTCCATAGTCTGAAGGAATGGCTTACTAGAAAGTTTTTAGACACCCCATAATGGTCACATTTCTTTTAGAAAGCAGACTTTTTAGGGTGTTTACGACTGAGTAGCTTGCATCCATGTTCACCCTTCTCCCACAGTTATTGCAACTCAAGGCTCCTTGTGGGAGATGGGGGTTGGTTGAGGGGGCTGTAGGGGAACTCTTGGGTCCCATCAGTCCGAGTCTTTCCCTGACAGTAGGAACTAAGTTATAGGTTTTTTTCTTAGGATCCTGCTCAGACTGGACCTACCATGAGAGGCACTGCATTTTCACTGGCCTTCTTGTTCACAGTAGGCATACTTTTAGGGCCTAGGTTTTGGAGGACTTGATTTGTCCACTTACCTTTCTGGGCCCCTCGAGGATTTATCCTGTGAATTATTCCATGAGAGGCTTATCTGAGCGGCAGGTTACCTCTAAGAACTGTTGCCAGAAATGCAGTTTGTTGTTTCATCTTCTATTTTCAATCTCCTGTACTTGGTCTCAACTACAGAAGACTTCAAGGGCAATCTCAACAAGCTATGAAGTATTCATTCCCAAACCTCCTTCTAACTTTTGAAGCTTTCAGCTCATGTCTGTGGTGCTCTGCTCTACCTTATGAAAGTCCTACAAAGTCCAACAATCAAATTCGTGAACTTAGTTGTTCTAAGTTCCACATACCCTGTTGCTAGTCACCTTCCAAGTCCTCCCCTTGGAAGCTATGCACTGACACCAGTGACTAGTCCACCCTTCATAGCCATTTTGGAACTTTCTGGAATGGCCGTTGTGCACAGTGGTGAGGTGGCAAGTTTGCAAACTTAATTGTATAGTTGTCCATGAGGGAGTTTTTAGCCAGTAAACAACTGTATTGGAACACCTACTCTCATCACCTGATCTGGCCCCCAGTGACTTTTTTTCTTTACCTGAAGATAAAAGCAATATTGGAAGGAAGACATCTGGATGACATTCAGGACATCGAGCATGATATGACAACAGCTCTGATGGCCATTCCAGAAAAAGAGTTCCAAAATTGCTTTGAAGGGTAGACTGGGCACTGGCACTGGTACATAGCATCCCAAGGGCCAGAGGTGACCATAGTAATATTCAGCAGTGAGGTATGTAACACATTTCCAGTATGAGTTTGTGAACTTAACCGGCAGACCTCATATGCATGTGTGCATGTTTGTATGTGTGCATGTTTGTATGTGTGACTGTGTGTGTGTGTGAGCCTGAGTCTTTGTGTGAGAATGTGAATGTGTGTGTGTGCATGTCAGAATGTGAATGTGTACATGTGAGTATGTGTGTGTGTGTGCATGTGTGTGTGAGCCTGGAAGCTCCAATCACAGTGTTGACAGCATTGGCACTGTGTGACAGGATTGGAGTGAAAGGGAGGCAGGAAGGATTTCACTGTCACAGTACACATTCAGTGTCTTGAGTTTTTATAGATCTGATATTCTGATCTCTGAGTCATGTTTCTATTTTTCCACTAGACCTTTAGGAAGGAAATGGTGTAATTTCCATTTTAATTCCAACATAAGAGATCTTTTTCTTAGGAACCTCATTTTCGGACAGCCTCTTATTTTGCAATCTTTCCACCAGTATTCAGAGATGTTCTAAAGAAAGGGAGTGATTGTCAGAGCCCTTTATTTTATGAGGCTCTACACACAGATGCAATTGTGAGATAAAGCAGCAGTTAACGCACTTCATGTATTAAATATCACACTGAAGTAGCACTTACAATACCAGCCAAAAGGGTAAGTAAATAGCGGAAGGAGACCCGTGGCAGAAACCAGCTTCTGTGTATAGTGTTGGTCAGGAATGAAAAAGGCACTCATGAGCTATGTGACAACAGGAATGGCTGAGCCACGGCAGTTTTCTCAAATCCAAAGAATATTTGTCTGGAAGTGTATTCTACAAAATATAAACACTGGTTACCTTTGCGGTAAGGGGAGAGAGATGGAACAAGGCTTTTGCTTCTTGCTTTAATTATTTAAACCTAAATTTTTACAAGAATAAATTACAATTGTGAATGATTTTTCATTTACTGTTTTGTTCTCCAGTTTTCCATAAGTACATGCTTTTTTACTGTGGTAAGTATATACGTACTAAATCACCTATCATTGCCACATTCTTCACAGGTACAGTTTACTGACATTAATTGTGTGTCTCATGTTGTTTCACCATTACCATTATCTAATTCCAGATTTTTCTGTTACCTTCAACAGAAGCTCAGTGTCCTCTAGACAATGAATTATTCTTTCTCCCTACTTCCTATCTGTCCCTGATAACATAAACTTATACTGTATGCTATGCTTGTTTTATAATCAGAAAAAAACACAGTACTTGTAACTTACTACTTTATAAAGGAAGAACCGTAGCCTGCTGTGGTTCCAGAGGCCCAGGAAGTTGAGACTGATTACCTATAACGTTGCTATGAGTCAGAATCCACTGTCAAAATTTTTAGGTTTTTCTATTTAAAGAGCCTTGGTAATGCAACGGTTAATGCAGTCAGCTGCTATGGGAGAGGTTGGGGGTTTGAACTCATCAGCTGTTGTCCCAGAGAAAGATGATGTATTTTGCTTCTGTGAATATCTACACAGCCCTGGAAACCTTGAAGGGTTTCTAAAGTCAGAATCAACTGGAAGGCAGGGCATTTTTGTTGCTGTTGTTGTTTAATTAAAACTTAAGTTGCTCTTCGGACAGCAGGGACATAGAGTGACCACGTCACGTGTGCACTTGATGGTTCTACAAATCTATAGAATGTCATCCTACTAGCTTCTTACTAAGAGGGGAGTAGAGACGGTGGAGAGAAGGGGACAGGAGATTGTTAGGAGGATATGACATGTATAGAATGGAAAGGAGGAGTGTGCTGTCACTGGGCAAGGAGAGCAGAAGGAGCTGCACATAGGCAGGCATGCAAATTTAAATTGGATTGTACATTTTCACTCAAACACAATAAAATGAAAAAGAAAAGCCAACAAAACAAAAAACCTGTTAGGGCTTCCAGATTGTGAAAACAAAATTAGCATTTTAGAAAGGTATTTAATTAACAGAAAACAACAGTGGGACAGTGCGCACTTATAAATCAAAGTCCAGTTTTACAGTCACGCGCTCCTGAGGTGGGTCTGAGCTGACTGACCTTGGGAAGTTAGCCCTCATGACTTAGTTTCCTCCGTTAGTGGGTCGAGACCACAATGAAGCCAGTGGAGTGCCAGGCTGAAGGTAGCCTCGCGGTAGCTACTGTTAACAAGAAATGGAATTAGGTCTGTCGACGGATAGGAAAAGTGTAAACTCTGTGGTATTCCCAACTTCTTGAAGACTCCAAATGAGCTATTGTGTAAGTTAAGTATTTAAGAGAAGGTTGGAAGCACTCTTGCCTCTGTCCCAGAGCCTCTCCTGCCAGCATGCGATGTGCTGTGGTTACTCACCTGACTTCTTACCAGCGGACTTCTGCCATCTCATGCGGCTGGTTTGCCTCTGCTGACTGCCCTTGTCATGTGTGCCTCTTCAGGATCACAGAAAGTCCTGTTTGCACACCAAGATTCCTGCCCTCTGCCTCTCTGGGGAAGTCCTTGGGTAGTGCAAAGGGCAATGTGCTCAGGTGCTAATGAAAGGTTGGTGGTTCTATCCAGAGATGCCTCTGAAGAAAGGTCTGGAAATTGGCTTCCCAGAAAACCATTCATGGAAAATTCACTGTGCAGAACAGTTCTAGTGTGACAAGCAGGGGGTCAACTAGGAGTCGGAGCTGACTTTATTGCAACAGGTGCCTAGTCTCTCTAGGAAGCCCACATCACAACGGGATAGAAGATTCACAGAATGCCGTACCTCCAACACACACACGCACAGTCTCACGCATTTTATTTCTTAATTAAAGAGAGCTTGATTTATAATCTTAGGGCTCATCTAAAAACCAGGATATACTTAACCTTGAATTCTAACATGAAGAAAGAATCTTCTTTAAAAACTATCACTTTTGATTTTTCCACTATATGGTACTGCCATATTGCAGTAGCAAGTTATGTTTCAATGTTTCAAACATATTGCTTGCCAAAATGCAAAATATCATTAGATTTCAGCAGGGAAAATGCTTAGAAAAAGCAGAGTTAACAAAGTGCCTTTCTGTCCCAAAGACAAACCATGTTTATTCTTACCTCTTATAATCAGAAATTAAAACGGTTTCTTTCCAAGCTGCGATTTAAGTGTCTTGGAGTTAACGTGTGTTCCATAATTATTACGTGCCTGTACAATCCTAATGTTCACAGGGTCCTTAGGGTGTTAGTACTCTTACTGTCCCTGTTTCAGAGATAAGGAAGCTGACGTTTACAGTAACTTATCTACACTCAAAAGCTGATAGGGAAGTGTGGAATGTGAGTCAAGGCAGCCTGATGCCAGATGTATGCCTCCAAGAGAACGTTAGAACGTAGACAGTGGACTAGAACAGTTTCACTTTGCAAGATTCTTTTGATTACTACCAACAATATACACTTCTCTTACTTAATTTTCAGTGATTCTATGAAGCCAGAAAATAAGGGGAACCTAAATTCAGGCTCGTGGGATGCCTACGCCATCATGTTTTTCCTAAAGTTAGGAAAATTCCACAATGTTGTCAATTTCTGTTAATTAGAAATAGCAACTTGCATATGGTATGGTATATGTTGTAAGAGATAATTTGGTATTTCTGAAGGAATAATACTAATTTTACTCAAACACTCCTAGGAAACAGAAGAGCAGGAAACACTACTCAACTCATTCTCTGAGGTCAGAATTACCTTACACTAACTCTTAGCAAAGACACAGAAAAGAAAACTAGAGATCACTGCCTATGATTGATGTTTGTCTTAGTTATTTGGTGTTGCTCTAACAGAAATACCACAGATGGATGGCTTTAACAAAAAAGTTTATTCTCACACTGTCCAGCTACAAGTCCAGTTTCAGGGAGTCTGCTCCAGGGCAATGCACTCTCTCTCTCTTTGTCAGCTTTGGAGGAAGATCCTTGTGTTGCATGAATCTTCGTTTCACCTGAGAACATCTCAGCACAGGAACCTCAGGTCTGAAGGATGCGCTCTGCTCTCTGGGCTGCTTTCTTGGTCCTATGAGGTACCCCAACTCTCTGCTTGCTTCTCTTTCATCTCCTGTACGATATACAGATAAAAGGTGTACAAGCCATACTCCAGGGAAACTGTCTTAGTAACGATATTATAGCCCTATCCTAATCTTCATTAACGCAATCCAGTCTATTAACCACACGCAGAGATTAAGATTTACAACATAGGAAAATCACAAAACGGAGGACAGTCACATAATACTGGGAATCATGGCTCAGGCAAATTGCTACACACATTTTTTGACAGACAGTTTAATCTATGATAATATCCATTATTGATTAAAACTCCTCTTGGGATAGAGGAGGCCTGTCTTAACTTGATAAGAGTATCTATCAAAAAAGCCTATATCTACCATTATACTTAACGGTGAAAGGAGAAGCCATCAGAGCCAGAAACTTGTGGGAACACTTAAATAGTAATTGTGCTGAATTACTGGAAGCTGAGTGTAGAGTGATATGAGAATTAAAAACTCCTGAGTTGTAGACATACCATTTTACCCAGTAATTCCACTGCTTGGAATATATCCTACAGAATCAAGGCCATTCACAACTGATACATGCACGCAAATGTTTATCACAGCACAGTCCACAATAGCTAAAAGATGGAATCAACCCAGATGCCCAACAACAGAGGAATGGATAGGCAAACCATGGTATATATACTCAGTGGAACACTATGCAATGATAAAGAACAACGATGATTTCAGGAAACATCTCAGAACCTGGCTTCAGCTGGAGGACATTATGTTGAGTGAAAGTAGTCAGTACAGAAGGATAAATATTGTATGAGACCCCTACTATAAGAACTCAAAATCAGACTCATGCATAGAAGACAAGACTCTTTGATGGCTGAAAGCACTGGGGGGAAGGGCAGGAGGAAGAGGGGGCAGGGTTTAGATTAGATAATATAGTTGTTAGAAATTTGGTTTGGTGAAATCTGTGACAGCACACATTAGTAAGAAGATCAATATTAACTGGACTTCAACACAACTTGTAGAAAAAAAAACAAAAAACTCCTGGAGCCTGGTCTTAGAAGGGCTTCTCCACTTTCATGGGTTTTACCTCTAGAAACACCACCAGATCTTTATAGTGAAGAACAGAAGAAAATTCCATTATGTTTTAGGCAGACGGAAGGGAAAAGTAACCATTTTGAAATATACTCCATAAAAAAAGTTATGCCCTGCTAAGGAAACTGCTTTACCAGAGCCTTGTATTACCAGGGAAAGGGTAATAAATAAACTCCAGCTCCTCTATCTTTTTCTGTCTCACCTAAAGGCAGGTGGGGGAGCTAAGAATTGCTTCTGCAGTGCCATAACTTAGGAACTCAGCTCTTATAAGTTACTTGTGCTAATTATGAAGTGGTGGTAGTGTATTTGAAATTAGTCTTAGATTAGTTGTAAATGTATACTGAAAACTTTAGGGCAACCACTTAAAAAAAATGTAAAAGAAGTGTAATTGATATGCTAAGACAGAAAAGTAAAAGAAACTGTAGGGCTATCAGGAATGGCTGGTGGATTCAAACTGTCAATCTTTTGGTTAGAAGTCAAGCTGTTAACCACTGCATCACCAAGACTCTAAATGAAACCATAAAAATTGCCTAATTAAAACCAGAGAACAAAAAAAAAAGCAAAACAGAATGGAAGACAAAAAGAGGAATAAAAAAGGAGAGAGGGGCAATGAATAGAAGACAATTACAAATAATTCAGCTATGTCAGTAATCACTGTAAATGTGAATGGCCTCAATATACCAATCAAAAGACAGAGACTGCCAGAATGGGTTATAATACAAGACAAAACAAAAATAAACAACTGTATGTTGTCTACAAGAAACCCACTTTAAAATATAAACACACAGATTAAAAGTAAGAAGATGTAGAAAGAGATACCATACTAACACTAATCAAAAGAGAGCTGGAGGAGTAATTGCAGATAAAGCAAACTTTGGAGCAATAAAAAATATCAGGGCTAATGATGGATGTTAAATAATGATAAAGAGGTCAATACTCTATAAGGATATACCAGTCCTCAATGTACGTGCACATACTGACAGAGTCAACACATATGAAAAACATAGACCTGCAAAGAGAAATAGATCATAGTTGGAGAATTCAAAACCCTTCTGTTACTAATCAGCAGATCCAGCATCTAGAAAATCAATAAGGATTTAGTTAAACCAAACAGCACCACCTGTCAACTGGATCTAATTAACATTATAGAATATTTACCCCAACAAGAGCAGCATACACATTTTCTAAAGCTTGTGTAATGCATTTACTAGGTCAGACTACATCTTGAGCCATAAGCACCCAAAATAAAAACCAAACACATTGCCTAAGAGTCATTTCTGACTGACAGTGACCCTATATGACCAAGTAGAACTGCCCTAGTTTCCAAAGAGTGTCTGGTGGATTCAAACTGCCAATCTTTTGGTCAGCAGTGCTAGCATTTAATCCCCACACCACCAGGGTTTATGAACACTCACCTCAAAAATCTAAAAGAATAGAAATCATGCAAAGAATCCACTCAGAACACAGTGAAATTAAACTGTAAATCAATAAGTGAAAATGTTATAAAATATTTGGATATTAAATAATACACTCATAACTAACACATTAGTCAAAGAATTCTCCAGAGTAGTTTTAAAATATTTTAAATTACATAAAAATGAAAATACAACTTCTCAAAGTTGTAGGATGCAGCAAAAACAGTATTTGCAGGAAAATTTACATCATTTAAAAGAAGATCTAAAATAATGTAAACTTTTGTCTTAGAAAACTCAAAGAATAACAGTCAAATCAAAATAAATAGAATAAATAAAATATTAAAAATCAGAGTAACCCATACATCTATGATCTGATTTTTAACAACGATGCTAAGTCTAATTGATGGGAGTGAAGAGTCTCTTCAGTAAGCAATTCTGGGAATATTAGATTTCCACATGCAGAATAATGAAATGGATCCCTGCCTCACACTATACAGAAAAGCAAATTAGAAATAGACTAAAGACCTAAATGTGCAAAATAAAACCATAAAACTCTTAAAACAAACAGAGACAATGCTATCAGGTCTAGTTTCTAACAATGAATTATCTAATATAATAACAAAAGTAGACAATAGAAGGAAAAATAAATAAATAGGGCTATAATGGATTGAACTGAGTCCCCCCAAAATATCTGTCAATTTGCCTAAGCCATGATTCCCAGTGCTGTGTGACTGTCCATCATTTTGTTATCTGATGTGATTTTCCAGTGGTTGAAAATCCTATCTCTATAACATAAATATGATGGATTAGTGGCAGTTATGTTAGTGAGATCTACAAGATTAGCTTTTGTCTTAAGCCAATCTCTTGAGATACAAAAAAGAGAAGCAAACAGAGAGACATAGGTAGACCTCATATCACCAAGAAAGCGCTGCTGGAAGTACACTGCAACACTGGAACTCAAGTGTTCCCGAGAGGAGAAGCTCTTAGTCCAGGGGATGATTGATGACAAGGACCTTCCTCTGCAGCCAACAGAGCAAACTTTCACCCAGAGCTGGCATCCTTTATTTGGACTTCCAGCCTATCAGACTGTGAGAGAATAAAATTCTATTTGTTAAAACCATCCATTTGTGTTATTTCTGTTACAGCAGCATTAGATGACTAAGACAGGGTCCTCATAAAAATTTAATAACTTAGGTTCATCAAAAGACTTTACAAAAAAAAAAGCAAGCTACTGACTGGGAGAATATCTTCAGAAACCATATATCTAAAAATAATCTAATCATCAAAATAGAGGTAAAACTGCATACAAAATTTGCTGGTACCAGTTTTTGTTGAGTTGACTCAGACTCATGATGACTCCATGTGCATCATCTTAGAAGTTAGGATTTACAGCATGTAGGATAATCCCATCAGATCACAAAATAGTGGACAACCACACAATAGTGGGAATCACGGCCTAGCCAAAACTGACATACACTATGAGGAACACAATTCAATCTATCCATCTCAGGAAGCTTAGGGAACAATGTGTTTATGTTCAATTCTGAACAACTCTGAAAATGTGGGTGAGAATGGTTACACAAGTCAAACTAAATTGTAAATGGAGAAACTAGTGAATTGGCGTGTTTTGCTATGTATGTTCTTAACCACAAACTACAATTTAGAAAAAAAAGTTAGAACAGAAATCAATGCAATTGAAAACAGGAAATTAATACAGACAATTCAAATGGACAGAAGTGCCAGCTGCAAGGTTGCTGGGCCACTGTTGGCTGGCTGGTCTGCCCATATAAGCTAAAGTAAATACTAGTGTTCAGTGTGCATCTCACCATGTCAGGAGAAGTGGAGTGGCAGTGAGTCTGCACAAACCTCCCAGCCTGAAGGAAGCAGCTAGGGATCTGTTAAAGTTAAGTGCAAGCATCTAACCTATTATGCCAGGGCAAAATAACTCCTCCCCTTCAGGAAGTTTACAACAAAAGAGAGCTTCCTTCCCCTCACCTATCACCACCCTGCTCTGTTGTGAAACTAGTCTGGCAGTATTCAACAATTGCTATGCCCCCTAAGCTGGAACTCGAGGCTATCCCTGCCCACTCCAGTCTCATGGCTTTAATAAACACCATGTCTCCTGAGCCAGGAACTCAGGACAAGTTGGAAGGGCTTGCCCTTTTATCCAGCCACTGGTATAATGGTTATACAGACTGCAGCACCCTTCACCCCTGCCTAAGTCAGTGTGGACTAATTCAACATCGTATATTCTCACTAGCATAAAACAGCAGGGTGTACACCTGAAGCCCATTTTCAACAACAGCAGCCTGGGAGGAGCCACAGATGTGTGACATTTGGCACCACCCTGCTCAAAAAGTGGGGACCTCACCTATGCACATCAAGAGCCTGAGGTCTGGCACTACCGCTTACTCTATTTAGCCACCCACAGCAGGTGTCTGAGAATAAGTGGTGCCTCCCAGTTCCTCAGCCAACAGCACCAGATACCTAAGGACCAGTTGCAATATCCCACTCATTATGCACTCTAGAGGGCAGGGACACAACCTCCACCCAGGTACCCAGGGGAAGATGTCATCCCCTGTTTTGCTCCACACATACCTGTGCCTGCTCCAAACACCCCAATGCAGCCCTGCCCATTTGGGACTTTACGTAAGAAATTACATCACACACTTGGTAAGGAACAATCTGGATACCTGTGCCCCACTCATACAAGAAAAGTAGACAGACTCCTGGGCTCGCATACCTAGTAGCTGGTCTAACCACCTGGAGATAGGACGTAACAGCTTCAAAGACAGCAGTAACTGAAGTAGCTCACATATTCACCCTATTTGGGCAGATCAAAACAAAAAGCTAGCACACAATACACAAATATACATTAAATAGCTGTAATAATTTATTGACATCTCAAAGACAACTATCAGTATCCCATAAAGAAGTAGGTTAACATGGTTCTAGCAAACAACCAAAATAAAGAACAAGGAAACCTGGAAAAAGAAAAGTTCATAGAAATACCTGAGTTAGAATTCAAAAGACTAATATACAGAGCTTTCCAAAAGATCAGAAAGGAGATCAGGCAAAACTCAGACCAAGACAAGGAGCACTCAGGCAAAGAAATTCAGGAAGACAGAACAACAAACTTAACAGGCTACTACAAATCACAGAAACAGCAACTAGAAATTCAAAAGATGAACAATAAAATTTCAGAATTACACACTTTGATAGAAGATCATAAGAGTAGAATTGAGACAATGGAAGTAAGAATTAGTAAGACTGAAGATAAATCCCTTGACACTAACTTATTTGAGGAAAAATGAGAAAAAATAATTTTAAAAAAATGTGATGAAATCTTAAGAATTATATGAGACACTAGCAAGAGAAAAAACCTACCAGTGATTAGAGTACCAGAACAAGGTGGAGTGGGGATAATAGGAAATACAGAGAGAATTGTTAAAGATTTGCTGGCATAAAACTTCTCTGATGATGTGAAAAATGAGACTACATCCATCTAAGAAGGTTAACGAACTCCACACAGAGTAGAGCCCAAACGAAATCATAAATAAACTGGCCAAAACGAAAGATAAAGATAGAATCTCAAGAACAGTTACGGATAAAAGAAAAGTTGTCTACAGCGGAGAACCAATAAGACTGAGCTCTGACTACTCAGCAGAAATCATGCAGGCTAGAAGACAATAAGATGACACACATACAGCCTAAAAGAAAAGAATTACCAACCAAGAACTAAATATACAGCAAAACTGTCTCTCAAGTATTATGGCAAAATTAGGTCATTTTTAGATACAGAAGTTAAAGGAACTTTAAAAAAATTACAAAAAATATTAAATGGTAATCCTCCAGTTAGAAAACCAACAATATCAGACAACTCAAGACTACAGCACAGGACAGGGCAACCAGTTATCAACCCAGATAGGGAGGATGCAAAAAGAAGTCAAAGTTAAAAGACTGAAAATAGGAAAACAAAGATGTCAGTATATAAATCATGATATCAAAACAAAAAAGGAGGGCAATAAACAGTGGAGTCATGGAATTTCCATACGGAGAGGTAGTTAGGGTGATATCAAGACACAAAACATTAATTTAAAATGAGAAAAATTAAGGTAAATTTTAAAGTAACAATAAGGGAAGCTAACACACACATCTATAGAAATAAAAAAGAAGAATTAAAAAAAACTCAGCAAACACAAAATCTACAATAATAAAAAAGATGAAAAGAAAACACGTAAAGAAAAAATACTCTGCATAGAAAACTAAGTGGAATAAAGAAATCTGTCAACAATGTCCCTCCAAAAATGATCAAAGTGACAGTACTAAATTCACACCTAGCAATAATTACTGTCATGGGCTGAATTGTGTTCCCCCCAAAATATGTGTAGCCTTGTGGCTGGGCCATGGTTCCCCATCCACCCTTTAAAGCAATTTAGGAACTCTTTCTGAAATGGTCATTGTGCATAGTGGCACAGTCACAAGCTCACAAACCTAATTATATAGTTTGTGAGAGAGTTTTTAGCCAGTAAACAAATAACTGTACTGGAATATCCTCTCTCCTCACCTGATCTAGTCCCCAGTGACCTTTTCTTTACCTAAAGATAAAGGAGATATTGAAAGGAAGACATTTTGATGGCATTCAACATATCAAGTGTAATACAACAACAGCTCTGATGGCCATTCCAGAAAGAGTTCCCAAACTACTTTGAAGCGTGGACTAGGGGCTGGCAGCAGAGAATAGACTCCCCAGGGGAGTACTTCAAAGATGGCTGTAGTGTAGCACTTTTTCTAGGATAAGTTTGTGAGCCTGTGAGACCTCATATAAACCATAACTAACAATGCAAAATACCACAAGATAAACTAGGTGACTGGGAGCTCCTAAAAAGCAAACATGCTCATCAAAAGACTTCACAAAAAAATTAAAAAGATAGCCTACAGACTGGGAAAGAATTTTTGGCTAGGACGTACATATGAAGTCTGACAATTACATTTGCAAACTCATCCTAGAAAAAGTGAATATCACTATAGTCACCATCAAAGAACTTTCCTTGGGAGGGAAGTGCCTAGTGCACCCTTCAAAGCAACTTTGGAACTCTTTTTACGGAGTGGCCATCAGAGCTGTTGTCATATTACTCTTGATATCCCAAATGTCATTGAAATGTCTTCCTTTCAATATTTCCTTTATCTTCAGGTAATGAAAAAAGTCATTTGGGACCAGATCAGGTGAGTAGGGAGTGTGTTCAAATACAGTTATTTGTTTACTGGCTAAAAACTCCCTCACAGACAGTCCCATGTGAGCTGGTTTATTGTTATGATGCAAGAGCCATGAGTTATTGGCAAAAAATTCAGGTTATCTTTGTCTAACTTTCTCACACAGCCTTTTCAGCACTTCCAAATAGTAAACTTCATTACCTGTTTGTATGTATGTATGTTAGAACATGATAGCCAGATAAATAAATTACAATTTTCTGATGGTTCAAGTACACCAAACAATTTCTAATCATTTAAAGAAGCAGACTACCACGGCTTCAGAAATCTCCTAAAACAAAGACTCAAAATACTTTCCCCACAGAAAAGACTTCCTGCAATTATCAGAAGTAAAATGTAAAACAGTAATGATTAGAGCTCTTCAAAACATCAGGAAAAGATTAGGCAAAGTGCAACAGAACATAATGAAATACTAAACAGGCTGCAAGATACACCTGAGTTACAACAAGCTGAAATTCAGCAGATTAACAGTGTAATTACAAAATTAGACAGTTTGATACAAAGTCAAAGGAGAAAGATTGAGGCAATGGAATGCAGAATTAGTGAGACTGAGGCTAAAACAACTGACACTAGCTTACAAGAGTCTGACAATTAAGTCTGAAAACTTAATTGTTCTAAGTGCTACATACCTCACTGCTGAATATCACTACAGTCACCTTTGAAGTACTCCACTTGGGAAGCTATGCAACAATGCCAGCACCTAGTCCACTCTTCAAAGCAATTTTGGAACTGTTTCTGGAATTGCCATTGTGCATGGTGGCATAGCGGTTATGTTTGTTGTTTTAGTCAACTAGGGCTGCTGTAACAGAAATACCACAGAGTGGATGCCTTTAACAAAGGAAAGTTTATTCTACACAGTCCAGTAGGCTACAAGTCAAAATTCAAGATGTCTGCTCCAGAGGAAGATTTTCCCCTTGTTGGCTCTGGAGGAAAGTCTGGTATTGTATCAGTCTTTGTCTAGGGATCATCTTGGCACAGGAACCTCAGGTCTAAAGGATGAGCTCTTCTCCCAGTGCTGTTTGCTTGATGGTGTGAGGTTCCCAATTCTCAGTTTGCTTCCCTTTCCTTTTATCTCTTTCAGGATGAAAGGATTCAGGGTAGTGCAAGCCATACTCCAGGGAAACTGCCTTTAAAGTGGAGCAGGGAGGTGATCTTATAAAGGAATTTACAGTCCCACCCTAATCGTTTAACAGAGAGCATAGGAAAACCACAAAATGGAGGACAGTCACAAGACACTGGGAATCATGGCCTATTTTGGGGAGGACACAATTCAATCCATGACATTCGTGAACTTAATTGTATAGTTGTCTGTGAGGAAGTTTTCGGCCAGTAAACAAATAACTGTAATGGAGTACCCTCTCTACTCATCTGATCTGGCCCCCAGTGACTTTTTTCTTTACCCAAAGATAAAGGAAATATTAAAAGGAAGACATTTTTATGACATTCAGGACATCAAGAGTAATACTACGACTGTTCTCATGGCCATTCTAGATAAAGAGTTCCAAAATTGTTTTTCCATGTGTCAGTGCATGGCTTCCCAAGGGGAGTACTTTGAAGGTAACCATAGTGATATTCAGCAATGAGGCATGTAGTTCTTTTTCTAGGATGATTTTGTGAACTTAATTGACCATCCTCATGCAAGACTGTCCTGCAAGAAACCAAAAGAGACCCACATAAGAGGAGAAAACTACCTTGCTTGTGGATAGAAAGACAACATTGCAAAAATATCTACTCTGCCCAGAGGGACCTACATATACAGTATAATCTCAATACAAATGCCAACATCATTTTTTAAAGAAATGGAGAAACAAATCATCAATTTCATATGTAAAGGGAAGAAGCCTTGGATAATCACCCTTCTGTCACATGCTGTCACTTGAAGAACAACAAAGAGTTGGAGACCTCACATTATCTGACTTTAGAACCTATTGCACTACCACAGTAGTCAAAACAGCCTGATACTGGTACAAAAACAGATACATAGATCAGTGGAAAAGAATGGAGAAAACGGATGTAACACGATCCACCTATGAACAGCTGATATTTGACAAAAACCCCAAGTCTGTGAACTTGGGAAAAAACAATCTTCAGTGAATGGTGTTGGCAAAACTGGATATCCATCTGCAAAAAAAAAAAAAAAAAATGAAACAAGATTCATGTCTTACACTGTGTACAAAAAGTAACCCAAAGTGGATAAAAGACCTAAACCTGAAATCTAAAACAATAAAGATCATGGAAGAAAAAAACAGGGACAATGCTTGGAGCCCTAATACATGCCATAAACAGACAACAAAATATTACTAAGAATGCACAAACACCAGAAGAGAAAATAGACAAATGGGAAATCCTAAAAATCAAAACTGGTTTTCACCAAAAGACCTCACCAAAATAGTAGAAAGACTACCTACAGACTAGGAAAAAAATTTTGGCAACCACAAATCTGATGGGCATCTAATCTCTACATCTACAAGGTACCTCAAAACCTCAACCACAGAAAGACAAACAACCTAATTAAAAAATGAGCAAAGAATATGAACAGGCACCTTGTCAAAGAAGATATCCATGCAGCTAACAGATACGTGAGGAAATGCTCATGACCATTTGCCATTAGAAAAATCTAAATCAACATTACAATGAAATACCATCTCACTCCAATTAGGCTGGCATTAATCCAAAAAACACCCCAAAAAATAAACATTAGAGAGGGTGTGGAGACGCTAAAACTCTTTTACACTGCTGATAGGAATGTAAAGTGGTATGACCACTTTGGAAAGCAATCTGGCACTTTCTTTAAAAACTAGAAATAGATATGCCATATGATCTGATAATCCCACTGCTTGGAATATATCCCAGAGAAATAAGGGCTGTCACATGAATAGATAAATGCACACCAGTGTTTTTTGAAGCACTGTCCACAAGAGCAAAAAGATGGAATCGACTTAGTGCCAATCAACAGATATGGATAAACCGTGATATATTCACACAATGGTAAAGAACAGAGATGATCTTGGGAAATATCTGATAACATAGTCATCTGGAAGATGTCATGGTAAGTGAAATTTGTAGCAAAAGGCCTATCTTCTATGAGACCACTATTATAAAGACTCAAGAAAAGGGTTAAGCACAGAAGAGAATAATCTCTGATGGTCACCAGTTAGGGGAGGGAGGGAGATGGGTATTCACAGATTAGATACTAGATAGGAATAGGGTTAAGTGAAGGAAGTGACAGAATGTAGGAGAAGGGAGATTAACACTGCTGGGCTACACCAAAAGCTATGAGGTTTCCTAAATACAACCCAACACTTCAAAGGTCAGAGTAGTAGGGACAGAGGTCTGGAGGCCATGGTTTCAGGAGACATCTAGGTCAACTGGCATAACTAAGCTGTTTTTTAAAAAAATGCTTTGCATCTCATTTTGGTAAGCAGTATCTGGGGTCTTAAAAGCTAGCAAGCTGACATCTAAGGAGTATCAACTGCTTTCAATCTACCTGGAGCAGAGGAGAATGAAGGACATCAAAGATATGAGGAAAATATGAGCCCAGAAGACAGAAGGGGCCATATAATCCAAGGACTACAGCAGCATGAGACCAGAAGAACTAGATGGTGCCCAGCCACCACCAAAGATTGCCTTGACAGGGAACACTATGTAGAGTCCCTGACACAACAGAAGAAAAACAGGGTTGCAGATCTAGAGTGCTATTAACAGAACAGACTTGACGGCCTCATGTGGCCCTTGGACTTGCTCCCAGCCTAGAGCTGAAACCAGTACCAAAACCAACTCTCCAGTCAAAGATTGCACTGGATTGTAAGATGTTCAAGTGTGTGCTTCTTGGCTTAAATATATAAGCCTGTCAGAGCAGCTGCTGGGGGGAGATGGGAGGGTAGAGAGGAGAGGACAGGAGTGGGTGGAATGAGGTACAGGACGGGAAGGAGGAGTGTGTTCTATTACAGGGTGGGGAGAGTAACCAGGGTTGCATAGAGGTGTGTGTGGAGGGTGGTTTATGTGGCAAATTGACTTGGATTGTAAACTTCCACTTAAAGTACAATAAAATATTGAAAAAAAGAGAAAAAAGCAGCACAAGCAGAAATGAGATGTAAATTAAAACCACCAATCATGGGATACCACTACACTCAATTTGCATATCAAAAATCACAAAGATTGACAATGCCAAGTGTTGTCAAGGAAGCTGAACAAATGGAAATCTCATACATTACTGGTAAAAAAAAAAAAAGGAAACCCAGTGCCACTGCATCGATTCCAACTCGTAGCAAAACCCTGGTGGGTAGTAAGTGCTACAGCTGCCAACCAAAAAGACTGGTAGTTCAAATCCACCAGGCGTTCCTTGGAAACTCTATGTGACAGTTCTACTCTGTCCTACAGGGTCACTGTGACATTGCTGATAGGAATATAAAACAATACAACCACTCTGGAAAATAGTTCCTTATAAAATTAAGTGTACACTTACAGTATAACCCAGCATTATTACTCCTAGCTACTTATGTAAGAAAAATGAAAACAAAGACCCCACACAAAGAACACAAGGGTTCGCAACTTCGTTTCTAATAATCTAAGCCTGTGCTTTAATTCTTTTCAGTTACCTTCATCTTTCAGTAATACTCGGCTTCACTCAGCAGTACCTCTTAACTGGTACTTTGAGACAAGGAAGGACTTCTGCCCATGAGGGGGAAACAGATTAGCCACAGCAAGGGGTGACCATAGATCTCAAAAGGATTTTTAAGAAGTAGGCTGACACACATTCTGAAAATGTAGAATGTGAGGGCTGCCTTCTGGTAAATTTGCCAGCTAGGGGTTTGAACTCTTTAAGTTGAATTTTTATGATCATGTAAAGTGCAGTACCAGATAATATAAAGGTGGTCCCAGACCCAGGAGGAGTTGAAATATCTCTGTTACCTTGGCTTCAGATAGAAGGTACCCAGCCCTGCCCCTTTGCAATACGGATCTCAACAGAGACGTGAATTTATTCTCCCAGTTAGGATGTTGGTGTTTCCCTACAGTCTGTGAGTTAGTAGTTATTCACCTTGATGCTCTTTATGTAAGTTGATTATCTCAACAGCACTAATGAGGGTGATGTGAGCTCCTTCTATTCCCAAACAACTAGCCATTCAAAGCCCTTGGAGTCCAGTTCCAATCAGACACACATGCGATTGTGATAAATCCACTCAATGGCAAATGGTGGTGATTAAGTTCCACTTAATAAGCAAGAAATGTGGTGAACCCAGGCCTTTCTGACCCCAGAGTCCTTGCTTCTTCCATCACATAAAGCTGCTTTACAGAAAGTGCTTAAATGAAAGAAATTCTAAAGTTATACCTCTCAATTTAAGAGCTGTGTCTAAAGCTTGGTTATCTGATATATTCCAGGAGGTGTCCTCTGAACAGAAAGTTTGAAAAGATGGCATTAGGAAAGAGTCCTAGATAACTCAAAGAATTCAAGGTGGAAAGACAACCACACCCAGCAGCAATTTGGGGACCTTAGATTCTCCACACAGAATCTCAGGTAGCCTGCTCCATTCTTTGATATGCACAGTTGATACTTTCTCTGCATTATCAAAAAAAAAACAGAACAGTTTCCATCATGCGAACTCTTGTAGATCTGGATTCCATATGGTTTGCAGTGGCAGGTTTTTTGAAAGCAGAGCACCAAGCCTTTTTTCTAAGGTGCCTCTGAGCAGACTTAAACTTCCAACTATTTTGGTTAGCTGTCAAACACATAACTATTTGCAGCACCTAAAGACTCCCTTCCTCTGCCCTAAGTGCTGTGAAATCACAGTACCTTGATTGCTGCCCCAGTCTGTGTCCTGCCAAGAAATTGAAAACAAGTGGTGAAAAGACTAAGGTAAGCCATTTATAAATGGCTCCAGGACTAGTCAAGACAATATTATTTGGTGTTATTAAAATGAATAATTATGTAGAAAGTGGTTGTATATCTTTTATCACCTTAGCATTAGATTCAATTTTACTAATCTCAAACTGGAAGGAGAAAAGCTTTGTAATAGTTCTTCGGGGCACTGTTCAAGACTGACAATGATCCTTGAGGCTGCTTCTCCACAAAAGACAGAACTCTGTTGGCTGGTGTGCTGCTAACGAGCCCCGGGTCAGGAGTTCAACCTTCAGGACAGGCTGGGCCTCTAGCCACACTGTTCCTGGCCACAGAAGAACGCTAACCTCGGTCGGCTTTCATCACAAACAAGAGGGTTCTTGGCCACCAGAGGGCCCATTCAAAAACAAAATGCTTGGTGAATAAATACTTCCATTAGAGATGATATCGCCTTGCTGGACATATTTTGAACTGCAAATCCTTCTTGGTGGGATAAATGTAAATTGAGAATCATGTGAGTCTGCTTTCAAATGCCCCTGGGAAACTCCAGTGGAATTTTGCTTCTGTTGCTGTAGAGTGCACCTTTACTCAGGATGTCCCATGTGTGTCAGAGCAGGAATGTGCTCCACAGAGTCTTTGATGGCTGATTTTTTGGAAGCTGATCACCAGGCCTTTCTTCCAAGATGCCTCTGTGTTGACTTGAACCTCTAACCTTTAGTTAGCAGACAAGCATATGCTTGGCTACTTTTGTTGGCAATGAAATTTACAAATACATTAGGATACTTGCTTATCCAAAGGCCTTCCTTCACAGAGTGTCTAGCTACTACGCCTCAGTATCTCAGCGTGTTAGTAAATCTTCCTCCCTCGGTGCCTGTTGGTGAGCTATAGACTTCATGCTAGTGCAGTGCTGAACTCATTCAGAAGAGAAATGGGCACATGCCCTCTTGAAAGTGCTTTGTCGTTTTAAACATTTTCATGCAGCACTGAAATCAAGCAGACTGAAATGTTATGCAGAGTCCAGATTCTCAGATATTTTTCACTCTGCTCTGGGGAAGTCATTAGCATCACACCTGCCTTTCTGAGCCCTGAGCCTCTGTGAGAAATGATATCTGGGTCAAAAAAATTATAAAAGAAAACTGTGCAAAATAAACGCAACTGTTGTAATGAACTCAGAAAGGTTTCAAACCAAACTTTTTGCAATTAAAAAAAATTGACGTCCCAGAAGTCTGAAAATAAGTGTCTCATAAACATTTTCAAACATCACATCAGGAAAAATTAGGCAAAATCAATTAGGAAAGGAAGTTACATAAAGAAATGATTAAATTCTACTGTCTTTTTGAAAATACTTTAACTGATCTTCTAAAAGTGATGAATTTCCATTATACAACAGAGCAAAATTTTCTCCTTCCATGACAGAGTTGTCTGGAATTCAGAAACTCACTGTATCTCTGACTTTTTAATGAAGATAAAATTTCTTAGTCATCTATTTATTAAATACTGAAAAGAACACAATCTTATTGAATCAACCATTGTTAAGAAAAAAGTGAGAAATTCTAAATCATGTACAATAGATGTAATTTTAAAATACGAGCTAATGCGATTTTCTTCAAGTTAAGAGTGGATAATTACAGGCTTGGGTGAAACACTCCAAAAAGCAAGTAACTGTTTGAGGTGACCATACGGTAAATGCTATCCTCTGCATTCTTCAATCTTTTAATTTTGAAATCCTTAGCAAGCATTAATGAGCTATCTAAATTTGATCTAAATTTTAGAATCCAGGACTAAGATTGATCAGTTCTGTGCCCAGGGTTTTAATGAGATGGTGTCAGGTAACAGATCTCTAGGGGTAATCTGCTAACTGATCACATGCTAATCATTTCAGTTTCAAGGAAAAAATAATTCACTGAAAATTCTTAAAAGCCTTGTCCTGTTCAAACTAACAACATTTTCTTGGGTGTGACGTGTCTACCTAGCAGCGTCTGCGTGTTCTTCGTATTTATGTGATAATGACATTTAACTGTTCTGAATGTTAGATACACAGTCTTTGTGAGAACTTGCGATTTTTATCAGTGAGGAGGTAATTAAACGCTGTCATTCGGGAATTATCGATCAGGGATCTCATCACTGGAGAAGCAGTTGCTATGCCTTCCAGCTGGGGAACGGATACAGAAACGGTCCCGCGTGGCGCACAATGGTTGAACGTGATTAGAAACCAAGCAAATCCTGGCTTCTCGAGAGGCGCGCTCCCCCACAGGCTGAATTATAGCTCTCCTACCAGGTCCTACAGCGCCAAATGATGTCATAGGATCTGCAGCTCAGAGATGAAAGGGATAAACGCAGAACCCGCTGGCACTAGGAACGGCTCTCAGCACACACACAGCACAGCTTGGGAACTGAAGGCGCCGGATCGGGCCACTCAGCCCAGCGCGGCGGAGCCTTCGGCGGTGCCCCGGCGCAGGGAAGAGGAGGGAAACGCCGCGCTCCGCGGTTAACAAAAGAATGTGCGGAGTAGGAGGCGGGAGGGGACTGCCTGCTGAGGCCAACTTTCCTGATACTCATGCATATATATAAACTCAGCCCCGCCTTTGATGTGTGCCGACTGATCACCGATCAGATTACAGCCATTTCGTTTCCCTGCTCGTCTGCCTTTGATCTGCATGGTTAATTTTATTTTCCTGGATTTGAAGCTTCGTCTGGGCTTGTGCTGACACACATTTTTGGGAAGGTAGAAGCATTTGGCAGAGAAGTCCTGCCAAGGAGAAACTAAGTGGCTGCAAGAGTGAAGGCTGGGAAGGATTCAGCGCACTGCAGGTATTGCTTTAATTCTGCTTGGTTATTAGCTTTCAGTGTACTTTGTGTGTCTGTTCTAAGAAAAAAGAAGGATTCGATCGATTAAAAACAACCCTATATTATGCTGTGTCTGTGTATACTAAATATAAAACGATGCCGTTTTTAGTCGTTTGTACAAGAGGATTTGCAATCTGTCAGGCAGAATTTCCTTGTAAATGTGTTGTTCCAACAGGACAAAACGGAAGAGGGCCAACTTGAGCATGTAAGAGTGCCTCATTCCAGATCTGTAAGCTTTAATTGCTCTAACTATTTACAGGGTCCTTTATTTAGTAAACAGCCAGTAGAAATTTACTTGGTGCAAAGGCTTTCCTGTTTTTCTTATATAAAAGAGTAAATTGCATTCCTCATAATGCCTTTAATTTATTTTCTCACCTCAAGGGTGCAAACATCAATTTCTTATGCAGTGTGTATACTCTAAGGAATCACGGAAAAGGCATGCAGTTATAATTAAACTGTTTTAGGTGTAAAACTGAAGAATTTATAGCATGAAGGTTAAGTTGCACTGTTTGGCTTGAAATACTGTCGTGATTTTCTGTAACTTTTAGAAATAATGCCAGCCTATTTACAACAGCATTCACAATGTTAAATTGACTTTAAATTTACAGTGACAGCTGCTATAAGTAAAAATGTGCCAACTTTATGAAAACGATCTGAGTAATCAACAGTTATCTACGTTATACAAAGTAAGTTTTAGTCATATTTGCACTTTAGGTGATTGATGTCCAGCATGGCAAAGCTACACACTGAATTTTAAAAGCTAACTGTAAATTCTTTGTCAATTCAATGAAGAGAGAGTATGCACACACATGAACACACACACATACACACACACACAAGTAACATGCTCACTTTGAGATGCAAGGGCAGAATACAGTGGGTAAGTAGGAGCCCTGTGTTCACATTTCTCATTTTAATGTTCTAGTCCTAAATTTATTTCACCAAAATAGTTAATTATCATCACAGCTATTTTATGCTAGCTGAATCACAGGAAAATTGTGTGTAAGTGGTAAGACCAGTTATCCTTCACTCTGAAATTCTGGTGGAAGGAGAAGGGTCTAATGAGTTTCATTTCATGTGTAATTTGATTTTTCAAAGCCAATTAATTAAAATTACTTTCTCAATTTTTTCCCTGATAATTATGGTGGGTAATTAGCATTGTTGGCTTAATTTTAAAATTTTGGTAGTTGCTCAGTGGAGATTATTTAAAACCATGCTAAACCGACCAGGGCTTTAAAATGTGTCAATAAGAATTTACCCTAAAAGACTTAACTGTTGTTTTTAGTCATGCTAAACAAAGCATTGAATTTTTTTTCTTCTAACAGCACAGCAAATAATGTTCACAAATCCTGGAGTATCCCTTTAAGTCGTCGGTTTTTGTTTTGTCTTTTAGTTTACATTGATTTTTAAATTGTTTACTTCAAAAATCTTCTTTAGGTCGCAAAAGCAGTTATTAATGTTCACATTCAGATAAAAGACATTAATCTTTTAAGATAATGGCTGGAGAAGATACCCAAAGAAATAGGGTGCTCAGGAACTCGGCCATTTAGTTTGCATTTGGGATTTTATACGTCTTAACATGACTGTTGATTTTGTTACTAGGTTCTTTTTAAAAAAAAAAAAAACAAAAAGACAAATCCAGCCTTTCCTCAGTGCAAAACAAAGAGGAGAATTAGCAACTATCTGATGAATTTAGACTTTGTAGAAAACTAGCTTGGTCAAGTCAAGTCCTTGAAAATCCACTTCAGTGTCTGCATTAATTCAGTTAATTGTTTACTTCTCGTGTCTTCTTTGAGAAATGAAACAGATTGCATTTGCTTTTAAAAAGAAAGATGGTTATTGCTGAATGTACAGGTGCTGTTTCAAAAGGGGTATCTTAATTAATGGCCACAAGATGCTCTTGGTTGTGATTTAAGCAGATAAAGGCTATAATAATTCTACTGAAGAAAGCCCTTACATTGCATTTTTCAAAGCGCTTTCATAACTATTGATTCAATGGCAGCTTTGTTAATGCAGAAAGCCCACATCTTCAAAGACTTTCCTTCCTAGCGCTGATTCTGTCACTGATTAGCTATGGGACCTCAAGGGAGTCACTTCACTCAGCTTTCTCATGTGTAAAATGAGGGAGTTGATCAGATCATCTTATGAAAGAAGCTGGGCTAGAATTCTTACAGCCATTTTTCAGACGCGGAAACTGAGACTATTGAAAAGCTACTTTATCGTAACTAAGATTCTGCAAGCTACTTTTCTAAGCCCAGGCCTATTTTTCTTTCCAGTCTACCATGCATAGCTTATTTTCCAACAATTGTTAAAACAAACACATGGATCAGAGAACAATGTCAATGTGAAGATAAAGATAGCCACTTCCTATTACAGTACGTATTTTGTTTCCATGTCATGTATGTCAATCAACTGGATTAGGCTGATTATTTCCCTACCGTTTCTTGTGCATCTGTGTTTCTAAGCAGTCTAAACAAAATTACTGCTATGTAAAATTTACCATAACATTGAAAATAATTTTCACAAAAAATGTAATATATCAATGCAATATGGAATTGTATATACTTGTGCCTGTGTGTGTATATATGTCTGTATACACACACACATCTTTTTTTGTCTGGGAATCAATGTTAATGCAGATGTTGCCAATGTAATTCATGCAAAGTTTGATAATTAAGAGTCATTGCTCTGGTGTAGCAGTTAAGTGCTAGGTTCTGCTAACCAGAAGGTTGGCAGTTCAAATCCACCAGGTGCTCCTTGGAATCTTGGAAACTATGGGGCAGTTCTGTCTATAGGGTCACTGTGAGTCAAAATTGACTCAACATCAGTGGGGTTTGGTTTACTTTTTAGTACTCTGCAAAGGACATTCCGACGTTAGATTTCACTTTGGAAATTCAATATGGGGCTCATACATGTTGTATGTATTCTGTACTATTTCTGATGATAAAAAAAGGAATCCTTGAACATGTTTTCAGTAATTCTGTTTCTTTCTTTCTTGGAAAGAGTCATATATTTCTCATGAAAAAATTGATTTACTTCTTGATTATAAATTATACACAAATACAGTGCTCTTGAGGCCAAATAGCTGTTACTTCTAGTAAGTCATATAATTTTCAAAAAGGATCATATAGAGCTTTACAAAGATTCCAGAGTATTAATATATAATATTCAGCAGGATTTATTGAGTACTTGGATGATAGGAATTTTAACAATAGTTTTAAAAAGATTATTTAAGTTTAAAAAATAATTAACATTTCATCCCCATTATACAGAGGAGGAAAGTGAGTCTCAAAGGATTAATAACATGAGCTAGGTCACAGGGCTGATTAAGTGGTAGAACTAGATTTGATTGTCAGTCTGCCATGAGTCGGATCCGACTTTGATGGCACTTGGCTGGCTTGGCTGCCTTTCAAAGGGCTGGTCAGTTAATTTTTTCTAAGAGAAAGTGTCGCTAGACGACATGTCCTCAAAAATTGTATCTGACATTTTTGCCAAGAAGCAGACTCCCCCCTTTTTTATTCCTTCGTATAGTATATTATATGAGAACTGTTGTGACTGTTTGACAGGTTTTCCATCAGTTGGTCTAGAAAATTAAGCCAGAAAGGACCTCAAGACACAACGCATTCTTCCTTGGCCTCACGACTGAGCTCAGCTCAGAGGGTCCACCACTGGTCTGGCCAGACTCCCCCGATGGCAACACTAGTAGGAGGCACACTGATAGTTTCGTGTATCTCCAAAGATTAATTCTTTATCATGTTGTCAGCCTTATTGAGGGGCTGTCCGAAGGGTGTGAAAGCAAGGCTAAGAGAGAGTTCTGGTGGCTGTGCTCCAGTTTTCCTCCCCTGTCCCCAGCTTTTGTGGTATGGTCCCATAGTTGTCTCCCCAAGTCCACCAACTTGCTGAAATCCCCGCTCAGAAATCACCAGACATGTTGTTGTTGGGTGCTGTCCAGTGGATTCCAACTCACAGTGATTGTATGTGAGAGAGTAGAAATACCACCCCATAGAGCTTCCTAGGATGTAATCTCTATGGGCGCAGATCACCGGGTATTTCTCCCTCAAGCCACTGATAGGTTCTAACCTTTGACTTTTGGTTTTCAGCCAGCTAATTGGCCATTTTGTCAGTGGGACGACTTGCGCTTAGACATAAAAGGTGGTTAACACCATCCGTTTTGACTTACATTTCCTCTTTAGTGAGGAGAGGAAGAGGAGGCAGAGTAGGGGTCTCAACCAACTTTGTCAAAACAGTCCTTTCAACCAAAACCACACTCTTTCTGGGAGCTGTTCTGATAGTGGCAGTTTTATCCAGCCTGTCGAACTTCCCCAGTAATTTGGGGGTCCCATCAATCAGCCCTGGGAAACCCTGGAGGAGGAGTAGTTAAGTGCTGCTTGAAAACTCTACGGGGCAGTTCTACTCTGTCCTATAGGGTTTCTATGAGTCGGAATCAACTCAATGGCAATGGGGTTTTATAACCCAGCACCACGAACTGTTGCCCAGCTGCCTGCTCTTGAACTCAGCTCTATGCAGAGGAGTCCGCCATACTAATGAGGAAGAAGGGGAGGAATATCCCTGACCCTCTCTTCTCACGTAAAAGGGATGAAAAGAGTTTGATGGGTGGGGATACTCAGGGCAAAGATGTCACAAACTCACAAATATCAGTGTGACTGCTCTAATTTACAACTCTGCTCCATAAATATCATGGGTTTGGCATTATATACACAGAATAGATAACCTTCTTGACCTTTTCATGTCCATTAATTGGTGCACTACTGGTGTGACGAAGAGTATATGAGTGCTCAGGGACCTGAACCAGCTTTCTTTTTAACTTAGTGTGTGACCATGACCAAGTCCCTTGGCATCTGGCCTCACAGTTCCTCCCCTAGGTCACACTTGCAGTCTGTAACTGGCAGCAGTGGGTGGTAGAGATTATCTGAATAGCTCAGTCATGGTTTTGTTGTTATTATTTCCTATTTTTGTAACTACTTTTGGTAAACTTTATAATTTTAGAGATTCTCACTCCATTAGGGAGTTAATTCAACACACTTTAAGGAGTATTTCTTTCAAATATTAACCCAGGCAAGTGACCCACCCATGTGTATAGTGTGTAGCACAGCTTCATTAGGAAAACAGCACCGGGGCTGCACAACTGGCAAAAACATGTCACACACACGTTAATTGAGTACAAATTCAGTAGTGTTTCACAGAAATTACCAGAAGTCAAATACTTTTCCATTAGTTTTGCTTCCAGTGAGCTAGCTCATCATTGTAAGTTTTTTTTTCCCTCCCATTAGCCGAACTTCTTTGGAAAGAGGTCCAAAGCAAATGCACTCTGTATCAGCTCAGTCACTCTTAACACTAGCTTCAGAAAACTAACCCTTAACGTAATCTTAAAACAAATACTTCGACCAAGATCCTCATAACAATTTGGCATTTCGAGTAAAAATATCTACCATTAATAATAGGCAGTGTTTTAAAGGGAGGAAAATCCTCCCAGTCCTAATTCCAATCATCAATTTATTCTGAACTAGCCTAGGAGTCATGTGATGTTTTTTGTAATACTACTGGTGCTTAATTGTTGCCCTGAGCTTTCATTTAGATATTTTCTCCAGGTTGTAAAAACACTCAAATCAAGTTGAAAGCTGAAGTTGTTAGCCTACTTATTTAACCGATCTGTCGTTCGTGAATGAGATGCATATAAAAGCTCCAGCAGAGTGGTTCACCCTGTCAGTGACCACGTCATTTACCAGCACAAGGCACTGCGTGGGTCCCTGGGTCATGCAAATAGCTACACCTTGGGAGAAAGTCCTGGTGATCAACATCTGAAAAACCAGCCATTGAAAACCCTGTGGAGCCCAGTCTTCCTCTGACACACATAGGGTCACCATGAGTCTAGGTCAGCTTGACAAGAGGTGGTTAGGCACCACACACTCCATCAAAGCAATGCGATGCTGTTGTTAGTTGTCATTTGTGGACTCCAACTCATGGTGACCTCATGTGTATCAGAGTATGCTCCCTAGGGTTTCCAATGCCTGATTTTTCAGAAGTAGATCACTATTAGGAAACCCTGCTGGCATAGTGACTAAGTGTTACATCTGTTAACCCAAAGGTCAGCAGTTCAAATCCACCAGGTGCTCCTTGGAAACTCTATGGAGCAGTTCTACTGTCCCCTATAGGGGCAGAATCGACTCAGTGTCAGTGGGTTTGGCTTTGGGTTTGGTTTAGACCACTACTAAGAATGGCTACTATACAGTGAGCCCTTACTCTGGGAGTCCTGGAGGTGCAACAGTTAATCACTATGGCTAACCAAAAGTTGAGCGGTTCCTATTCACCAGCCACACCCTGGAAACCCTACAGAGCAGTTCACTCTTTCCTAGAGGGTTGCTGAGAATCAGAATCAACTTGACGGCAACAGCTGTCTTTTTTTTTTTTTTTTTTTTTTGGTTACTTTGATCCAGGTACTGGATTACTCTTTGTCATCGAGTCAGTTCCAACTCGGAGACTGTAGAAGAGAGTGGAACTGCTCCATAGGGTTTCCATGGCTGTGATCTTTACAGAAGGAGACTACCACATGTCTCCCTTGCAAAGCAGCTGATGGGGCCAAACTATCAATCTTTTACTTAGCAGCTGAGTACTTAACCATGACGCCACCAAGGCTCCTGAGGCATTGGCCTAAGTGTTTTAAATACATTATGTTATTTAATAATCACCAAAGAAGCAAGTCCTTTCACCTGTGAAGAAAGAAACTCAGAATGGTTATGTAACTTCTGCAAGGTCATGCAACTAGTGAATGGCAGTGTTGGTGTACAGGACCCGGTTATCTGATGCCCACGCCAATGGGTGTTAATGACAGGATCTGTCTTCCCAGTGAGCAAACAAGTTTGCCGGGCACATCAATCAAATAAGCACACATGAAATGATCCAAGAACTAATGGACTGAAATCAAAGCCAAGATCCGCGTACTCCCTTTCCTCATTCATTTTATATTAAAAAAGAAAAAAATTGAGCTGATGAACTAAATAATGAGTTACTATCTCTAACTACAAAAGGAGGTCAGAAAAGGACAAGAGCAAGTTTGGCTGAAGTTCAAGGAGGTGGATCTGAGCGGGCAGATGAAACCCTCCTCAGAAGACGTTTAGTGAACATTTGTCTGAAGGCTTGATACTATCAGAGATACAAGTTTGAACAAAATGCATCCCTCCTCTGAAGGAGATTTTAACTCCTTGAAGAAGAAAACTAAGGACACAAATACTTAGGACACAAAGCAGAATGTGGCAAGCCTTGGAGATACAGTCTGGAAGTAGGGAAAACCCCATGAGAATACAGGTAGTCCCCAAGTTACCACAGGATTCCCTTCTAACAATTCCACATAAGTACATTCTGATGTAAATAGAATACCACGGTATTTTTAAGTTTTCATTATAATTGTTTTTCACTATCAGTATCTTTATAAATCTGATCTCTGTTTGTCTAAAGGGATCAGAAACCTTACATATAAACTGACAAATATATGCTAATGTTCCATGTAGTACATATTACTGACAGGAAGATGCACCACAAAAGAAATAAATAAAAACAGCTGGTCTTAAGCATGGCTCATCTTAACTGGAACACGTGAGTTGAGGATTCTCTATAATGGTTTTTGAGATAAGTCCTAAGTATGATAAGTTCTCAAGTCAGAAAGGTAGGGAAATGGATGAGCATGATGAGGAAGCTTAGGGGGCAAAGGGATGGACACGTTCAGGCCACACTGGAGACGAGGCACGTAGACCAGTTTGGCCAGAATATGGTGTGTGGTCTGGATGAGAGAAAGATCAAGCTGAACATGTGGACGGAGCCCAAACTCGGAGATCTTTGAACATTAATCCTGGATATGGAAAAGTCACTCTTTACAAGGAGTAGCCTCCTGTAAATCTTCCAGTCTAGTAGGGATGAGAGGTGAGAAGTAGACTGGCAGGCAGTGCAGCAGAAAGGGGGGTGACTGGCTGCAGAGACAGCATCCAGAGGCAGGGAGGGAGGTCCTGTGCCGCCGTGGTGGCCAGTGGGCTAGAAGAGCAAAGAGTAAGGAAGGGTGAATGCAGGGGTCAATTCAAAGGAAGAAGCAAGGATTCAATGTGACAAAGATTCCCTGATTATCCACTATGTGCTAGACTCCTGGGAATTAAAGAAAAAGAGATGTGCCCTTAGGAAATTGAAGTCTGGCTGGGAAAAGAAACTCAGATAACTTCTTTGCTATAATGCAGTAATGAGTGTGTTCAGTGATATACACAGTGCTGTTGGATTACAAGGTCATGGCCAACAGGTAGGACAGAGGGATAAAGGAGAGATGACAGAATCAAAGTTATAGCATTACTAGCTCAGAAGATCAAAAGAACGTATGTACCCAGAGAAATAGAGAATGGGGAGCAGCCTACTTGACGCTTCCAAAAATGAAGGCGACGTGGTGTGGCAGATACAGAGTCAGAAGATCTGGCTCTGAGTTGTCTGGGCCTCTACTCACTACCTTACAGTGAGATAGACTAGAAAAAAAGGCCCAGCATGAAAAGCAACCAGTGAAAAGTCTGTGGATCACAAGAGTCTGATCCACCACTGATCACAGGGATAGCAGGACCAGACAGTGTATATTCTCTTGTGTGTGGGTCACCATGAGGCCAGGGCTAACTAGGTGAGAACAACGCTGTGAAACTTAGGGTCTACAAAAGACATGTAAAACTTGGTCCACATCCAAGCCAACCCAACCCAACCCAACCCAAACCCACTGCCATAGAGTCGTATCTAACTTAGAGTGATCCTACAGGGTAGTGTAGAACTGCCCCATGGAGTTTCCAAGGAGGGCCTGACAGATTTGAACAACCAGCCTTTTGGTTAGCAGAGGTAGCACTTAACTGCTACGCCAGCAGGGTTTCCAATTCCCATCTAAACAGATTTATAATTTAGTTGGGAAGACAAAACCAACACATGACATACATGGATGCTCCTTGACCCAAACTGATGTATATAGGACCTGTGGTTTATGGAAGTCTCACCCACACAGTCATTCCCTGGACAGATAGAACAATCATTGCTTACCCTTCTAAGGCATTCTGTTTCAGACAAGGTGCTTTTTACAAATAGTTTTCTTTTAATGAATCCAACAAATCGGTGAAATGAGCAAACAAAGCTTAGGCATGTAAGTACACTTTACACAAAGCACTGGTCACACTTCTGGCCCACACCTTAGGCGCCCCTCCATCACCAGTGACTTCGTGGCTGATTGAGCCATCCTAGAAGAGGGACTGAGTTGGTCCTGAGGGACGAAGAAGTGGCCGCTGGCTGTGGGTAGGACAGCACCATGGAGCAAGCGTGCGTCTATTGAAATAATCAGTGAATGAATATGGAGGCTGTTAGTGACCTGGGTCGTCACAATCTTGAGCCATCCTTGCAAACGCGTCTCCATCTGGCCATCATTTAATGGCCATCGTTTGCACGGGTCCTTTTCTCCTCTGGGGAGCATTGGTGGCACCGTGGTTAAGAGCTCGGCTGCTAAACAAAAGGTCAGTAGTCCTTGGAAACCCTATGGGGCAATTCTACTGTGTCCTGTAGAGTCACTATATGTCAAAATCAACTCCACGACAATCCCACGCCCACCCCACCCCCCTCCTCGCTCTTGCTGGTTTTCTCTTCTTCAGAAGCCTGCACTGAGTAGCATGCAAAGGTCCAGCCAAACACGCCAGGGTGAAAGAGAAGGCTCTCTGCTTTCTCCGGAGAAAGTTTCCCTATGCCAACCAAGCTCTAGGGTCTCTGGAGGTCGGCCTGAGGGACGGAGTCGTACCCTCCTGCAGCCGCAGGGTAAGGGAAAGGGCGCAGGGTCGCGGGCGACCACCGTTGGGTAGCTGGGAGGGAGGTGACTCCGGCGGAGGAGGGCGTTGCTGGAGCGCCGAGCGCCGGGGGCCGGGCGGGGGGCGGGACTCCCGGCGGGGGCGGTTGCCTGGCTACAGGGCGCGCGGGGCCGGTGGAGCGGGAGGTGGTGGCGCGCGCTGCCAGAGGAAACCTGCAGCCAGCTCCGCACCGGGCGCCCCGCGACCCCACGCCCCGCGCCTTGCTGCCCGACCGGCTCTGGCTACCCTTAGCCTCTGACTGCGGTCCGCACTTGCAGGACCAGACGGGGTGCGCTGTCCGCTGAGCCACGCACGTGACAAGGACAGTAGGTAGGTGATCGGTTCCGGCAATGGACTGCGCGGCGCTTTGCGGGATCCCAGCCCTCGCCCTGTGGTATCCCTGCTCTAGGGGCTCCCATAGTAGAGGCGGCTGCCTGAGGCTTGGGAGAGGGTCGCAGGCCAGAGCTGCTTTCCTGCAGAGGAGCGGAGCTGAGCAAAGGGAGAAGACCCCTCGGCGGGGTGACAGCCAGGGAGGAGAGGCACAGGAGGTACGGAGGTGCCCAAGCTTTGCCAAGAAGCTGAAGGCGTCAGTGTGAGCTCCCGGTACGTGTTATTCAGGAGTGTTGTACCTTGAGATCTGCTTCTAAGGCTGAACTATGTGACTATATAAATAAGCCCTGTGATACTTAACCCGAGGAGCGGTAGACGACCGCGCCTGTCTCTGCTGGAGGCGCGGCAGAGCTGCGGGTACAGCAGGGAGCCCTGATTCGGCCCTCGCTGGGAACTGGCTGCTCTAGGGGGTCAGCTGAGGAGGTGACAAAGGGAACGCTCGAGATTTACAAATGCCATAAACAGTGTTTCTGTGGGAAACTCAAGTTTCATAATGTTAGCAGAGTATGTTTGGTACAGTGATTAGTGTTGTCTGCCTCAGGGAGAAGGGTCAGCTCTCAGTCCTTTTACAGTTTTTGATACCGCTTCATGGAATACAAATATAGCACATATACTCTTGGAGGTGAAGCTTGACAGGATCGAAATTCTGACATCTGTTTTGCTGGTACCGACCTATTTATCTAGTCTGTATTTACTATTGTAAGAAACAGTGTCACTTTGGTTATTTTAATTTTTTGTGTTTCAGTAAAGGACTGAATTTGCAAACACAACTGCAAGCATTGGTCAGTGATTCTTTAGAAGAGTTTAACTCAAGATATTTATGATGTAGTTTGTACTATAATAACAGTTTTTCTTGACTAGGAAGCAATTTCTTTATATAAACAGGAAATGGAGATTGTTAAACATCACTTATGCAAACAGAAGAATTTATTGCTATTTCGTGACTAGACACTTCTCTGCAAAGGGGAGGATTATATTGCTTTAGTTCTCTCTGTCTTCTGTTGTGCAGTTTCACCTTAGGCATTTTTTGCCAACACTGCTTTCATGTAGTTTTGAAATATGTTCTCTTTCAAGCACTGCTTCTTGTCTATTCTGAAGATATGTAAAAGAAAGGGCAAAAGTGCCAAGAATTGAGTCCTGCCTCAGAAACCCTGGTGGTGCAGTAGTTAAGTGCTATGGCTGCTAACCAAGAGGTTCGGTGGTTTGAACCTCCCAGAAGCTCCTTGGAAACGCTGTGGCCAAGTTCTACTCTGTCCTGTAGGCTTGTTATGAGTTGGAATTGACTCAATGGGTTTGGTTTTTTGGTGTGGGTAGAAGACACTTTTTGAGGTTACTATTGTCGGATTCAACTCGATGGCACTTGGCTTGGTATTCATAGAAATGCGAGTACTTTAGGAGAATTTTTCTTTGCGTAGCATTTATCGCCTTCTGGCATAGTAGTTAGGTGCCATGTCTGCTAAGCCAAAGGTCAGCAGTTCAGATCTGCTAGGCACTCCTTGGAAACTCTATTGGGCAGTTATACTCTGACCTGTAGGGTCACTGTGAATTGGAGTCAACTCAAAGGTGGTGACTTTTTGGCTTTGGACAATAATACAGAAGTTGGAAACTCAGTTCCACGTCGAAAAGCTTGCTTGACGTCAGTACATTGAGCGTTATCATGAGCTCTGTAAATCCTTTGCTTTTTAATCTCTGAAAATACCTTAGGACGTCTACTTTATTACCACAGTCCACATGATCTTATTGACTTTAGAATTTTTTTTTTTCCGTAGTGAGTGCTACCTTTAGGAAATCATGTTAATATTTCCTGGGACAATTCAGGAAGTATTGGTACCAGTGACAGCAGTCCCTGGGGACTCTTAGTCTAGTGAGATCTTGAATTTGAAGTGAAGGGTTCATGAAGACTGGGCACTTGAAGTTTCTCTGTACAGTGCCTTTCTTGACCAAAAAGCTTGACTGGGGAACATGGCTAGCATTTTGTCCCGGAGGGCAGTGGCTAAAACACCGGGAAGTTGGCAGTTCTAACCTACCAGCTACTCTATGGAAGAAAGATGTGGCGGTCTGCTTCCAGAAAGATTACAGCCTTGGGATCCCTGTGGGGCCGTTCTTCTCCATCCTGTAGCATCACTGTGAGTTGGAACTGACTTGCCAGCAATAGGTTTTTTTGTTTGTTTGTTTTTGATTTTTGATGTTGGGTCACTATGAGTTGAGATTGACTCTGGCAATGAGGTTTTGTTTTTTTTTAAGTTTTTTGGATGTGGATATATAGGAGGCTTTTGAAGATGCATACAAACTCTGGTGGTGTAGTGGGTTAGGTGATACGTCTGTCCACCAAAAGATAGGCGGTTCAAATCTGCCAGACACTCCTTAGAAACTCTGTGGGCCTGTTCCACTGTGACCTACAGGGTCGCTATGAGTTGGACCCAACTTGATGGCAGTGGATTTGGTTTGGTTTTTAAGACAGTTTTTTTTTTTTTTTTTTTTGAAACTTGAGATGATTATGAGCTTTAATTTGCATGTATTTTAGAATGGGAAATGAATAAAGACTTGTAATAGTCACACAATCAGTTGCTGTCAAGTTCATGCCTGCTCTTGATGAGACCTTGTACACCAAGCAGATTGTGCTCCTTAAGGTTTTTAGTGGCTGATTTCTCATAGGTAGACCAGCAGGCCTTTCTTCCAGGCTGCTCTGTGCGGAACATGTTAACCATTTATAGTACCTCAGCACTCACAGACTAATCTTAATATATTAATTTAATTTGTTAGTGGTAGCACTATCACATGGATTTAGGGTCTGTTGGGAATTTTTTGTTTTTTTATTATTATTCTTTAGATGAAGGTTTACAGAAAAAACTAGCTTCTCATTAAACAATTAGTACACATACTGTCTTGGAATGTTGGTTACCAACCCCACAACTTGCTGGCACTCTCTCGTTTTAACCTTCAGTGATGTCACCACTTTCCTGTCCACTCTGCCTTCCAGTCCTTGCCCCTGGGCTGGTGTGCTCCTTCAGTCTTACTTGGTTTTAGGGGCCTATCTGATCTTTGCTGAAGGGTAAACCGCAGAAGTGACTTCATTTCTGAGCTAAAAGGGTGTCCGAGGGCCATATGCTCGGTGCCCTTGTAGTATTTGTCAGGCCAGTGAGTCTAGCCCTTTTTTTGTGAGTTAGAATTTCATCCTGCGTTTGTCTCCAGCTCTGTCTGGGACGCTCTGTTGTGACCCGTATCAGAGCAGTCAGTGGCGGTAGCTGGGCACCATCTAGTTGTGCTGGACTCAGTCTGGTGGAGGCTGTGGCAGTTGTGTCTTTGATTTTCGTCATTCTCCCTCACTTTTGGTGGAGTGATACTAGTCGAGTCTCTTAAATGGTTGTTTATAAGCTTTTAAGACTCCAGGCATAGGGGGAACTGTTTGAAACTGAAGTGAGGAATTCTGTTAACAGTGCTAAAGAGAATTTGATTCTCCTTTTCAGTCCTATCTAAATCTCCTTACCTATTAGTGCATCCTCTCTTGGTCATCCTTGCCCCTCAAAAAGCAACACCACACAAGCACAGAGACCCAGATGTCTTTGCCATAAAACCACACCCACTGTTGTCAAGTTGGTTCTGACTCACAGCCACCCTGTAGGATAGAGTCGACCTGCCCTTTGAGGTTTCTGAGGAGCAGGTGGTGGATTTGAACTGTGAATCTTTTGGTTAACAACCAAGGTCTTAACCACTGCTCCACTAGGGCTGTCCAGTCATCTTTAGTATATGAAAAATAGTCAACCCCTTTGAAGGCTGATAAACCAGCATTTAAGGTCAAATATTTAAGATTGTGAAAAGGCTGACATGTTCTATTTGTGTTGAGTACGTTCTGAATAAGTATGCACACATTAAATAAATGTCCACTGAAAATAAATAAACTGACAGCTGCCTAGGAGATAAGAGAGTTGTGAAACAGATAGTTAGATACATTCATTTCATGGGAGCTGATTATTAAATTATAGGCATTTTAAAGTAACCTTGTAACTAGAAAAAAGAAGGGTAAGTGGTATGAAGGGAAATTCTTTTCATGATTCACTGGTCGAGCAGTGAGTTCATCGTATTTTATCTGTCTAAAATGTTTACCCTCACAAGTAAGATGTTTAAACAGTGTTGTGTTATCTTCTAGTCCACACATCACGTAATATGTACCTTTGAAATGCAAGTTTTCAGACCCAGGTTTTAAAACAAGAACAACCACACATTAGCAATTACAGAAGACAAAGGAACTTGTATGTTTGGAGACAGAATGTAATTTAGCCACCCTTCAGCCAAGCCAGCCTACTAGGATGGGCTTAATATAAGGAAATTCCAGGAGAATGAAGACTACTTATTCTGGAGAAGAACATTACAAATGGCAGAATGATGGTTTTGGAATCTCTCCAGATTTCCTTCTGAATAAAAATTTTAACAGCTCTGTTTTAGAGATGATTCTGAACAATTGTCTTAAGATGGACTAGACTGAGGTCTCTTCGTCATTGATGCTACAATTATTCTTTTAATGTCTTAGGATAGAGATATATTTATGAATTTGGGGACAGGAACTCTAGTTGCTATATGCTTGTTTCTTTTCTTTTAACTGGGCTAAATGTGTGATTGACAGGTCATTTGCCTTCCTCGCATCCTTTACGTGTACAAGTCAGTGAGATTGGTTATGTTTATCATATGCCATATTCTTGTTGATGGAACATCTTGAGAACACTGATGGTGATTTTCCTACATCAAAGATGAAGGCGTGTACAACTAAGAAGAATAAAAAGTATTCTATTCTACTGAACTACTATTCTACTGAAGTACTTTTTTAAAAAAATTAATTTTAGGAGCCTGACAGTGGTCATTAATCGTTTTGGACTTTGAAGAAAATAAAGATATTGTATTTGGCAGCAGAACATTTTCAAAGTTTTAGTAGAAAATGTGTCATGTTTGAAAAAGGGAAATTATTCTTCCTTCCTAGCCAAGAGCAATATGTATATTCTTAACTGCACACCTCTGTGAGCTTCCCTGACTCCCACGGCTGCCAAGTCTACTATGTAAGAATGTGGTACACAGTACAGTGAAACTGATGGCTGAGATACAGTAGAAATATAACCATGGAGTTATAGTACTATTTGGAAATACAGTACCCTAGATTTTACATTACTTTTTTATCCTCTGAGCATGTGGAACTGACATTAGCTTTAAACCTTTTGTGATTATGTTCCTGCATTAAAATGTACAGGGCTGTGTTTATAGCACTGGCTTTATTTCAATGCTGGTTTTATACATTGTAAGCCTGCCCATTTACTTTAATGTTTATTTTTTGAAAAGTCTTTCACATTATTGCATATTGGAAAAATTTATGAGTTGAATGTAGCTCTATTGTGTAATGTTAATACAGTTTTACTAGACAAAAACTGTTACCTATTGCATACACTCTGTTGAAAAATAAATCAAATAATTTTTAAGGAACAGAAAATAAATGTAATTATTCTAGTTACTCTAGTATTCATGTTTTGGTCATCTACAGGATGGGAAATAAAGATCATTTGGATTAAGTGCTACGTCTGCTAACCAAAAGGCTGGCAGTTCAAATCTGTCAGGCACTCCTTGGAAACTCTATGGGGCAGTTCTACTCGGACCTCTAGGGTCGCTATGAGTCAGACCTGACTCGGTGGCAGTGGGTGATCTCAGAAGAGTTACTGAAATTGTTAAAATTAGCCAAGCCAGCCAAGTGCCGTCAACTCGGATCTGACTCGTGGCGACTCCTCCTGGTTTTTGTCAGGGTTGTACCACCGTATTCAGAGTATGACCTGACATTTATTTTATAACAATAATTTATATTTTAGTCTCAAGTTACATATGTATATTTCACATGTATTGTCTCTGCCCTCACCAAAACCAACCAAACAGAAGATCCATTGTCATCAAGTCACTTCCAACTCACAGTGGCCACATAGAACAAAGTAGAATTGCCCCATAGGGTTTCAAAGACTGAAGTCTTTATGGAAGTAGACTGCCTCACTTGCTACTGCAGAGCATGGCGGCTTCAAACTACCAACCTTTCAGTTAGTGTCTGAGCACATCACTTGCACCACTAGTGCTCCTTAAATTAAGAAAATTAAAAAAATTGAATAGTACTTAAGCTGGAATAAAGTGTAATACTTTATTCCCCTCTTAGTTATAAGGTCTATCATTTTTGCTTTTAGAAAGTCCTTAATGACCCTAAATGATGAACTCATTCATTCATTCAACACTTATTCGGCACATAGATTGAGCGATTTACAGTTCTAGAGGGAAGAGAGTTGGTATGCATTAGGGAGTGGTGGAGAGTGAAGAGCACTAGAAAGCAGTGTTCTGCCATGTAAGGGACAATTGGTACTCAGCCCTAAATTACTGTTGTTTTGACATAGGACTCATGGTTGGAAGATTTTCAAATCAATTCTTGATTCTACTATTGAAAACAACTCATGGAAACTATGTGCAATGCTGGCTGAAGAACATAATTCTATTGGCCAGATGTAACATAAGGGCTAGAAAGGGAGACAAAAAAACCCAACAACAAACAAACAAACAGATAATTAGAGAGATAAAGACAATTCCAGGGTGCTATGGAAGTACAAGGGAGAGGTGTCTATTCCAGATTTAAAGAAATCACAGAAAACTGTAGATGGACTGGGCTCACCCTTTGTAGATGAAGGCACAGTGCAGACAAAGGCCCAGAAGCAAAAGAATCAGTGACAGGTGAGGGAACTTCAGGTTGGACTACAACAACAGTGACAGTGGTTTCTCCAGGCAATCTAAGAGGAAGCTTTGGAACTATGAGGTCTGACAATTAAGTTCGTGAACTCATTGTAGAAAAAGTGCTGCATATCTCACTGCAGTCACCTTTGAAGTGCTTCCCTTGAGAAGTTATGCACTGATGCCAGTGCCTAGTCCACCCTTCAAAGCAATTCTGGGACTCTTTCTGGAATGGTTATCAGAGCTGTCGTCATATTATCCTTGATGTCCTGAATGTCATCAAAGTGTTTTCCTTTCAATATTTCTGTTATCTTCAGGTAAAGAAAAAAGCCATTAGAGGCCAGATCAGGTGAGTACATAGGGTTTCCCAATACAGTTATTTGTTTACTGGCCCAAAACTCACTCACGGACAGTGCTGTGTGCGCTGATGTGTTCTCAAGATGCAAGAGCCATGAGTTCTTGGTGAAAAATTCAGGTCCTTTTCGCCTAACTCTTTCATGCAGACTTTTCAGCACTTCTAGCTAGTAAACTTGGTTGCTTGTACAGTTAGTACAAATTCATAATGAACAATTCCTCTGATATCAAAAAAGTTTAGCAACATTGTTTTAACTCTTGATTCGGACTGACAGAAATTTTTTTGGTCATGGAGAATTGGCTGACTTCCATCCTGCACTTCAAACCTTTGTTTCAGGGTTGTATTGGTACATCCATGTGACATCAGCAGTAATAACATGACCAAAAACATTGTCTTCCCTCTCCAAATGATCCCGGCAAACTTCAGCTCTGCTTTTGTTCATCGATGAGCTCCTTTGGGGCCATTTTTGTACACACTTTTCTCATGCCAAGATTTCCAGTTAAGATTTTCCCGTTTCTTTATGGATGTTTACTTGGTCTGCTGTGCTTCTTACAGTCAGCCCATGATTTTGACCCATGATTTGATAAATTTTTGCAGCGTTTTCATCAGTTCTGCTCATTACTGACTGCTCTGACCTCTCTTTATCAGTAATGTTTACTCTGCCCTCAGAAAAACGTTTAATCCATTTGTACACAGCCATTTTCTTCATGGCATTATCTGCATAAACATGGACTAACATATTCCTGATTCCACTTCCACTCTTGCCAAGTTTAACTGGAAAATTGATGTTTGTTCGTTGGTCTAATTCAAGCTATGACATTCTCATGATGGCACACAAAAATATGCAATGATAGTATTGAACGTCACTCAGCAGGACACTGCCACACATTGACATGAGCACAGCTGTGAGACACTGATATACCAAGGTTATGAAACCTTACTGAGTTGTTTGTATAGTGCTGCCAAAATAAGCACGTGGTGGCAAGTTCATGAACTCAACTGTCAAACTTCATATTCCTCCCCAATGAGGCTGCTGTAAACTATAGTTCGTCCACAGCTCCCATGGGGATCCTGCATCTTTGCCTGTTGATGTACTATCACAGGTTACTATGATTTTGGACAAGGATGCTGAAGGGGTATGCATTTTAGCACCTGTTGGATTTATTTCTCGTAAAGGCTGACAAATAACGACACATTCATAATAGTTACCATCATGCAAGTGAGCAGGCTGAGCAGCCTTATGTGATAAGCAGCCACTTTCTATGCCACTGACAGAACATTGGCCAGCACTGCATTTAGCCTCATGTCCCCTATTTTTGTTGCATAGTTCTTCCGAGAGGCATTTGTGGTTCAGTGGTAGAATTCTTGCCTTCCATGCTGGAGACCCAGGTTCAGTTCTAGGCCAGTGCACGTCATATACAGCCATCACTCATTTGTCAATAGGGGCTTCCAGACCAAGATAGATGGGGTGGGGGGGCCTGATGATCTACTCTGCAAATCAGCCAATGAAAACCGTGTGAATCATAACATCCAGTCCACAACCAGCCATGCGGATTTCACAGACCTAGGCAGCACTTTGTTCTGTTGTGTATAGGGTCTCATGGGTCAGGGGGCCAACTCCAAGGCAGCTAACAATAACAGCGCTTCTATTGACAGCCCAACCTGCTTGTGATTGTTGAAGGGCAGAACATGATGCAAAATTCCATGTTCTTTACAGTTAAAACGTGGGTAAAGAATGTGAACAGCCACTTCACCAAAGAAGACATTTAGACACATGAATATATGCTCTCGATCATTAGCCACTAGAGAAACCAAATTAAAACTACAGTGAGATACCATCCCAACAATACTGGCACTAATCAAAAAACAGAAAATAATAAATGTCAGACAAGTTGCAGTGAGACTGAAACTCTTATGCACTGCTGGTGTGAATGTAAAATTATACAACCAGTATGGAAAATGATATAGCACCTCCTTTAAAACGCAGAAATAGAAATAACATACTATCCAGCAGTCCTGCTTGTAGGAATATATCTTAGAGAAATAGGAGTAGTCATGCAAATATGCACACTCATGTACATTACAACATTACACACAATAGAAAAAGGTGGAAACTATCTAAAGTGCCTGTCAGAAGAATGGATAAACAAATTATGGTATACCCACATGGTGGACTAATACAAAATGGTAAAGAACAGAGATGAGTCCATAAAATATCTAACAACATAGATGAATCTGGAAGGGATTATGAGTGAAATCAATCACACAAATATTGTAAAAGACTACTGTTATAAAAATTGAAGAAAAGCTTTATACACAGAACAAATTTGTCTTCTGTGCTTACAAGAGAAGAGAGGGGTGAAGAGAGCAAATCACCAATTAGATAGTAGACAAGTGTCAACTTTGGTGACGGAAAAGACAACATACAATGTGGGGGAAGTCAGCCCAACTTGACCAAGGCAAAGTCATAGACACTTCCTAGATACATCCAAACACTTTGAGCCTTGCGGGGTTCAGTTGCAGGGACTGAGGGAGAAAGACCATAGTCTAGGGACACATTGAGGTCAGTTGGCATAACATAGTTCATAAAGAAGCTGTTCTACATCCTACTTTGGTAAGTTCGATCAGGGGTCTTAAAAGTTTGTAAACAGTCATCAAAGATATACCTATTGGTACCATCTCATCCTGAATAAAGGAGAATAAAGAAAACCAAAGATAGAAGGAAAATACTAGCCCAAAGGACTGCATACACCACAGCCTCCACCTGCTTGAGCCGAGAAGAACCAAATGGTGCCCGGCTACCACCACTGATAGTTCAGACTGGGATGCAAATAGAGAGCCATGGAAAGAGCTGGAGGCAAAAAAAAAAAGACCAGACTTACTGGTCTGACAAAGACTGTAAAAACGCCTGACGGTATGGCCCCCCAGAAACCTTGCTAACCCGTAACTGAAGCCACTTGTGAAGCCCACTTTTCAGCCAAAGAGTAGACAGGACTATACAACAAACAATAGCAGATGAGAGATGCGTGCTTCTTAGTTCAAGCAAATATATAAGACCAAGTGGGTAACTCTTGCCGAAAGGCAAGATGAGAAGACAGGAAAGGACAGGGAAACTGGACAAATGGACACAGGGAACCTGGAGTGGAAAGGGGGAATCACCCCTTGTAGGGATTACAACCAATGCCACAAAATAATTGGTGTATAAATTTTTAAATGATAAACTAATTTGTGCTGTAAACATTCTCTTAAACCACAATAAAATTTTCAAAACAGAAAAGAAATTGTAGCCTTAAGCCCAAGACCATTGCTGTCGAGTTGATTCCAGCTCATAGCGATCCTATAGGATAGAGTAGAATGGCTCCATATGGTTTCCAAGAGGCACCCGGTGGATTTGAACTGCTACCTTTTTGGTTAGCAGCCATAGCTCTTAACCACTGTACCACCAGCCTAAATCAGAGATATTAAATCATAGATTGCAGGTAGCAGAAGAAACCAGAGACAGCATCTAGCCCAGATGTTCAGTTCAAATGAATGGAGTTGAGGAAACTGCACACAGAAGTTAGATGTTTTGTCCAAGGTCACCCAGCTGGCTGTTGACAGGCTGACTCCAATTTAGGCAAGTAGGCTTGCTCCCTAGAGAGCCTCACTTTCAGCCCAAGTTCTTTGTAACATCAACTCAAGGGAAAAAGAGATTACAAGTGTCTTGAGATGGAGCCAAATGTTATCTGAGGTGAAGCAGCTATTTATAAGGCAGAACTGTAGTGTTTTCAAATCCCCAGAGTATATTCATCACCCAGATGGAAAACAAGAAAGTGATACTCGCAGAATAATAAGTTATTCTTTAAAAAAAAAAATTCCTTGCTTCTGTGGTTGGAGTCCCCTGTCAGGCACTTTGGAAGAAAGGCCTGGTGATCTACTTCCAAAAGAGCTCAGACACCATGGGACCACCATGAGCCAGCGTTGACTTCACAACAACTGTGTTTTGGGCTTTACCTTGAGGTAAACTATACCCACTGCTGTTGAGTCAATTCTGACTCATATTGACCCTATCTGACAGAGCAAAACTGCTCCACAGAGTTTCCAAGGAGTGCTTGGCAGATTTGAGTGGCTGACCTTTTGGTTAGCAGCTGTAGCACTTAACCAGCATGCCACCAGGGTTTCCATGAGGTAAACAAAGCATTATTAATGCTCACTCGCTGCTTAATGAGAGCCAGTTTCTCTACACAAGTTCTGCCAAAGTGAGTGCTGGGTTGTCGGTGGATGTTGTCCAGTCTGGATATTTTGGTGACTACAAAAGCCACAGTGACTCTTGGTACATCCTGCCACTAATTTGTCGGCCTCATGCATGGTAAGTCATCCTCAAATAAACAGAACACGGAGCAGGTAACCTGTTTTTCAGTTTTTAGACCAGATCCCAAATACCCAGGAGCTAAAAGCAATTTCAATAAAGTAACTTTTTTATTGCTTTATTTTTATTTAAAATACTATTACATAAACATTTAAGTTATTTTCTTAAACCTTCCTTCTTTTTATAAATGCCAAAGAATTTCATAAGGTACTTAATTTTATTCCAGGAGATTCAAGGTCACAGTTCTAGCACTCCACCAGCTAAATTGTTTACTTCTAAAACACTCCTTGGCTGGAATGTGTTAGGAAACATTTATGAGATTATCACCCTGCTAATCTGTGAACATCTTTGTAGTTTGTTTCCCCTCTGCCACTTTTCAGGAACCTAATAAAAGTTGGCTGAATAAATGGATAAATCAACAAGTGTTAGTTTATTCCATACCTATCATCGGTTTTGTTGATGTAGCCCTCTACTTTCCCTAGCGGAACAGGACGTTTGATGCTGCAGTGTGGGGCACAACCCTGAATCAGTGCACTGTATGACTAAAGTCCTGTTCTGGAGCTACCCAGGTGTGGACTGGGAGTCCGTTTTCACAGGTTCTAGAATATATGTCCTTTAACCCTCAGTGTTCTGTCCCATCTTAAAGGAGTAAATATCTACAGTATGGTTCCAGTATTTATTGCAAATACCCTTTTTAACCAACACAAATGGTGACTGTACACATGGACCTCACCAGATGGAATACACAGAAACAAAATTGACTACATCTGTGGAAAAAGACGATAGAAAAGCTCCATATTAGCTTTCAGAACAAGACCAGGTGCTCACTGTGGCACAGATCATCAATTGCTTATATGCAAATTCAAATTGCAACTGAAGAAAATTAGAGCAAGTCCGTGAGAGCCAAAGTATGACCGGCAGTATACATACCCCTCCTGAGTTTAAAGACCAGCTCAAGAACAGATTTGATGTGTTGATCACTAATGACCCAAGACTAGATGAACTGTGGAATGACATCGAAGCCATCATCCATGAAGAGAGCAAAAAGTCATTAAAAAAACAGTAAAGAAAGAAAAGACCAAATTGGATGTCAGAAGAGAGTCTGAAACTTACTCTTGAACATTGAGCAGCTAAAGCAGAAGGAAGGAATGACAAAGTAACAGACCTAAACAGCAGATTTCAATGAGTAGCTCAGAGAAGACAGAAGAAAGTATTACGATAACCTGTGCCAAGAGCTGGAAATGGAAAAGCAGAAGGGAAGAACACATTCTACATTGGTCAAACTGAAAGAACTGAAGAAAAACTTCAAGCCTCGAGTTGCAATGGTGAAGGATCTTACACAGAACCTATTAAATGACTCAGGGAGCATCAAAAGAAGATGGAAGGAATATACAGAGTTGTTATACCAGAAAGAACTGGTAAATGTTCAGCCATTTGAAGAGATAGCATATGATCACAAACCAGTGGTACTGAAGGGGGAAGTTAAAGGTGCACTGAAGGCATTGGCAAAAAACAAGGCTCCAGGAATTGATGGACTCTAAACTGAGATATTTCAACAAACAGATGCAACACTGGAAGTACTCACTCATCTGTGCCAAGAAATTTGGAGGATGACTACCTGCCCAACTGACTGGAAGAGATCCACATTTATGCCCATTCCAAAGAAAGGTGATCTAACCAAATATGGAAATTACCGAACAATATTGTTGATATCACACACAAGTAAAATTTTGCTGACGATCATTCAAAAGTGACTGCAATAGTATATTGACAAGGAACTGCAAGAAATTCAAGCTGGGTTCAGAAGAGGATGTGGAACCAGGGATATCGTTGCTGATGTCAGATGGATCTTGGCTGAAAGGAAAGAATTCCAGCAAGATGTTTACTTGTGTTTCACTGACTATGCAAAAACATTCGACTGTGAGGATCACACTAAATTATGGCTAACATTGTGGAGAATGGGAATTCCAGAACACCTAACTGTGCTCCTAAGGAGTCTGTATATGGATCAAGAGGCAGTCGTGGGAACAGAACAAGGGAACAATGCATGGTTTAAAGTCAAGAAAGGTGTACATCAGAGTTGTGTCCTGTCACCATACCTTTTTAATCTGTATGCTAAGCAAATAGTCCTAGAAGCTGGATTATATGAGGAAGAAAGGAGCATCGGGATTGGAGGATGACTCATTAACAACCTGTGTTACACAGATGATACCACCTTATTTGCTGGAAATGTAGAAGATTTGGAACACTTACTGACGAAGTTCAAGGACCACAACCTTCAGTATGGATTGTACCTCAACATCAGGAAAACAAAAATCCTCACAACTGGACCAGTAAGCAGCATTGTCTTAAATGGAGAAAGGATTGAGGTTGTCAAGGATTTCATTTTACTTGGGACCGTAGTCAATACCCATGGAATCAGCAGCCAAGCAATCAAAAAACGCATTATGTTGGGAAAATCTGCTGCAAAGGACCTCTTTAAAATATTCAAAAGTAAAGATGTCTCCTTGAAAACTAAAATGTGCCTGACCCAAGCCATGGTATTTTCAACCACTTCATATACATGTGAAAGCTGGAGAATGAACAAAGAAGACAGAAGAAGAATTGATGCCTTTGAATTGTGGTGCTGGAGAAGAGTGTTGAAGGTACCATGGACAGCCAAAAGAACAAATGGGTCTGTTGTGGCAGAAGTACAATCAGAGCGCTCCTTGGAAACAAAGATGGCAAGACTGCATCTTACGTACTTTGGACATGGTCTCAGGAAGGATCAGTCCCTGGAGACGGAAATCATGCTCAGTAGGGTGGAGGTCCAGCGAAAAAGAGGGAGACTCTCTAGGAGACTAAGTGGCCACGACAAGGGGTTTAAGCATAAAAACGATTGTGAACGTGGTAAAAGACTCAGCAGTGTTTTGTTTTGTTGTTCGTATGGTTACTATGTGTTGGAACCTGCTCAACAGCACCCAACAACAGCAGCATGGTTCCAGTTGCTGTTGAGTTGATTCTGACTCATTTCCACCTCATGTGTGAGCTGAAGAACTATAATGCCTACCTGCCACTTAATGTCATGTCTCATGTTTGTCTAACAGGCTATAGTTGTCAAGGACTATCACATGTACTGGAACATTTGATCCTCTATAATAGTATCATTTGCAGAAACACCAGTGATTGTAGTCTTAGTCATCAGGTACTGCTCCAACAGAAATGCCACAAGTGTATGCCTTTAGCAAAGAAAGGTTTATTCTCACACAGACCAGTAGGCTGGAAGTCCCAGTTCAGGGTGCTAGCCCCAGGAGAACACACTTTGTTGGCTCTGAAGCGGTCCAAGGGTTGCCTCAGTCTCTGTGTGGTCTGAGAGCATCTCTGCTCAGGAACCTCGGTCAGAGGGCCGTGCTCTGCTCCAGGTGCTGCTTTCCGGTGGTATGAGGTCTCCAGCTCTCTGCTTGCTTCCTTTTCCTTTTAGCTCTTGTAGGATAAAAGGATAAAAGGTAGTGCATGTCACACTCCAGGGAATCTCCCTTTACAGTGGAGCAGAGAGCTGACCTTAACAAGGGTGTTACGCTCCCACCATAATCCTCTTCAACACAGTCCAGTCTATTAGCCACAGGCAGGCATTAGGGTTTACAGTATAGGAAAATCACAAAACGGAGACCATTCACAAAGTACTGGGAAATGTGGCCTAGCCCTGGTGGCACCGTGATTTGAAACTCGGCTGCTAAACAAATGTTGGCAGTTCAGATCCACGAGCAACTCCTTGGAAACCATGTGGGGCAGTTCTGCTTGGTTCCTATAGGGTCACTAGGAGTTGAAATTGATTCAACATCAATGAATATACATAAATTATATGTTTTTTACTTTTCTTAAATCTGCAGATGCTATTCTTTTGTTATCTTACTATTTTTGTGCTTTTTCAGTCCTTGTCCAGAAGGAAATAACTTGAAGCATGCCTTTCAGGGAATGTGATTTTATCTTCGGACCCCAAGCGTGGGCCTATAGTAAATTGCAGGGTTGAGTAATTGCAGCGTGATTTTGAGATACGTAAAGAGGAGAAGAAACAGTGACCAAGAAGCTAGGAAAGTTTTCTTACTCTTTAAAAAAAAACTGTTGGAATGCACTCAAACGAGCCATTCAGTCACCAAACGGGATAATTTTTCCCACTCAGGATCTGCCCTGCCATGCTGGCCCCCGAGAGGGCAGTCCCTGGTGCTGACTGCAGCCCCCCGGCTCCCTGCCCCAGGCCCCAGCTTGCTGCCCAGCCGCTGGGACTGCAGGTCCCCAGCCTCGCTTCCTTTGTTGTGGTTGTTGTGTTGTTTCTTGAGCTGTTTGGCGAACGGTTCTCTGCTCTGGTTTCTTTCTGAGTTGTCAGATTATCTGCTCTGAGTCTTTTGTTAGTTTTGGAAGAGTCAGCTTTACAGGGAAACTGAGCTGTTGTTTCCTGTCTGATAGATGAGCTGCCAGATCATTCTGAACCTTTTTTTTTTTAATTAAAAAAAATACATAAACCTCTACTCTAGATATTGTATGACTTGTGAAAAACAACTAGCATGGTTTCTACACTTTAGATCATTCCTGGTGAAAAGTAAGGGAATTTTCTTTTTATTTTTTAACTTTTAATGAAGCATCAGATCTGTGCCTCTCAAATTCCATCCCTTGGAAATGATTTTGAGATGGTTTGGAATGAATGTTTATTTTTCTGCTGATGGATCATGTGCACAGTCTGATTGTGGGGAGAATTCGTAAATATCAAAAATTATCTGTCTGCTTCTTAGTAGAGATGAATGTTCTAGAAGCAGGCATGCTCTATTAAACATAGCAGATGGTTTTTGTAGCATATATGTGAACGCAGCATGTTAAGAACAGGGACACTGGAGCCATCCCATTTAAGTTTGAATCCTAGCTCTTTCTCACCCCAGCAATGTGACCTTCTCTGAAGCTCAGTTTCTCCTTCTCTACAGTGGCTATAGCATCTCTTTCTAGAGGAAGTGTGAGGATAAATAAGTTAACATCAGAAAAGGAGTGCCTGATTCATGGATGTGCTTAGCAAGTGGCACTTGTTATTTTATTACTATTCTTAGCCTGTTGGCGTAGTGTAAACCTACACAAGTGAAAGGTTTATGTTGTCCCTGTCTTCATGTAGTTCTTTACTGGGTGAAAGAGATTAGATGTTAGAGAGACTTAGGTGGAAAGGAAGCTCCTGTATAGCCCTGGAATTCAGAGCAAGTAGCAGTTTACCTACACTGTGGAGGCAAATTTCTAATCCTCATAATAAATTTTAAAATAATTCATTATTATTTGTCTATATATCTTTCTAAAAGGTGGTTCTTTTAAAACATAGCCAGTATTTGTTATCTAGTATTTATACTATTTATAGTAAGTGGTAAAAGTTACATGAAGTAGACTGTTGGTTCAATGGTTGAGCTCTTGGCTGCTAACCAAAGGGTTATGGTGTGAACCCACCCGGCAGCTCTGCGGAACAAAGACCTGGCCGTCTGCCCCCGTAATGATGACAGCCTCACAAACCCTATGTGGCAGTACTGCTCTGTCACATGGTGTCACTGTGAGTCAGGACACTTAACAAATGATATACAGTGAAAACTACCATGTATAGCCGCTCATATGCTTAATGTTAACTGTGTCTTCCTTCTTTATTCCAGAACTCTTAAACAGTAATTACATTTAACAAGAGCAATGGCTTTGAAAGTACTACTGGAACAAGGGAAAACATTTTTGACCATCATAGTCCTGCTAGCCTACTTGGTGAGTAAATTCTGTTCTCTTATCACAATGTGGTGAAAGAATTCATAGACGCTACACCAAAACAGTATTCTCTCTCTGATCTCACAGTATTTGTTTTAACTTTTTCAAATTCCCTTTGATTGTCCTGATATTTAATAGACAAGAGTTTCTGTTCAGTCTTCACATTTGTAGCAATGGTTGAAATCATTTTATTCAAATACACATAAGGTTGTAAAATTATAGCATTACTTGTAAAGTTATGATGGTGATGTTATGTTGGACTTACAGGTATGTCTCCTGTAATAAATCTTAGACCCTCACAGGGAGGTCATGGATGACACAAATGGGCATGCACTAGACTACTAACCAACAGGTTGGTGGTTCAAACACATCCAGAGGCACGTAGGACTGGCCTGGTGATTTGCTTCGGAAAGATCACGGCTGTGAAAACCTGATAAAAGTTTGTATATGTGGGGTCTCCATGAGTCAGAATTGACTCGATGGCGTCTAACAAGACCAGCAGGCCCTAAATTCTAATTTTGAGCCCGTAATTCAGGAAGTTTGGGTAGAATTTACAATGAACTTTTACAAGAGTTACTACTTTTGTATAGTTATATCCATCTTGATCCCCAAAGCATTCAAGTCGGTTGGAGAATTTTGATGTTTGAGAAAGTTACACGGAAGACCTAAAAGGCACTCAAAAAAATTGAAGCATTTGAATATGGAGATATAATAATGATCTAGAAGTATATTAAGAATGTTTCACTCAGGATAATACCTAAAAACCTTCTTGACAGACAAAGTAAAATGAAGTGAGAGTCAAACTGGACTCTGGGATTCAGGTAGGTAGAAGAAATATTTTCTATCAAAGTTGTTGAAGATTAGAATAAAGGGGTTTGGGAAGGAAATTATGGAATTTCTTAGTAGATCAGTCTCTATCCTATGGGAAGGAATCTTATATCTCCTTTAAACACAATCAAACTTCTCCCAAATTGGTAGTTAAGGGAGAATTAAGGGAGGTGGGATGAAATTATTAGATCTTTTAGAACCTCCCAGTCCCAAGCCTCAGCTTGAGTTTTCTTTCCTGCCTGCCGTAGAGGTTAAAGCTCTGGTTTTGTTGAAGGAAGGTGGCAGGTAGCAGGACAGACACTCCTGCTTCAGGGTCAAAGTAGTTTGTTCTGAGTAACTGTTCTTTACTATAACCAGGACACTAATTCACTGTATATCTGTGCGTACATCGCACAGACAGGCATTGTGCAGAAGTACAGCCTCTGTTCCTCAAGCACCTGAGGTTTCATTGGGGGAAAGAAAAGCAAACCCAGTACTTGCTGTTGAGTCCATTCTGCCTCCTAATGATCCTGTAGGACAGGAGAGCTGGCCCAGGGGGTTTCCAAGGCTGTGATTTTTAGGGAAGCAGACTGCTGCCCCTTTCTCCTGCGGAGCTGTTGATGGGTTCGAACTGTCAACCTTTGGCAAGACCCGAGATAGTAAGTAATGCGTCACTAAATCTTCAATCATCTAGGAGAACGGAATTAGCCATATTCCAGAAACCATTCCTCCTTACGAGGTTCAACAGAGTATCTTCATACTTCTGAGATTCTATTAATACCACCATTTGCCATGAAATATCATTTGTTAAGTAGCAGATAAACAGTTTTGTAGGATGATGGTAGGAAGGATGAACTTGTTTCTAGGTAAAATGAGGGGAAAGAAGTATGTTTTGGATAATGACTTAGCCAGCCAAGCAATGACTTAGACAGTTTGTTTTTTCCATGCTTACAAATGTGTCAGCAGAAGACAGCAAAGAATCCCAAGAGAAAGGGAGACTTCAGGGAATGAATTAGTATTCTCTGAAATATAAACCAAAGCCAGACTCACAGGTTCATCAGAAAGTGTTCTTTCTTTATTTTCTTTTAAAATATTTTTTAATTACACTTCAGATGAAAACTCACAGAGCAAATTGTTCCCCATGGCACAGTCTGTACCCTATAGTGTTCCTCGGCACTGGTGGCGCTGCCTGCAGGGGGTCAGCGCTCTCCCTCTTCTACCCCGGGTCCTGCGTTGCCTTTTGTCTAAATTTGCTACCCCTTCCTGCCTTGTCTCTCATCTTTGCCCTTGAGGAAATGTTGCCCTTTTGATCTCGTGTGATTGATTGTTCTAAGGAGCATGTTCCTCTCAGTTACTGTCTGTATTATATACGCCTGCCTAGTGTTTGGCTTGGAAACCCTGGTGACATAGTGGTTCAGTGCTACATCTGCTAAGTGCTACGTCTGCTAGGTGCTATGTCAGCTAGGTGCTACGTCTGCTAAGTGCTACGTCAGCACTTTGGGTCCGCCAGATGCTCCTTGGAGACTCTTAGGGAGCAGTTCTGCTCTGACCTGTAGGGTTGCTATGAGTCAGAATTGACTCAGTGGCAGTGGCTAGTGTTTGGCTGCAAGGTGGTCTTCAGCAGTGGCTTTAGTTTGAGATCAGAAGGGGGTCTTAGGACCGTCTCTGCCTCACATTAGGATTCCTGAGTGGTACAAAAGGTGAAGTGCTGGACTACCAGCCAAAAGATTGGTTGTTCAAACCCACTCAGACGCACCTTGGAACTGAGGCTTAGTGATTTGCTTCTGAAAGGTGACAGCCTGGAAAACTGATCCCCTTACTAAATGTCCCAGCCTGGAAACCCATGATCTGCTTCCGAAAGATCCCAGCCTGGAAAACCCTAAAGGAACAGTTCTGCCCTGCACGCAGGGCTTGCTGTGAGTCAGCGTTGTCACAAGGGCAGCTAACAGTGACAACACTGAATTAATGTTTGAGTTCAGCGGTTACGTGAATAGCGCTAAAGATGTTTCTTTCTTGCAAAAAATGAAGTATTTTAAGATAATGTTTTGTTACTTGTTTTTCCCAGTCATGTAAAGTGCTTTGTGAAACAGGAGAGTGTCGACAGCAGGAATTTCGGGATAGGTCTGGAAGCTGCGTTCTCTGTAAACAGTGTGGCCCAGGCATGGAGTTATCTAAGGTACGCATTGAGTATGTGGGGCGCTGTGGACTTGTATTATCAAATATGTCCTTTTAAGCTAAATTCTTTAATGCTAGTGACTCTCTGGGTTTTATACTATGATTCTCGGTTCATTACACTAGTTTAGCAAAAATATTATACAGCTTCATTTTCAATGGTTTTGATACGTGTGTAAAAGAAATCACAGAAACCCAGGTGGCATAGTGGTTAAGTGCAATGGCTGCTGACCTGAAGGTCAGTAGTTCAAATCCTCCAGGTGCTCCTTGGAAATTCTATGGGACAGTTCTACTATGTCCTGGTGGGTCACTACGAGCTGGAATCGACACCATGGCAGTGGGCTTGGTTTTGTTTTCTTTTTTAATAAATGAAACAAACTGTCATTACCAGAATTCAAGAAATGCTAGCATTTCATACATTTTACTGCATATAGTGGAATCCTTGGGTAGTGAAAACATTAAAGCACTCAGCTGCTAACTGAAAAGTTGGAAGTTCGTGTCCATCCAGAGACGCCTGGAAAGAAGCCTGGTGACCTGGTTCCAAAAAATCACTTGTTTAGATCCTTGTGGAGCACTGTTCTGCTCTGACACACATGGGGTCTCCGTGAGTCAGAATGGACATTAAGGGCAATGGGTGGTTTGGTTTTAGTGTTAATTGTATCTCATTAAAACAGTGCAATTTTTAAATTTTATTTGGATGGATTGAAAAGGATCAGTAGTAAAAGCACTAATAACAAAATGATAGTAGTCCTGTCCTTTTTCAGGCCTTCTTTCTCTTAAAATGAGTGTTACCATGGCTGGTCCGGGAGCAGACAGAACAGCAATGTCTTATGTATCGATGCTCCTAAGTAGTTCTTGGCTAAGTCAGGGTTTTGACCATTCCTTTGACAGTGCATGAAAGTATTATCACCATACCTCCTGAGCTGTGCATGTGTTATTCCAGAAGCACCTGAAATATATTCATTTTAACCACTGTCTGTTAAAAGGAAAAAAAAAAAAAGTATTGTATAGCATGGTGAATTTTGCTTTTCTTGAATATTCTTGGGAATTTTTCATTTGTAACTTATAAACTATATATTCAGTTGCTTTACTCTCTGACCTTTTGAAGATGTTAGTTGCAGAGAGTTGATGTATTTTTTGTCCTAAAGAAAGCATCAAAGTCTTCCTGTTAGAAAAGAAACAACTGGTTTTTCTTTCTCTTTAAAGTGACTTTTGGACCACAGTGCTTTTTCCACAAGGCCTGCCATTCTACAGAGCTGAGCCTTGTCATTCATAGACTTTTGATCAGTGGTGGGCACCCAGCAGGAAACAAAGACAACCGCATCCTGCCGGCAGTGTCAGGGCAGAGGCCTCTCCTCGAGGGGTGTTAAGTAGATGGTAGGGTTTCAGCCCCCAGGATTTTACCTGGGAATTAAAACTTGCTGACCCTGGAGCCCTCTGTTACAGCTGATTAACTGGAGCATCTCAGTGTATTTTGCATTTTCTGCAGATTGTAGGAATTAGCATTTTCAGGAGTATTTCAGGCCTTATTGGGTGTAAAAGATCCATGCATCTGGAATCAGTGAGCAAATTAGTTACCGGCGTGAAAGTGCCCAAGTGGAAAAGGGATGATTTTGTCTGCACACTCCAAACTCTCCTCCCAAACCCCTGAGAACATCTGAATCTAACTTCGTAGACTCTGAGATGGGTAAATAAGCTCCCTTACCTTCACTCTTTGAATTGGAAGAATGTGACTTCAAAATAATTTTGGACAAGCAGACCGTCAGATGAAGATTCTGCTAGCTTTCATTTTTTTCATTGTTCTTTTAAAAAGCCACCATCTGAGACCACTACTTGATAACAGTTTCTGTAGTTCATCATCTCCTGTGGATATCCAGAAGAAATATTTTTCTGTAAGAAGCAAACTGCCCTAAATATTGCAACAGCTCTCCAAACCTCTTGGAAATCCTGATGGTGTAGTGGGTTAAGTGCTATGTCTGCTAACCAAAAGGTTGGCAGTTTGAATCAACCAGGCACTCCTTGGAAACTCTGTGGTGCAGTTCTGCTTGTTCTTATAGGGTTACCGTGAGTTGGCACTCACTCGACAGCTGTGGGTTAGGTTTCTTTTTCTTTTGTTTTCAGTCCAACCCTATTATATTGGAGGGAGGCAATCAAACAGATTACAACCCACTGCCGTTGAGTTGATGCCGACTCATAGTGATCCTATAGGACAGAGTAGAACTGCCTCATAGAGTTTCCAAGGAGCAGCTGGTGGATTTGAACTGTCAACCTTTTGGCTAGCAGATATAGCACTTACCCACCGTGCCACCAGGGTTTCCAACCAAACAGAAGTCATTTAATAATGTAGCCACTGTGTACATAATTCATTCATTAATATTTTGTTTCAGTATTTACTATTAAAAATAAAGACCAGGACAAATGGAATGATAAAGAATAAAAAGTAGAGGTAACAATGTCACTTAAAAACTGGATTCTTAATATTCATCAGAAGAGCACATGTATACCATGTGGCTCCATGCCCCAGTGTGCACACCTTGGGGGCCAGTAAACCTTTTGTATCCAATTTTGAATCCTTACTGAGTTGGAATAGACTCACGGCAATAGGTGTGGTTATTTTGGGTACTGCCAGAGTGCTGAACTCCTAAGAAACAGCTTGTGCATGATTACTGATTAATTGAATGAATCAACTAACTGTAAGGGATTTTTTTTGAAAAAGAAAAAGTGACTCAAGTCCAATCTAAGTAAACCAAACCCACTGCTGTCTAGCCCAAGCCACTGCTGTCGAGTCGATTCCAACTCATAGCGACTCTATAGACAGAGTGTAACTGTCCCATAACATTTCCAAGAAGCACCTGGTAGATTTGAACTGCCAACCATTTGGTTAGCAGCTGTAGCACTTAACCTCTATGCCACAGCGTCTAGCCAGCTACAATTCATAGTGACCCTACAGTGATCGTACATGACAGGATAAAAGTACCCCATGTAGTTTTCAAGGCTGTGACTCTTTATGGAAGCCGACTGCTTCAGCTTTCTCTTGAGGAGTGGTTTGTAGGTTTAAACAGCCAGTCTTTCAGTTTAACTGCTGTGCCACCAGGGCTCCTTAGTAGTAACATAAACATGGATAGATTTTTTTGGTGTTGTACATGTTTATGGGGCATGTGTGTGTGTGTGTGTGTTTGTGTATTATAAATAACCTACTTAGCTAAGACTTTTATTTTGCTTTTAGCTTTTAGTAAATAAAATTGACAAGCAAGCCTCATTCATATGGAGAAGGAAAGAGGCAAAGGATCCAAGAAGAGGAATAAAAATACAAATACATTTTTATTTCCCAATTCACTAATCAAGGCAAAGACCTCAAGCTCTTTGTAAGCAATTACTTTGGGAACTAGAATTTCTAAGTTGTTCATTCATGAACTTGAAGCTCTTTGTTCGCAGGCTGTTTGTGTTAAATCTTTAGCAATAACAAGTATCTTTAGGAGGAAAAGAAAATAAGTTTTGAGTATATTAAAATCAGATAAATCATGTACATTAAGTACATATTCAGCTTGATTAAGTGTTATTTCCCAGTTTTATAAGTCAGAGGACATTTACTATTTTGACTAAGAATAAGTTTTTTTTGTTATCGGGCAGATGCATCTTTTTTTATTTTTTAAACTTGGAATGCTGACTTATGTCTTTGAGAGGCTCCTATAAAATTATAAAGAAATGAGTCTGAGAGCCTTTACCTTTTTACTGAGGCTTACAATTTTGGCCAGCTTGTGGCTTGAAATCTTGAAAGCATATAAGGAGTAAACATTTTCAAGTTAGTTATGAAAAAAATAGAAATGCTGCATTAAATTATTGATAATCACAACTAGCCAAGCCGAGTGCCGTCGAGTCGGATCCGACTCATGGCGACCCGAGGGGCCAGGGTAGAACTAACCCCCAGAGTATTTCTTTATATTAAGGGCTAAAAGGAAAAAAAAAAGAAGTACATTTGCACCAGATGTAAAAGCTTTCAATATTATCCTGACATTATTATTGGTTTCGCTGTACTAAGCATAACTTAAAACTTCTGTCTACTTTTCTAATATCAGATCTTTCTGTCTAAAATAACACACTCTGGTCACGGGCTTTAATACCCTACAGTTCTTTGAATTACAAACATGGATCCGTGTCTTAAAAGGAAATCTTGGAATGCTTTGCGTAAGCAGGTGTAGTTACAATTTCCATCTGTGGTTTTATTACTTCTAATTATTATTTTCTTTGGAAGTTACTCAATTCTATTTTTTCTCAAGGTGTCTGGGTTTCATTTTGAGTTGTTTGATCTCTACTATTTAGAACCTGTCCTAGGGGCTTTCTGGAAACCACTGGGTGGAATCCTGGAGGCAGGGTGAGCCCGGCATGCCCCGTGGTGGCTACTGCTGCGCCTTTTCACTTCCTCTCAGGTAGTAGGAAACCCTGGTTGCCTAGTGGTTAAGTGCTATGACTGCAAACCAAAAGGTTAGCAGTTCAAATTCACCAGGTGCTCCTTGGCAACTCTACAGGGCAATTCTACCCTGTCCTGTAGGATCGCTATGAGTTGGCATCGACTTGGTGGCAGCAGTTTTGGGTTTTGGGACCCAGATAGTGGATAGAGACTGTGGGGGATCCATAACACAGCTGTTGTTTATTTAGACTAATATTCCCCTCTTCTTTGGCTGTTTGTCTGAATGGTTATTATTTTAACCTTCCAAGCTGGATACTTTGGGTTATGTTCATCTAAAGGCTGTCTCTTAATACAATAAATGTGGACCATCTCCCAAATGTATCTATAATTGTTATTCTCTACCTACATATCATACAACCAAAGTAGACAATATTAGTGTGAACAGTTACCGTGAACCATTTGTCATTACCAGTATTAAATAATGGAATCCTACAACACTCTTCTTAGATGTCATTGCTGTTAGCTGTCCTTGATTTGGCCCTCATGGCATAGTGGTTAAGTGCTACATCTGCTAACCAGTAGATCCGCAATTCAAACCTGTCAGGAACTCCTTGAAAACTCTATGGGACAGTTCTACTCTGACCTATAGGATTGCTATGAGTCAGAATCCGCTTGATAACAGTGGGTTTGGTTTTGGCTTGGTACAGTGGAAGAAAATGTTGCCACATCCTGTGTCATCCACATGATCGGCTGTGTGTGGGACCGTTGGGATCCACATGGTTTTCATCTGATTTTTGGCAGTAGATCACCAGGCCTTTCTTCCTAGTCTATCTTACTCTGGAAGCTCTGTTGAAACGTGTTCAGCATCATAGCAACAAGCAAGCCTCAGCTGATGGGTGGTGACTATGTGTGAGATACACTGACTGGAAACTGAACTGTGGTCTCCCACATGGAAAGGAAGAGTTGTAGCCCCCTACTTCTTAGGTAAGCGTTATACCCATTGCTGTGGAGTTGATTTTGAAGCTCAGTTACCTTATAGTGTAACTGAATGCCTCAAGCTGTTGTCCTATCCTGTTAACAGACTGAAGTAGCATGAACACTAGTTGCAGGGAAAACATGAAATGGTAACTTACTGTCTGCACAGACAAGAGCAAGGTGGGCCTTGTGGCCAAAAGACTGCACCCCTGCCAAAGGGAATCAGAACTTTCATGCCCTAGAGTTCCCCGGGGGCAGGGACTGGTGCTTGAAACCCTATACCTGAACCCTCTCATGCCTAAATTTTAACAACTGGGTGCTGCGGCACGCTGATGGGAAGGCTGTGCTGTGGGACCTCTTGCTTTGCAAGGGGGCTGTAGTGGTACTGTGTGCCTGAGACTGTCTTCACCTTCAGGGATGCCCATGTTTGGGGTCAGGTAAGGACAATATTCTTCAGATCTGCATGTGTGCCAAGATCCTGGCCCACACACGTGCAAAGATCTGGCAATACACTGAAATCACAGGTAGAGATTTCTATGTGCAGGGGCAGTAGGCCTGAGACCGCAGCTGGAAGCCTAGGCCTGGCTGTGGGTGATAAAACATAGAGACTGTGAACAAAGTAAGGGGGCAGGAGCTGCAGTGGAGCGGAGTGGGGCTAAGTCTCGGTGTTGGAGGGTTCAGTAGGACAGAACAGAGTTGTCCCATAGGGTTTCCAAAGAGTGTCTGGTGCATTTAAACTGCTGACCCTTTGGTTAGCAGTCAAAGTCCGATTAGGAGTAGTTATTCCTACTGCATAATGGAAAAGATGAGATACAAAGAGGTTAAGTATTTGTCCATTGGCACTGCCGTAAGGAGCAATGCCAGGAGGGAAGCTGGTGGGGCACTTGGCCGCGGTGAGCTACTCTCACTTGGGCAGCACTTGACCACTACGCTGCTCAGTGGGACTTTCTGCAGTGATGGAAATGTATTTGTGTTGTCCAAAATGGTAACTGCTAGCCCACATAGTTAATGAGCACTAGAAAAGGGCTAGAGTTGCCAAAGCAATGACTTTTAAATTTTATGGCGTTTTCATTAATTACATTTCAATTTAGCCATATGTGGCAATGGCTGCTTTCTTGAAGAGTGTAGCCCTAGAATGATGAACTTTGCTCAAGAAATTTTGGCACAGGACCAACTTCTAAAACAAAGAACTGCCCAAATCACGTTGCCCTAACTGCAGGTGTGAGGCAGGCTCCGTCTCCCTGGTCAGCCTCCTTTCTCTCCTGGCTCCGTACTGCCCTGTCGCTGCCACACGTTTGCAGCACAAGACTGCCCTTGCTGGTCCCTGGTACCGCGCTCTAGTGATATGCCCATGGTTTCTTCTGTGACAGGTTGAGCCCTGATGTCTCAGCCAGCACTGTGGGCTGCCGGTCTCCCATGGTGCAAGTCCTAAGAGTCACTTCCTCTCCATCAGCTCCTTTTTTCAGCCATTCATTTTAATAAACAACTTAATTTTCTTTGATCTTTGGAAAAGCATATGACAGGTCATTGGGCCTTTTGGAGTTTGTTTTGAAGATTTTATTCCATTGAGCCATTTTTAATCTCTCTCTTCGATTGCAATGCCAAGTTTTTGAAAGTTTGTGTGCAAGACAATTAAAAATGTCCTTTTTTTGTGTTTCTGAAGCAAAAATACACAGTGTGGTTTAGGTTGCTGCATCAATAGTCTCTGCTGGGTGTTCTGAGCCCCAAGTATGCTTAATAGCTTCACCTGGCCATGGGGCGTCCCTGCAGTTTATAAAAACAAACATCGCATCAGGATAGGAAGGAGAGGGTGATCTTTGTTTTCTTGAAGGGACCATATGAGACTTAATTTTCTCTGTCTAGAATTCACCCAACTGCGGCTCCTCCTCCTCACCAAGTATTAATGCCAACAATATGCTTTTAACATGATCACTTCACAGCAGTAAACCAGGAAACTAGTTTTTGCATGAACCACTTGAAACAGGCTTCAAGTCTCTGGCACAGTTTTCAAAGTAAGCTTTTCTAACCAATTATTGGAAAGACTTTTGTTCATGTGAAAAAAGGAACTCTTGCATGTGACAATATACTTTATGCCGCATGAACTAACTTCATACTTTTAAAGATGGCACCTTTTTTGAAAGGTGTTTTAGTCCCTATGTAGCAACTCACAAAAACATTCATGTAACTTGTAAGCCTAAAAACAATTCATTTCTGACATTTAATTACAGAGGTGCTTGCCTTATTTATATTTAATTATACATGATAGAGTGCCCGGACATTTGGCAGATACAAGCTCTGGCTTGTAATGTTTCTTAAAAAAAAAAAATTCAACTAACGATTCTTATAATCTGAAAGTTGGGGAGAGGGAAATGTCTTTTGGTGTTATTTTATTGAAGGAAATTAAAAAGGTGATTTTCTAACACCCTTGACTTGTATCTAATCTGTCATTTCCATTTCTGTGGCCTAGATTTTCTCCACAAATGACCTCTTCTGTGTCCAAATTTGAAATTTAGCAGTTAACTTTTGAAGTTCAAAGAACCTAAGTTAATAACTTATTGGCTGCATGAATAAATGGTGATTGTGCTCTGAGGCCCCAGAATGTGTTTCACAGACAATTGATAGTCTGGGAGGAGGTCCCATGTGGTCTGTGGGACTAGTCTAAAATGTAAGTGGGATCTGCCAGTGTTTTTGTTGAGAGCTGGATTCACAGAGGGAGAAGAGAGGGAAGGGGATTTAGGGACTGTTTACTTTGAGCCATTTTGCTACTGGAAAGCCACCAAGTGTGGCTTAAAAGTACTGGGCCGAGTGACAGAGCCGCAGTGGCCGCCAGCCTGAGTGGAAGCGGCCCAGCTGGAAGCAGCTGTCTCTCTGTCCTAGAATACAGATAAAGGAAGCTTCTCCTCGCTGCCCCCACTCAACCCAGGGGGAAGTGCGCCCCATGGCCACTGGCCTGAACCAAGCCAGAAAAATGAAACCCACTGCCCTCGAGTCCACTCTAACTCATAGCGGCCCTGTAGGACAGAATAGAACCGTCCATAGAGTTTCCAAGGAGCACCTGGCAGATTCAAACTGCTGACCTTTTGGTTAGCAGTGATAGCACTTAACCATTATGCCACCACTCAGCCAAATCATCTATCACTGACTCATGGTGACCCCGTGTGTGTCCGTGTAGAACTGTGCTCTGTAGGGATACCAGTGGCTGAATTTTGAGAAACTGGTCACCAGGCCTTTCTTCTGAGCTGCATGTGGGCAGACCTCACTGTTAACTCTTGGCTCCACCATGGCTGTAGGCTCTGGCAGGCTTCTGCTCCATGAAATGGAAACCTCTGGAAAGCTTACCCTAAACACTATCTTTTGACCCATTTGTTTATTCAGCAAGTGTGTATTTATTGATCCCTGGCCTGTAGGGGGGTACCAGATACTGTGGTCAGCTTTGGGGAAGGAGAGGGTAAAGATGGTGCTAGAGACCACCAATTGCGGGCTTCTTGAATGATCTTAGGCAGGAAGTACAGACCCTATGACAGTCTGTTTTTAGAACATTCACACTGCTGTTACCCATGTATGCATTTTCTTACCTTAAATTCCATTAATAGAAAGGTATTTTCAGGAAAGCCCTAGCTCCTTCCTTGTGGCTTTTAAGATACATGATTTTAAGGTCATAATTTCAAAACCAAAAACGACAGGCTATTTTAAAGCTGAGATGAGTCTCTCCGTTGACATTAGCGGTTGATCAGGCTCCATCAAAGTGAAGCATGTGGACCTAACGCTGAAGCCTGGGCCTCGGGACGGACTTCTTCCCCATCCCCACCCACCCTCTGTGCCTACTGCTTGTTCCCCTTCTTCCTACAAACCAAACCTGCACGCGCATGCATGCGTACACACACACACAGAGGCACACACGCAAACACTTGTTGTTAGCTGCCTTTGACCCCCACGCGTGGTGAAACAGAGTGCTGCTTCGTCCTGTGCCGTCCCTGTGATTGACTGCATATCAGATGTTGTGATCCACAGGGTTTTCACCAGCTGATTTTTCAGAAGTAATTTGCCAGGCCTTTCTTCCTGGTCTGTCTTAGTCTGGAAGCTCCACTGAAACCCATTGAGCATCCTTACAACATTCGAGCCCCCACTGACGAGGGGTGGTAGCTGCATATGAGGTGCACTGGCCTCTGCAGTACATGCACGTCTGCACACATGCACATAAACGCCTGCACACATGCACATACACACACACATGCCTGCTACTGCAGTGAGGGGAGGAGAAATCCAGGGCCACCCAGAAAGCCTAAACCAATGCAGTGAGCGTGGCTACCCTCCTGCCCTCTTCTGTAAGTACTGTTTATTTAATTCCACCAAAAATTCATTCATACTTTTTCTTCTATTTCCACATGTAGCAGACTAGCTTACTGGAGAATGTAATAATTCTGGAGAAATTTACCCCTTCTATTCAAAGATTGTGAAAGGGAAAACAAAATATTTTATTCTCTCTCTCTTTTTAATTGTAACTCCCATGAAGGTTTTACAGAACAAACGAGTTTCATTAAACAGTACACGAGTTATTATATGACAGTGGTTAACAACCTCACACATGTCAACATGCTCTGTTCTCAACCTTGGGTTTCCTTTTATCATGTTTCCTGTCCCCTCTGCCTGCTAGCCCTTACCCCTGGGCTGATGTGCCCCTTTAGTCTTGGTCTCTTTTGTGGACCTGTGCCGCCTTGGGCTGAAGGATGAACCATAGGAGTGACTTCTTTACTGAGATGAAAGGGTGTCCAGGGGCCACATTCCCAGAGTTTTTCCAGTTTCTGTCCAGCCAGCACGTCTGATCTTTCTTTTTTTTGTCAGAATTTTGTTCTGCATTTTTCTCCAGCTCTGCCTGGATTCCCACGCTGAGATCCTTGTCAGAGCCGTCAGTGTGGTAGCTGGGTACTGCTCAGTTGTGCTGGACTCCGTCTATTGGAGGCCGTTGTGGATGTGGTCCGTTTGTCCTTTGGGCCAGTCTTTCCTTCTGTTTTCATTTTCCTCATTCTTCCTTGCTCCTGAAGGTGTGAGGCCAGTGCAATATTCTAGATGACTGTTCACAGGATTTTAAGACCCCAGACGCTACTCACCAAAGTAGAATGTATAACGTTTTCTTCATAAATTTGCGATGTCAGTTGAGCCAAATGTTGCTTGAGACCATGGTCCCCACCGATCAGCTCCCTCAGGGAGTTTGGATGTCTCCGTGGAGCTCCCACGACCTTGCCTTGTGTGCGTTGTGCTGGCCTCCCCGCATTGTGTACTGTCTCACCCTTTGCTCAAGTTACCATTTATCTATTGCCTGGTTAGTGCTCTTCCAAACCCATCCCTCCTTTCCTTCATAACTGTCAAAGATGGTTTCTTTTTCTGTGTAAAATCTTTTCACGAGTTTGTATTGTGTGAGTGGACTCCTACAGTGTGTGTCTTTTTGTGCTTAACTAATTTCAGTCAGCATAATGCCCTCAAATGTCCTCTATGTTATGAGATTTTTCACATGTTCATCTTTGTTCTTTATTGTTGCATAGTACCGCACTGTGTGCGTGCACCACAGTTTGTTTATCCGTTCATCAGCCCATAGGCATCTAGGTTATTTCCTTTTATTTTTTTGCTATTATAACCAGTGCTGCAGTGAACATGGCCGTGCATATGTCTATTCATGTGACAGCTCTTATGTCTCTAGGAAATGTTCCTAGGAGTGGGACTGCTAAATCATGTGGCATTTCTATTTCTGACTTTCTAAGGAAATGCCATATTGTTTTCCAAAATGGTTTTATCATCTTGCATTCCCACGAGCAACCCTTAAGGGTTCCGATCTCCCTGTCTTATTTTATATTCTTTTCTCAGATGCACGTTTAGGTCACCTGTCCCGTGCAAGTACAAGTCACTAAACACTTGGAGCCCTAGTGGCAAAACAGTTATGCACTCTGCAGTTAACTGAAAAGTTGGCCACTCACAGCCACCTGCAGCTCCACAAGAGGCAGACCTAGTGGTCCACTCCCATAAAGATAACAGCCCAGGACACCCTATGGGACAGTGCTGGTCCGTAATACACAAAGTCGCCGTGAACTGGAATTGACTCCACAGCACCTAACATCAACAGCCATCTCAGTCCCAGTGAGTAAATTAGGGTCCATCTGTGTGCTGGGCTGCTTGGTCATGTTCTGACTTTATACCAGTGCAAAGTATTCCCCAAGATGTTGAGGGAGAAGAATTAAAAAGAGTAGCTGCAGAACAGCGTGTTAGAACACACACAAAAAAACACAACTAGAATATTCTAGCCAGGCAAACCTGGTAACAGCATTTGCCTATGAAGAGTAAGTTAAGCCTGGTGGGGAAAGGGGGCAGGTGGAGGCCGGGGTGGGTGCATAGGGAAGAAAGACACAGTTTAATTTTTTGAGAAAACTTTCTATAGTTTTCAATATAGAACATGATACAAAGGGGAAAGCAATGGTCTGTAGCCAAACTGGTAGAACCAGTCTGGAAGCGCACAGTTTCTATTCATGCTAATGAGTACTGCAGCAGGTAGCAAGCTGCTCAGCTTCATTTCCAGCTGTGATCCAGTGGTTCCCTTTCTTCTGGTGGTTTTTCATTGAACTTAGTGGGGAAGCTTTGAAGGCATTTTAACCACCCACTTTTACTGAATGAAATAAAAATATATCAAAGCAGACACTTATATTGGGGGTAATTTAGTATTTATGTGCTGTTTACTTTATAGCCCAGATTTAAAATAATAACAGAGTCTCTGTGTTTATGATGTTTTAGATAAATGGCAATCAACTCTTATAGTACCTGCTGCCATAGGGCTTGTACTGTCATTTAATTCCTTGGAAACAATTTCTCTGAATTTCTAGCTAACACAAAGTTTCTGAAAATATATAGAATGGCCCCCTCATAGATTTCATGCACTTTACATTTTTTATTTAAGTTTAAAAGTATTGTTGGACTGGGTTTCTAATATTATCGTTTTTTCTAATTTTTATTTATTTTGTTTTTGTAAGTATACACCACAAAACATACACCAGTTCAATGGTTTCTACATGTACAATTTAGTGACATTACATTCTTTGAGTTATGCAGCCTCATACCCTTTTTCTGAGTTAGTCCTCCATCATTAACTTAAACTCATTTCCCCTAAGGTTCCTATCTAATCTTCCCAGTTGCTGCTGTCAGTTTGATTCCATAGTGATAGTTCTTAAAAGAGCATAATGCTCCAGGCTGACATTTTTTAATAGTTATGCTAAACTGTTGTTCAGTCTTAAGAAGAGTTCAGTGATGTTTTTAACCTGAGTTTAAAGATTACATCAGATTATCTCTATGACTCCAGAAATCTAGAGTCCATGAGAGTTTTCAATTCTGTTCTACATTTTCCCCCTTTTGATCAGGATTCTTCTATGGAATGTTTGATCAAAATCCGTTTCTTCTGGTCTACTAGCAAAGGAGACAGTTTTTCACAGTGGCAATTAAACACATTCCATTTCTTCCTTCTGTTCTTGGCTCCTTCTTCCTCTTTTACTCCAGGTAAATATAGACCAATTGTCATGTCTTACATGACTGCTTTTAAGCTTTTAAGACCCCAGGCAGTATGCAGTGACCCAGGAGGTACAGCAGAAGCACTAAACACATTTTTAGGCCAATTAACTGGGATGTCCCATGAAACCATGACCCTAAACCTCCAGACCAAGAAACCAAATCCCAAGAGATATTTGCTTGTCCCTAAGCAGCCTCAGTAGCTCCTCTTTGTACTATTATTGTTTGAAAAATGGCAAATTCTAGAAGGAATATATTTTGAATAAAAGTCCACCGTCATTAAGAAATCTGTGTAAAAGTCCCAGTAGAGTATGTGATTCATAGCATGTGCTCAGTACATTTTGGTTTTATTTAGCAATAGTAACAGATGCAAAGTCAAGTGTCTCATATTTTAACAGTTCTTTCAACTCATCTCCCTAAAAATTATTTTTGCTGCTAGTAAGCAGAGAGAGTCAGTGAATATCCAGGGAATGAAAGCAAAGTCGGAGACATTTGGAGGCTGGCTTTGTTTCCTTTCTGAACACTGATTTGCCAGTATAGATTAGACACTGGCACACACACACAATTTTTTTTCCATGAATGTCCATCATAAAAAATATAATGACTTGTAAATGACCCAGAATATATGGTAAATACATATTGGTCCAAATGACATTTGCTTATAATAAAAGCTCTAAACCAGTCAGAAATTTTAAAAGAAAAAAAAGAAAGAAAGAAAAAGCAAGCATCAAGACCTCCCTAAAACTAAAATGTAGGCTTTTTCAATAAAATGAGATCATCAAAACAACTATTTACAAATCATTTCTTAGTTAGATCAGTGATCTAGTCTGTCAGGAAAGCAGGGAAGAAATCAGCTTTCAGAGGTGACCGTATTCAATAGGAGCAAAGAATGATGGTTGACAGCTTGGCCACCCAGTTGACATGGAGATGGTCCCAACTCAGGGTGGCCCCATTTGTATCAGAGAACTGTCCTCATCTGAGTTTTCAAGGGCTGATGTTTCCAAAGTAGATCTCCAGGTCTTTCTTCTGAGGTGCCTTTCCGTGGACTTCACACTCTACCCTTTTGGTTGGTATCTCACTGGGTTTGTACTGTAAGGTGCCATGACTGCTTGGCACACACCACACTCCCCCAGTCACTGAGTTAATTTCAACTCAATGACCATAGAAGACAGGGTAGAACTGCCCATAGCGTTTTCGAGGAGTGCCTTGTGGGTTCGAACTGCTGACCCTTTGATTAGCAGCGGTAGCACTTAACCACTACACCACCTGGGTTTCCACTGCCTCGCAGTGGGTATTGAAGCATTAAAGGAAACAAAGCCTCCATAGTTGTTTGCATTGGTGCCCCCTGAAGTAGTTGATACAGTGAGGTGAGATCAAAAGGCAGTAGTTGTCATTCCTTCTGGAAGCATTTTTATTCAGTAAACATGTTCTAGATATTAAGTGGTATGTTTCAAGGAACTTAGAAATTGCGATTCTGAAGATCTCTGTGTTCCGCAATGAGACTTTATTACATTTGAATGAAGACAGTTTTTTTGAGGGGGGGGAATTTGTAGAGAATCCAGAATAATAACCGTAGCTGTACATTGTTTATTTGTTTATTGAATGACTGATCTGTGCTTGATTTGTAGTTTAGGGGCTTTATATGTTCACCCGTTTCTTCCTCAAAGCAATTCTGTGGGGGAAGAATTAGCTCTGTTTCACAGATAAAAAAGACTGAGGACTGGAGTATTCTCGAAATAACAGCCAACAAGGGGCAGAGTTGGCATTTAAAACTCATGTGCTCTGTGTGTAGGAAAAGACATTTCTTTGTCCTACATTAACCTGGCTTCAAAAAAGAATCCAACACCATTTTTTCCCAGTTTCCTTCACCCCATCCTTTCCCTTTGTTTTTTGTCTTCTTCCCAGCTTCCTCTTTTGTTGCATTTTAATTAGCACAGGAGACTTACAATTCAGGCTGCCTGAATCCAAGCAGGATTTTGAAATTCTGCTCTTCCTGGACCTTGACGTGAACACTTAGTATGTGAAACCTGCTTTCTCCATTTCCCAAATGCCACTTAAGCCATCCTTTGATCCTGGAATACTTTGTGGCTGGGACACTCTTCCACGCTTAAAGTCTTTAGATGCACACAGCTTGCTCAGCAACTAGAGTCCTTTCCAGAATCAAAACTCTGTCTCTGCTCAGAACTGCACTACCCAGACACAAAGCATCTGACTAGGACTGCCCTGCAGAGATGGAGTGCACTTCTAGAGAAATCCTTTTAAATATACGTCTTTATTGTTTTTCAGATTACAGGAGTACTAAGTGCTGTTTGTAAAACTAAAATCATTCCAGAAAGATAAAAATTGAAACTGCCTCACGATTCAGAAGGTTGTTAACCCTCATTTTCTTTTTCTCTCAAAGCCGTTGTTATGTGTATTTAAGATACACACTGGAAAGACAGGCAGAGAAAGAGTCACCCATCAGAGACTTGAATAAGCTAATTAGGAAAAAAATTCTAGATGGAAGTGATACTATTCAATTGAATCCAAGGAAGTAGTGGTCCTTGTGTCTGGTTTTTATTTAATTTCTGACCAGTAAGTACTGCTTAGCTGACTGTAACTATGTGAGAAGAAGTTGACATATATACATTTTACAGCAGAATGGGACTTTTGAGCTAGCTAGAACTTGCATTCCAGCAACTGTAGCTCACACGTAAGGAAGCGGAGGTCCTCAGAGGTGGTGCCTGCCCATCCTCCCCTGCTACGCTTGGTCCACGTGTGGGGGCTTCGTCCGCGTGCTCCCAGCACCGGTGCCTTGTTGGCAGCTCTAAATTGCCATTATTGTTTTTTAATGACCACGCAGCACACGTTCTGAAGAAACCTGACAGTCAGCATTTGCGTATGTAATTTTTCAGACCTTTTTCTGAGTATGTGTATTACATATGTAAAGAAACTGAGAGACTTTATAAGATGGTGATTAAGAAGACCAACTCTGGAATTAAATGCCATAGGTCCTAATCCAAGTTTTAATACTAGCTATGGAACAGTCGAAACCCTAGTGGCATAGTGGTTAAGTGCTACAGCTGTCCTAACCAAAGGGTCGGCAGTTCAAATCCACCAGGTGCTCCTTGGAAACTCTATGGGGCGGTTCTACCCTACCTGTAGGGTCGCTATGAGTCAGATTGACTCAGTGGAAACAGGTTTGGTTTTTTCCCTGTTTACAAAACATTGAGGAGGAGTCCCTAGATGGTGCACAAGGTTAACACATTCCACTGCCTCCAAACGGTTGGAAGTTCAAGTCTACCCCAAGGCACCTTAGAAGAAAGGCCTGGCAGTCTACTTCCAGAAAATCAGCCATTGAAACCCTGTCTCAGTCAGCTAGTGCTGCTTTTAGAAATTCCACAAATGGACAGCTTCAAAAGAAAAGTTTTATTGTCAGAGTCCGGTAAGCTACAAATCCATTCATAAACTATAAATCTATTCCATATGAGAAATTACCACAGTCCGGTAGACTAAGACTCCAAATTCACTATGAGAGCGTCTTGGCACGGGAACCTCAGGTCCAACGGGTGTTCTCTGCTCTTGGTGCTGCTTTCTTGGTGGTATGAGGCTCCCAACTGCCTCTGCTCACTCATCTCCCAGATGAGCTCAACACAATCCAAACTTGTAGACGGAGTCCTGCCTCACTAACACTGGTGGCGCAGTGGGTTAAGTGCTACATCTGCTCACCAAAAGGTCAGCAGCTCAAATCCACCAGGCACTCCTTGGAAACTCTATAGGGCACTTCTACTCTGACCACTGGGGTCACTGTGAATCTGACCCGACTTAACGGCGGCAGGGTTTTATTTTTCACTAACACAGCTGCTGCCCATTCTCCCTCATCACCATCACAGGCAGCATTCCAAACACAAGGGAGAAACCCCACCGCACTGGGAATCTGGGCCAAGCCAAACCGAGGCACACGCCTTTGGTGTCACAATGCGATCCATGAGGACCTCTGTGGAACACAGGTCTACTCTTACACACACGGGGTCATCGTGAGTTGGAGTCCACTCGATGGCAACTGGTTTGGTTTTTTTAACCTTGGAGAAGCCACGTAATTTCTCTGAAGCTCAATCCCTCCATCTACGAAATGGGAATAATGGTGGTCCATCCCTCATTGGGAAGGAGTATGGCTTAATGAGCTAATACAGAGTTCCTGGTGTAAACACTCAGTAAATGTTAGGACTTAATATTTTTGTATAACAATGAGGTCACACTTGTAATTCTGTATTATAATTTGTTTGGTAAATGCCATGAATGTGTATCTATATCAGTCAGTGTATCATTTTTGCAGTTGCATAATAGCATTGCCTTGGTGGTACAGTGGTTAAGCCCTTGGCTTCTAACTGAAAGCTTGGCTGTCTGCAGGAGAAAGGGGTGGCAGCTGACTTACATAAAGATTATAGCCTTAGAAATTCTATAGGGCAGATCCACTCTTCCCCATAGTGTTGCTATGAGTCGGAATCTACTTGCAAGCAACAACATACCATCTTTAATGCTTGAACTTCTGGAAAAGATTGAAGGTGGATCAAAGAGCCATTCATTTTACCCATCCTTAGAAAGTAATAATGGTTCTGATGTCCAAAGTCAGAGAGGCTTGAGAATTTTATTACCTTAGAGTTCTTATCAGAACGTGAATTAAACATTCTTTTAAGAAATATGTAGGAATCACTCTACTTTTGGAACGTATTCAGTTACTAAAAATTTCAAGGAGTTCTTCACTGCTTTGATTCCTGGATGTGTAAACTTGTGGAATTTCTTATGCACTTGGCCTCAAAAGCTGGCCTTTAGTATCAACGTACATGTTTTCTGACTTGAGAGGTGACTACAGGTCTGAATATTTTCACTGACTTTAGATTCTGGACATTCACAGGGCTGCGTTCTTTAGACCAGGAGAGTGCAGTCATTCTGCTTAGTCTAGTGATAGTGCGGCAGCAGGAGTCCTCCCCGCCTTTCTAATTCGGACAACAGAGGTTTCTTGGGTAAAGTGGATGACTGAGTGTGCTTACAGCAGTGAGATTCACAATGAAGGACACATCAGAACTTGCCAAAGCACTGCCTTTGTCCCCAGGAGGCCAATACTCTGGTGATGATGACTCCAGGACTTCTTATCCCAGCCGCCATTTCTTCTTCACACTTGCCATATCTGATTGGCTTTCTCTTATCTGCTTATCTCCCCAGGAATGTGGCTTTGGCTATGGCGAGGATGCGCAATGTGTGGCATGCAGGCCACACAGGTTCAAGGAGGACTGGGGCTTCCAGAAGTGCAAGCCATGTCTCGACTGTGCCCTGGTGAACCGTTTCCAGAAGGCGAACTGCTCTGCCACCAGCGACGCTGTCTGTGGAGACTGCCTCCCGGGGTAAGTAGGTGACATCTTTATCTCCTGATCATTCCACTAGGTCATTTTTAAGACATTCCTCTTGATCCACTCCAAACTCAAATGTATACTGATACTAATCCTGAGTGATTTGTCAAGTGTTCATGTCCTTGCTTCTCAATTTTTATTCTCTAGATTGTTTATGGAAACCCTGGTGGCATAGTGGGTTAAGTGCCATATCTGCTAACCAAATGGCCCAGCAGTTCGTATCCACCAGGCACTCCTTGGAAACTCTATGGAGCAGTTCTCCTCTGTCTTTAGGGTCGCTATGAGTCAGAATTGGTGGAATTGAGAGTTTTTGAGTAATTGGTGGCAGTGAGAGTTTTTGAGGTTGTTGTAAGTGCTATGACTCTGCCAGGCACTGGTCATTAAATAAGTAGGCATACCAACATAGGATTATTATTGCTAGCTGCTGTCGTGTTGGTCCCTGACTCGTGGACACCCCGGGGACAACAGAATGAAATGCTGCCTGGTCCTGCCCCATCCCTACGGTTGGCTGTAGATCAGACCACTTTGTTCCATCTTGTTATCATTTGCTGACTTTTGTCAGTAGATCTTGAGGCCTTTTTTCCTGGACCAAACTAAAACCAAACCCAGAGCTATCAAGTCAATTCTGACTCATAGCAACCTATAGAGCAGAGTACAACAGCTTCTTAGAGTTGTCAGGAGCACATGGCAGCATCTCTAAAACGTGTTCAGCATCACAACGATGCATAAGCCCTGTTTTAGCAGATGGGTAGTGGCTGCTCATAAAGTGCATTGTTCGAGAACCAGACCTGAAACTCCCACTGAAAGGTGAGAATCCAGCTTTGGACCACCACTGCCTTAACACAGGATTAGTATTTTGAAAATATTAAAAGCTCCTCCAACCCAATAAAAAAGAAAAATGTAGACAAAGACACCAAAGAATCGATAGGCAGTTCTAGCAAGAAAAGACGTATATGGCTATTGGTAGTAATCATTCATCCTCACTTGTGATCAGGGAAATGCAAACCCAACCAGCAAGTATTTCTGAGTAGCTTCTAGACAATGTTCTAGGTACAAGGCATGCATCAGTGAGTAAAAGTGGAAAAGGTCCCTGCCTCTGTGGAACTTAAATTTAAAAGGTTTTTAAAAAATACCTAAACAGGAAATTAATAAGTAAGTAACTGGTGTAGAATGGTAGGAGATGGAAACCCTAGAGGTGTCGCGATTAAGTGCTATGGCTGCTAACCAGAAGGTAAGGAGTTCAAATCTGCCAGGTTTGCCTTGGAAAATCTATGGGGCAGTTCTGCTCCATCTGTAGGGTTGCTGTGAGTCGTAATCAACTCAGTGGCAGTGAGTTTTGAGGTTTGTAGGAGGTGATGACTGCTATGGAGAAAAGAAAGCCTAGAACAGATAAGGATGTTAGGAAGTGCCATGTGGTGGCATGGTGGCATTATATTGGCTAAACGGGGTAGGGCTTTATTGCAGAGATCTGAGCGCAGGCTTGACAGAGGTGAAGGAATGGGCAGGTATGTGTGATGAAGACCTTCAGTGTACATGCTGAAAATGTACCCTGGCCTGGGAAAGAAGGGGGACTATCGCTGCAGCAGATGGAGAAGTGAAGCCAGTGGGAGGAATTTTAGAGTGCTTAGAAGTAACCACTGGATAAACGTGTCACGTAAGACCAAGTTCATAGAGTCTTTATGAAGAACTGGACTCGGAGGAATCCCTGGTGGCATAGTTGTGAAGTGCTGGGTCTGCAGTTCAAATCCTCCAGGTGCTCCTTGAAATTCCATGGGGCAGTTCTGCTCTGTCCTATAGGGTCGCTATGACTTGGAATGGACTCGATGGCAGTGGATTTTTGGCTTTGGACTCAGAAAGGTGACAGTCGTGGACTGTTAGAGAGTGAGGAGGCATTGTTACAGGAGACACAAAGGGAAAGAGACAAAGCAGAAGATCGTAATGATTTATTTAACTGGTGAAAGCTGGAGCTAGTGCAGCAGACCAAAGAAGAAGAAGAAACCAGGATTCCAGAAGCAGAAAACAGACTGGAATGCAAACGTGAGACACAACCTGAATGGCAAACATTTATTGGACATTTATAACCTACTAGGAGCTGGGTTAAGTAATTTACATTAAGTATATCTGTAATGTTCACAAAAAAAGCTTTATAAAGGTTTAAGTTATTCAGACAAGCTCACTTAGCTAGGAAGTGCTGAATCTTGGGTTGAAATGCAGCCAGCTAGCACCAGAATTCATGCTCTGAGTCTCTACAGCAAAAGACTCAGATCTGCAATTAACCTGGACTTGCCAGTAGGGTCATGGTGGGGTTCAACTGGTTCCAGGCTCCTTGTAGAAGGCAGAGGGGGAGATAAAGTGCTGGGCCTGTAGGGGAGAAAATCAGACCAGACTCACTGCCACTGAGTTGATTCTGAGTGATGACGACCCCGTGTCTTACAGAGCAGAACTGCTCTATTGGGTTATCTTGGCTGCAGGCTTTATGGGAGCAGGTTGCCAGGACTGTTTTTTCAAAAGCATCTCTAGGGGGATTTGACCCACCAACCTTTGGTTAGCAGTGAACTCTAACTGTTTGTACCACCCAGGAGCCTTCAAGGGGAGAAGCAGAGTGGGTATATATCCTTAGGGATCAATCATGGCCTTCTGCAAATATTCAGCGTCTAAGAAGGTGCAAAAGTGGCTAGTCTAGCAACACAAAAACACCAAAAGCATACACAATGGAAGAAAACATACCAGCATGAGACCTCATTGACATTAAAAGCTATTTTACTCCATTTGGAGAATTTTTAGGGCTGTGAAACTATTCTACATTTTACTGGGCATGTGACTTTATACTTTTATGAAAACCCATAGGGCTGTACAATACAAAGAAGGAACAGTAATCTAAACTGTGTTCTGACTCACAGTGATCCTACAGGACACTGGAGGGCTGCCCCATAGAGTTCCCAAGGAACGGCTGGTGGATTTGAACTGCTGACCATTTGGTTAGCCGTCATAGCTCCACATAGCTCCTCACTGACCATCGTGACAACAGGGACTTTAATTAATAATAATGCATCAGTGCTGGTTCATCCATTGTAACAAATGCATATATGCTAATCGGAGAAAAAGAGCTCAAGGGCCAGAAGGAATGATGGTAACTCTTTGTATTTCCTGAAGAGTGTTTCTGTGAAACTGCTATAAAAAATATATAAAACGTATTTTAAACACCTACTTTGCTTCAAAAGATACCATCAGGAAAATGAAAAGACAGTACATCAAATGGAAGAAAATATTTTCAAATTTTGTGTCTGATAAGGGACTGATACCTAGAATGTGCAAAGAATTCTTATACATTAGTAACAAAAAGATCAACAACCGAGTTTAAAACAGGGCAAAGTAATTGAATAGACAGTTTTCCAAAGGAGAGCTACGTATGGCCCAGTGAGCACAAAGACGTTCAGCCTCGTTAGCCATTACAGAAACACAAGTCAGAAGCACAACGAGGCACCACTTTACACCCACTAAAAACCACCCACTGCCGTGGAGTCCAGTCTGACTCATAGCAACCCTAGAGGCCAGAGTAGAACTGCCACACAGAGTTTCCAAGGAGTACCTGGCGATTTGAACTGTTGACCTTTCGGTTAGCAGACGTAGCACTTAACCGAGTACGCCACCAGGGTTTGCTTATATCCACTAGAAGGGCCATAATGAAAAAGATAGCCAATAGCAGTATTGATGAAGATCTGGAGAAAGTGGAGCTGTCGCACGCTGGTGGGGGAATGCCCAATGGTTCGGCTGCCGTGGAAAAGTCTGACAGTACCTCAGATGTTAAAGAACTTTATCTGATGAGCTAGCATTCTGCTCCTAGGTGTATAACAACAGAGATGAAAATATATGTCCATACACGCTCTTGTATACAAATGCTCATATTATTCATAATAGCTACAAGTGGAAATAACCCACATGCCCCCCAACTGATGAATAAGCAAAATGCAGTGCATCTGGGCAATAAAATATTATTTGGCCATGAAAATAAATGAAATTTTGAGACACACTACAAGGATCAACCTGGATAGGGAACATTTATACATGAGTGAAAGAAGCCAGACACAAAAGGCTGAAATATTGTGTGATTCCAGTGATACGCAATGTCAAAGCTGGCAAATCTGTAGCAGCAGAAAGTAGATTACTTGTTGCCTGGAGGTGGTGGTGGGCAGAACAGGGGTGAGGGTGGAGAGGTGGGTTGGTTGGTGTTGACTGCCGAAGGTTTCAGGGTTTCTAAATGTTCTAAAATTGACTGTTGTGATGTTGCTCAATTATGTGAATATACTAAAAACCATTTAATTGTACATTTTTAATGGATGAATTATATTAATTCCAACCCAGCCGATTGCCATTGAGTTGATTCTGATTCATAGTGACCCTACAGGACAGAGCATGCCTGCCGCATAGAATTTCCAAGGATCGCCTGGTGGGTTCAAACTGCTGACCTTTTGGTTGGCTGCTGTCACATTTAACCGCTACCCCGGCAGGTTTGCCATAGATGAATGTGTATATGAATTATATCCCAATAAATGTGATACACAAATAAAAGTAGTGGTCCGTTGTCTCAGAGCTGTGCTGATGTTTATGGATCGTTGCCCAGAGTTCTGAGACTATGTGAATATAATCGAGGAACACAACCTGGACCCCTGCCATACTGCTGTTCTACAGTCCTTGGCAAAAGCATGTCTGCGCATGTGTCTTCAGCTGAGGGCTGCAACAGAGGTGTGCACAGCAGATGCGCATGCTGAGCTAGGCGGTGTTCAAAGGACTGGGGACAAGCCCAGGATCCAGGGACTTGGTGTTGCCAAGCCTTCTCCTCTGTTTTTAAGCAGAGGGAACCCTAGTGGGTGCTGGGTGAGGTGCTCTTTCACTGAGATGCCAACAAAGCATTGTTCCTCCTGCTTACCCTCCTTTCTGGTCATTTGAACCCCCTCCTTTAGTTTCATTGATGTTCGTTCATAAGCTAAGTAAATATTGCTGTTTGGTAAAGCTAGAAATGAATAGGCATTTGAACGACATGTTTAACAATTTATGTGATTAGTTTACTGTTACATCCCTTTGAAACTACCTTTACTGTCTGAGGCAGGCAGTAATTCCCTAGTGACTCTTAGCCTGGTTTTTTCAGAGAGTTTTACAAGTAGTCTTCCAGTTCGATTACATTTCTACAAAGAAAGCAAGGAGATGTCTGTTTACTCTGCCATCTTGTAACGGAATCAATGGACGTTTTAATATGCAATATAGACAGACTTCAAAATCTGACAAACAAAACACATTCATCAGAAGAGAAAATAGATAAATGGGAATTAATAAAAATCAAACACTTCTGCTCATCCAAATACTTCATCAAAAGAATTAAAGGACCACCTACAGAATGGGAAAAAATATTTGTCAACTCTATGTCAGACCGATGCCTGATCTCCATAATCTATAAGGTTCTACAAAATATCAATAAGGAAAAGACAAATCATCCAATTAAGTGATGGGCAAAGGAGATGGATGGACACTTCTCTAAAGAGGAGATCCATGCAGCCAGAAAACACAAGCAGACATGTTCACGATCATTAATTATTAAAGAAATTCTAATCAAAATGACAATGAGATACCACCTCACCCCAACAAGATTGGCCATGATCCAAAAAAAACGCAAAACAATAAATGTTGGAGAGGCTGTGGAGAGATTGGAACTCTCCTTCACTGTTGGTGGGGTTGCAGAATGGTGCAACCTCTTTAGAAAGCAATTTGGCATTACCTTAAAATAATGGATATAGATATACCATTTGACCCAGTAATTCCTCTGCTCAGAATATATCCTACAAAATCAAGGCCATTCACACCAACTGCTACATGCACACGAATGTTCATTGCAGCACAGTCCATGATAGCAAAAAGTTGGACTCAACCCAGATGCCCAACAACAGAAGAATGGATGGGTAAACTTTGGTATAAATGCTCCATGGAGTACTACTGATAAAGAACAACGATGGTAGCAGGAAACATCTCTCAATTTGGTCTCAACTGGAGGACATTGTATTGAGTGAAACTAGTCAGCGACAGAGGACAATTATTATATGAGACCCCTACGATAAAAACTTAAAAGCATACTCATACATAATAGAAAAGACTCCCCACCCCACAAGGGTGGGGAAGGTGGGAAGGTGGGAAGGCAAGGGGTGAGGGTTTAGATTAGATAATTGTTAGAAATTTGGTAGGGTGAAATTGGTGACAATACACATTAGTAAGAAGATCAATAAAAAAAAAAGCAACAAAGAAAGCAAGTAGTTAAAACCCATTCTACAGACAGGAAAAATAAGGCAAATTAAGACAAAAAAATATGCACATTGCATATTGCTTCTAGAAAAGGGATGTTAACCCCTGTTTTAGTCACCTGGCACTGCTCTAATAGAAATACCATGAATGGATGGCTTTAAAAGAGCAATGTCTATTCTTACACAGTCCAGTGCGTTACAAGTTTGAATTCAGGGTGTCTGCTCCAGGGGAAAGCCTTCTCTCTCTGTCCACTCTGCAGGAAAGTCCTTGCGTTATATCAGTCTTTGTTCAGGGAGCACCTTGGCGCAGGAACCTGAAGGACGTGCTCTACTCCCAGTGGAGTAGAGCTGCTTTCTTAACGGTGTGAGGTTCCCAACTCTCTGCTTGCTTCCCTTTCCTTTTATCTCTTGTAGGCTACATAGGAGCAAGGAGGTGACCTTAGAAGGGGATTTACAGTCACACCCTAATCCTCTCTAACATAATCCACTCTGTTGACCACAGGCGGAGATTAGGATTTACAGCATCAGAAAATCACAAAAAGGAGGGCAATCACAGAATAAAGAGAATCCTGACCCAGCCAAATTACTACACATATGTGTTGGGAGGGGACACAGTTCAATCCATGACCACCCTGGGCATAAGGTGGACATTTTTTCCATCAGTGGCACTCTTGCCTTCCGCGTCCTCAGACAGTGGCTGTCGAGTCAGTTCTGACCCCTGGCAACTGTCTGTGCCAGAATACAGCTATGTTCCACGGGGTTCTCCACTGCTCATTATTCAGAAGCAGGTCAGGTCGCCAGGCCTCTCTTCCGGGGTGCCTCTTGGTGGACTCTAACCTCTAGTCTTTCACTCAGCAGCTAAGCATGTTAGCTGTTGTTACCACTCAGATTCTTCTGCAATCTCAACCTTACTCAGACTGTCTGAGACCCATAAGCTCAGCCCCAACAGGATTGCAGCAGTTTTTACCTCCATAGCAAGCTGGATGTGGAAACGGTCTGCCCATGCTCTGTGCTCACAGTCTGAGTGATTAGAGAGTCAGTAGATCGCTCATTCTCAAGTGTGCTCAGCAATGTGGGCCAGTTCCTTAACTTCTCTCACACCCATCACTCTCATATATGGAGTTATCATCTGATAATGATGCCAACCTGCAGAAGTTTTGCAAGGATTAAAATGCATGTAAAGTGCTTATTTCATACCCACTGCTGTCAAGTCAATTCCAACTCATAATGACCCTACAGCACAGAGTAGATAGAACTGCCCCATAGCGTTTCCAAGGAGCATCTGGTGGGTTTGAACAGCCTACTTTTTAGTTAGCAGTCATAGCACTTAACCACCGTACCACCAGGGTTTCCACTTTGCTCACAGTAAACACTAAGTATTTGTCATGATTGCCAGCTAATGTTAGTGAAGGCCGGTGACAGCTCGCTACTACCCTTGTTTTTTCTGGAGTGTGATCAGTTGGCCTATGACCTCCTCTGCCAGGTCCCAGTGCGCCAGGCCCTTCGCTGCTAGAGCCACTCGGAGCCCAGTGCGGAAGGGATTACCTGGCTTCTGCCAGTTCTTTGTTGCTTCTAGAAATGATGAATAGGAGTGGTATAAAGGGCATCTTTGTCTTATTTTCATTCTTAGGATAAATACTTTCAGCCTCAGTCTGTTGACCATGATTTTGGCCATGGGTTTTGTAGAGATGCCCTTTATTGTGTTAAGAAATTTCCCTTCTATTCATATTTTATTGGGATTTTTTATCACGAATGGGTGTTGGACTTTATCAATTGCATTTTCAGTTGAGATGGCCATATGATTCTTTTCTTTTGTTCTATTTATGTGTTGAATTACACTGATGAATTTTTTAATGTTGAACTATCTTTGCATTCATGATATGAATTCCATTTGGTTTTATTTTTTTTATGATGCTATTGACTAGACTTCTGTTGTGAATTTTTGCATCTGTATTCATGAGAGATATGTGTCTGTATCATTTCTTGTGGTGTCCTGGAAACTATAGGCAAGTTCTACTCTGCCCTTTAGGGTCATTGTGAGTCAGAATGCAATGGGTTTTGGCTTTTGGTGTCAGGGTTATGCTGGCTTTGTAGAATGGATTTAAGAGTATTATTTTCAACACTCTAAAATAGTTTGAGTAGAGCTGATGTGAGTTCTCTTAGTGTTTGGCAGAATTCTTCAGTGAAGCCATCTGGACAAGGGCTTTTCATGTTAGGATTTTTTTTTTTAAATTACCTTTTCAATCTCTTCTCTTGTTATGAGTCTGTTCAGATATTCAATTTCATTTTGTATTCATTTGTGTAGGTAGTATGTTTCTAGAAATTTTTCTACTGCTTCTAGTTTCTCAAATAGCCACAGTACAGTTTTTTTTGTTTTTTATTTTTTTAAATAGTATCCTTTGCTGGCTTGGGCTCCTGTTTTGCTTTTGCCAACTTGGCAAATGGTTTCTTAATTTTGTTGATCTTTTCAAAGAACCAATTCTTGGTCTTGTGATTTTTTCCTATCATTTTTCTGTTCTCTATTTCATGTACTTCTTCTCTAATCTTTATCATTGTCTTTCTTCCAGTGCATGTGGGCTTCTTTTGCTGTTCTCTTTCTATATGTTCAAGTTGTAGGGCTAACATTTCATTTAGCCTTTTCTTCTCTTTTGATGTGTGCATCTGTTGCTAAAAACTGACCCTGTGCACTGCCTTGGATGTGTCCCAAAGGTTTTGGTATGACGTGTTTTAATTCTCATTTGATTCTAGGATTTTTTTCTTTTTTTCTGTCTTTGATTTCTTGTGTTACCCAGTTGTTTTTAAGCAGGATATTATTCAGTTTCTATGTATTTGATTTCTTTGACTTGCTCTTCCTGTTACTGATTCCTACTTTGATGGCACTGTAGTCAGAGAATGCATTTTATTATTTCAGTGTTTTATGTTTTATTGAGGGTTGCTAAGTGGCCTAAAATAGAACCTATTCTAGAGAATGTTTTATGTCCACTGGAAAAGAATGTATGTTTCACGGCTGTGGGTGTTCTATTTATGTCTGTCAGGTCAAGTTGGTTGATTTTGGCCTTTAGATCTTCTGTGTCTTTATTCAGTTACTCTGTAGACATTCCATCCTTTACTGAGAGTGATGTGTTGGAATTCTCCTACTCTTATTGTAGAACCTTCAGTTTCTCTTAGTGCTGTTAGAATTTATGTATTTTAGAGCACTGTCATTGGGTTCATAGGCATTTATTGAAGTTATATCTTCTTGGTGGACTATCCCTTTAATCTTTATATAATGCCCTTCCTCATCTTTTATGGTTAATTTTTACCATCAAGTCTATTTTATATGAGGTTAGTATTGCCACTCTTGTCTTTTTTTGGTTACTGTTAACTTTTTTCCCCTCCTTTGATTATTTTTAATATATTTATATTTTTGTGTCTGAGGTGTGTCTCTTGCACACAGCATATTGATGGGTCAGGTTTTTTTTTTTTTTAAATAATACATTCTACCACTCTCTGTCTCTTTATGGGTACATTTAAGCCATTTAAGTTCAGTGCAATTATAGATAGGTAAGAGTTTATTGCTGTCATTTTGCTGTGCTATTTCTTTGTGTGTGGTGCTGACATTTTCATTGTACCTCTTATTTCCTGTACTGAGTTCCCCTAGTTTGTGGATTTGCTTTATTTTTTCAATTATTATTGATTTTGTTTTCTGAGTCTTTATGTTTTTCTTCTTTTTTTATTCTGATGAGGTTTGTTTCCTTTGTTTGTGCTTACCTTGAAATGTACCTTTATCTTCCTAAGTTAGGAACAGTCTTTTATTGCTTGATATCTCCTTGACTTCCTCCACTGTCTACTTACCTGCAGAGTTTCTGCTGAATAATCAGAGCCTAATCTTATTTTTCCCAATTAAGTGACTTTCAGTTTCTCTTGAGCTGCCCTCAGGATTTTTTCTCAGTCTTTGGTTTGGTCGAGAGTAACTAGGATACATCTTAATGACCTTCCTTTGGGGTCTGTACTATATGGGATTCTTTGAGCTTCTTGGATCATCAGCTTTTCATCTTCCATGATATTTGGGGAGTTTTCTGCCATCAAATCTTCAGTAGTCTTCTCTGTATTTTCCATTTTACTTACCTGTTCTGGAACTCTGATCACATGCAAATGTTTGCTCCTGATTGTCTCCCACATAGTTCTTAGGTTTTCTTCATTTTTCTCCATTCTTTTCTCTGATATTTTTCTTCAAACAAAGTGACTTCCTTTGGTCTTCGGTCTCACTGATTCTGTCTTCTATTGTTTCAAATTTGTTCCTTAAAATCTTCTATTGAGTTGCCCATTTCTAAAATTTTGTTTTGTGTCTTTTGGGGTTTCTAGTTGCTGTTTTTGTGTGATTTCTAATTCTTTATTTAGTTTGATGTTCTATTCTTGTATTATTTTCCTGAATTCTTCTTTTGCCTTGTCTCCTTAATTTTGACTATGATTATATTGGTTTGGTGTATGTTTCTCCTCATTGTTTTTGTCTGTGTTTTCCTTGATCTCTTCCTTAATCTCTTGGAGACCCCTAAATTTAGCCTTCTGAATTTCGTATCAGGTAAGTGCCCTGCCTTTTCACTTATGGAACAGTCATCTAATTATTTTGATCACTTCCTGAAGCCATATTGTCCTTTTCTATATGTTTTGATGTTGTCTGCTGTCTTCAAGACATTAAAGTATTATTTATTTATTTAGTTTTAATTATGAAAATTTTAAATTACGGAAGGTTTTTCTTTTGAGGCTCAGCTTCCTTTGGCTATTTTTAAACTTTTTAAAATTCTACTTTAGATGAAGGGTTACAGAACAAACTAGCTTCTCATTAACCACACATTGTTATGTGATATTAGTTGCCACCCCCACGACATGCCAGCACTCTCACCATCTCAACCTTGAGTTCTCCTTTACTAGCTTGTCTATGTCCTCCTGACTTCTCATCCTTGCCCCTGGGTCTGTGTGTGAGTTTAATCTCATTTTGTTTTATGAGCCTACCTAATCTTTCACTGAAGGGTGAACCAAAACAACAGCTTAATTACAGAGCTAAAAGGGTTTCTGGAGGCCATACTTTCAGGGTTTCTCCAGTTTCTGCCAGACCAGTAAGTCTGGACTTCTTTGGCGTGAGTTAGAATTTTATTCTACATTTTTCTCTAGTTCTGTCCAGGATTGCTTTGCCTGTTTTTTCAATTACAATGTTCACTTTAACCATAAAGATTTTTAAATTTTAAGTTGTGGACTATAAGCTGTACTATGACTAGAACTATTTTTTTATTTGGCTCATTATGCTAATGATGCTTTATTAAATTGTTCATTTTTGCACCTCAGACCCATTGTTAAACCATTTTTTTTGTAGTCAAAGATTTAATCTTTTCTTCTCTGACTCCCAGGTTTCTGCATGCTTAGAGAGACTTCCCCACATCCACACTGTATAACCGTCTCCCTGCATTTTCCTAATACCTTTATAGTTCTTTGGCTTTTTTAGCCCCTGAGTTCCACCTGTTAAAAATCAGCACCTTATTTAGGAATCCCTGGGAGGTGCGAATGCTTCAGATGCCAGGCTACTCGCTGAAAGGCTGGGGGCTCAAACCCACCCAAAGGCTCCATGGAAGAAAGGCCTGGCAATCTGCATCTAAAGGCCAGTGGAGTTCTTCTCTGCCCATGTGATATTGGCATTGTCGGAATCAACTTGGCAGCAGCTAAGGACACAATGAGTATTTCTAGATGAAGCTGTTGTACTATGTGCACTGGGGGTTGTCAAGAGTCAAAATTGACTCAACAGCAGTTAAGAACAAAAACAGCACTCTTTTTCTAGAGCGATTTGGGGTTTAAATTACAACAGAAAAGCCAAAGATCACTGATTTCATATTCCCTTACCAGCACTCCTACCCCATCATAGACAAAGTGTGGAGTGAGCGAAACCAGCAACTTCATGCTAAGTAGATTCAGTACTGATCAAGTTCCCATAGCACACTTAGGCAGGCTTCTCCAAAGATGTCTCTTTATAAGATACTACAGAGTTGGAAATTATAACACTGATATCTCAGATACCAGCAAGGTCATCTGTGGTGGAGAGGTTTCAGCAGAGCTTCCAGACTAAGGCAAAGTGTGAAGAAAGGTGTGACAATCTACCTCCAAAAATGAGCCAAGGAAAAGCCTATGGTTCACAGTGGAATATTGCTTAATACAGTGCTGGAAGAGGAACCCCCTGTATGGGAAGGCACTCAAAAATACATAATGGCTGCAGCAATGGGTGTGAGCAGACCCGAGATGGTGAAGATGAGGTCACCGTGATTCAGAGCTAACTTAATGGTGTATAACAACAGCAACAACAGCATATTTAAACTTCTGCGTGTGTTCTCTTAAACCATAGAACTTTCCATGGAGACTGCCTGTAATTTATGACATAGGTCTGTTTGTTCAGCTGTGAGCTTAGATGAAAGCGCTAACAGGATTATTTTCCTTTATCTTCTAGATTTTATAGGAAGACGAAGCTGGTTGGTTTCCAGGACATGGAGTGTGTACCTTGTGGAGATCCTCCTCCTCCTTACGAGCCACACTGTGAGTGAACTTGATTCAAACAGCAGATGGAATTCTTGGCTTTTTTTTAAAAAAAAAACAAACAAAAAACAACCTTCAGTTGGCAGAGGAAGTCCTGGTGGTGTAGTGGTTAAGTACTATAGCTGCTAACCAAAGGATCAGCAGTTCAAATCCACTAGGTGCTCCTTGGAAACTCTATGGGGCAGTTCTAGCCTGGCCTGTAGGGTCATTATGAGTTGGAATTAAACCAATGGCACTGGGTTTGGTTTGGTTTGGTTTGGTTTTCAATTAGCAGATGGAGTAGAATCTGTCCCAACCACAGGACGGCAGAGTGTGCACCCTTTGTTCAAGCTTTCTAGAAGGATGTAAAACCCCTTTATCATAGGCTTCAGTCAGCAAACTCTGCTGATTTGTTTGAATTGCGGTGAAATGCAGATATTCTGCAGTGATCTATTTCAGTTCTTAACTTTCATGGTAGTTACGTAACTCAGGCAATTACAATTCAGTGGATACTCAACATCAGAATGCCTTTGTTCTATGGCCACACCCACCAAAATGAACAATAACTAGTGGCCATTGACTCCAACTCATGGTGACCCTATGTGTATCAGAGAATAGAACTGCGCTCCATAGGGCTTTGGGTGACTGATCTTTCATAAGATCAGTGTGCTTCTAGAGTGGGACTTGAACCTGCAATTCTTGGTCAGTATGTAAGAGCATTAATTGTTTTTCATAGCCAGAGCTCATTTGACCTCACCACCCACTGACATCAAGTCGATTCCAACTCATAGCAACCTCACCAGTACCATATAAATGTTTTCCCTTCATAATCCCCAGACACTGCTCTGTGGTGGATTCTAGGCATTTCCAGAGAATTTTCTCTAGACTAGCACCTGCCCCAATGAATGTATCATTGGATGGAATCTTAGTTACTTCATTTATTCATGCTTCTCCTTTAACCAGCAGATGGGTACAGATAACCCACTGTATGCTGGGGATACTACAGTGAAAGAGAAATTTAATGAAACCAAACCAAGGAAACCAAACCCGTTGTCAATTCCGACTCATAGTCACCCTATAGGACAGGGTAGAACTCTGTGGGGTAGAACTGCCCCAAAGAGGATCCATTAGATTCTTTAGATTCATACCAGTTAATCTTTAGCTGTAGTTTTTTCTTAGATATAAAAGGTGTTTGTTATAAGTTAATATCAACTTGCATCAATTTTGCACCTAAATACCAATGTGACAGAAGCCCAGAGCTGATGAGACAGGAAAGGACTGAGCAAAGGCCTCCCACTAAGGTATTCTCCGGGCATTCTTGTCTGGACCAGAGCAGGGCTCTGGTGAACAGGGCTTAAGGCAACACAGAACCAGCTACCTCCAGGAAGGAGGATGAGGGAGGCTGGTTTATCCCATGTGTGGGTTGCATAGACCTCTGCAAGCATTGGTAATGTAAAACAAAAACTAAAAGCATTGCTGTTGAGTCAATTCTGGCCCATAGTGACCCTGTAAGACAGAGTAGAGGTGCCCCATAGAGTTTCCAGGGAGCCCCTGGTGGATTTGAACTGCTACCACTTTGGTTAGCAGTTATAGCACTTAACCACTATGGCATGAGGGTTTCCATTTGTAATACAGGTGTTTATATTTAGAACTTGTACTTATACAGTTTTCAGTGCATGTTATCTTTGTTTTCTAAAGCTGTTATAACAGCCAGCACAAGTGGTAGCCTCAAAGAACAGAAATTTATTTTCTCACAGTTCGGAAGGCTAGAAGTCAAAATTCAGTGTACTGGCCCTAGAGGAAGCCTCTCTCTTTTAGCTCTGAGGGGAGGACACTGTGTCTTTCTGCTCTTAAAGCCTCATTTGTGCTTGCTCCTGTATCTAACTCACTCTTTTTGTAACTTAGAAGTGAGGAAGTCCAGGACACCCCGTATTGATATGGCCTTGTTACCATAATGAAGAAAATTCTCTTCCGCGGTGTAACATTCACAGACAGAACGGTTAGGATGCCAGCATGTTGTGGTGACATAATTCAATCCATTACACATGCTTTTTTCTATGACATAAAACCCACTGCCATCAAGTCAATGCCAACTCCTAGTGCCCCACAGCGTTTCCAAGGAGCACCTGGTAGATTCAAACTGCCAACCTTTTGATTAGTGGATGTGGCACTTCACCACTGTGCCACCAGGGTTTTCATCTCTATGGAGTCTCTAAACTAATTAAATTTTTTGCGTTATTTGGTAACATTACATACTGCGTCTCTTTTCAAGAATATAATGATGCAGTCTATTTCATTGAGCCCTTTACCAAATGGCATTACTTTCTATTTTTCATTCAAAGTGATAGAAGCACAAAAAAAATTTAGGACTCTTTCTAACTTTTGTAGAAATGTATATTCACCCTTGGTTTTATAAGTAAATTTTTGCCAAATAAATCATTCCAATTAACAAATGAAGCATTGTGCGCCTGCTGGGTACTCAAGGAACCCTGGCGCTGCAGTACTTAAAGCTCTTGAGTTCTAACTGAAAGGTGCTCAGCAGGAGAAAGATGGGGCAGTCAGCTTCCGTGAAGATTTCAGCCTAGGGGGCAGTTCTACTCTGTCCCATAATATGGCTATGAGTCACGATCAACTCAAGGCCTTGAGTTACTTATTGGCTCATTATCTATTAGTCACAGTACAAGTGCTTAACCTGTTTTATTGTACTTCATTTTCTCCCTAATCCTATTATTTGCTCAACTTTGTCAATGAGAACTGTAAGTCCAGAGATGCTTCCACTCTTAGCTGGTCAATAGCAGAAACAGTATTCAAATCCAAGTCGGTCTAACTCTAAAACTTCATGTTCTTTCTACTACACTTGACTGCCTCTGAAGAAAACTGTCTAATCAGTCCTCCACTGTTTACAGTCATGTGCCTCGTAATGACTCTTTGGGCAACATCTGACTGAATGTACATCCTTGGTCTTGTAAGTTTATAACTGAGTTTAGAAATCCTGACTGGAGAATGGAATATACTGGATGTAACTGGATATAGCAAAGGCAACAGCTCCTGCTTGCAGCATGTGTGTTTTATGTCTCTTGTGTGTAAAGCGATTGCCTATAATGGAACCAAACCCATTGCCACTGGGTCAATTCCAACTCATAGTCACCCTATGGGACAGGATAGAACTCTGTGGGGCAGAACTGCCCCATAGAGTATCCAAGAAGTGTCAGGTGGATTCGAACTGATGACCTTTTGGTTATCAGCTGTAACACTTAGCTACTGTACCATCAGCATTTCTGTGTAATGGTACAGTGTGGAGTCTACTCAATGGCATTGGTTTATATGTATAAAATCTGTAATACTCATGTATAGATAGTGATATAAATGCCTGTGTCACTAGCTTTTGTATGTACTCAGCTGTACTTTCAATCATCATCTTAATGTGAACTTTTCCTACTTAGAAATCAGTTTACTGTATAACAGCACATGCTTTGACTCGTAGGCAGCAGCATCCAGTTCTTGTGTATCACGTGTCTTTTGAGCATTGTAGCATTATCTCTGCTTCATTTTCTTTCAAACATATTGCCATGAAGTGCTTCATGGCTTCCAGATTCAGCAAAACCAGTGCTAGTGACAGGAGCAACAAGAGGCCAAGAGGAAGTATTGATTGGCAGTGAAGCAAAAGGTACCCCATATAGCTTTGTTAAGATTATCACATGGCATTTGCACAACATCCAAATCACATTAACATCCTACTTCAAGGAATGTGCCGTGGATGCTAAGTGACACATGGATATAGTTTGCTTTAAGGTTTGTTATTTAATAAGGGCTAAAAATCTAACAAGGAGCCCTGCTGGCATAATGGTTAAGAGCTCAGCTGCTAATTAAAAGACTGGAGATTAAAATTTACCAGCTGCTCCAGAAAGGAAAATACCTGGCAATTTTCCCTTATAAAGAGCGAAGATTGCAGCCTAGGGGACCTTGTGGTTCTACTCTGCCCTGCAGGGTCTATATGAGTTGGAACTGACTCAGGGTTACCTAACAACAACAAAAATTTAATGTGTAAGAGGCCACATGGCTTTATAGAAGAACATTCCTGCGCCTGCCACACATGAGGTCTGACAGTTAAGTCCACGAACTTAATTGTTCTAAATGCTATATACCTCACTGCTGAACATCACTACAGTCACCTTCAAAGCTATGCACCAATGCCAGCAAGAGTCTATCCTTCAAAGCAATTTTGGAACTCTTTCTGGAATGGCCATTGTGCATAGTGGCATGGCAGAAAGTTCACAAACTTAATTGTGTAGCTGTCTGTGAGGGAGTTTTTAGCCAGTAAACAAATAACTGTATAGGAACAACCTCCCTACTCACCTATTCTGGCCTCCAGTGATTTTTTTTTCTTTACCTGAAGATAAAGAAAATACGGAAAGGGTGACATTTGGATGACATTCAGAACATCAAGGGTAATACATGACAGCTCTGATGACCATTCCACAGGGTTCCAAAACTGCTCTGAAGGGTGAACTAGGCACTTGCATCGGTGCGTAGCTTTCCAAGGGGAATACCTCGAAGGTGACCACATTGACATTCAGCAATGAGGTATATAGCACTTTTTCTAGGATGAGCTGGTGAACTTCATTGGCCATCTTCATATAACTAGGCAGCAGCATTGTCCTGTCCGTGGGTCAGCTCAACTGTCGTATACAGAAGGCAGTTTGTCGTAGTCATGTAGTGCTATGTTAACAGAAACACCACAAGTGGATGGCTTTAAACACTGAAATTTTGTTTTGTCACAGTCCAGTAACCTAAAAGTCCAAATTCAGGATGTCAGCTCTAGGGGAAGGCTTTCTCTGCTGGCACTGGAGGAAGGTCCTTGTCATCAGTCTTTCCTTGGACTGGAAGCTTCTGAGGCCCAGGGATCCTGGTCCTTTCCAAAGGATGTGCTCAGCTTCTGGCACAGCTCCCTGGTGATATGAAGTACCCTCAAACTCTATGCTAGCTCCTTCCTTTATAGCTCAAAAGACTGCCTCAGGCAGTCTTATACTCTGAGTCCTGCCCCAGCAATACAACTGCTGCCAATCTACCGTCACTGACATCATAAAGGCAGGATTTACAACGTGGAGGGCATCACACAACACCAGGTATCATGGCCTAGCTGAATTGCTACAGAGATTTTTCAAGGAACACAGTTCAATCCATGACACAGATTAAGACCATCAACTCCATCCGAAATAACCATAAAGAGATTTAGCTGTGAAACGGATATTGGTCCATTTAAAGTTGGAAATAACTAGGGCATTTCTTTGATACACTGGGTTTGAATTTAATATAATCTAGGCAGAAGTCTGAAGTATTACAATTTTGCCTGCAAATCAATTCTGACTGACAGTGAACCTATGGAACAGAGTAGAAGTACCCCATGGGGTTTCCAAGTCTGTAATCTTTACAGAGGCAGATTGCCACATCCTTCTCCCATGGAAAAGCTAATATGTGCAATTGGGCAACCTTTTGGTAGCAGCCGTGTACTTTCACCACGGCACCAGCAGAAATCTGTGGCTAACATCAGACATCTGTACTCACAGACATCACCTGTGTGTATAGATTTCACCTATAATTTTTAATGTCTTTTGAAGTACTTGGTAAGACATCATTTTGAAATGAAACTATGTATATATATGTGCATATATATATCTCTTCATGTATGAAACATCAGGAAATGAAGAACAACATATTATTTGCCCATGTCAGAAATACAATTTACACAGTAACTTTTCAAGCTCATAAAGCAGGATGGTCTGGTGTGTTTTTTGAGCAGTAATCCTTAACTCTGTAGCAAAGTTTGCTGCCTTTGGCACAGTTCTTGAGACTAATTCTGGAATATAACTAATGCCTTCAAAAGTGATTTTAAAATCTTCTAGGGGAAATTTTTAAGGCACCTTGTGTTTTCATTCCTCCTCTACTTTGGCTTTTAAACATATTTGCAAAGAAGTGCTTCTTCAGTGATTATTTTTTTTCCCTGAGGATTTCTTGCATTATTTAGACTCTAGCTGCCAGACAGCAACACTGCTCATGGTGCCTCGAGTAGTGGGGTTTATTTCAAGGATGTACTTGGTAGGAAAAGAAGCCAGAACTCCCCGGAACACAGGAGCAGCCATTCCTCAGAATCCCAGGCAGCTCAGGAGTCTGGGGAGGGGTGGGCTGTGTATGTGTTTATATGTATACATATGTATGTATGTCTGTGCGTGTGTATATATAAATATGTGTGTGTGTGTGTATATATATGTGTATATGTAAGCCCCTTCTGCAGCAAGAGGCCCTGAGCCCACCTGACACTCTGCTTGCCGTCTATGTGACACAGCTGCTTTCTCAGTCTGTGGGATCCTTTACCTCTTCTGGTCCCTGCTCTGGAATCATTGTGTGGGACAAAGGGATAGCGCACTTGGCTGCTAACAGACAGGTCAGGGTTTGAACCCACCCAGAGGCCCCTCAGAAGACAGGCCTGGAGGTCAGAGCCTTTTGCGTTTACCCACTTAACACGATTAAAACAGTGTTCAGATCCATGCAGATGACGGCCACGTGCTCAGTCCTCAGGTGAAAAGGCTGCAGGGCGCCCTAAGAGTGAACAGTGGATAAGGGCCACAGGGTGTTGACATCAGGGAAGACGTCCTGCACCAGTGACTTCTGAGCTGTGATTTTTTTAAAGAGTCACATCCAGGAGGATGAACCTGGAAAGGAGAGGACCAAATGGCCCAGAGCACAGGGTGCACAGTCAGGAGAGGGGTGTCGTGTCTGGTGGGTGTAGCTTGCCACGGGGAAGGTGGCATGCTGTTGGCGACTGTCACTAGAAACACTCTTTTGATGGTTTAGCACCGTGGAGGCCGTAGTTGACGTTAACAGGAGCCGTGCTCGTGAGCAGTGGAAGTGGCAGCCAGACGACAATGCGAGGGAAGAGGAGTGACGACAGCAGGAGAGATGACAAGCCTGTGAAGAAGTCCCAGGTGGTGGCTGGAGGCGCTGCGCGGACTCGGGAGGGTGTTCGAGTTTTCTTTTTCGGTTGACAGACTGATGTGTATGTTTGAAGGCTCATGGGAACCCCCCTTGAGAGAGGCTGACTGCCTTGCAACCCATGACCATCTAGTCGATTCTGACTGTTTTATAGGAGAGGAAAACAAGAATAGTCAGTGACCTCAGGCCCCTGAGAAGCAGAGGCGGTGGCCTTGGCCTCAGATGGAGGAGGGTGAGCACCCTGCTGTAAGCAGAGGGGAGGGGAGGAGGGCAGGGCAGAGGCGCGCACATGCTCCCTTCATTGGCGGGGGGCTGGCCAGGCGCACCCGGAGCTGCTGTGTCTCTGAAGGAGGAGTGAGGTGTCCCGCCAAGAGGAAGGCGGGCGTGAAGAAGTCAGGGGCTGGCGGCACAAACGTGTGAGGTCCTCCTGATGGGGGCGGCCAAGCTGTGGCAGCGAGCTGGGAACAGGCCTCGCGGTGTCAGGGGTCCCGCCGGAGCCTGTGACCACGGGGAGGTGTTGGTGTTCTTTTCCTACGAGCGTCTCTGGAAGCCTCTGCTGTGGGGTCCACACTGACCAGCTCAGAGGTTGCCCCACAGGCGTGACTCAGTGACGCCCAGATGTGCAGCCTGTAACGAGCTACAGGGAAGCCTGGTTGAAGTCCCTAGCAGCACCGTGGAGAAAAGGCCTGGCCCTCTGGTCCTGTAAAGGTTACGACCTAGGGGAGCTAGCGGGCAGTTCTACTCTGGCCTGTAGGGCCACCATGAGTCGCAATCGATTCAGCGACACCCAGCAACAGCGGCGATGTATTCAAGCTGTGAATTGTTTTTTTTAAGGATAACTGTCTAAGGGCTGATAACACAAGAGTAAATTTGAATGTGCACAAATGCTTTTCTTCTATTTGTATAACTCCTGAAGCAAACCAGAGTAACAGCAGAAGATGCAAGGTTCTGCCAGCTCTCCGCAGCTGCACCCAGACTGGCTTGTGTTTGATGTGACTTTGGCAAGTTTGTGGGCTCCTCGCAGCTAGGTTTGTGTCTCTGCTAAATGGCATGAGAGCCATTGCTGCAAGTTGTTTCCGATGCATGGCATCCCTGTAGGGCAGAAGAGAACTGCCCCATCGAGTTTCCCAAGCTGTCCTCTTTATGGAAGCAGACCACCACAACTTTTCTCTAGTGGAGCGGCTGATGGGTTTGAACCTCCAACCTTTCTCTTAGCAGCTGAGCACATTAACCACTGTGCCACCCCGGATCTTTAGGAAGTGAGTTAATGTACGTAAATTGCTTACCACAGCGTCCAGCAACCAGCAGGCTCTCAGTGTGTTGGCTGTCTTTGCAGCTCCTTCCAGCATACCATAGTTTTGGGGTGCTTAGATCATGGTGTCTCTGAAATGGCTGGGGACACCCCTGGAGGGTGGCCGCCTGCGGAGGCAGCGGTTTAACTGGCGCAGCCTGCGGACAGCGCCACAGTGGATGAGGACCGTGGCTACTGCTCAGGCATCATAAAACAACTAAGTCCTCTACAGCGTGTGTTGGTCATCATGAACGGTGCAATGTAAACTTCTTTTCCTGGCCAGGTACTCCTGTATCTCCTGGAAAATGGTTTCGAAGCCTACTGAGAGGTTTCTGCCCTTCACAACTCTTTACTGTGTATTTGTATCAGTACATGTATAAAAAGCTCAGTTCTGGGAAGAACTGTAAAAAGTTTGGGGTGTCGTTGAATATTTTATTGTGCTTTAAGTGGAAATTTACAATCCAAGTCCACTCGTCCTACAGAAACTTGCGCACACACACTGCCGTGTACCTCTAGCTGCTCTCCCCACCGTGTGACAGTGACTTCCTCCTTTTCGTCCTGTACTTCCTGTGTCTGCTCAACCATCTGCCGTCCCCCCTCTGCCCTCTCATCTCACTTCTGGACAGAAGCTGCCCAGTTACCGTCATGTGCCTACTTAAGCCAAGAAGCACACTCTTGGCAGTGTCATTTTGTGTCTTATAGTCTAATGTTTGAAGAGTTGGCTTCAGGAATGGTTGCTTTCTGGGCCAGCAGAGAGTCCAGGGAACAAGTCTTCTGGGGACCTTCGAGTCTGCTGAACGATCAAGGCTAGCCTTTTTAATACAGGTGAAGTTCTGGACACCCACTTTTTTTTCCTGCAACCTCAGGAAGTCTATGTTGTATTTCCTAACAGGACAGTCATTGGTGGTGACCGACGCCATCTAGTTCTTCTGGTTTCATGCTGATGTTGTCTCTGGGTTATGTGGCACTTTCTGTCCCTTGGGCTCATCTTTTCCGTATGTCTTTGATATCTGTCATTCTCTTGTGTTCCAGGTAGGTTGGGACCAACTGATGCTACGTAGATGGCCACTTACTAGACAAACTTGGTGTTTAACCAAGGCAGTAGAGCAGACTAGAAAAGAGGCTGGGACCTGTTGTCAGAAGTTCAGACCTGTTGTCAGAGCCAAGTTCAGACTTGGCTCTGCCTTATCTAGTTTGGGTGACTAGTGCGGTGTGCTATCAAGTTGATTTGTACTGGTGGCGACCCCACGTGTGTCAGAGTACCACTGTGCTTCATGAGATTTTCAGTGGCTGATTTTTTTGGAAGTAAATCACTGTACTTTCTTTTACAGCATCTCTGGGTACACTCAAACTGGCAACCTTTCAGTTAGCAGCCAAATGAATTAGCTGTTTGCAGCACCCAGGAACCTCCCTCAGCCCCCAGTAAGGATGAATTCGTGGTGATAATCAGTTAATGATCCATTCACTGCCTCTTTGTCACATCACTAAGGATGCTAATTTGTAGGGATACTAATTTGCACATGAAACATGGATTGATTGGAGACATTATTGTAAATTGCAGAAAAAGGCATTCTTTACATGAAAATCACTGCTTCAGCCTTTCCTTCTTTATTGTGTGTTTGCTTCTGAATAATGTGGGCTCATTGATTACATGACACAATGAAGAAACAGAGAACACACAAGAAATTTTAGAAGAGCTGTATCCTGCCCTAGGTGTGACAAGAAGTGCAGATTTTATGTGGTTTCTGTTAGCAGTGTTTGCTTTATTTGGAACAAATACTGTAGTTGAAACAAGTTAGGTTTGAAAAGATTCAAAGCCATTTTCACTGAAAGACTTTATTTAAGTATGTTTAACCTAGGTGTTTGCTTTGTTCTTGGGGGCTTTGTAAACCAAACCACGTGATTCTAAAGAGATAAGTGATCCAATAAATTACTGTGTGTTGGAGAAAGAAAAACCATGAGCTAACTGACCTGCAACAATTTAGGAATTTTACTTGGCTTACTACTGACAGAAAACAGTTAACAGTTCTTTGTACCAATAAGTAATAAATCATATTATATAAAAAAAAAAGATTATTCTCCCAAAGAAGCTTAAAGTACTTTCTAAATAATGGATAAAAGTAATTTAAAAATAAACTTTTAAAAGTAATATTTGCTCATTAAAGATAATATTTACAATTTAGTGCCAAAAAAAAAAAAAAAAAAAAGAAAAGGAAGGGAGCACCAGTGTTCACTAAACAAAACAGTATTATGGTGATTTTCTTTCCAGTTTTTTTCTCTATCTGTAGCATTGATGTTTTAAATGCAGGCAGTCCCAGGTTACAAGTATCTGACTTAAGTACAGCCCATGGTTAAGACTTGTAATGGTTTGTTTGTTAAAAATGAGAGATACATGCAAAATGGTTCATAATAGCTAATTGACTCTACTTTTCAGCATGCATCAAAACATTATTATTACCGTGTTATTATGTTAAAGATGTTTTAGTGTATCTAGAAATGTTTCTTTAATTTTTTTTATGCATAGAAACCCAAACCAAAACTCACTGCCATCGAGTCGATTCTGACTCATAGAGACCCTGTAGACAGAGTAGAACTGCCCCATAGAGTTACCAAGGAGCACCAGGCAGATTGGAACTGCCAACCCTTTGGTTAGCAGCGATAGCACTTAACCACTAGGCCACCAGGTACACTATATACTAAGACAAACATTTGACGAACTGATGTTAAATACAAAGTGTACTTAATGAATGGTAAATAAATGAATGAATGTTAAGTACATTAACTTAATGTTAAATGCAAAGTATACAAATTCGACTTAAAGACAGATTTAGAAAAGGAACTCCTTTGTAATCCAGGGGCTTCCTATAGATATAATTGTGCTGTATGTGCTATTTTGTATCCTTTTCACACTTAAGACATAAATGTTTCTTCATGTATAACCCCTAGCATTAATGAGATGGAGTCAAGCATCACACAGGGACTCTCTCACAGCTGGCTTTTTCGGGTGTCTCCCTTTGTGACTACACAGAGCTGCCGTTCACTTATCAGGTGGGATGCTTTCAGTAGTTGGGCACTAAAGGGTTAATTCTCACAAGTAAACTTTCTGTGTCCAAAGACACTGTGCCTTTGTTGTTTGCTAAAGTACTTTAAAGAAAGAGTGCTGGAGAAGCACTTCTTAATGAAATCTAAAACAAACTTACAGGAACTAAACTGGGAATGGTTTGAAATCAGTTTCAAATGGGGTTTCAGGTTTTACTTAAAAGAAGAGGAAGAGGGATGGTGAAGCCAGTTACTTGAGGCGAATTACAAGTGGACTTCAGCTGTTGTCTGAATATTTTAGCCAGCTCAGCCTCTGAGGTGCAGAAACTGGTACCTGGGATTCTCCCAGCATGGGCAGTGATAGTTCAGGGGTAGAATTCTCACCTTCCGTGCAGGAGACCTGGGTTCCATTCCCAGCCAGTGCGCTTCACTGGGAGTCACCACACATCTGTCACTGGACGCTTTTGTGTTGCTGTGAAGCTGAACACTTTTTTAGCAATGCTGCCAGATTAAGAGGGTCTAGGAAGAGAGACCTGGCCATCTACTTCCAAAATCAGCCAATGAAAACCTATGGGGCACATGGTCTGATCGACAACCCGTCATGGGGACGGCACAGGACCAGGCAGCATTTTGCCCAGTTGTGCGTGGAATTGCTGTGAGTCAGGGGACACCCAATGCCAGCCAGCAAAAACACTGTTCTCCTAGCACTGAGTGTCCTTCGTCCTAGAGTGGAGGCTGATACAGCGGAGATATAGGCAATGTAGAATTGGAAACAGTATGTTGCTGGTACAGATGGTATTTTGTTTTGCTTAGTTTCTCATTTTCTGCCCCTGAGTTCTTGATGAGTCAGCTACTATTCAATGGCCTGATTCCCAGAGGACTTACTGGATCCCCTGGGGATGGGTCCACAGCACAGGTAGGTGCTAATTAAGGGATCAGTTTCTCGAGAGCTTTCAAGTGGCCTGTGGTCCTCAGGCTGAGACTCCGTAATTGTTTGGTGGGGGATTGCTGGTGTCGGTTCTGTTTTGGGAGCCTAGCTTTGAGGATTGTTTGAGGACCAGATGAGTCTGCTGTACGTTTCTGACTGCATTTTAACTGATGCAGTCGAGAATGGGAGCTTCTTGGAGAGTGGCTTAAGCACTGAACTCTCGGCGAATTTACAGGACTTTCACGGAATATGAAGACAATGAAATTAAAGAAGACTCAGCCAAAACACAGCAGCTGAAGGCTGTGGGAGATAGGTTAGGAAGCCAGTCCTCACCTCTGACATTTGAAATAGAGACCCACTCTGTCATTTCCTAATTTATTTGCTAGCGTAAGTTTCTATTGCTCCTTCTTCTCTTCCTTCCCTTGTCTACGGCTCACTGCTCTTCTCTTGAACTGTACCTTTCTTTATTTTTGTGTGTGTCCTTCATGTGTAAGGAGCTCTGGGGTGCCATTGTCAAGCTCCACTGGAGAAAGAACTGGCAGTTTATTTGTGCAAAAATTAAAGACCAAAGCGAAGCCTGTTGCCTTTGAGTTGATTCGGATTCAGCGAGCCTATAGGACAGAGTAGATCTGCTCTGTGGTTTCCAAGGCTATAATCTTTAAGGAAGCAGACTGCCACCTCTTTCTCCCACAGGGTGGCTGGTGGGTTCCAATTGGTGACCTTTTGTTTGACAGCCAACCACTGTGCCACCAGAGCTCCTAGAAAAGGCTACAGGACATTTCTACTCTGTCCTACAGGGTCGCTGTGAGTCAGAATCAACTGAACAACAACAGGTTTGGTTTTTATTTACATATATCACGTATTTTTAAGGAGCCCTGGTGGTACAGTGGTTAAAGCACTCTGTTGCTTACTGAAAGGTGGGGACTCTAACTCATCAGCTGCTCCTCAGGACAAAGCGGTGGCAGTCTGCTTCTGTAAAATGACGACAGCCTTGGGGACGCCGCGGAACACGGCTGCTCCACGTACTGTAGAGTCACTCCGCATCAGAATCAACATTGTTGATTTTAATTTTTGTTTTTTAGTTTTCACTTTGTCTATTACAAGTGAAAAATACAGAAAGAAAGAAAGTCTAAATGCCTTTTAAACTGCTGAGTTGCTGTGTCCTTTGCCTGGGATGCTTTGAGAGCTGGCGTCTGCCTGGGACTGTCCGGGGGTGGGCACCCCCACGCTGGGCCAAAGGCTCAGAGGAAACCACACAGCCTTGATCAAGACCTCTGGGAAGTGGTGGCAGTTGGTTATTATTCAGTTAGCTATAAATCTAATTTCTTTTATCTTCCATTTCTTTCAGACATTCAGAGCTAATGAGCCGGTTTAAATATTTACTCACAAAGATACAGGTTGTGACTTGTGAGAGATCCTCACTAAATTAAATGAATTTTAGATTAAGTATAAAACAAGAACAAAACCCACCAAACCTAGTGCCATCGAGTTGAACCCAACTCATAGCAACTCTGTAGGACAGACTAGATAGAACTTCCCCATAGAGCACCTGGGGGATTTAAACTGCCCACCTTTTAATTAGCAGATGTAGCACTTAACCACTATGCCTCTAGGATTTCCAGATTAAATATAGTTTATTTAAAAGAAATCAAACCCAGCAGGGCTGTTTTATTAAGTTGTGGACTTCCACAAATGAAACTGGGTTGTATGTGTGCCTACTAGATGCCTGTGAGTGATGATTGGGAGCTTATGGAAAAAGGCAGTCGAAGAGCTGGTCCAGACTCGCAGTGGAAGCAGAGCTCAGGCTCAGTGGTCCCTCGTCTCCCCGAGCGGAGCATCCGTCGTGAGGTGATACTTGAAGGCTCATGTTATGCCAGGAGACAAGCTCTTTGAACCCCGCAGGCTATCATCCTGGAGAGAACTAGACTGTGTAACCTTATCCAGTGGATTGGGGTTCCTTTGTCTTTAAACAAGGTTGAGTGTCTGGCCACCTGAGGAAAGGGATAGAAGATGAGAAACACCGTTTTGAAGTTCCAGGAGGGTTTTTATTTCTTCAGTTCTGAAAAGTGCCCAGCACTTCTCTGCATCTCTCAGCCTGTCCTCTGTGGTACGAATATTGCCGGTGTGCTCACTTCACAGCCCAGGAGGGAGAGACATGGAGACGTAGCCAGACGTGGAAGAGGCAGAGTTCGAAACCACACGCAACTCAAAATCTGCGTCTCTATTGAATTCACAAGGATTAGGAAGGTCAATTTAAAATTAAAAAAAAAAAAAAAGTGCAAACTAGGAGTGACATCATCCTACATGAAAAAAAAAGTGTAAAATAACTCCTAAATTGGAAAAAGTATTCAAAACTATAAAACAGAAGTTCAAAATCAAATTTCAAGTAGAAATTTATTTGTTATTACCCAAATGTTTTAAAACATTTTAATGGCTTCGTTTATTAATTTGACCATCTCAGAGAAACTGTTAAGAATTCGTATCTCCTAAACCACAAGGTAAACAGTTCAAATCCACCAGGTACTCCTTGAATACTCTGTGGGTCAGTTCTACCCTGGCCCCTAGGGTCACCATGGGTTGGATCCGACTCAACGGCACTTGGCTTTGGTGTCATCTGTGTTGTGAATCATGTAGCCATTTTCTTAAATATTCAAGAGCATCTTTTCTCAATTCTTATGTAATTTTAAACTGAAGGGAAGAAGTGGTTTTTTTTTTTAAAGCACTGACTTCCTTCAAGTCAAAAAGAGACTCCCTCTTTAGGAAATACTTTGAAGATGTGATTTAGACTTTTTTTATTCTTTTGCATTTAAAAATTTATTTATGTGCGTATCTGTGCTTCCTGTCCATGTTTTATTTCATACCACAAGGCCAAAGTGTTACAGTATTAACCCTATTAAATATGCTAGCCAAAAGGTTGGCCGTTCAACAAGTCCCAGCAGCTCCTTGGGGACACTATGGGGCAGTTCTGCTCTGTCCTATGTATATGGTTGCTATGGACGAAAATCAACCCTAATGTAATAGTTTTTTCTTTTTTTTCCTTGACTATTGTATTCAAAATATCACTAAGCATCCATAATTCTTATTACTGTATGTATATTTTTCTTTAAAGTAAGAAACATTACTTCATCCAGTTCTTGGTATTAGGTATTTAGATCAGGAGAGAACTTTAAGAAGGCCTAGTGCTAGCCTAGATACCAGCAAAATGCTTCATAAAAGCATTTCTCAAATATTGTAAATTATCCACATATCAGCTTGCCCTCTAATTGATTGACAGATACAGTGAATGCCTACCACGTGCTGGGTCTTAATATGGGTGCTGGAGACTCTGCAGTGAAAAAACAGATTAAATTTCCAGGACTTAGGGAGTTGACACTCTAATGGCCAAGAGTGGGAAGAGGGTGCTATTTAAAATGTGGCCATCAAGGAAGGCTTCATAAATAAACTTTGGTGGCATACTGGTTAAACGCTACGGCTGCTAACCAGGTCAAATCTGCCAGGCGCTCCTTGTAAAGTCTACGGGGCAGAACTACTCTGTCTGCAGAGTCGCTGTGAGTCAGAATTGACTAAACAGCAGTGGGTTTTCTACAGATTTTCAAGCAGGACCCTGAAGGAGTTCCAAACAGGTCAAATGGTATAGTACCTGGCTGCTAATTGAAAGCTTGGTGGTTTGAGTTCACCCTGAGGTACCTTGAAGAAAGGCCTGGTGATCTACTTCTGAAAACTCAGCCACTGGGAATACCCTACGGAGCACAGTTCTACTGTGACACACACACAGGGTGGTCATGAGTCAGAGTGGTCTTAGCACCATCTGGTTTGAGCAGGGCCCTGAAGGAGGTGACAGAGCAGGCCTGGGCAGAGTGCGCCTGGCAGAGGGAAGAGAGCGGAGAAGGAATGGCTAGATCAAGCCTTCTCGGCCACACTGCAGACTCTGGCTTTTAGCCTGAGTGAGATGGGAAGTTCTGACTACAGGAACGACATGATGTGACTGAAGTTTTCAGAAGATCATTCTGGCAGCTGTTCAGAATAGACTTCAGGGGAACAAGGAGGGAAGCAGGGAAGCTCACATTTTTAGCTGATAACGATACATTTCTAAACTTTGAGGAACAGGTTTCTACCCCTTTCCTAAGATTCGTATCATATGCTTATATCCTGTTTGCTCTCTGGAATGTCCGTAACAAATGACAGAAGAGCTGTTGGTGGATTTGTCTCTAAACTAAAGCAAACATCACTTGGAAGAGGTTAGCATCCTCATAAAGACAGCCAGCCAAGTGTCATCTAGTTGGATCCGACTCATGGCGACCCTCATAAAAGTGTTTTCTAATATTTTAGGCTCATATATTATTTTGGGGGCTCAGATGAAGATCTGAAAGGGAAGTCAGGAAAATATCTTGCTAATCTCCAACACTTATTAGTATTAAAGAAGGCATTCACATAACTACCTCTTTTAATCATCTCAAGGTTAATGTGAACGAATATTGACTTGGTTCTTCCTATGGATTAGCTCGTTGTATTTTCATTATGAAGACTTGAGTAACAAATTTTTTTTAAAAAAACTTTGTTGAGAAGATACACAGCCAAACATATACCATCTCAGCAATTTCTGTGTGGACAGTGTGGTGACACTGATTACATGCTTCAAGCCGTGCCACCGTTCTCAGCATCCTTTCCTATATTTGTCGACCACATTAGCTTTAACTCACTGCCCCCTAAGCTTTCTGTTCAGTCTTTTGAGTTGCCCTTGTCAATTTGATGTCACATAGGCAATTCTCTAAAAGGGCACAATGCTCAAAGCAGGCATACTTTAAGCTCTTTTTTATTCAAAGAAGACTTCAAGGGACACTTTTGGTTTAAGGTTTAAAGTTTAAGGATTATCTCAGGCTAAGAGTTTCAGGCATTCATCTAGCCTCAGTGGCTCCAGAAAGTCTGGGTTCCATTGAGAGATTGGAATTCTGTTCCACATTTTCTCTTCTTTTGATCAGAGTTCTTCTATAGCATCTTTGATCGAAATACCCAGTAATGGCAGCCAGGCACCATCCGATTCATCTGGTTTCCTGGCAAAGGAGGCAGTTCTTCACGGAGGCAAACAGGCATACATTCCGTTTAAGACAGCTTGATTTTTAAGTCATGGTCCTGACACAGAAAAGTGTGAAATTCACATTTTTAAGTTTTCTGTGTCCCAAGTTCTTAATGTTGTAATGAATATCCTAATAATTTTAAGAAGTAAAGCTTGGGTTGAGTCCCCAAATCTGCTTCTAGCTCAAGAAGAGTGTGCTATTTCTGACCTAACCCAGAATTTTTCTCATTACTAAATTAACAGCAGCATCAGTTTTGTTGGAATAGGAGATAGCAAGAAATCCAGTCCAAATCCAGATTTTTATTTCAGTCTAGACCCAATCAGCCATATTAAGCAATGCATATCCATATACACATTTTTTTTCTTATTTGGAAGCTAATTGGCGGAAATAAGTTGATTTCATCATCTTAGAATAATTTTGCGAAAGATTACTTCTTTAAAAATGACAGTGAAGTAAATAAAATTTATGTACTTTACAAGTAACAAGAAGCCTGAGAATTGTAGGATGGAGAATCTTTGGGTGACAGCATGCCGTGCTCAACATTGCCTTCTCAAAGGTGAAGTCAAGTGCATAAGGTCAGGCTTCTGTGGGGGCAGGCAGCCCAGGGTCATCACTGGAGACTGGCCTTCAGAGCATTAAGGGCAGCCTGTTCACAAGGACATCAAGAGCAGGGATCAAAGTTTCATCTTTGTTCCCCTTCCCAGGTGGCAGTCATCTCTGCTAGCCCCGGGTGAAACAAAACTATCTCTGAGTTCACATATCCCTCAGCACAGACTTTCAGGTCCATAATAATGTGTTTCGTTTATGATGTCTCTTCTATTTCTTGGTGCAGATGTTGAAAAGCTTCATTGTTTCCTCAGTCAAATAAAGGCAGTCATTGTTAGTTACTCTCTAGTCAGCTCTTACTCAAGGCAAACATAGCAGGGCTGTGTTCTTAACAGGGCTGTGGGATGACAAAACAGAGCAGGGCGGTGGAATAACGAAAAGAAAGCCCTTACTGAAAGTAGGAAAAATCCTTTTGCTTTTTCATATCTACAAAGAAATTCTATAGACCATATGCTGCCGTTCTGTGGCTTATAATTTTTTAAGCGTTAATTACAGTGTTTATGATAATTGAAGTACAAAAATTAAACTGCTGTAATCTACCAGGTGCCAAAGTTTGAGCTATGAAAACTAATGATCTAGCTCTTGGCACAACAGACGCTCTCTTGGAGAGCACCCGGCAGTGGCCGTCCCCAGTTGGTCCCGTAGTCGGAATCGCTGGCATCGGCCTCTTCGCCTTCCTGCACAGCTGGCCACTCTCCTGCCGTCACTGCTTGTTCCGCCCTTTCTTCTTCCCTGCCTTTCCCCTCAAAGACATGCGTGGTAGTATTTCAGCTACAGAACCCCGGTAGCAGGCCGATGGCAGAGACCACTGTCTCACCAGAGCTCTTGGCCAAGTGAAGCAAGATGAAGAACAGCAGGTACTCTCTGAAGTTAGCTAAGTAATTTATCAGCGTGAAGAATGCTTACAGAAACCAGCGAAAATGTCTACGTGTGAATACGTCATAACACGTTTTTGAGAAGAAAGCAGAACAAGCTTAGGGGCTGGAAGAATAGCCCATCCCTCTCTGTACCTCCAGACTATGATTCCCAGGGTCAAATGAAGACGGGGACAAGCTGGCATTGCCATACTTTTCCGTTTTTTGTTTCCCGCTCTGTTCCTATCTTGTGTTCTCCAAGTAATTAGCACAAAATTTCCACGGAGAATTCGCTGCTCACTGAAAGTCTGTCTCCCCTGCCAAGTGTCCACTACAGGGCCTTCAGTGACATGGTCTCTACCTTGGATCTTATTTCCAGGAACTCTTGTGTGTCTTGCCTCTGTGGCTTCCAGGCCTCAGACCACTCTCTGACTGCTTCCTGGGGCCAGCCTGTTCTGCCCTTTGCCCCTGCCTTCACGGCTTCCTCTCATTTTTCCCAGCTTGAGTCACATAATCCATCACTTCACCACCTACTTCTATTAACAACACTTCTGATTCCTTTGTCCCCTCAACCTCATGTCAGCTTGCCACAGTCCTACCCCTGGGTGACATTAAACCCAGTTCTTCTTCTGTTCAAGCATGACAGGTGATGTCAAGCTATAATGTTGTTGTTGTTAGTTGCTTTGAGTTGGCTCCGGCTCATGTCACTCTCATGCACAGCAAAGTGACACACTGCCCAGTCCTGTGCCATCTTCATGGTGGATGGTTCACCTAAATCTGTCATTGTGCCACTGTGTATTCTGAGTGCCATCCAACCTGGGGGACTTACCTTCCAGCTCTGTATCAGACAGGGTTCTACTGTGGTCCAGAGGGTTTTCGTTGGCTGATTTTTTTTAAAAAAAATCACCCAGTGTCTCTCCCTAATCTTAGTCCGGAAGGTCCGTTAAAACCCATCCTCCACGGGTGACATAGCTTCTAGCATCAGAGCCATGTGCCAGATACCACAGTAAGAGAAGCTGACAGACGAGTGATGGAGGGGCAATGATAGTCATACTTTAAAGAGTACAAAATTCTCCCTCTGCTTTACCTTGTCCGTCTATAATTTTCTTATCTGTTGTTGAGAATAAGTAACCAGTATTTCAGCACTTAAGAAATATCATCACTTTTCATTTTCCAGATAGAAACTTTCATGTTTTATACTAGTAAACAAAATCCTAAGTCAAATTTAAAGAAACTTAAAAAAAATTTACTATGGATAGTAAATTCAGCAACACTTCAAAAATCAGTCATCTGTGGCCTTGAGTGACATCAAGCATTACCAGTGTGCTGGTCACCTCACAGCACGTTCTCTCCCCTTCGCCCCTGGAGCCTGTGCTCAGTCATATCCACACACTGAGGTGGGCTGACACTCATCTTGTTCCTGGAGTTTCCCTCTCGGTGCTGGGAAATGAATATGAATAGATTATGACCTCAGAGTCGATATTTCTATCCTTGTGTGATAAGCGGCTCCACAGCCAGGACTGTGTGGCCCAAACAAGAGAAGCTGCTGTGACAGCTTTGGCCATTGGACAGCCAGCCACCCATGTCCCCTGGCAGCAGACAGGCAAGTGGACAGCTGTGGTTGTGCAGTGGAGGGAGACAGTAGGAAGAACCACAGCAGAAGCAGCAGGGAAGGAGAAGAGGAGAGACACTCAAGTATTTGAAAGATTATTTTCAAAGCAGTATTCACTCTTAGATTTAAAAGGATGTACTCAAATCATTCCTTATCTTCCTATCAATTGAAATACAAAGTAATTATTATTGCAGTCAGAATGAATGATGATACTGAAGCTTTTCAGCTTAGGAATGAAACAAAACTACACTGGCGCAATAGCAGTGCTTTGTACTTAAATTGTATCGTCAACTCAACTTTCTAGTCTGAGCATTTATACTCTGCAGATCTGCTGGGATTGTCACCAGTGGACAGTGCTTAGAGCTCTGTGTGGCACTCGCTCAAAGGAGAGATGAGTTTGGCTACTCAAGGGACTCTTAAAGCGTGCTGTGAGCAGTAGTTTAATTGGTTGGAAAAGGTTTGCAGTGGAAAATGATGGTCTCAGTTGGACAGGGAAGCAAGCTCACATCTATACCCAAAAAGCAGAGAGTTAGTGTTTCCTAGGCTATTTTTAAAACTTGTTGTAATAACCAAACTGTTAGGTAATACAAGTCAAAAGGTATAGCTAGTTGCATTGGTAAGGTTAATTGGAAACTGCCAAGTATCTGTTTAACTTCGTACTAACAATAAATGCAATCAGAGACTTCTCCAGCTACTTACAGTTACCTAGTTTTGAGTGTGAGTTTTATCCTCTCGAAGTAAACTCCAAACAGAGAAGAAAAGCATACGGTAAAATTGGATACCATTTTCGGTGACCCTTTGAGCTTTTCTTTATCAGTGATATGCTAGGCTAAACACTCTGCAGTCTTCTTTCTCCTTAGGTTTTCTTCCCTTTGTTCCTCTTCCTCCTGGACAGGAGAAGGTCTTTTTTCACACTGGCAATCCAGAACATCAGAGTGGTGTTTCATCTGTCCATTCTTGCAACTAGATTAGGCTGCATTGACTTAAGAAAATGTAGAGAACTATCATACGTCCGTGTATCTGGTCTTTTCTTCCGCCGTAATATTTCAGTCAGGGCAGACAATTTAAATGTTGACAACCTGAAAGTTGTATGACAAAGTTGTAAGACAAAATACAGGGTTCGTCTTGGTGTCTTCCTTTCAGACTGTAATATCTGTCTCTTCAGTGCCCTTTTCTGGGTGTAATTTAAATGTGTCATGTAATTTTTAGTTATTTTTTTTTGTTTTTATTTTTCACTATGTAGTTAATAATTCCACATCATGATCTTAGTTTTCAAGTAGTTAGAGCTGAAAGAATCGTATTGTTTTAATTCATTTTACCCAAATATCTATACCAATGAATTATTTGAATAAAATTTGGATAACTCATATAAAAAATGTAGTCAATTATGGTGCTGTCAGCTTGTGTCTCATCTGTACAACAACCCTAACAATGTGTTTAAGGACACCAAAGATACAAAGGAAATATTAGCCCAAGAGACAAAACCAAAAATTCAAACCCGTTGCCATTGAGTCAGTTCAGACGCATAGCAACCCTAAAAGACCACATAAACCAGAGACTCTATCAGCCTGAGACCAAAACTAGATGGTGCCTGGCTGCTACCAATGACTGTGCTGACAGGGAAGACAACCGAGAGTCCCTGATGGGGCGGAAGGAAAGTTGGAAGCAGAACTCAAATTCATGTAAAAAGATAAGTAACCCTAGAAGACATGGCCTCTGAACTGTGTTAACACAGAGCTACAGCCATGCCGAAAGCCGATTCTTCAGACAAAGATCACACTGGTTTATAACACAGAAAACGATCCTCATTAAGAGTATGCATCTTAGAGACTGAAGGGGTAGCTCCTATTCAGAGGCGAGATAAGAAGACAGGAAAGCATAGGAGCTGGCTGAATGGACGGGGAAAATCCAGAGTGGAGAAGGGGGAGTGTGCTGTCACATTATCGGGATTACAGCTAGGCTCACATAACAATATATGTATAGATTTTTGTTTGAGAAATTTAACTTGAGCGGTAAACTTTTACCTAAAAGCATGTACACACATACACACACAGACACACACACACACAATTCCTCTTCTATCTGTGAACCTGTGAAATCTAGACAACAAATTATCTGTTTCTAAAGTACAGTGGTATAACAGGCACAGTGTAGGCATTTCTATTACAGTGGGTGAAATTGGAGACAAATAAAAGATAACAGGTACCGCACAAGTCCAAAACCCAGCAGAACAAATTGCATTAGCTCTTAAAGCTTGAAAATAATTCATTGTTCTCTGAGACCATCTAGGCAGTGGCTCCACCCTTCATACTTGAGTGTTAGCCATGCTTTCTGTATCCTAGGTGGAGGCCCCTGAGCTTTGGTCCTCAGCTCTGCATTCCCAGCCCTTGGCTTTGGGTTACTCCATTCTCCTAATCCATCTGAGTGATGACCCCACTCCCTCAACCCAGCAGGCATTGTTCTTCTGTCCCTTGGGTGTGGCAGCCGCACCATCTCCGCTTTGGGCAGTGGCCCTTCCCCCAGCATACCTTAATGGCAGCCTCACACCCTGGAACTGAGTAGATGACTATTTGACTAGAAAACCTAGGAGACTGTGACTCATCCCTTTGAAATCCTGGGGGCTGTGGCCCCGCCCTTTGAAACTGAGAGCACCCTGTTTCTTGTGCTCCTTCCAGCAGTTCTGCCAATCTCTGTGTGGCCCTAGAAATGGTCCTTTTCTTTTGTTGGAGGACAGCAGAATTGACACCTCTTACCTGTCTCCTGTCTGTGGAATTCTAAGAGGCAGACAGCACTCTTTTCTTTCATTCTTTCTCTGCCCTTCTCATCCCAAGCTAATGGGTTCCTTATGGTGGTAGTTGGTTAGATCCAGTAGTCGCAGGCTTACTCTTTTCAACAAAAGATTGTTTAGCAACATTCTCAGTGAACATTCTAGGACCTGTGTCCTTAGCTTACATAACAGAATTTTCCAAATCTTTTTTTTTTTCATTTTGCACAGATCCATTTTTAGTCCATCTTTTTCCTGTCAAATTCTACTATAAGTGGCAAGGAAAAACCACATGGTCCCTTTAATGCCTTGCTCAGAAATCTCATTGGCCAGATATCCAAGTTCTTTAGTGACAAGTCTTGCTTGCCACGAAACATTTCGACATAATTCGGACAAGCTTTTGCCACTACATAAAAAGCGTTGCCCTTTCTCCGTTGTCTAATGGCATATTCACAGTTTTCTTTAAAGCCTCATCAACAGCATATTTACTGACCACTTTTATAGCAACATTCTGTTACTGGCAGCTTTATGTATTCTCTAAGATGATACAAACTTTATGGTTGTCTTCCTTTTCTTCTGAACCCTTACCAGAATTGTCTTTGATGTCAAGGAAATCTAGGATTTCACTACTGAGCCAAACCCAAGTGCTGTCGAGTCAGATCCAACTCACGGTGACCCTAGAGGCCAGGGTAGGACTGACTCCCAGAGTACTCAAGGAGCGCCTGGTGGGTTTGAACTGCCGACCCTGTGGTTAGCAGTGGTAGCACTTAATGCTATTAGGTTAAAACTCTTCCAGCCTCTACCCACTGTTATCCAGTTCCCAAACCCCTTCCACATTTTATGTATCTGTTGGAGCAGCACCCCACTCCTCCAGTATCAAATTCTGTTAGTTATTTACTGCTGCTGTGGCAGAAATATCACAAGTAAGTGGCTTCAACAAATGGAAATTGATATTCTCACAGTTTAGGAGTCTGAATTCCTGGCACTGACTCAGGGAAGGCTTTGTCAGCTGAGAGGAATATCCTTGTATCTTCAAGTTTCTGCTCCTGGGTGATCTTCATGTAGCTTGGTATCTCTTCCTCTCCCCCCCCATTTTTGTTTCTGTTGCTTGCTTTTTTCATTTCTTCTGTATCTCAAAATAAATTGACTCAATATATACCCTAATCCTGCTCCATTAGCATAACAAAACCTATTGACAAATGGGATTCTAACCACAGAGGTTAGAATTTACAAAGGATGTTTTGAGAAGGCAAAATTCAATCTATAACATGTATGTGCACACACACATACACAGCAGAGATGTACAGACAGATGTAGAGGCAGAGGCGGAGGTTGGAATAGGAGTAGAGATTCAGAGATAGAGACAGAGACGGAGATACAGCTATCCAGCACTCATCGGTCAGTTTGTCATACTGTAGTGGCTTGTGTGTTGCTCTGATGCTGGTAGCTATGACATCAGTATTTCAAATAACAACAGTGTCACCCATGTGGACAAGTTTCGGTAGAGCTTCCAAACTAAGACAGCATAGGACAGAGGACCTGGGAGTCTCCTTCTAAAGAAACTAGCCAGTGAAAACCTTATGAACAGAATTAGAGCATTGTCTGATATGGTGCTGGAAGATGATCGTCTCAGGTTGGAAGAAATATAACCTGGAGAAGAGCTGCCTCCTCAAAGTAGAGTAGACCTTAATGACATGGGGGAACAAAGCTTTGGGGACCCTCACTTGCTGATGTGGCATGACTGAAAATGAGAATAGCTAAAGACATAATCAGAACATGAATGTGTAATGTATGAATCTAGGAAAATTAGAAGTTGTCAAAAATGAAATGAATAACTACATCAGCCCAAGACCAGAAGAACCAGATGATGTGCAGCCTCCACCAAAACAGCCCTGACAAGCAACACAATGCAGAGTCCCTGATGTAGCACAAGAAACAGAGGTGTGCTGATCGAGAACTCTGTTTAAAAAGACCTGAAGTGATGGTCCAACAGCCTGGAGTGTCCTCTAGGAATGTGGCCCCTAGATCTGCTGCTAGCCCAGACCTGAAACCAGTACTGAGGTCAACACTTCAGATAAAGAATGGACTGGACTTGGAGACAAAGAGTGAGCCTGTGCTATGTGTACTTTATGAGTTTTATAGATGTATAGGAGGCTGTCCTACTGGTTTTTTTCTAGAGGAGAGAGGAGAGGGTGGAGAGGAAAAGACAGGTACATACTGGGTGGATACTGGAAGTAAAGAGTGAGAAGGAAGAGTGTGCTGTCACAGGGTGAAGAGAGCCGACCGAGTTTTAGAAAGGCAGGCATGCAAAACTGACTTGGATTGTATACTTTCACTTAATCATAATAAAAAAAACAAAATGGGTAAAGATGAATATCCTAGGCATTAGTTGAAATGGAGCAGTATTGGCCATTTTAAATCGGACAAACGTATGGTCTGTTGTGCTGGGAATGGAGCTACTTTCATCATCAAAATGAACACAGATGAAGAAACTGATGATGTTTATCAACTTCTGGAGTCTGAAATTGATCAACCATGCAATGAAGATACTTTGATAATTACTGGAAATTGGAATGGAAAAGTTGGAAGCAAAGAAGAAGGATGAGTAGTTGGAAAATATGGCCTTGATGATTGAAACGACACCAGAGATTAGAATTTTCCAAGACCAATGACTCATTCGTTACAGGTACCTTTGTTCAATATCATAAGCAGCAACTATACACATGGACCTCACTGGATGAAAAAATAGAAATCAAATCAAGTGCATCTGTGGGAAAAAAAATGATGGAAAAGCTCACTATCATCACTCAGAACAAGGCCAAGTGCTGAGTCCAGAACAGATCGTCAACTGCTTATATGAAAGTGAAAGCTGAACCAGAAAAAATTCAGAGCAAGTCCACAAAAGCCAGCATGCAACCCTGAGTATATCCCACCTGAGTTCAGAGACCATCTCAAGAATAGATCTGACACACTGAAGACCCAACAGAATGTGGGATGACACTGAGGACATCATTCATGAATAAAGACTAGAAAGAAAAAAAAGACTAAAATGGGTTTCAGAAGAGACTGAAGCTTACTCTTCAACATACAGTAGTAAAAGTGAACGGAAGAAATCATGAAGTCAAACAGCTGAGCTGGAGATTGCAAAGGCAGTTCCGGAAAACAAAACAAAGTATTATAATGAAATGTGCAAATACTTGGTGGTAGTAAACCAGAAAGGAAGAACATACTTGGCATTTCTCAGTTTGAAAGAACTGAAGAAAAAATTTAAATCTTGAGTTGCAGTATTGAAGGATTCCATGGACCAAGTAGCAAGTGATGCAGGAAGCATCAAAAGAAGGTGGAAGGAATATCCAGAATCACTGAACCAAAAAGAATCGGTTAGTGTCCAGCTATTTCAGGAGGTAACATATGGTCAAAAACTGATGGTATTAAAGGAAGAAGTCCAAGCATTGGTGAAAAACTAAGCTCCAGGAATTGACAGAATCTCAATTAAGATGTTTCAGCAGATGAACGCAACACTGGAAGCACTCACTCATCTAGGCCAAGAAATTTGGAAGACAGCCATTTGGCCAATGGGCTGGAAGGTGTCCGTATTCACACTTGTCCCAAAGATCCAAAGGGTTGTGGAGATTATTGAACAGTGTCGTTAATAAGGAAACCCATAGAGTGGATGCAGCAATACATTGACAGGCAACGGCTAGAAATTTAAGCTGGATTCAGAAGAGATTTTGGAATGAGCGCTATCATTGTTGATGTTTGACGGGTCTGGGCAGAAAGCAGAGAATACCAGAAAGGCTGTGCAAAGGCGTTTGACTGTGTGGATTGTAATGAATTATGGATAACATTGAGAAGAGTGGGTCTTCCATAACACATAACTGTGTCGTGTGGAATCTGTACATAGACTAAGAGGCAGTTGTATGAACAGAAAAAAGATATACTGTGTGGTGTAAAATCAAGAAAGGTGTGTGTATGGGTTGTATCTGTATTCAATCTTGTTCAGTCTGTATGCTGAGCAGCTATCCAAGAAGCTGGACTGTATGAAGGAGAATGGACATCAGGATTGGAGGAAGACTCATTAACAGCCTGCAGTACCCAGATGGCATACCCTTGCTTGCTGGAAGTGAAGAGGACTTAAAGTACTTATTGATGAAGAGAAAGACTGCAACCTTCATTATGAATTATGCCTCAACATTGAGAAAACAAAAACCTTCACAAGTGGACCAATAAGCAACATCATGATAAACAGAAAAAAAGTTCATTTTACTCTGATCCACAACCAATGTCCCTGGAAATAGCAGTCAAGAAATCAAACAACATGTTGCACTGGGACAATCTGTTACAAAAGACCTCCTTAAAGCTTTCAGAAGCAAAGATGTCACCATGAGGGCTAAGAGGTACCTGACCCAAGCCGTGATATTTTCAGTCACCTTATACACATGAGAAAGCTAGACAGTGAGCAAAGATGAAAGAAAAATTGATGCTTTTGAATTATGGTGTTGGCAAAGAATACTGAATATGCCATTGACAAATGTGTAGAGGGGCTGGTGGTGTTTGACACGCAATAACTGAAATAAGATTCTTTTTTGTCAAGTCTTTGAAATGTTAGTTAAAATTAAGGAGAAAGCTAAAATTTTCCTTTGTATTCATTCTAAGTAAGTCATTCTCAGTAATCCTCAAGCTTTGCTATTATCAGAGCAATCTTGGTCTTTCATTCATAATGAAATTAACATTATGTAAAGTAAATTCATGCAAATAAAGCTGTCATCTGCTGCGAGCTGTTTCCAGTTGTACTGTTACCAGCTACATAGCCAGTCTGTGGAAGGCTGTGGTTGTTGTTAGATGCCCCTGAGTTGATTGTGACTCAGTGATCACATGTGACAGAGTAAAACTGCCACGTAGGGTTCTCTTGGCTGTAGTCTTCACTGGAGCAGATCACCAGGTCTTTCTCGCAGGGAGTGGCTGAACGGGTTTGAGGAAAGTGAGGTTCAGGCTAAGGCCTTGTTTATAGCCCGGTAGAAAGCAGAACTCTCATTACACAAAGCTGGAGAACCTGAAAAACCCAGGCCGAGCAGAGTGTGGGAGGGGCACTCCCAGCATCCTCTGTTTATGTCCTCTTTCCTTTCTCTCCACTTAGCCCTTCCAGACCCAGTCATCTGCTCACACTCAGTGGCACTCAGTTGTTACCCAGCATGTCCTCTGGCAGCACACCTACTCAGAATGTCTCCTGGTCAGATCTTAAGATCTACAGTGAGGCAGAGGCCCTGACAGTGCCTTGTAGGACAGATCAGCCTGTACAGAACCAGTTTCCATGAGCAGGTTTTCCTTAAAGAGAGTGCATGACCTAGTTGGCTTTTCCCTGAAAAAATTAGCATGATCTTGGTGTAAACAAATGTGAGCTACATTTTGCTTGTAGTTCCTTGGCAGAATGTTTGGCTCTCTGAGAGGATACATACATCTGTGGAACAGCTTGGTTCCCGGGAAGGATTGGGAGGCTGGATTCCAGGTCTCAAACTGCCTCTACTTTGCTGCGTAATCTTGATCGCCAAGTTCAAGTGCCGTCAAGTCAGATCCGACTCATGGCGACCCGAAGGGCCAGGGTAGAACTGACCCCCAGAGTATTGATCAGGTTACTCAAAAATTTGGCTTTTCATCTATCAGCTAAGGGGCATCAGTGTTTGGTACCTTTACCAAGTTTTTTTGTTCTTTTTTTTTTTTTTTAAATGATTGCCATGAATTCCAACTCATGGCAACTCCCTGTGTGTCAGAGTACAACTGTGCTCCACAGGATTTTTTAGTAGTAATAGTTGTACAAATAGTCCTCAACTTACAAAGTATTCAGGTTACAATGAACTTACAACCTTCACTGTATCTAGAACATTGCATCTTCCTGAGAGAAAGTTGTGGGATAATGCATGTGAGGGATTTGGGAAAAATCACAGAGTTATGTGAACATACTCTAAGTGTTTGTTCAGAGTATGATGGAAGAGATCAGTGGGAAAGTGGTCCATACACCAAGAATGCTGAATTTGGAATGTGATGTCACTGATGTGGACAGCTAGAGGACTTGACTGATCAGGACCTACTGAATTTTGAAGAGGAAAGAAATGGTGAAGAAAAAACTTGTAACAACAACAACAAAAAAAAACATTTAACTGTAGTTTTTTTCTAAACTAAATCAGGGGCTTCAATTTCTTGAATACATGGACTCAAATGCTCATCATTTTTCTAAAGTCCAGAGGGAGATTTGGGATACAGTAAGGTGTTACCCTGAAATCATATGAAGAAAAAGGGAAGAGGACCATACAGACAGCACTCAGTAATTTTCCCTCCCCATTCTCCGGGATAATGCAGATGACCTAGAACCTCTCACAAGCAGAATTATTACCCAAACTAACAAAATGCCAATGTCATCCACCACTTTTTCACCCTTGGAGTAAATTTTTATGATTTGTGAATTTTTTATGTATGTATGTTTTAAAATATATCTGTAAGTTTATATGTTTTCAACCCCAAAGACAAATAAATAAAGATAGAATTTATAAAGATACGTATAATTGAAGACAGTTATAATGAAAACTTGAAAACATTGAATTATCAGACTTATGTCAGAACTGACTCACAACAAAGTCATTGGAACAGAACTGTGTCATAAGTCAGGGACTGCCTGTGTTGGTGTAAAAATACAGACAACAAAACATTTGCCTGTTCAACAGTTTTACATTCCATCAAACATACTGTACAACCATCACCTATGTACTTTGCCAAATTTTGTATCAGTATAAAAACTCAATGCTTCCTAAACAATAATTCCCACTCCATAGGGTTTTCCAGGGCTGATCCTTCAAGTACATTACCAGGTGTTTCTTACAGTCCTCTCCTGTGTGGCCTTGAACCTCTAATTGTTTGGTTAACAGCCAAGCATTTGAACCACGCAGGGACTCCACTGAGTTTTTAGGAGGATGGACTCACTGAAATGTGCTGGCCATATACATATGCATAAAAGCTAAGAGACACTGATAGAACCAAGTGTCCACATTGGTGGTCAGCTCAGTGGCCTGCCAATGAGTTACTGATTTGCAACATGTAAGGTGTTCCTGGAAACCCCAGGCATAGGGGTTAAGCACTATGTCAGCCAACCAAAAGGTCAGCAGTTTGAATCCCCCAGGAGCTCTTTGGAAATTCTATGAAGTAGTTCTATTGTGTCTTACAGGGTCACTATGAGTCAGAATTGACTCAATGCCAGTGGATTTGTTTTTTCTGTCTGTTTTTAATGTGCTCCCATTTCTGCAACCTTTCCACAGTTAGCCAGTGTCCAGCGTGGCTCTCAAGGGAATCTGTGTGCAGATTTCATAGGCACACGTGTCTCTCTAAGTGTCTGTCACTTACATGCCAAAGTGCATGAGAGTTTAATGTCAGAAAACATCTCTGAAGTTCTAATTTCTGTACCTCTGTTGCACTCCAAACAGAATAAAAACCAGCATAATAAAAAGAAGTGCCAACTTTGCTGGTGACTTACGCTTTCTTCGATGCAGATGCTTATTCAGTCTATTTGATAGTGTAGGATATTTTATTCATAACAGCTATTCAGCACATGGTTCTTCAGTTGAATTGAACTTCTAAGGAAATATATGCAATAAATTTGAAACTGTGTAATATGTGAAATTCTTGCTCTGAAGTAAGTGCCAAAATGCAGCAGAGAGATGACAGTGGAATTAATCATTGGCCAGGTTAAGAGCTGCCTTTTGCATGCTGGGAATGTTAAAACTTTCCAAAGAATGTGGCTATTTCTATACCTAATTCTTCAGAAGTACTATTACAATCCTAATAAGGTATGAGTAAAATTCCTTGCAGGCATTCAGTATGCCTAGTGAACTATGACAGAGAATTTAGTCAAGGCATGTGTGTAGAATCTTTTCAATATCATTGTAACAGCCACAGATCAGTAAGCCAATACTTTCTAGTCTAGTAGATATCGTTTTGTGAGGAATTTAATAGACTACAGACCTCTTCATATAGTTAATATTCTATCATCCCCCCTCCATTTTTTTTTCAAGTTAAGAATAATTATAGAACTACAAGTTTTTATCCAGAATTTTTGCAACTGAGTTTCTGGAAATGTTCTAAAATCAAATGATGTTCACCTTGGTTTCCCACAGCTTCCATCTTTCTGTCTGTATTGGTGGTGCAAATGGTTTGCATTCAACTACTAACGTAGACATTGAGGGTTCAGACCCACCCCGTGACTCTGTGGAAGAGAGCCCTGACAGTCTGCATCTATAAGGCTTATAGCCAAGGAGAGAACAATTATACACTGTGTTACCATGGAGTTGCCATGAGCGGGAATCAACTCAAGGGTGATAGTTTTGGTTTTGAGGTTTTTGTTTGTTTTGCTGTATATGAGTTTTAAAGCTGAGATGATGAACCCATTTCCTGTAAAAAAGTATCTTGTTCACTCTTGAAATGCCATTGCTTGTGCACATAAACAAGGAACAAGAATGTTGCTTCTGAGACCTGTTTCCCTTGAGGACTCTCTGAGAGGAGTGCCTCAGTTGAACAGATACCTTTTTAACGTGGATGTCAAGGAGTTGGGAGATAAAATTCAGTATTCTTTTTGTTCACCCTCAGATGATACTTTTGGGGAAAATGTACAGAGAAGTGGCATATGGGATGTGCTTAGCTTGAAATTTGCTGTTGGTGTGGCAATTGAACTATCACTGAAATTACAGTAGTAACACCCTATCTCAGAAAGGTGTATGTTAGTTAACAAGACTTCTGTGATGGAGTTGAAAATAAATCCTGAGTCCCAGAGCACCAAAGATGGAAATTTTAACCCACTTATAATCTAGAAGACCACATTACCTGCCCAGCCAACTGGAAGAGACACATATTTATACCCATTCCAAAGAAATGTGATCCAACAGAATGGGAAATTATCAAACAATATTAATATCACACACAAGTAACATTTTGCTAAAGACCATTCAAAAATGATTGCAGTAGTACATCAACTAGAAACTGCCAGAAATTCAAAACAGATTCTGAAGATAGCTTGGAACAAATGGATATCGTTGCTAATGTCAGGTGAATCCCAGCTGAAAGCAGAGAATACCAGAAAGATGTTAACCTGTGTTTCGTTGACTGTGCAAAGGCATTCACCTTTGTGGATCATAACAGATTACAGATAACATTGCAGAGAATGGGAATTCCCGAGTATTTAATTGTATTTATCAGGATCCTGTACTTAGTCCAAGAGTGAATCATTCAAACAGCAAGAGGATACTTTGTGGTTTAAAGTCAGCAAAGGTGTCCATCAGAGTTGTGTATCCTTTTACCATCTTAGTCTGTGTGCTGACTATACAAAAAAGAACTGGGCCTCGAGATTGGAGGAAGATTTATTAGCCATCTGCAATATGTAGATGACACAACCTCGCTTGCTAAAAGTGAAGAGAACTTGAAGCACTTGCCGATGAAGCTCAAAGACTACAACCTTTAGTATGGATTACACTTCAACATAAAGAAAACAAAAATCCTCACAACTGGACCAGTGAGCAGCCTTGTGATAAACAGAAGAAAGATTGAAGTTGTCAAGAATTTCATTTTGCTGAGATCCATAATCAACACCAGTGGAGACAGCTGTCAAGAAATTAGAAGAAAAAAAGAGGTGCACCCTGAGAACTCCGCTGAAAGACCACAATTGATGGTCTGAAGGCCTAGGGGTTTCCCTGGGAGCATGACCTCTAGACCTGATGTTGCCCCTGATCATAAATCATTACTGAGGTCAGCTATTAGGACAGGAATGGATTGGACTTGGGAACACAGAGTGACCATATCATGTGTCCACTTTGTGTTTCTTTGCATCTATAGGATGTCATCCTACCGGCCCCTTACTAGAGGGGAGTGGCGGGGGTGGAGAGGAGGGGCCAGGAGATTTTTAAGAGGATATGACATGTAAAGAACAGGAAGGAGGGGTGTGCTGTCACTGGGCAAGGAAAGCAGAGGGAGCTGCAGATAGGTGGGCATGCAAATTTAAACTGGGTTGTATACTTTTACTCAATCACAATAAAAAAGAAAGAAAGAAAGAATTTAAAAGATGCATTGCGTTGGGCAAATCTGCGGCCTAAGACTTCTTTACCACATCAAAAAGCAAAAATGTCACCTTAAGGACTAAAGTGTTCCTGACCCAAAACATGATATTTTCAGTTACCTCACATATGCGTGAAGCTGGAAAATGATTATAAGAAAGACAAAGGAAGAATAGATGCCTTTAAATTATGGTATTGACAAACACTGTGGAGTGTACCGTGGACTGCCAAAAGAATGAACAAATCTGTCTTAGAGGAAGTACACCAGAATGCTCATTGGAGGCAAGGATGGCAAGACTTCATCTCACATCCTTTGGGTGCAATATCAGGAGGGACCAGCCCCTGGAGAAAGGCCTTGTGCTTGATAAAGCAGTGGGTTAGCAAAGGAGAGGAAGACCCTCAACGGGACCGACCGGCACTGGCTGCGGCCGTGGGCTCAAGCGTGATAATGATGGTGAGACGGGCACAGGAACCGAAGATGCTTCATTTTCTTGTACACAGTGTCACTGGGTGACAAAATGGACTCAGTGGAACCTGACAGCAACATAAGTTGGGACAGTTCCTTTTATATTAAGGCAAATAAGTTGACCAACACATTGTTAATTAGACTCTGTCTTAATCCTGGAAACCCTGGTGGCATGGTGGTTAAGTGCTATGGCTGCTAACCGAAAGGTTGGCAATTCAAATCCATCAGGTGCCTCTTGGAAACTCTATGGAGCAGTTCTTCTCTGTTCTATAGGGTCTCTGTGAGTCAGAATCAACTCTATAGCAGTGACAGGAGACCTGGCAGCACTGTAGTTAAGCACTCAGCTGCTAGCCAGAAGCTGCTCCTCAGCAGAAAGATCTAGCATTCGACTTCTGTAAAGATTTGCACTCTGGAAGTCTCTGGGGCTGTTCTACTCTGTCGCTATGAGTCGGAATCAACACAGTGGCAACGTATTCTTTTTATCAGCTAACAATTTTATCTTAACAGTTTTGACGCAGTTACACTATTGTTAGAAACTCAGCTTTTCAACTCAAATCATGTCCCAATGCCTTGTTTTGCTAACAGCTGTTACTGAAGCCCAGGAGAGCAGGGCTGGGCATTTGGCTGAAAGAAAGCTGAGGAAATTGTTCTCACTTTGAAGTCAACAGCCTTTCTCAGAGATGTCAATGCAGTGGCCGTGCTCCACCACCTCACCACGGGGCCCCAGGAGACACAGCATACGTCTCTGAGTCACTTCCCTGCTCAGCACAGCCTACTCTTGTTCTCTCAAGGGGCCTTCACTCTTGTTCCGTTATTTATCTGTCAGTGTTTGTACAGCTGTGCCTGGGTTCCCACATCCTTTTGTGAACTTTTCGACTGACAGACTGTTGTAGATTTTAATCTCTACCAGGTCAGAGATGTCACTTAACTTGCTGTGTGAAGATATGAATACTGAATATGTACTATTTGGATTTTGCAACAATATTTCTCTAGTGCTATAAATGATAAAATATATTTTATAAATATTAAATATGTTTATATATATAGAATATATAAATTGGATTAAGATTCCTATTTATGGAAGCCCAAGGCATATAGTTGATATGTCTTCCCAGGGGGCAGCAGGGCACTTTTATCAGTGTGACCCGGAATCGTTGTGCTTACAGTGTCAACTCATGTTCCAAGCTGAGAAGCACGGAGAGTTCCTGCTCTCCTGTTTGCATGTTTTAATAATATTAACCTAAAAGTTTATTTTGTTGGTCTTGTCACAAATGTCATATAGGGGAGACAAATCTTATTTGGGGATGGACTGCAGTCAGGGAATAGGAGAAAGGCATCAGACAATAAGTGGGTGCATTTCAGTGCTGCGTTATACAAACACAAATACGGGTGGATAATCTGTATAGCTGTGGTGTTTGATGACACCGAGCCACATATGACTATCTGGCCCTGTGGCTTATTTGAGAAGTGCTGTGAGTGTAAAATCATACAAAATTTTGTAATTTCAATAAGAAAGAATGTAAGCTATCTCATTAATAATTTTTATATTCATTGTATATTGCAGTGATAATACTTAAGTGCTAACCAAAAGATCAGCAGTTCAAATCCAGCAGGTGCTCCTTGGAAACTCTATGGGGCAGTTCTTCTCTGTCTTACAGGGTCACTAAGGGTTAGAATTGACTCAGTGGCAGTGGGTTTTTTTATCCTGTTGAGGGAACAGAAAAGTGGCATATCCAATACATTTAGCAGTACAGGGTGCAGATGTTGCTGAAAGAAATCTATTAAGATGTTGCTAAAAGAAATGTATTAAGAGGAAAAATGCCTAAGCCTTCTTAAATCACAAACTCTTTTTCTTGGTTTTTATTTATGTCGCATGGAAGCCATTGCTGTTGGTCATCAGCTTTGGTGTGTGCGTTCACCTCTGTTGGTACATTCAGCTGATTCTGTCCCTGTGGTTCACAGGTACCACTAAGGTCAACCTGGTGAAGATCCCATCCACGGCCTCCAGCCCACGGGACACAGCCCTGGCAGCTGTGATCTGCAGTGCCCTGGCCACCGTCCTGCTGGCCCTGCTCATTCTCTGTGTCATCTATTGTAAGAGACAGTTTATGGAGAAGAAGCCTAGCTGTAAGTTTTGTGTTCTGTTTCTTAGTGAAGTCTGTCGTCATTGTCAGTCAAATGCTCAACAAGAAACATGGCTGAGATTAGAGCCTGGGAGCTGGGGATGGAAGAGCACAGGGGAAAGCACACCTCACTGTCTTTCCAGTCTCAAAGGCACTGAACTCATCACAGGACTTTAGAAAGACAACAAAAAGACTTTGATATTCCAGCAGCATTTGATAAAAAGAAAAATCTTGCTAAGTTCTGGCAACCTGCCCACTTACATGTATGTGACTCTCACTCAGAGTGACCCCTGTGTGCCCGAGAGAACTATGCTCCACATAGTGTTTCTAATGGCTGATTTTCTGGAAGTAGATAGCCAGGACTTTCTTCTGAGGTGCCTTTGGGTGGACTCAGACCTCCAGCATCAGGTAACCACCAAGAACGTTAACCATTTGCTCCACTGAAGGACTCTTCTGACAGCACAGATACCCTATTTTGAACTTTCTTAATAAAGTATTTCCGTATTTCTGCTTCAGCGTGAGAAGAAATGGTCAAAAATATAAATGGTAGCTATCTTTTTCTTTCTGCAAAAGCTAGAGTAGGGATCTGTATTGAGAAGCTAGTGACCTTCTTTCTAAAGGAAACGCGTCCGCTGACAGAATGCTTTGCCCCTCTAGGGTCTCTGCGATCCCAGGACGTCCAGTACAGCGGGTCCGAGCTGTCCTGTTTGGATCGACCTGGGCTCAGCGAGTGTGCCCACCAAGCATGCTGCCAGTGTCGCCGGGGTGCCACACCGGCCTGTGGTGAGCTCACACAGTGGGGGACCTGTCAGGGAGCAAGAACAGCCCCCAAATGGAAGCCACATTCTTCTCATAGCCATTCGGATTCTGTTAACTGTCTCAGTAATGTCCATGGTTTTTGTTGTCGTTAGGTGCTTTCCAGTCGGTTCCTTGACAGCAAAAGAAAACTGCAGATCAAACTGTGGCATCTGATTGTCAAGTCTCTCTGGTCTCTTTTAATCTGGAAGGGAGTCTTTGTTCATGAAACCGGTATTTCTGAAGCGTACAGAGCAATAATTTTGTGGAATGACCCTCGGCTTGGGCCCTGCTGATGTTTCTTTCACTTGTAGATGCCAGAGTGACACAGAGGTAATGCGGTGTTCTTCTTGGAGCACTGTGTCAGAGGCCACATCACGCCCGGTTGTTTCATTGTGGCCGGTTGTCCCACTGCTGGCCAGCTTGACTCTGGTCCTCTTGTCCTGGTGCTGTGTGCTGAGCTTCTCCCCTGCAGACCGTGGGTGCTGCCTTCCTGATGAATACAGGTCTTTCGGGGATTTCTGTGGAGACCCTGCAGAAACCCTGTTACCCTTTCACTCAGTAAACACCCACTGTGACTGTGGCCGAAATGAGCTAGTGCCACAAGGCAGTCATCATTCCTTCTCCATCTGTCTGCTGGCTCTCTGTGACAAGGAAGTGGGCTCCCTTCTTATTTTTTCACCTACTTTTATTAGGGTGGACTCTATTCCATGGATTGCAGTCCTTTTCTGTCATTGTTTATTTGATTGCTCAGACTCTCCTAGGTCTGGCCAGTGGAAGTCCCTTCACTGCTCATGTGCCATTTTAACACATCTCTGTTATTCTTTTAACATTTTCTCACCTTCTGCCACAGTAAGCAGCTCCAGGCCCACCATGTGCTTTCCCACCTGAGGCCTAGAGTCAGCCGTTCTACAGAGGGTGGCACTGCCCCCTGCTCTGAAATCGTTTTGAAAGGTTCCCTAGTGAACATGACATGTGTTTGCTGAGTTGGGTGGCAGTGAATGCAGGAGGGTCACCATGGTCACTGCTGCGGGACGTTCGCACAGTGCGAGGTGAAGGTCTTGCTGTGAGAGAGAGTCAGACCAGACGTGGCCTTGCGTGACACTGGTTTGCAGTTACACCTCGGTGCTGAACACTGATTTTTAAAAAGCAAAGTGCTTACTTCTTAAGTTTCTTTTCTGTTTGTAAAATTAGAGCTTTCCTCATGGAAATTGTACACACAAACATACATACATACATGTAAATAGGTAATTTTTCAAGTCTTTTTTTCAGTTTGTGTTTTAGTGTGCATATAGTTCTATAAAACCAGAATTATAGATATATATATATATATATATACACATGTATTTATCTGTAGAGTTTTAGAGAGGTATATAGATAAATATGCCAGGAGAGAAAGAGAGAGAATTTAAGAGAAGTCTAGACAGCTATTAACCAAAATGTGGATGGTGTTTCCAGGTTATAGAATTGTCAGCTTTGGGTTTTGTTTTTTAAAGTTCTTATCTGTATCTATTTAAAAATTTTTTTTATAATAAACTTGTACTGTCTATGTAGGAGAAAAAAATGTACACTTCTGCAGTAGACATAATGATTTGTAAAGCTGTGCGCACACATCTAGTTACTGCTTGAGTTACATTCCCAGCAATAAAGAATGTGTGTGTACTTGTGTGCATGTGTGAAATTGTGTGAGTGTATGTATGTGAATGCATGCGTACGAGGGTATGTATGTATAGTGTGGATGATGTGGATGTGTGTGGTGTGTGAGTGTAAGGGTGTGTGTGAGGGTGTGTATGTGAGTGGTGAGTGTATGTGGGTGTGAATGTGTGTGGTGTGTGTTTGGTTTATGTTCTGTGTTCTAGACTGCTCCACAGAAACGTCCTGCTGTCTCAGCCATCAGCAGCAGCACGTGAGAGCCAATTCACCTGTGTTCTCACAAATGGCATTATGACCTTTTGTCATTTATGTAAGATGAGAGAAAAATTAAATCTCTTTCCCTCCAAAAAAAAAGTCACCCTAAGGGAAAAGCTCAGTCTTTTAAGAAGTGTGTGTTGAGCTGTTCTTAAAGAGCAAGTTCCTAAAGAGAAGTGTGTGTTGGCTTCCAGGGCCCGTCCACCTGGTTCCGTCCCTGTGCTGTGAGGAGGCCCGCGGCCTGGGACGGGTGGCCCTCGGCTGTGCTGTGCATTCCAAGGCTGCGATGCACGACAGGTAACTTCCTTGTTTCGGTCACTGTAACTCCATGTTCCCTTGTGCAAAGACCCATTCTGTTACCTTCAGAAACCCTAAGACAGTTCTACTTGGTCTTGTAGGGCCTCTGTGAGTCAGAATTGACTGGGCGCCCCTGTAAAGACAGAGTAGAGCTGTGAGTAGCGTTTCCTCGGCTGTACTTTTGAGGGAAGCAGAGCACCACCACCTCCTTCTGAGGAGCAGCTGGTGGATTCCAACCCTCACCCTTCACAGCCTTCATTCCGCAGCCGACCAGCGCTTAACCGCTGCACCACCAAAGCTTCTTATACGTTCTACTAGTTTATCAGTTTTCATGTGGAGCTCTGAGGACGTCAATGCATGGATGACATTTGAGATTTTGGAGGAGAGATTGGCACCGTTCTTCAGGCTTCATCCTGTCCCCAGCCCCACGATGCTTCTCCTCATGTTCTCGATCCATTTCACCTCTGTCATCAGAGGCATGAAGGCAGTTAGTTATGATGCGGAAAATGTTGTAATGAAATATTTTGAATTAAGTGTAACTGTGTAATTATTTGGAAACCCTGGTGGTGTTGTAGTTAAGAGCTACGTCTGCTGACCATACGGTTGGCAGTCCAAATCTACCAGACGCTCCTTGGAAGCTCTATGGGGCAGTTCTACTCTGTCCTGTAGGGTTGCTATGAGTTGGAATCAATGCAGCAGCACTCAGTTTGTTTTTTTGATATATAATTATCAGAAATGAGTATAAAAATCAGCTTGAAAGTAAATTTAATCACTTGGCTTTATGTGTTAAGAGAAGTTTGTAACAATAGGAAGCTCTAAACTCTGACTTTAAGAATCCTATTTTAGCTAGAAGACTTAAAGCGATAGATGCCATGCTGCTTTATGGTGTTTTTCTCCTCCACATGGTATTTAAACACATCTTAAAAATGTGTTCAGGACTGCAGGTTCCGTGGGGGAGATGATGCCAGCATTCTTTGGATCCTTTTCCCGGTCCATCGGTGGTGAATTTTCTGATGCTTGGCCTCTGATGCAAAGCTCCATCTGTGGTGACAACATCTCTTTTTGTGACTCTTATCCTGAACTCACTGGAGAAGATATTTACACCCTCAGTCCAGAAAATGAAAACACAACACCTTTGGATTCAAACAATAGTCAGGATTTGGTCAGTGGAGCTGTTCCAATTCAAACTCAGTCTGAAACTGTTACAGAGACGAGTGATTTGTCAAGATGTCACAGCAGCGCCTTGACAGACCCAACCCTAACTCAGGGTACACTGGGTGAAAGTGTCCTTAACCTGGCCACTCCCAGTTCCCTCCAGGTAAGGCAGTGATTGATGGGTTTATGGGAAATCCAAGGACGTAGAACTCTGACGCCATAGGGGGTACGGGTCTGGGTTGGAAAGGAGGTCACCACCTACTCATGGTGACCCTGCCATGTGCAGCAGAAGAAAATGCCGGTGGTGCTGTGCCACCCCACAGTCAGCTGCAGGGCGCGCTGTTTAATCCAAAGGGTTTCCACTGGCTGATTCTCAGAAGGAGGTGGCTGAGCCTTCCCTCCTGGTTTGTCTCAGTCTGGGAGCTCTGCTCAACCTGGTCCACACTGTAGCAACACACAAGCCTTGCCTGAGAGACAGGTGGTCACTGTGCAGAAGGTGCACTGGTGAGGAATCGAACCTGAGTCTCCTGCGTGACGGACAAGAATTCTACCATGGAACCATCGCTGACCCCGCTTTTTAGTATACAGAAGTTAAAATGAAATAAAAACATTGCCCTCCAATCAGTCCCGACTCATAGCAGCCCTGAGGACAGCGACGAGCAGCCCTGCGTGGTTTCCGAGGCTGTCCTTTGTGTGGGCTGACTGCCACTGCTTTCTCTCCTGGAGCCACAGGAGGGTCCGAACCCCTGACCTTTCAGTGAGCAGCCGACCACTTAACTACTGTGCCACCAGGAATACAGGAGACTATACTTAAAAATAAAAATGTGGAGAGTCTTTTTATTTTCTTTCTTTTTTTAAACCAGCAGAGCTAATCTGTTTTAGTCATCTGGTACTGCTGTATGAGAAATATCAAGAATGGATGACTTTAAAGAGAATTTTTTTGGGCGGGGGTCACAGTGCGGTAGGCTAAAGCTCCAAATTCAGGGCATCAGCTCCAGGGGAAGGCTTTCTTTGCTGAATCTGGGGAGAAGTCCTTGTCATCAATCTTTCCCTGGATTGAAAGCTTTTAAGGTGCAGGGACCCTGGTCCTTTCCAAAGGAAAAAAGCATGTGCTCAGCTTCAGGCACAGTTTCTTGGTGGTATGAAGTCCCCCAATCTCTCTGCTAGCTTCTTTACATCTGAAGAGACTGCCCTCAAGACACGAAGCAATCTTGGACACTGAATCCCGGCCCAACAGAACTGCCCCCATGCACCGTCATCGACAGTACGGAAGCAGGATTTACAGCACGAAGGAACAGAATGCAATACCAGGAATCGCGGCCTAGCTACATTGCTACACAGATTTTCGGGGAAACATAATTCAATCCATGACATTGTCTAAAATGCCATAAAGGGCCAGCTGTGTGCTTCCAGTCCTCTACGTGCATCTGACTGCTCGGCACACTGCCTGCTACCTCCTTCCCTATTTGAAAGAAAGAGGTTGGGGAGGGTCTGGCCAACAACTCCTCACCTTCATTTTTCATTGTAATATTGTTGGAAAGGGTTTGAGGTCGCGCACAAAAGATACACTCATACTCCGCTGGTCATGAGCTAACTTGACTCACACAGGGAAGAGGCCAAGTGAGATCAGCGTTACTGGTGGGCCCAGGGCCCAGTGGCCAGCAGCGTTCAGTCCCCATGTGTGGCCAGAGCAGGACAGATGTCCTACTTTCACCCTTCTGAGAGACCGTAGAGACTTTTCTCTCTCCCTGCTGGGAACAGATATGCAGGTGGGGCTGGCCGGTTGCTGTATGGTTCCCATACATGACAAGAGACAAAAGAGGTTGCTGTATGCCCAGAGGGAGGACTTCTCAGATAAGAAGGAACTAGGAGAGAGACAGAGACAGACTCAGTTCTCAACCGTCATTTCAAAGAATGTTCTGGACCCAAGGCCTGAATTTGGCCTGGGTGGGAAACATAGAGGCAGCCCATTCCCCAGCAGATATTCTCGGTCCTAATCATTAAATGCATGTCACTAGCAATCAAGTGAACTCGAGTTTGCTCTCCTAAAGCTCTGTCTCCTTCCTCCCTCCTTTGCTATTGCTCTGGATCTCTCCACTTTGACTGATGGATCCATTTGGTTGGCCATTGATTTGTGGTTGGATCCGGGCATAAGAACCGTCCAGAGAGAAGGGTTTCAAATCAGAGTCAGGGGAGGAGGTGAGTTTGCAGGGAGGGGGCTTCTCTGTCATGTGCAAGGCTGGCAGCATACAAGCCTTAAGGGAAACCTGAGTACCACCTGCTTTCTCCTCTGGGTAAAGATGTGGCCTTCGCTGCACCAGGGGGTCCATTGTGTCAGTGTTTCCTTACATGGTTAGTCTTAGTTCTTTTGGAAGAACAGTATCGGCCTTGATTCTGCCAGTCACTTCAGCAAAGACGCTCCCAGGTCCCCTGAGGCCCTTCCCGGCACAGTGCTGCTGGTCCCGGTGCCCCTTTCAGCCCCAAATCCAGGGCCTTGGATGCCACAAAGAGTCTGAAACAGATTATGTGTGATCCTGTGTCCTTGACTAGTTAAATTAGAAGCTAATCTGAATTTAAGTTATAAATACAGATACGTCCTTTTTAGATTAAGATGTCAGTTATTTATTGATCTAAGTACACAGGTTTTTTTGTTTGTTTTAGCTATTATAAGAGAATGGTAAGTAGAATATACAGGAAATTCTGTAAAGGAGACCTACCACCCATCTCTGTTGGTTTGTCACACTGGGCTGTCTTGCATGTTGCTATGATACCAGAAGCTCTGCCACTGGTATTTCCAATACGAGCAGGACCATCCATGGTGAAGAGCTTTCAGCAGAGCTTCCAGACTAAGAGAGACTAGGAAAAAAGGCCTGGTGGTCTCCTTCCAAAACTCAACCAATGAAAACCTGATGGGTCGTAACCGAATAGTGTCAGATACAGTGCTGGAAGATGAGTCGGAAGGCGCTCAGAATGCATGGCCTGTAACAGTGGCTCGGACACACCAAGGCTTGTGAAGACAGCACAGGACCAGATGGAGTTTCGTTCTGTTGTACTTGGGATCACCGTGAGTTCAAAGAGCCAACTCACCAGCTACTAACAACAACAAATAGAGGAGACTTTTTGTTGGATTTGTTCTCAAAATTGGGAGCAAGAGAGAGAAGTGAAGGAAGGAACAAAGAACACATTAGTTTAAAAGACAAAGCATGTGCCACTGAATTCGTCTTGTGGCATGACACCTGGGAGAGCCAGCACATGACAGGACTGACAGCCTTGTTTTTCCTGGTCTTTCCAGTTTTCTGCCTTTGACATGATGCACTATTACCAGTTTTCTGTCACTCTCTGTTAAGAATGCCACCTCATAAACCCACTGCTGTCGAGTTGATTCAGAGTCACAGTGGTACTATAGGACAGAGTCGAACTACCCCATAGAGTTCCCAAGGAGTACCGGGTGGATTCAAACTGCTGATCTTTTGGTTAGCATCCATAGTACTTAACCATTATACATACCACCAGGGTTTCCTCCTACCTTATAAACACCAGGAAGTGTTTCTGATCAGTTTTCTATAACTGGAAAAGAAACCAAAGCATTTTTTAATGATCTACATGTTTTTCAAATTATGTGCATATAATGTTCAAACAAAAATATGAGTAAAATTCCCTTTTCCTTCTACTTCTTGGAACTGTTTCCAGTTGTCACATCTGTCCTTCCTCACACTGAGTTGTGATAGCAAGGATTTTCTGATTCCACCCACATCTCACAGGTTTGGGCTTTCAGAGACGTATTAAATGGAAGTAATTGTTGTAGTGAAAAATATTTACGTTTTCCTTCTTTGCCAGGTTTCCACTTTCCCCAGTTCCCGGCTTCCACAGGTTTTACTGTAGCTGGGAAAGGTGGTTTGCTGATCTGGCTCTTTTGAGCCATTCTGTGAGTTTTGAAACTTTAGATGGCTTCAAGATAGTAAGAAAATACTTAAGAATGAGTTTTATGGAGCATAAAGCCACAAGAATGGGCTGTGCCTCACAAAACTTAGAGCAGAGACCACTCAGCAGCTGAGAGTAGCATACAGGTCCTGTACCACAGTGGACAGTCACCCAGCAGGAGGGGACGACTGCTAGCCCCTCAAGAACCAGTGGAGTGGAACTAGGTGCCGTGCTGGCTGCTCTGAAGTAAAAGTCTAAGGATTCTGGTAGTTAAGTCTGAGTCCTGTTCTCCTCACATAGATGCCAGAGTTTCTTCTGTCAAGTCACTAGCAAGAGATTTGGGTGGTAAGCCTGCTGGAGCTGCCTTTGTGCACCGCTGCTGTGTCCTTCTCCACGTATATGTTTAGGGGACAGATCCTAGGATTCGGGACCACCAGCTGCCTAACGACACTTTTCAAACTACTGTCAGGAAATAGCTTAATTTTGTAGCCCACTCCATGTCTGTCACATCTTCAGACTAAAGAGTGAAACATTTGATGCCAAGGTCTATCAGTGCCAGTTCATCCTCTGCTTTTCTCTAGGTTGATGATGGGGTGGGATTTACAAACACTATTATCACAGCTAGATGAGTGTTAAACTTCAGAAACACATTTGGTGTATAAGCTTGATACATAATGAACTTTCTAAACATAGTGGTCAAGGTAGCTATCATGGTCCAGATAAAGATACTTTTTAGCTATCATGATTCAGATAAAGGTACTTTCAGTTCAAATTATTATGAAAAGAAAGTTATAACTATGCATGAGTCTGATGAACAAATGGTACATTCAGATTTCACAATATGATTTTTTAATGAAAGACTTTTATCAACTTTTTGAGTTCTGTTATCTCATAACCATTAGATGATTCAAGTAAGTCTAAATAGGACATTCTGAATTCCTGAAAGGAATTGTTAAGATTTAAACTTGTTTTAGTACAGAAGGGCAGCTATAGCCGTAACCGTATTTTTATCTTTATTTGGTGTGAGGCTGGGATTTCTAACACATGATGTGTTTGTTTCTGAAAATTCTGTTTCACACTCATTGTCTTGTGAGTGGTTTATGATCAGACAGGCTCAGATGGCTCAGAATAAAGCAAGTGTGAGAACCTTTCTTTTGTCTGTAGGGCTTGTTACCAGACTTTCCCTCCTACATGGCTCCTTAAAAAGGAGCAAAATTTGCTGAGATATTTGGGAAAATGAGTCAGCCTGTTTACTTAAAAGGAAAGCACTTTTTTTTTAAAACCAGTGTCAACATGAAAAAATGGAAAGAACATTACAGAAGCATTTAAGAAGAACTGGGTTCTAGTTTCTTCATCAATTAAAAAGTCTCCTTCTGACTTACCTGCAAAATGAAGATATTTACCTATCACAATACTCATAGGCAGTAAAAACCACAATATTCATTGATAGTAATAACTCCATTCACCCTAATGTCACTGAATCAACATATCTGATGAAACTCCAGAGTGCTCCTTAGAAGCCAGGATGGTGAGACTGTCGCACATACTTTGCATATGTTATCAGAAGGGGTCAGTGTCTGGAGAAGGACATCATGCTTGGTAAAGCAGTCAGGAAAACAGGGGGATGCCCTCAGTGAGGTGAACGGACCCTGTGGTTGCCACATTGGGCTCAAGCATGACAAACATGAGGGTGGTGCAGGACCGGCAGTGTCTCGTTCTGTTGTGGTAGGGTTGTCACGAGCTGGAACCAACGCAGCGGCACCTAACAACAACAGTCTCATACTATCAGCAGTACTGCAGAAGGTTTTATTTCTAGGTAGTCTCCTTAAACCTAGGAAAAAATTTTTTTTAATAAACTAAGTTTTATATGTTAGCAATGCCAAATTGGTGGTAGGTTAATGAAGATTTACAGCATAAGCCTATTAAGGTTTGACTCACTCACAGTCATGTGTAGTTAGCTGATGGCTCATCACTTTCCATGGTGAGATCTGTGCACTTTGTGATAGGGACAAGTATAACGGCTATACTTCCGCAGAGGGCATTTACCTCTATGAAGAGGGTGAATATTGCAGTCAGATCATCATAAAAGGAATCTCGTTCCCAGACTATTTCTAAACCTTTCCCCCTTGTCTGGTGGAAGTTTTAAATTCAGAGACTACCTTGGAAGTTAAAGAATGGCATTATGCATTGATCTTTTCTTTTCCTTCAGAAAAGGGACTGAAGAGTCCTCAAATCTTTCCCTGCAGATGCTTTAAAGAAGCACAACACATTATAAGCTTTGTGTGACACTTCCCATGAGTTTGAAAATTTACAAAATAACTGCTCATACACTTTTAAGTTGCACTGGCACTATTTGCAAATATTGGGAGGCCTGGTATCACAGTGGAAACCCTGGTGGTGTAGTGGGTTAAGTGCTCCATCTGCTAACCCAAAGCTTGGCCATTCAAGTCCACCAGGGGCTCCTGGGAAACTCAGTGGGGCAGTTCTACTCTGACCTCTAAGGTCGCTGTGTGTCAGGCCCAACTCAGCAGCAGTGGGTTTGGGTAGCGCAGTGGGTTTGGGTAGCACAGTGGTTAAGTGCTCAGCTGTTAACCAAAAGGTTGTGTGTTTGAACCCACTCAGCCGCTACTTGGGAGAAAAGACCCGCTGACCCGCTTCCACAAAGACGGTTGTTGACAGGTGCCGTTGGGTCGGTGCAGACCCGCAGTAGCCCTACACAGAGCAGAACCAAACGCGGCCTGGTCCCGCAGCGTCCTCACGGTCACTGCTCTGTGGGAGTGTTGCTGCAGCCACGGTGCCAGCTTAGAGACCCTGGGGCAGTGCTGCTCTGCCCTGTAGGTTCACTGTGAATTGAAATCAATGCAACAGCAGTGGGTTTTGTAAGCTGTGATGAAAAGTTTCATTTCACCCTCAGCATACTGGGTGCCTGGAGATTTGAACACTATTGAATGAGCGTCTTGTTCACTTGTTATGAAATTTACGTATGCTACTAGTAATAGTTCTGTTTTAAGAATTCATTTTTACGATATTACCAGGTTTAATTTGTGAGGTACTGTTTTAAGGCTTTCCCTCTGTTCATTTTTTAGGAAGCCTGAAGGACGTCCTTTTTTCCACAGTAGAAGTGTGTGTATGGAATCCAGAAGGCCTGCCCCCACCAAGGCTTACGGACTGAGCAGGATCTGGACGGAAGTCTGGGCAGAACAGTCTGAACTGAACTGACAACATTTGAAGTCCTTCAACTAGTGACTTCTGAGCCAGGCCAGCTGTCAGCCAGGGCAGAGAAATGACTGCAAGCGGACTCCTGCAGCTTCTGGGCCATGAGGGTGACAGCCCAGACTGAAGGCTGCCTTTGTGGCCTGGGAGGTTACAGCTGTCTAACAAGAAACAGGCACTCACACCTACATTCCCACTGAGTCTGGTTTTATAAGACTGAAGACCCAGAGAATAACTTTTCATTGACATTTCCTTTTCAGAAATAACTTACTATTGCTGATCATCTGACTGAAAGTCAGTGTCATAGTCACTGCTGCTGTTTCAATACAGAGTGGGGTTCAAAGTGAGTGCTTCTGCTTCATGAAGGTCACTTTTTCTCATCTCAGCTGATTAGCTAAGGTGCCTGGAAGTGACTTCATACTGCCTGCCTAAATCTTGGGTTTCTGTGTTGAAAGCAATTGACCTAAACAGGAATCAGAGAACCCCTCTGTTCTGGAAACCACTTCTAAATTCAGCGTCTGGCTCACGTGCCTGCTGTTGCTGGTGGTGAAGAGGCAAAAGGAAAGAATGTGGTTGGGAAAAGGCAGCCACCCCGAGTTAAAACCACTTCGTGCACGTGACCTAGAGATGTGGATACACAGAGGGGCCTATTTATGTGAAAACCAATTGACGCAAAAGCATGTGTGACATCTGTCCCTGTGGTTGGGCTGAGAAACTCCAGGACATCTCTTTTATAGAAAAGTGGTGTTTATAAAGCTAATAATCTTTTATTTGTATTGTATCTTATATTAAGGAGTCCCTCGCTGGTCCTTGATTACTGATAATTTTAATCTACCCAAAGGCGTCTTGAAAGAATGGCCTGGCAACAGTATAACATATCAGATTCCCCTTATTACTGAAGGTGGTACTGGAGACCAAGGGACTCGTCTTCAGTGAGACTAGAACCAGAAGAAAAGGCACTGAGGCCAGCAGTCTGCAGTGGCCACAGCACCTGAAACCCAGGACAACACACTGTTACCACCACTTTGAAAACTAGCTGGCGTAATGATCGCCTATCTTAGCCTGATAACGCTGGACTTAAGAGCACAGTGCCTCTACTAAGACTGTCCCCTCCCAGCGTGGTGTTCCTGTCGAGGACTAAGAAAGATTTGGCCCAGTCCTGTCCTGGAACAGTGGCTGGCTCCTGTGCTTGTCAGCTGTATACCTTCAAGCCGAAAAACAACCTCACTGCCATGGAGACAATTCTGACTCACGGGGACTCTAGATGACAGAGTAGAACTGCCCGTAGGGTCTCCAAGGCTGCGATCGTCATGGAAGCGACCGCCGTGTATGTATTTCTGTTGTCTAAACCCTCAGAGAAGAACTTCTGCAGCAGGAGTTGTTGTCTTCCTGCATGATCCACGTGATCAGATCCGGCCTTTGTCTTTGAGCTCATTCCTGAGCCCTGTCGCCTTTGCACTTACAAAAAGAAACTGTCCTCTGAACATCAGGGTAGGAGAACACACTTAGATCTTTTGTTTGAGAATTACCCTTCCCAAATCAGTGTCTTTTACCTAACATTTCAGCTGGACATTAAATGCTTGTCTTTCCCAGGACGTTTTTAGCTTCCCACTTGTTACCCCTTGCTTTTCTGTCTTTACAAGGCACTGGTAAAACATAGTGAACCCTTTTCCATGTGACCATTTCTGTGTGTAGTTCAGCATATGTATATCTGCTAGCCTGTGCGTGGCACTTCTCATTAGTTCAGTTTCTTTATCTGAAATAAATTAGAGTGTCTCCTGGGGCCCCACTGTCTTTCATGTCAACCTATTGACAGTCATTATTTGTTGACTTTTGTAGTATAAACCACTGGCTCTTAATTCTTGATAGTCTCCAATTCCTAGGAGTATTTCCTTTAGGAAAGTCATAAGAATTTGACCCCAAGATGTCTATATGAAAACGCCAGGAGAATTTTCTTGAGTGATCTCACTGTAATCCAGCTGTGTGGGCCATTGTTTGCAGTCTCATCGTTTCTGTCATGATGGACAAAGAGTTGATGAGAGGTGGCCAGCGTTAGGTTTCTTTCTGTGCCTTGGACATATTTTCTGTGTGGAAAGCCCTGATTAACTTCATAGACAGCACTTGCTGGAAAAAGTGATGTCGACAGAATAAGGCCTCTGCCAGAAGTCCTAAAACATTGCTTTTGATCAGCAGAGAAATAGCTTAAGTCGAAAGTTGACTTTGATACCACATTTGAAAAATTTGGAGTTATTTTTATCAAGAGAAAACAGTTTTATCACTGCTTACTGTGAAAACGTACAGTAATGTTATATTCTTCACTCCTTGCAAGCACCTGACGAAGACAGAAAAACAATTTGCATTTCACATGGTTGGACTACCCTGCAGCACCAGAGAAACTGAGCTGCTGGGTGCCAGGCAGGAGATGGCCATCAGAGACTCAGAGGCTGAGGGAGGGTGAGCCTTGTGTCTCAGAGCTCTGTGGAGCTTGGCCACAACAGAGACAAGATTTAGAGAGCAGCCACATAAAGGCATGGGTTTTCTAATCTTTGTGTATATGGAATATATTTTTTAAACACAGACTTTCCTACTTTAAATAATGTGTGAGTGTTAATAATAGTTAGATTGAACACTATTGTCCGTGCTAGTTTAAAAAAGAATTAGAAAAAGAAAAGGAAAGTCTCCATTGCTTTAACGTAGTTGGCGTGAATCATTTTAGATTTCTCCATGGCTATTTTGCATACTGGAATTTTTTGAACTGTAAATTATCATTTTCTTATATAAATAGTTTTATAATACTTTTTTTTAATTTGTGAATAAAATTGCCGCCTGGTATTCTTATTAATGTGTCCAGTGAGAAAATGATTGATAATGTTGCATAATTGGGCTACAGATAAGGTTCCCCCTTTTTGACAATAGTCCAGTGTAAGGGTCTTACAAAGTTCTGATCTTCAGACATAGCTCTCTCTGGCCCCTTCTAGCTTAGGGGGGTAGTTTGAAGTCTTTACTAAACCCAAATCAAAGCAGAGGCCATCAGGTTGATTCTGACTTGTGACGATCCCTGAGTGTTAAAGTAGAGCAATGCTCCATAGAACGTTTTCCAGCTGTCGATTACCAGGCCTTTGTTCCACAGTGCCTCTGTGTGGTTTCAAATTGCCAGCCATTCAGTTAGTAGCTGAGTGCAAATCATTTACTCCACCTAGGGAGCTCAGAATTTCTAATAGGAGATATGAATCCTCGCGCCATCATAAATCAGTGACATGATGGTTAAACACTTGACATGGTTTGAACCCATCAGCCACTCTTTGGGAGAAAGACCTGGCAGTCAGCTTCTGAAAGGCTGTGCAACCTTGGAAACTCTGTGGGGCAGTTCTGTTCTGTCCTATAGGGTAGCTGTGAGTCAGAACTGACTGCACAGCAACAGGTTTGATTTTCAGCTTCCTATTCATTACTAACACTATTATTAAGGGATCCTTTTACTACTGAGAATTGATTGTTTTGAATTTGTCACATTTTAACTTGTGAAGGTATTATCTGGGGTTTTTTTTTTGTTTTTTTTTTTTTTTTTTAACAAACCCGATGCACAGTAAGTTATGTGGACATTGTGATACTATATGATGGTCTGAGAATGTCCCCAAAATCTTCTATGGTATCTAACGAATTTCACTAAAACCTGGTATGTGATCACAAAGCCAGAAAACCCACTGCGGTCAAGTCAATTCTGACTCATAGCGACCCTGTAGGAAAGAGTAGAATTGTACGACAGCCCCACAGAGTGTCCAAGGAGTGCCTAGTAGGTTTGAACTGCTGACCTTTTGATCAGCAGCCATAGCACATAATCTCACAGTAACATCAGTTATATTGCATTTCAGCCAAAGGAAGGCCACAAGTTTTCTGTAACAGGGACTGGGCAGGCCAGGATCAGGCCACTTTATAACCTGCCCGTGGCATGTGAATTAGTGTGATTTATGGCTGCATTCAAATTAGTTCCTCTTCAAAAGACTCCAATTTTAAAACTTACCAGAAAAATTACTTCCTTGGAATCATGGGTGGTCCTCTAAAGCAAGTTTCAATTATTTGTCTTTAAAGACAGAGGACTTACTTTCTTTTCTTCTTTTAAACTTTTAATGATATTAACGATTCCCACTTCAGACAGAAATAGATGTATGTGACAGATTTTGTCAGGGATTGAGTTTAGCCAGCAAAGCTATGCAGAGAGACTTTCCTTACCTTGGTTGATTATTTACAGTAAATAGATGATCTACAAAACACTCCATGGGCAGTCTTTCTCTAGCAGGTTGGGGTAGCAGGCTGCCACACACGGTGCCCAGTCTCACCACCTCGATGTATCATGACTTGTTTCCTTTGAACTTGTAAATGTGAGCCAATTCCTCTCACAAGACTCCTTCCAAAAAGGTGACCATTTCTTATGTCAGTTCTTAATTTATTCATTCATCACACATTTATATAGTCATAGAGTATTCAGATGTTCCTGGGTGGTACAAACGGGTAACATGCTTGGTGGCTAAACTGAAAAGCTGACAGTTCCGATCCACCCAGAGAAATCTCAGAAGAAAGGCCTGGTAATCAGCAAGTAGTTCTCAACTCAGGACAAGGCTCCATTCTGTCAACTCCATCGTAAGTCAGTTCTGACATAAACTGAATAACTTTTTTCCTTTTTTAAGTTTTCATTATTATTGCCTCTTATTATTGGTATCTTGACTCGTCGGCACTTGGCTTGGCTGGCTTGTTAATCCAGTCTTTGAACAACTGTGAAGGAACATCTGAAAATGATGACGTCAGCACATTACACACTGCAACACTGCACATAGTACACATTACTAATGGTAAGATGTACTGAAAAAACAAAAAAACAGCAGGCGGTCGTAAATGCAGTTCATCGTAACTCGAGTACAGGTAAGTCGGGGACTACCTGTTCTTCTGAGAAATCAGCCATTGGAAACCTTGTGGCGCACAGTTTGACACTGACACACATGAAATTTCCATAAGTCGGGCTCATAACTAGTTTATTTACTTCAAATAAAATGCTAAGACTGTAACAGATATTAAGAAATATGAGAAAGACAAAACTAAGCATTGTAAAATAGGGTCTTATCTATAAAGCGCACCCTCTCCTGGGCGCAGAGAAGCAGTGACTTTCCGGGGAAAGCCAGAAGAGAGCAGAGAAGCTGGGAGATACTTGTGCCAAGTCGTGTAGGCTCACTGGGAGCTCACCAGGCACGAAGGGGGGAAGAAGGGTGCCAGCGCATGAGAAGGGCCAGCGGGGTCCGGGAACGGAATGATGTGGGGCAAGGGCGGGTGCTGGCGCGTGAGGAGCGGCGACAACGTTGCTGAGGGCTTTGTTCCAGCTCATCAAAGTCTCTCAGTCCTGCCAACTAGTTTGAACTTGATCTCGTAGGGAATTTATGTGCTTTTAAGCAAAAGAATGATGTGGAATAGTCTTTCAGGAGTTTGGGAGGTACAACAGCAGGAGAATTAGACTTCTCTCCAGAAGCAGAACAGCACCAGCATTTGGAGAGGAACTGGCTGGTGCCTGGGGCAGAAGCAGACCCTGAGCCCAAGGTGGCTCTTTTGGCACTTGGGTCACCGCCTTGCTTGGTTCAGGTCTTATTTCGGGTGGCCACGGCTGAACTGCAAATACATGTTCAGAACTTGACAGCGTCACCTGCTAACATCCGAGTGCTATTCCACCAGAGTCCTCGACAAGACTTAACTCGGGGATGACAGGCCCGTCCCACACGCTGGCACTGCCCTTCCTGAGCCATGCGTCACGAATCAGTCAGCCGTTTCTGCTGAGCTCGGCGCTCCAACTCCTGATCCTGCTCAACCCAGAGCTCCTGGCAACCCCTGTCAACGGGTTGAGTTGGCAACTTGGGATATTTGTCAATTCATTTCCAGGTCTTAGCTAACGATCTTCACCTGAGAGCCAAAGTCTTGTTTGGTAAAAAGTTTTTCAACCGGATACCCTAGTCTTAGGAATGCTGCCACTTCCTCTTTGCTCTCCGCATGGTGGAGCATCTCAGTAGCCTCCGCACAGGAAGTCTGAGGGCAAAGATGCTGGCCTCTGCTTTGGGAGGGTCGAAGCATTTATGTAGCCTGAGCCTGTCGTCTTTTATCTGCTTCCTGTCTTGTGTAGGGTGGGCTCCCCAGGAGTCCTCCTCTTCCGCGGTTGCAGTAGGTACTGTGTCTGCGCCCCAGCACACCAGCTCTATCATAGTTAGAGAAAAGCTATGGTCATATCCGAGATTTCTTTGGATAGTTGCACCATAGCTCTTGGAAGCTCTATGGGACAGTTCTACTCTGTCCCCAAGGGTCACTGTGAGTTGGAATCAACTCAACAGCAGTGGGTTTGGCTTGGTTTGTGCACCGAGAGGCAAGTAGGTTAACAAGTGGGCAAGCTAAAGGTGGAGCCTGAGGTGAGGGAGGCGGTGGATGCCTAGTGAGCCCAAGAGCTCTGCCCACTCTCAGAATCCTATATCACCTTTGGAAACCTCACCCTCCTTGCTCTCCTAGGGCCTGGAGCTCAGGACCAGAGAGTTATTCTTTCTATTGAAAGAAAATGTTAGCACTAATGTAGCCAAAACCCGGTGTTAGATCTTGAGAAACACAAATACTAAAAACCAAAGGATCCACAGTGTTTCTTCAAGTGTGAGATTCAGAAAGCAAGATTTATGGGGTAAGAGTAGAATTAGAATTGACAGTCATGGGAAGGAAGTTGTTCCTCTTCCTTCAGTTATTGCTTTCTCCTTCATATCTGCCACCATTTTCTGAAGACCCCTGAAATCTTGGTCCTCGGCTTTCTAGTCCTAGCAGACTCAGAGGAGTTAACCTTCCCAATTTGTTCAACAAACATTGAGTAGATTCTCAGAGCAGTACACAAAGTAACAAAAAAGTAGTAAAGGTAACCCAGGATTTTGTCAAAATCAGAGACGTGTTACTGCCTCCAGAAGTCTCAAATTCGTTAAATCCACATGGGAAAAATTTGGGTCTGGCTGTGAGCCTGATATCCAAGGCAGGATGTCCACAGATGCACTTTCCTGAAATAGGAGTTTGGTGACGGAGATATCGGAAGACCATGTCCTAGCTGAGGTCCCTTTGGAGGAAGTCATCCGAGTTTATAAAGCAAGGTCAGTTACTCATAACTTCTTGGATTCTATGTCACTCTTTGACTACATCACAGATAGCATGTTGGGAACTAGAACAATAAAAAATAAAACCTCAAGACATCAATGGCCACAATGCTGGCAACGGAAGTGAAATGTTCTCTGTAAGGAAGTCCAATAGACTTATTACAGGGCTCAAGAATTTCTTAAAAGCCCAAGTCCCATAACCCAGAAGTAGTCGGCATGTCAGTCTCATGTCTTTCTTCAATCACTGTTCCCTCTGAAGTCCTTCTCCTTCCTGCCGTCTCATAATTCCGACTGAGGCCTCAGCTCTCCACTGTGCTGTGTAGACGTTGCTCCTGGCCGGAGGTGAGACTCTCCAGTAAGGCGGGTACGGCTTCGGTTGTCTTTGATGCGATGACTACACACTAGCACAGCGAGGGTAGGGAAGGAATACTGTGTGTCTGTGACGGCCACCATGCTTCCTTTGAGGTGAGTATTTGCATTAAAACACTATGGTCATTCGTCATCAAGCATGCAAAACAGCCCATTGCAGGATTTCAGTCTGCTGAGGGCTGCACCGACCTTTTAATTAGTGTCTCTTTTTGGCAGTCCAGAAAATGACAATCGCTTGACTGTAAAGAAAATGACGTATGGAAAGAGCCTGAGGTCTCCCAGTGACACAGAGACAGAATCAAAGGGAGAGTGTCTGTCTGCCTTGTGCAGTTCCAAGCAGCATCATATTCTTAAGTCCAGTAGAAACTTGTTCCCTAAGGCCCAGAGTCCGTGCAAGCATAACTTCTTCTACCTTTCCAAACAGCCAACCCCACCTACCTAAACAAATAAATCACATCAGGGGAAATTTTCCTTATAAAAATATCTTCTGAACTATGGTCCTAGTAATGATATCATCAAGACTTCTCGTCTCATTCTAAAGGCCCAACTTTCAAAAGCAAGCCACTTCAGCTGTCAATCTCTACACACCTCAACAAATGACAGAATTTGTTAATGTGGACCAGAAGCCTGAATTTCTGACAATGTACCATACCATCCATCTGCAGCAAAGACCTGCAAGATTAAGTAATACAGATGCAAACATCAGTCTCGAAACTCAAGCATCAAATGAAGGGGTAAAGAACCAGACCAATCGCTAAATGGAAGAAGAAACTGAAGGGAAACAGAGAATGAGGAGAGACATGAAGTGGAAGTTTTCTGCCAACTCATACAGTACAATGTCACTATCTTGACAAACAGCCAACAACAGCTCTGGACAGACAGTATGGGAAGGCAACTTCACAGAGCTCCTAGCAGGAGACAGAGCATCCGGCAACCAGAGAAACACTTTTTCCTACCCTTCACCCTTCTGCCCTGTATTGCACCTCTACCGTTTCCTGCCAGGCCATGGCACACTGCCTTGGCTGGAGAGCCACTGTCCTGCTGCCAGCCCAGGTCTGGCCCATCCTCACCTACTGGCTCCTGTGTGCCACTTCTTTCTCTTTCTCCCTCCCATCTAGTCATACATGCTACCTCTATTGTTTCCTTCCGGGCTACATTACTCCACTGCAGGTGGCAAGCCACCAAACTGCCACCACTGCAGGTCCCACCCGCCCCCACCCACCAGATCCCATTGTGCCATTTTCCCCTTTTGTTTTACCCTCTGACCTTTCCCCATGCTCCACTTCTACCCCTCGTGGCCAGACCGGGCTAGGCTGCACCGCCGCGGGCAGAGAGCCGCTGCCCAGCTCTGCCCTGACTTCACACCGTAGCTCCTGCTGCACGACCGACCGTCGTTTCTGCTTTCTCCCTCCCACCTACCCAGGTACACCCCCTCCCTTCCTGTCAGCTCTCTGGTCTTCGCTGTCCCCACTCACCAGCCATTTTTAATTATTTTTATATTGGTTTTCTCTCTCTTCCTTCTTTTTCTTTCTCCCTCCCACCTAGCCTAGTACATCACCTCCAATCCCTTCCCACTGGCCCACAAGTCTATCACACCTCAATTCACTGGTCCCCACTCCAGGACCGTTTTTTCCCCTCTTCCTTCTTTTTTCCTTTCTTGCATTTTTTCCCCTCCTACTTAGCCCACGTGTCATACCTCCCACATCCCGCTGACACCCACCCTGCCACCATGGACAGAGTGCCACTAGCGCACCAGCCTGCCACCACCTGCCAGCCTCTACCACGTCACCATTTATATTATTTATCTCTGTTATTGTTTATATAATTTATTATTGTCTATTTTTCTTTCTACCTCCAAACTTCTACCTCCATCACTTCTCTCCTACTTGCTGCCAGCCCCTGTTGGTCTCTGCCCCACCCACTGACAATCTTTTTTCTATTATTCCTCCCCCATTCCTACCTAGCACCATGTACCACTCTCCCTTCCTGGTCTCTGCCGTGTCACCATAGCTAGATTATCCCTGGCACCCAAGTTCACTATTGTACCAGCTCCACACTGCCCCTCCCTGCCAATCAACCAGCTGCTGAATTGTGAAAAAACAGCCCCATCTCATACCCACACCTTGTGGTAAGGGGCTGTAAGTACTCCCAACCACTAGAACAAGAGGCAGACAGTGCCCACCCAGTCTTCCCTCAGCCGCCTTGCCAAAACAGTAGACAGTGAGGCAGGCTCAGCTCGCCTGCTGCTGCTCTACCCACCAGACGAGGTGGTGAGCGCTATCTTGCCCTCAGAATAGGAAGCAGCAAAGCACACCTGGGCCACCTATCAAAAAAGGACAAGATAAATGAATAGTCAGTAAAGTAAGAATACCTTAATGTCTCTGAGACAGCTGCAGTATCAAATCATATAAAAACCAAGACAAGGTAGCTCCAGAAAGTGACCAAAATAATCAGATGACCTTCCAGTAAAGAAAATGCAGGGGAACTGCCTGATACACAATTCAGAAGACTACTGGTCAGGACTCTCCAAGAGGTTAGGGAAGCGATCAAAGAAAACACAAAGAAAACTGGAAAAAATAGACTGTCATGGAAAACACAGGAAAAAAAGAGAAAACATAGCCAAAATTGTGGAAAATATAGACAAGCAATAGAAGAAATTAAGAAAAATAATACAAGAATAAAATACCAAAATAAACAAATAATTAGAAATCACACAATAACAGCAACTAGAAATCTAAAAGATAGACAACAAGGTTTCAGAAATGGGAACTCAACGGAAAGTTTTAGGAGTAAATTTGAAATGATGGAAAACAGGATGAGCACTATTGAAGGCAACACATGATTCCACTTTGAGGAAAAAACGGACAAAAGAATGATGAAAAATGAAGAAAATCTAATTACATGGGACACAGTCAAGAGCAAAATTTGCATGTAATTGGAACTCTATAATAATGGAAGACACGGAGAAGATTACTAAAGATTTGCTGGCAGAAAGTACCCCAAATATCATGAAAAGGCAAAACTGACCACCCAATAAGTTTAATGTATCTCATTAAGGAGAGAATGCCAAAAGAAAATCACCAAGACATATAATCACACTTATCAAAACCAAAGGCAAAGAAAGAACCAGAGAGCACCTAAAGTCAAATGAAAAGTAATTTACAAAGGGGAAGCTATAAAAGACTAAGCTACGATCACTCTGCAGAAACTATGCAGGCACGAGGGCAATGGTGTTGTTGTTATGAGGTGCTGCCTAGTCAGTTCTGACTCATAGCAATCCTATGCACAACAGAATGAAATGCTGCCAGGTCTTGCACCATGCCCACAATCGTTTTTATGCTTAAACTCATTGTTGTAGCCGTTGTCTCAATCCATCTTATCAAGCGTCCTTCTTTTCTTTGCTGACCTTCTTCTCTACCAAGCATGATGTCTTTCTCCAGGGACTGATCCTTCCTGTCATAGCCAAAGTATGTAAGATGCAGTCTTGCCATCTTTGCTTCCAAGGAGCAGTCTGGTTGTACTTCTTCCAGAACAGATCTGTTAGTTCTTTTGGTGGTCCATGGTACATTCAACATTCTTCTCCAGCACGAGAATTCAAAGGCATCAATTCTTCTTCTGTCTTCTTTGTTCAATTGAAAATACCATGGCTTGGGTCAGGTGTACTTCAGTCTTCAAGATGACATCTTGACTTTTCAATACTTTAAAGAGATCCTTTGCAGCAGATTTTCCCAACGCAATGTATCTTTTGATTTCTTGACTGCTGCTTCCATGGGTATTGATTGTGGACCCAAGTAAAATGAAATCATTGACAACCTCAACCCTTTCTCCATTTATGACAATGTTGCTTACTGGTCCAGTTCTATTTTTGTTTTCTTCCATACTGAAGGCTGTGGTACCTGATCTTCATCAGTGTTTCAATGCTGAAACAAGTAAGTAAGGTGGTGTCATCTGCACAACCCAGGTTGTTAATGAGTCATGTTCTAATCTTGATGCCTTGTTCTTCTTCATATAATCCAACTTCTCAGATTATTTGCTCAACATACAGATTGAAAAGGTATGGTGAAAGGATACAACTCTGATGGACACCTTTCCTGACTTTAAACCATGCAGTATCCACTGTTTGCAGAGCTGCCTTTCGATCTGTATACAGATTCCTTAAGAGCACAACGAAGTTTTCTCTAATTCCTATTCTCTGCAAAAAGACATTACTGTTTTATATATAAAATCTTGAAAGAAAGAAAACTGCCAACCAAGAATCATATACTCTAGAAAGCTCTCACATATAATGGCAAAATTAGGACATATCCAGATAAACAGAAATTATGAAAATTCATTAAAACCCAAACAAACTTAAAGGAAATATTAAAGGCAGTCCTTCAGTTAGAAAACCAGCAACATCAAACAATTACCAAAGTCAATGACACAGGACAGCATCAGCTGGATACCAGTGTAAGGAAAGAACTCTCAGTAGTTAAACAAAATGAAAAGACTTAAAACAGGGAAACAGAGACATCAATCTGTAAACGAAAACAATTTCAAAACAATAAAAGGGTGAATAAGTGTTGGCGGTACAGAACTCTCAAGTAGAGAGGAGGTCAAGGCAATATCAGGTAATAAAAGATTTGTTCAAACTTAGGAAAATTAGGGTAAATGTCAAGGCAGTTACAAAGAAAGTTAAACAACTTACTCATCAAAATAAACAAGAAGAAAAATACAAAGTCTCAGTGAACACAAAATCTATAATAAAGAAAGAAAATCCACAAACAAAAAGAAGTTAGCCCAAGAAGGTGAGAGGAACAAAGAAAATGCCAGCATTATAAACACACATACACACAAATATGAATGTAATAAGCTCACCCATATTTATAGTCACACTGAATGTAAAACATTCGAACGCACCTATGAAGAGTTTCAGGATGGCAAAATGGATACAACAGTGCTACCCACCAGTACGCTGTCCACAAGAGACACACCTTAAACACAAAGACGTAAATATATTAAAATTCAAAGGATGGAAAATTTGTACCAAACAACAACCAAAAAGAGGGCAAGAGAAGCAACACCTGTCATAAGCCAAAAAACCACTGTCGTCAAGTTGATTCTGACTCATAACGACCCTATAAGTCAGAGTACAACTGCCCCCATAGAGTTTCCAAGGAAAGCCTGGTAGATTTGACCTGCTGACCTTTTGATTAGCAGATGTAGCACTTAACCACTGAGCCACCAGGGTTTCCATACAGTCGCAAAAGACAAAAAATTGCTATAATATAAAGATTAAAGGGACAATCCTTTAAGAAGACATAATCTTAACAAAATATCTATACACAACAGGCTTGAAAATACATAAAATGAACTCTAACAGCACTGAAAAGCAAGATAGTTACACAACAGAAGGACACTTAAACAGAACACTCTCAGTAAATGAATATCTAGAAAGACACTAAACAAAAATACAAAATGCTAAAGGCCAAAAGCAACCAAACTGACCTCACAGACATGAAGAACACTCCACCCAACAGCAGCAAAGCATTTTACACTCTCTTCCAAATACACATGTAACATTCTAGATATTAGACCACATTTTAGGCTATAAAGCAACCCTCGATAAGATTCAAAACACAGAAGTAATACAAAGCATTCTCTGATCATGATACCGGAAAAGTAGAAATCAATAATAGGAAGAGTAAATTAAAAAAATCAGCTACATGGGAACTGAGTAACATGTTGCTCAAAAACAACCAGGTAATACAGGTATCAAAGAGGGAGTGAAAATAAAAAGGCCTAGAATTAAATGAGGATGATACCAAAAACAAACAAACAAAAATCCTACTGGAAATAATAGATTCAGTACAAAGCAAGATATAAGATAAACATACAAAAATCAGTTGTGTTTCTGTAAAGTAACAAAGAAAATTTTAAAAGGCAATCAACCAGGAAAATAATGCCCCTAAAAAGATAAAATGTTTAGGAACAAATCTGACCAGGAACTTTAAAGACCTATACAAAGAAAGTACAAAACGCTATTGCAAGAAGCCTTCATAGATATAAGAATGCCCCATGCTCACGAAAATGTCAGTTCTACCCCAAAGTGATCTACAGATACAATGCAGTCTTAATCCGAATACCAACTACCTTCTCTAATGAGATGGAGAAACTAATCACCGACTTCACATGGAATAGAAGGTACCCATGATAAGCAAAGCATTACTGAAAAGAAAGAACAAAGTAGGAGGCCTCACAACACCAACAACCTGGTACTGTTACAACAACAGACTCATACAGACCCATGGAACAGAATCAAGAACCCATATGTAAATATTTCCACCTACATGGTCAGTAGGTGGACAAAGCTTATCAATCAAATGAGAAAAAGGTTGTCTTTTGAACACATTGTGCTTTCAACACTGAATGTCCATTTGTAAAAAAGTGAAACAGGGCCCACACCTCATGCAATATACAAAATAATAAATTGAAATGGATCAAAAGATCTAAATATAAAACCTACAATGATTAAGACCGTGGAAGAACAAATAGGGACAACACTAGGGATACTAATCCATGGCATAACCGTAACTAACAAAGCACAAATACCAGCAAATAAACTGGTTAACTGTGTTCTCCTAAAAATTAAACACTCACGCTCATCAAAAGACTTCCCCCCAAAAGAGTAAAAAGAGAATATACAGACTGGGGAAAAAAAATGGCTGCAACGTATCTAACAAAGATCTAAAATCTGTACAACACTTCAATAACAAAAAGACAATCCATGTTTAAAAAATGGGCAAAGGATATGAACAGACATTTCACCAAAGAATACATTCAGGCAGCTAAGAAGCTCGTAAGTGAATGCTCACAATCATTAGCAGTTAGATAAATGCAAATCAAAACTACAGTGAGATACCATCTCACTCTCCACATTATGGGCACTAATCAAAAAGCCGGAAAATAATAAATGTTGGAGAGGTTGTGAGGAGACTGGAATTCTTATGCACTGCTGGTGGGAATGTAAAATGGTACAATCATTACCGAAAATGATAAGGCACCTCCTTAAAAAGCTACAAATAGAAAATGACCCAGCAACCCTACTCCTAGGAATATATCCTAAAGAGATAAGAGCCATCACATAGACATATGCGCAGCTTGGTTACTGCTGCATTACTCACAATAGCAAAAAGATGGACACAAGCTAAGTGTAGATCAACAGATGAACAGATAAACTAACAAGTCATGATACACACACACAGTGGAATACTAGGCAGCGATAAATAACGCTGATGAATCCACAAAACGTCACACAACATGGATGAATCTAGAAGTGCTATGCTGAGTGAAAGTAGGCCAATCACAAAAGAATAAATATTATGTGAGGCCATTATTATAAAACCCAGGAAAGGGTTTATACACAGAAAAAAATAATCTTTAATGGCTACATGGGGCAGACGAGGTGAGGAGGAAAATTTCTGCCTAGGTAACAGTCAAGTGTTAACTTCGGTGAAGGGAAAGACAGCGCACAATACCGGGGTACTCAGCACAACTTCAGCCAGACAAAGTCAGAAGCTTCGGAGACACATCTGAGCACCCTGAGGGACCAAAGAGCTGAGGCTGGGGACTGGGCACCACAGTGTGGGGGAACATCTAGGTTAACTAGCATAAACTCTATTCATAAAATGTTCTACATCCTACTTCAGTGAGTAGCATCTGGCGTCTTAAAAGCCTGTGAAGGGCCATCTTAGATACACCCATTTGTCCCATCCTGTCCAGATCAAAGGACAAATGAGAGAATCCAAAACACAAGGAAAAGAATAGTCCAGTAACAGATGCCATGGACCACAGCCTCACCGGCCCGAGCCCCGAGGAGCTAGCCGGCGCCTGGCTGCTGCTCTGACGGCTCTGCTAGGGATCACAGCAGGGGATCCTGAACAGAACAGGAGAAAAATGAACCAGGAAATTCACATTCACACACACAAAACAAGACCAGACTTACTGGTCTGACAGACACTGGAGAAATCTCAGTGCTGTGCCCCCCAGACACCCTGCTAAACTCAGAACTGAAGCCACTCCTGAAGCCCACCTGTCAGACAGAGATTCAAAAACAAAAACAAAAAAAAATCCAGTGCCATAGAATGGATGCTGACTCATAGTGACCCCGTAGGGCAGAGTAGAACTGCCCTATAGAGTTTCCAAGGAGTGCCTGTCGGATTTGAACCGGTGACCTCCTGGTTAGCAGCCATAGCACTTAACCAGTACGCCACCAGTGTTTCCAGCCAAAGATTAGCAGACCTATAAAATGATACCAGTGAGGTTAAGTGCTTCTTAGCTGAATCAAGTATAAAGAACACACGGGCAACATCTGCCCCAAAACAAAGATAAGAAGGAAGGAAGGGAAAGGGAAACTGAATGAGCGGACATGGAGGAACCAGACTAGAAAGGAAACGGGAGAGTGTAGGCATATTTCAGGAACCGCAACTACTGTCACAAAACAATTTGTGTACACATTTCGGAGTGAAGCAAATAACAGAAACAGACCTTATGGATCACAGCAGAACACTGACTCGCTGATTTTGGACACTTCATCAGGAGAGGTCCGTCACTGGAGCAGGACATCATGTGTGACGGAGGAGAAGGCCGATGTGGCCAAGGGAGACCCTCAGGGAGCTGGAGTAACACAAGAGCTGCCGGCAGGGACTTGAACACGCCGGTGTTCATGATGAGGATGATGGAGGACCACGCACTACCTTTTTTTGTGGGTTGGAATCAGCTGGACGGCAGCTATCTATCTCTATGTAAATTTTCTTTAAACCTTTTGTGTAGTCCATAATAATTTTTCTAAAGCTTCCACTGTTAGCCCTGTATTTTGGCAATTGTTTTATTGCTTCATAATTGATAGCACGCATGCCTTTCTCCCTACTAGGCCCCTTAGGTTGCCTCCTCATGCAATTGCCTATTTTGCCAAAAATGCTTTGTTGGCATATTTCTTACCTAGAAGAGTGATTGGCACATGGTAGGTATTCGATACAGAGTTACTTTATGAATGAATGATTCTCAGGCACCTCGATGCCTCAAGGGTTCTTAGAATAAATTGCACACCCTTTACCCTGGCCTACAAGGCCCGGGTGGACTCAATCCCTACCTACCTCTCCCGTCTCATCTTATCCAGTTCTCCCCCTGGCTCCATCCAGCCATGATGACTCCTTCTTTTCCTATTCTATTTATTTACATTTATTCTTTCTTCTTATCTTGATGATTGCCTTCTTCTCGTCCAATCACCAGCATTGTCAAATTCACTTTCTTTTCAGTGTTCAACATTTGTTGTTTGCTACTGTCTAGTCAGTTCTGACTTATGACAATCACACAGACAACAGAATTATGTTCCTGCCTCTGTCTCACAACCACAGCACATTTGATCCACCTTGGAGGCTACTGAGCCAGGCAGCCTGTCTTACCAAAGGTCTCCCTCCCCGTCACCAGCCCTCTACTCCACCAAATACCGTTCTCCTCCGGTGACTGATCCCTTCTGATGACAGGTCCAAAAAAAGTCATCAGTGTTTTATTGTGATTCATGAACTTTTCACTGATTGATTCAATTCTGAGAAGTAGATCATCAGGTCTTTCTTCCCAGTCTGTCTTAGTCTGCAAATTCTGCCAAAACCTGTCCACCATGGGTGACTCTACTGGTATTTGAAATACGTAGCTTCCAACATCACAGCAACACATAAGCCACCACAGCGCAAGAAACTGGCAGATGGATAGTGACAGCCTTTGCTAATGTTTATATATTTATATGACATCTTCCTTCCTAATGTAATAATTAAGTTCTAAAGGGACTTGTCTATCTTATCCATCATTAAATCCCAAGAGAGTGAACAATTACCTGGCTTGCAATAGACCCACCCGGAAACCCAGGGCTGTCGAGTTGACTCTGACTCATAGTGATCCTATAGGACAGAGTAGAACTGCTCCATAGGGTTTCCAAGAAATACCGGGCAGATCTGAACTGTTGACGTTCTGGTTATCAGACGTAGCACTTAACCGCTACACCAGATGCTTAGTAAATACCTGTTGAGTAAATGACTAAGTGAGGTGGGACATCAGGGTAATTTATGGAGTTGTTGGTTTGGTGTGGCTTTCCCCTGACCCCTCTCATATTTATTTCTGACTTCCACTTGCATTTTCAGAGATTTTTCCAGCACTGACTAGAACACATGTGGTGTGCTCTGTGTATGGATGTCATACTAATCGCCCATGTTCTTGGGGCTGTTTTCTAGGAGAGGGAATGGGTTTACACAGAGCCAATATATGAGGACTGGCAATTAAGTCCACAAACTTAATTGTTCTAAGTGCTACATAACTCACTGCTGAATATCACTATGGTCATCTTCAAAGTGCTCCCCTTGGGAAGCTATGCAACAATACCAGTGCCTAGTCCACGCTTCAAAGCAATTTTGGAACTCTTTCTGGAATGGCCATTGCTCATGGTGGCAAGGTGGCAAGTTCACGAACTTAACTGGATAGTTGTCTGTGAGGGAGCTTTTAGGCAGTGAACAAATAATTATATTAGAATACCCTCTCTATTCACTTGATCTGGTCCCAAATGACTTTTTTTTTTACCCAAAGATAAAGGAAATATTGAAAGGAAAACATTTGGATGACATTCAGGACATCAAGGGCAATATGATGACAGCTCTGATAGGAATTCCAGAAAAAGAGTTCCAAACTTGTTTTGAAGGGTGGACTAGGTGGTGGCATTGGTGCATATCTTCCCAAGGGGAGTACTTGGAAGGTGACTGTAGTGATATGTCGCAATGAGGTATGCAGCACTTTTTCTAGGATGAGTTCGCAAACTTAATGGCAGTCATCATAATGTAGGGTTCTAGCTCAGGTTCTGCAGCCAGACGAACATGACTCCTCCCTCTAACACCTAATAGCTGGGGGGCTCTGTCTCTTTACCCGTGATGTCCCTCCGTCCTCAAGTGGAGACAATAACTGCACCTGCCTCAGAGTAAGTTTGAAGATTCTTGAGAGATTGAGCGTCTTGGGAATTCAATGCACAAAATCCTATGGGTAATGTTCAAAATTTTTCTGTTACTATGAGATTACTAAAACCTGTGGAAGCTGGAATCTTGTAAGGTGGAAATCTGTCAGAGAAGGAAAACAAGTATTTTCCACTGATAGCGAGCAATGCAAAAGTGGTAAGACTACCTACCAAAGATGGAATTGCAAGACCTGGAAAAACAAAGTAGTTTTGTCAAATTACAGCTCTTGTAAGGTTTAAATGATCTGTTTTCCTGGTCTCCAGTGACTGCAGTCAGGAAGGGAGGCAATGGCTTGATGACAGTGGACACTAAGAGTCAAGAAATGAGGTTTTAGTCTGAGTGCCACCACCCACCAGCTGAGCGAACATGGGCACATTTCTTTACTTTTTTAGGACTTGTGCTTCTCAGTCTGTAAGATAAAGTAATCAGGTCTCATAAGCTCTTTCCAGCTCTTGTATTCTGCAAATTGCAGCTAAGGTTAAAGGGACTCTAGGGTTGTCCCCGGGGTACACTGCAGAATCACTGCACTTTTCCTCTCTCCCCATCCAGCTCACCTTCCACAGAGGCCACAGTCTGCCTGTCCCCTTCTAGGTCTTATTCCAGAAAAGTGGCAACAACTGGCTGTGATTTCCCCTTTCCCCATATCACCATCTCTGGAGGCTGTTGGCACAGAAATACTCCACCACCACCGCTGCTACCACCAGCACAACCACCCTCGTCACCGCCGTCACCATCATCACCACTACCACCACAATGACCAACACTGCTACCACAACAACTGTCATCACCTGCACCACTGCCTCCATCACCACCATGCCACCACAACCACCACAATTACCACCATCACCACTACCATCACTGTCACCACCACCACCGCCAAAATCACCATTATCACCACCACTACCTTCACCAGCACCAGCACCTCCACCACCACCACCACCGCCATCATCACCACCAGCATCACCAACACCACCAGCATCACCATCACCAGCATCACTCTCATCGCCACCACCTTCAGTTGCAGTTGACCCCTACTCACAGTGACTCTGTGTGTGTCAGAGCAGAACTGCTCCATGTGTTTTCAATGGCTGATTTTTCAGACATAGGTTGTCAGGACTTGCTTCCAAGGCACCTCTGGGTAGACTTAAACCTCCAACCTTTCGGTCAGCATGTTAGCCATTGGCACACCACCTAGAGATTCCAGAAATACTCCAGGCTTTTACAAAAAGTTTGCAAGCAACAGAATGCTAGGGCTGACAAGGTTTCTGGGAATTACCTAGTCCCTTACTGTTCTCTCAAAAATGTAGTCTATTGTCTAAATCAGGACTCCTGAGGACCCAATCCAACACAGAGAATGGAAACCTCAGAGTGGGAGCCCCTAAATCTGCTTGTGAAACAAGTTCCTTGAGTGATTTTGGTAAAGCTCAAGTATGATGACTACTTAGTCAATCCTCTTGTTTTACAGATGGGAAGACTGAGGCCATGCAGCCAGTCAGATAGGGAACAGTGCCAGCCTCCCAGCCAGTGCTTTTTAAGCCACTGGTGAAAGACACCTTTTCCCTACACCTTGCCAAAGTGATGGGGTCCTTCTTCTGTGTTGCTCATTGACACTTGGCGTCTGCTCTAGGCCAAAGCTTAGCTAACTTGTGGCTGCAGCAGCTGCTATTAAGATGCTGCTGCAGAAGACTCATTGACCTCAGAGGCAGGGAGCTGAGAGTGAAGCCTTAAACCTTAGCAGGGAAAAAAAAGAACAGCTACTTCTAACTGCACTGACTCCATTTCCCATCAAAGGAGCCTGCTGAAACTCAGAAAGGTGAGCGCACAGCTGGGCGTGTTGAGTAGGCTTGGCTCTGCTCTGTGTCCGCACTACACCTACCTTCCAGCTCCCCAGAAAGGCTCAGGCTGTTACACAGCAGTGTCTCCATGGTGGGGGTGATTGACCACTGGGTGTTGTTAGCTGCCAAGGCATTGTCCCTGACTCATGGTGACCCCAGGCACAACAGAGAGAAAGGCTGCTTGGTCCGATGCCACCTCCATAATCAGGAGGATTGGTCCACTCGGGGTCCATAAAGTTTTCCTAGGCTGATTCCTGGATGGAGATTGCCAGGCTTTTCTTCCTGGTCCACCTTAGTCTGGCAGCTTTACTAAAACCTGTTCAGCATCACAGAACACACCAGCCACCACTGACAGATGGTAGTAGCTGTGCAGGGAGTCAATGTCCAGTAGCGGAACCCAGGTCTCCCGCATGAAACATGAAAATCCTACGACTGAACCATCACTGTCCCCACTGGCCGCTTAGGATGAGAGTCAAGAATAGTGTGGCTCCCTGATGCTCATGTTAGCTCTGTATTTTCGTCCCAAGACAGCTTCCATCCAGCCCAGGGTTAGCTCAACTGAGCGGGCGTTTACCAAGGACACACAGAGCACGTTCAGGCTACTCTGAATCTGAAATTCATGTAGCCTCTCTGAATCTCTTAAAACCCAGTAGAACCCATCCCTAGGCCTCCTTTGGGATGGGTTAGTCACAAGGGGGCTCTGAGAGGACCTAGGTTCACAGGAAAACTCAGAGCAGGCAGTGGAGGCCAGCCTATGCTATGGCCACTGGGACCTCCTTTGAGCTCAACAGGAACCATAGTGACTCCGTCCAGTACAGCCTTTACCCAACCATGCTCCCACCTGTGACCCCACTTACTTCCGTTTAAGTCAGCCTTAGTGATCTCTGGGAGGTGCTAGGAGTTAAACACAAAACTATGAGCCGAAATGTCATCAGTTGGAACCCACATCCAGAGGCACTTTAGAAGAAAGACCTGGAAAACTGCTTCCAAAACTCCACAGCCTTGAAAAGCCTGTGGTACACAGGTCTCTGCACATACAAGATTGTCATGAGCTGGATCAACTTGAAGGCAACTGGTTTGGATTTGTTTTTAGGTTAGTTCTTACATTATTACAACCATTTGCTATCATGGTGACCCAACTCGTAGCAACCCCACGTCAATCACAGTAGAATTGTACTCTAAAGAGTTTTCAGTGGCCGACTTTTTGGAAGACCACCCAGCCTTTCTTCTGAGGCACTTCTGTTGTTGTCACAGTGAGACGCAGTCAAGCTGGTTCTGGCTCATAGCAACCTTATGAACAACAGAACAAAACACTGCCTGGCCCTGCACCATGCCCACAACTGTTTTAATGCTTCAGCCCATTGTTGCAACCACTGTGCCAATCCATCTTGCAGAGGCTCTTCCTTTTTTGGTGACTCCCTACTTCACCAAGCATGATGTCCTTCTCCAGGGACTGATCCTTCCTGACAACATGTTCAAAGCATGTAACATGCAGTCTCACCATCTTTGCTTCCAGGGAGCACTCTGGTTGTACTTCTTCCAGCACAGATCTTTTTTTTTGGTGGTCCATGGTATGCATATTCAATATTCTTCTCCAGCACCACAACTGAAAGGCATCAGTTCTTCTTCTGCCTTCCTGATTCATTGTCCGGCTCTCACACGCAATGGGTATAATTGAAAATACCATGGCTTGGGTCAGGTGCACCTTAGTCTTCAAGGTGATATCTTTACTTCTCAACATTTTAAAGAGGTCTTTTGCAGCAGATTTGCCCAGTGCATTGCATCTTTTGATTTCTTGGGCATTAATTTTGGAATGAAGTAAAATTAAATCCTTGACAACCTCAAATCATTTCTTCATTTATCATGATGTTACTTACTGGTCCAGTTGTAATGATTTTTGTGTTCTTGATCTTGAAGGGCAGCCCATACTGAAGGCTGTGGTCTTTGATCTTCACCAGTGTTTCAAATCTTCTTCACTTTCAGCAAGCAAGGTTGTGTCATCTGCATAACACAAGTTGTTAATGAGCCTTCCTCCAATCCTGATGCCTTGTTATCCTTCATGTAGTCCAGTTTCTCAGATTATTTGCTCAGCATGCAGATTGAAAAGGTGTGGTGAAATAACCCAACCCTGACACATGCCTTTCATGACTTTAAACCATGCAGTGTCCCCTCATTCTGTTCACGTGACTGCCTCATGATCTGTGTACAGATTCCTCACAAGCACAATTAAGTGCTCTGGAACTCACATTCTCCACAATGTTATCCATAATTTATCATGATCCACACAGTCAAATCCTTTGCATAGTCAATGAAACACAGGTGAACATCTTTCTGGTATCGTCTGCTTTAAGCCAAGATCCATCTGACATCAACAATGATATCCCTGGTTCCACATCCTCTTCTGAATCCGGATTGAATTTCTAGCAGTTCCTTGTTGATATACTGTTGTAGTTGTCTATGAACAACCTTGAGCAAAATCTTACTTGCATGTGATATTAATGATATTGTTTGATAATTTCCACATTCAGTTAGATCATCTTTCTTGGGGATAGACATAAATATGAATTTCTTCCAGCTGGCACTTCTGTGTGGACTCAAACATCTAACCTTCCAGCTAGCAGCTGGACACATTAACCACTTATACCATCCAAGACTCTAAGCTAGCCCTAACTCACCCCTAATTACTAAAAAGCAGGCTGCTTCTCTGTTATCTTCACAGTTGCTTATTTATAGACGTGATTGACCTGTTTGATCCACGCTACTGACCCCGTTAGTGTGCGGTGGCTCTGCTATGCTCTGAAGACATGGAGCTGAATAAAGGGCAAGCTCGATTTCTGTGAGTCCTGTGCAAGAGTCCAGCTGGTAAACTCGTGATCAATGAAGAGCTCATGGAGAGGCGGCATGGACTCACAGCAGTGTGAGAGCTGGACTCAGAGTCGGGCTCAGACACAGTCTTGGTTCCTCACTTGATGCAAGTGGCCTTCAACAAGTTGTTTCACTTTTGTGAGTCCCTAACAACTCCTGTGCAAGGCAATGGCAAATGCAACTACCCTGAAGAATGTCGTAAGAAACAGGGATAAACATGCAAAGTACTGCCACTGAGCAGATGTCCAACAGGAGACAGATGTTATTATTATTTTTACCTTTATTACCAGTTTAATAAGGTGCAAAAGAGTCAGCAAGGAAACTAGAAGGAGTCAAATCTGCCTATTGGTCCAGGGCTATGAGGTTTGGGGAGTAATTCTAGAATCTTCCAAGAGTATATGGAGGGTGGGAGAAATCATATGACCAGGCTGTGTTTTGGGGGACCAGCCTCATTTTTCCTAGGGAAATACACCTAGAAATAAAGTAAGGGAAGAGGGGAGACAGGGATGTTTCATTCCCATACCTGTGGTAGTTTTCTAGATGGGGGTAAGAGACCCCAACAACACTGTAAGCAACTCCTCTGGCCAGGATGGAGCCGAAAGACCCACCAGGCTCTGGGGGCTATGACTTTCCGCCCTAATGCATTAGTGCAGGTGGAGGTTTGTGAGGTGAGCCTTCCCAGAGGCAACCTCCCAGGATCTGGCTTTCAGGAAGAAATAGAAGCAATGAAAGGAAGAGTTGCTGATGCCAGATCAACAGGTTGGAGGAAGTAGCAAGGACTTTACTTCAGAAGAAACAGCAGAGGTTAGAGCAGGCAGGAAACATGTAGGACTGCCTAACCTGAGCCCCCACAGCATCTTGTGTTTGCCACGATGCACAGGTCCCACGGGAAGCGGATCTCCTAGGTATCACTATGGGCTAAAGCTATCTACTCTCACTTAAAGAAAGAAAACTGCCTTGAGAAAACTAATTATTAGGAAATGCCCAGAGACCCAAGGTACTTGTCTTACCTCAAGCCAGGGATCTGTTCATGCAAGCACAGTACAGAAGTTGATGACAGTGACACAGAAGGCTCCAAGGAAAGAGTCAAGGGAAAAGAGGCCAGACAGGACAATCTAAGAAAGACAAAATTCTCACAAGAAGATATTAGCCACCGAGAGTAAGAATTAGCAAACATAAAGAAGGTAGGATTTGATCTCCAAGAAATGTGCTATGATAGAACCACAGTCTGGCAGAGGACATAGAATAAATCTCTTTAAAGAAAATTGATTCTGATGTTGTTGGAATATGCACAGCAAAACAGACACCAATTCAACAGTTTCTGCGTGTCCCATTTAGTGACACTGATGACATTCTTTGAGTTGTGTAACCATTTTCATCCTCCTTTTCAGAATTGTCCCTCCCCTAATAACGTAAGTTTCCTATCTAATCTTTGAGTTGCTGTTGTCACTTTGATCCAATATAAGCAGTTATTTAAAAAGCATTATAGAACAAGTCTTACTAAGCTGTTAAAACTGTAAGAGAAAAAATTAAAAATTATGAGAGAAAATGATAAGCAGATTTAGAAAGCAAAGAAACAGAACTCTAAAAGTTAAAAATACAATAATTAAAATTTAAAACTCTACAGATGGTTACAAAGAAGAAGAGAGACATTGAGAAGATACTTAGTGGACTAGAAACTGGATCCAAGAAAATGGAAAGCATTATGTGATGGTTAAGATTATGAGTCAAATTGGCTGGGCCATGATTCTCAGTGTTTATGTGTGTTCACTCACATGACAGGATCTGTTGCGAGTAGCCAGTCAGTTGAAAAGGAGTTTCCTTGGGCGTGCGTCCTGCATCATGTATAAGTGGCTATTCTGATTTTTGCCTGCTCTGAATACTGCAGCTTCCTCCTATTCATCTGACCTCTGGTTTTTGGGATTTGAGATAGCAGCTTATCTGCTGATCTTGGGATTCATTGATTGTCACAGCCTGTGAACAAGAGCTCTGGTCTCTCACATGCAATTCTGGTTCATCAGCCCTTGCGACTGTGTGAATCAGGAGAAGCCTCTATCCTGATCCACGTTTGGGATGTTCCAGCCTCTACAATCATGGGATCTGTTTCTTTGATATAAATCTCTCTGTACCCTGGTGGTGTAGTGGCACAGTGCTATGGCTGCTAACCAAAAGGGCAGCAATTCAGATCCACAAAGCACTCCTTAGAAACTCTATCAGTTAGTTCTACTCTGGTCTACAGAGTTACTATGAGTTGGAATCAACTCAATGGTACCTAACAACAACAACATAAATACATTTATATGCTTTGACAGTTTTGCTTCTTTAGAGAACCCAGCCTAAGAGAGGATGTACAATAAACAGTAGGAAGAGTAGAATGTGGAAGTTTAACATACGTCTGGTAGGAGCTTCAGAAAGAAAGAACATAGATGATGAGAGAAAGAAAATATTCACAGAAGATTTTCCAGATGAATTACGAGTGGCACAAATAGTCAAGGAGCTCACAGCTCACCGAAAGGCTAGAGATTTGAGTCCACTCAGAGGTGTCTCGAAAGAAAGGCCTAGTGATACACCTGCAAACACCAGCCATGGGAAGCCCTACAGAGCACAATTCTACTGTGACGTATGTGGGGCTGTCATGAGTCTGAGCCACCTTGAAGGCAACTGGTTACACTGTTTTCTGCATGGTTGCTGTTTATTAAGAGGTACTTAGGAGGGAAGAAGTTCCCTGGTGATGCAGTGGTTAAGCTAACCAAAGTGGTTGCTGACTGAAAGGTTGGTGGTCATCTCCTTAGGAGAAAGATGTGGCAGTCTGCTTTTGTAAAAGAGTACAGCCTTGAAAACCCTATGGGGCAGTTCTAATCTGTCCCATAGGGTCTCTGTGAGTTAGAATCAACTTGGCTGCAGCTCATTTGCCTTGGTGCTATAGGATTAATGATTAAGGGATGGATGACTTTAGGGAGTGGAAACAGGCATTGGGTTTTTGAACACCTTTCCCACAAAGCTGACTTTCCATATTGTCACATATTCATAGTCTTAAGTTTTCAATCATAAGTTAATACTCATAACTCAATACTTAAAACTAAGCTTCATGGTTATAGCTCCAAGTACATGAGAATGATGAGACGCCATGGTTCAAACAACAAAATTAATCAAATGAAGTACAGTGCAAAGGAATTGATAGGTGAAATGATTAGTAATTACCATGCATTATATTTAAAAGCTTAGGGCACATGGCTTGTGAATGGTGCCTTCAGCTATTACAGCAACCAGTAACTCCACTCTAGAAGGTGATAGAGTCTCCTTAAGTAGAATCAGCATCAGCTGGAGGAATCGGAGATCTACAAAGACGGGCTCTCCAGTGAAGTCTGTTCATCGCCCCAGGAAGCAGCCAATGCACACACAGCTTCTGGGCACAAATGACTGTAAACCAGTTGTTGTTGAATCAATTCTGACTCACAGCCATGTGTGTCAGAATAGACCTGTGCTATGTAGATCTCAGTGGCTGAGTTTCCAGAAGTAGATGACCAAGTCTTTCTTCCAAGGAGCCTCCATGTGGGCTCAAACTACCAACCTTTTGCTTAGCAGCAAGCACATTAACTGCGTTATTTGATCAAAGTCCCCAGTGTGGTACAGCATGGCACCCCTGTTGGGAAGTTGCCAAGCAGGGCATTTTGGGGAGTGCCAAGACATTAGCCCTCAAGTGAAGGCAGGGGTAGACAGGGAACATGGCCGTCTCTCCACAGAGACAGGCTCAGGACTCCCTGAGATGCCTCGTACATGGGAAGAGCAGGCCATGCCTTCTTGGAAAGACTTTTCTAATGCCTCTAAGGAAAGAACAGCATTTTCATTTGTTTGTTTGGCCTGTTGTTCATTTACGTGTTATTGCAGCAGGATAACACAGGTAGGGAGAAAAACGGCACCCAACACTTGCAGTAGGGCCTAGCTGGATCTCCGCATCCCCACCACGGCCGGTAGTACTCCCAGCCTGCGGGGACCCGGACTCAGTCCTCCTACCTGCAGAAGGCAGTGGACTAGGGGGCTATTGCCTTTGCTTAAGAAACCACCTGAAGAGCCTACCAAGGCCTTCTGGTGACTCGTCATTCCAAATGCCCAACGCAAGTCCATAAAACACCCCAGGGAGACAGCTGCCCTGGGCCCTGGGGAAGCTATTACAGTCAGCATGGTGCTTTCCTTTCAGCAGGTAGGCTGCGGCGATTAATCTGATACCAGTCTTCTTAGCGTGAAGTGGAGATGGGAAGAATCCCTCCTTTGTTGTGGCTTCTCCTGGCCTCGGCTCACATTCCTATGAAGTCCCTCCAAGCAACAGTCCCTGTGTGTTAAATTAATCCTTCCTCTCCCCTACGTGGCGACTGAAGCTTAGATTACTACCTGCAGCACATTCCATCTCAGACACGGCTTCATTTCTCTCATCCAAACAAAGGCGTCTCAGAGAAGGCCGCGTGTGCACTCTGGAGCCTAAAGAGGAGAGGAGGTGGTAGGGTGCTGGCCTGTGCCCGCCTAACAAAGCCCCACAGTGGTGCTTTGTGTTTAGCACCCAACACTGACAAGCCAGAAGGCCACTGCTATTTGGACAATGTCCTTGGATAAGGAAGTCTGGTTCTGTGGGCATCCCACAGGGCCTGTGCTCTGCAGGCCCTCCCAGCTTGCTTTAATGCTCTGCCGCATCCTCTTGACTCTTAGTGGTTTTTAACAAGGGGCTCCACATTTTCAATTTGAGTTGGTGCCACAAGCTCTGTGGATCTTCCTGGCTGCCTGGGATGCAGGGCTTTGTGGGATAGGGCCATTGGGCTGATTGGTCAGCAGGGCTGCGGATTTTCCTCAGGGTATGAAGAGTAAGGTTAAAGGGACAACAAGGTCAGGGTAAGTGTGTGTCTCCTAGAGTGGCTTGTCCACTTACTGCGGAGCCAATTCCAACTCACAGAAACCCCTTGTGTATTAAAATAGAACTGTACTTTAGAGGGTTTCCAATGACTGGGTTTTTGGAAATAGATTGCCAGGCCTTTCTTCTAAGATGCCTCTCAGTGGTCTCTAATCTCCAACCTTTCAGTTACCAGGCAAATGAGTTAATGATTTCGCCATCTACAGACTCTATGATGGCTCTCACAATTGATTTACTCAAGAAAAATCTGAAGGGAGCAGACAGTCCACTATCATGTGCTAAAAAAAAATTCTATCCTCCTTTCTGCCTTTTCTTCTCCCTTATATCAACTTTGCCTGTGTTCTCATTCCAAAATGCCCCTTATGCTCTCGGGGACCCATCCACATGAGCTGAGTGGTCCCCTAGCCCCATTTCAGGGAACAAGAAATGATCCTATCCGCTCTAGTATCAATGTTTTTAAAGCATCTCAAAGCACTGTAACTTGAAAATGAAGTGAAGCTCTGCTTTGGAGTCTCTACATTACCTCATGGAGAAAACCAAACGCTTCCAAGAAGCACCCTGGAGCAGCTTGAAGAAGGCTGGGGAAACTCAACGGCACTTGGCTCGCTGGCTGGCTGGGGAAACTTGAGAGATAAGAACCCCTTTCCTTCATTAGGCTGTGAGGACTGAGGTTCAGGTTATCTGGGGAAAGTCTAACTGGTTAACTCGACTTTATCTGACAGGGGGGTTATTATTACCTCACCTTTTGGAGAAGACTGGGCTTGGTCTTTACTTACTGGACTTTGCAAACAAGGCATCTGGATAACCAGAGTGGAGTGGGGTGTGAGAGAGGCAGCAGCATTAGAAGAGAGATGTGGAAACTGAGGAAGCCTTCAGGGGCTGGACAAAGGACCACCAAAACTCTGCCTCCTTCTCAGGCTTTACAGTACCTTGCTTCCCTCTTGCTTAAACATAAAAAAGGCAAGGCAAGTTGCACATTAGGGAAAAGAGACGATTTTAAAAAATCCACCCAGTTCTATGAAAGTTTCTATGAGCCTTAGGCTTTCTTTTGCTGTAGGGGGGAGGGGTCACCTTTGCCAATTTAGTCCCGTAAAATAATTTCCATCTGGAAAGGACTTTACACATAATTGTGTCCTAGATATAAGAATTTGGGATGATTTTGTAATCACCTTATCATCACCATATATCATCAATGTCTTTTTAACAAGTGGTCACTCAGCACTTCATCTAGCCCAGGCACTACGTTCCCTACTTTTCCTACAACAACCATCAAAGATGCAGGACCCCAAGGCCTGTGATCACTGACCCTCAGTAGTGTAGGGTTTCAGTTCACACTGTCCACTTTTTGAGGTCCTCCTGCAATTACTGACCTCTGAGATGGCAGACTCAGAAGATGCTAGATCAAAGTAGGACACGTGAGCCAAGCTGCGGGGCCCAGGTAGACAATTTTCAAGTTGCGGATGAGCTGTGCAGACCAATCAAGGTTCAGGGACCATGAGTGCCTGTTATAAACCTAATGAGGCTCATTTCAGCTTCAATTACATTATCCTAAACTGAAAGAATTCTGAAAGTATCGAGCTCAGTGGCTTGCATAGAACAGAAGGAAGGCATATTATTGAGAACGCTGTGCAAAGGGCTAGAATCAAAGCCAGAACTCAGCACAAATATCCACAAAGGCTGGACCTGAGCCTTTCTGGATAGAACAATCTCTGTTTTATTTTGAAAGATGATGCACAAAGAGGGTCCCCGTCCTCCCAGAAAGCCTTCTTTGGTCCCCACTCCATGCTTCAGGATTAATTATTGGTCTTTGTCCTTGGTATATAATACTACCTTACCCACAAGAAGAACAGTTAGGCTGTTCGTCTACTTGCCAGTTAAATAGTCCCAGTTTTTTTGTGCTTCCACCCTGGAGCTGGCCTCTGCATCCTCCGCAGCTTCTGTGCTGGGTCCGGTGGGCAGAACCTTGAGTCCCTGATACGCAGTGCTGCACAAGGCATGAGGAGAAGGCAGAATGCCACTGGCCCGCAGCAAAGATAATTCTCTTTGACATCACCTCCCAGTTAAGAAGACTGAGGTTGGCAGCTGCCTGTTCACTGAAATTCAATAAGCCTTCCACTCAAGGATGAGGCTGGGGTAAGAATGTCAAGAGGAGTGATAATTAAGGGCAGTAAATAAAAGGAGAGCCAATGTGGAAAAAATGCAAGCTATTACACTCAGGAGGGCAAGAATCCCAAACATAGTTATTAATGGCAAGGAGATAAAGCATTTGGAAAATACAGACACTGAAAGAGACTTCAAGGGAACAGGAAGGGACCAACAAATTATATGTGAGCTTGCAATGCGATCTAGCAGAAAGAAACACGCACAACACGGATCATTCTGCATTGCATAGCAGAGGCATCCAGTCACAGGCCAAGGAAGCCAAAGGTCCCTTGGGAGCCGTGGGAGGCCACATCCAGGACCCACAGACATTGGATACATGTAGATGAAATGGGGAGAATTTGAAAGGAAGCAACCACAAGGGCAAGGCGGAGGTTGCTTGGTTTCAGAGAAGAATCAGCAAGTGTGGATGAGTGGGGAGTGAGATGAGACAGGTCCAAGCATTGAGCAGTCAGGGCAGACCTGCTGAGAGAGGTGGGCGACTGAATCGGTAAAGGCAAGAATGTCACTGCTGCCGGTACAGGTACACCAGTTAGTCACGTGACCAGTGCACCACAGGACTCTTGTATAGCAACCAGTACATGGGAAGTCCAGAACAGCACTATGAGCGGTGACGGCTGCTAGGCACCACACCCTCTGGGAAAACCCCAGGGCCCTGGGTACACCCAGTGTGAAAGAGTCCTTCCAGACCATCATTGCTTTGAGGGCAAGGACTCAGTTCTCAAGGACTGCATGGCTGCTCCCACCTTTGCTTATCAAGACCTTGGTTTTTTTAGAGGTTTCATGAGGTCAGGGCTCACTAGAGAAACAACCAGTGAGGTTATCCATCTATCTACCTATCTACCTCTGTTTATCTAACATCTCTCTATTATCCATCTATGTATCTTCCTATCTCTCATCTAGGAACTCTAGTGGCCCAGTGGCTAAGGCTCTTGTCAGCTAACCAAAAGGTTGGCAGTTGGAACCCCTCAGCTACCTCCATAAGATAAAGACGTGGCAGTCTGCTTCCATAAAGATTATAGTATTGGAACCGTATGGGACAGTTCTACTCTGCCCTATAGGGTTGCTAGGAGTCAGAGTCAACGGAATGGCAGTGGGTTTTTTTGTTTGTTTGGTTTGTTTTGTTTTATTATTTTATTGTGCTTTGACTAAAAGTTTGCAATTTATGTCAATTTGTCATACAAAAACTTACACATGTACTGGTATGTAACTCTAGCTGCTTTCTTCACACTGTGACAACACACTTCTCCTTTCCACCCTGTACTTCCCATGTCCATTCAGTTAGCTCCTGTCCCCCTCCACCTTCTCATCTCACCTCTGGACAGGAGCTGTTCCATTAGCCTTAAGTTTTACTTAAGCCAAGGAGCACACTCTTCACCACGATCATTTTATGTCTAATATTCCAGTCCAATCTTTGTCTCAAGAGTTAGCTTCAGAAATGGTCTCAGTTCTGAGCTCACAAAGAGTTGGAGCCCATATCTTCTACAGCCCCTCCAGCCTGTCAGACCAGCAAGTTTGGTCTTTTTCATAGAGTTTGAGTTCTACACACCCATTTTTGTCTTGCTATGTCAGGGACAGTATGTTGTATTCTCTGTCAGGGCAGTCACTGGGGTTGGCCAGGCACTATCTAGTTCTTCTGGTCTCGGGCTGATGTAGTCCCTGGATTATGTGCTCTTTCTGTCTCTTGGGCTCATAGTTCCTTTATGTATTTGATGTTCTTCATTCTCCTCTGCTTCAGGCGCTTTGGGACCAAATGATGCTACTTACATGGCTGCTTGCTAGCTTTTAAGATTCCAGACACCCATGGGATGCAGAACATTTCCTTTGAAAACATTATTATGCCAAATGACATAGGTGTCCCCTGAAACCATGGTCCACAGAGCAATGTGTTGTTTTTCTTGATGTTTATCTGTCACCTGTCTATGAGAAGAGACTTAACTTCAAGGGATTGGTTCATGTGATTGTGGGAACTGGCAAGTTCAAAATCTATAGGTCAGGCAGCAGGTTGGAGACTTCTACAGGTTTGTGTTCCAAGATGCATAGGTCAGGCGATGAGAGAGTGCAGACAGAGAGTTCTGTTGATGATCAAGAGGCAGACCACACTGCAAGGCAACACACTTTTCAAATGATTTCTGATTACATTACACTGGATTACATTGTGGAGGGTGGTTACATCCTATTAAGTTACCCTACATTTTTATGCAGCAGCAGCTAAACTAGTGTTAGCCCCGAACCACTAGGAATCAGTCTTACCTTCACAATGGTAAAGACCATTTTCCTCTTGTTGTCCCCCAGGCCTAGTCGTTCCATAACTTCCTTCGACCACTTTTTTGTTAATATCTTCTCAGAAAGCCAAGAGAAGAGCAAAAGGCAGGAGAGACGACAAAGATGAGCAGGTGGAGCTAGTGGAAATCACCGCCGAGCTGGCCATGGGTGACCTGCAGGGCCTTGGACAGCACAGGAAGCAAGAGAAGAAACACAGGGAGGAGAAGCCCACCACACCACCACACTGTCACCCTGCCCTCAGAAGGTAGGCTGCAGTCCTTAAAGACACAGGCAAAGGAGAGGTTCTGTCCTTGGCAGCCTCCAGGAGCATCACCCAGCAGGTGACACATGGTGCCCATCATGCCAAGTGAGTCTCTTGGGCCTAGTCCTGTCTCCACCACACTGGCTGAGAGCCTTACAGACTGTATAAGGCTTACGTAATGTGAATTAGCCTTTCATTTATTCAACAAGCAGTTACTGAGCACCTGACTTGCCTTGTACACTGTGAGTGACATGAATCCCTACCATCCAGTGGAGACGTGGAAATGAGGGAGATGGAATGAACATGGTTCCCAGTGATCACACACCAACTGTGAAGTGCAGAAACTGATGTGGGAAAGGAGGCCCCAAAGCCAGGGCTGGGGCAATTCTGCAGAACAATGTGTGAGGCCTTGAATAAGGAAAAGGGTCTGGCCAGGCAAAATAGCAGGTAAGGGCACTGAGGGGCCATGGTAACTGTATCCGCAAGGTGTAAAATGAACATCGTGTCGAATGCATGATGAATGGGTTTACGCTGTCAGAATTTGAGACCATGTGACCTCTGGCAAACTGCTGTCTGCTCTGTCCTTTTCTACAAAATAAGGGTTAAAAATAGTACCTACTACCCAGGGTCATTTGGAGGATGAAGTGTTCATATAGCTAAAGTCTGGAGAAGCCTGTCTTAAACAAAGAACCAACAAAACCCACAGCCTTTGAGCTGATTCTGACTCAGGTGACTCTGTAGGACCAGAGTAGAACTGCCCTGTAGAGTTTCCAAGGAGCACCAGGCAGATTTGAACTGCCAATCTTTTCATTAGCAGACGGAGCACTCAACAACTTCGCCACCAGAGTTCAGAACAAAGAAAGTACATGTCGGACATGAGCTCTTGTTTTTATCTTGCATCCTGGGAACTTGGAGAACTTCAGCAGGCCTGGGCAGCCAGAGTGACTCAGTAGAAAGAGTGAACCCAAGAGACTCGGGGAGGAGCAGAGACACCAGGCACCCATTCTTCTGAGGGCATACAATGAAAAACTCGCTTTTTGATTTGTTATTTCACAGATAAAAATATATATATATTGCACTTTTTCATTACACTGGAAATAATTTGCCAGTGACATGACCGCAAAACTGTAATGACAACACTTGGTATTTTTATATTGCTTAATTCAAGAGCTGTAGGAAGCTGTTGCTTAAACATGTATTTACTTGTGGCTGAAAAAAAAAAAAAAGGAGTGTCAGAGTTTAATTATTTGGATCAAAATTGCCTAATGCTAGGGCAGCTGAAGGAAAAAAAAAGGAAGTTCTTCTACAAATATAAGTTCTACCAAAATAGGTCACACAGAATGGTCAAATTACTAATGACAGCAAAATAGTTGACATTTTAAAGCTGATGGAAGCCTTCATCAAAATGCGGTGCTCCGACTTGTAGTCAGTCCTCCAGGCTCTGGATGTGGGAGTTCATTGGCAAAAGGCCTGGGGGCCAGGTCAGGCCACAGACCTGCTGGATGTCGGTGTCAGAAGGACCTCAATTCCTACACTCAGGTGAAGTCTCAGCAAACCTCACGGACAAGGAAGAAGTCGTGGACTTTTTCATTAATTTGCAATAGTCTCATTCATGCTTCCTAAAATGCTATGCGTGTCTTTGAAGATAGTTTCCATTCTGTAGGTAAGGGACTGCGCTCACGCCTCTGTGGTAGGGGACTCACAAAAACCCTTTGTCTCCCGCTTTGCTCTCTTCCCGCACTTTCATGAAGGAGTGAAGAAACCCTGGGATGGCATAGTCGTTAAGAGTTACTGCTGTTAACCAAAATACGGGCTCTTCAAATCCAGCAGCTACTCCTCAGAAACTCGATGGGACACTTCTCTGTCATATAGCGTCACCATGAGTCAAAATCGACTCCATAGTAATGGATTTGGGTTTTATTGTTTGTTTGTTTTATACCCAACCGTAATCCCACTTGGAAGCAGGACTTTCTGTTAAACTAACAAAGGTATGTCAGTGTAAGTTCTGCATTAAACCTTATCACTTCTGAGTCATAAGAAGCCGTATAGACCAGCACCGGAAACAAACAGATACCAACTGGCGTTTCCATTACAGATTAGTCCAGTGCACTACTGAACAGGGTCGCATATGTTAAAATGTCTGTTCTTCACCTTTTCCTGGTAGGCTGTCCAGCCAATGGCCCTTGGGCCAACTGTCTCTCTTTCCTGCTCTCAAACCCCTGTGGGTCTCTCCTGTCTTCCAGTTAAAGCTAAGGCATGTGTGAGAGCTTCGTAAAGAAGAGGACCCACTAGGCCTCAGGCTTGAGCCATATGTTTAGGCCTGGTTTCCAGAGTGCTCCTTAAAGCACTGCCTTGGCACTTGGCTGGCTTGGTTAACCTGGCCATTGTATTTAGTACCTCAGTCTCTGTCCCAGAGACCATGAACAGAAAGGGCTGAGTCAGGGCCGCAGGCTGGCACTCCTCTGTCCACAGTGTCGTAGCTCCATCCGCACCCACCAAATGTTTCTGATCACAGGTGGTCCCTGAAGGCCCGAAACAGGTTCTCCCATCACCTCAGTGCCAATGCCGCGTATCAGGATGCCTGAAGGCACCAGGACCTTGGGTTACTGCTTCCAGGCCCACCTCTTACCCTCACTTAAGTCTCCCATGGAAAACAAACAAACAAAAGCAAACACAAAACCACTTGCCTCTGAGGCGACTCTGACGTCTGGCTGCCCCATGTGTGTCAGAGTAGACTACAGCTGATTTTTCAGAAGTAGATCACCAGGCATTGCTTTCAAGGTGCCTCAGGGTGGACACGATCCTCTAACCATTCAGTTAGCGGCTGAGTGTGTTATCTGCCAGTACTAACCAGGGACTCCCAAGGTAGCACAGCAAACTGAGAATGTGTCCTGAAATGACACAGGGAACTGATCCCATGGCTGGGAGTTTTACCATGTGGAAGCCAAACCACTAGCACTTGATGCTAGGCTCTGATTGTGATGAAGATGAATCCAACATGAGAGCTGTGTAAGGGACATGGTCCAGAGTGAGGAGAGAGGCCTCTCACCACAGGTCAACTCCCAGAGGATGCTCTGAGCCACAACAAACAAGAAGTGGGATCAGTCTACGTCAGCTCTGCTCAGCTTCAGGGGACTCTTTAGGCCTCGCCTGTGTGCCAAGTTCTATTCAGCCTTCATAAAAATTATGAGCTGCTTCATCAAGGACTACTTAGAAATTCTGGAGGTCTCTTAAAATAGTGGGGTTTGGGAAATAGCCCAGAATAGAGGAGGTATCTGAATGACCAGTTATCAGGTTGGCAATTTTCAAGGAAAATACTGTGTATCTGAAAGCCTTAGGAGTTTCTGGCTTAAGTGCTCAGCTACTAACTGGAAATCTGGAAGTTTGAATCCACCCAGGCCTGGTAATCTGCTTCTGAAAAGTCACAATGCTGAAAAACTTCTGGAACAGTTCTACTCTGCACATGTGGGGTGACCATGAGTTGGAATCAGCTGGACAGCAACTAACAGGAGCAACAAAAATGGAAAGCCTTAAAGACAGGATGAGAGTTGGAAAGGGTCTTCCTAGTACCACAGCAGCTGGAACTTAAGGAGTTAAAAAGAATGCTCGAAGGTCAGGAAACTCTACACCGTCGCCACAGCAGTGTTCCCCTGCCCACACATTCCCTGCTAACCACAACCAGGGGCAGCCAAGGTCTTGCCAGATGCCACTTGAAAGAGAGTGGTTTGCTCCCTGCTTGCTAGAACTGCAAGTTTGCAAATCAAAAGCCTTTGATAAATATTTGACAATGCAACTTCTGTTTAACCCTTCCCTACCTCTCTACTTAGGCAAAAGGCAGTGGGGCCTGGGTCTCGTCTGCACACTGCCTAGACACAGTCAGCTGGACAGTTAGCCAAAGCATCCATGCTGACAGGTAACAAAAGGCAGAAAGATGCCTCTGTCCTTGGTTTTCATGGAATTTTCCACATAAGATAATTGTCATGGATTGACTTGTGCCTCCCCCCCAAATATATGTGTTGCTTTGATTTGACTATGAGTCCCAGTATGGTGCCCTTCCTCCCATGTGTTGTGACTCCTGCCTCTGTGAGACTGATGATGGAGAAAGGGCAACAGTTGTGTTAGTGAGACAGGTCTCAAGCTATGAGCTTGTGGGTTATAAGGGAGAGAAGTCGGGAACCTCACACCACCAAGAGAGAAGCACCAAGAACAGAGCATGTCCTTTGGAACTGAGCTTCCTGTGCCGAGATGCTCTCACTGGCTTTGGACTTAGTCTACTGGACTGTGATAAATTCTCTTACTGAATGGACTTGTAACTTGTTAATGGATTTGCAGCTTACCAGACTATGTCAATAAAGCTTCTCTTCATGAAACCTTCCACTCATGGTATTTCCTGTAGAGTAGTACCGGGTGACTAGGACAATAATCAATACTAGTACTGTTTTCCATCAAGTTCATTCTGCCTCTTGGTGACTCCATGTGTGTCAGAGCAGAGCGGCACCCCATGGGATTTTTGGTGGCTGATCTTTCAGAAGCAGATTGCCAGGCCATTCTCCTGAGGTGCCTCTAGGTGGCCTTGAGCTTCCACACTCTCAGATAGCAGCTGAGCACACTGAGCAATCATACCAGCCCCTCTAAAGCAAAACTTGTGACCGTCTAGTTGACTCTGACTCACAGCAGCCCTATAGGACAGAGAAGTACCCCATAGAGGTCCCAAGGAGTGCCTGTTGAATTCCGTCTACTGACCTTCTGGTTAGCAGCTGTAGCTCTTAATCACTGTGCCACCTGTATTTCCTTACACTGCCCAGGGAAACCAAGCAAACTCAAATCCCTGGCCGTTCAGTTGATTCTGACTTCTAGCGATCCTCTAGGGCAGAATAGAACTGCCACACGGAGTTTCCTAGGCTGCAATCTTTATGGACGCAGATGAATACATCTTTATCCCATGAGGCTGGTGGGTTCAAACCTCCCATCTTTTGATTAGCAGCTGAGCACTTAACCACTGTACCACCAGAGCTCCTGGGGTTGGGGAGAGAGGTGGTGAGGAATTACTGACAAGGAAGTCAAGTAAAGGTGGCATAAGTACAAATCACTTCCAGTAGGTTGGCCAAATAGCTATCTTTCAAATTTCTTGACCTAGACAAGTGAGCACTTCCAGCACTGTAATCTTTTGTTGAAACAGCTCAAATGGTATTCCATCAACTGGTAGAACCTTTGTGTGTGTGTGTGTGTGTGTGCACGCATGAGTGCATGTGTGCCAATGCCTTCAGTGCATCTGGAACTTTTCCATCAGTACCATTGGTTCCCGATCACACGCTATCTCTTGAAATGGTTGAACATCAACCAGCTCTCTTTGGTATAATGACCCTGTGTGTTCCTTTCACCTTCCTGTGATGTTTCTGTCAGTTTGCCATACTGTGGAGACTTGCGTGTTGCTGTGGTACTGGAAACCACATCACTGGTCTTCAAACACCAGCAGGGTCACCGGTAATGGGCAGGTTTCAGCTCAGCTTCCAGGCTAAGACTAGGGAGAAGGACTTGGTGGTTTACTTATGAAAATAATTAGCCATTTAAAACCTTGTGAATAACAGCAAAAAACCGTCTGATACAGTGCTGGAAGATGAGCCCCCCGGGTTGCAAGGCACTCGAAAGACAACCGGGGAAGAACTGCTGCCCAAAGTAGAGTCAACCCTGGTGACGTGGTGCTGTCCCCCTCTCAAGACCTTCATCTGCTGACACAGTCCAACTCAAGATGAGAAGAAAAAGCTGCAAACATCTTTTAGTAATCAGCGCACGAAATGTATGAAGTATGAAAACTGGGAATTGTCCAAAAGGAAATAGAGCACATAAACATTAATATCCTAGGCATCAGTGAGCTGAAATGTATGGATAGTGCCATCTTGAATGCATCCTGCTTGCATGTTTGATCAATTTCAGACTGCAGAAGTTTGTAAAAATCTTTAATTTCTTCACCTTTGCCCTTAATAGATGGTGCATAAATTTGAATAACAGTTATTTTAACTGGTCTTCCTTGTTGGCGTATGGATATTATCGTTTCGCTGACAGCATACTTCAACATAGATATTGAAAGATTCCTTTTAACGACAAATGCAGCACCGTTCCTCTTCAAGTTGTCATTCCCCGATTACTAACGGACGTTCGCAGCTATCTCCTCTCGTCTTGAGCTGCACCATATCAGAAATGAAGGTTCTGAAAGGTTGACTGCTTTATGTCATGAAGGTTGACTCTACTCGAGGAGGCAGCTCTTCTCCAATTGTCTTTTGAGTGCTTTCCAACTTGAGGGGCTCATCTTGCAACTGGGAATGACAACCTGAAGAGGAACACTGCTGCATCTATTGTCAAAAAGAACATTTCAAGGTCTCTCTTGAAGTATGCTGTCAGTGATAGGATAATATTCATACACAAACAAGGAAGACCAGTTAAAGTAACTATTATTCAAATTTATGCACCATCCACTAAGGCCAAAGATGAAGAAATCAAATATTTTTACAAACTTCTACAACCTGAAATTGATCAAATATGCAATCAGGATGCATTGATAATTACTGGTGATTGGGATATAAAAGTTGGAAACAAAGAAGATCGGTAGTTGGAAACTATGGCCTTGGGTGATAGAAACGAAACTGAAGATCACATGACTGAATTTTCTAGGACAGAAGACTTCATTGCAGATACCTTTTTTCACCAACATAAGGGGTGACTGTACACATAGACTTTGCCAGATGGAATACACAGGAATCAAATTGACTATATCTGTGGAAAGAGATGATGGAAAAGCTTGATGTCATCAGTCAGAACAAGGCCAGCGGCCAAGTATGGAACAGACCATCAATTGCTCGTACGAAAGCTTAAGCTGAAACTGAACAAAATTAGAACAAGTTAAAGAGATCCAAAGTGTATCCCCCCTGAGTTTAAAGACCATGTCAGAAACAGATTCGACACAATGAATACTGATGACCGAAGAGCAGATAACTTAAGGGGTGACGTCAAGGACATCATCCGTGAAGAAAGCAGAAGGTCATTAAAAAGACAGGAAAAAAGGAAAGACCAAAATGAATGTCAGAAGAAGCTCTGAAACTTGCTCCGGAACACTGAGTAGCTAAAGCAAAAAGAGGAAATGATCAAGTAAAAATGCCGAGCAGAAGATCTCAAAAGGCATCTTGAGAAGACAAAGTAAGGCATTGCAATGACATATATGAAGACCTGGAGACAGAAAACCAAAAGGGAAGAACATGCTTAGCTTGTCTCAAGCTGAAAGAACTGAAGAAAAAATTCAAGCCACCAGCTGCAATATTGATGGAAACACCTAACTCAAAACCACTCCACTGAGTTGACTCCAACTCATGTGACCCTACAGGACAGAGTAGAACTGCCCCATATAGTTTCCAAGCAGTGCATGGCAGCTTTGAACTGCCGACCTTTTGGTTAGCAGATGTAGCACTTAACCTAGCATGCAGTAGATGATATTTAAACATTTGCCAAATAAGATACAGAAAAGGAGCCCAGTCGTCTGCATTCAACCTATGGTATGTTTCTGAGTCCAAGAACCAAGCCACAAAGAGGATGCTTATTTCATACGAGCCCTGGCGACCCGGTGGTTAAGTGTGTGGGTGCTAAGCAGAAAGGTGTCAGTATGAATCCACCAGCAGCTCCTTGGAAACCCCAGAGAGGAGTTCTACTCGGTCACATACGATTGCTGTGAGTCAAAATTGACAGAAGGCAACAGGTTTGTTTTGCTTTGTTTTTTATGTTATAAATGTGTCACGGATTCATTTGTGTGCCCCAAAATATGCTTGTAGCAGTCTGGCTAGGCCATGATTCTCTGTATTGTTGAGATTCCTGCAGGTTGTAAATCCTGCCTCTCTGATGTTAATAAGGGAGGGTGGGAGGCAGTGGCGTTGGTGAGGCAGAGTATAACCTTGTACTGTTCCTTGAGGCAATCTTTTGGCATATAAAGGAAATAGAAGCCACCAGAGATTTGGGAACCTCATGTTATCAAAAAAGAAATAGTGCTGGGGGTAGATTGTGTCCCTTGAACCAGGGATCCCTGTGCCTCAAAAAACCCCCAGTCCAGGGCAAGACTGATGACAAGGACCTTCCTCCAGAACCAACAGAGGAAGGCATCCTCTAGAGGTGATGCCCTGAATTTGGACTTGCAGCCTGTTGGACTGTGACAGGATAAAATTTTTCTTTATCAAAGCCATCCACTTGTGGTATTTCTGTTACAGCAGTACCAGATGACTAAAAAAGCAGGGGAATGTTATACAGTAGTATGTGTAATGGGAAAACCTGTGTGTTTTGGTTTTTTAAATATATCAGTAATGAGTCGAGTTTGGGACCATAAGGATCAGTGAAAAGGGGGAATCATCTCAGTAGGGTGGACTGACACAGCGGCTGCAACAGTGGGTTCAAACACAACAGTTGTGAAGGTGGCGTGGGACCAGACAGTGTTTCATTCAGCTGTACACAGGATCACTAAGAGTCATATCAATTTGATGACACCTAAAAGTAACTGCAACATTTTAAGGCAGCTATCTACTGCCCTCAGAGAGTCCGGTCATTCTGACATCTGGGCCTTTGCACATGCTGTTTCCTTTGCTGAGAATACTCTTCTGCAGACATCCATCTGACTCACGGTTCCCTTTTAAGTCACTTTCTCTGTGTAGCTGCCTCTGACGACCTCCTTCCAAACTCCATGTTGTTATGTGCCATCCAATCAGTTCCAACTCATAGCAACCCTATATGACAGAGTAGAACAGCTGTATAGGGCTTCCTAGGCCATAACCTTTACGTGAGCAGATTACCAGGCTTTTTCTCTGCTGGTGGGTTCATATCAACTATCTTTAGGTTAGTAGCCAATCTCTTAAGCATTCCTCTCCAGAACTCCAGATTTCTTTCTCCACCTTACCCATAGAAGTGATTACCTTTCAACCTAGTTTGTGTTATTTATTTTCTATCATTCCCTATAGAAAGTAAGTGCCATGAGGGCAGGGAGTTTTCACTGCTCTACTTACAAGAGTAACCTTTTAAAAAAAATCTTACCTGATGCCATGGAGTCAATTCTGACTCACCATGACCCTAAATGACAGAGTAGAACCTCTCCATGCATTCCCAAGGCTGTCATCTTTACAGAAGCATCTTTCTCCTGAGAAGCAGCTGGTGGGATTGAACTGTCAACCTTTCAGATAGCAGCCAAGCACTTACCCAGTGTACCATCAGGCTCCTTATCAAATACACACACACACACACACACAAATCCCACTGCTGTTCAGTTGATTCCAACTTATAATAACCATGCAAAATAATAATAATAATAACTGGCACTAGATGTCAGTGCCAGTTCATAGTAACCCTATAGGGCAGAGTAGAACTGCCCCATAGAGTTTCCAAGAAGCATCTGGCAGATTTGAACTGCCAATCTTTTGGTTAACAGCCATAGTGCTTGCCCACTATGCCATCAGGATTTTCCTATAGCGTAGAGTAAAACTACTCCATAGAGTTTCCAAGAAGCACCTGGGGGATTCAAACTGCCACACTTTTGCTTAGCAATCATCGCACTTAACCAGTATACCACTAGGGTTTCCATCAATAATACACAGTAGGTGCTTAATACAGTGTGAGATGAACAAAGGACTGCTGTTTGGATTTAGCTAAATTTTCAGAGACATCAGCCTCATAATAATCATGCCAAATTGGCCCAGTGCAAATTCTAGCTGTCTGCATTATGACTTAAACATCAATATGGGTCAATCAGAGTTGTCTGGCTCGGAGAAAACCCTGCTGCCATACAATATGCCTATTTCTTCAGTCCAGGTCTTCATGCAGTTACTTCTATGAACATTTATCTTACAGACTTCTCTTTGTGCTTGTCCCTCCAACTACACTAATGGGCCAGGCACTACTTTTACTCTAACGCATTAAGAAAGCTATTCAAACTCTACAGTTTTCTAGACAAGAATCTTGCATTCACCGAAGATGGAAAACGACAGAGTCAGATCCATCAGACACTACGGAAACCCTGGTGACACAGTGGTGAAGTACTACAGTTGCTAACCCAAAGCTCAGCAGTTCAAACTCACCAGGTGCTCCCTTGGACACTATAAACTAAACCATTGCTGTCAAGGCAGTTTCGACTTACAGTGACACTAGGGACAGAATAGAACTGCCCCATAAATTGGAAACTCTATGAGGCAGTTATATTTTGTTCTGTAGGGTCTCTGTGAGTCAGAATTCACTCAACAACAGTCGGTGGGTGAGAACAAATTCTGAACCTATGTTTATCCAACTATGTTGTGTTACCTCCAAGCACAAAAGATCTAGTTTACTTATTTATTGATTGGCTTTATTTTCTTCAAAAATAAAGTTGTATTGACAGATTTGAAGCTCAAGGAGGTTCTCCTCCCAGAAGTGACACACTTTAGGCATCTATCCTGTTTGTTGATTAGATAAATGTCAAGGTCTCTTTCCTTCCATTCTTCATAGACCTCAAAGACTTCCAGCCAAGTGCCGTCAAAGACTTCAGCCTCACCAAAAAAACAAAAACAAAAACAATCCACTGCTGTTGAGTCCATTGTGATTCACAGGAACCTTCTAGAACACAGCAGAGACTGCCCCATGGGATTTCAAGGCTGTAACTCTGTAGTTAGTGAGTTTTAACGTCTCCCTTTCTCTTAGAGCTTATCCGTCTCTTGTTATCATTCATCCAGTACCTACTACATGTCAGGAGTTGTGCTCCCAAGGAGGTGTGCAACACTGTGACCCACACAATACAATACCCACAATGCTCTGATCAAAGGTACATGAAACCATCTCCAACATTCACTCATTCAACCAAAACGATTCTGTTGAATGCAAGCTGTAGTATCAATATTGTGTTAAATACAGGCTACTTACAATATGGGACATGTTTCTCAACCTCAGAAGAGTGTTGCATGCATTAGTAGGTAAATATATATAAAAGAATTCAATAGTATATTGTTTAAAAAAAAACTCTACACATTCAGCAAATCATCAAATTTACAGTAACCATTTCTTACTATTTGGAGACTTGAGCTTTTCTACAGTAAAGATCCCAGGGCAATCAGAGCCCTACCACTGAGGACGTGTTGTCACTGCGGTTGTTTGTTGCTACTGAGTCGGTGCCTGACTCTTGGGGAATGCACACACGATGGAACATAGTGCTCCCCTGTCCTGTGCTATCTCTGTGACTGATGGCAGATGGGGCTGCAGCGATCTCTAGGGTTTGCAGGGGATGGTTTTTAGAAGGAGGTCACCGCACCTTTCTTTCTCGTCTGTCTCAGTTTGACAGGGCCCCCGGAAACCTGGTTAGCGTCATGGCAACACACAAGCTCCTGACAGACGGATAGATGGTGGCTGCACTGAAGGTCTTCCAGCTGGAAACTGAATCCAGGCATCTTGCATGGAAGGTGACAATTCTACTACTGAACCACGAAGAATGGTCTGCACACATACACACACACATCACACATCAACGCAAACATACTTGAGAGTTCTGGTCAAGATTCCCATTTAATCTCTCATATGAAAACCAACTGCTCACATCTGTGTAGGTAAGCTTTTTACTAATGCTTTCGGAGGCATTTACAGTGACTGTAAAGCACAGCGATGATCACCATCAGCTACAGGAAAGTTATGATGCAAGCTGAGTTATCTTTAGCAATAATCACGGTGAGCTCAAAATCACCCTACTTAACTTACTCAGGACTCTTATGAAGTCAAGTTGACACTCCCCACAGTACATTTGGCTTCAGAGCCAAATCAAAAACTATGGGCTAAATGCAGAGTGTACCACACTGCTGCCAGTTCTGGAAAGTTCTCATTCTGAGGTCTCTGTCCTGGATATATGTGGGCACCAACTGGATGCCATCTGCCAGAGATATGCAGAGAGGCTCTTGGCATTGAGAGGCTGACCACATGACCTCAGGATTCCAGACAATGTAGAATTCCGGGTACCCTTGTGATATGACTGGGTAGTCACTATTTGGAAAGTTTGGCCAAGGAGGGGTACCTTTCTCCCCATCTTCTCACTACCGTGTCCAGGATCTCCATCATTCCCACCGCCAGCCTGGGCTGAAGGCAGGAGTGACTTTGAATTGTGAAAACCACACACTTTGTCCTTAATAAGACCATAGTAATTGTCATTTGTTTCCTTTTTTCCAACCTTTGTTTTTGGAAGAGTAGCCTAGAAGCTAGAATAAGTTAAAAAAAAAAAAAAGGGGGGGGGGATGTAATAGCGAAGTGTGTAAAATTAGATACAAATCTGCACTGCAAAATCCAGGGTTCAGTGGTGGCCTGGTATGATGCTTCATGAAGACAGGCAGATCTGACCTGCTACCAATACGTGCAGGTCTGCTAGAATGTTGACAACTTCTCAGAGGCTTTCAAGTCCAATACCCACGTGGCCCTGGGGGATTGCGCCTTGACTGGTACCTCTCAGTCACCCCAGCCCCATGACTTGAACAGGCGCTGTCTGTCTGTCTCCTAGTGGTTTCTGCCACCCTGCGAGAGCCCTGGTGGTGCAGTGGTTAAGAGCTACAGCTGCTAACCAGAAGGTTGGCAGTTCAAATCCACCAGCCACTCCTTACAAATATGGTGGGGCAGTTCTGCTATGTCACTATGAATTGGAACAGGTTTGCTTTGCTTTGCTTTGCTTTGGTGGGACCTGAACAGTGTGTTTGAAACCTAGCTGGAAGCTTGTTTTAGGAACTCTTATAACCTGCCAGCAGCACCTCTTGTCTTCTCTATACTCCTCAGAAGCTTCTGTGGTGGGCATAGTATCTGCAGAGATCTCTAGCTCATCAGCTACCTTCGGCTTCTGGAAGCTGACTTACCCCCTCACTGTAAACTGAGTCTCTTAATACTTTGGTCCACTGCTAAGTTACAATGTCCCGCCTTGATGCTCATGTCATTTATGGAGGAGAAGACTGTGGCTGGCTAAGAGCAGGGTCACACCACTGGCTCTTGCCCTCCACAATGCTCCTTTTCTCACTGATTCTGACAGTCCTTCCGCAGGGAAAGCTCCATGTCTTCTTCCAGCGCAAGGTATTTAAACATGCATTAGAATAACATGAAGACGTACGAGGCTTGACAATTAAATCCCCAAACTTAATTGTTCTAAGTGCTTACATATCTCACTGCTGAATATCACTACGGTCACCTTCGAAGTACTCCCCTTGGGAAACTGTGCACAGATGCCTAGTTCGTCATTCAAAACAATTTTGGAACTCCTTCTGCAATGGCCATGGAGCATGGTGGTACAGCAGCAAGTTTATGAGCTTAATTATACAGCTGTCTGTGAGGGAGTTTTTATCCAGTAAACAAACAACTGTACTAGAAAGCCCTTACTACTTCACCCGATATGGCCCCTACTGTTTTTTTTTTTTTCTTTATCCAAAGATAAAGGAAATATTGAAAGGAAGACATCTTGATGACACTCAGAACATCAAGGGTAATACAACTGCAGCTCTGATGACCATTCCAGAAAAAGAGTTCCAAAATTGCTTTGAAGGGTGGACTAGGCACTGGCATCAGTGCATAGCTTCCCAAGGGGAGTACTTTGAAGGTGACTGTAGTGATATTCAGCAATGAGGTAGGTAGCACTTTTTCTAGGATGAGTTTGCAAACGTAATTGTCAGTCGTCTTACCTTTGTTCCACCCTGGGCAAGTATTTGAGCATCTCCTCTCAGGAAGACATCTGAAAGAGCTAGCTGTGCCATTTTATTTTAAGTGGACATAGTATAGAGTCTCATAATTATCTAGTAGCAAGATATGAAGTTTTTCCTTATGTGAGATGAAAGACACGAAAGTGGTACAATAAAAAGACTGAATTCGAATATTTAAAAATTAACAATTTAATAATCTTTTCCTTCTGCCATTGTGAATAAATGGAAAATGTTGTTGCAGTTGGGTACCATCAAATTGATTTTGACTCCTACCAGCAGAGTAGAATTGCCCTATAGAATTGTCTAGGCTCAAGTCTTTACAGGAACCAGTCCCTGGACCTTTCTCCTGCAGAGCTGCCAGGCAGAGTCCAGTTGCTGTCTTTTTGGTTATCAGCCAAGCACTTAGCTGTTTTATCACCAGGTCACCTTAACTGGAAAATATGAAGTAAAAATTTGCATCACCCTTGGTCCCACTGTCCTATGAGTCAGCCTTTTGTTACAGTTCCTGCTGTCTCATTAAAGGTGTAATTTATGAGATGCAGAAGACAAACCATCAAATGCTCAGAACTCAGAAGTATCCTCTTTAAATGAACCACGTATGTCTGTCATCCGTTCTGTTTCACTTTATCAGACAACAATGACAGGCCAGGTGCTGAGCTCAGGACCAGGGACAAAGAGGGCTGTGAGCATCACAGCTGAGTTTTTTACATTTCTAACCAGGAAGTACTATGACAGCATACTGAAAATTCATATTTGTGGCAATTTTCTAATTGAGCTGTGTGTGACTGGAGTCCACAAGCCCACTGTTCGTGCTGCTGGATGCTGTGGCCACCACACCCAGCACAGGGGCCTGAACTCCCAGCACTTATCAAGCACTTATCAGTGCTGATGCCATAAGACACTGCTACGCAACAACAGAAAGATCCCTGGTGGGACACCAGCTAAGAGCTCAGCTGTTACCAGGAAGGTTAGCTGTTCAAGTGAGCAGCTCTGTGGGGAGAAAAACTGATGTTCTTCTTCTACCATGATTACAGGCTATGCGGCGGTTTTGTTTTTACCTAGAAGAGCATTACAAGTTGGAATCAACTCACCAGTCATGTAGGTTTTGTACATGTGTGAGTGGACTCAATAGTTTTATTTTACAAATATGCAGTTCAAAAAGCATTGTTTTCCCTTAACTTTCATTTTTCTTCTATTTTGCAATATTCCTCCCTAAAGTAAGAAATATTTGGCAGCTTCAGTTTTCTTAAAGTCTGACTTCTGTAAGTGGAGACTGTTCTATTTAACGTCACCTCATAATTCTTTGAGTGAAAAAAAGGAAGTAGATAAATTTTCATTATGGAGCTATTTTTAAATTGTCTAGGGGCATTTTACAAGTTCAGATGGCTAATAAATTTGCTTCTGGAGCAAAGACCATGTCTGTGAGAAGCATCCAAAATCAGGAAAATTAGTTTACATCTGAACAGTCACCATTTTGTATGGTGAGTGTCTTGAATTTTACTGACTATGAAAATCCTCCTTTTGTTTTATGCACAATGGTGATAACCGGGGGAAAAGAATTCTTTCCAAATTCCCTTTATGAGCCAATCAGCGTCTTTGATAAAGACTGATTTTCTTGGAAGGGACATCTTATAAAGGCAATGCGTATTTGTGTTTTGGTAGTAATAGTCTGTTTCACATTGACTATACACACACGCGCACACACACACACACCAGGGGTGGCTGAGCTGATGCCAACTTACAGCCACCCCATAGGTCAGAGTAGAACTGCCCCGTTTGAATTTGAAAAAGAGTGAATGATACAGAAGTTTTAGTGAAGAACTACTGATTATACCCACCACCTGCTGCCATCGAGTCACTTTCAACTCATAGTGACCCTAAAGGACAGAGCAGAACTGCTCCACAGAGTTTCTAAGGCGTGCCTGGCAGACTTGAACTGCTAACCTCTTGGTTGACACACACAGCACTTAACCACTATGTCACCATACTGATCAAAGCCGGTCTAAACAACAGTCCAGAAACTCTGGCAGTGTAGTGGTCAGCGGTCTGAATCTGCCAGGTGCTCCTTGGGAACTCTACAGAGCGTCCTTTAGAGTCGCTACAAGTTGAAAGCGACTTGAGGGCAGCAGGTGGTGGGTTTAATCAACAGTCCTTCACTAAAACTTCCATATCATTCACTCTTTTTCAAATTCCAAGTATTCTTGCTTTCTATTAGCTTGAGAATAGCTGAAAAAGGGCATGAATCTAGGGTTCCTGTGGGACAGTCAGCTAATAATGGGACTATTGTGAGCAAAAGGGCCAGAATGGAGTCTGGCCTGCAGCTCCAGGGAAGACACAGGTCCTCTCTAGTGTGTCCAACATTATTTCTGGCTTAAAGATGGCTGGACTCTTCTGGAAGAACTTTCTTACCAGATTTGCATAGGGTGGGGAGTCAGTGACCCACGGGCCCTCCAGTGCTCCACTAACAGGACAGAGGGACCCTGGCAGTTCCCAAATGGGGTACCATCTGTTCCTGTCAAGCAAATTAAAGTCATCAGCACAGGTTACACAGCTGCCCAGAACTAAGACATAATTGTACCTGGAGCCTTCAAACATAGCTGGACAATGAACAAAGAAGACAGAAGAATTGATGCCTTTGAATTGTGGTGTTGGAGAAGAATGTTGAATGTGCCACAGACTGTCCAAAAGAACAAACAGATCTATTCTGGAAGAAGTACAACCAGAGTGCTCCTTGGAAGCAAAGATGGCAAGACTGTGTCTTACATACTTTGGACATGTTGTTAGGAAGGATCTGTCCCTGGAGAAGGACATCATGCTTGGTAGAATGCAGCGTCAGCAAAAAAGAGGAAGACTCTCACTGAGATGGACTGACACAGTGTCTGCAACAATGGGCTTGGGCATGCAACGATGGGAGACATGGTGCAGGACCGGGCAGCGCTTTGTTCTGTTGTTTACAGGGTTGCTATGAATCGGAACCGACTCGACAGCACCTAACAACAACAGATTCAAACATAAATTACAATGTCGTAAGCAGGTTGTTTATTATAGTTCCTCTCCAGTTTCATTTTCTCAGGCACGAGTCCCCTGCCCTTTTCTGCTATGGCATCATGGAGGTCCTCACTGCCCTTGAGGAGTTACTAGCTGGGCTCTTGGAGTGGCATGACATGTCAATAACAGGATTAGAACACTCACTGTGAGCAGTACTAAGTGAGGAAAACACCCCCTGGGGGCCCGTGCCCACTGTTGTGGGTTAGTGACTCTTTGAGGGCCATGTTCCTTCCCCTCTTGTCTCTGCCTCTTCCTTCTCTTGCCTAAGAGGCCAGTTGAGCCATGCTAGATTAGCACAGGACTCCCTGATGGTGTAGTTGTTAAGACCTGTGGTTGCTGATCAGAAGGTCAGCAGTTTGAATCCACCATACCCATCCTGGAAACCCTCTGGGTCAGTTCCACTCTGTCTCACAGGGTTGCTGTGAGTCAGAATCAACTTGACAGCAATTTTTTTTTTTTCAGATTAGCACAGGAGTCCCCGGGTAGTGCAAATGGTTAACTCCTTGGCTGCTAATTGAAAGGTTGGAGGTTCACATCCATCCAGCGGCACCTGAAAGGACAGATCTGGTGACCTACTTCCCAAGCATCAGCCACTGAAAACCCTACAGAGCATGTTCTATTGTAACATACACACAAGGTCTGGCAATTAAGTTCATTAATGCATCCGAGGAAAAGTGCTCCTCAGTACTGAGTATCACTGCAGTCACCTTTGCAGTACTCCCCTTGGGAAGCTATACACCAATGCCAGTACCCAATTCACCCTTCAAAGTAGTTTTGGAACTCTTTTTCTGGAATGGCCACCAGAGCTGTCATCATATTACCCTGATGCCCTGAATGTCATCAAAATGTCTTCCTTCCAATATTTTCTTTATCTCAGGTAAAGAAAAAAGTCATTGGGGGCCAGATCAGGTGAGCGGGTAGGGTGTTCCAATACAGTTATTTGTTCAATGGCTACAAACTCCCTCACAGGCAACTATACAATTAAGTTTGTGAACTTGCCACTGTGCACAATGGCCATTTCAGAAAGAGTTCCAAAATTGCTTTGAAGTGTGGATGAGGCACTCATGTCAGTGCATGGTTTCCCAAGAGAGTATTTCCAAGGTGACCACACTGACACTCAGCAGTGAGGTATGTAACGCTTAGAGCAATTAAGTTTGTGGACTTAATTGTTGGAACTGGTAGTCTCACTGTAAGTCAGAGTCAACCCAATGGGAACTGTTTTTCTTTTTTTTAACTGGGTCAGCAGGACAGCCTGGAAAGTCAGCTATTTTAGGGGTCACTGAAAGGTCTCTGGCACAGAAGGCAAGAATTCTACAGCCAGATCATCATTGTCACCCCCAGCTTGGGTCCAGTGCCCAGCTATTTAATGAGGCACAGATCTAGGTGTTTCTATAAAGATATTTTGTAGATGTGGCCAGCATCAACAATCACTTGTATGTAAGTAAAAGACAGTACCCTCAGTAACATGTGTAGGCTCATCTGATCAGTTGAAAGGCCTCAAGGGGAAAAACTGAGGTTTCCCAGAAAAGAAGAAATTCTGCCGAAGACATGCAGCATCAACACCTGCCGAGTTTCTAGCCTGTCACCTATCCTACGGATTTTGAACTTGCCAGTGCCCATAATTTCAGGAGCTAATTCCCTAAAATAAATCCCTCTTAAAGTAAATGTGCATGTGTGTGTGTACATAAGGGTCCCTGGTGGCGCAGTGGTTAAGTGCTTGGCTAGTAACCAAAATGTCAGCAGTTGGGACCACAAGCCACTCTACAGGAGAAAAGTGTGATGATCTACTTCTTTAGAGATTACAGACTCGGAAACCCTACTGGGGAGGGGGGACAGTTCTACTCTGTCTTATAGAGTCACTATGATTTAAAATCGACATGATGGCAACAGGAAATATACACACACAGACGTACACATAATGCAAAGCAAACCCAAAGCACCAAACCCACTGTAACTGAGTTAATTCTGTCTGATAGCAATCCTATAAACAGAGTAGAACTCCCCATAGATTTTCCAAGGAGCATCTGGTGGATTGGAACTGCTGACCTTCTGTTTGGCAACCATAGCACTTAACCACTGTGCCGTAAGGGTTTCATCATATATGCATACACATCTATTTAGATAGATAGATATAAATGCAAATTTATGTATAAGTATATATATCCTATTGGTTGTTTCTCTGGAGAACCCTGATCAAAACAAGGTCTCAGCTAAAATGTCATCTCCTCAGAGCGTTCTTTGCCACCTACACCGGCTAAGACATTCTCGCCAGTGCCACTAGTGATACCTCGCTTGTTTCCTTGGTAGAGTTCTTCAGACTCTGAATGTTCATCCTAACATCTGCTTGATTGCTTGTTTAGTGTTCTTCCTCCTCTGCAAGCTAAGCCCCACAAAAGCAGAAAAGCATCACAGTTACCCCAAAGTCATTTGCTGAGCAAAGGAATTGTTTCTGATGTTCTTCACCTCCAACCTCAGACAAGTGTTATTTCACTCTGGGAGACCAGTTGTCAAGGGCTATGGTGCACTTTACCTGCAGGAGGATGGGCTTCAGAGGACAGGACCCACGGCTCTCCAAATTTTATGCAAGACTTTGTGTGTATGTGCACTTACCTGGAGTGAATGTCCATAGCCACCTTCATGTTCCCGGAGGGCTCTGTGGTAGCCGTGTCCCTGCAACTGGGAAAAACAAGACGGCTCCTGTGGTACTAAAGGTCAGGGAGGGGAGTGCACTAAGGGGAACAATGGAGAGGCTGTTCTTTGGAAATTCTCAGGGTCAGCGGTTCTAGAACACAGTCTTAGTCATCTAGTGCTCCTGTAACAGAAACAATGTAGGTGGATGGCTTTAAAAAAAGAATTTTTATTTGGCACAGTCCAGTAAGCTAAAAGTTCAAATTCAGGGTGTCAGCTCCGGGGGAAAGCTTTCCCTGTTGGCTCTGGGGGAAGGTCCTTGTTATCAATCTTTGCCTGGACTGGGAGCTTCGGAGGTGCAGGGACCCCCAGTCCTTTCCAAAGGAAGTGCTCTGCTCCAGATACTACTTCTTGGTGGTATGAGGTTCCCAGCTCTCTGCTTGCTTCCCTTTCCTCTTATCTCTCGTAGGATAAAAAGATAAAAGGTGATGCAAGCCACACCCCAGGGAAACCGCCTTTACACTGGAGCAGGGAGGTGGCTATAGGGAAGATGTTACTGTCCCACCCTAATCCTCTCTGACAGAATCCAGTCTATCATTTGCAGTCAGAGATTAAGATTTATAGCACAGGAAAATCACAAAATGGAGGACAATCACATAATACTGGTAATCACGGTCCGGCCAAATTTTTACACACATTTCCATGACGACTAGATTTCCTGGAGAAGCAAAATGCATAAAGAGTATGGAGAGAGAGAGAGATTTGTATCAGGGAAATGACTCAGAGAGCTGTAAAAGGTGTAACATCTGAAAGTCCAAGGCTCAAGAAAGAGGCTTCTGATTCACTTAGCCAAAGGGGCTGCTGGACCCCAGAGGGACAGGCTGGAGAGCAGGGCCATTGCTCACAGGATGTGAAGGTTGATGAATCCCAAGATCAGCAGGCAAGCCTGCAAATAAGTTACTAGTCCCGAGAACCAGAGGTCAGACGAACAGGAGCTAGCTTCAGGATCCAGAGCAAAAGCCCCTGCGCCCTGCATGGCTACACGCTTAAGGAAACTCCCCTTCAACTGACCGGCTACTCGCAGCGTATCTCACGATGGACGTGATCACCTACTGAATCTCAACAGGGAACTGATCATAACATTATACAATTGACAAAACACTGAGAATCACGGCCCAGCCAAGCTGACACACAATATTGAACACCACACTCAGGTTCAGTTTCCAGCCAAAGAACCTTATGTGCACCTATGAAGCCAGACTAGCTCTGTGATTATTCCTGGGTTTCAATAAGAAGAGAAAAGAGCTTTCTAATTGTCAAGATGGGGTTATGGGAAGAAGAAACTGGGACAAGAGGTTCATTTTAAGAAACTGAAATGCCCCTCAGAGTTGGTTTCACATGAGTTTCATAACCTGAGGTTAACAGGTTTCAAAGAATTCCCTCAGGCTGTTGAAATTTCTACAGAGGTTAAGAGCTATGACTGCTAACCAGAAGGTCAGCAGTTCAAATCCTCCAGTCTATCTGCCAGGGAAGGTGTGTGTGTTGCTGTGTGCTGAACAGGTTTAGCCCATCCATGATGGGCTAAGAACGAAGCCTGGCAATCTACCTCCAGAGTTGGTCATTAAAACCCTGTGGATCACAACCCACAACCAGTCATGTGGATGGACACAGCACCGGGCAGCATTCTGTTTCATTGTTCACGAGGCCACCATAAGCTGGTGGCCAAATTCGCAGCAACTAACAACAGCGACAGAGGCTACCCAAGTTAACTACAATCACAGACCTCAAGAATTCACAATAACTAGGCAGGAGACAAGAGTTCCTGGTGGAGGAGATGGTGAGAGAGAAGGAGCTTGTTCCCAGAAAGAACTGGGAATTCTGGGGCTGGGAGGAGGAGTTACATTGGAGGGCTTTGGTATTTATTCTTAGTTTAACTCGATATGTCCTGGTTGGAATCACTCCTGGTCCGTAGGAAGTGTAGGAAGAATGTCTCTGCATGTAGATGTGAGAACCCACTTCCAACCCATCCCACACGCCAGGCAGACCCGTCCTACCTCTACAGCCTGGTTCCACTCGGTTCCTTACACTAGGCACCTCCCTCTGTCTAGAAAAGTGGCTCTCTCATCTGAGTCTTATCTTCCTGAAGGCAGAACAGCATCTCATACATCAGTGCACCTTCCCTTCACTCCAGCACTGCGTATGGGACTTGCCTACTACTGTTAATTGCTGTCATGGAAACCCCACGTATATCAGAGTAGAACTGCCCCATGGGGTTTTCTTTTTAACAGTATGCTACTGTACTTTTGGTGAAAGTTTATACAACAGCTTAGATTCCTGTTAAACAATTTCTACACAAATTTCCATCTGACATCGGTTACACTCTTCACAGTGTGTGAGCATTCTCATTACTCCCATCCTGATGATTCCATTTTCTGTAGAGTTTTCAATGGTGGACTTTTAGAAAGTAGATCACCACGCCTGGCTTCTGAAGCATGCCTGAGGGGGTTCAAACCACCAACCTCCTACTAGTAGTCGAGGGCTTTACCTTTGCACTCAGCAACTCCTTGGCAACTGCTAGGTCTCCATGAATAACACACTGAGAAGAGGTGTTAGGCACCCGTGTTGCTATTGGCGTGGTTTCTAAGCAGCCTCGGGCCAACCTCAGTGAAACACCCAGCAGACGGCCTGTCTTGTGCGGAGGCTGCCTCAAGGACACACTGTTTCTCAGTGATTTATTTGGTGTTGTCCTTTACAAATGTTTTAAACATGTTCTTGTGCCAGGTGGCAAATTTTATAAACCAAATTATTAACTATGTAAACAATTAAACGTATAAGTAAATAAACTCCCAGTGCTGTATGTGGCAAGGATTCTCCTACAAGGAGAGTTGACTGCAGCAAGCAAATCTCACCCACAATACACCTCGGTGCTGCTGATGGAGGAGGGAGAGAGTGCCGGTCCTGATGCCACAGGACACTGACCAGGGAGTCCTCTGCCCAGAGACCTTGTGGCTCCATTCCTCTCGACTCAGAAGGTGAACTCTCGGCCTTGACTGCTTTCATCTACGTGGCACTCAAGTCCTTCCTCCGCTTTTCACATGGGCCAGTTGGATGTTGGTTTCTTGTCTTTTCCTCTCTAACTTCCAGGAGAAGACAAAGGAATGTTAACATTCTGAACCCAGTAGCTCCAGAGAGAAGTTGCCCGGGATAATGGATCAGGCACTTGAGGTTCAGTCTGGGCCTGTCTCCTGCTGCAAGGGCTGGCATGGGGCTGCTGGGAGCGAAATCCCAGAACTTTCTGTTGATACTTTAGGTGTCTGAGGTATCTGAGGACAAAGTTATATAGTGGGTGGGGAACTGGTGTCAAACAAAGAGGACACAGAAGAGAGTCTGGACATGCCCTTCTCCTAACTCTAACCTTTTATTGGTGAGGATGGGGGTTGGGAGGGTTGCTTTTGGCAGACTCCACACAGGTGTGGGACTCATCCTGTCAGATTTTGAAGACCTCAGGACCAGTTCTGGGCCCCTAGCAGTGAGGAGCACAGGACACAGAGAGCCATGTGATAGCTGATGGGCCAGCTCTAACATGTCTCAGAAATTATGGTGGCACGGGAGAGTCGTTAGATGATAGTTAGCTTCTAAGTCCTGGGGTGGTGCAAATGTTGAAAGCACTCAGCTACTAACTGTAGGGTTTGAAGTTCAAGTTCACCCAGAGGCACCTTGGAAGAAAGATCAGGTGATTTACTTCAGAAAAATCAGCTACTGAAAACCCAGTGGAGCACAGTTTTGTGCTGACACTCCTGGTGTCTCTGTGAGTCAGAACTGACAGGAACTGGTGATTTGGAGCCATAAAACGTGGAAATGCCACAACTGTTTTCAATCAATGCTTTCCCGTGGGGTCTGCTGATGGCAGACACACACGCACAACTTCACTGTGATGCCCCCATGGTGAAAAATCGTGTCCAAGCTGAAGCGACAGGGGCCGTTTTATGGCTCTAAGCCTTTGGACAGGGAGCCGTGGTGGCACAGCTATAAAATACTTGGCTGCTAATCAAAAAGTTGGGTGTTCAAACCCAATACCTGGTGATCTGCTCTGGGCAGACTGGCACCGCCAACCTTTTAGTCAGCTACCGAGCGCATTAACCACATGCACCATCCAGCACTCACATTGTAAGTTACATCTTCCTCTTCAGTCTAACAAGGTGATGCTTTTAGGTCTCCATCTGCTGACTCCTGTATGTTCTTTCTCCATCGATTTCGGCAGAGAAGAGGGGTGCTATTTATTGAGCTCTCTTAAAGACTCTCATAAACATTTAGTAGAATACTATCAGAAAGCCTGGTGGTATAGACGGTTTAAGTGCTACAGCTGCTAACCAAAAGGTCGGCAATTGGAATCCACTAGGTGCTCCTTGGAAACTCTGTGGGGCAGTTCTACCCTGTCCTATGAGGTCACCACGAGTTGGAATTGACTCAGTGGCAGTGGGGCTTATGTAGCCATGAACACTGATATAGAAAAATACCACTGAAAATGTTCACGACATTTTAGAGTAAAAAAAGTCGTAATACATACGTGAACAAACTGGAAGGCATGTCAGTGTATCTGGCGGTTATTTTTTCTTCCAGCTTTTTCTGCATTTTCTACATTATTTACACAAATTTGTGTTATTTTGTAAAAAGAAAAAAAGCCATTGCCATCAATTCAATTCCAGCTGACAGCAACCCTCTAGGACAGAGTAGAACAATCTCATAGGATTTCCTAGGTGGAAATCTTGGTGACATAGTGGTTAAGAGCTACAGCAGCTAACCAAATGGTTAGCAGTTCATATCTACCAGGGGGCTCCTTGGAAACTCTGTGGGGCAGTTCTACTCTGTCCTATAGGGTTGCTATCAGTTTGAATCACCTTCACGGCAGCAGGATTGTTTTTCCAGGGATCTTTATAGGAACAGATTGCCAGGTCTCTCTCCTTTTGGATAAGCTCCCTTCACCATTCTAAGACCATGTGGTTCACGGGAGCTTGCCTGCCTCCACCTTCAAGATGACCCATGGTGGCCGGCAAGAGCACCAAATCCCTCCAGCTCCAGTGCTTGATTCAGAAATGGGCATATGACCAAGGTGGGTCCAAACCAAATTCACCCACAGACTCGAGAAGCTACGGTGAAATAGGTCTTCTTCCTCCAGAGGGCTGCTGGCAGTCCTCTGCCACCATGTGGTATGGGGGGCCCTGTCAGGTAGTGAAAATCATCAGAGTAAACAGCCTTCATAGAGAATTCAGTGTGGAGGCTGGTCATTATGTTTTATTGCCTTCTTGATCTCAGGCAAGTCATTTAAATTCTGTATGCTTATCCTCAATTAATAACCATAATTACTGTGAAGTGCTTATGTGAGAATTAAAGTAACTAATGCACACAAATATGCAATGTGAGCTGTAAAGAACCATTTTTCTTTTCCCCCTGGGGAAATTTCACTTCATTTATTTAATATTTTACTGTGCTTTAAGTAGAAATTTACAATGCCAGTCAATTTGTGATACAAAAACTTATACACCCATTGCTCTGTAACTCTACCTGCTCTCCCCACACCGTGACAGCACACTCCTCTCTCCATCCTGTGTTTCCCGTGTCCATCCCACCAGCTCCTGTCCCCCTCTGATTTCTCATCTCACCTCTGGACAGAAGCTGCCCAGTTTGTCTCATGTATCTGCTTAAGCCAAGAGGCACACTCTTCACCAGGATCGTTTTATGTATTATAGTCAAGCCCAATCTTTGTCTCGAGTTCGCTTCAGGAATGGTTTCAGTTCTGGGCTAACAGAGTGTCCAGGAGCTACATCTTCTAAAGCTTCTGCAGTCTGTTGGACCATCAAGTTCGGTCTTTTTAACAGGGTTTGAATTCTGCACCCAATTTACTCCCACTTCTTCACAGACTCGGTTGTGTTCTCTGTCAAGGGCAGTCACTGGTGGTGGTCAAGCATCATCTAGTCCTTCTGGTCTCATGCTGCTGTAGTCAGATTACGTGTCCTTGCCTATATGTTGAGCTCATATTTACCTCAGGTCTTTGATGTCCTTCATTCTCCTCTGCTTCAGATGGGTTAGGACCAATTGATGCTTCTTAGATGGTCGCTTGCTAGCCTTTAAGACCAAGATGCCACTCACCAAAGTGGGATGCAGAACATTTTCTTTAGAAGTTTTTGTCATGCCGGTTGACCTGAAACCATGGTCCCCAAGACCACTGCCTGTACTACTCTGTCCTTCAAAGTGGTCACTTATATTTTGGAAACTTCTTAGTTTGGGGTTTAGTGCAGTTGTGGGAACTTCTCCTTTACTGTGTGTCGTCCCCCCCTTCACTTAATCCTCAGCTACTAATTAATGAACACCCCTCACCCTCCATTCCCACCCTTGCAACCATCAAAGACTGTTTTTGTCTGTGTGTAAGCCATCTCTTGAGTCCTTACGGTGGTGGTCTCATAAAATGTTTGTCCTGTGTGACTAATTTCACTCACACAGTATCTTCAAGATTCCTTCGTGTTAGAAGATGTTTCCCAAATTCATCATTGTTCCTATGATTGCGTAATAGTTCACTGTGTGAATATGCCATAATCGATTATCCACGCATCTGTTGATGGGTACCTGGCTTGATTCCATCTTTTTGCTATTGTGGACAGAGCTGCAATAAACATTGGTGTGCATGCATCTATTCATGTGACAGTCTTATTTCTCTAGGATATATTTCAAGAAGCCGGCTTGCTACATTGTACACTATTTCTATTTCTAGGTTTTTAAGAAAGTGCCAAATTGATCTGCAAAGTGGTTTACCATTTTACATCCCCATCAATTTTGCTGATCTTTGCAAAGAACTAACTTTTGGTTTTGTTAATTCAATCATTTTTACTCTTTTAATTCACTTAGGTCTCCTCTAATTTGTTATTATTTGCTTTCTTCTGGCGTTCAGGGGCTTCTTTTTCTGCTCTCTTTCTATTTATTCAAGTTGTAGGCTTAATGCTTTCATTTGGGTCCTTTCTTGTTCTTGGATGTGTGTTTTTATTGAGACAAATTGACCTCGGAACACTGCTTTTGCTATGTCCCAAAGATTTGGTAGGATGTGTTTTCATACTCATCTAATTCTGTGAATTTCTTTGTTCTGTCCTTGATTTCTTCTATAACCCAATAGTTTTTGAGCAAGATGTTGTCTGATTTCCATGTGTTTGATTTTTTTTTCCCTTGTTTTTTCTGTTACTGATTTTTATTTTTGTGGCTTCATGGTCTAAAAAGATGATTTGTAATATTTTGATGCTTTCAATTTTATTAAGACTTGCTTGTATAGCCTAATATGTAGTTTATTCTGGAGGATGTTTCATGTGCATTTGAAAAGAAAGTATACTTGGCTGCTGTTACGTGGAAGTCGGTTGACTGTGGCATTTAGACAGTTCATGTCTGTACTGAACTTCTTTCTGGATGTTCTGTCCTTCACTGAAAGTGGTGTGTTAAAGTCTCCTACAATTATTGTGACACCGTTTCTCTTTTCAATGCAGGTAGAGTTTGTTTTATGTATTTTGTTTGATACATTTTTTTCATCTTTTGAATTTAACTTGTTTGTGTCTTTAAGGTGCATCTGGCAGCATACAGATGGATAGGGTTTTTGCTTTAATCTAATCTGCCACTATCTCTGTTGGTGCATTTAATCCATTTACAGTCAGTGTAATTATTGATAGGTAAGAGTTTAGTACTGTCATTTTGATGCCTTTTTTTGTGTGCTGTAGACAATTCCTTTGTTTCATTTAATTTTCTGTGCTCAGCTGTTTTTCTTTACGTGTTTTTATCTTTTTCATTCTTGTGGTTTTGCTTTAGCTAACACTTTGTTTTCTTTTTGATGTGAAGGATTATTCATTTCCTTTGTGGTTACCTTAATATTTACACCTATTTTTCTAAATTTAATCCATTCTTTAATTTCTTTATATCACCTTGATGTCCTCTCCATATGAAAGATCTATGACTGTATTTTCTAAGTCCTTCTTTTTTGTTATAATGTTGTCATCTTTTACATAACAACATCTCTGTTTCCCTATTTTCAGTGTTTTGCCTTGGATTTACTTTTTATATTGGCACTTGGCTTACTTTTTATGGTTTCCCTGATCTGACTCAACAGCAGTTGGCTTGGCTTGGCTATCTGGTGTGATATCCAGTTGCTCTATTTTGTGTTCTAGTCTTGGGTTGTTATCTGATGTAACTGATTTTCTAACTGAAGGATTCCCTTTAGTATTTCTTGTAATTTTTGTTTGATTTTTGCAAATTCCCTTGATGTCTGTTTATGTGGAACTGTCCTAATTTCACCATCATATCTGAGAGAAAGTTTTGCTGGATATATTATTCTCAGTTGGCAGTTTTTTTCTCCTTCAAGATTGTTTATATGACATGCCATTGCCTTCTTGCCTGAATGGTTTCTGCCAAGTAGTCTCAGCTTAGTTTTATTGACTCTCCTTTGTAGACTATTTTTTGTTTATCCTTAGCCACTTCAAAAATTATCTCCTACTTCAATCACTCATTGATTATTCCTCTTGATGGAGTTCCTCATGATTCTTAGTGTTTTTTCATTTTCTAAAATGCTTTCATCTGATTTTTCCTCAAATATATTGGTGTCATGTGTTTTATATTCAGTTTCACTAATTCAACCTTCCATTACCTCAATACTACTCCTTTGACTTTCTATTGAGTTGTCTGATTCTGTAACTTTGTTGTTAATTTTCTGAATTTCTACTTCCTGTCTCTGTATGCTTTCTTGCAGTCTGTTCAGTTTTTCATTATTCTGTGCTGCATTTTGCCCCCATCTCTTTCTTGATCTCATGAAGAATTCTAAATATTAATTTTTTGTATTCTACCTTTGAGAATTCCAGGAAGTTCTCTTCACCTGGAAAATTTCTTGATTCTTTGTTTTCAGAGCTTTCTGAAGATATCCTGGTCTGCTTCTTTAAGTGATTTCATATGGACTGTTATCTTTGACCGATCAGTGGTCGTTGTATGTATTTTATGTTTGCTATTGTGTTCTAGTTTCTTGTTTTGTTTTGAAATGTCCAAATAGGCTGGTTGTATGTGCTAGTGTCACTGTTGGTGGATTTGAAGCTCTAACATCCTGTCGTCAGGTGGTTAGTACTGTTACTAGGCATGCCAGCCCAGGAGTCCATTTACTTGTTTTGTGCGGATTCAGCTTGGGTATCCAGGTAGTCAGCCATCTAGTGTGTGGTGTTATCTCTCCACTACAGTCCTCAACGGACAGGGGTGATTGGTGTAGGCACAGGTATCTGGCTGCAGGCACTGAGAAAGACAGGGAGCCAATCCCTATCCCTGAGTGCCAGTTAGGAAGGAATATCCATTTATGCCTGATCCTAGGTGAAGGAACGGCTTCTGCCCTGAATTTCCATCTCAGGGTAATCAGCAGATTTTTTCCTCTTCCTCATTTGTTAAATTGTTCCCCCATCTGAGTCTAGGAAAATGGCTCAAGAAGTCCTACTTCCATCTCAGGTAATGGCATCAGACTCCGGAGGTGGATGCAGAGCAGTGAAGGGCGAGGGAAGCACTGGGAAAAGGGAGAGAAGTTTGTCTCCAAGGGAAGTTTCAGATCTGCCCAGGGTAGGTTAGACACTTAGTTTTGTGATCATTGACTGCTGTTTTTCACTGGTTCTGGAGGTGGACTCTCTGCTGCTCAGTCTTTCCCACCAAAGAAGATGCCCTCAAACACCTCTGCTCTCTTCACCATGCTCTCTGTATAATCCGTTTTCCTGGGGTTTTGTTTTTACAGGGATCACAGTAGGCTGATTACTCTGCCATCTTGGCCTCACCCACTTAAAGAACCATTTTCATTTAAAAGCTAACCATGATTTAAAGGTCAAAAGAAGGTAAAAACTGAGAAACAAAACAACAATAAGGAGCTGAGACCAGGAGATCAATTTTTGTCCCGGCACCTAGATATGGCCTGGTTCACAGCAGGATGAACAGCATGGGTTAATGTTTATGAAGTGAATGAATGTGAGTCAAACAGAACATTTAGTTCTCTGGGAATTCTTTCACACAGGTCCAGTGTAGCTCTTCCTCATTCCTGTGGTAGCTGTGGAAACATACCACTCAGATCCTCTTCAAAAGAACCTATGGTGGGGTCATAATTGACCAGTAGCTCCAGTTGCCACCCCATGGGATCCATTGCAGGGTCCTCTTACAGGCCGTGATTCCCTTGGGCTGCTTTAGCCGATGGCTGAGCATGGTCACTGTATTGTTTATTTATTAATTTATTTTTCTGACAGCTCTATTGAGATGCAATGCATTTACCATAGAATTTGCTCATTTAAACTGTACCATTCAGTGGTTTTAGTCTATTCACAAAATTTGCAACCACCACCACTATCAAATTCTAGAACTTTTATCACACCTAAAAAAAATTCCATACACCTTAGCAATCAGTCCCCACTACATTCTAGCCACCCTATCCTGTCCTTCAATCTACAACAATAACAACCCATTACCACTGAGTTGATTCTGACTCACATTTATCCTATAGGACAGAGTAGAACTCTCTCTTAGTGTTTCTAAGGAGCACCTGTTGTATTCAAACTGCTGACCCTTCTCTTAGCAGCTGTAGCATCTAACTACTACACCACCAGTGTTTCCCTCTCCTCCAGCCCTAGGCAACTACTGATCTTCTTTCTGTCTCTATAGATTGGTCTGTTCTGGACATTTCCTATGGATGGAGTAATACAATATATGGTCTTTCTTTCACTTAGCATAATATTTTCAAGTTTCATCTATATTATAGCATGTAACAGTAGTCCATTCCTTTTAACTACAAAATAATATTCTTTTTTGTGGTTTTACTACATTTTCTTTATCTGTTTTCCAGCTGATAAACATTTGTGTTGCTTCCACTTTTGGGTTACTATAAATAACATGGTTATGAGCATCCATGTACAAGCTTTTACGTGGACATACGGTTTTATTTCTCTGTGTCATATATTTAATTCTATGTTTAACTTCTTGAAGAACCATCAGACTCTTTTCCTGAATGGCTATACCATTTTATATTCCTACCAGCAATGGATGAGAGTTCTAATTTCTTTAGATTGCCAATACTTGGTGGTATCTTAATGTGTGTGTTTTTTAATAATTTTATTGAGACATGTACACATATCATACAATTCACTGTTTTACAGTGTACAGTTCACTGGTTCTTTGTATATTCACAAATATCTACAACTATCAGTAGAGTTAAATTTTAGACCATTTTCATTACCCCAATAAGAAACCACATATCCTTTAGTTGTTACCTCCCAACTCCCTCAGCACCTCCACCATACACAACCATTAATCTGTCTCTCTAGGTTTTCCTGTTCTGGAAAATTTATATGAATGGAACCACATCATATGTTGTTTTTGGTGAATTTTTTTTTTTTTTTTTTTTACTTAGCATAATGTTTTTAAGGATCATCCATTTTATAGCACGAATCAGTATTCCATCTTTCTATGAATGAACAATATTCCATTGTTTGGATATACCACAATTTGTTTGTCCATTCATCCACTGATGAATGCCAGAGTTGTGTCTACTTTTTGGCTCTTATCAATAATGTTGTTACAAACATTTCTGTATAAGGTTTTGTGCGCATATGTTTTCAATTCCTATTAATCTATACCTAGAAGTAGAATTTCTGGATCATATAATAACTCTGTGTTTAACTATTTGAGGTACAGACTGTTTCCCAAAGGAGCTGCGCCATTGTACATTACCACCAGCAGAATATGAGGGTTCCAGTTTCTCTGCATTCTCACCAACACTTGCTATTATCTAACTTACTGATTTAGACATCTTAGGTGTAAAGCGGTATTGCAGTTGGTTTTGATTTGAATTTCCCTGTTGGTTAACGCTGTTGAGCATTTTTTTACTCATTTCCTGATCATTTGTATATATTCTTTGGCAGAATGTCTATTCAGATCCAATGTCAATTTTAAAGTTGTTTTATCTGTGTATTTTTGACTTATAAGAGTTGCTTATACATAAATCTGACTGGAGGACACTGGACTATATATCCTGGATACAAGTCACTTATCAAGGATAAGATTGGAAAGTATTTCTCTCACTCTGTACATTGCCTTTTCACTTTCTTCATGAATAATCTGCAGCAAAATTTTTAAAGCTTTTCATTTTGATGATGTCTAATATCTATTTTCTTTGATTTCTTGTACTTTTGGTGCCATATATGAGAAACCATTGCCTAACCCAAGGTTGTAAATATTTACACTTTTATTTTCCTGAAAGAGTTCTTTAGTTTTAGCTCTTACATTCAGGTATACAATCCATTTACAGTTAGTTTTTGTAATATTAGGTATGGTCCAATTTTACTCTTTTACATGTAGATAACCAGTTGCTGTAGAATAATTTGTTGAAAAGACTATTCCTTTTCCATTGAGTGCCATGGCATTCTTGTCAAAAATCAATGGACTGTAAATACAAACTTTTATTTTCAGACTCTCCATGCTATTGGCCCATGTTTGTCCTTACATCAGTACATCACTGCTTTGATTATGATAGCTTTTTAATAAGTTTTCAAATAGGAAAATGTGAGTGCTCTAACTTTACTCTCCTTTTTCAAGGTTGTTTTGTCTAATTAGGGTCCTTTGACATTCCACATGAATGCTGGACACTTTCTATGTGACACAGGACTCTTTTCATAAGCAATTTTTTTAAAAATTTTTATTTAACATGACTGAGTGAAAATATACATTCATGTATAAATTTACATGCCCACCTATATGCAGCTTCCACTGCTCTCCCTGTCCGGTGACTACACACTATTCCTCTTTGCTCCATACATGTCTCATCCTCCCAAAAGCCTCCTTTCCCCTCCTCTCCATCCACTCCCCTTCCTCCAGCCAGAGGTCAGCAAGATAAGGTCCAAGCCTGAAAATTTCACAAGGGAACTAGAAATTGTAAGAAGTGGCATGCTAAATTTGAAAAAAGATCCAAAAATAAATTCTACAGCATAAAACACATAATAATAGAAGGTAAGAAGTTGGAATAATTTAATAGCATGTTAGATACAGCTGAAGGGAGAATTAGTAAATTGAAAGACAGGCCAGGTAGAAACTATCTAGAATGAAGCAAGGATATCAAAGGTGGGCAAAAAATAATGACAGGTAAGAAATATAGAGGTGATAGTAAGATCTAATGTACATGTAATTAGAATGACATAGACAAAATTTTACAAAACATGAAAAATATCAATCCACAGATAAACAGGATAAGTAATTCATAATAAACAAATATGCAGTTAAATACATCATAATGAAACTACAGAATAACAAAGAAAAAAGTTTTAAAAGAGCCAAAGCAGAAGGGAAATAAAAACAGATTATCTTCCAAGGAATAAGAGTCAAACTGACAGCTGAATTCTCAGTGGCAGCAGTGGAAGTGAGAAGACAGTAGCAAAGTGTAATGAAAGGAAACAGCTGACAAACTAAAAGTCTATATCCAGTGAAAACATGTTTTGTAAATAAAAAGAGAAATTCACATAGTAATACACTGGAATAAACAAGAATGAAATGAATTGAAGACTTTCACTAAAAAAAAGAAGAAAAAAGTCACCATCAAGTTGATTCCAACTCATGGGGACCCTAAGTGTGCAAAATAGAATCATTCCATAAGGTTTTCAAGCCCGTGGCCTTTTGGAAGCACATCACTAGGCCTTTCTTTCAAGATACCTCTGGATGGGTTTAAATCACCAGCCTTTCAGTTAGTAGTCAAGCACTTAACCATTTGTGCCACCAAAGACATTCACAGATAAATGAAAACTGAATCTTACACTAGGAGATCCTCATCAAAGGGAAATTTAAAGGTAATATTCAATTCCATATGGAGGGTAAGAGGTGTAGGAAAGAATAGTCAAAATGGTAAAACTGTACTTAAAGTGTAATTAATACTAAATGTATGAATCACATATATGTATGAATCATATATGTGTACATATACATACACACACGTATATATGTATGTATGTATGTATATATGTACATGGGTTAGCAACCCTGGTGGTATAGTGGTTAAGAGCTACATCTGCTAATCTAAAGATCAGCAGTTTGAATCCATCAGGTGCTCCTGTGAGCAGTTCTGCTCCATCCTCTACGGCTGCTGTGAGTTGGAATCAGTTCCATGGCAACAAGTTTGGTTTTTGGCACGTTTATAATGTATGTGTGTAGGCTGCAAAATCATAGACACCTTTATTCAACAAAAATATCAAAATGTGAAGCTATTCTTTCTCAGCATATTCTCCATCTAGGTGTATAGACTTGTAATGGCAATGTTTCCATCGCTAACCTTTTTCAGAAAAATTCTGTAACTCTTTGATTTATACTACACTGAAATGGCAGTTTTGGCACACTCAAGTTCTTTGAGCTTGGAATACCTTGTCAGAAAGTCTGAAGAATCAAAATAAAGGTTGTGAGTGGATGGGTTAGGTGTCACAGTGAAATTCTCACAGGACAGCCCTTGCTACCCTTGAAGAATGAGCAAGGGAATTGTCGTTACAGAAAAAAAAAATTCCTCAGTGCAACTTTCCTAGTCTTTTTGTCTCCAATGCAGTTTTCAATTTTCTTAAAATTTCTTCATATTAAGCCCCCATGATCATCCTGTGTCCTTTAAGAAAACCTATCACAATCAGGCCTTTGGAATCCAAACAAACAAAAAACAATCAATTGACATAACCTTCTGCGTGGTCTTCCCTCTCTGGGCTCATTGTAGAAGGCTTCCAATCATCCTTAAAATGTTTGATCCATCTAAAAAGTGTTGTTTTATGTTGGGCAGCATTCCCATAAGTATTGTTGCAAAGCTTCAGTGATTTGGGATGATAACCAGTTGAGTCTTGTTAAGAATTTGATATTAGACCTAACTTCAAAATCACTTTTTTCCATGGCACAGCAAGTAGCCTTTTATTTTGAAGGCACCATAATGAGACTAAGACAAATGTATGACTCAGAGAACTTGTCTACAGACATCCATTGATTAGAGAAACATGTTTAAACAAGTTTTGTTTGGAATAAACCCATACTTGTATGAACTGGAACCCTAGTAGCAAGACTTTTGGACTTATCCTCCGTATTTATGTGTGCATTAATAAATATGGCAATTGTAGCATGCTGAGTTGGAGGAAAGCAAATGGAATCAAAGGGTTTTAAGGTCCTTGTACTATCTAGATGGAAGAACAAAAGTATCATTTAATGTTGTTGTTGTTGTGTGTCATCGAGTTGGTTCCAACTCAGCAACCCTATGCACAAAAGAATGAAACACTACCTAGTTCTGTGGCATGCCCACAATCATTTTTGTGTTCCAGCCACTGCATCAATCCATCTCGCCTCCTCTTTTTCACTGACCCTCCACTCTGTGGAGCACTATGTCCTTCTCCACCGATTGATCCCTCCTGACAACACATCCACGGTATGTAAGATGCAGTCTCGCCATCTTTGCTTCCAAGGAGCACTGTGGTTTGTACTTCTTCCAGAAGAGGTTTGTTTGTTGTTTCGGCAGTCCATGGTACATTCAACATGCTTGTCCAACATCACAGTTCAAAGGCATCAATTAACACTGGATTTCAATAAATTAAGAATGCATATTGCTTTTTATAGAGAAACAAATAAAGAACAAAAAGAATATTTAGTTTTTTAAGCTAATAGAGGAAACAATAAAAAACGGAATAATAAAGAAACAAACAATAAAAATGGAATAGCAAAAATATCAATAAAGGAATGTAAGAAAGGAGAACAAAGGGAGCATAAAACATGTGGGACAAACAAATCATACAGTAAGATGATTGATTTAAACAGTATAAATGAATATTTCTTGTGAAATGCAAACAAACTAAATGATCCAATTAAAAGAAAAAGATTATTACTATGACAAACAGCACATTGTGAATAAAAACAGATAACATTTAAGGATATAGTAAAAGAATTAAAAAGAGTATCATACAAAACTTCACCAAAAAATTAGCAAAGCTAGTTTTGGATGAAATAAATTATAAAAGAAAGGCTGAAAAAAATTAATCAGTTACATAAATCAATGAGCTAGGCATCTACTCAAGAAGTAAGACAAAGAACATGAAAATAAGCATGATGAAAACTGAGGAAAATAATAATTAGAAGATTGTAAATTAATAAAAAGAAGAAAAAACAGATCAATAAATATGAAAGTTTGTTCTTTAAAGAATAATACGATCTGACTCGATGGCACTTGGCTTGACTTGGCAGTATGATTGATCAATCTTTGATGAGACTAATCAAGAAAAAAGAGAAGACACAAAAACAGAATGGTATAAAAAGAGTTACATCTTGCTAAAAAAACACACACATTCTGCAAAATCACAAAGACAAAAAACAAAACAGAGCTTATGAGAAAAATAGATTTAGAGCAGATGATTCAAAACCAAGCACTAATAAACAGATGGATGGATGGATGGATGGGTGGGTGGGTGTATGTATGGGTAGGTGGAAGGACAGATGGATAGATAGGTAGATATATACATACATATGTACACACAACCAGGCTAGAGGTCATCTCACTGAGCATTTAGAAAACACAAAACCATCACGGGCAAGTGCTGGCTGTGGGTACCAAGTCTGTACAGGTGGCCCTGGAGCTCTGGGTACAAGTGCAAGCAGGGGTGAGTTAATTAATTAGTAAACACAGTAAGCAGGGTATGTATCCGCTTAATTGTGTTTACTAATCTGTAGTGCACAAATTTACCTGGTTTTGTTCTTTTGTTCTTTCCAACTGTGAGCCCAAGCCTGCATCGTGGGGTGGGCACCTCCTTATGGAGGGATCCTTTGATCTTCTGAATCTAGAGCTGAAAGGATTCTTTTTCAGCTACTGGAGGTCTTTTTACTTTACTGCTGATGTATAGAATTCACCACCACTATTCTGGATCTGCTTGCCTACAGAAAATCTCACATGAACAAATCAGTACTCACATTCTGTCAACACCATTTTCTGTTTTACAAATACACATCACATCTGTCACGAGAACATGTTATAGCATAATAGACTGTATAGAGGGTGAGAGTGAGAACATTCCAGACTTCTGCAGAGTTCATGGCAACACCCACAGAAGGAGACACAGGGAAGCTCACGCTAAGCTCTCCTGGCCCCTTGCCTCCACCCTGAGCTCGGGCACGGGAAGCATGTTCCCCTGTTCCACTGTTCCCAGGCCACAGTTTTAATGTTCATCCAGTTGCCCGATCCCTGCATCATCAGTGAATCCCCATGCAGAGTTCTGGGTGATAGGGGTCCAGGTCTGAATCCTAAGAGAAACTCCCTCAGCATATTATTTTCACATTCATCTCCCGCTCCCCCTTCCGGCCACCTCTGACACATAAGCACTTCTAAACGTCCATTCTTCCCTGAGTTGCTCAACCGTAACTATCTTCAATGCGCTTAGGCTTTAACAGGTAAGAGTCAGGTGACGGGTAACTGTTTGTGCTTGATGATCTTTTCAGAATGAGGAAGAACAAGATAGCTGACAGCCAGAACACTTTCTTTCTGTTTCATAGCCAAGAGGTACATACAGGTGCAAGAGCACAGGAGAAGAGATGGTTTCGTTTGTTTGGGGTAGTTGGGAGAAACTTTCCAGAGTAATTAGTGTAGATGTTTTCCAAGCTGATTAAGCAGAAGATAGAAAATTGTGAAAAGGTTGGCAATTCAAACCCCCGAACTGCTCCATGGGAGAAAAATGTGACAATCTGCTTCTGTCAAGACGACAGCTTTGGAAACCCTATGGCATAGGTCTACTCTGTCCTATAGTGTCACCATGAGTTGGAACTGACACAGCAAGTTATCAATAAGAAACAACCAGAAAAACACAGAGAAGCATTGAGAAAAGTTTGCACTATATCCTAAAACTCAGCAGAATATTTTCCTTCTCAGAGACCTGGATCTAATGACTGAGAGGTGCAGAGACGAGGTCCTGAACAGATTGCATTTATTACCCAGACTCTTCTGAAGCATTCCTGCTGGATGCCATTCAGCATCTCCCTAACATCCTAGCGATGGGTGCCCACTATTGACCAGAGTTCTTCTTCCATTGTTAGCAGCTCTGATGATCAGCAAGAAGTTCCTTTGACTCAATACTCAAAAACTAGACAGCCCCAACCCTCAGGTATGAGCACTCCCAATTAAGTTTGCAAACTCGTCCTAGAAAAAAGCACTAAATGGCTCATTGCTGAACATCACTACACCTTGCGGAGCTATGTGCCAACGTCAGTGCCTAGTCCACCCTTCAAAGCAATTTTGGAACTCTGTTTCTGGAATGGCCATCAGAGCCATCGTCAGATTACCCTTGATGTCCTGAATGTCATCAAAATATCTTCCTTTCAAAATCTTCAGGTAAAGAAAAGTCATTGGGGGCCAGATCGGGTGAGTAGGGAGGGTATTCTAATACAGCTGTTTACTAGTTAAAAACTCCCTTGCAGACAACTATACAATTAAGTTCATGAACTCGCTACTGTGCCACTGTGCACAATGGTCATTCCAGAAAGAGTTCCAAAATTGCTTTGAAAGGTAGAACAGGCTGATGTTGGTGCATAGCTTCCCAAGGGGAGTACTTGGAAGATGAACGTCACTGATACTCAGCAATGAGATGCGTGGCACTTAACAAGTTTGTGGACTTAACTGTCAAACTTCATATTCAGTTCAAAAACCTTGCAAGAGCTACATGTCAGGAACTGCTGGGGATGCACAGGTTACTTAGAGCTGGTTTCCTTCTTCGTGAACTGTCCTGGCTCTGTTTCTCTTCAGACTTCCTCTTTCATGACACACAAGGAGAAGTGCTATCATGTGAGTATTACCTAGCAACTGCTTAAAATTTGGAGTTTGTTCCTTAAATCTTGAATGTTATAATGTGCAATACACAATGTAAGGGACCCTGAATAACTGAGATGTAGTGCTCTCGAGGGTTTACAGCCTAGCAGAAGTGATAAATATGGTCACACACACACATACACACACACCCCTTTACAAGGTAGAAAGCTGCAGAGCTTTTAAAGTTTAATTATATGCTGTGAGTTGAGATCAAAAGAGGGAAACTTACTTTCGGCCTCAGGCAGTGACATCTAAGTTGACCCCTGAAGTGAACGCAGGATTTGGGCCTGTTGAAATAGAAGAAAGGACTGTTCAGGCAAAACACAAGCATGAAAAAGGAGGGTGAGGTGGAACGGTACCCAGGGCCCAGCTTTGGGTCAGCTAGTCACAACCGGTTGTTTTCTTCAGGTCTTCACTGGGGACTCAGTGCAGGTTTTGGGTAGGGATATGGGCCCGGTTCTTCTCGATTTCTGCTGTGTTATGTGTGTTTGTGTGGTAGGGCGAGGGGAAGGTTAACCACAGCCTGCCAGGGTTCACGTCCCACCTCAGGGCCATCAAGAGGCACCATGTCCGCGGCAGCCCTAATGGCAGCTTGTTTCTGGCTCCCTGACCTTGAGACGGGACGTGGGGGTGGGGTACATCCTTGGACCACACGCTATCTCTAATTCCAGTGGTGGGGTTAGAGAGAACAGGGCCCAAGTATTTATTTTGTTCTGGGAGTCTTTCCAGCAATTTTGAAAGCATCTAATGTCCAAAATGCAATCTTCCCCTGCTTAAAATATGCAGAGTGGTTTCTGCCTACTTCCTTGAGCTCTGAGATACTGTATGTCCATATCTGACGCAGTGGGAAGCGAGTGAAACTAGCAGCAGATAGAAATCCAGGAACACAAAGGAGAAACAGAATGGGCCGGTAGGGCCCAGCACTTGATTACGATGGGGGGACTGAGTATCAGCGTGAAACTTATAGCCACCACAAATTTAAAATGATTTAAACATGGTAATTTGAAATGCAAATATCCTTAGACATCTCTAAAACTTGAATGCAAACAAATTATCTTTTACTTTCTAAGGATGAAGATAAAATAGTGTTTCATCTTGAGTCTTCCTGTTTCTTTTGGGGAATACCACATCATTATTGGGGAATCTTCTGTAGTTCACCACGTGCCTGGCAGTTCTTGCCTCAAAGCGGATGCAGGCGCATCCATCAGACAGACACGTCTAGCCTTCGTCTCAGCTGGTTCCCGATTCTCACCGATCACTTACCTCAAGATTTTCCTGAAGACTCGCTTCCTCCCAAGTTCCTGGTCCGGCTGGCGGCATCACACCAAAATCCCTGGGATTCCTCGGCACTTACAAACACGTTAGCAACACGAAGGCAAGGTCGTATTTGACTCATTGTCCTCGTCACCTAGCATAGCTCTAACAGGAATACCACAAGGAGATGGCCTCAACAAACCAAAGTTTATTCTCTCACAGCCTAGGAGCCTAAAAGCTCCAATTCAGGGCAACAGCTGCAGGACAAGGCTTTCTCTCTGCCGGCTCTGGGGGAAGGTCAGTGCCGTCAATCTTCCACAGGGCTAGAAAGTTCTTAGTGCAGGAGCCTCGTGTGAATGACTCACTCTTCGGGCACTGTTTTTTTGGTAGTGTGAGCTCCCTCATTCCCTGCTCACTTCTCTTTCCTTTTATCTCTTTTAAGATAAAGGTGATGCAGACCGCACCCCAGGCAAACTCTCTTTACATTCAATCAGGGAGAGGACCTGAGAGGAGGTGTTATATCTCACCCTAATCCACTTTAACATAACCCAATCTTGCTTTATTTATTAACCACAGGCCGAGATTAGGGTTTACAGCACTAGGACAATTACATCAATCATGAAATGGAAGACAACCACACAATACTGGGAATTACGGCCTAACCAAGTCAACAAACATTTTAGGGAGGATATAATTCAATCCGTAATATTCATCTCTGTATTTGTTGCACAGACGCTCAGTTAAACAATGAGTGAATGATTTCCTCAGCCACTGGACAAACAGATTCTGGATTAAGAAGAATCCCTACATGGCGGGGTGGGCGGACAGGGGGCGGATGGGGGGTACACAGGTTACACATGCTCCAATGTCACTCATCATATCCCAGCCTCTAAATGTCTGCTTAGATGACCTCAGGAGCTCCATGCACTGTGTGGTCTGTGAGGTCCTTCACCCCAGCAGGATGGGAAAAGGCCTTGAGCAAAGGCCTGAGCTTGAGTCCAGTTAACAACGCCATGAATAAATTCTCTAAGACTTTGGTCTTTCAGAATGGAAAAGGGCTTGCCAAGTACCCTAATGTTGGATGATTATGTTTGATGATCAAATTCAAGAGTTGATGACCCACGGTGACCAGGGTCTTCTCCTTTGCAGAGAAGAGCTGCAAATAACCCTGCATTACACTTGGCATTCATCTCTTTGAAAACTCTGGGGGCCACTGTATTTTCACATGTTTTTCTGGCTCTATCTCTCTCTCTTCAATTTTAAATGTAGAAAGGAAAGAGCCTTTGAGAACACACGGTGAGCCCTAAGCTTGTCAATGAAGAGCCATCTGTTGTGTGGAACTGGCATATTTAATAAACAGTCTGCAGACAATGAGGCACACTATTAGAAACACAGTGTGCCGTGTGGGGTTATTTACACTGCTGATCTCTAATCTCCTCAGCAACTCTCTTCGTGCACATGTATGATCTCTGCTCCCAAGCCACATGCTCTTTCTCCAACTGTAGCAAACTATTTAACCCGAGACTTGCCTCTTCTCATGCATCGGGTGCTCCTGTCTTACGCTCAAGTGGGTATAGCTGAAATGCAGTTGTTCTTACAGAGAAGGTGTTCAGAGGAGTGAAAGGCAGCTTGCTTAACTACCAGGCCTACTGTGTGCCCAGGTGGTGGTCACTGCTGGAGTTGGGACTAAGCATTCACCTGTATGTACTACCCCTATTGAAAATGTTTTTTTGGATTTAGGACTCTTGGCTGGAAATAAGCTCTGGTTCAGTCTGCCACCCTGGCCTCAAATTGCTGCCTCATTGTGCATCCCTGACTAGCCGTGGTGTCACGGTCCTGTTCTCTTAGGATGTCAGAGACATCCTAAGAGCCAAAACAACCAAGCCTTTTTCTCTCTGCTTTAACAACAACAAAAACTGAGCCCTTTTACTGCCTGTGCATAAGTAATTACTAAAGTCCAAATCTGAAAAGCAGTATCTGAAGAAACGTAAACACAATTTGGAATTTCTATTAAATTTAATCATATCAATGTTGCTTTAGTTTGACCCTTCTCACAATCTGAAAAAGGCACAATCTTTCAATAATTAACCTTGAAGCCGTTTCTGAAGAGTTAAGAAGCTCAAGTTCAAGCTTTTCCAAGTAGCTTGGCTCAATCTTGCAAGCAAGAGAGTTCCACAGTGTGGGAGCTCCCTCAGTGCTGTGTTTTCTGTCGCTCAGAACCATCCAGAAGACCACATACCCTATTCCAAGGGCTTAGGTAACAACATCTTCTCCCAGAAAGCTGGTAAATAAGAAAAAATAACTTTGTATTCAATGCTGAGACAACATAAAAAGGCAGGAGAAACATCTTTCTCAACTGTTCCTAGAGCATAAAGTTTTCTTTATGCTTCTCTCCTGCTTAATATCTACAAATCGGCATGCAGCTTGCATTTGATAATTAAATAAAACAAACAAAAACTCTGGACTCTGCCACAGACAGCTCTTGCATGGTAGTAATACCTTTCTCCAAAATACACACGTAAAATACATCGGAATAGAAATTAACAAGTTAAAAAACACATTCATATAAAAGAGTTTTTTACACAAATTCTAATGAAAATATATTCCTTTCCTAAGGCTGGCTTAGTCCCTTGGTTTTCTTTGGGAATTCTTCAGTTTGCTGTTCTATATATATTCCAAAATACAGTCAACATCACCTCACAAGTCTTCTTCTGTGGGTTTTTCTTCAAGGAGCATAAATGGCAAAGTTCCAAATTAGTGGCACTCATGTCAGAGTAAGAATGATGAGATCAAAATGCATCCCCAGGAAGCAAAGCTCAGGGTGTAAACCTTTGGGTCATGGGAAGAACGTGTCAAGATGCAAAGAATTTGTTCCCAGGGAAAGTGTGTTCATGACCGCCATCAGGCCTAACTGAACTGGCTGGTACCACTCACCTGGCTGGTACTGCACGGCCCTGCTACCCAGGAGGCCAGCCTCTGCATCTCAAAGGACTTCAAGCTGAAGCTAATCATTCCGTCTGTCCTCTACACACATGGACCCGTCTCTCCTCTTGAACAGTGGAGCGGAGTGGTGTGTTTTTTTTCCTTAGCCCTGCCCAGTTTGAGCTGCAGTATTCCTCAATAAAACTCCTTTTCTTCCACTGCTAAGAGAGTATGAAATTTTCTTCTTTGACATGTCTGGTGTCAGGAGAGGACTTCAAAGGTACATTATCTTTCATGATCTCTGGGGCATCCACACATGGGCACAGTACCTGCTCAGCCCTCTAGGGCTCTCTGCTTCTGTGAATTCTTGAGAATCATTTAAGGTGAAAACAAAACGTCTCCAACACCAGCTCCACTCACTTCTGATCATAGCTTTTTGAGTTTTATCGTGGCTTTGTTTTGGTTCTTGAAAGTAGAAGTTTGTTTTTCTGTAACTGTCGTTATAAAATGGGGAATGCTGTGTCTAAAGAAGATTTGGAGACACTTTCTAGAAACCACTGCATGAAAAAGCATTACAGTTCCTTATCATGCATGTTCTTGCCTGTTTGGCATAACCTCACTCAAGATAATCTGAAAAAAGTCAACGGCCAGTTTGAAATCATTTTTCCAAGTTATCTTTTCTGCACAGGGAACTAGAGAACTGAGTTTCCCAGATTACACATCTCCACTGGGATACCTATTTTGATTGGTATACTGAGGCATTTAAAAGGCATCTAAAAGGCCTCAAGACAGTAAAACTGCTTCCCTGCAGGATGCTGTCTCTAGACTAAGGAAAACAGTTACAATGCCCAATTTTAGCTCCCATTCCTTTTGCTCCCTTACCAGCTGCTACCTCTTTATATCCATCTTTGCCTTCCTACTCCTCTGAGAACACTTTATCTGAATTTCTTTGATAAAATCAAATAAATCTTGGCCTGAAATGCTCTTTAAAACTCACCCTAGCAGTGATTCTGAAGATTCTCCAGGTATCACTTTTGACCCATGGATATGCTCAAAATTAGGTATCATTGTGAAAGACCTTTCCTAAAGTCTGTGAGGATCCCCTACAATTTTAAGAAGAATTTAAAATCCTTTTCAAGCCTACCAGCTCCCCAACTTATTTCAGCTTGTTCACATCATTGCTGACTCAGGGCAAGTTCAATTATAGCTACAATGGGCAGAATGGAAAAACTTCAAAGGACAGTTTAGACTTAAATACGGATAAAATGACCTCCAGGCTGGTGGGAGACACTTGTGCCACAAATAAAAAATCGCTAGGGACTATCTAGAAGGCCATTCCTTCACTAATTGGAATAAAATTTACTTTTTAAAACAAAATAAAGATGGAAGTGTTTATGATTATCAATTCCTACTGTTTCCAAAGGTTTTCTGAACACTCTAGGCGCAATATGGCCACGCCTGATGCGTCTGGTACTTTCAACTCTGTTTTCCAGTCTGGTCTTAAAACTAGGTGTAAGCCTTAGTAAAAAGACATTGATTACAGCTCCTATCATCAAGCTAAGCACTTAGTTTACAAGCTTTCCTAGACTCCTGAGAACAAAAGGATTTCTAAGGCAGATAAATTAATAACTCTCAGTTGCTACAGTTACAATCTCCTAGTTAAAAGAAAAATGTTAAACATTCCAGGGGCACAAGGTGGGTATTTGTTACTACTGTAAAAAAACAAATCTGGTATCTTTGTCATCTAGTGCTGCTGTAACAGAAATACCACAAGCAGATGGCTTTAACAAAGAGAAATTTATTTTTTAACAGTCCAGTAGGCAACAAGCCCAAATTCAGGGCACCAGCTCCACGGGAAGGCTTTCTCTGTTGACTCTAGAAGAAAGTCCTTGGTATCCATCTTCCCCTGGACTGGGATCTTCTGAGGCATAGGGATCCCACACCTTTCCAAAGGATGTGCTGTGCTGCTGGCACTGCTTCTTGGTGGCATGAGGTCCCACCAACATCTCTGCTAGCTTCTTTTATATCTCAAGCGATTGTCCCAAGGCACAATAGAATCTTACACATTGGGTCCTGCCCCATCAATCCCATCCTCCCTCATTAACATCACAGAGGCAGGGCTTATAACATATAGGAACATCACACAATAGCAGGAATCACACACATTTTGGGGGAAACACAATTCAATCCATGATACCTGTCTACTGGAAAAATGAAAAAGTTAAAGTATAAATAAAAGACTGACAAACCACAACCAAACTGACTGCTGTCGATTCCGACTCCCAGCAATCTTATAGATGAGTAGAACCGCCCATAGAGTTTTCAAGGAGCACCTGGTGGATCTGAAGTGCCAACCTTCTGGTTAGCAGCCACAGCACTTAACCACTACACCACCAAGTTTTCAGGTCCCCTTAAAAAAAATCCTGCAATTTGATTCAAAATGAAGGGGTTCCAGAAACAAAACAGGGGCTTTTCCTGCGATGCCTGTTAATCTGTAAGGATAAACTATTTATTGATGAATAATCTTCCAATGTTTAATTGACACTGCTATCAACCTCATGTTCTCACAAAAGTCTCAGAGTATTAAAACCCCAAATGTGGTGGGAGTTCTCCAATCAAGAACGTTGATTATTACATATCTATTCTGATAGCTTTTGGTCTAATTGAAGATTTATACGCTTTTGTGTTCAATTCTGACACCCCGGCCAACCTACGTGGAGGAGAACTTTTATTCAAATGGAATTTCCATTTACAATTTACTGAAAAGGGGATAATATCATTTAGTTTTACCAATAAGCCTACGTCAACAGAAATAGGCTCTGAATAAAACAATAATCAGGAAGAAGAAGCCATTTGCTACATGTAAGTGCTTGTCGTATCCCCAAAATTCATCTCCGCCTACACCTCTCCCTTATGACATCTTTTTCGAAGTTTCTGAAACCACAGACGTAGGTCAAGTTTTGTCAGCTGAGGTGACTGAAATTGAAATAGATTTGTCTAAACCTCTGCCAAAAATCTGCCAGTATACACTAAGGTGAGAAGCACAAGGACTGGTTCCTGTCATGAGATTTCCTTTCTAAAGGTTTAATTCTCCTTTGTACTAGTACTTTAATATTTCTATTTCTTTAGTTTAAAAAAAAATAACAGGGGCTACGGATTTGTGCAAAATCTGCATACAGTCAACCATATAATTATTTCTATATTCCCAGTAGTCCTTAATCCTCATTTATTACTTTCCATTGTTCCTTCAGGTGCAACTCATTTTACAGTTGTGAATCTTTGCAGCACCTTTTCCTGCATTCTTGTGTATTATGAAAGTCGATTTGTGTTTGCTTTTACCTGGGAAAATTAACAATTTAACAATTTACCCGGATGTAATGCTCAAGGATTTACTGAATCTCCCATCTATTTTTCTCCGATTCTGCCTGTGGATTTGCAGCCCTTTACAGCTTATGTACAAATTTCCATACAAGACATTGGTAATTTGCTAGTTTGTTCAGACTCCCAATAAGCCTGCCTTGATGACAATGTAGCTTTCTTTATTAAAACCCTGGTCTGCTGCTGGACCTAAGGTTACCAAAGAGAACTTACATTTCACCTGGCTTTCTAAATATTTGGGCCACCTCATTTCTGCAGAAGGCAACTGTATTGATCCTACATGGAAACAGCTATTCTCATCTTTCCTATACCTGAAACAAACAAACAGCTACAGGGGGTTCTAGGTATGTGCACCTACTGCCAAACTTGGATTCCTAATTTTCCTTCGCAGGGTCAACCTTTACACAAAAGCCTCTGAGCTCAATTCTTTCCAAACCACACCAGAAGATCACAGGACCACAGTTCAATCAGAAAGGGCTTTAATGAACACAGCTGCTCTAGGTTTTTCTGACGACCATCTAGATTTTTCCTTATTTGTATAGGAAGTATCTGGAAATACATCAGGCATACAAACTGCTTCCCAAAATTCAAAGCCTTAAAAAATCCCCTGGAACAGCTCTCCCCTGCACACGCAGGGTTGCCGTGAGTCCAAACTACACTGACAACAACTACCAACAACAGGCATCACTGTAAAGGGGGTCACTTCACACACCCCAAGGAAGTGCTGTGAAAATAAGACATTTGAGATACTTCGTTGCAGCGCCAGTTGACAGGCAATTAATCTCCAACCAAGGGGATTCCATGGTCCTAATGGGTTGGATCTGGATTTCAGAAAGCTTCTGACAAAGTCTTTCGTGATTTTCTTCTAGGTAAGACAGAAAAATGCACCCACATAAGAAAACAGCTCGTAATTACTAGATGGTCTGTCTTACCAAGCTACATACCAACATCAAACAAAAGGCTTGTCACCATGTCCGCCACAGGTTTGTCCCCAGGCCCCGGGTCATATTTTTTGATGATTATTTTTTAATCCAAGTTTGAATCACAGTTCAGATGAAGACACAGCAGGAATACAGAACCTGAGTGGCACAGTGGTTAAGTGCTCAGCTGCTAACTGAAAGGTAGTCACTAGAACTCACCAAGTTGTTCCGAGAGAGAAAAATGTGGCAATCTGCTTCCACAAAGATGATAAACCTTGGAAACTTTATGGGGAAGTTCCACTCGGTTCTGCGGGGTCGTTATGAGCCGGAACTGGCTCGACAGCAGTGAGTTTTTATAGGCGGGCTCTCTGCGAGTTCCCCAGCCCCCATACCCAGTTTGCTACCATGGCCCGTGGATGAGTATTCCGGAGTATCTCTGTCCTCCCTCTACCCACCTACCCCAGCACCACCCCAGTTCAAGCCCTAGTCCTTCCCGGCCTGATCCTGTGACCTGGTCTGTATCATATTTGCTTCATCCCCCACCTGCCTGTGAGCACACTGGCCTCTTCAAGAAGAATGCCCCGTGCCTGTGAGGTAACCTGGCCATGTAGGCTATGTATCACTCAACACCGCATGTCAGTGTCTGAACGTGTAACTCAGGAGTCCCCACAACTAACAATCATGAGTTCCTGAAAACCTGCTTGTAGTGGGAAGGACCCGGCACTAGTCCTGGTTCTGCCAGTCACAAACAACGCAATCCAGGGCAGGCTGCTAGGCCTCTCTGGGCCTTTCAAGTAAAGCAGTTATGATAACAGCTATCCTGCTTACCTCACAAGGTGATGAGAATCAAACAAGGTAACTACATGCCCAAGTTCTTTGTAAACTGCAGAGTGCCAAATAAGTGTCGGGAAATATTATTTTTAATATATCAACCACTAAACTTTGGGTCTTAGTAAAGTTTTGACTATGCAAAATGGTCCTTGAATGTCTCAGACATTTTCTAAACTTGCTTTATACAAGCCAGACATTTCTTCAGAATCGGACAAAGGCTTTCAATTCAGCTCCGTAATGATTATAAAACTCTTTGTAAATGTTAAATTATTAAAAATAACACATGGTCTATTTTTTAAGATTGGAAATTCAAGAACAGAAAAGAAAAATAAAAGGCCCAACTCCTTGTACCCAGAGACAACTGCATTAGCAATTTTTTCATTATCCTGCAGTCCTCTCTCTGTATTTTTTTTTCATAGAAAATATTATTTGTCTACGTACTACTTAGTACTTTAAACTGGAATTTTGGAAGTTGGCGTTAATTATAACTACAGGGTAGAATTTTTCCCCCAGGAATTTCTTGTGTACTTATGGGTTATTTCCATCATAAGGAAAAACATTCACAATAAAATAATTTGCTGGTATGATTTATCCAGATTCTATTGTGAAAAAAGGCAAGAACTCCTCTGCATTCTTTAAGTTCCATGGAGATCTCCTTTGCTTGAACTCTTGGTCAAAAACACTTATTACTGAAGCAGTTTTGAAATATGGGTACAAGGCTGGTATGTTTCCTGAGCCTTCTCATGATTAAGAATGCTGTTTTTCCACGTTAGCCCTCTACAAAACGTTTTTCACCATCCTTTTGCTCTTAGGGGAGGTGAACTATCACATTCTGCAATTACCTTAATTTTTGTTCCTTAAATGTAAATTTGCTGTTTTCTACATGAATGCTTTAGCATTTCCCACTGGCCTAAAAAATGTCATCTATAGATGTTCCAATATTAGGGAAATATCAGGTTACATACGCAATGTTAAATTCTTTTGTGACTTCAGGAATTCTAATCTGCCTAACGGGCGAAGCTTAAGTGGCATTTCCTAAACACACTTACCAATAGAATCCTTTTCCTTTCACAGAACACTAAGGAACTGTCCCCGAGAAGCATTCTGCAAGACCCAATTTGTGATGTTGCCTCATAGGTTTGTTTTCAACCCACCAGGCCCTCCTTGAAAATCCTATGTGGTTGTACTACTCTGTCGTGTAGGGTTGCTGTAGGTCAGAAACGACTGGATGGCAATGAGTTTGCCTTGGTTTATTTCAAAGAGCGCCTACTAAGTGCTCGTCACTGTTTTCAGCACTGGGCATACAGAAAAAAATCTGCTGTTTATTGCCTTTGTCTGCATTGCTCTAGGAATTCCATAATGCAGAAGGGCAGGGGTTCTCTACTCTGGACGGTACTGTCACTGGCTTTGCTCAGAGCTCTTACTTGGCATTCGAGGTGCTTCCTGAGTTTGGCCTTGACAACTTTTTTCTCTTCCAAGGATGTTTTCAATCATTCTGTTGTATTTTTAGCTTCTGTGCATTATTTCCTTATCCAGTCTATTTTCCTTCTTATCTTACCCCATTGTTTTTTTATTTCTGCTTATTCTTTCTTTATGACTTTTGGTTTCACAGATACTGCATATTCTTAAATCTCAATATAAACAGCAAAGAGTTTTCTTACTTAGCTCCTGTTAAAAGTTTTCAAAGTTATGCTTGGCCAGCATCTCCAAGGTGACGTGTCTCTCTCTTTTCTGAAGAATGTCTGTGTATAAGCTCTATACAGCCTTCATTTTTTTTATTCATCCTCAGGCTTTGTCACTGTCTATACACCTGGGCGCTGGTTCAAAGACCTTCTTAGATTGACCTCTAACTGAAAGGCAGGTTGATATAAACTCCTTCGAGTCCATTTCCCACAGTGGAGATGGCATCAGTGTGGCTGTGGTCAGCCAGAGAAGGAGCTGTCCCAGCCCCATGGCCTACCACAGACCCTGGGACTCTATGAGGTGGGACCCAGAAACTGTTCAGCTTCCTTCCTGGGATCTGGCATCAGGGCTCTGTTGCCAGCACCCCCCAAGTCCTGCAACCCCTCCTCCTCTCATTTCACTTTGGAGTACAGGGGAGATGCCACTGCCAGGCTTGACCTACTTCCTGCTTAAGTATTTTCTGTGAGAGCTGTAGCATGCAAGTGTTCACAGATGGAGAAATTCAAATAGGACAAGCCAGAAAAGGGGTAAAGCAGAGCCTGTTAGCTAAAGTAAAAGCACCACCTGGGTAGTCTGCCAGCGCTCTGCATTCTGGTTGGTTCTTTTCTGAGGATTCCAAATGTTAGCAGGAGGTGGGGAAGGAAAAAGGGTCACCGGGCCTGGATGACCCCTGCTGTCGGGCAGACCAGGCATGGGCGAGCTGTTGAGGACCGTTCTCCACCTCGTCAGCCTCATTTATTTCTTGGTTTGCTGGGACTCCTCATTATCCTGTTCATAGGGTGAAAGTCTGACCAACTCTGGGGGAATGTTAATCTTTTCTTTTTCCACTGTCACCGAATATTTAGTGAGAAACAGGACGAGGGTGCTAACAAATGTCATTTTAAATGTAAAGTCTATAATTAAATTCAACAATACATGACACTGTAAATAAGATGGTTCTGGATAAAGACAGATTTGCCCTGAGTTCCAGTTTCCTTACTTACTACTTGCTATGAGTCAGAATCGACTTGCTGGCAGTGGAGTTTTTTGGGTCAAAATGATATACTGACACTTACTAACTTTAAGTACACTTACTAATTGCACACTCAAGCCGTAATAGTATGAGTTCATAACCTTCTCTGTCCCGGGTCCGTACGTGTAGCACCCAAACACCAAGGAAAACACTCAGACTACTACTGGCACTTCGCAAATGCCGGCTTTCTTGGTTGCTATAACTACCTATTCAAAGTATATCTTCAAAGCCTAGTACAGTGGTCTTAAGAAATGGCAATCGTTCCAAAAAACTTACCTGTGTAAACTCCTTGATGACTGTTTTAAATGAAGTCTAAAACTGAAATAGCTCTGCTTTTAATTCTCTAATTTCACCAACTGGAGATCAATGCTCAGGGGGAAGCTCAACAGGAGTGGTTGTAGCGAGTGACAGCATTCCAAAACGGAGACATCAGACGTGACTATGACCTCAGAGCTAGAAGCCAGACTAACTGTCTGGTCTAACCTAAAGTTTAGGCTCCATGTAGGCTCTTAAATGCAGTTTCCATCGTACAAGACAGCCTGCCTTCTGTAAAGTTCCACTGTGCCCCTTGACCTAGAATTGAGTAGCTCCACAAAAAAAAGGCAGTTTTCTTGCCCAAATACCAGGAAGATGTAAAAGAAGTGCTGTGGTCAGAAAAAGCCAGCATCCAGAGAAGAGATTTTTTTTTTTGCACGTTCTAAGAAATACTTTGCTACACTGTGGTCAGCTAATGACCCTGCTTCCCTACTATGTATGTACCAGTCAATCAAATGCTTGTTTGTTACTGACTTTGTTTGTGGGTTTTGCCTTTATGAACCTCTGTAAATGACCAACTCCTGGGAGCATCTGTTAAAAGCTTCTTAACCTTTGTTTCCCCAAGCTGCAAACTTTCATTTCTCAGTAAAGTTCTTTGCCTTTACTTCCAGCAGGGTCAGCGACTGCTGCCTCTGACAGAAGGAGAACCTGCTCACACTCACCACGCGACAACTTCATACTTGAGTGTAGTTTTTACCAGCTCATGTAGTAATTTTTCAGATTGTCACAAATTTGCCAAAAGCCAGCATAATCAAAACAAATGATTTATTCCAAAGCCTATCAGTTCAGGGTTTTTCAGAAGTAATTACAGAAGTGAATAATGAAATCAGAAACAAGCTTTCATAGTTCTAACATTTACAACAATGTTGATATCTATCTACATGACCTTGATTGAAAATATTCAGGGTCTCCTTCATTCAGAATCCATGAAGAATGTCTCAAAGTCCAGATCCAGGTCAGAAACGAGGGCACTTACAAAGTCATCGATGGAAGGGCACTTCTGAAGCATTCCTGCAAGCAGAGAGGTCGGTCAGCACCCTCCGTGGTAGGCAGTGCAGCGCGGCCAGAGACAAGCCACACGTGCAATGAGAAGACCCCTCGAGCCTTGTCAAGTAAGAGCTTAGTTTTGTAGCCCAACTGTGAAAACATTTTATAAGCCACAGACAACGTGTAGACCTGAAGTTAATTATGATTTTAATGTACTGTTACTATCTAACCAACACTAAGCTCACAAAGTTAGGCCCAAATATGCTTTAGTTTTGTAGATAGTAGCACACATCTGGAGAGATCTTTAGAAAACCGAATTTTTAAGTTATTTCTGGGAATAGATCTCAATTTTTAAAAGTTTAATTTTTTAAATCAAGTTTTATTTTCAAGTGTATAAACTTCAGTCAGTCAAGTGTTAGTTCTTTTGAAAAAAATCTTAGGCCAGAATCAAGGTATTTGCATTCTTCCAGATTTCCCTGTCTTGGAGAATTCCCAGCTCTGCAACTTACTAGTTGTGTAATGCGGAATGACTTATATTCTCTGGGAATGAAGCCTCCTTACCTAATACATAAAGCTCCAGAAAAGATAAAACAAGAAGGCACTGGGAAAGTAATGAGGCAGTGTACAGCATGTTAGGAATTTAATAAAAAGGTGAATTCAATCGTCTGCCTTATTCATTACAAATGAACCCAAAGACAAAGATTCAAGGAATCAGCCCTGCTGCCTCCACCAGCATTACTGGCAGCTAAAGATAACTCAAAGGAAATCTGGCAGTGCAAGGGCCGAGCACTGGGCTGTAAACCAAAAGGTTAGTGGTTCAAACCCACAGGCAGCTCCACAGGAGGTGAGAACTGGTGGCCTGTTCCCACGAAGACTACTGCCAAGGAAACCAAACAGAGCAGTTCTATTCTGCCCTAGAGGGTGGCTTGGGAAGTTGGAATCAACTCCAACGGCAGACAACAACAAGAATAACTCAAGAACTGAACACAGCTCTGTACACGGGCATTTTATGTAAAACTCCTTCCAACACTGAGACATTTAGACATCAAGAGAATCCCAGAGTCCTCTCTTCTCCTCTAAATCTTTAATTCAGTGAGCACATATGGAGTATCTGCTGTGTGTAGGATCAGGTCAGGTGACGAGAACAGTGAGATGGCAGGCTAATCCTAATATGAGGGTGAGGAAGACACAACCAGAAAACTGCACTGTACTGAACTGGGTACTCACACAGGGGAAAACAAATAACCTTGACCCTGATACCTCCCACCACACAGATAAAGCAATTTGAGATGGAACACAGATCCAAATACAAAAGCTGAAACTATTAAGTGTCTAAAAGAAAACACAGACTATCTTTTTTGCTTTAGGGTAGGCAAAGGTTTCTTAAGCTACAGAAACCACTAACCATAAAAGAAAAAATGATGTATTAGATTTCATCAAAATTTAAAAGATACTATTAAGGAAATGAATAGGTAAAGAGAGGAAGAAATATTCATGTAATATATATATGATATAAAACTGGTATCTAGGATACATAAAGAACTCCTTTAACTCATCATTTAGAAAAAAAAATGGAAAAAAGATTTGAGCAGATCATTCATAAAACAAATCTTCACATAAACACACATGACTGTTACACATGTGGAGATGGCTGACATCATTGATCACCAGGAAAATGAAAGGAAAAACCAAATGAAATAGCATGGTACACCCAGCCAAATCAGTAAAATTAAAAAGACTAACAACATCAAATGTTGGCAAGGCTGTGGACATCTGAATTTGTCATACATTTGTGGTGACAGGGTAAAATGATACAACGACTTAGAGAAAAAAAAGTCTAGCAGTTTCTTATAAAGCTAGAGGTGTGTGTGACCTATGACCCAGCAATTTCACTCCTAGGTATTTATCTAAGAGATATGACGGCATATGTCCACAAAAAAAGACTTCTACAAAAGGCTTTCTTCTTAATCACCCCAGAATGGAAACAGTGCACGTTTCTACCAGTTGGTTATTCACACACTGAATGAATACAGTGCTACACTGAGACAATGGAATACTATCTAGCAATAATAAGAAAGAACTGCTGATGATGAAACAACACAGAAGGACCTCAGACACATTAGGTAGGATGAAAGAGCCTCATATGAAGGACTGCTCACTGTTATTTCATTTATATGACGCTTAAAAAGGGACCAAAGTAAATCTATGGTGGAAACAGGTAGAATTATAGTTGTGTTTATGAGTAGAGACGGGAATTGACTGAGAAAGGGCAGGAAAGAACTTTCTAGTGTGATGGGAAAGCTCTATACCTACAGTGCTTTCTGCTATAAAGGAGTCTACATGGGACAAATTCATCAGGTGATACATTTAAGATCTGTGTATTTCACTCTATTTAAATTTTACCTAAAAATCGTAAATAAGTACCAAACTCTATTCATCGATATGCATACTAAAATGTCTAGGGTAAAGTGTGCTGAATTTTGCAACTTACACTGAAATACCTCAAAATACATGATGAATTGAGGGGAGATAGAAGGAGGGAAGGAAGAGATGTAATAAAGGAAATATAGCAAAGTGTTCACTGTAGAATTTAAAGCGCAAACTTACGAATGTTCACTACACTATTCATTCAAGTTTTCTGAAGGTTGGCATTTCTTTTCAACATCAAATGCTTGGGAGGCAGAGAGAGAATAAATTCCATGGGAAGGTTCAGAGAGTTCTGTGGATGAGGAACTGGAATAGAAAACTAGAAGGTGGGTAGGATTCAGGTCCAAATTAGTGCCTTTTGGGTGGAGGGCATAATGTAAGAAAGATACAGCGGTGATAAACTGAAAATGGTAGGTAGAGCCCACCTGGTCGGCTGAGGCTACAGCACGGGTGGGGGAGACTCTGGGGCAGTGGCAAGACCAGTAGACTTGGAGTGACCAGAGGACCAGGAAGGATGAGCTGAGAAGGACATACAGGAAGAACAGTTTTGCCAAGTTCAAGGGGTACAGGGACAGCCTGTCCACAGCGGTCTAGGCTCCAGCGGAAGGGGCAGAACCAGAGGGCTACAGCAGGCAGTCACTCACACAGGGAAGAGACAGTGTAAGAGACAGACTACTTTACACGGGAGACATCAAAAGAGTACCTCCCAAGAGAGGCTTGCAAGCTACTAACTAGAGCTGAGTAGTTAAGAACGGTAAGAATACTGTAACATATTCAACTGCACACCAAAATATCTTTATTCTCATTCAAATTCTAGTATCTCCATCTTAGGATACACCTGAAAAATAAGGAACAGTTACTGGAAGAGAATCTCACTGCTGTGTCTTCATTTGCAAAACTACAGCTAAAAACACGTAAAAAAAAAAAAAAGTAAAACAATCTCTGTGGATGAGAGAAGGCCTCTCCTCTCATCCACCTGCGCCACTGATGACAGAAATGTTGAGTCTCTGACGAGAGCTAAACGTGCACATTTCACCTTGTACCTTCTAGATGAACTAAGTCAGGTACCACGGATTTAGTACAGAGAACATTTTGTAGAAAAAAATCACTTAAACATCGCTTTCACTGGAAGGCATTAGCCTATTCAGCATTTTCTTCCTTGTCATATCTGAAACATTTCTACAATTAACTGGTCATTTATAATAAAATAAAACTGTCAGAAGGTGCGAACTTGTATTTAGAAATAACCTCTGCAGCTATGTGAGGCTCCAGCTTCTTAGAAGGTTTCTATACACGCATACATTATCTGCATGGCACTCTAAAAAAAATCTGGTCAGAGCTAAATGGCTTCTTTGGTAATTTTGTTCTGTCACGTGATTGCTAAAAAAAGATGAAGGTTCAAAGGGAAGAAAACAAGACCCTAAGGGACAAGGGATAGTTAAAGGGCAAGAATTCACGTGGCACACTGTGATGGTATCTTTGTTTTAACTGAAGTGTTTTGCAAGTGTCAACACGAACTAACCTCTACTCCAGGAATTAAAGCAAAAAAAATGTTTTCAGGCAGTTTCACAAAAAAGAAAACTGAAGTTAGCTTTTCTATATGTGTATAGTCAAGAAAACATTCCAAGAACTCTTTGATTTTTTTAAAGATGACTTCAGATCTTCATTTCAATAGGATGACAATTAGGCTTGCGATTTCTTAGAAGCTTCTGGGAACAAGGCTGGAGCGGTTAAATGTGTAATTTGGTAAGGCTTACACACATATTTCATCATGGAAATCAACTAAAATTTGGAGAGGAGCATGGATTGAGGGGTTTTGCCTAAAAAATGGGAAAAAAAAAGGAACAAAACTTTACAGATGAAAGTTCAATAGCAATGTAAGAAAGACAAAATTACCTTAGGTCTGCATTGCACATACTAGTTCATAAAGAGGAAAATGGGCAGCTGAGTTTTATCCATACATCCTACTCAGAGGGACAGAGAATACAGAACAAGCAGTTGACAAATTACATTTTAATTTTTTTTCCTCATTTTCTTTTTTTTACCTGAGAGGCAAACACACAAATAAAAGATGGTACAAGCCAGGACACTTTTCATCTCAATTGCTCTGCTCAAACTAGCACGTTTCATAACCTTGAAGCACTAGGGCAATTATTCTAGGCCTGGTGAAAATAAACTAGGATATCAAAAGGATGCCCACAAGGCGTTTGCAAGCAGGAGATTTTCCACATTGTACTATGCACCATTCTCTCCGATGGCTGCTGACACAGAGCCGGATACAAGTGAAGATGGAGACGACACACGTGAGGACCTGACCCTCAGACCATGACCTAGAAAGTGCTTGTCAGGGAGACTGCAGTCAACAGCAGTAACAGAATGGCAATGATGGCTGTTTGCTGAGAACGTACTATGTGCTGGAGACTGTGCAGAGTGCCTAACTCCCTAGATCACAAAACACACCTGTGAGAAGTCCACCTGACAGATGAGAACATGGGGGCACAGGCAGGGCCCATGGTCCTGAAATAATGGCTTGAGCTTTCAAAGCCCAGGAGTCTGCTCCCAGAACCTATGCTCTCAAAGAACTGTATTACCTCACGTCCTATAATTCTGTAAAATAATGTACATTCTAAAAAGGCCTGTATGTAAATATCACATTCTTGATGTGAAAGAATACAAATGTGGAGAAATCCTAAAAAAGAAATTATCACTGTTTCCCAATGCCACTTGTGTCTAGATGTACTGAATGTATTAGCCATGCCCTATTTTTTGGTAACTCACACCTAACAAGCGGGTACAACTGAGTATAACTCTCAGTATAAGTGGCAATGAGGATAGAGACACTGAACATAGTCTCTGCTGGGCAGGCAGTGAGTTGGTTTTGAAGAGCATGACAGGTACACACACTGACATGTGACAAAGTACTACTTCCCAGCAGGGTACAGTCTCAGTCCCACAAGGAACTTGCTGGAGCCCTTCAGTAAGCTGTACCCTGATTAAAAGAATGCCCAGGAGCTTTGCACTTCTGCATGTTCTCTGGGTGGCCTCCAGGTATTTGTGGTCATCTTTGCAAAACAGAAGCCCTTCAGTCCTCACACGGTCCCTAGTGCTGTGTTTTCCTATGTTTTCACCAAGCAAAATCCTTCCTGTCTCAGGATGAGTCCAGCACACGCACAAAGCAGCAAGGGGTCTGTGACTTCAGAGGTCACGTGCTGTCACTCTGTAAAATATCTCACCAGACTCTCCTTTAAAGAGCAACGAAGTCATGGCAGGAATTTTTTAACCCCAGGTACTCTTTTGGATGTACAACTAATATAGAAAGTTGAAAATGTCCTAAACCAACCTCACATCACAGACATGAAATCTTGGTCTGGTCCCCCCTCCTAAGTGCCTGGGGTGAGATGGCTCATTGTTGGGACAGCACAGAAGGTTATCTTGCTCAGGCCTTCCGGCTGGGCACACACCTTCCAGATGAGAGTGATTCAGCAGTGTAATATACCCTGTTATATAACCTACCTGGCCTCGAGAACACATGTATTTGGCTGCAAGTCACCTTAGTGTAAAACTGTATATAAGGCCACTGTGCCATGGTAGCATGGCTACCGAATGCTGTACTTGCTGGCCACCATTACTCCAATAAAACTAGCATGACTGTACCAACTGTGGCTCCACTGCTGAGTCTGCCCAAATCACATATTAATATTCCTGGCCTCTAGTACCAGCACTATGACACTTGCGTATCATTTAAATAATTCAGGGAGCACAGAAGACTACCTAAACAGCTAATAACTGTATCACCAGTAGTTTAAGCCTTGAAAGAGAAGCAAAATAGTTACATTTCCTCTTTGAGTCTATTTCAAATATTAATAGCAAGTGAGCATACTCCCAAATTAAAACTGAGATTGGCTTGACTCAGTCCAGATGAAAGTTTATGACAGTGGAAGGCAAAGAATGAGCTTGCTATAAGGGTCTCACCTTCCATTTATTTATTCTCTCCATCTGCACCTGAGTGCCTACTGTGAACTCAAAGCAGACAAGAAAACTCAGGAAGGTGGCAGATGTAACAGTCACCGAGACTCTGTCTCTTACAGAAATGCATCATCTAAAACCAAAAATATCCACCACTGAATCAGTTCTGGCTCATGGTGACCAAACAGGACAGAGCATAACTGCCCGACAGATTCTTCAAAGAGTGTCACGGCAAGATGGCCACAAACAAACATCAGGTCTTTTAAAAACAGCACTAAAAAGCTACTCATATCCTTGTATTTCAAACACAGTTGCTAGTATTTGGGTTGTCCTAGTTATGTAATGCTTCTGTAAGAGATACCACAGGCAGATGGCTTTAACAGAAGTTTTTTCTCTCACAGTCTAGGAAGCCAGCATCCAAATGCAGGGTGTCAGGTCCAGAGAAAGGCTTTTTTCTGTCAGCTCTGGAGCAAGGTCCTTCTCATTGATCTTCCCCTGGACTAGGAGCGTCTCTGTGCAGGAATCTCGAGGCCAAAGGACGTGATCTACTTACTCCCTGTCCTTCTTTCTAGGTAGTGTGAGGTCCCCTCTCTCCGTAAGATAAATGGTGGTGCAGGCCACACCCCAGGGAAACTCTCCTTACATTGGAATACGCAGGACCTTGGTAAGGATGTTACAACCCCACCCTACTCCTTTTTAACATACAATTATAATCACAAAATAGAGGACAACCACATAATACCAGAAATCACGGCTTAAGTAAGCTGTCACATATTTGGGGGGAGGGGGGCACAACTCAATCCATGAAATGAATTAATTAATTAAGTTACATCATCTGGGTTTATACTGAAGGCCCACAGATAGCGATTTATTTAGGGAACAGTCCGGGAAGGCCCTCAGCTCCAAAAAGGAACTACCTTAGGGACTCCCAAGCCCAGGAGACTAACAACCTTGAGTTCTAGAAACTGCCTCTGGGGGACTTTCAGGTTAGAATGTGAGGCTGAATGGAACATTACCTGGTTCAGCATACAACTCAAAGTCCAGTTTCTCTTCAGACTACACAAATGCTTTCTTTTGATGGGTTGCCAAGGAGAAATACAGAGGAAAGAGAAATTCTTCCTTTCCTAAATGAAACTTAAAAAAATAAAAAATAAAACACAAACAGACCCAGTGCTGTTGAGGACAGAGTAGAACTGTCCCATAGAGTGTCCAAGAAGCACCTGGTCAATTCCAACTGCCAGCCTTTTGGTTAGCACATGGCACTTAACCACTGCACCACCAGGGTTTCCAAGCAAAACTTCAGATGCTTCTAAAAGAAGGCAGGAACCCTGGTGGTATAGTGCTTAATTGCTAAGTCTGCTAACCTAAAGGTCGGCAGTTCAAATCTGCCATCTGCTCCTTGGGCAAACTCTATAGGGTCACTATGGCCCAACTCGATGGCAGTGATTTTTTCTCCCCCCCAAAAAGAACACAGGAAACCCTGGTAGCATAGTGGTTAAATGATACATCTGCTTACCAAAAGGTCAGCAGTTCGAATCTACCAGGTGCTCCTTGGAAACTATGGAGCAGTTCCAATCTGTCCTACAGGGTCACTATGAGTTGGAACTGACTCAGAGGCAAAGGCGGCAACCTATCTGACGGTTACAGCAAGGGCTTTCTAAGCAGCAGCCCTGAGTTAGCAGCCTCAGACAACTTCCCGAAGCCTCATTTCTGCTAGACACAAAATCTAAGTAAAATGTTCGAGCTGTATAAAAATTACTTGCCCTTCATAAAATCAGCATAACATCATCTACCTTCCCAGACCAACTGTGAGGATTAAGTAAAGGCAGTGCACCTAGCACACGGAAAAGCCCAGAAACTGACACTATTACCAATCAGACGCAAAGGTCAAGAATTGAGGGATTAGGTTATTCACTATTTTTGTACAATTTGAACTCCAAAACATGGATCCATAATTAAGTAGCTCAGATTTTACCATAAAACTCAAAATCACAGGCTAATTATCCAGTCAGTGAATGATCAGGTGCTTTTTTCTACTCTTGTTCTGCTTGTATGAGATAGTTGCTTATCTAATACAGGAAATAAAAGATGGAAGCAAAATCAATCCATATTTTTACCCATTAGCAGCTGTGGTGAGACGTGCACCACGAAGAGATCAAAACCAGTAAGACTAAGGCCCCTGATTCTCAAAGTGTTTAGCTCTCTCTGCGATTTGTCCTTACCAGTAGTCACCTACATTCACTGAAAAGCAAATTTTCTATATAGAAACTTAGGAACAGTAAAAGGAGTTTCCAAATATTTCTAACAATACTACCCATTTTAAAATCCCACCATAATATTTAATGGCTATTTTTATTGCTGTAAAGATACACACCTACTTGCCAGTTCAGCTTTTTTTTTTACATCTACAGTTCAGTGCTATCAATTATATTAATCATGCTGTGCAACCACCGCCCATAATCGTTGGTAATGCTGATTTTTTTTTTTTATGCTGAAATAATTACATGTGCCAAACTCAGCTCAGACTGATCAAGAATTGCAGCTACAAAGGCTGGCCTGGCCAGGCAGTTTGAGGACTCTTCAGAGGGTTTTATGAGATGAGAACTCTCATTTCAGGTTTGTCTCTCCCAAGCCTAGGGCGAGTGTATGGCTCACCTTGGCTTTGAAGTTCTTCCTCTGCTACAAAGTTGTGGTTACCAACCCCTCTTTCTAAAGGTGGATTCCCACTATCTACCATCAGTTCCTGGGAAAACCAGAATTTCAGCCAGAAAGTGAAATTCCTTTCCTCCTTTGAACTTAAAAAACTCGGTTGCTCCCTAGGCTGGGTGCGAGTCCCTACTGTAGCTGTTGGGTGGAGTTACTGACACCCCGGGGAGCCGTTGGCCTCCCTGCTGGGTGAGCAGATCCCGAACACTGATCCCACAAGTGCTCTGTTTACATACTGGTTTGTTTTATTTCCTTTGTCAGATTTAATCATTCTCATTTAAAATTACATTTCTTGGTTACAAAACATTTTGCCTATTGAAGCTCATGGCCTTCCTTAAACAAACACACCCGCACATTAAACACATCCACACCCTCTTAGAGAAGTCACTGCATTTACAAAAGGGAGGTCTGGGCCCTGAGAACGCAGGTGCTCCCTTCTAGCTCTTTCTTCCAAAAAGCTCTCAGCTAATTCAGAGGCTAAACTGAGTAAATATCTAAACAAGCCAAAGATTAGAGATTTTGTTTACTTGGCTATTATTCTGGGCTGCCATTTACCCCTATTACATTGTAATCCTAGAGCCACTCAATTCTAACGCTAAATCCACGACGCGCTTTTCTCACTTACGCTTCTTTTGCTGCGGGTACAGTTCAGGTTTTGGCCACTGAGTATGTTGCCAAGACCCTGCAGCTGTGGTGCTGCTGTCTGCACGTGCCTGGGGTCACCATGAGTCGGAACTGACCTGACGGCAGAGGGTCCGGTTTGAGTTTCAGGCAGCACTCCTTACTTGCGGTAAAACCATTTTATCACACTACTTTTCAGACTGGACCCTGCAGAATCTTAGACTGAGAACACTATGCCTTCTTGGAGCTTCAGTATTCATGACAAGGCAACACGGTTGCCAACAACTCGAGCACCAAAACCAAAACACCCATCCACTGCTGTAGAGTCAGTCCGACTCACAGCAACTGAGAAGTCACAGTAGAACTGCCTCAAAGAGTTTCCAGGGAGCGCCTGGCAGATCTGAACTGCCAACCTTTTGGTTAGCAGACGTAGCACTTAACCCACTACGCTACCAGGGTTTCCAAATCGAGCAAGTACAGTCAGGGGAAAAACAGAGTGGAATACACAGGCAAGTGTTTCCACAGCAAAAGCTTCCTGGCGTAAGCCAAAAAAGCAGCTTAAGGAATTACTGGTTGACTCCACATGAGTCATGTTGCCTGAATCCTCTTCCGCATCTTACTGCTTGCTGCTGGGTGACCCTGAGCAAGTAAATGGTTTCCCCATTCCTTGGACTATATACAGAATTAGGTAAGAATTTGTACTCAGTACAGTACCCAACATGATGAAAACCCTGAACACATGCTTTTGTGAAGCAGCTACTGTCATTGTTCCTACACTATTATTACTACTACTGTTACTCAACAAGAGAAATGTAAAAGCAATAGAACTCAGGCTTTGACTTGCAGCCCTGGTGTAAAATTCCTATGTTACAGTGACATGTGCATGCCAGAACGGATGCGAAAACTTGGCGAGTAAGAAAATAAAACCTTTAAGGCAAAAATAAACTATTAGGCAAAAAAAGAAATTAGATTTATGTACATTATTAGTTAAATTAGGTTTAGGAACATTATTAACAACATTCAATCACAGTCTAAAGCAAAATGTTTCTTTTGGAGATATTTGGAAAGGCCCAAATAAACCCCAGAAGATGCCTTGTAAACAAGCTTTCAGGAAATGACCCAGTTAAACCAAGAGAAATTTCCCTGTCCCCACACTTCACTGCAGCCTATCAAACATGAGTTGGTTAGCAAGTGCCAATCTACATTCCTCAGCCCATATCTGCTCTACTTTTATTACTTTTATTTCACTGTCATTAGGGGGTGCCTTCTACAGGACACTCAGCAGAGTGCCCTCCACATCAGTCCTGCCTGTGGCATTCCTGCCTCCTAATTTCCTTAGCCCTTGGAGCTCGATGCCCTGGGGGGTTACAGGAAAGCTTCCAAGCTAGATCAAGGGCTCCAAGGGAGTGACATCTGTTTCTACGCACATACTGGTAACCACATGTTAGGAATATCATCTGTCAGTAACCATCTTTAAAGAAGATGCTTCTATTAAATCAATCAAAAGAAGCTAACATTACCTAACTTGCTTTTAATCTAAAACTGGAATCAACTGTCTATTTCTTGGAGTAAGTTTATTAACAAGATACGCACTTTAGGGGGAAAAAAAGAGTCTCAGACCTCAAACTCCAGAGACATCTTAAATGATGACACAAAGAGAGCTATGTGACGTTCACACAGCAAGTAGGAAACTACAGTTTACTACTATACTGTTACTCAGAAACAACGATCAGAACCAATGCTAACCATCAAAGGCATCCAGTGACCAAAAAGAAATTTAATAAGAGGGCAGTAATTAACAGTCTTTAGTTCAAAGAAGGGTCAAGATATGGATTCCTGGGAGTCAGCAGATGAAGTGGGTGCCTTGGAGTTTTGTAGGAAGTCTGACCTGAGTTGAATTTGGACTATGCTAATTAATAGCTCTGCAACACTGGCAGAGTTCAACTTCTCTGGGCCTTAATTTCCACTTACATGACACCACCTATCAGCATGATGTTACAGGTATTAAGGATATGATCCATGCATGCATCCAAGGCCCTTCTGTTTGTCACAATCCCTTGATCGCTCCCTCGTAACTTATCTTCTCCTCCTTCTGACGTGCAGTGCACAGCAGTGTTCTCAGAAATCATTTCACAGGCACCCTGAGGTGGAGGACTTCCTGATGGAAGCACGCGGTCTAAGAGGAGCTGGGGCTGAGCCCGCGAGAAGCTGAGCGGGGGCGCGTAGCCGAGGGCTGCCCCCTCCCGGGCCCTGGGCCCAGCCCTTCTGTCCAGCCACTGTGCCGTCACGCTCACTCAACCCGTGGGCAGAGCCCGAGGTGCTGTCACAAACGAGAGCCTACAACAGACACGGTTTAGTGCAGAGGTTACAGAGGACTTACAGGATAACGGTTCAATTTTGCCTGTTTAAAGTGCCCAGAGGCAACAGGCTAGCAAAAATTAGGTTGCCTGAATGAAACAGAAAGAAAAAAAGGAAAAGCCCCAAAATACTAGAGGTTGGGTTAAATTCAGCAGATGAAAAGGCTTCATCATTCCCCGGTGAAGGCAATTTTCTTTATTGATGTAAACAGATCAACAGGCCATGTGGTTTCTATTATCCTGCACTGTCAAAATCATCCAAAATGCCTATCAGTTTCCAGAACAGTCTGAGGCAGTTACTGGCCTGCTGTGTCACCACAACATGTGTGAATTCCTTATTCCTGACATTACAAAGCCAATTAATTAGAAAATGGTCACTTTTCCATGAGGGCCTTTCACTTAAAATGCCCAACCATTATAATCCCTTTTGTTAATCTGCATCTACAGAACACGGACCCTGAATTTTGGCTTGAGTTCTCTGCATCTCAAATCTTATTATCTGTTCCATTTAAGGCTGGACCTTCTCCTTTCTATTTATAAGCCAAGCACACTTAGATGACTCTCCAAAGGGTGGGCCCCTCTGATTTGCACGGAATGCTGTCTGACTGGAGGAGACCGGGTGCTCTCTAAGAACGGCATCTGGTGAGCGGGGGCTGTGGACTCTAACACTGGACCCCACCAATACAACGGGTATGCTGAGAGCCTTGCAGAGGCCTGGCGTCTAGCCTTTGCCTGTGCCCTTTTGCAGCATGGCACCTCCTGCAGGGCGCACTCCCAGGGAGCCTCCTTTGGCTGTCTGACTGGCACTGCACACAAGGCTGAGGGGGTCAAGAGCCTGCAGCCCGGCACGGGACTGCACGGCCCACTGCAGGCACCTGTGCTCGGTTCCGCCTCCCCAAACTGGCTTCTTTCTGGAATGCTCACAGCACGCAAGGCCTCTCATGCACACACAGTACTCTGGCCTGCCTAATGCAGGGCTGTGCATTTTTCTTATGTGTTGTTGTTAGATGCATCAAGTTGAATTTGACTTACAGTGACCACACGTGAGACAGCAAAATGGCCTGTAGGGCTTCCCAGTCTGTAATATTCATGGAAGCTAACTGCCAGGTCTTATCCCCTGCAGGAAAACCTGGTGGTGTAGTGGTTAAGTGCTACAGCTGCTAACCAAAAGGTCAGCAGTTCAAATCTGCCAGACACTCCTTGGACACTCTATGGGGCAGTTCTACATTGACCTATAGAGTTGCCATGAGTTACAACCAACTTGAAAGCACTGGGTTTGCTTTTTTGGTTTATCTCTTGTGGAGCTCCTAGGTGGTTCGGGATCACCCATTTTTCAGATAGTAGCCAAGTGCTTAATCACTGCTCCTTTACTCTTATTTAGTACTCAATAAATGTTTGCTGAGTTCAGTAAATCAACATCTCCAATAACTAACACGATCTTTTATATTTTTTATTGTATTAGATCATTTACAAAAACCCTAGTGGCGTAGTGGTTGAACGCTGTTTGCTAACCCAAACATCAGCAATTTGAATGCACTGGGTGCTCCTTGGAAAAACTACAAAGCAAATCTATTCTGTGCTATAGGGCTGCTATGAGTAGGAAGTGTCTGATGGCAATGGGCCATTGACTGGTCAGCAACCTAAGAACTTTTAAGCCATAAGCTGGAATGGAAGGCAGCACTCTGGGCAGCTGTTCCAGCTCAGGCTGCAAAGGCAGTGGTTATGCAGCAAGCATCCTGGGAAGCTCCCCATGGGGACAGGGGCGGGACGATGACACATCAAAAGGACACGCTGAAGACCAGGGGTCTAGAGCTGGCCCTGCTTTCATCAAGCCCCAACAGGAGACCTACCTTATGTAACAAACCACATTAACAGTCACAGATTATCCAGCTCCTTTGAAATCAATGTGCAAAAGTTATTGCTGATCTCTTACAATAACAAATGTATTTTTCACTTGAATGTTACTTATATAAATATTAATTTGCCAGACTGACTTGCTAGTCTTGCGATACAAGCATTACAAAATAGAAAAATCTATTTTTCCATGTTACATAGAACAGTGCAACAAACATACGGGGAGCTTACCAGAAATGTCCTGCAAAGAAAGAACATGAACTATTTCCACAGATCAAATGGACGGTGTTCACTTAAGAGCTGTGGCTTCCTCCCACCTGTGGACTGAGGCATCCTGGCCAAACAGGAGACTGAAGTCCACGAAGACAGTAATATGACAAGGATGGGAGGTGGCATGTGGTGGGCAGCTGGGCCGGGGGCTGGGGTAGCTAAGGCAAAACCCTGCTACTCAGACACCTAGGCAGACATGATAACGTGAAATCAGGGAAGATGTGAGACAGGGAACAAAAGAGGGACAAAAGATCCTTGCTGTTGTTGTTGTTAGGTGCCACTGGGTCAGTTCTGGCTCATGGCGACCCTACGAACAACAGAACAAAACACTGCCCGGTCTTGCATCTTCTCCACAATTGTTTTTATGCTCAAGCCCATTGTTGCAGCCACTGTGTCAATCCATCTCATCGAGGGTCTTTGTCTTTGTCACTGACCCTCCACTCTGCCAAGCATGGTGTCCTTCTCCGGGGACTGATCCTTCCTGACAATATGTCCAAAGTATGTAAGATGCAGTCCTGTCATCTTTGCTTCCAAGGAGCACTCCGGATGTACTACTTCCAGAACAGATCTGTTTGTTTTGTGGCAGTCCATGCTACATTTAACATTCTTCTCCAACACCACAATTCAATACAAAGGCATCAATTCTTCTTCAGTCTTCTTTGTTCACTGTCCAGCTTTCGCATGCACATGATGCGACTGAAAATACCATGGCTTGGGTCAGGTGCACTTTAGTCTTCAGGTGACATCTTTACTTTAGGTCCTTTGCAATAGATATTCCCATTGCAATATGTCTTTTGATTTCTTGACTGCTGCTTCCATCGGTGTTGATTGTGAACCCAAGTAAAATGAAATCCTTGATAACCTCAATCTTTTCTCCATTTATGACAACGTTGTTTACTGGTCCAGTTGTGAGGATTTTTGTTTTCCTGATGAGGTGCAATCCACACTGAAGGTTGTGGTTCTTGATCTTTATCAGCAAGTGTTTAAAATCTTCTTCACTTCCAGCAAGTAAGGTGGTGTTTTCTGCATAATGCAGGTTGTTAATGAGTCGTCCTCCAATCCTGATGCCTCGCTATTCTTCACAGAATACAGCTTCACAGATTATTTGCTTGGCATACAGTTTAAAAAGGTGGTGAAAGGATACAACTCTGATGCACACCTTTCCTGACTTTAGACCGTGCTGTGTCCCCTTGCTCTGTTCTCACAACTGCTTCTTGATCCCGATACATACTCCTTAAGAGCACAATTAAGGTGTTCTGGAATTCCCATTCTCCACAACGTTAGCCTTAATTTAGTATGATCCACACAGTGCAATGCTTTTGCACAGTCAATGAAACATAAGTAAACATCTTTCTGGTATTTGCTTTCAGCCAAGACCCATCTGACATCAGTGATGATATCCCTGGTTCCACATCTTCCGAACCCAACTTGAATTTCTGGCAGTGCCTTGTTGATATACTGTTGCAGTCACTTTTAAATGATCTTGAGCAGAATTTTACTTGCATGTGATATCAATGATATTGTTCCATAATTTCCACACCCAGTTGGATCACCTGTCTTTGGAGTGGGCATAAATATGGATCTCTTCCAGTCACTTGGGCAGGTAGCTGTTCTCCAAATTTCTTGATACAGATGAGGGAGCACTTCCAGAGCGCCAGCTGTTTGTTGAAATATCTCAATGGATATACCATCAATTCCTCGAGCTTTGCTTTTTGCCAATGCCTTCAATGCAGCTTTGACTTCTTCCTTCAGTACTGTTGGTTCCTGGTCATACACTACCTCTTCAAATGGCTGAACATCGACCAGTTCTTTCTAGTATAATGACTCTGTGTATTCCTTCCATCTTCTTTTGATGCTCCCTAAGTCATTTAACGTTTTCCCTGGAGAATCCTTGACTATTCCAACTCAAGGCTTGAATTTTTTCATCAGTTCTTTCAGCTTGAGAAATATACAATATGTTCTTCCCTTCTTGGTTTTCCATTTCCCACTCTTTGCACATGTCATTATAATACTTTCTTTTGTCTTCTCGAGCTGCTCTTGGAAATCTTGTTTTTGTCTTTTATTTTGTCATTTCTTCCTTTTGCTTTAGCTGCTTGATGTTCAAGAGCAAGTTTCAGAGTCTCTTCTGGCATCCAATTTGGTCTTCTCTTTCTTTCCTGTCTTTTTAATGACCTCTTGCTCTCTCCATGGATGATGTTTCTGATGTTATTCCACAATTTTGTCTGGTCTTTGGTCATTAGTGATCAGCACATCAAATCTGTTCTTGAGATGGTACTGAAACTTACGAGGTATAGACTCAAAGTCATACTTTGGCTCTCAAGGACTTGTTTTAATTTTCTTCAGTTCTGTTTGAATTTACATATGAGCAATCGATGATCTGTGCCACAGTCCACACCTGGTCTTGTTCTGACTGCTGATACGGACCTTTTCCACTGACTTTTTCTGTAGATGTAGTCAATTTGGTCCCTATGTATTCCATCTGGTGAGGTCCATGTGTACAGTTGCTGTTTGTGTTGTTTAAAAAGGTATTTGCAATGAAAACGTCATTAGTCTCGCAAAATGCTATCACGTGTTCTCCAGCATTATTTCTATCACCAAGGCCGTGTTTTCCAACTACTGATCCTTCTTCTTTGTTTCCAACTTTTGCATTCCAGTCCCCAGTCATTATCAATGCATCCTGACTACATGTTCGATCAATTTTGGACTGCAGGAGCTAGAAAAAAATCTTCAACCTGTTCATCTTTGGCCTTAGTGGTTGGTGTGTAAATCTGAATACTAGTCATATTAACTGGCCTTCCTGTATGCATATGGATATTATCCTATCACTGACAGTATTGTGCTTCAGAACAGACCTTGAAATTTTCCTTTTGATGATGAACACACCACCATTCCTCTTCAAGTTTTCATTCCCAGCATAGTAAACCATATGACGGTAGGATTCATAATGGTCCAAACCAGTCCATTTCAGCTCACTGTGCCTATCAATGTGTTCCATTTCATTTTCGACACTTTCCCATTTTCCTAGATTCATACTTCGTACAGTCCACGTCCTGATTATTAATGGCTGTTTGCAGCTGTTTCTTCTCATTTTGAGTTGTGCTACATCAGTCAACAAAGATCCTGGAGGCCTTACTCCACGCATGTTGTTAAGGGCGACTCTACTTTGAAGAAGCAGCCCTTCCCTAGTTGTCTTGTGAGTACCTTCCAACCTGGGGGGCTCACTTTCTAGCACCATATCTGACAATGTTCGGCTGCTATTCATAAGGTTTTCCCTGGCTAATTCCTTTCAGGAGTAGACTGCCAGGTCCTTCTTCCTAGTCTGTCTTAGTCTGGAAGCTCAGTTGAAACTTGTCTACCACAGGTGACCTTTCTGGTACCTAAATACCAGTAGCATACCTTCCCTCACTACAGCAACAAGCAAGCCTCCACTGAAAGAAAAAGACCCTTACTATACATATTTTTTATTTTTATATTACAAAAGAACTTTACATTTCACACGTCAAAAATTTTGCCCTATGAAATATGTGGAAATATATGTGATACAGAGATTCTCAGAATGAAACAAATAAAAAACCTGTTTGCATTTTAACAATCACAACAAGAAATATTTAACATTTTAAGTATATTTTGATAATCACTTAATTCAATGCTTTCATTTAACAATTATTTATCAGGTGCCTATGTGTTAAGCTCTGTTCTAGTGCTGGGGATACAGCAATGAGCAGTCTCACTACCTTCACAGAGCTTGTATTTTACTTTGGGGACAGAGACCACAAACCAATAAATGAAATACTGGTGCCAACCTCCCCAGAAGTTCTGTGGAAGAAAGGCCTGGCAATCTGCTTTCACTGAGATCCCAGCCAAGAAAATCTTATGGGGCTGCTCTCCTCTGTGACACATGGTGTCGCCACGAGTAGGAAGTCATGTAACAGCAAAACAAAACAAAAACAACAAATAGTTATGTCCAGAAATAAGTGCATGTGATGAGAAAAAAAGCAGAAGGAGGGGGAGGTGAGCGAGAATGCCTCTCTGACTCCAAGGGGGAAATGAAAATCACCTGCATTTAATCAACTTTTCAGCAACCCACTGAAATCCATCTAAAGATTTATTTTCAAGTGCAGCTTTGTGTGACACACTCCAAGTTTTGGCAGTGTCATCTTTGAATGTTACATGTATCTGCATGAGAGGGGTCTCCCCTGGAGTCACCCACAAATCTAAGATACCCTCTACAACAGCCTTCCTAAGGCACGGCACATGTTATTTGGCACTTTAGGGCATTTATTTTCAGTAAGTCTCCACATCCTCAGGCCAGGGTTATTGGCTAAGGCAGGCAGAACCTGCCATGTGCTAATGCTTATCTCTCTCATTAAAACTCTGTAACTTAAAAAACAAAGAGCAAACAGACATGTTTTGGGAAACGGCTGTCTAGAGCTAGCACACTTCCCTGCTCTCACAGGGCACGGGGCCAACCCACTGAACCCTACCAGGTGGTGCTCAGGGGTGAACCAGACAGCCCCACCAGATGGTGATGCTGGCTTTAGAAGTCACATCTATCTACTGATCTTCTGGGTTATGAAATGACTTAAAATCCGTTTTCTGTTCCAGCTACTCTGTATTTACTTTGACAATAGCAACACTCCATCATGCTTTTGTTGAATAATGACTATTTATTTAGTTTTCCTCCCTTAAATGTCAGCTGTACTTCTGCTGACAGACAGGACTTATTGCTACTTGATTGTTGTCATGTTTGTATTAGACAAATGACACCTGACAGTAAGGTCTTGTGCTAAGCACATTTAGCCTCTTAGGTTAGTAAGTGGGTTATGAAAACAAATAAAAGCAACAATGCTTGTTACTTAATTGTGTCAGCAAGACATCGAACTTTCAAAGTTGCCTAAATATTTTGGGTCAACTGAATGAATACGTTATCCTGTCAACTATCTAAAATGAACATGATTTTTGCCTTGTGCAAAAGTCAGTCTCCCACCATTAGAATATTTGGGGCAGAAAAAGGACTTCCAGCAGCCAGTTCAATACAAAGTCCCATCAGGAATTCAGTCACTGAATCCCAGTGCCTTGGGAGTTTTTTGTACTCACTTCTACATGGTGGTGGGGTTGTTTTAGGGCAGACGGCTGGCTCTGGCTCCCTTGTCTGTGGCACATTCTTTCTAGTCCCTTCCATCACCTGCCTCAGTTGTGATCAATGGATCTCCCATGGCTCCCAGTCGCCCATATATAACAGGACCAACCTAGCTAGCACTCAGAGTGGGACATTTAGGAGTTATCCATGACTCACTCTCCGCCACCTGCACAGCACATCAGTTCCAACACTGATTTGGCTTCATAAAAACTTCTTAAGTCAGCTGACTTCTTTTCATCCATACTACCCAGTCTCCTAACCGCATCTTTCACCGTGATTACTGCCCATAAACAGCTAGATGCCCATTCAAACCGACCTTACAAGAAAACAAACACCCGCTGTTGTCAAGCTGATTCTGACTCACGGTGACCCTGTAGGACAGAGGAGCACCGCCCCACGGGGTTTCTAAGGCTGCCGTCATCACGGAGGCAGGCTGTCGTATCTTTCTCCCTTGGCACGGCTGCTACGTGCATGCCACTGGTGAGCAGTGCTTGGCCATCATGTCACCAGGGCTGCTGACTCTATCCTGCCATTGCCTAGTCCGTCCTCAGCAGTCACATTCATTTTGCAGTATCCTTCTGACTGATCTAAAACTATGCTAAAATTAAACATTTGTCCTTGCCCATGAATCAGAACGAAGGTCCACTCTTCGGACATGAATGGATTGGACTTGGCGACGCACAGTGATCATATATTGGATGCACTTTATGGTTCTATGCATCTATAGGATATCATCCTGCTGACCTCTAGCTGGAGGAAGGAGAGTGGGTGGAGAGGAGGGGAAAGGAGACTGTTGGGAGGATGAGACATGTATGGAGCAGAGAGGAATAGTGTGCTGTCACCGGACAGGGAGAGCAGTGGAAGCTGCATGTAGGTGGGCATGTAAACTTATGTGGGAATGTACATTTTCACTCAATCATAATAATAAATAAAAAAAACTCCAGAAAACCTGAAAAATCCTGTCAATTGTTTCTCATGGTCCTCAGAGAAAACACCAACCACTGTTTACAGCATCAACAAGGTCCTGTAGGATGTGGGGCCCATTTATCTCTCCAGGCTCCTGAGAAGGCTGACGGGACGCAGGGCAAATGTGGCAAACGGGGTCACAGTGCTAAGTAAACCATAAGCAGCTGCATCATAACTGAATGTCTCAGTGAGGAAGCTTTTTGTTTTATTTTTTTAAAAATAACCCTTCTAGTTTTGAGTCACAGAAAAGCTGCAAAGAGAGTACACAGGTTCTCATCTACCCTACAGAGATTCTCTTTATTGGCATCTTAGGAAGGCACATTCATCACAGCTAACAGATCAATACTGATACTCAGTCCTACTCACTAAGGAGGGCTGCTGGCGGACTAGTTAAGAGCTATGGCTGCTAAATGAAAGGTCAGCAGTTCAAACCTAGCAGCTGCTCCCTGAAAGCCTTATGAGGCAGTTCTACCCCACCCTGGAGCAGGGCTGTCAGTCGGAGCTGATCTGACAGCAATAAGGCTTAGGGTCCAGACTTCATTCTGATGTCCTCGTTTTTCATCTAATGTCCTTTCTCTGTCTCAGAATTCCACCTAGGACACAGCTTTGCATTTAGTTGTCATGTCTCCTTAAAATCCCTGTAGTTGTGAGAGTCTTGTGAGACTTGCTTTGTTTTCCAGGACGCTGGCAGTTTTGAGAAGTATTGGTCAGGGATTTTGCAGACTTTCTCCCAGTTGAGTTTGTTTGCTGTTTTTCTCAAGATTAAACTGGAGTTACAATTCTAGGAGAGGACGGCCTCAGACGTCAAGTGCTATTCTCATCAAACCCGGCTAGGGGTACCTGCCGTGTAGACGACTTTCCACTGACGATGCTAACCCCAGTCACCTGGCTGAGGTGCATTGGTCAGTTTCACTACTGTAAAGCTTCTCTGTCCCCCATGTCCACACTGGACTCTGGGAGAAAGCCACTAGGCATAAACCATGTGTAACGGGTGGGCTGTGGCAGTTACGCTTCATCTCCCTGAGGTGAGAGTGTCTGTATCAACTATTGGGAATTCTTCCACATAGGAGACTCGTCTATTTATTTGTTTGCCTATTCATTCATTTCTGTGAATCAGTATGGATTCATGGGTATTTGTTTTATGCTTTGAGTTATAATTCAATATGGCATTATTAATTTGGTTGCTTAACTGTTCCTGGCTTTGGCCATTGGGAGCTCTTCCAGTTGGCTTCAGATACCCCTTGGCATGCCCCCATGAGTGTGTGGGTTTCTGAACAATTTGAGACCTTCTTGCTCTCCAAGATTCTCTGGGCTTGTCTTGTACATCCATGCCTCTGTCATGGAATCCACGATTTTTTCAGGGAGTCCTGCCTGCTTCTTTTCACTTGAGAAGGCCATTAAAAACCAACACTGGGTGTTAGGTGTGTTTGCTGCTACTGCGACCAAGGTTATAAAGAAAGGAAATCCTTATAGGTTCTATCAATTTTCTGTGGAATTACAGAGTGACATTTTGAAGTACAAACTATAATTTTCTTGGTGCCTCTTGAAAAAAAACAACATGCAACAGGTTAGAAGAGGAGATCTAGTATAATAACAACAAAAGTGCATGTGTCTTGAAGACTATAAAGCTCTACAGAAGTGTAAGGTATGATTTTAATCAGCTTAAGGTAGGGCCCTGTGGGCTTCTAGAATTTGGTTCTATGAGTCAGTTTGATAATGTGGAAAACAAGCTGCTGAGAACTGACTCATTCATCTGCTATTCTTTTTGTCTTATCTGATGTTTGGTCCTTTTAAAAACTCTCTCAAGTTATCACTTTACATCTCTACATACACACATAGTATCTGGCCAAAAAGACATAAAAATGTAGTTGAGATTTTCCTTTCTGGAAAGGAACTCAGAAAACAAATTGTTTGATGTTTGCAAATGACTTCTCAGAATGCTAAAACTTTTGGACCCTAACCTTTCCCTTCCCCCATACAATTCTCAGCACGCCCCAAAGGCTGCAGGGTGAGAGGGCCAGGAAGCATGTAACCAGAGGCAGAAACACGACACTGAACAGGGGCGTCACGCTTCTGCAGTCATGCTGGGAACGGCAGAACTGCGACGGTGAAAACGGATTCATGGTGACCACTTCCCAACAAAAGTCTCAAGGGGCTCTCGTGAAAACGGATGAAGGAAGATTTTAGTGTCGATCAGGGCAAGCCCTCGGCGACTACCTGAAAGGCTGGCAGTTAGGGCCCACCAGCTGCTCTGCAGGAAAGACGTGGAAACCCGATGGGGCACTTCTGCTCTGTCTTACAGGGTTGCTGTGAGTCAGAACTGACTCCATGGCAGTGGGTTTGGTTTTCTAGTTTAGTGCAGGCCAGGGAGGCCTCTCCAAGTCACTTAAAGAGACAGTCAAACAGGGGAAAAAGGGCTTCCCAGGGGTCATTAAAGCTCCCATCAGACCTCAAGTCTCATGCCCCTGACATCTCCCATGTTCTAAAGGCCAGCACATCTCAAGTCAACCTGTAAGTACCACCTGAGGAAGATCATGGGCGGTAAAACAGAGCAATCTCAGAAGGACGCAGTGCAAGTGGTGCTAGCTTAGTCCACAGGACCCACGTCTGCCTGGGCCACTCTACAGCTCCACAAGGCTTAGCTCTCACTTGGGCCTTGTCTCAGCTGATCCCAGAAAGAGAATCAGCTAACAGCCATCCTAAAGGGGTCAGTCACTACACTTGGCCACACTGTGTGCCAATTAATGGGCAGCTATATTGTGCACTGAAGTCTTCCAGGTCCGATTCTGCCCATACCAGCTCCCAGACCCTGGAAGACGGACAGTCCGGAAGAGTGTGAGCTCTGGCCAGTTTATAAAGCTAGGGGAGCATATTACCTATGCAGTCAGGGATTCAAGGAGGCTGCACGGGAGAAAGCACTGGGCACACGGCAGCTCCGCAATGTATCAGTCATTTTGTTTTGTTTGAAACACAGGTAAGAGCTGAGCTCAAAAACTCAGCAGGGCTACTTACCCAATACTTTTAGGTAACATACAACATAAAAAAGACAACACAGTTGACATAGACAACATTAGACGGCAACTTGTCTCATTCATCTGTCATTCACAAAGTGCTGAAATAATATAATTTTTATCCCTAATAATGCCACTGTTTTCATTTTTTGTTGTAAGAATTCTGCTGTATAGCGGCTATAAAATATTATTTCCTTGCTATTCACAAACCTCACTGCATAGTTATCTCTCTAGAAAATCATACATTTTCTAAAATGAAGGAATGGAAACTGAACTTGGATCATGTTCACCAAAGCACATTTGAAAAAAATTCTAGTATATATACCATAAAATTGTCGGATGAGTGCAAATGCCATATCATCATGGTTTCTTTTTTAAAAAGTACTCAAAATATCAGGTTGAATATAGCATTGTGGGGGTATGGAATGAATAGCAGAGTTTTTGATAATGTCAAGTTTTAAAAAGCATAAAGAGGGGGCGGAGTCAAGATGGCCGACTAAGCCCACGTCTCCTTATATCCCTCTGGAAACCAAGACCTGAACTGACAATCAAACAGAGCCTTCTGAGCACCTAATAAGCCTCAGGACACAGCACAGAGCTGTTAATTGGGACTTCATACCACTCAGCGAAAAACCTCCTCTCTTTCGCTGACTCCCGCTCCTGGCTAGCCCCGGCTCTCACGGACGGAAGGTAAACGCACCATTTTGACTTTTTTTTCCTCTGTCTCGGCTGGCGGGCGGAGCTGGGCCTTGCCCGGCGGCTGGACTCAGACGCGCTGCTGGGGGGATAGGCAGGTGAAATTCCCATATTCTGAGAGCCAGGCTCGGGACTCTGTTAATCTAGACACTTTGAGCCTTTTGTTTTGTAGCTGCCTCAGTGGAGTTTGTGCGGAACTCCGTGGTCAGTGTGGGGGACGCCATGCTGGTACCGAGAGTTCAGTGGGACCTCGTTCTTAGCCTGGAAGCCAGTGCCTGCAAACGGGACAGCGCTTCTCCGTCAGAAAAGTAGTGATTTTGCATAGTGCTGCCTACACTGGGGGCCGTGCAACAGAAACAGAGGAATGGCTGCCTCTGGGCATCTTTAGCCCCCCTGTCTGCTGCCTGGGTGGAAGACGCCATCTTGGGTACGTTGGCCGCAACTGGACCTAATTCTTAGCTTGGGAGCCAGAGCCGGCCCACAAGAGAGCGCTTTTCTATCACAAAACCAGTACTCGACACAGTGTTGGCTAAGGCTAGGACCTGTCAGTAGAGGCCAACAGGGCAGTAGCATTGCTGTATTCAGAACTACTTTGTTATCATCTGGGGTTGGATACAGTGGCGCTTACTTTGTCAGATGGGAACAGGGACCTCTACACCTGAAAACCTAACTGACTTGTGAACTGGTCAGATACCTTTTGCTTTACATTTGAAGACTGCCTAGAGAAACATTTGCAATCCATCCTGACAGTACCTCTTCCAGCCTCTATATACTCACATGGGACCCAAAAAGCAACAGACAATTGTGGCATACAAGCAATCACTCATGGCTTCAGAAGGCTCCCAAACAAAGCAACCAAGGAGTTTTCCAGATGAAGAAATTTTTATGAAAGCATCAGGAAGTGAATACAAACTGATTATATACAGGGCTCTTCTAGACCTTCTACAAAATGCAGCAGAACAAAATGAAAAATTAAGCAAGTTGTTGGATTTGAAGGAAAACCAGTACTCTGAAATCCAACAGATCAAGAAGAAAATCAAAGACATAGAAACTTCCATGCAAACCCAAGAAAACAGAATGGAACAAATGGAAAAAAGAATTTCTGACTTGGAAGACAGAGCTACTGATGCCAGTGTCTATGAGCAGAAATCAGAAAAAAGAAACAAGAAAAATGAAGAAACATTAAGAAGCATGTGGGACTCTATTAAGAGGAACAACCTTCGATTAATTGGAGTCCCTGAACAGGGTGAGACATCTGAGAACACAGAAAGTATTGTTGCTGAGCTGCTAAAAGAAAACTTCCCAGAAATCATGAAGAGAATATAGACATCTCAGATGCATATCGTACGTCACCCAATATAGATCTCAAAAGAAAGATTCCAAGACATATTATAATCAAGCTTAACAAAATGAAACATAAGCAACAACTCTTAAAGGCAGCAAGACTCAAGGCAAAGCTAACATTCAGAGGGAAACCCTGTAGGCTCTCGTCAGATTTCTCAGCAGAAACCATGCTGGCACGGAGACAGTGGCAAGACACATTCAAAGTCTTGAAGGAGAAGAACTTCCAACCAAGAATTATATATCCTGCAAAACTGTCTTTCAAACACAAAAATGAAATTAAGACATTTCCAGATAAACAGAAACTCAGAGACTTCGTAAAAACCAAACCCAAACTACAAGAAATACTGAAAGAAGTTCTTGGCTTTGGCTTAGAAGAACGAAACCACTAACTTTATGTTTTAGAATGACACATTACTCAATAATCATTTAGGAAAGGCTCCAAAGTAAATCACAGCTTTGATTTGGAAAGAAGCAATCCAGTGATCATCATGAAAACTACGGTGTCATCATAATAAAAGAGGGATGTACTACAGTCGTTACAGTCCTTCCAGATGGAAAGGAAGATGACCAGACTGGTAGTAATTAAAATTGGGTTTATAAATAGTTTATTAAGGGGGTTCATAGGGGCAGCTGTAAAGCACAACAAAGATGTATCATACCATTTCAAGAAATCTAACACACGAGTCTCAACAACTATAAAACCAGCTCTGAAAAAGGTGAAAAATCAACTCACAAAAAAGAGTGTCTCAGAACAGACTAATAAGAACAACAGACAAAACATCAACATAAGAAAAAAACATATCACAATGGCAGCAGTGAACACATACCTATCAATAATTACATTGAATGTGAATGGACTGAATGCTCCAGTAAAGACACACCGAGTGTCATCTTGGATCAAAAGACACGAGCCATCCATATGTTGTCTACAAGAAACTGACTTGAGATCTAAAGACAGGAACAAACTGAAAATTAAAGGATGGAAGAATATATATCAAGCTAACAATGAACAAAGAAGAGCAGGGGTGGCAATTCTAATCTCAGACAAAATCAACTTTAATGTCAAATCCACCATCATGGACAAAGATGGACACTATTTATTGCTGAAAGGTTCAGTACACAAGCAAGACTTAACTATATTAAACATTTATGCACCTAATGTCAGAGCACCAAAATATGTTGAAGAAACACTGACTACACTCAAAAGAGAGTTAGATGACTCCACAATAATAGTGGGAGACTTTAACACTCCACTCTCATTACTAGACAGATCATCTAGAAAAAGCTCAGTAAAGATACAGAAGACCTCACTGACACAGTTAACCAACTAAACCTCAGTGATATATACAGAACTTTCCACCCCTCAGCAGACAACTACACCTTCTTCTCCAGTGCACATGGAACATTCTCCAGAATTGACCACATGATAGGCCATAATGCAACGCTCAACAAAATCCATACCACTGAATTATTGCAAAGCATCTTCTCAGATCATAAAGCCCTCAAAGTTGAAATCAATAGCAGAAAAAACAGAGATAGAAAGTGGAACTCTTGGAAACTGAACAACATCTTGCTCAAAAAAACATGGGTTATAGAGGAAATCAAGGATCAATTAAAGAAATTTATGGATTCCAATGAGAACGAAAACACTTCCTACCAGAACCTATGGGATACAACCAAAGCAGTGCTCAGAGGTCTGTTTATCTCCATAAATGCACACATCTGGAAGGAAGAAAGAAACCAAATCAAGGAACTAACTCTACAGCTTGAACAAGTAGAAAGAGAACAACAGAGGAACCCCTCGAGCACCGGAAGAAAGGAGATCATAAAGATTAGAGCAGAGCTAAATGAATTAGAGAATAGAAAAACAATTGAAAAAATTGAAAAGACCAAAAGCTGGTTTTTTTAAAAGATCAACAAAATTGATAAACCACTGGCTAAACTTACTAAAGAAAAGCAGGAAAGGAAACAAATAACCCAAATCAGAAATGAGAAGGGAGTTGTCACCACAGATGCAACAGAAATCAAAAACATCATAACAGAATACTATGAAAGACTGTACTCTAACAAATTTGAAAACCTAGGGGAAATGGACAAATTCCTTGACTCATACCACCTACCCAAATTATCACAACGTGAAGCAGAACAACTTAATAAACCCATCACAAAGGAAGAGATTCAAAAGGTCATCAAAACACTGCCAACTCAAAAAATTCCGGGCCCAGATGGCTTCACGGCAGAATTCTACCAAGCATTTAGAGAAGAGTTATCCCCAATACTATTGAAACTATTTCACAGTATAGAAAGGGATGAAGTACTCCCAAACTCATTCTATGAAGCCAGCATAACCCTGATACCTAAGCCCGGGAAAGATCCAACAAAGACAGAGAACTACAGACCGATATCACTCATGAACTTAGATGCAAAAATCTTCAACAAAATTCTTGCCAACAGAATACAACAACATATCAAGAAAATAATCCATCATGACCAAGTGGGATTCATACCAGGGATGCAAGGCTGGTTCAACATCAGGAAAACTATTAATGTGATTAACCACATAAATAACACAAAAGACAAAGATCACCTGATTTTGTCCATTGATGCCGAAAAGGCATTTGATAAAGTCCAACACCCATTCATGCTAAAAACTCTTAGCAAAATGGGCATAGACGGCAAATTTCTCAACACAATAAGGGCCATTTATACAAAGCCAATTGCCCACATCATCCTGAATAGAGAGAGACTGAAAGACTTTCCCCTGAGATCAGGAACTAGACAAGGATGCCCACTGTCACCTCTCCTATTCAACATTGTGCTAGAAGTTCTAGCCTGAGCAATTAGACAAGATGAACAAATAAAGGGCATCTGCATCGGCAAAGAGGAAGTTAAAATCTCCCTGTTCGCAGATGATATGATTGTATATGCAGAGAACCCCAAGGAATCTATAAGTAAGTTACTCAAACTGATAGAAGAGTTCAGCAAAGTCTCAGGATACAAGATAAACATAAGTAAATCAGTAGGATTCCTTTATACCAACAACGAGACTGTTAAGGAGGAAATTATCAAATCCATACCATTTGTGATAGCCCCTAAGAAGATAAAGTACCTAGGAATTAATCTAACCAGAGAAACAACAGACCTTTACAAAGAGAACTACAAGCCCTTACTACAAGAAACTAAGAGAGACTTAGATAAATGGAAAAACCTACCCTGCTCATGGATAGGAAGACTTAACATTGTGAAAATGTCCATTTTACCCAAAGCAATTTATTTATATAATGCAATCCCAATACAAGTTCCAGCATCATTTTTTAATGAGATGGAGAAACAAATCACCAATCTTGTTTGGAAAGGGAAGAAGCCCTGGATAAGTAAGGTACTACTAAAGAAGAAGAACACACTGGGAGGCCTCTCATTACCCGACCTTAGAACATACTACACTGCCACAGTGGTCAAAACAGCCTGGTACTGGTACAAGAACAGACAGATGGATCAATGGAACAGAATTGAGACCCCAGAGATGACACCATCTGCCTATGAACAGCTGATATTCGACAAAGGCCCTAAGACATTAAACTGGGGTAAAAACAGTATCTTCAACAAATGGTGCTAGCAAAATTGGTTATCCATCTGCAATAAACTGAATCAAGATCCATATCTTACACCTTATACAAAAACCAACTCCAACTGGATAAAAGACCTAAATATCAAATCTAAAACGATAAAGCTCATCCAAGAAAAGGTAAGAACAACAATGGAAGTTTTAATACACAATGAGGACAGACTCCAAAATCTGTCAAACAAACCTCAATCAACAGAAGAGAAAGTAGATAAATGGGAACTATTAAGAATCAAACACTTTTGCTCATCCAAAGACTTTATTAATAGAATTAAAAGAACACCCACAGAGTGGGAAAAAATATTTGGCAACTCTATGTCAGATCGACGCCTGATCTCCATAATCTATAAGATACTACAAAATATCAATAAGAAGAAGTTAAACCATCCAATTAAGCGATGGGCAAAGGAGATGGACAGATACTTCAGCCAAAAACACATTCGGACATGTTCACGATCTTCAGTTATTAAAGAAATTCAAATCAAGACAACAATGAGATATCATCTCACCCCAACAAGATTGGCCATGATCCAGAAAACACAAAACAACAAATGCTGGAGAGGCTGTGGAGAAAGTGGAACCCTCCTACACTGTTGGTGGGGTTGCAAAATGGTCCAGCTTCTTTGGAAGGCAATCTGGCGCTTCCTTAAAAAAATGGATATTGATATACCATTTGACCCAGTAATTCCACTACTTGGAATATATCCTACAGATTCAAGGCCTTTCACACCAACGGACACATGCACCAGAATGTTTATCGTGGCACAGTCCACAATAGCAAAAAGGTGGAATCAACCCAGATGCCTAACAATAGAAGAATGGATAGGTAAACTGTGGTACATATACTCAACGGAGCACTACGCAATGATAAAGAATAACGATGATTCCAGGAAACATCTCCTAACCTGGTTTCAACTGGAAGACATTATGTTGAGTGAGAGTAGTCAGCGACAAAAAGACAAATACCGTATGAGACCTCTACGATAAGATCTCAAAAACAGACTTGTGTATAGAAGAAAAGACTCTTTGACAGCTGTAAGGGAGGGGAGGGAGGGAGGGAGGGCGGGGGGGGAGGGTTTAGTTTAGGTAGTTACTAGAAATCTAGTTGGGAGAAAGCGGTGACAGCACACATTAGGAACAAGAACAACATTAAGTGGACTTCAGCATAACTTGAGTACTCCTTCCATCTTAACTCAATATTGTAAGGATAGAGTAGCTGGGGCGGGGGAGGGGGGATCATGCTCTTAGGCGAATTCCAGGCCAATTGGCACAACTAGTGTTTTGCTAAGAGAGCTCTCTGCACCCCACATTGGTGAGTGGCGTCTGGGGTCTTAAAAGCTGCCAAGCTGCCATCCGAGGACACAGCAAATGGTCCCAACTCAGCAGGAACGGATGCTCACCGAGGGCCAAAATGGCATGCGGTAATGACAACCGAGAAGACAGAGAGACCCACAAGAGTGGGTGCCTACATCGACCTGGGACCGGAAGAACCGGATGGTGCCCGGCCACCACCAGTGATAGCCATGACGGAGCTCACAGAGAGGAGCCTCACTGGCAACACAAGAATAAAAAGAGGTGCATCATGAGATCTCCACTAAAAGACCTCAATTGATGGTCCAGCGGTTTTGGGGTTCCTCTGAGAGCATGGCCCCTGGCCCTGATGCTGCCCGTTCCCATAAATTATAACAAAAGGTCCACTCTTTGGACAGGAATGGAATGGACTTGGCAATGCAAAGTAACCATATATTGGAAGCACTTTATGGTTCTATACATCTATAGGATATCATCTTGCTGACCTCTGGCTGGAGGAAGGGGAGTGGACGGAGAGGAGGGGAAAGGAGACTGTTGGGAGGATGAGACATGTATGGAGCAGAGAGGAGTAGTGTGCAGTCACCAGACAGGGAGAGCAGTGGAAGCTGCATATAGGGGGGCATGTAAATTTACATGTGAATGTACATTTTCACTCAGTTATGTTAAATAAAAATAAAAAAATAAAAAAAAAAAGCATATAGAACTCAAGGAACCCTGATGGCACAATGGTTAAGGAATCAGCTGCTAATTAAAAGCTCTGTAGTTCAAATCCACCAACTACTCCTTAGAAGCTCTATGGGGTACTTCTATTCTGTCCTATAGGATCACTAAGGGTTGAAATCAACTTGATGGCAACGGGTTTGGCTTGGGTTCGGTTTTATATAGAATACACAGAGAATAAAACCTCCCTCCAGTGTTCTTGGCAATTAAGAAAGCTGGCTTCACACAGATACTGGCATATTGTGATTAGTGTTAGATTAATTGTGCTTATAACAGGTATGTTTGTATGGTTCATTCCTCTCTGAATGTCTTTAGGAATAGCTGCGGCTATATTTTTAATCACAGACGAGTTTCTATTGCATTTCTTGTGTAGTAACACACACACATTCCAGATGCACTGGAAAAAGGAGCTAAGGAGAAGCAGGTGAGAAAGATATGTCTTGAAGTCAGATCTCTATACCTAGAAGGAGCCCTGGTGGCAGTTGGCTGCTAACTGAAGGGGTAGCAGTTCAAACCTACCCAGCATCTTCACAGGAGAAAGAGCTAGTCACCTGTTATAAAGATTACAGCCTGGAAAATAGTACGGAACCATTCCCCTCTGTCACATGGGTTCAGTCTAAGCAGCAACCGACCTGATGACACCTAACAACAATAGGGAGACCATGTATTCCCCGTGTAACTTACAGAGAGCAACCAGCAGAGCTGGTGACTGCACGTCCACTGATAGTTTGTCACTGGACAGTGTTTAGAGGGCTGACAAGAGAAAAATACAGATTCTTAAGATGAAAATCTCTGCTGCTGCTGCCACTTGGATTTTCCCTCTGAAGACTGTTGTATACAGAGTTAAGGAAAAGGATGAACAGTCTGCATCCTGGAGTTAGGCAACACAGACACACAGTGGTCCAGCAGCAGTAGTCGAGGAGCACACACCAGGGAGGAATGCAAGCCAAGGAATTTGCTGCTCTCTGGGATGGTCTTTGGAGTGGGTATGCTACACGATGGCCCATTGTCCCCGGAACCCAAGAAAGGCTGAGAACCTCAGAGCTCATGGGGAGAGCCAGGCTCCCACAAGAACAATTCATTCCGGAAAAAATTCTCCTACATAGCATTTATTAGTCAATGTATTCTAAATTTGTATATTCTTTTTGACTACTCTGTATATGTATTAGTCAAAGAGTATAAGTACAACATGTAGGTGTTCTAACCCTAAGAAACAGCACAGAGTTAATATAAAAAGAGGCCTAGTAGCATAAATGGTTAATCGCTCACCTACTACAGTCTAATGGTTGGTGGTTCAAACCCACCTAGAGGCACCTTGGAAGAAAGGTCTGGCAATTTGATTCTGAAAGGTGACCATCTGGAAAATCCTATGGAGCAGTTCTACTCTGCACAAATGGGGTCACCATGAGTCAGAATCAATCCGACAGAAACTACCAACAACAAGTAAGGAGGGTGATCCAGTTATGATTGGTCTGTGAGGGACAGTTTGAAGATAGGCATTCTACTTTCTTTGCCTCTTGCTATTTACTATAATTCTTCATATTTGTCTAGTTCAGTAGTTACAATATATAAAGCAACTATAAAAGACTACATTTTCACAGAAGAAGAACACTAACTGCAGCACATACGCTTTTATGTTACAAATCTCAGTAACCTCACCACTTACTCTCAGGGGTCTCCTCATGTTAAGGCTGTGAGCCATCCTCTAAGGCATTCTCATTTGGGGGTGCAGGTGGCCTGCACACTACTGGCCTTGTTTTATAAATCCAATCTGATAACGTGATGACAGACATATCCCCTTTGCACCTCCCCCATTCTTCTCTGATGTGTATCCAATCATGTGAGTTAATGAGATCTGACAGGAGAACATTTTAAAAAATTAATTAAAAGAAGAATCACTCTCCTTTTGGTGTTCACTGGGACTGGAGTATTTCATCATTTCTCACTTGAGCCACGGACTTGCTTTCCTCTCATGAGTGTGAGTTTCAAAGCTAAAAACATTTAAGTTTCTTAGCACAAAAATGTTTCATAGAAAGAAAAGAATTTTGAGAGGTTGGTGCAACCTTCCCTGAAGTACAGTTCAAAAATACACCAGCCAAAAACAAACCATGAGAAGGATTTAAACTTTTGATGGACGAGTATCTAAGCTACTATTTATATGCAGCCAGGATTTGGAACCTGGCCTCAAAAAGGGTAAGCTGGTCTGAAAGAGCCCATGAGGACTCTCCCAGAGCTGACACAGGGAGTCAGCAACATGGAAGGTTGCAAGGTCAACACACAAAACCAGCTGGGCTTCTCCAGACCAGCAGTGAACTATCTGAAAAGGAAATTAGGAAAAACTCAACCTAAAAAATCATCTAAAAGACATCTAGGAATAAACCAAACCAGGGACATGAGAGCTTTGCATATGAAAACTATAAAATGTTCCTGAAAGAATCTGAATACCTAACTAAATGAAAAGACTCTGTGATCATGGATTAGGAGCCTTAATATTGTTGGGACAGCAATACTACCCAAAGCAATCTACAGATGAATACAATCCCTATCAAAATTCCAATAGTATTTTTAACAGAAATGGAAAAGCTTATTGCCCCTAGGGTCGCCATGAGTCAGATCCGACTCCACGGTGGAATAGAAAGGGGCCATGAATAGTCAAAGCAATGTTGAAAAAGAAAAAAGAAGGAAGCTTCTTCTTCCTGATTTTCAAAGATATCATAAAGCTACAGTAACCAAAGCAGTGTGGTACTGCTATAACAACACACACCCAGACAAGTGGGATAGAGTTAGGGGTTCAGAAATAACTCCATACGTCTACGGTCAACTGATTTTCAATAAGGATGATAAGTCTCCCCAACAAGGAAAAGAGTAATCTCTTCCCAAATGGTGCTGTGACAACTAGATCTCCACATGCAGAAGAATGAAGCTGGGCTCACATCTAACATTACATATGAAAATTAACTTAAAATGGATCAAGGACCCAAATATAAGAATTAAAGCCATAAAACTCTCACAAGAAGAAAACAGAGGTAAAAAGAACCTTGCTTACCTACCAGGTTTATGTCTGTGACACCAAAAGCATGACTGACAACATGACAAGAAGCAGACAGACTGACTTGGTTAAAGCTCTTGTCAAGTAAGTGAAGAGACAACCTACAGAATGGGAGAGACTATTTGGGAGCCACATATCTGGTAAGTACTTAATAGAATATATAAAGAATACTACAACTCAACAGCAAAAGACAAAAAAGCCCCATTTAAAAAGTGGCGAATGACTATACATTTTTCTCAAGAAGATACACAGATGGCCAATAAGTACATGAAAAAATGTGCCATCTCATTAGTCATCAGAGAAATGTATATCAAAACTAAGACGTAGTACCAACTCATATGCACTTGGGTGACTACTATCAGAAAAATAAAAAGTAGTAAGTGCTGGTAAGGATGTGGAGGAATCAGACTACTGAACACTGCTGGCAGAGAGGCAAAAGGCACGTGAAAAAAGAACAGTCCCAAAAGATGTGAAAACAGGGACTCAAACAGAAACATGCACGCCAGTGTTCACTATAGCATTATTCATAATCAGCAAAAGGCAGAAGCAACCAAGAGTGTCCATCAACCAATGAATGGATAAAGAAACTGCAGTGTAGCCATACAGTGGAATATAAGCCATCAAGAGAAAGGAAGTTCTGATACATGCTATGACCTGGTTGAGCCTTGAAACCATGTCACGTGCCATAAGCCAGTCACAAATGGACAAATGTTGTATGACCCCACTCAGATAAAGTATCTAGAATAGGCAAATGCATGGGGACAAAAGTTTATCAGTGGTTACTGGGGCTGGAGGAGGAGAGAGTGAGGAGTTAGTGCTTCAGACGTGGCGAGTTCCTGCTGGGGATGCTAAAAAGCATCTCTTCTGTTCGCAACCCACTCTGCGCTGTCCTTACAGCACCACAGCTGCCAGCTAGAAGACCACGATGGGCCCACTGATTTCACTCTTCCATTGGTCCCTAACAGACTCCTAAGTAGGAGTCCTGTTTTACCAACAGGTTAACAGCAAACTGCTGTTAACTGCTTGGCCTCTGCTGCCAGAAATCACAAGTTCAATTCCCGGCCCTCTGACCCACGACTCCGTGATCTGGACAGCTTACCTAACTTGTTGCATCATCTACAGAATGGAGGTAATGATAAATCCCACCTCATACAGTTATTTAAAAGATTAAACTACCTGAGACAAGAAAACCACTTAAAAATATATCTTTCACGTAGCAAAGTTTAATAAGCATCACAGAGAGACTAGAAAAGCGATATGGCATCAGCATATATGTATGTTCTTCATCACAAGGACAACTGCAGGCACCTTTCCACTGACGGAAGGCCAGGCTTACTGGCAAAGAGAAGCTGGGTGGGGCCATGGGAGCCGTAGGGCCACTGGGCTGTCTGAGTTTTCCATGAACTCGCCATGGCTTTGGGCCCACAGAGCTCAGATAAACACCTCTCTGTAAGACTTGGTTAAGAGCAGGGATTTGCTGTCATGTTGTCTTTTACTATTTCACTTGCAGCACTTACAACAGCCAGCGCTGACACATAACTCGCACTCCACAAATACTTGTGAATAAATGACCGACTAAAAGCAGAGATCTGGGCCTGTGCTGTAAAGGCTGAGAGGCAGCAGATCAAAAGACGCGGGCAGGGAAACACTGAATTCAGACGGGGTTCTATCACGAGTTGCTCAATTACTACGACAAACACAGTATTTCCCCAATATTGGCAATTATTCCTGAAATGCAATTTTTATCAGAAAGGTCTCTTGTAAATTCAACTGTTGATAAATTGAGAGCATACCGAGAATAATATATTCTTAATACACTGAGAATAATATTCACATTTTCTTGTGATGACATTTTATGAAGGAAAACAATGATCATTTCTAATTATAATTAAAATTTCAATGATAATACTTGAATAAAAACATTAGACTGAAAAGCAAGCACTGTGATATGTCTAAGAGGAGATTTAATTAGGTTCTAATTTTTAATACGTAAACAATCCAAACCGATACTTTGGAATCTCTGGCAAATGTATAGCTAAGCTTTCAGGAGAAGAAATAAAAGAAAAAAGAAAAGAAGGAAGAGGGAGAGTGAGGAGAAAGAGGGAGAGAGAAGAAAGGAAGGAGGGAGGAAAAAAGAGTTCTTTAGGTTAAAAAAATACATTGTGATGTATGGAATCTAAAGGCAAATTTTCTGAGAATTTATGGTATTTGTACAACTTTAACAATTTCCAATTATAACACTTTGAAAGCTAAAGCCTGAAAGTCTATGCTGGCATCTAAATAAATCATGGTAACTAAAAATCAATTTGTTTCTTAAATTTTACTTAAATGAACCCAACTTTAAATATGATTTGGGACAAAATGAGATGGAAACTCACAACAAAATACATACCTAAAGCATCATCAGTTTAAAAGGACAAAAGGAATGTACAGAGAAAATGTGAAACATCTTTTATTACAAACGGTGCAAAGGCATAAACAGTTAATACCAAAACCCATAACCCGCTTCTCCCAAAAAGAGAAATCACAGGCAAGCTAACAGCCTTGTGTGGCCTTACCTTGAACCATGAGCATGGGCTCTTTGCCGCCACCATGAGCCAGCATCTCCCGGCGATAGCGCTCGCCCATGGCCCTGGAGGGGCAGAGCCAGCATCAGACGCCTGCACACACAGCCCCTCACCCACCACGCATCCGTGTCCCACGTTTCTCGAGCGAAGCCACACTTCATACTCATAAACGCTGCTACTGTGAGATAATTCTGCCTTTTATTCTTTTCTTGTTTCTAAAAACTTGATTCTGATTTTTAAATTATTCTAGAATAAGGAAACCCAGGTGCAGTATATTCACCATAAAGTGATAACTACTTTTGGCTGTCTGTTACGTAGCATGCCACCTCTCTCTTTGCAGAAAAGGGTATTTGGTTTACATATTGTAAAATAAGTTGAAGATTAAATCTTATTCTCCATAAATTTCAGGATTTTGTTTAAAGTAAGACTTGAAATTATTTCTGCTATCCTCTCAAAAAACAAAAGAAGACATTTAACAAAGAAAAAAGTGTCTCTAAAATAAGGGTGAAAGATAAAGAGCTGGCAGGAGAAGCTTAATGACACCAGCAAACCCTGGCTGAGGAAGCAGCTAATGGACTGAAAATGTGCCTCCAGTCTGTCCTGGTGGCCAAGGCCAAGAGGACCCACCTCGCTTACACTTCCCGGTCCTCCTCCTCAGCTGGATCTTTACATGTGTGCCACCCCGCTCCATAACGAGCACTGTCTAGAGTGATAACGGAGGGCAGGTTTTGAAGACTCTTTAGACAGGAATTCTCCAGGCAATAAGCTACTCTTCCATATCTCATGGAAAACACAATTTCTCTGATAACACCAAGCAAATCAACCTCTGGTGTAGTTTTCATTCCACTGTTTCGTGAGGATCTGACATCCTGCCTATTTGCGGATCATGGTTTCCATTAAGCATTTCTGATGGTACCACAGCATACTGGCACATGACCACAGGGTAGGTGTGCCCACGTCCAGATGCGGGCCCAGTCAGAGTGCGCCAAGGAGCAGGAGACGTGGACAGAGGCTGTGCCTCTCAGGTCACACGGTCAGTGCTGAACCCCAGACCAGGGGCTCAGTAACCCCTCCTTGCCAGGATACATAGTACCTGCTCCCTATAATTTAAATGCCTCCTCTTGAAGTTCCAGTCGTTAACCTGCCTTAGCGCTGCACTGCCTGTGTTCCTGATGCAGGATCCCAGCCTGGATGTTTTCCAGAAATGGGATCAAAAAGGCTCTTTTGACAGAAGTTAGAAAATTTCTAGTCCAGTGGGCACTGGTACTTGCTTACTTTATTATTACGTGTACATGAAAGTAAGGCCACAGCGTGTCTAGGCAAGAACACCCACCAAAAGAAGACACGTCTGCAGCCACGCCTATTTAATGGCATGTGGTTTTCTAGTACGGTTTCTTTGAACAAGACCATATTCTGCCTATTTTATAGAAATCTCTAGTAAGAATTATACACCTGGAAATTAATTTATTGTAGCCAATTTTGGCTTTGGAATCTTTCAGAATACAGACTAAATGTCTTCCAGTCTGCAAAGGGCAGAAGACAAAACAACACGTGGGTATCAAACCACAAAACATTAAAAAATTACATTAAATCAGATATAAGTTCTAAATACCTTGGAACTGAGCATGGTTATTTACTTCTGAGACTCTTCAAACCTATGCTGAGTTGTGGAAGTGCGAGAAGCTGAGGGGTATGGAGGGCAGCGGGGGCTGCCGCAGGAGGGAGCCTGGGCGAGACCCAGCAGTCCTGCCTGTGTCCCTCGTCCTCCGGGTTAACTCTGAAGCCTGGAATGCACTCCTCAGCCTCTCTGAGCTGCTGGTTCTTCTGACGCTTGCTCTCCAAGGCTGCTGTGAGTGCATGCCAACACACCACATGAAAACTCTAGGGCAATCTGACGTGCACGAGGACATGCATTTTGAACCATGCTAAAGTCCCGTGGCTGCCTGAGAGGTATTTGGATATATCTTTATGTGTGGTGAGGAGGTAAAACACTTAAAACAACTTGGAGACCAAACCATAATTTGTGGTTTACTTTCAAAGAAAGTTCCTGTGAAGGGTTCACAAGAGCAAACCTCTGTGTCCCTCTGGCTCCTCTGTTAGGAGGGAGTCTTGTAAGAAAGGTCAGAGGTGGCCGAATCAGGAACAATAGGAGTTGTTTGTAACTTTCTACCCAAGGGAGGCCTGACTGCTACCTGGCCCCTTTTAAATCTGACCTCACTAAGAAACCGGGACGGTGGCCTGTCTCTCTCCCAGGCCCTCCGGGCCCCCTCCGCCACCCAGCTCTGCCTCCACCCTGGTGAGGTGGCGAGCAAGGCGTCCAGGTCTTAGGCTGGTATTCCTTGCACTGCATCATCACAAAAGCCTCCCCACGAAGTTCCCGGGCACTGGCTGATCAAATGCTGTGGGCCGAGGACCGGGGGGCCCTTGACAAACCCTGCAGTGCAGCCAGCTACAGAAAAGGCTGGGTGTTGCTGCGCAAACCACCTGGTGTCAGAGATTCCCTGCAGGACTGCAAGCGAGGGCACCCACACGGCAAACCAACTGCCGGGCATCATCCAGGTAGCGAAGTGCATGTGGCCCCCACAGAGTTGAGCCACTGACACTGGCCACCCGACAGAACACCCATGAGGCACCACTGTGGTCCAGACATTAGGTACAGGACTGATTTCCAGAAAGAAACTAGGGAGGGCTGGGCTGCATGTGAACAGCAATAAACAACATTCCAGCTGGCACTGCTCCTAAATTCAGACCAGCAGGAAGTCTTCTGTCCAGCAATGAAGAGGAAGTAAGGTGCCCACAGCAGTGACAGACGACTGCACCTAAAGTAAGGGAACCTATTAAAAGCAACAGGAAACATGGACTGTCATCAGACACCGAGGAGGGGAGGTCCTGGCCAAACAGAGGAGAGGCACAGGGACAAAGGTGCCAGGGCCACGTGATGTCCAAGTGCAAGAGGTCTCATACCAGCGGTCCCTGGGACCACCAGAGAAAAGCTGCAGGCAGGCGTTGGAGGGAGGTGGAAGGCCTGTGTTCTTGCCATTCCAGGAGGTGGGACAGACACTCACACAGGACTGTCTTGAGAGCAAGAGCCCTAGCTTTGGATGGCCACTGCCCCAAGGGCTTCAGAGTTTCCTCCACTTTCATTCAGGGGAAAGTTCTCACAAGTCCGACCTCTAATGGAATGGAATGGGAGGTTGCTGTAGTTCAAAAGGAGCCATTTCATCAGCATTTTCCCCTTATTACCTGTTAAACGGATCCTGCAGAAAACACTCTTTCCAAACTATGGAAGCCACTGCCCTGGACATCAGGTAGGAGTAATATTTGGCACCATAGCCCACAAGGTGGCTGAATCGCAGCTGCCACGCCTGTCAAAAGACACACAACACAGGAAATAGTGGATGCTCTGTATTCCATGAACATTAGATACGAGACCACGACGGAAGCACACAGCATCTCAAATGCTATCATTTAACCTCACCTAGTCAAGCTAGTCACCATAACAGGTTTAATGTTTTACATGCGGAAGAAAATTTTGTGACGTCTAAATAAAATCTTCAGCATATTATAGATATGTTTTGCTCCAAATATATGATTAACCATTTTCATTAAATGAGTTTACATCCTTATGCTGTTTATAAAAACCCAAGCCAGACACTATCTAGCTGATTCTGACTCATGGCAACCTCCTGTGTATGGTGGGGTAGAACTGTGCCAGGGTGTTCAATGGCTGATTTCTCAGGCCTTCTTCCAAGGTGCCTCTGGATGGCCTTGAACCTCCAACCATTTGGTCAGAAGCCAAGAATTCTAACTGTCTGCACCACCTGGGGACTTGTATGCTGATGACATTTTATTCCATAGGGCTATCTACAAAAAGACAGTCACGAGTTTACTTACGTTTTAATTACCTGATTCTGTCAAAAACTGACCATTTGCTGCATGCATCACTTTTCACATGGGCTACAGCTAATTGCTTACAGGTTTTTTCATAGTATATTTTATGACAAAACAAAAAGGCACAGAATAGAAAAATTCTATAAAGACAAGTAATCTGGAAATGTATTTCTTTTCTTAGTAAGGGCAAGTGCTAACCCCCAAGTTTGCTATCAGTGATTCTGGCCTCTCAGGCAGAGGACAAGGACACTGACAGGGCTCCCGGCCTCTCTGAGCTCATTCAGCTAGTTTTCTAGCCACACTAATGAAGAAGCTGATACCCATCTGTGAGTTCACAGCTACTGGGGTTCATTTCCTGACAGACATGCAGGGAGGGCACCCAGAGATGACGGTGACAATGTCAGCCTTGCAGCAGGGCTAGACTTTTCCTGTCTATGCCAGCCAGCTTGGAATGCCCAGTTAGTGGCACCAGAAGAGGACCTTTCAAGTCCAGAAATAAGTACGTCTGTTCTTCTGGAGGACAATGAGGTGGTTACTAAAAGAAAGACCATGGGGTTTGTCCAGTAAGAATACTATTATTCCACTGGAAAATTCTTTCTCTACAAATAGTGTTCTTTCTCTGTAGCTGAAAGTTGAAAACACCTGCCTTCTGACTGATTAAGAAAAAGAGGGTTGTCCAGATATTAAAAGTATAAGCTTATTCATTGTAATATTGCAGACACAAAAGCTATGATAATAGAAACTATCCTTGAAAGACATATTTTGACTTAAAAGTTTTTACTTTTCCGGAATAAACAAATCTGACATGCAATGGTCCCCTTTCTTCTAATGTATGTTTTATCTGACATTAAACATAATTCCCTAGAAAACCAAGTATATCACCACAAATCGAATTCTACTTAACATTAGGAAACAAACACCTAAGAAAATATGGTTCCTTTATCACAAGTGTATGACAAACTTGAGAACAAAATTCTAAGTCCTCTATCCATTCTGCAATGACTCTAAAGTTGAAGTCTCGTGCTTGCTACTCTCTCACTGTGCCCACCTCTTTACGAGGAATAATTTGATTGGACAGGAGAAAGGAACCGCTGTAAAGGACAGTGTGCAAGAGTGCTCAAATTACTTTAGAACAGGGGGCTATCAAGGCAGAGATGAAGCATCCACTCTCTCCTTTCTCCAAAAAACATATGATTTCTGAAAGGATATGACTGATGGTCGACAACTTCTGGGTCATGTCTTGAAGGAAAGACGTACCCCTCTCCCTTCCTCTTTCTCCCTCCACTGACTGGCTGGCACGTGGATGTGGCAGTGGTGAGCCAGGCTGGACCATTCATGAAGGTGTACCCCCAGAACCGTGGCCAGTAAGGAAAGAGGTCTGGGGCCCCAGGAGGACTCTGCACCTGGTGTGAACAGTCACTGTCACACAGCACTGTACCTGGTGTGAACTGTCACTTTCACACAGCTGTTATCAGGATCTCTGTGTTATGGCAACCAAACCTGTATCCAGCCTGATACCAGACACTCCTCCACGCTAGGCACCGGCATTGCCATCACACAGCACCGTGAAAACATGCCATATAGCTCCTAGGGACCTCATCCTTGCTGAGAGACATCGGGCACTAGACAGGTACATACTTAACGGGTTTCTGCCACCGTCTGCCCTCAGGTGGTAATGGAAGGCATGTGAAGGTCGAGATAAGCTTTACCTATTTGTAAGTAAATAGTACTTAAAACTATATGTTAAGTGGAATTCATTCACAAGTTCTTACATTCTGCCTTATTAAAAGTATTTTAGTTTTTGTGTTATACTGGAATTGTAACCTACAAAATCTTAATTAGAACACATGGGCCGCTGGTAATCTTCCTCTTATGAAGCCATGTGGATATGATGGTATCTTCTGTAATGGAATACAGCTTGCTGTTTTAATCAGACGTTCCACTAAGATATTGGTGGTTATGTAACTGACGACCTAAGCACCTCTCCTGATGGAAACCTAGGGTTGGTAGCATTCAGTTAAGGGGCTTTGTCTTTGAAACTTTTTCTTCTTGGCAATCTGCCGGAACCAGTCTGGCAGCCTTTGCAGTACAGATCTGAATTTTGTTTAGGTTTGAGACGAATATAGTTTTGTCTTGAAAGCAGACCTATTTCATGAGCAGCATTTGATCTGAGGTAAAAATTTTCAAAGTTCCTCAGTGTCAGAAACTTCTAAGTTCCCAGACCCAACAAGAGTAAAAAAATATGATCTTTCAGAACAGAGGCAGCAGGGTTTGTTCAGTGCTAGGGTTTTCTGAACTCTGCCAGCATCTGCCTTAAACCAGCATCCGACTTGGACACAAGATGTTCTTGTACAACAGACGCTTCTTTGTGCCTTGCCGTTTAATTACCGGTTTGCGTGCACTGCCGCACCACTTCCACGCCTCAAGACCTGCTCGTAAATTCTATCCACAGCGACACCTTTCATCAGAGCTTCCTACGTTTAAGGCAAGCTGAGACCTACTACTGTTGTTCGAACATAAATCGCTAATTCCTATCTTTCACTCATTCATCATGAAAAACGAAAGAGCATTCCATTTTAAGGTCTGGAGTGATGATATCCCCTTTCTTTTAGTTATTTTCTTCCTGAGGGACACTTGTTCTCTGGACTAAAGTACTCTTCCTTCTAAGTGTAATACATGGATCTGATTTCAAAACAAAGGGCTCAGACATCTTTGCAGTTTTCCTTTTATTACGACTACAGATGTAGATTTCCAAATCTTAATACTCTCCCAAGGAATGGCTGTTCAAAACTCTTTGCAATCCCATACAAAAAACAAACACACAAAAGCAAGCTAACTTTAGAGAAGATGCACGAAGCTACATATCAGCAACCCAGTGGGTACTCTTACTTGCTTTTGAACTCCAGAGAATGCAAGGCCTAATGAGTGTCTTCCTTGCCTACACCTTTTCTCTAACTATGTAATTTTCGACCCTTCAAATTAGAGACAGGGCCAGGAATATAAAGGCAAGCAGTGCCACTGTTTACTCAGCAGAGTATCTATTTTCACTTTCAAACCTAGAACACATGAACATTAAGCACTCATTAACTACATGTCAAATGCTGAATGACTGAACTAATCATTTCTCGTAATTATACACTTCGACAACACATGATGTCTTTATTTCTAGCTCTACCTGTACAAACGTGTTTACTGAAAACCTATTTTAAAAAATTTTATCACTGGAACATTATAAACTGTGTGAGAAGAAAAATGACACCTATAATTTCCTTGGTGTGGGTCATAATAAAACTGAGATTTCTGTACGTGCAAGGACCACAGTGTCATGCTCCTACCTGGACCAGTCCACACCTACGGTACCACAGGAACTCAACTTCTCTCAGATGGCTGAACCGACAGATGGGTGGGTGGGTGGCTGGGCGGATGAACAGATGGGTATAACATAACAAACTTCCAAGAGTGAGAACCCACTAGCTTTGTCATGTTCTGTTGGTTAGGAGAGGGTCCAGCCCGCGTTCAGTCTGAAGGTATTACACAAAAGATGTGAACACTGGGACTGGATCATGGGAGACTGTGTTAGATTCTCTTTATAACAATAACCATATTCATTTAAAATCAATTTGTATTTCAAGTCAAAAATTCCTGTTTGGCGGATGCATGGGTGGATGGATGGGTGGACAGGCAAATGGATGAGTGGACAGACAGATGGACACATGGATGGGTGGATTGGTAGGCTGGTGAAGGGACAGGCGGTGAATGCTTAGGTAGGTGGACATGGTTAGGTACATGGATGGATGGATGGATGAGTAGATGTGTGGGCAGGTGGGTGGGTGGTTAGTTTGGTGGACAGATGGAAGGGAGCGGAGAGGGAGGGAAGGTTACTACAGGATTCTTACACAAAGATACCCAACAAATGTCACTGACAGACTGGATTTCTGAATGAGTTAATGAACAATACCTGTAACACAAACAATAGTATACTACTGTGCTAAATATAATTTTTGGAGTCTAAGCCGTTAACAGTTTGTTTTTGTTTTTATTTTGTTTAAAATAATTCCTTGACTACATTACTTGATGAGACTTCGGAGGCTAATTTTGGTATCAGATCTCCAGATCTGGCCTGAGTCCAGAATCCTCCTCCTACTTGCTAATGTTTGATTTCAGCCTCCTTACAGATTCACAGGCTAAACAAATAATGAGCTAGCAATACTGTAAAAGCTCATAAACAGTACCTGTTGTAATCAGTATAATTAAAAGACAGCAAGACGGTAAGGAACAAATTCCCGCACTACGCTTTACAGTAGCTCCCTGTGTTCGACACCCCCACTTGTCTGTCAGTCTGTCACACTGCAAGGGCTTGCATGCTGCTGTGACGCTGGCAGCTGTGCCACTGGCATTTAGGTACCAGCAGGCTCACCATGGTGGGCAGGTCTCAGCTGAGCTTCTAGACCAAGACAGACTGGGAAGAAGGATCCAGCAGCCTGCTTCTGAAAATACTTAGCCAGCAAAAACCTTGTGAATAGCAGCAGAACACTGGCAGACAGAGTGCCAGAAAAAGAGCCCCGCAGGTTGGAAGGCATTTGGAAGATGACGGGGGAACAGCTGCCTCCTCAGATCACTAAAGTCAACCTTAATGATGTGGATGGAGTCAAGCCTTTGGGATCCTCATTTGCCGATGTGGCACAACTCAAAATGAGAACAGCTGAAAACATCCATTAATAATTGGAACATGGAATGTATGAAGTATAAATCTAAGAAAACTGGAAATCATCATAAACGGAATGGAAAGCATAAACATCAATACCCTAGGCAAGTGGACCAGTACTGGCCATTTTGAATCAGACAATCATATTGTCTACTATGCCAGAATAAAAACTTGAAGAGGAATGGTGTTGCACTGATCACCAAAAAGATCTGTCCTGAAGTACAATGCTGTCAGTGATAGGGTAATATCCATATGCCTACAAGGAAGGCCAGTTAATGTGACTATTATTCAAATATATGCACCAACCACTAAGGCCAAAGATGAAGAAATCAAAGATTTTTTTTTACCAGCTTCTATAGTCCAACATTGATCGAACATGCAATCAGGATGCACTGATAATTAGTGGTTATTCGAATGCAAAAGTTGGAAAAAAGGAGGAGGACTGGTAATTGGAAAATATAGCCTTGGTGATAGAAATGATGCCAGAGATCGCATGATAAAATTTTGTAAGACTAATGACTTCATTGGAAACATCTTCCTTTAACCAACACAAATGGCGACTATATACATGAACCTCACCAGGAACCAAATCAATCACACTTGGGGAAAGATGATAGAAAAGCTTCGTATCAGTAGCAAGAACAAGACCACATGCTGACTACAGCACAGACCATCAATTGCTCATATGCAAATTCAAATTGAAACTGAAGAAAATAAGAATAAGTCCATGACAGCCAAAGTAGGACCTTCAATTTATCTCTCCTGAGTTTAAAGACCATCACAAGAACAGACTTGATGTGGTGACCACTAATGACCAAAGACCAGACAAACTGTGGAATGATATTAAAGACATTATTCATTAAGAAAGCAAGAGGCTATTAAAAAGATAGGAAAGAAAGAAAAGACCAAACTGGATATTAGAAGAGACTCTGAAACTTGCTCTTGAATGTCAAGCAGCTAAACCAAAAGTAAGGAATGATGAAGTCAAAGAATTGAACAGCAGGTTTCAAAGGGAAGCTGGAGAAGGCAGAATAAAGCATTATAATGACATGTGCAAAGAGCTGGAAATAGAAAATTGAAAGGGAAGCACATGTTCTGCATTTCTCAAGATGAAAGAACTGAAAAAAAATTCAAGCCTTGAGCTGCAACAGTGAAGGACTCTAATTAAATGACTCAAGGAGTGCCAAAAGAAGATGGAATACACACAGTCACTGTACCAGAAAGAACTGGTTGATGTTCAGCCATTCTAAGAGGCAATATAGGACTGGAACCGACAGTACTGAAGGAAGAAATCAAAGCTGCATTGAAAGCATTGGCAAAAAATAAGGCTTCAGGAATTGAAGGAGCATCAGTTGAGATATTTCAACAAACAGATACAGTGCTGGAAGTGCTCACTTGTCTACGCCAAGAAATCTGGAGGACAGCTACCTGGCCAGGCAACTGTAAGAGATTAGTATTTATGCCCATTCCAAAGGAAGGTGATCCAGCTGAATGCAGAAATTACCAAACAATATCATTAATATTCCACGAAACTAAAACTTTGCTCAAGATTATTCAAAAGCCATTGCAGCCATATACTGAAAAGGAACTGCCAGAAATCCAAGCTGGATGCAGAAGAGGATGTGGAATGAAGGACATCACTGCTGATGTCAGATGGATCTTGGCTGAAGGTAGACAGTACCAGAAAGATGTGCTTCATTGACTATACAAAGGCATTAAACTGTGAGGATCATAACAAATTATGGCTAACATTGCATAAAATGGGAATTCCAGAAAACTTCATTGTGCTCTTAAGGAATCTGTACATGGATCAAGAGACAGTTGTGCAAACAGAACAACGGGACACTGCATGGTTTAAATTCAGGACAGGCGTGCATCAGCATTGTATCCTTTTACCATACCTTTTCAATCTGTATGCCATGCAAATAATCTGAGGAGCTGGATTATATGAAGAACAACTAGACATCAGATTGGAGGATTACTAGCAACCTGTGTTACACAGATGATACCACCTTACTTGCTGAAAGTGAAGAGGATTTGAAACACTGATGAAGATCAAAGAACACAGCCTTCAGTACAGGTTGCACCTCAACATCAGGAAAACAAAAATCCTCTCAACCGGACCAGTAAGCAACGTTGTCATAAATGGAGAAAGGACTGAGGTTGTCAAGGGTTTCATTTCATCTACTTATAATCAGCACCCATGGAAACAGCAGTCAAGAAATCAAAAGAGGCATCGTGCTGGGAAAATCTGCCGCAAAGGACCTCTTTAAAGTACTGAAAAGTAAAGATGTCATCTTGAAGACTAAGGTGCACCAGACAGAAGACACAGTATTTTCAATCATATCATATGCATGTAAAAGCTGGACAATGAACAAGGAAGACAGTAAAAGAACTGATGCTTTTTAACTGTGCTGCTGGAGAAGAATACTGAATGTACCGTGGGCTGCCAAAAGAGCAAACAGATCTGCTCTGGGAGAAGTACAACCAGAGTGCTCCTTGGGAGCAAAGATGGCAAGACTGTGTTTTGCATACTTTGGACATGTTGTCAGGAGGGGCCAGTCCCTGGAGAAGGACACCACACTTGGTACAGTGGAGGGTCAGTGAAAAAGAAGAAGACCTTCAGTGATACGGACTGACACTGTGGCTTTAACAATGGGCTTCAGCAGAAAAACCGCTGTGGACATGGTGCGGGGCTAGGAGGTGTTTTGTTCTGTCGTACACAGGATCACTAGGAGTTGGAACTGACTCGACGACACCTAACAACATGTTCAATACTGTTGGTTTCTGGAGTATCTGAGATATCAAACCTCTGACATCCAAAAGATTCAAATATTTAACCACAGTGGAGAGTTGATGGAGATATTCTGCGATTCATCACCTCATGGTCATATTTTCCATTAATTTGTATGGTTATGTATATACCATGAATTAATACTAATATTTCTAATTTGGAAAATGCTCTTATCAACACTTTACCAAATTCATAAAAGTGTAATGCCAAACAGGAATTCCTGACTTGAAATACAAATTGATTTTAAATGAATACAGTTACTATTATAAACAGAATCTAACACGGTCCCTGAAGATCCAGTCCCGGTGTTCACATCTCTATGTAATACCTTCATACTGAATGTGGGCTGGACCCTCTTCTAACCAACAGAACATGACTCTTGGAAGTTTGTTATGCTATACCCTGGTGGCATGGTGGTGAAGTGCTGTGGCTGCTCACCAAGGGGTGAGCAGTTCAAATCCATCAGGTGCTCCTTGGAAACTCTATGGGGCAGTTCTACTCTGACCTCTAGGGTCACTCTGAGTCGGAACTCACTCAAAACCACCCAGCAACAAACAACAACACATATAAAGTCTGTGTACTGCTGGCAGATTTGCTCAAGAGACTCTCCTTGCTGCGCTGCTGAAATAAACGCTGTGTAGGGGAGGCCCACGTAGCACGGAACTGCAGAAGGCTTCTAGGACTGGAAAGTGGCTTCTGGCTAACAGTCAGAAAGAAGTCAAGGCCCCCAGTCCTTTAAGCAACCCCTGTGAGAATGCAGTCTGGCTGACCTCTCAGGTGCAGCCATGGGCAGCCCTGAGTAGAAGACCGAGCTAAGTTTCTATCTCCTGATGCAAAGCCCTGTGAAATAATATACGTGTTATTTTATTAAAATTTGTGCCTGTAGCAATTTTTAGGTGTACAATTCAGTGACATTTATCCTCCACATGTTGTACTACCATTACCTCTACTTCCCAAAGTTCTACATTAGCTCAAACATAAATTCATTATCTTTTAAGCAATAACTCTTACTTCCTGCACCCTTGAACCTCTGATAATCACTGATCACTGATAAACTTTTGTCTCTAAGTATTTGCCTATTCTAGGTATTTCATGAGTGGAATCATACTATACTTGTTCTTTCATGTATATTTCACTCATTTGTTTTCAAAGTCCTTCTATTCTTAGAAGGTATCAAAACTTCATTTCTGTTTATGGCTGAGTAATATTCCATTGTACGGATAATCCACATGCTGCTTACTCATCTGGGGATAGTTATTTAGGTTGTTTCTACCTTCTGGCTATTGTGAGCAGTGATGAAATGAACACTGGTGTCCACAGTCCTCTGGGGTCTTGCTTTCAAGTCTTTCGAGTATATATGTAGGAGGAGATATGCTGGACTGAATGGAAATTCTATGTTTCAGTTTTCAAGGAATTGTCACACTGTTTACCACAGTGCTCTACCATTTTACATACCCACCAGTATTATACGAGGATTCTAATTTTTCCACAGCCTTAGCAACATCTGTTACCTTCCATTTTGCCTTTGGTATCAGGGTAATGCTGGCCTCATAGAATGAGTTAGGAAGGCCTCCTTCCTTTTCTATTTTATGGAAAAGTTGGGAGATGACTGGTATTAACTCTTCTTCAAATGTCTGGTAGAATTCCCCAATGAAGTCATCTAGTCTGGGACTTTTTTTTGTAACTAGAAAGTGATTGCTAATTCAATCTCTTTACCTATTACACATCTGTTGAGATTTCCCATTTCATTTTGAGTTAATTTAGGTATCTTCTGTTTCTGGAGCCCTGATGCTGCAGTGGTTAAGCGTTCAGCTGCTAACCAAAAGGTTGGCAGTTTGAAGCCACCAGCTGCCCCATAGAAACCCTATGGAGCAGTTTTACTCTGTCCTAGAGGGTCCCTATAAGTTACAGTCACGTCAATGGCAATGAATTGGGTTGTTTTTGTTTTTAGTAATTTGTCCATTTCATTTAGGCTATCTAATTTTTGTGGCATCCAGTTATTCATAGTAATCTGTTATTAACCTTATTTGCAAAGGGTCAGTAGTAATGTCACCTCTTTCACTTCTGAGTTATCTGCATTCTCCTTTACTCCTTGTCAGTCTAGCTAAAAGTCTGTCACCTGTATTGATGTCTTCAAAGAACCAACTTCTGGTTTTGTGGTTCTTATTTATTTATTTAATTCTCTATTTCATGTACTTCCACACTGATCATTGTAATGTGCTTCATACAGGCAGCTTTGGCTTAGTTTGCTCTTCTTTTCTACTTCCTTAAAGTGTAACATCAAGTTATAGATTTGAGATCTTTTTTCTTCCTTACCGAAGGAATTCAGTTATACATTTGCCTCTGAGTACCACCTTTGCTAAGGAACCCCGGTGGTGCAAGGGTTAAGCACTCAGCTGCTCACTGAAGGACAGGCAGTAGGAACCCACCAGCTTCTTTGCTGGAGAGAAGACCTAGCAATTTGCTCCCATAAAGACTACAGCTTAGGAAACACCATGGGGCAGTTCTACTCTGACGCATGGACTCGTTACGAATCAGAATTGACTCCATGGCACGCAACAGCCACTATAATGCTGCTTTCTCTATATCCCATGGGGTTGAGTATATTGTGTGTTCATTTTCATTCAACTCTAAGTATTTTCCAATATCTCTTTTGGTTCATCTTTGACCTACTTGTTTAACAGCGTGCGGAATGTATGCTGTTTTCAGCATACTAAATTTGTGATAATTCTTTATACAGCAATAGAAAACAGGATTATTTATTTTTAAAAATGATAGCGCTTCAGAAACACAATTAAGAGAAGTAAACCTCTGACAATATGTACTAATGTGGAGTCATCTTAAAAAAAAAAAATAGCTATTCAGCAATTTAGTCCTAGTTTCTGAGCTTTGATTGGTAAACTTTTACCCAGATTCCCCAGGGACCCCACTCAGTAGCCAAATGGGGAGCCCTGCCCAGGAAGTAACCTTTCACTCAGATACAAGGGGAGGGTCTCCCTCTAGTAGTTGACCTTTACCTGGCATGTGTGGTAGGCCAGTTTGGCCTTTATCAGGATTGGCAGGATAGGAGGGGCAGAGTAACAGACCTTTGTATCGGTTGGCCCTGCCCTATCACTGTTAAAAGCCCTAGAACAGCATTCAAAATGGGGCTTTGTAGTCAAGGAGAGCAAAGAAAGGAGCACAGCCTTAGTACATGGGGCCCAGAGCTACGACCTCCCAGAACAAGTACACTTGTCACAGTGAAGGAGACAGCTGCAATGACACCAGACGAGACAGAGACAATGAGCCACACATGGTGGCAGCAGACGGTCAATATCCACTGGCTCAGAGCTGAGAGGGGCAACTAATAGCTGAGCCTACTATGTGATGCCATTGGGCTTCTGGGTGAAAGTTTCCTGATGGGCAAAAATGAGCATCAGGTTTTGGGAGGGATGAGTGGGTCCACTTGCAAACCTAAGCAGGTCTCCCAAACCTTGCCCTTTGCACTTCTTTTTTCTTTGCATCCTTTGTATATCTGCTTCTCTTTTATTAAAGTTATTATTGCAGTTCCCAAGTGTTCTCTGTGACTTTTACAATGAACTCAATAGACAAAGAGTGCTGTGGGCAAAGTGGCTGGTGTCAGAAATGGTAGAGATATTGGAGTACATCTTCTCACAGAAACCAGCTTTACACTGATTTTTATCCTCAGAGTTATTATAGCAATATGGAAGGGATAACTTATATTTATTAAACATCTGCCCTATGTGGGTCGCCATGAGGCGGATCCGACTCAACGGCACTTGGCTGGCCCTATGTTTATCACTACCTGTATTACAGGCTTTTAAAAGAACACATTTTTATAAATGTTTTATTTACTTTCTTGTGCTTTAGGTAAGGATATACAGAAGATAGCAGTTTCTCATTAAACAGTTAGTACACATATTATCTTACGACACTGGTTAACAACCCCACAACACATCAACACATGCCTTTCTCAACCTCAGGTTCCTTCTTACTGGCTTTACTGTCCCATCCTGCCTTCTAGTCCATGCCCCTGGGCTGGCATGCCCCTTTAGTCTCGTTTTGTTTTATGGGCCTGTCCAATCTCTAGCTGAGAGGTGAACGCCAGGAGTGACTGCATTACTGAGCTGAAAGGGCGCTTGGGGCCATACTCTCAGTTTCTCCAGTCTCTACCTGCCCAGCAACTCTGATCTGTCTTTCTGAGTTAGAATTTTGTTCTACATTTTTCTCCAGCTCTGTCTGGGAGCGTCTGTTGAGATCCCTGTCAGAGCAGTCAATGGCGGTAGCTGGGCACCACGTAGTTGTACGGGACTCAATCTGGCGGAGGCCGTCATAGATGTGTGCCATTAGTCCTTCGGACTTCTCTTTCCGTTGTATCTGCCTAAGGCAGAAATTCTCCCTGCCATTCATTTTACCATTTCTCCTTTAGAAATAAAATCTTACCCTTTCCCAACTAACTTATAACAAGGCACGTAGCTGCCGGTCTAGACACTACATTTCATTGGCTCACTTGTAGCTCAGTACGATTACACAGTAAAATTATTACAAGCAGATGTGTGTGGAAATGATGTATACAGCAAGGTCCTTAAAAAGGGAAGCTGGCCATTCTCCTCATCCTCTCTCCCTTTCTTGCCAAGTGATAAAAGGTGAAAACTGGAATCACCACCTTAAACTCAAAGATAAAAGCCGTATGCTGACGAGTCATTAGTCTATGAGAATATAGAGGAAATCTAGGACAGAATAAAGAAATTCACAGACTCCAATGAGAATGAAACAGAATCTAAGGGATACAACAAAAGCAGTGCTCACAAGTCAATTTATCTCAATAAATGCATACATCTAGAAAGAAGGGCCCAAATGAAAGAACTAACCCTACAACTTGAACAAGTAGAAAGTGAGCAGCAAAAGAACCCCTTGAACACCAGAAGAAAGCAAATAATAAAAATTACAGGAGAACTAAAGGAATAAGGGAATAAAAAAATGATCGAGAGACTGGACAAGACCAAAAGCTGATGTTTTTTTGAAAAGATCAACAAAATTGATAAACCACTGGCCAAGGTGACAAAAGAAAAACAGGAAAGGGAGCAAATAACTCTAATATGAAGTGAGAAGGGCAATGTCATGACAGACTCCACTGAAATTAAATGAATCATAACAGATTATTATGAAAAACTGTATTCTAATAAATTTGAAAACCTAGAGAAAATGGACAAATTTCTAGAAACACACTTCCTATGAAACTAACACAAACAGAAGTAGAACAACATAGTAAACACATCATAAAATAAGAGATTGAAAAGATGTTTTAAAAGCTCCCAACAAAAAGTCTGGCTTAGAAAGACTGTACAAAAATGGAAAATTACAGACCAATATCTCTCATGAACATAGATGTAAAAATCCGCAACAAATTCTAGCCAATAAAAATTAACAACATCAACAACAAAAACAAAAATTCACCAGGACCAGATGGGATTCATACTAGGGATGCAGGGATGGTTTAACATTAGAAGAACAATTAATGTATTCAACCACATAAATCTTATCAATTGATGCAGAAAAGGCATTTGACAAAGTCCAACATTCACTCATGTTAAAAACTCTCAGCAAAATAGAAGGGAAAATCTTCAATGTAACAAAGGGCATCTATGTAAAACCAGCAGCCAACATCCTCCTAAAACAGAGAGAGTCAGAAAGCACTCCCCTTGAAAACGGGTACCAGACAAGGATGCCCACTGCCACCACTCTTACTTGACACTGTGCTGGAGGTTCCAGCCACAACAATCAGACAAGATAAAGAAATAAAGGTTATCTACATTGGTAAGGAAGAAGTAAAAGTATCTTCATTCACAGATGACATGATCTTATACACAGAAAACCCTAAAGAATCCACAAGAAAAAACTTCTGGAACTAACAGAAGAGTTCGGCAAAGTATCAGGATGTAAGATAAAAATACATAAATCAGCTAGATTCACTAATGCCGCAAAAGAAATCATCAAAGAGGAAATTACCAAATGAATACCATTTACAATGGCTCCCAAGAAGGTAAAATACTTAGGAATAAATAAAATCAGACGTACAAGACAATTACAAAGACAATTACGAGACATTACTACAAGAAAACAAAAGAGACCTACATAAGTGGAGAAACTTACTTTGCTTGTGGATACTATGATTTAACACTGTGAAAATGTCTATTCTAATCAAAGCAATCTATAGATACAATACAATCATAAAACAAATTTTAGTGGCAATTTTTATCAAATGGAGCAAAAATCACAAATTTTACATGGAAAGGGAAGAAGCCCAGGTAAGTAAAACATTATTGAAGAACAAAGTGTTACCTGACTTTAGAACTTATTACAATCCCATGGCAATCAAAACAGCCTGGTACTGGTACAAAAACAGATACATAGTCCAACTGAACAAAATCCAGAATCCAGATATAACGTCATTCATCTATGAGCAGCTCATATTTGACAAAGGACCAAATTCTATGAACTGGGGCAAAGAGAGTCTCTTCACCAAATGGTCTTAGCAAAATTAGATCCACTTTTAAAAAAATAAAAGATCCATATCCTACACCATGCTAACTCAGAATGGATCAAAATTTAAGTACAAAACCAAAAACAATAAAGAGCATGGAAGAAAAAACAATGACAATGCTGGGAGCCCTGGTACATGGCACAGACAAACTACAAAATATTACTAACAGTGCTCAAACACGGAAGAAAAATTGGATAACTGGAAACTCCTAAAAATCAAACACTTAAGCTCACCCACAGACCTCACCAAAAAAGTAAAAAGACTACCTACCGACTGGGAAAAAAATTTTGATGACTATCTATCTGGCATCTAATCTCCCTAATCTACAAGATAACACTACATCTCAATGAGAAAGACAAATAACCCAATTAAAAAATGGGCAAAGGATGTGAACAGGCACTTCACCAAAGAAGACATGCAGGCACCTAAAAATTAGAGAAGGAAATACTCACCATCATTAGCTGTGAGAGAAATCCAAATCAAAACTACAATGAGGACTGAACTTGGGAATACATGTGGTATGTGTGTATACTTTATGGTTTAACACATATATGAGGCTGTCCTACTGGTTTTTTTTTTTAATGACTGAGTGAAAATGTACATTTCCATATAAATTTACATGCCCATCTATATGCAGCTTCCACTGCTCTCCCTGCCCGGTGACAACACATTATTCCTCTCTGCTCCATACACGTCTCATCCTCCCAACAGTCTCCTTTCCCCTCCTCTCCACCCACTCCCAGAGGTCAGCAGGATGATATCTTACAGATGCACAGAACCATGAAGTGCATCCAATATATGGTCACTCTGCATTGTCAAGTCCAATCCATTCGTGTCCAAAGAGCAGACCTTCGTTATGATTTATGGGCGAGGGCAGCATCAGGGCTAGGGGCCATGCTCCCAGGGGAACCCCGAAACCGCTGGCCCATCAACTGTGGTCTTTTAGTGGAGATCTCAGGGTGCACCCCTTTTTCTTCTTGTGTTGCCAGTGAGACTCAACTTTGTGAGCTTCATCGCAGCTATTACTGGTGGTGGCCAAGCACCATCCGGTTCTTCCGGTCCCAAGTCTATGTAGGCACCCACTTATGTAGGTCTCTCTAACTTCTGGGTTGTCTTTACCCCATGTCATTTTGGTCCTCGGTGAGCCCTACTGGTTTCTTTTTAGAGGGGTGAGGAGAGGGCGGAGAGGAGGAGACTGTGTTGGCTGAGTGGATACCGGCAGTAAAGAGTGAAAAAGAAGAGTGTGCTGTCACAAGTGGAGGGGAGCAGACAGAACTGCAGAAATGCAGGTACTAGGGGTTTTATATGGCAAATTGACCTGGATGTAAATGTTCACTTAATCACAAAAAAAATTTTTTTAAAAAATACAGTGAGTTACCATCACACCTCAACAACGCTGGCATTAATAATAAAAAAAAAAGAACATATGTTGGGCAGGTTGTGAAGTGATCACAGTTTTTCTACACAACTGGTGAGAATGTAAAATGCTACAGACACTTCGGAAACCAACTTGGCATTTTCTTAAAAATCTTGAAATAGAGAAAACGTATGATCCAGCAATCCCACTGCTTGAAATATATCCTACAGAACTAAGGACTGTCACAAGAACAGATATGTGCACACCAATGTTTACTGCAGCATCTATCCACAAAAGCAAAAAGATGGAACCATGCTAGATGCCCATCAACAGATGAACGGATAAGTAAGCTACGCTATATTTACACAACAGAATACTACATGATGATAAAGAAAAACAGTGATCTTGGGAAACATCTGATAACATGGAGTCATCTGAAAGACACTCTGCCGAGTGAAAGTGAGTCAACTGCAAAAGGATAAACACTGTATGAGATCACTATTATAAGGACTCAAAGAAAAGGTTTAAGCACAGAAAATAATCTTTGATGGTTACAGGAGTGAGGAGGGAGGGAGAGGGGTATTCGTAGATTAGATAGGAGACAGGAGTTATACTGGGTGAAGAGAGTGACTGTATGCAGTAGAAAGAAGACGAACACTGCTGGACTACACTGAAAGTGAAGCTAAGGCTGTATAAATACAAACTAACCTTTCAAAGGATAGAGTAGCAGGAACAGGGGCCTGGGGACTACGGCTTGAGGGGACATCTAGGTCAAGTGGCATAACAAAGTTTTTCTTTAAGAAGGTCTCCTGCATCCCACTTTGGTGAATAGGGACCAAGAACTGTTTGAATGGATACGGGAACCACAAGGTGAAGAGGAGGAGGGTGCTTTCACAGGGTGAGGAGAACAGCTAGAGTTGCACAGTGACGAGTATGTGGGGTTTTATATGCCAAACTGATTTGGACTGTAAACTTTTACAATAAGAGAGGCAAGGAGGGAGGGAGAGAAAGAAGGAAGGAGGAAAAGACGAAGGGAGGAAAGAAATGAGGGCCTCCACAGGCAGGAGAGAGCCAGCCCGAGACAGCAAGGGACACTCCTATAGGAAACACCACAAAGCACCAAGACACAGTGAATCAGCTCTTGGTGTTACTACCAAGGAAAGCTCACAACTTAGCCAAAACAAGTAGGGAGAATACTTTTGTCTTCACGATGAACACAAGCAGTTCAACAAAGGAGGCTGGACTTCTGGTTGGAGAAGACAAGAAGCATAACAGCAAAAATGGAAAATAATTTGACTGCTTATTTATGGCCTTCTCTGCCCAAGCACAAAGAGAAGCACAATCAAAGTGATGTAGGAAGCGCAGAAACTTCCTAGCGGAAGGAAGGTCCAACCAAGGGCAGGTAAGAATCTAGATTCCACAGCGATGTACCAAATAAGGAGTTATGATGAGAATGGATATGCTTTAGCTTTGGAGGGAAAGGAAGACACAAAAGAACTCCTTTAACTCTTACTCAGGTACTCCAGGAGATGACCAATCAACCAATCCACTGCCGTCAAGTCGATTCTGACTCACAGCGACCCTACAGGACAGAGCAGAACTGCCCCACAGAGTTTACAAGTAACACGTAGTGGACTTGAACTCCCTACGTTTTGGTTAGCAGCTGCAGCACTTAACCATTATGCTACTTAGGGTTTCCAGGGGACTAATTCACAGATTTAAAACAAAGACCTCCAACCTGCCTTGCAATATCAGGGAGACATATCCTTAGGCTTTAGGATGTCAGTGCAACACAGAGAAGACGGATCAGTGTAACCATTCTACTCGATGTCAAACAGGGCCTTTCCTCGTGCATTAAACAGGCAAGGAAAGCCCTGGAACGAGAACTTGAAGCATGCTATGAGATCTTCTATGGACTCAATAAGATGAAGCACATATACAGTTTGTACAATGACCAAAAAAAGAAAGAAAGAAAAAAAGAGTAACTTCTGGGGCTGCTTATGTACACCCAAAAACCTCATGGGATCTGTTTGCTTGGTTTAGAGGTTTAGGGTCATGGTTTCATGAAACACCTCAGTTAATTGGCCTAATAATGTGCTTAGTGTCTCTATTCTACCTCTCAGTTCATTGCATAGGGCCTGGAGTCTTAAAAGCTTGCCAGCAACAAAGGCAGGAGAGTCAGGAATAAGAGGAAGACATGGAACGTGTGGCTAACTGCCTCCACGAACAACTGCCTCCTTTGTGATGAGACCAGAATTAGATGGTGCCTGGCTACCGTTACTGAATGGTCTGATCAAAGATTGCACAGAAGAATTCTGATGAAAAGGGGTAAATGCAGAACACAATTCTAAATTCTCATGGAATCCAATCTTTCTGGAGCCATGGGGGCTAGATGAACACCCACAACTATTACCCTACAATAATCTTTAAACTTTACACCACGAGCCATCCCCTGAAATTTTTTTTAAAATCCAACAATAGCTTATTGGAACAAATACAGAATGTAGCTCTGAGCATTTCACTTTCTTAAGATCTCTTATACGAGATCTGGAAACGCTGCTGGTATAGTGGGTAAGAGCTATGGATGCGAAACACAAGATCAGTGCTTTTGTTTATATGTCTATGTATATATAGACATAAATATATACACATATATAAATATGGGACAAAACTGACAAGAACACCTCGAATGATTATGTAAGAATTTGAAGATGCAGTGAATTTCAGCTAATGCAGGAGAGACACCTCAAAAAAAAGTGAGAATGTTTGCACAACTTGAAGGACGTAATCAATGTCACTGAATTAAATGTGGAGAAATCTAAATTTGTGTGTTTTTGCTGTATATATTCTTAACAATGATAAAAAATAAGTTCTTAAAAAATAATTTATGCAAATTTTCAATTAAACACAAAGGTAATAAATATTAAAAAAAAACAACACTAAATACTAAAAATACAAAAAACCCTGTGCCTGTGCTTGGCACCCATTGAAGTAAATCAGCTGGTAATATAAACGAGCCCTTTGCAAACAAAGATGATACTGTAAACCTTTTTATATCTTATCCCTAATGTAGTGCCCTAAACAAATGTTCACAAAAAGCAATAAAAGGAATCACAAAAAATTAGACACAAATTACAATAATCTAGACACAATTTATGTTTTAAATCCAAATTCTCTTTCTACTGCTTCTATAACTAGCCAAGCCAAAAGCCAAGTGCCGTCGAGTCGGATCTGAACTAGCTTCAAAAATCATTAAATGACAGGTATCAATAGAAACTGGTAAAAAATAACTACTCCAAATTCATTTACGGACTATGTATGTTTTCTACATGTACATCTGTTCCTACGTTATGTGTAAGGGATTGGTTCCAGGACCCTCACAGATACTAAAATCTATGGATGATCAAAGCCTCTTATATAAAGTATTACAGTATTTGTATAAGCTATGCACATCCTCCAGTATACTTTAAATAATCTCCAGATGACTTATAATAACTAACATAACATAATGTAAATGCTATTTAAATAGTTGTTATACTGTATTGTTTAGGGAATAATGGCATGGAAAAACCTTCTGGGGGGAATATTTTCACATGGTTGCTCGAATCTGTGGATGTGGTACCAGTGAATCTAGAGGGCTGACTGTATGGACTCTATATATGTCTCTCTCCATACATACATACACATTTAAATTTTCCTATGGTAAAAAAAAAATGTCAGCACAGTGCATTTACAAAACTACTTCATGGCGGGAAGGCATATTACACATTTTTGTGCCAACTGCATGTTATTCATGTAAAATTATAGTGTATGTTTTTAATTCCTGAAGTTTGAAAGCAAAATTAAAAAACTGCTATTAACTTTTAATAACACGCATAGGATTAGCCAACATCCGTCTGTATGTGTCTCTGCCTGTGGGTATAAAGATGAAAACCAAACCCACAGCCACTGAGGCAATTCCAACTCACAGAAATCCTCTAGGACAGAGCAGAACTGACCCACAAGGTTTCCAAGGAATGACTGGGAGATTTAGAGTGACTGGTGGATTCAAACTGCCAACCTTTTGGACAGCAGCTGAGCTTTCAATCACTGCGCCACCAAGGCTCCAAGGTTGTCAGTTTGGCTGCTAACCAAAAGGTTAGCAGTTAGAATCTACCGGATGTTTCTTGGAAACCCTATGGGGTGTTCTACATCATCCTACATAGTTGTTCAGCTGAAATCAACTTAGTAGTAATGGATTTATAAAGAGAGAACTCTCTCTGACGATTAAGATAGTGAACCTACAGCTGTGTGCTTGCACTGGCAGCACTGTACAAACAATGCAGCGAAGTTTCATAACCTTGGTATAACAGTGTCTCATAGCCGTGTTCACGTAGACATGGGGCAGTGTCTTGCTGAGTGGCATTCATTATTATTGTTGCGTGCTTTTGTGCGCCACTGTGAGAATGTTGGAGCTTAAATTAGAGTAATGAACAAACACTAAATTTCTTGTTAAACTTGGCAAGAGTGGAAGTGAAATCAGGAACATGTTAGTTCAAGTTTATGGGGATAATGGCATCAAGAAAACAGCAGTATACAAACGGATTAATTGTTTTTCTGAGGGGAGACACAGCATCACTGACAGAGAGAGGTGAGAGTGGCCAGTAACTAGCAGAACTGATGAAAATACTGCGTCAAAATCATCAGTTGACTGTGAGAAGCATAGCAGACCCACTAAAAATTGACAGAGAAACAGAAAAATATTAACTGAAAATCTTGACAAGAGAAAAGTGTGTAGAAAAGTGGTCCTGAAAGTGCTCACCAATGAACAAAAGCAAAGAAGAGCCGAAGTCTGCCAAGATCTTTTGGAGAGGCAAGACAATGTTTTGAGCCATGTTATCACTAATGATGAAACATGAGTGGACCAAGACGACCCTGAAACAAAGCGTCCAAGTGCACAATGCAAGTCAATCAATTCTCCACAACCAAAAATGTCCCATCAGTACAAATCAAGAGTCAAAACGATGCTGCTAACCTTATTTGATATCAGACGGATTGTTTTTTATGAATCTGGACAAACAGTTATGCAAGCTTACTATTTGGAAGTGCAGAAAAAGGCTCCATAAAAAAGCTAGAAGCAAACAACCTGAACTTTTTCACCAACAACTCATGGCTCTTGCATCACAATAATGCAACAACTCACATGGCACTGTCTGTGAAGGAGTTTTTAGCCAATAAACAAATAAATGTTTTGGAATATTCTACCTACTAACCTGATCTGGCTCCCAGTGACTTTTTTCTCTACCAGAAGATAAACAAAATACTGAAAGGAAAACATTGTGATGACATTCAGAACATCAAGGGCAATATGACCACAGCTCTGATGGCCATTCCAGAAAAAGAGTTCCAAAACTGCTGTGAAGGCTGCACTAGGCATTGGCATTGGGTGCATAGCTCCCCAAGGGGAGTTCTTTGAAGGTGACTGTAGTGATATTCAGCAAGGAGGTATGTAGCACGTAGAACAATTAAGTTAGCAGACTTAATTGTCAGATCGTGTGTGTATGTGTGTATGTGTATGAGAGGAGGAGGCTTGGTGGTGCATTGGTTAAATGCTCCACTGCTAACCAAAAAGTTGGTGATCTGAACCCACAAGCGACTCCACAGGAAAATGATGTGGCAGTCTGCTTCTGTAAAGTTAACAGATTTGGAAATCTTATGAAACACTTTTATACTTTCCTATAGGGTCACTATTAGTTGGAATCCACTCAACAAAAAATACGTTCTTAAGATACGTGATGACGAAGGTTGTGTGTCAGCTTGACTAGGTCATGGTTCTCAGTGCTCTGGCAGCTGTGGTGTAATCTGGCAGGCATGTAATAATGCCATCTGCTGAGCTGCCAATCAACTGAAAGACAGTTTCCTTGTAGTGTGGCCTATATCCAACATAGGTAGACTCTCTGGCCAAGGCTCATGGGCATTTGCTCACTCTGGATGCTGAAGCGGACTCTTATTTGGCTGACCTCTGGTTTTTCAGACATAAGGTAGCAGCTTACTTGCCATCTCGTCTGCCAATCTTGGTTCACCAGTCCCTGTGGCTACAGGAATGGGGAGGGGCCTCCAGACTGACCCACAGACCTGGGACATTACAGCCTCTGCAACAGCATGAGCCATTTTCTTGACAGCCATCTCTCAACGTAGATACTTACATACTCGTTTGGTTTCTCTAGAGAATCCAGAACAAGACAAGATACATGTGTGCCTGTGTGTATGTGTATATGTTATGTATACATACAACACTGCAGAATACGTGAATTTGGTAATTTATTCTCTTAAGAGTCATGCTATTTCACCCTTGCAATTTATAAAGTCTGGTGTCTAGACAAGGAGCCCTGGTGGTATAGTGGTTAAGTGCTGGGCTGCTAACTGAAAGGTAATAGTGGGTGGGACACACTACCTACTCCATGTGAGAAACATGTGGCTGTTCTGTTTCCCTAGAGATGACGGCCTTGGGAACCCTGTGGGGCAGTTCTACTGTGTCCTACAGGCTTGGGATGAGTCAAAACTGACTCAAAGGTGATGTGTGTATGTGTCTAGACAATCACATCTTCCTTTAATTGGTTCTTAGCCATTAACCCTTACCTAATAACTTCAAATGACATTTACTCCACTTCTTTAGTGGAGTAAATTTCCCAATTCTTGTGGTGAAAGATCCCCCCAGATCATATTAAAAGCTACATTCTATTAACTTTTCTTTATATTGCCTATAAGGTACAAAAGCTAGACACATGCAATTAGGAAATAAATACGTCTCACTAAGGCTAAGATAAAACGAAGTTAACAAAGATGGTAAAGACACCTTCAACTGCAGGAATACATAATAATTGCCTCCCCTGGCCCCTGTGTGATACTACGAAGGCATTCTAGCAGTTTATTAAATAACTATATATTCTGTGGTATAGCCCAGGACTTGTAATCTAGCTCATCTGCAGGTCATGTTAGCACCTGTATTTTGTACAGGATAACTGACAGAAATAAAATACGTGACTGAGCTCTCAAATTACTAGAGCTGCCTGCTTTCTATCAACAAGTCATCAATCCTCTGTCTCTTCTGAAGCATTTCTGAAATTCCTAATGCAACAGATTTTAGCAACTTCTTATAAAAATGAAACTGCTATAGTTACAGCTGAAACATGACAAACTTGTGTGATCTCAAGTATTTATTGCTGGAATGAAACCCAAAAAGTATTATATAAAAATAACATCATTAGTTCAATTTTGTAGTTGCTATAAATAAAGTAGCCACAATCTGTGGTATACAAATAACACAACCTTGCTTAATGAACGTGAAGACAACGTGAAGCACTTGCTGATTAAGGTCAAAGACTACAGCTGTCAGTATGGATTATATTTGAACCTGGAAAGAAAAAGGAAAATCCTCACATCTAGACTGATAAATGACATTATGATAAACAAGAAAGAAATTGAAGTTGTCAGTGATTTCACTGCATTTGGATCCACATTCATGGTAGCAGCAGCTGAAAAAACAGGGATGTATCTCACTGGGCAAATCTGCTGCAAAAGTTCCCTTTACAGTTCCCCAAAACAAAGATGTTATATTAACGATTAAGAGGTGCCTAACCCAAGCTATGGTCCTTTCAACTGCTGAACAATGAGAAAGACAGACAAAAGAAGACAAAAGAACTGATACATAAGAACTGTGATGTTCACAAAAAATAGAAGGAAAATAGATAAATGGGAACTACTAAAAATCAAATACTTATGCTCATCCAAAGACTTTATCAAGAGAGTTAAAAGACTACCTACAGAATGGGAAAAATATCTGGCAACTACATGTCAGATCGGTGTCTGATGTTCATAATCTATAAGGTACTGCAAAATGTCAACAGGGAAAGGTCAATAGCCCAGTTAAGCAATGGGCAAAGGACATGGACAGACCCTTCACTGAAGAAGACATCCAGGCAGCCAAAAGACACATGGAGAAATGCTCACGATCATTAGCTATTAAAGAAACCTGTATCAAAACTACAGTGAGGTACTATCTCATACCAACAAGGCTGGCCATAATCCAAAAAGCACAAAACAAACACCGAGAGGCTATGAAGAGACTGGAACTCTCCTACACTGCTGGTGGGAATGCAAAACAGTACAACCTCTTTGGAAAGCAATTTGGTGCTTCCTTAATAAGCCAGAAATAGAAATACCACATGATTCAGCAACCCCACTGCTTGAAACACATCCTACAGAAATAAAGATGGTCACACGAATAGATACATGTACATGAATGTCTATTGCAGCACTGTCCACAACAGTGAAAAGATGGAATCAATCTGAGTGCCCATCAACAGATGAATGGGATGGTATATATACTCAATGGAACACTGTGCAATGATAAAGAACAATAATGATTTTAGGAAGCATCTCATAACCTGGTTTCAACTAGAAGACATTATGCTGAGTGAAATCAGTCAGCTGCAAGAGGACAAGTATCGTACGAGACCTCTGCTATAAGGAATGAAAAATGGACTTACATTCAGAAGAAAAGACTCTCTGACAGCTACAAGGGTAGGGAGGGTGGGAGAGGGATGTTCGTAGATTAGATGGTCAACAGAAATTTGGTCAGGTGAAGGGAATGACAGTACACAGCAGAGAGCAGATCAGCACAACTGGACTACACCATAAACTGAAAGGTTCTCTAAACACAACCCAATATTTCAAAGCATAAAGTAGCAGGGATGGGGGCCTGGGGACCATGTTTTTAAGAGACATCAACGTCAACTGGCATAGCTAGTCTTTAGCTAGAACAGTCTTCTGCACCCCATACTGATGAGTGGCATCTGGCGATCTTAAAAGCCAGCAAGTTGCCATCTGAGGTACATCAAATGGTCTCAACCCATGTGGAGCAGATGATGACCAAGAACATCAAAGACAAGAGGAAATACGGCCTCAAGAGACAGAAGGACCCATATGAATGGGAGACTGCATCAGCATGAGACCAGAAGTACCACATGGTGCCCGGCCACCACCAAAGGCAGCCGTGATGGGGGACACAATGGAGAGTCCCTGAGGCAACATGAGAAAAAGAGATGTGCAGCTCAAGGACTCTTCTAAAAGACCAGAACTGATGGTCCAACAGCCTGGAGGGTCCCCTAGGAATCTGGTCCCTAGACCTGCTATAGGCCTTTACTGGAAACCAGTACTGAGGTCAGCTCTTCAGACAAGAACGGACTGGACTCGGGAACACAGTGTGAGCACATGGTGTGTGTACTTTACGGTTTTATACATTTATAGCAGGAAGTCCTACTGCTTTCTTTCTAGATAGGAGACAAGAAGGTGGAGAGGAAGGGACTGGTGTTCGTTAAGGGGATACTAGAAGTATAGAGTGAAAAAGAGGAATGTACTGTCACAGGGTGAGGAGAGTAGATGGAGGTGCAGATAGGCAGGCATGCAGAATTGATCTGGGTTGTATATTTTCACTTAATCATAATTTAAAAAAAAAGAAAACAAGAGAGAGACAAGGAACAATATAAGAGACCAGCTACGTAGTGTTAAGAGGTATAAACCAAGGACAATAAAGAAATGCTAATTTGTGAGGGGAAAAAAAAAAAAGAACAGTGGTATTGGTGAACATCTCAGACTTGGTTTGCTAGAAAGCAAAACTAGTAGAGTGGATAAATATATACAGAGAGATTGATATCAACGAAACAGCTCACGTGATTGTAGAGGCTGGAATGTCCCAAGTGTGTGGTTCAGAATGGAGGCTTCTCTTGATGCAGGTAACGACCAGGGCTGGCAAACCCACGACTAGCAAGCAGGCTGCAAAGACTGAAGAATTTGAAGATCTGCACATAAGCTGACAGCTCAAGTCCCAAGAGCTGGTGGTAGATGAACAGAGGGCAGCCACAGGATCCAGAACAAAAGTCAGAACATCTGCTTCTATCCAGAGGCAGACCACACCTCCAAGGAAACTCTATTTAAACTGATTGGCTACTCACAGCAGATGCAATCATGTCAGTGATCACATGTAAACACCAAGAATCATGGCCCAACCAAGCTGAAACACAATCCTAATCATCACAGTGAAGATTAATGAGTATACTGTTAACTGTCAAAAGAATGAATAGGTTTTAGAAAAAGTGCAACAAAATATTCCTTAGAAGTGATGATAATGAGTTTCTGGCTCTCTTACTTTGGGTACATCACCAGGAAAGACCAATTACTAGAGAAAGACATCATATTTGGTAAAGCAGAGGGCCGCCGAAAAGGAGGGAAACCCACCAGGAGATGAACTGACACAAGAGCCCCGAAAACAGACTTGAACACAGCACCGACACAGCTCAGCACTGGGCAACATGCTGTCCTGCTGTAAGTCGGATCGCACTCATGACGCCTAACAACTACTGTTACAACTGTTCGTATAAAGACAGTATCAACTACTGTTATTTTATAACGTTATAACAATAGGAGCTATCGATTGGCTTTCTTATAAATCTCCTAAATCTGAAGGCTCAAGGTCTAATTCTCAAAAGGGCTGGCAACAAGGAATAGTTTCTTTAACTCAGGATGAAATGAAACAATGGTCTTATTTCCCTTTTAAAGCTACAAGTTATCAAATTAAATATTAATTCACATAATACTAGCCAGAATGCCCTTCTGAGGTAAGCTGATCTCTAACTTTCACAACAGTTCAGTTTCTTCCTCTGTGGAAAACAATGGAGGCCACCAGGTGTGACCATCATGTCCCTTCTCTACTCTAAGACTTTGTGTCAATATTGACTTTTTATTTTTTTTAATTGAGATAAAACTAATGCAACATAAAATTCCCCTTTTAAAGTACACAATTCAGCGGGTTTTTTAAATATGTACACAAGGTTCTATAAACATCATTACTATCCAAATCCATAACATTTTCTTCACCCCAAAAAAGGCCACCTCGCAGTTCACACTAATTCTAAAACATCGTTCTGAACAAGGTTTTATAGTTCCCTTGGGAATGATGGGTACCGAGCAGCAGGTCAGTATCTACTAGTAGGCTGTGACCAGCATTGTGAAAAAGAAGGAAAAAAAAATAGAAGTAGAAAAGATCAGAGTGCAGTTACACAATACAGGTAACTTTTGGCATGTGGCATCTTTGTTTCAGTTTTCACATAGATGATGGTATGGATTGAATTGTGTCTCCTAAAAATGTGCATCAACTTGGTACACTGTGATTCCCAGTATTGTTTTGTGATCTGTTGTTATTAACCAATGGGTTATAAATGCTAACCTCTATGATGTCAATGAGGCAGGATTAGAGGCAGTTATGTTAATAAAGCAGGAATCAATCTACAGGATTATAATGTATCTTGAGTCAGAGAGAAGCTAGCAGAGAGGAGAGGGGCCTCCCACCAACAAGAAAGAAGTACTGGGGGTCAAGTGCATCCTTCAGACCTGGGGTCCCTGTTCTGAGAAGCTCCTCAACCAGCAGGAGACTCATGACAGCAATCTTCCTACAGAGTCAACAGAAAAATCTTTCCACAGCACCGTGCACATGGACTTCTAGCTTCCAAGAATGTGAGAAAACAAATTTCTATTTCTTAAAGCCATTTCTGTTACAGTAGCACTACATAACAGACAGAATACTTTCAGATGGATGTAAACATAGCTATACGTATAGGTCATAACGTAGAATGCATTTCTTACTGTTGGTCTGGTCAAAAAACTTTGGAAAGCAAAATGGGTTAACAATTCAAGAGCAGAGATTTAAAAAAAAAAAAAGGAAATTGCTAAAGTAAAGAGAGAAACCAAGGATAGAGAAGCAGATTTTAAAAAAAGCTTCTGATATGTGGTTTCTCAGCATCTACTGTATTTTACACCAGTAAGGAAACCCTGGTGGTATAGTGGTTAAGTACTATGGCTGCTCACCAAAAAGTTGGCAGTTCAAACCCACCAGGCACTCCCTGGAAACTCTATGGGCAGTTCTGCTCTGATCTATAGGGTTGCTGTGAGTCGGATTTGACTCTATGGCACTGGGTTTTGTTGCTGTTGTTGCTAGTAAGCAGATTAGAGAAGAGTTGGTGGTGTAATGGTTAAATGTTTGGCTGCTAACCAACAGGCCAGCAGTTTGAACCTGCTAGCCACTCCATGGGAGAAAGATGTGGCAGTCTGCCTCTGACGAGTTACAGCTTAGAAACTCTATAGGGCAGCTGCACTCCATCCTATATGGTTACTAGGCATCAGAATGGACTTGCCAACAACGGGTCTGGTAACGAGTAGACCACGAAGGGAGAAATGGCCTCTGTGGCTTTTTACATCCAATACTTAAAAATATCCCTGCTTTCTAAAATGGTCACAATCAGGATGCAGGCTCTGGAACAAAGAGAAAAACTCTACTGGTCCTGCTGTCTTCATGATGCCATGGCATCTGGTATCCTTTCCACAGAACACAAGGAGCTGTATAAGACATCAAATTTCAAAAGTAATCAAAATGCAAATAGAAGATTTAAAAATAATTTAGATTACTGAGTTAATAGTGTTGAACAAAGATTTGACAAAGTACTGCAGTTGTGTGTTATCATCCTAGAGTCTGTGTGAAGGGTACTCGAGAACCCTTTGCAAGTTCTGAATACTAAGCTACTTGAAACTCAAAAGGTGTTAAAAAAATAATTCAGACTGAAGTATTTTGTGGAGTCCTTGAATAAGTGCTGCAAGGCTAGCTTGACATAACCCCACCACACCAGTGGTGTTTGTTAGTCGCTACTTAGAAAAACCAGCTTACAGAATGAACTCTTGTTTCAACAGCATCTAATATTACTCTACTTTCTTTTAATACTGTGTTCTTTTAAACTAAGTTATAGCAGCATATTACTTTCCAAAACATTTCTTATGTATTTCATTGGTCACTTTAATTCAGTACAGAACTGGTTCAACTTTTTAGGAGATGTACACATTTGTAAAAGGGAAAATGAATTAGAAAAAGTGGTTACAAGAAAAAGGAAAGCTACCATTTGATTTATAGACATCTAGTGCTTTCCTTTAAAAGACTCTGTCTTGTGAGCGGGTTGTTTAGACTGCACTTGGCATGAGTACAAAAAAGTTACTGCTGCAATTGTATAAATCATCTCAGATATTGTTTGGTTTTAACTTCTAAGTGTCTGAGGTTTTCTAAATGTTCTGAGAAAGTGGTTCACTTTTCACTCTCCATAAGTCAGCAGTGTTTCAAAGCACAGAAAAACACACACGTTAATTACCTCATCACTAAGCTAGGAATCTGAAATAATATATATTAAAGAAAAGCACCTAACTGGAGCAGTTTCTTACAATTATTAAATGTACACATTATAAAGTGAGATATGTAAGCAACACCAAGATAAATGAGCACTTTAATAACCATGTGTGGTGATGAAGACAGTTAGAAGGACCCAAGTGTGCCAGAGTAGTACTCAAGCAATGGGCTTAGCCTGATTATGGGGGTCTCCTTCTGGTCTGACAAACCACTGTCCTTTAGGGGCAGAGATCACCCTGAGTGCTCCCTGATGGGAGTTCTGAACATGCAGAGAGACTCCCAACTATTCTGGTTTATCAATTTGCTTGTTATGTCCTGACTTGTCCTACATGCAACAGATCAAATTATCCTCCTCACACACCATTTTACCTTCTACATCCTCCTTCGCAATTCTGCATCCTTTTTATTCTGGTAACACTTCAGACGCCAGCTGGGTTGTTTGATTCTGCAGCACAGTACTCTAAACCACAACTTCACCTTTCTTGCCTGTAGCATCTGCCATGTACAGTTAACTTCAGCCTCTACCTGTGAACAGTCTCCACTCACAGTGCTGCTCCCGTACATGCAGCCTCAGCTTCATACAACTGGTGTCATTGACCGGACGGTGTCTCTCCAAAACATGTGCTGTAAATCCTAATCCCTACACCTGTGCTTATAAACATACTTGGTGATGAGCTGCCTTTGTTATGACAGTAAGACAGTGGTAGTGTGGGGTGTGTCTTAAATGAAGCTCTTTTGAGATATAAAGGAGATCAAACAAGCAAGTGAGCAAGCAGAGATGGGGAAAGACAGATGCCAAGCCACATGCAGGTCACCCAGGAGCCAAGTCAGCACAAAAGAAACAAGGCCCTTCCTCCAGAGCCAACAGTGAGCCAGCACCCTGAACTCGGACTTCTAGCCTAGCGGTGAGAAGACAGACCTCTGCTGGTTAAAGCCCCCACTGTGGTGTGTCTGGTGAAGCAGCAGGAGCAAGGACAGCTGGTTTACCGCACACAACTGGGAGCCCTGCCTCAGGTGTCCTGGTACACCACTGTTTACGCTAGAATGCTCTTTTTTCAGACACTCATCCTAGTCATTCTTCAACTCATAGGTCGAACCAGATGCATTCCATTAAAATCATAAACAAATCAAGAAGCTCCCTTTCCCCATCATGATTTAGCAGGATTTTAAAAGTCCAAGCCAGTCAATAAGCCAAGGACAAAGAGAAACATGTGAAGGGAAAGACGCAGAAAAAACACTATTTACAAATGTGGTAACTATATATACCTGAAAAGCCCCTACAAGTATCCATTATGACTGCCAGCTACAAAATCAGCAAACTAAAACCAAAAACTTTCTTAGGGACCAAACCAGCTAGACTAATAACACCAAAAAAAAAAATAAACATCTATCACAGGAGTTAAAACCAAAAAAATCCATAAAACAGAGACAAATTTAGAATGGTGTATGAAGGATATCTAAGAAGAAAATTACAAATTTATGATACTGTGATAGGAGGAGGCAGATGAACTGAAAGAGCAAAACTTAACTGAAGAAACCATCAGAATTATAAAATAGAATAAAACAGAATCAGAGTGGTACAAAGGTATCTGTATTAAAAACTAACCAGCAACAAAAATTCCACAAATGATTATACAGCCTGGGTAAGACCCCTGAAATAGACAGCTTAGAAGCAAATCTTGTTATATCTGAAAACTCAGCATCTGATAAAGGAGACCTTTCCAAATTAGTGAAGATGGGTTATTCAAGAGCCAACAGAAAGACTACGGCTAGTTCCGAATCTCTTAGCTTCCACCAAAATAAATTAAAATAATCAAAGATTTAAAGCCAAAAAATGATTATCATAAGAGTACTAGAAGACAACATGGGCAAAAATTTAAATATTTTGGGGTTAAGAAGTTCTTTCTGCATGACACAAAACAAAAAGAAAAGCCTAATACTTTGACTAAAAATAACTGCAAGCAAGCAAATGACCAAACAATAAAACATTTTAAATGTTAAAAAAAAAATCATAAAATAAGCTGAAAGATAAATAACAAAATGGGGGCAATACTTGTAACGGACAGATAAAATGTAACATCCCTATAAAAATTCATTAAATCAAAAAAAAAAATACTGCTGCCATCGAGTTGATTCCTACTCATAGTGACTGTACAGGACAGAGCAGAACTGCCCCATGGAGTTTCCAAGGATCCCGTACCTGCTAGATTTGAACTGCTAACCTTTTGGTTAGCAGCCGTAGCACTTAAGCACTATGCCATCAGGGTTTCCTTTTGGGTTAAGGGGTAAGTAAATTCTTCAGGTTCTTGACACCTATTAACAAACCAATTTGTCTTCCTATGAACAAATATAAAAATGCCTACCTCAGCGTATCAAGATGGACAATACTGTCTTTTTGTATAAAACACTGACTAATCTAATAAGTGAATGTGATTTCACTGTGACTTCTATTTGCATATTTTCGTTTGCTGCTGCTGCTGTGTGCTGATGAGTCAATTCTGACTCACAGTAACTCTATGGAAAGTCAAACAATTTTTCACACACATATTAATCACTTGTATGTTCCTCATTTGTGATTAGCCGTATATTCCTTGTTGGGATTTTTTGTTTCTGTTTTTTTTTTTTATTCTTTTGTTGCCATTTTATTTGCGTGATCCTTTTATGCAGCAACAATAACACTATCAGTCATAATTTGACGAGGAATTCTATTCACCATGACTTCTGAGAGAAGTTCTCATGTTTGGGGTGTGATTAACCTATCCCTCTTCTTTTGTCATTTACTTCCATTGCTTTGTAACTTACTATTCTTCCCTAAACAAGAACAGATATTTGCCTATGTTGTCCTTACTTTAAATGGTTTGGTATTTTCCCACCTAAGTCTTGACTCCAGCTGGAATGTAATAAACTAGTGTAACAGAGAAACTCCAATCCAGAGGGCAGGCAACAAGCACCCTAATTCTGCCTGTGATATCGTCAGTACACTGCTCAATCCACACTTGACTCTCTCTTTCCACAAAACTCTGAAGTTTGGAATGTGGCAAAGCTTCTCCACTTCAGTACAAAACCGAAGTTGCATTCTGGCCTCTGCCATACCCAGAGTACTAGGAACAACATTCCAGCAACAGAAATATTGTACTTTCGTATTCCAAGCTAATATTTAAACTACCCTATCTTTGCATGATTGCCTCCTGGGCACTGAGTTTCTGTATGAGAGCTGACCACATCTGGAGAAGTGCCATTTCAAACACAGGTGAAGTAAGGAGGTCAGGGAGAGTGTTCCAGACTGGGGGGATACAAGTACCAGAGGAAGCTGAGTTATGTTCACAGGAGCAGGCGAGACTGGCCAGACCACGCCAGAGCCGTGGGTGGACCAAGGAATTTGGCCTTTCACTTGGGAGCAACAGAAGCAACGGAGAGAACGGAGCTGTGACCAAATTCATATTTAGAAAAGACCACTCTGGCAGCCGTGTGCACTTGAGAGAGGTAAAATAGAAAAGTGGATCCTCATTACAGGACCAGTCTCGTTGTCTGGCTGGACTTAGCCTACTGGGAAAAATGGCAAGAAGCACAGTAAGAGAAGGAAGTTACTAAGAACTGCAGGTTTTAGGTAGGCTTACGTTTAACAGGGAAACCCTGGTGGTACAGTGGTCAAGTGCTATCCAGTTGCCAAACAAAGGATCAGCATTTCAACAGAGGTGATTCCACCTTTAAACCAGTGTGGAAGACAGTGCAGCACTAGTTGTCTCTAGGGAGAGAAAGGGACTGTGAGACAAGAGCTGGAGTACAGTATGAGGAATTTTTACGCTACAAACCCTTTAGACCTCACGAATTTTAACCATGTGAATATGTGAATATATACCCATTGCCTTTGAGTCCACTCTGACCCACAGCTACCTTAAAGGACAAAACAGAACAGCCCACCGGCCTACCAAGGCTCAGATGTTTATAGAGCAGATGATCTCATCTTTCTCCCACAGAGAGGCTGGCGGGTTCGAACAGCAACCTACCAGTTAGCAGTCGAGGGCTTAGCTACTGGGTCACCACAGTTTCTGCGTGAATGTTGGTCAAAATGTAAGTAACAGTTTAAATTAGTAACACCCAACTGGAAACTTCCTTACATCAGTAAGGTTGCCCTTGGAATACCCGATGGTGACAAATTTTCCATCTAAAAAAGCATGATGTAAAGCCCGTCCAGGTACCCGTCCCTACGTGACTGATACTGAGATCCCTGCACCCTGCTCACATTCTTCACAGATGAGAGAATGTTTTCGCTCAGAGGATCACCACAGAAAAAGCTTTCTGAAATGTAAACATCCTATAAAAGACACACGTATATCACTTAAAATATACAAAGTTGTCCGAGTAAAGAAAGAGCTAATATTTTGGATGTCTGTTTCATTATATTTTGACTACATGAATTTGCTGCAAAAAAGTGGGGTGGGGGTGCAGCACTATTTCTGAAAACCAAGACAAAAATGAAAGTCAGCAACTTGGCTCAAAGGACTATCTATACAAACAACCAAAGTGGTCATATAATTTCCTCATGCTTTAAATCAGTGAAATCTAGAGTTGCAGCTGTCTCACACACTGAAACCAAATAAAGTTTTAGAAAAAGAGTCAATCAGGAGATTAAAGTTTCAATTTATAACACTTCTGTGTTTTAGTTACAAAGTCATAAATAAATCTAGCATGACAGAGAAGGTAAATATTTTCTCAGTTGTTTATGCAGCCAAAGAGGAAAGGAATTTAACACGCAATTAACCACTTAGGTGTTCCCAGATAGGCACCATATGGTCTTTGTATTTCAGATAAAGAAAAAACAAAAATAAATATTGTTCGATTTAACCTAACATGTGCTTAGCAACACTGAATATTCAAAGCTAGTGCACCTGACCTGTGCTAACCTCACAGAAGAGTTTCCCACTTGCAGTAGAACTGGTGCCAAAGAGCAAGAAAAGACACTTCGTTCCCAGGAAAAAAAAAATTAAACACAAGGAACGTACATCTTTATCAAATAATTTAAATTGAACTTTTTACCACCATGGAGTTCCAGGACTAAATTTAATAGACAGTATTTTGTTTCCTGGCAGCGACCCTACAGGGCAGACAACAGCTCCAGAGTCTCCAAGGAGTGCAGGATGGATTCACACGGCAGACCTTCTGGTTAGCAGCTGGAGCCCTTAAATACTACACCACCAAGGTTTTGGAATCAACTCAACAGCAGTGGGTTTATTTTGTTTACATCTTAAAAAGAAAAACAAACAAACAAACAGACCTTCATGTGATCCTTTACACTGATATCTGAACAAGTGTGAGGTAAGAATAGCAAATGTCAAAAGTGACTTCGGCTTTCTTTTCAAAGATTCCCACCCATTTCTCTTACCAGCCTTATATGAAAAGGAACCAGTAAGAAAAAATATGATTACCATTTTAATCTAGACAGTAGAAATCATTTAATAGATAACTATTTGTTATCTTAATATATATTAACCAATGATTCTAAAATTACAGGTTTTAAAAGAAAAACTTTTAAAGTTTATTTTTATTGTGATTCAGTGGAAGTTTACAATCCAAGTCAATTTCCCATATATAATCCTGAACGCACACTGTTATGCAACTCAATCTGCTCTCCTCACTCTATGACAGCACATTCCTTTCCACTTTGTACTTCTAGTACTCATTCAACCAACAGTAGTTACCTCCTCTCCACCCTCTGCTCTCCCCTCTAGAGGAACTGGTCAGACATGCTTCATACATACACTTAAGCCAAGAAGTACACAGAACACGCGCATCACTCTACGTCTCACAGTCCAGTCCAATCTTTGTCTACAGACTTGGCTTTACTCTGGTTTCAGCTCTGGACTAGCAGCCATCCAGGGATCATGTTCTCAGGGGACCCTCTAGGATGTCGGACCATCAAATCTGGTCTTTAACTGAGTCCTAGATCTGCACTCCCCTTTCTTCTCATGCTCTGTCAGGGACTCTGCACTGTGTTCCCCGTCAGGGCAGTCTTTGGTGGTAGCCAGGCACCATCGAGTTCTGGTCTCACGCTGATTTAATTTCCCATCATATGGACCCTTATGTCTCCTGGGCTTGTCTTTTCCTCCTGTCTCCGACATTCCTGTTTTTCAACTGCTCCAGGTGGGCTGGGACCAACTGATGTTCCTTATGTGGCACCTTGCTGGCTTTTAAGAACCCAGGCTCCATTCACCAACATGGGATGCAAAGTATTTTCTTAGAAAAAAACAAGTTATGCCAGTCGACCTTGATGTCCCCCGAAACCATGGTCCCCAAACCCTTGTCCCTGCCACACAGTCTTTTAAAATGTTGGGCACTTGGCTGGCTTGGCTGTATTTAGAAAACCTTTTGGATTCAGATGTAGTCCAGTTGTGCTGACCTCCCTTCTACACTGCCTCCGCCTAACTGAATTCCTATTGACTACCTAATATACGAATAACCCTCTTCCTTCCTCCCCACCCTTGTAGCCATCAAAGATTATTTTCTTCAGTGCATAAACCTTTTCTAAGTCCTTGTAATAGTGGTTTCATACAGTATTTGCACTGTTGCAGCTGACTGACTTCAGTCAGCATAATGTCATCCAGTTGATTCCAGGTTATGAGATATTTTCTAAAAGCATCGTTGTTCTTTATTACTACATAGTGTTCCAGTGTATAAATATACCATAGTTTGTTTATCCATTCATTTGTCAACTGGCATTAGGGTGATTCTATCTTTTTTCTGTCATGAACAGTGCTGAAATAAATACTCATGTGCACGCATATAATTGTGTGACAGCCCTTATTTCTCTAGGATATATTCCAAGCAGTGTGATTGCTGGATCATATGGTATATCTAGTTCTAGCTTTTTACAAAGCACCAAATTGCTTTCCCAAGAGGTAGTACCATTTTACATTCCCACAGCAGGGCAGAAGAATTCCAGTCTCCCCACAACCTCTTCAACATTTACTGCTTCATGGGTTTTGGGGATTAATGTCAGCCTTGCTGGAGTGAGATGGTATCTCATTGTAGATATGATTTGGATTTTTCTAATGGCTATTGATCATGTGCATTTCCTAACACGTCTTTTGGCTGTGTGGATGTCTTTGGAGAAATATCTGTCCATATCCTTTGCCTATTATTTAGCTGGGTTGTCTTTTGTTGCTACTTTACGGTACGTTGTAAACTACGGAGATTAGACATCAATTGGATTCACAATTATTTCTTCCCAGTCTACAGGTAGTCTTTTCATTCTTTTGAGAAAGTCTTTGGAAGTGTTTGATTTTTAGTAGTTTCCATTTATCTATTTTCGCTGTGTTGTTTGTGCATTGTCAGTAATACTCTGTAGTCTGTGTATTAGTAAATCCAGTGTTGTCCCTAATTTTTCTTCCATAATCTTTATCCCTTTAGATTTGATATTTAGGTCTTTGATCTATTCTGAGTTAGTTTTTGTGCAAACTGTAAGATATGAGTCTTGTTTCAGTTTGTTTGCAGATGGATATCCAGTTTTGCTAACATCATTTATTAACACACTGTTTCTTTCCCTTGTTCATGAACATTGAGCCTTTGTCAAATATCAACTGCTCACAGGTGGGTGGTGTTATTTCTGGATTCTCTACTCTACTCCATTAGTCTCATTTGTCTCCATCTTATTAAAAAAATGACACTGAGTTTGTATTGGGGTTGAATTGTGTGTACAGATCACCTTGCGTAGAACAAACATTAAGTCTTCCCATCCATGAGGAAGGTATGCTTGTCCCCTTATGTAAGTTTCTTTTGGTTTCTGGCAGGAAAGCCTTGTAATTTTATTTGTATAGGTCTCTTATATCTCTGGCTAGGTTTATTCCTAGGTATTTTATCTTCTCTCGGCGGTTACTGTAAATGGTATTGACTTGGTGATTTCCTCTTTGATGGTACAAAGGAATCCAACTCATTTACTTATGTTTATCTTATATCTTGTTACCTTGTTGAACTCTACCAGTTCCAGTAGTTTTTTTGTGGATTCTTTACAGAGTTTTCCGTGTATAATATTATCTTCAAGTAGAAATACTTTTACTTCTTCTTTACTGATACGGATGTCCTTTATTTCTTTATCTGATTGCTCTGGCTAGAACCCCCAAAACAATGCTCACTAAAAGTGGGGACAATGGACATCCTTCTTTGGTTCCCCTTATCAGGGGTAATTCTTTCAGTCTCTCCATTCAGAATGATGTTGGCTGTTGGTCTTGCACAGATGCCTCTTATTATGTTGAGGAATTTCCCTTCTATTCCTAAGAGGACTGTGAATTAAGTTTGTGAACTGAACTCATCTTAGAAAAAGTGCTACATACCTCACTGCTGAATATCACTGTAGTCAACTTCAAAATATTCCTCTCAGGAAGCTATGTATCAATGCCAGTGCCTAGTCCATTCTTCAAAGCAATTCCAGGAACTCTTATTTTGGAACTGACAGCAGAGCTCTTGCTACCCTTGATGTCCTGAATGTCATCAAAATGTTTTCCTTTCAATATTTCCTTTATCTTAGGGTACAGAAAAAAGCCACTGGGGGCAAGATCAGGTGAGTAGGGAGGGTGTTTCAATACAGCTATTTGGCTAAAAACACCCTCACAGACAACTATACAATTAAGTTCACAAACCTGCTACCTTGCCAGTGTCAGCAATGGCCATTCCAGAAAGAGTTTCAAAATTGGTTTGAAGGGTGGGCTCGGCACTGGCAATGGTACATAGCTTCTCAAGGGGAGTACTTTGATGGTGACCATAATGATATTCAGCAATGAGTTATGTAACACTTAGAACAATTAAGTTTATGGACTTGTCAGATCTCGTATTTTTCTGGGAGTTTTTAACATGAATGTATATGGGGTTTTGTCAAATGTCTTTTCTGAATCAATTGATAAAATCAAGTGATTCTTATTTTTTGTTTTATTTATGTCGTTGACGACATTGTTTTTCTAATGTTGAACCATCCCTGCATCCCTAGTATGAATCCTACTTGGTCATGGTGAATCATTTTTTTGATATGTTGTTGAATTCTACTGGCTAGAATTGTGTTGAGGACTTTTGCTTCTCAGTTCATCAGAGACACTTGTCTGTAATTTATCATTTTGTGCTATCTTTAGCTGGTTTTGGTATCAAAGTTATGCTGGCTTCATAGAATCAATTTGGGAGTTTTCCTTCCTTTTCTATGCTGTGAAATACCTTTAGTAGTAATTAATTCTTCTCTAAAATTACCAAACAATATCACTAATATCCCATGCAAGTAAAATTCTGCTCAAGATCATTCAAAAGTGACTTCAACAGTATACTGCAGGCAACTGCCAGAAATTCAAAGCAGATTCAGAAGAGGACACGGAATCAGGGATATCATTGCTGATATCAGATGGATCTTGGCTGAAAGCAGAGAATACCAGAAAGATGTTTACCTGTGTTTCATTGACTATGCAAAAGCAGTGAACTGTGCGGCTCATAACAAATTGTGGCTTATAACAAATTATGGCTAACACTGCATAAAATGGGAATTCTAAGTACCCTTAAGGAATCTGTATATGGACCAAGAAGCAGTTGTGAGAACAGAACAAGGGGACACTGCATGATTTTAAGTCAGGAAAGGTGTGCATCAGGGTTGTATCCTTTCACCTTACCTTATCAATTTGTACACCGAGCCAGTAATCCAAGAAGCTGGGTTATTTGAAGAAGAATGAGGCATCAGGACTGGAGAAGGACTAATTAACAAACTGTTGTTATGCAGATGATACCACCTTAACTGCTGGAAGGGAAGAAGATTTTAAACACTTACTGATAAAGATCAAGGACCACTGCCTTCAGTATGGGTTGCACCTCCACATCAAGAAAAGAAAAATCCTCACAACTGGACCAGTAAGCAACATTATCATAAATGGAGAAAGGACTGAGGGGGTCAAGGATTTCATTTTACTTGGGTCCACAATCAACGCCAATGGAAGAAGCAGTCAAGAAATCAAAAGATGCACTGCACTGGGAAAATCTGCTGCAAAGGACCTCTTCAAAGTATTGAAAAGTAAAGATGTCACCTTGAAGACTAAAGTGTGCCTGACCCAAGCCATGGTATTTTCAGTTGCGTCATATGCATGTGAAAGCCGGACTATGAACAAAGAAGAAAGACAAAGAATTGACACGTCTGAATTGTGGTGCTGGAGAAGAATGTTGAAGGTACCACAGACCACTGAAAGAATAAACAGATCTGTTCTGCAAGAAGTCTAACCAGAGTGATCCTTCGAAACAAAGATGGCCAGACTGCATCTTACATACTTTGGACATGTTGTCAGGAAGGACCAGTCCCTGGAGAAGGATGCCATCATTGGTAAGGTGGGGGGTCAGTGAAAAAGAGGAGACCCTTGACAAGATTACTGACACAGTAGCTGCAACAATGGGCTTAAGCATAAAAATGGTTGTGGACCTGGTCAAAGACGAGGCAGAGTTTCATTCTGTTGTGCACAGGGTCGCTAATGAATCAGAACAAACTTGATAGCACCTAATGACAACAACATGTATCTCATGTTATTGATTTTCTATTCAAAGAACTTCCTTCAGTATTTCTTATAATTCTGGTTTGATTTTTGCAAATTCTCTGAACTTCTGTTTATCTGGCAATGTCCTAATTTCACCATCATACGAGAGACAGTTTTCAGGATCTATAACTCTTGATTGGAAGTTTGTTTCTTCAAGTTGTTGTATACGTTATTCCATTACCTTCTTGCGAACATGGTTTCTGCCGAACAATTGGAGTGCAAACTTAATGATTCTCCTTTGTAGGATAGTTTTGGTTTGAGCCCATCTGCCTTTAAAAGCTTCTCTTTATCTTTCCTTAAGTTCGATTATAATGTCTTCCTTTGCAGGGGGGGGTCTACTTTTTGCAGAGTTCAGTGAGCCTCTTAGGTAGTTATCTTCTCAATCTTCATGGTGTCAGGGATATTTTCTGTCATAAAATCTTGAAAAACTTTTGTTATCCCTCCCTGTTCTGGTACTCCAATCAGTCATAAATTACTCCTTTTTATACAGTTTCACATAATTCTTAATGGTTCTTCTTTTTTTTAATTCTTTTATCTGATATTTCCTTATAAATGCTGGTGTCAGTTGCTCTATTTTCAATCTTGCTACTTCCACATTCCATTGTCTCAATCCTTCTCCTTGGACTTTCTATTTAATTGTATAACTCTGTGATTATATTGTTGTTGTTTTTAGGTGTCGTCGAGTTGGTTCTGACTCATAGCAACCCTATGAGCAACAGAACAAAACACTGCCTGGTCTTGCGCCATGTCCATAATCGTTTTTATACTTAAGCCCATGGTTGTAGCCACTGTGTCTAGAGGGTCTTCCTCTTTTTTGCTGACCCTCCAATCTACCAAGCATGATGTCCTTCTCCAGGGACTGATCTTTCCTCACAACATGTCCAAAGTATATAAAAGATGCAGTCTGGCCAGCTTTGCTTCCAAGGATCACTCTGGTTGGACTTCTTACAGAACACATCTGTTGGTTTTTTTGGTGGTCCGTCATAGATTCAACATTCTTCTCCAACACCACAATTCAAAGGCATCAATTCTTCTTTTATCTTCTTTGTTCACAGTTCAGCTTTCGTATGCATATGATGCCAACTGAAAATACCATGGCTTGAGTCAAGTGCGTTCTAGTCTTCAAGGTGACATCCTTACTTCTGAATACTTTGAAGAGGTCCTTTGCAGCAGATTTTCCCAGTGCAATGCATCTTTTGATTTCCTGACTGCTGCTTCCAAGGGCATTGATTATTCACCCAAGTAAAATGAAATCCTTGACAACTTCAATCCTTTTCTCCATTTATGACAATGTTGCTTACTGGTCCAGTTGTAAGGATTTTTGTTTTCCTCATGTTGAGGTGCAATTCATACTAAAAGCTGTGGTCCTTGATCTTCATTGGTAAATGCTTCAAATCATCTTCATTTCCAGCAAATAAGGTGGTGCTGTCTGCATAAAGCAGGTTGTTAATGAGTCATTCTCCAATCCTGATGCCTCGTTCTTCTTCGTATAACCCAGCTTTGCAGATTATTTGCTAGGCACACAGATTAAAAAGATATGGTGAAAGGATATAACCCAGACGCATGCTTTTCCTAACTTTAAACCATGCAATGTGCCTGTGCTCTGTTCGCACAACTGCCTCTTAATCCATACACAGATTCATTAAGAGCACAATTAGGTGTTCTGGAATTCCCATTCTCTGCAACGTTAGCTATAGTTTAGTATGATACACAGTTGAATGCTTTTGCATAGTGTAGTTGACGAAATACAAGCAAACACCTTGCTGGTTGTGGTGGTCAGGATTATGTCAACTTGGCTACTACCTATTTGGCTGCTGTATTAAGTGGCAGGGCGGGGTTTGTGGTGGCTCCCTGCCCCTCGGCTCTCATCTCGTGACACTGGACTACGGCTGCTGATTGTTCACGTGGCCAGGAGCTCCTGCTCTCTTGTTCCAGTGTCTGGTTCCGGGACTTGAGCTAGCAGCTATTGGGCTCATCAATCCTTACAGTCGGCACTTGAGAGTCCTGCTCCCTGACCTGCCAATCCTGCGCTCGCCAGCCTCTGCCCAGTCCTGCTCCCTGACCTGCCGATCCTGGGTTCGCCAGCCTCTGTCACTTCGTCTCGCCACCAGCTTGGGATCCACCGACCTCCAGCCTCTGTCGCTTCGTCTCGCCACCAGCTTGGGATCCACTGATCTACACAACCGGTGATCTACAACTCTGGTCTCTGACTTGCTGACCTTGGGTTCCTCAGCTTCCGTGGACACGTGAGGCTTGTGCCAGAGCTTGGGACATTCAGCTTTTGTGATTACATGAGCTGTTTCCTATATTTGTATCTATCTATCTGTCTATATATATATATTATAAATCTGACCTTGTACCTACACGTGTTACTGGTTTTGCTTCCCTAGAAAACCCAGCCTAAGACACTGGTATTCTTTGTTTTCAGCCAAGACTCATCTGACATCAGCAGTGATATCCATGGTTCCAGGTCCTCTTCTGAAGTCAGCTTGAATTTCTGGCAGTTCCTTGTCAGTATATTGTTGTAGTCACTTTTGACTTATCTTGAGCAGAATTTTACTTGCATGTGGTATCAATGATTGTTCTGTAATTTCCACACCTGGTTGGATCACCTTTCCTTGGAATGGGCATAAATATGGATCTCTTCCAGTCAGTTGGCCAGGTAGCTGTCCTCCAATTTTTTGGTATAGACGAGTGACTACTTCCAGCACTGCATCTGTTTGTTGAAATATGTCAATGGATATTTCACCAATACTAGTAGGCTTGTTTTCCGCCAATACCTTTAAAGCAGCTTCAACTTCTTCCTTCGGTATCATTGGTTCCTGATCATATGCTACCTCTTCAAATGGCTGAACATAGACTAGTTCTTTCTGATATAATAACTCTGTGTATTCCTTCCATCTTCTTTTGATGTTCTCTTAGTCGTTTAATAGTTTCCCTGTAGAATCTTTCACTATTGCACCTCAAGGCTTGAATTTTTTCCTCAGTTCTTTCAGCTTGAGAAATGCAGAACATGTTCTTCCCTTCTGCTTTTCCATTTCCATCTCTGTGCACATTTCATTATAACACTTTCTATTGTCTTCTCAAGCTGCTCTCTGAAATCTTCTGTTTAGGTTTTTTACTTTGCCATTCCTTCTTTTTGCTTTAGCTGCTTGATATTCAAGTGCAAGTTTCAGAGTCTCCTGAGACATCCAATCTGGTCACTTCTTTCTTTCCTTTCTTTTCATGGATGATATCTTTGATGTCAGTCCACAATTGGTGTGGTCTTCGGTTGTTAGTGATCAACACATCAAATCTGTTCTTGAGATGGTCTTTAAACTCAGAAGGGATACACTCAAAGTCATACTTTAGCTCTCATGGACTTGTTTTAATTTTCTTGAGTTCCCATTTGAATTTGCATATGAGCAGTTGATGATCTGTGCCACAGTCAGCACCTGGTCTTGTTCAGACTGCTGATATGGAGCTTTTCCACTGTCTTTTTCCATAGACAGTCAATTTGTTTCCTGTGCATGCCATCTGGTGAGGTCCATGTGTACAGTTGCTGTTTGTGTTGGTTACAAAAGGTATTTGCAATGAAAAAGTTGTCAGTCTTGCAAAATTCTATCATGTGATCTTCGGCATTATTTCTGTCACCAAGGCCATGCTTCCAACTACCGATCCTTCTTCTTTGTTTCTAACTTTTACAGTCCAGTCACTAGTAATTATCAATGCATTCTTACTGTGTGTTCAATCAATTTCAGACTGCAGAAGCTGGTAAAAATCTTCAACCTCTTCATCTTTGACCTTAATGATTGGTGCGTAAATCTGAGTAACAGTTGTGTTAACTGGGTGTCCCTGTAGGCATATGGATATTATCCTATCACTGACAGCACTGTACTTCAGGACAGATCTTGAAATGTTTGTTTTGATGATGAACACAACACCATTCCTCTTCAAGTTTTCATTTCCAGCATAGTAGACCACATGATTGTCAGACTCAAAATTGCCAAACCGGTCCATTTCAGCTCCGTACTGCCTAGCATGTCAACATTTATGTGTTCCATTTCATTTTTCAGTTTTCCTAGATTCATACTTGTACATTCCATGGTCTGATTATTAGTGGATGTCTGCAGTTGTTTCTTCTCATTTTGAGTCATACCACATCAGTAAATGAAGATCCCGAACACCTTAATCCATCCACATCATTAAGATCAACACTACTTTGAGGAGGTAGCTCTTCCCCAGTTGTCTTTTGAGTGCCTTCCAACCTGGTGGGCTGACTTTCCGGCATCGTATCTGACAATGTTCAGCTGCTATTCATAAGGTTTTCCCTGGCTAATTCCTTTCAGAAGTAGACTGCCAGGTCCTTCTTCCCAGTTTGTCTTAGTTGGAAGCTGAGATGAAACTTATCTACCATGGTTGACCCTGCTGGTACCTAACAACCAGTGGCATAGCTTCCTGCATCACAGCGTGATTTTATTGTTAATCTGCTGAATTTCAGATTGTTGTTGCTCTAGCAATTCTTGTAGCTTGTTTAATTTTTCATTTTGTTCTGCTGCACTTTGTCTAATTTCCATCCTCAGCTCCTGTAGGGCTCTGAACATAACTCTTTTGTATTCTCCTTCTGATCCGACTTAACAGCACCTGGCTTGGCGCTGATAATTACAGGAAGACGTCTTCATCTGTGAGATTTTTAGATGTTTTGGGAATTTTCTGAAGCCATGGTGGTTTGCTTCTTTAAATGATTAGAAATTGATTATTGTCTCTGAGCCACGAGAAAGCTGCTGTGACTTATCTGTTAGCTTACTGGGATCTAACGTGTGTGTATATATATATATATAAAACTTGGCTTTAGCATATAGATTGTTTGATCTCGTTTTGACTGTCCAAGTAGTCTAATTGTTTGAACTAGAATGATTATTGATTGGAACAGTGACCACAGTGAGAACGGTTGCAGGAATTTTGGGTTCAGGGGAAGCAACAGAACTCTTCTTCCAACCCTCCTTTGTGTCCCTCTTCAGGTCTAGGAAAAAAGCTCAGGGCATACATGTAAAATGTCCCACTTCTAGCCCAGATATTGCACCAGAATTTAGAGGCCTGAGAAGAGAGGGCAGGGGAGAAAGGTTGGAGATAGGGAGTGAAGTTAGTGCAAATGAAAGGTTTGAGCCACAAGAGTTAACGAGCACTTAGCTTACGACACTCCAAGTCTGCAGGTCCAATGATCCACAACACAGGGCAGCCAGTGGAACTTGTCTTCTACCCCTCCCCTTTGTTCTCATCTCCAAGTTCAGGATTAAAATTCAGGGCACACATACAAAATGTGCCAGTTCTGGCCCAGGTAGTGCAAGACAATTTAGTGTCTAGTGTAGTTCAGAGAAAGTACAAGGGCAAGGATGAGGACGGGAGGAGAAACCAGCACGTAGGAAAGGCCTGAGCAACAAGAGTTCACAAATACTTAGCTTGTGATGCTCCAGTGGATGTCTTCTGTGGCTCTGTAGATGCTACAATCCACAGCTCTGGGGAGCCAGCAAAACTTTTCTTCCATCCCTCCCTTTATTTCCCTCTCCAAGTCTGGGAGAAAAGCTCAAGGTACATTTGTACAGTCTCTCATTTCCAGCCCAGGTAGTGCAACAGAGTTTAGCTTCCAATGTCGCTCAGAGAAGGGAGAATGAAAGGGTTGGGGACAAGAAGAGAAATCAGCACATAGGAAAAGTCTGAGCCACAGGAGTTTATGAACATGGCATCTGTAGCTCATGCTCATGTTTCCTATTGAGACAGACACGCTCTTCTAGCTCACTGCTGGGGCATTCATCTCCAGCTGCCGCAGTAGTCTCTAGGTATAGCCATCATCAGCTCAGCTTCCAAGCTGAGAAAGACATGTTCCACTCAGGTGCCCCTGCCCTGTGTGGCTGCCAACCCCAGCAGCGCTCTAAGGTGTAGCCATCCCAAGCTCAGCTTCCCAGCCAAGAAAGATGAACTCTGGTCCCGTGCTGCTGCTCCCACACCAGCAGAAGCGGGCTCCTCTGCGGCTGCTGACTCACTTCTGAAAAAGGTAGTTGTTCCTCTTCCGACTGCCCAGTCTGATCTTGCAGCTTTCCACCCAGTCTTGGTGCTGCTAGAATGTACTATTTATTTTGTTCTGTTATTTTTCAAGGCCATAGTTGTTAGAGGGATCAGAAGAAACATGTGGTTTGTTAGCTGTTTTAGCCTTGCCGCCTTCTAAGATAAAATTATTAATACTGGATCATGTGAAGCTCAGTAAGCTATGATAAAATTTTATATAACTAACTGAACTAAAATTGTGAAATCTAAGAAACACATTAAAGTATAAAGTAAACAAATAAAAATGTAAATTTTACTCTGCTTGATCCGGAAATGTCAGTTACCTACAATTATTTCTCTCTCTATACACTCACGTATATATTTTGAAGAAAGTTCTTAAAAAAATGACTATCAAGTGACCTGGAAAAGAAATAAACTCTAATAGTAATAAATCAGGAAACCCTGGTGGTATAGCAGTGAAGTGCTACCGCTGCTACAAAAAAAGGTGTGCAGTTTGAATCCACCAGGTGCTCCTTGGAAACTCTATGAGGTAGTTCTACTCTGACCTATGGGGTCACTATGAGTTGGAACTGACTCAATGAAAGTGGCTTTCACTTTTTTTTTTGGTAATACATCAAAGCCTTCCCCTCAAATTGTATGCAGCTATGCCATTTTCTCAGGGTGGGTGTTTCTGTTTACTTTTCTTCTTTTAGGGACTGTTACAAAATAAGACAACACTCCAAGAGTAAAATAAATACGGTAACAGTACTCTGAAAAGCTCTCTGAACTCTTTCATTATAAGTTTTTTCATCTTCCTACTCCTTTCCTTCCACATGGTTAAGACGTCTGTTTGAAAGTTGATCTGGGATGAGCACACTATATAAACAGCAGGGTTTACCACTACTTACACTCCATCTCCCAAATGGTAAATTAGTGGTTCTTTTCCTTTGCATACCTAAACAGAACAACAGCAATGTGAGCCTAAAAACTGCTCTAAAAATTAAGCAATTTCAACAGAGGAAGCCTTCAAATTACACATAAACTGTATTCCAGAAGTTAGTTTATTAGTCTGTTATTTGGAACTCAGAACACACATCCAAAATAAATCTTCCATGAATGATGCTTATGTTCCAAGCTATCACACAATGTAATCCTAACATAATAGAAAAGGGCCAAGTATTACACTGTTGTGATTAAAGTAGTAGAAACAGAAAAGAAAATAGTATGCTCACAATTTTGGCTTTTGCTGGTATTCGAAAAAAATTATTGTAATGAAAAGATCTCAACCACACTGGCTGACTCATTTTATGCCTTTCAAAAGATGCCCATTTCCATGCTTTGCTTTAGTCTTTCTCTGGGTAGCCCCCAGATTCTCCCCTCACCTCAGTCAGCAGACTTTCCTGGTCAATACTCCTTAAGAGTTAAAGCATCCCACACCTATGTTCCTCCAGCCTTCATTTTTTTTCACACCCACTCACCCAGGCATTTCCACTTGGGCAGTCTATAAAACCTCAAAACCAAATTTGGGACTATCCAGTCTATTCTGACTCACAGCAACCCTACAGGGTAGAATAGAAGTACTCCCATAGGGTTTCCACGGAGCACCTGCTGGATTTAAACTGCTGAACTTGTGTTAGCAGCCACAGCTCTTAACCATCACACCACCAGGGTTTCCAAGCATTTCACAGTCATCTCAAAATAAACACATTAGTTTTGCCCCTCAGCCGACCCTTCAACACTGCTGCCCTCTGATGATGTCTCCACACCCAACAACGGCCCAGCTTTTAAAACAGGGCTCTCACTCCCCATTCCTTCTTTATCACCTCCCACCCTACCCCCATTACCACTCAGGTGTGTGTAATGGGTTTATCTGAGTCTCTAAATGACTCTTCTCTCCTGCACACCCATCGCCCCCCTCCTATTTATTGTTTAGATCTCCCAGAGTGGCCACTGCTGAGCCTATGCTGTGCTCTGTGGCTGCTTGCTGATGCAGAATGAATAGGTGCAGGCTGCCATATCAGCAACGGTAAGGCAGAACGCAGGAGCCCAATGAACACCTCCCCAAGTGTCTGTCACTTTGTTGTACTTCAACACACAAGTGTGTTGCTGTGTGCTGCTTATGTGTTGCTGTGATGCTGGGAGCTGAGATAGTGGTATTCTGATACCAGCAAGGTCACCACCCATGACGGACAGGTTTTAGCTGAGCTACCAGGCTAAGACAGACTGAAGGACGTGACAGTCAACTTCTGAAAAAGAATTAGCCAGTGAAAGCCTTTTGGATGTCAGTGAACACTATCTGACACAGTGCCAGAAGATGAGTGCCCCAGGTTGGAAGGCCACAGGGGAAGGGCTGCCTCCTTCATGTAGAAGATGAACATGGATAAGAGTCAAGCTTTGGGGACTTTGATTTGGTGATATGGTTTGACTCAAAATAAGAACAATCACCTGCAAACTCCATTACTAACCGGAACATAGAATGTGAGAAATATGAATCTAGAAAAACTGAAAATCATAATAAAATGAAATGGAACACATAAATATCAGTATTCTAGGCGTCAGTAAGCTGAAATGGTCTAGTACTGGCCATTCTGAATTTGACAATTATATCATTTACTACCCTGGGAATTAAACTTGAAGAGGAATGGCATTACATTCATCATCAAAAAGAACATTTTACATTCTATCCTGAAGTATAACACTGCCAGTGACAGGATAGTATCCACAGGCCTACAAAGAAGACCTGTTAACAGAACTACTGTTCAAATTTATATGCCAACTGCTATGGCCAAAGATGAAGCAACTGTAGATTTTTAATAATTCTACAGCCTCAAACTGACTGAACATGCAATCAAGATGCACTGATAATTAATGGTGATTGGAATTTGAAAGTTGTAAACAAAGAATGAGAACTGGTAGTTGGGAAATATGTCCTTGGTAACAGAAATGATACCAGAAATTGCAGGATAGAATACTGCAAGACCAATGGCTTCTTCACTGCAAATACCTTTTTTTCACCAACATAAACAGCAACTATACAAGTGGACTTTGCCAGATGTAATACAAAGGAATCAAATCAACCACATCTGTGAATAGAGATGATGGAAAAGCTCAGTCAGTATAAGCAGTTAGACAAGGCCAGGGGCCATTATCTATGGAACAAGTCATCAATTGCTCATATGCAAGTTCAAATTGAAACTGCAGAAAATTAGAAGAAGTCCGTAAGAGCCAAAGTACAAACTGGAGTGTATCCACCTGAGTTAGGACATCATCTCAAGAATAGGTTTGACACATTTAATCCTATGACCACATACCAGATGAGTTGTAGAAGGACATCATACATGAATAAACTAAGAGGTCATTAAAAATTAAAGAAAGAAAACACCAAAATGGAAGTAAAAAAGGACTCTGGAATTCTTCAGCATCAATTAGCTACAGCAAAAGGGAAAAATGACAAAGTAAAAGAATGAACAGAAAATTTCAAAGGGCTGCTCAAGAACACAAACTAAAGTATTGTCAAGATGTGTACTAAGGGCTGCAGATAGTAAACCAAAAGGGAAGAATATGTTCCACATTTCTCAAGCTGAAAGAACTGAAGAAAAAAATGAAAGCCTCGAACTGCAACAGCGAAGGATTCTGTGGAGAAAATATGAGATGCAGGAAGTATCACAAGAAGATGAAAGAAACAGAGATAGTCACTATACCAGAAAGAATTGGTTGCTATTCAGCCTTTACAAGAGGTAGCATGGGATTAGGAACTCACCAAAAAGAATTGGTTGACATTCAGCCTTTGTAAGAGGTAGCATGGGATCAGGAACCAATGGTCCTGACAGAGGAAGTCCAAACTGCACTGAAGGCACTGATGCAAAAAAAAAAAAGGGGGGGGGGAGTGAGGGACCTCCAGGAATTGACAGAGTAACAACTAACAAGTTTTAATAAATGGATGCAGTGCTTGAAGGGCTCACCTGTCTACGCCAAGAAATTTGGAAGATAGCTACCCGGCTACAAGTCCAAATTCAGGATGTCTGCTCCAGGTGAAGGCTGTCCCTCTGTCGGCTCTGGAGGAAAGTTCTTGTGTTGCATCAGTCTTTCTTCAGGGAGCATCTTGGTGCAGGAACCTCAGGTCTGAAGGACGCACTCTTCTCCCAGTGCTGCTTTCTTGATGGTGTAAGGTTCCCAACTCTCCACTTGCTTCTCTTTCCTTTTTTCTCTTGTAGGACGAAAGGATAAAGGGTGCTACAAGCCATATTCCATGGAAACTCTCTTTACCATGGAGCAGGAAGGTGATCTTATTAAGGGTATCTTTTTATTATATTCTAATCCTAATCCTCTAACATACAGCATAGACAAATCACAAAATGGAGGACAATCATAAAACACTGGGAATCATGACTCAGCCACATGGCTACATACATTTCCGGAGGCCACAGTTCAATCCATGACACCAGGTCATTTCCCTAATCCAACGTAAAGGAAGTTTCCCTGGAACATGGACTGAACCATCTTTTACATCTCAAGGGATAAAAGGAAAGAGAAACAATCAGAGAGTTAGAGACCTCACAACATCAAGAAAGCAGCGACAGGAGCTGAGTGCATCGTTTGGACTTGCAGACCCTGTATCTGAGAAGCTCCTCAACCAGGGAAACACTGATGACATGGACCTTCCTTCAGAACTGACAGAAAGAGAAAGCCTTCCCCTGCTGTTGATGCCCTAAACTTGGACTTTTAGTTTAGTTTTAGCCTAATTGAGGAAATCAATTTCATTCTGTTAAAGCCATCTGCCATGGTCTTTACTGTTATAGCAGCACCACTTGCTGATGTAGAATAAGTTGGTATAAGCCGCAGTACCAGCAATGGTGAGACAGATGCAGGAGCCCAATGAACACACACAATGAATCCGTTTTTTTCTATGACTGTTTCAGGTAAAGAGTTTCCCTATGGAAATCATAAAACTAGGGTCTCAATGTGTCTATCAAATCAGTAGTGTGGACCACACTGATATGTTTATTTTTTCCATGTTTTTGATGAGCAGAAGTTAACAATTTTAATATAGTTTAATAAATCAATCTTTTATTTTACACTTAACGCCTCATGTATCATGTATATGGCACTCACGTTATCATAGATGGTATCTAAAAATATTCTTTTATTTTCTATTACTGTAAAGTTTTTCTTCTCACATTTAAAGGTTTTACCCATCTATTTGTTTTTATATGCAGCATGAGATACAGATAATTATCACAACACCTTTACAAAAAAATTTCCATTCTTCGCCTGCAAGTCCATAATGCCAACTAGGTTATATTCAAGAGTCTACAGATGTGTTAAGGATGTTTCTGTCTCTTGCTTCTATCTTTGCACCAGTGTTACACTGTATTAATGGCTACAACTTTATTTGAATTGTGAATTCTAACTGGACAAGTTTGCCAATTTCTTGTTGTCTTACAAATTACTCTGGCTAAACAAAATAGAGGACTTGTGATTTCCAATTTCAGAGCATACTGTAAAGCTACAGTAATCAAAACACTGTGGTACTAGTATAATAGATATAGATCACTGGAACAGAACTGAGAATCCAGAAATAAATTCATATATCTTTGTGTAACTGACTGTCAACAAGATGTGAAATCCATTCAATGAGGGAAAGAACAGTCTCTTCAACAAATGGTGCTAGGACACTTGGAACACAGTTGGACACATACTTCATACCATATATGAAAATTAACTCAAAATGGATCAAGGATAAAAACTAAAACCATAAGACTTTTAAGACATTCTGCACAATGGTTAAGTGCGCAACTGCTAACTAAAAGGTTGATAGTTCAAACCTATCGAGCAGCTCTGCAGGAGACAGGCCCAGTCATCTGTTCCTGTAAACACTACAATCTAAAAAGCCCCATAGGGGCAGTTCTTTTCTGTCAAATGGGATTGCTACGAGTCAAAATTGGCTCGATGACACCCTGTTTTTGACAATGGAGTCACTTTCGACATCAAAGTCATCAGCAACAAAAGAAAACTAGAAAAACTGAACTTCCACATAATTAAAACCTGCAAGTCAAAGGACATTAATCAAGTAAAGGGACAACCTACAGAGTCATAATCTGTTAAAGATTTAGTATTCAGAATATTTAACAAACTCCTACAATTCAACGAGAAAAAGACAATCTAATTCATGTGTAAAATGAATGTGCTCCAAAAAGATATGCAAATGGCCAAAAAAAAACACATGACAATAAAGAAGTTCAATGCTAAATCAAAAGCCAGTTGTCATCAAGTTGATTCCAACTCATGACAACCTCATGTGTCAGAACGCAAGTGCTCCCTTGGGCTTTCGATGGCTGGTTTTTCAGAAGCAGAACACCAAGCTTTCCTTCTGGACACCTCTGGATGGACTTAAACCTCCAGCCTTTCAGCTTCACATCATGGAAATGCAAATAAAAACCACAAGGAGAGAAAACGTCACACCACTAGGATGGGTGGCTGTTATGAGAAGAATGGAAAACAAGCCTAGCAAGGATGTGGAGAAAGTGGAACCCCTGGTGCATTACTGGTGGGAAAACAGACAATTCTTCAAAAAGTTAAACACAGAATTATCATATGACCCAGTAATTTCATTCCTAAGTATATACTCAAAAGACTGGAAAACAGGGACTCAAACAGAGAGCTGCACACCCATGCTGCTCACTGCAACACCATTCACAACAGCCGAGAGATGGAAACACCACGTAGCCCATCCGTACAGTGGTTACTCGGCCGTAAAGAGAAATGAAACTGTGACATGTGTTATAACCTGTATGAAGCTTGAAAACATTACGCTGAGTGAAAGAAGTCAGACGCGAATGCACAGATACTGTATGATCGCACTTGTGTGAAATACCTAGAACAGGCAAACAGAAAGAGCCAAGTTCATTAGTGGTTACCAGGGACAGGGGAGTGGGGGAAGGGGAGTTTCTCCTTAGAGAGCACTGAGTTTCTGTTGCTAGTGATGAGAAAACTTAGAGACAGAAAGTGGTAATGGTTGCATAATGAGAGTAATTGATGTCACGAAAATGCCCATGCAAAAATAACTGAAACCACAAATTTATATATATATATATATATATATATATATATATATATTTTACCACAACAAAAAAATACCTGACTTATCCCACTAGGCACCCGTTTTCCATGTGCACTGTGCTAACCAGTGAAGCCTCCAGAAGAGGCATAGTCTTACATCACGAGGCTTAGGATGAGGAAAGGCAGAGGCCAGCAACAGAGCCAGGCTGACGTTTGGGGGCTTGGGGAAGCATCTCAGTCTCTCTTAATTGTGATCTTCCTAAATTCTGGTGGTGCAGGTTAAGTGCTACAGCCGCTAACCAGCAGACTGGCAGTTCCAGCCGGCCAGGCGCTCCTCAGAAACTCTATGGGGCAGTTCTCCTCTGTCTCTAGAGTTGCTATGAGTTGGAATTGACTTGACAGCAGTGGGTTTGGTTTTGGTTTTGTAACTTTACTATTTACCAGTTAAGCTGTAACTACATGCAGTTTAAGGCACATTAACTTTACAAATGAACAAAGAAGCAAAGAGAGTTACAGCAGGGGCACAAAAACATACAAGCAAGACTCAGATAACACTTTGTGAGCAGGAAAAAACTATTAAACAACCAGTTGTTGTTAGGTATCACAGAATCAATTTTTGATTCACAGTGATCTTGTGACAGAATAGAGCAGCCCTGTGGGTTTCCTAGGTTACAACCTTTATAGGAGCAGATTACCAGCTCTGCCTCCCATAAAGCCAATGAGGGGGTGCAAACAGCTAACCTTTTGGTTAGGAACCAAGAATTTAACCACACAGCCACCAAATAAACAAACAAGAAAACCCATTGTTACTGAATCGATTCCACCTCACAGCAACCCTACAGGACACGGAACACCTAACTGCCCCATCAGGTTCGTGTCATCGTTGTCAGGTGACACAGAGTCAGTTCCGACTCACAGCGACCATATCCACAACAGAATGAACTGCTGCCCGGTCTTGTGCCATGTCCACAATCGCTTTTATGTTTAAGCCCATTGTTGCAGCCACTGTGTCAATCCATCTTGTTGAGAGTCTTCCTCTTTTTCACTGACCCTACTCCATCCTACCAACCAAGATGTCCTTCTCTGGGAATGATCCTTCCTGACAACATGCCCAAAGGATGTAAGATTCAGTCTGGCCATCTCACAAGGATATAAACCTTCACAGAAGCAGAATGCCACATCTTTCTGCCACAGAAGAGCCGCTGGGTTCAAACTCGCAGGCTTCAGCAGCCAAGCACTTAACCACAGAGCTACCAGTGCTCCTTTATCAAGACCCAGGCAACTGTTAATACTTATTCCACAGATGATCATTAGATCCTTCTTACTAACACAAGTTTTCAATAATACAGATAATCAATAGCTCAGTAATGCTCAGTATTAAATAATATATTACATTAAGGTAAAAAATCAGCACTTAGTATGACTCTAGCATTGACACAGCTGGAGTAAATGACTGTGTTTCTACAACTAATTAGAAAACTGTTGATAGAGAATATAATGAAGATAAAACATGCGGTTACTTCACTGGTCTGCTAAGTAAAAACTCCTCCCGCGTGTGCTGGAGTGCTGGGATCCAAAGGTACCTGGGCACTGATCATTTCCTGACCGACACAGCCTCTCAGCACTGCACAGTCCAGTGCTCGGTGCTGTCGAATCAAGCCACCTTACATTCACTCCACATTGTACAGCTGGGAGAGCACTTTCAAGGAAGCTTGCTTTCTTGGACTGGCTCAGCTAGAAAGACACAAAACTGGACCTACTGGCAGCCTCATGCCACCAAGTCAGGGGAGCCTGCCTGAGAATGAGACCAACCCAGGCAAGAAAGCTGAAAAATCAAAAAAGAGATTTCCAATCACATTGCTTAAGGCCAAGATTCAATTTCCCTGAAGTTAGATATACCCTGGACTTTCCACTTCTGAGACGCAATAACTTCCCTCTCTACTTCAGCTGGAAACCCAGGTAGCTTGGTTGTCAAGTGCTACAGGTTGGCAGTTCGAATCCACCAAGCAATCCTTGGAAACCCTATGGGACAGTTCTATTCTGTCCTACAGCATCACTAAGAGTTGCAACTGACTTGATGGCAATGGGTTTTGGGGGATACTTAAGCCAAGGAGTTGGGTTTCTATTGCTATAACTGACAGTACTGGGCAGTGTATGAGTCAGGCATACTGCAAACTGAAACAGTCAATACTCTTCCACTAACCCAACTTCCTTACAGGAATGCTGGGGTAATGAACAGAGCATGCCTTTAGTCGTTGGCTTTGGATTTCAACACAACCATGCACTACCTAAATGATCTTTGTTGTTAACTGATGTGGAGTTGACTGTCCCCTTATAGCGAGCCCACAGGTACAGAACAGAACTGCTCGACAGGGTTTTCCACCAGACAGTGACCTTTCAGAAGTAGATCTCCAAGGCTGTCTTCTCAGGGGTCTGTCAGTGCGCTCAAGCCACTGATTTTTCAGCGAGGCATCAAGTGCTTAACTGTTCGTGCCACACTCTTAGACATTTAATGTGTCTGAGGCTCAGTATTAGATCCAAATACAGGGATATTATCTCATTTAGAGGGTATTTAGTCAGCTAGGGCTGCTCTAACAGAAATACCACAGAGAGGATGGCTTTAACAAAGAAAGATTTATTCTTACACAGTCCGGTAGGTTGCGAGTCCATATTCAGGGTGTCCGCTCCAGGGAAAGACTTTCCCCTTGACGGCTCTGGAGGAAAGTCCGGTATTGCATCTGTCATTGTCCAGGGAGCGTCCTAATGCAAGAACCTCTGGTCTGAACGACACGTTCTGCTCCCGGTGCTGCTTGCTTGATGGTAGCGAGGTTCTCAAATTGTCTTTGGTTCTTTTTCCTTTTATTCCTTGCAAGCTAAAAGCATTAAGGGTGGGGCAAGCCATACTCCAGGGAAACTTCCCCCATAGCAGGAATTCACAGCCCCACCCTAATCCTTTAACCTACAAGTTAGCAAAACCACATAATGGAGGACATTTCCAAGATACTGGGAACCATATCCCAGCCACATGGCTGCACACATTTTTGGGGGGACACAATTCAAACCATGACAGAGGGTTACTGTGACACTTCTATCAACTACCCTTTTGAAAAGCAGTTAGGTACATTGTCTGGCACCTAGATTCCAATAAATGGTAACAACACTCCTGCTACCCACCCTGGCAGTGACAAAATGTGGGCAGGCCTGTAAAGCACCTATTCCATCTCTCCCTGGTACACAGTAAGGTACTCAGTGAATGTTCACTCCATGAAGAGGACGAGGGAGTGAAAACCACATTCACTTTGCGTTGCTAACGATCTTTCTTACAGAAAAAAACTAAAAGAAAGGATCCAGACTAACTGTGTGTGCTTTCTTTAAGCACCACTTTCTGAGAAATCCACGAAAAACACACTCAGCAAAAGGAAAATGAACAAGTATAAATGAATGGGTAGAGACATCAAATGAGCCAGGCAATTTCCTGCACTTGCCCAGGTTGTGAAACCTCTATATAAATGTAAGGATCTCAAGTTCTCCAAGGAAGAAGCTAATCACAACCTACTCACTCTTACAAATACGCAAGCAAAACCATGCAAACACACATACAGTATGATTAAAATATTGGACTCACAGTGTTGGGAACGTAGGGTAACCCATAAAATTTCTCCTGTGTTTCTTTAAGAATGTCTGTGGTTGACCTCTTCAAGGGATGCTTCCCATGGTAGATTTGATCCAGAGTGGCATAAAAAACCTAGATAATGAAAACATCCATTTACTCTCAGGAGTCTGTCCTCATAGCAAAGATGTGGCTGACCAAAGATGTTCCAGGTATACAAGAATAATAATCACAAATCAGTCAAAAACAACCAAAACTACAAATATATAGAGTTTGAGATCTACTTCATAACACACTTAAGACTGTATTAATGATTAAAAGGAATGCTCTAAACATTTTCATGATTAAAGATACCAACAAATTCTAAACTTTCATCTGTGAGGTACTCTTTATCTACAGTATAGTACATTAAATTTTTAACCACAAGTTTGGAATTACACACACACACACACACACACAGTTAAAGTTTTGTGATCCCCTGAAATCTAGCAAATCTTGTCTAATTTCTCCCTGGATCCTGATATACCTTAAGTGAGAAAAATGAAATGGTCAGAACCCTAGTTTTGCGACGAGAAGTGACAGAACATCAAGTACGTGGTGTGAGGGGAGTGAAAGGAACAGCAACATAGCATCTGGCGAGTCCAGATGTCACAAAGTATTTTGATGCAGCTGTTGCCAAGTCAGACCCAAGCACTTGGTCTGAGCAAGTACAAAGAAAGCAGCTGCTGAATAGGGGTGATTCTAGCTCAACTAGGTGGCCAGGGAGAGAGATCATTCCTCTTGGAACACAGGATACAGGGCACTGAAATGTAATAGGAGAAGAAAGCATTCAAAGATGTCTGAACATGAAGTCTGCTGCTCACAAAGTGCTAAAAATTCAATTCTGTATGTAAAATCTGAAGTCAAGATACAGCACTTTTCCCTGAAACCCTTGACTTGAATATTGACAATGTCTGGAGTTCCTGTAATGTAAGAATGTACGAAATGCCAATATGTATCCTTCTGATTCAGTAATAGAATTTGTGGAGACTGTGCAGCTGTTGACTTGAAAGAAGAGAAGATTAGTTTGGATAAAAGAAAAAATGTAAATGACCTCTAGCTTCTGGCTTCATTGAGATATGGAATTATGGCTCTAAATTATAAACTCAAGTTTAAACCTCCCTAGGAAAAAATACAGACATTTCCTAAATATAAATATTGCTTTACTTTAACTGGTAATCTAAACATATACCTAAATACAGCTCTTTCAACTCTATATTCCATAATGAGTAACAATCCACAAAGATAATCAGAGAAGCTAACAACTCATCTATAGTCTGTCTTACTTTATGAATGTAAATTATTAGGAAATCAAACTTATGAATTGTAAACATCAGCTAGGTGTTTTAGGCCCAATCTATAGACAAAATAAAAATTTAAGAGCTCCATTTTTTCAACTATGTCTTTCAAAAATAACAAACATGGAATAACTTGTTGCTTTAAATTACAAAACAAATTAAGCTTGCATTTATTTCATGATTAGTTGCTGATAAACCAAACAATTGTAAAGTGATGAGCCTAGCCACTTACCAGGCAGTCATGCTTTCCTGAGACCAAGAATCTGAGAGCCACAGAAAACAGTGCACAGTAAAACAGCTCACAATTTTTAGAACTCAGAAACAATTTCCTTTCCAACCCTGTTTGTCTCCACTGTACAAGAGGACTGTCATGCCATGTTAAAGTTGGGGCATACACAGCTATTCTGCCAGTAATCTCTTTCTTTCTGTCCTCTCTCTTCGCTCTTTGTGGTGGTGGTAGAGGGGAGGTTTCCTTTTGGAGAGTGGGAGAAGGGAAAAAGGTACTTTTCTATTTTAAAAGAATAGCATTGGAAGAGCTCAAAAGAAAGTCACAATGCCAATCCAGGAGTAGATAAAGGTGACGGGTGAACAATGTGACAACAGCAAACGTTTTTGGTATTTTATATTTACCACAACAAGAAGACTGCTGGTTGGTGGCAAAAGACAGCAATGCAGTATATGTTTAATGATGGGGGGGTGGACGGAATTTCTACTGTACATGCTAGCAAATCAAAAGACTTATGTTAGGTAATGTGAATTTTTAAAAACAATGCAAAAATTCTTAAGCTGTTTTTCCTTGCTTTTTATTACACTGATACGAACAGAAATTAGTTAATGTAAATCAAGTAAAAACTCACAGTTTTGTCTATGTGATGCACTTTCTTTGCTGAAATATATTTTAAGCCAGCCAAGTGCCGTCGAGTCGGATCAAAAAACAGCACTGACTTATTACTTTCTAAGGATGGAGTTTTACAAAAGGATAATGCAACTCAACAGTGCTGACACTTTCAAATAGGTAACTGTATCATTATAAAGCAAATATTGCCTAAGATGAAAGATGGTTATTTAGGCTATATTTACATAACTCTCAAGATCTGATGAAGACTAAGAATTCATAAACAAACATTGTAATTGCAGAGACCTCAATATGTGCTATCATGTAGAAATGACATCCAGATGGTTCATGAAATTTTTTTCTTTAACTAGAAACCTGTAAGCTTGGTTTTGAATAGTATCTTAAAATAATGACTATTACCTTCTAAACTTTAGATCTAAAAACAAATTTTAAAAAAAGGCACAAAGCAAGAAAATATATACATAACTGGGTTTGAGTCCTAACTTGGTTGCTAATGAGATATGTGACATAGAAGAAATCATGTAACTTAACAAAGCTTTGATTTTCCGGACTGAAAATGGAAAATAATCTTCATATTGACTTTGTGAAGACAGTGTGAGTACTGAATGAGTCAATTTTGGTCAGGTCCTTTGAACTCAGATGAAAGATGTTTTAGAAGCATAATTATTATAATAAATGTGTAGCACTGGCAAGAACTTAAAGTTATATATTTAACTTGGATAATTACCCTGAAAAATGTCAGCACAAAGGTCCACACATACCTGAAGTTGCATATCAGCTGCAGCACAAACCTTTTTAGACTCACAAAGACGAGACACCATAGTTTTTGGCAGTGGCTTGAGAAACCAACAGGAGAACATTATGAGTAAATCGCTTAATAAGTCATTGCATTGCATTATGTATACAGGAGTCAGGAAATTTAACATCAAATTAAAAATAGAATTTTATTACACTTTAAAAAATAATTATCACTTTAAAATACTTTAGCTGACAAAACAACAAGGATAAAGACATTCAATTTCAAAAGTGGTAATTTGTCAAATAAGGGTTTATACATGAAAACACAAGATTGTAAAGATCTAATATGCTCACACTGACATTTTTAAGTCTACTTAAAACCTTTAAGTTAACACTTCTTCCTTCCTCTCTTCCTTACCAATGAATGCCTACTGAAGTGCTCTCTTTATTTCTAAGGGTACACAATAACTAATCATAGAGCTAAAAGATTAAAATGCCAAGAAATAAACTGCAATTCAGGGCACCAGTTTTTGAACTGACAGAACAAAGAAGAATGATAATTAACTGCACAATTTTTTGTTTTACAATGTGAAAGAACTGCAGAGCTTGTATACAGTCTAATGTTCCTATATGATTCAATTAATCATCAGGCCTAGTCCTAGAATATCAAATACCTTTTGAGAATCAAAATAAGAAAATATTTGAAGACGTACTTTATCCAATCTGATTCTACCTTTAAAATCATTAATACCAATGTCTATGGAAGAAATCTAGTACTTCATTCAACTCTATCGACAATTTCAATTAAACCAAAAGCCAAAACAGTTGCAACCAAGTCGATTGTGGGTCATGACGACCTCACGTGTGTCAGACTAGAGCTGTGCTCCATAGAGTTTTCAATGGCTGATTTGTCAGAAGCAGACTGCCAAGTCTTTCCTAAAGCTCCTCTGAGGGTAAACTGTGCAAGTTAGCACCATGGTGTACAAATTAACCACCAGTGAATGATAATGTGAGCAGTGTGCTAGAAGGGAAAAGATTCATGATCACATACAAGTTCTGACAATTAAGTTCACAAACTCATCCTAGAAAACGTGATACACACCTCACTGCTGACTAGCACCATGGTCACCTTCAAAGGACTCCCCCTGGGAAGCTACGCACTGATGCGAGCACCTAGTCCACCCTTCAGAGCAATTTTACAACTCTTTTTCTGGAATGGCCATCACAGCTGTCATCATATTACCTTTGATGTCCTGAATGTCATTAAAATGTTTTCCTTTCAGTATTTCCCCTTTATCTGTGGATAAACCAAAAATTCATCTTGGGCCAAATTAGATGAGTAGTGAGGGTGTCCAATTACAGTTTCTTGTTTACTGGCTAAAAACTCCCTCATAGACAGCTATACAATTAAGTTCGCAAACTTGTGACCATGCTACCATGCACATGGCCATTCCAGAAACAGTTCTAAAATCGTTTTGAAGGGTGGACTGGGTGCTGGCATTGGTGCATAGCTTCCCAAGGGGAGTACTTCGGAGATGACTATAGTGACATTCAGCAGTGAGGAATCTAATCCTAGAAACGTTAAGTTCGGAAACTTCACCGCCAGACCTCTTATGCCCCTGGGAACTAGCACAGTACCCAGTATACAGCGGGCACTCGGGAAGTTTGTTGAATGAATAGAGGAATGATGGTTAGGAAATGGCTTACTAAGGAGAAGACTGTACAAGTACATGATAAAGGCTCACAGAACAAACCTCTAGTCATCTTTTTATTTTTTTTTTTCCATTTGACTATAAGAAGAGCAAAGCAGGCAGAAAAGGCATGGACTGAGGGAAGTCATACAGTGTCAGTCCTGAGACAGGTAAAAGGCCAAAGACTTTCTAATACCGGAGACACCAATCAGGTGTGAAAGATGAATTTGCTCAAACAGAACTTATAAAAGTCATGAGTTACTTAAGCAGTGCCTGTTAATTGCTTGTCTCAAAATGTTAATGAGTTTTTTAGTTTTATTCTCTACTATACTGTAGGTGGACAAGATTGGTGGTATCCTTAGCAGATCTGTCTGATGTTCACAACACTTTTATAACTTTATTTTGACAAAAATCTTCCCAACAAACAATGAAACTTCCATGGGCCAGCTCTGCATTAAACAATAGGAATTTAAAATGGTGAACAAACTTTTTTGTCCTCAAGAGCTACAGCCTAGCATCATCAATGTGATCACAAATGGAGACAGAAGGGACAAGCAGGAGGGCGCGCCAAGCAGAACGTGGTGAGGGAGGCTCACCTGAGGAGATGAACTCACCAGACAAGAAAGGAGGAGCCCTGGTGGTATAATGGTTAAGGACTTGGCTGCTCACCAAAAGTTCGTGGTTCAAAACCCCGGGCCTCACTGTGGGAAGAAAGATGTGGCTGTCTGCTCCTGTAAAGGTCACAGTCTTGAAAACTTTAAGGGGCAGTTTCATTCTGTTCTATAGGGTCACTATGAGTCAGAACCAATTCAACAGCAATGGGCTTGGTTTTTTGTTTAGACAAGGAAGAGAGGGAGAAAGAAGCATTTCAAGCAGAAGAAACAGCATGTACAAAGGGCAGGGAAGGACAGGCTCTCTGCAGGGACTGGAAGAGCAGTGGGAAGTAGGTAGGAGGGTGGCTGCAGGTGGGCTGGTGAGGCAGGCAGAAGCCAGATCAGGTAGCACCTTGGCAGTGAGCTAAGGGAGGACAATCACCTCCAGCTTCATGCTGATGAGATGTCCCCCAACTCCTGGCAAAAAACAAACAAACCAGTTGCCACTGAGTCGATTTTAATCAAGGCAACCTCATGTATGCAGAGCGTAGAAGTGCTCTGCTGCCCATGATTTTCATGGCTGTGACCTTTTAGAAGCAGACGGACAGGACTTTCTTTTGAGGTGCCTCTGGGTGGACTCACACCTTCAATGTTTTTTGTTTGCAGTGAGTGCTTAGCCATTTGCACCACCCAGGACGCTAGGTGCCAAGTGTGAGGAGCAGAAAACAAATGGCTTTTGTGACGGGCTCCTGAGAGCTGAACCAACACTGGAGGCTAACGAGTGGGGGCTGACCAGACCCGGGGGGCCTCTTGGGGGCTGATGCTGACTTAGCCGCATGAGGCACGATATAATCTGTCACGGCCACACGGGGCTCAGCTGGAGCTTCCTAGTTGCTAAGTGTGAACATCTCCTCTTGAGAGGCAGCATGTCCCTCTTTGGGAGATGGACATGCTGGGATTCCTTGTGACCTTGCAGTGTCCCTTCATCTGTATCCTTTTTTGTTACATTAAAGCAGTTCTGTTATCACAGTTTTGGTGTTTCCTGTGAGTGCTGTTAGTTGCTGCAATCATTTACAGGTCCACACTGGGGCGCGACTGGTCTGAAGTGAAGGAAGTCATGTGGATTCCTGAACCTGCGGTTGGCAGCCACTGACCTAGCCCGGGGTGACAGGAAGCAAAAGAAGGGCTCTATGGGCAACTGGAGCCTAAATTAAACACGAAGAGAGAAGATGAGATTTCTACATATGCATTTGGTGTGAGGAGTGGGGTGTGTTATCTGCCATACAGTCTGGCATCAGAAGTAGATGATCTTAATCTTAATCTCTCTGGATTGATTTGCACAGTAAGTCAATGTAGACTTTTAAGGAAATCAGATGATCAAATTTGTGTTTTAAAAATTTCTTCAGCTGCAAGGTAGATATGGGATGCTGGTAGAGTTCATAACTCAAGACAGGCAGAGACACAGTAGATGGTGGGGCAGGCGAAGATGCAGTACATGGAGGGGGCAGGCCGAGACACAGTGGATCGAGGGGCCAGGCCGAGATACTGTATACGGGGGGGCAGGCCGAGACCCAGTGGATCGAGGGGGCAGGCCGAGACCCAGTGGATCGAGGGGGCAGGCCGAGACCCAGTGGATCGAGGGGGCAGGCCGAGATACAGTAGACCGAGGGGGCAGGCCGAGACCCAGTGGATCGAGGGGCCAGGCTGAGATACTGTATACGGGGGGGCAAGCCGAGACACAGTGGATCGAGGGGGCAGGCCGAGACACAGTGGATCGAGGGGGCAGGCCGAGACACAGTGGATCGAGGGGGCAGGCCAAGATACTGTATATGGGGGGACAGGCGGAGACACAGTGGATCGAGGAGGCAGGTCGAGATACTGTATATGGGGGGGGGCAGGCCAAGATACTGTATATGGGGGGGCAGGCCAAGACACAGTGGATCGAGAGGGCAGGCAGAGACACAGTGGATCGAGGAGGCAGGCCAAGATACTGTATATGGGGGGGCAGGCAGAGACACAGTGGATCGAGGGGGCAGGCAGAGACACAGTGGATCGAGGGGGCAGGCAGAGACACAGTGGATTGAGGGGGCAGGCCAACACACAGTGGATCGAGGGGGCAGGCAGAGACACAGTGGATCGAGGGGGCAGGCAGAGACACAGTGGATCAAGGGGGCAGGCCGACACACAGTGGATCGAGGGGGCAGGCCCAGATAGAGCAGATGGAGAGGCAGAGACCTATGCAGACGAGGGAAGTCAAGCATCAGTGGAGGGAGCAAAACAAATGGATCAATGGAATGGTGCCGGTGTTGAGACAAAAAAGGCTAGAGGAAGAGGGGAAACTGGGAAGCTGCAAGCACGCACAGCTGTCCTCGGAGATCTCTGAAAGGTTTACTATTTCTCTCCATGGATGATTATGCTGAGGGAAATGCCAAGTGTCAGATCTAAGAGCCAAACCTAAAATACCCTTTCCATTTGGAAGTGGCTTACTCATGCAGGGCCCTGTATCTTACAGATCCAAACCTAAGTAAGACGGCACACATTAAGATAAATTTCAGGAAGCTTAATTCTCTCCTTGTCAGGTTTACAATAAATCGAAAGATGCAAAGAGAAAAGAGCATGCAAGGACAAGATATTTGAAAACATCATTGTAAAAATTACATATTCAAAGCCTACTATACATACTATAGTGAATACAAAGAACATTTACTAACAAGATAAGAAAATACACAACCAAAGGCAAGTACGATCCTAGCAGAGTAGTTCAAAGAACAGACATTAATACATCAAATCACAAATTAAATAAGGAATTATATTACGTGTGGTGTAAATAAGGAGCCCTGGTGGCATAGTGACCAAGTGCTCAGCTGCTAACAGAAAAGGTTAGTGACTCAAAGCCCCAGCTGCTGTGTGGGAGACAGACACAGCAGTCAGCCCAATGAAAAGCCTACGTGGCAGCTGTTCACCTACAGAGTCACTCTGAGTTGGAATCAACTGGAAGGCAGTGGGTTGTTTTTCCAGTCATGTCAACAATAAAACGGAGCCCCGGTGGGGCAATGGTTAAGAGCTCCCGTTGTTGATGAAAAGGTCAGCTGTTGGAACCCACTAGCTGCTCTTTGAAAACTGTGTGGGGTAGTTCTACTCAGTCCTATAGGGTCACTATGAGTTGGGGATGACTTGATGGAAATGGGTTTAAATAGCAAAGTAGTTGTTTTTAAAAATCTAGTTGTAGTCAACTGGATTCATAAATACATTTCAGCTCTTGGAATGGAGTTACATATTTATTCCTTTAGAGAGTATTTTCTTTTTTTCCCTATTTGATAAAAGAACAAAAAAGACAATGAAAACAAACCAAAAATAGCTTTTCATTTAAATTTATATACAAAAGTCTTTTTAAATAAACAAATGACATTAGAAGCTAAATCTTAAACTTCAAGGTTGAAAAGTATTTCCTGGCCAACATATTCTTCTGTAAATGTAACTTTAGAAATCAGTTATAATAACAAATGTTGAAATGGCATTTGTTTTTTTTGCTGTCATTTCAAAAGTGGTTATGTCTATAGAGCAGTGCACATGTTTTATATTACTGCTCCTAAACTCAAGACTCCTGCCTCTTATATGCTGAAGTAATACAATCAGTACACCCAAACTCACAGGTAATGAGTAATTATATACAAAATAAAATGCATTAAAAACACCTGAACCTAAAATAATATTGTTACTTTTCCTTATATCACAACTAAACTTTACCAAAGACCATAACTATTTCACCATATAATCAACTGTATTTTCTACCAGACTCGTTTTCATACCTTCCAAGGTGAACAATACTACCTCCCTTCCAATGATGGCATCTCAAGCCCTAACAGTGACAGATAATTTCTCAGTTCTTGGGATCTAGGTACTGCCATATGGAAGGTTTAAAAACAGTCCTATCAGCACATCAAGAAGGTGGCCAATCAAGCATAAAGCTCAGGTTAGCTAAGGAAGGGGAGGAAGAAGACATAAGAGCACAGCACTGCACAGCCTCCCAGGCTGTCCTGCATCCTTAGCATCTGCTGCTGACACGGCTGTTGTACGTCATCCAGCACATCCAGAAAGACCATGTCCATCGGTGACCCTCACCTTAGTCCACTAAGTAGAACTATAGCCTGGGCTGCCTTAAGCCAACAGTGTTTGACTTTGAACCTCCCTTAGCACACTCCCACTGTCTCACATCGGAGAGAACACAGATTTTTGGAATCTGAATCCTAGACAGGCTACTCACTAGCTTAGTGGAATAATGTTGGGCACTCCACTGATCAACATTTTTTCTCACCTGCAAAATGCTGATAATATCTTTTCATGGAATTAGATGACAGTCAAAAAGGATAATGTATTTGGAAGGCTTAAGGTCAGGCCTGGCACTATGTGGATACTGAATTAACGGTTGTTGTTAGCTGCTGTCGAGTAGACCTAGACAATGACCCTTGATGCAATCAATACTTTATTAAAAGCATGGTGTTCTCTAGATATCCTGTAAATGTGGTCTGTTTCAGATTTTTCAGTTCTTCATTGTCATCCTTGTTGTATATGGTCAAAACTATTTCAACTCCTATCAATTCTTAAAAAAAAAAAAAAACACAAACAACCAAACCCACAGTTGGCAAGTGGGTTCTGACACACAGCAATCTTATAGAACAGAGAACTGCTCCACGGTTTCCAGAGAGTGTCCGGCGGATCTGAACTGCCAGCCTTTCGGTTAGCAGCCATAGCACTTAACCACTACATCACCAGGGTTTCCTATCAATTGTGAGGACAGAGGAATTAAACAGTTTTCATATGGTACCCACCAATCAAGTTCTCAGATTGTACTTTCATTGTTTCCTGTTTACTTCTTTGTATTTCTTCTCACTTATTAAAAAAACAACCAAATATGCTCAGTGAAACACACGTGACTCCTCAAAATATCCTGCTTCAGAAGAAGATATTTTCTCCAACAGGGCAATTATTTTAGACTTTATTAGTCTGTCTTCAGTGTATGCCAAGAGCCTGGTCATTAACTCACTTCTTGAAAGTAACTTTTCCTTTGCATGGGGCTGGCTGTCAAACAGCAAGCCACACCTGCACCTGCAGCTCCGACTGCCATCTATCTAGTTAAGCTTTTCTTTTTAATTGTGATTAAGTGAAAGCATACAACTCAAATCAGTGTTGCATGCCCACCTACCTGCAGCGCCTTCTGTTCTCCCCACCAGGTCAAAACACCCTCCTCCTTTCCATTTCATACTTCTAGTGTCCCTTCAACAAGCATCTGTCCCCTCCTCTCCACCCTCTTCTCTCCTATCTAAAAAGAGACCAGTAGGACAGCCTCCCATAAATGCACAGAACCATAAAGTACACACACCTATGGTCACATCATGTCCCTGAGTCCAGTTCATTCTTGTCTGAAGAGTTCACCTCATTACTGGTTTCCAGTCAGGGATAGGAGCAGGTCTAGGGGCCATGTTCCCAGGGGAGCGTCCAGGCTGTCAGACCACCAATTCAGGTCTTTTAGACTGAATTGGGCTGCACTCCTCTTTTTCTCACGTTGGCTCCTGGACATTCCATTGTGTCCCCCATTACAACTGTCTTCTATGGTGGCTGGGCACCATCTGGTTCTTCCAGTCTCATGCTGATACAGTCTCCTATTCATACGGGTCCTTCTGTCTCCTGGGCTCTTTCTTCCTCATGTCTTTAATGTTCTCGATGTCTAGCTGATATTCAGAAAAGACAGGTATGAATCAGGAAACTCCCCTTCTGATGATCTTTTCATCAAATGTAACTCATGAGACAGGCCTCAAGAGTTGACTTGCACCATTTCTGAGAAGGCTGCCACACTTATTTTTGTTTCTCCGGCTGCCTTCAAAGGAGCTTTCAAGGAATGTGGCATTTGGAGACCCTGGTGGTGTACTGGGTAAGTGCTACATCTGCTAATCAAAAGGTTGGCAGTTCACATCCACCAGGCAGTCCTTGGAAAGTCTATGGGGCAGTTCTACTCTGTCCTGTATAGTCACTATGAATCGGAATCGACTCAATGGGAATAGGTTGTGGGTTTTTCTTTGGCATTCAGCAGTTTGATTCTGATGTACCTATGTGTGTTTGTTTTGCTATTTACCCTGCTTGGGTGAGATAAATATCTAAACTTATTGAATATCTGGTTTGATTTTCATTACTTTTGGAACATTCTAAGCCATTACCCTTCAAATATTTTTTGTATGTTCTATCTCCCTTCTCCTTTTTGGACTCCAACTAGTGTGTGACACTGTTTCACATTATCCCACAGTTCCTGTATGCACTATTCCAGATTTTTCCCCCTTTATATTTCCGCCTGGATAACTTAGGCTTAGTTTGAAGCTGATCAACACCTGTGCCTGTGCTTACTGAATGAACAATCTGTCTTGTGGGTTAGAATATACCAGCAATAAAACCAGGGCAGATTTTTTTCCATTAGGATTCACTCAAGCAAATCCCCTTTCAGAAATTTCCCAATCCATGTCAGCATACTGAAAGCTGTCACTAGCCCTAAAGCACAGAAATGCATTTCACTACTTCTAGTTCGCAAAATTACTTGAACCTTGAACGCTTCCATTTTTACCACCTTTCCTATCAGTCAATGTAAAATTTGACACTAGTTAAGAAATTTTATCTTTAAAAATGGACATTCAAATGTTCACCAAAAACAAAGTAAAATTTCTTAAAGAAATAAGAGCATAAATACAAGCTGCATCACTATCACTGATCTTCACCCTTTTTCCCATCTGCACATTTGTACACAGGCTTTCCCTTGAAAGCTCCTTTCTGTTCTTCTAAATCCCATCTTGGCACTAACTCTCCCAGGCCCCTTGCAGACTCCTCAGATTTTCTGCTCACTTGGCTCCAGAATGCCAGCAGCTGCTTCCTGTGATTGCTACCAATTTCTTGCCTTGGTCATACAGGTCATTTCTAACTAATGTAAGGTGATGGAGCTAATGAAAAGGAACATATTAATTTGCTTTTCTTTCTGGTCAAGGAAGACATGGAGAGAAGTACAGAAAGACCTCATTTTTTTTCTAGTCTCCTCATCACATTAACAAATCAACAAAGGCCCTTCCGCTGTGCTCCAAAACACCTGCTACTTTTCCATCAAGCAGCAGACAAGAAGGAGAACATACCCAGCTGCACGCACTGACTCTGCCCTGAAACCACCAAATACCAGTCTGAAGCCCAGCATCTTCCTTCTGTAATCCTCTTTCCACAGAAAATGGAAATAGATTTCCACTTCTGTTATTTGTTAGTTACTGCTGAGTCTCCCCTATTCTTTTCACTGACACACTTCCTACAGTCTAGCTATACTTTTTGAAAATATTATTTTAGTGTTTTCAGTGAAAGTTTACATAGTGAACTTGGTTCCCACTGGATAAATTCAAAAGAAACTGTTCAGTGACATTACTTAACAGTTTTTACAAAGGTCAACATTCTTTTTATTGTGCTCCAGTTGTTCCATTTCCAGTACTCCAGTTTCCCTTCTCATTTCTGCTTTAGAGTTATTGTTGACCTTTCAATCTCATAGAGATGGCTTATTAATAAAACACCATACTCACACAGTGTATCCTTTATTCTGTGTGCCAAGCTGTTATTTCATTGAAAGGTGACCTCAGAAGACAGATTCAGCTCAAGGTTTAAAGAGTATCTCATGGCATATTTCAGAAGGACATAACCATATTCAATAATTACATACCTAATGACAAGACTCCAAAATAAACAAAACAAACTGTAATTGCACTGAATGGAAATCCTGGTGGTGTAGTGTTAAGTGCTATGTCTACTACCAAAAGGTTGCTAGTTTAAATCCACCTGGTGCTCCTTGGAAACTCTATGGGGCAGTTCTACTACGAACTACAGAGTTGCTAAGAGTCAGACCCGACTCAATAGCAGTGAGGTTTTTTTTTTTTTTTTAATTTCATTGAAAACAGAAATAGACAGCTTCACAATAAACAGTAGGAGAATTTAACACACCATTTTCAGTAAAGGACAGAACATACAGAAATAAGCTCGATAAACACATGAAAGATCTAAATTCCACATCAACCAACTTGACCTCATAGACATGGATAGAAAACTCAACCCCAAAGCAGCCAAATATATTTTTTCTCCAATGCACACAGAACATTCTTCACAACAGACCACATACTAGGCTATAAAGCAAGCCTTACCAAAATTGAAAGCATTAAAACACTACACAGTATCTTCTCAGGCCATAAGGCCATAAAAGTAGAAATCAGCAACAGAAAAGGGAAGGAAAAAAACAAACACATAGAAATGAGTAATGCCAAGCCAGAAACAAGTAATAACACTTTACTCAAAAGTGAATGGGTTTTAAAAAAGAAATCAAGGAATCAAATGACACTGAACACACATTATACCACAGCCTTTGTGACACAACAAAAGCAGGACTCAGAGGTCAATTTATTTCCATAAATGCACACACCCAATAAGAAGAAAGGGCCCGAACCCTGCAACCGGAACAAGAAGAAAAAGAGCAGCAAAAAGGAGCCCTTGGGCACCAGGACAAAGCAAATGATAAAAGAAGAGCAGAACTAAATGAATTAGAAGACAGAAAAATGATTGAAAAAGTAAATAAGAGCAAAAGCCAGCCCTTTGAAAAAACAAACAAAATGAATAAACTGTTTGGCCAAACTAACAAAAGAAAAACAGGAGACGAAGCAAATACCTTAAATAAAATAGGCACAATAACAACAGACCTAACCAAAATTTTTAAAAATTGTAAAAGGATACTACGAAAAATTGTACTATAACAAATTTGAAAATGTAGAAAAATTTCCAGAAATAGCTACCTACCTAAATTAATACAAATAGATGGAGAACAATTAAATAAACCCATAACAAAAGAATTAATTGAAAAAGCAATTTAACAACATCCAACCAAAAACAAGCCCTTGTCCTGACAGCTTCACTGGAGAATTCTATCACACTTTCAGAGAAGAGTTAACAACGCTGTTACTAAAGGTACTCCAGAGCACAGAAAAGGATGAGATATTGCCAAATTCATTCTCTGAAGCTAGCACAACCCTGACACCAAAACCACATAAGAACAGCACAATAAAAGGAAAATTACAGATCAGTATCTCTTGTAAACTTAAATGCAAAACTCCTCAACAAAATTTTAGCTGATAGAATTCAATATGCTAAAAAAAAAAAAAAAATCAACATGACTAAGTGGGACTCATACCAGGAATCCAGCAATGGTGCAACATTAGAAAAACAATTCATATATTTAACCACAAAAATAAAAGAATCACTTGATTTTATCAGTGGATACAAAAAAGGCATTTGACAAAGTACAACACCCATTCACGCTAAAACCCTCAGGAATAAAAGGGAAATTCCTGAACATAACAAAGGGCACTGAAACAAAGCCAACGGTCAACATCTCCCCAAATGGAGACAGTCTGAAAGTGATCCCCCTGAGAAGGGGAACCACTTTTATTCAACATTGTGCTGGAGGTTCTAGCCAGAGCAATCAAGCAAAATAAAGTGCATCCAGATTAGTAAATCAGAAGTACAAGTATCTCTATTACAAAAGATATAATCTTATACACAGAAAACCCTAAGGAATCCACTAGAAAACTACTGGAACTAAGAAGGGTTTAGCAAAAAATCAGCATACAAGATAAATATACAAAAATCAGCATACAAGATAAACACACAAAAATCAGCTGGACTACTTTACACCAACAAAACAAAAACATTGAAGAGGAAATCACCCAATCAATACCATTTATGTAGCCCCCAAGGAGAGAAAATGCTTAGGAATAAATCTAAACTATAGAAAAAAAAAATCATAAGACTACTACAAGAAAACAAGAGGGAACCATGTAACTACAGAAACCTACCTAGAAGACTCAACATTGTGAAAATGTCTGTTCTACCCCAAGGGATCTATACATACAGCACAATCCTAATGCAAATTTCAATGTCATTTTTTAATGACAGAGAACAAAATCACCAACTTCGTACAGAAAGGAAAGAGGCTATAGATAACCCAATCATTACTGAAGAACAGCAAACTGGGAAGCCTCACACTACCTGACTTCAGAACATATTACCCTGCCATCGTAGTCCACACTGCCCAGAATCAGTACAACAGATACATAGACCAACAGAACAGAATTCAGAATCCACATGTAAAATCATCCACCTATAAGCAGCTGATAATTGACAAAGACCCAAAATTTTTTAATTCGGGAAAAGCGAGTCTCCTCGACAAACGGTGTGGGCATAACTGGATATTTATCTCAAAAAAAAAAAAAAAGGAACAAGACCCATACATCACACCATTCACAAAAACTACCTCAAAATGGATCAAAGACCTAAATATAACATCTAATATATAGATCATGGAAGAAAAAAATAGAAACAACACTAGGAGTCCTATTACACTGCATAAACAGAATACAAACATATTGAACAATGGGAAAACTCCAGAAAAGAAAACAGATAACTGGGATCTCCTAAAAATCAAACATTTACGTTCATCCAAAGATTTACCAAAAGAGTAAAAAGACAACCTACAGATTGGGGAAAAAAAATTGGCTATGATAAATCTAAGCAGTGTGTTGTTTCTGAAATTTATAAGATGCTGCAAAACACCACCAACAAAAAGACCAAAACCCAGGTAAAAAATGGGCAAAGGATACAGACACTTCACCAAAGAAGACATTCGGGTGCCTAGCAGTTACACAAGGAAATGCTCACAATTATGAGCCATTCTACACGCACTGCTGTTGATGCAAAATGAAACTACAATCAGATACCACCTTATCCCAGGAAGGCTAGCATTAGTCCAAGAAACACAAAATAATAAATGATGCAGAGGGAAGAGGCTGTGAAACATTTATACACAGTTAATGGAGTATACAACAACACAACCATTTTGGCAATCGATTTGGTGCTTCCCTAACAAAGCTACAAACAGAAATACAATTCAGCAATTCCACTCCTTGGAATATATCCTAGAAAAATAAGAACTGCCACACAAATAGATACATGTACACCAGTGTTCACTGCAGCACTCTCATCACAGCAAAAAACAGAATCAACCTTGGTACGGATCAACTGATGAACATATAAAGAAATTAATGACTGTCTTAGTCGTGTAGTACTGCTTTAACAGAAAAGGCACAAGCAGATGGCTTTTAAAAAAATAATTCATTTTGTCACAGTCTAGTCAGTTAAAAGCCCAAATTCAGGGGAGCAGCTCCAGAGGAAGGCTTTCTCTTTAGGCTCTGAAAAGGAAGGTGGCTACTACTCTGCTCTCAGTATGCTTTCCAGCCACGCCCCCATGATATGAGTTCCCCAAATCCCTCTTGTAGTTTCTTTTCTTTATATCTTAAGCAGCAGCCTCAAGGCACAAAACAATCTTACGCACTGAGTCCTGCCCCACCAACACAACTGCCAGCCATCCTTCCTCATTAACATTATAGTGGCAGGGTTTGTAAATGGAGGGACATCACACAATACTGAAAACCACAGCCTAGCCAAATTCCGATACACATTTTTTTGGGAACACAATACAACCCATGACAATTGTATATTCACAAAATGGAATACTATGCAATGATAAGGAACACTGATAACACTGTAACATATAACATGGAGGAATCTGGAAAGCATTATGTTGAGTGAAATTGGTCACAAAAGGACAAATATCCTATGATACCACTACTCTAAGAACTCAAAAAAAGGTTTACACTTAGAAGAAAATAGCCTTTGATGGCTACAAAGGCGGGAGAACAGCAGAGGGGTATTCACTAACTAGATAACCCAAAACTCACCGTCATCAAGTCAATTCCGACTCATAGCAACCCTACAGACAGAGGAGAGCTGCCCCACACAGTTTCTAAGGAGCATGAGGTGGATTTGAACGGCTGACCTTCTAGGTAGCAGCCGTAACACTTACCTACTACACCAGCAGGGTTTCCACTGTGTGGATCCTAACAAATTATGGCTAACATTGTGGAGAATGGGAATTCCAGAACACCTAATGTCCTATTAAAGAATCTGTACATGGATCAATAGGCAGTAGGGCAAACAGAATCAGAGTATGCTGCATAGTTTAAAGTCAGGAAAGATGTTTGAGGCAGAGTCAAGATGGCAGACTAAGCACACGTCTCCTTATACCCCTCTGGAAACCAAGGCCTGAAATGACAATCAAACAGAGCCTTCTGATCATCTAATCAGCCTCATGACACGGGACAGGGCTGTTAATTGGGACTTCATATTACTGAGGGAAAAACTTCCTTTCTTTTGCTGACTCTCACTCCTGGTTAGTCCCTGCTCTCACAAACGGAAGGTAAATGCACCATTTTGACTCTTTTTTCCTCTGTCATGGCCAGCGGGGGGAGCTGGGTCTTGCCTAGTGGCTAGACGCAGACGCGCTGCTAGAGGGATAGCCAGGCAAAATTCCCATATTCTGAGAGCCAGGCTGAAGACTCCCTTCATCTAGTCACCTTGAGCTTTTCGTTTTATATCTGCCTCAGTCGTGTTTGTACGGAATTCTGCAGTCAGTGTGCAGGACGCCATGTTGGTACTGACATTTTAGCGGGACCTAATTCTTAGCTCGGGAGCCAGCACGTGCAAACAGGATGGTGCTTCTCCGACAGAAAAGCAGTAATTTTCCCAGTGCCACCTACGCTGCAGGCCCTGCAACAGAAGCACCTTTAGCCCCTCTGTCTGCTAATGTGTGGAGGGCACCATCCTGGACACAGTGGCAGCAGCTGGACCTAATTTTTAGCTTGGGAGCCAGAGCCTGCACACAAGAGAGCACTTTTTATACAAAAACAGTACTCGATGCAGTTTTGGGTAAGGCTAGGACCTATCAGGAGAGGCCAACAGGGCAGTAGCACTGCTGTATTCTGAACTAGTTTGTTATCATCTGGGGTTGGATATAGTGGTGCTTATTTTGTCAGTTGAGAAGAGGGGACCTCTACACCTGAAAACCTAACTGATTTATGCAGTGGTCAGATACCTTTTGCTTTACATTTGAAGACAGCCTAGAGAAACATTTGCAATCCATCCTCACAGTACCTTTTCCAACCTTTACATACTCACATGGGACCCAAAAAGCAACAGACAATTGTGGCATACAAGAAATCACCCATGGCTTCAGAAGGCTCCCAAACAAAGCAACCAAAGAGTTTTCCAGATGAAGAAACTTTTATGAAAGCATCAGGAAGTGAATACAAAATGATTATATACAGAGCTCTTCTAGACCTTGCACCAAATGCAGCACAACAAAATGAAAAATTGAGCAAGCTGTTCGATCTGATGGAACACCAGTACTCTGAAATCCAGCAGATCAAGAACAAAATCAAAGACATAGAAACTTCCATGCAAAGCCAAGAAAACAGAATGTAACCAATAGAAAAAACAATTTCTGACTTGGAAGACAGAGCTACTGACACTAGTGTCTATGAGCAGAAATCAAGTAACAGAAACAAGAAAAATGAAGAAGCATTAAGAAGCATGTGGGACTCTATTAAGAGACACAACCTTCGATTAATTGGAGTCCCTGAACACAGTGAGACATCTGAGAACACAGAGAGTATCGTTGCTGAGCTGCTGAAAGAAAACTTCCCAGAAATCATGAAGGAAGAGAATATAGACATCTCAGATGCATATCGTATGCCACCCAATATAGATCTCAAAAGAAAGACTCCAAGACATATTATAATCAAGCATAACAAAATGAAACATAAGCAGCAACTCTTAAAGGCAGCAAGACTCAAAGCAAAGCCAACACTGAGAGGGAAATCCTGTAGGCTCTAATCAGATTTCTGAGCAGAAACCAAGCTGGCACGGAGACAGTGGCATGACACATTCAAAGCCTTGAAGGAGAAGAACTTCCAACCAAGAATTATATATCCTGCAAAACTATCTTTCAAATACGAAAATGAAATTAAGACATTCCCAGATGAACAGAAACTCAGAGACTTTGTAAAAACCAAACCCAAACTACTCTTGTACTAAAAGAAGTTCTTGGCTCTGCCTTAGAAGAACAAAACTACTAGCTTTATATTTTAGAATGACACACTACTCAATACTCTACTCTTTTAGGGAAGGCTCCAAAGTCAATCACAGCTTTGATAGGAAAGAAGCAATCCAGTGATCATCATGAAAACTATGGTGTCATCATAATAAAAAGAGGGATGTACTACAGTTGTTACAGTCCTTCTAGATGGAGAGGAAGATGACAAGACTGGTAGTAATTAAAACTGGGTTTGGCCTAGCCAGCAAAGGGCCTATATAGTTTATTAAGGGGGATCATAGGGGCAGCTGTAAAGCACAACAAAGATGTATCATACCATTTCAAGAAATCTAACACACGAGTCTCAACAACTACAAAGCTAGCTCTGAAAAAGGTGAAAAATCAACTCACAAAAAAGAATGTCCCAGAACAGACTAATAAGAACAACAGAGAAAACATCAACATAAAAATAAACATATCACAATGGCAGCAGTGAACACATACTTATCAATAATTACACTGAATGTGAATGGACTGAATGCTCCAGTAAAGAGACACCGAGTGTCATCTTGGATCAAAAGACATGACCCATCCATATGCTGTCTACAAGAAACTCACTTGAGACCTAAAGATAGTAACAAACTGAAAATTAAAGGATGGAAGAATATATATCAAGCCAACAATGAACAAAGAAGACCAGGGGTGGCAACTCTAATATTAGACAAAATCAATTTTAATGTCAAATCCACCACTGTGGATAAAGATGGACACTATTTATTGCTGAAAGGTTCAGTACACAAGCAAGACTTAACTATATTAAATATTTATGCACCTACCATCAGAGCATCTAAATACGTCAAAGAAACACTGACTATGCTCAAAAGAGAGTTAGATGACTCCACAATAATAGCGGCAGACTTTAACACTTCACTCTCATTACTAGACAGATTATCTAGAAAAAAGCTCAGTAAAGATACAGAAGACCTCACTGACACAATTAACCAACTAAATCTCATTGATATATACAAAACTTTCCACCCATCAGCAGACAACTACACCTTCTTCTCCAGTGCACATGGAACATTCTCCAGAATTGATCATGTGATAGGCCATAATGCAATGCTCAACAAAATCCATACCATTGAATTACTGCAAAGTATCCTCTCAGATCATAAAGCCATTAAAGTTTAAATCAGAAGCAGAAAAAAACATATATACAAAGTGGAACTCTTGGAAACTGAACAACATCTTGCTCAAAAAAACATGGGTTATAGAGGAAATCAAGGATGAAATAAAGAAATTCATGGCTTCCAATGAGAACGAAAACTCTTCCTACCAGAACCTATGGGATACAGCCAAAGCAGTGCTCAGAGGTCTGTTTATCTCCATAAATGCACACATCTGGAAGGAAGAAAGAAACCAAATCAAGGAACTAACCCTACATCTTGAACAAGTAGAAAGAGAACAACAGAGGAACCCCTCAGGCACCACAAGAAACGGATCATAAACATTAGAGCAGAGCTAAATGAATTAGAGAATAGAAAAACAACCAAAAAAATTGAAAACACCAAAAGCTGGTTTTTTGAAAAGATCAACCAAATTGACAAACCACTGGTTAAACTTACTAAAGAAAAGCAAGAAAGGAAATAAATAACCCAAAATAGAAATGAGAGGGGAGTTGTCACCACAGATGTAACAGAAATCAAAAATATCATAACAGAATACTATGAAAAACTGTACTGTAACAAATTTGAAAACCTAGGGGAAATGGACAAATTCCTTGACTCATACCACCTACCCAAATTAACACAACATGAAGCAGAACAACTTAATAAACACATCACAAAGGAAGAGATGGAAAATGTCATCAAAACACTGCTAACCAAAAAAAGTCCAGGCCGAGATGGCTTCACTGCAGAATTCTACCAAGCATTTAGAGAAGAGTTATCTCCAATACTACTGAAACTATTTCACAGTATAGAAAGGGATGGAGTACTCCCAAACTCATTCTATGAAGCCAGCATAACCCTGATACCTAAGCCAGGGAAAGATCCAAGAAAGACAGAGAACCACAGACCGATATCACTTGTGAATCTAGATGCAAAAATCTTCAACAAAATTCTTGCCAATAGAACACAACAACATATCAAGAAAATAATCCATCATGACCAAGTGGGATTCATAGCAGGGATGCAAGGCTGGTTCAACATCAGAAAAACAATTAATGTGATTAACCACATAAATAACACAAAAGACAAGGATCACTGATTTTGTCCATTGATGCCGAAAACGCATTTCATAAAGCACAACACCCATTCATGCTAAAAACTCTTAGCAAAATCGGCATGGACAGCAAATTCCTCAACACAATAAGGGCCATTTATACAAAGCCAATTACCCACAACATCCTGAATGGAGAGAGACTGAAAGACTTTCCCTTGAGATCAGGAACTAGACAAGGATGCCCACTGTCACCTCTCCTATTCAACATTGTGCTAGAAGTTCTAGTCAGAGCAATTAGACAAGACCAAGAAATAAAGGGCATCTGCATAGGCAAAGAGGAAGTTAAAATCTGCCTGTTTGCAGATGATACGATTGTATATGCAGAGAACCCCAAGGAATCTATAAGTAAGCTACTCAAACTGATAGAAGAGTTCAGCAAAGTCTCAGGATACAAGACAAACATAAGTAAATCAGTAGGATTCCTTTATACCAACAACGAGACTGTTAAGGAGGAAATTATCAAATCAATACCATTTATGATAGCCCGTAAGAAGATAAGGTACCTAGGAATTAATCTAACCAGAGAAACAACAGACCTTTACAAAGAGAACTACAAGCCCTTACTACAAGAAACTAAGAGAGATTTAGATAAATGGGAAAATCTACCCTGCTCATGGATAGGAAAACTTAACATTGTCAAAATGTCTATTTTACCCAAAGCAATTTATTTATATAATGCAATCCCAATACAAGTTCCGGTGTCACTTTTAATGAGATGGAGAAACAAATCACGAATTTAGTTTGGAAAGAGAAGAAGCCCCAGATAAGTAAGGTACTACTAAGGAAGAAGAACACACTGGGAGGCCTCTCATTACCCAACCTTAGAACATACTACACTGCCACAGTGGTCAAAACAGCCTGGTACTGGTACAAGAACAGACAGATGGATCAATGGAACAGAACTGAGACCCCAGAGAGGACACCATCTGCCTATGAACAGTTGATATTCGACAAAGGCCCTAAGACATTAAACTCGGGTAAAAACATGTTCAACAAATGGTGCTGGCAAAATTAGTTATCCATCTGCAATAAACTGAATCAAGATCCATATCTTACACCTTATACAAAACCCAACTCCAACTGGATGCCAAAAGCCAAGTGCCGTCGAGTCCGAAAAAGACCTAAATATCAAACCTAAAACGACAAAGCTCATCCAAGAAAAGGTAGGAACAACAATGGAAGTTTTAATACACAATGAGGACAGACTCCAAAGTCTGTCAAAGAAACCACAATCAACAGAAGAGAAAATAGATAAATGGGAACTACTGAGAATCGAACACTTTTGCTCATTCAAAGACTTTATTAATAGAATTAAAAGAACACCCACAGAATGGGGAAAAATATTTGGCAATTCTATGTCAGACCGACGCCTGATCTCCATAATCTATAAGATACTACAAAATATCAATAAGAAGAAGATAAACCATCCAATTATGCAATGGGCAAAGGAAATGGACAGACATTTCACTAAAGAGGAGATCCAGGCAGCCAAAAAACACACACGGACATGTTCACAATCTTTCGTTATTAAAGAAATTCAAATCAAGACAACAATGAGGTACCATCTCATCCCAGCAAGATTGGCCATGATCCAGAAAACACAAAACAACAAATGCTGGAGAGGCTGTGGAGAAAGTGGAACCCTCCTACACTGTTGGTGGGGTTGTAAAATGGTCCAGCCTCTTTGGAAGGCAATCTGCCACTTCCTTAAAAAAACGGTTATCAATATAATATTTGACCCAGTAATTCCACTACTTGGAATATATCCTACAGAATCAAGGCCTTTCATAGCAACGGACACATGCACGACAATGTTTATCGCAGCACAGTCCACGATAGCAAAAAGATGGAATCAACCCAGATGCCAAACAACAGAAGAATGGATAGGTAAACTATGGTACATATACTCAATGGAGTACTATGCAATGATAAAGAATAACGATGATTCCAGGAAACATCTCCTAACCTGGTTTCAACTGGAAGATATGTTGCATTAAAGTAGTCAGTGACAAAAGGACAAATACTGTATGAGACCTCTACGATAAGATCTCAAAAACAGACTTGTGTATAGAAGAAAAGACTCTTTGACAGCTGCAAGGGAGGGGAGGGAGGAAAGGCAATGGGGGGGTTAGTTTAGATAGTTGCTAGAAATCTGGTTGGGAGAAAGCGGTGATAGCACACATTAGAAACAGGAACAACATTAAGTGGACTTCAGCATAAGCTTAGTACTCCTTCCATCTTAACCCAATATTGCAAGGATAGAGTAGCTGGGGCAGGGGGCAAGGGACCATGCTCTTAGGTGAAATCAAGGCCAATTGGCACAACTAGCATTTTTCTAAGAGAGTTCTCTGCACCCCACATTGGTGAGTGGTGTCTGGGGTCTTAAAAGCTGCCAAGCTGCCATCTGAGGACACAGCAAATGGTCCCAACTCAGCAGGAACGGATGCTCACCGAGGACCAAAATGACGTGCGGTAAAGACAACCGAGAAGACAGAGAGACCCACAAGAGTGGGTGCCTACATCGACTTGGGACCAGAAGAACTGGATGGTGCCCGATCACCACCAGTGATAGCCACAATGGCGCTCACTAAGTTAAGTTTCACTGACAACACAAGAATAAAAAAGGGTGCATCCTGAGGTCTCCACTAAAAGACCTCAATTGATGGTCCAGAGGTTTCGGGGTTTCCCTGAGCGCATGGCCCCCTGCCCTGATGCTGCCCTTACCCATAAATGAAAACCGAGGTCCACTCTTTGGACAGGAATGGATTAGACTTGGCAATGCAGAGTGACCATATATTGGATGCACTTTATGGTTCTATATATCTGTAGGATATCATCCTGCTGACCTCTGGCTGGAGGAAGGAGAGTGGGTGGAGAGGAGCAGAAAGGAGGCTGTTGGGAGGATGAGACATGTATGGAGCAGAGATGAACAGTGTGCGGTCACCGGACAGGGAGAGCAGTGGAAGCTGCATATAGGTGAGCATGTAAATTTATACGGGAATGTACATTTTCACTCAGTCATGTTAAGTAAAAAAGAAAAAAGAAGTCAGGAAAGATGTGTGTCAGTGCTGTATCCTTTCACCATACCTTTTCAACCTGTATCCCAAGCAAATAATCCACGAAGCTGGATTATATGAAGAAGAAAAAGGCACCAGGATCGAAGCACAACTCATTAACAACTTGCATTATGGAGACGACACCACCTTAATAGCTGGAAGGGAAGATCTGAAACACTTATTGATAAAGATCAAGCACCACAGTCTTCAGCATGGATTCCACCTCTACATCAAGAAAATAAAAATCCTCACAACTGGATCAGTAAACAACATTGTCATACATGGAGAAAGGATTGAGGTTGTCAAGGATCTCAGTTCAGCTGAGTCGACAATCAATGCCCATGGAAGCAGCAGTCAAGAAATCAAAAGATCCACTGCACTGGGAAAATCTGCCGCAAAAGACCCCTTTAAAGTACTGAAAAGTAAAGATGACACCTTGAAGATTGAAGTGTGCCTGACCCAAGCCATGGTATTTTCAATCACATCACATGCATGCAAAAGCTGGACAATGAACAAAGAAGGCAGACGAAGAACTGATTGAACTGTGGTGTTACAGAAGAATGCTAAATGTAGCATGGACTGCCAAAAGAACATACAGACCTGTTCTGGAAGAAGCATAACCAGAGTACTCCTTGGAAACAACGATAGTGGGACTACATCTTACATGCATTGGTCGTGTTGTCAGGAAGGATAAGTCCTTGGAGAAGGACATCAGGCTTGATAGCATGGAGGGTCAGCAAAAAAGAAGACCCTCAATGAGACGGATTGACACAATGGCCACAATGATGGGCTTAAGCACAAAAACGACTGTGGACATGATACAAGATCAGGCAGTGTTTCATTATGCTGTTCATAGGATCCTTATGAGTCAGAACCGACTTGAGGGCACCTAACACAACAACTAGATAGTAGACAAGAATTATTTGTTTTAGGTGAAGGGAAGGATAACACACAGAAAAGAAGTCAGCACATCTGTACTACACCAAAAGGTAACACATTTCCTGAATACAACTAAACACTTTAGGGGAAAGAGTAGCATGGGCAAAGATCTTGGGACAATGGTTTCTGGTGACCCTTACATCAATTGGCATAACTAAGTTTATTAAGCAAATATTCTGTATCCCACTTTGGTGAGTGGCATCTGGGGTCTTAAAAGCTAGCAAGTCATCTAAGAAGCATCAGTTAGTCCCAACCCACTTGAAGCAAAGGAAAACGAAGAACATCAAAGACATAAGGAAAGCAGAAGCCCATGAGACAGAAAACCCCAAATAAAGACCAACCCCATTGCTGGTGAGTCAATGCCCATTCACAGTGACCCTGTGGGACACAGCAGATGTGCCCCATAGAGTTTCCAAGGAATGGCTGGTGGATCTGAGCTGTCAACCTTTTGGGTAACATCAGTAGCAATTAACCACTACACCACCATGGTTTCCATGAGACAGAAGGGGTGGGACATGACAAAGGGTCCCTGACAAAAAGAGAAAAAAACAGAGTGCAGAACTCGTACTCTAGTTTAAAAAAAAACAAACAAACAAAAACCAGACTTGATGATTAGACAGACAGGAGAATCCCTGGAAGACACAGCTCTCAGACTGTCTGTTAGCCCAAAGTGAAACCACTCCTGAATCCAACATTTTAGACAAAGATTGGACAGGAATGTAAGACCTAAAATGATACTGGCAAGAGTGTGCTTCTTGCCTTAAGAAGATACATGAGACTAACTGGGCAGCTCCTGTCCAGAGGTGAGATTACAGGGTGGAAAGGTACAGAAGCCAGTTAAACAGAGAGGGGAAATACAGAGTGGAAAAGAGGTGTGGACAGTCACAGTGTGGAGACTGCAATAAGGATTACATAGCAATGTGTAAATTTCTGTTATGACAAACTGACTTGAATTGCAAACTCTCACTTAAAGTACAGTAAGTATTTCATTTTTTTTCCAATTCTGGAGTTTTCAGGTCCCCATCTTCTTCCTCAGATGCTTTCATCTGCTGTCCTGGTTCCTCACACGCTACCATCTGCTGTTCCAGAAACATAGTGTCTTCATAGTTTAGTTCTTAAGCATGCGAGTGGAATTCTCTGATGACTAACAGTATTTCATTAACAAGGTCACTCATAATCCATTGCCTGGATTCGGCGATACAGTCAGCTGTAAAGCCCACAGAAGCACACGTGAATTGAGGTATAATGTGTTCTCTACTCCTTTTTAATTTGATTGTTTCACTTCATCCCAAGAATCAGCAATATTTTTGATGGCATCACAGATGCAATAATCCCTCCAGAACTCTCTTAAACTCATCACATCATCTTGGGTAGATGGTACTACTTGTGAGAAGGTCCACTATGAATCGTAAGCCTTAAAGGAGGCTATGACTGACGGGTCCATTGGCTGAAGTAGCAACACTGTCTTTGGAAGTAAAAACAAACAAGTAAACAAAAAAATCCTTTACATGGAGCTGAAGATCTTGTATGTTCAGGTGACTAACCAAGCACAAGGAGAATCTTGAATCTTCCTGAACAAGAGAAAAGCTCAACAGGAGGGACAAAATGCTTTCAGAATTAATCTTCAAAGGTGACAACTTCTGCATTTGCCCTCCAAATCACGGGACGAGAAGCCTTAATGACACAGCACAGTGCCCACGGATACACGAGCAAATGCTTGAGTTTGAAATCCCTGGATGTGTTATTTCCAAACAATGTGGTTAGTCTATCCTTCAATGCCTTATGTGCTGGTGCACTGCTTTCCTCTTTCAAAATGTAGGTCCTTTTGGGCATCCCTTTTCCACCTCCCCTACAAAAATAAGTTAGTTTCCTCTACATTAAATTTTGGTATGGCATGTAATATCCCTCCTCAATAATTTTTTTCAGTATTCCCTGAAAATCACTTGCAGCACTTACATTGGCATTAGTTGCTTCCTGATGACCCTGCATTTTATTATTATACAAATTTGTTCTCACTTTCAAACAAAGGAGCCAATCCCTACTCATAACAAATGCATCATTACAATCACCCTCACCTATGTGCAGTTTTAAGTCACTGAAAAGACTTAGAGACTATCCTCGCATATTAATACTGATTTTGATCTAATCAAATTATCAGCAGCCTTTCCATTTCAACAATTCAACTACTGCATTGATTAGTAATAACTGTATATTTCATCAAGCAGAGCCTTTCACATGCCCCAGTTTGAACTTTATTCTTTAAAACTGTCCTGAAAACTGACTGACTATAGCCTAATGCTTTTCCAATTACCAATAGTGTCTTTCTTTCTGATCACTTCTATATTTTCACTTTATCCTCAGTTGTGTAAGTGTTTCCTTTCTTTGATGCATGACCAGTACTTCCATCAGATTTATTTTCTTGGGGCACGGCTGCAAACAGTAAATAAGAAGAACATTTAAGCCAAATACACTTAACTAAACATGATCTAACTTTAAAAGGCAGATGGGTTCTCCTTCAAGTCTACCCAGCAACACCAGATAGCTTCTTGGAAAAGCAGACGGGTTCTCTGGCCCACTCCAGATTTACTGATTCAGAATCTACATTTTAACAAGCTTTCCAGGTGATAATCCTCCCCAAAAGAAAGGCAGTGGTTTACTCTTGCAATAAACAAAAGTAGCAGTGTCTGCTGACCATATATAAAAACAAAACATAAAAATAATGGTTTTAAAAGTAAATGTATCACAACATTGTTGCAAGATTAGAAAGAATGTCCAAAAGAGCAAACCTTTCACAAGTTTGGCACTATCTGTGTTCTCTGAGTATTTCCTCATAAACTTGGCTTATAAACATGGACCCTCCACAATTTGCCAGACATTTTCTGTCATTTCACAATCTCACTTGTCTAATGTAAATAATAAGGTGTTATAAGTTTGGCACCAAATTCTTACAGAACCAAGGCACTGTGATAAAATATTCTGTTTTACTATAACCATTGAGAAAATTTATTATGACAGAAGCTGCATAAATTTTAAAAGTTAAGACATTCTCTGGTACAAATCTTTGTTATGGTAATAATTCAACTCCTCCTGAAGCAAAGAACTTCTAGCATAGATGTCCCTTGAGAACATGCTGGATCTCATTATGAGACATGGTCATCTGAGACAAGAAAATACTTCAGTGACATCAAGTCAAGCACCAAAGCTGCTTAGTCGGCAACTCAGCCACCTGGATCTCCACGGCTGTGGCCAAGGCCACTGTGTGTGAGGACACACCATATCTGCTTGTGAGTGACAGGAGGACACTGTAGGGTGGGGAGTCTGAATTAGCTGCTGTGTGTACTGCTCTCCTTGGTGACCCAGATGGCACATTATCAATAGAGTAGACTGTGCTGAGGCCAAAGGAGACAAAACCCCGGGTACACATCAGAGATTACAAGACTTTTCACTTACTTGCTTTTTAGTAATGCTTTCCAGCAAACTAACATGATCTTAGAAATAGGATAAAGGAGCCTTTAGCAATGCTTATGTTTTACCATAGATGGCTCAAAGAAACACATAGGTCAGAATGACTTAGTTTTAAAGGGCTCCACTTTAAACATTTCAACATGTGGTAGAAGTCTAACATCTATTTTTTCTTAAAAAGTGTAATAATTCCATGTTTTACAGTCTGCAAAGCACTTTTACATTTAAATTTGACAGACTAAAGTGTTTTAAGTTGCCATGAACACATTATTAATTTTTTAACTTCTAAATTTTTTAAAAAACTGAAGGAGCAATGAAGTCTCAAGAGAATTTTAGTGACAGATGGAAGGTCCTCCACATGTGGCATGAAGCCAGGATCAATGCCATCCTAGGTTGCCAGCCCAATGCTCCTGTCTAGACAGAACTAAGAAGCATTAAAACCTGAAACAAGAAAAGTTTAAAAGCAATCTAAACCTGCCAAAACTCATCTAGCTCTAGTTGCACTAAAATTTTTACCTACAACCCTTGTTCACATCTCTTCAAAGAGAGTGACAACACAAGATTTATTATAAGTCTGCATGTCTCCTTGGAAACAGAGCTTAAGCAATTTTAGCCTTGGGCTGACTTTTCCGAACTAAGGCAAAAGACTAAACCCTTGCAATGATACAGTACTGAAACATTCTAAAAGGAGAGCAGTACAATCCTGCTATTCTAAGAAATACTACTGAAAATGAAAACAGGTCTGCTATTTGGTAAGACATATTTTGGGGAACTGGAAACCCTGGCAGCATAGTGGTTAAGTACTACAGCTGCTAACCCAAAGGCTGGCAGTTCAAGTCCACCAGGCACTCCCTGGAAGATCCATCAGGCAGTTCTGCTCTGTCCTGTAGGGTTGCTATGAGTTAGAATTGACTCCATAGCAATAAACTTTGTTTTAATTTTTAGGAATATAAGTTATTTCCTACCACACCAAAGAATTTTTAGCTACAAGAAACCCCACAATGCTATAAAACTGATTTAATCAGCAATTGGAATAATTCCAGATAATACTACTGTAATGGGTAATGGATCTACACAACTCCCTTCACATTATTGTGTGACCTCTGGCAAACTGCTCACCTGTCTGACACTCAGTTTCCCTACTGACAAAGTGTAGGTAACCACATACTTACTCATACATTACCAGAGAAAATTAAATAATAAAAAGGAAAATATATATAATAAATGTTAATTTGTATTACTGAGTGACACATATTTTGTGAGAAAGCTACAAATCTAGTGTAGTTACTAATGGATAAGATTATACAAAAAAGTCTAATTCGCTAAAAAAAATAGGTTGGGTATATTTTGTGGTTAGTAACGTATGAAACCCACTGCCATCAGGTCAATTTGGACTCACACAGACTCTACAAGACAGACTAGAAATGCCCCACAGGATCTCCAAGGCTTCAATCTTTCGGGGAAAAAAAAAAAAAAAACCCTGTCAACCTCTCTCCCACCAAGCAGCTGGGAAGTTCGACCACTGAGCTTTTGTTTAGCAGCCAACTGCTTAACCACTGGCCCACCAGAGCTCTCTAGGGACAAAACCTGTTGCTGCTGTTTTCAGGAGCCATCAAGTCAATTCTGACTCACAGTGACCCTATGTACAAGACAGTGAAACACTGCTCAGTCCTGCATCATCCTCAAAATCCTGGCTATGTTTGAGCCCACTGTTACAGTCACTGTGTCAATCCATCTCTTTTTTGCTGACCCTCTACTTTATTAAGCATGATATCCTTCTCCAGAGACTGATCCCCTGTGATAACATATCAAAAATTATGACTGTGGTGGAGGAGGGGCAGATTTTAAAACAAGAAGCACTGTAATGACAAAGGGGATCATAAAGGAAGAATAAAGGAACAGGTCATCAGGAAGATATAACAACTCTAGACTACCATGCACCTAATAAAATACTCTTCAATATACAGAGCAAAAACAGAATGGGAAAAATAATATCTCCACCATCCTTGTAGAAGATACAAGCACTGCATCACAGTTTATAATTTATAGCATTAAACAGATATGTTAAAAAAGACTGGACAGGGTAGGCCTAAGATAGCAGAGTAGTCAGATGTTTCCTGTGACCACTCTAACAACAAAGGTCCAGAAAAACAAATGAATGGATTGTACAGGACAGTCTAGGAACACTGAACATCAAAGGGAAAGTTGACAAATCAGACATAACAAAAGGCAAGGGAGAGGAGATCCAGAAGTACCTAGCACTGGACATGTTTGACGAGACAGGAATCTGCACACACAAGAAAATCCACAGCTGCCAGTGCAGTAAGCAAAGTGGTGGTACTTGGAGAGTATCTTCATCAGCACAGAAGCTCAGCTGCAGCCACTCATGCCTCCAGAATTAGAGAAGAGTGTCAATTGATCGTCAAAAGCTAACTGGCTTGTAGATGATGTGCCAAGTGCTGCTCTAAAACTTTCCTTTGAGCTAACCACGTCTCCTTGTCCCAACACTTCCTCCTTCCTTGTCTGCAGTGTCCTGGGCTACAAATTCTGATGTCCTACTTGGGTGAGAAGTAGGACACCTTATGTGTATCCTCAACTATTCTCCCATATGTGGAGAAGGAGTAATTTAAAAAATGGGGAGAGGGAGGAGAGAAGATGAGAACTCAGGGCAGAAACAGGTCTTTTGCCTAGGTACAGACAGCTGTCAGCCCCCTACCTTTCTTAGCATGTGCAGCTGCTAACTGTGCCTAAACCAACAACCCTTGTCCAACTAGGACTGTAGAGAAGAGTTGGCATCACACACTTCACCACCAACTACCTGGGCACCTGAGCTGAATACATACAGGAAAAGTATACAGATACCTGGACCCACATACCTAGTTAACAGCTCTAATGGCCTGGTGACAGACGTTAGAATCTCTAAGGCACTAATAATCAAACTAGGTCACATGACCCACCCTACTTGGGAATTTCAAAACAAAATTAAAAAATAAGTCAGAACACAGTAAGCAACATAAATAAATTACACCATCATTTTCACAGCTCAGAGACAACAGTCAATATTAAACCACTTAAAGAAGCAGACCACAATGGCTTCAGAAAGGTACCCAAGAATCACAAAATTATCCACACAAACCACCAATGGTGGAAAGAGATGAAATGCTGGATAAGTAAAACACTACTGAAGAAGAGGAAAAGAGTGGGAAGCCTCACACTACCTGACCTTAGAGCCTCTGACACTGCCACAATACTCAAAACAGCCTGGCACTGGTACAAAAGGAGTTACACAGACCAAGAGAACAGAACAAAGAATCCAGAAATATCACCATCCTCCTACAAACAGCTGATATTTGACAAAGGCCCAAAGGTTGTATACTGGAGTAAAAATTGGTGTTGGCAAAATTGGATATCCACCTGCAGAAAACTGAAACAAGACCCATATATTACACCTTAGACAAAAACTAACTCAAAATGGATCAAAGACCTAAATATCAAACCTAAAACAATAAAGATCATGCAAGAAAAAAACAGGAACAATGAAAGTTCTAATACATGGCTAAGACAGACTACAAAATCTTACCAACAACGCACAAACAACAGAAGAGAAAATAGACACACAGGAACTACTAAAAATCAAATACTTAGGCTCATCCAAATACTTTACCAAAAGAGTTTAAAGCATACAAAATAGGAAAAAAAAAAAAACTGGCAACTATGTATCAGATTGATGTCTAATTTCCATAATCTACAAGGTACTGCAAAATATCAACAAGAAAAAGACAAATAACCCATTTAAACAGTGGGAAAAGGACAAGGACAGACACTTCACCAAAGAAGACATCCAGGCAGCCAAAAGACACATGAAGAAATGATCATGATCATTAGCTATTACAGAAATCCAAATCAAACCTACACTGAGATACCATCTCACCCCAGTGAGGCTGGCGATAATCCAAAACACATAAAACAGCAAATGCTGGAGAGGCTGTGGAGAGGCTGGAGCTCTGCTACACTGCTAGTGGGAAGCCAAAATGGTACAATCTCTTTAGAAAGCAATGTGGTGCTTTCTTAAAAAGCTAGAAATAGAAATACCACCATATGATCTAGCAGTTCTACTGTTTGAAATGTATCCTACAGAAATAAGGGCTGTGACATGAACAGATACATGTACATGAATGTTTATTGCAGCACTGTCCACAACAGCAAAAAGATGGAACCAACCCGAGGTGCCCATCAACAGATCAAAGGCTAAACAAACAGTGGAACACTACGTAAAGATGAAGAACAATGATGATTTTAGGAAGCATTTCATAACCTGGTTATTAACCAAAAAACATTATGCTGAGTGAAATGAGTCAGCAGCAAAAGGACGAGTATTGTATGAGACCTCTATTATAAGGACTTAAAAAAAAAAGAACTTATACACAGAAGAAAAGACTCTTTGATGGCTAGAAAGGTGGGGAGAGAGGGAGAGGGTTGGACATAGATTAGAGATAGCTGACAGGAATTTGGTTAGGTGAAGGGTGTGACAGCACCCAGTAGAAGCATGTCAGCATAACTGGACTACACCATAAACTAAAAGGTTTTCTAAATTGAACCCAGCATTTCAAAGGATAGAGAAGTAGGAACAGGGATCTAGTGTTTTAAGGGGACATCGGCATAACTAGCCTTTTGGTAAAAGAGTCTTCTGCATCCTATACTAATGAGTGGCACCTGGCATTTTAGAAGCCAGCAAACTGCCATCTGAGGAACATCACAGACACAAGGAAAAACGAACCCAGGAGATAGACAGACCCATATGATTGGGAGACTACATCAGCAAGAGAATAGAGGAACTAGATGGTGCTGTGCCACCACCAAAGACAGACTTGATAGGGGACACAATGTAGAGTCTCTGGCATAGAAAAAGAGGTATGCAGATCAAGAGCTCTGCTAAACTAGAATTGATGGTCCAACAATCTGGAGGGTCCCCTGGGAACACATCCCCTAGACTTGCTGCTGCCCCAGACCTGAAACCAGTACTGATATCAACACTTCAGAGTAAGAGACTTGACTCAGGTATACAAAGTGAGCATGTGGTGTGTGTACTTTATGGTTTTATACATTTATAGAAGGTTGTTCACTGGTTTCTAGAGGAGAGGATAGGTGTTTGTTGGGAGGATACTGAAAGAGTGAAAAGGAGGAGTGTGCTGTCACAAGATGGGGAGAACAGACAGAGTTGCAGAGAAGCAGGTATGGAAAATTGACTTAGATTGTATATTGTCAATTTAAAAAAAAATTCCACAAAAAGAGAACTTCCTGGAATTATCAGAGGTAGAATACAAAGAGATTGAGATTCAGAACTTCTAAAAAGATCAGGAAAGAGATCAGGCTAAGCAAAGCAGAACACAAGACAAACTGAACAGACGGTGAGAAATTCCTCAGCAACAATGATCTGAAATTCAGCAGAAAATACCAGAAAAATGTTGACCTGTATTTCATTGACTATGCACAGGTATTCGACCATGTGGATCATAATAAACTACGATTAACCTTGTGGAGAATGGGAATTCCAGAACACTTAATAGTGCTCTTAAAGAATCAGTATACAGATCAAGAAGCAGTCATGTGAACAGAACAAGGGGACAGTGCACGGCTTAAAGTCAGGAAAGGTGTGTGTCAGGTTCTATCCTTTCACCACAGCTTTTCAATCTGTATACTGAACAAATAAATCTGAGCGGCTGGATTATACAAAGAAGAATGAGGCCATCAGGATAGCAGGACGACTCATTAACAACCTGTGTCACACAGATGACACCATCTTACTTGCTGGAAATGAAAAAGATTTGAGACATTTACTGAGGAAGATCAAGGACCACAGCCTTCAGTATGGATGGCACCTCTACATCAAGAAAACAAAAATCCTCACAACTGGACCAGTAAACAACATTGTCATAAATCGATGCCCGTGGAAGCAGCAGCCAAAAAAATCAAAAGATGCACTGGGAAAGTCTGCTACAAAGGATTTCTTTGAAGTATTGAAAAGTAAAGATATCACCTTGAAGACTAAAATGTGCCTGACCCAACCCATGGTATTTTCAGTCACATCATATGCATATGAAAGCTAAACCATGAACAAAGAAGATAGAAGAATTGATGCCTTTGAATTGTGGTGTTGGAGAAGAATGCTGAATGTATCAGGGACCACCAAAAGAACAAAGAGATCTGCTCTGAAAGAAGTACAACCAGATTGCTCCTTGGAAGCAAAGATGGCAAGATTGTTTCTTACACACTTTGGACACATTGTCAGGAAAGATCAGTCCCTGGAGAAGGACATCACTCTTGGTAGAATGGAGAATCAGCAAGAAAGTGGACGACCCTTGACGAGATGGACTGACACAGTGGCTGCTGCAACAATGGGCTGAAGCATAAAAACAATTGTGGACACAGTGCAAGACTCAGCAGTGTTTGATTCTGTTGTGCACAGGGTTGCTATGAGTCGGAATCAATTCGACAGCACCTAAGAACAATAACAACAACCCAAAGCTATCTATACATACAATGCAATTCCATTCCATCTTGCAATGGTATTTTTTAGTAAGATGAAAAACAAATCACCAGCTTCACATGGAAAGGGAAGAAGCCCTGGATAAGTAAATTATTACTCAAGAAGAAGAACAAAGTAAGAAGCCTCATACTAACTGACTTTAGAATCTATTGCACTGCTACAGTAGCTAAAGCAGCCTGGTAATAGTACAACAATGGATACATAGACAAACGGAACAGAAGTGAGAACGTGGATGTAAAATTATCCACCTACGCACAGCTGATATTGTATAAAAACCCAAAGTCCAGAAACTGGAGAAAAGACAGTATCTTTAACAAATGGTGTTGGCATACCTGGATATAGTCTACAAAAAAATGAAACAAGACCCATATATCACACCACGCACAAAAAAACAACTCAAAATAGATCAAAGACCTAAATGTAAAATCTAAAATGATAAAGATTATGTAAGAAAAAAAGGATAATTCTGGGAGCCCTAAACAGGGCATAAACAGATTACAAAACATCTTAATCCTCCACAAACACCAGAAGACAAAATAGGTAACTGGAGACTCCTAAAAATCATACATTTATGCTCATCCAAAGACTACCAAAAGAGTAAAAATATAACTTACAGACTTGGATAAAAATTTTGGATATGACAAATTTGATCAGTATCAAATCTCTATAATCTACAAGATACTGTAAAACCTCAATAACATAAAGACAAATAATCCAATTAAAAATGTGTAAAGGATACGAATAGGCACTTCACTCGTGAAGACATTCAGGTGGCTAAAAGATACATATTAAATGTTCACAATCACTAGCCATTAAACCAAATCCAAACCCACTGCCATTGAGTCAGGTCCAATTCACAGCAACCCTATAGGTCAGAATAGAAGAGTCCCATAGGGTTTCCAAGGACAGCCTGGTGGATTTGAGTTGCTGACCTTTGGGTTAGCAGACATAGCACTTAACTCACTATGCCACCAGGGTTTCCCATTAGCCATTACAGAAATGCAAGTTAAAATTACAATGAGATACCACCTTCATCTACTAAGTCTAGCATTAACCCGAAAAACACAAAATAAATGTTTGAGAGGCTGTGGAGAGACTAGAATATTTATAACACTGCTGGTAAGAATGTAAAATGCTATGACCACCTGGAAATCAATTTTATATTTTCTCAGAAAGATAGAAAACAGAAATACCATAGGATCCAGCAATTTTCCTCCTTGGAATATACCCTAGAGAAATAAGAGCTGCCATGCACATAGATACATGCACATCAATGTTCACCGCACCACACTATGTAACAGCAAAAAGATGGAATCAAGCTAGGTACCCATCAACAGAAGAATGGATAAACAAACTATGGTATAGTCCCACAACGGAACATTACACAATGATACAGAAAATGAACTTGGGAAACATCTCATGAAATGGAAGAATCTGGAGGACATTATGCCGAGTGAAATTAGTCAACTGCAAAAGGAAAATACTGTAAGAGACCACTATTAAAAGGACATAAGAATTTGTTTAAACATAAAAGAAAACATTCTTTGATGGTTATTAGGAGGAGTGGAAAGGAAAAGCGTATTCACTAATTAGATAACTGACAGAAATTATTTTAGGTAAAGGGAGAGACAACACACAGCAGAGGAGTAGCTGGCATTAACAGACTAAGCCCAAAGCTTAGATGTATTCTAAATAAAACCAAACAATTTCAAGAACAGAAGACAAGGATTGGAGGTACTGGGACTATGGCTTCACGGGGCATCTAGGTCAACTAGCATGATATCCCACTTTGGTGAATGGTGTCTGCAGTTTTAAAATCTAGCAAGAGGCCATCTAAGTATTAATTCATCTCAATCCACCCGAAGCAAAGCAGAGAAGAAAACATCAAAGACACAGGGATAGTGTTAGCCAAAAGACAGAAAGAACTTTATATATCAGAGACTACATCAACACGAAACCAGAAGTAGATGGTACCCAACTACCACTAAAGATTACCCTTATAGGGAACTCAACAAAGAGTCCCTGAGAGAGCAGGAGAAATGTGGGATACAGAACTCACACTCTAGTAAAAAGACCAAGCTTAATGGTCTGATGGACTGGAGGGACCCTGTAAGACATGGCCCTCAGACTTTCTGTTAACCCAGAACTGAAGCCATTCTGGAAGTCAACTTCTCAAAGACTGAACTGAGATACAAGACATAAAATGATATTGGTGAGGAGTGTGCATCTTGGCTTGGGCAGTTACAGCAGACTAAGTGGGTAGCACCTGCTCAGAGGTGAGAAGAAACAAACAGAGGGGTACAGAAGCTGGTTTAATGGACATGAGAAATAGGAGTTGGAGGGGAGAAGTGTGCCATCACTATGTGGGGAAAGCAGCTAGGGTTAGATGGCAAAGTATGTGTGAGTTTTTGTATGAGAAACTGAAAGTAACTGTAAACTTTCACTTAAAACACAATGAAAAGTACATAATAAAATAAATATAAAACAAAAATTAGAAAAAAAAAAGACTAAAATTTAATTACCTAAGAGTCTACAATAAGAAACTGGGATAAACTAAAACAGAGAAAGAAAAGAGAAGAAGAAAGTAATAATAAAAGCAGAAACTAAGGAACTTAAAATAGAAATGATAAGCAATGCTAGCATTATCTTAAAACATTAATAGACAAAACCCTGGCAAGACTGGTAGAGAAAAAATGAGACATTTCATTAGAAATAAAAATGGGCATATACAGTTTTGCAAAGCTAGTAGGATAACAGTGACCCCAAATTACTTCTATCAATAAATTTGAAAACCTGGATTAATGGATAAATTTCAAGAAAATTACAATTTACCAAAGCTGACAAAAACCATGGACTTATCTACTCTGAAACCAGAAGAACTAGATGATACATGGGTTGTCATTAACAACTATTCTAATCAGAGCCACAATAGAAGGAAAAAAATATGGAACAGATCTCAAATGCCTTTGAAAGCAAAATCCAGAGTTACAGGCCTGGTTGACACCCAAGGACTCCCTGACACTACTGTCCTGAGACTCTTCAAACCTTGAACTGAAACTGACCTTCATCACCATGTAGCTAAGTAACAAACTGCTGAAAAAAATAATATAATAACATAATAATTAGGTACAATGCTACTTTTAAAAAATCACCTATATGAGGCCAAGTGACCCCAAATTACTTTAAAACAAAGATGAGAATGTAAGGAGGAAGTGAAGCTGTAATAATAGAAATAGAACATCCAGAATGGAAATTAAATAGAATGTCTATGCATTGGGAAGAATGTAATCAGTGTCACTGAACAACTTGTATAGAAACTGTTGAATGGGAACCTAAATGGCTGTATAAACCCTCACCAAAGAAGGCATCTAGGACTGTAACAGATACAAGAGGAAATGCTCACAATCATTAGCCATTAGAGAAATCCAAATCAGAACTTCAGTGAGATAATCATCTCATCTCAACAAGGCTGGTATTAATCAAAAAACCCACAAAAGAGTAAATGTTGGAGAGGTTGTGGAGACACTGGAACCTCTTCTGCACTGCTGGTGGGAACGTAAAATGGCACAACCACTTGGAAAATAGAGGTAGAAACAGAAATACAATATTGTGGCGAGCCGGCCCCACACCCCCCGAGCGGCCGCACCCAAAGATGGCGCCTTGGCTTGTAGCCACACCCAGACCCAGAGACCTTAGAGCAGTAAACATCTTGCCTGCGCATGCCCGGGACACGCCCTAGCCCGTACGTGGGCCAGTAGTGATTGGCTGATTCATTCCATATATAAGTGGAACTACTGGAAATAAACACTCTCTCTGGTTGAAGACCAGAGGACGTGGTATCGGTCTGTTGCTGTCACTCCGCCGCGGGTCGGTATCGGGGGGATAGCGACATCTGGTGGCCCGTACGGGGAGCCCCAACGGGACCCCAACCCTCCTCTGGCCCGATCTACAGCGCTGGTAAGAACCCCTGGGAGGGGCGATTTCAAAGACCCCTGGGAGGGGCAATCCTATGAAACCCTAAGAAGGGCAATTGGAAAGATCCCTGGGAGGGACAATCAGCCCCAAGGAGGGGTAGTCTAGACTAAACGCCTAAAAGGCTTCGGGGACGCCCGGAGCCGTTAGGCACAGCACCAAGAAAATGGGGAACCAGCCCTCTGCTGAACATCTACTAACTGCCTGTAAAAGCCTGCTTAAACAGAGGGGTATTGGATTAAAGCAACAGATGATTGAGCGCTTCCTCTCCACAGTGGAAGAGGTGGCTCCCTGGTTCTTAGCTTTGGGCCATCTTACTGTTACAGCCTGGAACAAGTTAGGGACAGATCTAACTAGAGTAGATACACAAGGCAACCTGCCCCCAGGAGTAATGAGTATTTGGATTCTGATTTTAACTTGTCTAGAGGATGAGTCAGGAGTATTTCAAAGGGTGTTACAGACAGGCCAATCCGCGTTAGTGCGAATTCAAGAAGAGCGCTCTCAGCAGGACAGCGCCTGTGGCGAGGAAGAGCCTAAGGAAAGTGAGCCTGAAAGTGAGTCAGAGACAGAAGAGAAAGTGGAAAAGGTTGTGCGCCATTTTGGGCGTCTCCACCCCATTTCCGCACAGCCCTCAGCGCCTGAGCTGCCTAAAAAGCTGCCAGACGCGGGTGGGGGTAACCCCCACCCTATAATCCTTATGCCCAGTGCGAGGCGCGGCCTGATACAAGGCCCAAAGCGTCAGCTAGAAGTTTTTGCCCCGAGGTCTGGAAAGAGGTACCCCATGCTATGGGTGCTTTTCCTGTTTTTGAAACTCAACAAGGACAACGGTATCATGAAGTCTTAGACTGGAAAACAGTAAAGGGGGTGGCTGAGGCAGTAAGAACGTATGGCGTTGCAGCCTCTTTTGTGGTGGCTTCCTTAGAAAACCTACACAGGTATGCCATGACTCTGAAGGACTGGCAAAATCTCGCTCGTGCCTGCCTAACTTCTGGGCAGTACCTAGATTGGAAATCCCTGGTGATGGAGTTTGCTACCGAACAGGCAGCACGCAATGCCCATAATGGCCAGCACACGTGGGACGTTGATATGCTGATGGGTCAAGGGCCTTATGCCAATCAACAAATAAACTATCCCCCTCAGGTGTATGACCAGATTAACCTAATATGTACCAGGGGTGGGGGGAGAGAGATTTAGGTAGATAATAAATTGGGTAAACCTCAGAAAGTTAATTTATCCCTAAATCAGAGACATTAGGAACATGCTGTTCGAGTTGAGACTACTAGCAAAAAAGTAACAATGATTATAAAATTTGGATTTTGAGAAATATATTCTGAGACATTAACTTTCTCAAATTTTATAAGTAATACCTTGTATGATTTACCATTTGCTTTTGTGATAATGTGACCCTGGGGAAAACAGTGACTGAACAATACCAAGAAAATCAGGATAAGTACCGGTGGGGGTTGTTAGATGTCCTACCCCTTCCCCTACCTATGCATCATACTGCTTCCGTCTTTCCCCACATATCCACAACCAATAGCTCACTTGAGCTACCCTTCCTAAAACAACAAGCTGACTTTGCCCCTGAACTGCGTCCCCTTAATATAAGCTTTCAAGGTTTTTTGTACTTTCATATACTCACTAATTTTAGTTCAGAAGTTAATAGCTCTGACTACAACCCCAGTTACATTACCCTATATAATCAGTCTACTGGATGGTTTGATACCCCTAGCAATAGTAGCAACCCTCGAACAAATGGTACCCTCCTACAAGGCCAAATACCGCTCAGGGTACCTAAAGCCAATGGCAGCATCCCCTCACAGCCTCAATGGGCCCCAAAATACAAAAGCACGCGGGACTGGCCTAGTCTCTGGACAGGTTGTCAGAGCCACCGCCTCCAGTGGACAGTAAAGCCTTACTCTACTCTCTCCCCAGCTCAACTATACTTGACAAAGACCCTATATCCTACACCAATTCAGCCTGTTTTTACTCCCTCTGCTGGAATGCTACTACATTTCACACAGCCCTTGTAACTAGATTACCCCGATATGTCCCTTGGCCGGTCGAGCGACCCTCTTACGCCCAGCTCTGGCACAAGCCTCGACCTTGTCCAAGGCTCCCTAGTACATGTAGTACAGCTGGGCTGTGAGTGACGGTTCCCTGGCCTCTGTGTTACTTCTGTACAGTTTAACAATATCTCTCGCACAGCTAGTCTCTCCAGACAACTGTCTCGTCAGCTACTAGACAACTGGACCGCTGAAGTGGACAACTTACTTGACCGCTGTCACCTTGATGAACTGGGTCCAGTCAGCCCTACATACTGTTCGAGAATGGACAGGCTCTGGCGCCCTGGCATACATCCTATACTTCCTGGGTCTGTGGTTGATCCTATACCTTCATCACCAGAGGAGGCAACAACAGATGAACATGGCGCTTTTGGTGCAGGCTATCGCAAATGTTGAAGAACCAACATCAACTTCAGCCGGAGTGTGGCTGCAAATGCTGGACGGATAGCCAAAGACGGGCAACCTCTCTTGGGGGTGTTACCAACCTAAGACAGGGACCCCACCAAGCTGCGGGGTATCCCAATGACGGGTAAGGAGCACTCTAGCCAGAGATGACCTAAGACAGACACTTTCATACATATATAAAGTAAAAAAGGGAGATGTGGCGAGCCGGCCCCACACCCCCCGAGCGGCCGCACCCAAAGATGGCGCCTTGGCTTGTAGCCACACCCAGACCCAGAGACCTTAGAGCAGTAAACATCTTGCCTGTGCATGCCTGGGACACGCCCTAGCCCGTACGTGGACCAGTAGTGATTGACTGATTCATTCCGTATATAAGTGGAACTACTGAAAATAAACGCTCTCTCTGCTTGAAGACCAGAGGACGTGGTATCGGTCTGTTACTGTCACTCCGCCGCGGGTCGATATCGGGGGGATAACGACACAATATGATCCAGCAATCCTACTTCTTGGAATATATCCTAGAGAAGGGCTGTCACATAAACAGATACTTGCACAGCAATGTTTACTGCAGCACTGTCTACAATAGCAAAAAGATGGAAACAACCTATGTGCCTATCAACAGATGAATGGATAAACAAACCATGGTGTACTTCCACAATGAAACACTAAGCAATGATAAAGAACAATGATGATCATAGGAAACATAACATGGGTTGCCTAGTCAGTTGCAAGGAGACAAATATTGTATAAGACCACTACTATAATGACTTAAGAAAAGGTTTAAGTACAGAAGAAAATAATCTTTGATGGGTACAAGGGTGTGGAGGTGAGAAAGAGGTATTCATAGAGAATTAACTGGGTTAGGTAAAGGGAGTGACAGCACTCAGTAGAAGGGAGGTTAGCACAAATGGATTATACTAAAAGGTAAACGGTTTTCTACATATAATTCAAAATTTCAAAGGACAGAATACCAGCAATGGGGATTAGCAGACCATGGTTTCAAGAGACATCAAGGTTAACTGGCATAACTAAATTTTTTTTTTTTTTTAAGAAAATCTCTCCATACCACTTTGGTGAGTACCATCTGAGGTCTAAAATGCTAGCAAGCATCCATCTAAGTAGCACCAATTGGTCCTAATCCACCTGGAGCAGAGGAGAATGTAAGACATCAAAGACATGAGAAAAATATAAGCCCAGGAGACAGAAGGTGCCAGATGTTCCAGAGACTATGTCAACATGAGATTAGAAGAACGAGATGGTGCCTAGCCACCACCAATGACTATCCTGACAGGAAACAAAATGTAATATCCCCTGCCGGGAGCCAGCCCCAACAACTTTTCAGGGTCACGCACGGAGAGAGGGAGAGGCGTTGGTGGGAAAAGAATTAAGAGAGACAGGAAAGACTTTTTTGGTTTAAAGGCAGCCCAACCAAGGGAGCGAGCTGTCTGTCTTTATTGCTTTTATAGTCAAAGTGACATGAGTTTTACCCTGCCCACTGACCACACAATCTATTGGCTAATTTGAAACCAAAACCTCGTGATTGGCTAATTTGAAACCAAACCTTGTGATTGGCTAATTTGAAACCAAAACCTCACGATCTTGAGGTGATGTGATTTTTACCCTGCCCCTCCCCCTACCACAAGAGCTATTAGTTAACTTGAAACTGAAACCTCGTGATCTTGTTAATTGTCAAGGCTTTCTAGATAATGGCCCAAGGCAGGTGTGTAATTGACAGTGAAAACAAAGTTATGCCTCGAGCTCAATCAGCCCTACTTATACCTCAAGGTTAAAAGGTACAGGAGGAAGGGTCTAAAGGTTATAATCTCTATTTGTTACTACTTTGCTCTTTATTTTATCTCCTCCTGTGGGGACAGTAAACACCTACCATCCCCCACCCTATGCCTTTCTTAAACTGTTCTAAAAAGGATAATTCTTTTCACATGGGGGAAGTGCAGTTGGGGGAAGTCAGCAGGGCTAGGTCGGCCCTGGCATTCCTGGGCTCAGCGTTTGTCCTTGTGCAGGGAGATGAGGGGGTATTTTGGGGGAGAGTTTAATTAGGGTGAAAAAATATACAGCCAGAAATATGTCAGGGGTGAGATACATCTGCCCACCATCACAAAGGCTTGTAGCTCTGCTCACAGAGATCTTTGTGGGTGATGGGCCTCAGCAATCCCCAATGTAGTGGGAGAAAAATGGGTGTGCAGAGCTAGGTCTCTATTAAAAGACCACAATTGGTGGTCTGTCAGATTGGAGGATTCCCTGAAGACATGGTCCCGGTACTCTCTGTCAGCCCTGAAGCCAAACCAATACCAAAGCCAACTCTTGAGACAAAGATTGGTCTCAAACTACAAGACATAGAGTAATGCTGATAAACAGTGTGCTTCTTGCCTTAAATATATACATGAAGCTGTCTGAGCAGCTCCTGTCCAGGGGCAAGATGAGAGGGTGGAGAGGGACAGGAGTTGGCTGAATGGATATAGGAAGTACAAGACAGAAACACGGAGTGTACGGTCATGAGGTAGGGGGACAGCAGTTAGAGTTGCATAGTGGTATGTATGCAAGGTTTTATATGGAAAATTGATTTGGATTGTAAACTTAGATTTCCAAATGTTGGAGAGGTTGGAGGGTGGCTGGAACTCTTATGCACTGCTGGTGGGAACATACAATGTTACAACCACTGTGGAAAATGACAGGGTATGTCATTAAAAAGCTACAAACAGAACTACTACACAATCCAGCAATCCCATCTCTAGGAACATATCCTAGAGAAATAAGAGCCATCCCATGAATAGACATATGCACACCCATGGTCACTGCACCATTATTCACAATAGCAAAACTATAGAAATAACCTAGGTGCCCATCAACAGACTAATGGATAAACAAATTATGGTATATACACAAATGGACTACTACACAATGATAAAGAACAATGATGAGTCTGGAGGGCATTATGCTGAGTGAAAAAGGTCAATCACAAAAGGATAAACACTGTATGACACCACTGCTATAAAAAGTCAAGAAAAGATTTATACACAGAAGAAAACAATCTTTGATGGTTACAAGGAAGGGGAGATTGAGGGGAGGGAAAATCACTAACTAGATAGCACCCACTGCCAAAACCACTGCCATTGAGTTGATTCCAACTCATAGCAACCCTACAGTAAGTAGACAAGTGTTAGCTCTGGTGAAGGGAAAGACAATATACAATACAGGGAAGCTTAGCACAACTCGAACCAGCAAAGTCATAGACGCCTCCTAGATACATCCAAACATCTTGAGGGAACGAGTTACTGGAGTTGAGTGTTAGAGAGCATGGTCTTAAGGACATCTAGTTCAACTGGCATAACGTAGCTCATAATGCAAGTGTTCTATAGCCTATCTGGCTGAGTAGTGTCTGGTGTTTTAAAAGCTTGCATGTGGCCATCTAAGATACTGTGATGGTTACAATTGTGTATCAGCTTGGCTGGGTCATGATTTCCAATGTTTTTACAGCTATATAAATGTTTTGATCACATCCCTGTGGAAATTTGATACATGATCAGCCCCACAATGGCATCTGCTGAGTCACACCAGTGGGGGGCAGGGACTATGGTGGCCCACCACTCCCTCAGCCTTCAGGTCTTCACCCTCCTCTACCTACTTCCTTCCTGCTTGCCTCAGCAGGACCTTTGCTTGTTGTAGACCCTGTAGCTGGATCCTGTTCATCTGACCTCTAGTTCTTGGGACTTGAACTAGTAGCTTGCCTGTTGATCTTGAGATTCACAGCCTACTACAGCCTGCCAATCTTGTGTTTCCCAGCTCCTGTGGCTTCATAAATCAGCAAAAGTCTCTACAGCTCTGATCTCCAGCCTGCCAATCTTGGGTTCACCAACCAGTACAGTTATGTGAATCAAGAGAATCCTCTTTCCTCCTCTGAGACTTGGGATACACAGCCTCTAAAAGCCATATGAGCCATTTACTTGATATAAATCTCTGTCTCTCTCTCTCTTTGTATACACACAATTTACTGGTCTTGCTTTTCTAGAGAATTCAACTTAAGTCAGATACACCTGTTGGTCCATTCTGTCCACAGCAAAAGAAAATAAAGAAAATCAAAAACAAAAGAAAAATATTAGCCCACAGAATTAAAGGACCACATGAACCACCGCATCCATTAGCCTAAGCCCAGATGAACTAGACGGGGCCAGGCACTCTGACAGGACTCACAGTGCAGGATCCTGGACAGCGTGTGAAAAAACACAAAAGAATTCAAATTCACAAAAAAAGACCATATTTACTGGTCTGACAGAGTCTGGAGGAATCCCTAAGACTGTGCAGCCTGGATACCTGGCTAACTCAGAATTGATGCCTCTCCCAAAGCCCACTTTTCAACCAAAGATTAGACAGGCATATAAAATGAACACATGTGAGGACTGTACTTCTTAGTTCAATTAAGCATGTGAGGCCAAATGGGCAACATCTCTCCAAAAGAAATGAGAAGAGGGCAGGAAAGGACAGGAAAATTAAATCAATGGACACTGAGAATCCAGGGTGGAAAGTGAAAGGAAGAGTGCTGGCAGACTGCAGCGACAGCAACAATCTCCCAAAATAATCTGAATAAATACATTTTTGAATGAGAAAGTAATTTGTGCTATAAACTTCCACTAAAGCACACAACGTTAGAAACAAAAACACTGCCTGGTACTATACTACAACGACAGACACACAGACCAATGAAACAGAACTGACAGTCTAGAAATAAACAACATGTCTCCTTTTTAGCAAGGGTGTTAAGTCCATTCAGTGAGGAAACATCTCTTCAAAAAACGGTGATGGGAAAACTGGATTTCTACATGCAGAAAAATCAAAAAGGATTCATGTCTCATACCATACACAAAAACAAATAATAAGAACCTAAATGTATAAACTAAAACCATTAAATTCTTAGAAAAAAAAGCAGGTGCAGTACTCTCAGGCCTAACTTTTAACAACAGATTATCAAATAGGATAAAGACACAAACAGCAAAAGACAAAATAACAGGGCCTCGCAAGAATTAAAAACTTTTGTTCATCAAAAGATTTTACCAAAAAAGTGAAACAAGAAGGTAGCTACTGGGAAAGTACCTTCAGAAACCTTGCGTCCAACAACATATTTAGGGGCACGGCTGGCAGGAGTCAGGCTTTTAAATTAGCAGTGCTTAGTTTGCATTTTCAGCTTTGGAAGAAGGGGGTAAACTCATGACTTCTCAGACTCCAAGAACCCAATAGTTGTAAAATGCACTTGTGGCTTTATAACAGATCCAGGGGAGGGGAGGACTACGCTAGTAAACATAAATAGATAGCTAACATGAGTTTGAAGTTACAGAAGTATTAAAACACAAAACAAGGCACATCTTAGAGACTTAGTAGAGTAGGGAGCCTGCTTCAGAAGTGTGGGGTTGCCTGTGAGGTACTGCAGGTTTATGGGGAACAACTGGAAAGGCGCTAGGCTAAAGGCCAGACCCCTGACAAGATAGGGAACAACTTTTACTTCCTTGGACACCACATCCGCAGGAACACAGCCCGAGATTCGATGAGACTGCTGGGAAAGGTCACGAGACTGATGGTTAATGTTAAGTCTACTGCATCTAAAAAATCTGGAAACTTCTTTTTTTTTTCACACCAACTACTAGCCAGTCTGTGCCCTTCTATACTTGTGCCAGTGATTTGCAGATTAATTCACAATTTCACTTTAGCTGTGATGTTGTAGCTTGTCAAGGCAGCTCTGAATCTAGAATGAGTGCCTCAGGTATTTTTGCTCTCTGACAGCTGTATGCTGTCTTCACACCTGATAAGCATACTGCTAAACTGCTCTGCCTGCCACCAGGAATGCACTGGTTTTGATTTGCCTCACTTAAAATACTTGTGGGTGTTAATTAATATTATTCTACACCCTGAGAGTTCTCTGGAATATAACCTCATGAGGTTAAAAACAACTCCTTTCCCAACACACAGCAACACAGGAAATAAAGCCTAAAGATGGAAGCCTGCTATTCTTCCTTATGGGCTTTAATGCCATCTACTTACAAAGACTTGAATCTCAGGGAATTAACTTCTTGTCCTTAGGGCTAAGACTGCCCTTAAAAGAATCAAACCATTTGGTGTCTTAATTAGTGACAAGAGGAGGCAAGCCCTTTTTGAAAATTAAGGTATTCACATGTCTCTGCCTTCTGGCACATTTTTCATCCTCCAAGGCATCACAAAATTGCTTCAGATTCTTTAGGGATTGTGTCTGCAAGTCCCTTTAGCCAACTGGACTGTCGTCTGAGTCAGGAAACTTAAAGGAGCTCCAGGCTTTCTTCATATCTTGTCTATCTTACAGAATAATTTAGACCTAGCACTGTTTGCCTGAAACTCTCTAGTTCAAAGACGGTTCTTCTAAATTAGCTATTGAGAAGCTCTGCCATTTTCTGACCTTTACATCACCTTACAAGCAGAGGCTCCAGCCCTTCTTTGCTCTTGACTGGTTCTGTTAATAGACGAAAATAATTTTTAAAATTGCTCTTAGTGTTTCTGGAGCCCTGTAGTATAGCCCTAAGTGCCACAGCTTCTCGAAAGGTTGGCAGTTCAAAAAGACCAGGTGCTTCTTGGAAAGTCTCCATGGGGCAGTTGTACAGGAACTGACTTGAGTCGGAATCAACTAGATGGCAGTAGGTTTGGTGTTTTGTTGTTGTTGTTGTTTTGGTGGTACAGTGGTTAAGAGCTATAACTGCTAACCAAAAGGCTAGCAGTCTGAATCCACCAGCTGCTCCTTGGAAGGCCTATCAAGATGCGATGAGTCAGAATCTACTCAATGGTAACAGGATAGTGTTTCCAGTGAATTTCAACCCAAGATTTAACTTAAAAAAAAACCCAAAACTTATTACTCTGAAAGGCTCATGATACTTTATGTGAATCTTACACATGTAAGTCCTTCTCTTACTTTGTATTCTCATCTTTTGAAAACTGAAGCTCACATGTGAGCTCCTTTCCTAGTGATGCTGGTTTTTTGTAGATGTCTCTTGTTTTTCTCTCATGGACAGTTTCTAATCTCTGTATATTTCGACTGCCATCTCTGTTCCAATTATTCCTAAATATCTGCAGAGTTTGACTCCTGAACTTCACACTTGTAGTCCCCATGGCCTGGTGGACATCAACGATGTTCACTGTCATGCCCAAGAAAACAACCCTGCATCTTCCCCTGAAATGGTGCCTCTTCCAGAATTCTCTGTCCACATAGTCTCCGTCTTGACTTTTCATCTCCCTCATACATGTCTAACCATTCTCAAGTTTTTCCAATCAAGTCTTTGAAACAGCTCTTGAAATCTGCTTCTTTACCCATCCCAGGGTAAGCCCTCGCCATCTCTTGACTACATATCTGCAATTGCTTTCAGTTAAGCGAAGCAAGACTATAAATCCAAATGTGGAGACTGGAGAAGCTGACTGCTAAAGACTAATGAAGGTTCAGCAGCAAAATTCAGTAATAAACATTCCCAGGAAAATCACTGCCAGGTGTAGCAGTTCAGTGCAGAGACTGAACAAATTCTAGAAACAAGAACAGAGTCAGTAAGAGCAGAGGTGAGAGACATCTCTCAAGATACGAGAGGCTCGGAACAAGGAAAACACCCTCAGACAAGAAGGGCTGTACGGTGGTCCTCAAGGTATTGTTCTAGTAGCACTGCTGTGAGCCTTGCTTTTTAAGGAAACCCTGGCAGTCTGCTAAAATTACTAAGACTTCTCTAAATCACATTTCGCTACAATTTATCTTCCTCCCTGCTACAAGCCTTAATTTAAAACTATATATATTAAATTATGTCACTTCCTGCCTTAAAACATTTAATAACTGCTAAATGACACCAGGATAAAGCCCAAATTCCTATTTATAATATGTAGCCTTTCCAAATTTCACCCTATTAGCCTTTCACTCCAGTGTTTTTTCCTGTCCTTCCCTCCTCTCCTCCTTCCTGTGCTCAGGCCACATGCACCTCTTGGACACTCCTCCAGAAAGTAATCTCTCAGACTGCCCCATGCTTTCTTATGGGCTTTCCCTTCCTTTTTCTTAAGCTTTTCTTCCTCCTTGTTTTGGTCTGCCTTAATTCCCCAGAGAATTACATGCCATGGGTGCTGGAATACTGTCTGAATTATTCTTGGCTTTTACCCAGGAGATTTACAATAAGCATCCATACTGTCTATAATAATTATATAATTCTCTTTGTTCAAATGGATTTAAATTACTATGTAGGTCACTTGTTTTCAGTCTGAAGAATTTTCTTAATACTTCTCATAAGGGAGTTTCCCCCTAGTGATGAATCATTCCATTTTTGTTTATCTGGGAAAATATTTCCTTTTCATTTACTTTGGTGAATACAGGATTCTCAGTTGATGAGGTATTTCTTTGGACACTTTAAACATGTCATCCCACTGCCTCTGGTCTCCATTGTTTCTACTGAGAAGTTGGCGGTCACTCTTACTGTATTTCCCTTATACGTAACGAGTTCTTTTTTCCTTGCTGCTGATGAGATTTTCAAGCTGTCTTAGACTTTTGAGCATTTTTTTTCACTATGATGTTTCTGTTGGTAAGTCTCTGCACTGATCCCAGTTAGGGTTTGTTGAGCTTCCTGGATACACTGGTTATTGTTTTTTTACTCAATTTGGCAAGTCTGAGCCATTATTTCTTGAAACATTTTTGTTCTGTCTCTCTCTTTTCTCCTCCTGGTACTCCCATTATGCTTATATTGGTGCATTTAATGGTGTGCCACATTTATCTGAAGATCTATTCATTTTTCTGCATTCGTTTGCTTTTCTTTGTTTGTTTTTATAATCTCTACTGATCTATCTTCAAACTCACTCTTTCTTCTGCTAGTCCAAATCTACTGGTGAACTCCTCCACTGAATTTTTCAATTCCAGTTTTTGTACCTTTTAACTTCAGAGGTTTTTTTTCTTTTTCTTTTTTTTTAATTTCTATCTCTTTATTGATATTTTCTATTTGACACAATCCTGTCATCACACCTTCCTTTATTTTTTTAATCATGCTTTCCTTTAGTTCTGTGAACATATTTATAATGGTTATTTTGAAATCCTTTTCTGTTAAACCTAAGATCTGGTCATTCTCAAAGGTCGTTTCTGTTGCTTGCCTTTATTGTGGGGTATGTGTTATACATCCTTGTTTCTCTGCATGCCTCATAATTTTTTGATGGAAACTGGTATTGCTGAAACTCTAGATACAGTCCCCCTGTTCCAGCATCCATTATTTTTTTATCTGTTTAATGAGTGGATGGGCACTTTCAATGAAGACTACATCTCCATATACAATTTTAAGTCTCTGATGCTGCTTTTCAGGGAGGCACAGGTTTTGATATGCCCCAGTCATCCTAGGATGACAATGGTATTAGAAGGCTCTCATCCTTTCTTTCTCTGACCATATCCAGCTGTTAAATTCCACTAATTACAGACCGAATGCTCTCCTGTTTCCAACAATGTCTTGGGGGCACTTAGTCCTACAAACTAATTCACTCAAAATATGGCTCCTTTGAAGGAACAGTTTCTGAGGTCAGTGTTTGAACTGGTCCAGAACCTGGGCATCTCCTCCCAGCTCTCCTACGTTGGTCTAGACTATATCTTCATTAGATCCAGGAAGCTCCTCCCAATTCCCTTCACCACACCCTCCACTGTTTTTGAGACCATTATCAAACCACCTTTTCCACCAGAGTTGCAAATGAAATCACTCTTTTTGGAAAGAGTATAGTGCAAGTGGTTTGCAACTGGCTAGTAATCTAAAGGTTGGAAGTTCAAACCCACCCAGAGGTTCTGCAGAAGCAATGCCTGGTGAACTGCTTCCATAAAGATCACTGCCAAGAAAATCCTTTGGAGCAGTTTCTCAATAGTACATGGGGTCACATGGGTCAGATTAGATCTGAAGGTGACCAGTTTTGTTTTGTTTTAGTTCTAAGGCAGAATCTATGAGCCAGGGCTCTGGAGCTGGGGTTAGGGAAGATGGCAAGCTTCCCTCTAGGTAACACTCCACTGTAGGAGCTGAGAACTCAGTTGTAGAGCAGGGTAGCAGCTTGAGGTTCTGTTGGCTTGCTTGCCCTTCTGGGGAATCACTACCTCATAAGCCAGTGGAAAGGCTATCAGGACCCCAATATTCTCAGTGCACCATGTCTAAGGCAGAGTTCTGTTCTGTGAGTAGGGGGCTGGGTGAAAGAAGAGAGCCCCTCACTTCTCCAATGCCCTGTACAAGACTTAACCTCAGCAACAGGTAGCTGGGGGCAAGATGAGAAAGTCTGAAAGGTCTCTCTCATCCTAGAAAGAACATCGTTTGGCTGGGAAATGCAGGGAGAAGTAGTCCCATGTTCTTGACTGTGGCAGTCAGGAAAAGAGTCTCTGCTTCACTTAGCTGGGAGGATGAACAGTCTTGGTTTAAATATTATAGACTCATCTTTCTTACCAAATTTTTGTAAATGTTCCTAAGTATATGTTGTCCCACTTGCTTTTTGTCCTTATGATCATTTTCAAGGCTTTAAGTGGTTGAGTTTGTTTGTTTTTTATATAATTTCTACCAGTTCCTCCGGGGAGAGGATCATCAGAAACCTCTCCTGCTAGCACGTTAGAATTGGATCTGCAGAGCGGCCCAGGGTAAGTCTTTGCAAGTTAATGAAAAAGCAGTGAATTGGATCACAAATATTTCAATTTTGTCATCTTAGTAACTGAAATAGATTATGACAAAGAGTCACTTAAATTAGTTATCCAGACCCTCATCTTTCATTCCACAATTAACAATGGCAGTTAAATAAAATCCTGTAAAATAAGAGAAATAACCAACTCATATTATGCATCTGGATATGTAACATGAAAAGAATCACAAATAAAGATGTTTTTAGTGTTTTTCTGATCCTAGTCATTCATTTGACTGTTTTTACCTCTTTCTACGAGCTAGGCACTATGCTAAGTGCCAGGACTTAAAGATAAAAAGAATTTTATAACTACATTTAAGGATGTACAGTCTGCAAGGAAAAAATCATTGTCTGATGCCACATAATCAAAGTTTCCAAACAGAAAGATTGTATTTCCCAACATACATGTGGATAGCAACTTTAATAGCTGCATTAACAGTTAATAAGACATTTTAATATGGCCGCTAACCAAAAGGCTACTAAAGCAAGTCTGAATCTACCAGCTGCTATTTGGAAATGCTATGAGGCAATTCTACTGTCAGTTCTAGTCTGTCTGCTATGAATCAGATCAGCTCGATGGCAACAGATTTATTTTACAAAATTGAAAAATATTTGAAATTACAAAGCACTATCTAACACTAACCTCAAGAATTTTAAAGAATTTTCAGACTACAGCACATCACATATAGATAACCTTAAAGAAAAATATGGCATTACAGTTGTGTTTTATGAAATAACAAAAATTATTGAGGACAAATATTCCAAAGCATAAAAGAAACAGTAAAGGCTTTGAAGTACTTGAAACCTGAGTTTGAAACCTGTTCTTTAACAGACATTTTCCCCTGATGCAGAAAATGGGGACAAAGTACGTACTTTATGGGGTGGTCTTGTGGATTGCACTGTGTCCTCCAAAAAATGTCTGTAGCCATTTGGATAGGTCACAATTCCTGGTACTGTATGTTGTTCCAATAAGCTATGAAACACCCCTCTATGATATTAATGGGGGAGGATGGGCAGCAGTTTGGTGGGGCACAACCCAATGTGAAGGACTATATTGTGCCTTGAGGCAATCTCTTGGAAAATAAAGGAAAACATGTGGAGAGTTGGGAACCTCATCTCACCAAGAAGCAGCACCAGGAGCAGAGCATATGCTTTGGCAAGAACCCAGGGTCTGGAGCCTCTGAAGCTCCAGCTCAGGGCAAGACTGACAAGGACCTTCCTCCAGAGCCAGCACAGAAAAGTCTTTCCCTGGAGCTTATGCCCTGAATTTGGACTTGTAGCCAGCCTACTGGACTGTGACAGAATAAAATCTCTCTTTTTAAAGCCATCCACTTGTGGTATTCCTGTTATAGCAGCACTAAATGACTAAGACAGATGGCTTTGAAGAGCAAATGGTATACAAGTACTGCCAATTAACTTTGCAAACTCATCCTAGAAAAATCCTGATATCACTATAGTCACCTTTGAAGTATTCCCCTTGGATAGCTATGGACCAATGCCAGCACCTAGTCCACCATTCAAACCAATTTGGGAACTATCTTTCTGAAACAGCCATCAGAGCTATTGTTATATTACCCTTGATGTCCAAATGTCAAAATGTCTTCCTTTCAATATATGTCCTTTATCTTCAGGTAACAAAAAAAGTCACTGGGGGCCACATCAAGTTGAGTAGCGAGGGTGTTCCAATACAGTTATTTGTTTACTGGCTAAAAACTCCCTCACAGACAACTATACAATTAAGTTCACAAACTTGCCATGACAAGCCCCAATTTCATCATGAAATTACCTGTAAGTACCATTTCCATTCCTCTATAGGCAGTTAGTTCTTAAACTGTGGTCAGCAAGCCAGTAAGGGTTCCTGAGACATTTTCGAGAATTTTCTGTAAGGTCAAAATTATTTTTGCAATAATACTAAAATGACATTTCACCTGTTCACTGTGCTGACATCTGCACTGATAGTGTAAAACAGTGATGGGTAAAAGTGCTGGTGCCTTAGCGGGCATCCAAGCATTGGCCCACTGTGTCAGCAGTCCTAGTACTCCTCACCACCGCACATTCAGTCAAAACCTACTCCCCACTTCTTCTGAGAATGTTCTCAGATGTTATCTCACAAAAGAACTGAATAAGGCCACCATTTTAAGGAAAACAAATGACGGTATTTGTAGCCAATGAAAATCAAACTTTCAACGAAAAATGATAATTTTAGAAAACTCCTATCTATCACTGTGAACATGATAGTATCTAATACTTACAGGCCTTTCTCCTGAGACTGGTTGTGACATCAATGAATATGATTTTTTTTAACACTGCATAAGGAGAACCACTGAAGCTATGTGGCCCTGAGAAGCACTGTTAACCCAGAACTCAAACTATGTCTGAAGCCCACTCTTCAGACAAAGATTAGACAGGACCGCAAAACAAAGAACAACACACATGAGGGATGTATTTCTTAGTTCAGTCAGATACATAACACCAAATCCTGTCCAGAGACAGGCTGAGATGGCAGGAAGGGACAGAAACTGGCCAGACAGACAACGGGGCACCCAAACTGGGAAGGAGGAGTGTGGGGATCGCCACTAACGTCACCAAACAATATGTGTGTCAACTTTCATATGAGAAACTAACTTGACCTGTATACTTCTACCTAAAGCGTGACAAATAAATAAGTAAAATATATTACATAATGAAATCTGCCAACATTTGGAAAATTTAATGAGGCAATATTTTCCAAGGGAGGAAAAAATACATTCAAAGGGCAAAACAGACCAGTGAATTTACTATAACAGAGAATGAAACGCTTATTGATGTGGCTTCAGATTCCACACTGCACTAAACTAACAAACCACCACTGCTGAGTTTTGGCGTAGTATCAAAGAATACCAACGGCACTTGGCTTGGCTTATCAAAGAATACCACCTACAATTATCTAAAAAGTCTACTAAAATTCTCCTCCCCTTTCCACCTACTGATCAGTGCAAGGCTGAATTTTCTTCATATACTTCAACACAACTTATCTCAGCAGGCTGAAAAAGCAGCAGCTACATGAATCAAGCTGTCTTCTGTTAAGCTACACATTAAAGACAACATAAGCCAAAGCTATGCTTCTCATTATATGAAAACAGTTATTTTTAATCAAAATTTGCTAATTAACATGGAATGGATTCATTATTTTTAAATGAATTAGTAAGTAGTTTCTTAATTTCAATTTTAATTTCTAATATAGTACACATTGATAAATATAACCTACATAAAGAAATGATTTGGGGGATCTTCAATAATTTTTAGAAGTATAAAGCTATCCTGAGATCAAACAATTTGAAGCCTGCTGCTTTACAGAAGTAATCAAACTGGCCGTTAAATCAGCAGTCTGTATCTATGGGGTACCAAATTTAGCCTTACCTAAAGCAGGGGAAAAGTTAAAGCGGAAAGTTTGGTGATGTAGTGGTTAAGTGCTATGTCTGCTAACCAAAGGGCTGGCAGTTCAAATCTGGCAAGCACTCCTTGGAAACTCTAGGGGACAGTTGTACCCTGACCTATAGGGTCACCATGAGTTGGAATACACTCGACAGCAGTGGGTTTGCTTTTTTGGTTAAAGTGTCCTTTCTCTTTGAGTCCTAAGAAATAACTCTTACGAGTATTTGGGGTGCCTTGGTATAAGGCTTCCAAGTCACCCCGAAAAATTTATGCTAGTGAGTAAGGCTGGCCAGACCAGAAAAGACTTACCTGGGAGGGTGATATGAACTGGCCACGTGACAGATGTTTTGGCCGGTATACCATGCAGGACTGGCCAATAAAAGCCCTGAACACAGGCTCAGAGAGCTTCCTGTCCACCTGGGCATTGTCGACTGGGGGCCCTTGCAGGCCTTGCCAATACATCTCTTCCTTATGACTACCCTGATCTATATCTTTTGCTATAATAAAGCTATAATCCTAAGTATTCTCCATAAATTCTGTGATTCCAGCAAATGACTGAATCCAAAGGAGAGGTGGGGAGACAGATGTGAAAGTGAGGGTGTCATGTGGACTCCCAAACTTGCAGCTGGCATCTGACATTTGGTAGTCTAAAGGACAGTGTCCTTTCAGCCTCTGAGATCTGCCCCAGCTCCAGATGATCAGAACAGGTGTTCTGCTGGGGTGGCTGGTGTGAGAACTGACAGAACTGTGGGAAGACGGGACTCATCAATCTCCACAGTTTGGGGACTGCTGTCTCAGTGATTTTTATCCACAAAGCTGTCCACTAAGTATCCAAAGGACATTATCATTTTTGCCTACCTGCCCAGTCTGATAATGCCTGGCAAACTGGTTAACCACTCGATAATCATTTGCAAAGTACTCCATCAGAATGGAAGGAACCTCAGCGAAGTCAGTAGGGCATCTGGTCCCTAAAATAGAGAAAGAAGAAAACAGGTGACACAAATCAAATCAACTTAGCTTTCTTTTTATTCACCCTTTAAAACTTCTGTTTATACTGCTGATGAACTATGATAAGCCTTAACTCATTAAATCAATATTTTACTTCTATACAATTATTGTACATATTTGCAGAAAAGTTTATTATAACCCTGTCTATTTTACTTTAAATCAAAGTAAAACAAAATATTTGTACAGCTGGATAAAACACCTTATAAAGCAATGGCTCACACCCTCTACAAATAAACCTGTCTCTGGCTTCCTGGCTGTACATGCAGCACAAATTAAAACCTTTTTACAATTAACAGAACATTTGCACTTAACTCAGTGAATTCCAATACTAAATGCTCTTACCCTTCTTTTGTTTTACAAGTACTTAATTTTATCCATTTACTGCTTTTTTAACAGTCTTCAAAGCAGAAAAGCAATTATTTTAAAGACTACTTCAAGCAACAAATCTTGTTAGTAGTTTTGTTATATTTTATGATACCACTCAGCCCACCTACAGACTTTTCCAATATCTTCTCCTCTCTGAGGTACTATGTGTGTAAAGCTAATTAATAAATACTGAATGTCAACATTTACTGGGTGGTCTAATGCTAGCTATATATCATAGTAAGCTTAAAACTTAGACAAGACAGCTAAGAGAAAAGTCTATTATCACCTCGGACACAAAATAACAAAGCAGAACTACAATTTTATGATGGAAACAATATTTTATCATACTTTTTTTTTTACATGCTTTATTACGTTTTCTAACTGTAGATGAGAGGCAACAGTATGTAAAAGACAGAACACTGAACTTGTCATCAAAATACCTCTGTTTGAGTTTCTTTAATCATGCACACAAAGTTATCAGCTTCTACTATAAAACTGAAAACCCCGGTGCCATAGTGGTTAACTGCTACAGCTGCTAAGCAAAAGGCTGGCAGTTCAAATCTGCTGGGTGCTCCCTGGAAACTGTGGGGGCAGTTCTACTGTGTCCTACAGGGTTGCTATGAGTTAGCATCAACTCAAGAGCAGTGGGTTTGGTATTTTTAATAATAGAATCAGGCTACACCTTTTATGGTTTCCTCATAGGTTGTGGGAGGTCACATGAAATAAACAGATATGAATAAACTCATAAAACTGTAGTGCTCTCTCTATATACATATGTACATTATCTTCACTGAATTATGGTATTCTTTCTCCCTGAATAATAAGCATGCTTGAAAAAGCAGGCACTATTATGCTCATGTAATAGCTGAGGGGAATAATAAAACTTAGAATATTTTCCTTGTACTCTCCTTTATTATACTGCGCACTGACAACTCTATTCCTTTATTTATTATTATTGCTTTTTAAGTCTGTATTTTTGTTTTAAAAAAATTTATTGAGGAGTCAGTCACCAGTACTGGGTTTAGCAATGTAAACCCAGCAATGAACAACATGCATTTCAGGTTCTTAAGAAACGCCATGCTTAGCCCAGAAAAAGGAAAAACTCTGTGATAGTCAGCAATAAAGCTAGGCAACACTTAACACACAGTGCAGTGAGGTGTACACAAACCACAGAAGGAACACAGGGGAAGGAGTGGTTAATTAGTCATAGCCCCCACTTAGAAGAAGCTTACTTAGCAAATGACAAGTCCAATCTCAAGTTTAATTACTCATAGCTTTAATCTGGAAAAGACGATCAAAACTAAGAGGTCTTAGAAGAGATTCTAAAAGCACTATACTCAACAAACCTTAAAGAGAAAAGTGAATTACAATTTAAGTGCCATCTGATCCCTCTTTAATGGAACCACATCTGTTGCATTTATTCCAAAGGAAGGAGAACAGAAAATCCTAAATGTATTTATTCCATACATTTTTAAAAGTATCAGTTTCATTACATTATGAATTCTCCATGGTTCACAGGCTACGAATGGAACGGCTTTTTATTTGAGTCATTCAAGACCTGGTACTGTAAGAGTCCTAATAAACAATTTCTCTACCCTAACTTCTGGGACACCATCACTGTAAATGAATCAGCCAAAAAATTAATATTTCTACTCATTTCAACCAATAAATGTGCCAACAACAGCTTGAATTTTGCTATTTCCTAAATAACTATACTTAGACTGAGGAAAGTACAGACACAGAAAGGTGACAGGCTTAAGTGAATGAGACCAGGAAGCCTGCCTTCACTCACTGAAATTTTCCAGCATGCAGCTTTCATCAACCTCTGCCAAAGCTAGGGGTAAGGAGGACATGGAGGTATGGGGAACCTAAGAGAGCATCTAACATCCAATTCTTCCCAAACAGCCTTCACATAGGGCAGAGTGATGGTACGTCAAATGCTGGGCCAGGGCATGAGAGCCGAGAGGGACCTCTCATAGTTGGGAAAGCCAGAGGTTAAACTGGAAAGCTGATGGAACACTTTACGACTAGTAGTTGGGCAACAGAACAGAAAGATTTTGAGTCCCCCTCAGTGCCCCACACAGTGCTCTGATTCCCAAACCCTGCTGAAGAGACAGCCCTCATCCTATTACCAAATACTGTGAAGCCAGTGATTAACTGTAACTAACTCAAACTGCAGCCTAGCCCAATCCAGGGAGTTAAAGAGGTTTAATTTCGCAGAGAAGCGAACATGTCCTTTTCTATGATTAAGTATTATTTACTTTAAGTTTTAGTGTTTTCTATCACAAGACACAAGAAAAAGCAGAAAAACAAGATTTATAATCAAGAGAAAAAAAGTCAAAAAAGCAGGTTTAAAGTTGGCCCAGCTGTTAAGACTAAGTAGAGATTTGAAGGAAAAAAGGAAAACTATGTTAAAGGATTTAGTGAGGAAGGTGACCAAAATGAAGATAGTAAATTTCTGCAAAGATATAGAAACTATATAACAAAACTTCCATAATTGAATATAATAGTGTTAAAAGAAAAATTCACAGACACGCATACCTATGTTCACTGTAGCATTATTCACAACAATAAAAAGATAAAACCAACCTAAATGCCCGTCAGTGGTTGAATGGATAAAATAATGTGCTACATACATACAACTGAATACCATGCAGCCATAAAGAAAAATTATAACCTCCTCAAAACATCTTAGAATACAGATGAATCTGGAGGACATTACGCTGAGTAAGGCAGGTCAATCACAAAAGGACAAGTGCTATATGATCACACTTTTATGACATGACAAAAAGAGATCAGTGTTCAATGGTGGTTACAGTCAGTAGGAGGGGAACTGCCAAGACAGCAGACACTTGCTATTTGCGGTTATGGGAAAGGCAGTATTGAACGTGGGTGAAGGGCATATAAAGGCAAATGACACCCCTAAAATGTACACAAGAGAAAAGGGCATAATAAATAGAATTTCGCAACAACACATACAACCAAAAAAACACATCTGGATACACAAACATGTATACAGACATATGTATGTATGAGTGTGAATACGTGGGTACCAGTGTGTCCAAAGATTTAAGTTATCTATAGGAACATGTACATACAGGTATATGTGTGCCTGCAAGTATATCCATATTTATAACAAAACATATGAGACACAGTTATGAATATTTTTTAGATATAACCAGACATCACATGAGATTACTTTTCTGGGTCTGAAAGCTCAGAACCACAGTCTCATGGGCACCTGGGTCAATCACCACTCTACAGGTCATAAATCACGTGTTCTACATTCCAGTGTAGCAAGGAATGTCTGATGTCTTGAGAGCCTATGCGCAGCCATCTACGCTACAGCTGATGCTCTCCACTTGTCCAGAAAAAAAGGCAATCAAAGACTAAAAGAAAGTAGTCCATAGGACTAGCAGTCTACACCAACCACTGTCTCATGTTACCCTAAGCCCAGAAGAAGTGGATGCTTCCTGTTACCACTACTGACTGTTTGGATGAGGGCCACAAAAGACAGATCCTGATAGATGAGGAGAAAAGTGGGGGATGAAAAGAGACTACAGGACTCACTAAGATTATGAACCAGAGATGCTCTTTATACTTAGAGGAATAGTATTCCTTAAGTTCTTTATCTCTTTGACACTCTGGGTTCCAGAGACCTGGATGTAAACATAAAGGTGTATCCTTTTGTTATGTTTGTTAAATACTAGACACATATATCCATCAAAACTCATTAAACTGTATACTTAAAATCTATTTCATTGTATTTTACTGAGACATTTTTAAAAAATCTTATTTCATAATTTTGATCTTCCTTTCTTAATATGTTCTTATACTTATAGTAGTAATTCCACTTAAAATGTAAGTGCTAGGCAGCCCTGATAATAACACTGAGATTCAGAGAGGAGCCGCCCAGTAACCACTTAAGTCACAAGCCCAAAGGAAACTGAAATCCAGGCCTTTGAACTTCTCATCCATGCTTTATCCACCATCACTGAGAATACAAATTGCAGGTCCAATGCTACTATGTGTAGGAATCGACTTAATGGCACATGACCACCACAGCAGGCTGAATTTACCCCACCAGTGTGTTTTGTTTGGCCTACACACTTTACTACCAGTCTCTCCCTTGCAGTCCCCCTACCCCAATGGCCATGCCACCTTACTCAAGAGAAGTCGTCCCTGTAAAATTCGGAGGTAATAATCTTGCACTGTATCACGATGCTTCTTATGAACCGACACATAAAAAAACTAGAGTAAGAAAAGCTATTCTCTCAAATTTATGCCCCACCTGACTCGACAGCACTAGGTTTTTTTTTATTAGCTAACCAAATCATATTAATGATACTATAGTTAATAAGGCTATACTCAAATTTATATATTAGTAGAAACATGAGCAGAAAAAATTACTGCATTTTTTTAATACATAGCACTATTTTTTAAATCAATATTCCAGTTACAAATTATAGGTTCACTTATTCACTCACTATTTCTGTGCAAGGTACCGTGATGCTTATTTAGTCATACACACACACCACCACACACTTAAATTCCATACTGTAGTTGCTGAGTGCTGTCATGTCAACTGCAACTCACAGCAGCCCCATATGACACAGCAGAACTGCCCGGGGATTCCTAGGCTATAATCGTTACGGAAGCAGGTCACCAAGCTTTTCTCCTGTGGAGCCAATGGGAAGGTTTCAGTTGCCACCATCTGTTTAGCAGCAAGCACTTATGCTTGATAAAGTAAGAGGTCAGTGAAACCAAGGAAGACCCTCAACCAGATGGATACTGTGGTTGCAACAATGGACTTAAGCACAAAAACCACTGTGGGCATGGTGCAGGGCCAGGCAGTGTTTCCTTCTGTTGTGGACAGGGTCACTGAGTCAGAAATGGCTTGACGGCACCTAACAACACAATAAAGTACTTCCCCAATGCCTGACGAGGGGTCCTTAAATTCCACATAAAACACTATAAAATATAAAATGGTACAAACTCAAAGACAAACAAGAATACTAGGTGGGAAATGTCAGCAAGAAAGGAAACAAGTGTAAGGGAATCAGGCTGCATAATAATGGGAGTGATAATATGAGGAAATCTGAGATAACTGATCACAGGGCAGTAGTATAAATAATCAGGTAATCCAAATAAAAGTCTTTTTTCCTATTCAGAATAAAATGCTTTTAAAGGACCATACTAAATGACTCACCAGTGACGTGCTGATAACGAGTGCGTCCCAGCATAGAATGCATGGCATGCCCCATTTCATGGAAAAGGTTTTCCATCATCCCAGGAGTCAGTAAGGTTGCTGAGCTCCTTGACAACTGGGGAAGATTCAGCATGAGAACTACGACTGGCAGCTGATAGTCTCCATTCTCCTTTAATCTGCCTCCACGGATTGTAAAATGGCAATCCTTGAGTGACCAGAAAACAGAAAGGAGAAGAAAAGCATTAGGTAATCTATTTTTAATGAATATCCAACTATATCAAGAGGCATGTGTTCAATTTCTAACTTAATTCTATTTTCTATTTATTTTAGTTATAGACATTTTTTTCCTATCACCTTTTATACTGCTAAAATTTAAATTTTTTAAATGCCATTAATGTTGTGTTCTGCTGACGTTAACTGTACTGGGCTAATGGCTGTGCTGGAAATGCGGTCATCAGAGAGCTCAGATCTATGCCCTCAAACAGGTCACAATTAAGTAGGAAGGGACAGACTGTTACTGAGGGGAGGGACACTGCCGTTCTTTGCATGAGACAACAAACTAGGAGGTACTTCTGCATGCTTACTGTCTTTGTCACTTTGCAGTGACGGGCTCTAAAGCATCACGAAGCAAGACATCTGGGTAACTTGCTATGCAGTAAGCAGCACAGAGAGCCTGGCATACATTACATCACTAATTCTCCACAACATCCCTAGGAGGCCTATTACCTTGGTTTTCAGACGAGAAGACTTAGAAATGTTGAGCAGCATGTTCATGGTCAACAGCTAAGACTGCTGTGTCTCAGACTAAACCCTGGTGGGTGACAATAAGCCAGAACTCCCAGTCACTGAAGTATACTCTGTCCATCAACTCAGGCAGAGAGAGAAGAGGGTGGCACTTCTAGGTTAGATGGCCTACATTTCCGGTCTTCCCTTTAACAGTAACTAGTCACACCATCTTGATAAGTTTGCCTCTATGAGCCTTAACTCTAGAATATTACCTTGCAAAACTCAGAGTGTTTGTGAAGATATACAAAGGTAAAGTCTGCTAATATGCTTTTGAAAATTGTAACTCATTCCAGTATAAGCTCAAATGAAAAAATCCATTGTCATCAATTCCAACTCACAGTGACCCTGTGTGACAGAGTAGGACTGCCTTACAGGGTTTCTTTCTTTACAAAAACACACTGCTACCTCTTTCTCCCAAAGAGTAGCCAGTGAGTTCAAACCACTGACCTTTTGGTTAGCAGATAAGGGCACTAAACCACTGCATCACCAAGTCTCCTCATTCCAATACAAGGTACCATTATTTGTGTTATAATTTATAACCTTAGCTCTTAACGCTTTCCGTCTGGTTGCCCAAAACCAATGGCTGAAGCCGACCAACTCGTCTAGTGTGTAGCTGACACAAGGGAATGTTACTTCTTCCATGTAAGGAGACCACCGAGAGCTGATAAGATTTTTACACAGAGTCACTTCTACAATTTTAAACTAGGTTTTTTGTCAAGAATGGGAATAGTTAAGAGCTGGAGTTCAAGTGAGAATGTGTGGGTTCTAAATCCAAGCACTTCTAGCTGTGTGACTCTGGGTAAATAGCTTATCCTTCCTGTGCCTCAGTTTTCTCACAATCATAGTAACTAAATTGAAAGATACAATGTGTATCAAATACTCACTGTACTGCCTGGCACATAAAACAGCTATATAATGTTGGCTATCACGATTACGGGAAACCCTGGTTGCGCAGTGGTTAAGTGCTATGGCTGCTAACTAAAAGATTGGCAGCTCAAATCTGCCAGGCGCTCCTTGGAAACTTCATGGGGCAATTCTACTCCATCTACAGGGTCAGGGTCACTATGAGTCAGAACTGACTCAAGAGCAGTGGGTATCATGATTATGATGGCTTAAATAAAAGTAACAGATACAGGTTCATGTAATTATTTTCATAAACTTTTTAAAAATTATAATCAATACCTCTTCAACATGATGGTACTACAAAAATGAAATATAAAGTTCACATAAATTCAAATTAGTTTTTGATCAGTTTCAGAGAGAATGGTTTATAAGTATAAAATCACCTGATGTGGTTTGTCTGCTCGCTGAAAAAAATCACAGTAAATGTATCCCAACAATCCTTCAGCTTCATGAACCACAGCCTATAGGGGAGAGAAAAAAATTAAATTTAGTGGTAGACAAGGTCATCAGAAACTCTGAAATGGGTATTAAAAGCATCAAGGATACAAAAAAATCAGACAGGAACCCAGAGCCACATGGATAGTCACTATATTACTTTCTACAATCCATACTGTCTCCAACAGATTTGCTTCCCCCAACCCACGTTCTCGTTTGCGCCACCTCTCCAAAGATTTTGATTTGGGAATGCCATGTCCATGATATGAAATTCTCACTAGGATCCTTTGTCCTGACTGCCAAACTTCTATAATACCTCAAACAGACACAGATCTTTACAAACTATTCACAGATGACTCCACAGGAGTTAAGACTAAGTACTGGCTAAAGAATTTTAGTGGTGAAATTCTTTTCCCTTCAAACCTAAGAATGCCCACAGGAATGAAAACTCTTTGATTCAGAAACAACAAAAAGGAGCTTCCAGCCTGAGGCAAAAAGGACAATATCATTGTTTACGCCCAGCTCAAGGATACCTGTTGCCATCAAGTAAATTCTAACTCATAGCAACCCGTTAGGACAGAGAACTGCCCCATGGGATTTTCCAAGGCTGCAAATCTTTATGGAAGCTGACTGCCGCATCTTTTTCCTTCGCAGCAGCTGGTAGGTATGAACTGTTGGCTTTTTGGTTAGCAGCCAAGGGCTTTAACCATTATGTCAGCAGGGCTCCTTGTCTCAAAAATAGAGCTTATTACAGAGATGCAGCTTATGGGAGAGCATGACACCACTGTCTTCATCTTCCCTCCTTTGTCTTTTCAAAAGTTAGTGATGCTGCCAGACTGAGTTCCAATTTTTTTCCTTTAAAATTTCCTGCAGGAATATATTCATTCATTTAACAAACATTAATCAAGTCCCTGTCTACTCGGTGCCAGAAATTGATCCAGGCACCTGGGATGCAGCGGTGAGCGAAACGGACAAATAATCACAGCCCCGCTGGCGCTTCCATCTGCAGGGTTAAATTGTTCATCATTTAGATCTGTCCTTTCCTTCTTCTGTTACTTGTTCTTCTTTTTATTACATTTCTTCATTAGATGAATACCTACCATGTTTTGAGTAACTAGTACAAAAATGATGTTTACATAATATACAGAGATGAAATTACCACCCATTCTAATTCTCTTTTCAATTCCACTACCACTCCTAGTCTATGCCCATAAAATACAGCCAAGATACAACATTGTAGCTTTGTATCTTGAAACGTAATTTAACAAAAAGAAAGAGAGAACAGCACAGTACGTTAAGCACATAAGCAAAAAAAGAAGACAACTACCACAATCTAAACACATGGGTCAGTCCATCCTCAACACCTTTACCAAGACAGAAATAAAAGAAACTGTACCTCAAATTAAATGGTCCTTAACAAGAGAGGTAAGTTCTAGACTTTGTTACTAACAAAGAAGTTGAATAAATTAGAATACAGGACACAAATTAATACTTGGCGAAAAATGAGCCCTTACAGCATACAATGGAGGTTAGAAAGAAAGGAAGGAGACCAATGTAGTGGGTTACAGATTATTTCAAAAGGGACACTTAACCATGAAAGGATATAAAAAATAATGACAAATTTTCCTTCATGAACACATGTAGATGTATGTGAAGATTCAACCTTCTATCAGGTTGCTAAAAAAATTTTTTTGAAAGAACTCTACCGTTACATGTTTAGATTAATTTTGGGCACCAAGCAATTTTAAAGGAAAATGTTTCTTTATACAGTAACCTAACTCAGAAGGGGCAAGCTGGATTTCTCATGAAACAGAAATAAGATGGAATGTTCTCCTCATGAGGACAAAGCTAAGCTAAAACTGGAGATGCTGCTAACTGAACCACCAGTCTGAAAGGTTAACCTAACGAAGCTTCACACCAACTGGGAGGCTTACCAGTTTCCTGACATTCTCACACCACACCTCTCCTTTTGCAGGCTGTTCTGCATATAACGAAATCCCAAACAGCTGGTTAAATAAAATATTCAGACCCTCCATGCAAGCTCCAAGGGAGAAAAATGGGCAATATACACTGGGCTCAATATTATACCTAAGAAAAAGAAAAGAAGTTCAAAAGCATTTTTATTTACTTCATTTCTTAATTTGTCATTTAATATTTAGGATCACAGTAGCTAAAGAAAGCATTCAAAACATGAAAGTGTACCTCTATCATTTGAGGGGTTTTCTGACTCAGCCTTCTTCAGAAGAAAGGTGACCTAATTATCACAATTACTTACAGTAATACTGGCAATTAAGGCAGACATATTACTCCTTCATGGCTCAATTAAACAGTTTATCTTAATTAACCACAGCATATACATTCCTCACACATATTACATACAAAATCTGACCAGTTCTAGACATGGCCTAGAGCTGAATTCCTAAAGTCCACTCTTCAGGAAAAGATGACACTAGACTTTAAGGCATAAGGTGATACTGGTGAAGAGTGCGCTTCTTGGCTTGAGTATATACGTAAGGCTAACGGGGTAGCTCGTGTCCCGAACTCAGATGAGAGGGCAGAGCTGGGCAGGAGCTGGTTGAATTGATATGGGAAATATAGGATGCAAAGAAGAAGTGTGCAGCAGGGTGGGGAACGCAGTCAGAGTTACACAGCAGTGCATGCGCAAGTTTCTGAATGACAAATTGACTTAGATTGTAAATTATCACTTAAAGCACAATAAAGTATTTTAAAAAAGAGAAAGAAAGGAGTATTGTGGCTGGGTAGGGAGGCAGCACACAAGAAAGGAGTAGGTCGAGAAAACTTTAGGCAAAGCAACAGCTCAACAAAAGTACAATAACATGAAATAGCCTGGTATGCACGACACACTGCAGGAAGTTAAACATGACAGAGTTCATGACCCAGAAACAATGAAGAGAGTGGGGAGTCAGGATGAGCACACAGGGCCCAAAGAATAGGCACCTAGGGCATTAAGCTAAGAAATCAGAACTTTACATTGTAAGCCTATGGTCCCTAAACTATTTGGTCAGCAGTCCTATCAATAAAATAATATTTATGCATACAACCTTAAGTAAGTTTATTTATATATTTATAAATTACATGCACGCGCTACTGTTGTATTTTGTTATGAAACATTAGAGGGAAACTTAGAAAGGCTGAGATAAAGAAAACAAGCACTAACAGAAGTCCCGATATTTTATTTCTGTACCTCTGTAAGGATGGCATTATAGAGACAGATCACTTTGGAGAACACTGGCATAGGCAATAGAGAACCCAGCTGATGTTTCTAGAAGACTGCACAGTTGACAGGATGGTCAATGGAATGCAGAAGAGGTCGAGGAGTGTAACACTCTAGGCAACAAACTCACAGGAGTTTGAATGAAGGCAGCAGCCATAGGGCCAATAGTGAGGAGGTAGATTTAAATTTTTTCTTCAGGATGTTAAACTTTCAGGACTGAAGAGTGATTAGACTGGAGATGAGTGAGAAAGAACAGTCTAGGATTCCCAGTGTGGCCAAACAGGCATATGACAGAGTCAGCTGATCAGAGCAATCAACATCAAAAAACGAAGAGGGTGACTCAGGTACATTTGTGGGAGAAGAAAGAAGGATGCACAGAAAACAAATTCCACTTTGGAGATGCTGACTTTGAAGTGTCTATGAGACAGGAGGTGTGAGGATGTTAGGATTTTGGAAACATCCTGCTTCATGTGTTAGTTAAGACCACAGAAGGGGATGCAGACAGTCAGGAAGTGGATTTACAAAGGGTCACAAAGAGATCCTTGAAACTCTACAGTAAGGTGTGAAAAGAAGACTGAGAAGAACGGTTAGAGCTATTAGACAACAAAAGAGAGGGAAGTAATGAAAGCATAGAGAAAAAAGACCAAACAGGATGCAGCCAAGAAAGCCAAATGCTACTGTGCCTATCTAGCTAAGACCACCAGGACGATCCTGGGAAGCAGATGGGGAATGAGAACCAGGAACCAAGATGCTCCAGGGAAGTGAGTCACTTCTGAGAGTTCAGAGGAATTGGCTGGATCTGGAAGCACAGACAAGCTGGAAGAGCCAGGTTCAAGAAGGGGATTCTGAGTGGCACATGCAAACTTGAACTTAGGACTTATATAAGAAAAGGGGACTCGCCGTGGCATCACAACATTCACCCACATGAAGAATCATGACCCATGTGTAGCTTTTCACTGTGCCCACTCTGCCCTTGTGAGCCCAGTCCTAATGGGACTATGGGTAAGAAATGCCTTCTTATTACATGAGGGAGAGTTTTACCTGTTAGATGAAACAGATTCTTGAAATGTATGGTACAGGAAAAAGAGTTTCTACATCTGAATACATCAAAATGTATTTAACAGGAATAGCAGGTTAGAAATAGAATGCTTAAGTTTGAAATTAGACTCCACTGCTAACTGTGCAATCATGAATAATTTTCTATACTGTTTCAGTTTCATCAATTGAAAAAACAAGGATAATAAGCATGCCTGTCTTATTTGGTTGATACACGCTTTTTCTTAGAAAAGAGTACACGAGAGGAAGTAGAGCCAACATGGTACTATAAACAGAAACACCGTGCTGTCCCACTTCAGCTAAAACCTAAAAAATTAAGTAAAACAGATACAAATGCCCAGGCCTGGAAGCCTAAACAACAAGTGAAGGGATAAGAAACTTGACCCACCATCAGATGGAAGAAAAACTGACAGACAACAGAGAACGAGGAGAACTACAGTATGGCGGTCTCCCACCAGCTAACTCCACGTGGACTCATCATCTAGAACTACAGCCACCAAAGAATGCCAGCAGACAGTGTGAGAAGGCAGTCTAACAGAGCTTCCACCAGGAGACACGGCACCTGCTCTGTACATCACATTCTCTCTCTTCCCTCCTGCTTATTTTCACCTTATACCAGGGACCACACCCTCGAGTGGCACCAGCATGCACTCCCAAGCCCTGCCCTATGCTGCCCCCAGACTTGCCACACTGACCTCAGTTCATGCCCGAAATTACCCATTTCTGCCCACCATCCCTGCTCCAAGGGCTTGCATTGCTGCACCATTGTTAAGGGACGAGCCTCACCTACCTGGACAAAGGGGTGAGAACTACTGTGCTCACAGACAAGCAAGCCATAAAACATGCCCAGCCCACCCACCAAGACCTAACCAAAAAAAAAAAAAAAAAAAAAATTTCTTAAGTATGAAACAAACAAGTCTATAGGCATTAAAGGAAATAATTCCTGAACGTCTCAGAGATAGCAGACAACATCAAAACATACACAAAAAAAGAACAGGATGGTTCCAGTCAACAACCAAAATAAAACACCAGATGATCTTCAGGTAAAAGAAAAATCACTGAAACTCTGATAGAAAATCCAAAAGCCTAATATTCAGGGCTCTCAAGGAAATTAGGAAAGAGACAAAGGAAAATATAGAGAAAACTAAGGGAAAAAATAGACAAAATCATGGAAAACACAGACAAGCAATGGAAACAGAAAAATAAAACAGGAACAAAATATCAAAATAAATAAGCAAACAGAAATCATACAAAAACAGCAATTAGAAATCTAAATATAACCAGCAAGATTTCAGAAATCAATAAGGCAACAGAAGATTTTAAGAGCAAATTTGAAACAGTGAACTTGAATTTGAATCACCAAAATTGAACACAAGTCCCTGGATACTAATTTGTTTGAGGAAAATTCAGAGGAAAGAACAAAGGAAATCTGAGACTCATGCAGGACACAATCACGAACAAATCCATGCATGTGATTGGAATTAACTCAGTAATAGGGGAATATGATGGAAAACACAGAGATCACTAAAGATTTGTTGACAGAAAACTTCTCTACTATCACAAAAGGTGAAAAGCTAACCCATCCAAGAAGCTCAATGAATCCTACATAGGGTAGACCCCAAAAGAAAGACACCAAGATATATCACAGTCATTCTCAATAAAACCAAAGACAAAGAAAGGAAGAATTCTGGGAGCAGCACAAAAAAAAAAAAAGTCACAAAGGGGAAACAGTAAGACTAAGCTCTGAACAGCTGGCAGAAAACCATGCAGCCAAAGCAGCTATGGAATGACAGATGTAGAACACTGAAAGAAAAACACTGTCAACCAAGAATAATACAACTTGCAAAACTCTCATTCAAACATGACATCAAAATCAGGACATTTCCAGGTAAGCAAAAATTAAGAGTATATGTAAAACATCAAACCAAACATACAAGAATTATTAAAGGGAATCATTCAGATTCAGAACCAACATCATCAGACAATAAACTGAATTTATGACACTGGATAGCATCAGCCAGATACCGATCCAGGTAATAAACTCTCAAGGATAAAACAAAACTAAAAACTTTAAACAGGGAACCACAGATATCAATCTGCAACTGACAACAAAGTCAGAACAATAAAAGAAGGAATAAACAGTGTACGTACAGAACTTCAAATGGAAAGGACGTCAAGGTGATACCAAGTAATAAAAGACTGGTTTCAAGTTATAAGCAGGAAAAAATTTCAAGGTAACCACAAAGAAAGTTAACACACATACTCACTAAAATAAAGAAGAAAAACAGTCTCAGTAAACATAAAATCTACAAAAATGAAACACATGAAAAGAAAATCCATAAACAAAAAGAATTCAACACAGGAGAGCAAGAAGAACAAAGAAAATGTCAGCACTTCAAAAAAAAAAAAAAAAAAAAACAAAAGCGGTACTACTAAATAACAGCAATAAATTCACATCTATCAAGAATTATGCATAAACAGATTAAATGCAGTCATAAAGACACAGAGTGACAGAACAGATAATAAAAACAGAGGATCATCAATATGTTGACACACCTTAGAAACAAAGACATACGTATATTAAATATCTAAGGACAAAAAAAATATATCAAACAAAGAACAAGCAAAAAACAAGAGTAGCAACATTAATTTCAGATAAAAGAAACATTAAGGTGAACCCACTATAAAAGAAAAGACATTATATGACTAAAAGGACAACTCATGGTGACAACAACAATAAATATATAATAAATAATTATAAGTATCAATGAACTCAGTGACAAGGCTCCAAAATACATACAACAACACTAACAGCACTGAAAAGAGATTGATAGTTCCAAAATAACAAAAAGAAATTTCAACACACTGTTCTTGAGAAAGCACAGAACACTGAGAAAGAAATCAAAAAAGATACAAAGGTTGCAAAGGCCCTAATCTACCAACTTGTCCTCATAAAAACTGAAAAAAAAAAAAAAAAAAAACACTGCCCTTCAGTCAATTCTGAATTAGCAACCCTAATTCTGAATTAGCAACCCACAGAACACAGCAGAACTGCCCCAAAGAGTTTCCCAGGAGCAAAACTGAGAACACAGATGTAAATCTATTTACATCCTGTCACCTGAATTTTGACAAAGATACAAAGTCCATTAAATGGAGAAAAGACAGTCTTTTTTTTAAGAAACAGTGCTGGCAAAATCAGACATCCATCTGTAAAAAAAGAAAACGGACCCATATCTCACACCATATGAGGTCCAAAACTTAAGTCCACAAATTTAATTGTTCTAAGTGCTACGTACATCACTGCTGAGTATCACCACAGTCACCTTCAAAGTTCTCCCCTTGGGAAGGTTATGCACCAATGCCAGTGACTAGTCCACCCTTCAAAGCAATTTTGGAACTCCTTCTGGAATGACCATTGTGCACAGTGGCACCATGGCAAGTTTGCAAACTTAACTGTATAGTTAGTTGTCTGTTAGAGAGTTTTTAGCCAGTAAACAAATAATTGTATTGGAACACCCTCCCTATTCACCTGATCTGGCCCCCAGTGACTTTTTTCTTTACCCACAGATAAAGGAAATACTGAAAGGAAGACATTTGGATGACATTCAGGATATCAAGGGTAATACATCAACAGCTCTAATGGCAGTCCAGAAAGCGAGTTCCAAAACTGCTCTGAAGGGTGGACTAGGCACTGGCATCAGTGTATAGCTTCCCAAGAGGAGTACTCTGAAGGTGACCATAGTGGTATTCAGCAATGAGGTATGCAGTACTGTTTCTAAAATAAGTTCGTGAAATTAATTGGCAGACCTCATATACGAAAACTAAGTTAAAATGGATCAAAGACCTAAATATAAAACCAAAAACTATAAAGATCACGGAAGAAAAAAATACAGTCAACATCAGAGGCCTAATACCCATCATAAATAGGATACAAACCATAACTAATGATATACAAACATCAGAAGATAAGCTAGATAAATGGGAACGCCTAAAAATTAAAACACTTATCAAAAGATTTCACCAAAACAGTAAAATTTTTGACTATGTCATATCTGACAAAAGTCTAATCTCTTAAATCTACAGGAAAATTCAATATCTCTACAACCAAAAGACAAATAATCCAATTAAAAAATGGGCAAAGGATATGAACAGACACTTCACCGAAGAAGACATTCAGACAGCTAACAGATACACGAGGAAATGCTCGCTATCGCTAGCCATTAGAGAAATGCACATCAAAACTACAATGAGATGCCCTCTTATCCCAACACTACTGGCAGTAATCAAACAAGTGGAGAGGCTGCAGGAAGACTGGCCTTCTTATGCAGTGCTGGTAGGAATGCAAAATGGTAGAATCATTTTGGAAAATCATATGGCACATCCTTAAAAGGGTACAAACAAAAATACCATATGATCCAGCAAAACCACTTTTAAGAACATATCCCAGAAAAATAAGAGCCGTCACATGAACACACATATACACACCCAAGTTCATTGCAGCATTATTTGCAATAACAAAAAAAGATGGAATCAACCTAAATGTCCATCAATAGACAAATGGATAAACAAGCTAAGGTACATACTCACAATGGAATATCACAGCAATGATAAAGAACAATGATGAATCCTCAAAACATTTCAGGACTATGGTCTCAGGGAACATCTAGCTCAACTGGCATAAAGAAGTTTATAGTGTTTTGCATCCTACTTTGATGAGAAGCTTCTGGTATCTTAAAAGCTTGTGAGTAGCCATCTGAGATACCTCTACTAGTCCCACCCTGTCTGGACTAAGGAAAAAGGAAGGAAACCAAAGGCACAAAGGAAAGCTTACTCCAGAGAACTAACGGACAGCAACTATGAAAGCCTCCAGCAGACTGAACCCACTACAACAGGCAGTGCCTTGCTGTCGCCACTGATGGCTCTGACAAGGATCAAAACAGAGCCCCCAACAGACCTAGAGAACACTGTAGAACAACAGTCTAATTCACACACACAAAAAGCCCAGAGTTACTGGTCTGACAGGAAGCGAAGAAATCCCAAGAGAATGGCCCCTGGACACTCTTCTAATTCAGTGCTAAAGTCACTCCTGGGGTTCACCTTTCAGCCAAAGATTAGACAGGCCGATGAAACAAAAACAGACTCAATGGGCACACAAGCCCTGGGGCAGGATGAGATGTCAGGAGGAGACAACAAAGCTGGTAATGGAGAACCCAGGTCAAGAAGGAGAATGTTGGCATGTCTTGGGGTTGGCAACGAACATCACAAAACAATACGTGCATTAATTGTTTAATGAGAAATTAGTATGCCTTATAAACTTTCATCTAAAGCACAATAAAAAAAAATTTTGAAGAAAAATGCAAAACAAAACCAACAAGAACCAAAAAAAACATTCGTTAAAGTGTTCTTAAAAAAGAAAACCTATGGTACACACACAGTGGCACGCTACAGTGAGTGATGAAGAACAACGATGAATCTGTGAAACACCTCACAACGTGGATGAATCTGGAAGGCATTACACTACGTAAAATAAGTCAACTACAAATGGACAAACACTACATGAGGCCACTATTATAGAAACTCATGAATAGATTTATTCAAAGAAAGAAACAATCCTCAGTGGTTACAAGGGAGTGATAAGCTGGGGAGGGAAAAACTCAGACAGTAGACGAGTGGGAACTTTAGTAAAGGGCAGAACAAGTACATGGTGCTGGAGAAGTCACCACAACCGATGGCTGGGGATCATAGTCTCAAGGAACATTCAACTTAAGTGGCATCACATAGTTTATACAGAAACTGTTCTACATCTAATTGTGATTAAGTAATGTCTGTGGTATTAAAACTTACAAGCAGCCATCTAAGATCCTCCACTGGTCCCAACTGTCTGGAGCAAGGCAGAACAAAGAAAACTAAAGCTACCACAGCCCCCACCAGAGTCCAAAACAATTAAATGGTACCCAGCTACCACCACTGACTACTCTGACGGGCATCACAACACAGGGTCCTGGACAGAGTTGGAAAAAGACGTAGAACAAGATTCCAACCTATCAAAAAAAAAAAACAAATTTACTAGCCTGACAGAGACAGGAGAAACCCTAAAAGTACGGATCCTGGGCACCCTTTAACACAGTACTAAAGACATTCCTGAGGTTCACCCTTCAGCTAAAGGTTAGACAGGCCCATAAAACAAACAATAATATATGTAGTTCAACCAGGTACATGAGACCAAATGGACACACCAGCCCAGGTACAAAGATAAGAAGACAGGAGGGGATAGGTGTGGGCAACGTGACCACAGTTGGGGCTGTGGACAACATGGCCACAGTTAGGACAAGCATTATGGCCTCGGTGTGGGGCTTGTGAGCCCGTGAGCGAGTGAATGTAAACAGCCAAAAACGGCTGGGATGCATGACATCAGACCCTCGAAAACACTGCGTCTGGCCTACTGAATGTGACCCTGTACCACACCCAGGCCTATGTGCTTTCCTCCTCAAGAGGTGAATTCACCTGAAGAAGTGGCCTTTGTTCTGCTGTTTAGATAAGAAGGCACAAGTTTGCTTTGTGAGGGACTTCCCAAATCCTATTCAAATCAGTATCTGTTTTACTGCATGCATGTTCTGTTCACGAAATGAAAATGAGCTGCGTGATACCTAGAGAGAGTCGGGGCATCAGAGTTACCAGCTCTCCTCCTCACCACCAGTGTTTCCTGTGTGGCATTCTTCACGGGCACTGATCACCTGCAGGCAACACAGAGGAACTCACCAACAGGAAAAACAAATGAGTGGAAATGTGGAAGGTAAGGTCAAGAAGGCGCAAGTGCTGATATACCACAGGGTTGGCAATCAATGTCACAACACCGTATGTGTGTTTATCGTTTAATGACAAACTAATTTTCTCTGTAAACCTTCATCTAAAGCACCAAAAAGAAAAAGAAGATTAGTTGTAAAGCTCTAGAAAGCAAAATTCATTATCATTACGGCAAGAGAAGATTGAATATTGCAAATGAAGGGTCTTTCAATAAGGATGTGAAGCTATAGCAGCCACACCTATCAGGTTTTTTTAAATTAGTCTTGACAAATAGCCATGAAAAGTTACACAATTCTACAATACACAGAAATTATTAAAGTGTATTTCTGTGCGTTACATGAAATTTAAGATGTGCATAATTTGATGTTTGATCAAAAAATTTGAGACAACCAGGTCTGCTGCCAATCAGACACTGCCTGTATGTCAAGGAACCACACTGTCCAACGAAAACATTGCCACCTCATCAGAGTGTACATCAGAATCCATCCCAATCAGCATCTCCCTGGGCACAAGAAATGGACCTTTCATCAACCACAATTTGGTGGACTTTGCATTAGGACTTGAAGATTTACCCTTACAAAATTGTTTTAACTCAACAGCTGAAGTCTAAGGGTCATAGACTGTGCCATATATTTTCTGACTAGGCTTTAGGGCAACTGGCACTTTTGGCCGAAAAATTATCTTCAGTGACAAGGCCCATTTTGGGATGAATGGTTTTGTTAACAAACAAAACTGTCACATTTGGAGAGATGAGAATCCAATGGAGATTCAAGAGTGCTCACTTCATCCCCCAAAAGTTACTGTTCAGTGTGTACTCTGGTTCGGCAGAATCATTGGTCTTTATCGTTTCTAAGAAGAATGAGAAGAGGCTGTGACTGTCACTGGCAAAGGTATCAGGCTATGATAAACTGATTATTTGGGGCCCCATTTGGAAGGTGCTGCAGTGAACATTTACCCAAAGTTATTTTCCACACATAATGCCATCAAACGTACTTCAAGATAATAAAACAATTAAAACTGTATCGGTTGCACAACTTCTTTTATTCAAGTTCAAAGACAGGATACCCTTATTGAAAGACCCTTCTGCATGTCCGTTTTACCTAAATTTAATCTATAAAACTCTCCCAATCAAAGTCACAGTGATAACAATGACAGTGATGCTAGCAACTAATATTTGGTGAGCGTTCACCACAGCACTGTTCTAAGATCTTTAAGTGCACCTCAGTCAATACTGAAGACAAACCTATCAGGCAATGCTGTTGTCCTGTTTACCAGTAAGAAAACGGGAAGTATCTACAACAGTAACTTTCCCAAGATCACACCATTAATAAGTACAAAAGCCAGTTTTCTCTATAGTTGGACAATAAGGGCATAGAAGTCGGGAGAAAAAAATGATCCCGGAGAACTCAGGGCACAGTTTTATTTAGGTTGAGGTGCTAAAGTAGGTTTGCACAAATCTTTGTTACAAGTTCAAGCACAGAACGAAACACTATAGCTGTTTCATTCATTCTTGTTCACATTTTCCAGAATGATTTTATGTAGGGGGGTACAGCTGAGGACCAGATTTGAGGAACTGCAACCCCGAGTTCACGCCAAACTTTCCTTAATGGCGAAGAAGACAGAGACCTCCAATCTGGAGAAGAAACTACAAGAGAATTGCTGTGGAGACAAAACAGTGCAGAGCAGGAAGCTGAGGAAACAAAACGGCAAGCAACATCACACACTGAAGTTGAGGATGTAAAGGACTGAAAAAAACAGTACTGAATTTTATGACTGCCATATGGATGACAACTTGGAGAGGCTCATTTTGGTAGCTCGGCAGGGCTATACAGCAGACCACAAGGACTCAAGAGAGAAGGCATCCAGTACAGACTACTGGGGAGCCAAACTGGGCAGAAAAAACTGAGAGAAGCCTACAACTTTTCCAGGGGTCTTAGGAAAGGTTTATTTTTATGTTTCACGACAAGGATTATCACAGTACATTTGCAGTCAAAGAGGAAGAAGCTAAGAGAGAGGACGAGGCTTAAGATAAGAGAGGCTATCTGAGGCGGATTAGCCAATAAGCAGGTTAAGCACGGGCTTCCTTGTGCTTACTCAGTAATCAGTGGTGAAGGTTTCACATGAACTTCACGTTAAAGCTGGGGGGAAACCCATGTGAAACGGGGCACTACAGATTAGTTAAGTACGCACAAGTTAGTTGGTGTTTACTGGGTCATCTCCCCCCCGACCAAGGACCGTAAATTTGAAAAGAGCCTTTGATTGTGCAGGAAGGTGTTGTGAGGCTGGGGGAAAGGCAGGCACCAACCGCACCTAAGAGCAGAGTCATTAGAAGAAAGTCAAATTGTTCACTACAGATTAGTAAATAAGCCTGTGATTACCTTTCTTATTGAATAATCCACCCCTGACGCTATCATCAGAATAATTCATGAAGCAATGGTTTGAGATGTTATCATTCTACACTTGCATGTGCTTTACAATTTGCAAAGGCGCTTTCACATCAAGAACCTCCCATAATTCCTACATAACTCTCTAAGAAGAGTGGAGCAAGAATTATTACCTAATATTACTGCTGAGGAAACCGAAGCTCAAAGAGGCTATGACAGCCCAAGGCAGTCTGCGATAGGAGAAAGAGCCCAGAGTTTGAAGCTAAAAATCCTACCCCTCTTTCACACTGCTTCTGTGCTTTCAGCAAGTTAGCTGGCTCTTCTGAGTCTCAACTGAAACATCGGGAAAACTGGAGTAATGCTTTCCAGGCTCCCCTGAGGATTACAGAAATTCTTGCAAAGAACTTGGCATGATATTTAGTAAGCTAAATAGCAGGCGCCCCACAAATTACAGCCATTGTCATTACTATTAAGGAGCCCCGGTTGCTCAATGGTTAGTCACTTGGCGAAAGACCTGCCGTTCAACTCCACCAGCTGCTCTGCGGAAGGGAGACGTGGTGGTCGGCTTCGGTGAAGTGTATAACCCTGGAAACCCTCTGCAGGCAGTTCTGCTCTGACCTGTAAGATCCCCATGAGTGGGAACAGCAATGCTGTTTTCTTTTCAATTCTTACTATTGTTAGAAAGTGACATAGCCAAGACTAAACCTAGTGTTTTAGTCCCACCCCATTTCTTTTCAAATCCTCAGAGTTGCTATTACTTTTAAAGAGAAAACACAATACTGTCAAGAGGCTTGAGTGAATGCAATAAGCAGGCATTAACCACTGCCTGATAAGAGCCCTATGGCGCAACAGTTAAGTGCTCATCTGCTAGCCAAAAGGTAGGTATTTTGAATCCACCAGGCACTCCCTGGAAACCCTACAGGGTAGTTCTATTCTGTCCTATACAGTCGCTACGAATCAGAATCAATTTGACAGCAACGGGTTTGATTTTTCTTGTAACTCCTTGACGCTGGCAAGAGAAAGACCCTGCAATCTCCGGAGGAATCAATCAAAGTGACAGGGGATAACCAGGTATACCAAGTGCTCCCAGGACAAAGACCACGTGCAGGTAATTCCACCGTCAGAAAGGACAGGATAGAAGATGAAGGTCAGGAGAAACCACAGAGGAGAGGTGGCACTCGAGGAGGACCCTGGAAGGTTTTCCTGGTGGTACGGGAAGGGCATTCCAAGTGGAAGAAGGAACACCAGCAAAACCTCAAAGGAATGAAGGAGACCAGGGCATACAAGCTCGATCATGCAGCAACGGTCTTATACCTCACTCAGCGACCTCAAACACCAGGCACAAGATTACCTACACCTGCGTGCCCTCCACACCCTCCCTGACTCGCATGAAGTGCAAATTAATCCCTTCCTGAAGAAAAGCCAGAATGGGGAAAGGTCCAGGGAGAGTGGAAGAGAGCCAGAGTGTCAGAGCCTATTTCCAGCAGCTACATCCCAGGTCTAAGGAATCCTGCGGAGCAGGCCCTGATGACTCGCAGTAAGGAGGCAGCTGCCCTGACCCTCCTGGCTCCCTGGCTTTGATACTCCCAGCTTGAACCTTCCACGCACTGGCAAGCAGTGTGTGGGATGTCTCACTGGGCACAGTTCACTGACTCACATTACTTAGATGCCCTCAAGGGTGCAGTGCCAACAGCCACCCCAGACTCACTCAGAATCCCACTGTACCCTGCTTCGGCAGGCCTCAAGTACAGAGACTATCTCTGCACATTTGGTGCTCCCAGCTCAAAGACAGACCTGCAACTAAAATATCAAATGCCCTGAGATTTGCCTGTAAATTCAGAGTCATGGCCTCTTCATCCACAACTATCTTATTTGTGCATTAGTTGCTGTGGACTGGATTCCAACTCCTGGAGACCCATGTGCGTCAAAGGAGAACTATGCTCCCTGGGGTTTTCACTGGCTGTTTTTACTGAAGTGGTTTGCCAGAACTTTCTTCCAAGATGCTGCTGGGTGACCAGGAACCCCAAGTCCTTCAGTCAGCAGCTGAGCATATGGACCCCGTGCACCACTAGGGCCTCCTCTTATCTGCACAAATACTACACAGAGGACTTTTTGTCCTCTGTCATTAGAAACCCACAACAATGGAAAAGTACTACAGGCCACACACAAAACCTGACAGCAAAGCAGAGCCACAGTCTAACATACACACAGTATGATTTAATTGTACTTAAAGGATTTAGTTTCATCATCTCAAACTCTTTCATAATTTTACAAGAATATATTCCACTGATTAAGAGCCAGAAATAAGAATCACTACTATCCACTGACTCCTCTGAGGAAACAAGAAGAGAATCATTATTGTCTACCCCAGTTACGGAGCAAAATTCAACAAATGCTATTATTAGGTCTGGTTAAAGATACATTACATACAGGTTTACAAATTTCCAAAGAACGAGAAAATATTACAATCAATATGTTAAAATGGTATAATTAGGTCTTATTAAGATCACTTTTTATGAATTTAGCACTATCACAAAATCCTAACCAAAAACAGCAATCATCATTGAAATAAACAGAGAAATACCAGTCAAGGTAAGATTCTCAACTTAATAATTCTCCTTTAATTGTAGTTAGTTAAAAAAAAAAATCACTGTCACTTTACTTATGAACCATATGCTATGACTCAGACTTACATTTCAACCACTGATGCACCTGGAATTAAGATAAAGAAAGAACTTGGAAACTGGCCCTAAAAATATTGGCACTGAACTTAGCAAAAATTTAGAACACAATGAAGTACAGTCAATGAAACTGCAGGCCAACAGAGGCTTCTGCCTTACCTTACTCTATTGAATAAGTGAAAGCAAGTGTGAGGGAGAAAGCACACCTGCACTCAGTGGCCAACACTAAGTGCATGATCAACAAGACAGCCTGCCAGATGACATGTGCAGACGAGGAAGAAACTGCACACTCAAAGAGTAGAGTATGTGACAACATAATTGGAGAAACTATTTTTAACTTTTCAAAAGAAAATGGAATAGAATGTTTCTGGCATCAGGGATGATTGCCTAAGCATGATTACAATGTTGTAGTTGGATGGCATTCTAAAATGTTTGCTCTTAAAAGCCACTGGGACAGCTACTGTTTTATCTGGTTAAACAAAATTAAGGTAGCAATAAAGGAATTGGACGACACTGGAAGTCTGTTTATTTATCTTTCAGGTGATTGTACAATACTGGAAATAAAGAAGGCTTTTCTTTGCCCCTCTCTTTTATAAGGAATTAGCCACTGCTCATTGGTCCTGCCCTGGCTTCTAAAGTGAGAGAACTGTTCTGGCTAAACTCCCTGGTAATCAGGGAAGAGTTCTCCTTAATGGAGTCAGTTAGTTAACACAGTCCACTGGCAACTGCAGTTAACAGAAACAAAAACTAAACTAACACAATTCAATCACTATCCTAGAGAAGTAGGAAAATGAGTCAGCTGGGCATGACTTTACGGTGATACTATGACACTGATGTGGCAGCAGGTGACAGACCCCCATCAGAGAGGCTGGAGCCAAGTGTTACTGATAGCAATGAAACCTATACTTTCAAGTGTCTCTTGTTTTGCTTCTTAAATTGTTTATCAGTAGTTGAAATGAAATAGCCACATCTGAAATACAATAGTAAGACAGAATGACCAAAAATGAAAATAGTTATAGTTGAGAGAGACATCCAGGTATGCTATGTATACATGCTTCAGGGAGAAAAGTACGGAGATGTTGAAATGGAGTGAGCGAGTGTTCAGGTGTGTACGGGGACAGGGAGGTAAAAAGCCTGGTGAGCAGCAACACACGGCAGCAGCAGAAAGGGAAATAGGTAAACCCTTTCCCCTAGGCCTCGGGGAAAAGCCAGAGGATCCAAGGGAAGTAGTCACGTCTGCCCTTTGCTGATGGAGTCATAGCAAACGGAGACTCCAACCCTCTTAGAAGGTGGTATTCAAGGGTCTGTCTATCCTCAGACCTCTCCTCTGAGTTTCGAACTGGAGAACTTTTCCATTTCCCTCTCTCCAATAGAGGGGTGATGAGGGTAAATTTGTTCTTAGAATCAAGAGTAGTTAATAAACAGGTATACTGAGGCTCACTAACCAAGCTCCTAAAGAATGAACTAAAAATCATTGCATTAAAACTTTTCAGTGCAACCTGCCAAGTTACAACAATTTTGGCATCACTGTTTCAAGAAACTACAATAAATATTTTCTTTGAAAAGTGGTAACTAAAAAGAGAGGCTCAGCATTGCCTAGGGAACCCTGTTTTTCAAGCCAATCAAAGAACTTCAGTTGAAGAAAAGCTCAACATTCCATCCTCTGCTTTACAGAACAGCATCAGCTACAAATGTACAGTCAGAAAACTCACAAACCCTGACATTCTTGATAAAGGTAAGGATATCAACTAGTGTTACAATCATTATGTGAGTGATTGATGGAGAACTGGATGTTTCTATGTGGTCAGTGTCACCACAGACAAGATTTTCTGGTTGAAAGGAGAAAAAAATATTTAATACAGACACCAAGTGGTTCTCACTCTGCCTAGGGGTCAACCTTAGCACCACTAATGGTGTGATGTGACACAAGGTATACAAAATCCCTGATGAGTAGTATTCTTGCCACAATAACAAGTCTTTAGCTATAACATCCAGCTTACAGCAATTGTAGGCAAAGACAGACTGGCTAAATGACACCACAAGGAAGCAAGCAGATAAATTCAAACCAAACCCACCGCCACTGAGTCAATTATGACTCTTAGCGACCCTATATGGCATAGTAGAACTGTCTGAGAGGTTGGAAATTCTGGAGCACAAATGACCTGGTGTTTTCAACAAGCTGATGACATGAAAAAGTGGGAGGGGAGGAGGGGCAGGTAGTGGGGGTACTGCTCTAGAGTAAGAGATACATGAGACAAAAACTAAAGGAAAAGTATAGGCTTTGCTCAGATTCTGATTCAAACAAAAAAATCAAACCCATTGCAACCGAGTTGCTTCCGACTCAGTGACCCTCTAAGACAGCAGAACTGCCCCATATGGTTTCCCAGGAGCAGCTGGAGGAATTGAACTGCCAACCTTTTGGTTAGCAGTCATAAGTCTTACCCACTACTCCACCAGGGTTTCCTCCAACAGAATAGTAGTAAGGAAATACGTAAATACAGTAGATACTAGTAGATACTAGATGATGCCAACAAAGTACTATTAACTTTATTAGGCAACAGAAACCCTGGAAGCGTAGTGGTTAAGTGCTATTGCTGCTAATCAAAAGGCTGGCAGTTCAAATCCACCATATGCTCCTTGGAAACTCTATGAGACAATTCTACTCTGTCCTATAAGGCCACTGTGAGTCAGAATCAACTCCATGACAGTGGGTCTGTTTTTTAATTAGGTAATGTTTTTTTAATTATGTAATGATGGTTTGGGGGTTATGTAACAAAACATCTATGCATAAGATACATAATAAATATGTAAGAAGGACATGGCTTGAGGTCTATTATTTATTTTTAAATACTTTCATAACAAAAAAGAAAAGAAGAACAGAAGGAAAGAAGGAAGGAAGGGATAAAAGACAGAAAAAAGAAAAAAATGAAGCAAATATGACATACACTTAATTATTCAATATGGGAGATGAATATATATTATCTTGAATTACCTATGAATATATAATAATCTTTCCATTTCTGTTTATTTTCAAAGTTCTCATTATAAAGGTTAGCTTAAAAAACAAACAAACAAAAAACAGGCTTACCTCACACATAATGACAAGAAAAGTATACACTTTCACATATCCAAGAAGTTATCTTGAGAAAGCACAATACCACCCTTCTGTGAGACTACTACACTAGTCTGATGTTTTCTGTTAAACAGTTGAAACACAAAGCATTCCTATTTCATAACATGAATGTTCTTTAGATTTTGAGACTGTTATGTTACCAAGGAGTAAGACAATATTGAATTCTATTTCCCAATAACATCTTCATATAAAATAACACCAAAATAAATGAAATACAATTTACTGAAACTCATTATCAGCAGAAAAGACATATAGCTCCCAAAGCATTTAATAATAAACATAAAACAGTGACTTAAAATGATCAACACTGAGGATGAGGTAACACAGAGGAAGGTTGGCAGCAGGGATAAGGATGAAGTCAAAATTCCTCAATGAATACTTCTTAATGTTTTTAAGAAGTATTAATGTGTTATTAATGTGCTGACATATCAATGTGTTGACAACTCAAAAATTAAATTTAATTTAAAAGACAATAATTTCATAATGTAAAGAACTAACATTACTAATTAATTTGAACTGAAATCTAACACTAAAACTTGAAAAAGAAAAAATTTGATGCTCCTGAAGCTTTACTGTAACTCATTTATCCCCAATATTTTCCTTATTAACCTTTGGCAATTTTAAAACACGTTAATTTTTTGTTTTCTTTCTACTAGGTTCTTTCTCTTATCTAGGTGGACATTTAAGAAGGTTGAGATAAATCTGAAGTATTTAACATAAAAGCAAAACAAGTGCCCGGGCTTAACTTGAAGGAAAGCTCAAATCAGGGACAGACCCTTCTATTATTCATTTCACGTCAAATCACACATTTAAAAATCTTTGCATAAAGCCCGAGTAATCTAAAAAAGATTTAGAAATCTTCACTTTTTCTAATGTTTTAATCAAATTCAAACTATTATATTTCCCTTTCTTTTCTCTTCCATTACCTGTGTTTTCAGCCTACTTTTGTCAATCAAGATTGCTGGAACTGCAAACCAAAACTGAATCATTTGTTTTTAATCTACTTAAAAAGCATTTTTAAAACCTCAAATTCTCACACTCTGCATCCCTCTTCTTGGTTCTCTAACAAAGTCAGTGACCAAATAGACTAATGTTGAAACTTGAACTATGATAAACAAAGCCATTTGTGGTTGTGGGAAATCATACCATGCCCTAGACCAATGGATGTCAGGAAGGTCACTGTCCCCACTTAGCCTGAGAGCATCAAGCAGAACACTGTCTCCCGACTAGTTTGTGGATGTCAGGGAAGGCATACTGTGTCCCTAAATAGGCTTATGGATGTCAGGGAGGTTACACTGTCCCCAGACCAACTTGTAGCTGTCAGAGAGGTCACACTGTCACCAGACAAGCTTGTAGATGTCAGGGAGGTCACACTGTCCCCAGACTAGCTTGTCGGTGTCCAGAAGGTCACACTGTGCCCCAAGACTTGCTTATGGATGTTAAGGAGGTCACACTGTCCCTTAACCAGCTTATATAAGTCACGGAGGTCACACCATGATCCCTGACCAGCTTTCAGTTGCTGACTTAAGAGCCCATAAGGCTGCTTGACATCTCTGTTAGCAAATGAGCATCATACACCTCCTAGGGTCATGGTGCTTTACATAAATTTAAAATATCAAAAAAATGTCATCCAAAACACCAGATATTCTCTCTCCAAAATTTCATTATGGAGGGCTGTTACAGGGTTTCCCGTGGACAGCTTTGATGTACAGATGCATGACGGTCACTGCCAACAGAAGACAGCAGAGCTCTTGAGCTTTATAATATGGTTGACTCATCCAAAAGAACACATATTTAGAAGCCAACTGTGCAGCACCTGGACAGTAAGCATGGTGAGACAAAAAAGAACTGAATGACTAGGGCAGACCTGCGTAGCTTCCTGGACCCTGCTAGCAAGGTCTCAGGTACACAAGACAGAAGAAAGATAGAGTGAGCTGACAACTCACAGTTACAGCTCTGTGTCTAAGACACAGAGGTGTCTGGTAGGAAGAGAGAGAGAACTATACCCTGGCTGAGTGACTTAGGAGGAAGAGGGTTGGTAGAAGGTAAAGTCAGAGAGCAGGCTATAAACAACGAATGTGTGTATATATTTACTATCAAAGATCCTACAAGCTTCGACTGACAGTTATTACTTATTTGAAAGGCAATGAGACTCCACAGCCACAGAGGGGAGGGATAAACACTCAATGGTTCCACTGGCCAGAGGCAGGGTTTCTCTACCCAAGGTTCTACGCAAGATTATTGCCTTTCCCAACAGTCTGCATCTATTATCAAAAGCTTTTCTGATGTGCATTCTATAACTCATTTGACACATTTCATTACATTGAAAACGAGTTTTCAGATGTGGGGCTACAATGGCAGGAGCAGTCAGACACTTCAGTGATACCTCTAACAATACAGACCCCCAGAACAAATGAATCAACTATATATAACTTTCTAGGAGTCCTGAATACCAAAGTGAAAGCTGAGAGACTGGACTGAGTGACAGGGAAGGGAGAGAAGGTCCAAATGTACCCAGGAATGGCCAAACCTAATCCAGTGGGAATCAGAACCCCACAGGTAGACTTGTGGAAGCAAGCATGGTGAGGTCAGTAGCATTCAGAAAAATGTCTTCCTGAGCAGGAGAGACTGAGTGGCAGAGAGTCCACTGATGCCTCCGGAATCAATGAAAAAGAGCATTCGATCACCAAAAGTTAAGTCACTTGTATCTAAGTTATCATGTGTGGATCTAAACTTTCCTTCAGAACAAACTTCTCTTTCTTTAACCTGCTGTGTCACGTCTTCACTCTGCATGGCACCCAAGCTGATTCCAGAGACTGACGCATCCCCTGGGCAGGAAGTAGGGCCCCTTATGCACCCTGAGCCACTCTCCCAGCCTTGAAGAGGGAACAATTTAACAAATAGAGGAAAAAAAAAAATCTACCAACTACCCAAAGCCAGTAACTCAGCACAAAAACAGTTCTTTTACCTAGGTGCAGGAAAAGGGAGTCTGTGTACTTTGAATGCCTTTTATCCCAGTATACAGCATTGGGCACCCACAGCCCAGCTGCAAAATCCATTCACCTGTATATTTCAAGGAAACAGGGACACACTTTCCTCAAAGATACTCACAGGCAGCTGTCAGCTACCTACCTTTCTCAATACATGCAACCAGATGCCTGTGCCTACAATCATTTTTGCTCATCTAGGACAGTAGGGGAGAGCTACACCACACACTTGGTGGTTGACCACCTGGACACTTGAGCTGAATACATACAAGAAAGTAAACAGACTCCAGGGCTCATATGTGTAATAACAGCTCTAACCAACTGGTGACAGAATACTAAGGCTTCAAATATACCAATAATTAGCTCACAAGGCCAGCCTACTTGAGTATTTCAAAACAAAAAAGAAGCTTCAATACAGTAAGTAAACATAAAATAAATACATACAACAATTTACTGATGGCTCAAAGACATCAGTCAATATCAAATTACATAAAGAGGCAGACCATGTTGGCTTCAGAGAGATGCCCACAAAAGAATCAAGGAATTTTCCAGATGAAGAAAACTTCCTGGAATTATTGGAGGTGGAAGACAAGAGAATAATACAGAGTACTCTTGAAGAGATCAGAAACGAGATCACGTAAAATGCAGCAGATCAAACGACAAATTGAACAGGCTGCAAAAAACCACAGAGAGAGAACAATCAGAAATTCAGAAGATTATTTTATTGTTAAGTAAAGTTTGAGAACCTCACAACTCAGTAGGAAGCTCAAAGGAGCACAAATGAACCAATGGAAGTCACAATTAGAGAGGCTGAAGATAAAGCACTTGACACCAACATACCTGAAGAAAAATCAAGATAAAAAAATTTTAAAGAATGAAGAAATACTAAGAACTACATAGGTCTCAAATCTGCCAGGCGCTCCTTGGAAACTCTATGGGGCAGTTCTACTCTGACTTCTATCGTCGCTATGTGTCGGATCCAACTCCATGGAAGTGCGTTATGTAGGTTTCTATCACGAAGAACGATCTACAGGTGACTGGAGTACCAGAAAAGGAAAGAGGGGGAGGTGGGGAGATAACAGAAAATACGAACTGAATTGCTAACAATTCACTAACACAAAACTTCTCCAATATCATGAAAGATAAAGTATCTATTAAAGATGTTCACTGAACTCCACACAAGGTACATCCCAAAAGAAAGACAAATTATAATCAAGCTTGTCAAAATCAAAGATAAGGGGAGAATTTAAAAAGCAAAATAGGGATAAACCAAAAATAATCTACAAAGAAGAATCAGTAAGACTAAACTTAGACTACTCAACAGAAATTATGCAGGCAAGAAGGCAATGGGAGAACATTTACAAACTCCCAAAGGGAAAAAAATTTGCCAACCAAAAATTACATATTCAGGAAAAACTCTCTCAAATATGATGATAAAATCAGGGCATTTCCAGATAAACAGAAGTTTAGACACTTTGCAAAAAAACCAAAATTACAAAATATACTAAAAGGAATCCCTTGGTTAGAAAGGAAACCCTGGTGGTGTAGTGCATTAAGTGCTATGTCTGCTAACCAAAGGGTCAGCAATTCAAATTCACCAGGCACTCCTTGGAAACTCTATAGGGCAGTTCTGTGCTGACCTCTACAGTCTCCATGAGTTGCACCCAACTCAATAGCAGTGAGTTTGGCTTGAGTTGGTTAGAAAATTAGTTATATCAGATAAGGAAATCACAAAAATAAACCAAAGCTAAAAACAGTGAAAATGGGCAGAGATGTCACTATGTAAAAGATGACAACATTATAATCAAAAAGAAATACTAAAAAATATATAGACATAGTCATAGATCTGTTCTACAGAGAAGTCCAGGCAATAGCAAGACAAGATTGCTTTAAATGTAGAAAAATAGGCATACATATAAAGGTAACCACAAAGAAAAGTAACAATTTCATAAAACATAAAAAACAAAAATATGAAGTCTCAGCAAATACGACATCAACAAGAATGAAAAAGATGGAAAGAAAACACAAATAAAAATGATTCAGCACAGAAAATTATGTAGAACAAAGGAAGTGTCAACACACACAGAAAAGGCATCAAAATGACAGTACTAAACTCATACTTATCAATAGTTATGCAGAATATAAGTGGATTAAATTCATTAATGAAGAAACAGTGGCAGAATGGATTAACAAACATAATCCACCTATATGCCCCCTACAAGAGACACATCTCAGATTTAAAGACACAAACTAAAATTCACAAGATAGAAGCAATAAATCAAGCAAACAACATTCAAAAAAGAACAGGAATGGCAATATTAATTTCTGATAAAATAGAATTCAAAGTAAAATCCACCACAATGGTAAGGAAGGACACTATATAATAATGCAAGTGTCATATTAAATATTTATGCACCCAATGACAAGGCTCCTAAATACCTAACACAAACTACCTGAACTCTACAGAGAAAGAGATAGCTCTATAACAACAGTAGAAATCAACGAACCACTTTCAGTGAAGGACAGAACATCAAGAAACTCAATACAGACACAGAAGACCTACCCGCCACAACCACCCTGACCTCACAGACATATAAAGAACATTCTACCCAAGAGCACCCAATTATATTTTCTTTACCAAAGCACATGGAACATTTTCCAGAATAGAACACATAATCGTCCAGAAAACAAACTTTACCAAAATCCAAACCATTAAAATATTGCAAAGTATCTTTTTAGACCATAAAGACATTAAAGTAGAAATCAATAACAGAAAAAGGAAAAAAAAAAATCAAGCAAATGGAAACTGAACACCACCTTGCTCTAAAACTTATGAATTATAGAAGAAATCACGGCTGGAACAAAGAAACTTACAGACTCAAATGAGAATGAAGCTGCATCCTACCAGAACCTTTGGAGAACAGCAAAAGCAGTGCTCAGAGGTCAATTTATTTCAATAAACACACATATCCAAAAGAAAAAAAAGCACAAATCAAAACATTAACACTCCAATGTGAACAAGTACAAAGGGAGCAGCAAAAGAAGCCCTTAGGCACAAAAAGAAAGCAAATAATAAAAATTAGAGCTGAATTAAATGAATCAGAGATTAGAAAAATGACTGAAAGAGTTAAAAAGACCAAAAACTAGTTCTTTCAAAAGATCAACAAAATTGATAAGCCATTGGCTAAAATGACGAAAGAAAACCAGGAGAGGAAGCAAATAAGCCAAATAAGAAATAAAATGGGACCTTTACAGTAGACCCAACTGAATTTAAAGAAATTATAACAGGATATTATGAAAAATTGTACTCTAAAAATTTGAAAATGTAGAAGAAATAGAAAAATTTCTAGAAACACACCACCTACCTAAACGCAAAAAGAAACAGAACAACTAAATCAACCTACAACATAACAAGAGATTGAAAAGGTAATTTAGACTCTCAGTTAAAAAAAAAAAATGCTGGCCCTGACAGCTTCACTAGAGAATTCTACCAAAGTTTCAAAGAAGAGTTAACACCACTATTACTAAATGTATTTCAGCACACAGAAAAGAACAGAATACTCCTAAACTCATTCTATGAAGCCAGCATAACCTTCATACCGAAACCAGGTAAGGACACCACAAAAAAAGGAAAATTACACATCCATATCTCTTATAAACTTAGATGCAAAAATCTTTAATAAAATTCTAGCCAACAGAATTCGACAACATATTTAAAATAAAGAAAGCAACTCACCATGACCAAAGGCAATTTACAAGGGATACAGGGATGGTTCAACATCAGGAAAACAATCAAATAACAAATAAGAACCACATGATTTTATTAATTGGTACAGAAAAGCCAACTGACAAAAATCTGTGTTAAAAACTCTTAACAAAACTAAGGGGAATTCCTCAAAATAGTAATAAAGGGCATTCATACAAAACCAACAGCCAACACCAACCTAAATGGTGAGAGTCTGAAAGCATTCCTCTTGAGAACAGGAACCAGACAAGGATGCCCACTGTCATCACTATTATTCAACATTACGCTGAAGGTTTTAGCCAGAGCAATCAGGCTAGAAAAACAAATACAGGGGATCCAAATTGGTAAGGAAGACATAAAAATACCTTCATTTGCAAATGATAATGATCTTATACACAGAAGACCCTAAAGAATACATAAGAAAACTACTAGAACTAATATAGAAGTTCAGCAAAGTATCAGGATACAAGATTAAAACATAAATTGGCTCCTTGCACAGCAGCACTAGTGTCTTCCCACTCCGTCTGTGGGCCCTGTAGCCCGCCCTCATGCTGCATCACTATGAAATGCCTGTTGAAGAGATAGATGGTCATGACCCCTGTAGTAAGAGGTAAAACGGTTGAAGCAGATTGTTCAAGAAAGCTCTTCCTTGGTGGATTCAATACAGAAACAAATGAGAAAGCCCTTAAGACAGCATTTGGCAAATACGGACAAACTGTGGAATTACACTTGATGCAACACTGTGAAACTAACAAATGCAGAGGATTTGCTTATGTCACTTTTGGAAGCCTGGCAGATGCCAAAGATGCATCCAGAGATACAAATGGAAAGTCCCTAGATGGAAAAGCCATCAAGGTGGAACAAGCTACTAAACCAATATTTGGAAGTGGTAGACACAGACACCCTCCACCTCCAAGAGTCACAGGCCCTCCCAGATGTCCTGGAGGTGGAAGAGCCAGGAGACCATCTTCACATGGGGGTCACATGGATGGATGACAGGGGTTATTCCATAGATTTTAACATGAGTTCTTCCAGAGGACCACTTTTAGTTGAAAGAGGACCAGCACCACAAAGTGGAGGTCCTCCTCTTAAGAGATCTGCCCCTTCAGGACCGCTCTCAGCAGAAGTGGCATGGGAGGAACAGTTTCTGTGTGACATGGAAAAGACAGTTATGGAGGCCCCACCACGACACTACACATGTCGTGGTAATGGTCATTCCAGTTCACGTGATGACTACCCATCCAGGGGTTATAGTGACAGAGATGGCTACGGTCATGACCGGGACTATTCAGATCATTCAAGTGGTGGTTCCTACAGAGACTCCTTGAGAGTAATGGTAACTCAGGTAGTGGCCCACCTACACCACAATCACAGCAGCTCACATGATGGATATGGTGCAAGTCAAGACAGAGACTCAAGCAACTGAACCGACTCCTATTCAAGTGGCTGTGATAGGGTTGGCCGAAAAAAAAGAGGGCTTCCTCCTTCTATGGAAAGAGGCTACCCATCTCCTCATGATTCCTACAGCAGTTCAAGCCACAGAGCACCAAGAAGTGGTGGCCACAGAGGAAGCCAATCTGATGGATGGGAAGGCAGAAGCAGATACTGAAGCCAACAAAACTTTGGACCAAAATCCCTGTTCAAAGAAACAAACAAAAAGTGGAACCTATTCTGTCTTAACTACTTAAGGACTACTAAAACGACAAATTATGCTGCTTAAAAAAATTTCTGGTTAAGTTCTCCACAATTTCTCTTCTGATGATGAAAAGAAGCAAAACATTTAATTTTATTTAATTTTATGACACTGCTTTCAACAAGCAAACGTAATTGTGTAAGATCTGACTTGTGTACTAGTGCTGTTATTCTCCAAGTGTCCCTAAAGGCCACTTCCTATTGTCTGTCTACACAGACAAGCTAGGTCTTAGAAAGTGGCTGGGTTTGTTACTATTAGGATTTCAGGGTACTCTTCAAACAAATCTCTCAATGTTCTGAGTATAAAAAAAAACTGAGATCAAAGATGCTTACATAAGAAAAGTGCCATTCACCCAGTAAACCCAAAAAAGCAAGTAGACAATGCTGGTCATATCTTGGCTTTCTGACATTTCCTTGGGCAACTTCCCCTTTCCCCCAAGACCATGTAAGTGTGTGTTAAACAGCTACAGAATGCTAAATAAAAGTTTGGCCAAAACATAAAATCAGTTGGATTTCTCTACACCAACACAGAGAACATCAACGAGGAAATCACCAAATCAATACCACTTACAACAGCTCCTGTCTTAAACATCTAGTGCTACTATAACAGAAATATCACCAGTGCATGGCTTTAACAAAGAAAAATTTATTTCTTCACAGATACTGAAAGTAGGCAAAAGTCCAAATTCAGGGTGTCCGCTCAAGGAGATGGCTTTCTGTTGGCTCTGGAGGAAGGTTCCTGTCAATATTCCCTTGGGCTAGGAGTTTCTGAAGCACAAGGACCCCAGGTCCAAAGGACATGTTCTGCAAACAGCACTGCTCTCTTGGTGGTAGCAGGTCTCCAACTCTGTGCTTGCTTCTCTTTCCTCTATACCCCAAGAGATTGCATCAAGGCACAATAAAATCTTATAGACTGAATCTTGTCTCACTAACATCCTCCTTCATTAACATCATACAGGCAGTATTTATGGTATACAGCAAAATCACACAATACCAAAAATCAGGACCTAGCCAAACCATTATATACATTTTTGGGTGTACACAATTCTATCCATGACAGCCCCCAGTAAGATAAAATACGTAGGAATATATCCAACTGGAGATGTAAAAGACCTATACAAAGAAAACTACAAGACACTACTACTGCAAGAAACCAAAAGTGATCTAAGTAAGTGGAAAAACCTACCTTGCCCATGGACAGCAAGACTCAAAATTTGGAAAATGTCTGTTCTACCCAATGTGATCTATAGATACCATGCAATCCCAATCCAAATTCCAATAGCATTTTTAATGAAATGAAGAAAAAAACAACTTCACATGGAAAGGGAAGAGGCCTTGGATAAGTAAAGCAGTAATGAAGCAGAAGAACAATGTAGGAGGCCCCACACTATCTGACTTTAGAAGCTATTACACCACCACAGCAGTCAAAACACCCTGGTAGTGGTACAACAATAGATACACAGACCAATACAACAGACATAAACCAATAGAATCTAGACATAAAATTATATACATGTAAGCAGCTGCTTTTTGACAAAGGCAAAAAGTCCATTAATTGGGGAAAAGGCAGATCCTTAACAAAAGGTATTGGCTTAACCAGATATCCATCTGCAAAAAAACGAAACAAGTCCCATATCTCACACCATGCACCAAAATCAACTCAAAATGGATCAAAGACCTAAATATAACATCTAAAAAGATAAGCCAAGCCAGCCAAAAGATAAAGATTATGAAATAAAAAATGGAAGACAATGCTGGGAGCCTTAATATACGAGAAAAACAAAATATAAAACATGACTAACAATGCACAAACACCAGAAGAGAAAGCAGGTTAAGTAGGAACTCCTAAAAATCAAAAATTTAAGTTCATTCGAAGCCTTCACCAAAAAAACAGAAAGACAACCTAAAGATGGGAAAAAAATTTTGGATATGACAAATCTGATCAACATCTAATCTCTAAAACCTACAAGATACTACAAAAATCTCAAAAAAAAATCCACTGCCATCAAGGATACAAAAAGACAAATAACAAGTTAAAAAATGGGCAAAATATATGAACAAGCACTTTACCAAAGAAGACATGCTGGCAGCTAACAGGTAGATAAGGAGATACAATCATCTGCCATAATCAAAACTACAATGAGACACCATCTCATTCCAACAAGGTTGGAAGTACTACAAGAAACACAAGATAATATACGTTGCAGAGGCTGTGGAGAGACTGGGACAGTTAAACACTGTTTGTGGAAATATAAAATGGTACAACCAATTTGGAAATCAGTCTGGCACTTTCATAAAAAGCCAGAGCTAGAAATATCATACAATTCAGAAATCCCACCTCTTAAAATATATCCTAGAGAAATAAGAGTTGTCATGGAAATAGATACATGCAGCATTGTCCACAACAGCAAAATGATGGAAACAACCTACTTCCCATGGAAGAATGAACAGGTAAACATGTTATGGGACATTCACACAACAAAATACTACGCAATGATAAAGAACAATAATGAATTCGAGAAACATTTCATAACATGGAGGAATCTGGAAGGCATTATGCTGAATGAAATTAGTCAGTCACAAAAGGACAAATGTTGTATGAGACCACTGCTATACTGACTCAACCAAAATTTTAAACACAGAAGAAAATAGTCTTTAATGATTATGAGGGTGAACAGGAAGGGATGGGGTATTTAGTAATCCAAGAGTAGACAAGAATCATTTTAGGAGAAGGAAGGGACAACAGACAGCAGAGAAGCCATAACAAACGGACTAAACCCAAAGTTAAGAAGGTTCTTTAATACAATCAAATATTCCGAGGAACAGAGTAGCAGGGGACAGGGTCTAGGGACCACTGTTTCAGGGGATATCTAGGTCAACTGGCATAACAAAGTTTATTAAGAAAATGTTCTGGATGCATTCTTTAGATGGCGGACTAAGCACAAGTCTCCTCATATCCCTCTGGAAACCAAGACCTGAAATGACAATCAAACGGAGCCTTCTGATCACCTAATCAGCCCCAGGACACGGCACAGGGCTATTAATTGGGACTTCATACCACTGAGCGAAAAACCTTCTCTTTTTCGCTGACTCCCGCTCCGGGCTAGCCCTGGCTCTCACGTACGGAAGGCAAACGCACCATTTTGACTTCTTTTTCCTCTGTCTTGGCTGGTGAGCGGAGCTGGGTCTTGCCTAACGGCTAGACTGAGACACGCCAGTGGGGGGATAGGCAGGCGAAATTCTCATATTTTGAGAGCCAGGCTTAGGACTCTGTTAATCTAAACACTTTGAGCCTTTTGTTTTATATCTGCATCAGCGGGGTTTGAACGGAATTCCACAGCCAGCGTGCGGGACGCCATGTTGGTACCGAGATTTTAACAGCACCTAATCCTTAGCCTGGGAGCCAGCGTCTGCAAACAGGACAGCGCTTCTCCGACAGAAAAGCCTACGCTGCAGGCCCTGCAACAGAAGCAGAGGAATCACTGCCTCTAGTCACCTTTAGCCTCTCTGTCTGTTGACTGCGTGGAGGACGCCATCTTGGATACGGTGGCCGCAGCTGGACCTAATTCCTAGCTTGAGAGCCAGAGCCTGCCCACAAGAGAGCGCTTTTCTATCACAAAAAAAGTACTTGACACAGGGCCGCCTAAGGCTAGGCCCTGTCAGCAGAAGCCAACAGGGCAGTAGCATTGCTGTATTCTGAACTAGTTTGTTATCATCTGGGGTTGGATATAGTGGCGCTTACTTTGTTAGTTGAGAAGAGGGACCTCTACACCTGAAAACTTAACTGACTTGTGAAGTGGTCAGATACCTTTTGCTTTACATTTTAAGACAGCCTAGAGGCACCTGGCTTGGCAGAGAAACATTTGCAATCCATCCTCACAGTACCTCTTCCAGCCTCTACATACTCACATGGGACCCAAAAAGCAACAGACAATTGTGGCATACAAGAAATCACCCATGGCTTCAGAAGGCTCCCAAACAAAGCAACCAAGGAGTTTTCCAGATAAAGAAACTTTTATGAAAGCATCAGAAACTGAATACAAAATGATTATATACAGAGACCTTCTAGACCTTATACAAAATGCAGCACAACAAAATGAAAAATTAAGCAAGCTGTTCGATCTGATGGAACACCAGTACTCTGAAATCCAACAGATCAAGAACAAAATCAAAGATATAGAAACTTCCATTCAAAGCCAAGAAAACAGAATGGAACAAATGGAAAAAATAATTTCTGACTTGGAAGACAAAGCTACTGATGCCAGCATCTATGAGCAGGAATCAGAAAAAAGAAAAATGAAGAAGCATTAACAAGCACGTGGAACTCTATTAAGAGACACAACCTTCAATTAATTGGAGTCCCTGAACAGGGTGAGACATCTGAGAACACAGAGAATATCGTTGCTGAGCTGCTGAAAGAAAACTTCCCAGAAATCATGAAGGAAGAGAATATAGACATCTCAGATGCATATCATACGCCACCCAATGTAGATCTCAAAAGAAAGACTCCAAGACATATTATACTCAAGCATAACAAAATGAAACATAAGCAGCAACTCTTAAAGGCAGCAAGACTCAAAGCAAAGCTAACTTTCAGAGGGAAACCCTGTAGGCTCTCTTCAGATTTCTCAGCAGAAACCATGCTGGCACGGAGACAGTGGCATGACACATTCAAAGCCTTGAAGGAGAAGAACTTCCAACCAAGAATTATATATCCTGCAAAACTATCCTTCAAATACGAAAATGAAATTAAGACATTCCCAGATAAACAGAAACTCAGAGACTTTGTAAAAACCAAACCCGAAATACTGAAAGAAGTTCTTGGCTCTGGCTTAGAAGAACAAAACGACTAACTTTATATTTTAGAACAACACACTACTCAATACTCTACTCTTTTAGGGAAGGCTCCAAAGTCAATCACAGCTTTGATAAGGAAAGAAGCAATCCAGTGATCATTACGAAAACTATGGTGTCATCATAATAAAAAGAGGGACGTACTACAGTTGTTACAGTCCTTCTAGATGGAGAGGAAGATGACAAGACTGGCAGTAATTAAAATTGGGTTTATATACAGTTTATTAAGGGGGATCATAGGGGCAGCTGTAAAGCACAACAAAGATGTATCATACCATTTCAAGAAATGTAACACACGAGTCTCAACAACTACAAAACCAGCTCTGAAAAAGGTGAAAAATCAACTCACAACAAAGAACATCCCAGAACAGACTAATAAGAACAACAGAGAAAACATCAACATAAAAATAAACATATCACAATCGCAGAAGTGAACAAATACCTATCAATAATTACACTGAATGTGAATGGACTGAATGCTCCAGTAAAGAGACACTGAGTGTCATCTTGGATCAAAAGACACGACCCATCCATATGTTGTCTACAAGAAACTGAATTGAGATCTAAAGATAGGAAAAAACTGAAAATTAAGGGATGGAAGAATATACATCAAGCTAACAATGAACAAAGAAGAGCAGGGCATGGCAATTCTAATCTCAGACAAAATCAATTTTAATGTCAAATCCACCATCGTGGATAAAGATGGACACTACTTATTGCTGAAAGGTTCAGTACACAAGCAAGACTTAACTATATTAAATATTTACGCACCTAATATCAGAGCACCTAAATACGTCGAAGAAACAAGGACTATGTTCAAAAGAGAGTTAGATGACTCCACAATAATACTGCGAGATTTTAACACTCCACTCTCATTACTAGACAGATTATCTAGAAAAAAGCTCAGTAAAGATACAGAAGACCTCATTGACACAATTAACCAACTAAACCTCATTGATAATATACAGAACTTTCCACCCATCAGCAGACAACTATACCTTCTTCTCCAGTGCACATGGAACATTCTCCAGAATTGACCATGTGATAGGCCATAATGCAATGCTCAACAAAATCCATACCACTGAATTACTGCAAAGCATCTTCTCAGATCATAAAGCCATAAAAGTTGAAATTAACAGCAGAAAAAACATAGATAGAAAGTGGAACTCCTGGAAACTGAACAACATCTTGCTCAAAAAAACATGAGTTATAGAGGAAATCAAGGATGAAATAAAGAAATTCATGGCTTCCAATGAGAACGAATACACTTCCTACTGTATCCTATGGGATACAGCCAAAGCAGTGCTCAGAGGTCTGTTTATCTCCATAAATGCACACATCTGGAAGGAAGAAAAGAAATCAAATCAAGGAACTAACCCTACAGCTTGAACAAGCAGAAAGAGAACAACAGAGGAACCCCTCGGGCACCAGAAGAAACAAGATCATAAAGATTAGAGCAGAGCTAAATCAATTAGAGAATAGAAAAACAACTGAAAAAATTGAAAAGACCAAAAGATGGTTTTTTGAAAAGATCAACAAAATTGACAAACCACTGGCTAAACTTACTAAAGAAAAGCAGGAAAGGAAACAAATAACACAAATTAGAAATGAGAGAGGAGTTGTCACCACAGATGCAACAGAAATCAAAAATATCATAACAGAATATTATGAAAAACTGTACTGTAACAAATTTGAAAATCTAGGGGAAATGGACAAATTCCTTGAACTAATCTAACCAGAGAAACAACAGACCTTTACAAAGAGAACTACAAGCCCTTACTACAGGAAACTAAGAGAGACTTAGATAAATGGAAAAATCTACCCTGCTCATGGATAGGAAGACTTAACATTGTGAAAATGTCTATTTTACCCAAAGCAATTTATTTATATAATGCAATCCCAATACAAGTTCCAGCATCATTTTTTAATGAGATGGAGAAACAAATCACCAATTTTGTTTGGAAAGGGAAGAAGCCCTGGATAAGTAAGGTACTACTAAAGAAGAAGAACACACTGGGAGGCCTTTCATTACCCGACTTTAGAACATACTACACTGCCACAGTGGTCAAAACAGCCTGGTACTGGTACAAGAACAGACAGATGGATCAATGGAACAGAATTGAGACCCCAGAGATGACACCATCTGCCTATGAACAGTTGATATTCGACAAAGGCCCTAAGACATTAAAATGGGGTAAAAACAGTCTCTTCAACAAATGGTGCTGGCAAAATTGGTTATCCATCTGCAATACACTGAATCAAGATCCATATCTTACACCTTACACAAAAACCAACTCCAACTGGATAAAAGACCTAAATATCAAAGCTAAAACAATAAAGCTCATCCAAGAAAACGTAGGAACAACAATGGAAGTTTTAATACACAATGAGGACAGACTCCAAAAGCTGTCAAGGAAACCTCAATCAACAGGAGAGAAAATAGATAAATGTGAACTATTAAGAATCAAACACTTTTGCTCATCCAAAGACTTTATTAACAAAATTAAAAGAACACCCACAGAATGGGAAAAAATATTTGGCAACTCTATGTCAGACCGACACCTGATCTCCATAATCTATAAGATAGTACAAAATATCAATAAGAAGAAGATAAACCATCCAATTAAGCGATGGGCAAAGGAGATGGACAGACACTTCACTAAAGAGGAGATCCAGGCAGCCAAAAAACACATGCAGACATGTTCACGATCTTTAGTTATGAAAGAAATTCAAATCAAGAAAACAATGAGATACCATCTCACCCCAACAAGATTGGCCATGATCCCGAAAACACAAAACAACAAATGCCAGAGAGGCTGTGGAGAAAGAGGAACCCTTCTACACTGTTGGTGGGGTTGCAAAATGGTCCAGCCTCTTTGGAAAGCAATCTGGTGCTTCCTTAAAAAAATGGATATCGATATACCATTTGACCCAGTAATTCCACTATTTGGAATATATCCAACAGAATGAAGGCCTTTCACACCAACGGACACATGCACCACAATGTTTATCGCAGCACAGTCCATGACAGCAAAAAGACAGAATCAACCCAGATGCCCAACAACAGAAGAATGGATAGGTAAACTATGGTACATATACTCAATGGAGCACTACGCAATGGTAAAGAATAATGATGATTCCAGGAAACATGTCCTAACCTGGTTTCAACTGGAAGACATTATGTTGAGTGAAAGTAGTCAGTGACAAAAGGACAAATACTGTATGAGACCTCTACGATAAGATCTCAAAAACAGACTTGTGTACAGAAGACTCTTTGACAGCTACAAGGGAGGAGAGGGACGGAAGGTGACGGGGGGAGGGTTTAGTTTAGATAGTTGCTAGAAATCTGGTTGGGAGAAAGCGGTGGTAGCACACATTAGAAACAAGAACAACATTAAGTGGACTTCAGCATAACTTAAATACTCCTTTCATCTTAACCCAATATTTCAAGGATAAAGTAGCTGGGGCAGGAGGCAGGGGACTATGCTGTGAGGCGAAATCGAGGCCAACTGGCACAACTAGTGTTTTGCTAAGAGAGCGCTCTGCACCCCACATTGGTGAGTGGTGCCTGGAGTCTTAAAAGCTGCCAAGCTGCCATCCGTGGACACAGCAAATGGTCCCAACTCAGCACGAACGGATGCTCACCGAGGACCAAAAGGACATGCAGTAAAGACAACCTAGAAGACAGAGAGACCCACAAGAGTGGGCACCTTCATCGACTTGGGACTGGAAGAACTGGATGGTGTCTGGCCACCACCAGTGATAGCCAAGATGGAGCTCACTAGGTTGAGTCTCACTAGCAACACAAGAATAAAAATGGGTGCATCCTGAGATCTCTACTAAAAGACCTCAATTGATGGTCAGTGGTTTTGGGGTTCCTCTGAGAGCATGGTCCCCAGCTCTGACGCTGCCCTTAGCCATAAATTATAACGAAGGTCCACTCTTTGGACAGGAATGGATTGGACTTGGCAATGCAGAGTGACCATATATTGGAAGCACTTTATGGTTCTATACATCTATAGGATATCATCTTGCTCACCTCTGGCTGGAGGAAGGGGAGTGGACGGAGAGGAGGGGAAAGGAGGTTGTTGGGAGGATGAGACATGTATGGAGCAGAGAGGAATAGTGTGCAGTCACCGGGTAGGGAGAGCAGTGGAAGCTGCCTATAGGTGGGCATGTAAATTTATACAGGAATGTACATTTTCACTCAGTCACGTTAAATAAAAAAAAAAAAAGAATGCATTCTCCCCCTTTGGTGGGTGATGTCAAGAATTTTTAAAGATAGTGATCAGCCATCTAAGCAGCATTGAGTGGTCTCAATCTACCTGGAACAAAACAGAATGAAGAACATTAAAAACATATGAAAATATGAGCCCAAGAGACAGAAAAGGCCACCTAAACAGAGACTGAATCAACACGACACCAGAAGAAATAGACGGTATTCAGTCAGCACCAACAACTGTCCCGACAGGAATTCATCCGAGTCCCTGACAGCAGAGGAGAAATAAGGGGTGCAGAACTCGGACTCTAGCAAAAAGACTAGACTTAATCATCTGCCAGACAGGAGGGGCCCCAGAACACATGGCCCCCTGACTCTCTGTTAGCCTAAAATCACCGCCAACTCCTCACACAAAGATTGAACCGGTACAGGAGATCTAAGGCAATACTAGTGAAGAATGTGCTTCTCGGATTGAGGGGATACAAGGAAGCTGCAGTCTAGAGGCCAGGTGGGACAGGAGCTGGGGGAACGGTGTAGGAAACAGGGTGGAGATGAAGAGGGTGCTGTCACAGGGTGGGGGAAGCAACTAGGGTCACATAACAAAGTACGTGTAAGTTTTTGCATGAGAAACTGACTAAAGTGTAAACTTGTACTTAAAACACAATTAAAAAAAAAAAGGTTAGAGACATGGAGCCTAAAGATTTGAAAAAAGAAAAAAAGAGAGTTTTCTTAGAGAACTTTAAAAGAGAAATGGCCCTTCCTTCAAGTTATTTCAGAGTCCGTTTTAAAAACATGTCCCAAAAGGGACCATTAGGAAGTGCAATAAACGGCTAATTCCAGGTAACAATGGCATTTTACTAAAACAGCACATCAATACACAACAACAATACATTCCAAACTGACAAAACCATTGCCGCTGAGTTGCTGCTGACTCACGGGAACCGCGCAGGTCACAGGAGAACTGCCCCACAGCGCTAACCAGGGGGTCATCCTTGTGGAAGCAGTCTGTCACATCTGCCTCCCATGGGACGGGCTGGTGGCTCTGAACACTCTTTTGGGTAGCAGTCAAGTGCCTAACTGCTGTACCACCAGGGATCCTGTCCCATAAAAACTATACCTTAGGAAACTTAGGCCCCGTGACGTTTCTGTGAGTTACAGTCGACCGCACGGCACACGAGAACAACATACAACTACAGGTAGCGGGCTCTGAAGTTCCACCACCATAGAACACATCTGCGAAATTAATCTGATAGCATCATAACACATTCTAAGGACTCACTGGTTATCAGGATCAAATTATTAAAGATTTTGAGTAACAGTTTACTAACAGAAGGGCTGCCTTCTGACGGAGTCAATGAACTTTTTCACAGAGAAGATGACTGACACTGGGTTCGGGGGACCTGTGTGAGAAATCTCAGCTGACAAAGCACTGTTATCCAAACCAAGTCCGGCCTCCGGAGCAGCGATAGTGGAGAGGCTGAAGAGGGGAAAGAAAGCAAGAGAAACGGGGGAGCTCTTCAGCACACTGCCCCTCAGAGCCCACCTCCTGCTGGCGTGGGGAGGGGTGTACAGAGCCCTTCCCTCCAACCTTTATGAAAAGCGCCAAAAGAAAATATTAACCCAAAAAAGAAAGTCTAATTTGGGAGCAGTGCCTACTAGCCTTTATTTGATGCTGAAAAATGCACACTGACAAAAAGACTTTAAAGCTTAATACTATTCAAATAAACACAAAGTCATGATATACACCAGGATACTTCAATGAGGAAACAAACAGAAATCCAACAACCTGCATTTTCTTCCATTTCCCAAATCCAGCTTAACTCTCTTACTTAAACTGTATATTCCAAACATAAACCGTAAGATAAAAGTGGTAATAATTGGCTAAGGGTGGGATTCTGAGATTTAATATCCATTATTATGTATATAAAGTTTGCTTAGGATATAAATATTTGAAAGTAGGTATATTTTAGACAGACCTCTGTGTTGCTTCAATGTACACGCAAACACAAAGACGACAAAAATAGAGTGCACTTTTCCGGAGGTGAGGCGTGTGGGCCACTTTACCGCAATATAACAAACACAGAAGAATACAGAAGTCAGAATCACAATCAACTTCAGTTTTTTAAATTTCTATTCCATTTATAGACTTCCAGCTGTACCCATAATGTACTGCTGATATGTTCAAGTAAAAGTGAGGACACATAAAAAAACAGATAGCATGATATCAAGTATGACCTTATTCTTTCAGGGGCTCACCAAACAACTGGTGAGCACCTACCCTGGGCTGGTAACAGGGTACAACAAGGTTCCAGCAAGTCCCAGTCCCCACGGTACTCAGAGCAGAGTAAGGCAGGCAGGAACGTATGAGGGGAGAGGTTGACAAGGGCTGCAGTGTGCTACCACGGGGAGATGTGCAAGTTTTAAAAAAGGAAATGACCTAAGTAGTGGAAGAACAGGCCTGTGGGGGCAAGGTAAAGTATGACACCATGACTGAGACCATATTATTTGTGATCTAAATGAAAAACTATGCAGGCATGAGCAGAGCACAGCGACAGAGAAGATGAATTTGAGAGGCACAGGTTTCTAACGCAGGCAGTGGAGAGGATGGTTGCAGCTGCAAAGTGCTCAATAAATATTCATTTTCTTTTCCTTTCTCCTGGCTCAGTTTTCACAAAATACAGAAACTTACCTCTCTGCACGAAGCACAGCGCTGTAGTAGGGGGGGTCCCAAGGCATTAATTCCTACAATGCAACAGCTGACTGTTAGGAAAGCTACCAACTATTTCATAATTTTTATCAATAATTAAGCCAGGTCTTAAAATATAAAACCATTACTGTAATAGAAAACTTCATAAAATTTTTACAAAATTACACATTCACGGTTTGGTAGGAAGTACCAGTCCTACTGACAGTGGTTCAGAGTTCAGCTGCTAACCAAGAGGCTAGTGGTTAAAATCTACCAGGCACTCCTTGGAAACCCCACAAAGCAGTCCTACAGGGTCACTATGAGTCAGAATCAACTGAATGGCAATGAGTTTGTTTGTTTTGTTTTTTTATAATCAACAGGTAGACTGGTGGCATAAATAAGGTAAAACTCCAGATTTAGGAGAAGAGGTAAACAGCTACCATTCTAAAATAAACAAGCAAAAGTCAACATTAATGGATTAAATTAGTCATGTTGAAATTTTTTCCAAAATGTAGCTCATGTATTAATCCATAAAGCTCATTATAGGTATGATTACGGCACTAAAGGCAAGATTAAGGTTCCTAAGGTTCTTCTTCTTCCTTGAACTTAAGCAAGAAGCTTAAGGTGGACTGCCAAAATAAGACCACCATTTTAAAATGTAACTAATACAAAATTAACTCCAATCTTGGCCAAAAAATATGAAACCAAAGTAGCATAAAACAGCACAGTGATGATACATAGTAGTTTGTTGATGACTTATACAAAGCACTGAAAGGGAAGCTTGAATACCTAAATGTATTCAAAAAACAAAAAAAGCCGAATTGTATTTTAAAACAAAACAAAAAACTGCTGTCAATCTGTAGCAACCATTTAGGACAGAAACCTTCCCCACAGGGTTTCCAAGGCGCTGATCTTCACAGCAGCAGAATGCCATATACGCCTCCCACATCTGCCTCCCGCAGAGAGGCTGGTGGCTAGCAGTCAAGCACTTCACCAGGGTTCTTTCTGAATGTAATACTGTCCCCAAAACTGTGCAGGTGACAAGAGTAGTGAAGTCCTCAGGCTGTGAAGTCAGTCTGCTGGAATTAAGTTCAACTGACACAATTTGTAAAACCCGTAAGTTATTTCTGCTCTCCCAAGCTTTCCCATCTTCCTGCCACATGATGCGACCCCAACCCACGGTACCTCTGAACCCAACTCCTGCACTCTTCCTCACTCCACTCTGGCCACACTGCTCTCCATACTGTTCTAGGCCATGCCAGCCGGGCTCTTACCTCACGCTCTTGCACGAGCTGTCCTCTGTGCAGAAGCGTCTTCTCTAAAGTATCTCCATGACCATCCCCCCACTTCCTGCTATCCCTGCTCAAGGGCCATCTTTTACAGAAGTTTCCCTGAGCAATCCAAACAAACCGGCAATCCTCACGTCCCCTTCTCTAGTTCCTGGGTGGCATGAATGGTTTGCTAACCTAAAGGCTGGAGGTTCAAACCCACCTCACAGCTCCAAGGAAGAAAGTCCTGGTGATCTGCTTCCTTAAAGATTCCAAGTAAGAAAATCCTATGGAGATGCTCTATTCTGACACACGGGGCTGCCGAGTTGCACTCAACTGCACAGCAATGGGTTTCAGGCTTATCTCCCCTTCTCTACATTATTTTTCTCTATATCCCTATTAGAAACCCTGGTGGCATAGTGGGTTAAGTGCTACATCCGCTAACCAAAAGGTCAGCAGTTCCAATCCACCAAGCGCTCCTTGGAAACTCTATGGGGCAGCTCTACTTTGACCTGCAGGGTCGCTATGAGTCAGCACTGACTAGATGGCAGCAGCTTTGGCTTTTTTTGAAACCCTGGTGGGTAGTTCAAATCCACCAGGTGCTCCTTAGAAACCGTATGGGGAAGTTCTACTCTGTCCTGTAAGGGTCACTAAGGGCCGGAATCAACGTGACAGCAGTGGTTTGGTCTTTGTGGTTACAGGCCTTATCACCGTATCACCTAGTATATACTCACTTTTTCATTTGCTTACTGTTTGTTTTTTCCCACTAGCGTGTAAGCTGCGTGAGGGCAGGGACTTGGTTTACATTACTCCCTTTACAGCTCCCTCACCAGACAGTGAGTTCCTCAGGGGCAGGGGCCGCATCTCTGCAACTCCAGCAGTGAGTGCTCACATCCGGCACACACTTCCTCCAACAGAACTGGACCCACTAGTAGACATCAGATGGCACCCAGGCCCCCATGACACACGAAACAGTGAAACACAGCCCCTCTATCCAGGCGCTGATAGTCTAGGCGGTAGAAGACAAGCGATTCAAGAATAAGAGAACACACGACGTGTCTACTGATGTCACACAGGGTGCAAGAAAGCTCAAGGGAACAGCAACCAAACCAGAACATCAGGAAGATTCAGCAGAAGAGAATGCCGGACATGAGCTCTGAATGACGGGAGGCATTTGTCTAGATAAAGAAGGGGAAGCACTCCTGTACACAACACGTGTAACTGACTGGAAGCTAGCTGCCACAGCAGCTGGAACATCAATACCTGTGAGAATTAAAGAGTCAAAGAAAGCAAAGGAAAGTGAACAAAGCACGTGAGTAGTGTAGGGGTGTCAGCACAGAGCGATGGATCTGAATCTGGCTTTGGGCAGCGGAAAGTAAGACCAGAGGGACAAGCAGGGTAGAGAAGCCTAAAACACATCACAGTAAACCCAAGAGTCACATGGAGTTACTGAGGAATTTTAAACAGAAGAGTGACAGAACTAGACATGCTTTTAAGAAAAATCATTTTTGTGGCAAGTCACTCATTTATTCATTCATATTTCAAATAACGGTGAGTACCCATTCTATCCACTACACATCTGTCAGTTTGCTGCACTGTGACAGCTTGTGTGTTGCTATGATAGTGGAAGTTATGCCACTGATATTCCAAATATCAGCATGATCACCCGTGGTGGACAGGTCTTAGCAGTTTCCAGACTAAGACAGACCAGTCTACTGCTGGACAAATTGGTCAGTGGAAGCCTTATGAAGACGAACGGAACACTGATTGATTGATGGATACGACACTGATTGATTGATTCACTGATTGATATAATGCCAGAAGATGAGCCCCTCAGGTTGGAATAGTTGCCTCCTCAAAGGAGGGTCAACCTTAAAGATACACATGGAAGAAAGCCATCGGGACTTCGTCTGTTGATGTGGCATGACCCCGAACGAGAAGAAACAGCAGCAGACATCCATTAAAATCAGAACATAAAATGCATGCAGTATAAATGCAGGTAAATTGGAAGTCATCAAGGATGAAATGGAGGTACAGCCAGAATGCTCCTCAGAAGTGAGAATGGCGAGACTTCACTTCCCTTACATTAGATATGTTATCAGGAGAGACTAGTCCCTGGAGAGCATCAGACTTGGTAGAGAGGGTCAGTAAAAACGAGGAAGATCCTCAACAAGACGGATGGACACCATGGCTGCAAGGATGAGCTCCAACATAGCAACAACTGTGAATATGGCACTGGACCAGGCAGCATCTCATTCTATTGTACACAGGGTTATTATGAGTCCAAACTATCTTAACAGCACCTGACACTGGGCTAGGCACCCTGCTAACCTGACTGAGTCTAGGATGACTTTGAGGGGAGCCAGAAGAACCAGGAAACCAAAAGCAACTACAAATACACCTTAGGTGACAAATCACAATGATCCAGACCACACTTCGAGAACACTGGTCTGGAATTCATCCAGTTCTCAGTGGGCAGCAGAGTAAATGTTAGTACCATCACCACCACCATCAACAACAACAACGGAAAACATGAGAAGACTGGTATTTCACAGATACCTGGAGAATAACCTATACTCCTAGCTACACAAAAATGTCTAAGGAGGATAAAGTTTCAAATCATATTAGCTTTTACTGAATTTGCTTTTGGCAGTATGCTTTATTTCTCCTGTCTCTGTATTTGGAAAGGTTTAAGAGCTATGTCTGCTAACCAAAAGGTCAGCAGTTCACATCCACCAGGCGCGCCTTGGAAACCCTATGGGGCAATTCTACCCTGTCCTGTAGGGTAGCTACAAGTCAGCATAGACTCAGCAGCAATGGGGTTGGTTTTTCATATTCACCAAAGTAAATTCTGATATATAATCTAGTTTCCACGGACCTACATACTAAGCCAGAGTGTACAGACAACAAACACCAATTACTGTGGTAGATACATTAACAAATTGACACTATACACCATAAACTGGTGAATTTGAGTTAGGATTGGCTTGATGGCAGTGAGTTCTTTCTGTTTGTTTAATCTAGTTCTTAACGGTTGTCTCTGGGGAGGTGGTTGTCATGGACTGAACTGTGTCCCCACAAAACTATGCATAGCAGTTTAGATAGGCCACGATTCCCGGTCTTGTGTGATCTTGTGTGATGAACCACAGGTAGCAAATCCTGCCTCTGTGACATTAATCAGGGAGGATGGGCGACAGTTGTGCTGGTGCTGCAGGACTCAGGGCCTAAGATTGTACTGTGCCTTACGGCAATCCCTTGGGATATAAAGGAAAGGGAAGCTAGCAGAGAGCTGGGGACTTCCATCACCAAGGAATAGTGCTAACGGCACAGCACGTACTCTGAAACAGACCTGATATCCCTGTGCCTCAGAAAATCCCAGTTCAGGGTGAGACTCACCACAAGAACCTTCCTCCAGAGCCAACAGAGAAAGCCCTTCCCGGGAGCTGATGCCCTCAGTTTGGACTTGCAGCCTACTGAACTGTGCCAGAAAAATGTTTCTCTTTTCAAAGCCATCTACTTGTAGTATTTCTGTTAAAGCAGTACCAGATGACTAAGACAGTGATAAAATAGTTTACAAATTTCTAAGATCCCTTTCCCTAAATCTCTCCAAGGACTATGGCTCTAGCAGCTGCTACCAATTTGAGAATTCCCAACTACAGCTCCTACAAAAGAAGACAGGCTGGCCCCTTCGCCAAGAGGGAACTAGTTATTCTGGGATCCCACAGTTTGTCAAGGAATCTGACCACCCACGCATCACCTGGTCACAAGGACATTTAATCTATAAGATCATGCAATCACATATACCGCGTAAACGTTGCAGTCAATATTGATCTACTTAGTTGATCTCCATAAATTAGCAAACAAATGGCTGGGTAAAGAACTAAAATTACTGTCTCCCAGGTCAAAGCCTCACTGGGCTGCTTCAAACTGAGGAGCTACACATGTAAAGGAAGGAAGCAAGCCTCTTTGGAAAGCAATCTGGCACTTCCTTAAAAAAATGGATATAGATATATCATTTGATCCAGTAATTCTACTACTTGGAATATATCCTACAGAATCAAGGCCTGTCACACCAACGGACACGTGCACGAGAATGTTTATTGCAGCACAGTCCATGATGGCAAAAAGATGGAATCAACCCAGATGCCAAACAACAGAAGAATGGATAGGTAAACTATGGTACATATACTCAATGGAGCACTATGCAATGATAAAAAATAATGATGATTCCAGGAAACATCTCCTAACCTGGTTTCAACTGGAAGACATTATGTTGAGTGAAAGTCGCCAGCGACAAAAGGACAAATATTGTATGAAACCTCTATGATAAGATCTCAAAAACAGACTCATGTACATAAGACAAGACTCTTTGACAGCTGCAAGGGAGAGCAGGGAGGGAGGACAAGGTGGGGAAGGTTTACATTAGATAGCTGCTAGAAATCTGGCTGGGTGAAATTGGTGACAGTACACATTAGAAACAAGAACGATATTAAGTGGACTTCAGCATAACTTGAATACTCCTTCCATCTTAATCCAATATTGCAAGGACAGAGTAGCTGGGGCAGGGGGCAGGAGACCATGCTCTTAGATGAAATTATGGCCAACTGGCCCAACTAGCATTTTGCTAAGTGGGCTCTCTGCACCCCACATTGGTGAGTGGCATCTGGGGTCTTAAAAGTTGCCAAGCTGCCATCCGAGGACACAGCAAATGGTCCCAACTCAGCAGGAACAGATGCTCACCGAGGACCAAAATGATATGCGGTAAAGACAACCCAGAAGATAGAGAAACGCACATGAGTGGATGCCTACATCGACTTGGGACCAGAAGAACCGGATGGTGCCCAGCCACCACCAGTGATAGCTGTGATGGAGCTCACCAAGTTGAGTCTCACTGGCAACACAAGAATAAAAAAGGGTGCACCCTGAGATCTCCACTTTTAAAAGACCTCAATTGATGGTCCAGTGGTTTGGGGGTTCCCCTGGGAGCATGGCCCCTGGCCCTGATGCTGCCCTTGCCCATAAATCATAAAGACAGTTCACTCTTCAGACACAAATGGATTGGACTTGGTGATGCACAGTGACCATATATTGGGTGGAATTTATGGTTCTAGGCATCTCTAGGATATCATCCTGCTGACCTCTGGCTGGAAGAAGGACAGTGGGTGGAGAGGAGGGGAAAGGAGGCTGTTGGGAGAATGAGACACATATGGAGCAGAGAGGAATAGTGTGCTGTCACCGGGCAAGGAGAGCAGTGGAAGCTGCATATAGGTGGGCATGTAAATTTATGTGGGAATGTACATTTTCACTCAGTCATAGTAAATTAAATAAATAAATAAAAGGAAGGAAGCAGCCTTAGCATTCACAGATATTGACATACCTTGTGTTACTCTTTATTCATGTATGCATGCGAACGTGGTAACCCTAGTGACTTAGTGGTAAAGTGCGATACTACTAACCAAAAAGTTTGGCAGTCTGAATCCACCAGCCACTCCCTGGAAACTCTGTGGGGTAGTTCTACTCTGCCCTATAGGGTTGCTATGAGTCGGAATCAACCAGACAGCAATAGCTATGTGCATATGTGCTTGCCTGTGCGTGCGCGCATGTGTGTGTATAACATGTCCACTTGTGACCAGGAATATTGGATTTCCAGGCAATGTTAAGAGTCGGTCACATGGATCAAATGTTTCAATAATTTTATTCATCAAAACCAAGGATCAGAAACAAGATGGTGTAAACTTCCTGCATATCACAGTCAAGTTCTAGATTGAAAAGATAATGATGACAACTAGTAGATTATTTATAGTATGATAAAAATATTCCAACACAGTGACTTACAGCATTTTGAGGATTTAGCTTCATTTTCATCCCTCGTAGCATCTCAAAATCTTTCACAGTTCTATAAAACACGTTTATTATGAATTATTAGGATAAAATAACACCGTGAAAGAACAAATTTGTTTATGCTACTTTCCAAAACTTATGATGACGTTAGATATAATTTGTGGTGTAAATGTAAGCCAGTAGTACTATGAATCTTACAAAATATTACAAGAGACATCAACATACTCATCAGTAGAGTACTGGATTTCTACTTAAAAAGCATTCTGGCAGACATTTGTCTTGAAAGTACTCTGGCTTGGAAAGCTACGAGAGTTACAGAAAAACATCAAAGCATCAATCAGCAAACTTTTAATCACTAATTTTTGCTACAACTCAAAAAGTCCAAGCCAAGTGCCGTTGAGTTGGATCCAACTCATGGTGACCCTAGGGGCCAGGGTAGAACTGACCCCCAGAAAGAGAATAATAAATTACACTCTATAAGAGAATATTAATGATTCTATTTAAGAGTTCCATTCATAACTTTTTAGCCTACAGAAAAACTAGCAGTAATTAAACAGGTGCTTAATATCTACAGCTATAATGACTGTTAGAATAAACTCCTATATATAACTGTAACAGTACCAAGGCATGTCCTCAAGATACAATCTATAGCTACAAACTAGAGAAAGAATACTAACACTTAACCAAGAAAGCCAACGAGAATAACTTCTCAAATAACTGCATGATTAACATTTCCCCTTCATTACAGCAAAGAACAGTGGTCACTGGGAATATTAAAAGAAAATTTTAGAACTTATAAATACAGTCCAAGCTACAGAGTAACAGGTTCTAAGGTGGAAATTTATAATCCAAGACAGAAATCTGAGTTAAAATTTAATGTGCTGGTACAGTCGAAAAGAAAAATGGAATTTTAGACAATGCTAAAAAAAGGAAAACAGAAGATACCACTCTCTGACAAACCATGGGACACCTCTACCTGGAATCATATACGTGAAGGCAGCTTGAGTTCACCCTTCACCAAAGGTAACAGCACCAGCAGGATGCTGGTGAAGCCCACAAGATCAGAGGGGCTGGGCAGATGGGGAGAAGGGAAACAGGAATATAAAAGAGGCCTCTGAGACAGATATGAAACCTTCAGCTTCAACTGGAAATGTTGAGGCACAGCATATGTGGGGGGGGGTTAAAAGACGTATCATTTGCCATTTTCATCATTTTTAGTGGACAGTCCAGTGCCATCAACAACACTCAGCATGCTCTGTCATCTTTACCACCGTCTATTTCAAAAACTCTTCACCACCTCCAGAAAGAAACTGTACCCCTGAAGAAATAACTCTCCTCCCTCCCTCCCTCCCTGCTGTCCCTGCTCATCCCTGATCTATTCCCTGTGTCTGTGAGTTTTAGGTCACAGTATTCTTCAAACATGCTAAATCATACATGGAGATCAGCTCGCCACACCCCTAAAACTGCAGACAGCCAGGCCAAGAGAATAACATACTACTTTTTGAACTTGTTAACAGCTGACAGTACTCACTGAGATAGAGATTTTCAAAAACGTTTTAGAAAAACTTGTAATTACACATTAATGATGGGCTCCCAAAGGCAGTCAAGCCATCAAAGGAGACACTTTAACTTTTCAAAATTGTTACCCAGGAGACGATCACGGCCATCATTTACATTCTCAGCAGGTCCCTTCCAACATTTATATCAATCTTTTTTTCTTTTTTTAGTAAAAGTCATATATGCTAAAAAGTAGATAACAACTAACCTTTCAGAAAGCTTGTCTGATAGTTTCTCAAGGAACTGCATGACAGTCTCTAACAATGAAATTAAAAAGAAAAAATTGAACTGCATAAAATAGAACAAACACATGTGCTCAAGTTACAATCAGACAATCACAATCCACATATTACAATGCTTACAGAGTGATGATTTTCAAACAAAAGCAAGGTGGCTAATATACACTGGGAACATAATACTCCATGTAATAATAATCTCTTTATCAGAAAAGTGAATTAAATTGACATACTAATAACCAAAAGCCTTCGGTTACACCCAGAAATGAACAGAGTTCACTGGAGACTAAGGAAACGAATCTAAAATGTCAATGCTTCCATCTACTTACCCATGTAATAAAAGAAAAATATAAATTTCTCAGATACGTCTAATTTTTTTGACTTTTACACAGATAGGTAGGCTGATTTGTTTATAAAAATCAGTATGGTTTAGATGTATGATTTACTGAAAACTACTTTTTTTTAATTAATGTTTTTCTGGGTAAATATTTTTCTTTTTATATACAGCAACAGAATAATTTACTCAGGGTTCTATGAAATTAAATATAAACTATTTCATAACATTAAAATTATAATAAAACATACTATATAATAAAATACATTTTTACATGCTAATTAAAATGAAATATAATAAAAGTAGAAAATTAAAATTTTAAGTTGTCCACAAAGTAATTAATATTACCCAATAGTATGGTACACCATTTAAAAAACATCTGTATAAGACCAAAAAAGTCAACAATTACTCTGCAGCAAAGAAGAGAGGATAAGAGAGCAGGGAAACTAGAGTCCCGGGAACAGAACAACCAGAACTCCACTAAAGAGAATGCTACGCATTGGGGAAAATACAGTTATATAATGCTGATGAACAATTTGTGCAGAAATCATCATATATAAACCTAATTTCCTGTGCAAACTTTCACCAAAAAGAGATAATAAAATATTCCTAAAGAAAAAAATTTATGCTGTGATAGAATTTTTTTCAGAACTTAAAACACATCAGCCACACACCATTATGAGGTCTGCAGCTTAACTGTTCTAAGCGCTACAGATGTTATTGCTGAATATCACTATGGTCACCTTTGAAATACTCCCTTTGGGAAGTTATATACCAATGCCAGCAACCAGTCCACCCTTCAAAGCAGTTTTAGAACTCTTTCTGGAATGGCCATTGTGCACGGTGGCACGGCAGCAAGTTCACCAACATAAGTCTACGGTTGCCTGTAAGGGAGGTTTTAGCCAGTAAGCCAATAACTGCATTGGAATACCCTCCTTACTCACCTCATCTGGATTTGGACAACATTCAGGTAATATGACAACAGCTCTGATGGCCACTTTGTCTAGGATGAGTTCACAAACTTTAATGTCTCACCTAGTGTGTCTGAGCTCCTCAACAAAATTTCAAATTCAGCAAAGACATCAGATACATCCTATGTGACTAAGTGCACAACATTCTGACTACAGGAAATTACCAGAAGATTTCACAGAGTGGCTCAAGAAGACTAAACGAAGTATTATAATAACATATGCAAAGAGCTGGAAATGGAAAACCAGAAGGGAAGAACATGTTCTGCATTCCTCAAGATGAATTCAAGTCTCAAGTTGTAATAGTGAAGGATTCTACAGGGAAAATATTAACATGACTCAGGGAGCATCAAAAGAAAATGGAAGGAATACACAGAAGCATACCAGATTAATGTTCAGCCTACATATGATCAGGACCTGATGGTACTAGTGAAATTTTGCTGAAGATTATTAAAAAGTGACTGCAACAGTATATTGACAAGCAATTGCCAGAAATTCAAGCTGGATTCAGAACAGGATGTAGAACCAGGAATATCACTGCTGATGTCAGCTGGATCTTGGCTGAAAGCAGAGAACACCAGAAGATGGGTTTACCTATGTTTCACTGACTATGCAAAGGCACTCGACTGCGCAGATCATAACAAATTATGGCTAACATTGCATAAAATGGGAATTCCAGGACACTAAATTGTGCTCTTAAGGAATCTATACATGGATCAAGAGGCAGACATGCAAACAAAACAAGGGTACACTGCACAGTTTAAAGCCTGGGAAGGTGTGCATCAGGGCTGTATCCTTTCACCATACCTTTTCAACCTGTATGCCAAGCAAATAATCCAAGAAGCTATATTCTATGAAGAACAAGGCATCAGGATTGGAGGATGACTCATTAACAACCTGCATCATGCAGACGACACCACCTTACTTCCTTGAAGTGAAGAAGATTTGAAATACTTACTGATGAAGATCAAGGACCACAGCCTTCAGCATGGATTGCACATCCACATGAAGAAAACAAAAACCTTCACAACTGGACCAGTAAGCAATGTCATCATATATGGAGAAAGGACTGAGGTTGTCAAGGTTTTCATTTTACTTGGATCCACAATCAATGCCCAGGCAAGCAGCAGTCAAGAAACCAAAAGATGCATTGCGTTGCATTGGGAATAGCTGCTCCAAAGGACCTCTTTAAAGTACTGAAAAGTAAAGATACCACCTTGAAGACTGAAGTGTACCAAACACAACCCATGGTATTTTCACTCGTATCATATGTATGCAAAAGTGGGACGATGAACAAGGAAAACAGAAGAACTGATGCCTCTGAATTGCAGTGTTGGAGAAGAATACTGAATGTACCACGGACTGCCAAAAGAACAAACACATCTGTTGTGTGAGAAGTACAACCAGGGTGCTCCTTGGAAGCAAAGATGGCAAGACAGTGTCTTACATACCTTGGACATGTTGTCAAGACAGATCCATCAGTTTCTGGAGAAGGACATCATGTGTGGTACAGTGGTGGGTGAGCAAAAATGATGAGATGGATTGACACAGTGGCTGCAACAATGGGCTTAACATAAAAATGATTGTGAACATGGCTCAAGACCAGGAAGTATTTCGTTCTGTTGTGCATAGTCGCTATGAGTCAGAAGTGACTTAAAGGCATCTAAGAATAACAGCCCCTTGATGAAAATCTGTGATTTGTTGCAGTTTCAGTGACTTCCAACCCACACTGCTGAATAGGATGATCAATCCCCAGTCCTCCTCATGCCTGACCTGACAGGTCAAGCAGCACTCGAATCAGGTGATCATCATTCCTTTCAGCTAAAACTCTTTTTCTTCATCACTTCTGGGGTCACATGCTTGGAAGTTTGATGACCAGGACCTTCTCCCAGGGTAGACAAAGTCTTCCCTCAGAGTTCACAACCTGAATTTGGACTTCTAGCCTCCTAGACTGTGAGAGAATAAGTGTCTGTTAAAGCCACCCACCTGTAACGTTTCTGCTAGAGCAGCAACAGATTAACTCAGACACTTATCCGTGAACGAACAGAAGTACCTACCTCACAAGGCCACAGACAAATTAAATGAGATAACGGCACAGAGTAGGCACTGAATAAATGTCAACTACTATCATCAACAATCTGGTGACAACAGTAACTACAGAAACAACCAAAATGATACAGTACCTATTGAGGAGCTAAATTATGGGACGCAAATTGCTAGTACTTTTACAAGTTCAAGAACAAGGGAGTCTAAGGAAAGTAAAAAAGTTTCATGGAAGAGGTGGGTTTGAGGCTGAGCAATGAAAACCTGGAAAAAAGGTTAACAACTTGATTGGGAAGGGGAAGCTGAAGGTGTTCCCTGTGACAGGGAACCAGTGCGACGTGCCCATGGCTTCCAAGAAAGCCTTGACAGATCAAAGAAATGGCTTTTACTGAAGACTGAGAAATAAGACCAGCCAGAGGAAGACAGCTCCAGGGAAGACATCCTGGGTGGTGCACGGAGCAAATGCACTCAACTTCTAACACAAGGAGGTGCCTTAGAAGAGAGGGCTGACAACCCACTTCCAAAAAGTCAGCCATCAAAGCCCCAGAGAGCACATGGCACACACACAGCAACTGTGACACACATGGCACGACACACACAGCAACTGGTTTTACTTACAGAGACAAGGGATAAACGTGGATGGAATAAAAGCAGGACAGTTGGGCATGTGCTCTTCCTCCCAGCAGTTGTGCCCGGCATTAGTAAATAGCACGCCCATCAGCTGCACAAACCAGAAACCAAGGACCCCCTCCAGTCTCCTCCCCTCACTACCCATCACCAGGCCTTGTCAGTTCTACCTCTACGACACACCCGGGATCTGAACAGCTCCATCCTCACCACCACCCCACTCCTGATTCAGTTCCTAAAATTCTAATTGTAGTTGAACAAATGTCTTTGAAAAACTACTACACACGTTAATATCATTATTGAAGGAGCCTGGGTAGCAATGGTTAAATACTCAGTTAAAGGTCAAAGTTCACACTCACCTAGTGGCAGGAGAAAGAACCGGCCACCAGTTTCTGTAAAGATTCTGGCCTAGGGACCCCTGTGAGGCAGTTCTTTTCAGACATGGAGGGTGACTATGAGTTGGAACTGATTCCACAGCACACAACAACTACAATATATTATCATTACGTAACATTATACATCATCGAGAATTCAGTACAGAACAATACAAGTTGATCATGAACCAGAGAGAGAGGCTTTCATCATTCCTGGGCAGTTTTCTGCTGTTTAAAAAGAAAGTTGACAAGACCCTGTGTTCCGAGTTTTTTTTTTTTTACATGACCTAGATGACATCCGGATACCCTGATGGTGGGGTTGTTAAGAGCTGGGGTTGCTAAGCAGCAAAAGGTCAGCAGTTCGAATCCGCCAGGCACTGGAAACACCACATGGTGGTTCCACTCTGTCCTTTAGGGTCACTATAAGTAGGAATTGACTCAATAGCGGGTTTGGTTTGGACTACATTTAACTTTAACTTTCATTCTCACACTAACTCTCACCAGTGGCACAATGTGGTTAGACTCAACACAAAAACTAGTTAATATGAAAATAATTTTAAACAGTGTCAAATGAAAATTTCAGCATGATTTTCAACACCTACATGAAATGAAATACCTTGGCTGGACAGAATATATGCCAAATTATTACCTCTATACGTATCTAAAACTGTAGATAATCCCCCCCAAAAACCTCTCTGAAAAGTATTAAAAACAGAACACTAATTTATACCTGCTTAAAATCAGAAGCTCCATTTCATAAAAGGCCAATTTTACCCATAAGAGTTGGATAAGCTTGCTTACCTGGATTTTGGGCAATAGTTCCTTGGAGAGCCCTATGGGAAAACGTGGAATACCCCACTAACTTCGCCAAAAGGTCTCTGTTGCTGAGTAATTCTTCTAGACAGTTCAATTGACCAGCATTGGGATAGAGAAAAATTTTATAAGCAGCTTCTCGCACCTGTTATTTCAAAAGTAAATGGTACAAGGTATAAATCATGATACAGAATCCTATGTAACAATAATAGAAGATAACTCTCACCACTTTATTTCAAATGATCACTGCTTTAAAAATAAAATCATGGCTTAAACAAGGCATATAACAGCACAGGCCCCTACGGCATACCTGTCTAACACTCTAGGTGCTATTATGGGAAGGGGAGAACCCAATGGCGTGGTGGTGATGTCAACTCATAGCAAACCTATAGGACAGAGTAGGACTGCCCCATGTGGCTTTCAAGAAACAGCTGGTGGATTCAAATTGCCAGCCTTTTGGTTAGCAGCTGAACTCTTATCCATTAAACCACCAAGGGCAACGGTGGGACAAAATCTTACCCAGGGCCTATGCCTCTATGCCATAACACACCTTTACCGGCATGCGTTAAAGATTCTAGTAGTCTAGAATGTCAGTCACTGCTGTTCCTTGTCAGATTTTAACAGGAGGTGTCCTTCAAAAGAGTAATTAATCTGTTTTCTTTACTCAAAGCATTTATGGGATTAATGTTCTCCCAAGGTAAATTTTTATAGCTTAGGAATACTGAATTATTTTTAAGGGTATTGTAAGTTAAAAAAAAAAAAATCGAAATACAGATGGGACATAAACTATAAAGAGAAAGAAACAGACAAACCAAGTCATCTGGTGCTTCTGCATGCAGACCGTCAACCAAGACGTGCTTGTCGTCCAGCGTGAAGTGATGGTGAATGTGTTCTGGAAGGACATGCTTCCCAATCTTGTTCGGGATGCTGGTGCCCAGCAGAAATGCGCTACTCAAGTCCAAGATCTTCACATTGAGGTCCACTGCTCTCTTACGCTGTACGCATGGTGAGGAACAGTTACTTAAATATATTTAAAATGAGCATCTCACAATTAATTGACAGCCTAGAAAGACGGCAAATCAACACGTATATCGTGGAAATGTGTTATAACTTAATAAAATATTAAATGAAGTAAATTTTAAATACAAACAAAATAAAACATTTTTATATTATAAATGCATAATGCATAATATATTAGAAATAATGTACCAATCTTACTTTTGATAGACACTTAATATCCTGACAGACGGATATTCACACGACCATATAGTTATTTCTACGCTTTATGATTTCCGTAACTTCTTCAGTTCCATTTTATGTCTAGGTTATATAATTAACCTTTGAAGTTAACATTAACAAGTATAAAATGCACTCCGCTCCCCTTAAAAAAATCATAGTTAAGAGAATCAGAATGTTCAACCTACTTAGCAGGAGACGTAAAAAGTATTTTCAGCTGAAAACACTACATATCTGAAGGCAGATTATAAAATATGCTCCATCTTAAAAGGCCAGAGGGAAAAGTAGAATCCAACTCTCCACAGTGTACCGAACCCCCAGGAGGGAGTACCGCACACTGCACCTGCAGGCCCTAACTGTCCGTGTGTTTTAGCTGCTGTGAAATGCAGTCAGCGTAGTGATCAGCACAGCCAGTCTAGAGGTGGCCAGGCGGGTATGTGGCTCCAGAATCCGGCACAGGACCCACACCCAGGATGCCCTCAGAAGGCAGTGATGTCCAGGGTGATGGGCTGGCACACCTATGGAGGTTTATCTTTATGATACGCAACCTCCACAGAAAACACCCATTATTAAAAGTATTGCCCAAACGTTTTAAGATGACATATAAATCACAGTCCCTGCAATTCACCGGGTCTGCTGAAGGACGGCAGCCAAGCCAGCCAAGTGCCATCGAAGGAAGACAGATGGACTTCCAATTATTTATTATTGCAAAACTAATCAGGCATCTGGACCTGGACACATGACGGGCAACAGATGCAATTATACATAAAGCTTCCTGGAAGGCAACAACAGCATTAACAGATTCTAAACTGTATCTGATCCTAAAAACAGAAACTGTGGTGGCAGAATGGTTAAGTGCTACAGTACTAACCAAAAGGTCATCAGTTCAAATCCACCAGCTGCTCCTTGGAAACCATGAGGCAGCTCTACTCTTTCCTACAGGGATCACTGCAAGTCGGAAAAGAGAAGACAGCAATCCAAGCCAAGAGCCAAGTGCCGTCAAGACAGCAATACGGTTAATATATTTTAATAGATATATAAGATGAAGCTGTATGCCTTTTAAAGATCCTAAAAAAGCATTAAGTATATAGTGACAACAAAAATGTTTTAACGTAAATCCACTGCCACTGACTCCATTCTGACTCATAGCAAACCCTACAGGACAGAGAAGAACTTCCCCACAGAGCTTCCAAGGGCAGCCTGGTAGCTTTGAACTGCCAACCTTTTGGTTAGTAGCTGTACCACTTAACCACTGTACCCTCAGGGTTCCCTAAGTATATAGTGAAAACAAAAACGTTTCAACACAATTTCCTGGGAACAATAAAGTACTCAAGAGACTCCAATCTCTTTTCTTCAGTCCAGGTTTGTATCAGTAACAAACCACGCCTAATTTGGTCCTGACATGAACATTTATCACCACCTAATGGTGGCCAGTGGAATAGCAAAAAAGATAATAACTTCAAACCCACTGCCATCTAATCTCTTCTAACTCATAAGAATCCTACATCAGACAGCAGAACTGGTCCAGAGGGTTTCTGAAGCTGTAAATCTCTACAGAGGAGACTGCCACATCTTTGTCCAACACAGCCGTGGTCACGTTCAAACTCTGGACCTTCTGGCAGTTAGCAGCTGAACATTTAACCACTGCACAACAAGGGTGCTTCAGAAAAAAAAAATGTAACTGAAAATTACAGTACAATTCCCAAAGCTTTTACTGTTGTTGGATGTCACTGAACCAATTTTTGACTCACAGTGAACCATGTGGTGGAGCAGAACTGCCCCGTAGCGTTTTCAGGACTATATCCTTTATGGAAGCAGATTACCACACCTTGCTCCTGCAGACCTATTGAGTTCATCAAGTCACCAACCTCTCCAGTATCAGGTGAACATTTAACAACCAAGTGCTTACACCTTTACTACAATTATGTGTCTGCGTGTGTGTGTGTGCATGCACGCACACGTCCATCTCTCAACCTGTCCTACTGTGGAGGCCTGTGTGTTACTGAGGCTACGCCACTGGTACTCCACTACCAGCGGGGTCACCCTGATCGACAGGTGTCAGCTGAGCTTCCAGACCAAGACAGACTAGGGAGACGGATCTGGCGATTTACTTCTGAAAAAATTAGCCAGTGACAGCCCTGTGAAAGGTAGCAGAATGCTGTCTAATGCAGTGCCAGAAGACGAGGCCCATCTGGGAAAAGCTGCTTCCTCAAAGCAGAGTTGACCTTAATGACATGGATGGAATCAAGCTTTCAGGATCTTCATCTGCTGAGGTGAGACAACTCAAAATGAGAAGAAACAGCTACAAATACCCATTAATAATTGGAATATGGAGTGTAAGAAATTTGGAAATCATTAAAAATGGAATAGAAAACATGAACATCGATATCCTAGGCATTAGTGACCTGAAAGGGACTGGTACTGGCCATTGTGAATCAATCATGTGGTCTACTATGTCAGAAACGGAAACGTCAAATTGAAAAGGAATGGTGTTATATTCATCATCATAAAGAACATTTCAAGACCTAACCTAAAATACAATGCTGTCAGTAATAGCATAACACCCACACGCTTACAAGGAAGACCAATTAATACAACTATTATTCAAATTCACGCACCTACCATTCAGACCAAAGATAAAGAAACTGAAGATGTTTACCAATGTCTGAAGTCTGAAATTGATGAAACATACAACAAAAAACATTGACATTTACTGGTGATTTGAACGCAAATACTAGAGAAACAGTAAAAAGATAGGTAGGTGGGACAAGGGCCTTGGTGACAAAACAATGAAGGGGGCTGTACGATAAGACTTTGCAAGACCAGTAATCTTCTTCATTTCAAATACCTTCCAAATAAATAGTAACTATATACTTGAACCTCACCAGATAGAATACAGAGGAATCAAACTGACTGCATCTGTGGAAGGAGGCAATCAACCAAGTATCATCAGTCAGAACAAGGCCAAGGGTAGACTGCAGAACAGACCATCAACTGCTCATATGCAAGTTCAAGTGCAAGCCAAAGGCAATATGTAAACAAGTGTATGACAGCCAAAGTACAAAGTGAGTATACATATCTCCCCTGAATTTAGAGACCATCTCAGAAACAGATTTGACACATGGAAAACTAAGGTCTGAAGACCATATGCGCTGAGGAATGAGATCAAGGACATCCCATCTGAAGAAAGCAAGAGGTCATTAAAAAAAGATACAAAGAAAGGAAGAAAAGATCAAAGTGGATGCCAGGAAAGACTCAGAAACTTGTTTTTGAAAGTGATCATCATCAACTTCATCATCACCATCAACTTCATCAACTAGCTAGAGAGATGGAAAGGATGACAACGTAAAACAGCTGGACAGATTTCAAAGGGGACTTGAAAAGACAAAGTAAAGTATTAGAATGACATGTGCAAAGACCAAGAGTTAGAAAACCATAAGAGAAGAACACGCTGAGCACTTCTCAAGCTGAAAGACTGAAGAAAAAAAAAAAAAATTAGGCTTTGAGTTGCAACACTGAAGGATCATATGGGCAAAATATTGAACAATGCAGGAAGGATCAAAAGAAGATGGAATACATAGAGTCACTGTACCAATAAGAATTGGTTGATGTTCAATCATTTAAGGTGGTAGCATATGATCAAGAACTGATGGCACTGAAGGAAGAAGTCCAAGCTGCACTAAACACACTGGTGAACAAACAAGGCTCTAGGAATTGACAGGATGCTAACAGATGCTTTAACAAACAGATACAACACTGAAGTGCTTGCTCGTCTATGCCAAGAAATCTGGAAGACAGCTAGCTATATGTCAACCAACTAGAAGTGATCCCTATTTACAACCATTCCCAAGACAACTGATTCAACTGAACACAGGAGTTACCAACTAATATCATTAATAACCACATGCACACAAAATTAATAAAATTAATAAATTAATGCTGAAGATCATTCCACAGCAGCTGCAGCAGTATATCAACAGTGAACTTCCAGAAGTTTAAGCCAAATTCAAAGAGGATGTGGAACTAGGGATATTACTCCTGGCTGAAAGCAAAGAATATCATCAGGACGTTTACCTGTGTATTATTGACTTTGCAAAGGCATTTTACTGTGTGGATCGTAAAAAATTCTGGATAACTTTGGCAAGAATGGAAATTCTAGAACACCTAATTGTGCTCATAAGGAACTTGTATATAGACCAGGAAGAAACAGTTCAAACAGAACAAAGGGATGCTGCATGCTTTAAAGTCAGGAAAGCTGTGTGTCAGAGTTGTATCCTTTCACCATACTTATTCAATCCATATGCTGAGCAAATAATCCACAAAACTGGACTATATGAAGAATGCAGCATCAAGACTGGAGAAAGACTCACTGACAACTTGTGTTATGCAGATGACACAGCCTTGCCTGCTATAAGCAAAGAGGACTTGACACACTTAGAGATGAGGATCTAAGACTACAGCCTTCAAAATGGATTACACTTCAACAAAAGTAAACAAAAATCCTCGTAACTCAACCAATATGCAACATCACCACACAGAAAAGGTCATCATTGCTAAGGATTTCATTTTATTTGGATCCACAATCAACATCCATGAAATCATCAGCCAATAAATCAAAAGATGGACTGCTCTGGGCCTATCTGCTGCAAAAGATCTCTTTCAAATATTAAAAAGCAAAGATGCTACTTTACGGACCAAGGCATGCTTGAGCCAAGCCACGGTGTTTTCAATCGCCTCGCCTGTGCGGGAGAGCCTTTGGATTACGGGGCTGGTGAAGGGTACTGAACACATCACAGGCTACCAGAACGATCAACAAATCTGTTTTGGAAAAAGTACAGCCAGAATGCTCCTTGGAAGCAAGGCTGGTGAGAGTCTGTTTTGCATACTTTGGACTAGTTATCAGGAGTGATCAGACCCTGGAGAAGGACATCATGCTTGGAAAAGTAGAGGGTCAGCAAAAAAGAGGAAGACCCTCAACAAAATGGACTGGCACTGTGGCTGTCTCGGGCTCAAGCACAGTGACTGTGAGGATGGCACAGGCACGGGAAATGTTTTACTCTATTGTGCACAGGGTCGCAATGAGTCAGAAATAATAAAACTCCTCAAAACAAAAATATAGAAATGAAAGTCTTGACTTTACCAATGACCTGCTAGGCTAAGCTTGCCATTTCATCACTCTTAGATAATAATGAAATGTGTAGTATTATGAACTCTAAAAATTCTGCGGAACTGTATTATTGATTGCTAAAACAATATTTTTAAACTTTTAAATTACATCCACATGAGAGTTTACAATAAAAATTAAGGAAAAAAAACTGGAACGAATACAAGGCTTTACAGTTTGCAGACTATATTAGTGGGGCTATTTTAAGGCCCCTCTTTTAAAAATTGTAACATGTCTTCCTTATGTCCAATTCCACTGGAGTATCTTTGGGAATAAACATGGGAGTGACAAGGGGTAGGAACTTAGCCGGTTTACCCTCCATCAGTACCACTTTGTATTCTGCAGAGTTACCTGCTTGGAAGACGGTTTAAGTGTGGGCCAAGGCCAAGTGCACTGTGTACAAAAACAGAGGGTAAGTACACTTTTTGAGACAACATTAGATAAAGTAGTAACTTATATGCTGGTAAAACTGAATATATATTTCAGTATGGTTTCAAAACCATCTTTCATATGAATTATATAAAATTATTCACATCAGCTACCTACTAGGAAGCTTTCTCCTGATGATATCAAAACCGATTAATGTTAGCTACCATTAGTATGGCTCATTACAGATTCACTCAATATTTCACTGAGTCCAAAACAGATACAGTATTAAAAATCAATCCTTGCTCTCTGCCCTTCATAAGTCTTTAATTTACATAAGAGACAGAATAATACAGTAAAAGGAACATTAATAAAAGGTAGTTAAAAATAAAGGTCATGAGAGTGAAATACATCAAATACAACTCCAGATGAATGCAAAATCCCACCAGTGGGGTTGGTAAAAGCTGCGCAGACAACACACTGGAAGAAGAAACCTTTACAGGGATTACAGGCTGGCAAATGTGGGAAGCAAAGCAAGCCAGGCCCACAGACATGGTGAGCAGGGCACATCAGGACAACAGAAGCAGTAAGCACGGCATGCCACGACTGCAGAACCAGTGAGCAGGACATACCAGGACCCCAGACATGGTGAGCAGGGCACACCAGGACAACAGACACAGGGCCACAGACCAGGCAAGCAGGGCATACTGGGACCACAGGCATGGTAGGCAAAGCACGTAAGAACCACAGACACAGTGAGCAGGGCACCTCAGGACCACAGACATGGGAGGGCATATGTTTAATGATTAGGCCACTGGGTTCACATTAGCAAATACAAGCAGAGGGTCATGGGAAAGCCTGGGCTATGTGTTAGTTGTCATATATTGACTGGTTATTTTAAATTGTTCAACAGAAAATGAGAAGTCACAGAAAGGTTCTTGGCAAGACAGCAACAATCAAACCAATGCTTTGAAAAAGTTAACTGGATGTTCATACCCAGGCTTGAGTGAGGATCAGAAGACCCACAGGAAAGGCTCACAGGGCAGGCTTTGGATCTGTCTGTCTGGATCTCGTAATAACCTCCCCCCGACTAAATGTGGGCTTTGAGCAAACATCCAACCTTCTAGGTAAGCACAAAATAACCTCCTCCCCTGACTAAATGTGAGGCCCTGAGCAAACCTCGAAACTTCTAGAAGCACAAAGTAGTAGGCCTCACTACCAGATCTCAGCATTTGCTATGCAGCTGCAGTAGTCAGACAGTACGGTACTGGTACAACGACAGGCTCACAGAACAAAACAGAAGTGAGAACCCAGAAACAGATCAATCCACCTACAGACACTTGATCTTCGACAAAGAGTTGAACTCTACTAAGTGGGGAACAGATCATCTGTTCAACAAACAGTGCTGGCAAAAGTAGATATCCATGTGCAGAGAAATGAAACAAGATCCATACCTCATACCATACACAAAAACTAACTCAATACGGCTCAAAGTCCTAAGTGTAAAACCTAAAACCAAAAAGATCATGAAAGAAAACACAGGGACAAGGCTAGGGACCCTTATATATGTGTCATAAATAAAACACCCAACTTAAGTAAAACTACACAAATTCTAGACGATAAATCAGATAACTGGGACTTCTGGTTAAATACTTCTGCTCATCCAAAGGATTTTCCAAAAGAGTAAAAGGAGAGCTTACAGACTGGGAAGAAGTCTTTGGCAGCAACATACCTAATAAAGATTTAATCTCTCAGAAAACTTCAACAACTCTACAACAAACAGACATGCAACCTCATCGCAAAACAGGCAAAGAATAAAAACAGACACTTCACCAAAGAGGACATTCAGGCAGCTAACAAATATATGAAAAGATGTTCATTAGCCACTCAAAAAACAATCTCACTGCAGTGTTGATTCCAACTCACAGAAATGCTGTTGGGCAGAAGTCCCCCAGAGAGTTTCCACCAAGGAGTGCTTGGTGGATTCAAACTGCCGACGTTTTGGTTAGCAGCCGAAGATCTTAACCACTACATCACCAGAACTACACACCAGCCATTAAACCCACTGTCATCCAGTTGATTTCAACTACCTGTAGCTATTAGAGATGCAAATCAAAACCACAAGGAGACAGCTACAGCCTCATCCCTGCAGAAAAGGGACTGATAAAAATTTCAGAAAAAAAATGCTGTCAAGGCTGTAGAAAGACTGGAACTCTCACATACTGCGAGTAGGAATATAAAACGACACAACCACTGTGGAAAACAATACGGCACTTCCTTTAAAAGCTGGAAATAGAAATACCATAGGATCTCACTGAAAGGAAGACATCCCAGAAAACTAAGAACTGTCACCTCAACAGACACAGGCACACTCAGATTCACTGCAGCATTATTCAGAATAGGAAAAAGAACCAGTCTAAAGGCTTGTCAACAGATGAATGGATACAAAATTACAGTACATACTACAGCATATGAGTTGTGACAATTAAGTTTGCGAACTTAACTGTTCTAAGTGCTCCATACTTCACTGCTGAATATCACTGTGGTCACCTTCAAAATACTCCCCTTGGGAAGCTATGCACTGATGCCAGTGCCTAGTCCACCCTTCAAAGCAATTTTGCAACTCTTTCTGGAACAGCCATTGAGCTCGGTGACAAGGTGGCCAGTAACTGTACAGTTGTTGTGAGGGGCTTTCTAGCCTGTAAACAAATAACTGTATAGGAACAGCCTCTTGACTCACCTGATCTGGCCTCCAGTGACATTTTTCTTTACCTGATGATAAAGGAAATATTGAAAGTAAGGCATCTGGATGACACTCAGGACATCAAGGGTAATATGACAACAGCTCTGATGGCCATTCCAGAAAAAGAGCTCCGAAATTGCTTTGAAAGTTGGACTAGGCACTGGCATTGGTGCATAGCTTCCCAAGGGGAGTACTTTGAAGGAGACCTCAGTGATACTCAGCAATGAAGTACATAGCACATTTTGTAGGATGAGTTCACAAACTTAACTGGCTGTCCTTGTATATGCAATGATAAAGAACAACAATGAATCCACAAAGCATCTCACAATGTAGATAGCAGACAAGTATTAACTCTGAAGCAAACAACAACACACAATATAGTGAACATCAGCATACCCTGACCAAGGCAAAGAAAGTCTCTAAGAGGAACATAAGAAAGAAAGAAAAAAAAAATAGAAGTAACCACAGTAAATACCGTAACATATACAACCCCACAAAGACAATAAAAACAGTAACTAACAAGCAGTTACATCTGAACAGGGACAGAAGGTATACAGGCACATACAAGCATAATGGGAGCACAGTCATAGAAACTTCTTAGACATATTCAAAAACCCTGAGGGACTCAATTACTGGGGCTGAAGGCTGGAGACCATGGTCTTGGGGAACAGCTAGATCAACTGCCACAAAATATTTCACAATGAAAACGTTGTATACCCTACTTTGGTGAGTTGTGTCTAGGGTCTTAAGTTTGTGAGCAGCTATCTCAGATTTAGATATTGGTCTCATCGCATGCAAAACAAAGGAGAATGAAGAAAACCAAAGTCCCTAGGAAAATACTAACCCAAAACTAAATACTAACTAAACCAAAAGCTCAGTGGATCACATGACCCACAGCCTCCACCTGCCTGCATCTAGAGGAAGTAGGTGGTAACCAGCTCCCACCACTGCTGGCCTCTGACTGGGATCACAACAGACGGTCTCAAACAGAGACTGGAGGAACCGACAAAGATTACAGCCTGCAGTACAGATTACACCTCAAAAAAAAGAGACGAGCTGAACCCCCAAGCCTATGACCCCCAGACACACTGCTAACCCAGAACTGTAGCCATTCCCGAAGTACACTTTTCAGGCCAATAAAACATGTGTGGACGTGCCCCGAACAGCAATAAAGTACACAAGCACAAATGGGCAACACCTACCCCGAAGCAAAGACGAGAAGGCAAGAAGGAACAAGAAAACCAGACGAATGGTAACGAGGAACCCTGGGTACCAAAGGGGAGAGTCCTGACATGCTGCAGGATTCCAACTAACGTCATGAAACAACCTGTGTATAAGTTTTTGAATGAGAAATTCATTTCAACTATAAACTTTCATCTAAAACTTAGTAAAAAAAAACTCAGAATTTAGCTTTATCTGTAAACTGAGGGAGGGAGGAAGAGAGAGAGGGAGGGAGGAACAGAGGGAGGGAGGGAGGAAGAGACTTCCAGGGGCCTAGGTTTCTTCATTTGCAAAACTGCAATAATAAGTGCCCATCTCAGATGAGAAATAGATGTTTTAGGTAGCGTATGTTCAATTAGTTATAATTATTATTACTATTAGGAAGACAGAGAACCTAAACCCAGCCCCCCAAAAACCTAACCTGTTGCCAAGAAGAATTCCACCACACAGAGACCCTATAGGACAGAGTAGAACTGCCCCACTGAGCTTCCAAGGAGCACCTGTTGGATGTGAACTGCTGACCTTTCAGTTAGCAGACACAGCACTTAGCCTCTATACCACCAGGACTGTTATAAAATACAAATTTAAGCACTATACAAGGAATGCAGCAATAAAGACAACTACTAAATGTAAGCAAAACAAGAGAAGTCAAAATGACATGAAAGAAAACATTTACCTTTTCTTTATCTAAATGGATTCCACTGATTTCAAAATCAAACATGAACAGCTCAGCTACTCGCCTATTTAAAAAAAAAAATAAAAAATTAGATCTAGGTTGTAGTAAGAATAGTTATTAACAAAAAGTAGCTTTTTGTTAAATAAGTCAGCCTTTTTGAGCCCTACTGCCCAAAAGCCAGATTCATCAACAAACACTCAACACATTCATATATTTATAATTCAAGAGTTTAATATCCTTGCCATCAGGTAAACTATTTAGCTCACTGACTGGGTTTTTAAGCTATCATATGAATAACTGAAAAACAGGCTTTAAATTGAAACAGAGGAGTGACAATTATTCCAGTGACTCCACTTTCTTCTCAAGGAGCTGGACACTTTTCCAACTCCTCAGCTGTCATTCCTTGAACACATACTTGCTTTTTACTGTTATTTCTTGTTGTTAGGCACTGTCAAGTCAGTTCTGACTCACAGCAACCACAGAAGAAAACACTGCTCCATCCTGCAACACCCTTACTATTGTGACTATGTCTTAGCCCACTGTTGACACACCAACGTGTGTCCCCATCTAGTTAAGGTTCTTCCTCTGTTTCACTCACCCTCCACTTTACCAATCACAATGTTCTTCTCCAGGGACTGGTCCTTCCTGATAACATGATCAAAGCATGTGAGACTAAAGTTTCACCACCCTTGCTTCCAAGGAGCATTTTGGCCATACTTCTTCCAAGAAAGATCTGTTTGTCCTTCTGGGCAGTACAATCAGTATTCTCTGACAACTCTGGTAATTCAAAGGTATTTCCTCACGCATGTGAGGCAACTGAAAAGATCCTAGCTTGTGACATCTTTGCTTTTTAACACTTAAAAGAGATCTTTTGCAAGCAGATTTGCCTAATGTAATAATGTTGTTTGAGTTTCCAACTGCTGCTTCCATGGGCTTTGATTGTGGATCCAAGCAAAAGGAAATTCTTGACAACTTCAGTATTTTCTCAGTTTCTCACAAATGTTAAACGTTGTGAGAATTTTTGTTTTCTTTGAGGTATACTCCACACTGAACATGGTACTCTTTTCTCTTCATCAGTAAATGCTTCAAGTCCGCTTTGCTTTCAGCAAGCAAGGTCCAGTCACCTCGTCATCTGCAAATCGCAGGTGGTTAATGAGCCTTCCTCCAACCCTGATGTCCTCTTCTTCTTCATGTAGACCAGCTTCTTGGATTATCTGCTCAGCATACAGACTGAATTAAGTGCAGTGAAAGGATACAACGCTGACACATGACTTTCCTGATTTTAAACTACACAGCATCCCCTTGACCTGTGACTGCCTCTTGGTCTATATACACGTTCTGCGTGAGCACAATTAAGTGTTCTAGAATTCCTACTCTTCACGATGTTATCAATAATTTATGATAATCCACACAATCAGTGCCTTTGCACTGTCAATAAAACACAGGTAAACATCTTTCAGCTAATCTCTACTTTCAGCCAAGATCCATCTGACATCAGCAATCCTACTCCTGATTCCATGTCCTCTTCTGAATCTTGCTTGAATTTCTGGCAGTTCCCCGTTGACATACTGCTGCAATCACTTTTGAATGATCTTCAGCAGAATTTTAACTGAGTGTGACATTAATGAGATCATTCAGTAATTTCCAAATTCTGCTGGGTCCCCTTTCTTCGGAATGGGCACAAATACAGTCCTCTTCTAGTTAGCTGGCCAGGTAGCTATCTTCCAAATTTCTCAACCCAGAAAAGGGAGCGTTTCTTGCACTGCATTCATTTATTCAAACACTTCAGTTGGTATCCTGTCAACTCCTGGAGCCTTGTTTTTCTCCAATGCTTTAGTGCAGCCTGGAAATTTTATTTTGTCACAGTCCAGTAAGCTAAAAGTCCAAATGCAGGGTGTTACCTCCAGGGGAAGGCTTCCTTTGCTGGATCTGGAGGAAAGTCCATGTCGTCAATCTTCCCCTAGACTGGAAGCTTCTTAGTACAGGGACCCCAGTCCTTTCCAAAGGATGAGCTCACCTCCTGGCACTGCTTCTTGGTACTCTGAGGTCCCTGTATCTCTCTGCCAGCCTCTTTCCTGTATATCTCAAGGGACTGCCTCAAGGCTCAAAACAATCTTCCACTTTGAGTCCTGCCCCACCAACACAACTGCCACCCACGCACCTTCATTAACATCACACAGGCAAGGAATTACAAAACACAGTATCAAAAATCATGGCCAAGCCAATGCAGAGTAACCATATATTGGAAGCACTTTATGGTTCTATACATCTATAGGATATCATCCTGCTGACCTCTGGCTGGAGGAAGGGGAGTGGACGGAGAGGAGGGGAAAGGAGACTGTTGGGAGGATGAGACATGTATGGAGCAGAGAGGAATAGTGTGCAGTCACCGGACAGGGAGAGCAGTGGAAGCTGCATATAGGGGGGCATGTAAATTTACATGTGAATGTACATTTTCACTCAGTTATGTTAAATAAAAATAAAAAATAAAAATAAAAATAAAAAAATCATGGCCAAGCTAAATTGCTACTCAGATTTTTTGAAGAACACAATTCAACCCATGACAAGGAGTTTCTCTAGGATGTAGTCTGCATCATTTTTTATCTTACAAGAGATAAAAAGAAAGAGAACTGAGCAGAGAGAGAGGACTCTCATTATCACCAAGAAGAGGAAGAGTGAACCATATACGCTGGACCCAGGGTCCTTACACTGAGAACCTTGTGGACCCAGGAAGAGACTGATGCCAAGGCACAGGTAGAGCCCCAATGAGCACAGAACCATAGACTCTGAAAGGAGACAAGCACTTTCTGCAGAGCCAAGAGAGACAGAAGCTTCCCTAGACCTGGTGCCCTGAATTTGGACACCCAGCTCCCTCAACTGTGACACAATAAATCTGTGGTATTTTTGTTATAGCAGCACAGATAACTGGGCCAACTAGCACAAATGCCAACTGCATCTGCAGTAACAACGATGGAACAGAAAGCATCCTACGTAACATCCGAAGCACGGAGCAGTTTCTGGGAGTTTGCTCCTGTCATACTTTATATTCAGAATTACATACTCCTCTTTCTATTTACAAGCTTATTTACTGTCATTTACTTTTCTAAGAGGCAACAGCAGAATCAAAATACTAAACTCATAACATACACTAAATGAAAGAAAACCACATGTGTACTGGAAATAAGATACCATCAGGCTGTGTCTGAGAAGTATCAGATGGGACACACAGCCTTTCAAATACAGTAAGAAAACCTGGTCCCTGGCCTCCAAAAGACAACACAAGTCATGAATAAATATCACTGATAAGTATCAGGGAATCAAAAGTATCACAGAGAGTTGGTGTAAGTATTATGAAAACATATGCAATGCATCACCTTCTGTCATTTATTTATTGACATATCACAGTCACCTTCTATCATTTATGTACTGACACATCACAATTATTCACTAATGGTAGCTATTAGTGATGACAGAGATAGACATTAGAAAGCAGTACGGAAATCATCCAAATTTTCCACTCTTTTCCATCCCCCGTACCGCCACCCTCTCCCAGGTTGTTGTCACCCTGGCCCTGAGCACCTGACCTCTGGTCTCACACTGCTGCAGCCAGCAGGACCTTTCTTGGAAAATGCCAGGAACTCCATGGCGAAGTCTCTGAACACTGTTCTCTACTACCAACCACACTACAGCATTTGTCGTTACCACTTAACAGACTTAATTAATTCTTTCATGAACCAATTATAGTCCGCCTTGAATTTTTTCTTGATACATGTGTTTTCATTAATTCTGAATCACTGAGTGTGTCTGCATTTTTGGTAGGCAGAATGCTTTTTTTTTGTCCCCTCCCACAAGCCCACCCTACGTGTTTAGTGGTACATATGAAGTACTACTATTTTATCCCAGAGTTCCCACTGGGATCTACCGGTACACATGCATAACAAATAAAAATTTTCAAAATTTTCATTTTTTTTTTACCCCCAATTCAGATACTTCATACAATATCCTCTAAAAAACAGTACTTTGCAGCACACTTGGTCTTGGGTTTCAAGCAGTCATAAAGGCCCCTGCCTTGTGGCCATACACACTATTGACAGCGCAGCAGCATCACAATAAACCTTCAGAGGCAGAGAAAAGGCTTGTTCCCTAAAGGTACCCACAAGCCTGAAGGGTCAAAAAATACATTTGTTGGATTAACACGGGATGGGAAAAAAGGCTGTGCTGAGGTTACATGATGGACAGGCACACAGGCAGTAAGAGGCACAGAGTAAAAGGTGGCAACAAAACCTTATATGGGTACTTCAGAATAATCGGGAAACAGGAAATACAAATGAGCTTCATCCAGTGTCTACACCAGTCAGTATAGGTGCTGCAGAACACAAACTCAATCACAATGAGCTTTTCATGTAGCAGCTTATTCTTTTTATTCGCAGAGGCAAGCCTGTGAAAGCTACCATGATAATGACTGACTTATTTCAACTCCATCCAAACAGCAATAACTAAAAACATAAAACAGTTTATTCTCCGAGAATTTTTCAAAGGCCCTCTCTGGATGAGATCTGCAGCTTTTCTTCCCACTAAAAGCAGTTACTCAGAATATTACACTCTTTGATGCTGTGCCGGAAGCTGAGCTTCTTGGCTAACGAGAACTTTCTTTCTTTCCTTTTAATCCTGCCTCATGCTTGGAACTGATTTCAAATGTAACACCTCTTTCTGCCAGCAATTAAAAAAAAAAAAAAAAAGACCTGCTTTTTTCTGGAATTAAGGCTAACCAAACATATTATCTACTCTCTGGCTTTCCTGGACTTTTCAAAATAGATGTGCTTATTTTCTTCGTCACTGTGCCAAATACTGTCTGAACAGAACTGCCCTCAGTTCTTCAAAAACTCTGAAAATTCAATAGACCACCTTAACATCTGAGTCATTTACCTTCTTTCTTAAATAAATTATAAAGGGCATTCTTCAAGTTCCCAAACTATCCCTATCATCTATCTCTATGTCGCTTGATCTCCTTTCCTGGAAAACCTAAAACCCAGCTCACTCAATTTCCAAATAAAAATGTCTTCTGTTTAACAAGAGGTAGAAAGGCAGCACATCTTGATACACTGGGGATGGGAATTCACTATATAAGTTTAGAACACCGCAGTTTATTGTTTAACAGTTTCATTGTATAGTGTATGAAAAAATTAAAATTCACTTATGATCTTCTTCTAACATTTAAATCTTTAATCAATGTACTACTTTTTTTCCAAAACGGTTGCTTACTGGTCTAACACCATTTAGTGAACAACTAATTCCTTCCCTACTGATGTGAAATGACGCTCCTATTAATTATAGTCTTATATAAACTCGTGTCCATGCGTGAAACCTCTATTCTTTCACTGGTTTGACTACTCTGACCTAAGCATAATGGTATTTTTACACGAATCTGAGTTCTGTTCCCTATTTTTCTTCTGCTCCATCAGGGCCTCTCCGCTGTCTTCCCCATCAGGGCTGTCTGCTGGTAGCTGGCACCATCCACTTCTGCTCTCAGGCTGATGAAGTCTCTGGTTTATATGGTCCCTTTGTCCTTCGGAAAATCCCAGTAGCATAGTGGTTAAGTGCTAAAGCTACTAACCAAAAGGTCAGCAGTTTGAATCCACCAGGCACTGCTTGGAAACTCTATGGGGGCAGTTTTACTCTGTGCCATGAGTTGGAACTGACTCGGTGGCATCAGGTTTGAGTTTGTCTCTTGGGCTTATATCTTCCTTGTACCTTCGATTCTTCATTTTCCTTTGCTCCAGATGAGCTGGGATCAACTGATACATCTTAGATGGATACTCGCAAGTTTTTAAGACCCCAAATGCCATTCATCGAAGCAGGATGCAGAACATTTTCCCCAAACCCAGTCCTAGCACTCTGTCCCTCAAAGTGTTTGGTTGTGTTCATAAAACCACATGGCTTTTGCTTTAGTCCAGTTAGCAGTATTTTACTATGTTTTATTATCTGTCTCTTTTTAGTAGTAATTTTACCTAGAGTTTTCCTGCCTACTCTTATACATCCACTCTCTATGATTTAAAAACTATTTTACTAAGTAACAACAACAAGAAGCATCTTCTTAAGATACAGACTGGACAGCACCAAATATACAGGACAGCAGAAAATACTATTGACCTTCCTCAACTAAGAAGACAGTATCCTTCTCTCTGTGCTTAAGTCATCTTTCATGTTCCTCAGTTATGTGTATGCGTGTATGTGGGGGCAAGCATGTACGCGTATGTGTGCTAAGGTTCTGCACTTCCTGCCTTTCTAAGATTATCTCAAAGTACAAGGGCTGCCAATTAAGTTCACGAACTCATCCTAGAAAAAGTGCTACATACCTCATTCCTTAATATCACTACAGTCACCTTCGAAGTACTCCTCTTGGTAGCTATGCACCAACACCAGTGTCTAGCCCACCCTTCAAAGTAGTTTTGTTTTGAAACTCTTTTTCTGGAATGGCCATCAGAGCTGTGGTAGCATTACCCTTCATGTCCTGAATGCCATCAAAATGGCATCCTTTCAATATTTCTTTTATCTTAAGGTAAAGAAAAAAGTCACTGGGGGTTAGATCAGGTGGGTAGGGAGCGTATTCCAATACAGTTATTTGTTTACTGGCTAAAAACTCCCTCACAGACAACTATACAATTTAGTGTGCAAACTTGGCACCACGCCACCATGTGCAATGGCCATTCTAGATAGAGTTCCAAAATTGTTTTGAAGGTTGGACTAGGTGCTGGCATTGGTGTAAAGCTTCCCAAGGGGAGTACTTTGAAGCTGACCACAGTGATATTCAGCAGTGAGGTATGTAGCACTTAGAACAATTAAGTTCAAACACTCAATTGTCAGACCTCGTATATTACAGTTTTGTTGCTACCGTGGCTGGATTCTTCCCTCCAATATATTTTCCGTAAAGTGTATTCAGGAAAAGTTCCTGATGTTTTGGAAAAGCCCATGTTAGACAAGTTTCTTTATGACTGGGTTTCTCAGAGACTCTAACATAATATAATTCTCCAAGAGGGGGAAATGCTTTAGTATGACAGATCTCCAAACTTACTTAGCAATAGGAAATACTTCCGAGTATCACATAAAAACAGCATTTCAAGGAATGTAGCTCAGGAAATACTAACAACAAAAAGGAGGTCTACTCCACTCAAATCAGTTTTCTATTCACTAGCTTGCCATGATAGTTTATAATCTACAGTTCTTTCTTCACCCACTGTCTCACACCCAACCACATGCAATACAAGCCTTTCTGGGTCCAGCCAAGCCTCTTGATGATGCCAATGCTCACGGATTTAAATAACGTGCACTTCAAGTTATTATTTCCTCCTACTTCCAAGCTTCTTCTCCTTTCCCAAATATTGATATTCTATCTAGTTTGTTTTTCTGAATGTATTTTAGAATCACTTTCGTTATTTAAAATTCCTGTTGGCATTTTTATAAACACCCAGAAGTATGTATACTATTACAAGCCCTTTCTATCTCAAATGGTCTGCTTTTCCACTACAGTTTTCAAACAGTTGGAAAAGTCAGTTGTTAGTACAGTCAGGTAATGAGTAACCTTATTATTTTTAGCATTTCTTATTGTTGTTCATTAAAGTCAGTACGAGCTGAGTATAAATCTGGCAGTACAAACAGGCATCAGCTCTCAAGTGCTTCACTCATAAAGGATATACAATGCTCGAGGCTAAAATTGTACTGAAAACAATTTTAAAGCTGCAGCCAGCTCTACTCGATTCCTAAGTGACCATACCGGTGAAGTAAAACAGACGAAGCCATCATTTGCCAGCCCGTCACTCAGGTAAAGTTAACTCCACAAAGACTGAGTCTAGTCTTCTGACCTGCCTACGAGGGTACTCACATGCTCTACGAATAGAAAGATTCTGCTACTAACTCAGGACCCCAAGTCCCCTGTGTTAACAAAAAGGTTGTTGGTTCAAACCCAATAGATGCTCCATGGCAGAAAACTGGAGCAGTCTGCTTCCATACCAACTTTTACAGCCTTAGAAACCCTACGGTACAGCTCCACTCTGTTCTGTTAGGTCGCTATGAGTAAGAGCCAATTCAACGGCACTGGATTATCATATGAACTAATCCCTGTGAAACAGAGTAGCACTTTGTTCACAAACCATACCCCAAACCCAAAGCCATCAAGTCGATTCTGACTCATAATGACCCTATAGGATAGAGTAAAAGTGCCCCATAGAGTTTCCAAGGAGCACCTGATGGATTTGAACTGCTGACCTTTGGGTTACCAGCTGTAGCACTTAACCACTACACCAGCAGGGATTCCACAAACCGTACACAGAGACAGAAAAGGAGAGAAAAAAAACAACATGAAGAAAATCAAGTAGCCAAAAGAAGTAAACCCACTGCTGTCAAGTTGATGTCAACTAATAACAACCCTACAGGATAGAGCAGAACTGCCCCACAGAGTTTCTAAGGAACAGCTGGTGGATTCAAACCACTGACATTTCAGTTAGCAGCCGAGCTCGTAACCATGATGCCACCAGGGCTACAAAAGAAGGAAATCTGCTAAATACAAAACAGTAGATAAACAAGTAAAAGTGGATATGAAAAATAATTAATCTCTTTGTTAATGGCCAACTCTACTACACTTGTTTTAAAAATAAAGACATTTGGACAAAAGACAGTTAGGTGCTGTAACAAATATTTTAAGTACTGACTTAGAAATTAGGCCTTTTAAATTCAGAATAATAAATATAATCTAACGAACCAAGGAAAATCACCTAAAGGATCTTAATGTCAACTCAGCAAATAAAATCAATTTGCTTGCATCTTTGGATAGCATGATTACAGAAATTTCACCATGAAGCTATGTGTACTTACCAATTTTTTTTTAGGAATTCCATCATTGGTAAACACCTACTACTTGCTAGGAATGGTTGTATCAGTAAAGAAAAGACACCAAGTCCCTGCCCTGAAGAACCTTCCAGTCCATTGAGGTAGAAAGAAGATAAACAAGTATCACAAACGATAGATCACGTATGTTGAGAAGGATTAGGGCTGTAACGAACACTAAAGCAGGTTAAGAGGACAGAGCATGACCTGGTATAAGACCCCAGAGGAGCCACCACGGGAGTGAGCCCTGTAGAAAAGGGGAGTCATGCAGGAACCAGGTGGAGGGGGGCACACCAGGCACGGCAACCCGACCCCACCGACCACCTCTAGGGCCAGTCATACCAACACAAAAGAATAAGTTACCTGGTTTCTGGATCAAGGGAATCTGAAAGTTTTTTATCAGCTAGCAATTTTTGCAAACTTTGATATAATTCCACATTTGTGTTCAACCTAGAAAAATTACAAATGAAACAAATTAAATGATTTTTTAATTTTTTTTTTTTTTACTGTCAATCAAAAGAATTAAGCACAATCCTTCTATATACATGATCAGAGTTCAAAGATTTGGGGTGGGTTTTCATTTTTCTCCTTTCATTTAGACCATTCTTTAGAGGCTGACGTATGAACCCCTGGTGGCGTAGTGGTTAAGTGCTGTGTCTGCTCACCAAAAGGTCAGCAGTTTGAATCCATCACACACTCCTCAGAAACTCTGTGGAGCAGTTCTACTCTCTCCGATAGGGTCACTATCAGTCAGAATCAACTCAGTGGCAGTGGGTGGATTAGAAACCGGCCTAGTTACCAGAGGGAATTATAATCACTTAGGCCAGAGGTCACAAGCCCACAGTCAGCTGAGGAGGAAGACAAAAGGGGAAGGAGGTGGAGGTGGTACCTGCTAACTGAACTGCCTCAGCTGCCACTAGAACCAGTTCCCATTAGCAATATGCCCCAGGCCTGTTTGTTTCAAATTCTTATAATGAAAGGAAAAGAGTGAGGATGAGGATGAGGGTAAGCAATGAGAAAGATTTTAGGGTCCCAAACCAAGCACCCAGCGCACAGGCAACTTTGCTCGTTGGAGTATGAGTGGCAGATCACGGTCAGCAGCACAGGCTCTGGAGTCTCAAACCTGGGTTGAAATTCTGGCTGGGCTCCTACTACTCTGTGATCTTAGACAAGATATTTAAACCCTCCTGGCTTGTTATAAAATGGGACAGTGCTAACCTCAGGACTAAATGAGACAAAATGAGGAAAGCACATCTTCCCCACCAGACCTATAGCTACTGCTCCAGCCGTGCCAAGCTCCCTCAGCCAGAGCTGTGGGGTGGCCTCACCCCACCTCGAGCACCAATCCCAGCCCAGCTCAGGGTGCTGCTCCAAGTTCCCTAGACCCAAGAAAGCCCTGGCACTCTCAGGGCTGAAGTAGGAGTGTTTGTAACACCATCTGCTGGCTGCCTGGTGGATCCCCACGGAAGGCAAGGTTATAAAAACCGTCCACCAGTTCCTCTTCAGGACCCAAGGATGGGCAGGTTCTCCAGTCAGTTCACAATTATCAAATTGAAGTTTTATATGAGTCAAAGGTTTCTCTTGACTGTGTGCTCATGGGTCTTCCCAAATACAGTCATTTCCAATCCACAAGCTGTCAACTAGGAGGGCCACGATACTCTCTCATGCCTAGCTCCAAGTACTGATTCCACAAAGACCGGAAAATAGTGGACATTTGGCATTAAATCTAAACAAGTACACCTTCTTTTAGGCTTGCCCCACACCCATTACTTGAAAACAAATCAGTTCTACATATGCAACTAAACCATTCTCATTTTTTTAAAGATCAGCTGAGGAAGTCATTTAAGATGTGGTTCAGCTAGACTCAAGGAGATGAGCCACGGTGCTCAGAGACACTGGAAAGTGAAGCCACAAGGCGTGCTGGAGACTGCTTCCGACACCCCAGCTCCCGACAGGCCAGAGCGGGGGGCAGCAGCGAGGGCCAGCAGAACAAGGGCTCCAGGGCCACCCTGTGGTAAATGAGGGCCCAAGGCAGGCAATGAACAGACTTTGCTGCCACATGTTTGCATCGTCCTCCCACAGACTAAGAGGATGCAGCCACAAGGACAGAGCTGCGTCCACGTTCTGGGCCACACAGCAATCAGTGCCCTAGCAGGTGACCCAGTGGCCTTTCACCTGGGCAAGGTTTTCTTCTTTCAAGAGCATCCCCTTTCAGCCTCCTTAGTAGCTCAGTGGCTGCAGTTTGCAGGGACCAGTTTTACCTCACTCAGAGAACTGGCTTTGAGTGGTTCTGAAGGACCCTGTTTATTGTTCTAAGTGTTGCCTGAAGCAGCACGAGCAGCAGCAACTGACTGAAGTGTTAGGTCCTCCAGGACACCATCACCTTCCTTCTACAACAACTTCTGATTCATGGAATTAAGTCTTGATGTGCTGTTTCTCACGGCTTCCAAGGATGAACTTCACGGGGGCGCCCGGGCTCTCACGCATTTCACACGCCTCCTGGCACGCTGTCACGCGCCTGAGCACTTTGGAACAGAGCACTGCCCACCGCTGAGCTATTTTAACAAGCACACTGGAGCCCCCATAAGTGGCTTACGATATGTTTAAATTTACCTGAAAACCATTTTAAAGGTATTCGCAGCATCGTGGCCACCTTGGTTTATAGGCCACCTCAGCCTCCCAGGTTGTTTTACGGTCTCCCTAAACCACCCTAATCCTGACCTGGCAGTGTCTCCAAGGGTAGTATTTTGACTTCCTGCCCTGTGGCCGAGAGCCATCAATAGCACCAGCAATTTAATCATGTGATAATCTAGTAACTCCAAAACCCCATTAAGACCCTACAAAGCCCTCACGGAATGCAAATCACAACAGTGGTGATAACAGCACAGGGTGACTGCTGTGTGCCGGGACGCCACATTAACACTTCATATTTATTGTCTCATTCAGTCTTAATAACAAGAGAAAGAGGCACATAATGTTACTATCCCATTTACAGACACAGAAGGTAAGTCAGAGAAGAAATGAAGCATTAGTCCAAAGCCACCCTGCGGGGCACAGTCAGCTTCCAGAGGGCTTTTTCGAGGGTCATCACACACACCACCTCCCACAACGTGTGCAAAGCATCCTTGCGAGCCAACTCTCCTAGACGAGCCCACAGAGAGTCACCCAGAGTGTGCAAGAGCAGACAACACGTACTTTTCCACCATGGCGCTGATACATCTACAAGCTTCTTCTGCAGCCTCTCTGAATGCTCGGTCAGGGTGAGCAATTTTCACAAAATCAGCCTAGTCAAGGGGAGAGAAAAAAAAAACCAAAGGGAATTTGATGGAAAGCTTTCATCCAGGATCTAAGAGTTAAAAGGAAAACCTATGCTTTAAAATGTGCCACCTGGCTTGACCCAAGTGTTCCATTACTGAATTTTCCCTAAACTAGCAAGGCACAGGGCTTCTTTCTCAACGTTTAACTCTGTTATTCCTTGGGACCAAGTCCGTTTCACTCCAAAGAAAACACTGGTGCTAACTTTTCTTTAGAAGTCTTTTGCCTTCAAATGTAAACACCAAGAGAGTTCTCCCAAAGTCTACAGTTCAACAAAGCAGACTCTTATTTCAAACTGTATCAATTATTCTAAAACTTTCCAACTAAAATTGTTTTCAACGTGGGTCTTACATCTTAAACTGGTGCCACAGAAAAACTCTTCAAAAAAACTCTTTTGAAAGAATTGATTATGTAGCATAGTTTCAAGACTGATTTAACCATACTCTAGTCTTTGTGCAGGAAGAAAACGGGGGGCAGGGGTACATTCTTTCTCAATTGCCCTTTTAGTAAAATCTGAAATTCCAGTTCCAGAATCAAACACCTAGCATGTGCCCCACAGCCCACATCTTCACCATCACCACCACAAGGCTGAACATCAGAATTAAGCTTAGCTGGGACTCCTTTAAAAAAAGTAATAATCATGAAGTCATATAAACTACATTTTAGTTTTCATGATATGGTAATACACTGCAAAAGCAAAATGCAAGAAACTCCAAAATTGTGTCTTCTTCCCTTTCCAAGAAGAAAATGTTATAACATATTGGGGGGGGGGGGTCACTGCATGGTAAACTTTCTTAACTTTATTCTCCAAATGGTTTTAAATGCAAAAACATTTAAATTCATGGCATGATACAACATTTGATAATAGTAACAATAACATTATCTATTAAAGCTCCTGAAAAATTCTAGTTGTTAAACGCTGTCCAGTCAGTCCCGACTCACCCAGACCAGATGTACAACAGAACAGAGCACCGCCTGGCTGGGACCACCGTCACCGTCACTGCCCGGTCTCAGCCCGCTGCTGCAGCGGCTGTGTCACTGCATCTCCTTGAGGCTCTTACTTGTTTCCACTGGCCCTCCACTTCACTAAGCAGGACACCCTTCTCCGGGGATCAGTCACCCCTGATAACACGTCCAGAGTACTCGAGACAAATGTTACCATCTTCACTCGGAAGGAGCATTCTGAATGCACTTCTTCCAAGATGGGTTTTCTGGTTCTTCTGGTAGTCCATGGTATATTCAGTGTTCTCCAACATCATAATTTCAAGGCATCAATTCTTCAGTTTCTCCTTATTCACTACTGCAAATGATTTCACCTCAAAATGACATCTTTGCTTTTAACACTTTAAACAGGTCTTTCCCAGCACATTCAGCCAATGTAATATGACATTTGATTTCTTGGGAATGCTATGAATTTACAAATGAGTTTAATGTCACAGAATTTATGAGAGTAGAGGGACAGGAAGTAGGGAATTCAATACCCAGACAGAAGACAAGAATCATCTTAGGTAAAGGGGAGAAAAACATACAACACAGGGGAAGTCAGCACAACTAGGTTAAAGCTCAAGATAAACAGTTTTCTGAACACAACCAAACACACTGAGGGACACAGTAGACGGGGCTGGGGTCTGAGAATCATGGTTTTGGGGGAAGGTCAATTAGTATAACAAAGTTTATTAAGAAAATATTCTTCATTTCACTTTAGTGAGTGATGTCTGAGGTCTTAAAAGCTTGAAAGCAGCTAAGATGCCATTAATTTGTCCCAATTCACTTGAAGCAAAGTAGAATGAAGAACACCAAAGACATAATATTAGCCCAAGAGACAAAAGGGCCATATAAACCAGAGACTCCATCAGCCTGAGACCAAAGAACAGATGGTGTCCAGCTTCCATCAGTGACTGCCCTGACAGGGAACACAACAAAAAGTCCCCCCATGGAGCAAGAGAAAAGTGTGGAACAGAACTGAAATTCATGTAAAAAGACCAGACTTAATGGTCTGACTGAGAATGAAGGAACGCTCAAAGCCATGGCCCTCAGATGCCGTTAACCCAGAACTACAACCATTCCCAAATCCCACCCTTCAGACAAAGATTAGACTGGACTATAAAACATAAAATTGTATTTGTGAAGTATGTGCTTCTTACTTCAAGCAGATAGAAAAGACCAAATTTGTGGCTCCTGTTTGAAAGCAGGATGAGAAGGCTGGAAGGCACAGGAACCAGAAGAATGGGCACAAGAAATCCAGGGTGAAAGAGTGCAGTGTGCCATCACATTACAGGGACTACAGCTAATATCACATAACAATGTGTGTATACGCCTTTGTATGAGAAATTAATTAGAACTGTAAACTGTCACCTAAAGCAGTATTGGAAAAAAAAAACCTCAAAGGATAAACTGCATTGGACATATCTGCTGCAAAAGACCTCTCTTTCAAGTGTTAAAATGAAACGTGTCCCTCTGAGGGCTACGATGTGCCTGACCCGTCACCTCATACAGGTGTGAAAGCAGGACAGTGAATACGGAAGACTGAAGAATTGATGCCTCTGAAGCATGGTGCCAGCAAACAGGGAACATACCATGGATGCCAGAACCAACACATCTGTCTTCAAAGAAGTACAGCCACAATGCTCCTTAGAAACAAGGATGGCAAAACCTCATCTCGCCTCCTTTGGGCATGCTGTCAGAATGACCAGTTCCCACAGAAGGACACCATGCTTGATAAAGTAGGAAGTCAGTAGAAAAGGGCAAGAACCTCAAGGCGATGAGCTGACACTGGGCTCAGCACTGGGCTCAGACACAGCAGCGCTGACGAGGACGGCACCGGACCGGTCAGGGTTTTATTCTGTTACACATGGGGTCGCTGTGAGTGAGAATTGAGCGGATTCCAGCTAACAGCAAAAAGAACAGTGCGCTGCATCCACTCAGCTACATAAAGGGTAAGATTTCTTTCTGTCTCTGCAATCTCTTTCACAGATTGCCTATTGAGAGCTCACTGAATAACAAAATACTTATTTCTCTTTCATTTTTGTGGGTCAACAGTAGATTTGTTTTTAATTCTACTTCCCACTGCAGAGGGAACGGAGGATGACCATTGCTGTCAAGTCAATTCTAATTCATAGTAATTCTGTAGGACAGAGTAGGAGAGCCTGGCAGATTCAAACTGCTGACCTTTTGGTTAGCAGCCATAGCACCTTACCACTATACTACCAGAGTTGCCATCTCCCCAACACGAGGGTGTATTTTCACATGCTTGTTAAACAAAGCTGAACATGTCCTGAGACCATCTGAAGCTGGACAGTCTTCTTTCCTAAAATTTTCTTTAGACCATGTAACAGAAGACATTGAAAGTTACAAAAAAAAGTCACAGAAACATCGTTGTCGTTAGGTGCCACCTAAGTCAGTTTCAACTCTTAGCAACCCATATGCAACAGCACAAACCACTGCCCTGGCCAGCCCGTCCTCACAGCTGCTGCTGTGTTTGAGGCCACTGCTGTAGCCATTCTGTCAATCCTTCTCATGAAGGGTCTTCCTCGCCTTTCCACTGGTGCTCCACTTTACCGAGCATGATGTCCTCCTCTAGGGACTGGTCCCTCCTGATCACATATACAAAGCACACGAGATGAAGGCTTGCTGCCACCTTCACTTTCAAGAACACTCTGGTTGTACCCTCCCCTAAAAGTCAATTTTACTGTGTAATAATTCTTTTAATTGCCCTTTAAGTTTCAAATTCAAGTCAGTTTGTCATACAAAAACTTACACATGTACTGTTGTGTGAACCTAGCTACTCTACCCATGCTGTGACAGCACACGAGTCAGCTTCGCCCTGTTTCCCATGTCCATTCTAACAGCTCCTGTCCCCCTCCGTCCTCTCATCTTGCCTCTGGGCAGGAGCTGCCCAGTTAGTCTCATGTATCTACTTAAGCCAAAAAACACAGTCTTCACCAGAATCATTTTCTGTCTTATAATCAAGATTAACTGTTGTCTGAAGAGTTGGCTTCAGGAATGGTTACAGTCCTGAGGTGTCTGGGGATCATGTCTTACAAGGACCCTCCACTGTCGCAGACCACCAAGCCTGGTCTTTTTTACTGGAGTTCAAGTGCCGCATCCCACTTTTCACACACTCCTTCAGGCTCTCTTTGCTAGGTTCCCTGTCAGGGCACCCATTCGTGGTAGCCGGGCATCATATGGTTCTTCTGGCCTCATGCTGCTGTAGTCTCTGGTTTATGTGGCCCTTTATTTCTCTCGGGCTCATATTTTCCTATGTCTTTGGTATTCTTCATTTTCCTTTGTTCCAGGTGGGTTGGGCCAATTGATACTCCTTAAATGTCCACTTGTTAGCTTTTAAGACCCCAGACACCACTCACCAAAGTAGGATGCAGAACATTTTCTTAATAAACTTTGTTATGCCCGTTGACTTAGATGTCCCCTGAAACCACGGACCCCAGATTACTGCCCCTACTACTCAGTCTCTCAAAGTGTTTCGTTGTATTTAAGAAACTTTTAAATTGAGGGTTTAGTCCAGTTTGCTGACTTTTCCTCTATTGTGTGTTCTTCCTTTTACCTAAAATAAATCTAGTCTACTATTTAGTTAGTGAATACTTCTAACTCTCCCTTCTCGCCCTTGCAGTCAACAAAGATTTTCTTGTGTGTTTAAATTTTCAATTGAGTTCTTATGACAGTGATCACAGATAATATTTGTCTTTTGGTGACTAATTTCATTCGGCATAATGCCTTCCAGATTCCTCCTGCTACGAGACATTTCCAATTTATCATTGTTCTTTATCACTGCACAGTGTTCTACAGCATGAATACTCTCAGTCGTCTATTTTCTCTTCCGGTGTTTGTGTGTTGTTAGTATGTTTTATGTTCAGTTTATGCCATGTATTAGGGCTCCCAGTGTTGGGCCAGTTTTTCTATCATAATCTTTATCATTATAGATTTCATATTTAGGTCTCTGATCAATTTCAAACTACTTTTTGTGCATGGCGTGAGACAGAGGTCCTGTTTCATATTTTGCAAATGGATATCCAGTTATTCCAACATCAGTTGTTAAAGAGGCTGTCTTTTCCCCAGTTATAGGCTGTGCACCTTTGTCAAATGTCAGCTGTTGAAAGATAAGATGATTTTATGTCTGGATTCTCAATTCTGTTCTGCTGGTATATGTAGCTGTTGTTGTATCAGCACCAGGCTGTTTTGAGTACCTAGCTGTATAAGAGCTTCTACACTCAGGTAGAGTGAGGCCTCCCACTTTGTTCTTCTTCTTCAGTAATACTTCACCTATCTAGGGTCTTTTTCCATATGAAGTTGGTGTTTTGTTTCTCCATTTCATTAAAAAAATGCCATGGGAATCTGAATCAGGATTGCATTGTATCTACTGATCACTTTGGATAGAACAGACATATTCACAATGTTGAGCCTTCTTCTACATGAGCAAGGTAGGTCTCTCACTTACACAGGTGTCTTTTGCCTTCTTGCAGTATTACCTTACAGTTGTCTTTATGTAGGTCTTTTACATCTCTGGGTAGATTTATTCCTAAGCATTTATTTTCTTGAGGGCTACTGTAAATGGTATTGATTTGGTGATTTCCTGGTTGATGTTCTCTTTGTTGTTGTAGAAGAGTTCAACTGATTTTCATATCTTTATCTTATATCCAGACACTCTGCTGAACTATTAGTTCCAGTAGTTTTCTCATAGATTCTCTAAGGCATTCTGTGTGTAAGATCTCATCACCTGTAAACAGAGATAACTTAGCGCTTCTTTACCAATCTGGATGCCCTTTATTTCTTTTTCCAGCCTGACTGCTCTGGCCAAACCCTCTAGGACAATGCTGAATAAAAGTGGCGACAAAAGGCATCCTTGTCTGGTTCCCATTCTCAAAGGGAATGCTTTCGCACTCTATTTAGGATGATGTTGACTGTTGGCTTTGTATAAACGTATTATGCTGGTGAACTTCCCTTCTATTCCTATTTTACAGAGAGTTTTTATCATGACTTTGTCAAATGTGTTTTCTGCATCAGTTGATAAAATCATGTAGTTTGTGTCTTTTGTTTTATTTATGTGATGGATTACCTTGATTGTTTTTCTCATGTTGAACCATCCCTGCACACAGGGTATGAATCCCACTTAGTCACAATGAATAGTTTTTTTTGGTGTGTTGTTGAACTTTGTGAAGACTTTTGTTCTAAATTCATGAGGGATTATTGGTGTGTGATCTTTTTTTTCCCCTGGTGTCTTCACCTGGTTTTTTGGGAGTATTCCACCCTTCTCTGTGTTCTGATATACCTTCAGTAATAGTTGTGTTAATTCTTCTCTGATAGTTTGTTAGAAATCTCCAGTGAAGCCAGCAGAGCCAGGATTTTCTTGGTTGGGAGTTTTTAAATTATCTTTTCAATCTCTCCTTTTGTTACAGGTTTATTTAGTTGTTCTACCTCTGTTTCTTAGTTTAGGTAGATAGTGGGCTTCTAGAAATTTGTCCATTTCCTCTACACTTTCAAATTTTTTAGAGTATAATTTTTCATAATATTCTCTTATGATTTTTTTAAAATTTAATTTGGGTCCGCTGGGACATCACCCATCTCATTTCTTATTTGTTTGCTTTCTTTCCCATTTTTCTTCTGTCAGTTTGGTCAGTGGTTTATCAAGCTTGTTAATCTTTACAAAGAACAAGCTTTTTGTCTTGTTAACTCTTTTAGTCATTTTTCCATTCTATATTTCATTTAATTCTGCTTTACTTTATTATTTGCTTTCTTCTGGTGCCAAGGGCTTCTTTTGTTGTGCTCTTTGTACCTTTTTGAATTGTAGATTAATGCTTTGATTTGGGCCCTTTCTTCTTTTTGTTATTGTTGTTTTTAGGTGCCATCAAGTCAGTTCCAACTCATAGCAGCCCTATGAACAACAGAACGAAAACACTGCTCAGTCTTGCGCCATGTCCACAATCAAGCCCATTGTTGTGGCCACTGTATCAATCCATCTCGTAGAGGGTCTTCCTCTTTTTCACTGACCTCCACTCTACCAAGCATGATGTCCTTCTCTAGGGACTGATGGATCCCTCTTGATAACATGTTCAAAGTATGTAAGACACAGTCTTGCCATCTTTGCTTCCACGGAGCACTCTGGTTAAACTTCTTCCAGAACATTTGGCAGTCCATGGTACATTCAACATTCTTCTCCAACACTACAATTCAAAGACATCAATTCTTCTTCTGTCTTTTTTGTTCATGATCCAGCTTTCACATACATATGATGTGACTGAAAATATCACAGCTTGGGTCAGATGCATTTTAGACTTCAACTTGACATCCTTACCTTTGAATACTTTAAAGAGGTCCTTTGGAGCAGATTTTCCCAATACAATGCGTTTTTTGATTTCTTCTTCTTTTTGGATATGTGCATCTATTGGTATAAACTAACCTCTGAGCACTGCTTTTGCTGTGTCCTGAAAGCTCTGGAAGGATTTGTCTTCCTCCTAATTTGATTCTATGAATTTCTTTATTCTGTCCTTAATTTCTTATATAACCCAGTAGTTTTTGAGTAAGGTGTTGTTTAGTTTCCCTGTGTTTGATTTTCCACCCTCTTTCCTTTTCCTACTTCTATGGCTTTAATGGTCTGAAAAGATGCTTTCCAAAATTTTGATGCTTTGGACTTTGTTAAGGCTTGCTTATGGCACAATATGTAGTGTACTCTGAACGATGTTCCAGTGCATTGGAAAAGAAAGCATACAAGATTGCTTTAGGATGGAATACACTGTATACATCTGGTTGATTATGACATTTAGATCTGAGCTTTTATTGAGTTTCTTTGTTGATGTTCTGTCCTTCACCAAAAAAACATGTGTTGAAGTCTCCCGCTGTTACTGTGGAGCTATTTGTCTTTGCAATGCTATTAGAGTTTATTTTATGTTAAAATAAATAATTTTTTTAAAAAAATAGGGAAGTTAATGAACTTTCTAACACTCTTTAGTAAGGCTTCATCTGACTGAGCTGTTGGCCAGCCCCTGAAGCAGCAGAGACCAGCAAGGAAAAGCATGAACTCCACAGCCAGCTGCTGGATTCAAAGCCTAGAGCTACCACTCTACTGGCCATGGGCACATCACTTAACCTTCCTGTAACTTTCTTCCCTCATCTGATAATGTAGAGGTTCTGAGATGAGATCAGAAAACCCAGGCAAAGTTCTTACCACAACATCAAGGGTCTATCCAGTAGGATCAAAATAAAAGTTGACATTAGAAAGTAAACCCCAGGAGGTCAGAGATGTCGTCTGTATCTTTTTCATTACTACCTTCCCATTGACCAGAACAGTGACTGGTACAATATGGAACAAATCTGAGAGGAAAATAAAAAAACTGTATAGTACAACACCAAGTGGGGAGACCAAGAACTGTCACTATTTAGATCACTCACTACCTTTACTAATATGAGTAAACAAGGTTGGCTCTCTTTGGGGGTGGTAGAAAGCCATGCTTTCTATCTCATTGACGGGTTTCCTAGTTGGTGAAAGAAAATACATACATTTCCATTTCAATTTTAAAATGTAAAAAAAAAAGTTTTTTATAAAATCACTTTGAAGCCAAGACCTCATTTTAATCAGAAAATGCATTCCTAAAAAGGTTCATAAAAAGTGTTTTTTACAAGAGAAATTAATACTGAAAACGGACAGATAAAATGTTCTATTGGAATTCTGATAGAAGCTTCCATAAATATGTTCTATTGGAATTTTGATAGAAGCTTCCATAAATGAAGAATCCTTCCATATGAGTAATCATTCTTTGATTACCACCCAAACATTTGATACAAGTTCTAAATATCACTTTCCTAAACACCTTTTCCTAGACATTTTCCTCATTCCTAATCATATTTTTTATGATTACACCAAATTATACCACACAGCTCTCAAAATTTAAAGCATTTTAATCTTACAGCCCATAATCTTACACCTTACCAAGTCAGCCACTCTGCACAAGACATCCGAGAGCTCATCAAAGATGAGCACAGTCTTTGGCCCTGGCGGGGTCTTGCAGGCCAGCTCCATGAGCACTTCCGTTTGCCTCAAGGCTTTTTCTTGTGCAACACGAAATCCTTCAGGGACACTGAGCTCAGGAACTCCAAAAAGGCCCTAAAATTCAAAAAATATTTCTAGTTGATATCCAAAAATATGATTAATGTGAGCATTAAGTGGAAATATTTTGTCATACAGAAAATCTTGGTTCTGTTGGTATATCATGTAATTATAACACCTGTGATCACAGACATCACTTTCATATTCCCTGTACAACTCCACACTAATGAGACTAAAAACGATGCTTCAGTAATATAAGTTTTCCTCAATTCACAATTATTTTAGCAAAACCAAAACACAACAGCATGATATGGGTTCAAAATCCAGCTCTGTCACCTACTACTACAGGACCTAACTCCTAGAGGAGTTGACAGAATTAAATGAGAAAAGATTTAAAAAAAAAAAAAATCATACAGTGCTTGGCACATAAAAAGAAACTTAATAAGTACTGTCTATAAACATTATTTGTTATGTAATCATGGCCAAGCTATTTATACCCGTAGGCCTCAGTGTTTTAATCTGGCACAATGGGAATGATAACACATATCTCACAGCACGGATACGGGTCCTAAATTACACAACGTATTCAAAGTGCTAAGTACAAAGTCTAGCATACAGTAAGATCTCAGTACACAATACCTATTATCCTGCAAGCTAAAATAGGGAGACGAGTTGAATATCAAGTATAACAGATTTTTAGTGCTGTCAGCTATCACTGACTAACTCAGGGAGGTCCCACGCACAAGAGAGTAGGACTGCTCCGTAGGGTTTTGTGGGCTATAATCCTCATGGAGGCAGACCACCGGGACTTTTCTTCCGCAGTACCACCGCAAGGGCTTGAACTGCCAACTTTTCAGCTAGCAGTCATGTCCACACCATTTCTAACATTAAGAACCTTTAGAAAGATTTAAATAAAGAAGTTAAACCAAGACACAAGCTGAAATTGGCAGCTAATTTCACAGTTTTCAAAGGTGTTTCAGTATCTCGAAAAAGAATGAAAAAATTAATTCCTAGATCTAATGAGGACGATTGTTTACCGACACCAACCACTCTCTGTGCCAACTTAACCATCCCTGTTACAACCCACAGGACGGCAGGAGAAACCACTCAAAAATTTAATACACACCCACTGCTTGCCAAGTCATGAGCTATGTAGTTTTTATAAACCCAAACCAAATCCACTGTCACTGAGTCAATTCCAACTCATAGCGACCCTGTAGGACAGAGTAGAACTGCCCCCATAGAGCTTCCAAGGAGCCTCTGGGGGATTTGAACTGCCAACCTTTAGGGTAGCAGACATAGCACTTAACCACTACATTATTCAAGGATTAGCAATTCAAGTGCACCTCAAAAGAAAGGCCTGGAGACCAATTTCCCAAAACTCAGCTACTGAAAACTTTACAGAGCACAGTTCTACTCTGACACACATGGGGTTGCCCTGACTTGTAATCAACTCAACAGCCGGCCAAGCCAAGTGCCGTTGAGTCGGATCCGACTCACAGTCAGTGTTTAGTAAATAGAAGGCAAGCACCTAGAGGCAGGAATCTTGTGTTTCATCATGTTTAACCGGCTGTTCAACACAGTGCCTAACACGTGAAAGGAAGTCAACGAAGTAAACTAACAGAGGTGCTTAATTTCTAGATGAACACATTTTTGGAAATACATACTAACACGTGAAATGTTCAGCCTGATCATGCACTGCTGCTTCTATAAGGAGGGATTTGTGAAGTTAAATTCTTTTCAACACAGTGAGAATCAGAAAAAAATAAATGAAAGGTGAAGTAGAATGGTGACCATCTTTAAAATGACAACGTAATTTAAGCACTATTTCCACTGCCCAGTATAATTTCCCTGTACTGCTCTTCGAATAATAAACCACAAAACACCAATCCTGGTAATACTAAAAACCTATTAATTACATGAATTTTTGTTCCTGAGACAAAAACAAATTCACACACTTGAAACTGTAACACTAGCACTTAAGATCACGGAGCACAGAGAAAATAAAGCTAAAGTGAGTTCTACTTCATCTACCAAAAAGCCAAGCTCACCCTTCATACCTTCCTGCTGCTGAGGGAGTCAGCAGCTACAGATAACAGTTCTCCTCCTCACAAAGCACAAAGTTAATACAAATATTATCTACCTCATGGAGATATTTAGCTTAGCATATTTCACACAAAAATAACTTAAAAATAGATGATGAAAATGAAATAGGAAACATACCGTTTAATCCACTGCAACCATGTCCTAGACTTCTGTTTATAAGAAAGGCAATGGCATATGGAAGAAATAAAACAGCAAAACAAAAGTAACCCTCAATCTAGACTGGACAACATCCACAAACGGCAAGTAGAACAGGTGAGTCCTTTTCAAAATCTTTCCCCAAGCCCTCATTTCAAGCTTGCCTTCTTTTCACCTTTAATTCATTCATTCAGCAAGTATTACTGAATGCCTGGCACAAGCTATGCAGTGTGGATATACAAAAAAGATTTCAATCTAACGACTTCCTGTAGGATGAAATCCACGAGATCAACTCCACTGCATTACAGGAAGCTAGACTCCTTTCAGCACAGTTCTCTGTTTTAAAAGAAAATAAGGTTTTGAAAAAGGTATCAGTGAGTGACGAAATGTTGGCTATCAGTCGTATTTCCTATTTCTGTTACACCACTGACAGAAAATGTGTCCTTGCTAAACGACAACTTGATACCAACGTGAAATCACCGGGCAAAGTCACTCACGCAGAAGTGTCAGTTTAGAGCTTAGCCAGGGTAGGGGTGTCGGTGTGGGAGAGGGCGTGACGCAGTAGCCCGAAATCCATCGCCAGGACAGACAATTTAAATTTACAAGGCGCCAAGGAGCTCGCGCGGAAGCAAGTCCCGGGCCCCACGCTGTGAGCAGCGGTCACTACAGGCCTCGCTGCCCAGTTCCACTCTGCTAAACCCAGTGATGACAGGCAAGGACACCACAATACACGTGGATTCGCTGCCCAGGGTCTTCCCAGGCACTGACAACCCGGTCCGGAGGTCTGCTAGCCCGCGGAGAAGGGGACAGGCTTAGCTCGGGGTGACCAGAGGACACCCCCCTCCGCGCCGCTCACCCGGTGCTCGTTGAACAGATCCAGGCGGTGGCCCTGGGGTTTGACATTGAAGGCGGCCCCCACCGGGGACCAGCTGGTGCTGACCCCTCGGGACCGGATCCCGGCGAGGGGGTGGCACCGCCCGCCGCGCAGCAGCTTGAAAGCTGCCGCCCTGGCTCCAAGGCCGCACAGCCTCGGGGAGCACAGCATCTTGCACGGTGTCTACCCTCTGACTCGGCAGCACTGGCCGGGGCTCGCGCAGCAGCTCCCACGGAAGGCGCGCTCCGCGTTTCCAAGGCAGCGGCTCACGCTTCTGCACGTGACGCCTCGCGCTTCCGGGTCAAGTAGCGCATCTCTCAAGACGTATGCACGTCGACGTCCCGAGGCAAGAGCGTCGCCCGCCACTGTGTTGGCAGCCGCCATGGTTTTGCGCCCCCGTGTGCCTGGAGTAAGGAATTACTGCTGTGTTCCTGACCCCTCACGTGAGTGCAGCCAAACCGGCTATGTCAGATCTCCTTCACTTCCTCTGGGCAGAGATGATTAAAGACCACTTGGCTTGGCTAGGGTAGTGCTGAGTCTTCACTGCCTTGTCCAGCGTGCTTTAGGGATAAAGTCTGTAGCCAACCCAGTCAAATGGCAATTCAGTGACTTTTATTTGGTTTAAATTAATGTATGCAGTGACTGCATGGGAAACCCCGATGGGACAGTGGTTAACTGCTACATCTGCTAACCAAAAGATTCCCATTTGAAATCTGCCAGGCGTTCCTTGGAAAATCTATGGGGCAGTTTTACTCTGCTCTATAGGGTCTCTATGACTCACAATGGACTGGATGGCAGTGGCTTTGGCTTTTTTGGTGACTTCACGTGGTAGAATTATAGTTGAGGGTAACCAGATAAATAAACGAATATTTAATCTGTTACGTCATCTCACATACTTCAAACATGTTATCAGGAGGATCCGTTCCTGGTAGATGAGATTCGGTAGAGGATCCCCCAAAAAGAGGCAGAGCCTCAACGAGATGGATTCAGACAGTGCTGAAATGATGGGCTCAAACATAATAGTTGTGAGGACGGTGCGGGGCTGGGCACTGCTTCGTTCTGTTGTACATTAGAGCCCCATGAGTTGGAATCAAACTGACGGTATGGCACTGAGGAGCCTTTGTCCCTGAAACTCAGGGAGGTCATAGAGGGAACTCAGTCCCTGAAATTCAGGGAAGTTGTCTTATCCAGTGATCAGACTTCACCATTAACTGAAAACAGCCTCGCCTGGTATAACTATAAAGCAGTAAGTAACTACGCTGTCACCCCCTACCCTCCTAATCAAAGCCCTTCCCTTGTCAAACCTTCACCATAAACAAAACTTACCCCATCCCCTTTCTAATCAACGCTTACTTCTTATCAGACCAAAAATCCCCTAACCAGAACTTCTTGCTACTGCTCTTCTCTTTCTGTTCTTATCAGACCATAAGCCCTCTCACCCCACGTTACCTCAATGGAACTTTAAAACAATAAAAAAATTTGCCCTACTGGGGAGAGGCAGGCTGACCCACCCTCAGCTGAGACCCCACTCTCTTTCTCTTTGAAGAAACATTACTAGACCCTTGGACTGGTATGTCTCTGCATCTGTTTCAGGCCATGCTCTCCAGAACAGGCCCCTAACAACAATTGTCATAAATGCAATCTACAATGTGAACTTGTTGTTATGAGGTGCCATCCGGTACCTTTTGATTCACAACAATGCCAAGTGACAGACTAGAACTGCCCCAAAGGGTCTTCTAGACTGTAATCTTCATAAAATAGGTTTCTAGGCCTTTTTTCCCTAGTGCCATTGGGTGGATTCAAACCACCAAGGCTTCACTGTCATGCCACCAAGTCTCCTTGGAAAAATTTCACCAAATATCAGTCAGTAATATGGAAACAAAAAGATTCGGAAGAATGAAGGGTGAAGGGGGAGAGGCATAAAGAAGTTTTTAATTTGGGGATTAGAATGATTTGAAGCCTAGTTTAGATGTGGAAAAGGGTGGGGAAGTCTTTGGAAAGCTGTTGTTATTGTTAGGTGACATGGAGTAACCACAACTCATGGGAACCTCACTTATAACAGAGCGAGACTTTGCCTGGTCACGTGCCATCTTCATAATGATGGGTTTGAGTCCACTGTTTCTACTTTTGTATCTATCCATCTTTGAAGGTTTCCCTCATTTTCGCTGACCCTCTGCTTTTCCTGATAACTCGTCCAAAGTAAACAAGTCCAAGGCTCACCATCTGGACTTCTAAGTAACATTTTTGTTGTATTTCTTCCTGTTTGTTTGTTCTCCTGACTGTCTATAGTGCTGTAATCAGTAATCTTTGGCAACTCAGTTTGCATATATCAGTTCTTCTTCAATCCTTTTTTTCTTACTGTCTGTGTCCTACACACATATGAGACAATTGAAAAGACCATGGCTTGGGTCAGGTACACATCAGTCATCACAGTGACTGTCATGAATTGAACTGTATCCTCCCCTTAATGTGTGTAACCATTTGGCTAGGCCACGACTGGAGGTATTGGGTGATGTTCCTCCATACTGTAAATCCTGCCTCTATGATGTCAATGAGGGAGGGTGGGCAGCATAATACAATCTGAAACTAAAAGTTTCAGATTGTATTATGCCTTGAGGCAATGTTTTGGGGTAAAAGGAAAGGGAAGCAAGCAGAGAGCTGGGGACCTCTTACCACCAAGAAGCAGTGCCAGGAGCAGAGCACGTCCTTGGAAAGAACCTGGGGTCCCTGTTCCTCAGAAGCTCCCCCTGTGGCAGAAGATTAATAACAAAGACCTTCCTCCAGACCTAAGAGAGGAAGACTTTCCTTGGAGCTGATTCCCTGAATTTGGTCTCTTATCCTACTGGACTGGGACAGAATAAAATTTTTCTTTGTTAAAGTCATCCACTTACGGTTACTCAGTTATAGCAGCACTAGATAACTAAAACAGTGACATTTTTCCTTTTTAGAACTTAAATAAGGTTGTTTGCAGAAGATTTGCCCAGTGCAATGTCTGACTTGCCCAACTTGCAATGTCTGTGCAGCATTCACTTAACTGATTGCTGATTGACTAGAGAGCTGTCTGTGCTGTCAAGCTGATTTGAAACCAGCTCGTGGCAACCTTAGAAGACACAGTAAAATTGCCCCATAGGCATTCCAAGGCTGAAAATCATTGACAGTCAAGTCTTTCTCTCTTCAGTTAGCAGCCAAGTGCTTAAATCCTGCACCATCAACACTCCTTTGTAGAAAGCTGTAACTACCCCTCATTTAATGGAAGTCAGACTACACTTGCACCAGGGTTCAAGTTGCTGTTCAGGATATGAGGCTGAACCTTTTTAAACTTAAAATTTCTTTACTTGCAAAAAAGTTGTAATAGGTACCTTATAAATTAAAGGGTTTGTTAACAGTAAGTTTTGTTTGTTTGTTTCCATTCGGGGAAGCTTCTGTGAGCAGAGAGGGAGGAGACACTGGAAAAGGGCCTGAAGTGACAGAGAAGGTAAACAGGAGGCTGCAAGAGAAACTGTGCTTCTCCCTTGGCCCGGACAGAGCCCTGCTTCCTCGGCTGCTTCCAGAGCCCTGCTGCTTCCTGTGTCTCCTGGGGCGAGGCTGCTGAATGGAGAACCAACGTGAGACCCACCCTTTGGGAACTGACGCTTCACCAGAGGTGCAGCCAGGTGGGCTCGACCCCAGGAGACCACCTGGGGGAGTAAAGGATTCCTGGGCCGTGTGCCGCAAACAGTCAAGCACTCGACTACTAACTGAGCCAGCCAAGTGCTGTCGAGTAAAGGCCCTGCAAATTGAACGTACCCAGGGGTGCCTTGGAAGACTGGTCTGGTGGCTTCCACAGAAAGGTCACAGCCTTGAAAACCCTGTGGAACACAATTCTGGTTGACACATATGGGATTGCTATGAGTTGGAGTCAACAGCAACTGGTTTGGTTTGGTTTGGGTTGGGGTTTTTTTTTATGTTTTTTAAGACAGTAACCTAGAATGGGAACCCTGGTGGTACAGTGGTTAAGAGTTTGGCTTCCTAACCAAAAGATTGGCAGCTTATATCCACCAGCCTAAGATTACCTACGTCTTCATCTATAACTATGAAAAAGCAAGCCCACTACTGCTGAGTCAATTCGGATTCATAGCAACCCTATAGGGCAGAGAAGAACTGCTTCATAGAGTTTCCAAGGAATGTCTAGCAGATTCCAGCTGCTGACCTTTAAATTAGCAGACATAGCACTTAATCACTACGCCACCAGGGTTTCCTCAGCTAAACTAGTTGGCACCAAATTGACTGTAGGTCATGGTAACTCTGGAAACCCTGGTGGTATAGTGATTAAGAGCTATGGTAGCTAACCAAAAAGTCAGCAGTTTGAATCCATCAGGCGCTGCGTGGAAATTCTTTGGGGAAGTTCTACTCTGTCCTGTAGGGTCTCTATGAGTCAGAATCAACTTGAGGGCAGAAGGTCACGTTATGTGTGTCATACTAGAACTGTGCTCTGTAGGGTTTTCAATTGCTGATTTTTTAGAAGTGAATTGATCATGAGAGTAGTAGCCAATCTCATTAACCATTTGAACCACCAGGGACACCCACTTACCTCTCTGTGTGACGTGTCTCCTCTTCTGCTTGACCCTGGAGCTGGATACCTGCTGACTCCTGTGTCTCAGTATCTGAATCAGTGAGACTGTGGTCATTTGTGAACTATCAAACAGTGGTTTATCTCCCTTGTGTACCAGAGGTGTGAGCTGTGCAAAGGAACAAGAATTCAAGAGAAACTTTTCATTCCACAGCAAATGAGAGTCATGTTTTAAAAGGTCCTGTCTCTGCAGTCCCAGAAACCCGGGTGGGCTAGTGGGTAACAGTGGCTGCTAATTCAAAGCTTGGCAGTTGGAATCCACCAGGAGCTGCTTGGAAACCTTACGGGGCAGTTCTATTCTGTTCTATAAGGTCACTATGAGTCAGAATGGACTCAAGGGCCAGAGGTGAAGGCTACAAGCTTTGTGTGTGCTTTGCATAGAAGGTTTAGCATCCCTTCCTCACACACACACACAAAATCAAATTTTAACTCTTGGTACGAGGGACAAACACCAGAGATGGTGATGATGATGATAACCAGTGACATTTATAAACCAAAGACTATAGAGTACCTATGATATTTTTTTACCTTAACTATAAATTCTAGGTCATGCCAACGGTTACTGTGCTCGGTTGCTAATCCAAAGGTTGGAGGCTTGATTCCGTCCAGTGGGCACCTTGGAAGGAAGGCCTAATGATCTACCACCAAAAAATCAGCCACCGAATCCCTGAGAAGCACAGCGCTACTCTGAGCCACAGGGGGTCGCCGTGAGTAAGAATCTACAGCACTTGGTTTATAAATGCTGTTGCATTGTGTACGTATAGTAAGTTGTGATTTCCTTCTCTATTAGCTTTTTAATCATAGACTTACATTTATTTGAAAACCCCCAATCCCTGACTCCATGTCTTACGAACACTGAGTTTTCTCCAGCTTTTTGGCTCCTGGAGTCATTACTCAGGGGCCATGTGTCTTCAAGGCAGCCACATCACAGTGCAGACCAGGTGCCTGGGACACACCTTTACAAAGAGACAGCAAATGTGTCATTTGAACAATTCATCAATATAATTTACAAAAACGTTTATTACACTGATGTCTTTTAGAAAAAGAATTTTCAAGCATGAGAGTTTTTCTTAGCCCAGAATTGGTTTCCTATAAGGGGAGCCGACCTTTTTAAATGCAAATATTTAAGCATAAAGATTCCTTCAGGGGATGATGGCAGGTGGTATGCTAGCAAGATATGGGGAATCCCAGAGGACTTTTGAAAACTGAATTCCACATTAACAGACCAACTGATGAAAAATAATCTCAAATGGCAGATTAGATTTCTGATCAACTATGTATTTGAAGTCCTTCAAAACATAATTTATGCCTCTTTTTTTATATCTATCCCGCCAAATTTGATAGGCCTAAAAGAGAACCTCCCCTTTCACTCTACTCTTAGAATAAATTGATCCAGATCCTCTTCTGATTGTAGCTCCATATGGTGTCTCTGTCCAGTACATTTTTTTCTCTCTTAGATCATTTAACATTTTTAGAAGGACAATGTTGTTTTTGGCCAAGCACTTGGCTTGGCTTATGTTGTTTTTGTTATTAGGTGGCTTTGAGTTGATTTTCAGACTCCTAGCCATCCTGTGTGACAATTAGAACTGTCAGATAAGGTTTTCTAGGCTATAATCTTTATGGAAGTAGATCTCCAGGTCTTTTTCCCTCAGGGTGGCAGATGAGTTCAAACCATTAGCCTTGCAATAGCAGCCAAGTGCGTAACCAGTGTGCCACCAGGGCTCCTTAGAAAAGGAGAAACAAACCAAACCCACTGCCTTCAAGTTGATTCTGTCTCATAGCAGCCCGGTAGACAGAGCAGAACTGCCCCATAGAGTTTCCAAGGAGCATGTGGTATATTTGAACTGCCAAGCTTCTGGCTAGCAGTCATAGCACTTAACCACTATGCTAGTAGGGCTTCCACAAAAGAAAACAGTGATAGTGAAATATTAGATGGAGAGCTCTTTGAGAAGAGGTGCTCTCCTCTTTCAGCTTCGCATGAGTCTCTCAAATGGTTAACTGAACAAATATTTGCTGAATTGATGACAATGAAGAGACAAAATGTTCCTCAGCTTTCTGGGATGTGTCATCGTCACCAGCTTAAAACTCCTTAGCCACTAAATAAAATAAACATGTTCCCTTTATTTCTCCCTGAAACACAGACGGCACCATAGGCCACTAATGTGATACCACAACACTCGTCCCAGAGTCACACACATATAAAGCGTTCCTCAGGTAATGGAAATAAATTATAGGAAACAACCCGAAAGTGTTTGAAAGAAAGACACAGCGTGTTTTTAAATTTATTCTTGGAAAGACAGTAATTTTCATGCAATCAGTTTTAGGAATAATTCTCTTTTCACCTTTGTGTGGTTGCTGCAGTAATTAGAGCAATCAGTGTCCTCAACTCACCCAGTGACTTTGTCTTTAGACTCACTTGGTGGATGGTGCAGCAAGTCTCTAACCTCTAGGTCACGAGCTGGTGAAGAGCAGGAAGCCAGTGAAAGTGGTGTCGTCGTCTTCATCTGCAAACAAGCCGTTAAACCTCTCTCCTCCTGTCACCTGCATCCATACCTCGTCCCCAAGCTTCAGATGCAAAACTGTGCCCCCGGACGCCTGGTCCTCAGAGCTCAGATAGCCATCCTTGGTGTGCAGAACTTTCACCCCGTTTTTGACCAACGATACCTGCACGTTCCTGGAGAAAACCGTGATGTGGTAAGTGAAGAAATAGACTCCAGCAATGTGGCAGGTGAATTTCCCGGTGGCCACATTGTAGTGGTTAAATTCATTGTATAGGATCCTATCAAATTTGATGGGTAAATCTGAAGAAGGAAACTTGCTCAGCACTGTGAGCCCCACGGTGAAGGCACTTTTGGGTAACACAGGAGTCTCACCAATTTTCCCTTTTTCTCCTCGTTCTCCTTTCCAGCCTCTCAGTCCTCGGTCTCCTGGCTCACCCTGAGGCCCTACAGGCCCAGCGTCTCCTTTGGGACCAGGCTTTCCAATGGGACCCATAGGGCCACGTAAGCCGGTTGGACCCAAAGGTCCAGGGTTGCCCTGTAAGCCTTCTGGCCCCATAGGCCCCTCTTCACCCTTACTTCCCTTTTGTCCTTGAAGTCCTGTTTCTCCCTTGAAGCCTTTCTCTCCCATAGGACCAACAACTCCCTTTGGCCCATGCTTCCCTGGGGATCCTCTTGTGCCTGGTTCACCTTTGATGCCTTTGGCCTCTACTTTGCCATCTGCTCCTAAGTGGAGAAAGGGAGAATAAAAAAAGAGGTGACTATGAAATCCGACCTGGTAGAAAACAACTTTAGCTTTTGCTGTTGTTGTTGAATATGTGAAGGAGACAAAGGAGTACATTTGTCTCAAGCTGTGTTCTCTAGAGAAGCAAAAGCAGTGAAACATGTATACATATTTATACAGAGAGAGAGAGATTCATCTCAAGGAAATGGCTTATGCAGTTGTAGAGGCTGGGAAGTCCCAGTACCATGAGTCACACACTAGACTGGAGGCTTCTCACGTAAACTACAAGGACTGACTAAATAGCAGCAGGTCAGGTGGCAGGACTTTGGCTCACATGCATCAGGGGCTGGTAAATCCAAGAAAAGCACATAAGACAATAGGCTTCTAGTTCACAGGCTAGAGGCTGATGAATCTCTAGATTGGCAGGCAGTACAGCAGGGTCCTAGCTCAGGTCACAAGAACTGGAGGTCAGATGATGACAAGCTGGATGCAGGATCCACAGCGAGCAAAAGCCAGGGAGCTTTGCTGGAATGTCCATGTATTTTGGATACAGGCTACAGCCTCAAGGAAACTCCTCTTACAACTCATTGGCTGATCACATCAGATCACGTCATGGAGATGATTACATTGTATCACAAAATTGATGGTAACTACATCACTACATAACTGCCAAACTACATCATTCTATAACTGCCAGACCATATCATTGCATAATTGCCAAATTACATCATTACATAATCATTACATAACTACCATACCACTGACAAACATGGCTCAACCAAGTTGATACACTACTTTAACCATCACAACACAGGTCTAGTTTAGGCTTCGGGTTTAAAACCCATTGACTCTCAAAGTGAGCATATATACACACTCACACATTTAAAATTTTTAGAAAGAAAATATGGTGGTTATGTGATCATTAAGGTAGTGTGTCAACCTGGCTAGGCCATGATACTCAGCAGTTTGGCAGTTATGATGTAGTTTGGCAGTCAAATAATAATGTAATCACCTGCATGATGATGTCTTATGTAATGTGACCACCTCTGTGATGGGATCTATCATGGGTAGCCAGTCCATTGAAAGGGAATTTCCTTGGAGGTGTGACCTGTATCCAATACATGTGGATGGACTCTCTGGAAAAGCTCACGGGCCTTTGCTCTGCTCTTGATCTTGCATTTGGCTTGTCAGTATCTGACTTCCAGTTTGGGGGACTTGGGGCAGCAGCCTGCTATCTTACCTGCCAATCTTGAATTCATCAGCCTTAGCAGCTATAAGTCAGCAGCCAGTCATCTGCTCTGTGGATCTTGGGCTCATCAGCCCCTATAGCTCAGCCCCATACATCAGGAGAAGTGTCTAGCCTGATGCTTAATGCCTAACCCACTGACTTGGACTTGCCAATCTCTACAACTGCCATTTCCTTGAGATAAATCTTTATGTGTATATAGGTGGCATAGTAGTTAAGTGCTACAGCTGCTAATCAAAAAGTCAGCAGTTCTAATTCACCAGGCACAGGTGGTAAGCTCTATGGGGCAGTTCTACTCTGTTCTATACCATCACTATGAGTCAGAATTGACTTCACAACAGTGTTTTTTTTGTGTGTGTGTGTCTCTCTCTCACACACACACACACACTTCACTGATCTTCTTTCTCTAGAGAACTCAGCCAAAGACAGTGCCTTCAAGTTGATTGCTGACTCATAATGACCCCTTGTCCTACGCTGTAATCTTTATGGAAGCAAATTGCCAGGTCTTTCTCCCATGGATCTTCCAGGTGGGTTCCCCTAATAAAGTCATATCTGTTTTCTCCTTCCAACTATAACCCCATTTTGTATCTCTGCCCAGTAACTTTTTTCTCTCTCATAAGTCACACACACCACCTTTTGATTCCTGTCTACTAAATCAGTGCAGGAGAATCACCTTAGAAATTACAGCTCTCAACCATATAAGTTTACCATTTTGGCCACTACACGATGCTGATGCTTGAGACAACACATTCTTCTGAGTAGGGAAGAACTGCCAAGGCCATTGCTACAAAGGCTGCTTTCAGCTAACTGGTAAAAACTCCTTGGCTTTGTGTCAATTCTGACTCATAGCAACACTACAGGACAGACTACAGCTGCCCCATGGAATTTCCAAGGAGTATGGTGGGTTCAAACTGCTGATCTTTTGGTTAACAGCCATAGCCCTGAGCCACTATGCTGCCCAAGTTTCCAGCTAACTGAAAGACCTAGTTATGTGGCACCCACTATAAAAGTCCTCACTGAAAGGAACAGAAGTAAGGCTGCCAGTGTGCCATTCACTGTTCTTTGTTTTCCATCTCCAGCCTGCCCAGTGTACATCGCATTGTTTTGTTCATCATTCTACATCCACCCTCAGTGATTCCCTATTTCCTCCACCCAGACTGCAGAGTCATGGATTTAGGAGTTCCAATGACAGGATTCTATCCTATCTTTATCACTTACGCCTCTATTTCTTTATCTTTAAAACTGCATAGTAATGGTACTTAGCTTAAAAAAAAGTCATCACGCTGACTCTGACCCATGATGACCCTGTGTATGTCAGAGCAGAACCGTGCTCTGCGGCGTCTTCAGTGGCTGAGTGTTCAGAAGTGGGTCACAAGGCCTTACTTCTGAGGCACCCCTGGAGGGTTTGGACTGTGAACTTTTGGTTAGTAATGACAGGCTTAACTGTGCCACAAAGGGAGTCTTATTTAACTTACAGGGCTATTGAGTCAATACATGAAAAATAAGTAGAACAATCTAACACATCCAAAAACAACAGCAACAAAAAACACTGCCATTGAGTCAACTGCAACTCATAGCGACCCTACAGTAGGCATTACATATCTTTGCCCTCATGACTGTTCTGTCCGTCAGTCAGCATCCACCTGCCCGAGTCCTTCTCACCCTTAAAGGCCCAACCCGAGGGCCCCTTCTCCATGTGGTGTTGACAGGCCCCCTGAGCCCAGACTCAGTTTCAGACTTCGGAGCTCACCCACTGAATCTGGGTTCAGTGAACTATGGCCCTTGGGCAAAACCCGGCCTGCTGTCTGTTGTCGTACCATATGCAAACTTAGAGTGGCTTACATTTTTAAATGCTGATAAATAATATTCTTATATTTTTTAATATTTATAAATAATCTCTATAAATAAATAATACAGGAAAATTATATAAAATTCAAATTCTGTTTTCACAAATGAAATGTTATTGGGACACAGCCACCTTTGTTAATTTACATAGTGTCTATCACTGCTTTTCACTGTGACAGCTAGGTTGAGTGGTTGTGACAGAGATCGTATGACTCACCAAGCTGAAAATATTTACTATTTTTACAAAAAACTTTTACTGAAGCCTGGACTAAATCTTAGACTTTATTGTTATTGTTGAAACTACACAAGCAAAACACACACCAGTTCAGAGGCTTCTACATGGACAATTCAGTAACACTGATGACATTCTTCAAGTTGTGCAGCCCTTCTCATCCTCCTTTTTCAAGTTATTTCTCCCCCATTAACATAAACTCACTGGCCCCTAAGTTTCCTATCTAAGCTTTTGAGTTGCTGTTGTCACTTTGATCCCAGATAGATCATTCTTTAAAACAGCACAGTGCTCGAGGATTGATTTTTTACTAATTAGGCTAACCTATTGGTTAGTGTTCTTTTGATTGGTTGAAAACCCTGGTGATGCATTGGTCAGATGCTGTGGCTGCTAGCTAAAGACTGGCAATTCAAGTCTACCAGGTCTTCCTTGGACACTCTGTGGGGCAGTTCTACTCTGTCCTATAGGATCACTGTGAGTCATAATAGACTAGAAATTGACCCAACTGACTCAACAACAGTGGGTTTGATTTTGAGGTTATTGTTTGGTTAAAGAAGACTTCATGGAATATTTTGGTTTCAAGTTTAAAGATTATCTCAGAACAATGGTTTTGGGATTTTATCCAGCCTTACTGGCTCCAGAAGGTCTAGATTCTGTGATAATTTGACATTCAATTCCACGTTTTCCACCTTTTGATCAAGATTCTTCTATAAGTTCTTAGATCAAAACCTTCAGCAATGGTAGCTTTTAAAGAACAATAACTTCCTTCATTTTGGGATCATTTAGAGCCTATTTAAGAGTTACCCTTTGTAAAATAGATCATGGTAAATTGGAAAACAATTCCTGACCTTGTTCTCCTTTCTGTCCATTCATTCCATCCTTCCCTGGGCCTCCAGGATGTCCTGGTTCTCCTGGTTGAAAAAGAAAAAAGTGAACAATACTTAGCATTCCAATTCTGACTACTAGGTATTAGTCTCAATGAATGATGAAAGTTGGAGAGTAGTGAAGGTGGTTCCCACCTCTGGCTATACTACCCTGCCTTATAGAAGCATAGGTGGAAAACAGCAGATGTGAGAAAACATAAAGGCAGTTGTTGCTGTTGTTATTTGTTGCCATTGGATCAGCTCCAACTCATGGTGACTTTATGTGCAACAAGATGAAACAATGGCCAGTCCTGTGCCATCTTGATGGTCATTAATATGTCTGAGATGTTTTAGTCCATTGTTTCTGTTACTGTATCAGTGTGTCTCTTGAGGGCTTCCCTCATTTCCTCTGATCTTCTATTAAATTTGGTGTCCTTTTCTAGCAGATGGCCTTTTGTGATGACGTGTCCAAAGTAAGTAAGCCGAAGTCTTGCTATTCTCAATTCTGAGGAACATTCTGGCTTAACATGAGTAAGACAAGTAATTTTTCAAAACTGTCATGGATTGAATTCTGTCCCTCCAAAACTATGTGTAGCAATTTGGCTGGGTCTTGATTCCTTGTATTGTGTGATGTTCCTATATGCTGTAAATCCTGCCTCTATGATGTTAATGAGGGAGGGTGGGTGGCAGTTGTATTGGTGGCCAGGATTTAGCATGTAAGATTATATTATGCCTTGAAGCAATCTCTTGGGATATAAAGAAAACGAAGGCAAGCAGAGAGTTGCGGACCTCAAACCACTAAGAAAGCAGTGCCGGGGGCAGAGGGTATTCTTTGGAAAGGACCTGAGGTTGCTACACATCAGAAGTTCCCAGACTAGAGTAAGACTGATGACAAAGACCTTCCTCCAGAACCAAGAGAGAAAGCCTACCCCTGGAGCCAAAGCCCTGAATTTGGACTTGTAACATACTGGAATGTGACAGAATGAAATTTTTCTTTTTCAAGCCATCCACTTGTGATATTTTTGTTATTGGTGCACTAGATGGCTAAGATAGAAACAGTGGCGTAGCCTTTACAGGTACCCTGCTTGCTCCAAGATGACACCATGAGTGCTTATAACAGCAGGATAGGAAGGGTGTATATGCAATGAAGATCATAGTTGCATTTGTCTTGTGCTGAACACCAGTTAGATGATCTGAATGCCAGAGGGACTGGGTGGCTTTCTCCTTTCTTTTCCTTTTCTGTCATTCTTGTGGAGATGTGGAGTAGAGAGTTCACTAGCCTCCTACAACACCATAGATGACTATGGTAGCATGACACTATTTGGCATGAGAAGGAGGATTCTGGAAGGGTTCTTCCTGGTAAATACCACTAATCTAGTTGGCACAAGGAGCCCCATCTGGAGAATATCACATGAATAGGGTTTTGTAGACGGCACAGGTGGCCTGGTCCTCAGATGAAGCTACCTTGAGCTCTACTTGCTGTGTTACTAGTGAGCAGGTTGTAAGGCCTGGCAAGAGGCAACTTACTGCTCACTAGGCCATGCTTCAACCCAGGCTCTAGCTTCTCCCATAGCAGCAGAGACACCCACATCCCAGTTCCAGTGACCCAGCTGTGGGTGACAGGACAGCTCTGGGCCAGCCTCCAGTTCCTGAAGCAGGACACACAGGGTGGAGAGATTAGCAAAGCTTGAGCAGAAGTTTACTTTCCAGGCCTAGTCATGTCTGCCTTTCTGACTTTGTTAGCAGATCTGTGGCTGGTATGGATAGAGTTGTGTCCCCACAAAATATCTGTCAACTCAGCTAAGTCCTAATTCCCAGTATTGTATATTGTCTGCTATTTTGTCATCTGATGTGATTACCCTACGTGTTGTAAATCCTGTCACCATGATGTAATGAGGTGGATTAGTGGCAGTTATATTGATGAGACCTAAGATTAGGTAGTATCTTAAGCCAATTTCTTTGGTGATATAAAAGAGAGAAGTGAACAGAGAGATATAGGGCCTTCATACCACCAAGAAATCAGTGCCAGGAGGAAAGGATATCTTTGGACAGGAGGTTCCTGTGCAGAGAAGCTCCTAGACCAAGGGAAGATTGATGACACAGAACTTCTCTCTAGAGGCAACTGCCAGAGAAAGTCTTCCCCTGGAGCTGATGCTCTGAATTTGATCTTGTAGTCTACTAGACAATGACAGAATAAATTTCTACTTGTAAAGCCATCTACTGGTGGCTTCTTTTTTTAACAGCACTAGATGACTAAGACAGGGCCAGTGGAGCATCTAACTGGAGCCGTTCCTACATTTACCTTCTCTTTCTTCCTCCTCAACTCCTTTTGTAGACTACATTAAAGGTGAAAGTTCTCCTCTCCTTACTTCTTTTTGGTTCCCCTGTCTAATTTCCAGGATTTCCAGTTTCTAGAGCAGTGACCACCAAACTTCTTTGATCACGCACTCTCAAGTCACAACATTTCAACACATACCCCTGATCATTGTTTGTGTATGTATTTATAAATCAGGTACAAGTAATGTATTAAAGGGTCCTGGTGGTACATGGTTCAGAGGTTGGCTGCTAACTAAAAAGATGGCAATTTGAATCCAAGAGGTGCCTCTTGGAAACTCTGTGGGACAGTTCTCTACCCTGTCCTGTAGGGTTGCTATGAGCCAGATATGACTTAATCTGGCAGCCAGCTACCTTTGTGTAAAACTAGTATATAAAGTCATTGTGCCACAAGGCACTGCCTGGTGCCTGCTGCTTCCCGTTGTTAAGTAAGTGTGCTGCCTCCCTACTGTCCACCAAACACTGTGCCTGCCTCCTGCCTTGGTACCAATAAGCCTGCCGGGACCACAACAGCCATGCCTCTGTCATTACCAAGTTGGCCTGAATCTCGAAACTGTGCTCCTGGCACTGAGTACCTGTGTCTTGACAAGAGGTTTAATGTACTAAAATTTGCTTACTCTAAAACATACACACTAACTTTAACAGGGCAAGAGAAAGATTAAACTTTAACATGAGCAATGACATGGTATATCCTTCTGAGAAACATATGTGTATCTTATATATGAACTGGAAACCCTGGTGGTATAGTGGTAAGTGCTGTGTCTGCTAACCAAAAGGCTGGCAGTTCAAATCCACCAGGTGCTACTTGGAACTCTATGGGGCAGTTCTACTGTGTCCTATAGGGTCACTATGAGTCTGAATCGACTCAATGGCAGAGAGTTTCTTTTGTTTTATATATAGACTATCTATAAAATATAAATAAAACATAAGAACATCTATGACATAAGCAAAATTTTGAAAGAATGATCTTGGATGTACTTGGAGAGGAAAGAAAGATTAACTAGAAGAAAGGTAGAGTATTTAGTGTTAAATATCATTATTTATCTCATTTCTGTTTATTTTCTGTCTGTCTGTCTAACGAAAGATCCCTGGGTAGCACAAAAAGTTCACACTTGATTACTAATCTAAGTTTGGTGATTAAAACTCACCCACTGGCCATATATTGGAAGCACTTTATGGTTCTGTACATCTATAGGATATCATCTTGCTGACCTCTGGCTGGAGTAAGGGGAGTGAATGGAGAGGAGGGGAAAGGAGACTGTTGGGAGGATGAGACATGTATGGAGCAGAGAGGAATAGTGTGCTGTCACTGGGCAGGGAGAGCAGGGGAAGCTGCATATAGGTGGGCATGTAAATTTATACGTGAATGTACATTTTCATTCAGTTATGTTAAATAAAAATAAAAATAAATTAAGTTACAATCCGAGCATTTGGAAATAACACTTGCACACTGACTCTGAGTCAGAGAGCTGGGCTGAGTGCCAGACCTGGGGACTGTCATCTGGCCCCATCCCCCACAGTCCTCTAGCCAGAGGCCTGGTGAGATGCAAAATATTGCCTTGGACCTGAGCTGAAGATGCTGAAAGGTTTTCAGGGAGAGCTAGAATGTGCTCCTGGGATTGTGAAGTTTGGGAGGCTGATGCCTGACTTTCAACTTTTCCAGATGTCATGGAGTTGACTGACTCCTGATGACCCCGTGTGTGTAGAGTAGAGTTGTGTTCCATAGCGTTTTCAGTGGCTGATTTTTGGGAGGTAGATTACCAAGTCTTTTTTCAGAGGTCCCTCTGGGTGGATTTGAACTTCCCACCTTTTGGTTAGCAGCTGAGCACATTAACTGTTTTGCACCATGGGACTGCCAACTTCCAACCAGGAAAATCTAAAGGGGAGGCTGGCTACAGCTGTCTCAGTGGTAGAGCAAGAAGGCAGCAGCCCTGTGAGCACCGAGTGCTTTCTGAGTCGGCTAGAGCAACAGTAGCAACAGTACCCTGTTGTCCTGGCAGCTGGAGTGCCTTCAGAGTCCTGGAGGCATACTGGTTAAGAGCTTAATTGCTAACCAAAAAGTCAGCAGTTCATATCCACCAGGCCCTTCTTGGAAATTCTTTCTTTTTTTTTTTTAATTGGGCTTGAGTGAAAGTGTACACTCCGGTTTAAATCTCCATGCCCTCCGATCTGCAGCTCCTCCTGCTCTCTTTGCCCGGTGACAGCACACTCCTGTTTTCTGTTCTATACATGTCATATCCTCTTAACAATCTCCTGTCCTCTCCTCTTCACACTATCCACTTCCCTCTAGTAAGAGACCAATAGGACGACATCCTGTAGATGCATAGAACCATAAAGTGCCCACACAATTTAGTCAGTCTGTGTCCCTGAGTCCAACCCTTTTCTCTCTGAAAAGATGGCTTCAGTACTGATTTATGATAAGGGGTAGCATCAGGTCTAGGGGCCATGCTCCCAAGGGAACTCCCCGGCCTTCAGACCATCACTTGTGGTCTTTTAGTGGAGTTCTCAGAGTACCCCCCTTTTCTTGTCGTGTTGCCACTGAGACTCAACATTGTGAGCCCCATCATGACTGTCATTGGTGGTGGCTGGACACCGTCAAGTTCTGCCGGTCACATGTTGATGTAGATGCCCATTCACATGGGTCTTTCTGTATTCTGGATTCTCTTTCCTCCATGTGGTTGTTGTCCTTGGTGATCATGTGTGCCCCCTGAGTTAGGACTATTTGGTGTACCTCAGATGGCAGCTTGCTGGCTTTTAATACTCCAGATGCCACTCACCAATATGGGATGCAGAAGACTCTGTTAGCAATAGGCTAGTTATGCCAATTGGCCTCGATGTCCCCTGACAGCATGGTCCCTGGACCCCTGCCCCAGCTACTCTGTCCTTGAAATATTGAGTTAAGATTGGAAGAGTTTTCAGGTTACATTGAAGTCCGGTTAAATTGATCTTCTTTCTAATGCGTGCTGTCACTGATTTCACCCAGCCAAATTTCTATCAACTATCTTATCTATAACCAACCTTCTGCCTTCCTCCTTCCCATCCCTTGCAGTCATCAAAGAGACTTTTCTTCTATACATGAGTCTGTTTTTAAGTCCTTAGAGTAGGGGTCTCATAAAATATTTGCTGTTGCGCCACTGACTAATTTCACTCAACATAATGTCTTCCAATTGAAACCAGGTTATAAAATGCTTCCTAAAGTCATCACTGTTCTTTATCATTGCATAGTGTCCCACTGAGTACATATGCCATAGTTTGTTTATCTATTCATCTGTTATTGGGCATCTGGGTTGATAATATTTTTTTGCTATTGTGGACTGTGCTGTAATAAACATTTTTGTGCATGTATCTGTTCGTGTGACTGCCTTTGCTTCTGTAGGATATATTCCGAGCAGTGAGATTACTGGGTCAAATGGCATGTCTATTTCCAGCTTTTTAAGGAAGCGCCAGATTGCTTTCCAAAGAGGTTGTACCGTTTTGCAGTCCCGCCAGCACTGTAGGAGAGTTCCAATTTCTCCACAGCCTCTCCAGCATTTGTCGTTTTGTATTCTTTGGATCATGGCCAACCTTGTTGTGGTGAGGTGGTATGTCATTGTCATTTTGATTTGGATTTCTTTAATAGCTAATGATTGTGAACATTTCCACATGTATCTTTTGGCTGCCTGAATATCCTCTTTAGAAAAGTATCTCTCCATCTCCTTTGCCCAATGCTTAATTGGGTTATTTATCCTTTTCTTGCTTATTTGGCAGTGCATAATCTACAAAAGATTATGGAGATCGGATGTTGGTCTGACATATGCCAGCCAAGCCAAGTCTGACATACAGTTGCCAAAAATTTTTTCCCATTCTGTAAGTGGTCTTTTATTTCTTTTGATAAAGTCTTTGGATGAGCCAAAGTGTTTGATTCTTGGTAATTCCCACTTACCTATTTTCTCTTCTGTTAATCATGCTTTGTTTGTCAGATTTTGAAGTCTGTCTACACTGTATGTTAAAACTTACATTGTTGATCATATTTTTTTGGATGATCTTTATCATATTAGGTTTGATATTTAGGTCTTTTATCCAGTTCAGACCTGACTCTATGGCAGTGGGTAGGTATCCAGTTTGAGTTGGTTTTTATGTAAAGTGTGAGATACAGATCTTGTTTCAATTTTTTTGCAGATAGATATCCAATTTTTGTGAGCATCATTTGTTAAAGAGACTGCTTTTACCCCAGATTACAATCTTAGGGCCTTTGTTGAATATCATCTGCCTCCTTGGAAATTCTGTAGGGCAGTTCTGCTCTGTGCTACAGGGTCAGTGTAAGTAGCAACAAAAACTAGGGCGCCTGCAGAGGGCCAGGCTTGAGATACGCTGAAAAAGCCCTACCCATGAGAACTATCTGCCACAGGAAGGGGACGCTGCCAGAAAGAGACTGCACTAGAAGCTGAGGGGTACTTGGACCCCATTAGGCAGTGAGTACAGGAGGTCCACAAGGAACCCCAAAACACCTTGCAAAGGAAGGCCAGCTTTGGATGGCCGTGAAGAGGCACCCATGCCAGACTATAGTGGCACCAGGTAAATAATGCTTATCATTTCAAAAAAAATAAATGGTATTTTACTGTTTTTGGTGAAAATGTGCAGAGTAAATTAGGTTCCCATTTGGCAATTTCTATACAACTTGCTCATTGACGTTGATTTCATTTGTCACAATGCGTCAGTGTTCTCTTTAATTGCACCCTGTTCTGTTTCCAGGCTCTGGTTTCCCTGCCGTCTTCTCAACTTTGTTCTCCAGTAGTTGTTGCATCAGTGACACTTGTTGCACCTCTTCTCTCCTCCCTAGCCCTGTCCCTGGAGCTAGAGGTGGTCCTGGCAGCAAGGAGGGACAATGGAAGCATAGGGTGAAGAACTTGAAAGACAGATATATGGTGAAAGGCACACGCATGTGTGAATACACACACACCCAAACCACTGCTGGTCCCCCGGGGCGGGTAGAAGACTTGATTTCAGTAGGACTGAGGCTTTGCCATAAACGTGAACTGGGCTTTTTGTACCTGGAAACGAGACTAGGCTAATGCCAAAATTGACTGGAACCACAGGGATTTGTGAGAATTACTGTTGAGTCAGAGAGAGCTCATGGAGAAGATGTCCACAGAAGTCCCTGGGTGGCACAAATGGTTAACATGCTCACTTGCTGCTGGTACATGCTCCCAAATACAACTAGATCTCTCTACAGGCCCCACCACCATCCAGCTGTCCATTGGCTGTACTGTGGTGGCTGGAAGCTATGTCACCAGTATTCCAAGTATCAGCAGGGTCACCCATGGTCGACAGGTTCCAGCAGAGTTTCCAGCCTAAGACAGACTAGGAAGAAAGGCCTGGTGATCTACTTCCAAAAATTAGCCACTGAAAGCCCCATGAATCACAATAGAATATTGTCCAACTCACTTGCTTTAGACATGTCATTAGAAGGGATCAACTGATGGAAGATGACATCATGTTTGGTGAAGTACAGGACCAGCAAGGGTGAGGGAGACCCTCAGTGTCAGACTGGCCCAGTAACCACAACAGTAGATTCAGACATGCCAGGAGCTGGGGTGGAGGATGGCACAGGACTGGGTAGCATTTTATTCTGATGTTCATGAGGTCACCACGAATTGGAGTCAACGGAACAGCAGCTATAGGCCCAGATCACCAAAGGGCCATCATACCTGTTGCCTGAGCAGGAAGGCCTACAGTGTCATAGGCTCCAGACAATGGCCCTGCAGATCATAGACCATGGTTAGCAGGTATTCCCACTAGATTAGAAGGTCCATAAGGTGTGGTCAGGCTGGTCTTATCTGCATCGTGGCTGTCACCTGACCCAGAAGCTGGGATGGAGTAGGTTCTCCATCAGCGTTTGCTGGGTGGATGAATGAGTAATGAACCAATGGATGGATGGATGAGTGATGAACCAGTTGGTGGATGAATGGGTTCACAGATAAAGTGAATGACAGTGATAAATGGAAGGGCAGCTGGAGGCCATGAGGTGAGGAGTACCTGGATCCCCTTTGTCCCCCTTTGCTCCATCTCGTCCATCTCTTCCTGGCAAACCATTGTGCCCAGGATTCCCAGGGATGCCAGAATGCCCTTGTCTGCACGTGTCCTGTGTGTTTACAATCCCTGTGCAGGCTCCAATGGCAAGCAGGACCCACCAGAATCTCATGGCTCAGATGACAGAGTCTGAACTGAAAGAGGAAAACACATAGAGAAATGATTAAGTTCTGTCCCTGGGGCCACACATGTGACGGCCCACCATCCAGAAAGGCCCTTGTAGACAAAGTCACAAGCTTCTGTAAATGGCAGGCTGAAGCACCTCACCTGTGACATGTTTTTTAGCCTATTATCCCTGGTAATATTTTGCTTCCTAATTAAATTCTCCTAAAACGATACCCCCTCCCCTCCTAATATGAGGATAAAGAAGGATGCCTGCTAAGAGGGGCTTCACAACCCCCTCGGTTTATGAGATTATACTGGGACAATCTGACCAGGAACTTCTGGGGAAAAGAGATCAGAGGAATGGATTTCAATACAGCATGCCTAATAGCACTGAGGCCTGCCCAGCCTCACTGGCTTTCCCCTAATTGCATTCCCCCCTCCCGTTTCTCCACATACACAGGTTTACAAGCTAACCCTTGAAAAGATCTCAAGGACAATTCTCCACATAGCCATTAAAACTACACAAGCATCTCACTCCCTGCAACTAGAAAGAACAAATAAACTTCTAGGTTCTTTATTGTTGGTATGGCAAATTGGTAACACTAAAGAAACATCTTTCTTAAGTGCAGCTGTGCTTGATTAGGGGATAGCAGACACTTACTATCTACACAGGAAGATATAAATAAAAACTTAGAGAAACAAATGGAGACAGCCAAATGGTGAAGCCTTGAGAAGTTTACCCTTCTGTACCTTCCACTTCAAGGTACGAATAAAACCATTAATTGTGTTCACTGACATTTATCACCACGGACACCTGGTTTAGACAATTATCCAAAAAGGCCCTGACAATTAATTAGAAGTAGAAGACCATGAGGGGTCACTCTCTTGTTAGCCAATAATGTTAGATTAGTTTCTTGTTAACCAATAGTTTATATGATGAAGAAAATTGGGTGAACACTACATCACCTGACCTATAAAAAATAAAGACGGACAGCTCTCGACACAATCTTCTGGGTCGGGCTGCCTTAAACCAGAAAAGTCTTTCCTGTCTCTTTTATTCATTTCCTGCCGACGCCTTCCCTCCCTCCGTGCGGGACCCTGAAAAGTGTTAGGACTGGCTCCTGGCACACACACACACACACACACACCTCCTTGCTGTGACACCAGGCAAGCTGTATGCTATTAGAGACCCACATGTGACAGCACATGAGAATGGTCAGGGCAGGTAAGGTTGACAACCTCTAGCCATCAAGCTTGCTATAATCAGAAGGAATTTGTCCTCAGAAGGTAACACATGTGCTTGAGACCACTGATAATGGTCAACAATAAACAAAAAAAAAAGCCAGTTTTGAAGTAAAGAAACTATCAAAAGAAAATCTGATCAACCAGTCAATTAAAGTGAAAAAGGCTTTGTCACAAAAAACTGTTCCAGATCAGGAAGCACCCCTCCAGAGAGATGAGTTGGTAATGTTACAACTCCAATCAACTTATTATACAGTACAATCAGGGAATTCCCAAAAACAGATCTGTAAAATGATTTTAATTGGCAGGAGGAAGTTTGGACTAGTTTATGAAGTTTTTTTTGTCTGTATTCAATAGCCTAGCTATGGTTTATCTAATCATTTAAACTTTTCCCAGAACTATCTTTATCACAAGTTTTAGTTTCTGGGAAGTGTTAAGTGTTAAATTTAAATGGAGGGGAGGGATGTTTCCTTTAACAATGCCCCCCTTCCAGTTACCTTCTTAGCGTGCAGCCACTCTTAAATACCAGCACTTACAAAATAGAATTAACAGACGGCTGTACAGACTTGAAGGCACAAGTGGTCCCTGACTCATGACATAGCTGATTTAGGAGGAATCACAAGCATGACTGCCTTTTTTTTTGTACATGCTGTCATTGGTAACATGTATTACATACAGTGTCGCCGGGTAACTGGCTGACGTTATCATTCTCAAGTGTTCAAAGATGTTCGAAGATTGGATTTATAAAGATAATGGTAATAAAAGGTATAATAATAAAAACTAAAAAAAAAAAGAGATACTCAATATAGGTCAGATGGAGTCATCAGAATGGAACCCCATTGTAAACTGGGGATCCTGTGTATTACAAGTTGCTTTTTTTTTTTCTTTTTTGCTTTTTTTTTTTTATTTAACATAACTGAGTAAAAATGTACATTCACATGTAAATTTACATGCCCCCCTATATGCAGCTTCCACTGCTCTCCCTGTCCGGTGACTGCACACTATTCCTCTCTGCTCCATACATGTCTCATCCTCCCAACAGTCTCCTTTCCCCTCCTCTCCGTCCACTCCCCTTCCTCCAGCCAGAGGTCAGCAAGATGATATCCTATAGCTGTATAGAACCATAAAGTGCTTCCAACATATGGTTACTCTGCATTGCCAAGTCCATTCCATTCCTGTCCAAAGAGTGGACCTTTGTTATAATTTATGGGAACGGGCAGCATCAGGGCCGGGGGCCATGCTCTCAGAGGAACCCCAAAACCGCTGGACCGTCAACTGAGGTCTTTTAGTGGAGATCTCATGATGCACCTCTTTTTATTCTTGTGTTGCCAGTGAGGCTCCTCTCTGTGAGCTCCGTCATGGCTATCACTGGTGGTGGCCAGGCACCATCCGGTTCTTCCGGTCCCAGGTCGATGTAGGCACCCACTCTTGTGGGTCTCTCTGTCTTCTCAGTTGTCATTACCGCATGCCATTTTGGCCCTCGGTGAGCATCCGTTCCTGCTGAGTTGGGACCATTTGCTGTGTCCTCGGATACAAATTGCTTTTTGAAACCCCTGCGAGTCAGACTTGACTCAATGGCAATGAGTTTTGTTTTTATTTTGTTTTTTACACTAAGGAAAGTTGCCCTAAGAAACAAATGAAAACCAGAAGCTAGACCAGTTAGAGGGTTGGAATCCCTTTTACGTCAATGAACAGAGACTCTAGATTTCAGCTTGAAGGTGTGGAACTAGATATCCTTAACCTACAAAGTCCTTGCCAATCAGGGGGCAAAGTTGGAGCAGAGGTTAAAGGAACAAAAGAATCCTTTTGGTACCCTGGGAATCTATAAGGTGATTGTTTGCCCTTCCTAAAAACAATGGTACTAGGTATAGTCCAGATTTGAGGCTGTCACAGACTCAGCCACAATCTTGGGTGGAAACTGTCTCATCCACCTCTGGGGTACAGTGATCTCTGGTGAGTCTGAGTTTGAAAGATATGCACCCAGAGACTTACTCCTTTGAGTGTGGTCTGTGTGAGTGGGGAGCTGCACCCAAAAGGGTCCTTTCCAGCAGGGTTCAGATGCTGATTTCTTTTGATCTTCTCAAAACACCAAGTCTCCCAGTTCCAGTTGTGGGGAACGTGTTTTTCCTCAGAAATTAGTTCTTGGAAGGCTACCAGTACTGGTTTGAGATAAACTTGGGAATAATCCATTAGATACTAGGGATTCTGAGAGTTGGACTGATTTTAGTCTTAGTGTTTCATTTGTTCTTTCTACTTTGGTGACTGTGGGTGATAAGGACAATGCAGACCCTGGAAAACTGGCATACCACGACAAATGTCCTTAATACTTGATTCCATAAAACGTGCATCCCAACCACTACTCCTTACCGTTTAGTCAACTCTGACTCACAGTGACCCTACAGAACACGGTAGAACTGCCCCATAGAGTCTCCCAGGAGCACCTGGTGGATTTGAACTGTGAACTTTTTGATTAGCAGCTGTAGCACTTAAGCATTATGCCACCAGGTTTTCTAATTACTAGCCAATTCTAAAGGCACTCCTCAAAGAGGCATTCTGACAACTTTTTAGTTAGTATCAGAGTATCTGCATTTCAGTTAAGAGGTTTCTGAACTTCCATTTAGCATTTAAATAAGCAATCATCTATTTTCCTGTTTTTATGTTGTTGCTCTCTTATTTCTTTCAGTCATTTATTAAAAGCATAAGCTATGTAACAGGAGGAAATCCTGGCGGCACAGTGGTTAAGTGATACCACTGCTAACCAAAAGACTGTCAAGAACCTGACACCAGATTGTATTGCAGCACCCACAAATTTGGGTATGTTCCTCTTTTCTCAAGAGGAAATACCATAAATTTCTTGCATTTCTCAGGAAGTGACCTTTGTCACTCACCTGTAAGGATGGATACCCTGTAAGTCGAGTACCTGACCAGTTTTCCAAAAAGTCAGTCTTAGTTCCTTAGGCATGTCTGCTCATACCTGGCTTCTCTGAGCATAGCATCACTCTCAAATATGACTTTCCAGTCAAAGCTCAGTTATATAATCAAGGTTTTCCATCGTGTTCTGTTAAAAACGAGCACAGATCCTTCTTGAATTATGCCAACAATTATATTGCCACAAAATAAGGGTACTTATTAAGAGTTTTCTGACTGCAGAGGGATCACATAGGAAGAAAAGATAAATTTTTCATATTTGTTTTTAAAAGCAAATTTTTTATGAGTTACATGTAGTTTAGGAAGAAAAAGAGATTCCTTGTACCTGGAAAAGAGAATATTCAACATTAGAGATACTAAAAAAATTCCATCATATGTAATCAATTCATATTCCATTGGATCTTAGACTCACGGTATTGTGAACTGTGAACCCATCAACTGCTCCACAAATGGTCCGGAAATCCTAATCCAATCCAGGAGTATTTCAGCAGTGTCTTTGAAAGTCCACACCCAAAATTCCTGGCATAGTCCTTTCCAGGGGTCTCTGAGACAGTCTCATTTTGTGAAATACTCTGGCCTGCGGTTGGTTACAATGGCTTTGAGGGAGTCAGAGTTAAAAAATAAAAAATACTATCTACAGATGACAAAACTTACCAATGGCCATAGAATTTATCACTAATAATATTTGAAAGTGAATGTAATCTTTCGCTAGAAATGAAATTTCAGGTATAACATACAATAATCTTGAGACATAATATAAATATACCAGGCATATAGTTAGAATATGTTGTCAGGTGACATCAAGTCAGATCCAACTCACGAGGACACTGTCCACCATAGAGTGACACACTGCTCAGTCCTGGGTCACCCTTCCAGTCCCCACTGTATTTGAGCCCATTGTTGCAACCACTCTGTCAGTCCATCTCATCAAGGGTCTTCTTTTTCACTGACCCCTATTTCACCAAGCATGATGTCCCTTTCCAAGGACTGGTTCCTTGTGATAGCATGTCCAACACGTGTGAGATGAAGTCTCACCATCTTCAGTTCTAAGAAGGATTCTGGCTATATTTCTTCTGAGACAGACTTGTTCATTCCTCTGGCAGTCCATGGTACATTCAGTATTCTTCAGCAACACCCTGGAAACCCTGGTGGCCTAGTGGGTTAAGTGCTACGTCTGCTAACCAAAAGGTCAACAGTTCAAATCCACCAGGCACTCTTCGAAAACTCTATAGTGCGGTTGTACTCTGACCTCTAGGGTCACTATGAGCCAGACTGGCTCCACGGCAGTGGGCTTGGTTCTTCTGGTTTTCAGCAACACCATAATTCAAAGGCATCAATTCTTCCTCAGTCTTTCTTCTTCATTGTCTGGCTTTACATGCAGATGAGTTGATTGAAAATACCCATGACTTAGGTCAGACACACCTTAGTCATCAAACAACATCTTCACTTTTTAAGATTTCAGAGGGGTCTTTCCCAGCAGATTTGCCTGCTGCCATACATCATTTGATTTGGGGCCTACTGCTATCACAGGCATTGATTGTTGATCCACGTGAAATGAAATCCTTGACAACTTTTCATAATGTTGCTTACTGCTCTAACTGTGAGGATTTGTTTCTTTATCAACATAACCCACAGTGTAGGCTGCAGTCTTTGATCTTTATCAGTAAATGCTTCAAGTCATCTTCATTTCTGCTTGCAAAGTTGTGTCATCTGCATATTGCAAGGTGTTAATGAGTCTTCTTTCAGTCCCGATGCTGTGTTCTTCTTCATACAGTCCAGTTTCTTAGGTGATTTGTTCAGCATACAGATTAAATAAGCATGGTGAAAGGAAACAGTCCTGATGCACACCTCTTTAAATTTTAAATCTTGCATTTGAAATCCTCCTGTTCTGTTTGAATGACTGCCTCTTGAATTACATACAGATTCCACATGCACACACCAGTGTTCTGAGATTCTCATTCTTCACAGTGTTATCCACAATTTGTAATGATTCTTACAGTCAAACACCTTTGCATAGTCAAGAAAAAATGGGTCAACATCTGTCTGGTATTCTCTGCTTTCAGCAGAGCTCCGTCTAACAGCTGCTACACCATAGACCTAGGAAATTTTAGGTGTGTTTCTCATTGTGGTCTTTCTATTTTGCCTTTTTAAAACTTCTCCACAATAAAGGGGACTAGTTCATGGCTCTTTAATGTCAGAGAGGAACCTTGATAGTGGAGTGGTTAAGAGCTTGGCTGCTTTTCTCAGCCACCCAGCCTCTGATGATACTGTATTAAGATTGTATTTGTTTTCCTTTAACTCTATCCGTGTCCATCTTATTTATCCTATTTTTCAGCAGCATTCTAAAGCTTTCCATTCTGCTGGCAGACATCCCTTGATTGTTTCCTTCTTCCTAATCTTATGGCAGTAAGTTTAGTCTTCTGTGGTTTTATAGCCTTTTCCTAAGAGCAACCCAGTAATCAAAGAAAACGATCATTTTACAGAAAATCACATTCCTGGTCTTCTTACTATTTGATACTGAGACTCTTTAACAATCCTATAAATAAACCTATCAGATCTTAGATAACTTTCTTCTAACCTTCTACAGACTTCCATATCCATCTAGGTTTTGTTTTGTTTTTCTTTCTCATTCTGGAATAAGCACTTTTTTTTTTAACCTCAGGATGAAATTATCCTTTCTTCTTTAAGCAAAATATATTTTCCATGCTCAATCTAGTCTAAGTCTAAGATTTTAAGTTACCAAGAGGATCTGAGATACTGCTTTAAGCTGACATATTGTAAAATAAGAACTTCTGTCAGCTCAAATTCACTTTCATTAAATTCTGAGAATATCAGGACTATTCAGTTTATGAAAAGTTCTTGTTTATCTTTAAACCAATCGAAACAAAGCTCTTTGAAGGTTTCTTGTTTATCTTTAAACCAATCAAAACAAAGCTCTTTGAAGGTGTACGATAATTTGTTAGTACTCCAAGGAGGTAGAAAATTATTAAAACCCACTGCCATAGAGTGAATTCCGACTCATAGTAACCCTGTAGGTTAGAATACAACCAATGCACAGAGTTTCCACTGAGCTCCTGGCAGATGTGAACTGCTAATCTTTTGATTGGCAGCTGTAGCACTTAACCACTATGCCACCAGGGTTTCCGGGAAATTATTACACACATAAATGCAGCATGCATGGGCAGACAGACAGACATATGCCTCCACACAGAAACAGAGCTGAAGGACACGTTGCTCCTCCTGTAGGCAGGGATTTGAGCTTGTCTTTTGCACACTTGAAAAAAATCTTTTAGAGAAGCAGGTTTGACATTATCCTGTCTTTTAAAATGCTTCATCATATCAAAATAAGCCCTCCACTGGTTTTGTGGAGTGTCGGGTTTCCTTTTCTAGTATACCTGTTAAAGTGAAAAAAGTTCTTCAAAGTAGCTACTAAAACTGAGATTATCCACTTGCAAAGACAGGAAGCGAGAGTTTTCCCAGAAGGGGAGAAGACTGAGTCCTAACACAACCCCGCGAGAGCTGGCCTTGCACTGTAGGAATACCCCCAACCTCACAGATGGGCGGCTCCCAGTTCAGGTGCAACCGGCTGCGTTTCCAGGCAGGTGGGGAAGCAGAGTGCATGCCCTCTCCGGAGCCAAGCCAAGCTCTCAGGAGGAACTCTAGACAGCAGGAGAACCTCATCCAGTTTTATAGTGACATTTGTCCACGTGAACGTCGGCTTGGTTAGAATGGCAGACACCACCGGTCCATCAGGCTGACTTGCACTGCAGGGTAATATGTGAGTCTCGTTGTTATGACAGTCCACATTTTCAGACAGGCAACACTATCAGACAACACAACACAAAACAGAACGAATGAGGACCGAGTTCCCTAAATTGGTCTCCAAAACTCAAAGATGTCTTTGGTAAGATCAATCCATTTTGACAAAAGGGGATAAAAAAGTCTCTGAGTCCAGTTTTTAAAAAAATATCAACTTGCCAGAGTCTTGAAAGTGTCCCAAATCAGGGGCTCCAGACCCTTTGGACCTGGCTTAAACCCATTTTGAAAAATAGGTTCTGTTAGACCTAGAGTTTTAGTCAGCTAGTGTTGCCCTAACAGAAATACCACGAGGTGGGTGGCTTTAACAAAGGAAAGTTCATTCTTACACAGTTCAGTAGGTTACAAGTCCAAATTCAGAGTGTCCACTCCAGGGGAAGGCTTTCCCTCTGTCGACTCTGGAGTAAAGTCCTCATGTTGCCTCAGTCTTTGATCAGGGAGCATCTTGGTGTGGAAGCCTCAATTCTAAAGACTCGAGGTGCTGCTTTCTCGATGGTGTGAGGCTCCCAAATCTCTCTGCCAGATTTTTCACTCTGTGGCTCAAGAAACACCTCAAGGTACAAAATAAACTTACACATTGAATCTTGCTGTACCAACACAACTGCTGCCCATTCACACTCATGACATCATACAGGCAGGAATTCCAACATGGAGGGACATCACATGATACCAGGAATTATGGCACAACCAAATTATTACAGCTTTTTGAGGGAACGCATTTAATCCATGACACCCAGTCTGATTTTCCTTGGACCCAGTATAAGGAATATTTGAATAAAGCAAATGGGAACCAACAGCATAACCTGGCCACCAAAGAGAAGCACACTAAGTGGAAAAAGGACAAAGCAAATGGTAACTCAGTTCCCCGCAATGGCCACTTAAAATTTAAATCATCCTTGGTAGAGTCAACCCACTGCCAAGAAACTTGGGGCTCAGGATTGAGAACAGAGGGAGCCTATGCTTTGAATCCCCCAAATGACTCTGTCTAAATGAGGGCCCAGTCAAATGGTTGTCTAGAGGCACAGAGCAAAGTCCTTGTGTTGCATCCGTCCTTGTTCAGGGAGCAGCTAGAGCAGGAGCCTCAGGTCTAAAGGACATGCACCCCAAACAAACAGAACCAAAGTCTGGTTTGCCCAGATGCTGCCCAGACCTGAAAACCTTGTTCAGACTTAGCCCAAGTTGCCCGATAAAATGGGAGCTTAAAATACAAAGGGAGTGGTGCTTGAGTCCAGAAAGTCTTGTCCTTCAGACACCGTGAGAATGGTAAGGCGAACAGCGGACACCGGGGTCCTGGCGGGTACCAGCACCTGTTCACTCACCAGCCACGGGGCAGGTCTGGATTCTCTGGATCTCAGTTCTGACACCAGAACTTTTAAAAGGAAAACCTGATCAATAAGTTAATTTGGTTTCATTAACGGAAAAGAAGAACTGTTCTCAGGCAAGGAACAGACCTCAAAAGACATGAGCTCATTATAATTCTGATCATCTTATATACAGTACAAACTGTTAGAGGATTCCCCAAAAGGGAAATTTAAAGTGATTGCCTGTTATTCACTTAATCAACAGATATAAATTACGTTTTTGTGTCTATATTTGATGCCAAGCCAAAGCCAAGTGCTTATCCAATTATTTAAACTTTTTCCAGAATGTCTTTATCAGAAGTTTTGGTGTCTGAGAAAGGTTTAAAGTTAAATTTAAACAGGGTTGGTGGCACTGTCTTTAACACCACTCTTCTGCTGACAGTCTGACTTTGGGAAGAGCAAATGTTTCTGAGCTGCTGTAAAGATCAAATTTGATTATATTGTGCATGCTTGAAAACATATTGATCTTGAAACACTCCAGTGGTTCTGTGATGATAAGATGTATCCCTCTGAGTTCAGGCTTTGTTTCTCTGGGTGGCTACTATTAAACAAAGGGCACATAGCTTGGCAGAAATACACTTTAAAGTCCTGTCCTCTATTAGCACTGCACACCTGTGTAGGACAAAGAACTTGATTTGGCTTTTTGTCTCCAAGTTCTGAAAATAGTGCCTGGAATTCCCCAGCAACTCAAGGTGTCTTTGTTTTTCCAAAATAGCCAAATAACATGTAAAAGGATATGAAGATCACATCTGGCAAATTAACCTCAGGAGAAAGGAGGTGGAGGGCATGGTGAATCAGTTATGCACATCCAGTGATCCAGCCAATAACTGACTATCCACCAAAGCCCCAGTCGTCCACATACTCGTACACCGAGACCTCAGTATGTACGGTAAAGGACCCAGCGCCTTGGAGTTTCATTCTGCGCTTCCCGACTGAGGGTGCACGAGGAAGGAGCAGCACATCTTCAGGGACGTAAAGCTCCATGCTGAAAACTCCTCAGGGGCATCTGTGTGTGCATCGTTTGGTTATAGTAAAAAGATGACAGTGACCGTGGGCCAACGTAGTGCCACAGAGAGAAATACCACGCCATCCCTCCACAGCAAACACTTGAGAAACTAAGTAAAACCGAGACAAATGTTAGTCCTGGAATGTGAAGCGTCAAATGAAGAGACAAAAGTCTCAGCCCAAAACCTAATGGAATAAGAAATCAACAGAAAACAGAGTGAGGAGAGATCACAAGAGAAACTTCCCCGTCAGCTAACCCAGCATGGCTTCACCATCGTGGATGCCTGCTGGCAGACAAGGAGCACAGGATTCTAGGTTTTGGGGGTCTTGGTGGGGGACAAAGCACCTGGTGGCAAGCAAGTCACGCTGTCTCAGCTCCCATCTTTTCCACCTGCTCTGCCTCCGATGGCTCCTGGCTAGCTGCAGAGGCTCAGCTGGTCAGGAAGCACAGGGACTGTACTGCTTGGATCTGACACACACTCTGGAGATCAGCAGACGAAGAGTCCACAAAACCCCCTTCAGGAGCCCCCAGCAGGTCACAGACCACCCGCTGGCCCTGTCCTGCCACACTATAGCTGGCTGACTGGCCCTGCCTCCTGGACAAGGAGGTGAAAAACGTCATGAGCACAGATGAGCAAACAACAAACCACACACAGCCCGCCTGCTCTGACGTAACCAAATAAAACAAAACTGAGGATGACACAAGTAGATCTACAATCAATAAACAAAGCACAAAATTACTGGATCGCCTGAAGACAGAGGCAGTATCTATCTGTCTACCTACCTACCTACCTATCTATAAACAGGACAGGAAGATTCCAGCAGGTGTCCAAAATGAGAAACACCAGATGATTTTCCAGTAAAAGAAAAGGCACCAGAATTACTTCCAGGGAATTCAAATCTCTAATACTCAGAACTGTCTGAGAGTTGAAGCGAAAAGTAGACAAAAATGAAGAAAATAGATTCATGAAACTAATACAGGAACAAAACGCCAAAGTAAATTCATACCTAGAAATCATACAAAAACAACAGTAAAATCCAAAAGATAATAAGATTTCAGAAGTGGACAGTGCCCTAAGAGGGCTGAAGGGTGCATGTGAAATGAAAGAAGACAGGATGGAGCAAAACGGAAGACAAACACTCGGGTACCACTTTGAGGAGAAACCAGGAAACAGAATGAAGAAAAATGAAGAAACCCTGAGGATTACGTGGGATGCAATGAAAATAGCAAATTTTCATGTGATTGAAATTCCAGAATAGGGAGAAAACACAAAACAGAGAGAGGACTATTGAGGAACTGCTAACAGAAAACGTCCCTAAAATCATGAAAAATGAAAAACTAACTATCCAAGAAGCTCAATGAATCCTATACAGGACAGACTTTAAAAGAAAATCAACAAGATGTATCATAATTATAGCCACTAAAACCAAGACAGAGAAAAGATTCTGAGAGCAGCTCAAGAGAAACAGAAAGAGGAGAAATAAAAAGACGAGGCCCCAATTATTCAGCAGAAATCTTGTGGCAAGAAGGCAATGGGATGATATATGCAGCACTTTGAAAGAAAAAAAGTGTCAACTAAGAACAATACATCCTGCAAAACTGTCATTCAAATATGATGGTGAAATTAGGACATTTCCGGATAAACAGAAATTAAAGGAATATGTAAAAACAAACAAACAAACAAATTTACAAGAACTGTTAAGAGAGTCCTTTGGTTTGAGAACAAGCAATATTAGACCACAGCCTGAATCTAAGATGCAAGATTGTACCAGCCAGAAACCAACCTAGGAAATGAACTCTCAGAGACTATCCAAAACCAGAAGAATTCTGAGAGAAGCAGAGAGGTCAATCTGTCAATGACAACATCCCAACAACAGAAGAGGGATAAACAGTGTGGATACAGAACTTTCTGACGGAGTTGTAGGCAAAGTGATACCAAGTAATAACAGACTAGTTCAAACCTAGGAAGATAGGGGCAGATTCCGAGGTAACCACAAAAAAAGGTAATAAACCTACACGTCAAGATAAAGAAGGAAAATCAAGTCGCAATAAAACCAAAATCTACAAATACAAAGGAAATGACAAAAAAAAAATCCACAAACCAAAGGAATTCAGCACAGGAGGAGAATTATGAGGGACAAATAAAATATCAGCACCACAAAAAAAAAAAAAAAAAGCACTACAAAATGACAGCAATAAACTTATACCTATCAACAGTTACAATGAATATAAAAGACCTGAATTTGCCCATCAAGAGGCAGAGAGTGACAGAACGGATTTAAAAAGAAAAACAATACAGGATTCATCAATGTGCTGTTTACTGAGGGAACGTGGTCCCTGAAGATTCAGGGAGGTCATCTTATCCAATGATCAGCCCTCGCCATTAGCTGAAAACAGCCTGGTATGCCTGCCCCACAGGGATGCCCCCAAACAGCCTGGTATAACCATAAAACCATAAATAACTTTCTGCCTGCCTTCCCCACCATCCTAATGGAAGGCTTTCCCCTTATCAAAATCTTGCCAATAAACACACCTCAGGCCTTCCCCTTCTAATCAACACTTCTTCCTTATTCAGACCATAAATCCCCTAACCAGAATTTCTTGCTACCTCTCTTCTCTTTCTTTATCAAACCGTAACTCCCCTCACCTCACACTACCCCAACAAAACTTTAAAACTATAAAAAAAACTTGCCCTACTGGGTAGAGGAGGGCTGGGCCACTCTCAGCTCTGACCCCACTCTTTCTCTTCAAATAAGCTTCACTCGCCCCTTGGACTGGTGCATCTCTGCCTCTGTTTCAGGCCACCCGCTCCCCAACATTTACAAGAGACACACCTTAGAAATGCAGATGCTGGTACCGGTACAACAACAGATACACTGACCAGTGGAACAGAATTGAGAACCCAGGTGTAAATTCATCCACCTGTGGTTACCAACCTTCAACGAGGGCCCAAAGTCCGTCAGATGGGAAAAGGACAGTCTTTTTCACAAAGTACTGGCAAAACTTGATGTCCCCTTATAACATGGAGCAAACTGGAGGCATTGTGCTAAATGAAATGAGTCAATCACAGAGGGACAGGTGTTGTGTGAGACCAGCACTCTGAAAACTCATGAAAAGGTTTACACAGAGAGAAACAATTTTTAATGGTTACCAGGGAGGGGAGTGATGGGGATGAGAAAAAAATAAAAATAAAGATAAATGCTTTTTAAAAAACATAACCACATCATTGCCACAGTTAACAATAAATGCTTAATTCATCAAATGTCCAATCAATGTTCAAATTTCTAGTTGTATCATAAATGACATTAACATTTATTGTTGTTTTTCAGATGGTTGAATCAGGATCTAAATAATGTTCATACACTGCAAAAATAAAGTCTAGAGTAAGTATAGTTTTTTCCATGAGTTCTATGAGTCATTCTAGAGAACTGGAGCGGTAAGGACCAGCAGGGTCTCATATCTGCCTATCTGGCCATCAGTTAGAAGGACAGTGTCCTAACTTGCGAGGAGCCAGCTTTGGGAGGCTGGTGGATAGAGGAAGACTGTGCAGACAGTGATTCTGTAAAGACCAAACTCTGGGGAGTTAGGGTCAGAGAGCGAGAAAATGACATCTTGGTGCCATCAGAGACTGGGAGATGGGAAAGCAGGGACGTGAAGTATCTTCACATTTTGGGGATTGGTCTTGTGTCAATTACTAATAATCCAGCACCGCTTAGGTTGTTGATTTGCTTTCCAGCTTCAGGCAGAGAGGGGTCCCATGGCCTCATCAGGAGCTTAGACTATGTTTGGATTGTGATGTGGGAAATGAGATCTGAAGTATGGAGGAGCTAACCTGGTACAGTGTTCTAAACCAAAGGAGCGATATATGCAAAGGCCCTGTGGCAGCTGGAACTCTAGGGGTGAGTAAAATCCTCATGACAGGTCAAATCTCCCCTCTAAGGTGCAAGTAGCATTATGTCCCTCTCCTTCATTGTATCTATCATTGTTGGGATTTGAAATTTGTTTATGTGGTTATATTATTAAAAATCTGACTGTCCACCTCAATATAATATTTCTAGTATTCAACATTAAACTTGGAAAGGCAGGCTAAATATGTATTGACTGGACTTAACATAGCAAAAAAAAAAAAAAAGCATAAAGCCACTGCAACTGATTAGAACGCAGACTCTCATGTAATGCTGACATCTATGAGAGACTCTGCACAGTTTTGTTTTGGAAAGCTGAAGTGCAAAAGATATCCATAACTTTAATCCAGTAATCAAATTCCTAAAATTCTTCTCAATAATCAAAAGTTTAATGTCCCAAAGATATTACTCCAGCATTATCTAGAAATAGTGAAAATGTGCATACCACAAAATATAATGTACAACATTTTGCAAGCAGAATATTATACAACCACTGAAATAATTATGAAAATCACGTAGAAAGATGGAAAAATTATATTTTAGTGGACTAAAAAGCTACATGAGGGAGAAAGACCTGGTGACCTGTTCCTGCAAAGATTACAGCCGAGGAAGCCCTAAGCAGGAGTTCTACTCTGTATAAGTGGTTGCTATGTGTTGGAATGGATTCTCTAGCCCCCAACAAAACCCCAAACCCACTGCCGCTGAGTCAATTCCAACGCCTAGTGATCCCACAGGACAGAGTAGAACTGCCCCATAGAGTTCCCAAGGAGTGCCTGGTGGATCTGAAGTGCTCTCTGACCTTTTGGCTAGCAGCTATAGCACCTAACCACTACACCACCAGGGTTCCCAAGCAAAGCGCTACACACAGTGTGAACGCGTACTGACGAGAGCTAGAAGTGAGCATGTGCAGAGGAACGCGGTTGTTTCAGAACAGTGCGTCAAGGGAGTTCATGTTTTTCAAAAACGGTTTTTAACAGTGTCTGTAAAACCAAATTGAAACCAAACTGGTTGATGGAGCTGCATCTGTAAACCAGTTGGGCGCTATTGCCACCTTGTGGAAACCTCCCGATATCACAGGGTCCAACCTCGTGCCCGTGGAGTGTATTTGAAAGGAAATGCAGATGTTTCCCTTTGAAGTCTGGAACTCACTCCGCTTCAGGAAATTGAGTTGAATTTTCTTAGAGCCAAATTCCATGGATAATCTGCACCAGGCTCCTTTGTTTAACTCAGTGGTGCTCTCTCAAATTCCAGGTCTCAACCAACCTTTTTTCCAGAATTCTATGTTCTTTTGAAAAAAATTTTCAACACATGCTGTAAAACAATCATTTCAGTAATAAAAAGATCATGAGATCATAAAAGTATCAGATGTAGATAATTTGATTGTCCATTTCATTCCCCAATTAAAAAGAGTAAATATTCTTTTATTATTTTTTCATATGTGATAGAATTTATAACTGTCTTGATTACAGTGTGCCCAGTATGTGAAAAGCTTTCACACATGTGAATAAGTGAACATGTTTCACTTTCGAACAAGCAATGAAAAGTTACGGCATCATCTCCTAAGAAAATTTAGAATAGGAACAATAAAAGTTTACACAAGGAATACAAGCAGAAATTATATTAACACGATATTTAAAAAATAACACAATGCATTTATGCCTCTCATAAAGCCATGGGTTGGCCACTGTTTCATTAGTTCAACTGGAGTTATCACCCTCAGCTTTTTTATTCCTCTGTCTGGTCTGTCTCCAGAAGGCACTAGACCTTGAACCCCTCAGCCCCTGTCTCCTCTTCCCCTGTGGTCAGCTTCCCCACCTTCTCCTCCCTCCTTCCCTCTTGCCTAGATTACTGCGGGTACACACACACATCTTGTCTTAATCTGTTGTGTCTCCACACCACAGCTACCTCATGTGTTTCATAGGAGAACTGCTCCGAGGGCTTTCCTGGCTGTAATCTTGATTAAGGCATGCATGGAGCCACTGGCTGGGCTAGAACCACTGACCTTTCAGTTAGCAGCTAATTGCAAACCACTTTCATGACCCAGCCTCCTCTTGCACCTGTTGTTATGTGCCATGGAGTTGATTCTGAATCACAGCAGCCCTGTAGGACAGAGTAGGACTGCTCACAGGGTTTCTTAGGCTGTAAGTTTTCCAGCAACAGGTCGCCAGGTCTTTTCTCCTGTGAAGCAGCTGGTGGGCTGGACTGGCTAACCTTCTGGATAGTAGACGAGTGCTGAGCCATTGCGCTTCCTCTCCTGCACCTAGTGATCTCTTACTAGCCATGAAACTGAGTTCCAGCTTTTTGAAGATGGTGACTGCATCGTCCCACATTTTAGTACTTTACAGTTAAATACTTGTTGAATAAATAAGTGAACAAACAAACAAAATACTACCCTGGTCCCAACTGTGTGAGAATCTTTACTTGAGGGAGGTGACTGGGTACTGGCAAAGATAGCTAGCTTTCTCCAACACCCCTTTCACTTTCTTCCACAGTAACACACATGTTAGCTGGGCACATAGCTGCCCTACTAAGGATATGTGCCAGCCTCCCTTGCAGCCCAGATATGACCATGAAACTAAATCCTGGCCACGGGAAATGAGCAAGTGTGATGTGTGCAACTAACTTCTGGATGATTGCATTAAAGGGAAAGCCTCTCCAGTCACCTTTCCCTCTTCCTGTGAGCACATGGTGGGCACCATCTCGGACTGCTTGGAGGAGGACAACACCATCCTTCCAGCTCTGTCTTTGACATAGAAAAGAAATATTCTTTAGGCATCTTAACCAACAACTGCTGTCATCTCAGTTATGACTCCTGGCAACTCCCTGTGTGTCAGAGTAGAACTGCCCCAGGGGACTTTAGATGGCACACTTTTCAGAAGCAGGTTGCCAGTTCTTTCTTCTGAGGAGCTCTGGGTGGGCTCAAACACTCAACACTTGGTTAGCAGCCAAATGAGTTAACCATTTGCCACCACTATTTGGGGCCTCTTACACACAGCTAAACATCCAACCACTGCTGCCACCACTGGGCCACTCTCCAGAAGGGAGGCAGGCTTGCCGGACATCTCTGGTGGGTTGAGTGTTGCTGAGGATTTATTGGGTATGCAACACATCAGGGAATATATTTAAAAAGAGACAACGGTCACTGCCTTAGATGGGTCAGTGCAGTTAACATGAATGCACAGAGACGTAGTCACTGCTGATGAACCCTGAAGTTCATGGGGGGAGGCTGGGAGGTCCTTGGTCTGAACCTTTAGCTGCTGTGACTTCATAAGCATGACCCACTTGTATGTCACGTCATAAGCATGGTGAACAAAGGGACACAAACTGCAAAGACGATGTTAGAGTCTTTTTTACCCCAGTCCCAAATAAAATAGGTTATTTAGTTAACTGCTTATTTCTGGATCATTCCTTCCATGCTTTGTCTAAATTTCTCCTTCACCAGTGAATCTCGGAAACCCTGGCATTGCAGTGGTTAAGTGCTACGACTGCTAACCAAAAGACTGGCCGTTCACATTCGTCAGGCGGTCCTTGGAAACCTGATGGGGCAGTTCTACTCTGTCCTATAAGGTCACTCTGAGTCAGAATTGACTCGATGGCAAGAGGTTACGTCTGGTTTTGGTACTCAATCTCTTGGTAAAGCGTTAACAAATGTTCTTTCAGATTCGTTTTCTCCAGATGAATCAAGTGCCTAACTCACAGCAAAGGTTAAGGGTTTCTGCTCATCAAGATTGATACTTCCCGTAGTTTTAATGCAGGATTGTCAGAAATTAGCTGAGCAATCCTTACTGGGTCACCAAACCTCTGGACCTTAAATTCCTTGTGCCTAAAATGGGAGGGGGAAACCTCCTACCACCCCTTGAAGGTTTGATAACCTAAGAATCTAGAAATCTCTAAGTTGCTTTCATTGAATATATTTTCTTCCATCTGATATATGCATTGTATAACACCATGTAAATTTCTTCATCAATACACATTTTTTTTTTGTTTTTTTACTATACTGCAAATTAACATAATCATAAATAAGAAAATAGATTAGTTTGTGTTGTGCAAAATAATAGGACTACAAACTGCTCAGGAAAGTTTCTATAGAAAATTCTAGAAAACGGTTATGATTTATTCTATGATTTTTATTACTCTTTCCAGCCAGTTTGCAGAATTCTGACAGAAGAGTTTCAAAGTCTGCTGTTATTGGCTGTTTAACTTTTTTCTCAGGAATACATTTTGGAAACAGTTTACCCATTTCCTACTCAAAACTCTTTAGATATCTATTTTGCAAAAAATTAAGCAAGATTATTGAAACATGCGTAAAATAAGAGCTGTCTTAGGACTGCACTGCTTTGAATTGAATGTAAGGAAAGTCTTTCCTAATGCACCTACCTGAACCCCAGCGCTGCTATCCCAGGTGCTGTGCAGATCAGAAATCACAGCAAACTAAATCAAATCATGCCTTTCTGCCATACAGTTCCCTAGAGGTTAGGTCTGCAAAACAGCAGGAAAGGGAGGGGACAGAATAAGGCACAAGATATCTTGGAAGAGCTTCAGAAATTACAGCCACACTGGAGTCAGGTAGTATTTTCTGTCTAGTACCACTTCTTTTAGAAATCTTAGTTTTCTTTTTCTGGTCCAGTCATGGATTGAATTGCGCTCCCCCCAAAAATCTGTGGTAATTCGTTTGGACCATAATTCCTGGTGTTGGGTGATGTTCCTCTGTATTGAAATTCCTGCCTCTAGGATGTTACTAAGGGTAGATGGGCAGCAGTTTTGTTCGTAGAGCAGGATTTAGTGTGTAAGTTTGTTTTGTGCCTTGAAGTGGTCTCTTGAGATATAAAAGAGAGAAACTAGCAGGACTTTTGGGGCCCTTATACCACCAAAAAGCAGTGCCAGGAGCTGAGTGCATCCTTGGGAAAGGACTGGGGTTCTTGCGCCTCAGAAGCTCCCAGTCCAGGGGAAGACAGACAACAAGGACCTTCCTCCAGTGCCAGCAGAGCAAGAACTTCCCCTGGAGCTGATACCCTGAATTTGGACATTTAGCTTGCTGGACTGCGACAAACAGGATTTCTCTATTTAAAGCCATCCACTTGTGGTATCTCTGTTAGAGCAGCACTAAACGTACTGCCATTGAGTCGGGTCCGACTCATAGCAACCCTAGAGGTCAAGAGTAGAACTCCCCCATAGAGTTTCCAAGGAGCCCTGGCGGATTTGAACTGCTGACCTTCTGGTTAGCAGATGTGACTAAAAACGGGTCCTTTTTAATAAAATGAGGGAAGCAAATATACTTTCTCTACCAAGCATGATGTCCTTTTCAGGGCTCTGATCCCTCCTGATAATCTGTCCAAAGTACCCGAGATGCAGTCTCACTGTCACTGCTTGTAACGAGCATTCTGGCTGTGCTACTTCCAAGACAGATCTGTTTGTACTTTTGGCCATCCATGGTACATTCAACACTCCGTGCTAATAACACAACACAAAGGCATCATTTCTTCTTCACGTTTTCCCTATTCATCGTCTGGCGTTCATACGCTATGAGGCGCCTGAGAACACCACAGCACACCTCAGTCCTCAAGGTGACAGCTTTGTGTTTCAACACTTTACAGAGGTATTTTGTGGTAGATTTTCCCGATGTGAAGCATCTTTTGATTTCTTGGCTGCTGCTTCAATAAGTGTTGATTGTGGATCAGTAAAATAAAATTCCTTACAACTCAATCTTTTCTCCATTTATCATGATGTCACTTATTGGTCCAGAAGTGGGGATGTTTCTTTATGTTGAAGCGTAATTCATACTGAAGACTGTGGTCTTTGATCTTTATCAGTGTCGCAAGTCCTCTTTACCTTCAGCAAGCAAGGCTGTGTCACTACGTTTAACGCAAGTTATTCAGAAGTCTTCCTACAGCCCTGACATCCCGTTTGTCATACAGTCCAGCTTTTCAGATTATTTGCTCAGCATACAGATTGAACGGGGATGGTGAAAAGATACACCACCGATGCACTGATGCATGCCTTTCCCAACTTGAAACCATGAGCCAAAGATCAGACGCTCAAAGGAAAAAGAAATCAAACCCAACTCATAGCACCCCCACAGGACAGAACAGAACTTCCCCATAGGTTTCCAGGGTGCAGCTGGTGGAGTCAAACTGCTGTTTGATTCCCTGCCACAGCTCCTAACCACAGCGCCACCAGGGCTCCATTAAAGATTAGACAGGCCTGTAACACAGTATCGCCCATGAGGAAAGTGTTTCTTAGTTCAGTTGAGACCAAACAGACAACTCCTGCCCAAAACAATGATGAAAGGGCAGGAATGGACAGGACAACTGGCTGAAGGGACACAGGGAAGCTGAGGTAGAAACAGGGACAGTGCTGTCACCTTGCAAGGATGGCAACCAATGTTGCGCAACAGCATGTGTACAAAATTTTGATTGAGAAACTAACTTGAACTGTAATCTTTCACCTAAAGCACACTAAAATATTCTGCTTAGGCATCAGCTCCTGTACAAGCCTTCTCTGAACTTGCCTCCTGCCACGTACACCCTGCCACATACACCTAGCACAATCTCAGTCTCTGAACCATTTTATGACCTGCTTGTAACGGACAGATAAGAGACAGGTGGACAGGAAACAGGGCAACCATAAGGCTTGCTACTCAGGTTTAAACCAATCAGGAGCTCCAGAAGAAACTCGAAAAACTGTGAGGGTTTGTGCACACGGCCCCAGGGATGCCCTCAATTAACCTTTCTGTATTCATTAGGCATTATAATAAATCTACATTGCTTGTCAGGCCCTGAATGTCAGGAATCTTCCACACCTTGCCCAAGAATGCCACCTACCCTGTGCAGGGGCAGGTCTAGAATGTTAAAAATAAAACCCCCCAGCCAAGATTCTGTTGCGGTCTCCTCTAGGGACAGAGGATAATCTGGTTGAGGCAGGACCCCCATAGGCAGTCAGGACATTTCTTTACGTTTTTCTTAACTAATTCTTTACCTTTCTGTCTTAAAATTGCTGGCTTCCTAACACTATCTGGTTCAGGCAGGAAATCACACATTAACTTACAGGAGCCACCAGGAGAAAATCTTTGCAGCATTTGCAGCTTCTTCTTAGGGATTCTCTTGACTGTAATCTTTATGGAAGCAGATTGCCAGGTTGTTCTGTGGCACTGCTGCTAAGGTCTGCACTGCCCATGTTTAGGAGAGCAGTGGAATGCAAACCCTTTCCCCAGCAGGGACCTAGAAAGAAGCTCCTGCCCTCGGAAATTTTCACTCCTTCACCATTTTGAGTCAGAAGGAGACACTTGAGAAACAGATGTCATGTTCTCAGTGTTTTTGTCCTCCTCTTCCAGCCCTTTCTGAAGGGGTGAGCAGATCATTTTGGGATATAAGTGGGTTTTAAGAGAACAAAAAGTGGGAAGCATCGAGTTGGCAACTTTATAGGAACTTCTCTGATTACAGTCACAGCAAACAATGGACTATTAGCTTTCCTAAGCTGTTAATTAGTGAAGGAAATTCTTATCAACCCCACCCCCAAGGGTAAATGCACCCAGGGCCACTTTCAGACCTCCCTAAGGGTTTGGCAGGTCACCAATCCTGACACCAGGGAGTCCAGGCCAGCTATTGTGAAGTAAAAGGTGTCAAAAAAAAGGCATCTGTCTTTCATCATTAGCGGCAAAAAGTGCTGCTACAAAATAGGGCTGCTCTTCGGTTCCGGTTACACAGCTCTGCACTGCATCCAGCCAGTCCTATCCCCAAATCTCTTCACTCTGGAGATTTCTAAGAGGGCCCTCGTGGCTCCCCTCAGAGCCTTCTTTCTCCCACCCTTGTCCAGGGGCTGGGATCCAGTGGATAAACTCCTTAAAGGTGGCTACCAATGTAAGCATCAGGAACAATCTGAAATCCCATAAAGTCTCAGGCACCTTCTCCACATTTTTTTTTCAATGTTTTATTTTAATGCTCAAATGCATTGCTAGAACAACTTTGGCAAATTAATTTTAATGTATAGATACAAAACAACAAATATAGATTCACATCATTTATAAGAAATTTCAAATAACATGGTAAACAATCACTTTTACAAAAAACTTCATTTTCATTCAACAAAATACATACTGAGTCACAGCAATTGGGCACAACACACTTCTGTCAAGAGCTCGTTCATCAGTTCGGACACTGTCACTTGACTGACACACGTTAACATCATCTGGGTGATAAGTTAAAATTAAACACAGGTTACCAAAAGCTTTGCAAAGCAGATAACAACTGATGCTGTTATTTACAAAACACATCAATTATTAAATTACAGAATCTGTCAGAAGGAAAACAATACAAATGTCAGTGTATAGGAGCTAACTCAAGGCAAGAACGAAGGGTGTGGCGTAGCCAAGTAAACTTCAATCAAATATTTCAACTCTTGTTTTTTTAAAAGTAGCTAGCTTCCAGGTGCTTTTCCCAAAGGTCTCTGAACTCCACCTTTTGCATCCTGAAAACAACAGCATTCGCCAAGAGAAATCGTAACACAGAGTTACTGGCAGGTTAAGCTCATTCCAGGGACAACCGTGTTTGAACTACAAGTTGATTTGTGTCCCAGCATCCCTGGCCTGTAAGTCTTTGTAGGCGACTTAACTCATACTTGCTGGCACCACCCTGGGAGGGACAAATCTATGTTTCTACTCCTCCTCTGCAAGTCAAGACAGGCACTCTGCTCACCAACTCCAAGTAACCAGGCCATTCTAGTTAAGGTAACCAGGCTGTTCTAGTTGGCTAGGTTATTAATTTGTATGGGACTGGCAGCAATAGGGGCATGTAGAAATTTCCAGCTGGTAAAACACTGACCACATTGCTTGTATAAACCATTTCTATTGTGAACACAATTTAAATTTAATGTAGTTTTGTGCAGGAGTTCCTTAACAGGCTTGGAGTCAGTTTTCTTCTGAATTAGGAATGAAAAAACACAACCAAACACAGCCACAGGATGGAGGAGGGCATCTCAGATCTCCTGGGACCAAGGCTCCCGATAGCCCTCCAGGGCAGTCAGGGCAAACGCGGCAGCCCTGGCTCTCCCCGTAGGCCACAAAGACAGCCGTTTCTTTAGAGTCTTACAGATTCTTTATTTTTAAATTGCTTAGTACCTTACTATTGGGTTGTTGCATATGTTAAGTATGGTCACATTTTGACCAAAGGTCATTGTAACCATTTTTTCAACAGAGTTGACAAACTCTGAACCATGAATGAATGGAACGTATGAAATTCATCAAAATGTTAGGTCACCTTTCTTCCCCCTGTAGAATTATGTAAAGTGGGGTTAAAAAGAGAGAAAGACAGAGAAACAGATTTTCCTAAATTCATACATAATCCACATAGGAGGCTCCTTGTTTTTTTTTTTCCCCCTCTTTTCCCAACCAAGCCAGACAACTTAAATCAAGAAGGGAGTTTGGCAAAGCTGAAATTTGTGAACTTGAACTTTTTATTCTTTATAGCACTGAGGAATTTGGAAACAAAATGTAAGCTAGATACACAGATACAAAGAAATGCAAGGATATTTTCTTCTTCCCCAAAGATTTTAGTATCCTAGAGGGTGACAAGGATCCTATTATAGCCGGAAGCCTCAGCAGGATCCACCCACAGGGCAAACAGATGATGGAGTGACTTCCATTCTGTAAAACACATCCAGGGCAAGCCCAGATGCGTCCGGGGGCATCTGCAGTGAACGGGAGGGAAGGGGAACAAGGCTGCTGCTATGGCTCCCAGGCAGGAAGCCCTCGGACTAGAGGTAGGAACAGGAAGTTGGGGCCCAGCTGGGAAATAAATTAGGAATGGTCACAAAACCAAAAACATTTCTCTGCCACCCAGTTTTATATTAGTGAAAGGACGCCCTTTGAGTGATTATTCTTTACATTAATGGAGTCCTCACTGAAAACACAACAGAAGCCAACAATTCTTCTTTGCTCCCTTAAAGCAGTTCTTTTACGAAACAAAAACAAACCAGTGAAACTGCTGTACAAACAAACTAGCTCTACTTAACACAGAGTCCTTGCTGAGGTGTCCAGGGACATCACATCAGGTGCGGTTTTCAAAACCCATCACTACACAGTAAAATCTGTGAGAGCTACAACTTGTGTAAGGTGGAAGCCTGTCAGGGAAGGAAAACACAAACACTGTCCACTAAAATGAGCAACAGAAAAGTGCTAAGAGTGTACCCGTCAAAGGTGGAAAACTTGTGAGACCCAGAAAAACAAGTCAGTCCTGTTGTATTAACTGTGTTTTGTCAAAAGGTGCAGTATATAAATGCAACCAAAACTAGCATGGCTATTCAAAAGACATACACACACACACACACACACACACACACACACACACACACGCAGCCACAGCACCTTCTAGGACCCTTTCTCTTAAAATTCTAGTGACTTGTAACTCACGACACACAGCTTGCCAGTCAGAGTGTCACAGCTTCGCACCGTTATTTAAACAAGCAAGCAAGAGGAGTCTAAGTAAGGACAGTGGACACAGAGACTGCAGGACAACTGTTACCTCCCGTTCCTAGGGCCCACGGGGGGCTCGATTATGTCCTCTCATGCACACTGGCCACCTCCCTCCATGAATCACTTCAGTCACGCTAGGGGTGCCCGACACTGGGGACTTAGATTACGTGTCTGTCTTTGCCATCAGAGGTGTGTTTATTCCCCAACATGTACCTACGAGGAAAAGAAAGTTGCCAAGAGTAGCATACAAAAGACAACTTCTGCAATAGAAATCCACAAATTGTGTCACTCAACATCTTCCTCTCCAGTGTAGTGAGTCAGTTACATCTATCTTTTAAGCCTGTCTTCTCTAGATATTAAAAAAATATATTTTCATCCAGATTTACAATACATACAATGAGGAGGAGAGAGCAGGTATCAGCCAGTGGGGGCCTTCGTTAAAAAAGAACGCCATCTCTGAGTCTCAAGATTTTGTTAAGGCCTCTCTTCATCTTCAGAAACACGTAGACATGAAAATCCTGGCACAGCAACGTGCTGCCTTTTGGGACTTATGCAATGAAGTCAGTTCCAAACCGCGCGGCAGGACCTGGGGTCTCGTTGGTATGCTCTCGGTGGAATGTCTGTACTTTCCTTTGTGAGCACATTATACACAACAGATGGAAGAAGTATGCCAATGCTTGTAAGGCAGGCTTGACATCTTGTGTATTTCCATAGTCAGTGTTATCATAAAAATGAAAAGAAATGGGTTTTTCTATTACAACGGGTATTTCTGAATGGCAGTTTCTTAGGCGATGACAAAACATGATTTCCTCTGGTAGAATGACACACAGCACCAGCAGGGGGTACCTGCAGGAGAAGCCCAGCTTCACCCCTCTCTTAGACAGAATAGTAGTACCTGTGGCATGCATCAGTCATTCTGCACTGCAGACCTGGCTGCCAAGTGACGCAGAAATCGCGTTTTTGCTTTTCCTGGCCTGCAGGAAAAGGGGCCTTGTGAGATGACATCTACATGACCATTTGGCAACTACACGGATTCAGACGACCCCAGGTCACACCATGGCCATCTTCATGTGGCCACAGGCTCCTAATGGACCAGGGCACAGAGCCATAGGTCTCCTTCCAGGTTACCCTAAACACGGCCTGGGCAAAGGCAGCATCGGAACAGCCCACCCCGACAGACCCCTACAGAATCACATGCACACAAAACCCTCTGATCTAGGCTCCTCAGGAACTAAGGCACAGCTCTGAGCACTCTGGGGCTGCAGCCTGGCCGAGGGCAGAACGGACATGCTCATCATCAGTCGTGCCACTGTGGCCAGCCAGCTCGGCACCCACTTCAGAGCAGTGCATGTTCTGGTCCCCAAGTCCCTGCTGTGTCGCAGCAGGCCACAAGGGTTTTCGTGAGTGTGAAAACTGCAGCATGACCGCCCCTCACTTCCAAGAAGGCAGCTGGGGTTCTGGAGACTGAAGACCCGTCAGAATCTTCCTCTCCTCCTTTGACCCCCAAAATGAAGTTTCCAGCACTGGGTCCAGGACGTGCTCCTCAGATTTAGCACAGCAAAGACAAAGATGGCTCTCCTTGTCACAGTCAGCTCCCCGGAGGCACAGGCACCCTGACTTCATTTCTTGAAAGGGGTGAGCTTGTTGAAGGTGTGCCAGAAGAGGGAAGGCTTCCGCTTGGGCTCGGCCAGGGCAAAGACCTGCTGCTGCGGGAGGCTGGTGGGCACGGTGATGTGGCGCTGGTGGACAGGGAGGAAGTTCTGGTGTGGCGGTGGCACGGGACACCCGCTGTAGCCTGGGCCAGGACGGGAGGAAACAGAACAGGCATGCAATGTTATTGACGAACAAGAACGAAAAAGACTTGCTGGCTCATTCTTTTATATATCTATTTTTATTGTGATTACGTGATTAGATTAAGTATACAATCTAAATTAATTTTCCTTGCCCTCCTGTCTGTAGCTCCATTTGTTCCTCTCACCCAGTAACAGCACATTCCCCCTTTCCACTCTACACTTCTAGTATCCTCCTAAGGAGCACCTATCCCCTCCTCTCCACACTCTTCTCACCCAGCTAGGGAGAAACCAGTAGGACAGTCTCCTATAAATGTATAGAACCATAAAGTACACATGCCACATGCCCACACCGTGTACCCAAGTCCAGTCCATTCTTGTCTGAAGACTTACTGGCTAATTCTTAATTCAAATGAACCACAAGTGCGCTTATTGGCCATTACTTAGGAAACTGCAGTTATGCTCCCATGCTGTGTGTGGACGGCGCCAGAGTGGCACAGAGGCTAAGCGCCTGGCTGCTAACAAAAGCGTCAGCATTCCTAACCCACCAGGGGGAAAGACATGGCCATCTGCTTCTGTAAAGACTACAGCTTTGCAGACCCTGTGTGGAGGGAGTGCTGTGTCTGGATCTTTACACACTTCATCCCACCTATCCTGGCTCAAACGCTTCAGGGAGGTACCATCACATAACTGGATGGCTGGACAGAGAAGAAAACGTCTGAAACCCAGAGAGGTCATTTACATCGCCTAAGGTCACACAGTGGGTCAGTGGTAGTTTGGTGGCTGAACTCTCCGCTTCCATGCTGTGGACACGGGTTGATGCCTGGCCAAGCACCTCACATGCGGCCACCCCTCATCTGTGGGCTGTGATGCCACGGAACGGGTTTCGGCTGAGCTGCCCGACTAACGCAGACCAGATAGAAAGGCCTGGGGGTTTCCTTCCAGAAAATCAGCCAGTGAAAAGCCGATGGATCCCAATAATCTGATCCACAACCAGTCTGACGTGGAGTGGACTGCTGTCCACAGGGTGGTGCACACTGGGGTGACCTGACAGCGGCTTACCGCTCACAGAGACGCGAGGGGCAGAGTGAGAAGACAGCTCGTTAGAATGAGAAGCAATAAAATCTTGATGTGGAAGCATGGTGCTCATACTCCCTCAGCCCAAATCCTACCTGCCACTCACTAGCTGTGTGGCTTCAAGGACATGTTCTAAGAGCACCACGCTTTACTTCCCTCATCTCTGAAACAGGATCACAGCACCTACAGGGCCATCAGGCAATTAAGTGAGTGGACAAGTTACGGTGTAAACTCTGCTCTCATGATGCTTGGCGGACACCCAGACCCAGTGCTGTCGAGTCAATTCCAAATCATAGCAACCTTACAGGACACAGCAGAACTGCCCCACAGAGTTTCTAAAGAGCGCCCGGTGGATTCTGAAACCGGAGGCCTGAAAAGTACTGTTTTCAAACAACCAAGGGACTTGAGACTGAGGGCCTGAGGAGACATTGTTGCAGATCCACCGATCCAAACCCCCACGGAAAACACAGCTTCCACAGGGCACAAGCCCCAGGTGGGGATGCTGGGACAAGGGGCTCCCTGCCTTACGGGCACCATCCTGGATTTAGTCAACCGTAGGCAATGGCTAACACCCCCTATCTTGATAACTGGGCTGGAACCAGTGATGAGTAAATTAAGCAGGAGGCCAGGGAGGCCTGAAGAATAACTTGAACATTTTTCTTTCAGATTGCTGGCTGAATGGCATGTAACACCACTTTATTTTCCTTGATGGACAACTGGTGACGGCCTACAAGTCTGCAAAGCAGGTGGCATTCAGTACCAAACTGTTAAGGCCTGGATGACCCAGAGAGATTCACGGACTGAAGAAAACCAGGCCCTTCAGGCCCCTTCGAACTACCTGAAAACTCCCTCCCCCTGCCCTGATACATAGCCTTTACCTTTAAAAACCCCTGTGTGTAGACAATAAAGGGTCAGATTTTGTTGAGGACACGGATTCCTGTCTGTCCCTTCACATGCTGGCTTGCAAATAAACCTTTGATTATTTCTACCAACCTCCTGTCTCAGAGATTGGCTTCATGGCAGGTGGCGTGAACCCAGGAGGAGTTTGTCCAGGAACAATCTGAACTGCCAGTCCTTCGGTCAGCAGACTTCGCCATCCACCACTATGCCACAGGGGTTCTGATGCTCAGTGTGAGTTTTGAGGATGTTTGCTCTCATTACTAGGTGGACCCCACTGGGGCATTATACCTAATTACTTGCTCTAATAAGGGTGGTTTCATTAGATTAGACATTTTAAATCTATGTAGATGTAATTAAAGAGGCTTACTAAAATCAACTACAAGGTCAAAAGGTAACTGTACGTCAGCATAATATAATGAAAGGAGATTGTGTCCACTTCTGGAAGCAGACAGGACTTGGTTCAGAACCCATCTCTGCCCTTCACTTCCTTGAAGATTGTCCTCACTTTCCGGGGACTACCTGCTGCTGGAGAGCCAATTCCAACTCACGGCGAACTGCCTCCTACAGTTTTCCTGGCTGGAATCCTCATGGAAGGAGACGGCCAGGCCAGGCCTTGCTCCTGCAGGGCTGCTGGGTGGATGTGAACTGCCAACTTCTAGGACAGAGGTTAGACTCCACCACCCAGGGACCTCTTACAGGGCTGTGCTGCCATTCGTTGTCACTGAGCGGCTTCCAGCTCATGGTGACCCCAAGTGGGTCACCCCCAGGCCTTCCCAGGCTGTGCCCTTTTGAAAGCAGACTGCCAGGCCTTACTTTCCAGGTGTCTCTGGGACGGTCTGAGCTGCCAGCCGCTAGGTTAGCAGTTCAGCACTTCCCTGCTGGCACCAGGGAAGTAACTCCTTTCAGGGTTACGCTGTTGTTGGGTACTATCACGTCATCTTCAACTCAGAATGACCTGAAATGAAAAAGTAAAGCTGCCCCAAAGGGCTTTCTTGGCTGTAATCTTTTATGGAAGCAGATCGTCAGGCCTTTCTTCACAATGCAGGGTGGAGTGGCTAAATGATTTTGAACCACCAGTGTTCTGGTTAGCAGCCAGGCACCTAACTGTATCACCAAGTTCATTTCTAGGGCTATAACCAAACCCAAACCCATTACCGTCAAGTCAGTTCCAACTCAGTGATCCAATAGGTCAAAGGGTCAAAGGAGCAAAGGAGAACTGCCCCATAGGTTTTAAGGCTGTAAACCCTTACAGGACCAGACTGCTACACCTTTCTCATGTAGAGCTGAGTGGCTGGTGGGATTGAACCAGCAACCTGTTCAATAGCAGTTGAGTGCTTAACCACTATGCCACCAGGGATTCTTTATTGGGTTCTGGGGGCAGGGTGGGGTGGGGCAGAGGTGGGGCTGGTAAATCAGATGACACATGTAAAGTGCCTGACACATAGCAATTGCCCCTTAGTGCTGCTGCCCTGCTTCAGGCTCCCGTTTGCAAACTGAGTGACCTAAACAAAGGCTAACAATGAATGCTTACTAATCACTGGTCATTAAAAGTAGGAGTGCAAGAAGAAATAGGATAAAATCAGTGTGTCTGTCTTGAAGACCCTCATACTTAGGTGGAGACAGGGATTTGCATTTGAGCTAAGAGCAGGGTGACCCCAAGCGCTGACGTGGTTTGGTCCAGGGCTTGACTGATGTTTGATTTTGTATTTTGTTAGGAAAATACTGAGTGGGATAAATCCTGTGAGAGTAGAAAGTCAATCTAAATCAAGTTTCTAAGATGACAACAGACATTTTTGGAATAAAAAATCTTTATCATTTAATTCCCACTGGGCTACAGACTCTGTATCACCTGCACCTTAAGACCTCTGGATAAGTGGCCTGGGCATCCTTTCAACAATAGCCCCCAGGTAAATCTCCAGTGAATCGAGGCTAGACAATCACCACTCTACATTAGCTAGTGCATCTTCTTTTTGTTGGAATCACTGATGCACTAATTTTTAGATCTTGTCTCTTGAACACACTGAAGTGTTGCGTACAGCTGACAAGGGCTTTGTGGTTGGAGATTTTCTACTCAGCATGCTCCAAAAGGCGCAAGAGACCTTAGTTTGCCTTGGACTCCGAAAGACAACAGCCTGACGAGGACCAGTGCAGCTCCCTCGGCGGACTGAGGGGCAGGGAGCCTGTCAGAGGCTAGGAGATCGGACGCTTTTCGGCAGCACTTCAAGAAACATTTCCCTGCCTCTTGAAAAGTTATAACCACTAAGACACTTTCTCTAAGTAAAGACCAAATACAGATTTTATGATGTTAGATCTGTTGTTCACGTCTACCCATGTTGTTCTTCTTTGCCAGGAGTTGGCCGCAGGCTGACGGTGTTTTGGTTGCCCCCCCATTTCAATCTCAGTACCGATACGCAGCAAGGAAGAGAATGAAAGCTTCTCCAGACCTTACCTTTGGACTTCCCCTGTCCTGTCCTTTGTGCATTCACCATGGCGAGTTTCTTTTGATTTTCTGAGATTTCCATTCCTGGATTTAAAAACAAAAGTGACATATATTCAAAACAAGTGAAAATTCATCAGAATAAAACTTATACCCAAAGCTGTCTTACCCCTAAGGTATCCATCATAGCTCCAAGTAATAAAATGTGATCCTCAAGGAACCCCAAGAAGGTCAAGACACTGGAAAAGGAGAAGTAGCCAAAGAGAAGACCACTGGGGTGGCCGTATAACTGTCCCCTAATCTTGAGCATTTTTTAAAGTAGTATTTTGTTGGGTTTTCGGTGAAGGTCTACATGGTAGTTTTGGCTTCCAATGAATAATTTCCACATGAGTTGTTCAGTGACGCTGATGACATTCTTTAGGATGTGTGAACATTCTCATTATTTCCATTCTGGTTGTTCCACTTCCATTTATCTAGTTTCCTTCCCTGCCCCTTACATTCTTGTCTTTGTTTTAAAGTAACTGTTGACTATTTGGTCAACAATACAGATGATTTTTTAAAGGAGCACAGTACTCACACAATAGTCTTTCTCTTGTAAGCCAATCTGTTATTTAACTACAAGGTGACCTCAGGGGTTAGTTTTGGTTCAAGGTTTGAAGAGTCTCTCAGTGTGACAGTTTAGGGGAGACCTCAACTCACAGCTGATCCAGTACGTCTTTTCTTTTTTTAAAGGAATTTAAGGTTCTGTTCTGCTTTCTTCTCCCATTCTATCGGAGTCCATCTATTGCTGCTCTGATCAGAACAGCCAGTAATGGTCAATTGAACACATCTCTAAGAGTGAAATTGGGTGCTGTTAGTAATCCTGGCCTACCATTGAAAAGTGGCACATGTCCCTGGTGAATCCCAACAGAATTCACCTAATTATAACCCGAAAGAATGACGCCCTGAGAGGAGAGGACATGTCAAAGGGCCCACCTCTGTCCACCTCCCTGCCACAAGAGCTGTGTGAGCTGGCAATTTTATCTCAAATGAAGGTGGTATCTGAGCAGAAGGAACCAGATCTAATGTATCCCTGCTGTGTTTGGGGCATGTCCTGAACATTCCCCCACTACAGAGTTGCACATACAAGTGACAGTATGAATGTCCTCACACTGTAAGGCTCTGCAGTAGAGTGACAAATGTCTGCTGTGGTAGGCAACATGGGTGGAAATGAGCATACTAGACAATCTAGAGACGAAACTAGCCCCCACCCAGCAGCCACAATGTGAGGCCCAGCAAAAGATCAGAGCAACAGCCAAGGCAGCAGGCCCTGCGTTTGCAGAAACTTCCTTCTGGGAGGCAACACCAGCCGGGTGCTGGTATGTCACGCCTGGAGGCTCTGGGAAGTGCAGAGTCAACACACTTGGCTGCTAAACCAAAGTTTAGAGTTACAGTCTACCCAGAGGCACCTTGGAACAAAGGTCTGACACTGTATTTCTGAAAACTCAGCACAGCTCTACTCTGACACACACAGGGTCCCACAAGTCAGAGTCCCCTTGACGGTATGTGGTTTTCTGGTGTTCTAACTGACACTGCCACTTATACTGTCAGCCCTGCCTGGTGACTCAGCCTCCACCTCCTCCACACTTGGCCCTGGGCGGCCCTCCTTGTTGCACCCTTGACACAGCTCGGCATCTCGTTCAGATATCGTACACCAGGTCTTTGACTTCTCTTGCCCCCGCGGCCCACACCAGCCTTTGAATCCATTTCTCCCTTCCATGGACACCCTGGTGGTACAGCACTTAAGTTCTATATCTTTTAACCAAAAGGTCAGCAGTTTGAATCCGCCACGTGATCCCCTATGGAGCAGCACTACTCTGTCCTACAGAGTTGCTATGAGTTGGAACTGATTCAGTAGCGGTGGGTTTTTTTGGTTTCTCTCCTCCATCCCCAGCCTTTGGTCTGACTCTCACTCCTTGTTAACAGTGCTGTCAATCTGCCCAGACACAGTGTACCATGCCACCAAGGCTGACATGCATTGCAGGCAAGGGCCTGGGTCCCACTGTATTCTGCACTCCATCAGGTCAGAGACTCAAGGCTCTGACAGTGCAGCATTCATTCATTCATTCATTCATGCATGCAATCTAGCCTCCAGAACACTGGCTCCAGGCAAACACCATGCTGCAAATAACCCCAAAACCCTGAATTTGAACATGTGATGCCTGGTGCTGAGCTTCACGGTTACAGAGACAGGAGGATGGAGGGAAAGTGTGAGGGTCCCATGCTGTTTCAGCAGCAAGGTACAATCTACGCAAATGCACAGCTGACATGGGAGTCTCAGTAGTCACTAGAGATTCTACACAGAATCTAGATTTTTGTGAGGTCACTGAGGCTGCATAAATCTCTAAAACTGCTGCCCTGAGGTCGTCTTTAACCTTAAACTAAAAAGATTCCTTAATGTCTTCTTCAAACCAGCTAGGCAGCTTATTTGGAAAAGACAGTTTGCCTTGAACACTGTGCTTCTCTGCAAATGACCTACATGGGGTCAAATTGACAACAGCAACTTGAAAGGTCAGACAGGAAGCTCGGTTAGGGGGCAGCCAGTGTATGTTAATGGGGAAAGGACAATTTGCAAACAAATAGCAAGAATGGTTCCATAACTTGAAGAATGTCACCAGTGTCACTGAACCGTACATGTAGAAACTGCTGAATCGATGTTATGTTTTGATGGGTATACTTCTGATAACCAAAAAGAAATAGATCCAGTGCTCACTTACAGACATGGTTCAGTTCCAAATGCCAAATCATTATGTGAAAATCGGCATTATGGAAAACGCAGAATTTTTTTGTTGCTGTTTTCACACCACTCACTTGTCTAATTTTTTTAGTTTAAAAAATATGATCATAGACATAATAACAGCTAAGATTAACCCACACGCTCATCATTGTGACAAGTCCAGTTACAGATTATTTATTCCTCTGCAGAGAAGCAAGCCTGAAGGAGGCAAAACTGGACAAAGTTAGGCTGTGGGACTACAGGGCCCACGACTTCACCACTCCACCTTCCTCCTATGCTGAGCCACAGTGTCCCTTGTGGAGACACCTGCAGGCCCCACATCTACCCCAGTAAGTCCTGTGGGCCTGCTGAGTCACTGAGGCTGGGAGCCTGGCCACGCAGCCACCCGACCAAGGCGGAGCAGCAGGTCAGTTCAGCTCACTTTGTGATGTCATTCAACACTCTCTGATGCCTTTTTCTTTTCTTCCTTCCACGCCCCACAGCAATTCTGAGCTGCAGGGCCTCGGGCAGCCAGGAAGCTAGGAATCCAGAAGGGGCGCTACTGGCTGGCTGCTGCCCACTGCGTCTACCGGGAGGCCAAGGCCACGGAGGCCAGAGTCTGCTGCAAGAGGGCACAGGGCTCATGGGCAGCATGGCCCAGCTTCCGAGAGGCCACATGGAGGCCATCCTCGAGGCAGGGAACACTCTGCACACCCTTAGCCACTGCTGCCATCCCCACTGCCTTGTCTACGCACCAAACAGTCAGAGAGCAATTGTTCACTATTTTGGTGAATGGGAAATACAGGATAGAGAGAAAATCCTTAGTGAGGAGCAGATGTAATTAAAAAAAAGACTCACCCATTATTTCTAAGGGTTTGGGTAAAAGCCAGCATAATGGGCTTCAGTCTCTGGGGTCACAGGGACCTAGTTTTAAATACTATTTGGCTATGGCTGCTAACCAAAAGACTGGAGGTTTGAATCCATCAGGCGTTCCCTGAAAACTCTATGGGCAGTTCTACTGTGCCCTAGTTGGAATTGGCTCAACAGCAACAGCTCTGGTTTGGTTTTATGGTGTAAAAGTGGATCGTTTTCTTACTTTCCTCATCTATAAAGGGGGCATAATAATTAGTATCCACACTGCAGGATTTCCTAAGGGTTGGATGAAGTGTGCAGCATGATGGTGCCAGCTGCGAGGTAAATTCTGAATAAACGGTACCTGCAGGAGCTGGGTCTGTCAGAACTTGCATTGTAAGCAAGCTAAGCAGTATCTAGAGTTTTCCATTTCTTTTTTATTCCCAACAGTGGGACTTGATTTTATGTGGGGAAGTCTCGGAGGGAGGGTTGGTATGTGAGCAGGGGACGCACGCTAGAAAACAAAGGCCAACATGAGCACCGTGCAGCGCCCACCGAGCAGCGCCCACCGTGCCGCTCACCCATCGCCCGGTCTTCCTGCACCCTCCGCCTCTCATCCTCGCATGCCTGCAGCCACCGCACTTTGTCCTCATGCTTTTTGGCACAAAACAGGTGGACCTCATCAGTGGCCTGGCTGACGAGCTTGAAGGCGTTCCTCACACTGAGGTTGAAGTCGCGGTCCCGCCCGTCTGGCAGGTCCACGAGCGTCATGGTGTCCATGTCTGTCCGGCCTTTGTAGTAAAGCATGTCCCTGCGAAGCAGGTCCTTCTTGCAGGACACTAGCTGGTGGTCAAACAGGAAGAAAGTCCGCTGCTGGCTCTTGCCCTGCTTCGTGATTTTGGTCAGCTCCCCGGAATGGATCAGTTCTGAGCTCCGGTCCAAAATGTCCAGACCCTGGAATGACAAAGACTCATTAAAAGCCTGCCCACCGCCGGCCCCTTAGGGCATCCAGGATGTGTGAGAGTGTCTAGACAATGCTTCTGGCACGCGGGCTTCCGCTCCTGTCTCCCACTCTTGATCTGGCAAGCCTCTAAGGCCATTTACACCTCGGGTTCTTACTCTCCTAAAATTTGAAGTTTTTTTCCCTCCTCAGCGGGAAAATGTTATGCACTTCCAGGTTATCTGAGTGGTCTTCCTTATAGACAAGAAACCTCTGCTGAAAAGCATGCTGGATTGGTGGGATCCAATTGGGATTTGAAGGGCGCCAGCTCAGGCTGATCCTCAAGAATATGAAAGCTCTGAAAATATAGAGCTTTAAACTTTTGCTTTCTGAGGTAGGTACAGAGCAGCTCCCTGGAAGAATAAATAGCGTAGGCTCATAGAAACCAAAGCCTAGACAGCATACTGCCAGCAAGGAACTGGTAAACTTCTAACAATAAATTATCCCCTTTAAGCAAATCATCAGTAACAAAATACTTTCAAAATATTTGAGTTGGCATTCTCAAAGCCAACTCTCAGACAAAGACTGGACTGGACTATAAGACATAAAATGATATTGGAGAGAGTGTATTTCTTGGCTTAAGTAGATACATGAGACTATCTGGGCAGCTCTTGTCCAGAGGTGAGATGAGATGGCAGAAGGGGACAGCAGCTGGCTAATGGGGAACACACGGTAGAGAAGGAGTGTGCTGTCACAGTGTGAGAAGAGCAGCTGGACTGACAAAGTGATGAGTGTGTAAGTTTTTGTGCAACAAATTGACTTGGATTGCAAACCTTCACTTAGAGCACAATATTTAAAAAAAATTGGGGTTGGATCTAATTCAATGTAACTATGTAGTGTATTTGTTATGAAATTGGCCATTGCTTGGTGGATTTCTATTTTCCTTTAATCCCTGTAACAAACAGCAAATTTTTGGAGGAAAAAGACTTGGAATTCAAAATAGCTTTTCTTTTTTCTTGCATAAGCCAAGCCTGGGTCTAAAATCCTTGTTTATATGATGGAGGAGTAAGATAGTGTGCACCGAGTCCGAGGTCCCGTCCAAGCTGGATGAGTCTGTGAGGCTCGAAACGTTTTGTTCCAACTATCACTGCTATCATCAAGTTGAGGCTGAAACCCACCTTCTCAGCAATCTAGATTCTCTCAATCTCCTGGGAAAGTGAGTTCCACAGGGTAAGCTACTGATCAACGTGATGTGGGGTGAGCCTTGCTAAGTCTGAAAACAAACCTTCCAGCCGTCAGTCTTCTGTTCTTACCAGCAGTAATTAGAGCATGGTAGTTACTTCTGAGGGTAGACATTTGAGGCCTGAATCTGGTTCTGTCATCTTCCAGCTGTGTGGCCTTGGGCCAGCTACTTACCCTTTCTGCACTTCAGCGTCCCTATTCGTTAAGTGGGTGCTGTATCAATGCCTACTTCATAGGGTTGTTCAGAGGATTAAATAAATTCATATATGGAAACAGCTTAGACCAGTGCCAGACATAGGGTAAACACAAGTGCTGGCTACTGTCAATATTGTTTTAGCAAAGTATGCATAAATGTGTGTGTGTGCATGTGTGAGTGAGAGAGAGAGAGAGAGTGTCTATGTGTATTCATCCCAGCCTCACAGTGCTGGACCACCATTATCAGATACAGGTATTTGTGCCATTTCACACAATCCTCAGAGCAGCCCCAGGAGGTTGGTAATGTTGTTCTCCCTGCCTCATGAGTGAAGAGGCTAATCCCATCCCGATGAAAAGGGGCAGCCTGACTCCAGAGGCTGTAGCTTAGCCGCTCTGCAGTCTTGCAGTTAATGCTCTCTAGTCGCTGTCATCCACCTCCTCCTCACAAGCCAGATGGCAGGCAATCCATTCATTACACACATACTCTAAAGCCTGCGTTTCTTAGTGTGGGGGGGGGGGTATGTAGGTGACTGCTACATTCAACAACATGCCTCCAGATACCCATACCATTAGCCAAGTATGTAAAATGTCAATCAGAATATTAAATTACATGATCAGATTAAATTGGAGGTTGAGGAGAGAGAGAGCACGGAGAGGTGGGTTCACACATACCTCCCAGCCCACGATGGACACCTGCCACCGGGCGATCTTGTCTATGCTTTCAAGCTTCCGCTTCCGCTCGTTGATCAAACAGGCGACATTCTTCATGGCCTCATAGGCTGCCTTGATATTGTTGTAATCACTGTAAAATAGGAGGTTCATTTTAATCACACTGCATTCAACCCCCAAGTGAGGAATAGCAAAATGCTGCTCTGGAACCCTGGTTTGTATATCAACAGTCCAGACAAAGTGGCACTGAAGTACCAGCCTTTGTTTCCGAGCTCTTGTTTCCCTGTGACTAGACTACAGTCTGCACAGGTTCAGACAGCAGACTAAGCGCAATTCCAAGTTCCGTGGAATAAGAATGTTGTCATTCATTTCCCAGAAATCCCAGTGAATGAAAATACACGCCACAAAAAATAAGTCCTAATCACAATGACCATGAATTAGTTTCATTAATAAAGAATCATTTCTATGACTGTTTTGATTCTGAAATGACTAGTACTTTAAAAATCACTAGTCATTTTTAAGAGTAATTACGTGCTCTGAGTTATGTCTTTCATGGCACTCAGGTGAGGACAAGAGAGGACACGGACCAGAGCAGCTGGTTGTGCACATGCAGTTGAGTGGTTACTCACCAACGGAGCTTCATTTCTGGTGGCTTTCCTAAACCATGCTCAGGTCAAACTGTCCCCAGGCCTTCTAAAGCTGTACACCAGAATTCTAACTGACACCCAGGCCAGGAGACTCTGCATCCAGGAGCCAAAGGTTTGCCATTTAAGCTATGCTCAGTGTTAATCACCTAGGTCATGGAAAACAACCACTCAGCTTGTGGGCTGAAGGCTTTTTACTTTCTAGCACTTTCCAGTAGTGACAGAACCACTGGCTCTCAGTTGGGCTGAATTAGAACTCTCCTGCCCAGTCACGAAAAAAGCCATGGAAGCAGATTCTATTGTCTGTTTACCAAACACAACTACACTGGGATCCCAGTCCATCCCTGGGCCTTTCTGCACAAAGCACACATGGCTAGAAAGGCAAGTACTTCTCAAAAGGAGCTGAAATCCATTTTGCACCCAGAAGCAGAGACAGAGAGAGAAAAAGGACATGAGGTGGGTGCTGAAATAATGGGACCAAACTGTACCCCTGCTGCAAAGAAAAGCCTTCAGCAATGAGGAAAGGGGGAAAATAATTATATATATATCAAAAGTAATTATACATATTATGTATATATATATATAAGTTTTTCTGTATAATTAAAGAGGCAGAATGTAATGGTTTTACTTTAGACTACAGCATAGGGTTTTTGGCATTTCCTTTAAAATAATTTCTTAGAAAAGAGATACAACCTATAATGTTAAGGTAAGCCTAAAGTTCATAGTAAAAAATGCCCTTTTAAAACACTTACCTATTAAGTAGTGATGTTCAGATCTGCCCACTGCAGCCTTATTTGCCTTGGAATTTAGTAGGAAGTCTGCCTACATTTTCAACATGTCTTTGCTTTTCAATTCTCACCTCATCATAGTACCTTTCATTTATTTATTTCTAACTTCATTCAATTTACAGCTCTCTTGATTTAGCTACTTTTCCCAAACTCTTCTGATGTTTTATCTGTCTGCCTGTCCAACCATCCAACTGTCTACCTGTCTCTGTACCTGTCCATCTATCTGTCTATCCATCTATTTGTCTGTCTGTCTGTCTGTCTGTCTATCTATCTATCTATCTATCTCCCTTTATCTTTCTCAATTAACTTCTCTTACTCCTTTAGTTCTATTTCCTTAAACTAATACCCATCTCTAGGGCCTACTGTTTTGTGGCTTCTTTTTTCCAGTGCACCTTCAAATCCAGTTATACCAAGGCTCCTTTTCCCCCTGTCTCTCCGCAGGAGTCAGCCACAGGGAGGACAAGAGAACAGTCCATTCTTCCACACCCTGCAGTGCCAGGCACCACCACAGTGCACAGGATTGCTCTTGTGGCAACACTGAAAAGCAATCCGGTAGTGCAATGGTTAAGTACTCGGCTGCTAACCACCAACCACTCCATGGGAGGAAGATGGGGCAGCCTGCTTCTATGAAGATTACAGCCTTGAAAACTGTATGGGGCAATTCTATTCTGTCCCCCATTGTTGCTAAGTTGGAATCAAATCAAGGGCTAAGAGTTTGGTGTCCAGTTTGTGGCAACATTCAGTTGGTGAAACTGAGAACTGCTGTGGTTTGCAGCAGCAAATTTCCCCTGGGCACAATCCTTTGTCACTCCCTCTCTTTACTAGAACCTTAAAGAGTAATCTATCAAGAGCCATAGGTAATTAAAGTGTGGTGCTAATGGCATGAATGTGGTAGGTTTGGGTCTTACTTAGAACAGTAAGCTTTGTCCTAAAATGTCACCCCATCCTGTGGCTTGGCAGAGCCTGGCACTAGGAGATGCTCTGTAACTGCCACGTCCTCTCTGGCACTCCGGTTGTCACTGGGGAGAACACGAGCAGTTATGCAACCCTGAGGCACCAACCCATGCTGTCCCACTGTGGTGGCACTTCCCCAAGTCCCAGAACAGGGATCTGCCCATTCTATATGCAGGAAAATGAGTGGCTGATTAGTCAGCAAGGGATAACTTTTTGGCTCCTCCAGAAGAGACTAAGCTGTTGGAAAACAAGAGCCCCAAAAGAAAACAAGCAACCACAGGGAGCAACGGACAATATACAAAGGAAACATATTTTATCTGTGTGTGCTTAGTTTCTTAGGAATAGCTGTGACTCAAACAACAGAGGTGCTGCAGGTTATAAGAAGACTCTAGTTAGGTACAGCACAAGTCCCAAAGCAAAACGGAACACTCTGGTAGTCATGAAAAGATGGCCTGTGCTCAGACGAGAATGGGAAAGAATGGCTTGCAGAGGTTAAGCCCTGCTGGGCATGATGGGCTGTAGTGCTGGGACAGTCTCAGTGAGTAAGTCTCCAAGTTGGCCTCCAGGTACCCTTGAAATCAACTTATAGTTCAAACTTATGTATATCCTCAGCCCTTTGATGAAGTCATTTCTTGTTGCAGTAAGTAACACTGCCACAAGAGTGAGCTGCTGTGGAAATAAACAGTAATACATGAAAGCAGATGAAAGACTATGTTTCTAAAATTTCATTCACACCGCTGTGTTCCTTTCAAAAATTGCTTACACCAAATACTGAGTAGCTACAAAAGAAGATTTACAAAATACATGCAATTATAAGGAATAAAGGATACACACAACAGAAATGAAGGGACAAAATCACAAAACATTAGCTGCACAACTTGAACAAATGGGAAAAGAACAATAAAAGAATCCCACAGCTACAAGAAGAAAGGAAATAATAAAGATCAGAGAAAAAATAAATGAAGTAGAGAACAGGAAAACAACAGAAAGGATCACCAAAGCCAAAAGCTGGTTCTTTGAAAGGATCACCAAAATCAACAAACCACTAGCCAAGCTGATCAAAGTAAAACAGGAGAGGGCTCAAATAAATGACATGGGGGATACTGTAACAGATCCAACTGAAATAGAGTTATTATAAAAAATGATACTTTAACAAATTTGAAAACCGAGAGGAAATGGAGTGATGTCTAGAAACACATTATCTACTCACTCTAACACAAAAAGATGCTGAAAATTTGAACAGACCCTAACAAGTAAAAACACAGAAAAAGTAGTATTAAAAAATCCTGAGGAAAAAAAAAAGCCCTGGCCCAGATGGTTTCCCTAGAGGATTCTGCCAAACATTCAGAGAAGAGCTTATACCAGTACTACTCAAACTATTCCAGAATGCAGAAAAGGAAGCAATACTTTCAGAATCATTCTATGAAGTGAGCATAAACCCTGATACAAAAACCAGGCAAAGACACCACATAAAAAAAAATTACAGACGAATGTCTCACATGAATACAGATGTATTCTCAACATTCTCAACAAAATTTTAACTAACAGAATTCAGTATCTTACAACAAAAATAACACACCACAACCAAGTGGGATTCATACCATGTGTGCAAGGGTGGTTCGATGTTAGAAAATAAATCAACATAACCCCACATAAATAAAAAGAATCACATGATCATCTCAATATATGCAGAAAGACATTTCATCAAACCCAACACCCATTCCTCATAAAAACTCAATAAAATGGCTAGAGAAGGGAAATTCCTCAATATAATAAAGTGCATCTAATGGCTAACATCATTCTTAATGGAGAGAGTCTGAACATATTCCCTTTGAACCAGGAACAAGACAAGGATGCCCTTTATCACCACTCCTATTTAACATTCTGCTGGAAGTCTTAGCTAGAGCAGTAAGGTAAGAAAAAGAAATAAAAAGCATCCAAATTGGTAATGAAGACATTAAATTGTCTCTATTTGCAGATGATATGATACTATTCAGAAACCCTGGTGACATAATGGTTGAGTGCTACATCTGTTAACCAAAAGGTAGGCAGTTCAAACCCACCAGGTGTGCCTCAAAATTCTACAGGGCAGTTCTACTCTGACCTGTAGGGTCATTATGAGTCAAAGTTGACTTGAATGGCAGTGGGTTTGTTTTTTTCGGTTTATGATGACACACACAGAAAACCCAAAAGATTCCATAAGAAAACTACTGAAACTAATAGATTCAGCAGAGCAGCAGGAAACAAGATAAACATATAAAAATCAGTTGGATTCCTACAGACCAATACAGGCAACAACGAGCAGGAGATCAGGTAAACAATGCCATTCGTAACAAAGCTGAGAAATAAATCTGACCAGTGATTTAAAAGACCTATAGAAAGAAAACTACAAAACACTACTGCAAGAAACCACAAGAGATCGATGTAGATGGACAAATATGACATGCTTATGGACCAGTAGACGCAACATTGTGAAAACGATGATTTTACCCAAAGTGATAACAAATACAATGAAATCTCAATCTAAATACTAATAACATTATTTAAAGACATGGAAAAACTTATCGATAACTTTATTTGGTAAGGGAAGAAACCCTGGATAAGTAGAACACTGCTAAAGAAGAATAAAGTAGGAGGACTTGCACTACCTGACTTCTAGCTCCGGTAGTCAAAACAGCCTGGTACTTACTGGTCCAACAACAGACACACTGAACAATGGAGCAGAATGGAGAAACCAGATGCAAACACATCTGCCTATGGTCACCTGATCTTCAACAGAGGTCCAAAGTTCATCACATCGGGAAAAGCCAGTCTTTGTAACAAGCAGTGCTAACAAAATGGATGTCTATCTGCAAAAAAATTGAAACAGGACTCATACTTAACACCACATACACAAGCAAATTCCAAATGTATCAAAGACATAAATATAAAGCCCCAAACTATAAAGTTCATAGAGGAAAAAACATGATCAATGCTAGAAGCCTGATTACACGGCATTAACAGGGCACAAACCCTAACTAACAACACACAGACACCAGGATATCAGCTAGTAATTGGGATCTTCTAAAAATCAAACATTTATGATCACCAAAAGACTTCAGTAAAAGAGTGAAAAGAGAACCTACAGACTAGGGGAAAAAAACAAACAAACCAAAAAAAAAAAAAAAAAAACGGCCATTACAAATCAAACAAATGTTAAATCTCAAATCTACAAGAAAATCCACTATCTCTACAACAAAAAGACCAATAATTCAATTAAAAAATGGTCACAGGAAATGAACAGATACTTCACCAAAAAGACAGTCAAGCTGTCAACAGCCAACAGACACGTAAGAAAATGCTTTCAATCACTAGCCATTAGAGAAATGCAAATCAAAAACCACAATGAGATTACCATCACACCCTAGCACTACTGGCACAATTTAGAAAAACAGGAAATAACAAATGTTGCAGAGGCTGCAAGGAGATCAGAACTCTGGTGCACTGCTGATGGGAGTACAAAATGAGACAACCATTCTGGAAAACTATATGGTGCTTCCTTAGAAAGCCAGACACAGAAATAACACAGGACCCAGTAACTGCACTCCTAGAGACAGAAGCTGTCTATTTGACACACGCACACCTATGTTCACTGCAGCATTATTCACAATAACAAAGAGTTGGAAATAACCTAGATGTCCATCAATAGATAAATGGATAAACAAACCGTGGTGCAGACACACAATGGAGTATTCTGTAATAATCACAGACAAAGACAAAATCTGGGAAGCATCTCATGACCTGGAGGAAATTTAGAGGACATCATGCTGACTGAAATAAGTCAATCACAGAAGAACAAATATTGTATGAAACCACTACTGTAAATACTCATGAAAAGCTTTACATATTAAAAAAGACAATCTTTGATGGTCAACACAGAGGGAAAGCGCAGGGGTGGAAAAACACTAGATAGGAAAATGGTAACCTCTGTGAAGGGTAAGGGAGTACAGTCTGAAGAAGGCCAGCTCATGGAGGCTTCACAGACACATCCAGACTCCTGGAGGGACCAAATTGCTGGGCTGAGGACTCTGGGGACCACAGATCTGGGAAACACGCAGCATAATTGGCATAACACAGTTTATAAAGAAAACATTCTACACTTGCTACTCAGGTAAGTAACGCCTGGAGTCTTCAAAGCCTGTAGCTGCCATCTAGAATGCTCCACTGGTCTCACCCCTCTGAGAGGATGGAAGAAGGAAGAAAACCGAAGAAACAAGGGAAAGATGAGTCCAAAGGACTAATCAAAAACATCCACAATGGTATCGAGCAGACTGAATTCAGTAAAACCGAGTATTACGTGGCTATCACCACTGACTGCTCTGACTGCAATCACAACAGAGGATACCGGACAGAGCTGGAGAAAAATGCAGCACAAACTTCTAACCAAGAAAGACCAGACCTGCTGTCTGGACAGAGATTTCAGAGACCCTGAGAGAATGATCCCAGACATCCTTTCAGCTCAGTAATGAAGTCACTCCTGAAGTTCACCCCTCAGCCAAACGTTGGAGAGACCCATAAAAGAAAAAGAGAACACAGGAGTACACTGATTCCAAGGGCAAGGACCCAAAGAAAGAGGTGACAGGAAAGCTAGTAATAAGGAACTCTAAACTGAAAAGGGTAAATGTTGACCTGTTGTGGATTTGTTAACCAATGTCATAAAACATTACGTGTACTGTCTAATGAGAAATGTTTGCTTACTTAGCTTTCATCTAAGTACAATAATTAAAAATAAATACAATAAAGACTCGTATGCACTCATGACAGAGTTTAGATGGGAGTGGAGAGGCTGGAGAAGAGGGGACAAGAGCTTGTTAAGAGGATACGACATGTATAGAACAGAAAGCAGGAGTGTGCTGTCCCCGGGCAAGGAGAGCAGTAGGAGCTGCACATAGGCGGGCATGCCGGTTTAAACTGGACTGTACACTTTCATTCAATCACAATAAATAAAATATATACAAAAAAGAAATCTTTTCTGAGTATCTCTAGGAAGGAATATTCAAGAGCCTCTCCTATTACCACTTCAATATTTAACAATCTTAAGCATTCTAAACACGCATGAAATTCTCCTACATTATTCTTGTTAGATACCATGAACTCAATTTTCAACTCACAGTGACAACACATGACAGAGCAGAACTGCCCCACAGGGGGTTCCCAGGCAGAAATCTTTATGGAAGTAGATCGCCAGGTCTTTCTCATGTGCAGTGGCTGTTGGGTTCGAGTCACAGACCTTTCAGTTAGCAGCTGAACAATTAACGACTGCACCGCACTAACAAACATGGTACAGAATGAGATGTCAGCCCATCTGCTATCGCTGGGTGACAGCCCAGAGGGCTTGATGACCTACTGGAAAACAGCCTCCCCCAAAGTCTCCACTTCTGTGTGGAGGCCGGAGCTGGCTGTGAGAGTCTCTGCTGAGGCCAGTCAGGGGCACCCTGGCCACCCTCCGGCAGCCCTAGCCCTCACCTGTGCTCCTGTGTGGTGTACTTGAGCAGCTCGGCCAGCTGCAGGGGGTACTTGCAGATCTTCTGCACGGGTGTGAGCAGGAAGCCATCGATGGCGATGTCAATCATCTGCTGGAGCAGGCGGCAGGCCTCGAAGAAGTGCCGGTACTTGCCCTGCTTCATGAGGTCGGCGAGCTCCAGGCAGGCGCCGGGGTGGTTGTTACAGTACTCGGAATAGATGCCGAAGCCCTCTTGCTGTGAAGGGAAAGCAGAGGGCGATCAGGGCGTGTGGGGCTCGGGACCAGCCTCATCCGACGGAGCATCCCGGGAGGCACGAGAGGCCCCACCGCAACGAGAACAGGCACGGCAGCCACCAGCAGTCGCTTTGCAATTCTGCACAAACAACAAGCTCACAGGTCTGCAGATGGCAGCTTCCAGGTCACCTCAAGGAGACAAAGGGTCTCAGTGGCTTCTCAGGGAAGGGAGGGAGGAGAGGCTGTGTGGACAGGGCGCTGCCTTAGCAGTCCCAGATGTTCTGTGCCCCAGGTATCTGGTGGGTCTCCCACCCAGCCCGGCTCTAGCATTAACACGGCAGAGAACATGACACATCTGGCAAGGGTCTAATCTCTCAAATGTGCAAAATACTTCAGCACCATAACAACAACAAAGATATAATCTAATGAAAAAGGAGCCAAGGATATGAACAGAGATGTCACCAAAGACATTCAGACAGCTAACGGACACATGAGGAAATGCTTGAGATCAGCAGCCACTAGAGAAATGCAAATCAAAACCACAATGAATACCATCTCACCCCCATTATATTAGAATTAATTAAATACATATAGAGAGAGAAAGTAACAAATATTGGAGAAGCTGAGGGGAGACTCGAACTCATGCACTGCTGACAGAAATGTAAAATGGTCCAATTACTATGGAAAACATTACAGTGCCTCCTTAAAAAGTTAGAAACAGAAACATGACACAATCCAGCAATCCCACCCCCAGGAATGTATTCTCAAGAAATGAGGGCTGTCACACAAACAGACACATGCACACCCTGTCTACTGCAGCACCAGTCACAACAGCAAAAAGACTGAAGTGTCCAGCAGCAGACGAATGCATCAGCTGTGGCAGACACCCAGGGGAGCAATACCCAAGGGTGAGGAACTACGACGAACCCACAAAACAGTGCACGATGTGGAGTCTAGAGGGCATCATTCACAAAAGGACAGATGTGGTATGAGACCATTATTAGGAGACCTCAAGAACAGTTTTACGCGCAGAAGCGAAAGAAATTCTTTGATGGGTATAGGAGAGGAAAGCCCTAGCTACAAGAGCGACGGTACCTTGTCTGGCACTCAGTGGTAGCTATCACACTGCTGCTGTTGCTCCCCAGAACACGGAGGTGCATGACACCCACAAAGCAAGAGCCACATGGTTCCTCCAGGGCTGACTTCCAATGCAAAGCCGCAAAACTGCTGAATACGCCTTACACTGTACACCCTTCTTGTCATTAAGTAAATTTATAGCAGACAAGTGTCAACTCTGGTAAAGGGAAAGACAGCACACAGTACAGAAGAAGTCAGCACAACCCAACCAAGGCAAAGTCGTCACAGACATATCCTAGACACAGCCAGACACCTTGAGCAACCAAGATGCTTGGGCTGAAGACTGGAGACTGAAGACCACAGGCCACAGTCTCAGGAGGCATCTAGGATGACTGGTGTAACAGCTAACAAAGAAAATGTGCCACAGCCTACTTTGGTGAGTAGTATCTGGGGTCTTAAAGCCTGCAAGTGTCCATCTAAGATTTATCTATTAGTTCCACTGGGTTCCAAGCAAAGAAGAATGAGGAACATCAAAAACAAAAGGACAGTAGTCCAAAGAACTAACAGACCACATGAACCAGAGCTTCCACCAGTCTGAGACCAGAAGAACTACATGGTGCCCGGCTACCACCAATGACCGCTCTGACAGGGATAACAGAAAGTGCCAGACAGACAGGGAGGAAAATGCACGACAAAACTCAAACTCACAAAAGACGATTTACTAGTCTCACAGGGGACTTGGTGGAACACACAAAACTATGATCCCCGAACACTTTGCCAACCCAAAACTGAAGCACACTTTTCAGACAAAGATTAGACAGGCCTATGAAATAAACAATACCACATGAGGAACATGCTTCGCAGTTCAATCCAATATACAGGATGAAATAGGCAACTCCTGCCTAAAAGGTAGATGAGGAGCTGGACAGACTCAGATAATCTGGGATGGAAACTCAGAGAGTACGGTCACATTGTGGGGACTACAACCAATGTTACAAAACTGTATGTGTATAAAAATACTAGCTGTTGAAAACCCTACAGAGCACAGCTCTCCTCTGACACCCACGAGGTCCCGCGCATCGGAGTCCACCTGATGGCAGCTGGTCTCTCTCCCTCCCCGGAGCTGCCGTCCTGTTCTCCTTGGTCCTGCTTTGTGGTTTACACCTGATGTGCTCAGACTCAACATGTTTGAAGCCAACCTCCCATTTACCTAGAAAATAGGCTTTGGTAGCCCATCTGAAGTTTCTGAGACTCAGAACTCTGAAGGCAGTTTTGACTGCTGCGCTTCTTTGTTCCCCACTGCCACTCTTGTCAGCTTTTCTTCGAAAATACACATTTCAACAAATCCTTCTTTTCCTACTCTTTGGAAGCCAAAGCCCACTTTACCTCCCTCTCCAACTACATCTGTCACTTAATCCAGCCAATCCTGTTCTCAGAGCAAGGTTTCACCCTGTGGGGTCTTCCCTTGCTCTCCACTCTGTCTGCAGCCTGACTGCACATAACTCTGGAGGCTTACCTCCCAGGTGGACTTTCTGCTCTGGCCAAACTTGTTTTTTAACTGATCCCTCAAATATTCCCAGAGCATTTATAAGGCTGACTCCCTACTTGCATTACCAACCAAAGCCTTCATCTATTTAAAAATCTACCCGCCCCAAGGGGCCAGCTCTACACGGCTAACGGACCTGGCACACAGGAGGTGCTACTGTTACTGCTGATATTATTACGATTATTATTCCATGGCCATTTTAGCTGGGAATGGCACCGTCTTCCTCTGTAATGATTTAGTGTTAAATAATGGTCAGCTGTCAGTTAGAAGATGGTTACCATTCCATCCTCCCAGTTCCGCAGCTGTCACAGAGGTCACAAACACGGACTGCAGAGCCACACAGCCTGCACTTGAATTCACATCTCCCACTTACCTGACTGATGACGTGTCTAAGTTTCCTCATCTGTTAAGTGAGCATAAGAATGGCATCCACCTCACAGCAGGAAAGGAGCTGATGCAAGAACACCCTTGAAACAGTGTTTAACCCACAATAAATAAGTGTCGCTAGACACTACTCCAAATACAACGCCCCCAACCCTACATCTAAACTGTACCCATGTACAATATACTAAAAACAGGGACTTAGGAATATTTAAGTAGGTAAACATCAGCCACATAAACCAATCCAGTTATTTTCTATAAGTGGCGACCCCATTCTATGGAAAATTAATCTAGCAAACAAAGGACTCCTAGAAAGAACACTAGAAATGCAGTTTTAACCAGGTGTCATTAATGAAGACATAATAGGTGACATACGTGTTGAAGAAAACAGGACCCTATTTCACTTAAGTGCGGTTCCTCTTTATTGTACTGTTTCTCAAGGTCTTTCAGGAACTTTCTTTGGAACTTGTAAATATCTTCAATGTTTCCAAAAATGGTGGCTAGCTGGGCTGCAGTGAACATTCCTGTGTGTTTGCGACACTGTCGAAGATAGCCCTGCAAAAGGAAAAAGTTAACTTTTACTAACTTAAAAGTTCGATCAGAAATTATTTATTGGAACAACACAGTTACTTGGACCCAAAGCGATGGTCTTGAATTGGATTTTCATTGGGGAAAAACCATTTTAACCTCCACCAGTTTGGGCTGCAATAATTAATCACAACCATGACTATCATTTGCCATAAATAACAGCAAAAGGAAAGAGGAAAGGTACATATAAGTCAAAAGATCTTATGCCATTTCTAGATTAGACTCACGAAACAGTTGCTTAGCTTAAAATGCCAGATCAAAAAGAAAAAAAAGTATAGTCAGACTTTTCCTAAACTTAAGATGATCATTCTCCCATCCCTAATTCCATTTCACAGTTGAGAAAGCTTGTCCAATACAGACTGTCATCTCTTGCTGAACAGCTAGTTCAGGGTTGCTGACTGTTAATCGTGGCAAAGGGCCAAGAACATCTCAGCCAAGGATTCTGGCGTCGCCTACCTTCCCTGTGCAGCATGGAACACTGCTAATTAATTCTCACTGTACAACAACAACATGCTTGTATCATGGCTTGGGTGAAGTTTGTAGTACAGGGACAATACACATATGTAGTATTGTTTTCACATTAGCATCATGTTGTTAAACACACTAAGCTGACTCTACAATAAATACATACCACTAAGTGAAATGTATTTTACCAGAAAGATGATATAACACCACAGCTGAGTGTACAGTGCAGTACACTGTCTGGATTTATATCACAACCCCACCGCTTAACCTCCCTCTGCCTGTTTTCTGATTTGCAACACGGAAAGCAGCAGGACCCGCCCAGTGAGAGTGTTACAAGCACTACTGTTGTTAGCTGCTACTGAGTCAGCTGACTCACAGCAACTCTGCATACAACAGAAAGAAAGCTGCCTGGTCCTGTACCACCCTTGTGATCACCAGCATGGCTGAGTCACTGTCACCTTCTAACCAAGGGAACTCATCTTTCAGCATATCGGACAATATTTTGTTGGGATGCTTGGGGTTCTACATTTTCAGAAGTAGATCACCATGCCTTTCTTCCTAATTTGCCTCATCTGAAATGTCTGCTGAAATCTGTCCACCATCAGTGACCTTGCTGGTGTGTGCAATACTGTTGATACATGTTCCAGCATCACAGCAACACGCAACTCCCTGCAGTACAACAAACTGACAGAGGAGTGATGGGCCATGAGCACCAGATGGGGGTGGGCTCTGAGTTTTAGATGGGGGGTGGGCTGTGAGTGTTAGATGAGGGGGCTCTGAGTTTTAGATGGGAGTGGGCTGTGGGCACTGTATGGGTGAAGCCATATGAAGGGATGGCACAGAGTCAGTGCTCAGTTATGACAATTTTCCTAAAATGCCACCTTAAAGAAACTTCCTTAATCACATATTTACATAGAGTAAGACGGTTAGCACAAACAAGCTAAACACCAGAATGCCTCTATCGGGTCAGTTAATCTAATTACAGAATGACCAGTTCTCTCTCTCAGTTCAGCGTGTTTTCACAGCTGAACTGTCCTGGCTGCAGTGACACTGCCAAGGTCAGCATTCAGAGTGAAGGCGGATGGAACTATCAGATGGGCCCCGTGACCATTCAGTGTAATGACCACACACGAACCATAAAAAGGAACACTGTCACCAGGCGACGAGACCTTTCATGCACGTTTACTAATGGCCAACTGTCTGTGATCACGAATAGGACAAGACAGTCTACTGCAGAGTAAAATATGAAGATGCGGTACACAATAGTCAACAGCACTGGATAAAACCAAGTGTTCTTTCAATCTCTAAACACTGACTGCCATGACTCAGAACCATGCATGTGAGTCAAATGACTACAGCCAGTTGGGCTATGGATGTGGACAGGCCTTTGTCAAGTCAAGCCAGTTTCCCAAGCATTCAAAGACAAAGTGTTGCCCTCTATGAAAGTGATTCACTTTCAATAATCTCAGGGTTAAGGCCCAGACGTGAATGAGACAGCAGCATGGAGACCTTGAAAGCGGCTGGCTGTGAGAGCAGAGAAGAAAGCCACTGACTGTCACTGACATATGCCGTGATCAGCGATGACATGCATGGTGGAGCCCCAGGCAAAAGGCTGCCCTGCCCTGTGCCACCCCCATGGTCAGCTGTGGACTGGATTACTGTCGGCCACAGGGTTTTCCCTGGCTGGTTTCTGGAATTGGACGGCCAGGCTTTCCCTGAAAGTCCATCTCAGTCTGGAAGCATCACTGAAACCCGTTCAGCACCACAGAAATGGTGACGACTGAGCATGAGGTAACCCGGCCAGAACTGAGCCCAGTTCTCTTGCCTAAACCAAACCCAAACCTACTGCTGTCACGTGGATTCTGACTCATGGCAACCCTACAGACGGAGCAGAACTGTCAAGAGAGCAGAACTGCGCCACCGTTTCCAAGGAACGGGCGACTTTCTGGTTCGCAGCTGTAGCACTTAACCACCACCCCACAGTGTTCCCACTCTCCTGCACAGGGGGTAAGGAGTCTCCCACTGAACCTCCAGTGCCTCCACTGGTGTGTAAACAAGCATTCAGTGGTTTGAGCGAGTAGTCTGTGCAGGTCTGGATGGGCAGGAGTGGAGGTGAGGGAAAGGAGGAGTGCAGACACAAACGCATAAACAGGAGGATAGCTGAGGGCCTGCCTTCAGAGAGGTTACAAACCACCTGACGATGGAGGTGGGGGAGAACACCGTAATGGCAAAAGCATGCAGCAAAAGTGCATAACTCCAAGTGACACAGAGGGCTTGGCACCTCACCTCACAGATGTCCTTGAGATGCTTGATGTACACCCGTTCTGTGTTCATGATCTCTCGGATCACGTTTGTCCTCATCTTGTTTTCCGCCTGTTTGAGACGGGTGTGGCCAGCACCTTCATCCTGCTCCTCGCCCTGGGTCCTGGTGGAATTCTCCGGCAGCTCTTCCTGATTCACTCGCAACTGTGGACAACACAAAGGGCAGCTGACTTGGGGTGAGCCTGCCATAGGGCCAAGCCAGTAAGACGGCAGCCCGGCCAATCTGGAGAGTGCCAGACAACTCAAGGGACACAGCAGAATGGCAAATGGCTACATTTTTCACTTCAAAGCAGTCTAAGTCCTTAATGCTCTTGGTCTTATAGGGGGCTGACCTGCACATAGGACCAAGAACAATTCCTACAGAGCTGAGACTGTGAGGAGTGACACAGTCCTCACATAGCTCCCCATCTCCCCTCCATTACCGTGGAGAGCGAAGACAGCCCCCACTCACCCGGACAAAGCTTGCAGGGAACCAGGCTTCCTTGTCTTCATTCCGGCCCCACCACCAGTCCTTATTGGAGGCCTCCAGAACCTGGATGACATCCCCGGCCTTGAAACCCAGCTCCTGGTCATCCATGGTCACGTGGTCCCACAGGGCTTCTGCACAGACCACACTGCCATCACTGATGAGCTGAAAGGGAAGACACATGGCTGTGCTGAGCAGAGCGCAGGGGCCGGCCCCACAGCGGAGCAGACAGTGTGCAGGCTCTTTCAGGGTGACATCTGTATCTAATGTTCCAGTTCAAACCCACCAGAAGCTCCTTGAAAACTCTATGGGCAGTTCTTTCTACTCTTTTCTGTAGGGTCACTATGAGTCGGCATCGACTTGACAGCAGTGGGCTTGGTTTTGCTTTATCCTGGGGTGGTACCAATGGCTTGCCCTCATTTGTTAACTAAAACGCTAGAGGTTTGAGTCCACCCAGAGGTCCCTGAGAAGAAAGCCTGATGATCCCACTTCTAAAAATTCTGCCAGTGAAAGCCCTATGGAGCTGAGTTCTATGTGGAGATACCATGGGGGCATCATGAGTCAAAGTCAACAGCAACTGGTAATACCTCACAACTGGTTACACAAAATGAGCCAAGACCAGGTGTGTCCTGTAAAAACATACTGTCAGATAAAATTAAGAGCATCACTGTATGGTCTTACAGGAAGCTCCCAAACTACTTTTTGAAAAACACTGTGTCACTAGCTCATTAATCTGTGGGTCATTTACCCATCAAAGCTGAATTTCTGGACTAGAGTAAAAACCAGAAACCAGTTCCCCCAAAGCCAAGTACCCAAAGGTTATGCATGTACTTGACCCAGAATCCCTGACCCTTCACCCAGAGCTTACTATCCACACTTTATAACTGAATAAACACTGTCTCTAGTTTGTTAGCTCACTGCAAATTAAAGGGGCTATGACATGATCCCTGGATATTAACAGTTAATTTAAAAAGTGAACAACCACACAGTGGCTCAAGAATTAGATTCTTGGACCTGTCTGTTAGCCTACCATGCGGCAAGTTGTTCTGCATTGTCTCCTTGGCCCATCATGGCAATAAGATATTAAATAGTAACTAAGGCCGTTCCTGGGATTCTGATTCTCTGATAAGTTAGTCAGGCTCTATACTCTCTGACCCAGATGTCAAACAGTTGAAGGTGCTTTCCAGAAAAGTTAACATAAAAAGAGTTAAAGCTACCATATGGCAGAAAGATACCTTATCTGTAGTCAGAAACTATGTAGAGTTCTGCCAATGGTAGCAATAAAGTCGGAGTATTTACTAAAGCATAAATAATAACTGCAGCATTTACCTCCTAGATCACTTGTGAGAATTACAGGAGATCATACAAGTGAAAGCGTTTCATAAACCGAAATTTACTGCCGATATGCTACCTACTCCTGCTATTGTGGATCTGGGTGGATCTGCTTAAGTTATCAAGAAAATTAAATCAAATAAAGGGCATCCAAATTGGTAAGGAAAAAGTAGAAGTATTATTTGCAGATGCTATGGTCTCACACACAGAAAATCTCACAGAATACACCAAAAAACCTAATGGAACTAACAGAAGTGTTCAGCAAAGTACTAGTTCAGCAAAGATACTAGATAAACATACAAAAATTGATGGGATTCCTCTACACCAACAAAGAGGACATCAAAGAGGAAATCATCAAATCCATACCATTTATAATAGCCCCCAAGAAGATAAAATATCTAGAAATAAATCTAACCAGAGAAAATTCAATCATACGGCTTTTCCTGGCAATATCTGGAAATCATGTTGCTGTCAGGTGCCTTCCAGTAAGTTCCGACTCATAGCGACCCCATTCATAACAGAAGGAGACAATGCCCAGTCCTCAGCCAGGCCCACAGTGTTGTTTGGTTTAAGCCTATTGTTGCCACCACTGCATCAATCCAGCCATAGAAAATCACAGTGGTGGGGTATCAGAGTGCTAAGTTTTAACATATATTTAGTTACAAACAACAAAAAATCAGACAGCCAAGTTTGCCTTGACTCTGGATGCTGAAAATTGAGTTATGCCAAACTAGGACTTCCGGTACCTCGTTGATGGCGAGCTGCTCTCCACCGGGCTGCAAGTAGCGAGGGTTGGTCTGGCAGAGCTCTTCGTAGCTGTAGTCCTCCTCGCTCCCATTGTCGTCCACTAAGGCCGAAGACTCAGCGCCTCCATCAGCAGAAACTGAAACAAGAAGGAGAGCAGGTTTCAAAGGCACAGCTAACACAAGGTATAACCCTGAAAATTTCTATCGATGCTTTAACTCAAAGGCACCAGTTGATGCCAAGAAGAACTGTAATTAGGTATTAGGTGAAGTGTGAAGTGTAGAATGTCAGAGTACATTACTAATATGCACAATGGTAACTGGTGAGTTCAGATACCGAGTGAGTTACGTGTGATTTAGTTAGAAATTTATGTTTTGCAATAGACATAAAAAAACATAGATGTAGTATTTACAAGAAACATACTGGTAAGTCTGACAAAGGAAAAGAACCCAAAATGTTAACTTAAAAAAATAAAGTCCTACTTCCGTCATTTACTTGCACGGTGATATTACTATTATTAAAAAGTCATACCAGCATCCTAAGAGAAACTGTGTAATCATTCCTATCATTTGTTCATAAGTGGAAGGGATGAACGCTCAGCATTAGAATCAGGAATTATATAGCGCTAGTACAGAATTGGGTCCTCAGAAAGCATGTTAGTTAAACTCCTGGCCTCGTACTGTGATCCTGCTTGGATCCTGCTTGGAAACAGGGCTTTTCTTCCGTTGTGGCAATGAGTTCTGTAAGTGCCGGGTGGATCCTGCTTCTGAGTTATAAGAAGACCAGAGTGGACGCAGACGCACATGGGGGAAGAAAGGCACATGTGAAGATGGTCTACAAGCCGAGGACAAGCCAGCAGCACTAGGTAACCAAGACAAGCACCCTGACCAAAAACAGAAAGAAGAATCTTTTTAAGGACAGGTATGCCATTCTGGATTAGCTGCCCTCGCATTCAGTGACTGCTTTTCTTCTTAAGGACCACAGTGTGACTCTTTCCAAGGCTAATCTCTCAGAGCAGAGAGGAGTTTCCTTGAATTTCTTTGCTTGGACTATTGGCCTTGGCTGTCTTGCACAAGCTCTGGGACTTCTCCATCACTAATTCTTCTAATGGAATGGTTGCCAGGTGCTGCGTGTGCTAACTGCTGGAGACACACATAAGATGGGAAACAGACAGCCAGTGTCCTTAAGGAGTGGAGATTTGGGGAGGGAGTGCACTAGAAGTTGGGTGAAACAAGCAAAACCCAAACATTTATCATTCAAGCCAAAAAGCTGGAAATATAATAATCAGTATGGGAATTTCAAAGTAAGAGAACATTCCTTTGTGAAGAGTACAGGGCAAGGCTTTGTGGAAGCAGCAGCTTTGGCTATTCAAGAGCGGGGAAAAAGTGTAATTTAATTTGAAGCACCCAGTACAGGTCCACTGGATGGAGTAAAAGATGACACCAGAAAGTTAAGGGGGACACACTGCAGAGGGCGTCAGGGACAGACGTGAGCAATGGGTTGCCAGGGTGAAGTTGTGAGCACACAAGTGACGGCTGTTAGACAGAGGACCCTGGGTGCTACAGAGGAAAAAGGTTTAGGGTCACAGAAGCCTGGGTCTGAACTCCCTCCCGGTCCTTTTGTAGACATGTGATTTCACACAGGCAACTTCCTCTCCCTGCACACCACTCCCTTCTTGGAAAACAAGTACTTTCTTTCTGAAGAGTTGAATAAGACAATGTGTGTCTATTTCCTAGCATCTGTGGCCCACAGTTGGGGCTCACTAGAAGACAGTTGTTGTGGTAACGGTGGTAAACATGAGGAGAGCTGGGCTGAAGAAAAATGGCTTTACTACACCAGGAAAGAAAGAGGGGGAAGCTGGAACCCTAGGAACCAGCGGGAAGACCCTGGGTCAGCCTGAGGGAGTGGTCAGGTGAGCACAGCAGGGCAGCGGCAACTAGCCCAGGAGGGAGCACATTCAAGGGGGTTCGGAGGCAAGCTGATGGCTGGAACAAAGACGGTAAGATCACAGAAGTCTCAGCCTCAGATTACTGGAAGACACAACCAATAAAGAAAGAAAGAGGAAGTTAGGAGAAGCCAGTGTGATGCGAAGGGTGAAGAAAGCCTGCTTTGAACAAGAACTTGACACTACAATGGGACAGTCCTTACCTGTCCTTCCTTTTGGTTTACAAAGCCTATAGGGTTTGCATTTAAACATTACACGTACTGTCCGGTGTTATTGGTGACATTCTCCATAATTCTGCCCTACGTGTTGTTTCCAGCGCTCTAGTTTCCTGCCCCCTCTCATCTTCGCTTTACAGTAACTATTGCCGCTTTGATCTCATACCGGTTGTTGCTGAGTCGATTCTGACTCACAGCTACCCTACAGGACAAAGTAGAATTGCCTCATAGAGTTTCCAAGGAGTGTCTGGTGGATGTGAACTGCCAATCTGGCAAGCAGCCGTAGCACTTAAATCACTAGGCCACCAGGGCGATTTTTAAAGGTACAGGGCACTAACAGCTGATAGTCTTTATTTTGTGAGCCAATCTGTTATTTAATTAAAAGTGACCTCACGGTCAAGTTTAAGTTCAAGGTTTAAAAAGTTTCTCAGGGCAACAGTCTGGAAAAGTCCTCTAGTCTCAACTAGTCCAGTAAATTGGGGCTTTTTAAGAAGCTGAATTCTGTTGTACATTTTTCTCTTATTCTATCAGGAAATGCCTTTTGTGGCTCTGACCAGATGGCCTTCCTTTTCCTCAAAGACTTGGGAATATAATTTCCTAGTAACTGTGTCCTCAGGGAGGACAGTGGTTAAGCACTCAGCTGCTAACCCAAAGGCTGGTGGCTGGAAAACATCAGCCTCTCCACGTGAGAAAAGGCCTGGTGGTCTTATATTAAATTCTTATCCTAAAACAATGAAAAAGGTTTTTCAGAGATTCACAGTAATGGGTGCTAATAAACACCCAGAACAAGCCACATTAAATATGTATTGAATTGTGCCTCCCAAAAGTGCTGGAATCCTAACCTCTGTACAGGTAGCTGGGACCAGTATGGAGGTACGGTTTTCTTTGTTTTGTGAATGAGGTCCATCAGAGGCAGGATGGGTCCTAAGCGCATCACTTCTTAGTTAGAGAAAGCCCAGATGAGACAGATCCCCACAGGGCAGACAGACACCACCCGAGGAGCCTCTACAAGGAACACCCAGGGCTACCGCCGACAACACTGGCAAGCCTGGGGCTCTAACCTGGACCTTGAGCCTCCAAAACTGTGAGAAAATAAGTTTCTTTTCCTTCAACCTGCCACCTCATGCCACTTAGGTTCCAGCAACACTAGGTAACTAAGGCAGTGCATACGATGATGAATTCAAGCCAAGTCCACAAAACTGGAAAGGTCTCAAACAACCCAAATCCACTGCCATCGAGTCCATTCCAATCCACAGTGATGTCATAGGTCTGACCAGAACTGCTCCATGGAGCTTCCAAGGAGTGCCTGGCAGATTTGAACTGCCACGCCACCAGGGTCTCCAGAAAGGTATACAGATTGTGTTTCCAAACAGCGTGGAGTGGCCAAGTGCTCTTCTCTACCTGGGAACCCCTCGCGCCTGTCTGCAGTCACCACCCCTTCATAGTCCATCCTGCCACCCCAAGGAGAGGGAGCTGCCTCCTCAGCGTTTGCTTCACAATAACTTCTGCCGTAGCACCTGCCTTCACTCATCAGTTCATGCATGTTTTCCCACGGGAGGAAACACAGCATCTCCCTGGCGCCCAGAATGCGCGCAGAACCTGGCAGATGTTCTGCAAAGTGAGAACGGACCCACAGGGAATCTACAGCAGGCAAACGAGGGCTCTCTGCGGGGAGCTTCTGGCCTTTGATCTTACCTGCTCTAGCTCCCTGTCCCTACCCAGGTGTCCCCCGCTGATTCCCACCCCACCCCACTCAGAAAAGTGAAGAGCTGACTACCTGGGAGTTAAAGTGACAGTGAGCTGCCTCGGGGATGAAGGTGGTGTAGAGGACTATCGTTCTGGGCCAAGAAATAATTTCTGCAGATTCATGGTATTATCTTTTGGGCCCCTAGCTTTCCTACCAAGTCACCAAAAAAGAGAGGGTAGGCTTTTAGGGGACACAACAGAATCTGGCCCCCAGGCATTCCGGAGTCCAGGTGAGTGTCCCTGAGAACCACTGATGGCTGGGTCCTGCCACAGGAGGCCTTTCAGGAGGGCTGCCCTCCACAGTGAAGCACTGCTCGTGCCACGAATACTTCTGTTACCCAAAGCTGGGGGTGGGTGGGGGTGGCCTGTCTTCCTCAATGTCAGGCTTATGCTGTCTGAGGCTGTGGAGTGGCTGGTCACCTCTCCTTCCTTTTATGATGCTGGGACTGGGCTGTCTGCAAATGAAGACAGCACGGTTTTCTGGTCTAGTCCGCTTTCTTGGTGTATATGTTTGAGGGAAGAAGTCATAAGAAAACAAATACAATTTTCTGTTTTTATGTGCGTGAACATTCTTATGCTGCAAAATAAGCGGCAACACTCCACTGGAAAGCCTTGTCTGCCCACGGTCCTCAGAGCTCCACTGGTGAGTGGCTGAAACGCTTCAACAGTCCTGGGTCAGGAGACGGCAGACAGAGCCTTGGTCTTTCGGGGAGGCCCAGGGGTAGCGACCTTCAGATTTCAGCAAGCACTCATTGGGCACTGCCAGGCACAGTGGCATTTTTCCTCCTCACATGTCAGCAGTTTGTGCCAGAGGCTGTGAAGCTCGGTCAAATGAAGGCGCTGGGCCCGCTCTCCAGAGCCCAGCCCTGAAAGTGACACTTTTCACTCAAAGAACCACTGAACAATGTCCTCCCACGGGAGATTCTTAACCATCTAGATCAGATGACTGCGCTGTGAAAACCAGTCAAGAAATACAAACACGTTAAAAACAAAAAAAAAAAACAGCCACTGGTGATCACACATGACTGCAGAGTTCACAAGAGTCTAAGGAAAGAACTAAAAATAGATTCTACTGGAAAACTGTTACAGGAAGTACTGGAGTAAAACTCTCTGCAAACAGACACAGACTGCAGAGATTGAATGATTCCTGAGTGAGTACCAAGGAGCTCTGGTAGCACAGTGGTTAAGATGCTCAGCAGCCAGCCAACAGGTCAGCGGTTTGAAGCCACCAGCCCTGCTGCAGGAGAAAGATGCAGTGGCCAGCTTCTCTACAGATTTCACCTTGGAAATCCTCTGGGGCATTTCTGCTCTGTCCTGCAGAGTCACGATGAGTCAGAAGCATCTCACCAGCAGTGGGTTTGGGATTGTACATGCTTAGGAAAACAGCTCTGGCTAAGGGGCTCATGAGTAAGAAGGAAGTGTTTCAGAACAAGGGGTCAGCACCACTGAGTGCTGCAGGAAAAGGACGGTTCTCAGTCCTCTCAGGGTGCTGCAGACACATTTCTGCAGTGGGCTAAGCAAGAGGAGGCCACAGGGTAGCACAGTGGTTAACATGCTAAAAGGTTGGAGGTTCACGTCCACCCAAAGGCTCCTGAACAGAAAAGCCTGGTGATCTGCTTTGGAAAAATCCACCACTGAAAACGCCATGCAGCTCAGTCCTTCTACACAGTCATCATGAGTAGGGGTTGTGTCCACAACAAATGGATTTTATTGAAATGAAGAAGAGTAAGAGATCCTGTGGGGGAAATGCAAAGTGGATGAGGGAAGGGGAAGGAATTGAGAGTGAAGACTCTGGGTAGATGTCCCTTGCTGTGCTCATCTGCTAGCAAATGACGTGGAGGTAGGCATGTGACCTCTTCCACTTCCGTTTTTCCACCTGTAAAGTGGGGGTGGTGTTTTTACAGTTCTGATCTACTCAGAAGTCATTCTTCACCTGCTCTTTTCAGAGTCCAGAACCAGTGTCCAGCAACCCTCTGGCTTTAGCTCCACAAGACATTAGAACCTGAGCACTTCTCAGCCCGTCAGGAGGGTCGCCCACGACTGGGTCAGATCTCCTCACTTCTGCCCTGGCCCCTTCAGGCGGCTCACATTCTGACACCTGGAGCAGTCCTTGATGCTACACATCAGTTATGTTGCTCCTCTGCCCAAGGTCACTCCAGGGACAAGAAGCCAAAGTCCTTGCAGACCCCCTCTCCTGACACACTGTCTGCTCCTGCTCAGTCCATTCCTCTGACGCCCCAGCCACAGACACCCCAGGCACCCCGTCCTGAAGCTCTGACTCTTCTCTCCTGATCTCCAAGCCCTCCCTCCCCTCTCCTCTCAGAGCCTTCCGTGGCCAGCCCAGTGGAAACCCACCCTCCACCTCGTATACACTCCTTGACCTTCTTCCCTGGTTTATTTTTCTCTATAGTGTTATCACCATCTGATATATTTTGTTCCGTGTCTCCTCCAAATAGAATGTAAGCTACATAAAGGCACTGATTTTTTTCATCTCTTTATTCTTAAATGTATTTCTAGTATCTAGTCCACTGCCTGGAAACTCTGGTGGTGTAGTGTGTAAGTGCTATGGCTGTTAACCAAAAGGTTGGCAGTTCAAATCCACCATGTGCTCCTTGGAAACTACGGGGCAGTTCTATTCTGTCTAATGAGTTGGAATGGACTGGACTGGTAATGGGTAATAGTTATATTATCATATTATACTACCGAGCAGCTACAATGTAACCAGGCACTTTTATATATGGAGTTCACGCAATCCAACAACACTAGGACTGAAGGGAAGTCCCAGTACGCGTTGAGCAGTGTCCCAAGCCCACTGGGTACAACTCTCACCGGCCTCCTGCTGCCTCCAGTACCACCTCTCCAACTGTCAATAAGAAATGATCACCTGAGAGTCACCAAAACAGCTTAGTGGCCCCAGCTTTAATCCCCTACTTTATTCTGCAGGGTGGCCTTATCCATGGATGCCCTCTTTCTGCATTTTCTTCTGTCTCCTTTCTCCTATTCCCAACTGTCAACTCTTTTCATATGACTCTAAAGTCCCTTCAAATAGACGACTCTTGTCTTTGTCATCTAGTGCTGCTGTAACAGAAACACCACACGTGGTCGTCTTTAACAAACAGAAGTTTATTCTCTCAGCCCAGAGGTCCAACTGCAGCATGCCGGCTGGAGCGGAAGGCTGCTGCTGGCTCCGGAAAAAGGTCCTTGTCATCAGTCTTCCATTAGTCTAGGAGCTTGTTTGAGCAAGAACCTTGGGTCCAAAGGACACACTCTGCTCCTGGCACTGTTTTCTTCATGGTGTGAGGTCTCCGTCTCTCTGCTCACTTCTTTTATATCTCAACCGAGACTGGCTTAAGATATTACCCAATCCTGTAGATCAAGTCCTGGCATACAAACACAATTTGCCACTAATCCCATCACATCAACATCACAGAGATACGATTTACAACATATAGGAAAATTACATCAGATGACAAAATGTCAATCAAAACAACCCCAAATCAAACCCACTGCCAGTGAGTTGAGTCTGACTCACAGTGACGCTACAGGACAGTGTAGAATTGCCCCATAGGGTTTCCAAGGAGCTCCTGGTAGATTTGAACTGCCAACCTTTTGGTTAGCAGCCGTAGCTCTTAACCACTAGGCCACCAGGGTTTCTGGTGGACAATCACACAATACAAATCATGGTCTAGCTAAACCGACACACGTATTTTGGGGGGGTCACAATTCAATTCACGACAGCTCCCTGCACTTAAGCTCCTTTCCTATAATTTACATGAATTCTACGGAGCTGGGTTTCTCAGTATCTGGTGTCTCAATGGGAAGATTCTAGGGTCATAATTTGAGACTGTATTTGTACCTAGCGTGGTCTTCCATTATCATCCCATACTCACTGTCTTCACCTGTGTGTTTCCCTTCACAGGCCATAACTACCTTTAGGGCTGGAGCAATGACTTTCTATATTTGCATCCCAGCACCAGACATAATACTTTGCATAGAAAAGGCAGGCACCCTATAAAAATTATGGAACAGAACTTCAATGTGGGAAACTGAGGCCTCAGGAAGTTAAGAGACACAGTGATGGCCAGAGCCAGGACAGCTGCCCCTCATCCCAGAGTCCACCCTCTTCAGGCTCTCCCTCTCCCCTCCCCAAGACAGCCAGGAGCTACCTGAAAGGCACTATCTTAAACCAGTGGTTCTGTTACATGCACCAAAAACAAACAAACACAGTCCATCACAACTCCTGGCGGCCCCAGAGGTCTCCAATGGCTCAGTTTTCTGAAGTAGACCGCCAGGCCTTTCTTCTGATCCATCTGTGGAAGCACTCGACTCACCAACCCTTCAGTGAGCAGCTAAGCATGTGAACTGTTTGCGTCACCCGGGGCCCCATTCACAAGAATGCACATATTAGTTACTTACTACACCTGGAAACCCCGTTGGCCTGGTGGTTAAATGCCACAGCTGCTAACCAAAAAGGCAGCAATTCAGATCTACCAGTCGCTCCTTGGAAACTCTACGGGGCAGTTCTACTCTGTCTACAGAGCTGCTACGAGATGGATTCGACTCGACGGCAGCAGGTTTGGATATTCTGGTATACCGCCATGGAACAATTCTTCCAGAGCATTTTCAAGGCCCTCTGTAACCTGACCCCATGTCTCCCACAGTGTGCCAGCCCACAGCCACCTGCACAGGACAGACCTCCTCACCTCTGCCCAAACACAAGAGGCCTGTGCCCACAGCCTGGGTAAGCTACAGGCTTCTTCAAACCCTCTTCATGAAACAAATGGATAGTCATCTAACTTCTGCAGACTTCCAAGCCTTCAGTTTTGTTTGTTCAATTGGAGAGTATTTTACATGACACAGAGCTGCTAAAAACTCGCAAAATGCAATTTGGCAAAATTAAAAGAACGCAATATATTATGATAAAACAGTAAATGGAACTCTGTATGACTTCTGTTGAATAAAGTGGTATGAAAAAGTCATTTTGAGAACTATCTTGTAAATATGAAGCAAGGACTGCTTTCAGTTGAAATTACTCCAGAGATCTTCAGGTCCTCCAAGAAGTAATCAATATTAGAGCAGAAACAGCATGTTCTCCTTGTGTCAGCACTTCTCAAGGCACCAGGCAAGCCAGCTGAAAACCCCACTGATCACTGGAAAGCTCACTATACTTATTTTCAGCAAACACCTTTAACTGATTATTCTTAGACAACACAGTTTATTCTGTGGAGCACTATCATTTACTTCTGTAATAAAATGAATTTCTAACACTCTTGCTGAACTGTCACTGTGAACTGCTCTCTCCTTCTGAGAACTGCGCCTTCTCCTGTCTCCCAGGCAGGGGTCCTGGGATCTTCATTTCCCTACCTCAATGGCTATCACTTTACTGCTGTCTGAAGATGCAGCTTTCTTCTCCAGCTCTGCTGGTTTTACTCCCTGGAGGAGCCTAGCACCCTGCCTGGCTGCAGCTGCCACCTGAGGCTAACTGCCCAGCTCTTTCAGGAACAAATAATCTGTAGAGTTGCCACGTTCAGAGACTTCTGAAGTCAGTAGGGCTGTTTGTTATAAACAACACTTACAGAAGACATTAAAAGCAAAAAAGGTGGGAGGGGCCAAACCACCAGCTTCCACACTTCTCAAGAAGTAGATGACTTCTCTTTGAACTTAGATTTTATACTGCTGACAGGACCAAACTTGACAACTGATTCTGAAGGTGAATTTTTATAACAGGAAACGTCAAGTGCTACAAACAATGTAAGACTTGACTTTACGGCACTTGCCAAAGGACAAGAATTTTCTGTAAGAGTCTGATTTTCACACACAGAAATGGGCCCACACCCCATGTCCTCAGTGGTTTTTCTCAGGACATGTAACTGTTCTTACCCCTGTCTGTTTTATTCTTGAGCATTTACGGGCTTTCCATTCCACTGGCAGAATGTTAAAGCACAGTCTGGGTCTCAGTCAGGCCGCCACAGCACAGCCTTCCACTTCTCTGAGACTCAGTTTTCTTATCTCTAAAATGAAGGTCACGGTGAAGGTGGATGTCCGGCTAAGTAAAAGCGAGGGAAGTACTAATGCAGTGAGCTTGATAATCAGAAACTCTACGGCCACTCAACAGTACTTCCCACTTCTCCCTGCCTCGAGTCCCAGGTAACCTCTAGTTTACTTTCTGACTCTACGATTCTGCCTATTCCATATACCTCATACTAAGTGAGGTCATATATTTGTCCTTTTCTGCTTGGTGCTTTCTTTCAGAGTAATGTTTTCAAGCTTCATCCATGCTGTGACACCTATCAGTACTTCACTCCTTTTTATGGCTGCATAATAATACATTGTAAGTCTATACCAGGTTTGGTTTATCCATTTATCCATCAACAGACCCTTGTTTCCATCTTCTGGAATTATCTGTGAATAACGCTGCAACAATCATTAGAGTATAAGCACCCATTTGAGTCCCTACTTTCAACTCTTTTGGTTATATACCTAGGAATGGAATTGCTGGTTCACTCACAAACTTCTGTGTTTAACTTTCTGAGGAACTGCTGAGCTGTCTTCCCCGAGGCATTTTACATGGTAGCAGCAACAGATGAGGACTCCAACCTCCCTGTCTCCTTGCCAACACTTAGTCTTTGTTTTCTGGTAACAGCCATCTCAGTGGGTGTGAAGTGGCATTTCACTGCTGAGCTTTTGGTCTGTATCTCCCTAAGGATGCATGCTGGTAGAGTGGTTAAGTGCTACAGCCACCAACCTGAAGGTCGGCAGTTCAAATCTGCCAGGTGCTCCTTGGAAGCTGTATGGGGCAATTTTGCCTACAGTGTCACTGTGAGCTGGAACTGACAAGAAAGCAGTCAGCTTGAGTCGGAAGGACTCATGGAAAACCCTGGTGGTGTTGTGGTTAGGAACTTCACTGCTGATCTTTTGGTCAGCAGTTCGAATCCACCAGGCATTCCTTGGAAACTCTATGGGGCAGTTCTACTCTGTCCTATAGCATCGCTCTGAGGAAGAACTGACTCAAGGGCAACAGGTTTGGTTTGTTTTTAAAGACTCATGGTGGTGAGAGGTTAAGAGCCTGGCTGCTAGACAGCACTGTCCATCACAGCAAAAAGACAGAATCAACTTAGGTGCCCATCGATGGATGAATGGATAAACAAACTATTGTATATTTGCACAATGCAATGCTATGCAATGATAAACAACAATGAATTTGTGAAATATCTCACAACACTGAGGAATCTGGACGGCATTACGCTGTATGAAATTAGCCACAAAATGACAAATACTGTAGGGAGAGAAAACAGTGTTCACTAACTAGACAGAAAACATGAATTATTTTAGATGAAGCACAACACACAATACAGGAGAAGTCAGCACAACTGGACCACACTCAAAGCTAAGAAACATCCTAAATGCAGACACTGTGAGGAACAGAGGAGCACTGGCAGTGTTCTGGTGACCACGGTTTCAGGGGATATGTACTCAACTCCTACCAAATTGATTAAGAAAATGTTCTGTATCCTACTTTGGTGAGTGGTATCTGGGATCTTAAAAGCTAGCAAGTGGCCATTTAAGAAGTATCAAGTGGTTCCAACCCACCTGGAGCAAAGGAGGACGAAGCACACCAAAGACATACGGGAGACAGGAGCCAAGAGACAGAAAGGGCCACATGAACCAGAGACTGCATCAGCACGAGACCAGAAGAGCTAGATGGTGCCTGGCTACCCACAGTGACTGCCTTGACAGGGAACACAGCAGAGTCCCTGATGGAGCAAGAGAAAAGAGGGGTGTAGAACTCACACTCTAGCAAAAAGACGAGACGTGATGGTCTGAGACTGAAGGGTCCAAGACTGAAGACAAGCCTCCACACTCTCTGTTAGTCCAGAACTGCAGCCATTCACAAAGTCAACTCTTCAGACGAAGAGCGGACTGGACTGTAAGACACAAAATGATACTGGCGAAGGGTGTGTTTCTCGGCTTAAGTTGATGCATGAGACTAACTGGGCAGCTCCTGCGCAGAAGTGAGATGAGAGGGCGGGGGGGAGGGGGACAGGAGCTGGCTGAAAGGGCATGGGAAATACAGAGTAGACAGGAGGAGAGTGCAGTCATAGGATCACACAACAATGTGTGTGTGTGTTATATGAAAAACATACTTGAACTATAAACTTTCACTTAAAGTATAATAAAATATAAATATGTATTTAAAAAGAGGTCCAGCTGCTAACCAAAAGTCAGCAGTCTGAACCCTTGGAAACCTTTGGGGCAGCTCTACTGTGACCTACAGAGTCGCCATGAGTTGGACTCATGACGTTGAACATCTTTTCCTGTACTTGTTGGCCATTCCTTAACTTCTTCTTTGCCCATTTGTTTGACTGAATTGTTTATCTTTTTGTTGCTGAGCTGTAAAAGTTCTTCACAGATTCTGGATATTAAACCTCTAAGTCAGATAGATGGTTCTCAAATATGTTCTCCCATTTTGCAGGTTGTCTGCTGACTCTGTTGATAGCTTCTTTTGATGCACGAAAGTTTTTAACGTAGGGAACTTTTAAAAATAGATTCTCTTCTAACCTCTGACATCCCCAGGGATCCAAGTTCAGTGGGTTCACATTAGAGAAGGGATCTATATTTTTTAAAAGTTCTCTGTGTAACTGGCTGCAGCCAACCCTGGAACCACAACCCAGTGAGGCCGCATGCATCAGCAGCCCCAGAAGATGGAGAGTGCATTTTAGTGTTTAGTGTCAGCTTCCTGAGGCCCGGTTTGGTTTCATGCTATGCAGTTGTTCTCTTTGTGCTCCACTGTCCCCGGGGCCTGGGGACCAGGTTAGGCTCATTGCTCAGCCTACACAGCAGTGTCCTTGCGAAAAAAATGCTCACGGCTGCCTTCGCCATTTCCGGTTTTAAGATGGGAAGTGAGACGGGCCTATCTCAATCTTAAGGAAGTCTGTGCATTCAGCAGGAGGCTCTCTGCAGTGTCTTTTTAGCAAATTACTCTACACATGGGAATTTCCCTGAGGTCTCAGCTCAGTGCAGGGAAATCCCCAGGGAGGACCCACACTGGTCGGGAAGCAGAGATGGCACAGAAGTAGAAGACCTGCCTTCCATGCAGAATCCAGCCAAGGCTCCTCCTGCTCTTGGGTGTCAATGAGACATGTGTGCTGTGGTGATGCTGGGACACATTACAAAGGAGCTTGCAGATTAAGACCAAAGAGGAAGAAAGGCCAGGCATCCATTCACTGGAAACACTGTGGAGCACCAGACTGATGGGGATGGCACAGGAACAGAGATGGCACGTTTTCCCATCATGCACTGGGGTTGCCCAGAGCAGAGTGGCAGCTCTGGGACAGCTAACCCTAGAGTAGAAGGTCAGGCCAGGAGCCTGGAGCCACAGTGCTTCCAAGGCACCCCCTCCCCTCACTGCCCATGCACGGGAGGGCACTGTGGCTCTGTCTCCTCGTGGCCTGTGGCTAAGCCTATGGCCTATCTCCAACTCAGACCTAGATTTAGGCTTTGGGTTTCTTTGCCTCTGGCACAAGGCCGTCACGTTTAACCCCTGGCTTGCCCAGTTGTGTCCACTTCTTCTTCCCAGCCAGTGGATGGATGCTCCTCCTCAGATTTCTGGTTCTTCTCAGGACTCCTCATGTGCTTCCTGGCTGATACACCTGTTGGCTTGTCCCACAGCCTCTTCTCTGACCATGTCCTGTCTGACCTCCCCTTCCCAGCACCCCACCACTGCATCACTAGTTGGCCGGACACATCATGAACAGTAATATCCAGGTCTCACAGCAGAGAGAGAATGCTTATTATGTACTAGGTACTGCACTGAGCACTGGACACACATCACCTTACTAAGCCTGTACAAGCATCCTGGAGTATAACTACCCATGTTTCATGGAAAGCCCCTGGGTACCAACTGACATAGGGGAGAAGAAGGGGGTCACAGAGGCTGAGTCCATCCAGAGATGCTCACAGGCAGTGGAGCTATAATTCAAACCAGCTGTGTCTGGCCTAAAGCACTATGTCCCCAGCTGGCTTCCCTAGTCCTGGCGACACTGAGCTCACGCCTACAGCCCAATCTATCGCAGTGTACACCGTTGCTAGGCCTGCATTTCCCACCATGGTCTGGGTCACGGGCTACCCTGCCCAGGCTGCAGGGCCCAGCCAGCCCTCGCACCCTTCCTGAAGGTATCAGCTATCTCCTTGGGGACCCAGGGCCCCTTTCCTGGCCATCTGTCTTCTCAAGGCTCTCAAATAAAACCAGGTCAACAATTTAGAAAACTTGATACTTAACTTTATACTGGCATATCATTTAATCAGTTGCTGTCAATTCAACTGTAACTTATGGTAATCCCACATAGAGTAGAACTATGTTTCATCAAGTTTTTAATGGCTGATTTTCAGGAAGTCGATCAACAGGTTTTTCTTCTGAAGTCTCTCTGGGTGGATGGGAAACTCGGGGCTCTCAGTTACCAGCCTGTTAACCACGTGTACCACCTAGGAACTCCCAGCATATCATTGAGAGTTAGTTAAATACTCTGCTGTCATTTCCATGATACATACACCTGTAACACACAGTACATGTGAAAGACAACTCTCTTCAGAACTCACAGAACGTTTAGAATAGAGACGAAAAGACACTACAGAGTTGGCCTATCAGCTAGAGACCTCCCCGAGACCGCCCTTCCCTCTCTTTGAAGCCAGGTAGATCGTAGATCGGAGAGGGCCCACAGGGATGGTAAGGGCAGGTACAGAACACATGAGAAGGACTGACCAAATCTTCTCAGGGTACGTGAGACAAGGAAGGAGAGTGCAAAGCTTCAGCCACAAGCCACTGAAGGGCTGTGACTCTTTAGCCACATCCTGCGAAGCACTCCCGGGAGAGCCTCCAGGGAGCGCCTGTCCCTTGCGTCCCCTCGCAGGGCACTGGGCCGAGTGTGGGAAGGAGGGCTGGGAACCACGTCTCCCAGGGCAGGAATGCAGCGGGGAGGCGCAGCAGATAAGGAAGACTCCACTATCGGAGCCGGCTCTGCCTCGCCTGCTCTCCCACAGACGCTTCTCTCTCTTTCTCGGTAACGGCACAGATACAGGCACTGCTGACCTTCAAGGATGAGCCCGACACATGGACTCAGACAGCATCTGGCGTGGTGGGAAGGCGGCAGCGGCCACCTCTCGCACTCCATCCAGTTCAGTCCAGTGAGGTCAGCTACCAGGACCAGTGCACTCTCTTACTCAAACCGACACCACTGCCACTGGTAGACAGCTCTCATCCTCAATACAGAAGTTGCTGGGCAACTTTGTTCCTTTTTATACAATTTTGTTTAGTAAAATGAAGTTGATGCTGGTCTTGCTTTTTTAATCTGTCCAGACACATAAATCATAACCACATCCCTGTCTTCTTGCAGGCAGCACAGAAAATCACTCAGACAGACAAGCTCATGGTGGCCTCCAGGCTGTCAGCTCAATTCTCATTCATTTCCGTGTGAGTTACTAGCATTTATTTAAGGCAAAAACAGAGACAGCTTTTTTTTTTTTAATGTAATCCACTGTATCCAAGTATAGCGGTCAGCTAAAATTCTGTGAAATGCTTTTTCTCTTACTTCCTTTTAAGAATGCATGGCTTACAATTTATAACTTTCTACTGTGAGAGGACAACGTTTTTACAATTAAGTAGGAACTACTTAATTGTCTCATCAGTGACACAAAAATACTAGACAGGAAGTGTGAGATACGGAACAAGGCAGTAAATAATACTGAGCAGTATCACTTTTGCAAGCAATAAACAATATTTTTTGAAAATCAGTTCACAGCCTAAAATTGACATATATCTGAAATCATTAAGGAACTTATATATCTACTCCAACAATAAGCTCTTAAACCAAAGAATTTCACCTAACAGAAGCCAAAAAAAAAAGAAAAAGGCACAAGTAAAACCAAATCTATAAATCATAGAAGACAGTCCAGGTTTTATTCTTATTATTTCCTATGTCATTTGACTGTCCTACTAACTATTCTGCCATAAACAAAATCATTTTCTCTGATTCACTATGCCCACAACTAAAGCTACCTACAAGAAACTTCAATTGCAAGGACAAGTGTTTACCTCTGAACTCACACAAGACCAGAAAAGCAGAGAGAGACCGAAAGAACTGCAGCTTGAAGGCAGACAGCCCATAGGGTCATTGCCACCGGAGAATTCATTCTAAGCACACATACCCATATGCAGGCTTTCTAGGCTCCAAAATCGTGCTATTTCCCCTCTTGCCACCATCCTTCTGTTTGAAGAGCAGGAACACCTCGAGAATGGCTGAGGCTGAGGAAGCCGCTGCTCAGGGAATCACAGAGGAAGGAGCTCACGGGCTTTCAGCTCCGGAAACTGCAGAAAAAGCTTATTCACTGCTTGGCCTCTGTGCATTCCCAGCCGCGTCTGCTGGGGGCTGACAGCTCAGTGTGACGAGGGCTAGAGGCTCCACACACCATGGCAGCCGTCGGGCAGGAAGCACGCTAAGATGGCAAAGCTTGCGCGTCGCAAACCCAGGCGCACTCACAGGCGTATCAGGTGCGTGGAGAAACATGCGTGTGGCTTTTGGTGACAACTCCCCCAACCCGAATGCAACTTGCAGGGAGCTTTTAGAAAGCTTTCCATTTCATGGAAGAAAAGCACAGAGGTTGCAGTTCAAAAACAGAGTTAGGGTTTCACACGATGGTATGACAAAAATTTGAGTTATGATACTGCATTATGTTAACTGCAAATTTATGAAATCCCTGTAAAGAAGGGATGTTGTTTAAAAGCCAGATTTGATTTAAAAGCAACATAAGTACTTACGTGAATATTCTTCTATGTGACAGTAATGTTTGTATTTACTGCATAAATGTAAATGTTTATATTCACAGCATAAAATACACATAAATGTTTATTTACTGCACAAAGTATATATCCTATATAATGACGAAGAAACATTTAAGCACTTCTCTGTACATAACATTATGGTTTATTTTTAATTCCTCTTTATACTTTTCTCAATTTTCCAAATTATCTACATTGACTAAGTGCCTTTTGCCCCCCTCCCTTACTGTGAAACAATGATTGTTATGCAAACAGTCTGCTTCCTTCAACTTCTTCATTACAGGAAGACGTGGACATGTGACCAAGTGTCTACTGCCTTTTTAACTTCATGAATAATGAGCTAACACAGGCAAAGTCGTTATCACATGGTCACTCTTAGGACACATTGGCTTTAAAAAAAAATCACAGAGCCCATCAGTCAAATGCATGCTTCATCATGGTGAGTTTGGAGCCACGATGCCCAAGTTCAAATAGCTCCTAGCACAACTCAGGGAGAGTTACCAAACCTCTCAGTTTCTCAGTCTGTAGAGTGGGGCTAAGGAACCCCACTCATCCTCACAGGGGTATCTGAGAACACCAAGTGTTTACAAGGGTGATGGCACTTCCTCTGGCATTCACCGGTAGCTGTTACACTGCTGCTCCCCAGAACACTGAGCTGCACGACAACAGCCAGCACCCACAGAACAACGGCCACGCTGCTCCAACAGTGCTGCTGCCAACGCCAAGCTGCACAGTTGGCACAACGTCTGTGCCGACTACACGTCACACCGTAGGCTCTGCTCGCCATTAAGTACTTGTGGACATTTCTACCAATGTGGCCCAGTCAATCCTTACACCTGGCTAAGGAAAGTTTTCTGGAGGGTCTTAAAGCTTCAGTAAACTAAAATAACTCATAAACAAACCCACAGCCATTGATTCTGACTCACGCCAACCCTATAGGACAGAGTAGAACTGCTCCATCGAGTTTCCAAAGAGCACTAAGTGGATCTGAACTGCTGACCTTTTGGTTAGCAGCCATAGCTCTTAATTATTATGCCACTAAGGTTTCTGTAAACCATAATACCCATAACAAAACAAAACCCACCACTGTCAAGTTGATTCCGACTCATAGCAACTCTATAGGACAGACTGGTACTGCCCCATAGAGTTTCCAAGGAGTGCCTGCTGGATTTGAACTGCTGACCTTTTGGTACTATGTCAAACCACTATGCCACCAGGGTTTCCAAAACCTAATAAAGGTGTTTTTTATCTTACTGAAGCAAAGTGAAATCCACACACAACCACACATGCACATACACTCAGAGTTGAAGATCAGCTTCCAGTTCTGTTGTTGATGCCGCTGAATGAATCACGACTCATAATGACCCCATGTGGCAGAGGAGAACTGGCCCATAAGGGTTTCTGAGGCTGTCACCTTTATGGGAGCAGATCGCTAGGTCTTTCCCCTATGGAGTTGCCGGCTGGGTTGAAACGGTCAATCCTTAGTTTAGTGGCTGAGTGCTTAACAACTGTACCCCAAGTATTCAAAAAGAAATGATTTAAGACAGTTTTTTTAAAACGTTTGATAGCTCATTTAATAAGGGCAATATCTACTCTCAATAAATTGATCTCATTGGCCCACAGACTCAAGACTCCTGAAATTGTTTTTTCAATGTAGACCCTTGTCTATGAAGTTTCCTAAGCATACTTTACAGAGTACTGGCTGCTTAATATGCTCCACAAGAAGTCTGAAAACCACGAACTCCCATCTCTACCTCTTGGAAATCCCCGGGTACAATCAAAGGCTCTAAGTCCAAATGAAGATGCCTACAAAACTTTGTTTAACCCAGAATGGCCCAATTTTACTTGCCCACAAACTTCTCTTTTACACCAACACAAAACCCCTAGAAGAGTATCTGGGGCCTTGTTTCTCAAAATGAGGTTTGGGGAGCAGCAGCAGCAGCAGTGTGCTCTGGGAGCAGGTTAGTCAGGCAGAATGCAGGGTCCCAGCTCAGATCTGTGGAGTGAGAACTTGCATTTTAACAAGATCCCAGGTCGTCCAGATGCACGTTCAAGTTTGTGAAACATCATTCAAGCAACTCACAAACCTGTGCAATATGCTCTGAGAATCTCTGCTATGAGGCAAAATTGTGAATGGATTAAGACCTAGGTTCATTCAAACAGTAGAGGCGGAAAAGATTAGCAAGAATTACTTCTAATGACATCTAAATTCCAATAGGAGGCAAATAAAATCCAGATGGCTTTCATTTTCTTGATTTTTCTCATTTTCTTTTTTTTGCTGTTAAAATTGCTACTTTTCTAGCCGTCAAGGCTGTCACCGCCACCCTCCCTTAGTACTGCCCTAACAGTCTGTTTACTTTCACTTTTCAGTGGCAGCTGGTACAGATATGGTAGCTTCCGGTTCTCAAGGATTTCCCCTAGATCCAGGAATGGGATCAAGACACTAGTTTAAGATTCTTGGAATTTTAGGATTTTAAGACTGAGGCATTCACTAAGTAAACTGGCAGGGTTCTGCACCTTCAAAACAAAAACAGAGATCAAAGAAAGGAAAAAAGACAGTAAGATGCACTTAGATGAAGCACCCTCTCAAAGCCGTTGGCCCACCACCCTCCTCAGACGTTCCTGGGAGAAGCTACTAAGAATGATGCAGGAGAAAATGGTCTGAAAAGCAAGAACTTTTACTTATTTTTTTTAAGTGGTTGGCATCTAGATTTTAGCAGATCGATAAGAACACTATAGCAGAAACCTTGAGCACAGCGGCAGGAGTCTCAGAAATGGCCGCGGGTCTGTTCTCCTTGGATAAGGCAGCCCTACACTACATCATCAGGGCTGGGAAGTTAAACATCGATTACTGGCAGCACTGAAAGAATCAGGCAAAGGCATCAGTCCCACAGGACAGTGGAGAAATCCAAAGTGTCTCTCTGTATCAAATATTTAGAAACCAGGGAGGATAAGAGTTGAAAGCACAAGGTATCAAGATTACTTTTATTACAGATACAGGAATTTGAATTATCTGCTGCAAAATGGCCCTAGGTGTGTAAATCCCTACACACAGACGCACAGAAAGGAAATGCCCCAGGACTACTGAAGAGGAAAGGTTGGAGCCACACCTTGAATTCTCAGCAATGGTCATCACTTTGCCTCTCCAGGACTTCTGGAGATTGACTAGGTGGTCTGCAAGGTTTCTGTTACCTTCTCGGTTTAAGTGCAAAGTTCCGGGGGTTAGCTGTTAAACGCTACAGCTTCTAACCAGAAGGTCAGCAGTTCAAATCTGCCAGGTTCTCCCTGGGAACTTCACGGGGCAGTTCTACTCTGTCCTCCAAGGTTACTATGAGCCTGAACTGACCTGACGGCAGTGGGTTTGGTTTTGGGGGGCTGGGGGTGTCCTGTATCTTATATGCCTTCTGACCACATGCAGATCCATTCCCAGCACTGGTTATCTACTTAACACTCCAAGTTTCCAACTGCCACTGCTTCTCTGCTGCTTCACCGAAGCAGGGACCTCTCGACACGGAGAGATGTCCTTCACCTAGGAGTGTCCTAGGAACTCCTGTGTTCGTACTGGGTTTGGACATATGGCCGGCCCACGACCAAGAGCTACAGGAGCCAGACAGAAAGATGCCACTGGAGCAGACACCAGTGCTTTTTGTTGGCACAGCACCACTGTCAGTTTAGGAATCAGGATGGACAGCACACCAGCCAAGAACCAGGGACTCCCACTCCTGGTTGCCACTTGCACAGCCTCATTAGCATACGGCAGTGACCACCCAAAGACAAGAGTAGTGTAACCAAGGACCTGTGCACACTCACTCATCCCGCAGTGCTATGTGGCTGCAGTTCCTAAAGCCGGGATGGAAATTCTTTAGCAGGAAATAATTCACTACATTTGTTCAGTTATTCAAACCCATGTTTCCTTGTCTGTTGGCATAAATGAGTGCCCAGAGTGATCCCTTAATTTTGAATTGATTCAAGACAAATGTACAGCCACTACCCATCAGCAGAGGTCTGTCTGCTGCTATGATGGCTCATGAGATTTCAGCAGAGTTTCCAGACAAACACACTACGAGGAAAGGCCTGGAGATCTCCTTTGAAAATCAGCAGTAAAAACTCTATACAAAGACTGCAGCAGTCTGATCTACAAGCAATCATGGGGATGGCACAGGTCTGGGCAGTGTTTCGTTCCATTGTGAGGGGTGTCATCCACAACCAGGGGCCAACTCAACATCATTCATCTATAGTTCACAGGCTGTTTTCCAGAGACATCTCAGCGGGCATTAACACTTCCTAGGATGTGTTAATGTACAGCTTGGACAAAGGGTCAGTATGCTAACTGGTGTGTATCCATTACCATTAAGGCAGGCTTGATTTGGGTGTTAAAGAAACATCACTCAGCAGCACAGACTCGTCACACAGAAGGGAATGACTCAATCACAGAGAGCACACAGGAAATGGAAACTGAGCTACCCACAGGCGGTGTGAGAATCACCCACTGCTCACTTGGATGCCTTCAAAGCAACTGCCTTTCCTCCTTGCATAAGGTGGAGTTGAACACTGACACGATGGCAAATTCATTTTCAGTGGCTTAAAGGAAACCTCCCGTCACTGGGCCCTAACTCCCAATCCCACCATCCGTAATAACTGCCCAAAGAAGACATTCTGTATGTGAGCACTAAGTAGAGCTTTTAGGTTAATTCAGAAACAACCACAAACATGCCCTTTCAAAGATAAGATGCTCTTAATTTCAAGACTGTTGCTTCTCCTGTCCTCTGATTTTTCAGTCTTCAAGGCCTGGTACATATTTCATCTTGTTTCTGTGTTTGTCTTTGGATCTTCAGGATCAAATATACATGTCAAACATAATAGGGGCAAAATTGGTGTTGGGTGAACTGTTTCCCTTTATTTTAATGAAAGATAATTACTAGGATGCGTCCTAATAATTTTGTGTTTTGTGATAGAAAAATATCATATACAGGAGGCAGTGAGGGAAATAAGGAGAAACATGAGTGTTCCAGTGAGTGTGAGCTGGTTTGAAAGCTAGCTCCACTACCTATTACTCAAACTTGCTTAGCTGAGCTAGGAAAAGTTGCTGGATATTTTTAAGCTTTGGATTCCTCAACTGTAAGGCCAGCCCAGTAATATGTGCAGAGTTGTAAGGATAGCAGTTATTTGCTAAATGTTGGTTCTTTTGTCCTCCTTCCTATAACTTTTAATGTTTTCCGTTTAAAATCTAAGTTCTGTAACTTAGTAATCAGCTATACAATACCTGAACAACTTTTAACTCTAGTAGCTTAGGAAGAGACAAGCATATACAAGTTATAGAACTGAGAATGTTAACTACCAGAAGATGAATTTTCTAGAGGTTTCTGGAAAACGTTAAAGATGATGTTTTTCTTAGGACTGGAAAACTGTTTCTTATTTAAAATTTTGATCATAAACAATGATAAAGTATGAAATTCCAGCAAAGATAAGTGTTTACAGAGCTACCTTAACACTTGCAGGCAATCTGTTTGTAATACTTATTCTCCCATACAGAACCTTTTCATAATTTCTAAATTCCTCCTGACTCGGCAGAATCTGCACCGTCTAACAGCCCAGCCGGAAGATTAAGCTGTTTCTATTCTGTGTGTTAAGATCAGGAAAACACTTTCACTGCAAATATATGTCTAAAGACAAGCCAACTGACTCACCTCGCTTTATAAATAAAATGTAACCAATATCCAATATTTCTTTGTATTAGACTATAAAGGGAGGTGGGGAAAGAAGACGGTAACTGGACAAGACAAATGAGGTACATGCCTGATAATCAAAGCTCTTTGTTACCCGCAGCTTAACCACCTTCCCCAAGAACTATCACTCTCTGTAGGAACTGGGCAAGTAAGATCTGAGGGCCTATTTTCCCCTGAAAATTTACCAAAATCAAACTTTGGAAAAGCGAATGGAGTGAGATCCAGAAGCAGAAAGAGTAAGAATCCCTGAAAAATTCATGAACTAAGAGCTCACAAAAATAAGGTTTTATGGTGTGGTTAAAATAAAAAGGCATCTCCCTCTTCTCTACCTCCCTCCAAAAAAAACAAACCACATACATAACAACACCTACTTCTACTTTTTTTTCTTTTAAAGAAGTTTTAGTATAATCTCTAGGTAATACTTTGGAAAATCTAGAAAATGCCTGAAATTTGGTGCCACAAAAATCAACAATAAAGATTGAATTCTGTCCTAATAACTTAAGTTTATGACTTTAGAAAGGTCCTTGGGTGGCTTTTCATCTACTCATCTACAGGCACCGACCCAGCAGCACTGCAGAAGAAAGGCCTGGTGATCAGCTTCCATAAAGATTACAGCCAAGAAAGCCCTATGGAGCAGTTCTACTCAGTAACACAAGGAATCACCATGAGTCAACATGACCTGACAGCATCTTTTTTTAAAGCAACCCTGGTGGTGCAGTGGTTAAGGGCTACGCCTGCTAACCAAGAGGTCAGCAATTCCAATAAGCCAGGTGCTCCCTGGAAACTCTATGGGGCAGCTGTATGCTGTCCGACAGTGTCACTGTAAGTCGGAATCAACCTGACAGCAGCGGGTTTGGTCTGGGAAAATTTGTTTAACCTGTGCTCTGCAGCTTTACATGTTTTGTAAGTGAGGAAGTACAGGTTCAGAAAGATTAAGGTGTGAAAACACTGATTAGTATAGTTAAGTCAGAAACCCAGAACTCCAACAGGAACACAGCCCACTGCTCATAATGACCTCTGTCCCCTGTGTAGTTGTTTTTCTCTTTAGTTCTTTGTAATAACAATTGTCAGTATTTACTGTCTCCTAGTCATTCACAAGGAAGCCTTAGTGGCATAGTAGTTGAGTGCTACAGCTGCTAACCAGAAGGTCAGCAGTTTGAATTTATGAGGCACTTCTTGGAAACTGTATAGGGCAGTTCTACTCTGTCCTATAGGGTTGTTATGAGTCAGAATCAACTCAGCAGCAATGGCGTTTTTGTCTGTCTGTTTGTTTTGGTCATTCTTAAACAACTGTGGGATAGACAATCTTAGTATTTCCTCTCACAGATGAGATTAGTGAGACTTTCAGGTTGTTAAGTGACTTGACCAAGGTCACCAGCTAGTCAACAGGGAGTGGGGACTCAACTCTGGCTTTTTACCCAAATGTCTGTAAAGAAGAAAATTAACTTTCATGACATTAATTAGAATAATGCCAGAAAAGCTGAGTTGTCTTCCTTTTGTGATTCAGTTGGTTCTTATTGGCAGATTCTAATAATCATCCTAAGGAAAAACAGAAACATGCTGTAATTTTTTAATCAAACTATCAATGAATAAATTTATCTCTAACAAATTGAAAGTAAGCCCTTTTTAAATCAACAACAAAAAACTAAGGCAAAACAGAATATTAATTGCTTTGCTTTGGTCCAAGCAAAAAAATAAATCCAAAGTGTTATTAATTTGTTAACATCACTGCAAGACTTATCAAAGACATATGCTCCAGTCATTTCTAGCAATTTAAACATTTAATTTCTGTAAAATCACATGTGAAATGACACAAGCCCTTCTGATGAAAACTGCCCCTCTTCCCAGATGTTGCTGTATTGCATCATAATTCTAAATCAAGGAGTGGGACTTTCTGAAGCGTATCTAATGTTACTCTTTCTGTCAATAATAATTTAATAAAAATAGACATTGACAAATTCATGTTAATGAGCTTTCAGAGACTATAAGGCCAAATTAAATTTTTACACGGTAACATAATAAATAGTTTTTAATTAGTCCTGGCATTTATGGGATGGTTTCAGCTATAAGATCAGGAAGCCACTAAAAGAGATGCAATGCCTCTATTTTAAAACTCAATGCCTTTCCTTCCCCAGCAACCTTCCACTCCTCACCCTCCCGCTGCATTCTGCTTCTGCCCTAGCTCTGAGATAACAGGGCTTCTGTCAAGGTCCCCAAGCTCCTCCTGGATGTCAATCAACGGACAGACTTCAGTTGGTATCTAACACTCAGCCATCGGAAGCTGCTGGCCATGTCCTCCTGCAAGCCCTGTCCCCTCTGGCATTTCTAACACCAGGTGTTCCTGGCTTTCCATGTGCCTCTCTGGCTCCTCCTTTTCTATCGTCTTTGTGGGCTTCTGTTTTTCCGGTCCCAAATGCTGCTGATCTCCAGGTTGCGGCCCCAGATCCTTTTCCTTTCTCGTTTTTCACACGCATAGCCTGAATGATAACATTTCTTACTAGAGCTTTAGAGACATTCATCTGGTCCCAAGATCTTCATCTCTAGGATGGATCTCCCTCTTGAATGGCAGACCCTTATAACCAACTGCCACCATCTCTACCTGACATTCCATAGATGCCTCAAACTCAGTGTCTGCAACCGTACTCAGCTCTCCTCAATGTATGTCCTTCTCGAATGCTTCAGACCCAACTAACTGTTCACACCAGGCAGCTCGGTGTTATCGCCAACCACCCCCGACACCCAACAAGTATGAGGACTGACTATAAAGTTCATGAACTCATCCTGGAAAAGGGCTACATATCTTACTGTTGAATATCACTATGGTCACCTTTGAAGTACTCCTTCCTGGGAAGCTGTGCACCAATGCCAGAGTCTAGTCCACTCTTCAGAACAATTTTGGACTTTTTTTCCTGGAATGGCCATCAGAGCTGTCATTGTACTATCCTTGATGTCCTTCCTGAAGGTCATCCAAATGTCTTCCTTGCAATATTTCATTTATCTTCAGGTAAAGAAAAAGGTCACTGGGGGCCAGATCAGGTGAGTAGGGAGGGTGCCCCAATACAGTTATTTGTTTACTGGCTAAAAACTCCCTCACAGACAGTCACACAACTAAGTCTGCCAGCTTGCCACTGTGTTGCCGTGTGCAATAGCCATTCCAAAAAGAGGTCCATAATTGCTTTAAAGGATGGACTAGGCACTGGCATCGGTGCCTGGCTTCCCAACGGCAGTATGTCAAAGGCGACTGTACTAATATTCAGCAGTGAGGTACAAAGCACTTAGGACAATTAAGTTTGTGGACTTAATTGTCAGGCCTTGTAAAGAAATGATTACTCTTATCTCAAAATTGTTCATTTCTCCAGTGCAACTGCCATTTTCTTAGTACAAGACTCTGTCCCCACTGGCTTAGATTACGTAAATGACTCCCATCTGGCAGTCAGTGACCTCCCGAAAATGAAGATGTAATCATCTTACTCCACTTGTTCTCTCTAACATACACAGGCCAATCACCTGAACCTCAGGCCTTGAAGAGTCAGGCTCCCTCTCACACATAGTAGCAGGATCTCTGGTCTAACCCACCCCTGACCTTGGCTAGAGACACTCCTCCAGTTGTTCTTAGTCACTAACAAGTGGATTCTGACTCACAGCAACCCCTTGTGTGCAGAGAACTGCTCCACAGAGTTTTCAAGGCTGTGATCTTTCGGAAGGGGACTGTGAGGCTTGTCTTCCAAGGCATCTCTGGGTGGGTTTGAAGCACCAACCTTTCGGCTTGTCATTAGACATTTCATTGTTTACACCAGATGCAATCAGGAAAGCTCGAAATCCTACATCATAAAAATGATATAGACACTCATAGCATAAACAGTTTAAGTAAAAAGTAAAATTATTTTTCTTTCTTACAATACAGGACCAAAGTTCTTGGAGTACAATCATCTGGCTGTGACTTTACATTGTATTTGTTGTACGCTGATTGCCAGTTCTACGTTTCTTTAAATCAAAATAATAACCAAAGACCTGGTGAAGCAATCTGAGCACAGATTCATAGACTTTTTTCACTTTTTCTTTTTTTTTTTTTTTGCAGCTGTCTGGTCTCACCTAATTTGACAGAAAATATTTAGCATCACGTCTTTATTCTTCTTGGCTGGCTTTATTCTTCTCAAATAATTCAATTTCATTTCTGTGCATGTCTCTTTTCAGTCTCATATTTATAATTCATTTGTGTGTATCTAAACAATCCCCATAACTATAACAATAAACACAATTGCCACAAGCAGGCCTGACGTCATGCCCTTGGCTCCTGGTAACGATACAACTCAGTTGGTGAGAGCAGTAGACACGTAGTGCCCACTGAAGTGAGCAGTTAGCATGCTGTGGGCACCAGCAGGCATGTTTCTCAGAAGGGAGGAGGTCTTCCAAAGCTCCTGAGAGTTTTTGTTGTGCTACTTTACTCTGGGTCATTCTAACGGTTTTTCCTCTTTCTGGCTTCCACCCCTTTGCATATGCTGTTCCTCCTGCCTAGAATATACCCTCTGCCTAAAAGAGGACTTCATCTAACTCCTATCTATGTTTCAAGTCTCAACTTCCATGTCATTGCTCAGAAGTCTTTGGACTCCCCAGATCTCATGAGAATGCTCCATTTACACATACCCACCAGACGGTTACTTCTCTGTTCTGCATCATACGACACTGGAGGTCCTGTGAGAATAGCCTCAGCTTATTCAGAATTACACAGCCAGCTTCCAGTTCACCACCTCACATATGACTCGGACACAATATATATTTGTTAAATGAACCACCAGGAACTGTCTCATAAACCAAGAGCACAATTTAAACCCAACCTGGGAAAGTTCCATAGCACACTGGACATTGCCTGAAATCATACCGTTTAGATCCTAACTGCACATCCCACAGCATTTTCCTAAGAAGCTGTGACGGCACAGCAGTTAAGCACTTGCCTGCTAACCTGAAAGGCTGGCAGTTTGAACTCATCAGGGCCTCCATAGGAGAAAAGACCTGGCAACCAGCTCCCATGAAGATTATAGCCCCGTGGGGCATTTCCACTCTGTCCTATAGGGTTGCTATGAATCAGTACAGACTAGATGACATACAATGCCACAGCATTTCCCAATGATTTTCTGGTTGTAAACTTTATACTATGTTGAATAAAGTTGCTTTATCAATTCATACTTATTTCCTTAATAAAAATAACATAAATAAATGAATAAACCCACTGGTATCGAGTAGATTGTGACTCACAGTGACCCTACAGGACAGAGTAGAACCGCGCCACAGGGTTTCCAATGTTACAAGGTTGCTATGAGCAGGAAATGACTCCATGGCAAAGAGTCATAATCTTTACAGAAGCAAACTACATCTTTCTCCTGGCGTGCTGAACCACCAACACTTTGGTTAGCTTAAACACTGAGCATAGAGTTCCTTGTTCCTTAATAAATCAAATCCAAACCAAATCTGTTGCCATCCAGTTGATTTTGACTGATAACGGCCCTACAGGACAGAGTAGAACTGCCCCATAGGACTTCTGAGGAGTAGCTGGTAGATTTGACCCACCAACCTTTTGGTTAGAATGCAAGCTCTATAACGGTAAATACATAAAGAAGCAAATGTTCTTAGCTTCTAAATGGATTCATTTCAGAATGAAATCAAAGAGAAGAAATGAAAACTGCAGATACAGAAAGAATGCCTCTATTCAAGTTAAGCCCAAACTGTACTCTGAAACTAACCATGCCTCAAAGGCAGTGGACAACTTGGGACATTTTTCCCCCCTTTGGACAAACCAACCTCCTTGTCTGTATACGAAAGGAAATGAAGGAGTGGCAGAAGAGGATGGCAGCAGTTGGGAGGGGTGGGGTCACCATGAGCAGATCCCCACAAGAAGTCCCTGTGCAGGTGTCTCCATAGTGGGTGTGGCTGTCACATTCGAGATGCACCACCCACCCCCCGGCCCCTAGGCGAAATAGGGATCTCCAGCACGTGTGGTGGCCACATGGGTCTTCCATTTAAGAAATGCCTACAGCTGGCTTTCATTCAGTGGCTCAGCAAGGAGATGAGTCCAGGTATTCCTGCCTTCAGTTTCCCACCTGTGCATGGCCTACTGTGCATCCACAGGTGACGACGCTGCTTCTCAGCCAGGGAGAAGGCAGACCTGCTGAGTCAAGCTTTAAGGCACTGGGCAGAAACCAGGGGAAATCTATCCCCAAGGACAGTTTGGAGATGTTTAGCAGAACTCCATCTACATTCTCTAATTAGGATCTGCTCTGCTTTTCATCTCATAAAGGCCTGCACCCTCAGAAGGGCCCTCATAAAGTGGGCCCTGACAAGTTTTTCCAAACTGGCATGTAGTGGAAGGGCAATAATAATTGTACAGGGAAGCACCACTTCATGGTGAAAGTGCTGCTACCAACCACCCATTGCAGAATTGAACTTTACTTTAAAATAGCCCCTACTGTCAGTATGTTTGTGGAAACCCAGGTAGCATGTGGTTAAGTGCTACGCCTGCTAACCAAAAGGTCAGCAGTTCCAATCCACCAGGCGCTCCTTGGAAACTCTATGGGGCAGTCCTACTCTGTTGTACTGTGTCGCTTTAAGTCAGAATCCACTCGACGGCAATGGGTTTGGTTTTCCGGATTGGTTGGTGTGTTCTCGTGGTAAATGGAAAAAGACGATCTCACTGATTTCTTGTCACTGAGCTATTTGCTTTCAAAATTTGCCATATCTTATTCTTCACACTTGCCTCTTACTATTCTAGTGGTCTTTTGGAAAACACATACTAGTTTCAATGAATTGCTTTTTTATTGGCAGCAGAACCTGAGACTTTTAATGCCAGAACAGCTTTCAAGGTTGAGCTAGTTCCTCCGTTCATCAACCCTTGGCCAGCTCTGATCTCTTCCACAGACAGGCTGGCCAGCGTGTTACCTGGGTCACTCTGTCATTTCAGGTCACAGTGTTCTTTACTATGACATGCCTTTAAGGACTGGATGTCTGGCTGTCTCCCAGTGAAAGACATCCATAAGTCGTTATGACGGGCAGCTTACCGATGCCACAGTTCGCCTACTGACGTTTTACCACACCATTCTGCTGGCAATCCCAAGAGCCAGCCTCAGTCAGCAGGTGGCCAGGTGGGCTCAGTCTGATTTTCCTTCCTAGCTTGCAAAAAATGACTATAATTCAAAAGAAGCATTTTTTTTAAAGCAGGTTAAGCAGTTTGAATAAGTCTGAATGTTTTTTAAAAGTCATACAAACATCTAAGTCAACTATGTTTATAATCCCTCAGAAAACAGAAGCATTTAACCTAGTTTTTACATTTAGTTATTACTGTATCTAATATTCTCACTTTCTTTCCTTTGCTGTCTGGCAACAAAGTACCACCGGCTAACTAAACGGCTACTGTTGTTTTTTGGATAATAGCTCACTGTGTTTTTCAGTGCGTGCTTACACAGCAGTTTCAGTCCCATTCAACAGTTTTTACACGGGCTGTCCACCTACACTGGTTACATTGCCACAGTGAATTCATCTACCGTCTCATTATTCCCACTCTGGTTGTCTCCATCAATCTAGTTTCCTGGTCCCCTTACATTCTCGTCTTTGTTTTAAAGCAACTGTTGACCATTTCTTGGGTGTTTTTTCAAAGGAGCTCAGGATAAATGCTACTCTTTTAATGTAATAAACAGACCATTTAAAAAAATAATAGTACACCCAAACGTCTTGATTTCCAATGCAGGGCACACTGTAGTCCCCTGCTTGTGACTCATGAGGATCCCACTCAAGTGCGATAGCTGAGGAAACTGTCTGGGGGGTAGTAAAGGTAATCATTTGGTTTCTCACAAAAGCAATGAATCTGAACTTGATGACTGGGACAAGAAAGGAAGGGTGAGGAGCACAGTAACAATTCTGAAAGTTGATCCTAAATTTTGCTTCCCATCAAAGGATACTGACTAATTCAGGAAGGGAGTACTTCCTAGAGAAAGGCCAGGATGGAGTAAATTGACCTGCATGTAAGAGAAAAGCTTCATATAAGAAGTAAGCAAAAGGCCGGAAGGTAATTCCCAGAAAGTTTTAACCGTTTAAGAATACTGCCTAAGAAAACACGACCAGGTAGAGGCAGACTGTCCAACGCGTAAGGTAAGCTCATTGGCACTGAACAATTTCACATTTTTTCAGCACATCAAAGATTCTGCTTCTAGGTATTGCTGGCATCTGTCTCTCCCAACACCTTCCTACTCGTCAAAGCCTCTTTTCAATCGTACGGTCCCTGACGGAGCAATGACCCAGTACGTAAATTAGCACAGGCTTACCTGCGCTCAGGTAACTAATCGACAGCGAGAAATTTCACATGTGGTGAAGATTCCAAGAAACCCACGTGAAATTGTTCACAGCAGATCAGTAACTAAGTCTGTGTTTACCTTGCTTACTGGGCCATCCACCCTGAATCCAGAGGAAGGCAAGCCACAAACACCACCGTCAGTACTTAAGTGTAGCCAGCGACCTTCCAGCTGTGAACTTATAATGGCATTCATAACTGCCACCGTGACTCATAATCCTGACTCTAGTATTTAAACACCACACCCAGCAGCCAACAAACGTTACTGAGCACGGTCCACGGGGCCTTCCTATACAGAGATAGGACAAGTACTGTAAAGAAAGCAAGTACAGACAACACAGTTGACAGCAGTGGTGGCACTGAGACAGAGAGGCTATCTCTGCTGAGAAGGAGCAAAGCTTCATTTCTTCTTTAAAAAAAAAAAACTGTTAATGCTCAAATTTTCCATATTTTGACAACAATTTTATTGTGGGCAGTTTCTGATCTGGGGGATTTTGAGAGCACTCATCAAGGAAAAAACATACTTTCATTACTATTAAAAAGTTTTGATGACAGTGGGAGCCCAGGAGGTGCAGCTGATTAAGAGCTATGCCTGCTAACCAAACACTCATCAGTTCAAATTCACCACGCACTGACTGGAAACTCTGGGGCAGTTCTACTCCGCTCTACTGGGTCAGTGAGTCAGAAGTGACTCGAAGGCAGCGGGTTTGGCCTTTTGTTTTATCATAGATACTTCCAAATAAACACAAAAGTAGAGAAATCAGTATAACGATCCTCACACACATCCGCAATTGTCAACATTCTACCAATTTTGTTTCAAATGTTTCTCACCTGTTTTTATTTGGGGGCCCAGTACTTTAAAGCAGATTTTCTATAATTTATAGACATAATTTCAAGCAGAAAATATATATCAAATAAGGAAAATAATAAAGCCTTAAAAGTAACTACAGTGCAAGTATATAAGTAAGAATAACTCCCACTAAGTCCATGTCAAACTTTCCTCCATTTCTTCAAAAACTATCTTCTGACAGCCTTTTTTTATTGGATCAGCATCCTAAGTTCACACATCCGTTAATTTATGAGACATACATTTAGGTTAAACCACATTTTTCATGTTGGGTGACACAACAGCTCTGGCATTCTGCATGTGAGCTCGAGACGCTGCGTGTCACTCTAGCAGAAATGCTAGGTGTCATTCTAGCATGGCTCAGCTGTGACGCTAGGAACCCTTTGGAAGGAATTCACAGACTGTGAAGACAGAAATTCGGAGCCAGTCTGTCATGTAAGAGCCTTGCCCCTCCGAAACAGGCAACAGGAGTAGCTGCAACTTCTGGAACCAACACAGTGGCCGTCGCTCCAGCAGGAGCCTTGGTGGCACAGAGGCCACAACTGGCTGATAACTGAAAGATCTGCGGTTCCAAGGACGACAACGCAGGTGCTGCAGTGAAGGTGCCGTCCCAGCAGAGGTGGAAAGCCACTGTGGTGGCAAGATGGGGCAGGCCTGTCTGTCAGAGCTCCTGTCACAGGCAGCAGGGCCCACCGATCAACACTGCTTAACAAAGCTGGTAAGTAACTCCACCAAGAAACTCTTTGATTTGTGTAACAGAAAACCCCCACATCAGATCCTGAGCCACTGCCACAACAGAGAATCGCTGGCCCTCACTTGATTCCCAAACTGATGACAGTTCTCAGACTCAGACCCTCTTGAATGAAGGGAAAGCCAGAAATCTGGTGTCATTCTGCTATCACAACTCTTCCTCCCTGTCTTCCACAAAGGCATCTTCCACCGTTTTCCTGGGCAACTATGCTTAGGAAAGGAAAATCTTCCCTGACATAAAATTTATGCACAATTTTTCCTAAATTCCTCTTACTGAAAGCAGAGGGAGCTTGTCATGGATTGAATTGTGTCACCTCGAAAATACATGTAGCCATGTGGCTGGGTCATGATTCCCAATATTTTGTGATTGTTTTCCACTTTGTGATTTTCCTATGCTGTATGTTAAAGGATTAGGGTGGGACCGTAAATCCCATCATAAGATCACCTCCCTGCTCCACTGTAAAGGGAGTTTCCCTGGAGCATGGCTTGCCCCACCCTCATACAAGAGATAAAAGGACAGGGAATGAAGCAGAGACTTGGGAACCTCATACCATCAAGAAAGCAGCACTAGGAGAAGAGCACATTCTTCAGACCTGAGGTTTCTGCACCAAGATGCTCCCTGGACAAACGCTGATGCCAGACTTTCCTCCAGAGTTGACAAGGGGAAAGCCTTCCCCTGGAGTGGACATCCTTGAATTTGGACTTGTAGCCTACCAGACTGTATAAGAATAAATCTTCCTTGGTTAAAACCATACACTCTATGGTGTATCTGTTAGAGCAGCACTAGCTAACTAAAACAGAGCTCAACTAAGATTATGTGACTTCACAGGAGCAAATGGTTTGGCTCAACGGAAAGAACAGAACGGGTAGCAGATCAGCTTGGGGAAGGCATAACTGGAATAGACTGCACATGAAAAACTGTGCTCCATGTGAATGCCCAGTTGTGTCCCATGTGAATCCTATAACGCATGAGACTTACTTAATAATTATATGGGCATTATGTATCAGTCTGTATATGCCAATCGATCTCCTTTCATCTTGATACATGATCACTCGGTCCAAGAAAAAGCTTAGCCAGGACTATAGAAACGGATGCTGAGTCTGGCTATCCTAAATGGGCTTCTCCTCAGCAAAGATGGCTTCTGAAAGACCAAGACCGCTACTTCTGGAAAGCTGATGGCAATGGGCCCTGTCTCAGTTTCCTAGTACTGCTAGAATAGAAACACCACAGGTTTATTTATTTTCTCAACAGTTGAAGAAGCTAAAATCAGAATGCAGGTCACCATCTTTAAGGCCAAGGCACTTTCTATCTGTTCAGGGCTAAAATCCTCATCTCAGCTTCTTCTTGGCACTCCATGGAAATCTCCACAAGGCATCTATCTTTTTGTCCATTTCTGCCTGGTCCTATGTCTAATCTGCTCCTTTTCTATCTCAGAAGTGATTAGCTTAAGACATCTCCTGTGCTAATATGGCCTCACTGACATAACAAAACACACCCCTATCTCCAAGTAGGATGATATCTATCAGGTCTGGGGTTAAGGTTTCAACACACAGACTCAGCTACCGGGAGGGGATGTTAGGACCAGAAGTACCTAGACCAGCCAGACTCAGCTCAGTGGGAATCTGTACTCCACAGAAAGACCGCTACTGCCAGCACAGTGAACAAAGAAGTATCATTCAGACAGTGTCTTTCTCAGTGGAGAAGCTGAGCTTCATCTTTGTCAAAAGCTAAGGGCTTGTAGACTCAAATGGATTCAAAATTTTCCATTGGGCTAAGCTTCAATCCCTTTCCCCAGCATGTACCCCTCCCTTCTCTGCACTGCACCAAGTGCCAAATTCTGATGCTCTACTTGGGCTTGAAGTGGGGACCCTTATGAGCTCCCTGAGCTAATCTCCTAGACTTGGAGAGGGAACAATTTAACAAATAGGGGTACCACACTCACTGAACGAACAGGAACACAGGGCAGAAACCAGTCCTTTGCCTAAGCACAGATAGCTGTCAGCCCCCTGCCTTTCTCAGCACATGCAGCCAGCAACCTACGGCTACACTAATCACCACTGCCAGCTACAACTGTGGGAAAGAGCAGGCACTACACAGCAGCCAACTACCTGGGCTCCCAAGCTGAATATGTACAAGACAAATAACATGATGGCCCATGTAGCTAGTAACAGCTCTAATCACCTAATAGGAAGTTACAATTTCTAAGACTCCAATAATCAAACCAGCTCACACATCTGCCTATTTGGGCATCCAAAACCAAACAATATCGATATTATGTAGAACACAGTAAGCAAACAAACAGATGACAAAAACTTGCCAATGGCTTGGAGACAACAGTCAATTTCAAACCATTTAAGCAAGCAGATCACAATGGCCTCAGAAAACTCCCAACACAAAGACTCAAAAATTTTCCAGAAGAGTACTTCCTGGAATTATCAGAGGTAGAATACAAATGATTAATGGCTAGAGCTGTTTGAGAGATAATGCAAAGTGTAGCACATCATAATAAGAAAATTAAATAGGCTGCAAGAAACACTTGAGCAACAATGATTTGCAATTCAGAAACAACTAAATTACAGAATTAGACAATTCAACAGAAAGTCAAAGGAGCAGAACTGAGACAATGACATGCAGATTTAATGAGACTGAAGATAAAGCAACTGATTCCAACATATTTGAGGAAAAGTCAGATAAAAGAATATTTTAAAAATGAAGAAACACTAAGAATCATGTGGGACTCTATCAAGATGAATAATTTACAAACATTTGGAGTAACAGAATGGGGAGGATGAAAGGAACTTTAGAGAGAATTGCTGAAGATTTGTAGAAACAAAACTTCCTGATATCATGAAAGCTAAGATAGCTACTGAAGATGCTCATCGAACTGCACATAAGGTAGATCTCAGAAGCAAGACATCAAGACATATTATATATAAACAAAGTTAGCAAAACTAAAGATAAGGAGATGCTTTTAAATGCAGCTAAGGTAAATGAAAAATAACTTACAAAGGACTGTCAGTAAGACTAAGCTTGGACTACTCAGCAGAAACCACAAAGGCAAGAAGGCAATGGGATGACGTAAACAAATTGTTGAAGAAAAAAGCTGCCAGCCAAGAATTAAGTACCTTGAAAAATTGTCTCTCAAACATGATGGCAACATTAGGACATTCCCAGACATACAGAAATTTAGAGAATCCGGAAAAACAAAGCTGAAATTACAAGAAATACTGAAGGAAGTTATTCAATTAGAAAATCAACAACATCAAACAAAAACTCAAGGCTATAATGCAGGACAGATCAACCAGCTACAAACCCAGATAAGGAAACCACAAAAATCAAAGCTGAAACACTAAAAATAGGGGAATACAGATGTCAATATGTATAAGATGAAAACACTATATTGAAAAAGAGGGACTAAATAATGTAGTTATAGATCTTTCCTGTGGAGAGGAAGTCAAGGAGATACAAAGAATTAGAGACTGGTTTAAATTTAGAACAACAGGGGTAAATATTAAGGTAGCGACTAAGAAAACTAACAATCCTATACATCAAAACAAGAAACAAAACCAAGAAGTCTCAGCAGATATAAAACCAACAACAATAAAAAAGATGAAAAGAAAACCCATAAAGAAAAATAATGCAGCACAGACAATTAAATGGAACAAAGAAACCATCAACAACACACAAAGACTTCAAAATGACAGCACTAAATTCATATCTACCAATAATTAATCTGAATGTAAAAGGCTTAAATACACCAATAAAGAGACAAAGAGTAGCAGAATGGATAAAAAAATAATAATAATCCATCTATATGCTGCTTACAGGTGACACACCTTAAAGACAGAAACACACTGAAATTCAAAGGATAGAAAAGTATACATCAAGCAAACAGCATTCAAAAAAGGAGCAGGAATGGCAATATTAGTTTCAGATAAAGTAGACTTTAAAATAAAATCCACCACAGTGGACAAGGAAGGACACAATATACTGATTAAAGTATCAGTGCATCAGGAGGGCATAACCATGTTAAATATGCACCCAGTGACAGCGTCTCCCTCTCTCTAAGTACATCGAACAAACTCTAACAGGACTGGAAAGTGAAAGAGACAGCTCCATAAGAATAGCAGGAGACTTGAACACAAAACTTTTGACAATGGACAGAACATCCAGAAAGAAGCTCAATAAAGTCACAGAACAGTCTAAATGCCACAATCAACCACCCTAACCTCACAGAAATAGCTCTCAAAATTAGCCATCAGAGAAGTGCAAATTAAAACTACAATAGAGAGCATTGCTGTAGAGAGGCTCACAGAAAACCTTCCTGAGATTATAAGCAAAGAGAACATAGGTATCCAAGATGTTCATTGAACACCACAAAAGCTAGACCCAAAAAGAAAGATGCCAACACATATTATAATCAAGCTTAATAAGCTGAAACATAAACAGATGCTTCTGAAGGCAGCAAGCTCAAACGAATACTAACACTCCGAAGGAAATCCTGTAGGCTTACATATGACTTCTCTGCAGAAACAATGCTGGCTAGAAAACAGTGGGCAGACACATTCAAAGCCCTGAAGGAGAAAAACTTCCATCCAAGATTTATCCTGCAAAGTTGTCTATCAAATATAATGGTGAAATTAAGACTTTTGAAGATAAACAGAAGTTTAGAGACTTCATAAAAACTAAATGAAAATTATGTGAAATACTGAAAGAAGCTCTTCCCTTAGAAAAACAGAACCATTAAATGCATATTTAAGGTGACAATTCAGGACACATCAACCAAAATTCTAATCAGTTAGGGAAGTCACAAAACTTAATCAAAGCTACAGTATTAAAATGGGGGAATCTGTGATCATATCATGACAACTATAATGCCAGCCAAGCCAAGTGCTATCGAGTCGGATCCGACTCATGGCTCACATTAAGAGAGGGATACACTACAGTAGTTATAGTTGTTTCAGATGCAGAGGAAGTTTAAGAGTTATACAGTAGTTAAAATTGGGTTTAATCTTAGTATGTTAAGGAGGATAATACATGTAGCCATAAAGCAAATTAACAATGCATTGTATCAAAATAAGAAGAAATGCAACCCAGGAGTCTCAACGAATACAAAACCAACATTGAAACAACAACCCATAATGGCCCAGAACAGAACACTAGGAGCAATACAGAAAACATATCAACATAAAAGTAATTACATCAAAATGTTGGCTCTAAGCACATACCTATCAATAATTACACTGGATGTGAATGGACTCAACGCTCCAGTAAAGAGACAGCAAGTGATATCCTGGATCAAAAGACATGACCCCTCTATATGTTGCTTACAAGAAACATATCTTAGATGTAAAGATATGAACAAACTGAAAATTAAAGGATGGAATAATATATACCAAGCTAACAATATACAAAGAAGAGCAGGTGTGGCAATACTAATCTCAGATTTTAATGTAAAATCCACTACTGTGGACAAGGATGGCCACTCTTTATTGCTGAAAGGTTCCATACGCCAGCAGGACTTAACAACATTAAATATTTATGCACCCAATACCATAGCACCTAAATAACCTTGCACTGAAAAATGAGACAGATCACTCCACAATAATAGTTGGAGACTTCAACACTCCCCTTTCACTTATACATAGATCATCCAGAAAAATGCTCAGTAAAGATGCAGAAGATCTTACTGCAACAATCAATCAACTTGATCTTATTGACACCTACAGATCTTTTCATCCATCAACAGATAAGTACACCTTCCCCAGTTCACATGAAAATTCTCCAGAATAGACTGTGTTATGTCATAAAACAATTCTGTATAAAATCCAAACCATTGATTTACTGCAAAGTATCTTCACAGACCACAGAGCTATAATTGTTGAAATCAATAACAGAAAATTCATAGGTAGAAATTCAAACTTATGGAAACTGAGCAACACTTTGCTGAAAAAGCCTTGGGTTATAGAAGAAATTAAGGACAAAATAAAGAAATTTATGGAATCAAACGAGAATGAAAACACATCCTACAAGAATCTATGGGATACAATAAAAGCAGTGCTCAGAGGTCAGTTTATTTATTCTATAACCGCACATGTCCGGAAAGAAGAAAGGGCCCAAATTAAAGAATTAACCTTACAGCTTGAACAAGTAGACAGAGAGCAACAGAAGAAACCCTCAGGCACCAGAAGAAAACAGCTTATAAGGATTAGAGCAGAACTAAATGAATTAGAGAAGAGAAAAACAATTGAAAAAATTAACAAAAGCAAAAGCTGGTTCTTTGAAAAAATCAACAAAATTGATAAAGCACTGGCTAAACTTACAAAGGAAAACAGCAGAAGATACAAATAACCAGATTAAGAAATGAAATGGGAGTCATTATGACAGACCCAGCTGAAATAAAAAATACCATAACAGAATACTATGAAAGGCTGTACTCTAATGGGTTTGAAAACCTAGGGGAAATGGACAAATTTCTAGGTTCGTATCACTCACCAAGATTATCACAAGAATAATAAATCTATCACAAAAGAAGAGACTGAAAAAGTCATCAAAAATCTACCAACCAAAAAAAGTCCTGGCCCGGATGGCTTCACTGGAGAGTTCTACCAAACTTTTAGAGAAGAGTTGACTCATACTACTGAGGCTATTTCACACCATAGAAAGGGATGGAATACTCCCAAATTCATTCCACGAAACCAGAATAACCCTTACACCAAAGCCAGGGAAAGATCCCACACAGAAAGAAAATTACAGACCAATATCGCTCATGAACCTAGATGCAAAATCTTCAACAAAATCCTAGCCAATAGAATTCAACAGCGTATAAGAAAAATCACTCATCATAATCAAGTTTGTTTCATTCCAGGGACGCAAGGCTAGTTCAACCTCAGAAAAACAATTAATGTAACCAATCACATTAATAACACAAAAGATAAGAATCATCTGATTTTGTCAGTTGATGCAGAAAGGCATTTGACAAAGTTCAACAACCATTCATGCTTAAAACTCTCAGAAAAGTAGGAATAGTGGGGAAATTTCTCAACGCAATCAGTAGGATCTACACAAAGCCAACTGCCTTCATCATCCTGAATGGTGAAATACTGAAAGAATTCCCTTTAAGAATGGGAACTAGACAATGATGCCCACTCTCACCACTTTTATTCAACATTGTGCTAGAAGTGCTAGCCGGGACAATTAGACAAGACAAAGAAATAACGGGCATCCATATCAGCAATGAAAATTAAAAATCTCCCTATTTGCAGATGATATGATTGTTTATGCAGAGAGTCCACAGGAATCCGTAAGTAAACTAATGGAACTAATAGAGGAGTTTAGCAAAGTAACGGGATACAAGATAAACATAAGCAAATCAGTAGGATTCCTTTATACCAACAGTGAGGTTATTAAAGAAGAAATCAAATCAACTCCATTTACTATAGCCCCCAAGAAGATAAAATACCTAGGAATAAATCTAAATAGAGAAATAAGAGATCTTTACAAAGAGAACTACAAGACATTACTACAAGAAACTAAGAGAGACTTACATAAATGGAGTAGTCTACCCTGCTCATGGACAGGAAGACTCAACATCGTGAAAATGTCTATTTTACCCAAAGCAATCTACTTACCAATTTCCAGCAACATTTTTTAACGAGATGGAGAGACAGATCATCAACTTGTTTGGAAAGGGAAGAAACCTCGGATAAGTAAAGCACTACTGAAGAAGACAAACACACTGGGAGGCCTCTCACTACCCAACTTTAGAACCTATTACACCGCCACAGTAGTCAAAACAGCCTGGTGCTGGTACAAAAAGAGACATATAGACCAAGGGAGCAGAGTTGAGACCCCAGAGATGCCACCATCCTCCTATGAACACTTGATATTTGACGAAGGCCCCAAGATTTTAAACTGGGGTAAGAACAGTCTCTCTAACAAATGGTGCTGGCAAAATTGGATATCAATCTGCAAAAAATTGAAACAAGACTCATATCTCACACCTTCTACAAAAACCAACTCAAATTGGATAAAAGACCTAAATATCAAATCTAAAATGATAAAGCTCATCCAAGAGAAAATAGGATCAACAGTGGAAATTTTAATACACAGTGTAGACAGACTTCAAAATTTGACAAAGCACATTCAACAGAAGAGAAAATAGATCAATGGGAACTACTAAGAATCATACACTTTTGCTCATCCAAACACTTCGTCAAAAGAATTAAAAGACCACCTACAGAATGGGAAAAAAATATTTGGCAACTATATGTCACACCGACGTCTGAACTCCATAATGTATAAGGTACTACAAAATATCAACAAGAAAAGAATAATCCAATTAAGCAATGGGTGAAGGAGATAGACAGACATTTCTCTAAAGAAGATATCAAGGCAGCCAAAAGACACATGCAGAATTGCTCATGATCACGAGCTTTAAAGAAATTCGAAACTACAATCAGATACTATCTTACCCCAACAAGGCTGGCCATGATCCAAAAAACACAAAACGACAAATGCTGGAGGGGCTGTGGAGAAAGTGGAACTCTTCTACACTGCTGGTGGGATTGCAAAATGGTACAACCTGTTTGGAAAACACTCTTGTGCTTCCTTAAAAAGCTGGAAATAGATATACCATTCTATCCTGTAATTCCACTGCTCAGAATTTATCCTTCAGAAACAGAGGTTGTCACACGAACAGACACATGCACACGAACGTTTGTTGCACCACAGTCCACAACAGCAAAAAGGTGGAATCAACCCCGATGCCCATCAACAGATGAATGAATAAGCAAACTATAGTACATATATACTCAATGGAGGAACACTATGCTATGATAAAAAACAATGATACTTTTAGAAAACATCTCATAACATGGTCTCATTTGGAAAAGATCATACTGAGTGAAATCAACTAGTATCAAATTTTCTGAGACCCCTATTACAAGGAATTAACAAGAGAATACCCACAGAAGAAAATGAATGTGTTTGCTACATGGGTGGGTTGGGGGCCTGAGGGTTTATCATAGGTGAGATAATTGATGGATGTTAGAAATTTTATTCTTTTACTGTAATTAATAAAAAGTTTAAAAGTTGGAAAAAAAAAAGAAACTACAATGAGATACAACCTCACCCCAACATGGCTGGCATTAATCCAAAGAACACAAAATAATAAATGCTGGAGAATCTATGGAGAAACTGCAACACTTTTACACTGATAGTGGGAATGTAAAATGGTACAACAACTTTAGAAATTGATCTGGCACTTCCTTAAAAAGCTAGAAAGAGGAATACCACATGATCCAGAAATCCAATTTCTTGGAATATACTCCAGAGAAATAAGAACTGCCACAAATAGATACATGCACATGAATGTTCATCACAATTCTGTTCACAATAGTAAAAAGCTGGCATCAATCTAGGTGCCCTTTCATGGAAGAATGGATAAACAAACTGTGGTATATTCACAAAATATAATACTACGCTATGATAAAGGACAATAATGAATTTGGGAAACATGGAATGAAGAATCTGGAGGACATTATGCTGAGTGAAATTAGTCAACTGCATAAAGACAAATACTACAGGAGACCACAATTATAAGGACTCAGGAGATTGCTTAAACACAGAAAACATTCTTTTACAGTTATGAAGCAGGGTGGGAGGCAGATGTATATTCAGAATGACAGTAATTATTTTAGGTGAAGGGAGAGACAACACACAGCAGAGGAGAAGTCAGCAAATATAGGCTAAATCCAAAGCTTAAAAGTATTCTAAATAAAACTGAACACTTTCAAGGACAGAGTACCAGGATCAGGGGTCTGGGGGCCATGGTTTCAGGGGACATTTGGGTCAACTGGCATAACAAAGTGTTTTAAGAAAACGTTCTGCATCCCACATAGGTGAGTGGTATCTAGGGTCTGAAAAGCTACCAGGTGGCCGTCTAAGAATGATCAACCAATCTCAAGCCACCTGGAGCAAAGGAGAAAGAAAAGCATCAGCAAGAGGAAAGCATGAGGCCAAGAGACAGGAAGGGCAACACAGAACAGAGACAACAGCAGTATGTGCTCAGCCACCACCCAAGGCTGCCCTTATAGGGAACTCAACAAAGAGTCCCTGACGCAGGGGGAGAACATACGGGATGCAGAACTCAACAGCTAGTAAAAATACCAGACTGGACTTTCTGATGGACTGAACTGCCCCCATAAAACACAGCCCCTGAACTCTCTGTTAACCCAGAACTAAAACCATTCTGGAAGCCAATTCTTCAGAGAACTAACTGATCCATCAACACACAAAATGCTACTGGTGAAGAGTGTGATTTTTGGCTTGAGCAAATACTGGAGATTAACTGGACAGCTTCCACCTGGTGGTGAGAGGGACCAGTGGAGGCACACAGCAGCTGGTCAAATGGACCTGAGGAATATAGGTTCCAGGTGAAAATGTGCTGTCACAGTGTGGGGAGAGTAGCTAGGTTCACATGGCAAAGTGTTAGTTTTTGTATGAGAAACTGACTGTAAACTGTAAACTTTCACTTACACACCCACACAAAAAGATTCCAACACATATTCAGGGGCAGTGAGCATAGTTCAACCCACAACAGTTGCTTTTAAATAATAAATATGTCAGTGATTTGTCTTGACTGAAAGAGACACCTATTCTAGACTTTGATTTGTTTTTTTCTTGACTGTCAGCACTCTGCTGGAATCTCAGTGGAAGTCTTACCAACTGCCACAGTATTTCACACAACAGTGTTCATACCCAAACAACTCCACAGCGAGAGAAATGCAGGCCAGTGCCATGAATTTCCTGGTTTTATCATGCTTATCATCATGCAGAAGCATGTTATCACATCAAAAAGAACAAGGACCTTATGAAAGCAAAGTTATGGAGGCAGTTTGAAGACAGATCTTGACGTTGCCATGCTGACCGGTATGGGACGGATGCTTGAAGTCACTGACTAATAACGGTGATGTTCACCCGCACCAAAATGCGTGTGTCCCAAACCGAAGGGTGAACCTGAAGTAGATCCCTATGATGGTTTAATAAGCTATTTAGAAAATGTTTACTTCCCATTCAGTAACTGTGCTCCGTCAAATCCACTTTCGTCCCTGGGATGGTTAGTTTTAGGTGTCAGCATGGTAGGCCAGTCGTTTAACCTAACAATAATTCAGGCATTGGTGCAAAGGCATCTGCAGATGGACTGGACACTTCCAATCGGCTGACTCACAAGCAAAGGAGACTGTCCCCCACGACAGGGGTGGGTCGGCTTCATCCCATCAGCTGGAGGGCCTCAAAGGCAAAAACTGTGGCTCCTCAGAGAAGGAAAAGCTCTGTCTTGAGACTCAGGTGCCAGCTTCTGCTGCATTCCCAGGCCACCAATTTGCTTTCCAGATTTCAAACCTGCCTGTCCTTACAGTTGTGTGAGTCAGTTCCTTAAAAACAGTCAGTCAAGCCCTCTCTCTCTTCTGTACATGTATATAAACTAAGCCAGTTGCTGCAGATGCAGTTCCGACGCACGGTGGCCTCGTGTGCCTCATGACACAACTGTGTTCCACAGGGTTTTTGAGTGAAGATTTTTCATAAGTAGATTGCCAGGCCTTTCTTTCAAGGGGCCTCTCGGTATGTTCAAACTGCCAGCCTTTGGTTTAGCAGTCAAGCACTTAACCATCTATACCATCCATGGACGGACAGACAGACAGACAGATACACATTCTGTTTCTCTGGGGAAACCTGACGGATCCAGTGACAGAAGTGCCTCCACTACAGCTGACAATACTGGTCCCACTGAGTCAGAACTCAGCGTGGTCATTCTAGCCTCCTGATACCACTGGGAAAACAGACACCCAATGGAAACGGTCTCCGTGGCCCCTGGACTAACACAATAGTCTTCTAATCAGTCTCTCTTCCTCTGCCTTTCCTTTAAACTGTCCTACCTGTCTAAAGCATAAATCAGAACCTATCATTCCTTTGCTGATAATGGCTTCTCTTCATACTCTGAATAACTCAAACGCATTATCATGACCTGCAATAACCTGGCCATAACCTGTGGCCCTGACTCCCTCAGCTGCAGGCACCAGCATCCTCCCAGAAGTTCAGGCACATAGTGTTCCTCCCTATCTTTGGGATTGGGATGCTCCTTCCATGTGGACCTGTCCTCCCTCAGACCTCTGCATAGCCATCTCCTACTCATTTTCAGATACCAGCCCTCTGAAGAGCTCTCTCCCTCCCCACAGCATCATCAGTGCCTGAGATGGTCAGAGGGATTGACTTGTTTAATCAGTCTGAATGCAGGAATGTTGTCTTTTTGTTATGCCATACCCTCTGCTATGTTCCAACTGGTAACAACAGTGCCTGGCTCATAAAGGATGCTCTACAATTTGAAGACTCACTGACTTTTTACCAACAAAATGGAATAAAGGAGACCATGACAACTCTAAGCAAGCAGGCCCACTGAGGGCTCGGAAGCCTAAGGGGAGAAGGTGGGGGCCACCTCACTCAGCAAAGTGCCCCCAGGTAAGAGGCTGGGCAGAGGCCAAGGCTACCCACAATGGGAACTGAAGAAACAAAGTTAAAAGAGACCACCTAAGGCCCTGCACACAAAGACAGGAGAGACAGAAATATCTTTTGCCCTCATGCAGGTAGAGTTAAGAGCCTTGACTGCTAACTGAAAGGTTAGTGGTTCAAGTCCACCCAGAGGCACCTCGGAAGAAAGGCCTGCTGATCCAGTTCCCCCAGATCAGCCAGGGAGAGCCTACAGAGCACAGTTCTGCCCTGATGCTCACAAGGCCACCATGAGACGGGATCCACTTGACTCAATATAAACGGGTTTTACATTAAAACATATAATCCATACTATTTTGATTTATTTTCTCTTTCTTTTTCCTTTCCCTCTACCTGTGGTAACAGATCTGACCTCTAGGGTCTCCGTAAGTCAGACCCGACTTGATGGCAATGGGGTTTACAGTCACAGAGTGCACTGATTGCTTCAATTTCCCTCAGGTGCTAAAAATGTAAAAAGCACTTCCACTGAAGGAGAATGGGATGCTACTGCAGGTCTAGACCTGAAAATGTCTGCAGTAACTGGTGATGAATGTTTGAGGTGTGTCCCTTTCTAGAAGGAATGAAAAGGTTTTCAATTATATCTGAAATAAAAAAAAAAAAAACCATTGCCTTCAATTCTGACTCACAGCAACCCAGCAGGACAGAGTAAAACTACCTCAGAGAGCTTCCTAAGAGTGGCTGGTGGATTCGAACTCTGACCGTTTGGTTAGCAACTGAGCTCTTAACCACTGCACCACCAGGGCCCCACACATGGAAAAGTTGTTTCATGTTAGAATGAAGCTCTTTTGGAAATTAATTCCTTCAACCCTGCTTTGGGGAAACCCTGGTGGTGTAGTGGGTAAGTGATACATATATCAACCAGGAACTCCTTGAAAACTCTATGGAGCAGTTCCACTCTGTCCTGTAGGGCTGCTATGAGTTGAAATCAACTCAATGACAGTGGTTTGGTTTAGCTCTTGCTTTGGGAGCCCTGATGGCATGCACATTAAATACTGTAGCTGCTAGCCAAAAGGTTGGCAGGTCAAATCTGTCAGGTGCTGCTCAGAAACTTTGTGGGGCAGTTCTACTCTGTCCTACAGGGTTGCTATGAGTCAGCAACAACTCAACAGCAACGGGTTACAGGCACTGATTTAGAGTCATCTAGTGCTGCTCTAATAAAAATATTACAAGTGGACGGCTTTAACAAAGGAAAGTTTATTCTTACACAGCCTGGTAGGCTACAAGTCTGAATTCAGGGTATCTTTTCCATGGGAAGGCTTTCCCTCTGTCAGCTCTAGAGGAAAGTCCTTGTGTTTCATCAGTCTCTGGTCAGGGAGCATCTTGATGCAGAAACCTCAGGTCTGAAGGACATGCTGTACTCCTGGTGCTGCTTTCTTGATGGTGTGAGGCTCCCGATTCTCTGCTTGCTTCTCCCCCCTCTATCTACCACAGAATGAAAGGATAATGGGTGGTACAAGCCGCACTCCATGGAAACTTACTCAGCAAGGGTGTTGCAGTCTCACTCTAATTCTCTTTTAAAATAATCATCCTATCTATTAGCTACAGGCAGAGATTAAGATGTACAGCATAGGAAAATCACAAAGTATTGGGAATGGTGGCCCAGCCAAAGGGCTATTCACATTTTGGGGGGGACACAGTGCAATCTACACAATCATCCAATCATAGCAAGAGTCATAGCAAAAACATGTCCATCCCACATGACAGAAGTCTTAAATCAGTTCCAAGTCCAAGACATAAAAACTCTTTGAAACCTAGAACACAAGCAATCTGCTTCCAAAGGTACAGTAGCAGAATAGGCACACATTACACATTTCCATTACAAATGGGAGAAACTGCAGGCAAAGAAGGCATTAACCGGCAACAAACAAGTCAGCAGAACACATTACATTAAGGCACAAAGCTTTGAATGTAATCCTTTGCTTTCTGAGACATTGCCCTCCAGACTCAAGGTGTTGGCCACACTCCCTGGATTCCACGTGGAAACCCCCAGCCCTGTGCTACAATTCTGCCTTCTAGGCCCACTTGGACAACAACTCTGCCCCCTCAGCTTTAGGTGTACTCTAAGAACAACTGAGTGGTAATTCCACCCTTACAAACACAGGAAGCTGTGGCTTCACCCTTTCAAGTCCCTGACGTCATGGCTATACCTTTTGAGACTGAGGCAGCTTAGCTTCTCATGCTCTGTGTCTCCCCAGCTTTTGCTTCTTGGGGCCTCATGGCCTGGGCGTTGGGCCTGCATCTGACCTGCAGAGGCAAGTGTTCCAGAGCTCTGTAGCTCCACCGATTCAACTGCCCAAAGGCAACCCACTCTGCCAGGAAGCCTCCTGTACACAGGTACTCAGCTCTCCTACCAGATGACTAAAACAGAATTTAGTACTGACAGAGTGGGGTATTGCTCTAACAAAAACCTAAAATGTTGAAGCAGTTTTGAAACTGGAAATGGATGGAAGACTTAGAAGGAACCAAGTACTGTTAGCATCAATGAAGGCATAGATGGTGAAAAACAAGAAGTACAGGAACAGCAGCAGCAGCAACAGATGGGTATAAGCAGAACCAGAGCAGTGCCAGACATTGCTGGAGCTGACCTGTAGAGTATGAGAGCTGCATGCCTTTGCACAGAGGTTTTCTGGCAGAGTGGGGTGCCTCTCAGCACTCGAATTGGTGGAAGTAGGCTTGCTGACCCACAGAACAAAAGAGCTGAGTACCTATGTGCAGGACACTTCCTGGCAGATTGGGGTTCCTCCAGGCATTTGAATTGGTGGAGCTATACAGCTTTGGAACACTTGCCCCTGCAGCACAGATGTAGGCCTGAGGCCTGAGCCATGAGGCCATAGGAAGAAGCTGAAGAGACAAAGAGCAGGAGAAGCTGAACTGCCTCAGTCTCAAAAGGTATAGCCATGACCTCAGAAGTTTGGAAGGGTGGAATCATGGCTTCTGTTTGTAAGGGTAGAACTGCCACTCGGGCTTAGGGTGCACTTAAATCCAAGGGGGCAGAGTTGCTGTCCAAGTGGGCCTAGAAAGCAGAGTAACACAGAGCTGGGGATCTCCACTCAGAATCCAGATAGTGTGGCCAATACCTAGAGTCTGGGGTGCAGTGAGAATGTGTCAATTGTCTCAGAAAGCAAAGGATTGTATTCAAAGCTTTGAGGGCTAATGTAACATGTTTTGCTGACTTGTTTGTTGCCTGTTTTGCCTTTCTTCTCCATTTTCAATGGAGTGTCTAACTTGTACCTGTTCCACCACTGTACTTTGGAAACAGATAGCTTGTATTGTAGGTTTCACAGATGTAGAGGAATTTTTGAATTTTTGACCTGGATCTGATTTAATAATTTTCCTATTCTATGGGATGAAACCCTCGTGGTGTAGTGGGTTAGTTACCAGGTCTGCTAACCAAAAGGTCAGCAGTTCAAATCTCCCAGGTGCTCGCTGGAAACTCTATGGGGCAGTTAAACTCTACAGAGTTGCTATGCATCGGACCTGACTCGATGGCAGTGGATTTTTTTTAAATGGTATGAACATACTTTTTTGCTATGCCTTTTGCTGTTATAAGATGAATTTGTTGCATGTTTCAAAGATGTGATTTTGGGGGGCCAAAGGGCAGAATATCATAGATTGAATTGTGTGCTCCCAAAAATACATGTAGTGATCTAGCTGGGTCAGGATTCTCTGTATTCTGTGATTGCTGTCAATTTTATGACTTTCTAATGCTGTAAATGCTAATCTCTGCCTGTAGTTAACAGAGTGGATTCTATTAGAGAGGATTAGGATGGGACTGTAAGTCCCTTCATAAGATCACCTCCCTACTCCACTGTAAAGGGAGTTTCCCTGGAGTATGGTTTATACTACCCTTTACCCTTTCATCCTACATGAGATAAAAGGAAAGAGAAGCAAGCAAAGAACTGGGAATATTATACCATCAAAAAAGCAGCACTGCACTTTATGGTTCTATGCATCTATGCACTCTATGCATCTACAGGATATCATCCTGCTGATCTGTGGCTGGAGGAAGGGGAGTAGGTGGAGAGGAGTGGAAAGGAGACTGTTGGGAGGATGAGACATGTATGGAGCAGAGAAGAACAGTGTGCTGTCACCGGGCAGGGAGAGCAGTAGAAGCTGCATATAGGTGGGCATGTAAATTTATATGGGAATGTACATTTTCACTCAGTCATAATAAAAAAAAAAAGAAAGCAGCACTGGGAGTACAGCACGTCCCTCAGACCTGAACCAAAGATGCCAAGACGCTCCCTGAACAAAGACTCAGGCAATACAAGGACCTTCCTCCAGAGCTCACAAAGGAGAAAGCATTCCCTTGAAGCAGGCATTGTGAATTTGGACTTGTAGCCTACTGGGCTGTGAAAGAATAAATTTTTCTTGTTACAGACATCCACTTGTGGTATTTCTGTTAGGGCAGCACTAGATGACCAAAATCACTACCCTATCGAATTTTTCTTTATTACATTACTAACACATTGAATAGTTACTTGTAGCTTTATTCCACTCATCTCCTGACTAAAACAGAAGTCCCTGAGTGAAGGTCTTTGTTTTATTCCCTGCCCTCCTCACCTTGTACTTGGTAAGTACTCAGTAAATGTTTGTGGGATGAATAAATAAACAAACACAGTGTCTGCCCAGAATATGTTCCAATTTCTAATAGCACCTCAATTCCACTTGGCAGAATTATCTGTCCTCCAACGGTTCAACCTTGTTATTAGCTACTAGTCAGTCCCAGACTCATGGCGACCCCATGTACAGTGGAACAGAACCTTGCCCAGTCCTATACCACCACCACAATCAGTTGCACCCCAGAGCATACAGTTTTCATTGGCTGATTTTTGGGATCAGATCACCAGGCCTTTCTTCCCAGTCTGTTTTAGTCAGGTAACTCCACTGAAACCCGCTCAGCATCACATCAATACACAAGTCTCCTGACAGACTTGACATTCACTGGCCATGAATTAACTCGGGTATCCTGCACGGAAGACAGAATTCTACTCCTGAACCACCAATGTCTCACGGTGATTCAGCCTGAGTGGACAGGCAATTTGGGTGCCTGCCTCCTGATACAAAAGGACAGGGCTCCTCTGAAAGGAACAAAGCTTGGAGAATGGAATCCTCTACTCTGGGATTTGGCCTTGCGTGACAGATGGCTAGCATGACTGGTACTCACTCCTGGTACCTGGTGAGGCACTGGGACCACTCCCTGGTGCTATAAGGCCTTTCCTGCAGTTCACTGGCTTCCAGGAACAAGTTTGATTGCTGTCTACTTCCTAGCCTGGTTCCTCAGCGATTCCATCAGTTCTAAGAAATTAGGCACCATTCTAAGAAATGCCCTTCTCACTGAAGCCGGCCAGAGTTAGCTTCTGCTGCTTCTCAGCCAGAGAACCCTAACACCTCCGCATCAAACCACTGTTACAGGAAGCGTGGAATAAGGGCATGTGCTTACATGCCTGGAGCTGAAAGAGAGATTGTATTCCTACCACCCTAAAGACACTATTTTTTCATTTCTGCATATATGTACATACTGTACATGCTTCCCATCATGGTATACATGTGACTTTATTTCATATACTTACTCACTTAAAATTGTGTCATTTTTTTCTGTCACATCATGCATGTTGAAGCAGTCTCCCATACAACAACTTAACCAACCAGTCCCCTGTAAGTGGGCATTTTAGATGGCTTCACCTCTCTGCTATCACAAGTAGCTTTGTGAAGAGCATCTTGTCCATGTAGCTTTGCTCTCCTTTTGAACTGTCTCGAGCTGCATCACCGTCCCTTCCGCCACTGATCATTAGACCAAAGAGAGTGCATGTGAGACACACGGTCAAATTGCTTTGCAGAAGGATTTAATGAATTTACTGTGAGTATGTTTCACAGAACTCTGAATGGGTAAAGAGAAGGAAGAGAATTCTAGTCAGAGGAAGCAAGCCCAGGCAAAGACTGTGACAGAAGATGGCTGACAAAGGGCAGGCGGGATCGGAGATTTGGCAGGAGAAGCGGGAGAGACAGATGGAAAGTCGGACAAGGGTTGCACAGAAAGCCTGCATACCAGTTTACGGGGCTTGGACCTTATTCCAGCGGTGACGGCGACAGCTTGGAGGGAAATAACCTAGTACGAGGTGAACACGAAAAATACGTCTGGCAGGAGCGTGTAAAGAAGACTGACATGAAGAAGTGACTGCAGGCACAAGCCACAGAAAAGGTCAACAAACTCGATAAGCCAGGCACCGTAGCGGTGCAGACCCCAAAGCTTATAGCCTGCTTGTCTACGATTAGCATCAGGGTTAGGGTTAACTCAGAAGTAACAAGATCTCTTCTTTGGACCTGCTAGGTTTGAAATGTCTGTAAGTTTCCTCAACTTTTAGCCACCATCTAACTTTTCCTTCCCATTACATCCTGTGTGATAAAATTGTAGGAAACCCTGACGGCATAGTAGTTAAGTTCTACGGCTGCCAACCAGAAGGTCAGTGGTTCAAATCTACTAGGCTCTCTTTTGAAATTCTATGGCGCAGTTCTGCTCTGTCTAAAGGGTTGTTATGAGTTGGAACCTTGACTCTTCTTGCAAAGGTATGTAGAAGTGAGTTAGAAATCATACAAACACATTAGGACCAGTCACATTCCCTCATTATTCGCCAACTATTTGACCTCTCACGGCCCCTGTACACCTACTCTCTGAACCTCCCCTCCCCAACTAGAGGTCACTAATGACCTTCCTGCCCCCAGGGTTGTTGGCCCTTTCTGAACCTTCATGCTTTTCACTCTGTCTGTAAGACTTCCCCAGGCGTCAGTGATAGGACATTCTCTTTTTGCTCTACTCTTCTCTGATCAATTCTTGGTCTATAGCCTTCTCCTTCTCTTCTCACCCTCTAAACATTTCAATTATCATGATGTCTCAGTTATCTAAGACGTCTAAGTTATCAGGATGATCTAGAGATCATCATGTCCAGATATCATCATGTCTAATTATCTAAGTTATGCCACTATAAAAGAAATACCACATGTGGGTGGCTTTAAGTAACAGAAATTCATTTTCTTATAGTTTAGGAGGCTAGCAAGTCGAATGCAGGGTTCTCGCTCGAGGGGAAACCTTCTCCGTCTGCTGTGGGGGAAGGTTCTTGTTTCCTTTGAGCTTCTGCTCTTGGGTAACACTGATACGACTGGGCATCTCTCTTCCTCCACCTCTGCTTGCCAATCTGCATTTACTCTAACTCACAAGAGAGGGACTCAGGATTCAAGATACACCCTACGCTAATTCTGCTTCATTAACATAACAAAGACAATCCATCCCCAAATGGAATTGTAATCACAGCACAGTGGTTAGGATTTACAACACACATTTTAGGGGGACACAATCCAATCTGTAACATGTGGTAAATATGTGTGTAACAAAGCATTTACCACTCAGCAGTCTCCACGCGTACGGTTCAGCGACATCAGTTATATGTGTCATGTCGCTCAACCATTATCGTTATCAGTTTCCAAATTTTCCTGTCACCTTTCACAAAAGCTCAGTGTCCCCTAAGCAGTGAGTCCTCCTTTCTCCCCTTCCTCCCACTAGCCCCTGGGAACCACTAACAAATTCTGGTTTTTACATACTTCCCTATCCTAGGCATTTCATCGGAGCTCACCCTCTAAATTTAAATGTTCCAAAGTGACAGGCCTTTTGATCCTCTTGAAATCCCACTAGTTAAATCCATCCATTAGTGCTGCAGCTGCCACCACTATACGGTGGACTTGCTGGAACCAGCCCCTGATCGTTGCCCTCCTCCACTCCCACCCCATGTTCATGCCAGTCGGGCAGCCCGCCCAGCAGCTCAGGCTGTGACCTGCTTATTCGTAATTCACCTGGCTGTTTTAAAGAGTCCTTACAGTCCCCAGGTTAAAGCATGACCCTTAGTACCATAAACTCCATTTGACTGTGGGTTCAAATCATAGTTCTGCTGCTTCCTGGGTGGGCGGCATTTTACTTCTTCATGTTTGTTTTTTTTTTTATCTGTAGAATGAGGACCATGATACCCGTTGCTATCAAGCTATCCTATAAGACAGAGCAGAACTGCCCCTAGGTTCCCAAGGCTGTAAATGTTTACAGAAGCTGACTGGCACATCTTTGTTCCTAAGAGCTGGTGGGTTCAAACTGCCAACGTTCTGGTTAACAGCTGAGTGATTTAAACACAGCACCATCAGGGCTCCTTGAGATTAAACAGTGTCTACACTGAATAGCCAAGCCACGCCAAGCGCCACTGAGTCGGATCCAACTCATGTTCACATATAGAGCACATGGTATGTGCTCACTAAGTGTCAGCTCGTATCACTCTCATGGAGTGTGCTACCACTCAGGTCGCTGACTGGCAAGAAGCGAGCATCAGTGCAGGGGAAGTTGTCGTTTCTTTAAAATCACTCCCCAAACCTGAGGTATTAATTCAAATAAACAAACATTTATTGAGTTAACACTAGGACAGTGCAGCTGGGTGGTGCGAACGGTTAAGCAGTTCACCGCTAACCAAGAGGTTGGCAGTTTACGTTTACACAAAGGCGCCTCGGAAGCCAAGCCTGATGTCCCCCTTCCAAAGGCAGCCAGTGTTCTACACTGACACACCTGGCGTCACCCTGCGCTGAGGGTGACTCAAGAGCAACTGGAGAACGCACTGTGATGACATGTTAGCTACGCTATTACACAAGCTGTCGTCTTGTGTTCAAAATGGTATTGGTGAATTTCAGAAACACAGAAAGAGGTTTCAAGAGGTGAAGGTGAGTCCTTAAGACTCCATTCTCATCTGAATTTCCATTTGTAGAAATCAAAGGACACAGACACCAGGAGAGAGGCAAACTCTTCACACTCCAGTCCCTGTGATGGCCCAGAAAGCACTGTCCTGGGCAGGTAGTAACGACTGACTAGATGACATTCCTAAATGCCCACCAGCAGGATGAACCCTGCTTCACCACCAGTCAGAAGGGCAGAGTCCCTGGCCCAGAGAGGGGCTGAGACTCAGCAATCGCCCACACACCTGCTTTCAAGGGAAAGGTCAAAGGCAAGCCTCTGCTCAGAGGGCACCTGGGACTTACTGTTGGATGCTCGCATCTGGCGCCGGCGCCCCACCCGATCCAGGCCAATGGGGGTGCTCTGGGAAAACGTGAACGGACGGAAGCGGGCCGAAACAGCTCTGTACGGTGGCACCTGGTGAGCTGGCACCGGAGGCCTGGTGGCAGGCTGCAAGAGGAAATCAAAGAGCTGTGAGGAGATGCCAGGAAGTCACAGCTCCTGCAAGATGATCACACACAGCTGCGAGGCGCTCAGAGTTCTCGTCTCAAAGCCACACACAGCTGTGAGATGGTCCCTCCAAATCATGTAAGGCTCGGGCTGCACCCAGGCTCAACACAATTAGCTACTCTCAACATCACAAAAATATCATTAGCAACCAACCCACTGGCTCTTACCTCATAGCATCACTTTTGTCATATTTGTCAACTATATGCGAGGAGGTCACACCAGACGAAAGCAGAAAGTCTCAGTGGAGAAGTAACTGCAGGAAGTGGTGGAGCTCTCACACAGATAAAGTGCCGGAGGAGGAGGAGTGGGAGGAGGAGGATGCCTGTCAGGCAGCAACCTCCAAAGGCTGAGCGTGAAGCCTCCGACCAGCTGGGGCAACCGGGCTGCGGGCCTGCATGCTTCTCCTGCCGGCCCCGCGCCCCGAGACTGGCATGCACAGGAACTCCATAAACGTCTATGGACCCAAAGCCTTGTTTAGCTAAGCCACCATGACAATCGAGCTTCATTTAAAGAAGAGTTGTTTCCTCAAATGTATTCCTGGTCTCTCTAGAGCTGTCTATTTGCCACTGGGGTTTTTCATGTTAACCACCCCTACAACTGCATGTCAAAGGCCAAGTGTCTTCCTACTCACCTTACATTTTTTTCATCTTTCTACCCAGCTCCCTAAATTAGGTTATGTTGCAGAAAATGATTTTACTATAAACTTATTTGATTCTCTGATGTAGCACAATTCATTTAAGTGCTTAGAATTTCTTCCTATGCTGTGTTTTGAGTAAAACAGATGAGCATTTGATTTAGCTCAGAGAAGCATCTAAAGCAACCAAAAGCTCTTAAAGATTTCACAAGTCTTCAAAGTTAATTTGTTTTCACATTAAGAATTTAATCCAACCCGATTTGGTAAAGGAGGAGTTTCTGAGTGCTTGCTATAAACAAGGTGGAATACTGGGGCTTGCAGGGAGTCTGTGAACACACAATCCAATATTAAGACTAATAAAGAACTTCCCTTTTCAGAGAATTTTATGGGCTATTTATTGCACAAGCTGGCAGGTTTTTAATACAAGAGTGGGTACTTCCTCATATACTGTTCTGTGTGAATTCTTAATCAGTCTGGGTATCTGTCTCCTCAAATAAGTATAAATTCCTCCCCCAAAAGGGCCTCTAAAAGTTTTGTGTCCTCAAGATGTTCACTGGATACCTGAGTGACATGTTAATTCCTAAAACATGTTAAGGAAGCAAGAGTAAGATTTTAATCTGTTGTCAAACCAGTGGCAAAGTTGCAATTTGAAAGTAAAGATTACGAAAATGATTTTTTTTTTTAAATTACTATTGCCTTAAAAAAAATTGTAGGAAACCATGGTGGCATAGTAGTTAAGTGCTAATAACCAAAAGGCTGGCAGTTAGAATCCGCCAGGCACACCTTGGAAACTATGCGACAGTTCTACTCTGTCCCATAAGGTCACTATGAGTTGGAATCTACTGGATGGTGATGGGCTGGGTTAAAGAAAAATACATTTCTTCTTAGTTTCTTCTTCTGTTGCCAACTTATCAGGGAATGATACATTCCTTTTCAAGACTTCCTTCAGGAAACTCATGCTCTGCCCCCTTCCTCTTGTTAAAAACCTCAGGTTACTTAAAGATAAACAGCAAACTGATTTCTCATGTTCTTTTTGTAATGCCAGGAGAGAAAGAAGGTTAGTAAAAGCTAGTGGGTTAGCACCCATCCAAAGGCCAGGTGGTTAGTTTTAATCATGCATGTTTTCAAACAGTCAGGAAGCAAAAGCTGAGAGTTGACAGGAGCCTACCACAGGAAGACAGAGGGAAGAAAAAGCAGTGTCCTGTTGAGTGCACCACAGCAGAAGAAAACGCCGGCACCCTCAAAGATTTCTGCCGGCTTTGGTGGAACTGTCCCAGGTCTTACTTGAGTCAGAAGAGTCTCCATCTCCTCTGCCGGGCTGTTCCCATAGAAGCTGACGCCACCTATCACGGAAACGGGCCTTCTTCTCCGGCCCCCTTTAGGGCAGCCCACAGGAGCAGCATCAGTGGGTACCACGCCCGGCTGGTGTTCACCATCCACAGAGTTCATTTCCTGGGCGTCTACAGCAACAGAGTCCTCAGGGATGGACAGACTTCGGCCCGCCGACTGGCCATAGTCAGAAAGGGGTCTGGGTCTGGACCTTTTCCCAGAGCCCCATCTCCTCCTGGGGATCCGCTGCGCCTCCGCCCGTTCTTCCTCCTGGGCTGAGGCTCTCCGCCAGTGCTCGTCAGTAACCACCTTTTCAAACGTGAACAAGTTAGGTGAGCTCACACATCCGGGAGGCTATTAACCAAGCCCACACTGGGTATCCCTCCCACCCTCTCCACCCCTCCTCAAGGCATTCCTGGTTTACTATCCTATTTTTTTTTTAAAAAAAGCTATTTGTGTAATAGAAGGTAAAGACAATTAAAACATGGGTTAAAATAAGCAAATCTAATCTCCATTTGACAGGAATTAGAAACCAGGATTTAAACTCCTGCTTGCTGGCCAAGGAAGAGCTACAGTGAGAGACATCAAGGAAACAGAGCACCAGGGTTAATTAAGTGAGCAGTGGCCAGAACAGTAGCCTCGGGAAGGCAAGACCAACCGCCCGGAGAAGACAGGGATAGCTTATGCTATCTACACTGCTCCTCTCAGGCCATCTGCCCTCAATAATGTGAGCTACTCACAAAGAGAAAATTCTTTAAGATGCTAAATTCAGTGCTGTTTTAGGACCCAGCACACAGTGATCACCTTGCTGAGACTGCGGGCTCTGGGGAATGGGGTGATGGGTGGGGGTCAGAGAACAAGGTCAGACGAGCTGTGTGATCTTGGACAAGCCACAACGAGCTTTCTGGACTGCAGGTTCCAGACTAAACACTGGGGCTTTTCAGTAACAGGTAATGCCACAGGTCTCATGAGTCAAGGATTCTGAGCTGGTAACCTTCTAATTTTTCAATTCACCTTCTCACAGACAACATGGTGTACTGCGGGGACGGTAACAGGCTCTGCGGCCGGCTCTGCCAAATCTGGCTCTGCCACTTGCTAGATTTGTAAAGTCTTGCAAGTTACTTCACTCTGAGAATCTGCTTCTGAGTTAATTCGTGGTGGTTAACAGGTCCCTGGGAGGATGACATGAGACAAGGGTGAGCCAGCCCTTATCACCTGTCATTAATGATCACTCATAAAAAGCAGTGCCACTGAAGAACCACAATCAGGAATAAACCTCTCTGTAGCTCAGCAGACAAGGCAGGGCTGCTGCAGAAATGAAGCAGGGACAGGGCAGGGGTGGAGGGGAGGAATCTGCACCCGCCATCCACAGCACACTAGCCAGTCAGCATACCAGGCAACTTTAGTTCTTCCATTTCTATCAGTGGTTTTTAAAACCAAGACAAAAAGTTGTCAGGGTGAGGGCACAGGGAGAAAAAGTTGTTCTCGCATAAACCAAAACCAAACCCAGTGCCTTCAAGTCATAAATAAAAGCAAACTGCAATCTTGAGTACTCATATACAACAAAAACCAAACCCACTGCTGTTGGGTCCATTCTGTGTCATAGCAGCCCTATACATCAGAGGGGAACTGCCCCAAAGGGTTTCCAAAGAGCACCTGGCAGGTCTGAACTGGGGACCCCCTGGTTAGTGGATGTAGCACTCAGCTGCTACACCACCAGGGTTTCCAAGGACTTAGGCGGTCCCATTCAACACATAAAAGGAGAAAGCACTCCCTCTAAAAGGTTCAGGGAGTGTCTGGGTGGCGCACAAGGTTAACTTGCTCAGTTGCTAACTGAAAGGCTGGAGGTTTGAGTCCACCCAGAGGAGCCTCAGGAGAAAGGCCTGGCAATCTATGTCTGGAAGTAATCAAATCACAGACATTGAGAAGTCAGAGTATACGAGCAGAGCACAGGGGCAGAGGCACCAGGTAGGCAGAGAAGCAGGCACAGGGGACTCCACAAGCTGAAAAATGGGCTCCTAGGCCAGCCCGGTCCCCCCACCAGGCAGCCCTGGCTCACCCTCCAGGACTAAAGGGCCTGGGCATGGCAGTGGCCCAAGAAGCCCCAGTCTTATCATGTAACATCAACAGAGACTTGAAACAGCAGGTCTCCTAATTTCCAGTCAGGTATACCCAGAGATTCACAAGCTCACATCTCATCAAAAACATGATGAAGTGCCAAGGATGCAAATATTACAGAAATCCTAATGCAACCCCTTTGTCTTCTGAATTAGGAAAACGCAGACCTAGTGAAGTTCAGCGACTTAAGCACCACGCCACCAGAGGCACAGTCCCATTACAATACACAGAAGGAGAAAGCACCACCTCCAGAAGGTACAAGGAGTCCCCAGGCATTGCAAAAGGCTAGCAAGCTTGGCTGTTCCCTGAAAGACTGCAGATTTGAATCCACCCAGAGCTGCCTTGAAAGAAAGAAACTTCAGGAAAATCAGCACTGAAAACTCTATAGAGCACAGTTCCCCTCTGACACACCTGGGGTTGCCATGATTCAGAACTGACTTCACGGCAGCTTTTTTTTTTTTGGTGAAAATAAAGAAGCACACATCAATCAACCACCCTCTTCAATAATGCCAACAGCCTACCTCAGAATGTGCTACGGGCAATGGCTGGCCACACACGCACTGAAGGAACAGGCAGGTGACCGTGTCCATGTTTCCTCAAGACTTGTTTCTGCCTTTAAAACAGTACAAGCAGGCTGGGAAATACAATCACGCCGGGTTCTCGCACAATCAGGCAGCCTAAGCTTCAGATAAGTTCAGGGCTCTGCATGCTTGAATAACCAACCCTCGCCCAAGTCATAAACTCTTGTAAACAGACTTTCAGTAGACTCCCTGCCCTGTTAACTCTTGCTTGTCAGTATTAAAGAAATTCCCTAATTGGTAATCTTCCTTCTTACACAAGACTTCTTTCTTCACAAAAGCAGAAGTCAAGGTAGATCTTTCACCTCCAGTTAGGCACTTCGAAAACTTTTTTTTTAAAACCACAGTGAAAGAAAATGTATTAATGAGGGGGAAAAAGGCATACTCATTCAAAACATTACTCAAGTATCTAAGTATATATGGCCAAACCTCATGGTAATTCAGTAGAAAACATTACAGGCAAGGAAATTAAAGACATTTTAGGGAGATCAGGGGAAAAAGACAGACTTCACTCCAAAAGGAGTGAAGCATTCTAAAGGTATTCTGAAGATAAGTACTAATAGAATAAGGAAACATCCCAGATTTTTCCCAAGAAACCAGAACCCTGCACATCACAGAAAATTCAGGCAGAGGGAAAGAGGTGGAGGCAAGAAGGGAAACATGTTGGTAACCAGTGATGCAGAATACTGGGGAGAAATGAACACTGGATTCTAGAATGCTGACTGTATGCCCAGACCTGTCCCAGGCACAGGGGTTACCTAAGTCAACCCCTCTATGAGCAAGCACTATTACCATATTTACACTGAGGTGAAAACAAATATAGCTCCTCGCTCAAATTAATGTGGCAAGAAAAGGGAGGAGCCCATTTCACAAGCTGGTCTGATTTTCAAAATCTGAGTCCTCTCAGTCTGCAGTACTGCATCCTTGGTGTCCACTTCTACAGGAGACTTCCAGTACCAGGTGCTGCCGAGTCAGTTCCAACTCATGGGTCCCCATGTGTGTCAGAGCAGAACTGTGCTCCCCAGGGTTTTCAGGGTCTGTCTTCAGAAGCAGATTGACACTTTTCATCCAAGCTGCCTCTGGGTGGATTGGAGTCACCACACCTTTGGCTAGCAGCACAGACAGTGAATCGTGTTTGCAACATCCAGAACCCCACAGCTGAATAAGGAGTTTAGACTTGGCAGATCCCTTAGAAGTACAACTGCTTGGAGTTGGGGAGGCAGAATGGAGTGTGGGAGGAGGACGGCAAATGACAGTTTTCAGACCCTTGGAAGCTTTATGAGGCACTAGACTCTCTTGGAAAATTTGGGGGCACCTATAAACCGCTTCTCAGAATCATAGTGTTAAATATAAAAAATGAGAAACAGTCATAAATAAAACCATTAACAGTAAAGCCTACAAAAGCTGGAACCTGTGTTAGGCAGAAACCTGTCAAAGAAGGAAAGCTCTGATATTTTTTACTAACAGAGAGCACCAGCAAAGTGGTAAAACTGCACCCTGCCAAAAGCAGACAATTTTGGAGACCTGGAAAAAGAAGGCAACCCCATCAAGTTCTGACTCACAGGTTTCACCATATTTTGAAATACACTTGTCAAAATGCTAATACACTGTGATGTAGTAATAGATGTGATTCTTTACTAGCACACAGATTAACACCACTAGTGACAGGTTGAACAACCAGCATTCCTTTGAAGTTCTGATAAGTATAAGTCATATTTCAAGGTATCGGCAAAAATTATACTGTGATTTCTATTGGTGACAATATTGCCACTAAAATTGCTATGGTTTAGTGCCTACATTTCACAATTGAAAGACATGCTAAATTTTAGCCAGCAGATAGGAAAGACAAAAACAAAAACTTCCCACTCCATGATTTCTGTCAGTGAAACTGTTGGATAAACCTCTGCAGATATTAGGTTAGAACCTCAGTTAGACCGTATCACCAAAGAGTTCCTCACGCAGGCGGAGGCAGGGCCAACGTGGCTCTGTAGACAGAAGCACCACACCGTCCCTCCACAGCAAAGACCTAAAAAACTAGGCAAGACAGAGACAAGCGTCAGTCCTGGAACCGTAAACATCAAATGAAGACCTAATGAACTCAACCAAACCCCAAAGGGAGTTAAGAGATGACAGAGAACAAGGAGAGCTGTGGAGTGGGGGTCCCCTTCTAGTTGATGTGGCACAGACTCACCATCTAGGACCTTAGCCATCCGAACAGTGGACAGGGAGTACGGGAAGGCAACTTCACATATCTTCCAACGGGAGGCAGAGCACCCACTCCACACATCACACCCTCTCTCCTTTCTTCTGCTTTTCTTCACTGCCCACCTAAGAAACCACCGGACCCTGCCCTGCATTACCTCCTGGCCCCACCAGTTCAGCCCCAGCACCAAGGAAAACAAATCATCTCTGCCCCTCACCCTCTGCTGGACGTGCCTGCTGCACCAGAGCTGAGCAATCAGCTCCACCAACCTGGACCAGGTGGTGAGAAGTATCATGACCACAGATGAACAAGCAACAAGGCATGCCCAGCCTGCATGCCCAAACACAACCAAATAAAACAAACTAAAAAAAAAAAAGATGAAACAAATCTATAATCAGTGAACAAAGAAAATAACCACTGAGTATCCCTAAGATAGTAAAAACCAAATCCTCTGCCATTGAGTTGATTCCAACTCAGTGACCCTAGAGGTCAGAGTAGAATTGCCCCACAGAATTTGCAAAGAGTGCCTGGCAAATCTGAACTTCTGACCTTTCAGTAAGCAGACACAGCATTTAACCATTATGGCCACCAGTGTTTCCCAAAGACAGTAGACAACATAAAAACATTTTTTTAAACAAAAAAGCAGGACAGAATGGTTCCAGAAAGTGACCAAAGTAAAATACCAGATGACCCTTGAAGTAGAAGATAAAACACTGGAACTACCTGATAGGGAATTCAAAACTCTAACATTCAGGGCTCTCTAAAAGACAAAGGAAAATGCAGATACAAATAAGGAAAAGATAAATAAAAGCAAGGAAAACATTGATAAAATCAGAACAAATGCAGACAAAACAATGGAAGAATTCAGAAATTTAATACAGGAACCAAATGTCAAAATAAATTTGCAGCTAGAAATCATACAGAAACAGTAATCAGAAGTCCAAGAGATAAACAACAATATTTCAGAAATAGGCAACGCAATAGAAGGCTTTAGGGAAAATCTTAAAATAATGCTGACAGGGCCAGCAAAACTGAAGGATACTACTTTGTCTGAGGAAAAATCAGAGAAAGAAGTGAAGTAAAATGAAGAAACTCTTAGACCAAAGTGAGATACAATGAAGAGCAAAAAATGTGGGAGTGACTGCAGTTGCCCAGCAGGTGAAGAAAACAGAAAACACAGAAAGGATCACTGAACTTTCGCTGACAGAAAACTTCTCTAACATTATGAAAGATGAACAGCAGACCATTCAAGAAGCTCAAGGAATCCCATGTAGGATAGACCTCTAAAAGAAAATCACCAAGGCATATCACTAAAACCAAAGACTATGAAAGAATCCAGAGAGCTGCTTAAGAAAATAATGAAATCACAAACAAAGTGGAAATCATAAGACTAAGTTCTGATTACTCAGCAGAAACCACGTAGACAAGAACACAAAGAAATAACATATATAAAAGCTTGGGGTGGTGGGGGGAGGGGATCTACCAACCAAGAATACATTCTGCAAAATCCCAGCTCAAATATGATGGTAAAATTAGGGCATTTCTAGAGAAACAGAAATTAAGAGAATATGAAAGAAACCAACCAAATTTACAAGAATTATTAAAGGGAGTCCTTCAGTTAGAAAGTCAGAAACATTAGACCACAATCTCAATCCAGTATGCAAGACAGCATCTTCCAGACACTGACTTAGATAATGAACTCTCAAGTACAAAATGAAACTAACAAATTTACAACAAGAAAGCAGAGTTGGCCATCTGTCAATGATAATAACATCAGAACAATAAAACAGGGACTAAACAGCATAGCTACAGAATTCTCAAACGGAAAAGAAATCAAGTCAGTATCAACTAAAAAAGATTGGCATAAACTTAGGAAGACAGAGTTAAATTTTAGGGTAACCACAAAGAAAGTTAACAAACCTACTCATGAAAACAAAGAAGAAAAAGAGTCCCAGTAAATACAAAATCTATCTAAAAATAACAGAAACAGAAACAAAAAAATCTAACAAAAGGAATTCAGCACAAGAGAGTGAGAGGAATAAAGAAAATATCAGCACCAAAAAATAAAAAAGCGCTAAAAAATGACAGCAATAAACTCACACTTCTTAGTAATCACACTGAATGTAAATGGCTTAAATGCACCCATAGAGAAACAGAGAGTGATGAATGATGAAAAAACAGGACCTACCAAGATACTGTCTACAAGAGCACATCTTAGGAACACAGACATAAATATATTAAAAATCTTCTCTCATGACAAAACCATTATCACAGATCAAACTGTGTCCCTCGAAAATATGTGTATCAGTTAGAATAGGCTGTGACTCCCAGTATTGTATCAATGTCTAACATTCTGTCATTTTATAGGATTTTTCTATGTGTTATAAATTCTACCCCTATGATGTTATTGAGGTGTGATGGCTGGCAGTTATGTTAATGAGGCAGGAACTCAAACTATACGATGTGTGGTGTCTTGAGCCAATCTCTTTGAGACATAAAAGACATAAGGAAGCAGAGTGACAGGGGCAACTTCATACCACCAAGAAAGCAGCACCAAGAGCAGAGAGCATCCTTTGGACGCAGCATTGCTATGTGGAGGAGCTCCTAGACCAAGGGAAGATGGATGATATGGATCTTCCTGCAGAACAAACAGAGAAAGCCTTCCCCTGGACTTAAAGGCCTGAATTTGGACTTCCAGCATACCAGACTGTGATAGAACAAACTTCTGTTTGTTAAAGCCATACACTTGGTATTTCTGCCACAGCAGCACTAAATAATAAAGACAGTCACCAAAGCAGAAATTGGTAATAAGAAGAGCAAGGAAAAAAAATGAAACATGTGGAAGCTAAATAATATCCAGCTTTAAAAAAAAAAAAAAAAAAAACAGGAAGTAATAGAGAAAATAAAATATTGAATAAAAGAATTCCTAGAATCAAACAAGAATGAAAATGCAGCATACCAAAACCTCTGGGACACAGCAAAGGGGTCAACTCACAGCAATAGATGCATATGTCAAAAAAGAAGATGGGGGAAAAGTAAATCAAACATTAGCTACATAACTGAATAAACAGAGAGGAGTCAAAGAAGCCCACAGTCACTAAAAGAAAGGAAATAATAAAGATCACAGCAGAAATAAATAAGAGATTAGACAAATAGAATCAGCAAAAGCCATGGGTAGTTCTTTGAAAGAATCAACAAAATGGTCAAATCACTGGCCAAAGTGACAAAAGAAAAACAGGAGAGAACACAAACAACCTAAATAAGAAATGAAACAGGGACATCACAACAGATTAAACTCAAATAAAAAGAATCATAACAGAGTATTATGAAAAACTATACTCCTAACAAATTTGAAAACCCAGAGGAAAGAGACAAAGTTTTGGAAATACACTACCTACCTAAACTAACACAAACTGAAGCAAAAAATCTGAACAGGCCCATTAACAAGACAGTAGACTGAAAAGTTAATTTAAAAAAAGAAAAAAAAGCCTTGGCCCAGATGGCTTCACTGGAGAATTATACCAAACATTCAGAGAACAGCTCACACTAGTACTACTCACACCTCAGAACATAGGAAAGGAAGCAATACTTCTGAATTCAGTCTATAAAGCCAGGGAAAAGCACGAAAACCAGGAAAGGATACTACAAAAAGAGAAAATTACAGACCAATATCTCTTATGGATATAGGTGAAAAATCCTCAACAAAATCCTGGCAAGAGAATTCAGCATTATATATAAAAAAATAATATACGACCAAGTGGGATTCATACCAGGTATACAACAGTGGTTCAACATTAGAATATCAATCAACATAATTCACCACATAACTAAAACAGGGTCACCTCAACTGACAAACAAAAGGCATTTGACAAACTTCAAAGCCCATTCCTAAAGAAAAATTCTCAGTAAAACAAGCATAGAAGGGAAAATCCTCAACATAATATAAGACATCTATACAAAACCAATAGTCAAAATCACTCAATGCAAGGATGCTAAAAGCATTCCCCTTGAGAACAGGAACAACATAAGAATGCCCTTTACCACCTTTTACATCATTTTGCAAATCCTAGCTAGTGCCATAGGTAAGAAAAAGAAATAAAGGGCAATCCAAACTGGTAACAAAGAAGTAAAACTGTCTCCTTTGAGGACAACATGATACAAATACACAGAGAACCCAAAAGACTACAGGAAAACTACCGGAACTAATAGAAAGATTCACCAGAACAGAAGGATACAAGATAATAAACATATAAAAATCAGCTGGATTCCTATACACCAACAAAAAAAAAACAATGACAATGAAACGAGGAAAGCAATACAACTTACAACATCCCTTAAAAAATAAAATACTTAGAAATAAATCTAACCAGGGATGTAAAATACCTATGCAAAGAATTCTATAAAGAACTATGGAAAGAAATCAAATGAGACCAATGTAAATGAAAAAAACATACCATGTTCTTGGATTGGTAGACTCAACACTGTGCAAATGTCAACTCTACCCAAAGCAATCTACAAACACAATGCAATCCTGACCCAAATACCAACAGCATTCTGTAACAAGATGGAAAAACTAATCATTAACTTTATATGGTAAGGGAAGAGGCCCTGGAGACGCAGAGCACTACTGAAGAAGAATATAGGAAGACTCACACTATCTGACCTCTGTACCTGCTATATAAAGCTATGGTAGGCAAAACAACCTGGTGCTCGTACAATAGCAGGCACACTGACTTACGGAACAGAGTCGAAAACCCACATGTAAGTCCATCCACCTACAGTCATTTGATTTTCAACAAGAGCCCAAAGTCCATCAAATGGGGAAAAGACAGTCTTTCGACAGATGGTGCTGGCAAAACTGGATGTCCTGCTGCAAAACAACAAAACAGAACACGTATCTCACATCATACACAAAAACTAACTCAAAATGAATCAAAGAACTAAATATAAAACCAAAAACAATAAAGATCATAGAAGACAAAAACAAGATCAATGCTAGAGGCCCTAATTTAAAACAAAAAAAAAACACTGCCATAATACACAGCATAAATAGGACACAAACCATAAGCAACAATACAGAAACATCAGAAGATAAGCTAGATAACTGAATCTTCTGAAAACTAAACACTTATTCTCATCAAAAGACTTCACCAGAAAGTAAAAGCAGAAGCTACAGACTGGAGAAAAATTTTTGGCTACCACAAAAGTCCAACCTCTAAAATCTATAGGAAAATTCAACAGTTTTTCAATAAGAAAACAAATAATTCAATGGGTAACAGATATGAACAGACACTTCACCAAAGAACACATTCAGGCAGTTGACAGACACATGAGGAAATGCTTGAGATCACTAGGCATCACAAACATGCAAATCAAAGCGACAATAATATACCATCTCACCCCGACATTATTGGCACCAATCAAAGAATAAGTAAACAATGGAGAGGCTCAGGGGAGACTGGCACTTCTATGCACTGCTTATGGTACAACCTTAAAACGGTACTTCCTTAAAACGCTAGAAATAGAAATATAAAATCCAGTAATTCCTACTCCTAGGAACATATCCTAGAGAAACAAGAGCTGTCCCTTAAGTAGACATATGCACACTCATGTTCACTAGCATTGCTCACAACAGTAAAAAGATGGGAACAGCTTAAGTGCCCATCAACAGATGAATGGATAAACTATGATGTAAACGATGGAACACTACACAACTAAGTACAATGACAAATCTGAGACATCTCATGATACAGACAAAGCAAGAGGGCATTATGCTGAAGGAAGTCAGCCAACCACAAAGGGAGTAACACTGTATGAAACTACAATTATAACAACTCAGAAAAAGGCTTACACACAAAGGCAACAGTCTTTGATTTTTACAAGTGATAGGGAGGTGGATGGAGGGAAAGACATTAACTAGACAATAGATAAGTGGTAACTTGATTGAGGGGTAAGACAGTACACAATACTGGGGAAGCCAGCACAGCGTGACTGGTCCAAGATCGTGGAAGCTGCATAGACACATCCTAACTCCCTGAGAGACCGAGATACTAGGCTGATGATCAGGGTCTCAAGGGACATGTAGCTTAATTGGCATCATATGATTTATAAAGAAAATGTGCTATATCCTACTTTGATGAGTGGCATCTGGGGTCTTCAAAGCTTGTGAGCAGCTATCTCAGATACTCCACCAGTTCCACCCTCTCCACAGCAAGGGAGGATGAAGAAAACCACAGACACAAGGGAACTATGTGTCTAAAGAACTAATGGACCACAACTAGCACAGCCTCTACCAGACTGAGTCCAGCACAACTAGATGGCGCCCGGCTACCACCACCAACTGCTCCAAAAGGGATCACAATTCAGGGTCCTAGACAGAGCTGGAAAAAATTTTAAAACAAAATTCTAAGTCATGCACACACACAAAAAGACCAGACTTACTGGTCTGACAGAGACAGAAGAGAAACTAAGAACATGCCCACTTTCGACTCAATTCTGAAGTCACTCCTGAGGTTCCTCCTTTGGTCAAAGATTAGACAGATCCATAAAACAAAGCAAGACTAAATGGACACACCAACCCAAGGACAAGGATGAGAAGGCAAGAAGGGACAGGAAAGTCTGTAGTGAGGAACCCAAAGTCGAGACTGGGAGGGAGGTGGCATGTCACGGCGTTGGCAACCAATGTCACAAAACAACATGTGCACTATTTACTGAGAAACTAATTTCCTCTGTAAATCTTCATCTTAAACATAATAAAAAAAAAATTTTTTAAGGTTTTTAAAAAGTTGCCTATGTGCCAGTCCATATATTGGAATTACAGAAAAATGAAATTTTAGGCCTCAAAGCCTCTACAATCAAAATAGTAGCATGCATCTCACTATTTACAATTACACACTATAACCTAATTTTCCTTAAGTGGCAGTTAACATATCATTAAGTGCAGTGGTACTGACTCATTTTCTCAGGACAGGAGTTGGATGATAGAGTGTGTGCAATGGTGTCAAGCTGTGTCTCAGCAGTCTGAGGAGGGGAGGGGAACTTACAAACTCTCAGATCAATTACCATACTTGAGAATAAGAAACTACTTAGAAAGAGAAAATTCTACTTGAGTACTCATGACATTTTTCTTTTCTTCTCTCCCCTCTTCACATCTTTACCATCAGAAAGACAAAGTCTTACATTTGCCTAGAAATCTTATATTTGCCAGGCTTAGCTTTAACATCTACCTAACATTGACTTTTCAAATAATGAAGAAGAGATCATATCTACTTTATAGGTGAGAAACCTGTCAGATGCTAAAGCAAAGATGAGAAGATCAGGGGGCGGGAAGCTGGATTATTGAAGATGGAACAAACAGAAGGTTGGCAAAGAGACAGTTGGCACACTGTGATAAATGTAACTAATGTCACTGAACAATTCATACAGTAATTGTCACATGAGGACTTAAATCTCTGTAAATGTGCATAAAAAATACAATTATCATCTAAGGGGGGGGGGAAAGAAAGAAACCAGCGATGGAGAGGGCAGTGGAATTACCTAAAGACTGAACAAAAACAGCTAGTTGAGGCACCACAACTTCATCTCTGCAAGGCAAGCACTAGACACGACCCCTCTGTTTGGAGGTACAGACAAGAAAAAGCCATGTGGTTTCACAGACGATGGTAAGAACGGTTACCAGCAGCCTCCAGAAACACCAGAGCACATGGTGCCACGCCCCTGAGCTACCACTCTTCCCTGCTCACTTGCTTTCCGTCCCGCCTTCTTTCCTCTCGTCTCTGTGCTCTCTCTGGTCTGCACCCATTGGGGGCGAACCAGTCACCAACGCGCATGCGCACATCTTTCTCCTTCCACTCCGTCTTCCTGTCACACCCCATTTCCTTGTCTCCATCTCCTTCTGACCTTCACTTTTTTCTCTGTCTGTCCCCTTCTCTCCACCTAGTGCCTTGCCACCTTTTTCTTCACTGATCATACAAGGAATGGAAATAGAGTCAGTTTGCTATTTTGAATTGTAATTGGTTTCTTAGCCTTTATTTTTAGAAACAAGTAGGTGGTACAATCTTTGTCTCTAAAGCTGATTTTTGCTTTTATAGCCCGAACGGGGGCATCTTGGTGGCACACTAGTTAAGGGTTGGGCTGTCAACCAAAAGGTCAGCAGTTTGAACCCACCAGCCACTCTACAGGAGAAAAGATGTGCCAGTCACCTTCCATAAAGAGCACAGCCTTGGAAATCCTATGGGGAGGTTCTCCTCTGTCCTATACGGCTGCTTTGAGTTGGAATCAATTCGATGACCTACAACAACAAGAAGAAGCCCTAAAGGGGTTAAGGAAAAAAAAAAACAAGTCATGCAAGTATCTAGCGCTATAAATCAGAAATGGACCTACAACCTAGGTTTTCCGATTCCTCATCCTCCTCTTCCTCCTCATTTCCTGTATCTTTTCCTAAATCATTTGGGTTTGCTAACGACAAACCTTAGGGGAGGCCCTATTTTAAGAGAGAAATTGCCCAAGTAGGGAGGAGAGGAGATGGGGGCCTCTGACAACATCGCCTGCCACTGACTAAGTGGAAAAAAGAAATAAATAAATAACTGTTGCCAAGTGGATTCTGACTCATGGGCGCCCCCAAGTGACACTGAGTGGAACTGAACTCCACATGGCTTGCTTGGCTATGATCTTTAGGGCAGTAAATCCATTGCAAGGATTTCTTCCATGGCGACACTGCATACATTCAAATCACTAACCTCTAGGTTAGAAGTTGAGTGCAAACTGTCTGCACCACCCAGGGACCTTAACTGTGTGAAGTCCACCGGAGCAGTTAGATCATTTGTTAAATTTTTTTTTAATGATTTGTGCTTCTTGCTACCACGAAGTAAAATGGGAGTAAAGGGGAAGATACTTTGGTTATCTTTGTACATGTAAAATCGATGATAAGATGTACTAAAAATATGGCTGGTGTTTTGACAAGGCCTATGGCCTTGTAGCCTGTTTTATAGGCTGCTTTGGGAATTAGCTGAAAACGCAAATACTGAAGCCAAAGCAGAACACTCAATTTCATACAATTTGCCTAGCTCCATGAATATAAACTGTTAAACTTTTAAGCACTAATAAAGACCTAGAACTCATAGACTCAGTATAAAACCAAAACCCCAGTGTTGTCAAGTCACTTTCAACTCACAGCAACCCTACAGAACAGAGCAGAACTGCCCTACAGGTTCCAAGATGTGCCTGATACGTCTCAATTGCCAACCTTCTGGTTAGCAACTCTAGCATTTAACCACTATGCCACCAGGGTTTTTCAACAGCTGAGTTCATTTCCACTTTGTTCACAATAAAGGAATGAACTCCACATAACATAACAATGTATGCTGACTCCCTTTGACCTTGTCTGGCTCCCATCATCCATGTGCCTTAAACTGTTACAAAGATGTTCTCCAGCAAAGATCATACCAATACTGACCCCAAGAACCTGAAAATCTTTGGCTTATGAGTTTTCTTCCCCTAGCCTTCTTAACATGTACCAGTTTGTTGTACTGTAGTGCCTTGTATATTGCTGTGATGCTGAAAGCTAAGCTACCGGTATTTCAAACACCATCAGGGTCACCCACAGTGGAGAGGTCTCAGAGGAGCTTCCAAACTAACACAGACTAGGAAGAAAGGCCTGGTGATCTACTTCTGAAAAAACTAGCCAGTGAAAACCTTATGGATCCCAACAGAGTATGGTTTAATATAGTACTGGCAGGAGAACCCTCTAGGTTGAAAGGCACTCAAAAGCCACGGTGCCCACCATGGGCTAAATCAAACGTGCTGGTGATGAGGATTGGGCAGGACCAGGCTGTGTGTCCTTCTACTGCACAAGGATCACCATCAGCCAGAGGTGACTCAGGGCAGCTGACAACAGCAACAAGCCTTCTTAATAACTGTTGGCAAGAATTCGGTTTCTTGGGTCTAAACTGTAAAACTCAGACAATCCATTCAACCATCTCAAGTGTGGTTAAATTTCAAAGCTGACAACAGCACAGTGCTGAGGTGACACCCAGGTAAAGAAAATATCACAACGGTAGGCTGCAGTTTTCTGCTTAGACTCACTATGAATAAAAAGACAGTTCAAGATGTATATGATGACTACATGCTAAAATGTATTTATTTCTGAAATACATGCTGAAGAATATGGAGGTTTATGCAAAATTTGTTTTCCTAATTTTTTTTTTTAAAAAAGCATGCTTTTGTAAAAACTACACTTACTTTCCTCTTTTGAAATTAAGCTAACTGAGGCATACTCGACCCTGGTGTGTAGTAGTTAAGTGCTACATCGGCTAACCAAAAGGCTGGCAGTTTAAATCCAGCAGGTGCCCCTTGGAAACGCTACGGGGCAGCTCTACTCTGTCCTGCAGGGCAGCTATTGGTCAGAACCAATTCAGCGGCAACAGGCACGGGGTTCATTTTTCAACACTTGTTTTAATTTTTATTGCAGAGAGACGGCAAAAAGCACAACAAGGAAAGAAAAAAGGAGCATAAAAAGCAGGGGAAGGCTTGGGTTTACTTCCTAGTGGCAAAAGACTGAGAAGGGTGCCTGTATTCTCAACCCAACAGGCGTCTCAAGTCACTGCTAACAGTATGCAAACATTCATACCAACAAAGCCAATGGCCTTCTAGAACTAAGAAAATCAAGGGTTCCCACATTAGAAGCCAGAATAACTTTTCAGGAACTGTATTTCCTATCTCACATACTTTGGACAGGTTATTAGGAAGAACCAGTCCTAGAGAAAGATAACACACTTGGTCTATGGATCCCTGAGAAAAAGGACCGTTTTGGAGTTTTCTTTCTTCTTTTTTTTTTTCCTTAAGTCTTTCTTTTCCCTGATCTGGAATATAAAAATTCAGTTGCTGTTCTTTTCACCCTCTATTCCTTACAAGAGCTACATACACCCAATCACTGTCTCAGACCCCACAGGTGCTCAGCCAATTTTGTCTGAATGAATGTACAGAATGAATTACAGAATCAATGTACAGACATCACGTAATGTTTTTAGCCAACTCTCATGCATTTTTTTTTTAATTAATGTGAAGCCAAACTAATTGTTTAAGGAATTTTACAGTGTTCCTCAAGACTATTAAGACAGTGACAAGGCAAAACAAAGTTCTGGAAAACACTGATCTTAATTCACTCATACCATAATGAGTCAGATCAATCTAGAATGGAAAATTCATCTTTATTACCCTGATACAAAGTCAGACAAACTACACACCAACATATGAATATGAATATAGCTACAAAGATCTTTAATGCTAGTGCAAACAAAATCCAACAACATAAGAATTTTTTGGGTTACATACCAAAACAAAATGGAATTTACCCTGGAATGTAAGAGTTGTTCAGTCTGAGAGGAAAATCAAAGTAATACATCACATCAATAGAACATAGGAAAAGAATCCCATAATCATCTCAACTGACATGGAAAAAGCATTTGCAAGAATCCAACATTCTTTCATGATAAAAACACTCAACAAACTAGAAATAGAAAATTCATCAGTGTAATACAGGGCATTTATGAAACATCCACAGCTAATAGGATACTCAGAAACCCTGGTGGCTGCTACTCAAATGGTCAGCAGTTCAAATCTGCCGGGTGCTCCTTGGAAACTCTATGGGGCAGTTCTCTTCTGTCCTACAGGGTCACCTGTAGGTTGGAATCTGAGTTGGAATCTACTTGACAGCAGTAGGTAGGAGCATACTCAGCGAAGAAAGACAAAGAGCTTTCCCCTTAAGATCAGGAACATGACAAGGACAGCCATTCTTACTACAGCTATTCAGTACTGTTCTAGAAGTTCTATCCAGAGCAATTAGGAAAGAGAAAAAAAGGTATGCAAACCAAGAGGGATGAAATAAAATTATCTCTTTTCAACAGATGCCATGATCCTATGTATTAAAACAATCAAACAAACAAAAAATACTCAAGACCCATAAGAAAGCTACTCGAGCTAATAAATTAATTCAGCAAAGTGGTGGGGTTCAAAATCAACACACAAACTCCAGCTGAGTTTCCACGAACCAGGAACGAGAAACACAAAAAAGAAATCAAAGGAACAATCCCCTTTAAAACAGCATCCAAAAGACTACCTAGGAACCAGTTTAATCTGGGAGGTGAATGACCTGTGTAGTGAAAATTATACAATATTGTCGAAAGACGTTAGAGAAGACCAGGTATGTAAGAGGACATTCCATGGTTACAGAACGGAAGACTTAACATTATTAAGATAGCAATACTGTCCAAAAGTCATCTGTACATGACCAGTGTCTAGAATTAAACCTGTAAATGTATGGCCAATTAATTTTTGACAAGGACAGTCATGGACTGAATTGTATCCCCCAAAAAACGTGTACGACATTTGGCTGAGCCATGATTCCTGGTCGTGTGATTGCCCTCCATTCTGATTTTCCCATGCTGTAAATCCTAATCTCTACCTGTGGGTATCAGACTGGATTACGTTAAGGAGGATTAGGGTGGGACTGGTACATTCTTCGCAAGGTCACTTCCCTGCTCCAGTGTAAAGGGAGGTTCCCTGGTGATGGCCTGCATCTCCTGTTACCCTATCCTACAAGAGACAAAAGGAAACGAAAGCAAGCAGTTGGAGACATCATACCACCATGAAGCAGTCTGGGAGCAGAGCGAGTCCTCTGGACATGAGATTCCTGTTTGAGATGCTCTCAGACCAAATAAAGACTGACGCAACACATGGACCTTCCTCCAGAGCCTGCAGAGAGAGAGAAGTCTTCCCCTGGAGCTGACACCCTGAGCTCAGACTGGCAGCCCAGTGGGATGTTTACCAATAAACTTCTTTTTCTCAGGTATCCACCCACGGTGTCTCTGTTAGAGCACTGCCAGTGACTAAGGCAAGGCACTAAGTCCATCCCACCAGGAAAGAGTGGCTTCAATGAATGGTACTGGAAAAACTGGGTTTTCACACACAAATGGGTAAAGTAGGGCCCATACTTTATACCCATAGATTCAGAATATATCAGTGATCTAAATCATAGGAGTAATGCTTCACAACCAGTTTTTGACAATGAATTCTTAAATACGACGCCAAAAGCATGAACAATAAAATCAGAAAACAGATAAACTGGCTTCATCAGAATTAAAACTTTTAGACTTCAAAGGGTTTTATCCACAAAGTGGAAAGATAACCTACAGAACAGAGAAAATATTTGGGAATCATGTATTTGATAAGGGTTCAGTACACAGAATATATGAGTAAGTCATACAACTTAGAAACAAAAGACAACCCAATCAAAACAACGGGCACAGAACTTGAGCAGACCTTTCTCAGAAAAAGATATATAAAAAGGTTAATAAGTATATGAAAAGATATTTAGTGTCAGTTATTAAACTCATTGCTGTTAAATCAATACTAGCTCACTGCCAACTCTGCAGGACTGAGTCCGACTGTCCCCCTAGGGTTTCCGAGGCTGTATATGTCTATGGAAGCCAACTGTCGCTTCTCCTGTGGAGTAGCTGGTGGATTCAAATTGCCAATCTTTCAGTTAACAGCTGAGCCACTGTGCCAACAGAGATCCCTCATTAGTTACTACTTAAAAAAAAAGTCCTAAGAAACCCACTGCTGTACAGTCAATTCTAACAGCAAGCCTGCAAGACTGAGCAGAACTGCCCCAGGGTTACCAGGGAGAACCCAGTGAATGCCAACTGCGACCTTCCGGCTGGCAGCCTAGCACTTAACCTCTGCGCCACCAGGGATTCCCGCTGGTTACCAGGGAGATGCAAAGCAACACCACAATGACCCAAGATACCACTTCACCTCTGTTGAGACAGCTATTACTAGATTATTAGAAAAACAAATGTTAGCAAGGATGTGGAGACACTGGAATCCTCTTCCACTGTTGGCAGGATTATAATATGGTGCAGCTGCTGTGTAAAAAACACTATGGGGGTCCTTAAACGGTAAAACACAGATAATCACATGACACAGCAATTCCACTCAAAGGTATACAGACCCAGGAGAACTGAAAGCAGGGATTCAAAAAGATATGTTTACACCAATATTCACTGTAGCATTATTCACAATAGCCTAAGGGTGGAAACAACCCAGTTGTCCATTAACAGGTAAACAGATAAACAAAATGTGAAATGTCCACTCAGTGGAATATTATTCAGTCCTAAAGAGAAATGAAGTTCTGATACACAATATAACACAGATGAAAGTTGAAAACATTACGGTGGGTGAAATAAGTCAGACACAAAAGAACAAACATTATATGATCTCATATGAGAAACCCTAGTGACACAGTGGTTCAGCGCTATGGCTGCTAACGCACAGCTCACAGCAGTGTGAATCCACCAGGTGATCCTTGGAAACTATGAGGCAGGTCTGCTCTGCCCTATAGGGTCACTATGAGTTGGAATCGACTCTAAGGCAAAAGGTTATACGAAATACGTAGAATGGGCAAATACACAGAGTTCAAAGTTTAGCAGCAGTCACCAAGGGTGGGAAGGGAGAGTTACTGCTTAACGGTGTTGTGGTTTGAATTGTGTCCCCCCAAATGCACGTCAGCTTGGTTAAACCATGATTTCCTGGCATTGTGTGGCTGACTTCCCTTTTGTGATTGATACCATTTTCTTATGTGTTGCCAGGGAATCCCTGGTGACACTGGTTAAGTGGTATGTCTGGTAAACAAAAGGTCGGCAGTTCGAATTTGCCAGGGGCTCCTTGGAAACTTCTACAGAGCAGTTCCATTCTGTCCTGTAGAGTCACTGTGAGGTGGAATTGACTTAATGACACCTGCCGTCACTGACGCAAGATTAGAATGTGTAAGAGAGGATCAGGGTGGCATCTAACACCCCGGCTCAGCACACATCCCTGATCCAGTGAAAAGGAAGTGTCCCTGGGATGTGGCCTGCATCATCTTTTATCTTACATGAGGTAAAAGGGAGTGAAAGTGGGGACCTCGGGTCACTAAGACAGCACCCCAGAACAGAGAGCATCCTTTGGACTCCGGGTTCCTGTGCAGAGAAGCTCCCAGTCCAAGGGAGACTGATGGAAAGGACCTGCCTTCAGAGTGACAGTGACAAAAAACCTTCTCCTGGAGCAGGCACCCTGTCTTCGCACTTCTAACCCATCAGACTGTGAGAAAATCAATTTCTCTTGGTTGAAGCCACCTACTTGGCGGCATTTCTGTCACAAGAGCACTAGATAACTAACACAAGGAGTGCTCCGTTTCCATTACGTGTGCTGAAAAAACTGAAATGGATAGTGGTGAGTGATGTATAACACAGGGGTGGTAATTAATGTCACTGAATTATACACCTCAAAAGTACAATGCAAATATCTTGCTACATATTCACACGTTATATACCCATACAGGTATATATATATATATAAAAGCTATCACAATAAATAGATGCAAAGACTAAAGCTTAACAAACCTCCCTGTAATGTGATTATAACTGCATTTTATACATTAAATCTATGCCATGCTTCAATGGCATCACATATTACTAAACCTACACTGTGTAACTGTGAGGACAGGGTCTCATTTCTAGTACCTAGTTCAGCTGCTGTGTGAAATGCCTGGAAAATCACAACTAAGGGTTTAAAACCCTCTGCCTGTACCTTGATAAGGGAACAGGCTGCACTATGGAGAAGTCAGTGCTAAGCAGCATTCAAATCAGGGGCTCAGTCAACAAACCACCGGTCTCACAACAAACTAACCACTAGGTGGCAGCAGGAGCATAAAGTTAGAAAGGCGTTTGTCTTAAAAAAAAAAAAAAATCAAACGCCTTGTAATCCAGTGGATTTTGATCCACAACCACCCTAAATGCAGCAAAGACCAGAAATGCTTCATAGTTGACAAGGAGTGGCGGGTGGACTCAAACTGCTGACCTCCTGGTGTGCTGCCAGGCTCTCAATCACTTCATTACCAAGGCTCTGAGTTTTGTATTCTAAACCCCACTGCCGGTCAAGTTGATTCCGATTCATAGCGACCCTACAGGGCAAAGCAGAATTGCTCCCAGTTTGCGAGGAATCTCTGGTGGATGTATGCCACTATGTCAGTAAGGTTTCCGAGTTTTCTACATTAAGGCAGTCTGACATTTTCTCAACTCTTTTTTACAAGAACAAATAATCTTGCTAAATTATTGTACCATTTTTAAGGTCATACAATAAACAGAAACCCTGGTGGCATAGTGGTTAACTGCTATGACTGCCAACCAAAAGGTCGGCAGTTTGAATCCACTAGGTGCTCCTTGGAAACTCGATAGGAAACTTGTACTCACTGTTCTACAGCATTGCTGAGTCAGAATCCATTCAACAGCAATGCGGTTTTGGTATATGATAAATGAGGAAATAGTGGTGGCATAGTGGTTAAGTGCTATGTCTGCTAGTCAAAAAGTCAGTAGTTCAAATCTGCCAGGTGCTCGTTGGAAACTACAGGACAATTCTATTCTTATGGGGTGCTGTGAGTTGGAATTAACTCAGTGACGATGGGGTTTTACGATAAGTGAATATTTTGAAAGTGAAAAACCAGTTTGGGTTATTGAAAAATCACATTGTAATATTTAAATAGCTTAATAAATAGATTTCAAACTTTTCTCATTCATTATTTAATGTTGTTGTATGCCACTGAGTAGATACTAACTCATAGTGACCCCACAGGATACAGAAGAAATGCCGCACCGGATTTCTCAGGCTGAAATCTTGACAGCAGTCCTGGTGGTACAGTGATTAAGTGCTCAGCTGAGGACCCAGATGATGACAGTTGGAACTCACTAGCCCACTGTGGCTCTGTGGTGGGAAACAGATGTGGCAGTTGGCTTCCATAACAACTGCACCCACAGAAACCCTTCGGGGCGGTTCTGTTACATTCTAGAGCATCATTATTAGACTGACTTGAAAGCAGTAGGTTTCTGTTCGTTTGTTTTTATCTTTATGGATGCAGATCACCAGGTCTTTCTCCTATAGCACAGCTGGTAGGTTTGGAAACTTGGATAGCAGCCAGGTGCTTAACCACTGTGTGACCGGGGCCCCTTCAACATTTAGTAAACACAGCTAAATATATTTTAGACACTTAGGTAGTGCCATACTGCCCATGAATTAAACAAAAAATAACACACTGTACACTGGAATATGTTACGATCAAGACTGAAGGTTTAATTTTGTGTAATGCTATAAAAATTAAAAAAAAAAAACTGCCTTTAACTCATGAAGTTTGAAATTCTTGTGTTTTATAAGATTTATTTTTACTTGTACAAAAGGTTAAAACTTATAAGTACTTCTCCTCACGTTAATATTCCTGAAAACCAGCAACAACCAAAAAAAAAAAAAAAACAAACAAAACTCCCAAACTACTGCCATCAAATGGATTCCAACTCACAGTGACCCCACAGGACAGAGTCTAATTGCCCCATAGTTTCCAAGGAGCACCTGGCAGATTTGAACTACTGACCTCTGAATAGCAGACACAGCACTTAACCACTACACCACCAGAGTTCTGAATACCTCTGAAAGGATTCTCAATGTAGAAAATGCAACTTGGGTAAAATCATCACCATATTTTCTCCTTTGGACATTTACTGTGAAAGGACAATAAGAAGCTTGATGTGCTACATAAGAATTTTGGTGAAATTAATGCAATTTAAAAACGGGATGAACATTCTGAAGCAAATTTGCAAAATCAGGAACATGTGCGCTTTTATCAAACTGAATTTCAGTCTCAGTGTTTCTCCTGCTTTCTGTCTGTAGAAATTAAATGATGTATATCTTAAGAATACCAAATACACATACGAATCAAAAGCATTTCATGCACTGAGTGAGATAACAGCTGTCAAGACTACAAAAGCAATGTTCTTCTCATATCCTGTAGCCACTCAAGACGACTTCACTCTCCTGTATAATTTTCACTTTATAAATGCTTTCATCAATATCACTTTATATGGTGGCAGGGAAATGCACCCCTGTGTACAGATTGTGAGCGGTTCTTCACTTATACTCCTGGACGACTCTGCAGGTATAAATTGGTGCTTGCCTTACAAGATAATGCCTGAGCGGTGTCCCTTCTGCTCATCCTTGAAATGCCTCTGTTTTGTCTTAACTCCTGCAGATGGTCACCTGCAAAGGGCTGTGGACTCAGAAGCCACGTCAGCCTCTGATGGTGAGTTTTTGATCTCCATCACACGGGGAGACCAGAAACCAGAACTTGCTGAGCAGTTTCAGGAGCCCCAAGTCATCCTGGGAAGTCAGAGAAGGGAGGGGCCCTCACTATTGCTGAGTCTAGGCTCTGCTGGGGATGCCTCAGGCCAGTCCAGACCTGCAGAGCTGGTCTATCTTCCAGAGGTGTTCTGCACTGATGACCAGTCACTCACTCTTTTGCATATTTTGAAACAGGTCTCGTGGAGTGATTCTAAGGATACAGACTAAGTGCCAGTTCGGGGAACATTTCCATTCTACCAGCTCTGACTGGTTTGTAAGTGGCAGGGCCCAACCACTCTGGGCCTCACTGCTTTCCTGCAGGGAGAGCAGCGTGGTGAGATGAGTTAGCATTTCCTCTGCTTAATAAATACCAGTACCCTCCCCTCAAAAAGGATTTGCAAAGATTTTTTTGGCTCCAGTGTCTGTCAAGTCTATTCCAACTTGTGGTGTCCGCATGTCTATCAAAAGAGAACTGCTTTCCGTAGGGTTTTCAATGGCTGTTTTTTAGAAGCAAATCTCTAGGACTTTCTTCCTAGGTAGGGGAAACTCTCTTCCTCTGGGTAGGCTTGAACCTCCAGCCTCTAGATTACGAGGTGAGTGCATTAATTGTTGACAACTGTCCACAGTGCACAAGTCTAGAGCATTCCTTATGTTAAAAGTAGGAATTCCATTTTCTGTTTAACAAAATTAGTAAAAAAAGGTAATCATTAAAATATTTCATTTCTAAGTCCATATTAAGTGAACCATATGCAAGAGTTAATGTATAACTCACTCACTTACTCAGTCATCTGGCTTGGCCCAAGGCCTCCACAGTGAGGCCCTCTCCCTTTTCTGGCTCCCCAGGGGGCCTCAGCCCCAGAGACCCTTGAGGACAATCTAGAGCTCCTGAAAGTGCTCAGCCAGCAGCTCATGTTTCTGGTCTCCCTGCCTGGTGGAGGCTGAAAACCTATCAAGAGAGGCTGACCTGGCTTCTTGAGTCCACAACCCTTTGCAGGTGACCACTCATCTGCAGGAATTACAACAAAACAGAGGCCCTCTCAACAGACAAGTGGAAGGGACACTGGTGGGGGGCTATTGTCTAAGGCAAGCACCAATTTATACGTGCGTGGTCATCTGGGAACGGAAGTGAAGAGCCATCTGCAATCTGCACGAACGGGTGCATTTCCCCAACTTCTCACCGCCATGTAAGGTAATATTGCTGAACACATTTATAAAGTAAAATTATACAGGAGAGTGAAGTCGTTTTCAGTGCTGACAGGATATGAAAAGAACATTGCTCTTGTAGCCTTGACAGCTGTTAGCTCACTCAATTCACGAGATGCTTATGTTCTACTCTAAAAATAAGTACAATAACCACCATAAAAATCCCTACAAACAGTCATCACTCCAGTCTGGCAGGTACCAAATGCATTCCCACATAAAAAGAAAACTGAGAACAGGCGTGTAAGGGTCTCTTTGTACAAAGACTTTCCTTTATATGCATTCTGTTGGGAAGGATATAAGAAACACTTAAAACATAAAGTGAAGAGCTCTAGGTAATAAAGTATCTCAGAAATTAAAATTTTGACAACATAGTTGCATGGAGACAAACCTTTCCAACTTTTTCCTTTCCCAGAATCTAGCACTCAGCAAAAGTTAAACACACACAAACACAGACACTTACTGTCATGGAATCCATTACAACTCACAACAGTCAATCCTAAAGGACAGAATACACTGTCCCATAGGGTTTCTAAGGCTGTAATCCTTACAAGGAACACTGGTGGCACAGTGGTTAAGAGCCAGGCTGCTAACCAAAGGTCAGCAGTTCGAATATACCACCAATTGCTCCTTGGAAACCCTATGAGGCAGTTCTACTTTATACTCCAGGGTCTCTATGAATCACAACTGATTGACTGAAACAGGCTTGTTTTCTTCTCAGTCTTACCTTTACAAAAGCAGACTACCAATATCTTTCTGTCACAGAGCCGCTGGCAGGTCCAGACTGCTGACCCTTGTGGTCAGTAGCTAAGTACTAAACTACTGGGCATGCAGGGCTCCCGTGCACATAGTAGGTGGCCAATAAATATAGTCTGAATGGATAGTGTGGTAAATGCATAGAGAAGAACGTTTTTAAGCAATCATTGCAGAAGAGATAAAGATTACTTCCGAATTTGGAAAGCAGCAATTCGACAAATGCTATCTGTACTAATCATGGTCACAGCAGCATAATCAGCACTGTGCCACTGGCCTCATTATGGCACTGAGGAATGAGGGTGAACACCAGTTTAGGGGTAGAATTCTCACCTTTCCTTTAGGAAACCTGGTTTTGACTCCTGGCCAGTGCACATGTGTAGCCACCACCTGTTTTGTCAATAGAAGCTTAAGTGTTGCTAGGATGCTGAGTAGGTTTCAGGGGAATGTCCAGATTTAGACAGACTAGGAAGAAAGGCCTGGTGATCTACTTCTGAAAATCAGCCAGTGAAAATTCTGTGGAGCATAATGGTCTGATCTCATTGTGACCCAGTCACCAGGACTCACCATGAGTTGGGGCTGACTTGATGGCTGACCACTGCCACCAGAGACAGCTAAGCACATGGAATCTCCAGGGGAGGATGAGGAGTCCCGCTGTAACAACCACCCGGCACAAAGTGCCTTCCTACACAGCACACTTTGCCCACGTCCTCACCTCTTCCTTCTTTTCTTCTGGCCCGGTGGCTCCGCTGAGGCTTAGCTGAGAGTAGCTGCTGATGCCACTGTCTTCATTGCCTTCATCACTACATGGGGTCTGCACCTCCTCCGGGAAGGACTCAGAACCCTGCTCCTTCTGGGCAGGACCTTCTGCCCTCTCTTCACTCTCCACTGAACTCAGGGACAAGGCACTGTGATGATTTAGACAGACAAAATTAGCACTGCACTTGGCATTTCCTATGCCCGGGCTCTGGGGGCTCTGCGGCTTGGGGGTGGTGGGTCGTAGAGGTGTGAGAGGCGGCTCAGGTCCAAACATAAGCTGGCTGGGCGGCTCTGGTTCCGCAGCCTCTCTGCTGGGCACGTCCTGGGTGGTCAGGTTTGGTGACGAGCTGCCCAAGCAAAGACGGGCACTTTCTGATACCTGGGAGTTTCTGGCTTCCAGAGGGCACACCGCAGTCTCTACATCTATGTGGGGACCCTGAGAAATGGCTGGACTGGGATCAGGGGCTGCTGGGAAGGGCATGTCCACACTCTGCATGGAGGGTGCACACCGCCTTCTGTCCAGCTCGGTGCAGGTGGACACCCGGCGGGAGTAGTCGTCATGTAACCTGCTGCTGAGTCGCAGCCTTTGGCTTGGGTCACTTGGCGAGGCAGCCCCGTTCTTGGGACTGTCCCTCTTCCACGCGGCGTCTGTGACATTGCTGACCAGTTTTAAGACTCTATCAAAGTCCTTGGCCCTGATGGGGCTCTTCCAGCGCTTGGTCCTTCTCTCTGACCCACCGAACTTGTCGGAGTCTGCAGACGAACTGCTCAGTGTCCTCTGAGGCACCAGCTTTTCATGCGCCACCTTGAGATCCGCGAGGTTGGACGTGGACTTTCGCTTGAAGGAGCTTTTCTTCAGGAAGTTCAAGTTGTCTGTGCTCTTGCTTCTCCTGTAGATGATGCGGTTGTTTTCGGAGTCTTTCACGAGAATCTCGCAGATGGTGGGCTCCTGGGGCAGGGGGGACAGGGGCGCGGCGTGGCTCTGGGGGCCGAGGTGCCCGTCTAAGTCTAGCAGGCTGAGGCGGCCGAGGCCGTAGGCCCTCCGGATGCTGCGGGACCGGTGCGTGCTCCGCTGGAAGGCCTCGTCCGCCTCCTCGGGGTCCGAGCAGTCGGAGGACGCCGCTGCCACGGGCTCGTGGGGCGCCCCGGTGCGCCCCGAGGAAGAGGGCCTGCCGGCCGGGGTCCCAGAGACAGCGCCATTTGGGAGGGGCTTCTCCGGGTTGTTTTCGGAGACCTCTTCCTTGGAGGCTTCAGCCGCTTCTCGGTTCTGAATTCCCTGCAGAACAGAGGACTTGAGCTTCTTGAAGGAGCCCATCTTCCGGAAGGAGGCCAGGGCCTTCCAGGAGGCGGAGCTCCCCACCAGCACCACCGAGCGCGGCCGCTCGGCCTGGGCGCTCGCCCTCTTGCGGCCGACCGAGAAAAAGCGCGTGAGTTTGGAGGGGCTGGCCTTCGGCTCGTGGGACCCGGCGGCGCCGCTGCTGCACCCTCCGTTCTGGCAAGGAGGCTCGGCCACTGGCCCGACTTCTGGGGGCTCGGTGGCCGCGCAGCCGGGGGACGTCCCATGGCCGTTCTGCGCCGTGGCCATGTTCTTGGGGCTGGGGGCTCGGGGCCGCAGGGCGCCGAGGCTCAGGACCATGTCACATCTTTGTCCCCTGTTGCCAGCCGCGGCCCTGCACCGCCGAGGCCACCGCCTGCCTGGTTGCCACCCACGATGGGCACATGGAGCTCCGCGGACGCCACCTAGGTCAAGAAAACAGGGGAAGGTTTAGCCACGTTTCCCTGCAGTAAAGCCTCTATCAACAGGCATCAATGGTTTTGCTTAATAACTGGTGTACGAAAAAAAGGCACGCTCCATGACAGGGCTGATCAAATAAAAGCTACTTAAAATCACTGAAAGTTTATCTTTTCTCAAATTCGTTTTATAATAAATTGAAGAGAAAATATAAATATATAATTTCCCTAGTGGTGCAGAAAGGGTGGCACCGTTAAGTATCAACTACCAACCTAACTACTGACCTTGATGATTTAAGCCCACCCAGCTGCACCACAGAAGAAAGGCCCAGAAATCTGTTTTTGTAAATATTAGAGCCAAGAAAACCCTATGGAGCAGTTTCACTCTGTAATACATGGGGCCCCCTGTGTGTTTGCTTTTGTTTGAGGTTTGGCTGGTGAAAACAGTTAGTGGTCAGCTGCTAACAGAAAGGTTGAAGGTCCAAGTCCACCAGAGTTACTTTGGATGAAAGGCCTGGCAATCTACTTCCAAAAAGTCAGCCACTGAAAAATCCTATAGAGCATAGTTCTACTGATACATAAAGGGGTTGCCATGAGTTAAGTCAGCTCAATTACCACTGCTTGGAGATTATATATATATGCCAAGCCAAGTGCCGTCACACATATATATATATACGTAGGGTTAGCTTCAGTGCCCTGTGGCCCCAGGCCAGCAGCCCCACAGAGTACCCATTCACTGCCCAGCCACCAAGGAATCCTAGAAGTTATATGGAAACCCTGGTGGTGTAGTGGGTTAAGTGTTATGTCTGCTAACCAAAAGGTTGTCAGTTCAAATCCACCAGGCATTCCTTGGATACTGTATGGGGCACTTCTGCTGTGACCTTGAGGTCACTATGAGTCAGATCCAATTCAATGGTAGTTTTTTTTTTTAAAATACACATACAGGTAGACCACAAGTTATGTAAGTATGATTTAGGGGTACCTCCTACATGCCTTTTAATATTATGTAAATGTGCCCTCACTCTGAAACAAGTAAACCAACCCCTATTCAAATTCTTCATCATAGTCACCCTCATTTGCTGCACTTGCAGCTTTTGAATAATTAAAAAGGCTGTAAGCTTTTTCTTGTACTAAAGTAAGGGTAGACAGCTGTATGCAAGTCTCTGAACCACCCACTGTCACTGGCTTCATGTCAATTCCAAGTCATAGCGACCCTACAGAGGGGAGCTGCCCCATAGAGTTTCCAAGGAGTGCCTGGTAGATTTGAACTGCCAGTCTTTTAGTTAGCAGCCATAGCACTTAACCACTGCACCACCAGCATTTCTGAGTCCCTGATGGAATGGGAGAAGTATGGAGCAGAACTGAAACTCATGTAAAAAGACCAGACTTAATGGTCTCACTGAAACTGAAAGAACCCCGGAAGTCATGGCCTCTCCCTAGATGCTCTGTTAACAAGAACTAAAACCATTCCCAAAGCCTACTCTTCAAAGATTAGACTAGACTATAAAACATAAAATAATCCTCATAAAGAATGTACTTCTTCATTCAAGCAGATACATGAGGAAAACCATATGCACCTGTTCCAACTTACCTATAAATTCTTAAAGATACACACAGGAATAGATCTCATTCATAACATGGAGACTGCCTGTACATATGTATTCCTGAAAAAAAAAAGAGAGAATTATGAGTTGTGCGTTCAATGTAGTGGTAAATTATTCAATTCACTGAAACTTAAGTTTAAGAAAATCATTTGAAAAACTGCCAGAATGGCACAAACCAAGGCATTATTTAACACTGTGTCTTCTCTCTTATTTGAAAGAGAAGAACTTTATTATTAAAAATATATATATCTTTAGGTGGTGGGGCTAAGATGGTAGATGCTTCCTGTGAGCCTCCTAACCACAAAGGCTCAAAAGAACAAATGAATCTAGTATATATGACATTCTGGGGTCCCTGAACATCAAATGGGAAGTTGAGCAAGCACACTGAGCATTGGTGAAGTCAGAGTAAGTCCAGAAGTACCAAGCACTGGCCAGATCTGACTGGATGGGAATCGGCTACAGCCAACATGGTGAATAGATCAGTGGCATTTAGATGGTAAACTCCTCAGTTGTGAGAGATGGAGCAGTCTACTCATGCCTGCACAACCAGTGAAAAATGGCACTTGCTTGTCAAAAGCTAAGTGGCTTGCATCTAACCTATGCCATGGATCTAAATCTTCCTGTCAGGATACACCTTGTTCCCTTTTTCCAGAACTTCCCACTCCCTTCTGTGCATTGTGCCCAGCTCTGGAGTCTGACACCATTAACTGAGCCAGAAGAAGAACTCCTTACAAGCTCCCTGAGGTGGTCTCCTAGACACAGAGAGAGAACAATTTAACCAACTGGGGGAAAGGAGAAAAAAAATCTGTTGACTCTTCTGAGCCAGAAATTCAGGGCAGAAACAGGTCCTTCACTTAGAATCAGACATAAGGGGACACACCTTCCTCATAGAAACTCAGGGATGACTGTTACCCCCAGCCTGTAGCCAGATACCTGTACCTACACCAATCACCCCTGCCTATCTAGGACAGGAGGGGAAAGACTGCACCACATCCTTGGTGACTGACTACCCAGACACTTGAGCCAAATCTATATAAGAAAGGTAAATGGACTCCTGGGCTCCCATGTCTAGTAACGGCTCTAACTAGCTGGTGATGGTCACAAACTTTAGAGCTTCAAAGGCACCAATAACCAAACTAGCACACACGACCAGTGTATCTGAACATTTCAAAACAAAAACTAGAACACAGTAAGCAAACATAAAATAAATAAACTCAGCACATTATGATGGCTGGAAGACAACAGTATAAAGTTACTTAAAAAGGCAGACCATGATAGCTTCAGAAAGCTCCCAAAACAGTTAACAAATTATTCACGTGAAGAGAACTTACTAAAATTATCAAAGGTAGAATACAAAAGATTATTATTTAGAACTCTTCAAGAGATCAGAAAGGAGATGAGGCAAAATACAGCAGAGTATAATGACAAACTGAAGAGTGTATACGAAAGCATACAGAGACAGAAGTAGAAATTCAGAGGATTAATAATAAAATTACAGAATTAGACAACTCAACAGAAAGTCAAAGGAGCAGAATTGAGGCAATGGAAGGCTAATTAGTGAGACTGAAGATAAAGCATGCATCTGAGGAAAAATCAGACAAAAGAATTTTTTAAAAAATCAAGAAACACTAAAAATTATGTGGGGTTCTATCGAGGAGAAATAATCTACAAATGACTGGAATACCAGAACAGGCAAGACAACAGAAAAATACAGAGACAGTTGTTGAAGATCTGTTGACAGAAAAGTTCCCTGATATCATGAAAGATGAGAAGATATCAAAGGCACTCGGCAAACTCCACACAAGGTAGATCCCAAAAGAAAGACATTAAGGTATGTTATAATCAAATTTACCAACACTAAATAAAGATGAGGAGACAATTTTAAAACTGGCTAGGGATAAACGAAAAATAATCTACAAGCACAGTCAATAAGACTAAGCTCAGATACTCAGCAGAAATGATGCAGGCAAGAAGGCAATGAGATGACATACACAAAGCCTTGAAAGAAACTGCCAACCAAGAATTACATAACCAGAAAAATCTGTCTCTCAAATATGATTTCCAGATAAACAGAAATTCAGGGAATTTGTAAACACCAAACAAAATTTACAAGAACCACTAAAGGGAGTCCTTTGGTTAGAAAATCAGTAACATCAGATAAAAACCCAAGACTAAAATGCAGAACACAGCAACCAGATATCAACCCAGATAGGGAAATCACAAAAATAAATCACAGGCAAAACACTGAAAACAGGGAATCAGGGATGTCACTGTAACAAAAAAGAGGGACTTAAAAAAATAATATAGTCGTTGGTCTTTCACATGGAAAGGAAGGCAAGGGGATATAGAGAAATTAAAGGCTGGTTTAAATTTAGAAAAACGGGTAAATATTAAGATAAACATAAAGGAAAAAATACATATTTATACATGAATCCTATTTCAAAATATTATCACATTGAGAGACCAGTCCATGTTAAATGTAACACCCAAAACCCAGATTTAACATGAAAATGGAGAGGACAGTGAATGGAACAGCCATAGAGCCATGATGATGACAAAGATGTTCTAATCTACGACTACCTGGAGAGTCCGTGGAACACTCCAGAACCACAGCGTTAGAAATTCAGATGCGAATAATTCACATCAAACAAAGACAGCAGTCCCCCACCCTCTCTATGTCCACAATCTCTCGACCCCTCCCATCTGGCCAAGACCTGCTTGTCCTTCAACAGCCAGTTTAAGTGCTCTACCCCCATCTGTCCTCAATAAATGATCACTGAATGAAGGAAGGAGATTAGAAGAATTATCGTTACGTATTCACTCACAAGCCAGACTCCTGAACTAGTTGTTTTGAAAAATCACACCACTGGATGACGGTCCTATGAACTTTATCAAGTCAACAGAACCATTTTCATTTTACAGAGAAATAAGTAAATGTGTGGGCACACGAAATAATTTACCTGGGAGTCGTGCAGCTGCTGGTTCCACAGCCCATGCTCTCACCCACGGCACTGAATTCAGGAACAAAGGGAGATAGGCAGAGCTGGGATCTGAACCCCAGGCATCTGACTCCAAGTTCAGTACCCCATGGCATACTCTAACTTAAACCAAGTCCCAACAATCCATATCATGCCAGCCAAGGCCATTACTTAAAGGCAGAGGAAGAGGAGTAAGTTATAAAAACACCATGAGGTTAGCTCCAAAATTAGCTTAACATTCTCAGTACAGAGGAATTATGCAAAGAGAAGTGTGTCACCTGCTTTTGCCCCCCCCCCCACCTCTTCCGACAGGCTGATTGTCACTTGCCTAATGAGATGCCATACAGGGTTGATTTAACCTGGAACCAAGGAAGCTGCAATGACTTACACCCTTTGGGCCTTTCTCAGGTCCTACCACCCACTCCTCTCACTCAGGAGAACTGGCCGTTTGCTACATGTGCACAGAGATTAGAGTCAGAAGGTGATATAGGTAGCAGTGGCACGGGCCACAGATGAAGGGTCTCAAGTCATCCCTGCACTACGTGAGGGTGGAAGTCTGCAACACATTCCAACATAACCCTAGCGCCTGGTCTCACTGTGTATCCTCACTGGCTCTGGGAGGGAGAGGGGATTATGGTCATTTCAGCCCCTCCTGATCCTGGAATGAACCAGAGACTATACAGACAGTCAAGCCCAGCTCACAGGCATTTAGTGACTGCACATTAAGCAGTAGTAATGATCTGGTTATAACTCTCACTGGACACCGACAAGACGACACGGTCGCTGTCTTGTCAACCAGCTGGATGAAAACTGCTAATTGAGACACAACTAAAGGACGTGTGAGAAACCCTGCAGCCAAGAGGGAAAATGTGCTTAGCCGCACCAGGCGCCAGGCTGTGTTTCTAGATAGCAGCCCTGGGGGGGCCACGGTGAAGCACCTGGACGCTGCCCGGAGGCTGGTCGGTTGGCGGAGTCCCCAGACACTCCATGGGAGACGGACGTGGAAATCTGCTTCGGTCAAGATTTACAGCCTTGGAAACCCTCTGGCGCTAGAGAGCTACTGTGAGTCAGGATTGACTCAACAGCCTTGGGGCTTTTAGAACTACTTTTCTAGAGCGAAGATACTTATGTTTTTACAAGATGAAAATGCCTAAATTAAAGTTTAGGATGATACATTTAGGAAAATACAGAGGCAGCCCCCAGGTTATGAGTGATTTACATATGATCTGTAGTTACAGGGCAACCGCATAAAGCCTTTTATATTCAAAATTCAAAATACATACAATGATTTGTAACAACAAATGACTGGTACTTGGTGACATGCATGAAAACATTACATTGTTCTATTAATGTTCTTTAATGTTTATACATATAAATGCACATATCTTTATGTGCATTTTTATCCACACCTTTTTTATGCATAGGAAGACTCACTATATGCTACATACTAAGACAAACATCAGAGCAAATGCCATGTCTAACTGTTCGGATTTACATACAAATTTCAACTTAAGAACACACTTAGGAATGGAACTTATCTGTAATCCCGAGATTGCCTGTGTGCATAAAATCTGAGTTTCTACGTACAGTAACACATCTTGTTAAAAACAATGGTGACTTACTGTTCAGTTCATGCAACTGAACAACGTGATTGTTGTGTACTGCTTAGAATGAAACTGAAAATCACAGAAAAACGCTTTTTCCTGGAACTTCTGAGTAACATACCCAGTTGCATTATTTAGAACTGATACTTCGACCTCTATTAATTAACAAGGGTTGCAATTCAATCAGCAGTTTTTGCAGCAAGTCTTGTAAATCGTGGGCACTCTGCCAGAGCAATCTATGAACAGAGCTACAAGAAGGAATTTTTGATGGGAATATTGTGAAATGTATTGTCTGCAAGTTGGATTGTGGGCTTTAGGAACTTTGGAACAGAACTTTTGTTTTCTGTTTTTCAGTTCTAATGAGATTTCTCTGAAAACACTATGACCAGTAGTTTTTAAATAAGAGCTTGTATTTGAATTTGAAATTTAGGAAGCTATATCAGCTTAAATGTATATGTGACAAGCAACGTTTATGTCACAGTGGAAAACACTGCAATACAGTATGGCAAAGAGGATCATTACATCACAGTGCTATAGGTATTGCCTTGTTGCTAGTTGCCACAGAGCCAGCTCTGAGTATAACAGAACGAGAAGTTGCCTGTTCTTGTGCCGTCCTCAGGACCCTGTTCTGTTTCAGTTCATCACTGCAGCTATCTAATCTCATGGGGGGTTTCCCTTCTTTTCACTAACCCTCTAACTTGCTAAACAAGATGTCCTTTTCCAGTGATTGGTTTTTTTTTCCGAGGATGGCCTGAAGTAAGCAAGATGAAGTTTTGCCATCCTTGCTTCCAAGACACATTCTGGTTGTGTTGTCTGGGGGGACATCTATAATATTCCCTACAAGCCTAGTGGAATTGAATGATGTACTCATCATCACACTACCGGAAATGAACTAAAAGTAGGCTGGAACTCAGAGGGACTGGGTTCCAGTGCTGGCACTGCCATTTGTAAGCCAGAAGCTGGGAGTCGTCCTTAACCTCTTCCTTTCCCTCTAGATCACAAGGCTACCTTATCTCAGGCCTGTCACCCATCCTGCCATCCAGACAGCTGCATCAGCATCCAGATCAGTCTTCAGGTCTGGCTCACCTCTACCCACCCTTCGATTTACTGCCAGTGTTTCCCCTGGACTGTCAGTCAAGCTGTGCCACTGAATCCAATGTCACTGGCTTAAGATGCTACAATTACTCAGCTTAGCACATAACACCTTTCACTCCAGCCCTGTTAAATGACTTCATCCTGCTCTGACTTTCCATGGTTTCTTGTTTGCTTTCAGATTCTTTACCCAGCCATTTAAATCTCTGTGTGCTGTCAAGAACCACAATTCCCAAGCTCCCTTGCCAAACGTCATCTGGCCAACGGGAAGGGAGGGGCCAGGATACTTCTCCCTTTCATCCGCTGGAGGGTTTCTCCAGCAGCTGCCAGGCCTCCTCGGAGGCTCCAGCACCTGCTGGGTCGCTCCTCCCTCCAAGGTCCTAGCTCCTTCCGCCAGGAGGCACCAGTTCTAGTCTCCACTGCCACCACCTCTTCCCTTTAACCCTTTAGTCTACGGGTTGTAGCACCTTCCTGCGATTGCTTGTCTGAGCTGTTTCACCTCTTGTTCTGTTTCTTAGCTGTGCAAAAATAAAAACAGAAATCCCTATATTAAATTCCTTCTGTCTCAAATACAAGTAGTCTTCTACTTAGTACACATGTTAAGTTATGCCAAACTACTTATAACCATCCTTTTATTTATTTTTTATGTATGTATGTATTAAAATACATCTGTAAGATTATATGTAGTGCTTTCAACACTGAAGCACAAAGACAGGACTTATAAAGATACTGATAATAATGGGCAATAATAATGAAAATTAGAAAAAAAATGAGGTATTCAACATGTCAGAATCAATTTACAACAGAGCTGTTGGAACAGAATCTTTTAAGTCAGCAACTACTCATATCTGGAGAAGTGTCTCTTATTCTGAGTGACACATATGCTTTGTCTCTTTTTTTCTTCAATCATGATTTAAGTGAAAGTTTACAATTCAAGTCAGTTTCTCATACAAAAACTTACACACCCATGTTGTGTGACCCTAGTTACTTTCCCTATAATGTGACACCACAGTCCTCTACACCCCGTATTTCCAGTGTCCACTCAGTCAGCTCCTGTACATTTCTACCCCCTCATCCTGACTCTGGATGACTTAGTCTCATGTATCTACCTAGGCCAAGAAGCACACTCTTCACCAGTATCATTTTATGTCTTACAATCCAGTCTCATCTTTGTCTCAAGGGTTGGCTTGGGGAATGGTTTTGGTTATGGGCTAACAGAGAATCTGGGGGCCATGTCTTCTAGGGTTCCTCCAGTCTCAGCCAGGCCACCAAGTCTGATCTTTTTACATGAATTTGAGTTCTACATCCCCCTTTTCTCCTGCTCCATCAGGGACTCTGCCTTGTCAGGGCAGTCACTGATGAGGGCTGGGCACCATCTAGATCCTCTGGTCTCAGGCTGATGTAGTCTCTGATTTATGCAGCCTTTTCTGTCTCTTTGGCTCATTACTTTCCTTGTCGTTGGTGTTCTTCATTCTCCTCTGCTCCAGGTAGGTTCGGACCAACTGATGTATCTTAGATAAATGCTGGCAACTTTTAAGACTACAGATGCCAGTCACTGAAGTGGGATACAGAACATTTTCTTCATAAACTTTGTTATACCAACTGACCTAGATGTCCCCTGAAACCATGATCTCCAGGCCCTCACCTCACCAAGCTGTCCCTTGAAGTATGTGGTTGTGTTTACAAAACTTCTTAGCTTTGGATTTAGTTCAGTGGCACTGACTTCCTCTGTATTATATACTTGTGCTTCCCTTCACATAATTTGTATCTATTATTTAGTTAGTGACTTCCCCTCTTCTTCCCTCCCCACCCTCATAATCATCAACAAATGTTTTCATCTGTGTTTAAACCTTTTCATGCGTTCTTGTAACAGCGGTCTCAAGCAACACTTGGCCTCTTGCAGCTGATTTCACCCAGCATAATGCCTTCCAGGTTTATCTGTGCTGTGAGACATTTCTCAGATTCATCATTTTTTATCATCGCATCCCATATTATTCTGTTGCGCATATGTACCATAGTTTTTTTTAACCCGTTTGTCTGTTGATGAGCACTTATGCTGTCTCCATCTTTTTACTATGGTGTACAGTGCTGCAGTGAACACAGGTGTGCATATTATCTATTCATGTGAAAGCTCTTACAGGACTGCAGGACTATATGATCCTTCTTTCTAGCCTTTCAAGAAAGCACCGAATCACTTCCCAAAGTGGTTGTGCCACATTGCATTCCCATCAGCGGTGTGTAAGTGTTCCAGTCTCTCCGTGACCTCTCTGGTATTGATTATTTTGTTTTGGGTGGGGGGATTCAGGCTAGCCCTATTAGGGTTAGGTGGTATCTCATTGTAGTTTTGATCTGCATTTCTCTAATGAATAATGGAAAGCCTAGGGCATAGTGATTAAGTGCTACACTTGCTAACCAAAAAGTCAGCACTTTGAATCCAGAGGCACTCCTTGAAAACTCTGGGGCACTGCTACTCTGTCCTATAAGGTCATTATGAGTCAGAATCAACTTGATGGCAGTGGGTTTGGTACGGGGTTTAATGAATAATTATTGGGAGCATTTTCTCCTGTCTGTTAGCCACCTGAATGTCTTCTTTGATGAAGTGCCTGTTCATATCCTTTGCCCATTTTTTAATTGGCAAATTAAAAGTTAAGGTTTTGCAGTATCTTGTAGCGTTTAGAAATCAGATCCTGATTTGATTTGTCATAGGCAAAATTATTTTCCTAATCTATACATTGTCTTTTTACTCTTTTGGTGAAGTCTTTGAATGAGCGTAAATGTTTGATTTTTAGGAAATCCCACTTACCTATCTTCTCTTTTGATGTTTGTGCACTGTTAATAATGTTTTGTATTCTGTTTATGCCACGTATTATTAGGACTCCCAGCACTGTCCTCATCTTTTCTCCCATGATCTTTATCATGTTAGATTTGATATTTGGTCCATTTTGAGTTACTTTTTTTGTGCATGGTGTGAGGTATGAGTCTTGTTTCAGTTTTTTGCAGATGTATATCCAATTATGCCAGCACCGTTTGTTAAAGACTATCTTTACCCCCAATTAGTGAGCTTTGGGCCTTTGTCAATATATTTTATTCACTTAGGTCTTTTTGTTGTTGAAAGCTTTAAAATTACCTTTTCAACCCCTTCTCTGTGTAACTCTTATTAGTTTAAGATTAATTAACTTTCCCTGAAAGAACTCCCCTTTCCCTCCAGTACAGAGGCCCTTTCCCTATTGGCTCACAGAGCTCTGTTTTATTGTTTATAATGTTTTGTAGTTCATTTCCTTGACTGGTTTCTCTCCCAAACTCTAAAGCTCCTTGAAAGCAGAAATCACATTTTATGTAACTCAGTATTCTCAGTATGGAGTCTGTTAAATGAATGAATAAATACCTCTTCATGCCTTAGGTTTTTTCAGCCTCAGTATATGGACATTTCCAAAAACCCAAAACCCACTGCCATCGAGTTGGGTCTGACTCATAGTGACCCTGTAGGTCAGAGTAAAACTGTCCCATAGAATTTCCAAGGAGCACCTGGCGGATTTGAACTACCAACTATTTGGTTAGCCAACTTCGCACTTAACCCACTATGCTACCAGGGTTTCTACTGTGGACAATCAGGGATGGATAATTCTTTGAGGGCATTGTGGGGTGCCTGGTGGCATCCTTAGCCTCTACCCATGATGCTAGAAGCAGCTTTCTGAAGGTGAAGCAGCTAAAAATGTCTCTGGACATTGCCAAATGTCCCTGCGGTGGGAGGAAAGGGAGAGAAAATTACTCCCATGAGAACCAATGCCAAAAATGATGCTCTTCCAGGCTAGGAAGACTAAGTTATTACTATCATTTAAGGACACTGATAATTAAAAAATTGTAATATTGTTAGTGGTTACATTTCCCTGTGCTAGAAACTCAATAACTGTCTATAATCCATTATTTCAATAGTAACATCTAACTTTTTAAATGTTTTTATATAGTCAATTATATATTTTAATGTTGCAGGAATGAAAGTACTAACATGTTAATAACTATCCTCAGTTGATCGATTTTTAACTACCAATACAGATATTTCATTTTAACAGGTTTATCTTCCAAAATTTAGTAATTTAGGTGTTCAGATCATATACAATATACATCTGAGTTACTTTACTATGGCAGTGTGATCATTAAGGTCATGTGCCAACTTGGCTGGACCAAGACTCTCAGTGGTTTGGCAGTTAAGATGTACTCTGGTAGTCAGGTGAAGGTGTCATCACTGCCACAATGAAATCTGGTATTACGTGATCACCTCCAGGACGGGATCTGCTGTGAGGAGCCTATCAGTTGAAAAGTAGTTTTGAGAGGCGTGTGGCCTACACTGAATATCTAAGTGGACTTTCTGACAAGGCCTGTGGGCTTTTGCTTCAACCAGATCCCGTGGCTGGCTACTGTTTGCCAGACCTCCAGTTCTTGGGATTTGAGCTAACAGCATACTTGCCTGCCTGCCAGTGTTGGGATTCCTCTGCCTTTGCAGCCTGTGAGGCAGAGCCCTCGTGTCCGACTTGCTGATCTTAAGTTCACCAGCCCCTGCGGCTCCGTCAGTCAGGAAAAGCCTCCGTCCTGACCCACAGACTGGGGATGTTCCAGCCTGTACAACCGTAAGTCATTTCTTTAATATAAACCTTTCTTTATACATACACACACACACATACTTCACTGGTTTGGCTTCTCTAGAGAATTCAGCACAAGATAGTCAAGAAATTTATAATAGTTTTGCATAACGTACTTTGAATATGTTTATTAAAGTTAATAATCAAATGTAGACATAGACAATTCTCAATATTTGTGGTAGTTATAGTCTATAAGGAAACCTGGTGGCATAAAGGTTAAGTGCTTCAGCTGTTAACCAAAAGATCGGCAGTTCAAATCCACCAGGTGCTCCATGGAAACTCTATGGGCAGTTTCTACTGTCTATAGGGTTGCTATCAGTCAGCACTGACTCGACAGAAGTGGGGTTTTTAATAGTCTATAAAGTCCTCATGAATACTGAATTAGTGAACACCGACCCAGCCTTTACACTGAGGTCTCGTGTTTTTCACCACAGTGCTCATGTCCACTAAAACCACCAAAGTACTATATATTGATTTGGGGGTTACACATAAGCTTTAGCGAGTAGGTGAATTCACAACTATGGAGACTGTGAAAAATGCATTAGAGATAAAATTCTCCTTGACTTATGTCTTCACATTAATCAGCAAGATCTCAAGAAAATATGTTCAAAGATCATTTTATGCTAGCTGTGATTAGAAAAATCATTTCTTCATAATATTTTTTCTTTATAATAAATATTTCTTCTATAAAATGTATCTTTGAAATACTAATGTAAGCCATATTTCAATGTGTTCAAATAAATTAGTTCAAAGAAACTGGGTTAAGTTTGTAAAATGTAAAACAGAAGTGAAAGTGCATATAGTTAAACAGTTTAACTCTTCATGTATCTCTATCAGCAAGGAAATTCAGTTTAAATGGCAGAACCCTGTTGGTGCAAGTGGTTAAGTGTTTGACTGCTAACCTAAAGGTCCACAGTTTGAATCCACCAGCTGTTTCTTGCAAGCCTTATGAAGCAGTTCTACTCTGCCCTATAAATTCAATAGGAGTCAAAATCAAGTCCATGGCAATGGGTTTGGTGTGTTATCCTTAAGTCAGTATGGCTATAAAAAAATTTACAGGTACACAGAAGACATTCAAATAAATACTAATACTCAAAATATCTAACAAGAGTAAATGCTCTACTATAAAGTATGTAGAATAGCGCTTTCAGTAAATAACAGTTTAGGAAACAGTAGGAAGTCCCATGGTGACAAACGAGTCTGTCACATTGGTCCATTTTACTCTCCAATTTTCTTTTCCTTTTAAATCTTCTCCTTGTATTATTTATTCTATTGTGTTTCTTAGAACTTTGCTAAAATCATGACACGGAACAGAAACAGGAAACAACAGTACCCACATTTTATGAGCAGGTTGTATTCTAACAGGTTAAATACATGGCTGTCATGAACTGAATTGTGTTTCTCCCAAAACACGTGTAGCAATTTGGCCAGGCCATGATTCCTGGTATTGTGTGACTGCCCTCCAATCTGCGATTTTCCCATGCTGGAAATCCTAATCTCTGCCTCTGGCTAATTGACTGGATTATGTCAAACAGGATTAAGGTGGGACCTGAACACCTTTCCTAAGGTCACTACCCTGCTCCAATGTAAGGGGAGTTTCACTGGACTGTGGCTTGTACCACCTTCTATCTTTTCTTTCTACAAGGGCTAAAAGGAAGGGGAAGCAAGCAGAGAGGTGGGGACCTCACACCATAGCAGCCCTGGGGGTAGAGCGTGTCCTTCAGACCGGAGGCTCTTGTGCCAAGCTCACTGAACAAAGAATGATGAAACACAAGGACTTTCCTCCAGAGCCAACAAAGAGGGAAAGCCTTCCCCTGGAGCGGACACCCTGAATTCAGACTTGTAGCCTACCGGACTACTTCGCTAAAGCCAACCACTTGTGGTATTTCTGTTAGAGCAGCAAGATGACTAAAGACAACAGACAATGTGTTTTCCTAGAGAAGTGGTCTAAATGTTATATTTTTAGGTCAGCCCATCAACTCATACTTACCTAGTACATAGCTCCTATGCAATTTAACCATACTTTATAACATTTCTATAAGAGAATACATCTAAGGTTCAAACGTGGGTTGGAGTTCCAGGGTGGTAGTTCCTGTTTCCATTTTCCAACCCTACTGTGAGACACTCTCCCTCTGCTTCCCAGACTAATACTTACATTCTCAAGAGTAAGAAGAAGGTCCTTCACCTACAGACTGGAACCTTTAGGGTCTCTTCTGGTGAAGGATGGGGAGGGATGCTTCAAAGAACACGTAGCACTGTCTCTCATAAAATACTCATTCATTTAAGTTAAATGATGGAGTATTTGTGGATACAGTTAAATCTTTGTTATCTTTGGGGAAGGTGTCAATTGCACACTAGCATGTGATTGTACTGACTTGTCTCATCTGGGTTACTGGACTAACCTGCATTCTGACAGTGTGAAGTGAGCCTGGCGTTTCCCTGGTGAGGATGGATGCCTGCTCTGTCAGTCCCGTGGAGTGGACAGTGTGGACAAAATGAGGATCTGCAAAGGCAGGACTTAGCCTAAGAGAAGAGAGTCTTCCTCTCTCTCTGAACTTGGGGTGAATCTGCCCCACTCGCAAAGGCTGAGGTAAGTCCAGGTCTGTGCAACAGTGGACACCACCCTCACTGTTTTGTTTTCCCGTCATCAGCCCCATGGAGCCCTGGTGGCAAACAGTTAAGTGCTTGGCCACTGAAAGGTCAGCAGTTTGAACTCACCAGCTGCTTGATGGGAGGAAGATGTGGCAGCCTGCTTCCATAAAGCTGACAGTCTTAGAAACCTCGTGGGGCAACCAACCCTATTCTGTGGGGTTGCAATGAGTCAGAATCAGCTGGATGACAACAGGGGCCGTTATCCCCAAGTACCCCACAGTTACAGCCTCTGGACTCCCCCCCAAACTTCAGCCCTAAGGGCTGATTTCAGCAGTCACTCCCCATTATGAGGAACCCTGGTAGCAAAATAGTTAAGTGCTTACCAAAAGGTTGGCAGTTCAAAGCCACCCAGCGGTTCCACGGAAGAAAGACCTGGTGATCTGCACTGGTCAAGAAAAACCCCACAGGACAGGTTTACTCTGTCACATAGGGCTCTCTGAGTGAGAACTGACTTGATGGCACCTAGCAACAACTCCAAGGAAAGGTCCAAAGATGGGCTTATGAATGATTTCTGACACGTTATTCCCTGTCTGCTATCTTTCCACCAGCAAATAAATCACAGCAGTAACCACCAAAAATTCTCCTTAGCACTACCTAATGCCTGTGACCAATGCCAATACTGCTGTCACCACAGAAACCATGCCTCCCCCGTGGTGGCCATTCAGAAACAACAAATGTTTTCCAGATGGATGGCCCTGATCTTCCAGGCCCTTTGAAGGTCACTGGAGCAAAAACAAGGCCTCTGCTGGTGAGAGACTCATTTCCCAGAACCAGAGTCCTTGAGTCATGTGTCTCGCATTGTAAGAAACTTAGGTTGTTTCATTGATGACGAAACCCACTGAAAGGAACAGAGCAGCTTCTGCACCAAGCGTGTAATTACACACATGCGATGACTATTCTTTACAGTGAAGGTGAGTGTCTTCCTCTGCATTGACTTTAGTGCTCAGGTATTTTGCTTTTTTTTGCAGTACGTGAACTTCTAGGAACAGAAGCCCAGTTTATGGCACTGCATTGTAAGAAAACAAGGTCAACCTCCAACTCAGCTCCCAAGCAGGAGCCAAGTAGGTCTTCATTCAGATGTCGCAGGAGCCCCATTCTGCCACCCCTAAGGACAAAGGTCCACAAAAGGCTGCCTGCCCTCCTTCTGTTCAACTGACTATCCCATATTCCCAAATTAGTGTTACTTATTAAAGCAGTTGCAGAGATGCCTTAGACTCTCTAATTGAAAACGCCTCCTTCTAATTAAGCTGACATTTGGATGTGGTTTCCTGGCAAGACCTTCAGGCCTCTTGGCACAGACACCCTCATTTAAGAAATGCACAATGGCACTGTCAGATGACATCATCAATTAGAAAAGCCAGTGGCCACCAGGCTATTATTCGTGACCAAAGGTCCTCATACCCACCACCTCCCCCAGTAAGACTGAATGCCCCAGTATGGCAGGAGCTTGTTTGAGTGCCACGCTGTGGAAGCTGGAAGCTAGTATCCCAAGCTCATCCTTGGGGACATCAGTTATACCTCAGTAGAATGAGGAAGACATACTGTGGACCAAAGACCAGTGGCCGTCCAACAGTCCATTGTGCTGGAACATCAAGCAGACTTACCACTGTTCATCAGGAGACCACGCTCTCACCCTATCCCAAAACTCAAAGAAGCAAACGGGCCACAATTACAACGAAAACCTTAAACAGAGGGAATGGAGCCAAAAGCCTGGCGAGGAAAGCGTACAGAGAAGAAGGTGTCCCACACGCCCCAGCCCTGCACCGTGAGCATGGCACTCTCTGCACACGTTTGCCCTGCAGAAAGGGGCTCGCTGGCCATGCAGGAAAGTTCTGCAGCTGCCTGGGGGTTTTGCCATTCTTTCTTCTCCTCACAAAGATCTGGGGCCCAGAGTGCCCGTGGATCACAGGCCTGCTTCACAGCCACTGAAGGCAGCTGCTCTGAGTGAAGGCACGATTCCTGGTCTGCAGCAGCACTCAGCTCTGTCATTTTACAGACAAAACCACCAAGGCAGACTGCCTCCGTGAGCTACTCGGAGGGTGCACACCCACGGCCACTAAGTTGACTCCAGCTAACAGGGAGCCCACAGCACCTCCACGTCTGTGAGTCTTTACGGGAGCAGACTACTTACTGCCTCTTTTACCGGCAGAGTGGCTGGCAAGTTCAAACCACCGATCGTCAATGAGCAGAGTCGAGTGCTTTCACTGCTGCACCACCAGGGCTCTTGCAAGACAGGCGTCACACCAAAGAGCTCTCCCACTTAGAATCTCAAGGCCTCCTAATGTATCTTGGATAACATAACACATGCTGCATTCCTGTTTTTCTGTCTGAGTCTTTTCCCAGCCCCGTGTCTGTCACTGTCACCACCACGGGCCCTCACCCTGCACCATCCTCACCCAAACCCCAAATACAGGCCAGTCAAAGGGGGCGTGGCCATCACTGCTATAACAGCCTTCTTTTCTGTTTTACTGTTCTTCTTTTTAAATTTACTGTGGTTAAGTGAAAGTACACAATCCAATTTGGTTTTGCATGCCCACATATCTGTAGCTCCTTCTGCTCTACCCATCTGGTGACAGCATACTCCTCCTTTCTATTCCATACTTCTGGTGTCCCCTCAGCAAGCATCTGTCCCCTCTTCTCTACCCTCTTCTCTCCCACCTAGAAAGAGACCACTGGACAGCCTCCCATAAATGCACAGAATCATAAACACGCATACCACATGCTCACACTGCGTCCCTGAGTCCAGTCCATTTTTGTCTGAAGAGCTGACCTCACTACTGGTTTCTGGTCAGGGACAGCAGCAGGCCTAGGGGCCATGTTCCCAGGGGGACATCCACGCTGTCGCACCATCAATTCCAGTCTTTCAGCAGAGTCCTTAGGCTGTGCTCCTCTTTTCTCATGTAACATCATTCTTTTCTTTGGCTCAATTCACCTGATTTCCTGGTCTGGGCCTTGCAAGGTCAAACTGTTGTTGTTGCTAGCTGCCCTTGAGTAGCTCTGACACAGCACAACCCCATGCAAGACAGAAGGAAACGCTGCTTAGTCCTGCACCATCTTCCAGATCCCTGGTCTGCTGAGACCACTGTTGGGACCACTGTGCATTTGAAGAGTCTACCAACGTAGAGGACTCATCTTCCAGTGCTGTATGGGGCAATATCTTGTTGTGACCTACAGAGTTTTCCCAGGCTGACTTTGGAAAGCAGAACACCAGGGCTTGCTTCTTAGTCTCGGTCTGGAAGCTCTGCTGAAACCCGTCCATCGTGGGCGACCCTGCTGGTATCTGAATGCGGGCGTGTTTGAAATATACCTGAGACTTGGTGGGGCCTAAAACAAGGCAAGGCATTTCGTTCTAACTTCTGTGAAAAGTTAAAAACTAGCTTCGCACAGGTACTAAAGAATAATAAAGACTGAAATTTTGAACCTAAATCCTGAACTTAAAACGGAAAGTGGAGTACGAGTGCACAGAGAGGGTTTACTTTCTACTCACAATAGATGTCAACGGTGGGTGGCCTTGGGCAATTGAGAAAGGAGTGGTGGCCTCTGAAGAGCAGATGCAAATGTACCCAAAGCACAGAGGGGACTGTCCCCCCCACAAAAGCATCCAGGAAGAGTTAGGTTACCTGTCAGAGCACTTTAGGTGAAGGACAGACAGGCACTGGGCTGAGGTCTAGAGCGCCTGGGCCCATGTTTTCACTAAGGTTTTCCTTTGCTTTTTACTAGCATGGTGAACCTTTGCATGTAGCACCCTTGACTCAGATTACCCCACGCGATCTTCAAAATTTCCGAGTTAGCAAGTGACCATCTAAGAGACCAATCAGTGCCAACCTATCTGGAGTGAAGGAGAATGAAGAACACCAAAGACACAAGGAAAAATTACCAAAAAAAAACAAAAGCAGCCACATAAACCAGAAAGCTCGTCGACCCGAAACCACAACTAGGTGGCTCTTGGCTACAACCAACGAGCACCCTGACACGGAACACTACCTAGAGTCCCTGATAGAGCAGGAGAAACCTGGGTGCAGAACTCAGATTCTAGTAAAAAGACTGGACTTCATAGTCTGACTGAGATTGGAGGGGCTGCAGAAGACACGGCCCCGGACACTGCGTTAACCTAGAAATAAAATCATTCCTGAAACCAACTCTTTAGACAAAGATGCGACTGGATGAGGACAAGACTTAAGGAAACCCTGGTGGCACAGTGAGTAACAGCTACAGCTGCTACACTGAAAGCTTAGCAATTCAAACCCACCAGTGGCTCCCTGGAAGCTCTAAGGGGCAGTTCTGCTCTGTCCCACAGGGTCACTGAGTTGGAACTGACTCTGGAAACGACTTTGGCTTGGTTTAGAAGGCATACAAGGATACTTATGAAGACAGTGCTAGCTAGCTCAAAGAAACACAGGAGACTGAACAGGTGGTTCCTTCCCAGAGGCAAGATGAGAAGGCAAAAAGGAACAGGAGCTGGATGAATGGACACAGAAGCCTGGGGTCGAAAGGAGGAGTACACTGTTACATTACCGGGAGGGCAACTCGGGTCACATAACAATGTGCATAGGACTTTTTGTATGAGAAACTAACCTGAACTGTAAACTTTAAGTACAAAAGTGTTAGTCCTATAAGGTAATTTGCACTTAGCTTCTAGAAATAAAAAGAAATATTTACAGTCTATAAATACAAACAATACTTTCCTCCAAAAAAAAAAATCTTTTCAGGGTATTTTACATGATTGTTATGAGAATCTAGTGTGTCATACACAAAATTACTTTTATAGCATGGTATCTTCTTTGCAAAGTGTAAGGATTATAGTTCCAGGCTACTGGTAACAGAAAATGGAATTAGAAAGTGTTTTCTAGATCAAAAAACAAGAGACACAGTCTGGTAGAAATTCAAGAGGCAGAAGCTAATGATACATGCACCTGGACTCAGGCAAAGCAACAGACCGCAGGCAGTCAGTGGGAGGCAGAGAGGGCACTAGCAGGTACACACTGCCAGCTCAGAGGTCACTGCCACGGAACTGGTACTCAGCCAGGCATGGCAGGGGGCCAGCAGAGGGACATCTGACTGTGAATGTCGAGGCCCATCTGACTGCTCCTCCAAAGAATGCCTCTAAAGTCGAATATACATTCATTGTGTTTATCTGATGGTTAAATGAATTCCATCTTTTCTCCACCAATGTTCACGCTACAAGCCTTAGGACTGACGGTGCAGCGGTTCACTGTTAGCCTGCTAAATGAAAGTTCAGCATTTCAAACCTACGAGCAGCCCCGCAGGAGAAAGAAGTGGCAGTCTGCTTCCCATAACATTACAGCCTTGGAAACCCTACAGGGTAGTTCTACTCCGTCCTACAGAACTGCCATGAATCAGAATTGACCTGATGACAAAGGGTTTTGTTTGGTTTGGGGGAGATCAAAAGAGCAAACACTTCAAAACTGTCAATAAGTAGTACTCTCAACTTTTGTAATTGACTGTTCATAATTTACAATAAATTTTCCTGTAAGATTCTCATATTACTTCCTTATATACCACTTAATTCATAATGCACACAGACTATATTACTAATGGTAGTAATGTAACTGCAATATTAATTATTGTTGATTGGTAGCCTACTAGACTAGCAAAACAGCTGCCATCCATCACTTCCAACTCACAGCAACCACGTGTGAAGCAGTACTGTATTTCGTTGAATTTTCATTGGCTGAGTTTTCAGAGGCAGATCGGCAAGTCTTTCTTCCATGTATCTCTAGTTGGACTTGAACTTCCAACCTTTTAGTTAGTAACCAAGCATACTAACCATTTATAACACCCAGGGACTACAGGAATATATTAACCTAAATGAAAAACTACAAAAAAAAAAAAAAAAAACAAGAAAAACACCAAACAAAACCCACTGCCATCAACTCTGACTAACAGGACAGAGTCAGAACTGCCCCACGAGGGCCTTTCTTAGGAGTGGCTGGTAGATTTCAACTGCTCACCTTTTGATTAGCAGCCAAATGCTTAACTACTGGCACCACCAGAACTCCAGAAATTAATATTAATTAAAAAGAGAAATGTGATTTTTTTGGTCTTACGAGCTCATTTGGTAACAAAGAAGAAAAAGCAAGAAAGACAGGTTTAGTCCTCTCCTTCCAGGATGAGAAAGGCCCTCAGCAGTCCCCTGAAACAGGCACATTTGCTTGGGCATCTTCTGAGGCTCTGTGCCGTCACACATCCCCAAGATCTTCTTGCGTCCGTTCCCCTTTCACCGCCCCCTCCGCACCCCCACAGGGCGACCTTACACAAGAGGCTTCCTCTGACTCTTCAGTCCAGAAATTTGTCCTAGATGCTGTGAAGACTGGGGCCGACCCCAGCAGGCCAGCTCCCGGAAGTACACTCCTAACTTTCCACTGGACCAAAAAGGCCACATCTGCTAAAGGCAACTGCTCCTTTCCACTCGTCTGCCAGCCACCCTTCCTGCAGCCACAGAATTGCTAACAAACCTGGAGCTGGCCATGCTCCATTGTTGGTCACCGTGGTCTTGCCCACCGGCAGAGCCTCAGGGACAGAACGTATTGGCAACAGTTGTTGTTGTGTGTTACTGAATCTATTCTTCACTTATGGTGACTCCATAAGACAGAGCAGAATTGCCCTGCAGGATTTTCTCAATGGAAATTTTTACAGGAACAGTTTGCAAAGTCTTTTCTCCCACTGGGCCACAGGTGGATTTGAATCGCCGATCTCTCTGTTTACTGCTGAGCACTGACTGCACTGCCAGGGTACACTGTCCATCTAACACGGCCTGTCCACAATGCCAACCCTGTCTTTCATTTTTTTCAAGATTTGGCAAAGAATGCTGGTTGGTATGTGCTTCAACTTGACCAATTTGACTAGATTCCAATATGCTTTTAAAAACAACCCTACCACTATGCTCTACTTCACACAAAAAAAGACAGGAAAAATAAAAATCCAAAGTCTATTGGTCCATTGCTTTTCCAATTATAATTTCAGCAGTATAATGACATGGCAGCCAGCTCTGTGGGTCCCCAGAGTGCCCATTGAAGCAGCTGTTCTGATGCAATGGAGACTGGCAGCTTGGATGGAACCACCGCCTCAGTAGCCTCGGGGTTGTTATGTCATCAGTTCAGGGCCAAGTGCAGGCAAAGATACCAGCTAAACCAGTTCAAGGCTGTCATGATCTGAGTGAATGATGATCAGAAAGAACTTCCACCCTTAGTTTACATGATGCACCTGTACTGTTTGTCCTTCACCTTTAAAACATGTTGTTATCGACTGAATTGTGCCCCTCCAAAATACGTGTCAACCTGGCTAGGCTATGATTTCCATTGCTGCATGACTGTCCACCGTTCTGTCATCTGATGTGGTTTTCCTGTGTGTTGTAAACCCTACAATCTGGAATCGATTTGACAGCTTGATGTTAAAGAGGTGGATGAGTGGCACTGCTGTTAATGAGGCAGGACTCAATCTACAAGATTAGGTTGTATCTTAAGCGTCAATCTCTTTTGAGATATAAAATAGAGAAGCGAGCAGACAGAAGAACCTCATACCTCCAAGAAAAGACAGCCAGGAAAATACCTCACCCTTTGGACTCGGGGTCCCTGCACTGAGAAGCTCCTTGACCAGTGAAGATAGATGACAAGGTTCTTCCCTAAGAGCCAGCAAAGACAGAAAGCCTTTCCCTGGAGCTGGTGCCCTGAGTTCACTCTTCTAGCTTCCTAGACTACGAGAGAGAGCAAACTTTTGTTTGCTAAAAGCATCCAACTGTGGTATTTCTGTTATAGCAGCACTAGATGACTAAAACAGAATTTGGTATCAGGAGTGAGATGCTGCTCTAACAGATCTACAATGTAGAAGAGATTCTGAAACTGTGAATGAACGAGGCTATAAGCATTTCAAAGTGCCTAAGGGTAAAACCCTCAATTATGTCGAAGAGACTATTGATGGAATTAGGGAACATAAAAGACAATTCTGGTAAGGATCCAGAAGGAAGTGTGGGGAACTGTATGATAAAGATGGCATAGGAAGACTGCCAACTAAGTCTGCGGTCTCCTAGAAAAAGGGCTCCATACCTCACTGTTGAATAGCACTGTGGCCACCTTTTACAGTGCTCCCCTTGGGAAGCTATCAACCGACACCAGTGCCTAGTCCATCCTTCAAAGCAATTTTGGAACTCTTTTACTGGAATGGCCATCAGAGCTGTTATCATATTACCTTTGACGTCCTGAAAGTCATCAAAATGTCTTCCTTTCAATATTTCCTTTATCTTCGGGTAAAGAAAAAAGTCACTTGGAGCCAGATCAAGTGAGTAGGGAGGGTGTTCCAATACAGTTATTTGTTTACTGGCTAGAAATTCCCTCACAGACAATTATACAATTAAGTTCGTGAACTTGTCACAGTGCCACTCTGCACAGTGGCCATTCCAAAAGTTCCAAAATTGCTTTGAAGGGTGGACTAGGCACTGGCATCAGTGCATAGTTTCCCAAGGGAGTGCTTTGAAGGTGACTGCAGTGATATTCAGCACTGGGGTATGTAGCACTTAGAATCATTGAGTTTGTGGACTTGTCAGACCTCGCAGATAGCAAGCAACAGCAGTAGAGAAATGGCAGCAGTGGAACCAGGACAGCAGCATGACACGGCACTAGAGCCATCCCACAGAGTGAGAGAGGTGAGTGCCTCCTGGCCAAAGTTACTGGCAGAGTGAGATGCTTGCAGGTACTTACTGGTAGAGCTAACGAGCTTTGAAACACTTGCCCCAGCAGGGCAGATGTGGGCAGTGAGCCTCAAGGGCTACAGAGGCCAAGAAACTAGGAAGCTGGAGCTGAAGAGACACGAAGGAACACAGGAAGCAGAGCCGCCTCAGCCATGATCTCCAGGGTCTCAAAGGGTGGAGTCATCCTTCAGACAGACTAGAAGATGGGACCTCATGCCACCAAGATCTCAGCACTGGGAGTACAGCATGTCCTCAGGACTCGAGGTTCCTGTGCTGAGTAGCTTCTAGAGCAGGGGAAGACTGATGACAAGGACTTTCCCTCAGAAATGACAGGGAAGGACAGTCTTCTTCTAGAGCCAGCTCCTTGAATTTGAACTTCTAGGCTCCTGAACTATGAGAGAATAAACTTCTCTTTGTTAAAGCCGTGCAGTTGTGGCAATTCTGCTATAGAAGCACTAGATAACTATGTCACATCACGCATTCCTTTACTCATTCCACAGATGTTTCCTCAGTTCCTTCTCTCTGACTCATATGGATATAGACACTAGAGAGAAAACAGTAAACACGCAGTCACTGTCTCGGTCATCACAGAGCTTCAGCGAGCTATGGAGGGACTTATAATTAAATACGCAACTTCACAAACCAGAACTAGACGGTGCCTGGCTACCACTACTGACCATTCTGATCAGGGATACAGTTCCCCAAAGAGAATGGAAATAAAATGTAGAACGAAACGCTTTTTGCTTGTTTTAAAAAAAAGATCGAACTTTCTAGACTAGTAGAGACAGGAGGAACCCCTGAGACTACCACCCTGCTACACCCTTTAAACCTTGAAGTGAAACCATTCCCAGAGGTCATCTTTCAGCAAAATAACAGATTAGCTTATAAAATAAACAGTATTACTCATAAGTACTATGCTCCTTTAAAAAACATCATCTATACGAGACATTAATGCTAAAGCAAAGACAACAAGGTCAAGGAGGCAGGCAGAGGACAGGAAGGTAGATCAACGGAAACCAGACGAGAAACAATGACAGTGTTGGTGCAATGAGGAAAATGCAGCCAGTGTCACCGAAAAGCATGTACACGTTGTAAAACTGGAACCTAATTTGCTGTGTCAACTTTCCCTAAAATACAATAACATATAACTAAATAAGCAAATATAATGGAGTTCCAGTGGTGCTACGACAGGTAGGATGTTAATGTTGTACGTCAACTTGGCTAGACGTCGGTTGCCAGTTGTTTGGCCAAACACTAGTCTCGTCACTGTCATGGAGCATTTATATTTAATTAGATCAGTTGGCCACGGACAGTAGAGATTACCTTCCACGTGATGTAAGGTAATCACCTTCTATCATGCATGCCATTGTAAGCTAGATCCTAAACCTAATCACTTCTGAGTTATTAAAAGGCCACAACAGACACAGAGACACACAGACACGGGGAAAGACAGGAACTATGTGAAACCACCTACATGTCAAAGAAGGCCTAGCAGCTAAGGAATTCCCAGGACTACCAGCAACGGGGAATGCCACACAACCCAGACCCAGATCTGGACATCAAGCCTCCAGAACTGTAGGACAATACATCTCTGGTTTTTAAAGTCACTCACTTGGTATATTTGTGTTACAGAGTACTAGGTAACCTCAACACTAGGAAAATAATTATGGGCACCTCCAGCAAGGAGACTGGCCGGCTACTCTCAGGACCACTGTTAAAGCTAGGATCTAAGAGGGGGCAGACAGCATAAGGTACCAAGAATGTGGAACTGAGACGCTGGCTGGAGGGTGGCAGGCAGGACAAGGGCTACGAGAAACGGCAGAGAGGCTAGACACGCAGGGCTTTGTAAGCCACGCCAAGGATTTGGTACGTCATCCTAAGGATAACAGGAACCTTGAGCAGAGGTGATGAAGCAGGGTGAGATCAGGTGCCTGGGCTTGCCTGTGGCCAGAGGGTGGACAGCAGCTATGGAGGTACACTCAACATGCCCGGTGACCAACTGGACATGTGGGGAGAGGAAGACGAGTCAGGTATGACTCCTGGTAATAGGTGGTAGAAATGACTGAACTACCAAGGGCTGCCAAGGAGCAGGTTTGGAGGGAAGCGGAAGGGCAGTGATGCCCTGGAGGCAGCTACAGGAATAGCATGGGGCTTGGACTGGCCAGAGAGGGCAGAGTGAGAGATGGAGAACTGAGGCTATCACTTCTCATAGGGAGGCAGTCAAAACCAGAGCAGACAGACTTGTGCAAAGGCCAAGATACACCTCTCAGGTGACAGGCAGAGATGAACAGCCTAAAAAACAAAGAGCCACAGAAGTTAGATTTAGTCAGTTTGTAAAAACTACACACCCCACATTTTTAATACCTTCACTGCACTCAAAAGTTTGCAAGAGCACTAGTGCCAGAATGGGTAAAGAACCAGACTGCCAAACAAAAGGCTGACAGCTGGAGAAAAGACTAGTCAATCCGCCCCTGTGAAGATTAAATCAAACTAAACTAGTTGCCATCCAGTTGATTCTAACTCATAGCAACCCTATAGGGCAGTATAGAATTTCCCTATAGGATTTCCAAGCCTGTCTTCTTTAAGGATGCAGACTGCCACATCTTTCTCCCATCGAGAGACTGGTAGATTCATACAGTCAACCTTTCAGTCACTAGGTGAGCACTTAATTACAGCACCACCAGTGCTCTTCTTGTGAGATTATGGCCTAGAAAACGCTATGGGGGCAATTCTACCCTGTCATACAGGGTTTCCGTGAGTCAGAATCAACTCAAGAACAACTGGCTTGGTGTGGTATTTTACTCAAGTTTGCTTCTAGAGTAGCTACAGACACTGATGTCACCTCATGTCAAATGTCCCCATTTCAATCCATCAAGTAATATTTAGCAAGAACTGCAACTTTTTGTCTTCAATACCCCGGCCCCATACTACAAGTGTAATAATCTTAACAGTAACCATTAATAGATTAAACAGTTAGACTTGATGACATTTTAGTCTCAAAAAAAAACACTGACCTTTGAAAAATAAAGTGAAGCTAAGTTTTGTAATTGTCTAGTGGAGGCAGCTAAAAGCCAACTGAGGTTTCACAAATGATATGATCCTTAAAATATTTATTGTTGATATTAACACTTACTGTTGATATTATAGCCAATATATTGCTTTTCCAAGTTGAATTCCTAAAATCAGCTTGAATCTAAGTCTAGTTCTTGACTACCTACACTGGCGGTTGGTGGTGTTTCTCGCTGTATCCTTCTTATAATTTGTCCCTGAATATCCACTGAGAATTTACTAACCCTGTGCCAAGTCTCAGTGAGAAGATACAGCTCTTGTTCTCCAGGAGACTATAATCTTGTCTAGGAGACAACACAAACATAGCCAGCGATTCCTATTGAGACCCAGGTACGACTCCTGATCAATGCACCTCAAGCGCAGCCAATGTCCTTCCCTGCTGAAAGCCCTCAACTGCTCCTGCCAGGTGGTGCTTCTCAAGCCTTTGCTTTAAATCACTCCAGATAACAGCATTACATAAGAGACAGAAAGTCTCTTTGAAGTCAGGTATTCTGAATACTCATAACTAGCCTCTCTATCATACCCATTTCACAGATGCAGATTCTGAGGTTAGGTCCTAAGACCACACAATAGAGAGTGACAGAGACAGCATTTGCACCAAGTCAGTATGGACATAGCATCTGTGCTCTTAACCCTACTGAAATCCCTATTCCTCAGCAGAAGTGGTGTCACTAGGGTTGGTGTCACCAAGTGAGAAAATAACTCAGGCAGTTGGAGCCGGATGGCAAACCCACCACTGGTAAGTGGAACAGCCCTAGTCCCTCCTTGTGCCCCACGTTGTGCTCCACCCCTCCCACCCCCTAACTCCTCCCCTTCCTACTGGCCAGAGTGGAGACCTTCCTCTCCGCCCAAGGGTGGGCGCTGCTACCCAGCCACCCACACTCTGTCAAAGGAAGGCTGCATGAGGAGTTACTGCAGTGGGTAGCACCAACACTGGGGACTGACTCGCAGGTGGCAGGCGGTGAGAGCGTGTGACAAGTTACCACACGGGGTGACAGGTTACGCCAACCCTAGTGATACCACTGCCTCGGCAGGCCCTCCATGACAGCAGCTAGGACCCTGGGGACCTTGGTGTCACCCTCTCTGACAGCGTCAGGAAGTATGGTTTCTACTCCCTGCATCCCCCTAGTCACTGCACCCCCCCTAGTAACACCACTATTCCTAAGGCACAGTGAGTTCAAACCTTTGATTTGGATATTTATAAACTTATCCATGCCTTCAGGAAGTAGCCATGAAATGAACCCTAAATCCACTGCTGTCAAGTTGATTCTGACCTCCTGTGAACCTAGAGAATAGCACGGCTCCACAAGCTCTCCAAGGCAGTAATCTTTACAGTCACGACTTGTGTGGCAGTTTTGTCTTTAAAGTGTAGATACCACTTTGATGACTAAGTGCATCGGACCCAAGCCAAGGTAGTTTCAATTGCCTAATATGCATGCAAAAGCTGGACAAGAACGAGGAAGGTCAAAGAAGAACCAACGCACGTGGACAACAATGGTTTGGTTTAGTTCTCTTTATGAGCCCCATTGTTCCTAGGAGCCTCTTGGGGCTACGTGCTTTTTCTGAAATCATAATGGTCTCTCTATATGCATACAGAATAACTGCAAAGGATAAACATGACATTCAAACTTTGGTTGGTTTTGATTGTTTTCAACAACACAAAGCAAAACTAAAGTTGCTTAATATTCACATAAGGTGCTTATTCCATTTCAGGAAACCCTGGTGGCACTGAGGTTAAGAGTCTGGCTGCAAACCCAAAGGCCAGCAGTTTGAATCCACCAGTCGCTCCTTGGAAATCCCATGGGGCAGTTCTCCTCGGTCCTCTAGCGTCTCTATGAGTCAGAATCATCTCCATGGCAACACGTGTTTTGACTCAACTTAATAAGGAACCCTGGTGACACAACAGTTATGTGCTCAGTTCTAACTAAAAAGCTAGCTGTTCAAATCCACCCGAGAGCTCCAAGAGAGAAAGGTCTTCAGTTAAAAAAATGAAACCCACGGCTGTCAAGCTAATTCTGACTCACAGCGACCGGAAACGTTGACAAGGCTGTTAAATCTCCAAGGGAAGCAGACTGGCACATCTTTCTCCCCTGGAACCATGGGTGGTTCTGAATCACAGACTGGCTGACTTCCTGGTTAGCAGTCTGGCACTTCAACCACCGCATCCAGAAAGATTACAGCCCTGTAAACCCTTTGAGGCAGCAGTACTCCATCCTACAGGTCACTATGAGTCAGTATTGACTTGACAGCAGTGGCTTTCCAGTTCTGCACACAGGAGGTCATCATAAGTCCAGATTAGCTCGAAGCCACCTAACAACAATTCCCTGTGCAGTGGTTACCGAGACAACACGGAGTAGGTTTAGTAAAACATCTTAATGTTTTAAAAAATGAAAACACAAAATTTGCAAATGAACATAGGAAGCAAGAATACATCACCATTCCTACAGAGGTCTTTTCACCATTTACACAAAAATATCACTCCAGCTAAATTCAGCCTTTTCCCACTTTACATCTTTCTCAACAGCAGTGAGTTTAGAACCAACTTGTTAACAGGTAAGGTGCCCTGGTGGTACAGTGCTTAAGTGCTTGACTGCTAACAAAAGGGTCAGCACTTCAAATCCACCAGCTTTTCTGTTAGGGAAAAGATCAGTCAGCTTTCACAAAGATTACAGCCTTGAAAAGCCTACACGGCAATCCTACCCTATCCTACAGGACTGCTAGAAGTCAGCATGGACTCGATGGCAATGAGTTTGGTTTTGCTGTGGTTGTTAACAGGTTAATATGTATCTACATTAACCAATTTAAGTTCTCCCATACCTCTCCACCCTCGTCTCCCCGGGGAAATGAAAGCAGTTTTACAGTGGAACCACCAAGACAGTATCTTGGGAAACAGAAAAAGAAAAAGAAAAATCTTGGAAAACCCGACTGCCTGAATGATTAACAGTCTGATATAATACTGTATATGCCAGGCAATGAGCGCTGCTGGGGACATAGAGAAATTGGAACACCAGCGCACCGTTGTCACTTTGGAGAAGTCTGGCAGTTCCTTAAAATGCCAGTCACAGAGTGACTACTGCTGTTGTTGCTGTTAAGTTTCATCAAGTCAGTTCCAACTCATAGCAACCCTGTGTACACCAGAATAAAACACTGCATGGTCCTGTTCCATCCTCAAAGTCACTGTCCTGTCTGAGCCCACTGCTGCAGCCACTGTGTCAGTTCATCTCACTGAGGGTCTTCCTCTTCTTTTGCTGACCCTCTACTTTACCAAGCATGATGTCCTTCTCCGGGGATTGGCCCCTCCTGATAACATGTCCACAGACACCATCCTGGCTTCTAAGAAGCATTCAGACTGTACATCGTCCAAGACAGGCTTGTTCTTTCTTCTGGCAGTTCACGGTAAATCCAACATTCTTTGTCGACACCGCAGTTCAAAGCCTCAGTTCCTCCTCAGTCTTCCTTTCTCACTGTTCAGCTTTCATATGCAAATAAGGTGCCTGAAAATACCATGGCTTGGGGCAGGTACACCTTAATCCTAAAGAAGAAATTTTTGCTTTTTAAGGTTTTAAAGGGGTCTTTGGGCAGGTTTGCCCCAATGCACTAAGTCACTGCTATTGTCCTTGTCATTGCTGTTGTTTGGTTTCTTGACTGCTGCTCCCACGGGTGTTGACTGTGCATCTAAGTAAAATGAACTCCTTGACGACCTCAACACTTTTTCCATTTATCACGATACTGTTTATCCGCCCAGTTGTGAGGATTTCTGTGTTGTTGTTGTTGTTTTATGTTGAGTTGTAATCCATACTGAAGGCTGTAATCTTTGACCTTCATCAGTGCTCTTCACTTTCAGCAAAGAGTTACCATATGACTTAGCAATTCTTTTTTGGGATATATACTCAAAACAAATGAAACCACGTCCACACAAATGTTCATTGCAACAGTATTCATAATAGTTGTGGAAACCACTCAAATGTCTATCTACAGGTGAATGGATAAAGAAAATATGATATATTCAACACAGTGGAATATTATTCAGTCATAAAAAGGAATGAATTACTGATATATGCTACAACACAGATGAAACTCGAAACATAACAGCAATTCAAATAAGCCAGTTACAGAAAGTCACACACAATATAATCTCACGCATATGAGATGCTCAGAACAGGGAAATCTATGCAGACAGAACGTAGATGAATGTTTGTCTAGGCTGGGGGGTGAGAAGTCCTGGTGGAGTGGTAGGTTAAGTATCTGGCAGCTAACCGAAGAGTCATCAGTGGTTCAAACTCATCAGCTGCTCCATGAGGGAAAGCTGCGGCAAGGATGCTTCTGCAAAGATTATGGCCTTAGAAATGCTTTGTTAAAGTTCTACTCTATCCTATAGGGCACTATGAATTGGAATAGACTTGAGAGCTACAAGTTAGAATTTTTTTGTTAGGGCACGGGGTAGGAGGTGGTAATAACTAATCCATGTAGGGCTTCCTTCCACCCTACTTTCTATCTGGTGCCCAAAAGGCAGACAAAGCTTCCCACGCACACCCCAATCACAGTCAGCACAAGGCTTTACAGCTTCTGCAGGTCCCCAACACTTCCTGGATGAAATGCAAACCCCTCAGCCAGGACTTTAATCATTCAAAACCAACCTCTACTTGTAACTATTTTCAAAACATTTACTGAGTCCCTGTGATGTGCATGGCAAAGGTGGCCGATGTTTTGAGAACAGCAGGAGGAGTAAGGGAGGGCTTCATCTCCCCATATTCTCATACAGAGTGCTGGGCTTCAGTCAAACCCTACCACCTGCTTTTCTGAAAGCAATTCTTGCTTTCTTGCCCCTTTACACTGTGCTTTCCATGAGAAAAGCCTTTCAACTTCCTGACATATTCCAGGTCTGTCTCAAATCATGTCCTTCCCCATAATCAAATCCTCCCTTTGCTTCTCCACCACCCTGACCCCAGTGGCATCCTGGAAGAGGAGAGACATTCTGTGCTCTGAAGCCTGCAGCAGGTGTGCATTTCCTAGGGGACCCAGTGCCAGGGAGGAAAAGGACAACCAGGACAAGCATGCTTCCACTCAGTACACCTGGGCTCACCAAATGAAGCACACAGCAACGGGCAGCATTTCGGATCTTGAGTTAAAAGAAAAGAAAACACAGGTGTAAAGATAGAGATGTCTGGAAGGGGTCAGGGTCAGGGTCAGGGTCAGGGTCAGGGTCAGGGTCAGGGTCAGGTGATAGATGAGGCTGTGAAACAATGGGAGTTGAGAAAGAAGACAGTGCCGGGAGACCTGTGATGAAGAACAGCTATGTTTAGTGGGGAGGGGGAGGAAGACAGGAACAGGCACAGAGGCTGAAAGGGCATGAGGGGACAGGGACAGCCAGCGTCAAAGCTGCCAGGCAAAGAATGAGTCTGAAGGAGGAGGGAGAGATTAGCACCATTAAAGATTGCAAAGAATCAAAAAAAGAATAAGTACTAAGATAAGGCCAGTAAGTCAAAACTTAAGAGATGCCTGTTTATATTAGACAGTACTCTCATCAGATTTAGAAATAAAGGACTGGTGAGGAAGAGAAGTATCTGTTTTCAACTCTTGTGTCAAACTTCTTGATGGAGGAGAGTGGAGAGATATCGGTAGTCGGGAAGCAGAGAAGGCGGGGGATTGCTCAGACAGGCTGCCAGCCAGGTGGCCCGACCCACCAAGTCTTCTAGTGACTCATGTGTAACTTTGGGGCAGGGATGAACCTGCAGCAGAAGAAAAAAATAGGTCTAGCAGTTTTGCCTGCTTCTTTCTTTGAACAGTGCAGGAATAAGCCTCGCGAGCCCAAAGTGCTCCCCCTGTGACTGTGCAAGGTCCAGAAGGGAAAGATCAACGGGTGAAAACGCTTTGAAAAAAGAAAACGCTTCCTGCCCAAGTGTCATCACATGGATGGACTTCATGTCTGCTGGAGCAGCCTCCTTACAGGAAAAAGACCCATGAAAGTCTCTTTGTTAGTTCTGCTCGGCTTGCATAAACCCACACCTACACACTGACCCCCACCAACACTCACATTAAACATACAGCAGAGGAAGTGTGGCTTTACAGACATGAAGTAGCTTTCTAGGCCAATGAGAGCTCCCTGAGATACACAAAAGCCAAACACATGACTATTTCCTATTCCATCTGTAGTGTTCCTTTTTCCTTTCTTTCTTCTTCTCAGTTTGATGGATTCCTTCAACAGCTCTGGTGCCCCCTTCAAACACGTTGCCCTGGGAGCACAACCCTACAAAACCTCCATCTGCCATGCAGGAGAGGAACATCTCCGCCACACTGCTACACTTTACTATTGCTGCCTGGACCTTCAGAAGGCTGAAAAATTCGGAAACGTAACTTCTCTGTGTCTATCGGGCCGGTGCCAGGATTCAGCAGGGACACAAGGTTACTCCAAGCCCCCCAAGTCCTTCATTTTTGAAAATGAAGAATGTTTACCTTAATTAAATCTGCACATGTGAATAAAGGCACACCAGACAACAGGTACGTGAAGCGTACTGCGCTGCTGCCACGTGGACCCTGGACTCGGGGAAGCCCCACGGGGTCAGCATGGCACTGTGCCCCCAAGCGCGTTTCTCAGCCGCAGATCACCAGGCCTTTCTCCCGCAGACGACCAAGCGTTTCTCCGAGGCCTGGAGCCTCCAGCCTTCCCATTAGCAGCCAAGTGCGTTAACTGTCTGGGCCCCCCAAAGGCTCCAGGGGTTCCGTTTACAGCACAGCCTCAGGCTTCTGTGGACTTCCCACTGCTTCCAACAAGTACTACAGTCCCCTTCAGAGAAAATCTTCACACGCAGCCCTGCTTGTCCACGCCATGGACTGAAAACCAGACCAAACTGACTGCCATCAAGTTGATCTGACCCTATAGGACACAGCTGAAAATCTCCCATAGTTTCCAAGGAGAGCCTGGTGGATTCATACTGCCAACCTTTTGGTTAGCAAACAGCACTTAACTGCTATGCCAAGCCAGAAAAACCAAACCCCCTACCATTCAGTTGATTCTGACTCAGAGCAACCCTATAGGATACAGCAGAACTGGCCTAGAGAGTTTCCAAGGCCCACGTGGTAGATTTGAACTATTGACCTTTTGGTTAACAGTCTAGTACTTAACCACTAAGCCACCAGGGTTTTAATTACCTAGTCACCAACTGGAAACCCTGTTGGTGTTGTGGTTAAGTGTTATCTCTGCTAACCAAAAGGTTGGCAGTTTGAATCTGTCAGGTGCTCCTTGGAAACTCTATGGGGCAGTTCTACCTTGCCCTATAGGGTCATGATGAGCTGGAATCAACTCAGCCTGGCACTGGGTGTTTTTGGTTTTTAGTTACCAACTGTACATAATAAAATGCTACAAAGTAACTGTGCTGTCTAGATGCCGAGGTTCCATGCCAATTGCTTCTGGAACTTTAGGGTGAACATTCTGTCAGTGCTGCTGGGATGCTGCTGCCGTCTCCCTCCCAGGCCCCTTCCCCGTTGGAAGCATGTTACAGGCCCAGCAAACCTAAGACAGGTGACTCTGCATACCCATGACATGCCCCAAAATTTTGCCCTTAATTATACTGCTGCTTTCCAATTACCAGTATAGCTTTAATTTTTTCATGCTTACTCTCAATTTTTCTAAATTTTCACCTTTATTTCGTAATTATGCAACTCTACGGGGCAGTGCAGAAACCCAGGTGGCACAGAAGTTAAGTGCTGTCTGCTAATCAAGAGGTTGGCCGTTCAAACCCACCAAGAGCTCCCTGTAAACTCTATGGAGCAGTTCTACTCTGTCCTACCGGGTCGCTATCAGTCAGGATTGACTTAACAGCACTGAGTTTGGTTTGTTTTTTTTTTTTAATGGGACAGTACAGAAACCCTAGTGACTTAGTGGTTAAGTGCTACAGCCACTAACCAGAAAGTTGGCAGTTCAAATCCTCCAGGTGCTCCTTGGAAACCCTATGAGGTAGTTCTGTTCTGTCTATAGGGTCACTATGAGTTGGAATCAACTCTAGGGCTGTGAGTTTAGGTTTTATGGGCCTGTTCTACTCTGTCCCTATAGGGTTGCTAGGAGTTGGAAATGTCTCAATGGCAACGGGTTTGATTTTTAGTTTTTACATTAAGTGAGCTGATCAAAGGAAGATAACTTCGCTTTATCACATACAAATTGTAATATCCATTTTCCTTGTTTGATGGTCATTAAAAAGTTGTATTTATTTGTACATCTTCTAAGTTGAATCTAGGTAATAAGAAGTCCCTCATAAAGTATCATATAAACTTACCATGCCTATCATATTAAACCCAATGACTGGTTTAAGACTTCAGAAATGAGACCCATATGAAAGCCTAGTTACACAGAGTGGTCAATAATAATAATAAAAGTCAAAAATTACAGAACATTATTACTAGATTTAAAATTAAAGGAGCAATAATTTCATGCTGTTGTTAGGTACCATCGAATTGGGTCCTACTCATAGCAACTCTACATACAACAGAACAAAATGCTACCTGGTCCTGCATCCAACCTGTCCCCACAGGTGACCTTCTTGGTATTAGAAATACTGGGGGCATACCTTCCAGCATCACAGCAACACAAAAGCCATGACAGTGTGACAAATTGTGGTGGCACTATTTCACAGACAATATAAAAGTCTTAACTTCATTTGGTCCTTTCAAATCTCAGTCCCTTAAGTTCTCTGCAAAATTTGTTTCTCACTGAATGGATCTCCAGATAGCTTTAGAGTTACAGTGTTGAATCAGGAAAGTTTAAATTATAGACCCCTAAAAATCTTGCTCACTGTAGTATTTTGCCAATAAATAAAATCCTTTGTGGGGATTTCTTAAAACAAGATATGCCATCTTACTGAGTGCCAGCCACATGTGCAGCACCATGTGGCCGGCACTCTTAATAACAAAAGCATTTATTTAGAGTCCTTTGGAACATCAACTAGCATCTACTCACAGACACATTTCACAGTGTGGTGCTTTTGTCTTCACTTATTAGGAAAGGCTTATATCCAGTTACAGAACGGGGAGAAACGCCCAAGTTTGTGATATAACAATTACAAAGAAGGTCCCCAGGAAAAGCAAGACAATGCAACATACATGCACCTTTCCAAACACTGATTCCCATGCCATTTGAAATGGGAGCAGTCATTTCCCAAGGAATGACTAGCATTCCTATTATGTTCTGACAGCAAAACAGTGGTCACTCTGTGAAATCTACCACTTGACCTTGAACTCAGAACAATAACAAAACAATGGATTTTTCTTTAACGCTAATAATTAAAGACTTAGTCCATTTAAAAGCAAAACTAGATACATCATACCTTTTAAAGTCTTCAAAGGGCCACCTAGGAGCCCACACCATAGTAGATGCAACGTTATGCTGGGTCCAGATGTTCAGCAGGAGAATTTAGGTCATGAAGTTATCAGAATTTTGAACTTTGTCCTGCACAGAATACAAAAACCCACCAGTGTAGTTTGTAAGTCTGTGCTGTTGCCTGGCATTAAGTTAATGTATAACAACAATTACACATCAGAGAGAAAAGTCAACAAGTTAAATATAGACTTCACAAAAACTAAAACTGGTGACAACAACAAAACAGTGATATTCTTTGCAGTCTGGTTAGCCTATCTGTGCGTTCTGTTTGTTTTTCCCACTTCCCCATACATGAGGATCTTTGCTTATGACTAAATGGTTGATAGACTGATAATTCTATCAATTGTTCATATGCAACTTCAAGATGAAGCTGAAGAAAATTAAAACAACTTCACAAGAGCCAAAATATGACCTTGGGCACATCCTATCTGAATTGAGAGACCATCTCAAGAACAGATTTGACACACTGAACACTAATGACTAAAGAAAAGATGAGTTGTGGGATGACATCAAGGATACCATACATTAAGAAAGTAAAACATTATTTAAAAGACAGAAAGAAAAGGAAAAGACCAAAATGGGTGTCAGAATAAACTCTGAAACTTGCTCATGAATGTATAGCTGCTACAGTGAACAGAAGAAAGGATGAATGAAGTAAAAGAGCTGAACAGAAGACTTGAAAAGGGTTGCTAGAGACAACAAAGTATTTTAATGAAATATGCAAAGACCTGGAGTTAGAAAACCAAAAGAGAAGGACATGCTCAGCATTTCTCAAGCTGATAGAATGGAAGAAAAAATGTAAGGCTTGATTTGCAATACTGAAGGATTCTATGGGCAAAATACTGAATGACGCCTGAAGTATCAAAAGACGATAGAAAGACTACACAGAATCAAAAAGAACTGGTTGATGTTCAACCCTGTCAGAGGTAACATGTGATCAAGAACTAGTGTTACTGAAAGGAAGTCTAAGAGGCAATAAAGGCACTGGCAAAAAAACAAGGCTCCAGCATTGATGGAATACCAATTGCTACATGTCAATGTATAGACACATCACTGGAGGTGCTAGCCCATCTATGCCAAGAAGTTTGGAACATAGCTACCTAGGTAACCATCTAGGTTACCATATTTGGTTCATAACAAACTATCGATAACATTATCAAGAATGGGAATTCCAGAGTACTTAATTGTGCTTACAGGGAACCTGAAGATAGAGCAAAAGGCAATCATCCAAACAGAACAAGGGGATACTGCATGGCTTAAAATCAGGAAAAATGTGCATCAGGGCTGTATCCTTTCACCGTGCCTATTCAATCTGTATGCTGAGCGAATAATTCAAACAACTTTGAAACAACTTTGAAACAATTTCAAACAACTAAGAAGAAAGGGGCACCAGGATTGAAGGAAGATTCATTAACAGCTTATGCTATGTAGATGACACAACCTGGCTTACAAAACCAAAGAAGACTTAAAGCACTCACTGATGCAGATCAAAAACTATGGCCCTCAGTATGGATTACACTCAACATAAAGACAACCAAAATCTTCATAAATGGACCAATAAGCGACATCCTGATTAATGGAAAAGACACTGCAGTCACCAACGACTTCATTTTATGTGGATACACAACCAAAGTCCATGGAAGCAGCAGTCAAGACATTTTTCAAGTGTTAAAAAGAAACGATGTCTGACTTGGGACCGGAAGAACCAGACGGTGCCCAGCCACCACCAGTGATAGCCACGATGGAGCTCACAGAGAGGAGCCTCACTGGCAACACAAGAATAAAAAGGGGTGCATCCTGAGATCTCCACTAAAAGACCTCAATTGATGGTCCAGTGGTTTTGGGGTTCCTCTGAGAGCATGGCCCCCGGCCCTGATGCTGCCCTTTCCCATAAATTATAACAAAGGTCCACTCTTTGGACAGGAATGGATTGGACTTGGCAATGCAGAGTGACCATATATTGGAAGCACTTTATGGTTCTATACATCTATAGGATATCATCTTGCTGACCTCTGGCTGGAGGAAGGGGAGTGGACGGAGAGGAGGGGAAAGGAGACTGTTGGGAGGATGAGACACGTATGGAGCAGAGGGGAATAGTGTGCAGTCACCGGACAGGGAGAGCAGTGGAAGCTGCATATAGGTGGGCATGTAAATTTATACATAAATGTATATTTTCACACAGTCATGTTAAATAAAAATTAAAAAAAAAAAAAATTTAGGAAAATAAGTTCCAGGAAAAAAAAAAAAGAAATGATGTCACTTTGAGGATGAAAAATTAATATGCATGTGAAAGCTGCACCATGAATAAGGATGACCAAAGAAGAGTTGACGCCACTGAGTTGTAACGGTGCTGAAGAACACTGAACACACCACAGACTGCTGAAAGAACAAACCAGTCTGTTTTGGAAAAAATAAACCAGAACACTCCCCAGAAGTAAGGATAGCAGGCTTTGTCTCACATACCTTGGACACATTATCAGGAGGGACCAGTCCCTGCAGAAGGATGTCATACTTGGTAAAGCAGACGGTCAGTGAAAAAGATGAAGAGCCTGAACAAGATGTAACCACTGACACGGCGGTTACAATGGACTCAAGCACTGCAAGGACCGTGAGGATACCACAGGACTGGGCAGCATTTCTTCTGTTTACATAGGGTCACTGTGAGTCAGTGCCAACTCAATGACACCTATAATAACCATTGGTCCACCCGGTAGGTGCAGGTTCTGTTGAGCTGAGTGGTTCCGGGTAAAAAAGAAAGGCAACTTGACTATTTGGGTTCAGGGCCGACTCGATGCAATCCATGACAAGCGCTAAGTTTAAGAAGCCCTGGTCAGAGGCTTCTAGTTCTGCCACTCAGGCTTGGCTTGGTTTAATGGCAGCTTTCTACAGGGAAGCACTGACAAATCATTTCTATACCAAAAGAAATTTGCATTTATTATATTTGATTTTTATATTTGGAAAGACATCTCTCTGCCAAAAGAACTTCAACATGCAAGCAAAAGAAAGCAAGATGGAAAACTGAAATTTAGTACACAAGTCCATGAGAGAGGCCACTGGAAACAGTAATAATATAACCCAAAACCCCACTGTCGCTGAGTTGATTCTGACTCCTACTGACCTGATAGGACAGAGTAGCACTGCTCAGTGGTTTCCAAGGAGCGCCAAGAGGATCTGAACTGCGACCTTTTGGTTAGCAGATGTAGCACTTCGCCACTACGCCACCAAGGTTTGTAAATAGTATTTTTCAAAAAATCTTTGGACTTAAAACTTGGAGGCCTTTAACATATGTAGCAATCATCTCTCAATATTTTCAAAAGTTACATGAATGAGGAATAAATTTGAGTAGAAGGAAGTGAGCAGAGGAAGACAGAAGACAGAAGAACTGACATCCTTGAAATGTGTTGAAGAAAACTACTGAATGTACCATGGACCACCAAAATAACCAACAGACCTGTTCTAGAAGAAGTACAACCAGAGTGCTCCTGGGAAGGAAGGATGGTGAGACTGCATCTTATAGACTCTGGACATGTTGTCAGGAGGGATCAATTCCTGGAGAAGGAATGCTTGGTAGAGTAGATGGTCAGTGAAACAGGAAGACTCTCAACAAGATGGACTGACACAGTGGCTGCAACGATGAGTTTAAGAATAAAAATGATTGTGGACAAGCACAAGACCAGGTAGTGCTTCGTTCCATTACAGACACGGTTGCTATGAGTGGGAACCGACTTGATGGCGCCTAACAACAACAGAAACTGTATACTCTGATGCCAGATGGAGCAGTAACCAAGCTGTGCCCCGAGTGCCACCAACACACCTGCAAGCACCACTACCGAGCCAAACCAAACTTGCTGCCATTGAGTCGACTGCAACTCACAGCAACCCTACGGGACAGAGTAGAACTGCCATATAGTTCCAAGGAGTGCCTGGCAGATTTGAACTGTTGACCTTTTTAGTTAGTAGCTATAGCATTTAACCACTAAGCCATTTGTGTTTCTCCACTACAGAGAGGAACACAGAAATGCCCATGCAGTAGCTGGTTTCATGGGTTTGGGTTTCACAGCCTAGGCTTTGTTTAGCTGGCCTGATTAATGAAGGAAACAGTACTGTGAGCATTTCTAAAGCAGATAAAAGCGATACAGCTAAATATATTTGATGACGGCAGAAATGCAAAAAATTACTAAACACAAAGACTTGTAAAAAAAAATTTAAGGTAGGATAAATATATAACCAAAGAATCCTAGCCTTGTATCCCTGCTGTCCTCATCTCTACACTGAGGGTGGAAACAGAATCCTTCCAACTTTGAGACTCCTGAGTCAGTCCTGGAATAGGCTTATATATCACCAAGCCAGGCCTTTTTCTCTAGGCCAGAATTCTTCCTACAGAAAAACAAAACCCCCAAAATAGAACTCCAACACCTTGAATGGAGTTTTCCAAGAGCAGTTTAGCAATTTCAACAAAATTTCTCATTCAAATGCATATTACTGGGTGCTAAAAGAAACCCTCAGTGGCTGTGAGTCAGAACTGACTCTGTGGCAACCAACAACAACAAAGGAAACCCTGGTGGCAGTGGCACAGTGGTTAAGAGCTACAGCGGTTAATCAAAGGGTCAGCAGTCCAATGAACGGACCAGGCAGTCCTTGGAAACCATATGGGGCAGTTCTACCTGGCCCTACAGAGTCCCTGTGAGCTGGAATAAACTCAGTGGCAATGTGATTGGTTTGTTTTTTTGTTTTCTTTAAGTGCTAAAGGTGATTAACAGGGAAAATACAACCACTTAGCATACAACCAAAAAACCCAACTTGCTGTTGTAGAGTTGACTCTGACTCACAGCAACCCTATGTGTTACTCAGTGAACTACTCCATAGAGTTTTCTGGCTGTTGGTGGCACAGTGGTGAAGCACTCAGCTACTGACCAAAAGGTTGGCAATCTGAACCCACCAACAGGGTCCACTGGAGAAAACACCTAGTGCTCTGCTCTCATAAAGATTACAGTCGAGAAAATGCTGAGGGTCTGTCGGACCCTATCCTACAGGGTCACTATGAGTTGGAATCAACTTGATGGGGCACAACCACAATCTTCACAGAAGCAGACTGCCAAGGTCTTTCTCCCACTGTGCTGCTTGGTGGATTCCAAACACCAACCTTTAATTTAGTAATTGAATGCAAATCATTTGCACTGCCCAGGGTCCTACTTAAGATATAAAACAAAAACCAATAGCTATCAAGTAGAGTCCACTCATAGCAACTCTATAGGACAAAGAAGAGTTGTTTCCTAGAGTTTCTAAGGAGTGGCTAGTAGATTCAAACTGCCAACATTTTAGTCAGCAGCTGTAGGTCTTAAGCACTTCACCACCAAGACTCCACTTACCATACAGACAAAAAACCAAATCCAGTGCCACTGAGTCAATTCCAACTCACAGCAATAAGGAGCAGGGTGGATTCAAACTGTGGACCTTTTGGTTAGCAGCTGAGCTCTTAACCACTGTGCCAATGTTAGGTGCCATGCCCAATACTTCAATCAGTGCCCCTGAATGCTCAGAAAAATCTCTAGAAATATGTACACATCTTATTCTCATTTTACGGATGAGGAAGTGGACCAACAATATACAGGTAGCACACAGCTGTGCTTGAATTTGAGTCCAGGTGGCCAGGTTGTCTGATGGTGCAACCCATGCTCTCAGAACTTCCTCAGCACCTTACAGTTTGTGTGGTCAAGAAAATACTAGTCTTTAACAATAGGTTCTGAAGACATTCCAAAGAATCAACAGAAACAGGTAGTACTCCTATGACAAAGAATATAGTAAGAAAATTCACCTAATCAGCCATTAAACAAGTGTTAAGACTTTGAACCAAAGCACCTATTATTTTCAAATAAAAACAGCATTTGACAAAATTACATTAAAATTGATTTTGTCTGAGATTAGAATTGCCACACATGCTCTTCTTTGTTCATTGTTAGCTTCATATATATTCTTCCATCCTTTAATTTTCAGTTTGTTCCTATCTTTAGGTCTCAAGTGAGTTTCTTGTAGACAACATATGGATGGGTCATGTCTTTTGATTCAAGATGTCATTTGATGTCTCTTTACTGGAGCATTCGGTCCATTCACATTCAATGTAACTATTGATAGGTATGTGGTCACTGCTGCCATTGTGATAGGTTTATTTTTGTGTTGATGTTTTCTCTGTTGTTCTTATTAGTCTGTTCTGGGACATTCTTTTCTGTGACTTGATTTTTCACCTTTTTCAGAGCTGGTTTTGTAGTTGTTGAGACTCTTGTGTTACATTTCTTGATATGGTATGTTACATCTGTGCTTTATGGTTGCCCCTATGATCCCACTTAATGAACTATATAAACTCAATTTTAATTACTACCAGTCTTGTCATCTTCCTCTCCATCTGGAAGGACTATAATGACTATAGTACATCTCTCTTTTTAATATGATGGCACCATAGTTTTCATAATAATCATTGGATTGTTTCTTTCAGTATTAAGGCTGTGATTGAATTTGGAGCCCTCCCTAACTGAGTAGAATTCTGAATAATGTGTCATTATAAAATATAAAGTTAGTGGTTTTGTTCTTCTAACCCAAAGTCAAGAACTTCTTTCAGTATTTCTAGTAGTTTTGGTTTGGTTTTTACAAAGTCTCTGAGTTTCTGTTTATCTGGGAATGTCTTGATTTCATTTTCATATTTGAAAGACAGTTTTGCAGGATATATAATTCTTGAATGGAAGTTCTTCTCCTTCAAGGCTTTGAATGTGTCATGCCACTGTCTCCGTGCCAGCATGGTTTCTGCTGAGAAACCTGACAAAAGCCTACAGGGTTTCCCTCTGAATGTTAGCTTTGCTTTGAGTCTTGCTGCCTTTAAGAGTTTCTGCTTATGTTTCATTTTGTTAAGCTTGATTATAATATGTCTTGGAGTCTCTCTTTTGAGATCTATATGCATACAATATGCATCTGGGATACCTATATTCTCTTCCTTCATGATTTCTGGGAAGTTATTCTGTCAGCAGCTCAGCAGTGATACTCTGTGTTCTCAGGTGCCTCATCCTGTTCAGGGACTTCAACTAATCAAAGGTTGTTCCTCTTAATAGAGTCCCACATGCTTCTTAATGCTTCTTCATTTTTCTTGTTTCTTTTTTCTGATTTCTGCTCATAGATGCTAGTGTCAGTAGCTCTGTCTTGCAAGTCAGAAATTCTTTTTTCCATTTGTTCCTTTCGGTTTTCTTGGCTTTGAATGGAAGTTTCTATGTCTTTGATTTTGTTTTTGATCTGCTGGAATTCAGAATACTGGTGTTCCATCAGATCGAACAGCTTGCTTAGTTTTTCCTTTTGTTCTGCTGCATTTTGTATAAGGTCTAGAAGGGCTCTGTATATAATCAATTTGTTTTCACCTTCTGATGATTTCAGAAACGTTTCCCATCTGGAAAACTTCTTGGTTGTTTTGTTTGGGAGCCTACTGAAGACATGCATGATTTCTTGTATTCCACAAGTGTCTATTGCTTTTTGGGTTTCATTTGAGTAAGTAAAGGCTGGGAGAGATACTGAGGATGGACTGCAGATGTTTCTCTAGGTTGTCTTAAATTGTAAAACAAAAAGTATCTGACCACTTCCCAAGTCAGTCAGGTTTTCAGGTGCAGAGGTCCCTCTTCCCAACTGGCAAAGTAAGCACCTCTATATCCAACCCCAGATGATGAACTAGTTCAAAATACAGCAATGCTACTGCCCTGTTGGGCTCTACTGACAGGGACCAGCCTTAGGTGACACTGTGTAAACTACTGCTTTTCTGGTAGAAAAGCGCTCTCCTGTGGGTAGGCTCTGGCTCCCAAGCTAAGAATTAGGTCCAGCTGTGGCCACCATATCTAAGATGGCACCCTCCACACAGTTGGTAGATAGAGCAGTTAAAGGTGCCGAGACGTAGTAAGTCCTCAGCCTCTGTTGCTGGGCCCCCACCGTAGACGACATTGTGTAAACTACTGCTTTTCTGTCAGAGAAGTGCTGTCCTGTTTGCAGGCGCTGGCTCCCAGGCTAAGAATTAGGTCTCGCTAAAATCTCCGTATCCAACATGGCATCCTGCACACAGGTACCGCAGTTCCGTACAAACCATGCTGTGGCAGTGATAAAAACACAGGCCCAAAGTGGCTAGATGAACAGAGTCCTGAGCCTGGCTCTCAAAATATGGCAATTTCATCTGCCTATCCCACCAGCAGTGAGTCTGAGACTAGCTGCTAGGCAAGACCCAGCTCCACCCACCAGCCAAGACAGAGAAAAAAAGAGTCAAAATGGTGCATTATCATCAGTCCATGAGAGCCAGGGCTAGCCAGGGGTGGCAGTCAGTGAAAGAGAGGTTTTTCTTTCAGTGGTACAAAGTCCAAATTAACAGCCCTGTGTCTTATCCTGGGGCTTACTAGGTGACCACAGGCTCCGTTTGATTATCAATTCAGGTCTTGGTTTCCAGAGGGATATAAGGAGACGTGTGCTTAGTCCGCCATCTTGACTCTGCCCCCCAGCATTTGACAAATTAAAGACTCTTTAGTCAGCAGTTCAAATCTGCCAAGTGCTCCTTGGAGCTCCATGGGGCAGTTCTACTCTGACCTACAGGTTCACATGTGAATCGAATCAACGGCAGCACCTTCCTGGCTTCCTGATAAGAACAGTCAAGCCAGGAACTAAAGGGATCCTTCTCAATCTGAAAGACTGAGAACTGGGGCAGTTCTACTCTGCCCTACAGAGTCCCCATGAGTCAGAATAAACTCAGTGGCAATGGGTTTGTTTTGTTTTTGTTTTTGTTTTTGTTCTTTTAAGTGCTAAAGGTGATAAATGTGACATATACAACTACTTAGCATATAATCAAAAAAACCTACACCCAACATCACATCTCATGGTCAAGAGTGGATGCTTCTATAAAAACCTATAACAAACATCTCCAAAAACCTACATCCAACATCATATCTCATGGTGAAGAGTGAATGCTTCTACAAAAACCTACAACTAACATCTTCAAAAGCCTACACCCAACATCATAGCTCATTGTCAAGAGTGGCTGCTTGCCTTGCAAGATCAGCACAAGACAAGAATGTCATCTCACCACTTTAACACTGTGCTAGAGGCCCTAGCCACAACAGTGAGACAAGGAAATAAAAGTATCTATATCGGAAAGGAAGATATGAAACCATCTCTTGTAGCTAATGGCATGGCTATGAATACAGAAAATCCTAAAACACTGTAAAATCCCACAGAACTAACAAGTTAAGAGCAAGGCTGCAGGACAGAGTTCAAAGTATCAAAAAAATCCACTGAATTATTTATTGCACACATTTCTAATGCACAATCCAAAAATGAAGAGAACATCTCTATTTATGATAGCATCAAAAAGGATAAGATATTTACAAATAAGTTCCACAAATTAAGTGCAAAGCTTGTCCTCTAAAAATGATAAAATATTACTGAAAAAAATTAAAAGGAAGATTATCCTGTTCTTGAATCAGAAGAGTACTATTAAGATGGAAATATTCTTCAAACACTTACATAAAAAGACAAGAACAGGCAAATGCAGAGACAACAAAGTTTATTGGCAGTTACCAGGAGTGAGAAAAGGGAAGTTTCAATTTATACTGAAGGAAAAACTACACCAAGTAAGGGTAGGATTGCATAGCTGACTAACGTAATGGCTGTCAGTAAGTTGTACATCTGTAAAAAGATGAACCGGCAAAAGGTGTATGATCTATTTACAAAGAAAAGTAGCTTCTCGGGCTGCTTACACACAACCAAACACCGACAAGATCTACTTCCTTGGTTTGGAGGTTTAGGCATATGATTTCATGGGACATCCCAGTTAATTGGCCTAATGAATTTTTAGTGCTTCTATTTTATCTCATAGTCACTTACATAGGGCCTGAGGTCTTAGAAGCTGCAAGTGGCCTTCCAAGAGACAACATCAGTCTCTATTGTCTGTAGCAACATAGGAAGGAGAGTCAGGAATGGGAGGAGGATAGGCACATGAAATTAACTGCCTCTATGAACAACAGCCTCCCCTGCCTTAGACCAGAAGGACTGGATGGTGCTTGGCTACCGTTACTGAGCATTTTAATCACTATACCACATTTTAGTCACAATTTCTATAGAAGCAGCCTTACGAAAAGGGGGGAAACGCAGAACAGAATTTAAATTCCCATGGACTCCAGACTTTCTGGAGTCATGGAGGCTGGATAAACCCAGGGCAATAAAGCTATTAACCTGAGATCATCTTTAAACCTTAAACCAAAAGGAGCCCTGAAGGCTTCTTAAAACCAAGCCATAGGTTAGCTTAATTAGTAAAGCATGTCAGCCTCAAGCAAATTCAAAGTTCAGATAGACATCTTAGGGCAGCGAGCTTATATTAACGGGTGAGGAAACCACTCAGAAAGGAAGGGTGAGAATGAATCCCCAACTCAGAGTATAATTAATGTGACTGAAATGAACATGTAGAAACTTGAACTGCTATATGTAGTGTATATTCTCATCAATAAAAATAATACAATATATATATTTTTTTAAAAGCTAAGAATATTCCCTAAATTATTTACAGACTCAAGGAAATCTCTATCCTAGGATCCTAGCTGGCATCTTTGTAGAGACATATGTTAAAAAATATATTGCCATTGAGTCAATTCCAATTCATTGTGACCCTATAAGACAGAGTAGAATTGCCCCATAGGGTTTCCAAGGAGCAGCTGTTAGGTTCTAAGTGTGACCCTTGGATCTTAACGACAGCCAGGATCTTAACGACTGGGTACCAGGATGGCTCCAGAAACTGATGCACGACGTCTGACAATTAAGCCCACAGACTTAATTATTCTACATTGCTACATACCTCATTGCTGAAGATCACTGTGGTCACCTTCAAAGTACTCCCTTTGGGAAGCTAGGCACCGATAGATGCTAGCACCTAGTCAACCCTTCAGAGCAGTTTTGGAACTCCTTCTGGAATGGTCACTGTGCACAGAGGCAAGTTCATGAACTTAATTGTATAGGAAATTTTTAGCCAGTAAAAAAATAACTGTATTAGAACACCCTCCCTACTCACCTGATCTAGCCCCCAATGACTTTTTTCTTTACCTGAAGATAAAGGAAATATTGAAGGAAAGACATCCGGATGACATTCAGCACATCAATGACAGCTCATAGCCATTCCAGAAAAAACAGTTCCAAAGTTGCTTTGAAAGGTGTACTAGGTGCTGGCATTGGTGAATAGCTTCCCAATGGGAGTACTTCAAAACTAATTGTAGTGATTGATATTCAGCAGTGAGGTATGTAGCACTTTTTCTAGGATGAGTTCGCAAACTTAATTTGCAGTCCTCGTACTGATCCTAAAATTCACAGTAACCAAGCATAATGGGGAATAAACAGGCAATAGCTCCTAATCTTAAGAGGCTCGCAGGCTATTAGTAGATGATGAAAATAGCCATAAAAAACACAGGTGGGTCAACTGTTACCAGCCAGATTTATTTACAAAGAGGGAAAAACAAGGCCCATATCAATTATCTGCCTTAATCTAAGACAAACTATATTGGCAAGATTGACATATGTCTAAATTATGAAAGCTCTTGATCACTCTCTTCCAAGTATCTATTCAGAACTTCTTAACATACAGTTTACAGAAAACACAGCCCCTGTCCACTATGCTTTAATCCAATTAATTTACAATAAAGAGCCTGAATAGAGACTTCCATTCTCAACTTCCGTTTACATTAGGGAAAAAAGGAGATGGTTTAGCAAGGATAAAAAGAAAGCACATAATGTCTTGATTGTTAATCAAGAGCTTATCAACTTATCACCTATTACTTATTTAGACGTGTGCAGCTTCTTTAGAGAATTTCCAGGTTTCTTTTGCACAAAAAACAATTAGACAGTCCCCAGGTGATAGACAGAGACTAACTGCCGGGTGATTTCTAGGCCACAAGCCAGAATCCAGTATGCTTAACCTGACCTTGGACTTGCCTGGTCCAATTAATCAAACAAACTAGTTTTCTGGGAAAAGAACATGTTTTTGTGGTCTAAAAGGTAGATATTAAAGGGAAACTATGACATCATGGGAAAAGGCAGCAAAGACAATGATTTATTTGGTTGTAGTTTCTAACTCTGGGGGACGGGCTACATGAAAAGTAACTGACCAAGTTCTCTGCTGTCCTTCTGAAACTGTACCTGATCAAGGTTCAGTCAGCGGTGCATCCTTGAAACAGTGTGAAATGACTCAGTATTGACACTGGATCTGTTGAAGTTCAATGTGACTTATGAAGATATTCCTTTAAAAGCTGTGTTAATGAAAGCACTGGTGTAATTAAAATTTTCTAATGTACATGGAGGCTTCTATTTCCTAAGAAATACAACATAAAAATGATATAAAGTGTCTTGGTCACCTAGCGCTACTATAACAGAAATACCACAAGTAATTGCTTCAACAAAAAGAAATTTGTTCTCTCCCAGTCCAGTAGGCCACAGGTTCAAATTCAAGACATCTGCTCTGAAGACAGGCTTTCTGTCTCTCTCTCTCAGCTCTGGAGGAAGGTCCTCGTGTTGTATCAGTCTTCCTCTGGTCTGAGAGCATCTTGGCACAGAAACCTCAGGTTCTATGGATACACTCTGTTCCCAGCCCTCCTATCCTGGTGGTATGAGGTCTCTGTGTCTCTCTGCTTGCTACTGTCTTTTAAATCTCAGTAGAGACTAGCTTAAGACATTATCCAATCTTGTAGACCTCATCAATATAACTGCCACTAATCCATCTTATTAAATCATAGTGATAGAACTTACAACACATAGGGAATCTCATCAAATGACAAAATGGCAGATAATCATACAATACTGGAATCATAGCCCAGCCAAACGATTCACACATTTTAGGGGAACATGATTCAACCCATGACACAAAGCTTATCATTATGTAGCTGACTTCTATCATTGTAACAATCAGACTTAAGAAAAAAAGAAATAGACCACAATAAAGCAAGGATGTTGATTCTCACCACTGTTGTTCAACACAGTGCTAGAAGCTGCGGCCAGGGCAATAAGGCAAGAAAATGAAATGAAACGAGACAAAAGGCAATGAGATCAGAAATAAATAAATAACCTGCCCCTTTTTATGGATGACATAGTTACCTATAAGGAAACCCCACTGAATCTATCAAAAATTAGAATAGTGAGCTCAGAGAAGTCACAGAGTCAAAGCTAAATATTCAAAACTCAACTTTATGTCTATATACAATGTCTGGCAATTAAGTTCATGAACTCATCCTAGAGATATGTACTTCATTGCTGAATATCACCACAGTTACCTTTTGAAATACTTCCCTTGGGAAGCTATACACTGACACCAGCACCTAGTCCACCAACCAAAGCAATTTTGAAAATCTTTTTCTGCCATTGCCATCAGAACTGATTTCGACTATAACACAACTTCCAAGTTGTGTTACAGAAACACAGAAATATAAGATTATCTCCAACTAAAGAAGCCAAATGAGGCATATGAATCCTCTAAGATTCATTACCCAATATCCTGTAAAAACAGTAATTTGGGGTACATATCCATTTCTTTTGTTTCAAACAGTTACACAGGCTGTAGCCTTGCGGAAGCAGGCACTGTAAGTAGGAACGCAGCTTTCCAAGAAACTCTCAAAGCACCAAACATAGGTAAGAGTTGTATGTCCCATGGGTCAGCAACTATCACACCAAACCTCAAATCCATTGTCAGCAAGTTGATTCTGACTCACAGTGACTACAGGACAGAGCATATCTGCCACACCAAGCTTCAAGGCTATAAACCTTTATAGAAGCGAGCTGCTACATCTTTCTCCCCTGTGGCAGCTAGTGGGTTCCAGCTGACAATTTTCTGGTTAGCAGCCAAGCGTTTAACCACTAAATCACCAGAGCTCCTATACAACAGCTATACAACCTAGCAATTGCATTTCTGTGCATTCTGCCCAGAAATGAAAGCATACGACCACAGAAATACCTACGCATGAATGTTTATAGCAGCTTTACTCACAATGGCCAAACACCGGAAAGAACCCAGATGTCCTACAACGAATGTACTACAGTGGAGCAATGCACTGAATAAAACCTAACTACTGATACACAACAACAACCTGGATGAATCTATAGTGAATTATGCTGCGTTTAAAAACAAAAAGCTGATCTCCAAAATTACATACCACATGATTTCAATTATAAAACATTTCCTGACATGACAAAATGATAGAAACAGACAACAGGTTAATGGTGACCAGGAATTACAGAGAGGGTGGGGCAGGAGGGAAGAGGGTGGGGCTGTAACATAGCAACGGGAAGGATCCCGTGGTGATGGACCTGTTCTGTATCTTGACTGTACAAACATCCTGGCTGCGGTACTGTACTTCAGTTTTACGATGTATCAACATGGCGAGGAACTAGGTAAAGGGTACACTAGGATTCCTCTGTATAATTTCTTACAACTGCTATGAATCTGTAATTATCTCAAAATAAAAAGTTTAATTAAAAAATTAATAGTGGTTAGCAAGGGTATGAGGGAAAGAGGGAGAAATATTCCTTAGGTTGTTGTTGTTTGTTGTTAGGTACTGTAGAGTCAGTTCCAACCCATAGCGATCCTCAGAACAACAGAACAAAACACTGCCCAGTCCTGTGCCATGTCCACAGTCATGTTTATGCTTAAGCCCATGAATGCAGCCACTGTGTCAATCCGTCTCCTTGAGGGTCTTCCTCTTTTTCAATGATCCTCTCCTTTACCAAGCGTGAGTGCCCTTCTCCAGGGACTGATCCCTCCTGACATGTCCTAACTATGAAAGATGCAGATTCCTTAGGTAGTAGCCAATTTTTGTTTATAAAAATGGGAAAGGTGGCACTGAATATATGTGAAGTTAGCACAGCGTAACTGATGTAACAGATGTCAGCGAGCTCTATGTAGGGAAAAGCCACCCACAGACAGATGCTAGGTGGTGAATGTCTTAACAACAATAACAACAATCAAAAAATAGGAGAGAGCTACAGATACTAGTACAATTAGACACAGCCAATCACTTTATGGAATTAGATCTCATAGTTTCAAGGCTTAGGGCCGTGAACTGATAGGACAACCCAATCAACTGGCATAATATACAAGAACCTGTGAAACTGAAACCTGTGCATGGCAGAAACCTGTCAGAGAAGGAAAACCCAAATACATTCCTTCAATTAAAAAATCAAACCCACTGTTATCAAGCCTATTCTGACTCATAATTACCCTATTAGGACAGAGAAGAACTGCTCCATAGAGTGGCTGGTGGATTTGAACTGTGGCCCTCATGGTTCACAAACACAGCACTTAAACTCTACACAACCAGTGCTTCCACTAATAGAGAGCCTTAAAAACACTGTTAAGACTATACCCTGTTAAAGGTGGAAAACTTGTGAGCCTGGAAACACAAGGTAGTCCTGCATAGTTCTATCTCTTACAGGTGTCACTGCAGTTCTCAAAGCTATGTTCAACCTCCAAGTATGGTTAAGTAGTGTGTGGACTCTTAAAAGCTTATGAGCAGCCATTTAAAATACAACTCTGGGTCTATATCCATCTGAAACAAAAGAGGAAGAATGATGCCCATGAATCAGAGAAGGAATAGGACTATCTACACGAACCACTGTCTTCTCCACCTTAGACCGGAAGAACTAGACAGTGCTTGGCTATCACTACTCAATGCTCTGATCAGGAACTTAAGAGCAAAATCCTGAGAAAAATGGAGAACAGAATTTCAAACCTATATCTAGACATACCGGACCTATTGAATCTGGAGGTGTCCCTGAAACTATAGACCTGAAGTGCTGCTCTTTAAAACATGCATGGAAAAAAAAATCCCCTGAAATTACCTTTAAACTATAACACTTTAGCACAAAGAATAAAGACTGGCAATCTAGAGTTTTGCATTAAACCAAAAAACCAAACCCACTAGCATCAAGTTGATTCCAACTCATAGCAACCATATAGGATAGAGTAGAACTGCCTTACAGAGTTTCCAAGAAGCACTTGGTGGATCTGAACCATCAACTCCTTGGTTAGCAGATATAGCACTTAACCGCTATGCCACCAGGGTTTCTACTACCTAAAAAATACAAAGCTATAGAATAACAAGGGCTCAAGAGCTACTGTAAAGCATAGATGAGAAGGTAGGGAACAGGGAAATAAAGGGAATGAAATTGAAGCAACTAGGACAGAAACAAGAAGTATGTTGACACAGTGTGAAAAATTAAACCAATGTCACTGAGAATTATATCTAGAAATGGCCATGGGAGATAGTTTTGCTGCATATATTTTCACCAAAAATACAGTTTTTAAAAATTAATAGACAAGAATTTTAAAACTGGTCACTGAAACACTTATCTATCGTTTTAACTTTCTAATCTCACCTTCTACCAACTTGTGCCTCTTCTGTGTCAGATGGTAACTTACCAACAGGGCTCCAGCTAATGACAGCAATCAACACATCAGTGCTGTCTTCTGCGCAACCACCCACCACAACTTTGGCCTGCCTTTAACCTGGAAGTTCAAAATCATTTTAGAGAGAACTTCTCTTGACTCTCTAAACCTCGCCACTGATGCAGACAGGCTCAGTAGAGGAGCCAGGGACCTGTGCTTGCAGGTCTGTCTGAATTTCAGAGTACACTACCCAACTCTCCTTCAGCAAGTACAATGGTCACCTCCTATTTAGGTCATTCAATTATAACTGTCAGCCTTCTTCACCCTTTCTTTCAGAACAATTCATTGAGCCCTAGAACATCGCCATTGTTCTGTGCATCATGCCATGTAAGAGAAATAGGATGTGGCTACTCTAGTTATGAAACAATGTATGAGGCTGACTCAGTAGCATGTATAGAGCCCTAATAGATCAACATTTAAGCACCTGGATGCTAAGCAAAAGCTTGGCAATTCAAACCCACCACTTAAGTTTGAATTGGGAGAGAGATCTGGTAGCCTACTTTCATAAAGATCACAGCCTAGTAAACTCTATGGGGTAGTTCTACTCTGTCACATGGAGTGGCTATGAGCTGAAATCATCTTGAAGACGTCTATCAACAGCAGTGGCATGTAGCCTTCCTAGACCAACTCCCCCCTCTGCCCCTTTCACGTGGAAGCATCAGGTACTCAAGTCTACCCCACAGGTCCTGTGGTGAGGTTCCAACTCCATCATCTTCTTGTCAACCAATGGGCAAATGCTCACCAAGTGCCTTAGCACTCAGATGGCACGACATCCCTGTTTCCTTGAGAACTGAAACCACCTAGATCTCCCAGTGAGCAGTTTCAAAAAAAACCAAGCCCATTGCCATCGAGTTGATTCCAACTCATAGTAAAATTATAGGCCAGAGTACAACTGCCCTATTGAGTTTCCAAAGAGTGCCTGGTGGATTCAATCTGCCAAACTTTTGGTCAGCAGCCAACTGAACCACAATGCCACCAGGATTCTCAGTGGGCTCGCAGTGTCTCCTAAAACAATCTGGACTTCTCACTCTTCACCTGAGGTGAAAGCTGTGGGATCCTCCAAATGGGAAACAGATTTTTCCAGCTAAAAACTCATGAGAAATGTGTTCCAGGCCAATTCTTCCTAAGTGCTGGGCCGAAGAGTTTGTACACGGAGGACAAAGATTCAACAGCCATGCCCATCTTTAAGGGAGATAAGTGGTCATGGGTGATGTGATTCTGTTTAAGACAATCTCAGGAGGAAGTGCTCTCCAGGTGGGAAGAAATAGTGACAAGCACTTTCATATTTTAGGGAAGGTTTTCTTAAAAATCCTCTCCCAGTAAAGATGAAGTCCCTCCAAGATCCTCCCAGCTGGCACAGCAGTAGGAAAGTGAACAGAGAGAGGTGTGGTTGCCCAGCTTCAGGTTACAAGCGCTCAGGATCCCTCCCACCTATGAACCAGGTCTCTTCTCTCAAAGTCCTTTTGATCCCAGACTAATCTGCATAGATACTCACTATCTGCAGCTCAGAAAGGTGTTCCAGTTAACACAAATTATTCCTCAAAATGCTCTATGTAAGAACAAGAGAGAGAAGTTGTGTGGAGGGTGAGACTGGCTTCTACAAAGCTGACTTTCCAGGAAAGCCTAGAAAACACGGCTGTCCCGCTCACAGCAGGTAGTTCCTTCTGCCTACAGTCATCACCTTGGAGTCAAAAGAAAATTAACAGATTAGAAGCAACTACCCATAAAAAGAGAAAAGGTATCAAACTCCTATAACAGGAAATCAACAAAAATTGCACAGTCTACTTAGACTACTCAAAATTCAGTCAGCCAGCATGCACTGAAATGTAATAAGTCACTGTGCTTTAAATAATCATTGCCTGGGGTTTGATTTAATTAATCTCAGCAGGTTTACAGAAAGCCCATGGGAAGTCAATATGACAAATTTCCTTCAGAATTACTGTTGCTGTTGTTGTTGTTAGTGCTGTCTAGTTGGTTCCAACTCACAACGACCCCTGTGTACAAAAGAACAAAACACTGCCCAGTCCTGCGCTATCCTCACAATTGTTGCTAGGTTTGAGCCCACTGTCGGAGTCATTGTGTTAATCCATCTCGGTGAGAGTTGTCTTCTTTCTGACTGATCCTCTCTCTACCTAACGAGCATGATGTCCTTCTCCAGTGACTGGTCCCTCCTGACAAGACATGCAAAGAGAATGAGACGAAGTCTTGCCACCTTGATTCTACGGAGCCTTCTGGCTGTACTTCTTTCAAAAGAGATTTGTTCTTTTGGCAGTCCATGGCATATTCAGACATACTTGTATTAAAATTTAAGTAACTGGGACTGTCCGTTAGCCCAGAGCTGAAACCAGTACCAAAGCCAACTCTTTAGACAAAGACTGGACTGGCCTCTAGGACACACAGAGCGACACTGGTGAAGAGTTCGCTTCTTGGCTTAAACATGTACACGAGACTGTTTGAGTTGGTCCTATCAGGCGAGATTGGGGCGGGCAGCAGAACGTGACTGACAGGATACAAAAAGTACAGGGTGGAAGGGAGAACTTGCCATCACAGTGTGCAGAGAACAGCTAGTTGCACAGTGGTGTGTGTGCAGGGTTTTATGCAGTAAATTGACTCGGATTATAAACTTCCGCTTAAAGCACAATGAAGTCTTTTTAAAAAATTAAAATAATTCGGCTACCAAGTCAAACAAGTATTTAAGCAGGGGCAACCGTACCGTGTGTTTGCCCCGCCCACCTACAAGCATTTTAGGCTGTGCCTTAATTCCCTCATTCTGCAGTACACCAGCTCCCAAGAGCCAGAGCCAACCAGATGGCACCTAGGAGCAACAGCATGAGTTTCCTGGGGCTGTCTAACAACGTGCCACAAGCTGAGGGGCTGAAAACAGCAGGGGCATGTTCTCTAGCAGTTCTGAAGACGGCAAGTCCAAAATCCAGGTGTCAGCAGGAGCCTGCTCCCCGTGAAGGCTCCATGGTGGGCTCCTTCCTCGCCTCATCCTGGCTGTTGGTGGTCAGTTATGATCCTTGGCTTGTAGCTGTCTCACTCCAGTCACTGCTTCTGCCATCACACAGCCCTCCCCCTGGATCGCTTCTCTTCTTATAAGGACACCCAGTGACGCTGGACTTAGGACCTACACTGCTCCAGGATGACTTCGTCTTAATTGATTCCACCACCAAAGACCCTATTTCCATATAAACTGACTACAGTATGGTAATTTGGAGAAACCATTCCTGCTTCTATGTATTGCTTCAAGGTTTCTCAGCCAGTTCCCAGTAAGGGTGAGTACTGTGATGCAATGGTTAAACTCCTCGCTGATAACCCATAGGTTGGTGGTTTGAACTCACCCAGGAGCTCTTGGGAGAAAGACCTGGCAATCTGCTCCCCTAAAGTTTATAGCCTAGGAAACCTTATGGGGCAGTTCTTCTGTCTCATAAGGTCACTAGGAGTCAGAAGCTACTTGATGGCACACAAACAACAACCTTGTGGTACGAGGTGGTCAGATGAAAACAAATGATCAGGAAAAGCAGGAAGAATTTTTGCTTCCCATCCAAGATCACCAGAAGGAAGGTGTTCATGGCACGGATGTATACAGCATTCCTAAGCCTCGAATATTTTTTCCTCATTCTTAGAAATGTCATAAGAAAACACACAAGGTCTGTAGGCATAACAGCTAGAGAGGAGAGCAGGGACTGACCAATCTCTACTTCCTTTCTCTTCTCCTGAACTCTACTACTTGGAGGTAGAAGATTCTAGCCTAGAAAGAAAAGTCTAGAGAAGTTAACCTGAATCCCTCTCCCTCATTCAGCAGAGAAAATGAATGAGAGAAAGTGAGAGACTAGAAAGGTGAATGAAGTGATAAGCAACACATGAATCATGGTCTAGAACCATGGGTAGCAGAAACAATTTTTGGAGGACAACTAGCCGAGAGCTTGGTGGTTCACACCCACCCAATGGCACCATAAAAGAAAAGCCTGACAGTCTGCTTCTGCAATGATGACAGCCATAAAAACTCTGCGAGACAATTCTACTCTTTAACACATGGGGTTGCTAGGAATTAGAACTGACTCAATAGCAATGGGTTTGGTTTCAAAACACCATTTGGCTTCTTAGCCTGGACAGCTCAGTGTCAGCGCCTCACACTGGCCAGAACCACACCATGTTTCTGATCAGCACCATCACTGTCCCTGAGCCAACATCTGTGGGCTCACAAGCCATTCTACAGGGTTACTGGCATTTAAACGTGCAGTCTGGAAAAGACGTTTGCCTGCCAACAGCTCAACATTTACTTGTTTATATTGATGCTGATCAGTCAGGACAGTAGTTGGAAATATGAATATCATCAAAACAATGCCACAAGCCACAGATTTACATATCAGTCTGCTTACTCATAACTTACCATTGTTGTTGTTATTAACAGTGAAGTGAGTTCCAACTCATGGCAACCCCACGGGGGCAGAGTACAACTGTTCCATAGAAGTTTTAAGGCTGTGACCTTTCAGAAACAGACCACCAGGCCTCTCTTCCAAGGCACACGTGAGTAAATTTGAACTGCCAACCCTTCAACTAGTAATCGAGTACTTAACCGTCTGCACCACTCAAAGACTCCCAACTTGGCACTGCTATTGTGTGTCATCAATTCATTGCACACTGACCCTACAGGACAAGGCAGAACTGCCTCATGGGGTTCCTAGGCTGAAATGTTTACAAGAGCAAATCACCAGGAATTTTGTCCCATGGTGCAGCTGGTGACTTCAAGCCACCAACCTTTTGGTTAGTAGCTGAGCACTTAACCACTGTACTACCCCGGTTCCTTTACTTATCACTGAAAACCACAATGTTCTTAAGAATTTCACCTACCATTCACACCAACCGATACATGCACACGAATGTTCATCACACTACAGTCCACAACAGCAAAAAGATGAAATCAACCCAGATGCCCAACAACAGAGGAATGGATAGGCAAACTATGGTATATATACTCAGTGGAACACTATGCAATGATAAAGAAAAACAATATTTGCAGGAAACATTTCATAACTGGGTTTCAACTGGAGGACATTGTGTTGAGGGAAAGTAGTCAGTGATAAAAGGACAAATACTGTATGAGACCCCTATAATAAAAACCTAAAATCAGTCTCATACATAGAAGAAAAGACTCTGATGGCTACAAGGCTGGAGAGGGCAGAAAGGCGGAGTGGGGAGGGTTTAGATTAGATAGTTGTTAGAAATGTGGTTGGGTGAAATCAGTGATAGCACACATTAGTAAGAAGATCAATATTAATTGGACTTCAACACTTTGAGTACTCATCCCATCTTAACCCAATATTGCAGGGACAGAGTAGCTGGGGTGGGGGGCAGGGGACCACACTCTCAGGCGAAGGCAAGGCCAATTGGCACAACTAGCATTTTGCTAATGAGGACTCTCTGCATCTCGCATTGGTGAGCAGTGTCTGAGGTCTCAGCAGCTGCCAAGCTGCCATCTGAGGCTACAGCAAATGGTACCAACTCAGCAGGAATGGATGATCACTGAGGTCCATAATGACATGGGGGAAAGAGAACCCAGAAGGCAGAGAGACCCACGTGAGTGGGTGTCTACATAGACTCATGACCGGAGAAACCAGATGGTGCCTGGCCACCACCAGTGATAGCCACGACGAGCTCACAAAGTTGAGTCTCACTGGCATCACAAGAATAAATAGGGGTGCAGTCGGAGATCTCCACTAAAAGACCACAATTTATGGTCCAGGGGCTTCAGGGTTACCCTGGGAGCATGGCCCCTGGCCCTGATGCTGCCCCTGTGCATAAATCATAATGAAGGTCAACTCTTCAGACAGCAGTGGATTGGACTTGGCGATACAGAATGACCATATTTTGTGAGCACTTTATTGTTCTATGCATCTATAGGATATCATCCTGCTGACCTCTTACTGGAGGAAGGGGAGTGGGTGGAGAGGAGGGGATAGGTGACTGTTGGGAGGACAGGACATGTATGCAGCAGAGAGGAAGAATGTGCTGTCACTGGGCAGGAACAGCAGTGGGAGCTGCATATAGGTGAGCATGCAAATTTATATGGGAATGTACATTTTCATTCAATCATAATTAAAAAAAAAAAAAAAGAGTTTCACCTAGTATGGCCAGGAGTCTAAGGCCCACATAAAAGCAGGCCTTTTAGCATCTTATGCCGTGTCACACTGGTAATCAGTCCACAATTCTGGCTCCATCACATACCAACACACAGACACACCACTGAGCAGGGCCCAGAGCTGGGAGCATCCAAATGCAGTGAAGGACCCAATCCTTTGCTAAGAACTTGGGGAAACGACAGTTTAGGCAGAGTTGCAGAAGGATGCACAGAGGGACACCTAATACCTGCTGACTTCGGTAAAACAAGGAGGCTCTTCAGTAAGGTGAGCCAAGCAGGGCCTCTGGGGACTTCAGATTTGTTTTAGAAAAGTCAAAGATACAAAAAGCAGAGAAAGCAGCTCCAGGAGCTCTCAGAACTATACCACATTAGAGAATATTTTCTTCTTCTTAGTCTGTTTTGAATAACTTGTTAACCTTGTATTTTGCTAACTACAACAAATTTTTAATTTTTCTCATTTTAAATATATAAACATTTTCAATATCACTGACACTGCAGACATAAATATCCCCTCCTTTATTTCATCTTTTCGAAAGACGGCTTGAGGGATGTTATTTCAGAAAGAATCATGGAACACTTAAGCAAGGGCAATGCCTTTGAATGGCTGCATTTCTGAATGCTATTCAGTCCCTGGGTAACACGAGGAAGGGTAGTCAGACAATACAGTGGTCGCTGGTCTTTACCATAATACTAAACTGTTGTCTGCTGGCTGTACAAAAGTTTCCTAGTGGTAGATCTGAGCTTAGTCAGTGGACAGGGAATATACTGAATCAATTGTTTCCATTTACAATATACATTTAAATGTACAAACAGTAAACATCAGTCACTTGCAACTCTGCAATACTTTGCGAAGGAAAACAAAATCCAGGGCACAATCTAACTTTTCCACAGGAAGAGAACAAACCATGAACTTGATTTATTTCTCATTCATACAACTAATCTGGCCATAGAACTAGATGTGCCGCTGAACTAAAAAAAATTGGAACAGAATTTAAACGGGATCATAGATTTTATTCCAAAGGCATTAAACTGTGGAACACTTCTTGAAGTCTTACAGTCCTGGGCAAACTCAATTTTAATAACTTGTCAGGATATTTTTGAATAATTGTGGCATGCAGTTGATTTAATTAATCTCAGCAGGGTTCAGAGAAGGCCTAGGAAGCCAACATGAAAAATGTCCTTCAGCTGTGCGATTATGAAAAATTGAGTAATTATGTCACCAAAAGAGACAGGTATAGAGAAGGCTGAAGTCATAAATTAAAAGCAAAGGAAATATTTCACACATACTGACAGAGAAAGAAATATGATTGTCCCTCCGCTGTAGGAAGAGACCAAATTGCTAGTTTGGGGCTGAGTACAAAGCAGGTGATCACCAATGTTTGCTGAATAAATAAAACAGTGAATGACGGTTGAAAGAGTAAGTCAGCCAGAGTAAGGTATTCCAACATAGTTATGCATTCTTCCAAACAATGGTCAGAAATACATAATTTACAACATCATATCAGCTAGATCCTGGAAGAGAAAACAGCTGCCATCAACACGCAGTTATGCTGTGTCTGGAAACCAGCACGACAAGCGACTGAGAGCTGAGGAAAGGCAGAGACCAACACACCCATCGCTCTCGCCAAGCACTACTACTTGCCAACCAAACCCGCTGCTGTCGAGTTGATTCCGACTATAGGACAGAGTAGAGCTGCCCCATAAAGTTTCCAAGGAGCACCTGGAGGATTGGAACTGCCGACCTCACGGTCAGCAGTCACAGACAGCACTTAACCACTACACCACGACGGCTTCCTCTTTACTGTACAAAGGTAGGGGAGTGCCCCTACTGGGGAGGCTGGCCTGGTAAGGCCTCTAACTCTCGGTTCACTGTGTGATGCTCTGTGTTCTTTCTGGAGGATGTTTAGAAAACTGGAAGTGGAGATCCTCAGCTGTGAAAAACTGGGGTGTGGGGCATCAGACCTCCATGTCTAACTTCACAAGGGGAATCAGAGAGAATCAATTTCAGCTGCAACAGCCCAGGGCTGATTCCCATGAAGCGGCCGTCAGACATAACTCGTCTCTCCAACATTTCACCAGCTCATACACCAGCTGTCCCTGCCATGGCACGGTCTGCTCCTCTTCTTGGTTCAGTAGGTCTTTGCTAAGTCCACTCACAACTCACAGGCACTACTCATGACTGTGGGCTTTACTATAGAATTAACAGGTTACGTTGCAGGTTCAGGAATGCTCAGAACACGGTTCTTTGATCAGGGCAGCCTCTTCTCATTCTCAGCTATGCTCGCAGAAACACCTCTCTTCAACCCCTCTCCCAGGCCTTCATGCTGTGATGCCAAGTGTTACAAAGCTCCTTGGCTCCTTCAATAAAGCCCAGAGCACCCTGGTTCCCAGGAAACCTCCTGCCCGAAGGTACTCAGCTCTCCCTCCACAGGCTCTGGGAAGTCCACCTCGTCAGCTCTCACTAGTCTACCGGTTCTGCTGCCCTTTCTCTGCTGCTGCTTCTCACTGTCTTGTGCTGCCTCCTGGGTCTGTTGTTGATAACATTATTGTGAACTGCCCTCTAGCCCCCAACACATGGCAGCCTCAAGCACAGTGGAACAAGTCAATGCTACGTCATGTGTCATCCCCATGATCAGTTGTCAGTCAGACTATCACGATCCATAGGGTTTTCCAGGGGCTGATTTTCAGAAGTAGATCCTGAGGTCTTTCTTCCTAGTCCATCTTAGTCTGGAAGCTCTGCTGAAACCCAGTAAGCTTCACAGCAACATGCAAGTCTCCACTGACAGAGGGATAGTGGCTGCCTATGAGGAATGCTGGCTGAGAATCGAACCTGGGTCTCCTGCACAGAAGGTCAGAATTATACCACCCCTGACCCCAGAGATCTGGGGTAATTTGTTGCCACTGAAACAATTCTGACTCATAGCAACCCTATAAATTCAGTGATCCAAATCCCATTGCCATCGAGTCAATTCCAACTCATAAGGCAACAGTTATAGGACAGAGCAGAACTGCCCCATAAGATTTGCAATGCTATTAATCTACAGACTGTCACGACTTTCTCCATGTAACAGCTGGTGAGTCCAAACTGCCAAACCTTTCAATTAACAGTCGAGAGCTTAACCACTGCGTCATCAGTGCTCTTCTTAAATCTAAGGTAAATTTTAAAAAAGGGCCAAGCTCATTGCTATTGAGTCGATTCCAACTCTAGTGACTCTATAGGACATAGCAGAACTGCCCTACACAGTTTCTAAGGAATGTCTCTGTTTTCAGGTGTCCCACCCTGTTCAGGAACTCCAATTAATCATAGATTGTTCCTCTTAAAAGAGTCCCACATGTTTCTTAATGCTTCTTCATTTTTCTCGTTTCTTTTTTCTGATTTCTCTTCATAGATGCTGGAGTCAGTAGCTCTGTCTTCCAAGTCAGAAAGTCTATCTCCCATTTGTTCCATTCTGTTTTATTGGCTGTGAACTGAATTTTCTCTCTCCTTGATTTTGTTCTTGATCTGTTGGATTTCAGAGTACTGGTGTTCCATCAGATCAGACAGCTTGCTTAATTTTTCATTTTGCTCTGCTGCATTTTGTGTAAGGTCTAGGATGGCTCTATATACAACCATTTTGTACCCACCCTCCGATAGTTTCGGAAGGGCTTCTCCATCTGGGAAGTTCTGGCAGTAAAGACTGCTTTACTGCCAGAAAAGAGCTCTCTGGGCAGGCACTGCTGCCCAGCCTGGGAATTAGGTGCAGCTGAGGCCTCTGTACAGGACATTCCTCCTCCCAGTGAATCAAGATGTCATCCCGCACAAGTATCCCCGACTGCCTTGGGAAAGGATACTCAATGGCAGAGATTCAGAGATTCCAAGAGAGATTAGAGGTGCCAAGTTGCACAGATTCCAAGGCCAGGCTCTCAAAATCTGGCAACTCTGCTCGCCAACCTCATCAGCAGTGTGTCTAAGCCTTGCTGCCAGTCAAATTTCAGCCCCTCCCACAGCTAAGACAGAGGGGGAAAAAAGTTAAAATGGCGATTTACCTTCACTCTATGAGTGCCAACACCCACCAAGAGCAGCAGTCCACAAGAGAGAAGTTCTCACTCAGTGGTATGTAGGCCAAATAAACAGACAGCAATATGCCATGTCCCAGGGCTCACTAGGTGTCCAGAAGGCTCTGTTTAACTATCAGTTCAGGCCTCGGTTTCCAGAGGGAGTTAGGGAGACGTGTGTTTAGTCCACCATCTTGACTCCGCCAGCCCAAGGAATGTCTGGTAGATGTGAACTGCTGAATTTTTGCTTAGCAGCCATAGCTCTCACCTACCTTCAAATCTGCTTTTCTAACAAAGTCCCAGTGATGCTGGTGATGCTAAGGATGCAATTACAGAGACCATACTTGAAGAACCACAGCCATAGGTAGGTACATAGCAACAGTCATCAACAAACAGCTGGAAACTGCAGCCACTTGGTCAGCGGCTCCCTGAGTTCTCCAAGCTGAAGTCCCAGCTCCCCATTTCTGTGTATGCTGTCACAGATGCTGAGAAGCATCCTTGGTCAGTGCTTCCCCAACCTGCTCCTTCCTCTGCTACCACTTTGACCAGGTTTAGCTCCTCCCAAGGAAGCATCACAGAATCTGAGACCCCTCATGGTTTCCTATCAGGCCCTCTGCATGATCCCATCACCACTCTGACTACATGCTTTAATAAATTGCTTTTGCATGTCTACCCCTCCCACTAGATAAGAATGTCAGCCTCTTTTCTTGAGCATCTAGCACACTGCCTGGCAAATAAAGGGGCTCAGTAAATTTAAGTATACATGTCCCCTGTCCCCATGCCAGCACAAAAGGTAGCACCAAATGGGTGTGATGGCAATATTCATACATTCATATAACTCACAGAATAGATGATTCATGGAGAATCAGAAAGAAGCATATCTATTACTTAAAAGCCCCTTCCCCAGACCTGAAACTAGTACTGAAGACAACTGTTTAGACAACAACTGGACTGAACTGCAAGACATGAGGCTGTCTGAGCAGCCCCCCAGTAGTAAGGGGCGTGGGGAGAGAAGGGGACATGACTAGGTTGAGTGAACACAGGAAATACAGATTGTCACGGGTAGCAGATAGAGTCACGCAGAGGTCTATGTATGAGGTTTGACACAGCAAATTGACTTCGTTTGTAAATTTTCACTTAACCATAATAAAATACTATTAAAAGAAAACCTCAGAAATTCATTTACCATGACCAAATTATCATTTTAACACTAACACACAATAGGCTGTTCCTATTACATGTAACAATATTCTCTTTCAAAGACTGTGAATCAAGATCTTACCTGGTACATTTCATTCCCACTTATCCCCCACCTCTGCTATCACACAAGAAAAGCTTGGATGTGTCCCTCCTGTCACCTGTCCTACACTGTAAGACTTCATTTCTGAGTTTGGGATCGGGCAGCTCAGGTCTGATTTGGACAAGGAGACTGTATAGCTAGAGTGACTAATGAGGAAATGGTGGGACCAGTGATCTTTTATGGTTTTCTCTTTGCACTGGAACATACTAGTCCGGTTATTTCAGACTTCTGTTCTGTTTCTCTCAAAGGGAAAGCTTGCCAACCTTAGGAAACAAACTCTGCCACCATGTTAAGGTGGTGTAGGGGGACTGACGAAGACACTGACCCTCTCCTCTCCCAGATAAGTCTGGATCTCTTACAGCCTTTTATAGTATCCTGATTCTGTGGTCAAATCCAGAAGACGGACAACGACATGAGTTTTTAGTCCAGATCTGGCAAGCGAGAGTGAAACAGATTGTGAGTCAGACACAAGGTCTCTGAAATTACAATGCTGCGTGCTCTCATTTATTCCACAAAGACAGGGGGTGGTCCTGCTCTGGGGAAATGGGTGGAGGTTACTGCTGATCAGGAAATCTTTCAAATCTGGTTAGATGAGATAACAGTCTACAGCCAAGACATTCTGAGCATTGTGACCACAGCATGGGTCATTACCTGTGCCCATAAGTATTGACATCCTGACCACAGCAAACTGCTACAATCATGCAGAAGTATAGAAAACTGTCTCTCCACACTGCGGCACTACCACAGCTCCCCAGGGTGCCTGCAGGCACAAAGTCATCCACACGCCTGAAGTGAGGGAAACCAGGGCTGGCCACAGAATCTCAGCGAGCCCTCACACCCACCGTTCATTCCCTCATCGCTCCTCTCATGTTCTACCTGCAGTTCACCAAGTAACGAATGACCATCTATCTTGTAAAAGGTTCGGTGGTAAAGTCACCACTTTAATGAGTTACAAGATACTAGAGGAGGCTGTTACTTAGAAGCACATGAAGCCAAGCCAAGCTGGGTTCCAATCTCTACCTTGCAACGTTCTCTATGGCTTAACCAACATAAACTCCTTGGGCCTCCATTTCTTTAGCTGTAAAAGGGGTGCAGCGAACCTCACCTGCCATCAGTTACAGTTAGCCTCACGGGAACCACAGAACACAAACAATGACTTTAACGACTGTTTTCTTAATTCTCTCAAGGATTCTAGAACTGTATGAGAGAAGTTACTTCAGTACACACAACCTATACCTTAGGGCAAGGAGCACTGAAAGAGAAGGAGGTAAACATCACAGGTGACCAGTACCTCGGACTACCCGAGGGTGCAGGCAGGGGAGAGTAAACAGAAGGGAGGATGGCGGAGACTTGTCTCACGTATCGCGGACCTATCATCAGGAAGGACCAATCCCTGGAGAAGGACATCATGCTTGGTAGAGGGTCAGAAACAAGGGGGAAGACCCTCCAGGAGATGGACTACTGACACAGTGATTACAACAGTGGGCTCAAACAGAGCGACAGTTGTGAAGGCAGTATTTCAGTCTGTCGACACAAGGCCCCTGTGATTTGGGACCAAACCAACAGCACCTAGCGGCAGGCTGGGAGGAGGAAGGCGGCAGAGATGGGAATCGGGAGAGGTACCTCCAAGTGGCAGAGGATGAAACAACAGCCCTGACTTGATCCATCACTAGAGAATCATGTGGGCTCTCTCCCCTTCACAGGCAGAGAGGAAGAAAACCGTGTACCCACTTTATACTTACGCACGGCTCTCCCTAAACGGAAGATACAGTTAAACACTCCAGTCACTGATTTTTAAATTACCATATATTTTATGGCATGCCTCCAGACAGCAATGTTCAGTTGCTGTTCCTTCCTGATGTTTTGGTAATAAAAATATTTCTTTCTAAAACATGGAAATTCATACTTCTGCAACTTCATAATCCCATTTATGCCATTACATACCTCGAAAAGAAACATTTTCTAAATGTTTAGCTTTCAGCAAAAACAAACCAATAAAACCACCAAAAACTTCAAGTATGAGTGAGTCCCTCCGAAGCCTCTCACCTCAGAAGAGGAAGGGTCAAGGTTCACTGTTGTCATAAGCGCAGGGGAAAACTCACCAAAGCTGCAGGGCCAGGCAAAGTGACAGTGTGTACGGCCCTGGACCCAAACTCAGAAGAGGTACTTGGCCTGTCCCATTGTGTTCCCCCAGACACACAGCTTCATTCTCTGCACCCCTGTTTCCTCATCAGCAGAATGTAAGAGCCCTCCAAGTGAGATCACAGTATCTAACTTTATGAGTACTCTGTGCTTCAATATATAAGGAAAAGTACTTGTCTCCAACTTTGGGGACAGTGAAGACTAACAAGGAAATGTTTGAACAAGGTTATAAGATTAAGTAATCAAACAGAAATAAACAAGACTCATAAAATCACACAGATTTCAGGATCCTAAAGTTCTGCATGGCTGAAGTGAAACTGAACTCCCCAGGCATAGAAAAGGCAGTTAACAATGTTTTTTTGAAGCTTTGTTATGTGCTTCCTGTGGCTGTAACAGCCCCTGGCTTATATTATTCTGTGAGACAGAAGTGGCAGTCGGCTTCCGTACAGACTACAGGCTTGGAGACCCCACATGGCTGACTTGCTCTGTCCTGCAGGGTCACTGAGTTGGAATCAACTTGAGGATGACAGGTTTAGCATGGCTGAGGAGTCCCTGGGTGGTGCCAACAGTTGTCTGGCTGCAACCAAAAGGTTGCTGGTTCGAATCTACCCAGAGGGACCTCGGAAAAAGGCCTGGAAGTCCACTTCCAAAAAAGTCAGCCACTGAAAGAAAATCCTACGGAGCACAATCCTACTCAGACACACTCCATAATTTGGAGTCGACTTCACAATAGACTCTTCAAGTAAAACAGGTGAAAGTTTGGATTCGTTGGCAGTCAGCCAAGCTTTCTGAGTCATCAGGCATTAGGTTTTCCCCGCACACTACAGTACTAAATTTGTGCTCTCAAATGCTATAAATTGAAGAATTAATGCGTCAAATAACAACTTCATTTCCAAAGGTGAATTCTAGTTGATCTCTGAGTGCAAGAGGCAATAGGAAACGAAAACTCTGCTATGTGGTGTCAAGCACAGCTCCATCAGTTAGCAGCCATGAGATCTTGCATGTTACTTAGCTTTGCTCAGCCTCCATTGTTTTTATCTGTAAAATGGGAACAATAAAAGTACCTTTGTTTACAAAGATGTTGGGCCCAAATGAGTTACTGCACATAAAGCCCACAAGACAGTGCTTCGAACTCAGTACGAGTTATCTAAAAATCCCTGCACAGTGCAAATGGTGAACACACTCAGTCACTAACTCATAGTCTTTGAGACTACCCAAAGTGCCTCAAGAGAAAGGCCTGGCAATCTACACTTGAAGAACTAGCTGTTGAAAACCCTGAGGAGCATAGTTCTACTCTAACACACATTAAGTTACTTCACAATTACTGGTCATATTCATATTACCATCCATGCTAACATGTAGTCAAGAATGATGTATTCAATACTACTTCAGTAAGAAGAAAATCAAACACATAGAAACTGTGGGAGACAGGGAAGCCCTGAAATCCACAACACTCCTGGGAAAAAGGCTCTTAACTGGCACTTTGCTGCTTTCCAAAACTTCCATCAAAACCAGAGACATTCTGATCTAAAGAGCTCTGCAGAATAATGGAGGGCTGATTGGAAAAGAGAACAGTGGGGACCTGGGGAGAGACAGGACTATGAAAAGCACAGCGAGGAAACAGAGAAGGCAAGCCGAGCTGCAGAAGGCAGTTGCAGGCTGAGGCTGGGAAAAACACTTGTTTGATAGGAACATGGAAGAAAGAGTTGTGTGGGAGAAACAGCGGGGAAGGAATTAAACGCACACGCAACGCACCAACAAAATAATGAAACTGGGCGGGAGGAGGATGGCACATTCAAGGGCTGAAGGAGGTAGATGACAATTACAACATTTGTTAAGAAGAAACAGCCACGTGAAACTAAGTGATGGAGGAGGGGAGGCACTGAGAAGGTTCGGGAGGCAACAGTGAAAGGGAAAGAGCACAGCCCTGGGAGGGTGCCTAATTAACAGCCAGTCGGGGAACAATGCAGAGAGGAAGTTTAGGGGGGCTGGAAGCAAAGAGAAAAGGTGCATTTGCTAAGAAAGGCGGAAAACCAAAACCGAGAGAAATGTGCCTGGCAGCCAGCGAATCAAGGGCGTTAGTGGACCTGGAAGACTTGGGGGGTTACAGGGAATAAAACACTGGGTAACACAGAAAATCGGGTGCGTGCGCAGAGAAAACCTTGGCTAAGACTTACAGTCGCGAAGTCTTGACAGTAAGTATTGAATAAAACCAAATTATCCTTCCATTTACCAATACTGTCATCAAATGCCAGGATGCAACTAACGGAGATGGTTTCGTTGGCTCTCGTGTGGTTTTTCTGCACTTAAGAGACAAGCGAGCCTTGCACACTCAGATGGGGGCCGGGCCAGCACTGATCACCTGGGTTTCGCTGACCTCGGCAGCAGTGCGGCCTTAAACCTTTCTGGGGCTGGCATACTAGTTCCCCTATCTCCTGAATAGAAACACAACCAAACCATCTCTGCCCACTTGCTCCCTCAAATCAAGAGAGGTGAGACACTCAGTCACAACATCTTTCTCCTGAAATGAGAACCCGTTGGGAAGTAGGGCAAAATTCCTTTCGAAGCTAAATTCTCCAAGCCACATGTCTCTAGGTCCCCGGATTCAGCACTGCTATTTTGACCCGGGTACGTGACGCGTGGTCCTTGTTTGCCGCCCAGCTCACACTGCTGGAGGGTTACAGGAGGCCCTGGCCACCCCGAACCTTTGTCCTCCCTCCCAGCGCAGTGCCCGTGTCTTGGGGACTACGAAGCGCAAGATAAAGTTTCCTCATAATCCTGGTAAACTTCCTGCTGGAAGCCACCTTCCCCCTAAACGACAGAGCCGGGCCAGGTGGAAAACTAAGGCAGGCTGGAAAGCCAGGCAGACCAGAGCACCAACAGGTGGGCAGGCGCCAGGAGGGATTCCGAGTGGCAGTGGGGAGAAGGGGACAAAGCGCATGCAATCTATACAATCTTCGTGTGGCCTCAGGCGTCCCCCGAGTGTTCCCTCGCCCTGGGCGGGAGGGGAAAGAGCCCTAGTACTCACCCGGTGGGATGACGCGGCCAGTCCGTCCCTCCCGCGCCCCGCCGTTCCGTCGGTCCCCGAAGAGAGCGGGTCCCCGGGAGCATTCACCTTGCCGCCGAGTCGGGGGACTTCGGCACGCACCGCCCAGGGCAGCTGCAGCCCTAATTCAGCGGCTTACTCTACAGCTAGAAGATCAAAGACGTCCCTGCGACCCGAAATAGGTCCCCTCCTCCCAGGAGAAGCTGCTAGCACGCCGGGGCCTGGAGAAGCCAGCGCCCGGGGACTGGTGGGGCGGCGCGGCGCGGCGCAGAGGGAACTCGCCGCCCGCTCGCTGCTCGCCTGGCGCCCCGCCCCCGACTGGCTGGCCCGCCCCGAACAGCCCAGCCCCGCCCAGGCAGGGGCGGGTCGCGACCGCGTTGCTCGGCAACCGCCCATCCAGCTCCGCCCACCTTCTCCCTGGAGAAGTTCACCTCGGGCGACGGAACTCCTAAACTCAGCGAAGCCCAAGGTGAGTATTTTTAAACTGCCCACTTCCCGAGGGCCCTAAGCAAGATTTGTTTTGACTGTAGCAGTGAACCTAGTCCGAGGACTCTCACCTCCTGTGATGGGCAAAGCCTGATCCTAGGTTCACACCAAACACATCAGGAGCGAAGCCAACCCTTTTGCGCCAGGACTTGTGCCCCAAACGTTCCAGAACCACTTCCTGATGTGCAGTTAACGGAATGCATAAAATAAAGGCAGTCTTTTCAAAAGCGCAAATTTGTCTATGATTCATTCATTTAAGTGACTATTATGTGCCAGACACTATTATTATTATAAACATGTATTACTTACAAAGAACAATACCCCCTATTTTTAACACCAAAGAACAGATAAAATTTTCATATTACTGGATAAAAATTCAAAATTAATTTTATATGTGTTTTTAGAAGTTATTGAGAAAAAGCACAGTGAAATAAGAATGATAGCTCTAGGGGGTGATGGAAATACAGGCAAATTTTATTCCTTGAATCTACTGAAATTCCTCAAATTTTTAACAAAGAGTGTGTATTTTAAAAGCATAAGAAATATATAAATAAACCATTGGGAACTTTAGAGATGGAAAACAAAATGCTAATTTCATTTTCTAACTAACAAAATCTTCATGAAGTTCTCATAAATGTTGAAAACTAAAAAGCATTGTTTTAAAAGAATATGAAGGATTAAATACAGGTTTTTTAAAAAAATCTCATTACAATTAGCTAGCTCTAATAAGCAATTATAATTTTTCTTTAAAAAATATGTGCCTCAAAAAATCATTTCTGCCTGCTTAGAAACCACTATTAATGTTTATATATGAAGGTTCCACTCATGAAGAAAAATGTGATATGAGGTATGACAAGCTGGCAAACTGCCACCATTGGCTTATGTTGGCAGCACTGTACAAACAACTAGGTAAGATTTCATAACCTCGGTATATCAGTGTCTTAGAGCTTTGTTCATGTCTGCACGTGGTGGTGTCTTGCTGAATGGCATTCACCACTGCTATGGCGTGTGCCATCAGGGCTTGAATCAGAGCAATGAACCAACATTAAATTTCTCGTTCAACTTGGCAAGAGTGGAAGTGACATCAGGGAAATGTTAGTCCAAGTTTATGGGGATAAGGCCATGAAAAAAATCGCAATGTACAAACGGATTAAATGTTTTTTTGAGGGAAGAGAAAGCGTTGCTGATGAAAAGAGGTCAGCACAGCAGAAGTGACAGAGACATTGCAGGAATCCATCAAATTGTTAGTCAATATCATTGGCCAACTGTGAGAAGCATAACATTCCAGCAAAACATCCATAGAGAAACTGTTAGGAAAATCAGTGCTGGCATGAGAAACGTGTGTGCAAAAGTGGTCCTGAAGCAGCACATTGAAGAACAAAAGCAAAGAAGAGCCAAAGTTTGCCAATACCTTTTGAAGAGGCACAACTATGTTTCGGGCCATGTTATCACTGGTGATGACACATAGGTGTGCCAACATGACCCTGAAACAGTGTCCAAGTGCACAATGGAAATCAGCCAATTCGCAACAACCAAAATTGTTCCATCCATCCAAATCAAGAGTCAAAATGATGTTGCTAACCTTGTTTGATATCAGAGGGATTGTTCTTCGTGAATTTGTACCAAGTACAAATTTGGACAGTGAACCAAGTTTCAAGCTGAAAAGGCTGTGTGGAAAAAGTTAGACAAGAATGACCGGAACTTGTTGCCGACATCTCATGGCTTTTGCATCAGGACAATATACCACCTCACACGGCACTTTCCACGAGGGAGCTCTCAACCAGTAAATAAATAATTGTACTGGAACACCCTCTCTACTCACTGGATCTGGCCCCCAGTGACTTTTTTCTTTATCTGAAGATAAAGGAAATATTGAAAGGAAAACACTTGGATGACGTTCAGGATATCAAGGGTAATACACTGACAGCTCTGATGGCCATTCCCGAAATAGTGTCTTCCTTAGGTAGCATTACTTACTTCATATTCTATGGAACCAGAAGACCTCAGAAGCACCCTTGCTTTTGCACTGATCAAAGATATTCTAATCTCCTTGATGACAATGATTATGTTTTTATTTAGTTTAACATCTCTTACTGGTCACATAATAGGTGCTCAATAAAATAAAGATACTACACTAGTACTTACTGTTGTGTACTTTAAAGTATATTGCAAACATGAAGAATGGATTTTTTTTTTTTTTTTTTTTTTTTTAAGGAACAGCTCCTAGACTCCTAGAACCAGGATTAGAAGTTGTTTAGAAGCTGTTTAGGCAGGCTGCCAATTTTTTTTAGCTGACTTTTACAATTCTTTTCCTAAAGCAATAATTCTTTAAACTCTAAAATTTTAAGAAAACCCTTAATAACTATAATGGTTTGCAACAGAATTTGAGATAACTCTTGTGACCAGTTTTGAATTTCGACTCTGACTAAAACGTTTCCATTTTGAAATCCAAGTAAATTATTGTTTTTTTCCCACTGACTTGCAAAGTGAAGAAGAACATGCTATATAGTTCCTGGGGTCTTAAAAGCTTGCAAGTAGGTCATCCAAGATGGAGCAATTGACTTCTGTTCTCCGGAAGTGACAGAGAAAGGAGGATCAAGAACAGGAGGAGCAAGTGGAATATATGGCCAAGTACCTCCTGAACAACGGCCTCTTTTGCCCTGAGACCAGAAGGACCAGGTGGTACCCGACTACCATTTCTGAATATCTTGATCAAAGATTCTACAGAATCCCCAACAAAAGAGGCAAAATCCGAACTTAAGTTCAAATGCTCGTGGACTCCCAGCTTTCTGGAGCCACAGAAGCTAGGCAAACTCCTGAAACTACAGCCCTGAGATAATCTTTAAATCTTAAGCCAAAAATATCCTCTGAAGGCTTCTTAAAACCAAATAATACCAAAAAAGCAAGCAAACAAACAAAAAACACTACCATTGCATCAATTCTGACTCACAGCAACCCTATAGGTCAGAGTAGAACTGTCCCATAGAGCTTTCAAGGAACACCTGGTAGATTTGAACGGCTGACCTTTTGGTTAGTAGCTGTGGCACTTAACCACTGCATGACCAGAGTTTAACTAGTAGGGAATGTCTGCCTTGAGCATTATACTCTTTTGCGGTCTACATGGGATCACAGTGACAGGAGCAACTCGAAAGACTCTGTAAGAACCTTAGGAGGCAGCGAATTTATGTTAATGGAGAGGAACAACTCAGAAACGGAGCATGGGAATGGGTGAACAACTCCTCAAAGGATGGAATCAGTACAAACACGTAGTGTCGAATTGGTGTATGTTTCACTGCGTATATTCTCAGCAACAACAACAATAAAATTAAAAAAATTAAGTGCAGGAGAACAGATAGAAGAGAACAAAATTCTTCATCATTTACTTACAAGTAGCTTTCAAATGACAAGGAACAAGTTAAAGAGACAATTATAACAAATCTTAAAACGGGGTTCCTTTATAGGTTAGAATACTAACTAAGGAATGTTTACAGTAAACCTGTGGAACTCGGTAGGCAGGGAGGATGGAAAAATGTAGAAAAAGGAACAACAGTAGTGGAACCACATTTTGGGGGTTTCAGGAAACAGTGGCAAATGCGTACATCTGACCAACGTCAACTAGGGTAGTCCCAAGGCAGGAACTTGAGGGTTCTGGCACCTTCTCAGAATTATTACATTGCTTGAGATGTACAAACTGCTGTCTGAACTCATTTCAAACTTAAACAGTAATGTTTCCATGCAGTGAACTGAAAGGCTCTCTCTTCATTATGATAGCTCCTGTTCTCTGAGCCAGACTGCAGACTCAGAGCATACCTTCATCATTTCGTATCAGTTTCAGGAAAACAGCACAGGTTTATGGTATCCAACATGGCTGAATTAGAATTTTACCTGTGGACCTCGGTAGCTGTGTCACTTAGAGCAAGTTATTTTGTCTCTCTTAGCCTGAGGTCTGTTTTTGGTTTTCTGTTTGATTGAGGTACGGAATACAGTGACATACAGAAATCTTACATGTAGAGCTGTGTGAACATGTACACAGATGTGTGTATGTGTGTATACACGTATGTGTGTGTACATGTGTGTTCGTGAGTGTGCCTGTGAGGGTGTCTGTGATATGTGTTTGCATGCATGTGCATATGAATGTATGGTACATGCATATGTGTGTGAGTGTGTGAGGGTTGTGTGTGCATGTAGCATGGGTATGTATGTGTATGTGCATGTGTGCACACACGTGGATAGATGCATGTGGTCTTATGTCTGTACATATGTATATGTGCATGCATGTTAGATGATCATATGGTATCTGTATACATGTATGTGTATGTGTGTGAAGTTGTCTGTATGATGTTTGCATGCATGTGTATATATGTGTATGTTTGGGTATGCGTTTGCATGGGTGTGAATGGTATGTGTTGTGTATTTGCATGTGTGTGTGCATTTGAGGGTATCTGTGACATATGCATATATCTGTATTGTGGTAATGCATGTGCATGTGTGTACACACATCAGATGTGTGCGTTGTATGTTGTATCCATATGCACGTGTATGCCTGTGTGTGTGTGTTTGTGATGAACTGGACCTAAAGTGACCCCAACAATGCCCGCCTCCAGCTGCTCATATTTTTGTGAAATCCTCTCCCCTGAGTACAGACAGAATCTGTGACATGCTTCTAAAGAATAAAAATATAGCAAAGGCGAAGGGCTGTCACACCCGTAATTGCATCACGCCGTATAATACTGTATCTTAGCTAACTGCATTGAGAAACTCTCTTTGCTGGTCTGATGCTCTAAATGACCGTGGTGGAACAGTTTCCTTGGTGAGGAACTACGGGCAGCCTCTGGAACCTGGGGCCATCTCCCGCCCACAGCCACCAAAGGCTGGACCCTCAGCGTACATACAGTAAATGAATTCCTCCTACACCCTGTGTGAGTTTGTCAACAGATTCTTCATCAGCTGTCTTAGTCATTCAGCAGTACTATAACTGAAATACCACAAGTGGATGGCTTCAACAAAGAGAAATTTATTCTCTCAGAGTCTAATAGGCTGCAAGTCTGAATTCAGGACATCAGCTCCAGGGACAGACATTACCTGTCAGCTCTGGAGGAAGGTCCATGTCATCATCAGTCTGCAAGAGCTTCTCCAAATGGGACCTCAGGTCCAAAGGATGCACTCTGCTCCCGACCCCGCTGTCTTGGTGGTATGAGGTCCCCACATCTAGCTGGTAGCTTCTCTCTTTTATATCTCCAAAAAAATTGGCTTAAGACACTATGTAACTTTGTAGATCTCATCAATATAAAGGCCACTAATCCATCTCATTAACATCATAGTGACAGAATTCATAACACATAAGGAAATCACATTCGATGACAAAATGGTAGACAATTGTCTGATACAGGGAATGAAGACTTAGCCAAGTTGATACATATTTTGGGTAGACGCAGCTCAATCCATGATACCAGCCAAGACTCCAGATGAGAACACAGCCCAGCAGACACTTGAGTGCAACCTGGTAATACCCTGAGCAGAGGACCCAGCTAACCTGAGCCTGGGCCCTTCATCCACAGAAACCAAAATTTTATAAATATGTCTTGCTTAAATAGCTAAATTTGTGGTCATTTGTTATGCAGCACAGAAAACTAATATTAAATCAGTATACCCACCATGCAGATCAAAGTACAGAACAGTTATAGTACTGAACAGACTCCTTGTGTGTCCTCCTGTCAGTAATGACCGCCACCCTGACAGTAAACGCTACTGTAACTTCTGTCATCCTAGATTAGTTCTATTGAGTTTTGAACTTCATGAAATGGAATCCCACAGTAGGTACTCTTCTTGTGTGACGACTTTGACTTAACACTGTATCTATGAGATTGATCCCATGTATATCATTAGTTCATTCTTTTTCGTTGCTTATTCCACTATTTGAATGTGTCACATTCCATTCTACTGATGATGGACAACAGATTATTTTCAGGGGGACAGACCTATTATAAATGAAGGTCCATAAACATTTTTGAACATATTTTTGGTAGAAGACAAACTTCACTTCTTTTGTGTATATACCCAAGAGTAGTATTGTGGGGTTACAAGAGTTATACATGCTTACCATTAGTAGGTACTGGCAAACATTTTTCAAAGTGGCTGTACAATTGACATTCCCACAAGCAGTTTAAAAGAGTTTCAGGGGCTCCACACTTTAATAAGCATTTGGTATTGTCTCAGCTTCAGCTTTCTTACAAAAAAAAGGGGGGGAGGTAGTAATACTCGTAGTATCACCACACTGACTCATCAACATTACATGAGATCACATATAAATATGCTGTGAAAAAAATATTTGCTGAACAAATGGTAGATATTTATGCCCATTTTACTTGCTAGGCCACATAGAAGTGGCTGGGCTGGGAGTCAAACCTCAAGAGCTAATTCCAAACTTCATAGGCTTTTCACCACACCAGGCTACTTCCTGGCCCTTTTTAGTAGCCATCTATCTCCACGAATATTTCAAAATTATTTCTTAGAATCCATTTTCCTGCACCTATTCCTAGAAAGGATGTATTATTTCTACATGATTTGAAGGATAATGGAAATGGCAACCCAGCCACGTGGAGCGTGGTTAGATACTGTCAAGTAGGTTCTGACTTCCATGGGTCCCCGCACAGCAGAACAAAACCCCATCCAGCCTTGGGCCCTGTCCATGACTGTCGTTACACTAGAGCCGATTGCTGCAGTCACTGTGTCAATCCACCTCATTGAGCATCTTCCTCTTTTTTGCTAACCCTCTACTTTACCAAGTGTCATGGATTGAACTGTGTCCCCCACAAAATGTGTGTAGCATTTGGTTGGGCCATGATTTCCCATATTTTATGATTGCCCTCCATTTTGTGATTTTCCTGTGCTCTCTGTTAGACAATTAGGTTGGAATTGTAAATCCCTTTATAAGGTCACCTCCCTGCTCCATTGCAAAAGGAGTTTCCCTGGAGTGTGGCTTGCACCATCTTTTATCCTACAAAGAATAAAAGGAAAATGAAGCAAGCAGAGAGCTGGGAATGACACACCATCAAGGCAGCAGCACCATGAGAAGAGTGCGTCCTTCAGACCCGAGGTTCCTGCGCCAAGATGATTCCTGAACAAAGACTGATAAACATAAGGAATTTCCTTCAGAGCTGCCAGAGGGAAAGCCTTCCCCTGGAACAGACACCTTGAATTTGGACTTGTAGCCTACCGGACTGTGTAAGAATAAACTTTCCTTTGTTAAAGCCATCCACTTCGTGGTATTACTGTTAGAGCAGTACTAGATGGCTGAAACACAAAGCAAGATATCCTTCTCCAGGGATCAGTCCCTCCTAACAATGTGTCCCAAGTATGTGAGAGATGCAGTCTCACCATCTTTGCTTACAGTGAGCATTCTGGCTGTACTACCAACACAGATTTGTTGGTTCTTTGGATAGTCTATGGTGTAGTCCATGTTTTTTTGCCAACACCATAACTGAAAGGCATCAATTCTTTGGCCTCTTTTATTTATAATCCAGAGACATCTGTAATCAGAGATACGTGAGATGATTGAAAAGACCATGATACTCAGTTGTTTTCAAAGTGACATCTTTGCTTTTCAATACCCTGAAAGAGGTCTTCTGCAGGAAATTTGCCCAATGTGATGTGTCATTTGACTTTTTGACTGCTGCTTTCACAGGTGTTGATTGAGGATCCAAGTAAAATGAAATCCTTGACAACTTTGATCTTTCTCTGTTTATCATGATGTTGCTTATTGGTCCATTTGTGAGGATTTTTGTTTTCTTTACGTTGAGGTGTCGTCCACAATGAAGGCTGTAGTCTTTGATCTTCATCGTAGGTGTTTCTAGCCTTCACTTTCAGCGAGCAAGGTTGTGTCATCTGCATAATACAGGTCAAGGATTCTTCCTCCAATCCTGATGCCACATTCTTCTTCACGTAAAAGAAAGGACACAACCCTGATACACACCTTTCCTGACTTTAAACCATGCAGCATCCCCTTGTTTTGCTCAGCTGACTGCCTCTTGGTCTATGTACAGATTCCTCAAAAGCACAATTAAGTGTTTGGAATGACCATTGTTCACAAAGTTATCTATAATTTGTTATGATTCACAAAGTTGAATGTATTTACATAGTCATTGAAACATAGGTAAAAATCTTTCTGGTGTTCTTTGCTTTCAGCTGTGATCCACCCGAAATCAGCAATGACATCCCTCCTGCATTGCTCCTGAGTCCAGCTTGAACGTCTGGCAATTCTTTGTTGATGTAGTGCTGCAACCACTTTTGAATGATCTTCAGCAACATTTTATGTATATGAGGTATTAACAATATTGTTCAATAATTTTCTCATTCTGTTGGATCACTTTTATTTGGAAGGCATACCAACATGGATTTCTTTCAGTCAGTTGGTCAGGTAGCTATTTTCCAAGTTTCTCAGCATAGATGAGAGAGTACCTCCTGCCCTACATCCGTTTGTTGAAATATCTCCACTGGTATTCCGTCAGTTCCCGGAGTCTTGTTTTCTGCCAGTGCCTTCATTCAGTGCAGTTGGGATCTCTTCCTTCAGCACCATCAGTTCTTGATCATCTGCTACCTCCTGAAATGTTGGCATGCCAACTCATTTTTTTTGTACAGTGACTGTGTATTCCTTCCATCCTCTTTTGATGCATCTTGTGTCATTTAATATTTTCCTCAAAGAATCTTTCAAAACTGCAACTCAAGTCTAGAAATTGGCATGCCTTTTGGTTTTCTAACATCAAGCCTTTTCACATTTCTTTATAATATTTTGTCTTCTTAAGTCACTCTTTGAAATCCTCTGTTCAGCTCTTTAATCATTTCTTGCTTTCACTTTAGCTACTCTGTGTTCAAAACTAACTTTCAGAGTCTCTTCTGACATCCATTTTGGTCTTTTCTTTCTTTCTTTCTTTCTTGTTTTTTTTAATGACTTCTTGCTTTCTTCATGTGTAGTGTCCTTGATGTCATTCTACAGCTCAGCTGGTCTTCAGTCATTATTGTCGAATGCATCAAATCTATTCTTGAGATAGTCTCCAAACTCAAGTGGAGTATACTTATGGTCATACTCTTGCTCTCATGAACTTGTAATTTTCTACAGCTTCAACTTGAACTTGCAAAGGAGCAGTTGATGGTCTGTTTGTTCCACAGTTGCCCCCACCCTTGTTCTGACGGATCATATTGTGCATTTCCATCATCTTTTTCCACAGATTTAGTCTATTCGATTCTGTGTATTCTGTCTGGCAAAGCCCACATGCATAATCACTGTTTATGTTGTTTCACAAAGGTATTTGCAAGAGCAGAGTTGTTGGTCTTACAGAATTCTATCATGTGATCTAATGAGGCGTGTGCATGTGGTTTTTTACAGTAAATTTATACCCTACTCATCCCAACTAGAAGGACTTTTCATGGCTCACGGCTAAGTGCTTAGCTGCTAACTGAAGGCTAGCAGTTCGAACCCACCAGTGGCTCTGAGAGAGGTGTGGCAGTCTGCTTCCTTAAAGATTACAGCTTTGGAAATCCTTTGGGGCACCTCTGCCCTGTTACATGGGACCACTGCAAGCTAAAAGCAACTTGATGGCAACAGGTTCAGATTTTCATTACGACTGACTAGTAAATTACTCCCTCTACTAAGTTTCTGCTCTTGAAGGTCTTGACTGCTTTGGCTGATTGCTTCACCTAAAGAGCTTACCTTATTCACTGTAAGCACAAAATACCTAATTTTCAACATCTTCACTTCTCTGTCATATATCAGCAGACCTTTCGTACTAGTATTTGTCCTTTATCTACCTGGCAGTTACGGCAGTGGTGGTTCAGTGGTAGAATTCTTACCTCTTGTGTGGGAAGCTCCATTCAGTTCCCCGCTATGCACCCCATGCACAACCACCACTCACTCATCTGTTAGTGGAGACGTATGTGCTGTTCTAATGCTGAACAGGATTCAGCAGAGCTTTCAGACTGAGAGAGACTAGGAAGAAAGATCTGGCTATCTACTTCTGAAAATCAGTTGATGAAATTGCTATGCTCACAACAGTCCAATCCTATTGTGTGTGGGCTGCCATGAGTTGGAAGAAGACTGGATGGCAGCTAACAAGGACATTGACCCGTTCCTGAAGAAAGGCAACCAGTGGAATGTAAGGATTATTAGTGATTAAAAAAAAAATTAAAAAGCCAAATCTGTTGCCATCTGGTCAATTCCAACTCAGAGTGACCCTGTAGGAAACAGTTTTCCAAAGAGCAGCTGGTAGGTTCAAACTGCCAACGTTTGGGTTATCAGCCAAGCTTTTAACCACTCTGCCACCCAGGCTCTGACGTTGTTGACAGGGAGATAGAAATGTACGAGGCTGCATAGGCCCCACAGCCCTAAGGCAGGGTGACAGATGGACCATGTGGCTCGCACCCCAGAAGGCCTGGGATCACACACTGAAGCACACACTGGCTAATCTGACATCAGGACTCACTTACCAAAGGTCTAGTGGGTGTGTTTATTTAGTGCTGGGGGGTGGGGTGGGGTGGGGGGGGTGGAGTCCCAACAGATAAGACAGCATCAGATTGAGTGAACTGCTCAGAGAGCAGGCCCTAGTCCCAACTCAGGGAACATGATTGGATGTGAGCACTGATACATGGGTTTTCTTTTTTTTCCTCCAAGACACACATTCAGACTTGAATGTGGTAAATGTGTAAGTCACAAAAACATTTGTCATTTCAATATTTTTCACATGTGCAGCAGTTCTGTGACATTAAATGTAGTCATCATGTTACTCAACTGCCACCTTTTCCGAATGGCTTTTTAGTTTGCGTGTTTGTCTTTATCACACTCAACTACACTGTATGTTGATTATATGTACAGAGGAAAGATCAGGTGGAAATGAAAACACACTTTCCATTAAAATGTGCTAGTGAGGAGGGACACAGAGAATCACCATGAGGGCCGTCAGCACCTGGGGTGACACAGACAAGACATTTCAAGACCAGGGACTTTGAGTGACACCTTTCTTTAGGCCCTAGTGTCTGCAGAGTGCCCTGCTCAGAGTAAGTGCTCAGTGTGCCTCTGATGAACGAGCATGCAGGGTCTGTAAGAGGGATGGCGGTGAGTGACAAAAAAGGACATTTCCCTGCAGGATCTGGAAAGGGTTGTAGAAGGCCCCAGCTGCCACCCTGTCACAGAGCTGTGTAACAGGTCCTGTGGCTATGACACTGTGTGGGGAAGCAGGTGAGTGTGGGTGCCGGAAGCATCCTCGTGAATCTATTCTGTAGCTGATGCAGAGCTCCCACTCTCCAAGATGATGGAGACAACAGCAGTAAAGACACGAACTCTGCCACCAAACTCACAGTCCAGAGGAGGAGTGATGATGACAATGTCATTGGTTGCAGTGGGACAGTATCCACGTTAGAGTGAATGTGGGGTGCAGGGGGCTCAGGGGAGCCCACCCGAGGCAGCCTGCATGTGTGCATCATACTTGGACTTGTGTTTGCCAAATCTGACCAAACCTTTACAAAACTGTAAGTTCCTTAAAGACAGAGAACTGAACCATTTCTCCCCAGTGGCACACACAACCTCTCCTCTGGTCCCCTCCCCTGGAAAAGGCCCAGAGCTCACAGTCAATAACCACAGCTGAATTAACTGAGCATACAGAACGCTTGAGTCCCCAAGGAATACAGTTAACACATTTGCTGCTCTCTTAAAGGCTGGGGGTTCTAGTACTCTCAGAGGTCCCCCAGAAGAAAGGCCTGCTCTACCGCTGAAAAATCAGCCTGTGAGAACTCTGTTGACCACAGTACTGCTGACACCCAAGAGGTCATAGTATAAGTCAGAATAGGCTCCACAGCAACTGGTAGGGGATGGTTTTATAAAAGGGTGGTTATAAACTGTACAAAAGTAAAAAGAGTAACATTCAATAAGTACACAGTATGTGCCAGGTTCTGTTCTAAACACGTTCCATGTTTTTACTAATTTAATCCTCACAACAACCCTACAGGGTAGGAGCTATTAATATTCCTACTTTATAGATGAGGAAACTAGGGCCTGTCTACAGAGGTTGGTGATGCACCCAATATTACACATATCTGGGATTTGAAACCAGCTGGTGGCAGAGTGGTTAAGTGCTATGTCTGCTAACCTGAAGGTTGGCAGTTCAAATCTACCAGGTGCTGCTTGGAAACTCTGTGAGGCAGTTTTCCTTTGTTTTATAGGATCATTGTAAGTCAGAATCGATTTGGTGGCACTGGGTTTGGTTTCTTTTTGGAATCAAGTTCCAGATCATACCTTCTCATAACAATGTGCCTCAATAATAGGCATTGCCTTCCTGGAATTCAAACAGAACAGAGCACAGAATCGTAGGCTAACCATACACATAACTACATATGTTGTATATATATTTTTAAATGCTTAACCAAAGAGAACTAGATGTCCCACACACTGCCGGAAACACAAAAGAATTTAATTTAAGAATAAGTTAAGTAGACAAGTACATGGAAATAAAGGAAGAGGTATTAGCAAAAGAAAGATAAATAATAATCAGAATAAGAATGAAAACAATAAAACTGTTAGAAGAAAATATAGAAGTAAAGACTGAGGGCCTAGTTTTTAACAATGGATTCTTAGATGTGACATCAAAAGTATAAGCAACAAAAGGCAAAACAGATAAATTGTATGTCACCACAATTCAAAACTTAGATGCATCATAGGACTTGAGCAACAAAGTGAAGAGACAACCTATGGAAAAGGAGGAACTATTTGAGAAGCCTAGATCTGATAAGGGGTTTAATATCCAGAATACATAAAATGTCTGTATGACTGAACAATGCAAGACAAAAATGCAAAAAAAAAATGGACAAAAGACTTGAATAGACACTTCACCAAAAAAAGATATGCAAATTGTAAATAAATATATAAAAAATGTTCAGTCATTAAGGAAATTCAAACCAACTACTACTTCACACTCACTAGGATACCTATAAACAGAAAAATGGAAAACAACAGGTAATGGAGAGGATGTGGAAAAACTGGAACTCTCATCCTCTTAGCTATCTAGTGTTGCTACAATAGAAACACCACAAGTGGATGGCTTTAACAAAGAAAAATTTATTCTCTCACAGTATAAAAACCAAAACCAAACTCACCACTGTGGATGTGGGTATGACTCATAGCAACCATACAGGTCAGGGTAGAACTGCCCATAGAGTTTCCAAGGAGTGCCTGGTAGATTTGGACTGCTGATCTCTTGGTTCGCAGCCATAGCACTTCACCACTGAACCACCAGGATTCCCTCTCACAGTATAGCAGGCTAGAAGCTAGAATTCCAAATTTAGGGTGCCAGCTCTAGGTAAAGACTTTCTCTATCAGTTCTGGGGGAAGGACTTTGTCACCAATATTCCCCTGATCTAGAAACTTCTCAGCACAGCAACCCTGGGTCCAAAGGATATGCTCTGCTCCTGGTGCTGATTTCTTGGTGGCATGAAGTTCCTCTCCTCTGCTCAATTTTCTCTTTTGTGTCTCAGAAGAGATTGACTCAGGACATAACTCTGTAGATTGAGTCATGTCTCATCAACATAGCTACCTCTAATCCTATCTTTTTAACATCATACAGGTAGGATTTATAACACACAGGAAAATCACATCAAATCACAAAATGCTGGACAATCACACAATGCTGGGAATCATGGCCTAGCCAAGCTGACACAAATTTGGGGGGGGGGGGGGACACAGTGCAATCCACAATATTGTGTGCATAACATTGGTGGGAGTGTAAAATGGCACAGCCACTGTGGAAAACAGTTTTGGAACTCCTCAAAAAGTTAAACAACCAGACATGACCCAGCAATCCTACTCCTAGGTAAATAAGAAAAGACTTAAAAGCGAGGATGCAAGCAGACACATGTACACCGATGTACACTGTAGCATTATTCACAGCAGTCAAAAGGTGGAAACAACCCAAATGTCTATCAACAGATGAAAAGTTAAACAAAATGCAATATTCCATTGTTAGAAATAAACAATATTCATCCAAAGAGACAAACGAATTTCTAATATATAACAGTGATTGTCTTAATTATCTAAGGCCACTGTAACAGAAATTCAGCAAGTGGACGGCTTTAACAAATAGAAATTTATTTTCTCACAGTTCAGGAGGCTGAAAGTCCAAATTCAGAGCACTGGATCCAGGGGAGGGCTTTCTCTGTCTCTGCTGGCTCTGGGGGAAGGTCTTTGTCTCTTCAGCTTCTGTGTCCTGGATCCTTAGAGAACTCCATATAGCTTGATATTGCCCCATCTGGAAACCCTCATGGTGCAGTGATTAAAGGTTACAGCTGCTAATGAAAAGCTCTGCAGTTGGAACTCTTGGAAGCTCCATGGGGCAGTTCTAGTCTGTCCTACAGGGTCTCTACAAGTCAGAATTGACTTGATGGCGACAGGTATGCTTCCTGGCTTGCTTGTTAAATCTCTTTTACATCTCATAGGAGACTGACTCGAGACATACCTTACCCTAATTCTGCCTCACTAACATAACAAACACAACCCAAGTGGGATTACAACCACACACATAGAGGTTTGAATTTAGAACATATCTTCTTAGGGGGGAACACAGTTCAACTTATAACATTAATAAACCTTGCAAACATTATGCTGAGTAAAGTAAGTCAGTCACAAAATGGATAGTGATTGCATGATCTTGTTTATATGAAGTATGTAGAATAGGCAAGTGTGTAGAAATCAAAGCTCCTTAGTGATTATCAGCGGCTGATGGGAAAAGGAGAGGAAGAATTATTGCTTCAGGGTCGCCGAGATTCTGCTACAAACCAAACCCACCATCGTCAAAGTGATTATAAATCATATCGACCCTATAGGGCAGAGCAGAACTGTTCCATAGAGTTTCCAAGGAGCACCTAGAAGATTTAAAGAGCCGACCATTCAGTTAGCGGACATAGCACTTAACTACTGCATGACCAGGGATTCTGAGATTCTGCCAGGGAAATGAAAACCTTGAAAACAGGTAGTGGTAGTGATAGCAGAACATGGTAAACAGAATGTCGCTGAATTGAACACTGAAAAAAGGTTACAATGGCTAAAGTTTTGGTAAACATATTTTCCTACAATAAAATATAAAGAAATGGAAATCTATGAAGTCATTTATTAGAATTATTAAATAATCAGGCTTTGTTGGTATTGCTATGGACAACTCGAAATGTTTACTCTCTTGAGCAGAGACAGAACTTTCAGGTAGGTAAATGGATAATTTTCATTCTTTTTCAGATAAGTTGGTTTTAGATGATTAAATATTCTTTTTAGTAATGTCATTGTCATTGTCCAGCACTTGTTAAGAGCAAAGCCACGTACTGCATGTTGCATCTAATCACTAGAACAAACCTAGGGAAAGGTTGTTTGTTATTTTAATTTTACGAATGGGGAAACTAAGGCACAGCGAGGCTGGGTACAGGACCCTGGTTCACCCAACTCCACGTGCTTAGCAGAGCAGGGCATCAATCAGGGTCAGCCCAGACTGGACATCTGGGCAGCACCTCTCTGCTGAAGGCCCACAGAAGGTTCAGGACACGTCCAGAGACTTGTAGAAAGGCAGTAGGAAGAGTGTGGGTACAGTGATTTGGACCCCTTCTCCAACTGTGCCCCTCTGTGGCTGTGTGATTGGGGTAAATCTCTTACTCTGTATGAATCTTCATGTTCTCACGTGTAAAATGTAGAGAATATCCTTTCCTTTCGGGAACACTGTCAGAAGGACTTAGTGTCAACGAAGCCTCCACTCAAAGACTTGCCAGCTTTTTCAAGGAGGCTGGAGAGGAAGTCTGGGAAGGCTTCAGAGAAAAGATCCAGCTTGATCCAAGCCTTGCTGATAAAGAACATACACAGAGGCCAGAAAAATCTAACAGGATTGAATTTTAAGGAGCTAGGGCAGATTATTCAATAGGCAAGGTACACATGGTGCTTACCTTGCTTACCAGGTGACCTGCAGTTAACATTTACACATTTTTTACATTTAATTTTCTATTATTATTATGATTGAGTGAAAATGTACAATCCTGTATAAATTTGCATGCTCACCTATGTGCAGCTCCCCTTCCCCCCCCTGCCGGGTGACAGCACACTCCTCCTCTCCGTTCTATACATGTCATATCCTCCTAACAATCTCCTACCCCCTCCCCTCCACCCTCTCCCTCCCCTCCTGTAAGAGGTCAGCAGGATGACATCCTGTAGATGTATGAAGCTGTAAAGTGCACACATGATATGATTGCTCCCAGGGGAACCCCAAGGCCTCTGGACCCTTAATTGCGGCCTTTTACTGGCGATCTCAGGGTGAACTCCTTTTTATTCTCATGTTGCAGTGAGACTCAACTTTGTGAGCCCCATCGCAGCTATCACCGGTGGTGGCCAGGCACCATGTCTCTTCTGGTCACATGTCAGTGTAAGTCAGCCGCTCACATGGCTCTCTCTGTCTTCTGGATTCTCTTTCCCCTCATGTTGTTTTGGTCCTTGGTGATCATCTGTTCCTGTTGAGTTCAGACTATTTGGTGTACCTCAGATGGCAACTTGGCAGCTTTTAAGACCCCAGATGCCACTCACCAATGTGGGGTGCAGAAGACTCTCTTAGCCAATTGGCCTTGATGTTCCCTGACAGCATGGTCGCCGGCCCTCTACCCCAGCTGCTCTGTCCTTGCAATATTGGGTTAAGATGGAAGGAGTAATCACATTATGTTGAAGTCCAATTAAAATTGATCTTCTTTCTAATGTGTGCTGTCACTGATTTCACGCAACCAAATTTCTATCAGCTATCTAATCTATAGCCCACCCTTTCCCTCCCTCCCTCCCCACCCTTCAGCCATCAAAGAGTCTTTTCTTCTAAGCATGAGTCTGTTTTTAAGTTCTTATCGTAGGGGTCTCATACAATATTTGTCCTTTTACCATTGACTACTTTCACTCAACATAAAGTCCTCCAGTTGAAACCAGGTTATGAGACGCTTCCTAAAATCTTCATTAACATTTATACATTGTTCATCACATCAAAGATTCTATGTCTAGGTATGGCTGGCGTCTCTCTCCCAACCCTCTAGCACCTTCCTACAGACTCAAAGCTTCTTTTCAAATTTACAATCCCTGATGAGGGGCAGATGACCCAGTGGGCAAGGTAAGCACAGGCTTATCTGTGCTTATTAACATGAAGTGAAAAGTTTCACATGGGTTTGGCTTCGGCTTTTGCATGTCAGAGTTATTGTATGAGAACTATTTCCAGTAACTACAAGTTATAATTAGAAACTTCCCAGAGAAGAGAGATTGCATCTGCTTGCTTAGAAGTCAGCTGTTAGAGGACACAAGCAGGCTGTCATGTGTGCCTTGAGGTTGGAGAAGGAAGAGCCCTGAGCTGCCACATGGAGAAGATTGGAGGCTGGCTTTCCAGGCAGGGGTCACTACTAATCATCTGGTAAGCAAAGTAACCATCATGCTTACCTTGCCAGTTGGAAAACCCACTCAGGTGAGCCCTGGTCTCACAAAGGAGCCCTGGTGGTGCAGTGGTTAAGCATTTGGGCGCTAACCCGAAGGTCAGCAGTATAAACCCACCAGCCACTCTGCAGGAGAAAGATGTAGTAATCTGCTTTGGTAAACATTTACAACATCTAGCTGTTTTGTGGAGGGGATGGGGGGAGGTGCAATGGCTAAAATACTCAGTTGCCAGTGAAAAGTCAGCAGTTTGAACCCACCAGCTCCTTGGTGAGAGTAAAGACCTGGTGATCTGCTCCAGCAAAGATTACAGCCTAGGAAACTCTACTGGCCGGTTTTGCTCTGTCCTTCACAGTTACAATGAGTTGAAATCAACTCAACAGGGCACAACAACAGTGAAGACATGCTCTGAGTCCCTGGGTGGTGTAAACAGTTACTGCACTTGGCTGCTGACCATAAGTCTAGAGGCTCAAGCCCACCCAGACGCACCTCAGAAGAAAGGCCTGGCAATTTGCTACTAAAAAAATCAAATCAGCTAGAAAACCCCATGGAGCACAGTTCCAGTCAGACACACAAGGTCGTCATTAGAGTCAACCGGACAGCAACTGCTTCTTGTTCAAAAATATGCTGCACTGAATGGGGCATCAGGATTGGAAGACGACTCAGTAACAACTTGCCTTATGGAGATGATGCAGCCTTGCTTGGGGAAAATCAAGAGGATCTGAAGCTCTCACTGATGAAGATCGAAGACCACAGCCTTCAGTATGAATTGTACCTCAACAACAAGAAAACAAAAATCCTCACAACTGGACCGGTAAGCAACAATCATGATAAACGGAGAAAAGATTGAGGTTATCAAGGAGTTCACAGTACTTAGATACACAATCAACACTACAGAAGGAGCTGTTGAGAAATCAAAAGACACATCGCATTGGGCAAATCTGCTGCAAAAGACCTCTTTAAAGTGTTGAAAAGCAAAGATGTCACGTAGAAGACTTAGATGAGTCTGACTTTAAGCCCTGGAGATTTCACCTCTTGTGCATGCAAAAGCTGGGCAATGATTGTGGAAGACTGAAGAATTGATGCCTTTGAATTTTGGTGTTGGTGAAGAGTATTTGCTCTACCATGGATTGCCAAAAGAACAGACAAAGCTGTCTACAACCAAAATGCTCCTTAGAAGCAAGAATGGCAGGACTATGTCTCACAAACTTTGGATGTGTTTTCAGGAAGGATCAGTCCCTGGAGGAGAACATCATGCTTGATAAAGCAAAAAAGAGGAAGACTCTCAAGCAGCTAGATCGACAAAGCCAATCTGTAACAACTGGCTGCGTCAGTGGACTCAGGCACACCAAGAATCCTAAGGATGACACAGGACCGGGCCACGTTTTGTTCGGTTGTACGTAGTCCCACTAGGTGTTGGAAAGAACTTGACAGCTCGTAACTGCAACAAGCTGTACTAAGGATGAAATTTGATCTACAGATGACAGGAACGAGGTTGTCAAGGAGGTTGTCAAGGTTCTGCAGGGATGCCAACCCAGGGGCCATGTGGGAAGCAGGTGAGTGTACCCCGGTGTGGGGCAGACAGGGGAAGGGAAGCACCTTGGGGCTTTTAGGGTAGCTGAAGCTGCAGCAGGAGAGCAAGGGGAAAACTGATGACACTTTAGAGTGAAGTGTCTCAGCGAAGCAGACCAGCAGTGATACATACTGGGAAGCAGGCCTCCTTCTTCTCTCACAGACTGTGCTGTTACTGGCCTGCTGCTTTCTGACGTGCCCCTATGCCCATCTGTCTACCCAAAGATCTCAGAATTACCCAGCTTTGCCTCTCTCTTGGGGCCCAGTCCCAGTAGCCACATTCAAATGATTTCATCTAGAACACAAGCCTCACATCCGTCTCCTCTTCTGCGTGGCTACTTCTGCCCAGGACCAGGTCCCCAGACTATTCTAACCACTGGCCCCTACAGTTTGCTGCCTCGTGTGTCCTCTTGCAAGGCACCCTCTACGCTGCCTCCAGGGTCGTTTCCCAGTGTGCCACACAAAGCTCATCGCAGCTTCATCCTCAGCTGCACCCCCCTCTCCAGGCCCCTTTTGCACAAGCCACACTTTGATTTCCTCCCCACATACCAGGGGTTTTTGCACACCCAGACAGTTGTCTCTGGTCTGCCTGGACAGCCAGCCCTGCTTCTCCATCTGGCAGCTCAAAGCTCTTCCCTCTCCAGGCTCAGGGCACACATGACAGCCTGCTTGTGTCCTCTAATAGCCACCTTCCAAGCAAGTAGCTGTGCTCTCTCTCTTGCTCTCTGTCTGGGAAGTTCTAATTGTAATTTGAAGCTTCTGAAATATTTCTTATACAAAAACTCTGACAGACAAAGATCAAAACAAAACCCATTGTTCTCAAATCAATGACAACTTATAGTGGCCTTATAAGACAGAATAGAACTGCCCCATAGCATTTCCCAGGCTCTAATCTTCAGGGAAGCAGACCACCACATCTCTATATTGAAGGGTGGCTGGTATATTTGAACTGCTGCCCTCTCGGTTAGCAGCGAAGCTGCTCTAACCACTGTACTACCAAGACTTGGAGCTAACGAAAGCATTACTTACATGGTACAGTGTTATCATCCAATGCAAAACCAAAGAGAGACTTTTTCTTCTCTGTTTTAATATTTCCATGGAATAGAAAGTTCAGGGACTTGGTGTTGGCTGTTCTTAGGGCCTAAGTTCCTTGAGACATAGGGGGCCATGAAGACTCTCAAGTTTATCATGGTTAACCTAAAGAGTGGACTCCCCATCTTACTTCCTCAGTCCCTATTCGCTAAGGGCATTTTAAAAACAGGTGGAATTTTCACAAATAATTTTACAGACGGTGAAATATAACATTTAAGCCCGCATCCTACTTGTGTCTTTGTGGATCCTGTTTACATTCTAGCATCCCTGAGTCACCAAGTTCTCTGCTCGCTGCCACTCCTCACGGAGTGTTCCCTGGTGGGAACCTTCTTGGAAATCATGAAGAACCAGCGGATAGCTCCACGACCTTGCCTCCCGCAGCCTGCCCTCCCTGCCCACCACAGACTTGCCAAATCCCTCTGTGCAGTGCTCCTGCTGGAACGGAACGCTCTTGTTTATGCCTTTTGCTTGTCTCACTTATTCAGTCAGTTAAGCCTTGTCTGTGATGTAAACACAAGAAAAAGATGGAGCCAGTTGCTTCCAGAGCTTCTTAACTCTAACCAAACTCCCTCTCTTTACTTTAAGACTCTGCTGAATCACGTTATAACTGGCAATGTAACTTACTGAACTCCTGTTACAGACTAGGTGTTTGTGATTAGTGCTAAGACTGGAAGGTGATATTCTGAGCAGGAAACTAAGGTTAGCTGATGTTTTCAAGGTTGCCGAGGCGATTAAGGTGGACAGCACAGGGTTACGTACCAGCCTGTTTTCTTTCTACTCTACAGACTCTGCTGTGATGTGACACATACATTTCTAAAAAAGCTTGTGTTCTGCCAAGTCATGCACAAAAGACAGCAAATGGAAGACTCAAGGTTGAGGCCGACTACTCAGGTCCTTACAGCTTTACTGCGCAGGCACTAACAAAATCATTTTTTGATTCATAAGGTTGTTACATGAAATCACAATGCAGTCATGTGGTTGACAAATGGCATCAACACTTGAATGGTAAACGCTTCTAAGACTTGTCTTTATCTAAACTTAAGCTAAGAGATCCTGAAAACCAGTCCACACTTGCTGACCATTAAGATTCGGATAGTGCTTCCGCCCCACCTGACTGATGAAATCTTGAAAGCACTTCAACAGGGAATTGTATAAACCAACAAAATATGTTTCTTTGGCTTCCTAGTTTCATCAATAAAAAGCTAGTCATTGCGGACACTCAGAAGAGTACCTTTTTAAATTTTTTGTGTATGTGTGATTAAGTGCAAGTTTACAATCCAAGTAAATTTTCCATATTAAAACCCCAAGCAGCCTCCTCTCTGCACCTCTGTCCACTTGCCTCAACCTCTAACAGCACACTCTTCTTTGCTTCTTTTCCACTATTTACTTCCAGTATTCACTCATCCAACACCTGTCCCCTCCTCTCCACCCTCTCCTCTCCCCTCTAAAAAGCAACCAGTAGGACAGCCTCATATACATTAAACCATAAGGTACACACACCACCTGCATCACTCTGTGCCCCCGGGTTCAGTCCATTCTTTGTCTGAAGTGTTGGCTTCAGTACCTGTTTCAGCTCTGGGCTACCAGCAAGTCTAGGGACCATGTTCCCAGGGCACCCTTCAGGTTGGCGGACCATCAGGTCTGGTCTTTCTTTAATAGAGTTCTTGATTTACACACCCCTTTTTCTCAGGCTAAGTCAGGGACTCTACATTGTGTTCCCTCTCAAGGCTGTCTTTGGTGGTAGTCGGGCACCATCTAGTTCTTCTGTTCTCCTGTTGATGTAGTCTCTCCATCATATGGGTCTTTCTGTCTCCTAGGCTCATTTTTCCTAGTGTCTTTGATGTTCTCTGTTGTCATCTGTCCCAGGTGGGTTTCAGAGGGGTACCTTTTCACTCTTACTTTGGTGCTCCCTGATTCCTGGATCTTCTGCCTGGATAAATGTCACCTGATAGATTAATTTTGTTATTGACTCAGTTTCTTCAAACAAAGTCCAAGGCTATAGCATTCAGTATGGAATATATCTGAACATAAAACAAAAATTCTCATGACCAGACTGATAAATATCATGATAAATGAAGAAGAAACTGAAGTTGTCTGTAGTTTCATTGTATTTGGAACAGCCATCAGTGGCCATCCAAGTGGCCATCAAGAAATCAAACAGTGTATTTCACTGAGCAAGTCTGCTGCAAGAGAACTCTTCAAAGTTTTAAGAAACCAACATCTCATGTGGATAAGAATATACGCTACTCAGCTAGGCATTTCCTCAGGATTTAAGCTATCGGTTCTTATCTTTAAATCACGAAGCCTCAGCAACATGGTAGTTAAAGCTCTCAGCTCCTAACTGAAAGGCCAGTGGTTCAAGTCTACCAGCCGATTTAAAAGCTGTCTTTAAATTGAACCTAATTTAGTGTGAACCCACCTCCCACCTCCATGAGAAGTCAACTAGTATCACAAGGATGCCTGGTGGGCAAGAACACAAAACAGTGGTTAAGAGGGTGTGAGGCTCCATGTCACACAGGGCTGGAATACTGGGTGTCATGGATTGAATTGTGTCCCCCCAAAAATATGTGTAGCCATGTGGCTGGGCCATGATTTCCAGTATCTTGTGACTGTCCTCCATTTCTGGTTTTCCTATGCTGTATGTTAAAGCATTAGGATGGGACTGTAAATCCCTTCATAGGATCACCTCCCTGCTTCACTGTAAAGGGAGTTTCCCTGGAGTATGGCTTGCCCCACTCTTAACCCTTTCATCCTGCAAGAGATAAAAGGAAAGGGAAGCAGGCTGAGAATTGAAAACCTCACACCACCAAGAAATCAGCACCAGGAGAAGAGCACATCCTTCAGACCTGAAGTTCCTGTGCCAGGATGCTCCCTGGACAAATACTGATACCATACTTGACTTTCTTCTGGAGCCGATTTCCCCTGGAGCCGACATCCTGAATTTGGACTTGTAGCCTACCAGACTGTGTAAGAATAAACCTTCCATTGTTAAATCCATCCACTTTGTGGTACTTCTGTTAGAGCAGCCCTAGCTGACTAAAACACTGGGACTTACTATAATTGGCTTTTATTCTTAGCCATCACCTTCAAATTAGAGTTGGTTTTGCCAATAGCATCAGGATATACAAAGTTTGTTGACTGGGGGCCCCTTTATCTTAAACAGGATTTGGATAGGTGTTGCTGAAGATATATTATTGTAGATTGATTTGTGTCCTCCCAAAAGATGTGTTGAAGTCCTACTGCTGTACCTTTGGATGTGATCCTGTTTGAAAAGAGGGTTTTCTTCTGCTATGTTAGTGAGGTCTTAGGGTAGGGTCTAGACCTAATCACTTAGGAGTTAGAGACATATCCAGGTGTAAGACAGACACCAAAGAAGGCTGAAGAACTCTCATGAATCCCTGGGGCTACTGACAAGAAAGGAACCTCTCCTAGAGTTGGTATCTGTCACAGATTGAATCGCATTCTCCCCAAACTGCGTATGGTGTTTTGGCTTGGCCATGATTCCTGGTATTGTGTGACGTGCCTCCACCCAGACTGTAATGAGGGAGGATGGGTGGCAGTTGTGTTGGTGGGGCAGGACAAAATGTGTGAGATTGTATTCTGCCTTGAGGCAGTCGCTTGAGACATAAAAGAAAGAATTTAGCAGGGAGATTTGGAGGCATCCTACCATCATGTAGAAAGCAGTGCTGGGAGCTGAGGGGTCCTTCAGAAAGGACCAGGGTCCCTGTGCCTCAGAAGCCTCTAGTCCAGGGAAAGACTTACGACAAGGACCTTCCTCCAGAGCAAGTAGAGAAAACCTTCCCCTGGAGCTGACACCTTGAATTTGGACTTGTAGCCTACTGGACCGTGACAAATAAAATTTCTCTTTCTGAAGCTGTCCAATTGTGGTATTCCTGTTAAAGCAGCACTAGATAAATAAGACAATACCCTAATCTGGATGTTTCACTTCCATACTGTTACAAGGCTACCCACTTGTGGTATCTTTAGTTGTGGAAACTAGGCAACTAAGGTGTCTGTTCCCGTGTGTTATCATCCTGCTCAAGACCCAGTGAAAAATCTCAGGTTCTTCTTCCTAGCTTCCAAGGCCCTTCAGGAAGCCTTGAAACGACCCCATTCTTCCTGCTCAGTCCAAGTCTCTCCTGCTGGCTAAGCATCTACCCTCAGCTTCACGTAGACCGATTGCCTTACAACGATGTTTAGCATTTTTCTGGGAGCATTTGTCTATGTCCTTCTCGCCATCGGGAACAGCTTGATGTTTCATCAGTCCGAGGAGGAGAGCCTTTCTTGTCAGCAGCCCTTGGGTTCATGGGAGTTCCTTGGCCTTCTTTGGTGTCTGTGTTCCCCTAGGTGGGTCTCCTTTTCTCAATATAAAACCTATCTCCTCTATGACCCAGCTCACATCCCGTCTCTTCCAAGAAATCTTCCTGGACAATCTACTCTGAATTCTTTCTTTTTAACCTTAATGCCCTCATGGCTAACTGCACTGATAGGCATTGCACTCCCCGCATTTTACATTCGTGACCTTCTCTCTCTCTCTGAATCATAAATACGGCCCCTTCACCAGCTTTCCTGCATTCATCAGGCAACTCCAGGAAATACAGATTAAGAAATCCATGTTTGCTCTCATTTTACTAGCTCTTTTTAAAATTATTATTATTTATATCCAGGGGAATCCTGGTGGTGTAGTAATTAAACACTACAGCTGCTAATCAAAAGATTGGCAGTTCAAATTCATTAAATGCTCCTTGGAAACCCTGCGAGGCAGTTTTACTCTATCCTGTATGGTCGCTATGAGTCCAAAGCAACTCAGCAGCAGTGGGTGTGGTTTTTTTGCTTTGTATTTCCGTGGCTGTGCTGTATAAAAGAGCAAAACCACTTCCTAGGAGCCTTTGAAAGCTCTCCAAAGTCTTTTTTTGTCAACATGCACTGGTTTTCTAATTTCATCCAACCGGCTTCCCCAAGGTCTAACAAATTCCACCTTGGCTACATTCTCTTCCTAAACTCTAAACTGAGAGTCGTAAGAACTGTTCACTCACCTCCATTCTGCTCCTAGTTCTGGTTATCAGTTCAGATTACCAGTCTCCACTCATGACTCTTGTCACTGAGGCTGGGTTTATTTTCAGCTACAGCTGCCACAAGTCCATTGTGTTCACGCCTTCTTCACAGGCGCGAGACACGAGGCTCCCAGAAGGGTGTGCAAGAAGGGACACTGCAGTTTCTTTGGACAGAAGTCCTTTCCCCCAAATGGATGCACTGTCAAATTTGTTCAAAAACCCTGAAAACACCAGAGTCTGGCTTGAGTCACCTGGCTATTTAACAGTGCTACGAGTGTTATAGAAACAGCACTAAGAAAAAAGTAACTCAGCATCTGTTATCCAGTCAGTTGACATTATGTGGTCAGCATAAAAAATTAGATTCTTGAAAGGCAGTAGAATTTATACATTTTGCTCAATTAGCCTGTCTACACCTGTCTGAACCCTATCAAGGATTGAATTGTGTCCCCACAAAACACGATTCAACTTCTTTAGGCCATGATTCCCAGAACTGTGTTTGTGACGTTCCTCTGTTGCAAATCCTAGTCTCTGCCTATGGTTAGTAAGGCAAGATCAGATTGTTTTAAAGACTGTGGCCTTGTAACACCCTTACTAAGTCGTATATCTGATTCTACGTAAAGAGAGTTTCCCTGGGGTGTGGCCTGCAGCACCTTTTATCTTAGGAGAGATAAAAGAACAGGGAAGTGAGCTGAGAGTGGGAAATCTTGTACTACCAAGAAAGCAGTGCGGGGAGCAGAGTGCTTCCTTTGGATTCTTGTGAGGAGAAGCTCCCAGTCCAGAGAAAGACTGATGACAAGGACCTTCCTCCAGAGCCAACAAAGAAACCTTCCCCCTGGAGCTGATGCTCTGAATTTGAACTGCTAGCTTGCTTGACTGTGAGAAAATAAACTGTTTGTTGAAATTGTACACTTATGCTATTTCTGTTATAGCAACATTAGATGACTAAGACATTATCTGTTATCCTGTCAGTTGGTATTGTGTGGCCAGTATAAAAAAATCAGATACTGAAAAGCAATAAAGTTTACATATAATGATCAAATAGCCTGTGTCTTTCTGAACTCTCCTCTGACATCACCCACATACCAAAATTATAAAAATGATGCCAGTATTGCCAGGGAGCTGAGAGAAGATAAATAGAGTAAGTTTCCTTTGTCTTTTCCAGTTCAGAAATATGAACCCTTAAGACAATTCTCTAACTTTTCATCCTACGTACACCTACAATGCCCCTTTTCTCTCCTTTGCTAACACCTCACCCCTACCCAAATCACATCCTTTTCTTCATCCTTCACATGGCTGCAAGCCTATGAAGATGTTAGTCCAAAGAAGGATTGCTGAGAGAGGAGCCAGCACCTTAAATCCAAGAGTTGAGCACCATCCTGAAACTGGAGGACAAAGGCAAAGAGGTTGTGAGTCACATAGAAGCAGAACCCTAGAAGCCTCATCTTTGTCTCCTTGCCCCTCCCTGCTCAAGATGACGCAGATTAAGCTAAGTTGGTAAAACTCTGAACCCATGGAAATCTATCTCTTGGGGTAGCTGCAGCTGGTTGGCATGCTGCAGTTGGGAGGTAGATGCAGTACATGTTTGCAGAAATGCGTGGGGCCAAAGAATGTTCTTCTCTAGGTGAGACATGGTCAGCTGTGTTTGACTAAAGTCTGGCTTGGGCCGACACCTGTGTGTGTAACAACCAGATGGGCAGTGGTGGTTCAGTAGTAGAGTTCTCATCACCATGCAGGAGACTGGGGTTTGACTCCTGGTCACTGTACCTAAAGCACGGCTGTCGCCCATCAGTGGAGCCTTGCTTGTTCCCACGATGCCAAACAGGTTTCAGCTGAGCTTCCATACTAAGACAAACTAGCAAGAAAGGCCTGGAAATCTACTTCCAAAAATCAGCCAGTGGAAACCATATGGACCACAATGGTCCAGTTTGCAACCAATCACAAGACTGTCACATCACTGAGAAGCATTTCTGTTCCATTGTGCATAGTGTCACCATGTGTTGGAGCTGACTCAATGGCAGCAGACAGCAGTCAGAAAGAAGGGCTTTTGATATTGTGCAGTTGACTGAAAGGCTCCTGACTGCATTATAAGGAAGGCATGGTGGCCAAATCCCACCTTCATTGATAACTGGCTGGTAAGGATCACTATGAATCTAATTACCACCTGGAGGTGGTTCCAGGACTCACCTTCCCACTTCTCTGCTTCTCATCACCAGCCATTTCTGTGGCAAAAACTCTGACCTTAACCACTCAGAGTTAGAACAGACCTCACTCGCAGCTATTATGAGCCAGATCAAAACACCCCTGGCCACCTGAGGCCAGGACACCGGCGAGTAGCTGTAGGCTCAGGAGTCTACACAACTCCCTGCACTTTTGCCCAGCTGGTCTTTCTGCCTCTCTTTTTTTCTCTCTCTAGTTGCCTGGGACTAGGTCACAGGCTAAAAGGACTCTGTCTTTAATTGACTGTTCATGCAGCCCTTCTCTATCACCTAGCCACACAGGGCTGGATCTACTCAAATTGCCTCTGTACTGCCAGCCCCTTCTGGCTCATTGTCTCTGTGGGTTACTTGACTCTCTCAAATAGCTCACAAAGTTCATGGAGACTGTTATAGGGTCACTATGAGTTATAGGGTTGCTCTGTTACCCAAGATGTGGCCCATCAACTCAAGGGCAACAGGTTTTTTTTTTTGGAGGGGCGTTATCTATACTTATAGTTTCCCATTTATTACAACAAGAAAAGATACAAGTGAAGAGATGCATTAGGCAAGGAGGATGGGTGTTGATAGGGCAGGATTCAATGTGTAAGACTACATTGTGCCTTGAGGCAATCTTTTGGCATATAAAGGAAACAGAAGCAAGAAGAGAGTTGGGGACCTCATATCATCAAGAAAGAAACAGTTCTGAGAGCAGAGTATGCCCTTTGGAGAGGACCTGGGGTCCCTGTGCCTTGGAAGCTCCTAGTCAGGGGAAGATTGTTGAAAAGGACCTTCCTCCAGAGCCAACAGAGAAAGCTTTCTACTAGAGCTGACATCCTGAATTTGGACTTTTAGCCTACTGGATTGTGACAAAACAAAATTTCTCTTTTTAAAGCTATTCATGTGTGGTACTTCTGTTAAGGCAGCACTAGATGACTATGACACAGGTGGTAGGTTAGATCTAAGTACCCACTATGCCATCAGGGTTTCCTGAATCCATACAAGGGGACTGAAAATGTCATGACTTGGTTCAGGCACATCTTAGTCCTCAGAGTGACATCCTTGCTTTATAACAGTTTAAAGACATCTTTGCAGCAAATTGGCCCAGTGTAAGACATGGTTCAACTTATTGATTGTAGATCTAAGAAAAATTAAATCTTGACAACTTCAGTCTGTTCTCTGCTTATCTGTACCATGCATTGAACTGCATCTATCCAAAACATATGTCAGCTTGGTTAGGCCATGATTTCCAGTGTTGTGTGATTATCTGCCATTTTATTATCTGATGTGATTCTCCAAAGTGTTATAAACCCTATCTCTATAATGTTAATGGGCAGGATTAGAGGTAGTTATGTTAATGAGGCAGGACCCAATCTACATAAGATTAGGTTTTGAGATATAAAACAGAGGCAGGGCAGAGAGACCTGGGGACCTCCATGCAAGCACAAAGCAGTGTCTACAGAAAAGCCAGTCCTTTGGACCCAGAGTTCTTGCATGGGAAATCTTAGTCCAGGAAGACTGGTGACAAGGGCCTTCCTCCTGAAGTCACAGAGAGAAAGCCTTCAGCTGAGAGCTGATGCCCTGAATTTGGACTTTTAGCCTGCTAGACTGTGAGAGAATAGAGTTCTGTTTGTTGAACCCATTCACTTGCGCTATTTCTATTACAGCAGCATGAGATAACTAAGACAATCATGATGCTACTTATTAGTCTAGTTATAAGGATTTTTGTTTTCTTTATGTTGAGGTGTAATCCATAGTGAAGGCCGTAGTCTTTGATCTTCATCAGTAAGCACTGGAAACCTTTTTCACTTTGAGGAAGCAAGGCAGTGTCATTTGCGTAACACAGGCTGTTAATGAGTCTTCCTCTAATCCAGATGCCCTGCTCTTCTTCAGATAGCCTGGCCTCTTGGATTATTTGCTCAGCATGCAACTTGAATAAGTATGGTAAAAGCGTACAGCCCTGACACACATCTTTCTTAATCTAAGACCACAGTACCCTCCTGTTTTGTTTAAACTACCACCGTTTGGTCTATGTACAGGTCCGGCTTGATCAAGATAAAGTGTCCTAGAATTCCCACTCCTCATAATGTTATCTATAATTTGTTATGATCCACACAGTTGACTGCCTTTGCCTAATCAATAAAATGCAGGTAAACAGCTTTCTGGCGTTCTCTACTTTCATCCAGGGTCTTTCTGACATTACCAATGATATCCCTCATTCCATATTCTTTTCTAAATTTGCCATCAATTTCTGGCAGTTACCTGTCAGTGTACTGCTGTGACTGTTTATGAATTATCTTTAGCATAATCTTACCTGGGTTTGATGCTAATTATATTGTTCAATAATTTCTCATTCTGTTGGATCACTTTTCTGTGGGACAGATACTAACGTGAATCTTTCAGGTGGTTGGCTAGGTAGCTATCTTCCAATTTTCTTGGCATGGCTGAGTGAGTGCTTCCAGTATTTCTTCATTCAAACATCTCTATCGACATTCCATCAATTCCGGAGCCTTGTTTTTGCCTGTCACATCAGTGTGGCTTGGACTTCTTCCTTCGATAACATTATTTCTTGGTTATTACCTCCTGAAATGGCTGAACGTCAACCAATTCTTTTTGGTACAGTGACATTGTGTATTCCTTCCATCTTCTTTTGATACTTGCTGCATCGGTCAACATTTTGCTCCTAGAACTCTTCAGTATTGCAACTCAGGGCTTGATTCATTTTCTTCTGGTCTTTCATCTTGAAAAATGCCAAGAGTGTTCTTTCCTTATGATGTTCTCTCACTCCAGGTCTTTGCACGTTTCATTGCAATACTTCACTTTGTCTTCTTGAGCCAGCATTTGAAATCTTCTGTTTAGCTCTTTTACCTCTTCGTCTCTACCTTTGGCTGTAGCTATTCTACATGCAAGCTTCAGAGTCTCTTCTAATATGCATTTTTGTCTTTTCTGCCTTTTTAATGACCTTTTGCTTTCTCCATGTATGATGGTCTTTAAGTCATCCCACAACTTGTCTGCACTCTGGTCATTAGTGTTTGAGGTTTCAGATTTATTCTTGAGATGGTCTCTGAAGTCAGGTGGGATTTATTGAAGGTTGTACTTTAGATCTTGTGGGCTTGTTTTAACTTCCCTCAGTTTCAACTTGAAGTTGCATATGAGCAGTTGATAGTCTGTTCTGCAGTTAGCCTCTGACCTTATTCTGACTAATGATACTGAGCTTCTCCGTCATCTCTTTCTGTAGATGTAGTCAATTTAATTCTTGTGTATTGTAAAACTTATGTGCATAGTTGCTGTTTATGTTGCTGAAAATAGGTATTTGCAATGAATAAAGTATTGGTCTTGAAAGTTCTCTTACGCTGTTGCTGATGTCTTCTTTTAGTACCAAGGCTGTATTTTACAACTACTGATCCTTTTTCTTTGTTTTCAACTTTCTCATTCCAGCCGTGAATAATTGACAGCGCATCTTGATTGCATGCTTGACCAATTTCAGACAACACAAGTTGGTAAACATCTTCAATTTTTTCATGTTTTCTTCTTCATCTACCATTCAAATTTATATATGAAACACTAATGTGAAAGATGAAGAAATTGTAATGTAAATCTCCACAGTATTTCCAAATCCTGTTTAGGTGGCTCTTGGAAACATTGCTTCTCAAGTGTCTCTGCAAGGCTGGTCTCCAGTGCCCTTAGCGAGATGGTAGGGAACAAAGACCTGACATCCCATGTGTAAGTCTGAATTAAATAGCAGTTTGGGAGAACAGCAAAATACCAGACTTGTCAAATTAGTGCTTTGTCTGCTTTGAAACAGCGTATTACTGCTCTTGGCATGTTGCATGAACTCAAAACAAAATGACGACACTAATGAATGAATCTCTACATCTGCTTTTCTTCACCTGATACCTCAAATTTATTGATGCAAATGTCAACGCTGTTTATAGGCTATCCTATTGCTTAGTTATTTAACAACTGTCATTATTAACCTCTTATATAATAAGCATATACCAAAACCACTGCTGTCGAGTTGATTCCAACTCACAGCAACCCTACAGGACAGAGTAGAACTGCTTCATAGAGTTTCCAAGGAGCATCTGGTGGATTCAAAGTGACAAACTTTTCAGTTAGCAGATGTAGTACTTAACTACTCTGTCACGAGTGTTTCCAGCATCATTATCAACCTCCTGTATACCAAGTGGAAACCCTGGTGGTATAGTGGTTAGGTGCTAAATCTGCTAACCAAAAAGTCAGCAGTTCAAATCTGCCAGGTGCTTCTTGGAAACTCTATGAAACAGTTCTACTCTGTTCTATAGGGCTGCTAGGAGTCAGAATCGATTCCACAGTGGTAGGTTTGGTTTGTTATATACTAACTAAACTCTGGTGGCCTAGTCATTAAGTGCTGCCCTTTCTAACCAAAAGGTGGCATTCCTCAGAAATTCTACGGGACAGTTCTACTCTGTAGAGTCATTATGAGTCAGAATTGACTTGATGGCAATGGGTTGGATATACTAAGTGGAAACCCTAGTGGCGTAGTGATTAAGTGCTATAGTTGCTAACCAAAAGGTAGGTAGTTCAGATCTACCAGAGACTCCTTGGAAACTGAATAAGGCAGTTCTCCTCCATCCCATAAGTTGCTATGATTTGGAATGAACTCAACAACAATGGGTTTGCTTTGTTTTTTTACATACCAAGCAAGAAGACCTGGTAGCATAAAAGTTAACATCTAGGCTGCTAACCAAAAGGTTCAAACTCACCAACTGCTCTGAGGGAGACAGATGCAACAGACTGATTCTGTCAGGACCTCAGCCTTTGAAATCCCATGGAGCAGTTCTATGGTGTCCGATAGGGTCCCTATGAGTGAAAATTAGCTTGATGGCAACAAGTTTAACTTCTTATTAAAGTTGCAAAAATTTATTAGTGGTTGATATAGTATAGTTATAGGAAACATGACATCCTAAAGCATTCTTAGAGAACATATAGAATCAGCACAAACTGCTGACAGAGAATTTGTTGATCCTTACTCAGTAATACTTTTTATAATCATCTGTGGACAATGAACAGGTTGAAAAAGTGTGGGGTAGAATGCAAAGAATACACTTCACAAAAGGTGAATTGCCAAGAATCAGCCTTTATAAGACACAGGGTTTCAGTTATCCACCTCTTTGGCCCTCCGTGATCTGATGGTTCACCCTCAGAGGAAGCACTTCAGATGTTCACGCAGTAGTTTCAGAGAACAAGCCATTTGTTGATAATAGTTAAACTGAATTTTATAGGTCTCCCTTTATACTTGAGTCTGTTTTTCCCCGTAAATATTTTATTGTCCAAGTCACTTTATCATACAAAAACTTCCACACACTTTGCTAAATAATTCTAGCTGCTGTCCTCAGCCTGTGACAACATACACCTCTTTTCTACCTTGTATTTCCTGTGTCCATTCAACCAGCTCCTTTTCGCCTCTACCCTCTCATATCCCCTCTGAGGGAGCTGCCCAGTTAGCCTCATGTATATAGTTAAACCAAGAAACACACTATTTGCCAGTATCACTTTACATCTTATAGTCTAGTGCAATCTTTATCTAAGGAGTTGGCTTTGGGAATGGTTTCATTTCTGGGATAACAGAGAATCCCGGGGCCATGTCTTCTGAGGACCCTCCGGTCTGTTGGATCATCAAGTCTCGTCTTTTTAATAGAGTTCTAGTTCTACACACCCATTTTTCTCCCACTGTATCAGGGATTCTATGTCAGGGAAGTCATTGGTGGTGGCCAGGCATCATCTAGTTCTTCTCATCTCATGTGTATGTAGTCTTTGGATTATATGACCCTTTCTGTCTCTTGGGCTTGTATTTTCCTGATGTCTTTCATTCTCCACTGCTCCAGATGAGTTGGGACCAATTGATGCTACTTAGATGGTTGCTTGTTAGCTTTTGAGATTCCACACACCACTCACCAAAGTGGTATGCAGAATATTTTCTTAAAAAAAAAAAAAACAAAACTTTGTTGTTATGCCAGTTGACCTAAATGTCCCCTGAAACCATGGTCCTCAGACCATTGCATCACACAATATTAGTCCTTTTGCAACTAATTTCACTCAGTATAATGTCTTCCAAATCCCTCCATGTTATGCTTCCCAAGATCATCATTGTTCTTTATCATTGCATAGTATTCCATTGTGTGAATATACTGTAATTTGTTTATACATCTGTTGATGGATGCCTAGGTTGATTCCATCTTTTTGCTGTGGTGGACAGTGCTGCAATAAACATTGGTGTGCATGTATATATTCATGTGTGTGTTAATCTGCTAGCGCTGCTTTAACAGAAAGCATGACTTTAAAATTTTATTTGTCACAGTCCAGCAAGCTAGATGTGCAAGTTTGGGTTGCCAGCATCAGGGGAAGGCTTTCTCTGCTGACTCTGGAGAAAGATCCTTGTTGTCAATCTTCCCCTGGACTGGAAGCTTCTGAGGTGCATGAACCCTGGTCCTTTCCAAAGGACACACTCAGGTTTGGGAACTGCTTCTTGGTGGTATAAGGTCCCCAAATGTCTCTGATAGTTTCTTCCTTTATATCTCAAGAGATATCCTCAAGGCATAAAACAATCTTGCCCCTTGAATCCTGTCCTACCAACACAACTGCTACCCACCCACCCCCTTATTAACATCACAGAGGTAGGGTTTACCACATACACAACACCAGGAATCATGCCCCAGTCAAACCTCCACACACATTTTTCGGCAAACAAAATTCAGTCCATGACATTCCACCTAAAAAAAATCACATCTTTGCAACACATAAATGTATTCACCCCATCATAACAAATGTCTTAAGTCCAAGTCCAAAATTCAGAAATTCCGCTTCAGGTGTAAAATCTAGAACACAAGTTATCTCCTTCCAAAATACAGTGGCAGAATAGGCAGGCACAATCTAGATATTTCCATTACACACAGGAGAAAGAAAGCAAAAAGCAAGTCAACAGAACACATTATATCAACCCTTGAGACTTTGAAAATAATACTGCATTCTCTGAGACATTCCACACAATGGCCTGGCCCTCCAGACTCTAGGTATTGGCCACCCTCTCTGGATTCTGAGTGGAGACCCCTGGCCCTGTGCTACTGTTCTGCCTTCCAGGCCCACTGTGACAGCAGCTCCGCTTCCTTGGCTTCAGGCACATAATTTTCCAAGTCCATCTGCATAGCAACTCCACCCTTAGAGATACCAGAAGCCATGGCACCACCCTTAAAGACTCCTGAGGTCCTGGTTATACCTTTTGAGACTGAGGCTGTTCAGCTTTTCATGCTCCTAGTCTCTTTAACTTTTGCTTCCTGAGGCCTCAAGGCCTGGGCCTCAGGCATGCATCTGTCCTGCAGGGAGATGTGTTCCAAAGCTCTGCAGCTCTGCTGATTTAAGTGCCTGGAGGCACCTCACTCTGTCAGGAGACCTGCAGACACTTGGCTCTCTTGCTCCATGGGTCTGCTCCAGTGCTGTTTCAAGCTGATCTGGTTTTGCTGCTGCCTGTCTGCTGCTGCTGCCGCTGCTCATCCTGTACAGCTTGTTTCTCACCATCTGCAACTTCATAGGTGTTAACAGTTCTCTTTAGTTCCTTCTGAGTCTTCTATGTGTTCATAATTTCAAAACCACTTCCACATTTTAGGCATCTGTTAGAGCAGCATCCCACTCACTTGGTACTGGATGACTAAATCAGAATTTGGTACTGAGAGTGAGTGACAACCCTTATTTGTCTAGTATATGTTCCAAGAAATGGGACTGCTGCATCGTGTGATATTTCTATTTCCAGCTTTTTAAGAAAATGCAAAATCCATTTCCAAACTGTTTGCACCACGCTACATCCTCACAAACATACACTCAAGTCTTAAAAGCACAGCACTAGTACGTTCTACAACTCTTTAGAGTAAAAGATACCTTTCTGTCTCTGAACCACATAACCCCATCTGTCATAAAAATAATCTGTTTGGGGTGGCGAAAAACATTTGGGGTTGGAGTGTGGCAATAGTTGCGCAATATGGTGACTGCAATGAATGTCACTCAAGTAAACACTCAAAAGTGATTAAAATGGCAAACTTTTTGTTACAAACATATATATATATAGTGTGTGTGTGTATATACACACACATAAATATTACTACAATAAAATTTTTGAAAAAATTAGACAAGATTAAATAGGTAAGGGCCCAAAGATGCTTAGCCATGTCAAAAAAAAAAACCCAAAACCAAACTCATTGCAGTTGAGTTGATTCTGACTCATAGTGACACTTTAGCAACCCTAGAACTGCCTCATAGAGTTTCTGAGGAGCTGGTGGTGGATTCCCACTCTCAGCCCTTTGGCTACCAGCCAAAGCATGTAACTACTATACTACCAGGTTTTCCTGGTCATGCCAGGCTGTCAAAAACTTGAGTTATAGCCACTTTTTCCTGCTTTCTCCTTTCCTCCTTCCCTCCGTACTCCCAGCCTCCCCCCTTCCCTCCTGGCTCCATCCCTTTCTTCAACACCCTCACACCCTCACTCCTCAAGGTTCGGCCTCTGTAACTAGACTGCTATTTGGTGGTTCAAGACCAGAAGAGGAAACACTGACCCCTTTGGGCTGCACAGATGTGACATACGCCTTGACAACAGCTTCTTAGGCATCTGGGGGCAGGACGGAGGCCTCTTGCCATTCTAGTAACATCTAGAAAGGGGAACGCATGTAAAAGCAGGAAGGCAGACAGGCAACGTAAAGTCAGGGCCATCCACCTCCTCGTAATAAAAATAAAATTCCCAGACTAGAAAGTAAAGTTCCCTTTCTTCCCAAAAAAGCAGACCATTAGAAATGGCTTCAGCTGTGATGTAATAAAAGGGAAAATCACCCTCTATATCAGGAAATGACTCCATGCTTTTTTCTTTGTTTTGAAACTAGGAGTCCTTACTGCTGACCGGCTCAGTCATCTCTCACATTCATTTTTGATTATGGATAAAATTAATAAATTTAGAAAAATAAAGCACATTTAATCAAATTTCCTTGAAGTTACACTGACTTACTGCACTGCTCACACATTCAGCATCTGTTAAATAAATACTTTTGTGGGCCTGTTACATGCCAGCCTTGTGCTGGGAACAGTTATTGCAAGTCTGGGGCAGGGTATTGAAGGTACTGGGGGACTCTATGGCCCCCAGTGCACAGTCCGGTCACTTAACTTGCTATCTGATTTATCTAGTGCAACTGCAACAGAAATACCGTAAGCGAGGGCTTTGACAAGAAGAAATTCAGTTTGTGACCATTGAGAGGCTGGATGTCTGCATTCAGCACTCACGCTCTAGCAGAAGGCCTTCTCGGGTGGCTCTGGAGAAAGTCCTTGCTCCTTGAGCTTCTGCGGCTGGGAAAGCTTCTTGTAGCTTAGCACTTCTCTTGTTCCATCTCTTTGTTACTGTGTCTCCCCCACTTCCAAAGCAGAAGCTCAGAAAAGTCAAGGACCTTCCTCAAGAACCCTGAGAGAGAAAGAGAGAAACAGAGACAGAAACTGAGACTGAGACTTTCCCTAGAGTCTGTAACCTGAATTCAGACTTCTAGCCTCATAGAGAATAAATCTCTGTTTGTTGAAGCCATTCGCTCATGTATATCTGGTACAGCAGCACCAGCTGAGACACTTAGCAGCAGTAGTCAGAACTTATCTTCAACAACAACTAAAATAAACTGTTGAAAAAGAAAAGAAAAAAGGATGTACTAACAGCAAACACACAGAAACTGAAGTCCTTTTTTACCCCTTTTAAGTCAGTGTTTACGGTGATAGGATATTTGGTTAAGGACTGTGGATGACGGGGAAACTCTTGCGGTGTAGTGGTTAAGTGCTACGTCTGCTAACCAAAAGGTTGACAGTTTGAATCCACCAGGCACTCCTTGGAAACTCTACGGGGCAGTTCTACTCTGACCTGTAGGGCCATTGTGAGTCTGAACTGACTCGAGCGTCCCTAATAGCAACATCAACACGGGTGACAGAGAAACCCTGGTGGTGTGGTGGCTAAGTGCCACATCTGCTAACCAAAAAGCTGGCAGTTTGAATCTGCCGGGTGTTTCTTGGAGGCTCCATGGCACAGTTCCACTCTGTCCTAACAGGGGCATCATGACTCAATGGCAGTGGGTTTGTTCTATGGGTGATAGTCACACAACCTGATGAATGTAATCGACGTCACCAAACTGTACACCTGAAACATGTTCGGTTGGCAGATAATGTGTTACGTTCCACAAGAATAAGAGATAGCAATACTATTTTTTAAAAAGATCAGGATTTATCAAATAAATGATCTGAAAGTTTCCTGGTTAACGCTACCCATTATTCTTATTTAAAAGGAATGTTTGTGGACTGGCTGGGGAAGAGCATTCAGAAACTCGGGCGAATAATTTCCTGTTAATAATCGGCTTAGCCAACCCCTCTCCCACACACACAGCAGCCCGACCTCCCCACACAGCTCCTTCAACTGCTTCTGAGGCCGCCGCTGCTTCCTGGGGAACGGAGACCGGCTTAGTTCAGCTCAGGAAAGTGAACACATTGTTTCTGAGACATCAAAAATCTCTGTAAAAAGAAGTCTTCTGATCCCCATACTCTTTCAGACTGTGCTAGATTTGCAGACTATTGTAAGGTTAAATTCAGGCAAAAGAATCACTCCAGAGGACTCGCAGGAAATGCCACTAGCGTTTCATAATTGTTCTCTTTGGCCAGCAGTAATTCTAAGAATTAGCAGACAGCTCACTAAAACATAATAAAAACATAAAGATTACAAAATTGTTGCCGTCAGTCAGTTCTGCTGTACGGGACAGAGTAGAGCTGTCACCAGTGAAAAGGTTAGCGAGGGAAACTGATGGGCCACAAACCAACTGTCCTTCCTGATAGCTGTGACACAAATGTCACAATCCCTCCTGGCAGTTGTGAGGTGGCACACATAGGCTGAACCCCCAACTAGGAACCAAGTCACCAGCTCCTCATCCCATTTATGATGCCACTTTCTGCTTTTGCAATAAAAGGGACCCCCAAAACCTGTACGGGGTCTTGCTCTACTCACGGAGACTAACTTGTTTCCCTCTTTGGACCATGCTTTCGCTTAAAACTTTCTGCTATTTGCCACCTCATGCCTTGGGGGAGGGGGAGACTAGCTTGCCATCAGGAGACGGACTTGGAGCCCAATCTCCAGAACCTAGCCAAGTCACTCGGGGTCTAATCAGCTACAGGATTTTGACAAGAGGGTTTCCAAGGCTGTAATCTTTATAGAAGCTAACCGCTACATCTTCTCCCCACAGAGAATCTGCTGGTTTCAAATGGCCAAGCTTTTAGGTAGCAGCTGAGCACTTAACCGCTGCACCACTGGGCTCCTAGAAAGCTTGTACTTGGGGAGAAATGGACTGTATTGAAAAATACTGCTAAATGCAGAAACGAAGCACATCAGATCATTTTCAGTCTTGAGTGATGGCCTTTTCTAAAAGAAATTGAATTCCTAATTGAGAGAAATTCATTTAACCTTGAACTAACATAATGTCATGGATACACAGCCTTTGAACAGCCGTTAAAAATATCTTCACATTTAAAATAGATGCACTGTCTTCTGCCCACTTACCACAAATCAGAAGGAAAGATGGGAGAGAAAGGAAAGTCTTTTTTTTTTTTTAAGTGATGAGTAAAGTCACCTGAAGGAGCCCTGGTAAGGCAGTGGTTAAGCTCTTGCCTGCCACCCAAAAGGTCAGTGGATGGAACCCACCAGCTGCCCTATAGGAGGAAGATGTGGCAGTTTGTTTCTGTAAAGATTACAATCTTGGAAACCCTATACAGCAGCTCTGCTCTGTCTTACTGGGTTCTCTATGAAATAGAACCGACTAGATATCAAAGGAGCTTAAAGCCACCTGCAGCCCACAGGACTACAGAACCGAGGCTTTTTATTTTATAGACTCAGGGAGCAACAGTAACTACAAGTAGCTAAGACAGTGGGTTAAAACTAGGAAACCCACAGTTTTCTCCTCAGGAGCAAACTGCAGGCTGAAAGAAAGGGCCGCCGGAGAAAGACGGACAAAGTTCTTGTCCTTCTTTGCCATAAGCTATAAATAATAGCCTTGCTGAGAGCATTTACATCAAAGCTTACATCACAGAACATTATGATTTGCCAATGTTTAACTTTTTCCAGAGTCAGCTCAGTGACCTAGTAAATGCTCAAGTAGCCCCATTTTTCAGATGAGAAAATTGAGACCCAGTGAGGTCAAATGATCTGCCCAAGTCTTACAGTGAATTCTGATCTGTGTCTGGAGATCCATGTTTCCTCTCCAGCTCTCGAACCTAGTTTCCTGCTGACTGCAAAGGTTGGATGAGGTCTTTGAGACCTAGGTTTCAAAGACCCCTTTCAGCTGAAAACATAATGCTACCTTTAACTTCTCATCAATGTTGTGTGAAAAACTTACGCAAACTTCCTGCCGCTGCTTGAAAGATAATGGCAAAATTGGACTGAAAAATTTCAGTCATTATCTGTCTTGCTAAAGAACACTACCTCTTGGTCTAGCAAATGTTCTTAGCAGAGCCTTGGCAAAGTCTCTGGAATCAAATGCTCCATCATAAATGATCACGGATGGTTTTCTGAGAAAAAGGTCCTTAGTAGTGCAACAGCTTCTCTTAGGGGTCAATAGAAGCACTGGACTCTTAGGAAGGCATATCCGGGGTCTCTCTTGGTGTTCCCTTGCCCTTCTCCCCTAAAACCTATCATACGCCTCTCCGGAACACATTTTGTGGGACTGTATATGGGTTCCCTGTTGTTGTTGCTAGGTGCCCTCGAGTCATTTACAACTCACAGCAACCCTATGAACAACAAAACGAAACACTGTCTGGTCTTGTGCCATGTTCACAATCGTTTTTATGCTTATGCCAGTTGCTGCAGCCGCTATGTCAGTCTATCTCATCCAGGGTCTTCCTCTTTTTCGCTGACGCCCCACTCTACCAAGCATGATGTCCTTCTCCAGGAACTGATCCTTCCCGACAATATGTCCAAAGTATGTAAGGTATAGTCTGGTCATCTTTGCTTCCAATGTGCACTCTGGTTGTACTTCCCCAGAAAAGATCTGTTTGTTCTTCTGGTGGTCCACGGTACATTCAACATTCTTCTCTAGCACCATAATTCAAAGGCATCAATTCTTCTTCTGTCCTCTTGGTCTGTTATCCAGCTTCCGTATGTGTATGATGAGACTGAAAATACCATGGCTTAAGTCAGGCATATCTTAGTCTTCATGGTGGCATCTTTTCAAGACTTGAAAGAGATCTTTGGTAGCAGACTTTCCCAATGCAATGTATCTTTTGATTTCTTGACTGCCGGCTTCCTTGGGCATTGATTGTGAACCCAAATAAAATGAAATCCTTCACAACCTCAAACCTTTCTCCGTCTGTGATGACGTTGCTTACCGGTCCAGTTGAGAGGATTTTTGTTTTCTTAATGCTGAGGTGTAATCCATACTGAAGACTGTGGTCCTTGATCTTCATCAGTAAGTGTTTCAAGTCTTCTTCACTTCCAGCAAATGAGGTGGTGTCTTCTGTGGGATGCAGGTTGTTAATTAGTCATCCTGCAATCCTGATGCCTCACACTTCTTCATGCAATCCAGCTTCTTGCATTATTTGCTCAGCATGCAGTTTGAAAAGGTATGGTAAAAGGGTACAACTCTGACACACACCTTTCCTGACTTTAAACCTTGCTGTGTCCTCGTGTTCTGTTTGCACAACTGCCTCTTGATCCATACAGATTTCTTAATAGCAGGATTAGGTGTTCTGGAATTCCCATTCTCTGCAATGTTAGCCATAATTTACTATGATCCACACAATCAAATGCCTTTGCATAGTCAATGAAACACGAGTAAACATCTTCTGGTATTCTCTGCTTTCAGGCAAGATCCATGTGACATCAGCAGTGATATCCCTGCTTCCACATCCTCTTCTGATTGAGCTTCAATTTCTGGCAGTTCCTCATCAATATACTGTAGCAGTAGGTTTTGAATGATCTTGAGCAAAATTTTACTTGCATGTGATATTAACAATATTGTTCACTAATTTCTGCATTTGGTTGCCTCACCTTTCTTTGGAATGGGCATAAATATGGACCTCTTCCAGTCAGTTGGCCAGGTAGCTGTCTTCCAAATTTCTCGGCATAGATGACTGAGCACTTCCAGCACTGCATGTGTTTGTTTCTCAATTGATATTCCATCAGGTCCTGGAGCCATGCTTTATGCCAATGCCTTCACGGCAGCTTTGACTTCTTCCTTCAGTACCGTTGGTTCCTGGTCATATGCTGCCTCTTCCAGTGGCTGAACATCGACCAGCTCTTCCCAGTATAATGACTCGGTGTATTCCTTTTATCTTCTTTTGATGCTGCCTGAGTTGTTCAATAGCGTCCCTGTAGAAACCTTCACTATTGCAACATGAGGCTTGAATTTTTCCTTCAGTTCTTTCAGCTGGAGAAGTGCAGACTGTGTTCTTCCCTTCTGGTTTTCCATTTCCAGCTTTTCGCACATGCCATTATAATACTTTCTTTTGTCTTCTCAAGCTGCTCTTTGAAATCTTCTGTTTAGGTCTTTTATCTAGTCATTCCTTCCTTTTGCTTTAGCTGCTCAGTGTTCAAGAGCAACTTCCAGAGTCTCCTCTGACATCCAATTTGGACTTTTCTTTCTTTCCTGTCCTTTTAATGACCTCTTGCTGTCATCATGGATGATGTCTTTGAGCTCATTCCACAGTTTGTCAGGTCTTCAGTCATTGGTGGTCAACACATCAGACCTGTTCCTGAGATGGTCTTTAAACTCAGAAGGGGTATACTCAAGGTCATACTTTGGCTCTCGTGGACTTGTTCTAATTTTCTTCAGTTTCAATTTGAATTTGCATATGAGCAATTGATGATCTGTGCCACAGTCAGTGCCTAGTCTTTTTCTAACTGCTGATATGGAGCTTTCCTGTCGTCTTTTTCTGCAGATGTAGTCAATTTTGTTCCTGTGTATGCCATCTGTGAGGTCCATGCGTACAGTCACTGTTTGTATTGGTTAAAAAAGATATTTGCAATGAAGAAATCATTAGTCTTGCAAAATTCTATCGTGCAATCTCTGGCATTATTTCTACCACAGAGGCCGTATTTTCCAATTACTGATTCTCCTTGGTTTCCAACTTTTGCATTCCAGTCCCCAGTAATTACCTATGCAACCTGATTGCATAATCAAGTCAATTTCTGACTGCAGAAGCTGGTAAAAATCTTCAGTCTCTTCATCTTTGGCCTTAGTGGTTGGTGCATAAATTTGAGTAATAGTTGTATTAACTGGTCTTCTTTGTAGGTGTGTGGACATTGTCCTATCACCGACAGCATTGCACATCAGGACAGATGCTGAGATGTTCTTTTTGATGATGAATGCAACACTGTTTCTCTTCAAGTTTTCATCCTCAGCGTAGTAGGCCATACCATTGTCGGATTCAAAACGGCCCAAACCAGTCCATTTCAGCTCACTAAGGCCTAGGACATCAATGTTTCTGTGATCCATTTCATTTTTGATGATTTCCAATTTTCCTGGATTCACATTTCGTACATTCCATGTCCTGATTATTAGTAGATGTTTGCAGCTGTTTCTTCTCACTTTGAGTCATGCCACAATAGCAAATGAAGATCCTGCAGGCTTTATTCCATCCACATCAGTAAGATCAACTCTACTTCGAGGAGGATTGTCTTCTAAGTACCTTCTAACCTGGGGTGCTCACTTTCTGGCACCCTATCTGACAACATTCAGCTGCTATTGATAAGGTTGTTCCTGGCAAATGCTGCTCAGAAGTAGACTGCTGGGTCCTTCTTCCTTGTTTGTCTTAGGCTGGAAGCTCAGTTGAAACCTGTCTACCATGAGTGACCCTACTGGTACCTAAATACCAGTGGCATAGCTTCTAGCGTCACAGCAATGAGCAAGCCTCCACTGACTAACAAGTGGGAGCTGCTCACCCTGTCTTTACCTTGCTTGCCTGACACTGTTACCCTTCTTACCTGATGCCATGGGTTGCCTAGAGCTGCCCCAACAGAGTACCACAAAAAGGGTGGCTTAAAGCAACAAAAATTGATTGGTTTACATTTCTGGAGGCTAAAAGTTCAAATTCAGCATGCCCAGTGAGCAGAGCCAGTGCTTTCTAAAGGTTCTTGGGAAAGATCTTTAACCCTGTTTCTGGGAGCCCAGGGCACTACTTGGTTCCTGAAAGCCTGACTCCAGTTGCTGTCTTGTCTTTACACAGCTGCCTTCCCTGTGTCTCTTCTCTTGTCTCACAAACATACCAGCCAAGTTGCATCAGAATTCACTTGACTCCTGTACATTTCATTAAATACATCTACAAAGACTCCCTGGTGCTGTAGTGATTAAACATCATGGCTGTTCACCAAGGGGTCAGCAGTTCAAACCTACCAGGTACCCCTTGGAAACTCTATGGGGCAGTTCTACTGTGTCCCATAGGGTTGAATCAGAATCAACTCAATAGCAGCGGCTTCGCAAAGACTGTAGTTTCAAATAAAGCCACATTCTCAGGTAGCAAGGATTACACTGGAATATATCTTTGTGGATGATCCCAAACAACCCATAACAGACCTCTCTGTGATTCAGGTGTGGGCCAAACTGCCAAAAAGCATCACGCTGCTCTGGGGATTGGCCTAACCTCCACATAGGCGGCGCCCCGACCTCTGCTTCAGTCAGTGGCCCCCTGAGCCGTGCACTAAATTCCCAGGGTTCCCAGAACAAGCTATGCATTGGGAGGAGACAGGGCTTGTATTTTTCATGGCATGGTTTCAGGGCATCTGGAAAGGCCCCATCTATTAGTCACTTTGCCTTGGTAAAGGCACAGACATCCTCACAGAAGGAGGAGAAATTCAGCAAGCCTGATTCCACAGTTTTTGCAGTTCTGTTACCCTATTTTGCCCACCAGGGCCCTACCCAGGTACCGTTCTGCTTCTGTCTTCTGCTTCTCCCTGCCCACTTCCAAACTCCTGCTGGCAACCGCAAATACCATGTACCGTTGGAGAACGTACTGAAGCCAGCCCCAGCCTAGAATAAGAAAACATTCAGCCTCTCAGTGAAACACCCATCAGTACATTCTGTCTGGGGTCATATGCTGACCTTTTCCTGGAGATCAGTTCTAGCACCTAGGTCTCCCTGCCTTGACAGCTTGTCCCCTTTGGCCCAGAATGCTGCCTTCTTTTCCTATTTTCCTCTAGGCCACCTGAACAATACCTGTCCTGGGCCCCAGTTCTGTGGGTGGGGACAGCCTCCCTGCTCAGCCAGGTGCTGGTATCTCTGCATGCTCTCTGCTCCTAGTCTATCTGTTCCACCTCCCCGCCTGCCACAGAACTCCACGGCACCTCTTAGCCTACCTACCACCTGTTAATTGGCTCCGGCTATTGTACTTTACTTGCCTGACCGGATTTCCTTCCCTCACCTTCAGGTATCCCCAGCACCTGTACCACCTCAGCGGCAGTATCTAGTTCCCTTTCTGACTCTTCAGTCTTCCCTGTGCCCACAGAAGTTAACCCCTTTGTAGCTCTGGGTGTAGGTGGTGAAATTTCTACACAACTATTGCATGCAGACAGAAATATAACATTGATTTCTATAACTGATCTAAAATTTCCTAGGATCAGGGATTTCCACTTGCGTCACAAAAAGATTTAGCATTGTTATTATGGTTTTAAATAGTCAACACCATGTTAGCTGGAGCAGTGGTGAGGTAGAAGCTTAGCTCGTCTGCTAGCCCAAAGGCCAGTACTCTGCATCTACCAGCCGCTCCTTGGAAGCCCCCTAGGGCCGTTCTACTCTGCCCTATAGGGTCTCTATGAGTTGGAATTGACTGGACAGCAGCAAGTTGGGGTGTTTTGGGCACCAAGTTAACTGCAGTGGTGGTTCAGTGGTAGAATTCTTGCCTTCCATGCGAGAAACCCGAGTTTGGTTCCCAGTCAACGCATCGCATGAGCAGCCACCACCCACAACTCAATGGAAGACTGTGCTTTCATTCCATGGTGCTGGACAGGTCTCAGCGGAACTTTGAGGCTCAGATGGACTAGGAAGAAAGACCTGGTGACCTCCTTGTGAAAATCAGCCAGTGAAAAACCAGTGGGTCACAACAGCCTGGTCCCCAGCTGGTCATGGAGTTGGCATAGGATCCAGTATCATCTTGTTCTGTCACATATGGTATAACTGTGAGTTGGTGACCCACTTGATGGAAGCTAACAAGAACAACAGGTTAACTCGGTCTTTTTGGGGCAAATAATTGCCCATTCCCTTCTCTCCAGGCAGCAGCTGCAGCAGGGCACTGGGAAAGTTTCAGGGGAGCAGTGCCATCTGTGTGTGGTTATCTGGTCCACAGGCTTCACAGTCTCAGCCCACGGGGTCTTTGGGCATCAGCCTCTACCATCTGCATCTGCTGCTAGGCCCACTTGTTCGAGGGAATCATGCCAGATCGTTAGCTGGTGCCTGCTCCCAGCCATAGCCCCGAGTTGTAAGATGTATTCTGAAGCCAGCCCCAGCCTAGAATAAGAAAAGATTCAGCCTCTCAGTGAAACACCCATCAGTACGCTGATGTCATACGCTGACCTTTTCCTGGAGATCAGTTCTAGCACCTAGGTCCCTGCCTCGACAACTTGTCCCCTTTGGTCCAGCAGCGCAGTGGCTAAGTGCTGGACTGCTAACCGCAAGATCAAACCTACTAACTCCTCATTGGAAGGCAGGCATGGCAGCCTGCTTCTGTACACATTTACAGCCTTGGAAACCCTATGGAGCCTTTCTACTCTGTCCTGTGTGGTTGCTATGAGTCAGAAATTATATACTCAGTGACCACCTTGTCCCAACACCACGCCTCCTCTAGCCCCCCAGCTCTCTGCACCCAGTTCCACACCTCTGTGTGGCAGGAGGGGAGGCCTGGACCCCTCCACCTCTACCTGTGACACAAGGGAAGCCATTTCCCTGCCATCTCTCCTCTGAGGCAGCCACGTGAAGGGGATACAAAGATGCTGCGGTGGGGACTCCCTGTGAGTTCTACATGAAAACTGGAACCAGACCTCTCTGGATTTTTTCTCTTGAGTCCCCTCCAGACTATCTGGGGTTTCTAAATACCATCTGTCACGCTGAGCTAAGGTCCAGGAGGGTGAAGTGGTGGGCGGCTGCTAACTTCCAATTCTGCTATGGGTCCCCACTCCTTCACGCTGTCCACCTCAGCCTAAGAAGGGTCTTTGTCTCTTCCTAAATGCTTCATGTGAAGAAGAAGAACTATGCTTTAAAGTCTCTGAGGTTTGGCTGGTTGCAAAGAGACCTAGCCTCTTCTTTTCTCAACAAAGCCTAACTCTTGTAATTAAAGTTCGGGTGTCTACAAATGTTATCTCTGAAATTGGCTTCAGGAAGCTCTTTTGGAAGCCTGAACTAATTCTCAGCTGGGTTCCCTCTCCCTGGAAGCAGCATGCACTTGGGTTTCTAGGTGAGTGAGGCTCGCAGGGCAGGGAGAATTGCCAGGCATGGAAATGATATTTACCCATCTGGTCACATGCAGCAGTGTTCTTGATTCAGGGAGATGTCAAGGAAAAATGTGCGGTCCTCAGTATTTGTCTGTCTCACCCGTAGCCTCTAGGTTCTTTGACTTCTCCCCCTTAAACTGTGTTACAGTCATAGCTGGAGACGTAGCAGTACCCAGTCAGGCTAGCTGTGATGAAACTAGACCTACCCTAAGAGTCTAGAACCTAAAACTAATCCTCTCCTACAGAGGTACCTTGGAGGAAAGGGCTAGTAATTTACTGCAAAATTGGCCATTAAAAACCCAGTGGAGTGCAGTTCTACCTTGACATATACAGGGTTGCCAGGAGTCAGAGTCGACTCCATGGCAACTGTTTTGTTTAGTTTGGGTGCTGTCTATTAGGGATAGACACAAACACATGCCCTGAAGGAGTCAGTCCTTCAGCAGAGTACAGCACTTAGGGACAACTGAGATAGTGTTCAGGCCAGCCAGTGGTGGGGAGTGGAGAAGAGGAATGTTCCAGAAGAGACAAGCAGAACCTTGTAACTGACCTCTGCAGTCAGCAGTGCTCTTAGATTCAGGCTGGCTGGCGGTGAGTGTCAGAGAAGTCCGGAGGGGAGACCAGGTACCTACATTCGATGGGGGCTCGGAGGTGAAATGTCTGGCTACTAAGGGACTGCAGTGGCACACTGATGGCCAGCACAGGGACTTTGGCATGAAGACCTGCTTTGTAAACTAGAGTCGAGTGGAATCTTCCATTTCAGGATGAAGGCAGAAGGCCTGTTCTCCTAACCCAGGAAATTCCTCTCTTTTTGGAATCCCTTAAATTTTGCTCTCTGATAGTTTTAAAATTCCAAACATCACATTTCCTTACCCTTGCTTGCTGAAAATAAAGACAAGTTGAAGAACTTGGTTATGAAGGTCAATAACTACATCGTTCAATATGGATTACACCTGCAAGGACAAATACAGTTAAGAAATGACCCAAACCAAATACCAAACCCATTGCTGTTGAGTCAATGCTGGCTCACAATGACCCTACAGGACAGAGCAGAACTGCCCCATAGGGTTTCCAAAAAGTGGTCGGAGGATTTGAACTGCTGACTTTTTGGTTAGCAGCCTGAGCTGTTAACCACTGAAACAGTAAGGTTCCCAAATTGAAAATACCAAATCAAAACCAAGCCCACTTTTGTCAAGTTGATTCTGAGTCATAGCAACGCTATAGGTCAGAGGAGAACTGTCCCATAGAGTTTCCAAGGAACACCTGGTGGATTTGAACTGCGGACTTTTTGGTTAGCAGATGTGGCACTTAAACACAACGCCACCGGGGTTTCCATATTGAAAATAGGAGGTCTTAATTTTCCTTCATAAAAATAGTAAACCCTGGTGGCACAGTGCTTAAGTGCTATGGTGCTAAACAAAAGGTCAGCAGTTCAAATCCACTAGGTGTTCCTTGGAAACTCTATGGGGTAGTTCTACCCTGTCTACAGAGTTGCTAAGATTTGGAATTGACTCCACGGCAGTGTTTTTTTTTTAATTAAAAATGAGCAAAGATATCCCCATTTCTCATCTTTCATATTCCATTTGAAATAATTCGTAATGGTAAAACTTTTCTTTGCCTTTCTGAAAAGTATGTAAATCAAGAATGTTTTCTCAAAGACCTGGGAGCCATCTCTTCTGGAATCAAGGAAGATCTCTTCCTCCCAGTTTCCTAGAACAAGGTTAGCATAACTTCAGGACCTGTGGTAAAAATACTGGGAAATAATCTGTTTTATCTCAAACATGAATGCAATTAGTTGTATCCACTCAGCTACACGAAGATAAGATTCCTTTTTGATGCTATGATCTCTTTAGTGGATTGTTTGTAAGGCATCACACTCTCATTTAATGCTTATTCCACAATGAGACTTCTTTCTCCTCTATTTTTGTGGAGAGGTTTTCTGGGTGGCAGTAGTTATTGTTTTTTAGTAACTTTCCCCTGACATACCTCAACATAAAGAAAAAAAAATCCTCACAACTAGACCAAGGATTTCATCCAACTTGGACCAATAATCAATATTCATAGAAGCAGCAGTCAATAAATCAAACGATATATAACATTGATTAAGTCTACTGCAAAAGTTACAAAGATGTCACTTGGATGATTAAGGTGCACCCAACTCAGCTCATGGTATTATCATTATCTCATATGCATGAGAAAGCTGGACAGTGATAGAGGAAGATGAAATAAGAATTGATGCACTTGAACTGTGGAGCTGTCAAGTCTTAAATACATCATAACTTGTCAGAAAAATCAACAAATCAGCCTTGGAGAAAGTACAGCCAGACTACTTCTTACAAGTTGGATGGTGAGACTTTGTCTTGCTCACCTTGGACATATCAGCAGGAAAAACCAATCACTAGAAAAGGATGTCTTGTTTGGTAAAGTAAAGGGCCAGTGAAAATGAGAGAAAACCTCCATGAGATGGATGGACGTCATTGTGACCACAGTGGGCTCAAGCGTGCAAGGGCTGTGAAGATGGCGCAGCACTGGGCAACGTTCTGTTCTTTCTATGTGAAGTCACCAAGAGTTGGAGCTGATCTGACAGCAACTAAGAACAATGACAACATGACATATATCAAAATTGCATACAGCTAGCCAAGAGGAACTGAAGACTGAGCATAATGACTTAATTAAATGGAAATTTACTTTTCTTCTATAAAAAGGTTTTTGGAAATAAGTTGTCCACAACTAATATGGTAGCCCTATAGTGTGACCCACTTCCAGGCTCTTTGTATGCATTTTCTTCATGTGTAGCATATGCTTTTTATGATTCTCTGTACCACCTCTGTGCTCAGGGAAGAAGGAAAAAGGGAAAAGAACAAAATCCAATGGTATGCATCAGCCACTTCTTCTTTTTAAGCTTTCCTGGAATCTTTGCTCCATGACTCCAGTTGCATCTTTCTGACCTGAACTGTAGTAGGTGGCCAAACTTAGCTGCAAGGGAGTCTGGACAGACTCCAGTTGCATCTTTCTGACCTGAACTGTAGGAGGTGGCCAAATCTAGCTGCAAGGGAGTCTGGACAGCTGTGCTTTTTTTTTTTATTCTTTTTTTTTAAGGTGGGCATGCGACCATTCTGAGCCATTATAAGGAAAATGAGGAGAATGGATGGATGACTAGTCTGCCATCGTTGCCTACTTCCCTAATCTGTTTTTCATTTGAACGTTGTAAGGCAAGTGCTGTTTGCTCAACCATGCTGTGCCCTGTTTTATGTTGCCATGTAACATTCCTGCCCCAGTCATGTCCTTGTTCTCTTTCACCTTGGTTTCTCAGCTCACAGTCTTACTCATTTCCTAATAGGCCCAGGCTCCACAGTTATAGTCCCTGGTCCTCAGCAAAGCTCATATTTCCTGTTGTTGTTAAAAGCAACAATCAATTCAGGCAATTTATACCACACCCTCAATGAGATAGATTCACACATAAGCCACAAAAATGGACTAAAACATACCAGTGACCATGCAGACAGTATAGGACTGGGTAATGTCTCCTCCTGTTGCACATAAGGTTGCTGGGAGTTGAAGCTAACTCAACAGTAACTATCATAGGTTGAATTGTGTCCCCTGAAAATATCTGTCTGCTATGCTATCATTCCCAATATTGTCTGGCTGTCCACCATTTTGTCACCTGATGTGATTTTCCTATGTGCTGTAAATATTGCCTCTATGATATTAATGAGACAGGATTAGAGGCAGTTATGACAATGAGGCAGAACTCAATCTACAAGATCAGTTTGTGTCTCAACGCAATTTCTTTTGAGATATAAAAAAGAGAAGCCAACAGAGAGACAGAATGATCTCACACCACCAAGAAAAAGAGCCAAGAGACCGGCACATTCTTTGGATCCAGGGTCCCTGTGTGGAGAAGGTCCTAGACTAGGGAAGGCTGATGATAATAACATTCCCACAGACCCAGAGCCAACAGAGAGAGAAAGACTTTCCCTGGAGCTAGCATCTGAATTCGGACGTCTAGTCTATTAAACAGGGAGAGAATCAAGTTCTCTGCTAAAATCATTCAGTTACAGTACTTGTGTTACAGCAGCACTAGATGGCTCAGACAGCAACTAACAACTATAACAACAACAGAATGGACATTGTGCTCACCCTGGATTTTCTGTTATAGGTCCTGCTTCAGACACATGGTCTTGTTCTCATAAACCACTGGAATGTCTTGTGAATTCCATTTTTTTTAGCATCCAGACTTCACCTTGGAAGTATTTGGAAGTAGCAGAAAATTCCCACATCTAGTGGGTCTGGATACTGATTTGCTTCTAGGCTATGGGCATTGCAAAGTGAATGAGACAAGACCCCTGCCCTCAGGTTGCTCATGGTCTTGGTGGAGAGGCCGTTCTGTGGCGCAGCAAGAGAGCAGTACTGACTCAGGGTGCTTGAGGACAGGAAGCCACAGGGAGAGGAGGGACATGCTATCTGGGGGAGTTCACCAAACATCCTAGAGAAGGGGATGATCTGAGCTGGAAAAGGCACACCCATGACGTGGTGTGGGCTCTCTTTCTTACTGTGAACAGATACATGAGACCCTACAATCCCACTCATCAAAGCAGCCACCTAAGGGGATTTCAGTAACGCTCTTTTTGCTCCAAGTATTTTGCAAACCCTCTTTTGTGTTACTTTCAAGCTTACATAAAACCCTTCTGAATTTCCTCACTGGTAAATCCTTGTCCTTTTGGCTAAGCTTTATTTATGAAAACATGAGATGCAGCATGGAAACTAGTAAGGGAATAAGTGTGAACAGCAGAGGCAAGGTGTGAGAAGTGAGTGGCAGCCTCCACAGCTCAGCCGTGTTTTCTTTTAAGCAGCTTCCCTGCCGAGAATCTCAACTCCTTAGAGTACACATACAAAGACTAACAATTAAGTTTGCAAAGGCATCCTAGAAAAAGTGCTACATATCTCATTTGCTGAATATCACTAGGGTCTCTTTGAAGCACTCCTCTTGGGAAGCTACGTGCCAATGCCAGCACCTAGTCCGCCCTTCAAAGCAGTTTTGGAACTCTTTTTCTGGAATGGCCATCAGAGCTGTCGTCATATTACTCTTGTTGTCCTGAATGTCACCTAAACGTCTTCCTTTCAATATTTCCTTTATTTGGGGGTAAAGAAAAAAGTCACCGGGGTCCAGATCAGCTGAGTAGGGAAGGTGTTCCTATACAGTTGTTTCCTGGCTAAAACTCCCTCAGACAACTATACAATTAAGTTCATGAACTTGCCACCATGCACAATGGCCCTTCCAGAAAGAGTTCCAAAATTGCTTTAAAGGGTAGACTAGGCACTGGTGTCAGTGCATAGCTTCCCAAGAGGAGTACTTTGAAGGTGACCATAGTGACACTCAACAATGACGTATTTAGCACCTAGAACACTTAAGTTCATGGACTTGTCAGACCCCATATAACACCTAATAGACAAAAGCAAAGTTATAAAAGTAGCCAGGATTTAAACCGACCTTGACTAAGATCGAGGACAATCATGTTTCCAGGTTCCATTAATTTATGACTTCTCAGCTGTAAGGTAAAGCGGTCACTTCTTCTCACCTAAGGAGCCCTGGTGGTACAAAGGTTAAGCACTTGGCTGCTACCTGAAAGGTCGGTAGTTTGAGCCCTTCAGCTACTCCACAGGAGAGAGATGTGGCTGTCTGCTCCCAAAAAGATTACCCCCTGGGGACTTTCTTCTCTGTCCCGTAGCGTTACTGTGAGTGGAAACTGACTCAATGGCAATGAATTTGGTTTGGTTTCAAACATGGTCTGTCTTTCATCCTTTGAGAACTTTTAAACTTTCAGCACAGAGAAACACTGATCTGCTTAAGGACCATGGGCATGGAATGATTAATCCTGTAACACTGGCCCCTGGTAAGCCTCTGATTTGGCTTGGTAAACATCTTGTTCTCATGACACTACATAATGAGTTGAAATGTAGTCAGTCTATCAGAACATTTATTATTTCTCCCTTGTACTTCTGACAGTCTTGTGAACTCTCCCATTGCTTTTATCTCTGACCTCTCTCCTTTTCCCTCCGCTCTGTTCTCCCTCCTGCCAGCTAAATCCTGGGACAGTGGTTTCGTTCATATTTCCTAAGCAGTTTCCCTTCTAATCCAGCTATGTGTGAGCCCCTCTTGGACGGCTGTGTGCTTCAATTCATGGTGACCTTATGGGACAGAGCTGAACCGCCCGACAGGGTTTCCAGGCTCCAGTGTCACTGAAGCCGACTTCGGCTGGCAGTTGAGTGTGTCACCAGGGCGCCACCAGGCCTCCATTCTGGACTTCAGCGAGGCTTCCCCCTTCTGGCTTCCCAGGTCTTGGTGCTTAGTCCCTGTACCAGTCGCCTGTGTCCATGCGGGAGCTGTCCTCTATTGCATCAGCCAGTAGCTTTCCAGTGTGACTCCTGCACAGGACTTGTTATTTTCCTGGCATTGTTCCCTTAGCCCAGTCGCTGGGCACACACGGACTGCAGTATGAGCATGCCTCCAGGGAAGGACCGCCTAAGCAGGGTGCAGTCACCCCGCATCTCCCTGCCAGCCCTGGGCGGAAGGAAAACATCCTGAAGGAAGAGAGATGCAGTGGGTTGCCTCTGGTGCCACCTCTACTACTTCTTGGCACATCCCTGAACTGCTGAGGAGGTGAAGCATCTCAGCTGACTTTCTGAACCAGGAAAAAAGCCAAAGGGCGTCCCAAGAAGAAGCACACGCCACCTGAGGCTGGGACTGCAGTGTTCCTCAGCATCCCAGCCTTTGGCTCAGTGTCAGCGGAGTCTGAACCCACCACCTCCATCAAGACTCCTGTGGGCACCCTCCATCCAGCTGATGACAGCAGCCCAGCTTGCCTCGCAGGGCTCTGTGGAAGAGCTGGGTCGCCTGGACTGGGCTTCGGCTGTGGTTTCTGCTGGACAGAAGTTAGTTTAAGTCCTCAGTGATAAATACGTGCCCATCACAAAGCCTTTGGGCAGACTAAGTATGTGAATCAGAAACAGAAATCCTTGCCACAGTTCAGAAGTCACTAGCTCTTCCTTCTGTTCCATACACCAGCGGCCCTTCCTGTCTCACCTTGTTAGAACTGCCACTGAGTCAGCCCCCATTTATGGCAGCCCCAGGCCCAACAGGATCTGACCATTTGGGACCCATACTTATGCAATCTGTGTACAGAGCAAATAATCCAAGCAGCTGGACTCTGAAAAGGAACCCAGCACCTGGACTGGAGGAAGGCTAACCACCTGTGATGTGCAGCTCACACAAGCTTGCTTGCTGAAAGTAAAGAGGACTTGAAACACTTACGGATGAAGATCAAAGTCTTCAGTGTGGATCATACCTGATGTTACACAATACAAAGAAAATTAAAATCCTCACAAATGGAGCAACAAGCAATATTGTGATAAAAGGAGAAAAGATTGAAGTTGCCAAGGATTTCATTTTACTTGAATCCACAATCAATGGAACAGCAGTCAAGAAATCAAAAGACACACTGCACTGAACCAATCTGCTATAGGACTAAGTTGTGCCTGGCCTAAGCCATGGTCTTTCTGGTCACCTCATGCAAAAGCTGGTCAATGAATGAGGAAGAACAAAGAAGAACTGATACAGTTGAATTATGATGTTGGTGAAGAATATCGAACATACTATGGACTGTCAGAATATAACAAATCTGCCTTGGAAGAAGTATAGCTAGAGTGCTCCTTGCAAGTGAGAACGGCGAGACTTCATCTCGTGTACTCTGGGCGTGTCATCAGGAGGGACCAGTCCCTCAAGAAGGGCATCATGCTTGGTAAGGCAGATGGTCAGTAAAAAATAAGGAAGGCCCTCGACCAGACTGACTGAAATCCTGACTGCAACAGTGGGCTCAAACATAGCAAGGACTGTGCGCATCCTCACAGGACCAACACTTTGATCTGTTGTACAAAACTGACTCAGTGGCACCTAGCCACATCAACCAAGTTTTCACTGACTGATTTTCAGAAGCAGATCTCCAGGCTTTTCTTCCTAGTCTTCGTCTGGAAGCTCCACTGAAACCTGTTCAGCATCACGGCATCCTGCAAGCCTGACAGGTGGTGGTAGCTGCCCTTGAGGTGAATAAGCTGGGAATCACACGGGTTTTCCACACAGAAGGTGGGAATTTCTACCAAGAAACCACCACTGCTTGCTCTCCGTCTGGTCTCACTGCTTGTAAATACCAGGGAAAACACAGGAGCAGGCTGGTCAATGGACTAACACATACAGCAATTTCTAATTTCCGCTCGGGCACCCACAGTTGAGCTGTGTTATCCGTCACCCTCCCACGGCCCACCCCAGACACCAGAGGGTGAAACACCGTGAGAACCTTCTCCAGCCCAGCCTAGACCTGTGCTTTTAGCTGTTTTTCTATCTTGAGACACTGGGGGTATGAAAGAATAAACAGGAATTTTGGGATGAAAGTTCCACTGGGCCTGTCTCTCCCTGCCTCCCACTCAGGCCAGCTTTCTCAGTTCTTGGATCACTGGGGTTCTGGCCCCAGCCTTGTAGGGAGGAGGCTGGGCACTGCAGTCAGCACCCAAATCTGCCCAGTCCTTCCTTTCAGCTGGATCTCTGTCTTTTAGATGTGATATCACATGACAGGATTCACCTCTTAGAACCAATGCTCAGTGGAAACCCACCCATCGAGGGAACTACAGGAACTGATGGCTGGTTCCACCGGCATGGCCACAAAGGGATGGTGCTGGGGTTTGGGGATGCTCTCCGGGGCTCTTGGTCTGCTCTCAGATGCTCTTGGGGTCTCTTGGGTGCTCTTGAGGAGGGTTCTAGGGTGCTCTAGGGTGTTCTCGCAGGACTTTCAAGGTGTTTTCAGCCTCTCTTGAGAGGCTTTCAGAGGAACCCTCAAGGGCATTTGGTGATGCTGGAGCTTTCAGGGTGTGCCTGGATGGTGCTCAGGTGTGGTCAGGGTCTCTGCGGAGCTCTCTGGGTTCACTCAGAGGTTCCGGGTTGCATTCACAGCAGTCATATTTGATTGGCTGCTCTCCTGAGACTTTCCTGTAATCATTATTGAATCATTATTGACTTTAGGTGTAAAAGCAGTTGCCATGGGGTCATCTCTGACTCATGGGGACCCCGCTTGTGTCAGCGTAGAACTGTGTTCCATTAATTTTCGATGTCTGATTTTTCGTAAGTAGCCAAACCTGTTCTTTCCAGGCATCTCAGGGAGGACTCAAACCTCCAGCCCTTTGGTTAGTAGCTGAGTGTGTTAACCATTTGCACCATCCTGGAACTCCCCGGGGCGATAGAAAAAGTGAGAAGTTTTTAGTTCACCTGGTTAAAGCACTAAAGTTCAATGAACTGGCCGTGAAGTGCCACTTTACTAGAAGTGTGAGTGCAGCTCACTCATTTGAGAAATAAGAAAATGGCATTGGCTAAAATTGGGTCCATTTTTAATGGGAAAGCAAGCCAATTTTATAACATAAGGTCACACAAATGTTTAAAGTAATATTTCATTGTGTTCTGGTGAAAGTTTACATAGCTGATTAGTTTCTCATATGATAATTTCTACACAAGTTTTTCAGTGATGTAAGTTACGCTTTCCATGTGGTGTCAACATTCTCATTAACTATGCTCTGCCTGTTCTATTTCTAGTACTCTAGTGTTCTTGGCCTCTTGTCTTCTCATCTTTGCTTTAGAGTAGTTGTTGAACTTCTAACCTCGTATAGATGACCTGGCAGAAAATTTTTTTGCTTGAATCCTCCCTAAGTATATTTTCTGGTCCTCTTGCTTCTGGAAGTCTTGGTTGCAAATCAAGAGTACATGCTGACATCAGTGGGGACCCTTTAAAATGCAGATTTCCTGGCCCTGGCATAACTGTTGTAGGGAGCCTGACTTGGGACACTCCAGAACAGACTTTTCCAAGTAAGCTACCCAAAGCCTGAGAACCGCTATTCAGCTGGGCACATCTTCTCGACCACTTTGCCCCGCAGCTTAATTACTTGTCAGCAAACCCTTCTGTCCAACAGCTAACCAGAAAACAGAGAAACCTGCCTGTGCTTTGAGGTTAGAAGGCATTACAGTTGATGATCTGGAACATTCTGAAGGCCTTCACAGAGCAGATTAGTTAAGTTCCCAGGGAACAGAGCAGGCAGAGGTCATTTCTCTCCCATGTTTAAGGAGTGTGCATGGGTCACCACCCAGCACACAGAGCACAGGGGACAGGCTTGGCCATGAGTAGGGTAGAATTCTAAGGGCAGAGGGTACCCGGAACACACCGCTGGAGTGCTTGCTGCCTGTGAACGGTGCTTCATTTCCCTCCATGCCCAAGAGGCACCCTGGAATTTGTGGCTGGTCTGATCCATCCGGGAGATTAGTGCTGGTTCAGTGGCAGAACTGTCCCCTTCTGTGTAGTAGACGCATGCTTGACTCCCAGCCAATGCATCTCATGCGCAGCCACCACCCATCTTGTCAGTGGAAGCTTGCGTGTTACTATGATGCTAAACAGGTTTCACGGGAGCTTCCAGGGTAAGATGGACCAGGAAGAAAGGCCTGGAAACTCCCTTCTGAAAACCAGCCAAGAAGAGCCCTACCACAAGGGTCTGAATGCTACCCGTCCTGGGAGTGGCACAGAGCCAGGCAGCACTGCGTTCTGTTGTGCACAGCATCCCCACAAGTTGTAGGTGACTTTAGGTCAAGCTAACAACCACATCATCCATCCAGAGCCTCCCTTACAGGCAAAAAGCTCCCCTACCAACTTCACAGAAAATCTCAGACAGCAGGGGTTAGCCCTTCCTTTACTGTATGACTCATAGTCATTTATTTGTAAATTCTGCTTGTTAATTATACTGTCGTTTGGTGAATAGCAGAGTAAGACGTGGTTGGATGCAAACTCAGTTATGCAGAAAATGAAAGGAATGAACAAAATACAAGACTTTTGCCTTTCCAAGTTTGTGTTCATCTGTGACGAGCAACGTAAGTTTATAACGTTGTCTTTGAGTACGACATCTGTGCTTTAATATTACATTACACTCAAATAAATGTTCAGCTTCCCCAGAAGTCAATACAGAATGCCCTTTGCCAAACCTGATTCCTGCTTAGCAAACTATTGGTTGGCACTGACAGTTTGTACGGGGATTTGCTAATGATTTGTGGGAGGAGGAAAAAAAAAAAAAAGATTTAGAAAACTTTCAAGTCCTGAGCTGGAGAGACTCTAGGTGGACTTGAAGTCACTTATCACAAAAGCTAACATTGTTCCTGCTCTTCCTGTGTTGGCGACAGCTAGCCCTCCTCCCCACCACTCTGGAGACCCAGAGGCTGCCCTGTATGGACTGTATCCAAGAGCTAGCATGCCTGTGGCTTCTGGTTGGGTCTGAGCAATGGGGATCCCCAGCGGGGGACTGGAGGAGGGAGGGAGCGAGGACAAGCAGGGAATGAGGACAGGCTGGGAAAACCTGGGTCCCTGCCACTGGCTTCATCTCTTGACTAAAAGTCATAGCACCCGTTGAAGCACCCCTGTCTGCCTGGGTCCTGGGAATCCCCCTTCTCCTCTCTCCTGGGACCCAGAGAGGGTAACCCCACTGCTGCCATTCTGGGGTGCTGCACTGCCTCTGTGGATTCCCTACAGCTGGCCACACCTTTGTAAATAATCCTTCACTAAACTGGCAAACATTCTTTGGAAACCCTGGTAGTATAGTGCTTAAGTGCTACGTCTGCTAACCGAAAGATTGGTAATTCAAATCCTCCAAGCACTCCTTGGGAACTTTAAGGGCAGTACTACTCCATCTATAGGGCCACTGTGAGTCAGAATCAACTCAACAGCAGTGGGTTTGGTCTTAAAACAATCTTCAAGGTACATGTTTTCCTGCCAGGACCTTGACGAATATTTCTATCATTACTCGGCTATTCTTTAATTAAATCCTAAATAACACTATAAGGTAAGTATGATTAAGTTCACTGTGCAGACCACAGAACTGAGTCTCAGAGAACTTAGGGAGTTTTCACTAAGACCAGAAGATAGACAATGGACATACTGAGATTCAAATCCATTTCTCTTTGGTTTCACCAGCTCTGATCTACTCATTCTTTCCTCAGGAGAGAAAAAAATGGGAGTATGGATTAGCAAAGAGCTGTCCTGTTAGCAACATAAGTAATAAAACGTCACGATGCTCCTATTTTGTGCTATTTCCCCTGTTCTCACCCATGGAACCTCCAGGATGATGATTGCCATTACTGGCTTTAAGGAACCCAAGGAAGAAAATTACCCAACATTCACTGTCAGAGCCCCTGGGTGGTATAAACAGTTAATGTGACCCGCTGATGATCACCCAGAGGTGTCTCAGAAGAAAGGCCTGGTAATCGACCTCCCCAAAATTCAGTCACTGAAAATCTTAAGGAGCATTATTCTACTCAGATATGCACGGATCTCCATGCATATCTGGGAGCAATTCCATGACAATTGGTTAGGTTGCACTAACATGAATTCATGTGAATCAGTCTAAGTTAGTTTGCCCAGATGGTTACAGCATGGTATAATGAGGCCAAGATATGACAATAAAGCAGTCTGTCATTTCTTATAGCCCAGCCCCTGCTTCCTCACTGACTCATGTCCCAAATGATCCCTTCCTTCTTTCGACTCCCTAGCAAGAATTTCCGTTCCTTGAATCTTGAAGTTCTTAGCGAAGTATGAGGAAGAATTACCCTGATTAGTAGTTCGCGCTAGATGGATTGACATGTGCCCTCAAAAGAGTTGACTCAGCAGCGGTGTGTTTGGTTTTTGTTTGTTGTTTGTTTACCCCTCTTAAGCCAATCACACTTCTAGTTGGTAACTTTCAGGAGTGTGGGACAAAGCATAGCTGCTTCTGCAAAGCCTCTCTAGGGAGCACGTACTGCCTCTCCAGGCTGACAGGGAGAAGGGCGAGAACCTGCCCAGCTGATGGTTCACTTGCTTCTGCGAGGGGGCAAACAGGTTTTCAGCTCAGCCTGCTCCCCTCTGCCCCCACCCCGGATCCTCAGGCTCAAAGTGGCCTGTCCAGGTTTCCTTCCCCAGTGTAATGAGATGACCCTTATTAGGAATGAGATGCAGCTTCCCTCTTCTGAGTCAAGGGGTCCATGACCCTTAGTGTCCTCTGTCTCTATTAGAGAAAGTGGTTCGCTAACCCGGAGCCTGCTGAGGAAGCCTGTACTGAGGCCTCCAGACTAGGTGGGCTCTGAGCTGCACAACATCGGGTCCTGACGCAGCACCCCAGCCCCCTGACGCAGCACCTCAGCCCCCTGAGTGTGAGCCTGGCTCATGGGAGAGGAGGAGCTGAGAGTCTTACAGAGGGAGAAGGAAGCCGTAGACCGGTGGCCTCAGCAAGAGGTGGGAGAGGAAGAAAGGGGTAGACAAGGAAGCCTTAGGGGAAGGAGGTAGGCCCGAGGCCTCCAGGAGGAGGGGGCGGGGAAGAGGTAGACAAAGGTGTCAGGAAGAAGTAGACCAGGAAGCTTCAGGAGGAGGGAGGATGAAAGAAGGAGACCGGGATAACCCACGAGGAGGGACGAGGAGGGCACAGAGGAGGAGGGGACACTGTGAGTGCGTGCTCTGCGATCACCTCTGTTTGCTGCAGCCCATTGGTGTCCTTGGAATGAGTTTCAGTTTGTTTCAAGCAGGTGATCTTTAACCCCAACGAGGAGCTCTCCCATGTCTCGATAAGCAGGCTGTGATGAAAAAGACTTTACAATATTCTGGTAGCACCTGATTCCTCTGCAAACATCTGGACCAGTCTGTATGAAATACAAGAAACAAAATGGTGTTTTGGAACACTATGCTATGCTGGAAAACAATGACAATTTTAGAAAACATCTCATAACATCGTCTCATTTGGAAGAGTTCATGCTGAGTGAAATCAATCAGTGTCAAAAGGACAAATTTTGTATGAGACCCTTGTTATAAAGACTTAACAAGAGAATTATTCCTAGAAGAAAATGACTGTGTTGGCCACATGGGTGGGTGGGGGCTGAGGGTTTATCATAGATGAGTTTATGGATGGATGTTAGAAATTTGATTCTTTTACTGTAATTAATAAAAAATAAAATAAATAAAAAGAAACAAATTGGGCAGAGCACTAGTTATGTAAATATACATGTACAAAAGAGCAAAAACTAGAGTGATTACACTCCCTCCTTTTTATTACAGCAGTCCCCAGGGGGCCTCGACTACTAGCTGGAAGACCAGTGGTTCAGATTCACTCTTGGAGGACCAGCCCGGAGATCTGCTTCGGAAAGGTAGCAGCCTTGAACACCCTTCGGGACATCTACTGTGCACACTTGACTTCACTACGAAACGAAATGACCCGGCAGCAACTAACAAGGACAGTGCACAATACAAAACAGAGGAGACTTGAGAAATCCAATCAAATGGCTAGTTAGCTCTGGAGAAGGCTGAAGGCGCTCCTTTTAGTCAGAATTGTTGAACCCTCAGAAACAACAAAAGAGGATCCTCTGAAATAATGCACTCGACGGTTTTCATAGCATTCTGTAAGTCTGAGAGCAGACAGAATACAGCGTCACTCCAGAATATCTGATATTAGTTTTGTTGCTGCTGCTGGCCCTCAGACTCAGGGAACTGATGCAGTCCCAACAGCTCTCAGGAGGTATGGCCATGTGTGCTGGCCACTGTCCTCACGCTATTTCAGACAACGAAGGCAGACTATCCCTTGAAAGAGGTTACTGCAGTCTGCCTCCTGGTAGTCTATAACTTAGGTTTAGATTTACAATGTAGGTTTTTGATCTATTTTGAGTTTGTTTTTGTATGTGGTATGAAGGGTGGGCCTTGTTTCATTTTTCTGCGTGTGCAGATCCAATTTTGCCAGCATCATTTGTTTCTTCCCAGTTGAGTGGACTTTGACCACTGGTTAAAAATCAGTTGCCCGTAGATAGATGGAGTTGCTTCAGGGATCTTGGTTTCACTTCACTAGTGTATACATCTATCACTGAACCAGTACCCAGCTGTTTTGATTCCCGTGGATTTGCAGTGTGTTTTTAGATGGGGGAGGGCATGGCCTCCTACTTAGCTGCTCTGCTTCAATAATGCTTTGGCTATTTGGGGCCTCTCTCCCTTCCATACAAAGTTTTGGATTAGCTTTTCCACTTCAGTAAAGAATGTTGTTGAATTTGCATCGGGTTTGCATTGTATCTATAGATTGTTCTGGTACTACTTCCAGTCTATGAATACCAAATGGCTTTCCATTTATGTTGGTCTTGGGAGACTGTAACTTAGAGTAAGAAGCAGGACCATTACCCTTCTAACTATATCAAGGGGAGTGAGAGTCTAAGGCTGTGCAGTAAAGTACCAAAGCAAAACAAAACACAAACATGAAACAATAATAATTTTTAAAAAATCGGTTTATCATCAGCTGTTTTCTCCACATGAACTCAGGTAATTGATGTCTTCAGTGAATTTCCATGTTATTTGATAAGTCATGGATTGAACTGCATCCCCCCAAATAAGTGTCAATTTGCTTAGGCTATAATTCCCAGTATTATGTGGTTGTCCTCTTTTGTAATTAACGTACTTTTTCTATGTGTTGTAAATCCTAATCTCTGCCTGTGGTAAATGAGGCAAGATTAAAGGATGCAGGTAGGATCTAACAGCCTTACTCAGGTCACATTCCTGATCTAAAGTAAATAAAGCACTCTGGAGTGCACTGGTAAGTTTCAGAGCTAGATGGGCAGATTATCCAACCTTGCTTACCAAATCATCTGCAATGAACAATTTCACATTATTTCAGCACATCAAAGACTCTGCTTCTAGGTATGGCTGGTATCTGTTTCTCTCCCAGCCCTACAGAATCAAAAGAATCAAAGCCTCTTGTCAAGTGTGCAGTCCCTGATACAGGCAGAAGAGTCAGTTAGCAAGGTAAGCACAGGCTTGCCTGTGTTTATGTCCTAGTCTGCAGTGAACAATTCACCTGGGTTTTTGTGATGGGGTGAAACCCACGTGAAATTGATCAGCTGTGCTGACCTTGCTGATGGGCTAATCTGCTCTTTCCAGAGTTATCCCAGGCTTCTAGAGGAGAAGTATCTCACGGAGCATTTGAGACTGACTTTCCCATGGCCACAGTTTGCCCACGTTATCTCAAAAGCCCCAAGCAGGAAATGTGTTAAGGAATTAACAATGGTTATCTCTGGGTGGGGGAATTTTAAATGACTTATTTTCTGACTGAAACATTCCTATATATTCCCTGATGGCTCTTCATTGCTTTTGTAATTTTTTTTTTAATTAAAGAAAAAAAAGAAGGAAGAGTAAGCAAGCAAGCAGCAAGCGTGGGACGTTTACTTCCTCCTCCTCATTGGCTGCCTTTTCCTGCCGCGGGGACTTCCCACAATCAGCGCAGCCCACTGCTCTCTGGCAGTACAAGACCTAAGATCAACTGTAAGCAGAAGTCAGCGAATCGCCCTCCGCAGAGGTGTCTGCTCCTATCTCTTGTATTAAACTCTAAGTGCCTTGTAGGCTAAGATTCTGAAACATTGGGCAAGCTTAAACGCAAACTTTTTAGCTGAATATTTTGGTTTTGACTTTAAGCATTTGTAATGACAATAATAATAATAATAAGCATTTGTGGAGGGTTTACTTTGTACCAGACTGTCCTACGAACTTCATAAGCACGATCTTTTAAGCCTCAAGGAAGCTTATGAACCAGGCACTGTTATGGTTTCCATTTTATAGGTAACAAAACTGAGGCCCTTAGAAGGCAGAGTAAATTGACAAAGGTCACACACTTAGTGGGTAGGGACACCAGAGTTTGAACCCAGACATTCTGGCCCCAAGACCATGCTCTTCATGTAGAAAATGTAGATGAACTTAATTTGCTTTCCTTGTGGCTTTTACTGTGGGGGTTTCTGCAAAGGACAAAGGGGAGGAAAGACCATTCAAGCCATAAATCTTCCCTAAAGCAAAACAACCACTTGGCCAATGTGAGTAACCTAGGCGACCTGCCCAGAACGTCTCAGTCACAAAAGCAAGAAGCTTTTGGCATTCTGCAGTTTTCCTTTGCAGTCACACACCAGTTTCCTGATAATCATTAACCATCAGGTTAAGCAGTAGGGGTAGAACTGTGAGTTTCGCAGAGGAGGAAACAGAATCCCAAACACTTAGGGCTTTGGGCTGGGGGTGGGGAGAACAGACACAAGAGACGTGCCTCTGGGGCTGCCTTAAGGCCAGTTACCAATCCCAGCAGGGGGGCATCTGACCAATGTCCCCGCTAAAGACAGCTAAAACAAACAAATCAACTGAAAAGTGGCCCATTTGGTGATTATTTCTGGTCGCTAGGTTGGGGGGAAATTGCTCAGAGACCAGAGAGCCTGAAGAAACTCCAGCATTTGACGTGTAATGGCAACGCAAACTGGAATTGTGGGTACAGGCCGAGCTTGTCACACTGTCACATTGTCTCCAAGTGTTCTTCTTTCATGCACTGGCTGTCTGAGAGCACATGATCTGCCTTGCAAGGGGCCTCCAGTGTCTCAGGCTTTGGGAAACTTCTTCCACAGACTTTTCAAGTCAGCAGGGACAGACATTTTAGAAAAACTGTTTATAGTGTAGAGAGATAAGACTCTGCATAGTGACAAGTCCTGATTCTTTGCTAAATTAGAAGAAACAGATGGAGAAAACCTGAACAAAGTGTTCCCCAAAAGTCATCTGCTGCTTTGGGGGACTTTTTCTTTTAGTGACAGTTGCTCACACTATGCAAAGGTATCACAGATGTTGAATTCACAGGAGCAAAAGGAGTCTTTAGGAAAAGCTCTGATGAAGACACTCTCTTAAACAAATCATACCAGCTGCCATCAAGCTGGTTGTAACTCATGGTGGCCCGACACGTGTCAGAGTAGGACTGTGCCCCATCGGGTTTTCAGAAGCAAATCGCCAAGGTTTTCTTCCGAGTGACTCTAGATTCGGCAAGGTTTTCTTGGTGTTTCTTTGTGTTTTGTTTTGAAAGTACTTAAGGTCAACCACCTTAGAGACCTTCCTTCTGGAGCAGCCAATCTGAGGGACAAATGTTATATTCCACATAGTGCTAGAGAACTGGAGATTTGAACACACCTCTTAAAGAGCCATAATGGTCTCAGAACCCTATAGGGTCAGAATCAACTAGACGGTAGTGGATTTGGTTGTTTGGTTATGTGGTAAGTAATCAAAAATGAAATCATTGAAGATACAAAGAAATACATCTGATGCTGTGTTTTATTGTCTCAACTCTGAGAAATTGCAGACTGAAACTCAGAGGTCTCTGCAATGGTGAGACAGTTCTGGGGCAGCGCAGTCTGGCAGGGGTTAGAGAAGACAGAGAAGTTGGGCGCTGCAATACCAGCGAAAACAAGAAGAACCAGACGAGGCCCAAATGGTGACCTTGATTTCATTTAGCTACAATAGACTGTTTCATCCGTATAAGGAGAATTCAAAATTAACAGCAGACCCCACATTCTCTCTCTCTCACTAAATCTGTATGTAACTTCAGTTATTGGATCTATAACGCAAGTATAGTCATTACATGGCAACAAACCCCTTGTGTTGTCATCATAAATGTAAGAAAGGAAAGGCAAGCACAGAGTGGACAGCCCCACTTCAAAGACGGCAGGACCGGCTTGGTGCCTAACCTCTGCCACCTGGGATGCCTGAGACATTGACCAGTTGCTCGGCTTCTCAGGGCCGCCTCATTCCCTCTTCATGTGTACAGTGTGAGTGCAGCTACGTATCAGGTGGACTGGTTGTGGTGCCTGGATGGGATAGCGGAGATAAACAGACAAGTTCACACACAGGGCAGGTGGCATGTGCCCAGGAAGTGAGAGGTGTGGCCAGCCCCCCAGGTGGCCCTGATGCCCCCCTCCGACAGTGAATTCAGCTGACTTTGCATAGCAAGAAGACATAGCAGCATTGCAATGTGTGACTTCTGAGACGTAGTCATGAAAGACATTGCAGCTTTGTCTTGGTCTCCCTTGAATCTCTCGCTCTGAAGGAAGCCAGCTGCCGTACTGTGAGAACACAGGAGCAGCCCTGTGGACAGATCCACGTGGCGCTGAAATCTGCCAGGGGCTCAGGTGAGTGCGCCACCTCTGAAGTAGGTCCTCCAGCCCTAGTCAAGTCTTCATATGACTGCGGTCCCTGCGGACACCTTGACTATAATCTCACAAGAGACCCTGAGGCAGAACCACCTGGGCCAGACACTCCCAGATTCTGGATCCTCACCAGCTGTCCCGGCTCGGGAATGGTTATTACAGTTGAGCTGCTAACATCTGGGGTAATTTGTTAGGCAGCAGCAGACAGTGCATAACGCTGTGGTTGCTGCTGCCATCACTGTGACTGTGAGGGTAGGTGGTACACTCAGTGATACTTCAAGTCAAAGTTCTGATAAGAAAAGCATTTAAACCCACTTTAATGCATTTATTGTTTTAACGGCAAAAACTCAGGGCCAGATGACCTCCATGGTCCTCCCTCTTCTAGGATCCCTTAAGAAGCCTCCTTCTGAATCAAACAAGAGGAGAGATGCTCCTGGAAATGCACCCAGTCGGCCCTCAGGACCCAACCTGCGCTGTTCCAAACACTAACACACCAAGAGTTGGACAGATCTTGAGTTGTTTCCGAATGAAAAAAATTTTAAAAAAGGAGGAAATCGTCTGAATTAAAAAAGTTAAAGAACAGTCCACATTGCTGTTGTAGCAGTGATGCCTTGGCCAGTTAGCATCCAGACCCGCCGCGGGGGCGGGGAGGACCATTAGGAGCGAATGTGTCCTGAGCTTTTTTTGCTGTTCACTGAACGGTGGACACACTATATAGTACCTTCCATAGGCGTGTGTGGAAATCCGGGAGGTGTAGGAAACTGAGGTGGCTAGGGTAGGAAACCCAGCTGGCGTAGTGGCTAAGTACTACCTCTGCTAACCAAAAGTCAGCAGTTCAAATCTGACAGGTCCTTCTCGGAAATTCCATGGGGCAATTCTACTCTATCCTGTAGGAACTCTGTGAGTCGGAATCCACTCTGTGGCAGTGGGTTTGGGGTTTCGCATAGGCATGTGCACGTGTCTCACACACACGCAGACACACACACACGAGTCAGCTTCCACGTTCTCATTCATTGTCTGCAGTCAGTTCCAAATCTGAGGAAACAACCAGGAAAATTCACAGCCAGGATTTGTCAGACCACCAGAATAAAGAGCAACAGTAATCTTTTTGTAGATTTTCAAGGAACTGGCTCACAATTCTGTCCAAAAGTGATTTTTAGAGCACTGCTATTTTGCCTTGTAGCATATCTGAATTATAAAAACCTAAAACCAAAGTTTGTTTGTCAGTTAGCTCCACGTATAAACAAATAGCATTTCTCTAATCAGCACTAATGAGAAATTAAATTATTTTTCCATTTTAGACTTTAGAGAAACTTTTCTCACTCAAGCACTGTGTTAAAGATCAGCCCATATCCATAGGGAATGTTTTGCAAATTTATAGCACATCATCAATAGGTGAGCTGGTCACTTGCTTTATTCTCTTGGTTTATTTCAAAAAGCAATACAGTTGCTTTTACGTAACTAACTGTACTAAACATTGAATAAAAAAAGAATTAATGTCACTACCAAGAATGATTTAAACAAAAGTTGGTTTTTTTTTTTTTTGCCTAAAATATTAATTGATGACACATTTTACCCTGACAGATGCATGTGTTTTATACTGGCACGTGCAGCTATAAGTTACAATAATGGTTTACAAAACTAAAATATAAAATGCACACTGCTCAGATAATTTTGTGGGCAGAATTTCAGGAACACTTTAGGAAAGAGACACAAACAGTATCTCAGAGACAGCATCTGTTTTGCTTTCCTGGGGGATGTTCTCCCAGAACAGGCTTTCAGGGAGCTAGAGTTCTTCGTCCATAAGTCATCACTGTAAGTAGCTCCACTTGCTAAATGGGATCTGTTGGTATGAACCATAAAACAGAATTCTAGATAGCTCTCTGCAGCACAGAGAAGAAGTCCTTAGAGGCAAAGCAGTGGGGATAAAACAAGTGAGCTGTGGATGGGAAGAATTTGCAACACAAGTAGCAAAGACCTACTGACACAAGCAGCAAACACGAAGAACTTGCCCAGGAGACTGGGTGTCTGACTCCTCAAGCAGAGTAAGACTGCAGGTCAAGACCCAGAAGATGGAGAGTGGATCTGAGATACCATACTCCCTGGGCAGAAACTGGTATTGTTGCATATTGTATCTGCAATGAGTTGTTTGTATCTAACTGTTCAGAACATTTAGTATACTTATTCAACAAAAGTTAACCTTTTTTTTTTTCCTGTGGCACTTTGCACTACACTAGACACACAGATTGAAAAGATGAATAAGGCACAGCTTGCAAGAGCTCAGCTTCTGATTGGAGTGGTAAACCGATGTATGACGAACTGTAATGCAGTGTGGTAACGTTGCATGAAAACCCACGTGCCATCAGTTATAAGGCAGTGTGGCAGGTGCTGCGGAGACCTGTGTAAAGAGCGGTGGGTACCACAGAGTAAATAAAGGAACCCGGGAGGTCAGAGGAGGTCTTCGCCAGGGGTAGCTAACAACAACAGGAAACATTTAGGCCAAATCCGAAAGCCTTGGGTGGAAAGCCGGAGGAGAAAAGAGTCAGCGCTCCTCACCGGTGTCCTCTGACTAACATGGTCAGGAAGGTGTGATGGACAGGGCTGGAGAAAGGCTTGGATACCTCCATCTCAGACGATGACAGGAAAACCCAGAGAGAGGGTCCTGGGGTCACGTAGGAAAGGAGCAATCAACTGTGTGCAGCGTGACTGCTAAGTAGTAGATGAGGCTGAGGAATGACCACACAAGGAAGGAAAATAATCCTTCGGTAACTGAAAATCTTCCAGAGAATGAAAAACATGCCAATAGTCCTTAACTATTTGGATAAATCTAGGAAAACCTTAATACCAACATCGAACAAGGATAAAGCAAAAAAGAAGAGCATGTCACCCCTTACTCATGGTGACCTGTGGGTAGCAGACGAGACGTGCCCCATGGGGTCTTTCCTGGCTGTAGTCTCTATAGAAGCAGATGCCAGGCATTTCCTTCAAGGTGGGTTGGAACAGCCAATGTTTAGGTTAGACATGTACAAGTTGTTTGCACCGCCCAGGGACCTTTAGATATAAATGACAAAATTATAAATTTATCTTAATTACAAACATGAAGGCAAAATAGTTGAAATAAGATATTAGCAAGAAAAAAAAATTTTTTTTTTTTCCCAAAAAAGGTATTGGGAACTTACCAAATAGTAAGTTCCAGGATGGCTTTGTATTATAAAATAGATATACAATTCACCTCATTAATAGATTTTCTTAAACAACGCTTAGTTCATGAGATGAGGGAGAGGCTATTTGGTTAAATTCAGCATCTATTTCACCAGAAAAACTCACAGTAAACTTGGAATATAAGGAATCTTTATTAAATAGATACAGGGTATTGTGATGAAACAAGTTCATATGTGTGGCCTTTTGCCTCAGTTCTTTGGAAAAACAAATTGAGAGATTTCCCCCCTAACCCTGAGGAGTTTACCTTTGCTCTAGTTTCCTATATCCTAGATAATTTGTTACTTTTAGCCAGATTGAAAGCCTTTTCCCGAGTAAGCTACAAACAACTTGTGGTTTCTTATTTTGGTGAGGTCCTGGGCTGTTGCCTAACCTGTGATTGCTATGCATTTTGCAGGGAGTGGTCTATGTACTTATGCAAATGAAGTTACTACAGCCCACCATGCAAATGAAGTGTCAGTGGCCTGCTGAGAGGAGATTGGTCAGTTTGTGATCCTGGTGGGAGGGCCAAGCTTTGAAATTGATAAAAGGTCTGTGTACATGTGTAGCCAACTCCTACAGAGATTTTGCAGACAGGAAAAAGATGGAAGCAGAAGGAAGAAAAAAGATGAAAGGAGCAGAGAGACAGGAGGCAAGGAAAGTCCTAAAAGAGCTGCAACACAGGCCAAGAAGGATAACACTGAAAACCGTGACAGACCTGGAAGAAACCCTCTGCCCGAGCTGGCAGCCACAAGCCTGGAAGGAACACTGCAGCAGAGTCGATGGTGACAGTAGGGCAGCCAAAGGCAGAGAAGCCTGTCCCGAGGGGGCTCAGAGGAGGCCTGCAGAGCTGGCAAGGGACATGCATGGCAGAGAGGACCTGCTTGTTTGCATGGCCAACAGTAGCTGAGAGCGTCTGCACTGCAGAAGGGAGGAATGTGAATGTGCTCTCCTCTTCGAGGTCTTACGGTTATCACCTGCATGCTTCCTGGTCCTCACCCTGGATTGCAGCCTTTTTATCCGAATCCTGAGCTGTGCCCTGTTGCTCCCTTACTGTAAGACAGTCTGTGAGTTCTGTGTGGCCACTGCAATAGACTCTCAAACCCAGAGGTGATGTAGAGAGTGCTGTGGGGAGGATGGCTGGTGCTGGGATGGTGACAAGGTGGAAGAGTGAAGGCATGCCTGGCGTCCTTCTCATAGGGATCAGCCTTGGGCTGTTCTCAACCCGCATTATCCCTCTTGAAGTTAGCCAGGTTCTGATGCTACTGCTCTTACTCTTAACATTTTATGGGTATGTACCAAAATTCTAGGACAAATGTATTTAAAGGTAAAACATTAGGAGTAAAACATTTAGAGTCAGGGCCATGCGAAAGATGACCGCTGCTGCTGTTTTGATTCAAAATTATATCAGGAATAATTCTAACAAGCCAACCCAAGTGCCGTCAAAAGATATGCAAATTTTTTGCGGTACCATTTCACTTCCACTCCCACAGACTGTCATTGTGTTGATTCTGATTTATAGTGACCCTATAGGACAGAATAGAACTGCTCCATAGAGTTTCCAAACAGCACCTGGTACATTTCAATTGCCAACCTTTGGGGTAGCAGCTGTAGCATTTAACCACTATTGCACCAGGGTTTCCTTACTTCCACTAGGGTGGCTAAAATTAATAAAACTGAAAACAACAAATCTTGCTGAGGATGTGGAGAAATCAGAATCCTTACCCAATCTCTGGTGGGAACGCAAAATGGTACAGCTGTTTTGGAAAACAGTGTGGCTGTTTCTCAAATAAACAGAACTACTATATGACTGAGACATCCTACTCCGAGGTGTATTCCTAAAAGACTTGAAAGCAAAGACCCAGAGACTTGTACACTAATGTTCATTGCAGTACTATTTACGATAGCTAAAATGTAGAAGCAACCAGAATGCCTGTCAACAAACAAGTGGATAAACAAAATGTGGTGCATACATACAACAGAAGACTACTCAATAAGTAGGAGAAATGAAGTGATGTAACATGCTACAATAAGGATAGAGTTGGAAGACATTATGTTGAGTGAAATAAGTTAATCATAAATGGACAAATACTGCATGAGCCCACTTATACAAAAAGACAGACGTATAGAGAACAAAGTTGATCAGTGATTACTGGAAGTGGGAGGAGGAAAGGAGGATTTAAAGGTGATGGAAATATTTATTGCATTGATTAAGGGTAAGGCTGCACAGCTGATTATTATAATTACTGTCAATAAGTTGTACACTTATAAAGTTGAATTGGCAAAAATATGATAGATATTATTTATGACCACAAGAAAAAAGAGAGAGAAGGAGAGAGAATAGCTGCTGAGGCTCATTATATACAATGAGAAATCTCATGGGATTTAGTTCCTTGGTGGTTTGGAAGTTTAGGGTCATGGTTTCATGGGACATTCCAGTTAATTGGTCTAATAGAGTATTTAGTGACTGTGTTCTACTTCCCAGTTTGATGTATAGTGCCTGGGGTCTTAAGAACTTGAAAGTGGCTATCCAAGGTACAATAATTTGTCTACACTAGCTGGAAACCACACAGGAAGGAGAGTCAAGTATAAGAGGAAGATGTGGAATGTGTGACTAATTACCCCCATGAGTAACTACCTCCTTTGCCATCAGACCAGAAAAACTGGCTGGTGCCCAGCTACCTACCATTACTGAACACTTTGATCAAAGATTTCGTAGAAGAATCCTGGTCAAAAGGGGGAAAATGGAGAACAGAAATGAAAATTCTCTTGGACTCCAGACTTCCTGGAGCCCTAAAACTTACATGAATTCTTGAAACTATTGCCTTGAGATAATATTTAAACCTCAAACTAAAAACATTCCCTGAAGTCGTCTCAAAACAAAAGGAAGAACTAGTAAAAAGTTTCTGCCCTGAGGGTATGGTCTTCGAAGAACTATATATATGGTATCAGATAGACAACAGCAACCTGAAAGATTAATTATTGAATTTATGTTAACGGAGGAAGAACCACTCAAAAAAAAGTTGGTGTGAATGGTTATACAACTTAAAGAATATAAGCATCACAATGATACATGTAGAAACTGCGGAAGTATATGTTTTGCTATCTATCTTCTCAGTGACAGCAACAAAATAAATAAAATTGTATAGAAAAGTTATGTGAAATGTTTGCATAGAAAATTACAAGATTTCAATGAATGAAATTAGAGACTATCTTTAAAAAAATGGCAAGATTTACTATGTCCCCAGACGGGACACAATATCATAAAGATGACAGCTTTTCCCAAGTAATCTCAACTTCTATGTAATTTCAATCAAAAGGCCAATATTACTTTTTGAGCAAGTTAAAAAAGCAATTCTTAAAACTCATGTAGAAAAGTGGAGGATCACATATGTTTTCGGAGAAGTATATAGGACTTTCCTTACTTAAATTAAGACTTGTAAAACTGTTGTAGTTATAACGGTACAGTACAGAAACAGAGATACAAGTAGACTTTCCTTTCTTAAAACAAGACTTGTAAAACTGTCGTAATTGTAACAGTATGGTATAGAAACAGAGAGACAATTAGACTCACGGAACAGAGCACCCAGAAAGTGATCCACGCTTATACAGAGAATCGATCTATAACAAAAGGTGGCATTACAAATTAGTGAAATAAGACTGCTCAACAAACTGATGCTGAGATAATTGGCTACCATTTAGGGAAACTGTTGTTGTTATTTGCTGCTGAGTTGACTCCACCCTCACGCTTCACACCATAAACCAAAATAATTCCCGTTACAGTGAAGACATGAGTGTAGAAAACCAAACTTGAAAATATTTGGAAGAAAACAGACTGTCTTTATAACAGCAGACAGAAAAGTCTTTTATTTCCTTAAGACAAATAAAGTACAAACAATGGAGAAAAGAATATGGTAAATTTGATTACATGAACAATTTGGAGCAGTCAAAGCTCCCTCAGTGATGTTAAACTACAAACTGCAGAGAGAAGGAAACAAATTGCTACCTCAGATGAAGACTTAGTATTCAGAACATATAAATAATGCCTACATTCGATATGAAATCGACCAACAACCCACAAGAAAAGGAGATAGACAAAAGTTATAAACTATTAATTTTGGAAAAAAAAATTCAAATGGCAAGTATTTGAAAGATACACAAACTCATAGATAGCTTTTCTTGCTCATCGGTTTGGGAAACTTGTAAGAGCCTGATGAAACCTAAGGCAGCATTGTCTGCAGTGATGACAAAATAATGTAAAAGACCAACTGTGATATATTCATACAGAACAGAAACCAGAATCCTTACTGTGTATGGACAAGAAAGAGAGTGCAAGACGTTAAGTCAGTTCAAGCAGGGCTGACAAAAAAAAAAAGATGTTTTTTTGAATCCTAGCCAGTGCTCACGACACACAAATAGAAAGATATTTTCAAAATATCTTTTCAGATTTTTAAAGTAAAATCTCTTAGCTTGATGAGTATGAAGCTTAGCTAGGAGATCTCTTATTCTTTAATATCACTAACTCTGATACAAAATAACAGAAATTTGAGTGCAAGTGAAGTTCTTTTTTTTCATCTTTTTCTCCTTTTTCTGGAAAGCCTTTGTAAAAACGAGTACAGACACATTTTCACTAAGTAAGATATTCAAATGGCCAACAAACGCATGAAAAGATGATCGGTGTCATTAGATTCAAGAGATATTCAAACCGAAAACACACAGGATATCTCCTCACTCCCATTAGGATGGCTAAGATAAGAAAATCTGAAAATAGCAAATGTTGGCAATGGTGTGGTAAAATCTGAATCCTCATGCATTGCTGCTGGGAATGCAAATGACACTCCCACTGTGGAAACAGTGTGGCAGTTTCTCAAAAATCTAAAACCAGAACTACCATAAACCAAAAAACCCAAACCAAACCCAGCACCAGTGAGTCGATTCCAACTCATGATAACCCTACAGACAGTAGAACTGCCCGTAGAGTTTCCAAGGAGCGTCTATTGGATTTGAACTGTTGACCTTCTGGTTAGTAGTTATAGCACTTTAACCACTATGCCACCAGAGTTTCCTGACACAGCAATTCTATTCCTAGGCATATACTCCAAAGACTTAAAAGCAGAGAAAGAAACAGACGTTTGTACACCAGTGATTCACTAAAGCTCTATTCACAATAGTCAAAAGGTAGAAACAACATAAATAGCCATTAATAGATGAATGGGCTAAAAAAAATGTGTTATATAGGACAAAGAAAGGCTGTTTAGCTAGCAAGGGAAATGAAGTCCTAATCAATGCTACAAGGTAGATGAGCCTCAAAGACATGCTGAATGAAAAAAATCAGTCAGGAAAAGGTAAATGTTCTATGACGTGATTCTTATAAAAAGACAAGAAAAATCAAATGTGTAGCCAACAAAGTTTATTATTAGTGCTGACCAGGAGCTAGACAGGAGAGAGGTGGAGTCATTGCTTGGGTAGTGTAGAGTTTCTGTTTATAGTGAAGGAAACCTGACATTGATTAAGGATAATGGTTGTACAAAGTGATTAACTGATACCACTAAGCAGTATACCTGAAAAAGGCTGACTTGGCAAATGTTGTGTTATATACATTTATCTAAACAAACAAAAAAGGCAGCTGCTGATACTGCCTACTTGTAGAACTAAACACTTCACGGGATTTTTTTTCTTTCTTGTTTTGGGGTCATGGTTTCTATACATTCCAGCCTGTTGGTCTAATACTGATTTCAGCGCTTTTATTTCACCTCTTAGTTCATTGTGTAGTACCTTGGGTCATAAAGGCTGTGTCTTAGCCATCTGGTGCTGCTATAACAGAAATACCACAAGTGGATGGCTTTAACAACAAGAGGTTTATTGACTCTGACTCCAGGGAAAGACTCTCTCTCTCTCTCTCTCTCTCTCTCTCTCTCTCTCTCTCTCTCGGCTCTGGGGGAAGGTCCTCATCATCAGACTTCTCTTGGTCTGGGAGCATCCCAGTGCAGGAACCTCAGGTCCAAAGGACGCACTCTGTTCCCTGCATTGCTTTCTTGGCGGTATGAGGTCCCCAACTCTCTGCTTGCTTCCCTTTCCTTTTGTCTCTTGAGAGATAAATGGTGATGTAAACCAGCCCCAGGGAAATTCCCTTTATGTTGGATGCAGGGTGTGACCTTAGTAAGAGTGTTACAGTCTCACCCTAATCCTCCTTAACATAATCCGATCTTGCTCCATTAACTACAGGCAGAGACTAGGACTTACCACAAACACAAGAATTACAATAATAAAATAGAGGATAACCACATAATACTGGCAATCACGGCCCAGTCAAACTGCTACATACTTTTGGTGGAGGGCACATAATTCAAACCAAAGTGCAATAACTGGTCTCTACTCACGTGGAGTAGCAGAGGAAGAACAAGGGCCAGGAAATGGAGGAGAATCTGGAATGTGTCTAATTACCTCCAAGAATAACTACTTTCTTTGCCATGAAGCCAGAGGAAAAAGCTAGTGCCCAGCTACCATTGCTAAACATTTTAATCAAAGATTCTATAGAAAAATCCTGATCAAAATGGGAAAAATATGGAACAGAATTTAAAATTCTCATGGAATCCAGGCTTTCTGGAGCCACTGAGGCTGAATGATCCCCCTCAAAACTATTGCTCTAAGAAAATCTTTAAGCTTTAAACAGACACTGTCCTCTGAAGGCATCTTTAAACCAAATAATATTTTACTTAGAAATGAACATCTGCCTTGAGCATTGTGCTGTTTCGAAGATCTATATGTGATCAAATTAACAACAGCAAATCAAAAGGCTAGATGAGAAGCTTAGGCGGTAGTGAGTTTGTGTTAACGATGGTGAAATAATCTGAAGAGGATACTGAGAAACATGGCACAACTTGAAAAATGTAACCAATGTCTCTGAACTATACATGTAAAAATTGTTGAATTGGTGTATTTTTGTTGTGTACATCTTTACAAAAAATCATTACAGACAAGAGAGTATTAAAGTGATGTTTCTGGATCATGGAGCAATTCTTGCATTCATTTGTTTAGTAATTCATCAAGTATTGCGGAAACCCTGGTGGTGTAGTGGTTAAATACTGTGTCTGCTAACCAAAAGGTCTGCAGTTTGAATCTGCCAGGCGCTTCTTGGAAACTCTATTGAATGGTTCTGCTATGTCCTGTAGGGTCACTATGAGTTGGAATTGACTTGATGCCAGTGAATTTTTTTTTTTTTTTACAATATGCTGGGCACTCTTTTTGATGCTGAATGTTCGACAGGGAAGAAGACAGACATGGGGGTGGAGGATGGGGAGGGGCCATGCTCAGAAATCACCTGGAAGTTGATGGACTAAGTCTTGATGAATATGTTGGAGTTGACAGGGGTTGACATCAGCAGAGGAGAAAGTTTCAGATGATGTCAAAATATCCAGAGCTCAGGGATGTGAAAGGAGAACCTGACAGGTTTAGAGGAACATCAAGTAGTTCAGTGAGGCTGGAGTCCACAGAACTTCCAGAAAAGATGCAGGAGCTGGATCTCAGAGGGTCTGCTAACGAGTGTCTGCCTTTCTAATATGCAGAGAGGAGCCATCGAAGGGGTGATGTCACTGAGGTTGGTGTCACTCAGTGCAGTAAATCCTGGTACCACACTGTGGATGGGGCTGGCTGACAGAGGCCCCTTGGTGCACCAACATGCCTCTATCCTGGCCCCAGCCCCACAGTCCTACCCCCACAGCTCCAATCTCCCACTGGCCAAGGTGGAGTCCTTCCTTTCTGCCTGGTGGCAGGCAATGTGGTCTAGCAGCCCACACGCTGACTGACAGGTGACCAGGGAGATGGGAGGAGGAGGAGTAGTGACGGTGATGAGATACTGCACCAGGTGACAGGTGACACCAATCTTAGTGATGCCACTGCCAGGGGCGCCCTATAGCTGGCAGCACCAACCCAGCTGCCACCACTGCCACTCTACACCCCATGGTCATTTTAGTGTCACTCTCTCTGACAGTCAGGGGGTGCAGTTCACACCCCTGCATCCCTTAATGACACCACAGCTTTGAGAATATTAAGCAAGAAAGTGCTTTATTGCGTTGGTATTTTTAAAAGACTGTTCTGTTCTATTCTACAAAGAATTCAAGAGGGAAAGTTTCACACTGAACCCCAAAGCCAAACCCACTGCCATCAAGTAGATTCGAACTCATAGCAACCCTTAGACAGAGTAGAACTGCCCCGCAGAGTTACCAAAGACTGCCTGGCAGATCTGAACTGCCCACTTTTTGGTTAGTAGATGTAGCACTTAACCACTACACCACCACGATTTCCAGATCCACACTAGAAACAGAAAATAATGAACATCGGAGTGAAGATCCTAGCAGTAGGGATGGAGAAGGCGGAAGATGGTACAGTTTACAATCAGAAGTGGGTTTTCACTGATCTCTTTTATTCTTTGTTTTACTAAAGAAGGAGTCAAGAACATACTGTATTGACAGTTATGGTAAATATTCCGGTCTTTCACAGGGATCTGGAAGCTTGGGGGTCAGCTTACTCAGCTCCTCACTCCCTCATCCAAAGTTGGTCATAACTGGAAGAAGTGGCCCCTCCGACAAGTACCCTGTGTCATGGATTTGAACTTTACTACTTTTCTATCATTGTTTACATATTTATGCCCTAAAAGGCTTGTAAGCACCTTCCAGGAAGAGCATATTTATTTCATTTTTATGTCCCCAGTGTCTAGCACAGTGCCTGGTTTGAAGAATGAATAATAATTGGCCATTTACCCCTAAATGTGCTCTTCACCACCTCTCCTGATGTCTTAGCCATCTAGTGCTTCTGTAACAGAAATACCACAAGTGGATGGCTTTAAAAAGAGAAATTTTATTTGTCACTGTCCAGTAAGCTAAAACTCCAAGTTCAGGGTGTCAGTTCCAGAAGAAGGCTTTCTCTGCTGGCTCTGGAGGAAGGTCCTTGTTGTCAGTCTTGCCCTGGACTGGAAGTTGCAGATGGGCTGGGACCCCAGTCTTTTCCAAAGGGCACTGTCAGCTTCCCGCACTGCTTTCTTTCTTGATAGTATGAAGTGCCCAAATCTCCCTGTTAGCTTCTCTGCTTTATATCTCAAGAGACTGCCACACGGCGCAAAACAATCTTACACATTGATTCCTGCTCCACCAACAGAATCGCTGCCCATCCTCTCTTATTAACGCCACAGGGACAGGGTTTACAGCATATACAATTCCTGGAACTATGGTCCAGCCAAATTTCTATGCGCCTTTTTGGGGGAACACAATTCAATCCATGACACTCAAGGTAGCAGTAGTTGAGGGACAGATGACGGGGTTACAAGTTCTCAGGGCTGATGAACGTTCGAGAGAAATGATGCAGCCAGAAGGGTCTGTCTGCTAGAGTGGATTCATGGGCTGATTTTAATGAAGGTAAATTTGGACTTAATTCAGTTAATCCTGACCTAAAATGCAGTCCATTCCCAGGCTTGCCCTCTCCCTTCCCTTCCTACAGAACTGGAGAACCCACAGAGAAAGGGACAGTAACCCATGCCTACACTACAGCTGTGTTTCTTCCTCCGTTTCTCCACTTGATCAAGGCACTCCAGACTGGAAAATAGGGGGCTCTAGGATAGGCAGCCTTTGTAGGCAGGACAGCCCGGCTAGTCTGATTCCGCACCTTTCTATTTGTACTGTTCCCCAGTTTCTCTGTGACAACAAGGAAATGTGAAGATATGACGTACCACCGCTCACCCACCTGCCCAAAAGGAATTACACAAGCACTTGCTGTGGAGTCAGTTCCATCTGATGGCAACCACAGTGTGTCAGACTAGAACTGTGCTCCACATGGTTTTTCATGCTAGGAGATTGCCAGACCTTTCCTCCAAGGCATCTCGGGATAGATTCCACCTTCCAAACTTCTGGTTAGCAGCCTAGTGTGTTAACAATCTGTACCATCCAGAAACTGCTAGTGAATTAGTTAAAAATGAATCCGACAACAACAATAAAATGTTAAAATAAGGTGGCCTTTTTGCCTTTCAAATTAGCAATGTTTAAAAGTCTAATAATGTCTAGGGTTAGCAGGATTACCATCTAATGAGAATGAAAAATTGATATAACCTATTTGTAAGGCAGTTTAGCAACAGGTATCAAATGTCTTAAAAATATACCACCTTTTGCCTTTGTAATTACAACTCCAGTAATGGACCCCATGTAATAGTCAGTGATATGCACAGGTTATACTAACAAAGATATTCATTGCAGACTTGTTAAACTAAAATTACAACCTAGATACACAATAATAGAGGTACCAGTTAAGTAAATTATCATCTATTCACATAATGAAATAACATGGTAACCCACAACTCATTATTATAGAGTCAATTCCAACTCATAGTGACCCTGTAGCTAGACAGACATTTAAAAATAATAGTCATGAGCCAACATTGTACTCAGTGGAGGAAGACTTTCTTTCTCCTCAAAACTGGGAAAAAGTAGGGATACACACTTGTACCACTCCTACACAGCATTGTATTGAAGTCTCCACAGAGCAATAGGTGAGAAAAAGAAACAAAAGTTATCCTGATTGCCAAAGTAGAGGTAAAACTATCTCCATTCAAAGACTATACAATGCTACATATAGAAAATCCAAAAGAATCCACCATAAGGCTTCTAGAGCAATAGAAGAATTCAGCACACTTATAGGGTACAAGGTCAATAGATAAAAATCAGTTGAATTTCTATGAGAAATCTGAAAAGAAAATAAAGAAAACAATTCTATTTACAAAGCATCTAAAAGAATAAAATACCTAAAAATAAACTTAACCAGCCATGTAAAAGACTTGTACAATGAAATTTACAAAACAAGACTGAAAGAGATTAAAGAAGACTTAAATAAATGAAAGTCACCCATGTTCATGGACTGAGAGATTTAGTACAGCTGACATCAGTATTACTCAAAGCAACTTATAGATTCAACAGAACTGTGATCAAAATATATTTTTTACAGAAATGGAAAAATCAATCTTCATTTCTGTATGAAATATAAAAGGTACCAAATAATCAAAGCAACTTTCAAAAACAAGAACAAAGTAGGAGGGCTCACGTTACCTAGTTTCAAAATATACCATAGAGTTACACTTATTAAAACAGTCTGGCACTAGTATAAAAATATACACAAAAACCAGTGGAATAGAATTGATAGTTCTAGAAATAAACTGATACATCTATGGTCAATTGATTTTTAGGAAGGGTGTTAAGTCCAGCCAATGGAGAAGCAAGTATCTCTTCAACAAATTGTTGTTGTTGTTAGCTGCCACCAAGTTTGTTTCAACTCATAGTCACCTTATGCACAACCGAATGAAACAGTGCCATCTTGCGTCATACCCACAACTGCTATTCTGCTTGAGTCCATTGTTGCAGCCACTATGTCAATTCATCTTGTTGAGGGTCTTCTTTTTCGATGACCCTCTACTGGGAACCCTGGTGGCATGATAGTTAAGTGCTGCGTCTGCTAATCAAAAGGTCGGCAGTTTGAACACACAAGGTGCTCCTTAGAAACTAAGGGGCAGTTCTATTCTGTTCTATAGTGTCACTATGAGTCAGAATTGATTCGATGGCAATGGGTTTGGTTTGGTGTTCCACTTTATCAAGCATGATGTCCTTCTCTATGGATTGAATCAATGGTGATTTAACAAATGGTGCTGGGAGACCAAGGTTTGTTAGTGGTTACTGAGGGTGGTGCCATAGTAGTTAAGAGCTGTGGCTGCTAACCAAAAGGTCAGCAGTTCAAACCTACTAGTCACTCCTTGGAAATCCTGCGGGGCAATTCTACCCCATCCTATGGGTTTTTTATGAGTCAGAATTTGACTTAGTGATAGCTGGATTGGTTTGGTTACAAATCAAGAGGGAGAGGGAGTAGTGCACCCATTGTTAGGAAAACACTGAGTATCTGTTGAAGGTGATGGGAAGTCTGGCAATCATGATGAGTGATAGTTGTACAACAGGATGAACGCAATCGCTGTTTCTAAATTGTATAGCTGAAAAATGTTAAATTGGCAAATGTTGTGTTATGTATACTTTCACAATTAAAAATTAACAAAAAATAATGTAAAAAGATTTCCAAATACATTATAACTGAAAAATTGGGTCCAGACTAAAAGAGACTTAAAGAAAAAAACCTCTCTCTCTGTATCTCTTTTTCACACACACACACAGCAATTTGCATCACTCAGGGACCCTTTCTATGTATCTGTACATGTTAGTTGTCATACTGTGGTGACTTGCACAGGACTGTAATGCTGGAAGCTATGCCACCTGCATTTCAAACACCAGCAGGGTGACCCAGGGTGGACAGGTTTCCACAGAGCTTCCAGACTAAGACAGACTAGGAAGAAAGGCTTGGTGATCTTATTTTGAGAATTAGCCAATGAAAGTCCCTATGGATCACAATAGAATATTGTTTGACATAGTGCTGGAAGATGAGCCCTCTAGGTTGGAAGGGACTCAGAATACACAACGGCTGCCACAAGGGACTGGAGAGGACCAATGACAATGAAGGCAGCCCGGGGCCAGGCATCGTTTCATCCTGCTGAACATGTGGCTGCCATGACTTGGAGCTGATTCAACAGCAGCTAACAACAAATACATGTCTAACTTCACGTCTCTTCTAAGACCTCAATAAAATGAGAAGAAAAGAATTAAAAAAAAAAAAAAAAGAACAAATCTGCTACAGCAAAAAGAACAGAAGTGGGTGGCTGTTATAAATGGCAGAGGGATTTTTCACCACTATGGAAGACAGAGCAAGCATAAAGGGAAACCAAGTGAGGAACTGCAGCCAGGACAGTCACAGGAGGACTCAGGGTGGTGGGAGCCACTGTTTTGGCAAAATTCCAAGGAACCTCTGGGCTTGGAGCCAGGAGACTGAAATAGTGAGAACAAGAAAAGGTGCTGAAATCCAGGAACAAATTGGAAGCTGGCCTAAAGAACCCCAGTCCCAGCCTCCCTTAGGCCTGTGTGCGGTGTACGCTGCATGGATTGACTCGCAGGCCCCCAGACTGCAGGGTTCTTCTCTAGAAAAGTGAAGGAAACTGCCTGGGGAGAGCTCAGGCTGCAGGAGGAGTCACTAGGTGTACACTTCTCTAAAGCATGTCCCTGGCGTGGAGTCCCTGGGTGACACAAATGGCTAAATACTCAGCCACTAACTGAGTGGTTGGCCATTCAAACTCGTTCAGAGATGCCTCTGAAGCACAGCCTGGACATCTACTCTCAGAGGGTTAAACCCAAACCCAAACCTGCTGCCTCTAGTCAGGGCTGACTTACACTGCCTCTGTAGGACAGAGCAGCAGAGAGTTCCCAAGCAGTGTCCGGTGGATTTGAAGAGTCAATCTTTCGGTTAGCAGCCGTAGCATTTAACCATGGCACTACCATGCTCCCCTTCAGAGGATTACAGACACTGAAGCCCGATGGAGCAAAAGTCTAGTCTGAAATACACGATGTTGCCCAGAGGGCATTGCTTTGAGACAAAATCAACTTACTGGGGGCAGCAACAGTCAGCAGAAGTACCAAACGTAATAAGTATTCAGATTGGGTGGAGGAGGCAAGTACAGTGCAAAGGAACATCTTTCGCACCAGAGTCAGAAACTACCACTTAAAGCAGATACATCAATAGCAAGCATATAAGCTATTATTGAGAGTTACAAGAAAACCAGTTTTGGCTGAGTCAGTCCCAACTCACAGTTGACACCATGTGGGTCAGAGTAGAACTGTGCTCCACAGGTTTTCAGCAGCTGACTTTTTGGAAGTAGGTCATCAAGTCTGTCTCCCGATTCACCTCTGAGTGAACCTGAACCTCCAAGCTTTTGGAGAGCAGTTGACTGTGTGTACCATTCAGGGACTCCAATATGCACCTTACAACACACCACAAATGATGTATCTAAAATGAGTCTCTGTATTTGGGAAGAAATGTTTCCCAAATGTATAATAGGTCATCAGTGTATTCAGATAATAACCAACAACAACAATGTGTATTAAATTTGCCAACTATTAGATTCCTCTGTTTAGAACTGTCTCCAAGTATCTGCTAGAGGTTGTGAAACTCCTTCAAACTCAGGGAGATTACTTGCACTGGTGGAGGCAGGTCTGAGCATGAGTGCTTAACTCTGCACCACCCAAGAATAAAACCAGAAATGACTACAAGAGATTGCCCCCTTGAAGAGTGGGTAACCCTTCTCTACTTCCATATATGTTTAAGGGCTACGCACACCCCAGGTGTGTATGTATACACATATACATATATGTGTATGTATATATACACACACACACATACATGTTATTGTTAGGTGCGGTCAAGTTGGTTCCTACTCACGGGGACCTTAAGTACAACAGAACGAAACCCGGCCCCATCCTGCGCCATTCTCACGATGGTTGCTGGGCTGCAGCGCATTGTTGCAGCCACCGTGTTCATCGTCTCACGAGGGTCTCCCTCTTTTTCACTGACTCTCTGCATTACCAAGCATGGCGTCCTTCTCCAGGAACTGATTCCTCCCAATAACCACAAAGATGTGCTGGCCAGATGTTTTCAAGAGTAGATCACCAGGTCCTTCTTCCCAGTCTGTCTTAATGTGAAGTCCCTCTGAGACCTGTCCTTCCTGGGTGACTCTACTTGTATTGGGAATACTGATGGCACAGCTTCCTGCATCGCAGCAACATGCAAGCTGCTATAAAATAACACACTAACACGCAAGTGGTGGGTATGTATGATTTACATATATAAACCATTTGTAACGTCAATAAAATCTTAAAGGGAAGAAAAGCTTTTCTACAGATCATCAGCGTAATTTTCTGTTTCTGAAGTGTTTTGCAGTAAGCCAGTGCTAATTTTGTAATTCAGAGTGATCTAAGTATAGAAATGCTGGAGTTGGCATGGAAGGCAGCTTCAGTGTGAAGATGATTTCTGTCTACAAATTTCCATAAACTCAGAATGACACCAGTGTTTCTAATATGTTTTGGGAGAACTGGTTTATTTAAATCAAAAGTCAACACTTTGCTTTTGTTTTTATTTCTTCTTAGGGCCTCAGTCAGGTATTTTTTTTAAAAAGTCTGGCAAACTACTTTTTTTGTTTTTTTGTGACTACACAGTAGGGATTCTGGTTATTGTTGTCTCCTACTCTGGGTAGTATTTTCATTGTACCTAAGGATACAGAGTGTTTTTACCAGCATTCCCCATGTAACTGTGATGGAATAGAGGCAGAGGCCTGAAAATTTTATTTTTGGTAAAAGGAAACTTCAAAGGGTAACCTGAACCTCCAGCCATTTAGTAACCATCTTGTATTTCTCTCTCCTCCTTTGCTTACTGTATCTGCTTTAATTTCTAGTATTTCCTTTCTCTGATATAGTTGTAAAAGCTTTATTTATTCCTTCTACTACTCTGGCAAGCAGAAATTCCTTCCCCTCTCTTTCTCTCTCTCTGTTTCTGTTCTTATCTTCCTTTCACATTTGTGCTTAATCTGAAGGTTCCCAGAAATATAGTTTTCAGAGAGGAAATGCACCCAAAATCCTATCAGTCAACTCCCCAAACACTCACGAGGATTCCAAGACTCGGCACATGGCTAGTCTTTGAATTCATGTTCTCCTGTTTGTTCAAACTGACTTTATCTGAAACCTCTCATGACTTAGGAACAAGATTTTTCTTTTGTTTTCTCTTTGTCTACAAGACTACCTATTATTCCAGCTTCTTCTAGCAGGTCCTGGTTTTATACCTGCAGTATGGGATCCCTGCACAGCGGACATGGCCCTCACCTTAAACTTGTTTGCTAAGTTTGCTCTGGAGTGGGAGCCGACTCTGTTGACTCGAACACCAGGGAATTCTGTATGGGAAACAATCATGGGATTGTTGGGACTTAGACGCAGAGAAGCACAATGTGGGTGTTGTTCTGTGTGTGCCACCAGCTAGCCCATTGCTAAATGATCCACCGACTGGGTGAGTCCTTTGCACAATTGCTGAATTTAAGTGAAAGAAAAGAAAAGAAACTGGAAAACCTGTCATGACCCCCACCAAATCCACGGTACCACAGCTTAGACATTCACATACAAAGTAAAGCTGAGTGTAGAGGTAACTAGCTCTTGGGTATTTTTGAGGGAAATGAAAGATGAGAGAGATTTTATTAATAAGGAAGAGAACTTGTCTATTCTTTCTGTCTACCCTTCTACAGCACACCCTCCGTAGGCTTATTTTAGCTCTTATTTCGTATACCACCCTTTTCCACTCATTTAACACAAATACTGAGTTGCCAATTCTCTCTTACACTGTGTTTGGTGCTAGAGAACTAAGGATGAATTCTTGCCACTGAGTAGAAATTACAAAAACAAATAAAAAAACAAAAAAAAAAAGGCCAATAAAACTGTGATGGAGCTATAAATAAAAAATTGTAGGCATTCAGAAGACAAAGGGACTCTCTCAGCACAGAAGAAGGCATTGAAGATGCTCATTATTTTTGATGAACATGCGTTCATCAGGTAGAGAAAGTGGAGAGAAGAACATTTCAGAGAGTGGGGCAAAAGTACAAAGGTATAGAATCACGGAAGGGGTGATACACTCTTTGGTAGTGACTTGCAGGGCCTTCTATGAGGAGTGAACAGGGACAAAAGCTCAAGAGGAAAGTTGGACCCACATTAGGAAATAAGGACTTCATCCAGAGCACTGACTACGTGCAAGGGACTGTCCTTTTGTATTATTTAGAAGTGTCCCTGGTTAATCCTGCCTCGCTACTTAGACTCTTATTTCATCAAAGACAGATGTTAGCTAATACGTTATTTGCATGTATGAGTTACTGAAGTGTATCCCTTAGAAGAGGCATCCTTTTCTTTAGAGCTTTTGTCTCTCAAGTGTGTTTAATATTTATCCATGAAGATGTATACATGTGTGTCTGTGTGTCTTTGTGTCTCTGTGTGTGTGTGTGCGCACGCACGCATTGCTCATCATCTCTGTGGTGCAACTGTTTAGCATGTTCAGCTGTTTGAACCCACCCAAAGGCAGGTTGGAAGAAAGGTCTGGTCATCTGCTTCTGAAAAGTGACAGCCATAAAAGCCCTATGGAATACATTCAATCAAAAAAGCCAAACCCATTGCATGGAGTCGATCCCGACTCACAACAACCCTATAGGACACAGCAGAACTTCCCCATGGGGTTTCTAATGAGTGCCTAGTGGATTCAGACTGACAACTTCTTGGTTAGCAACCAAACGCTTAAGCTGTGCACCACCAGTGCCCCATGGAACACATTAGGTAACATTATTATTTCTACTTGAAAGATGCAAAACTGAGATACAAACAGGTTAAGTGATCCAGCCAAACAGCTACGACTTGTAATTAGCCAGTTAGGATTGAATTTAGGCCATTTGGCTCTAGTGTCTAAGATTTAATCAGTCTGTTACTCTAGTCAAGAATTTCTCAGAAGTGCTAGTTTATTAATTAATGCATCATCTGAGTCCATGAATTAAGAGTAGAGCTAAATCCCTCCCTCAACTTACTCATCTGCATTTGTGCTGCAAGCAAAGAGCTCAGAAAGTGCCAGCCTCCAGGACCGTGCCTGGCGATGCCCTCCACGCCCCTACCCCCACCCCCCAACTCCCAGCTCTTTGCTCCCAAGTGCAGAGCCTACAAATCTGCAGCACAGCTGGCACAGCTGGAGCAATGGGCTGGAGGAGCCAGGGGAAGAGACAATGTCCTGCTTTCTTCCTCTCCATATGCCAGCAGATAAGCCGCTAAAAGGCCTTTGTTTTGCATAAATACAGCTCAAAAAGAACATAAATGGAGAATGGCAGCTATAATTAAGTTTAATTCTTTTCTAAAACTATTAGATAAATCACAGTTATTAATAAAAGCTACCATTTATTGAACTCTTAATACACGGCAGGTAGTGCTCTGAGTGCTTAATTGCATTATCTCCTTTTATCTCCCCACAGCCCCGATGTTAGGAATTGTCTCCCTATTTACAGACAGGAAAGTGAGGCTCTGAGAGGTTAGAGTCATGTGGCTGGTTCACAGACGAGTCATGGCTCGAACTCAGGTCTTTTCCAACACAAGAGCCCTAATTTTCCTTCCCCTTCTCCTTCTTGCCTCAATTTAGACCTCATCAACCTGCTTCTGGAAATACTGATGGCATAATGGTTAAGCGCTACAACTGTTGACCCAAAAGTCGGTAGTTCGAAACCACCAGGCACTCTTTGGAAACTCTGTGGGGCAGTCCTACTCTGTCCTATAAGGTTGCTATGAGTTGGAATTGACTCAGTGGCCACTGGTTTATTTGCTCACTTGCTTTGTTTAACCAGTTTCTGTCACCTCTTACAAACTAAGGAATAAATTATATACTTAAAAAGACATATGTTTATGTTCAGTTAAAGGGACTTACACATACCTATATTTATTAAGGAAACCCTGGTGGCACAGTGGGTTAAGTACTACAGCTGCTCACCAAAGGTTGGCAGTTCAAATCCACCATGTGCTCCTTGGAAACTCTTGGGGCAGTTTACTCTCTTCAACAAAAATGAACAAATAAGCCAACCAAACTAATTATTGTTGAGTTGATTTTTATTTGTAGTAACCCTATAGGACAGAGTAGAACTGCCCCACAGAGTTGCCAAGGAGTGCCTGGAGGATTTGAGCTGGTGACTTTTTGGTTGCAGAGGTAGCACTTAACCACCATGGCACCAGGGTTTCCACGTATGTTTACACACTCTTCAAACCACCCTTCAGCTCTAGATACAGCTATTCCCAGTACCCCAAACAGCCCTTCTGGAAATGCCACTTATGTGTTGGTGAAATGCATATAAAAGCAAGAGCTTCTGTGGGAGAAAGATACAAAAAGGGACAGCATATTTCATCAACAAAGCTTTCTGAGGCTGAGGAGGAGGTGAAATCAGAAGACATGTTGATTCAATAAGGTAATATTTTTTTTGGATATCAGCAGCTCATTTCAGGTTTGACTCAGTGTACCAAAGAGGATTCACACTGATGAAAGACTTTCTAGGAGGTGATGCATTTCACAAAGCAAATGGCCCACGAGGCAGACTTGATCTACACTTCATTGATTTTCAGAAACCCTAGTAGTGAGTGGTAAAGTGCAACAGCCGCTAACCAAAAGGCTGGCACTTCAAATCCACCAGGGGCTCTTGGAAACTTGATGGAGCAGTTCTACCCTGTCCTATAGTGTCGCTATGAATCAGAATTGTCTGGATGACAGTAGTTTGATTTGGTTTTGATGATCTTCATGTTACCTGAGAGAAGCCCTGTACCCAAACCCAACTACTTGAGGCTGTGTCTGTAGAGGTGACCTGGGGGGACCAAGGGCTGATGACTGTCACTATTAATAATATTTGTGTTTTAAACACAGTAATAAAGCTTGTGCTCAGAATGCTATTAAGATTTTACTTGGTCAAGATGGTGGACTAAGCACACATCTCCCTATGTCCCTCTGGAAATCAAGACCTGAATTGATAATCAAACAGAGCCTTCTGATAACCTAATCAGCCCCAGGACACGGCACAGTGTTAATTTGGACTTCATACCACTGAGTGAAAAACCTCCTCTCTTTCGCTGACTCCTGCTCCTGGCTAGCCCTGGCTCTCACAGGCTGAAGGTAAACACACGATTTTGATTTTTTTTTCTCTGTCTTGGCCGGCGGGCAGAGCTGGGTCTTGCCTAGCAGCTAGACTCAGACACACTGCTGAGGGGATAGGCAGGAGACACTCCCATATTTTGAGAGCCATGCTTAGGACTCTGTTAATTTAGCCACTTTGGGCCAGTCTTTTTATCATTGCCACAGTGGGGTTTGTATGGAATTGCACTGTCAGTGTGTGGGATGGCAGGTTGGATACGGAGATTTTAGCGGGACCTAATTCTTAGCCTGGGAGCCAGCGCCTGCAAACAGGACAGCACTTCTCTGACAGAAAAGCAGTAATTTACACAGTGTCACCTATGGTGGGGGCCCAGCAACAGAAGTAGAGGAATCACTACCTCTAGGCACCTTTAGCCCCTTTATCTGCTGCTCGTGTGGAGGGCACCATGTTAGATACGGTGGCCACAGCTGGACCTAATTCTTAGCTTGGGAGCCCGAGCCTTCCCACAGGAGAGTGCTTTTCTACCAGAAAAGCAGTACTTTACACAGTGTCACCTAAAGCTGGGCCCTGTCAGCAGAGGCCAACAGGGCAGTAGTATTGCTGTATTATGAATTAGTTTGCATCATCTGGGGTTGGATACAGAGGTGCTTACTTTGCCAGTTGGGAAGAAGGGCCTCTACACCCAAAAACCCGACTGACTTGGGAAGTGGTCAGATATCTTTTGCTTTACATTTTAAGACAGCCTAGAGAAACATCTGCAGTCCATCTTCACAGTATGTCTTCCAGCCTCCATTACTCACATGAGACCCAAAAAGCAACAGACACTGTGGCATACAAGAAATTACTCATGGCTTCAGAAGGCTTCCAAACAAAACAACCAAGGAGTTTTCCAGATGAAGAAACTTTTATGAAAGCATCAGAAAGTGAATACAAAATGCTTATATACAGAGCCCTTCTGGACCTTATACAAAATGCAGCAGAACAAAAGGAAAAATTAAACAAGCTGTTCGATCTGATGGAATGCAGCACTCTGAAATCCAACAGATCAAGAAAATCCAACAAAATCAAAGACATAGAAACTTCCATGCAAAGCCAAGAAAACAGAATAGAACAAATGGAAAAAAGAATTTCTGACTTGGAAGACAGAACTACTGATGCCAGTGCCTATGAGCAGAAATCAGATGACAGAAACAAGAAAAATGAAGAAGCATTAAGAAGCATGTGGGACTCTATTAAGAGGAAAAACCTTCAATTAATTGGAGTGCCTGAACAGGCTGAGACAACTGAGAACACAGAGCATATCGTTGCTGATCTGCTGAAAGAAAACTTCCCAGAAGTCATGAAGGAAGAGGATATAGACATCTCAGATGCATATCATATGCTACCCAATACAGATCTCAAAGTAAAGACTCCAAGACATATTATACTCAAGCTTAACAAAGTGAAACATAAGCAGAAATTCTTAAAGGCAGCAAGACTGAAAGCAAAGCTAACATTCAGAGGGAAACCCTGTAGGCTTTCATCAGATTTCTCGGTAGAAACCATGCTGGCTCAGAGACAGTGGCATGCCACATTCAAAGCCTTGAAGGAGAACTTCCAACCAAGAATTATATTTTCTGCAAAACTATCTTTCAAATATGAAAATGAAATTAAGATAGTCCCAGATAAACAGAAACTCAGACTTTGTAAAAACCAAACCAAAACTACAGGAAATACTGAAAGAAATTTTTGTCTTTGGCTTAGAAGAACAAAACCACTAACTTTATATTTTAGAATGACACATCATTCAGAATTCTATTCAGTTAGGGAAGCCTCCAAAGTCAATCACAGCTTTAATACTGAAAGAAGCAATCCAGTGATCATCATGAAAACTATGGCGCCATCATATTAAAAAGAGGGATGTACTACAGTCGTTATAATCCTTCCAGATGGAGAGGAAGATGACAAGACTGGCAGTAATTAAAATTGGGTTTATATATAGTTTATTAAAGGGGATCATAAGGGCAGCTGTAAAGCAAAACAAAGATGTATCATACCATTTCAAGAAATATAACACAAGAGTCTCAACAACTACCAAAACAGCTCTGAAAAAGGTGAAATATCAACTCACAAAAAAGAATGTCCCAGAACAGACTAATAAGAACAACAGAGAAAACATCAACACAAAAATAAACCTATCACAATGGCAGCAGTGAACACATACCTATCAATAGTTACATTGAATGTGAGTGGACTGAATGCTCCAGTAAAGAGACACTAAGTGACATCTTGGATCAAAAGAAATGACCTGTCGATATTTTGTCTACAAGAAACTCACTTGAGACCTAAAGATAGGAACAAACTGAAGATTAAAGGATAGAAGAATATATATCAAGCTAACAATGAACAAAGAAGAGCAGGTGTGGTAATTCTAATCTTTGACAAAATCAATTTTAATGTAAAATCCACCATTGTGGACAAAGATGGACACTATTGCTGAAACGTTCGGTACACAGGCAAGACTTAACTATATTAAATATTTATGCATCTAATATCAGAGCACCTAAGTACATCGAAGAAACACTGACTGCACTCAAAAAAGAGTTAGATCACTCCACAATAATAGTGGGAGATTTCAACACTCCACACTCAATACTGGACAGATCATCTAGACAAAAGCTCAGTAAAGATACAGAAGACCTCATTGCCACAATTAACCAACTAAACCTCATTGATATCTACAGAACTTTCCACCCATCAGCAGACAACTACACCTTCTCCAGTGCACATGGAACATTCTCCAGAACTGAACATATGTTAGGACATAATGCAATTCTCAACAAAATCCATACCACTGAATTAATGCAAAGCATCTTCTCAGATCGTAAAGCCATAAAAGTCGAAATCAATAGCAGAAAAAACATAGACAGAAAGTGGAACTCTTGGAAACTGAACAACATCTTGCTCAAAAAACCATGGGTTATAGAAGAAATCAAGGATGAAATAAAGAAATTCATGGATTCCAATGAGAATGAAAACACTTCCTACCAGAATCTGTGGGATACAGCCAAAGGAGTGCTCAGAGGACTGTTTAGCCACATAAATGCACACATCTGGAAGGAAGAAAGAAAGCAAATCAAGGAACTAACCCTATAGTTGAACAAGTAGAGAGAGAACAACAGAGGAACCCCTCTGACACCAGAAGAATCCAGATCATAAAGATTAGAGCAGAGCTAAATGAATTAGAGAATAGAAAAACAATTGAAAAAATTGAAAAGACCAAAAGCTGGCTTTTTGAAAAGATCAACGAAATTGACAAACTATTGGCTAAACTTACTAAAGAAAAGCAGGAAAGGAAACAAATAACCCAAATTAGAAATGAAAGGGGAGTTGTCACACAGATCCAATGGACTGTACTCTAACAAATTTGAAACCCTAGAGGAAAGGGACAAATTCCTTGACTCACACCACCTACCCAAATTATCACAATGTGAAGCAGAACAACTTAAAAAACCCATCACAAAGGAAGAGATTGAAAAAGTTGTTAAAACACTGCCAAGCAAAAAAAGCCCAGGCCCAGATGGCTTCACTGCAGAATTCTACCAAGCTGTTACAGAAGAGTTATCTCCAATAGTACTGAGACTATTCCACAGTATAGAAAAGGATGGAGTACTCCCAAACTCATTCTATGAAGCCAGCATAACCCTGATACCAAAGCCAGAGAAAGACCCAACAAAGAAGGAGAACTACAGACTGATACCACTCATGAATCTAGATGCAAAAATCTTCAACAAAATTCTTGCAAATAGGATAGAACAACATATCAAAAAGATAATCCATCCTGACGAAGCTGGATTCATAGCAGGGATGCAAGGCTGGTTCAGCATCAGAAAAACAATGTGATTAACCACATACTAACAAAAAAGACAATGTTTTAGTCAACTAGGGCTGCTCTAACAGAAATACCACAGAGTGGATGGCTTTAACAAAGAAAGATTTATTCTTACACAGTCCGGTAGGTTGCAAGTCCATATTCAGGGTGTCCGCTCCAGGGAAAGACTTTCCCCTTGACGGCTCTGGAGGAAAGTCCGGTATTGCATCTGTCATTGTCCAGGGAGCGTCCTCACGCAAGAACCTCTGGTCTGAACGACACGCTCTGCTCCCGGTGCTGCTTGCTTGATGGTAGCAAGGTTCTCAAATTGTCCTTGGTTTTTTTTCCTTTTATTCCTTGCAAGCTAAAAGCATTAAGGGTGGGGCAAGCCATACTCCAGGGAAACTTCCCCCATAGCAGGAATTCACAGCCCCACCCTAATCCTTTAACATACAGGTTAGCAAAACCACACAATGGAGGACAGTCCCAAGATACTGGGAACCATATCCCAGCCACATGGCTGCACACATTTTGGGGGGGACACAATTCAAACCATGATATCCCACCCTTTGACAACCCAAAAATCACATCACAAAAACATTTAACACATTCGTCTCACCATAGCAAAATTATGTCCATCCATATAACAGAAGTCTTAAATCAGCTCCAAGTCCAAAATACAAAAACTCTTCTACATCTGTGAAACTTAGAAGGCATTAACAGGCAACAGGCAAGTCAACAGAACACATTACATTAGCCCTCAAAGCTTTGGAAATACTCTTACATTTTCTGAGACATTCTACACAACAGCAACGCTCTCCAGACTCTAGGTATCGGCCACACTCTCAGGTTTCTGAGTGGAGACCTCCAGCCCCGTGCTACAACTTTGCCTTCAAGGCCCACTTGGACAGAAACTCTGTCCCATCGGCTTTAGGAGCACCCTAAGCCCCACTGAGTGGCAATTCCACCCTTACGAACACAGCACGCCATGGTTCCACCCTTTCAAACCCCTGAGGTCATGGCCATACCTCTTGAGACTGAGGCAGCTCAGCTTCTCACGCTATCTGCCTCTTCAGCTTCAGCTTCCTATGGCCACATGGCCTGGGCCTCAGGCCCACATCTGCCCTGCCGGGCAAGTGTTCCAAAGCTCTGTAGCTCCACTGGTTTAAGTGCCCGGAGGCACCCCACTCTTGCTGGAAAGCATCCTGCCCAAAAGCACTCAACTCTCTCACTCGGTGGGTCAGCAAGGCCAGCTCCACCGATTCAAGTGCCCAGAGGCACCCCGTTCCGCAAGGAAAACTCTGCGCAGGCACTGACCTCTCTCGCTCCACGGGTCGGCTCCAGCGCTGCCTCTGGTTCTGCTGCTGCCACTGCTGCTGCTGCCAGTCCTCCGTTGTTCTCACCATCTGCGCCTTCTTCGTTCCTTCTGAATCTTCTATCCATTCGCAGTTTCAAAGTGGCTTCCACATTTTAGGTATTTGCTAGAGCAGCACCCCACTCCCACGGTACCAATTCTGTTTTAGTCAGCTAGGGCTGCTCTAACAGAAATACCACAGAGTGGATGGCTTTAACAAAGAAAGATTTATTCTTACACAGTCCGGTAGGTTGCAAGTCCATATTCAGGGTGTCCGCTCCAGGGAAAGACTTTCCCCTTGACGGCTCTGGAGGAAAGTCCGGTATTGCATCTGTCATTGTCCAGGGAGCGTCCTAACGCAAGAACCTCTGGTCTGAACGACACGCTCTGCTCCCGGTGCTGCTTGCTTGATGGTAGCGAGGTTCTCAAATTGTCCTTGGTTCTTTTTCCTTTTATTCCTTGCAAGCTAAAAGCATTAAGGGTGGGGCAAGCCATACTCCAGGGAAACTTCCCCCATAGCAGGAATTCACAGCCCCACCCTAATCCTTTAACATACAGGTTAGCAAAACCACACAATGGAGGACAGTCCCAAGATACTGGGAACCATATCCCAGCCACGTGGCTGCACACATTTTTGGGGGGACACAATTCAAACCATGACAGACAAGAATCACCTGATTTTGTCCATTGATGCAGAAAAGGCATTTGATAAAGTCCAACACCCATTCATGCTAAAAACTCTTAGCAAAATAGGCATAGACGGAAAATTCCTCAATACAATGAGGGCCATTTATACAAAGCCAATTGCTTATGTCATCTTGAACGGAGAGAGACTGAAAGACTTTCCCTTGAGAACAGGAATTAGACATGGATGCCCGCTCTCATCTCTCCTATTCAACATTGTGCTAGAAGTTCTAGCCAGAGCAATTAGACAAGACCAACAAGTAAAGGACATCCGTATCGGCAAAGAAGAAGTCAAAATCTCCCTGTTTGCAGGTGATAGGATTGTATATGCAAAGAATCCCAAAGAATCTATAAGTAAACTACTCAAACTGACAGAAGAGTTCAGCAAAGTCTCAGGATACAAGATAAACATAAGTAAATCAGTAGTATTCCTTTATACCAACAACGAGACTGTTAATGACGAAATCATCAAATCAATACCATTTACTATAGCCCCTAAGAAGATAAAGTACCGAGGAATTAATCTAACCAGAGAACTAGCAGATCATTACAAAAAGAACTACAAGCCCCTACTACAAGAAACTGAGAGAGACTTAGATCAATGGAAAACCCTACCCTGCTCATGGATAAAATGTCTGTTTTACCCAAAGCATTCTACTTATATAATGCAATGCCAATACAATTTCCAGTGTCATTTTTTAATGAGATGGAGAAGCAAATCACCAATTTTGTTTGGAAAGGGAAGAAGCCACGGATAAGGAAGGTACTATTAAAGAAGAATAACACACTGGGAGGCCTTTCATTACCCGATCTTAGAACATACTACAGTGGTGAAAACAGCCTGGTACTGGTACAAGAACAGACAGATAGATCAATGGAACAGAATTGAGACCCCAGAGATGACATCATCTGCCTATGATCAGTTGATATTTGACAAAGGCCCTAAGACATTAAACTGGGGTAAAAACAGTATCTTCAACAAATGGTGCGTGCAAAATTGGATATCCATCTGCAATAAATTGAAAAAAGATCCATATCTTACACGTTATACAAAAACCAGCTCCAACTGGATAAAAGACCTAAATATCAAACCTAAAACAATAAAGCTCATTCAAGAAAAGGTAGGAACGACAATGGAATTCTTAATACATAATGTGGACAGACTCCAAAATCTGTCATACAAACCACAATCAACAGAAGAGAAAATAGATAAATGGGAACTATTAAGAATCAAACACTTTTGCTCATCGAAAGGCTTTATTAATAGAATTAAAACGACACTTACAGAATGGGAAAAAATATTTGGCAACTCTATGTCAGACCAATGCCTGATTTCCATAATCTAGAAGATACTACAAAATATCAATAAGAAGAAGATAAATCATCCAATTATGTGATGGGCAAAGGAGATGGACAGACACTTCTCTGAAGAGGAGATCCAGGAAGCCAAAAAACACATGCGGACATGTTCATGATCTTTAGTTATTAAAGAAATTCAAATCAAGACTACAATGAGATACCATCTCACCCCAACAAGGTTGGCCATGATCCAAAAAACACAAAACAACAAAAGCAGGAGAGGCTGTGGAGAAAGTGGAACTCTCCTACACTGTTGGTGGGGTTGCAAAGTGGTCCAGCCTCTTTGGAAAGCCATCTAGTGCTTCCTTAAAAAAATGGATATAGATATACCATTTGACCCAGTAATTCCACTACTTGGAATATATCCTACAGAATCAAGGCCTTTCACACCAACAGACACATGCACAAGAATGCTTATCACAGCACAGTCCATGGTAGCAAAAAGATGGTATCAACCCAGATGCCCAACAACAGAAGAATGGATAGGTAAACTATGGTACATATACTCAATGGAGCACTACGCAATGATAAAGAATAATGATGATTCTAGGAAACATCTCCTAACCTGGTTTCAACTGGAAGACATTATGTTGAGTGAAAGTAGTCAGCGACAAAAGGACAAATATAGTATGAGACCTCTACAGTAAGATCTCAGAAACAGACTTGTGTATAGAAGAAAAGACTCTTTAACAGCTGCAAGGGAAGACAGGGAGGGAGGGTGAGGGGGGGAGGCTTTAGATTAGATAGTTGCTAGAAATCTGGTTGGGTGAAATCGGTGATAGCACATATTAGAAACAAGAACAATATTAAGTGGACTTCAGCATAACTTGAATACTCCTTCCATCTTAACCCAATATTGCAAGGACAGAGTAGCTGGGGTAGGGGGCAGGGGACCATGCTCTTAGGTGAAATCGAGGCCAATTGGCACAACTATTGTTTTGCTAAGAGGGCTCTCTGCACCCCACACTGGTGAGTGGCATCTGGGGCCTTAAAAGCTGCCAAGCTGCCATCCGAGGGCACAGCAAATGGTCCCAACTCAGCAGGAACGGACGCTCACCGAGGACCAAAATGACATGGGGTAAAAACAACTCAGAAGACAGAGAGACCCACATGAGTGGGTGCCTACATTGACTTGGGACCGGAAGAAACGGATGGTGCCCAGCCACCATCACAGCCGCAATGGAGCTTGCTAAGTTGAGTCTCACACTGGCAACACAAGAATAAAAAGGAGTGCATCCTGAGATCTCCACTAAAAGATGTCAATTGATGGTCCAGTGGTTTCAGGGTTCCCCTGGGAGCTTGGCCTCTGGCCCTGATGCTGCCTTTGCCCATAAATTATAACCAAGGTCCACTCTTTGGACAGGAATAGATTGGACTTGGCAAGGCAGAGTAACCATATATTGGATGCACTTTATGGTTCTATACATCTATAGGATATCATCCTGCTGACCTCTGGCTGGAGGAAGGAGAGTGGGTGGAGAGGAGCAGAAAGGAGGCTGTTGGGAGGATGAGACATGTATGGAGCAGAGAGGAATAGTGTGCAGTCACCGTACAGGGAGAGCAGTGGAAGCTGTATATAGGTGAGCATGTAAATTTATACGGGAATGTACATTTTCACTCAGTCATATTAAATTAAAAAAAAAGATTTTACTTCAGGCCTTAAAACTTTCTATAAATGTTACATAAATTAAGAACAGATTGCCTAAAAGTACATGATGTCTTTCTTTGGAAAACTTGACTTTTATATGCTATCAAATCAGAGTAATAAAATTCTGTTTTATTAAATCAATTTAGAATCCAGAATAAAGCCCTTGAAGCGACTGTTTGGTCCTTAGATGATGAAGGCGCTGGTGGAGAACACAAAGCATCAGGAACGACAGTGGGAGTGCTTAGGTAGAACTTAGCTGGGCAGGGAGGCCACTTCCTGTGTATTTTTTTTAATATAGCAAGACTATTTAAGGCTGTTTGTTGAAACCAGAAAAGCTGAAGGAAGGAAAGTAGCTCATCACCGAAAAGTGCTGGAATCAGCCCTACTTAGTGTAACTCCTCCTCAGCTAATAAACAGGGAGGAAAGCAGCTGACCGGAAGCCACGTGAGCGGAACAGGTCACCTTCAGTGTTTGTTTCCCCCAGGAGAATGAAGTGTCAGGGCTGCCACCATGCCCCCAGGTGACGACAATGAGATGTCTCCACAAAAGAACAAACAGGCTCAGGTGCGGGCTTCCACGGGTCAACCTGATTCCCTTCCTCCTCTCAGCTTTTGCCCCCTTTCTCCCAGATGTGGACCCTCAAGTCCCATTTGCAGTGGAATGGACTTTCTCTCTCCAGCATGTGGTCAGAGTGGTGCTGGTGAAGCTCTGGAAGGTAGCTGCTGGGTTTCCATGGACACTAGGAAGAAGGGGAAGCTAGGACGAGTACAGAAGAACTCAGAGTGGTCCAGGGTGCCAGACATCATGAAGACACAGGGGTGATGGTAGTGCTTTAGTCATCTGGTACCACTCTAACAGAAATACCACAAGTGGATGGCTTTAATAAAGAAAAGTTTAGTCTTACATGGTCCAATAGTCTGAAAGTCTGAAATTAGGATATGTGCTCCAAGTTTTCCCTCTGTTGGTTCTGGAGGCAAGTTATTGTGTTGCATCAGTCTTTGGTCAGAGAGCATCTTGGGGCAGGAACCTCAGGTCTGAAGGATGCAATCTCTTCCAGGTTCTGCTTTCTTGATAGTATGAGGTTCCCAAATCTCTCTGCTACCTTCTTTCCTTTGTTTCCAAATCTCTCTGCCAGCGTCTTTCCTTTATATCTCTAGAGACTGTCTCATGGCACAAAATAATCTTACACATTGAGTCCCGCCTCACCTACACAACTGCCTCCCATCCATCCTCATTAACATCATAAAGGCAGGATTTCCAACATGGAGGAACCACCTATAAGGAATCCTGGCCCAGCCAAATTTCTACACATATTTTTTGGGAACACAAATCAAAGGTGGATTCTGTGTCCCTCTGCAGTGCCTGCTCCTGTCATGTGTTCCCTGGGAAGTGAGTGCAGCTCCAGGGACAGTCAGATGGGTGCCACATCTGGCCCTGCTGGGAGCACCAGCTGACCCTGAGCACCTGCCCCGGCCCTTTACCAACCTGTGTGTGGCCAGATGTGCAGGCCACCAGCACAGGTCCCATCCAACCCCCAGTTCAAGGAGAGGACAGATGGGGGCTAGAAAGACCTCTTTCCTTCCCAACTTGGAGGGAATATGAAAAGAGTGAGTTGAATGCTTTCTTTTCAGCAGGCTATATGCCACTGGAAAACAGAACCTTTTACCAGTCTTGCGGTTACATACATGTATTTGGTATATAATAATATAAAATATATATTCTAATATATTGATATTCTATAATACATAAAATATTATAGAACATGTTTATAAGGTATTTCAATATAGAAGTTTGCTAATATATGTATATGGATAAGACATGGATAGGAATAGGCAAACATATATTAAAACATTAAATAGTATTTAACAGTCTGCTTGGTATTAAGTATGATAGAAAAGTAGCAACAACACTGGCATTTTTAAATAAACAAACAAACAAAAAAAAAACCCACTGCTGGCAAGCTGATTACAACTTATAGTGACCCTGTAAGGCAGAGCAGAACGGATCCATAGAGTTTCCAAGGAACACCTGGTGGATTCCAACAGATGATCTTTTGATTAGCAGCTTTAGCACCTCCCCACTATGCCACCATGGTTTCCAATATTTTCATACAGTAAATGTGTAACAACTAGTCACTAGTGATTAAAACCAAAAATACTCACTGCCACCAAGTTGCTTCCAATTCAGTGACCCTACTGGACAGAGCAGAACTGCCCCATAGAGCCTCCAACGAGTGCCTGGAGAGCGCTGAACCACTGCACCACCAGGGCTTCCTACTAGTCGTCAGGGAAATGCAAGTCAAAACCACTATGAATGTGAATCTTCACCAACTAAGGTAGTTGTGATCAAAATAGCAGAAAACAGGAATGCTGGGGAGGAGGTGAAGAAATGAGAACCCTCATTCATTGCTGGTGGGACTGTAAAACAGTTGAGCTGCTGTAGAAAACACTTGGGTGTTCCTCCAATAGTTAAACACACAGCGAGCATTTCAACCAGCAAGTCCACCCCTAGGTACATGCAAAATAATTGACAGTGGGAACACAAACAGAGACTTACATGCACCAGTTTTCACACAGCACCCTTCACAATAACCAAAAGGCAGAAACCTGGTAAATGTCCACCAGCAGCTGACGGGACAAACCAAACGTGGCACACACATACACAGGACTGTTAGCATTACCGTGAAGAGAAATAGGGTTCTGCTGCACCCTATGGTGTGGAAGAACCTCAAAAACATGATGCTGAGTGAAATAAGACAGACACAAACCAATATTTTCTGATTCCACCTATATGAAATATCTAGAATAGGCAAATATATAATATTAATAATAATAACAGTAACAGCTTTCCAGTTGATTGTGACTCATAGCAACCCTGTAGGGCACAGTAGGACTGCTCCATACGATTTCCAAGGTTGTAATCTTTATGCCCGAAATCCCAGTGGAGGGTGGGGGAGTTGTTTAGGGTTTTAGGCACCAACCCCTGCCCCTGGGGAGCTGTGGACAGAGAAGCTCCGTGCACCCCTTGGGCTTGGAGCCTGTGGTCTTTCAGTTGCTAGGCCCTATGCTAATTGTTTGTCTAACATTCAGTCACGACTTTCTAATTTTGTCTACTGTGGCCATGGTTTGATCCCATCTTCTCAATACTGTGTGAGCGTGGTACTATTACTACCCCAATTTTACACAGGAGTAAACTGTAGAGTAACTTTGTCTTGAAAAGTGGTAGAGCCTTTTGTTTCCCTCCTCTTAGTAGGGCAGTTCTACTCCGACAGCTGGGGTCTCTATGAGTCGGATCCGACTCGACGGCAGTGTGTATTTCTCTTGTAATTGGTGGCGTCCATCTCATTTCAAATGACTAATAGGACAGGACAATAACCCTAGTTCGGTTAGAACATGTCTTGTTATTTATCTATTCTCCTTGGTAGATACTTACACAGTTTCTTGTATTTTTTTGCTGTTAGGAACAATGCTACAATGAACATTCTCACACGTGTCTGTGCATGAGTTGTTTCCCAAAACAGCAATGTTACAAAAAGATAGAGAACAAGTAAATACGCTACTGAAATTACTATCAAAACACTCAAAGGCCAGAATTCATTGGCAGGAGGGTGGGAAGCTGGGATGAAGCATGCAGTAAGATGAAACATTAAATGATGTATCGTGTAAGCAGAGGAACTCATGTAAAATCAAATCTGTCCTCCTCAAATATAAGCTTCAGGAAATAAACAGAACTGGGGACATAGAAGAGCAGAGCTCTAGTTCCAGCTTTGCTCCAGATCAGTTCTGTGACATTTGGTGAATAATTTCATCTTTGAAGAGCCTCAGTCCTCTTGAGAGGATATTTAAAGGATTACACTAGAGTTACCGTTCCATGTGTCTCGCCAGTTTTACTGGAACCAGCCACGGGAGAGGGACCCGAGGACAAGACCTCAACAAGCACATTTAAAGACCTAGGACCATAGGAAAATAAGTATGTCTGAAAAGTAATTGCATAAACTACGGCAGGGGAAAATAAAAAGCTTTTTGTAAAAATCTCCTTTAGAGAGCTAGTTGGCACCTTACATTGAACAGAGTGTTATCTTTTTAAATGTTAATGTAGTGAGGAATAGAAATGCCAATCAGTGAAAGGTTTGGTAATGAAAAGAAAGCATATTCTTAACATTTTTTCTAGTTGTTTCATTAGGGTAAAAAACATTATATAACATTTGCTGACTCAGCATTTCTTTACGTGTACTATTCAATGACAGTAATTATGTGCCTCATGTTTTTTGACCATCACCACTGTTCATTTCCAAATTATTCTACCACTATTAACAGAAACTGAGTGCTCCCTAAGCAGTGACTCTTTCTTTCCCCTCCCTCTGAACCCTGGCATCCACCAACTAACTCTGGTCTCTGCACATTTGCCTATTCTAGATATTTCATATAAGTGATATCACACAATGCTCATTGCTTTTTGTCTGGCTTGTTTCATTCAGTATGTTTTCAAGGCTCAACCATGTTGTGACATGTATTAGAACACCATTTCTCCTTCTGGATGATATTTTACACTTCCTTTGACATGATTTTAGGTAGCTCACATGATTTCCAATGAAATTTGAAGACCAAAAATCATAATGAAATCTTCTGTCATCAGTGGCCCTGATATGCCTGGCCCCCTCTCCCTTTTATTTTAGCTTGTTAAATTTTAAAACACAAAGTAGCGCTGAATGAGTTATTGTAAGTTAGCACTTCTATAACTACCACTCAGTTTCAGCCTGACACAGAGACACACATGGGAAAAACAGATAGGAAAGAACAAACACCAAGGTACGCCCAGGGCTACCAACAAGGAGAGAGCCTCCCTAGAGCCGTACCCTGAAATTAGACTTCTGGAATATGGAATGGTGAGGAAACAAATTCTTGTTTTTAAAAGCCACCAGTCTCAGTAGTAGTTGTTAAGGTAGCACTAAGTAACTAAGACAATGATCACTTAGTTTTAAAAAGTATTATTATGAACGGATTCATTTAAGTGTATTTGACGGGTTTCAATCAGTTTCCCCTACTTGTCTGTTAGTTTGTTGTACTGTAGGGGCTTGTGTGTTGCTGTGATACTGGGAGCTTTGCTACTGGTATTCAAATACCAGTAGGGTCATGCATGGTGAACAAGTTTCAGCTGAACTTCCAGACTAAGACAGACAAGCAAGAAGTATCCAGTAGTCTACTTCTGAAAAGAATTCGAGAGTGAAAACCTGATGAATGGCCTCAGAACATTGTCAGATATAGTGCCAGAAAATGAGGCTCCTTTCCCCACATCCCCCTAAGTTGGAAAGCACTCAAAAAATGACAGGGAAAGAGCTTTCTCCTCAAAGTAGAGTAGTCTTGAAACACATGGATGGGGTCAAGCTTTCAGGACCTTCATCTGTTGATGTGGCATGACTCGATACGAGAAGAAACAGTGGCAAATACTCATTAATAATCAGGATATGAAATACATTATGTATGAATATGGGAAAATTGCAAATGGACAAAAATGAAATGGAAGACATAAACATCAATGTCCTAGGCATTAGTGAGCCAAAATGGATGGATATTGGCCATTGTGAATCAGAAAATCATTGGTCTACTACGCCAGAAATGAAAACCTGATGAGGAGTGGTGTTGCATTCATTGTCAAAAAGAGCATTTTAAGGTGTCTCCTGAAGTTCAATGCTGTCAGTGATAGGATAATATCAATACATCAACAAGGAAGGCCAGTTAATATGGCTATTATTCTATTATTCAAATTTATGCAGCAACCACTAAGGTCAAAGATGAAGAAACTGGAGATTTTTACCAGCTTCTGAAGTCCAAAATTGATGGAACATGCAGTCCAAGATGCACTGATAATTACCGGTGACTGGAATGCAAAAGTTGGAAACAAGAAGAAGGCTGAAGAAGGATTGGCAGTTGGAAAATATAGCCTTGGTGACAGAAATTTTGCTAGAGGTTGCATGATAGAATTTTGCAAGGCCAACGACTTCTTCGTTGCAAATATCTTTTTTCACCAATATTAATAGTGACTATACACACAAAGAAAAAGGAAGACAGAAGAATTGATGCCTTTGAATTGTAGTGCTGGAGAAGAATATTGACTATACCACAGGCTGCCAAAAGAACAAACAGATCTGTTGTGGAAGAAGTACAACCAGAGTGCTCCTTGGATACAAAGATGGCGAGACTGCATCTTACACACGCTGGACATGTTATCAGGAGAGATCAGCCCCTGGAGAAGGACATTATGCTTGATAGAGTGAAGGATCAGAAAAAAGAGGAAGACCCTCAACAAGATGGATTGACACCGTGGCTGCAATGATGGGTTTAAGCATAAAAAAACAATTGTGGACATGGAGTCAGACTGAGCAGCATTTCCTCCTGTTGTGCACAGGGTCACTGTGAGTCAGAACCGACTCGATGGCACCTAGCAACAACCACAACATACACACGGAATATGTCAGATGGAACGCACAGGAACCAAATCAACTACATCTGTGGGAAGAGATGATAGAAAAGCTCAGTATCACCAGTCAGAACAAGATGAGGGGCTGAATGTAGCACAGATCAATTATTCACACAAGTTCAAACTGAAACTGAAGAAAATTAGAACAAGTCCACAAGAGCCAAAGTATAACCTTGAGTACATACCATCTGAGTTTAGAGATCAATCTCAAGAATAGATTTGATTCAATGATCACTAATGACCGAGGACCAAATGAGCTCTAGAATGACATCAAAGACACCATACATGAAGAAAGAAAGAGGTCATTAAAAAGACAGGAAAGAAAGAAAAGACCAAATGTGATGTTACAAGAGACCCTGAAACTTGCTCTTTAACACTGAGTAGATACAGCAAAAGGAAGAAATGATGAAATAGAAGAACTGACCAGAAGATTTCAAACAGTGGCTCAAGAAGACAAAGTAAAGTATTACAATGACATGCACAAAGAGCTGGAAATAGAAAACTGAAAAGGAGGATCATACTCTGCATGTCTTAAGCTGAAAAAAACTGAGAAAAATTCAAGTCTCAAGCTGTAATACTGAAGAATTCTACAGGGAAAATATTAAATGACTTGGGAAGCATCAGAAGATGATGGAAGGAATACACAGAGTCATTATAACAGAGATAACTGGTCAATTTCCAACCATTTTATGAGGTAGCATTTGATCGGGAACTGATGGTACTGAGAAAAGAAGTTGAAGCTGCACTGAAGGCACTGGTGAAAAACAAGGCTCCAGGAATCGATGGAACATCAATTGAGATGTTTCAAGTGAGTGCTGAAAGTGCTCACTTGTCTATGCCAGGAAATTTGAAAGACAGTTAACTAGGCCAACCAACTGGAAGAGATCTATGTTTCTGCCTGTTCCCAAGAAAGGAGATCCCATCTAATGCAGAAATTATCAAGCAATGTCATTGATATCACACACAAGCAAAATTTTGCTAAAGACCATTTAAAAGCAACTGCAACAGGATATTGATAGGGAACTTCCAGAAATTCAAGGTGGATTCGGAAGAGGACATAGAACCAAGGATGTCATTGCTAATGTCAGATGGATCTCGGCTGAAAGTAGAGAACACCAGAAAGATGTTTACTTGTGTTTTATTGACTATGCAAAGGCATTAAGTGTACGAATCATGACAAGTTATGGTTAACATTACAGAGAATGGGAATTCCAGAGCACTTGATTGTGTTGATGGGGAATTTGTACATGTACCAAGAGGCAGTTGTTCTAACAGAACAAGCAGACACTGCATGGTTTAAAATTAGGAAAAGTGTATGTTGGGGTTATATCCCTTCACTATACCTTTTCAAATCTGTATGCCAAACAAGTAATCTGAGAAGCTGGACTATATGAAGAAGAATGAGGCATCAGGATTGGATTAAGACTCGTTAACAACCTGAGTTACGCAGATAATAGTCTTCCTTGTTAGAAGTGAAGAAGACTTGAAACACTTACTGATGAAGACCAAAGACCACAGCCTTCAGTATGGATTGCAACTCAACATCAAGAAAAGAATGGGTCACAACGGTGTGACCAGTAAGATACACCAGGACAAATGGAGAAATGATTTGATGTTGTCAAGGATTTCATTTTGCTTGGTTCCACAGTCAACACCCATGGACGCAGCAGACAAGAAATCAGAAGACTCACTGCATTGGGAAAATCTGCTGCAAAAGACCTCTTGAAAATACTGAGAAGTAAAGATGTCATCTTGAAGACTAAAGTGCACCTGACCTAAGCCACGGTATTTTCAGTCACATCATATGATGCAAAAGCTGAACGATGAATAAGGAAGACAAAAGAAGAATTGATGACTTTCAACTATGGTGATGGAGAAGAATATACCACAGACTGCCAAAAGAACAAGCAGATCTGTCCTGAAAGAAATACAACCAGAAGGTTCCTTGGAAGCATGTGTTTCAAGACTGTGTCTTACATATTTCTGACATGTTGTCAGGAGGGATCCATCTTTGGAGAAGGACATCATGCTTGGAAAAGTAGAGGTTCAGCCAAAAAAATGAAGACCCTCAAAAAGATGGATTGACATAGTGTCTGCAACAATGGACTTAAGCATAAAAATGACTGTGGGCACGGTGCGGGACCAGGCAGTTTTTGTTCCGTTGTGCACAGGGTCACTATTAGTCGGAACTGACTTCGCAGAACCTAACAACAGCAATCAGTTTGCAATTGTGAGACTCAGATTGTCTTATCTTTGTTCAATGGGAGCCTCTTCATGTTGGTTCCTGAGTTCCTTTAAAAATCTTTTTTAAATTATTGTAGCTATATAGTTAACAAAATATTTATCATTTCAACAATCTCTGCTTGTACAATTTGGTAATATTGACTATCTTTATTGTGTTATTCATATATTGGTGGTTTAGCTCCACTTGCTAGAGTTCATGTGGGTATCTTGAACCTGATTTTGTTAACTATTGTCCATGGAGTCATAAAAAAGTCTAGTTTCTCTGTTTCTTATGTTGGGATTTAGAGAGCATCTTACGCTGGATTCTCTAAAGAAGCAAAATGACATGGCTCATGTCGTTGTAGAGGCTGTAAAGTCATAAGTCCACAGTTCAGGCTAGAGGCTTCCCGAGACCCATATAGCTACAGGGACTGGTGAACCCAAGATTGACAGATCAGATATCAGGTCTTCAGCTTACAGGCTGTGGAGGCCAAAGAATCCCAAGATCAGCGGGTAAGCTGCCAGCTCAAGTCCCCAAAACAAGAAGTCAGATAAACAGGAGCCAACTTTAGGATTTAGAGTGAGCAAAAGCCCACAAGCCTTGCCAAAATATTCACTTATATTCGATGCAAGACATATCGCCAAGGAAATTCCTTTTCAGCTTATTGGCTGCTTGTAACAAATCTCATCATAGAGGTGATTGTATCATTACATAGCTACCACATTACATCATAACTGTCAAACCACTGAGAATCATGACTCACACACGTTGACATATGACCTTGACCATCATAGAGAGATTAAGAAATGATATTGCTGTTACTACCATCTTTCCAGAATCCATTAATCTCAGTTTTTTAATGAAACCTAAAGATCTAGAATATGAGCCTTTTGAGTGAGGATTAAGTAGATACCAGGCATAGACTCAAAACTGGGCATTGGCTCTTTTCCTCCAATGTATTTTTTCTGGTTTTTCCACAAATCTCTGGGTCCTGGAGTCAGCAAATCAGGCCCTCAGTTTACTGAATCACCTACTAGCTGTGTGACCTTGGAAAAGCTATTAAATTCATTTAAAAGCACCTACCCCACCAGATCATGGAGAGGATTAGGTAATGTAACATGTTCAGCACATAGCTTGGAGTGGACTAAACAGTCAATGTGTCAGAGCGATTAAATGCCACCTGGATCCATGCGATTACTCCTGCCAGAAATCTAGACACCTCCTCTGTAGGCTCCTTGCATTTAATCATGTAAGGAAGCCCTGTTGATTCTATTGCCCCTTCAGCTCTGCTGGTACCATTCCAGTCTGTGCCATCATCGTATCTGCCTCGACTACAACAATAACCTTCTAACTAGACTCCCTGTTTCTTTTTATTGTCTTCTAACCCTCAATCTGGAAATCCTCGTGATGTAGTGGGTAAGTGCTAGGGCTGTTAATCAAAAGGTCACCAGTTTGAATCCACTAGAGGATCCTCAGAAACTCTATAGGGCAGTTCTACTCTATCCTCTAGGGTTGCTCTGAGTTGGAATCAACTCTACTGCAGTGAGCTTAACCCTCAACTCATTGTAACAAGGTAGTTTGAGTGATTTTAAAACAAAAAAATCTATCATCCAATTAAGCGATGGGCAACGGAAATGGACAGACACTTCTCTCAAGAGGAGATCCATGCAGCCAAAAAAAAAAAAAAAAAGCACATGTGGACATGCTCACAACCATTAGCTATTAAAGAAATTCAAATCAAAACTACAATGAGACACCACCTCACCCCAGCAAGGTTGCCCATGATCCAAAAAACTTCAAACAACAAATACTGGAGAGGCTATGGGGAAATTGGAACTCTCCTACACTGTTGGTGGGATTGCAAAATGCTGCAACCTCTTTGGAAAGCAATCTGGCACTCCCTTAAAAAAATGGATACAGATATACCATTTGACCCAGTAATTCCACTGCTTGGAATATATCCTGCAGGATCAAGGCTATTCACACCCACTAATACATCCACATGAATATTCATCACAGCATAATCCACAATAGCAAAAAGATGGAATCAATCCAGATGCCCAGCAGAGGAAGGGATAGCAAACTGTGGTATATATACTCAATGGAACACTATGCAATGATAAGGAACAGTGATGATCGCAGGAAACATCTCATAACCTTGTTTCAACTGGAGGACATTATGCTGAGTGAAAGTAGTCAGCGACAAAAGGTAAAATATTGTATGAGACCCCTACGACGAGAACTTAAAAACAGACTCATGCGTAGAAGAAGAGACTCTTTGACAGCTGCAAGGGTGGGGAGGGAGGAAAGGTGGGGGGGAAGGATTTAGATTAGATAGTTTATAGAAATTTGGTTGAGTGAAATCAGTGACAATACACATTAAAAAGATCAATATTAACTGAACTTCAACACAATTTGAGTACTCCTCCCATCTTAACCCAGTATTGCTAGGACAGAGTAGCTGGGGTGGGAAGCCGGGGACCATGCTCTCAGGCGAAATCAAGGCCAATTGGCACAACTACCATTTTGCTAATGAGGGCTCTCTGCACCCCACATTGGTGAATGGCGTCTGGGGTCTTAGAAGCTGCCAAGCTGCCATTTGAGGGTACAGCAAATGGTCCCAACTCAACAGGAACAGATGATCACCGAGGACCAAAACAACATGGGGGAAAGAGAACCTAGAAGACAGAGAGACCCACATAAGTGGGTCTCTACATCAACTTGTGACCAGAAGAACTGGATGGTTCCTGGCCACCACCAGTGATAGTCACGATAGAGCTCACAAAATTAAGTCTCACTGGCAACACAAGAATAAATAGGGGTGCACCCTGAGATCTCCACTAAAAGACCACAGTTGATGGTCCAGCAGCTTCAGGGTTCCCCTGGGAGCACGGTCCCTGGCCCTGATGCTGCCCCTGTCCATAAATCATAATGAAGGTCAACTTTTTGAACAGCAATGGATTGGAGCTGGTGACGTAGAATAATCATATCTTGTGGGAACTTTATGGTTCTATGCATCTATAGGATATCATCCTGCTGACCTCTTACTGGAGGAAGGGGAGTGGGTGGTGAGGAGGGGATAGTAGACTGTTGGGAGGATAGGACATGTACGGAGCAGAGAGGAGGGGTGTGCTGTCACGGGGCAGGGATAGCAGTGGGAGCTGCATATAGGTGAGTATGCAAATTTATATGGGAATGTACATTTTCATTCAATCATAATAAAAAAAAATTCTAATCATGTCATGCTCCTGCTTAAAGCCTTCTAAAGGCCCCTCCTTACACTTGGAATAGAATTCAAAGTCCTTCACAAGGCGTTCAAGGTCAAGAATGCTCTGACCCCCATAGTTCTTCAACTCATGTCTAGGTCCTCTGACTCTCTGTCTTGCAACTATACAGGTTTTCACTGAGCTCTTTCTTCTGCAGGGTATCTCTCCTGTGTTGCCACCGTTTGGAATCATCTTTCTCATCTTGTCTTGGTTAGCTCTCTCATCCATAACTATCTCTTCAATACTGGGGCCTTCTATGGCTTCCTTACATATATATCCACACTATTTATTTGTTTATATGCATCTCCTCTTCAAGAGAATAGGCCCCAAAAGGGCCTGCTGCTATGTTTGCTGATAGTGAAACAAGCTTCTTTATATGGACTTTTGCCTTTGCAAAAATAGCTAGAGAGATTTTCTTCTAAGCCCTGAGGAGTTGCCTGTGCTCTAGTTTTCTACCCCGGCAAGGTTGTTACGTTTGTCCAGGTTGACTGACATTTCCAGGGTAAGGTGTATACAACCTGGATTTGATAGGTTTTTTGTAGCTCTCAGCTACAGCTTGACCTGTGATTAGACTTGTTTTCAAACCTTGCAGGGATTGATCCATATACTTACGCAAATAAAGTGACTATAGCCTAGTATGTAAATGAAGTGACTGTGGCCTTTCAAGGGGCAATCTGTCAGGTCATGGTCCTAGTGGAAAGGCCATGCCTTGAAACTGACCAGGAGTTTGCTTATATGTAAGAAGCCCTGATGGTGCGGTGGTTAAACATCTAGAAGTCAACAGTTCCAATCCTACAGCTACTCCATGGGAGAACGATGTGGCAGTCTGCTGCCTTGGAAGCCCTACGGGCAGTTTTACTATTTCCTATAGGGTTGCTATGAGTCAGAGCTGACTCACTGACAACCAGTTTTGATTTCTGGACTGTTTATGTATACAGTCAATCTCACAGAGATAAGCAGACAGAAGAAAGTAGCAGAAAGGAGAAAGAAGAGGGGAGAAGAGAGAAGAAACAGAGAAAGAGCTGTGACGTGGGTCAAGGGCTATACCACTGAAGACAGTGATAGACCTGGCAGGGGCCCTGTGGCACAGCTGGCAGTAGTGACAGAAACTTGTTGCAGCTAAGAGAGCAGAACAAAGCTGCTACACCGCTGTGAGCCAAGTCAGTCAGCCACGGAGAAGAGGATCACAGGCAGGCCAAAGTCAGCGGGGCACACACACCTGAGGGGGTGTACACAGCCAAAAGGAGGCCTGTCCTGGGGGGCTGAGGGGAGACCCACAGGACTCAAAAGGGGCATGCACAGCACAGAGAAGACCCTGCTTGTTTGCATGGCCAACACCACCTGTGAGACTTCTGTGCTGAAGAAAGGAGGGATGTGCTCTCCTCCTCAGGGGACTCCTGATCCGGAGCTCTACCCTGTGACTTCTTTAATAACCCATTGAACTGTTGGTATGGTCTGTGAATTCTGTGTGGCCACTGTATTGGATTATGAAACTCAGTAGAGAAGTAGAGACTGCTGTGAAAAGAGCTGCAGTGTTAGAATTGGTAGAAAGGCTGGACAGTGAAAATATATCTGACTTCTACTTCATAGCAATCAGCCTTGGGCTAAACTTGATTCTCATCATCCCCTCCTTGAAGTTAGACAGAGCAGACACTACTACCATTTTACTCTGCCTTATCCTTGTTGCATGCCCAGTACTCAGCCTAGCGCCAGGCATACATAAGTTCATAACAAAAAGTCATTGAACAAAAGCATCAGAATGAAACATGGCCAGATTCAGTGAAATAGCAGAGAGGAAAAAGGCCTGAGAGATAAGAAACTCTATCTAGGCTAAGATGGGAATTAACCGAAACAGCCTTTCAGAGGTGGGCAGAGCTATCTTGTATTTCTTTAGAAACAACGAACTCTAGATCTAGTCCCAACATCTAGGTGACTAACAATGTCCCAAGGAACAGGGCTGAGACAAAGGGATAGATGAAATGTTGTTGGTTTGATACCAACGTCAGGTAGAGCCCGTATCAAAGACAGAAATGAGATTCTTCCCGCTGAACTGACTAAGAGAACCTCTTTAGAACAGGAAGATTCTCTGGGGACATTATATACAGGAAAGTACACCAAGTAAGTCAAGTTTATACATAGGGAAAGGAAGGTACGTTTCTAGTTAACTGTTCACACTCTGCATCCCCATAGAAAACAGGTCTGTGGATACATACAATGCTTTTTCATAATTTTATAGATTATCTAAAGTGGTTTCTACCTAATATTTGAAAACACTATCACAAATGCCAATCTTATTTATTTATCATGAAATGCTTTAAACATACAGAAAGAATAGGGACTGTTATAGCAAATATTTAGACATCCACCTTCAAACTTTGTCAAATCTCAGTATTTTACCATATTTTACTCTATTTCCTCACCTTGCTGTGTGCTGGCATTTTGAGGTATCTTGTGATGGGAAGAAACCCTAGCGACATAGTGTCCAAGAGCTGTGGCTGCTAAACCCAAAAGCCAGCAGTTTTAGCCCACCAGGTGCTCCTTGAGCAGTTTTACTCTGGCCTATAGTGTTGTTATGAGTTGGAATTGACTCAGCGGCAGTGGGTTTTTGATGAGAGAGCCTTCAGTTACCTAATTCTCCCAAAAAATGTTTATGATCTTTTCACAGTTACCTGAACACCTGAGCAAGAAGAAAGAAATATTTACTCAGAATCACTAAAAGCACCAGGTGGGAATCTGGGTTTTCTATACTGAGTTTCCACCCACTAGATAACTGCACTCTTACCCAAAGTCTTCACAATCCTGCTACTTAGAGGTGCACATAAATCACTGTAATTTAAAAGCTACAGCAAAGCAATGACTTACAATAAACCAAGACAATGTGTGACAGCTTGAAATGCCCATGTTAAACTTGCTTGTACTCTTATCCTAAAGTTTACAGGTCAGTTCCAGAGCTGTCCAGGACACTTGACACACAAGAAGAGGAGGTCTGGGGCCCTTTATGTCAGTACCCTATGGAGTGAATCTGCGCCACTGCAATAGCATGATAACATCAAACAATCCTCTGAGGTGGGGGGAGAAGTACACAGTACTGAATCTGATCACAACTGAGACCACATTGGCACCTTCCCCCGGGAACTGCACCCGTGCGGCATCCAGCATGGGGAGCACCAAGTGCTCCGAGCACCAGGCAGACACACATCACACAGTGCAGTATCCTTGGGCCTGGGAGAATGGGGTGTGGAAATGGTTCCACACCCCATAAGAGGTCAGACCAGTGTAATCTACGGCGGAAGGAGACTGTGTGATCTGGTAAGATGTGGTGAAAAACCGTGAAATTGTGCACTGCAGGTTAGTAAGTATGTATAATTAAGCACATGTATACCTTGTTTACTGGGTAGTCTATCCCTGGAAGGTGTTAAATCTGTGTTAAAAAGACAGATTCCTTAACCCCCTCCAGAAAGACTAATCAGAAGCTCTAGAAATTTAAAATTTTCACAAAATGCTATGTGGTTTACATGCTTAGGAGTGTTTGAGGAACACTGAATCGTGCCTTATCGCTATGTTTAAGGTCGCTGCTGTGAACTGAAAGATAACACTGGTTTTCATCCAGTGATTGTGTTCAGTACATATGTGGATGACTGGGAAGCATAGATGACACTTACTTTTATCCAGTCACTGAGCTCAGTTGACATATGGATAGTTGGGAGATACAAGAACACACAGTCACTTGTCATTTTTATTATTGGTATATAATCATATGATCCTAGTGCTACTTCTAGGTGTTCCTAGAACTGCCCTTAACTTTTGCCATGAAGGAAGCATTGCAAGAAATTGTTTTTTCCTAGTCTACAAAAATGAATTAAAAAACAAAAACAATAAAGTGCTACTAACAGGGAGGGGTGGGGATGGAAAAACACTAAATAGACAGAACAGAAAAATGATAACTTTAGCGAAGGGTAAGACAGGACACAATTCTGGGGGAGCCAGCATAACTTGTACAAGGCGAGGTCACGGCAGCCCCCTCCATAGACAAACCCAAACTCCCTAAGGCACTGAACTGCTGGGCTGAGGGCTCTGGGGACCGTAGTCTTGGGGAACATCTAGCTCAACTGGCATAACATAGTTTATAAAGAAAATTTCTACATTCTATTTTGGTGAGTAGTGTCTGAGGTCTTAAAAGCCTGTGAAGGGCCGTCTAGGAAACTCCACTGGTCTTACCCCTTTGGAAGCAAGGAGGAATAGAGAAAAGTGAAGAAACAAGGGAAAGATTAGTTCAAAAAACTAATGAACCACATCTACAATGGCCCCTAGAAGACTGAATCCAGCACAGATAGATGGTGCTTGGCTACCACCCCGACTGCTCTGACAGGGATCACAATAGAGGGTCCAGACAATGCTGGAGAAAAATGTAGAACAAACCTCTAACTCACAAAGAAATAACCACAATTGTTGGCCTGATGGAGAGTGGAGAAACCCTGAGAACAAGGACATTGGGCACTCTTTCAGCTCAGAAATGAGGTCACTCCTGAGGTTTACCCTTTAGCCAAAGATTGGACAGGCCTATAAAACAAAAGGAGACTTAAGGCATGTCAGCCCAGAGACAAAGACTAGAAGGCAGGAGGGGACAGGGAAGTAGGTTACAGGGAACTCAAGTTAAGAAGAAAGAATGTTGACTTGTTGTAGATCTATTAACCAATGCCATAAAATAATATGTATTATGCAAATTGTTTAATGAGAAACTAGTTTTTTCCGTGAAACTTCATCTAAAATGTAATTTTAAAAAATGCTAAAAAATGGAGTGAAAAGCCAAAATAAAAAAATATTCACAATCTGGAGGATTTTAACACTTATTAGTAAGAGGTTTCTGAGAACACGCAAAGATTTTTGTGTTTTGTTTACTGATATCCCCCAAATACCTACAATAGTATATGACACATTGAAGATGCTCAATAAATATTTACTGAGTATATATACGTATGGATGGATGCCTTACAGATGATTGTGACAAGCCAGTGTGTCATGACATCAGAGGTTGAGAATCACTATGGTTACAGATACATTGTCACTGTAGGCTTTTAAGCAAAGGTTTGACAGGATCACCTTCATGTTTTTGAAAGATCACTTGTTCTGTTATATGAAGGATGGATAGGAGAGAAAAAAATGCTAAAAATTTTGGTACAAATGCTCAAGACAGAACTTAATGGTACTTGAGGACTTCTGGCCTACATGGTACCATAAACAGAAGCCGCATGCCATCCCTCCACAGCAAAGACTGAAATAACTAAACAAAACACAGGCAAACATCAGTCCTGGAATGAGCAGTGTCAAATGAAGTTATAAAGATCTCAGTCAAAAACTGAATGGAACAAGAAACTGACAGAAAACAGAGAGCGAGAAGAGATACAAGAGAAAGTTCCCTACAACTAACTCCCGATGGATTCACCATGTCAAACACCTGTCAGAGACTGGCAGATAGTGAACACAGGACAGCAGATTTACAGAGGTCTTGGCAGAGGACTAAGCACCTGATAGACAGCCAGATATGCTTTCTCACTCCACATCTTCTTCCTGTGGCTCTAGCTCTGATACCTCTTGCCTGGCTGTGGTGGCTCAGCTGGCTGGAAAGTGCAGCATCCATACCACTTGGACTCACCACACCCAGATCAAAGATCAGCAGACAAGGAGTACACAAAAGCATCTTCAAGTCCTCCCAGCAGGACACAGATCACCTGCTGGACCTGCTCTGCCACACTGTAGCTGAGCAACTGTCCCTGCCTGTTGCACAAGGAGGTAAAAAAATCATGATTACAAATGAGCAAACAACAAAGAATGTACAGCCTGCCTGTTCTGATGTAACCAAACAAAACAAAAAAGCAGGATGAAACAAACAGATCTATAATCAACAAACAAGGAAAATAAATATAGAATGGCCTGGAGATGGCAGAAAATATGAAAACACATTAAAAAAAAAAACAGGACAAGAAGGATCTATGTGTCCAAAATAAAACAACAAATGACTTTCTAGTAGAAGAAAAGGCATTAGAATTGTGCTACAGGGAATTCAAATCTCTCATATTTAGAGCTATCCAAGAATTAATGCAAAGAGTAGATAAAACAAAGGAGGAAAAAAATAGACAAATTCATGGAAAAGGCTGACAAATCCACAGAAGAATTTGTGAAAATAATACAGGAACAAAATGCCAAAATAAATTCACAACTAGGAAACATACAAAATCAACAATTAGAAATCCTAAAGATAAACAACAGGATTTCAGAAACAGTGTCATAAAAGAGCTGAGGAGCAGATTTGAAATGATAGAGACATGATCAGCAAAATTGAAGACAAACACTTGGATACCACTTTGAGCAAAATCAGAAAAAAGAATGAAAATAAATGAAGAGAGCCTGAGAATTATGTGGGATAAAAACAAGAGAAAAAAATTGCGGGTGATTACAGTTCTGGAACAGGGGAAGAAAAGAGAAAACACAGAGAGGATTATGGAAGAATTACTGACAGAAAACTTTTCTAATATGACAGATGATAAGCTAACTATCCATGAAGCTCAGTGATAGACCCTAAAATAGAATCACCAACATACATCATACTCACATTTGCTAAACTGAAGACAAAAATTCTGAAGGTAGCTTGAGAAAAACAAAAAGTCACATAGAGAGGAGAAACAATAAAACCAAGCCCTGATTATTTGGCAGAAACCACACAGGGAAGGAGGAAACAGGATGATGCATACAAAACCATTAGAGAAAAAAAATGCTAACAATGAATAATGTATTCTGCAAAACTCTTACTCAAAGATGATGGTGAAATTAAGACATTCCCAGATGTCTTAGGCTGGGTTTTCTAGGGAAGCAAAACCAGTAACACGTGTAGGTACAAGGAAAGATTTATAATATATATATATAGACAGATAGATAGATACAAATATAGGAAACAGCTCACGTAATCACAGAAGCTGAATGTCCCAAGCTCTGGCACAAGCCTCACGTGTCCACAGAAGCTTAGGAACCCAATGTCAGCAAGTCAGAGACCAGAGTTGTAGATCACCGGTTGTGTAGATCAGTGGATCCCAAGCTGGTGGCGAGACGAAGCGACAGAGGCTGGAGGTCTGTGGATCCCAAGCTGGTGGCGAGACGAAGCGACAGTGGCTGGCGAACGCAGGATCGGCAGGTCAGGGAGCAGGACTCTCAAGTGCCGACTGTAAGGACTGATGAGCCCAACAGCTGCTAGCTCAAGTCCTGGAACCAGACGCTGGAAGAAGAGAACAGGAGCTCCTGGCCACATGAGCGATCATAGTCCAAGGTCGCGAGATGAGAGCCGAGGGGCAGGGAGCCACCACAAACCCCACCCTGCCACTTAATACAGCAGCCAAATAGGTAGTAGCCAAGTTGACATAATCCTGACCACCACACCAGATAAATGAAAATTAGGGGGATATGTAAAAATCAAACCAAACTTACAAGAATTATTAAAGGGAGTCCTTCAGTCCAAGAACAAACAATATGAGACAACAGCCTGAATCCACAACACAAGATTGTAACAGCTAGGTACCAATCTAGGAAATGAACTCTAAAGTACTGCCCAAAACTAAAAGAATTACAGCAGGAAACCAGAGAGGTTAATATGCAAGCCACAACAACATCAGGACAATAGAAAACGCAACAAACGGTGTAGATATAGAACTTTCCAATGGAGTTGCAGGCAAGGCACTACCAAGTAACAGAGACTGGTTCAAACCTAGAAAGACAGGGGTAAATTTCAAGGTAATAATAAAGAAAGTTAATAAACCTACTCATCAAAATAAAGAAGAAAAGCATAAAGTCTCAACAAAAACAAAATCTACAAAAACCAAAGTAACAGAAAATAAATCCACAAGCCAGAAGAGTTCAGAACAAGAAGAGAGTAAGAGGAACAAAGAAAGAAAATGTCAGCATCCAAGAATGGACTGGACTTGGGGACACAGTGCAAGCATGTGGTGTGTGTGCTTTATGGTTTTATACATTTATAGGAGACTGTCCTACTGGTTTCTTTCTAGTTGGGAGAGAAGAGTGTAGAGATGAGGGGACAGGTGTTCTTTAAGAGGATACTAGAAGTATAGAGTGAAAAGGGGGAAAGTGCTGTCACAGGGTAAGGAGAGCAGATGGATATGCAGATGAGTGGGCATGCAAAATTGATTTGGATTGTATACTTTCACCTAATCATAACAAATAAAAATAAGTTTAAAAAGGAAGAAAATGTCAGCACCACACACACACACAAGTACTACAAAATGATAGCAATAAACTCACACCTATTGACAATTATACTGAAAGTAAATGATCTAAAAGCACCTAGAAAGAGACAAAGAGTGACAGAATGGGGGGGGGCAAGATTCACCAATATGCTGTTTATAAGAGACACACCTTAAAAGCAAAGATGCCTGATATTAATATAATGACAGAAACATTGACCAATGGAACAAAGAAAATGTCAGATACATTGACCAATGGAACACAGTTGAGAACCTAGGTATCAATCTGTCCATCCTGATCATCACTGAGGGCTCAGAGTCCATCAAATGGGAAAAAGAGTCTTTTTAGCAGATGGTACTGACAAAACTTCGTATTATTTCTTAACATGGAGCCAACTGGAGGGCATTATGCTGAGTGAAATGAATCACGGGAAGACAGGTGTTTGGTGAGACCATTACTGTGAAAACTCATGAAAAGTTTTGTACATGAAGAGAAATAATGTTTGATGGTGAGAGGGAAAGGTGGAGATAGAAAATAAAAATGAAAGAGAAATAAATAAAAATTTAACAATATTATAGGGGAAACCAGTCAAGAAAAATTTAGAAGAGCCTAAGGGAAGGAGAAAGAGAATTAGAATTGTATTAAAAAAAAAAAACCTGGATAAGCAGAGTTTGTAAGAGTTAGGCAATGAAAACCCAAACTCAAGTCCATTGCTGTTGACTTGATTCCAACTCATAGTGACCCTAGGAGACAGAGTAGAGCTGTCCCGTTGAGCTTCTGAAGAGTGCCTGGTGGACTTGGACTGCCAACCTCCTGGTTAACAGCCTTGGCAGTGAACCACTGTACCACCAGGGTTTCTGTAAGTAAAGAAAGGGTGTTTAATTTACCCTAGTAGCTAGTTTTGTTTTCAATTCTTTTGCTAACTGGGATAATAAATTGCTTCTAACTAGAAAATAGAAGTTCTATGAAATTCTTGGTTGTATGCCACTCTGGTAGCTTGACTATTAAAATGCAAACCCAAGCCCTAGATCTCCATTCATGAAGGCAGCCAAAGACCAGGAAGCTACACTTTTTTGACAAACAGTCCAGTAAGACAAAGATGACCCGGACCTTGAAAAAAACTGTTCTCAGTACCATGACCACCAGTACCATACCAGTTGCCGTCAAGTTGACTTGGGCTGATGGTGACTCTGTGTGTGTCAGAGTAGAACTATGTTCCATACAGTTTTCACTGGCTGACTTTTCAAAAAGTCTAGATCACCTAGACTTTCTGTTAAGAATCCTCTGGGTGGACTCAACCCATGGGATACAGGTTAAGCTTAATTCTAGGTGCCTTAACTCCTTGTACCACCCAGGGACTCTATTATGACCACTGCCTGGTCCTTTCTTCATGTATCTGTCTATTTAAGGCTAGGCCCTCACCTCTTGGTTCTTAAACTAGTCAGCTTTTCTTAGACTTCCAACATTTAAAAGTAATCAAAATAAATAGAAAATATTTAAACTAGCTTATCCAGCAATTTATTTACAGCTTCTAAGCGGAAATTTCCCTTTCCTCCAGTGGTGTTGTCTCTGTCCACAAGTGCTCCATTTAACAGAGGAAAGCCAGTCAGATACCGGACGCGTTCTTGGGAATATATTTGAAATGTACCTGGACTTGACATCTGACTTGGAACTATTTAGTAAATTATTTTTTGCTAAGTCCATCTTAAAGAGCCCTGATTATACAATGGTTAAGTGCTTAGCTGCTTACCAAAAGGTTTGTGGTTTGAACCCAGCAGCTACTCCATGTCGGAAGACATGTTCTGATCTGCTCCTGTAAAGATTTCAGCATAGGATATCTTCCAGCCTAGACAGTTCTCTCCATCCCATGGGATAGATATGAGTCAAATTTGACTCGACAGCAGAGAGCAGAAAAAGGTTCTTCTTAATTCTCAAAAAGTCATGTTACCTTCTGAAAACTTGGATTACAAACCATAAAGCCTGTTTTTAATTATTACGATGTTTTATCGTGTTTTTGGTGAAAATTTACACAGCAAATTATGTACACAAACCCATTGCTGTCTGGACTCCTCAGGTTCACTCTTGACAATTGGTCTACCTGTTAGTTCAGTGACATTGGTTACATGTTTTACAATGTGTCAACATTCCCATTCTTTCCCTTCTGGTTCTTCTGTTTCCATTAATCCAGGTTCCCCCTCCACCCTCTTCTCATCTTTGCTTCCGGGTAAATGTTGACTGATCTCATATAGATTTTTTTTTTCTTTAAGGGAGCACAGTGCTTACAAGTGATATTTAGTTTACATGCTTATCTGTTATTTAGCTGAAAGGAGACCTCTGAGTGTGGTTTCAGTACGTAGTTTAAAGGGTACCTCAGGAAAAAAAGGCTTGAGGTCTCTCAGGTTTCTATAGCTCTCCTAGCCTGGCTCTTTCTCTTCCTCTATCTTGTTATAGGAAATAAACCAACACCCAAGGAGAGAAGAAGCAGCCGTTTATTACAGTAACGCCAGCGGGCCAGCGGGGGCTCACAAACCTCCAACAACTGGCCCCAAGGGGGAAGTTAAGCAGGCTGTTATGGCTTGGGGTCCTCTGGGTCGGGTGCAGCAGGGTATACTTGGTGCTGAGTGCGGCAAGGGGGCTGATGCTGAGTGCAGTAAGGGGAAGCAGCTTGCTGTCGAGTTAGCAAGGGGCAGTGTATATTTAGTGCTGGGGGCAGCAAGGGGCTAATTTCCCAGAATGAGGTGGGGGGGCGAACAGAGCGGGGGTGGTGTTCAGTCTGGCTTCTCCTTCAATCTGGGATCATCTGTTGTGTCCCTGTTCAGAGTGGCAGGTAGTGGTAGTCTAGCACCCCGCAGTTCTGGTCTCAGGGTAGATGAGGCTGTGATTCACAAAGGCCATTAATTCTGTAGACTAGTTTCTTTGAGTCTTTGGTTTCCTTCTTTCTCTTTCACTCCAGATGAGTAGACACCAATAGTTGCATCTTATATAAGGCCTCCTTTAAAGCTGGACAATTGTTATAAAGTATTTGCATCTCTCTGGAAATCCTGAGAGCGGTTTGGCTAAATGCTACATCTGCTAACCAAAAGGTCAGCAGTTTGAATTCATCAGGTGCTTCTTGGAAACTCTACGGGGCAGTTCTACCCCATACTACAGGGTAGCTATAAGTCAGAATCAACTCAACAGCAACAGGTTTGGTTTTTTGGGGGGGGCGGTTATTTGCATCTCTGATGGCACCAAACAGTGGGATGCTGGTGACAGTAAAATGTATTTCAGTGTTTCCTGAGTTGTATTCAATTTAGGATGAATAGCTTATGTGAACCGGAAGACTTTTCACACTTTATAAAGCGTATTTGTACCTAAGCTCAGTCACAGAGACACAACAGATTCCTAGTGATGTTTCTCAGTGTTGCCCACTTTTTTAGTCTATGCAACATTAAAAAAAACCACACACACACAAGAACAAAAAAAAACCTACTGCTGTCAAGTTGATTTCAACTCATAGCGACATATAGGACCGAGTAGAACTGCTTCATAGTTTCCAAGGAGCACCTGGTAGAGCTGCACTACTGACTTTTAGCAGACATAGCACTTAACCATGACACCACCAGGGTTTCCTGACACAATACAACCAAATAAACCAAACCCACTGCCACTAGGTTGATTCCAACTCAGGCAACACAGTGCCTGTTTATGAGGATCAGGTGGGAAAATGGATGGATTGTTTATTGTTTTGGAAAACAATTTAAGTAAAAAGGGACCTTGCTTATGAAATGTAATCCCTCTCACTGTTTTACCAAGATGTTCTGGAAAATAAGGTTAATTATCCTAAGCCCACTATGTGCTGTCAGATTTTGTTTGACAGGAAATGATGATTTTAATTGTTAATGAGCAGATATCAAAGCATGTAAAAAGTGAAAGAAAGATTAGTGCTGCAGGCCTACCCACAGTCTTTTAGCTCTTACCAGCTTTTTCACTAAGTCCACAAACTGAAGTCTATGAGAACAAAAGTTACGCATAAAACTGGGCACATATAGCTACTTAAAATGTCTGTTTTCTTTATAAACTACAATTTAAAAACATGCAGAAAAGTTAAACTGGCAAATGTATGTTAATTTGAAGAAGAATAAATAGTATGTCAATAAAACAATAGATTTTTAAGAGTCAAAGGACAACAGAAAATGTTTGCTAGTATAATTTCAAGACAGTGCTAGCCACGGCCCATTTTTATCAAACCTTCATCTTGGGCTTTCTGAGCTTTCAATAATCTTAGCTTTAAATTATTTTCCTCATAAACACTCTCTTAATTGTTTTTCACTTTATTTCATTTGAAACCCTCGTGGCATCGTGGTTAAGGGCTACGGCAGTTCAAATCCTCCAGACACTCCTTGTAAACTATGGGGCACTTCTACTCTGTCCTGTAAGGTTGCTATGAGTTGGAATCGACTTGATGGAAACATGTTTACTTCATTATCACCACTGCTTTTTAAATTCTACCTCTCACTGACTTATCTGTTTCTAACATTTAAACCATTATCTCTATTATTTAAAAGTCCCAGTGATGGAGTGGTTAAGAGGTACAACTGCTAACTAAAAGGCCAGCAGCTTAAATCTGCCAGCTGCTCCTGGGAAACTCTATCAGGTGGCTCTACTCTGTTCTGTAGTGTCACTGTGAGTTGGAATAGACTTAATAGCAACAGATTTGATTTCATTATTTAATTAACAACAATTGTAGTCATTTAATGAATGTACACAAGACCAAAGGAATAATGGAAGTCTGCTTATAACTGACCTAAGAGATGCTGAGAATCCCCTTCCCAAAACATCTCCCTCAAAAGCCTTCCAGGATGTCTTTACAGTTTATTCTTTAAAGGAGAGTTTACAAAAGGCTCTTAAAATGGTCAATAGTGGAGAATAATTTCCAGAAAAGCAGAGTAAGCATGTCCCAGAATCTGCTATGCTGTAAGAGCAATGAGAACATTGGCCAAAAATGGTCAAAATCAATGTTTTTTGAACTCTGTAAATTAACCAAAGTCTGAAAAAAGCCCAAGAACTTTTATTCAAGAAAAAAGACAACAAATCTAAGATGGCTAAGCTTTACAGTACTTTAACTGCCCCTATTCCCATCTCCCTTTACAGTGCTATGAAAACCAACCATGTCACACCGATGGAAGCTGTGGAAACCCACAGCCTAGCTGTCACTGGAGAGATCACGATGAGTCTGGATCTCTTCCAAAACTTCATCCCCAGAGAATTATCTATTTAATCACTCTGGAAGATCCCTGAAAAGCTCCATTCTTCAGGTTTGTCATTATTTGACCTGGCTCAGAGTTTGCTCTATGCAAATAGCCATGCCCTAGGATGTGTATAAAAAATAATCAGTGGCAATTGTCTAACACTGTACCTTCTTGAGGGTGACCAAAAAACCTAAAAGGAAAAACTGGGAAATGAGATGTCCATAGAGAACTCTGAAAAGCTCAGACAGATCCCTGAAAAATATAAAAGGTCACATTCTTATGTAGGTTTGGGCACATAGTAGAAAAGACGTAAGAAAGATTCTCTCATTTATGGCTCATCTTGAAGTGAAAATGATGAGACTTCATCACACATACTTTGCACAGACTGTTAGGAGGGATCAGTCCCTGGAAAAGGATATCATGCTTGGTAACATAAAGGGTCAGCAAAAAAGAGAAGACTTAATGAGATGATTGACACAGTGGCTGCAAAAACGGATTCAAGAATAACAATGATTGTAAGAATGGCACAGGACTGAACAGTGTTTCATTCATTCTGTTGAGTGATAATCAACTCAACAGTACCTAACTACAACTATCTGGTCCACCTTGAGGATCTGCACAAGCAGGACCTGGAGGTTAAAGTAGACTTACAAACTGTCTTCCAGAATGTTGAAGGTGTGTTGTAACACAAAGAGCCCCTCAGCAAAAGCTGAGCTATTTATTAGTTCAAGGCATTCAAGGAAATTTCTGCCCAATCCTTAGCTGACCACTATGGTAACAGAGCACAGACTTCAGTGGTTGTCCTAAATAAAAAAATATATTTTTTATAGGAAAGCAACTAAACAAACAACAACAAAATCTGGGGAGTGGAGGAGTACCCAATTTCCAGATTTGCTATGTTATAATATAGTTAATGTTTAGTTTTCAACAAAAACTACAAGACACTGAAAAAAGTATGACAGTACATCTTATAAACATGAAAATAAAGTCAACAGAAACTTTTCCTGTGGAAGTCCGAATGTTGAACTTACTAGACAAGGACTTTAAATCAGTTATTAAGTATGTTCAAAGAGATAACCATGCACTATGAAAAAAAGGATAATATGAGAACAGTAGCTCACAAAGTAGAGAATATCAATAAAGATATAGACATTATAAAATACAAACCAAATACAAATTCTGGATTTGAAAATACAACTGAAATAGAAAAAAGAAAATAGAAAAAAGAAAAAAAGTTACAAGATAAGTTTAATAACAGATTTGAACTTATAGAAGAAAGAATCAACAAATGTCAAGGCAAGTCATTTCAAATTATCCAGTCAAAGAAATAAAAAGAAAAAAAGAAGCAAAGTAAACAGAGCCTCAGAGACCTATGGCAATATACCATCAAACTTACCAACATGCCCCTAGTGGGAATTTCAGAAGAGAAGTGAGAGAAAAGAACAGAAAGAATATTTGAAGAAATAACAGCCCAAAACTCCACACATTTAATTTATAAAATGAATCTGCACATCAAAAAGCTTAATGAATTCTACATGTGATAAACTCAAAGAGATTGATGCTTAGACATATCATAACTGTTGAAAGCCAGAGTCAAAGAGAGAATCTTGAAAGCAGTGAGAAAAAAGGAACTATCAAATATAAAGGATCCTCAATAAAATTAACAACTGGGTTCTTACCCGAGGCCATAGAAGCCAGAAGGCAGTGGGATGACATATTCCAAGTGCTAAAGGAAAAAGACTGTCAACCAAGAATTCTATACCCAGCAAAACTACTCTTCAAAAAATGAAGGAGAATTAAATCATTCTCAGTCAGATAAGCAAAAACTGAGAGAGTTCTTTGCTAGCAGACCTGACCCACAAGAAATACTAAAAAGAGCTCCACAGGCTGAAATGAAAGGACACTACAGAATAACTTGATTGTTTACAGAAGAAATAAAAGAGCAGTAGTAAAGGGAACTACATGTGTAAATATAAAAAGCCAGTAAAAAATAATTTTCTTTGTAACACCTCTCTGACTTAAAAGAAAACTGCTTAAATAAATTATTATAAAATTATATCATTGTACTTATAATGTAGACATGTCTTTTGCATGTCAGTAGTAGCAGGGGAGTGAGAATGGGGCTATACTCTGAGAAAAGTTTTTATATACTAGTGAAATTAAGTTGAGTTAGCCTGTTAGTCCTCAGGATAACTACTAAGAAAATAACAAGAAAAGCAGTAACAAAAGACAGAATGATGTAAACAACAAGGTAATTAAAATGATGTGGTAGAAAACATCTATTTATCATAAAAGAAGGAAACAAAGGAACAGTTAAATAAAATACATAAAGGATATAGAAAATAAGTACTAACACAGCAGATGAAAACCCTACATTATCAGCAATTATATATAATGATCTGGAGACTCAATTAAAAGGGAAATATTAACAGAATAGAGTAAAAAACAAGCACGATTCTTGAGATAACAGCCCTTGAGGAATTCTATGCTCCTTCCGTGGGCTATCAAATTAGGGCTTCAGTTTTGGAATGTGTTCCAAGGAAACAGTACAGTATGTATGGGGCATTCTGCCTTGTTTGGTGATATCTCCCTGAAAAAATATGTGTGCATATGTGTCACACCTGGCCAACTCCACCACCGTATCTGTTTGCAGTGGAACAGAAATGAGGTCTTTCACCTGCAGCATAGCCTTTTCAAGAAATGATGCTTGGACAAATGGATTTTGACACACAGAAGACTGAATCTAAAGCCCTACCTCATTTCATATTAAAAATAAATAAATACATAACTCAAAGTAGATAATAGACCCAAATGCAAGGTCTGCAATATATTCTCCACTATTTATTCCCAAATGTTTTTCATCACTCCAAATGGAAACTCAATATATCTTCTGCTATCATGCCTTTTTCTCTCCTTGTAATTCATTGTTATCACAAATCTACTTTCTGTCTCTATACATTTGTCTGTTTTAGATATTTCATGTGAGTAAAATTATCCAATCTTTGCTGTCAGTTTTGAGTGTGACTTATTTTGCTCAGCATAATGTATTCAAGGTTCATCTACATCATAGCATGTGTCAGAACTTTATTTCTCTTTATGGCTCAGTAGTATTTAATTGCCTTTTGCTATGTGTCAGAAATGGTTTGATGATAGTGGATTTGGTTTATTATGCACATATTGACTTTTCCTTACTTTAACATCCAACCTCTTTTGTATCTCCATTCTTTCACACATGCTGTTCCCTCTGCCAGGAGCCATCTTCACTTCGTCTCCCACAACTGCCTTTTGCCTCAAACTCTAGGTCTCAGCTTTAATGTCAGCCAGGGTTCCACTTGTCACCTTACTATCACAATCACTGTTAGTCCCAGTGAAGAACCTTGATTACTTTATTCATAACACAAATGACATTTGTTTGTTTACTTGTTTATGATGTCTGACAATTATGTCTGTGAACTTGGTTGTTGTAAGTGCTACATATCTCATCGCCGAATATCACTACAATCACCATCAAAATACTCCCCTTGGGAAGCTATGCATCTATGCCAGAGCCTAGTCCACCCTTCAAAGCAGTTTTGGAACTCTTTCTGAAATGTCTATTCTACAAGGTGTCCAGGTGGCAAGTTTGCAAACTTAATCATATACTTGTCTGTAAGGGAGTTTTTAGCCAGTAAACAAGTAACTGTATGGGAACACCCTCCCTACTCACCTGATCTGGCCACTAGTGACTGTTTTCTTTACATGGAGATAAAGGAAATATTGAAAAGAATACATTTTGAGGACATTCAGGACATCAAGGATGATACAACAATGACTCTGATGACTGTTCCAGAAAAACAGTTCCAAAACTGCTCTGAAGGGTAGACTAGGCACTGGCATTGGTGCATAGCTTCCCAAAAGTAGTACTTCAAAGATGCTGTTGTTGCTGTCTGGTGCTTTTGAGTCAGTTCCAACTCATAGCAACCCTATAAACAACAGAACAAAGCACTGACCTGTCTTGCACCATGTCTACAGTCGTTTATATGCTTTAAGTCCATTGTTGTGGCCACTGTGTCAAACCATCTTGCCAAGGGTCTTCCTCTTTTTCACTGATCTTCCACTCTACCAAGCATGATGGCCTTCTCCAGGGACTGATCCTTCCTGGCAACACGTCCAAGTATGTAAGACATAGTCTTTGCCACCTTTGCTTCCAAGGAGCACTGGTTGTACTTCTTTTAGAACAGATCTGTTTGTTCTTTTGGCGGTCCATGACACATACAACATTCTTTTCCAACACCGTAATTCAAAGCCATCACTTCTTCTGTCTCCTTTGTTCATTGTCCAGATTTTGCATGCATATACTGGGACTGAAAATACCATGGCTTGGGTCAGGTGCATGTTAGTGTTCAAGGTGACATCTTCACTTTTGAATACTTTAAAGAGATCCTTTGTAGCAGGTTTTCCCAATGCAATGCATCTTTTGATTTCTTGACTGCTGCTTCCATGGATGTTGATTGTGGACCCAAGTAAAATGAAACCCTTGACAACCTCAGTCTTTTCTCTGTTTATGACAATGTTGCTTAATGGTGTCGTTGTGAGGATTTTTGTTTTCTTGATGTGGAGGTGCAGTCCATACTGAAGGCTGTGGTCCTTGATCTTCATCAGTGTTTCAAATCTTCTTCACTTTTAGCAAGCAAGGTGGTGTCATCTGTGTAATGCAGGTTCTTAGTGATTCATCCTCCAATCCTGTTGCCTTGTTCTTCTTTGTATAATCCAGTTTATCAGATTATTTGCTTGGCATACAGATTAAAAAGATACAGTAAAAGGATGAAATCCTGAAGCACACTTTCCTGACTTTAAACCATGCAGTGTGCCCTTGGTCTGTTCACATGACTTCCTCTTGATCCTTATACAGATTCCTTAAGAGCACAGTTAGGTGTTCTGAAATTCTCGTTCTCCGCAATGTTAGTCATAATTTAGTACGATCCACATAGTTGAATGCCTTTGCATAGTTAATGGAACACAAGTAAATATCTTTCTGGTATTTTCTGCTTTCAGGCAAGATTCATCTGACATCAGCAGTGATATTCCTTGTTTCACATCCTCTTATGAATCCAACTTGAATTTCTGACAGTTCCTTGTCAATATACTGTTGCAGTCACTTTTGAATGATCTTGAGCAAATTTGACTTGCATGTTATTAACAACATTGTTCGATAGTTTCCGCATTTGCTTGGTTCACTTTCTTTGGAATGGGCATAAATATGGATCTCTTCTAGTCAGTTAACCAGGTAGCTGCCCTCCAAATTTCTTGGCATAGTTAAGTGAGCCCTTCCAGTGCTGCATCTGTTTGTTGAAATATTTCAGTTGAGATTCCGTCAATTCCTGGAGTCTTGTTTTTTGCCGATGCCACCCGTGCAGCTTTGACTTCTTCCTTCAGTACCGTTGGATCCTGATCACATGCTATCTCTTCAAATGGCTCAACCCGTTCTTTCTGGTATAATGACTCTGTGTATTCCTGCCATCTTCTTTTGAAGCTGCTTGAGTTGTTTAATAGCTGCCCTGTAGAATCCTTCACTATTGCAACATGTGGCCTACTTTTTTTCTTCAGTTCGTTCAGCTTGAGAAATGCACAATGTGTTCTTCCCTTCTGGTTTTCCGTTTCCGGCTCTTTGCACATGTCATTATAATACTTTCTTCTGTCTTTTCAAGCTGCTCTTTGAAATCCTCTGTTTAGGTCTTTTTACTTCACTGTTGCTTCCTTTTGCTTTAGCTGTTTGACGTTTGAAAGCAAGTTTCAGAGTCTCTTCTGACATCCAATTTAGACTTTTTTTTTCTTGCCTGTCTTTTTGACGACCTTTTGCTCTCTTCATGGGTGATGTCTTTGATGTCATTTTGCAATTCATCTCATTGTTGGTTATTGCTGATCAACACATCAAATCTGTTCTTGAGATGCTCCTTAAACTTAGGAGGGATATACTGAAAGTCAAACTTTGGCTTTTGTGGACTTGTTCTAATTTTCTTCAGTTTCAATTTCAATTTGCATATGACCAATTGATGATCTGTGGCACAGTCAGCACCTGGTCTTGTTCTGACTGCTGATATGGAGCTTTTCCATTGCCTTTTTTCCACAGATGTAGTCGATTTGGTTCCTATGTATTCCATCTGTGAGGTTTATACATACAGTCACCACTTCTATTTGTTTAAAAAGGTGTTTGCAATGAAGAAGTCATTAGTCTTGCAAGATTCTATCATGTGGTCTCCTGCATTATTTCTATCACCAAGGCCGTATTTTCCAACTACCAATCCTTCTTCTTTGTTTCCAACTTTTGCATTCCAATCATTAGTAATCATCAATGTGTCCTCATTGCTTGTTCAATCAATTTCAGACTGTAGAAGCTGGTAAATATCTTCAATCTCTTCACCTTTGGCCTTAGTGGTTGGTGCATAAGTTTCAATAATAGTACTATTACCTACCCTTCCTGTAGGCATATGGACATTATCCTATCACTGACAGCGTTGTACATCAGGGCAGATGTTGAAATATTCTTTTTGATGATGAACGCAACACTCTTCCTCTTGAAGTTTTCTTTCCCTGCATAGTAGACCATGTTATTGTCGATTCAAAATGGCCAAAACCAGTCCATTTCAGCTCACTAATGCCTAGGACACTGATGTTTATGCATTCCATTTCTTTTTCTTTTTATTTATTGTGATTGAGTGAAAGTGTACAATCCAATATAAATTTACATGCCTGCCTATGTGCAGTTCCCACTGCTCTCCCTACCTAGTGACAGCACACTTCCGTCCATTCTATACATCTCATATCCTCCTAGCAATCTCCTGTCCCCTCCTCACCACTCTTCCCTGCCCTCCAGTAAGAGGCCAGCAGGACAAAATCCTACAGATGCACAGGACCATAAAGTGTACACACGATATGGTCACTGTGTATCGCCGAGTCCAATCCATTCCTGTCTGAAGAGTCAACCTCAATTATTATTTATGGATGGGACAGCATCAGGACCAGGGGCCATACTCCCAGGGGAACCCAGAGGCCCCTGGACCATCAATTGTGGTCTTTTAGTGGAGCTCTCAGGGAGTACGCCTTTTGATTCTCATGTTGCCAGTGAGACTCAACTTCAAGAGCCCCATCATGGCTATCACTGGTGGTGGCTGGGCACCATCTGGTTCTTCTGGTCACATGTCAACGTAGTCACACACTCACATGGGTCTCGCTGTCTTCTGTGTTCTCTTTCCTCCCATGTCGTTTTGGTCCTTGGTGATCATCTGTTCCTGCTGAGTTGGGACAATTTGGTGTGCCTCAGATGGCAGCTATCTAGCTTTTAAGACCTCACATGCCTCTCACCAATATGGGGCACAGAAGACTCTCTTACCAGTATGCTAGTTATGCCAATTGGCCTTGATGTACCCTGAGAGCATGGTCCTTGGACCCCTGTCCCTGCTACTCTGTCCTTGCAATATTGGCTCAAGATTGGAGGAATATTCATGTTATGTTGAAGTCCAGGTAAATTGATCTTGTTTCTAATGTGTGCTATCACTGATTTCACCCCATTAAATTTGTATCAACTATCTAATCTATAACCAACCCTATCCCCTCTCTCCCTCCCCACCCTTGCAGCCATCAAAGAGTCTTTTCTTCTATACATGAGTCTGTTTTTAAGCTCTTATCATACGGGTCTCTTACAATATTTGTCCTTTTGTTTGTGACTACTTTCACTCAACATAATGTTATCCAATTGAAACCAGGTTATGAGATTCTTCCTAAAGTCATCATTGTTCTTTATTATTGCATAGTGTTCCATTGAGTATATATACCATATTTTATTTATCCATTCACCTGCTGTTGGGCATCTGGGTTGATTCTAACTTTTTTGCTATTGTGGACTGTGCTGCAATAAACATTCGTGGGTAGGTATCTCTTGCTGTGAACGCCCTTGATTCTGTAGGATATCTTCCAAGTAGTGGAATTACTGGGTCAAATGGTCTATCTATTTCCAGCTTTTTAAGGAAGTGCCAGATTGCTTTCCAGAGATGTTGTACCATTTTGTAATCCCACCAACTGTGTAGGAGAGTTCCACTTTCTACACAGCCTCTCCAGCATTTGTTGTTCTGTGTTTTTTGGATCATGCCCAACCTTGTTGGGGTGAGATGATATCTCATCATAGTTTTAATTCTTTAATAGCTAATGATTGTGAGCATTTCTGCATGTGTCTTTTGGCTGCCTGGATATCCTCTTCAGAGAAGTGTCTGCCCATCTCCTTCACCTATCGCTTAACTGGATTATTTATCATTTTCTTGTTGATATTTTGTAGTACCTTATAGTTTATGGAGGTCAGACATTGGTCAGACATATAGTTGCCAAATATTTTTTCCCATTCTGTGGGTGGTCTTTTAATTCTTTTGATAAAGTCTTTGGGTAAGCAAAAGTGTTTGATTCTTAGTTGTTCCCATTTATCTATTTTCCCTTCTGTTGATTGTGCTTTGTTTGACAGATTTTTAAGTTTGTCTATGCTGTGTATTAAAACTTTCATTGTTGATCCTATTTTTCCTTGGTTGAGCTTTATTGTTTTGGATTTGATATTTAGGTCTTTTATCCAGTTCATGTTGTTTTTTATACAAGGTGTGAGATACAGGACTTGTTTTAATTTTTTGCAGATGGATATCCAATTTTGCCAGCACCGTTTGTTAAAGAGATTGCTTTTACCTCAGTTTAAGTCTTAAGGCCTTTGTCAAATACCAGCTGTTCATAGGAGGATGGTGGCATCTTTGGGGTCTCAACTCTGTTCCATTGATCTATCTGTCTGTTTTTGTACCAGTACCAGGCCGATTTGACAATTGTGGCAGGTTCTAAAGTCAGGTAGTGAGAGGCCTCCCAGTGTGTTCTTCTTACTTATCTGGGGCTTCTTCCCTTTCCAGACAAAGTTGGTGATTTATTTCTCCATCTCATTAAAAAATGTCACTAGAATTTGTATTGGGATTGCTTTGGGTAAAATAAACATTTTCACAATGGTAAGTCTTCCTATCTGTGAGTGGGGAAGGTTTCTCCATTTATGTAAGTCTCAGTTTCTTGTAGTAAGATCTTGTAGTTCTCTTTGAAAAGGTCTGTTATTTCTCTAGTTAGATTTATTCCTAGGTATTTTATCTTCTTGGGGGCTAAATCAAATGGTATTGATTTGGTGATTTCTTCTTTAACAATCTCATTGTTGGCATAAAGGAATCCTTTTCATTCTCATTTGAATCCATAAATTTCTTTATTTCATCCTTGATTTCTTCTATAGCCTATGGCTTTTTGCACAAGATTTTGTTCAGTTTCCATGAGTTCTGATTTCTATCTATGGTTTTTCTGCTATTGATTTTGACTTTTACGGTTTTATGGTCTGAGAAGATTCTTTGCAATAATTCAATGGTACGGATTTTGTTGAGATTTGCTTTACATCCTAACACACGGTCTAGTCTGGAAAATATTCCATGTGCACTGGAGAAGAAGGTGTAGTTACCTGCTGATGGACAGAAAGTTCTGCATATGTCAATGAGGTCTAGTTGGCTAATTGTGACAATAAGATGTTCTGCGTCTTTACTGAGCCTTTTTCTAGAAGATCTGTCCAATACTGAGAGTGGAATGTTGAAGTCTCCCACTATCATTGTGGAGTGATCTATTTCATTTTTTTAACATAGTCAGCATTTCTTCAATGTATTTAGATGTTCTAGTATTGGGTGCAAAAATATTTAATATTGTTAAGTCCTGCTAGTGTATTGAACCATTCAGGAATAAATAGTGTCCATCCTTGTCAATGATGGTGGATTTTACATTAAAATCTATTTTATCTGGTACTAGCATTGCCACACCTGCTCTTTTTTTGTATATTGTTAGCTTAGTATATATTCTTCCATCCTTTAATTTTCAATTTGTTCATATCTGTAAGTCTAAGGTGAGTTTCTTGTAAGAAACATATAGATGGGCTGTGTCTTTTGATCCAAGATGTCACTCACGTCTCTTTACTGGTATGTTCAGTCCATTTACATTCAATGTAAGTACTGATAGGTATGTGTTTAGTGCTATCATTGTGATGTGTTTATTTTTATGTTGATGTTTTCTCTGTTGCTCCTACCATTCTGTTCTGGGAGATTCTTCTTTATGGGTTGATTTCTCACCCTTTTTAGTGTTGGTTTTGTGTTTGTTGAGACTCCTGAATTATGTTTCTTGATTTGATATGTTGTATCTTTATTGTGCTTTGCAGCTACCCCTGTGATCCCACTTAATAATCTATGTTTGAACCCAATGTTAACTTCTACCTGTGCTATTAACTTCCTCTGCATCTGGAAGGACTATAACTACTGTAGTACATCCCTCTTTTTCATATGATGATATAATAGTTTCCATGAAATGACCATTGGATTGCATCTTTTAACATTATGGGTTTGATTGAGTTTTGTGCCTTCCCTAACTGAGTAGGTTTCTGGATGATGTGTCTTGTATTGCCTCCTAAAGTATAGAGTTAATGGTTTTGTTCTTGTAAGCCAAGTGCTGCTTTCAGTATTTCTTGTAGCTTTGGTTTGGTTTTTATCAATTCTCTGAGTTTCTGTTTATATACAAGTGTCTTAATTTCATTTTCATATTTGAGAGATAGTTTTGCAAGATATATAATTCTTGGTTGAAAGTGCTTCTCCTTCAAGGCTTTGAATGTATCATCCCATTACCTCCATGCCAGTATCATTTCTGCTGAGAAGTCACACGAAAGTCTACAGGGCTTTCCTCTGAATGTTAGCTTTGCTTTGAGTCTCACTGCCTTTAAGAGTTTCTGCTTATATTTCATTTTGTTAAGCTTGACTATAACATGTCTTGGAGTCTTTCTTTAGGGATCAACAGTGAGTGGCATTCAATATGCATCTTGGATATCTATATTCTCTTCTTTCATAATTTCAGGGAAGTTTTGTGTCAGCAGCTCAACAACAATACTCTGTGATTTCAGGTATCCCTCCCTGTTCAGGAACTCCAGGTAATCATAGACTGTTCCTCTTGCTAGAGTCCCACATGGTTCTTAATGCTTCATTTTTCTTGCTTCTTTTCTCTGATTTCTCCTCCTAGATGCTGGAGTCAGTAGCTCTGTCTTCCAAGTCAGAAAGTCTATTTTCCATCTGATCAACTCTGTTTTCTTGGTTTTGAATTGAATTTTCTATTTCTTTGATTTTGTTATTGATCTGTTGGGTTTCAGAATACTGGTGTTCCATCAGTTCAAATGAAAACTCTGGTGGCATAGTGCAGCAGCACTGGCACCTGGCTGATGAGACAGTAAGGGAGAAGGAGATGTCAAGGTTGGGGCTCTGTTTGCTTCGAACTGCCAGCCTTTTGGTTAGGAGGTGAGTACTTAACTGTTGCACCAACAGAGCTTCTTTGACAGCTTTATTAAATGATTACTAAGAATTGTTCATATTTGCACAGTTGCAAATATGAATACTTCACCAAGAGGGAGGACTGAAGCACTTGATACTTGTGGGGAGGATAGGGTCACTTTAGATGGTTGAGTTTGAAGTGCATTTGGAGAAGCCATGTACCAAGTTAGATATGCAGGCCTGAAGGTTAGAATGAGATATGAATGTAAGTACCCAAGTAGAAGCCCTACCAAAACCAAATAGAATTCATGGAAGTTGTACATGCAAGAGAGTGGAGCAAAACATGAACTTTATAAAGGAAAACCAAACAAATCCATTGTTGTCAAATCTGACTCATGGTGACCACATGTGTTCTGAGTAGTTCTGCTCCATGGGATTTTCAAGGCTGTGATGTTTTTCAGAAGCAAACTGACAGGCCTGTCTTCGAAGGCATCTCTAGGTGGGTTCAGACCATCAACTTTTCAGTTAGTTATCAAGCTTAACTATTTGTACAACCCAGGGAGTTATTTCACGAAAAACACATTACTATCTTACAAATTCTAGTATAACTTTAAAATTATTGTCTTAACTCTGAGAGGTTTCATAATAATGCTTATTGGGTGGAAAAGCCAGTAGACTTAGAACCAAACGACCTGTCTTTCACTTCTGAAGTGACTCACCTTAAATACATGACAGCAGGCAAATTCTTTCCTTTTTGGCCCCTCAAGGCAGCAGCAATAAAAATAGAAACATCTGCACCTGCTTTTCCTACTGTACTGAGTCGCTACAAGAGTCAAATGAGGTGATGTATGCAGATACCCTATGTATTTGTACAAATATGAATAACTTTTAGTAGTCATTTAACAAGCAACAGTTACGGGCTCAGCTCCTAACCAAAAGTCTGGCAGTTCAAAGCCACCACTGGCTTCTTAGGGGGCAGACCTGACAATCTGCTCCTGTAAAGTTTACAGCCTAGAAAACCCTATGGTGGAAGTTCTACTCTGTCACCTGGTTATTATGAGTCAAACATCAACTTGATGGCATCCAACAACAACAAGAAGCTGTTACTATATGAAATAACAAGACGTGTCAGGAACTCACTGCTCAGGGTATTAAAACACAATATAAAAGATAGATAAAATGAGAGGAATAAGGTGGGTATTAGAGATATTTTGTGCATATTTTAGTTATTGTTTATGTCATTGAGATCTTTTATGAATAGTTAAGATTTTATTTCCATTGGCTTACAAATGACCTAATTTACAGAAAGGTCCAGTTGTCATGAGACAGTTTCCAAAGTTATCAATAAATATTTCCCACCTTTGTCAATATTTATTCAGGTTTCTGTTTGTCAAAGAAACTCAGCCAAATCCATAATAGTAATCCTGCATTTTGGTATTTATTCTTTTCATCCTTTCCTTTCTAACTCAGCTACCTAGGAATGGGTGACATCATGGGCACTCACAAGTTTTCTCCCTGGTGCCAACCCCTCGTACACTTCCTGGTCAACACAAAGAGAAGGCCGAGGAGTGGGTGGGATGGGGCCACCATGGTGAGAAGCATAGGTGGAAAAGCAACACCAAGGAATGGATAGAACACAAAACGGCACTGAATGCCTACAGTAGGCCATTTGGAAGTACATGATTCAAGGCTTTCAGTTGTCATTCAGTTTCATAAAGAAAACAAATAGAACTTAATAAATGGTTTCATTATATTATTTAAAAATTAAGTACAGCAACTACTCACTAGGACATCATTAAAATGTTGTCAGTGTTTCTGTCTGTGGGTCCAACTATCAGTATTTGTTACCAAATGTTTCTTTTAGAGAAAAGCAGTTAGAGTACAGTTGGATGCTCAGGTTTATGCATACATTTATTTCATGTGGAGCCAGCCAGCCAGCCAAGAGCCATCGAGTTGGATCCAACTCATGTGGCGACCCTAGGGAGAGAGCTCCAAATCTGAAGTCAGCTCAGTTGAGGTTCTAATCCTACTTTAGACACTTAACACATGACTTTGGCCAAATCACTTAACCCTCTGAATCTCAGTCTCCTCATCTGTAAAATAGAAATAGTAGCTACCTCAAAAATTATTTTGGGCATTCACTGACACATAGGAGGCATTTCACGTAAGAGCTCTCCATCTCCTGCTGCTGTGCATTGTCACATGCCTTCATGTTACAGCTTGTCATCATTTCATGGGTCAGAAACTCAATCAGAGAAGTGTGACTGCAGGGCTTTGAACTGCCTCTTTTTGGTTTAGTCATGGATGAATAAGCAAAAGTGAAGCAAACCTAAATATTTAAAATTTGAGTCAGTTGAAACAATAACTGAAGTGGGAAAAATTACAAGTCAAAGCCTTGTGAGAAACCTAATCTTCCTCTTAGAAAACAAGAGCAGTATTTATGTTGCATAGCAACTAAATCTTGTGCCCTTTGGATTCTGAGCAGAGTCAGAAATAGTGCCAACCTGCTTAAAGATGGCTCCCAACTGTGTCATTTTGGATGTGTGTCTGTTCTCCACAGTCCTACCGATTATCCAATCTCATGCGTCAGGCTCCTGAAAGAACTCACCATTCCTCTTCTGAATCTCTCATTCCATGGCTCTGACCTGTAATTTTTCCCATTCTGGTTATTGTTCTGAATCACTCAAATTATAAAAATTTGAAGCTGTTCAGGATTAATTTTGTCAACCATGACTTAACCAGTTTGAACCAGTTCCAAGCCCTGTATGACTCCAAGTACTTTAATATCAGTTAGTTCTCTGCCTAATACACAGAATAGAGGGTCAAACAATGGCTCTTAAGACATTATGAAACTATTACTAAGCTCAGTTAGACAAAGATGGCTGGAAAAGAAGCTTGAACTGCAGGCCAAAGGCAAAAATGGTCCTGTAGATACCCATCAATGGGCTGCAACCTCAGCAATATCACCGTGTCACCAGCAGCAGCTCTAGGGAGGGTGGGGGAGGAGCCAAGAGCCGAGGGTTTCCGACAATGTCATACCCTATGGGAAATTTTCCAAGTTGTAGATCAAAGTACTTTCCAGGATGCCCAGAGTCCTCACCACGACCAGAGAGGTGAAAGGATGAAAGACAGACATGGCAGGGGTCTTTCAGCCATCTCTATTGCATCCCACATAGCATCTGGCCTTGTTAACCATTTCCTGCCTTTGAAACAGAGTCACTCTCTTAAAACTCTGTCACATTTATCTGGAATTTCTAAAATCTGGGGATTTTTCACTCATGTGGAAGAAATCTCCAGGATTATATTAAGATTCTAATACATAAAATGACTTCTAAGTCCCTGGACACTGTCCATAGCTAAGATTCACAATGTGTTTTCTCTCAGTGTCCTTGACATGTACAAATACCGTCAGGGAGTGGGGGGATCCACTGGCAAGTTAACAGGCCATTGTGACAGAGACACTTTGCAGATGATCAGGGACAGAGAGTGAACAGCCCAGAGAGGTGCTAGCTCTGAAACACCTTCCAGGGCCGGGAGGACTCTGGCCCCTTGTTTACGGCCTCCTCCCTTTCTGTCTACTCCTTCTAGATCACGGGGTACCGTAACCTGAATTGCCAAGTTTTAGTTTTAACCTTCACCATGCTCACTTCTAAGGAGTATTCTGGTTTTAATTGGACATTCTGTATTTTTATTTGCTAAATATACCCAAAGTCCGCATAACAAAAGTCAAATGCTCTCAGGTAGCATTTGTGGCTTTCTGTCATCTGAACATTCTGTACGATCTTAACCCCATGACTCTTTACAAGGATTGCTTTTCCAGTTAAACTGGTCTACTTTGTACCTTGGCTATTAATATTCCTGTATCCTACAACTGTCTTCACCTTACCCTTACTCATTTAAATCTGCCTGTTCTTGAAACTCCTTTCTGCCGTGAAACCTTCCTGACCCTTCTAAGTTTTAAAGAGCCTATATATATATTTTTTATTACACTGCTTTGTCTGATTAAGAAGCCTGCAGTATTAACACTTGGAGGTTCGCAGCACTTAAAAGCTAGGAAATTCATACTGCTTCTCATCTGGGCAGGAGGAGAAATTTCACATTCCCACAGAAATGCTGGCTTCAGTTGTGCCAACACCGAGTAAGCAAATGACAGGTAACTGCCCCACCAGAATCCTTCAGGGTAGATGAAGACACCTCTCCCAGATAGGCAAGCTGATTCCTGGGTGAGGGCAAAGGGGCAAAGCCAACATCTGGGAGGTGCATACTACTGCAGATGGAGACCTTCTCTCTTGGATCTAGGGTCTCTCGGACTTTCTTTGTTGGGTGGAACACCCCTAATTCCTGAAGTTTTCTACTACTGATGTGGCTTCCAGACTCAGTATCTTCCTCTGGACATTCTCAAGTTGGTCCATGATGTGATTTAAAAAGTGTGCATAACAATAACGATTTTTAGGAAGCACCTCATAACTTGGTTTCAATCGGAAGACATTATGTTGAGTGAAATTAGTCAGTGGCACAAAGACAAATATTGTATGAGACTCCTTCTATAAGGATATAAAAAAAGACTCATGTACAGAAGAAAAGACTCTTTGATGGCTGCAAGGGAGGGGAAGGAAGCAGGGAGAGGGCTAGTTATAGAATCCAAGCCAAGTGCCGTCGAGTCGGATAGAAATTTGGTTGAGTGAAATCAATGGCAGCACACATTAGAAAGAAGATCAATTTATTTATTTATTTATTTTTAAAATTATGACTGAGTGAAAATGCACATTCTCGTATAACTTTACATGCCCACCTATATGCAGCTTCCACTGCTCTCCCTGCCTGGTGACAGCACACTATTCCTCTCTGCTCCATACATGTCTCATCCTCCCAACTGTCTCCTTTCCCCTCCTCTCCACCCACTCTCCTTCCTCCAGCCAGAGGTCAGCAGGATGACATCCTATATATGTATAGAACCATAAAGTGCATCCAATATATATGGTTACTCTGCATCACCAAATCCAATCCATTCGTGTCCAAAGAGTAGACCTTTGTTATGATTTTTAGGCAAGGGCAGCATCAGGGCCAGGGGCCATGCTCACACAGGAACCTCAAAACCACTGGACCATCCGTTGAGGTCTTTTAGTGGAGATCTATTCTTGTTTTGCCAGTGAGACTCAACTTAGTGAGCTCCATCGTGGCTATCATTGGTGGTGGCTGGGCACCATCCAGTTCTTCTGGTCCCAAGTCGATGTAGGCACCCACTCATGTGGGTCTCTCTCTCTCTTTTGGGTTGTCTTTACCACATGTCATTTTCATCCTCGGTGAGTATCCATTCCTGCTGAGTTGAGGCCATTTGCTGTGCCCTTGGATGGCAGCTTGGCAGCTTTTAAGGTCCCAGATGCCACTCACCAGTGTGGGGTGCAGAGAGCCCTCTTAGCAAAATGCTAGTTGTGCTCTCTAGACCTGATGCTGTCCCTGTTTATAAATCATTACTGAGGTCGACTCCTCGTATAGGAATGGATCAGACTCAGCAACACAGAGTGATCATATCATGTGCTCACTTTATGGTTCTATGCATCTGTAGGATTTTGTCCTACTGTCCTGCTAGAGGGGACTGGAGAGGGTGGGTAAGAGGGGCTGGAGATTGATAAGAGGATATGACATACATAAAACTGAAAGAAGGAGTGTGCTGTCACCAGGCAAGGAGAGAAGTAGGAGCTGCACATAGGCGGACATGTGAATTTAAACTGGATTGTACACTTTCACTCAAACCCAGTAGATAAATAGATAGATAGATACACAGACAGATAGATAAAAGTGTGCACAGAACTGGACCACACGCTTCACACTGTGGCCACATGGCTGATGTGAACAACAAAAGAAGAGCCTCCTCTTGGCCTGAACCCCCTGTCTCTTCTAATACTATTAAGACTGAGCACCTATCAGCCCTACATTTGAAGGTCTTATATAATTAGTTTGTGATTTACCAAAATTCCTTAAGGCTTCAAATTGACTTAAATCAGTAAGCCATGGCCAATGAAGCAATACCAAAAGAGATCCAAATTTTTAATTTGGGCTGAAGTGTACTGATAACAAGAATGGGAAAAATTATGGGAGTCAAAGCCCTGGAATGGGACTCAGAAGAGGCATATCAAACACTTTCAGGACCCTGATGCAGCAAGACAGCCAAGTGTCGTCGAGTCGGATCCGAGGGTTGGCTTATTGCCAGGACCTTGGAGAGCAACATACATTCAAAATAGTACAGTGGGCAGCCACATTTGAGCAGGGCACTGCTGTTCCTAGTTCAGTTGATCAAAAGATTTGGTTGCTATGTGATATGCATGCTGCCTTGTTTTATAACAGGGAAATTAATTCTCTAGCAAGGCCACAACCCATAATTTTTCCTATTTCATGTAACACTCTGGCTCATTCCCATTTTAAAAATTCTGATCCACTGAGGTTTTCATTTTCATCCATGACTGAACCAGGAAGAATGAGTTTGAAATCCTAAAATTTCCAAATCCTTTTCTCATCAATTCTCAGCAATTAAGTTTCTTCTGACCAATACTTGAATTTTCAAAACAGAAGTAAGTATATTTACATGTTGTCTCCATAATGACATTTTATAGATGTCAGGCCAGCAATCAAAATGATCTGCAGTCTGGTTCACAGAGGTGTTATACTAGCCACTATGCTCACATGTGTTTCTGCAAAATCTGGGCAGAGCGCTCTCTGGACCCTCTGGAATCCCACTAGAGACCCTCTAGTGAATTGCCACTGAAGGCACCTGAAGGTCATCTTCAGCTAAAGAACTATGGAGTGCATTCTTCCTTAAAGAAAAACAAGAAAGTGAAGTTCCCCTGGCCTTTTGAAGGGAAAACTGGGCAAGCTTACACAGACATGAATGTGAAAGGGTGCAGAATGTGCTTAGTGCATCAGAAACAGCAGTCAGCTGCCTTCAGTGCACTTGCTTACAGGCAAAATAACAAGGGTGCAGATCCCCTGCCCTGGGCTTTTCTCTTTTCTTAACACTACCACTGCAAGAAACATCTCTTGCCTCCAGTCCAGCTACTCCTTCCTCCATCACTTCTCAAAAGAGAAGCATGCGGAATTTATGCATAGATGAGAGTCTTTACCCAATCAGCAAATGTCTCCTTTCATTGCACCTTGGGGGCCCATTCTCCTAGTTCACCCACGTATTACCAATGAATTTAAGTTATTATGCTCTTTTTCTCCTCTCATCAAGCATGTTGCTAAGTTACGAAAGATAATTGGAAACAGATTTGGGAGGCTCATTACAATTCTAGACATTATTCTCTCATTTTAGGGAACGAGGGTGAGGAGTAAGAGGCGAAAGCTTGTTAAGCTGAAATCAAGGAAAATCTTCACTTGCCAGGACACCTAATAGAGGTGCCAAGCATGGCACTGTGGTCTCTTGCAAACATTAATGAATATATACATATACAGATATATATAAAACAGTTGTTGTGAGTCCATTCTGACTCATGGCGACACCATGGATGTCAGAGTAGAACTGTATCCCATGGGATTTTCGGTGGCTGATTTTTGGTAGTAGAGTGCCAGGCCTTGCTTCCAAGGGGTCCCTGGATGGTCTTGAACCACCGACCTTTCAGTTAGCAGTAGCATGTTCAACTACTTACACCATGCAGGTAATCCCCATAAATGAGTATACATTACAGGAATCCAAGAGATGCTTAGTGGGGATTCTACTCTGCTTCCAGGAAAATCCTGCCAAAACAGGAAAAGCTAGGAGATGAGCCACTAAAACATCACTATGAAGTACCAAATGGGAGCACGCTAATTACCTTTTGGCTGGACCAGTGTTTCAAAGTAGTGGGTGTCATCTTTCTGCCTGAAAAGTGACTCCCTTTCCAAGCAACCTACAGATCAAAAGAGAGCAAAGCTTCACTCTACTCTGATTAATATTGCAAAATGAGCTCCTCCAACAGTTGTGATGTTATTCTCTGAGCAAATGATCAAGGAAGATAGGTTTAGAAGTTTAGGGGAAACTAATAAAACTCCAGCAACCTGCAGTATAAAGCGTAAAGCATGACCCAGCCTCCGACCTGTTCACTGCCATTCCTGGTCTGACCAGAGCAACTCTGCCTGCCAGGCCAGCCTCCCCTGGCCACACAGGCTCTTGGGTCAGGTATTCTCATACTAACTCAAGAGATGGAGCAGAGACTGCTTTCAGGGCAAATCAGGCTGTCGGTGCCTGCATACCTTGTTAGGTATGTGGGGAGCTGATATCACGCACAGGCCTATAAGGGGCTACACTTGCAACTGAGTATTTGTTTCTATCATATCTCCCCAAGAAACTTAGCACATGCTGGGTTGAAACTTGTTAGCTCTCCTGGAGTGGGTCTCTGACTCCTGACAGCTCCACACACAGTGGGATGAAACGCTGGCCCGAGACTGTTGTGATCTACACCACAGTTTTCACTGGTTGATTTTCAGAAGGGGGTCGCCAGGCCTTTCTTCCTAGTCTTCCTTACTCTGGCTTCTCTGCTAAAACCAGCTCAGCACCATAGCAACATACAAACCTCCACTGATAGAGGGGTATTGGCTGTGTATCAAAAACATTGTCCAGGAATTTAATCTGGAAGGCCAGAGTTATACCACCAGCCCTAACCTGTCCCTTCTGTATGGAAACTACTCAGTCCCCAAGTCATCTATTGGTGCCTTTCTCTTATTAAATTGCCTTCAGAAACTCAAGGCTGGGGAGTGTGCTGGTCTGTATTGTCAACCATAAAAGATTTTCCTTAAACCAATGAATTTTACAGTGGAATTTATAATTATAGTCCGTCTGTGAGGGCTTTGGCTATTCCAACATGTACCATTAAATCTTTAGGTTTATATTCTAGAGGACTGAGAAAAAAAAAAAACTGCATAAAAATATAAATCTTTATAAGATAGAGAGGTCTTCAGAGAAGAGTCTAATGAGCCCCTGCATGCTGAGACCACTTAGAAAGTTTTTGTTTCTGTTCTTCAGTAAGAATAATGCAAAGATCTCATTCTTAGCTCTGAGTAGAGAAATCCTCAGGCCTCTACAAGCACTCCACTGTGGTACACAAAAATCTTCAAAGGGCTACTTAATCACCTCCAGCCTAGTTCTTGACCAGTGCCTCCCATCACAGCTAGTCAGGTATTTTGGTAAAGCCAGTCTAGTACATTTGCAAAGCCATGTCTTTTAGATCACACTGACTCAGGATCCATGCTTAACACCAGCTGAAACCACAAGTCTGTCCCAGGATAGCTGCATGCTCCAGGGGGAGGAGACTGTCCTTCACCCTTCCTGAGTCCCATCATCCTCTCATGCCCCAGAGAAGGTGACACTTACCAGGGAAAGATACGAGCTTAAGTGACCAGCATAGAGCTTTGCAGAGAGTAGATGTTCAGTAAGCTACCTTAGTGGTGCAATAGTGAAGTGTGCAGTTGTTAACCGAAAGGTCGAGTGGTTACTCACCAGCCACCCCACAGGAGAAAAGTTCTGCCACCTTCTCTCTTCCATAAAGATTAGAGCCTAGGAAACCCTATGGGCAGTTCTACTCTGCCATATAGATCTCTGTGAGTTGAAAGTGACTTGACAGCACACAGCTACAGCAACAGATGTTCAGTAAATGGCAGCAGACATTGTTATTATTCTAGAAATTAAACTGATAAAGATGAACAAGGTTTATTTTTTAATGTGTGTTCAACTGGTGTAGCCATTGTGAGAACAATATAGAGGCACTTAGTGAAATTAGGTCAGAGAGTAAGTCCGAGAAGTTGGTGAAATTAACTGTTCTAAGTGTTACATATCTCATTGCTGACTACCACCATGGTCACCTTCAAAGTACTCCCCTTGGGAAGCTATGCACCAGTGGGTGCCTAGTCCATCTTTCAAAGCAATTTTGGAACTCTTCCTGGAATGGCCGTTGTGCATGGTGGCAAGTTTGTGAACTCAACTGTACAGTTTGTCTGTGAGGGAGTTTTTAGCCAGTAAGCAAATAACTGTGTTGGAACCATACCCCCCCCCCACCTGATCTGGCTCACAATGACTTTTTTCTTTACTGGAAGATAAAGGAAATACTGAAAGGAAGATATCTTGATGACATTCAGGGCATTAGGGGTAATATGATGACAGCTCTGATGGCCATTTGAGAAAGAGTTCCAAAATCACTTTGAAGGGTGGCTTAGGCACTGGCATTGGTGCACAGCTTCTAAAGGGGAGTACTTCGAAGGTGAACACAGGATAAGTTAGCAAACTTAATTGTCAGTCCTTGTAAATACCACCACCATCAACAACAAAAACCTCTTTGCATCAAGTTGATTCCAACTCACAGCAACCATAAGACACAGTAGTCTAGCCCCATGGCATAACAGTGCCAGAGAAGGACACTCAGGGGCTCTATCACAGCATGGTTTGTAGACGTGGGAAGAGGCTTCTTCATCTTAACCGAGGTAGGGACTGAGTGAAATGAGATGGATGCATCTGAGAGAAGATTGTGGTTTAGACAAACGGAGAAATTAGCAGTACTGTCAGCAGTTAGGAGAGCCCTGGTTCTGGCTCGGCTGCTAACCGAAGGCTGGCAGTTAGAATCCACAAGACACTCCTTGAAAACACTATGGGACAGTTCTCTTCTGTCCTATATGGTCACTATTAGTCGGAATTGACAGCAGTGGGCTTGGCTTTGTTTGTTAAGTCAGAAGCTGAGAGTTCAGTTACTAACTGAACAGTGATCATTTGAATCCATCCAGAGGCACCTCAGAAGAAAGGCCTGGCAACCAGTCTCTGGAAACGCTGTGAAGCACAGTTCTACTCTGAAACACATGGGGGTCATCAGGGGTACGAATGCATTCAGGGGCAGCTGGGTGGACTTTTGGTTTCACCATCGGCATCATCAGTTGGCTTTTAAAGCAGAGTGTGGAGAATAAAAAAAAAAGAACAGAACAGAATAGAATAGAATAGAATGAGATCCACAGCATAATACAAGCACAGCATCAGGATTGGAGGAAGACTTTAACAGCCTTTGACATGAAGAAGACACAACCTTGCTTGCAGAAACTGAAGAGGACTTACAGTGTTTGCTGATGAAAATCAAAGATTACTGCTCTCAACATAAAACAAGAATCCTCACAACTGGATCAATAAGCAACATCACGATAAATGTTGAAAATAAGACAGGGAAAGCAAAGGACAAAGGGGTTCAGCCTTGCCCCAAACATCCTAGAACAAACAATGAAACACCATTGACACAAAAACCACAACCTGGAATGAGCTGTAACAACAGATGCGGCTTAGTCACCATACTTCCTTGTGAGATGTATTTTGGTGGGACTGGCTGAATCGAGTTTCTGGAGCATGTGCATACCCGTGAGCAACCACTCAGGACAGGACTCGAACCAGCAACACCAAGAAGATAGAACCAGCACCACCTAGAGGACGGTGCAGGTGTAACACCCTATGACAGGTCCCACCAAGGTATCCCAGAAGCCGTTGATAGGAGTTCCATCTTGTAACCAACGTGCACATGCACCTAATTTCCGTATCCCCAGAAAGTTCCACCCCTCCCTCCAAAAAAGGTAATGAATAAAACATGAACTCATTCCTGCCTAAAGTCCTTAATAAGCCTCAGACAAACCTGTGTTCTGGGCACAGAGGCTCGCTTTGCCTGGTACCTCTCTGTCCCCACTCACCACCTCTGCTTTTTTTCTGCCACTAATACGCCTTTTATAGTGGAATCTCTGAGACTCTCCTGGTCATTCCTGATCAGTAGAAGGCAAGAACCTAGGCAGGGCTTGGTCCCGAGCTAGAAAGCCCTGGCCTGCACCGAAAGCACTGAAGTTGTTAAGGATTTTATTCTACTCCAGTTCACAGTTAACGCTCAGGGAAGCAGCAGTCAAGAAATGGAATGAACTCATCTTGAGGAGTAAGGTATGCTTGTCCTAAGCCACGGTATTTTCAATTGTCTTGTAAGTGTGTGAAAGCTGGACAACGAATAAACAAGACCAAAGAAGACTTGCTGCCTAAGAAGACCCTCAGTGAGCTAGATCCACACAGCGGCTGCAGTAATGGGCTCAAGCATAACAACAACTGTGGGCATGGTACAGGACTGGGCAGGGTTTGGTTCTGTCCTACACAGGGTCGCTAGGAGTGGAATTGACTCGATGGCCCCTAACAGCAACAGCATACAGTAGGCAGAAGACAGATGTCTGAATGGATGATTGAGACAAAACACATTTATAGACATGCAGAATTGGTTCTTTTTTCTCCCTGAATGCCACAGAATCCTTGGAATAGTAAAAGGAATCATTGAGAACCTACTTGGGGGCAAGCGTGTTTAAGGGAAATGAGAAGGAAAGAGGTTTGTTGGACAGTTTTCTAATCCTCAAGAAGATGGAACTGAGAGCTACATTAGCGAAATTGTAGAGTCCCTGGGTGGTACAAATAGTTAACACACTTGGTTGCTAACCCAAAGTTGGTGGTTTGAGTCAACCCAGAGGCACCTTGGAAGAAAAGCCTGGCAACACAGAGCCACGCACACTATAATGTCCATCTGTGTGACTTCTGACCGAACATATGAGGGCTGCCAATTCAGTTCACGAACTCTTCCTAGAAAAAGTGCTACACACCTCATTGCTGGGTTGTCACTGTGGTAACCTTCAAAGTACTCCCCTTGGGAAGCCATGCACTGACACCAGAGCCCAGTGCACCCTTCAATGCAGTTATGGAACCCTTTTTCTGGAATGGCCATCAGAGCTGTTGTCATTCTACCCTTGATGTCCTGAATGTCCTCCAAATGTTTTCCTTTCAATATTTCCTTTATCTTCAGGTAAAGAAAGAAGTCACCAGGGGCCAGATCAGGTGAATAAGTAGGGTGTTCCAATACAGTTCTTTGTTTACTGGCTAAAACCTCCCTCACGGACAGCTATATAATTAAGTTCGTGAACTTGCCACCTTCCCGCTGTGTACAATGCCCATTCCGCGAAAGGTTCTATAGCACATAGCTTCCTAAGAGGAGTACTTTGAAGGTGACCATGGTGACATTCAGCAGTGAGGTGTGTAACACTTAGAACAATTAAGCTCGTGGACTTAATTGTCTGACCTTGTATGTTCATAGTCCCATTAGGTTAGACAGCATCAGGAGGACAAGGAGCCTGTCACCCCACTTCGTGCGAAAGGGAAAGAGAAAGGCTCACAGCCACATACTGCAGAAAGTCCAGGATGCATTCTGGGAAACAGGACATCATGTGATTTGCACTCTGTGTGAACACCATGCTACCTATGCACTCATGTCCTGGGCTTTTTCCCTCCCATTTGCCCCTTGCATGGGTGCAGGCTTGGTGGGACATACCCTCCCAACACTTCCTTCTCCTTGTTTGCAAGCCTGTCACATTCTCTTCCTCCCAGTGCAGTATAACCTTACGGGGTCATGGGCAGTTGGACATTGCCTAAATGGGTGTCATGGGGAACACGACTGTATGGTGTTTGCATAATGTCCAAATCATATAACATCCTGTCTCTCAGAACATACTGTGTACATTAATTGATGCATGATTGTACTTCCAAAAAAAAAAGCATCCATTACAAACTATGAGCACAGTTCTACTCTGACACACAGAGGGTTGCCATGAGTTAGAATTGACTCCATGGCAACTGGAAAAATGAAATAGTTAAAAATAACCCATAATACACATAGGAAAGCACAAAATTGATAAAATCAAATGCCCAGTAAATGGAAGAGGCAATAAATGCTTTCCACTGTCAGAACTCTATAGCAATTAAAAGGGAGCCGGCTGTGGTTCCACTTGGGTATTCACAGGGTAAGGTGCACCGAATGCGTGCAGTCTAATACTCTGTGACAGCAAGGTCATGGGCCAAATCTCAAATCTAATTGCAAATTTAAGGGGAAATTGCCTTCTGCAATGACATACGGCATGTCAAAGTTAATGGATTCCAGACTGAATACCCAAAGGCTCAAATCCCAGCTGCAAACGCGTGTGTCGTGATGCTAAGATCTCTTTCCCAGCCCACTCTGTTTACGTGGCGAGAATGCACCTTCTGAACATTTGTATTCATTTTGAGGCAATGAGGCATGAGCGGTGGGGAGTAACAGAGCTCGGGCAGCACCGCAGGTCCTTTGTTTTAATTTCTAACAAGTCCTTGGTACCTACTTTATTTCTTCACAGGCCATTCATCCCATAGCAGGAGACTTTCCAATTTGCTGTTCTGTCCTGAGTTGTGGGTTTACAGCACTAACACTTATTGCGGTATGTTTTAAGAATTTTATTCTAGAAACTTCCGTTTCGACATACGGTCAGTTAAAGGAGATACACTGTTGTATGGAGAAGATTAATTTTGATGTTAAAAGGGCTTGGGATCTGTGTACTTTAGATAAGGAGTCCCTGGGTGGTACCAATGGTTCATGTGCTCAGCTGCTAACCTGAAGGCTGGGGGTTCCAATCCACACTGCGGACCTCGGAAGAAAAGTCGAGTGATCTATTTCTGAAAATCGGCCACTGAAGTGGTACTCTGACACATACGAGGTCTCCAGAAGTTGAGAGATGGCAACTGCTTGGTGAAGGGGTGGGGTGGGGGATGGGGGGGTATTTTAGATAAAGAACCCGAGAAAAAGATTTTTATAATTCTCCAGATTCCCCTTCAGTTTGGTGTTAATAAATATTTTAACACAAAATTACTTCTCATTTCTTTCATCATTTTTGTTTTGAGATATCGGTTTTAAATCAAACCCTCAGTAAGAAAACTGATAGTCCTTAACTTGAAAGTCTTAGACTCTTCAGAGATGCAGGTCGGCGTATCAGCGGACCTCATGATCCATTGTGAGGGGCATGAATTCCCGCCCTCATTTGATGGCCAGAGTAGGGCCCATGCCACACCTGGGAATCACCATAGCTGACAGGAAGGGCTTTGCTCTCAAGCCTTCTGGATGCACACAGAATCAGTGCTGTTTTCTCATTGGCACATTTTATCTAGTCTCAAGTTAGGGTTAGCAGCTGAAATTTCTAGGCAAGATTCTCAGTGTGCAAGCAGCAACCATGGCAGCAAAGGTCTAGTCTTTATAAAGCGAAAGTCCAAACAAAGAATCCCTCTACCTTTCTCTACCTCTGGCTTCTTTTCAATTATTTGTGCATCGTGAAGTAAGAAGGATCTTTTCAGAGTAACTTGTATTATGTCAAACACTTCCCCAACCTGACCTCAATTTAAAATCCTTCTATGGTTTCCCTGTGTTCCTATCTGAATAAAGACAAAATCCCTATTGTGGCTCACAAGGCTTGTTTATCTCTCCAGCCTCATCTCACACGACCCACATGCCTCAGGGCCTTTGCACACACTATTCTTGCTCCCAGATGCTGTTCCCTCTCATTTCCACTGCCTCGCACTTGTCCTTTTGTTCTCAAATCAATGTCAGTACTGGGAGTTTTACACACCTTATTTCTGAAGGTTAAGAACACAGCTTTTGAAGTCACACTAGGATAGAATCCTGGCTCTATCACTTGCTAAAAGTATTTCTTTAAGCAAATTACTTAGCTGTCCAGAGTCTCTCTGTTTCCACACATGGGAATAACAACAGCATCTACTTCAGACTCCCGTCTGAATATATCATGGTTATTGTTATCACCGCCATTTCAAACCTCAGGAAACTGGAACTAATAAAATTTGTTGAACTTGTTTAAAGTCCCACAGCTAATAAAGGAATGAGCCACAACTCAGGAGCACATCACTCCAAAGTCTCTCTCTCCGGATCTCATTTGGTTCAGAAGTGGGCAGCAGTGAGCTTCTCACATACGGCCTTCAGTACTCAAGGATGAGCCATGTCATGGATCGAACTATGTCCCGCCCCAAATCTGTGTAGTAGTTGAGCTAGGCTGTAATTTTGGTATTGTGTTCTCTTTCTCCACGTTGTAAATCCTGCCTCTATTATGTTAATGAGGGTGGATGGGCAGCAGTTGTATTGTTGGGGCAGGACTCAACGTGTAAGATTGTTTTGCTTTGAGGCAGTTTCTGTGATATAAAAGGAAGAAGTTAGCAGAGAGATTTAGGGACCTCATACCAACAGGAAGCTGTGCCAGAAGCTGAGCGCATCCTTTGGAAATGACTGGGGTCTCTGCGTCTCAGAAGCTTCAAGTCCAGGAGATGACTGAGAACAAGGACCTTACTCCAGATCCAGCAAAGCAAGCCTGGAGCCGATACTCTGAATCCAGAGTTTCAACCTACTGCACTGTGACAGAATAAAATTTCTCTTTCTAAAGCCATCCACACACGGTATTTCTGTTTGAGTAGTACCAGACGACTAAAGCAAGCCAGACTGGGACAGATGAGGAGGAGAGCAGCGGGTGAGTGGTGACAGACAGGCAGCCAGCCAGCCAGCCTCGCAGAACTCTGGACACAGGTGCCCACCAGAGCTCCTAGCTCAGGCGCAAGATTAACACGGGCCAAACGATGCAACCAGGTGATGCAAACCAGGTTGATACGACCAGTGGAAAAACCTGGAAACACCATCAAAACTCACATTCTTTGTGTCCAGGATTGTTTTGTATCCCCCCCCCCACCCAGTGGCTATCAGTATAACTGGGCCATGATTCCCAACATCATGTGATTTTTCCCACGTATTGTACATCTGCCCCTATAATCTCTAACGAGAGACGATGGGTAGCAGTTGTGTTAGTGAGGCAGGGCTCAGTCTACAGCTCATACTATATCATGAGGCAATTCTCTGGGAGATGAAAGGGAAAAAGCAGAGAGTCAGGGACCTCATATTACTGGGAAGGCAGTGCTGGGAGCAGAGCACATCTTTTAGATTAGGGGTCTACTAGGAGAAGCTCGCAGTCTGGGGGAAGAAGGTCAACAGAAAAAGCATCCCCCTGGGGCTGAAATCCCAAATTTAGACTTTTAACTAGCTTTTCTGTAAGAAAATAAATTTATCTTTGTTAAAGCAATCTGCTGTGCTATTTCTGTTATTACAGCACTGGATGTCTAAGACAAGCTGGGAACCAGTTTGCAAGGTTAATATGGACTGAGCAAGCTACTTGGTTATGCTAAGCCACGCCTAGAGGTTTTCTCTTCAAGGTTGGGGTTGTTTCTGAAGCCTAGGTGGCAACAAGCCTGGAGATGGCATGTGGGGCCAGCAGAAGGAGCAAACCAGAAAGCTGTGGGTCTGGAGAAGACACCTCATTACAGTAAAAATGAAGACTACCTCAAGCTGGGGGACTCGAGACCAGCAAGGAGAAATGTAATCCTGTCACCCGGTGCTGGAGCTTGTTGCACACATTCCCAGAGAATCACAGTTCAACACAACACTGAGGTCTGCACAACAGTGCTTAAAAAGTGCTGAACAACACAGACTACCCAGCACACATTCAGTTTCAATATTCTCTTCTTTTGTTCCAGTAAGAACACTTACACTTGTCCAAACATGGATTCCAATTTGGGGTGCAGAACATATGGCCCCTGTAACTATAGCTCAGCTATATTCTGCATTAAATCATTTCTTTGTGAACTGGAGGAGACTTGGTGGTGCAGTGGTTCAATGTTTGGCTGCTAGCCAAAAAGATCAATGGTTTCAACACACCAGCTGCCCCAAGGGAGGAAGATGAAGCGGTCTGCTTCCACCCCAGGGGGCAGTTCTGCCCTGTCCACTGGGTCACCAGGTTAAGGTGGAATTGACTCAACAACAACAGGTATATTAAAAAATTTTTCTATGAACTGGGACTGGGATTCTAATTAGTGTTCCTATTTCCTGTGGGAAAATTCATTTAACGTTCCAAAGATCTTTTGGAACAGAACATATTCATAAATTGGGCACTGCCTACACAGCAGAAAAAATCTATTTGCTATTATCAAGTGCAACTCTGATGACTTGGTGATTGTCACTGACATTATTTTATTTTCCATTAATCTACAAGAGATGGTGTTTTAACAATACTGTTTAATACCATTTAATAGCGACTTAGTGAAAACTCTGGTTTGATAAGGCTGAGTCCCCTCAGTGGCACACGACGAATTAATCAGAACGAGCTTGCTGTTTTCTGACTGAAACTCAGCCATTCTTAAGAACGTAACTAGGTTATTGAGGGTCGGGCTGCCCACTGTTGATGTGTGTCAGACCATCAGTCCAGCTCCTCAATGAGGCCTAGACAAAGCTTGTCAGACTACGAGGAGGGGACTCACCTGAACTTGGCTATCTGAGTCTGTCTTCAGCTTTTTCCCCCTTCTTTTGGGGAGAAGCAACTTCTTTTCAAAGTTTCTTGGTGAAAATGATTAACATGTTTGAGTGCTCATGGAAAGGTTGGCATTTCAAGCTCACTCAGAGGCTTGCTGGAAAAGTCATGGCAATCTGCTTCCAAAAGTTCACAACCTTGAAAACTTTAAGGAGCATCGTTCTACTCAGACTAAAAGACGACAGCATGCACAGCCTTCCCCATCGTCAGCCCTGAAGAACCACAAGATGCCTGGCTCCCATTACCAGCCACTCTGACAGGGATCCCAATAAAGAGTTCCAGGCAGAGTGGGAAAAAGTGTAGAACAAAATTCAAATGCACAGAAACCACCAGACTTACTTGTCTGACAAAGACTGGAGGAACCCCCAAGACTGAGGCCCTTGGACTCCCTGTTATTTCAGAAGGGAAGGCACTCCTGAAGTCTACCTTTCAGCCAAAGATTAGACAGGCTTATAAAACAAAAAATAACTCACATGATGGGCATCCTTTTTAGTTCATTTGAGTATACGAGACCAAACGGGCAACACTTGCCCAAAATCAAAGGCAAGAAGGCAGGCAGAGACAGGAAACCCAGACAAAGGGATAACAGAGAGCCTAGGGTGGAAAGGGAAAAGGGATGAAAGTGACACACTGTGAGGACTGCAATCAATGTCACAGAACAATCTGTGTATAGATTTTCTTAAATGAGAAACTAATTTGTGCTATAAACTTTCACTTAAACACAATAAAGTTAAAGCAAACAGACAACAACAAGTGTTGGCAAAGTTGTGGGTAGACTAAAACTCATATACTGCTGGTGGGGCTGTAAAATGTACTATCACTATGGAAAGTGTATCGTTTTTCCTTAAAAAATTAGAGATATGAATACCATATGATCTACCAGTCCCACTCTTTAGGTATATACCCTGAAGAAATAAGAGCTGTGATGTGAATAGATACATACACACCACACCCATGTTCACCATAGCATCCCTGACAATAGCAAAAAGATGGAAATAATAGAAATATCCACCCACGGACAAATGGGTAAACAAATTGTGATACCTGCAATGGGATATTATACAATGATAAAGAATAATGATGACTCTACAAAACATCATGCAACATAGATGAATCTGTACGATGCTATGCAGAGTGAAATAAGTTAATCACGAAAGGACAAATATTGTATGAGACGACTATTATAAGAACTCGAGAAAAGGTCTACACATAGAAAACAAAATTATTTGATGGTCACCAGAGGTGGGAGACAGAATCATGAAATAGATAGAAGCTGAAACGAAACCCACTGCTATCGAGTTAATTCCAACTGATAGCAACCCTATAGGACACAGTCGAACTGCTCCATAGAGTTTCCATGGAGTGCCCAGTAAATCTGAGTGGCTGACTTCACGGTTAGCAGGTGTAGCACTTTAACCACTGTGCTATCAGTGACACATGTTAATTCTGGTGAAGAAAAGGGCAGTTTGGACTATAGAAGTCAGCACAACGTAACCAAGGCAAAGGAAAATACTGAGAGATATACAAGAGAAAAGGGCAACTACAGTAAATATGAAAAACCTGGTAGCACAGTGGTTAGGAGCTACAGCTGTTAACCAAAATATAGGCAGTTTGAATCCACCAGATATTCCTGGGAAATCCTACAAGGCAATTCTATTCTGTCCTATAGGAATGGTATGAATCAGAACTGACTCAACAGCAATGGGATTGGCTTGGATTTTGGATTACAGTGAATACTATAACATACACTATCATACACAACAGCAAAAACAACAAACATTAGTTTATGAATGGATACATATACATGTATACTAATAAGCATGAGATATAGATGAGTACATAGGCATGTTGATATAGGTGTTGCTGTGGATATTTTTACACATATATATGCAAATGCTGCAGATATAGTCATATGTATAAAAGAGCACATAGGAACACAAATGTGGAAACTTCTTGGGCATGTCCAAATACCTCACAAAACTCAGTTACTAAGCTTGAAGGCTAAGGACACCACAGTTTGGGGAGACATGTAGATGGACTGGCATAATGAAATTCATAAAGATAGGATATTCTACATCCTAGGCTGGTAAATAGTTTCTGAGATCTTAAAACCTTGTAAATGGCTATCTAAAATATAACTATTAGCCTCTTCTTATCTGGAGCAAAAGAGAGTGAAGAAAGCCCAGTATTCAAGGAGGCAATTAGTCCAAAGGACTACTGACCGACATGAACCACAGCCTCTTCTAGTCTGAGACCAGAAGAACTAGATGGTGTCTGGCTGCTACTACTGACTACTCTGACCAGGAAACAGTAGAAGGTTCTGATCATAACTGGTCAAAAATGTAGAACAAAATTTATATCCCTAAAAAAGACCAGACTTAGAAGTCTAAAAGAGACTGGAAGAACCCCTAAGGCTATTACCCTAAAACATCCTTCAAACTTGGAATTGAAGCCTCTCCCAGAGGCCACCTCTTAGCAATAGAATATTCTGGCCTATAAGATAAGCAATAACACCTGTGAGGAATGTTATCTGTACCATAATCTATTAAGTGACACCAAAAAGTCAACATTTGCCCAAAAGCAAGATGAAAAAACAGGTAGGGGCAGGGAAACCAGATGAATGGAAACTGGGAACCCAGGGTGGAAAAGAGGAGAGCTGACACATTGCAGGGATTAGAATCACTGTAATGGAACAATCTGTGCATGAACTATTGAACAGAACACTGATTTTCTGTGTAAGCTCTCATCTAAAGTACAATAAAATATTAAATAAAAAACGTTAGGTGCCGGAATCAAGATAGCAGACTAGACACACATCTCCTTAATTCTCTCTGAAAACTAAGGCCTGGATAGATAGTTAAACGGAGCCTTCTGGACACCCAGTGAGCCCTTGGACATGGCGTAGGGCTGCCAATATGTACTACATGTCACTCAGAGGGAAACTTCTTCTCTTTCATTGACTTCCACCCTTGCTGAATGCAGGCTCTCCCAGACCGAAGGTAACTTGCAATTTTAACTCTTTTTTTTTTTTTTGTCTCCTCTGTCTTAGCTGACAGGCAGGGCTTGGGCTTAACTGGCAGCAAAGCTCAGCCACATTGCTGATGGAATCAGCAAGTGGAATAGCCACACTTTGAGAGCTCGGCTCTGGACTCTGTGCACCTTGGCCCCTCCACACTCTCTTTCCGAACCTCTACCATTGAATTGGCTATTCTATGGCAGGCAGGAGGTCTTGTGTGGGACACCATCTTGTTCTACTGGTAGGCAGAGTTACCCAAGTGGAGGCCTCAGAGAAGGGGCTAATTCCCAGGCTGGGAGGTAATGTGAGGCCAGGGAGTGCTTTTCCAGCAGAAAAGCTGTGTTTAGCACAGTGTGGCCTTACGGCTGGGGACTGGCAGTAGATGACAGCAGGGCAGTGGCCATTCTGTACTTTCAACTAGTTTACAGCATCTGAGGATGGATATTCAGGTGCTTAACTTGCAAGCTGGGAAGAGGGGCTTGCACACCTGACAGCCTGACCAATTTTGGAAGACATCAGATAGCTTCTACCTTTCAATATAAGACTACCTAGAGAAAAACTGCAGTACATCCTGACAGGATCTCCTCCAGCCTTTACTAACTCATAACGTAGGGTCAGCTGATGGCCCCCCAGTGATTCCATAAGTTGATCTGTGTCTTTGCCAGTCAGGAGGTGGAGCCTTCTACCCCAGAGATTCCACTGGGCCCAGTGACCGGAGTACATAGAAGTGACTGGTGATCACCATCCTTCTCAGACTGTACTTCAGATCCTGTTAAAGTAACATCAGAGAAATTAAACAACTTCCAGATGTTCAAAAAGCAACAAACTTTGGCCAGAAACTTAAAGAAACATTCACCTGTGGCTCCAGAAAAATTCCAAAAGAAAGAACCAAAGAACTTCTCAGATGAAGATGCTGTTCTGAAACTATCAAAGGTTGAGTACAAAAGGATTGTATATAGAGCCCTCTCAGACGTTATACAAAATGCAGCAGAGCAAAAGGAAAAATTAAGCAAGCTGTTTGAACCAACGGAACACCAGTATTCTGAAATTCAACAGATCAATAACAAAATCAAAGAAATAGAAAATTCAATTCAAAGCCAAGAAAACAGAACTGACCAGATGGAAAATAGACTTTCTGACTTGGAAGACAGAGCTACTGACTCCAGCATCTAGGAGGAGAAATCAGAGAAAAGAAACAAGAAAAATGAAGCATTAAGAACCATGTGGGACTCTAGCAAGAGGAACAGTCTTTGATTACCTGGAGTTCCTGAACAGGGAGGGATATCTGAAATCACAGAGTATTGTTGTTGAGCTGCTGACACAAAACTTCCCTGAAATTATGAAAGAAGAGAATATAGATATCCAAGATGCATATTGAATGCCACTCACTATTGATTCCTAAGGAAAGACTCCAAGACATGTTATAGTCAAGCTTAACAAAATGAAATATAAGCAGAAACTCTTAAAGGCAACGAGACTCAAAACAAAGCTAACATTCAGAGGGAAACCCTGTAGATTTTGTATGACTTCTCAGCAGAAATGATGCTGGCACAGAGGCAATGGGATGACACATTCAAAGCCTTGAAGGAGAAAAACTTTCAATCAAGAATTATGTATCCTGTAAAACTATCTTTCAAATTTGAACATGAAATTAAGACATTTGCAGATAAACAGGAATACAGAGACTTGTTAAAAACCAAACTAAAGCAACAAGAAATACTGAAAGCAGCACTGGGCTTAGAAGAACAAAACTATTAACTCTATATTTTAGGAGGCAATATAGGACACATCATCTAGAAAACTCAGTTAGGGAAGGCACAAAACTCAGTCAGACCTATAATATTAAAAGAAGTGATCCAATGATCATTTCATGAAAGCCATGATGTCATCATATTAAAAAGAGGGATGTACTGCAGTCATTATACTCCTTCCAGACTGAGAGGAAGTTAATAACACAGGTAGAAGTTAACATTGGGTTTAAACATAGATTATTAAGGAGGATCACAGGGGTGGCCACAAAGCACAATAAAGATGCCACATATCAAATCAAGAATTGTAATATAGAAATCTCAACAAACACAAAACCAACACTGAGAAGGGTGAAAAATCAACCCACAAAGAAGAATGTCCCCGAACATAACAGTAAGATCAACAAAGAAAACATCAATACAAAATTAAACACATCATAATGACAGAACTAAACACATACCTATCAATAATTACACTGAACGTAAATGGACTGAATGCTCCAGTAAAGAGACAATGAGTAACATCTTGGATCAAAAGACATGACCCATTTCTATGTTGCTTACAAGAAACTCACCTTAGAGATATGAACAAACTGAAACCAAAAGGATGGAAAAATATCTACCAAGCTAACAATATACAAAAAAGAGAAGATGTGGCAATACTAATATCAGGGAAAAGAGATTTTAATGTAAAATCCATCATCTTGGACAAGGATGGATACTATTTGTTGCTGAAAGGCTCGATACACTAGCAGGACTTAAATATTAATGCATCCAATACTAGAGCATCTAAATATACCAAAGAAACACCGACTACATTAAAAAGTGAGACAGATCACTCCAGAACAATAGTGGGAGACTTCGATACTCCACTCTCAGTATTGGACAGATCTTCTAGAAAAAAGCTCCATAAAGACACAGAAGATCTATTGCCATGATTAGCCAACTAGATCTCATTGACACATACATAACTTTCTGTCCATCAGCAGACAACTACACCTTCTTCTCCAGCACACATTGAACATTTTCCAGAATAGGCCATGTGTTAGGGTATAAAGCAAATCTCAACAAAATCCGTACCATTGAATTATTGCAAAGCATCTTCTCAGACCATAAAGCCATAAAGGTAGAAATCAATAGCAGAAAAAATATAGATAGAAATTGGAACTCATAGAGACTGACCAACATCTTCCCCAAAAAGCCAAGGGTTACAGAAGAAATCAAGGACAAAATAAAGAAACTTATGGATTCAAATGAGAATGAAAACAATTCCCACCAGAACCTATGAGATGCAGCCACAGCAGTGCTCAGGGGTCAGTTTATCTCTATGAAGGCACACATCCAGAAAGAAGAAAGAACCCAAACCAAGGAACTAACCCTACAGCTTGAACAAGTAGAAAGACAGCAACAGAGGAACCCCTCAGGTACCAGAAGAAAACAGATCATAAAGATTAGAGCAGAACTAAATAAATTAGAGAAGAGAAAAACAATTGAAGAAATTGAGAAGACCAACAGTTGGTTTTTTGAAAAGATCAATAAAATTGACAAACCATTGGCTAAAGCTTTGCTAAACAAAAACAAGAATGGAAACAAATAACCTAAATAAAAAAATGAGACAGAAGATATCACAGCAGATCCAACAGAAATAAAAAATGTCATAACAGAATACTAAGAAAGACTGTACCCTAACAAATTTGAAAACCTAGAGGAAATGGACTAGTTCCTAAATTCATATTGCCTACCAAAATTATCACAAGGTGAAGCAGAACAACTTAATAAACCCATAACAAAGGTCGAGATTGAAGAAGATATCCAAAAATTACCAACCAAAAAAGCCCTGCCCCTGATGACTTCACCACAGAATTTTACCAACTTTTACAAAAGAGTTAACTCCAATACTACTGAGACTATTTTACAGCACACTAAGGGATGGAATACTCCCAAATTCTTTCTAGGAAGCCAGCATAACCCTGATACCAAAGCCAGGGAAAGACCCAGCAAAAAAGAAGAACTAAAGACCAATAGCACTCATGAAACTAGATGCAAAAATCTTCCACAAAATACTTGCCAATAGAATTCAACAACATATCAAGAAAATTCATCACAACCAAGTTGGAGTCATACCAGGGATGCAAGGCTGGTTCAACATCACAAAAACAATTCATGTGATCAACCACATAAATAATACAAAGAACAAGAATCACTTGATTTTGTCAGTTGATGCAGAAAAAGCTTTGATAAAGTTCAATACCCATTCATGCTAAAAATTCTCAGCAAATACCAATACATGGCAAATTCCTCAATGCAATAAGGGCCATTTATGCAAAGCCAACTGCCCATATCACCCTGAATGAAGACAGACTGAAACAACTCCCCTTGAGAATGGGAACTAGACAAGGATGCCCTCTCTCACCTCTCCTGTTCAACATTGTACTAGAATTTCTAGCTGGAGCAATTAGACAAGACCAAGAAATAAAAGGCATCTCTGTCTGGAAAGAAGAAGTAAAAATCTCCCTCTTTGCAGATGATATAATTGCATATGCAGAAAATCCTAAAGAATCCATAAATAAACTACTCAGACTGATAAAAGAGTTCAGCAAAGTCTCAGGATACAAGATAAACATAAGTAAATCCAGTAGGATTCCTTTATACCAACAATGAGATTATTAAAGAAGAAATCACCAAAACAATACCACTTACTTTAGCCCCCAAAAGACAAAATACCTAGGAATAAATCTAACTAGAGAAATAACAGACCTTTACAAAGAGAACTACAAGAGTTCTAAGAAAGACTTACATAAATGGAGAAACCTACCCTGTTCATAGGTAGGAAGACTTAACCTTGTGAAAATGTCTATTTTACCCAAAGCAATCCACTTATATAATGCAATCCCAATGCAAATTTCAGTGACATTTTTCAATGAGATGGAGGAACAAATTGGCAACTTTGGAAAGGGAAAAAGTCCGGGATAAGTAAAGCACTATTGAAGAAGAATTACACACTGGGAGGCCTCTCACTACCTGGCTTTAGAACCTATTACACTGCCACAGTTGTCAAAACAGCTTGGTAGTGGTACAAAAAGAAACATATAGACCAATGGAAGAGAGTTGAGACTCCAGAGATGCCACTATTTTCCTATGAACAGTTGATATTCAACAAAGGCCCTAAGACTTTAAACTGGGGTAAAAGCAATCTCTAACAAATGATGCTGACAAAACTGGATATCCATCTGCAATAAATTAAAATAAGACTCACATCTCACACCTTATACAAAAAACAACTCAAACTGGATAAAAGACCTGAATATCAAATCCCAAATGATAAAGCTCAGCCAAGGAAAGATAGGATCAACAATGGAAGTTTTAATACACAGTGTAAACAGACTTCAAAATCTGTCAAACTAAGCACAACAGAAGGGAAAATAGATAAATGGAAACTACTAAGAATCAGATGTTTTTACTCATCTGAAGACTTTATCAAAAGAATTAAAAGACCACTTACAGAATGGGAAAAAATATTTGGCAACTATATGTCAGACTGATGTCTAGTCTCCATAATCTATAAGGTACTACAAAATATCAATAAGAAAATGATAAATAATCCAATTAAGCGACAGGCAAAGGAGACGGACAGACACTTCTCTAAAGAGGATAGCCAGGCAGCCAAAACACACATGTGGCAATGCTCACGATCATTAGTTATTAAAGAAATTCAAACCAAAACTATGATGAGATATTATCTCATCCCAACAAGGTTGGCCATGATCCAAAAACACAAAGCAGCAAATGCTGGAGAAGCTGTGGAGAAGTTGGAGCTCTCCTACACTGTTGGTGGGATTGTTAAATGGTGCAACCTCTTTGGAAAGCAATCTAGGGCTTTCTTAAAAAGCTGGAAATAGATACACCATTTGACACAGTAATTCCACGGCTTGCAAGATATCCTAAAGAATCGAGGGTATTCACAGCAACAGATACATGCACACAAATGTTTATTGCAGCACAGTCCACAGTAGCAAAAAGTTAGAATCAACCCAGATGCCCAACAACAGGTGAATGGATAAATAAACTATGGTATGTATACTCAACGGAACACTATGCAATGATAAAGAACAATGATGATTTTAGGAAGCATCTCATAACTTGGTATCAGTTGGAAGACATTATGTTGAGTGACAGTAGTCAGTGGGAAAAGGATAAATATTGTATGAGACCCCTACGATAAGAACTTAAAAACAGACTCATGTAGAGAAGAAAAGACTCTTTGATGATGGCAAGGGTGGGGACGGAGAGAGAGGGAGGATTGGTTATAGATTAGACAGTTGATAGGAATGAGTTGGGGTGAAATCAGTGACAGCGCACATTAGAAGTAAGATCAATTTAACTGAACTTCAACGTAACATGATTACTCCTCCAATCTTACCTCAATACTGCAGGGACAGAGTAGCTGGGGCATGGGTCCACAGACCATGCAGGGGACATCGAAGCCATTGGCATAACCAGCACATTGCTAAGAGAGTCTTCTGCATCCCATATTGGTCAGTGGCATCTGGGGTCTCAAAAGCTAGCAAACTACCTCTGAGGCACACCAAATGGTCCCAGTTCAGCAGGAACAGATAATCACCAAGTACCAAAATGACATGGGAGAAAGAGAACCCAGAAGATAGAGAGCCCCAGCTGAGTGGGTGACTGCATTGACATGTGACCGGAAGAATCAGATGGTGCCTGGCCACAACCAGTGATAGCCATGATGGGGTTCACAAAGTTGAGTCTCACTGGCAACACAAGACTCAAAGAGTACACCCTGAGAACTCCACTAAAAGACCACAATTGATGGTCCAGAGGCTTTGGGGTTCCCCTAGGAGCAAGCATGGCTGTGGTTCTGATGCTGCCCTGTCCATAAATCATTAGTGAGGTCAACTCTTCAGACAGGGATGGATTTGACTGAGCAATGTAGAGTGACTTTATCATGTGTGCACCTTATGGTTCTGTGCATCTACAGAATTTTGTCCTGCTGGCCTCTTACTGGAGGTGTGGAAGAGGATGGAGAGGAGGGGACAGGAGATTGTTAGCAGGATATCACATGTATAGAATGGATAGGAGGAGTGTACTGTCACTGCACAGGGAGAGCAGTGGGAGCTGCACATAGGCAGGGATGCAAATTTACATTGGATTGTACACTTTCATTTAATCATAGTAAATTAAAAAAATTATAGGAACAAAATATCTTATGGAAAAGTAAGTTTTTCCATATTATTTACGATTTTTAATCAAGGCAACTTTGAGTCTTAATTCTTTCACAGAAATTTTCTTCTATACAAAGAGAGAAATATCAACAAAGGGAGAAAGAAAGATGATGGATGATTTTAGGCACGTGGCTTCCTTTCCAACCTGACATGGCACTGTGAGATGCAAGCAGGGAAGAGAGTTTCTTGTCCAAGAAATTTTTTGTACTTCTGGTTTAGAGGTCAAAAAGAAAAAAAAAAAATCATTTTTAACTCCAGGTGAAATTACAGACAATCTTGAGGTTCTTTGAACTAAAAACTTACAAAGCTGGATAAGCAACTTTGCCATAACTTTTCCAATTTCATGAAGTAGAAACAATCCCAGTATTATAGCTAATCTAATCAGCAAACACAGATAGAAGGTATCAGTATATCATGTGGTCATTAGAAATGAGGGAATGTTTTAGCATTTCAACTCAACTCTTGAGTTTATTTAAACCTTCAGCTTAATGGAAATATTTTCTCTTCATAAGCATTTATTTTTAATTTTATTATGTTAAGATTCTAACTTGTCCAGATTTATTCACTTATGCACTCATTCACTGTTTCAGTCAACAAGTGTAAACGAAAGATCTATGCATTCGTGGAGCTTACTTTCTAGTGAAATAGTTCTTATAAAAACAGTAAAAATAATAATAGTAAAAGAATACTAAGATGTTAGAGAGTAGAGAGAGTTATGCGGAGGCAATGGTGGCACAGTGTTAGAATCCCTGCCTTCCATGCGGGAGACCCTGGTTCTATTTCTGGCCCATGTACCTCATGCACAGCCACCTCTCATCTGTCAGTGGAGGTTTGCGTGTTGTACCATGTGTAATGGGTTACAGTGGAGCTTCCAGGCTAGGAGAGACTAGAAAGAAAGGCCAGGTGACCTAATTCTGCAAACTAGCCCATAAACCCTTATTCATTACAATGATTTGACCTGCAACCTATCATAGCGATTGTCATGAACTGGGCACTTCTTCAATGGCAACTAATAACAACAACATGGATTTAAATCAGGTAATGTGATAAACAGTAATTAGCTAGTTAAGAACAGGCTTTTATTTGAATTAAGATGCAAATGGCAAGGAAGCAACTATGCAAAGACCAGGGGAATACCATCCCAGGCAACAGAAACAGCACAGCGAACAATGAGCAATACAATCAGTATCATCTGAACAGGAAATGACCAGTATCCCAGGAGATGATATGCAGAGACAGCATAAGAGAGTATTCAAACTCAACAGCTAAGTTGCTGGCATTTAAATCCCAGTTCTACCACGATGACTCAGGATACAAGAGCAAGTTCCCTAACTCCTGTGATGGTTCTGCAACATTTGGCTTCCTTCTTGTTGTACCAAATTTGGGGCACTTGTGCCAGATATATGACTGATGAGGTCAACATGCATTCCCAGGAAACAAAAGGTCAGGATGTAAATCATTTGGGAAGAATGTGGTAAGATGTGAATTATTCGTTCCCAGAAAAAAAAAAAGTGTTCATGAATACAATCACTTTTAATCAGCTATAGTCACATGTAACTAAACCAGCAAGCGTTTTCACTGAGGTGATAACTTCCTCCTTCTTAGTCAAGCAGCTTAAAGGACTTCAAGCTGAAGCCGATCTTATGGACAGGCGATCATTAACCCCTACCTACGTATGTAGGCTCCTCTCTCTGCTTAAATGGTGGAGGGCTTTATATTTTTATGTACCTGTCCAGCTTAAAGTGTATTATGCCTCAATAAAACTCCTTCTTTCGCTCCTAACGGAGTATAACATTTTCTTCTTTGACATTTCTGGTGTCAGAAGCAGGACTTCAAAGACGCATTGTCTTTCATGATTCCCAGGACATTCGGTGAACACACACACAGTACCCGGTGACTCATTTTGAGATCTCCACCTCTGTGAATTCACAGATTGTTTAAGGTGAAAAACTTTTTTTTTTAAAATTTTTTTATTTGTTGTGATTGAGTCAAAGTGTACAATCCAGTTTAAGTTCACATGCCCACCTATGTGCAGCTCCTACTGCTCTCCTTGCCTGGTAACAGCACACTCCTCTTTCTGTTCTATACAAGTCATATCCTCTTAACAATCCTTAAGGTGAAGAACTTGGATCACAGCTCTGTTCTCTTATTTTCACAGCTACTCAAGTTTTATGTGGATTTCTTTTACTTCTGGCAAGTACATGTTTGTTTTGCTGTAACTGTCATTATAATACAGGGAATCCCATGTCCAAAGGAGATTCCATCTTTTTCATCATATGAGATTTTCTTTCTGAAGGTTTAATTGGCCCTGGTCCCAGTCTTTGTACTACTCCTGCTCTTCCAGTTAAATAATAATAATAATAGGTGCTGGAAATTTGTTCAAGATTTGTGTACAATTAACAGTATTTTTACTACTGTATTTCCAGTAGTCCCTAATTCTAAATTATTACTTTCTAATAATTCTTCAGATGCAACACATTTTATGGTTGTGAATTTCTGTAGCACCTTTTTCTGTATTCCTGTACATTATGAAAGTCAGTGTTTGTTTGATCTTACCTGGGAAAATCAACAATTTACCTACTCTGTAAGACTACTGAGGATTTACTGTATCTCCCACCTATTTTCTCAGATTTTGCATGTGGAATGGAAGCTTTTATAGTTGACCAGTAAATCTATATGGCTGTAATATCTTGATGATTTGTTTGCTCAACTGCTCAGCAAGCCTACCTTGATGACAGTACAGCTTATTAAAATATCAGGCTACGGATGGAAATAAGATTTCCAAAGAAAAATTAATATTGACGCAGCCTTCAAATATTTGGGCCACCTAATTTTTACAGATGGCATCTCTACTGATTGTAAATGGAAAGAAGCCATCTTATCTTTCCTATAGCTGAAACAAAGAGAGGTGGGGCTCAGATGGTAGAGTAGTCAGATGCTTACTGTGATCCTTTTCACAACAAAGACCCCAAAACAAATGAATCTACATTACATTCTAGAGCCTGTTGAGAAATCAGACTGAGAGACAGGGAAAGGAGAGTAGGTGCAGAAGTATCTAGCATTGGCCAGCCTTGATCCAACAGGAACGGGGACTCCACAGGCAGATCAGCAGCGGTGAGTGTGGAGAGTGTAGCAAACGTGTACGGAAAGGGTCTACCTCAGCGGGAGACTCCGAACAGTGGAGAACCCAACTCAGTCCTCCAGAATCAGTGAAAAGTGACATTTGATCATGCTTCCATCTAACCTACCGTGCATGGATCTAGAGCATTTCTTCTTCAGGATAAACCTCTCTCCCTTTTCCCAGCACTTTGCCCTCCCTTCTCTGCACTTCCTCCAGGTCCAGGACTGACCCATTACTTGGGAGGAAGTAGGCCTCTTTATGTATACCCTGAGCCATTCTCCTAGACTTGGAGAGAGAATAATTTAACAAACTGGGAGAAAAAAAAATGTAATAATAATCTGTGAGCTCCCCTTAGCCAGGAACTCAAGGCAGAAACAGCTCCTTTGCCTACACTCAGGTATAAGGAGACACACCTTCCTCATGCTCATAGATGGCTGTCAGTCCCCTGTCTTTCTCAGCACATGCAGCCAGATACCTGTGCCTACCCTAATCACTCCTGCCCATCTGAGACTGTAGGGAAGAGTCTGTACCACACACTTGGTAACCAACTATCTGGGCACTTCAGCTGACTACTACAAAAAAAAGGAAACAGGCACCTGGGTTCATACGCTTAATAACAGCTCTAACCATCTGGTGACATGATGTTAGAGCCTCTAAAGTGCCCCAAATCACACTAGCTCACACAACCAGCCTATTTGGGCATTTCAAAACAAGAAGCTAGAACACAGTAACCAAACATGAAGAAACAGTGTACTGATGGCTTGGGGCCAACAGTCAACATCAAATCACTTAAAGAGGCAGGCCATGATGGCTTCAGAAAAAGATGAAAAGAAAACACATGAAGAAAAATTAGCACAGAAACTTAAGTGGAACAAAGAAACAGTCAACCGCATACAATAAACAGCATCAAAATGACAGCACTAAACTCATACCTATCATTAATTACTCTGAATGTAAATGGATTAAATGCACCAATAAAGAGACATAGAGTGGCAGAATAGATGAAACAAAGAAACAGCTATGACGCGTTTCTAGGACCCTGCAGCTTTTGTAGAACCTGGGTTCCCAATTTTTCTTTGTCAGCTCAACCATTATACAAATGTTTTAAAGCTTCTGAGCCAGATTTATTCCAAATTGAACTAGGAGTCTGAGTGACCACTGTTCAATCAAAATCAGCTTTAATGAACAAACACTCTGGATTTTCCTAACTGCCACTTAGATTTTCCTTTACTTGTATAATAAATTACCTGGAAATGCTTTAGGCATACTCACTTGAAAACATGGAGGATAACAAAGGGCTATAGCTTAATATAGCCTACCACTTGGTCCTGTAGTCAATGAATACCCTCCATCTCCTAGGGCTGCGGCTGTTACAGTCAGTCTAGTAGAAACTATACCAGATGTGGTTCTGGGAAATTTTTTAGGTGTTGATTTAGTGAGCTAGGGCTGCTCTAACAGAAACACTGCAGAGTGGATGGCTTTAACAAAGGAAGGTTTATTCTTACACAGTCTGGTAGGCTACAAGTCCAGATTCAGGATGTCTGCTCCAGGGGAAAGTTTTCCCCTTTGTCAGCTCTGGAGGAAAGTCCAGTATTGCATCAGTCTTTGTACAGGGAGCATCTTGGCGCAGGAATCTCAGGTCTGAAGGATGCGTTTTGCTCCCGGTGCTGCTTGCCTGATGGTGCAAGGTTCCCAGTTCTCAGCCTGTTTCCCTTTCCTTATATCTCTTGCAGGTTGAAAGGATTAAGGGTGGGGCAAGCCACACTCCAGGGAAGCTCTCTTTACAGTGGAGCAGGGAGGTGATCTTATAAAGGGATTTGCAGTCCCACCCGAATCCTTTAACATACAGCATGGGAAAACCACAAAATGGAGGACAGTCCCAAGATACTGGGAATCATGGCCCAGCCACACGGCTACACATATTTTGGGGGGACACAATTCAATCCATGACAGACGTCTATGTGCCCCATGCTGTGTCTGCCTTACTTAATTCTGTCTTTCATATCTAGAAGGTAGGCTCACCTTCTACGAAGTTGTCCTGGCTGCATCTAACATTAGACTACACTAGTGGCCTGTTTAAATCCAGTTACTCTTTTCCTGCAGCTAATGAGAACAACTATACTATACGCTATTGTCTAACAACTTTAACACCTTTGAAAGACTTAAAGGAGACCTCTGTTAGTCACCTAATGCTGCTGCCACAAAACAGCATGGGTTCACACGCCTAATAACAGCTCTAACCACTTGGTGATAGAAAATTATTCTCTCATAGTTTTGGAGCCTCCTACAAGTCTGAATTCAGGATGCCAGTTCCAAGGAAGTCTTTCTGTCTCGGTGTCAGCTTTGGGGAAACGTTCTTGTCATTAATCTTCCCTGGTTGAGCAGCTACTAGGTTCAAGGATCCTGGGTCCAAACAATGTCCTTTTCCCCTGGCTCTTGTTTCTTGGTATTATGTTTCCCATGTTTCTTTGCTCCCTTTCGTTTTTAATATGTCAGAAGAGAATGACTTAATACACAACATAATCTCACGACTTGAGTTCTACCTCATTAACATAACTTTCTCTAATCCCACTTTATTAACATGATAGCGTTAGTACCTGCAACACTTAAGAAAATCACAACAGATGACAAAATGATAGAAAGACCACACATTAGGAATCATGGCCTAGCCAAGCTGACATATATTTCTGGGGGACACAATTCAATCCATGACCTATTTAATTCTGATCTTGTCTGTGGATGGTTTCTATTTAAAATCTAATCCAATTAGCCCTCACTGTGAAGCTGGATACACTGTTACAAACTTCTGCCGAAGTCCTCGAAAATCAGGCTCTTCCTGAAGCCACTTCAGGTCAACAAACAAAATCAATTGCCTTCACTAGAGCTCGTAAAATCACCTCAGGGCAGTCTGTTAATATTTTTACAGATAGTAGGTCTTGCTTTGGAATTGTACATGATATTAGCATACTATGGAAACAAAGAGGAGTCTTAACCTGTTTTGGCAATGTCATTAAAAATGGAGCTTTAGTAGTGGATCGTCTAGATGGTCTATTACTCCCCTCTGAAACTGCTGGCATGAAATACAAGTTCACCAATCAAAAGGAGTACCCCAGCCTGAAGAAATTAGAGGAAATAGTCTTGCTGATATGGTAACCACTCAAGATGCCTCTCAAGTTATTTCTGTACTTATGATAATAAGTGGACTGCTCAAACTTGTCTATTGGGAACTCCAACCTTCCCGAGCTAACTTTAGAAAACCTTTAAAAACACCGCAGATTCGCCCAAATATGAAATTAAGTTATGGAGAAAGGGAGATTACCAAAATTCCACCACTCAACTGTGGACTGGGTCCAATAAGAAGACTGTATTACCCAATTTCCTGCATTTTCCTGTACTATGAGCCTTACATGAAGATTTCCACATGGAACAAGATAAAATTATGGAGATTTCAAATAAATATTGTTGAGGAAAATTTCTCAAGGCTGCTGAACATGTTGCCATTCACTGACTTACTTGCTTTCATTACAATCATGGAAAACATCTTGAAGTCTTACCTGGACAATATCCTTTATCTTCTGGGCCTATGTGTGAATGCCAGCGAGATTTTATTCAGCTTCTACTCTCAAATGGTTATAAATATGCATTAGTAATGATTTAGGAAACCCCGGTGGAGTAATGGGTTACATACTCTGTCTGCTAACCAAAACGTTGGCAGTTCAAATCCACCAGGCACTTCTTGGAAAGTCTATGGGGCAGTTCTCCTCTGACCTCTAGGGTTGCCATGAGTCAGACCCACCTCAATGGTAGTGAGTTTAGTAATGATTTATAAATTTTCACATTGAGTAGAAGCCTTCTCCTTCTACTGCAGACCTTGAAGCAAAGAAACATTTTGAAAGCAGCATGCCTATCTGTGGAGTACCAAAAATTCTTTGTAGTGACTGTGAAATTCATCTCACCAGATAAGTCAGCCAAGAACTGTGTTGAGTTTTTCCCACTTATTAAAGGTGACATTGTACAGATCATCCTTGAATTTCTGGTCCAGTAGACAGAACAAATAAAATAAGAAAGCCACAAATAGCAAAGCTTTGCGAAACTTTACATTTATCCTGGACTAAGGTCCTTCCTTTAGTTCTTTAAAATCTGAAGTGCGTGCCATTTGGGTATCCCAAATTTATCCTCTTTGAAATAATTATTGGGAGACCCATGGTGCTTCCTTATGTTACGTGTACCAACCCTAACACTGTTCAACTGCAGTTACTGAAGTATTGCTAATCTTTAATCCAGTATTCTAAAGAATATATTTTATAAGTCAGAGAAGCCTTTGACGAACAGAAACTAGACTCCCAAAGTCTGCCTAAGATTGCATCAGGAGAATACGTATATTGAAAGAGATGTCAAATGAAAGACTCATTAGACCTTCATTGTAAGGGACTATGATCAGTCTTCCTCACCAATCCATCTGCAGCCAAATTAGAGGGAATAAAATCTTGGATCCATTTGTCACAGTTAAAAAAGGTTATGACTCCTCTTTGAACTAGCCAACTCAGTGGAGAATTCAAAGTTACCTCTAAATATTGTCATGGCCAGAAGGAGATGAGACTGAGGCAGATGACTGACATATACTCTGTACTGGGCCTGAAAATGTATCTTTTTTTTTTAAATGCTTTTGTTTATTTGTATTCTATTTTATTATTTCTTTTCAGTATTTTATTGTGCCTTAACAGAAAATTTACAATCTAAATCAATTTGTAGAAAAAAAAATTTACAATATATTGCTGTGTAACTCTAGTTGCTCTCCCCACCCTAGGACAGCACATTCCTTCTTTCTACCCTGTACTTTCCAGGTCCATCCAACTTGCTTCTGCGTCCTTCCACCCCGTCATCTCACCTCTGGGCAGGAGTTTCCCAGTTAGTCTGCTGTATCTACTTAAGTCAAGAAGCATACTCTTTGCTACTATCATTTTAAGTCTTACAGTCCAGTCCAATCTTTGTCTGAAGAGTTGGCTTCAGGAATGCCAACCAAAATATCTTTAAAGTATTTTTTTTCTCGACGGCACTTGGCTTGGCTTGGCTGACTGTGCAGAGGGGTAATTTATTGTCAGAAGTTTACCAATTCCTTGCTGGCAATATGACATCTAGCCTTTTGTGTCCATGAGCCTCCACTAATTATTCTTCTAGGGAGCTGCTCTGTACCTGACTCAGAAAGCAAAACAATATTTAGGACTGTGTTTAATTATTCTCAAAAGTTTCCTTATTCTCAAGAATCAGGCTGATCTGGCTCCATTCAAATCGTGATTGGATCCCACTAATCTAGCACGCTCTCCAAGCAGATACCTCGGATAACTTAAGGGGGCCTCTAACATTTTCTCACTGAGTAGGTATTGATTCAATGATTTTCTCTTTGATGTTATCTTTGTTCATATAAAGGCATCAAAATGACTTTTGTCTGTTCATCTTGTATCCAGATACCTTGCTGAACTCTTCTAGTAATTTCACTAGTTTTTTTCTTTATGGATTTTTTTAGGGTTTTCTGTATATAATCTGTAAACAGAGATACTTTTACTTCTTCCTTACCAATTTCGATGCCCTTTATTTCTTTATCTTGCCTGAGTGCTCTGCCTTGAACCTCCAGCAAAATATTGAATAAAAGTGGTGGCAATGGGCATCCCTGTCTGGGTGGTATTCTCAAGGGGATTGCTTTCAGATTCCCTCCATTTAGGGTGATGTTGGCTGTTGCCTTTCTATAAATGCCCTTTATTATGTTGAAGAATTTCCCTCCTATTCCTATTTTGCTAAGAGTTTCTAACATGAATGGGTATGAGACTTCGCTAAATACTTTTACTGCATCAATTGATAAAATCAAGTGTTTCTTGTCTTTTGTTTTATTTATGTGGTTGATTACATTGATTGCTTTCCTAATGTTGAATCATCCCTGGAATCACGGTCATCTAGGGCTGCTATAACAGAAATACCACTGGTAGATGGCTTTCACAAACAGAAATTTATTTTCTCACAGAAAAGCAGGCTAAGAATCCAAATTCAGGGCATCAGCTCTAAAGGAAGTCTTTCTCTGTTTGCTCTGGAGGAAGGTCCTTGTCATCAATCTTTCCCTGGACTGGGAGCTTGTGAGCCACAGGGGCCCTGGGTTCTTCCCAAAGGACACTCTCTGCTCTCCTCCTGGCACTGCTCCTTGGTGGTCTCCAACTCTCTACTGGCTTCCCTTTCCTTTATATTTCAAGAGATTCCCTCAAGGCACAATACAATCTTACATATTGAATCTTGCCCCACTAACACAACTTCTGTCCATCCTCCCTCATACATCACAGAAGCAGAGTTTATAGCATACAAAAACAGCATATAATACCAGGAGTCACTGCCTAGCCAAATGATTACACATGTATTTGGGGGTACACAAGTCAATCCTTGACACAAGGTATGAATCCCATTTGGTCATGATGGATTATTTTTCAGATATGTTGTTGAATTCTATTTGCTAAAATTTTGTTGAGGATTTTTCCATCTAAGTTCGTGAGAGATATTGGTCCATAATTTTCCGTTTTTGTGCTGTGTTTACCTGGTTGTGACAGCAGGGTTCTGCTGGCTTCATAGAATGAATTTGGCAGTATTCCATCCTTTTCTATGCTCTGAAATACCTTTAGTAATAGAGGTGTTAACTAAAAGTTTGGTAGAATTCTCCAGTGAAACCATCTGAGACAGGATTCTTTGTGTGTGTGTGTGTGTGTGTGTGTGTGTGTGTTATGATTAAGTGAAAGTATAAAATCCAAGTCAATTTTGCATACCCATCTATCTAAAATTCTATCTGCTCTCCCTACCCTGTGGCAGCACACTCCTCCTTTTCACTTTCTACTACCAGCATCCTTCCAACAAACACCTGTCTCTCCTCTCCACCCTCTCCTCTCCCTCCAGTAAGAAACCAGTAGGACAGCCTTCTATAAATGCATAAAACCATGAAGTACACATACCACGTGCTCAGTCTGTGTCCCTGAGTCTAGTCTATTCTTCATCTGAAGTGTTGACTTCAGTACTGGTTTCAGGTCTGGGGCAGCAGCAAGTCTAGGGGCCATGTTCCCAGGGGACCCTGTGAGTTACTGGACCATCAATTCTTGCCTTTTAGTAGAACTTTCGATCTGCACACTTCTTCTTCTCATGTTACGTCAGGGACTCTATATTGTGTCCTGTATCAAGTCTGTCCTTGGTAGTACCAGACAACATTTGGTTCTTCTTCTCATGCTGATGTAGTCTCCCAATCCTATGGGTCCTTCTGTCTCCTGGGCTCATTTTTTTCTCTTGTCTTTGAGGTTCTCTGTTGTCTGTCAGTTCCAGGTGGGTTGGGACCAATTGATGTTCCTCAGATGGCAGCTTGCTGGCTTTCAAAACCCCAGATGCCACTCACCAATATGGGGCACAGAAGGCTCTCTTAGCAAAAGGCTAGTTGTGCTAATTGACCTCAATGCCCCCTGGAAACATGGTTCCAAGACCCCTGTCCCTGCTACTCTATGTTTTGAAACATTGGGTTGAACTTAGAGAACATTTTAGTTTATGGTGTAGTCCTTTTCTGCTGACCTGACTTCTACTGAATGCTGTGACACCCTTCACCCAACTGAATTCCTACTGTCTAATTTGTGACCAGACCTCTCCCTCCCTATCCTTGTAGCCATCAAAGGGTCTTTTCTTCTGTGCATAAATACTTTCTCAAGTCCTTATAATAGAGGTCTCATAAAATACTTGCCCTTTTGCAGCTGATTTCACTCAGTACAACAGCTTTTAGTTGAAACCAGGTTAGGAGATACTTCCTAAAATCATCATTGTTCTTGATCATTGCATAGTAGTGTTTCACTGTGTATATATAACACAGTTTACTTATCCATTCATCTGTTGATGGGTGTCTAGGTTGATTCCATCCTTTTGCTATTGTGGACTGTGCTGCAGTAAACATTCATATGTATGTATCTGTTTGTGTGACAGCCCTTATTTCTGTAGGATACATTCCAAGCAGTGGGATTGCTGGATCATGTGGTATTTCCATTTCTACCTTTTTAAGAAAGTGCCAAACTGTTTTCCAAAGAGGCTGTGCCATCTTGCACTCTCACCAGCAGTGCAGGAGAGTTCTAATCCCTGCATAGCTGCTCCAGCATTTGCTGTTTTGTGTTTTTTGTATTATTGTCATCCTCACTGAATTACTGTCAACTATAATGCGATACCATCTCATCGTAGTTTTGATTTGGATTTCTCTGATAGCTAATGATTGTGATCATTGTTCATGTGTCTTTTGGCTGCCTGAATGTCTTCTTTGGTGAAGTGTCTGTCCATGCCTTTTTCCCATTGAGTTGTCTTTTTCTTGTTGATATTTTACAGTACCTTATAGATTATGGAAATTAGACATCAATCCACTTCATAGCTGCCAAATATTTTTTCCCATTCTGTAGTTAGTCTTTTAATTGTTTTGATAAAGTCTTTGGATGAGAGTAAATGTTTGATTTTTAGTATTTTCCATTTATTTATTTTTTTCTTCTGTTGTTTGTGTGTTGTTGTAAGATTCTGTAGTCTAAGCTGTGTATTAGAACTTCCATTGTTGTCCCTATTTTTTCTTCCATAATGTTTATCATTTTAATAACAACCTCAGTACTGTCTAGTCGAATCTGACTCATGGTTTAGGTTTGATGTTAAAGTCTTTGATCCATTTTGAGTTAGTTTTTGTGTGAGGTGTGCACATGGCTCTTATTTCAGTTGTTTGCAGATGGATATCTAATTTCACCAACACCATTTGTTAGAAAGACTGCTTTTACCCAAGCTTACAACATTTGAAACTTTGTCAAATATTAACTGTTCATAGTGGGATGGTGATATTTCTGTATTCTCTATTCTGTTCCATTGGTCTATATATCTGTTTTTGCATCAGTATCAGGCTGTTTTGACTACCATGGCAGTGTCCTAAGTTTGGGTTCTAAGTTTGGGTAGTGTGAGGCTTCCTACTAAGTTCCTCTTATTTAGTAGCATCTTACTTATTTGGGGTTTCTTCCCTTTCCAAAGAAAGTTGTGATTTGTTTCTCAATCTCATTAAAAAAAAGCATTGGGATTTGTATTGGGATTGCATTGTATATGTAGATTGCTTTGGGTAGAATAGACATTTTCACAATGTTAAGTCTTCCTACCCATGAGCAAAGCCCATTTCTCCACTTATGTAAGTCTCTTTTAGTTTCTTGCAGTAGGGTCTCATGATTGTCTCTGTATAGGTCTCTTACATGTCTGGTTAGATTTATTCCTAGGTATTTTATCTTCTTGGAGGCTATTGTAAATGGTATTGTTTTCATGATTTCCTCTGGTGATCTCTTTGGTGGTGTAAAGGCATCCTACTGATTTATTTATTTGTATTTTATATTGTCATACATTGCTGAATTCTTCTATTAGTTCCAGTAGTTTATTTATGGATTATTTATGGTTCTCTGTGTATATGATCATATCATCTGCAAATAGGGATACTTCTTTGCCAGTGTGGATTCCCTTTATTTCTTTGTCTTGTCTGATTGCTCTGAGGACCAGGAGTTTTTTTTGTTGGGACTTTTAAAATTATTTTTTCAATCTTTTCTTTATGGGTTTATTTATTTGTTCTACCTCTATGTTAGTTTAAGTAGGTAGGTCAGGGATCAGAGTTCCAGCTCAAAAGCTGTAAATGTTGGCAAACCCCAAGATGGAGGGTGACACTGCAAGGTTTCTGCTGATTCATGGAGCTGCAGGGGCTGGCAAACCCAGCATTGTCATGTCAGGGAGCAAGACTCTTACTTGCAGGCTGCTAGTTCAAGTCCCAAGAACCAGATATAAAAAACTAAGAGAACTGGAGCTGCTGGTAATGTGAGCAGACAGGAAGTAGGTAGTGGATGGTGGAGAGATGAGGGTTGGGTGAAGAGCCACCATAGGCCCCACCTGTGCCACTTTATACAGCTCCCAAAACATGGAGAATCATAGTCCAGCCAAGTTGACACACAGTCTTAACCACTGCAATAGCCCCAAAAAAGATAAAATATCTAGGAATAAATCAGTCGTCCCTCTGCTAATATTTTCATAGATTAGGCAAGTGTTTATGATCATCACTGTGAAAGATTTAATTGTTAGATATGTGGTGTTTCCCAACCTCAGTCTGGCCTTCCTTTGTGCATCTCTCCACTGCAGTGATGTGATTAGGTTGTTCTTAATTTATGGATACAAGAATAATAGATAAATTCTAGATAAAAATAGGTAAATAGAAAAATGGTTCATTACTAGAGGAAATCACTATTACTAGATTTTATTTTAATAAATGGCTTCTTTTTGGATTGGCTAGTAATCCAGGTCATCACTTAACCCTCTGTCTTAACACAACCCTTACTTTACTAAATAAAGTTAGCAAAGATGAGCTGGCTAAAAATTTGTTCAAATCCACACAGTACTCTTTGTATTGTAGGTTCATATCAACAACTGTGGGGTGAATTCTTCTGGTTAACTACTCAAACAGAGAGACTAGCCCAGGTTGTTTCTTTTTGATGGGAACATTCAAACCACATGCATAAGAAAAAAAACAAAGCTATTGCCAGACCCATGGAATGGCTTCTGATGTCTGAATGTGGATCAGAGATAGCCTTACTAGCTACTGACTGGTTCACTACTGGCATGACACTCATCTATCTATTGGGTAGTCTCTCCTGGCATCTTGTGGCTATGTGAAACCTACCTTTGACCCTGGTTTTTACTGTACTAGATTGGAAGATGCACTCAGGGCCTGAGATGGACTCAAGGATGTATTTTAACTGAACTCCCTTTATCTGCCAAAGTATCTCTATTAAGAGCTCAGTGGTCTTGATGAGGGTTTCACTGCCTTGATCATTTAGTGGAAGTATTTGTACCTTAGGTAGGACTTGAAGATGTTATGGAACATGTAGTAATACTAACCAAATATACACAAATTTCCCTATGTGACAGTGTTCTTATGTTTTCAGAGGTCAGTACTGAAATGACAGTGATGAAAAATGTAATAATCTAAAATAGAATGCCCCTTTACCTTTTCACTACTGCCAAAGAAGGTATCTGTGCCATAATAAAATCTGATTGCTGTGTCTACATTACTGACAATAGTGCTGCTATTATATTTTATCTGTGTTAATCATATGCAACCTGTAGTATCTCACCTTAATGATCCTGTTTCTTTCTTGACTGAAATCATCATCGGTTTTCCACTTGGAGTGTAGATGGAAAAAATGTTGCTTCACTTTGGAATCTTCTTTCTCTTGTTTCTATTATACACACACCTCACTTATTGATCTGGTGTTTTAGTCAGCTAGTGCTGCTCTAAAGATATACAACAGAGGGGATGGCTTTAACAAAGGATAGTTTATTCTTACACACAGTCTGTTTGTTTACAAGTCCAAATTCAGGATGTCCACTCCAGGTGAAGGCTTTCCCCCTTGTCAGCTCTGTAGGAAAGTCCTTGTGTTGCATCAGTCTTTGTCCAGGGAGCATCTTAGTGCAGGAACCTCAGGTCTGCAGGATGCACTCTTCTTCTGGAGCTGCTTGCTTTTTGGTATGAGGTTCCCAATTCTCTGCTTGCTTCCCTTCCTTTTATCTCTTGTAGGATGAAAGGGTAAAGGGTGGTGCAAGCCATACTCCAGGGAAACTCCCTTTACAGTGGAGCACAGAGGTGATCCTATGAAGGGATTTACAGTCCCACCCTAATCTTTTAACATACAGCATAGGAAAATCACAAAATGGAGGACAATCACAAAATACTGGGAATCATGGCCTGGGCACATGGTTACACGTATTTTTGAGGGGACATGATTCAATCCATGATACCTGGTTAAGTTCCAAAGACTAGGTCTTTATATGAAAATAGGCATTATGCAAAAATGGAGGATGCTCACATCAGATCACAAAATGGAGGATGACCACATCATTGCATAATTGCCAAATGACATCATTATATAACTGCTTAGCCACTCAGAATCATGTACCAGTCAAACTGATCCACAATCCCAACCATCACAGCCAGCATTGCTCTCGTTTTGGACTTCAGTATCTGGTACTGCCAGACCCGTATATCATCAACATGCAGAATAGTAATTTTTTCACTATTGCCATAAATGCAAACCATCAGATAATAAGACAGTCCCTAAGTGAAGAACAGATGTGTTATAATTACAAAGTAATGTTTTCCTTTAATTCAATATATTTTATTTATGAAATGTTGTACTTCAAAACTAGTTGACTCCACATAAACTCAAGCAGATCTCACAGGTTTTCACCATTGATTGCATTATTTAATGTCTTCCCTTTTATTTCCATGTGTCTGTTTCATCTTGATCTCTATACTTCTGAGAAATGTTCTCAAATGTTGCTTTATCTGTTAAGATGATCCTGATATTACCTACTCACCCTCAAGTTGGGGCTTATTAGCTCTGTGAGATGAAGGAAATAATTTTTACTAACAAAGATTACTCAAGAAAACAACTCTTTGCAGAAGAAAGTCTGTTCCATTGTGTGTGATCAGTTCCCCTGGTGGAGGCTTGATCAAAAAGGGAAAATGTAAATGGAAAAAATTTTAAATTGGAGACAATTGTGTAGGAAACAAAAGGACAGGATGTAAACCATTCGGGGAGAATGTGTCAAGATACAATTTGTTCCACCCCCCAAAAAAGGAAAAAAAAAAATGTGTTCACGACTACAGTCAAGTATAACCAAACCAGCCGGTGCCATCCATCTAGTGGGCAACTAACCCTTCCTAACCAAGTTGCTGAGTTGTCACATTTCAAAGGACTTCAAGCTGAAGCTACTTTTTCTACAGTCATTAGCCTCTACCTTTCTTTTGTTCTCTATTTGTATAGACCCTTTTCTCCACTTGAATAGTGGAATACTTGATAGTTTTACATAGCGCTGCTCAGCTCAAGCTGTATTATTCCTCAATAAAACTTCTTTCTTTCACTTCTAACAGAGTATGAGATTTTCTTCTTTAACAATATTAAAGCATGGTTAATAGTAGTTCTCAGCTCAAAAGGTGTTGCAAGATTCAAAGGAGTTGACGTATGTTAAAACTGCCTGATCCACAGTTAGTGCTGTGTAAAAGATGTTGTTGTTAGATGTCATTGAGCTGATTTTTTACTCATAGTGGCCCTACATGACAGAGAACTGCCCCCTGTGGTTGTCTAGGCTGTAATCTTTATCAAAGCAGTCCACCAGGTTTTCCTCTTGTGGGGTCACTGGGTTGGTTTTGAACCACTAACCTTTTAGTTAGTAGCTGATCACTTAATCGTTGACCACCAAGGCTCTTTATATAAGGCACAGTCATTATTATTAGCTAAATGTGTTCAATATAAAGGAGAATGTAAGGAAAGAATTAGCATAGAGACCGATGGTAACAGGAATATAGTAATATTCTGCGTCTCTCCAGAGTTTTCATTCACATTGCAGTCTACATTCTGGGCACATGAGAGCTATCTAGTTCACAGACTGCCTGAACATTCATGGTGACTCTGGGTACAATCTCCCATCAAGGCTATTTCTGTCTCTGACACTGCCCTGATGTATTTAGTCTAAGCTCTTATTGTAAGGATCAGAATTGGCCTGGCTATTTCAGCAAAAGGAAATTTATTTAAAGGATATTTACTTAAAGTTTATTTAATGGAGATGGGCTTGAAAAGTCCCCAGGTGGCACAAATGGTTAAGCACTGGACCACTAACTAAAAAGCTGGAGGTTCGCACCCGTCAGTGGTGCCTTGGAAGACAGGCCTGGTGATCTGCTTCTGAAAGGTTACAGCCTTGAGCACCTTGTAGAGCAGGTCTACTCTGCACACATGGAGTTGCTGTGAGTCAAAATTGACTCCACAGTAACTTACAGCAACAGATGAGCTTGAGAACTAGGCTGAAAGCCAAACTTCCAGGAAAAATATGCTGCAGCATTGGCCTGATGAAAAAACTATGCTGCTGACGTCCCAAATACTAAGTGCTACCATTTACACATGGGGTAGCTGCTGCTACTGCCAGCAGCACAAATACCACTTGTGCATGCCTCGAGAGACCCAGAAAATTCGCTTTGTCAGAGTACTTATCCACTAGGTCACAGGTAGGCAAGGTAGACTCCAGCAGTCAGATTCATCTAACTTTGCGATGTGAGTTAGCAATTTCAAACAGGAAGCTCCCTGCAGAATTTATGCTTGCTGGAGAGAGCAGCAGTGGAGGCTTACATCTGGGGGGTGGTGCACGCTGTCCTCACATAGGAGCCTGCGTGGCACAAGTGGTTTGCAATTGGCAAACCCACCCAGTAGCTCGGCAGAAGAAGAGCCTGGCAAACTGTTTCTGCAAAGATTATAGCCAAGAAAACTTTACATTGGGGCAATTCTACTCTATAACACGTGGGGTTGCCAAGAGTTGTGAGCTAACTCAACAGTGGCTAACGATAGTTGTTTCAGTGGTGAAATAAGTTTGTGCTGGGCTGCTAACCAGGAGGTTAGAGATTCAAATGCACTCAAGGGTACCAAGAAAGAAAGGCCTAGTAACCAGTTCCCAGTAAGATCACAGCCCAGAAAACCCTATGAAACACTTCTGCTCTGGAATACATGGAGTCACCATAGACCAGAATAGACTTTGGAAACTACCACACATATCTTAGGGTAGAAGGATTCATAAGTTGGGAGGTTTTACAAAATAGCAAAGTTGAAAAATGCAAGACAGTCAGAATCTTGACAAATATTCAATATAGTCTGCTCCTTAGCCTCCCAACATCAATCTGTACTCATCTTCCAGACTTAACAGCCGTAACAGCTCTTAGAAAAAAGTCAAAATGTTGCCACCATTATCTTGGGTGAAAATACTTGACACTATCAAGATATCAGTGATTGCTAACTAAATCTATAAACTGAAGGAGACAAGAGCTTGGGTTCAGTGGTGGGCAGGTTTTGTTTGAGATGATAGATGGACACTCAAATCTGGAGTTCAGGAGACAAGGATAATCTGGACATTAGGAAGGAGAAGTCATTTGTATATCAGGTTTAGTGTTGGATAAGACTGTCAGGATGAAACTCCGAGAGACAGACACTTAAGGGGGTGATAAAAGAAAAACTACCACTTATCTGTCAGTTTGTCGTGCTGAAGAATATTGAATAAACCATGGACTGCCAGAAGAACAAATAAACCTGTTTTGAAGAAGTGTATAAACAGAATGCTCCTTAGAAGCCAGGATGGTGAAACTTCATCTCTTGTGCTTTGGACGTGTTATCAGGATGGACCAGTTCCCGAAGAAGGACAGCATCATAAGGTAGAGGGTGAACAAAAAAAAGGAAGACCCTGAATGAAATGGATTAACATGGTAGCTACAACAACAGGCTCTGAGATACCGCAGATTGGGAGGATGGCACAGGACTGGACAGTGTTTCCTTGTCTTTGGTCATAGACTCACACGAGTTGGAATTGACTCAGTAGCACCTAACAACAACAAAAGAGAAACAGCCAACAACAGACACTGCGTAGGCGTTGTCAAAGAACTGGGAGATGAACCAGCAGAAAAGTAGATGTCAATGGAGAAGTTTCTGGAAAGGCAGAGGAGTGCAATGATTGAGAAAGAAGGGTCTCTAGTTTGGCAGGTGGGTGCCCGGTGACATTCCAGAGCACAGTTTAAACGGAATAATGAGAACAGAAGCCAAATTCAGTGAACTGAGATGTACATGAGTGGGAGGCCCTGAAGGGCAGACAGCAAGTTGTAACAACTCTGCTGGGAAGTTCTTCCCTGGGGGAAGGCAGGGATGGGCAGGGGTACTTAAATAACATGCTGGCTGCTGCAGTGCTCCCGAGCACACACTGGAGTGAGCAGCTGTATTTGAACATTAACCATCTGTGTATTCAGTTAAAGGAGATACTGATTTTCCATTTACCTTTTCCTGCAAAAACTCCATTGTGGTTTTCCAAGTATGGATTCTATAAAAAACCAAAAAGCCACTGCCATTGAGTCGATTCTAACTCATAGCAACCCTATGGACATACTAGGAACTGCCCATAGAGTTTCCAAGAAGTACCTGGCAGATTTGAAATGCTGTCCTTTTGGTTAGCAGCCTTAGCTCTTAACTACTCTGCTGCCAAGGTTTCCTAGATAGTTTCAACTCAGATCAGTCCCGGAGACTAATGTGTACTCAGATGGAGACAACAGTTTCAGCAAAGATTTTGGGGGGTGTTGTTGAAAAAATGAATTTGCACTGATTAATCCTAGATGCTTTTGTTTTGCTTTTTCAAAGTTGGTTGCAAGCCATCTCCTATAATTCTAAGAAATCATTTACACTCTGATAGAGAGCAACCTTTTTCCCTCATATACTTAGTGTGTTCAAATTTGTAGTTACTCTATTCATTCTTAATATGCTTGATTGCACATGTGCTTTTCTGTTAAAAGTAAGAACAGGGCATGTGAGTGAGATTATTAATTTAGTAAACACATGTCACATGTTTAACTATGTCAATGAAACTAGCAATAACTTGCTATGACCAGCTGCATATCTCATTTCTTTAAGGCCTCCAGCTCCTAGAGCCACCAGCAACAGCTGTTATAAATCCCTGACACAAAAATTCCTGACAGTCTTGGCAGTGTAAAACTTCTGCCAACAGAAAAATGGCTTACTGACTTCCAGAAAGATACCAACTGAGTAAACAGGCCAAGAAACTCCTCCTCACGAAATGCTGCTTCATACAGAATAATGAGCATATTTAAGAACAAAAGTATCAGCAAATAGTATTCACTCTGACTAACAGCAGTCCAGAGACAGTAAGAACCATCTGGTCACAAGGACTGTGGGACCAAATTTCAAATCTCTCAGTTCCTGTTTTCTATGGTTCCATCTCAGAGAAGCACCTGAGTATACAGGGCAAGGGACTTAATTTCTCCACCAAATCCTCGGTCAGGTAGCCACAGCGGAACTGTGGTAGCTTCAGGTTGCATGATGCTGAAAACTATGTTAAAGCTATTTTTAAGTACCAGCAGGATCATTCACGGTGGCTGGCACTTAGCAGAGCTTCCAGACTAAAACACACTAAAGACGAAAGGCCTGGTGATCTACTTCTGAAAATCAGCTGATGAAAACCCTATGGATCACAATAGAAAATTTTTGAATACACTACTGGAAGACGAGCCCCCAGGTTGGTAGACAGTAATGAACTTGCCCTTGTTAGCGATCATGGAGATGGTGCAGGACGGGGCAGCTTTTTATCTTGTTGTTCATGGAATTACCATAAATTGCAGCTGACATGAAAACAACAGTAACACTTAATTTCGATGACTTTGCTTCTTTATTTGTAAATTATGTGTAATCAGACCAAGGTCACCGAGCTGTTAGCTGGCCATCAAGCCAGTTCTAACGCACAGTGACCCTGTGCACCAGAGAATGGAACACCACTCCCCTCTGCACCTCGTTCTGGTCACTGCTGCAGGTGGGTCCGTGGCTGCAGCCACTGTGTCAGTCGGCCTCGCTGGCGGTCTTCCTTTTTCGCTAGCCCTCTACCATGCAAAAGTTCTCCCAGGCGTGGTCCCTTCTCATAACGTGTCCAAGTCATGTGAGATGAAGTTTTACCATCTTGCTTCTAAAGGAGCATTTGGTCTGTACTTCTTCCAGGATAGATTTGTTCATTCTTCTGGCAGTCCATGGTATCCTTGATAGTCTTTGCCAATGTCATAATTCAAATGGATCAAGTTTTCTTTGGTTTCCTTATTTACTGTCCAGCTTTTGTGTGCAAATGAGGAGACTGAAAATACCATGGCTTGGGTCAGGCACATCTTGGTCTTCAAAGTGACTTCTTTGCTTATTAACACTTGTTTTGTCATTGCTGTTGTCCCATTCGTCTATTTTTTATAAAACTTTATTATGTTTTAGGTGAAAGTTTACAGCTCAAGTTAGTTTCTCGTTCACAAATGTATACCCATGTTTTGTGACATTGGTTGCAGTCCCCACAAAGTGTAAGCACTCTGTGCCTTTGCATCCAGGGTTCCCTGTGTCCGGCCACCCAAATCCTGTCCCCTCCAGCCTTCTTTTCTTACTTTTGGGCAGCAGTTGCCCACTTAGTCTTCTGTGTGCTTGGTCAAACAAAGAGCATGTACCTCACATTTTAATTTCATATTTATTACAGTTCTACCATCCATGAATTTATTTACATAGACTGTCTGAACCTACATTATAAAAAGGTTTGGGTTTAATATTTATTAGAGACCTCATGGGGCAGTGGTTGAGAACTCAGTTGCTAACCAAAAGGAGCCAAAGCCAAGAGCCGTCGAGTCGGATCCAAAAGGAAGGCAGTTCAAATCTACCAGCCACTCCTTGGAAACCCTGTAGGGTCGCTATACTGTCCTAGATGGTCACTATGAGTCAGAATTTCTCAGCTACATCAGGTTTCAGAAGTAATTCTTTACATCTTTTTTTTTTCCATTGAGGCACCATTTTTTTTCTTTTAATATGCTCATATTTATTTTTTAAAATATGGAAACATACTGTATAAATCATTTCATAACCTTTTAAAACTTTGACATGAATTTATTTCTTTGCCAATAAATATTAATCTATAGTAATAGTGCTTTAAACCAGAGAGCCATATATTTAATAAGCTACCGCCTATTACTATGCATTTCAACTCTTTCTGCTTTTCTCAGTTGTAAACATGACTCTGGTGAACACCTGTGTAGCCAAATCTTTGTTCACGTACTTATTTACTTGTTGATATTACTGTCCTAGAAATAAAAAATTGGGCTCAAAGGGGATGAAAATTTGTAAAGTTCTGGATAATGTTTTGTTAAACTCTCACCCGACAGGTTGTTGTTGTTCTGAGGTCCCACTGAGTCAGTTCCAATCCACAGAGAGGCCCCGCCGCGCCCCGACGGAACGACACACTGCCCGGTCTTGGGCCACGCCCAAAGCCATTTGTCTGTTGAAGGGCACTGTGGCAGCCACTGTGTCGTTCTGACTTGCTGAGGGTCTTACTCTTTTACTGACCCTCTGCTTTACCAAACATAATATTCTTCTCCAGGAATTAATCCCTGCTGTCAACACATCCAGAGTATGTAAGACACAGTCTTGCCATCTGTGCTTCCAAGGAGCACTCTGGTTGGACTTCTTCCAGAACAGATCTGTTTGTTCTTTCGGCAGTCCATGCTACGTTCAACATTCTTCTCCAACACCACAATTCAAAAGCCTCCATTTCCTCCTCTCTTCCTTATTCATTGCCCAGCTTTCACATGCATATGATAGGATTGGAAACAGCATGGCTTTGGTCAGGCGCACCTTAGTCTTCAAAGTGACATCTTTACTTTTCAACACTTTAAGGAGGTCCTTTGCAGCAGATTTTCGGAAAACAATGCCCCATTTCCAGATAGGTGTTTTCTGCTCAACAGTAAAAACTTTTTTGGATATATTCAGTTGTATCGAAAACAACATCATTAATGTTTATGTTTTATGATTTGACAAAAGCTTATGCAAATATTGTGTGTTACCCAGTTTTGATTATTTAAAATTGAAGGAATAAATCTTTCTGCAAGGTAACTATAATCATTCTAGATTTACAGCAATGCTGCCTGAACTCCAGTTTTGTTTTAAATTTTTTTAAGAGGTAAGAATTTTTTCTATTAATCTCTTTTTCTTTTTCCTGTTCCAAGACTTAATCCAGCTAACCATACTGCATTTAGTCTTCATGTTTCCTTAGTCTTCTCAAGGCTGTTACAGTTTCTCAGACTTCCCTTGCTTTTCTATGACCTTGACAATTTTGAGGAGTAGTGGTTAGGTATTTTGTTTAAGGTTCTTCCATATGAATTTGTTTGACATTTTTCATGTAATTAAACTGAAGTTATGGACTTTCAGAAAAAATGCAAATCCAGGAGTACATGATGTTCACGTGACATCACCAGTGATGCAAAGTAGTATTTGCTAGGTTTCCACACAGTGAAATTATGAAGTGTCCCATTGATTTAATGTTAAGCTTCATATCCGAGTGTAATCTAGTCCCCAAATCAACAAATGCAGGCTTGATGAAACCATGAAACAGTAGCCATTTTCAGTATTTTCTTTTTTTTTGGAAAGTATTTTTGCTGATGCACTGTGAGCTTTAGAACACGTGTAGTCCATCGTCTTTAATGGGATGGTTGAATCACAGGGATAGCAGACCGAAGTTGGTTGCACAGCCGAGGTTGTGTAGTGCAGATTAACAAGAAAAACAGCTGCAGCAATAGGAGGTTGTGATCACAGAATAGGATGGTCTGGCTTAGTACTTCAGAGGTGGAGCAGTTCTGGGGTACAGCAGCTCCAGGCAGGCCAAGAGAAACGGTGAGCTACACGTGTGGCTCTGACAGATGAGGCAGGCAAGAACCTAAGGCATTAAACCAGTTGCTTTCGAGTCGACTCTGACTCACGTTGACCCCATGTATGCCAGAGTAGCTCTGTGCTGCATAGGGTTTTTGGTGGCTGATTTTTTGGAAGTAGATCACCAGACATTACTTCCAAGATGACTTGGGTGGACTCGCATCAACAGCTGTCTGGTTAGCAGCTGAGGACATCAACTATTTGTGCCAGCCAGGGGCTTCTGGAGATGCTGAATAAGTCTTCCCTGTGCAGCTGTCAGAATGAACCAGGTGGTGCAGTGGTTAAGTGCTTGGCTGCTAACTGAAAGATCAGTAGTTTGAATCCACCAGTCACTCTGCAGAAGAAAGAAGTGGCAGTCTGCTTCTGTAAAGATGACAGTCTTGGAAACCCTATGGGGCAATGGTTTTTTTTTTTTTTTTAGGTGAAGCTGGGACTTTGCTGAGTGCCACATCCCAGCAACTGAGGGGACGGATTGGGATGCCAATTCATAACAGCAATGAAGTGGAGAGAGCAGGTTTTCAGTCTGAGGGCATGTGCAGAGAAAGCAGGGCTTTGTTTTGCTTTGCTTTGCTTTACAGAGGGAGAGACAGAGGTGACAGGAGTGTGGAGCCCACATCCTGGTCCTGAGGTACAGAGGGTCAGGGGGAACATGGAGCTCCCACTAGAATGGCCTTCAGGGGAGCTATGTTTCTGGGTGACAGCTAAGGTTCTATTCCGGCAAAGAGGATGAGGAAGAGATGTAGGAGAGCTTGCTTTTCCTGCAACGTGGGCTCCAGAAGGTGCAGTGGAAGTGTTAGGAAAAGAAGGCAGCCCAGGCACATGGGCCCAGCGAGAGGAAGCCCAAAGCAGCCTAGGGTCAAGAGGAGAGGATGACGGTTGACAAGAAAGGCAAGAAAGACTTCTACTTTGGACATGAATCAAGAATTACAATAATTAATTCATGTACCCTATGAATATTTATAGAGAGCTTCCTAGGCCAGATGGTATTTTGGCAATGAGGACATACAAGTGAATAAAACATAGGCCCTGCCTGGTGGAGTTTACCCCCTAGCAGTGCACACAGACAAGAGATAGATCGGTCTGTTGACGAGTGTTATGAAGAAGAATCAAGAGGGTAAGAAACAGAGAGGGACCACTGCCTGCGGCTGTCTTGATTCCAACACGCCATCGACCCCACATGTGTCAGAGTGGAACTGTGCTCCCTGGTGGTCTCAGCGGGTGCCTTTTAACTGGTGAATCACCAGGACTGTCTTCTTTGACGTCTCTGGGTGGACTCAAACCTCCAACTTCTTGTTTCATAGCCGAGCACCGAGGACAGCAGAGAAGGGCAGAGGCTGCTGCTTTGGAAAGAGTGGTCAGGAAAGGCCTATCTGAGGGGCTGGCATGTGATCAGAGAACTGGACGGTCCTGACAGAACTTATTTTATAAAGATCCTTAGGTCGAGTAGACATGTCATACCTCGGGCCTCTACCTGCAAAATCAGTTCATGACTCTTCCCTCCATTCAGCCAGTTATTTGTCTGACCTTACACTCAGAATGAAATTTAAAGGCCACACCGGGATCCCTAAGGGCTGCCTACACTGGCCTGTAGCTCCCTCCACTGCCTCACTTTCTCCTTGGGTGCTGATCCAGATGCCACTCATGCATGCTGCACCCCCTCCAATAAACCTCTCCCAGTTTGCAAAACCAGTGGATATAGGATGGTGTTCCCACAGAAAGAATGGGCAGGAGGCAGTGGCAGCCTTTAACTCCCAAGATCCACAAAATATGAGAAGAGAAGCAAAGCCTGTGGTTGTCTAGAAATCAGCTGCCTCAGCCTGGAGGGACTCTATGCCAGGCATGTGCCCTCTGGGGCTGGGAAGAAGGGTCTTTTTAGAGGCATCACACAGGCAGTATTGATGGTGGGATGTGCCTTAATTACAATGGCTACAAGAAGAGCCTCCTGGTTCAAGAGCAGTGTTGTCCAAGCTCTGAGGAAGAAGTTGGATGGGAACCCCTTGGGGCTAGGCTCCCTGTCCACCGTGCCCCAACTGCTGACGCAGGGCTGTCTGGCACCTTCCAATGGTCATGGCCAAACAGCATCTGTAACAACTTCAATGCCGGCTTTAACTGCCGCCAGAGCAACGTCAGTGTCAAAACCCATTCAAAATCAGAGGTTAGAAAGTCTGACCCTTCCCTCAGTTAATCCTGCAGAAGAATTATAAAAGATGAACAACAATACCATGTACACACACACAACACACAGATGCCTATATGAAACTTTTTGTATAGTTGTTGTTAGGTGTCAATTCCAACTCATAGTGACTCCTTGTGACAGAGAGAAATGGCTTCACAGGTTTTTATTTCAAATTTTACTGTGTTTTAGGTGAAAGCTTACAGTGCAAATCCCATATGGTTTTCTAGGTTCTACTCTTTATAGAAACAGATCACCAGGTCTTTTCTCCCATGGGGCCACTGGGTGGTTTTAAACCACCAACCTTTTGATTAGCAGCCAAACTCTTAACTGTTGTCCAAGTAGGGTCCCTTTCTTGTATAGTTCAGATACAGTAATCAAGCTACTGCACAGGATCCCCCTTATAGCCTCCCAGGCAGCAGAGACTCAACTCTAATATTTATAAGAGTGAAAGAGTAGAGCTGGATCAAAGTGTTAGTCACCTGACCCAACATCCTCTTTTTGCAAATAAGCCAAGTGGCCTCTAGAGAGGTGACGCGAAGTGACACGAGCAGCAGAGCAGATTAGAAGGTAGGAGCCCTCCGCGATGGCCATCCCTGCAACCTTGCCTTGAGTTCCGCTGCATTGTGGAGGTCAGTCAACTGGTCACTCAGGCTCCTATTCATCCTCATCAACCTCAGGCTTCCTGCAGGCTTTCCTCAAAAGAGCACATTCTCACCCAGACTCTCAGGATTTGGATTTGCGCTCAATACGAGGTCTGACGATAAAGTTCATGAACTCAGCCTAGAAAAAGTGCTACATACCTCGTTGCTGAATATCACTACAGTCACCTTAGAAGTACTCCCCTTGGGGAGCTGTATAATTAGGCCAGCACCTAGTCCACCCTTCAAAGCAATTTTGAAACTCTTTTTCTGGAATGGCCATCAGGGCTGTTGTCGTATTACTCTTGCTGTACTGAATGTCGTTGAAACGCCTTCCTTTCAATATTTCCTTTAAATGAAAACGTCATTGAGGGCCAGATCAAGTGAGTAGTTACGGAGTTCCAATACAGTTATTAGTTTGCTGGCTAAAAACTCCCTCGCGGACAGCACTGTGTGAGCTGGTGCATTTCATGATGCAACAACTGTGAGCTGTAGGCGAAAAGTTCAGGTCATTTTCCTCTAGCTTTTTCACCCAGCCTTTCTAAATAGTACTCCTAAACAGTAAACTCAGTTAACTGTCTAGTTGGTACAAATTTTTGCAATGTTTCAGTCAGTTCTGCTGGTTACTGTCCGCCCCCACCTCTCTTTATCAGTGACGCTTTCTTTCACATCAGAAAAACATTTAATCCATTTGTACACTGCCATTTTCTTCATGGCATTATCCCCATAATCCCCAGTATCCCCATAAACTTGAACTAACATTTCCCTGATTTCACTTCTTGCCAAGTTCAACAAGAAATTGAATGTTTGTTCTTGCTCTAGTGCAAGCCCCAACATTCTCTCAACAGCATTCCAAAACATGCAAAAACAAAAATGAGCACCACTCAGAAGACACCACTATGCATCGATGCAAAAACAGCTGTGAGACAACGATATACCAAGGTTATGAAACCTTACTGAGTTGTTTGCACAGTCCTGCCAATGTAAGTGTATGGCGGCGAATTCACGAACTTCGCTGTCAGATCCCATAAATACAGCTTGGAGACCATGAGAAGTGGGCATAGGATTAAACAATCTGATAGCTCTTCAAAGAACTGCACTGGCATTAAGAAACAGTAACACGCCAAGGAGCACTTTAAAGCAATCTGAGATGTGACCAAAACCATTATCTATTATATAAGTGTAACTGAATGTGTTCTCCTTCAAAGTACTGCTCTTGGTCAGTTAACTCTCTAGGCAGTGATGTCTCTATTGTTCACAACTTCTCCAAGCTTCCTTTTGAAGAAGGTAACAGCAGTGTAACGTAGGCTTTCAAGTTAACAGCACCTAAGTTAAATCTTACTTCTGAAACATAATAGTTAGCTGTGTAACTTTGAGCAAGTTAGTTAACCTCTTTGAACCTCAGCTTACTTAATTATAAAATGGACATAATTATACCTAATTCAATGTCAGTGCATGGTACAAATGATCTGTGATAGACTGCTAACCAGAAGGTTTGTGCTTTGGGCTCACCCAACAATGCTGTGAAAAAAGGCCTGGTGATCTATTTCCAAAGAATTACACCAAGAAAACTTTATGGACTCACTCTATTCTGCAACGCACGGTGTTACCATACGTTGGAATCAACTCGATGGCAGCGAGCCTGGTTTGGTATACCTAATTTACAAAATTGATGTGAGGATGAAATGAGATAATGTAAAAGAAAGTACCTGAACTTAGTGTAAGACTCTCAAATGTTTTATTTCTTCTTTCTTTAGGGATTATCCTCTAAAACAGAAGCATTAATTTTCATAACTTAACGGTGCCAACCGTACTTTTGCAAACAGCCAAAGCTATTTGTCTTCAAGTATGAGAAACAAAAAGAGTCCCCTTGGTGGTATAAATGGCTAAGCACCGGACTATTAACTGAAAGACTGGGAGTTTGATCCCACACAGAGGTGCTCCAAAAGATAGGCCTGGTAATCTATTTGTAAAAAACCAGATATTGAAAACCCAATGGAGGACAATTCTACTCTGACAAGTATGGGGTTGACATAAGTTGGAATTGTCTCAAAGGCAGCGTTTTTTTTTTTTTTTTTTTCCTGCTTGTTTTGTTTTGTTTGGGTGCTTAAATTAGATTGGTAACCAAGCAGACACCAGATTTGTGTTAGTAACGGGAATGGTTTGCTCTACAGATCAAAGACATCTGCCATGTTGCAACCACAATGCTGGGTGCTGTGGTGGCAACTGAGAGCATCATGTGGCCCTGGCCTGAGAGCTTGCTGGTCCGTACAGACAGCAATGGCATCAGGTGGGCAGCAAACAAATGCTCAGATGTCTCAGGAGGATGACTGTCAAAAATAGCATACTGTGTTAAAGGAATCTGGAAATTTTATTTAAAACTAAATTACTCTACTTCACAGTTTCACCAGTGAACCTATAGCCCCTCTACATAAGAAAGAATAGCTAGACAATCCTCAAAGTATTGTGTCATTCTCACTAACCTTAAACATAAGCAATTAATATATTACTTGAATTTCATAATTAATAGGCATTTTCCAAGCCATGCGTTTCAAACAAATGAAGAATTTAAGTTGATGATTTTCCCTGCTAGAATCTCTGTTCAGGGAATCATTACTTTAAAGAGCCAGCCAGCCAGCCAAAATATGTAATATATAAATCTTAAAATGTGAAGTTTTCTTTCATTCTGCAACAAAAGTTACTTCCAGTAGAAAGTTTAAAATCCTTCCATTTTGCCACATTGTGCATTGTAAAAAAGAGATAATCCTACTCACAGGACTGTGTGAAGGCTAAATGAGTGGCTATAATTCAAGAGGATAAAACAGTGCCTAGAGCATTGCCCTGGTGGTGCAGTGGTTAAGTGCTACGTCTGCTCACCAAAAGGTCAGCAGTTTGAATCCTCCAGGCACTCCTTGGAAACTCCATGGAGCAGTTCTACTCTGTTCTATAGGGTCGCTATGCATCAGAATCAACTTGAGGGCCATAGGTTTAGAGCACTGCAAGTGAGTTTGCTGCTGTTACTGTTGTTCTAATCTGATACCCAAACAACACTTGCTAGTAAGTTATGGATATTTGTCTACACTGAAATTTTGCATTCCCTTTATGGTTAAAAGCTGTCATCCAAAATAAGCTTTCTGAGTTTTGTTTCCAGGTCAGCAAAAACTAAATTTTTGTAGCATCATTCTTATGTAAAGATAAACAGATACTGTAAAATTTATGCAAGCCATAACCTGTATAAGGAAGGAAACTGTTAGAGAAGGAAAATTTAAATATTTTGCATTAAAATAAGGGATAGAATAGTGGTAAGGCTGTACCCTGCCAAAGGTGGAACACTTACAAGATCTGGAAAAAGAAGGCAGTCCCATCAAGTTCCCGCTTTCACAGGTTTCATTGTATAACACACAACCCTCAAATGAGGCATCAGGCTGAGACTATAAATAGTGCAAAATGAGAGTTCACCTTGGTGGGCATGTGAGACAGTCGTGTCACCATGTGTCGGCAGCAGCTGCCAGGTTTTAATTTGACCTTGAGCATTTCCTCTCTACATCCACAGTTCTTTGCCACCATGTCCACTCAATAGAAACACAACGATGCAGCATTTGGTAGTCATACCAGGTGCCCGAATGAAAAGGAAGTGGAGGGATCTGGTGTCTATCTCATTGACTTCCTCTCTCATAGTCCTCACCTTGACACCTAGGGACGGGAGGAGGCACCCCGACCTGCGTACTTAAGTGTTAGGTGAGGACCATAGCTCTATGATAACAAGAAAACAGAGACCCGATGTGATGCAGAGACTGCAGAAGCCCAGGGGTATCAGCCACCAGAAGAAGCCCCAGTGGACAAAGTTTACGCGCTCAGCTACCAATCAAAAGTTTGGCTGTTTGAACTCAGTAGCTGTTCTGTGGGAGCAGAGATCTCATTATCTGCTCTTACAAAGCCGACAGCCTAGATAACCTCGTGGGGCGGTTCTTCTCCATCACACGGGATTGCTCTGAGTCAGAATCAACTCAATGGCACATAAGAACAATATCAATTTCTAGAAAGTAACACTGGTGATGATGGCTGGGATTAAGGACAAGGAATGCTGGCAGGTGAGGAGAACCAACAAAATAAGAATTTAATCTCAGAAAAATCAAATACCGTGCCCAGCCGACATCAGTGAGTGGTGCCTGGGGTCTTAAAAGCTGCCAAGCTGCTGTCCGAGGGCACAGCAAATGGTCCCAACTCAGCAGGAATGGATGCTTACCGAGGACCAAAACGATATGGGGGAAAGACAACTCAGAAGACAAAGAGACCCACGTGAGTGGGTGCCTACATCGACTTGGACTGGAAGAACTGGATGGTGCCTGGCCACCACCAGTGATAGCCGCGAAGGAGCTCACAAAGTTGAGTTTCACTGGCAACACAAGAATAAAAAGGGATGCACCCTGAGATCTCCACTAAAAGACCACAATTGATGGTCCAGAGGCTTCAAGGTTCCCCTGAGAGCATGGCCCCTGGCCCTGATACTGCCCTTGTCCATAAATCATAACGAAGTTCCACTCTTCGGACAGGAATGGATTGGACTTGGCGACACAGAGTGACCGTATATTGGATGCACTTTATGGTTCTATGCATCCATAGGATATTATCCTGCTGACCTCTGGCTGGAGGAAGGGGAGTGGGTGGAGAGGAGTGGAAAGGAGCCTGTTGGGAGGATGAGATATGTATGGAGCAGAGAGGAATAGTGTGCTGTCACCAGGCAGGGAGAGCAGTGGAAGCTGCACATAGGTGGGCATGCGAATTTATACGGGAATGTACATTTTCACTCAGTCATAATAAAAGTTAATTAATTAATTAAAAAAAAAATTCCGTGCCCTGAATGAGCTCTTCCAGTGCCTCAGATTATCAGACACTCACACAGAGCTCCCACCACCACCTCAGTCTGAACACCTGTCTCAGTCGAACTAATCCTTTACTCTTAGAATGAGCCACAGTCCCAGCCACTGCAAAAGTACACGTGAGTGCCTCATCTGACAGAGCTGTCTCTGAGAAAAGCCCAGTCACCTCTGGCTTCCCTGAGAACCTCCGCATTAGAAAGCTTCCCAAAGCTGAGCCCGGAGCGGACTCACTGGACATTCAGAACGGCTCTCAGCCGACAGCAGCTACACAGCCTGCATTTTCAGAAGGAACGAGGGACAGCTGCAGAAGACAGGTGTGCCAGACAAGGAGCCAGGAGCTCTGTGTACATTAACTCGTTCACTTCTCAGAACAATCCAGGCCAGTCTATTAATAGCCACAATGGACCGAGGCGTGCAGAAGTGGAGAATTCTGCCTAAGAGAGCAGAGTTATAAAAGAACAGAGCCAGGACTGAACCAAAGCACTCTGCTGCGAGACTGTGATCTCACGTGCTAAATGCTATCGATAATGAAGGGAAAAATACACAACAAGACATGAGCATTGCCTTCTTTCTCCTCTGAGGGAGAAGGAGGGGGCTGGAGAAACAATTTAATTACCCCCCCAAAAAAAATTCAAACTGAAATTGAGGACCCCAATATGTAAAGCATACCACAAAAATATATGCTTTGTGACACACGCCATATAAAAACCAAAAAAGCCAAAACCCCCATACTTGTTGCAAGCAAGTCAATTCTCACTCATAGCAACACTATAGGACAGAATAGAACTGCCCCATAGGGGTTCCAAGGAGTTGTTGGTGGATTCAAACTGCTGACCTTTTGGTTAGTAACCAAGTTCTTACCCACTACACACCAGGGTTCCATATACCATGCCACAGTCTAATAATTTCATGGCCTATTTGTAATAGAACCCTGTAGGGCAGTTCTACTACCTCCTATAGGGTCTCTATGAGTCAGGATTGACTTGGTGGCAGTGGGTTGTTGCTGCTCTATATAATATGCCCCCTTCAGTCCCATACGGCTACTATGAGTAAGCAGTGGCACCATGGCACCAGTTTAGTTTTTAGTTTTTTTCTCACCACTGTAGACTGTAGGTCTGGTGATTTTAAGCCTTGAAGACAGGGCAAGCCTAAGCTTTGAAATCTAGCACATGAAATTTGAATTAGAACAACTGGCATTGTGTTGTTCATAAAAAAACTGAATTATGAATATAAAATTATAGTCATTATAATGACCTGCTGAAAGCTAGCAAGCTAAAAGTAGCTGTTTTTTGAATGTTGGAGGGCATGTTATAACAAGGAGCTAGCACTGTTCATGGTCCTTGCCCAATCTTAGTTTTCCCTCATAGTAAACTGAAAAATTATCTCCAGGCATGTTGATATTTCTAATAGCTTACCATTGACACTTTCCAGTGTAGCTCATGATTATTTCCTAGAAAACTCCTACTCTAAAAACGCACTTGAATAGACCTAATGTTGCTGAACTTGACATTTGTCTATCCAGATGAGATTATTGCAAAATGGATTTGTAGTTCTCTTTAAATCTACCCTGAAGTATTGCTCTCTTTTCACTGCTGAATGGTTGGTGGGGGACGTGGTGGGAACATCAAGACTTTCCCACGTTTGAAGTCTATTGGAGACACTATTTTGCTATCCCTGAAACAATTCCTTTGGTGGGCTTCTTCACATCTTCCCCCATGTCTCCCCTCTCCCCCACTTCAAGGCTGCCCCTAGCACAGGGTACGTATTATTCAATATGACCCTGCAGAAACCAAGCTGTGCAGGAACCTGCATCAGACAACTGGCATATAGGATAAGCTAGTCTACTTTATATTTAAAGATGTCTGCACTATAGGCATTTAAACAATAAAGAATAACTTCCTTTGTAAGTATTTTTTTTGTAAAGTTTCCTTTAAATTCTTATTTCATGGCACAAACAGAAAACAATTCATTCCTGAAAATGTTACAGTTCAAACTGCCAGAGAGAAAACCAAGGGATTGTTTTGATGTCTCTTAAAATTCTTGCCAGAGTCTCTGTGACTGAGTCACCAGCCCCCAAGCAACGCAAACAAGAAGGTAGAAGATAACTTCCTCACATTGGTGGTGCGGGCCACTCCAGCTCCCAACAAACCCTGCAGGGGCAGCAACAGCAGGATGTGGCGCAGCACTGTAACTGACTGTCATCTCCTGCCCAGGGGCTTCTAGCCGGGGGCCTAGCCCCCAGCCTGCATGCTCCTGCGCTATCTAGTGGCTGCAGAGGGAAGTGCCTTCCCCAAATCACAGCCTGCTGACCCCAGAGCAAGCCAGGGAAGGCACTCAGGTATCTCCCTAGTTGCCCTGACATTTTCAGTCAGAGAGCCGCGGCTTAGGGTTAGAATACCTTACCCAATTTCCCATCCATTAATAGTGGGAACACGGTGTGCATGAAGTATGAATCTAGGATAATTAGAGTTGTCAAAAATCAAACGGAATATGTGAAGACAGGTATCCCAGGCATTAGCGAGCCAAAAATGGACCGGTATTGGACATTTAAATTGGACAACCATATGGTCTATTATACCAGGAAAGACAAACTGAAGAGGAATGGAGTTGCATTCATTTTCAAAAAGAACATTTTAAGATCTGTCCTGAAGTACAATGTTATCAGTGATAGGAAAATGTGCACATGCTTATAAGGAAGACTAGTTAATACAACTACGATTCAAATTTATACACCAACCACTAATATCAAAGATGCAGAAACTGAAGATTTTTACTCTTGGCACTCTGAGATTGATGAAATGTGCAATTAAGATGCACTGATAGTTACTGGTAATTGGAATGCAAATGTTGCAAACAAATTGGAAAACATGGCCTTGGTGATAGAAAAGATGTCAGAGGTTACATGATGGAATTTTGCAAGAACAATGACCTATTCATTGGAAATACCTTTTTTTATAGCAACATAAATGGCCACTGTGCACACAGACCTTCCCGGATGGAATACACAGGGATAATATCGACTATGTTGTGGAAAAAGACTATGGAGAAGCTCACTATCATCAGTGAGAACAAGGTCAGGAGCTGACTGTGGAACAGATTATCAATTGTTCACATTCAAGTTGAAGCTGCAAAAATTAAAATAAATCTATAAACCTTGAGTATGTCACACCTGAATTTACAGACCATAGCAAAAACATATTTGACTCATTAAACACTAATGATTGAAGACCAGACAAATTGTGAGATGACATCAAGAACATCATAAATGAAGAAAGCAACTGAAATCAAACCCCCTGTTGTCGAATCGATTCAGACGTATAGCAGCCTATAGAACAGAGTACAACTGCCCTACAGAGTTTCCAAGGAGTCCCTGGTGGATTTGAACCGCCAATCTCTAAGCTGTAGCTCTTAACCACTATGCCACCATGGTTTCTGAAGAAAGCAAGAGGTCATTAAAACACAGGAGAGAAAGAAAAGATGAAAATGGTTGTCAGAGAGGAGACTCTGAAAGTTGGTCTCAAACAAAGACTAGCTAAAGCAAATGGAGGAAACGATGATGCAAAAAAGATAAACAGAGGATTTCAAAGAGCAGGTCAAGAAGATAAAAAAAGGATTATAACAAAATGTACAAAGACATAGAGATAGACAAATAAAAGGCAAGAACATACTTGGCACTTCTCAACTGAAATAACAGAAGAAAAAATTCAAGCCTCAAGTTGCAATAATGAAGGATTCTGGGGTAAAAAATTAAATGACAAGGAGAATCAAAAGAAGATGGAAGGAATACACAGAGTCACTGTACTAAAAAGAACTTGTCCATGTCCAACCATTTCTGGAGGTAGTCTAGTAGTCAAGAACTGATGATACGAAATGAAGAGGTTGAAGCTGCAGTGAAGGCGCTGGTGAAAAACAAGGCTCCAGGAACTGATGGAATATCAGTTGAGATGTTTTAACAAACAGATGCGATGCTGAAAGCACTCAGTCATCTACGCCAAAAGATTTGGAACACGGCTATTTAACCAACTATGAGGAAGAGATCTGTGTTTGTGCCCATTAACAGAGAGAGGTGATCCAACAGAATGTGGAAACTATTGAACAGTGTTACTAATATCACAGGAAAATAAAATTTTTCGGAAGATCAAAAATAGTTACAGCAGAACATTGACAGTTGAAGCAATGTTGACAATGCAATGATTTTAATGTGGCCTGTTCAATCTCACTCTTTCTTCCTTCTTGTCAGAAAGTCAAGCTGGATTCAGATGAGAGCATGGAATGAAGACTATTATATAAGACAGATGTTGGCTGAAAGCAGAGAATACCCCCAAAAATGTTAGCTTGTGTTTTATTGGCTATGCAAAGGCATTGGACTGTGTGGGTCATAACAAGTTATGGATAACACTATGAAGAATGGAAATTCCAGAGCACTTAATTGTGCTCATGTGGAACCTGTACACAGACAAGAAATAGTCACTAAAATAGAACAAGTGGATACTCAGTGACTTCAAATCTGGACAGGTGTATGTCAGGGCTATATCCTTGTACTCTACTTATTCAAGCTGTATGCTGAGGAAATAATTTGAGAAGTTGCACTATATGAAGAAGAACAATGGCATTAGGATTGGAGGAGGACTCATTAGCAAACTGTGATAAGCAGATGACACAATCTTCCTTGCTGAAAGTGGAAAGAACTTGAAGCACTTACTTATGATGATCAAAGACCACAGCTTTCAGTATGGACTGCACCTCAGCATACATACAGAAGACAAAAATCCCCATCAGCAGCACTATGATAAGTGGAAAAAAGACTGAAGTTGCTGAGATTTTGTTTTATTTGGATCCTCAGTCAATGCCCATGGAAGGAACAGTCGAGAAATGCAGCAATGCATTGCATTGGGAAAATCCACTGCAAAAGATCTTTTTCAAGTCTTAAAAAGCAAAGATGTCACTTTAAAAAGAACTGAGGAGCACTTGACCCAACCCAGTGTTTTCAACTGCCTTATATTCACACAAAAGCTGGTCCATCAATAAGGAAGAACAAAGAAGAACTGATGCCTTTGAACTACAGTGTTGGCAAAGAATGTTGAATACACCAGGGACTGCTAAAAGAACAAACACATCTATCTTGGAAGACGTACAGCCAGAATGTCCATTAGAAACAAAGACAGTGAGACTGAATCTCATATGTTTTGGACATGTTATTAGGACAGATCAGTCCCTGGAGAAAGACATCATGCGTAGTACAGAAGGAGGTTATCAAAAAATAGGAGGACCTTCAATGTGATAGACTGACACAGTGGCTCCAACAGTGAGCTCAAGAATAGAAATGATTATGAGGATGGTGTGCAGGACCAGGCAGTGTTTTATTCTATTGTATGTGTGTCGCTGAGTCAGAACCAACCCAGCTACACCTAACAGCAGTAACAATAACGCCAAGTGCCATCGAGTCGGGTCTCACCCATGGCTACCCTGGGACGAGAGTCGAACTGACCCCTAGAGTATAGAAGGAGTGCCTGGTGGATTAATTAATCTACTTGGGGAACCCCTGTGTGCACGGAACAGTTGACAATGCAGTGATGTTAATGTAAGTGGTTGCGTTCAATCTTCTTTGTCATTCTGTTGTTAAGGCTTCAAATTACGGTCTTTTTAGTTCTATTAGGACTTCTGAGACTGCTTCTTACTAAGTTACTCCTGTTCCTTATAGACTGTGATGCCAGACAAATCTTAACATTGTGAGGAACTGCATGTGAAATGAGTAGGTTGACTAGAGGACTCACAACATTTCTCCACATTTAGTAAATGATACAAATACTGTGCTGTGATGGTAGGAGTTTTTCTCATTTTCTGTCCCTTCCAAGTGCTGGACTGCTCTCAGAGACCTTACTTAGACTGTGGTTCAGCAGGCTCATGGAAGCCCAATTAATAGTTTCTTTTTGTGTGCTGTTGAGTTGATTCTGACTTGGAACAACCCCATATAACAAAGCAGAAACATCCCATAGAGTTTTCACAACTATAATCTTTACACAAGCTGATTGCCAGGTCTTTTTCCTGCAGAGCAGGTGCATGAGTTTTAACTGTCAGTCTTTCCATTAGCAGCCAAATGCATGTAACCATTATGCCATCAGGGCTCCTCACCACCCACCCACCCAATCACCCACCCACCAACCCACCAACCCACCAACCAACCAACCAGCCTGTTGCTGTGGAGCAGATTCTGATTCATAGTCACCCTCTGGTCAATAGTTTATGAAGTGCTAAATTCTGTGCTTATGACTGGATTGGGGGTTCAGAGGCCACATTGGAGTAGCAGGGGAGATTGTCAGTGGATTTGGGTGTCGATCTGGGGAAAGTGGCAGGAAAGGGGAGGGAACTTTGATGTGGGAACAGCACGAGCAGAGGCAGAGAGACATAGCCAGGCTGCTATTGTGAGTTATTTGGGTGGGATGGTGCAGGCAGCACAGGACTGACTCCAGCAAGGTCACCCGGCCATTGGTGAAAACATCTGACTGGAGGGTAGAGCCAGATCAGGCCCAGGAGACAGTGGTGGACCCAGGGAGAAAACATTTCTTCTTCCAAATACTTTGAAAATTATGATCAACCTTCAAGGTCCTGGAAGAAAATTATTTTAAATTGACTGGTATTGTTGTTGTTGCTGTTAGGTGCTGTCGAGTCATTCCAACTCATAGTGACAACGCACAATACAAAGAAACAATGCCCGGCCCTGTAGCATGCCCACAATTGTTTTTATGCTTAAGCCCATAACATTGCAGCTACTGTGTCAATCTACCCATTGAGAGTCTTCCTCTTTTTCACTGACCCTGCTCTCTACCAAGCATAATGTCCTTCCCCAGGGACAGATCCCTCCTGACAAAATGTCCAAAGTATGTGAGAGCAGTCTCACTATCCTTGCTTCCAAGGAGCACTCTGGTTGTACTTCTTCCAGAACAGATCTGTTGGTTCTTTTGGTGGCCCGTGGTACATTCCATACTCTTCTCCAACACCACAATACAAAGGTGTCAATTCTCCTGCTGTCTTCCTTATTTGTTGTCCAGCTTTTACATGCATATGATGCAATTGAAAATATCATGGCTTGGGTCAGGTGCACCTTAGTCTTCAAGGTGACATCTTTACTTTTCAACACCTTAAAGAGGTCTTTTGTAGCAGATTTGCCCAACGCAATGAATACATCTTTTGATTTCTTGGCTGCCGCTTCCGTGGGCATTGACTGCAGACCCAAGTAAAATGAAATCCTTGACAACCTCAATTCTTTGTCCACTCATCATGTTGTTGCTTTTTGTTCCAGTTGTGAGGATTTTTTGTTGCCTTGACCGTGAGGTGCAACCCATTCTGAAGGACTGAATGGTATCCTCTCCCAAATATGTACTGGAATCCCATCCTCCATACCTAGGGATATAATCCTAAATGGAAATAGAGTTTTCATTGTTATGTTAATGAGGCCATATCCACGTGTGGTATAACTTAAACTAACCACCTTTGAATTGTAAAAAAAACAGATTAGGCACAGAAGAGCGCAAGCTCAGATAGGCGAACTGAGCAACACAGGCTAAATCAGCTGAAACAAGGCTTTTCCCTGAGTGATCTGAGAGGCTTTCTCTGGAATTCAGACTTCCAGGGCTGAAAGAAAATAAATTCCTGTTTCTTATAGCCACCTACTTGTGATATTTCTGTTACAGCAGCACTTGGTGACTAAGAAAGAAACCATCCTCGAAAAAAAACAGAGAATACATGGAGTAACTCTTCTGAAAATTGCTTGGCTATTTGAGGAAGATAGTCCAATTAAAAAAGAAAAAGTAAGGTGTAGGAACAGGAGTCATAAACGAACCTTGGCACTGAGTGCTAAAAGCAGTGGCATTACGATGGGTAGTGTCACCCAGCGCAGTAACCTGTGGTGTCACCGAACCCTGGTGGACGCAGCTGCCGGGGCCCAGGCTGTTTCGCCGTGCCCCGCCCCGCCGTGCCCCGCCCCGCCGTGCCCCGCCCCGCCGTGCCCCGCCCCGCCGTGCCCCGCCCCGCCGTGCCCCGCCCCGCCCCGCCGTGCCCCGCCCCGCCGTGCCCCGCCCCGCCGTGCCCCGCCCCGCCGTGCCCCGCCCCGCCGTGCCCCGCCCCGCCGTGCCCCGCCCCTCTGTGGCTCTCCGCAGCTCCTCCCCTCTCCCACTGGCCAAGCCAGACACCGTGGTCACCCAGTGGCCTGCCTCAGTGCCCAGCTACCTAAACCCAGACAGGTGAGTGCGGGGGAGGAGCTGCCTCAGTGGGCGGGGGAGGGCAGTGATGAGTTACTGCGCTAGGTGACCGGTGACACCAACCTTAGTGACGCCACTGCCTGGGCAGCCCCTCCCCCAACAGCACAAGCGTACCTGCTGCAGACCCTGGGGTCATTTTGGTGTCACCCCCTCTGACAGTGTGGGGGCTTCGGTCTGCACCATCTACACCCTACAGTGACGCCGCTGGCTAAAAGCACAGTTTTAAGACTCGTGTCTAAGTTACGTCCTCACTACTGTGGATTCTGCCATCGCCAAATTCAGCACATTCAGTTTTTTCCTTCTGAGGCCAGCATCCAAGTAGGTCACACAAGTAAAAATTGGTACAAGTGCTGCCGATCGAAGAGAAATAGCCGTCTGGCTGAAGGAAAACTAGGTTAAGGAAGGCTCGGTGGAAACACACCATGCAGAACTCGGCTCTGAAATTCCATACAAACTGAAGTCAGGCGACACTTTTTCCACCTTTTTCACATTTCACAGCCCAGACAAATATTCTTGCCCCTCAAATACTTGAGGTTTTCTATCTGAAATACCAACATCACAGACATAAGTAAGCATCCTGCTACAGGCATCGATTGGTCTCATACTCTTCAAGCAAGATGCTAAATAAAAAAGACTTTCTATTTTGAAGCCCAAAGAGCAGCAGGAGAAGATACAGAATCCAAAGGAACAAGGAGCTGGAGCTGTTACACAAGGCAGAGGAAAAAGAAACCAGCAGCCAGGGTTCTCGGTCCCAAAATATCTCAGCCAGGAAGATCAACAGAACAGTTTTTCCATGGAAAACAGGAGACATGTCTTATAAATTATGAGGAGGGCAGGGTTGGGGTGAGACAGGGTGAGGGGCAAGCTGACCCCAGAGGCCATCTGTGTGGGCCTGTCTTCCAGCTATAGGAAGCAGTTGTGAGGCCCAGGACATTGAATATTTATATTCTTATAAAATGTGCCTTTTACAGAGTCAGCTAGTTACCCTCTACTGTGTCAAAAGCCTTCCTTAAAGTTAGACCCAATTACATTTTCCACACTTGCCATCCGGCTAGTGTGTACAGATGCTGGTTTTTACTTGGAAATGAGGAAGGAGGAGAGAAGAGGGCTGCTGGTAGAGTCTTGGTAACCTGCATGGAAAAGAGATTTCTCATATAATGGATTAATAAAATAAAATAAACACGTTAGCTCCAATATTATTACGAAGGACCTTGAATATAAGTGCTGGTCATTCAGAATTCAAACGTAAGATCAGGTCTCCATGACAACCAAGATGCAAAAATGTTAAGGTCAAACTGTGCCAGACACCTTGAGATTGTTTAGAATCATTCCTCTTTTCCCATTTTTACATTGGCATTGCATTAAGAACAGCACAGCCTTGAATGTCTAGTAGGAATTAGTTGGCATGAAAAAGCAAAACTATGCCTACAGATATATTAACATATCAAAAATTGGAATGTTTCAGTTCATAGACAGGGACCTCCATCACTGAAGAAGAGCACATGTGCAGTCAGAAGCCAGAGAAATGCAAGCTGACCTGGGACACAGGACTCCAATATTACCTGGCAGGGGGTGACGAGGAGGCAAGGCCAGGAGCTGGCGCTGGTGAACTGAGGTCCAAGGAACTCCGGGGGCCCCCCACTGCTACTGCCTTGTTGGTCATCTCAGCACCTCCTTCTGGCCTGGAAATTTATTAACAGGCTCTTTCACTCCATGTTTTGATACCGTTGCTGCTTCCATCTCAAATCCCTAACTACTGTTCACTCTCTTCCCCCTAAACCACCCGTTTATCCAAAGAGTCACCCCTTGTATGGAAGGCTTTCCTTCCAAGCCTTCCCTGGTTTTCAAACCACCCCCTGGCAGGGACCATTCTCTTTGTTGAGCCCCACTGTACTTACGTAGTGGGGAGACGGAGAGGAGAATTTATCCATCAGTTCCCTCTGAGTGATACTCCATTGGGCATAGCCTCCCCCAACTTCCAGGTCGTGTATATGTGGGCACCAAGGGCATGCCCCGCAGCAGTTAGGAAAATCTTAACGGAAAATCTTGGTACGAAAAAGGTGTGTGCAAAAACAGTCCTGAAGAAGCCCAGCAAAATTTGCCAGGACCTTTTGGAGAGGCAAGATGATGCTCTGGGCTGTGTTATCACTGGTGATGGAACATGGGTGTACCAGTATGATGCTGCAACAAAGCATCAAAGTGCACAAGGGAAGTCTGGAGTCCCCTGCTTAGGTGTCTCTGGAGAAGTCCTAGAGCATGAGGTGAAAGTGCCATCTGCTGTACCTGTGTGGCACTGGTCAGAGCAGAGCCGGTCAGGATGGTGTCAAGCAGTAGCTAGGGGGTGTCTGGTACAGACAGGCAGGCCTGTACCCTGAAGCACACTGGCACTGATGGCAGTGGGGAGAGGTGCTGGGGGCCCGCTGAACAGCACTGGCGTCGGGGAGGGGTGCAGAAGCAAGGGAAGAGAGGACGGAGAGCACCTGGCCTCTTGGAAAGGGTTATGCCCAACTCTGGGATGGTGTCACTCAGCTTAAATGTCAGGATAAGATGGCAATTAATAACCAAAAATATGTGTGTAGCTACGTAGGAAAAAATGTATGCATACATGTGTATAGGAAGGCTATGTGTGTGTATGTATGCATGTATAGACATAATTGTAGGTACATGTGCGAGGACTGTCAGTTAAGTTCGTGAACTCATCCTAGAAAAAGTCCTACCTACCTCACTGCTGAATATCTCTATGGTCGCCTCTGAAGTACTCCCCTTGGGAAGCTGTGCACCAATGCCAGTGCCTGGTCCACCCTTCAAGGCAATTTCGGAACTCTTTTTCTGGAATGGCCATCAGAGCTGTCACTGCATTATCCTTGATGTCCTGAATGTCATCAAAATGTCTTCCTTTCAATATTTCCTTTATCTTTGGGTAAAGAAAAAAGTCACTGGGGGCCAGATCAGGTGAGTAGGGAGGATATTCCAATACAGTTATTTGTTTGCTGCCTAAAAACTCCCTCACAGACAGCTATACAATTAAGGTCACAAACTTACTACCTTGCCACCGTGAGCAACGGCCCTTCCAGAATGAGTTCCAAAATTGCTTTGAGGAGTGGCCTAAGTGCTGGCATTGATGCTTAGCTTCCCAGGGAGAGTACTTCAAAGGTGATTGATCGTCGCAACGTTCAGCAATGAGGTATGTAGCACTTAGAACAATTCAGTTCGTGAACTTAATTGTCGGACCTCATACACACGTGTGTTTATGTGCTGCTTATATATTCATTTATAGAATAAAGTACATAGTGGAGCACAGTGCCGAATACTTCCTAGACATAAAAAAACACCTCACCAAATTGTCTTACTGGGTTTGAAGGCTCAGGGGCACAGTCTGGTGGGACTGTTTGGTCAATTGGCATAACATAGTTCATAAAGATTTGTTCTACCTTCTAGTTGGTGAGTAGTGTCTGGAATCTCAAAAGCTTGTGTGGCAATCTAGAATACTACTATTGGTCTCTCTTAGTACATAACAAAAGAAACAGAAGGAAATAAAAGACTCAAAGAAGAAAGTCTGTAGGACTAACAGTCGACATGAATCACGGCCCCATCTGCCCCAAGACCAGAACGACTAGATGGGCCCAACCACTACTACTAACCATTCTGACCAGGGACACAATAGGTTGTCCTAGATAGAGGGGAGAAAATGTCAAACAGAACTCAAATTGTTAAAAAAAAGGCCAGACTTAACTGGACCAGTTGAGACTAAAGGAATCCCCGAGGATATCTCCCTGAAATACTCTTTAAACTTGGAATTGAAACCACTCCCTGAAGTCACCTTTCAGCTGTGTAACAGACTGGCTTATAAAATAAGCAGTATCACCATGAATAGTCTGCTGCTTTCAAAAATCTTCTGTAGGAGACCAGTCAACAGTTTCTCTAAAGCAAAGACAAGAAGGTAAAAATGGAGGCTGGGCAACAATAAAGTGGAAAGAATGAGAATGTTGACACACCCTGAGAAACATAACCAATGTCACTGAACACTATGTATAGAAATTGTTAAGTGGAAAACTAATCTGCTGTGTAAATAAAAAATAGAATAAAATATTATTTAAAAAACTCAAAAAAAAAAAAAAAGACAGGACAGGAGTCCAGATGACTGCAGGCATCAGCTATCCACCTTGAGTGAAAATTGCTTCCTGCACTTCACATGCACTAGGCGGGTCCCAGGGGCCAGGCCACAAGGCGAGTGTTGCTCCAAGAGAGGAGACATAGAAGCAGAGACTGCAAATTTAGGAAGATTTGCACTGGAGGTCTTGTTTAAAGGTCAAGTAATCTCTCATCCCTTTCCCATATCGTTGAGTACATCCAGAGAACAGAAGAGGCTTTCCAAGACATCGGCAGGCTTATGACAGACATGGGTCTAGAACCCAGGTTAACTCAAAGCACACTCATCTGTATCTTCCACGTTGGAAGAAGAACCCTTGAGTAACATACCGTACATGTTTCAGCACTGTTGAGAGAAGGCACATTTCCGGGCAGCGGGGCCATTAAGGAAGCATCAGTCTCACAGGTTTCTGTTCTTTATTTTGGTATCTGAGTGTTATACTGACTCCTACAGCTTCCGTAGCAGGGCCATCTGCTGCCACTACAGGCACAGCCCAGGGTCTCACAGATGACGATCATCTACATCATGGGAGACTCCTATATTGGAGCTGACAAGGCAGGTTTTAGGTACCATTAGGAAAGGACCCTACGTGCCCGCGTTTAAACTTCTAGCTGACGTAGAGGCACAGAAAATGACTTCACCTCTTGTTGACTCTTCTGCAAGGCGGGAACGCCCAGCCAGCTGCCACAGATACTGCCGTTGGCCTTCATCCTGGCCTGCCCTTCCGCCTCCCCTGGCTCTTTGCCGACTCAGGGACAGAGACTCCTGTGTGGTGGCATCTGGTTCGGTGCCAGCCTTGAACCACATGAAACATAAGGCACTCTGACTATTCTGTTTTTGTTTTTTTTTTTAAATGTTCTCCTTTTACCACAGGGCTGTTTGAGTGACTTCTTGCGAGGACGGGCGCAGCAGGTACACTGAGCTCGGAGAACTGGAGCAGGCACAGTCAGATTTCAAGGAACTAGCATTTCCTCAAGATGTAAGTCCTCGGTTTCCTGCGGAAGATCAGCTTCATGCTTGTTTGCTGGTGGCTGCTGTATTTAACATGATAACGAGTCCTCATACATTCATGTTAGATATCAACCCTGTGACTTCCACAGACAGTACGGAGTCAGGAAATATCTGCAAACTCTAAAATAGCCAGTCACTGCTCCTAGACTCGGGCAGGCTCCTGCAGACTTTAGATAGTTTATTCACATGTGGTGCAAAGGCCTCTGTGAGAAAGGGAACCTTCACCCTGCCTTGAAAAGTACCTCAATTTCAAATCTGTAGTATTCTCAGGCTAGCATAACAGTACGTACGTTAAGTCTATACTGGTTAAACTGCAGTGAAGCAGCATTACTTTTTAAAAATTGAACCATTTACACTGTCTTGGATGTTACTATTATTTCACAGAGAAAGAACTACCTAACCAGCTAAGTGATGCCCTTGTTTCCCGGGCCCTGCCTCGGGGCTGTCGGTGGCTCTCTGGTTGCCATCGAGTCCCAGTCCGCTCTGACATAATGACATAAGGCGCCCTGTGCTGGTGCAGACCTGCTCCCCAGGGTTGTCCAGGCTGTGACCTGGGGCGGGGCGGGGGCAGGAGCAGGGCAGCTCTCCAGCCTGTATTCTGAGGGCTGTGGGGTGCCTTTGAACTGCCAATGTTTCAGCTAGTAGTTGAAGATATTTATTGGCCAGTCTTGAATTTAAGTGACCAAGAATTTCATACACTTTGTGTCTTTTTCGTTTTTATCAGCTTTTAATCCACTCCCTTTTCTTCAATCTCTCTGGCTTGGGTGTTGCCCTCTTCCTGCTTCTTTTTATCCATTTACTTATTTATTTATGTTAGATAAAAAATGAAAGGGCACATACTCTGTGCTTACAATATTGGGTTAAGAGAAGAGGAGTACACAAGTTGTGTCGAAGTCCCATTAATATTAATCTTCTTACTAATGTGTATTGTCACCGATTTCACCCAACCAAATTTCTAACAACTACCTAATCTAAACCCTCGCCCCTTGCCCTCCTGCCCTCCCACCCTCCCCACCCTTGTAGCTGTCAGTTTTTTCTGTTATGTGTGAGTATGCTTTTACGTTTTTATCATAGGGGTCTCATTTAATAATTGTCCTTCTGTCGCCGATTAGTTCCACTCAACATAATGTCCTCCAGTTGAGACCAAATTGAGAGATGTTTCCTGCTATCATCATTGTTCTTTATCAGTGTATAGTACTCTATGGAGTACATATACCAAAGTTTACCCATCCATTCTTCTGTTGTTGGGCATCTGGGTTGATTCCATCTTTTTGCTATCGTGGACTGTGCTGCAATGAACATTCGTGTGCGTGTATCAGTTGGTGTGAATAGCCTTGATTCTGTAGGATATATTCCAAGCAGAGGAATTATTGGGTCAAATGGTATATCTATATCCATTATTTGAAGGTAACACCAAATTGCTTTCCAAAGAGGTTGCACCATTCTGCAATCCCACCAACAGTGAAGGAGAGTTCCAATCTCTCCACAGCCTCTCCAACATTTAGTGTTTTGCATTTTTTGGGTCATGGCCAATCTTGTTAGGGTAAGATGGTATCTCATTGTCGTTTTGATTTGAATTTCTTTAATAATTAATGATCATGAGCACATCCACATGTGTTTTTTGGCTGCCTGGATCTCTTCTTTAGAGAAGTGTCTGTCCATCTCCTTTCCCCATTGCTTAATTGGATGATTTGTCTTTTTCTTATTGATATTTTGTAGAACCTTATAGATTATGGAGATCAGGGTTTGGTCTGAGATAGAGCTGCCAAATATTTTTTCCCATTCTGTAGGTGATCTTTTAATTCTTTTGATGAAGTCTTTGGATGAGCAGAAGTGTTTGATTCTTATTAATTCCCATTTATCTATTTTATCTTCTGATGAATGTGTTTTGTTCATCAGATTTTGAAGTCTGTCTGTATTGTATATTAAAACTTCCATTGTTGACCCTATTTTATCTTGGATGAGCTTTATTGTTTTAGCTTTTATATTTAGGTCTTTTATCCACTTTTAGTTGATTTTTGTATAAGGTGTGAGATATGGGTCTTGTTTCAATTTTTTGCAGATGGATATCCAATTATGCCAGCACCATTTGTTAAAGAGACTGTTCTTACCCCAGTTTAAAATCTTAGGACTTTGGCAAATATCAGCTGTTTATAGGAGGATGATGGCATCTCTGGGGTCTCTACTTTGTTCCATTGGTCTATATGTCTCTTTTTGTACCAGTACCAGGCTGTGGCAGTGTAATAGGTTTTAAAGTCTCTCTCTTCCTGCTTCTTAAGATGAATTTTAATTGTCTGTATATATTTTTTCTTGGTATTTAAATAGCTTTTTCTATAAAGAAGATATTTAAGACTATTTTCTTGAAATGCAACTCTTCCTGAATCCCATTAGTTTGGTGTGAAGTCTGCTCGTCTTAGCTGCTTTCAAAGATACCTTGTAATTGATTCTATCTTTGCTTTGTGGATTCCTTATGAGAGCCCTCTCTCTTCTCCAAGTATTTAAGAGATTCTTGATACAATTTATCTAATTTTATTGAATCAGATCAGAGACTGATGGCTCTAAAATCTTTGCTTTAAAATGTCCTTTATCAGGCAGCCTTAAATGATTTTTGTAAATGTCAAAAAGCAAAAAAAACAAGGAAAACTTATTATCAAAATACTATTTTTTCAAGTCATTTAAAGTTCGCTAGATCTGCTAGACTCTGAAACAGGAATATTTAAAATCTTCCATTATGCATGTTGTCATGGATTGAACAGTGTCACCAAAAATGTGTGTAGCAAGGATTTCCAGTATTGTGTGATGTTCCCATATGCTGTAAAGCCTGCCACTATAATGTTAGTGAGGGAGGGTGGGCAGCAGTTGTGTTGGTGGGGCAGGACTTGAATGTGTAAGATTGTATTGTACCTTAAGGCAATCTCTTGAACTATAAAGGAAAGCAGAGAGCCGGGGACCTCCTACCACCCAGCAGTTCTGGAAGCAGAGAGTGCCCTTTGGAAAGGACCCAGGCTCCCTATACCTCAGAAGCTCCCAGTGCAGGTGAAGTCCTTCCTCCACCATGGATAAATCTGGCACAGATAAGTTGAATGAATAAATGGCAGACAGAAAGAGTACACACTGTATAGTATAACTGATATAAGAGTCACAAATAGGCAAAACAAAAGTATAGTGTTAGAAGTCAGGACAGTGGGTGCCTCTCTAGAGTGGCATAGTGACCAGGAGGAGACAGGGAGGACTTCTGGTGTGTTTCTTCCAAGACAGATTTGTTCCTTCTTTTGACAGTCCATGGGATACTCAATACTCTTGCCAACACATAATTCAAAGGCAGAAATTCTTCTACAGTTTTCTTTATTCACTGTTTTTGTTTTGCGTGATATGAGGCTTAATGTCCCATGCACACTGATTTTATTTCTGTGTCCTTTATTATAAAACCTGGCATTAGTTAGTGTCATTTTATATACTGAAGTTTTTCTATAACAAGATTTGTTGGTAAGAATAAAAACTTGTATTATGTGACCCACACAATTCCACTTAATTTTAAAGCACTCATTAGGACATTTGATGTTTTTACTTTATAGCAAATTACACTCAGATAAAAAAATGTTTATTCAAAATTTATACATCCCACCTGTTTCTTGAAAGCTGTGGCTCTTATTAAAAGGCACACATAAAAGATAGCTGAAATACGAAATTGAAACTCCCACAGAAGGAGAAGAAAGTGAGTTCAGGATAACACAAAGTCAATGATTAAATAGAAAATTCAGCTCAAAGATTTCTGGAAGACAAGAAATACATAATTCTTGTCTCTGACAAAAGGAAATATGTAGTTATTCAAAGAAGACAATTTTTCAGACATGGGTTTTCAAGAGGCAGACTGGAGGAACGTATACAATTTTGCTGAAAGGCTTGACAATGAGTGACACAAATTATACGTAACATGCTACTTAAAAGTGTTGTCTTAAGGAGAAAATCTTTCAAACTAAGCAGGCCTGAATTTTGTACTTAGAGAAAAAGTTGGGGGGAGAAAAAAAAGAATAAAGAAGGAAACAGATTTTGAGTTTTGTAAAGGAAGTAGAGAAGCATTTAGCCAGGGAGCAGTGTGGTATAGATCAGCAGGTAAGCTCACAGGGTACATGGTCAACTGCCACCTAAGCCACCAAAGCCACCAAACCGTCTTTAGAGCCAGATCGACCCTCAACCCCTTTGTGCCTAGTTTTCTCACCAAGGGGAAAAAAATGGGAATACCAGCACTTCCCCTGCCTACATTAAAACACTCTTCAAAACACTAAATGCTGTACTGAAGTAACACCACCTATTTATCAGTTTTTGATAAGTCTTGTATACTGCTGTGATGCTGGAAGCTATGCCCTTAGTATTTCACATACTAGCAGGGTCAGCCATGTAGACAGGCTTCAGCAGAGCTTGAGACTAAGACAGGCTAGAAAGAAAGTCCTGGTGATCTACCTCTAAGAAGCATCCCATGAAAACCTTACAGACCCCAGCCGAATGTTGCCTGATACAGTGCTAGAGGATGAGCCTCCTTGGCTGGAACGCACTGAAAACCCACAGTGGCCGCAACAAGGGACACTATGCCAATGATGGTGAAGACGGAGCAGGAGTGGGCAGTGTCTTATTCTGTTGTATGGGGTGTCACCATGAGCCAGAGCTGATTTGACAGCAAGTAGCAATGACAAAGCCCTGGTGCTGCAGTAGCTAAGAGCTTGACTGCTAAACCAAAGGTTGGCAGTCTGAATCCACCAGCCAGTCCTTGGAAATCCTATGGGGCAGCAGCATACCCATATAGATCCATCATCTAATCTCTACTAGTGCAATGATACTGGAGATAACCGTGTCTTCCAAGGCTGAGAAGCAGTTAAAGATTTGTCATTCTCCATTCTCTTTGTGGCCTTTATCTTTTGGGTGATTTCATCTGTTCCACTTACTGTCCTTTCCAATGTTGTTGGGAAGGATGTTTATTAGAAAATTTCTGTGCTGGATGAATCAGCCCCAAATTACAAAAATATGCTGCAAAAAAAATGTGACCTTTAGCTGTGAGCTTTGATTGCCCAATATTCTGTACTTTCCTATCACAGAGTTCTCTCCATTTAAAGTTACAAGAGACATAAATGTGGGGACAAATTCACTGAGGACTTTATCCCCCAGAAAAGCATGGTCTTTTCCTCCAAGATGACAATCATGGATTACAACCTGGATATTGCCATTAACCCTAAACTGTGTGTGTGTGCTCACATGAGATATGTCAATGTGTGTATGTATATATGTGTGTATGCACTGTGTGATGTGTATGCATGCATGTATGGGCATGCACATGCATGTGTGTGTATAAATGTAGGCATGTATGTGTGTGTATCTGTGTGTGCACTGTGTGAAGTGTATGCATGCATGTATGGGCATGCACATGCATGTGTGTATAAATGTAGGCATGTATCTGTGTGTGTGCACTGTGTGATGTGTATGCATGCACGTATGGGCATGCACATGCATGTGTGTGTATAAATGTATGCACGTGTGTGTGTGTATCTGTGTGTGTGCATTGTGTGATGTGTATGCATGCATGTATGGGCATGCACATGCATGTGTGTGTATAAATGTAGGCATGTGTGTGTATCTGTGTGTGTGCATTGTGTGAAGTGTATGCATGCACATATGGGCATGCACATGCATGTATGTGTATAAATGTAGGCATTTGTGTGTGTGTATCTGTGTGTGTGCACTGTGTGATTTGTATGCATGCATGTATGGGCATGCACATGCATGTGTGTGTATAAATGTAGGCATGTATGTGTGTGTATCTGTGTGTGTGCATGGTGTGATGTGTATGCATGCACGTATGGGGCATGCACATGCATGTGTGTGTATAAATGTAGGCACGTATGTGTGTGTGTATCTGTGTGTGCTCACTGTGTGATGTGTATGCATGCATGTATGGGCATGTGTATGTGTATGTTACTTGTGCAGTGGGTTTTTGTTTGTTTAGTCACCCAAACCCCATTGACATCCAGCCAGTTGTAACCCACAGCAACCCTAAACAACACAGTCGACCTGCCCCCTGCATTTCCAGGCTGTAATCATCACAAAAGCAGACTGCTACATTTTTTTTTCCCCCACAGAGTGGCTGGTAGGTTCAAACCATTGAACTTCGGTTAGCAGCAAAGCACTTAACCACTGTACCAACAGGGTACCTCTTCTGAGTATTCAAGCTCTTGTCAAAAAATGACTTCCTGACTCTGTCCAGTTGCAGAGTCTACTGCTGCTGAGACGGACGGGGACGTGGATGCAGAGTCTGCTTACAGAAGACACGCACCTCAGCACATGCACTCTCACCCCACCTGAGCCTGGGCAACATTAGTCCCTGGGTGCTGGTCGTCACCAAAGCCAGTGTGCATGATGAGTGAGGCAGAGCGAGGCAGAGGATTTCTGCAATGCTGAAAGGAGCTGTACAATGGAGGAACAATTCCAATGGACTGCTGACATCTCTCCCTTCATGTAAAATGAAGAAGAGAAAGGGCTGTGCCAACACCCAAAAGGAATATTTGAAATCTAATGAGTCTGTATGCACCATTCAGCTGAGCCACCATTGGCACTGTTCACCAAGAGACACAGAGCAAAATAATCAACTCAGATCAGTTTAAACTAGATTCACACGTGCTTTTTCATACATTTGCATCATTCTATCAACTGCCCAATTACTGCTCAAGCTTTGAACTTGTAATCTAAACAGTAGACTACAGAGGAACCGTTTTCAAACTCTTAGAACCCTTGAGTGAGATTCTCATTCCACTTCCATCAGAATCAGCTGGGAGTGCTTGACAAAACGTAGGTTCCTAGGTTCTCCTCCCGAGGTAGTGTCTCTGGGCAGACACTGGGACTACCCGCTTGTGTCAGGTCCTGTGGACTATGTCTATGGGAGTACATGTAGAGAAGGTGTCCCTTGGAGTTAATTCAGTGTTGTTTGCCTGCTGACAATCAGCACCTCAGGTGACAACTCATGGTCACATTTGTGAAATGTCTTAATTTCCCAGTGCTGCTGTAACAGAAATACCACAAGTGAATGGCTTCAAAGAAGATTTATTTTCTCGAAGTTGGGGGGAAAGCTGTCTTTCTGACAGCCCTGAGGGAAGATCTTTGTCTCTTTCAGCTTCTGTAGCCCCTGTGTTGCTTGGTTCCTTGGAGGTCCCCACATGACATCTGTCTGTCTGTTTGGGCTTGCTCCTGTGACTGATCTGCTCTTTTTGTAATTCAGAAGTGATTAGGTTTATGACACACCCTACACCAATATGATATATTAACATAATAAAGAAAATCCTATTTCCAAATGGGATCACACCCACAGTTACAAAAGTCAGCACTCCATTGTGTATTTGGGGGACACCATTCTGTTCAGTACAGGGCACACTGTGACCGCGCACGGCCCCGCTGTTTCCAGTTGAAGTCATTTGTGATCATCTAGGTGAATAGCTTCACTTGGCACCCTGGTTTGCTTTAAAAACTGCACTGCTGTAAACAGGTAGCATTTAAGAATGTGCCTAACAAATCCTTCCTTAAAGAATAAAACTTCATCTTGGCCCTTCCCAGTTGTGCTTACACATTTTATGCTCTTTATCCCTCTTATCCCATTTAGTCAGAGCCTAAAGTTCCTGCTGAAACCAGTGGTGTCTACCCATACGCCTCCAGGGAGAATACTATTCCCTAAAACCTACAAGCAACCCCCAAAATTGCCCCACTGTCCTCTGAGACCCACTTTCAGTCTCACAGTCTGCACTAATCAACAGAACCCCAGATGATACAGAGGCCACCTGATGGGATAAGCCTGCCTGCTACTCAGGTCAGCCCCATACCTCAAAACGTGAGACAAACAAATTGCTGGGTCCACACAACAATCCCAAAGCAAGAAATCCCCTGTAACATTTCTAAACAGGCAACTTTCTTCAACTAAGATGAGAAAAAAGGTGAAGGCTGTCTGACCTTGATGACCCACCCTGCCTCCAACCAGCCTTCACAAAGGTGCTGTTGGTAGATTTGCTCTGCCCTCTCCTCCTGCTGAGAACAGGCTTCCTTCGCTGACCTAGCTTCTCCCTCCCGCCTTTGAGGCACAGAGTGACTGTGAGGACTTCACTGAGTGAGATCAAGCAGACCTCCCTCGACTGCCACTTAGCCTGCTGTTTTAGTTGGCTAGTGCTGCTGTAACAGAAATACCACAGAGTGGATGGCTTTAACAAAGGAAGGTTTATTCTTACACAGTCCAGTAGGCTCGAAGTCCAAATTCAGGATGTCTGCTCCAGGGGAAGGAGGAAAGTCCTTGTGTTGCATCAGTCTTTGTCCAGGGAGCATGTTAGCCCAGGAACCTCAGGTCTGAAGGAAGCGCTCTTCTCCCCGTGCTGCTTTTTCGGTGGTGTGATGTTCCCAATTCTCTGTTTGCTTCCCTTTCCTTTTTTCTCTTGAAGAACGGAAGCATTAAGGGTGATGCAAGCCATACCCCAGAGAACTCCTTATATAGTGGAGCAGGGAAGTGATCTTATGAAGGGATTTACAGTCCCACCCTAATCCTTTAACGTACAGCATGGGAAAACCACAAAATTGAGAACAATCACAAAATATTGGGAATCATGGCCCAGGCACATGGCTACATGCATTTTTGGGGGGACATAATTCAGTCCGTGATGGCTACTAACAGCCCTTCCTGCGCCCAGCCTCACTTTTGCTTCTTTTAATTTTTGACAGGTTTTGTTTTCCCCCTTATCAACTTTAGAAGCATGAAAAAGTGAGTTGGGGCAGCAAAGAAGGAGAGGGATGAAAACATTTTCTTAGACTGACACCACTGCACTCCTGTGCCCAAGGCCACATTCATCTAGGCTTCCAACCTGTTGGCCTACAAACTATTTTATAAAATAGATACATTTTTTTGGTTTAATTTTATATAATTCATCTGCACCTTTTATACCAGGGTTATTTATATTTGGGATTCTGATTCTGAGGCATTTAATTTTGACATAGGCATCAGCCTGTCAAAATTTGTACCGGGAAAATGACTTTCAGAAGGATGTTGCTAGCCTCAAAACAAGACAAACAAACAAACAAAACCCTGGACACTCACCACTTAACTTGAAAACTCATTTATTTAAAATGACTTTTGTTGTTCTTGTCTGCATGTACTTACGTTCTACTAGACACTGTGTCTCAAATGACCTTGTCTCTGCTTGTCCCCACCCCACAAGTCCATGGGTCTGTCATGGTGACTTCTTGTAGTATTTTATTTCATATTGTGATTTAATCTGAGTAACAGTTGTTTGCGACTGGCCAACCAGAGTCTCTGACTTCAAGAAAGAAGGAATAGTTTTATAAAGGAATTGTAACAAAAAGAAGCAAAAGCCAGGATATGAACTACTCCAGAGTTTGAAGCTGAAGGACCTTGAGGCCCATTTTTCTTTCAGCTGGTACAATTTATCTGCATAACAGATAAATCCTCACTGGATTTTCTTCAGGTAAGTTTTCCTGTGAAAACCGAGTTTTACAAATTTTTTTCTTTCCTAACTTGGTGTCTTGAACCTCCGTCCTTCCCTGGCTCGATGGTGGTATCTCCTTTTGTCCTCACTCCCCGGCGCCACTGTTTCAGAGCACATGATGGTCTCCCAGGGCTGCTGTAACAGGTTACTGCAACGTAGGAGGCTTGTCCAGAGCCCTGGTGGCATGCTGGTTAACTGCTAAGCTGCTGACGGAACTGTCGCTGATTCAAACCCAACAGTAGCTTCATGGGAGAAAGATGTGGCACTCTGCTTCTGTAAAGCTCACAGCCTTGGGAATCTGATGGGGCAGTTCTACTCTGTCCTGTACAGTCACTGGGAGTCGGAATTAACTTGACGGCAATGGGTTTCAGGAGGTTTATAAAAACAAAAATAGTTTTGAAGGCTACAAGTTCAAAATCAAGGGCCCGTGAAGGCTCCAGAGGAGAATTTTCTGGCTTCTCACAATCCTACATATGAATTGGTGTGGCACCATCACTGCAGTCTGTCTCAGTCTTACGTGGTGTTTTTCACTGTGTTCCTGGCTCTGTGTCTCTTTTTATTAGGAAACCAAAAAAAAAAGAAAACCCAAACTTGTTGTTGTTGAGTCAGCTCCAACTCATAGTGATCCTACAGGCAAGGGGAGAACTTCCCAGTGGAGTTTCCAAGGACTGTCTGTACTGGATTTGAACTGCCAGTCTTTCGGTTAGCAACCATAGCTCTTAACCACTGTGCCATCAGGGGTTCCTTAAGAACTCCAGACATACTAAATTAGGCCCACTCTACTCCAGTATCCCTTATGTAACTTAATTAATGGTATCTGCAAAGGCCTTATTTCCAAACAAGGTCACAGTCACAGGTACTAGGGGTTAGAACTGGATTATATTGCTTGGGGGATAAAATTCAACCTGTAACAGGTCACAGAAGTGGAATTATATCTCTCTTGACGGCACTTGGCTTGGCTCTTGTTACAGTAGTACAATTTAGTTTCTCTGCCTGACACTGTAATTACTACTTGGTGCCCTGCCGAAAAGAGTATGAACTTTAGCCTTGGACAGTCTTTGTTTCAAATCTTGGCTCAGCCAACTACCACCCAGGAGGTCTTGGAACTTCTCAAAACCCCAATTTCCTGATTTGAAAAACAGGACAAACAAAGTTTGTGATGCATAAATAAGACAGTTATAGTTCTTTGTTCAGGGTGTAAAACAGAGTAAAAACCAAAAAACCAAACTTAATACCATCAAGTTGATTCCAACTGATAGCAACCCTATAAAACAGAGTAGAACTTCTCCATAGTTTCCAAGGAGCACCTGGTGGATATTAACTGCTGACCTTCTGGTTAACAGCTGTAGCACTTAACCACTACTCTCTTTTCTGTCTGTCTCTAAGGCCAGAGCCCCTGCTTACATGCTACCTAGCTCAGCTAGAGGAATGGGGACTTGCCAATTGGTTTGGGTCTCTAGCATCTCAACCTCTGTCCGTGTTTGAGGAATTTCTGCTCAAAACGTTAATCTGACCAAAACATGCTTGCAACTGGCCAACCACAGGCTACTCTTCTTTGCTTTTGGGGCAGTGGCATGCAACCTAGGCTCATCTGTTAGAAAGATCTACATGGTGACTTGGCATGAAAGCTAGTGACCCAAGAGGGACAGATCCCAGGAAGCTCAGCTTCTCTTTGGTGGGAACAGTGCTGGAGGTGAATGGAAGGGTGCTTTCTCAGGGCACAGGGTGCCTCAATGATGACAGCATTCATCATGGTGTCAAAACCAAGCCAACTATAGGATTCCTCCCCAGTCCCAATCATATTGCATGAATGAGAGAATAAATGATAATTCCTAAAGGCAAGAGAAGAAACTCACAAATTATGCATTTCTCTAGCCAATAGGATGGCAAGTGACAAAAGGAAGAATAACTAAAGCTAAAAACAAAGACTTGGTGGCCTTGATACCCAAGACTTCCTAAAAAAACCAATGGCCTTTGGGTCAATTCCAACTCATAGCAACCCTGTAGAACAGGCTAGAAGTGCCCCGTAGGGTCTGTGAGGCTGTAGTCTTTACAGAAGCAGACTGTCATATCTTTTCTCCTGGGGAGTGGCTGGTGGGCCAACTGCTGGCCTTCTGGTCAGCCAACGAGCAGGTAACTCCTGCCCCACCAGGCTCCTCCCGTGTGGCACACAAACCAATGATTCTACAACATGAAAATGGAGGAGGGGGTTCATTTTCAAGTCTGCAGATCTTTCATTATTGTTAGTTGCCATCAACTTGATGTCAACTGTAGCCACCTCGTGTGTGACAGTATAACTGCCCCCCAGGGTCTCGGCTGTGGTCTTTACAGAAGCAGACTGACTGCCACAACTTTCTCCTATGGAGCAGCTCCTGGGTTCCAGCTGCAGGTCTCTCACTTAGCAGTGGAGTGCTTAACATCAGTGCCACCACAGCTCCTTCCGGTGGGTATAAAAGTGAACCTTTCCCTTTTGTGTGACTCAATAATAAAAAGAAACCTAAATAAGTTTAAGCACTTGCCAAGATCTTTTTTAAATTCTGATTTGCAAGTTGAACTCTCTGAACCCTTTCTGTCTTTCAGATGATTCAGCCTTTAAGATGTTGTGAATTAGCTCACACTAATAAAAGAAGATGTGTTCTCTTAGAAATGACACCATGGAGTGTCTACCTACAATTTCCATCCCACTATGCATCCATCCTGCCAGAAGTCTTTAAGGAGAGCTGTCAAAACAAGTTGGGTAAATGGGTAGTAGCCAGGTGATGGCTGAAGAGCAGCTGTGGCCTCAGCTGGGTGCAGAGGCTCTGGGGCTGGTGGAATTTAGGCTTGATCAATCAGGAGATTGTTTGCAGAGCTCCTGTGACATCATCCACTGTGAACCTTTTATTCATCGCCTGCATGGGCCAGAGAAAGAAAGGGTCACTAATTACAGAGAGGCAGATCTGGGAGCAGTTCAGATTTTATAGCCTCAGCCGGCCCTCTCTGTGTTGGTGATGCTGTGAATAGCTGTTTTTATTGTCTCTGATAAGCGGTGCATGAGAACCTGTACAGCAGAATATTCCGTGTTTCCGGGGCCATGTCTCTGGGCTGCCTGTCTTGGCCATTATCTGCAGTTGTGTGCTGGCGTCTCACCAAGATTAGAAATACACCGTGGTGTTTCTGAAAGGCCCAAAGATCCCAGTCAAGTTTTTGTGTTGTGCCTCTTGATCATAATGGGGAATTCCTAGGTCCTAGTGAGTCACTGAAAATGCCACCTGTTAACCAAAAGGTTGGCAGTTCAAATCCCCCAGGCACTCCTTGGAAACTGTATGGGGCAGTTCTACTCTGTCCCGTAGGGTTGCCATGAGTTGGCATTGACTTGACAGTAGGGCATTTGTATTTTATTTATTTATTTTTTACCGAGCCATGGGAAACCCCAGTAGTGTAGTGCGTAAGTGTTATAGCTGCTAACCAAAATGTCAGCGGTTCAAATCCACTAGCTGCTCATGGGAAATCCTATGGAGAAGTTCTACTTTGTCCTATAGGCTCACTAGGAGTCAGAATCTAATTGAAGGCAGTAGTTTTGTTTTTTAGTGAGTCATGAAGAGCCTTGCTGGTGCAGTGGTTAAAGCACTCAGCTGTTAACTGAAAGGTCAAGGTCAGTGGTTGAACCCACTGGCTCTTCTGCTGGGGTAAAAGCTGTGGCAATCTGCTTCCATTAAGAGTTACAGCCTTGGAAACCCAATGAGGCAGATTTGCTCTGTCCTATAGGGTCATTAGTGAGTCACAGATTGGATCAGAGGTTAGCAAACTCCAGGCTGTGTGCCAAATACAGCCACCTGGGCTGATTTTATAAACAGTTTTACCTAGACACAGCCACGCCCATTCATTGACATACTGTTCATAGCTGCATTCATGCTGCAGTGTCAGTGGTGAGTACTTCAACACAGACCTTATGGCCTGAGAAGCTAAGACTGTTTACCATCTGCCCTTTAAAGAAAAAGTTTATACTGTCTTGCTTCTCAAAAGGAGTCCTGGTTGTGCAGTGGTTAAGTGTTTGGCTGCTAACCAAAGTCAGCAGCTAGAACCTACTAGCTGCTCAGAGAGATAGAGAATGAAGCAGTCTGATTCTGTAAAGAGCACAACCTTGGAAACTCTTTGTGGTACTTGTATTCTATCCCATAAAGTAGCTTTGGAGACCCTGGTAGTGTAGTGGTTAAGTGCTATGGCTGCTAACCAAAAGGTCGGCAGTTCAAATCCACCAGGCGCTCCTGGGAAACTCTAGAGGGCAGTTCTACTCTGTTGTATAGGATCTCTATGAGCTGGCATCAACCCGATGGCCCTGGGTTTGGCTTTTTTGGTATAAGGTTGCTGTGATTTGGAATCGACTCCATGGTGACTTTTTTTTCCCTTCCTGCTCTTCAAACCGAAGGAAGCACCTTGATAAAATATTGTAAGGTGGCTGAAAGAGACAGGATTCTATGTGTCAACCAGATGTTCTCCAGCCAAAGAACCCCTTGGGATTTCAAAGGTGACCAGATGGCGGGAGTTCCATTACAGTTACAGAGCTGAGCATTAACACAACTGAGGAAGGAATTGCTTATATAATTGAGGTTCTAGAAGTCTGTGTTGCCCTGTGGTTTTCCTGACAGTTCTGGAAGACCTTGGTTTAAAATTCATAAAAGACCATTCAGAATGTATCTGTTGAGAACTTTGTTGTTGTTAACTCTTTGAGGGGACTGTACCTCTGAAAAATATGCCCACAATTTCACTAACAATTTCTGGGCTTTAGTGAACCCCAGAGTAAGAAACTTTTTTCAAGTTTTTTGCCTGATTGTAGGAAAAACCAGCTAAAAGGGTACTAGTCAAAGAAACTTTTCAGTTAGCTTAACTAACAGTTAGCAAGAGCTGACTTGGCAATTAATTTAAAATTAACAGCATCTTCTAAATGCCAAATAAATGATACAGATGATATTGTTTTGAGAACTGAGAAAAGAAAGAGATTACTGTTTAGTAAGGTCAGAGAAGGCATCACAGAAGAAAGAGAAATCCTACCATCTTAAAGAAAGCAAGTTTAGAGCAAGCTTTTAGACAATGAAAAAAGGAGCAGGCAGAATGCATGATGCCCATCTGCAAGGCTCATAGAGCTCTCGGCCTTGGTTTCTACCCTGGTGGGACCCAGGCAGAGGAGTGCCTAAAACATCCCTAAAACAAAAACTCCAGATTTTGAGACTTCGGAGTATGTCTCCATACACTGTTCCCATGTCTCACAGCATGAATATGTGTCCTGTGGTGGATGGCTTTATGATCAACAGGGGATCCTGGGCAGGGCCAGATGCACAGGCACTTGGTTTAATGCTCTGCCCTCACCACCTTGGAGTTCCTGGGAGGTGCCAGTGGTTCATCTGCTCGGCTGCTAACCCATAGATAGGGGTTGTGAGTACACCAAGAGGCACCTTGGAAGAAAGTCCCAGAGATCTGCTTCTGAAAGGTCACAGTCATTGAAAATCCCATGAAGCACAGTTCTACTTTGGAATACATGGTGTATTGATGGCAACTGATGGCAACTGATGGCAACTTGATGGCAACTGGAACCGGTGGCTGTCTTCAAATTTGTAATGTTTCTGGATCAGCGGCTCTGCGTCTTTGTTTTGCACTGGGCCATACAAATGTGGATCCTGGGGGAGTATGGGTACAAGAGTAATATGCTCAAACATGGGTAAGAAGACAGGAAGAGGACCCCCATCTTTGGCTCTTCTTCCATGCTAGACGAGAACCTGTCCCCAGTACTTCTGAGTCAATTTAAACTCCTGTGAATGATTCAAAGTCACCGCCATTGAGCTGATTCTGACTCACAGTGACCCTATAGGTCAGAGTAGAACTGCCCCAAAGAGTTTCCAAAGGAGTGCCTGCTGGATTTGAACTGCCAACCTTTTGGTTGCATTATGTACCACATAAGTACTATGCCACAAATACATTATGGTCTTCTAATTCTCACGTAGCAAGGGCTGGCTAATATTCCACTTGATCAATCACAAACTGTTTAATTAGATTTTAGATTTTCCACCACAACAGTTTTTAAAGTAAACCTGCCCATAAATCCCATGACCAAAGGACAGGAGAGAGGAAATCTGAGATATTAAGATTCCTTTTCAGTTTCAGTACTTGACTTACATCTTTTGTTTGACAGCTTACTCTCTCTTTATGTCCCCAAGCTTTGCTGTAACGTTTCGCCTACATTGCGTCTTTGATCCAAGAGGCTCAAATCTTTGACCAGCCTGAAGTCATCCCCCTTCAGCCCCTCTATTTAACTTCATGACAGTCCTTGTGAATGTCTTCAAAACTTCTTTGCTATTAAAGATTCTTTTATTTTTCTCCAAGAACTGAGTATTTTAAGCTTGGGTACAGTCCTACTACTAGGACTGTCAAGGCTGGCTTGGTTTGTTGTTGTTCGCTGCCGTGGAATCAGCCACCAACCCATGGCGAGCGCATGCACAAAGGGGAGAGACACTGCCTGGTTCTGTGCCATCTCTAGAATCAGCTGCCGATCAGACCAGAACTTGGTTACCCAACCAAACCCCTTGCTGTCAAGTGGATTACAACTCATAGCGATCCTATAGGGTGGAGTAGAACTGCCCCATAGAGTTTCCAAAAAGCACCTGGTGGATTCAAACTGCTAACCTTTTGGTTAGCAGACAGCACTTAACCACTATGCCACCAGGGTTTCCAGAACTTGCTTTAGAGGGCTTAATATTTATTTTATAGACTAATACAAAATTTTGTTACTTTTATAGACTAATATTTTTTTTGTTACTTTAAAAATTAATGTGAGCTTTGTCTCAAGGTAAAAATGCAAAATATTATACAAAGAGCAGTGGGATAATGATACTAAAAGACCATATTCGGTAAGTGCTATCTTATCCAGGAGAGCTTACTATTTTCTATAAAAGGTCTACTGCTTGAATCCAATAGTTGCTAATCTGGTGTTTGGCTAAGCTAACACAGGCAGGAAGTTCCAGAGTGCAACTCAATTTGCTTTGATGGGAATGATTATCTATGTAATTTGAGCCTTCCGTAAACCTAAAGGAAATGCTGATGTCACCACAGTGGTTAAGAGCTCAGCTGCTAACCAAAAGGTTGGCAGTTCGAATTCATCAAGTACTCTTTGGAAACCCTATGGGGCAGTTCTACTCTGCCCTACAAGGTCACTATGAATCAGACTTGACTCAGTGGTAACGTTTTTCTTTCTTTCTTTTTCTTGATAACCAAAACACCAAACCCCTTCGGCACTGAGTTGATTCTAACTCATAGTGACCTTATAGAACAGAAAGGAACTGCCCCGTCAGGTTTCCAAGGCTGTCATCTTTACAGAAGCAGACTGCACATCTTTCTTGCGAGTGGCTGATGGGTTTGCAATGCCAGCCTTTCACTTAGCAGCCAAGTGCTTACCCAGTGCTCCGCTGGGGCTCCAGTCTTCCATAGCTAAACAAAATGGCCCTAAAAGAGCAACAATATAGATGCTGTAAATCAGTGATAATCAAGGGGGATCCAGAGGCCTCCAGGGGTCCCGAGACCTTTTCAGACAGTCTTAGCAGTTAAAATTACTTCTGTAACAAAATACTATGATGTTTTCTGACTGTTTCACTGTGTTGACATTTGTACTGTTGGTGCAAAAGCAATGGTGGGTAAAGCTGCTCATGCCTTACCACAAATCCAGACAACGACGCCAAAGAGTGCTGCCACTCCCACTGTATTCTTCACTGTCCTCTACTTCTAGTTGGTTGTTTTTTTCTTCCAAAGCCCTTTTCACTAAGCATATTCTTGGTGATGTGGTAAGATTTTAAATTTTGTTAAATCTCAGCCTGTGAGTGTTTATCTTTTTAATATTCCATGTGACAAAATGAAAAGTATTCATAAATCTCTCCTGTTAAATGTGGAAGTGTAATGTGCATCTCAAGAAGTAGCACTAGTGTCATTGAATTGCAAGCCTAAAAAAAGTGCTATGTACCTCGTTGCTGAACATCACTGTAGCTCACCCTTTAGAGCAATTTTGGAACTCTTTCTGGAATGGCCATCAGAGCTGTTGTATTACCCTTGCTGTCCTGAATGTCATCAAAATGTCTTCCTTTCAATATTTCCTTTATCTTCAGGTAAAGAACTAAGTCACTGGGGGCCGAATCAGGTGAGTAGGGAAGGTGTCCCGACACAGTTATCTGTTTACTGGCTGAAAATTCCCACACAGACAACTATACAACTAAGTTTGTGAACATGCCACTGTGCCATTGTGTGCAATGGCCATCCTAGAAAGAGTTCCAAAATTGCTTTGAAGGGTAGACTAGGCATTGGCATCGGTGCATAGCCTCCCAAGGGCAGTACTTCGAAGATGACCATATTGACATTCAGCGAGATGTCAGTGAGATGTGTAGCACTTAGAATAACTAAGTTAATTGTTGGACCTCATATGTATGTGAAAGCTGGACGATGGATGAGGAAGACAGAAGAGAAAGTGATGTCTTTGAGTTAAGGTGTTGATGAAGAATGTTGAACATACCATGAAATGCCAGAAGTGCTTGCTCTGGCAGCATACATACTAATACTGGAACAATGCAGAGGTTAACATGGCCCCTGTGCAAGCATGACATGCAAATTTATGAAGGATTCCATATTGGAAACCTTGGTGGCATAGTGGTTAGGTTCCACAGCTGCCAACCAAAAGGTTGGCAGTTCAAATCTACCAGGCACTCCTTTGAAACCCTATGGGGCAATTTTCTACTCCCTCCTATAAGGTTGCTAGGAGTTAGAATCAACTCAACAGCAGTGGGTTTGGTTTTTAGCCAGAAGAATCAACAAATCTATCTTGGAAGAAATACAGCCAGAACACTCTCTAGAAGTGAAGACAGTGAGACTTCATTTTATGTACTTCGGACGCGTTATCAGGAAGGACCAGTCTCTTCCAAAGGGCACCATGCTTGGGGAAGTGGAGGGTCCGTGAAAAAGAGGAAGACCCTCAACCCGATGGATTGACACAGCGGCTGCAACAATGGGCTCAGACACAACGATGATTGTGTGGATGAAGCAGGACCAGGCGCTGTTTCATCCTGTTGTACATCAGGCTGCTAGGGGTCAGAACCCACTTGATAACATCTAACAGCAGCAACAATCTACCTTCAGAAACCTGACAGCTTCCCAATATGTAAAGATTCTTCTGAGGAGGTCAATAGTGATATTAATTTAACAAATGAGCTTTTTGATTATTGTCTATTGAAAGGTGTCATGATTTCAAAGATCTGAGTAATTCAGTGGACTAATACTTTCCAGTTCATTGATGTACCATGTTACTTCATCACATGTGGGCATAGATCCACTGACAGTGCAAAACAGACTGAGGGATTTTAACGCAACAGAGTAGGAACATGAAATTTACAGGGTTTTAAATTTCACACTGCAACTAACCTTTAAGAAACTGCACTTGTTGAGAACAGCAAACAAGCAGAATATGTGAGCCCAGATTTTCTTCAGATATTCCAACCAAGACATTATACGGCAACAGATTAATGCTAAATCCTAGAGCAGACGGGTGACTCCAGCTGTCCACTGTGCAGCCCGACTATAAAGAGAGTTGCACAAATGCAGTCCCGTCCCACTCTTCTTACTCATTTTTTTGGAAAACATTTTAATAAAAAGATGTTATTTTTGCTCATTTGTAATGAGATTACTATTCTGCTTTTAAAATGAATTAATCAGTATTTTTAAAAATGTCCAACTTTAACTTCTAGTACGGTAAATATTGGTAGACACAGCCCATTATAAACGAAGGCACTTGCAGCCCCTTGATTTTTAGTGGGTGAGTGGGCCCTGAGATGTAGAAGTTTGAAAACCACTGTCATGTATGAACTCAGTGCAACCCAATGCAACTCAATGACATGCATCCCATTAACCTGCTTCTCTGGCATGTTTATCCTCATGTCTATTTCTTTGTCTAAGTTGGCCACGAGCCTAGGACCTCAGGATACCAGACTGTGCACGTGGCTTTCACAGCATCCACCACTCTGTCCGAAGTCTCCACAGCCAATGCTATACCAGGCGGCTCAAGAATATCATTTAGAGAGACCCTGTTTCAACTAATGGAGAACTGGAACAGCATTCCAAATCACTTTATCTACCAAGTCCTCTTTGCATTCTGAGGATGCTAGCCAGTGATGAGCACAACAGACTACAAAACACGCATTTAGCATTTAATGCTGGATCCCGGACCATTAGGTAGAAAATCCGGTCTCCAGTGTTATTTATATTTGATAAGTAGCAGGAGGGGCTATTCGTTTTTTGTTTTTTTAATTAATCGCCTCCATTTGGCAGTGAATGTATCAAGAGGAGCAGATTATTAAGTTGTATGAAGAAAAGTCCCCAGGCTTGATGTTTAGATTGCTGTACTTCTTCATTTTGCCAGTCTTGACTTCTTGCCCAAGACCATAAGTCCAAGAATTTCCCGGTGTTATTCTGGGTGTCTAAACAGTCTTTTAAACAGCTGCTGAATGTTGATGGTCTCATGGTTCTTTACAAGAATGTTTCTGTGGGTGGAGGAAACCACTTCCTATGGCTTGTGATGAGATGCTAAAGCTTATCCTCAGAATGAAAGGAATAGTGTAGAATTCTCAGAATCTCAATGCAGATAAATTGACTCTTCTTTCATAAATAACAACTTGCTATAACAGACTTTTTATTGTCTCTTCCTTTCTGTTTTGTGAAAAGAATATTTTTGATAAATGAGAAAAGCAAACTGGGTAGCTCTGGTAGCCGCCAACTTACCCAAGGCTTCCAATTCCCTTTAACACATTTCTCCCACCACTGGCTTCCTAAGGCTACCACATAGGTTAAATTGTAGGACTTACCTGCCATGTGACGTGTAGAATGCAGCTAAGGCAAAGATAATTTTCATCACTGACACTCTAAGCAATATTCTAAACATAACTTCACATGGCAAGGGACTGGTGTAAAGGCCATTATCTGCAGCAACTCTGAACTGAGCAAACTTCCCACAGCTGGCTGGGCAAGGTATCCAGATCAGTATGTCATAAAAAGAAAGACCCCCTGTTTAGATATTTGAAATGTCAAGAACCCGAAGCCTGAAACAGCTGCCATGCACCCACTTTCTCCTTAGTCCCTTCTTTCAATATTGTTGTTCTTGGTTGCCATCAAATCAGCTTTGATTCACGGAGACCCCATGTACTACAGGACAAAGCATTTCCCTGGTCCTAAACCTTCATCATGGTCTTTGGTCAGCTTGAGTTCCTTGTGGCCACTGTGCATCTTGAGTGTCTTCCAACCTAAGGATCTCATCCTCCAGCATTATACTGGACAATTTTCTGTTATGATCCATAGATTTTCATTGGCTGATTTTCAGGAGTAGATCACCAGGCCTTTCTGTTTAGACTGGAAGTTCTGTTGAAACCTGTTCATCATGGATGAGCTTGTTGGTATTTGAAATACTGACTGCATGGTTTCTCACATCACAACAACATAAAGACTGACAGATAGGTGGTGGCTGGATTAGTTAAAATTATCAATTTCCCGGACTGAGTTGAAAGCACTAGGTTAGTGGAAAACTTAGGCGAGGGAAGGACACAGACAGACTTCTTTCTGCACACAGAACAATCAGCGTGCTCATTAACGGAAAAGCAGAGTTTACATCTGGTCTGTCAGAATCTGCCCATCACCAGGGAAATTCCACTTACTCTCTAACCAAAGCCAAACTCACCACTGTCAAGTCGATTTTGCCTCAAGGTAACCCCGTATGGTTTCCAAGGCTATAACTCTCTATGGACAGCGACTGCCACATACTTCTTTTGCAGAGCTGCTGGTGGTTTTGATGGCTTTTCTTATTGTGCCACCGCTGCTCCTTATGAGCTCTCCAGATCCTATCAAAAAAAAGAAAATACATGGAATAGCTGCTTTTTAAACACCTCTTAGCTTCACTGCTTTAGGCTGTTATTTTTAATCCATTTTTGAAATTCTGTTTCAGAGCAATTTATTCAATCTGATGACTTCCCACATAGTATGGAAATGAGGCAAGTGATCTTGCTGCAAAAGGTTACAAGTCAAACCCCTGCAAGTCTGGGTGTCTTCCATCTGCCATCTAGCACCAAAGGACTAGTGCAGCCCTGTAAAAGTTAAACACTGTTAAGAAATAATATTGGCATTTGACAGATCTAGAAAATAAAATTGAATTTCTCCATCTTTCCATTAAGTTAAACTTTCCAGCCTATTCAGATGGAATCAAACACTTGAATTAGTCAGACCCTTCCTGCCAGGACTATATCAGATGCTTTGGTCTTCCCACTCTGTGACGACCTAGAAAACAAAGAATTTTAACTCTCAGACCACTTACTCTGCTGAACTGAGTTGTAAAGATGAAAAGCAGACTCTGATCTATGGTGACCCTTTGGGGCAGCACCACCCTGATACAGAGGGTGCACTTGGGTTTACTCACGTTTATAAAGCTTAGTCACATTTACGGGAAAACTTAACTCTCAAGTATAAAGTTATTTGAAGTCTTTTTATTCATGAATTAGATGCTAATGCTTTATTTGCAACCCAAAGCTTTTATAACCTCCCCCACCAAAAAACCACACTGCCATCGAGTTGATTTTGACTCAAAGTGGCCCTATAGATCATAAACAAAAAGTCTGTTCTTAGAGTCAGCCCCTTGTGAACAAACCCACAGTTTCTGTTTTCACTCCTTATGCAGTCTCTGCAGATGCATAGGGGAGCAGATTTCAACCGCACCTCACTTTCTGCAAACACCATTCAAGTAATTGTTAAGATGCAACAAGGCTGTGTGTACCTGGCATACAAAGGGCAACTGTGAGGGAGAATGACCTAAAAATGGATAAAGAGTGACCCAGAGGAGCACCCACCTACAAAGAACTTTTAAAAAGGACACAGAGAAAACCTTGGAAACCCAGAAGTCCAACCAGGTTCCAAAGTCTACATCCCCAAGTCTGGGATTAACTGACAAAAGTTGCATGTAGAGATATATAAAGGGAAATTTTCTAGTGAAAACTAAGATTGCATAAGGGACACAGAGAGAGAGATGACCACATAAGCTCCCTGTTACAGCCTAAACCTTGCCCCCCTCAAAATACGTGCAGTAAAGCCTAACCTCTGTGCCTGTATTATAATCCCATTTGGGATTGTGTTGTGTTTGTCATATTAATGAAGCAGGATTAACACAAGGTGTGTCTTTAGTCAATCTTTTTTGAGATACAAAGAAGATTAAATCCAAGCTAGCAAGCAAACATGAGGAGACATGCCAATCCACATGAAGATTGCCTAGGGGCAGAACCTCAGGAGAGACAAGGATCTTCCTCCAGAGCTGACAGAGACAGAAAGCTGCCTCCTAGATCTGGCACCTTGAATTCTGATTTCTAGCCTTCTAAACTGTGAGACTGTAAATTTGTTTCTTAAAGCCATCCATTCTCGCATTTCTGTTACAGCAGCACTAGTTAACTAAGATGCTCCCCGAAGAGAGGTCATTGTCTCATGCAGCTTGGTATCTACAGTGTTGGGCACAGTACCTGGTACAGAGTTAACTCTCAATATATGTTCACTGCTTAAATGACGTACTCTGGAGTAGAAATATCAGTTATTAGAAACATTAGTTTCATCATGTTTTCCATAGCCAGGAACCCTTTAATTTTCTTAACCAAAACTAAACCCACTGCTATCGATTCAGGTCCAACTCATAGTGGCCCTATAGGTCAGAGTAGAACTGCCCCATTCAGTTTCCAAGGAGCACCTGGCAGATTTGAACTGCCAACCTTTTAGTTAGCAGACACAGCACTTAACCCACTGCACCACGAAGTCGCTTAATTTTCTTTTTTCTAATTTGAAGTTCACTACACATACTTCTGGTTATTACTGTGTTATCCACTTGATACTTGGAAAGGTTCAAAAGAATCAACAACAGCATTCTAATCACTGGAAAATGCTGTATCCCACTGTAAATTAATATATAGAATTTGGGCTTCTGATATCTGTTAGAATTGTGAAAGAGCACTCTAACACTGAAGTGCTTGGCATAGCAAAATGACTGACACAAGTTTGGATCAAACTTCATTTTGTTTTCAACCCCTGCTACTGCATAAATTGTATGAGCACGACTTTTGGGTAACTCTTGTTTGCAAACAAACATGGTTATGCTTGCTCAATTATGATTCCAGGAAGTGTGTGCAGATTGTTATTGGAGAAAACTGCTTGCCCTCAAGCAGAATGCGTTTGAAAACTGATGAACTGAAGTGAAGAAAGGCCTGGGGTTGCAGCCACACTAGCCTTCTTATGCAAAAATCCTGCATTGCTTTGTGACTATCAGAGAATTTTGCACCTTTCTTCAGTGCCACCCAACTCAAGTTGTATTCTTCAACAAAACTCCATCATTTCTCTCCATATACAGTTAGTGTTTTTTACACTTTTGACAGAATGAATCAGTCCACTAGAGTAACAGCAAGTTCACGTAGAGTGATGTAATCAAACTTCTGCAACACTAATGTTATGGACAAGACCCTGATCTGAGCTAAAGACCCCAAGAGACTACCAGAGACAAGAGGTCCTCTCTAAGCAGCAGCCCAAGCCCAAGCCCTCGTAGTGATCCTTTGGAAGACTATACTACAAAAAGAAAGAAAATCAGCTCAGATACAAAAAGGAATGATAAACAAAGAAAATAGCAACTGTGTGAGTAGATTTAAACAGCATTATCAGTGTAAGATAATAATAATTTGCTTTTTGAGGATAAAAACTCTAATACTTATGAAACTTGAGCATGTTAATAATAAATTTGGTCTCATAAATTATGAAGAACTGATATCACAGAGGCTATGTTTTCTGACCACAGTATAACAAAGCAATAAATCAAATTTTAAAAGAACCTCAAAAAATCTTTCTTATATATTTAAAAATTACAAAAACATCTAAACAACTCATGGACTAAAGAAAGAAATATAGTGGAAATTGGACACTACTGAATTATAGCAAAAATATCTTTTATCAAAGCTTATGAAGTTAAAAAGCTAAATGATGTTTAACAAGATTAGAGAACAAGAGAAGGAGAAGAAGAAGAGAAAGAAGTAGGAAGAACACTTATGTAATGTTTGTTCTGCACCAGGTACTATTCTAAGTTCCTTACATGTATTAATCTAATCTTCATGACAACCCTGTGATGCAATTATTATAACCATCTTAAGGAAGTGAAAAGAAGGCACAGAGAAGTCACCTGACCAAGGTCACATAGCCAGTCACACAGTTATATTAGAAAAGCAGAATAAACTATTAATAAACTATTAATGAACTAAGTTCTAACATATGACCCACCACACCACCACCCACTGCTGTCAAGTTGGATCTGACTCACAGTGACCCTAGAGGTCAGAGTAGAACTGCCCCATAGAGTTTCCAAAGAGTGCCTGGCAGATGTGAACTGCCAGCTTTTTGGTTAGCAGATGTAGCACTTAACTGACTGCACCACCAGTGTTGATAGTAGAGAAAAAAACAACTCAATACACCCAAGAAAACAACAGAAATGAAATAACAAAACTTATGAGCTGAAATAGTGAAAATAAGAGAACAAAGTTAGACCAGAGGAATAAGAAAGTCAGAAGCTGATTCTTTGAAAATATTAGTAAAATTAATAAACCAATGGCAAGATTAACCAAGAAAAAAAGGGAAAATAAAAAATATTGGAAGTGAAAAGGTAATATGACAGTGATATGACAGATTTAAAATATAGTGCTATACTATAAATAACTTACTTGGTTATACATTTGAAAACACAAAGTGTACATATTGCTAGAAAAAATAATACTAAAATGACTTAAGAAGAAATAGAATACCTACAACGATTAAAGAAACTGAATCATTTAAAATCTTCCTATAAAAGAAACAGCCACTTAAAAACAATGTCTACAGATAGTTTTATAAACAATTTCTACCAAACACTGAAGGATCCAGTAATTGTATCTTACACAAACTCTATCAGAGGACAAAAAAAGACAGCATTTTCCATTTATGATGCTAGTACGTAATTAATTTAAAAACCAGACCTGAAACATAGGAGAGAATCTCTACTTCACCTCATACTCATCCCTACCAGAAAAAGAAAATATTATCAAAAAATGAGTCAGTGGATTAAAGACTTAATGTGAAGGGTATATAACTTTAAACTCTTACAAGAAAATGAAGCACAGAATACATGACTTGGAGATAGGAAAGCATTTCTTAACTTCCAAGAAGCATTAACTACAAAAAGAAAAAGATGTAATACGTGAGGGACCTCAGCTCACCCAGATATCATAAACAAAGGCAAAGGTCACACACTGGGGATGATCACTGCAATCCATACAACCAACAATGAGTTAGTTCCCAAAATCAAGGAAGAAAAACAAACTCTACTTTAAAAATCCACAAAAATAGAATAGATAATGTTGTTAACTACTGTTTTCTGAGCATATCTAAAATGTTCACTTACAATAATCTTTTTTAAAGAATGATTAATGGTTGTTTTTACTGTTTTGATTAAGATAGAAATGACTACTTGGGTGGCTTTAAAAATCTAAGATAAGAATGCTAGAAAAGAAATCTGCATGACTCATAATTAGATGAAAAGATGCTCAGTTTCATTATTTGGCTTATGGCCCTTGCCTCTACCGTTTAAGTCAGCAAGGTTGGGTTGCATTTTTCGCCTGCTGCATCTCTTTCTGCCTCCCTCCTCCACTCTCAAGGACCCTTGTGATTACATCAGCCTAACTGGATAATCCAGGATAATCTTCCTATTTTAGAGTTTCTGAATTAGCAAACTTAATTCCATCTGTAAATTTAATTCTCTTCGCTATGTAACACAGCATAATCACGGGTTCCAGGGAATAAGACGTAGATAGCTTTAGGGGGCCATTATTCTACCTACTGTGCTACAAAGCTCCATCACTGTTCCCTAATTTTCTCTTTAAATCAGATAATCAAAAAGCATTTCAGGACCATGAGCTGAATTTACTGAGCTATGCCTCAACTTAAAAGCCTAAAGCCTATACAGATAGTCAAAGAATGTTTCAACAGCCTCAATATGTTTTTTTAAAAACTGTAGTTAAAGTTATTGTCCATCACAATATTCAGTGTTCCATTTATACTAGACCTACACTTTAAATTTTTGCTTGAGTTTAATTTGAGGAAAACTACCGAGTCCACAAGGCTTCTCCACTTCCATTGATTGTCATAAAACAAAAGAGCTAAATTTATCCCACTTCCTACTGATAGTGCCTGTTTTGATTTTAGCTCTTTAAGAATTCTTATCTTAGATTTTTAAAGCCACCCAAGGAGTAGTCACTTCTATCTTAATCAAAACAGTAAAAACAACAACCATTAATCATTCTTAAAAAAAGATTACTGTAAGTGAACACTTTAGATATGCTCAGAAAACGGTAGTTAACAACATTAAGATTATCTAAGAATCTGTGCATAGTATGTTCTCAGTAGGTGTTTGGTAAATAATGCCTAATGAACAGATTCCATTTAGTGTTTTGAGATTCTCTGGGTAGTACAAAGGGTTAATCAGCTGGGCTACAAACCAACCAAGAGGGTGGTGGTTTGAGTGTACTTAGAGGTGTCTTAGAAGAAAGACTTGATCTTCTCAAAAATCATTCACTGAAAACTATGGAGGACTGTTCTACTCTGAGATACGTGAAGTCTCTGTGAGTTGGATATCAACAACAACCAGTACAAAATTTTATCTCAATAAACCACTCCTGAAATTTTAGCACTGCTGATAGTGTTTTATGGTTTGAAGCCCAAATTTATTAGAGATAACAGAGGAATACAGTTGTTCTTCTGCTTCAGTCCTCTGTAGTCTCAGCTCATTTGGCCAAACTTTTGGCATCAGAAGCAGTTAGGCACAAGTCAGTCTTCCCGGTATCACAGCAATCGTATTACCGCCAGACCATCCCTTCTGCTTCGGATTCTCTTAATCACCTTTACACAACCATGCTGCAAGCAAACAGGATTAGTCAGAGTTTCCCAGACTTCCCTTACTTATAACATTTTCTTCACTTAGAATAAGAGATCTGACAATTAAATCCGTGAACTTAACTGTTCTAAGTGCTATAAACCTCATGGCTGAATATCACAGACACCAGTGCCTAGTCCACCCTTCAAAACAATTTTGGAGCTGTTTCTGAAACGGCCATTGTGCACAGTGGCAAGTATGCAAAATAATTGTATAGCTGTCTGTGAGGGAGTTTTTAGCCAGTAAACAAATAACTGTATTGGCAAACCCTCCCTACTCACCTGATCTGGCCCCAGTGACTCTGTTCTGTACCCAGAGATAAAGAAAGTGTTGAAAGGAAGACACTTGGATGCCATTAGGATATCAAGGGTAATACAATGACAGCTCTGGTGGCCATTCCAGGAAGTGTTCCAAAATTGCTTTAAGCACTGGCATCAGTGCATAGCTTCCCAAGGGATGTACTTTGAAGGTGACCGTCGTGATATTCAGCAATGAGGTGTGTAGCAGCTTTTCTTGGATGAGTTTGGAGCTTAGTTGTCCGACCTTCTACATCGGCTTATGTAACCACTCACCTAATTTCTGTGGTTACTGCTATTGCTGCCAAATCGTACACCACGCATAGCGCTGACCAGTAAGCTTTCCTCAGTAATCACGCGTATTTCTTACTGTCGTCACGTGCCTTGGCTAAGTGGTGCACGCTTACCCACATGCGGTGTTGTCTTTCCCATCCCCCAAATCAGCAGTGACCACGGTGCAGAGAGTGATTCCCCTCCGTCCCATTGCTATTCCTGGTAATGACCAAAGAATGTTGATTTCTGCATGTTTATTTATTGTCTTTTTAGAAGAATGGCATAATATAATATTTGCCCATTTGTGCTTGATTTATTTCACTCAGAATAATATACTCCAAATTCACCCAGGTTTTAAGATGCTTTACAAGCTTATCGTTGTGCAGCATTTCATTGTTTGTTGTCACGGATTGAATTGTTTCCCCCAAAAATATGTGTAGTAATTTGGCTGGGTCAGGATTCCCTGTATTCTGTGATTGCCTCCCATTTTGTGATTTTTCTGATGCTGTAAATCCTAATCTCTGCCTGTGGTTGACAGATTATATTGGATTATATTGGAGAGGACTTGGGTGGGACTGTAAATCCCTTCCTAAAGTTACTTCCCTGCTCCATTGTAAAGGGAATTTCCCTGCATTGTGGCTTGGATCACGTTTTATCCTTTTCTCCTACAAGAGACGTGACTCATGGCGACCTGACGGCACTTGGCTTTGGCTTACAAGAGATAGAAGGAATGGGCAGCAAGCAGACAGCTGGGAACCTCACGCCATCAAGAAAGCAGCATCAAGAGTACAATTCATCCTTCAGACCTGAGATTCCTGTGCCAAGATGCTCCCCAACCAATAATTGAGAAAACACAAGGACTTCCTCCAGAGCCAATAGAGGGAAAGCCTTCCCCTGGAGCAGACACCTTGAATTCGGACTTGTAGCCCACTGGACTGTGCAAGAATAAATTTTACTTATTTATTTCTTTTAAAATTTTTATTGTATTTTCTTTAGAATAAATTTTATTTTGTTCAAGCCACCTACTTTGAGGTATTTTTGTTAAGAGCAGCACTAGATGACTAAAAACATATATATACCGTATATTTTTTTATCCATTCATCCATTTATCCATCAGGACGTATCAAGTTGCTCCTAAGCCTGTGTATGTGCCTCTGTGAGAGCCCTGGTGAAGCAATGGTTAAGGGCTTGCTTGCTAATGGAAAGGCTGAAGGTTCAGACGCACCAGCAGCTTCCTGGGAGAAAACACCTGGCAACCTGGTCCTGTAAAATTCACAGCTTGCACTGTGGGTGGTACTGTAAAATAGTAAGCCACAATGGAAAGCGATTTAGAGCTTTCTTAAAAAGCTAGAAACAGAAAATGGCATATAATCCAGAAATCCCTCTCCTTGGAATATATCACAGAGGACTAAAGGCTATCACACAAACAGATACACGCACACCAATGTTCACTGCAGCACTGTCCACAATAGTAAACAGAATCAACCCAGGTGTCCATCAACAGATGAATAGTTAAACTATGATATATTCACACGATGGTGTACTGTGCAACGATAAAGAACAACAATAATTTTAGGAAATCCCTCATAATATGGAACCAGTTGAAAGACATTATGCTGAGTGAAATTAGCCAGAGGCAAAAGGACAAATATTGTATGAGGCCATTATTATAAAGATGTAGAAAAGATTTAAGCACAGAAGAAGACAATCTTTGATGGTTGCAAGCATAGGGAGGGAGGGGGAGGGACATTCACAGATCACAGCTAAGATTTAGGTTATGTGAAGTGTGTGATGGCATGCACTAGAAGGGAAGTCGGCACAATGGGGCTACATCAAAACCAAATCATTTCCTAAAGGCCAACCGACTTTTCAAAAGACAAAGTAGCAGGAACAAGGGCCTGGGGACATGACTCCAAGGGACAATCTAGTCTAGTTGGCATACCTAAGCTATTTTTAAGAAAATGTTCTGCATACCACTTTGGTGAGTGGTGCCTGGGGTCTTAAAAGGTAACAAACCACCATCTAAGTAACATCAGTTTGTCCCAATCCACCTGCAGTGAAGGAGAACAGAGAACATCAAGGAGAAGAGGAAAATATGACCCCAGCAGACAGACGATGACATATGATGCAGAGATTACTTCAACGTGAGACCAGAAGAACTAGCTGGTGCCCAGCCACCACCAATGACTTCCCTCATGGGGTACACAGTATAAAGCCCTGGAGAAAAACAAGTGCGCAGAACTAGAACTTTACCAACTGACCAGACTTGATGGTCTGGTCAGACTGGAAGGTCCCCTGAGAACATGGCCCCCCAGAGTCTCAATTGGCCCCAAACTGACAAGTCCCCAAATCTGCTCTCCAGACAAAGACTGAACTGTAGTGTATGAACTGGAGTGATGCTGGCACAGAACATAGTTCTTGGCTTAAATGTATGTATGGGGCTGCCTGAGCAGCTCCTCTCTGGAGGTGAGATGACAGGGTAGAGAGGGACAAGAGATGGTCAAAGAGACACGGGACGTACAGCATGGAAAGGGGGAGTGTGCTGTCACGGGGGTAGGAAGAGCAGCTAGAGCACCATAGTGGTGTGACTTCCAGGTGTTACACAGCAAATATATTTGAATTGAAAACTTTTACTCAAAACACAATAAAATATTAAGAAAAAGATTTACAGCCTAGAAAACCCTACAAAGCAGTTCTACTCAAGGGTTGGCATGAGTCAGAACTGACTCCACAGCACACAACAGTACCTGTCTCTGTGTATACGAAGTCTCACAATTCAGTTCGCAAATTCATCCTAGAAAAAGTGCTGCATTTCTTGTTGCGGAATATCACCACCGTCACCTTTGAAGTGCTTCCCTTGGGAAGCTATGCACTGAAGCCAATGCCTAGTCCACCCTTGAAAGCAATTTCAGAACTGTGTTTCTGGAATGGCCATCAGAGCTGTCATTGTATTATACTGCCATCGTATTACCACTGCCTCACCAATCCAGAGACCAGAAGAACTACATGGTGCCCGGCCACCACTGCTTACTCTTCCGCCCAGGGACACAAGAGATGGTCCCCGATAGAATGGGTGAAAATTGTAGAAAGAAACTGTAATTCTTATTTTTTTTTAAAAAAAAAATGTGCCAGATTTACTGGCACTGTAGAGACTACAGAAACTCAAGGATATCACCCTGAGTCAGATACTTGTTAAACTTTGAAGGTAGTCACCTTTTAGTTAAACAACAGGCTAGCACATGAATGAACAATACTACCTGTGAGAACTACGCTCCACTTTTTTAAAAAAAGGGTGCATATGATATGAGACCAAATGGTCCACATTTCCTGTAAAACACAGATTAGAAATTTAGAGAGGGTGGCACGGAAGTTGGATTAGTATAAGCAGAACAACCAGAACAAAAATGTGGAGAACTTTGATACAACATGGAAAGTGTAACCAGTGTCACTGAATATGTATAAACCAAAAGCAAACCTGTTGCTGTCAAGTCATAGTGATCCTATAGGACAGGGTAGGACTGCCCCATTGAGTTTCCAAGAAGCGCCTGGAGGATTCAAACTGTCAACCTTCTGGTTAGCATACAAAGCTCTTAACCACCATACCACTAGGGTTTCTGAACAATACGTTTACTGAAAAACCAAACCCAGTGCTGTTGAGTTGATGCCCGAATCATAGCGACCCCATAGGACACAGGAGAACAGCCCCATAGAGTTCCCAAGGAGTGCCTGGGGAATCTGAACTGCCCACCTTTTGGTTAGCAGACATAGCACTTAACCATTACACCACCAGGGTTTCCTAGAACATGTTAAATGTCTTGTAGACAGTGTGAATTGAAAAGTGATTCACTGAATTCGACTGCAGTCTCTCCTAATTATGTACGTAACTTTTGTTTCACTAGGAACCAATTACATTACTGCTCATTACCAGTGAGTGCAAGCAAAGTCTACAAGCCAGATTATCTGAATAGTTTACCCAAAGATTTATCGTTGCTTGAAGTTCAAAAGACTGCTCTCTTGTCGAGTTTAAGGTTCAACAGCTTCCTCTGGTGGCCTCCAAGGGAAACTGGATTTATTGGTCATGAGATTTAACAAACTAGTATTTCAACGTATTTTTAGAATTTCAGTTTCAGGTACTCCTCAATCAATTTTGTATTTTTTTTTAAATTTATTTTTATTTTACTTTTTGTTGTTGAGAATACATACAGCAAAACATATACCAATCCATCTATTTCTCCACTTACAAGTCAGTGGCATTCGGACTGCTTCCTTCCTCTTGCATTCGCTGCACGGCAAAGATCTCTAAGCTGCCTAGCGTTTCGGCAATTATCTCCAAAGAATAGCCTGTTTTTTAAATAAATAATATCTGACTTCAGAGAAACATTTTCATTAATGTTGTTTTATAATTATGAAGGATGTGGAAGAGAATAGAATACACTGGTAATATACTAAAGAGAAGTCTGATAAACATTTAGCATGCAACATTAAACATGTTTTAAAATATACGTAAACATCTGGTTAGAAAATGTCATGGACTGAATTGTGCCCCCCTACCCACTCCCCCTCAAAAAAGAAAAACATGTATACCAATTAACTTTGGCCACGATTCTCAGTATTCTGTGATTGTCCTCCATTTCGCAATTGCAGTTTTATGTTAAAGATTGTGAGAGACTCCCAGGTCATGTTCCCGGTCAGTGGAAAGGGAGTTTCTCTGAGGTGTGGCCTGCACCACCTTCTCTCAAGAGATGAAAGGAGAAGGAAGCGAGCAGAGGTCTGAGGGCCTCACATCGCCATGAAAACAGCACTGGGAGCAGAACCCATTCTTTGGTCCCAGGGTCCCAGTGTCTAAGAAGCGACTTGACCGGGGCAAGATCAATGGCAGGCACTTTTCTCCAGAGCCAACAGAGAAAGCCTTCGCCTGGAGCTGGTGCCCTGAATTTAGACTTTCAGCCTACCGAACTGTGAGAGAATAAATTTCTCTTTGTTAAAGGCATCCACTTGTGGTATTTCTGTCATAGCAGCACTAGATGATGAAGACAGCTTAATACAACTTAAGATGAGTTTACTAAAAAAATGAAACAAGACATGTATACACACAAAACCCAAAATGCAGACATTGTAACCAGTTACTCTGTGATCATATTTGTAGGAATTACATAGCATGTTGGAAACCCTGGTGGCATAGTGGTTAAGAGCGATGGCTGCTAACCCAAAGGTCGGCAGTTCAAATCTACCAGGTGCTCCTTGGAAACCTGGTGGGCCAGTTTTACTCTGTCCTGTAGGTTGCTATCAGTCAGAATTGACTCAACTGCCATGGGTTCATATGCTATGCTGGAGTCCTTCAGGGACACAAACTGTTGACTCATCAGCTGGTAATCCAAAGATTAGAAGTTCGAGTCCACCCAGAGGTGCCTTGGAAGAAAGACCTGGTGGTCTGCTTCAGAAAAATCAACGACTGAAAATCCCATGGAACTCAGTTCTGCTCTGACACACATGGCATTGTCGTAGGTTAAAATCAACTCGATGGCAACTTTTTTTTTAAACACAGCATGTTGCAAAAAAATATACATACAGTTTTTCATTTATGTAAGTGAAAGTAATACAACTTAGTGCTGCCTTCTTCTTTAGAAATGCATTCACTTTCCTTAAATATCACCCAAAGTCTTATATCTGCCCATTGACAGCTACCCAGTCGGGTATGCCTTACTACTCTGCTTCACTTCTAATATAAAGAAAAAATTATATAAAATAGACCAAGTACATCTGTAATGGTTTACCACAATTTCTTTTCATCTGACTGTATGTATGCCAAGTGATTCTATAGCAAAATATAAAGACATGGGGTAATTCAATAGCATGATATGTAAAACTTTGGAATTAAATGCTATAAATTTTCCACAGGCAAACACAGTGATTAAAAACATTAAAAACTGCACCACTTAAGCAAAGTATAGAAAAAATAGCCTTCTTTTTGGAGGGTGATGGACAATGGCGAATGAAGGACACTAGCAGCTAAGGCAGAGAGCACCCCAAATCAGTGAGTAACCCTCTATTTGACCTCAAAGAAGGAAGCAAATTGCCTGGCTGGTAAACTGTACCTTACTTTTCATAAATGGCTATCAATGAATATACTTCTTTGGGTTTCTGAAGACTATAATCTCAAGCTGAATTTCCCAAGTGTTGCATTCTCCAGCTCTTAGACAAGCTCTTCATAAGCTACCATCCATTTTAGTTGTAGAATAAGGAATACAGAGAGGTATTTCATTGGATACCTAAACGGTCTTCCTTGAGGTCTTCTCTTGTTAGTATTTAGTTACTCCTACTAAATGAATCCTTGTTACAAATAAGGCCAAGACGGAAAACATGATCTGTTGTAACACTTCTATCAATTAGTAATTTTAACCTCACAGTTGGGAAGTAGTTAGCAATATATTTTAATATGTAACAAGATATAACCATATACGTGTACTGAAATGTGTTAGACCTTAAGCTTATATTCATTTCAACTAAAACTCCAAACACTCTCAGCTGTTTTTCACAATAAGATATTGTAAAGTGCAAAATGAGACTCTCACCTCTGGTTCTCCCACAGGTGTGAGGTGACTGCAACAACTTTACAGTTGATTCCAAAAATTATTCTCATATCTCCCTCCAGATAGACTAAGCACCCAGAGTAGATATTGAGTGCCAATGCTGCAGATTAATTCAATTCATTTATGGCATAGCATTTGGGTAGGAGGAGGCCTAGCTCACACAGCAAGGTGTCACCTGAAGAGGCCTGACACAAGATATATTTCAAATGTAAAAGAAGCGCAACACGGGCAGTTTAAAAATCTAAGTCTGACTCACAGAAGAGAGGACAGGGCAGAGGGCGAGAGGGTGAGAGCACTCATAGCCGTTCTTCCCGGGTCTGGAGCATCGGCTGCTCTCGAAGGGAAACTCAGCAGGAACAGATGCTCACTGAGGACCAAAACGACATGGGGGAAAGACAACCCAGAAGACAGAGGGCCCCACGTGAGTGGATGCCTACATAGACTTGGGACCAGAAGAACTGGATGGTGCCCGGCCAACACCAGTGACAGCCGCGATGGAGCTCACGAAGTTGAGTCTCACTTGCAACACAAGAATAAAAAGGGGTGCATCCTGAGATCTCCACTAAAAGACCTCAATTGATGGTCCAGCAGTTTCGGGGTTCCCTTGGGAGCATGGCCCCTGGCCCTGATGCTGCCCTTGCCTATAAATCATAATGAAGGTCCACTCTTCAGACACGAATGGGTTGGACTTGGCGATGCAGAGTGACCATATATTGGATGCATCTTATGGTTCTATACATCTATAGGATATCATCCTGCTGACCTCTGGCTGGAGGAAGGAGAGTGGGTAGAGAGGATGGGAAGAGAGACTGTTGGGAGGCTGAGATATGTATGGAGCAGAGAGGAATAGTGTGCTGTCACCGGGCAGGGAGAGCAGTGGAAGCTGCATATAGGTGGGCATGTAAATTTATACGGGAATGTACATTTTCACTCAGTCATAATAAAAAAGAAAAAAGAAAAGTTCTGAAAAGAGGAGAAAAGATGAGTTGTCAGCACATACATGGCAAAAGGGTTATCTGAAGGTAAATCCGATTCCAGACAGAGCTCGACCAAATCTGAAAAAAGTGTGTGTAAAGTGCATGTATATACAAGGTCTGACAAGTCCACAAACTTAATTGTTCTAAGTGCTACATACTCATTGCTGAATATCACTATGGGCACCTTCAAAGTACTCCCTTTGGGAAGCTATATACCGATGCTGGTGCCTAGTCTACCCTTCAAAGCAGTTTTGGAACTCCTTCTGGAATGGCCATTGTGCATAGTAGAACGGTGGCAAGTTTGCCAACTTAATTGTACAGTTGTCTGTGAGGGAGTTTTTAACCAGTAAACAAACAACTGTATTGGAACACACTCCCTACTCACCTGTTCTGGCCCCCAGTGGCTTTTTTGTTTACCAAAAGATAAAGGAAATATTGAAAGGAAGACATTTTGATGACATTCAGGACAGCAAGGGTAACATGATGACAGCTCTGATGGCCATTCGAGAAGAGTTCCAAAATTGCATTGAAGGGTAGACTAGGTGTTGGCATTGGTACATAACTTCCCAAGGAGAGTACTTTTAAGGTAACCGTAGCGATCTTTAACAGTGAGGTATGCCGCATTTTCTCTAGGATGAGTTCACGAACTCAGTTGGCAGACCTCATATACATACATACATATATATGTGTATCAGCTCATGCATATTTTATGACTATAAGCCCTAGGTTTCAAGTCCCATTGAACTGTGGTTAACACATGGGTTCTAAAGTCACACTACCGCCAGCTGGTCTTGAGTTGACCCAGACTCATGAGTGGAACTGTGATCTCTCAGATTTATATACAGTGACTGAGTTTTTGGAAATAGATCACCAGGCCTTTCTTCTGAGCCACCTCTAGGTAAATTCAAACCTCCGGCCTTTCACTTAGCACCTGAATGTGTTAACTATTTGTACCATGCCAAAAACCAAACCAAACCATTGCCTTAGAGTGGATCCTGACATAGTGTACCTAAAGCTAGACCATGTAAATTTGAATCCCAGTTCTTCCATTTACTTGCTGCATGGTTCAGGGCAAGGAACTTGATTTCTTGGATAGCCATGATAGCAGGGAATTGTTTTGAGAATTAACCTGATATGCTGTGGGCATATATGAAAGTACGCTGTTATTTTTGGAATTTCTTCTACATGGTTAAAAACTTGGACCATTTAAAAGGAATCATCACTCCTTAGCAAATATTTGTTCAGTTCCCTCTGTGACCTGGCCTTGAGCCCACGCTGGAAAGGATCTCTGCTCCACGGTCTTATGTGCCATCATTCAACACTCCTAAACTTCCCGACGTGTGCCTCCACTGAAGGGGACTGCCACATTTTTGTTAGGATGTGGTTAATGCTTTATATTCATCACACCATCTGACAGTCGTCTGCATTCATTCTTTCAGTCACCGATGTACCACGTGTTACAGAGTGCCAGCTGCAGACCACACACAGAATCTCTGAGCCCACAGGATTTACGGGGCAAAGAGCTCTGGTGGTGCAACGGTTAAGAACTTGGCTGCTAATTGAAAGGTCAGTGGTTTGAACCCACCTCACGGCCCCACAGGAGCAAAACCTGGTGATCTGCTCCTGTAAAGATTACAGCCAAGAAAACCTGGTGCAAATGTTCTGCACAATCAGTTGGGGTCACTGTGAGTTAGAATTCACTCAAAGGCACCCGAAAACAGCATGGTGCTGGGGCACATGTGTGGGTATGGCCTGAGCCGTGGCACACTGTGTATCCTGGGGTATACTGTAGGGACCCTTTGAACAAAGGCCACATCAAACTTCTAGAAGAGAGACTACTGGAGACACAGCTGCTCTGGAGGGCTTGGATCGGGAGCGGGGAGCACAGGCAGGCACCCCAGTGTTAGCAGCTGGGACTTGACCAAGGTCATCTAGACTACTAAACTAAATTCCATTCTCTGTCCCAGCTGGAACTACCTGTCTCTGGGACATTACTTCAGGGAAGTAATGAATTTACAATATTCAATAAGATGCAAAGGAATCTTGTGACTCTCTGTTCTACCTGGTGACAAGGTTTGACATTTTCCAGATGAAAATCCCTTTGTAATCTGGCTATAATAAAGCCGCTGGAATTCTAACCCAACTGGGACAGTTCCGGGAGAAGTTGCTCTCACTATCTCCCCGGCCGGCATGCTTGTCTGCTAATAAAGCACTGAACCTTTCTTCCTGTCTCTGAATTCAGGCGTCAGTGACAGGCGACACCAACTTGCTTTAGTTGGGCAGCACCAGCCTCACAGGCGTTGCCTCGGTCAGAAATGTGGCCTGCCTGCCAGTGAGTCGGCGGTGGTCCACGTCAGCACGATGGACGGTGCTTGATTGTGGGCAAAGAAGGGGGACTTGGGCCCAAACGTCATGAGTATCATTTGCATCCTTTTCCCACCCAGCTGCCGGAGGACATATGTTCCAAGCTCTTCTACAAGGACTCCAGAGAGAGGTTCAAAGTTCGGCAAATGGAAGTGGTGGGGAAAGCACTTGTTTTTGGATTCTGCAGCTCTGCCAGGAGGCTCTGGGTGATGTAAGCTGTGAATGCATTCAACTGCTAAACAAAGGCTGGAGGTTTGAGTCCACCCAGAGCTACCTCGGAGGAAAGGCCTTGTGATCCACGTTTGAAAACTCAGCCACTGAAAACACTATGGAGCACAGTCTACTCTGACACATCAGAGGATCGCCAGGGGTCGGAAGCGATTTTACAACAATGGATTGGTTTTAACTTTTGTTTTGCTTTGTTTTGCTGTGCGTGCATGGGTGCGTGCGTGCGTGCGTGCGTGCGTGCGTGCGTGCGTGGTATCTATGGAAACCGCCCTGCTAGCCTCAAGAGGGCAGCAAACGCATCTCAAAGTAAACAGGGTCACCTCACAGATGCCAGAGAGCATGCCACCAGCAGGACCTCCATCCCCCTAACCAGGAGAATCCATCCAGGAGCAGAGCAGAAGACTGAAGCCGTGAATCCAAGACCAAGGGCTAAGCACTATGACAGCATCTGAGGAAATGCAGGTAGCACCTGCATCTTGGTGGAAGGCAAGGGACTTGGACTGAGGGTTCCCCCATTTGCTTGTGGGGACTCAGAGCCAAGACACAGTGTCTTACATTATGCCCCCTGCCCCAGCACCCACACCAGGTACCCTCCCAATCACTGTTGAGCTAAGGACAATTGGAAAACACTACAATATTAACTCTCCGTGTCATGAGTGAAAAGTGAAGGAGTACTTCAAAGCTGGCAGCAAAATAAAACAGTGTACAGGCTTGATGTTAAAATTCCAGTACATGGGGAAAACACTCTGGGGTTTTGAATGACCTCTAAACAGGACTTCAGTTTTAAATTTTCATCTTTATCCCCAGGCTGATAGCTCTGTGGGAGTGTTTTGAGAAACTCTCTTCAAAGAGGTGGCTTTGAAAGGTATCTGAGGGGGAAGGAGTGTGCCAGCCAAGGAGGGTGACAATGACCTGGACAAGGCAGAAAGAGAGGAAGGAGGGAGCACAGATAGGGGAGGGTGGGTTTTGTAGCTCTTGCTGTCTGGGGAGGCGCTGGAGAGAACTCCAAGCAATTAAACGAGACACTGAGCAAAGCTGCGAACCAGGGAGTGGGAAGACGTGAAGCTGCAGAGGTGGCGAGGATTTAAACCGCTCTCCTCTTGTTGGTTGCCATGCAGTTATCCCCCAACTCACGCAACCCCATGGAGCGAAAGTACTCGGTCCGCACCATCACGACTGGTTGCAGAAGGGACCTGGATGAACTTGTAGCGCTCTCACTGCCCGACTCTCAGAAGTAGATTACGAGAACTTTCTTCCTAGTCCATCTGAGCCTGGGAACTCTGCTGAAACCTGCTCGGCATCACAGCCACACACAAACCCCACTGACAAAAGGGTGGTGGTTATGCATGACTTGCACTGGCCAGGAGTCGAACCTGGGTCTCCCGCATGGAAGGCAAGAAACCTACCATGAATCACCACTGCCCTCAGATGGCTTTCTTAAGAATTTGGAATCCATCCTGAAGGCCTGATGTCCACTTGTGACACTGTCACATCTATGTTTTTGAGAAAACACCTGAGAACAGAGCAGGGATTTCAGGGAAAGAAATGGGGGTAGAGGCATGGTGACTCCTGACCTTTCCTTTTTATGGATGTGGACTTTGAAGAAAGGGTTTCAGTTTAGCTAGCACCTGCCCCTGAAAGATGAATTGATACGGCTGTAACTTACACTCTCTGCATATTTTTAGAAAGAAATATTCGTTAACTCTGTGTGCTATTTTGGACCAAGCTCTCCCTCTTAGCAGATTTTTCTCTTCCCTGGCTTGTTAAGACTCATGTAGGTCATCACTAAGAAATAACAGGTTTGTTCTGTCAAGAAACAGTGCTATTTCCATAAAAATCCAGAAAGCGCAAAAATAGGCACCTATCCCAGAGCTACAACAATCTCATAGACATTGTTACTAGCAAGGATGAACAAATAGTGCTTGTGAATTGTAACTTCAATTTCTGGTGAAAGCAGTAATAATCTCTCATTGGTGCCCTACTAACTGCTTTTTAAAAAACACCCAAAACTCACTTGCCATGTAGTTGATCTCAATTCTTAACGACCCTATAGGGCAGAGTATAACTGCTCCATAGAGTTTTCAAGGAGTGCTTGGCAGATTTGAACTGATGACTTTTTCATTAGCAGATGTAGCATGTAATAACTTCACCACCAGGGTTTCCCAAAGTAGGCCATTAAATAACAATCATAAACCTCCAGGGAAAGACACAGAGGATTTTATCACAAACTAAGCAAGCAGGGAAACAGGTCAAGAGACTAATTACATTTTGACCAAAATGACCGACTAGCGGACATGGCCATTACAAAAAGAGAACATTCAACTTTAAACAATTAATAACTTTATACGATTGCACTTTTATAGCAAAAAATTCTTTAAAAAAAAAAGAGTTCAAGGAAATTTTATGGACTCACAAGAATCCTAACTTCTGCAAATAGTTAAGCACTTGGCTGCTGATCCGGAGTTCAAGCCCACTCAGCGGTGACTCAGAAGAAAGCCTTGACAGTGTACTTCCAGAAAATCAGTCACTGAAAACCCTGGGGAGCACAGTTCTGCTCTGATACATACGGGGTCGCCATGAGTCATCACTGACTCCATGGCAAACCGGTGGTGGATGAGCTCAGTCCCCAGCTTTAACAACCAACATCATTTCTGCTATATTCATTTCATGCATAAGCTCTTTTCATTTTCACTGAACATTTTAAAAGCAAATGCCAGTCATCATGCCACTATTCCATTCGATGGCACTTGGCTGGCTCAAAAAGGGAGACATTTTCTTGCATGATAACTAACCCATTATTGCACTAAACACAATGATAATTATTCTTTAGTTAGCTCTTTAGTGCAATGATTCATTTATTGCAATCCCCAAATTTACAACTAGGGGGTCTTCCAGAAATTTGTTCGTAAGTCAGTTGTTTAGACTCCAGAGACCATTTCCGGCAGAGTATCTTCCATTCATACTTCCCCTAACAAAAAATACCTTTCCAACTAAAAACGGTAGAAAGTGGTGCTTACTGTATGGAAATGTTTTATCATCAAGAAAAATAACCTGGAATAAGCATATTTGTATGCATTTTCTGCCCACATTTTAAATAATTTCTTAGGATGTTTCTATGCTAAGTGAAATTCAAGGATGTGAGTCATGTTGAGAACTTTGATTCATGCCACTATATTTCTTCCCAGAAAGTCTTGTAGACCAGAGCTTTCTCATGCTTTAACGTACTTGGAATCCTCTAAGTACCTGTTGGAGACCTGAGGGCACAGTGACTAAGCTTGGCTGTTAACCAATCCACTAGCTGTGACTTGGAAACCCTATGGGGCAATTCTACTCAGAACCACATAAGGGTTGGTAATAAATGGAACTGACTTGACACTGTGGTCTGCATTTCACTGTCTGCCCTGAATAACTTTACCGATCTTTATTTACCCTTCCTGAGCTTTGAATCCGTATCTGGAAAACAGTCATGACTACATAAGACCTAGCTTATAGGGTCTTTGTAAGGACTGAACAAAGTAATACATACTGTATTCCTAATACTGCTGACTTTCGAGAGGGAAGTTTCAGGAGCAAAAAAGTAGAAGAAAATGTCAACTTGCCAGAGTCCAGTAGTAAGTGGGTAATGAAGAATGATGGCACTGGGTCTAGATCACTCTTTCGAAATCTATTATTTGTTGTTGTTGTCAGTAAAAGGAAAGGTAGAAAGAGAAAAGACTGAAGAACTTACAAAATCAAGGAAAAGTCTCCCTTAAGCATGTTAGTAGGTCTCTTGTCCCTATTCTCAGAATAGGTGGCATTATGGATTGCATTGTGTCCCCTTCCCCCAAACATATATTGAAAGCTTGACTCCTGTGCCTATAAATATGGTCTTGTATGGAAATAGGGTTTTCTCTGTTATGTTAATGAGGTCATATCCTCATAGGATAGGTCATAAATGTAACCAATTCTGAGTTCTAAAAAGAGCAGAATGGACAGAAGAGCACACAAACAGGGGCAGACAGATGTCACACAAGGACTGATCACAAGCAAAGGAATGTCAAGGATCACTTGCAGACATCAGATACCAGGTGACAGGCCCAGAAAAAGAACAGGCTTGACTGAGGCTCTGGTCTGGATTTTGAGACTTGAGAGCTATCAACAAATATCTTTCTGTTCTTTCAAGTCATTCACTTGTAGCCTTTGTGTTATAGTGTCATTAGGAATCTAAGATCAGGTGGAGTCCAGGGCACTGTCCTCAAGCAGTGTCCCACCTGCTGGGGTGAGGTACAGGGAGGAGGTGGGGCTGCCCTGGGCTCCAGAGTCTAGAGCCATGACAGAGCCCAAGAGGGAAACGGAGATGGATTGCAACAGAGTTGTCAGACTGTGGGGTCATGAGACGCGGAACTGCCATGCAGAAGGAATGGGATGGGATGGAAATCACAAAACTCAAAAGTAAGAGGAGCTGAGAGACATTCCTTGAGGAAAAGAGCGTAAGAGTTACATACGATGTCTGACAGCTGAGTCCACGAACCTAATTACTCCAAGTGCTGAATATTACTATACTAACCTTTGAAGTGTGCCCCTTGGGATGCTGTGCACTGATGCCAGCGCCTAGCCCACCCTTTAAAGCAATTTCAGAACTCTTTTTCTGGAATGGCCATTAGAGCTGATCCATGTATTACCTCTGATGTCCTGAATGTCATCTAAATGTCTTCCTTTCAACATTTCCTTTATCGTCAGGTAAAGAAAAAAGTCACTTGGGGGCCAGATCAGGTGAGTAGGAAGCGTATTCCTATACGGCTATTTGTTGACTGGCTAAACACTCCCTCACAGACAGTGCTGTGTCAGCTGATGCAGTCCCATGAAGCGGAAGCCATGAGTTGCTGGTGAAAAGTTCAGGTCATTTTCGCCTGACTTTCACACGCAGCCTTTTCAGTACTTCCAGATAGTAAACTTGGTTACCCATTTGCCCATGTGGTACAAATTCATAAACAGCAATCCCTCTGATACCAAAAAAGGTTAGCAACATAGTTTTGATTCTTGATTTGTAGTATCTTATAGATTATGGAGATCAGGCGTCGGTCTGACATAGAGTTGCCAAATATTTTTTTCCCATTCTGTGGGTGTTCTTTTAATTCTATTAATAAAGTCTTTGGATGAGCAAAAGTGTTTGATTCTTAATAGTTCCCATTTATCTATTTTCTCTTCTGTTGATTGAGGTTTCCTTGACAGATTTTGGAGTCTGTCCTCATTGTGTATTAAAACTTCCATTGTTGTTCCTACTTTTCTTGGATGAGATTTATCGTTTTAGGTTTGATATTTAGGTCTTTTATCCAGTTGGAGTTGGTTTTTGTATAAGGTGTAAGATATGGATCTTGATTCAGTTTATTGCAGATGGATAACCAATTTTGCCAGCACCATTTGTTGAAGATACTGTTTTTACCCCAGTTTAATGTCTTAGGGTCTTTGTCGAGTATCAACTGTTCATAGGCAGACAGTGTCATTTCTGGGGTCTCAGTTCTGTTCCATTCATCGATCTGTCTGTTCTTGTACCAGTACCAGGCTGTTTTGACCACTGTGGCAGTGTAGTATGTTCTAAGGTCGGGTAATGAGAGGCTTCCCAGTGTGTTCCTCTTCTTTAGTAGTACCTTAATTATCCAGGGCTTCTTCCCTTTCCAAACAAAATTGGTGATTTGTTTCTCCATCTCATTAAAAAAATGATGCTGGAACTTGTATTGGGATTGCATTATATAAATAAATTGCTTTGGGTAAAATAGACATTTTCACAATGTTAAGTCTTCCTATCCATAAGCAGGGTAGGTTTTTCCATTTATCTAAGTCTCTCTTAGTTTCTTGTAGTAAGGGCTTGTAGTTCTCTTTGTAAAGGTCTGTTGTTTCTTTGGTTAGATTAATTCCTAGGTACTTTATCTTCTTAGGGGCTATCGTAATGTTATTGATTTAATAATTTCCTCCTTAACAGTCTCGTTGTTGGTATAAAGGAATCCTACTGATTTACTTATGTTTATCTTGTATCCTGAGACTTTGCTGAACTCTTCTATCAGTTTGAGTAGCTTACTTATACACTCCTTGGGGTTCTCTGCGTATACAATCATATCATCTGTGAACAGTGAGATTTTAACTTCCTCTTTGCTGATGTAGATGCCCTTTATTTTTTTGTCTTGTCGAATTGCTCCGGCTGGAACTTCTAGCACAATGTTCAATAGGAGAGGTGACAGTGGGCATCCTTGTCTAGTTCCTGATCTCAAGGGAAAGTCTTTCAGTCTCTCTCCATTCAGGATGATGTGGGCAATTGGCTTTGTATAAACGGCCCTTATTGTGTTGAGGAATTTGCTGTCTATGCCCATTTTGCTAAGAGTTTTTAGCATGAATGGGTGTTGGACTTTATCAAATGCCTTTTCGGCATCAATGGACAAAATCAGGTGGTCTTTGTCTTTTGTGTTATTTATGTGGTTAATCACATTAATTGTTTTACTGATGTTGAACCAGCCTTGCATCCCTGGTATGAATCCCACTTGGTCATGATGGATTATTTTCTTGATATGTTGTTGTATTCTGTTGGCAAGAATTTGTTGAAGATATTTGCATGGTTCATGAGTGATATCGGTCTGTAGTTCTCTGTCTTTGTTGGATCTTTCCCTGGATTAGGTATCAGGGTAATGCTGGCTTCATAGAACGAGTTTGGGAGTACTCCATCCCTTTCTATACTGTGAAATAGTCTCAGTAGTATTGGGGATAACTCTTCTCTAAATGCTTGGTAGAATTCTGCCATGAAGCCATCTGGGCCTGGACTTTTTTTGGTTGGGAGTGTTTTGATGACCTTTTCAATCTCTTGCTTTGTGATAGGTTTATTAAGTTGTTCTGCTTCACGTTATGATAATTTGGGTAGGTGGTATGAGTCAAGGAATTTGTCCATTTCCCCTAGGTTTTCAAATTTGTTAGAGTACAGTCTTTCATAGTATTCTGTTATGCTATTTTTGATTGCTGTTGCATCTGTGGTGACAACTCCCCTCTCATTTCTAATTTGGGTTATTTGTTTCCTTTTCTGCTTTTCTTTAGTAAGTTTAGCCAGTGGTTTATCAATTTTGTTGAACTTTTCAAAAAACCAGCTTTTGGTCTTTACAATTTTTTCAATTGTTTTTCTATTCTCTAATTCATTTAGCTCTGCTCTAATCTTTATTCTCTCATTTCTTCCAGTGCCCGAGAGGTTCCTCTGTTGTTCTCTTTCTACTAGTTCAAGCTGTAGAGTTAGTTCCTTGATTTGGTTTCTTTCTTCCTTCCAGATGTGTGCATTTATGGAGATAAACAGACCTCTGAGCACTGCTTTGGCTGTATCCTATAGGTTCTGGTAGGAAGTGTTTTCGTTCTCATTGGAATCCATGAATTTCTTTAATTCATTCTTGATTTCCTCTATAATCCATGCTTTTTTGAGCAAGATGTTGTTCAGTTTCCAAGAGTTCCACTTTCTATCTATGTTTTTTCTGCTATTGATTTCAACTTTTATGGCTTTATGATGGGAGAAGATGCTTTGCAGTAATTCAATGGTATGGATTTTGTTGAGCATTGCATTATGGCCTATCACGTGGTCAATTCTGGAGAATGTTCCATGTGCACTGGAGAACAAGGTATAGTTGTCTGCTGATGGGTGGAAAGTTCTGTATATAACAATGAGGTTTAGTTGGTTAATTGTGTCAATGAGGTCTTCTGCATCTTTACTGAGCTTTTTTCTAGATGATCTGTCTAATAATGAGAGTGGAGTGTTAAAGTCTCCCACTATTATGGTGAAGTCATCTAACTGTCTTTTGAGCGTAGGCAGTGTTTCTTTGACATATTTAGGTGCTCTGACATTAGGTGCATAAATATTTAATATAGTTAAGTCTTGCTTGTGTACTGAACCTTTCAGCAATAAATAGTGTCCATCTTTGTCCACGATGGTGGATTTGACATTAAAATTGATTTTGTCTGAGGTTAGAATTGCCACCCCTTCTCTTCTTTGTTCATTGTTGGCTTGACATATATTCTTCCATCCTTTAATTTTCAGTTTGTTCCTGTCTTTAGGTCTCAAGTGAGTTTCTTGTAGACAACATATGGATGGGTCGTGTCTTTTGATCCAAGATGACACTTGGTGTCTCTTTACTGGAACATTCAGTCCATTGACATTCAATGTAATTATTGATAGGTATGTGTTCACTGCTGCCATTGTGATATGTTTATTTTTATGTTGATGTTTTCTCTGTTGTTCTTTTTCAGAGCTGGTTTTATAATTGTTGAGACTCGTGTGTTAGATTTCTTGAAATGGTATGATACATCTTTGTTGTGCTTTACAGCTGCCCCTATGAACCCCCTTAATAAACTATTTATAAACCTAACTGTAATTACTACCAGTCTTGTCATCTTCCTCTCCATCTGGAAGGACTATAATGACTGTAGTACATCCCTCTTTTTATTATGATGACACCATAGTTTTCATGATGATCACTGGATTGCTTCTTTCCTATCAAAGCTGTGATTGACTTTGGAGCCTTCCCTAAATGAGTAGAGTGTTGAGTAGTGTGTCGTTCTAAAATATAAAGTTAGTGGTTTCATTCTTCTAAGCCAAAGCCAAGAACTTCTTTCAGTATTTCTTGTAGTTTGGGTTTGGTTTCTACAAAGTCTCTGAGTTTCTGTTTATCTGGGAATGTCTTAATTTCCTTTTCGTATTTGAAAGATAGTTTTGCAGGATATATAATTCTTGGTTGGAAGTTCTTCTCCTTCAAGACTTTGAATGTGTCATGCCACTGTCTCCGTGCCAGCATGGTTTCTGCTGAGAAATCTGACGAGAGCCTACAGGGTTTCCCTCTGAATGTTAGCTTTGCCTTGAGTCTTGCTGCCTTTAAGAGTTTCTGCTTATGTTTCATTTTGTTAAGCTTGATTATAATATGTCTTGGAGTCTTTCTTTTGAGATCTATATTGGGTGGCGTACGATATGCATCTGAGACGTCTATATTCTCTTCCTTCATGATTTCTGGGAAGTTTTCTTTCAGCAGCTCAGCAACAATACTCTCTGTGTTCTCAGATGTCTCACCCTGTTCAGGGACTCCAATTAATCGAAGGTTGTTCCTCTTAACAGAGTCCCACATGCTTGTTAATGCTTCTTCATTTTTCTTGTTTCTTTTTTCTGGTTTCTGCTCATAGACGCTGGCATCAGTAGCTCTGTCTTCCAAGTCAGAAATTCTTTTTTCCATTTGTTCCATTCTGTTTTCTTGGCTTTGCATGGAAGTTTCTATGTCTTTGATTTGTTGGATTCTTCTTGATCTGTTGGATTTCAGAGTACTTGTGTTCCATCAGATTGAACAACTTGCTTAATTTTTCATTTTGTTCTGCTGCATTTTGCATAAAGTCTAGAAGAGCTCTGTATATAATCAATTTGTATTCACTTCCTGATGCTTTCATAAAAGTTTCTTCATCTGGAAAACTCCTTGGTTGCTTTGTTTGGGAGCCTTCTGAAGCCATGAGTGATTGCTTGTATGCCACAAGTGTCTGTTGCTTTTTGGGTCCCATGTGAGTATATAGAGGCTGGAAGAGGTACTGTGAGGATGGATTGCGAATGTTTCTCTAGGCTGTCTTCAAATGTAAAGCAAAAGGTATCTGACCAGTTCACAAGTCAGTTAGGTTTTCAGGTGTAGAGGTCCCTCTTCTCATCTGACAAAGTAAGTGTCACTATATCCAACCCCAGATGATAACAAACTAGTTCAGAATACAGCAATGCTACTGCCCTGTTGGCCTCTGCTGACAGGGCCTAGCCTTAGCTAACACTATGTCGAGTACTGGTTTTGTGATAGAAAAGCGCTCTCCTGTGGGCAGGCTCTGGCTCCCAAGCTAAGAATTAGGTCCAGCTGCGGCCACCGTATCCAAGATGGCGTCTTCCACACAGGCAGCAGACAGGGGGGCTGAAGGTGCCGAAAGGTAGTGATTCCTCTGCTTTTGTTGCAGGGCCCCCAACGTAGGCAGCACTGTGCAAAATCACTACTTTTCTGTCGGAGAAGCGCTGTCTCGTTTGCAGGCGCTGGCTCCCAGGCTAAGAATGAGGTCCCGCTAAAATCTCGGTAGCAACATGGCATCCCGCACACTGACTGTGAAGCTCCGCGCAAACCCTGCTGAGACAGCTACAAAACGAAAGGCTCAAAGTGGCTAGATCAACAGAGTCCCGAGCCTGGCTCTCAGAATATGGGAATTTCGCCTGCCTATCCCCCCAGCAGCACGTCTGAGTCCAGCCGCCGGGCAAGGCCCAGCTCCACCCGCCAGCCTAGACTGAGGGAAAAAAAGTCAAACTGGTGCGTTTACCTTCCGTCCGTGAGAGCCGGGGCTAGCCCGGAGCGGGAGTCAGCGAAAGAGAGGAGATTTTTCGCTGAGTGGTATAAAGTCCCAATTAACAGCTCTGTGCCGTGTCCTGAGGCTGATTAGGTGATCAGAAGGCTCTGATTGTCAATTCAGGTCTTGGTTTCCAGAGGGATAGAAGGAGACGTGGGCTTAGTGGGCCAGCTTGACTCCGCCCCTTGACTCTTGATTTGGACTGAGGGAAATTTTTGGTCCTAGAGAACTGGCTGACTTCCACTGTGGGCTTTGACACTTCGTTTCAGAGTCGTATCAGCACACCCACGTTTCATCACCAGTGGTAACATGGCCCAAACCATCGTCTTGCCTCTCTAAAAGGTCTTCACAAACTTTGACTTTCCTTTGCTTTTATTCATTGGTGAGCTCCTTTGTGACCGTTTTTGTATCACCTTTCTCATGCCAAAATTTTCAGTTAAGATTTTCCTAACTCTATCGATGTTTCTTGATCTGCCATGCTTCTCACAGCTGACAATTTTGACATGCAAGTCAACGAATTTTTGTAATGTTTCCATCAGTTCTGCTCATTACTGGCCACCCTGACCTCTCTTTATCAGTGATGCTTTCTCTCCCCTCAGGAAAACACTCAATCTATTTGGACACTGCCATTTTCTTCATGGCATTATCCCCGTAAACTTGGACTAACATGTCCCTGATTTCACTTCCACTCTTGCAAGTTGAACAAGAAATTTAATGTTTGTTCATTGCTCTAATTCAAGTTCTGGGATTCTCTAAATAGCATGCAAATTCACGCAACAACAATGATGAACGCCACTCAGCAAGACACCCCCACACATCGACACGAACATAGCTGTGGGACACTGATATGCCAAGGTTGTGGAACCTTCCTGAGTTGTTTGTTCAGTGCTGCCAATGTAAGTGAATGGTGACAGGTTTGCAAACTTAACTGTCACACCTCATATGTCTAAAGAAGAAAGCAAGGCAGGTCTATTGCTTATAGCATATTGAAAGTTCTGATGCCGCTGGGTGAGCTGGCATGCTGTCTGCAGCAGGGCCACTGGCTGCAGGTGAAGCCAGCTGAGATCCCCACACTGCCAAGCCTCGGAGAAAGTGTAGTACAGAATAGAGAATTCCAGACTTCTGTGGTTTGGAGCTCTAGGCTCACCGGCAGCTACACTCTCAGACACTGGCTGCTAGGAGACACCATGTCACCCAGCACAAGGACAACAAGGCAGGATTTCACCCTGGAGGTATCTCCAGTAATTCTTATTAATAGATAACAGGGCATTGGGTTAGCCCAGCGGCTAACTCGAAGATTGGAGGTTCAAATCCACCCAGTGGTACCTCAGAAGAAAGGCCTGGAGACCTACTTCCGAAAGACACACCCATTGAAAATTCTATGGATTGTAGACACATGGAACAGCAACCTTTTTGGTTTGTTGGTTTCCGGGTCCAGACTATCGTGTAATGCAGTGATGAAATGGAATAGCCAAGTTGTATTGTCTCAGGAACAGGGAGAAGAGAAACATTCTGAGAACCAGATGCTCAGACCATGAGGCCCTTAGAGGCAAGAGTATTCTAGAATGCTTGTCTGGCCCTAGTGGAAGCTGGACTGGCCCAGCCTTCAGGGGAGAGGCCTTGGCTGGGAGGGCAGGCCGAGAGAAGAGACAAAAACCAAGGCTCCAGAGGGTCAGGTAGAACTGAAGAATGCCAGGGAGTGGTGTCACGGATTGAACTGTGTCCCCACAAAAGCTATGTGGAAGTCCTAAACCCCATGCCTGCAAATAGGACCCTGTTTTAGAAATTCAGGTTTCCTTTCGCTGTGGTAATGAGGGCATACCGGGGCAGGGTGGGTCCTAAACCTAATCCCATCTGAGGGTGTCTAATAAAAAGACCAGAGCAGACAAAGACACACAGCCAGGCGATGATTCCGTCATGCAAAGAAATACCAATGAGAGGGACTCGGCACACTCCACATTCTGGTTTGTTCTTTTAGGACCCTGTTCTTTGAAACCACTTCACTGTGTCACTTTTTGCTACTGCAGGCCTAGCACACTCAGGGACTTCCTTTATTACTGCTGTCCTTCTTCGCTTTGCATTTAATCTGCAGTCTTGGCTGGGAGCTGATAACACAAAGTCAAATATGTCAGGAGCTCGGGCTAGAAAGCCTTGCAGCCAAGGTGTGAGCCGGGCTCCGCCTCTTGCAGCCATGTGACTGAGGGTCCCTGCCGCTACAACTGAGTCTCTTCAGCTGTAAAATGGGACTGAAACAGTACATGCTTCACGGATGTACTGGGCTGGGTGAATACTCTGGAAGATGCTAGGTGCTGACACATGTTTTAGTCCCTCTCACGGTGCTCACCGGACGCCAGCCGCTGTGACGGTCATTATTCATGATTACCAGGGCCTGTCTGGGCTGGCTGCTCTGCTGCTGTCCCACGGTGCTCCCCAACTCCCCCTCACTTGCTGAGCTCCTCCTCTGGCCTTCTTTACATTCCTGGCAAACACGACAGGCTATGAAAGAGGAACACGCCGGGGACAGTTTCATAATCTGGTTCCCTGAAATGGGTGCCCACTAACGCCTTTTATAGATTTTTCCCCTAGCATACTCACAGCCCAAGGAGGACAAAGGTTATGAGATGCTCAGGTGTGCTATAAAAGCCCTGCCCATCTACCTGCGAGTGAGTTGGCAGGTCTCATAAAGACACAGGGTAGCAGCTCACATAGGAGGTCTGACAGTTAAGTTCGTGAACTTGTCCTAGAAAAAGGGCTACATACCTCACTGCTGAATATCTCTGTGGTCACCTTTGAAGTACTCCCCTTGGGAAGCTATGCACCAACACCAGTGCCTAGTCCACCTTCAAAGTGATTTGGGAACTCTTTCTGGAATGGCTGTCAGAGCTGTCAGCATATGACCCTTGATGTCCTGAATGTCATAAAACATCTTCCTTTCAATATTTCCTTTACCTTTGGGCAAAGAAAAAAGTTGTTGGGGGCCAGATCAGGTGAGTCAGGAGGATGTTCCAATACAGTTCTTTGTTGACTGGCTAAAAACTCCCTCACAGACAACTATACAATTAAGTTTGTCAACTTGACACTGTGTGCAATGGCCATTCCCGAAAGTGACCCAAAATTGCCTTGAAGCTTGGACTAGGTACTGGTGTCCCCTTCCCAGGGTGAGTGCTTCAAAGGTGACCACTGTGATAGTGAACATTGAGGGGTGTAGCACTTAGAACAATTAACTTTGCAGACTTGTCAGCCCTGGTATGCACTAGGGACGGCAACATTTTCATACAAGGAAACACTGCCTAACGAATGCTAACATTTCCCCCTTGAATGACAGCTTTAGAATATTTCAAATTACCATATATATCCTCTCTGATGTACTTCACCATGTCCGTGATTAATCTCGTGCCTAGCAATAGAAAGAAACCCTAGCAGTGTAGTGGTTAAGAGCTATACCTGCTAGCCAAAAGGTCAGCAGTTCAAATGCATCAGGCACTCCTTGGAAATTGTATGGGACAGTTCTACTCCATCCCATAGGGTCGCTGTGAGTTGGAATCAACTTGGCAATGAGTTTCTCTCGGCAATAGAAGCAGGTCTGGTTTGGTGGTAGAATTCTCACCTGCCCTACCAGTGTCACTGGAGCCTTGTGTGTTGCTATGACGCTGAAGAGGTTCCTGCAGAGCTTCCAGACTAAGACAGACGAGAAGGAAAATCCTGGCCATATACTTCCAAAAACCAGTCAATGAAACACCCAGGGGCAGTTCAATCTGCCACTGATCACAGGGATGGTACAGAACCACCAGGAAGCCTTTTACTCTGTAGTGCAGGAGGTCACTGAATCAGGGCCTGAGATGAATGCAGCTAACCACAACAACTTAGAAAACTGCTGCATTTTCTTCGTGATTCACACTGAAGACAGTAATGTAGCAGACACCCGTGGCCTTTTCTGCCTGCACCACTCTGATCCTGAACTCAAGGGGAAGGTTTTCTATCTGTAAGTGTAAGTCTAAGTATGGCCATCACATAATAGAACAGGTGATGATTATGTAAGAAATAGTGTACTGCATTCTAGAAGGTCAGCTCTGAAGGTCAAGGGAGTGGAAGTATTTATTAGGGAGGGGAAAAAATGTCAGTTATGCAACTGTGTGCAGAGAAAGGAATCTAGCTACTCCTCCATTGACAAAAATGCCTTCCACATACCTTGCAATGCCGCCCTTTCTCACTGCGCCTCAGACCCAGTTTCCAGGGTTTGTTGGGAAGTCTAAAACAATATAAAAACCAGACTCATTGCTGTCAAGTTGACTGCAACTCACAATGACCCTAGAGGACAGAGTAGAACTGCCCCATAAGGTGTCCTAGCTATATTTATGGGTGCAAATCACCAGCTCTTTCTCTCGAGGGATGGCTGGTTGGTTGGAATCAGAGATCTTCTGGCTGGCAGGCAAGCACTCAACCACTGAGTCACCAGGACTGCTCTAAGAATATCCTTCCCTTGGAAATCTAGAGCAGGATACATGCCTCCAAGCTTTATGCACCCTCTGACCCTTCGTATGATATTTTGAAGCTTCTCTTCTCATTTACTGCACAAATGATAGTTGAACGAACTCACATCTCCCCTGTTCTCTCCAACACACCCTTCTTCACACCATCGGTGGTCAAAGAGCATCATTGATTGATTCCTTCATGAGAGAGGAAGCCATACAATTGTATTTTTTCACCAAATATCCTATATTCCCCAACCAAAGGAAAATCAAACCCATGAGTCGATTTTGATGCATAGCAATCCTATTGGATATTCCCCAAATCAAACCAAACCAAACTGAGTGCTGTCTAGTCGATTCTGGCTTATAGCAACTCTATAGGACAGAGTAGAACTGCTCCATAGTTTCTAAGCAGAGCTGGAAGGACTGAAATGGCAGACCTTTTGGTAAGCAGATGTAGCACTTAGCACTCCACCAGCAGGGTCTTCTGGATATTCCCCAAAGCACTCTTAAAACAACTGTTTTCATTTTGTCCTTATGCATATCCTCTCTCTCATACTTAAATAGGAGCTCCTGCACCTGGGCCTGCCCGCTCTATACTAGGAAAACACGGTATTTGTGGATAGATTCTTTGATCTAAGACCACGCCACTCTCCAGCCCACCTGAAGTGACCCTGATTCCCTTTAAATACGTGATGCATGTCGTTTAGAAACACGGTATCATCTATTCAGATTTATCAAACAAAAAAGATTAAGAATTACACTGAAGTATATACACAACAAGGGTTAAAATGGCAAAATATTTGTTAAACATATATTTTGTTGTTGTTGTTCATTGCCATTGAGTCAATTTCTACATATGGCGACCCCACATGTGCTGAGTAGAAATGTCCCCAGGACTCAAGGCTGTGCACTTTTGGAATCAGATAGACAGGTCTGTCTTCTGAGGCATCTCTGGGTGGGCTCGAACTGCCAACATTTTAGGAAATAGTTAAGCCCTTACTCCTTTATGCCCCCCAGGGGCTCCATATATATTTTACCATGATAAAACTTTTTTTTAATTTTAAGAACTACAGCTATTTTGAAATGTGAGCACTGCATACAGGCTGCCAAAGAACAGACTTCCTCTAAAATCAGACGTGGGTGTCATCTTTCAGCATTTTAACACCTCCAGGTTTTCCAAATAAGCAGAGTACTGACTTTCAAAATAAGGATTCACAGAAAATTATCCACTTGGAAAAAGTCTTGGAGCTTTTAATATGGAAAGCAAGTTGGCAAAGAAAATTCATATGTTCATAAAAGGTAACAGTACAAAAGGAAATGTAGATGAATTTTCAAAGGATAACATTTAATTCACTTGACTGATTCTCACATACACTAGGTTGCTAATTAATAAGAATAGCCAGTGATACCAGCAGCTATCAAATCGACTCCCACTCATGGCTACCCTGTGTGTGTCCGGAGTTTACTTATTTGTGAAAATACACACAGCCAAGTGTACACTATTTCAGCAAATTCAGTGAGACCATTTACATTCTTCATATTGAGTGACAATTCTCTCCATCTTTTTCCAACTTATTCCACTACCATTAACATAAACTTACAGCCCTTCTAGGCTTCCCACCTAACCTTGCAAGATACTGTTGTCAACTTGATACCACATAGACAAATCTTTGAAGGAGCTCAAAGCTGAAGGCAGACATACATCAATAATTAAGCTCAACTGTTGTTTCATTCAAAGTGGACTTCCAGAGAAAGTTTTGGTTTTAGGTCTAAAGATAGTCTCAGGGAAATAGCTTAAAGTGTTCATCCAGCCAAAATGACTCCAAAAGATGTGCTGTACGAGAATTTGAAATTCTGGTCTGTTTCCAACGTGCCTTTTGATCAGAATTCTACTACAGAATCTTGGCTGAAAACGTTCCATAAAGGTAGCTGTCAGCATCCAGTTCTTCCAATTTCATGGCAAAGAAGACAGTTGTTCATAGAAGCATCACTTCCTCCAGTGCTCTAGAGGAATGAAAACCTAGCTTGGATGGCCACTGGTAAGCTTTTAAGCCCCCAGGCATTATGCAATGAACTAGGAGGCAGAAGCACTGGAAAACAGTAAGTATTAGGCTAATTGATTAATATGTACCACGAGATTATGACCTTACACTTCTGAATCTAGAAAAAAGTTCCATGAAATGTTGGTCATACATAAGCAGCATCAGTAGCTCTTCTTTCTCTCTCTAAGTGTTTCACACAATTGTCACTTCAATATTTTTTTAGATGCACCACTTAATGATATCAGTTATATTATTAGGTCATGCAAGTTTTATGCTTAATCTATGCACGTTTTCCGCCGCCACAAACAGAAACTTACTGCTTCCCAAACAATGGTTCCCCTTCTGCCCCCCACCCCAGTAACCACCAATAAACTTTACATATAGCTCTCTACCTACATGCCTATTCTTATCAATTTTATGTAAGTGAGATTATGTAGGATGTGTCCTTTTGTAACTGAGTTATTTCAGTCAGCATAATACCTTCAAGGTTCATTCAGTTTGTAGTATGTATCAAGACTTCATTTCTCTTTCTGACTGCATAATATTCCATGGCATGTATGTATCACATTTTGTTTATCCACTCATTAGTTAATCAACACTTAGGTTGTTTACACTTTGTCCATATTGTGAACAGTGCCACAGTGAAGAATGTTGTACAAATGTCTGTTCGGGTCACTCCCCTCAAGTCCCCTCGGTATGTATCTAGTGGGGGAATTTCTGGGTCAGATGGTTGTTCTACTTTCAGTTTTCTGAGGAACAACCACACTGTTTTCCACAAAGGCAGTACCATTTGGCAATCCCACCAGTAATCAGTAGGATTCCAATTTCCTCACAACTTTGCCAGCATTTATCTTCTCCCTGTGTGTGTTTAATCATAGCCCTCCTTGTGGGAGTAAAGTGGCATCTCATTATGATTTTGATTTGCATCTATCTGGTGGCTAATTAGGTCATGCATCTTTTCATGTGCCAGTTGGCATTTGAATATTCTCTTCGGTGATATATCCTTTGGCTATTTTCCAGTTGGGTTGTCTGTCTTTTTCTTGTTAAAATGTAAGAGTAATTTATACATTCTTCGTATTAGATCTTGTCTGTTTTACAGTTCCTCAATTTTTTCCCCATTCTGTAGGTTGCCTCTTCACTTTGTTAATGAAGTCCTTTGATAAACAGAAGTCTTTAATTTTGATATCATTTATCTATTTGTCTTTTATTGCCTGTGTTTTGGTGTCACATCTAAGAATTTCTTGTTGAGGATTAAGTCACAAAGCATTTCCCCAAAATTTTCTTCTAAGAGTTTCATGATTTAAGGTCATACATTTAGTTAATTGATCTACATGGGGTTAGTTTTACTATATGGCAGGAGGTTATGGGTCTATCTATTGATTTTTTTGCATGAGGAAATTCAGTTGTCTATGGGTCTATCTATTGATTTTTTTGCATGAGGAAATTCAGTTGTCTATGGGTCTATCTATTGATTTTTTTGCATGAGGAAATTCAGTTGTCCAACATCAATCATTAAAGAGGCTGTTTTTTTCCTATTTGATGAATTCCACCATAGATGTGCATATTTAACACCAAGCTCTTAATTCTATTTGATTGGTCTACATGTCTATCTTTATACCAGTAGCAGACTGTTGTGATCATTGAAGCTTTGTAATATATTTTGCAATTGGGAAGTGGGAGTCCTGCTTTGTTGTTGTTGTTGCTGTTGTTTTTTCGCAGTTCCTTGGCTATTCAGGGCCCTTTACAGCACCATATACTTTTGATGATTGGCTTTTCCACTTCTGCGAAGAATGCTGGTTGAGATTTCAAGGGTAGAGGGGTTGCCTTCATTTTACAGATTGCTTTGGGTAGTGTTGCCATCTTGGCAATACTGAGTCTTCCAAACCATGAACATGAAATAGTCTTCCATTTACTTAGACCTTCGCTTTATACTTTTCTGAGTACAGGAACTTTCCTTATTTGGTTAAATTTATTCGTAGGTAGTTTATTCTTTTAGATGCTATGGCAAATAAGATTAATTTCTTAATTTCATTTTCAGCTTCAGAAACCTGGCTAAATTGCATGTGTTGATCTTCTATTCTGTCACTTTGCTGAATTCACCTATCAGCTTCAGTAGCTTTCCTGTGGATTCTTTGGGGCTTTCTGTATATGGAATCATGTCATCTGTGAACAGAGATAATTTTATTTCTTCTTTCCCAATTTGGATGTCTTTTATTTCTTTTTCTTGCCTAATTGCTGTGGCTAGAACTTCTAACACAATATTGAATAGCAGTGGTGAGAACAGGCACCCTTGTCTTCTTCCTGATTGTAAGGGGAATGCTTTCAGTCTTTCCACACTTAGTATGATGTTAGCTATCATACTAAGAGCTTTCCCTTGTATTCCTAACTTTTTGTTGAATGCTTTTGTCAAAAGCCTTCTCTGCATCAGTTGGATGATTACGAGATTCTTTTCCCTTGGTCTGTTAATGTAATGTAATATGTTGATTGATCTAGTGTTGGCTGTCCTTTCAACCCTGGCATAAATTCCACTTGGTATTGATAGCTTGGTCTTGATATATAATCTTCTGTATTCAGTTTGCTAATACTTAATATTGAGTAGTTTTGCATCTATATTCATCAGAGGTTTTTGTCTGTACTTTTCTTTTTTGTGGTAACTTTGATTTTTGGTATAGGGGCAACAGTAGCCTCCTAAAAGGAGTTAACAAAATTCTTTCCTGTTCTATTATTTTAAAAAGTGCTGATAAGGATTGGTGTCACTTCTGAAAATGTTTTGTAGGATTCACTTAGTTAAGCCATCTGGTTCTGGACTTTTTGTCAGGGGGTTTTTGCTTACTTCTTTAATCCTTTAACTTGTAATGTGTACGTTCAGATCTTCTATTTCTTCTTGAGTTATGGTAGCAAGTTTGGTGTTTCTAGGAATCTGTGCATTTCATTGAGGTTGTCTAATTTGTTAGTATATAATCAATTTTTTGTAATATGCTCTAATGATCATTTTTATTTCATTGAGTTCTGTCATAATATCATCATTTTTGTCTCCAATTTTGGATAGCTGGGTCCTCTCTCCTTTGCTTTCTGTGTTAATCTAGGCTTACCAATTTTATTCTTTCAAAGTCCCAACTTCTGCTTTCATTTATTTCTTTTAATGGTTTTTCTGTTTTCTATTTCACTTATCTCTTCCCTGATCTTTGCTAGCTCCTTTCTGGTTGGTTTGCTCTTCTTTTTAATCCAGTTTTTTTCAGTTATTTTTTTTACTTCATCAGCTTTCTTATTTTTTTAACATAGGTATTTACAGCTGTTCATTTCCCTCTGAGCTCCATTTTTGCTGTGTATCTTAAATTTTGATATGTATTGTTTTCATTTTCATTTGATTCTAAATATTTTCTAATTCCCCTTTTGATCTATTCCTTGACTTATTGGTTGTTTAACTGTATGCTGATTAATTCCATATCTTTATGTATTTTTCAGTTTTATTTTTGCTAATTATTTCTAGTCTCATACCATTGTGGTCAGAGAAAATTAGTTTGCATGATTTCGGGTTTTTTTTTTTAAGTTATTAATACTTGTTTTGTTACCTCACATGTGGTCTGTCCTAAAGGATGATCATGTGCACTGGTAGAATGTGTATGGAATGATCTATGTATGTCTGTTAGGTATAGTTCATTTATCATGTCATACACATCTTTTGTTTCCTTACTGATCTTCTTTCTAGAAGTTCTACCCATTATTGAGAGTGGTATATTGAAGCCTGGCTTTGTTACTGTAGAACTGTCTATTGCTGCTTTCAATTCTTTCAGTGTTTGCTTTACAAACTTGGATGAAGTGCATGCATGTTTATGATTGTCATTTCTTCTTGATGGATTGATCCCTTTATCGTTATATAACATCTTCATCTGTTGCAATAGATTGGATTTTTTTTTTCTCTGCCATTTTGCTTTCTGTCTATGTGAGTCTCTGGGCCTAAGATGTGTCTTGTAGACAGCATATGTATGGATAATATATATAGTGTTAATCGATTCTACCAGTCTTTGCCCTTTAATTAAAGCATTTATGAGGACTGCCAGTCAAGTTCATGAACTCTTCCTAGAAAAACAACTATGTACCTCATTGCTGAATATCACTACAGTCACTTTTGGAATACTCTCCTTGGGAAGTTATGCACCAATGCCACCCTTCAAAGCTACTTTGGAACTCTTTTACTGGAATGGCCATCAGAGCTGTCATCATATTACTCTGATGTCCTGAATGTCATCAAATGTCTTTTTTTCAATATTTTCTATATCTTGGGGTAAAGAAAAAAGTCACTGGGGGCTAGATCAGATGAGTAGGGAGGATGTTTCAATACAGTTCTTTTGACTGGCTCAAAATTCCCTCACAGACAACTATCCTATTAAGTTCAAAAACTTGCCACCTTGCCCAGTGGCAGTTCCAGAAAGAGTTCCAAAATTGCTTTGAAGGATGGACTGGGTGCTGGCATCAGTGCATAGCTTCCCAAGGGGAGTGCTTTGAAGGTAACCGTGGTGATGTTCAGCAACGAGGTATGCAATGCTTAGAACGATTAAGTTCTTGGACTTCATTGTCAGACCTCATAGTCCATTTACTTTCACTGAAATTACCAATGAGAAAGAGCTTATTTGTCCCATTTTGCTTCTTTTATATGTGTATATGACAGACTTGTGTCTCCTCCCCCGACCTCTAATAACACTACACATAGTGGTTAAGTGCTATGACTGCTAACCAAAAGGTCAGCAGTTCAAATCTACAAGGCACTCCTTGGAAACTCTATGCGGGCAGTTCTGCTCTGTCCAATAAGGTTGCTAAGAGTTGGAAACAACTTGACAACAATGGTTTTTTTCTTTAAATAATGCTATTGTTTGTATTTTGTTACTTTTTAGTAGTGAGCCAGTTTGATTCACTTCTTCCCTTCCTTGTTAAAGATAATTTCTTCATGTTTACTGCGACTATTACAATTAACAGTATTCTTTCATAATCATCTGGGCTAAATTTTCAATAAGATATAAACACTCTCTAATCCTACAGTTCCTCTTCCCTTTCTCATTAAATTGTTGATTTCTCAGTTCTGTCATTACATAGCTTGTGCCCTGAAATACAAAATTTATAATCATAAGGTAGGAATGTCACATTCCTTCTAGCTATCTGTCAAATAAAGGTTTCCTTTATTTTTGTCCAAGGAATTCCCTTTACCAGAGATATTTCTATACATGGCTTCAAATTTCATTCGTGTCCTTTCTTTCCTGTCTGAGGAACTGTTTTTTAGTACTTCCTGTAGACGTAGTCTTGTGAAGATGTCCTCTTGCAGTTCCTGTTCATCTGTGAATGTTGTAATTGCACTGTCATTCTATTTTTTTTTTTCTTATGATGATGGAATGAAAATGTACATACTCTGTCCTTGCAATATTGGGTTAAGATGGGAGGAGTACACGAGTTGTCATTCTTGAAGGCTAACTTTGCTGGATTTAATATTCTTGGTTGGCAGTTGTTTTCTTTCAGTACTTCAAAAATACCATTCCTTTGCCTTCTTGCCTTAAGGGTTTCCAAGGAGAAGCAGGCATTTAATCTAATTAGGGCTCCTTTGTATATCACTCCTTGTTTGTTTCTTGCCACTTGCAGTATCCTCTCTTTGTTCTTGATCTTTGAGAGACTGAATGTAATGTGTCTTGGTGTGGGTTTCTTTGGACTCATCCTACTTCAAGTTTGTTGAGCTTCTTGGATGTCAGATCATTATGTCTTCCAAGACTAAGACAGACAGGAAGAAGGACTCAGCAGTCTACTTCTGAAAAGAATTAGCCAATGCAAACCTTATGAACAAAAGTGGAACACTGTCAGATACAGTGCTGGCAAAATAGCCCCATAAGTTGGAAGGTACTCAAGAGATGACTAAAGAAGAGCTGCCTCCTCTAAGAAGAGTCGACTGCAATGATGTGGGTGGAGTAAACACTTCAGGACCTTCATTTCCTGAGGAGGTATGACTTGAAATGAGAAGAAACAGTTTTCACTCTCTCTCCCCTTTCCAGAATTCTCATGGTGCCAAGGCTAGTTTACTCGACGTTGTCCCAAAGGTCCGTTAAACTCTGTCCACTGTTGAATCTTTTCTTTCGTTCTCTGTTCTTTGATATTTCAATTAACTTCAATTCTAGATCATTCATTCTATCTTCTACCTGTTCACCTTTGCTTTTCAAATTATCTATTGAGTGTTTAGTTTCAGTTATTGTCTTTCAATTCCAGTATTTCTTTTGGTTTTATTTTTTTATTCTTTTTTTGTTCATTCATTCTTTTCCTAATTTTCATTAATTATTTGTCTGTTTCCTTTTAATCCTATGAGTTTGTTTAACAGTATTGTATGGAATAGTCTGTTCATTGTGTTTCCATAGTTACAATGTCTCTACTGATCTTTGTATCTGTATTAGCTGTCATTTCTGTTTTATTCTTTTTTTTCCCCCTGGTATTTTTCTTTTTGCTGTTGATTACTGAGTTTTGGGTTCTACCTTACATTAGTTTTTTTGCTTGATATTAGCTATTAGTTCTCCTCAGAAATTGTAATGGAAACACTGTTTGGGTGGGTAAATTCTTCAGGCCTTATTTATTATCTATTACTCCTCCCATTGCTCTGCCCACCTGTCTGTCAGTTTGCCTTCCTGTGGGAGCTTGCCTATGGCTGTAACACTGGAAGCTATGCCACTGGTATTCAGATACCAGCAGAGTCACCTATGGTGGACAGCTTTCAGCTGAGCTTCCAGACTAAGACAGACAGGAAGAAGGACTCAGCAGTCTACTTCTGAAAAGAATTAGCCAGTGCAAACCTTATGAACAAAAGTAGAACACTGTCAGATACAGTGCTGGCAAAATAGCCCCATAAGTTGGAAGGTACTCAAGAGACGACTAAAGAAGAGCTGCCTCCTCTCAGTAGAGTTGACTGCAATGATGTGGGTGGAGTAAACACTTCAGGACCTTCATTTCCTGAGGAGGTATGACTTGAAATGAGAAGAAACAGTTGGAAACATCCATTAATAATCAGAACATCAAATGTATGAAGTATAAATCAGGGAAAATTGGAAATTGTCAAAAATGAAATAAAATGCATACACGTCAATATTCTAGGCATTAGTGAGCTGAAATGGACCAGCATTGGTTATTCTGAATTGGACAATCATATGGTCTGCTATGCTGGAAATGAAAATTTCGAAAGAAATGGTGTTGCATTCATCGTCAAAAAGAACATTTCAAATTCTGTCCTGAAGTGCAATGCTGTCGGTGATATGATAGTATCCGTGTGCTTACAAGCAAAATCAGTTAATATGACTATTATTTAAATTTACACACCAACCACTAAAGCCAAAGATGAAGAAACTGAAGATTTTACCAGCTTTGGCAGTCCAAAACTGATCAAACATGTAATCAAGATGCACTGAAATCATTGGTGACTGGAATACAGAAGTTGGAAATAAAGAAAAAGGATTAAAAAAGAAAAAACCCACCGACGTCAAATCAGGTTCGACTCATAACAACCCTAAAGGTCAGACTAGAACTGCCCCATTGTTTCCAAGGAGTCCCTCGTGGATTTGAACTGCCAAACTTTGGTTAGCAGACATAGCACTTAACCCACTACACTACTAGGATTGGTAGTTGGAACACAGTGTTGGTGACAGAAATTATGCTGGAGATCACATGACAGAATTTTGCAAGGCTAATGACTTCTTCATTGCAAATCCTTTGTTTCACCAACATAAATGGTGACTATACACACGGACCTCACCAGACAGAATACACAGGAATCATATCAACTACATCTGTGGAAAGAGATAATGGAAAAGCTCAATATCAGCCATTGGAACAAGACTAGGTACTGATTGTGGCACAGAACACCAGTTGTTCATATGCAAGGTCAAATTGAAACCAAAGAAAATTAGAACAAGTCCAAGAGAGCTAAAGTACTACCTTGAGTACATCATCTGACCATCTCAAGAACAGATTTGATGTGTTGAACACTAATGAGCAAAGACTAGATAAGTTGTGGAATGACATCAGTGACATCCGTGAAGAAACCAAGAGGTCATTAAAAAGACAGGAAAGAAAGAAAGAAAAGACCAAATTGGATGTCATAAGAAAGTCTGAAACTTGCTCTTGAATGTTGAGTAGCTAAAGCAAAAGGACGGAATGATGAAGTGAAAAAACTGAGTAGATTTCAAAGAGTAGCTCAAGAAGACAAAGTATTGTAATGACATGTACAAAGAGTTGGAAATAGAAAACCAAAAGGGCAGAACACGTTCTGCATTTCTCAAGTTGAAAGAACTGAGGAAAAAATTCAAGCCTCAAGTTGCAATAGTGAAGGATTCTTCAGGGAAAATGTTAAATGACTCAGGAAGCATCAAAAGAAGAGGGAAGGAATATACAGCGTAATTCTAACAGAAAGAACTGATCGACGTTCAACCATTTCAAGAGGTAGCATATGATCGGGAACCGATGGTACTGAAGGAAGAAGCTGAAGCTATACCGAAGGCAATGGCGAAAAGCAAGGCTCCAGGAACTGATGGAAGATCAACTGAGATGTTTCAATGAACAGGTGCAGCACTGGAAATACTCATTCATCTATGCCAAGAAATCTGGAGGATTGCTACCTGGCCAACTAGCTGGAAAAGATCCATATTTATGCGTATTCCCAAGAAAGGTGCTCTAACCAAATGAAGAAATAATTGAACAATATCATTAATATCATAAGCAAATAAAATTTTGCTAAGGATCATTCAAAAGCAACCGCAACAGTATATTGACAAGAACATGCCAGAAATTCAAGCCAGGTTCAGAAGAGGATGTGGAACCAGGGATATCACTGCTGATGTCAGATGGATCTTGGCTGAAAGCAGGGAGTACCACAAAGATGTTTACCTGTGTTTCATGGACTATGGAAAGGCATTTGATTGTGTGGATCATGACAAACCATGGATAATGCTGTGGAGAATGGCAATTCCAGAACACTTAATTGTGCTCATGTAGAATCTGTATATGAATCAAGAGGTAGTCATACGAACAGAACATGGGAACGTTGCATAATTTAAAGTCAAGAAAGGTGTGCATCAGGGTTATATCCTTTCACCTTGTATTTTAAATCTGTATGCTAAGTAAATAATTCAAGAAGCTGGACTATACAAAGAAGAACAAGGCATCAGGATTGGACAAAGACTCATTTACAACCTGCATTATGCAGATGACACAACCTTGCTTGCTGGAAGTGAAGAGGATTTGAAACACTTACTGACAAAGATCAAAGATTTGGTTTCACAATCAATGCCATGGAAGCAGCAGTTAAGAAATCAAGACACTTTGCATTGGGAAAATCTCCTGTAAAGGACCTCTTTAAAGTATTGAAAAGTAAAGATGTCACCTTGAAGACAAAGGTGCACCTAATCCAAACTATGGTATTTTCAATTGCATCATATGTATGCAAAAGCTGGACAATGAATACAGAAGACAGAAGAACACGATGTTTTTGAATTATGATGTTGGAGAAGGACATTGAATGTACTATGGATTGCCAAAAGAAGAAACAGATCTGTTCTGGAAGAAGTACAACCAGAATGCTCTTTGGAAGCAAAGATGGCGAGACTACATCTTACATACTTTGGACATGTTGTTAGGAGGGATCAATTCCAGGAGAAGGATATTGAAAACGAAGAAGACTCTCAACAAGATGGATTGACACAAGGGCTGTAACAATAGGCTTATGCATAAGAACGATTGTAGGCATGGCATAGGACAAGACGGTGTATTGTTCTGTTGTGCATAGGGTCGCTATGAGTCAGAATCCTCTTGGTAGTACAGAACAACAATTCACCGTTCCTCTCAAATCTGGACCAGGTTTTTTATTTTTTTATTTTTTATCCTGGCTGCTCTTTGCTAAGATTGGGAACTCAAACTGTTCAATCTGTTCACCAGATGGTGACACTCATGTTTCTCTGTCTTCACTTTTCACTGCTGTATTCTACTTTATTACCTCTTGTGGCACCCTGTTTACTGCACATGGAGTCCAGTCATTGGAGCTGTGTGTACGTGCGGAAAGGGGCTCCAGTGTGTTCTGCCAGTTTTGCCAGTGCCTGCCCTTTGGCTGTAGATGGGCATGCCCTTCTCCTGCTACAGGCTGAGCTCTGCTGCCCTCCTAAGGGAAGCTGCCATCAGCTTGCTGCTGTCTCTGCCAAGGGGTGATGCTGGGAGCGAGGAAGGGGCTCGCTGTGCTCCATGTGGTGCGGCAGGAATGTATACTCAGTCCAGCCTGGCCAGGCATCTCTTCTGTGCAAAGGGACTGTGTCAACAGTGGGGGTTTGAGGCCTGTCTCTACCAGTCTACCAGCTCCCTTAGACCTGAACAAGCACACTTGGCAGGTTGATTTAATTATAGCGTCAGAAGGTGGAGAGTGAAGAGACAGGAGTAGATTTTTCCCAACTTCTGTTTTTTCTTCTTTGGCTATTTCCTTCAGCCAGTTCCACTACTGTCATCTTCTCACCTTTGCAAGTTTCTTCTGGGTCTCAATTTTGTTAGCAAAGTGAGAATTCTGAACTTCTTATGTCACCATCTTCTCTAAATTCTCCATAGAGTTTTTGTGATGATGATGATGATGATGATTGAATGAAAATGTCCATTTCCATATACATTTGCATGCTCATCTTTATGCAGCTTCCACTGCTCTCACTGTATGTTGACAGCACACTCTTCTTCTTTGTTCCATACGTGTCTCCATAGGGTTTTTATTCACTAGTTTTTCTGAGCAATTGCCAGGTATTTCTTCCAAGATGCTTCTGGGTGGACTTGAACCTCTAATCTCTAGGATAGAAGCTGAGCACGTTAGCCATTTGCACTGCAGATGCAAATAATAATGCTAAAGAGAGAAGCTCAAGTCAAGAGATGAGCTTTTGGTTTTCTCTGGGAATTTCCTAGTGGATGGTGTTACATTCAAATTTGGGGTTCTCCAGGTGGCTGTAATTTTGTTACTAGAGTGTCTTTTACATTTTTTCATTAGCGTTACCTCACTGAAGAATCTCTGAGAGGTTGCACTGAATAATGTGACTGGCAATGATTTGAGTGCTAGAGAGGGAATTTTCTGCCCTGTGCACAGAGTAGTCTTGGAATTGATTTACTTTATGGACTCTTCTGACTCATTCCTGAGGCTTCTTGGGGGAAGTATCTCTATAGCCCATGACCAGTTCTAGGGGATAAAAATAGGAGGGCTTTCATGAAGTGGAAGGTCCTGCATTTAGTGATTGCTCATCCTCTCTCTTGAGGAGAACCCCAGACCCCGGCATGGACAATGAATTAAGAAAACAAAAACCCAGGGAATTGCACAGCAGCAAAAACAAATGAGCCCTAGTTAGAAGTCTGTAACCATGAATGTCAAATATACCGATATCAAGAAGTAAGCATATTTGCCATGTCAAAACTCTTAAGCATTGAAATAAAAGAGTATCCATTCAAAGTCCATGTGGGACTTTGAAGTGGGGCTAAGGTGGTGGAGTAAACAGACACTTTCTGTGATCCCTCTAACAACAAAGACCCCCCTCCAAAAAAAAAAAGAATCAATTATATATGACATTCTAAGAGCCCTGAACATCAAAGGGAAAGTTGAGAAATCGGACTGAGCAACAAGGAGAGTAGGACCAGAAGTGTCTAGCACCGGCCGTACCTGACATGGTGGGAAATGGGACCCCACAGACAGATCGGCTGCAGCAAGTATGGTGACGAGAGCAGTGGTGTTCAGAAAGTGGCTTCCACAGCAGGAAATTCTGAGCAGCAGAGAGCCCAATCATGCCTCCAGAATCAGTGAAAAATGGTACTTCATCATCAAAAGTTAATCAGCTTGTATTTAACCTACTGTGTCCTGATGGAAAACTTTCCTTTGAGATAAACCCCTCTCTCTGTTACCTGCTCATCCACTCCCCCACTCTGCGCTGCACCCAAGCTGGCTCCAGAGACTGAAGCATCCCCTGGGCAGGAAGGAGTACCCCTTATGTGCCCTAAGCTATCCTCCCAACCTTGGAGAGAAAACGATTTAACAAACAGGGGGAAAAAATTATCTATCAACTGTCCTAAACCAGGAACTTGGAATAGAAACAGTTCCATTGCCTAGGCACAGGCCTAACGGATCTAAACACTTTGAATGCTTGTCACTGCTGCATACAGCATTGGGCACTCATTGTCTAGCTGCAGAACCTATCCATCTACGTGTTCTAAAGAAGAGGGGCATGCTTTCCTCACAGACACTGATGGGCACCCCTCAGCCTCCTGCCTTTCTTAACACATGCAGCCAGATAACTATGCCTGTACCAATCACTCCTCCCCATCTAGCAATGTAGGGGAGAGACCGCGTGACACACTTGGTGACTGATTACCTAGACACCTGAGTTGAAGCAAGAAAAGTAAATGGGTTTTTTGGCTCACAAGCCTAGTAACATCTCTAACCACCTGGTGACAAGACATCAGAGCTTCAAAGGCACCAACAACCGAACTAGAATGCACAAACAGCCTATTTGGACATTTCAAAACAAAACAAAACAGGAAACTAGAACATAGCAGGCCAACATAAGATAAATAAATACAACAATTTACTGATGGCTCAGAGACAATATCAAATCACTTAAAGCTAAAACACATGATGGCTTCAGGAAGTGTCCAAAACAAGAAATAAGAAATTTTCCAGATGAAGAGAACTTCCTGGAATTATCAAAGGTATAATACAACAGATGAATATTTAGAACTCTTCAAGAGATCAGGAAGGAAATGAGGAAAAATGCATCAGAACATAATGACAAATTGAACAGGCTGCAAGAAACCAGAGAGAACAAGCAGAAATTCAGAAAATTAATAATAAAATTTCAGAATTAAACAACTTGATAGAAATTCAAAGGAGTAAAACTGATTGAGGCAATGGAAAGCCGAATCAGTGAGACTGAAAACAAAGCACTTGACACCAACATATTTAGGAAGAATTGGATAAAAGAATTTAAAAAAATAAGAAATCATAAGGATTATGTGGGGCCTATCAAAAGGAGTAATCTACAGGTGACTGGAGTACTAGAACGGGGCTGGGGTGGGGCTAACAGAAAACGTTAGAGAGAGTGGTTGAAGATTTGTGGACAGAAAACCTCACTGGTGTCATGAAAGATGAGAAGATATCTATACAAAAAGCTCATCAAAGTCTATACAGTCATCTCAAGAACAGATTTAATGCATTGACACTACTGACTGAAGACCAGACTAGTTGTAAAATGGCATCAAGAACATCACACACGAAGAAAGCAAGAGGTCATTAAAAAGATGGGAGAGAAAGAAAAGACCAAAATGGATGTCAGAATAGACTTGGAATCTTGCTCTTAAATGTTTAGTACCAAAGTGAGGGAAAGAAGTGATGAAGTAAAAGAGCTCAATAGAATATTTAAAAGGGCAGCCAAGGAGATAAAGTATTACAATGATATGTGCAAAACCTAGAGATAGAAAACCAAAAAAGAATCCTTGGCCTTTCTCAAGCTGGAAAATAATGGAAGAAAAATTCAAACCTCGAGTTGCAATACTGAAGGATGCTACAGGGAAAATACTAAACGATGCAGGAAGCATCAAAAGAACATGGGAAGAATACACAGTCTCTTCACAAAAAAAAAAACAAAAAACAAAAAAAACCTGGTCAACATTTAACTATTTCAGTATGCAGGCAGCATGTGCTCAGGAGCCAATGGTGCTGAAAGAAAAGGTTCCAGACGCACTGAAGGCACTGGTGAAAAACAAGGCTGCGGAAATCGATGGACTACCAAGTGAAATGTTTCGACAAACAGATGAAGCTCTGTAAGTGCTTACTCATCTATGCCAAGAAATTTGGAGGACAGGTGCCTGGCTGGACAACTGGAAAAGATACATATTTATGCCTTTTCGCTAGAAAGATGAGCTCACCAAATATGGAAACTATCAATGTCATTAACATCATGGTCAAGTACAATTTTGCTGAAGATCTTTCAAAAGTGGCTGCAGCAATATACTGACAGGGAACTGTGAGAAATTCAAGCCAGATTCAGAAGAAGGCTTGGAACCAGGGATATCATCTGGATGTCAGATGGCTGAAAGCAGAGAATACTATAAAGATGTTCACCTGTGTTTTATTGACTGTGTAAGGGATCATAACAAATTATGAATAACATTATGAAGAATGAGAATTCCAGAACACTTAATTGTATTCATGAGGAACCTATACATAAAGAGGCAGTCATTTGAGTTGGACAAGGGGATATTACACGGTTTAAATTTAGGAAAGGTATAAATCAGGGTCTTATCCTTTTTCCATATCTAGTCAATCTGTATGCTAAGCAAATAATCCAAGAAGCTGAACTATGTGAAGAAGAACAAGGCATCAGGATTGGAGGAAGATTCATTAGCCAGCTGCTTTATGCAGACAATACAATGTTGCTTGCTGAAAGCTAAGAGGACTTGAAGCACTTATTGATGAAGATCAAAGACCACAGACTTCAGTGTGGATTACACCTCCACACAAAGACAATACAAATCTTTAAAACTGGACCAACAAGCAACATCATGATAAATGGTGAAAACATTGAAATTGCCAAGAATTTCATTTAACTTGGATCCATATTCAACACCCACTGAAGCGGGACTCAGAAAATCAAATGACACATTGCATTAGGCAAATCTGCTGCAAAAGACCTCTTTAAAGTGTTGAAAAGCAAAGATGTCACCTTGAAGACTAAAGTGTGCCTGACCCAAACCGTGGTGTTTTCAATCACCTCATATGCATGCAAAACTTGGATGATGAATAAGGAAGACTCATGAAGAATTGACACCTTTGAATTATGGTATTGGTGAAGAATGCTGAATGCACCATGGACTTCCAAAAGAACAAATCTCTGTTGGAAGAAGTACAACTAGAATGTTCCTCCTTAGAAGCAAGGATGGTGACACTATGTCTCACATCCCTGGGACGTGTTATCAGGAGGGATCAGTCCCTGAAGAGAGACATGCATTGTGGTAAAGCAGAGGGTCAGGAGAAATGCAGAAGAACCTGAAAGAGATGGATTGACACAGTGCCTGTAATGATGGCTCAAACATAGCTAACAATCGTGAGGATGGTATAGGACTTGGGAGTGTTTCGTTTGATTATACATAAGGTCACTATAAGTTAGAACTAAATGGACAGCATATAACAACAACAAAAGATACACACCACATTGTCTTTTCTACATGTGTCCCATTAACTGTTTCTGTTGTCAATTTTCTACAACAGGCTAATTTACCGTGTTCTCTGGTAAACCCACTATTATCATCTCAAGGTCCAGTAATGAAATTGTTACTGGTATCAGAGAAGCTGTGCTTGGCTTGAAATTTCCATTGCTGAAACACCAGAATGAATTAATTCATCCCTTTGCAGGAGATAGTTGATACAGGCCCCTGCCAATCTCTCTGTGTGTGTAAGTCTCTCTCTGTATAGATACATATCTGTGCATATATACACTCATGTGTGTACATGTATCTATCTATGTAGACACACACATTCTGCAACTACAGATTAGTAGGTAGAAATATGCTGCAACCAGAATAATCCAAAGCCAGACAAATGGAAGTCTGAGTGACTGCAGATGCCGTAGTTTCTAAAATGGATCCAGCAGTCTCAAGGAGGTAGATACAGCCACACACCCCACCCTGAGTTCAAACAGAGAATGGACAGAAAAAAACTGACAGTAATTTTCTCTGTTTACCCATGTTTAGAAAAAAGGAACATATTTAGCTGTAATACTGCTGGGAATATCAGAAGTAAAGTTTCTGGCAGGGGCCCATTTACTAATAGGGACAACCAGCATACAACAGGAAATCGTTGTCATTAGAAAGTACAGCCATCTGCTGAGTGTGTTGCAAGTGTGCTGAGAAACTGATTCCTTCCCTCAAGAAGCCAGAGAAGACTTGGAGTAGTCCTCATCTATGAAATCCTAGGGAAACGTCAAGTCAAAGTGAGACCCTGGGAGAACTGGTGAAACTCTTCCCTGGCTTCTGAAACTCGTAGTCAAGTTCAACAGGGAGGGGTTGGGGGATCCCAAAGATAAGCACACCTACCCCTTCCGCACCTGCTTCAAGTATCTAGGCCAACCTTGTCTTTTCCCATCCAACAGCTGGTAAGACAAAACCCACTGCCATCGAGTCAATTCTGACTCATAGCGACCCTATAGGACAGAGTAGAACTGGTCCATAGAATTTCCAAGGGTGCCTGCAGATGTGAACTGCCAACCTTTTGGTTAGCAGCCATAGCACTTAACCACTATGCCAGCAGGGTTTCCAACATCTGGTGGGATTTTAGAGTTCACAAGGCCAGACTGCTTTCATACAACAACCCATCACTAACTCCTTCACTTTTTGCCCTAACATGTATCATTTTCTCCTCTTAATGTGGAATAAAGATATAGTGTGACATTTATCCTCTAGTAATACATCTGTTAACATGCTAGTCTCACTTACTACTTTGTGGGTCCCTTGAGAAGAGGATTGTTTTTTTTTCAATTACACCTGTGTCTACAAGCTTAACATAGAGTTGGGTGTATACTTGTCATTCAGTGTATTTTTTGAATGTCTTTTATGCCTCAGGCATGGTGCTAGGGCAAGCTATAGAACGGAGGAATAGATGGATAATAAATGACATTGATATTAGACATTTTCTAGCATAATACCTCATGTTATAAAGAAACCAACAAGCCCTTTTAAAATTTTCTTTTCTATTTTATTGTGCTTTAAAGTGAAAGTTTACGGTTCAAGTCAGTGTGTGATACAAAAACTTAAAAGCACATTGTTAAGTGATCCTAGTTACTCTTGTCACACAATGACAGCACACTCCTCTCTGTATTTCTCATGTCTGTTCAACCAGATCTTGTCCCCCTCTGCCCTCTCATCTCACCTCTGGATAGAAGCTGCCCAGTTAGTTTCCTGTATCCACTTAAGTCAAGAAGCACATTCTTTACCAGTATCATTTTATGACTTATAGTCCAGTTCTATCTTTGTCTGAAGAATCGGTTTCATGAATGGTTTCAGTTCTGGGCTAACAAAGAGTCCAGGGGCCATGTCTTCTGTGTACCCTATGGTCTATCAGATCGCCAAGTCTGGTCTTTTTAATAGACTTTGACTTCTGCATTTTGCTTTTCTCCCATTATGCCAGGGACTATTTGCTGTGTTTCTTGGTAGGCTACATTAGGGACTCTCTGCTGTACTTCTTGTTAGGCAGTCATTTGTGGGAGCACCATCTAGGTCTTCTGGTCTTATGCTGATACAGTCTCCAGTTTATGTGGCTTTTTCTGTCTCTTGGGCTCGTATTTTCCTGAAGTCTTTGGTGTTCTTCATTCTCCTTTGCTCCAGATGGGATGGGACCAATAGATGCTTCTTTGGTGGCCATCTGCTAGCTTTTAAGACCCCAGATGCCACTCACCAAAGTGGTATGCAGAACACTTTAACAAACTTTGTTATGCCAATTGACCTAGGTGTCCCCTGAAACCTCAGTCCTGAGATCCCCAGATCTGCTCCTCTGTCCCTCGAAGTGTTTGGAAACAAACAGTCTTTTTAAAGTCCATCCTTTAAACATGTCCCTTGCCTTCTCTTTGCCATTGTGTTTTGCTGGCAGGGAAGACTTAGGCACCAGGCTCACAGTCTACATTTCCACCATTAGCCCCACTGCTATCTTGGGTGAATTCAAATGTTGATGAGTCTCTTGATTTCATCTCCAACAACCTTCTTCACCCCACCTTCACCCCAACTCAAACCAAACCCTAGGCCTTGTCTTCCCCCAAAGTCTTCCAAATCTCTAGAGCCAGTAACATTAGCCTCTCCTCCCAGCTGAGCTGTTCAGTTATCGGCACTATTTCTTGATCTCAGTGGAACCTTTTGGTTACTGACTGCTCTGCTTTCTCCAGTCACCAACCCTCTCCTTTCTTCATTTTCCTCTTTATCCATGCATCGTTATTTAAATCATGTCCTTGCTAACATCCTAAAGTCTCAGCTCTCTATTGTTTTATCACACTCATCCAGACGAGTTCAACTATCTTCTCTATTGGCAACTGAGCTCTAAAGAGAAAAATCACAAGTCAGGATCCTGAAACAACTCATGATTACCAACTCTGGTGAGAACATCAACCTGCCCTATAGTCCTACTACGCGTTTCTCTGGTTAGCTCATTAGTCCACTTCCTACGGTGATTACTTGAAATTTCCTCCACTCTTGTCAAACTTCCAACACCCACTAAACCCGTCTCACTCAAGAGATGGCCTCACTTTGTACCTCTCAGAGAAAATAGATGCCATCAGACATAAACTTCATTAATTTCTCACCACCAAACTATTCATCTATTTTTGCTTACATTTATCTACTCTCCCTATTCTACTGCTAGAGCAAAGGAGCTGCAGTTCCTCCATTACATTGATCTTCTTGGGAAATGTACACTAGTTTCTCTCCTGGCTTGTATGTTTGACTACCTTCTCTCAACGTAGCTTTCCCATCAGCATCTTGCAGTTAGCAGTTGCCACTGAGTAGACTCTAATTCATGATGACACCGTGTGTGTCAGAGGAGAACTGAGTGACACCGGGTTTTCAGTGGCTGAGTTTTTGCAAGTAGACCAAGTCTTTTTTCTGAGATGCCTCTGAACCTCCAGCCTTTCAGTTAACAGCCAAACACATTAACTATTTGCATCATCTAGGAACTCCAATCCCTGTCTTTTAAAACTGGTCTGTATCCCTGAAGCCCATATGTCTCTCTGGCTACCGCCCTGCTTCATCACTCCCCTTCACAGCTAAAGCAAGACCTAAAGTGGATCTCCATTTCGTACGCCTTATTCGTTCTTCAGCTGGGATCCACTGTCATCCCACACATCTCATCTGAAGGTCTCCAGTGATAGTAATGCTGTGGAATTCCGTGTATATATTTTAGTGCTCAAATTATTTTCAAGCACTCACTCTTTTAGCATCATTCCAAAGTTATTGATCACCTCTGCTTCTTAAGCTTTTCCGTCTTTTGAATTTCAGCACGTCGTGCTCTGGTTGTTTTGCTCTTGCCTCTTCAAACACTTCCCTCTCTCTCCTTCCCAGAATCATCTCCTACTTGGACACGATTTGCTGTAGTGGACACACAACTGAACAAATCACTGCTTGGCCCTGCACTACTTCCATGATTAGTTGCAGTTCAGACCTTGTGATCCACACAGTTTTAATAGAGTGACTTGTAAAAAGTAGGTTGCCAGCCCTTTCTTCCCAGTTCATCTTAGTTTAAAAGCTCGCCTGGAACCTGTTCAGCATCATAGCAACACACAAGCCTCCGATGGCCGACATGGAGACTGCACAAGAGGTACACTGATAGGGAATCGAAGCTGGGTCTCTTGCATAGGAGGCAAGAATTAATTTATCTACCCACTTTGTTTCCTTAAGCATAACAAAATCCTTTCCCTACAGCCCCTTTGTATCTACCATGGCCTCTACCAGGCTGATCCCCCATCAATGTCCCCTTGTTTCATGTGGCTAGGTCCTGTGTATAATTTAGCTCTCAGCTTAAATATCTCATGCTAGAAAGGTCTTCTGAGCCCATGCTGCTAGAAGTTCTTCCCTCCTGAGCAGTTCTTTATCTCAGGCATCACAGATCTTATCACATTATCAAGTATTTTATGTATTTGCTGTGTACTTGGCTTTGGTCTGTCTCCTCCACTAGAATGTAGGGTTCCAGAAGGCAAAGGTTGCATCTGTCCGTCATGACATGGGCAGGGTCTAGCACACTCAGTAGTTAGCCTCGCTTTGCAACCTCCTCTTCTACCTCATCTACTTAGCTCCTCACACCCGTCGTGTCCGCCACCATCCCAGGACCTTGGGGCCCGCTGCCCCCTTGATTTCAAGTCCCCTTTTCCATCCCTAGGAAACCCTGTTGGAGTAGTGGTTCAGAGCTATGGCCGCTAACCAAGAGGTCAGCAGTTTGAATCTACCAGGTGCTCTTTGGAAACCCTAGGGGGCATTCTACTCTGTCCTATGCTTTGCTATAAGTCAAAATCAGCTCAACAGTAAAGAGTTTTGTTTTTCTTTTCCACTCCCATATTTGTCTAGCTAAATTGCTCCTCATGTATCAGATCTTGCTACATTTGTCGTTTCTTTAGTGAAGGCTGACTTGACCCCAGGCCAGCTGGGGCTTCCTGTTGTGCCCTCTCAGGGCAGCGACTTATTCCTTCCCAACACCAAAACCAAAACCTAGTGCCATAGAGTCAAGTCCTGCTCAGAGTGACTCTGTAGGACAGGGCAGAACTGTCCTCTGGGGTTTCTAACGCTGCCATTTTTAAGGGAGCAGACTCCCACATCTTTCACTTGTGGTGCAGCACAGGAGTTGAAATCACTGACCTTTCAGTTAGTAGTTGAGCACTTTAACCACTGTATCACCAGCGCTCTTCTTACGGCAATACTGGAGCTGCAGTTTGATACTTGATTTGGTAAGCATTTGATCAATGTCTACTTTTCCACTAGACTATCAACCCACAAAAGCAGAAAGAACGTCTAATTTTGATCATCACTGCATTCCAGTACCTAGCACACTGATGGTCATGTGACAGCCGCTTAAAATGTATTTGCTCAATGAAGGAATTAAATGATTTCCCGAAAGTTACACAGCTTATTAAAGGTCAACCTGGGACTAAAATTCAAGCTTTCTAACTCACTGTCATATGTGTATGTGTGTATGCAAAAACTACACCATATATTAAAAATGTGTAATTCTATAATTTAAAATGTATAAATATATAATTGAAATGAAATTAAAACAATGATCATGTCCACCAAGTTTCAAAAATAAAATATCAGTTACTTTAGAAACCTCTTTTTGTCTCTCCCCAGTAGTATCTCCCTTCCTATTCCCAAAGGTCACCACCACCCAACATTTTGTATTAAACATGCTGTTGTTTTTTTGTTATGAGCTTGTATCTCTAAATAATATATGACTGAACTGAACATGTTTTAACTTGATATAAACTGCAGCTATACCATACCTGTTCTTCTGGAAATTTTTTTGTTTTAGATTTTAACATTAGGATGTTCATTCATTCATACTGATGTGTATAGTTTAGGTTGTTTTGACTGCTGCATAATTATTCTATTTTATGACTAACCCACATCAATTTTTGCATTCCATCAAGAGACAATAAATTTTTGAAGTTTATGATCATTTTGAACAAGATTATCGTAAGCATTTCTATACAGGACCTTATCTCTTGGAGTATGCATGTGTATTTCTCAGTGCTGTGTCTCTAGAAACAGAATTGGGACCCATGGTGTGTACACGTTCACCTCTGCTGGTACAGGGCACCTGTCATGTAATACTTCAGATCTTCTCAGCCTCACCCATCTCTGAGAAATTCAGTTACACATTCTGCCTTGCCTGTCCCTGCAGCAATCAGTTCTATGTTGGGCCAATATTATGCAGTTTGCACCTCAGCTACCTGCTCTTGACTCCTTCCTCACCACACTCAGATGAAGTGCCAGGTTGCTGGCTGGACAATCTGGATCCCCAGCTATTGGACAGGCCAGGTGTAACCTGAAAGTACAGGGGAGTCAAATCCTGATGGGGCAACCCCAGACCAGGGTGTGTGTGTGCTGGCGGGTGAGGGGTAGTGGGAAGAGGTGGGAAGGAAAAGGCAGGTAAATTTCTTCTCCATTCTGCCTCTGAAGTGCATCTTCAGACACAGTCATTCACGTGTCCTTGCTAAAGACAGACCTATGCGTGAGCTGTCAGTCCAACGCACTTGAAAAGAAGCAGTGGTTAGCTCAGTGATGCAACTTTCCTTCCATGCCTCACTTTCCTTCTTCCTTCACCCCTGCTTTCTGCTACTGGACTTTCCAGTAAAGTGTCAGCCAAGAAGCTTTGCTCCAGTCTTTATTTCTAAAGAATCTAAGCCAAGACTCTATCTAATGCCAACATTTTTCCACTGTGGCTGTATCAATTTCCTACTTTTGCCAGTTGGTAATTGTCATGGATTGAACTGTGTCCCTACAAAATAGGTGTAGCCCTGTGGCTGGGCCATGACTCCCTGTATTGTACGACTGTCCTCCATTTTGTGATTTTGCTGTGTTGTATGTTAAAGGATGAGGGTGGGACTGTAAATCCCTTTATAGGATTACCTCCCTGCTCCACTGTAAAGGGAGTTTTCCTCGAGTGTGGCTTGGCCCATCCTTAGTCTTTTCATCTTGCAAGAGATAAAAGGAAAGGGAAGCCAGCAGAGAATTGGGAACTTCACATCATCAAGTAAAGCAGCACTGGGAGAAGAGCACATCCTTCAGACCTGAGGTTCCTGCGCCAAGATGCTCCCTGGACAAAGACTGATGCAACACTGGACTTTCCTCCAGAGCTGACAAGAAGAAAAGTCTTCCCCTGGAGCGGACACCCTGAATTTGGACTCATAGTGAACCGTGAAAGAATAAACTTTCCTTTGTTAAAGCCATCCACTCCGCGGTATTTCTGTTAGAGCAGCCCAAGCTGACTAAAACAGTAACGGAAGTTGTCTTCTTCTACATCCTCTTCAACACTCGGTATCAACGAACTTTTACAATTTCTGTCAATGTGTTAGGTGTAAAATGTCAACTCTTTGTGATTTTAATTTGCCCTTCTGTTACTTCTGAGGTTCAGCATTACTTTCTCTGTTTACAGACAGACTCGATGAATGTACTCTTCTACTACTATATATTGTCTTAATTTCAAGCCTGACAAATGGATCACATAGCATTGTTACAAGTCAGATATTTGGCCTGTGAACACTAATAAGCATAGAACTTTTTAAGATTTTCATTGTGTAACCATGCAAGCAAGGGAAAGTCTGCTATTAAAAGTTAAATAGGGAATTCCTGATTCTGGCAAAACTAGAAATAGAAACCAGATTTGGTTTCTCACTTAAAACACTGAAAAAACAAACAAATCAAAAACAAAAGCCCTTGAGAGAGGAGAAAACTTTTAAGAAGTTTTCACTTTAAAACCCAGATGCCCCTCTCCAGCACCAGCTCGAGGACACTTCCCCTCCCCTGACAGAATTTCTTGAGATAAGCCCCACTTCTAAGGAAAGAGGAGTTTCTTCCCTATACCTTAACACTGACTGCTTATCTTTGCCTCTACAAGTTTGCTGGTGCCAATAGAAAAGCAATATGAAAATCTGTAAACCTGCTAATGCCAATTAGAAAGCTGTAGGGAAATTTCTGAAAATGCATAAAAGGGGTGTTTTGATAATAGGACAGGGTGTATGGCTATTTTGGACCTGAGTCAGTCCACTGCACTGCTGGCAATAAAGCCCCTTCCTCTTTAAATAAAGTGGTGTTTGAGGTGTTTTCTGCCCTGTGGGCTGCACTTTTCTTTTTCCTGCGATACCTTGAATATACACAACAATTTTCAAGCACTTGACATTAAGCAACTTATGAGAGTGATCTTTGAGATACCAGAGACAAATAAATGAGTCCTTGGATTGCTCTGGAAACCCTGGTGGCATAGTAGTCAAGTGCTAGGGCTGCTAACCAAAAGGCTAACTGTTCGTCCCTTAGAAAGTCTATGGAGCAGTTCTACTATGTCCTATAGGGTTACTTTGAGTCAGAATTGACTTGACAGTAGATTTGGTTGGTGGATTGCCCCAGCTTACTTTCTGGACAGAGTTCCCAGACTGCAGCACAAGGAGGAAGAATCCAGACTGAGTGAAGAGATCTCCCTGAGTTAGGATGCACTTGAGAGTCCAAAAAGGACAAGACCTGCTTGCTTAAAAGTACAAAGTGTTGCTAAGAGAAAAAATTAGAGATATACTTTGTTCATGGATAAGAAGATTCAATATTGTTAACATGTTAAATGTACCATTATTTCATTTTCCTGTTTTGGGTAGTTTTATGTATTTCCCTGTACTTTTTTTTCTGAATAAAGGGCCCAGTTGATTCCTCTTCTTCACACATGTTTTTTCTTCTTAAAAATAAAAGAATGAAATAACTCCTCTGAAGTCTCCTAATTTGACGTTCTATAAGCCAAGGTCATTATATGTTGAAGATTCTATCTCACTGTGCTATGGAATGAGAAGTCTATTACCTCTTAAACCAAAAAAAACAAACAAAACCCCTTGCCATTAAGCTGAATTCCAACTCATTGCAAGCCAACAGGACAGAGTAGAACAGCCCTAAAGAGTTTCCAAGGCTGCAATCTTTATGGAAGCAGACTGCTACAACTTTCTCCCATGGAGTGGATAGTGGGTTCATACTACCAAACACTCAGGAGTTGGGCAATTAACCATTGCACCACTCAGCCACTTACACCTTGAATCTCTTGATTTCTTCAAAGAATTCTTTGATTTCCCCAAAGAATGTGGTGTAAGGGAGCAGAATACTCAAACATTTTGTGTCATCCTTCCTGCAACAAAGACCTGAAAAAACAAGTGAATTGGATATACGCAGTTTGACGATTAAGCCTGTGAACACACCCTAGGAAAGTGCTACATACCTCATTGCCGAATATCACTGTGGTCACCTTTGAAGTACTCCCCTTGGGAAGCCACACTGATGCCAGCACCTAGTCCACCCTTCAAAGCAAATTGGGAACTCTTTCTGGAATGGTCATCAGAACTATTGTCATGTTACCCTTGATGTCCTAAATGTCATCAAAATGTCTACCATTCAATATTTCCTGGGGCCAGATCAGGTCAGTAGGTACAATGTTCCTATACTGTTATTTGTCTACTGGCTAAAAATTCCCTCACAGACAACTATACAGTTAAGTTCACAAATCTGACACCATACCAGCATGCACAATGGCAATTCTAGAAAGAGCTCCAAAATTGCTTTGAAGGGTCGACGAAGTGTTGGCATCAGTGCATAGCTTCCTAAGGGGAGTATTTCGAAGGTTACCATAGTGATAATATTCAGCAATGAGGTATGTAGCAATTAGAATAATTAAGTATGTGGACTTAATTATCAGACCTCATATATGACATTCTAGGAACCCTAAGCATCAGTGACGAAGAAAAAGAATTGGACCAGGTAACAGGTAGATGGATACACAATTTGAAAGCAGTGGAAATGGAGAATTATGGATTATCAGCCTCCTGCTAGTCAAAACTGCACAGTGCAGACCTATTGAGATAAGAAGCAGCACCCTCAGCTGAAACTCATCCCATTTGGGAGGAGTGACTCTGCACACTCCCTAGAGTCAGCCAGTAGTCACTCTAGCCTTGTAAAAGTTAAATGTACACACACAACCCACCACGCACAACCCAACTTCCCCCATGCCAGAGTCCCATGGGTTGAGGAGCTCTCCCCCTTTCGTAAATGCTCCCCACTCCAACACAAGTCTGGTGACATTTAACATCTCCACATCCCCTAAGCCGGGAACTCACAGTCCCAGTCCAGAGATGCCCATCTTAGTTTGCCATCAGCACTGGGGGTCCATAGATTTGCAGCCTTCACCACCTCCTATTATTCATGCCAGTACTGAGCTGGCACAGCATGGCCAAATTGAGTCAAGGTAGGCAGCATTCCCAGCTAAATACCACTTCATCTAAGCAGCTAAGTGGGAACTGCTGACCTGTAATATTTGACACTCTCCCATGCTCTATAACAATAGCTCTTGGCCTAGACCAAGGTGCTCTCTGTTTCTCCCAGCCACTGACACAGGAGGCCCATGGACTTGCCCCATCCATCCTATCCAAACACCCTTGCCAGGACCTTGCTGATCCAACCAGCACAGCATGACTTAATTGATTCAAGGTGTACAACACTTCTACCTGAAGTCCACTTCACCTACAGCAGCTAAACAGGAGCTGCAGACCTGTGGCATTCACCACTGTTCCACTCCCTAAGATGAAAGTTCAACCACCCATGCCAGGGATCTAAGAACTGGCACTACAGCTCATCCACTGAACTGCCCATAATGGGGACTTGAGGACTAAAGGCACATCCCAGTTCCTCCAGCCAAAGGCACTGGGTATCCAAAGACTGGCTACAGAACTTCCCTCATGATGTATTGTAGCAGACAGGAGGATGCCCTCCAATCAGGCACGCATATGTAGCCAACATCCCCATTCTTTATCCTTCACTTCAACCAGAGGTTTATCCCTGCTGTGAACACTCCTGTGTCACCCTGCTCACCCAGAACTGTCAGTGAGAACCTCTGTACCCCCACCTGGTGACTGATGACTTAGGCACCTTTGCCCTGACCATCTGACAAGTGTCAGAGTACACACACAACATCTGACCCAACAACCAGGGAGAAAACTCCCTATACCCATGGCCAGGTGACCAGCAGGACAGATACATCACCTTACCAAAAACACCAACAATATCTTCAGCAGCCCCACAGGAGCAGCTTACAGGGACCTGTGATCATATACCTTTTCACTGCTCTGCCCTCCTGGAGACAGGAGGTGAGACCTTGAATGTGGTCAGATTAGTTATCTGAGTAGCATACATGCCCAACCTACTTAGACACTTCAAACCAAACAAATAAAAACTCAAAATGTAGGAAGCAAATATACAATAAATAAGTAAATAAAAGTACTTCTTCATGTTTCAGAGACAGCAGACAATATAAAATCACATAAAGAAGCAGGACAAGACAGTTTTAGCAAGTAACCAAAATAAAGAATCATAAAACCTTCCAGGAAGATAAGACAATGAAACTACCTGATACAGAATTCAAAAGACTAATATATAGAGATCTCCAAAAGACCAAGAAAGAGATCAGGAAAAACACAGACAAAACAATAGAAGAATTCAGGAAAACAATACAAGAAGAAAACAACAATAAATAGGCTATTAGAAATCATACAAAAATAAAAAAAAGAAACTAGAAATCCAAAAGATTAACAAAGTTTCAAAATTAGGCAACTCAATAGCAAGACACAGGAGAAGAACAAAGACGCCGGAGGACAGAATAAGTGAGACTGAGGACAAATTGCTTGACACTGATTTGTTTGAGGAAGAGAAATCAGAAAAAAATAACCAAGAAAAATGAAGAAAGTCTAAGAATTATGTGAGACACCACCAAGAATAAAAACTTACATGTAACTGGAGTTCTAGAATGTGGGGAGAATAAAGAGAGATAATGGAAGGCACAGAGAACTGCTGAAGATTTATTGGTGGAAAACTTTCCTAATACTATGAAAGATGAAAAAGATATGCATTCAAGAAATTTGAAGAACCCCAAACAGGATAGACCCCAAAATAAAGTCCCTGACTCATATTACACTCAAACTTGCCACAGCCAAAGACAAAGAAAGAATTCTGATTAAAGCTAGGGTAAAACAAAAAGTCACCTACAAAACAGAACCAATAAGATTAAACTCTGATTAGTCAGCAGAAACCATGTAGACAAGAAGGCAATGGGATAACATATATATAAAGACTTGAAGGAAAAAACTGCCAGCCAGGATTTATATATCTAGCAAAATTATCTCTCATACATAATGTCCAAATTAGGACATTTCCAGATAAATAGAAATTAAGGAACTATGTGAAAACTGGACCAAAATTACAAGAAATATTAAAGGAAGTCCTTTGGTTACACAACCAATAACATCAGACAATAATTCAAGATTAGGACACAAGACAGATTAACCAGATACCAATCCAGACAGAAAATTCTCAAAGATTTATTAAAAAACAAACAAACCAAAAAAAAACCCCCAAAAAACACCTAAATGAGTGAAAACAGGAAACCAGAGACATCATTATGTAAATGATGAGAGCATCAAAACAAAACTGTGGGGGGGGCATGAACAATGTAGCTGTAGTACTTCTATACAGACAGGAAGATGAGGTGATATCAAGAAATGAAAGAGTGGTTTAAATTTAGGAAAATAAAGGTATATTTCAAGATAACCACAAGTGTACCCATCAAAACAAAAAGGAAGAAAGCCATAAAAGACTCCAGGAACCCCATATCAGTAACAATTAAAGAAATTAAAAGAAAAATCCACAAACAAAAAAGAACTCAGCAGACAGAATTAAGCAGAACCGTGAAACTGTCAACACCACACACATACGAAATCAATGAAATGACAGTAGCAAATTCACGCCCACTAATAATTACACTGAATGTAAATAGTTTAAATGTACCAGTAAAGACACAGAGAGTTGCAGAATGGGTTAAAAAAACACAATCCATCTCTATTGTGTTCATAAGAGACACATCTTAGACACAAAGAATGGAAAAAAAATAAGCAAACAACAACTGAAAAAGAGCAGAGTGGCAGTACTAATGTCTGATAACATGGACTTTAAAACAAAACCCATCAAAAAATGTGTCCTTTCTTGTTGTATTATGCCATCAGCTCTAACTTGTGCTCTTTCTTCTTGTTGGCCTCACCAAGAAAAGTTTTCTTATGGAGAGAGAGAAAATGAAGTAGTGTTGCAAAGATGGGCTGGGTCTATTTAACTCTGCTGTAAGTTCAATTGCTGTTAGTTACCATCGACTTGACTGCAACTCATGGTGACCCCATGTTTTAGTGAGTAGAACTGTTCTACAACGTTTTCATAGAGCTTAAGCATTTGGGCCATGCAAGAACTCCTAAGAACCTCAGTAGAGAGGATGTTTCTTTTGACCACAACATTCACCCTAAATTTCAAAGGAGACAAAAAGAGCAAGAAGGGAAGTCACTTCAGAATTTTTATGCAGAAGTTTTGCATACTTACTGTAGACAGAGTCCAGTAAAATGTGGCCTTAATTATTTTTTAGGTCCCCTAGATGATGCAAATGGTTAACTGAAAGGTTGGAGGTTCAAGTCCACACAAAGATGACTCAGAAAAAAGGCCTGCCAATCTACTTCCAAAAAGCAGTCATTTGAAAACCCTATGAAGACAGTCCTACTCTGATACACATGAGTCGTCATGAGTTGAAGTCAACTCAGCAGTGACTAGATCACATCGAAATCCCAAACCAATGGCTACATTTGCAAACACACAGTTTTTTGCCCCAAATCAGTCTCCACACCACGCTGAAGGAGACGAATATGAACACTTTAATAATAAAGGGCCAGTAGAGGTTCTCTGATGGGCTGCATCTGCAGGCAATTTGAGTGAAGTACTCACAACCAACCTCTTCCTTACCAGCCCTGCCCAGGATCTCTGTCCCAAGGTGTCCACCTGACTAGCCCTCAAGGCGCAAGAAACTCCCCCATCAGCACAACAGGCAGGGTATTGTCTTTTCCTTGCCACTTCGACTTAACTTTGAGCAGGCTTCAGTGTCTTTTCTCATGAGGCTTTGTGGGCTATCAGACAAACCAAGCCCCAGCGAATGGAGGCCTCTCTTGGCACATATGTCACAGAAATTGCAGTGAAGACACTTAGGGTCTTATCCTGGGATTCTCAAGACGTAATATTATTTTAACATACTCTCATGTAGCAACATCCTGTTCCAGGAACATCTCTTCTGCAGTTCCCCAACCACCTTCCAATTCATCCAACAGACATTTATGAGCACAGTGACCTCATAGATGCTGGGGTGCTGGTAGAGACAGAGCAGACATGGTCATGTTTCTTTGGCACTACAGCTTTGTGGGGAGTATGTTTGTACAAGGAAATAGACAATCATAACACAGGGTGATCATGTTAAAGTTAGGGACATATGAGATCCTACAGGAAACCACTGACTCAGACTTGGGGAGTGTAAGGGAAGATTTGTTGGAGGAAGGATCAGCAGGGGTAATCCAGGTGAAGATGGGGGAGATTAGGACAGGGGAGAACTCTCCAAACAGAGAGAAAAGCAGATTCAAAGGCCCTGAGACAAGAGAACGCACCCCGAGTTTAAGACACGGTAACATCACTATGAATATATCAGAATGTAGGAAAAGGGGTGTGATAAGTAAAACTGAGGAGCATGCTGACTTCTAAGAAATGTTAAGGAGATTAGACTTAATTGTAAAGGCAACAAGAGACCTCCAGTGTGTTTTAGGCAGAGATGCAGTTTGCATTTTATCAACGTTACTCTTCGTTACAGATCAGAGAACTATTGAACAGGGCAAACTGTTGAGGTCTAGAGGTAGGGCATCCACTGGCTATTGTTGCTGTAATCCAGAGGAACACGGATGTGGTCTGGGCCAGGTGGTAGTAACAGAGTAGAGACAGCTGAGGGATGTTTAGCGGATAGAATTGGTTGATACCCTGGACGTGTAGGAGAGCAGGATATGTCTTAGAAAAGTGAGACAGGAGACACAGGAAGAGGAGATGCTTTATAATTAAGAGTGGTAAGTTCAGCTGTCTGGGATATAGATAGTTTTGGCATATGGGCTAAATGAAATTTAACCATATGCTACTTTTGTTGTTAATTTTTCAGTTTAGATTGAGTTATTTATTACCTCGGCTATATACATCCAACTTTTTAAGAGGTAACACAAGTAATTCCCAAGTAATATTAAGATATGTGGGGAGAACTGTATTTTTTATAATACTCTCTCAAAGATTCTTCTGAATATTAACCACTTTATAAAGTCCTCTACAGTATCAAAGCATCCTTTTAATAAAATGCATTGTCATGGAGCCAGTATTTGATCAACAGTGTTGAAAAACAGGTTTTACTCTTTTCAAACAAAGCTTCTGTTTCATAGCAGAGATCCAGGATCTCCCACAGGCTTTGCTAAGATGCCAAACAAAACATTTTTCAACAGCAGCCAATAAAGAAGATGGAGGAAAAACCCCAATAATTCAACTAAGAAATGAACAAAAGATATGAATAGACAGTCACAGTTGAAGAAATAACAAACCAGTTGCCATCCATGTGCATCAGAGTAGAAGGGTGATGCATGAGGCTTTCAGTGGCTGATTTTTCAGAAACAGATCAATAAACTTTTTTGCTGAGGTGACTAACTGAGGTTTGAACCTCCAGCCTTTCAGGTAGCAGCTGAGTGAGCTAACTGTTTGTACCACCCAGGCGTGGCCAAAACAAATACAATGGCCCTGAAATATATGAAGAGCCTCAGAGTTCACTCAATAGAAGAGATATATGTAAATTAAAACTATCTTGAAACATCATTTTTCATCTACCAGAACAATGTATATCAAAGATTTTTCCAAACCCAGTGTCTGGTGAACAATGTAGGGAAAAAAAACAGACATTCTATTAAGTGGGTATAAAGTGGCACAAACTCCAAAGACAGCAATTTAGAAACTTCGCTGAATTTCATATACACATAATATTTCCTCCTAGTAAATGTATTTGAAGAAACTTTTCTAGCAGATAACCCAGCACACGTGTGAAGTACAGTACACTCAACATCAGTCACTGAAGGATGGCAGTACATGGACGTCCCTCTACAGAGGACTGGCTTACATTGTACGTCACAGCCATCAGACAAAATACTAAGTAGCCTATTAAGAATGAAGAACTGTTTTATGTGCTGGTATGGAATAATCTCCAGGATATATCACTGATATTGCTAGGTGCCGATGAATGGATTTTGACACACAGCAACCCTCTGTACAACAGAATGAAACACTGCCCAGGCTTGCACAATGCCCGCAACTGTTGTTATGCTTGAGCTCATTGTGGCAGCCAGTGTGCCAATCCATTTCGTTGAGAGTCTTCTTATTTTTCGTTAACCTTCTATTTTAGCATGATGTCCTTCTCCAGGGACCAATCCTCCGGACATGTCCAAAGTACGTGAGATGTAGTCTCACCATCCTTGCTCCTAAGGAGCACTCTGGTTACACTTCCTCCAAGATAGGTCTGTTCATTTTTTTGGCAGTCTGTGGAATATTCTATATTCTTCTTCAATGCCACAATTCAAAGGTTTTGATTCTTCTTCTTTCATCCTTATTCACTGTCCAGCTTTCACATTCATACGATGCAACTGAAAAATACCATGGCTTCAATCAGGAGCAACTTAGTCTTCAAGGTGGCATCTTTGTTTTTCAATATTTTAAAGAGGTTTTTTGCAGCAGATTTTCCCAATGCAATGCATCTTCTGATTTCTTGACTGCTGCTTGCAAAAGTGTTGACTTGCAGATCCAAGCAAAATGAATTTCTTGATAATCTCAATCTTTTTTCCATTTATGGTGTCTATTGGTCCAGTTGTGAGGATTTTTATTTTCTTGATACTGTGTAATCTATATTGCAGGCTGTGGTCTTCGAGCTTCTTCAGTAAGTGCTTCAAGTCCCCTTGAGTTTCAGCAAGCAAGGTTTTCTTATCTGCATATTGCAGATCGTTAATGAGTCTTCCTCCAATCCTGATACCCTATTCTTCATATCACTGGATTAAGAAAAAATTGTCCAGAATACCATGTATAATATATGCCATTGTTTATGGAAAAGAAAGACGGAGTGGAAGAAAGAATACTTATTAGATAGGCATAGAATGTTTCTAGAAGCATATGTAAGAAACTAGCAATACTGGTTATATCCCAGGAGGGACCTGGGTGCCCAGAGATAGTAATGAGGTAGAAGGTAGGAGGAGGGAAGAGGGGACTCTCCAATTTACCCTATACTGTATTTTTGTGCAAATAATGTGTATGTGAGGGTTAATGCATACTTATTCAATCTGTATGTTTAGCAAATATTTCAAGAAGCTGGAGCATGTAAAGAAGAATGTGGTATCAGTTTTGGAGGAAAACTCATTAACGACCTGTCATGTGCAGATTACACAACCTTGCTTGCTAGAAGTAAGGAGGCCTTGAAGCAGTTCCTGATGAAGATTAAGGACCACTGCCTTTGGCATGGATTATATGTCAATATCAAGAAAATGAAAATCCTCATAACTGGACCAATAAGCAGCATCATGATAAACAGAGAAAAGACTGAAGTTGTCAAGGGTTTCATTTTTCTTAGATCCATAAACAATGTCCATGGAAGCAGCGTGAGTGAGCACTTCCAGTGCTGCATCTTTGTTGAAATAATTCAACTGGTATCCCATTAATACCTGGAGTCTTGTTTCTCACCAAGGCTTTCAGTGGAGTTTGGACTTCTTTCATCAGTACCGTGGGTTCTTGATCACACTCTCTTATGAGACGAGTGAAAGTTGACCAATTCTTTTTGGTTCAAGGACCCATCTTTTTTGATGCTTCTTGTGCTGTTCAGTATTTTATCCATAGAATCCTTCAAAATTGCAACTTGAGGCTTGAAGGTTTTTTTTTAGTTCTTTCAGCTTGAGAAATACTGAGTGTTCTTCCTTTTGGTTTTCTGAATCCAAGTCTTTGTGTATTTCATTAAATTTTACTTTGTCTTCTTGTACAGTTCTTTGAAATCTTCTGTTTAGCTCTTTTTCTTCATTATTTCTCCTTTTTGCTTTAGCTACTGTAAGTTGAAGAGCAAGTTTCAGAGTCTCTCCTGACAGCCATTTTTGTTATTTTTTTTTCCTTTTCCATCTTTTAAAATGACCATTTGTTTCCTTCATGTACGATGACCTTGATGTCATCCCACAATTCACCTGGTCTTCAGTCACTAGTGTCCGGTGAGTCAAATTTACTCTTGTGATGGTCTCCAAATTCAGTTGGGATATGCTCAAAGTCATACTTTTGCTCATGTGGGGTTATTTTACTTTTCTTCAGCTTCACCTTGGACTTGCATATGAACAAGTGATGGTCTGTTCCACAGTCACCCTTGGCCTTGTTCTGTTATTGAGCTTCTCCATTGTCGCTTTCCACAGATGTTCTCAATTTGACTCCTGCATAGCCCATCAGGCAAGGTCTGTATGAATAATCACCATTTATTCTGTTGAAAAATGATATTTCCAATGAATAAGTCAGTCTTACCTAATTCTGTGACGTGATCTCCAGTGTTGTTTCTACCATCAAGGCCGTATTTTCCAACTACTGATCCTTTTCTTTGTTTTTAGCTTCTGCATTCCAATCACCAGTAATTATCAGTGATTCTTGACTGCATGTTGGATCCGTTTCAAACTGCAGAAGTTGGTAAAAAATGTCTAATTTCTTCACTTTTGGTGTTAGTGGTTGATGCCTAAATTTGACTAATAGTCGTAACAACTGGACTTTCTTGTGGTGATGTGGATATTATCCTATCACTCACTGACAGTGTTTTATATTACTTTTCTAAAAAACTTTCACTACTGGTAAATCTTTTCCACTATGAAAATTCGTATTTTAAACGATCAGTTTTTTTAAGTGAATTTTGAGTAAACTAGGGGCAACATAGTTTTTTGTTGCTGTTTTCAATAAGGAAATTAAATTATGATGAACACTAATGTTTTAATAGAAAATCACTTTAATAAAAGTATCAGTAAAAAATACTGATTTCACATGGATGAATTTAGAGGGTATTACACTGAGTAAAATAAGTCAACTACAAAAGGCCAAATACTGTATGAGACCACTGTTATAAAAACTCAAAAAAGGGCTTCTGCAAAGAAAAAACAAAAAACCTTCGATGGTTATGAGGGAGAAGAGCACTCAGGAGGGGAACCACTAACTAGATAGGAGATAAGAGTTAACTTTGATGAAGGAACATCAGCGTAGGGGAAGCCAGCATGAATTGACCAAGGCAAAATCACAGAAGCTTTCTTGGCACACTCAAACATGTTGAGGCCTGAGTTGACCTGGGCTGAAAGTTGGAGATCATGGTCTTGGGGATAGCTAGTTCAATTGTCGTAATATAGCTCATAAAGAAAATGTTTTAGTGGAGATCCCCTGGGAGCATGGCCCCTGGCCCTGATGCTGCCCTTGTCTATAAATCATAACAAAGGTCCACTCTTCGGAGACGAATGGATTGGACTTAGCAATGCAGAGTGACCATATATTGGATGCACTTTATGGTTCTATGCATCTGTAGGATATCATCCTGCTGACCTCTGGCTGGAGGAAGGAGAGTGGGTGGAGAGGAGGGGAAAGGAGACTGTTGGGAGGATGAGCCATGTATGGTGCAGAGAGGAATAGTGTGCTGTCACTGGACACGGGGACCAGTGGAAGCTGCATATAGGTGGGCATGTAAATTTATATGGGAATGTACATTTTCACTCAGTCATATTAAATAAAAAAAAGAAAATGTTCTATATCCTACTTTGGTCATAATATAGCTCATAAAGAAAATGTTCTATATCCTATTTTGGTCATAATATAGCTCATAAAGAAAATGTTCTATATCCTATTTTGGTCATAATATAGTTCATAAAGAAAATGTTCTATATCCTACTTTGGTCAGTAGCATCTAAGATCTTAAAAGTTTGTAAACAACCATCAAAGATACATCTATTGGCCCTATCGCATTGAGAACAAAGGAGGGTAAGGAAAACCAAAACCATGAGGAAAACATTAGTCCAAAAGATTAATGGACACCATGAACCACAGCCTCCATCAACCTGTGCCCAGAACTAGATGGTGCCCAGCTGCTACCACTGACTGTTCTGACAGGGATCACAACAGATGGTCCTGGAAACCCTGGTGGAGTAGTGGTTAAGTGCTATGGCTGCTGACCAAGAGGTCAGCAGTTCAGATCCACTAGGCACTCCTTGGGAACTCTACAGGGCAGTTCTGCTCTGTCCCATAGGGTCACTAGGAGTCAGATCTGACTCATTGGCAAGAGGTTTTAAGTTTTGGACAGAGTGGGAGAAATGTAGAACAAAATCAAATTCACTAAAAAATATCAGACTTACTGGTCTGACAGACACTGGAGAAACCCCCAAGGGCTCTGTGCCCTCCACTATCCCGTTAACTCAGAACTGAAGCCACTCCCAAAGTCCACCTTTCAGTTTTTAAGACAGACCTACAAAACAAACAATAGGAATATAAGGAATGTTCTTCTTCTTAGCTCAGTGAGGCATGGGAGACCAAATGGGAAACACCCACCCCAAAGCAAAGATGAGACAGTGAGAAGGGACCGGAAAACGGAACTAAGGGACACAGAGAACCCAGGGTGGAAAGGGGGAGAGTGCAAACACACTATGGGGAGTGCAACCAATGTCACAAGACAATTTGTGTGTAAATTTTTGAATGAGAAACTAATTTGCACTGTAAACTTTCACCTAAAACACAATAAAGTTTTTTTTTAAAAAAAGAAATTGTGATTTATACTATCTGACTGGTTCACACATTAGCATGTAGCCCAGCTACTTGAATAATTTTGCTCCTGTACTCTGTCTTCACAAATCAGATCCCAATGAAAATTCCAAATGTACCCTGTCCAACAAAACAATCCAAGACAAATTATTTTAAAATAAATATCCCTTGTCACCCATTCAGTCACCAGGGAAACACTTCCTTCCAGTGCGGTGGCCCCTGGCCATGTGTCTGACTCAGGCTGTCAACCCCACTAACCCAGCTGGGTGGTGTCTTTTACCTCCCAAGCACTCTGCTTTTTCTTTCATGTTGCTAAACCCATGGAGTTATAACTAGCACAAAGTGCCAGTGATTAAACTTTAATAGTTATTATACTCATCAAATCTTGATAGTTTTGTCTCCTGTTGTCTTTTAGGATACCAGTGGTGGTTTCATGGTAGAACTGTCACCTTCCACAAGAGAGACTCAGGTTTGATTCTCAGCCAATGCTCCTCGCGTGCAGGTACCATCCAGCTGTCGCTGGAGGCTTGTATGTTGCTATGATGGCTGCACTTGTTTCAATGATGCTTTTGGACTAAGTCATAGTTGGGAGAAAGGCCTGGCAACCTACTTCAGAAAATCAGCCATGAAAACTATGGATGACAACGGTCTGATCCATGACTTATCACGGAGACGGCGCAGGACTGTGCGGCCTTTTGTTTAGTTATATATGGGGTCACCATCAGTCAGGGAGCCAGTGAGACAGCAGCTGACATTTGTCTCCTAGACTTTTGATTAGTTACTTGAAAATATCTCTCGTTTTTCTATCTGTTAATGTCAAACATTCCACTAAAAAAAAAAAATGTAGTTTCTACAGAAACTCGATCATTTGTCAACATTCTTGGAAGAGTCTTTCACTTTTCCCATTTTGAATATGAAAACAAAGATCTAAATTGTTTTCTAAAGGAATCTGCCCCCTTTTATTTTTTCTTTCTGCAGGTTCTCATTGCTAGTGGTATTTTAACTCTTCTTGCTTAGCGTCCTAAATATCTTAATGTATAGTTCGCCTTGTGGTTTGGAGAACAGCCAATTTGAAATGAAAATTTTTACATCTGTTATTTATTGTGGGAGAAAAAACTGTTTACACTTTGGACAATCAAGCTACCAAACTTTTCAAATTCAAGTCTTTCATACACTATTACATAACCATATTCTTCCGAGCCAAATCACGTCTTTGAGGGGTTTGGGCAAGCCCAATCTGATGACTGACTTCTGAAGCTGGCTGAGTGCCAACACTGGATTTGTTTAGGCAGATTCTCTGACTGAAATTTAACTCTAAAAAGTGCTTAAACATTTCTTCAGAGACTATTCCCACAATCAGGGGAACTGTTGATGTTCACATTATTCCAGTTATCTTTCATCACATTAAAAATGAATGTGGTTCCTCATTTTCAGGTCAGATCATTCTTTAAAACATCACATTTACTCCCCAAAGAGAGACATGGCCACTCAAAGAAAACTCAATTAAAAAAAAAAATCCCTAGATTACAAATTCTATAAACGAAGAGATCTATTCTCATTATGAGTAATACTTCATTTGCTAGTATATTCAGTATAAACCAAAAATCTGTTGCTGTTGAGTCAATTTCAACTCTTAGTGACCCTACAGGACAGAGTAGAACTGCCCTACAGAGTTTCCAAGGAGCAGCTGGTGGATTTGAACTGCTGACCTTTTTGAAGCAGCAAAGCTCTTAACTGCTGTACCACCAGGACTGTATTCAATATAGGTATCCTTTTTAGTTAGATCCCCTAGTTCATTTAAGATAAAAATTCAGCTAACAAAATTCAAAACTTTTCAAGACTGCATATGTTGTGTAAAGTAATGGATAACTGTGCTTCACTTTGAATATACCTTAGTTCACTGCATATTAGTACAAAAGGAGATCTTTCTAAGTTTCTAATCAAAGGCAATTACAGACATTTGGGTAGATGGTCCATTCTGAGATAGTCTCTTTGAGGTCTAATACAGTTGAAAACAGAAACCATCTCGAGAGACCATGCTGTCCCTGCAGCAGCATGGCTTCCGTGTGCCCTAACGGTTTCTCAAGAAGCCAGGAACACTGACATACAATAATATTTTTATGAACCAAAACGAATGAACCACAAACCAAAATAATAAGTAAAATCAAGAATCAGTCCCCTCTAAAAATGTTCCCAGAGAAACGTTCCCAACCCCATGGAGGATACCTGGGCGATCCACTACCATTAACTATTGTAACCTCATTAGGTACATTGGAAAACTCATAAATAAAAGGAAAAGAGACTGATGCTTGAGAAACATTTGGGATTCTTAGAAAAAGTCTAGGCTACTGAGGGACCTAAGAAATTATTAATGAAAGCCCTCCACCTACAGACAAAAACAAAAAACAAAAGCCCCACTGCCATCCAGTCGGGTCCAACTTGTAGCAACTCTAGAGGTCAGAGTAGAACTGCCCCACAGAGTTTCCAAGGAGCACCTGGCAGATTTGAACTCCTGACCTTTTGGTTAGCAGACACAGCACTTAACCCACTATGCCACCAGGATCTCCCCTCCTACAGATAACAAAGCTGAATTCTTAGGAATTTGACTTGCTAAGTATTAATTTGTATTAGAGACCCACCCACACCAAGACTACTGAATTTCCTCCGCTACCTTTATTTTCTGTGCCTCAGCCATCCAAACACAATTCTCAGTTGTCATAATCTTCATTTGACAAAAGCTTTGTGCAACCAAAATGCATTGCTGGTGTTCGAAAGTTGACATGAGTTTTCCTTGGAAAACAGGATACATGCTGAAGAGGACACTGGACCAGTCCAAAATACCTACATGTACAGGTGTAAGAGTAGTGTACCAAAACAAACACACCTTTGAACTGAGCACCCCTAGGATTCAATTCAGTTTGGAATGTCAGGAACAATGGAATAAGAGACATCTACTGCCTCTTTGAGGGCACCCTCCTCCAGCTCCAAATCACTACCCATTGTGATGTGAGTTGGGAGCTGAGCTCTAGTGGGTGAGGACCTGTGAGGATCCTGGGCTTCATAGTGGTGTAACTTCAGGGGACTTTTGTGTTGACTGATCTGGCTTCCTAGTCACCATGTCTATTTTCCTTCGTCAGTCTCAAGGTAAGAGCCACTTTCCTTCTCCAATCTTCTGTCGGCATCTCAGGTTTTTCATCATTGTTTTTTTCCTCTCTGCATTGCTGTGACCCTCAACATAGTCTCGTACTCCTAACTTTCCTTCACGTTCATTTTTCCTTCAAGTCAATACACAGGAAGCCTCTTTATGGCTTTCCACGAATTTCTCAGGAGTACTAGTAATGAAAAACCTGATCAGTGTCATAGCAACATGCTTCCAGACTAAGAGGGATTAAGAAGAAAGGTTTGGTGCTCTGTTTCTAAAAATTATTCAGTGAAAACCCTGTGGATCATAACAGCATAGTCTGCAAATTGTCAAGGGGATGACACAAGACCAGGCAGAGCTAAGCTCCTTTGTCCAAAGGGTCACCACAGGGCCAGACTGTCTAGCAAGCAAGGTAAGTACGTGCTTAGGACACCAACAAAATAGAGTAGAGGTGATAGGTGTCCAAATGAAAGACCTACAGAGGTCAAGTAGACAGGACACAAGGAAAAGTGAGTGCCAAGGGGGAAAGGAAATGACACTGATACCAGCGCCAGTGCATGAGAATGTTCTGACCAGAAATAAAGCTCACACAGAGTCACGAGGGCACCCAAGCACAAGGTTGTTAAAGCTCTGAGGCCTCTATTACTTCAGCACTTTCACTGACATCTGTCTCCTACTACTCCATGCCAGGCAATTGAAACTCCTCATCTTGGCAGGTTTCTTGGCAGTGTACTACTTCCTTTTAAAAAACAAGAGGTCAAGGTGGGCTGTGGATCCTAACTCTCGAAATTCAGCCAATACACCACTGGATCCAACATGAGCAGGAAGGATGCAAGGATGGATTACACTAATTGATAGCAGGCACCTAATCTATTGTGAGAGAACCATCACGTGTACATTCACATCTGCTGATCCAGCAGGTCCAGCCACGAGGGCCAGTAACACTCTTTGCCATGATACCAACATAGGGTGTGCTCTGTTCAGCATCATCGCAACACGCTTCCAGACTAAGAAGGATTAGGAAGAAAAGCTTGGTTATCTGCTTCTGAAAATCAGTCAATGCACAACAGTGCACCTGGTAGGTAACCAATGGACACTCCAGTCTCGGTTAACATAAAGTAAGTGAACTTCAGTAAGTTGACCATTTCAGTGAATTCAAATTCTTTTTTAACCATATAGCATTTCATAGTTATGTTCTAAGTTTTGTAAACATTAATATTTATAAACTTTAACTTTGAAACATGTTTGGCATGCTTGAAGACACAAGCCAGCACACATTTAGTATAATACTAACATGGGTAATAATTTAAATATAATGCTAACATAGAAAAAGTAAAAAAATGTAGGAATTATTCAATTTATCTAACACAAAAAGTTTCAGTTTAGGTATCAAGTGAATTTCATTTTTACTGTGTGTTACTTGGGACACAGTGCTTGATATTACTCTATATATGCTAATAAATGAGGTATTAGGCACATTAAGAGCATGATAATTTCCTTATTTATTACGCAAAATATTGTTCCTGTTGTGCAACAATGAGTGTTTCTAAATTCATCTTCCAAGAAAGTAACAAGTGTCTTTATCAAAACACATTTATATTTTATGAGAATATTTACATACTTCCATGTAAGGAAACTGAACAATCCTTTAAAAAAATTAATGACTATTTAGATAATAAAAATTATGTAAATGCATTTTATTTTCCATTTCTCTTCAGACTGACTTTCTTTTAAAAATTGACTGATGTTGCTATGACTTTTAAGGCATAGCTGCTGGTTAAGAAGTTGTGTGTTATGCTAAAAGACCTCAGTTGACAGTCCAGCGGTTTTGGGGTTCCTCTGAGAGCATGGCCTCCGGCTCTGATGCTGCCCTTTCCCATAAATTATAACAAAGGTCCACTCTTTGGACAGGAATGGATTGGACTTGGCAATGCAGAGTGACCATATATTGGAAGCACTTTATGGTTCTATACATCTATAGGATAGCATCTTGCTGACCACTGGCTGGAGGAAGGGGAGTGGACGGAGAGGAGGGGAAAGGAGGCTGCTGGGAGGATGAGACATGTATGGAGCAGAAAGGAATAGCGTGCAGTCATCGGACAGGGAGAGCAGTGGAAGCTGTATATAGGGGGGCATGTAAATTTATACGTGAATGTACATTTTCACTCAGTTATGTTAAATAAAAGTAAAAAAAAATTAAAGAAAAAAAGAAGTTTTGTGTTATGGATTGAACTGTGTCTGCCTCCTAAAAAATGTGTTACCTTGGCTAAGCCATGATTTTCAATGTGGTATGACTGTCCACCACTTTGTTACCTAATGTGATTTTCTACATGTTGTAAATCCTGCCTTTAGGATGTTAATGAGGTGGGGTTAAAAGCAGTTGGATTAATGAGGTATAACTCAGTTTACAAGATTAGATTGTCTTAAGTCAATCTCTTTTGAAATACGAAAGAAAGAAGCTAGCAGAGATACACAGGGACTTCATACCACCAAGAAAGTAGCACCAGGAACACACCAGATCTTTGGATGCAGAGTCCCTGTGCCTGAGATGCTCCTAAAACAAGAGAATTTTGATGACAAGGACCTTCCACTAGAGCTGGCAGGGACAGAAAGCATTCTCTTAGAGCTGAAGCCCTGAATTTGGATATCTAGCTGACCAGAATGTGAGCGAATAAATTTCTCTTTGTTAAAGGCATCAATTTCTGTCCTTTTCTGCTACAGCAGCACTAGATAGCTAAGAAAGAATTTAGTATCAGGAGTGGGGTGCTGCTTTCATAGATATCTAAAATGTGGAAGCAATTTTAAAACTTAATGGATAAAGGCTGAAAAATTTTTGGTGCCTAAAAGTAAAACCCTAGATTGCCTTAGAGAGGCTGCTGGTGGAATTAAGGACATCAAATGCAATTCTTTTTTTTTTATTATGACTGAGTGAAAATGTACATTCCCGTATGAATTTACATGCCCATCTATATGCAGCTTCCACTGCTCTCCCTGCCTGGTGACAGCACACTGTTCCTCTCTGCTCCATGCATGTCTCATCCTCCCAACAGAATCCTTTCCTCTCCTCTCTACCCACTCCCCTTAGTCCTGCCAGAAGTCAGCATGATGATATCCTACAGCTGCGTAGAACCATAAAGTGCCTCCAATATATGGCCACCCTGCATTGTCAAGTCCAATCCATTTGTGTCCAAAGAGTGGAACTTCATTATGATTTATGGGCAAGGGCAGCATCAGGGCCGGGGCCATGCTCCCAGGGGAACCCTGAAACTGCTGGACCATCCATTGAGGTCTTTTAGTGGAGACATCAGGGTGCATCCCTTTTTATTCTTGTGTTGGCAGTGAGACTCAACTTAGTGAGCTCCATCACGGCTATCACTGGTGGTGGGTGGGCACTATCCGGTTCTTCTGGTCCCAAGTTGATGCAGGCACCCAGTCAGGTGGGTCACTCTATTTTCTGAATTGTCTTTACCCCATGTCATCAAATGCAATTCTGGTGAAGACTCAGAAGGAAATGAAAACTATTACACTGACATGGCACAGACTGCAAGAAATAGCAACAGAAACGGGAAACCAACATGAGACAGAACTGGAGCCAACCCATGGAGCTAGAAAGCTGAGTATATTTGGTAGGAGGCTTCCTGGTGGAGAGTGGTGTCTCTCAGCATTTATTGGTAGAGCTAAAGGACTTTGGAGCACTTGACCAAGCATTGCAGACACAGGCAGAGAGGTCCAAGGGGTGGGAGAGGCCAAGAAACTGGGAAGCAGTAGCTGAAGAGACAAGGAACACAGGAATCAGAGTTGCCTCAGTCTCAAACAGTGGAGTCACCAGGAGAATGGGGCCACTCAACACTGAGGTAGCAGAGTTGCTGTTCTGGCGGACCTGGAATGCAGAGCTGAAGCACAGTGCCAAGCAGCCTCCACACAGAATGTGGAGTGTGACCAACACTCAGATTCTGGACTGTGTGGCCATTGTCTAAATGCTCTCAGAGAACAGACGATTATTTTCAAGATTTGAGAGCTAAGGTAATGTGCTCTGCTTACTCACTCGGTGCCTGTTATCCCTTCTTTCCCAAGTATCCCATTTCTCCCATTTTTAAAGGAAATGTCTAGCTCGTGTGTGTTCCACCGTTGTGCTTTAGAAGCAGACAACTTGTATTCTAGATTTCACAGATGAAGAACTGTTTGGAATTTGGACTTGGAGTCGATTTAACACTTTTGCTATGATATGATGGGTTGTGTTTTACATATGGCAAATACATGAATCTTAGGGGACCAAAGAGTGTGATAACATGGATTGAATTAGGTACCCCCAAATATATGTCAACTTGGTTAGACTATGATTTCCAATATTGTGTGACTGTCCACCGTTTTGTCATCTGATGTGATTCACCTATGTGTTGTAAATCTTATCTCTGTGATGTTAATGAGGTAGGATTAGAGTCAGTTATGTCAGTGAGACAGGACTCAACATACAAGATTAACTTGTGTCTTAAGTCAATCTCTTTTGAAATATAAAAGAAAGAAGGGAGCAGAGAGACATGGAGACATACCACAGGAATGTAACAGAGGAAGTAGAGTGCATCTTCTGGACCTGGGGTTTCTGCACCTGAGAAGCTCCCAGACCAGGGGAAGATTTGGTGACAAGGACTTTTCACCACAGACAACTGAAAGAGGTAGCATACCCCTGGAGCTGGCACCCTACATTTGGATGCCTAGTCTACTAAAATGTGAGAGAATAAATTTCTCCTTGCTAAAGTCAGTCACTTGTGGTAGTTCTGTTATAGTCAAGACTGGATGACTAAGACAATAATGAACATAACGTTTTCATTAACGTGCTGTGCATTCACTTAATCTTGCAAGATGTAACAGGGTAAATAATTGTTTGGAAGCAGCTGACCGTTTTTTTCTGCTATTCAGTTACTTCACAGATTTTTTTTGTTGCCTCTACTTACTGACAGGCAGCTCTTACAACATTTACAGAATGATCAAGAATTAAAATGTCTTTCTAACAATAATAAGAAGCACACGCTGTACCAATGAGTGCAATCCTAGAATCACAAACTCAGTGTGATGACATGGATTGAATTAGGTACCCCCAAATATATGTCAACTTGGTTAGACTATGATTTCCAATATTGTGTGACTGTCCACCGTTTTGTCATCTGATGTGATTCACCTATGTGTTGTAAATCTTATCTCTGTGATGTTAATGAAGACAAGACATGAAAACAGAAGCCAAAAACACCACTAATAAAATGCAAACATTAAGGCATGTATTTATGTTAATTATGTGTTTAACCCTGGTGGCACAGTGCTCAAATGCACAGCAGTTCGAATCCACCAGGCCCTCCTTGGATACTCTGTGGTCCTACAGTGTCACCAAGAGTCGGAGTCAACTCAGTGGCAATAGGTTTGTTTTTCTGGTTTTATGTGTAATATTATATTGCAGCATTTTTGTTACACCAGTCAAGCTTTCCAGGATTCAGAAGTAAATTAAAATACATAGACAGATCTCTACCAGTCACTAATGAGTATTTGCATAATTTAACAGATGATTTTGAAAATTTTGAGAATACAACAAAACACATCCAAATACCAATCATCAAGCAGTTAGCTGTCATAGAAACATTAGAAAGAAATAGGTGAATAATGAAAGTGCTCCAGAAGTACTGAGTGCTAAAGATCAATTTCATATAACCACATACTACTTCCATCTTTGACGCACTTGAATCTTGCATGAAAAGCTACTGCTGTTGAGTTGTTTCTGACTCACAGTGACCCTACATAGGTCAGAGGAAAACTGCTCCTAGCACTTCTAAAGAGCACCTGGTGGATTTCACTGCCGACGTCTTGGTTAGCAGACGCAGCACTTAACCACTATGACACCACAGTTTCCTTGCATAAAAAGAAGCACAAAAATACAGGAATTTTTTCAAATAGATTTTCCTTCTTACAAATTGTGTATACACCTGATGAAGAATGTATTTAGGCACCAAGAAATTGGTGCAAGCTTATCCTGATGTTAAATCTTTACAGAGAAGCATGACAATTTTGGCCTTACATGAGAACTACGATTCATGAATAACAAATTTGATTCATGTATGCATGTATGGGAAACACTGATGATGTAGTGGTTAAGTGCTACAGCTGCTAACCAAAAAGTCGGCAGTTCAAATCCACCAGGTGCTCCCTGGAAACTCTACGGAGCAGTTCTACTCTGTCAGATAGGGCTGCCATGAGTCAGAATTGACGACAGCAGTGGGCTTGGTTTTAGTGGGTTACACATGCATGATTCCATTGTAGAAGATACAATACAATGTGTATTCCCCAAAGCTGAAACTGCTTTACATGTATTCTTAACTTTAATGATCACAAACTGCATGACAGAACACTCGTTTTCATCCCTAAAGAGACTCAAGAACCCTCAGCATGCAACAATGATTCAAGACTTGATTCATCAGCAGTATTTTGCATGGAAGTAGATATTGTTTGGCAGCTTAACTGGGACAAAATCACTGAGCAATTTGTAAGAACAAAGAACAGAATTTTTTTTAAATTACAATGTTAGAGATGAAAGATCCATTTAAAAACAAAATATAGGAATTTGCTGTAATGTGTACTCTGATCATTAAAATTTCTTTTATGACATCTCATTTTTTCATTTATAATTATAGCATTTGTTATGAAACAAGCATCAAAAGTTTTGTTGTAGGAGATCAACAGAATTTTTATACTGATTGATGAAACAACTAAATTTATGACTCATTTTCTTTGTTGTAAAATATGTGGGATACTCTTTTTGTGCAAAATATAGTATGTAGTAAAAATCTTAGTGCCACCATCAACTGTAAGTTTTGTAATCCAGTTCATCTCATTCCACTAAATGGTGTACACCACTTTTGCAGTCAGTTGCTATTATAGTTGTATTCAGAAACAAGTTACACCACGGACAGCTAAGACACACACACACACACACACACACACACACACACACACACACACACACACACATGTAAAGGGTCTTCCAATAAGGATGCCCTATTTTTGACAGCTCACAGCAGTGATATTTGCGAAGCTAGAGGGGCCCATATTTGTTACATTTTTTTTGATTAGTCTTGACAAATAGTCATGAAAAGTTACACAATTCCACAATATGTAGAAATTATTAAAGTTTATTATCAAAATGGATGTTCCATTCACCAAATATTCTGTGTTCTGTGAAATTTACAATGCACATAATCGTCCCACCTAGAGAACAATTTGATGTTTAATCAAAAAATTTGAACTGTGCAATGATAAAGAACAACGATGATTTTAGGAAACATAACCTGGTAGCAAGTAGAAGACATTATGCTGAGTGAAATCAGTCAGCTGCAAAAGGACAAATACTGAACGAGAGACCGCTATCACAAGTACTTAAAAAGGGTCTCATATACAGAAGAACAGACACTTTGATGGCCACAAGTGTGAGGAGAGAGGGAGAGCGTTGGTCATAGATTAGATAGTCGTCAGGAATTCGGTTCAGTGAAGGGAATGACGGCAGAGCAGAAGCTAGGTCAGCATAACTGGACTACACCATAAGAAAAATGGTTTTCTAAATTCAACCCAACATTTCAAAGGATACAGTAGCAGGGACAGGGGTCTGGGGACCCTGTTCTTGGGGGACATTAAGGTTAATTGGCACAAATAGTCTTTAAGTTAAGTGAGTCTTCTGCACCCCATATTGGTGAGTGGCGTCTGGGTCTTAAAAGCCAGCAGGCTGCCATCTGAGGAACAACCGGTCCTAAGCCACAGATGACAATCAAGAACATCAAACACACAACAAAACATGAGCCCAGCAGACAGAAGGACTTATGTGACTGGGAGACTACATCAGCACGAAACAGGAAGAACCAGATGGTGCCTGGCCTCCACCAAAGACAGCTCTGACAGGCAAGATAATGCAGAGTCCCTGATACAGCACAAGAAAAAGAGGTGTGCAGATCAAGAAGTCTATTAAAAGACCTGAATTGATGTTCTGGCAGCCTGGAGAGTCCTCCGGGAACACGGCTGCTAGACCAGACCTGAAGCCAGTACTAAGGTCAACACTTCATACAAAGAGTGGTCTGGCCTCAAGGACACATAATGAGCACGTGGTGTGTGTAGTTTACAGTTTTATACATGTAATAGGAGGTTGTCCTACTGATTTCTTTCTAGAGAGGAGAAGGGGAAAGGGACAAGTGTTCATTAAGTGGATAATGGAAGAGGGAAAAAGGAGAAGTGTGCTGTTACAGGGTGAGGACAGCAGATAGAGTTGCAGAGAGGCAACCTGGACTCAGAGAGGCATGCAAAATTGACTTGGGTTTTACACTTTCACTTGATCAAAAAAAATATTTGAGACAACTGGGTCTGTTGTCAACTAGACAACACCTGTAGGTCAACGAACCCCACGTTCCAACGCAAACATCGCCATCGCTAGTCAGAGTGGACGTGAGAATCCACGACAACCAATTTCTCACAGCACCTGAGAATTAGGCCTTTGTTCGACCACAGTTTGGTGGATTTTGCATCTGGACTTGAAGTTTGACCCTTACAAAATTGTTTTAACTCAAAAACCTAAGTCCAACAACCACACATTGTGCTGTGAATTTGCTGACTGGGTTCTAGAGTAACTGGAAGTTGACCCCTCTTTTGGCCAAGAAATCACCTTAAGCTACGAGGCCTATTTTGGGGTGAAGGGCTCTGTTAGCAAACAAAACTGTCACATTTGGAGCAATGAGAGTCCAGTGAGATTCAAGAACACTCCCTTCATCTCCAAAATGTTACTGTTTGATGTGCATTTGGGTCCTGCGGAATCACTGGCCCTATTTTTTTCCAAGCTAAAGGAGAGGCTGTGACTGCCAACAGCGAGAGATGCCAGGTTACAGTAACTGATGATCTGGGGCCCCATTTGGAAAGTAGGCAGTACAGATTATCAGTGTTTAGGGTCCTCATGTACTTTCACCTGGCCCTGGGTCATGAACTAGGGGCTGACCGGACAGCAGCTGAACAGCAACAATAATGATCAGTGAGCCCTGGTGGCTCAATGGTTAAGAACTCAGCTGCTAAACAAAGGTCATCAGTTTGAATCCACTATCTGCTGCTTGGAAACCCTGTGCAGCAATTCTTCTCTGTCCAGTAGGGTCACTATGAACTGGAATTAACTTGGTGGCACTGAGTTTGGTTGCTATTTTTTTCTTCTGCTCTTCAGTCCAGCCCTTGTATTTCCTTCAGATTCTAATGAAGTTCCTCCATGAATATAAATGCTTTTTAAAAGGCTAAAGTCAGATACTCCCTGGATTAAGGAAATTTTTGAGCCACTCATCACTGGAAATGGAGTAAGACTCTGGGGTGAGAAGCAAGAAAGGGCCTGGTTTGGGTGGGGCCATGGCTGCAGAGAACAGGAAAAGAGACACACATCTGGAAGCCAAGGTAAGAAGAGAAGTTGCATCTCTCTGGCCATTGAAACTGGCACCATGAGCAGTTGCTTCTGAGTGGCTTACACGTCTCTTCTGGAAACATTAAGTTGTGCTTCTTTTATTCCTGGTGGTATGGTGGTTAAATGCCACGGCTGCTAACCAGGAGGTTGGCAGTTCAAATCCATCAGGTATTCTTCGGAAACTCTGTCTACAGGGTCACTATGAGTCAGAATCTACTCGACGGCAGAGGGATTTTTTGGTTCAGACCTGGTGGCATAGTGGCTAAGAGCTTGGCCACTAACCAAAGGGTCAGCAGTTCAAATCCATCAGCCATTCCTTGGAAACCCCAGGGAGGCAGCTGTAGTCTGTCCTTTCTGGTTGCTGTCAGTCAGAATGAACTCAACAGAATTTAACAGTAACAGTGTTTGTATGTATCTGTTTATCCTGAACGAGATTATAAGCTACTTGAGGAGAAACTCCATGGTATACCTTTTCCTGCTCCTTTCAGCACTGAGCACAGAGTAAAGCCATAAAAAAACAATGAGTTTCCACTGAGTCAGTTCTGCCTCATGCTGTCATCCTGTGTTACAGAGTAGAGCAGTATTCCACAGAGTTTTTAAGATGTGATCTTGAAATCACATGGGCTTTCAAGCCACAGGATTCAGTCACGTCGTGTGTATGTGAAAACTGGACAACGAAAAAAGAAGACTGAAGAGGAGTTCACACATTTGAACTATGGTGTTGTCGAAGAATACTGACTATACCATGGGCTGCCGGAAGGACAAACAAGTCCGTACGGGAAGAACCACAGCTGGAATCCTCCTTAGAAGCTAGGCTGACAAGACTTCACCTAGCTTACTTTGGACACCTCATCAGAAAGAACCAGTCTCTGGAGAAGGACCTCGTGCTTGGTAAAGTAGGGGATGAGCGAAACAGAGGAAAATCCCCTGTGACATGAACTAACACAGAGGCTGTGACAGGGGGCACAGACATATCCACTGTTGGGAGGATGGTACAGGACCAAGTGACATTTTGTTCTGTTATATACGGGGTCACTGTCATGGATTGAATTTTGTCCCCCAAAAACCTGCTTAGCAATTTGACTGGGCTGATTCCCAGTATTTTGTGATTGTTGTCCGTTTTATGATTTTCCTGTGCCATAAATCCTAATCTCTGCCTGTGGTTAGTAGATTGAATTACATTCAAGAGAATGTAATCACCTCCCTGCTTCATTGTAAAGGAGTTTCTCTGGAGTGTGGCTTGCACAATCTTTTACCCTACAAGAGATAAAAGGAAAGGAAGCAAGCAGAGAGCTGGGAACCTCATACCACCACGAACACAGCACTGAGAGCAGAGCGCATCCTTCAGACCTGAGGTTCCTGTCCCGAGATGGTCTCGGACCAAAGAAAGGCTGACGCAACACAAGGACCTTCCTTCAGAGCTGACAGAGGGTGCATTCCCCTGGAACCAGCACCCTGAATTTGTACCTCTAACCTACCAGACTGTGTAGGGATGAACTTTTCTTTGCTAAAGCCACTGACTTGTGATATTTTTGTTAGAGCAGTACCAGATGACCAAGATAGTCACTGTGAGTTGAAAATAACTCAGTGGCACCTAACAACCTAACAACAATCTTTATAGAAGCAGGTCACCAGGCCTTTCTTCCGAGGCATTTCTAGGTGAGTTTGACCTTCCAAACTTTTAATTAGTTGTCAAGCACTTAACTGTTTATGTCACCAAGGGACTCCTGAGTACACAGTACCAAAAAAAATCTACTGCCATCAAGTTGACTCCGACTTACAAAGGCCCTGTAGAACAGAGAAGGCCTGCTCCACAAAGTTTCCAAGGAGACCCCGGTGGATTTGAACTGCCAGCCTTTTGGTTAGCAGACATAGCACTTAGCCACTACATCACCAGGGTTTCCGAATGTACAGTACGTGACTTATGAATACTTGGTGGCTGGTTGGAACTTTCCAGCCACTTTTTTGCCATTTCCCTCTTTAGGACTAACAGAGGAATGAGTGCTGAAACCTGGGACATCAAACAGCCATGAAAGTTCATTCCCCCTCTCTTCTTACACATTTGCTTTTAGTTCTTTCATTCCTTAATTTCAGGAGGGTGCATCTGAGGGGAGAATGTAATCAAAGTTGCTATGGAAACAGCAGTAGAACCTCTGCCTGTCTACAAGCACAGAGGTCAGTCAGACAAGCTTCTGGCTCCCACCAGAAGGCGAGCTACATAGCTCTGCCCTTCAGGGAACTTGCACTAACTTTCAAAACTGACTTTCAAACCCCAGGTGCTGGCACCCTTCCCTTATTGAGTAGGTATGCATTGCTCTGAGAAACAGGTATTCTCTCTTGGCTGGGATAACAATAGCTATTCTACACAAGAACCTGTTTCTGAAACCACCCATTATGGAAAGATGCTGGATGATGTCCAAAGAGTACATTTCAGAAGCTTTTGGTATTCCTTGAGAAAACTCTACCACACACTTTGTTTAGGGCTCCCACTGGGATGGAGCCCTGCTGGTACAGACAGTAAGCTAACCAAAAGGTCCACAGCTCGAACCCCCCAGCGGCCCCACTGCAGAAGGATGTCGCGGTCTGCTCTGATAAAATTGACAGCCTTGGAAACCCTAGGGGGCAATGCTAATCCATCCTTTAGGGTCGCTACAAACCAGAGTCTACTTGATGGCAGTGGGTTTGGGTTCGGGATCACACTTAGAGGTAACCAGGATGGTGTTCCAAGAAGAACAGCTCTGGGTAATGAGGCTGTAATTCAAGATGCAGAAGGGCAGATCTTGTTGGAAATATTCCTAATTTACTCATAAAAGGGTCAAGAGGTAACTAGAGTAAATGAAGATTTTGCAAGAAGAAAAGCAGACAACTATACTTCATCATTTTTGAAGGTACAGTATAAAGTAAAGAATGAAGTTAAAACAAGAAGCAGTTGTTGTCTGAGTCTGACTCCCGGTGACCCGGTGTGTATTAGAGTAGAATTGTGTTCCTTAGGGTTTTCAGGGGCTGATTTTTTGGAAGTGGATGGGCAGGACTTTCTTCTGAGACCCCCCTGCAGACTCAAACCTCCAGTCTCCGTGTCAGCAGCTGAGCGTGTTATCCATTGGCACTACACAGGTCCTTCTGACTGAAGTTAAGGAGGTAATAAAAGGACTTTGAAGTCCTGACAACTGGTAAACACTGGAACTTTTACTGCAGAAGACCGTGGAAACTTCTTTTCTCGCCACTTGGAAGTGTAGCACTGATTGCATTATTTACAAACCAGACCCTGTGTGGTCCAGCTAGGGGCAAGACACTGACCCCAAGACAACTCTCAGGCTTCCTTTTAGGTCCTATCATTTGAACAATTTGAGTCTTTGGAACACATCACAATCATAACTTTATTAGTTGCCCAGTTCCTCAGAGAAAGCCTGCAAATTCCCCTGGATGCCTTTCACGAAGTCCAAAGCACTGTCCTGAACGCACCTTGTTAGAAATACCCAAACCACCAAATCCACGCTGTTGTGCAGATTTCAACGCAGAGTAACCCTACAGGACAGGTAGAACTGTCCAAGGCTGTAAGTGTTTACGAAAGCATACTGCCGTCCGGGTCCGAGCCGCGGACCTTTTGGTGAGCAGCAGACCACTAAACCGTCGCAGCACCGGAGCTCGTTCGCTACGATAAGCCTGCGAGTGCCATGCAGACAGACAAACTGGAGCTTATTGCCACGGCCGCTACACTCGTCAAATCTGCGCTTCCCTGTCCTTGTTGTCGCTGCTGTTAGGCCCCGTCGAGTTGGTTCCGACTCACAGCGACCCTGTGTGTAACAGAGCAAAACACTGCCCTGTCTTGTGCCATGTCCACAATCGTTCTTATGCTTAAGTCTATGTTGCGGCCACTGTGTATTGCGATTTCACATCTGGCTTACCGTGCTACGTAGGCGGTGCACATGACTAGTCACTACACTGCTCAGAGGCCACAGCTAACCAGAAACGGGATTGTCATCAGCTTGATCTACTCTTGTCAAAACTTGACAAGGTTTTGCAGCTTACCTTTGAAAGGCCAGAGTGAAATAAGGGAAGAAGCAAGCGATATATAGAAGAATTCTTCTCTAAAACCCATTTAAAGCATTTTAAAATAAAACATCTAGAGGTCAATTCTTCAAATATGGGAGCATTCAGCTCTGGTGTCTTTGTTTGCCATACATCTAGTGGAATGTACTGATGTGAAAAATCGCTACAATTTACTAGAACATTTTCTTGTGCTAGGAGAGAACGCTACTGGGAACACTAAAGCAACTGAAACAGGATATCTTCAAAGTCACAGAGAGTGTCCCTTGCTGACCCTCCTGTTACCACCATTTGGAACCTCGGTTCCTTCGTCACCAACTCTGTTTCACTTTTTCCTGACTTGGTTTCTTTCCCCTCCCTGAGCTTCTCACCCTGCCCTGTCCTGTTCCTGTCTCTTCCTCTCTTCTGCTGTGCCCCTTTGCTGAGCCGATTCCAGCCCAGGGCTGCCAGGCTGTCATTTTCACAGAAGCAGATCACGATGTCTTTCTCCTGGAGAGCCACTGGTGAGTTCAAGCCTTCGACTTTTTGATTACTAACCAAGGGCTTGACCACTGCCTTTATTTGTCTGGAAAAGAGGCTCCCTGGCCTCTCCCAGACAGAGATTCCAGGGGCCCTGTAAAGACATGAGTGGGAGAGAAGGCATCTTACACCCAGCATTGCAGGGATCGTGTGAAAGCCAGCCTCCCAGTGTTCACAGTGGCCTCTGGTTTGTAATTATCGTGTAATGCAGAAAATCTAACAGCAAGAGAAGACATGCCTCTCTGTTTCTGGGTGACCCTGAACAAATCACTCTACTACTTTAAGTTTCTGATTCCTCATACATTTTTTAAAAAATTATGGTGGTGAGAATTCCTGCCATAGCTATTGAGAAGTCTGGTTAGATTACACATTGGAAAACACTGGGTGTTTTTCTATCTGTAAAATAGGTACTACCTAGTATTATAGGCATTATGCTAAGTGAAATTCATCAGTTGCAAAAGGACTAATATTATACGAGATCACTATTACAAAGACTCAAGAAAGAGTCTAAATAGAGAAGAAAACAGTCTTTGATACCTATGTGGGTAGGGAGGAGGAGAAGAATTATTCACGAATTAGATAATAGACAAGAAGTGCTTTTTTTTATTGTGATTGAGTGAAAGTTTACAATCCAATCTAAATTTGCATCCCTGCCTATCTGCAGCTCCCTCTGCTCTCCTTGCCAGGTGACAGCACACTCCTTTCCGTTCTGTACATGTCATATCCTCTTAACAATCTCCTGTCCCCTCCCCTCTCCCTCTTCACTGCCCTCTAGTAAGTGGCCAGTAGGATGGCATCCTATAGATGCTTAGAACCATAAAGTGCACACACGATATGGTCACTCTGTGTCCCTGAGGCCAATCCATTCCTGTCTGAAGAGTTGACCTCAGTAACGATCTATGATCAGGAGCAGCATCAGGTCTAGGGGCCATGCTCGCAGAACTTCCAGGCCTTCGAACCATTAATTGTGGTCTTTTAGGGGTATTCTCAGGGTGCACCTCTTTTTTCCCCTCATGTTGCCACTGGGACTCAACACTGTGAACCCCACCACAGCTGTCATTGGTAGTGGCCACACACCATCTGGTTCTTCTGGTCACATGTTGACATAGTCACTCATTCACACAGGTCTTTAGACAAGAGTTATTTTAGGTGAAAGGAGGGCCAACATTCGACGAGGAGAAGTCAGTGCAACTGGAATAAACCAAAAGCTAAGAAGTGTCCTAAATACAACCAAACACTGTGAGGGACACATTCGCAGGGGCAAGGGTCTGGGGACCATGGTTTCAGGGAATATCTAAGTCAATTGGCATAACACAGTTTTTTAAGAAACTGTTCTGCATCCTAGTGTGGTGAGTGGCATCTAAGGTCTTAAAATAAAGCAAGCAGTCATCCAAAAAGCATTAATTGGTCCCAACCCACCTGGAGCAAAGGAGAATGAAGAACATCAAAGACCTAAGGAAAACAGGAGTCCGAGAGACAGGAAGGGCCATATAAACCAGAGACTACATAAGCACGAGACTGGAAGAACTAGATGGTGTCCAGGTACCACCAGTGACCATCCTGACAGGAAAGTCAACAATGAGTCCCTGATGGAACAGGTGAAATGTGGGGTGCAGAACTCAAACTCTAGCAAAGAGAACAAACTTGATAATCCAACAGACTGGAGGGTCCCCAGAAGACGCAGCCTCCGGACTCTCTGTCAGCCCAGCAATGAGACCATTCCTGAAACCAACTCTTTAGACAAAGATTGAACTGATCTATAAGACATAAAATGATACTGGTGAGGAGTGTGCCTCTTAGCTTAGGTGGATACGTGAGAGTAACTGGACATCGCTTGTCTGGAGGTGAGATGAGAAGGCAGTGGGGAGAGGACTAGTTCAATGGACACAGGAAATAGGAGTTGGAAAGGAGCAGGGTGCTGTCAGAAGGTCGGGTGAGCAATGAGGTTCACATAATAGTGAGGGTGTGAGTTTTGTACCAGAAACTGACTTGAATTGTAAACTTTTGCTTAAAGTTTAATAAAAAGGTGGCTTGAAAAACCATATTGCTGTTTTCTGATGTGCTTCTCAGGAAACATTGAAAAAAATATTATCGGCAATAGCCGCATTCCAGTAAGAAAAAATTCTATTCCTCAGAAGTATGATTGATACCTGACTTTAGGATATCTTTAACTATAGAAACAGCTAAACAAAAAGAAAGCTATTTTTTTAGAAATTTACACTCAGCTCTTAAGAACAACAGAACTAGGATAATTTGATTCGAAGGTACATAAGGATGGAAAGGCTTAGTGCTTCAGAAGCAGTATGCCCCTGCTGAGTGGCTGCACACTCTAATGTCCCCATTAGCTTCAGATCTGACTTCCTCATGTACTGTCAGCCCTGACGCCAGCACTGCCTGTCTCTAGGGGCCTGATGCTTCTTTAAATGAGTCCAGTAGTGCCTGTTTTCAAGGGGGAAATGCAGTAGATAGGTGAAGCACAAAGCCTCAGCTGGGATCCATGCAAGGCCCTGGCGAGGAGCAGTGGCTGGTGCGTGTGTGCGTGCGCGCATGTGCGTGGGGGATGGGGTAAAGGCTTATCTCAAAACTAGGATGCAGCCTGAGAGTTACAAGTCTACTCCGACAGAGATCCCACTGTGTGTGACAGCAGAACTGGGCTCTCAAGGGCTGTGGTCGTTCTTTGAAGCACTGCTAACTGTTAACTTTTTGCTTAGTAACCAACAGCAAACTATTTGCACCACCTCAAGGAACTTAAGTCTTTCCCCGTTTTAAACCCTGAGTTTTTCTTTGAATGCCTTTGTGAATTCAGCCATGTGTCCCTCACCACCCGTCTCTCTTCTTGCAAGTCTAGCATTGTAAGCAGTGCCTATTGAATCCTGAATAAAGGTTTGTGGGAAACCCTGGTGCTGTGGTGTTTAAGTGCTACGTGTGCTCACCAAAGGGTCAGCAGTTCAAATCCCCTAGGTACTCCTTGGAAACTCTATGGAGCAGTTCTGCTCTAACCCATAGGGTCGCTGTGAGTCGGACCTGACCTCACCTCATTGAGTTTGTTTGAAAGATTCGTGAATATGTGGATAAATGATGTAAAGATAATAAGACACGGAGGCAGAGGAAGAAATAAATAGGTCTTAAAAATCGGGAATAGATCAGTCTCTGGCAAACAATAAAATAAAATCTAGAGAAACAAATTTAAAATATTACTCGATTCCAAGATAAAATGAAAGGGAGGGAAATTACTACCGTAGCTGCCAACTGCTTCTGTGAAAGATAATTCAAGCTCCTTGACAATTTTTTTTTCCTGTAGTGTATGGGTAAAACAAATAACCTTTGGAATAATATGCAAAAGTCACCTGTACGTTTATGTGTAAGAAAATCCCCAGTGAAATGAAGTTTGCTTGGCCAAAGTTGTCTTGGTAAACCATTTCAAGATGCAATGGTAGAAGTGTCTGGCTTTTTAATACTGTGCCTGCCGCGTTTCTCTTTTGCGAAGATTTCGGCTAATACGTTTGAAAGGTTGAAGGACTCAAACCAGGTTCTGTGTTTTATTTTAAAATAATATTCAAGGAACAGCCATCAGCAGATGCAACATTCAACAGGAAGAAATGAATCTCTTTTAGTTTTCTGCTTGAGAAAGGACTGTCTTCTAAGTTTTTCACGTCTTCCCTCAGACCACAATCCAGGCATTTTCAAAAGCTGAGTACAGTCGCATTAACTCAATGGTAGCACAGACACCCCGCGAACCCCCATCCAAAAGACAGGCGGTGGCTGACCGTTGAGTTAAAGAGGGCCTGAGACAAGTCTCAGAGTCACAGTGAGACATCAGGCTATTGATTCACTCCGGGGAGAAAGGACGGCAGTAAAATTCAGAAGTTTCCAAAGATTTTAAACTGTCTCCCTCCACCTCCTTCCTCCAGTCTACCCCCTGGGACTTCCCATTCATCGCCCGGCAACTGGCGGAATCTCTCAAAAGGGAACCCAGGCTGCGCGGCGTGGACTCGGCCCCGCCCCCGTTACCATGACAACGCGCCGCGCGCCACCCCGGGTGGCCCGGCCGGGCTTTGTGCTCGCGTCGCGCCGTGGGCCACCGCTACGTTTGCTCGGTGGGCACCTGCTGGGACCGCGGCCGCTTTTCCGCCTCCCTCTTTCCAACAGTCCTTCCCTCTCTCTCACTCCCGAGCCGCCAGGAAGCTATTCACCAAAAGGTTCACCAGCCCAGGAACTGATCTGCAGCCGGCTCGTTTTCCTCCTCTCCAAAGTGACAGAGGGGTCGCAAGTGGAAAAGACAGCCACTCACCTGTCACAGCAGTCCTCCCGCGTTAGCAGTGGGGTCTCCGGAAGAGTCGAACCATCCTGCACCGAGTTCAGAGTGGGAAGAGAACTAGCAAAAATAAGTGAGAAACTTAGTGTCTCTACTCTTGGACAGCGAGCCACAGCGAGTGCCTTGGCGCCCCCTCATTTGCGCGTCCAAAGGAACAAGGCGAGGCTGCGGCGTCCACTAAACCATTGCCCTCCTACCAGGGCGCAGAGTGAGCTCGGAAAGGGCGGTTCAGATGCCACATTCCAAGGCTCCTCCTCAGCGGCGTCCTGCGGCTTCAGGGGCCCGCAGGGCTCTGAGATGGGGGTGTCATTTCGGTGTTTTAAAGGCAGTGGGTGGAGGTAGGGAGCGGCCGGGTCAGATCCTGAATTTCTTGCAGTCAGGTCGCGTTTCTTGAAGGTTTTCTCTCCCGCTTACTTCCAGCCCCTGGCTGTTGCATATTCATGAGAAGGTGGAGTCTCCTTCCTTCTCTTTTGAATCCTCCCAGATTCAAGAAGAAAAGGGAAAGAATTGGGGTAGATTTGGGCTGGAAGGAAACACTAATAGGAGAATGGAACGGACAAAACAGTTGTAACATAAATAAATAAACATAGGATTTCTATTTCACTATTTCTTCCCCCAGCCTTAGACAAAGACACGTGCACACACACGCGTGCACACACACACGCACACTATTCCTCAATTACTGAAATGCGCAAAAGAGACTTCAAGCAGACCTGAACTAAATTCCCTGTCCCTAATTAAAGCAGTAGGCTTACGTTAGGCAAACTCTTTGCCATGTTTTTTTGTTTGTTTCTTTCAGCTGTTAGGCTTTATATACATTGACTACAGGTTTTTGAAAGTGGTGACAGGAACATAGATCACCAATGTAGAACAGTTTGGTGAATCGTTATTCTCATGTTTTCTGGACAACCATACAGGATACATATGTGAATTCTTTATCCTTTGGGCCCAGACAGATTTGTGAAGCCTGGTACATCAGTGTACACATCGGGTGTGTCCATCTCCCTCATGGCAAGCTTCTGCATTTCCTTGAGTGCCCAAAGGGCACATTTCTTGAAGTCTGCTCCATGGATGGGCTGGTAAATGTTGGTAGTGTCCTCCCTGGTCACCACTTTACTGATAGCAAAATGACTCTTCCCACCACCTCTCTTTGCAGGAGTCATGGTGCTGGAACCAGATTGGAAAGAAGAGTGTAAAGGAGTGTTTTTGCCAAAGATTTTAACAGTGATTGAAACTTCACACTCTTCACACACAGAGAAAGAGCTATGAATTGACATGTGCCAGCCTTGCAAATTGCCCCTGTTCCATTGAATTTCATCTTAACTGATTGATAGTCTGCTTTTCCATATTGTGCCGCCACTGTCATTCCCACCAAAGAACACTTTTTGATTCATAAATAATCATGTTGCTAGTTGGAACTCATTTTCTGAAATTAAAAGCCTTGTAAGAACAAGTGGCAGGTCTCAGTTCACAAAGGTGACACAGGCAGTCTGATTGAGACGCTCCAGCAGCCATCTACCCTGAGATACCTGTCCCAGTAATAAGTTGTTCTCCAGAATGATTTCCCTCGCCTCCCTGAAAGGTCCATCGTCAGAATCGTCGGTAAGTTGTATCACAGGATTCACATTCAGTTGGCTATTTGAGCGCCCTGTGTGGTAATCTAAAAAAATGAGTGCCACTGCAGTCACTTGGACTTACATTGATCCCATCTCTCAGTCATCTGGTGCTGCTGTGATAGAAAATATCACAGGTGGACGGCTTTAACAAAGAGAATTTATTTCTTCACAGTAAAGTAGGCCAAAATTCCAGTGGAAGTGGAAGGCGGTTCTACTCTAACCTCTGGGGTCGCCGGGAGTCAGACACAACTCAGTGGCAATGGGTTCGGTTGGGGCTCCAGGGGAAGGCTTTCTCTCTCTTCAGGCTCTGGAAGAATGTCCTTGTCCTCAGTCTTCCCTTAGATGAGGAGCGTCTCAGGCAGAGGGGCCCCAGGTCAAAAGGACTCATTCTGCTCCCAGCCCTGCTTTCTTGATAGTACGAGGCCCCCAGTTTCTCTGTTCACTTCTTCACTTTATATCCCAAGAGACTGCCTCAAAACACAATCTTCTAGACTGAGTGCCGCCCCACAGCACAACTACCACCCTCCCTCATTAACATCATAGAGGCAGAATTTACAGTGTACAGAAAAATCACACACCAGGAATCAGGGCCCAGAAAAATTGATACATATCTTTTGGGGGACATAATTCAATCCATGATCCCCCATGTATATCAAAGTAGAACTGTGCTCCCTGGAGTTTTCAGGTGCCTCTGGATAGACTCAAACTTCTAATGTTAGCAACTGAGTACCATAACTCCTGTTGAAGAAGAGTGACCCAGTGAGGTCCAAAGATTTTTCTGTCAGGCGCTATACCCACAAACGATCTGGCATGATGCCTTCACCACTGATTTACTCCTCTGTGCTAAATTCTAGAGACAGTCTCTGATGAGTTATCATTTGTTACCTGAAAGAGGTGACCCATACTCATTATTCCTCAATAATGGCAGGTGCTTAGACTTTCTGAAAAATCGCTCCTTTTGCAAATTCACAAACATGTATTGGCTTCCATCTGCTCAGGGCCAGGACCTGTGGATACTGGCCACTCTAGACAACAGAGCAGTGAAGTTTCTGCCCTCAAGTAGTTTACATCGAATGAAGCGAACAAGCAAACATTCCAGCTAGTGACCATCACCATACCAAAAAACCCCAGTTATTTCAAGAAGGCAGTACTCAAAGCCCACAGAAATTAGAGGTGCTGCGACTTCTCTAATGGAACCAGCTAAACTAAACACACACACACACACACACACACACAGACACACACATACACACGCATACATCCAAAGCCCCATCGGATAAAATTCATAGCAACCCAAGAGATCAGAGTAAAACTGCCTCAGAGTTTCCAAGGAGAGAGCTGCTGGATTTGAACTGCTGACCTTTTGGTTAGCAGACATAGCAGTTAACCCACTATGCCACCAGGGTTTCCTTATGTTATATATATATATATATATATGTATATACAGAGAGAGACATTCCTGATAGTTTGTACTTAAAGTGCCCCAAGACATTGGTTTCATTCCATACAATGTGTCAGCACTCTCTCCATTTCCATTCAAGATTTCCTGTTTCCTTTTATCTTTATTTTCTACCCCTTTCTGCCTTCTCATCTTTGCTTTTAGGCAAATGTTGCCTTTTGATCTTGTATGATTGATTGTTCTAAGAAGCACGTTCCTCTCGAGTGTAACTGTTTATTTTATGGGCCAATCTATGGCTTGGAAACCCTGATGGCGCAGTGAGTTAAGCGCTACATGGGCTGACCAAAAGGTCAGCAGTTCAAATCTGCCAGGTACTCCTTGGAAACTCCATGGGGTGGTTCTACTCTGACCTCTAGACTCGCTACCAGTTGGACCCGACTCGATGGCAACAGGTTACGTATGACTTGGCTGAAAGACTGTCTCCAGGACTGACTTGAGTTTTACAGTTCAGAGAGGTGTCTTAGGGCCATAGTCTCAGGGATTCCCTCAGTGTGTAAGACCAATAAGTCTGATCTGTTTTGGGAATTTGATTTTTTGTTCAACATTTTTATCCCACTCCATTCAGGACCCTCTGTTGTGATCCCAGTCATAGCAGTGGGCAGTGGTGGCCGATACCATCTAGTTTTTCTGGTCTCGGGGTTGTGTAAGCCGTGCTTCACATGGTCCATTTGTCCTTTGGACTATTGCTCCCTCATGTCTTTGGTTTATCCATACATATATGTATATGTATATGTATACGTATATGTATATGTATATATACATATGCAATTAAAACATTCTATTGCGTTTTCAGTAAAAGTTTACACAGCAAATTAGGTTTGCATTTAACAATCTCTGTACAATTTGTTCAGTGGCATTGGTTACGTTTTTCACAGCGTGTTAACGTTCTCATTATTTCGTATTTGTCATTCTACTCCCAGTAATCTGGATTCCCTGCCCCTGCCTGCTTGTCTTTGCTTTTGAGTAAATGCCCACCAGTTGTTCCTATATAGGTGATTCTTTAAAGAAACACAATGCTCATGGACGATATTGCTTATTTGATGAGCCAGTCTGTTTTTTACCTAAAAGATGACATCACAGAAGAGTCTTGGTTCTGGGTTGTAAGAGCATCTCAGGGTCATAGTCTTGAGCAGTCATCTGGTCTCAAGTAGTCCAGTAAATCTGAATTTTTTAAGAATTTGGGTTCTGCTCTACATTCTGTTCCCATTCTGTCAGGTTCTATCTAGCACATTCCTGATGAGAACATGAGTCAGTAGTGGCAGCGGAATAGACGGGGATGAGCTGCAATTTTCACTGTCATTACAGGGAGGCAGAGGAGGCTAGAGTGGTGGCTCCAGACAGAGGCCCAGGAGGTGGGACCGTGTGGCCAGTGGTCGGCTCTTGGGCTAATAGCAGGTTGAGGCAATGGCAGTGTCAGCCTAGCTGGACAAGACTTGTCATCTCTGAGTCAGGTTTCCCAGTGTCATTGTGGATGGTAAGGTCACCTCAAGTCTGCTGAGGCCATTACAAGAGATAAGGTACAGAAAGCAGATTGCTGGCTGTTAGAGTCATTTCAGAGCAGTTGTTTGGGGGACAGCTCTGTGGCTGCCACATCTTTCTCTCACAGAGCAGCCCGCTGGCTTCAAACACAGACCTTTCAGTTAGCAGACAAGTGCTTAACTACTGTGCCACAAGGGCCCCTTACATGGTAGAAGTGAGGTTCAAACCCCTCTCTCCAATGTCCCACTATCTGCTGTCCCCCTGCCTCCTTTAGGGCAGAGACCTACCTTTAGCAGGAACGAAACACTTTGAGGTTAGAAACCAAAAAGAAAGGAAAAAACCAAACTCATTGCCATCAAGTTGATTCTGACTCATAGTGACTCTAGAGGACAGAGCAGAACTGTCCCACAGAGTTTCCAAGGAGTGCCTGCTGGATTTGAACCACCAACCTTTGGTTAGCAGCTGCAGCACTTAACCACTACACCAGCAGGATTTCCAATAAGCAGATGGAAAAAGATGTCTATAGTTTTCTAACCTTTTAATAATAAAACAGTCGTAAGTACAGTTATTATCAGCCTCAAAAATAAAAAAAAAAAAGCAAATGAAAACACTATAAGTAACAATTGTCTGATCCTGCTGTGCCCAGGCTGACAAGTAGCTAACGGCAACCACATGATTATTCCTTTTCACAAAAGCTGGTGCCACAGCACTAAGTGCTTGGCTGATAACCCAAAGACTGGCTGCTTGAACCCACTCAACAGCTCAGCAGCAGAATGACCTGCTCATGTAAATATTCTGTAACCTAGAAAACCTTAAGAGACAGTTCTACTGAAACATGAGGTCACTGTGAGTAGAAGTAGACACAATGGCACCCACCAACAACATACAAAAATAGAAGGAGCTACGTCGTCTAACTCCTGGGACAGCAGTGTGCTCAGAAGAGAAAGTCAGGCTCTGGTGCAGCCTCTCCCCCTGCATGACCTCTCCTGTGTGCATGGGCAGGGGCACTCCCACCCAGAACTGAGCCAGGGCTGCCCTCTGCGCTGCAGGGCTCAGAGCTGGGAGGAACCGCCATCAGTGCCCCTGGCAAACTGCCTCTCAGATGGCTGTGGTCGGTCCTGTGGCAGGTCCCCCGAAGGCTGCATCCCACACGGCAACTCCACCCCGTGTAAGGGCATGTGTAACTTTATGCCGGGCATGGTAAGGTTCCAGTGGCCAGAAATAGGTCTTCTGGAACAAGGGCTCAGGAGGGGCAAACATCAGAATATGCTACGGTTCTGAAAAAGTAGTCAGAGGAGTCCCTCCGATATGAGATAATGCTTTTGATGGTCCAGTGACAGCTGGCCATCAGACAGATTCAATGGGGGGTGGAAAAGGCAGTCAGTGGTCACTGAGAAGAAGGGCAGAGTTTGGAGGACAAATACGTCTACAGAAAAGATTGTGCTTAAACAAAATTTGTATACGTCAAGGAGTAAACTTATTTAAGTTTGCCTTAAGGAGCCCTGGTGGTTCAGTGGTTAATCCAAAGTGAGAAAACTATGGCAATCTGCTTGCATCAAGATTCCAGCCTTGGAAACCTTGTGGAGGCAGTTCTTCTCTGTCCTTCAGATTCTCTTTGAGTCACAGGGGGCTTAACAGCAGGGAGTTTGGATTTGGTTTTTGGTATGGTTGCTCACTTCGAGGAAGAATTTAATTTGCTTTCTGGTTTTTTATAGATTTCAATGCCACATCCGTGGTTTGGTTCACTTCATTTAGCATCCATACTAAGTTCTATGGGCAGATGCTATTTAAATTGCTTTATTTTCTGCTACACAAATTGGAATCAAGTTTTAACTATAAAATTTTAGAAACGCTAATGTTAGCTGTCAGCATATTTTCTTAAATATATGCTTATTGCTTTGTCTGAAGTATACTTTTATCCAGAAAGAATTTTAGGTTGCATATATAAATGCATACAAAATGCAAGAAGGTGAAGAATATAAGACACAGGTGGAAATGAAAATAAGAAAAATCAACAGATATTCACATATGTATATCCAGACCCTTTTAGAACAAAGTCTTTTTAGCAAGCCACACGAAATGAATCTTTAGCATATTTGAACTAAAAAGACATGGTAGATATTATAAAATTATATATCATACCTAGGAAAAAAGATGGCCTCGCAAAGAGGCCAGAAGTTTCCAGAGAGCAAGCAATTGTAATTATTCTTCACAGTGCACTTATGTGTTTTTTGAAGATCAAATGTGTTTGTTTCATTACAACAGAAGAAAAAATTTATCTATATATGTATATATGGTTCTATATTTCCATCATGCTCTAGTTATTTTAAGAGCATTAATAAAATATTAATATGCCCCAGATAAGTACTATTGAAGAAGAACAACGAAATAGGAGGTCTCCCACTACCTAACCTCAAAACTTACTGTACAGTTATAGTAGTCAGACAGCTTGGTACTGGCACAACGACAGATACATTTTGGGGTTTACAGGCACTTAATCTTTGACAAGGAAACTCAGCTGATGTAGTGGTTAAGTGCTATATCTCTTAACCAAAATGTTGGCGGTTCAAATCTACCAGGCACCCCTTGGTAACACTATGGAGCAGTTCTACTGTGTTCTATAGGGTCACTGTGAATCAGAATTGACTCAACAGCACTGAGTTTGGTTTTTGGTCAATCTTAGCCAAAGGCCCCAAAGTCTTTAAATGAGGAAAAGGTAGTCTTTTTAACAAATAATGACAACAACAAAACCAAATTTCTATAGAGTAGGGTTTCCAAGGAATGGCTGGTGGATTGGAACTGCTGACCTTTTGGTGAGCAGTAGTATTGGCTAGTACCTCTTAAACACGTGCCACCAGGACATAGTGCTGGCATAACTGGATATCTATTTATAAAAAATAAACCGACAGGATCTGTATCTCACACTATATACAAACGCTAATTCAAAATAGATCAAGGACCTAAATATAAAACCAAAAAAGATAAAGAGCACGGAAGAAAAAAATAAGGCCGGTGCTAGTGGCCCTAATATACAACATAAATAGGTTACAACCGCAACTAACAGTACACTAACCACCAGAATAAATGCTGGGATCTTCTCAAAAATGAAATACTTATGCTCATCAAGAGACTTCACCAAAAGAATAAAAACAGAACCCACAGACTGGGGGAAAATAATTGACTAGGACAAATCTGGCAGAGGTCTAATCTCTAAAATCTATAGCAAAGTCTAATGCTGACAACAAAAAGACAAATAATCCAATTAAAAAATGGGCAAAGAAAATGAACAGGCATCATCAAAGATGACTCTCAGGTTACTGTTAGACATGTGAGGAAATACACAATGCCACTAGGTATTCAAGAAATGCAAATGGAAACCACAGCAAGATGTCATCTCACCCCTCAACATTACAGACACAAATAAAAAAAGAAAATGACAAGTGTTGGAGAGGCTGTAGAGAGACTGGTATGCTCAGGCCATGCTAGCAGAAATGCAAAGTGGTACAACCATTATGGCACATGATACAGTGCTTCCTTAAAAAGCTAGAAGTAGAAATACCACATGGTCCTGCAGCCCCACTCCTAGGAGTACATCCTAGAGACTGGAGAGCCGCCACCTGAATAGACATGTGCACACCCGTTCACTGCGGCTTTCCTCCCAATAGCAGAAAGATGGAAACAAGTGCCCATCAAGAGATGGATAACAACCGTACATATAGCAATGGAATACTACACAATGACAAAGAACAACGATGACTCTGTGAAGCATCTCACAACATGGATGAATCCAGAGGGCGTTACACTGAGTTAAAGAAGTCAGTCACAAAAGGACAAACACCACCATTACAAAAAATCATGATACGTCTATTAACTGTTTGATAAAAAACTAATTTACTCTGTAAATTTTTAAGAAAAGTCCAATTAAAAAAATGTTGATGTATACATGCAATGGAATATTATTTAACCAGAAAGGAAAAGGAAGTCCTGTTATAGGCCTTGAACCTTGAAAACATTACGTGGAACAAAATAAATCAGTTACAAAAGAACAAATACGGTAACAGCCCTCTTATAGAAAAGAGGCAAATATACAGTGACTGAAGTTTACTGGTGGTTAGCAGAGGTAAGGGGAAGAAAAGCCTGGTCTCCACAAACCGACCACAGGTGGCCCACTTCCCTGGCCAGGCATGCCTGGAACCCGAGGGGAGAGGACCGAGGAGAGAGGACAGGATCAAGCACCGCTGAAGTAAATGATTCACAAAACCTATTACTGGTGTGCAATAAACGTAACGTGTTAGTCGGTAACTTGAATCTTGTTATGGTTGTACCACTGCATTAGATCTTGCCATCAATAAGATTTCACTCTAGTTGACTCCTGTCTCAGCCGCTGTGACTGTTAGGGACATAACTGTGCCTTCCAAATATATGCACTGAACTCCTAACCCCTGTGCCCATAAATAAGAGGCTGTTCAGAAATTGTGTGTGTTCTTTCTTCACTGAAGAGGCTGTACGGGGGTATGGTGGGTCCCAAACCACATCCCTTCCAAGTGTTTTATAAAAAGGAATACAGGTGCAGAGACACACACAGAGGAACACAGACGCCACGTGAGGACCTGTCTGCAAGCAAAGGATCGCTAACGGTTGCTGGAAGACACCAGAAACCAGGAGACAGGCCCATAGAAAGAATCAGCACAGCCTGCTGGAACATTTAGCCTCCAGAACCATCACAAAATGAACTTACACTCCTTGAAGCCATCCGCTTGTGGTATCTCTACCATGGTAGCACTAGGAAACTAAGTTAGTGACCCTCAACTGTTAATTAGTTTGGATAAAAATGTTTATTCATTTAATGTATACACCAAAAAAACCTGCACATGTGTCTTTCCCAGATCCTCTCTAGTTAAGATGCAAGTACTACTAGGCTGTGTGGGAATTTCTTTATTCTAGACTGTATGTAGACACAAAGATATGTTCCAAAAATCTGTAATTTACAACTGTAACACTATTCTTATGAGTTGTTTCTAGTACGTTGCTGGGTCTTGATTTAAATAAAAGAATCTAGGTAGAGTAATAAACACTCTGTCATCTCTACTGCACTAAATTTTTCTAATCATCATGCAAACATTTTGCTTTGGGACCCCAATTAAAATCTCTTTCTACTGTTTACATTTTGTCCCAGGGAAATAAACATGTAATTGGAGCCGACAACATCTGACAATATTATTAACCATCAATGTCAAATTTGATTATCACAACCCAGCAGCCCCTCACAGTGTGCTGCCATGTACAAACACCTCCTGGTTAACAATCCACTGCAAGGATATAGGGGGAAGAGAAATGATGGCACTTTTTGAGGTTTTCCTAAATCGACCCCTTAGTAAGCCCTCGTCAGCAGGAATGCCAGCTGCTGTCATGTTGGTTCCAGTGACGTCATATGTGTCAGAGTGTAACTGCGCCTCACAGGGTTTTACAGGTTGTGATCTTTTGAAAGCAGATCATCAGGCCTTTCTTCCTAGGTACTTCTGGGAGGACTTAAACCATAAATCTTTCAGTTAGTATCTGAGTGCTACCTGTTTGTGCCACTTTTTTAGCAAACCCTCAAGAATTGTCATTTGGACGTCTCCCAAAATCACTATATGTAACAAGCTGTGTTCAAAGTTCCTGTTGGAAGAAATAGTAACAAATTGTTCTCCTCATTTTGATTTGTTTGTTTGTTTATTCAACCAGTATTTATTGAGTAATCATGTATGATGCTAGGCGCATGTGAGTTTTAAAAAAATTTTTGTATGTAATTTTTGTCCACAAGAACACTAAAGTGCAGTAAGAAGGTAGCATATAAATATAAATCTAATTTCTGTAGATTACACTGTTGTTTAATGTGGCCTTGAAAGGTGTAATTTAAGAAAGAATGTGGCAAATTCTTTTAAACACTTCAATAGCAATATTAACCGTAGTCTTTGTGAACTGGGATTTCAGTATCAAGAAAAATATTCTCAGGGCTGAGAGGTCACTGAAAGACAGAGCAGATTCCTTGCTGAAAGATTTCCTGATGATGTAAGTGGTGAGAGCAGTGAGACGGGGAAGACGGAGAGGGACTAGAGCAAGAAAACCGAAAGAGGAGAGTGGGGAGAGAAGAGTGGGAGCCCTCCTGAAAAGTGGGGAGAGATGGGCATGAGTTTAGAGAGGGTTTTCAAATTAAAGGTAGAAAAGCTTATAGCCACGAAGGTTTGATGACCACTGTCCCCTTTGAGGAGCTGGTGTAGTTAGAAAAGGTCAGCAGTTCAAACATGCTAGCTACTCGTTGGAAACCCTATGAGGCAGTTCTGTTCTGTCACTGTGAATCACAGTCTACTCAATGGCAACATGTTTCATTTTGGTTTGGATCTTGGTGGCTGTGTGATGGACAGTAGATGTGATGGACAGCTAAACTCTAGATAATCCAGGAACTGATAACTGAGAGCTAAGGCCATGGTAGGCGAAACGTATAAGGAACATTCCAGAGAAAAAATGTCAGGTTCAGAAGTAGATTGATATGGAAGATAATGTTCTCTGTATACTGCTCAACGCAATACTTAAAACTGTCCTAATTTTTTAATTCTTTGAATATCACAAAGACAAGCAAGCTTCTTGTCTGTTTTTCTTCGTTATACCGAAAACTCAGGGGATCTTGACAGCAACAGTTTAGCCGTAGAATAGCAGCCTTTCTAGATAAGATACTTAACCCTGCTCGGAGCAGTCTCCAGCTGACCCAGAAATGACTCATCCTCCACCGACTCGATGGCACTTGCCTTTGGCTTCAACCACAAAACCCCCTAAAACCAAACTCAGTGCCATTGAATCAATTCCATCTCATAGGAGAACTGCCCCATAGAGTTTCCAAAGACAGCCTGGCAAGTTTGAACTGGTTGGCAGCTACAGTACCTAACCACTAGACCACCAAGGTTTTCTTTAACCACCAAAGAAAGGAAGAAATATTCCATCGAGCAACTCTGCGTATTAGCATTAACATCTTTGTTCAACTCCCTGGAGGCAATTATTTTAGCAATGTGTCACTGAACACACCACTGTATAAATATGTATCAGACAGATATATCACTGTGTAAATGGACCTTTCTGGTTTTTTTACCCTGATACATTGACTTGTGTGTGTTTGTTCATTATTCTGCACTCACTCATTTGATTACTAACTCAGCACAAACCAAACCCATCGCCATCTAGTTGGTTCTGACTCATGCAGACACTATAGGACAGGCAGAACTGCCCTGCAGGGTTTCCAAGCTGTAATCTTTATGGAAGCAGATTGCCACATCTTTCTTCCGCAGAGCACATGGTAGGTTTGAATTATGTGGTGGAAAACAATGTTCTTCCTGCCATCACGGGATACATAGCCCACTGATGGAGACAGACTAGAAGAAAGCAACACTCTCACTATAATGAAACATCAAAGCGTCTGCACAAGGTATTCTAGAAGCACCAAAGGGAAATGCCTACCTAAAAAAGAAAGGATAAAAAAAAGTGAAAGGCTTAATGACCATCCTTGTCACCTGTATCCTAGATTTTATATATTTTTACACTCAACCTTTTCTCATCTTTCACCTTTTGAATTGAAATAATCTTTGTTTTTTTATCCAGTTACTTCTGGAAGCCTCCTTAGATCTGGACTTGTCACATTTCAAGCTTGTTAATGTCTTCCTCGGCATTTGATGGGAACTCTGAAGTTGTCCTAGTGTGAGTACAATAGTATACAAGCTTACGACCTTGGCTTTTTCGGGTTTAGCTGTCAAACTAACATACAATTTTAGAAACATGTACTCTAGAAATGATTATTTTTTTTGAAAGCCACTTAAGTTGTAAATATCAAGAACTTAGCACTCTCAAAGAGGTCTGCACTCTGAAAGAGATCTGTTTTCATGAACTGGTCGTCCGCATGCGCATACATATGCGTGTGTGTCTGTGTGTCTGTCTGTCCATCCTTCATAACCACTAACCCCATCCCAGAATGTATATGCTAAAGACATAGTCCATGATGGCTAACGGATCTTAAAAACATAAACATTTTCACATAAAATATTTGATGAGACACAAAAAACTTCAGTGATAGCTTCACTGAGGGGGGAAAAAAAAAAAAACCTATTACAGACCTCCCAGTCTGAGTCAGCAAGTGATGTTACTTCAACTTCTGAAAATGGATAACCACTTTGAAGTCTGCGATTTCAGCCCAGGGTTGCTGATAGAAGCTCCTTGGCTTCCCTGAAAGGCGACAAGTCTCCAGTTTTCTGCCCAGGAGCGCTACTGCCGTTACCTGGAGCCCTTCCTCACAAGGACAGAGGGCTGGAGAGACTATTCCTCCTGGGGCTGATGGACACAGGAGCACTTCACCTCGGGGACTGGGAAGCCACACCTAAACAAACTGCTCTCCCGTCCTGAGGTGCAGTTCCCTGGTGTTTCAGCAGGGCGGAAGGAAGCATACTGAGGGTGTCTTTGACCTGAATAAAGACAAAGCAATGAAAAGATACGATGAAATACATTGCGTTACACCACTTAAATAGCCACCTTGATGTTTTAATTCATTAGATTGTGCGTCTCCGCCTTGTGACCTGAGCACTTCCTGTCTGCTCTTCTGGAACCCGGGCGCTGGTGTACTTACTCTCTCACTTCTTGCAGATGTCTTCTAAACAGTCACTCTTGCAGGATTTCTCTGCTGCCAAGAACTACACATGTGCTCTCACACACATCACATGCATGCACTTACCTGTACAACTCTCACACACAACACGCACACATATATCACCACACAGACTACACACACACACAGACAACATACACACCACTCACACACTCACCTATACTACGCATGCATCTATTCTCACACATGACACGGGTCACACACAAAACAGGTCACCACACACACACACACAATATGCACTGTTACACATATCCCCCACCACACACGCACACACACACCACTCATATCACCATACACTTCCACACAGAGGACACACATGCACATACTGTCACATACACACCACACACATACCATACGTAACACACACTGTCTCACATGTAACATACACACATATGACATGCATCACCCCCTATTAACTATATACATCATCATACACACATCCCAAACACATGATCAGTCTTGCGTCCACACACACACACACACACTAACCATATATCACCCCACATATACAATGTACACATACACACTCTCTTACATACCGTATGCACGCATACTGTCTCACACAAACAACACACACAATATATATTCATATTTTCCATCAAAACCCTGGTGGTGTACTGATTACATGCTACGTCTGCTAACCAAAAGATTAGCAGTTCGAATCTGCCAGGTGCTCCTTAGAAACTCAACAGAGCAGTTCTCCTCTGTCCTATAGGGTCGCTATGAGTCAGAGTCAACTCCACAGTATGGGGCTTGTGTTTGGATCCCGTTTAACCACCATTTGGCATTGTATATGTCTACTTATTTGCTCACTCTGTCCCCTCCAACTAGAATGAAAGCACCATAAAGACAAGTTTTGTTGTTAATTTTGTTCTCTGTTATATTCCCACTGACATACTTCTTTATGTTGAAGTGCAATCTGTACTGAAGGCTATGGTCTTTGATCTTAATCAATAAGTGCTACAAATCTTCTTCATGTTCAGCAAACAAAGTTGTGTCACCTGTGTGATGCAGGTTGTTGGTGAGACTTCCTCCAATTCTGATGCTCCACTCTTCTTCATATAGTCTAGTTTCTTGGATTATTTTCTCAGTATAGAGAACTAATCAGTGTGGGGAAAGGATACAATCTTGATGCACACCTTTCTGGACTTGAAACCATGCAGTAGCCCCTTGTTCTATTTGAATGACTGCTTCTTTTGATCTATGTACAGATTCCTCATGAGCATAATTAAGTGTTCTAGAATTCCCACTCTTTGCAGTGCTACCCATAATTTATTATGATCCCTACAGCCTGTGCATGCTATCTAATCTCTGTGTGCCTCAGTTTCCTTATTTGTGAAATGACATTGATAATGGCACTTATTTCACAGGGTCGTGAAGACCAAATGAGCTAACATCCATTAAGACCTAGAGGAGTCTGATTAGTACAGTTAACATGCTTGGCTGCTAACTAAAGGCTGGAGGTTGGAATCCACCCAGAGGCTCCTCAGGAGAAATGTCTGGTGATCACTTCTGAAAACCCAGTGGAGCGCATTCTGCTCTGATCCACGTGAAACTGATGACACCAGCTTTAGAACAGGGAGCAATTATACAAATATCAGCTACTATTTATGCTATTATTATAAGTACAGGTAAGAAATATTGGAGGAATTCAGAGACAGAGCAGCACAGAGCCATCTGGAACAGCATGGCTTTTCTTGGCAGCCACACAGCTGATTTCCTGACAGTGCTGCTTTCAGAGTATGCCAGTATTTCCAGAAAGATACTCACAGCACTTAGAAATCTGTCTCAATATTGCGTGAGACAAAGGCGACCGTTAAATCCTCCTAGGAAAGTCGCTGTATCTTTTTCTAAGTTTTTAAAATGATCTATATTTGACACTAGCTAAGAGTCTGCTCAGTTTCCCCCCTAACTGAAAACAGAGGTAAGTTATACACGTAGTACACACATGCACACACACACACACACACACGAACCCTAAAGCACAAACGCTCAACAGGGGAAGTCAGTCACATTTATCTGGAGATCATGGCTACCTGAGATAAATAAATTGGCAGATGAAGCTGTTACAAATCTTATCAGCTTGTTGTCTTTTATTGCAAACGGCCTGGCTGAGGCAAGGTAAGTCCAGTTTGAATTTAACTGGCCATAGACATCACAAGAGAAAAAATATACCACTATGAATGGACACAAATGTAGACTTTTTTTGTGTATAAGATACTAGGGTACCACAATATGTCTAAACCCCAAATCTGTTGCTCTTGAGTTGATTCTGACTCCCAGGGACTCTACAGGACAGAGTAGAACTGCCCCACAGGGCTCCTAGGGCTCTAAGTCTTTAAGGAAGCAGACTGCCACGTCTTTTGCCCACAGAGCAGCTGGTTGGTTCTATCTGCTGACCTTGTGGTTAACAGCCTTCTGTCTACACCCCATTTAATTACTTACAACTAAACTTCTGTTAGTCACTCTCCTTTGTTTTTCATTCACTTAGGTCACGTCTCACCTCTTCAGGTTTTTTTTTCCTTTCAAAAATAATAATTGGCATTATAACTTTTCAGTGCCCAGTTCAGAATGCTTTCTAGACTTTTCAGAGACCCGCACTAATGCTGAAACTGAAGGCCAGGAAAAGGAGACAGGAAGCAGACGCTGAGGATTGATTCAGAGCAGAAAGCTTAAGAAGTCATCCTCATACCCCACTGTCTCATCCCTTCGGGAGCAAGGAATAATGAAGAAGACTAAGGATACAAAGAGGAGATTCGTCTAATAAACTAATGGCCCACATCTACGAGAGCCTCTACAAGACCGAGCCCAGCACAGTTAGATGGTGCACAGCTGTGACCACTGGCTTTTCTGACAGGGATCACAACAGAGGGTCCTGGACAGAGCTGGAAGGAAATGTAGAACAAAATTCTAATTTAAAAAGAAAAACCAGACTTGCTGGCTTGACAGAGACTGGAGGAACCCGAGGGAGGGCCCCAGACACTCTTTTAGCTTAGTACTGAAGTCACTTCTGAGGATCACCCTTCAGCCAAAGATTGGACAGGCCTGTAAAAGGAAATGAGACCAACGGGGCACCCCAGCCCAGGGGCAAGGACTAGAAGGCAGGAGGGGACGGAAAGCTGACAACAGGGAGCCCAAGTTTGAGAAGGGAGAATGCTGACATGTTGCGGGGTTGTTAGCCTTTGTTGTAAAACAGTATGTGTACTGTTTAATGAGATATAGTTTGTTTTTGTAAGCCAAGCCAAGTGCCGTCGAGTCGGATCCGACTCGTGTTTTGTAAAGCTTCATCTAAATTACAGTAAAAAGAAATAAGTCATCTTCGCTTTCAGAACTGTTGCTGTTGTTGGGTACCATCGAGTCAGTTCCAGCTGACAGCAGCACTTTGCACAATAGGACGAAACAGTTCCAGCCCCGCACTATCCTCAGTCACTGTTACATTGGAGCCAGTTGTTGCGGCGACGGTGTCAGTCTGCCTCACCGAGGCTCTTCCTCTTTTCCGCTCACCATTTACCAAGCGTGACATCCTTCTCCAGGGACTGGTCCCTCCTGATAACGTGTCCAAAGTATGTGAGATGAAGTCTCATCCTTCTTGTTTTTAAGGAGTATTCTGGCTATTCTTCTTTCGAGACAGATTTGTTTGTTAATCTGACAGTCCATGGCATATTCAATATACTTTGCCAACATCATAACTCCGATGAATCAATTTTTCCTTGTCTGCCTTATTCATTATCCAGCCTTCACATGCATATGAGGCGACTGAAATACCATGTTTGGGGTCAGGCTCATCTTAGTTTGCAAAGTGACATCTAACCATGTCCAAATCAGAGAGTTAAAAATTGTACTGCTGTAATCATTTCTTCCCCATCACCTAAGGTTTCTCAAAGCCTATTAAGTCTGATCCCAGCATCTTTCCCATATGGATTGGTCTCCAATCTCTCCATGCTGCCTGGACGGAGACCCTTGCTCCCTATCCTCACTGTGGATATGGCCCTGTAAATTCTCCTCCGCCCACTCCGTGGGGTTCCATGGAAAGAGTACAACTTAAACAAGTCTGGTTAAAAGCCCACACACATCACTTTCCAGTGTGAGACTTGGAGGCATCCCTTTACTTTTAAACTTCAGTTTCCCTTTCTCTTAAAAACAACAACAAAAAAGACTACGTGTTTATATGTAACATACAACCAAACCAAACAACACAAAACAAAAGCCACTGCCATCAAGTCAATTCCAACTTATAGCAAGCCTGTAGGGCAGAGTAGAACTGCTCCATATCACTCCTAAGGAAAGGATGATGGATTCAAACTGCTGACCTTTTGGTTAGCAGCAGTAGCTTTTAATCACTATGTTAACCAGGGTTTCTTTTTTCTATATGTACATATGTGTGTACGTGTGCTTACGAGTAAAAGGTAGCCGTGTGCTGTTCAGTAGATTCCGATCTGTATGTGTGTCAGGTAGAACTGGGATCCACAGTTTCCAGAGGCTGCTTTTTCAGAAGTAGATCATCATGCCTTTCTTTTCAGTCTAACTATGAGCACATTTAAATGCCAGAAAGAAATGACTAAAAGCGTTGAATATACTTTTGAAAGGGGGAGAACAGGAAAAGTTGGGAGCAGAGAACCGCTTTTTTGGTTTGGAGCCTTCCGCATCTGAGTTTTTAAACTATGTGCATATACTACTTTGATAAAACAAAAACTGATTAAAAATACTGGACAAAGTGGTTACGCAGGTTACAAGTGGTGTTTGCAGTGTGTTGCACAGGGACAGGCACACAGCAGGCATTCAGCAACAACAGTGATGGTTGGTATCACTGTTGAATGTACCATCAATTCAGAATGGGATTCAAATAATGATCTTTCTAGTGAATGTGTATTGACTGCTTATCAGATGCCACACACCATTCTGAAAGGACGTCTGTAGAGGGCTCATAAGTAGTTTCATAACTTATTTTTTATTAAAGGCTAATGTTAAAATTTAGGTGATATTTGCAAAGGTGAGAGTTTATAATCATAAGGTCCTTCAGAGAAGAATTCATCTGAGAGTAAAACAGGTATTTTCACCACAGGGATCGATGAAGGAACCCCAAGGGTTTAGTGAAACTTCTAAACTTGCAGGCAGAATTTTTGAGTATGTGCAGAAGTACATCTTTTTCGGAAAGCCCATACATTTCATAAGCTTTCAAAGGAGTCATAAGACCTAAAAAAAAGAAACACCTAAAAGAGCCCATAAAAATTCTCCAGCAAATATATTGATATTAGTTGCAATAAATTCTGGGTGTTGTAATACAAAACACAAAGCAGAACTTTGTACCGCAAGAGTCTCTCACGTCAAAACACAGACAACAACAACACACACCAAAAAAAACCTCTAGAATATTCCATGTGTGATTTTATGCCATGGTTAAAAGCTTGGCTGCTAACCAAAAGGTCAGCTGTTCGAATCCACCAGCCGCTCCTTGGAAACTCTACAGTACAGCTCTACTCTTTGCTCTAGGTTTGGGTGAGTTGGAATTGACTTAACGGCAATTGTTTGTTTTTTTTTTAATATGTAACATCAACCAAGCGAAGTTAACAGAGACAGCTTTCTTGAAAGGAACAGAGATGATAAATGGGAGTCTCAAGGCCTAGGGTAGAGGATCATCAAAAAAACAAAACCAAACCCACTGCCGTCTAACGGATTCTGAACTGAGCCACCTGTAAGGGGTGGGGCAAGTATGAAAAGGTGCTGCGGGCAGGAAGCTAGTGTGTCCTAGCCCCCTGGACCCCCTCCTTCCTCTCCTTTTGTGGCTTGGGCCTTAAAACTGTTTGCAGAATAATGGGTCTAGGTTGAACCATTTGCAATTCAGGCTAAACTATTTCCTTGAGACTATTTGCAGGATATTAGCCCAGATCGAGCTATTTGTAAAGTAATAGGTCCAAATCTAGAGCTGTTTCCTTGAAACTGTTTGCAGGATAATGGCTCAGGTTAAAACTGTTTGCATGTTCCTGTCCTTTGTTTGAAGACAACTTTCCTGCGGTCTATAACAAAGATCATGACCATTTTTGGCTATGTACCGCCCTGTTGACTTCCTACCTGTTAAGCCTATAAATAAAGCTTGTGAAAGCAGATGGGGCTCCATGGTTCTCCATCAGAGATCATGGTCCCGCCTGATGCCAACTTCATCTTGTGTGACGTGTTTACTTGTTCTGTGTGAGTGAGGTTTTCTCATCCCCTTGCCTGTCCACATTTGGCCTCGGACCCTATCCAGTGCTGGCCGCTGGGTTGACAGACTCTGCAAAAAGGAGTGTCTCTGTATCCGTGAACATAAGAAATAAAATGTCCTGAGAAACAGTTGAAAAACATGAAAAATTTACTTGCTAATTCTACCCAACCGTCTTTTCTTTGAATGAATCTGCTTATTGTTCAGCAGATGTATTTTCATTCACTAAAAAAAAAGTTTTTGTGTTTAGATTCTCACACTGTGTCTTTCTCCATAAATCAGTATCAGAATCCTTCACAGGTAGTTGACGTCTTTCACATGCAAAGTAACTATAGTACAAAGTCCATGCACATTGTCCTTTAGCAAACATGCAGTGAGCACTGCACTTGCGCTGGACACTACACTAGCAGTTGATGACGTGATGGAAAGCAGGCAGAGACTTGTTTTCAGACGTCACGGAGTTTATGGTCTTTTGGAAAAGGTAGAATTACCTGATCATCAACAAAAACAATTGCGAAGTCACTTTTGTGATAAGGGCAACAAACGAGAGAGAATGGTGTCATGAGAATCTCTGAGGGTGTGTTGGTTCTAGGCAAGTGGGTCGAATAAGACTCCTGAAGAAAGCGATACTCGTGTCAAAAACTGAGGATGATGGGAGTGTAAGTGGTGAAAGAAGAGGAAAGAGTGTTCAAGACAAGTACTGATGGCTTGTGTCAGGACTCTGAGGAGACGACTGAGTAGGCCAAGTTTGAGGATTAGCTTCATAGCTATGGAAAGTTTTCAAAGAGGAGTGCAGTCGGAGTGGGAGGGAGCTGAAGACATTTGTAAATTTATTTTGAAAGGTCATCAGGCAACACAGTGGGCAGGGTCATGGGCTGTGAGGAGAAACCACTCAGGTGGGCATCGAAATAGTCCAGGAGAGAGAAAATAGAAACATCTTTCCACGAAAAGGAGGTAATAAATGTGTATTCTGGAAATAAATACATATGTAGTTATTTAAGGAAACCCTGACGGCATAGTGGTTAAGTGGTTAAGTGATACAGCTGCTAATCTGAAGGTTGGCAGTTCAAATCCACCAGGTACTCTTTGGAAACACTATAGGGAAGTTCTACTCTGTCTTTAGGGTCACTATGAATTGAAATCGACTTGATGGCAGTGGGTTGGGTGAGTAATTATTTAAAAGAGAGCTGTTACTCCTGAAAACGATAACACCCCACACAAACACTGACTACCACATTAAACGCCAAGTATGGGTAAGAGCTAAGAAGACTGTGTGATCGGGGCAGAGGACAGAGGCTGCAGATCATCAGGGTGATAAAGGGAGGTGGAAAGTTAGGTTTTATCCCCATGTTGTGTGGAAATGAATAGGTCTGTGCTTTCTGCAGTATAGTGCTATCAGCAAAAGGTGGATATATTAAGAGGAAAATAAGGAACAAAAATCCACTGATATGTTGGACGTGTACTTGTATTAAGTGTACAAGTAATTAGAATGCAGCCCTTGGAAAGTTTCCTCCATAAAATCTTGACTATCTGATATGAGAATTCCTGTGTAATATAGTGTGTGTTGTTACTGTTAGGTGCCATTGAGTGAATTTCAATTCACAGCAACCCCATTTGGCAGAACAGAACTATCCCATAGGGTTTTCTTGACTGTAATCTTTACAGAAGTAGATTGCCAGTTCTTTCTCCCATAGAGCTGCTATGTAGGTTCAAATAGCCAGCCTTCCAGGTAGCAGTCAAGAGCTTAACTCTTTGTGCCGCTGTCATGAACTATCTTCTAGAAGTATGGTCTCATGCACAAATAAAATTTTGCCCCAGATCCTTCAAAAGCAACTGCAACAGTATATTGACAAGGAACTGCCAGAAATTCAAGCCAGATTCAGAAAAGGACGTGGAACCAAGGATATCATTTCTGATGTCAGATGGATCTTGGTTGAAAGCAGAGAATACCAGAAAGATGTTTATCTCTGTTTTATTGACTATGTAAAGTGTGGGTCGACTGTGTGGGTCTTAACAAATGATAGTTAACACTAGGCAAAATGGGAATTCCAGAACACACAACAGTGCTCTTAAGGAATCTGTTTGTAGATCAAGAGGCAGTCATGCAAACAGAACAAGGGGACACTGCATGGTTTAAAGTCAGGAAAGGTGTGTCAGCACTGTAAACTTTCACCATACATTTTCAATCTGCATGCTGAGCAAACAAACCAAGAAGCTAGATAATGTGAAGGACAAGACATCAGGATTGGAGGACAACTCATTAACAATCTGCGTTACACAGATGACACCACTTCACTTGCTGGAAGAGAAGAAGATTTGAAATACTTACTGATGAAGATCAAGGACCACAGCCTTCAGTATGGACTGCACTTCAGCATCAAGAAAACAAAAATCCTCACAACTGGACCAGTAAGCAACATCATGATAAATGGAGAAAGGATTGATTTGTCAAGGATTTCGTTTTCCTTGGCTCCACAATCAACACCCATGGAAGCAGCAGTCACAAAATCACTGCCTTGGGAAAATTTTCCCACTGGTTTGGGAAAATCTGCCACAAAGGATCTCTTTGAAGTATTCAAAAGTAAAGATGTCACCTTGTAGACTAAAATGCACCTGACCCAAGCCATGGTATTTTCAATCACATCATATGACTGTGAAAGCTGGACCATGAACAAAGAAGATAGAAGAAGAACTGATGCCTTTGAACTGTGGTGTTGGAGAACAATGTTGAATGCACCATGGACCGCCAAAAGAACCAACAGATCTGTTCTGCAAGAAGTACAACCAGATGGCTCCTTGGAAGCAAAGATGGCAAGACTGTGTCTTACATACCTTGGACTTGTTGTCAGGAAGGATCAGTCCCTGGAGAAGGACATCATGCTTGGTAGAGTGGAGGGTCAGTAAAAAGAGGAAGACCCTTGATGAGATGGATTGACACAGTAGCCACAACAATAGACTTAAGCGTAAGAATGATTGTGGACATGGTGCAAGACCAGGCAGTGTTTCGTTCTGTTGTACATAGGGTCGCTATGAGTCAGAACTGACTTGGTGGTACCTAACAACAACAGCAACAACAAAAGTACGTGTCAACTTCATTATACCATGGTTTCCAGTGTTGTGTGGAATTTTGTGATTGTAATTTTCTTTTGTATCGTAAATCCTGATCTCTGCCTGTGCCCAAGGAGACAAGATTGAATTATACTAAAAAAGGTGAGAGTGGGATTGTAACACTCTTGCTAGGATCGCATCTCTGACCCAATATAAGGAGAGTTTCCCTGGAGTATGGCCTGTACCACCTTTTATCTTACAAGAGGTGAAAGAAAAGGGAAGAGAGCAGAGAATGGGGACCTCATACTAGCAAGAAATCAGTGCCTGAAGCATAGCATGTCCTTTGGATCTGAGATTCTTGTGCTGTGATGCTCCCAGACCAAGGGAAGACTGATGACAAGGACCTTTCTCTGATGCTAACAGAGAGAGAAAGCCTTGTCATAGAGTTAGAGCTCTGAGTTCAGACCTGCAGCCTGCTGGATTGTGAGAGAACAAACTTCTCTATGTTATAGCTATCTCCTTGGGGTATTTCTGTTAGAGCAGCACTAGATGACCAATATAGCTGTCAAGGCTCCCACAACTTAGTATATATCCAGGAATATATACTAAACACACAATTTGGTATATATACAGGAATATATACTTAATATGTAATTTAGTATAGGTATGTAAACTAAAGATATAATTTAGTATACATACGGAAGTATAATGCTGTTGCCAAAGAGTCAGTTGTGAATAATGTGACCTTGTGAATGTCACAGTAGAATTGTGCTCCTTAAGATTTTTGATGTCTGTAATCTCAGGTCTTTGTTTTGTGGCACCAGTAGGTAGACACAAACCACCCTTCAGTTAGTAGTTGAGAGCAAATTGTGTCACACAGGATTATAGTCAGGTAGTTTGCCTCACCTCTTAAAAATCATGCATAAAAATTAATTTTTAAAAAATGAGTAAAAGAATTTAATAGAAGTTATACAAATGGGCAATAAGCACATGAAAAGATGTTCAACACTGGTCATTAGGAAAATGCAAACCAGTGTGGCAATGACATATCATTTCCCACCTTCTAGAATTGCTCTCGTCATAAAGATGGGCATTAATAAAACCTGGTAAGGATGTGAAGAATTTAGAACCCTCAATGTCATAGATTGAATTGTGTCCCACTAAAAATAGGTGTAGTAATTTGCCTGGGACAGGATTCCCTGTATTCTGTGATTGTACTCCATTTTGTGATTTTCTGATACTGTAAATCTCTTCCTAAGGTCACCTCCCTGCTCATTGTAAAGGGAGTCTCCCTGAAGGGTGATTTTCAATATGATTTATCCTTTCATCCTACAAGAGACAAAAGGAAGGAGAAGCAAGCAAAGAACTGGGAGCCTCACATTGTCAAGAAGGCAGCACCAGGAGTAGAGCGTGTCCTTCAGACTTGAAGTTCTTGCTCCAGGATACTCCCTGAGCAAAGATTGATGCAACACAAGGACTTACCTCAGGAGCTGACAAGGCGGAAACTCTTCCCCTAGAGAAGACATCGTGAATTTGGACTTGTAGCCTACTGGACTGTGTAAGAATAAACCTTCCTTTGCTAAAGCCATGCATTTTGTGGTATTTCTGTTAGAGCAGCACTAGATAGCTAAAACACTCATGCCCTGCTACTGAGTTTTAAAATGATGGTGGAGCTACTTCAGAAGACACTTCCTTTTCTCTTTTTTGGTGAAGATATATACAACAAAAGATGCTTCAATTAAACAATTTCTGTATGTGTAATTCATTGACGTGGTTTACATTCCTCAAGTGTGTCATCTTTCTCAATAACCCTTTCCAAATTATTTCACCATGATAAACATAAACTTACTGCCCCCTAAGCTTCTCATCTAACCTTTTGAGTTGTTGTTACCAAGAGATAAGGGCCCCAAGACTGTCTAGTATGTATGTTTTGAAAAATTATCTACCTACCTGTCTAATAACCTGTGTGTTATATAAAATCAAAAAAACAAACCTATTCCCCTTCGAGTTGATTCTGATACGTAGCAACCCTGTAAGAGAGAGTAGAACTGCTCCCTGGGGTTTCCAAGGAACAGATGGCCACATATTTCTCCTGTGGAACAGGCTAATGGACTCAAACCATAGGCCTTACAGTTAGTAGGCAAACGCTCAACCACTGTGCCACTAGGCTCCCTATATGTCATAAAAAAAAAACAAAACAAAACAAACAAACTTACTGTCGTCTAGTTGAATTTGACTTACAGCGGCCTCACAGGTCAGAGTAGAAATGCCCCATGGAGTTTCTAAGGAGTGGCTGGAGGATTCACAAACTTAATTGTCAGGTCTTGTAAATACAATAAATTAAAATTGGGAAAGAAGGTGATGAGATTGGCTGATTGCCTCATCTGAGGGCTGGAGTTAAAAATATGATTTAAAGTTGATAATCAAGTAATAGATGCATTAAGCACATATAACTACGTGCATGTGTGTGTATCTCTACATATTTTGTTGTTTTTATAGTACTGTTTTGTTAGTCTTTCTCTCACATATATACACAGGGTCTGACAATTATGTTCACGAACTCATCCTAAAAAAAGTGCTACACACACCACTGCTGAATTATCATTACAGTCACCTTTGAAGTACTCCCATTGGGAAGCTATGCATCAATGTCAGCACCTAATCCATCCTTCAAAACAACTTTAGAACTCTTTTTCTGGAATAGCCATCAACGCTGTTGTCTTATTACCCCCACTGTCTGTCTTCAAAATGTCTTCCCTTCAATATTTTCTTTATCTTTGGGTAAAGAAAAAAATCATTGGGGGCCAGATCAGATGAGTAGGTAGAGTGTTCCAATACAGTTCTCTGTTAACTGGCTAAAAACTCCCTTACAGATAGCGCCGTGTGTGCTGGTGTATTGTTATGATGCAAGAACCATGAGCTGTTGGCAAAAAGTTCAGGTAGTTTTCATCTAACTTTTTCATGCAGTCTTTTCAGCACTTCCAAATAGTAAATTTGGTTACCTGTTTGTCCACGTGGTACAAATTCATAATGAACAATCCCTCTGATATCAAAAAAGTTTAGCAACATTGTTTTGACTCTTGATTTGGACTGATGCAACTTTTATGGTAGTGGAGAATTGACTGACTTCCATTGTGCACTTGGACACTTTGTTTCAGGGTCATAATTGGTACACTCATGTTTCCTCACCAGTGATATCAGGGCCCAAAACATCATCTTGCTTCTCCAAAAGGTATTGGCAAATTTCTACTCTCCTTTGCTTTTGTTTATAGGTGAGCTCTTTTGGGATCATTTTCGTACACACCTTTCTCACGCCAAGATTTTCAGTTAAGATTTTCCTGTTTCTCTGTTGATGGTTACTTGGTCTGTTATGCTTCTCACAGTCAGCTGATGATTTTGACACAAATTCAACAAATTTTTGCCATGTTTTTTGTCAGTTCTGCTTGTTACTGGCCACCCTGACCTCACTTCATTGGTGACACTGTATCTGTCCTCAGAAAAATGTTCAGTCCACTGTATATTGCTGTTTTCTTCATGTCATTATCCCCATAAACTTGGACTAACATGTCCCTGATTTCGCTTCCACTCTTGCGAAGTTTAACAAGAAATGTAGTGTTTGTTCATTGCTCTAAGTCAGGCTCCAACATTCTCACAACAGCACACAACAAGAATAATGAACGCCACTCAGCAAGACACTGCCACAGGTCAACATGAACACAGTTGTGATACACTGATAAGGTTATGAAATCTTACTGAGTTGTTTGTACAGTGTTGCCAATGTAAGCTTGTGGTGGCAAATTCGTGAACTTAATCATCAAATCTCTTATGTATGTATGTACATGTCTATAAATACACACACACACCCGGAAACCTGGTGGGGTAGTGGTTAAGAACTACAGCTGCTAATCAAAAGGTCAGCAGTACGAACCCACTATGCATACCTGTGAAGCTCTATGGAGCAGTACTACTCTGTCCTACAGGGTTGCTACGAGTTGGAATCAACTTTATGGCAATTGGTTTGGTTTTTTGATATATATATATATATATATATGTATCTTTTATATTTGTTTTTTTAAGTGCCAGGCACTGTTTCAACTGCTTTAATTCTCACAAGCCTATAGGGTAAATAATCTTATTATTAACATTTTACTGATAAAGTGACTAAGGCATAGAGAGTGTAAAGAGCATTTCAAGGGTCACCCTGCCAGGAAGACCACATAGTAAGGTCACGTGGGTGGGTCTCAAACCCAGGGGATGGTTATACAAACAAAGTTAATATTATGTATCAAAAATTTGGTTGATGGATAATATTATTAATTAAAATTTTTTTATAGTAGGGAACTAATGTTGTTAGTTACTGCGAAGTTGGTTCGGAGGAAAGGTGACCTCATGTATAACAGAACAAAATGCTGCCCAGCCCCATGTCATCCTCATGGTCACCAGCATGCTTGAATCTACTGTTGTCATTCAACCTAGGCGGCTTATCTCTCCGCAATGAATCAGACAGTACTCTGTTGTAAATCATAGGATTAGATCAAGAGGATATTTCTAGCCTGTCTTAATTTGGAAGCCCTGCTGAAAGCTGTCCACTATAGAGACCTCGCTGGAGCCTGAAATGCTGGAGGCATAGCCTCAAGCATCACAGCAACACTCAAGCCACCACAGTGCAACAAACTCACAGATGAGTGGTGGACAGAACTAACAGATACTATGTAAAGAAATAGAAGAATTATCGTATCACATAAAGTAATAATTATGAAGATGTTTGCTGAAAAAATATACATCTTTTTAAATTTTTAAAACTGTAAAAACAGCCTGGGGGCAGCATCTGACCTCCTTCAAACCCCCAAGGGAGATGGAGAACCAAAATTAACAGTCCAAGGCTGGTTCTTATGAGACAGAGTTCAGACAAATCTCCTCTCTCAGCCACCCTTACCAATTCTGACACCAACTGTCCCTCTAACAGCACTCTTTAGTGGGTTCAATAATATATCACAATATCTAGAAAGAACTCAAAGACCATGTTCACAATTATGGGGTTTATTAGGGAAGTCCACAATTACAATTTGGGCTCAAGAACACTCAGGATACAGTTCTTCCATCAGTGTAACCTCTCCCCAGCGGTGCTCACAGGCATACATCTCCCTGACTCTCAGTCTCTGTGCAAAACCACTCAGCATTCTGTCTCCATTGGACATACCATGTTGTCCCCTGCTGCTGAGTCTCTTCTGCTGGTCTCTCTTTCCTTGGTGGTAGTGGGTTCCTCTCCCCTGCTCTAGAATTGCCTCTTTTTTAAGGCAAAACTGACCAATCCTCTTTGATTACCCTATGTGGTGGTCAGGATTATGTCAACTTGGCTACTACCTATTTGGCTGCTGTATTAAGTGGCAGGGCGGGGTTTGTGGTGGCTCCCTGCCCCTCGGCTCTCACCTCGCAACCTTGGACTACGGTTGCTGATCGCTCACGTGGCCAGGAGCTCCTGCTGTCTTCTTCCAGCGTCTGGTTCCAGGACTTGAGCTAGCAGCTGTTGGGCTCATCAGTCCTTACAGCTGGCACTTGAGAGTCCTGGTCCCTGACCTGCCGATCCTGCTTTCGCCAGCCTCTGCCCAGTCCTGCTCCCTGACCTGTGGATCCTGGGTTCGCCAGCCTCTGTCGCTTCGTCTCGCCACCAGCTTGGGTTCCACCGACCTCCAGCCTCTGTCGCTTCGTCTCACCACTAGCTTGGGATCCACTGATCTACACAACCGGTGATCTGCAACTCTGGTCTCTGACTTGCTGACCTTGGGTTCCTCAGCTTCCGTGGACACGTGAGGCTTGTGCCAGAGCTTGGGACATTCAGCTTCTGTGATTACGTGAGCTGTTTCCTATATTTGTATCTATCTATCTGTCTATATATATTATAAATCTTTCCTTTGGCTGGCTTGGCTTGTACCTACACGTGTTACTGGTTTTGCTTCCCTAGAAAACCCAGTCTAAGACACCCTATCACAGAGTCCTGCCCAATCACTGGGTGGGAGTTACTAAACCATGACTAGAAAGGCTACACAAAAGCAAACAACTGCATTGCAAAAATTCTCACAGAAAATTCAACATAAAGCAGACTACTCATTGAAAGACTTTTTCAAAAAAATTATAAAATATATAAAATAAACTTGTGACCAGACTAATACTGTCATGGATTGAATTGCGTTCCCCCCAAAACACCCACAGCCATGTGGCTAGGCTATGATTCCCAATATTTTGTGATTGTCCTCCATTTTGTGATTTTCCTGTGCCATAATGTTAAGGATTAGGGTGGAGCTGTCAATTCCTTCATAGGATCACCTCCCTGCTCCACTGTAAAGGGAGTGTCCCTGGCGTGTGGCTTGCCCCACCCTTAATCCTTTCAGCCTAGGAGAGATAGAAGGAGAGAGAAGCAAGCAGAGAATTTGAAACCTCACTGCATCAAGCAAGCAGCACCAGAAGAAGAGCGCATCCTTCAGACCTGAAGTTCCTGCACCAAATGCTCCCTGGATAAAGACTGATGTATTACCAGACTTTCCTCCACAGCCACCAAGGGGAAAGCCTTCCCCTGGAGCAGGCACCCTGAATATGGACTTGTAGCCTACTGGACTGTGTAAGAATAAACTTCCCTTTGTTAAAGCCATCCACTCTATGGCATTTCTGTTAGAGTAGCCCTAGCCGACTAAAACAGCATGTGGTACCATGACAGTGGGGAGCTGCTCTAGCAAATACCTAAAATGTGGGAGCCAGTTTGAAACTGCGAATGGATAGAAGATTCAGCAAGAATGAAGAAGGCCCAGATGGTGAGAAACAACAGAGGACTGGTGGCAGCAACAGCAGCAGCAACAGAACCAGAGGCAGCACTGGAGCCAACCCATGGAGCAGGAGAGCTAAGCGCCTGTGCACAGAGTTTTCCTTGTGGAACAGGGTGCCTTGGAGCACTTGAATCAGTGGAGCTGCAGAGCTTTAGAACACTTGCCCCGGCAGGGCAGATGTGGGCCTGAGGCCCAGACTATGAGGTCATAGAAAGCTGAAGCTGAAAAGACAAACAGCATGAGAAGCTGAGATGCCTCAGTCTCAAAATATATGGCCATGATCTCAGGGGGTTGAAAGGGTGGAACCATGGCATCCTGTGTTTGTAAAGGTGGAAATGCCAGTCAGTTGGGCTTAGGGACCACCTAAAGCTGATGGGGCAGAGTTTCTGTCTAAGTGGGCCTGAAGGCAGAGTTATAGTACAGAACTGGGGTTCTCCACTGGAAACCAGAGAGTGTGGCCAATACCTAGACTCTGGATGATAGGGCCATTGTGTAAAATGTCTCAGAAAATGTAAAAGTATTTTTAAAGCTTTGAGGGCTAATGTAATGTGTTCTGCTGACTTGCCTGTTGCCTGTTAATACCTTCTTTCCATGAAATTTCTCCCATTTGTAATAGAATGTCTAACTTGTGCCTGTTTTGTCACTGTAGCTTTGGAAACAGCTTGTATTCTAGGTTTCATAGATATAAAGGAATTTTTGAATTTGACTTGGAACTGATTTAAGACTTCTACCACATGGGATGATTGTGTTACATGGTTCAAAGATGTGATTTTTGGGGGTGCCAAAGGGTGGAGTGTCATGGATTGAATTGTGTCCTCCCAAAAATATATGTAGCCACAAGAATAAAAAGAGGTGCATCATGAGATCTCCACTAAAAGACCTCAATTGATGGTCCAGCGGTTTTGGGGTTCCTCTGAGAGCAAAATTATAACAAAGGTCCACTCTTTGGACAGGAATGGAATGGACTTGGCAATGCAGAGTAACCATATGTTGGAAGCACTTTATGGTTCTATACATCTATAGGATATCATCTTGCTGACCTCTGGCTGGAGGAAGGGGAGTGGACGGAGAGGAGGGGAAAGGAGACTGTTGGGAGGATGAGACATGTATGGAGCAGAGAGGAATAGTGTGCAGTCACCGGACAGGGAGAGCAGTGGAAGCTGCATATAGGGGGGCATGTAAATTTACATGTGAATGTACAGTTTTACTCAGTTATGTTAAATAAAAAAAAATATGTGTAGCCATGTGGCTGGGCCATGATTCCCAATATTTTGTGATTGTCCTCCATTTTGTGATTTTTCAGTGCTGTATGTTAAAGGATTAGAGTGGGACTGTAAATTCCTTCATAGGATCTCCTCCCTGCTCCACTGTAAAGGGAGTTTCCCTGGAGTATGGCTTGCCCCACCCTTAATTCTTTCACCCAACAAGAGACAAAGGGAAAGAGAAGCAAGTAGAGAATTGCGAATCTCACGCCATCTAGCGAGCAGCACTGGAAGAACAGCACATCCTTCAGACCTGAGGTTCCTGGGCCAAGATGCTCCCTGAACAAAGACTGATGTAATACTAGATTTTCCTCCAGACAAGGAGGAAAGTCTTCCCCTGGAGCAGACAGTCTGAATTTGGACTTGTAACCTACCAGACTGCGTAAGAAGAAACTTCCCTTTGTTAAAGCCATCCACTCTGTGTTATTTCTGTTAGAGCAGCACTAGCTGACTAAAACAAACACTGAACACATTTGATATATCAATAAATGCAAACAGACTTAACTTACTATTTAAAACATTTTTGGGTGAAACAGTAACTATTAACTCCATGCTATACATGATATGCACCTAAAAAGCATGATCCAGAAAGATTGAAAATAAGAGAATGGACAATGTAAGCAAGGCAAATATAAACAAAAAAGAGACTTAATATGAAAAATGATGAAATTCAGTCCAATAAATATTACACAAGACCCAAACAGGCAATTTATAATGTTTATGTGTACAAGTCACAGTGAAGGTATAACAGTGGCGAATATCTAAGCACTAATAATATTTATAAAGTACGACAAGGGGGAAAGATATAAATATACTACAGGTGTTGCTGTTGTTAGGTGCTGCTAAGTCAATTTTAGACTCACAGCAACCCTATGTGACAGAACTTAACTGCCCCATGGGGTTTCCTATGCTGTAATCTGTACTGGAACAGATGGCCAGATATTTTTCCCACAGAGCTGATGAGTAGGTTTAACATTTTGGTTAGCAGTTGGAAGCTTAACACCTCCACTACCAGAGCTCCTTATACTACTAGTAAAAAACTCATTACCATTGAGTCAATTCCAGCTCATAGCAACTCTACAGAACAGACTAGAATTGTTGTATAGCATTTCCAGGAAATGTCTGGTGGATGTGAACCCCCAGCCTTTTGTCAGCAGCTGTAGCTCTTAACCACTATGCCATCAAAGTTTCCGTCCTACTAGCAGAAGGTTTTAATTCACTTCTTTCAGTCCGTAACAGATCATATGGAGGGTGCAGGGCTGAGAGGAAAAGTAAAAATGTGGATCTCTGTATAAACTCCGTAACTTGAAAAGAGACAATATGTCTTTCTTTAAAAGTTGATACAAAACATTAATAAAAACTTACCATTTACTAGGCCACAAAGAAAACCTCAGTAAGTTCCAAAAGGCAGAATTAATGTAAATGGCATTCTTTAATCGTAATACCAGTAAACTAGTAATCAACAGCTGAAGCAGACGTTACAATGGCACTTGGCTTGGTTTGGCTTGCATTTCAAAATTTTAAAACTCGCTTAAACAACTCTTCAGTTATAGAGTAACTAGAAGACACAGCTACAAAACTTTAAAGAAATACCAATTCATTTCAAAATGCTGAGAACTGAATGAAATTTCCTCAACCTGAGAAAGGGTGTTTATGAAGAACCTAGAGCTAACATTACGCTTAACGGTTGAAAGACTGAATGCCTTCTACCTTAGAATAGGCACAAGACAAAGATACCCACTCTTACGAACTTTATTTGATATTATACTGGAGGTCCTGGACAGTGTAACAAGGCAAGAGATGAAATTAAAGGTACAGATTTTGGAAAGGAAGAAGTAAAATTGTTTTTATTTAACGTCAGCATAATCGTGTATACTGAAAATCCTAAGGAAATATACAAAAAACTACTAGGAAAAAAAATAAACTTATCAAAGTCACAGAACAAAAAGTCACTATGCAATAACTAACAGTATTTCTGTACATTAAACCAAAACCAAACCTGTTGCCATCTTGTTGATTCCAACTCATAGTGACTATATATAGAACAGAGTAGAATTCCTCCATCAAGTTTCCAAGGAGCACTTGGTAGATTCAAACTGTTGACATTTTTGGTAGCAGCCATAGCACTTAACCAGGGTTTCCTTCTCTACATTAAAAACAAAAAATTGTAAAAAAAAAAAAAAAATTACACTTACAATAGCACAATAAACTCTAAAAATAAATTTAATGAAAGCTGTGGAAGGTCTGTGCACTGAAAATTATGAAACACTGTTGAGAGAAATTAAAGAAAATCTAAATAGAGAGATTATGCCGTGTTCATGGATTGGAAGACTCCGTGTTATTAAATAGCAGATCGATTACCAAATAAGCAAGGTATGCAGAGATATGGGAAAACCAAGAAGACAAAGCACCTTTGAGCTGGTTTCCAGGTTCCCTGTTCCCCAGATTCCTCATTATGATACTCAGGCACGAATGGTTAAGGGAAGGAGTAGTTGCTATATGTGACCCAGAAAGAGAGCTCCTATTTAGGAAGTTGTCTGATAGGAGCTGTAACCTTGGTTTAAGGACACAAGTAGCCCGTTACAATCCCATGTGAAATGAATGTGGAATAAATACACTACCTTATTCTTCTCCCTACAAAAGACCAAAATGGATGTCAGAAAAGATCTGAAATTTGTTCTTAAATGTAGAGTAGTTAAAGCAAATGGAAGAAATGGATGAAGTAAAAGAGCTGAACAGATGATTTTAACGTGTGGTTTGGGAAGACAAAAATATTATAATGACGTGTGCAAAGACCGGAAGCTATAAAGCCAAAAGGGAAGAAATACCCAGCACTTCTCAAGTTGAAGAAATAGAAGGAAAAAAATCAAGCCTAGAGTAATGTTAGCAAAAGATTCTAGGGGCAAAATATTGAACAATGCAGGAACCATCAAGAGAAGATGAAAGCATACAGAGAATCACCATACCAAAAAGAATTGGTTGGTTCTCAATCATTTCAGGAGGTAGCATATGTTCAAAAACTGACAATACTAAAGGAAGAAATCCAAGCTGCACTAAAGACACTGGCAAAAAAAATAAGCCTCCAGGAACTGATGAGATACCACTTGAGATGTTTCAACAAGTAGATGCAATGCTGGAATTGCTCACTCACCCACGGCAAGACATTTGGAAATCAACAATCTGGCCCATCAAGTGGAAAGGATCCACATTTATGCTTATTCCAGACAAAGGCTTTACTACATCCAGGTCATTCAGATCTATTCTACTCTGAGAAGGCAGCTTTTCCCCAGGCATTTTTTGAGTGCCTTCCAACTTGGGGGGGTTGTCTTCTAGTACTATCTCTAACAAATGTTCTGCTGCTATTCATAAGGTTTTCACTAGATGATTCTTTTAGAAGTAGACCGCTTGGTCCCTCTTTCTAGCCTGTCTTTGTCTGGAAGCTCAGCTGAAACCTGTCTACCATGGGTGACCCTGCTGGTATCTGAATGCTGGTGGCATAGCTTCCAGCGTCACAGCAACATTCAAGCCCCCATGGTATGACAAACTGAGAGACAAATGGTGACTACACACATACAGACTTCACCAAATGGAAAACACATGAATCAGATTGACTACATCTATGGAAAGAGATGATGAAAAATCTCAGAATCAGCAGTCAGAACAAGACCAGGAGCTGACTGTGGCACAGACCATCAATTGTTCATAAGCAAGGCCAAGCTTAAATTCAAGAAAACTAGAACAAGTCCAAGAGAGCCAATCTTGCATACATCCCATCTGAGTTTAGAGACCATGTCAAGAAAAGATTTGATGTACTGAACACAAATGAGTGAAGAACATACAAGTTGTGGAATGACATCAAAGACTTAATCCATGAAGAAAGCTAGAGGTCATTAAAAAGACAGGAAAGAAAGAAAAGACTAAATTGGATAAAGAACAGATTTTGAAACTTGCTCTTGAATGTTGAATAGCTAAAACAAAAGGAAGAAATGGTGAAGTAGAACTGAACAGAAGATTTCAAAGGGCAGCTCAAGAAGACAAAGTATTATATTGACGTGTGCATAGAGCTGGAAATAGAAAACTAAAAGGTGAGAACACACTGTGCATTTCTCAAGCTGAAAGAACTGAAGAAAAAAATTCAAGCCCCGAGTTGCAATAGTGAAAGATTTTACAGGCAAAACATGAAACAACCTGGGAAGCATCAAAAGAAGATGGAAGGAATACACAGCCATTATACCAGAAAGAACTGATCAACATTCAACCATTTCAAGGGTAGCATATGATCAGGAATTGATGGTACTGAAGGAAGAAGTTGAAGCTGCATTGAAGACATCAGCAAAAAACAAGGCTCCAGGAATTGATGGAATATCAACTGAGATGCTTCAACAAATGGATGAAGTGCTGGAAGTGCTCGCTCATGTATGCAAAGAAATTGGGAGGACAGCTACCTAGCCAACCAACTGGAAGAGATGCATATTTACTCCTAGTCCCCCCAAAAGGTAATCCAATCAAATGTGGAAATTATCAAATAGTACCATTAGTATCACCAAACCCAGTGCCATGGAGTTGATTCCCACTCAGAGTAGAACTGCCCTATAGACTTTCCAAGGAGTGCCTGGTGGATATGAACTGCTGACCTTTTGGTTACAGCCATAGCACTTAACCACTATGCCACAATATCATAGCCAAAGCCAAGTGCCGTTGAGTCAGATTCGACTCATGGCATATCATATGCAAGTAAAATTTTGCTAAAGATCATTCAAAAGCAACTGAAACAGTATATTGAGAGAGAACTGCCAGAAATTCAAGCCAGATTCAGAAGAGAACATGGAACCAGGATATCATTGCTGATGTCAGATGAATCTTGGTTGAAGTCAGGGAATACCAGAAAGATATCTACCTGTGTTTCATTGATTACACAAAGGCATTTGACTGTATGGATCATAAAAAATTATGGCGAACATTGCAGAGAACGGGAATATCAGAACACTTAATTGTCCTCACAAGGAATCTGTATATGGATCAAGAGGTGTTTGTGTGAACAGGACAAGGCAACAATGCGTGTTTTAAAGTCAGGAAAAGTGTGTGTCAGGGTTGTATCCTTTCACCATACCTTTTCAATTTCTATGTTGAGCAAATAATCTGAGAAACTGGACTCTATGAAGAAGAAAGAGGCAACAGTATTGGTGTAAGACTCATTACCAACGTGTGTTATGCAGATGCTACAATCCCGCTTGTTGAAAATGAAGAGGATTTGAGACAATCACTGAAGAGGATTAGAAACCACTACCTTTAGTATGGATTACACCACAACATCAACCCAGTGGAGCCAATTTATAGTGATCCCCCTATAGGACAGAGAAGAACTCCTCCACAGAACTTCCAAGGAGTGCCTGGAGGATTTGAATCGCCAACTTTTTGGTTAGCAGACATATAACTTAACCAATATGCCATCAGGGTTTCCAACATCAAGAAAACAAAAATCCTCACAACTGGACCAATAACCAACATCATGATAAATGGAGATAGGATCGAAGTTGTCAAGGATTTGATTTCATTTGGTTCCACAATCAACACCCCTAGAAGCAGCAGTCAAGAAATCAAAAGACAAATTGCACTGGGAAAATATGCTGCAAAGGACCTCTTCAAAGTATTGAAAAATAAAGATGTCACTTGGAAGACTAAAAAGCACCTGACCCTAGCCATGATATTTTCAGTTGTATCATATGTACGTAAAAGCTGGACAATGAATAAAGAAGACAGAAGAAGAACTGATGCCTTTGAATTCTCGTGCTGAAGAATATTGAATGCATGATGGACTTCCAAGAGAACAAACATCTGTTTTGGAAGAAGGACCACCAGACTGTTCCTTGGAAGCAAGGATGGCAAGTGTGAATCTCACGTAATTTGGACATGTTGTCAGCAGGGATAAGGCCCTGGAGAAGGACATCATGCTTGGTAGAGTAGAGGGTCAGCGAAAAAGAAGATCCTCAACAAGGTGAATTGACACAGTGGTGGCAGCAAGGAGTTTAAAATAAAAATGATAACGGGCATGGTGTTGGACGGGGCAGTGTTTTGTCTGGTTGTACATAGGGTAACTATGAGTCAGAACCAACTCAATGGCAGCTAACAACAACAAAAAGAGGGGCAAGTAAAAACATGTATTTGCTGTTGCTTGTATGTAAACAAAGCTACCCTGAAAGAAGGAACCCTGGTGGGAGGGTGGTTAAGAACTACGACTGCTAACAACTAAGTTGGCATTTGGAATCTACCAGTCACTTTTTGGAAACCCTATGGGGCAGTTCCACTCTGTCCTTTAGGGTCTGTATGAGGAAAGCAGTCAAAAAATTAGAAGCAAGGAGAGAGTTGGTAACAGCTGAGTTGTTAAGAGGTGGGAGCAAGAAGGAGGTTTGTCATCCTGTACTCTTTCATAACCTTGATGTTTCAAAACTGTAACTGTATCGTCATATTCAAAATTTTTAAAAAATACATTAATTGTAAAAACAAATCTGTACTAGGGTAGCCATGAGTCGGATCTGACTCGATGGCACTTAGCACTTGGCATTGGCAATGAAGAAGTAAAAATCTCCCTCTTTGCGGATGATATGATTGTTTATACAGAGAATCCAAGGAACTCATAGAGGAGTTCAGCAAAGTATCGGGATACAAGATAAACATAAATAAATCAGTAGGATTCCTTTACACCAACAATGAGATTATTAAAGAAGAAATCACCAAATCAATTCCATTTACTATAGCCCCCAAGAAGATAAAATACCTTAGGAATAAATCTAACTGGAGAAATAAGAGATCTTTACAAAGAAAATCACAAGACCTTGCTACAAGAAACTAAGAAAGACTTACATAAATGGAGTAATCTACTCTGCTCATGGATGAGAAGACTCAACATCGTGAAAATGTCTGTTTCGCCCAAAGCAATCTACTTATATAATGCAATACCTACACAAATTCCAGTGACATCTTTGAATGAGATGGAGAAACAAATCATCATGTTTGTTTGGAAAGGGGAGAAACCTCAGATAAGCAAAGCATTACTGAAGAAGAAGAACACACGGGGAGGCCTCTCACTACCTGACTTTAGAACCTACTATACTGCCAAAGTAGTCAAAATAGTCTGGTACTGGCACAAAAACCGACATACAGACCAATGGATCAGAGTAGAGACCCCAGAGATGCCACAGTCCTCCTATGAACAGCTGATATTTCACAAAGCCCCTAAGATTTTAAACTGGGGTGAGAACAGTCTCTTTAACAAACGATGCTGGCAAAATTGGATATCCACCTGCGAAACATTAAAACAAGACCCATATCTCACACTTATAGAAAAATCAACTCAAACTGGATGAAAGACCTAAACATAAAATCTAAAACAATAAAGGTCATTCAAGATAAAATAGGATCAACAATGGAAGTTTTAATACGCAATGCAAATAGACTTCAAAATCTGACAAACAAAGCACATTCAACAGAAGAGAAAATAGATAAATGGGAATTACTAAGAATCAAACACTTTTGCTCATCCAAAGTCTTCATCAAAAAAATTAAAAGACCACCTACAGAATGGGAAAAAATATTTGGCAACTCTATGTCAGACCAACGTCTGATCTCCATAATCCATAAGATATTACAAAATATCAACAAGAAAAGGATAAATAATCCAATCAAGCTATGGGGGAAGGAGATGGACAGACACTTCTTTAAAGAGGATATCCAGGCAGCTGAATGACACATGAAGAATTGCTCACGATTATTACCTATTAAAGAAATTCAAACCAAAACTACAGTGAGATATCATCTCACCCCAACAAGGTTGGCCAAACAACACCAAAAAACACCAAACAACAAATGCTGGAGAGGCTGTGGAGAAATTGGAACTCTTCCTACACTGCTGGTGGGATTGCAAAATGGTACAACTTCTTTGGAAAACAGTCTGGCACTACCTTAAAAAGCTGGAGATAGGTCTATCACTTGATCCTGTAATTCCACTGCTCAGAATTTATCCTTCAGAAACAAACATTGTCTCACAAATAGACACATGTACATGAATGTTTGTTGCAGCACAGTCCACAATAGCAAAAGTTGGAATCAACCCCGATGCCCATCAACAGATGAATAGATAAGCAAACTATGGTACATATGCTCAATGGAACACTACACTATGATAAAAAACAATGACAATTTTAGAAAATATCTCATAACATGATCTCATTTGGAAGAGGTCATGCTGAATGAAATTAATCGGTGTCAAAAAGGCAAATTTTGTATGAGACCCCTGTTAAAAAGACTTAACACAAGAATTATCCATAGAAGAAAATAACTGTGTTGGCTACACGGGTGGGTGGGGGCTGAGAGTTTATCATAGTTGAGATAACTAATAGATGTTAGAAATTTTATTCTTTTATTGTAATTAACAAAAAAAAAAGAAAGAAAAAGGTTAGTTGGTTTTAGGAGTGTAAAGGAAGATTGAACAATGAGGTTTTCAAATGTTAGAGATTAAACACAATGACAATGAGATCTACAGCCTGTGCCTGTGAAGGAAATGAGGTTGATATGGTAGTTACTCTACAGAAATAAAGTATGATCCACCTATTCTCAAAAAAAAAAAAAAATTAGATTCCTTATTCATGCAAGCACACTTCATTGTGCTTTGTTTAAATTAATAAGACTTGGTGTTTTTAATTTTTGAAACTCTTGTGTCATATATATATTAGGTTTACAAAGATTTTGTGTCAATAAAGTATGATTTCATTCAAAAAAAATAAAAGAAAAATGCAGAATGATGAATATTAGCATGTCAACCTAAGAAACACTTAACTTAGAATGTGTTCTTTCTACCTTTTGTCACCCACACTGTGGGTGATCATCTTCTGTCTTCGCTGAGAGAGAACGAGGCATCTGAGAACTGAGGTCTTTCCTCCTTCCTCAAATTAGGTGAGTACCAAATTAAGAAATGAAAAGAAAGTACCATAAGTAGAAAAAGGAAGAGTGGGAATTGCCCAGTTCCTGCTATAAACATTGTAATCCAACTTCTCTTTTATTCTGGCAACTCAGCGACTAAGATCTCTGATTGAACACTGTAAAATGTCCATAGAAAGTCAGGACTTTCTGGGAAACAATAGACCTCTTTGTTCTATTCAGTTCTGTTTTCTATTAGACAAGAAATTTTTTCAAGCCAATATAATTTGTATAAGTTAAGGGTGTAGAAGCTCCACAGACACATCCAGATTTCCTGAAGGACCAAACCACTGAGCTGAGCGCTTTGGGATTCACAGCCTAGGGACACATCCAGCTCAAGTGGCCAAACATAGTTTATAAAGAAAATGTCCTGCCTTCTACTTTGTTACATAGCAGCTGGGATCTTAGAAGCCTGTGAACAGCCATGTAGGAAAATCCACTGGTCTCCCCCTTTCAGGAGAAAGGAAGAAGGAAAAAAAACTAAAGCTACAAGGGAAAGATCAGTCCAAAGTGAGGTACAGAGGTTGACAAGAGACCGATTGATAAAAAACAACCTGAACCTCAAGCTGACATTCTGACATTCTTCTGTCTTAGCACACATCAGTGAATGTATTGCTAACAAGTTCTTTATTCCTTGCTTGTTCCTCCTAAGTTGTTGCTTTCCCAAGGAACGAGGTGCAAAGTGTGTGCCATTTGAACCAGAGGTAGTTGTTACCTGACCTTCCAGTAGGGGCAGAAGTCAGCTGAGACTAATCTCAGGGATTTGAACCAAAATCCTGGACTCAAGGCCAATACTTAGCATGCTCAACAAGGCTAAAGCAAATCCACCTTGCGGAAGATATGAGTGTCCACCTCATGAATATGCATAATTTGATTACCATCTCTGTCTCTGTCTCTGCCTGTCTATATATGCTCTTATTTTAGTACCTGGAAACGATAGATCAAATCCACCAGGTGCTCCTTATATACGTATATAAGCTCCTGTTTTAGTACCCAGAAACCCTGCTGGCACAGTGTTTAAGTGCTACAGTGGTTAAGTGCTACATTTGCTAACCAAAACGTCGGCAAATGAAATTCACCAGACGCTCGCTGGAAATTGGCGCAGTTCTACTCTGAACTATAGGGTTGCTAAGAGTTGGCATCGACTCGATAGCACTGGGTTTGGTTTGGGGTTTGTATTTTAGTACCCTAGAGGAGTCAGTCTTTTAGATAGGCTCCAACCCCCACTGAATCCTTTTACTTGTTACAAGTAAAATAAACTTGCCAAAGTTATGACCAGTTCTGTCCTCTTCACGTATTGTTGCTTGGGGAAAGACAAGGACCTTTTGTGTATATTGGAAATTGTCATCAAAAGGCCTTAGGGACCGCATTTACAACAGCCTTCACCTGAATGAGTCCAGTACAACTAGACAAGCTGCCACCACCAACTGCTCTGAAAGGGGTCACAACAGAGGGTCCCAGACAGAGCTGGAGAAAAATGTAGATCAAAATTCTAACTCAAAAAGAAAGAGTAGATATGGTGGCCTGACAGAGGGTGGAGAAACCCTGAGAGTATGACCCCCAGACGCCCTTTCACCTCAGTAATGAAGTCACTCCTGAGGCCCACCCTTCAGACAAAGACTATGTAAGCCCAAAAGACAAAAGGAGACTAAAAGAGCACACCAGCCCAGGGTCAAGGACTAGGAGGCAGGAAGGGAAAAAGAAAGCTGGTAAAAGAGAATCCAAGGCTGAGGCAGAGAGTACTGACATCTTGCGGGGTTGTTAGCCATTGCCACAAAATAATACGTTTACTAACTGTTGAATGAAGACAAAAATATTGTCCTATACAGTGTGAACAACCATGAAGTCCCGGGCTGCTAACCAAAAGATGTGGCTGCCTGCCTCTCTAAAGATTCCAAGTCCAAGCCCAGTGCCACTGAGTCAATTCTGACTCGTAGAAACCCTACAGGGCAGAGTAAAAGCAATCCATAGAGTTTTCAAGGGGCACCTGGCAGATTTGAACTGCCAACCTTCTGGTTAGCAGCTGTAGCACTTAGCAACAATGCTACCAAGCTTTCCTCTGTAAAGTTTACAGCCTTGAAAACCCTGTGAGCAGTTCTGCTCTATGACATGGGTTGCCATGAGAGAGAATGGACTCTCGAGCACCTAACACAAACAGCACGTGAGTTTCCCTGTGTGGGGATGGGCAGAACTGGGCTCGGCTCAGCCTCATGGCTAACTAAGAGCAGAAGTTTGACCAAGTCTCCTTAGTGCTCAGTCTCATCCTCTGTCAAATGGACAAAACACACCTAAGTCTCAGGGTTGTTGTGAGGAGTCAGAAAGTAATTAACGTGATGCTCCTGTTATGGACTGACTTGTGCTCCCTCTCCCAAATACGTGCTGGAAGGCTGCCGGGAGCCAGCCTTGGCAGGGTCTGGGATTCATGAAGGGATGGGTGGTGTCAGCAAAAGTATGAGACTGAGGCGACCAGGAATCTGAAGACTAGCAGCCTTGGCAGTCTTTCAGGGTCTGCCTTTCTTTATTTTTTATATAATCAGTGACAAGTTTTCACTCTGCCCTTTGGCCACATAAGCTGTTGGTTAGTAAGGAATTGATACCTCGTGGTCTTTTTTCATGTTCATCATTAGGGCCTTTTAGGTAATGGCTCAAGACAAACACATTGTGATTATAATCAACAGTGAAAATAAAGCTATACCTTCAGCTCTATCCTCAAGGTCAAAGGTGCAGGAAGGAGGGATAGACTCTTCTTAAAAGTTAATCTGACTGTCTCTATTTGTTCCTTCTTTGCTCTTTTTTATCTCTTCCTGTGGGGACAGTAAGTGCCCACCATCCCCGAATCTAAGCCTCTATTAAGCTGTCTTAAGAAGGGTATTTCTTTAGTATTTGTCTATTTGCCATACCAAATATAATAAACTTGGAAGCCTATCTGTCTTCCTGATGTAGGGAGTAGAAAGACTATGTGGAAGGTCATCCCTGGGGAGCTTCGCAGGGTCTTTCTGCAATCTTGCATTTCACATGTGGAGGGGGAAGTACAGATGGGGGAAGCCAGCAGAGCCAGGCCGGCCTCAGTATTCCCGGGCTGGGAGTGCTGTGTCGGGGTTCATTAAGCCGAGGGAGTTGTAAAACCCTTCTTCTTTGATCCTTGTGCTGGGAGATAAAAGGGTATTTTTGAGGAAGGTTTGATTAGGTTACAAAATATTATCAAGGAGAGTATGGCCAGAAATATGCCATGGGTGAGATGCCTTCCCCTGCCATCACATAGGCTTGTAACTTTGTTCACAGAGGCTTTTGTGAGTGACAGGCCTCGGCAGAAGCCTAACCCTACACCTGTGGGTGCCTGCCATGGTCATGCAGTGGTTAGGAGTTAGGGCTGCAATATAACTTTAAGGGGACACAATTTAATCCATAATGCTGGGGAACCCAACCTGTGACATAATACCCATTAAAAAGAATAAGGATAGTGAATAATACATTTGAAACTCAATGCTGTAGGAATATGTATCAATGACATTGCTATAAAGCTTAGCTGTTGAAAAAAGTGTACTAAAAGTGTACACCACTAAAAGACCTGTATATGAATACTCACAGCAGTACTACTCATAATAGCCCCAAAATGGAAATAGCTCAAATGTCCAACAGCTGATCAATGGATAAACCAAACAAAGTCTATACATACAGTGAAATATTATTCAGCTATAAAATGGAATGAAATAGTGACATACAAGGACTGACAATTAAGCTTATGAACTCATCCTAGAAAAAATGCTACATACCTCATTGCTGAATATCACTATGGTCACCCTAGAAGTCTCCCGTCGGGAAGCTATGCACCGATGCCAGCACCTAGTCCACCTTTCAAAGCAATTTTGGAACGCTTTTCCTGGAACAGCCACCAGAGCTGTCATCATACTACCATTGATGTCCTAAATGTCATCCAAATGTCTTCCTTTCAATATTTCCTTTATCTTGGGGTAAAGAAAAAAGTCATTGGGGGCCAGATCAGCTGAGTAGCAAGGGGTTCCAATACAGTTATTAGTTTAGTAACTTAAAACACCCTCACGGGTAACTATACAATTAAGTTCACTGACTTGCCACCGTGCCACCGTGCACAATGACCATCCCAGAAACAGTTCCAAAACTGCTTTGAAGGGTGAACTAGTCACCGGTGTCGGGAGTACCTCAAAGGTGATCGTACTGGTATTCGGCACTCAGGTATGTAGCACCTAGAACAATTAAGGTCACAGACTTAATTGTCAAATTTGTCTACAACAATGTGATGAACTCTGAAAACATTAAGCTACAGGAAAGAAGCCACAAAAAACTACACATTAGATGATTCCATTTTTATTAAATGTCCAGAATAGGTAAATCTATAGAGACAGAAAGTAGATTTATGGTTCCCTAGGTCTGGGAGGTGGAAACCCTGGGGTCGTAGTGGTTAAGTGCTACATCTGCTAAACAAGAGGTTAGCGGTTCAAAACTGCCAGGTGCTCCAAAGAAACTCTGCAGGACAGTTACTCCAACCTGCTGGGTCGCTCTGAGTCTGAAGACCCGATGTCAGTAACCCAATGGCATTAAGGTTTTCTTTTCTTTCTTTCTTTTTTTTTTTTTTTTTTTTTGAGGCCTGGGAAGAATCTGAGGATTAGCGGGTATCACCTAATGGATTCAAGTTTTCTTTCGGGGGGTGACAAATATGCTCTAAAATTAATCATAGTGATGGTTGCAGAGTTCCTCTGTAACCACTGATTTATGCACAGTAAAATGAATTTTGTATCTGTGACTGGTATCTCAATAAAGTTATCTGAAAATTTTAATGCTTTAAAGAAAAAAGTTTCTCCCATACAATTTGTTTACCTCCTACATAATAAGACAAACTGCCCAAAGAAACTGATCTTCCAATGTAAGGCCCAGCCTGTGTTGCTCTAAAGGCATAGCTTGTAGACATTACAGCCCTCAAAACTTCTAGGGAATCCGACAATGAAGCTCCAGATGAAGTCAGTTGTCTTAAGTAAGCAACCCAGTTCTATCTCACCAAAATTGCATTCCACAGGTAGCACCTGAAGAGAAAAAAACAAACTGACTCATAGCGACCCTATAGGATAGAGTAGAACTGCCCATAGAGTTTCCAAGGAGCAGCTGATGGATTTGAACCACCAATCTTTTGGTTAGCAGCCATAGTTTTTAATACTACACCCCCAAGGTTTCTGTAGAGAAGAAAGTCTAGCTTTATTCACATCAGTGTGTAGGTGCTTTTCTATCCATTTACACTCTGAAACAGTCTGTCTATGCATGTCCCCTTTCCTGGAAAGAAAAGAGCATTGCATATCTATTAACAAGGCAGAAAATTCATCACACATTTTGAAGTAATCACACCCTTCTTAGCACTTGCTTCTTATATGCCTGTAGTCTTAAAATGAAGAATTTGTTCCTTAAAAGCTGTATATAAATTTAATTTCTAAACCTTTGATTGAATTTTCTGTTAACAATGAGGCATATTTTTAAAATCCTTGTAATTTCTTTGTAATACAAACAGACCCTTTTAATTTATCTTCTTAGTAAGACTAGGCATTTTTTAAGGGATTTTCTGTAACAGAATAATTCCTATTGTTAATCATTCAGTATGCAGCAAAAACCTAACCCATTACTGCTGTGTCAACTGCAAATTATGTGGACTTCATAGGACAGAGTGGAATTGCCCCCAGAGATTTCCAGGGAGCGACTGGTAGACTCAAATTGCCAACCTTTTGGTCGGTAGCTGAGCTCTTTAAGCTCTGCACCACCTGGGTTCCACATCAGGTCCTGAGAAAAAGGCTTTATAGTACGTAACTGTAGAAACAGCATTGGGGCAGTGTCTAAACTTTAACTTCACCAGGAGGAGCAGGAGTCAAGATCAACAGCCCAAGGCTGATTCCTTTGGGGCAGAGGTCAGACATGCCTCCTCCTCCCGACAATCTTGACCAATTCTGACACCAACTATCCCTCTCATGTCACTCTGTACTTCTCTGCTGGCATTGATCATTCACTGCAATGGCCACACAGAACTCACAGACGGTACTCATGACTATGGGGCTTATTAGGGAAATAATGGGTGACAATTCAGATCTGGGAATGCTCAGGATCCTCTTTCACCAGGACAGCCTCTTCTCAGACACCTTTCTCTGATTCCTCAAACTCCGCCGGGCTTGGGCAAGTGTCACAAAGCTCTTTCAGCTTTGCCAATACATACTCCAAGGCACCCTGTGCTATTGGCCTCCTGCCCAGAGGCACTCAGCTCTCTCACTCTCTGGGCTGGGAAGTCCACAGTGCTCTCTTCTGCTGGTCTTCTGGTTTGACTGCCTCTGCTGCTGCCATTTCTGCACCACGGCTTCTTGTCGTCTTACCATCTTTGTCTGGGTCTAGGAGGGTCTCAGCGTGGGGATTCCAGGTTTGAAGGATGTGTTCCACTCCTGGATATTCTTCCTCAGTGGTGGTGAGATCCTCTTTTGCTCTTGAATTGACCCTCTTTGCAGCCCAGTAGGGTAATAAAACTGACTGGTTCCCTGGGTGGGTCACAATTATCTTATCTGCATATTCCCAACCAATTATTGGAAGCCCTGGTAGTGTAGTGATTAAGTGCTAATATCTGCTAACCTTTTAGTTAGTTCAAATACCTGGCGCTCCTTGGAAACTCTATGGGGCTGTTCTACTCTGACCTATAAGGTCAGAAATCACTATGAGTCAAAACTGATTTGACAGCAGATGGTTTGGATTACCAATTATTGGAAACCCTGGTGGCACGCTACATCTGCAAACTAAAAACGCAGCAGTTCAAATCAGCCAGGTGCTCCTTGGAAACTCTGTGGAGCAGTGCTACCCCGTTCTGTGGAGTTGCTATGAGTTGGAATCTAACAGACAGCAGTGGGTTTGTTTGGTGGAATCAATCACTTGGGTGGGAGGTAAAACCCCATGGTGGAAAAGGCCACACAAAAGCAATCCATTGCACCACAATAACATACAAGTATCTAGCCTGACCTCTAAAATATGTATTCTATACTTAACACATGTTTATTATTTCATATATTTATATGTACCTACACTGTAATGTGACATAAAGTAGAATGTATATCATATATAACCTATATATGAAGTTGTTGCTGTTAGCTGTTGTGGAGTTGGCCCCCAACTCATGGAGGCCCCTTGCACAATGGAATGAAATGCTGCTTGATCCTGTGCCATCACCATAATCAGTTGTGACTTGGACTGTTGTGATCCACAGAGTTTTTACTGGCTGATCTTTAGAAGCAGATTGTCAGACATTTCTTCCTAGTTTGTCTTAGTCTAGAAGCTCTGCTTAAATCTGTTCAGCATTACAACAACACGTAAGACTACCCAACAGATGGGCAGTGGTTACACATGAGATGCATTGACTGAGAATCAAACCTGGGTTTCCCATGTGGACAGTGAGAGTGCTACCACTGAAAGACCACTGTCTTCACATACACAAAGTGAAAATATATATAGTATACATTAATATATAGAAAGCAGAACAAAGAAAGATTTTCCTTTGTTTTTTTCCTAGACATTTTACACTTGGACTTGTTGGCAGCTAACAAGTTTCCTTGTCCCTCTCCTCGCCTTCCGCTTCTCAACTTCAGTCACCTGTAGTCTCAGTTTCACCTTGTCAACGTTGTCAACATTTTCACTCTTACTGTCAGAGAGTCCAGCAGTTACTGAATCCAAAAAACCAAGAAGAGGATGCTACGAAGGAAGAAAAACTAAAGAACAAGTTAGAAGTCTTAACAATTTAAAAATAGCCACTGAAACAAACGAAATACAATAGAAAGATTAAAACAAAAAAAGCTAAGAAATTCTTTGAGTATAAAAAGATTAATATGAGAGAAATTATTTTCATAACTCTTAAAATAAGAATATTTAGGATTGAAAAGACAGTCCAAGAAAGATCTGAGACATATGATTTACTGACAGATGCCTGGTGGTACAGTAGTTAAGCGCTTGGCTGGTATTTGGAAAGTCAGGGGTCAAACATGCCAGCTATTCCATAGGGGAAAGATGTGGCAGTATGTTTCCGTAAAGATTTAGAGCCTTGGGATCCCCGTGGTGGAGTGCCATCCTGTCCTATGGGTCATCGTAAGTTGGAATCTATTTGATGGCAGTGAGTCTTTTTTTTAAGTGTTTGTTGTATCTATTGTATACAGTGCTTCCAGTCGCAGAAGTCCCTAGTTTCCATGTGGTTAAATGCCAGCCAATTGAAGGTCTTGTCGTCACTATCCCAATAATTTTAACTCTTCTTTCTTATGGGCCTTTCCCTTACATCTCCATCAGATTATAAGAATTTTAAATCCAGAAGGTAGATTTGGCATAGCAAGTAATCAACAGAATGCTTATTGATTGGCCCATATCATACTTCCTGAGGAATGTTTAAGTGTTTCAATTCTAGTAACAGATCTCAAAATAACTGAAGGAATACAGATTTGAGCAGACATGCTCTGCTAGGTAATGTCCCAGTCCACGCTCTTAAGGCACATCCCCCGTGGTGGGAGAGGCTCACATACAAACAAGTTACTTCTGGTACCGCAACAGAAGCATGAGCAAAGTATACAGAATCAATTAGTCCTCAGATTGATTCCAACTGAGAGATCTCGGAGGGCTTTGTGAATGAGGTGGCATTTGAACAGAGCCTTTAAAGGCGAACAGGATTTTGTTAGAGTGAAGGGAACACAGGTGTTCCAGGCCAAAGGAATGTGACCAATTCCAGGTGAGGAAAGCCAGACAACCGTTCCCCAAATTTTACTATTCTCTCCCTTCCATGGAGTCGAGTTGTCTGCTGCCTATCCAGAGGATTATTTCCAGAGAATTATTTTCCAGCTCTTTTCTGCATCTAGATGTGGCCATGTCACCAGCTGTCACTCCGTGAAAGTGACTTGTGTCATTCAGCGCAAACCAGAAACCAAGCCCACTGCTGTCAAGTCGATTCTGACTCATAGTCACCGAATAGGACAGAGCAGAACTGCCTCATAGAGCTTACAAGGAACAGCTGGTGGATTCAAACTGCCGGCCTTTTGGCTAGCAGCTGTAGCAGCTAGCCACTATGCCACCAAGGGTCTCTGTTCAACACCAGGCAGTTGTGTAATGTGGGTAATCAATCTTATCTAAGAGAGATCAGTGATCCCAGTGAGTTCTGTATGGAGCAAGTTAAATGTCTTGCAGACCCCTGACGGTACCTAGGTGGTGCTTTTTGCTTCCTCTCAGACCTGCCAGTGTTCTAATGCGCTGAAGGACTTTCGTGCTTGACTTTGCAGGGCCAGGGGGAGGTTGAAAGAGTCAAAGAAGGCTTGCTCGTTTCCAGCTTCTCTGGCTGGGTAAGTCAAGTTAGCCCTGCTGGGTGGGCCTGAAGTGTCTTTGATTCGGAATGACATGAGGGTCTATCTTATTCTCCAATTCAACCACTACCAGGGAACCCTGAATAAAATTAATATTCCATCTCCATTTGGTTCCTTGTGGTTAATTTCACCATCACAGAACTCACAGCAATTACTCACTGAGCCCCTCCATCACTGATACTGCCTAGTCTCAACTAGGTAAAATGCATCTAAAGACTTCCACACTAGCTAACCCCCAACCGAACTCTACATTTGGACATATCCACATACTGTTGTTGTTATCTGCCCTTTACTCAGACCCTGACTCATGGTGACTCTGTGAACAGTGGAAAGAACTGCTACCTGACCCTGTGCTGTGCCTATGACCAGCTGCAGATGGGACAGCTGTGATCTATAGGACTTCCGTTGGCTGGCTTTGGGAAGGAGATCATCAGACCTTTCTCCCCAGTCGGTCTTTGCCGAGAAGCTTCATGGCAACATGGAAGCCTCCGCTGACAGACTGGTGGGGGCTGCATGTGAGCTGCACCGGCCAGGAGTGAAAGCTGGGTCTCCTGCACGGAAGGCAAGAATTCGACAGTGGAACCACCAGTGTAGAACCAGCAGTGTAGGCCAGTCTAAAGGAGGATCAGGACACACTGACGTACTCACTGGAATTAGGATAGAGCTAAAGCGTAAGTCAGAAGAAGAATTGATGGCTTTGAATTGTGTTGGAGAAGAATGTTGTATGTACCATGGACCTCCAAAAGAACCAACAGATCTGTTCTGGAAGAAGTACAACCAAAGTGCTCCTTGAAAGAAAAGATGGCAAAACTGCATCCTACATACTTCGGACATGTTGTCAGGAAAGATCAGTCCCTGGAGAAGGACATCATGCTTGGTAGGGTAGAGGGTCAGCAAAAAAGAGGAAGACCCTTTGCAAGATGGATCGATACAGTGGCCGCAACAATGGGCTTAAGCGTAAAAACAATTGTGGACATGGCGCAAGACCGGGCAGTGTTTCGTCCTGTTGCTCATATGAGTCAGAACCAACTCAACAGCACCTAAGAACAACAACAAAGCCTAAGTCAGGGATCTGGAAAGGCAAAAGAAGCATAAATGGAGACACACAGGCTGTATTCCTATCATCACCATGCAGTCTGCTGGCTTCATACCACTCAATGGGGAAGCAGAGCTGGGACTCTTAAGAGTACCTGATAAAGTGTTGGCAGAAATAAAAGCATTTATCACCTTTACCACACATTCCCGTTAAAAACACCCATGTTAGGGTAGAGGAAGCACTTGGAAATGGCCAAGGCCCAAAAATTTAAGGTCAGAGGGGAAAAAGTGATTTTTAAAAACCAGCTTCATAACTTCCTCCAAGGCCCTGGTGCTCTGCTGACACACCTTGCCTTTTAGTTGCCTTTAGACAATCAACGGCTGTGCCCTACTAGCACAGGGGAAACGAATTAATTACATACTAAACAAATCTGTTGTTGTTTTACAAGGTCTACGTCACTGGAGAACACCGGCCGACGGTCACGATGGAATCATCTCCCAGAGCTTTGTGGACAATGCCATTGGTGGATACGGGAAATAACTGGACAGCCCCAAGGAGATCAAAGCCCATATACGTGGCAGGCCTCCCTTCTGGAAGATAAAGGAATTAAGACCTTTTCAACAAAGGACTGAATTGGATGACAAGATAAATGTCAAAGCTGATTTTATTTGTAAGTTCATTTTAAGCTAACCCTACCCAGATGACAGTCTTGGAAGCAATACAGCCAGATGCTTCCTAGAAGCAAGGATAGCAAGACTGTGTTTCACATACTTTGGTTGTCAGGAGGGATCAATCCCTGAAAAAGGGACTCTCTTGGTAAAGGGACTCTGCTTGGTAAAGCAGAGAGTCAGCAAAAAAGAGAAAGGCACTCAATGAAACTGATACAGTGGTTGCAACAACAGGCTGAAGTTTAAGGATTGTGAGGATGGTGCAGGACCTGACAGGGTTTCACTGTGTTGTACTTAGAATTGCTGACTCAGAACCAACTTGATGGCCCCGAATAACAACAACACCCAGATAGCATTTAACCATTAGCACATACGATAAGGCAATTCTAAAATATAAAGAAGCCACTTCTAAATCAACAGCGACTACTCCATTCCGAAATCAAATCTCCATTAAGATGTATACACAACACTGCAAACAAATCCACACAGTTGCACACTATTCTCAGGCTGCACCAAATGTGTACATTGACATAAAGCACCCAGGGATCCATGAAGACACTTATACACGCAGGATCTACAACCTTGGTTAGGGTTGTTAGTTGTCACCAACTAAAAAAACCAACCCCACTCCTATCGAGTGGTTCTGACTTGTGATGACCTTATATGTCACACAACAAAGTGTTGCCCAGTCCTGTGCCAGCTTCACGATTGTTGGTATTTCTGAGTCCACTGTCTTGGCTACTGTGTCAATCCGTCTCACGGAGGGTTTTCCTTGTTGCTGACCCTCCCGAATATGGAGCCCTTTTCTAGCGACTGGTCCTTCCTGATGACGCGAACAAAGTAAGTGAGGCGAAGTTTGCCTTCTTTCCGTGCAAGGAGCATCCTGGGTACATTTCTTCTGAGAGACGAAATGGTTGGCTATTGGCCATCATAATAAAGACACTTTATTATAAGGATTTGTAAGGAGCTATACTTGTAAGCATTTTATGCAGATGAGAAAAACGAAAGGAGATCTCAGACTCTTAGCATTTAGCTCCAGTCTAAGGAACACGTGAAAACCCTGGTGGCGTAGTGGTTACATGCTATGTTTGCTAACCAAAAGTCTAGCAGTTCAAATCCACCAGGTGCTCCTTAGAAACACTATAGGGCAGTTCTACTCTGTTCTATAGGGTCACTATAAATCAGAACTGACTCAATGGGAGGAGGTTTGGTTTTTTTAGTTAAGGAACACATTGGCCAGTACAGCCCAACAGTTTAGTTACAGGAGATAATCCCTGAGCAGGGAACCTGGACACACTTTACAAAGGAGTATCAGTTTCTCTGCTGAAGACACAGTATGCTACAAGATACAGTGCTTTCATAAATTATTGCCTTGCCTTTCTAAAAATATATATGATTGGTATCATCTAAAGAATGGTTTAGTGCTCTTGGAAGCAGCACTGGCCTCTGGACTACGTGGAACAGAAAGGGGACTTGCAGCTGTTCGTGATGAACTTCCACAGGTCAAGGAACTAGAAATCTGCAATCAAGTATTATTTGAAAACTAAGGCTTTGATTCCCCCTGGATATGCCAACCTAGTCAGGCAGACCATGCCTATACTCATACATTTACACTAAAGCTAAGTAGCTTTTCACCAGCCACCATTTATCAGCTTGTTGTACTGTCATGGCTTGTATGTTATTATGATGTTGGAAACTATGCCAGAGATATTTCAAATTCCAGCAGGGTCACCCATGGTGGACAGGTTCAGTGGAGCTTTCAGACTGACACAAACTAGGAAGAAAAGCCTGTTGACTGATTTCCAAAAATGAGTCAATGAAAACCCTGTGGATTACAACAGAATACTGTCAGATACAATGCTGGCAGAGGAGGCCCTGAGGCTGGAAGGCACTCAAAATATACAGTGGCTGTAAAGTGGGCTCAGTCATACAAAGGATTGTGAAGATGACATAGGACCTGGTAACATTTCATTCTATTGCACGTAAGGATGTGATGAGTCAGAGCTGACTCAGCAGCAGCTAACAACAAAACGGACAATTAAATGGTATCAGTGCAGGCATCATGGGCTTTTCACCTGATGCTTTACTCATACTATTTTAGTGAAGGAAACCAATTATTTCCTTTCAAAGGGTAGGAGAAAACATGCAATTCTCCTCAAGCAGCATCCCACTGAATTTATTGAAAAGACAGCATAGACATCGAGATAGGGAACTATGCTAACCATCAAAGCCACCTTGATATTCCCTGCACCAAGCCAGGATGTGCATCAGAACACTGATCAGAAGGCTGACGGCAGCTGTAGGTGGGCAGTCCAGGAGAAAAATAACAGCAATCATCCTAGAATCTATCACATTAAAAACAAAAAGCCAGTTGCCGTCAAGTCAAATCCAACTTATGGTGACCCCAACTGTTTCAGAGTAGAACTGCACCCCATAGGGTTTTGAAATGGCTCTGATCTTTCAAGAGCAGGCATCACGTGCCTCTGGGTAGATTCGAACCTCCTGGTGAGCAGTCAGGTGCATTAACCATTCACACCACACAGAAAATCCTTGGGTTTTACATAACATTGTAAAAGGAGATATTTCCTTCTGATGCATTTTCTAAAATAGTCTATGTACAAACTTCAAAAATCTGTATGTCACCAAAAACCTACATACCCTGATAAGTTGGCATTAGCCCAGCTGATGTTTGCCTATCTGTAGTCATGAGAACAGAGAGGCTTGCTACTCTATGCCTAAATATTTTGAAGACATCCATCAAGTTAACAAATAATTAAAAAAATGTTTTATCCTGTTACCTTACTAAATGTAATTTCACAGTAGAACTGAAAAATAAGTGAAGAGCTACAATAACTCTTTGTTTTTATAATCAAGATATTTTGATAATTTGACAGTAATAATCTAAAAGATTAAAAATAAAATGCAATTGTATTCAGAATGTGCAGCATTTAAATACGTCACTAAAACGTAAATTAAATATAAAACATGGGAATGCTGCATTATTTTTTATGTTTTTAGAAGATAGTTTCATTATATTAAAATTATCCCCTAAACTTTAAAGGCAATTAACTCAAATTTTTAAATCCAGAATTAGTTAAATGAAGCTGATAATTGTATTCTTTTAAAAATTTTTATTAAATATTAAATATATCATAAATATTTTGTGATATGCAATAAAAGATGTGAATATAGATGTTGTTGGGTGTTGTTGAGTCAGTCCTTGCATCTTGAGAAAGTGTGGCACTTCCCATAGGGTTTTCTAGACTGTAGTCTTCACAGCAGTAGATCCCCAGGGCTTCTCTCCCAGAGATCTGCTGGGTGGATTCAAACCTTTCAGTTAGCAGCCAAGTGCTTAACTATTGCACCACCAGGGATTGTAAACCATACACAACACGTATAACAATAAAACAACTCAAAGTCTAGTACTGAGTGCCTATCCAGTTACTAATGTCAAGAGTTGATATTCAGTCACAGATTGCACACTTACATAAACTGATACTGAAGACTACTCCTATACTATCAGGTCAGTGACCTAGACGCTGACTATAAAGTGGGGATTCCGTTGTGCGCATCTTGTGGCAGTAAGATTCTTAAAATTAAAAGATACCTGCAAGGTAGCCAGGGGAGCAGGTAAGGGAGAGGCGAGGAGCTGAGCAAGGCCGAGATCTAAGGGCCAATCTAGCCATGGCCACATCTGTGGGGACCTTGAGCTTACATCTGCCATATAACTTCCCAGTTACCTCCAAGTGCCGGTATCTGGAATCAGTGGGTCAGCCCCAGCCCCAGCACTCCCAGCAGCTGGAGGCAGAGGTACTGGCTGGTTTGGGGAACCTGGGTGGGGCACCTTCCTGTCTACTGAGTTTCCGTGGCCACCAGTGCACAATGTGCTACGTTGTGAACAAGCAGAACCAGGTTAGGGCCGAATGAGAAGCAAGAAATGGACCAGGCAGTCCTAGGTAACGGGGTTTTGTTATGCAAGGACTGACTGCATGTTTGTTGGAATGAGGATGGCTTTGATGATTAATATGCCTTTACCAAAACACTTTCATCACTCAAATCCTCTCCAGACTTTGGAGCAAGGTCCATCTCCAAATCAGGGGTGGCGCAACCCCCAAACCTTCATGTGATTGTTGCTGCTGTTGTTAGCTTCCATTGAGTCACTCCAGCTTATGGTGATCCCACATACAGCAAAAAGAAACGTTGCCTGATCCTGTGCCATCTTCATAATGATGGATAGACTCAAGTCCACTGTTGGGGCCACTGTACATTCTGAATGTCTTCCAACCTAGCACTTTATTGGCCAATATTCTGTTGTGACCCATGGGTTTTCATGGGCTGATTTTGGGAATTAGCTCTCTCAACATTGCTTTCTATTTTGTCTTAGTCTGGAAGCTTTTCTTAGTTATCCAGGGCTGCTATAACAAGTGGATGGCTTTAACAAACAGAAATTTCTCAAAGTTTAGCAGGCTGAAAGTCTGAATTCAATGTGCTGAATTGCAGAAGGCTTTCTCTGTTGGCTCTGGAGGAAGATCTTTGTCTCTTACGAGCTTCTGCCCATGGGCATTCTTAATGTGGCTTGGCATCTCTCTTCTCACATCTCTGCTTTCTTGCTTGTCCTAATCTGTTTTATATCTCAAAAGAGATATACTCAATACAAGCACTTTGGAAATTGACTTGGTGTTTCTTAAAAACCTAGCAATAGAAATACAATATGATCTAGCAATCTTACTTCTTGGAATATATTCTAGAGAAATAAGAGCTGCCACACAAATAGATACATGCACATCCATGTTCATTGCACCACTGTTCACAATAGCAAAAAGATGGAATCAACCCAGGTGCCCATCAATGGAAGAATGGATAAACTGTGATATATTCACACAATGGTATATTCTGCAATGATAAAGAATAAAAATGAACTTGGGAAACATCTCATAACATGGAAGCATCTGGAAGGCATTATGCTGAAAGAAATGAGCCAGTTGAAAAAGGCCAAATTTTGTATGAGACCACTTTAAAGGACTCAAGAACTGGTTTAAACACAGAAGAAAATATTCTTTTATGATTACAGGGTATTCACTAGTAAGATACTCGAGAAGAATTATTTTAGGCGAAGGGAAAGACAACACACAGCAGAGAAGTCGGCACAAATGGACTAAACCAAAAGCTTAGACGTATTCTAAATAAAACCAAAGACTTCTAGGGATACAGCCAGCAGCAGTAGAGTTGAAACCATGTCCCCCCATGGTTTCAGGGGACATCTAGGTCAAGTGGCGTAACAACGTTTATTAAAATGTTCCATATCCCTCTTTGGTAATTGGCATCAGGATTCTTAAAACTACACAGAAGAAATCTTTGACAGTTCCAAGGTAGAGGGGAGAGGGCGTGAGAGGATTTTTTAATGATTAGATAATGCATACGAATTAAGTTAGGTGAAGGGAGAGACCGCACACACTAGAAGGGAGGTCAGCATAGCTGGACTAGACCAAAAGCTAAGAGGTTTCCTAAATACAACCCAACATTCCAAAGGTCAGAGTAGCAGGGGATGGGGTCTTGGGACTAAGGTTTCAGGGGACACCTAGGTGAATCGGCATGATAAATTTTTTAAAGAAAATCTTCTTCGTGTCACTTTGGTGAGTGGTATCTGGGATCTTAAAAGATAGCAAGTGGCTATTTAAGCAGCATCAACTGGTCCCAATCCACCTGAAGCAGAGGAGAACAAAAGACATAAGGAAAATATGAGCCCAAGAGACAGAAAGGGCCATATAACCCAAAGACTACACCATCATGACTCCCTGGACACTCTGTTAGCCCAGAGCTGACACCAGTACCAAAGCCAACTCTTCAGACAACGATTGGACTGGACTATAACATGACACTGGTGAAGAGAGCGTTTCTTGGCCTAAGTAGATACGTAAGGCTAACTGAGCAGCTCCTGTCCAGAGGTGAGATGATAGGGTAGAGGCGGACAGGAGTTGGTTGAACAGACACAGGAAATATTGGGTAGAAAGGACAGATGTGCTGTCACATGGATGAGGAGAACAGCTGGAGTTACATAGTAGTATGTGTGTAAGTTTTTGTGTGACGAATTGACTTGGATTGCACACTTTCACTTAAAGCACAAGAAAATATTTTTTAAAAAAGAATGTTGATCAGACAGAGTCAGGAAAGCTGAGGGTGAACTAAGACAGGGCTCCAGCTGGCACATACACTGTGTTTTCATATTATACATATAGAAACTGAGATTCAGAGAGGTAAAGGGTCATGCTTAAAGTTACAGAGAAAGCAAGTGGCAAAGTCTATGTATTTTTTCAGAGAACGCTTAACACCTGAGTGTGTGATAAGGAAAACTATAATTCAAGTTTACTTGACAGCAGAATGATCTCTGTCTTTAAAGAGATGACAGGGGCATGTATTTAAAGAGGTAGAAGTAGAAAAGGAGTTTGGGGATAGAAAGTTCTAGTCATCCCAATAGAATCTTTTAGTAGACTTCATTCTGGAATAATTTACATAAATAAAATGCATAGTCACAGTAAGTTATACAGTTCATTGAGTTTTGGCAAATGTATATACACCTACGTATCCACAGCCACCGTTAAGATGTAGAATATTTCCGTTGTTCTAAAATACTTCCCTTTGCATCCTTTTGCAGCCAAATCCTCCTCCCTCAGCAACCACTGATCTGTTTTCTATAACTACAAAGTAGTTTAGCTTTTTCTAGAATTTCAAATAAATGGAATCATACAGTGTTAAAAAATATGTTAGCAAGCAGCCACCTAAGAACACGCAATTGGTCTTAGACCACCTGGATCAAAGGAGAAAGAGCCCCAAAGACACAAGGAAGTATAAGCCTAATAATCAGACAGGGCCACATATACTAGAGACAACATTAACATGAGGCCAGAAGAACTAGATAGTGCCTGGTCACCACCGAAGACTATCTTCACACGGGATGCAGCAGAGTCCTCAGTGGAACAGAAGAAATGTGGGGTGCAGATCTCGAACTCTAGTTAAAAGACTAAATAGTCTTACCGACTGAAGGGTCCCTAAAAGACATAGCCGGAGACCTTCCTCTAGCCTAGCACTGAAACTATCCTGTAAGCCACCTCCTCAGACAAAGATCGAACTGGTACATAAGACATAAAATGCTAATAGTGAAGTGTGCTTCTTGGCTAGGATAGGTACAGGAGACTAACTGGGCAGCTCCTGTCTGCAGGCAAGGTGAGAAGACAGTGGGAGGCAAGTGTGGAAGAGGAGCTGGTTAAATGGACATGCGAATTATGGGATGGAGGGGAGGGGTGTGCTGTCACAGTGTGGGGAGAGCAGCTGGGTCACATGGCAAAGTCTATGTAAGGAAACTGACTGAAATTACAAACATTCACTTAAAAGACAATGAAACAAATACAAATTGTATGTGAAGAAATAAGTCTTTACACAGTAGCCAGTTTTGAAAGAGAGAAAATCAACTGTCTTTCTCTTTGGTGTAAACACCATGTAGAGGTAAAGTTGATTCACTCAAATAAACTTCATTTCTTTGCTAGCAAAAAAAAGAAAAAAACAAGAGAGTTTTATTCAAGATACACCTATCCTAAGCCTAGTACACTAAAGCATCAAAGGCAACTCATTCCCAAATGGGATTATAACTACAGGCTCAGAAGTTAGGATTTACAACAAGTATTTTGGGGGGGCATAATTCAACTCATAATATTCCACCTTTGCCTTCCAAATTCATATCCTTGCCACATGTGAAACACATTCACCCAATTACATCCTCCCAAAAGTCTAAAATCAACTCCAAGTCCAAAATTCCATCTTCTGAATCATTTAAATCAAATATGGATGAGACTTTAGGTGTATTCCATCCTGGACAAAATTTCTCTTTACCGGTGAACTTATAAAATTTAGATTACAAGTTACCCACTTCCAAAGCATGATGGTGGAGTAGGCACAAAGCAGATACTTCATTACCAGTGGGAGAAATAGGAAAGAAAGACAGGATAACGGGCAACAGCAAGTTTCAAACCTGGCAGAACAATTTACATTAGCTCTCGGGTCTTGAAAATAATCTTCTATTCTTTGGAACCATCTGGGCAAGGGCTCTGCCCTCCAGGTCCTAGGCGGTGGCCTGGATTCTGGGTAGAGGCCCCCATCCCTAGCCTTCAGTTCTGCTCCCAGGCCCACCGGGATGGCAACTTTGCTCCCCCAGTTTGGATGGTCCCACTCTTCTGATCCACCTGAGTGGACAGCCCACCCGCTTGGCAGGCTCTGCTCTTCTGCCCCCTGGGCATGGAAGCCCTGCCCCCTCAGCTTTGGATGGCAGCCCTTTCCCCTGGTACTTAACAGCAGTCCGTACTCCAGAACCAAGCTGGAGAAGATCTGACTCTTTGAAACCTAGGAAGCTCTGGCCCCACTTTAAGATCCAGGAGACCATGGCCCTACTCTTTGAAACAAAGAAGGTTCTGCTTCCTGTGCTGCTTCCAACAGTTCCACTGATCTCTGAGATTCTACAGGTAAGGTCCTTTCCTTCTCCTGGAAGACAACAGATGCAGCTCCTTTGTACTATTTCCTGCCTGTAGAATCTTGAGAGGTAGACAGATATTATGCTGTAGCATTGGTTAGATCCATAAATCACAGGCTTAATCTATGTAACAAAAGATTGTGTGGACACATCCTTGGTAAAAATTCTCATGTCCTTAGTTTGTACAAAAGAATTTTTAAATCTTTTTTTTTTTTATGATTGAGTGAAAATGTGCATTCCCATATAAATTTGCATGCCCACCTATGTGCAGCTCCCACTGCTCTCCCTGCCCGGTGACAGCACACTCTTCCTCTCTATTCTGTACATGTCATGTCCTCCTAACAATCTCCTATCCCCTCCTCTGCACCCTCTCCCCCGCCTCCAGTCAGAGGTCAGCAGGATGACATCCTCTAGATGCACAGAACAATAAAGTGCACACATGACATGGTCACTCTGTGTCACCAAGTCCAATCCATTCCTGTCCAAAGAGTTCACTCCATTATGATTTATGGACAAGGGTAGCATCAGGGACAGGGGTCATGCTCCCAGGGGAACCCTGAGACCCCTGGAACATCAATTGCAGTCTTTTAGTGGAGATCTCAGGGTGCACCCCTTTTAATTTTTGTGTTGCCAGTGAGACTTAACTTTGTGAGCCCGATCACAACTAACGCTGATGGTAGCCAGGCACCATCCAGTTCTGGTCACATGTCGATGTAGTCAGTCACTCATGTGGGTCTCTCCATCTTCTGGCTTCTCTGTCCCCATGTCATTTTGGTCCTTGGTCATGATCTGTTCCTGCTGTGTTGGGACCATCTGGTCTATCTCAGATAGCAGCTTGGCAGCTTTTAAGACCCCCAAAGCCACTAACCAATGTGGGGTGCACAAGACTCTCTTAGCAAAATGCTAGTTGTGCCAATTGGCCCCGGTTTCCCCTGAGAGCATGGTCCCTGGCACCCTGCCACAGCTACTCTGTCCTTGAAATATTGGGTTAAGATGTGAGAGTAATCAAGTTATATTGAAATCCAATTAAAATTGACCTTCCTTCTTTCTTTCTTTCTTTCTTTTCATTATGTCTGAGTGAAAATATCCATTCCCATATAAATTTACATGCCCGCCTATGTGCAGCTTCCACTGCTCTCCCTGCCCAGCGACAGCACACTATTCCTCTCTGCTCCACACATGTCTCATCCTCCCAAGAGTCTCCTTTCCCCTCCTCTCCACCCACTCCCCTGCCAATCCATTGCTGTCCAAAGAGTGGATTCATGGGCAAGGGCAGCTTCAGGGTGAGAAGCCATGCTCCCGGAGGAACCCCAAAGCTGCTGGGCCATCCATTGCAGCCTTTTAGTGGAGATCTCAGGGTGCACCCCTTTTATTCTTGTGTTGCCAGTGAGACTCGACTTTGTGAGCTCCATCGTGGCTATCACTGGTGTGGTGGCCAGGGACCATCCAGTTCTCCTGGTCCCAAGTCGATGTAGGCACCCACTCTTGTGGGTCTCTCTGTCTTCTGAGTTGTCATTTTGGTCCTCGGTGAGCATCTGCTCCTGCTGAGTTGGGACCATTTGCTGTGTCCTCGGATGGCAGCTTGACAGCTTTTAAGACCCCAGATGCCACTCGCCAATGTGGGGTGCAGAGAGCCCTCTTAGCAAAATGCTAGTTGTGCCAATTGGCCTTGATTTCACCTACGAGCACGGTCCCCTGCCCCCTGCCCCAGCTACTCTATCCTTGCAATATTGGGTTAAGACGGAAGGAGTACTCAAATTATGCTGAAGTCCACTTAATATTGTTCTTGTTTCTAATGTGTGCTACCACCAATTTCACCCAACCAGATTTCTAGCAACTATCTAATCTAAACCCCCCAACCTCCCTCCCTCCCCTTCCTGGCAGCTGTCAAAGAGTTTTTGATTCTATATACAAGTCTGTTTTTGAGATCTTATCGTAGAGGTCTCATACAGTATTTGTCCTTTTGTTGCTGACTACTTTCACTCAACATAATGTCTTCCAGTTGAAACCAGGTTAGGAGATGTTTCCTGGAATCATCGTTATTCTTTATCATTGCATAGTGCTCCATTGAGTATATATACCATAGTTTACCTATCCATTCTTTTGTTGTTGGGCATCTGGGTTGATTCCATCTTTTTGCTATCGTGGACTGTGCTGTGATAAACATTCTTGTGCCCATGTCCATTGGTGTGAAAGGCCTTGATTCTGTAGGATATATTCTAGGGAGTGCAATTACTGGGTCAAGTGGTATATCAATATCCATTTTCTTAAGGAAGTGCCAGATTGCTTTCCAAAGAGACTGGACCATTTTGCAACCCCACCAACAGCGTAGGAGGGTCCCACTTTCTCCACAGCCTCTCCAGCATTTGTTGTTTTGTGTTTTTTGGATCATGACCAATCTTGTCGGGGTGAGATGGTATCTCATTATCATCTTGGTTTGAATTTCTTTAGTAACTAAACATCGTGAACATGACTGCATGTGTTTTTTGGCTGCCTGGATCTCCTTTTTAGTGAAATGTCTGTCCATCTCCTTTACCCATCACTTAATTGGATGATTTATCTTCTTCTTACTGATATTTTGTAGTATCTTATAGATTATAGAGATCAGGCATTGGTCTGACATAGAGTTGCCAAGTATTTTTTCCCATTCTGTGGGTGTTCTTTTAATTCTATTAATAAAGTCTTTGGATGAGCAAAAGTGTTTGATTCTTAACAGTTCCCATTTATCTATTTTCTCTTCTGTATATTGTGGTTTCATCGACAGATTTTGGAGTCTATCCTCATTGTGTATTAAAACTTCCATTGTTGTTCCTACCTTTTCTTGGATGAGCTTTATCGTTTTAGGTTTGATATTTAGGTCTTTTATCCAGTTGGAGCTGTTTTTTGTATAAGGTGTAAGATGTGGATCTTGTTTCAATTTATTGAAGATGGATATCCAATTTTGCCAGCACCATTTGCTGAAGATACGGTTTATACCCCGGTTTAATGTCTTAGGGCCTTTGACGAATATCAACTGTTCAAGGGAAGATGGTGTCATCTCTGGGGTCTCAATTCTGTTCCATTGATCTATCTGTCTGTTCTTGTACTAGTACCAGGCTGTTTTGACCACTGTGGCAGTGTAGTATGTTCTAAGGTTGGGTAATGAGAGGCCTCCCAGTGTGTTCTTCTTTAGTAGTACCTTACTTATCCAGGGCTTCTTCCCTTTCCAAACAAAATTGGTGATTTGTTTCTCCATCTCATTAAAAACTGATGCTGGAACTTGTATTGGGATTGCATTATATAAGTAGATTGCTTTGGGTAAAATAGACATTTTCACGATGGTAAGCCTTCCTATCCACGAGCAAGGTAGGTTTTTCCATTTATCTAAGTCTCTCTTAGTTTCTTGTAGTAAGGGCTTGTAGTTCTCTTTGTAAAGGTCTGTTATTTCTCTGGTTAGACTAATTCCTAGGTACTTTCTCTTCTCAGGGGCTACAGTAAATGGTATTGGTTTGATGATTTCTTCATTAACATTCTCTTTGTTGGTATAAAGGAATCCTGCTGATTTACTTATGTTTATCTTGTATCCTGAGACTTTGCTGAACTCTTCTGTCAGTTTGAGTAGTTGACATAGATTCTTTGGGATTCTCTGCGTATACAATCATGTCTTCTGCAAATAGGGAGATTTTAATGTCTTCTTTGCCGATGCAGATGCCCTTTATTTCTTGGTCTTGTCTAATTTCTCTGGCTAGAACTTCTAGTAAAATGTTGAATAGGAGAGGTGAGAGAGGGCATTCTTGTCTAGTTCCTATTCTCAAGGGAAACTCTTTCAGTTTCTCTCCATTCGGGATGACACGGGCAATTGACTTTGTACAAATGGCCCTTATTGTGTTGAGAAATTTGCCTTCTATGCCTATTTTGCTAAGAGTTTTTAGCATGAATGGGTGTTGGACTTTATCAAATGCCTTTTCTGCATCAATGGACAAAATCAGGTGATCATTGTCTTTTGTGTTATTTATGTGATTAATCACATTAATTGTTTTTCTGATGTTGAACCAGCCTTGCATCCCTGCTATGAATCCCACTTGGTCATGATGGGTTATTTTCTTGCTATGTTGTTGTATTCTATTGGCAAGAATTTTGTTGAAGATTTTTGCATCTAGATTCATGAGTGATATTGGTCTGTAGTTCTCCTTCTTTGTTGGGTCTTTCCCTGGCTTTGGTACCAGGGTGATGCTGACTTCATAGAATGAGTTTGGGAGTACTCCATCCCTTTCTATACTGTGAAGTAGTTGTATTTAGTTTCCTAAGTACAACCCAACATTTCAAACTGACAAGTGTTGGGCATGGCATTAAATAAATAAATAAATACAATCCATTGTCATCAAGTTGATTCCCATTCATAGTGACCATTGGCAGAGTAAGGGCTGGTAGATTTGAAGGGCTAAACTTTTAGTTAATAGCCAAGGTCTTAAGCACATGACATAGAAGGTTAAAAAAAAAAAAGTTCCTTGGGGCCTACAGATGTTCCTCCCAGAGCAAAAGTTGGGCTTATGGGCCATACTATGCCGGAGCTGAGCATGAGTTCTGAGTCAGAAGTACCCATGCTTTCTTGAATAAGTTCATTTAGTTAGTGAGTATGACATGCAAGGGGCCTCTGACACACAATACTTCAGGCAGCTACCCCTCTACTCCAAGCACAGCCAATATAGTCAAGATACTGTTGCAACATGCAATCAATCTAAAATTTATTGATGAGATATTTTAATTCCCTCTCTCTGTTTTAATTCAGACTAAGTCTTTAAAATTTGGCAGGAATTTTACACTCAGACCAAACCAAAAAAAAAAAAAAAAAAAACGAAACTCATTGATGACAAGTCAATTCTGACTTATAGTGACCCTAGAGGACAGTGAGGTGTGTCCCTCTAAAATGTGTGATGACTTGGCTAGGCCATGATTCCCAGCCCTGTGATTATCTACCATTTTGTCATCTGCAGTGGTTTTCCTATGTGTTGTAAATCCTACCTCTATGATGTTAATGAGGCAGTATTGGTGGCAGCTAAGTTATTGAGGCAGGACTCAATTTACAAGAATAGGTTTTGTCTAAAGCCAATCTCTTTCGAAAAATAAAAGAGAGAAGTTAATGAGAGACTGAGGGACCTGATGTCACCAAAAAGGAAGCACTGGGAGCAGGGTGCATTCTTTGACCCAGGGTTTCTAGGCTGAAAACTTCCTAGTCCAGGGGAAGATTGATGACAAGGACCTTCCTCCAGCATCAACAGAGAGAGAAAGTCTTTCTCTGGATCTGATGCCCTAAATTTGGACTGGCCTACTGGGCTGTGAGACAATAAACTTCTGCTTGTTGAGGCCATCCCCTTGTGGTATTTCCAGTGCTGTGATCTTTAGGGATGCAGACTGCCATATCTTTCTCCATTGGAGTAGGTGGTGGGTTCAAACAACCCACCTTTCAGTTAGGAACTGAATGCTTAACCACTGGGGCACCAGGGCTCCTTTTAAATTCACCAAAAAAAACCCAAATCTACTGCCACTAAGTCAGTATCTATTCATAGAGTCTCTATGAGTACCTCTCAATTCAACTAGCCGGCATCCAAGGGCTCAGAAGTCACACGCGGCTGGGGCCTGCCATATTGGACAGCACAGAGCAGGCATCCTCTACCTCCCTTATCCATTTAACTAGAGTGAAGAAACACAAATACTTTCCTTCAGCAGATAATGATGGCTAGATCCGACTCAAGGACACTTGGCTGGCTGGCTTACTTTCCCAGGCACAAAACAAGAAATTTACACTAATCTCTTCTAGTTAATCCCAAGGTACTACTTCTTTTTGCATATTTTGCAGATAAGGAAAAAAGTGAAGAAAGTGATGGTGAACTCTGTCAAGGAAAAACTAGGTCTGAAAACCAGGCACCCACACTCCAGAGCCATGGCAGGACAAACCATCTGAACACTTCAGAGCTCTCCTTGTACAGGCACACTCCATAAAAAGAGAGGAAAATACCTCCAGACTGACTTCCATGAGCTTCACCCTAGGTTGCTGAGGCTGACCCCTCCCACCTGATACCAAAGCCATTCCCCCTTTCCATGCCCCTCAAGTAGGCAAGCCAAGTGAACGAAGTTCTTCGTGAGGGCTAATTTGCTTCCAGTGAAGACTGCCAGCCAGATGGAGAAATTACATCCTGTTCTGAGGTATGAATAATGAACTTGGAAGAAGGACACAGTTAATGCTGTTAATCTTGTCCTGACCAGACAGTTTGGATGTGCAGCAGAAAGTTAATCAATTCAGTGGATCTCGCCAGTGTAAATACTGGGCAAACTCTGCAGGTTACATCACTACCCAAGTAGCACCACTTAGCACTTATTCCTGTTGTAGAAGAGGGTGCAAATCCACATTGTATGCAAGAAAAAAATTTTTTTCTATAGAGTCAATGAAATTCCAGATAAATTTTCAACAACTTTTGGTTAAAATTGAAAAGGTAATTCTAAAGTTTGTATGAAAAGGCACAAGACCTAAAATCACCAAGCCTATCTAGAGGAAAAAAAGCCCCAAGTTGGAGGACTTACAGTGCTAGATATCAAGACCTGCTGCAAAGCTATAATAATTAAGAGTGGGCTATCTGTGGAAGGATAGACAAATAGTATGGGAACCAATTAATATCCAGAAAAAAATCAACTGATCTACAATAGAGGAGAAATGATGGACTTTTCCATAAAAGACATTAGATCAGTTGAATATCTGTACTGTAGAAAATAGGACTTGACACTTCTTCCTCTCAATATCCACAAAAGGTAACATGAGATGGACAAGTGAGCTAAAGATGAAAGGTAAGACAATAACATTCCAGCAAAAAAGCAAACAACAACAACAATAATAATAAAAACAGAATACTTTTAGAATTGTTGAGAAGGCAAAGAGTTCTTAATCAGGATACATAAAGAAGTAATCACAAAAGACTGATAAACTGGTCTTCACTAAAATTAAGAACTTATGTTTTATAAAAGACATCATTAAAAGTCTCCTAGTCATATGGTGCTGCTCTAACAGAAATACCACAAGTGGATGGTTTTTAACGAGGAGTTTACTCTCTCACAGTCCAGCAGGCTGTAAGTCTGAATTCAGGGCACTTGCTCCAGGGAAAGTTTTCCTCTGTTGATTGCTCTGGAGGAAGATCCTTGCGTTACATCAGTCTTCTCTGGTCTGGGAGAATCCCAGCACAGAAACCTCAGGTCCAAATGATTAGCTCTGCTCCTGGCACTGCCTTTTTGGTGGTATGAGGTTCCCAACTCTCTGCTTGCTTCCCGTTCCTTTTATTTCTTGCAGAATAAAAGAATAAAGCTGGTGCAAGCTACACCCCAGGCAACTTCCCTTTACATTGGATCAGGGAGGTGACCTTAATAACGGTGTTATAGTCCCATCCTAATTCTCTTTAGCACAATCTTGCCCTATTAACCACATGCAGAGATTGGAGTTTACAGCACAGGAAAATCACAAAATGGACGGCAAGCCCCAATACTGGGAATCACAGCTCAGCCAAATTGCTACACACATTTTTGCGAGGACATAATTCAGTACATGACAAAAAGTAAAAAGGCAAGTCCTAGTTGGGGGAGATACTTGCAATACATGTATCTGATTTATGATTGTTAAGGTGTGCGTCAGCTTGGCCCAGCCGTGATTCTCAGTGGTTTGGCAGTTATGATTTAGTTTGGCAGTCATATAGTGACATGTCTATCTGATATAAGGCGATCACCCCCATGATGGTATCTGTGGTGAGCAGCCAGCCAGCCAGTTGAAACACAAGTTTCCTTGCAAGTACGGCCTGTATCCAACATAGGTGGACTTTCTGGCAAGGACTGTGGGCTTTTGCTTGCTCTGCATCTTGCAGCTGGTTCCTGTTAGTCTGACTTACGATTCTTGGGACTTGAGCAGAAGCTTACTTGCCTTTCTGCCTGCAGATCTTAGGACCCGTCTGTCTTCATATCCAGCGAGCAAGAGCCCTGCTCTCTGATCTGCTCAGCCCTCATGACTACATGAATCAGGAGAAGCCACCAGCCTGACCCACAGACTTGGGATGTTCCAGCCCATATAACTGCTTGAATCATTTCTTTGATGTAAATTTCTCTCTGCATAGATGTACATGCTTTATCAGTTTTGCTTCTCTAGAGAAGCCAGTATAAGTAAGACACTGACCAGAAAAAGTGGCCATCCAGTTCTGCTCTCATCCTTATAATCTGTTTTCTTCTGGTGCCTGAGGGGTTCTTCTGTTGCTCTCTTTCTACCTGTTCAAGCTGTAAGGTTAATTGTTTAATTTGAGCCCTTTCTTCTTTCCGGATGCATGCAGTTGTAGAGATAAACTGATCTCTGAGCACTGCTTTTGCTGTATCCCATAAATTCCGGTAGGATGTGTTTTCATTCTCATTTGAATCCATAAATTTATTTTGTCCTTAATTTTTTCTATTATTCAAGGCTTTTTCAGCAGTGTTGTTCAATTTCCGTAAGTTTGAATTTCTACCTACGAATTTTCTGTTCTTGATTTCAACTTTTATAGCTCTATGGTCTGAGAAGATACTTTGCAGTAAATCAGTGGTTTGGATTTTACAGACAATTGCTTTATGACATAACACATGGTCTATTCTGGAGAATGTTCCATTTGCATTGGAGAAGAAGGTGTACTTATCCAGTGGTGGATGAAAAGATCTGTATGTCGATAAGGTCAAGTTGGTTAATTGTTGCAGTAACATTTTCTGCATCCTTACTGTGCTTTTTTCTGGATGATCTATTGGTAACTGAAAGGGGAGTGTTGAAGTCTCCAACTATTATCATAGAATGATCTATCTCATTTTTCAGTGTTGTCAGTATTTGTTCAACGTATTTAGGTGATCTGGTATTGGGTGCATAAATATTTAACATTGTTCAGTCCTCCTTGAGTATGGAACTTTTCAGCAATATATAGTGACCGTCCTTGTCTACAATAGTGGATTTTACATTAAAATCTATTTTATCTGAGATTAGTATTGCCACACCTTCTCTTCTTTGTGTATTCTTAACTTGATATATATTATTCCAAACTTTAATTTTCAATTTGTTCATATCTTTAAGTCTAAGATGTGTTTCTTGTAAGCAACATATAGACGGGTCGTGTCTTTTGATCCAAGATATCACTCGCTATCTCTTTAATGGAGCATTCAGTCCATTCACATTCAATGTAATTATTGATAGGTATGTGCTTAGTGCCATCATTTTGATGTAATTACTTTTATGTTGATGTTTTCTAAATTGCTCTTCATGCTCTGTCCTGGGGCATTCTTCTTTATGGGCTGTTGTTTCAGTGTTGGTTTTGTGTTCATTGAGACTCCTGTGTTGCATTTCTTATTTTGATACAGTGCATTGTTAATCTGCTTTATGGCTGCATATATTATCCCCCTTAACATACTGAGATTAAACCCAATTTTAACTACTGCGTAAGTCTGAAACTTCCTCTGTATCTAAAACAACTATAACCACTGTAGTGTGTCCCTCTTTTAATGTGATGGTGCTATAGTTGTCATGATGTGATCACAGATTCCATTATTATAATACAGTAGCTTTGATGAAGTTCTGTGACTTCTTTAAATGATTAGAATTTTGGATGAAGTGTCCTGAATTGTCACCTTAAATATACATTTAATGGTTCTGTTTTTCTAAGGGAAGAGCTCCTTTCAATATTTCATGTAATTTTGGTTTAGTTTTTACGAAGTCTCTAAATTTCTGTTTATCTTCAGAAGTCTTAATTTCACCACTATTCTCTAAAGACGATACCCAGGCAGCTGAATGATACATGCAGAGTTGCTCACTATCACTAGCTGTTAAAGAAATTCAAATCAAAACTACAAACGAGATAGCATCTCACCCCAACAAGGTTGGCCTTCATCCAAAAAACACAAAACAACAAATGCTAGAGAGGCTATGGAGAAATTGGAATTGCCCCACAGTGCTGGTGGGATGGCAAAATGGTACAACCTCTTTGGAAAACAATCTGGTGTTTCCTTAAAAAGCTGGAGATAGATATACCATTTGATCCAATAATTCCACTGCTTGGAATATATCCTTCAAAAACAAAGGTTGTCACATGAACAGACACATGTACACAAATGTTTGTTGCAGCACAGTCCACAGTAGCAAAAAGTTGGAATCAACTCTGATGCCCATCAGCAGATGAATGGATACACAAACTATGGTACGTATACTCAAAGGAACCCTATGCTATGATAAAAAACAATGACAATTTTAGAGAACATCTTTTTACATGGTCTCATTTGGAAGAGATCATGCTGAGTGAAATCAATCTGTGTCAAAAGGACAAATTTTGTATGAGACCCTGTTACAAGGACTTAACAAGAGAATTATCCACAGAAGAAAATGACTATGTTGGCTACATGGGTGGGTAGACAAGATAATTGACAGATGTTAGAAATTTTATTCTTTTACTGTAATTAATAAAAAAATTAAAAAGTCAATCAATCAATAAATAAACAGAAAAGGAAAAAGAAAAAGTGGCCATCCAGTCAACTCCACATGTTCCAAATCCCGTGAGTTTCAGAGTAGAATTGCACTTCTTTCAGTCTGTACCCAAGTACTTAACTGAGCCACCTAGATACAGACTCTTCTGTATCTGAACAAAGAGTCACGTTCAGACTACCCAAAGAAACACACCTACAAAACAGTAACAAAACTCAATTCTTTTTTTAACTAAATAAGAAACGTGCTTAATAAATGAGCATATGCTTGACAAATGAGGATACCCAAATGACCAGTAAACAATGAAAAAATGCTCAACATCACTAAAACCAAACCTGTTGCTGATGAGTTGAGTCTAACTCATAGTGACCCTACAGGATGGAGTAGAACTGCCCCAAAAGGTTTCCAAGGAGCACATTTGAACTGCCAACCTTTGGGTTAGCAAGATGTGGCACTTAGCCGCTACACCACCAGGGCTTCTTCAGTTTCATTAGACATCAGGAAAGCACAAATTAAAACAATAAGGGGTTATTATTACATCCCCAACAGAATGGTTAAAATTAAAAAAGAACTGAGAATATGAAGTAATGGTGAAGTTGTCAGACAACTAAAATGTGCTTATATTGCTGAACAATCCAAACCCACTTCCACAGAGTCAATTCCAACTCATAACAATCCTAGAGGACAGAGTAGAATTGGCCCATAGAGTTTCCAAGGAGTGCCCGGTGGATTTGAACTGCTGACCTTTTGGTTAGCAGCTGTAGTACTTAACCACTGTACCACCAGGGTTTCTCCTAAATTGCTAGCCAAAAGAGCCAAAGCCACTGCCATCAAGTCATAGCAACCACAGAGGTGAGAGAACTGCCCCATAGAGTTCCTAAGGAGTGCCTGGCAGATGTGGACAGCTGACCTTTTAGTTTGCAGTCATAGCACTCAACCACTACGCCACCACGGTTTCTCCTATATTGCTAATAGTGTTTCAACAGGAAAAAAAAATCTTTAGAAGGAGGTTTAATATTCTACAGATACCAAATGTACACGTGTCCCACGATCTGGCAGTTTCACTTCTGGGGTATATGGTTAATGGAACTGCATTCCTACAGCCACAAAAATGCATGTACGAGAAGGCCCGTAGCAGCTTTATTTGTGATACCCTGAAACTGGAAAACTCCAAATGACTACCAACTGATGAGTGAATAAATAAATAGTAATAATAATAAATAATAATAAAAACACCAAACCCACTATAGGACAGGGTAGAACATCTCCATGCAGTTTCCAGGGAGCCCCTGTTGGCTTTGAACTGCTGACCTTTCTGGTTAGCAGCCACAGTGCTTAACCACTATGCCACCAGGGTCTCCAAATATATAATGGGATATTTCAAAATATATAGCAGCGAAGTGCTCAGCTGCTAACTGAAAGGTTTTCAGGGGCTTCACAGGAGAAACAACCTGCTGATCTGCCCCCATCAGGATTACAGCCTAGAAAACCCTATGGAGTTCTAGTCCATTCTATAGAGTGCTATGAGTCAGAAGTGACTCCATGGCACACTACAACAGCGCACAGCAATGAGAAAGAACAAACTGCTGATTAGCACAACTGTGTGTAGGACTCACACCAACATTATAGTAAACACAAATCAGGTCTGAAAAACCACTTGCTGTATGTGTTCTGTAGTATGAAGGCCCTGGACAGGCAACGCTAACCTGTAACAGTGGGAAAAAAATAGGAGTTAACCTTTGCAGGGGGAGAGGAGAGGGCACTGACCAGAGGGAGGCATGGGGGGGCTTTCTCTAACTTTCTGTGTCTTCGTCTAGGTGGGCCTACTCGTGTGAGCAAAATGCTCCAGGTTAACATATCTAAGACCTACACACCATTCTGTCTGTCAGTTACCCCTCAGCTTTTAAAATTTCAAGGAGAAGGAGAAGCCAAAACGACACATTCTCCTGGTAGTTGCTAACCAAAGCTTCGACACTGGGGTCAGGGCGGTGCTGCTCTAGCGCAGTCCTCACTAGTGGCCTCGGGCCTGGAGAACGCAGTGCTCAGGAGACGCAGAGTGAGAAAGGGAAGAAAGAACAGGGTGGAGTCTGATCTGCCCCATCCTCCCACCAGTGGTTTTGCTCTTCACATCTGGGTTTTGTTTCTGATTCAGTGGCTTTGCTTTTGACAGAAAACAACTTAAATGGACATAAAACAGCAAGGATAATTATAGCTTCATCTAAAGATGAGTCCTAAGCTCTAACTTCTTAGTTGGCTGTTCTGGTTGCTCCGCTTCTCTCTGAGGAGCAGGCTGTTTCCACGTCTGCACCCTGCCATCCATAGAGCAAGACTCGTTTGCAAACAGGATCCCCTCGCAACTGAGAGACAGTGGCAGTCGAGGCTACCCCCTTCCTTATTCACAGAAGAGAGAAATACTACTGAATTTTTTTCAACAGTTTTATGGTTTTCAATGTAATGTCTTATGATTTTGGGTTAAATTTATTCCTAAATATTTTATTTTTTGACATGACTATGAATGGAATTGTTTTTGTATTTTAGGTAAAATTTCAGAACCTAAATTTTGTATCGGTCATCTAAAGTCTATTCGTAAGTACACTGGCTACGCAGACACACAACTGATTTTTGTATATTCATCCAGTTTTCTACAAAAGTATATACATTTGTCAAAACTTGATGAATTTTACACTTAAAATGTGTGCCAATCTTTGTATGTAAAGATGACGTCAGTAAAAACAATAATATATAGTTAAAAGAAAAGAACAAGAATGTTTTAGAATGAGATATAACAGAATGACACTGTTCTATTATCTAGAAATATAACAGGGTTGTGTAATTGGACTGATCTGCCATTAAGCAAGGCCACACTCAGAAAGAAAGGGGTGGTGGTGTGTTCAACAGAGCAGAGCTAATGGCTGTTAATGGAAAACTAAAACCATCCAATGCTGATACCCCGAAGAGTTAAGATACTCACTCAATCAGTAACTATGGCGACAGGGGATCCTGTGCACTATAACTTGCATTACACTGACATTTACTTTGCGAGAGCAACCTTGCCAACAAAAAGGCATTTGTTTCCCTTAATCCAGAACACTGTCTGTCAAATGCTTCTTGAATGTGTGTGTCATCGTCAATGGGCACCCAGCTCACTGACTGAGTTTAGCACTTGCATCTCTGTCACTTACACCCTGAGGCACTCTGGCAACAACTAGAACTTCCCAGTCTCTCGTGAGCCACACTGCAAATGCTGAGATGCCTGTTCGGGAAGCAGCAGGAAACATTTAAGTTAACAAGCAAGAAGAGAAGGTTTCTTTGGGGGCAGAACTTCTGGTGAAAATATAAAAACTATGAGCAAGTCATTCTAACTACTGTTGTTAGGCGGGTCCATTTCATGCAGCAGTGAGACACATTCTACTTCTTCTAGAGAGCTCATGACATCAGCAAATCTACGAATACTCTGCACCAGAGCACTTCTACAACTTACAAGGAAAGCTTCAAGACCAGAGTCTTCAAGAGACAATGGAACTTAAGCCTTTGACCTTGAAACAAAAACAAATCAAACCAAAACAAACAACAACAACAGAAAACACTGCTGTCAAGTCAATTCCAACTCACAGTGACCCTACAGGTCAGAGCAGAACTGCTCCATAGGGCTCTGAAGGAGCACCTGGTGGATTTGAACTCCTGACTTCCTGGTTAGCAGACGTAGCTCTTTAACTACTTTGCCACCAGGGTTTCTGAAAACAGATCAGAAGGGTAAACTAGGCTCCATGAGCCAAGTTCACTTTCTCACTGAGAGGAGGAGCCATCCTTACAGTTACTAGGTTTCGTGAGATCTTGCTCTAAGATGGTTAGCTGCTGTGGAGTTAATTCTGGCTAGTGGCTATCCCTTGTGTATAAAGTAGAATCGCTCCATAGAGTTTTCAAGGCTGTGAGTTTCTGGAATCAGATTGCCAGCGCTGTATTCCAAGGTGCCTCTGTATTCCAAGGTGGTTTTGAACTGAGAACCTTTTAGTTAGTTGTGGAACACTTAACAATGCCACCCAGCCACCTTATCCTGAGATTGTCTTGAGAGAAACCTCCAAAAAACTCACTGCTGTCAAATTGATTCTGAGTGATTGTGGCCCTAAAAAGCAAAGTACGACTGCCCCATAGAGTGCCCAAGGCTGTCATCTTGATGGATGCAGACTGTCACATCTTTGCGGCAGGTTTGAACCACCAAGCTCTTGGAGTGGAAATTAGCCAACATTTATTTAAGATAATCTGTTTATCATGATTCCCTAATGCCAGTTGCTATTGTATAAGTAACGTAGACCTGCCTGATATGATTATGATCGTCCTTCAAGTACACGCTATCGTAAACAGTATTAACATCTGCTGAGTGACCGTGTTCCTGCGTCCTTCTAGTGCTTCACACGTGATCTCACTTTAACGACATTGGATAGTAATCACAATCACTACCCCACAATCAGTTAAACAAATTTGTGCTCATTATACAGAAAACCAAACACCATTTATACACACACACACACACACACACAAACACAGTATTCTATTGCTTTTTTCTTAATACTGTTGGATGTGTTCCCTTCCCAAAATTTCTGTAAAGGCATCAAAATCTGCCAGCACGCAGTTCCATCTTTCTGATTTTCCTATTGAAGGACAAGGAAAAAAAAAACAAACCTCCATATCTGTCATCTAAAATCTATTAGTAAGTACTTTGGCTAAGCCTTGAAACTAAGATGTCGCATATCAGTTACACAGGAATGAGCAGCGATTTGCTCCTTGCCAGGAGCAATACAGAGAACCAGTTTTCTGAGTATAGTCACAGAATAGATAGTATTTACCTCTGCAGGCATTGGGGATTCCGAGCTAGGACTAAAAGTGTGCACTAAAAATATGAACTTCAGGTTCAGGGAGTCAGTGAATGGCCCACGTGGTCTCTTTAGCTGGCCTGTCTGACTCTGGTGAAACAACGGAGAAGGTTTTCTCAAATCGCTAGCAGAGTTGGGCAGAAGAAAGGAGGTAGAACAGTAAACCCTTAGTCTTCTCCTGGTAACCATCAGAGAAAGACATACTTGCCTACTAAAATGGAAGCAGCCCCATGAAGCCTTGCCATTCACAGCCCTTATCTGACAGAGAAGGAAACTGAGGCCAAGTATGGATTTGCCTTTGGCAAAAGCTTCTAGACCTCTTGTCATGCCTTCTCTCCTGTGTGTCACTCAGAGATGATGTGCAGACAGTCTCCCTGGTGGAGCCAAGACTTGGAGCCTCTGCACACTAACATTGTGTGTGATACAGAGAAGGAGCCCTGGTGGTACAGTGGTTAGCCCTCAGATGCTAACCAGAAGCTGTAGTTTAAACCAGCAGCTACATGGGAGGAAGGTGTGGCAATCTACTTCCACAAAGATTACAGCCTTAGAAAACTCTACGTGCAGTTCCGCTCTGTTCTATGGCATCGCTGTGCATCAGACTCAGCTGAAGGGCGCACAACATTATACAAAATACCATTGAACAGACAGGGACTATAGACAGTAGGAGTCAGCATCTTCAGTTTTCAGAAAGCAACTAGTCATCTCTGCTGAGACCTGCTAAGAAATTCCAGGTGCATCTAGATAAATTGGCAATCATCCCAAATGCAATTCCCATCACTTACTACGACCTACCAACATAAGGTGTCCTGTGTTCCAGCAGTAGAGCTGCTCCACAGGGTTTTCTTTTTAATAATATTTTATTGTATTTTTTGGTGAAAGTTTACAGAGCACATCAGGTTCTCATTTGACATGTGCTCTATACAAGCTATTCGTGACATAAGGCACGTTGTCAGCCATGTGTCAACATTCTCATTAGTTTCTTTCAGGCTGTTTCTGTAGGGGTTTCAAGGCTGGCCTCTTTCAGAAGTAGATCACCAGGCCTGTCTTCTAGATAAGTGTCTCTAGATAAGTACGAACTGCAACATTTGGGCTACCAGTCAAGGGCTCAAGTGTTTGTACCAATCAGGGATTGTAAAGCAGTAGCCATACAATCTTAACATAAGTTGAAACTGACAGTAAAAGAATTTTTATACTATATAATCTTGATCTGTATCAACATATCAGTGTCTAAGTATCAGTGGCATATATCAGATACATATTCTACAAAAAAAGTAATACATTTACACAGACATGTATTTACATGTGAATATACACAAATTTATACATTAGCAAACATCTGTACCAGAAAAAAATCTAGCTGCCCTTGACTCAGCTGTGACTTGGGGTGACCCACGTGTGTCAGGGCAGGACTGTGCTCTGCAGGGTTTTCAGATTTGGAAGTGGACCACTGTTCTTTCTCTGTAGGTGCCTCTGGGAGGATTTGAACTGCTACTCTTTCAGTCAGTGGCCAAGTGCTTTATCATTTGTTCTACTTAGGGGCTGTTTACATAGATGTGTTTAATTTCAGGAAACTTTCCTTCTCTTGCTGTATAGTAATCAGTCTATTTATATTAACAAGAGCATAAAATACCTTCACATACTAGCACTGAAACAACTATGTTGAAGCTCTCCATTTGTAGAAATCCTCTCAGCAAAGGTCTCTATTGTTGCTGTTGGGTGCTGGTGAGTTGATTCTGACTCATAGCAACCCTATGGAGCAGAACAGAACTGCCCATAGAGCTTCCAAGGAGTGCCTGGTGGGTTCAAACTGCCAACCCCTTGATTAACAGCCATAGCATTTAACCACTATGCCACGATGGTTTCCAAGTCTACATTAGACAGGAGAAATGCCAATTGTCAGATCTTCAGCTCTTGTAGCAAAAGCAGATTTTCAAGCAATACATCTTCTTTCTTTTTGAAGCAATCAGTTTGTATCCAACGGGATATAAACACACAGGAACTTGGACTAGAGGCCACAGAAAAGTGAGTTTCCTCACTTCTCTCGTACTATGATTCAATCAGGTTAGATGAAAGAATCTTCCTGTTATTGTTATTACATATTGTATGTACTATTAGCGAAAAATAATATAGGTCCCAATAACAGCCCTGTACTCCATGCAAACATGAATGGTGCTGACAACATGCCGTGTCGCTCTGGGGGACAGTGTCTGACTGCTGCCATCTTCTGGAGAATCTCATCTCAGCCGTATTGACAAGACTTTTTTGCATTTGAATTACCTCCAAAGGGCTAATCTCATTCACGGCCAGTGCCAACATTGCTACACTTACAGCTCCAGGTGTGCTTACAGGGGAAAAAGCTTGGCTTCCCGAAACGTGCTTGAAGCTATAAAGGATTAATCAGAAGATGGAAGGCATTGCTCCCGCTGTGTCCTAAATGACTTTGAAACCGCTACTGAATAGAAACTATCCTAAGGTCTACAAACACTGCCTCTCCTACTCTATCCCTTCTTTTTGGCCATTTTAAATTGAGGTAGGCCCAGCATCCATGAAATCATTTCCCAAGAACTCCAGCCAGGCCTGCCTCTGCTTCGCGTCCAGGCATAACAGCTGAACTCAGTTACCATCTGCCCGGTAGCAGCGCGATGGAGCGCGCTCTGTGTCCTGCTGCTGTCGAGCTTCCCAGCCGCGGGTACCAAATCCATTGCCATCCACTTGATTCCAACCCTCAACAATGCTGTAGGACAGAGCAGAACTGTTCCATAGGGTTTCTGAGGAGAGGCTGGTGGATTCACACTGCCAGCCTTTTAGGTTAGCAGCCCAGGGCCTTTACCATTAGACCACCAGCCACAAGTAGAGTGTTACAGCAGCATTAGCTGACTAATGACGGAATGTCATGGATTGAATTGTGTCCCCCCAAAAACAGGTGTAGCCACGTGGCTGGGCCACGAGTCCCAGTATCTTGTGACTGGCCTCCATTTTGTGGTTTTCCTATACTGTGTGTTAAAGGATCAGGGTGGGACTGTAAATCCCTTTATAAGATCACCTCCCTGGTCCACTGTAAAGGGAGTTTCCCTGGAATATGGCCTGCCCCATCCTTAATCCTTTCATACTGCAAGAGATAAAAGGAAAGAGAAACAAGCAGAGAATTGGGGACCTCCCACCATCAAGCAAGCAGCACTGGGAGGAGAGCACATCATTTAGGCCTGAGGTTCCTGCGCCAAGATGCTCCCTGAACAAAGACTGATGCAATACCAGACTTTCCTGAAGAGCCAACAAAGGGAAAACCTTCCCCTGGAGCAGACACTCTGAATATGAACTTGTAGCCTACCAGGCTGTGTAAGAACAAACGTTCCTTTGTTAAAGCCATCCACCCTGTGGTATCTCTGTTAGAACAGCCCTGGATGACTAAAACATAGTCTGATTAATCACAGGCTTTAGAGTCTTCTACATCAATTCTCATGATGTCATGATGTCTTATGATGTTATATTTGATAGCACTCTGCAGCTAGTCAATCAGTACTACTTTTGTTCAGATTAAGAGCCCATTTCAGGACAGCCCACCAGGCAAGGTTGTGAACTCCTTGCCTGACTGCCTTCCCTATGTGGTCTCTCTCACCTCAGTAGCCACAAAGCTTCTCTGGTAGCCATAGCAACTTTGTCATCCCTGGCCGGTACAGTAGAAAGGCCCTCTGCCAATGGCCAGGATGGGTAGAGACGTCATCACAAGAGTTGCACAAGCACAAAATTTCCCTGGAAATAACCAGAGAAGTGTTCCTTGACGAATGCTTCAGGAAGCTACACATCACCTGAATCCTAAGCTGCTCACACACTCTGTAATCTCACCCTCTTTCTAAGCCTCATCAAGTGTATGCACAGGCAAGCACACATAAATACACACATGTGCATGTGCATATACACATGTGCACGCACACAACATGCTCACATACACACATGCACATGTGCACAGATGGGTGTATGAACATGTATGTGTGCTCATCACACACATACCTACATGAACACATACACATACATGTACATGTATACACATGCATTCATGCATTTATCCATACACATACATATTAGGCCTTTCCCTAACTTCTCGAGCTGAAACACGGAATGAAGAATCTATGCCTAGTGGACTCATATCGATAAACTCAGACTGCTCTATTTTTATGTTCTTTGCATCATTATCCATACCTTTCATAGCCATTCCCATACATATCACCCACGTGGTTGGGTTGCTGATGCAAGCATTATGTGATGGCCTACACTAAATCAAGCTGAAGTACCAGACCTGCCTTGGTATACTGTAGAAGAAGGTATCCAAAGGTTTATGGAAAATGGCATGCTAGAGTGGATTTACAAGGTGAGACCCACAGACCCATACATGGAGTGCCTAGAAGAACAATTTCATGAAGGGAGCTCCAGAATCCCTGCAGACTGCTGTGATTGTTATTTTGTGTAAATCCAATTTGACAGTGGAAGCTGCCCTTGTGAAATTAAGGCACCTCGCTACACTGGGGAAATCCTGGTGGCACAGTGGTGAAGAGCTGTGGTCAGCAGCTCAAATCCACCGCATGCTCTTTGGAAACTCTATAGAGCAGTTCTACTCTGTCTCACAGGGTCACCGTGAGTGAAAACTGACTTGACAGAAACAGGCTTGGTTTTTTGGTTTCATGTCATGGTACTAGGAGTCAAGCGGATGCACTCAGTCAACAAAGACAAAGTAGGTGTGGTTACAGTAGCAGAGTCAAAGCAGTAATCAGAATATTCTGATATGTATGAACTTAGGGCATTGGCTAGTTAGTCATCGTATCCCTAGTGGTGAAATAGATGGAAACTCTACCGAACATTTTCTTGACCTGTACAAAGGGATGAATTCTACGTCAGGTGAAGAGCAATCTAACTCGAATTGCCAGAATAATCATGGTCCCTCAACCAATTCCAAGATTTGAGTGAGTTTAGAGACCCACAACTCCTTGAATGAATGGGAAGCCAGGTGCCCTTGAGTAATGACTACAATACACTACCCCAAATTTTTACTGTTAATCTTTTTCCTAGTCTTCCCCAAAGGGACATAAGGATTTTACAAGAATGACTGTTCAGTGGTTAAAAATGAAATAATCACACTTTTCAGGGATTACTTGGTACTGGCTTTAAACTGACACTAATTCCAGGAGATCCAAAACATCACTGTGGTCCACTAGAGTGAGGACATATGGACACCAGTTTATTAATGCTTTCTTGGCTCGTGTCCATCTCACAGTAGTTCCACTGGTTCCCAAAACCAATCCTACAGCGATTTCTCCAATTCCAGAATCCATTATTGGAATAGATATGCTGAGCAACTGGCAGAACCCCCACGCTGGATCTCTGACAAATAATGTAAGGGCTGTTATGGCAGGGAAGACCAAGAAGAAGCCTTTAGAACCGCCCCTACTTAGGGAAATAGTAAACCAAAGCAGTATCACATTCCTGGAGGGATTTCAGAGATTACTGTCATCATCTAGGATTTGAAGGATGCAGGGGTGGTGATTTCCACCACATCCCCATTCACCTTGCCTATTTGGGCAGTGCAGAAAATGGATGGATCTTACCGAATCATAGTAGGTTTTTTAAAACTTAAAGGTTATGACCCTAATTGCTGTTCCAGATGCAGTTCCTTTGCTTGAGCAAATTAAAGTGTCTCCTGATACCTGATATGCAGTTATTGATCTGTTAATACCTTTCTCGTCAGACCTGGTTTGAAGGACCATCTGGAGCAATCCGCCTTCACCCGAAAGGCCAACAATGCGCCTTTACTGTCTACCTCAGAACTACATCAGCTCTCCAGCCTTGTGTCGTAATTTAGTCCTCAGGGACCTTGATCTGCCTTTTCTCTCCACAAGCTGTCACACTGGCCCCTTACACTGATGGCATTATGCCAAATAAAGAAGTGTCAATGACTTAGGACTTACAGGTAAACATACAGGCAGAAAAGTAATCCCACAGAAATTCAGACACTTTCCACCTCGGTAAAATTTCTAGGGATTCAGTGGCTTGGGGCACATTCCTCCTAAAGTACAGGATAAGTTATTGCATCTGGTTGCTACCAAAACTAGAAAGGAGGCACAATGCCTAGTGGGCCTCTTTTGGAGTTTGGAGACAATGTATTCCTCATTTGAGTGTGCTACTTTGGCTTATTTATAAACTGACTTGAAAAGTTGCTAGTTTTGCGTGGGCTCAGTACAGGAGAAGGCTCCGCAACCCATCCGAGCTGCTGTGCCATAGGGCCACATGATCCATCTGATCCAGTAGCGTTTGGAGTGTCAGCGGCAGATGAAGACATGCAGTTATTGGTCTGTTAATAGGCCCCCACAGATGAATCACAGCACAGACCCTTACAGGTATGGAGCAAAGCATGTCATTCCCTGCAGATAACTACTTTCCTTTTCAGAACAGCTTTGGCCTGCTACTAAGCCTTAGTAGAGACTGAATGCTTAACTATGGGATACCATGGGATACCAAAATCACGTTGCAGCCTGAGCTGCCCATCACACAAAGGTGTTGTCTGACCCACAGAGTCATAAGGTTGGATGTGTGCAGTAATATTCCGTCATAAATGGCAGTGGTGTATCCAAGACAGGGCCTGAAGACACAAGAAAAATGCACAAGAAAGTAAACCAGATGCCCGTGCTCTCCACTCCTGACACATTCCCTTCCATCTCCTAGTCTGTACCTATGGCCTCATGGGTAGTTCCTTGTGATCAGTCTACTGAAGAAGAGAAAACTCATGCCGAGTTTACAAGTGATTCTGCACGATACGCGGGCATCACTGGAAAGGAGACCTCAGCAGCATTGCAACCCTTTTCTGGGTTCTCCCTGAAGAACAGTGGTGAAAGGAAATCCACCCAATGTGCAGAACTTCGAGTAGTGCAGCTGGTTGTTTACTTTGCTTCAAGGGAGAAACAGCCAGACGTGTGACTGTATACTGATTCATGGGCTGTGGCCACCAGGTAGATGGTCAGGGACTTGGAAGGAACGTGACTGAAAAACTGGAGGCAAGGAGTTTATAGAGAAGAGGTCTGTGAATAGACCTCTCTAAAAGGGACCAAGAAACGAAGATACTTGTGTCTCATGTGAATGGTCACCAATGGGTGACCTCAGCAGAGGGAGATTTTAACAATCAAGTGGAGAGGATGATGGAAAACCACTCATCCTCTTTCTCCACCTGCTCCTGTCATTGCTCAATGGGATCATGAACAAAGCGGCCATGGTGGCAGGGATGGAGGTTATGTATGGGCTCAGCAACACGGACTTCCACTCACCAAGGCTGACTTGACTATGGCCACTTTGGAGTACCTAATCTGTCAGCAGCAGAGACTAACACTGAGTCCCTGACACGGCACCAGCCCTTTCAGTAATGAGCCAGACACCTTCTGGCAATAAGATGACACTGGAGCTCTTGCCTCATAGAAAGAGCAGTGTTTTGTCCTTAATGGAATACACACTTCAACACTGGATGTGGGATTGTCTTCCCTGCCCACAAGGCTTCTGCAGAAACTGGCATCCATGGACTTAAAGAGAATGCTTCATCTATCATCATGAAATCCCACACAGTATTATCTCAGATCAAGGGGCTCACTTCACAGCAAACGAAGGGTGACAGTGGGCCCGTGTCCATGAAACTCACTGGTCTTACCATGTTCCCCTCCATCCCAAAGCAACTGGCCTGATAGAATGATGGAATAGCTTTCTAAAGGCACAATTATGGACCAGCTAGGCAACAATACCTTGCAGGATTGAGGAAATGTTCTCCAGGAGGCTGTATAGGCTCTACACCAGTGAACAATATGTAGTGCTGTGTCTCCCACAGCAATGATTCATGGGTCCAGAAATCAAGGGTGGAAATTGGAGTGGCATCACTCATTATTACCCCTAGTGACCCAACTTGTAGGAGTTTTGCTTCCTGTCCCTGCAACCTTATGCTCTGCAGGTCTTAGTTCCAAAGGGAGGAATGCTCCCACTTGGAGACACATCACTGGTTCCATAGAACCAGAAGCTGAGAATGCCACCTGGTTACTTTGGGTTCCTTATGGCTCTGGATCAACATGCAAAGAAGAGAATCACCATCGTGGCTGTGTGACTGATCCTGATTGCCGAAAGGAATTTGGATTGGTATTACATAGTGGAGGTAAAGAAGAGTATGTCTAGAACGCAGGAAATTGTTAGGGCATCTCTTAGTACTACCTTATACTGTGATTAAAGTCAACCGAAAGCTATAGCAACCTGATTCTGGCGCAACTACTAATGACCCATGCCCCCAGGAATGAAAGTTTGGGTAACCCCACCAGGCAAAGAACCATGCATGACCAGCGGAGGTGCTTGCTGAGGGCAAAGGGAATGCAGAACGGGTGGTGGAACAAGGTAGTTCTAAATACTAGTTACGGCCATATGACCAGTTGCACAAACAGGACTATAATTGTTATGAGTATTTCTGCTTTGTATGTGTGCATCAAATGTCTTTCTTTTCTTAACTTCTTAAATATAAGATGTATACAGGGCTAGTCTATTTTCAGTCATATAATGTGTTAATTGTATTATGTTGAGTGCAAATATGCCTTAATGCTTGTCTTTACACAGAGATTCTGTGTGGTTTAAGGAGATGTGTACATGGGTGAAGATAACAAAAGGTGATTGTGTGTTAACTTGGCTGGGCCATGACTTTCAGCGTTTTACGTGTGATCACTATCACAATGGAATCTACTGTGAGCCGCCAGGCAGTTTAAAGGGAGTTTCCTTGGAGGTGTGGTCTGAATTCAAATACAGGCAGATATTCTGGCTTGATGCTTGCTCTGGATTCTGTGGCTGCCTCCTGTTCTTGTGACCTCTGCTTCTTAAGACTTAAGCTATAAACTTACCTGCTGATCTTGGGTTCACCAGCCACTACAGCTTCATAATCTGGAAAAGCTCTCCCCTAACCCACACACTTGGGACATTCCAGCCTCTACAATTTCTGTGCGTGCTTATACAGTTTACTGGTTTTGCTTCTCCTAGAGAACCCATGTTAAGACAACCACATAGGTGTCTTTGGTGTTCTTTTCTTCTAACATTTAATCAATCTACTAAGAAGGCTTACTCTGTGCTAGTTACAGTGGTAGACTTTGGGGATAATAATTTTACTGTCTCCCACTTACCTGCATCTAATGAAGGCCTACAAACTGGCTATGTCTTTTCTTTCTTTCCTTTTCTTTTGTTGAAAGAAAAAGCCTGATCTATGAGTCAATCAGAGTTAAGAGGTTTTACTGGTCAGCAAAAATCATTTAGGAGCAGAGAACACCCCTCCAATGAGAGGAGCTTGACCATCTTACATACAGTGCAGACTGTTAAGGATGCCCCAAAAGGCAAATTTAAAATGACTAGTTGTCTTTCACTTAGATAGCTGGAAGCAGCTTGGATTGATTTATTAAGTTTGCAAGTCTGCATCCTATAGGCTAGTTATGGTTTATCAAATTGTTTAAACTTTTCCCAGAACTGTCTTTTTCATGAGGTTTTAGTGTCTGTCAACTTCCCTATGGTGCTTCCAGGCTGTAAAGCTTTACAGAAGCAGACTGCCGCATCTTTCTCCTGGACAGTGGCTGGTGGCTTCCAACCTTTGACCATGAGCTTAAACACTGTCTTTAGGGTTCCTAACTCCTGCAAGGTTGTCCTTGGAATTTCCCAGCAATCGATCAAGGTGCCTTTATTATGTAAAACCACCAGACAGCACCTGAGACTGTAGACAAACGAGTCAGGCCTGCACAGACTTCTTCCTGTCAGCTGGCTTTAAGAAGGAAGAGGGCATAACTTAACCACACATATTCCACCATTGATTCATCCCAACTAGGCAAAAAAGCCAATAAAAGGCTTTGAACAAGGAAGTCAGAGAGCTTGCTGGATTGGTGTGAGGATGTACTCTTGGGAGGGTGGCTTGTCCCTAGGAACAGTGGAATCTTGGTTCGTACTGCTCTCGGATCACATACTGTGCAGGTCTTTCCCTGTATCCTTTCTGCTTATAATAAATTAGTAGCTATACATACAGATACTCTCTGGATACTGTGAGCCATTTCCAGGCCAGGTCATCTCATCCCTGGCTGCCCAGAGCCAGGTCAGCGGAGGTCCACAGCCCTTTACTTCTGGCCTGCCAGCACCTTCTCTCTAAATCAGTTGCCTGCGGAGTCCTTCCATGACAGAAACCGGGGTTCGCTCCTAGCCAAGTCTGCATTTTGAAATGATGTTGAACATGTACATTTCAGTGGAGCTTCAGCACAGAACTGAGCAGCTAACAACAAGAAGCACTGAAAAGACTGTGCTACCATATCAAAAAATAAAGTGCAGCTGGTTCTTGATTCACGACACTTTCAAGTTATAAGGAGTCGCACTTACAAGTGCCCTTTTTTTGTATCTTATCATTAAAACCCATTATCATTGAGTTAATTCTGACTCACAGCAACCCTATAGGGCAGAGTAGGCCTGCCTCGTAGCATTTCCAAGGAGCAACAGTGGACTTGAACTGCTGACTTTGTGATTAGCAGACATAGCTCTTTAACAACTACGCCACCAGCATTTCCAACCTTATTGTTGGTAATACGTATTATATACAGTGCTGATCCAAGCAACTTGCTGTTATTTTCATTCTCTGGTATAATCTTTCGAACCCCGAAGAAAAATAAAGTTCAGATTTACAAAGCAGTAATGAAAACTAAAAAACAAAAAACAGAGGTGCTTGACTTACGTCAGAACCTACTTACAATGGAGTAGTTCTAGAACAGATCCTGCTGTAGGCTGAGCCTTACCTGTACTCGAGCACACAAGACAAAAGTACATGTATGCCAGTATCAAAATAGCCTTTAAAAATATTTTCAACACAAAAATTTTGACTTTGAATTTTTTTCATTCTTGTGCCCATTTTGATGGTATCCCCAGTAGGAGTTCTATCTGCCTCCTGGAAACTGGCTTATAAATAGTGTCCTTTTTCCCATTTTCCTTGAGACGCTGGAGGTCTTGGCTTGGTCTTTCCTTTGACCATCGTGCTTTCATTCTTGAATCAGGCTTCCTGGAGTCTGTATTTCAGTCTAATTCCATTCAGTGCTCAGTGAGTTCCCGAGCAATCTTAGCTGGACACCAGGCCTGAGCTCCCTCCAGTGGGACTGACTTTCTCTTACCAGGAGCCCCACCTGGCTGTCCTAGCTTTGCCTACAGTCCCCCACCCACCTGGGAGCAGATGTGCAGGGCTGCTCCACCTTTTTGCCTAGTGGCCAGCATGCAGTCCCCCTGCAGCTCAGCAGACTTTTAACTTTGGGCTGCCTGATGATGTGTCTTGGTCCCACTACTCCTTTCTTCCTCAGGAAAGTTTTCAGTTCTCGGTTGTGCTCCTAATAGTCTTCCAATAGACCAAGTTCTATATCAGAAAGAGAACTGTGCTTACTATTAAAATAAAAATCGTATATATGATTTTCAAATCAGGGTAACCAAATTAAGGTGTCAAAAATCTGCCAAAGATTAAAGAACATCCAAAGATTCTTATATTCCATGTTACTGACATTACCATGGAAACAGACCAGAACAGTGTTTATATAACTTACAATAAACACAGCTTCTAATTAAACCTTGAGCTTCATATTTCTTGACTCTGAGTTCTATAGATCATTCTTTAAAACAACACAACTTTTAAGTGCGACTCCTTAAAACAACATGATGCCAAAGGCACAGTGATCTTTACTAATTAATAAGACTATTGTTCGACTTAAAGGTGACTCTTAGGAGATCGGTTTTCTCAAGGTTCAAAAGAAAATCCCAGGGTAATGATTTGTCTCAGTCGCCCCTATTCCATGGATCCCAGATATATAGATTCTAGGAGAATTAAAACTCCATTTCTCAACTACACACTCAGGTGATTTCACTTCAGTGCAGAGTATTGAGTACAATTTGCAAAGCAAAACTTCAAGAGCTGCAAGTTTATGGGGATAACCATTGCTGTTGAATTGATTCTGACTCGTAACAACCCCACAGAGCAGAGTAGAACTGACACAGGAGTTTCCGAGGACTGCCTGGTGGATTCGAACTCCTGATCTTTCAGCTAGCAGACATAGCACTTAATCATCACACCACTATGGTTTCAGCATATCTAGGTATATATTTAGAAATTACATAATAGAAATTTTGCTCTCTGGCTTTCAAGAGAAGGAACAGCATGGCAGAAAGAAGCCCCAGAATGGAAATCTGAACCCCAATTCTGCAAGTCCTGGGCCATCTGGCTTTGCCACACCTCTGCTTCCTTATCTGAAAGTGAGGGGTTGCACTAAATTTTTCTTGAAAAGTTCATTTAAGTTCTACCATTCTGGGACTTGATTTTTAATTGCTACTTTCTCCTGTAATGTGGTTTAGTAGGTGAGAACTCCCAAGTCCCTGTTTTCATCAGTATCTGAGATGTTAATAGCAGAAACACTGATTCCCTTTGGACTGTCTCTGCAGGTGATCTCGTATGCCATATAGATGTCAGCACTGGAAGCGCCCTGCTGGATAATTTGCAGACACCTCTGGCTCGTTTTGCAGCGTCAGGATGTCCCTATACTCCTGTGGCTTCTCATTTCACCTCCAGGAAAATTTCGTGTTGATTTATTTGTCATAGGTACTCCAGCTAATTCTGCTGTGGCTTAGCCTCACTTCTGCATAGGCGTTATTCCCATGCTTTCTCTTTTCTCAGCAAACTCTCTACCCACCATTTAAAGGGGATTTTTTTAACTGTTTTAAAACTTTTATTGTGGTGAAATATACGTAACAGAACACATAACAGTAGGACGTACTACTGTGGTTTAGATAAAAGTTTACAGAGCGAATGAGTTTCCCAGTAGACAGTCTATACACATCTTGTTTGATGACATTGACTGCAAGCCCCTGAAGGTGTCAGTACCCTCCCTCCCCTTCCTCCCTGGGCTCCCTGTGTCCATTTCCCCCCATTTCCTGCTCCTACCTACCTTCTGAACTTTCCTCTTGGACAAATACTACCCTTTAGGTCTCAAAGAGTCAAATAGTTTGAGGCATACGTTCCTCTCTGGCGTTACTGTTCATTTTATAGGCCTGTCTATTGTATGGCTACAACGTGATTTCCGGGAATGACTTCAGTCCCGAGTCTGAAGGGCGTGTAAGGGCCATAGTCTCAGGGATGCCACCGATCTCTGTCTGGGTTCCACCAATCTGCTCTTAATAATGAGTTTGAATTTTGTTCTACATTTCTCTCTCACTATGTTGAAGACCCACCACTGTGGTGCTGGTCAGAGGTCAGTAGTAGCAGCCGGCATTATCTAGTTCTTCGGTTCTCAGGCTGGCGTAGGCTGTCATTCATGTGGTCCTTTAGTCCTCTGCACTGTTTCCTGAGGCTTCTCTCTGGGTTTTCTTCACTGTTCTTTGGTCCAGATGGGAAGAGGCCAATTATTTATCTTACATGGTCACTTGCAAGCTTTTGATATTCCAATCACTACTCACCAATTGGCATATCATAATCCATATAGGATATAGAATACTGTCTATCTGGATTGTGCTATGCTAGTTGAATGACATGTCTCAAGATTATGGTCCCTCACCTAGCCACTCAGTATCAGGAGGTATGTATGGTTATGGCTAAGAAGTTCTCATGGCTGTGTCCCCTGTGAACATTATTATATATACAAGGTATATTTGCAGCATATACAAGAGTCAGAGGGTCTATGGAAGTAAACCCATAGCCTCTCCCACTCCTGTTCACTTTGCTCATCTCCTTACGTGTCCTCTCATACATTATTCTTTGTGATTGCTGTTTTTGTAGGATTGTATATGTATTAGCATTTATTGTTGTTGACTTTTATTCTTGCTTAACTTTCAGTGTCTTCCTTTCTCTTGATTAAGTTGTGCTAACTCTCCTTATATTATATGTTATCTCTCACTCGACTCAAGTTAGTACATATCTACTAACTGGCTAGTGATTTTGTTGCTGAGTATCTGAGACCCTGCTGACCCACGTAGATTCTTGTCCCTCAGTGATCAAGAATGCAAAGGTAAGGCACAGAGAATCTTTCTCCATGAGCCAAGACTCATAGCAACCCTCTAGGGCAAGTAGAACTGCTCTATAGTTTTCAAGAAGCACCTGGTGGATTCGAACTGCCATCCTTTTGGTTAGCAGCTATAGCACTTAACCACTAAGCCACCACAGTTTCTATTCCACCTTTATGCCCCTCCAAATTATGTCCTTGCAATATGTAAAACATATTTACCCCATCATAACAAAATTTGTAAGTCCAAAATCCAGAAATTACTATTCAACTGTGAAATACAGAATATAAGCTTTCTGCTTCCAAACTACTATGGCAGAACAGGCAGGCACAAGCTAGACATTTCCATTACAAATGAGAGAAATTTTAGGCAAAGAAAGTATGACAGGCACCTAGCAAATTAGCAGAACATATTACATTAGCTCTAAAGGATTTGAAGATAGTCATCCATTCTCTGGGACATTTTACATGCTCGTTCTGCCCTCCAGGATCTAGGTTTTGGCTACACTCTCTGGATTCTGAGCCTCTTGGCCCTATGCTACAGCTCTGCCTTCCAGGTCCACTAGGACAGCACCTCTACTCCTTTGGCTTCAGGAGCAACATTTCCTTAGTCCATCTTAGAAGCAACTCCACCCTTAGAAACACCAAGGGCTCCAGCCTTTGAAATCCCAGAGGTCCTGGCCATACTTTTTGAAACAGAGGTAGCTTGGCTTCTTGTGTTCTAGTCACTTCAGCTTCTTAATGTGGCCTCTGGGCCCAGGCTTCAGGCTCACATTTGCCTTGCAGGGTAAGTGTTTCAAAGCTTTGTAGCTCCACCAGTAAATGCCCAGAGGCACCGTACTCTGCCAGGAAGTCTCCTGCACACAGGAGAGAGCACAGAGAGCACTCAGCTCTCTCATTTTGTGGGTCAGTCTGGCACTGGTTTGGTTTTGTGTTTCTGGTTTCCTGCTGCTGCTTCTGCTTCTTGTCATCTGTGCTTTCTCTAGTGTTAACAGTTCACCTTGGTTCCTTCTGTCCTCTATCTATTCACAGTTTCAAAATCGCTTTCAGATTTTAGGTATCTGTTAAAGCAGCACCCCACTCTCTCAGGAACAAATTCTTAGTCATCTAGTGCTGTTATAAAAGAAATACCTACCACAAGTGAATGGCTTTAACAAGAGAAATTTTATTCTGTCACAATCCAGTTGGCTACAAGTCCAAATTCAGGATATCACCTCCAGGGGAAGTTTTTCTCTGTTGGTTCCGGCAGAAGTTCTTCGTCATCAATCTTCCACTGGACTGGGAGCTTCTGAGTTGCAGGGACCCCAGGTCCTTTCCACAGAATATGCTGTGCTCCTGATACTGCTTTCTTGGTGGTATGAGGTCTTCAGCTCTCTGTTTGCTTCCCTTTCCTTTATATTCCAAAAGATTGCCTCAAGGCATAATACAATCTCTTAGGAGTTCTGCCTCACTAATACAACCACCACCTGCCCTCCCTTATTAACATCATAGAGGCAGGATTTACAGCATACAGGAACATCATACAATACCAGGAATCATGGCCCAGCCAAATTGTTACACACATTTTTTGAATGCCACAGTTCAGTCTGTGACAGTCCTCTTACTTTATTCTTTTGTTTTCCAGCAATACTGTACTTATTCAGGGCTTCTTTCTTTTCCATATAAAGTTGGTAATTAGTTTTTCCATCTTATTAAAGGATGTTGTTGGAATTTGGATAAGGATTGTACTGTATCTGTAGATTGCTTTGTGCAGTGTTATCCTTTTCACAGTGTTAAATCATCCTGTCCATGAGCATGGTACATTTTTCCATTTACACAAGTCTTTTTTGGTTTCTCATAGTAGCGCTTCGTAGTTTTCTTTGTGTCTTTTATGTCCTTATTTATGCCCCAAATATTTAATCTGTTGGGGCCTATTATAAATGGTACTGTGTTCCAGATTTCCTTCTCAGAGTTCTCTTGGTTAGTATAGAGAAGCCCAACTGATTTCTGTATGTTAATGTTTTACCCTGCCATGTTACTAAATTCTTCTACTAGTTCTAATAGCTTTCTTGTGGCGTCTTGGGGATTTTCTATGTATAGTATCACATCCCAAAAGATTGGAAATGGAATCCACCAGATACTCCTTGGAAATCCTACTGAGCAGTTCTACTCTGTTCTATAAGATTGCTTTGAGTTGGAATCAACTCAATGGCAACAGGTTTAATTTGATTTCAGGATCATGTCATTTGTTCACGGATGCTTCCTTACTAGTTGTATGGCTTTTATTTCCCTATTGTGCCAGCTAGGACTTCAAATACAACACTGAATAAAAATGGTGACAAAGGACATGTTTGTCTAGTTTCTATTCTAAAGAGCAATGTCTTCAGTCTCTCTCCATTGAGAATAATTCTAGCTGTTGGTTTTGTATGACCAAGAACTAAACTCACTGCCGTCAAGTCAATTCTGACTCATAGTGATCCTATAGGACAGAGTAGAACTGCCCCATAAAATTTCTGAGAAGCACCTGGAGGATTCAAACTGCAACCTTTTGGATAGTAGCTATAACCACTCTGCCACCAGGGTTTCCTGGTTTTGTATATATACTCTTAATTATGCTCAGGAATTTTCTTTCTATATCTAATTTGATAGAGCTTTTTTCATGAAAGGTTGCTGGACTTTATCAAATGCTTTTTTAGCATTGACTGAGATGATCATGTGATTCTTTTCCTTTGTTTTATTTATGTGGTACAGTATATTGATTGATTTTCTATTGTTAAACCATACTTGCATACCTTGTATGAATCCCACTTGATCATGGTGTATCATTTTTTTTAAATGCCATTGAATTACTTTGGCCAAGATTTTTTGCATTTATATTTAAAAAGGATATTAGTCTATGATTTTCTTTCTTAATGGAGTCTTTGGCTTTGGTATCAAGGTTATGGTGGGTTCACAGAATGAATTCAGAAATATTCCTTCCTTTTCTATGTTCTGAAATAGTTGGAATAGGATTGGTGTCAACTGTTCTCTGAATAGTAGAATTCTCCAGTGATACAGTCTGGGTTGTTTAAATTATCTACTTCAGTTTGTGCTAGGTAGGTAGTATGTTTATGGAAATTTTCCCATTTGTTCTAGGCTTTTTAATTTGTTAGAGTACAATCATTCATAGTATTCTGTAGTAAGCCTTTTTAATTTCATTTGTTTATGTTGCTGATTTCATTTGTTATTTTGGTTATTTGTACCTTCTCATTCTTTTCTTTTGTCATTTTGGCCAGTGGTGTGTCTAGTTTATTGATCCTCTCAAAAAACCAACTACTAGTTTCCTGATTCTCTCTCCATTGTTCTTCTGTTTTTTATTTCATTTACTTATGTTCTAATCATCACTATTTCCTATTTTATAGTGGCTGTTGGCCACTGTTTGCTTGAGTTGTAAAGCTAAGCAATAGATTTTAGGCCTTCTTTTTTGGTAGGTAAACTTATTGCCATGAATTCTCAAAAAACTGTTTCGTACTGTTTTTCCTATGTCCCACAGTTTCTGGTATGTTATGTTTTTATTCTCACTTTGATTCTAGGAATTTTTTTTCATTTCATTTTTAATTTATTCTATTACATTGTGGTTTTTAAGTAGGATGTTATTCATTTTCCATGTTTTATTTTTACCCCCTGTTCTTCCTGTTATTTCTAGTTTTATAGGTTTGTGGCCAGAGGAGATACTATGTATTATTTCAGTACTGTTGGATTTACTGAGGCTTGCTTTATGGCCTAAAACTTGGTCTATTCTGGAGAATGATGCATGTAATTTGGAGAAGAATGTATACTGTGCTGCCGTTGAGTGGAATGTTCTGTTTATGTCTATGAGGTCAAGTTGGTTAATTATGTTATTTAGACCTTTTGTATCTTTATTTAGTGACTTTCTACTTGTTCTGTCCTTCATTAGCAGTGCTGTGTTAACACCTCCTAATGTTAAGGATTGTGTCACCCTCAAATATGTGTTAATTTGGGTGGGCTGTGATTCTTAATACTGTGTGTTTGTTCTTTATTTTGTGATCTGATGTGATTATCCTATGTGTTGTAAATACTAACCTTTATGATGTTAAAGAAGCAAGATTAGAGGCAGTTATATTAATGAGGCAGGACACAGTTTACAGGATTAGGTTGTATCTTGAGTAAATCTCTTTAGAGATACAAAAGAAAGAAGCAAGCAGAGAAAAGGACTATATGCTACTAAGAAAGAAGAGCCAGGAAAAGTGTTTGTTCTTCAGACCTGGGGTCTCTGAGCTAGAAACTTCTAGACCTAAAGGGAAGATTGGTGACAAGGACATTCTGCCAGAGAGAAAGACGTGCCCTAGAGCTAGTACCCTGAGTTTGGACTTCTAGCCTCCTATATTGTGACAGAATAAATTTCTGTTCATTAAAGCCATCCACTTGTTATATTTCTATTATAGCAGCACTAAATAACTAAGATATCTTCTATTATTGTAGAATGATCTACTTTCAACACTGTCAGACTTTGTTTTATGTATTTTGGAGCTCTGTCAGTGGGTACATAGATATTTATTATGCTTATGTCTTCTTGGTGGATTGTTCCTTTAATCATTACAAGGATGTCCCTCCTTGCCTCTTATGATGCATTTTGACTTAAATTTTGTAAGAGATGATCATTCATGCTCTTTTTTGGTTGCTGTTTACATGATACATTTTTTCCACCCTTTGGTTTTTAACCTATTTATGTTTTTGTATTTAAGGTAAGTCTCTTTTAGGCAACATATAGTTTTTATCCATTCTGCCAGTATCAGTCTCTAGACTGGTACATACAAACCATTTATACTCCATGTGATTATCATTAGGTGTGAATTCACTGTTGTCATTTTGTTATGCTTTTTGTTGTAGTAGTGATGTTTTCTTTGTTCTGCTTAATTTTCTGTGCTGAATTCTGTTTATGTAATTTATTCTCATTTCCTTTATTGTTTTTGTTTGTGTGTTTACTGAGTCTTTATGGTTTCCTTCTTTATTCTGACAAGTAGGTTTATTGACTTTCTTTGGTTACTTAACTTTATCATCCTAAATTTTAAAAAGTCCAATATTGCCATGACTTTTGCTCCATATGGAAGTTCTATGTCTATATGACTTATTCCCCCTTTTGGTTTTAAAGTCATCATTGCTTACAGATTGACATTTCTGGTTTCTTGTTTTTAGTTTGAAACTTTATTTAACTTTTTTCTTTAATTGTGATTAACTATACAATCCAAATCAGTTTTGCATGCCTGCCTATCTGCAGCTCCATCTGCTCTCATCACCCGGTGAAAGCATATTCCTCCTTCTCACTGTATATTTCTTATCCTCTTAATGGGCACCTGTCCCCTTCTCTCCATTTTCTTCTCTTCTGTCTAGAAAGAACCAGCAGCACAGCCTCCTGTAAGTGTACAGAACCATGAAGTACACACACCATATGGTCACATTGTGTCCACCAGTTCAGTCCATTCTTGTTGGAAGAGTTGACCTCAGTACTGGTTTCCCATCAGGGCCAGCAGCAGGTCTAGGGGCCATGTTCCCAGGGGACCCTCCAGGCTGTCAGACCATCAGTTATGGCCTTTTAGTAGAGTTCTTGAGCTGCACAACTCTGTTTCTCATGTTGCCTCAGGGACTCTACACTGTGTCCTCCATCATGACTGCCTTCGGTGGTGGCTGGGGACCATCTGCTGAACTTTTATTTTACTTCTGAAATTTCATGATCTGGGCTGCTATCTCAGTGATGCTATCAGGTAGCTTATTCTTAGGCTGCTGCCTGATGTTGCTGGATCTCTATCTGAAAGACTCCCTTTAATATTTAAACATGATCTGGTTTTTACAGATTCCCTTCTATTTATGAAAGAATGTCCTGTTTTCACCATCATATCTGAGAGACAAATTTGCTGGATAATGATCCTTGGTTGGCGATTTTTTTCTTTTGGGATTTTGTGCATATCATCCAATTGCCTTCTTGCCTGTATGGTTTCTGCAAAGAAATCAGAGTTTAGTGTTATTGCAGTTCCTTTGTAAGTGATTCTTATTTTTCCTAAGCTGCTTTCAGAAGACTCCTTTTTTTATGTAGACTTGGGAGAATTTCTTTTAGTGGCTTTTCTGTACAGGGCTCATTGAACTTGTATGAAATCTCAATTATTCATGATATTGGGGAAGTTTTCTTGCAACAGATGTTCAAAAATTCTCTCTATGTTCTTCTCTTGTTCTGGAACTCCAATCATTGATAAATTATCCCTTTTTATAGTGTGTTACACAACTCATAGGATTTCTCCTTTTTTCATTCTTTTTTCTGATTATTCTTTATATAAACTGGTATAAAAGTATTTGTCCTCTATTATGCTAATTCTTTATTCTGTTGTTTAAATTCTACTTTTATTATTCAATTTTATATTTCTGATATTTTACTATTAATCTTCTATATTTCTAACTGCTGTTTTCATGTGATTTCCAATTATCTATTTAATTTGTCATTTTGTTCTGTGTTATTTTTCAAAATTCTTTTAGGGTTTTATTTGTGTTATCCTTGGTTTTGTCTCGGTTTTTCTTGATCTCTTTGAGGACCCTAAATGTAAGCCTTTTGAATTTCTTATCAGGGAGTTTCATTACCATCTCTTTCTCAGGAAGGTTTTCTGTCTCTTATTATGGTCACTTGTTTGAGACATCTCATCTTGTTTCTTTGTGTCATTTGATTATTGTCTTCTGTCTCTGAAGCATTAAGATGTTATTTTATTTATATATATTTTTATTTGATATATCAAAGGGGGAAATTGGACATGTTTTGATGATCGCTTGTCTAGTGGCACAGGGGCATTCTGTACCTGCACCCAGGTGAACAGGCTGGCAGTGGGCAAGGAGCCCTCACTGCTATTCACTGAACCTGTGAGACAGTGGAGGGTATGCTTGGCTGGCAGCACCTCGTGGTACAAGAATGTTTACAGTTGCTCACTGGCTGGGTGGAAGTGGGCAAGGAGTAGGGTGGGAATCTGGGAACACGATCGTGCTCTCTTCAGTGGAGGAGGGGCAGGGTAGGTTGTTTTGGGGGCACATGGGTACTCTTTCTGGCTAAGAAGGGGCAGGACAGGTGGCTGGGGCTGTGCAGACACTCCATCCAGTGGGGGAGGGATGGAACAGGTAGATGGAGAGGAAGTGAAAAAGAAAGAAGAAAGGGCACTCAACCATTACTCTGTGTTCACTACTCACCCTACCAGTCAGGTACCACTGTTGGGAAGTCATTCTGTCACTGGGCCTGGTGTCCTCCCTACTCTGTATGCCAGTATCACTGAAGCTCTCTTTCCTATACTTCGCCTCTTTAGCTCCTGTTCATGTTCTGGTCACCTTGCTTCACTTCTGGTATGTCTATACGGTTTCACTGTCTCTTCTTGGCAGTTCTGTGATTTTGACTTCCTGTGCTCCTCACCAAGGACTGCTGCTGGTTTTGTCTCAAAATTGTGCTACTGTACCAGACCAGCTAGAAGGCATTTCCATCTCCACTCCATATCTCTCTCCACTTGCTGTTGTCATCCAGTTTCTTTTTCCAATTGTTTTTTGATCTAATTCTGTATCATTTCATTTGATACTCAGAGTTCTATGGTTGTCAGTGTGTCTGTTACACTTTGATTTTGAAGTCTTTACTGTAGAGGAACTGTGTGGTACATTTGAGTAGGCCACCACCTTGAATTGATCTCAAAAATTTTTAAGTGCACAATTCAGGAATGTTAACTACATTCACTATTCAGAGCAATTATTATTGTTAACCATTTTCAATTTTTTTAAATCACTCTTTATGAAAATTCTGTAGGCTTAAGAAACAGCCCTCTTTCCCCCCATACTTGCCCTGGCAAAGAATAACATACTTTGGTCTCTACATATGTCTTTCTTCTGGATATTCTATATAAGTAGTACTATAAAATATCTGTTGAAAGAGGGCTTTTTTGAGTAGAATAAAAATAGTCCTGCAAGTGACTCCACAATTCAGAGTCCTTGGGTGGTAAAGAGAGTTACCATACTTAGCCCCAAACTGACCGGGTGTCTACCCAGAGTCACCTCAGAAGAGAGTCCTGGAAATCATCCTGAAAGTCAGCCACGACAACCCCATGGAGCACAATTAGACTTGGATGCACTTGTAGTGGCCAGGGGTTGGAGTCAACTCTACGGCTACTGGTGTTCCCACAACTCATAGAGTAACTAGGGCAGTTAGCAGGCCCAGCCTCTTACAACTACTAGGAGATGGAATCCTGGGGGAAGGGCAGTTGTTGTCCCGGGTGGCTGGGCCAGCATCCAGGACAAGTGCCATCTTCTAGTCTAGGCATTGCCAGTTGCTCCTGTAAGTATATCTGATGGAGTAAACTCTGACACTCAAGAGTATGCTCCTAATTGGCTCAGGCATCAGTCACTTCAAAAATGCAATGTCTCAGCCACCACCCCATTCCCTATCCCATCCTCTTCCTCCTCCACTTTGGGCAGCTACTCCTTTTAGAATTTGAAATCCTTGGATTGTCCGGTCAATGTGCACAAATGCTAACAGAAAGACTGGAGGTTCAAGTCCACCCAAAGGTACCTCAGAAGAAAGGCCTGGCGATTTACCTTTGAAAAATCAGCCACTGGAAATCCCATGGAGCACAGTTCTATTCTAGCACACACAAGATCACTGTGAGTTGGAGTGGACTTGACAGCATCTATTTTTCTTCTCTGAGAAACCACATTTTCTTTGCTGGACAACAGAATTACCCACATAGCATCCACAGACTGTTTCCCTCAGGGCCTTATGCAGGCACGTCTTTCAGTAGATCAGAAAATAAAACGTACAGGCTTGAATTCTACCTTTTTACAATGACTTTTAAGTACTAATAAATTTGACACCAGTCGCTCAACATGTGAATAAGATTTGAAAACTTCATCAAATTTCAACAAAATATATCATAGGCCCTGTCAAAGATAGTGTTGTATGCCATAAAACAATTTCTTCCTTCTCAAATGCATTTATTCATTCAACATTTACTGAGCCCTTACTATGGGTCAGGCACTGAGGTGGGAAAGATGGAGAAGGACACATAGCTTCTGTTAAAGATAATCATGAATAGGAGAGACCTACAGATAATTGACACCACAAAGTGCTGGCCCATGTTCCTGGTGCTATTTGGTAGAAAGAGAGAAGTTAAAGTAGTGCTCCCAGGGGTACAGACTCTGAATACTTCTTTCTACACACTGCTATTCTAAACTAAACATCACTAGCACAAGTTGCCAATAAGCTGATTCCAACTCATGGTGACCCTGTGTGTTTTAGAGTAGGATTGTACTCCACAGGGTTTTCAGTGGCTGATTTTGGGAAGCAGATCATCAGGGCATTCTTCCAAGTTGCCTCTGGATGGGTTCGAATTATTAACCTTTTGGTTAGTACCTCAGCATTTAACTATTTGCTCCACTCAGGTACTCCTAAAACTAAATAATATTGTTGTTGTTTTGCAGAGGAAGATACTGATTCAAGGGGCTAATTATTACCCAAGTATAAGGGCATAAGTTGTTCAGTGGCAGAATTCTCACCTTCAGAATAGGAGACTTAGGTACAAGTTAAGGCCAGTGTGCCTCATGGGCAGCTACAACCCATGTGCCAATGGAGGTTCATGTGTTTCTATGATGCTCGCTCAAGAGGTTTCAGCAGAGCTTTCAGACTAAGACAGAGTAGAAAGGCCCGGTGATTGATTTCCAAAAATCAACCAATGAAAGCCCTATGTACCGATCACAACAGTGTCCACCTTAACTGATCACGAAACTAGCATAGGACTGGGCAGCATTTCATTCCATTGTGCTTCGGATTGCTTGGAAACCCTGGTAGTATAGTGGGTTAAGTGCTACATCTGCTAACCAAAAGGTTGGCAGTTCAAATCCACCATGTGCTCCTTGGAAACTCTATGGAGCAGTTTTATTTTGACCTCTAGGATTGCTGTGAGTTGGACCTGACTGGACAGTAGTGGGTTTGGTTTTTTGGTTGGATTGCTTTGTACAGCAATTAACAACAATGATTACCTCAACAAATGTCCTGAAGCTAGGGAGTAGTACAGTTATATAAAAGCTGAAATTAACTGTTTCTATTTAAAGACATCTAACACTCTGATGGCATAGTGATTAAGTGTTACCGCGGCCAACCAGAACGGTGGCAGTTCAAATCCACCAGGGGCTTATTTGTCCTATAGGGTTGCTATGAGTTGGAACTGACTCAATGGCGGTGAGTTAACATTCTGTCTCCTGACTCTTTCTGAGACAAAGAAGGGATATCCTGGTCCAAGGCTTTCTTTGTGGCCTGCTGCCAAGGGCTGAAAGCAACTGTACCATGCCAAACACCTTCCCTGGCCCACTGGGACAAAGAAGAGAGAAAGAAGAGCAGCCCAGGGTATCTGGGTGGAACTCAAGAACCTTGGTGTTTTCGTCAGCTAGTGCTGCTCTAACAGAAATACCACATATAGATGGCTTTAACAAAGGAAAGTTTATTCTTACACAGTCCAGTAGGCTAGAAATCCAAATTCAAGATGTCCACTCCAGGGCAAGGCTTTCCCCCTTGTCAGCTCTGGAGGAAAGCCTTGCATTACATCAGTCTTTGTCCAGGGAGCATCTTGGCACAGGAACCTCAGGTTTGAAGGACACGTTTTCTCCCAGCGCTGCTTTCTTGATATTGTGAGGTTCCCAATTCTCTGCTTGCTTGTCTTTCCTTTTATCTCTTCTAGGATGAAAGGATTAAGGGTGGGGCGAGCCATACTCCAGGGAAACTCCCTTTACTGTGGCGCATGGAGGTGATCTTATAAAGGGATTTATAGTTCCACCCTAATCCTTTAACATGCAACGCAGCAAAATCACAAAATGGAAGACAATCATCGAATACAGGGAACCATGGCCAGGCAAATGGATGCACATATTTTTGGGGGGACACAATTCGTTCCATGACACTTGCTTCCTGCACCAAGTTCAGCTTAATACCACTTCAGCAATGAATTCTGCAGAAAATCTGTCCTACGTACACATTATTTAAAAATCAAAGGAAAGGAAAATACTGAAGCTCTTTACTCTAGCTCTTATAATAAACTGACCCACTCCCCCTCGCTATCCACAAACACTCATTCAAGCACTGGTTTTGGGGACAGAGAGAACAGTAAAATCGGGTCACAGCCAGATCAAAGAAAATCCCATTACATGTAAGGACACCTATAAAATCACACTGCTAGAACTTAGTTCACACTTGAGATTTCTGCTGCAGAAATAGTCTGTAGCTAAAGGCAAGGGCCTGGCCTCCTCCCCAACTCTTAACCTGTGTCCTATAGGGAACAGGCTGCATCAGTCCTATTTGGAACTGGAGTCCTTGGGAAGCACTCATTGATCCTCCATCTATCTCAAAGCCTTGATCACAACATTTCTAGGCAGAATCAAGGAAACAGCCCCTTGAAGTCAACATATCACCACCATCAATTTGAGGCAGTACTCAGGGGATGCATTTGGAAGTGGGGAGGACTCTGGAGGTACCCGCTACTCAAACAGAGTCATCACCCCACCTAGCAGTGAGAACTCTCCCACCTCAGCCTGCACTTGTCTCTGAAAATATTAAGAAGATAAGCACAAAGATAACAGGACTTCTATTCTCTGGGTCTCATGGGCTAAAAAAGATAAATGTGATTTGGAGCATGGCTTGAAAACAGAGAGCAGGATAAGGATGATCAGAGAATTGCACTTGGAACCTTGTTTCTACACAGCAGCAGATGGTTGCAGAGTATTCTGCATTTGTGAAGTTGAAGCAATATCTTTTTTTTTTTAACTTTAAGGGAAAGTAATATCATCAAAAGACAGGTACTGCTTGCAGACTGTAATCAGTAGCCTTTCACTCATAGTGATATCTGTATACAACCGATTAGAGTTGTGATGCTTAGGGCTTTCAATGTCTGTGATGTTTCGTAAGTAGGCATTTCTACTGAGGTTTCTCCAAGTGGACCCAAAAGCCCTGAGAAAAGAACCAGACAAGAATGCTGTTTATCACCACTCTTATTAGGTATTATTTTGGGAGCCCTAGCTAGAACAATTATGATAAAAAAGGAAATAAAGGGAATCAAAACTGGAAAGGAAGAAATAAAACTATTCCTATTTGCAGATGATATGCTACTATACATAGATAACCTAAACCAATAAAGAAGATAAATACTTGAACTAGTAGAAAGATTCAGCAGAGGAACAGGATACATGATCAACATACAAAAATCATTTAGACTCTTCTACACCAACAAATAGCACTTCTAAAAGAAAATCACCAAATCAATACCGTTTACAGTCACCCCCAAGAAGATAGGGTATTTACAAATAGATCTAACCAGAGATGTAAAAGACTTATACAAAGAAATAAAACACTAGTACAAGAAATCAAGAGAGACCTACATAAGTGCAAAAACATGGATAGGAAGACTCAACATTGTGAAAATGTCAGTGCTACCCAAAGCAGTCTACTGATAAAATGCAACTGAGATTCAAACTCTAAATCATCAACTTTATATGGAAAGGGAAGAGGCCTGGATAAGTAAAACACAACTGAAAAAGAAAAACAAATTGAGAAGCCTTATATAACCTGATTTTAGAATCTATTACAAAGCCACAGAAGTTAAGACAGCCTTGTTCTGGTACAAGACACACAAGCCAATAGAATGGAATTGAGAACTAAGACTATCATGGATTGAGTTGTGCCCCTCAAATGTGTATTAACTTGGCTAGTCCATGATTCTGAGTGTTATGTGACTGTCTACCATTTTGTCATCTGATGGGATTTTCTTATATGCTGTAAATACTGCCTCTATGATGTCAATTTAAGGTAGGATTATCAGCAGCTGTGTTAAGGATGCAGGACTCAATCTACAAGATTAGGTTAAGTCTAAAGCCAATTTCTTTTGATGTATAAACCCAAAACTGAATGCTGTTGGTTCTTACTAAAGATTGTTAATTTCCTTTGTGGTTACTTTAATATTGACCACTGTTTTTCTAAATTTAAACCAGTTTTTATTTTCTTCGTATTGCCTTGACTTCTCCATATGAAAGACTTATAACTATCTTTTATTAAGTTCTTCTTTTTTGTTATAATGTTGCCCTATTTTACATAATGACATCGCTGTTACCTGATATTCAGCATGTTGCCTTTGACTTATTTATTTATACTATGACTGAGTGCAAATGTACATTCCCATACAAATTTGCATGCCCACCTATATGCAACTCCCACTGTTCCCCCTGCCCGATGACAGCACACTCTTCCTCTCTGCTCCATACATGTCTTATCCTCCCAACAATCTCCTATCCCCTCCTCTCCACCCATTCTCCCGCCTCCAGTAAGCGGTCAGCAGGACGACGTCCTCTAGATGCATAGAACCATAAAGTGCACACACAATATGGTCACTCTGTGTCACCAAGTCCAATCCATTCCTGTCCAAAGAATTGACCTCCATTATGATTTATGGACAGGGGCAGCATCAAGGCCTGGGGCCATGCTTCCAAGGGAACTCCGAGGTTCATGAACCATGAATTGTGGTCTTTTAGTGGAGATCTCTTTTTATTCTTGTGTTGCCAGTGAGACTCAACTTTGTGACTTCCATCATGGCTACCACTGGTGGTAGGTCTCTCTGTTTTCTGGGTTCTCTTTCTTCCATGTCATTTTGTTCTTTGGTGATTATCCACTCCTGCTGAGCTGGGACCATTTGCTGTACCCTCAAATGGCAACTTGGCAGCTTTTAAGATCCCAGATGCCACTCACCAATGTGGGGTGCTCTTAGCCAAATGCTAGTTGTGCCAATTGGCCTTGATTTCCCCTGAGAACATGGTCTCTGGCCCCCCACCCCAGCTACTCTGTCCTTGCAACATTGGGTTAAGATAGGAGGAGTAATAATGTTATGTTGGAGTCCAGTTAATACTGATATTTCTAATGTGTGCTGTCACAGATTTCACTCTACCAAATTTCTATCAACTATCTAATCTAAACCCATCCCCCCATCTTCCCTCCTCCCCCAGCCTTGCAGCTGTCAAAGAGTCTTTTCTTCTATGCATGAGTCTGTTTTTAAGTTCTTATTGCAGGGGCCTCATACAATATTTGTCCTTTTGTCACTGACTACTTTCACGCAGCATAATGTCCTCCAACTGAAACCAGGTTATGAGAGGTTTCCTAAAATCATAATTGTTCTTTATCATTGCATAGCGTTCCACTGGATATACACATCATAGTTAGCCTATCCATTCCTCTGTTGTTGGGCATCTGAGTTGATTCCATTTTTTTGCTGTTGTGGACTGTGCTGTGATAAACATTCGTGTCTATGTACCAGTTGGTGCAAATGGCCTTGATTCTGTAGGATATATTCCAAGCAGTGGAATTACTGGGTCAAATGGTACATCTATACGTCTATATCCAATTTTTTAAGGAAGTGCCAGATTGCTTTCCAAAGAGGTTGCACCATTTTGCAATCCTACCAACAGTGTAGGAGAGTCCCAATTTCTCCACAGCCTCTCCAGCATTTGTTGTTTTGCATTTTTTGGATCATGACCAATCTTGTTGGGATGAGGTGGTATCTCATTGTAATTTTGATTTGAATTTCTTTAATAGCTAACGATTGTGAGCATGTCTGCATGTGTGTTTTGGCTGCCTAGATCTCCTCTTCAGAGAAGTGCTTGTCTATCTCCTTTGCCCATTGCTTAACTGGATGATTTATCTGTTTCTTATTGATATTTTGTAGTATGCTATAGATTGTGGAGATCAGATGTTGGTCTGACATATAGTTGCCAAATATTTTTTCCCATTCTGTAGCCGATTGTTTAATTCTTTTGGTAAAGTCTTTGGATAAGCAAAAGTGTTTAATTCTTAGTAATTCCCATTTATCTATTTTCTCTTCTGTTGTTTGTGGTTCTTTTGACAGATTCTGAAGTCTGTCTATGTTGTGTATTAAAGTTTCTATGGTTGTTCCTACTTTTACTTGGATGTGCTTTATCATTTTAGATTTGATATTTAGGTCTTTTACCCAGTCTGAGTTGGTTTTTGTATAAGGTGTAAGATGTAGGTCTTGTTTCAATTTATTGCAGATGGAGACCCAATTTTGCCCACACCATTTGTTGAAGAGATTGTTTTTACTGCAGTTTAATGTCTTAGGGCCTTTGACCTTTGACCTATTTTTGTGATTTTCCTACCTGGGTTGATAATTCTTTATTCTAATCTTGAGTCGTTATCTGATGCTACTGATTTTCTAACAAAAGAATTACCTCCAGTATTTGTTGTAATTTTGGTTTGGTTTTTCACAAATTCTCTAAATTTCTGTCTATCTGGAAATGTTTTACTTTTGCCATCATATTTGAAAGACAGTTTTGCTGGATATATAATTCTTCACTGGCAAATTTTTTTCCTCAAGGCTTTGTACATGTCATCTCATTGCTTTACTTCCTGCATGGTTTCTGCTGAGTAGTCTGAGCTTAGTTTTATTAACTTTACTTTGTTTATCCCTAGGTACTTGTAAAATTGTCTTCTTATCTTCAGTTTTAGCAAGTTGCATTATAATATGCCTTGATGTCTTTCTTTTGGGATGTATCTTCTGTGTCGTTCGGTGCATGTGTTGGATAGATACTTTGTCATCTTTCATATCAGGGAAGTTTTCTGTCAACAAATCTTCAAAAATTCTCTCTGTATTCTGCTACTCCAATCATTTGTAGAATATTCCTCTTGATACAGTCCCACATAATTCTTAGTGTTTCTTGAATTTTTTAAAGAATTATTTTAAAGAATTATTTATTATAGGGCAGTTCTACTCTGCCCTATAGGGTCATTTTGAGTTGAATCATCTCCACAGAGTTTAGTTGGGTTTAGTTCTGGTTCTCATTCTCATTATGTTTATTCTGTTTCCTTTGTTCTAGCTTCCTTTCCCCTCCTTGCTTTCTCACTTTTAGTGGAGGTGAATGTCGACCATTTGGTCTTGTACAGTAGTTTAAAAGAGCATATTACTCAGAGGTGACATTGTGATTTTTCCTCAAATACTTTGGTGTCATGTGCTTTATGTTCAGTCTCACTCATTCAGCCTTCCATTGCCTCAATCGTGTTCCTTTGACTTTCTACTGAGTTGTCTGATTCTGTGATTTTATTATTAATCTTCTGAGTTTCTACTTCCTCGAAAACTGTCCCAGTACTCTACACTCTTATCTAGATCCTGAAAAGTTTAATTAGGAGACTTCTCATGATGTCTGTTACTCCCAAGTTCACTCTGAGACCCACATTTCTCTAAAGAAATTCATTCTCTAATATCAAAGAGGGTTTTTGTTACCACAACACTTTATTGTAACTAACAGCTTACTGTTTGGGGCAAAAGTTTACACAGCTAATTAGATTGCTTTTAACAATTTTTATACAAATTGTTCCTTGCCATTGGTTACAATTTTTACAATCTGTTCTCATTCTGGAAACTCTGGTGGTATAACAGTTAAGTGCTATGGCTGCTCACTAAAAGGTCAGCAGTTGGAATACACCACCTACTCGGTGGAAACTCTACAGGGCAGTTCTACTCTGACCTATAGGGTCATTTTGAGTTGGAATCATCTCCACAGGGTTTAGTTGGGTTTAGTTCTGGTTCTCATTCTCCTTATGTTTATTCTGTTTCCTTTGTTCTAGCTTCCTTTCCCTTCCTTGCTTTCTCACTTTTAGTGGAGGTGAATGTCGACCATTTGGTCTCGTACAGTAGTTTAAAAGAGTACATGACTCAGAGGTGACATTGTGTATTTTGTAAAACTATCTACCATTTGCCTAAACAGTGTCCTGTGGTAACTTCAAATCTAAGTGCAAAGTTAATCTTAGGGCAATACTGTCTTCCGCTAGTCTCTACTGGTGCATAAGTCTGGCAGGGCAACTTTTAGGAGTGCAATTACTGCTGGGAACAATATTTCCCTCCTCTGGTTGTGTGTATTTATAAACTCTTTTATTCGCTAAGCAAATTGAATTTTAAAAAGAAAAGCACGTGTTCACTTTCAACGGGAGCCTCTGCTGAGGCCCAGAAGAAGCCATCGTCTTGACGCCAGAGGCCGGAACCTTGACTGAAGTCCCCGCGCTCCACTGCCAGCCCTGGGCCTCTGTGTTGGCCACCTGAGAGTCCTGGCTCAGAGCGCTGCTCCTCCATCCTGACTTCTTAGTACCCGGCCACGCTCCTGGTGCTGCGGCTGGCCCGCCAGGTGCAGAAAGCACCACCGAGAGGTTTCAAAGTGCGCGGCCGGCTGGTGCCCACACGAAGGGTCGCCAAGGGCGGCTTGCCTGGTTCTCACGGGGCCCCGCCGCGGCTGACCTCTCCCGCGGCAGCGGACCTCACCCGTAGCCGCGACCGTCCTGAGCGCTCCAGGCCCGGAGCCCTGAGAGTCTCACTGAGCTCTGCGCCGGAGTCGCCCGGACCTTCGCCGAAGTTTCTCAGCCAGGCACCTCAGCCTCTGCATCGTGGGTGCGGTGGGTGCGCCCGATTAGAAGCGCTGGAAGGGCACCGAGGATGCAGCGGAAGCTTGGGACTGGTGAGGGAGAAATGTCACGTCCCAGAGTGCAGGAGGAGATAAAAACAACGGTGGTGGGCTCTCTGCTTTTGGGGGGTTCTCAGGAGAAGTCCACACTGGAGAGTAACCCAGCCACAAAACGCTCGCGGTTCGGACCCAGGGCCCGCTGGGGTAAAGAATTCAGTCCAAATGCTCGGGAAGGGGCCATGGGGTTCTGGACCAGCTTGAAAGCACCTGTGACAGCTACAGAGATAACACTGGAGAGGAGATCTGGGGTTAAACGAATGGAATGTGGGTTGAGAACAGCTGCTCCAGTAGGCTCACCCTGAACCTGCTGGTGACGTTCACGAGCTCAACAGGCCTTCTACCCAAGACAAGGGGCCAGGGACCGCATTCACTTAACCTTACACTACAGGTGGAACGCACGCTAGGGCGCTTGGAAACTCACACCGGCTTGGTGTCGCCCCACTACGCGCCCAGAGTGAGAGGACGCAGGGGAGTGGAGAGCGGGACCTACCTCGTCTTCCTGGGGGTCTTTTGGTCTGTAGCAGTCGTCACGAGGGGGCGGCTCCTGGTGGAAAGAGAGAGCCGAGCCCCCTGTCTGCTGGTCACCCAGCGCTGCGGCACTGCCGCCGTATGCCTTTGACCTCGCCTCATCTTCTCCTCCGCCCTGTGGGGCTAGAGTCTGTCCTTCCTCCTCAGGCCCTGACCACCCATCTGGCGCCCTTGACGCGTCTTGGGGCACTGGGGATGCGGCGGGAGCCCTGGCCAACCTCCTGGGAGTCCTCGGGTGTTGGAGGTGGTGGTGTCAGGGGCTGCCCGCCGCCTTCTGCCCTGGGCAGGGACCCAGCTCGTCCTTCTCCTGCTTCACCTCCTCTACCAGGTGTGGCCGCCTCCTGCCCTCCTTTCGTCGACTTTCCCAGCACCTTCCGGCCCTCGCCTTGCCCGCCAGCGACCTCTTGGGTGCGCAGGGCCTGGGTTGTGTGGGTGCTCGAGGGAAAGGGGCTGATGCTCATCTGGCGTCAGCGCAGGAAAGGGGGAGGCAGTGGCAGGGGCTGGCGGTGGCTGTGCCACGGACAACTCTTGGCGGCGACCGGGGCTTTTCTCATCAGTAGCCAGCAGCGCTTCTTCCCAGTTTCAGGTCCTGTGGGTGGCCGAGTGGAGGTGACACGGCCACCACCTCACTTACTACCCTATCCAGATTCTTAGAGCAACCTAGAGCAGCTGACCTCAACCACTACTGGGACCACCTTGAGCTCCCCAGTCCCTGTGCACTCTGCAGAGCTCCATGACTTGGAGACTCTGTAGATCTTGGCCCAGTTTGCCTAGCTAGGCACCCTGGCCTTGATGTTACAGGCAGGATTTGTGTATTCCACCAGAAGTGCTGGATGGGCCCCGGGAGGAAATGGAATCTTGGAACCTGCAAGGGAGAAATGCCACGTCCAAGGAGGCAGAAGGGGAGACAGAAACAGTGGGCTGTCTGGTTTTTGAGATTCTCTGGCCTCACCACTGATTATCTCCACTACACTAGAGTGACCCTTTCCAGCAGCAAAATGCCTGTGGTTCAGATCCCAGGGCAGGCTGAGGTAAAGAATTAAGTCCAAATGTGAGGGAAGGTAGGGTTCTGAGCCAGCTACAATAGCACCCGGGAGGTGCTGGTTCCAAAAATGGTTCTAAAACAGGGATCTAGGGGGTTAAATACACGGTGTATAGGCTCAGAAGGGTTGCACCAGTAGGGTCACCCCGTCCTGGTTCATGAGCTCAGTGGGCGGTCTCCTACCCAAGAAAGGGCTCAAGGAAGGGCTCAGATAACTGTACAGTTAAGTTTGCAAACTTGCTGCCCTGCCAATATGCACAATGACCATTCCAGAAAGAGTTCCAAAATTTCTTTGAAGGGTGGACTAGGTGCTGGTACTGGCGCGGAGCTTCCCAAGGGAAGTACCTCAAAGGTGACAGTAGTGTTATTCAGCAATTAGGTATGTAGCACTTAGAACAATTACGTTTCATACTTAGTTCTTAGACCTCCTATACACCATGAGCAGACCACTGGAGAAATACAAAGGGGAATGAGATGATCTCAGATCTTAAGGAGTAAGCAGTTTTGTAAGGAAGACAGATGTATACAAAAATATCATTATATCTGCTGTATTCTGCTTAAATGACTAATGAAAGATTTGAACATGATGCTGAGAAAACGATGAATTCTGACTACAGACAACAGAGCAAGCTGGATTTAAGAAGATGATTAGAATGGTACTCCCAGAGTACCTAGGGAGCCAAAGAGAACAGCACAGAACACACTTGGACCTTGAGAGCAATCTAGGGTCACTGGGACCCAGTGTGTGGAAAGAAGTGAAGTAGAAAGGAGACTGGGGAAAGGCAAACTGGCTGAAGCTCTCAAGCACTTTGATACTAAACTAAGGAATTGAGACTACTTTAATTGTATGAGGGGCATGATTTCTAAACAGGGAAGTGATTAGATAAGATTGGTTTTCATAAGGCAGTTCTAGTAGGCTTTTTTTGAAGTGGGAGGTGGAAGGAGGATATTTCAGAGGAATGGGACAGTAGTTTAGGACAGTGAGACTGAGATCTGAAATAGGACAGTAATAGCAAGGAGGGAAATAAGATCTGATGAAACTTAACCACGGTACTACCAGGCTCCATTTAAAAAAAAAAATGCCATCAAGTTGACTCCAGCTCATAGCAACTCTATAGGACAGAGTAGACCTACCCCATAAGGTTTTCAAGGAATACCTGACCCTAAAATGAACAATAGTCCTTGCCTTTAAGTAGCTTACTATATACACACACGTGTGCATGCATGTGCAAAACTATGCATAAGACTTTCCAAATAGAAGACACTTTGTAGGAACCAAATCCTGTGACTGACAGAGAGAGATTTCAGAAGACAGTGAGTGAACCTCCGTGCACCCGTGGGCAGCACACAACTGCAGGGGAGGCTCTGGCATGAGCCACTTTGTGTTTGTGCCACGAAGGTCGGGTAGGATTTATGAGTGTTAAGATAAACAAGATCTCAGGGTGGATATATGGAAAAGTATAAAAGCACCTGTGTATAGAAACGGGCCCTAGAGACACAGTGGTTAAGTGGCCAGCTGCTAACCACAAGGTCAGCAATTCCAAGCCACTAACTATTCCATGAGAGAAAAATGTGGCAGTCTGCTTCAGTGAAGATTACAGCCTTAGAAACCCTATGGGGCAGTTCTATCCTGACCTACAGAATTGCATGAGTCAGAATTGACTTGGCAGCAACAGGTGTGCTAGGTAGAAGTTCCAGAATATGTGGTCTTTTCTGGGTTTACCACCTTGCCCTTGACCTTAGTGACTAGCTAATGCATTTCAAATTCTTCCTAGCAGACATACATCTATTTCTAGATAAATCTCTAAGAAATTGAAATTCCCCCACTTCTCTGTCAGTTTGTTATATGCGGGGGCCTGTGTGTTTCTATGATGCTGGAAGTTATCCTGCTGGTATTCAGACACCAGCAGGGTCACCTATGGCAGACAGATTTCAGCTGAGTTTCTAGACTAAGACAGACTAGGAATGACCTGGCAGTCTACTTCTGAAAAGAATTAGCCAGCAAAATCCTTAAGAACAGCAGCAAAGCATTGTCAGATATAGTGCCAGAAAATGAGCCTCCCAGGTTGGAAGGCACTCAGAAGACAACTGGGAAAGGGCTGTCTCTTCAAAGTATAGTCGACCCTAATGACTCAGATGGAATAAAGCCTTTGCGACCTTCATTTGCTGGTGTGGCATGACTCAAAATGAGAAGAAACAGTTGCAAACATCCATAAATAACCAGAACATGAATTTACAAAGTACGAATCTGGGAAAATTGGAAATTCTCAAAAATGAAATGGAACGTACAAACATCAATGTCCTAAGAGCTGAAATGGATCAGTATTGGCCATTTTGAATTGGACAATCATATGGTCTATTATTCTGGGGATGAAAACTTGAAGAGGGATGGTGTTGCATTCTCTGTCAAAAAGAACATTTCAAGATCTGTCCTGAAGTACAATGCTGTCAATGGTATGATAATGATCCATAGGTCTTCAAGGAAGACCAATTAATATAACTATTATTCAAATTTATGCACCAACTACTAAAGCCAAAGATGAAGAAACTGAAGATTTTTAACAGCTTCTGAGATCTGAAACTGATCTAACATGCAATCAGGATGCATTGGAAATTACTTGTGATTGGAATGCAAAAGTTGGAAACAAAGAAAGATCGGTAGTTGGAAAATATTACTGTGGTGACGAAAATGATACCGGAGATGAACGATCAAATTTTGGAAGACCAACAACATCTTTATTGCAAATATCTTTTTTCCTGACACAAACAGTGACTATACACATGAACCTCATCAGATAGAATACACAGGGATCAAATCAACTACATCTGTGGAAAGAGATGATGGAAAAGCTCAATATCAGGGGTCAGAACAAGACCAGGTACTGACTGTGGCACAGACCATAGATTGCTTGTATGCCAGTTCAAACTGAAACTCAAGAAACCCAGAACAAGTCCACAAGAGCCAAAGTATGACCTTGAGTATATCCCAGCAGAGTTAAGAGACCATCTCAAGAACAGATCTGATCTGTTGAACACTAATGAATAAAGACTATAAGAGTCGTGGAATAAGATGAAAGACATCATCCATGAAGAAAACAAGAGGTCATTAAAAAGACAGAAATGAAAGAAAAGACCAAATTGGATGTCAGAAGAGACCCCGAAACTTACTCTTGAATGTCAAGTAGCTAAAGCAAAAGGAAAGAATGATGATGTAAAAGACCTGAACAGAAGATTTCAGGGGGTGGCTCAAGAAGACAGAAAGTAAAGTATTATAATGGCACATCCAAGGAGCTGGAAATAAAAAACCAAAAGGGAAGAACATCCTCTGCATTTCTGTAACTTAAAGAACTGAAGAAAAATTCAAACTTCAAGTTGCAATAGTGAAGGATTCTACAGGGAAAATATTAAATGACTTAGGAAACATCAAAAGAAGATGGAAAGAATGCACAGAGTCATTTTACCAGAAAGAACTGGTCAGCATTCAACCATCTCAAGAAGTAGCATATGACCAGGAACCGATGGTACTGAGGAAGAAGTTAAAGCTGCATTGAAGGCATTTCCAAAAAATAAGGCTCCAAGAATTAATGGAGTATCAATTGAAATGTTTCAACAAATGGATGCAGTACTGGAAGTGCTCATTTATTTATGCAAGAAACTTGGAGGACAGCTACCTGCCCAATCAACTGGAAGAGATGCACATTATTTAGATCCATATTTATAGTTCCCTTGATCCATCCAAATGCAGAAATCATTGAACAGTATCATTAATATCACATGCAAGTAAAATTTTGCTCAAGATCATTCAAAAGCAACTACAATAGTATATTGACAGGAAACTGCCAGAAATTCAAGCTACATTCAGAAGAGGACATGAAACCAGGGATATCATTGCTGATGGATCCTGGCTAAAAGCAGGGAATACCAGAAAGTTGTTTACCTCTGTTTTCATTTACTGTGCAAAAGCATTCTACATAACAAATTGTGAATAATGTTGCATAGAAAGGAAATTCCAGAACATTAAACTGTGCTCATGAGGAATCTGTATATGGATCAAGAGGCAGTTGTTTGAACAGAATAGGACAATGGATAGTTGAAAGTCCGGCTGTATTCTTTCACCACACCTTTTCAATCTTTATGCTGAGCAAATAATCTGAGAAGCAGAACTATATCAGAAGAAGAAGGTATCAGAACTGAGGAAAGACTCATCAGCAATCTGCATTAGGCAGATGACACAACCTTGCTTGCTGAAAGTGAAGAAGAATTGAAACACTGATGAAGATCAAAGATCAGAGCCTTCAGTGCAGATTGCACCTCCACATCAGGAAAACAAAAATCACTACAAATGGACCAGTAAGCAATGCCACGATAAATGGAGAAAATATTGACGGTGTCAAGAATTTCATTTTACTTTTTTCCACAATCAATGCCCGTGGAAGCAGCAGTCCAGATATCGAAAGACGCATTGCATTGGGAAAATCTGCTATAAAGGACCTCTTTAAAGTACTGTAAAGTAAAAATGCCACCTTGAAGACTAAGGTGTGCCTAACCCAAACCATGATATTTTCAAAAGCTGGACAATGAATAATGAAGACAGAAGAAAAACTGATGCCTTTGAAGTGTGATGTTGAAGAAGAATATTGAATGTATCATGAACTGCCAAAAGAACAAACAGATTTGTTCTGGGAAAAGTACAACCGTAATGCTCCTTGGAAGCAAAAACAGCGAGACTACATCTCATATACTTTGGACATGTTGTCAGAAGACAGAGCCCCTGGAGAAAGACATCATGCTTGGTAGAGTGGAGGGTCAGCAAAAAAGGGGCGGACCCTCATCCAGATGGATTGACACAAGTGGCTTTAATGACAGGCTTAAGTGTAAAAATGATTGTGGGCATGGCGCAGGTGTTTCATTCTGGTGTGCAGACAATCACTATGAGTCAGAACCAACTCAACAGCACCTAGCAACAACAGTAGTAGTGGCTAAGAGCTTAGACTCTGGAGCCAGGTTACCTAGTGTGGTGGTCAGGATTATGTCAACTTGTCTACTACATATTTGGCTGCTGTATTAAGTGGCAGGGCGGGGTTTGTGGTGGCTCCCTGCCCCTCGGCTCTCATCTTGTGACCTTTTACTAAGGCTGCTTGTCATTCATGTGGCCAGGAGCTCCCGCTCTCTTGTTCCAGCGTCTAGTTCCAGGACTTAACTAGCAGCTGTTGGACTCATCAGTCCTTACAGTTGGCACTTGGGAGTCCTGCTCCCTGACCTGCCGATCCTTGGTTCGTCAGCCTCTGCCTGCTCCTGCTCCCTGACCTGCTGATCCTGGTTTTGCCAGCCTCTGCCTGCTCTTGCTCCCTGATCTGCTGATCCTGGTTTTGCCAGCCTCTGTCGCTTCGTCTTGCCACCAGCTTGGGATCCACTGACCTACACAACTGGTGATCTAGAACTCTGGTCTCTGACTTGCTGACTTTGGGTTCCTCAGCTTCCGTGGCCATGTGAGGCTTGTGCCAGAGCTTGGGACATTCAGCTTCTGTGATTACTTGAGCTGTTTCCTATATTTGTATCTATCTATCTATCTATATATTATAAATCTTTCCTTGTACCTACACGTGTTACTGTTTTTGCTTCCCTAGAAAACCCAATAGCATTTACTAGACAATAGCATTTATTAGTTGGGTGACCTTGGACAGTTTACTGAACCTTTATGTGTCTTACTTTCCACATCTGTGCAAACCCTGGTAGTGTAGTGGCTAAGTTCTATGGCTGCTAACAGAAGGGTCAGCACTTCAAACCGGCCAGGCACTCTTTGGGAACTCTATGTGACAGTTCTATTCTGTCCTATAGGGTCACTATGAGTTGGAATTAACTCAATGGCCATAAGTCTGCTTTTTGGTAACTAAGTATAACAATAATACCCTCCTCATAGAGTTATTTTGAGGAGTAAATGAATAAATATGTGTAGAGCACTTGCAATCATGCCTGAATCATATTAAGCATAAAATATTGTTTAAATATGGGGGACAGGAGACTGAGGCTAGTGTCCACTTGTCCTAGGACCTTCTTTAGGCTAGCATATGAACTCCTAGCCATCCATGGCTGTCGACAGCCTGCAGAACCACTTAAGGAGAACTGTCTAATACCTACTTTATTTTTGCTCAGCCTTCCCAGGGTCTCTGCAGTACAAGAGCTGCAGAGTTCCTGGCTCCAGACAGGCTCTAGGTCCTCATCCCTCCCAAGAAGAACCCAGAGATTGTCAAGTTCCTCAAAGAGACGATGGGGGGCTTTTTCATCCTCCTGTGGATGAGAATCATCCTGAGCTGGGTCACAAATGGGATCCAGGGCTCCAAAAATCCTTCTACACTCCCCGATGGGGTAAGGCCCTGGCTGATCCCCCACATGGCTTTGACAACTTGGGAACAGGGGAGAACCAACCCACAAACTTCAGCCTTAGTGGGCAGAGCACTGAACTGGAGTCAGGGCGCTGTCACTGAGCATGTCACTGAGCACGGCATGGGCTGTAGAAAATGAGTCATTGTCCCATGTGTGAGACACAATTACATCTGACTTTCTAATGTCTCAGTGGCAGTGTGAACATGAATTAAAAAATAAAATGAGCATCGTGAGTCCCTAAGGAAAAAATTCAAAGTCTATGTGAAGTATTTTTAGATCTTTCTCCTCAAAGCTGCTTCTCTCCTTTAAACACAGAGAGCCTCTAAGCCTACTGAAAACTAAATAGCAAAACTTCAGAACTGAATTGGCCCGTATTATGCTAAAAGATGCCAGACACAATGAAGTAAACTGTCCAGAAAAGGGGAATCTGTAGGGACAGTAAACAGATTAGTGATTATTTGGGGCTGGGGATAGAACACGGGAGTTGATTGCAAACAGGCACAAGTGAGTGTGCTTTTGGGGTGATGGGAATGTTCTAAGGCCTATTGGTAGTGATTGTTCAATTATGTATGTTTGCGTAAAAATTGTAAAACAAACAAACAAACCCACCTTAGCTAAATTATGCTGAAATAATCATTAAGTTGTACAGTTTAAACAGGTGCACTTTGTGGAATATAAATTGCATTTTGCCAAATGCCCTGTGTCTCATCTTTCCACGGAGCGATCTGGCTCTAGGATCTGGCTCATTACTGCCATTTGTTTTATTGATTGTCTCCTCTCCTTGTCCCTCAGGTGTATTTGGGTGATGTGCTCGGCCTCATCATTATTTTAATAGACATGTTTGCTTATTACCAAAAGGCAAAAGCACCAACATCATGGCCAGCTTCAGCGAAATGAGTCCTCAGGTGAGTAGCCCAGCCATCTTTCCTTTAGTGTCTGCAGTACTTTCATATAAAGAAGCACCAGCTAGTGAAAAAAGCAGCATTTGGGTGGCAGAGGATCTGTGCTCAATGCCTGGCCCCATCACTTGCAGTCTGAGAAATCCTGGGCAAGTTACCTGCTCTCTTGGAATCCCATCTCCTTAAGATAATCAAATGAAATAAGATAAGGAAAATGCTTTGTCGAGAATAAAGTAGGACAGAAATAGTCACTGCATCACATCTTCTGCTACTCTTTGGGAGCATTTGTGAACCATTTGGACAACTTCAGTACTGAGGGGATTCAGGGAAGAAACTGGAGAAGTCCAGAGTGTTCACTGATATCCAAGGAGATCAAGCTATGCTGCTTTTTCTGGAACTGTTTTGCCCCCATTCCTGAGCTCAGTGCATGTTGTGCTAGATGCTGTGACTGCAGGACACAGTGCTGCCCTCTTCACACAGGACTATGTCCACTAAGGAGTCCATCCACCACTGTTAGCACAAGGCGGTACTGCTAGGTTGTCCCTAGCCCATAAAACTGTCAGCTAGAAGGAAACACTGTGGATAGAAAGAATATTTCTTTCCTTGCTAAAAAGGCGGGAGACGGACCTCAATAGAGTTTTCTTCACTTTAGTAAGATCACTGAACTTTTCGGCTTCAGTTTCAGTGTTCTTCTTGCACATGACAGCCAATGTCTTTTATTCTTAGTGTCACTTCCTGTCCATCGGGCCTGTGTCCCTCACTTTGCCTTGTCTGCCTACAACAACATTTTCTGTTATCAACAACATCTCTGTGAGCCTCGTTCTGAGGGGTCTTCAGGCCCCAGGTGAAACACTCTTTTATTTTATTTTTTGCTACTCTTAAAGCTGTGAATTCTAATCCCTCTGTTTCTGAAATTCAGCAGAGGTGTAAACAAAGGAGAGGGATTAGTATCATTTCAGGATCTGAAACATCCGTCCCATTTCCCTTTCCTAGCAAGCTCTGGTTGTCTGAGATGCAGAGAAGGAGACAATTCTTTCAGAGCAGCTGGTGGTAGGGAACATGTTGTTGTTAGATGCTGTATAGTCATTTCCGATCCTATGCACAATAGTATGAAAACACTGCCCTTTTCTGCACCACGCCCACAACCATTATTAAGCTTCAGCCTGTTGTTGCAGCCAGTGTGTCATCCATCTCCTTGGTGGTCTCCCTCCTTTTCACTGATGCTCTACTTTACCAAGCATAATGTCCTTCTCCAGATGCTGATCCCTCCTGACGACATGTCCAAAGTGGATAAGATGCAGTCTTGTTATCCTCTCTTCCAGAGAGCATTACGGATGTACTTCTTCTAGAGCAGATCTGCTTGTTCTTTTGGGGGTCCATGGTACACTAGATATTCTTCTCCAACACAATTCAAAAATGTCAATTCTTCTGTCTTCCTTATTCATTGTTCAGCTTTCACATGCATATGATGTGATTGAAAATACCATGGCTTCTGTCATGCACATCTTAGTCTTCAAAGTGACATTTGTACTTTTAACAGTTTAAAGAGGTCTTTTGTAGCAGATGTTCCCATGCAATGCATCTTTTGATTTCTTGACTGCTGCTTCCATGGATGTTGATTGTGGAACCAAGTAACATGCAATCTTTGATGACCTCAATCTTTTCTCCATTTATCACGAAGTTGCTTGGTCCAGTTGTGAGTGTTTTTGTTTTCTTGTTGTTGAGGGGAAACCTTGGTGGTGTAGTGGATTGAGTGCTCCATCTGCTAACAAAAAGGTGAGCAGTTCAAGCTCGCCAGATGCTCCCTGGAAACTTTGTGGGGCAGCTCTACTCTGACCACTAGGGTCACTGTGAGCTGGACCTGACTCAATGGCAGTGGGTTTGGTATTGAGGTGCAATCCATACTGAAGGCTGTGGTCTTTGATCTTCGTCAGTAAGTGTTTCAAATCCTCTTCACTTTCAGCAAGTAAGATTGTGTTATCCACATCATGCAAGTTGTTAATGAGACTTCCTCCAGTCCTGACGCCTTGTGCTTCTTCACATAGTCCAGCTTCTTGGATTATTTGCTCAGCATACAGAAAGAAAAGGTATGGTAGAAAGGATACGACCCTGATGCGCACTTTTTCTGACATTTAACCATGCAGTGCTGACTTCTTTTGTTCAAACAACTGACTCTTGATCCACATACATGGATGGTGGGGGACACTGTGGAAATTAAAGGAGGAGACATGATTCCTGTAAACTTCAGATTGCTGTCTTCTCAAGGATGCAAGGTAAGCAGTGTGGGGCGCACCAAAACCCAACCTTATAACTAGTTGATATTCTCTTGGCTTTACTGTTTTTGGTATATTTGAACAAAGAAGTATAATTCTGAGCATTTTTCAAACTTTCTTCTAGGTGAATAATTCATCTCCCACTGGGAATCCAAGCTGTATTGACAGTGCTATGACTGCACTTGTGGCAGTTCCCTGGAAACAAAGACCACTGGCTTCTGTTCTGTAACCTATCTGTAAGATCATCCGATCCACAGGGTCACTGTGAGTTGGAACTGACTTGATAGCACCTAACAAAAACAACTACATCTGGAAGACAAGTCCACCTGAGTCTAAGGGCCGCATACACTTCTCCTTCATTAGGACTCTCAGTTTTGTCTTTTTACCTTGACTTGTTAACAAAGCTTTTCCCAAAGAAAACATGAAATTGAACAGCACAGAGAACTGACTTTTGTCCTGTGATGTCATGTATAATTGAGCATGTAAGGCACCAAAGAAAGGAGTAGAAATCAGGTTAAATTCCTCTTGTAGGCAAGAATCCCTGGAATAATTTTCTGTTTCCCTGGTATGGTCATCAACACGGGTGACCAGTCATTGGACAAATTGCCTCACTGACTTTGGGAGTTGGATATGAAAAAATGTTCACTGCCATTGAGATGGAGCATTCTGTTCATGCTGTGGCCAGGGTGGCCGGCTCCATTGGCACTGGGATTCTCCTCATTGCACTGTCATCATCACCAATGTCAGATGGGTCCTGGCTGAAGTGGAGAATACCAGAAAAATGTTTACTTGTGTTTTATTAACTATGCAGAGGCATTTGACTTTGTGGATCTTAACAAACTGTAGATAACATTTTGAAGAACGAGATTCCAGAACTTAACTGTGCTCATGAGTGCTCTTGTACACAGAACAAGAGGTGGTTGTGCTAACAGAACAAAGGAATACTGTATAGTTTAAAGTCAGGAAAGATGTGTATTAGGGTTGTATCCTTTTACCGTACTTATTCAGTCAGTACACTGAGCAAATAATCGGAGAGGCTGGACTAAATGAAGAAGAATGAGACATCAAATTTGGAGGAAGACTCCTTAACATCCTGTGTTATGCAGATGACACAGCCTTGCTTGCTGAAAGTGAAGAAAACTTGAAGCATTTGCTGATGAAGATCAAGGACCATGGCCTTCAATATGAAATACCCCCAAGCATAGACAAAAATCCTTACAACTGGACCAATAAGCAATGTTATGGTAAGTAGAGACAAGATTGAAGTTGTCAAGGATTTCCTTTTACTTGGTTCCATAATCAATGCCCAGGAAGCATCAGTCAAGAAACCAAAAGGCACATTGCACTGAGCAAATCTATTATTACAAAGCAAAGATGTGGCCTTGAAGACCCAAATGCACCAGACCAAAGCCATGGTGTTTCAGTTGCCTCACATGCATGCAAAAAGTAGACCGTGACTAATCAAAGAAGAACTGACAACTTTGAATTGCAATGTTGGCAAAGAGTAATGGGTATACCGTAGACTGCCAAAAGAGTGAACAAATCTATTGTGGAAGAAGTATAGCAAGAGTGCTCCTTAGAAGTGAGGATGGCAAGTTATGTCTCACATGCTTTGGACATGTTATCATGAGTGACCAGTCCCTGGAGACAAACATCCTGCTTGATAAAGTAGAGCATCAGCAAAAGTGAGGAAGACCTTCAACAATATAGAATGACAAGTGTCTGCAACAATGGGCTCAAGCGTAACAATGATTGTGAGGATGGCACAGGACCAGGCAGTGTTTTGTTCTGTTGTAGACAGGGTCACTCTGAGTTGGAACCAACTTGATGACAGCTAACAACAACAACAACCCCAAATTTAGCTTTAGATCTCCCTTGTGAGTCCCCACCTAGCTACATCCTTAGAAAAATGCCACCTTCCTCCCTAGACTCTGAAGGTCCTGCAGGTAGAAGGAGGAAGGGATTTTTTTGAGGTCTAACAATTAAGTCAGCAAACTCAATTGTTCTAAGTGCTACATACCTCACTGCAGAATATTGCTATGATTACCTTCAAAGTGCTTCCCTTGGGAAGCTGGGCACCGATGCCAGCCCCTAGTCCACCTTGAGAGCAATTTTGGAACTCTTTCTGAAATGGCCATTGCATACAGTGGCAAGGTGGCAAGTTCATAAACTTAATTGAATAGTTGTCTTTGAGGGAGTTTTTAGCCAGTGAACAAATAACTGTATTGGAACATCTTCTCTGTTCACCTGATCTGGCCCCCAAAGACCTTTTTCTTTACTGGAAGATAAAGGAAATATTGAGAGGAAGACATTTGGATGACATTGAAGGCATCAAGCGTAATACGATGACAGCTCTGATGGCCACTCCAGGAAAAGAGTTCCAAAATCACTTTGAAGGATCGACTAGGTGCTGGTGTCAGTGCACAGCTTCCAAAGGGGAGTACCTCGAAGGTGGTTACCATAGTGATATTCAGCAAAGAGGTATGTAGTACTTTTTTAGGATGAGTTCTCAAACTTAATTGGCAATCCTCATATTTCTAGTTACATGTAAAGGTGATCTACATAACCGTTGATCTACTGTAGTCTTCCTCAGAGAGAGAATTTTTTGAACTCCAGTTTTCTTCTGACTCCCTAAGAGTGTATCTGAAGAAACTGGAGCCAACGGATCCCTTTGAGATCAGGGACTTTAAAAGAAAGAGCTGAGAACCTTTAAAATTTACAGCTTAGAAAATGAAACACAAATACTTCTTGGTTCCCTAAAGAAACAAGGGAGTCCTTTGGAACAATCTCCTTGGCATATATGGGGGAAAATCTCTAAAGCATTCATCCTTACAAACAACATAGCAGATAGGTGGGCAGGCCTTCATGATTACGCATGACTACAGGCCATAACAACCCGGCCTCTCTTTGCCACCTGTGGGACCCTCAGGATTATTTTCCTCAAAAGATAACAGGACAAAAACGGTATTTAAAAGAAAGGAGAAAGAAGAATTTGGGCGTATAAAGTTTATAAACCTCTGGCCTGTCTTACTGCATCTGTAACTATATGAGGACTGCCAATTAAGTCCTCAAACTCATCCTACAAAAAGTGCTACACACCTCATATCACTACAGTCACCTTTCAGGTGCTCCCCTTGGGAAGCTGTGCACTGACACCAGCACGTAGTCCACTCCTCAAAGCAATTTTGGAACTCTTTCTGGAATGGCCATCAGAGCCATCGTCGTATTGCCCTTGATGTCCTGGACGTCATCCAAATGTCTTCCTTTCAACAGTTCCTTTGTCTTCCAGTAAAGAAAAAAAGTCTTCGGGGGCCAGATCAGGTGAGTAGAGAGGATGTTCAGTATAGTTGTTTGTTCACTGGCTAAAAACTCCCTCACAGACAACTATACAATTAAGTTCATGCACTTACCACCTTGCCACCGTGCACAATGGCCATCTTAGAAAGAGTTCCAAAATTGCTTTGAAGGGTGGAGTGTGCCCTGGCATTGGTGCCTAGCTTCCCAAGGGTGGCCATAGTGATATTCAGCAGTGAGGTATGTAACACTTAGAACAATTAAGTTCATGGACTTAATTGTCAGTCCTTGTGCATCTGCTTTAAAATTAGTATAGGTTTTTCCCAAAATTCAATCATACCTAAATTTAGCTATTTATGTGTTATTCAAGCTGAGTTTAAAGTAGTTATTTTTCTACCTGGTGCTTTAACAAAAATTTTATTTACTATGTTGTTGTTAAAACATACAGCAGTTTGACAGTTTCTTTTTGTACAAATAGTGACAGATTACATTCTTCAAATAGTGCAGTCACTCTCACCCTCCTTTTCTGGGTTGTCCCTCCCCTCTTAACATAAACAGGTGGCTCCCTAAGGTTCCCGTCTAATCTTTTTAGTTACCGTTGTCAGCGAGTTTGAGTCCACACAGATAGGTGGTAAAAGAGCATCGTGGTCAAAGCAGGCATTCTGTGCTAGTTTAAGCTAAACTGTTGTGTGCTTTTAAGAGGACTTCAGGCAATATTTCTGGTTTAAAATTTAAAGATCATCTTAGGGTGGTAATTTCAAGCATTCATCCAGCATCCATGGCTCTAGAAAGGCTGGAGTCTATGAAAATTTGAAATTCACTTCTGCATTTTCCCTCTTTTGATCAAATATTCTTCTATGGGATCTGTGATGGAAATAGCTTGGTAATGTCTAGCTATGCTTTCTTCAGAAACTTCTTTCTTCCTCCCATCTAGGTGACACACTGACAGCCAAATCGATGGCCAAGGAGATCTGCCTAGTAAAGAACTTGAGGGTGGTAGAGACACTTGGGTCCTCCTCTGTCATCTGCTCTCACAACGTGGGACTCTGACTTAGAACAGTATGACTGTGACCCATCTGTGGTTTGACAGACAGATTTCATGACTGACACAAGTGAAGACCATTCAAGTAAGTCTTGTGGAATATTCAGCATGGTCCAAAGCAGTGGGCCTGAGCATAGGGGTTGGACTAAACATGGCAGTGTCGGTTTGCAGTGTCTGAGAACTACTTAAGCCAGTTGGCTATTTGAGAGCATGCCCCAGCACCCGCTGTCTGTTTTTTGTTTTCCAGGCCAGCTTTGACCAAAGGTCTGGAACGTGGGCTACCTTGTGCAAGATTTAACAGTGTGTAACCGAGCTGACTTCAAGCCAGGATAGGTGTTTCCATCATGAAGATAAAGCTTCTGTTTAACTTGTTCTTAAATCACAGCTAGTTGGAAGCCACTTTCTCTGTTCTGATTTGGTGCTTCATTTAATCTAATTATATAAAGTTTGTATTAGTGAGAGCAAGTCTGTCTCAAAGATACTAAGAAAATTTCCATTCTTCTAAGTAGCTTTAAGAATTTACAAGTGGAGACCATCGAGTTTCCTTAATTATGTAACTGTTGTTCACTGAAGTTTAAACCACAGTTGGGTGGAACTTAAGGAACTGGTCTTAGGGCGTGTTCCTCTGGACTAGAACGTGGCAGGTAGAGACCCAGGGGATCCCCGCACAATAGCATAAATTATGTCTCTCTCCTTCTTTCTATCAGTGAGTCACTGAATCTGTGTTCTTCTGACTTCTGTGTTTGCCAGCTGTTTCTTTCACTAACTCTTTAGCTTTCTTGTGGTTGTTGTTTGTTCTTCTTTCTTTATAAGTCAGCTTGTCAGTTTCCATTTTGATCAATCATTTCTCTCTCAAGATTTCTCAAATCTTTTTCTGCATTTCTAATTTCCCACTCAAATTCCAGCCTGAATCTCCTTCTAAGGGCATTTCTACTGGGAAGCCCTGCTGTGATGGAAGATTCTCAACAAATTATCCTTGCCACCTTCCACCTGAACCCAACCTGGTTCCAAAGCAATTTCTTGTCCCCAACTTTCTATTTTTCTATAACAACTATTTTACTATCATCTAGGTCAAAATTTTAGAAGTCATCTTTGACTCTCTCCTTTCCTGATACCTAGTAAGTCACCAAGTCTTACCGTTTTGCTTCTAAATGTATCTAATTTTACCCTTAGCACCAACCAATGCCTTGTGTCTAAATAATTATACCAAAAAGCAAAACCACTGCCATTGAGTTGATTCCAACTCATGGCAACCCTACAGACAGTGAAGAACTTCCCACTGGAGTTTCCAAGGAGCACCTGGTGGATTTGATCTGCTGACTTTCTGATTAGCAGCCATAGCACTTAACATAACAATCTCTTAATTGCCTTCTTAATTCCAGTTTATCTCTCTTCTAGTCTTTTTTGTATAACATTCATCCTTCTTAATGCCACTTTTATCTTCACCTAACTCTGCTGAAAATTTTTCAATATGTTCCTGTTCTTGTGTTCTTGAGCTTAGACCTCAGCCTGCCTTTCACGGCCTTCCGTAATCTCACCATACCTCCACGACCATCTTTCCTTACGGCGTTTACACTAGAATCCATTCACTTTTATAGCTTTACTTGTGGGTTCCAGGTTTCTATAAGGCTTTCCTGTCTTCTGTATTTACAATCCACTCATTTTTCAAAATCCATATCAATATACCTGCTAACTTCATGAAACATCCCGGCCGTCAATGAGCTCCAGTTTTTTTGAACTTCCTTAATGCCAGCAGGTGGCACCATATTTGTCTTAATCATTCACGAATGGTCATGTGATCACTGGGCCCTTCCTGCTAGATTGCAAATTCTTAGTCAGAAGATGTGTGCCAAAGGTAGGTTGGCTCATCGAAAACAATCATGAAAGAATGAGATTATGTGCTGCAATTATTTATTCCTTTTCATTTCCAGAACTGTGGTTGGAGATACCTCAGAAGCTGCTCTCTCGAAATTCTCAGAGATCATTTTGGGCGATGTGATGGAAATTAGAAAAAGAAACAGCAAAGCAGCTAAAAACTCCTTTAAGTCCACCAACAAATTTCAAGTTTTTCCTCACAGCTAGACATTTTTGTTATGAGTAGCAAGATATTTCCAATTGCACACATCCTTTGCATAGTATGTGTTTAGAATGATGCCTCACTTCAAAAATAATGCTCAAGGGTGCAGAGCCCGGGCATCTGGTAAACCCAGATCAAGTTTCCCTCACTGGCCTCCTTCCTTTCCCTGAAGTAGAGTAGAGATGAAAAGAAAGGTGAAGAGCTTGTACCTGACTGGTACTACACATGCTCCCTGTATGTTACATATACATACGTACATACAAACACATTTACATATACATGTTTGTATACATAAGGAAAGCAAGCCAGTTACCATGGAGCCAGCTCTGACTCACGGCAACCCTATGTGTGTCAGAGCACAACTGTTCTCCAAAGATTTTACAAAGGATGGGTTTTTTGGAAGAAGATCACCAGACTTTTCTTCCGAGGTGCCTCTACATGGACTTGAACCTCTGAACTCTAGGTTAGCAGCCTGGCACGCTAATCTTTCTACACCACCCAAAAACTTCTATACATGTGTGCACATGTGCGCGCACATGCACACACACACACCCAAGCTTCTTGTATAAGATGACGAGTTTCTAGTAAATCAAATCCTGGTGACAGATTCTAACTTTAAAGTTACTTTAGCACAAGGGAAAAGCAACAGCCTAATGAAAGGGAAGGGGGAGGCAGCAGAACGAGCCTTCTACATACCTAGTGTATTCAGGCCCTTTGCCTACATTATCTTATTTAATCCTCCCCATAAGCCTGTGAGGTAGTGCCCCTTGACCCCAACTAGTAAGGAAGGAAACAGGCCCTATTAAGTACGTGTTTCCTTCATTCACATTCGTACAACCAGTTTTCAGAGCAACTCTGCCTGACTGCAAAGTTCATACTTTTGTATTATAACACAAGCAGAGCAATTTAATTTCACTCCATGTGAGTAAGTCTTGTCCTTTGTAAAAACAAATGAATAGTCTCTCAGATGAGCACTCACATTGTTTCTGATTATCCTGTATGCAGTTGGTAGGGGCCTCTTTTCTACCCGCTGGGCGGGAAGAACGTGGACAACCTTTCCAGTGGTCTCCCCTCACTCCAGGGGTGGTCAACAACTGTCCCCATCTTCTTCTTCCAAACAGGGCTAACTGATAGTAGCCCAAGACCCTACACAGGTAGGGTTTTCCATATGGTCCAAAGCTGAGAGCAGGGGTTCATGACTTGGGCATGGCATAACAGTAAGGCATGTGCATAGAAAAACCACACTTTTGTTAAGTTTCTGGTGATAATTCATCTATCTTTGTTCAAATGAAAGGTAGGATAGGAAGAGAACTACTGAAAGCATTTTTGTGAGTTGTTATTTCTATAGTTGTTAGGTGCTCTTGAGTCAACATTAACTCAGTGATCCCAGAGCAGAACTGCGTGTTTTAGTTATTTGTTGTTATTGTTAAGCGCTGTTGAATTGACTCTGACTCATAGTGACCTTTTGCACAACAGAACAAAACAGTGTCCAGTCCTGCCCCATGCCCACAATCATTGTCATGCTTAAGTGCATCACTGCAGCCATCTTGCTGAGGGTCTTCCTCTGTTTTCTGACCATCCTTCTCCAGGAATTGATCCCTCCTTGCAATGCATCCAAAGTATGTAAGATGCAGTCTCACTATCCTTGCTTCTAAGAAGCACTCTGGTTGTGCTTCTTCAGTGCAGTGGATAGGCATCGGGCTGCTAACCAAACCCTTTGGGAGTTGCTCTCCTCTGTCCTATAGGTTGCTATGAGTGAGTCAGGATCAGTGTGACAGCAGTGAATTTTTACCTTAGTTAGCTAGTGCTGCTGTAACAGAAATACCACAAGTGGATGGCTTAAGCAAAGAGAAATTTATTTCCTCACAGTAAAGTAGGCTGTAAGTCCAAATTTGGGGTGTGAGCTCCAGAAGAAGGCTTTCTCCATTGGCTCTGGAGGAAGGTTCTTGTCATCAGTCTTCCCCTGGACTGGGAGATCCTCAGGTACAGTTGCCCCGAGTCCAAAGGGCACTCTGCTCCTGATGCTTCTTTCCTGGTCATATGTGGTCTTCAACTCTACTTGCTTCCCCTTCCTTTCTACCACAAGAGATTGCCTCAAGGCATAATGCAGTCAAATACAGGAAAATCACATAATACCAGGGATGATGGCTCAGCCAAACTGGTACGCACATTTTTTGGGGGGACACAATTAAATCCATGACACTACCTTCATAGGGTTTTCTGGGGTATGATCTTCACAGAAGCAGATTGCCTGGATTCTCTTCTGTGGAACTGCTGAGTGGGTTCCAATCACCAGCCTTTGGGTCAGCACCCAAGCTCTTAACCACTGTGCCACCAGGGCTCTGTTTTTGCAGGTAGTGGGCCAGTCAGTGATCACATTTAGCTAAATAGTCATCTAATGAAATTTATGACATGAAATATTAAAACCAAGAAATCTCTCATTCAAAACAAAAGTGAAAATAGAATAAATAGTGTTTCAGTCATCTAGTGCTGCTCTCACAGAAATGCCATAAAGTGGATGGCTTTAACAAAGGAAAGGTTATTCTTACACAGTCCAGTAAGCTGCAAGTCTGCATTCCGGATGTTTGCCCCAGAGGAAGGCTTTCTCCCTTGTCACCTCTGGAGGAAAGTCCTTGTGTTGCATCAGTCTTTGGTCAGGGAGCATCTCGGCACAGGAACCTCAGATCTGAAGGACACGCTCTACTCCTGGTGCTGCTTTCTTAATGGCATGAGGTTTCCAATTCTCTGCTTGCTTCCTTTTCTTTTTATCTCTTGTAGGATGAAAGGTTAAAGGGTAGTGCAAGCCATACTCCAGGGAAACTCTCTTTACAGTGGAGCATGGAGGTGATCTTATGAAGGGATTTACAGTCCCACCCGAATCCTCTAACATACAGCACAAGAAAATCACAAAATTGAGGATAATCATAAAATATTGGGAATCATGGCCCAGCCACAGGGCTAGACACATTTGGGCGGGGAGGGGGGGGGCACAGTTCAATCCATGACAATTAGCAATCCTAAAGTCACAGTAGTTGGTAATATCTATAATGTGCTAAGCATCTTACTGTATTAAATCATTCAGTTCTCGCAGCTCTGTGGGGTAGGTATTCATATTCTGCCCTGCAGATGAGGAAACAAAAGTACAGAGTGTATCACATAGCTTGAAAGACAGAGCCAGGACTGAAACCCACATAGCCCATGCTCCTGAGGATTGTGTTAGATTATCTCCCAAGGTTCAGAATCATAAGAAGACTCCATTTTAGCACAGTAAAGACATTCCTAGTCTATGGGAAATGGGAAATAAAGCATGTACTTCTTCGTGTACAGAAGGTTAGGGGAGAAAGCAAGCCATGCAGAGTTGGAACTTGACCCAGCAGTAAGGTGTTAGATGGCCTCTGTGTGGGCTCCTGCTGAAGAGAGCAGAGAAGCTTTTAAGATGCTACTAAAGCTAAATAAAGACACTGCAAAAGAGCAAAACTCCACCGTAAGCAAAGAGCTGTAGAAATCATTGTAAATTCTTTGTTGTATTGTTCAATGGTAGGAAAAATGATGAAAAATCCATGTCTTACCAATCTTAGTGATATTTCCTGAACAGACTAATCTTTGGAAATAATTCAGTAGTCTATGGTAAATTGCAGAACTAAGACAATGTGACAAGTTTTATATAAGGATGAATTTATTTAATTTAAAAGCTTGTCCTTTATATTATTCATGACTAAGGCCAGGAACTTTGATAACCTGGGTTCAAGTCCAAGTTCAACACCTACTAGAAAGTCAATTAACCTCTCTATGCCTCAGTTTCATCATTTGCAAAAGAGGATAGTAATAGTATCCACTCACTGCCTTAGGGTTGTTTCAAGTGTCAAATGATTACTGTGTGAAGCACTTAGAACAGAGCATGGCGCAGAGAGCACACTATAAAAGTATTCATTATTAGTCTTCTGAATTTTTATATTTTAAAATGCATTATGTTTTAGAAAATGATGGCGATTATAACATGGCAGGTGTTCTCTTTGTTTAGTACTTTTAACCTACCCACAAATAAAGCCAGAATTGATCAACGTCCAACCATTTCAGAAGGCATCATACAATCATATGACCAGGAACTGAAGAAAGAAGTCCAAGCTTCATTGAAGGCGTTGCTCTAAAACGAGGCGCCAGCAACTGTCAGACTGTCAACGGATAAGTGTCAATGAACGGATGCTGCAGTGGAAGTGCTTGTGCATCTATGAGAAGAAATTTGAAAGACAGTTTCCAAGCCAACCACTTGGAAAATATTTGTATTTATGTGTATTCCCAAGAAAAGTGATCCAACTGAATGTGGAAATTATCAAATGATATAATTAACATCACACAGAAGTAAAATTTTGTGGAAGATCATTTAAAAGCAGGTGCATCTGTTTATCAACAAGGACCTACCAGGAATTCAAATTGGATTCAGAAGAGGGCATGGAACCAGGAATGTCACTGATGATGTCAGATGGATCCTGGCTGAAAACAAAGAATACCAGAAAGACATTTACCTGTGTTTTATTGACTATGTGAACACTGTGTGGATCATAACAAATTATGGATAACATTGCAAAGAGCAGGAATTCCAGAACACCTAATTGTGCTCATGAGGAGCCTGTACATGGACCAAGAGACAGTGTTTCTAGCAATGACAAGTTTACTCACATCGTGAGATGTTTTGCAGATTCATGATTGTTCTTTATTGTTGCACACTAGAACTGGCTCTGGGGACTAGCAAAATGCTAAACTTTGACCACTTAGAACCCTTCACAAGGGGCAGATGAGGGCCCCAGTACAGGATAGGGACCAAATTACTAGCAACAACACTGATGCATGTGAGACATCCTATTATGAGTCTGGTTACCACCTCCCAGAACCCTTTGCTGTCAACTCCATCTTATAGATAGCAGTATGTGCAACCAAATACAGTGGGATGCTCTGCAGTTTAAAGTCAGGGAAGGTGTGTATCAGGGTTGTATCCCCCTGCATGCTGAGCAAATAATCTGAGAACCGGATTCTATGAATAAGGTCAGAGCTGACACCTTGAATGTATTAGTGAGAAAAACTCACTAACAACCTACATGCTATGTACATGACACTACCTTGCTTGCTGAGAGTGAAGAGGAATTGAAACATTTACTGGTGAAGATCAAAGACCATAGTCTTCAGTATTGATTACACCTCAACATAAAGAAAACAGAAATCCTCACAAGTAGACCAATAAACAACATCATTATAAATGGAGAAAAGATTGAGGTTGTTTAGGATTTCATTGTTGTTAGATCTGTAATCAACACCCGCGGAAGTTGCAGTTAAGAAATCAAAAGATGCTTTGCACTCTGCAAATCTGCTGTAAAAAGACCTCTTTAAAGTGCTGAAAATCAAAGCTATTACCTTGAAGACTAAGGTGTGCCTGACCCAGTTCTCAGCTGCCTCATATGCTTACAAATGCTGGACAGTGAGTAAGGAGACGAAGAATTTGTGCCTTTGAATTGTGGCATTGACAAAGAATGTTAAATATATCATGGACTGCCAAGGAACTAAAAAAAATCTGTCCTGGAAGAAGTACAACCTTAGGAGCAAGGAGGGATGTGTTACCAGGAGGGATGTGTTGTCAGGAGGGATCAGTCATTGGAGAGGGGTGTCATGCTTGGTAGAGAGTCAGCAAAAAAAAAGGAAGCCACTCAGTGAGGTGGATTGACACAATGTCTACAACAGCAGGCTCAAGCATAATTGTGAGGATGGCAAAAGACCAGACTGTTTCACTCTGGTGTATACAGGGCCATTATCAGCTGGAACCAACTTGACAACACTGAAGTAGAGCAACGACAACAAAAACTGGCAACGCGATGTTGGCTCTCTAAGTTTTTTTTTTTTAATTTTACTTATCTCTGATCCAACATCTAAGAACTAGTAGATTTTGAATCAACTGATGGACCCAAAATGTTAGAATTTTTCTTCATAGTTGACTTACATACTTCTAAACACTCCAATTTTCTGAAGTTTTTTGAGTGTGTGGAATACCTAGGGTATAATAAGGGCTGTGTAAATGTTAGCCATTTTATTTATTTTTCCTCAATTTTTGTTTACCTTACTAGGATAAATCTAGAAGTAGAATTGTTAGGTCAAATGGTATTCGTACTAAAATTATGATACTTGTTACTTAACTGTCCTCCAGAAAGGTTACACGTGAGATTGTCCACCTCCTTACACTCCCACAATTTTCTCTGACATGCAAGCAGCAAAGCTGGGTCAGTTCCAGGATGAGGAGGCACAGGAAGTTCCCGCTGACCTGTGTCCGCCTGAGCTCACAGTAGTGGTGTCTGGAGGAGTGCCGCCCACAGCAGGGAGGGAGAGACAGGAGGTGAGATGTGGAGGCTCAGAGTCTTGCCCCTCTCACGAGCACCCCAGGAGATCTTGTTCAAGACCCAATATTTCATGGACGAACAGTTGTCTCTAGCCTTCATTGGTTTCTCTAAAGCAACCAATTTCTGCTTGTAAAACAAACTCCACTTATTCGTGTCTCTTTGGGCTGAGACCAAGTCTGAATTTCTGTGTATTGCTTGGGCACAGGACAAAGAGGGTAGAATGTGCCTGGGGACGTTATTACTCCTCTTCCTTCTTTACAAGTAGCCCAACAAGAGTAAGTGATATTTCTCATCTTCCTGTTGTCTTAATATCAAAAGGCCTATACAGAAACCCTGGTGGCATCTGCTAGCCAAAAGGTCCACAGTTCAAATCCAGCAGACGCTGCTTGAAAAGTTCCAGTTTGCCCTATAGGGTTGCTATGAGTTGCAATTGACTTGATGGTAGTGGGTTGGCTTTTTTTTAACACAGTTCATATCCTTAGTAATGAAAATGCAATAAATGGTAAATAACTTGCTGTGCCTAACATGCTTAATTCTTTCTCTCCTCCCAGCTCACTGTCTTTGAGGTGAATGAATCCAAAGACCAACATTTCCTCAGGTTGATGAAAAAGGCCCCTCAGAGGTTATGAGAAGCGTGACACCATCATAATCAATGGTCAAGAGCAGCCCCTAGATGAGAGCAGAGCCAGGGTGGGCTACATAGTGTACTTGATGCTTGGAGGCCTGGGTAAATACATGCTGGGTGAACTTTTGGAGCAGAACTTTTATTTATCACCAGATAGATACAAGATTCTGACCTTGGGCTAGAGCAGAAGACAAGGCAGGTGGTAGTAGAGTCATAGTAGAGTAGATATGACATCCACATGAATAATACTAAGAAAAATATGATGCACTTAATGCCAAACATACAACAAAATGTATATGAAAGTCCTAGGAAGAGTGAGGTCACTTCTAATAAGTAAAATCAGGAGAGATTTTTATGGACAGATTTACATTTTAAATAGGGCCTTGAATGACAGGTAACATTTTGAAGGAAGATTGGTATGATGGTTAAGACTGCGTGTCAACTTGTCTGGGCCATGATTCTCCACGTTTCAGCATTTGTATAATGTTTTTGTCACTGCCGTGAGACAATATGTTGTGCTACCAGCAGGGGCAGTGCATGTGGTGGCTCACTGCCCCCTCAGCCATCATTTTTCTGTCTTCTGTGGCATACTTCCTGACTGCTCCCATTGCCAAGATTTTGGCTTGTTGTGAACCCAGCAGCTGCCACTCTCTTGTCTTTAGACATCCAGTTCTTGGGAGCCGAGCTAGCAGCTCTTGGGATTCATCAATCTGCACAATCTCTAAGAGTCCTGTTCCCCCATCTGATGATTTTGGGTTCGCCAGCCTCTACAGCTACGTGAATCAGGAGAAACCTTGCAGTCTTCCCTGTCACCTTGGGGCTCACCTACTTCACAGCCTGTGAAGGGGAAGCTTGCTCTCTAAGCTGCTAACCTTCATTTCTCCCACTTCTGTGATGCATAAGGCTCGTATCCTGATCTAGGACTCGGGATGTTTTCGCCTCTACAATTTCATGAAGTGTTTCCTTGGTATACATCTCTCTATATAACCCTGGTGGTACAGTGGTTAAGTGTTATAACTGCTAACCAACAGGTCAGCAGTTCAAATCTACCAGGCACTCCTCAAAAACTCTATGGGGCAGTTCTACTCCGTCCTACAGGGTTGCTATGGGTAGAATCGACTTAACAGCACAGGATTTGCTTTGGGTTTTATATGTATATATATATTTATATATTTTATTGTTTGTTTTTTTATTTGCTAGAGAACCCAGCCTAAGACGGCTGAGAAGAGTATTAAAGAAAGAATAACATGAGCCAGTGCACAAAGGCAAGACTGGATAAAGAAAGGCAGGCATGCTGAAGTGGCCTACTGGAGAAGAGCGTTGTAAGGGGCACGAGATAACAGAGTCCTAGAGAACAGATCGGAAAGCTAGACTGAATGGATGGGTGAGGAATTGAGGTTTCGCTCTGCTCTTAGTGGAGAACTATTAAAGGCTTTGCATCAGGGGTGAGCTGGTCAAAGTTTTCTTATGTCTTGAAGGGTAATTTTGGCAGTAGCATATAAGATGAGTTCATAGGGAAAGCAGAGGCATGGTTCTAAGTAGGAGTTAGCTGCCTTATTCATGGGAATACAAAAACCAATTAATTGTTGTCAAGTCAATTCTGACTCATGCAGGACATAGTAGAACTGTCCCATGGGGTTTCCAAGGAGTTCATGGTGGATTCAAACTGCCAGCCTTTGGGCTAGCATCCATAATACTTAATCACAATACAACCATTTTGGAAAAAGGAAAGACAATGTTTTCTAAGGCAATGGTAACATAAAGGAGGGCAGATGCATGAGATGTCCTGTATATAGACTGGTAAGACTTAGCTAATTTGAAGGGAAAAGTATATTTAAAAGATGTTTGTGTGACTAAGAAAAAAATTAACTTCAGTAACTGAGGTATGGAATGTTGGAAGGAACCTTAGAAATACAGCCATTGTGGAGGAGCCCATTAGTGGTTATCTAAGGTGCTGAGGGACAACATGCTTTGTGTGAGAGTCACAGGCTGATCAAAGGACACTTGCTCAGAACAACAGAGTGAAAGCATTTAAAGTAGTGGAAACTAATGGTTGCTGATAAAGGTTTTTAAACACTAAAGTTCTTGCCAATAGAGATGTGGGAGTCTATGCAATGTGTGTCTATACAGAATGCTTCAGTTTATAAAGTAGATAGAATGTATAAATGAGTCAACATTGTTTTAGCACGCTCTAAACATAGCACAGGACTCGGTAATTTCCTTCCCAACCCAGGACTGCTAACCATCTGACTAGAGCAACTCTAGGAACCTCATGTTTGACCTTTCAATGTCTGTATTCTACTAAAATTTGTAAAGTAGTAAGCCATGCCAAGGATATATTTAATTATGTAAAAGCTAATGAGAAGATCCAAGGTCTTAGAAGTTCTCTCGGACACAAATATCTTTTCTCCCACAACTTAGCAGAGGTCAATGCCTTCAGAGAAATAATTGGTTCTATGTTGTTCCTAGTAATCTCTCTCATTCTTGTTTAAAGACTGAACTCCTGACAGCACCAAATTCTTTCTAAACTTTGTGCAATAGTATATGTTATTTTCTCTGTCTAAAATGCCTTTCGGTCCCCCAGTCCTTCCCTCTTTCTGTAAAAGCATCTACTCCTCTCTCAGGATTCAGCTCACCTGTTGCCTCCTGTGTGAAGTCTGTTCCGGGTAGCAATAGAGTAGCTGTCTTCTGTAGCACTATGTTTTATTATACCTTATCTCTCTGTCTACCTGTTATGGACTGAATTGCATACCCTAAAACGTGCATAAATTTGGCTAGACTATGATTCCCAGTGTGTGCCATTGTCTACCATTTTGTAACCTGATGTGATTATCTTATGTGTTGTAAATCCTAACCTCTATGATATTAATAAGGCAGGATTGGAGGTATTTATGTTAATGAGGCAAGACTCAGTCTACAGGATTAGGCTGTATCTTGAGTCGCTCTATTTTGAGATATAAAAAAGAATCAAGCAGAAACGAGAGGGAGCCTATACCACCAGCAAGGAAGAGCCAGGAACAGAGTACGTGCATTGCATCCATGGTCTCTGCACAGAGAAATGCCTGGACTCCGAGGAAGATGGATGACAAGACCCTTCCTCAAGAGCTGACAAAAGAGAAAGCCTTCCCCTCGAGCTGGCACCCTGAATTCGGCCGTCTGTGAGAGAATAAATGTCTGTTTGTTAAGGCCATCTGCTTGTGGTATTTCTGTTATAGCAGCTCTAAGTAACTAAGATACAACCAAGCTGGGGCATCTTCAGAAGTAAAGGCTTGGTCTTTATATCCCTAGAATATAGCATGAACCTTAATGGGTACATCATAAATGATTTTTGGATTACGTACGTCTTTTGTAAAACCAAGTATTATTGAATTGAAGAAATTAAACAAGTCTGGTATGCTATAATATGAAATAATAACTCTAATACAATAATGGTACTATATTAAAGGACTGTGAACATACCAAAATATTCCCCCCTTTTCTTTTGTCATGGCTTACCTTAGTTTCATTAACTCTCAAATTCATGCCCACTTCAGGTTTGTCATCTCTACCTGCTAGCAGATGAGTTTCCAGAAACTTGCTCATTTGAAATGAACATCATGAACTTTCTCACCCTCAGCCGCTGTTTTGTGGGGCTTTTGTCAATGACTGAGCCCCTTTGGTCCACTGTACCTGATGCAATTACCCAATGCTAGAGTGCTGGGATCAAGGAAAATGTCATTTCCTTGACTCGAAAATTTCCCCATGTATGTTGTATCTCTAAGAACTTGTATCATTGATATCCCAGGGATTAGTGAAGTGAAACAGACTGGAATTGGCCATTTTGAATCAGACGATCAGATGCCGGGAATGAAAACTTGAAGAGGAATGGTGGGTGCTGCATTTGCTGTCGAAAAGAATATTTCAAGATCTGTCCTGAAGTACAGTGCTATCAGTGATAGGATAATATCCATACACCTACAAGGAAGGCCAGTTAATACAACTACTGTTGAAATTTACACACCAACCACTAAGGCCGAAGATGAAGAAAATGAAGATTGTTACCAGCCTCTGCTGTATGAAATTGATTGAACATGAAATCAGGATACATTGATAGTTACTGTTGATTGGAATGCAGAAGTTGTAAACAAAGAAGGATCAGAAACTACAGCCTTGGTGACAGAAATGATTCTGGAGATCGCATGACAGAATTTTGCAAGAACAACATCTGCTGCATTGCAAATGCATTTTTTTACCAACATAAACAGCTACTGTACACATGGATCTTGCCAGATGGAATACACAGGAATCATCAACTATATCTGTAGAAAGAGATGATGGAAAAGCTCAATATCAGCAGACAAAACAAGACCAGGTGTTGACTGTGACACAGACACGAATTGTTCATATGCAAGTTGGAATTGAAACTAAAGAAAATTAGAACAAGTCCATGAGAGCCAAAGTACAACCTTAAGTATATTCCACCTCCATTTAGATTCCGTATCAAGAACAGATGTGATGCACTGAACACTAATGACTGAAGACAGGTGAACTGTGGAATGACATCAAGACATCATCTATGAAGAAAGCAAGCAGTCATTAAAAAGACAAGAAAGAAAGAAAAACCAAACTGGGTGTCAGAAGAGATTCTGAAACTTGCTCTTGAATGTCAGGTAGCTAAAGTAAAAGGAAGAAATGACAATATAAAAGAATTGAGGAGAAGATTTCTAAGGGCAGCTTGAGAAGATAAAGTATTACAATGACATGTGCAAAGAGCTGGAGACATAAAACCAAGAGGGAAGAACACACACTGCATTTCCCAAGCTGAAGGAACTTGAAGGAAAAATTCAAGCCTCGAGTTGTAGTAGTGCAGGATTCTACAGGGAAAATACTAAATGACTCAGGAAGCATCCAGAAAAGATGGAAGGAATACAGAGTAATTATACCAGAAAGAACTTGTTGACATTCGGTCATTTCAAGAGGCAGCACGTGACCAGGAACCAATGGTACGGAAGGAAGAAGCTGAAGCTGCATTGAAGGCACTGGTGAAAAACAAGCCTCCAGGAATTGATGGAATATCACCTGAGATATTTCAATAAATCGATGCGGTGCTGAAAGTGCTCACTTGTCTATGCTTAGAAATTTGGAGGACAGCTATCTGGCCAAAGAAAGGTGATTCAACCAAGTGTGCAAATAGCACATGCAAGTAAAATTTGCTCAAGATTATTCAAAAGTGGCTCCAACATTATATTGGCAGAGAAATGCCAGAAATTCAAGCTGAATTCAGATAAGGAAGTGGAACCAGGGGTATCATTGCTGATGTCAGATGGATCTTGGCTGAAAGTAGAGAATACCAGAAAGATGTTTACCTGTGTTTCATTGACTATGCAAAGGCATTCTACTGCGTGGAGCATAACAAGCTATGGATAGCATTGCAGAGAATGGAAATTCTTGGACACTTTACTCATGAGGAATCTGTACTTGGATCAAGAGGCAGTTGCGTGACCAGAACAAGGTGATAGAACATCATTTAAAGTCCAGAAAGGTGTGCATCAGGGTTTTATCCTTTCACCACACATTTTCAGTCTGTATGCCAAGCAAATAATCCAAGAAGCTGGGCTGTTTGAAGAAGAATGAGGCGCCAAGTTTGAAGGAAGACTCATTAACAACCTGCATTATGCAGATGATGCAGCCACGCTTGCTGAAAGTGAAGAGGATTTGAAACACTTATGGATGACAATCAAAGACTGTAGCCTTCAGTATGGATTACTCCTCAACATCAAGAAAACAAAAATTGGACCATGCTCTCAAGGGACATTGAGGCCAGTTGTCATAACTAGTCTATTGCTAAGACAGTCGTCTGCACCCCATATTGGTGAGTGGTCTCTGGGGTATTAAAAGTTAACAAGCTGCCATCTAAGGTACACCAAATGGTCCCAACTCAGCTGGGACAGATGATCACCAAGGACAACAAAAACATGAGGGAGAAAGAGCCCAGAAGACAGAGGACCCACTTGAATGGGTGACTATATCAACAGGTGATCAGAATAACCAGATGGTGCCCAGCCACCACCAAAGACAGCTGTGATGGGGCACACAATGTTGAGTCCCACTGGCAACATGAGAAAAAGAGGGGTACACCTCAAGAACTCCACTAAAAGACCACAAATGATGGTCCAAAGTCTCTGGGGGTTCCTCTGGGAGCATAGCCCCTAGAGCTGCTGCTGCCCCTGATCAGAAAACATTACTGAAGTCAACCTTTTGGACAGGAATAGATTGGACACAGGGACGAAAGGTGAACATATAGTGTGTGTACTTCATGGTTCTGTGCATTTCTAGAATGCTGTCCTACTGGCCTCTTGCTAGAATGGAGAGGAGAGGGTTTAGAGGAGGGAGCAGGAGATTGTTAAGAGGATTTGATTTGTGCAGAACAGAAAGGAGGAGTGTGCTGTCAGCAGGCAAGGAGAACAGAAGGAACTGCAGAAAGGTGGGCATGCAAATTTAGTTTGGGTCGTATACTTTCACTCTGTCACAATCTGATAGACGTCTGATCTCCATAATCTACAAGATACTACAAAGTATCAACAAGAAAAGGATAAATAATCCAATTAAATGATGGGCAAAGAAGATGGACAGACACTTCTCTAAAGAGGAAATCCAGACAGCCAAAAGACATATGTGGAACTGCTCGTGATCATTAGCTATTAAAGAAATTCAGATCAAAACTACAATGAGATATCATTTCACCCCAACAAGATTGGCCATGATCCACAAAACATAAAGCAACAAATCCTGGAGAGGCTGTGGAGAAATTGGAACTCTGCTACACTGCTGGTAGGATTGCAAAATAGTAACAACAACTTTGGAAAGCAATCTGGCACTTCCTTAAAAAGCTGGAAATAGATGTCATTTGATCCTGTAATTCCACTGCTCAGAATTTATCCTTCAGAAACAAAGGTTGTGACATGAACAAACACATGTACATGAATGTTTGTTGCTGCCCAGTCCACAATAGCTAAAAGATGGAATCAACCCAGATGCCCATCAACAGATAAATAAACAAACTGTAGTACATATACTCAATAGAACACTATACTATGAAAAAAAAAACAATGATGATTTTAGAAAATATCTCATAACATGGTATCATTTGGAAGAGATCATGTTGAGTGACATCAGTCAGTGTCAAAAGGACAAATATTGTATGAGACCCCTGTTACAAGGACTTAAAAATAGAATTATCAGCAGAAGAAAATAACTGTGTTAGCTGTAAAGGTGGGTGGGAGGAGAGGGCCTATAATAGATAAGTGGCAGATGTCGGAAATTTTATTCCTTTACTGTAATGAATAAATGAAAAAATTAAAGGAAAATAAATAAATAAATTCTTTCCTTTAAAAAAAGAAAGAAAGAAAACCAAAATCCACACAATTGGATAAGTAGCAACCTCGTGATAAATGGAGAAAGGACCGACGTTGTCAAGGATTTCATTTTACTTGGATCCACAATACCCGTGAAAGCAGCAGTCAAGAAATCAAAAGATGCATTGCACTAGGAAAATCTGCTGCAAAAGTCCTCTCTAAAATGTTGAAAAGTAAAGATGTTACTTTGAAGACTAAGGTGCACCTGACCCAAGCCATGGTATTTTCAATTGCATCATATGCATGTGAAAGCTGGCCATTGAATAGAGAAGACAGAAGAACTGACGCCTTTGAATTGTGGTGGAGGAGGAGAATGTTGAATGCGTCATGGACTGCCAAAAGAGCAAACAGATCTGTTCTGGGAGAAGTACAGCCAGAGTGCTCCTTGGAAGCAAGGATAGTGGGACTGCATCTCACATGCTCTGGACCTGTTGTGAGAAGAGATCAGTCCCTGGAGAAGGGCGTCATGCTTGGTGAAGTAGAGGGTCAGTGAAAAAGAGAAATACCCTCAAGAAGATAGACTGACACAGCGGCTGCCGCTAAGGACTTAAATATAAAAACTACTGTGGGCGTGGCACAGGACCGGGCAGTGTTCGTGGGGTCACTGTGGTCGGAACCGACTGGACAGCACATAACAACAGCAACAACATGTAACGGTCATAATTCCCTTCTTTTGTCTCTCACATGCCTAGGATTTTAGTAACCATCCCATAAAAAAAAAAAATGGTTGTGTCTATGTGTAATAAACCACAACACCAATTGCATGAGAAGACAGCTGTCTCCCTGTGCCATGGAAAGGCTGTCTATTGTCCTAGACCATGTTAGAAATTTTAAGGTTTTATTGCTCAATCTTCAGGTCCACCATCCAAAATCCATTCATCTTCATGATATTTAAGCCAGAATTGAGTTCAGTCACCATGTTAATATCAGTAAAGTTGAAGAAATGTGAAACTGCTCCAAAGAGACATCAAGCCTGTCACGAATAATGTGATAGCAGTGGAAAGGACTTACTCTAATGTAAGAAGAGGAACCGTACGGAGCTCAGGGACAGGCCTGATCCAACGGCATCATCATGTCCTTGAGAGACAGTGGTGACTTAAATGAGAAAGTGCCCACAGGGGCGAATCGTAACAACCACAAGCCACATTCTTTCAAGTCATGATAGAGTAAGCAATATTGAACTGTTTCTACTTTAGCTGACCTAGTTCTTTCTTACCCATATGCCTTCCTTGCTGTGCTCTGGGTTACTATGGTGACCATCTCATCACAGACAAAACCATTGCCAAGAGTGGGGTTTCCTTTCAGTGTAAGATTGCAAAACACCTCAATGTCACTTAGGAGGAAGTTAACAAATTATGTTTTAAAAACAAATAAAAAATCCGAAACCTGGCTTTGCAAATGTTATTTATACAAAAACTTTAGACTTTTGATACTGTTGCTGCACCTAGGGACTTCTGTTTGATTTTCTTACTTGGTCACTTGTTGCCCCAATAATAATTTATTATGTGACATCTGTATATTTCTAAAGAACATAAACGTTCGGACAAACTAGAAGAGATTCGTTGCTCTTTCCCTTTTCTCCACAGGCACGGAAACCCTGATGGCATTGTGGTTAAGTGCTATGTCTGCTAACCAAATGGTTGGCAGCTTGAACCCACTGGGTGCTTCTTGGAAACTCTATGGAGCAGTTCTAATCTGACTTCTGCTTGTGAGTTGGAATTGACTCAATAGCAGTAGATTTTTTTTTTTTTTAAATAGTAGGCTTCTACATTTTCATACAAGTCACCAAACTGGGAGAGTGAGATGGATATCTTCATGAATGTTTTCATTTAATCACTTTATCACATCTAGCTTCTAGACAGTATAAAAACTTCATTTTTGTCAGCTGTAGGGGGAAAGGCAGCACCCTTTCCTTCTTACACTCACATGCACATGTGTATATATTTTCCAGCAGTTAGGAAATCATGCAGTTTCAAGATTAAGTGCTAGAATTCCAATATTTAGTACCAAGAGAAAAAAAAGAGGGACTAAAATTCTCAAAACTTACTAAATATAAGGAAAAAAAGGCCCTGTAATGTTTTGTACTTACAGTGTTAAAGCTGAGATGTGAAGGCTAAAATCTGGAGTGTTAGCCAAGCAAAGGTGAGCTGAAGAGATAGACATCCATTCCTTGCAAACAAAAAAAGACCTTTGAAGGCCTTAGGACAGCACAGAGCTTGGAGAGTCTCAGAACTGGGAGCTAAGAGGAGATCAAGTTCAACATCACAGACTTCACTTGGCCTGGGAGGCTGCACATGGCCTTGCAGACCAAGTTGCTTGTTCTGGGGTTTTTTTTAAGCATACCGGGAAGCTTCTGAAGAGCTTCAGCAGGGAGGCAACACGGATCTGCATAATCAGAACTGCTTGGACACATACATTTATATTTCAGGATAAAATAAATTGTTCTCCATGTAGATAGCACATTGCACACAATAGATGTTATGTAAATCTTAAATGAATACCAAAAACAACACAGAACTGTTACCTATGCATTTGGCATAAACTGAATTCTAGGACCCAACACAAACAGGCAGTTTTTCCCCAACATTTTATTATGAAAAATTTTAAGTATACAGCAAGGTTCAAAATATTTTACAGCAGATACTAACATTCCCATCACTTACATGCGATTGTTTTTTTCCAAAGGCAGTTTCTATGCTCCTTTTACCCGCTAAGTAAAGGCAGTGCCTGTGGAGTAGCTACCAATTAGCCATTTCTGTAATGAAAAGGCTGGCCAGCTGTTTCTTCCTGTTGTTATGTGATACCAAAGAATGATTTAATTTCTGAGCCTGAGTTTACTGTCTTGGAAAGGAGGCTGAAGTGTCCCTAATTCTCCTAACCGCTGTCTCTCCGCCTATTAAGAGCTGAAGAAATCTGTCCCCACGCACTGTCACTGTGCTTCTACCCGTGCTCTGCTAAGAACAGTGCTCCAACTTCAGGCCTGGGCTGTGGCCTCAGCTGGTCTCTCTCGACCCTCCTCAGGATGCTAAAGCTGCCACGGTGACTGGCATGGAGCTGAAGGACAAGAAACCGGAAGAGCTAGACAGACTACTAGCCAACCACTCAGAAATCGTCTTTGCCCAGACGCACCACTAGCAGAAGCTGATCGTTACGGAGGGCTGTGAGTGAAGAGCACCACGGCCAGAGGGCCCAGGGCCACTGTCATCAGGTAGAGAAGTGACAGCACAGATTTGTATCTCAGACCTGATCTGTGGGGCCTTTTGAAACTTCTCAAGAGAGAGAGGCCTTTGCCAGTCCTTGTCATTTCACCTCTCTGGGCTTATACTCCACTCTTCTATCCCCATTCATGTCTGAAAGGAATTGTGCCGAACTCTTGCAGCCTACACCTTCAAGGAGGAACTCAAACTGGTTCACTGCACTCTGTCACTAGAGCTAGCGACTTCCAACGGCAAAATGTTTGGGTACTGTGGCAGGTGTGGGTCTTAAGGATTTAAAAATACAACGCATTACCACCATCCCCTTGAACCTACTGCACACACTGGTTTTTATTATTTGGATACATCTCATGCGCAGCTCCTTGTTCTTACATCCTGGATTTCCTGTTTTTGTCATTTCCCCCAAATAGGCCCTTAATTTCAGCCCCAGGTGTCCTCCTAGCCTGAAGGTGAAATCGAGACAGTGTTGTTCTCACCAAACCTGTGGTCCCTTGAATCTGTGCACTTATATTCTCTCACCATATCCCCTACAGCGTGCAGTCACTGCTGTGACGGGGTGGAATCAATGACTGTCCGGCTCTGAAGAAGGCAGATACCGGAACTGCCATGGGCAGAGCGGGTTTTGATGCAGTCAAAAATGCTGCCGACATCGTCTTACTGGATGACAACTTTGTGTCCATAGTCACGGGGATAGAAGAAGGTAAACAAGATCTCCAGTGGTCTTACCAAGGGCTGCAGTCACCTGGGGGTTTAAAAGCAAGTCCTCAAAGACAATGTTTTTTTGCTTAGGTCACCTGATCTTTGGCAATCTAAAGAAAGGTATTGCTGATACCTGCAGAAGGAACATGTCTCTGCTTTGCTTCTGTTTCATCGACATTGTTGCTGGGCTCCTCCACCTGCTCGTGCCATTGCCACCTGTCTCACTGACTCGGCTGCAGTCATTGCAAGTGGCACAAAAGGGAATCGTGGTCTATCAACTTTTAAGAAGGGGGAGATGAACTTAATCAATGTTGTCCAAACTTCAAGGCCACGAAGACTGAAGTTCATGCTTCTAACAAGTGGTTCACTGGCCACTTCATATAGGAGCTTGTCACGACAAGAGTTCTTTGCCCTCCAAAAATAAATGTGCCATTGATCATTTCAGTCCCTGTGTCTCCCTTTCTTTTGGGAAAATGAAGCTGTCGCCACAATAGTCCCTGCAGTGCTGGGGTCCAGCGGTAAAGTGAGAGCATCACAGCCATTTCTTTTTACATGAAAGAGCCTGTGATCTGGAAGCCTTTGCCTAAATACAGTGAGAAGATGCTGTCGCTAGTTGCTGTCAAGTCAGTGGTCACTGATGGCAACCCCATGTGAGCTGGGCGCAACTGTGCTCCACAGAGCTTTCAAGGCTGCGATCTTTTAAAAGCAGATCATCAAACCTGACTTCTGAGGCACCTCTGGGTGATTTCTCATTGCCAGCCTTTTGTCTACAGTAACAAGTAGCAGTAACTAAACCTCAGTAAAGTTTTGCATTAACCTACAATAAGTTGCACTAAACCACCTCCTCTTCTCACACGTATCCACATAACAATCTACAAGCTCTTTGGAGGATACTTACTCTGCTTTGGTGAAAAGAATCTAGGGCAAGCTAAACTCACAGCAACTTGCCTCATTTTTCAGCTCTGTTGTTTTAATTAACAACCAGATAATCCTCACAATGCAGGGAACCTAGAGATGTCTTTGCCTCTGAGGGGAATTGAGGGTCCCATAGTTTCTAATCAGATTATTCTCTGGGTCCTATAAAATCATTTATTTTTCTCCACTGCAGGGGCTCTTCAAGTACAATACCCTCACTGGTAGCAATAAGCCTCACCTGGGGACTTGTTAGAAACACGAATCCTCTGGCCCCCACCCCAGGCCTCCAGAATCAGAACCTCTGGAGGTAAGGCCCAGTTATATGTCTTTTACTGGCTCTCCAGGAGATTCTTACACCTGCTGAAGCTTCAGAACCCCTGTTCTCCTGTGTTGCATTGTGGTTGACCCAATCAAAAACCAAACTCATTGCTGTTAAATCAATTCTGACTCACGACAACCTTAAGAGTTTCCAAGGAGCACCTGGTGGATTTGAACTGCCTAACCGCACAGGCTAGTGAACCCAAGGTTAGCAGGTCAGACAGCAAGGTTCTGGCTCACACCATGGTAAGATCAACAAATCCCAAGATCTTCAGGCAAAAAGGCAGATAAGCTGCTAGCTTAAGTCTCAAGAACCAGAGGTAAGAGGACCAGGAGCCAGTGGCAGGATCCAGAGCAAACAAAAGCCCAGGAGCCCTTCCAGAAAGTCTGCCTATATTCCATTCAGGCCACACCCTCAAGGAAGCTCCCTTTCGGCTGACTGGCTACTCACAAGAAATCCCATCATGGAGGTGACCACATTATATCAAACCTCATCATAGAAGTGATCATATCATCACGTGACTGCCAGACTACACCATAACTGCCAAACCGCTGAGAACCATGGCCCAGCCAAGCTGACACACTATCTTAACAGTCACAGGAGGGGAAAGCTCTTTCCCAAGCATCTTATTGGTTTCCTATGCTATTACTCTCTTGTCGTGATGGATGCTGGAACTTCATGTTCCTAAGCTGCCTTAGAGAAACAGAGAGGGTAAAACTTTTCTCAGTTATTAGGGATTAGGAATACACTGCTCGGCCCATTCCAGGACTCTGCTTTGTCTCTCAAATTAGATCCCTGGAGCTAACTCTTTCACATTAGTTTCAACATTGGTATGGAATAGTAACCAGTCCAGTAGCATGTATGTTGGACCAAATAAATTAGGGTTCTCTTTACTTAACTTGTTAAGTGGACAAAAAAAATTTCACTCCAAATACAAGGATATGATCTGCTTTCAGTCTTGGTGAAGTAAGGAAGTAAAGAAAACTTTACAGAACTCTGTTGGTGTTTCCCTAGTGTTTTCCCTCATGAGTCTCATGGTCTCCTCCACCTCTGTTCCCCGACAGGCAAAGTAGCAGAGGTAATACCTAGAACAGAGAGGCAGCATAGCTTTTTTTGTTGATATTGTAGACCAGCAAATAACAAAGCAGTCATCAGGAAAACCCAGAGCAATTCCATTTCCCAGCAAATTCTCTTCAGGTTTTGACAATGTCTAATCTCGTGGTTTAACTCTAGGTCCGCAATGCCAGGGGTGAAGGGTTCTGGCAGTTTGAATGACCCCACTGTGACCTTATCTTTAATGCACAAACCGTTAACTCTGCTGGGTAACACCATTCTGTTGGGTGACAGCATAACAATCCTGTGTACATTCAGAAACTGCTTCCCTTTCTATTTCTTGCAGCAATAAAGTCATCTGGGTGGGAATTGCCTCACAGATCATCAAAGCATTAATCCTCTCCTATGGCCTTGGGAGTGTCACAGCCCTTAACTTCAGTGTGCTCCAGTGAGTTCACTTTACATTGGTGCTGGGAAGGAAAGAACTCATCCCCATTCTGAGATGTCTCGCAGTAAATCAACGTTAGGATTTCAGGGGTCTCTTTCCACTTCCCAGGACTTTCAAAAGAGACAAAAATGAGCTGGTTCTCGATTAGTCAGAGACTTAGACCTGTCAGTTTTCTCAGAAGGGGCAATGGTTGTCCAGATTTTACTCTTCCATCACTACCGTCATCCAATAAGTTACTTAAAAGGCAACTGTTGCCCTTAAACCATCACAGTCCAGGTTAAACAAAAAGCTTTTCACACTGACATCGTGTGACTCAGTGATTTGTTGTTGTTTCCAGGAAGGCAGGGACAGTAAGACGTCCTCTGCCTGTCGGTTGGGGTTGGGCCGTTCTTTGAGTGTGCTGGGACTCACCTTCCTCCTTTCTGCTTCCAGGGCTCAGTATTGATTTGTGGCTGTGCCATACGGTGTCCTTGATTCGGGTGTATGATGAAGTAAGAAAATTGGTTATCAGTGTTGCCCTGGAGGTAAGTAGTGGTGTGATTTGTGAGCTTTTGTTTACCAACTTTAACAGACTTGATTTCTAATTGGTTTTTTCCTACCTCTCCAGGCTGGAAAGATAAAAATATGTATTCTTCAGACTATCTTAGAGTGCTGGCACATTGCGGGGATTGCAGCCAATGTCACAGCACAATGAATTGCTGGAGAGGAAACTAACTTGCCACGTAAACTTGAACAAACAACACAATCAAAATTTTTTTTTTTTTTAAAGCCATCTTATTACCCAAGTCGCCCAGTTGCACCCTGAGGAAGATCATCCTTTGGCCCCTAGCTTGATGATCTCTTGGGCAAAGGGGACACCATCCAAGTTCATACTAGAGATGGAAGAAAACTGTATGAAAGATTCAACTGATGATTTACGCTTTCATTAAAGGTGAAATTCAGCTATGTATGTGAGTTCTTGAAACCTTCGTGGCATAGTGGTTAAGTGCTATTTCTGCTAACTGAAAATTTAGCAGTTCAAATCCCGCAGGTGCTCCTTGGAAACTTGATAGAGCAGTTCTACTCTGTAATACAGGGTCTCTATGAGTCAGAGTTGACTTAAAGTTACTGCGTTTGGTTTGATTTTTATATAATTTTTATCTCTATCTCTTTGTTTTAAAACATGTGAACTTCAAGGTTATGATGTAGGGAAAGGGGCATGTTTGTGTGTATATAAATTTCAGATCTTGTGTAACCCAGATATCTGCTGGGGACTCACTGCTCCTTAAGCTCTATATAAGGTTGCTCAGATCTCTATTCCACAGTCTGCTGAAGGTCCCTGACCTCTCTAAGACTTCTGTAAATTCTTGGGAATCATATTTTCATGGCTGTGTCATTTGTAAAAAGCTAATTCAGCGACAGATTTGTAGAAGATGGAGGTGGCAGCAGATTTATGTCACAGCAACACAGACAAGCTCAAGTTTGACTCTGAGACATCCTTCTCAGAAGTCTTTAGCCATCTTGCCATGACAGTGTCCTGACCATGTCAGCTCTCCTCCCGTCTTCTCACTATCTCACTGGCCCTTTTAGGCTGCACCTCCTCTCATCTTACCTTCCTTCTCACCCTCCCAAATTGCCTCTCCTCCTGCTTCTAAACTTCTAATTTAGCTTTCTCTGAATTCCTCCCAAACTGAGCTCCATTTTGCATATCATAACTCAAAATGCTCAGCTGATCCAAAAGGCCTTTCATTTATTAGGATTCCTTAGAAGAATGCCGTTACGGTTTTAGAAGGAACACTTCCTGTAAAACAGCTGCAAAGCATTCTCCAGTACTAATATTATGTCAATCGAGTCTTGTCTCATGTTATCACTTAGGTTTATTCGTGTGTGACACATATGTCTATGTTGACGTGATGAGAGATGCCTCATTTTTAAGTAAAAGATGTTTTTAAAAACCGAGTGTAATTATGGTGGCCTAATTACAGTTTTTCTAGAATGCAGAGCATAAAAAAAGAAAGAATTGCTGTCAGATTGATTCCAACTTGTAACTACTCTACAGAACAGAGTAGAGCTGACCCATAGAGTTTCCAAGGAGCAGCTGGTGGATGCAAACTACCAACATTTTGGTTAGCAGCTGTTTAGCAGCCTAAGCTATTACACACTATGCCAACAGGGCTCCTGTACAGCATAGAACACATACACACACGCACACACACACACACACAAATAAAATATGATTTACCTTTGTTTATCTCTTGCAGTCATTTTACTTACCTACAGAGAGTCAGAAAATGCAGGGTTTACCTTTTAAGCTCTCTCCTCACCAGTATTCCTCCTGATGCACCACACTTCTTAGTCAAGATTTCTGTAGGAGTTATACATCTTCAATAAGCAACAGTCTAGGAAAAGTAATTTTCCTAGCCTCTCCATCGACTGCCTATCTAGCATAAACCTGATCTGAGGAAAACCTGAAAATTATATTTGGTTAAACTTTTTCACTCAAATGGCTTACCCCATCCCTTTTTTCCGTCGCAGTAATTCAGGTACGTGCTCTGGGGATGACTCTAAGCAGACTCTGTGAAACAAGAGAAAGACTTAGAGCTTAACTCTCTATGAGGATTTTCTCAAGGGTCACATTTGGGAGCATGAAATAGATAAGGGGACTATTATTGCAACTTTATGTAAATAAATTATAATGTACAGTGTGTATTATTTGCATGATTTAATTAAAATAATGTTATTGTCCTTGGGGTTTGGAATCCATACTTCCAGCCACAATTATCACTGGTCCAGTCTCTCCCATCAGTAGTTCCAGTGAACTGGAAACCTTTTCTAGGCCACAGTTTGCACAGCAAGGTAATTGCCTTTCATTCCAGTTTTGACAAGGGCCTCTGTTTTCTAGATTTCTTTTTCCTCCTACTCAGTCCAAGTGCTCTTGACCGTGACAGTCTGCAGTTCTGTCCTGTCAGAGCCAGAGCTGACGGGAGAGGTCTAAAAATAGAGCACGCCTCTTCAGCATTTAACCTACTCTTGCAAAAAGTTGACCCTCACTTAGCGAATAAATAACTAACTGAAGGAATCCTGGAAATGAGACTTTCTAATCAAGCAGTTTTTGCAGACAGAAAAGTTAATGAAGTCCCATAAGGGATGTTTTCTTCTTTTCTTTTTATGGGAGACTGCTTAATTGCATCACCAAGTCCTATAAATCCTTTTTATTATTACTACTATTTTATTTTGTATTAGGCAAAAGTTTACAGCACAGATTAGTTTCTCATTCAAAAATTTATATACAAATTGCTTTATAACACTGATCACAGTCCCCAAAATGTGTCAGCGCCCTCCCCTTCCCTTTACACCCTGGATTCCCTGTGTCCACCTGTCCATCTTCTTGTCTTTTCCTGCCTTCTCACCTTTGTTTTTGGGCAGTGCTGCCCATTTGGTCTCATATGCTTAACTAAACTAAGAAGCCTACTCCTCATGTGTGTTATTGTTTGTTTCATAGGCCTGTCTAATAATCTTTGTCTGAAAACGTTGGAGAATAGCTTCGGTTCTGAGTTAGCGGGGTGTGAAGGGGCCATAGTCTTGGTGGTTCCTCCATCTCTGTCAGAGCAGAAAGTTAGGTCTTTTTTGGTGAATTTGTATTTTATTCCACGTTTTTCTTTCAGTCTGTCCAGGACCCTGTCCAGGACACTGTTGAGTTTTCTTGGCTCAGACTGGTGGAGACTGTGGTTCGTGTGGTCTAATATTTTCCTTAGCATCTCTTATTTTCTTCACTGTCCTTTGCTCTGAATGTGATAGAACAAATCTATGTATCTTAGATGGCCGCTCTCAAGCTTTCTACTACTTATCAAAATAGGATGTGGAATGTTTTCTTTATAAACTCTATTATGCCAGTTGACCTAGATACCGCTTAAGACCATGGTCTCCAGTCTTCAGTCTTGGTGGCTCGGTTCTTCAAGGTATTTGATGCATCTAGTAAGCTTTAAGCTTCTAAACACACAACTCACCATAGTATGACAAACTGAAAGACGCATTGGTTGCTACGATGCTGTGAGCTAGGCCGCCAGTATTTCAAACACCAGCAGGGTCACCTGTGATGAAAGGCTTTCAGTGGTGCTTCCAGATTGAGGCAGACCAGGAAGAAGGCCCTCACGGTCTACTTCTGGAAAAATTAGCCAGCGAAAACCTAATGAATAGCACTGGGACATTGTCTGATACAGTGCCAGAAGACAACTCCACCAGACTGGAAGGTACTCAAAATACAATTAGAGAAGAGTTACCTGCACAATGTGGAGTCAGCTTTAAATACAACCATGGAGTCACACTTCTGGAGCCTTCGTTGCTGAAGTGGCATAACTCAAAATGAAAAGGAACAGCTGCAAACATCTATTAGTAATTAGAACAACGAAATATACAAAGTGTGAATCTAGGAAAATTGGAAGTTGTCAAAAATGAAATGTAATGCATGAACATTGGTGTCCTGGGCATTAACAAGCTGAAATGAACTGTATTGACCATTTTGAATGAGATAGCCCACTGTGCCAGGAATAGCAAATTAAAGAGGAATGACATCACATCATCATCAAAAATAACATTTCAAGTTCTATTCTTACATATAACCCAGTCAGCAATAGGATAATAATCATATTCCTGTGAGGACGAACAGTTAATACAGCTATCTTTCACATTTATGCATCAGCCACCAATGCCACAGATGAAGAAACTGAAGATTTTTACCAACTTTGCAGTCAGGAATTGATCAAAAATTGTATCAACAAGTGTTCAAAATTACTGGTAATTGGAGTGTGAAAGACAGAAACAAAGAAGGATTCCGCTGATATTCTGTCAATTCCTGGAGGCATCAAGGGTAGTCAAGCTCTGGTGGTGATTCCAATAAAAGAGTTCTAAAATGGCTTTGAAGGCTGGACAAGGTGCTGGAATTGGTGCATAGCTCCCCAAGGGGAGTCCTTCGAAGGTGACCATAGTGATACTCAGCAATGAGGTATGTAGCACTTTTTCTAGGATGAGCGTGGAAGCTTGTCCAACCTCATGTATTGTTTTTTGATTGATTGACTGATTGATTTAGTCAGTGCCATTTTTGCAGGTGTGAGATGCTATCTTGTTGTTGTTTTGATTGACATTTCTGTAATGGCTAATAATCACAGGCATCTGTTCTTGTATTTTTTAGCCATCTGAATATTTTCTTTGGTGAAGTATTTGTTCATAGTCTTTGCCCTTTTTTTGGTTGTGTTGTTTGCCTTTCTGTTGTAGACGTGTTGAAGTTGTCTATACATTTGAGAGATTAGACCTTCATGAAATACATCACTGCTATATTTTTCTCCAGTCTGTAGGTTCTTTTTTTTACTTTTTTGGTAAAATCTCTTGATATGCTTAAGTATTTAATTTTCAGGAGGTCCCAGTTATCTAGTTTATCTTTCTTGTTTGTACATTTTTAGCTGTGTTTAATGAGTATTTATGCCATAAAGTAGGATATCTAGCTTGGTCCCTATGTTGTCTTCCAAGAACCTAATAGTTTTAGGTTTAACATTTAGGTCGTCTGTCTATTTTAAGTTAGTTTTTGTATATGGTGTGAGATACGGGTCCCCTTTCACTTTTCTGCAGATGGATGTCTAGTTTTGCCAGCACCATTAGTAAAAGAGACTACATTTCTGTATTATGATTGAATGAAAATGTACATTACCATATAAATTTGCATGCCTACCTATACGCAGCTCCTACTGCTCTCCCTGCCCGATGACAGCACGCTCTTCCTCTCTGCTCCATACATATCTTATCCTGCCAACAATCTCCTATCCCTTCCTCTCCACCCACTCCCCCACCTCCAGTAGGAGGTCAGCAGGATAACATCCTACAGATGCATAGAACCATAAAGCGCACAGATGATATGGTCACTCTGTGTCTCCAAGTCCAATCCATTCCTGTCTGAAGAGTTGACCTGCATTCTGATTTATGGACAGGGGCAGCATCAGGGCCAGGGGCTATACTCCCAAGGGAACTCTGAAGCCCCTGGACCATCAATTGCAGTCTTTTAGTCACCATCTGTTTTTATTCTTGTGTTGCCAGAGACTCAATTTTGTGAGCTCCATCACAGCTATCACTGGGGTGGCAGGTCACTATTCAGTTCTTCCAGTCACAAGTCGATGTAGTCACCCACTCACGTGGGTCTCTCTGTTATCTGAGTTCTCTTTTCCCCATATCATCTTGGTCCTTGGTGACCATCCTTTCCAGCTGAATTGGGACCATTTTCTGTACCCTCAAATGGCAGCTTGGCAGCTTTTAAGACCCCAGATGCCACTCACCAACATGGAGTGCAGAAGGCTCTCTTAGCAAAATGCTAGTTGTGCCAATTGGGCTCAATTTCCCCTGACAGCATGGTCCCTGGTCCCCACTCCAGCTACTCTGTCCTTGCAATGTTGGGTTAAGATGCGAGGAGTAATCATGTTATGTTGAAGTCCAGTTAATATTAATCTTCTTTCTAATGTGTGCTGTCACAAATTTCACCCAACCAAATTTGTATAAACTATCTAATCTAAACCCTCGCTACCTCACCCTACCTCCCTTCCTACCCTTGCAGCTGTCAGAGTCTATTCTTCTATGCACAAGTCTGTTTTTAAGTTCTTATCATGGGAGTCTCACACAATATTTGTCCTTTTGTCACTGACTACTTTCACTCAACACAATGTCCTCCAGTTGAAAACAGGTTATGAGATGTTCCTAAAATCATCATTGTTCTTTATCATTGCACAGTGTTCCATTGAGTACATATACCACAGTTAACCTATCCATTCCTCTGTTGTTCGGCATCCAGGTTGATTCCATCTTTTTGCTATTGTGGACTGTGCTGCCATCAGCATTCGTGTGCATGTATCAGTTGGTGTGAATGGCCTGGATTCCGTAAGATATATTCTGAGCAGTGGAATTACTGGGTCAAATGGTATACCTATATCCAGCTTTTAAAGGAAGTGCCAGATTGCTTTCCAAAGAGGTCACACCATTTTGCAATCCTACCAAACAGTGTAGGAGAGTTCCAGTTTCTCCACAGTCTCTCCAGCTTTTTTTGTTTTGCGCTTTTTGATCATGGCGTATCTTGTCGGGGTGAGATGGTATCTCATTGCAGTTTTGATTTGAATTTCTTTAATAGCTAATGATCATGAGCATATTTGCATGTGTTTTTTAGCTGCTTGGATCTCCTCTTTAGAGAAGTGTCTGTCCATCTCCTTTGCTCATCACTTAATTTGGTGATTTATCTTTTTCTTATTGATATTTTGTAGTACCTCATAGATTATGGAGATCAGGCATTGGTCTGACATATAGTTGCCAGATTTTTTTTCCCACTCTGTAGGTGGCCTTTTAATTCTAGCAATAAAATATGGATGAGCAAAAGTTTTTGATTCTTAGTAGTTCTCATTTATCTATTTTCTCTTCTGTTGTTTGTGGTTTGTTTGACAGATTTTTATGTCTGTCTATATTGTGTATTAAAGCTTCCACTTTTGTTCCTACTTTCTCTTGGATGAGCTTTATCATTTTAGATTTGATATTTATTTCTTCTATCCAGTTTGAGATGGCTTTTGTATAAGTTGTAAGATATGGATCTTGTTTCAGTTTGTTGCAGATGGATATTCAATTTTGCCAGCACCATTTGTTGAAGAGATTGCTTTTACCCTAGTTTAATGTCTTAGGGCCTTTGCTGGGTATGAGTAGTTTATAGGAAGATGGTGTCCTCTCTGGGGTCTCAGTTCTGTTCCATTGATCTATCTCTCTCTTTTTGTACCAGTACCAGGCTGTTTTGACTACTGTGGCACTGTAATATGTCCTAAAGTTGGGTAGTGAGAGGTCTCCCAGTGTGTTCTTCAGTAGTGCTTTACTTATCTGGGGCTTCTTCCCTTTACAGACAAAGTTGTGATTTGTTTTTCCATCTCATTAAAAAATGTGACTGGAATTTGTATTGGGATTGCATTATATAAGTATATTGCGCTTGACATATATTCTTCCATCCCTTAATTTTCTGTTTGTTCATGTCTTTAAGTCTAAGGTGAGTTTCTTGTAGGCAAAATATGGATGGGTCATGTCTTTTGATCCAAGATGTCACTTGATGCCTCTTTACTGGAGCGTTCAGTCCATTCACATTCAACATAATTGTAGATATATATTAGTGCTGTCATTGTGTTATGTTTATTTTTGTGTTGATGTTTTCTCTCCTGTTCTGGGACGTTCTTCTTTGTGAGCTGATTTTTCACCTTTTCTAGGGTTGATTTTGTGGTTATTGAGACTTCTGTATTATGTTTCTTGATTTGATACGTGGCAACTTTATTGTGCTTTATGGCTGCCCCTATGGTCCCCCCAATAAACTATGTATAAGCCCAATTTTAATTACTAACAGTCTTATTAACTTCCTCACCATCTGGAAGGACTATAATGACTGTAGTACATCCCCCTTTTTAATATGATGGCATCATAGTTTTCACGATAAGATCACAAGATCATTTGTTTCACTATTATAGCTTTGATTGAGTTTGGACCCTTCCCTAATTGAGTAGGTTTCTAGGTGATGTGTCCTGTATTTGCTTCTAAAATATAAAGTTAGTGATTTTATTCTTCTAAGCCAAGAGATTCTTTCGGTTTTTCTTGTAGCTTTGGTCTGGTCCTTACAAAGTCTCTGAGTTTCTGTTTATCTGTGAAATGTCTTGATTTCCTTTTCATATTTGAGGGATAGTTTTGCAGAATGTGTAATTCTTGGTTGGAAGTTCTTCTCCTTCAAGGCTTTGAATGTGTCGTGCCACTGTCTCCGTGCCAGCATTGTTTCTGCTGAGAAATCCGACAAAAGCCTACTGGGTTTCCCTCTGAATGTTAGCTTCATTTTGAGACTTGCTGCCTTTAAGAGTTTATGCTTATGTTTTATTTTGTTAAGCTTGATTATAATATGTCTTGGAGTCTTCCATTTGAGATCTATATTGAGTGGCTTTCGATATCTATCTTTGATATCTATATTCTCATACTTCTCAATTTCTGGGAAGTTTTCTGTCAGCAGCTCAGCAACAATACTCTCTGTGTTCTCAGGTGTCTCCCCTGTTCAGGAACTCCAATTAATCATAGATTGTTCCTCATAATAGAGTCCCACATGCTTCTTAATTTTTCTTGTTTCTTTTTTCTGATTTCTTCTCCTTATAGATGCTGGAGTCAGTAGCTCTGTCTTCCAAGTGAGAAAGTCTATTTTCCAATTGTTCCATTCTGTTTTCTTGGCTTTGAATTGAAGTTTCTATCTGTTTGATTTTGTTCTTGATCTGTTGGATTTCAGAGTATTGGTGTTCCATCTGATTGAACAGCTTGCTTAATTTTTCATTTTGCACTGCCATATTTTGTATAAGGTCTAGGAAGGCTCTCAATGTAATTATTCTGTATTCACCTTCCAGTAGTTTCAGAAAGGTTTCTTTGGGAGTTCTGAGGTGATTTCTTTGGGGGGCCTTCTGAAGCCATGGGTGATTTCTTGGTTATGCTTTTCACCAGAGTTTATTGTTTTTGGAGCATCATGTGAGTCAGTAGAGGGTGGGAGAGATGCTGTGAGGATGGACTGCAGTTGTTTCTCTAGGCTGTCTTAAAATGAAAGGTAAAAGGTATCTGACAACTTCCAAGGTCAGTCAGGTTTTCAGGTGCACAGGTCTTTCCTCCCAGCTGGCAAAGAAAGCACCTCTATATCGAACCCCAGATGTTATAAACTAGTCCAAAATACAGAAGGGCTGTGCCTCTGCTGTCGGGCTCTGGCCGTAGGTAACAAACTGTGTAGAATACTGCTTTTTTGCCAGAAAAGTGCTCTCCTCTGGACAGGCACTGCCTCCCAGCCCAGGAATTAGGTCCAGCTGAGGCCTCCACAGGGGTATTTCCACCTGCCAGTGGAACAAGATGACGTCCCACACAAGCTCCCCGTCTGCCTCGGTACAGGCTACTCAATGACAGAAGTGGAAAGCGAGGCCAAAGGTGCTGAGATGCACATGGTTCAAAGCCAGGCTCTCAAAATATGGCAATTTCGCCTGCTGATCTTAGAAGCAGTGTGTCTGAGATTAGCTGCTAGTCAATTCCCAGCTCTACCCACTGGCTGAAACAGAGGAAAAAAAAGTTAGAATGGTGAGTTGAGTTTCCTTCAGTCCATGAAAGCACTCACCAAGAGTGGGGGTGGTCAGCGAAAGAAAGGAAATTTTCTGTTCAATGGTGTGAAGTCCAAATTAAGAGCCCTTTGCCATGTCTTAGGGCTTACCAGGTGTCCAGAAGGCTCCATTTAATTATCAGTTCAGCTCTTGGTTTCCAGAGGGATTTAGAGAGACGTGTGTTTAGTCTGCCATCTTGACTCCACCACCTAAAGTGACTATTTTTTACTCACTTTATGGATTTTGACAGTTTGTTGAAGATCAGCTGTCCATAGCTGGATTGATTTACTTCTGGGTTCTCAATTTTGTTCCACTGGTCTATGTGTCTGCCATTGTATAACAGGCTGTTTTGACTACTGTGGCAGTATAGTAAGTTCTGAGATAGTGAAGTATGAGGACTCCTGCTTTTTTCTTTTGGTTAAACAATGGTTTAGCTATTTGGAGCCTCTTTCTATACAAACTTAAAGATTAGTTTTTCCATTTTGTTAAAGAATGTTGTTAGGATTTAAATCAGAATTGCATTATATCTGTAGATTACTTTGAGTAGTGGTCAGGCATTGAGTTATATCACTTTCTACCCACTACCCCCTCCCAAATGTGTGTATCAGTTTGGCTGGGCCATGATTCCCAGTATTGTATGATTGTCTACTTTGTTATCATTTGATGAGATTTTCCTGTGTGTTGTAAATTCTATCACTGTGATTTAATAAGATGGATTAGCAGCAGTTGTACTGATGAGTTCTGCAAGATTGAATAGTGTCTTAAACCAATCTCTTTTGAGTCATAAAAGAGAGAAGTGATCAGAGAGATGCGGAGACCTCATACTACCAAGAAAGCAGTGACAAAAGCAGAGTGCATACTTTGGACCTGAGAATTCTGCACTGAGATACTCTCAGACCAAGGGAAAATGGTGAAGATCTTCCTCCAGAGCTGACAAAGACAGAAAGCCTTCCCCTTGAGTTGTCACTCCGAATTTGCACTTGTAGCCTACAGGACTGTGAGAGAATAAACTTCTTTTTGTTAAACTCATCCAACTGTACTATTTCTGTTATAGCAACATGGGGTAATGAATACAGTAGTATTACCATTTTTAGAATGTTAAGTCTTCCAATTCATTAGCATGGTATGTTTTTCCATTTACAAAGGTCTCTTTCGGTTTCTTACGGTAATTTTCTGCAGTTTTCCTTGTATAAATAGTTTACATTGCTGGTTAGATTTATTCCTAGGTGTTTTATATTTTGGGGGGGCTATTGTAAATGGTATTGTTTTCTTGATTTCCTTTTCAGACTTCTCCTTGTTAGTGTAGAACCCAACTCATTTTTATATGTTAACCTTGTATCTTCCCACCTTGAAACTCTTCTATTATAATGGTCAAGGAACTTTCTTTTGGAATCTTTGGGATTCTTTATGTATAGAATCATATCATATGTAAATATTAATAGTTTTTCTTCTTCCATACTAATTTGAATGCCTTTTATTTCCCCTTCTTGCCTAATTGCTCTGGCTAGGACTTCCAATACAGTATTGAATAAGAGGAGTCATAAGGGCCATCCTTGTCTCATTCTCATTCTTAGGGTAATGCTTTAAATCTCCTTTGCTGAGAATAATGTTGCCTGTTGGTGTTGTATAAATGCCCTTTATTATGTCGAGAAATCTCTGGTCCTATTTTGCTGAAAGTTTCTATCAGGAAAGGGTGTTAGATTTTATCAAATACTTTTTCTGTGTCAGTTGAAATGATCATGTGACTCTTTTATGCTGTTTTATTTTTGTGGTGAGTTACGTTGATTTTCTGATGTCAAAATTCTCTTGCATCCCTGATATGAGTCCCACCTGATTGTGGTGTGTTATGTTTGTGATATGCTGTTGAATTCTGTTGGGAACTTTTTAATTTATATTCATGAAGAATGTCTGTGATTTTCTTTCTTCACGTGGTATCTTTGTAGGCTTTGATATCAGGGTTATACTAGCTTCACAGAATGAGTTAGGGAGTATTATTTATTTTTCTATGTTTTGAAATAGCTTGAGTGGAACTCTTCTCTGAATGTTTGGTAGAACTCACCAGCAAAGCCTCGTGGGTCAGGACTTTTTCTTCATTGGAAACTCTCTTTAAATGACAACTTTACTTTCTTCTTTTGTTGTGTGGCTATTCAGGTTTTTCTACATCTGTGTTAGGTTAGGTAGGTAATGTGTTCCTAGAAATTTGTTTCTCCTAGGTTTTCAACTTCGTTAGAGTGTAATTTTTCATAATATTCTGTTACAATCCTTTTTACCCCAGTTGGTTCCAGTGTAATGTGTCTTTTATTATTTTGGTTATTTGTATCTTCTTATTTTGATCTTTGTTAATCTGGCCAGTGATTTGTCAATTTTACTGCTTCTTTCAAAGAACCACTTCTAGTCATGTTGATTCTATTGTTTTCTGTTCTCTATTTCATTTATTGCTACTCTCTTCTTTCCTTATACTGGTACCTGGGGGCTTCTTTTGCTGTTCTCTTTCTATCTGTTTGAGTTGTGTAGCAAATGTTTTGATTTTGTCCCTTCTTTATTGACTTGTGCATTTATCATCACAAAATTGACCTCTAACTACTGCCTTTGCTGTACTTGTTTTGAGATGATGCATTTTCTTTCTCATTTGATTCTAGAAATTTTTTAATTCTGTCTTTGATTTCTTCTATTACCAACTGGTTTTTTTGAACAGGGTGTTTACTTTCCATGTATTTGATTTTTTTCCCCTTGTTTCTGTTAATTTCTACTTTTTTGGCACTGAGATCAGAGAAGACACTTTGTATTACTTCAGTGTTTTGGATTTTCTTGAGGGTTGCTTTGTTATCTAGGATGTGGTCTGTTTGGAAGAACATTCTATGTGCATAAGAAAAGAATATGTACTTCACTGATGGAGTGTTCTGTACACATCTATAAGGTCAAGTTGGTTGATTGTTGCCTTTAGGTTTTGTGTCTCTTTGTTTTGTCCTTTACTGAGAGTGGAAACCCTGCTGGTGTAGTGGTTAAGTGTTATGTCTATTAACCAGAAGGTTGACAGTTCAAATTCTGTAGGTGCTCTTTGGAGACTCTGTGGGGTACTTAGTTCTACTGTGTCCCATAGGGCAGAGTTGAGTCAAAGTTGACTCAAAGTCTGTGGGTTTGGGTTTGGGTTTGCAGAGTGGTGTGTTGAAGTCTCCTATTATTGTTATATAACTGTCCACTTCTCTTTTCAGTGCTGTTAGAGTTTGTTTTATATATTTTAAAACTCATAAGGGCAAAGGTATTCATTATGGTTATGTCCTCATAGTGGATTGTCTCTTTAATCATTTTATGTCCTTCCTTGTCTCTTATGGTGGATTGTGTTTTAAACTCTTTCTTCTGAAATTAGTATTGCATTCCTCCTCTTCTTTGCATGATATTTGCTTAATATATTTTTCCATCCTTTAATTTTTAATACATTTGTGTCTTTGTCTTTAAGGCATGTCTCTTTTAGGCAGCATGTTGATGGGCCCCTTTTTTAACTCATTTTTAACCCATTCTATCATTCTCTGTCTCTTTATGGGTGTGCTTAAGCCATTTACATTCAGTATGATTATAATTATTATTTTTTCTTTTCAGGTTTTTTCCTCTTATTTACAAGATCTGTTAAAATCTTGAAGTAACAATTTCATTAGCCTTTTTTCCACTTCACTTTTTTCCTCTTCCTGTCTATGCAGGAAAAAAAGGATCATGATTTTTGTGTGCAAAGCTTAGTTTTTGATCAGCAGATATGGCACTTACTTGTTGCACCATCAGGATTTCCACTTGTGTATGTTGTTGCTGTTGCACGATTGAGTCATTTCTAACTCATAGCAACCCTATAGGTCAGAGTAGAAATGCCCCAGAGAGTTTCCAAGGAACATCTAGCAGATTTGATCTGCTGACCTCTTGATTTGCAGCCATAGCACTTCACCACTATGCCACCAGGGTTTCTGTTGTGGATAGCTACCCAAAAAACTTGAACAGTTACTCAAACAAGTGCATATACATACATGTTCATAGCAGTACTCCAAAAGTTGGAAACAGTCCAATGGTCCATCAGTCAATAAAAACCTAGTGCTGTTGAGTTGATTCTTACTCATAGTGACCCTATAGACAGACTAGAACTGTCCTGTAGAGTTTTCAAAGAGCACCTGGCAGATTTGAACTGCCAACCTTTTGGTTAACAGACGTACCACTTAACCACTATGCTACCTAGTTTTCTAATAACTGCATAACAAATTGTAGTGTATATATACAAAGAAACATGGCTCAGCCATAAATGATAATGAAGTACTAATACACACTACAATGAGGATGAACCTTGAAAACCCTGTTAAATGAAAGAACCCAGGCACAAAAGTCATAATAGAGGCAGAACAAAGATTGGTAGTTGCCAGGGGCTGATGGAGAGTCAAATAAAAAGACAAATCCAAACTCAGACAGGAGAGTCTTTATTCCGAAAGAAAGTCTACCGCAGCATGGAGGGTTGACTGTGGTAGGGAGAACATGCTAACCAGATCATCAGCATAGGGGCTTTTCTATAATAGAGAGAGTAAACAGATTTAAAAAACAGCAACAACCAAAGAACAGGTGCTGGGAAGGAGGAAGAGTGGGTGACGGCATCAGGTGGTAAATCAGAAGGCTTTCTAGAGGGGTCAGCCTGTTCACCAGGATGGCCCTTACAGAGGATCGGTACACTGGTACAGGTAAAGTGTGGGTCACACAGTTCAGGGACCTGAGAAAGGAGAGCAGCCTAACCAAATTTGAGTTTTGATTGGTCAGTGAGGATAAGCAGTTCAGTTCATCGTTTGTGGGGCAAGAAACAGAAATGGAGGGTCATTGTCTGGCCTTGTCCTAGATAAGTAGGGGAACTTAGGTTTGTCTTATCTAAGTGATATGAAGAAGATGATTCTTTGCAGCAAGCCATTGTCTGCAACACACAAAGTAGGGTGATATCTTTGACTATCACTGTTTTCCAGGGTCATGGTTAAGGTAAAACTCAGGGTGCACAGTCATCAAAACAGCTGGGGACCAGTTGCTTCACTCACTGGTATGGCGTTTCCTTTTGGTGTAATTAAGATGTTTGGAAGTAACAGCAGTGGTTGTTGCCTAGCATTGTGTGTGCTGAACACCACGGTGCTATTTACCTGAAAACAGTTTATTAGTTAATAAAATTCACCTTGATAAATACAGTTTTATATAAATTTATAAATTTACGTATCATTTTATAAATTTTACCTCAATAAAATCTTTGTACATGTATATATTCACAGATTCTTCTTTAAATAATATTCTTCTGCTATATTAGGAGGTCCTGGGAGATACAAATAGTTAACACACTCAGCTGCTAGCTGAAAGGTGCCTGGGTAGAAAGGAGGACCCAGAGATACTGAGAAAGAAAGGCCTACTTCTAGAAGATCAGCCAGTGAAAACCCTATGGAGTACAACACTGCTGTCATACATAAAGTGTGCGTCAGAATGGGCTTTTTTTCCTTACTATATTGTGGTTGATATGCTTGCAAGGAGATGAGTTGAAGCCTACAGAGGCGTGGTGACTACTTTTTCCCAGATTTTGCTGGGAATTTGAGCAAAAAAAATTATGACACTTCTATAATTTAAAGTGATACCTGTGACTTGGGATGTGGAAGGGAGCCAAATTATTTGCACACCGTGTAATTCGTTTATTCATCAAACACTTGCTGAGGACTGATGGTGTCTCCAGCAGAGCCTGGGTCTTGGGAGTCAAAGAGTAAACAAGATATCCTGGCCTTTGTGAAATGATTGTCTAGAAAGCAAGGCAGACATTTCAACAGGCAGATATAATAGACCATGTCTTAGTCACCTAGTACTGCTATAACAGAAATTCCACAAGCAGACGGCTTTAGCAAAGAAATGTTTATTCTTACTCAGTCCAGTAGGCTGAAAGTCCAAATTCAGGGTGCCAGCTCCAGGTGACTGATCTCTCTCTCTACTGTGAAGGACAGTCCTTGTGTTGCATCAGTCTTTCTACGGTCGGAGAGGATCTTAGCACAGGAACCTCAGATCTGAAGGATGCGCTGTGCTCCCAATCCTGCTTTCTGGATGCCACGAGGTCTCCACATCTCTCTGCTAGCTTCTTTCCTTCGTATCTCAAGAGACTGCCTCACAGCACAAAACAATCCTAGACAATGAGTCTTCCTGCCTCACCAACCCAGCTGCTGCCCATTCACTCTGGTTAATTACAGAGGCAGATTTACAACATGAAGGCACATCACACAGTACCAGGAATCACTGCCCAGCCAAATTAACCAGGCACATTTTTTGATGACAAAGTTCAATCCCTGACAGACTGTAACATAAAGTTTAGTTGTGTCATGTTTATTCCTGGAAAAGATAAACCTCCTCACAATGTGTCTGTGGTGGTGTGAAACTGGAAAACGACTTTGAAAGCTGTGCTTGTTAGACACTTACTAGAACACACCCACGGTGAGGAGGTATACATGCTGCCTGAGTCACAGGGACCGAGGAGGCGGATAACAAGCTGGGAGGGTCTGCGGGTGCAGGGTCCATCTGCAAGGCAGTCGTGAAGTGGGAGGGGAGAGGCAGCTTCCTGTGGACTGGACCTCAGGGCCTCAGGGAGAGTTAAACTGTTATAAAGCAAGAGCTAATTAAAAAACAAAAAAACAAAACTAGGAAAGAATGTCGAAAGATCACGTTCTTTAGCTCCTTGCTTTTCAAAGTTTGCAAAACCTGGGATCTTGTTAAAAATGCAGATTTTCAGGCCCTGCCCCAGGTCTGCAGAATGAGAACCTGAGCGTGGACAAGCTCTGCAGCTGATTCCCAGGCACAGCGCAGTCTGAGATGTGCAGGTCTAGCCTGGAGGGAGCTACAGCCTAGGGTGGCAGACAGGGGTGGGAGGAGTGGGAACCGCGGTGAGAGGCAAACAGCCTGCAAGTGGGACCGTGCAGTTAGAGGAGACAGTAGGGAAACTGAGGACACCTCAGGCCAAGTCTCTTTACTACTTTTACTGGAATTCTTACAGCTGAAATCACCTGTTTTAATAAATATACGATAAAACCTGTCAAAGCCAAAATCTGTGTGAGCTGGAAACCTGTCAGAGACGGAAAGCTCAAATATTTCCCACTAAAACGAGCGATAGGAGAACAGTAAGACTGCATCCTGTGTCAAAGGCAGTGAGTTTGTAACAAGGCAGTCCTATGGAGTTTCAGCTCTCACAGGCTTCACTGTAACAGCAGCTAACACGTATGAGTATGTACATACCTGTCCGTTTATCGTGTTGTGGGAGTTTGCTTGTTGCTGTGGTGCTGAAAACTATGCCACTGTGTAACCGGGAGTCTCTGAAGACCCTTAAGGGTCCTGGTCAGGTCCATGGGAAAGAATTACTTGGGGAGACCCGGCTGGCCCGTAAGAGAAATCTTTATTGGAAAATGACAGTACTTCCAAGTAGGGCAGCAGCCTAGTGTATATAGCACTCCAGCAGGCGGCGCCACTGAGCAAGTTCGGGGCTGGCTTTTTACAGCCTGTCTACGCCCAGCTGGGGACAACAAATCAGTGGTGGGGATCTGATATATTTCCTTTTAAGGAAATCCAACAAAAATAGGACAAGCAGGCAGCTGTTTGTCTTTCTTGTGTGGACATGCAGACTTCGAGATGGATCTTTCCACCGGGACTTCTGGGACTGGCGGCAGGACATGAGTGATTTCTTGCTCCCTTGGTTTAATTTCTGGGTCCTGATTGTAGCTCTCTGGTGCCCCCACTGGAAGGACACACAGCTGTCAAAGTGGGACTTTCTGCTCTTGTCCCCAGAGTTGATTCCATCTGGTTCCATTCTGAGAAACAACTTTGAAGAAGTTTACACATTTATTTGGGGACTTACCTCAGTGTCCCCATGTCGTTAATGATTGGATCTTTTGATCTCTTGTTGCTTGTTGATAGTTTAAAAACCGAAAAACCGAACCCAGTGCCATCGAGTCGACGCTGCCTCATAGTGACCCTATGTTGGTAGTTTACATCATGTTGCTTACAGAGGCCCTCAGGCTCCCCGTCTTACTCCCAATCACTGATTCAAAAGAGATACTGCATTTTCCACAGGGTTTCCGCTGTCCGTTTCCCCACAGACGAGTCTGTCTGCCTCAACTGGTGTTTCAAATACCTGTCGGGTCACCTGTACTGGACAGGTTTCAATGCAGCTTCCAGACTAACTAGGAAGAAAGGTCTGGTAATCGACTTCTAAAATTTAGCCAGTGGAAACCCTGTGGATCACCACAGAAATTTGTTCATATGATGCTGGGAGGTGAGCCCTCTGGTTTTCAAGGTACTCAGAATACACAGTGGCCATAAAGATGGACTCTAAATGCCATTCATTTCCTCCTGTTTGTCCCTTCCTCTAAGCTATAAGTTGCGTGAGCTATGTATCTTCTTATAAAACAAAAACCCACTGCCATCGAGTCGTGTCCAACTCATAGCAACCCTAGAGGTTAGAGTAGAACTGCTCCATACAGTTTCCAAGAAGCTCCTGGTGGGTTTGAACTACAGACCTTTTGGTTAGCAGACATAGCACTTAACCCACTATGCTATCAGGGTTTCCATATCTTGTTATGACCATCTGAAAATTCTGATGGCGTAGTGGTTAAGTGCTGCCACTGCTAAGCACAAGGCTGGCAGCTCAAATCTGCCATTCACTCCTTGGCACTCCTGACGGGCAGTTCACGGGAGCTGTAAGTTGGAACTGACAGCCATGCATTTAGGTTTGGTTTGCCGTCATGTGTGTCACTCTTGGAGCTCAGCAAGAACACAGGAGTTGCTCAGACAGGGCGTCTAGGGCATTGTCTTCTGGGAGAGCAGTGTAGGAACAGTGACCAGAGACAAGTCAGAGTGAGAGCATAAGAATCAAAGAGAGAGTATCAGAAGCCCATGAAGGACGCTTTTGTAGAACGACTGTAATTCATGGTGATCCAAAGACAAATCCTTGCTGCAGAGCAAGCTGTTGGAAAACCCCTCTCTGCTTTGAGTCAAACCCTATGTAGTATTCCATGGAAAGTTGCCATGTTACATCAAGGAGCTGATTTCTTAATAAGCTAATTCATCTCTTTTTACTGTAGCATTCTCGCTCCTTCATTCACCATCTGTCCTTCCGAGGATGTATTCATGGATCCCTTCCAAGGCATTTGCACAGCACCATGTGGGACAAATGTGCTCCAGCCCTCCCGCGCCAGCTGCACTGCAGGTCCCCCCCGCCCCCAGAGTGCTAATGAAGAGGACCCTTACCTGCTCTCTGCTTCCCAGTAGTGGACACTTCCACAGTACACAGGTACAACACTTCTGTGAGGGCTGGAGCTGTGCCATCTTAAAAATCCAAAGCCAAACCTGCTGTCCTCGTATCAATTCCAACTTAAAATATAGTATCAGTGAAGCCGCAGTAGGAAAGACTATATTTTCCACTTGTCAATCGAATCTGGAATCTGGTTATGACAATCAAGGATGCACGATTGGGGGCCAGTAGTAGCTACTTTCCAAAAGTGAACCTCATTTAAAGCAATTTTATTATTTTAGTCCACTTGAGAGAATCGTGTAAATATATTTCATATTTTTGCAATTATTTTGTCTACTGGGAAAATACCCAAGGATAAAATCAGAGTCCGGGATAAAAGATTAATTCATCTCCTTGTCTTTGAACACTTAGGCCCTTTCATAAGGTTTTATGAAAATGTGGCTTTTTTCTGTCTCGCGTTCTGTTTCCTTCTCCTGCTTTCTCTACCAAACATATCTTGCTAGCTAAGCTCCTAACTTTGGGTTCAGTGAAATTTATACTATTTTTTTTAACCTCTTTAAAGTTTCTGCTGTGGATATATCTGCTTCCTTTATATAACGTTCTAAATAAAATCAGTTCCTGTTAAGTTGACTCTGAATCCAGGCCGCACCATGTGTGTCAGAGCAGAAGTCTCTTTGCCGGGGTTTCCAGTGGCTGGGTCTTTAGAAACGGATCTCCAGTCCTTTCTTCTTGGGTACCGCTAAGTGGACTCTGACCTTTCGGTCAGCAGCTGGTGCCGAACCACCCAGGCCACCCAGTGACTCCACCATCCTTAAGATTAACCTCTTCCTTGCCACCACACTTGCCTTTGTAGCTCCCATCAGGTGCTCCTTTGCTGACTGATTGCACCTCGTTCTTCTTATGTGTTGCTTAAAACGGTATTTAAAGAAATTTATTGTTTTCTTATATGGTCTATGATGCTGATCTCTCCGAAAATGAGATTTTCCAACAATAACAATAGCAGTGCAAGATCCTGTTTCTAGGTGTCTCACACCTTTTCTGGGGCTATGGGTTATAAATTTACAAGCTAGTACAGCAAGAACAGTATTTTGAAACAAGTGAGTTTTTAACCGTACAATTCTGAGAAATTTCAAAGATTTAATAATCTGCTTATTTTAATGTTCGTTGCTGTTGAGTTGACTGTGACTTGCGGCAACACGGGATGCGCAAAGTAGAATTGCTCCACAGGGTTTTCAAGACTGTGACTTTAGGGAAGCAGATTGCCAGGCTTTCTTCTAAGGAACCTCTGGGTGAGTTTGAACCTATAGCCTTTTGATTAGCCGTAAAGTGGTTAACCACCTGTGTCACCTAAGGACCACACTATACATTCGGACCTTGTTTCCCTCCTTATTCCTCTGTCTTTCCAGCAATCGTCTCCTCCTGGGATGCACGCTAACACAGCACACACAGTTTCTAAAATGCCCTGTGTGCTTCACCTGATTTAATCCTCTCTAATACTCTGGGAAAGAGGGGCTGTCACTTCCGTTTCTGTAGAGAAAGGAACTGCGATGCAGTGAGAGAAGGAAGTGTGGTGGGGCCAATGATCAGTGGCGGAGCTGAGTCAGAAACTGAGCCTTGGTGTGGTTTCTTACGTGGCAGGATGATAGTGGGGCTCCACACTCAGATTTCCGGGATTTCAATCCAGGCTCTGTCGTTTCCACTTTGGCGACTGTTTCAGTCAGCTAGGGCTGCTCTAAAAGAAATACCACAGAGTGGACAGCTTTCATAAAGGAAAATTTATTCTTAAACAGTCCAGCAGGCTACAAGTCCAAATTGAGGATATCCGCTCCAGGGGAACTTTTCGCCAGGGTCGGCTCTGGAGGAAAGTCCGGGAATACATCAGACTTTGTCCAGGGAGCGTCTTGGTGCAGGAACCTCAGGTCTGAAGGGAGCACTCTTCTCCCCGTGCTACTTGTTGGATGACGTGAGGTTCCCAGTTCTCTGCCTGCTTCTCTTTCTTTTATCTCTTGTAGGATGCAAGGATTAAGGGTGGGGCAATCCACACTCCGGGGAAACTCTCTTTACAGTGGAGCAGGGAGGTGATCTTCTGAAGGGATGGACCAAGCCAGCCAAGTGCCGAAGGGATTGACAGTCCCACCCTGATCATTTAACATACAGCACAGGGAAATCATAAAGTGGAGGACAATGGTAGAATACAGGGAACCACAGTCACATGGCTACACCTATTTGGGGGGGTAGGGGACACAATTCAATCCCTGACAGTGACCTTGGGCAAGTTTTATTGTAATGAGAAACCAAACCCAACCCACTGCCATGGAGTTGACTCTGACCATAACATCCTTATAGGACAGAGTAGAACTGCTCCGTAGAGTTTCCACAGAGTGCCTGGTGAGTTTAAACTGCCAATCTTTTCGGTTAGTGGATGTAGCGCTTATCCACTATGCCACCAAGGTTTCCTTTGTTGTAATAAGCTTTTTTTTTTTAGAATACTTTTAGATTTACAGAAAAGCTGTGTGGAAAGTACTGAGTTCCCATCCACTCCTTCCCTGCAGTATCTCCCGTTATTACCATCTTGCATTCCTGTGGAGCATTTCTATCAACGAAAGCCCACAGTTTACATTAGGGGTCACTTCGCATTTATGCAGAAACCCTGGTAGCCTGGAGGGTTAAGTGCTACGTCTGCTTGCTGAAAGGTCAGCAGTTCAAGTCTGCCAGGTGCTCCTTGGAAGCTCAACGGGGCAGCTCTACCCTGGCCTCTAGGGTCTCTAGGAGTCAGACCCGACTCGACGGCAGTGGAGTTTACATTGGTGCGGCCTGGTGAAGCAGTGGTTGAGTGCTCAGGGGCTCCCTGAGCCGTGGGCAGTTTGAACCACCAGGGGCTTCGTGGGAGAAAAGACTTGGCAATGTGCTCCAGTCACGACTACAGCTCAGGAAACCCCAAGGGCAGTTATTCTCTGTCATGTCACTTTGCGGTAAGTTGGAGTCAGTCAGCACCAACAACAGCGTGGGTTTTCACCATGCATACTGTTGGTTGCCCACCACTACAGTATTATGCAAAATAGTTTCACTGCCCTAAAAATCCCCTGGGTACCAGCTATTCACCCCTGCTCCTTGTTCCCTACCTACCCTGCACTGTCACAACCACTGAATTTTTTTTATTTTTTCCCTCAGAGTGGTTTTAAGTTAACAGAAAAAATACGGAGGTAGTACAGTGTTCCCATATGCCTCTTCTCTTTGCACATTGGTTCCCCTATTACTAATATCTTGAACTCCTGTGCTACACTGTCTGTAACTGATGATCTGATGTGACATGTTATTATTAAATAAGTTCATAGTTTACATTAGGGGTCAACTGTTCATGCCTTATGACTTTTTGACAGATGCATAATGTTCTGTATCTGCCATGACAGTATCATGCAGAATAAATTCTCTACCCTATAAATGCCCAGAAACAATGGTGGCATATTGATTAAGTGCTGCAGCTGCTACCCAAATCCACCCAGCGCTCCTTGGAAATTCTATGTGGCACTTCTACTCTGGCTATGGGGTCACTGAGTTGGGATTGACTTGACAGCAATGGTTTGGGGGCTTTTTTCTAAATAAATGCCTTGCTCTTCACTAGTTCACTTTAACAAGTTTCTTCATTACTTTCTATGCCTGTGTCCTCATCTGAGAAAGGGAAGTAAGGTGGACATCACAGAGCTGTTACGAGGATAAAATACACGGATGCACACACAACACATAGAACTACACGGCAAGCACCATCTCTGAGCTGCGCCTCTCGTAGACCCACATACCCGGTAGGGAACAGGCAGCAAGTTAGTGGCCACACCCCAGAGTCATACAGCCGGATGTCCATATCTTAGTGAAGAGGGAAACCAGCCGTTACTCTGGATATCAGTTTTCCTTAGCCTTGTTTTCTGTGTCATGCAGCCTGTAGGAAACTAAGCAGCGAGTGACAGGAGAAGCAGCAGCGGTGTGGGATTCAGTGTGTAGGAAGCCTGTACGGCCATTCTATCAGCTGCTCACAGTAACAGCAGGTAGCTAAAAAGAGCATTCTTCACAGCAGGCTCTTAGCTCTTGCAAGGTTAAAAAGCTCTTGGTCTCTTCTTTCTTCCTTAGTCAGGAAAAGGAGGGTGACAACGGCTTACACTTCCATTGCAGTCCTCTCTCAAAACAGTACTTCAGTCTGGGAAGGCAAAATGCTAACATATTCCAAAGCTCCCATTACGTAATTCAAAGGCAATTTAGGAGCTTCCTTTATTTCTCTTCAATTATTCATACCATAAATCTTTAAAATAATGAAACTCCCTTGTTGAGCAGTCAAATGCTGATGGCAAGCTCTCAGCACGTGGCTGGCAGAGACACATGGTGGGTGCTTGGGGCTGGAGGAAGGAAGAGGGGATTGGCCTCCTTCTGGAACCTTCAAAGGAGTTCATTCTGCAGGTTCAACCTTCTGAAACTAGGAATGCTTTCCTTTTATGATCAAAGCTTTCCCAAATAGAATTTTTTTTTCACCTGTTATTCTCCAGGAAGAGCCTTTAGCAAAACATAAGCAAAGCCGTGAGGAAGGGAAAGTGTCCTCCTGTGGCAAATGGAAAACCGCTCATTAGCACGACATGGGATGTTCCTATCTAGACGTGAGTGCAGCTGGCCATGATTCCGAGCGAGAATGATTCATTGCCATGGTTACTGATGCCAGAAATATTACCTTCTGCAATCAGCATACACAGAGCTCCTTTAAGGAGAGTGTAAAGATGAGAGCACTGTAAACAATTAGTGAAAACTGCCAATGGCACGGAGGCTGAGCTTACACAATGTTGCTTTCAGCGCACAAAGCTGAGGGGACGCACCACCGCTGCAGCGGCCCATCTTGCTGGCAGCAGAAAGGAACCACTGTCGCTCCAGGAATGAACTGCCGGTCCCGGCAACAGCCATTCTGCACAAGTGTGTTACCAGTAAGGGGCACAATGCTAGAGCAAGATCTAGCTGACAGCAAGATCTGCGGGATCCGAACTTGCTTCACTAAATGAAATCTGCAGTTAGTTTTCCCGAAGTCTCTTGGGAAAATGCCGTATATCATAGCAATATGTGATTACCATCCACCACTGTTTCTTCTTGTTTATAGATAGCAATAAAGAGCTTCAAGGAAAGAAAATGTGATTGTTCAGTGACTTCCAGTTCTATTTTCAACTGCAGTGAATTATTTCCTAAGCCCTGACAGAGGAAAATGGAGGAACTTCTATAGGGAGGTCTGGACTGAGAGAATGAATGGCAATTGCCCATATTTGGTTCTATTTAAAGAACGTCAGTACCTTGAGGCAGTGCACACTGCTTTCATATGCTCTAATTCAAGCTCAGCCAATACCAAGGCCCCATCCCACTCTCCTGAAAATGACAGAGTTGAGCCCTAATCATTCAGAACTAGAATTTCTAGGTCATGATCCAGTGAGCACATAGTGGACTGAGGTTCACTTTCTGTGGCACCTTTTCTTCCTAAAAGGCTGCTAAGGCGATGGGCACGAACAGCAGCAGGCAGCCAACCTGACCACAACGACACCGTGCTCTTGTTTTCTGCAGCATCACTTGCAAAATCAGTGAAAGTTCTCTAGATCCCGTGTTCTCTGGGGCTTTGAAGGAATAATGGAGTTTATGAATACTGCAGTGCTCTCTTAGCTCCTAAGATCATGACTCAGTAGACAGAAAGATACCTACACACGTACAAAGTAGATATGTATATAAATATGGATACATTGAAATCACAAGAACAAGGGTTTCTGTTTTGTTTTTGCCTATGTTGTTCACTGTTTTATCCCAAGCATCTAGAAAAATGCCAGCATATAGACATTCGGATGGATGGATGGACAGATGGGTGGATGCAGTAGGATGGATGGACGTACAAATGGACACAGGGGTGGAAGGCAGACAGAGGGACAGAGGGATGGACAGATGGGTGGATGAAGGGATGGATGCAGGGATAGATGGATGGATGGGGGTGGGACAGAATGGGATGAGGTGCGATGGGGTGGGGTGGGGTGGGGTGGGGTGGGGTGGGGTGGGGTGGGGTGGGGGGGGTGGGGTGGGCCGAATATATCTGCCCTCTTGTCAGTTTCAACTGGCAACATTACGTTCAACAGAATGAAATGTTACCTGGTCCTGCATCGTGCTCACAATCACCAACATGATTGTGTCCATTGTTGTGACTCCTGTGCCAGTCCGTCTCTCTGGGGTTTCCTCTGTCCATGTCTGGCCTTCTGCTTCCCCTAACGTGATGTCCTTTTCTAGCAACTGGTCCCTCTTGGTGATGAAATTGAACAAAGACAGTCAGGGAATGATCTGCTGTGATACACAGGGTTTTCTTTTTTTAAATTGGGTAACTTTTGGGGATGAATGTTTATAGAACAAACTAGTTGCTCATTAAATAAGCCAGCTAGTACACACATATTTTTAATGACTGTCATGGATTGAATTGTGTCCCCCCAAAAATGTGTGTAGCATTTGACTAGGCTGTGATTCCTGGTATTGTCTGATGTTTCCATGTGCTGTAAACCCAAGCCTTGTGATGTACATGAGGGACAATGGGTAACAGTTTTGTTGGTGGGGCAGTACTCAGTGTGTAAGATAGTACTGTGCCTTGGGGCAATCTTTGGGTATAAAAGAAAGGGAAGCAATAAGAGAGCTGGGGACTTCATACCACCAAGAAGCAGTGCCAGAAGCAGAGTATGTTCTTTGAAAAGGATCCAGGGTGCCAGCACCTCAGAGGCTCCCAGTCCCGCAGAAGATTCACAACAAGGACCTTCCTGAGGGTCAGCAGAGAAAGCCTCCCTCTGGAGCTGATGCCCTGAACTTGGACTTGTAGCCTACTGGACTCTGACAGAATAAAATTTCTCTTTGTAAAGCCATCCACTTGTAATATAACTGTTAGAATAGTACCAGATGACTAAGAGAATGACATGGGTTAACAATCCCACAATGAGTCAATACTTTTTCTTCTCAAATTTGGATTTCCTATTACCAGCTTTCCTGTCCTGTCCTGTCTTCTAGTCCTTGTCCCCGGGCTTGTTTTATGGATCTGTTCAGTCTTCAAGGGTAACTTTATTATTGGGCTGAAAGGGTGTTTGGGGGCCATACTCTTAGGGACTCTCCAGTCTCTCTCAGGCCAGCAAAGCTGATCTTTCCTTTTGAGTTAGGATTTTGCTCTGTATTTTTCTCCAGCTCTGTCCAGGATCCTCTGCTACGATCCCCATCAGGACAGTCAACAGTGGTAGCTACCAAAGCAAAACGGCAAACCGAGTGTGTTCAAGTTGATTTTAACTCATGGCAACCCTGTAGGACAAAGTAGAACTGCTCCATAGAGTATCGAAGGAGTGCCCAGTGGATTTCAGCTGCTGACCTTTTGGTTAGTAGTCATAGCACTTAACTACTATGCCACCAAGATTTCCATAGCTAAGCACTGTCTAATTGTACTGGATTCCATCTGGTCAAGGCTGTTGTAGATGTGGCCCATTAGTCCTTTGGGCTAATCTTTCCCTTGTTTTTTTTTTTTAGTTTTCTTCATTATTCCTTGCTCCCAAAGGGGTGAGACCAGTGAAGTATCCTAGATGGCCACTTACGGGCTTTTAAGACCTCCATGTTAAGAGACGGTATCAAGTTTTGCCAGCACCATCTGCTAAAAAGATTGTCTTTTCCCTGTTTGATGGACTTCAGGCCCTCATCCAAGATCAGGTGACCACAATGGATTTACACCCGAATTCTCAGTTCTGTTCCATTGGTCATTGTATCTGTTGTTGTATCAGTACCGGGTGTCTTTGTTTCTAAAGTGTGTCTCTTGTAGACAGCGTACTGATGGATCCTGTTTTTTAATACGTGTTGTCCTCTTGGTCTCTTTATGGGTACACTTAGGCCACTAGGATAACCATGGTGGTGTAGTGGTTACCTGCTACACTGGCTAACCAAAAGGTCAGCAGTTGGAATACACTCCTTGGAAACTCTACGGAGCAGTTATGCTCTGCCTTATAGTGTCACCATGAGTTGGAATTGACACAATGGCAGCAGGTTTTGTTTGGCTTGGGTTTAAGATGTTTACATTCAGAGGAGTTCTTGATAGTTGGGAATTTATTGCTGTCATTTTATAGATATGGGGGGGTACTAATGTTTTCTTTGTTCCTCTTACTATCCTGTCCTGGATTACTTTGGTTTGTGGATTTCTTTTGTTTTTGTAGATTTTGCTTTTATTGAGACTTTATGTTTTCCTTCTTTATTTTGGTGAGTGAGTTTGTTAACTTTCTTTGTGGTTACCTTGAAATTTACCCTTGAATTCCTAGGTTTGAACCAGTCTAGTATTATTTCGTGCCACATTGCCTTCCACTGTCTTAGAAAATTCTATACCTACACTGTTTGTTCCCTCTTTTATTATTGTGACATTGTTGTCATTTATAGATTAACCTGTCTGGTCCCCTGTTGTAATTGTTTTGATTTTGGATAGTCCTTGGAAGTTCATTTTCTAGGTTGGTATCTGGCTGGTACAGTCTTGAGTCCTAGATTCAGGCTACTGTCTCAGATTGTTGGTTCTCAGACTAAAAGACTCCATTTAATAATTCTTATAAGTTTGATTTGGTTTTCACACATTCTCTTTATTTGAAAATGTCCTAATTTCACCATCATATTTGAAAAAGAGTTGTGCAGGATATATTATTCTTGCTTAGCTGTGCTTTCTTTTCAAGATTTTATACACATCATCCCATTGCCTTCTTGTCTGCATGGTTTCTGTTGAATAATCAGAGCTTAGTCTTGTTTTTCCTCTCTATATGACTTTCCGCTTTTCTTGAGCTGTTCTCAGGATCTTTTCTCTGTCTTTGGTTTTAGCAAGTGTGAGTATGATATGCCTCGGTAATTTTCTTTTAGGGTCTATCCTATATGGAGTTTATTATGCTTCTTATCCAAGAAGCTTTTTGTCTTTCTTGGTATTAGAAAGGTTTTCTGTCAACAGTTCTTCGACTGTCCTGTCTCTGTTTCCCATTTTCTCCACCTGTTCTGGAACTCTGATCACTCATAAAATTTGGCTGTGGATTGTATCCCACATATTTGTCAGAGTTTCTTCTTTTATTATTATTATTTTGATTTTTTACCAAACAGGGTTATATTCAAGTGTTAGTCTTCAATCTTTCTGATCCTGTCTTCCATCATTTCAAATAAGCTCCTCAGCCCTTCTATGTCACTGTCCATTTCTGAAACCTTGTTGTTTATCTTCTGGATTTCTAATTGTTGTTTTTGTGTGATTTCTAGTTGTGAACTTATTTTGACATATTATTTCTATATTCCTTTTCATGAATTCTTCCATAAATTTGTCTGCTTTTTCCATGAATTCATCTATTTTTTTCCTCATTTTTGCCTGTTTTTTCTCCAACACTTGGATAGCTCTGAATATTAGAGATTTGAATGCCTTATCAGGTAATTCTAGTGCCTTTTCTTGCACTGGAAAGTCATCTAGTGTTTTATTTTGCATACCTACTGGAACCATCATGTCTTGTTTTTCGTTTTCGTTTTCATTTTGTTTTGTCTTGATACTGTTAGCTGTCCTCAGGCAACTCAGTGGTTATTTTGTTTACTGACTGTAGATCTGTTTGTTTCATCCTACTTTTTTTTGTTTTACTTGGTTATGTCAGAGCAAGTGGGCCATACATTCTTTGTTGTGTGTTCATCTGTGGTCACAATATTTTTCACCTCCTTGTCCAGTGGGCAAGACCTGTTACTCAGCTTTGGTGGAGCAGGGCAGGTCCAGCAGGTGATCTGTGTCATACTGGGAGTTCCTAAAGGTGCTTTCTTGTATTTCCCATCTGCTGATCTACAGTGAGGGTGGGCAAGTCTAAGTGGCATGGGTTCTACACTTTCTGGACAGCTGGGCCACTGCAGATAGCCAGGAAGCATCCAAGGTAGAGCAGCAGGGAGAAGATGGAGGGTTAGAAAACATGTCTCAGTTGTTACCAGATGCTTTGACTTCTGTTGAGATTTATGTGAATCTGCTTTCCTGTGCTCCCTGTCTGCTGATCTCTGGCAGGAGTCCAAGATGGCAAATCCATACTGGGTTAGCTGATCAAGGACTTCCTGTCATATTTTTTTTCCCCTCTGTTCTCTGTTTCTTGTTTCATTCAATGTTTGACTGAGATCATTATCCCTTCATTTATTACTTTGGGTTCCATGATTGATGTTTGTCTCTGTTTAGTTTTTTTTCAGTCTTTTTTGTGGAAGGATGGCATGGTACTTCTGCCTATTGACAGTCAGAAGTCTCTTATAGGTTTTCATTGGCTAATTATCAAAGATTGTCAGACCTTTCCTCCTAGTCTTGTTCTGGAAGCTCTACTGAAAACTATCTCACAATGGGTGACCCTGCTGGTATCTGAAATGCCAGCAATATAGCTCCAAGCACCACAGTAACTTACATGCTAATGAAATATGGCAGGCTGACAGATGGGTGATGTGTGTGTGTGTGTCTGTATTTGAGTGCTTGTGAAGGCCTTCACTTTCTTCAGAATTCAAACAACTGCTTATTGATCTTTGTGAGTTTTCTTCTTTGGAGTGTGTGTTGACCCAGCTTTTTGTGAAGATGATGCCCTGTGTTACAGTCCATGTGTTCCTCATCTTCCTGCACTCAGTAGGTGCTTCCTAGATCCCTGCTTCTCAGCTTCTCCAACTGGCTGAACAGGTTCTTGGCCTGCCATGTGGGCTGCTTCTGCCTCACCCAGATCTTGATGCTTAAGCCTGCCCTGGAAAAAGTCCTGATTCTTTTTTGCTTCCATTGCTTTTCTTTGATTTACCTCCTTTAGCCTCCAAGTAATAGCTAAAAATAATGTAAGTGACATGTGGTATTGTCCAAACACTGCAGCACCATTGTCAATTTTTTCTTGGCATCAGTGGTTGATATTCAACCATATGCAACTCAGAGCTCCTTGGGAACACCATCAGCTGCTGAATACTCCCTCTCTCATGAAAGCCTGGGCAGCGATGAGGCAAGTGGGAGAGGGAAGACTGGCTGTTCACATGGTGCTTCCAAAGAGACATCACCAAATAACTGCTGTGTTCTTGTGTGTTGTCAAGTCCACATGACTCAAGCAGCCCATATGACAGCATAGAACTGCCCCATAGTTTTCTAGGCTGTAATCTTTATGAGATCAAATCTCCAGATCTTTTCTCCAGTGTAGCAGCTGGCGGGCTTGAACTACTGACCATTTGGTTAGAAGAAAAATTGTACCACCAAGGTTACTTGATGAGACCACTATAGAAGCCACTTAACCCTGCTTTTTTCTCTTTTAAGGAATCTTGTAGCTTCCTGACCTTAATAGGGCATGAGTAAGAGTGTGTGTTTGCCTCTAGAGCACAGGGGATGAGAAGAGATAGAGGAATTCCAACCAGTAACTATCCCAGGTGTCTCTTTAACCCAAGGAATCTCTGGGTGGTACAAATGGTTAAGTGCTAGGCTACTAAACAAAAGGTTAGAAGTTTGAGTCCACCCAGAGGTGACTCAGAAGAAAAGCCTGGTAACTGACTTCAGAAAAATTAGCTGTTGAAAATGCTGTTGAGCACAGTCCTTCTCTGATACATATGGAGTCACTGCAGACAGTCGACTCCACAGCAACTTTTCCCCCTCAAGGTCCTGCATATCACAAGACAGAGGCTGAGGGTGTGCTTCTGTCTGTCAGGGCCTTCCTGTACCCCTACAAACTGAAACTGATGGGACTTGGTCTGTATGGAATCCTGTAAGGACATTCATTTCTCTATTCCCGTACAGTACCCAGCGTACGCTTGTCCAGTGAATAAGCTTTTGAGTTCTCTTCTTTCTCAGCAGGCAGAATGAGGCAGCAGGTCAGAAGGCTGATTTTCCAGTCGGTTAGAGATGGATCAGTTTCTGCCCTGGACCTCACTACTGGCATGAGCTTGGGAAAACGTGTAACTTGCCTGAGGTTCAGTTCCCTCCTCTGTAAAATAGTAAAAATAGTCACCTCTCTCGTACTGTTGTCACAAAAAACGGGTGCCCATGAGTGTAAAGTGTCTGTCACATGGTAAAAAAACTAGTTGCCATTGAGTCAACTGCAACTCATATTGACTGCATGTGTGTCAAAGTAGAACTGTGTTCCACAGGGTTTTCAAAGGCTGGTTTTTCAGAAAGGAATCACCAGGTCTTTCTTCCTAGGTACCTCTGGGTGGACTCAAAAATATCAACCTTTTGGTTAGCAGCCAAGTGTTTAACTGTTTGCAGCACTCACTTAAAAGTGGGTTGTCTTTGTCAAGTCAATTAGGTAGTATTCGTGTCAGGTGTGTTTCGAGTCAGTCTTTTGTTAAGCAAGCAGACATGGAGGAAAATAGATGTCAAGCCACATGGAGATCTCTAATCAACCAGGAAACAGAGGCAGAAGGGAACAAAGACCTTCTCCCAAAGCTGACAGAGACAGATAGCGTTTTCCTAGTGCTGGCCCTGAATTCGGACTTCTAGCTCATAAACCACGAGAAAAAAAATTTGCTTATTAAAGCCACCCACTTGTGGGATTTCTGTTACAGCAGCACTAGATGACTAAGAGAGGTCCTCCTTTTGCTGTGGGCAAGTTATTTACTTCTCTGAGCCTCAGTTTCCTCATCTATAAACTGTAGATAATGTTATCTCCCTCTGAGGATTAGGTTTGAAATTCAGGGCCAGGCAAAGCATCTGTCTGTTGCTGAAAGACAGAGATGATGCATTTCTGAATTTGTTGGGCCTGGCTGGGGTTCATAGCCCTGTCTCCCTGGTTCCGTTACAAGGTCAGCCCCAACAAGCCTGTCTGCCTTCCCTAGTGTCTGGCACTGCTGCCACTTTGAGCCATGATCCTTCCCTCCCAGCTGGTCTGTGGTTTCAGTGTCCTGCTTTGCTTTTTCCTCAGACAAGAACAAACGAGGCAGCAATTTTCACTGAGGGTGATTTTTCCAAATTCCGGGGACATACGATTGTTGTGAGTCAAAATCAACTCAACGGCAGCAGGTTTGGGTTTCACTTGGAGGCATTTTTAGTTGTCAGACTGGATGGGGAGAGAGGTGACATACTGGCTTCTAGAGGCTGGAGGCCAGGGATGCTGCTGGTCTTCCTACAATGCAGAGGGCAGCTCCCACAGCAAAGAATGTATGAACCCAAAATGTCAACAGCAACAAAGCTGAAAACCCCTGAAAGAGACTAAATGAGATATGTAGGTTCATCTGTATCCAGACTGAGTGTGCTCAGAGATAAAATGGTATATTTTTATTATTAAATGGAAAAAGAGTTGCTTAAAAAGCTTCACGGAGGATACTCCGTAAAAAGTTGTTGTTGGCTGTCAACTCGATTCCTACTCACACACACACAAAAATGCCAAACCCACTGATGTCGAGTCGAGTCCAACTCATAGCAGCCCTATGAGACAGAATGACGGGTTGTCCACAGGGTGTCCAATGCTGTCATCTTTGGGGAAGCAGGTTGCTGTATCTTTCTTCCTTGGAGCAGTCTGTGGGCTTGAACCATTGACCTTTCAGTTGGCAGCCAAGTGCTTACCCACTGCACCACCAGGGCCCTTTGTATAAGGCACACTTGTGGATAAATTCTCCAAAAAGAAAAACTAGAGTTGTTATTAGGAGAGCAAGTTTCGGTTATCTTGTATTTTAAATTTTCCTGCAATGTTTTTTGGGTGTTAAACAAAGACAACACGGACACTTTCAGAGGGCAGCCCGAGACCCAGCCAGTCACGTGAACCCTGAGCCCAGGCATCTGGAAGCTCTGATCTTCAAAACACCGCTTCCCCCCGTAAAGCAGTTGATACAAGACCTAGAGAATCAATACATGGCCCAGTGCCGTTGAGCTGATTCCTACTCGTAGCACCCTATAGAGGCATAAGAAAAATCCAGCTATGTGAAAATAATTTTAGTAGAGTTTCATATTCATTTAATTTTTACTTCATTGTGAAACAAGAAAATGTGAGTGATTGTCGCAATTGGTCAGGTCAGTCAGGACAAAAACCGACTGGTTTGACTGGTTTTTCGTTCCTTTTTTTTTTGGCCGGAAACCACTGTGACCTGCCAAGTCATCCAAAACTGCCAAATCGATCTGTGTACGCACACAGAGCCAAAGCAGAAGGCTGGAGCAGAGGAAAAAGTAAGCACCGAAAATCACTTCTAGATTACAGGACACATAGCATCTATAACGACAAGACGTGAATAAGGACCCTATAACGAAGTGAAGTAACTGAGTATCAGAAGTTATTAAACTGAGTGGAAAAGGACCCAGCACACAGCACAGAAGGTTAATCAGGGCAAGACACTGAAGGGTGTTATTTACTGAGGGCCAAAGAGTGGCTTAGATCCCCAAATACTGTTAAAGACCTCGTTACTCCCCACTTCCCTTGTTAGCTGAACATGTGAGACACAATAGCTGCTTTTAGTCACTGTCAGCATAGTGAGGACTATTTGCATATGATTTGCATGTAATCTTTTTTTCTAGATTAGAACGTTTACCATCAGATCTTGCTTTGGTTTTTGTTTTCCAAAGAGAGGGATACGCTGACTACTGGAGATTTCTTTCTAACATGTTGGAGCTTGCTTAGTTATCTAGTGCTGCTATAACAGAAATACCACAAATGGGTGGCTTTCACAAACTGAAATTTGTTTTCTCAGTTTAGGAGTCTAAAAGTCCAAATTTCAGGGTGCTGGCTCTAGGAGAAAACTCTCTCTCTCTCTCTGTTGGCTCTGAAGGAAGTTCCTTGTTTGTCCCTCCGAACTCCTGGGCCATCTTTATAGGGCTTGGCCTCCCCTTCCGTCTTTTCTGTTTTGTTTCCTTGTTTAATCTTTTTTATATCTCAAAAGAGATTGACTGAAAATATACCCTACACTAATCCTGCCTCATTAACAGAACAAAGACAGCTGATTCTCAAATAGGATTATAAACACAGCATAAAGGTTAAGATCTATAAGACATATTTGAGGTGAGGAGAGCCTAATTCAATCCTCAACAGAATAGCATCAGCTTTTGTTGTTCCTGCTTCTAGCCACTAACTATTAGCCAGGTCATGAATTGTCCTTTGGATTTATATATTAACACTTCTGATCAAGATGATCAAGCACGACTAACTAACCTTTAACCTTTAAATTGCTGTACAGAATAGGGTTGGCCTCCGTTCTGTGGTGGAAAATTAAGAACTACATTATTTATAAAAGGCAACTGGTCCCGACAGAAAATAATTTTAAGGCACAATTCCGTGACAGTGCTTCTCTCTCAGCCCCGCCCTCGTCTTGCTGTAGTGATCTGTCTGTTTGTCCACACTTCATTGGTGCTGTGCTCCATCACTGATTCCAGGGGCCATACACAGGGGTTCAGGCAGCACACATGCTCACACACACACACACACACACACACAAATAGTTGTGGTGGTAAAGCTGAGGGAAAACAGGGAAACTAGACATGAGATGAGCAAGTGAAATGCACGCCATATACTGCTACATACTTTTCAGAGTCAGCTGCAGATTTGGTGCCAAGCTTCTTAAGCTGAATAGCACTATGGTCACCTTCAAAGTACTCCCCTTGGGAAGCTATGCACCAACACCAGCACCTAGCTCTCCCTTCAAAGCAATTTTGGAACTCTTTTTCTGGAACGGCCATCAAAGCTGCTGTTGTTTTCCCTTGATGTCCTGAATGTCATCAAAATATCTTCCTTTCAGTATTTTGTTTATATTTAGGCAAAGAAAAAAGTCATTGGGAGCCAGATCAGGTAACTAGGGAGGGTGTTTCAGTACAGTTATTTGTTACTGGCTAAAAACTCCTTCACAGACAGTGCCATGTAAGTTGGTGCATTGTCGTGATACAAGAGCCATGAGCTATTGGCATCAAGTTCAGGTTGTTTTCATCTAATTTTTTCATGCAGTCTTTTCAGCACTTCCAAATAGTAAACCTCGTTAACTGTCCAGTTGATACAAATTCGTAATCAACAATCCCTCTGATATCAAAAAAAGTTAGCAACATCGTGAATTTGAACCAACAGAATTTTTTGGTTGTGGACAACTGGCTGACTTCCACCATGCACTTTGATGCTATGTTTCAGAGTTGTATTGCTACACCCCTGCTTCAACGCCAGTGACAACATGGTCCAAAACATTGTCTTGCCTCTCCAAAATGTCCTGGCAAACTTTGACTCTGCTTTGCTTTGCTCATCAGTGAGCTCTTTTGGGATCAGTTTTGTGCACACCTTTTCCATGTCAAAATGTTCAAATAAGATTTTCCTAAACAGTTTCTCTATTAATCTTTACTTGGTCTGCTATACTTCTCACAGTCAGCTGATGATTTTGATGCACAATTCAATGAATTTTTGCAATGTTTTTGTCAGTTCTGCTTGTTAACAGCCACCCTGACCTCTCTTTATCAGTGACGCTTTCTCTCCCCTCAGAAAAATGTTTAAAATATCCATTTGTTCACTGTCATTTTCGTCATGGCACTATCCCCATAAAGCTGGACTGACGTGTTCCTGATTTCACTTCTACACTTGCCAAGTTTAACAAGAAATTTAACATTTGTTGCTCTAATTCAAGCTCTGACATTCTTGCGACAGTGCACAAAAACACACAACAATAATAACTGCCACACAATAAGGCACCGCCATATGTCAACATAAACACAAACGTAACTGTGAGACTCTGATATACCAAAGTTATTAAACCTTACCAAGTTATTTGTACAGCACTGCCATTGGAAGGACACAATGGCAAGTTTGTAAACTTAATTGTCAGATCTCATAAAGCGTGAATCATCAAGAGAATGATTAAATACATTTTGGTATATCTGTACTTTGTAATATAAGGCAGCAGTCAAAAAAATGAGTTAATTAGATCCACATTGTTAACATGGGTAAATATAAAAATTATTCAATGACATAAAGCAAGGGGAATTATGATATATAGTATGATTTGACCGCTATGAAAGCATAAAGTTCCTCAAATCACACTAGGTGTTGCCTCTGGGTACCTTTCCTGGCCTGTGCGCCTCAGGCACAGCTGTCGCCTATCTGTTTGTGGAGGCCTGCCTGTTGCTATGACACTGAGCAGGTTTCAGCAGAGCATCCAGACTAAGACAGACTAGGAAAAAAGGCTTGGCACTCTATTTCCAAAAACCAGTCAGTGAGAACCTTTGGCTTACAACAGCTCCATCTGTGACTGATCATGGGAATGGTGCAGGATGGGGCCGCGTGTTTTCCCATTGGGCACTGGGTCACTGTGAATGCGAGCTGACTCAGCAGCAGCTAACAGGAATAGCAGATTCACAAAATTAGTAAAACACATCAACATGATAGGAAAGACATACAACAACTTCAGGATAGTGATTCCCTCTGGGAAGGCAAAGAAGGATAAGGCAGCCGTGACACGGAACTTCAGATGGGGAGTAGGGGGTCCTGGGGTTTCGTCTGTAACTAGCATACTTTCTTTATGTAAAGATGTGATAAAATATGGCAAATTAATTAAGTGATTTGGATGGAAGTACTTCGATGTCTATGATATTCTTCTTTGAACTTCTATCTTTTGAAATAATATTTAAACATGACAAGTTAAAATAATGGAAGGAAAGTTTTGAGGATCAATTTTGAAGAACCTAGAATACCATCCTTGGGGTTCTGAACTTATTCTCTGGACATCAGGAGTGTTTGAACAGGCAGCGACCCCATCAGAACCCTGCTGTGGAAGGGTTTCTCTGTTCACCACCTAAGCTTGATACGAAGGAAAAGGGGTAGAGGCAAAGCAGTGTGCTCCACAGAATCCATCGCCAAATATCAGCTGTAAGAAATATGGTACAATCTACTCTGTTAATTAAGAAACATACAATGAAAATATTGCTTAAAGTATATAAAACATTAACAACCCCAAACCAGTTATCATCGAGTTATTCTAACTTGTGGACACCCCATGTGTGTGTCACACTATAACTGTTCTCCACAAGGTTTTCCAGTGGCTGGTTTTTCAGATCACCAGGCCTTTCTACCTAGGTGTCTCTCAGTGGATTCAAATTGCCATTGTTCTGGTTAACAACCGAGTGATTAACTGTTTTTGCCACCCATGGACTCCTTATAAAACATTCTTCTCTTCTGTTTCCATCCCTATTACACACACACTTATTACTCACTGAATGACTATCTTGTTAGCCAGCATTGTGCATTTAGAACAACAGTAAAACATCTACTGTTTATTTTGCATGTTAACAACATACGTCTGGCAGTAATGAAAGCGAGGTATGAGGCAGGAATGACACTGACTGTGGTGGTGAAGGTCATGTGCCATCTAGGCTGGGCCAGGCTTCTACATGGTTTGGCAGTGATGTAATGATGTCATATGGCATTTGTGTAATTATGTAATCATTCTCCATTTTGTAACCTGGTGTGCTCATTCTGGGTTTTTAAATAATTCTGATTTTCACACAACGACGAGGAAGAGTGGGTGTAGTTAATGGGACATCTATATTCTGGGGTCATATTTCCAAAGATGCCCCAAAGGAATTATTAGAGCCCTTACCACCAGGCTGAGTCTTTCATCTCTAGATCTGAACTGTAGAAGTGTGGTAGAAGAGATCTGTGTTGTTGCAGACAGCAAACTAGAATCACTGGGACTGAGGGGAAGGACAGGGATCCGGAATGAAGAACCACTGCTGCTATTAAGAAAACCCTAAGTGGAGCAGCATAAAATTAAACTGAGAGCAGATTCTGTGTGAACTCCATGTCAGCTCACTGGTGCCATATCAGTTTTAAGGACTGGCTTGATATCTGTGATTAGCATGAGCATATCAAATCCAAGGAGCTGCAGAACTTACCCCCCTCATGGTGACCTACTGTGTTCGTCCCTGTTTGGAGATCCTTCCAAAGCCATGCAGTGACCTTCTCACTGAGGGTGACTTTTCTGTCCCGCATGCTGGGGATCACATATGCTCCTTGGCTGTAGTTGGCTGTATGGTCTCTGTGAGTCCCACAGATGCTGCCCTTGGGGATCAATGAGGAATTTCCTGCTCACTCATGCACTGTCATTGGCTCAGAGTACTTTAAATCCTGGCTACCACTGAGTCTATAGTGGGCTTATTTCTACAAACATTTCTGCTTTCTCTCCTCAGACTCCAGGGCTGGGTACCAACTGCCACCAAAGAAGAGGTCTCCTAATGATGCTGATTGACTCTCATACGTACTTGTGCTCTCTAACCTGTGTCTCACATGCATCTGAAAGCTGGACATGGAAAAGGAAGACAGAAGGAGCTGATGCATTCAAACTGTGGTATCAGTAAAGAAGATTGACTGTACCGTGGACTACTAGAAAAATGAACAAACTGATCCTAGAAGAAATAGAGCCAAATGCTCCCTAGAAGCAAGGACAGCGAAAATAGCAAGAACAGCAGGACTCTGGCACACTTGCTTTGGACACTTCATCAGGAGAGACCAGTTGCTAAAAAAAGACATCATGTTACATAAAGTAGCCAAAACCAAAGCGAACTCATTGTTGTCAAGTCGATTCTGACTCATAGTGACCTTGCAGGACCGAGTAGACCTCCTGCACAGGGTTTCCAAGGAGTGGCTGGTAGATTTGAACTGTTGGCCTTCTGGATAGTGGCCACATTCTTAACCATTGCACCACCAGGACTCCTCGGTAAAGCAGAGGGTCAGAAAAAATAACGGACGCCTTCAAGAGATGGATTGACACAACAGCCACAATGACAAACACAAAAACATGTCAACGGTCACAGAGATGGTGCAGGACCTAGGGACATTTCATTCTGTGGTCATGAAGTTTCCAGGAGTCACAGCTGACTCAATGGCAACTATCAACAGCAACTTCAGCAGACCCTCCCAACTCTTTTCATTCACATTTAATGTCTCCTCTCTTCTATCTCTATATAAAGTGTCTCAAATTTTGTGAGACCTCTTAAGGCTCTGCCACATTCTGGCCTTGATAGAAGGTGAGAACATGAGAACCCAGTTTGTCCTCAGGCATTTCCCACAGCTCAGATTTTTCACCTGTCCTGCATCAATTTCCTCATCTGAGCACAGCATCCCAAGTTTCCTTTGGGAAGTTTGGTTTGGGTATGGCTCTGGCAGTCTTTAGGGATGAGAACTAAAGCCTGGCTGTTGGGTCTTCTGAAATCCCCCAGCCATAGTGACTGGATCAGGTGACCACATGCCCCAGGTCTAGCCAAGCAGAGTAAGCAAAATCCCTGGCCATAACCATGAGATCACAATAGTCCAGGTCAGTGCCAGGACTCAGACGTGGCTTCCAGGAGGAAATGTCCCTTAGCTTTGCTACTCTTGATCTTTAGAGGATTAGTCTAACATTGTCAAGGGCTCTGTGATGGAGCCTGAAGATTGGAGCAAACATCACAGAGAGACGAGAAGACAGCAAGCCTGAAGACTGTGTCGTGGCTTCCAGATGCAGAGCTGTCCAGAACTAGCCCCACTCTTGGACTTTTCACCAAAAAAATAAGTGAGTTTCCTTTATGCTCAAATCAGTTTGAGTGAGGTTTTCTGTCCACTGCTGCTGGAAAAGTCTTGACTAACACAGTACCATCCCTGAAAGAAATCTCTCATTCCCAAAGCAGTCTCTGCAAACTGCCACTAGGCTGCACTCAGACCCTGTTCCCTCCCACCCAGCTGGTGGCTTCTTACCACACAGAGAAAACAGACACTGTCAGGCACACACAGATACACACACACACACACACACACACACACACAAGTCCCCACTGCTGTCAAGTTGATTCCGACTCATGTCCTCCTGCTTTTCTCTTCTGATTTCTCATCCATCTCCATCTCCTTCGTCTTTGGAATATCATAAAAGGTGCATCCTCTGCTCAGAGGGAGTCCGGTCTCCTGGTCCTGTACTCTGTCTGCACCGGCTTCCGCTCAGACCGCGCTCTCCCCACTACCGCTGCCCTCGTTCTGCCGTCTCTCCTGTACCGCCGTCTCTCCTGCACCGCCACCTCTTCTTCTGCCTGGGGTTGCACATCATCCTCTCACTGAGAACAGCAGACAGAAGAGAGAGAGAGGTGAGGGAGGAAGAAAGGAAGGGAGCTGAAGAGAAAAGGAAAGAAAGAAAAAAGAAATGAAGGAAGAAGGGAATGAAGGAAAGTGTGTGTGAGAGAGAAAGAAGGAATGGAGGAGATAACTTTACGTCTTCCCGAAAATAAGTTTATTGGTTTTTTATTTTCCTTATTTCAAAACTCATTATCTTGGAAGACACTCCCTGCTAGCTGTGCTTTCCCACGATCCACTCACTTCTCACTCAGCCCAGAGCAGTTAGCATTCTGCCCCTTCTGCGCTCCCAAAACTGCCACGGGCAGTGGCCTACTTTCAATCCAGGCTCTTTCACAGCTCTTTCTGCTGATTTATTCTCCTGAAAAGGGCCTGGAGAACTCTCCCTTCACAGATCTTCCTCATTCTCAATGATTCTTGCTCCACTTTCTGTCCTTTAAACCAATGATTCTTAGCCTCGTTTGGATTACAAAACCTGCAGAAAATTTGACAAAAGTGTGTTCCCCTAGAAACGTGCACTTAGACACGGGACTGGACAAAATCCTTAATGATAAGTTGCAGAGTACCGTCTAGCTAGTCTAAGCAGCAGGAATTGACTAAGAGGTGCAGATAGTTCACATAAGGATTAGGAAGACAAAACTTCCGGGAACATAGAACCACGAACTAGAAATGGGTGGCCTCGGCTACACTAGGGACCTTTTCGCATCATAAGCCAGCACCCAGTTACTGTCACCAGGGCTGTCCCACCTCTACCAGGAGCTGCGCTGACAAACCGGCAGCCCACTTCCCTCTCCTCAGTGACTCCATCCCAGATCAAATCTCACAGGAGGTTCACTCTCGCAGGTCACCCAGTTTCCAATCAAGGTCTCCTACACATTCATCTTCCTGAAGAACCTAAATCACACATGAAATCTAAGCTTCAAAGGGAAATGGGGTCTTGTACTCTTCCTAAGTCTGCACACTAGAAAAGGGCTGGAAGGAAAGCTGGTCAACCTCTTGCTTTGCCCCATGCATGCAAACACAAAAGTCAAGAGTGAAGGCAAGAGCCACGTTTTAAATGTTAACATTCTCAAGAGCTTCTGATTCACGTTTTTTGGGTCACAAGTGTCAGAATTCAGACCCTGTCCTTTAGCAAGAGAAGGAATGCAGTTACTCAGATAACTGGTAAGTTCCCGACCAGCACCGGCCTTACTACGCTTGTGCTCTCCCGAGCCAAGGCACCAGGATCTGCTCAGTGGGGTTCTCTCTCCGTGTCTCTGCGCTGCCTTCTGCCGCTTCTCTCTCAGGGAGGAGCTTCCTTGTGGCTACTTGGCCAGTGACAGTTCCAAGTTTATATTCCTTCTGGTACAGCAACCCCGAGAGACAAAGAGCCCTTTTTCCCAATAGTTCCCAGCTCACTTTGTCAAAATGGTGGGCACAAACATTTTTTTGTCTACAAAAAGGGAGATTTAAAAAAAAGTATTATTGCTTCTCCAGGAACAGAACTGCAGATCCCTAGAACATAGTCAATATCTCTTTCATCTAAAGAAGGTTCAGTGGTCACCTCTAGTCCCACTGTTTTCAGTGCCAAGCAGTGTGCTCCTGAGTCACTCTGCTGACGATGTAATTCTCCTTCCACAGCACAGTTCATCTTTTAAGACACAGGCACACAGCTCTGGGTGTGGCTATCTTAATAATCAGTTCATTATCACATTCCTGGACAAGAAGAAAATGAGTTAGACCTGCTGATAGCGGCTGGTATCCTGTTTCTAAATGTTGTCTTCACCCAGGCCTCAATTTCCACATCTCCCAAGGATATTTTTATCTGAAGGTTCTGAAAACACCATAAGTAAGTATACCCCAAATTAACATACTCTTCTTGCAAAATTTTGCATTTTATTCAACATTCCCTGTTTCAGTCAACAGCGTCACCATCTGTCTCATTTCCTCCTCAGTTGGTCAGCTGGTGTTGCGAGTGGCCATCAAGCCAACTCTGACTCAGAGCGACCCACTGTGTGCCCAAGTAGCGCTGTTCTCATAGGGTTTCCAGTGGCTGGTTTTTTGAAGGTAGAGCACCAGGCCTTTCTTTCATGGAGCCTCTGGGCGCACCTGGATCTTCAGCCTTTCAGTCAGCAGCCAAGTGAGTAAACTGCTTGCACCAGCCAGGGCCTCTCAAACATTGTTAAACCCCCAAAACCAAACCCGTAGCCACCAAGTTGATTCTGACTCAAGGCAGCTCCATGAGTTACAGAGCAGAATGGTGCTGTATAGGATTTTCTTGGCTGTAATGTTTATGCAAGGAGATTGCCAGGTCTTTCTTTTGCAGCACCACTGGGTGAATTCAAACCACCAACCTTTTGGTCAGTAGTAAGTGCAAGCCATTTGCATCACTCAGGAACCTTTACCAAGTATTGTTCCTTACTCCCTCAGTATTCCTCAAGTGCGTATCTTCTCCTCTTCTGCATCTGCCTTGGTGAATGCGGCTGTTTCAGGAGCTGCAGACGTCTCTCCTGGAGTTACTGCAAAAGCTGCAAATGCAGTCACGTCTCCCGTCTTGCTTTTGTCCATCCCACCCATCACTGGAGCAGTCAATTCATAGCAACCTCATGGGACAAAGAGTTTCCAAAGCTGTAATCTTTACAGAAGCAGACCATTACATCTTTCTCCTGTGGTATGGCTGGTGGGATCGAACACCCGACTTTCCGGTTGGCAGTCGATCCCTTAACCATTGCACCACAAAGGGCCCTTTAGACAGTCACTAAAGGTGACTGGTCATGTGGTCGTTAAGTACCGTGTCTGCTAACCTAAAAGTTGGCAGTTTGAATCCTCCAGATGCTCCTTGCAAACTTTGTGGAGCAATTCTACTCTGTCCTACAGGTCTGCTCTGAGTCAGAATTGACTTGAGGGTACTGCCTTTGTTTGTTTGTTTTTGGTAAAGACATGATAATAAGTAACATACTGCATTTTATTCATGTAACGCATGACTTCTACATACGTTTGCCAACCATGCTCTCCCCCCAACTAGGTATTTTCATAAGCACTCTACGCTGACTTTTTTACTGTAACATGTAAAATGAAATGGCATAACGGCACTTAAGAAAATACTTCATTGTGGTGAGGGCACAGCTGGCAAACAAACATAGGAGATGGGCATTATTTGTGTAAAAACATGGTCCTGAGTGCTTACCGTGCGCCAGGTATTGTCCTAAGCCTTTCCCATTCATAATCACATTCAATTATTATAAAAAGGAAAGTCTTTAAAGTCTGTATTAGTAGTTCTTAGAGTATGAAGTGTTATCATACAAGCCCATCTGCCACCACAGACCATCACTGAGCACATCTCAAGGAGAGTGGGGGCAGGAGGGCCACAAGCAGAACTCGCTGCTGCTGTTATTCACCGCTGTCGAGTCGGCCCTGATCCATGGCAACCGCACGCACAGCAGGATCAGACCAGCGTGCCCAGGGGGTTCTCACTGGCTGATTTTCAGAAGTGGGTTGCCAGGCCTTTCTTGCTTCTTAGTCCAGCTTGGTCTGGCAGCTTTGCTGAAGTCCAGCGTTGCAGCATCGCGCAGCCCCCACTGACAGAGGGTGTGGCTGTGTCCATGGTGCTCGGGCCAGAGCCAGGTCCAGCTCGCCCGCGTGGAGGGTGAGAGTCCCACCGTCGAGTGACCACCGCCCCGTACAAGCACAGCAGGTGAAAGCTTGACTCCAGGAAATCTCCAATCTAGTCACAGAACAGCAGACTGTTAGGGACAAATGAGCGGCCATCATCCAGTGTGGGGCATTCAGAAACCAGTTTCCCTAGAATCATGGTCCCTCCCATGCGTGGTTCGAGATGCCATCCGGGACATGTCCAGCCCGGCCACAGCCCTCAGCAGAGAAACTCGGAGTATTCCTCGGTGACTGTACCCTGTCCCTGAGAGGCAGGGCAGGCTCATCTTTCCCTCTGCTGTTGTTTCTCTGCCCAGTGTGCCGCTTCAGACGAGACCGTCGCAGTCCTCTGTCTTCACTCATGCTGCTCCAGCTCCTCTCCCCTACTCCAGATCTTGTCCAGGAAATCCTAACCTCGGAAGGACGGTCTCTTCCCTTTTCCCCCTGCTCCTGGAAGCAGGGGTTGCACTGGGCCTTCTCTGCACTGACTTCAGTGCAGGCCTGCCTCAGCAGCGCCCTTCAGGGAGGCCATGCTTCCAGGGCGAGTCTAGCCAGAGCCTGACCCTGCAGGGCGCTCGGGAACACGTATTTCAATGCAAGTACCAGTTTTTGTGCCCTCTCTCCAGTTTGCCATCAGCTGTGGACCAACCGGAGCGTGGTGAGAGGCACCTCCCCGGTTTGCTTGGAGAGGTAGCTCCCATCAGTCAAGGCAATCCTGCAGAGAAGGTAGCCTCTGTTGCTTTTGTTAATTACTTACACAGCAAGGCTGCAAAAACTTTTTTATATAATGTATTTTATTTATCATTGTTGAAAATATGGAAACCCTGGTGGCTTAGTGGTTAAGTGCTGTCTCTGCTAACCAAAATGTTAGCAGTTCAAATCCCTCAGGCACTTTTTAGAAATTCTAAGAAGCAGCTCTGCTGCCCTATAGGCTCCATAAGTTAGAAGTGACTCAGCGGCAGTGGATTTGTTGTTTGTTGGGTTTGGGTTGGTTGAAAAGTTACACAGCAAAATATACAATCAAGTCAAGTATTTCTACAGATACAATTCAGTGGCGTTGAGAACGTTCTTCAAGTTGTACAGCCCTTTTCACTCAATGAGTTCTTTCTCCCCTTTAACATAAACCTACTGCTCCCTGAGGTTCCTATCTGAGCGTTCCAGTGGCTGTTGTCAATTTCATCTCCTAGAGATAGTTTTTCAAAAGAGCCCAACACTCAAGGCAGACGTTCTTTGCTAAGTCAGCTAAACTATTATTTGTTTTGAAGAAGACTTCAGGGGATGTTTTTGATGTCAGGTTCAAAGATTATCTCTGGACAGTGGTTTCAGGGATTCATACAACCTCAACAGCTCCAGAAAATTTGAATTCCATGAGCATTTGAAATGCTGAGAGTACTGGCTGAAGAGCTCGCTCTGGGTTTCCAACTCAGGAAGAAAGGGAGACACCTTGGGAAGGTGAGTGCCTGGTCATGAAGGAGACGAGGGAAAGGGTCGGACCAGAGCAGGCAGTATGTAAGAAAAGAAGCCCACACGGCAAGCAAATGCATAAAAAGATGCTCAGGCGCACAGCCCATGTCTGAAGGAGGAAGGCACAGTCTGCCCCTGGCCGCCAGGTGAGACTGACTTGCCTTTGAAGTCTAGGCTCCAGACACCGTGTAGAGTTAGGCTGAGGCTAGCACTCCCCATCACCACCTCCTGGCTTAAATGGATTTCACACCGTTCATAGGCTTCAGCCCTGAGCCAAACTGCTAGTGTAAACTCCAAGGACCAGGTAAACTAGCTGTCACTTATCCTACATTAATTGTATCGCCTGCTGATATTTTACTAAAGATTAAAAAATACACTAGACTTATTTACATACCTGTGATTGTGATTTACATATCACACTAGAATTCAAAGAGAATGATTACATTTGTGATATTGCTGTCATTTATTTAACAGCTACTGTGTAAGGGGACAATATAAAGTGAATTTTCTAATGTAAAACAGGGAGGATCATTGAAATTAACGGTCAGAGTCTAGAGTTTTCGTAAATTGTGAGTGTCTGTCGTGAGTCTGGGCATCTCATGACTGTGAGGTGAGTCTATCACTGCTGTCACGGAAAGTGACACAATTTCTACAACATACAGGGGAAAGTGGGGGCATTTGGGACTACCATATGGGATCTGGAAACCAAGGGGCCAGATTTTGAGCTGTGTTGCAGCGGGGCAAGGGCAGAGACCAGGTCTAGTCTCTGTCATCCCATCTAGTGGACTTCTGTCTGTTTCTGGTTAATGTGCCCTACCCATGGCGTCACTGTCCTCGGGTGCACGCTCCAGCACTTTGGTAGTATGCAAATGAGACCTTGCTCAGGCAAATACTTCAGTGTCAAATAGTCCAGTTGGATTCCACATCCATTTGACCCTTATTAGAATAAATTTCATCATGAATGAAGAGTTGTTAGAGCCTTTAAACCTAATTTCAACTGTTATAAATGTTTAAAAGGCTGGCAAAATGGTTTTAAATTTTTATCATCCATTTGTGTGAACACGTTTTCTCCGTGATGAGGACTCTCAGGAAGTGACAGGGAAAAGTAGAGTCCGCGGAAGGCATGAAACGTGCTGGGGGGAAAGCTGTCCACAAAAGCAGGCTCTAATATCTCTGTAACATTTTGGAAGAGACTTTATTTGAAATTTTTATATGAAGTCAATATGAAACTTTTTTTCTGATAACTTTGTACTTACGTATTCTTGAAGTAATTACAGGTAGTTCCTGATTTAATAGTGGGCTCCGTTTTCATTACTATTGCCTTTTATTATCAGTACGTTTATATATCCAATCTTTTCTTTGGGGATTGGAAACACTACATACAATCTTACAGATGTATATTTAATACATACACAAAAACATACCAACACAAAAAAAGATGATTGTTGAGTGCAGTTTGTTGTAACTTGAATATGTCATAAGTTGGGGACCATCTGTATATGATATAATACAAAAAAAAATGTAAAGCTTTTTACCAAACCCTGGTAAACCAGTTAAGTGGATTCCAACTCATGAGAGACTCTGTGGGTGTCACAGTTGAACTGAGCTCCATAGAGTTTTCAGTGTCTGGTCTCTGCCCTTGCCCCTGCAACACAGCTCAAAACATGGCTCTTGGGCTGGGAGGACCTGTCCATTCCTTGACACCTTTAACACAAAGGCTGCTGATAGCTCCACCTCAAGCCACCAAATGTGCAGCAGGTTCCAAAGTCAATTTCTAGGTCTGGAGCATCTTGCTCTCCTCTCCTGAGGCATTGTGTGACTTCCAGATGTTGTCCTTTAGCTCCTGGGCCTGTGGGTACCATGGAAGGTATCAGGTCCCTACGTCCTGGCTAAGTCACTGTCTGAGGATCCCCAGTCTGGGCCAGCCACTCCAGGCCTTTCCAGGCTGCACTGAGGGCAAGGAGGTCAGCTTATATCTGTGTAAGTGTGGAGGGGAAAAGGAAGTCTAAAGATTTGAAGAAGACAAAATCAGCTACCAGCAGGTTGAATGCAACCATGAGAACCTCGTGTGTGTCAGAAGAGAACTCTGCTCCATAGAGTAGTCAGAGCTGATTTTTTGGGAAGTATATCACCAGGTGTTTCTTCCTAGGAAACCCTGGTGGCGTGGTGGTTAAAAGCTAAGTCTGCTAAACATGCAGTTGGCAGTTCAAATTGGCCGGGTGCCCCCTGGAAATTCTATGGAGTAGTTCTACTCTGTCCTGTAGGGTCACTGTGAGTCAGAATCCACTTGACAGCATGGGCTTTTTTTCCATCCCCCCAGATTCCTCTACCTCAAACCTCTAATCTTTCAGTTAGCAGCTGAATGTACTAACCGTGTACACCACCCGGGGAGTAGTCAGAGAAACAAGAAGACAAAACAAACAAAAAAAACATTGCTGTTGAGTAGGTTCTGACTCATAGTGACGACGCTACAGGACAGAGTGGGACTGCCCCATAGAATTTGCAAGGAGCGCCTGGGGGAGTCACACTGCTTTCCTTTTTAATCAGCATGGCTTGGCAGTAGCACTTAACTACTGGGCCACCAAGGCTTCTTAATTAAGCCTGATAAAATTAAGACTGTCTTTTCAATGTATTCCTAATCACACTAGTTTTTCAGGAGACAAGACTCAGGACAAGTCACCAGGAAAATCGAGTATTACATGCATTTTCACCCAAGGAAGAAGAAATCAATTGCTGGGAAGATAATTCTGTGCCAAAGGCTGGAATGGCAAAGGGCTCCTGCCAAGAGTAAAGGCAGCAGAGAGAGGGGAAGATTAAAACTGAAATACACAGACCCAAAAGAGATGATCAATTAAAGCAATGAGTCTTTGAGACACGGGGCATTACAGACTTTCTGAAAGAACAGGACCAAGTGCATTTTGCCTTTTATTACCATTTGGGTTCCTCGTTAGTTGCTGTTGAGTCAGATTTGATTTACGGTAACCTTCTGTGCACAGAACAAAGCACTGTCTGGCCATGTGCCCCTTCGTGATCGCTGGCGTGCTCCTGTCCATTGTTGCGGCCACTGTGCACTTTGAGCGCCTTCCAGATCGGGGGACTCCTCCTCCAGCCCTACATCAGGCAATATTTTATTGTGACCCATAGATTTTACACTGGCTAATTTTTGGAAGTAGATGGCCAGGACTTTCTTCCTAGTCCGCCCTAGTCTGAAAGCTCTGATGAAACCTGTCTACCATGAGTGACCCTGCTGGTATTTGAAATGCCGTCAGCATAACTTCCAGCATCAAGGCAGCATGCAAGCCAGCACAGTACAACACTACAGACACGTGGTGATCTCACTTGCTGATTAAAGACCTGTAAGTTAAAGAATCTTGGAAGGCTCGTATTCTCTCAAAGAAAATGTTGCTCTTAGGCAAATTGGATCTCCCACCTAGAAGAGAAGAAACCAGCCTTCTAGCCACCAGACAGGCGTGTCTTGGTGGCATCGTCTAGCATCAGGCCTGGCACACACAGTCAAAGCTAACAAGATTTGACAGGCGTCTTCGGAAATGCAGTTCCCAAGGCCAAAGAAGGATTGAGAAGCTTGGTGAAGAAACACATCACCATCTGGAAAGCACTGTGAGGCATAGATCTCTGAGAAATTGGTATCTTCTGGGAAAAACTAAGGTGTGAGCAGCTGGCAGAGAAAGACGACAACAACATCACTGCAGTCTGGCCTGCCAACCTGCAGGGACTGGTAAGGGAAGAGAGAGAACAAGCCAGGATACCCTGTTTCACCTTGTTACAAACGAGAAGCATTTAACATAAACCTGTTTACATAACAATTTTGATTCATGTTTCTTTCATGAGAAGTGTACAAGAATCCTATACTAAAAAAGCATTCAATTTTTCTAAAATTTGAGACCTGGGTTGTGCCTTCTTGACGGATACCTCACTAAATTTTAATTGTGCTCAAATATCTAGACATTTGGTATCTGTGTGTGTCATGCGGTCAGGTGCCATCCAGCCAATTCCAATTTATAGTGACCTTTAGTACAACAGAATGAAACACTGCCCAGGCCTGTACTATCCTCAGAATTGCTGCTACACTAGAGTCCATTGCTGAGCCACTTTCTCAATCCATCTTGTCAAGAGTCTACTTGTTCACTGGCCAAGCATGGTGTCCTGTTCCAGGTACTGGTCCCTCCTAATGCCAAGTGCTGTTGAGTCGGATCGGATCCGACTCATGGCGACCCTAGGCGCCAGAGTAGAACTGACCCCTGGAATATTCAAGGAGCACTTGGTGGATTTGAACTGCTGACCTTGTGGTTAGCAGTGGAATTGCTTAACCCAAGGTCCCTCCTGATAATGTGTCCAAAGTACACGAGGTCTGACAATTAAGTTCATGAACTTAATTGTTCTAACTGCTACATAACTCATTGCTTAATGTCATTAGAATCACCTTTGAAGTACTCCCCTTGGGAAGCTAGGCACCAATGCCAGTGTCTAGTCCACCCTTCATAGCAATTTTGGAACTCTTTCTGGAATAGCCATTGCACATGGTGGCATAGCGGCAAGGACGCAAACTTAATTGTATAGTTGTCTATAAGGGAGTTTTTAGCCAATAAACAAGTAACTGTATTAGAACACCCTCTTTACTCACTGATCTGGCCCCCGATGACTTTTTTTTTTTACCCGAAGATCAAGGAATAAAGGAAATATTGAAAAGAAGACATTTTGATGACATTCAGGCTAATACAACAAGAGCTCTGATGGCCATTCCAGAAAAAGAATTCCCAAATTACTCTGAAGGGTAGGTTACATGATGACATCAGTCCACAGCTTCCCAAGGAGAGTACTTTGAATGTGACTGTAGTGATATTCAGCAATGAGGTATGTAGCACTTTTTCTAGGGTGAGTTTATGAGCACAATTGTCGGTCCTTGTATGAGACAAAACCTCACCATTTTTGCCTTCAAGGAGCACTCAGACTGTATTTCTTCCAAAGCAGACTTATTCATTCTTCTAACATCCCATATTATATTCGACATTTTTGCCAACACCGCAATTCAAAGGCATCAATTCTTTTTTGATCTTCCTTATTTGTCGTCCAGCTTTTGCATACATACAAGGTGAGTACAAGCACTATCTCTTGAGTCAAACACACCTTCGTCCTCAACATGGCATCATGACCTTTCAACAATTTAAGGAAGCCTTTTGTAGCTGTTTGTCCAAAGAACTGAGTTGTTTGACTTCTTGACTGCTTCTTCCTTGGGCACTGATTATGAATCCAAGTAAAATGAAATCTTTGAGAACTTCAGTATTTTTTCCAATTATCATGATGTTGCTCGTCAGTCCAGTTGTGAGGAATTTGTTTTCTTTATGCAGAGGGACCAATGTTACACCTCCTGCCACCCCTACAATAAGAGTCCCTCAGTAGTACAGACAGTTAACATGTTCAGCTGTGAGCTGAAAGGTTGGAGATTTGAGTCCACACAGAGTTACCTTGGAAGAAAGTCCTGATGCTCTGCTTCCAAAAAAATCAGTCACTGGAAACCTTATGGAGCACAGCTTTATGCTGTCACACACGGGAGTCACAATCAGTCAAAACTACCTTGATGGCAACTGGTCCAGACACTACTACTCCCTCCATGTCTAGTACAGAGGCAAATACATAGAAGTACTCAATATTGATTCAGCTGACCAAACACCGTGAGTCCCTTTACTGTGTCACATGTAATGGATGTGATTTTGGGTCAGAGGCAAAGCTGTAACAAGAATGTGACAATATATCTGAGGTCACTTGAGCAACCCACAAGAAGTGCCCAGAAGAATCAGAACCCTCTAAGAATTGCTGCTGTGAGTGGAATGGCACCCTCCCAAACCACATGGGAGTCCTAACTTCCTTTTCTGTAAATATGATCCTGTATGGAACCCTGGTGGCTCAGTTGTTAAGAGCTACAGCTGCTAACCCCAGAGGTCATAGTTCAAATCCACTAGCGTCTCCTTGAAAACTCCACGGGGCAGTTCTACCTTGTCCTGTAGGGTTGCTAAGAGTTGGAATCTCCATGGCAATGGGTTCAAGATATTTTTGGTTGGGAAACAGGGTTTCCTTTTGTTATGTTAATATGATCCTATCAGAGGAGGATGGAGACCAAACTGCATCCCTTCTGAGCAGTGTCTTCAAAAAGAGCAAAATAATTACGAGGCAGACACACAGGGAGAACAATCATACCTACAAATCTGGGAGCATCAAGAAATGCAGACAGCTACTAGAAGCTGAAAGAAACAAGAAGAACCTCCTCACTAGAGCTGTCCTGAGTTCAGATTTCTAGACTCTGAAATCAAGGAAATAAGTTTCTTTTCTTTAAAGTCACTCAGGTTGTGGTATTGTTTGTGTCATGGCAGCACTAGGACAGGCACTAAGACAAGTGCAGAGTACACTGAACAATAAAGCTGGAACAAAAGAAGCTTCTGTCACACAGAACCATCCAGCATTCCCATTGACTCAGGGCACGGGAGTTGGGGAGAGTGTGGTCTGAAACAGAGGCAGAGACACACCAGTCTGAGGGTCCAGTGAAGTTTATTTGAAGAGAAAGAGAGTGAGGTCTGAGCTGAGAGTGGCTCAGCCCGCCTCTCCCCAGGAGGGCAAATTTTTTACAGTTTCAAAGTTCCAAGGAGGTAGTGTGGGGTGAGAGGGCTTATGGTTTGATAAGGAACGAAAGAAAAGAGGGGTAGCAGGACAGTGTGGTTAGGGATTTATTGTCTGATAAGGAAGAAGTATTGATTAGAAGGTGGGTAAGGTTGGCTTATGGTTAAGGTTTTGATAAGGAAAGGGCTTTGATTAGGAGAGGGGGGTCAGGCATAAAATTATTTATGGATTTATGGTTATCTCGGATGTGGCTGTTTCCAGCTAATGGCAAAGTCTGATCATTGGATGAGGCAACCTCCCTGTACTTCAGGGACAGAATTCCCTCAATGACCTCCCTGAATTTCAGGGACAGATCTCTGTCAATGGCCTCTCTGAGTTTTAGGGACAGAGTCCCCTCAATGGGTAGAATAAAGAGCTTAGGGAGGCGATAAGGAAACCCAACTCTCACAATCATAGACAGTAGGTGGATGTGCTCAGACCACCTCCTGACAGAGCACAAATACATACTCAGCTGCCACCCTCCCAAACATAACAAGGAGAAAGTAATGTATTTGCAGCCTCTAGCTCCAGACTTTTCCTACTGCTTCTCCCCTTTCCTGCACCTATTCCTTTCTCCAGTCCCATCAACTCATCCAACCACCCTGCTGGGCCATGAGCAAGACTCTCTGAGTACAAGGCATGAGTTGCTGGGGAAAACTTCAAGAACAGTGTTCCAGTGCTTTGCTCTCTTGCGTTAGACTTACAACAACACGTATATTCACTCCCGTTTGCTTCACAGTCATCTTTTCAAGACTCGGCACAGCAGGGTAAAATTCCTTATAGAGAGAAAACATTATGTCATGGATTGAATTGTGTTCCCCAACAAACGTGTGTGGCAGTTTGGCTGGTCCATGATTCTTGGTACCTGCTAGTGATGCTCCATGTTGCCAATCCTGCTTCTCCAAAGTTAAAGAGGGAGGACAGGCAGCAATTATGTTCCTGTGGCAAGACTCAGTGTGTAAGATTGTTGTGTGCCTTGAGGCAGTCTGTTGCGATTATAAAGGAAAGATGCTAGCAGAGAGATTTGGGGGCCTCAGAAGACCGAAAAACCGTGACAGGAGCAGAGCATGCATTTTGGACCCAGGGTCCCTGCATCCCAGAAGCTTCCAGTGCAGGGGAGGACTGATGACAAAGCCTTCCTCCAGAGCCAGCAAAGAAAGCCTTCCCCTGGAGCAGAAACCCTGAATTTGGACTTTTAGCCTACTGGAGTGTGACAAAATAAAATTTCTCTTTTTAAAGTCATCCACTATGACATTTCTGTTAGGGCAGTACTAGATGACAAAGACATAGCATGAAAGGTAAAAATTGTGCATATCCTTGAAATTTTCCTGTAAAGGACCTCCATTGGAGACTGATATTGTATATGTTATGTATATGTTAGTGTCATGGATAAAATTGTATCCCCCGAAAAATATGTGTCGCCATGTGGCTGGGCCGTGAGTCCCTGTGTTCTGTGATTGTCCTCTATTTTGTGATTTCCTGTATGTTAAAGCATTAGGGTGGGCCTGTAAATCTTTTCACCTCCCTGCTCCACTGTAAAGGGAGTTTCCCTAGAGTACGGTTTGCACCACCCTTAATCCTTTCATCTGGCAAGAGGCAAAAGGAAAGGGAAGCAAGCAGAGAATTGGGAACCTCACACCATCAAGCAAGCAGCACCAGGAGAAGAGTGCGTCCTTCAGACCTGAGGTTCCTGGGCCAAGATGCTCCCTGGACAAAGGCTGATGCAACACAAGGACTTTCCTCCAGAGCCAACAAGGGGGAAATCCCTCCCCTGGAGCAGACATCCTGAATTTGGACTTGTAGTGTACCAGACTGTGTAAGAATAAACTTTCCTTTGTTAAAGCCATCCACTCTGTGGTGTCTCTGTTAGAGCAACACTAGCTGGCTAAAACAGTTAGCTTATTTTGTTATTTAAAATTTACTTTATGGAAGACAGCGAAGAATGCCTTCTATGTCAAATAAATCGTGTTTCTCTGAGCGCCAGATGAAGAAGTTGCCTTGAATTGGGTGCATGTAGTAAGAAAACCATGTCATCTGTAAACTCCAGAATCACACATCACACTCAGGGTGAGGAGCTCATACTGTGAGAGGTGTTGAGGAACTGACGCTGACCAAGGAGACCGTAGACTCTCAGAACCTATACCTTGCTCACTCACTGCTGGAAATGGCAGGAAAAATTGCCTTCTGGCTTAAATATGGTTCTATTTGTTAAATGAACCAATGATAGATCTCCGCTGTACTAGACCACTTGGCTATCTGCCTTCAGTTATGGCTTGAGCTTTCTCTTCTAGCCCATCTTTGGATGTTTGATGTCATTTTCAACTGGACAACCACTGCTTCTGGTCATCACCTCTGTTAGCTGCTGACTCTTCAACCAACTCAGGTACTATCCTTACTATTCTCTGTGGCTTCTTCCACAAAGAATCTAATTTCTCTAGTTTCTCCTTAACCTAATCATAGGCAGGCATTGTCATTTCAGAAGGGGATGCCTCAGGATCATAAATTTCAGGAAATCTCTCCTCTCATTTGTTTCCCTTGTTTTATAAAAACACACTTACGTGGTCTACAACTTCATCCAAGTCCCAGACATCTTTACCATATATCAAAGCAAATTCTGTGTTCAAGATTACATCAGTACAACATGTAAGCTTTTAATTTTTACAAATGCCTTTTTTAAAAAAATAAAAAGGCACTAAAATATATGGAAAATATACTCCGTGTTGAGCACGCATGCTTATGTCTTAGTCATTTAGTGCTGCTGTATCAGAAATTCCACAAGTGGATGGCTTTAACAAAGAGATACGTATTTTCTCACAGTCTAATAAGCTGGGAAGTTCAAACTGAGGGAGTCAGCTCAAGCGGAAGACCTCTGGAGGAAGGTCCTCGTCATCAGTCATCCCCTGGACTAAGAGCTTGTCTGTGCAGGAACACCAGGCCCGAAGGACACGCGCTGCTACCGGTGCTCTTCCTTGGTGGTGTTTCTGTTACAGTAGACTAGATCACAAAGGGAAACCCTGGTGCGTAGTCATTAAATGCTAAGTCTGCTAACTAAAACGTCGGCAGTCTGAATCTACCCGGCTCTCCCTGGAAACTCTTTGGAGCAGTTCTACTCTGTCCTGGAGAGTTGCTAGGAGTCAGAATTGACTCAGTGGCAGTGGGTTTGCCATTGAGACAGCTTCCAAAAGTGGAATAACAACCTTATAAGATGCAATTCAGATCCGTCAGTTACTCCTTGGAAACTCAACAGGGCAGTTCTACTCTGACCTCTAGGGTCACTATGAATCAGAGTCGACTTGACAGTGGTGGGTTTGGGGGTTTTTTGGTTTTATGATGCCTTACTATTCTCATGTGGAAAAAAAGAAAATCGTAACTCATAGAATGTTCCTTGGTTCACAGACCTGATAAATGTCCCAACCAGGATTCAAACCTAGATTTCTGTTTGATTCCCAAGCTTGGGTTCTTTTTACCACACGCTAATCCTTCAGAGACCATTGGGTAAATCTCCTGGTGTCTCTGAGCCTCAGTGTCTCATAGCCTCACTATGGCAAGGCTGGAATAAGGCCTCAAGGTGCCTTCCAACTAAATTTCAAGAAAAAAGCAAAAGATGAGGAATGATGAAGGCATTGGGAGCGAACAGGTTATGTGAACTTCCTACCACTATTGGTGGTTTTACCGATGTGAATTCACTCTGACTTACCTATTTATTGTGACTAATGAGACTTCTCTTGGAAAGTTTATCTTCAGCACGGTCTACAGATAAAGTTAATGTGAAGTTTTCTTGGTATGTAAGGGAAATGTAAGTAATTAGAGTGCTGTAAATAAGCCTGTTTTAAGGAATGTATTTTTCAAAAACAATTTATGCAGTCTTCAGTTCTTAATTTCTAAACCAAATGGCACAATTTCTAAAATGGCACAATCTCATTATTCTTCACATGATTTCAAAACACTGTGGACTTCAATCTGTTAGATACATGAACAAAAACATCCTTCAAAAACCACCAATAAACAAAGAGACTGCTTTCAAAGGCTCCAACGGCCTTAATGTTGGCTGCGGTCACAGCTGAGGAGCCAGGCTCACAGCAGATTATAAGGATTGGAGATGTCCTAAGTCCTCAAAACCAAATCCAGGTTCACAGTCACAAACAAGCTTTCTCAAAAGGCAACCATAATTTGTTACATGTTTATGAAGTGTGGAAAAAAAACTTGAGTCTTGTTTTCACAACACATTGCACACTACACACACACACAGTTCCCATAACACAGTGGCGTTATCACCATCATTAGTGTAATTCCTAAACAGTGAAAAGGGTAACAATAAAATCTCAGAAAAACAACAACCAGTGGAGTTCACTTTAAATGCAAACGGATGAAGTTTATTGACTGAATTAAATACAACAGTTAGAATGGCAGTGTCATCTTTTTGTTTCAGAGTGTTAGAATGAACTAAGAAAAGAGCTGTTAGTCCAGGTTTCTTCCATTCACTAAAACAGTGACTATCAGGAACAGCAGCACGCACAGTGGTCCATGTGCACAAAGTAAGATTACAATCAACAGACATACAAAATACCCCAAATAAAATATTCACAGATTTAAAAATAGAAACCTTGGTTTATCTACCCCATGAAACCCTTGGTGTGGAGAAAAAAGAACCTATTGCTACTTAGAATCCTTTTTAAAACAAATTTTTGAAACATAGAGTAGTTCTAGGAGACAATTTTTAATATTTTGGGGAGTCAAACATTCTATTATAAAAATAATACCTATAAACCTACCAACAATTTTCCTCCTGTGCACAAAAATAATACAGTCAAAAGCTTATCCTCAGAGATACGCCTGACTTTCAGGAAAACTAATTACAGAAGGGGAGTTTTTTATTTGGGTTTTCTTTGTTAAGATTTTGAAATAACCTACAATTCCTTATATCACACTGAGATACTTTACCTAAGTAATTTGGGCAAAACCTGAAGTTAGCAACGAGACTGTTCAATAGCTGATGTCAAGGAAAAATATAGGAAGTTACTTACCTATAATATCAAGCTCATTGTCCCTGATATTTTTGATAAACCTACCACTATCAGACCCGTCAAGTTCAGTTCAGTTTATCCCGGAAGCAATTAGAAACGCTAAATATTCTACTGGTAGTGCTTCTTCTTCTTTATTTATAAACAAACATGTAATGAAAGAATACATCGTTGCACTATGGGTATTTAACGAGTTTCATTAAGTCCTTCAGAATATAAGGGACCATTTAACAACATTTTAACAAGAATTGCCTGCATCTCTACTCTATGCCCCTATGCTATCTGACCAGGTATTTTTTAGTACTTCTGTCTTAGTTTATTAAATAATCCAGGTAGATATCTGAGAAAGTTTAATATGTCTCCAATAAACAATAAATTAGGCTATCTTTTATTAAAAAATATATCTTCTCATACAGAGCAGAAAGTAACTCTACCCATTATTCATTTCAGTAGAGAGACCTATCTGTTATGAATTCTTCCACTACATCTCATTAAAATGAGGTTTACAGTTCAGAAAAAAAGCACTTCACCAAGTATAAGCACCTCATATTTTAGTAAAATAACTTTGTTATCTAGGAAGTAATGTAGTTTCACACTGATTTTCAAAAGGGGAAAAAACTCACTTTTATTCTGCCCAGTTAGCTGCTGAAATTGCTTGTGCTGGTTTTGTTTTGCACAAAACAGTCGTCAGACTTTAAGATCTGGATGGAGACGTGCTAGCACATCGTTCTAAAATGACTGGTGTGTATGGCCACAGATTTGGACTGGCCCAGGGGAGAGAAACGCCTGGCAGACTCTCAGATCTGCCCTTCAGACTTGCATGTCTTTTTTGGATGATGTAGAAACGTGAAGTAATTTAAAAAAAATAAAAACAAACAAACACCAAGTGTACTTTCAACTAAAATAGCTACCATTTTAATGTTATCTACAATCATCAAAATATAGTTTAGCTCTTGAAACTGAGACATTTGGTTAGTTTCTTACTTAAGTTATAAAAAGATTGGATCTCATGGCTCAAAAAGATTGGTGATTAAAGCGTAAATTTTAGAGTTAGATTTCTGGTTCAAGTTCAGTCCCTGCACTTATTATATGAGTGAATTTGAACAAGATACTTAACCTGTCTGAGCACCATTTTCTTCCGCTGTAGGACGGAGCCAGTGGTGAACAATGAATAATGTCAATTAAAGCATGGGTTATAGTATCAGTATTTGTTAGTTTCTTTTAATTAATAACAGAAATTTCAAATACGCAATGTCTGAGACATGAAAAATATTCAGTAAATAGTCATTGAGTGAGTTAATAAACCAGAAAAACAAGCCAGAATTCCATGATCATAGAACACAGGAGGAACTGCTGTGGAAAGAAACAGGTGTTAATTTCTGGAAGGAAGGGCGTATCAAGTCCAGGGATAGCTCGGCTAGCTGCCAGTTAAACCAACAACACAGAACACCTAGAGAAGCCTAGTAGGGGCTTAAAGTGGGGAAGCGGAAAGCGAAACGCGCTTGGCATGGCTGAAATCTCTCAGGGAAGTATCACCATGACAACGGAAGAGATTTGTGTCTCTGCTTTGGATATCAATCCCTCAAAGGAGACGACACCTCCGTAGGAAAATAGACAGTTCACCTCCCGGCTGTCGTACAGTGGTGGACTTGTCTGCCACGGACTGTGAGCCCCATCATCTCTGACCCAAACCCAGCTTTCAGCTCCACAGACATGGGTGAGCTGCTTTCTACCGCAAGCGAGCTGGTGCTGACCTTGACAGTTCACAAGTGTGTCTTCCTGTCCCACAGACTAAAAGGGGGCAGAGAAAGAGCGAGAGGTTGAAGGTAATGGAAACAAATGAGACGGCTGACGTTTTGGTTAGCAGCCAAGTGCTTAACCACTGCACCACCAGGCCCCATGAGGCAGTTTCTACTCTATTACAGGGTTGCAGTGAGCTGGAACAACCTTGAGGGCACACATCAGTGACAACATATATCTATTAAAAGAACTAAGTGAATAAATATTTGTAAAGCTCTTAGCAGCTCCTGGCTCATAGTTAGTGCCCAACAAAAGTTAATGACTAGTATAATTACTACTATTTTTAGAGAAGTTTGTGAGACTTATCCACACAACCCTTCCCCAGCCTCACCCTTCTCTGCTCCACCCCACAAACTATAAGCAACAAATACAAATACAAAAAAGTGGGTAAAACAAAATAAAGGTATTTTTAATGAATATTAAGAAAATCCAAATACAGTACAGCTATGTGTGAGCTCCAATCTTAATGGGTTTTATTGAGTATTAGATACAACATATGCCCAGTAGCTATGTGCTGCATTGAATTAACATACAGATTAATAACAAAATGTGGCCAATTTCAGTTGTGGAGGCTCTGTGGCTGTTTTAATATTCTCCTTATACAGCTGGAGCAGGAATTCCTTTCTCTAATAGTGAAGCTACCCATCTGATTCATCCCTCATGGACCTTATCTGCAGTGAGACAATAACACTCCTTATAAGTGGCTATTGTTGCAACACACTGTCTCCTTTAAGCCATCGTCACAGTGAAAAGGTTTTAAGAGGCAGCCCACGATGGCCATCAGAAACTCTTCAGAGCAGGACACAGTCACAAGGTCAATGAATGGCTGCTTTGAGGGGGACCCACACTTGCCTATCACACTAACAAAGCTACAGCTCCCTTAGCTTTATGCAGTAAATGCTGACCAGCCAAGCTCTAAAGGAGACCAGTCTGCCAGACTAGGTCTTTGGTCCAAAACTCTTGTCTAAGTATTTTTGTGCAATGAATTGCAAATGGCTGAGGCTGAGTTTACATAAGCAAGAAATATGTTGTTCCTTCCTTGTTCTTACCTGGAGAAGGCAATATGGAAACTGGGTTGAGCCTAGGTGTTGGAGTTTTTTCTCTGTATTTCATCCAGGTATTTTTAAGTGGCTCTCCTCAGTGGTGGTGTACTTTCTCCTTTTGGTTAAGAGAACAAAATTCTCTGATTTCTTAACGGTGAGAATGGGAACACGGTATGTATGAGTATACTGGTACATGTCTTAGTAGGAGCTAAGCACAAGCACAAAAATTCATGTTTGTGATTCAAGAGGGAAATTTAGAGAGCACTTGAGCACAGGCAATGACTTTCACTATGCAAATGGTCAAATCATGCTAACATCACACAAAGTGGACCGTGACTGATGCCTGAGGACACCAAGCAAACATGACAAAAACAAGGAGGGGGAGGAGCTGTTATTAAATAATTTCTTCAGAGTTAGTGCAAGATGGCCTTCGAGAACAAATCTAAACAAAGATGTAACAAAAACTCTAGAAAGTGCAGTCCAAGAAATTTTGAAACCTAGTAGTCTTTTTACCTTGAGGCCTGTACAAGCAAAGGGGTATTTGCATATTTATTTGAATGCAAATTCTTGAAAACTACTTCTGAGTAATGAATAAACTCTTTAAGTTCAGGAAGTCATCGCTTTCATAGATAATAAATAAGCAGAAAATTTCTAGAAAATGTGAGTATGGAAAGGAAGCCCTTAATGTTGATTCTGTGTTCTACCGCGGTTATTGGTGAAATAACAAAAGTCCATTTCCTATCATGAGTATTTCAAACGCTGCAGTGCAATTTCTCCCAGTTGGTGCTAATGGAAGAATAAAAGCACCAGCCAGAGTGTTTCATGTATCACTGTACATGTAATGTAGATATGAAAAGCAGGCTGTCTCTATACAGAGCTGCCAAACTGGCTGAAAAATTACAGTCTAATCATTGATTTGACTTGTTCCTACTAACTTGGCCAGTTCTTTGGCCAAAATTGACTTAAGCAACCAAGTACGAGAATCATACATACAGGGAAAAAAAAGTGTCATCAGCCCATACCCAATCCTTAATTTAAAACAGGAGCAAACATGAGGGCCTGGGTAACCCTCCCAAGGTAATTAGAGAATGCATTAATAATAATTAGGAAAGCGAATCTATTAAAATTCTGCAAAAACATCTCCAGGAACATGAATGAGACTAGCCCTTGGAGCAAGAAAGCAACTGTAATCTTGTTCTACGATGTCTTTTCCATGGTGCAGACAAGCCACTCTTCTTGCTACCCCAGTGCCTTCTCCATGGCAATTTACTGAAGCCGTTTAATTCATTTGACTGGTACACGTGGAATTCTTTAAATATATATTTAGTAAAAACACACAGAAAATACATGGGGTAAAAAATAATAACAAAAAAACTATTTTAAATCTTATATAACTACTTCCTTTACAGGTAAGGGGAAATTAAGGTAAAACTTTGCTAATATTTTCCTTCTATTCAAAAGGCCATAGCAGAGCAGTAAATGCAGAAATAAGTCCTGAAATTGTGAAAGCCAAATTATTCTCTTCTTTTTGTGCTTACAAAATAGATTGCTATCACAGTACTCTCACCATTTCTTCAGGTACACTCCACTGGCCTGTACAATGAAATGAAACTTTGCCAAAGATTCATGCAAAGAAGACTGTAATCCTTGCAAGAAAATGTACCAGAAGGAAATAAAGATCCTTTGTTTTACAGCTAGTAATAGAAGCCATGTTCTGGAGATGATTCACTAAGGGTAAACTAACGTATTTGGGGTCTAACTAACACTATCAGTGTTAAATCAAATTGAACTCCCTTTATCAAGACAGAAACAATTTCTACAGTTTTTCCAAATCTACAGTGGACTTCTTTTGTCTGTTAGTTTGTGCACGGTTCAGTGAGTTTGTGAACATGTGTGAGTGAACGCGCGTCGCTTCTGTGTGGAGTATTCAGAGTGCTTCAGGCTACAGACATAGAGGAAATTAGATATTAAAACAATACTCTAAAATAACATCAAGGATCTGACCCAGTGCAGTAAAAGCCAGTAACCTGACTACTAAAGAAGCAGCCAAGAAACTCAGCAACCCTCCTCCTCTTCTTCTCGTTGAAAGGCTGCAAATGGAAACAGAGGAACAACTTGCCTTTTAGCACTGGCTCAGATTTGTTTGTCCTTGATGTCCCTTTAATTTGTTACTTCCTTAATATTATTACAGCAGGTTTTCATATATCTAGCTCACCTTCTTCTTTCCTTTGGGAGACAGCAAACGATTGAAAAAAACACATAGCATCAGTTCATGACAAGCAGTCTCCCTGGAAAATGGATGTCATACAGAAGTGACTGTGCTCTTTCGAGCTGTGTAGCTTTACTTGAATGTGTCCAATCCTCCTGATACGAGGAATCACCTCCTCCCAGAGGCTCTGATCTTATAATTAAATACACCAAAATGCATTTCCAGGAGGATATTAATTTAATCAGTAGACTCTTAAGAGCATTCTAAAAACAGTTTCAGTTTATCACTCAAATTCTTTTGGCCTTGCTGATGTATAAATGTTTCCTCTGAAATATATGAAAACATACATAGAAGAAAACCACATTTCAAAAACCTCTTGGCATAAAATGTGTGTAAGCCTGCCAAGGTCATATTCTGGACACACCTGTCTTGGTCAGAAGTCTCTGAGGCAAGTCAAATGCCATGAAAAGTCCTATATCCCCCTTGTTTTTCTTTATATGTTCCTTATTTTGGACTCTTCATACCAAAGAATGTTTGGATTCATAATTTTATACCCAAGGTAAAAAAATCTGAGAAAACCAGAGTTTGGGATAACAAATAGACTCTAGCCAAGACAAGGCAAAACTGTTCCTCTGTAACACCAGCACAATTGATTTTTTTTTTTTCTCTTTCTTTCTTTGTTTTGAGAGCCAGAGAACCCATAAAAAACAAAATCAGATCTGCTTCAGGTTACAGTACAGAAAAGAACATCAGTGGTTTGCGGACAGTCATCATAGCCAGCTATAAAACCAGAATTTGAAACCTTAGGTTACTGACAGACCAGAAAATGGTAACAGCTGGAGAAACTGTAAAATATGCATTATCTACACATGAAAAGGTTACAATATATAAATGCACAAATACTGTGTCCATTAGTAGTTAGTGAAGCATCTCCCTGATCCTGATTTCTGCACAGGGTGAACACATAAAAAAAGCAAAAGCCTGCTCTGCTGGGCTTTTTTTCCCCCAAATAAATGATTGAAACCAACCAAACCCAAACTCTCCTTTATTTTGCTAATGGTAGGTATTCTCCTATTTTTCTACCTAGCAACTGCAAGTATGGAAGTTTGCTGCTAATCAGCGACACCCTCTGCTCATCGGGTAGGTAGATACCTGGTGCTTTCAGCTTGGTAGGTGTTTTCCACAGTGATACAGAAAAGGGTCTTTGTTGTTTTTATTTTTTCCGAAATGGGAAAGGAAGGAAGCAAGGCAGCATCCTGGAAGAGGAGGGCTCCTCTGGTGGCACCGTCGGCTTCCTCCAATCTTCTGGATCTTCAGCAGAGCCCATTCTCCTGTTATGTGACCCTTATTTAAGTTTGGTGAAAGTCTTGTTGTCTGCAAAGGCAAGTCAAGGTGACTTCTGAGTGTTCAGTGCATTAAAAATAAAATAAAAACAACCAAAAAAGATTAAAAGGTAAAAAAGAAAAAAAGTGCTTGAAAACGGTTCTCAGGGACTTAGAGAGGGACTTCAAGGTGGCAGCCCTCTCTGGAGCGCCCAGCCCTGGCCCAGGGCCTGCAGACGGCCTCAGTCCAGACTCTGGACCAGGGGCGGTCCTAACGCCTTTCTTTTGGGGAAGCAAAACTGATTTGAGTGGTTTCCAATGGAAAGTTGTATTCCGTGACAGGTGGTCCATCATGGCCTCTGGGGGCTCATAACTTTTTGGCAGCATCGTGGCACGTCGCTGCCGCTCGCATGGTGGTCCCGGCCAAGCCCCTGCTGCTGACCCTGCGGACCAGCACTTTGGAAACGGGGATTTTCGTTCTGGGCAACTCACTCCGGGTCGCTTGCTGGTGCACAACAGGATGGCTGGAGGGAAGGTTAGCCAGGTGCTTGATGCTAATAGGGATTTTGGAGTCTTTCAGCAAACTGCCTGGTGTTCGCAAGGGGCAGGTGATGGTGACTGGAGACACCGGCTTTAACCGGGACACGCAGGGCGTGTCTTCGTTGGCAGGAGGGACCGTGGGGCTTTCATCGGGGTCTGCGTAGAGGTCGTAGAGCGCATCTCCACTGTAGCTATCCCGAGGCGGGCCTGCCTTTTTACCGCTGCTGGTGCTGTCTTCTTCCGGCCCAGGTGTGGTCGAGTCCCAGTAGCCTTCATCACTGTTGGGGACACCTTCCTGTTGCTCCTTCTCCGGGTGCTTAGTGTCCTCCTTCGGCTGGGGCTCGATGGGAATCCGGTTGAGCCTCCTGCGCTTGACCAGGGACACATCCTTAGCCACTTCAACACGCCTGGCGTCTTTGGCAGTCTCAGGGAGTACCTTGGTCTCCAGTGCCGCCGTCGCCTTAACGGTCACCTCTTGGGGGCCTTGAACTTGATCCTCTGTCTGGGAAAGCATGTCCCAGAATTCCTGGAGATAGGTGTTGTCCGCCTCGTCCGGGCTGGCCATCTCTTCCCCGCCTCCTTGGTAGGCCAGCATGCTGGTGTTCTTTTTAGAGACAACTGGCTTGCCCGGCCCGGGGGCATTCTTGTCACAGCTGGGGCCTGCCTCCTCCTCTTGGTCTGCAATAATATCTCCACAGCCTGTAAGAGAGTCAAAGCTTTTCAGTGAAGTCACGTCAGAAAACATCAAACATATACGATCAATCGATGGCTCTGAGGGTGGATCAACAGAGGCAGGGTCAGGGACGGCAGACTCTTGGCCACTGCCACAATCAGATTCAACAAGGGGCACGGTCTGTATCAGAACATCACCTGTTCTGGAGGCATCCTCAGCCGCCGGGACCTCAGGGGAGCCCCGGGTCTTTTCCTCGCGCCGGTGCCCGGCAGCCTGCTCCGGTCGCGGGCTCGCGTCGTTATGTAACCCGGGGCTCCCAGCCTCGCCGGCGCTCCTCACTGCAGCCTGGTCCCCGAGCACGGACGCGGGCACCTGCTCTCCCCCGCACGGCTCACCTGGTGGCGCCTTCTGAGCGTCCTTGCCGGCGGGTGCCGGCTCGCCTGCGGGTCTGGGGGCACCTTCTTTGACGCACTCCAGGCTGGCCGTGAGGGACCCCGGCAGAATCAGGCCGCCCTGGCCCCCGGGGGGCTCCTCCTTGTCCTCCTCCTTGGCCCGCTTGTCCTTCCTGTGCCAGCGCATGCTGTTAAAGATGCCTTTCAGCCCTCGCTTTTGTTTGCCGCCAGCCTTGTGCGGCTCCGCAGGGTCGCCTTTGCCGTTTTCCGCCCTCCCGTTCTTTCTCAGGAGGGAGAAGAAACTGTGGGACTTGGCCACCGAGCTGTTACACGCCAGCGAGCCCACGGCGGTCACGGCCGCCCTCGGGGGCTCGGGCTGGGGCGGGTCCCCGCGGCCGCCCCCGCCGCCTGCGCGCGGGTCCTCCTTCCTACCGCCCTCCAGCACCGCCACCTCGGCCAGGCCGTCGTGAGTCCGGCTCCTCACCATGCCCGGCTTGCCCGCGCCCTTCCCGTCCCCTTTGCTCCTGACCCCGAAGATGCTGGGCATGGTGCCCCCCGATTTCCTCTTCTTGAACAATTTGAAGGCGGTTTTATTGATCTTGCCCGCCGGCGGCTCGGCGGCCGGCGTTTCGGCAGCACAATCACAATGCAAGTCCATGTCTGCCGAGCGCGTCCCGGCCGCGCCGCTCCTGCTCCTGCAGCCCCCGCGGGTGCGCGAGCGCGGCCCCGCGCCCGGCCAGCCCCGCCGCCGCCGCGCGCGTCTCCATGGCAACCGGGCTCGGCGCTGTCGTCAGCCCGGGCTCGCGCCCGGCCGCTGTCACCCAGATTCCAAATCCACCTGAGCCCCTCTCGCTGGCTGCCGCGGCCGCGTAACCAACACACAGCAGAGAGCCGCTCCCCTCCCCTTTCCAAAGCGCTTACTTACGTAACGCCCTAACCCACTTGGACCCCGACGGCGCCTGTGTGTCTGTGGGAGAGGGGAGGGGGTGGGCGAGGTGGGGATGCAGGAGCAGGCAGTGGAGCCTCCAGCCGATTCCAGTCGTGATGGTGGAATTCAAATTCCTTCAAATCTCACCCACCTCCCTACTTCTCTGCCAGACTTGCTGTTCTCAGGTGCCCCATCGCCAGTCACAAAATTAAAAAAAAAAAAAAGCAAAAAACCCACTGCCGTCGAGTTGGATTCGACTCATAGCGAACCTCTAGGCGGAGTAGAACCGCCCCATCGAGTTTCTAAGGAGCGCCTGGAGGATTTAAACTGCCGAACTTCTGGTTAGCAGACGTAGTACTTAACCCAGTACGCCACCAAAGTTCCTGATCACAATATATGCTCCCCCCGAAATGGACTGTCTGTTCAGCCTAACACAGAATGCTCGTTCCTCGGGCGGGCTGTCCTGAACTGGGCTGTCTCCATTCATTTCCCAAGCTGTTGTCACGGGATACTAAGCCACTAGGCATGGAACGGTCTGTTTACGCCTGGGTGTTGTTACTTTCTGAGCACCAGCTCCCAGTGGATGTGGAATCCTTGTCACTGCAGTTGTGATTCTTCCTGCGCAAGTGCCAACCATCAGCCAGATACCAATTAGCCACTCTCAGCAGCGAAAGCCTAACAGTGCAGTGGCTGGGAGGGTGACTGACTGCTCCTTTGGGATCCTCTGAGTCTGCAGCTTTATCCCAGATTCCAGCCACCAGGCGCCTGGGTCACAGATCCCACCACCCAGCCAGCCCTAGGTCACAGTGCACAGACTGAAGACTAAACGACACAGTTGGGCACTCTTAGGACCCAATCACAGGTGGTTCTTTGAAAGCTGGAGTCTGCTACCCCTTTTCTGCTCCACAGAACACTGACATTACTCCTACCCCTGCTATACTCTCGGAAACCCTGGTGGCCTAGTGGTTAAGTGCTATGTCTGCTAACCAAAATATTAGCAGTTCAAATCCCCCAGACACACCTCGGAAACTCTATGGGGGCAGTTACACTCTGTCCTATAGGGTTTCTATGAGTCAGAATACATGGCAGTGGGTTTGGGCTATACCCCTGCTGCTTCCTCCCATGACATTAATGAGACAGGAGAGAGGCTAGGATGGTGCCCGAATGCCTGGCTTCAGAATAATTCCCTTGTCTCAACAGCAGCTATGATACACCAGGCCTGGGGAGAAAGGAAGCCATGTCCTAGGGACCTGCTCAGTGCAGGGTCTGCTCTGTGCTCTGACATCTGAAGTGGCTACCAATACTGTAACCCTGAAATCTGATCTAATCCCTCCATTCCAGGTTTATTAGCAACACAGAGAGATTTGGAGAAGCAAAAGATACATATGTATTTATGCACAAATACACACAAATAGTCATTTCCCTTCTCATCTTGAGTTTTGTTTCTTCCATGCTGCTTGTATTATGCGCAGAAATCCCCCTCGCTTTAAGTCGGAGTTTTACTGACCGCAACACGTGTCAGCCGTTGCAGCTTCTGTAGTCATGAAACATAAACCAAACACAAAAACGCACTTCCATGAAGTCAAATCCAACCAAGAGTGACCCCACAGGACAGGGTAGAACTGCCCATAGGGTTGCCAAAGCTGCAATCTTTATGAGAGCCGATTGCCACATCTTTCTTCCATGGATCAGCTGGTGGGCTCAAATCAGCACCTTTCAGTTAGTAGCCAAGGGCTTAATATCTGCGCCATGAATTTCCATTTGATCAGGAACACCATGTTTAGGTTCAGGAGAGGTTTTCATCCTCAGCATTTTATCCAGTCAGCTCTGTCCCACTGTGGTCATGCATCTTTCTGAGAGCAGGATGTGAAGCTGAGAGCCCAAAGGGACATTTTCACATTGCAACTGACCACTTAAAGTAATGACAGGGAAGTGATGGGGGGGGGGAGAATAGAAGGAGGAGTCATAAAGAGAAACCCACTTGTCCATTTGTTATTTCTTTGTTTAGAGAACAACTGAGTATCAATCTGTTTCTCTCTGTATTTTACACACACACACACACACACACACACACACACACACACACACACACTACAGTTGCTTGGATACGGAATTACCATGTTGTTGTTAGGTGGCAATAAGTAGTTTGTCAACTCGTAGTGACCTTGTATGGCAGAGTAGAACCCCCTCCACGTCTTTGGCAGCTGTGGTCCTTACAGCAGCAGCTTGTCCCGCCTCCTCTGGGGCTGCGAGGCAGGTTCAGACTACCGACATTTGATGAGCAACCAACCACTGAATTACCGCCCCATGAGGGATCTCTGGAGTCACTGTGAAACTGTGTGAATCTGGAATCAGGGAAATCAGGGAAAAAGAAAATAGTCAAATCCCACCCCCACCTTGAGAGCACGCTTGGTGGTTCACCAGACTAGAGAGTCCCCTGAGGACGTGGCCCCTGGACTCTCTGTTAGCCCAGAACTGAAAATGGTACAGCAGCCAACTCTTCAGACAAAGATTGGCCTGGACTACAGGACATAGGGTGACGCTGGTGATGAATGTGCTTCTTGACATGTACATGAGGCTGCCTGAGCAACTCCTGTCCAGAGGTGAGGTGAGAGGGTGGAGGGAGACTGAATGGGCACAGGAATTACGGGGTGGGAGGAGGAGTGTGCTGTCGTGGGGCGGTGAGGGGGCAGAGCAATTGGAGTTGTGTTCAGGGTTTTATATGGCAAATTGATTTCGGTGGCAAATTTTTATTTAAAGTACAATAAAATATACACACATGCGTACAAATACACTCACACACACGTATAAAACCTGAAGTTCAGAGAAAAAAATACCACCCCCCCGGAAAGCCTGATGGACATGTTCTCAGGAGGGATCAATCTCTGGAGAAGGACATCATGCTTTGTAGAGTGTCCGTGACAAAGAGGAAGACCCTCAGTAACATGGATAAACACAGGGGCTGCAACAACGGGCTTAAGCATAAAAATGATTGTGGCACGGCACAGGACCACATTGTGTTTTGTTCTATTGTGCATAGTGTCACTGTGAATCGAAACCAACACAGTGGGCACCTAACAACAACAACAGCTTGAGCCTGAGAGTTGGGGTCGCAGGAGAAGGTGGAACTGCCTATCCACTAGGGAGCTGTAATTCCCCCTTCCCACACAGTTGGGACCGTACAGGACAGAGTAGAACTGCTCCATCAGGTTTCCAAGAAGCATTTGGTGAATTCCAAGTGCCAACATTTTGGTTAGCAGCCACAGCCCTTAACCACTGCACCAAGGAGGCTCCAGCTCTAACCTCCTGGTCAGGCCAAAGGTGAGGCTCATCTACATGAGAATCCAAGGGCCTCTGGGGAGGAATTTGGCAAAGGGCTCTGGGACAGGTAGCATTCTTTTGGGACACAGATGGAGAAACAAAGAGAACAGGACAAGGCAGCCTTCAGTCTTGAGGAAGCTGCCTTGGGTACAGAGACATGCCCCCGAAGGAGCAGAAAACCAGGAGACCTGGAATCCACCTGAAGACATCAGGGATGGTGAACTTCAGAAGACCCTGGGGTGAGTGAGGACATTTAGATGTCCCTGAGTTACACGAGCTGTCAGAAAAAAGAAAGAGGGAGACCAGCTTACAAGGAACTTTACAGAGAAAACAGGCAGTGCCGAAAGGCCCTCCCCTAGATTCCAGGAGCCTACAAGGGACTAGGGAGCAGGGAAGGGCCTGGGTCCCGCGGAACCTGCTGGCAATAAATTAAAGTCAAAGACCATTTTATTAGCCATTACAATGGCTTACCCGCCCCTAGATTTTTCTTCACAACTAAGCATGTGGAAGCAAAGATGACATACACAAAATGCTTACATTTTTCTTCCTGAAAGACAAACCAGACAGCTAACACAATTTTAGGAGAAGCCCAGTGTGTGTCTCTGCTTTCTTCTTTCCTTCTTTCTCCCCTTCCTGGCACTGCCCCACACAGTCCCCATGTAGACAGTAAAGAGAAAATCAGGGCAGAAAGGGGGCTGAAGAGAAAGATTCCGAGAACAAACTGTTTCAGAATTACATGATGGTTCACAAACACACACAGCAAGTGGCTTTCGCTGGAAGGCATGTGTGCACTTTTCTTTCTTGGCACAAAGGAATGTCATTCCGTCCAGGGTATTTCTCTGTGCATCAGGGAGCTCTGGGGAAGGAAAATCAAAACAAGGGAAAAGACAAGGAAAAATGCAAGAGGGAATCAGGGGACAACCAGAAATCTATCGCAATCATAACTTCCTTTTTCAGGGTGTCGCCTAACCAGACTAGCCCCTGCCTTTGTCCCAGGCTCACTAAGACGCATTTTGTCTCTTAAGCGAACCATTGAGGAGATAAGGGAGAAGAGCCTTCTGACTGGGTGAGGGGCTTCCCTCTGAGCCACTGTGTGGGGGCTACTGCAGCAATGACCTGCCCCCCACTCTCCCCCCATTTCATTCTGTGATAGGAAATTGGGAGTTTAGGGGACAGTGTGCCAGGGTGGCCAGGGCAGACAAGGTGAGGACTACAGAGTTTTAGGCACAAGGAGTTACAAGCTAGAGTGAAGGTGTAGTTTTCTCCCGTGTATTTTGAATCCTGGTTTTTGCTAAACAGCAGTTTTCATGTGGGTTAATAGATACTCTGGGGAAATTTGTATTCAGAGGAGAAATTCATTTCTGATGAGTAACATGCAAGTGTAAAGGCCCCTCATAGCTGTGAATTTCTCCATATTACCTCTGTGTACAGTAGAGGCTGCTGAGGGGAAAAGACTCAACTCACCAGGAGGGAGAACACCTGCTGGCCCTGGAGCAGGAGGGAAGCTGTGGGAGCGGTGCACTGGCCACTGAGAAACAGCACCAGTAGAAGACAGACAGCTAGTGTGATTGTTAGTGTGATGTGTCGGCTTGGCTGGGCTGTGATTCTCCAGTTTTGGCAGAAACTGGACTGATTGCTTTTCCATAATGTGATACACTGTAATCACCTTCCTTGATGTGACCTGATGTGAGTTGCCAATCAGGTGGATGGGGCATTTCCTTGGGGATGTGGCCTGCCTCCAGAACATAAATGGATATTCCACCAAGCTCACTCTCTCGATCCTGCACTCTTCTTTTCTGAATTCAGTTCCTGGGACAAAAACCTGCAGAAGCCTTCAGCCTGCTGCCAGCCCCCACAATTGCAAGAGCCGTTATCTTGAAGTAAATCTCAGTGTATGTGTACACACATAGGTATATCTCACTGGTTCTGCTCCCCTAGAGGACCTTGACTAAGACAAACAGACAGACAAGTAGATAGATATTGACTGATTTTAAGGAATCAGTTTATTATGACTGTGATGGCTGCAAGTCTGAAATCTGTAAGGCGGATGACAGGCCAGAAACTCTTCAGAAGAGTTAGTGTTGCAATCCTGAGCAGTATACGTAAGGTATGCTCTCTGCCAAGTCCTCCTACCCCACCCAGCTGCCATCCACACAAACAAGCAGTTTTCTGCCTTAGCATTCTCTCCCTCATTGGAACTCAACACTCCCCTGACTCACAGGCTCCTCTTCTTAGCAACTCCTGTTTCAGTCCCCAAGACACATGAGTGTTCTCTTGCTTTCCCATGCTACACTGGATCCATCCCTGCCCCACGCTGTAATATCTCCTCCCTTGCCACATACCATGATGGCACAGGGGTACATGCCAGAGTTCAGATGACAGCTGTGTCCCCTCTACTGTCAGATACCTTCATGAGTGGGGGAGCTCTGTCCCCTCGCTGTTTCTTTGGAGCTCACCTGGGTGCAGGCAGCTGGGAGATGAATCGCTTCTTAAAGACCCTAAGCAGGTTCTCATACTCTTTCTTTCTCTACAATGTCCTTTCTCCTGTCCCTCAAATCTTAACATCTTAGCTAGTCAAAACCAACAGACACGAACACATTCGGAACAATTAATTACATATTGTACTCGACTTATTGCTTAGGTTAGGGCTTTGTCTCTTGAAGTATAAATGACCTGGTTTATGCAAACGAACAAAATTTGCCCTCAAAGATACTACTATGAGCTTCAAAAGCAGACTTTGAAATTCAGAAGCTGTGTCTTATCTATTGATTCTAGCCTATTTCTGAGTCCTGTCCCATTCCTAAGACCTACAGTCAGTAGACATACACACTTGCTCTCAGTCTATATTCCAACAATTGTGAGCATCTTCCCTGAATAGGCCATTGTTGATAGTTGCCATGGAGTTTGCTCTGATTCACAGCTACCCCGTATGCAACAGAGCAATGTTGTCCCATCCTGCACCATCTTCTTGTCTCAAGTCTATTGCTGTGGCCACTGTACATTTTGAGTGTCTTCCAACCTAGGGAACTAATCTTCCAGACTGTATCAGACAAAATTCCATCATGATCCACAAGGTTTTCATTGGCTAATGTTTTGGAAGTAGATCACCAGGCTTCTTTTGAGTCTATCTGAGTCTAGAAGTTCCACTGAAACCTGTCCACCAGGGGTGACTCTGCTGGTATTTGAAATACCGGTAGCAGCATCGTAGCAATGAGCAAGCCATTATGGTATGATGCATTGACAGACAAGTGGTGGGAATATGGCATTTTCCTCCTGCTGTTGTGTACACTATGTCGATCACCTGGATCACCTCGATCACCTGGAATACAACTGCCCTAATTAGGCAGCTAATGAATTCCTATTCTTGTCTCAGGTCTCTGCTTTACCCAGGGAATGACTGGAAGCCCAGCTCCCCTGAGCTCACTGAGGCCCCACAGATCACCAAGCTAAGTCACACTATGGTCAAGCCACATTATCCATCATCACATTGACTGGGCCCACTTCGCATGTACTGACTGATATTTTAGGAGAAAAGGGTTGTGGTGAGAGTAAATAAGAAGTACACATCTGTATCAGAGGGCCACTATTCTTCCCCTCTGTGGTAATAGGCCAAGCTGCCAACCAGCCGAGCTTTAGCTGAGTAGCTAAATCTTGTCAATAAGAAGCTGATAATTCATTTTCTGGGGCTTTGGTTGCCCCTTTTGAGTCACGCGGGAAGGTGGAACATCTCTCTTGGTATTTTAATGCATTACTTAGGATTGTGGTAGCTTCTGTAACAACAACAAAAACTGTTGTCATCAATTTGATTCCAACACTCCTCTGTCCTATAGAGACTCTATAGGACAGAATGAAACTGCCCCATAGGGCTTCCAAGCAATGGCTAGTTCACTCAAACTGCCAACCTTTAGATTAACCACTGTGCCACTAGGGCTCTTCTGTAACACAGAGATCCCCAAATATAATGAAGCTAAGCACTGGAGTCTATGTTTTTGCATCCACAAAACTCCTGGGCAGGTACTCCAGTCAGTGGAGTGGGTTCATCTATTTGACCACTGAAGACTCCTTACTCCCTTTCCTTTGGCTGTCCTGTGGCCTTGCCCTCTGCATTGACTGATGGAAAGGAGAAGACATCCTGGAAAAGACGGGTCAACTTCTTAAAAGTGCTGGTTCTTACACGGTGCACATCATGGCCTTTCACATTCTGTTGGTGAAAACCAGCAACATGGCCACATCTAACTACAAAAGAGTAGAAAACAATCTGATCATGAGTCTGACAACATTGCTGTAACAGTGGAAGAAGAGAACAGGTTCTAGTTGACAGCAAGTAGAATCTGCTATAAATGAACCTGCTCTAGGGCTGTGCTGGGGGAAAATCATCCCACCTTCTCCCCCAGGGGTCACTTTCCTTCATGCGCCTTCCCCAACAAAATGTTACCTTTAGATCTCAAGACTTCCCTGTGTAGCAGTCTCTGTCGCCCACTCCCAGCTCTCCTCATCCCCTGTTGCTTTCTCTTTTAGGGAGCATATTCTTGGGGAATAAAGCAAATGCACTTGAAATAAAACTAAATTACACACCTGACAGTGGTTACCACAGCCCTCCAGAGCAGCTGGGGAGGTGCCTCCACGTCACTTTAGCCTTGTCCATTCAGTTCTTTGGTATTTATTGAGTGCCTACTGTGCGCTGTCTTAAAAGAAATACAACCAACATGCCCCTTCTAAGTGAGGACGGCAAGACTTCAGCTCACTTTGGACATGTCATCAGGAAAGCCCAATCACCAGAAAAGACACTGTGGTTAGTAGAGGGTCAAAGAAAAGGGAGGAAACTCTCAATGAGATGGACTGACACAATGGCTGAAACAAATGGATATAAACATCCCAATGACAGTGAAGATGACACGGGTCACGTGTCCTTCTGTTACGCATAAGATCACCATGAGTTGGAGCTGACTCACCAGCAACTAACAACAACAACAGTATATCTGGGGGCTGTGAGGAATAAAACATAGTTCCCACCTTTGACAATGACCAGGAGATCTAGTCAATGTGAGACTGAGTTCAACGTGCAACTCTCAAACTCGTTGTGTGTGACTGTACCTTTGTTCCAGCACAGGTGCCTGGCAAGTACGATCATCATTGATCGCCTTGGGTGATATTTCTTTATCTTTGAAAAAAGAATCTGTTTTCCTCCATTACAGGTTAATCCCTAAATAGCCAGGATTGCTTATGTCTCAGATCGCCACCACCTACCGGTTTTGTGTGTGTGTGCGTGTGTGTGCGCGCTTTAGGGTAGGTCCTGATCCGGCTTCATGCAGCTTTCATTTATGTTTCCTTTGTGATCCACCACAGCAAGGTTACTATTTTCAAAAGACAGAAATTTCAGCAAATGTATTCATTCTAGGATGTTTCCTGGACACACACTAGTGAGCTCATTATCCCAGGATAACTATGGGGCTTTTTTTTTTGCAGCGAAGAACAGTCAGGTGGTCTTTCCCTAGCAGCTCTCTCATCTGCGTATTTAGTGACTAGTCACTGAAATGACCCCCAAGAAGGACGGTTGTGCTTTGTAAGCATGCAATCTACTTAGGAGGGTCTGCTTTTGTTTGGCAGAAGCCTGAAGCTCAAACAAGAAATTTCTAGGTCAGCAAGACTTCGTTCTAATAAAAGAAAAGTCTAGCTGAAAAGAACAGCAAAACTATGGTTGGGGTTTTTTCGAGTGTCTTGTCTCATTACCCAATTATTACAGCTTAGATTAGAAAGGGATTAACCCCCGAGGTTCGACAGATGGAGAGCACTATTAAAGTACCCCATGTGGGGCTTCAAGATAAGTCACAAAGTGACCACCTGTCCCTCTTTCTGTGGGTCAGTCTGTCCTCATTTAGACACCCAAGATGGCTCTCTTTGAGACCCTCATGTGGAGCAATTAAATAGCACAAGTAACAGGCTGGAGCAGTTTGTCTCCAGCCCTGTCTTCTGCTACATGCTTCTCTGTCTCCATCCTGGGCTCTGCCCTAGATTTAACTGTGAAGAAACATTTAGCTGAATCACCAGGAACCTTGGAATTGTGATCACTTTGGGCCCTGGGGAACAGGTCTGGGGCCATTTCCTTAGATCTTAATGGACAGGATGGTTATAATTCTGGCCATTCTTTTCCTGCGTTAACTCTTGAGGAAAGACTAGTGCTCCTTTCCTGGACCTCTGACACTCAGAGCTACAGCTGAGCTCTAAGTGTTCTTAGAAGCAGGAGAGGAATGAAGTGAGGTCTGTCTTGCATCTTGGCTTCTACCTTTGCTTTTCTAGGAGGGTGGAACAGGCTTTTTACTGCCTTGCTTGGCCAGGAGACTGAGTGGGCTTGGGCCTTGTGTTTCACTCTTGAACTCACAGGCAGAAAGGTACTATGTGCAGTCCACTCAGTCATTAATAAGCCACTGAGCAATTATGGCATCAACTCCTTCATCTTACAGAGGTGATAAAGCTGACCTCCTAAGAGCATGCTTGGGAACACTGATGGTCTATGAGAAACCTTTAGGCCAAATAAAACAGCATGCGTATTTCCAAGTTGTAATGATTTCAGCCTTTCTTTATATAAAAAATATCCCTGCCATTGAGTCAATTCCAATTTATAGTGACTCTACAGGACAGAGTAGAAGTGCTCCATAGAGTTTCTAAGGGGCAGATTTGAACTGCTGATCTTTTGATTAGCAGCTGTAGCACTTAACCACTATGCCACCAGAGTTTCCAATTATGTATCAGACCCAAACCAGTTCAAGAAAAGTGGACCAGCCAATAGGCACATGAGGAAATACTCACAATAATTAGCTAATAGAGAAATCCAAATCAAAACTACAATGAGATACCATCTCACCCCAGTGAAGTTCACAATAATCCAAAAACCACAAAATAACAAATTTTGGAGAGGCTATGGAGAGATCAAAACTCTCCTGCACTGCTGGGGCAGAAGTAAAATGGTATGGCCTCATTGAAAAGCAATGCGGAACTTTTATAAAAAGCCAGAAATAGAAATACCATATGATCCAGCAATCCCACTGCTTGGAACATTTCCTACAGAATTAAGGGCTGTCACATGAACAGATACACACACGTGAATGTTTATTGAAACACAGCCCACAGATGGAATCAACTGAGGTGCCCATCAACAGATGAATGGATAAACAAACAATGGTACACATACTTAGTGGAACACTATGTGATGACAAAGAACAATGATGAGTTTAGGAGGCATCTCATAGCCTGCTATCAACTAGAAGACATTATGCTAAATGAAATCAGTCAACTGCAAAAGGACAAGTATTACATGAGACCACTGTTATAAAGACTTAAAAAAGGCCTTATGCACAAAAGACGGGTGGGGAGAGAGGGAGAGGACTGGTCATAGATTAGATAGTTGATAAGAATTCCATTAGATTAGATTAGATAGTTGATAGGAATTCCGTTAGGTAAAGAGCGTGACAGCACCCAGTAGAAGGCAAGTCAGCATAAATGGACTACACAATAAACTAAAGGTGTTCTAAATTCAACCCAACATTTCAAAGGGTACAGTAGCAGGGATGGGGATGTGGGAACCATGTTTTCAGGGGACATAGAGGTCAATTGGCATAACTAGCCTTTTGCTAAGAGAGTCTTCCTCACCCCATATTTGTGAGTGGCACCCGGTGTCTTAAAAGCCAGTAGGCTGCCATCTGAGGAACATCAATTGGTCCCAATCCACCTGGAACAAATGACAATGGAGAATATCAGAGACACAAGGAAAAATGATCCCAGGAGACAGAAAGACCCATGTTATTGGAAGACTACATCAGCATGAGACCAGAAGAACTAGATGGTGTCCAGCCACCACAAAAGACAGACTTAATAGGGGACACAGTGTAGAGTCTCTGATGTAACACAAGAAAAACAGATATGTTTTAGTCAGCTAATGCTGGTCTAACAGAAATACCATGAGTGGAGGGCTTTAACAAAGGAAAGTTTATTCTTACACAGTCTGGTAGCCTACAAGTCCAAATTCTGAATGTCTGCACCAGGGGAAGGCTTTCCCCCTTGTCAGCTCTGGAGAAGAGTCCAGTGTTGCATCAGTCCAGGGAGCATCTTGGCACAGGAACCTCAGGTCTGAAGGACACCCTCTTCTCCCAGCGCTGCTGGCTTGATGATTACCTGTTCTTTGCTTGCTTCCCTTTCCTTTTATCTCATGTAGGATGAAAGGATTGAGGTGGTGCAAGCCACACTCCAGGGAAATTCCCCTTATAGTGGAGCAGGGAGGTGATCATATAAAGGGATTTAGAGTCCCACCCTAATCCTTTAACATACAGCATAGGAAAATCACAAAATGGAGGACAATCATAAAACACTGGGAATCAAGGCCCTTCCATATTTTGGGGGGGAGACAACTCACTCCATGACACGGTGTGATCAAGAACTCTACTAAAAGACCCAAACTGATGTTCTGACAACTTGGGATGTCCCCACAGAACATGGCTGCTAGACATGCTGCTGTCCCAGACCTGAAATTAGTTTCGAGGTCATCACTTCAGACTAAGAATGGACTGGACTGAGGGGCACAGTGAGTATGTGGTGTGTGCATTTCGTGGTTTTATGCATTTATAGAAGGCTGTCCTGCGGGTTTCTTTCTAGAGGAGAGAGGAGAGAATGGAGAGAAGGGGCCAGGTGTTTATCAGGATGATACTAGAAGTAAAGAGCGAAAGGAGGAGGGTGCACACAGTGGGAGAGCAGACAGTGGTGTAGAGAGGCGGGTATGCAGAATTGACTTGGACTGTATACTTTCATTTACTCATAATAAAAGAATTAAAAAGAAAAGTAGATTGGAGGTATTGAGTATCTAGAATATGACAGCCACTACTCTAGCCACAGAAACTTACAGTCTCAGGTTGAAAGGATTGTCAATTCGCGAATTCTACAAACGGCCAATCCTTCCTTATTTGAATGCATCCAAGAAAGCAAACTTACCACACCCACTGGCAGCTTGTTTCATCTCTGGGAAATCTCATTAGAGGTCATTCTTTTCGTTGAGGTCCTTGTTCCTGTTGCTGTTGTTGCCCTGGTACCCTCACGGCTTCAGTTCTGTAGCCCTAACTTTATTTCTGTAGTAAAATCCACAGCCGTCAAGTCGGGTCTGACTCCTAGTGATCCTATAGGTCAGAGCAGAACTGCACCATAGAATTTGCAAGAAGCACCTGGTGGATTTGAGCTGCCACCTTTATTTCTGTATTGAGTAGTTTTTGTGGGCTGGGTACTGTTCCAAGTAAGGAGATATGTGTGCTAATGACTATCTAAAACAGAATATAATCACTGCTTTGGGAAGGATAAAAGTAAAACCAAACACTACAGGGTTTATAAGACAAGTTCCTTCTACTTGAGCAGATCAGCAAATGTATCACACAGGTGGTGGCCCTTGAAGCCAGTGATAAACAACAGGCAAATGCTTTCAGGGACACAGAGAAAAGATCCTGACATATCATTGTCTTCAGCAGTCTGTGAATTAGGAAATACTTGTTACTACAACCTGGAAACCTGGTGGCATAGTGGTTATATGTCACAGCTGCTAACCAAAAGGTCAGCAGTTCAAATTCTCTATGCACTTCTCAGAAACTCTATGAGGCTCTTCCACTCTGTCTATAGGGTCACAGAGTCAGAAACAACTCGATGGCGGCGGGTTTTGTCACCAAAACCAGGTGAAACTATAGCAAATTCCTTTGACATGTTTGTACCATTTAACTCAGTGCTTTCCAATACCCAAAGAAAAGATCCAAACAAGGAGTCATTCAAAGTACTGTACGTATGACACAGTCATTCAATGGATCACGAGGCAACCATCTAAATACTGTTTATGAATGTAAACCTGGTGTCAGCTGAGAGATGTAAAAGCCCCTCCCATGGTCTCTCAGACATCTGATTAACATGGCCCCAGTTCTTTCCCATTCCTCTTCCAGATCACTGGCAGCTTCCTTCCAAGTACTGTTATCTGGCTAGTGCCTGCCTCAAACCCACTCACTGTCATCAGGTGAATTCTGACTCATAGTGACCCTACAGAACAGACTAGAACTGCTCCATAGAGCTTCCAAGGAGCTCCTGGCAGATTAGAACTGCTGACCTTTTGGTTCGCAGATGTAGCACTTAACCACAAAGCCACCAGGGCTGCCAAAGACTGTCTCAGTTTGACCTGCATTCTTCCAAAACCTTCAAAAATTTCTACAGGACATCTGTGTGCCTCCGCTTTTGCATGATTCTGTTAACTTGACTGTAGTTTTGAAATCCTCTCAGGGCTCTGAGGATGAGCTCAGCCCTCATTCTCGCTCTCACACTCCTCCTCTCTCAGCTCCCTGCAGCAACTAACAAATGATGCCCCATGATTCTCTTCCAAAGCCTTTTCCTCAAAGAAAGCAAGTTTTTCCCTAAAAGGAATTCTTGGATCAGTTGCTAATAATATGCATTCCCTTCCCCTGTTATTGTAGGAAAGATTTTTTTTCATGACATGGGAAAACACTTGTGATAACATGAAAAAAGCAAGACACAATCTTAAAATTATACCCAGTGTATTCTCAAGTATGTAAAAAAAATACAATAAAGGGGGAAATAAATCAAATGTAGCTATGATCATCTCTGGTAGTAGCATTGTCGTAGATTGAATTATGTCCCCTAAAAAAATGTGCATATCAGTTTGGCTGGGCCATGATTCATCATAGCGTGTGATTTTTCCTACACATTGTCAATCCTGCCTCTGTGATTTTAATGAGGGAGGCTAGGTGGTGGTTGTGTTAGTGAAACAGGACTCAGTCCAGGATGCTGGATTGTGTCTTGAGGAATCCCAGAATATAAAAGAGATTAAGTGAGCAGAGAGACAGGGGGACCTGATACCACCAAAAAGCAGCCCTGGTGGCACAGTGATTAAGGCTCCAGCTAGTGACCAAAAGATCAGTGATTTGAAGCTACTAGTGACTCCACAGGAGGAAGATTGGCAGTCTGTTACAGAAAGATTTGTCGTTGTTGTGAGATGCTGGCAAGTCAGTTTTGCCTCGTAGCTAACTTATACACAACAAAATAGCCTGTTCTGCGTCTTCCTCACAACTGTTGCTGTGTTTGGGCCCACTGCTGCAGCCACAGTGTCAGCCTGGCTCACTGAGGATCTTCCTCTTTTTCACTGATCCTGTATCAACCACGAGTCAGATCCGAGTCGACGGCACTTGGTTTGGCTTGGCTATCAACCATGATGTCCTTTTTCAGGAACTGGTCCCTGCTGGTAACATCTTCAAAGTACAGGAGACAAAGTCTCACCATCCTTGCTTCCAAGCAGCACTCTGGCTGTATTTCCTCCAAGGCAGACTTGTTTGTTCTTCTGGTAGTCTGTGGTTTTCTTCAAGACCATAACTCAAAGGCATCAGTTCTTCTTTGTTCTTCCTTATTCAACAAACAGCTTGCATGTGAAAATGAGGCAATTGAAGATAGCACGGTTTGGGTAAGTCACATCTTAGTCCTGAAAGTGACATCTTTGTTTTTCAACACTTTAAAGAGGCCTTTTGCAGCAGATTTGCCGAGTGCAGCGCATCTTTTGACTTCTTGATTGTTACTTCCAAGGGTATTGATCGTGGATCCAAGTAAAATGAAATCCTTGACAACTTCAACATTTTCTCGGTTTATTTCCATGTTGCTTTTTGGTCTCGTTGTGAAGGTTTTTGTTTTCTTTATGTTGAGGTATAATTCATACCGAAGGCTGCAGACTTTGATCTTCATCAGTCAGGGTTTCAAGTCCTCTTCACTTATAACAAGAAAGGGTATGTCGTGTGCATTACATAGGTTGTCAGTGAGTCTTCACCCAATCTTGATGGCACGTTCTTTCACATTTGGTCCTAAATGCAGCGTCTCAGATTACTGTTCAGCATACACATTATGTAAGTACACTGAAAGGATTTAACTCTGATGTATACATTTTCTGATTTAAAACCATGCAATATCATTCCTTTGTTCTGTTCAAATGATTATCTTTTGATCTACATACAGTTTGAACATGAGCACAGTTAAGTGTTCTGGAATCCCCATTACAATTTGTTGGGATCCACACAGTCGAATGCCTTTGCACAGTCCATAGAACACAAGTAAACATCTTTCCAGTATTCTCTGCTTTCAGCCAAGATCCATCTGGCATCAGTAATAAAGCCTCTCATTCCACACCCTCTTCTGAAACTAGCCTGAACTTATGGCATGGCCTTGTCGATGTACTGTTAGAGCTGTTTTTCAAATACCTTCTGCAAAATTTTACTTTTGTGTGTTGTTAATGACATTGTTCAGTAATTTCCACATTCTGTTAGATCCCCTCTCTTTAGAATGGGCAGAAATGCAGACAGCTTCCAGTTGATTGGCCAGGTAGCTGTCTTCCAAATTTCTTGGCATAGACAAGTGAACACCTCGAGCACTACGGTGATTTGTTGAAGCATCTCAGTTGGCATTCCATCAGTTCCTAGAGCCTTATTTCTGCCAGTGCCTTCAGTGCAGCTGGGATCTCTTCCTTCATCACCGTTGGTTCTTGATCATATGCTGCTTCCTGAAATGGTTGAGTATTGACCAATTTTCTTTTAGGTATAGTGATTCCATGTATTCCTTCCAATCTCTTTTGATGCTTCCTACATTGTCAGTATTTTGCCCATAGAATCCTTCTATGTGGCAACTAGAAGTCTGAATTTTTTCTTCAGTTCTTTCAGCTTGAGAAATGCTACAGATATTCTTTCCTTTTGGTTTTCTATCTCCAGGCCTTTCAGCATGTCATTATAATATTTTATTTTGTCTTCTCAAACTCCTCTTTGAAATCTTCTATTCAGTTCTTTTACATCACTATTTTTTTTCTTTTTGCTGTGGTTACTCTACACTCCAGAGCCAATTCCAGAGTCCTTTCTGACATTCATTTTGATCTTTTCTCTCTTTCCTGTCTTTTATTATTTATATATTTATTTATTACAGTAAGTGAATAAAATTTCTAGCACCTATCAACTATCGCATCTATGATAAACCCTCACCCCCCCCCACTGTTGTAGCCATCAAAGTTATTTTCTTCTGTAGATAGTTCTATTTTTAGGTCCCTATAACAGGAGTCCCATACAATATTTGTTCTTTTGACACTGACTAATTTCACTCAGCATAATATCTTCTAATTGAAACCATGTTATGAGATGTTTTCTAAAATCTACATTGTTTTTTATCATAACATAGTGTTCCATTGAGTGTATGTAGCATAGTTTGTTTATTCATTCATCTGTTGATGGGCATTTGAGTTGATTCCATCTGTTAGCTATTGTGGACTGCGCTGCAATAAACATTAGTGTACATGTGCCTGTTCTGTGACAGCCTTTTTTTCTGAAGGATAAATTCCAAGCAATGGAATTACTGTATCAAATGGTTTATCTATTTTCAGCTTTTTAAGGAAGTGCTTTCCAAAGAGGCTGTACCTGTCTTTTTAAAGACCTTTTGCTTTCTTCATGTGTGGTTACCTTGATGTTGTCACACAACCATCTGGTTTTCCATCTTTAGTGTTCAACAGTCAAATCTGTTCCTGAGATGGTCTCTAAATTCAGGTGGGACAGACTCAAGGTTGTGTTTTGTTCCTTGTGGAATTGTTTTATTTTCTTCAGCTTTAACTTGAACTTATGCGTGAGCAACTGATGGTCTGTTCTGCAGTCAGCCCCTGGCCTTTTTCTTGTCGATAATCTTAAACTCCTCTATCATCTGTTTCCCCAGATGTAGTCAACTGGAAATCCTACACAGCAGTTCTACTCTGTCCTATAGGGTCACCCTGAGTCAGAATCATCTTGACAGCAACAGTTTTTTTTTTTTTTTCCTGGAATATGAACATTAACGAGTCCTAGAGACACAAAGGAAACCCTGGTGGTATAGTGGTTAAGTGCTATGTCTGCTGACCAAAATGTCAACAGTTAGAATGCACCACCCACTACTTGAAAACCCTGTGGAGCAGCTTTACTCTGTTCTACAAGGTCACTATAAGTTGAATCAACTCAAAAACAGTGGGTTTGGGTTTAGTGGCACAAAAGTTAAGTGCTCACCTGCTAACCAAAAGACTGCTGGCTTGAACCCTCCCAGCAGCTCAATGGAAGAAAGACCTGAAGATCTGCCCAAACCAATCTCCACTGAGCCAGTTCTGATTCATAGTGACCCTACAAAAGAGTGTAACTGCTCCACAGGTTTTCTAAGGCTGTAATCTTTAGGGAAGCAGACTGCCACATCCTTTTCACATGGAGAAGCTGGTGGGTTCAAAATGCTGACCTTTTAGTTAGCAGCCAAGTTTTTAACCATTGTGCCACCAGGGCTACTTCTGTAAACACTACAGCCCAGAAGCTCCTATGGGACAGTTCTACTCTGTCACATAGGGCCACTAGGAGTTGAAATCAACTCAACATCACCTAACAACTACAGTAACAATATGTGCATTGCTGTATTCCCCAAATCTTCAGCAACAGACCTATGCTATTTTAATACTTTAAATAATGAGTGGCATGCTAACAGATGAAGGATGGAATTCTGGACAAAAGAGTCATCAAGTGCAATGTCATCTAAGAGGAAAAACTTAAGAATTTTTGGGGATGTAGTCATTCAAGTTGCAGTCTAGAATACATGTAGGCTAATAGCTTATGGATGATTATGCAGGTGAGAAGACATTGAACTCTGGGCTGGAGAAACTGTGTTTAATTTGTGAGACAATATTAACTCACTGAAAGGTTTTGAGTAGCTACATGTCAAGTGTGGACTGGGCTGCTGGGGACGAATACGTTCTCCAAAACCTGACAAACGTAAAGAGTCAATTCTAACTCATGGAGACCTCATGTGTGTCTGAATAGAACCATACTTGATATGGTTCTCAATCTATGATTTTTCAGAAGTATATTTCCAGACCTCTTTTGGAGGTTTCTTTGGATGAAATTGAGTCTCCAACCTTTCACAGCTAAGCGCATTAACTGTTTGCAGCACCCAGGGACTCCGTGGAGCTCAGCGACTTGGGAGAATGGTGTTCCCATTCCAAAAAGTACAGAATCGAGAAATCAGCTTGCAAAAGGTACATGCAAGTTCTTGTGTTCCCTGGGTGCAGACACACGTACCTTTAGTTGACTGCTTGCCTGGAACTAATAACCAAAGTTGAGGCTTAAGGGTTTCTAATTAAAAAAAAAAAAGGAAGCTGGTTAACTGACTTCTCCCCCTGCCATTGCCAGGTGGCTCCATGACACATCAGCAAGACTTCTGGGAGGACATGAAGCCACCCTGTAGTGAGGTCAATGAGGACCCTGTCACACATAAATGTATTTGGACAGTGAAATGCAGTCTAAAATACAGATGGATTCTCCTTTCTTCACCTTAGCAAATCCAAGAGAGTGAACCAAGGCAAGCAAGCCCTCCTGTTACCACCTCTGTTGGGCATTTGTTGTTGATAGCTGCCGTTGCGTCAGCACCAACTCGATGTAACCTCAGGCACAACAAAACTGCCGGGTCCTGCACCCCATGACCAGTTGCAGATTGACTCATTGTGATCGGTAGAGTTTGGGTTGATTTTGGGGAGCAGATTGCCAGGCCTTTCTTCCAAGTCCATTTTAGTCTAGAAGCTCTGCTGAGACCTATTCAGCATTAGAGCAACATGCCAGCCTCGACTGACAGATGAGGTGGCTGCCCATGCGGGGCACTTGCTGGGAATCAGACTTAGGTCTCCTGCCACTGAACTACCACCATCTCAGATGAACATCGCTTCTGACTAATCCCAAAGGATCATCCCCAGTGTACACAGCACCCCTTTGTGAAGCTGACAAGCCTGTTTCCAGAGGACTGTGATCAGTGAGACTTGCGGAGGGGTGCTAATCTTTCGATCTGCATCAGTTGCCTTGTATTTTCATAGAAATGCCTTGGAGTCACACCCAAATCTCACTGTCTTGGATGTCTTGGAAGCACACAGCTCATCTTACATTAGGCAGAGAGCTTGTAGGTGGGTGGTATTTGAATGTGCGTCTTTCTTCTCTGCTTCCCACCAACAACAGGAAATATCCAAAGAAAATGTTTTTCCCATTGATAATGGGCATGAAATTTCTTGTAGGTGGTGAGCATAGACACTATTCTGTAATTACTTTAAATCGTTGTGAGAAGTTGGTACTCTATGTAAGCTGAGAAGCACTTTTCTTCTTGAAATAATACTGTCTTGTTATTCTGAATGAATGGAGTTGCCCTCATTAGTATGTGAAGCATTGTGTTTACACTGAATAGGGCCCCTCTGACCCTCTAACTTTGTACATAGAAATCTAGAGATTGTACACAGTCCATTGTGTATTTCTCTCCACTCTCCTCTCTTGAACAAGAACAAAGCCTAAGGAAGTCAGGCAATAATTCTGTTGTGGATCATGAAGGAGTCTTTGGGTTATGCAAACAGCTAATGTGCTCGGCTGCTAGCCTGAAAGTTGATGGTTCAAGTTCACCCAAGTTAACCCAAAGGTGGCTTGGAAGAAAGGCCTGGGGACCTTGCCAAAAATCAGCCATTGAAAACCCCATAGAGCACATACTTCTACTCTAACACACGTGGTGCCACTGTGAGTCAAAACCTACTTGACAACAACTGGTGATTATAGAGATTGAGGAAAATGCCCCTAAAGCAAAGGGGTCACCTCTCCACATAAAAAGTGCAGCCTCTTCCTAGGAGGGCTATGAGGACTTGAGAGTTGAGAGGGGAATCTAGGCAAGAGAAAGGAGCATGAGGGAAAACCTGCTGTCTGATACATTTCAAACCAAGGCCAGAGCCGGACTAGCAGAAGTCTCTATCTATCTCCCTTTCCTGATCTTCCCACATAATCACACTTCAACCGGGAACCAGGTACAAGCAGCAAGAGTGTTCTGTGGGATGCCTTCTTTTGCCCCATCAGTGACTTCCAAAGCAAGCCCAAATCTTTACACACAGTAAAGGAAACGCGATGGCCTGGGTGCACAGACATAGCCACACAGCATCTTCCCTTCCAGTCATACTATGACTGAAAATCTTTCCTCTACCTACAGAATTTAGGGAGGTTTCTAAACAGAGAAGTGCCAGGTGAGAACCAATTCCCACTGTAAGAACATCACCCAGTTGTGCAGAGACTATATTTGGGGGACAAAGGTGGACTTGGGTAGACCAGTTAGAGGTTATTTTGGTAACCCAGAAAGAGAGTTAATGGTTGTTTGAATGAAGCTTACGGCATAAAAGTGGTGAGCAGTACCGACATGAGGTCAAGGACAAGTTCTTAGACTTTACTGTTGGTGATAATTCCTGCTAAGTTAGCATTAAACATGATGTCGATGAAGCCTGTCACAAGTTGAAGTGTGTCCCAAAAATGTGTGCAGCCATTTGGTGGGACCAAGATTCCTGGTGTTGTGTGATGTTCCTCCACACTGTAAATCCTGCCTTTATGATGTTGATGAAGAGGGATGGGCAGCCATTGTGGTTAGAGTGGCAGGACTCACCGTGTAAGACTGTATGGTGTCTCAAAGCAATCTCTTGAGATATAAAAGAAGCTAACAGAGATTTGGGGACCCAAACCACAAAAGAAGCAGTGTTGGGAGCAGAGTACACCCTTTGGAAAGGACCTGGGGTCTCTGTATGTCAGCAGCTCCCAGTCCGAGGGAACACTGAGGACAAGGACCTTCTTCCAGAGCCAACAGAGAAAGTTTTCCCCTGCAGCTAAGGACCTGAATACGAACTTGAGGCCATTGGACCATAACAAAATTAAGTTTCTCTTTTTAAAGACATCCATTTGTGCTATCTATTTGTGTGTTTTTCTCCACTCTCCTCTCTTGAGCAAGAACAAAGCCCAAGGAAGTTATAGCAGCACTAGATAGCTAAGATCAAGCCACTTACAAAGTGGTACAAGGCTTCCATGATCACTACCCTGATAGCTACTGCTGCATTTAACGAGTATTCAAAACAGTTTACGAAGTGCAGTACTGGAAAATAAGACACAATCCTCACTTTCAAGTGGGCCTGTAAACTCTGGAATGGAAAACTCTACACAGGACAATATCATCAAAGACAAAATGTAATATATGACAGTAGAGAGGAACAAAACCCTAAGCTAACTTCAGACTTCCCAAAGAGGGACATTTTCAAAGATTAGGAAGATCATGGTTTCTCCCAGGGAGCAGCCCCAGCTCTATGGAGCCACAAAGGAGGAGGAGGACATTGGTGAGCCTCTGTGCAGAGGAGGACTTGCAGGGTAGAGTGATGGCATATACCCCAAACCAAATCCATTGCTGTTAAGTGAATTCAGATTCACAGCAACCCTACATGGCAGAGTAGAATTGCTCCACAGAGTTTCCAAGGAGCACCCAGTAGATTCAAACTATCAATCTTTCAGTTAACAGTCATAGCACTTAACCACTATCCCACAAGGGTTTCCATACAGAAGGATAAGAATGCATAAAATGTGCTCCAAAGTTAAGAGCAGTGGCTTGGGCTGGAGGCTGTTTTGCCTGGAGGAGTAGTTACTGGAAGAGAGAGCATGAGGGTAGACTGAGATCTGCTTAAAGGAGGCTGTGAAGGAGCCTTGATGGCACACATTTCAGTCGTTAGTTTCTGTCTGAAAGGCTGGCAGTTGGAACTCACCAAGCGGCTCTACAGGAGAAGGACCTGCTACCATAAAGATTACAGCCTAGGAAGTCCTGCGGGGCAGTTCTGCTCTGTCACATGGAGACACTACGAGTTGGACTGAACATGATGACACACAGCAATCTCGTTTAAGATATAAAAGAGTGGAATAAACAAGTAAGCAAGCAAGCGGAGATGGGGAAGATAGATGTCACGCCACATGAACATCACCAGGGAGCCAAGGGATCGGAGCTGAAGAGACAAAGACTTACTTCCAGAAGCAGCACAGAGAGAGCCTTCTGCTAAATCTGGTTCCTTGAATTCAGACTTCTAGCCTCCTAAACTGTAAGAAAATAAAATTCTGTTTGTCAAAGCCACCCATTTGTGCTATTTCTGTCATGGCAGCATTAGACAACTAAGACAAAACATAAATGCTAAGTTAGAGTCTATTTTCTGGGCTGGGGAAATACTGACTTTTTGTATGCTGAAGACGACTGGAGTTTAAGAGAAATCATTGGTATATGTGTCCAGGTGTATTGAAGGGGACAAAACTTGCTCCAGAAAATCAGGCTCAGGTTCAGTGCTATTCAGGAACAGATGCTGGGCTAGAGGAACACTGCAGACATGGAACAACATTGTCACCAGGTTCAACATGAAGAGCCAGTGGAAGAAGAAAAAGGAAATTAAAGGGTGCTGCTGGGGCATTGGGCTTGGATGAGTTAACATGACCACAGTGACATTATCTTACCCAGATAAACTATCCCATTGCCACTGAGTCAATTCCAACACCAAGGACACTATAGGACAGAGCAGAACTGCCTCCATACTGTCTCCAAGGTTGGAATCTCCACTGGATCTGACTGCCATGTCTTCTTGCAGGGGAACAGCTGGTGGATTTGAACAGCCAACATTTTGATTAGTAGCTGAGAGTGTAACTGCTGCACCACCAGGACTCATACAACTGTGCTATCACCATAATATCTGATATCTAATATGCAGTCCAGGAGTCCCTAGTGCTACAAATGGCTAATGATTTGCAAGTTCCTGCATTCAACTTCCCAAAACTCAACTTTTGAAAACCCTAAAGAGAGAGTGCAGTTTGACACACAAGGGGTCACCATGAATTAGCATTGATTCAGTGGCAGTTGCTTTGGGTTTTGATTTGAGGTTTAATAAGTATCTAGGAGAGTTAAGATTTGTTATTGGTTTCTTTTCACTTGAATTTCAGGTGCATCTCACACATGACAGTTGAGTTCCCGGCAGACATGGCAACTAACTAACATTCAGGAAGGCTAGGGCTGGGATACCTTTGTAATCCTTTCAGTTAGAGATAACACTTAAAGGTTGAGAATGGGAGAAAATGCCAAGGAAGGATCATACAGGAAAAAAAGAGAGGAGGGGAGGAGAGGAAGCAAAGATGAATTTTGGAGAAAATTCATATTTAAGGAGGTAGACAGAGAGGGATTAGGCATGAAAATCACCAAGAAACTGTAAAAAGTTGGGTGAGATCTTTGCTCCATAGAACTTTAACTTGTTTGCAACTTAATACCTCCTGGCATCATAACTGACCATCTAACTGACCATCTAACATCCTGTCTCTTCTTTATCACCAAGTAAGAGTACTTACTGTCGCTGGGAAAGCTCTTTGACAAAACTGCTACCATAGAACTTAGTTCTGTCGTAGAGGTTGGTCAACACGAGCTTGCTAAGTTTCACATTTTTTATCAGACTGTAATTCTGCTGTTTTTAGTTCTCCTGTTTTTTGTGTTTCTAGCTGAGTATGTCAAAGACATTAAACAATGTTTGAATCCAAGGTTAGTGGACCATTGGGTATTTGTTTTTGTCAGTACCTTTCCTTATTAATAGCTCTTTCTAGGGATTATTAGATCATGCTGTGCCTGTCTTCATCAAGATAAGTAAAGAGGCCACCACCAGTAAGTTATTACAGTCATGCATACTTTGTGGACAAGATGTACTTAATCTTGACTTCAGTCATTGTTTCCTCTGTAGGAAAATAGTATGCTAGAACAGGAGACAGGAGACAGACAGACAGAAAACACTGCAACTTCCATGTGAAGTGTAAACAGCTCAGACTGCACAGCAATTGCACGAGACCATGCTGACTTCATACTGCGCCCTCATGTCTTGAATGAATCTTGTATTTTTACTTTGCACTGCCATTGTTGCTGTTAGTTGCTGTTGAATTTGCTTCGATACAAGGTAACTCCATGTACAACAGAATGAAACATTGCCTTGACCAGCATCATGTTCAAGGTTCTTCCTATGCATTAGTCTACTGTCGGGGCCATTGTGCGTTTTAAGTATCTTCCAACTTAGGAGGCTCATATTCTAGCTCTATATAGGACAATGTTCTGTTATGATCCATAGAATTTTCATTGACTGATTTTCAGAATTAGATCACCAGGTGTTTCTTCTTAGTCTATCTTCATCTAGAAGAGCTGCTGAAACCTGTCCACTGTGCGTGGCCCTTAAATACTGGTGCCATAGCTTCGAGCATCATAGCAGCGTATAAGCCACCACAGGACACCAAACTAGCAGACAGCAGCGGGTCTGAAAGTTACATAGACAGTTGTGCTGGAGAGCTAAACATCAACCCAAGTAAAAGGTCAGGGAGGTCTCTCCTGGAAATAATATTTGAAGGGGTTCTATGGGTCATTCTAGTCAAGACTGCAACTTGTAGTCCCATCAGCTTTCTCCAGAGCCGTTTCCCTCGAGATCAGTGCTGGGAGGGCCAGGAGCTGCACAGACAGCTCAGGGACCTCTACCTTTGAGGTCGCTGCCCTGCCAGCAGCTGCTCTCCCTCCCAGCCTGAGGAGTTTAGCTGTAAAAATCTAATTTGGAGCTCCCTAATTAAGCTAGTGATGTCAGATCAGTTTAATCTGTTCTTGGTCTAGACCTACGTCTAATCCCAGGGTAAATTGATAATTGTGACATTGTGGCATATGTGTGAGGTTGTGTTTCTCACTTGTGAGCCAGACAACAGCTTTGTATGATTTTTGAAAGAATTTGGGAAAGGATTTTCCTTAACCAAACTGAAGAATTGAAAGAAGACAAAACTGTGTTGCTTGTAAGATAAACCAACCAAGCTCCCTTTTAACAGCGTTTTACTGGCTACCATAAATAAGTCATAGTGCCTTGTGTCTGAAAGATTCTATCGGATCCTTAATTTTTTTCTTGTTTCAAAGAACTCTCATGAATAATGAATGCTATCATACACACAGATGTCTCCTAAAGTGGGCCGAAATTTCCTGAAGTGTGCATGTGCCTTTGCTTTCTTTAGCCTCGCATTCCATAAATTAGGAAAACACCAGGAAGCTGCACTAATTAACTTTAAACTCTATCAAATCATTTCCCTGAGACGTGTACATCTTCCTAATGTTGGAAAAGTTGGTAGAATCCAAACACTAGAGGACTCATCCTGCTTAATCTTCGTGTTACCCTGCCAATCAAGACTGTTCTTTATGAAATGTCTCTACCTTCCTTTCAAATAGCTTAAACAAAATAATCTCCTCCCCTTTGGAGTTCGTTGATCCATTTCTCAGGTCTTAAGTATTAATACAAATATTAGGCTATCAACAAATATCATCTCTTCCCCTTGATATAGGACTTTATTTCCCTCTTGTGGTAATTTTTTGATTTATAAATAAATTTTTACATGGTTTTGGTGAAATTTACACAGCAGTATAAGTCCCTATTCAATAATTTTTACACAAGTTGTTCAGAGACATTGGTGACATTCTTCACACTGTATGGACATTATCATTATTTCCATTCTGGTTGTTCGGTTTCCATGAATCCAGTTTCTCTCCCCCTTAAGTTTTCATCTTTGTTTGAAAGCAACTGTTCACCGCCCCTGCCCTTATAATTTAATTTCTAAACATTATTAGGAAATACAGGAACAATTTACAGATAACTCAGTTGGTTAATAATAACAGTAATAATAGTCATCATTACTGAGTGGTTAGTGCATGTAAGTCACTATGCTGTCGGCATTGTGTGTAATAAAACTATTACTCCTCCCAGAAAGTAAGACTTTCAACTTCATAAATGAGGAAATCCTACTACAAACTAGTAAGTCCCTTACCCAGAGTGTCTAAGGGATTTACCAACCTCTAGTGCAATTTCCTCAGTTCCTTTTATGCAGGAAAAACCTACTGTCTAGTCTTCCACTGGAAATCCTGGTGGCGTAGTGGCTAAGTGCTACATCTACTAACCAAAAGGTCGGCAGTTCACATCCAACAGGTACTCCTCAAAAACTCTGTGGGGCAGTTCTACTCTGACCTACGGCGTTGCTATCAGTGAGAGTCGACTTGAGGGCTGTGAGTTTGGTTTTGAGCCTTCTACTCTGCTTCTTACTCAGCTGAGCATGTGACTACTGAGAGATTGTGGATGCCTCAGTGCAGTCCGTCTCTACTACCAGAGGGGAGACCTCTCATGTAATTAGGGAGCACCTATGTACTGTGTGGAAACTCTGGTGGTGTAGTGTTTAAGTGCTATGTCTGCTAACCAGAAGGTCGGCCGTTCAAATCCACCAGGTGCCTTGGAAGCTCTGTGGGGCCGGTTCTACTCTGACTTACAGGGTCTCCAGGAGTCAGAATCAACTTGACGGCAGGGGCAGTGGCTTACTTACTTTGCAAGGACCCCTAGTGGTGAAAAACTGAAGTGCTCGGCTACCAACAGAGCAGCTGGCGATTTGGACTCGCCTGGTGGATCCTTGGGAGAGAGACCTGGAGATCTGCTCTTGTAAACGTTATGCCCTAAAGCCTAGTGAGACAGTTCTACATATTTACATGGAGTCACTAGCCATGGAAATCGATTTAACAGCGCCTAAGAACAACTTACTGTGCACAAGATTTGGCTGCTGCATTCAAAGAGTGCAAAGGTCAGGGAAAGAGAGATAAGACCCTCAGAGAACAACTGGAAATTGTACAGATTTATCAGTACAGTGACCAACCATCCCAGGTTGCCTGGGACCAGGGATTTCCCAGGGATCATGGTGGCGTCATGGCTTAGCACTCAACTACTCACCAGAAGATCACTTGTTCTGACATGCCAGTTCCTCTCTGGAGAAATATGTGACAATCAGCTTCTATAAAGAGCATAGCCTTAGAAGCACTATGGGGCAGTTCTTTTGCATCCTGTAGAATCATTATGAGTCTGACTCAACTCAGTTGCAACAGGATAGTTCAGTTGGATGTGACAGTTGTGTTATCCAAAGACTGGTTTTTCAAGTGTTTCATCCCAGGAATGCCTGCCTACAGCCGTGAAAATAGCATTACTTTCAGGATTCCGCTGCTACTTACCAATGCCCTGGGACACCTCTTCATAGTGGCATTTTGTTAGGTGCCGCTGAATTGTGTCTATCTTCTGTACCACAGAATAAAATACTGCTTGGTCCTGTGCCGTTCCCACAATCTTTGCTCTGTCTGGGCCCATTGTTTCAGCCACTAAGTCAATTCTTCTCATTGAGGTTCTTCCTTTTTCACTTACCTTCTACCAAACATGATGTCCTTCTCCCAGGAATGGTCCCTCCTGATAACATGTCCAGATACATGAGACAAAGTCTCCACATCCTTGCTTCTAAACAGCATTCTGGCTGTACCTTTTACAAGACAGATATGCCCATTCTTCCGGCAGTCCATGGTATATTCAGGATTCTTCCCCAGCACTTCAGTTCAGAGGCACCAATTCTTCAGTCTTCCTTGTTCACTGTCCAGCTTTCTCCTGCATACAAGGTGATTGCAAACAACATGGCTTCGGCCAGGCACATCTAAGTTTTGAAGATGCCATTTTTGGTTTTTTTCTACATTTTAAAGAGGTCTTTTGCAGCAGATCTGCCCAACGCAATACACTGGAAAAAAATGTGGTGGCTACAGTGAAATTTAACTTGATACTGTGAGAAATAAAATTCAAAATGGTCCATCTTCAGAACAAAGGCCAAGATAGGAAGTTGTCACTAGTTAACCTAAAAGAAGGAGTGAATGGAGAGAGGGGGACACCTATTTGGGAAACAGCAGATGGAATGTTAAGACTTAAGGGACATCTGGGAGAGATTGTCAACCCCATAGTATTCAGCCAGGGATAGACTTGGAGTCAGAAGATAAAAAGGGCTTGTAAATAATTGTTTGGCGCACCCTCTCTGACCAGCCTCCTTTGTGGGCTCAGGTACCCGATTGTGAAAATTGACTAATAAAACATCGTTCTCGCTAACTAGATCTGAAGTGGATTTCTTGAAAGTTCATGGGAAAAAGACACTGGTAACTGCCTGTTGGCGACCTCACAAGGAATAAGGCAGCCTGCCTCAACCACCGAGGCAGGTTCCTAGCCAGGGGTTTATACCAACCATCAGTTGCCAAAAGGAACTGGAGCAGTTCATAGATCACCAAGAAGAATCGACAGATCAGGACTTAATGGATTTTGAAGAGGAAAGAAATGCTGAAGAGGAAAGAAACAATGAGGAAGAGGAAAGACAGAAGTTACTGAAAAATTTACAATGAAAGAATTCGCCGAAATGTTTTGCAAACTAAATTCGGGGTTTAGTTGCTTGAAAACATGGACCCAAGTGGCAATCACTTTGCTAAAGTTAACAGGCAGATTTGAGAAGCAGTGAGATGTTACTTCAAAATATATGAAGAAAAAGAGGCAACTCTCATTAATTCTCCACCTAGAAACACTCTCTCCATTCTCAGGGATAAACCAGATGTTCCAGAACCTTCTACCAGTGGGCTTATCACAAATGACAGAATGCCAGTGTCATGCGACTCTTCATCAAGTAAATTTTTATGATTTGTGTACTTTTGCTATGTATGTAAGTATTAAAATTACCTATAAGCTTATGAGGAGAGACAACTAAGTTCATGAACTCATCCTAGAAAAAGTGCTCCATACCTCATTGCTGAGTATCACCATGGTCACCTTTGAAGTACCCCCCTTGGGAAGCTATGCACTGACACCAGTGCCTAGTCCACCCTTCAAAGCAATTTTGGAACTCTTTTTCTGGAACAGCCATCAGAGCCACAGTCATATTGCCCTTGATATCCTGAATGTCATCACAATGTCTTCCCTTCAATATTTTCTTTATCTCTGGGTAAAGAAAAAATTCACTGGGGGCCAGATCAGGTGAGCAGGAGGATGTTCCACTATAGTTATTTGTTTACTGGCTAAAAACTCTCTCATAGACAACTATATAATTAAGTTCGTGAACTTGCCACCATACCACTGTGCACAATGGCCATTCCAGAAAGCGTTCCAAAACTGCTTTGAAGGGTGGGCTAGGTGCTCATGTTGCAATGCACAGCTTCCCAAGGGCATACTTCAAAGATGACCGTAGTGATATTCAGCAATGACGTATGGAGCACTTAGAACTGTTATGTTCACAGACTTAATTTTCAGACTCTGTATATGTAATGTTTCCATTCACCCAAAGACATAGATTGGATTTATAAAGATACTGATAATAAAGCCAAAAAAAGAAAGAAAGAAAATCACTGCCATTGAGTCAATTCAGACTAAAGCAATCCTACAGGACAGGGTAGAATTGCCCTATAGAGCTTCCAAAGAGTATCTGATGGATTTGAACCACTAACCTTTTGTTTAGCAGCCATGGCACTTCACCACTACACCACTAGGGTTTCCACTGATAATAAAAACTAAAAAAGAAGAAGGAGTATTCAACCTTCTTCCGAACCTACTTACAACAAAGGTGTTGGAACAGAGCCCTGTGGTAATCCTGAACTTCCTGTACTCCCTTGTCCTCTGTCTGGGGCAACTAGATAAAGCTCAGTAGAGCAGATATACTGAGGGAGAACATTTTCTCCCAAGACTGAAAAGTCTTGAGAGAGTCTCCCTCCAAAGGAGTCTTCCAGTGTTTAGGTGGACAATAATATGGGATGGAACTGGAGTATTTTCACAAAGCTCTAAAAACTAGCAAGAACACTGAAAGACAAACAGCTTATATTTTCTTATATTTCATGTTGATATCTGTTGTTGTACGGTCCCTTGTTTGTAATCCTCTGACTTTGTATTCAGTCCCCATAATTATGCCTATGGCGTAGCTAAATGTGAAATGAGACTCATTGTCAAGCACAGATGTGCCTCTCCAGCTTGGGGTGAGGCCATGGTCCTACAGAGAGATGACCTTCATCAGACACACAACAATGGGGTACTCTGTGTACTGTTTACCAAGAGCATCACGATGGTCCAGATGGTCAGTTTCTCTCAAGGGGTGAAAACCCTCTAGAGAGGCAATTCTGGGGAGAGAGGAGAAGACAGTAGAGTTTGGATAGACGAACCGATTTGATGTCAGAGGGGGACATTGTGCTTCCCTGTTGGTGGACTCGCGCACTGAACGAAGAACAACACTTGCTGCTGTGAGTTCACACAGAACAAGATCTTGTGGGAGGCTACAGATGCCCAGATCACATCAACACTTAAGCTGACTTGACATGTGTATTAGTATGGTTTAATGTGTCACTAGAATAACATTTTTGTGCTTGTATTTAATTTTGAGGCTGAAATGGCAACAGTTGTGAAAATAAGCATGATATTAATTCCCCTGTAATCTCCCAGCAGGAGATCAGAGCTCACGATGAAGAGCCACGGGAGTCAATTAGAACGTGAGTGTCAGTTGCTGTGCTGACCCTGCAGAAGGCCGACCCTCCACGTAAGACAGCTCCACATTTCATTTTTATACCCTCTTCGTCTGTGTTCATGGCTGGGCTACAAATTTCACAAAACTTTGCGTGAAGTATGTCTGGTCTTTTAGGCCTTTCACAGAGCCTAGCAAGTACACAAAGCAACTTACTAAATACACATTTCGTGAATGAATACACAGAGGAACTTGCCTTCTTCCTGTGCGCGCCTCCGTGTTCTCTCTTCTTCTTACAAGGACGTCAGTGCTCTGAAGCCGGTGTGACCTCACCTTAACAAATGACAACTGCAAAGGCCGTATGCCAAATAAGATCACATGCTGATGTCCCAGGTGTACAGGGCTTAGAGAAAGCAGAAGGTTCCTAGGGGATAAACTGACCTAAGTGCTTGTCAGTTGAAAGATCTGGTGCTCTACTCCCATAAAGATCAAAAACAAAAAAATCAACCCATCATCGTCGAGTAGATTCCAACTTCCAGCGAACCTGTTGGACAGAGTAGGTTTGCTTTATAGGGCTTCCAAGGCTGCAATCTTAATGAAAGCACACAGCCACATCTTTCTCTTGTGCAGCCCAGGGGGTACAAACCTGTGATCTTTCTGCTAGAAGTGAAGCACCTAACTACTATTCCACCAGGGCTTCTTCTCCATAAAGATTACAACCTAGAAACCCTATGGGACAGTTCTATTCTGTCACATGGGGTTGCTGTGAGTTGAAAATCGACTCAACAGCATCCAGCAATGACAACAACACAACATCCTTGCTAGAAAATGCTAGTAGAGAATGGTTCCTTTGGCTACAACTTTAGTAAGCATTCTGGGCATTCTTTTTCAGAGTTACAGGGACAGATATATCTTTTCACTGTAGGGAGCTGATAATTATTTCATGTCTGCCTTCATCATCTTTGAATTTAACTTCTTATTGATGGGAGAGAAGAAGTCATTTGGGAAGCCTCAGCCTTCATATAGAGGAGGTGCACCCCTGGGTGGGGCTTTCTCTTGCCTCTGATTACAGGCCAGATTACAGGGAAATTAATATCATGCTTATTTTCACAACTGTTGCCATTTCAGCCTCAAAACAAAATCAGATCTAAACTTCTGTTCAAGTTACTTATTCTTGAGAAATAGATACCTCAAGTCATCACAGCAGGATGTATAGAATTCCCTCAGAATATCATGGTTATCATCCTGCAGTATTTCGCCCAGGTTCTCTGCTACCACTGCTCACGGTCCATTGGCCTCTGGGGGCCTGGCTGTGATTTATATTTCTCCAGGTTAACACCGAAGCAGTTTCTTCCTTCACACCTCCCACAAGACAGGCGTCTCCTCCAGCAGCTCTGAAACTTGGTTTTCTCCAGAGTGATTTCTAAACCCCACGTGTAAAGTGTACAGCCCAAACTCTTGCAGATAGTTATGGCAAACAAGATTCCCTCCAACCTCCAGAAAACTCACTCCTGTTGTTTTTGCATTCCTCATATCTCAAAAGCCAAACCCGCTGCCATGGAGTTGCTTCTGACTCATGGTGTCCCTAAAAGACAGAGTAGAAGTGCCCCATAGTGTTTCCAGAGAGTGCCTGGTCCATTTGAACTGTCCAACTCTTGGTTAGCAGCCATGGCACGTAACCCCTAGGCTGCCACGTTTTCCATTCCCCACATGGCTCACCTCAAGCTAAGTCACAGGTGGTGGGTCCTTTACTTGGCTCAAATCCTTATTTTCCTAAGATTCTGAGAACAGAATGTCACCCTGAGTATATTTCTTTTATTTCACCACTGTCCATTTTTTGCTCTGCATATATGTTTCCTTTATCAATTGCTGCATAACAAATCACTCCAAAACACAGCTGCTTAAAATAACACTTGATTATTTCTCATGATTTTGTGGTCTGATTGGGCTGTCCCTCTGCTGGTCTTACTTTGAGTTGCTCATGCTGTTGCACCTAGTTGGGGGAGAGGCTGGCCTGGAAGGTGATGAAAGTCTCTCTAGCACATCTGAGATTAGGGTGCTAACTGCTCCTCAGTTTGCCTCCCCAAGGTCTCACACTTAATTCTGTGTCTCTTCTTCCTGGTCCTCTCCATGTGGCCTCTCTCTTCAGCAGGACAGCATGGACCTTCACAAGCATGATGGTAGGGTTCCACGAGCTCAGATGCAGAGGCTTCCAGACCTTCCTAAGGCGCAGACCCGTAACCGGCACAACGACACCTCTGCTGCTTTCTGTGGGCTAAAGCAAGTCACAAGGCCAACGCAATTCAAGAAGAGGGGAAATTGTCTCTACCTTCAGTAAGAGAAGGAACAAAGAACTTATGGCCACTTTTAATCCACTACAGTATGCTACAGTCCTTTCCTCAAATTTGTCATTTTGAGATAAGGGCCAAACAAAATGGTCCCCTCTCTGCCGTCTTGTATTTCTTCCCTAGGGACTCCTCAGAGCTGCGGCGATATTCAAGCTGGTGGCTGCTTTTAGAACCCTGAGTGCAGTTCAACAGACAAGTCCTGGCAGAATCCCACCACAGAAGCATTTCTGTTACTCAGGAGCTTCCCAGCTTCTCTCTTAGTCCTGTGAAGCTGATTCTACCTACTTCTTGGGGTGACTGACAATTCTACCTGTGGTTAGGATGACTGACAGTTCCATCTGTGGTCCTGGCACCAGTTTTATCTCCAGCTCAAAACATCTTCAACTTGGAGAACCACCGACTTGGCGTTTGTTGCAGCTGTTCCAGGTGGCAGTGTCATTGACCTTCACTGTAGGGACTTCCTTCGAGTTTGGCAGCCTTTGCCTCACATTTGGGAAAGGCTTCTTGAAGTCCTGACCAAGGTGGAAGGACTAGACAAGTGGGACGGTCACAGAGTTTAAACTGGAGATGAGAGTCACCAAGTTGCCCTTCCTAATCTGCATCCAGCACAGCAGAGGCAGGAGTGAAAACAGTACCAAATGTAAGGGAAATACATATTTTTCCTCTCTTTTTTTTTTATCATGATTACATGAAAGTATACAATCCAAATCAATACAGTGCGCCCACCTGTCCGCAGCTCCACCTGCAATCCTTGCCCTGTGTGGTGGCCAGGATTATGTCAACTTGGCTACTCCATGTCTGACTGCTGTATTAAGTGGCAGGGCGGAGCCTGTGGTGGCTTCCCACCCCTCAACTCTCTTCCCTCCGCCTTCCACCACCTAGTGCTGGTCTGCTCACATAGCCAGCAGCTCCTGCTCTCTTCTGGCATCTGGTTCCTGGAATTGAACTAGCAGATGTTGGATTCATCAACCCTTACAGCGGGTGTTTGAGAGTCCTGTTCCCTCACCTGTTGATTCTGGGTTAGCCAGCCTCTGCAGCTGTGTCTCACCACCAGCTTGAGACCCGCTGTCCTATACAACCAGTGATCTAGAATTCTGGTCTCTGACCTGCTGACCTTGGGTTCACCAGCTCCTGTGGCCATGTGATGCTTGTATCAGGACTTGGGATGTTCAGCTTCTGCAATTGCGCGAGCTGTGTCTTATATATATACACATATCTTTCCTTGTACTTTACATATAAAAATCTTTCCTGGTACATACACATGTTACTGGTTTTGATTCCCTAGAAAACCCAGCCTAAGACACCCTATGACCCCACATTCCTCCTTTGCACTCTATATTTCTAGGATCCTCTTAATGAGCACCTGTCCCCTCCTTTCCACCCATCTTTTCTCCCATCTAGAAAGAAACCAGTAGGACAGCCTCCTATAAATGTATAAAACCATAAAGTACACACACCACATGTTCGTACTGTGTCTCTGGTAAGAAAAATACTTGACGTCCCATCTGGGGGCAAGGTGACGACGAGTAACAAAAAGAGGGAGAGTCTGGACTGAGACTTCAGAGCTCTAGTGGCTTGTGCAGAACATTCTGCCTCCATACCTCCTCAAATGTACTCAGATTCTGCATCCAGAAGTATAAATAATTATTTAAAGTAAAGAATTTCTTTGAAAGAGAACATTATTTGTGTGGTACATATGTCAAAGGATAAAAATTGTGTGAGTAGAGAAAGTAGAGTTCTTTTTCCCTATCTCAAAGCATATTCTAAAGCTACATTAATCAAGTCAGTCTGGCACTAGTATCATGATAGACATATAGACCAGTGAAATAGAACTGAGAGTCTGGAAATAAATCCATGCATCCATGGCTAGCTGGTTTTTAACACAGATGCTAAAGGCATTCAGTGAAAAAGAACAGTCTCTTCAACAAATATCACTGGGACCACTGGATTTCCACAAGCGAAAGAATGAACCTAGACCCACACCTCATTCCATTATACAAAAATTTATTCAAAATGGATCAAGGACCTAAATGTGAGAAATAAAAACATAAAACTCTTAAAAGTAAACATAGGGATATTGTTTCAGGATGTAACTTTTAATGATGGATTCTTAGACATGATCTCAAAAGCATGAGCAGCAAAAGACAAAATAGGTAAGTGAGACATCATCAAAATTAAAAAGCCTTGTTCACCAACAGACTTAGTGAGCAAAGCAAAGAGACAACCCATAGATTGGGAAAAGAGTATCTGATAAGGGTTGAATACCCAGAATACATGAAGAACTCTTACAACTTAACAACAAGAAGGTAAGTAATACAATCAAAAAGAGTAAAGAATTAGAATCTACAGGTCAAATTGAAGTATTCTGGGTACTTATACCTACTTTGCACCCCTTGGGGAGCTGGCTTCATCTGGTTGTCTGACGTCTGTGTTTCCTCACTGTGACGGGAAATCTGACCAGTCGTGTCAACAGCACAACATGAAGCAGTAGAAAAATCACAACCAGACTTCTGAATGAGGCCACCAGCTTGAACAAAACCTCCCCCATGAGGAGTTTCTGGGAAAGGAATACAAGATGGTGGAGACAGAACCACTTCTGTGTTGCCTTTCACTTCAGGGTAGCACGTCTGAGGCACCCTGAGGTGGGTGAAAGAGGACCACAAGTTCTTTGCCCTCACTGTCATTGGAGGGAGTGCCAGTTTCCCCTCCCCTCCTTTCCTTTCACCACTCAGAGCAATCACGTGCTCACTGTTCCAAAAGCCTGGCTCTAACCCACTAATTCTCTGGGCAGTGGTAGCAGCTCCTGCTCTGGGTTGGTGGATGATTACTGTAATTACTGTTAATGATAGCTTACCCCTCAGAATGCCTGATGCACAGTCTCATCAGGACCTTCCACCTGCAGTGTGAGTCACTGCTGCAGAGCTGGGTGTCTGCATGCATCAGCGTGTCTGAGCACATGTGTATGCACCCTTGCACATTTGTGGCCAGCTCTTGGTCAAGGAAGAGACAGTCTGTGTCAGCTGCCTTCTGCCTATCCTTTTTGAATCCTTCATCCTCTGAGTAACTTGTCTTGGTCCTGAGGTGTTACAGGTTGAGATGTGTCCCCCCACAATGTGTGGCAATCCTAACCCCTATAGTTGTGGGTATAATCTCATTTGGGAATAGAGTTGTATTTGTTATGTTAATGAGGTTGCATCAGTATAGAGCATGTCCTAAACTTAAACAATTCTTTTTTTCTTTTTTCTTTTAAGTATTTTATTGAGATTTTGGTGAAAGTTTACAGAGCAAGTTAGGTTTTCATTTAACAATTCTACACATATTTTTCGTGACACTGGTTACATTTTCCACATTGTGTCAGCATTCTAATTATTTTCATTCTAGTTGCTCATTTCTATTATTCTTGCTTTCCTGCTGCCAGTCCAACTTTCTCATCTTTCCTTAGGGTAAATGACTGGTCCCAGATAGATGATTTATGTTTTTTTATATAAAAAGAGCATAATACTGTTAGCACTTGGCTTGGCTTGGCAATACTGTTAGGTGATACTCTTTATTTTATAATCCAATCCGTTATTTAGTTAAAAGGCAGCTTCTGGAAACAGTTTCCGTTTAAAGGTCAAAGGGTATCTCAGAGCAATAGCCTTGAGATTTCCCCACATCTCTGCCAGTCCAGCAAGTCTGGACTTTTGATAAGATTTTAAGTTTTGTTATACAAATTTCTCCTGTCCTTTCCAGGACTACCTACTGTTGCACCAGTCAGAACAGTTGGTAGTGGAAGCTCATCACCGTCTAGTTCTTCCGGTCTCATTATAGGTGACGCCAATACTTGCATAGGCAGCTGTTCCCATAGCCTGATTTCTTCTTTGAGAATTTGGTTTCCTTTCTTTTTCGCTCCAGATGAGTAGAGATCAACAGTTGTTATCTTAGACAGCTGCCCTAAAGCTTTCAAGACCCCAGATACTACTTACCAAACTGGAATATAGAACATAAACTTTACAGACTGTGTTGTGCCAGTTGACCAAGCTGTCTCACAAGACTATGGCCCTAATCCTGCAAACCCTATAAACCAATCCTGTGAGGGATCTGATTACGTCTGGTAAGTGTCTATGAATGAGCTCTCTGTGTGATTTATTATATGGATGAACACACGAGGACTGACAATTAAGTTTGTGAACTCATCCTAGAAAAACTGCTACATCCCTCATTGCTGAACATCACTACGGTCACCTTGAAGTACTCCTCTTGGGAAACTAGGCACCAATACCAGTCCCTAGTCCACCCTTCAAAGCAATCATAGAACTCTCTTTCTGGAATAGCCATCAGAGCTGTCCTTGTATTACACTCGATGTCCTGAATGTCATCAAAAGTCTTCCTTTCAATATTTCCTTTATCTTCAGGTAAAGAAAAAAGTCACTGGGGGCCAGATCAGGTGGCTAGGGAGGGTGTGCCAATACAGTTACTTGTTTACTGGCTAAAAACTCTCTCACAGACAACTATAAAATTAAGTTCGTGAACTTGCCACTGTGCCACCATGTGCAATGGTCATTCCAGAAAGTGTTCCAAAATTGCTTTGAAGTGGCACTGGTGCACAGCTTCCCACAGGGAGTACTCTGAAGGTGAGTGCAGTCACATTCAGCAATGAGGTATGTAGCCCTTAGAGCAATTGGGTTCGTGGACTTGTCGGACCCCGTACGTGCAGCACTTACTTGTATGTAGATATGCCCACAGCTCCGCCTACCCACATAGTCTCACACACACGTACACATACACCTTCCTAGATACATATATGTGTACATACCTATGTAGCCACTCGCATTTTTTAGTTGTTACTGCTCTTGTTACCTAATTGTTCATGTTACAGCGTTTACTAATAACGTCCCTTGCTCTTGTGTATTTTTCAGTGTCACCCTTCACTTCGGTTAAGTGGTGCTCACTTCAGTGACATTTGGCATTGCCTTTCCGTCACTATAACCAACAAGTGTCTGTTGTCCAGAGAGTGATTCCCCCTTCCCCTTGCCAGCCCTGATAACCACCAAAAAAGTTGATTTCTATGTGTATGCCTGTTTTTACCTTTTTATAAAAGTAAGATCATATACCGTTTGTCATTTTGTGCTCGCCTTACCTCACTCAGCATAACGTCCTCCAGTCATCCGTGTTGTAAGATGTTTCACAGACTCATCACTGTTCTTTATAGCTGCATAATATTCCACTGTATGTGTTGCCCACATTTTGTTTACCCATTCAAATCTAATGAATTCTGAGTTATAAAAAGAGCAGAGTAGACACAGAAGCACAGCACAGGTGGGGGTGGGAGGTGCGGGAGAAGATGTGGATGCCACGTGAGGCTCACAAAGAAACAGAGGGCCGCTGGGGTTCTGGCAGAGCTGACAGAGAACGAGGCTTCTCCTAGAGCTGGTGCCCTGGATACACACTTCTAACATCCTGAGCTTCAAGAAAATAAACTTATGTTCTCTAAAGCCACCCACCTGTGGTATTTGTGTTGCAGTACAGTAGGTAGGAAACCCTGGTGGAATAGTGGTTAAGTGCCCCAGCTGCAACCAAAAGGCTGGCAGTTTGAACTCACCATGCACTTCTTAGAAACCTATGGGGCAGTTCTACTCTGTCCTACAGGGCCACGGTGAGTCAGAATCAACTCAGTGGCAATGGGCTTGCTTTTTTTCCTAACAGTACATAACTGAGAACCTGGGTTTTAGTGATAAGAACAGTTATCATTACTACCACAATTTAGTGAACTCTTATCAGAATGAGACCCTTATACACATATTTCCCTTATTCTTATCATAGCTGTTGAGGTAGATATTGCTATTCCCATTTTATACACAAGGAAAACTGAGGTTTAAATATTAAATACTTGCTCAGAGCTAGAGACATCAGGTTTCATCACTATTATTGTCCTCAGAAAATAAAGATCTTTCTGTCACTTTTAGTCGCAGTCCCATTCCTGTAATTAAAAAATATCCAAATCCATGAAATACTTGTAGTTCCAGATTCATTTCACAATAAAAGCTGTCGACACAGATTTGGCCTCCAGGTACCAGTTTACACTAGAAGGAACTAGGGCTCCGTGGACGCCTGAATGATGCCAGATTCGGGCAAAGGTATAAGATGAATTGAAGACTTCCTGAGCCTGGAAGCAAGGACAGCATCCAAGTCTCCAGAACATTTTCCATTAACACAAGGGGCCAACCTGTAAGGTTGCCCCTACCCAGGATGGGACAACATGAGCATCAAAAAGAGGAACGACAGCAATCAAATACATAATAATCCATAGGCTTATAATAATACTAAAACAGACAAAAATCAAAGCTATTGCCAAACTTCAGAAGTTACTGGGTATTGTGGGTTGAATGGTGACCCCTGCCCCCTGCCAAAAGATATGTTCACATCTGTGAATCTAGCAATGTGACCTTATTTGGAAAACAGGTCTTTGCAGATGTAGCTGAGAATGTCAAGATGAGATCATTTTGGATGATGTCCTTAAAAGAGACCCCCAGAGGAGACACGCGAGAAGAGACAGAGATTGCAGTGATGCAGCCACAAGCCAAGAAACACTAGCAGCCGACCGGAGCTTGAAGTGGAGGAATGGATTATCCTCTGGAGCCTTTGGAGGGAACACCATCCTGCCAACATACTTTGAGTTTAGATTTCTGGCCTCCAAAACTGTGAGAGTATAAGTTTTGGTTGTTTTAAGCCCCCAAGCTGGAGTGTTAGTTAGTTATGGCAGCCATAGGCAACTACTAGGACCACCAGGACAAGTTGCTGTGCAGTCAATCTCTTATGTGTCAGAGTAGAAGTGGGCCCCACAGATGATCTTCAGAAGTCAATTACCAGGCCTTTCTTCTTCAACCTCTTCATAAGCAGGTGAGCACACTAACCATCTGCATCACCCAGAGTCTCAATACACAAGGACACCTTCTCATTATTCTGAAAATGTGATCTATAACAGGAAAGACTCCAATGTGTGCCCTGCCTTTCGTATGAAGACTCTATTTCAGAATAAACATATAGTGGCTACGGGGAAATTCTTAATAGAAGAGCCCAGGTAATTCATGCTGAAAGACTGCTATTGTTAGAAAGTCACGGTTTGGCAGCCCTGCAGAAATGGCCCAGCAACCACCGTCATTAGCTGCTGCTAAAACAGTCCACAGAAAGATTAGACCCAAGAGGCAGCCCAAGCAGAGCTAAATCTGGGGGCCTTGTTTGCATTCTGATTTCAGCAACTTAACCGAAAAAAATCCATTTTCGAGTCCATGGACAAAGACTGAACATAGACTGCATATTGCCCGTCAGCAGTAGTCCTCAAATTAACTGCAACTCCTGGCGACCCCACGTGCGTCAGGGTGGGACTACAGGGTTTTCAGGACTTTCATCTGGGGAGCCTCTCGGTGCACTCGAAACATCAACCTCTCAGCAACTGAGTGCGTTCATCATTTGCATCATCTGGAGTCTCTTAGGCTGCATGTTCGATATCAGATATTATGGGGATTTTATTAATTTAGTCGGATGTGATAATGGCGCTGTGATTTTCTTTTTTTAAGCCTTTATCTTTTAGTGACACACAATTAAGTACTTAGTAGTAAAGTGATACACTGCCTGAGACTTGCTTTAAAAAACTCAAAGGAAAGTAATGTTAGGGAAGAGGAGAGAAGGCATTAAAAGCAGCCTATTCATAAGTGTTGAAACTAGGGGATGATTTACTTAAGCAGAAGTTTCCTATACAGTCCCATTTCTTTGTGTACTTAAAAACGTCCAGGAAAAAAGTTAAGCTTTTTAGAATAAAGGTCCGGCGCCCACCCCCAACACGGTTCTCCTTCCGGTGGGACGGCTACGTGCGACAGGGGGCGCTCGTCAGCGTCGCCTCCGTTTCCCCGTGAGCCTTCGCCCCACCGGAGAGGGTCTTCCGGGTGGGGGACGGGAAGGCTCCAGGGCGGCGTCCTTCGCCCGTGCTGATGGGACCTAGTGGCGGTGTTTGCCGGCCCGGCGCTGTCCTGAGCTGACTCACTTTTGGGGGGAGGTTAGTGATTTATGTTCCGCACCCTCTCCTTCGTTCAGGAGCCCTGGTGGTGCAGTGGTTAAGCGCTCTGCTGCCAACCAGAAGGCCAGGGCTTGAACCCACTTACAGTGCCTTGAGAGAAAAGCTCGGGCGATGTGCTCTGCAGGGGCGATGTGCTCTGCAGAGACGCTGTGGGGCAGTTGTAGTCTGTCCTTCAGTGTCGCCATGGGTCACAGTGAACTCGACAGCACCCAGCAACAATGACTCCCTTTCTCCAGCACTCCCACTCCTAGGTTCTGAATGTATGCACTGCCTTCACTGCCTGCTACTTATCATCGACCCTCCGCTGCCGGTGAAGTGGGTTCCTGACCTTCAGCAGCTCACCTCCCCTACCGGACTGTCTGCTGCCACTCAGTGTCCTTCCCCACGGCCCTCTCAGATCAAGTCCCTTTAAGACAGCTCCAGGCTCATGCCTTTTTCTTGTAGACTTTGTCCAAGCCAATTGCCCTCCGTGGCAGGCCAGAGGGGATCACTCAACATGAGGGCTCCTTGTTTGTTTCTCATGAAAGACTGAGGTAAGGGGTAGGGATGATGACAGACCCTAGAATCTCTTGGAGTCAGGTGCTATTTCTTGGCTAAAGTCTATTGAAAAAGGAGCCTGTTCCATTCTCTCCTGTTTATCCTTCATCTATGCCTTGTGTGCAACCAGCCCCCTCAGACCAAATCCACCACAGTGGCCTCTTCCAGAAGGTCCTGAGCATGTCAAATACTTCATTAGTCAGGGACTTTTGAGCTAGTAGCAAAAGCTCTGACTATGAGTGCCTTCATTAATGGGAGTTTATTATCTCATATAATAGAAAATATAGAGGCAGAAGGTTCCATGTAGATCCAGTGGCTTGACAATATCAGGGCTGTAGGTCACCTTCTCTGCTTTCTCTCGGTTTTCTCCATATGACCACAAGGTGGCTGCCACAGTTCCAGGCATCACATCATCATACACACCATACATAAAGATGAAAAGAAAGAATAAATTCTCTTCATGAACCTCTTTTTATCAGAATGGAAAATCTTTCCCCAGACTTGCCATCTGATTTTCATCTCATTGACCAGGATGGGGCGCATGCTCTCACACACCCCACTACCCTACCCTACCCCCATCACTACCATGACAGGCTCAGATTGGTCATGACTCATCCTGTGGAGCTGCTTCCATCTCCCCCTGGTCAGTTACTCCCAGAACAAAACTGGGGCTTCATTAGCAAGGAAAAAGTAGGAAATGGCTGTTAGCAGGTTACCAATGCGTCCACCACAGGAACATAGCCCATTCCTACTTCATGACTGCCCAGGGCAAATCACAGGACAGTGTCCATCGATCCTTCTCCCTTGAAACAGGATAGTCACACAGATGAGTGATTTGGAATGTAAGCACTGAGTTCTCTACTTAGAAGAGTTCTCCTGCCTGATGCCCTTCTGACATTCCTGGACATGCAGATTTAGAGCAGGAAATAACAGCTGCCCAGGAGCAGGCTGTGCCCTCCCCATCTCAGCTGGGAAACTCCAGTACCCTGACCCCCAAAGTCTCCCCATATGCAAGTCTGTGTTTGCTCCATGGGGAGGGAGGGTGCTACTAAGGACTGTACAGCTGTGAAGCCGTGATGTGAACCCAGTCTGCATTCCGCGTATGAACAGGAGAGAGCAGGAAGCAGGGACTAGGAAGTCATGTGAAAATCAGCCTGAAGCACGTGCGCGGGTGTTGCATTCTCATTCACACAGCAGATGCAGCTGCTACTACGGCTGTGTGGAGGGATGTGTAAACATCACACTGGATGGAAGTGAGGAAGAACAGATGGAAGGGAGAGGAAATGAGAGAAAGGAGGGCAGAGAAAAGGACAGTGACTCCAGGTTTAGAAATGTACTTGAAGTTTTACTTCTATTTCTGCTTTCTACTGCTTTCTGTTTGCCGGTTAACACTTAAGCAGTTTCTAGTGTGGCTTGTTTTAATTAGTTAGAATATCCCTGCTCTGGGTTTGGAGGTTAATTTAATTTTCCCCACTGTAATAGGTTAATCAGATTCTGTCCCTCTGGGGAGTTTGAGTGTGAAATACGGAGAGAAGGTTGGCAGATAGCAGCAGAAGCCAAGTGAGAGACAGGCAGCCAGCAGAGCCCAGGGAGCAGCAGGGGCCAAGCAAGCAAGGCTGCAAAGCAGGGCATGAGCATGGCCCAAAGGGTCGTGGGAAAAGAGGTCATTCTGTGGAAAAGAAGGAAGGGTTGGTATCAGAGACCGAAGAGGTGGTCACATTCATTGTGAGAAATTAGAGTCAATTAATGCCTGCTGCTGAGGGGGGACAGGACCTTTTTGTGTGAATGAAAAAGCAAAAGCCAAACCTATCGCCTTAGAATAGAGTCCTAATCACAGTGACCCTGTAGAACAGAGTAGAACTGCCACACAGAGCTTCCAAGGAGCAGCTGGTGGTAGATTTGGACTGACCACCTTTGGGCTAGCAGCCGTAGCTCCTAAACCACTACACCACCGGGGTTTCTTCCTGTGTGAAGGCAGCTCCATATTTAGGACCTGAAGAGTCTCCACACTTCCTCCTGAAGCCACATGGCCGTATGTGGGATTCCTCACCTATTTCCTCATTCATAGTTTAACAAACCCTCCTTGCTTCAAGGGACCAGAGGAGCAGCTGTTTCTAGCACTAAATGCTCCTTACAACGCTCACGGGCTGCCACTACTTGGGCTTTAACCCTCTTAGATTTACTGCTTCTAAACCATGATCCCAAGTAATGGGCCTAATAACATGGTTAGTGCCTCTGTTCTACCTCCTAGTTTGCTGTGTAGTTAGAGTCTGGGATCTTAAAAGCTTGCAAACAGCCATCCAGGGTGCAACAATTACTTGGGTGGGTGGGGCAGCTCCTACATGCTGGACAGTGGTGAATCGGTTACTTGGCTTTTAAAATTGGAGAATAATAAAGAATGTGAAGCCAAAGATGCCAGGAAGAGTGCTGTAACTGAGGTCCCCAAATGAGCCACCTGGATGTGTGAGTGTGCGCATTCCAAGGCTTTAGCTGTGTGCCAGGGAGAGGAAAGCTGACCTTGGATGCCAGCTTTTGCTAGAATGAGGCACTGAACTGAAGCATCTGCTGGTTGCATTTTGGGTAATTGAGAATGATCTTCTGCAGCTAATGGGCTGGCTGATTCAAAGCCAAAATCACAACTGGCTACTGAGTTCCAGTAAATTTCTCTTAAATGAACTTTTTCAGGAAGTAGCATCATTCAAAAGTCCAGCGAATTCACTTGTCCTGTCCGAATCCTTCAAAGGGGCATGTAGGGAAATATGTCCTCAGCATACTTTCAAAAGGAACCTAGGGTGATTTTTCTCACTCAGTGCTGTAGGGGGATGTCACCTGCAGAGAATATTACTTTAGTAGATGCTCACATTGATGATCAGCATGTCACACTCTGGACTCGTCCCTGTGATGGGGGGGCTGCTCAAAGATGGTGGCGGAACACTGCAATAGTGTGTGAAGCACTTATTCCTTTTTTCCCTACATAGTTCAGCTCAGTACAAGGGAGAATGACTGTACCCAACTTGAACTTAATCATAAAGAAACTTGGAGCCAGACTGGAAAGTTCCTGGCAAGACAAGAGACTAAGCCAGTGAACTTTCAATTCACAAGCCAAGGGTCTTAAAATAAATTAGCCTACTGATTTGGAAAGAAGGCAGAGAGGGAGAGAGAGAGAAGTGGAGGGGAAGAGAGGGAGGAATGAAAGGAGGAACAAAAGAAAGACGAAGGAAAAAAGGAGGAGGCACATGCAGCTAGGTGGTCAGGAGAAAGGAATGGAAGAAATACAGAGACAAGAAGCTGACAGGCAAAAAGGGAAAAAAAATGTCAGATGACTGGTGGAAAAGAAGGGACTTGGAGAGAGACAAGAAACTGAGATAAACAAGAAGAAAGGAAAATACAAATGTCCCCAAAGGAGTCTACTGGAGATGGGTCCACAGCTGAGCAGTGCTGCACAGCCCATCAAGAAGAGTGGAGAAAGGGAGAAAGACCCTGGTGGTGTAACAGTTAAGCGTTACAGCTGCTAACCAAAAGGTCAGTGGTTCAAATTCACCAAGTACTCCTTGGAAACTCCATGGGGCAGCTCTCCTCTGTCTTTTGGATTGCTGTGAGTTGGAAGTGACTCGATGGCAATGTGTTTTATTGTGAAGATAGGATAGGGCAAATGGTAAAACTCATTGTAAACTTTAAAGCATTGTACAAATGCAGTTTAGTATTTTACTTTGGGATCTTGAAGAAGCACTGGAGTTCTATGGAGCCTTAATCCACAATCACAAACTTCTCAGTCTCTCTTTCATCAGTCATATGAGAATAAGCCATGAGAACATGCCAGCCTCCCTGGGTTATCATGCAGGTTAAATGAGAATGAATGAAAAGGAGGTAGAAATGGTGATGTCCTCTCCAGATGTAAGGTTGCTGTTTTCTCCTAGGGAAAAGGGATTTCTGTTTTATTTCCCCTCCCCAGCACTATAAGTTGCTCCATCACGTGACCCCAGGGCAGGAAGGAAAACTGGATCTATCCAGGAGTCTACAGCTATTTGCAAATGCTGTGAGCTGGAACCAACTCTACAACAACCAACAACGTTTTTAAATTTCTCTAAAACCAAAAAAAACCCAAACCTACTGCCATCAAGTCGATTCTGACTCATAGCAACTCTTTAGGACAGAGTAAAACTTCTCCATAAAGTTTCCAAGGAGTGCCTAGAGGATTTGAACTGCTGACCTGTTGATTAGCAGATGTAGCTTTTAACCATTGTGCCATCAGGATTTCCAAAGTCCATCTGGACTGTCAAAAACTTTGTAATATTTGGTTTCTTGGCTCAGAGGTTTAGGGTTATGGCTTCATAGGAAATTCCAATTAATTGGCCTAATAATGTGCTTTGTGATTCTGTTCTGCTTCCTAATTTGTTGTGTAGTGCACAACAATTGGTCTGTATTCACCTGGAGCAACAGAGAAAGGAGACTCAAGAATAGGAGGAGGATAAGGAATATGTGGCTAACTGTCTCTATGAATGACTGCCTCCTTTATCTTGAGACCAAAAGAACTGAATGGTGCTCAGCTACCATTACTAAAAATTTTCATCAAAGATTCTATAGAGGAATCCCAATCAAAAGGGGGAAAATGCGGAACAGAATTTAAAATTCTCATGGGCTCCAGACTTTCTGGAGCCATGAAGCCTGGATGAACCCCTAAAACTATTGCTATGAGATCATCCTGAAAATTAAATAAAAAATATTCCCTGAAGCGTTCTTAAAACCAAACAATACTTTGGCTTAATAGTAAGAAGCTTCTGCCTTGAACATTGTGCTTTTCCATTAGCTATCTGTATGGGAAGGAACAACTCAGAAAAGGAAAGTGACAGTGGCTGTAAAACTTGAAGAATGAAATCAGTGTGTCACTGAATTGGAAGTGCAGAGACTGTTGAATTGGTATGATGTTCTGCTGTGTATACTCTCCACATTATCAGTAATAACAACAAAAATTTCATCTGGTCCTTGTGAATGGGCTGGACTGAATTCCATGCTTCTTTTCCGCGGTGGCTTTCCAGCACCTCTGCTCTGTGACCACACTGCAGGCTTTGCCATTGCACGTGGATGTGCAACCACACGCAGAAGAGTCAGATTACATGAGAACAAACTCTGAGAGAAAATAGATCACTAATAAAATATTTCTGGACACGTGACTCTGGAAGCTTAGAGATAAAATAATATTTATGAAATATTCTAAGCCTTGGCTGGAAGTGAAGCATGAGAATCATAAATATACCCTCCAACTCATTAGCCAGCCACAGTTTCCATGTCATATTAAATAGGTCTCTTGCTCTGGGCTCTATTTGTCACGTTATCCTGTGATTATCTTGAAACCAATACTGAGTGTCTTTAGGGAGAGTGATGATTAAAGATGACCTTTATAATGAGGTAATACAGAAGTCCATCCATACTGCCAGTACTAGATACATGAAAACTCGGCACACATGGCTATGGCACAGGATAAAAACTGTATTTGCAAAGTGGGGCTGGTGTAGTAGGGGTGCAGAGTTACCCTTTCCCCCACATAAGCTGAGAAAATAGCCTTTTCCTTTTTCTCCATCTGAGTTGGTCATCCTCGCAGGCTCTGTGCCAGGAAGAAAGGGGTGTAGGACTAATCTGCTGGATTCAGGAAGCTCAGTCTGATGTTATCATTTAAGGCACATTCCCAATTTCTTAAGATAGAATGTTGAATTTCTTGGGTATGTTTTTCCTCTTTCTGCTCTTCTAGAAGACAGTGAACAAGGGGAAGGCTAATGCCTGCCCACAGAGCTGGGAGTCTTACCTCCTCTGGAGCCCTCTGAAGACTTTCTGGTCTTGACTGCAGGGTGACTGAGGAGCTAACACCAGGTTCGGCTGTGGTGGTAAGGTATGACAGGCCTGCAGGGGTTGTTGGAAGGAGGGTGTGCTAACCACTCTACAGGACTTCTTGTTCCTCCCTGTTATGCTTGATATTATGCATCAACTTGGCTGGGCTGTGGTCCCCGATTGGTTGGCCAAACACTAGTCTCATTGCTGTCATAGTGTAGTTATGTTTCATTAAATCAGTTGGCCTTTGGTAGAACTGATTACTTTCCATAACGTAACGTAATTACTTTCCGTATTGAAGTCTAAGGTGATGTGATGCAATCATCTTTGATAGTAAATCTAACATAATCACCTTCCACAATGTAATGTGATCAACTAATCAGTGCAAAAGTGAGTCTTTGTAGGGTATGTTCTACTGCCAGACTATAAACACATGTTTTAGCAGAACTCTCACATGCACGTAGGAGGAATGGCACGTGAGATTGCCTACAAGTTGAAGAACCAAGGAACATACAGCTACCAACAAAGAAACTACACAGTTGTGACCCTTATTTGTACTTTTAGCCTTCAAAACTGTGAGAAAATTAATTTCTGCTCTTCACAACTTTGCACCTGTTGTACGTATGTTACAGCAGCTCTAAGTCACTAAGATACTGTCCCTGTCTCTCACCAACACAAGGGCACACCTGGGTCCCTCATTCCCCGCATACTGAGGGACCCTCACTCTCAACGAAGCTGCTGGTCACCACTTCACACCCTGTTACAAGGAGTCGCTTACACAGATACTTTCCCAGAAAAGCTGTTTTTCATAAAGGCAAAGGGAAGATTAACTTTATGATGTCTTCCGTGGTGTATTTATCAAACAGGACCGAAAACTGTAAAAAAAAAAAACACTGCTGTCTGGTTGGTTATGACTTGTAAAAAACCTGTAAGACCTAGTAGAACTGCCTCATAGGGTTTTAAAGGCTGCAAATCTTTACAGAAGCTGGCTGCCACGTCTTTCTCCCACAGAGTGGCTAGTGGGTTGACCTGCTGATGTTTTGGTTCGCATCCAATACTTCAGTCACTGCACTACCGTGTAGGACAGTGCCAAGCAACAGATGAGCAAGAGGTGCGGGGGGCACCCCACCCCAGCTCACAGTTTTAGCCCCGTTTTCTCACAGAGAGAAGAGTAATCAACTTACCACCAAAATGACATTAAAAAGCGAAACTGTCCGCTCTCCTAAGTGCCCACTAGCCGGCACCGCAGCAGGCTCCCTGCCTCCTCTCTGCTCACAGAGTGCACAGCATCTCTGACACACCCACGTCGCAGTCCCGGCAACTTGCCCCTCAGTGTCTCTTCAAGCGGTTACTGTCATCTACTCTGGTCATTTTTTTTTTCATTGTGGTAAAGATATACATGACAAGACAGTTGCCAGTTCAACAGTTTTTCACATGTACAATTCTGTGAGCTTGTTTATATTTACCACATTGTACAACCATCACAACTATCCATTTCCAAATTATTCCATCATCATTAATGGAAACTTAGGGCCTCCTGAGCAAAGATTCCTCACTCCTTAGCCTCTGGTAGCTACTCATCATCTTTGGTCCCCACACAGTCCCCTTTTTGTATATGTGCACTCCTACAACATTTGTCCCTCTGTGTCTGATGTACTTTGCTCAGAATGTTTGGAAGGTTCCTGCAGGTGTTATCAGGGCCTGATTCCTCGTCGTGGCTAAGTCACATCCCACTGAGTGTATACACCACGTTTTATTTACCACTCATCTGCTGATAGCATTAGTTTTCTTCCACATTCTGGCAACTGTGAGCAGTGCTGCAGAGGAACATCAGTGTACCTCTCTGCATCACAGCTTTAAAGTCTCCTGGGTTATATACCTAAGAGTGGGTTAAAGAAAAACAAACCAAATCCACTGTCATCACATTGATTCTAACTTATAGCGATCCCACAGGACAGAGTAGAACTGCTCCATTTGGTTTCCAAGGAGCACCTGGTAGATTTGAATGGCTGACTAAAGCTCTTAACCACTGAGCCACCAGGGTTTCAAAGAGTGGATAGGTAGGTTCTCTGGTAGTTCTATGCCTAGTTTTTTGAAGAACTGTTATTTAGCACAGCAGCCAAACCATTTTAAATTCCCACTGGGATGGCTAAGGGTCCCAATTTCTCTAGATTTCTCCTTACCAACATTTGTTAGTTTCTGGGTTTTTGACCACTGTCATTCTAGTGGAGGTGAGGTGGTATCTCATTATGGTTTTGATTTCTATTTTTCCAAAGACTAGTAATGTTGATCATATCTCCATGTACTTATTGGCCAATTTGTATTGATTGATCCTTTTTTAGAACGTGAGGAGGTATTGAAATTATGATTGCCTTTGAGCACAGTGTCTACCCAGGATCAGAGAGAAGGTGCCCAGTTCCTCTAGCTTCACTATTCCTGAGTTCAGGAGATAGAGCTCAAGGCAAAGACCAAGTCTCCTACTGTCACTCCTGCTCTTCTAGTCATCTGCATAGCAAAACTATGTCAAAATTCAGTCCCTTAAAACAGCCATTTTGTTTGCTCACCATCCAGGGAAGCCGTAGCAGACAGTATGCTCTGATCCACAAGGTATCAGCCAGAATGGATGGGCTGGACTCTAGAAGAGTTAACGCCCAAGGTGACTCACATGTTTACACCTCTGCACTCCCTGGCCTCCGCTCTCTCCCTACGGCGTCCCATCCTCCAGGGCCTCTCCCTCCGCTGTGCGCTTCTCCTAGATGGTGGTTTCAGGGTAGCCAGGCTTCCTACAGGGTGGCTGGCGTCCCACAGAGCAAGCATCTCCAGGGTGTGCCTACCAGTAGTCCTGGCCAGAACCACAAAACATTTTATGGCCTAGATCCCGAAGTCCTAGAATGTCACTTCTGCCACCTTCCCTGGTCCAGCAAGTCCGTAAGATCGGCACAATTCAAAGGCAGAGAGAAGAGGCTCCACACTCCAAAGGGAAGACGGTTTCTTGTACTGGAGGGCAGGAATGGGTGGTAGCCATCTTAGAGGCAGGCTACATGCCTGCTGCCAAGTGCCACTGGATTGGCCACCTCAAGCAAGAGCCCTGAGACCATGGGCTACTCTTCGCTTTACATTCAAAACTTTTAAACTGTTTTAAATTTTTTAAAACAGATGTGTCTCCAACCTGAAAGAGCTAGACAAAGCAGAAACAATTTGAGTACCAAAATAAATAATGTAGCTTTGAATTACAATCTAAAACATAAAATAAATATCAAAATATTCATGAGTCCATGCTGTTATAAATAAATGATTGGATAAATAAGTGAAGGAGAAAAGACAAATCTCTCCTCCAAAATAATGCTGAATAATGTATACGTAGCTTCTATGCTTAGAGTCTGTGCTTGGAAACTGTGGTGGCATAGTGGTTAAGTGCTACATCAGCTAACCAAAAGGTCAGCAGTTCAAATCCACGAGGCACTCCTTGGAAACCGTCTGTCCTATAGGTGTTGGGGAGACAGTGGCCCGAAACCGAAGGAAAGGCACACCAGTCCAAGAGTCCAGTAAACTTTATTCAAAGAAAAGGAGAGTGGGCTCTGAGCTGTCCACCTCTCCCCAGTAGGGCAAGTTTATTATAGTTTTAAAGTTATTGATGAGGTAGTGTGGGGTGAGGGATTTATAGTTTGGTAAGGAAAGAAAGAGAAGACAGGTAGCGAGAAACTCTGGTTAGAGGGTTTATGGTCTGATCAGGAAGAAGTGTTGATTAGAAGGGGGAGGGGTAAGGTTTGTTTGTGGTCAAGGTTTTGATAATGGAAGGGCTTTGATTAGGAGGGTGGGAGTAGCAGGCATAACGTTATTTATGGTTTTATGGTTATACAAGGTGGGGCATACCAGGTTGTTTTCAGCTAATGGAGAGGTCTGATCATTGGATGAGATGACCTCCCTGAATTTTAGGGACTGAGTCCCCTAAATAGGGTCCCTATGAGTCAGAATCAACTCAGTGGCAGTGAGATTGTTTGGTTTTGTACACTGTATGCTTAGTGACTTGCTGCCAGAGTCAAATATGAAAAGGAGAGGAAATGCCACTTTTCAGTGGAGAAAACTGACATACACTGTCTCAACCAGGTGACCAACTTGAACATCTTCAGTGATAGTTAGGCTGATACTGTGGACCCTTGGTATGCTGTAGTGAGCATCACATTTCAGTTCTGTGGTCTTCCTGCCCAAAACCATTCACCCTAGTCTAACCATGTGAACAGTACTGGACAAATCTCAACTGAGTGACATTGCACAAAATACCTCACTAGTACTCCTCAGAATTGTCAGGTCATCAAAAACACGGAAAATCTGAGAAACTGTCACAACCAAGAGAAACCTAAAGTGGCAAATGACCTATAACTGCACTTCACCTGGGGGGTATCATGGAATAGAAAAAGATTATTATGGAAAAACTAATGAAATAGGAATAATGAAGTATGGAGTTTGGTTTGCAGTACATTGAAACCATGGCGGCATAGTGGTTAAGTGCTACAGCTACTAACCAAAAAGTCAGCATTCAAATCCACCAGGAGTTCCTTGGAAACTCTACAAGGTAGTTCTACTCTGTCTTATAGGCTTGCTATAAGTTGGAATCAACTCAGTGGCTGTGGTTAATATACTCAGGTTGATTCCTTAGTTGTGACACATCAGGGAAAATGGGTATGGAGTACACAAGATTCTCTGTGAATCTAAAACTATTCTAAAATTAAATGTTTATCCAAAAGAAAGTGGGGGGGGACAGAGGGCAAGAGGGGAAGAGGGGGAGGTGGAAGGAGAGTGACGGAAGAGAGGACAGAGGGAGAAAGGAAAAAAGGAAGAAGGAGGGAGAGAGGGAGAAAGATTTACTTGATTGCTTGAGACTGGAAGACTCCCTGCGACTATTGCCCTGAGATACTCATCAAACTTTGAACCAAAGGTAATCCTTGAGATCACCTTATAGATACATAAGAAATTGGCTCAAAAAATAACCATTATCACCTGTGTTCAGTACTGTGCTGCTTTAAAAAAATCACCTATCTGGTGAGTGGCATCTGGGGTCTTAAAAGCTATCAAGCTGCTGTCTGAGGTACACCAAATAGTCCCAACTCAGCAAGAACGGATGATCACCAAGCACCAAAATGACATGGGAGAAAGAAAACCCAGAAGACAGAGAGAGCCATGTGAGTGGGTGACTACATCGACACGTGACCAGAAGAACCAGATGGTACCTGGCCACCACCAGGGATAGCCGTGACGGGGCTCACAAAGTTGAGTCTCACTGGCAACACGAGAATAGAAAGAGGTGCACCCTGAAAACTCCACTAAAAGACCGCAATTGATGGCCCAGGGGCCTCGGTATTCCTCTGGGTGCGTGGACCCTGATCCTGATGCTGCCCCTATCCATAAATCATTATTGAGGTCAACTCTTCAGACAGGAATGGACTGGACTCAGTGACACAGAGTGACCATATCATTTGTGCATTTTATGGTTTTATGCATCTATAGGATGTCATCCTACTGGCCTCTTACTAAAGGGGAAGGAGAGGGTAGAGAAGAGGGGACAGGAGATTGTTAAGAGGATGTGACATGTATAAAACGTATAGAAGAGGTGTGCTGTCACCAGGCAAGGACAGCAGTAGGAGCTTCACATAGGCGGGCATGCAAAATTAAACTGAGTTGTACGCTTTCACTCAATCACAATAAAGAAAAAAGAAAGAGACTTAGATAAATGGAAAAACCTATGCCGCTCATGGCTAGGAAGACTTAACATTGTGAAAATGTCTGTTTTACCCAAAGGAATCTACTTATATAATGCAATCCCAATACAAGTTCCAGCATCATTTTTTTTTAATGAGATGGAGAAACAAATCACCAATTTTGTTTGGAAAAGGAAGAAGCCCCGGATAAGTAAAGTACTACTGAAGAAGAAGAACACACTGGGAGGCCTGTCATTACCCAACCTTAGAACATACTACACTGACACAGTGGTCAAAACAGCCTGATACTGGTACAAGAACAGATAGACGGATCAATGGAACAGAATTGAGACCCCAGAGATGACACCATCTGCCTATGAACAGTTGATATTCTACAGAGGCCCTAAGAAATTAAACTGGGGTAAAAGCAGTATCTTCAACAAATGGTGCTGGCAAAATTGGATATCCATCTGCAATAAACTGAATCAAGATCCATATCTTACACCTTATACAAAAACCAACTCCAAGTGGATAAAAGACCTAAATATCAAACCTAAAACGATAAAGCTCGTCCAAGAAAAGGTAGGAACAACAATTGAAGTTTTAATACACAACACAGACAGACTTGAAAATCTGTCAAACAAACCACAATCAACAGAAGAGAAAATACATAAATGGAAACTATTAAGAATCAAACACTTCTGCTCATCCAAAGACTTTATTCATAGAATTAAAAGGCCACCTACAGAATGGGAAAAAAATATTTGGCAACTGTATGTCAGACCAACACCTGATCTCCATAATCTATAAGATACTACAAAATATCAATAACAAGAAGATAAATAATCCAGTTAACTGATGGGCAAAGCAGATGGATAGACATTTCTCTAAAGAGGAGATCCAGGCAGCCAAAAAACACATGCGGACATGTTCACAATCTTTAGTTATTAAAGAAATTCAAATCAAGACTATAGTGAGATTCCATCTCACCCCAACAAGGTTGGCCATGATCCAAAAAACACAAAACAACAAATGTGGGAGAGGCTGTGGAGAAAGTGGAACTCTCCTACACTGTTGGTGGGGTTGCAAAATGGTCCAGCCTCTTTGGAAAGCAATCTGATGCTTCCTTAAGAAAATGGATATAGATATACCATTTGATCCAGTAATTCCACTACTTGGAATATATCTGACAGAATCAAGGCCTTTCACACCAACAGACATATGCACAAGAATGCTTATTGCAGCACAGTCCATGATAGCAAAAAGATGGAATCAACCCAGATGCCCAACACCAAAGGAATGGATAGGTAAACTATGGTATATATACTCAATGGAGCACTATGCAATGATAAAGAATAATGATGATTCCAGGAAACATCTCATAACCTGGTTTGAACTGGAAGACATTATTTTGAGTGAAAGTAGTCAGCAACAAAAGGACAAATGTTGCATGAGACCCCTACGATAAGATCTCAAAAACAGACTTATGTATAGAAGAAAAGACTCTTTGATGGCTTCAAGGGAGGGAGGAGAGGGGGGGCAGGTTTAGATTAGCAGGTTGGTAGCAATTTGGTTGGGTGAAATCAGTGATAGCACACATTAGAAACAAGAACAATATTGAGTCGACTTCAGCATAACTTGAATACTCCTTACATCTTAACCCAATATTGCAAGGACAGAGTAGCTGGGGCAGGGGGCAGGAGACCATGCTTTTAAGCAAAATCGAGGCCAACTGGCACAACTAGCGTTTTGCTAAGAGGGCTCACTGCACCCCACATTGGTGAGTGGCATCTGGGGTCTTAAAAGCTGCCAAGCTGCCATCCGAAGGCACAGCAAATGGTCCCAACTCAGCAGGAATGGATACTCACCGAGGACCAAAATGACATGGGGTAAAGACAACCAAGTAGAGAGACCCACATGAGTGGGTACCTACATAGCCTTGAGACCAGAAGAACCGGATGGTGCCCTGCCACCACCAGTGATACCCGTGGTGGAGCTCACTAAGTTGAGTCTCACTGGCAACACAAGAATAAAAAGGGGTGCACCCTGAGATCTCCACTGAAAGACTGCAATTGATGGTCCATCGGCTTTGGGGTTCCCCTGGGAGCATGGCCCCAGGCCCTGATGCTGCCCTTGCCCATAAATCATAACGAAGTTCCACTCTTGGGGCACAAATGGATTGGACTTGGCAATGCAGAGTGACCACACATTGGATGCACTTTATTGTTCTATGTATCTGTAGGATATCATCCTGATGACTTCTGGCTGGAGGAAGGGGAGTGGGTGGAGAGGAGGGGAAAGGAGACTATTGGGAGGATGAGACATGTATGGAACAGAGACGAATAGTGTGCTGTCACCAGGCAGGGAGAGCAGTGGAAGCTGCATATAGGTGGGCATGTAAATTTATATGGGAATGTACATTTTCACTCAGTCATAATAAAAAAAAAAGAGAAAAAAGAAAGAAAGAAAGAAAAATCACTCATCTGAGACTAAATGATCAGCAATTAATTACCTTAAACGAAGATGAGAATGTAAGTTGGTGGAGAGACTAGATGAATGGAAACAGAACAACCACAATGCAGATAATGAGAATGTTCACACCTTGTGAAGAGTGTAACCCATGTCACTGACCTTCACTGAAAACACAATCAAATATTATTTTAAAAAATAATTTAGTTAAAAAAGCCAGATGAATCTAAAGTAAAATAATATTAGGTCACTTACATAAGACTAAGGAGTAGAAAGCTTATTGTAAGAAAAGTCTAAGATTAACAATAACAACAAAAAAAGGGAGAATGAAGCCCTTGGGTGTCAGAATTAGGTGCTCAGCTCCTAAGCTTAACAACACCTGGCTATTATTACTTACAACAGCAATTACCATGACACAAATGGAATCAAAAGCAGATAATGACTTTAAAATTCTGATCACCTCAGTTTTGGGATTTGGGACTTTGAAATTATCAGTGACTGCATCGATGGCACTTGGCTGGCTGGCTGATGCATGGAGTAATTAATTAGAAAAGATTAACTGCATATGACTCCACTGAAATTTTGCATTTCGAGTTTTGCTTCCATGCAATCCCAGTTGAGCTCATCTCTGAGCTGTAAGTGGTGTTTGCAATGACAGCAAAGGAACTGGGCTGAGAAAGCCCTTCTCCACTGTGATGACTAGGTTCCTGGAAGCACAATAAACCAATGCCTAGTTGTCTGGTGCATTCTTGCTTCCTGATGGAATTTCACCCACAGCCTGGGCTACGAGGTGTGACAGTTAAGTTCAGGAACTCATCCTAGAAAAAAATGCTGCATACTTCACTGCTGAATATCACTACAGTCACCTCTGAAATAATCCCTGTGGGAAGCTATGCCCCAATGCCAGTGCCTCGTCTACCTGTCAAAGCAATTTTGGTACTTTTTCTGGAATGACCATCAGAGCTATCGACACCTTACCCTTGATGTCCTGAACGTCATCAAAACATCTTCCTTTTGATATTGCCTTTATCTTTGAGTAAAGAAAAAAGTCATTGGGGGCCAGATAAGTGTTCCAATATAGTTATTTGCTTACTGGCTAAAAACTCCCTTACAGACAACTACACAATTAAAGTTTGCAAACTTGCCACCATGCACAATGGCCATTCCAGACAGAGTTTCAGAATTGCTTTGAAGGGTGGACTAGGGCCTGGTGTCTGTGCACAGCTTCCCAAGGGGAGTACTTCAAAGGTGACCGTAGTGATACTCAGCAATGAGGTACGTAGCACTTGGAACAATTAAGTTCGTCTACAAATGTCGGACCTTGTGTGGGAGCAGGTGTTAGACCTTTAACTTGTAAAGTGCTGGTAAAGATAGTGGTGACCATGTTGGTGACAGCCACCGGCTTTTCCCACAGCTGTTTCTCAGTGGAGACGGTAACCGGAAGCTCATTTGGCCATGGACACAGGGTTGTCTGCTTCCCATTATGCTGAACTGTGAGTGACAGCTCAGTGGGAGACCCAGGGCGGCACAATGAAGCCCCTGCTCTTCACAGCCACACAGTAAAGAAATATCACCCTTTTCCCAGGCCTTCTGGGGGCGGTCAGTGAGGCAAGGACGCTGGGAGAGTGCCCATTATTTCCTGCCCCCCACTGTTTGTTTTCCCATCCCCCTCTGTTTCAATAAGCAGGTGGTCATGCACTAACAGTGGTAACATCGTGGTTTTGGTAGTGTATTTGATGGTCTTCCTAAGAAAGGCTTCATGATGCTGAGGGTTCCTTTCATCACAGGCTAGCAGCACAGGAGAGGGCGGGGCAGGGAGGCAGGAGAAGGTAATGCCTGCCTCCAGCTGGGGCACAGACGTTACTCCTAGGACACTGCAAAATCACTACAAGAGCAGCATTTAAGGACACTGTGTGTGGGGAGTTTCACAGTCATGTCTACAACTGAGGTGAAGCTTCCTGGCTCGGTCATTGCTTCCAAATTTTAATGACGTGGTAAACAATTGGAATCAAAAGCTAATTTCTCCAAGTTAATTTCCCTGAAAGTATCTTCCCCACAATCAGTACAATCAGCTATTTTTTTAATTGTAGAAAACACACATATATAGAGACCCGAAATCTCACCACCATTGAGTCGATTCTAACTCATAGCAACACTATTGGATAGAGTAGAATTGCTCCATAGAGTTTCCAAGAAACACCTGCACGTGTATTTGAACTGCTGATCTTTAGGTTAGCAGTTGTAGTACTTAACCGTTATGCCACCAGGCTTTCCATACACATATCTGCATTATATCAAACTGCACCGCCCAGAACATTCACGAGACATTAACAATGATAATAGCAGACATCCTCAGGTGCTTCCCCATGATTCTGAAGGAAATATTTCCAGTGTTTCATATCCTTGGAAACTCTATGGAACAGCTCTACTCTGACCTATAGGGTTGCTATGGGTTGGAATTGACTCAGTGGCAATGGTTTAGGCATTTTGCTACCCTGGCAAAAGTTTATTATGCTTTGGGGCCACCACCAGTCCACAGTCTAAATAGTATCTGGAGCCACTGATCTGGAGCCATTGGGCAGAGGATGACACTGTATGTATGTGTGTACATACATGTACACACAAATATACAAACACCTGCCATTTCAACATTTTTTTTACATATACAATTCAGTGATGTTAATTATATTAATCATGTTATGTAACTTTCACCACTATGTTTTTCCAGATTTTTCTATCACCCTTAACAGAGGCTCAGTGTGTCCTCTTCCTCTAGTAGTAGCTAATAAATTTTGAGGTCCTAATACACCCTACCACATGGGTAACATTGAAAACAGCACGCTGGGTGAAGTAAGTCAGCTGCAAAATGACAAATATTGTGTGGTCTAACCTGTATGAGGCTTCCAGAATGAGCAAATGCATACAAGCAGCTTTTTCCATGGGATCCTACCATTAGAAAGAATCAAGTGTGAATCGAGGTAAGGCCATTAGGTACCATTTGTTCATTAAGCCAATTAAATATTTATTCACACTAGCAATGTGCTAGACACTAAGAGTGAAGACGGAGAAGACTCAAACCCTGTCCTTAAGATACTTGGAGAAAAGTAATAAATGGGTGTCAGGTGGGAAAGACTAGTTCTAATGACTGACAACAAAATCTCTTCTGGATTTTATAAGTTTTATAAATTTAACCTACATATAAACATCATAAGAACGATGCCCGAACTTTCTCTGCTATTGTGGTGCCGCAGCTCTTTGTTTTGAAGTGTCCTTTGATCGTCTGTGAAGTGTGTGTGACTTAAGAACTATGTTTTCTGTTGACACAGATTTATCATGGTCAACTGCCATTCGCCTTTGCAAATCTTATCTTCTAATTTGGGAAAATTTTTAGATTTATATTTTTATTCTTGGTCTATTCAAGTTTCTTATTTTGTCCAGTTAAAAAAGATTTTTCTATTAGCCTTTATTGTGTTTCATAATCTTTTAGAACTCTTTTGTGCTTACACATCCCTTTAATCAACAAATTATTTACTGAATGTGTTTGACCCCTGGTGGCAGAGTGATTAAGAGCTACAGCTGCTAACCAAAAGGTCAGCAGTTCAAATCCATTAGCTGCTTCTAAGAAACAGCTTTTGGGTTTCGTCACTTATTCTTCCAATACAATGCATTTAATACATTTGGAAATTGCCTGAATGTCACTGATGTGGATCTTCAATATATTTTTCTATTTTTTAAAATATCTCAATAATTGCAAAAACTAGTGGAAGGACTTGTGCTCATACTTAATAAAATATGTCTGCTTCCTCTCACCGGGTCGCCATGAGTTGGATCCAACTCAGTGGCACTTGGCTTGGGTCCTCTCACCCAGGAGTACCCATCTTTAGCGTTTTCCATCAGGGCCTGTGAGTCCCTCTCTGGTGTAAGTGCTTCTTTTATGTAGGTTCCTCTTCTGTGGATGAGTTAGAAGAAGTCACAGTACATCAGTATTTGAGATAACCAAATGCAGGCTTTCACTCTTAAAACAAGTGTACTTTACAGCCTGTCTTAGTTATTGTCATGGATTGAATTGTGTCCCCCCAAAAATATGTGCAGCCGTGTGGCTGGGACATGATTCCCAGTATCTTGGGACTGTCCTCCATTGTGTAGTTTCACTAAACTGTATGCTAAAGGAGTTGCAAATTCCTGCATAGAATTACTTCCTTGCTTTGCAGTAGGGGGAGTTTCCCTGGAGTGTGGCTTGCCCCACCCTTAATCATTTCAGCTTGCAAGGGATAAAAGGAAACAGAAACAAAGAGAGTTAGGAGCCTCGCACCATCAAGAAATGTGCACTGGGAGAAGAGCGCGTCTTTGAGACCTGAGGTTCCTGCGCCGGGACTCTCCCTGGACAAGGACTGATGCAATACCAGACTTTCCTCCAGAGCCTACAAGGGGAAAGAAAGCCTTCCCCTGGAGTGGTCACCCTGAATATGGACTTGCAACCTACCGGACTATGTAAGAATAAACCTTCCTTTGTTAAAGCCATCCACTCTGTGGTATTTCAGTTAGAACAGCCCCAGCTGACTAAAACAGTTATCTAGTGCTGAATTACTACAAGTAGGTGGCTTTAAAGAACAGAAATATGTTTTCTCACCACGCAGGATGCTGGAGATCCAATTTCAGGTCCCCAGTTTTAGGAGAAGACTTTCAGTCTCTGTCAGCTCTGAGGGAAGGTCCTTGTTCTTTTGTTCCTTGCTGGTGGCGTGGTTTTCTATCTCCCCCCATCTCTGCTTGCTCTCGTCTTGTTTAATCTCTTTCATAGCTCAAAGAGATTGATTTAAGACACATCCTACACTAATATTGCCTCATGGACATAATCTCATTCCTAAATGAGATTATAACTACAGGTATAGAAGCATAATTTGGGGGGACATAATTCAATCTATGTTGTTGATGTTGTTAGGTGCCATCCAGTTGGTTCCAACTCATAGTAACCCAATACACAACAGATCAAAACACTGCCTGGTCCTGCATCATGCCCACAATCCTGCACCATGCCCACAGTTGGCCCATCCTGGTAGCCACTGTGTCGATCCATCTTTTTAAAGGTCTTCCTCTTTTTCAAGGACCCCTGACTCAACAAAGTGTGATGTCCTTCTCCAGGGACTGATCCCCCCTGGCAAAATATCCAATGTATGTGAGACACAGTCTTGCCATCTTTGCTTCCAAGGAGCACTCTGCTTATACTTCTTTCAGAATAGATCTGTTTGTTCTTTTGGCAGACCATGGTGCATTCAATATTGTTCTCCAACACCACAATCCAAAGGTATCAACTCTTCTGTCTTCCTTATTCATTGTCCAGCTTTCACATGCATATGATATGAGTGAAAATATCAAGGTTTGGGTCAGGTGTACCTAAGTCTTCAAGTTGACATCTTTTCAACACTTTAAAGAGGTCCTTTGCAGCAGATTTTCTGCAATGCATCTTTTGCTTTCTTGACTGTTGCTTCCATGGGCATTGATTGTGGAACCAAGTAAAATTAAACCCTTTACAACCTCACTTGGCTTTCACAACCTCAATCCTTTTTCCATTTATCATGATGTTGCATACTGATCCAGTTGTGAGGATTTTGTTTTCTTGATGTTGAGGTAAAAAGGTTGTGGTCTTTGATTTCCAACAGTAAGTATTTCTCTTCACTTCCAGCAAGCAAGCTTCTGTCATCTGCATAACAAGGGTTGTTAATGAGTCTTCCTCCAATCCTGACGCCTTGTTCTTCTTCATACAGTCCAGCTTCTCTTGGATTATTTGCTTGGCATATAGATAGAAAAGGTATGGTGAAAGAATACAATCCTGCCACACATCTTTCCTATCATGCAGTGTCCCCTCATTCTGTTCAAATAACTGCCTCTTGATCCATATACAGATTCCTCATGAGCATAAGTAAGTGTTCGGAATTCCCATTTTCCACAATGTTATCCATAATTTGTTACGATCCACACAGTTGAATGCCTTTGCATAGCCAATGAAACACAAGTAAACATCTTTCTGGTATTCTCTGTTTTCAGCCAAGATCCATCTGACATCAGCAATTATACTCCTTGTTCCACATCCTCTTCTGAATCGTTTGAATTTCTGGCAGTTCCTTGTCAATATATTGTTGCAGTCACTTTTGAGTGATCTTGAGCAAAATTTTACTTGCATGTGATATTAATAATATTGTTCAATAATTTCCACATTCACTTGGATGACATTTCTTGGAAAGAGGTATAAACATGGATCTCTTCCTGTCAGTTGGAAAGGTAGCTGTCCTCCAAATTTCTTGGCATAGAGGAGCCAGTGCTGCTTCCGTTTGCCAAAGACGAAGAAACTAAAGATCTTTACCTGTTTCTGCAGTCTGAAACTGACTGAACATGCAATTAGGAAGCACTGACAATCACTGGTGCTTGGAATGCAAAAGTTGGAAACTAAGAAGGACTACCAATTGGGAAATATAGCTGACAGAAATGTCACTGGAGATCAAAAGACACAATTTTGCAAGACCAATGACTTCTTCAATGGAGATATCTTTTTTCCATAGACTACACCTATGGAAAGAGGTGACTCAATAGCTCAGTATCAGCAGTCAGAACAAGAAGAGGTGCCGACTGCAGCACAGACCATCAATTACTCCACGCAAGGTCAAACTGAAACTGAAGAAAACAAGAACAAGTCCACAAGAGCCAAAGTACAACCTTAAGTATACACCACCTGAGTTTACAACCGTCACAAAAACAGAGTTGATGCACTGAACACTAATGACTGAAGACCAGACGAGCTGCGGGATGACATTAAAGACATCCATGAAGAAAGCAAGAGGTCATTAAAAAGACAAGAAACAAAGAAAAGACCAAATTGTATGTCAGAAGAGACTCTGAAACTTGCTCTTGTACATTAAGTAGCTAAAGCAAAAGGAAGAAATGATGAAGTAAAAGAACTGAACAGAATATTTCAAAGGGTAGCTCAAGAAGACAAAGTAAAGTATTATAATGACATGTGCAAAGAGCTGGAGATAGAAAACCAAAAGGGAAGAACACGCTCTGCATTTCTTAAGCTAAAAGAACTGAAGAAAAAATTCAAGCCTCGAGTTGCAATAGTGAAAGATTCTACAGGAGAAATATTAAACAACTCAGGAAGCATCGAAAGAAAATGGGAAAAATACACAGAGTCATTATAGTAGAAAGAACTTGTCAGTGTTCAACCATTTCAAGAGTGAGCATATGCTCGGGTACCAATGGTACCGAAGGAAGAAGTTGAAGCTGCATCCAAGGCACTGGTGAAAAACAAGGCTCCAGGAATGGATGGAATTCAATCTACAGCACCACTAGAAATGAACCCCAGATCTTAAAAGACTTCCATTTTAGCCGTAAGCCCCAGGCAACACTGTTAACCCTGGCATTTGGCTTTCTGATAACTGCTTTTCTCTTTTAAGAGAGTAAGGGATTCTCCCCACACATATTCCCTACAATGTTAGGTCTCCACAGCGGACAACTAACTATAAACTGAGCCTACAAAGTGAATGCCAGGTACTCTACTAGCATCTCAAATTGAGGGGGTTTTACCTAATATCATTCAAGAAATGATATTTGACTATTTGACCTTAATTCCACTGCATGTCAGTGTTAAACATGAATTACATAGCTGTGAAGAAACAGACATCACCAGCAAGTACATTTTCCAAGAGTGAACTACTGTATTTGATTCTGGATGTGATACTATACTACCAAGTCTCCTCAAGTATTTCTTCTGCTGCTCGTGTCCTATATGTGCTACACAGTTCCCGTAACAGTGATTTAGTGCCTGGTATACAAGGACCGCCAGTTAAGTTCATGAACTCATCCTAGAAAAAGTGGAACATTCTTCATTGCTACAGTTATCTCTGAAGTCCTCCCCTTGGTAAGCTACATACCTATGCCAGCACCTAGCCACCCTTCAAAACAACTTTGGAGCTCTTCTTCTGGAATGGCTTTCAGAGCTATCATCGTATTACTCTTGATGTCTTGAATGTCTTCAAAACGTCCTCCTTTCAATATTGCATTTATCTTTGGGTTAAAAAGTCACTGGGGGCCAGATCAGTTGATCAGGAAGAGTGTTGCAATACAGCTATTTGTATACTGGCTAAAAGCTCCCTCACAGACCATTAGACAATTATGTTTGCTAACTTGCCATCTTGCCATGGTGCATAATGGCCACTCCAGAAAGAGTTCCAAAATTGCTTTGAAGGATTGACTAGGTGCTGTCATCAGTGCATAGCACCAAAAGGGGAGTACCTTGAAGGTGACCATAGTGATGTTCAGTCATGAGGTATGGAGCACTTAGAACAATTAAGTTTGCAGACTTAATTGCCAGACCTTGTATGCTAGAGATACTGGGAATACAAAGATGAAACAAGCCTGCCGTGAACCTTAAACTCAAGGAACTTATAAAATATTTGAAGAGTCAGACATGTAAATGGTTCACTGCACAGTCCTATTCTGAGTGCTATAGTACAAAATGCACATATGTTAGATAGGAGATTGTAAACCCTGGTGGTATAGTGATTTAAGTGCTATGTCTGTTAGCCACGAGGTCGACAGTTCAAATTGGCAGTTCAAACCCTATGGGGCAGTTCTACTCTGACCTCTAGTGTCATTATGAGTCTGACCTGACTCGATGGCAGTAGGTTTTGATGGGTTAGACAGAAGATCACAAGTGGACCATTTGGCCCTGACTGGGTTTTAAGGGAAGTCCTCTTCTTGTCTATGGATTCAAGCGTTAGCCAACCTAAGTTGAAACTTGACAAATGAATAGACATTATCTAGTCAAAAAGAAGGATATGAAAAAGAATAAGAACTTGAGTGAACTGGTAGAGCTAAAAAAAAAAACTTTCTCCAAATTATAGACAGGTTGCCCAAGATCCCCCGCACACTCCTAACTTGAATGGCACATCTTCCACTGTTCATTACTGCCCTTGGGATAAAACCCAAACCCTGACCTCCTGTGGATACACCTATCTTCCTACCACTCCTTCATGTTCTACACTCAGATGAAAGGGGCTTTTGTCTTTATCTTTAACCTTCTGGTTTTAGGAAGACAAATACACTAATAACTATGGTAATACAATCACAATGCACTTTAGAAGCAAGGATGGTGAGACTTCATATTGCTTGCTGTGGACACGATCATTAGGAAAGTCTAGTCTCTGTAAGAGGACATCATGTTAGGTAAAGGAGAAGTCAATGAAAACAAGTGAAACTCTCTATGAGATAGACTGACACAACAATCACAACGATGGAACCAAACATCACTGTTCACGGTGATGGTGCAGGACCAGGCAATGTTTTGGTGTTATACATTAGGTCATTGTAAGACCCAACTTGACAGTACCTGTTGTTGTTGTTACATGCTGTTGAGTCAATTCCAACTAGCAGTGAACCCATGTATAACAGAATGAAAAACTGTACAGTCCTGTGTCATCCCAATAACAGGTATGTTTAAGCTCATTGTTACAGCTGCTGTCTCAGTCCATCTCACTGGGGGTCTTTCTCTTTTCACTCACTTTATCTCCACTTTACAAAGCATAATGTCTTTCTCCAGGACTTGGTTCCTCCTGAAGCTTGCTCCAAGTCAGTGAGACTTTCAGCATCCTCATTTCTAAGGAGCATGTTGGCTATGTTCTTCCAAGATAGACTAGCTCATGCTTCTGGCAGACCACATTATATTCACTGTTTTTCACAACACTAAAATTCAAATGAGTCAACTCCTTTTCAGTCTTCTTGATTCATAGTTCAGTTTTCAAACGTATATGAGTGATTGAAAATATCGTGGCTTGAGTCAGGTGCATCTTAGACATCAAATTGATATCTGCTTTTCAACACTGTAAAGAGGTCTTTTGCAGCAGATCTGCCCAGTGCAATATGTCATATGATTTCTTGACTCCAGCTTCCACAGTGGAAACCTTGGTGGAGTAGTGGTTACATGCTACATCTGTTAACCAAACATTGGCAGTTAAGATCCTCCCAGTGCTCTGCAGAAACTCTATGGAGCAGTTATATTCCTCCCTATAGGGTTGCTATGAGTCAGAATCAGCTTGATGGCAGTGGATTTCATTTTTGTTATTGTTTTGCTTCCACAGTTGTTGATTTTTGATCCAAGTAAGATGAAATTCTGGACAGCTTCAATATTTCCTGATATCATGATACCAGTATCATGATGTTGCCTGTTGGTCTGGTTGTGAGGAATTTTGTTTTCTTTGGGTTGAAGGCTACAGTCTTTGATCTTCATCAGTAAGTGTTTCAAATGCTGAAGGCACTGGCAAAAAATAAAGTTCCAGGAATTAACAGAGTATCAGCTAAGATGCCTCAACAAACATGTGCAGAGCTGGAAGTGCTCGTTCATCTACACCCAGAAATTTGGAAGACAAAATATCTGGACTTCTGACTGGAAAAGATCCATGTATGTGCCCATTCCAAATAAAAGTGATCCAATGGAACACAGAAATTCTTCAACAATATCATTCATATCACATACAAGCAAAATCTTGCCGAACATGATTTTTAAAAGGTTACAGCCATACATCAACAGGGAACTGCCATATAAGTTCAAACCAGGTTCAGAAAAGAGGATGTAGAATGAAGGATATCATTGCTGATGTCAGATGGACCTTAGCTGAAAGCAAAGAGTACCAGAAAGACGCTTACTTATGTTTTATTACAGAAGACATTCAGCTGTACGGATCATATCAAATTATGGATAACATTTTGAAGAGTGGGAATCCCTAAACATTTAATTGTGCTCATGTAGAACCTGTACATAGACCACGAGGCAGTTGTTCTAACAGAACAAGTGAAAGTGCATGGCTTAAAATCAGGACAGGTGTGCATCAGGCTTGTCCACTTTCACCATACTTGTTCAGTCTGAATCCTGAGCAAAGTATCTGAGAAACTGGACTATGTTAAGAAGAATGCAGCATTAGGACTGGAGGAGGACTCATTAACCACCTGCACTGTGGAGATGACACAACCTTGAGACAGTGCCCAACACCAACAAAAATATGACTGCTAATAAATGAATGCTCTCTTATTCTAAAAAAAAGCTGACATCAGCAATAACATCCTTCATTCCACATTCTCTTCTGAATCTGGCTTGCATTTCTGGCAATTCTCTGTTCATGTACTACTAGAAATTAAATAGCGGGGTGCAAGAACTAAGGGGCACCTTCACAGCACTCTCAGCCTTACCCTCCCGTCCTTCCCTTGAAAGCCTGGAAAAAGAGCTACCTTTCACTGAAATCAGATGCTCAAATAATACAGGCCCCCTGTCTTTCTTGTACGTTTATGAGTCAACAAACTGCTTGATTCAGACTTCTCTCCAGAGCTCCAGGCTCTTTTGAGTCCAATTGTTCACTTGCCACCTTCTTCTGAATCTCCCATGGGCACCTTAAATTCTTCATGTCAGAAATGAAACTATCTCCCCCGTCCGTATATCTTGCTCTTATTTCTATGTTTCTCAGTTTGATTAATGACACCACCACCCAAGTCAGCAGTCAGGAGACATTAGCAGCTCTTGATTTGTCTCTATCCCTCACATTTCACTGGCTCTCAAGAGTTTTGTATTCGTCTCCTACAACCCTCTGAATTCCTCTCCTGACTTAGAATCCCAGCAGTCAGCGTTTTGCTGTGATCCTGCATCATCTTCATCTGGACAACCACAACAGCTTCCTCACTGGCACCTGTGGTCCCTACCTCAGCCCCTCCTTTCTCTCCCCTAAAACAGAGCTTGAGACTAGGACCTGTGAGCAAGTAATTTATTTGAGAGGTACTCAAGGGAGGAGGTGAGTCTCCGTGTGCTGCAAACAGTTAACATACTCACGTGATAACCAGAAGGTTGGATGGTCAAACCCATCCAGAGGTACCTTGGAAGAAAGACCTGGCAATCTACTTCTAAAACTCAGCCACTGGAAACCCTATGGTGCACAGTTCTGCTCTAACACATACGAGGTCACCTCTCTACAGTGGTCACTGGGATTTACCCAGAAGAACTTTGATTCACTGGCCATTTCTCATTACTTAGCAACAGACCCTGAGGGTGTTAAATCGTTCCCTACTTACTGAGCTATGCTGCTGGGTAGGCCCTAGCTGGAGCCAATGACATCGAAGACTACGTGGAATAGAGGGTACAAGGTGCAAGGTGCATACCTGAGACAAAAGCCACTAGTGTCAGGGGAGTGAAAGCCACATCGACAATACCCAGTGAGAGCTTTCCAGAGGTGAAAGCATGCTGGGCCAGGCAGACCCTCCCAACCTAGTCCACCCTCCTAAATGTCTTTCTAGAATATAAATCTGATTATGTAACTTGCCTGTTTAACATCCTCCAGTTCACTGAGGCTTACAACACAACTCCCACCCCTTTAGAATAGAACGTAAAGGACTTCACTATCGAGCCACTGCCTCCTTTCGAACCTCATGTCCCAGCTACCCAACACCACATATCCCAGCAGCCCCATCTAAACACTTTCCTCACCCCAAACAATCCTGACTCATCTTTTCTGGTCATCTTTCTGTCTGGAACGTTCCTTCTTTCCTTCTCCTCCTGCTGAATTTCTACTCATCTAAAATTCAACTCGAATACCACGTCTCCTGTAGAACCTACCTGACTCCTACTATATTCTCCCACACAGCTCCCCTCTTTTGTCCATATAACAAATAATTACCAGGACATGTTATGATGGGATAATGTATATAACTTTGCTATTCCATCTGTTAATTGTCTTGCATTACATGCCTGTTTTTTTTCCTATCTCGAGGGCAAGAATTACTATGTCTTAATTATTTTCAATGTCTTAAACAAAGCTTGATCCACAGGTTATTCACCAAATATTTCTTAAAGAATAACAACATGAATTAATCACGGATTATGCACCAGCCTCTCCGCTAAGTATTTAGTGCCTGTCTCATTAAAAGCACGCAGGATCCAAAACCTGTTCAAATAAAGCACACCCAAAACCTGCCAACACGTGCTCCTACAAAGGGATCAAGCGAACAGTCAGCTGGGAACAGCCGCATGTTCCCGATTTCTACCACTTAGTCCTGTCTGCCATAAAAAGCAGACTTCTCTCTTGCCTTTTTATATTTTATGCTTTAAAATGTAACCCAGTGAGAGCAACTGCTATAAATGTTATTAGTTTGAATCACAATCACCAGACACTCAAAAATTGCTAGGAGCTTTTTAAGTGAAATGCACTGGGAAAGCATCAATGGAGAGAAAGGCAATAAAGAGCAAGAAACAGGTTAAGATGTTTCCCAAGAACAATCAAGGAAAGGGGAACAAAAATACCAGACCTTCGTGGAAAGAACAGCAGGAGTCTTGCAGCTTTGTAAGAAGGGGGGGCATTAAACATTTATTAATATTGCCCGTTTTCAGAAGCCATTTGGCAAAAAGCCACTTGGCCTGACTCCTGGAGCCATGACACAAGCATCCCACTGCTAGCAGGCTGGCTCGCAGTGTAAGAGGCCTTCTAAATGCAGTCTCTGTCTTAGGCAGCTCGTGCTATTCTAATAGAAGTACCACGAGTGGATGGCTTTAAGAAGAGAAATTTTACTCTGTTGCAGTAGGCTACAAGTTCAAATTCAGGGCATCAGAACCAGGGAAGTCTTTCTCTATAGATTCTAGTGAAAGATCCTGGTAGTCAATCTTTCCCCAGACTGGGAACTTCTGAGGCGCAGGAACCCCAGGTCCTTTCCAAAGGACATGTTCTCCTCCCAGAATTGCTTCTTAGTATCAGGTCTCCCACTCTCTGCCTGTTTCCCTTTCCTTTATATCCAAAGTGGTTGCCTCAAGGCACAATACATTGAGTCCTGCCCCACCAACACAACTGCCGCGCATCCTCCCTTATTAACATTGTAGAGGCAGGGTTTACTGCATATAGGAACTTATACCAGGAATCATGGCCTAGCCAAATGGCTACCCACATTTTTGGGGGAACACAACTGAATTCATGACATTGTCTGTTGGCACAAACGCTTTCAGCAGTGTTAAATACACCCCTAGTAAGGGCCTACATTCTTGTTATGTTAAAATCCTATTTCCAGGTTCTATAAAGTAGTAGCATATTTAGATTAGATGCTTATCTCAGTTCTTAAGCAGAGGAAGAGAAAGCAAAGTTGCAGAGATAGAGGATTGATAGCAAATTGAAAAATTAAAGGCTATTTGAAATTTTAAAATCTTATTTTGGGTTATAACAATACTTTAACATGGCTCTTTTTTATTCTCTTTTAATGCCACCTGAAATTAAAAAAACACACTAAAAAACCCAAAAAAAGTCTTGGCCTGGACATCCATTCTTCCATCTACCCACTCACTCACCCATCCAACCATCCAACCACATACCCATTCATCTGTCAGTTCATATCTACCTGTCCACCATCCATCCATCCATCCATCCGTCCGTCCGTCCGTCCGTCCGTCCGTCCGTCTGTCCGTCCGTCCGTCCGTCCGTCCGCCCGCCCGCCCACCCATCCGCCCTCCCATCCGCCCACCCATCCGCCCACCCATCCATCCACCCACCCATCCATCCACCCACCCATCCACCCACCCATCCACCCATCCACCCACCCACCTATCCTTCCATTCATCCATCCTATCCATATCCATTTGTCCAACTATAAATCCATTCATCTATCCATCCATATCCATCCATCCACCCTCCCACCTACCCACCCATCTATCGCCCGCCAGCCAGCCTGCCAGCCCTCCAGCTCGCCCACCCATGCCCATCCAAGCTAGTAGAGAGCTATTTGGAAACTTTTGAGTGCTACACCTTGTGCTTAAGCCCTGTAGACAGAAAGAGGAAGACACTTTTTGCCACTGAAAGGGTTCAAGTTAAGTACAACAAATTCCCTAGGAGATGTTTTTCTTTTTCCATAGCCAGTCCATCAGGTGTATTTATTCAGGTTTTTTTCCCCCTTCCTAATCTAAGACTGCATTTACGGCCTGTACTTATTCATCTTCTACTCAACTATAAAGCAACTGGAATGTCATTTCTTCCTCAGCTACCTAATACTTCTCTGGCCAAATACAATGACACAGACAAAGTCTTTAAATTGTATAATAGTCTCTAAATTATGTGTCTTTTATATGACATTTGATATAGTTGATAACATTCTCAAACTCTTATTGGAATTTGCCTCTCTTCAGCTTTCCACACTCTCTTACAGTTTCTTCTCAGACTCTTCTTCTAATTTATCTGTTTTTCACAATTCCATTCTCAGACTACTTCTTAAGACCCCTGATAAATTTCATGCATACCCATGGCTTAATTAACAACTATAAGCTGCTAGTACAGTGGTTAAGAGCTCAGCTGCTAACTAAAAGTAGGCAGTTCATATTCACCATCTGTTCCTCGGAAACTCCATTGGGCAGTTCCACTCTGTCCTGTACAGTCACTGTGAGTTAGAATCGACTTGATGACAATAGGTTTGTTTTGGTATAAGCTGGTGGCTTCCAGACCAGCCTCTCTAATTATGGTTTCTTTCCCTACTATTGTTGCTAAAACAATATTATTGTCCTGTACAACAGAATGAAGTAGTGCCAGGTCCTGCGTCACCTTCACCATCATTAGTGTGCTTGAGTCCACTGCTCCCATTGCATGTTCGAGTGCCTTATAACCTAGGAGGCTTATCTTCAAGCACTATATCAGACAATATTCTGTTGTGAACTATATGGTTTTCATTGGTTAGTTTTCAAAAATAGATCACCAGATCTTTCTTCTGAGTCTGTCTTAGCCTAGAAGCTCCGCTGAGACCTGTCCACTATGGGTCACCCTGCTAGTATCTGAAACACTTATGACATTGCCTCTGGCATCACAGCAATATGAAAGCCACCACAGATTGGTGGTGGTCTGTCCTTAATACTAGTCCCATATTCCAATTTTTATGTCTATACCGAGAAATCTCAAGGACAACTTCAATGTAATCTACCTGGAACCAGAAGCATCTTTCCACTTACATATGTTTTGCCTCTTCTACTACTTACATAGGTGAATAGCAGCCCCATCCAATCTAATCACACTTGTGATAAATATGTAAGTCATCACTGATTGGTATCTATGCTCACACCCAGGCCCTCCCTCGCCAATGCGTTAGGCAGTAAGCCTCATCTAGTCTCTATCTTTACCTATCCTTCTAACTGCATCATCAAAATGCTACTGCATTCTTCCATAATTTCTCTCTTGGTTATCTCAGAAGTCTCTGTTTCACTCTGTCCAGTCCAAAGAAAGCTATAAAACACAAATCTGATTTTATGTCACTCTTCCTTAAAACCAAACCTTCGAACCACCTCATCATCTTATGAAAGCATGCAATAGCACTTTGATGATGAAGTTGGAAGAAGGATAGGTAAAGACAGGCACTGTCTACAAATAGAGAAACACAAAGTTAGAGAGGTTAACTGGATCAAGTTCACCATATAAGAAAGATAGTATTTAAACTTGGGCCTATTTCTATAACAGTATTTTGGGTCAGTCCCTGCTATAAAAATATCAGTAACCAAAAGCTTCCGTGACAGTCAATTAAATAAAGCACTTAGCTTTGAATTGTGTCCCCCTAAAACATATGTTAAAGTCCTAACCCCCACTACCTGTAAATGTAAACTTATTTAAACATAAGGTCTTTCAAGATGTTATCAGTTCAGTTAGCATCAGGTTATAGAAACCAAAAACCAAACCTGTTGCCATTGAGTTGATTCTGACTCACAGCAACCCTGTAGACAGAGTAGAACTGCCCCATAGAGCTTCTAGGAACACCTGGAAGATTTGAATTGCCAATCTTATAATCAGTATCTGTAGTACTTAACCACTACCCCACCAGGGTTTATTAAAAAGAAAACACCTGACTGCTGTCGAGTCAATTCCAACAGATAGCAACTCTATAGGACAGAGTAGAACTGCCCCATAATGTTCCAAGAAGCATCTGGTGGATCTGAAATGCAGACTTTCTGATTAGCAGACATAGCACTTAACCACTGTGCCACCAGAGTTTCCCAGGAGTTTAGAGGTGGGCCTTAATTCAATATAAGTTGTGTCCTTATGAAAAAGCAGAGACACACAGAGGGAAGATGGTTGTGACAATGAAGGCCAAGACTGTACAAGGCAGAATCATCAACCACTGAAAAAGCAAACTTTGAATCATAAATTCATAAACTTAGAATAGAAATAAACAAAAATATGTGAAACAAGAATCTTCTGAATTCAAAAATGAAACTGAGGAAAACAAAATGAAAAAATCTAAGAAACAAAAATTAATTACAAGGCTCCAAGGAAAGACTGAGTAAGTGAATACACAATAAGAAGCATAGAGGACAGACATAAAAACTGCCCGAAAACTAAACAAAAATTAACCCCGTGCAATAAAAAGTTAGACAAAGAAGATCCAACATTCACATAATATGGGACCCTGAAGAAGGCAAGTAACCCAACAGAATAGAACTAGTATTTAATAGCACAATTCAAGAAAACTTGCCTGAAATACAAGCATATCTAAGCATATACATAGAATTGGCCCTTGTACCTAGAAAAATGAACCCAAAAGAGTTGGCTGCAAGACATAACCTTCTAAAATCACAGATGTTAAAGATTTAAAATAAAATTAGAAAAAAAAAAAAAAAAAACCTACTGTGCTTCCTGGCAAAAACCCAAATCACTGACAAAGGAAAACAGGCAGAAGAACTATTAGCCAGGGAAAAACCAAATGCTGATATGATACCATATAAATATATTGCTAATGTTTATCAACTCTTCTCATTTTTGTATTGACCTCGTACCCCGCCCCTTTACTGAATTCACTTTAGTTCTAATAGCTTTCTTGTGGATTCTTTAGGCGTGTTTTGTGTCATCTGTGAAAAGAGATGGTTTTACTTCCTCATTCCTGATTTGAATACTTTTTTCCTTTTTTCCAGTAGTCTGAATGCTCTGTCATTATGACTTTCAGAATAACAAGAATGGCAGTGAGACTGGGCATCCCTGTCATGTTCCTAATTTTATGAGAATATTCAGTCTTTGCTGAGTATGATGTTATCTGTAAGCTTTTATAGATTCTCTTTGTCGTTATTGATGACTTTCTCTTACACTCCTATTCTGTTGAATGTTAATTACGATGAAATACTGTTGGATTCTGTCATATGCCTTTTCTGCATTGATTGAGATCATCTTGTAGTGTCTTTACTTTGTTCTACTGTGATGTTTTATACCAACTGATTTTCTGATGTTGACCTAGCCATGTACTTCTGGGATAAATTTCACTTTGTCATGGTCTTTTAATATATTTTTGGATTTGGTTTGCTGGTGTTTTGTTGAGCATTTTTGCATTTATATTCACTAGATATATTGAGCTGTAGTTTTTTGGTTTTTTGTCTGGCTTGAGTATCACAGTAATGCTTGCCTCATAGAATGAGTTAAGCAATGTTCCTTCTTTTATTTTGGAAAAGTTTAAATAGAATTGAAGTCACTTCTAGCATGTTTGCTAGAATTCTCCCACTGAGCTATCTGTCCAGGACTTGTCTTTTGCAGGAAGTTTCTGATTACTGATTCACTCTGTTGTGGGTTTGTTGAGATCCGTTATTTCTTTTAAAGTCTATATATGAAGTTTATGAGTTTCAAAGAATTTATTCATTTCTTCTAAGTTATCTCATCTATTAGCATACAATTGTTCTTACAATTTTTTATTTCTGTAAGATTAGTTGTAATGTCCCCACTGTCATTTCTAATTTTAGATATTTGCATCTTATTTTTCCTTGTCAGTCTAGCCAATAGCTTGTAAATTTTATCTTTTCATAACACCAACTTCTTCTTTCCTTGGTTATATTGTTTTTCTATTCTCTATATCATTTATTTCGGCTTTTGTGTTTTTATTTTCTGTCTTATGGTAGCTTTGGGCTTGGTTTGTTCCTACTTTTTCTAAAAACTGCCCTCTGAGCAACGCTTTCACTGCATCCCACAGGTTTGGGTATGCTGTGATATCTTTCTCATTCGGAATGTGTTCAGAAAAGATACTTTGTATGATTTCAATCTTTGTAAATTATTAATACTTGCTTTGTTAACTAATATGTGATTTGTCCTGGAGAATTATCCATGCCCACCAGACAAAAATGTGTATTACGCTGTTCTGGGATGAAGTTTCCGTATATGCCTGTTAGGGCCAGTTGAGTAACAGTGCTATCCAAGTCAGCTTCTGTATTGATCTTCTTGTTAGTTTCTATCTATGATAAAAGTAGTATATTAAAGTCTCCTACCATTATTGTATATCTGTCAGTTTCTCCGTTCAAGTCTTTCAGAGTTTGCTTTATAAATTTTGCGTCTATGACATTAGGTGCATAAATATTTATAATTTTTACATCTTTTTGATGAATTAACCCTTTTATCATTTACAGCACCATTCATTGTCTCTTAAAATAGATTCTGACTTGAAGTCTAATTTGTCTGATATTAAAATTGCCACAGCTGTTAGCTTTCGATTAATGTTTGTATGGAACGTTTTTTTCCTTCATTCTTTTTTAACCTGTTTATTTCTTTGTGTCTAAGGTACATCTCTTGTAGACAGCATATAGAAGATCAGGCTTTTCTTATCCATTCTGCCACTCTTTGCCTGTTGATCGAAGCATTTAATCTATTTATATTCAGGGTAATTACCAACAAAAGTTGATGCATTTTAGCCATTTTTTAAATAGTTGTTTTTGTGTGTGTCTTAGACATCTTTCTGTTTTTCCTGTACAGATTTTCTGTCTGTGGATGTCTTTTTGTGTGTGCTGAGTTATTTTGTTTTCCTTTTTATTTTTGTATATTACATTTCATAATCTTACATTTGTAAGAGCTGATTTATACAATACCAGCTTAACTTTACTAGCATATAAAACTCTATACCTACACCAGCCTTCCCCCTACTCCGTGCCATTTGTTGTTGTTATCAATTATATTGTCCTACCTAGACTTCCTTGTAGTCATTATTGTATGTATATAGTTTTTATTGTATGTATATAGTTATTATATAGTTATTATAGTTATTATTGTATGTATAGTTTTTATTTTCCCTTTCTTCTATGTTACTGCAAAGCATGAAAGACATGTCTGCTTTATTTGCCAACCACAAATCTTAAATGTCACCTTTTTATTATCAAGACTTTTGTTTGTGTAAACTCAGATTACTCTCTAGTGTAGTTATTGTCCCTTCTGGAGGACTCCATTTAATATTTCTCATAGACCCAGTCTAGTGATAACAAATTCCCTTAAATGTCTTGTATCTGAGTGTTACAGATTGAATTGTATCTCCCCAAAATGTGTATCAGTTTAGTTAGGTCATGATTCCCTGGGTTGTGTAATTGCTGACCATCTTGTCATCTGACATGATTTTCCCATGTGTTGTAAATCCTACCTCTGTGATGTTAATACGGTGGACTAAAGGCAGTTCATGTTAGTGAGGCAAGATTCAGCCTACAAGATTAGGCTGTATCTTGAGGCAATCTCTTTTGAAATATAAAGGAAAAACAGCAGGAGAACCTCATGTCATCAAGAAAACAGCACCAGAAGCAGAGTACATCGTTTGGACCGAGGATCCATGTGTTGAGAAGCTCCTAGGCCAGGGGAAGATTGATGACAAGGACTTTTCTCCAGACCTGACAGACAAAGCCTTCCTATGTATCTGGCACACTGAACTTCGATTTTTAGCCTCCTAAACTGTGAGAGAACCAAGTTCTGTTTGCTAAGGGCATCCACTTATAGTACTTCTAATATAGCAGCACTAAATGACTAAGAATTTGGTACTGGAAAACCAGCATGTTGGCAATTTTGAAACTGAATGGATAGAGGCTAGAAGAGTATTAATGAGCATTTCAAGACTGCCTTGAAGAAACTGTTGGTGGAACTATGGCCATTAAAGACAATTCTCGTAAGGACTCAGAAGTAAGTGAGGAGAGATGTAACACTGAAGACAGTGTAGAGGAAGTGGCACCAAAAAAAATAGCAGCAGCAGAACCAATGTGAGACAGTACTGGAGCTGACCCCATGGAGTGAGAGAGCTGAGTACTCTTGCACAGGAAGGTTCCTGGCAGAGTAGGGTGCCTTCCAGCACTTATTGGTGGAGCAAGGCTTGCTGACCCACAGAACAGAGCTGAGTGCTTTCCAGCCAAGTTTTACTGGAGGAGTAGGGTGCCTCCAGGCATTTATCACTAGAACTAATGAGATCTAGAACACTTGCTGGAACAGGGCAGACATTGGGTCAGCTCAAGGGTCCGAGGGGCTAAATGGCCAAGGAACCAGGAAGCAGAAGCTGAAGAGACTAGGAAAACAGGAAGTAGAGCTACCTCCATCTCAAAGGGTAGGACTATGAACTCTAGGGTCTCAAAGGGTACAGACATGGCCTCTGGGGTTTCAAAGAGTGGGGCCACAGTCTCTCAAGTTTTAAACAGATCTTCACCCACTTGGTTTCACAGTCTGGGGCTGCCTTTCACAAGTGATAATGGGACGGGGCCAGATACATGGCCCAAAGCTAAAGGGATGGGGCTGTCATGTCCAAGGCAGAAGAATGAGACCTGCTGGAGCTGAGGGGATATGATCACCACTCAGATGGACCAGGGGACTGGGGCCTTCCAAAACCAAGGGAGCAGAGTTACCTCTCCAGTGGGCCTAGAAGGTGGAGCTGAATCCCAGGGCTGCTGTGCCTCCACCCAGAATCCAGAAATTATGGCTAACTCAGGGAGTCTGGAGGGCAGGGCCATTATCTAAATGGTTCAGGGAACAGAGGATTATTTTTAGCCTTTAGAGCTAACATAATGTGTTCTGCTGACTTGCTCGATGCCTGCTATCCCTGCTTTCCCACTGATTCCTCCCATTTGTAATGGAAGTTGTGTAGCTGTGACTGCCTGTTTCACCATTATATTTCAGAAGCAGATAATTTGTATCCTAGATTTCACAAATACAGAGGAATTTTTGGATTTGGATCTTGTAGTTAAGACTTTTACTGGGTTATGATACAATCAATGTGTTTTACATGTAGCAAGGACAGGAACTGGGGGGGGGCAATGGGTGGAATGTTAAGGATTGAATTTTCTCCCCCGAAAATTTGCTTCAATTTGGCTTGGTCTCGATTCCCAGTGTTGTCATTGTCCATTTTGTCATTTGATATGATTGTCCTATGTGTTGTAAATCCTACCTCTATGATGTTAATGAGTCAGGATAAGAGGCAGTTATATTAATACAGCAGAATTCAATCTGCAAGATTAGGTTGCATTTTAAGTCAATCTCTTTTGAGATATAAAAGAGAAATGACCAGAGAGACAGGGGACTTCGTTTACCAGAAAGACAGCACCAGGGGTGTAGCATGTCCTTTGAACCAGGGTCCCTGTGCTAAGAAGCTCTTAGGCCACAGGAAGGTTGACAACACGGACTTTCCCCCAGGGCCAACAGAGAACCATCCTCTGGGACCCCAAGTTTGGACTTTTAGCCTCCTAAACTGCAAGAGAAGAAATTTCTATTTGTTAAAGCCATCCACTTATGCTAGTAGTACTAGATAACTAAGACACAGGGGCATCTTAATTTTACCATCATTTTGAATGATGTTTTTGCTGAGTATAATATTCTTGGCTGACAGGTCTTTTCTTTCAGCTCTTTAAATAGGTCATCCCACTATCTTCTTGCCTGCATAACTGACGAGGGATTGGCATTCAGTCTTATTGAGAACCCCTTGTACGTGATACTTTGCTTTTCTGGCGTTGCTCTCAAAATTCTCTGTCTTTGGTTTTCAAGAATTTAATTTATATGCCTTGTTTTGGTACTTTTAGGATTTATCCTACTTGGAGATTGCTGAGCTTCTTGGATATGAATGTTCACATCTTTCACAGAATTTGGGAAGCTTTCTGCCATTATTTCTCGAAAACTTCTTTCTGGGTCTTTTTTCCTTCTAAAACTGTCGTAACCCTTAGGCTGTTCCTTTTCCTTCACTCTTTTTTGTTTGTCCCTCCAAATGAACAGTCTCAAAGACCCTGTCTTTGAATTCACTGACCCTCTCTTCTCTCAGTTCAGTTGTCCTTTTCTGATATTTTACTTTAAGCTCCAGTATTTCTATTTGGTTCTGCTTTTTAAAATTTCTATTGAAATTGTTTTATTCTTGTACTGTTTTCCTGATTTTCCATTAGATTTCTATGCATGCTTTATTTCTTTGACCATACTTAATATTGTTGCTTTAAGTCTTTGTCATATAATCCCATTATCTGTGCGTTCTCAGAGACAGTTTCTATCACCTTCCCTTGAACATTTGCACAAGCCATCCTTTTGTGTCTCTTCATATGCTTTGTAATTGTTGTCTTTGGGGCAGTACACCATTTTTCTTTGACAAATCCAAGAACTAGATTCTGTCTCTTCTCTAGGTTAATGTCCCTCTTTATTATTATTATTGCTTTATACTACTGAAGGTTGTAGCCTTCTGCATGTACCCCAGCCTTCCTCTCAGATGCACTTGCTGTTACTATTTCTCTATTTTTCTCCCCATCCAGGGACATCAGCACTCACTGTTTCAGGTCTAGTTTCCCTAAGTGAGGGTATTAGTCTAGTCACTATAGCACTGAACTCTGTGACTTGTGGTACTTGTAGTCACCTTTCCTCCTTCTATCAAGAACACTGTTATTATTTCAGTACTGAGAGATACCAGCTATGCCGCTCCAGCATCTGCCTTGTTTGGAATTACTGGCTGTGTCTGAATGCTTACCACATACTTCCCTCCCTGTGAGGGCAAGCCACACACCTGATACTAGCCCCTTCCCTGTCCAGGAACCACAGCTGTCACATATGTCCTACAAGACAACTGTTCCAGGAGCAGTGGCTGTACTACACCAGCCTGAGACTACCACCTTGGAAATGACAATTGTTGCCAATTTAGCACGTCCTGTTTATGAACATCAGTCCATACTATGCGTACCTCACTGCTACTTCCTAATATTCACAAGAACTCCCACTCGAGCACTACTTATTTAGCTGCACTGTCCGAAGTCCATTTGCTCTGATGTCTCAGTCTGAATTATATCAACCTCAGCTCTCTGGGTCGGGGCTGACCATGTACTGTGGCCTGCCTTGCATTCTGGGTCAGCTGTCAGAAAGCTATTGAGTGTTTTCAAGATTTTACTCTGCTGTGCTGGAAGGGGAAGGAGTGGCGGTACTCTGGATGTTATACTCAGGAGATTTGTTTTTAGCTTTGGTGCCACTAGTAAGTAGGGAAGTCCCATGGCCACTGGCTGGGTCCTAGAGGTTGCAGGGTATGTCTCCTTGTACCAGGGTGGGTCCTGCCAATTGCTGGGTTAACAGTTACTGGGTCTCAGTGGTTGCTGGGTAGCTGCCACAGCTGGGCTACAACGCAGTCCTCTGCTTCTCGCTTTTGTAATGGGAAAGAGGAGGATGGGGACCCTGGATCCAGAGCACTGGAGTACTTTGCTCCTGCCAACAGTGTGGGTTGGCCGGATAGGAGTGGAGGGGTGCTCCCCACACAATTTTCCCCAGAGGTCTGCTTCTAGTTTTGAAGCAGGAGATTAAGGACATCCCCCCATGCCACAGAACTGTGCATTCAGTGACAGCCTGCTGTTTTCTGAGCCCCTTTCACAGGGCTGCTTGGTCTAGCTTTTTGATTCACTCTGCATTCACCATTATCTATTAACCTCTTCCTGGGGCTGCCCTCTCAGTCTTAACAGCCCCTGGTCTAGGTTCATATTGTTCAATTAGTTCATATTGTTCTCCCAGTGTTCATTTTCTTGGAATATAAAACCTCAAGCCTGCACTGCTGCACCCTCTGTGACCCCTTTCCCAGGGCTGCTTCATCTAGCTTTCTGGCCCTCAGCTTAGGCATTCCTCCTGCCTGGTCCCCACTATTCCGCCTGCACTGCATTTGCCTGAGCTCCTGCCATGCCCCTGTGCAGTTCTCGCCCAGGCCCGCCCAATCTCAGTGCACAGTGCCTATCTTGCCCCTCTTGTCCCAGGGCTGTTTCTTCAGTATCTCTGTCTCAGTCTGCTTCCTCCATGGGGCTCCCAGCCTGGGCTCCCTGCTCAGGGGCATCGGTTGCAGCCACCCGAAGGCAACCACACAGAGTCAGGCTAGTAGGTAGGGTGCAAACAGTCTGAAAACTTCTGCTTTCTTCCATCTGTGTTCTTACTTTTGTTGTTGCTTTTTACAATAATACTGTGTTTTGGGTGACGGTTTACACAGCAGTTCAGATTCCCCTCCAACAATTTCCACACTGGATACATTCTTCTTCTTGATTCAGGGTTCACTTTAGTTCTCCAACTCTTCAGCTGGTGTCCTGAATGCTAAACTATCATTTGCATGGATTTTTAACTTGTTTCACTGCTAGCATTGCTGTAGGGGATCGGGACAGTGAGGCTGGTCATGCTGCCATCCTACCCCACGTAAGACCGTAATTTTGAGACATTTTGTACATCACAGAATTACATAAAAAAGTAAATATATTCATGCTTTTGGGTACTACAGTTTTCTAAGAAAAAGAGATATACATCAAGAAGAAAAACACTGTGCTAATGATAATCTGAATTAATATTAGTTTGAACTCAGTAACTTTTAATAGACCACTCTTTAGGTTTACAGAAAAATTGCATTAAAAAGTTGTCATACTCTTCCTACTGCAGTTTCTTCTATTAAGATCTCACATTAGTGTGGTACTTTTGTTACAACTGATTAATATTAATATATTACTATTAACTAAAGCCCCTAGTTTGTACCAGGGCTCACATTTGTGCTGTACAGTTCTATGGGTTTTGATAAATGTATAATGTTCTGTGTCCATTATTGAAGTGTCACATAAAACAGTGTCACTGCCCTTAAAATGCCCTGTGCACTACCTAGTTATCCTTTCTGTCTCGCCCTGAACCCCTGACGTTTTCACTGTCTCTACAGTTTTGGCTTTTCCAAAATGTCATGTATGAATCTCATATAGTCGGAATCATACTCATATAAAACCCAAACCAAACCCACTGCTATGGGGTCAATTCTGACTCACAACAACCCTATAAAAGAGTAAAACGGCTCCATCGAGTTTCCAAGCAGCACCCGGTGGATCTGAACTGCCAACCTTTTGGTTAGCAGCTGTAGCACTTAACCACTACACCACCACGGTTTCCCATAGTCATACAGTATGTTGATTTTCCAGATAGACTCCTTGCACTTAGCAATATTCATTTAAGGTTTCCTCATGTCCTTCTGTAGCATGACAGCTCACTTCTTTTTACATCGAGTAATACTGTCGTGGAGAAATACTTGAGTTTATCCATTCATACGTTCCAAGTTTTGGCAATAATGAATAAAACTGCTAGAAACGTCTGTGGGTAGATTATCAGGTATGTGTTCTGAAGTGATTTTCACCCCTCCTGTGGCTTTTCTTTTCCTTGTCTTATCGGTGTCTTCCACAGAGCAAGTTTTTGAGGTTAAACTTGTCAGCTTTTTTCCTTTCATTGACAATGCTTCTGGTGGTGTATTTAACCATTCACTAAGAAACTTAACACCTACACTTTTTGTCATCTTCTAGAAGCTGTACAGGCCTGCATTTTACGTTTAGGTCTATAATCCACTTTGAGATGATTTTTGTGTTAAGGTCTGTGATAGATTTTGTTGTTTTGGACATGAATCTTCAGTTGTTCCAACACCCTGTGTTGAAAAGACTATCTTTTCTCTATTAAATTGCCTTTGTTCCTCTGTCAAAGATCAGCTGATTACATTTGTGTGAGACTATTTCAGGGCTATCCTGTTTCCTCATCATTTGTATGAGCTCTCACTAATACCACCCAAACCAAAAACCCACTGCTGTTGAGTTAATTCTGACTCACAGCAATTTTATAAGACAGAGTAGAACTACCCTGTAGTTTTCAAAAAGCACCTCGTGGACCTGAACTGCCAACCTTTTGGTCAGCAGTCACAGGTAGCACTTCACCAGTACACCACCAGGGTTTCCCCTGTAGCACACCATCTTGTTACAATAAATTCTGTAGTCTGATAGGGTCAGTCTTCTGACTTTGTTCTTCTTCAGTACTGCTGTGTTGGCTATTCTGGGTCTTTTGCCTTTCTACATAAATCTTAGAATCAGTTTGTCAACATCCACAAAATAACCTGATGAAATTTTTATTTAGATTGTACTGAATCTATAGATTCTGGGAAGGACTAACATCTAGATAATATTAACCTTCTTATCCATGCAGAAGGGCCTGGCACTCTACTTCTGAAAAATCACGCGCTAAAAACACTAAGGAGCACAGCACTACTCTGACACACATGGAGTCACAGTAAGAAACAAATCAACGGCAAGTGGTTGGTTTTCCCTGATCCACAAACATGGAATAGCTTTCAATTACTAAGACCTCAGAGTTCTTTCACCTGTTTTATAATTTTCCTTAAATAGATTTTATACACATTTTGTTAGATTTAGACCTAAGTATCTTTTGTGCCAATATAAATGGTAGTATTTTTTCATTTTAAATTCTAATTTTTCACTGCTGGTATGTGGAGAAGTAATTGACTTTCATAATTTACTATGATCACTTATTTGTCCCAGAAAGTGTTTTGATTCTTTGGGATTTTCTACATAGGTAATCATATCATCCACAAAAACATTTTTCTTTCTTTCCAATACACATAACTTTTATTCTCCTTTTTTGTTTTTGCTGAATACCAGTGGCCAAAGTAGTCTCTCACCACTAAACTGTCGTTTTTTTGGAAGACACTGAGTATGAAGTTTTCTCTGTTCTTCGTCTACTGAGTTTTTATCATCAATGAGTGTTGCTGAATTTTGTCAAATGCTTTTTCTGCCACCTATTGATGTGATCAAATTTATTCTTTAGCCTGTTGATGTGATGACTTACATTAATTGATTTTCAAAGGTTGAACAAGCCTTACATGATTGGGACAGATCACATTTGGCCATGGTGTATAATTTGTTTTATCTATCTGATAATCTTTTGTTGAGAATTTTTGCATCTATGTTAATAAGAAATACTAGTTTGTAATTTTCCTTCCTAGAAATGTCTTTGTCCACTTTTAGTGTGGACTTGGTCACAGTACAGGTAACAAAGAACCCCAGATCTCTGTAGCTTAACACAAAAGTTTATTTCTCACTGGCACTCATATAAAATGTTGCACAAATATGATGCTCCTCCTTGTACTGCTCTTTGGACAAGAGTAATTCTACATCCCTTTAAGAACATGAGAGATGCTGACTGATGATGGCAGGCAGTTTAGGGCAGTGTTTCTCAGAGTGTGTCTCTCTGACTATCTGCATCAGAACCTCTAAAATACTGTTAAATGCAATCACTTTATTGCTATACAAGTTTTTTTTTTTTTGGAAAAAAAAATACTCCAGAATTCCAGTCTCTATTTACCAAATTAGAAAGTTAAAGACTAAAGTTTTAGAACCCACTGCTAAGTAGCTTCTGAAAGTTGCTTTCAGTTACATATTCCACTATTACATAAAAGTGGCTGTGCAAAAAAAATTTTACTTTCCTAGAAATTATTGGCATAGCACCCATACTGTTTTTATTATAAAAAGGGTAAAAAGTAGTGCTTATTATTATAACAAATACAGTGGTATACATATTCTTTTTGAGATAATGAATCATTCTAGATTACTGGTGATTTTTTTCTACTTACACCTTCCTAAAGGGTATACATGGAAACTCTGGTGGCATACGTGGTTGGCACTCAGAATCCACCAGCTACTCCTTGGAAACCCGGTAGGGCATTTCTGCTCTGCCCTGCAGGTCACTATGAGTCAGAATCTACTCCATGGCAATATATATGTGTACCTGTTTTGAAGTAGAGGCTTAATACTTCACTTTAACTAATCAAGTTATGCTAATGCCAACTAGACTGAGACATGGAAAAGCCAACGAAATAACTGAAGTTTAGCTAATGAGTATGTATCACTGTCACCAATATAAAGTCTCCATCTGTTCTACACAACTTTATAGAAAAATCAGTATTTCATCCAATTTACAATGCCAAATGGAAATTTTTCAGTATTCTAAAACTGACCTGCAAAAAAATTTTTCAAGAAAGGCTAGACTAACTTAAACACCCCACTCCCTTGTCCTGCCACTTTACCAAACAAATTAAAAACAAAAAATAGTCTCTCTTTTCTCTTTTACTCAAGATTCCCTGAGTTATTCTATCTTACGTGACTATATGAGACCTGTTTAAAACATCTCCAAATAAAATTATACTCTTCACTGCCAGCCAATTTTCCTTCTTTTGGACAGAAATTTTACCTTATGTGTACTCACCTGACCTGTCTTCAAATCATTAAGTTGGCAAGGGCACAATACAATACTGACTGGACTACCAAGAAGTGACAGGTGCAAAAGGTCAATCTGATTGGTTATCAATTAGATATGCTGAAATTTTTATCCCACTATGCCTGCTGTAAATACTTTGGAAAATTTTTTGTTAATAGGTATTAAATATACACATCAGTATTTTGGAAGATGAGCTGCTCAAATCACACATACTGTTATGGTTACTGTAAAATAACAGGCAGGTCCATTTGCTTATGTGAAAATAAAAAAACTAGATTCCATTTGCTTTCTCAAGAAAAAAAATTCCAAGTAAAACATGGACATTTAATTACCTTTAAATAACATATGAAATAATTTACATGCTATACATTCCCAAATGCACTGCAATTTTATAAGATATATACACAATCTGCCTTTTGTCATATGCCCTATAGGTCACTTATGTTGTTAGCTGATTTCTCAGTCTATTTGTGAGCAAACAAACTCACACACATATGTCTCAAGTCGAAGATTAAGACAGTAAACCAAAGAGTTAAATACAGAAAGTCTGCAATGCAGGATTCCAAAACCAACACCAGTTACTGGAACCAAGTTACAAGGCACAAAAGCTTCCCTTTGTTGCCACAGAGATTAAAACTATCTTCTACCAAAGCTTAAGTATGGAAATAGATTTGGCTACACTACAAACTATACAGTGCATTTTTCTTATGACATATTGTGCTATACAAAAAGCATTGGAAAAATAAACAGGATTAAACAAATTCTCCTAAAGCTTTTTTTCCATTTGAGAAAAATATTTCTGTGCAAAACTAACATAATAGATACAGATGTAATGAGAGTGTGAGACATCTTAGGGTAGCTTCCTAGTACCCTTGAGCTGTACCCTTGTGCCACCTATACTCATTCAGTTTCAATTTCAATTCCAGCTGAACGGTACTCCCAAGGCAATTTTTCTTTTTTAATTTGTTTTGTAATTTAAAGAGACGTTCTACTACATAAAGAGTTAAAATGGCATGGCAAAATGAAACCCTCCCAGGGCTTACACTGCCTTTGTTAAACATTAAGTTTATGTTAGGGTCTCCTTAATTTTCCTTTTTGTTTGTTCTGTTTTGTTTTCTCTTCTATGGTTAGCAGAGGGAAAAATGTTCCACATAGAAGTGACTCTCTTTTTCAAGCAAAAGTGTCTGGGTAAACTGATACATCGTCCCTGAGAGGCCTATGTATTATTCCTTGTTCCTAAGAACACATTAGAGCTTTATCTCTTTAAATTTATACCTTTATCAAAAGAATAAAGCCAACATGAAATTAAAATCGACAGAGTGTAGAAATCCATACATGAAAGACAGTCAAATACATGATACATGTCCTGTAAAGAATAAGCAATCAAGTTAGCACTACACAAACTGTGATGAGAAGAAAACCTTTTGTTATGGTAATTCTGAGTACAGAGGTGGACCCCCCAAGAAAACAGGAACCAACAGGGTGCTTCGGCAGCCACTGGTACAGGAGTGTTGCCTTCTTATCGCAGGCAATGCCTACAGTAATGAGAACACAGTTCTTTACAGATACAACAAAGCTGACCAGAACCAACCCCCCAAAAAAACTTTGCTTCAGATATGAAACTTAAAAGTAAAGAATACGCTGAAAATTTAAGGCCTTCTTAAAAATATTTTTTTCATGGTACTTCAACACTAACCATCACTAAGTGGCAAAATACATGTAAGTATTCAGAGTTACATTATATATAATGGAAAGTCCATGCCACACCAGTGAGCAAAGCCCCATTTTGTCAAGTTTTGTTTTCTTGTAATTAAGTTATACTTAAGGAAGGTTATTCCCATTTGGCTGTACACATACATCACACAGAAGTGCCAACTCATTAGTGTCCAGTGCAAATTGTGTTCTGAGTAAATACCACTCATTTCTTGCAAAACTGAATGTCGCTCCTTGCTGAAAATTCTATTAAACTGACTTGTTTCTTTCAAGAGCAGTTATTATTCTTTCTTCCCTATCAACCTACTGTTAACCAGAAGAGCATTCATAGAAAAATCCCTTTTTGGTCAAGCAGCATAGATCACTCCCCTAGTCACCCAGTCCTTGTACCACAGGCAGTCCAGAAGACAGCTGCAGAGCCTAGCAGGTCATTCTTGCCGCGCCGTACTCTAAGGTGACAACAGCAGGGTCCGCCTTGGAAAAAGCATCGGCATAGTCACGGTAACGATTGTCTGCCGAGTTGCTGCCCTCTATAGTTCGAAGAGAATCATTCACAGGGAGCAGAGTCTGCTCCTTCAAACACAAGGAGGTTTTGAGACTGGGTGATTCAGGATGAAGTGAATGTAACAACTCCTTGGTGGGGACTCCATCTGTTTGCTTATTTTTGCGTTGCTTAATTTTCTAAAACAAATCCAAATGGGAAAGAAATCACTAGCTGTACATGCTACACATGTTAGTCAAAAAAAAAGAAAAAAAATTGCTTTTGCTAATGTTTTCTGTATAATGCAAAATGACATCTTAATAAAATCTAGTACAAACGAATAACATACTGGTGCAAATCTCTATTGCTTCCAATTTCCTAACTAAAAATACTGTTTTCACATTTTACTTAGAAAAAAAGTGTCTATCTAGCCAGACTCGCCCAAGACAAGTCACTAAGCTTTCACATCTGAAAAGGGCTTTTGCTACCTAGAAAGTATGACAAGCATATCTGTTATAATAAAGAGATTTACATGAGACATTCACTTCGAAATCATAATTGTATGGGGTATTAACTGCAGACTAACGGAACTAGAGGTCTCGCAGACTGTAAGGAGCTTTTTCTTACCTGGTTTCCCTACAGTAGTAGTTGGCTAAGTGAACACGACAGGTTTTAAAACAACAGAACTTTTCTTGCCACAAAGAGCAGAGGACTAAAACAGTGTCTCCAGCTGAGATTCATGTTCTCCAACTCCTGGACTGATCTCCAGACTACCTGCACCGCCTATATCTTGGACTGACCTCTGTTTCAACAGATCCTCCTACAATTTATCAGGTAGTCTCTTAGACGAATGACTCCCTCATCTAAGAGAAGGCCAAGGAACATGTCTCCCTGAAAGGCAGACAAGAAAGTCTTTCTGAGCTCTAACAACTGCTTAGGATTTTTGTTACGTATGATGGTGAAGAAAAGATTCTAGACAAAACCGTAAGGTTGGAGGGATTTCTTGAACAAGATACAACAAAACATATTAACAAAGGCTGCTCAATTTAACTACGTGAAAATTTAAACATACCATAGATAAAGTGGAGAAAGACAAGTATGACAGAAGAAGGTCATCTGTAATATGTGTGACTGACAAAGAATTACTAGCTAGTATACAACAAAACCTGTGAAAGCTGGAATTGGCATAAGGCAGAAAGCTGGCAAAGATGGAAAATGCGCATTATGCAGGGTCACTGTGAGTTGGAATAGCCATGACAGCAACACAAACTTGATTTTCAATTGTTTCTGGCACAAGACTACTAAGACTGCAACCTGTCAAAGATGGGAAACTTGTAAGATTCAGAAACACAAGGCAGGGCTGTCAGATTCCAGCTTTGAAGGTTTTACTGTATAAAGAACTACTATATCATTACGAAAAAGTCAAACATGCCAACAGAAAACACAACCAAGGTTCAAATGGGCCATTCACCAAAAAGGAAAACCAAAGGACTGACAAACATAAAGACACTCAACACCATTTGTAACCAGGGAACCCCAAACCTGAAAATAACCTCAATATTCACTAGCAGCAGAATGGATAAATCGTGATAGTCAGACAGCAGAATACTATACCCACCATCCCACTGCCATCAAGTCCATTTCAACTCACAGAAACCCTACAGGACAAAGCAGAACTGTTCCACAGTTTCCAAAGAGCACCTGGTGGACTGAACTGTCAGTCCTTTGATGAACAGCCACAGCACTTAAGCACCACGCCACCAGGGCTTCCAGAATGCTGTACAGCAGTTACTAATCAAACAGATGAACTACAGCTACAATGCTGAATGAAGTGAAGCATACAGATCAGACAGAAATTTAAAACAATGTTTTAAAACATGCAGTTTCTTTAGCTGAACGAAGATGATATGGTTATTTATTTTGCTTGTCATCCTTTCTACTTTACACAAATGATATACACATTCTCTTTCTGAACAAGTAATAAAACTATTTCAAATGACACAAAACAATAACTTAAACCTGTTTCTAGACAGCAACATGTAGCAAGTATAAAAATATGAATGGAATAATTAACAACAAATTCAGCATGGTCAATCTGCTCCCCCTCAAAGCACGGAAGTGAGGGGGAGGATCACAGAGGGGGTGTACAGGGGTCTTCAAATGTATCTTTGAATATGTTTCTTCTTTAGAGGGGTGTGCTGTCACCAGGCAGAGAGAGCGGTGGGAGCTGCATATAGGTGAGCATGTGACTTTATATGAGAATGTACATTTTCATTCAATCACAATAAAATACACACACACACACACACACACCCACACATATGTTTCTTCTTGGTTTTACCACTTAAAGCCAAAACAAGAGCGATCTGAAGCATATATGGTAAATTCTGAAATTTCATGAAGCTAGGTGGTGACATCTAGGTGTTTATTACATCCATCTCTACACTTCCCTGTATACTTCAAGTATTTCAATACACATTAAAATACAGAGCAAGTCATTCAAACAAAGCTCCTCAATCACAGTAGAGGTGGCCTGATTCAGAAGCAACTACATGTACTTACCAGGTTACTGAATACAGTAAATTAAGCTGCAACACAGGAAATAATTTAATATTCCAAACATACTACACCAGATAGTTTAGAATACTTACAGATTCTAGGTCTTTAATCTCTTTCTCTAATTGTATATTCTGCTCATTCATATTCATAATTATGTTAAGTACAGACTGCCTAGGATGCAATGTTCGATCAAACTGGTGGTACATGTTTCTCCAAAACCTTTGCGACAAAAAGAAAAGTTGCAGTAAACTGTGTTTGAAAACAATCAAGTATACGTCATCAAATACTTCAGTGCTGTGAACTTACTTAAAATTGAAAGATACTGTGCTTGGCTCCAAAACTGTCAGCCTCTGAGATGCAGACTGGTAGAGAGGATTTAAGTACTTCTTTTGGTCATCCAAAAGAAATGGCCAAAGGGAGAAAGTCTTCTCCTTCAACCTGAATGGTAATCAGAACATAAAGGTGCTTTCTATCAGTGACGAGAAAGGGAACGAGTCCTCATTTAATAGCCCAGGCAACTGTTTCCCAAGTTTGGCCTTCTCTCCTCAGTCTAACCTCAACACGTCCGTAACTTTTGCCTTCTCTCTTTTCTCCTTTTCGTCCACAATCACACCATTAATAAAATCACACCTCTCAAACATACCGCAGGCATACTGTTTTCTTTCACAACCACAGACTTGAACCTGATACCATTTCATAAACCTGGCCTCTGCTATACCTGTTTCCAATCACGACATACACAGATAGAATAAGTAACTAATTTATCTCCCTGTTTGGCTTTGTTTCCTTAATGCCATACTGAGGCTGGAGTGGCAAGTATTACAGGGCAGGGCAAATTCAAGTAAGTGAGTAAGAGACAGGCTGGTTTTAGACAGTGTATTTACACAGAAAACTTAACATGGACAGGGAGACAGGACGAGAAGAGCATCATCTCCCTTTACGACCCCTAAGATAACCTGGGACTATTTTCTGAGGAAAAGACTACCAGGAAGTATTAGCTCTTATTACCATCTTTTGAGTTGTGAGGATGTTTGGCACCAAGTGAGAAGACTATGTTTTCCTAAAGTAGTTCTGTACTGCAAGAAAAGTATCACCTACTGCAAACTGCCATGAACTATTACGAGTTACAGCAGGGCCAGGCGGAAGTCCTCAAGTTCTTTCATTTGTTGCTGTTATACTCTTATATCCTTCATCCCCTAGACAAGATCTTTAGAATTTTCCAATTCCTCTCAGTTCTGCCATCAACTTATACTATTTACTCACTACCTTGTAACTATCAAGTACTACCTTCAACTGCAGTTTCTGCTTCCCCAGCTTTTTTATTCCAGTTATTAAAAGCACATAGTATACAGCACTCTGTACAGAGTGGGAGTATGTGGCTGTCTTCAAACTAGTACTAGCTTTAGCTTCTAACATGCCACTTCTGTGTCCAAGAATCTGCAACTTCTCTTTATTGTCTATTGTGTGTTTTTTTTTTTTTTGGTTTGTTAAGAATTCTAAGGTCACAAGCCCAGCTTAAAAATGCATACAGTTAGCCTTATTCCAGATCTCCCTTGCACCAAAACATCCAGAAGGCACTAACTACCCACAGGGCCTGGCTGGGGAAGAGCAGGTGAGCTGGCAGTGACTACAGTGTCTCAGAGCTCATCTGAGACTCAATTCAGGCAAGGACACACTGCACCCAACCAACTGCTTTGAAACATGAGCAGAGCTATAGGTTTCATCTTAACATAAAAAAGTTTCATAAAAAACATAAAAAACGTTTCATAGCACTTCCAAGTTTATGACCAATACTTTTCCAGCAAATAAAACAGTATAAAGACTTCTTTGTTCTAGAACATATATTCTGATTGAAAGGCCACACAGAAGAGTCTCTAGGATGTTGGTAATGTTTCTTGATCTGGGTCCTGGTTAGTGGGTGGATCAGTCTGTTAAAACATATCAAACTTCACTTAGCAGTGCGTTTACTTTTCTGTATGTATGCTACTGTTCAAAAACACAAATTTTAAAAATAGATAACCTGAGGGGCTGGGTGATACTCCAAGAGTACTTAGCTTCATAAATATAAGCCATAAAATCTCTATAATAAAAATCAGTTCTATTTCATACTGTCAAGATATTTTATGAAGCATAACTATGATTTATCTTAGACCTCAGTAGGCAGGACTTAAAAACAAAAAGTCCATTACAATCAAATCATCTTACTTGAGTTCTTCTCTTTCCTTCTGACAGTTTCCAAGGAAGTTTCCAAATTGGCATGAATGAATATGTTCATGGATCTGAAGAAGAAATGCTTCATTGAATTCAAAGGCTTGTGGAAACTGTTCGGTCAAATGCCACACACATTCCAAAAACTGAATAAACACAGGTGAGACTTCCTTTGGGTCACCATCCAAATGGCCACACCTAGCCCCCCGACAAAAAAGTACAAGCTTTTAAAAATGCCTCTGGAAGAAGTCCATTAGTCAGGTATTGTTAAATTTAAACACATATACCAAAAGAACTGTAACAGTTTTAACTGAACAATTGATAGTTTGAGTTTTTCAACCACAACTTTAAAGGATCTTTCACTTTCTAAATACAATCCAACCAAAAAGGACATTTAACAGTTGTGAAAAATAAGCAAGGTATTAGAACTTAAAAGATGTAAGACAGAAAACCATTAGACCAGTCTTCATAGAAGACATAGCACTCTCGCCTCCCCCAGACATGCAAGTTCACAAAGAAAAGAACATTCTGGCAATCTAAACTAGTTTTCTTAATTGTACAAAACACATAAATGTATGACTGTGACTCACCTTTCTGAAAATTTATGTCCAAATGAGATCCAATCCTTTTCTATTAAAACCTTAATAAGAAAAAATATAATAATTGTCAATGTTTTTGTTTAGAACAGACTAGATCTTATAGCTATAGCTTAAAATCAGCATTATATACTTTAAATTTGTAGTTACACAAAATGCAACAAAAAGGTAGACTATACCCAGGTTAGTGTTAGGATTAAAGAGTGAAAATGATATATGGAAAAACAGAGTGGTCTTGTGACTTAAATTATTTTAGTTGCATTTATTATAGATTAAGTAAAAAAGTTCAAAAGCAGTATTTCATTTCTTTATGTATGAAGGTGATATTTGCATAGAAAAAAGGCTAGAAAACAAACTAAAATACTAACAGCAATTAAGTTCTGGTAGTACATTAGATTGGATGTTTCAAATCTTTGGCTTACTTGTACATTAATTACATGATATTTTAAAGTATACAGGACAAGACCAATTCCAACAGTAAGTTTATTCATATCTCAGTATTGCTATCTAGCCTTCTGACTGGACTATCTCTTTCCATCATCTGGCTTCTCCATCACAGCTCTATCATTTGCACAGAAACGACAGGTTTTTAATTTTTTCGGTCTAATCTAAGCACATTCTCTTAGTATTTAAAATACATTTATAGTTTCCTGACAAATCACCAGGCACTTTCTTTGCACAGTGTCAAACTTTTCACTTTTAACTTCTCTGATTTTGTCTTACATCTTTCTGATTTCTGCAGAAAACCACTGCAAAGAAGGCGGTTTCTGGACCTACTATTTCATTGGTTTAAATCCTTGTGCACCACTGAGATACCCTCTGTGTGACCTTGACCAAGGGATCTCCAGACCAGAGCCTCAGATTTCAGTGGGCCCGCAGGTATTCTTACACACAAGCATGTCTAAAAACTTCATGTATTCCCCTTCTCACTACACCTGTCCCTCTGCTTATCTCCGTGAAAATCAGACAAGCACTACCATGCACCTGGCAAGTGAGTCAAGGGCCTGGAAATCACCCTAGAGCACTCCTCCTCTCTTCTACCCCACAGCCAGCCATGGCCAGCTCTGACAGATGACTTTCTTAACACTCCCGGAAACTACTGCCTCCCCATCCACTTAGGTGTCACTGCTTTAGTGCTGGCCCTCTTCTCTGTATCACTGTTTCTATGCTAGTCTTCTGGCCTCCATTCTTACTGCTCTCCACAAAACACCAAACCTTTTGGAACAGCAAATCCAATCATGTTACTGTTAACTCCTATAATGACTTCTCAGGAGCCTTGGTGGCGCAGTGGTTAAAGGACTCAGCTGCTAACGGAGAGATCAACGGTTCCAAGCCACCACCCAGGTCCACAGAAGAACGATACGTCAAACTGCTTCCATCAAGACTACAGCCTTGGAAACCCTAAGAGGCACCTCCTCTCTGTACTATTGGTCTCTAGGGGTCACATTTGAATGGCTTCTCAATATTCTAAGGAGTGAAGTCTAAGTCACAGGTGGCCAGCCTTTTCTTTCTCAGGTGCTCATCACACTGTCCTTCTACTATACTGAAGACCCCCAATCCAATACTTCCCTGTGCCCTCCATAACAAATGATTTCCAGTCAACAAAAAAGCAGCTATGCTTGAACTCACATTGGTCCTTCAGCCTGGGAAGCTCTCAAATTGTTCCTGGTCATTTTATCACAGGAATTCATTTGCATGTCTAGCAAACAAAGCCAAACATGGCAAAAAAAAAAAAAGTGATTTCTTATGTTATGCTCTCAAAGCAAGCTATCCCGTTGAGTGTCATTTTTTTATGAGTAGTCCTCCCATGTGACCTGCCCCAGATTAAAAATGCCAGCATCACAAAATGATACGGCTAGGTAGGGCCTAGTGATTTTCCATCTCCCCTGGCTTTAGAATTACACATAATCTGTAATTCTAGGTGGGCAAAAACTTTCTAACATCTCTTCATTTCCTTTACTCACATAAGATGTACATTTTGAAAACATAAATTAATTTGATCATATGTTTAGAAACAAAGGCTAGGAGACACACACCAGTCTTTACAAAGGAGAAAATCTGTTCAACTAGAAATTTAGTCTCAGATAAAAAATAGGTCTTTCGACATACTGCACTTAACAAATGAAGGAGCTTTAGACAGAATATTTCTTCCAGAATACAGCTGTTAAGCATGCTTATCTGTGCCTTAGATAAAAATGAGAAAATATTCAAATATTTCTCACCTAATACTTTAGGGAAAAAACAACAACAACAACTAAATTTAAAACCTTTGTCAAAGATGATGACAAATGAAAATCAGTCTACACCATGGTTTCTCAACCTCAGTGCTGCAGACATTTGGGGCTGGATAATTCCTTGTGTGGAGACTGCCCAGTGCAGTCGACGATGTGTACAGGCACCTCTCTGGCTTACCAACTAGATCCAGCTGCACCATTCTCACTAGTTATGACCAACCAAAAATGTTTCCCAACATTGCCAAATGCTGCTCTGAAGGAGGAGGCAGCAACACTCCCGAACCACTGGTCTTGCCAAACACACACTTACCATGAATCCTTTAATTGTCCTGTAGTAGGAATCCAGTAAGAGAGAGCCAAGGGAACAAACCTGGGAAGTTCTATCCCAACCGTCAGAACAATGTACCAAAACACTTGCGTTTTCAACCATTATGGCCTGAAAAGAAGACCACATACTCATGTTCTAGGAGAATATATTTACATAAATCAATACATTCTATTTACTCCAAATTATACGAGTAGGTATTTCTGGAGTAAAAGAGCTAGTTTTACCCTAATTAAGGTGGTCTCTGTCCTCAGTTCCTTGGACTAACTTTGGTGCCTTGGTCTGCAACTTCTGGGCTATACTTGAAGATCTGTGCTGATGGCAGGGGACTGGCCAAAACAAAAAAAGACTCACTTGGGAAGACAAATATGAACTAGCCTCTGGAGGCACAATTTAGCCTGTGATGCTGGACTGACTAACAAAAGTCCAGAAAATGAAGGCTCAGAGGGGTCCCTGGTTGACAAGAACATCTGCTCTTAGGACAGGAATGTATCCTTGGGACAAGGAAGCTCCACTTTGGGAATCCTCCCAGACTTCGCCTTCTGAGTCTCTTCATATGTGTCCCTTTAGGCTACAAAAAGTCTGTACTCATACGCATAATATACCGTATTAGTGCTGGAAGTCATTCCAGAAAATCAAAGGGGCAGTGGGAGCCAGCAAGTCAGAAAGTAAGGGTGTTAATGCAGACTCCTGAGCTTGTGGCTAGCAGCCCGAAGCGCAATGGGAAACTAGCCCCAGATCAGTGCCTAGCAGGTCTGGATAGTGTCCTTTTCACTTGTGAGTTATGAAGTAGTTGGGACACCACAGTTAGGAAGAGTACTGTGGGGACAGCTACAGATAAAGATGGAGAAGTAGAAACATGAGGGCTGGCTCAGTCTCTAAACTTCGGGGACTGGAGTCGAGTGGATCCTTACCACACTACAAGCATTAGAAAGAGTTACAAATGTAAAGGTAATACTGCCACAGCATAATCTCCAAAATCAAAACAACAAAAAGCAATCAGAAAGAATATGACAAAAATCATGTTTCAAAGTATTTGAGAATTTCTTTTTAAGTTCTTACATTAAGTGCTATATGATATTTATAAATACCAAATTAAAGTGAGCATCATGAAAAGAGGTGAAGCGTAATAAAAGTCTAGTAACTCGAACAGATACAAGCACCTGGCAAAACACATCCATTCCTTTCCAAACATTATCAACCTTCAAACCAAGTATTACACATAAAGCCTTACTTTGGTTAGGAAGATTGCAGCATCCATAACAGCTTTGATGTGGCGCAGCCATCCAGAGCTCTCCATACCAGAGAAGAAATCATTAACAGACAGCCCTTTGGTACCACTGACTAAAAGACAGGAAAGATTTTCAACTAGAACAGAGACAAAATCTGCACTGATCTTACTCAATATACTTTGGGTGAGTAAACTGGAGAGGAAGAGAAGAGACAGAAAAATAGGCAAAACTCTTCATATATGAAAAGATATTAGAATCTCAATAATGAATTTTTTTTGGTATATATTTTCATCATGTCTCTTGTGTAAATGAGCTAATCTCCTTTAAAAAAGATTATAGCACAGGCATTTAACTAAAAGTAGTCTGACAGCTTAATGTCACCACACAACGACTGGAAAGATAACTTTAATACTTAAATAGGATAGCATTACCATAAATTAATTTTCACTGCACTGATTACTGGAAACCCTGGTTGGCTACAACTGCTAACCAAGAGGTAGGCAGTTCCACTCTGTCTATAGGGTCGCTATGAGTCAGAATTAACTCAGCAGTATATAGGTTGTTTTTTTTGGTTTATACTGATTATTCAGAACATTTACCTAACAATAATATCTGCAAAGCCATTATAATGATACTGTCCAATACAGTGGTCACTACCCCAGTGTAGCTCTGGAACACTTACACTGTAGCCAGTCCAGACTCAGATGAGCTAAACCCATAAAATACATAATAGATTTCTAAGACTTGAAATTTTAAAAAAAGGAATTATCTCACTACTCATTCTCTATATCAAATATAGACATGTAAAAGAATGTTTTTATTTTATGGTTAAATACATTTATTTAAATTAATTTCACCTGTTGCTTTTTACTTTTTGAATGTGACTACAAGAAAATTTTTAAAAAACATGACTGGCATTATCTCTTTAACTGACAAAGCTGCTGAGAAGATAAGCAGGAACCATACCTTCCAGTAATTTCTGCAGGCTGGACCTCATGACATGAATATTTTCAATCCCAACAAACTGAAATCTAATGTTGGAATAGTTGTCTTCATTTTCGTAACCTTTTCCAGCTGCTCTGTTCGCCATAGCATTTAGCTGAAATTAAAAATTTTAGAAATTTATAGACAAACTACTTTTATCAAAACGTCATGGAAACACTCAATAGGCCATACTTTGCTTAGCAAAGAATTTAAAGGACCTCGTCAAAACCAAGCAGGTTACTATTTTTTAATAAGTAAAAATGTCACCCATCCGCTCACTGTTGTCAAGTTAATTCCAAATCTTAGTGACCCTACAGGACAGAGCAGAAATGCCCATACGGCTTCCAAGAAGCAGCTGGTGGACCTCAACTGCCAAGCTCCATGGTAGCAGCTGAGCTCTTACCCACTGTGCCCCATCACACATGTTATTAACAGTAAAGAAGGACACTACAAAATAGCAGTATTCCTGCTATGTAATGGAAAGGTCTAGATAAGAATTTGCCTGCAAATAATACATTAAGCTAATTCATTTATGCTTTTAGTCAGTTTTGCATGTTTGTAGTATCTCATAATTTATATGATGAGAACGTCTGCTCTCTAAATCCAAAATGGTTCAGAGACAAGCAGATCTGAGTAGCTTTGCTTTTGGAGAATCTATGAGACTGAAGTTTTAGACCATTCAGAAAGCCTCAGATTATTTGAGGTCATCCACAAGGGAAATTACTGCAGGACCATACAGTAAAATGGATAGCACATAATACTTTATCCTCTTGATACTTCTTCAAGAATTGAGCCAAAAATAAACTGGTTTCTAGGAGAATACAACTTGCCTGTTGGCTATCGGCCTACAGGCCTACACTGCCTGAGGGTCATTTAGGCTTTAGCATGTTTAGTTCTTTCAAAACAAGATTTCACATAGTATAGTACAATAAAACCTGCAAAGCTGGAACCCATGTAAGACAGAAACCTGTCAGAGAAGGAAAACACAAGTATTTTTCACTGAAACGAGCAACAGAGAGTGGTAAGACTACATCCTGTCAAAGGCAGGAAACTTGCAAGACTTGGAAAGACAAGGCAGTTCTGTCAAGTTTCAGATCTCACAGGTTTGACTGCATTAAAATTTACTAAACATTCTTACGGACTTGAATGAAATAAAACTTAGATGGAAAGAAAAAGTATCTTTTCACGCACTGGTGATGGTCCCAGGCTGTTAAGCTGTATCTACTGACATCACTGGTTATTTAGCACATACGGTAACTAAAGCAAAAATAAGAGTTATACATTAAAAATGCTTTCATATTCATGATTACTACATGATTTTAAGCTTCACTATTAAAACAATCACAGAAACACTTTCTACATAGAAAACAATTAAGTAAGAGCTGTAAAGTCCTGAGAAACAAATAACCCTCTGACTTCCTACAGTCATACAGTACAATCACCTTTTACACCTACTCCATACCTACTACCCACTGCCGTTGAACTGATTTCAACTCACAGTGAACCCTGTACACTTTCCAGGGCTGTGACTCTCTACGTAAACTGACTGCCACATCTTGAAGCACCCATCTTTCTGCTAGTAGCTGGCTGCTTTAAACAATGACCACCAGGACACCTTTTCTTATCTACTATTACCTAAAAATTGAAACCCTGGTAGTATACAGTAGCTGAATGCTACAGCCATTAGCCAGAAGCTCGGCAATTCAAATCTGCCAGGCACTACTTGAAAACTCTGCAGGGCACTTCTACTCTGTCCTGTAAGGTCACTAAGAGTTGGAATCAACTCGAAGGCAGTGGGTTTGATTTATTACCTAAATATAGGTCTAAATAATTAGTCCACCCACATTATATATAGAGACAAAATGGTTTTCTTATAGATGTTGCCAATACTTATGACTCCTAACCAAGTCTTTTAGCAAAATTAACTCCTATCAAATGTCTAGATACTGTTTGTAATTTTTAAATACTTCTAATTCACGGAAATTAATCTGTATTCTCCATTACTTCTGCACAATGATGAGAATGACTTCTAAAACCACTATCACTTCTGGCACAAAGCTGTCTGAAAGGACCTGTGTGCTTCAGTGCTCACTTGCTTTCTCTCATTTTCTCATCATTCCAAATTTTTGGAGAAATCATCACTACAATTCTGCCAGTGTCCTTTGTGTATCCCACCAGCTCTGCATGCAATGCTACAAACAGAAATTGAAAGCCATGTTAGCTATTACCACTGAGAAATTTAATATAGGTTCAGGAGTCTATATAAATTGAATGTCTGTGGTTACAAACACGATAAAAATGTAAACTTACACTGTAGATGTCTAGCATAACATTTTCAGTTCAATATTTATCACGCTGAAGCTCACTATTTCCTAAGTTATCTGTTTTCCTAATGTTCTTGACTACTCATTAAGGGCCATTATTTTTAACACAAATTACAGTATTAATTAAAAATTGTGTAAAGAACAAGAATTTCCAATTTTTTCACAACACACATACTATTTAATACTTCTTCACAATAACATACGACATATTCACAATTCGGAGCTCAGTTTTCCTAAATCCATACCCATATGTATGTGAGGACATAAGAAATTCCTAAGTTCACCTTTCTAAGTTGACATCCTTTAAATAACCAGCACTGGTGTTTAACAACAGTGTGTGTACACAGAGCCAGTATCTCTGAGGTCCTCACCATCTCTAAGACAACAGTCAGCAGTTAAAAAAAAAGTATTAGAGAATAAATTTATTTTTGAAGTAGGAGGAGTAGTTAATTGTTTATTGTTACTTTGACTCCTTATTTTTCTGCATGTAATACATCTTTCCCCCCCTATGGCTGCCTTGAAGGTATTTGTCTCATCTTTGGCTTTTAGCAGTTCAACATGCTTTGCACTGTCTTTCCCTCTAGGATGTATGACTTGAAGCTTTTCACTATTTTCCAAGTATTATCTTCAAATAGTTTCATTCTTTTCTTCACCTTCTGGGACCCCAAGAACACATACATTAGCCTATTGGATCTGGTCCCACATCTCTTCGATTTTCTGATTTGTTTTGTTTTTTTTTCAATTTTTCCCTTTGTAGTTCAGCTGAGTAATTTCTGTTACCCCACCTTCAAGCTCATTTATGACTTCCCTGGCTGGCAGCTGGGTTGAGTCTACTGATAAGCCTGGTAAAGGCTCTCTTCATCTCTCTTAACCGTACTTTTTATTTCTAGAATTTCCATTTGATTCTTTCACAAAGTTTCCACCCCTTTGCTCAAATGCTCTACTGGTACATGGAACAACACAGACATACCCCAAATGAACTATACTAAGTCAAAGAGCCCAGATTCAAAAGATTACCTACTGTCTTATTCCATTTGTATGCTGTCCTTACAAAGGTAAAACAGAGTATGTGGGTAGAAAACAGACTGCTGAATGTCAGAGGCTGGTAAGGCAGGGGAGGTACAAGAATTTTGGGGGGTAGTGGCATTGTTCGTCATCTTGATTATGGTGGTGGTGGTAGTTATGTGACTGTATGTGTCTGTCAAAATGCACAGAAGGCAAGATTATACTGTCTGTAAATAAAAGAAAATTAAAACTCCAACGAGGTTGGCCATGATCCAAAAAACACAAAACAGCAAATGCTGGAGAGGCTATGGAGAAAGTGGAACTATCCTATACTGTTGGTGGGGTTGCAAAATGGTCCAGCCTCTTTGGAGAGCAATCTGGCGCTTCCTTAATAAAATGGATATAGATATAGCATTTGACCCAGTAATTCCACTACTTGGAATATATGTTACAGAATCATGGCCATTCACACCAAGGGACACATGCACAAGAATGTTTATCGCAGCACAGTCCACAACAGCAAAACGATGGAATCAACCCAGATGTTCAACAACGGAGAAATGGATAGGTAAACTATGGTATATATACTCAATGGAGTACTATGCAATGACGAAGAATAATGCTGATTCCAGGAAACATCTCCTAACCTGGTTTCAACAGGAAGACATTATGTTGAGTGAAAGTAGTCAGCGACAAAAGGACAAATACTGTATGAGACCTCTAAGATAAGATCTCAAAAACAGACTTATGTATAGAAGAAAACTCTTTGACGGCTGCAAGGGAGAGGAGTGAGGGAGGGCGAGGGGGGGAGGGTTTAGATTAGATAGTTGGTAGAAATTTGGTTGGCTGAAATCGGTGATAGCACACATTAGAAACAAGAACAATATTAAGTGGACTTCAACATAACTTGAATGCTCCTTCCATCTTAACATTGCAAAGACAGAGTAGCTGGGGCAGGGGACAGGGGACCATGCTCTTAGGTGAAATCGAGGCCAACTGGCACAACCAGCATTTTGCTAAGAGGGCTCTCTGCACCCTACATTGGTGAGTGGCATCTGGGGTCTTCAAAGCTGCCGAGCTGCCATCTCAGAGCACAGGAAATGGTCCCAACTCAGCAGGAATGGATGTTCACCGAGGACCAAAACGACATGAGGGAAAGACAACCCAGAAGATACAGAAACCCACATGAGTGGGTGCCTACCTAGACTTGGGACCGGAAGAACCAGACGGTGCCTGGCCACCACCAGTGATAGCCATGATGGAGCTCACTAAGTTGAGTCTCACTGGCAACACAAGAATAAAAAGGGGTGCACCCTGAGATCTCGACTAAAAGACCACAACTGATGGTCCAGCGGCTTCAAGGTTCCCCTGGGAGCACGGCCCCTGGCCCTGATGCTGCCCTTGCCACAAATCATAGTGAAGGTCCACTCTTCACACACGAATGGACTGCACTTGGCGATCCAGAGTGACCATATACTGGATGCACTTTATGGTTCTATGCATCTATAGTATATCATCCTGCTAATCTTTGGCTGGAGTTAGGGGAGCGGGTGGAGAGGAAGAGAAAGGAGACTGTTGGAAAGATGAGATATGTATGGAGCAGAGAGGAATAGTGTGCTGTCACTGGGCAGGGAGAGTAGTGGTAGCTGCATATAGGTGGGCACATAAATTTATATGGGAATGTACATTTTCACTCAGTCATAATAAAAAAAAGAATTTCTTGAGAAAAAATTCAGGTAAAATGAAAATGAATTCAAAAAACACAAACAGCAAACAAAAACATAAAATTTCAGAATTAAGTCTGAAAAAAAGAAAAATTAAAATTTTGTAAGACTCAAACTTTTTCTTAGATATGGCTCTATAACTCAGGAGTAAAGTCTAATGTGAAACAACCTTTAGTTTTCATTTATCCCCAATGAGTAAAAATACTCAGATGTTTAAATTGAGAATATTAATGTTTGATTAAAGATTATTATCCCAGACCTGCTGGTGGATTTATGTAATATACGATATATGCACCGTGTCCGCTGCTACAATTTGAAAAATTCTGAATTTGGGATAAAGGTTGGAAGACCTATAAAATCATTTTGTCAGCACAGACAGTCACTTGCAATAAGATTATCAATATATTTCTCTAACAAGTTAAAATAACTTCAGTGATTTCCTTAATATCATTATCCTCCATTAATATGAAACCAGAATTAAGACATTTTAAATACAGGCAAATATATCAACTCCCATTAATTAATGTGCTAAAGCTAAGTATACTAGCACATGTGTAGCACTCAGACACATACTTTAGGCCGGGTGTCCATGACGTACATATAGCGGTTGACTGGGTTGGCTTTACTGATGGCTTGAAGCAAATGCTCATCCTCCAGGCACCTGGCACTGAATCCTGACAGTGGTTGGCTACATCGACAAATGGCAGCCTGATTTTTTTAAGACAGGAAACAGATTATCCAAAGAGCTCTAAAACATGTCTGAAAATGCTTAAGAGAAAAAGAAATATTACAATTAACTATGCAATCTGTTTAAAAGTTGGCAGGACAGTTAGAAGGCATTAACTTTTAAATACTAGTTCATTACTCTGATGTTCACTAAGCTTTCCCAGTAGCTCTTCCTCTAAGAAACCTGAACACTAACTTTCTAGCTGGATGACAAAACACTTGACTGATTCTCAATCAAGAAACCTACTATGATCTACTCTATGTAGATTACAGGGTACTTTCAACATAAACTCAAGCAACAGATTAGTCACACAGTAGAACAGGATCTTTACATTAGCAGCATTGGAACTTTTTACTCTGCAAATGCCTTCAGATGGCTAAACCAAAAAGCCACACTTGCTGCCACTGAGTCAGTTCTGACTCCCAGCAACTCCATGGGTTACAGAGTAGAAAAGAGCTCCACAGGGTTCTCTTGGCTGTTGTCTTCACAAAAACAGGTCACCTGCACTTTCTTCCACAGCACCACTGGTAGGTTTGAACTGTCAACCTTTCAAGGGCCTTTCTCCAGATCTCTATGTAATGGGCTGTAAATGGCTAAAAATCAGCGATCTATATATAAAATGAGACACAAAAGGGCAGAAAATAGCTTCACTCAAACTTAGGCTAAAACATACACAACCCAAGGCAAGAATATCTACAAAGCAACAGCCTGCATGTCCATCAATGGGTGAATGGATAAAACACAACGTGGTCCATACATACAATGAAATATTATTCAAGCATAAAAAGAAATAAAGTACTGATGCATGCTAAGAAGTCAAGCACAAAAGGTCACATGCTACATGATTCCATTTAAACAAACCCTTAAGAATAAGGAAACCTATAGAGACAGAATTTATTTTGCTAGCTGCCAAGAGTGAGGGGCAGAGTGGGGTCGGGAGCACCTGATGAACAGGCACAAGGTTTACTTACAGGTGGATAAAAATGTTTTGGAACCTGACAGAGGTGGTGGTTGCACAACACTGTGAATGTGCGAAGTGCCACTGAATTGTTCACTTTAAAATGGTTAACTTTAAGTTATGTGAAGTTAACTTCAATTAAAAAAAATAAAAAAGAAATACTGGATGGCTGAATTTGGTATCAGGGAAGTTTATACATATTTCCGTATTTAGTTTAGACTAGTACTTCTCAAATGGAGTGATTCTGCCCCTTCTCATAGTATCTTCTCCCTACCCCCTAGCCAAGCATGTTGGACAATGTATGCGGACATGCTGATTATCACAGCTTAGGGGCAAGGGTGCTACTGGCATCAAGTGGGTAGAAGCCAAGCGTCCTGATAAGCATCCTACAATGCACAAGGACAGAACCCAACATCCCAGAATTATCTGGTCCAAAATCTCAATAGTGCTACTATTCAAAAACCCCAGTTTAGACCCACTACTGCTAGGAAGATAAAAATATTCAGAATATTTTTTTATGGCAAGCAAAAACTAGACATCTAAGACACGAAACAGAGATAAAGTTAAAGAAATCTTCCAGAAAATACAAAGAAATGGCAAACATGAGACAAAGAAAAATGGAGGATTATGCGAGGAAGCTCAACCACCAGCTAACACATATTTTTTTAAAAAAAAAGTACAAAGAAAATAAACAGAAGAGAGGCAGTTACCAAAGAAATAAGGTAACTTCCCAAAGCTGAGAGATCTGAATTTCTAGACTAAAAGATGTAACAAGCCACATCACTGTGAATTTTCACAACACTGGGGAAAAAGGAGATTCTAACAATTTCTAGGAGAGGAGGGTGAAATCTGGTCATACACAAAAGATTGTGAGTTAGAAATGGCATCAACTCCTCAATTTACCAGCTACAAGACACAGGGAAAATTACTCTCTCAACTACAGTTTCCCTCTGAAAGCTACAATAACTGAACCTACCTCATAAAATTATCCTGACTTCATGTTTGCAAAGCACGTGAGACACAGTACTCTAGGCCTATAGTTAGTAGGCCACAAATGTAATCTACTCTTATCACTGAAGTTGCAACACCTGTTACAGGGTCTCAGGATCAAGGTATTTACTCCATCTCTTCCGAATGCAAAATTCTTCCAATTTAAGAGCCTATTATTAAAATGGAAACCTGATATACCCTTGATTCTTTCCCTCTTCTCAGTGGCTGGTGCCTTAAAATCATCTGGTTTCCCCAAATACAAGTAGGACCAATCAGAACCATAGGAAAGGAATAAGAACTTAACTTATTCACTAAAACCATTGTTTTCAAGTCACTACTAAAAAGAAAGTAGGAATGCAGGGTGCGTGACAAGAAAATATGAAAGTTTCTGTATTTCAGGGTAGTTTCAAAATCTTCAAAACTGTAATTAAGTGAAAAACCAATGGCACATTGTAATAATGAGCTTTTGACGTAAAAACTAGTATTCTTTTGGATACTAATACAGGAGTTATACTCTTGTTTATAAAATCAAAGGCCAATTTTCCTACCTCTGTATCTTGATGATAGTACGAAAGCACTGGGAATCTTCCCTTGCTCCGGAATTTAGAACTCCCAACGATGATTGGCTTGCTTGCTATTTGAGGAACATACAGTTCTCTGGGATAAGTTTCACATATCTGTAAACATCACATAAGATACAACCATTCTATTTATAGGTCAAAACCATGAGGTTGAAAATCACCTTTAAAGACCATCAAAACTAATTAAATGCAAAGTACACAGTAATATATGGACAAATTGCTACTAAATGGTCTCCAATGTCTGGTACTAACTTCTTCACTAAATTACCTTGTACTCTCGATTGGCATCAGACAGCTGCCAGTGAGAATTTGGCACTCCCATCCTTTTATACTCTTCAGCAAGGTCAATAAGCTGCCAACCTTGTAGTCGTTCTGAATCATTTTGCTTGGGATTGTAAGAAAATGCATACAGATCTTCGTATTTTGCTATGGAATACAAAGTATACAAATACTGAAATGTAACTTACAAGACATAATACAACACATATAAAAGCTATCAGGTTAACCCCATTTCTCCTTTGAAATCTTCAAAGACGGCTAACACCTGAATACACCAGCCAAAACCAAACCTGTCACTGTCCACTTCAACTCACAGCAATCCTCCAGGGCAGAGCAGAACTGCCTCATAGGATTTTCAAGGAGCACCTGGTGGATTTGAACTGCCAACCTTTTGGTTAGCAACCAAACTCTTAACCACTGCACCAACAGGGCTCTGCTTCAACCAGACACTTTCTCCGTTCTCTGATCAAATATTGCATTTACAGGCATACCTATCACTCTGAGATTCAACTTATGCTATCATCAAAAATTAAGCTAACTTAGACTTTTCTGTGTTCAAGTCTCTACTGCAAAATTTCTTTTTGTTAAAAAGGTAAAATTTTTAAAACGTAAAATACTTTTCAACCAACACTTTTCCCACACAAGATTTAAAATGGAAAGAATAATGCTCTGAACAGAAAACCAGAGATGGATCTGTAATAGGAAACTGTGTTATACAATACAGGACAGCACGGACACTGGCTGCACAGAGTTCAACAGAGTACTTATTTTTAAACGAATGGTAAGCCCTTGAGGCTATGGAGCCATCTTTACTCAAAGACCTAGCACTGTATGGGATGACTGGAAATATGTTACAAGCTTTATGCGTGAGGAGGAGTGAGTCGAGACCTGCTCCTAGATCAGCCTTGCATGCTACAATCCAGGTTTAACAAGAAAAGGTGGCTCAGGTAACCCATCTGTTTTGTCTCCTGAAGAGAAATATGTAATGCAAGTAATGCTGAGAAAAGGCCCCCAGATCTCCAGGGCATAAACAGTGACAGATTCCCCTTCAAGCCTATCTCCCTCTCTGTCCTAAATTAGCTGTCACCTAGTCAACTCCAATTCATTCGTGTCAGAATAGAATGGGGCTGCACGGGTTTCAAAAGCTGATTTTACAAATGCAGATCACCAGGTTTTTCTCTTGAGGCACCTCTAGGTGGATTCTAACTTCCAACATTTCAGTTGACACATGAGCTGTTAACGTGCATGGTTTGTACCACCCAGCAAAACAGAACTCCTCTTTTTCTCCATTCATTTCTCATATGCTTCATCTTAATCAATTTAGTGTATTAGCCCCACAGCTGTCAGAGTGGAAACCCTGGTGGGTAGCCAAAAGGTCAGCAGTTCAAATCCACCAGTCACTTTCTGGAGACCCTATGAAGCAGTTCTACCGTGTCCTATAGGGTCACCATGAGTTGGAATCCACTTGACGGCAACAGGTTTATTTATTTGTTTGCTAGCAGAGTACCTTTATTAATTCATCATCTAATAATATCAGTTTCCAAGTGATTCTCCTTGGTTGTGAAATACACACTTTTGAAAAGTTCTCCTATTGCCTATCAACAAGCCTAGAAAACATTAACATAAATCGACTGTTTCTTAAGTCTCTTCTATAAATGCTTCACGACACCATCCTTAGAATTCAGACTGGTAATTTCTGATAATTTCCAGGCCATATTCTTTGGTACAGAGTGCACAGAAGCCTAATGGTAAGAGTAACTTAAAAGTATAAAATAATGAAACATTAAATAATGCATCTTGGATCATGCATCTCAAATTAAGCTTTGGCCTCCTCTAAAAACAATACCTTGTTTTGACAGCTGCAACAAAGAGTTGTAAATATCATGGCAGTCTCTCTCTCTCGGAACGATGAAATGCACAATCCTGAAGTTCTTGCATTGGATAACAAGGGGGCATCCTGAAGTTGTCAATGCAAGTTTCTCTACTGAGGCAATATGGTGGTGTAGTATCTACAGCATAGAAAGAATCATCAAGTCACCATTATAAAGAACACTAAATAGCTGTCTTCCAAAGTACATAAATGTTTGTGATGCCCTCATAAAACTAAAAAAGTCTCAAAAGACATACATCATACACTCAGAAGTTTAAAATGACTGAGCCCAGGAGACAGAAGGATCTATATGACTGAGAGATAACACCCATCAGCATGAGACCAGAAGAACCAGATGGTGCCCAGCCACCAAAGGCAGCCATGAAAGGTGACACACTACAGAGTCCCTGAGGTAGCATGAGAAAAAGAGATGTGCAGTTCAAGAACTCTACTCAAAGACCAGAACTGACGGTCCGACAGCCTGGAGGGTCCCCTAGAAACATGACCCCTAGACTTGCTGTTGTCCCAGACCTGAAACCAGTATTAAGGTCAACTGTTCAGACAAGAATGGACTGGACTCATGGACACAGTGTGAGCATGTGGTACACGTACTTTACGGTTTTATACATTTATAGGAGGCTGTCGTGCTGGTTTCTTGATAGAAGAAAGAGGAAAGAGTGGAGAGAAGGGGACAGGTGTTGCTGGGAGGACACTAGCAGTAAAGAGTGAAAAGGAAGAGTGTGCTGTCACAGGGTAGGGAGAGCAGATAAGAGCTGCAGAGAGGTGAGTATGTAAAATTGACTTGGATTGTACACTTTCACTTAATCATAAAAAAGTTTTAAAAAATCTTTTAGATGACTGAACACCTAACCCAGAAACACACACACCTCTCAAGCATCTCAGTAATTTGTCTATAGCTCTTCATCTCTACTGTCACAACACTAGTTGTACTGTCCCTACTGCTTCTCACTGAATCACTGCAAACAGCCTTCAAATGCTCTCTCCACATCTACTCCTAACACCCTCAAATCCATTTTCTACAATACAGTAGAATTATTTCTAAAAACAAATCCAGTCACATTATTTCCTACTTTTCCACTCTCATTTCAAGCCACTTGCCTCATCTCTTCTAATCTCGCTCCTCAAACATGTCAAGCTCTGAGTGGCTCCCATTAACTGGGATACTGTCACTCTGCCTCTTCACCTAGGTAGGTATGCCTAGGCATATTTTAGATCTCTACTGAAAACTTGCAACACCATCCAGAAGTACAACCTGGCATTTTTTACCCCACTTCCCAAGGAAGTAAGGTTCCTCCATGTTCTTATTCTGTATCAACCTACACTTTTCCTTCAACAGGACTTAATACAAGAGTAACTCATGTGGTGAATGTCTTTTTTCTTAGCTAGATTTTGGGCACTCCATAAGGACCAAGTCATTAGCTAAGCTGATCATCACTACATCTTCAGAACTTAACACAGGACCTGAAGCATTGTAACTGCTCGATAAATATCAGCTGAATGGATGAATAAAGAAGTTTCACTAGAAATGCATACATTTTAAACATATGATAAACACTCTCAGCCAACCAGTAATATTGTTTTCCACTAAAAAAAATTCTTTCTCTCCTCGATATGGATCCGACTCGACGGCACTTGGCTTGGCCTCCTCGATATTATCCCTATTAATTCAAAATATCCCTAAGAAACTTTATTCTAGAGAACAAAAAAATTCTGGAGTAATAGCAAGTTTCTGAATGAGAAAACTTACTCATGTGAAGAGATAAAGTCATCCCAAATAAGTCTACAAATTCAGCACAGATTCTAATTAATAACAGTGTTTTGATGAAGGCTGAAAAGCAGTGCCCATCTGTTATTACAAACCATTGTATGCATCTTGCATTTTTAATATAATATGCTTTATACTGGTTGATTTCTAACTGTGAATTATACATAAGTCAGAAGTTTGTGGTCCAGAAACTGGCTGTACTTGGAACACTAGTTTCCTACAGGAGATCAAAAATGTCAGAAACCTGCTTTCTCTATCTCCTAAACAGGTAGGGGATGGAAGGATATTGATTTTAAGTGTAGAGATCACAAAAGCAGACCCACAACTATATGGAAGCTGTATTTATGGCACAGCAGGTACTGCAGATCAATGGAATGGAATGTCAATAAATTGTACTGGTAATCCACACAATCCATACAAAAAAATAAAACTGACTCCCTGACACCAAAATATTTTCCAGCTATATTATACATGGAAGGCAAAAGTCTTCTGATGAAAATAAGAAACATCTTTGTGATAAATCTTCACATAGAGAATGATTTTTTAAGTCACAAAAGAACCATAAAAGGGAAAAGTGATAAATTTATGACATTAAACTTTGAAACTTTAAAGACACACGAAAGACCAGCTACATGTTGGGAGAAGCTGCCTATATAGTAAACACAGCTGACAAAGCATTAAACACCACAACTCATAAAATCAATACTCAATAAAACTCAATCAATACTCAAATCAATACTCAATAAAACTCAATAAAATCAAAAGAAAAGGAAACCACCGGCCAAAATACACAAAAAGGTAACTTCCTTTTAGTCAGCAAATTTAGATCGTAATTGCATATCTACCAGATATGCCAAAATTTTAAAACAGACAATACCAAACGCTGCTGAGGACATGTAACAGTACATCATGCTCTACTAACAGAATAGTAATGGGAACCACTATTTTACAGAAGTGGCATTCACTAAGGTTGAATATGCACTTACCCAAGACCCAATAATTTAATGCCCAGGCAAGCATCACAAAGAAATTCTGGCACATATACACAAGGGAACACATCCAAGATGCCTATTACTAGGCTATTTGTACTAGCGAAAAAAAATCAAACACCCTAATTGCAATTTGGTACAAAAATACTGTGGAATATGTTATCTGATTTGTTAATATGTACTTATTAAATTTTTTTAAATAAAAGAAACAAATATTTAAGTATTTTATAATAATTTAAGGAGGTAAAGGTCTTTCTTGTATTCCATGGAAGAATTTCGTATTACACACATTACTGTTTTATAAGGAGGGAAGGTAGATGTAATCTGGCTACTCTGAAAAATATTTGGTTTAGCTAAGTTATCGACTGCTATGGTTTAAGTGTTCCCACCCATGTCCCTTTCCCCTAAATATGTTTGGAATGTTAAGCACTGTACCTGTGGATATAATCCTGGCTGGAAATAGGGTTTTCCAGGGTTAATTAGATCAAATATGAGTCCAGTGGGTTATAAACCTAATAATCACTTGTGATTTAAAAATGAACAGACAGAGAAGGTAGACATCATGTCAGGATCACCAAGGAAAGCCATGACTATGGTAAATACCCTAATCTGGACGTTCAGCCCCCAGAACTGTGAGAAAGTAAACTCCAGTTCTTTAAACTCACTCCCTTGTGGTATTTTTGTTACAGCAGAACTAGGAAACTAAGATGCCAACAACTAAACATTTGCTACATATTTCCAGTCTGTTGTTATTATGTTAAACAATACATGTGCAGTTTTTCTTACCCAAGTTTCTTTTTGATGAGAGTCTATAAATAATAGATGGGTGGCTGTCAGATACAGTGTTCCTGTTAATGACTTGTTGCTGGTGCTGAATCGGTCAAGTACTTTCACTTGCTCAACCTAAAAAGAATAACAAGACTGTTATTTCTCATTTCAAAAGTAGTATTCACATCAACTGATACATGCACATGAATGTTCATCGCAGCACAGTCCACAATAGCAAAAAGACGGAATCAACCCAGATGCCCAACAACAGACGAATGGATAGGTAAACTATATGGTATATATACTCAATGGAACACTATGCAATGATAAAGAACAACAATGGTTGCAGGAAACATCTCATAACTTGGTTTCAACTGGAGGACATCATGCCGAATGAAGTAGTCAGCGATAAAAGGACAAATATTGTATGAGACCCCTATGATTAAGAACCTAAAAACAGACTCATGCATAGAAGAAAAGACTCTTTGACAGTTACCAAGTGTGGGGAGGGTGGGAGTGGGAGAGGGGGAGGATTTAGATTAGGTAGTTGTTAGGAATTTGGTTGGGTGAAATCTGTGACAGCACACATTAGAAAGAAGATCAACGTTAACTGCACTGAACACAATTTGGGCACTCCTCCCATCTTAATCCAAAATTGCAAGGACAGAGTAGCTGGGGTTGGGGGCCGGGGACCACGCTCTCAGGAAAAATCGAGGCCAATTGGCACAACTGGCATTTTGCTACTGAGGGCTCTCTGCACTCCACATTGGTGAGTGGCATCTGGGGTCTTAAAAGGTGCCAAGCTGCCATCTGAGGGTACAGCAAATGGTCCCAACTCAACAGGAATGGTGATCACCGAGGACCACAATGACAAAAGAGAACCCAGAAGACAAAGAGACCCACAGGAGTGCGTCTCTACATCGACTCGTGACCAGAAGAACAGGATGGTGTATGGCCACCACCAGTGATAGACACCCACGATGGAGCTCACAAAATTGAGTCTCACTGGCAACACAAGAATAAAGAGGGGTGCACCCTGAGATCTCCACTAAAAGACTAAATTCACAGTCCAGGGGCTTCGGGGTTCCCCTTGGAGCATGGCCCCTGGCCCTGATGCTGCCCCTGCCCATAAATCATAATGAAGGTCAACTTTTTGGATAGCAATGGATTGGAGTTGGTGACGCAGAGTGACCATATCTTGTGGGAACTTTATGGTTCTATGTATCTATAGGATGTCATCTTGCTGACCTCTTACTGGAGGAAGGGGAGTGGGTGGAGAGAAGGGGATAGAAGACTGTCGGGAGCATAGGACATGTATGAAGCAGAGAGGGTGTGCTGCCACCAGGCGGGGAGGGCAGTGAGGGTTGCACATAGGTGAGTGTGTGCATTTATATGGGAATGTACATTTTCATTCAATCATAATTTAAAAAAAAAGTAGTCACAGAGAGGAGTCTCACTGGCATCATGAGATCTCCACTAGAAGACCTCAATTGATGGTCCAACAGTTTTGGGGTTCCTCTGAGAGCATGGCACCCGGCCCTGATGCTGCCCTTTCCCATAAATTATAACAAAGCTCCACTCTTTGGACAGGAATGGATTGGACTTGGTAATGCAGAGTGACCATATATTGGAAGCACTTTATGGTTCTATACATCTATAGGATATCATCTTGCTGACCTCTGGCTGGAGGGAGGGAGTGGATGGAGGAGGGGAAAGGAGGCTGTTGGGAGGATGAGATATGTATGGAGCAGAGAGGAATAGTGTGCAGTCACCGGACAGGGAGAGCGGTGGAAGCTGCATATAGGTGGGCATGTAAATTTATACGTGAATGTATATTTTCACTCGGTCATCTTAAATAAAAATTAAAAAAAAAAAAGTAGTACAATTTCTTTTCTTGTTACCCCAGAATTCACAGGCACCATCTTGAATTATTTCATCTTTTGGTTCAAAACCTAAAAAGCTTATTGAATACTCAATGTTAAACTTTGCACTTTTTGGGGGGGGGGGGACAGTATGTGAACCCCCCCATGATGCTATTTATAGTTAAAATATAACAATTTTGTATATATAAAAAATATTAGACTAAGTATTATGGGAAACAGAAAGAAGGTATCTGTTATAAAGCAAAAACATTTTTCATACTGGAGTCAAAATATTTTAAGTTGGCCAATTAAGGAAAAAACACATAAGGTTACCACCTAGAGTTACAAAAGTAAACTACCAGAAAAATTACATCAGAAAACAGAAAGGTTGCCAACTCCAAATCTGTCTCTATATTCTCCTCCTCCTCCACACCAGTACAATGACTGTGTCCAGCTCCTGACTCTTTCCCATTCTGTTCTCCCTTCCTGAAATAGTCTTTTCCATCAAGGCAGCAAAGGTACACAGCACATGCAATCAATCCCCTTCTGAAATGGTTCTGTTCTGATAATTCCAATTTAAACTGGTTCTGATGAAAAGTCCAATACTCTTTTAGTTTTCCTTATTATTGTCTTTTATTATCATTATCTTTATAAATCAGATCTTTGTCTTTGGAGGTTGGCATGAGAACAGCATCAGCAAATTACAAGTTGCAACACTGTAAGTAACACATATTACTAATGATAAGATGTACAAAAGAAATCACAAGTGCAGTTCACAATAACTCGAATAACTCCTAAGTCGGGGACCACCTGTACATTTTCATTAATAGTAGTAGATACACACACACACACACACACACACACACACACAGAGGAAACTGCCTCTGGAGAGTGGGACCAGGGTTGGTCAGAAATATGCATCAGAATACTGCTTTGAAAAAATGCTATTCAGTGTTATTTAAAAATATTAAATAACTATGAAGAACTTAAGAAAATAATTCACAGCTGCAGAAGATTATAGATAGTTCTTTAAATTGTGTGTCTTAAAAACCCGGTAACTTAACCATTATCTCATTAATTCGATACCCACATTTTCCCCTGCCTTATGAAAACATAAGAACAAAATGCCCCCATTATGAAATTATGATGTCCAAAATAATCAATAATTACTACTTAAAAGACTGATTAGCTCTCCCTCAGCTACCAGACATTCACGTATATGCTTATAATAATGGCTGTTTTCATACAGGTAAGGCAATTAATTGAGTTTTTGTTTTGTCTTGTTTTTAAGTAACATTGTGTTTTCAGTAGAATTTCACACAGCAGTTTAGGTTCCCATTCAGCAACTGCTACACAAGCTGTTCAGTGACACCGGTTACCTTCTTTACAATGTGTGAAGATTCTCATTATTTCTGTTCCGGTTGTTCCATTTCCATTAACTCTACTCTGCCCGCCCCCTTCCATTCTCATCCTTGTTTTAAAGTAGTTGTTGATGATTTGGTCTCACATAAGCAATTTTTTTTAAGGAGCACACCACTTACAGGTGATAGTATTTTGTGAGCCAGTCTGCTATTTAGCTACAAGGTGACCTCAGAGGTTACTTCTGGCTTCAGGTTTGAAGGGTATCTCAGGGCAACAGTTTTGGAGAGTTTACCCATCTCAATGAGTCTATAATAGGGCTGGCTGTTGTTTTTTTTAGGAATTTGAGGTTCTGATCTACGTTCTTCTCGAGTTCTCTTAGGGTCCATCTATTGTGGCCCTAAGTAGAATGACCAGTACTGGTCGCTGGGTGCCATCTAGTTCTTCTGGTCTCAGGATAAATGACTGTCCTATAGACTTGTTTCTCTTAGAGTCTTTGGATTCCTTCTGTCTTTCTGCTCTGGATGCATACAGATCAAGAGTCATTTAACAGATGGCTGCTCACAAGCTTTCAGGACCACAGATAAGCCAAGCCAAGTGCCGTCCAGTCGGCAAAGTAGCATGTGGAACCTAACTTCTTAACTATATTATGTCAATTGACCAACATGTCTCATGAGACTATGGTTCTAATCTTTCAAACCCAGAATCCAATCCCATGAAGTATTCAGTTATATCCATAAATGTGACCCGTGTTTTCTTATGTATACAATCATATGTGCACATAGTCACACAGATGCATATACATAAGCACATATATGCATATATGCATAACTACTGTCACAGATTAAACTGTGTGCCCCCAACATATGTGTCAACTTGGTTAGGTCATGATTCCCAATACTATATGACTGTCTACTATTTTGTCATCTGATGTGATTTCCCTTACCTGGTGTAAATTCTACCACTATGATACTAATGAGATGGATTAGCAGCAGTTACATTGATGTGATCTACCAGATCAGACAGTATGTTAGGCCAATCTCTTCAGAGACATAAAAGAAAGAAGTAAGCAGAGAGACACAAGGATCTCATACCACCAAGAAGGAAGTGCTGGGAGCAGTCAGGTTCCTGCACTGAGATGCTTCCAGACCAAGGGAAAATGGATGACAAGGACCTTCCTCCAGAGTTGACAGAGAAAGAAAACCATCCCCTGGAGCCTGCACCCTGAATTTGGACTTCTCTAGTCTACCAGGCTGTGAAAGAATAAAATTCTGCTTGCTGAAGCATGCACTTGTAGTGTTTTTATTATAGCAGTACTGGATAACTAAGACACCTACACACTTATATGCCTACACACACGCCTATATACCCACACCTACATTTGTTGCTTCTTTCAAAAATCATACATGCCATTCCCACCAGGCCCATTTTTCTTGAGTACTTTTTAGTGTCATCACTTTATCTTCATTAAGTTGTGTAACTTCACCCACAAAGTTAACCTTTCCCATTACCCAAAATAACAATCATCTACAGTCTATAGAGTGAACTACTCTTCCCATATCTGGTAATCACTAAAGAGTATTAGTTTCTGTATATTTACTTGTTCATGTCATTTCATAAAAATGAGAACAAGTATTTGTTTTCTATGACTGATTCATTTTGCTCAACATAATGTCCTCCAGGTTCACCTACATTCCAACACAGTTTAGGAACTCATTTTTATCGCTGAGTAGCATTCCACTTCTGTTCAGTTCTTTTACCTCATCATTTCTTCCTTTTGCTTTAGCTACTCAACATTCAAGAGCAAGTTTCAGAGTCTCTTCTGACATCTAATTTGGTTGTTTTTTTCTTTCCTGTCTTTTTAATTACCTCTTGCTTTCTTCACGTGTGATTATCTCTGATGTCATTCATCTGGTATTGGCTCATTCGTGTTGAACACATCAAATCTATTCTTGAGGTGGTCTCTAAACTCAGGTGGGACATACTTAAGGTCATATTTTGGCTCTCATGGACTTGTTCTAAAAGAAGAAAGGATGACATAAAAGAACTGAATAGAAGATTTCAAGCAGCTCGAGAACACTAAGTATTATAATGACATGTGCAAAGAACTGGAGATAGAAAACCAGAAGGGAAGAAAACCCCCCACATTTCTCAAGATGAAAGAACTGAAAGAAAAAACTCAAGCCTCAAGTTGCAATAGTAAAGTATTCTACAAGGAAAATATTAAACAACTGAGGACGCATCAAAAGAAGACAGAAGGAATACACAGTCATTATACCGCAAACAACTGGTTGATGTTCAGCCATTTCAAGAGGTAGCATATGATCATGAACTGATGTTTTCCTGTTATGTATTTCATTTATTTCTGCTCTGGTCTTTATTATTCACTTTCTTCTAGTAATTTTAAGTTTAGCTTGTGCTTCTTTTTCTACTAGCTTCTCAAGCTTTAGAATTAAGACTATTTGAGGATTTTTTCTTCTTCTTTAATACAGGTATTTGTTGCTACACATTTTCCTCTGAGGACTGCCTTCACTGCACTCTTTAGGTTTTGATATAGTAAGTTTTCATTTTAACTCCAGGTATTTTTTCACTTCACTCTTGATTTCTTCCTTGACCCAACAGTTACTTAATAGATGGTGCTTAATTTACAATTATTTTTGTGTTTTCTAGTTTTGCTTATACTACTAATTTCTAATATCTCCCTGCAGTCAGAGAAGATACTTTGTGTAACTTCCTATTTATTAAATTTGTTGAGACTTGTCTTGCAGCCTAGCATATGGTCTACTCTGGAAAACGATGTATGTGCACAGGGCAAAAATGTGTAGTGCTGTGATGATGGGTGGATAGTCTGTGTATGTCCACTAGGGTCTAGTTGGTTTATGGTATCATTTAGGGCCTCTGTGTCCTTACTGATCTTCTTTTTAGATGTTCCGTCCAGAATCCAAGGTAGGGTATTGACGTCCCAAACTAATCCTGTGGAGTGATCAGTATGTTTGATATATTTTGAGCACTGACGTTAGGTGGATATATAATTGTTGTCGAATTAATAGACTGAGACTTTTATTATTATGTAATGTCCTTTTTTATCTCTCATAATTGAGTCTCATTTAAAGTGTATTTTACCTGACATCAACAGGAACACATCCACTATTTTTTGTTTACTAGTTGCAGTCCCTTCAAGGGAAAAAGAAGAAGGCCTTCAGTGAGTTTGATTTACACAGCGGCTGTAATAACAAGCTCAAAAATTGCCATGATTATGAGGATGGGTGTCACAGATTGAACTGTGTTCCCTGTGTGTAGCAATTTCACTAAACGATGTTTCCCGGTACTGTGTGACATTCTAGTACGTTGTAAACCCTGCCTCCATGATGTTTACGAGGAAGGTGGGCAGCAGGCATGTTGGTGAAAAAAACCCAGTACTGTTGAGTCAAATCTGACTCATTGCAACCCTAGAGGCCAGAGTAGAATTGCAGGACTCGATGTATAAGATTATATGTATTGTGTCTTGTGGTAATTTCTTTGGATACAATTGAAAGGGAAGCAGGCGGAGAGTTTGGGACCTCCTAATGTCAGGAAAGAAGCAGTACCAGCAGCACAGCCTACCCTGTGGACCCACAGTCCCTGCACTTCAGAAACACCCAGTCCAGGGGAAGACTGATGACACAGACCTTACTTCAGAAGCAACAGAGAAAGACTTTCCCTGAGCTCAGGCAATGAATTGGGATTCTTAGCCTACTTTACTATGCAGAAATAAAGACATTCACCTGTACTATTTCTGTTTTAGTAATACCAGATGACTAAGACAATGGGCAAGACAAGGCAGTGTTTAGTTCTGTTGTACCCAGGGTCACAGCGAGGTGGAACCAACTCCAGGGGACTGTCATGGACTGAACTGTGTTCTCCCAAAAATATGTGTAGTAATTTGGCTGGGCCAGCCCTGTATTCTGTGACTGTCCTCCATTTTGTGACTTTCTGATGCCGCAAATTCTAATCTCTGCGTGTGGTTAACACAGTGGATTATGTTAGAGAGGATCAGGGTGGGACTGTAAACCCTTAATAAAAGCACCTCCCTGCTCCACTGTAAAGGGAGTTTCCCTGAGTATGGCTTGCACCACCCTTTATCTTTTTGTCTTACAAGAGATAAGGAAAGGGAAGCAAGTAGAAAATTGGGAACCTTATGCCATCAGGAAAGCAGCACTGGGAGCAGAGCATGTCCTTCAGACTTGAGGCTCCTGCACCAAGATGCTCCTTGAACAAAGACTTATGCAACACAAGGAGTTTCCTCCAGAGCTGACAAGAAGGAAAGGCTTCCTCTGGAGCAGACATCCTGAATTTGGAACTGTTGCCTACAAGACTGCATGAGAATAAACTTACTTTGCTGAAACCATCTACTTTGTTCTATCTCTGTTACAGCAGCACTAGCTGACTAAAACAGAATTTGGTACCGAGAAAGAAGGATGCTGCTCTAATACCTACAATGTGAAAGTGGTTTTAAAACTGCAAATGGATAAAAGATTCAGAAGGAACTGAGGAGAACTATTAACATCAAAGGTGGTACAGATGGTAAAAAACAGCACAGGACCAGTGGAAGCAGATGGGCGGCAGCAGAATAAGAGCAGCAGGCAAGACAGTGCTGGAGCCAACCCACAGAGTGTGAGATGAGTACCTGTGCAGAGAGGTTTCCTGGCAGAGTGGGGGGCCTCTGGGCATTTGAAATCAGTGGTGCTAGGCTTGATGACCCACAGGGTGTGAGGGCTGAGTGCCTATGTACAGAAGGCTTCCTGGCAGAGTGGGGTGCCTCTGGGCACTGAAATCAGTAGAGCTACAGAACTTTGGGACACTTGCCCCTACAGGGAAGATGCAGGCCTGAGGCCCAGTCAATGAGGTCACACAATGCAGAAGTGGAAGAGACAAAGAGCATGAGAAGCTGAGGTGCCTCAGACTCCAAAGTTATGGCCTTGACCTCAGGGGTGTTGAAAGGGTGAAGCCATGGCTTTCTGTGTTTGTAAGGGTGGAACTGCCACTCACTTGGACTTAGGTGGAATTGCCACTCACACCTAAAGCCAATGGGGCAGAGTTTCTGTCCAAGTTGGTCTAGAAGGCAGAGTTGTAGCACATGGCTGGGGATCTCCATTTACAATCCAGGGAGTACCTAGAGTCTGGAGGACACGGCTAATGTGTAAAATGTCTCAGAAAATGGAAGATTATTTCCAGAGCTTTGGGGGCTAATGTAATGTTCTCTGCTGACTTGCTTGTTGCCTGTTAATATCTTCTTTCCCTACAATTTCTCCCATTTGTAATGGAAATGTCTAACTTGTATTTATTCTGTCATTGTGCCTGCGGAAACAGATAGCTTATATTCTAAGTTTCACAGATGTAGAGTTTTTATATTTTGGACTTGGAAATGATTTATGACTTCTATCATACAACATGGACATGCTTTTGATATGACTTTTGCTATGATAGGATGATTGTGTTACATGTTTCCAAGACGTGATTTTTGGGAGTCCAAAGGTTGGAGGGTCATGGATTGAACTATGTCCTCCCAAAAATGTGTGTGGCCACGTGGCTGGGCCAGATTCCTAATATTTTATGATCATCCTCTATTTTGTGATTTTCCTATGCTGTATGTTAGAGGATTAGGGTGAGACTGTAAATCCCTTTATAAGATCACCTCCCTGCTCCACTGTATAGGGAGTCTCCCTGGAGTACAGCTTGCACCACCCTTGATCCTTTCATCCCACAAGAGATAAAAGGAAAGGAAAGCAAGCAGGGAACTGGAAATCTCACACTATCAAGAAAGCAACACTAGGACAAAAGTGTCTCCTTCAGACCTGAGGTTCCTGTGCCAAGACTGACTTCTCAACCAAAGACTTTCCTCCAGAGCCAACATAGGGAAAGCCTTCCTGTGGAGCAGACACCCTGAATTTGGACTTGTAGCCTACCAAACTGTGTAAGAATAAGCTTTTCTTTGCTAAAACAATGCACTCATGGTACTTCTGTTACAGCAACAACTGACTAAAACAGGTACCTAACAACAACAGTTACATGGAATATTCTTTTCTGTCTTTTACTTTCAGTCTGTATCCTTCTGTCTACCAGGTGTCCCTTGTAGGTAGTAATAAGGATAAAACGTGGTTTTTTAAATCCATTCAGGCCCTCACTGCCTTTTGAGTGGGGAGTCCAGACTAACTTTCAGGTAACACTCAAAATGAAATTATCTACTTCATTTTGCTGACTGTTTTTGTCTTATATTTCTTTGTTCCATTATTTCCACATTTGTAATGTCTTGTTTAGCTTTTTTATGTTGGGCTTTTCTGACTTGACAGCACTTTGCTTTTATTTCTTTCTTCTGTGTATTTTCTCTAAGTGTTTTCTTAGTGTTTACCACAAATAATGAACAATGTACAATTGTAGCAACTGTTTCAGCTTTCTGCCAGCATTTAATACACAAACAAGTAACATACATTAACATACTAACCCTCTATTCCTATTTTGCCCCCTTCTCCCTTCCTGTGGTTGAGTTTTCAGTCATATCATTATAAATTCTGTATCCAATTGGTTTAATCTTATTTACTTCTTGTGCACTTGATGTTGCACTGCTTATGGAACTAAACAAATGAATTTACCCCCTGAAAATATAGTCTTGGTCTTTGTATTTGCCCATGTTAGTGTTATTGAAGAGCCCTGGTACTGCAGTGGTCAAAGCAAGCAACAGCTAACCTAAAGGTCAGTGATTCAAAAGCAGGGGTGACTCCATAGGAGAACAATGTGACAGAACACTTCATAGAGAGTTACAACCTCCAAAGCCCTGTGAGTTCTCTATGAGTCAGAATAGACTGGCAGTGGGTTTGGTTTTTCTGGTTAGCTTTATTGGAGATTTCTTTCTTTCTCTTTCTTTCTCTTTCTCCTCTCTCTCCTCTGTATGGATTCAGGTATTGTCTAGTGTTCTTTCCTTTCTATGTGAAAAACTTCCTTGAATAATACCTGCAGAGCAGATCTGGTAATAACAGATTTTCAGAGTTTTTGTCTATTTGGGAGTGTTTTGATTCTTCCCCTCAATTCTGAATGATAACTCTGCTAGGTATCTTAGTTCCTTAATGCTGCTATAACAGAAATACAAGTGGACAGCTTTAACAAACAAAAGCTTATTCTCCCTAGTTTAGGGGGCCAGATGTTCAAATTCAGGGCACCAGCTCCATGGCAAGGCTTTAACTCTGTGTCAGATCTAGGAGAAGGTTCTTGTCATAAACTTTCCCTTCATCCAGGAGCTTCTCAGTGCAAGAACCCCAGGTACAAAAGGGTCCTTGCTATTTTTGCTTCCTTCTCTCTTTTATATTTCAAGAGACTGACTCGAGATACAATCTAATTCTGTAGATTAAGCCCTACCTCATTATCATTACTGCTTTATCCAGCCTCATTAACATCACAGAGGTATGATTTACATTACACAGGAAAATTATATCGGATCACAAAAGGGAAGACAACAACACAATCCTAGGAATCATAGCTTAGCCAAATCGACACATCTTTGAGGAATACAATTCCATCCATTACACTGGGTAGAGAACTCCTGGTTGATAACTGCTTTCCTTTAATACTGTACATACGAGGCCTATTAAGTCTGTGAATATAATTCTTCTGAAGTACACCTCTTGGGAAGCTATGCACCAGCACCAGCACCTAGGCTACCCTTCAAAGAAATTTCGGAACCCTTTCCAGAATGGCCACTGCACATAGTGGCACAGTGGAAAGTTCATGAACTTAACTGTATAGTTGTCTGTGAAGGAGTTTTTTGACAGTAAACAAATAATTGTGTTGGAACACCCGTCCCTATTAACCTGATCTGGCTCCCAGTGACTTTTTTTACCCAAAGATACAGGAAATATCAAAAGGAAGACATTTTGATGACATTCAGGACACCAGGGGTAATACAACAACAGCTCTGATGGCCATTACAGAAAAAAAGTTCCAAAACTGCTTTGAAGGGTGGACTAAGTGCTGGCATCGGTGCACAGCTTCCCAAGGGAAGTACTTCAAAGGTGATTACAGTGATACTCAGCAATGAGGTATGTAGCACCTTTTCTAGGATGAGTCTGCAAACTTAACTGTCAGACCTCATATGTCACTCTGTTGTCTTTTGGCTCTAGGATTTCTGAGGAGAAATCTGTGCTAAATGTCATGAAGGATCTTTGACATGTTATACTACACCTTTACTACTTTCAGAATTCTCTCTTTGTCTTTTGTTTTCAAGAATTTTATTACATTGTGTAGTGCTGCAGCCTTTTTTATATTTCTTGTGCTTGGAAGTCCACCTAGTTTTCTGGATTTGCAAGCTTTATTTCTTACTCAGATCTCGGAAGTTTTCCGTGATTATCTCTTGGGAAACTCCTTCTGTCTGTTTAGTACCATGCTGTTATACAATTTCACAAGTCCAAACTTGCACTTCTTAATTGAACCTCACAATTCCAGGTCAGGTGCTCCTTGAATACTCTAAAGGGCAGTTCTACTCTGGCCTCTAGGGTTGCCATGAGTCAGATCCGACTCAGTGGCACTTAGCTTGGCTTGTTTACTTTTCTGTTCAGTTACCCTCTTCTAGTTTACCTATTCTATCTTCTATTGAATTGAGTTACAAAATTTTTCTCTGAAAATTTAGAAATATGGTTGAATCCATATACACTAGTTCTGACAGTTGGGTGGACCCACAAAATCTATTAGATCATCATACACTGTCCTTTGGAAAAACACAAAAGTTTCTGTCTTTTAAACCTGAATTAAGATTTGCCTTGTAGGTCATGATGGTTAAGACTGTCTGTCATCTTGGCTGGGCCATGATTCTCAATGCTTTGGCAGTTGTACACTGTAGTCAGGAAACTCTGGTGGTGTAGTGGTCAAGTGCTATGGCAGCTAACCAGAAGGTCACCAGCACAAATCCATCAGGCACTTCTTGAAAGTTCTATGGAGCACTTTCACTCTATCCTGCAGGGTCACTATGAGTTGGAATCTACTTGACCACAGTGGGTTTCGTTTTGGTTTTGGTTTATACTCTTATGAGTGCTTCCTTGTTGAGATCTGACACATAATCACAATGGGATCTTTGTAAGTGGTACCAGCAGAGCAGGGTCTGCAGCAGCAGGTCACTGCCCCCTCAGCTTTCATTTCTCCACCATCTGCCACGTAGCTCCTTCCTGCCTACCTCAACATGACTTGTTTGTTCTAGATTCTGCAGCTGGTTCCTGTTTATCTGACCTCTGGTTCTTGAGACCTGAGCTAGCAGCCTGCCTGCCATTCTTCAGATCCATCCCCTTTACACCCCTGGGTTTGCTAGCCCTTGAGGCTACGTGAATCAGGAGAATCCTTTTTCCCGACTCTCTGACTTAGGATGTCACAGTCTCTAAAAACTGCGTAAGCCATTTCCTTAACATAAATTTATCTCTCTCTCTCTGCCTCTACATGTATACACATACACATACATGCTTTACTGGTTTTACCTCTCTAGAGAAACCAACCTAAGATATAACTCAACATTTATTTCATTGTTGAGGGCCATTCCTTCCTTTAAAAAAAAAAAATTCATCTCACTCTGTAAATCAAAGCTTAAATTTAAACACCATTTAAAACAAAGGTGGCCAACTACTGTTTACTCCTCTTCAACTGTACTCAACTTGGCTAAGGGTACTACAGCCAGTAGCAGTAATTACCGTAATATAAATCTTACCTCTCTTACTTCCTTAAGCAATTAAAGTTTTAAGGGCTCCAAAAATAAAAAGTAATATATACAGGGAAATAAATGGTATCATAAAGCACCGTCACTACTCAAGCTAATAAACTGTGCTGACATCACTTTGCAGCACTTTAAGTAACTACTCAGAGAAAATAAAAGTTTATCTGGTAAGTAGTTTAAAAAAACTGATTTTATTAACACTTAATTAAACACAAAGTTTGTTTTATTAAAAGTCCACATTAAGTTGTTTCAGTTCACGGATTTAAAAAGTCTTAAACATTTCTAGTTGTGTCTACTCATAAGCCTTCAACTGTGATTTTTCCACCTGCTGCAGAAGAGAATGAAAGATCAAAGACATAGGGAAAATAAGAGCCCAAGAGATGAGGGGGGACCAAACCCAGTGCCATGAAGTTGAGTCTGACTCATTGCGCAAACATAGGTCAGAGCAGAATTGCCCCAAGGAGTTTCCAGGGAGCACGGGGAGGATTTGAATTGCCGACCTTTTGGTTAGCACACGCAGCACTTAACCCACTATGCTACCAGGGTTTCTGAAGAGACAGAGAGGGCCACAGAATCCTGAGAGTACATCAGCATGAGACTAGAACTAGATGGTACCCAGCCACCATCAATGACTGCCATGACAGAGAATACAAGACAGAGTCCCAGATGTAGCAGGAGAAAAACAGGTGTGCAGAACTAGAACTCTATTACAAAGACCAGACTTGATGGTTCAACAGGCTGGAGGGGTCTGCATAAGACTTGGTCCCCAGATTCGCTGTTAGCCTAGAGATCGAACCATTCCCAAAGCCAACTCTTCAAAGATTAGATTAGACCACAACACATAAAAAGACACTGGCAAAGAGTGTGCTTCTTCGCTTAAGTATATAATACAAGAGGATAACTGGGCAATTCCTGTTCAGAATCAAGACGAGAGGGCAGCCGGAGATAGGAGTTGGCTGAATGGACACTGGAAGCACTGGGTAAAAAGGAGTGTGCTCACACAAGGTGGGGACAGCAGTTAAAGGAGTCAGAACTGACTCCAAGCAACTGATTTTGTTTCTGTTTCTGTCTGTCTGTGTCTCGCTCTCGCAGAAGCGCACGCGCGCAAACACACACACACACACACACACACACACACCCCCACACACACCCCAGAGCTTTGAAGAATATGGGAGACATAAACACACGGTATCAGGAAAGGGAGTTTTACTAACTCACTCAACAAGAATTTATTGAGTATCAAGTGGAAGCCACACATCACTCCCATGCAAGTCACTTTCACCACCTGCATTTTGTCTGTAAAATTAACAACTGTCTCTCCCTCCAAAAGATGTAGTAAAGATAGATAATAAATGTCAGGTACTTTTTTATCAGTTTGCTTGACAAAAAAATCACTATTGTTACTAACCTGGTAAAGTACGCTGAGTCATGACTGTCCTCTGCACTAAGCTGTTGTTAAGGTTAAATGGAAAAAGGCAGAAAGTGTGCACATAGAACTTTAAAAGCATATCCAAATTATGGTCCAAATATGGTCAGAAAAAGCTATCATTTTTCCCACTCTAATTGACTTTTTCCTTTCTAAAATAAATGTTGAAAGTAAACATCAACAAAATGTACTTCACTAATGGGAAGTGAGAGAAAATACATATTTCTCAAAAGAAAAGACATAATAGTGAAGGGGCATAACGTTATCTGACAAAAAAAGAAAAATGGATGTTAAAGCTGAGAATGTCATCTATGCTACAGTAAAATGACACAAATTGAGATTTGTTAAATACATTAGTCCATGACCAAATATGTTTTTCTTCTTAGTTTGTGTGGCAAAATATATTTAACAAAACATTTTCCATTTTAACCATTTTTAAGGGTACAATTCAGCGACACTAATTACATTCACCACGTTGTACCCAGATACAGTTTTTAAGATCATTCCAGTGCAAGACAAGAGATTATGCTGACCTAGGAAGAAACTGACGGCAGTGTAACCAGGTAAGAAGTCAATGAAACTACGAAGCAATCTAGGGATGATTAGGAGAGCAACGATGAAGGCCTGGGCTAAGCCTTGACAGCGAGGATCAAGAGGAACCCATCTCAACATAACAAACTGGATGTGCGAAGGAGAAACAGACCTTTCTCAGATTTTAAGCCTGCCAGACTAGTCATCATTCACTAAAATAGGACATACAGGAAAGTTCACATCTCAGAGAAAATAAAGTCCATTTTGGAAGTAACAGATTAAGAAATATTCTTACCTTAGTAACTGCGAAACTACATTCAAATTCAGAAAACAAAATATACATAACTTTCATTACAGCACTCTTTATACAGATGTGACCAATTGTAAAGTTAATCTAAATATATTCTAAAATAATTCCATACTTTAAAGTTGTAGAGAAGATAAAACAATTTCTGAGAAAATACACTGTTCTTGCTACAAAACCTTGAAAAAGAATACAAATCGGATTTTTTTCCCCGAAAACATCTGTATATAAATTACAAAACACAGACTTCAAAGACTTAAGTGTTTCTTTATATTTCCCCTTTTCACCAAGGAACCGAAAGTACTTCACAACTGCTGCTACAGATTTTCCCTAAAATTTGTCTGGAAATGTTTTAAGTCAGCTGTTTACAAAGCAGATATAATGGCTTCTGGTCACTATCACTGAAGCACTGACAGAAACAGTGTTAAGATCCTTCAACTTGAGATTTCATCAAAAGCCAAAAAAGTAAACAGGGAAGAGTCGAGACTGTTGGGGTAGCGGGGGGACAAGAAGAAGAAGAAAAATGGGCAGAGAGAAAGGAATTGGCAGACGTGGCCACTGCCCTACCACTGAAAGGGATGGTAAAGGCCAACACATTTTACCTTTGAGCCACTTACTGAAATCACTGCCAGGTAGGGGCCTACACTTACAAGTACCTTAAAAGTCTACACAGGAAGCTCAAATTTCATATGATTACAGAGCTGGAAATGAAAAAGACAGAGAATCATACACACAGAATTACATTCACAAAATCCAGACTCCTATCTACCTTCAAAAGGAAAAAGCTGCCTCAGGGAGACAGAAAGGGACCAGTACCCACTCTTGATCCAAGTTTAAGAGATCAACAGTTGTAGTTCTCTACAACTACAGGACACGGATGCCATGGGGACTAACATTAAAAAATGCAGTCACAGCTCCTCTGGCTTATGCCCCCTCCCTACAGCCAGGTCCATTTGGGACTCTGAGCATCATTATTCCACACCCTATAGCACTGACATCTTGCCAAGAATTAACCACCAAAGGAAAAGGGTACATTAAGTTCCCATTCATGAAATGGAACATAAGCATAATAGGGGCAAAGATCTTCTCCTTTCTCATCTATAAAATGGAGAAAATAAAACCAACAGTCAAAAACAGCACTTCAGGGAGCATTTAGATACTCCACAAAATCCACTGGCTGTTATTTCATTGAAAAGATATTATCAGTCTCTTCTTATTCTAGGGTCATTCTCAGTTTTATGCCTCCTTTTACCCTAGTGGTATAATGGTTTAGTGCTATGACTGCTAACCAAAAAGGTCAGCCGTTCAAATCTGCCAGGTGCTCCTTGGAAACCCTATGGAGCAGTTCTACTGTCTATAGGGTCACTACAAATCGGAATCAACTCCATGGCAGTGGGTGGGTTTTCTTCCCTCTTCATAGAAGATAATTTACATTTATGTACATACCTGTATGATCTCACATTTGATGAGAAAAAGAAGGCATAAATTAAGAACAAATTGTGCATTACTTTTGGAATAACTCAATTTAAGTCCTAGTAGAGTCAGATGTTCACAGGCATGCTATTCTGTCACAAACTCTACAAAGCTATCAGTCATCTCTTTCATCTGCAGCTTAAGAAAACCACCTTCCATTCCATCCCGTGAAGTTCTGTTCACAGACAGCACAGTATCATTTGACATCAACATATGACGTCATCCAAAATTCCAGAACCGGGCAGGGAAAGACTGCATAAAGAGGAACTGGCTCTGCACAGTTCTTATTGTTTCCTGACAGGATTCTCTCATTATGGCAAAACAGAGCTCAAGTGATAAGTAGCAGCTCCATAATTCCTAAGAGTACCTTGGAAATGTGCTTTCATTTGTGTGGATGTTCCTCCTTCAATTACCAGCTGATGGCCCAAAACAGGATGATATAGCTGTTCCCCAACTTTAGAATGACAAAGTCATTTAATTATTATGCAGCTTAATTACTGTGTTTAGTGAGAGATTAAATACACAGTGATTCTAAATAACTTTTAAAAATATTACATATGTTAAGAAGAGGTTTAGGGAAGGAAAGGCTTTTATGCCTATTATTAAGATTTATTACTGACTGAAAATTAATAAAAATCTGGCAATTAAAATTTTTATAATCTAGATAAATGAAACTACAAAGGCAGTGGAAAAAGTATCCATGTTAGTAGTTAGACAAATTGTATCAATTCCACCTCTATTCCTTATGAGCTAGTTGGGCAAGTTACTTAAGCTCTCTCACATCTTTTCTTCATTAGCAAATAGGATAATGATACTCAACTGTCGGGGTTATTTATAATATTACATAAATTAATATATTTGTGATTATAAACACCATGAAATTAATAGAATACTGTATCACTGACTATACTGATAGCTGCTCAATAAATCATCACTTTTCAGATATAGCTATATTAACATAATCAAAACAAATCACTAAACTGTTATACAATACTGTTAATTCTTTATCATATGAACTAAACTACAGATTTCAAAACAATCCATTTTTGGTTTTGCAATATTTATAATTATTTTTGGAGCAAATTAACTATGGCCAAAGTCTAGGCTCAACAGAAACCAACTCTTCAAGAATATGCTATTTTCCAAATAAGCCAAAAACCAAACCCACTGTCCTCAAGTTGATTCTGACTCACAGTAACATTCTAGGACAGAGTAGAACTGCCCCCACAGCGTTTCCAAGGAGCAGCTGGTAGATTCAAACTGATTACCAGCTGTATCACTTAACAAACACTATGCCACCAGGGTTTCCAACAGATTCTTAATAATTTAAGAAAATGTTATCATCTGTACAATAATTAGCAAAATGTTATTATAAGGTCTTTCTCGTTCACTGTTATATACCAGTGTCCAGTACAGTGCCCGGCACATACTAACCAAAAGCAAATTAAGCCACTGCTAAATAGTTGATCCAAACTCACAGCAACCCAGTAGTAACAGGTTTGTCATCCACATGTGCCAACTTACAATTCATTCAAGGTAGTGGTCAAATGCCAGAAAAATAAGCCAACATAATAAAAACACACACAACTGAGAAAAATTTTAATTAAATTACTCAGAAATCTGTTAGTCTTTAAAAGAGCATAACAAAAGAACCTTACAAAATGATCAGCATATGCCCACTGTGAAAATAGGAGACACCAAAGATTGAAGACAATTAAAGGTAGTTACAGGAAGAACATGAAGATGAAAGTTACCAGCAACAAACTTCAAGGAAATAAGCAGAGCATTACAATTATATAAGTAAAATCAAAGATATGTATCATCATAAATTTAATGAGTAAAGGGTTAAAATAAGCAAACTACCCCAAAGATCTTCCAAAACTCTGTTCATTCTTATCATCTAGTGCCATGGACTGAATTGCATTCGCCAAAAACTGTGTGTAGTAATTTGGCTAGGCCATGATGCCTGGTAATGTGTGATGTCCCTGCATGTTGTAAATCCTGCCACTAAACCCTGGTGGCATAGTGCTTAAGTACTATGTCTGCTAACTCAAATGTCAGCCATTCAAATCCACCGGGTGTGTCCTGGAAACTGTGTGGGACAGTTCTGTTCTGACTTATAGAGTCACTATGAGTCTAGACTTCATGGCAGTGAGTTTGGTGTTTTTTTTTAATGTTAAAGAGGGAGGATGGGTAGTAGTTACGCTGGTAGGGCAGGATTCAGTAGGTACCCTTGTATTGTGCCTTTAGGCAATCTCTTTGGATATGAAGTAAAAGGAAACAAAGTTGGGAAACACACCATTAGGAAAGAAGCAGTGCTGGGAACAGAGAACACCCTTTGGAAAGGACCCAGGGTCCCTGTACCTCAGAAGCTCCCTGTCCAGGGGAATACTGATCACAACAAACACCTTCTTCCAGAGCCAACAGACAAAGACTTCCCCTGGGGCCGATGCCTTGAATTTACACTTTTAGCATACTGGACTATGAGACAATAAAATTTCTCTTTCTTACAGCCATCCACTTGTGGTATTTCTGTTATAGCATCACTAGGTGACTGAGACACCAAAGAATAGGGTTATTCTAGACAATTAAATTCCATTCACTTTTACTGGCTTTCTACATGTACAACTCACTGTCAGCAAGCATGATAAAAGATGCAGAGATGAAGTTTGATGTGTAACAGACGGACTCACGTGTGTATACAACTACTACATAATACACATCTGGAACCACAGAACCATGACAAGAACCTAACCTGATTCACATTGTGATTCTCTTTTCCACCTCTAAACCTCTTGCAGTTTTTACCATTTCTTTAAAAAAACAAAAAGAAAGAAAAATAACTATTTTTTTAAAGAAATCAATTTTCAACATCTTCCATTTTGTTCAGTATAGGTTATACAATGTCAAAATGAACTCTAATAAAACTCCATGTGTCCCTTACGAGACGTGTGTAACATTTAAAAGGCACAGCTCTCAAATCTTCATTGGAACATATAATGACACCTTGTGTCTACATGAAGGGCAAGTGTAAGATGAGCGTTAACGAATGATGGCTTCAGCCAAAGGAGGAAGTTAGGCTTCACAGCCAAGCCAAGTGCCCTCGAGTCGGATCCAAAGTAGGCTCAATTTCAGATTTCATTAGGCACAGAAAGGTCTTAAAATCACTACGATCTGATTCTTCTAGTCCCAGTTTATGTTCTTCTCTTTCCCGAAATTAAAGTTTAACTTGAATATTATCAGTAATTTGGTAATACTTTGATGTCAGTTCCTTTTGTTTCTTACCTGTAATGAGAGCACAGAAATTCCTGTTCTCAAGTTAAACCTCTTTCATATAAAAACTATGAATGGGATTTGATAAATCCCACTGAACAGTCCCAACAGTACATTTAAAATATATGACAATATTTTTGCCTCGTTCGTAACTCCTTTACTAAGCTGACTACTGACACTGAAAAGGAGTTCTGCTAGCACGATGATCATGTGCCTGGCTGGTAACCGAAAGGCTAGTGATCAGAATTTACCAGCTCTGCAGGAGAAAGGCCTGGTGATCTGTCTGTATTAATTCTGTAAAGACCACAGCCTTGGTAGCCCTATGGGGCAGTTCTACTCTGTCCTATAGGGTCAGGGTCACTAGGAGTCGGAATTGACTGGACAGCAATGGGTTTGGCTGACCGACACTTAAAACCGTGACTAACCAGTCAAGCCAAAACTACTGCCACCTAGACGATTACAACTCACAGCGACCCTATATCCCATACTCACTACCGCAGAGTCAATTCTGACTCAGAGCGACCCTGTAGGGCAGAACAGAGCTTCTCCACAGTTTCCAAGGAGCGCCTAGCAAATTGGAAATGCTGACGTTTGGTTAGCAGCTGTGGCACTTAAAGTACTACACCACCAAGGGGTCCTTAGGGACCCTATAGGGTGGAACAGAACTGCCCTATTGGTTTCCAAGGGTGTCATCTTTATGGCAGCAAACTGACACATCTTTGGCCCGCGGAGCGGCTGGGGGGCTCAAACCTCTATCTTTCAGTTAGCAGCCGAGCGCTTAACCACCGCGCAACCAGCGCTCCTTAAAGAAAGCAGAGACGGAAAACAAATTACTGGAGACCGAGACAAAAAAAGTGACCCAAGTCGAGTGATGTTGGTTCTCCAAAACTTGAAACAACAATCCGTGACACGCGACAACGAAGCACGAACACAGAAAAGCTACACCGCACTGTACCATACTAGCTTTCCGTACCGGGGGCAACCAACAGCTCGGAGCCGCGATGTTGGCCTTCGCCAGACTCTGGCAGAGAAAGTGCCGCGCTGCGAGGGTGGGGCCCAATTTCCCGCGACTTCCCACAGCACCTCGACACCCGAGGATGCAGTGAGGCCGGACTCCCAGGGACACAGAGGCCCGCGTGCCCGCCAGGCCTCCCCACCCAGACCCGCTCCGCCAGGCCCCCGCCCCGAGTCAGCCCCGCCCGGCAGACCCTGACCCCAGCCGGCTGCCGAGCCTCCGTCACCGCCTGCCTCCGCCAACACTCCCGCACCCGGCTACCTTGGTCGTACGGATGTGCTCCATCCCAACGAGACGCCTGCCGGCACCCGGGCTCACGGGCGCCGCAGAAAAAGAGGTAACAGCGGCGTCCACGGAGACCCAGACTCCCTCAGCCGGCTACCGCCTACGCTAGTCAGGCCTCCCCGGCCAGCGTCCACTGCGCAGTCGCAGCCGGCGAGGGCCGTCTCCTAGAAACACTTCCGCAAGCCAGGCCGCCGCAAAAGGGGCGGGGCGACGCGGGGCGGGGTCGGGGAGGAGAGCGTCCACAGCGCCCCGCAGCCGGTGGAGGACTGAGAGGGCGCCCCAACCGCGGGCCCACCGCAGCTCTCCGTCACACGTCAGCTATTCGAGGGCAGGAGAGTGGTGGGCCGGCCTAGAAAACACTGTCTCTGCTCAAAAACATGGGTCGTGTTTCCACAAACAGCTATTAGAAATGGGAGGTGAAAATGGATGTCGCTGAAGTTGGTCACTATTCCAGCGGACAGCCTTAAATTTAAGTCGTTTCTGTTTAGTTTCAGGGACAAGTTGAAAGAATTTGTTCTAAAGAAATAATCAATTACATCTATTTTTATTGTGCAGCCAGTAGAACCGATGCCAACTCAAGTGAGCCCCGTGACACAGTAGAATCATGGAGTTTTCTAGTCTTTACCACAACTTATGCCAGGTCTTCCTTCGGGAGCCAGCCGGGTAGCTGCCTGACACTTAACTACTGCGCCACCGGGGCTCCTTGGCTGGTGGATGCAAACCGCTAACCTTTTGGTTAGGTGCAGTGCTCCTCCCCCAAACCAAACTTGATACTATTGAGTCCATACCGACTCATCGTGACCCTATAGGACAGAGTAGAACTGACCCATAGGATTTTAAAGGAGCACCTTGTGGCTTCGAACTGCCAACCCTTTAATTAGCAGCCATAGCACTTAATCACAACACCACCACCGTTTCCACTATGCCCCTAAAACCAACCAAACCCACTGCCGTCAAATGACCTTACAGGACAGAGTAGAACTGCAACGTAGAGTTTCCAAGGAGTGCCTGGGGGATTTGAACTGCTAACCTTTCAGTTAGCAGACATTGCTCTCAACCCACTATGCCACCAGGGGTTCCCCAAATTATGACACCCAAAACCCACTGCCGTTGAGTCAATTCTGACTCATAGCGACCCTATAGGACAGAGTAGAACTGTCCCACAGAGTTTCCCAGGAATGCCTGGTAGAGCCATTAAAAATCATACTGTAGATGGACATTATATAGCAAAAATATCGATGCTGTGTTACTGAGTAAAAAGAAAAAAACAAAAACACTGATTACAGAACAATCTGTGCACTGTAATAGTGTTTGGTGACTTTTATTTGTGTAAACAACACTTATAAATGGTAGGATTACCAGTAATTTAAAAAATTCCTGTGTCTGTGATTCTTAATTGGGCACAATTTTGCCTCCTAAGGGACATTTGGTGGCATAGTGGTTAAGTGCAACAGCTGCTAACGAAAAGATAGGCAGTTTGAATTCTCCGGGTGCTCCGTGAAAACTCTATGGAGCAATGATACTCTGTCCGGTAGGAACACTATGAGTTAGAATAGAATCTACAGCAACAGGTTTAGTTTCTGGTTTTTAAGGGACATTTGGGGTGACAACTGAGTGAGGGGCAGAGGGTGACACTGTCCTCTAGTAGACAGAGGCCAAGGATGCATTAACTCCCTATAAACCACCAGACAGGCCCCTCAACAAAAAATTATCCAGCTTAAGACATCAGTATTTCTACCCTGGCCCCTAGGGTCGCCATGAGTCAGATCCTATTCGATGGCACTTGGCTTGGCAGTGCCATGGTTGAGAAACCTGTTTTCTGAATGTTTTGTATTAAGCAGTTTCCTTTTTGTTAATTAGGAAATGTTAGTTTTTAAGATCTAGGAAAGAAATTATTATATCATCTTTCTTACTATTTCTGTTGCAAAGACCTCTCTAGTTTTCTGGTTAAAAATTTTGTTTCACCTCACCTATAGTTCATTCATTCGCTTTATACAAGTTATCTTCTTTTCATTTTGAGACAAACTGACAAAGCTCTAGAGATGCTTCGCAGAAACAGCATCCTCTGTTGTGGAAGTGCTTACTCTTTTGAGGTCCATGTGGAATATGAATGAGACTGAGCCATCTAGAAACTAGGCTTAGTGTCCCACCATGCCTCAAAGAAATCACAAATCTGCTGAGATAGAGAGAGGTGGCCATGAGCAGACCCATGCTACAGTAAGTCCTAAAAGTATATTTCAAAATAAGGAACATAATCACAGACGGAAGACCTAAAACACAAAATAAAGTACGATTTTTTTTTTTTTTAATTGTACTTTAGGTAAAAGTTTACAGAGTATATTAGCTTCTCTTTAAATAACTAATACATTATTTTGTGACTCTGGTTGCCAACCCCACAATATGTCAACACTCTCCCCTTCTTGACTTTAAGTTTCCCATTTCGACACATCCAGCTCTCCTGTGCCCTCCTGCCTTTTCCTTGTGCATGGCTGATGACCCATCTAGTCTCATATATACGGTTGAGCTATGGGTGTTATTGTTTGTTTTATAAACAAACAAAATAAACCCACTGCCACCAAGTTGATTCACACTCATAGTGACCCTGCAGACAGAGTAGAACTGCCCCATAGAGTTTCCAATGAACACCTGGTGGATTTAAACTGCCAACCTTTTGGTTAGCAGCCATAATGCTTAATCGCTAAGGCAGCCTTTTTGATGTTTCACTAAAGAGTGAACCTCAGGTATGACTTCAGTATTAAGTCAAAGGGGTATCAGGAACCATATTATCCAAATTTCTCCAATCTCTGTCAGACCGGTAAGTCTAGTCTGTGTGTGTGTGTGAGTGAGTGAGAGAGCGAGAGCTAAAATTTTGTTCCACATTTTTCTCCAGCTCTGTCCAGGATTCTCTAGTGTGCCCCTTGTGAGAGCAGTGACAGGCCAGTAACATCTAGTTGTGCTGGACTCAGTCTAGCGGAGGCTGTGGTAGTTGTGGTCTATTAGCTCTTTGGACTAATCTTCCCTTTCCCTTGCTCCAGATGGGATGGGACCAGTAGGTGTACCTTAGATGGCCACTCACAAGCTTTCAAGACCCATATGCTACTCTCCACAATTGGAGTAGAACATTTTCATTATAAACTGTGTTATGCCAGTTGAGCTACATGTCCTCTAAGACCAGAGTCCCTAGCTCTCAGCTCAGTAGCTCAGTCCTCTGAGAGTTTGAAGATGTCTATGAATCTTCTATGATCTTGCCTTGTACAAGCTGTAATCACTTCCCAGTACTCTGACCTGGCTTACCCTTCACCAAAGTTACCACTCAGGTACTGGTTTTCCTCCCCTCCCTTATAACCATCAAAGATTGCTTCTTTCTGGGTGTAAATCTTTCTATGAGTCTTTATAAAAGTGATCTCATACAGTATCAGTCCTTTTGCAATTGACTGATTTCATGCAGCAACAATGCCCTCCAGATTCATTCATATTGTGAGAAATTTTTCAGCTTCATCATAGTTATTTATCACTGTGTGGTATTCCATTGCATATATGTACCATAATTTATCTACTCATCTGTCAATCGGCACCTAGGTTGCTTGCTTTTTTGCTATTGTGAATAGTGCTCCCTTGAACAGGGGTTTGCATGTATCTATGCATGTGACAATTATTATTTCTCTAGCATATAGTCCTAGGATTGCTGGGTCATATGATGTTTCTATTTATGATTTTTTACGGAAGCTCCATATTGTTTTCCAAAGTGTTTTGTACCATTTTGTATTTCCACCAGCACAGCTTAAGAGTTCTTTTTCTCTCCACAGCCTCTTCCACGTAAGTTATTTTGGGGTTTTTTTGATTGTTTGTTTCATTTTGTTTTGTCGTGCCAGAAATGTTGGGGTGTCAAGATATCACACTGTAGTTTTGATCTACACTTCTCTGATGTCTATAGGGTCACTATGAGTCAGAACTGACTCGATAGCAGTGGGTAATGTCTGTTGATCATGAGCGTCTCTTCATGCGCCTGTTAGCCACCTAGAAGTCTTCTTTGATGAAAGGTCTGTTCATATCCTTTGCCCTGTTTTTTGATTGGGTTATTTGTCCTTTTGTTGCAGAGCTGTTGGATTTTCCTGTATATTTTAGAGATTAGACTTCTTCTGGAGATAACATGGCAAACATTTTTTTTTCCTAGTCTGTAGTTTCTCTGTTCACAATTTTAGTGAATTCTTTTGATGAGTGTGTTTAATTTTTAGAACATCTCAGTTATCCAGCTTATCTGTAAGATTTTAAAAATGCAAATAAGTCAGTGTAAGCAAACATTGACTGTAAATGAACCATAATAAAGTTTTGTGAGGTTAAAAAAAAGATTCAAGTATCTGAGTCAGGAGTAAGATAAAGTACCCTAGCATCCTTGTATTTTCCTGGAAGTCAGTAAGAGTGTTGGTTTGAGTCTCTAACAAGTTATGTTTATATGTTTTTGTTTCAACAGTTAAGTGCTAAAATAATGTTGTTGTAAGATGCCACCAAGTCAGTTCTGACTTATACTACCCTACGTACAACAGAACAAAACACACCCTGCACTGTTCTCACAATTTTTGCAGTGTTTGATCCCATTGTCACAGCTAGTGTGTCAGCCCAGGTCATAATTTAGGGCTTTCTTCTTTTTTTGATGACGCTCTACTAAGCATAGTGTCCTTCTCCAGAGACTAGGCCCTCCTGATACCACCTCCAAAGTACATAAGATGAAATTTTATCATCCTTACTTCTGAGGAGCACCCCAACTGTACTTATTCAAAGACAGACTTTTTCATTCTCCTGGCAGCCCATGAAATATTCAGTCATCTTCCCCAACACTATAATGCAAAGGCATCAATTTTATTTCAGTCTTCCTTATTCATTGTTCAGCTTTTTTCATGCATATTGGGCAACTGAATATAGCATGTGTTTTAGTCAGCTAGGGCTGCTCTAACAGAAATACCACAGAGTGGATGGCTTTAACAAAGGAAGGTTTGTTTTTACACAGTTTGGTAGGTTGCAAGTCCATATTCAGGGTGTCTGATCCAGGGGAAGGCTTTCCCCTTGTCGGCTCTGGAGGAAAGTCTGGCATTACATCAGTCTTTGTCCAGGGAGTGTCTTGGCGTAGGAACCTCAGGTCTGAAGGACGTGCTCTTCTCCCGGTGCAGATTTCTTGATGGTGCGAGGTTCCCAATTCTCCTTGCTTCTCTCTCCTTTTATCTCTTGTAGGCTGAAAGGATTAAGGGTGGGGCAAACCATACTCCAGGGAAACTCCCCCTACAGCAGAGTGGGAAGTAATCCTATGCAGGAATTTACAGTCCCACCCTAATTCTTTAACATACAGTTTAGCGAAACCACAAAATTCTTGGGGGGACACAATTCAACCCATGACAGCATGCCTTTGGTCATGCACACTTTAGTCTTCAAAGTGATATCTTTGGTTTTCAACATTTTAAGGAGGTCTTCTGCAGCAGATTTGCTCATGCAATATGTCTTTTAATTTCTTGATGGCTGCTTTCATGGTGTTGATTGTAGATACAAGTAAAATGAAACCCATGACAATTTCAATCTTTTCACCATTTACCGTGATGTGGCTTACTGGTCCAGTTGTGAAGCTTTTTGTTTTCTTTATGTTGAGATATGATCCATATTGAAGGCTGGAGTCTTTATTCATCAGTAAATGCTCCGTCATCTTCACTTTCAACAAGCAAGATTGTGTCATCTGCATAGGACAGATTATTAATGAATCTTCCTCCAATTACATACCCTTCTTCTTCATAAAGTCCAACTTCCCATTACCATACCGCATTCTTGAGCAGGAAATAGCTATGCACAGACCACACCTAAGAAGCACAGAATTATGCCACCATTCTTTGAGAGTAGAGTTTCTACATAAATGAGTTGGAATTCTTTTGCAAGATAGATTTGTGTATTCTTCCCCTTTTATGTATTTCTACAGAAACAGCAATTCACTTATTTTTATCAGTGTGGGCTCACAGTGATTACTTCAGGTTATAATCCAACAGGTCTTTATTTTCTTGCTCAAGTGGTTCCAGTTTCAACTTTGGGAGTGCTTTAAGATAGCTTCTGAGGCTTTAGACTTACCAGCACCAATGCAGGCAGTATGTAGGAAGTAGGCATCCCTTCCTCACTCTTTGGTTCTGCAAGGTGGTCCAGGCTCATCTTGCAGCTTTCCTGCTCCAGTCCTAGAAGGAGCCATTCCTCTTGGTACCTGTGCTCATCGGTGGTCGGAGTGTTGTTGGTTCTAGCTCCAGAGCTTTTTTTTCCTTCATAAATGGCACACTGTCTTGATTTTGTGGATGTAATGTTTTCTTGGAAACACTGGTGGTGTAGTGGTTAAGTGCTACATCTGCTAACCGAATGGTCAGCAGTTTGAATCTGCCAGGCACTCCTTGGAAACCCTATGAGGCAGGTCTACTCTGTGCTATGAATCAGAATCAACTCAATGGCAGTTGGTTGGTTTTGCTTGGGTCAAGATCTTCTCCGCTCTTTAAATATATAATAATTTTCGTTGTTTTTTAAATCCTATTTCCTTTCTCTGGGTTACATCTAAGGAGTCTTGGTGACACAATGGGTAAGTGCTCGGCTGCTAGCTGCAAGATTAACATTTCACACCCACCCAGTGACTCCACCAGAAAGACCTGGTGATCTGCTCCCGTAAAGATTAACCCACTGACTCTGAGTCGATTCTGACTCATAGTGACCCTATAAGACAGAGCATAACTCCCCAAAGGGGTTCCAAGCAGCAGCTGGTAGATTCGAGCTGCTGACTTGAGCTCTTAACCACTGTGCCACCAGGCCTCCCTTATATAGATTTCAGCCTATGACAACTTGTGGATCACCATTCTACTCTAACATACGTGGGGTCCCTATGAGTCAGAGTGGACTGAACAGCACACAGCAACTGCAAGTTCCATCTAGGTTTGTTTTATTCTCTGGCTTTCATGTCAGAGGTTTTTCTATAAGAGCTTCAGGAAGAAAACATGCTAATCTTCATTCCTGTCTGCTTTAAATGTCTACTTCCTGTGGTAAATGATTAAATTGGTACTCCAGGGATCATCAGCTTGCTTAGCTAACCTTAAATAGTGAACTTCACTATAGAACAACAGAGTAGGGACTTGGTAGTTTTGTTGGGGATACCCCAAGTTACTATTTGAAATGTTCTATGCATGTGACCAGGAACAAGGAGCTTTGGAAACAGCCATTCTGTCAGTAGGAGTATGACAGCCTGAATAGAAGCTCCAGCGGGTTCCATATATGGTCCAGATTATCCAGGCCAAATAAGCCATGTTTCTCTGTTGCTCTCTTTTCCCCTGGTGATCATTGCAAGACACAAACGACCCATTTCGCTTGTCATTCCAAGAGGGAAGGACTCATTCAAGTGAAATAAAGAAACACTAGAAAGGAGGTTTGCCCATTGAGGTTTCTCTTATTATGAGTGTTTGTGAAGTACACGATCCACTTTAAGCAGATTGTGTGTGCACCAGTGTTTCTGAATCCTAACCTTCTCTTAAAAACTTCAATTTAATAAAATTCATCAGACTAGATATTTTCTGCTCTTATTCACCTCATTTATGTGAATAGGGTACTTAATACAGTTACAGTTGAGACAGTGAAAGAGTTTCCTGTGACTTGAAACTAAGTGAAAGAAGCAGCCAAGAATAGACCTGTTCTTTAGACTAATTAAACCAAATGAATTTCAAGGTACCAATTTCATCATTTACCAGGAGAAACAGAAGTTTAAAGCAGATTGGCATAAGGATCAGCAAGTTGTCTCTCTGAGAGGGTATAAGGCAGGTTACCATGGAGAGGTTCACTTGTTGCTGTTGTTAGATGCCATCAGGTTAGCTCTGACTCGTAGCTGTCCCATGTACAACAGAATGAAACACTGCCTGGTCCCTTACCGTCCTCATAAACATTGTAATACTTATGCCCCTTGTTGCAGCCACTGTGTCAATCCATCTCATTAGGTGTCTTCCTCTCTTTTATTGACCCTCTACTTTACCAAGCAAATGTCCTTCTCCAGGGACTGACCCCTCCTGATAGCAAGTCCAAAGTATATGAAATAATAGTCTCACCATCCTGTTTTAGTTGTCTGGTACGGCTGTAACAGAAATATCACAAAGTGGAAGGCTTTAACAAAGAAGTTTATTCTTACACAGTCCAGTAGGCTATAAGTCCAAATTCAGGGTGTCAGTGTTAGGGAAAGGCTTTCACTCTTCATCTGCTCTGGAGGAAAGTCCCTGTGTTGCATCAGTATTGGGTCAAGGAGCATCTTGGTACAAGAACCTGAGATCTGAAGGACACACTCTACTCCTAATGAGTGCTTTCTTGATGGTATGAAATCCCCAACTCTCTGTTTGCTTCCCTTTCCTTTTACTTGTTTTAGGATAAAGGTGGTACAAGCCATGCTCCAGGGAAACTCTCTTTACATCAGTGCAGGTAGGTGATCTTAGGAAGAGTTTTATAGTCCCACCCTAATTTTCTTTAACATACATAAATGCAGTCTATTAACCAGGCAGATATTTGAATTTACAGCATAAGAAAAATCAAAAAATAGAGGGCAATCCCAGACTATGGGGAATCATGGCACAGCCAAATTAGTACACGTACTTTTGGTGGGACGCGGTTAAATCCTTGACACCATCCTTGCTTCTAAGGAGTGTTCCGATTGTTCTTCTAAGTCAGATTTGTTTGTTCTTTTGGCATCTGTGGTATGTTCAATATTCTTATCCAACATCACAACTCAAAGGCATCGGTTCTTCTTGGTCTTCTTTATTCATTATCCAGCTTTCACATGCATAGGAAGCAACTGAAAACACTTGGACTTGAGTCAGGCACATCTTAGTCTTCAAGCTGTGTTTGTTTTCCAGTGCTTTAAAGACGTGTTTTGCAGTAGATTTGTCCAAAGCAACATGTCTTTTGATTTCTTGACTGCTGTTTCCATTGATATTGATTGTGGTTTCAAGTAAAATGAAATCTTGATAACTTCAGTGTTTTCTCTGTTTATCATGATGCTTGCTCAGTTTGCACGAATTCAGAGCAAAGGATATTAGCTAGTGTAATACATGAGGTGTTATCATTCAGCCAAGATCTTGATGTATGTGTATACACTATTGAAATGTGCCAACCACAAAGACAAATTTCTCTGTCTGGGCTTCATTGCCCAACTATCCATCTTCCAAAAGCTTTTTCTTTCTCTAGATATTCCACTCAGTCATTTAGGTTTCTGCCCAGCAATAGTCTAGATGCTGAGAAGACTCAACACATCTCTGCTTTGAATAATTTTCATTTTAATGCCTTTACAATTTTATTTAGTATCCAAGTTCTTGGGGACACCTAAATATTTGCCTTTCATGTATTCTAAAAAACCAAGAACTTTGTTAAGTGACGGTTATTGGTGACTTTGATAAAAAATTGTTTTCTTAGTTGTTCCTGTATTTAAATTAAAGATGGAGCATTTTGCTTTTTTCTTTATTGTTATTCAAAAGCAGCAAGCACATAAAAAATATCAAGTGAAAAATCACAATAGTTTAAAATAATGAGAAATCAGTCTCTTCTTTCCCTATCATTGAAGTTTATTCTTTGACTATAAAACAAACAAAGTATCAAAAATTACCACTTAGTTCTCTTTTGGAAGACATAAGTGGTGTTTGATACTATGATTGCCATTTCACATTTAAAATTAAATGTCGATATTTTTATAGTTACATTTACTGTTTATGAGTTAATGGAATGTTATATAAGTAATAATACTTTCTAATCTTGGTACTTCTTAAATATGCATAAATGATTTTAAAAAGCCAGACTATTTCACTTCATTACATTTCTCAGTATTTTATGGTGGAACTGGAAGGCACATGATCAGAAATAGCTCAAGAATCAGAAACCTCAATTCAGATCTCTTTTCTGCCATTCACTATTTGTGTGACATTGTCTATTTATACTTTATCTATAAATAATGATACTTACAGTTATCTACTCTACTGAGTTGTTTAAAAAAAACAAACCTGTTGCCATCAAGTCAATTCTGACTCATAGCAACCCTATCAGACAAAGTAGAACTGCCATGTACAGTTTGCAAGGAGCATCTGGTGGATTCAAACTGCCAACCTTTTGGTTACCTGACTTGGGTCTTAACTGCTATACCACCAAAGTTTCCTTGAGTTATTTGTAGGAGTTTAAGTGGCATAATAAATGAAAGTAGTTAGCACAAGTCAATAAATGCTTAATGAAGAACAGTTGTTTGTATGCATGCAGGAGAGTGTGAAGCAGAAGGAATCCTAGGACTCTCAGCTGTCTGGATACCCCCAATCCTCATTCCAGTTCTCCAGCTGTGAGTTCAGAGACGCATTTTGGATCTAGCTCTGTTCACTGGGGAGACTGAAATGAGCATGACATGTTAGCTCTTGTCTTCAGGCACGGGATACTGTCACTGTGTGTTCTACAGCTCTGAGATGGATGAGGTGCATGCCACCCAGCAAAGTGCACCCACCTGGGTTAGCACATCTGCAGTACCACCACATCCTACTGTTGGGCTGGAGGGAGACGTAGTGCTTTGTTTCCAGAATGTCAATGTCATCCTTGCTCTATCAGAATCAGAGGGGTTGGAAGCTTGCTGCTCTTCCCGTTTTAAAGCATGTTAGTAATAATGTTCCATAGCACTCTGACTGTGCCACCTTTAGGCCTTTCTTCCTTAGTATTGCTGGGTGTGTTTAAACTGTCAGCCTTTAAGTTAGTGAACCAAAATCAAACCCACTGCCTTCGAGGAAGATCCGACTCAGCTGGTCACAGATCACTTGTGCTAGTCTAGGGCTTTGACACAAATATAACCTCCAGTATTTCCTATTTCTTGGAAACCCTGGGTGGCATAGTGGCTACGTGCTATGGCTGCTAACCAAAAGATTGGCAGTTCAAATCCACCAGTTACTCCTTGGAAACTCAATGGGGCAGTTCTGCTCCACCTATAGGACTATGAGTCAGAATTGGCTCAATGGCATTGGGTTTGTTTTTGTTTTGTTTCTTTGGTTTACTTCCTATTTCTTAACAAAGTTTCATTTTTTATAACTACATGTCTTTGTTTCCTGTCAATGTTTCTGCCAAGTATTACATTGCATTCCTATTGGGTACAGAGATTGAGGCACGCCTTCAAAACCTCCTCAATAGAATTGTTTAAAAGGTTGCTAGCATTGTATTTTGTCCAGCAAGATTTCTAAAAAGAAAACAAATCACTTCCACCAGCTATCATTATCAGGTCTTCAAGGTAACTTTTTCATGTCCTATTCACTAACCCCACTAATAGCAAACATGTAATTTCAAAATCAATGTGACCGTACCAAGAATGGTATTCATTTCACTTTATGGGAAACATCCTCTATTGCCTTTACTTTTCTCATTTCTTGTGTCATGAATGAAATGTTCATTAGTATATAGATAATTACTATTGTGACCTATGACTGTAAACTTTTGCTCTAGACTAATTTTTTCCCTCTAATGTTGTACTTTACAAATGTTCAAACCTATGGAGAAGTTAAAAAGGTGGTATAATGGAAGCCCACATACCTTGCTTGTAATGCCACTGATTGTCAACTTTAGTCTTGTATTTATTATTGAGCCATTTCTCTGTATCCAACCGGTGGTTGTGGTTGACTCTTGAGAATGTAATAGGATTTTTAAAGAAAAATTATACTATCTAAATCTTTAAAGATAAATAAACCTCTCTGAAAATAACTTACAAGAGAGAGGCTGAAGGCAAATGTTGCATGTATCTTCCAGAAGATAACCTCTCACTTGCACATCTCAGAGGTTCAGAGCCATAAATGTTGCAGATCACTTTAAACAGACTTCAGATTCCCACATACTTTCTGTGTTAAAACCTCTCAAATGATGCTTCTCAAAGGGTTATCCCTGATCTGAACACACCAACACAGTAGCTGTTCAGCTATTTCATGCAAATATGACAGAATTTTTTTTACAGTGTATTGCCTTTCAGATAATTCAATCTAATTATGACATCATCATCCAGTAAGCAAATCAGCACAGGATTCAGTTTCTTAACAGAATTCTCATAATAAAGAGGAGAAATAAAGTAGCCCTTCAAAGACTCTAGAATCTAAACTACTTGCTTCCTGCTCAGAAAGCAGTTAATTCACACTGAACTGCCACACAGGTCAGGTCCCATACTGTCAAAGAGTAGTATTTGGAACTTCCTTTGTAAAAAAAATAGCTAATCTCCCTAGTGAAGGAATGTTAACGCCAAATTCAGCACTCCATGCTTTTGCATGGTTAGGGCATAGGATTTAACAGGCATTAAACTCAGATTATCACATTTTACTGATAAGTTTTCAGTTTAGTAACCAAATATTTGGGCCTATTAAACCTGTTATCTTTACAGTTTTGTTTGTATAGACAGCACAAAGGACATAAAGTATTTTCTTTTTTCTTCTGTCTCCGTCTCTTTCTCTTTGCTGATAGGACAAACAGTAGCAGGGGAATAAGAGGAGAACAGGTCTTTCAAGTCCAATCTTAAACCTGGTGCATCTGTAATCCAGGACAGATTGTAATACTATGTGTTATTCCTATTTCCCACTTATAGTACCTCTTTCTGTGGGGCTTGGGGTCATTTGTTATTGCAGCAGAACTTAAGCTACTCTTCCAGATACATGGCAGAAATGTTAACTGCCATACTAAAATTTTTATAAAATTGAGAGACTGGTTTGCTTTTCAATTTGAAAGGCTCAAAAAACAACAACAACAACAACAAAACAAACAAACAAACAAACAAACCCAAAATCTCTCTTCTGAGTCAAGTTTTTTACTTTATTTCTTCAGTAAACTTATTTAAAAGTTTTAATTTACAGAATTTTTCACTGATAATACAGATCCCATACCCTATTACTAATACCTTACAATAAAACCAAAATACTCATTGCCATTGAGTTGATTCTGACTCGTAGAGACACCATAGGGCAGAGGACAGTTGTCCGGTAGGGTTTCTAAGACTGTAGTCTTTACAGAAGCAGGCAGCAGTATCTTTCTCCTGCAGAGTGGCTGATGGGTCAAACTGCCTGTGTTGGGTTAGTGGCCAAGATCTTAACCAGTACGCCACCAGGGTTTCCCCCACATTCTTACTCACTACAATATGCTGACACTAGTGGTTGACTTGACTAAATCCTGAGCTGTAGGGCCTTGGTATTCATAAAGTAAGTGTTAAAGAAGTTCCTGTGCGCCAGGCTTTGTTGGACAGTTCTGTTTGCTCAGCACCAAGAACAGAGCCAGTGCCTCACACCTCCATCAGGCCAGTCGTAAGCCGTATTCATGGTTGCAGCATTAGACTGTGCGAAATGGTCTCCTCAAGCTACTGAGCAGAGCTAAAGCTCAGTGCATTGAAGGGACGGGTGAATTATTGATTTCCGAAATCGCCGACAACATCACTTAGTCGGTTCGCGGTCTTCGCGTCTGTGAAAGGAGGGGCTTGGAGATGCTCTTCAGGGCCCTTCCCAACTCTAAGATTTTGCATTCCTAGTAGGAAGAACATAAGCAGTCATTGAGACTCAAAGGTACAGATTGCGTCAGCACAGACACTAAAGCAGAAAAACTAGATAAATGATTATTGATGTTTATTTCCTCCTGGCCCTTTAAGAAAGTCGGTCGCGCGCCGACCCCGCCCCCTCCCAGCGTCCTCTGCGAGCCGGGCTCGCTCCCGGCAATACTTGCGCTGGACGAGCACCCCGACGTTCCTGTGCGTGCGTCTTCCCGCCCCTTTGGCCTAGCTGGGAGAGCCGCTGGGCTTGAAGTTCCCGCCGGCTTGGGGCTGGCGCGGGAGATGTCGTCGTCGTCGCTGAGGAGGTGAGGCCAAAGCGTCGGTGCAGCCCCTTCCAGCCTGCTGACGGTGCCGGACGCTGGGTGCAGTCATGTCCGGCGGCTTCTCCTTCGGGACCGGGACCCTGGTCTCCACCACTGTGGCCCCCGGCGGGACCGGCACAGCGAGCGGCTTCTCTTTCGGGACAGGGACAGCTAGGTAACCGCGTGTGCTTGCGTTCCCGACTCGGGTGTTCGTCAGCCAGGTTCCCTGTTGGCCCCGGCTCTTCTCTTTCCGCTGGCTCCTTACTTGCGGGTTGTAGATAGGCGCTTGCCTAGCCAGCTCCTCGGTAGGGCTTCGCTCTCCGTCCAGCCCGAACCCTGCCCCGGCCTGGCTGGAAGGAACGCGGACGGTTTGTGACATCTCCGGAATCTGCCAGCGGTTCAGGTTTTGTTCCGGCCGAGCAGGGTGACGGTCTAAAACCTTGGCGAGGCGTCGGTCTTACGGCGCAGGATGAATGTCAAACGAATGAATGAAGTTACAGTGTGTGGTAGGGTTTTACATAGACACGTTTAATGAATGGAAATCCGGAGGGAGGTCTATTCAAAACTTGTCTCTGATAATTCCACTGCGGTGTTACAGTTATGGATGTCATGGTGTTTTAATGATTTCGTAGTTATTTTTTAGCGAACTTCTATTAAAATTTCTTTTTAAACCCTTTTTGTAGTACTTACTGGTGATAATTTTGTACAGTGTGCAGGGAAATTGGAATCTTTGACGAATAGTATTACAGTCTGCGACGTTTCATGATTGAAAACAACGTTCTCCGTATCACCAGTGTGTTGTAAAATTCTCACATTGTTTTTCACTTAAATGGCAAAGCATAGGTGGCATATTTAAACGTATTCTTGCAACCTACAAGGACAGCTGTGACAAAAATACAGCTAACAGAGATCCACAGAGATACAATTTAAATGGTGAAAGATCGTTTTATGGTGAGAGATTTGTTTGTTAGAACTTGATCTTTTGAAGGTAAAGACGTGTATAAAATCCAAGTATCACAGGTTGAAATAGATGGTATCTCCTGGAGATTGAACGATATGGTTCCAAAGGCAAAAATACTTAGTGTTGCTTGTATTTATGGGGGGGGGGAGAGGGCACCATAGACTACACAGTCAAGATTGGCCAAGCCAAGTGCCCTGGAGTCCAAGATTAGGAATCTGTAAATTTTCCTCTGTTTTCTCCCCCTCTGCACTTAATCATCAAGTCCTGATAATTGTCTTCATTTCCAGTGCCACTGGCCAGCTCCGTGATAGCGGTATTCATAAAATAAATATTAAGGAAGCTCCTATGTGCTAGGCTTTGTTTTAGGTAGTAAGATGAATAAGATTCTTGCTCTCCTGAGGCATACATCTTTTGAAAATACTTAAGATTCCAGCTAGCTTTCCAAAACCTCTTTTACATTAGATGAGAGCTGCTCCTGACATCTCTTGCATGAACCTTTTTGCCACATGTAGGCAGATACCTATTTTAAATGCCCTTTGCTACACTTCTGTGATTTTCCAGTACCTTTAGAATGAAATTAAAGAAATTTTTTTAACATAGTCAGCAAGTCCTCAATAATCTGGAGTCCCTTTGCTTATCTTCAACCTGTTTTCTCGGTTTACACCAATTCAGTGATCCCGACCCACCTGAACATTTACTTTACTGCCCAGTATATGCATGCAAGTAAATAACTGAAACAAAGTTTCAAAGAAAGGTACTTACCCTTACTTCTTGTACACATTTTGAAATTTTCTGTTCAGTTTGTGGTGACCTAGTGCTTAAGTGCTGTGGCTGCTATTATAGCCTGAAAGGTCCTCAAATCAGATCTGCCAGGCACTCCTTGGAAACTCTCAGAGGCAGTGCTTCTCGGTCTGTAGGGTCACTGTGAGCTGGAATTGACTCAGTGGCAGTGGGTTTGGTTTTGGGTTTTCATACCACACTAGAGACACTGGTGGGCCAGTGGCAGAATTCTTTGCTTCTAGGCAGGAGATTTGGATTCAGTACTTGGCTAGCATGTCTATCTCATGCATAGCAGTGTGTGTCTCTTAGTGGAGATTAGTGTGTTGCTATGATGCTGAACAAATTTCAGTGGTGTTCTCAGGTTCACATGCACTAGGAGGAAAGGTTTGGCAATCTATTTCTGAAAGTCTGCAAGTGCAAACCATATGGAACCCAACTGTCTGATTTGTACTGTCGTCGTGGGGATGGCACAGGACTGTGTAGCATGGGTTTCATGAGTCCAGGGCCAGCTCAGCTGGCAGCTAAGGACAACCTTCTGTTCCATTTCATGTGAAAATACAAATACTGGATCTACTGAATTGATTTTTATGTGCTTGTAATGGAAACCGAGGTGAGGTAGGTTAAGTTTTGCATCTGTTAACCAAAAGGTCTGCCGTTCATATCCACCAAGTGCTCCTTGGAAACTCTGTGGAGCAGTTCTACACTGACTGTAGGATCACTGTGAGTTGGAATTTACTCAGTGGCAGTGGGTTTGGTTTTAGTGGGTCCTTGGAGCCCTGGTGGTGCATTGGCTGCAAACCAGAAAGTCAGCAGTTTGGATCCGTCAACTCCTCCTTGGAAGCTCTGTGGGGTGGTTCTCTTCTGTCCTTTAGGGTTGCCATGGGTTAGAATTGACTCGATGGCAATGGGTTTTAATGGGCCCTCATCTGAATTTGAAAACTCAGCTCTAGCAACATGGGCCTTCTATGATTTCCTCAGATGTGCTTGGCCAAGCCCCTTCCCACTTGAGGGCGGTTACCCCTGCTTATGGTGTTCTCTGCGTCCTGCTCCATGTCCCTAGCTAATGCTTGCTTATCCTCTGGGACTCAAGTGGTCATTTCTGCAGACAAGCCTTCTCTGACCTGTTAGTCTGGAAGTTTCCACTTTTGTACTCTGTATTTAAAAGTGCTTTCAAAGTACTGTTAGTTGTTTATTGTCTGATCCCAGCACTAAAATGTAAGGTCCATGAAAGTGGGGGTCTTATCTGTGTTTTTCACTGTAGATATAGTGCTTGGTTCTCAGAACCTATTTATTTGTTGAATGAGAAAAATGGCTAAATGTTCATCTTTGACTAACTGAAAATTCCCTGAGGGCAGGATCTAATATTATTTACCACTCTGTTCTCAGTCCCTGTAACAGTATCTGGCATATAAAAAAAGGCCTAATAAATACTTGTTGAGTGACTAAATAAATGAATTATTTGGAATAAACTACAAAAATCTACACAGACTTTAGAAGGGTTTGGATAAATTGATAATAGAAGATGTCTGTCTGTCAGAGTGCTGACTTGGAGAACTGACAGCTCCATGTGCTGCTTGGTGATTTTGTCTCCTTGAGTAAATCATTTTGGGTGACTTACTATACATCCAGGCCTCAATTCCCACATCTGGAAAAGATATATAATAATATACTTAACCTCAGGGTTTTTGAATGAGATAAAGTACAAGAAAGTATCTAGAATCACATAAGTGCATGTTGGTAAATAAAAAACCAAACTTGCTGCCATGAAGTTGATCTTGACTCATAGTGACCCTGTGGACCAGAGCAGAACTGCCCCACAGAGTTTCCTAGGAGCAGCTGGTGGATTCCGACTGCCGACCTTTTGGTTAGCAACCAAATTCTCAACCACTGCAACTCTAAGACTGCATTCTGGTAAGTGCTCAGTAAATTTTAGCTAGTATGTTAGCTTCTATGTCCACAGTTAGACAAACTAAACTGGAAACCCAAACCCATTGACAGTGAGTTGATTCTGACTTGTAGGGACCCTGTATAACAGAGTAGAACTGCCTCATGGGGTTCCTGAGGCTTTAATCTTTATATAACTGGACTGTCACATCTGTCTCTTGTGGAGCAGCTGGTGGGGTCAAACCACAGCTCTTGAGGTTTGAAGGCAAGTACTTAAACCATGGCACCGCCAGGGCACCTTTGAGGCAGGCTGGAGAAGTTAAAATATAATATGTGACTGGAGGGAGTCAACTATGCTTTATACAGTACATTCTGTGAGATCCCTGGTAGATGATACTGGATTGAGGCAATAATGGGTAGGGTTTAGTGTCGTTTTTGTTTTCCTTGCTTTAAGGAAATTTTGCTGCCACAGAGACATTTTATTTTTGCTCCTCTGATAGAGTAAGAATAAGAATTTTCTCATGGATACATATTTTTTTTGCTTCTAGTTTCAACTTCAGTAATAAAAGATCTCACAGTGTCTTCAGTTATCTACTTTGTTAAGAAATTTAAAAATTTCAGTTCATTCTCTATTAAATATATACCTTTCATTGTGTGTCTTTTGTTGTGGAATGCAAGTAGGGCCCAGCTGTAAAAATGGGGTGGTTCATTTTGGGAGTAAGGGTGCATAGTAACCATTCTTATAATTTGCCAGTAATGTTTCTTAAAATACTGTTTCAGATGTTCTGTTGATTAAATATGCCAAGTGCTGTGGTTAATTGTACTTCCTCTCCCTTTTTCTGCTCACTGTTGATGATGCAGCTCAGGTTCTGCTTCCTTAATAAGCTCCCTTTCCTTTCCCGTCAATGATTAGCTCTTTGCTTCTAACTTTTGTAATATCCTTGCCAGTAATCTACGTATAGTGATTAGAAGCCTGTTGAAGATATAAATTTCTACTTGTGTCATAACACTGTCCTCACCTATCCCCCAATATATGCAAAACCCAGATGGTTATGGAACAGATGACGTTTGGACACAAGTAACCTGGAGAACTATTCTGCCTTGGGTTACGGTTATTTAAGTTGTCTTATCCTCCTGGTAAACGACGTGTTTCTTGAACACAGGGGCTTTCTTAGTCCTCTTTCTACACCTTGCTGCACCTGGGATAGAGCCTTCTATGTAATGTGTTTAGTTGAACTTGTAAGAATTCGTAATGTTAACAGTAGTAAAATACACTGTTGCTACTCTTGAAGTTAATTTGCCCTGTATGATGTTGTAATCTTTATTAAAAACCTGTGTGGGTTTTTATGTGGGTACTGTTTTTCCTGTTTGGCTATCAGAATGGAAAATAGCAGAGCTGGTACTGGCATCAGCTCAACACTACTGTGTCCCCCTTAAATTGAAACATCTCAGAACTTGTAGACTTTTTAGACTCGACATTGGATTCTCTCAAGATGATTATATCACTATGATTGGCATGGAGGCACCTAGTAAATTGTAAATGTGGATGGATTTCCCACTGTGTTGTACATGTTGTTAAAGTCTCACATAATTTCTGAGTGTCACGTTGTCAGGATGTTTTGCTTGACCTCATGACTTGTCCTGTCCTCTAAACATGGTTGTTGTCGTTAGGTGCCTTTGAGTTGTTTCTCACTCAGAGCAGACCCATGTAGAACAGAACAAAATGTTACCTGGTCCTTCACCTTTCTCACCGTTGTCATGTGCTTGAGCACATTGTTGAAGCCACTGTTTCAGTCCATCTTGTTGAGGGTTCACTCTTTTTTGCTGGCCCTTTACTTCACCAAGTATGATGTCCATGGATTGTTCCCACCTGAAAACATATTCGAAGTGTGTGAGACATAGTCTTTCCATCTCTGCTTCTGAGGAGTATTCTAGTTGTCTTTTTCCAAGGTACATTTGTTTGTTCTTTTGGCAATCCACAGTATGTTCTTACCAAGAGCACAATTCAGAGGCCTTAGTTCTTCCATCTTCCTTGTTCATTATCCAGGTGTTGCATGCGTATGAGGCAATTAAAACGCCATGGCTTTGGTCAGGCACTCCTTAGTCTTCACGGTGACAGTTTTGCCTTTCAGCACCTTAAAGAGGTCTTTTGCTGTACCACCGTGGGTGACCCTGTTGGTATTTGAGTACTATTTGCATAGCTGCCAGCCTCACAGCAATACTGAAGACACCACAGTATGACCAACTGAGAGAAACATGGGTACAGCTATATATAGATAGCAAATTTCAGCCTCTGAAGCTTCATAGGAACAGTTAAAATGTTCTTAGTTTTCTAGTTCACTTGCTTATGTTTTATCTGTTCTTTTTAAGCTTTTAGAAGCAATCTGAAAATAATTTCTACCAGTAAACATAGTCTTGATAGAGGGTACTTTTGCTTTGTGGTTCACTCTTAAGTGTATGCCCTCCAACCTAAGCCCTGGGTTCTTACTGCTTCTTTGGTGGCAAGATGCTTAACACACCCCTCCCTTCATAAATATGGTAATAGAGCAAAGGGGGTAGGAGGGACAGCAAATTAGAATGACTTTTATTTCTGGGTGTCTTTGACTTCTTATTGTTATTTAGGGAAGAACAACTGAGTTTAGAAACTGGATGAAAAGTTCTAAAAGAAAGTTATCTGTGTTCATAGGATTTCCTGATGACCATTTTAAAGTATGTTAGGTATCAAATCATAGAAGAAAACTGGTGAAAGCAGAATATGTATGATCTAACTGCTTGGACTGAAATCCTCATGCTGTCGACTGTGGTTGTCTTGAAGATTGATATTTTGTTTTGTAAGAATATCTTTACCTGCTCCTTTAAAAAGTACCTATGAGACCAAACAGTCAACAGTTACCTAAAGACAAAGGTGAGAATGTAAGGGGGCAGGGAAACTAGATGAATAGAAATGAAACAACCAGAGTGGCAATAATGAGAATGTTCACACATCATGAAGACCATAACCAGTGTCACTGCACAACTGGTATAGAAATTGTTGAATAGCAACGCAAACTGCTGTGTAAATCCTCACTGAGAACACAATAAAACTTTATTGAAAAATAATAGTTTTACATGCACATTTATTTTTAAGGAGACCAGAAAAATACTTGAACTTGGTTAAACGTAAATTTATTTTTGGTTCATTTTGAATCCAGTGAGGATGTTTTAGATGCATTCAACAAAGAAAAATAATTGAACCTGAAGAGTTAATTTTTTTAAGTATAGACTTTTTTTTCTTTCTTTCTTCTTTTTTTTTTAATAAACAAGTAACCCATCTGTGGGGCTGAATTTTGGAAATTTTGGAAGCACTGCAACTCCTGCAACTACATCTGCGTCTTCCAGTGGGTTTGGAACTGGGCTTTTTGGATCTAAACCTGCCACTGGGTTCACTCTAGGAGGAACAAATACAGGTAAGGAGTGATGAATTTTTAAGGAGTAGGTTTGACATATTTATTCTTTTCCAGGATCTTTCTTATATTGCCTTTGTTTGCGAGGATTGTCACTGTAAAGAATCAAGAATGTTAGCTCTAAAAAACATTAAATACTAAGATAAAAAGAAATGTGGGGATTTGAAACTAAGGCCAAGTGATGAAGTCAGATGTGCTGTGATCTTTAGTGTCTAAGAGAGCTGAAAAAGCACGTGCATTGGTATCTCCTGTCTTTAAGTGTAATGAATTAAGGTAATTTAAAATTGCATAGCTGCAATTTTTACAGTGTATTGTAAGTGAAGGTTTTTGTTTGTCACATTGTCCAGTTTGGAACATTAACTAATTTAACATGTAAGGGACAGTCAGGCTCCTTCTTTACTGTAACATTCAGATGCATCCGTAAGAGAAATCATTTTAAAGTTTTGTGTTATTAAAGCATTTGTTTTCATGGGCAAAAGGCAAGAATAAAGGACTTCTGATACCTATTTCAGTAATAAAAAGTTTTTCTGTTTTAAAAAAACAGACATTTTGTTACTGTGAGCTGAGAATAAAATTTCACTGGAATGTACAGTTTAACAATATGTTTCTTTAATTACTTCATATTCTGTAGTGCCAGAACCTCTTGGTCTCTGTTAACTGGCTTTTGTATTGGCCTTATAGCTTTGACTGCGGCCCATTTCATAACCATGCACGGAAAATGAAAGAACTGCAGGGTGAATACTGAGCAGACCAGCCAGTCAGCTCCAGGAGATAGCATGTCTTCCTCTGCTGTGCTTGGAGTAGCGTTATTTTTTCCTTGCTTAATTTTGTTATAAGCAGTTATGTTGTTAACCACCATCAAGTTGGCTTTATAAGCAATAGTTATTTGTGTTTTATAAATCTTATTTGCTAGTTAATCAAACTACAAACGTCTTGCAATATGAAGACTAGTACTATAAAAAAATGTTTGTATTAGTGGCTATAGTAGAAGATAGTTGTGATACCTATTGGTCTTACTAGAAATGTTGTCATACCCTGAGGATGATTGTCAGTCTTTCCCTTATGATAAATAAACCAAACGAATGCCTTGTGTTACTAATTACATTTTATTTCTGTTTTTGTCCCCAGGAATAGCAACAACTATTTCTACAGGACTAACTCTGGGTAAGACTTTTTGAGGAAAGAACCGAGATCTGTGGTTTTTTAATAATTTAAATTAGTTGAGTGATTGTTCCTTCTTTGTCTAATGTTGCACAGAAGCTTTCAGTATTTGAGTACTTAAAAAAGATTTGTAACTACATGGGATTCTTTTTAATAAAAGTTTTTAACTATAAAAATGACATTTCATGTGGAAATTTGTTTCACCATTAACTTTTTAGAGTCATTTTTAGTCCTTTCTGTGTTAAAAGCACCAAGCTAGAAGTCAGAAGTCTTGGAGTAGCCCTAGTTTTAACAAAATAGTTGTAAGACCTTAGATAGCTATGGAGTTTCAGGGCTTTTTAGTTATCTATAAAATGAGGCTGTTAAACTAAAAAGTTTTTCTTTTCCTCCAGCTCAGAAACATGGCTGCCTGTAGTGGCATGCTGAAAAGAGTGGGAATAACTAGGATTATAGCCTGTCTTGAATCTGGATGGAAGTCAATAAATGTGAAAGGGAAGTAAAATGAGAAACGAAAGGAGATTAAGGAACCTTGTGTAACTAAGGAGTGACAGACTTTCTTCACTTGGATACTGCTTACCTGTTACCAACAGAAAACACATCTGTTTACCACCAGAATTTGGATAGGATTGGTTATGAGGGCGAGCAGTTTGAACCTCTTGTTTTCTGAGGTTGTTGTAGAAACCGTGCGTGAGTTCACAGCGCTTCAGTGTGGCAGGAACTTCCATTGGTAGCCAGGGCAATTGAGAAGCATGATTTCTGGCTTCCTTCCCTGAGAGATTTCAGGAGAAGTCAGAATTTAGATCACCTATACATTTGTTCTGTAAGTATTTTTTTTTGAGCAGTTACTATATTATTGCTGTGTGGCCTTGAGTATAGTTGTATTTCCTTTCTAAACCTCATTGATGAAACAAGAATGATTATGGTGGTATGTAAATGAGCAAACACGTATCAAATGCCCAGCATGATGCCTTGAATATGAAGTACTAACTGTTGGTGGGTGGGGCTGGTAGTGAGGATGGTGCTGATGGTGATCCTGGAGACTGCTGAGTACGTCAGCCAAGTTCAGTCTTTGGTGAGCTCAAGGGGACAGGCATGTATTTTACCATTTCTGTGTAATCAGGCCAGTGAATGCCTTAACAGGTGTGTGAAAGAGACTGAGGAAGGCAAAGAAGAACAGAACAGGAACTTATTTTGTGGGTAGGAAACATTATTCTAGGTAGAGGAGTGGGAAGTGCAAAGGCAAGGTTATAAAAGAGGTCAGGGAAATATGAAAACTGTTTTTATTCTGGGAGCTTAGGATTCAGGAAGGGAATGGTAGGGAGAGGTGAGGTTTTAGGAGCAGTTTGGAACCAGATAGTAAAGGGTACACCGTCTTTCAATAACTGAGATAGTTCCAAGAGTAGATTACACGTTGGGAGAAACTGATGATACAGCTGCAGATGAGGAGGTTGTTGTAATAGTCCTTGAGAGAGGGAGGATCTGATTCAGGATTTTCGAGGTTGCCTGGAGTCTGGGCATGTTTCTGAAGCGGAATTGGTGGAATCTGTGGCTAGTGGAGTACTGGAAAGCAGTGGGTGTCAAAGGTGACTGCGGCTTCTGGCTTGATCAACTGAATTGACAATGACGAACGTAGGAAGGTTTTTTTTAATGGAATGAGACCTGACTTGGGGACATCAGGGTGGAGATAAACAGTGGGGGACTCAGGTATGACTTAAACCCGTGGAACTGTAGTTGAAATTAGGAGAGTGGGTGGATCATTTAGCAAGTGAAAGAAGAGGAGTGGAACTTGACAACATACCACTTGAGAAGTGAACAGAGGAAGGGTATCTGCAAAAAAGAGTGGAAGACGTGGAACAAGGAGGACTAGAAAGAAGACTAGAACTGATAGAAACAGAAAAGCCAACAGTGAAGACAATGTTCAGGAGTAGAGATGGTCTTTTAAATAGTCAGAGAAAAGAAGGTTTTCCTTTCTTCTAAGGCGAAAGGAAAAGAGGGAGAAGGAACACTGTTCAGTACAAATCTCAGAGACACGTTAAAGTCAAGTTGGAATGTCACTGCCTTGATTTGATTTTCCTTTGCCTTTTTTAATCTACAGAGCCATCTTTTAAAATATTCACCATGGTTTAGTCCCAACTGTGACCTTTCTTCACTCATGTACAGAAGTACATACATCCTTGTTCTAACTGTAAAAAAAAAAAGAAAAAAAACCCACTGCCATTGAGTTAGATCCGACTCATAGCAACCCTAGAGGTCAGGGTAGAACTGCCCCCTAGAGTTTCCAAGGAGCACCTGGTGTGTTCGAACTGCCAACCTTTTGGTTAGCAGACATAGCACTTAACCCACTATGCCACCAGGGTTTCCCGTTCTAACTACAGAAAGTAGGAAAACAAACTTAAGGGGATCCAGTTGAAATGAGTATAATATATGTATAATTTATTGCAGTCAAGTTGATTCTGACTCATAGCGATCCTATACTGAAAGTAAAGTGAGACTTTTTTTTTTTCAAACAGGGGCACCAGCCACTACATCAGCATCTATGACAGGTTTCAGCTTGGGGTTCAATAAGCCTGCAGCGTCTGCCACACCCTTTGCTCTCCCGATCGCATCTACCTCAGCCAGTGGTCTCTCTCTTTCCTCTGCTCTCACATCCACTCCAGCAGGTGAGCAGAATGGGAAAAGAATTTGCAATTAGTAGGTTAACTTTTTGTTTCATTTGATTGGTAAATAGAAGGTAGCTGTCTTTATTAAGCATAACTTCAGTTTGGGGAAATTTTTCATTCAGTCACTCAGCAGTTCTGACAACAAAATGACTGACAGACTGTGAAGCATCAAAATACGCGTTGGGCATTAAAGTGGCAGGGCCATTTGGGGATTTGGTTGGTAGTGGCAGAGCAGAGCAGGAGAGAGGTAAAACCTACAGCTGTTAGTGGCAACTTTGTTTTTAAGGAACAGTGCAGTAACAGGGAAGGGCACAGAGTTCATATAAATCTCTTCTGGCTTAGGATTTGTTGAATTTTGAAAATGGAGTTGGAAGCTTTGTTGCAAAGTTTTAAGAAGTTTATTTATTGTAGTTTAGGTGAAGGTTTATAGAAAAACCTAGTTCTCATATAGTACACATATAGTACACATACTGTTTTGTGACATTAGGTGCCAACCCATAGCCTGTCAACCCTCTCCTCTTCTTGGCCGTGGGTTCCCTATTGCCGACTTTTCTGCCCTCTCCTGCCTTATAGTTTCTGCTGTTAGACTGGTATGCCTGTGCAATCTTGTTTTGTTTTATGGATCTAATAATTTGATTGAAGTATGAACCTCTGGAGTGACTTCATTACTGTGTATGAGGGCTGTACTCTGGAGGTTTCTCCAGGCTCTGTCGGACCAGTAAGTTGTCCTTTTTGTGTGTGTGATTTAGAATTTTGTTTTGTAGTTTCTTTAGCTTTCCAGAACCTACTCCTGTGCTCCCTGTTATAGTAGTTGGTGGTGGCTGTAGCTAGGCACTGTCTATTTGTGCTGGACCCAGTCTGGTGGAGGCTGTGGCATTTTGGTCCAGTAATCATTTGGGCTAACGTTTCCCTTGTATCTTTGGTTTTCTTCATTCTCCTTTGCTATAGATGGGGTGAGAGCAGTGGAGTATCTCAGATGGCCACTTGCAAGCTTTTAAGACTCCAGATGCTATTCACCCGAGTAAAATGTGGAGCATTATAAACTGCTATGCCAGTTGAGCTAGCTGTTCCCTGAGACCGTGGTCCCCTCACCCCTCAGCCCTACTGTTGGGTGTCTCAGGGCATTTGGATGTGTCTGTGGAGCTTCCGTCACCTTGCTTTGGACAAGCTGTGCTGGCTTCCCCAGTGTTGTGTACTGTTTTACCCTTCACCAAAGTTACCACTTAAACCTGTTGTCTATAGTGTTTTTCTATCCTCCCCTCCTTATAACCATCAAAGATTATTTCTTTTTGTGTGTAAACCTTGAAAACTCTTTTTAGCTGGCTGGAATTAGTTATCTAGTACCATTCTAGCATTATCTAAAGGCCTTGTTTCTGTCACTGATTATCTAGTATGTATAATTGTGTATTTAAGCAGTAGTTTTCAGCAAGAGCTACAGAAATCACAGTCTTAAAAAGTTATTTGTGTATTTCTGTGATGTTTTTCGAAATAGAGGTGCTTGTGAAGGCTTACTGTACTATCTCTGACAGCTTCCACAGGTTTTACTCTGAGTAATTTGGGTGGAACAGCGGCCACGACCACAGCTGCGTCAGCGGGCCTGTCTTTGGGGGGAACCTTGGCTGGTTTAGGAGGTTCGCTTTTCCAGAGCACAAACACAGCAACATCAGGTAATTAATGTTTACTCTCTGCACGTATTAAATATTTGTACTTAAATTTCCCTTATCTTTGTGAGCAGATCACTTTATCTCTTAACCTGTATATTTTCCTTTTAGTGTGAAAGCTGGAAATATATATATATATTTTTAATTACGATTGAATGAAAATGTACATTCCCATATAAATTTCATGCCTACCTATGTACAGCTCCCACTGCTCTCCCTGCCTGGTGACAGCACACTCTTCCTCTCTACCCCATAGATGTCTTATCCTACCCTCCTCTCCACCTACTCCCCTTCCTCCAGTAGAGGTCAGCAGGACAACATACTGTAGATGCATAGGACCATAAAGTGCACACATGATATGGTCACTCTGTGTCGCCAAGTCCAGTCCATTTGGATTATGTTTTTCATGTGTCATTGGATGTTTACAATCTTGGCTTCAGAACACACTAGTATCTTTTCCTGTAATGGGAAGCCATTCTTAGCATTGTTGCTTAAAAGGACAAATGACCTTTCAATGAATTTGGCTCTAAATGAGCTGAGACTGTTCAGTTACCATTTATTAAAAAGGCAGGTTTCTCTAGAATGTGTACCAGCTTCTTAAACCGGTTCCTCTTGGTATTTCTTCATCTTACAAGTCAGTATGGAGAAACTTTATTTCTAAAACGTGTCTGTGATATTAAATAATCTCAAAGTCGTTAGACAAAATACGAAAGTATGTGAGATGCCTGGCAGAGAATACTGAATTAATGTTTTATATCCCAGTTTGATTTCTTCTTCTTCTTTAAGGTTTCATGTGTCTTGAGTAGTGGCTGTCGTTAGTTCCAGTATAAAGAACAAGCGGCTGTTTTAAAGTCTTTTCTTTTAGCCTTGAACATCATGCTTTTTTAAAAAATTGTACTTGAAATGAAGGCTTACAGGGCAGTATAGTGTCTCAGTAAGCAGCACACACATTGTTTCAGGTTAACCCTGTAGCAGGTCAGCACCCTCCCTTCTCAACCATGGGTTGCCTCTTACTTTCCTGCCCCCTCCTGCCCTCCAGTCCTTGCCTCTGGCTTGTTGTGCCCCTTATGTGTCATTTGGTTTTGTAGGCCTGTCCAGTCTTTGGCTCAATGTCGACCCTCAGGAGTGACTTCTTTACTGAGCTGAAAGAGTGTCCTGTGGCCATATGCTCATGGTTTCTCCAGTCTCTGTCATGTCAGCAGTTCTGATTTTTCCTTTTTTGTTCTACACTTTTTTCTGACTCTGTCCAGTACCCTCTGTTGTGATCCCTGTCGGAGCAGTCAGTAATGGTTGCTGGGTGCTGTCTATAGTTGTACTGGATTCAGTGAGCTGGAGACTGTTGTAGATGTGGTCCATCAATCCTTTGGACTCATTGTTCCTTTGTTTCTTTAGTTTTCTTCATTCTTCCTTGTTCTGAAATCCTAGATGGCTGCTCACAGGTTTTTGAGACCCCAGGTGTTACTCACCAAAGTAGAATGTAGACTGTTTTCTTTGTAAACTGTGTTAATGCCAGTTGAGCTAGATATTCCCCAAGACCAGGATCTCCACAGCTTGCAGCCCAGCAGTTCATTTCCCTCAGTGAATTTGGATGTGTCTATGGGGCTTCCATGATTTATTTGCCTTGGATAAAATATTCTGACTCCCTGGTGTGTGCCCTTCACCAGAGTTACCACTTAAATCTGTTGTCTATTTAGTGCTTTTCCGTCTCCTTACCTATCCTTGTAGGCATCAAGGATTGTTTCTTTTTGTGTATAGCCTTGTAAACTGTATTACCCAAAGTCCTTATTTCTGTCATTGATTATCTGGTATGTATACAAGGACTGACAGTGTGTGAACTCATCCTAGAAAAAGTGCTACATACCTCATAGCTGAATATCACTACAGCTTGGGAGGCGATGCCCTGACACCAGTGCCTAGCCCACCCTTCAAAGCAATTTTGGAACTCTTTTTCTGGAATGGCCATCAGAGCTGTTGTTGTATTACCCTTAATGTCTGGAATGTCATCAAAATGTCTTCCTTTTCGATATTTCCTTTGTCTTCAGGTCAAGAAAAACTTCACTGGGGGCCAGATCAGGTGAGTAGGGAGAGTGTTCCAATACAGTTATTTGTTTACTGGCTAAATACTGCTTCACAGATAACTATACAGTTAAATTCACGAACTTGCCACAGTGCCACTGTGCATAATGACCATTCCAGAAAGAGTTCCAGAGTTGCTCTGAAGGATGGGCTGGGCGCTGGTGTTGGTGGATAGCTTCCCATGGGGAGGAGGGTACTTCAGAGGTGACTGTAGTGATATTCAGCAGTGAGGTATGTAGCACTTAGAACAATTAAGTTTTCCCCAAGAACCACAGAATCAGTCTTTTAAAAAGTTACTTGTGTATTTCTGTGGTGTTCTTAAAAGTAGGTTGCTTGTGAAGGCTTACTGTCTCATCTTGGCAGCTTCCACAGGTTTTACTCTGAGTAATCTGGGTGGAACAGCGGCCACGACCACAGCTGCGTCAGCGGGCCTTTCTTTGGGGGGAACCTTGGCTGGTTTAGGAGGTTCGCTTTTCCAGAGCACAAACACAGCAACATCAGGTAATTAATGTTTACTCTCTGCAAGTATTAAATATTTGTACTTAAATTTCCTTTTTCTTTATCCTTCTGAGCAGACCACTTTGTCTCTTAACCTATGCGTTTGCCTTTTAGTGTGAAAACTGAATTATGTTTTTTACATCATTGGACATCTTAACCATATTTAAGAAATAAACTCTTGAAATGTAAAGAGAAATTTCTTTATAGAAGTTAATGTATGTTCTAGAGAAACTTGTCTTTTTAATGTCTTGAATCATTTAGAGCCTAAATTCGTTTTAAGGTAATTAGTCCTTGTAAGACACAGTGCTACGAATGGCTTTCTGTTACTGGAAAATGTATTGGCGTGTTTTGAAGGTAAGATTTTAAAATACAGATATGAAATAATTTCATTATAGTCATTAGACAAAATACTTAAATATTTGCCTTACCTGGCAGAGAATGCAGAATTAATATTTAATGTCTCAGTTTGATGTCTGCTTTTTTTTGAGCAAATTTTTTTGTGATTGAGAACAATTAATAAATACCAATTTGCCGTATACCACCCTCAGCTATCACCTGTATTCTAACTGCCCTGTCCCGTGATGGCACATTTCCCCCTTTCACCTGGAATTTTCCATGACCCTCTGACTGAGATATGACCCCCTTATCATCTTGGCTCTGGCAGTGAGCCTCTAGAACAGCCCCATGCCTGTATTAAAGTTCAAAGGTTTGTTCATCACCAGCGGCATTCCTTGTTTTGTATGTCTAGTTCGGTCTTTATCAAGCAAGCTGGCCATGGTGCTGACTGTTGTTCAGGTCATAGAGTCTAGGGGCCACACTCCCAAGGAGCCCACTAGTCTTAGAGACCGTCAAGTGTGGTCTTTTGGTAGAATTCTATCTTTGCCCTCTAATCATGTGCCCTCTGTGTCTGGGGTTCTGTGTAGTGTATACCCTTTGGGAAGTTACTGGGTGGCCAAGCATCATTTAATTCTTCTGGTCCCTAGCTGAAGCCGACACTGATTTCATGTGTCCCCGTCCGTCTAATGGGCTTTTATGTTCTTCCTGTCCTTGATGTCCACTGTTTACCTCTGGTCCAGGTATATTGGGACGAATTAATGTTCTTTGGATGACAGCTTGGTAGCTTTTAAGACCCCAGATGCAACTCACACGAGTGGTATGCAGAACATTTTCTTAAGAGAAAAAAAAGGAATGCTTTGATATGCCAGTTAATCTGGATGTCCCCTGCAAGCATGGTCCCTCAACCCCAGATCCTGTTATCTCTTTCCAAAGCGGTGGGCTGTGTTTAGGGAACAGTTAGGTTCGGAGCTAGAGCAGGTATCTCTTTTCTAGTGTGTGTCTTCACATCCTACACGCAAGCTGAATCCCAGTCACTATCTAATTTTTATAAATCTCTTTTCTTTTTTTTTTTTATATGACTGAGTGAAAATGTACATTCTTGTATAAATTTACATGCCCACCTATATGCAGCTTCCACTGCTCTCCCTGTCTGGTGACAGTACACTATTCCTCTCTGCTCCATACATGTCTCATCCTCCCAACAGCCTCCTTTCCCTTCCTCTCCACCCACTCTCCTTCCTCCAGCCAGAGGTCAGCAGGATGATATCCTATAGATGCATAGAACCATAAAGTGCATCCAACATATGGTCACTCTGCATTGCCAAGTCCAATCCATTCATGTCCAAAGAGTGGACCTTTGTTATGATTTATGGGTAAGGGCAGCATCAGGGCCAGGACCCATGGTCCCAGGGGAACCTTGAAGCCGCTGGTCCTTCAGTTGTGGTCTTTTAGTGGAGGTCTCAGGGTGCACCCCTTTTTATTCTTGTGTTACCAGTGAGACTCAACTTAGTAAGCTCCATCGCAGCTCTTACTGGTGGTGGCTGGGCACCATCTGGTTCTTCTGGTCCCAAGCCAATGTAGGCACCCACTCATGTGGGTCTCTCTATCTTCTGGGTTGTCTTTACCCCATGTCATTTTGGTCCTTGGTGAACATCCGTTCCTGCTGAGTTGGGACCATTTGCTGTGCTCTCGGATGGCAGCTTGACAGCTTTTAAGACCCCAGAAGCCGCTCACCAATGTGGGATGCAGAGAGCCCTCTTAGCAAAATGCTAGTTGTGCCAATTGGCCTCGATTTCACCTAAGAGCATGGTCCCCTGCCTCCTACCGCAGCTACTCTGTCCTTCCAATATTGGGTTAAAATGGAAGGAATATTCAAGTCATGGTGAAGTCCACTTAATATTGTTCTTGTTTCTAATGTGTGCTATCACCCATTTCACCCAACCAGATTTGTAGCAACTATCTAATCTAAACCCTTCCCCCCCGGCCCTCCCTCTCTCCCCTCCCTTGCAACTGTCAAAGAGTCTTTTCTTCTATACACAAGTCTGTTTTTGAGGTCTTATCGTAGAGATCTCATACAGTATTTGTCCTTTTGTCGCTGACTACTTTCACTCAACATAATGTCTTTCAGTTGAAACCAGGTTAGGAGATGTTTCCTAGAATCATCATTATTCTTTATCATTCCGTAGTGCTCCATTGAGTATATATACCATAGTTTACCTATCCATTCCTCTGTTATTGGGCATCTGGGTTGATTCCTTCTTTTTGCTACTGTGAACTGTGCTGCAATGAACATTCTGTGCAGGTGTCCATTGGTATGAAAGGCCTTGATTCTGTAGGACATATTGCACATAGTGGAATTACTGGGTCAAATGGTATATCTATATCCATATTTTTAAGGAAGCGCCAGATTGCTTTCCAAAGAGGCTGGACCATTTTGCAACCCTACCAACAGTGTAGGAGAGTTCCACTTTCTCCACAGCCTCTCCTACATTTGTTGTTTTGTGTTTTTTGGATCATGGCCAACCTTGTTGGGGTGAGATGGTATCTCATTGTCGTCTTGATTTGAATTTATTTAATAACTGAAGATTGTGAACATGTCTGCATGTGTTTTTTGGCTGCGTGGATCTCCTCTTTAGAAAAATATATGTCCAGCTCCTTTGCCTGTTGCTTAATTGGATGATTTATCTTCTTCTTACTGATATTTTGTAGTATTTTATAGATTATGGAGATCAGGTGTCAGTCTGACATAGAGTAACCAAATATTTTTTCCCATTCTGTAGGTGTCCTTTTAACTCTATTAATAAAAGTCTTTGGATGAGCAGAAGTGTTTGATTCTTAATAGTTCCCATTTATCTATTTTCTCTTCTGTTGATTGTGGTTTGTTTGACAGATTTTGGAGTCTGTCCACATTGTGTATTAAAACTTCCATTGTTGTTCTTACCTTTTCTTGGATGAGCTTTATCGTATTAGGTTTGATATTTAGGTCTTTTATCCAGTTGGAGTTGGTTTTTGTATAAGGTGTAAGATATGGATCTTGTTTCAGTTTATTGCAGATAGATGTCCAATTTTGCCAGCACCATTTGTTGAAGATACTGCTTTTACCCCAGTTTAATGTCTTAGGGCCTTTGTCGAATATCAACTGTTCATAGACAGATGGTGTCATCTCGGGGGTCTCAGTTCTGTTACATTAATCGATCTGTCTGTTCTTGTACCAGTACCAGGCTGTTTTGACCACTGTGGCAGTGCAGTATTTTCTAAGGTCAGGTAATGAGAGGCCTCCCAGTGTGGTACTCTTCTTTAGTAGTACCTTACTTATTCGGGGCTTCTTCCCTTTCCAAACAAAATTGGTGATTCGTTTCTCCAACTCGTTAAAAAATGACGCTGGAACTTGTATTGGGATTGCATTACATAAGTAGATTGCTTTGGGTCAAATAGACATTTTCACAATGTTAAGTCTTCCTATCCATGAGCAGGGTAGGTTTTTCTATTGATCTAAGTCTCTCTTAGTTTCTTGTAGTAAGGGCTTGTAGTTCTCTTTGTAAAGGTCTGTTATTTCTCTGATTAGATTAATTCCTAGGTACTTTATCTTCTCATGGGCTATAGAAAATGGAATTGATTTGATGATTTCTTCATTAACAGTCTCGTTGATATAGAGGAATCCTACTGATTTACTTATGTTTGTGTGGTATCCTTAGACTTTGCTGAACTCTTCTATCAGTTGGAGTAATTTACTTATAGATTCTTTGGGATTCTCTGCATATACAATCATATCATCTGCAAACAGGGAGATTTTTGACTTCTTCTTTGCCGATGCAGATGCCCTTTATTTCTTGGTCCTGTCTAATTGCTCTGGCTAGAACTTCTAGTACAATGTTGAATAGGAGAGGTGAGAGTGGGCATCCTAGTTCCTGTTCTCAAGGGAAAGTCTTTCAGTCTCTCTCCATTCAGGATGATGTAGGCAATTGGCTTTGTATAAATGACCCTTATTGCATTGAGGAATTTTCTGTCTATGCCTATTTTGCTAGGAGATTTTAGCATGAATGGGTGTTGGACTTTATCACATGCCTTTTCTGCATCAGTGGACAAAATCAGGTGATTCTAGTTTTTTGTGTTATTTATGTGGTTCATCACATTAATTGTTTTTCTGATGTTGAACCAGCCTTGCATCCCTACTATGAATCCAGCTTGGTCAGGATGGATTATTTTTTGGATATGTTGTATTCTGTTAGCAAGAATTTTGTTGAAGATTTTTGCATCTAGATTCATGAGTGATACCAGTCTGCAGTTCTCCTTCTTTGTTGGGCCTTTCCCTGGCTTAGGTATCAGGGTTATGCTGGCTTCATAGAATGAGTTTGGGAGTACTCCATCCCTTTCTATACTGTGGAATAGTCTCAGTAGTATTGGAGATAACTCTTCTCTAAAAGCTTGTTAGAATTCTGCAGTGAAGCCATCTGGGCCTGGGCCTTTTTTGGTTGGCAGTGTTTTGATGACATTTTCAATCTCTTCCTTTGTGATGGGTTTATTAAGTTGTTCTGCTTCACGTTATGATAATTTGGGTAGGTGATATGAGTCATGGAATTTGTCCCATTTCCTCTACGTTTTCAAATTTGTTAGAGTACAGTCTTTCATAGTATTCTGTTGTGATATTTTTGATTTCTGTTGCATCTGTGGTGACAACTCCCCTCTGATTTCTAATTTGGGCTGTTTGTTTCCTTTCCTGCTTTTCTTTAGAAAGTTCAGCCAGTAGTTTGTCAATTTTGTTGATCTTTTAAAAAACCAGCTTTTAGTCTTTTCAATTTTTTCAATTGTTTTTCTATTCTCTAATTCATTTAGCTCTGCTCTAATCTTTATGATCTATTTTTTTCTGGGGCTTGAGGGGTTCCTCTGTTGTTCTCTCTCTGCCTGTTTAAGCTATAGGGTTAGTTCCTTAATTTGGTTTCTGTCTTCCTTCTAGATGTGTGCATTTATGGAGATAAACAGACCTCTGAGCACTGCTTTGGCTGTATCCCACAGGTTCTGGTAGGAAGTGTTTTCATTCTCATTGGAATCCATGAATTTCTTTATTTCATCCTTGATTTCTTCTATAACCCATGGTTTGTTGAGCAAGATGTTGTTCAGTTTCCAAGAGTTCCATTTTATGTTTTTTGTGCTGTTGATTTCGACTTTTATGGCTTTATGATCTGACAAGATGCTTTGCAGTAATTCAGTTGTATGGATTTTGTTGAGAATTGCTTTATGTCCTAACACGTGGTCAATTCTACAGAATGTTCATGTGTACTGGAGAAGGTGTAGTTGTCTGCTGATGGGTAGAAAGTTCTGTATATATCAGTGAGGTTTAGGTGGTTAATTGTGGCAATGAGGTCTTCTGTATCTTTACTGAGCTTTTTTCTAGATGATCTGTCCAGTATTCATAGTGGAGTGTTGAAGTCTCCCACTATTATTGTGGAGTCATCTAACTCTTTTTTGAGTGTAGTCAGTGTTTCTTCGATGTACTTAAGGTGCTCTGATATTAGGTGCATAAATACTTAATATAGTTAAGTCTTGCTTGTGTACTGAACCTTTCAGCAATAAATAGTGTCCATCTTTGTCGACAATGGTCAATTTTACATTAAAATTGATTTTGTCTGAGATTAGAATTGGCACCCCTGCTCTTCTTTGTTCATTGTTAGCTTGATATATATTCTTCCATCCTTTAATTTTCAGTTTGTTCCTATCTTTAGGTCTCAAGTGAGTTTCTTGTAGACAACATATGGATGGGTTGTGTCTTTTGATCCAAGATGTCACTCGATGTCTCTTTACTGGAGCATTCAGTCCATTCACATTCAGTGTAATTATTGATAGGGATGTGTTCACTGCTGCCATTGTGATATGTTTATTTTTGTGTTGATGTTTTCTCTGTTGGTCTTATTAGTCTTTTCTGGGACATTCTTTTTTGTGAGCTGATTTTTCACCTTTTTCAAGAGCTGGTTTTGTAGTTGTTGAGACTGCTGTGTTACATTTCTTGAAATAGTATGATACATCTTTGTTGTGCTTTCCACCTGCCTCTATGATCCCCCTTAATAAAGTATCTATAAACCCCATTTTAATTACTACCAGTCTTGTTATCTTCCTCTCCATCTGGAAGGACTGTAACGACTGTAGCACATCACTTATTTTAATATGACAGCACCATAGTTTTCGTGATGATCACTGGATTGCGTCTTTCAGTATTAAAGCTGTGATAGACTTTGGAGTCTTCCCTAACTGAGTAGAGTTTTGAGTAGTGTGTCATTCTAAAATATAAAGTTAGTGGTTTTGTTCTTCTAAGCCAGAGCCAAGAACTTCTTTCAGTATTTCTTGTAGTTTTGGTTTGGTGTTTACAAAGTCTCTGAGTTTCTGTTTATCTGGGAATGTCTTAATTTCATTTTCGTATTTGAAAGTTAGTTTTGCTAGATATATAATTCTTGGTTGGAAGGTCTTCTCCTTCAAGGCTTTGAATGAATTGTGCCACTGTCTCCATGCCAGCATGGTTTCTGCTGAGAAGTCTGATGAGAGCCTACAGGGTTTCCCTCTGAACGTTAGCTTTGCTTTGAGTCTTGCTGCCTTTAAGTGTTGCTTCTATGTTTCATTTTGTTAAGCTTGATTATAATATGTCTTGGAGTCTCTCTTTTGAGATCTGTATTGGGTGGCGTACGATATGCATCTGAGATGTCTATATTCTGTTCCTTCATGATTTCTGGCAAGTTTTCTGTCAGCAGCTCAGCAGTGATACTCTGTGTTCTCAGGTGTCTCATCCTGTTCAGGGACTCCAGTTAACTGAAGGTTGTTCCTCTTAATGGAGTCCCACATGCTTCTTAATGCCTCTTCATTTTTCTTGTTTCTTTTTTCTGATTTCTGCTCATAGACACTGGTGTCAGTAGCTCTGTCTTTCAAGTCAGAAATTCTTGTTTCCGTTTGTTGCATTCTGTTTTCTTGACTTTGAATGGAAGTTTCTATGTCTTTGATTTTGTTCTTGATCTGTTGGATTTCAGAGTACTAGTGTTCCATCAGATTGAACAGCTTGTTTAATTTTTCCTTTTGTTCTGCTGCATTTTGTGTAAGGTCTAGAAGGGCTCTGTATATAATCATTTTGTATTCACTTTCTGATGCTTTCATAAAAGTTTCTTCATCTGGAAAACTCCTTGGTTCTTTTGTTTGGGAGGCTTCTGAAGCCATGGGTGATTTCTTGTATGCCATAAGTGTTTGTTGCTTTTGGGGTTCCATGTTAGTAAGTAGAGGCTGGAAGAGATACTGTGAGGATGGCCTGCAGATGTTTCTCTAGGCTGTCTTAAAATGTAAAGCAAAAGGTATCTGACCACTTTCCAAGTCAGTTAGGTTTTCAGGTGTGGAGGTCCCTCTTCCCAACTGGCAAAGTAAGCACCAGTATACACAGCCCCAGATGATACAAACTAGTTCAGACTACAACAATGCTACTGCCCTGTTGGCCTCTGCTCACAGGGCCCAGCCTTAGGTGGCAATGCGTAAAGTACTGCTTTTCTGGTAGAAAAGCGGTCTCCTGTGGGCAGGCTCTGGCTCCCAAGCTAAGAATTAGGTCCAGCTGCAGCCACCGTATCCAAGATGGCCACCTACACACAAGCAGCAGATAGAGGGGCTAAAGGTGCCAAGAGGTAGTGAATCCTGTGCTTCTATTCTAGGGCCCCCACCGTTGGCGACACTGTGTAAATTAGTGCTTTTGTGCGAGAGAAGCGCTGTCTGGTTCGCAGGCACTGGCTCCCAAGCTAAGAATTAGGTCCCGCTAAAATCTCCCACGCTGTAGCAGTGCAATTCCGTACTGCAAACCCCGCTGTGGCAGTGATAAAAAGACAGGCTAGATTAAGTGCCTAGATTAACAGAGTCCTAAGCCTGGCTCTCAGTATATGGGAATTTTGCCTGCCTATCCCCCCAGCAGTGCGTCTGAGTCTAGCCGCTAGGCAAGACCCAGCTCCGCCTGCCGGCCAAGATAGAGAAAAAAAGTCAAAATGGTACATTTACCTTCAGTCTGTGCAAGCCAGGGCTAGCCAGGAGTGGGAGTCAGGGAAAGAGTGGAGGTTTTTCACTCAGTGGTATGAAGTCCAAATTAACACTGTGCTGTGTCCTGGGGCTGATTAGGTGATCAAAAGGGTCCATTTGATTATCAATTCAGGTCTTGGTTTCCAGAGGGATATTGGGAGACGTGTGCTTAGTCCACCATCGTGACTCTGCCTCCAGTCTCTTTTCTTTTTTATTGTTAGTGCACTTCATGGCTAAGGTTTCACACATTTTGGATAGTGGCCATGGCTAATGCCAGTATAAAGCACAAGTAGCTGTTAAAGGTGTACTTCATTGAGATGTAATTGAATGGAATGATAGGGTGTGGATTGTATCATTTGGGACGCTTGTGTTATGAATGACAGAAGCTCCCTTGCTAGTTGAAGAAATTGCATAACCACTGCACGTAACAATGTAATGCTGCAAATTTCTGTTTATCAATTTATAGATGTGCAAAAATGGATACATATTGAAACACAGGCTAATTTATAATGGCTGTTTAGTTCTAGAGGTTTTATTAATTACTTGAACTGTATCTACTACGAAGTTGTGTGAGGAAGATAAAAGAATATGACTTTTTTTTTCACTAAAGAAGCTAGGGTATACTTCCATCCTCTATTCAAATACTAAATTTAATGGGGAAGATTCTGGTATGGATTGAATTGTGTCGCCCTAAAAATGTGCGTAGTAATTTGACTGCACCGTGATTCCCAGTATTGTGTGACCGCCCTCCATTTTGTGATTTTCCCATGCTGTAAATCCTAATCTGTTTCTGTAGATAATAGATAGGATTATGTTAAAGGGGATTAGGGTGGGGCTGTAAAACCCTTCCTAAGATCATCTCTCTGCTGCAGTATAAAAAAGGTTTCCCTAGAGTGTAGCTTGCACCACCTTTTATCCTACAAGAGATGAAAGAGGAAGCAGGCAGAGAGTTGGGACTCTCATACAATCAAGAAAATAGCACTAGATGACCAAACATTCCAATCTTTGAGAAAATGAGTTAGGATAATCATACCTGTAGAAATTTATGTTTTTGGCCAGAGGTATAAGGATAGATTTTGCCTGTAGAAATTTGTAAAATTTACATTAGTCTTTCAGACATGTATCCTTGTCATCCTCTAACTTTGTAGGTATTTGGAATGCTTTCTAGTCACCAGATCACTGGATGACTGTAACATGTATTTCTTGACAGGATAAATATTTAAACATATCTCACAAAGATTCCCTTGAAAGCAAAACAAAAAATGATAGTAGAAGTGGAGACTGAGTAGGACTGAACTCCACAGCAATGAGTTTTGGTTTAGTTTAGAGGTAGAGAGGAGTTTGGTATCATTTCCTTGTGTGTGCCCTGACTTCTCTTCAACTCCTGAGACTATTCAATGCTTACTTTATGATTATATTAACTTAAAGGTGTCCTTGAGTTACTATTGTTGTTATTATTAAAAAATAACAAACCCGCTGCTGTCAAGTCAATTACACCTCATAGAGGCCCTGTAAGACAAGTAGAACTGCCCCAAGGGGTTTCCAAGGCTGTCACCTTTATGGAAGCTGGCTACCGCATCTTAATTCTGCAGAGCAAGCCTGCATTCCGGTTAGCAGCCAGGTACACCACCAGGGCTCTTAACAGAGCTGTCATTTATTAAGATTTTGTCACATTGCTAGGAATTGAGCCTAGTTTTAGTTATCCCGTGCTCTTAACTAGTACATCCTTCTCTTTGCTCTGTTTTTAAAATAGCATTTTATCCAAGAAGAACAACTTCAAAACTTGAAGGACTTAGATACAGATTAGTCAACGTAAGATCTTTGAAATGTTGCTGCTTGATAAGTATCTATTAATGAGCATGGTTAGCCATGGTGGGCCCTTGCAGTTCCCTTTGTCAATGAGATGAAATTGAAATAAATTAATGAAATGTACTGCTTTATAAAAATAAACCTGTTTTATGACAGTAACCGTTGCCATTGAGTCAGTTCTTAGCTCATAACAGCCCTGTAGAACAGAGAAGAATTCTGGCCTCACAGGGTTTCCTAGGCTGTAATCTTCCCAGATGTAGACAGCCACATGTTTCTCCTAGGGAGCTGTTGGTGGCTTCAAACAACCGAACTTTCGGTTAGCAGTTGAGCATTCCTTGAAAATATTTAGGAGTATGAAATTTGGTGTTTTTTAAACTGTATGTGAGAATTCTAAATTGATCAGTTCTTTAAATTTTGTTGATGGTAACATTGTTTCTTTTACATTTTACTAAAATCTTAAAATTCCATCCTAGATTATTTTAAAGTTATGCAAAATGTAATGCATAATTCAAGGGTGTTTTCACTTAAAACTGAACAAATTAAAACTACTGTTTGTCCTCATGTGTGGAAGTAACAAATACATTTTCCCTTGTCTAACAAAGAAAACTCAATCTGAATTTGGTATGAGTACTGGCAATGAACTTTGTGAACTCATCCTAGAAAAAGTGCTTACACCTCATTGCTGAACATCACTACAGTCACCTTCAAAGTACTTCCATTGGGAAGCTATGTGTTGACACCAGTGCCTAGCCCACCCTTCAAAGCAATTTTGAAACTTTTTTGGAAAGGCCATCAGAACTGTTGTCATATTATCCTTGATGTCCTGACTGTCATCAAAATGTTTTCCTTTCAATATTTCCTTTATCTTTGGGTAAAGAAGAAGTCTTTAGGGGCCAGATCAGATGAATAGATTGGGAGTTCCAATACAGTTATTTGTTTACTGGCTAAAAACTCCGTCACAGACAACTATACAGTCAAGCTTGTGAACTTGCCACCATGTGTAGTGCCATTCCAGAAAGAGTTCCAAAATTGCTTTGAAGGTTGAACTAGGTGCTAGTGTTGGTGCCTAGCTTCCCAAGGGGAGGGGAACACTTCAAAGGTGACCTTAGTGATACTCAGCAATGAGGTATGTAGAATTTCAAACAATTAAGTTCATGAACTTGAATGTCAGATGTCATATACTGTTGACTTCAAGATAGAATGTCAGTTCTTGTAAGAAACTTGCTGTAGACTTGTCTCGTGTCATTTTTCTAATTTGACTAGGAAGAAGATCTGGGATCCCACTTAAAAGTATTTGACTACCTTGGTCAATGATGGGAAATTTTTGTAATCTTTCAGTGAGCTTTGTAAATGATGTTTGGTTTCTTTGTAGGACTTGGACAGAATGCTTTAGGCTTGACTTTGGGAACTACTACGGCTACTTCAGCTACAGGCAGTGAAGGCCTTGGGGGTATAGATTTTAGTAGCTCATCAGATAAAAAGAGTAAGTAAATATTGTAATTTTATGTTATTATAGTTCTGTTGAGGGAACTTTTAGGTTACTCACAATTCCTATGTATAGAACCTGATTTGGTACACATTCAGCATTAAGGCTTTTCCTTTTAGTTTGTTTGTAGTATCATTAATATTTCACAAATTATGTGTGTATTGTACATTTAAAGTTTTGTTTTGCAAAATATTTAGGTGTATGTATGTCTTATATAGCTATCTTAGTACATGTGTTAATATGTCCTTTTAAATTGGGATCATGATGTACACATTGTTACTTGTTCTCTAGTCTTTCTCATGAGTATTTATCAGTATCAGTAATTTTTAAAACACATTTTAATGTTGATGAATATCAATTTTATCAATAGAGTTTAGCCAACCATTGTCTTACTGTTAGGTATTTGTTTCCATTTTTTTTTACTCTGCTATAGTATTGGACATCTTTACATAGAGAGACAACATGACATTGTAGTTACGAGTAATAGCTCTCCAGTTTAATTGCCTGGATTCACATTTTGGCCCAACTATTTGCAAACTCTGTGACCTTATGTAAGCTGTTTATCCTCACTTTTTCTCAGTTGGAAACCCTGGTGGTGTAGTGGTTAAGTGCTACAGCTGCTACTCAGAAGGCCAGCAGTTCACATCTGCCAGGCACTCCTCAGAAATATTATGGGACAGTTCTGCTCTGTCCTGTAGGGTCGCTAGGAGTCAGAATTTACTTGATGACCCTGGATTTAGTTTTTAGTTTTATGTATAGGTACATAAAACCTGGGCCTGTTTGTAGATTACTATAGATCCCTGATAAGTAGGAAAAAGAGATGCACTCTTCAGATTAAAAAAAGAATACTTTGATATGTGTCACATATTGAAGAGAACTCAGGATGTGGTACAGGCAATTATGTGTGTTTGTCCCATGTATTTCCATTTTTAAACTGTAGCTCACATGTAATACAAGAGTAGCACAAGGCAGGCATGGAAAAAGAGAGGACGTTAATTCCTTAGGTTTTTCTTTCTCCTTTGCCTCAGTCTGCTCTTTCACATGGAGTCTGAAAATAGTTAAAAAGGAGAGGAACAGTCTCCTGTTTAAAATGAAACTAGATAGTGGGTACCAGGCTGCTCCACTTAAGAGGGTAAAAAATAAACTGCTAAAACATCTAAGAATGTTTTTCTAATTATGGAGTTGTTACAAGAAAAACTAAATAGAAACAAAAGAAATAGAACTGTGTTTAGAAATTAGTTTTCATTCAAAGACACATCTTAAGCCAACATTTTATAAAAGTTTATCAGGCTTTTACCAACTTTTAGAATAGTAAGTCACCCTAGAGAAGTATCGCCTTTTCCAATTTAAAACTCTTGTGAAGCTATGTGAACAGTGAGCATTTCACACCTTTGTCCACTTAACCTCATCTCAGAGAGGGTTAATGCAGTATGTGTGCATATATTGCAGTGAGAAACACGTTCAGCAAAAGAAAAGTTGCAAAACAAAACAAAAGGTATACACACGAAATAATAATACAAAAAACTTCTCAGAATGAATCGGGATTGGCAAATTCAGAAGCAGTATTAAATGTGGTGAGGGGGACAGCAAGAGAGGCATTTTCATACTGGGCGGAGTGTAGATAAATTAATAAAACCTTTCTGGAAGGCAGTTTCACAACGTGTATCAACGGTTTCCGTAAGTTCCTCTCTTTAAGTCAATGACTGAATTTTTAAGCATTTGCCTTTAAGAAATAACCAAAACTATGAACAAAAATTTAGAAGCAAAGCACATAGAAACAGCATTTACTGTCTGCACAGGTCTCCCAAGAATTTACAAATAGTCATTTCCCCACTCTTTGTTATTATACTGAGGGCAGTTGGGATCTACTAAGGGATGTTCCTTGAGGTAGTGTGAAATGATGAGATTTGTATTTTAAGAAGAGCATTTTTACAGCTGCTTGGAAGGTAACTGTCTAGGAAGACAATGGGTTTGGAGAGCTGTTAGGAAGCTTTTGTACACATACTGCTGAGTCAGGTGGGTAGACTTATCAGGGATCTGCAGTAATCTAGAAACAGGTCCAAATTGTATATACCCATATATAATTGTTTTTGTATCTATGTGTGTGTGTACATACACATGCGTACTTAAATACATATAAAATATAATAAAACTGAAATGTCAGGTAATGTGTTACTGTAAAAAATGAACTATTTGGAAAAAATAAAATCACTATCTTTTAGTTAGCACATAATCTATAGAATATGGTTCCCAATTTCAGATGTGTTAAAATGTATAAGAAAAAGTCTTAGAATCAATGAAATGCAAAATGTGGTAAAATAAATTACAGTTGGATTAAGGTAAAAAATGAAGCCTCATGTACAGAGTTAAAAAATAACAAAAGCGTATCACTTGACTTAGGTTATTAGTTTTTACATGTTTTTACTTCTCTGAAATTGAGATGTGTCTTTAGTTTTGAGGTAAGGGTCTAATTTTAGAAGTAACAAAAACACCAAATCCATCGCAGTCGAGTTGCTTCTGACTCAGAGCAACTCCATAACAGAGTAGAGCTGCCCACAAGTCGTAAATCTGTAGGGAAGCTGACTGCCCCAGCTTTCTCCTCTGGAGCAGCTGGTGGGTTTGAGCCCTTAGCCACCTTGTTAGCAGCCAAGTGCTTAACCAGTGTACCAACAGAACTCCCTAGTTTTAGAAATAGACACATGAATTATGACATATATGGTTTTATTGATGACAGAGATCTAAAAATCAATAAGAAAAATACTTCAGTAGAAAAACGAGCAAAAATATGAAGACATTCCCAAAAGAAGACATCAACTCATCTAATGAACATCTGAAAATAACATTGCCCTTCTCAAGTGCTGTCAGAAGTATGAATTAAGATTATAATGATGTGGCATTTCTCATCTATGTAATTAGAAAAGCTTTTCTTAAAAAATAATTAGGTTGTGAAGGAAAACCTCCTCTTATTCATGGTACATGGGAAGGTAAGATGAAACAGTTGTTTGAAGTGGTTAAGAAGCCTTAGGTCTTTTTTGGCATACTTGATATATGAAGTCCCCTTGTAGGAATACAAATTTAGTAATGCCCAGGCATTTGTGGAGAAAAGAATTATTGTGGCAGCAGTGTTTATGTAACAGCCTCCTCAGTTACTGAGTGTCATTATCTGGCATCTTGCATTCACACAATATTAAAAAATCTGTACAGCTATTTTGCACATTAACAAAACGTATCTGACTGTGACTAACACTTAGTCATCTAGTGAGTAATGCTGGCTTTGATGGTTCAGGATGTGTGTCAACTTGGCTGGATCACTGTTCTCAGTGGTTTGACTGTTATATAATGATGATATTTGGCCATTAAGTGATGATGTAGCCATCTTTCACTTTGTGATGTGATGTAGTCATCTTCTGTTTTCACGTAGTGTTGATTTAGCATAACAACTTGGTCTTTGGAACCTGGCCAGATCTATAAGTGAAGAGAAGGCATAATAAAAAATGTTAATAAAAATTATGATGTAGCTGCAATACACTGGTCATTTTTAATCGTTTAAATGTCATGGGAAAATAGTTATAGTATGCAGGAAATGTATGTTAAAATATTAACATATTCTAATCCTTATTTAAGAATTTAAGAATATATTTATAATTGCAGAAAAAGACTGAAAGGAGCAACTGTAGTTCCCTCTGCTGGGACTAATTTTGTATTTCTGTATTTTTATGTATTTTCTTCAAAAAGTAGCTCTTATTCAATAGTCAGAAATAAATTGACAAAAGCAGAATGTGAATCACTGTGCCATTTTGCTAAAAGAGTAGTCTACTTTTCTATTTTTAAGTAGATACTACTAATAAGTTAGGTGTTTTTACTGAGGGAATTATTGAAATATCTGTAGACAAAAATGTTTACATTTGTAATTTGCTGTTTTTGTAAATATTTGGAGAAGTTTAGGTAGTTATAATGCCATGGTATTCTCTACTGATAGGGCCTGAAAAAGTATGAAGTAAACTACCCAGGTATTAAGCTGCTAGGCAAGAATATAAACTATCTATATAGGACATCTTCTGGGGAAGATGGTTGAGCAAGGAAGATTCTCAGCTTGAAAAAAGATGAAAATCAGCTGTGTTACATGTCCAGTTGACGTACCCATTCGTCTGAGGTCGTGGTAAGTCATGACATGACATGACCTGAGAGCCATCTATACTTAACCATGTGTACTGACACTTAAAAAAGAAAATTGCTATCAAGTTGCCTTCGACTCACACAGCTTGTAGACTTGTGAAACTATTTGATAGGGTTTCCAAGGTTGTAATCTTTATGGGAGCAACTGCCATGTCTGTCTCCTAAGGAGCAACCGGTGGCTTCAGACCTCCAACCTTTTGCCTGGTGGCTGAGTGTTTAGCCTCTGTGATACCAAGGCTTCTTTTACTTATGCCTGAATTTAATTAATTTAAAACTTGTATTAATGTAATTAAAAGTGTTCATTCGAAGCTTGTACTTAAAATACATTGCTGAATTACCTGTTTTTAAATGAACCCTCTTGCATTTTCTAGGTGATAAACCAGGAACAAGACCAGAGTAAGTTCATGTAAATTTAAAATGTTTTAAAGAGCTTTGCTTACTATATTGTAGGCATTGTATTTTCTCATCTAATTTATAGTACATTAACTAAAGCTTTTGTAAATAAATTATCATGTACACCTCTCCCAGGTCTCTTGTGTATACAGCTCTGTTGTATAAGCAAAGAAGCCCAGGGAGATTGAGGGTTACTTCAAGGAAGTTAGTAGTAGCAGATGTGTGATAGAATCTAACTCATGATTGCATTGCAGCATCCCAAATTTAACTGGGCTTGACTTCAGTGAATATTTGTGAGTCTCTTAAGCTGTCCCTAGGTCATGTATTCTTACTCTGGTGTGTATGAAGAACAAAAATAACTTTTTGGACGTCTTACTATAAAATAATCTTTGTAGACTTCCTCTAATGAATACTTTAACGTTTTAAATTGAATACAAATCAATCATAGATGTTTTAAACCACAGAAAACTTGTGTAGTTGGGCATCTCACCCAGTCTGGTTTTTTTTCTTAACTATTTAATCATACGTTTTTAAGTATGTTTATTGTGTATACCACTGATCTTAGAAAAGAAATCTGTGTGTCAAATGAAATGTTGGAATATCTTTATAATAGAGATCAGGGAATTTATTCTTTATAACTTTGAAATCATGCAAGGATGCTGTAAATAGGAGCATTTGCTGTATTTTATCGTATCAACATAGACTGTAGTATAAAGTCATCTCTGTCTGTTGTGTTAATCATTTTAATACATTTGTGGCATTTTTCGTAGGGATAGTAAAGCACTGAAGGATGAAAATCTACCTCCTGTCATCTGCCAGGATGTTGAAAATCTTCAGTAAGTATCAAAATACATTTAGATAAGTAAAACTTGAAGAATTCTAGAGTACCTCTTATGAGAAGCAGTTCCTTTTCCTCTTAAGCAATTTAGCTTTACTAAAATTTTAATGCTTTATAAAATGGAAGAGAAAGCAGAACAACAGAAATTAAAATACAGCAACTGCCATTCTTTAAAAATGTATACCATTGATAATTATTTTTAATTTCTGTTTCTTAAACACTTAGATTTTGACCAACTTATTTTAAATGTACTTGTTTTCCTTGTAGGAAGCCAGAGGTGTATTTTTCTTTTTTAACTTAGTTCTTTTTTTTTTTTTAATTATGATTGAATGAAACTGTACATTCCCATATAAATTTGTATGCCCACCTATATGCAGCTCCCACTGCTCTCCCTGCCTGGTGACAGCACACTGTTCCTCTCTGCTTCATACATGTCTTATCCTTGAGGCCAGCAATCTCCTATCCCCTCCAGCCCTCCCACTCACCTTCCTCCAGTAAGAGATCAGCAGGACTACATCCTATAGATGCATAGAACCATAAAGTGCACAGACGATATAGTCACTCCATGTTGCCAAGTCCAATCCATTCCTGTCCAAAGAGTTGACTTCCATTATGATTTATGGACAGGGGCAGCATCAGGACCAGGGGCCATGCTCCCAGGGGAACCCTGAGGCCCCTGGACCATCAATTGTGGACTTACAGTGGAGATCTCAGGGTGCACTCCTTTTTATTCTTGTGTTGGCAGTGAGACTCACTGGTGGTAGCCATGCACCATCCGGTTCTTCCAGTCTCAAGTTGACGTAGTCATCCACTCACGTGGGTCTCTGTCTTCTGGATTCTCTTTCCCCCATGTCATTTTGGTCTTTGGTGACCATTCATTCCTGCTGAGTTGGGACCATTTGCTGTACCCTCAGATGGCAGCTTGGCAGCTTTTAAAACCCCAGACGCCACTCACCAATATGGGGTGCAGTGAAGCCATCTGGGCCTGGGCTTTTTTTTTGATTGGCAGTCTTTTGATGACTTTTTCAGTCTCTTCCTTTGTGATGGGTTTATACAGTTCTGCTTCACCTTGTGGCAGTTTGGGCAGGTGATACGAATCAAGGAATTTGTCCATTTCCTCTAGGTTTTCAAATTTGTTAGAATACAGTTTTTCATAGTATTCAGCTATGATGTTTTTGATTTCTGTTGGAACTGTTCTGACAACTCCCCTCACTTCTTTGGGTTATTTGTTTCGTTTCCCTTTTTTCCTTAGTAAGTTAAGCCAATGGTTTGTCAGTTTTGTTGATCTTTTCAAAAAGCCGGCTTTTGGTCTTTTCAGTGTTTTCAGCTGTTCTTCTATTCTCTAATTCGTTTAGTTCTGCTGTAATCTTTATGATCTGTTTTCTTCTGGTGCCTGAGGATTCCTCTGTTGTTCTCTCTCTGCTTGTTCAAGCTGTAGGGTTAGTTCTTTGATTTGATTTCTGTATTCCTTCCTGATATGTACATTTATGGAGATAAACTGACCTCTGAGCAGTGCTGTGGCTATATCCCACAGGTTCTGGTTGGAAGTATTTTCATTCTCATTGGAATCTGTAAATTTCTTTATTCATCCTTTGTTTCTTCTATAACCCGTGGTTTTCCGGGCAAGATGTTGCTCAGTTTCCTGAGTTCCACTTTCTATGTTTTCTCTGCTGTTGATTTTGACTTTAACTTTAATGGCTTTATGATCTGAGAAGATACATTGGTATCAGGGTTATGCTGGCTTCATAGAGTGAATTTGGGAGTATTCCATTCTTTTTGTTGATAATTGCTTTATGTCCTAACATGTGGTCTACTCTGGAGAATGTTCCATGTGCACTGGAGAAGAAGGTGTAGTTGTCCTTTGATGGATAGAAAGTTCTGTATATGTCGATGAGGTCTAGTTGGTTAATTGTGGCAGTAAGGTCTTCGGTGTCTTTATTGAGCTTTTTTCTTTACAATCTGTCCAATATTGAAAGTGGAGTGTTGAAGTCTCCCACTATTATTGTGGAGGGATGTTTCTCATTTTTGAGTGGAGTCAGTGTTTCTTTGACGTATTTAGGTTCTCTAATATTAGCCAAGCCAGCCACATGCCATCAAATCGGATATTAAGTGCATTAATATTTAATATTGTTAAGGTTCTGCTTGTGTATTGAACCTTTCAACAATAAATAGTGTCCATCCTTGTCCATAATGATGAATTTTACATTAAAATCTATTTTATCTGAGATTAGAATTGCCACACCTGCTCTTCTTTGTGTGTTGTTAGCTTGATATGTATTCTTCCATCCTTTAATTTTCAGTTTGTTCTTTAAGTCTGAGGTGAGTTTCTAGTAGGCTACATATGGATGGGTCGTGTCTTTTGATTCAAGATGTCACTTGATGTCTTTTTACTGGAGCATTCAGTCCATTCACGTTCAGTGTAATTATTGATAGGTATGTGTTTAGTGCTGCCATTGTGACATGTTTATTTTTTTGTTGATGTTTTTTCTGTTGTTCTTATTAATCTGCTGTGGGATAGTGTTCTTTGTGAGTCGATTTTTCACCTTTTTCAGGGTTGGTTTTGTGGATGATGAGACTCCTGTATTACGTTTCTTGATTTGATATGTTGCATCTTTATTGTGCTTTATTGCTGCCTCTATGATCCGCCTTAATAAAGTATACGTAAACTCAATTTCAGTTGCTACCATTCTTATCAGCTTCCTCTCCATCTGGAAGGACTATAGTAACTGTGGTACATCCCTCTTTTTTAGTATGATAATATCATAGTTTTCATGATATGAGCACTGGATTGTTTCTTTCACTATTACAGCTTTGATTGAGTTTGGAGCCTTCCCAAAGTGAGTAGGATTCTGGGTGATGTGTCCTGAATTTGCTTCCAAAACATAAAGTTAGTAGTTTTGTTCTTCTAAGCTAAGGGATTCTTTCTTGTAGCTTTGGTTTGGTGTTTGCAAAGTCTCTGAGTTTCTGTTTATCTGGGAATGTCTTAATTTCATTTTCATATTTGAAAGATAGTTTTGCAGGATATATAATTCTTGGTTGGAAGGTCTCCTTCATGGCTTTGGATGTGTCTTGCCACTGCGTCCGGCTGAGAAATCTGACAAAAGCCTACAAGGTTTACCTTTGAATGTTAGCTTCATTTTGAGTCTTGCTGCCTTTAAGAGTTTCTCCTTATGTTTCATTGTGTTAAGCTTGATTTTTTCTAATTCCTGGGAAGTTTTCTGTCAGCAGCTGAGGAACAATACTCTGTGTTCTGAGGTGTCTCGCCATGTTCAGTAACTCCAGTTAATTGTAGATTGTTCCTCTTGATAGAGTCCCATGTGCTTCGTAGTGCTTCTTCATTTTTCTTGTTTCTTTTTTCTGATTTCCTCTCATAGATACTGGAGTCAGTAGTTCTGTCTTCCATATCAGAAAGTCTATTTTCTATTTATTCCATTCTATTTTCTTGGCTTTGAATTTGAAATTTCTATGTTTTTGATTTTGTTCTTGAACAAAACACCAGAGTACTGGTGTTCTATCAGTTCACACAGCTTCTGTAATTTTTCATTTTGCTCTGCTGCATTTTGTATAAGGTCTAGGAGGGCTCTCTATATAATCCTTTTGTATTCACCTTCCTATGGTTTCAGAAAAGCTTCTTTGTCTGGGAAGTTCTGTGGTGCTTTCTTTTGGGGGCCTTCTGAAGCCTCTGATGATTTCTTGGTTATGCTTTTCTCCAGAGTTTGTTGCCTTTTGGGCATCATGTGAGTCAGTAGAGGCTGGGAGAGATGCTGTGAGGATGGACCACAGGTGTTTGGCTAGACTGTCTTAAAATGAAAGGTAAAAAGTATCTGACAACTTCCAGAGTCAGTCAGATTTTCAGGTGTATAGGCCCCTCTTCCCAGTTGGCAAAGTAAGCACCTCTATATCGAACCCCAGATGTTAAAGAATTAGTTCAAAATACAGAAAGGCTACTGCCCTGCTGGCCTCTGCTGGCAGGCCCCAGCTGTAGGCAATACTGTGTAGAATACTGCTTTTCTTCCAGGAAAGCACTGTGCCCCAGGCAGGTGCTGCCTCCCATCCTAGGAATTAGGTCCAGCTGAGGCTTCCGTATGGGTAATCTGCCTCCCAGTGGAACAAGAAGGTGTCCCACACAAGCTAGCTGCCTGGCTGGGTACCAGCTACTCTATGGCGGAGGCAAAAAGAGAGGCCAGAGGTGCCGAGATGCACAGAGTCCACAGCCTCTGTTACTGGGCCCCAGCTGTAGGTGACACTGTCTAAAATACTGCTTTTCTGCCAGAAAAGCATGCTCCTCCAGACATGTGCTGCCTCCCGGCCTAGGAACTAAGTCCATCTGGGGCCTCTGTATGGGTGTATCCACCTCCCAGTGGATCAAGATGGCATCGTGCACAAGCTCCCCGCCTGCCTTTGTGTAGGCTACTGAATGGTGGAGGTGGAAAGAGAGGCAACAGTGCCGAGATGCACAGGGTCCAAAGCTGGGCTCTAACATGGCAGTTTCTCTTGCCAGTCCCACCAGCAGTGTGTCTGAGATTAGCTGCTGGTCAAGTCCAAGCTCTACCTGCTGGTTAAGACAGAGAGAAAAAAGTTAAAATGCTGAGTTATGTTCGGTCCATGGAAGCCAGTCCTCACCAAGAGTGGGGTCGCTGAAAGAGGAGGTTTTCTGTTCAGTGGTATGAACTCCAAATTAATAGCCCTATGCCATGTCCTAGGGCTTACTAGGTGTCCAGAAGGCTCCATTTAATTATCAGTTCAGGTCTTGGTTTCCAGAATTCAGGGAGACGTGTGTTAAGTCTGCCATCTTGACTCTACCCTTACTTTTTTTTTTTAAAGGAAATTTGTGAAGGAACAAAAACAGGTCCAAGAAGAAATTAGTAGAATGTCTTCAAAAGCAATGCTTAAAGTGCAAGAAGATATTAAAGCTCTAAAGCAGCTTCTGTCATTGGCTGCCAGTGGGTTACAGAGGAACACTCTTAATATTGACAAATTGAAAATAGAAACTGCTCAGGTATGTTAAGTAATAAGCAAGTTAACATAAGGTTGTTACTACTACTAATTTTTTTTCTTTTAAATGGAAATAAGTTTTTGGAAATCTCTTTTTTGTAAAGTTAAATATAAACATACCATAAAAAATCAAGTGACTCATAAACTGAAGTTTTTTAACAATAGCAATGGACAGTTTCTGTTGATTATTTACAATTTACATGACTGTGCTAAGAAATATATATATATAAAAACACAGTTTACTGTTCACATGTGATGTATATGAGGTAGGCACTACTGTTATTTTCATTTTATAAGAAAAAAAAGCAGAGTGTCTTGTTACTAAGTCCGAGTCTGGAGTCCGATCCTAACATTTAAACTCTAGAGCTTAGACTTTTAATCAGTTTGTTTCAGAAGTGTACCTGTTGGCTAAGTTGCTCTGTTCAACAGAGTGAAAATAGCTAGAACACCAGGAACCAAAGCCACTACCCCTGAGTCGGTGCCGACTCATAGTGACCCTATAGGGCAAAGCAGGACTACCCCATAGAATTTCTAGGAAGCACCTAGTGAATATGAACCACACACCTTTTGGTTAGCAGCTGTGGCACTTAATCACTGTACCACTAGAGTTTCTAGGATTGTATTATGTCTCATACCAAACCCAGTGCTGTTGGAGTTGGTTTTGACTCATAGTGACCCTATAGGACAAAGTGAAACTGCTTCTTAGAACTTCCACACAGCACCTGGTGGGTTTAAAGTGCCTACGTATTGGTTAGCAGCTGTGGTGCTTAACTGCTAAGCCACCAGGATTTCCTATATGGAAATGCCTATAGAGTTACCAGGAGTGCTTGGCAGATTTGAACTGCTGACCTTCTGCTTATCAGACTAAGTACTTAACCGCTACACCAGCAGGGTATCATAGTTAATAGAAGTTGTAGTGAGGTTGGTATCTTCCCACACTCATGTTTACTGATTTTTTTCTCTATTGTGAAATGCATGTATATGTAATTATATTGTAAGTCTCATATTTACATCCATATATGTGAGTGTTTATGTATAGATATTTAAAAATATTTTATATGTGTAAAATACAGAGTAATGTAAGGGAAATTCTCCTCTTTGGAGAGAAAGCGTGGTGGTGTAGTGGTTAAGAGATGTGGCTGCTCACCAAAAGGTTAACTGTTCAAAACAACCAGGTGCTCCGTGGATACCCTAATGGGGCAGTTCTGCTCTGTCCTCTAGTCTCTTATTGAGTTGGAATCAACTTCATGGCAATGAGTATTGGTTACTGGGGAAGAATTTCTCTCAGTCGTATTTATTCATTTTTCTTCCCTATTATGGAATATGTGTGTGTATGTATATATGTACATACATGTATATATATGTATATATATAAAATTGTGTTTGATATATCGTAATGTAGAATACATTTGGTTTGATCATGGCAATCAAGAAACATTTCCCTGACATTGACTCCAGTGTTAAAAGAACTTCATTTGCTATGCCTTCTTAATGTTGGCTCATGACAATGCTATGCTCCTCATAATATGTTCTCTATAAATATTTTAATTAAAAATTTAAAAGGCACTTATATTTCTTTAAAGGAACCCTGGTTGCACAGTGGTTAAGCACTCAACTGCTGACTGAAAAGTTAGCAGTTCAAACCCACCAGCTGCTCTGTAGGGGAAAGACATCACATTCTACTTTGAAAGCCTCTGGGGAAGTTCTCTTCTTTCCTATAAGGTTGCTATAGGATCTCTGAGTTGTAATCAGTGACAACAAGTTTGGTGTATGTTTTTTAAGTCAACTGTCACAGAGTTGGGAAATCCTGGTGGCATAGTGATTAAGTGCCACGTCTGCTAACCAAAAGGTTAGCAGTTCAGATCTGCCAGGCACTCCTTGGAAACTCTGTGGGACAGTTCTACTCTGACCGGTAGGGTCACTATGAGTTGGAGTGATTCAGTGGCACTGGTTTTGGTTTTTGTTTTTTAATTACAGGGTTGGAAACCCTGGTGGTGTGGTAATTAAGTACTGTGCTGCTAACCAAAATATCAGTTGTTTGAATCTACCAGATGCTCCTTTGAAACTTTATGGGGCTGCTCTGTTCTGTCCTGCAGGATCTGTATGAATTGGAGTTGACTCTCGGTTTGGCTTTTTTTTGTATTACAGCATTGCTGTGAGTTAGGATGGACTCAACAGCAGTGACTTTTTTTTTCTTTTTTCATGCTGTAATTTCAGATATTTCTCATGTCATATGAGTTTGCCTTGAATGAATTTGGAATCACAGATTCTCCTGTTTAGACTGTTAATCTGTATAAAGTACAGTTTGGTGTAGCGTGATTGGCGATGATGGTCATTACTCCTTTGCCGTAGGTTTGCTTTTTATTAGAAAATACTTTGTGATCTGTTTATAAAAATATTTGTGTTAGTAGAACAGGTGTTCTATTTGTGAGGGGGTAAAGCAGACTAAACTATGAAGGATTTTGAAGGGAATTCAAAGACATTGCTGTCTACACTCAGGTTTCCCAGTGTCTTAAAAGTTTTTGCTTTAATGTGAATAAAATAGCCCCTCCATGTTTCTTCCCCCTTTATTCTTCCTGACATACCATCAGTTACAGACTTTCTACAAGGATGGAAATGTTAGTTATGCATTTGTGCTGTGGAAGATGTTAAGACTATGTAAACATTATGTAAAATTATTTATAAATTATATAAAATTATAAATTGTTAATTATGGGGACCTGGAGGTGTAGTCATTGAAAGCTACAGCTGCTAACCAAAAGTTGGCAGTTGGAATGTACCAGCTAATCCTTGGAAACCCTGTGGAACAGTTGTGCTCCCTTACTGGGTCACTGTGAGTTGAATTGACTCAACAGCAGAGGGTTTGGTTTGCCTTGGATGTGAATTATATGAAAGTATATAAATTACATGACAGAGATCGTTAGCAGAGGTTGAGGAGGCAAACTTGAGTAGAAAAGAAAGAAATCCGGTCTTTGACAGGATCTGTTGTAAACTCTAAAACTGGATGATTCCATTCATAAGCATTTGTAAAGCATGTGTTACATGGCAGGCTTCGTCATGGTCTTCCAAGCATGAGAAGACAGCTCTTAGGATACTAAAAGTCTAGCGAAATAATGCAGAATTTGGTAGAGTACAGAGGTGGTGAAGGAAGAAGGGGGTGGAGGTCAAAAGAAAATTTCCTTAAGAAGAAGTCACCTGTACTGTTTAGACAAATTTATTGGGAATACCACGTGAGTTTGATAGAGTATCATGTACTTTAATTTCTAATATATAGGAATTATTGCCATATCCAGAATCTGGTGAATTACCTATTGAGAAAAAAAAACATTCATAGTACCTTAATTATTCAATCTTAGCATCAGTCTTAAAAAGCTCAAAAGCCTCTTCTCAAAGAAAGCTTTCCTGAGAAATATACAAAGTCTGACAATTCATTTTGCAGACTCATCTTAGAAAAAGTGCTGCATACCTCCTTGGTGAATATCTCCTTGCTGAATAGCACCACAGTTAACTTTGAAGTACTCCCCTTGGGAAGCTATGCACTGACGCCAGCGTCTAGTCCCCCTGTCAAAGCAGTTTTGGAACTCTTTTTACTGGAATGGCTATCAGAGCTGTTGATGTATTACCCTTGATGTCCTGATTGTCTTGAAAATGCCTGCCTTTGAATATTTCCTTTATCTTTGAGTAAAGAAAAATGTCACTGAGGGCCAGATGAGGTGAGTAGGGAGGGTGTTCCAATACTGTTACCTGTTTACTGGCTAAAAACTTCCTCACAGACAACTATACGCAGTTAAGCTTGTGAACTTGCCACTGTGCCACCGTGCGCAATGGCCATTCCAGTAAGAGCTCCAGAATTGCTTTGAAGGGTAGACCAGGTGCTGGGTTAAGTGCATAGCTTCCCAAGGGGCAGACTTCCAAGGTGACTGTAGCAATATTAAATGATGAGGTATGTAGCACTTAGAACAATTAAGTTCATGGACTTAATTATCAGACCTCCTACAGACTAATTCTGGAGTGAGGAACGATGTTGTCGTTCTGGGAGCCAGAACCTCAAGGCAGATGAAGCAGTCTTTTGTAGACCTTGTTTCTTTGGTAGATGAGTTGGGAGGATGCCGCATGAGGTATTGAAGTTGTGGTCCTGAATTTTGTAGCATCCATTCATTCAGTGAACATTTTTTAAGAGTGTTCTATGTCAGGTACTTTCACAAGCAATTGGGATTAAAGGAAAGACAGCATATACAGAAGTACTGCGTGTCAGTCAGGTATTGTGTGCCGGGTACGAGGTATGGTAGGGAGCACAGACCTCAAGTGGGCACTGTTACCGTTGCTCCTGACTAGGATGCCTTTGTGTTGTGTCTTGATATGTATGTAGATGTTCCCAGGCTGATAGGAAGGAAGACTAGTATGGGGGAGAACATTCTAAGCCGAGAAAGTGAAGGCCTAGAGGCTGGAGGTAGGCCTCTGTGAGGACCTGACAGCAGTTCAGTGCCACAGGAGCTCTGGGACTGCATCTGGGCAGGCAAGTGTGAATGCTTCGAGAGGCAGGTGGCCGGCAGAGTCTGCATAGTCCAGAGCTTTTGTATAATGTGGGCGTGAGATGAAGGCTAAAAAGGAAGTGGAAAGAACAGTTATGCGTAGTTTTTTGAGGGGCTTGGCCATAAAGGGTTTTTAGAGGGGAATATAAACTTACAGTACTTTTTTTTAAAATAAGAGTAACTTAAATAGTGCTGGGAAAAGCAATGAAGTGGATTAAAAGTATAGAATGTAAGAGGGTGAGTCATACTATTGGTCTTGATAAACCACTGGGTGGACGATAGGGGTGATGTTGGACAGGAGAGTGTGCTGTAGGAGTGGCTGAGTGTGTAAGCCTTGAAGGAACGCAGCTGTCCGGGCTCGTGCATTTCTTCCGGCTGTATAGCACTGGTGAGTTACTGAATGTCTTAGCTCCTTCGTCAGTAAGAAGGGCAGTTCTTGTGGGAGCACCTACAGCCATGCCTGTGTTGTTATTGTGAGTTGTTGTTGGTTCTAATTCATGGTGACCCTGTGTGTGTCAGGGTAGAGCTGTGTTCCAGAGAGTTTCAATTTGGTCACCTTTCAGAAGCAGATCGCCAGGCCTGTCTTCCAAGGTACTTGCGAGTGGGTCCAGACTGCCACGGTTACAGCTAGTATTCAAGTGGTCAACCATGTGCACCACCCAGGGAACCCTAGTACCGACAGTGTAGGGTTTTCATCAAGAATTAAGAAAGTTTAAGTAAATCCTTTACCACAGTGTCTGCTACGTCATAGACATCAGGATGTTAACTGCTGCTATCGTCAGCGGCAACATTATTGTCACTGTTACCTTCCTTTTTAAAATAGTATTTTCTGCATCTTTTATAGTAATAAAAATTTGAAAAATAGTAGTGTAGCCTTTTATCCTGGATGAGTTAGCCTCATGGATCCTATGGAAATCTGTAGTTTCTTAGGTTGATGAAAAGCTTGTTACAGTTTTGTGATGAAGGATGGTCATCTCAGTCACCTAGTGCTGCTAAAACAGAAATAACCCCAAGCGGGTGGCTTCAATAAACAGAAACCTATTTACTCACAGTTTAGGAAGTGGAAAGTCTGAATGCAGGGCATCGGCTCTCTTTTGGCTCTGGGGGAGGGCCTTGTCTTTGCAATGGCTAGTCCTCGGTTCCTTGGGGAACATGAATCTTTCCATCTCTTTGGTGCGTGCTTGATCTTCTGTTCTGTATCTCAGAAAAGAGTGATTTGACACACACCCTACATGGGTCTGGCCTCATGACCATGTTAGAAAACCTGTTCCCGAATGGGATGAAAACCACAAGGTTAGTAACAGCGCATTTTAGGGGGACACAATTCAATCTGTAAGAGTGAAAAAGTGTGATTTGTCTTCTCCGGAAAGCAACTTTTATAGAGTAGCTGTCATGTACAACGATGTGTTTGCATAGTATGAATATCAAAATGGCATTATTTGACATTTCTGTCGAGGGATCGTTCATATGTTAGCCTAACTCTTAACTGGATATTTTTGTTTTTTTTTTTAAACCTCTGCTATATTAGGAGTTAAAAAATGCTGAAATAGCTTTAAGGACCCAGAAAACACCACCTGGACTTCAACATGAAAATACAGCCCCTGCTGAGTAAGTTATTAGATTTTTTAAACAGATGTTTCTCAATTCAAGATAGCCGAAGAGTAATAAAAAACAAGTCAAAAATTTACAGTTGTATGACAGGTGTGGGTTAATAAGCACTTTGCAAAGCTCTTAAATTTAATTAAAGTAACAACACCTAGAGGGTAGTTTGTTATCCCCATAAGTTTGTTACAGTACCATCCTTAAGCAAAACATACTAAGCACAGTTCTGATTTCTTTACATAGGTAATACATACTCAGAAAGGAAAAGGAGACAATAAGTAAAAGCAAACAGGAAAAGCCACACATGTAATCTCATCACCCAGTTGGTCTCGTTTACATACATGTGTTATATCTTACGTCTTCTTTTTTTTAATGTCCTTTCCTGTAGGTAGAAATAACAATAGCTAGTATTTATCAGGCACTTCTCTATGCCAACCACTGTGCTTAGCACTTTATATATTTTATCTCTTATTTTTCACAAAATCCTTTCTAGTTATTATTCTGGTCCTAAAGATGAGGAGCCTGAGGCTTATGGAGGAGAAGCTGAGAGTTGGTGAACGGTTGAGATTCCTTTTTTCCCCTTAACTTTTTATTATGACACAATTTCCAGCTTGCAGAGACTTTTCAAGAAGAGAACAAAGGATTCTCATGTATCTTTTATCCAGATTTCTTGCACATTAACATTTTTAGTATGTTTCATGTCTCTCTTTGTATTTGTGTGTTTATTTACTTCTTTGTTTCCTGAACAGTGTGAGCTGTTTGCAGACTTGATTTCAACTCCTTTACACTTAAGTACTTTAGTGTGTTTTTTTTTCCTCAAAAATAAGTATGTTCTCTTGTGTAACTGCAGTGCTGTTAGCAGAATCCAAAATCAGGAAATTAGCAATAATAGTGACATTCTTACATCTTATACACAGATGGCAGTTTTGATTAGCCTGGATGTGGTACATGGTGGAGCTTCTTTTTCTTTAATAAAGGGGAAGAGCTTGCTTTTTTTCTTTAATAAAATATCAAACTAAGACAGTAATGGGACACCATGTATATAGTTTTAAGGTTCATATTTAGCTTTATGCTTCTTTTGTCTCTTTGTTCTTGACCTGTACCCTGTGTTTTTGTCTTCCAAGATTTGTGTCCTCTCCTTTCTCACATGTTCTAATAGCCTGTTAGTAGCTGTCACTGTTGTGCCATAAGTCTTCCTGGCTTCCTAGCTGGAATTGCTCATGTGGCACAGCCCTCTGGCTTGTTTTTCATGCTGCAGTCAAGCTAGTTTTGAAATGGGTCGAATTTTAGGATTTTCCACTAAAAAAGCTTCCCTAATTCCCAGTTTCTTACAGAATCATGCGCAGACTCTTTTGCATGTTGTACAGTGTTCTTTTTTTCTATCTTCCTTGCATTCTCTGTTGTTAGATTTATCAGAATGGTAGTAGTAATTACATGATCTTCCTGTTATATACTGGAGTGTTTCAGATTGTAAGTTTTATTTACATAAGAACTGTAAATACCTGGTTGTACAAATTTGGTAATTGAATATCTCTCTTTTTGAACTTACTTTAGATTTATGAAAAACGAACAATTTTCTTATGTACTCTCATTCTGCTTCTTGTGATGTTAACATGTAACATTTCCATAGCATGAGTATTAGGAACAGATATTAACATTGACATAGTAGTATTAACTAAACTACAGACTGTATTTGGATTTTACTGATTTTTCTAATACTGCCCTTTTTCTGTTGTAGAATCCTATTCAGTCTTGTATTTAGCTGATAGTTCTTTTTGGTGTCCTCCCTGTGATAAATTTAGTCTTCCTTTGGTTTCATGACCTTGATACTTTTTGAAGAACATTAAATTGTTTTTTTAGAATTCCCTTTAATTTGAGTTTTTCAGCTCATGATCTGAGTAAAGATTTGTTATTTATTTCTGCTATAATTTAAGTTTTTTTATTGCAGTAATGGTATCTGTGCCATTTAAAGATACATTGTATCATCAAACTAATCAGAGGGCCTACTCAAATGGAACAATTACTGATTTATTTGCATTTAGAATATAAGGACAATAATTTTTTGAAATATCTGATGATTTTTAAAATGTTTTTTATGTAGCTATTTCAGAATCTTGGTTCAGCAGTTTGAGGTACAGCTTCAACAGTACAGACAGCAGATTGAAGAACTAGAAAACCATCTTGCCACCCAAGCAAATAATTCACATATAACCCCTCAAGGTAACATCTTCTGTGGTTGATGTACCTTTTTTTGTAGAGATGTTGACCTATAGTGTTGTAAAAGACATTCCAGTTAAGTTAGTTGTCTTAAGCTATTATAAGATAATTTTAACAGACTTGACTAGACCTTTGTTCCCGGTAAATATGAAGTGCGTTATTAAGAGCTGACTGTTAACAGCGACTGCCTGCTCACCTCTCCTTGCCCCGGATTACTGATGTAGATAGACTTCCTTCTCTCAGTCTAGTTACCAACTGTTTTCTTTGTCATTTCTGTAGTTTTTTCTCTTAGACATTCATGATAACAAATTTTGAACTCATCAATAGCAAAATATGTTAATGTGTCATGTATATTTGTCTGATAATGTTCTTTTCATTTATAGATTTATCAATGGCTATGCAGAAAATTTATCAAACATTTGTAGCTTTAGCTGCACAACTTCAGTCTATTCATGAAAATGTCAAGGTAAGTTTTCATTGCTAGTTCATCTAGCTGGATACCTTTTTATCTCCCCAAATGAAGTATTTATAACATAAATATCTAAAATTACATCTAAGTGGAAAAACATACTTCAGGCACAAAGCCATTGGCAGTACGTTTGCTTTTAAAGAGAGACCCAAGCGTTACTTTCTGTGTACAGTGTTGCTGTTTTAACCGTTGTCAGCAGTATATTGTGCATAGCTTCCCTTCATCTTTAGTAGTTATTTACATTTCATGGTGTGTCTGTGTCATGATGTGTCTGTGTCGTGGTTTGTTTAACCCATCCTTAGTTGGTAAAGATTTACGTTGTTTCAATCCCTTTACTGCTATAAACAGCATTACAGAAAATAAATGTGTTTTAAATATTTGTTGTCCACTGCATGAAAAACTAGCTTTCAGTATTCTCCCTTCTAAATATGTGAAACTGTTTGTTTGTTAAATTGTAAAAATCAAAGAATTTGTCATCAGATATATTGACTTGTATGTAATAATGTGTTCAACCAGTTGCCATCAAGTCAATTCTTGAGTCGAAGTGACCCTATGAAACAGAGTAGAACTGCCCCTAGGATTTCCAAGGAGCAGCTAGTGGATTCGAACTGCCAGCCTTTTGGTTAGTAGATGTGCTGTTAACCACTGTGCTTCCAGGGCTCCAATAGTGTGCTAGTTTTTTTGTAATATATGTAAGTGAAGTGTTGCATATGAATATACTTTTTTCAACTAATAAGCACGTACACTGTATTTTTATGCAGATAATGCATGCCAGCCACACTTTCCCCCTGTGAAATATTTTCATAAGTGCTACTATGCCAGTTTTTTAATATATATTGCAGTTTACAAAAATCTCAATTGGAGGGGAGTGTGTTAGCAAAGAAACAGAAGGCATGCATTATTTGCATTCAGGTATGGTCATTAAATTATTCTTTGGAGTTATATGTGATCAAAATAGCTAAATTTAAGAGTACCTACATCTGAGTTTCAGTAAGTTATTAACTGTAGGGTTGAATTGAATCTTAGATTATCAGCATTTTCATTTTTATTTGATTTGATGCATGGTCAGAATTTTTTTTTAAGTTACATTACACATAAATTATACTAATCTTGTTTTATCAGTTCTGAACACAGAGATGCTTTTTCCTGTGGGGTGTTTCAGAGCCCATTGCAGACATGTCATTTCTAGCTGTGGATGCTTTTTCAGTGGCACTTTGCCTGCTATGGGCCCACTCTGGTGGAAACTGTACCCTTTTCTGTAGCATGACCATGAAACAAGTGAGACAGATATTGTCTCAAAAGAGTCCAGGTCACCTTGGATAAACTTCACATGAAATTTTGACCTACTGTGTTGTTAGATGTTCCCCAGAACCAAAGAATGCTCCACACTCAGCTGAAGATTTATGTTCAGTTGCATTTAGTGATCAAAATAACTGGAAATCCTAGACTTGTTCATTTCTTGCAGAAATCTAGCAGGAAATGTTTTTTATTCCATTGTTTCTGGATAATCTGTTAAAAAAAACTTAGCTACTTTACCCAGGCAGGCCTCAAGTGACACTGACAAACTTGAAGTTTCAGTGGTGAGTTTCCTAACTCATGGTTGATGTCAGTGTTTTAAAATAGTTGTCTTATGTCTTCCAAGTCTCTAAGGCACATTGCTATTTCCCAGTATCTGGTGAAGAACCAAGATTTATGGGGCACTGATGCCAAATACTGTGCTGGTGTGTGTGTGTAATGGCATAGAAGGAGGGAGGATGGAATCAGGGGAGATGACTTCTGTCAAGGTTTCTTTTTTCCTATGTCACATGCCCCTCATTTCTTCCAATTTTCAATTCTTCTCAGGCTCAGTTCAGTACATTGTGTAGGCAGCAAAATCTTTAACTGGGACATCAAATTATTGACACAAAAGGAGCATGATAACTGTTAAAATCTGTAAGTAACAGAGTAACAAGTGCTGTGCCTGTGATAACCAAAGAGCTTATTGTTAATTAGTTCCTGCTAATAACAAGTAGGAAATGGGAAAGTTTTACTTCCTCTCAAAACTTTAATGGAATGTAATAATCCTAATGTGAAACAAGTTCATTTCTGTTTAATAGCCTTAATCGAGGCAGCTGTTGAATTGGGTTGCCAGTTGCCTCCCCTCCCCTTTCCCCGTCCCCCTCTCTTCCTCCCTCCATCCCTTGCTATGTGGCTTATGTCACTGTAAAATATTCAGGTGCTTGGAAACACCGGTGGTATAGTGGTTAAGTGCTACAGCTGTTAACCAGAAGATCATCAGTTCAAATCCACCAGGTGCTCCTTGGAAACTCAGTGGGGCAGTTCTACTCTGTCTGATAGGGTAGCTATGAGTCAGAATCGACTTGAGTGGCAGTATGTGTTTTTGTTTGTTGTTAGTTCATGACAAAGTCAAAGAGGCTCTCTTATACTCTGCTGAAGTACTGTCTTCATTTGGTGTCACCCAGTCCTTTCTAAAAGATGTGCTTAACAGTTGTATGTTTCGTGCTGTTTTTTTTCGTTTGTTTTTTAATTAAGCTTTTTCAGTCTGAAAGTTATCAGAGATTGGACATTTTGAGGAAACTTTTCATACAAAACCTCATATGCAATGCAGTTTTAAGTATTCTGTTTGAAAGTTTAGTTTGCTAACTCATTTTGAAGAGGGCATAGTGAAGCCAGAGTATTGTGCGCAGTGCATTGTACAGATGTGTGACAAAAGTGGTGAAGTAAGTAGTCAGTGGAGACCCTGGTGGCGTAGGATTAAGTGCTATAGCAGCTAACCAAAAGGTCCGCCGTTTGAGTCCACTAGGTGCTCCTTGGAAGCACAGTGGGGCACTTCTACTCTGGCCTGTACAGTCACTGTAAGTTGCTATCCACCTGACAGCAGTAGGCTTGGTTCCGTACATGAGTAGCCAATGGAGTGACAGCGCTCAAACTCTGCTTCCTGTGCCAGTTTGTATTATTATTCCTGGCCTGCTAGTTTCCAGCCAGGTGGGATGTGTAATATTGGCAGCATCTATTCCGTCATGTCTCTGTCATTGGTGACTTTTTCATACTCGTATTTGTTCCCACATTGCCAAAGTCAGCACGGAACTTGATAAGCCTTTCTGCATTTGTTTAGGTGCTCAAAGAACAGTACCTTGGCTACAGGAAAATGTTCCTGGGAGATGCTGTAGATGTGTTTGAAGCCAGGCGAACAGAAGCCAAGAAGTGGCAGAACACACCCCGAGTCACTACAGGACCTGCCCCTTTCAGCAGCATGCCAAATGCAGCCGCTGTCGCCATGGCTGCCACACTCACACAGCAGCAACAGCCTGCTACAGGTCTGAACGCATTCAAGTTATAGCTTCTTACTGTTCAAATGCAGAACATTGGTGTGCATTTCTCTGTCTTCCTTTTGTGTTAGCACTGAAAAAATTTCCATAAGTAGCTGTTCCAATGCAATCAAAAAATTGTGATGAACACAATTATAACCATATACCTGATAGAACATGCAGGGTAGTCTTAGCAATAACTATATATCAGTTAAATATTGAATATTGTTAATTAATGATATATGCTGTATTGCTATAAATACCCTTTGGGACATGGTGTTTCACTACTGAATTACATTTAGAAATGACAGTAGATTCTAAAATTGTGATTGTATCGTTTATTGTTTTAAAGTCAGAGATAATCCAACCGTACATTACATTTTTCATGTATGATAAAGAGAGATGGTATATTCTTGTTTTTGTTATACATAATGATTTTCAAGTACCCACATTATAGATGAAGGACATTTTTTCTTTACCGAAGATGTGTTGAAGATCAGTAGGTTTGTTGGTATGCATGTTGACTGGAAGCAGAGTGCAGGCTCCCTAATCCAAATTTTGAAAATGATACCTTCTAGAATTATTTATAACCTCTTCAAAATGAATAGAACAGTAGCAAGAGCAGGAAGAAGATAACTCTTGATATGCTCTAGATTGCCTGCTAAGAAATAGTAATGGAGAACTTGAGCAGACCAATGGAAATGACTGGTGAGATGTTAGAAAGCAGATAACTTTAGTACTTGGTTTAATTCCACTTCTAAGCAGAGACACAATTTTGTAGTCTAATTCTGTAGCATTTTGTTTCTGTGGTCTAGTTAGTTATGTAATGTTCTGAGGTTATCACTTGTCTGCTTAGTCCTACAGCCCCTTTCATCTGGTTTGAAGTTTGACATACAAAAATGTCATCTAATAGATACTGACTTTCTCTTCAGTCATTTGTGACTTTTGAGTAATACTTATGAGTTATGTCTGGGTAGATTACATTTAGGTTGCCTCACCCAGGAAAGCAGTCTCTGATTTTCACTGTTGGCAGTCTGAAAAATTGTTCCCATTCGGAGATGGCAGATGTAGCATTAGGAAAGTGTTGGTGGCAGATTTAGCATGTCATCTCCACAGTCCCTGCTGGGCCGAGGGGAACTGCAGCTCACACTGTGGTGGTTGTCAAGCTGGCTGGAGTATAAGTTATGAAGGAAAAAAGTAATTATGGGATTGATTTCTCCATGGAATCACTCCCATAATTACCATCCGTCCATTCTCGTGATTATTTAACTAGCAGATCAAACCGAACATAGTACAAGTTTACACTTTAGAGTCAGTTTTAACCACTAAATTCAGATAAGGGTGGGTTTCCTTAAGCATTCTTTAAACATAATGAGATCCCATTCTCAGAAGTAAAACTTAGTTTAATGTTATGCTGTGAATTACTGTGTAGCAAACAATTTAAATTGAAGCAAAACTGCCTCTCCAAAGGGATTTGAAAGAACTCACAGATGGTTTTATCATGAGAGGCTCCTAGGTTTTCACTTCAACATTTTGGGCTTCTGGATATATGAGGTCTGACAATTCAGTTTGCAAACTCATCTTAGAAAAGGTGTTACGGACCTCATTGCTGAATATCACCATGGGCACCTTCAAAGTACTCCCCTTGGGAAGCTATACGCCAACATCAGCACCTAGTCCACCCTTCAAAGCAGTTTTGGAACTCTTTTACTGAATTCACCATCAGAGTTGTCATCGTATTACCCTTGATGTCCTGAATGTCATGAAAATGTCTTCCTTTCAGTATTTCCTTTATGTTCAGGTAAAGAAAAATGTCATTGGGGGCCAAATGAAGTGAGTAGGGAGGGTGTTCCAATACAGTTACCTGTTTACTGTCTAAAAACTCTCTCACCGACAGCTATACAGTTAAGTTCGTGAACTTACCACTGTGCGCAGTGGCCATTCCAGAAAGCGTTCCAAGGTAGCTTTGAAGGGTGGGTTAGGCGCTGGCATCAGTGTGTAGCTTCCCAAGGGGAGTACTTTGAAGGTGACTGTAGTGATACTCAGCAGTGAGGTAGTAGCAATTAGAACATTTAAGCTCACAGACTTGATTGTGGGACTTCATATGCACATTTATATTCATACAGTAAGATGAGTGCCTACCCTATGCTAGGCTCAGGGGATACGAAGATAAGCAAAACGAGCTGGTCTGCCTTAGTTTCTTAGAACTGCCAGAACAAAATACCGTAGGATTGGGGGCTTTAAGAAGCCGATTTATTTTCTCATTGTTCTAGAGACTACATGTTTGAATCAGGGAGTCTGCCCTGCTGATCCCTCCTTGGGGCTTGGGAAGAGGTACTGTTCGTGCCTCTCCTGGCTTCTGATGGCTGCTGCGGTCCTTGGCATTCAGGGTGATAGATGCATCTATTGTCACGTGGTGTCTTCCCTGGGTAGCTGCTTCTGTCTGTCTTCCCCTTTTTAGGAAATGCCACTCTGAAGGGACTAGGATTGGATGTACCCTGCTTCAGTTTGACCTCATTTGACTCAACTGATGAGAAAAGACAAACGTGTTTCCAAACAAGGTTGCATGAACAGTGCAGGTGTTTGATGTTAGCCTGTCTTTTTGCAGGGACACAGTTCAATCCATGACATTCTCTCTGGTGGCAGAGAATGGTAGCTTAAGTTAGAAGGATCATCATGAAGAGCCCTTTGCTTAATGGGCTCTGATGCGGTCTGTGGTTTTTGCCAGGCTTTGGGGAAATATGCTGTTTTCAGTATTCTCTTCAGTTCTGAAGCCCGTCCAAAGGATTTTCTAATCAGGATTCAGGATTTGTAATTTGGCACCCTAAATAACCTTAACAGTGTTGTTTCCATTTTGAATCGTATGGATTTTTAGAATTGAGAAACTGAACAACTGTGATAATAATTTTGTATTATGTCTTCTCTCCCCCTTTTGTCTCTGGGAATATCCCTGTCTCCCTCATTCATTCCCTCTCCTAGTCAAAGTGTTAGTCATGCCGCCATTATTAGGCAATTTATGAACTGTTAGCTATGTGTGTAATGATTTTATGAATTACAGCCCGTTTAGAAATTTATGTGTTGCATTGTGCTTTGTACCCAGTTGGAAACCCCAGAGGCGTTAGTGGTTAAGTGCTACAGCTGCTAACCAAGAGGTTGGCAGTTAGGATCCACCAAGTGCTCCTTGAAAACTCTATGAGGCAGTTCTACCCTGTCCTGTAGAGTTGCTGTGAGTCGGAATCAACTTCACGGCAATGGGTGTGAGTTTTTGGTTCTTTTGTACCCAGTTAGTTATTCTGGAAGTCTGTGACTTTCATGGAGTCTTTTTTTTAAGAGCCAGTTACACATTTTGGAGACTATGTACATGAAGTTAGGTAGAGCTTGTGCACTGTCTTTCTACATCCCTGTTGATCTTTACAAGACTCGAATGTGCAGAGGGGTTTTGTCTTATTTGCATATTGACTCTTGACTTCCTTGATGTAAATGCAGGCACAAAGCAGACGACTTTTAGACAGCTCTGTTCTGAAACAGTGTATGTGTAATCTTTCTTGGAGGTGGAGGAAAGGATTAAATGACTTTTTGATCCTTTGTTAAGGCTTTGTTAATGCAAAAACTTAAAACACAGCTTAGGCATGTGTGATTCATGGTTACTAGTTCTGAAGGCTGAAGAGAGTTGATGAAACGCCTGCAGGCTGCTACCTCACATGTTGGTGGCTCTTGAGTGCACTTGTTTACACGTGCTTCCCAGGCCTCTGAAAGAACTTAATGAGACAGTTACATTAAGCTTCTCAGTATCGTTTTAGTTTAGAGTAGATTATTTTGTTAGGTATTGTTTTGGGATGAGTTTTCTGTTGTGTTTTGAGTACTTTAAAAGTTCTTGATGTTTCTGTCACTTCTCATATGACTTAGCTGCAGATTTAAGGAGAGCTGAGACTTTTAGGCATTCCTATTTTGTAGCTTTTAGTGTAGGTTTTGAAATTTAAAGTATAGTGTTAAATAGGACACTTTAAGTATTTCATCTTAGTTTCTTGTGATTTTGTTGTATTTAGTAACCAAAGGAACATTCCCCATTAAATCAGTAAGAGTGATAAAACTTGTCACAATGGGGAAAAGGCATTTTTTGATTCTTAAGTAAAAATATTGTTTCAAAATATGACTTAGGAGTAACCATACTAATTACATTAGGTATTTCAAGCGATCATGGAAAATTTTAAAGAATTTGTAGCACTTTGGTCTTTTCCTGTGAATACAATTTTGCTTTTAAGAAAGTAGAATTTATTCTGGACAATATGAAGTATAGTGCTAAACTTGATTTTGTTGTGTTTGAATATATTATGTGGTAACTTTTGTAAAATGTTACTCTTCATAAAGATTTCACTTTGGGCAGTCTTGGGGATATATTACTACTAACTTGGTTTTATTTATGGATTAAGAGTCTCTCACTGAATATTCAGATTTTGAAGCAGACTTACTGAATTGTTTACGTAACTTTTGCCTGAAGGATTTAGATTTTGCTTTCTAGTAGTGCAACTAATTTATATGGTGGCCGGAGTGTAATATATGTGAATACTTTGGCGTGAGAGATTATCATGAGTTTTTACTATTAAAAAATGTTATACATTTACCTACTAGTTTTATAAATAATGTTGCCTTCCAAATTGGTGTGAAGGTACAAAACTGAACATACCATGTACTTGTTGTGCAATGGCAAGTCATGTCACTGTTACATGTAAGTTCTTGATTCTCTATACCTGAACACTGACAATTAAAGAAACTGTCCTAGTGCTCTTCAAAAGGCTCACACAACAGAAAGCAGGCGGCTTGGGTGACTGTCATGACCCGGAGGACTGAGGGCTGTGGTATGCGTTATTCTCCAGGGTCTTCCACCAGCAGTGCCTCCTCTTAACATGTGACACTGAAGTCTCTCAATGTTAAAGAAACTGGACGTGTGTTTTCTACATATTATTTTTGTTAGAAATAAGAAAGTAATATGCTTAGTTTCTTTTTCCTATAGTAACATTTTACAAAAGAGCTGCTAGGCAGATACTTTATTCTCAAACTAGTCTCAAACTGGATATAAAAAAATGTAAATCCTTTTTTAATTTATTTTTTTAATAGTCATATAAGAATTTTGGCTGCTATTGTTTACTCTTTATTTTTTGGGTAGAAGTGATTTGAAAAGTCCAGTTTCTGTCCCAGTGTAGCAAAATGTAGTTCCTCAGTCTGTTTTTTTTTTTTTTCCCTATGCTTCGTAGTTGTACACTACCTTCTGAATGGACAAACCTCATTCTTCATGAACTGGAAGGCTTCGATTTCTTTGCAAAGTTTAAATGCTAATCAGTTCATATTACTTTGGCAGTCCCCTCAGCTTTGAAATGCACTGATCACTGTGCTTGAAAAAGATAGGACTGAAGATTGTACTATGAAATTTACTGAATAACTTTCATAATTTATTTATTGAACGAGAGATTTTTAGATTTTTGTATTCTGCTTAATTTAAAAAAAAAAAAAAACAGCTACAAAGAGAGGCTAGTAAGTTTGATGTCATTCTTGCCAAACAAACTCAGCCAGAATCTTTAAGGTAACAAATGGGAAAGGGTAACTAATCGTTCTGCGTCAGTACGTTTTCCAAAATGTTGGAAAGAAACTTCTGAATTGAAATCTTGAATGTATTAAATTTGTCAAGGTGCACCTTGGTGCCTTTGTGAATGTTCATTTATCTCTTATTTAACCAGGTGAAAAGTGGTGTCATGTGGCAGAGCTAACAAGAACTCAGTTATATGTGAACAAGTTGGAATTGTCATGTTACTGTGTAATTGATTTGCTTTCAAATGAACAATAAATTTAATTTAAAAAATTGTCTTGTTTTTTATGTATTTATTGCATATGTCGTTTATATTTCCTATGATAAACCATACCTAGTCTTTTTGGTAGTCACACTTATGAAGTAACATGATCTTTTTTTAATGTCAGTCTCTTTTGATCCCTGGAGACTTGACTCTAATGATAAAAAGCTTGTTTTTTAGAAAAATAGAAACTTTTATAGATTACACCAATTAATTTTTACCAGAGAACAAGTGAGGAGACTAAAACAATTCTAGAAGTAAATCTAAAAACAGATGTAATTTATAATACATTAAGGATTTCAGATTATCATAGGTTTAACTAACAGTCATGTTTCGGTGTCATATGACTGCTTCCTTTGTTTAGTGCAGAACAGATTAAAAATTGATGGCTTTTTCTTTTTTTGATAAATTAATCTCTTGGGACAGATAAATTATGCTGGGAATACATCCTGAAAACTAACTGGAATTTGTTATAAGTAATAATGTTCATTTTAAAAATACTTTTATAAAGAAACTTTAATCTTGAAAGAGTAAGGCAAATTTGTTTTTTTTTTTTTCTCCTCCCCATTTTTTTTTGTTTCCATACCAGGGCCACAGCCGTCTCTGGGAGTTAGTTTTGGAACACCTTTCGGCTCAGGTATTGGCACTGGCTTGCAATCAAGTGGCTTAGGTTCTTCAAACCTTGGAGGTACACTTTAACTTTTCTAATATTTCATTGGACTATTAAACGTTTGCATTGATACTAGCCTGTACAACAAATTTCTGAGATCTGCTGCTGTTTTGGCAAAAACGATTCTCCAGACTTAATCAGTGCCGTCTAGTATTAGTTTTGGAGCTTAAAGAATCATTCTATCTTATGTGAATAGGGAGTACATAAAAAAAAAAATTAAAATTATGTGGTAGGGAGGTTTTTATTTTTAAAGCATTATGCTGAAATGTGAATTTGAGATGCACTTATTTTTAATGACTATTTTAATTAAATTTTTAAAAATTAGTCATCTTGACACTAGATACCAAAATATTTCTGAGTATACATGCTCTAATAGTCTTTTTCTGAGTGTGAGCACTTTAACTGGGCAAATAATTTCAAATGGAACCACCTGACTTCCACCTGTTCCTGAGTACTTTTGGCATATTTGCTGTATGTATACTTGTATGCATAAGGAAGTATGCTTTAATAGTTTCGTAAGTTAATTATATATTCCTAAGGCTAATATCTGTAGAAATATCCTAAATACAGATGCACTCAAAATTCTTTGATATGAATGATTGAAAGTTAATTGTATCTTGATAAATGTAATGAATAAGATTCTTGTATTTTCACTAAAATTATCTGCATAAGAAGGAAAGCTTATAAGCTGTTGTGACAGCTTCAAGTAGTAAACTCTATTAGGAAATGCTTGAATCATCGTAGATAGCGTAATTTCTGTGATCTATAATCCAGTTTACCATCCTGTTTTGTAACAGTTGGAAGCAATATTGCTAAACTCAATATTTTAGATAAACTGTTGCAAAGTAGTCTGAAAGCGAGGGGAAAAGCGAAGTGAGGTAATTTAAGTATTTGTGGAACATTTGGCTTTTAAGAGAGAAGAAACAAGTCTTCAATACTTAGCAGAAGCTGTTCATGAACTTTGGTGACTTTTTTTTTTTAATTGTGAAAATAATATCGCTAGGAGGACAACCATGACATCCTCACTCTCATTTCTTACTGTTCTGATGGCTGGCCACACAGCAGGAACCTACTTTAATTGAGTAGATTTAATGGGATTGACCACTGTGTAGGTTTTTGATGATTTTTGTAAATTCTGTGAAGCTGCTTCAGCAAAGAGCAGAATAAAATCACCTTGCAGTATTCGGTGTTTAAATTGTTATGCACATCATTCTTACATATGAATTTAACCTTTTTCTTTTTTTAAAAAAAATAAAATACCCTCAAGTATACATATATGTATACCCTCATTTATACCTGTATGGCTAAAATCATAGTTGAACATTCACTACAATTTCTAGCCCATTTGGGAAAAATAATACTAATACAGTCTTTTTTTTTTAATGATCTGTTCTTTCAAATTACTTCTAGCCTAAATAGATATGACAGTATTGCTTCAGAATTATCCTGTTTCTTCCAAAACTCTTAACGCAACAGAATAAAAAGCAGATTTCCATAGTAAGTTGGTGTTTTTTAGGATGTATTTATTAGGCCTTTGGTAATTTTAAGTTGTTTATCAGCATCCTTTAACCTGTGTTTCACGTGCGCTGTGTGTTTCTCTGTTGCTCTTCCACTAGGATTTGGAGCTAGCTCTGGGTTTGGAAGCAGCACTACAGGGACTTCTACGTTTGGATTTGGAACAACAAATAAACCCTCAGGAAGTCTTAGTGCAGGTTTGTGTTTCCGCCCGAACTTCAGGCACTTGTAACAGCACAAATTGTTCATTGAAACTTACAACTATTGTTTATTCAGTTCCACCACCCCCCCCCACCACCCCAAAGTCACTGTTTCTACCCCGTGGTTAAAGTATGCAAGCCCACCTAATTATGTAGCTTTCTCTCTCATAAACTAAACATGAGGTTTACAAAGTGTTTTAAACAAGAGTTCTTAGTTTGACATCATAAATAGTTATATCCTCTTTTAACCAAGTAAGAATTTGTTTGAACCCTAGTGACTAGCTGTATGATTAAACAGTTTTCCTGTCATTGCAACAATGAAAACCATCGTAGTGAAAGGTTAACCTGGTGTTGATATATGTTTATTTAAGTGAATGATTTGTAATCCCAAGAGATGATCTTAGGTATAAATTATTCGCGAGAGATGATCTTTAGTTACAAATGTCTCTGGTTTTAAAAATACTACACTCTTAGTGGTGATTAATGGGTTTCTTATTAATTTTTGAAATAGGTGTAATCTTTTTGAGTCTTCCAAAACAAAATTACAAATTACAATTACTTATGTACTTACTGTATGTTTGTAAATAATGACGTATTTTAATGTACTGTTTAGGGATAATCATATGTCTACTGGCATAGTTGATAAAATGGTGCTTAAATTTAGGGAATTTGAAAGAAGTGCCATGTAATATTAGGTTGTGCTTAAAACCAGCAGTTTCAGCTGAGTAGAATAATAGTACAGTTCAGTCATATCAGGATTATAATAATCTAAATATAGATACAGATGCTATTAGTCAACTGGACAGTAATAGTATTTTAACTGTTTGAGGGTCCTCATAAAATCAGAACTATAAGTACTGCTCCTCAGTGTGTTCACTGTCCTGAAAATTGTGAGTTTAAGGCTTTCTTGGAGGTCTTAGAATTGTCGGAGATCCAACAATCTGTCGATTGTACATGTGGATAAAATGTTTATGGTGGGACAGAGGCAGAAGGCATTGCGATTAATTAATAGCGAAGTTTCTGGCAATTTCTCCTTTTCTGTAGACTTTATTTGTGCTGAAGTTTCTCTTTTGACCTACAGCACTAAAATCTTTCAGAGTGCCCTAAGAGTTGTTAGTGAAATTATTTTCCTGTAAAAATTTACACTGGAAATTTAGCACTCTGGGATAGTTACTATTCTTATCCATGATGTATTCTTTCACATAGAAATTTACCTTTCATTCCCCGCCCCCCTATTTTTGTTTTTTTGTGACTTAACTTCTGATGAAAGTATTTTCTTCCCTAAACATAAGGCTTTGGCAGCTCAAGTACCTCTGGGTTTAACTTCAGCAATCCTGGCATCACGGCGTCAGCTGGTTTGACGTTTGGGGTGTCCAACCCTGCCTCTGCAGGTTTTGGAACAGGAGGACAGCTCCTTCAGCTGAAGAAACCACCAGCTGGGAACAAAAGAGGAAAAAGATAAACATATGGGTTGATGTGTTTAAGAGAATCCGTAGCAGATTGTTTGTTCTATTTTTCTAAAATTGATGCAGTAATTAAATTGCATCCCAGGAGATTTATAAATTTTTGATATTTTTCCCTACTGTGGAATTTGAACTTTGTTCATACGTGCCATGCTGAACAGCTTTTTTTCTTGTGAATTTGAAACCCAGTTGTGTATTTTTCATTATTTTGATTTGTGAAAAGAATGTTCTGATTATATCACTGATTGGCTAGTAAAACCGACTGTTTAACTTAGTGTTGATAGCAGTGTTTCTGAGTAAGATTTACACTGTGTGAATATATGCATATTTGTTTCGTGTACAGATGGTATGAACTCGAGGTCTCTACCAGAATCAGTTTGTTCCCTGATAAAAGCCTTTTGAACTACACTGCAGGGCATCTTGTGAATATGTATGTAAATATATACAGAATAATACACACATCTGTGTATGCATATAAAATATATATTTACAGACCTACAACTCTTGCCTCAGACTGTTCCCCTTTTCTAAGGGTATTCAGTTCTCACCCTTTAAGCTTCAAATCCTCAGTGCTTGTAGAATGATGAGCTAGGAGTACCAGTTCATTACCAGCTGTTGACTTAAAGACTCATTGAAATAGTTTCTGGCATAAATACTTGGTCTGCTCAACTTCACTGAGTCTGGCATTAGGTAGACCTAGGTATCTTTCAAGGACAGTTTTCAGATGGAACGTGGACATGGAACTTTGCTTTTCTGTTGCCGCTTTGGCCTTTAGCAGCTACTCCAGTGAGGAGCGCTGTGACACACGTCAGACTGCAGCTTCCAGTAGCTTCTGTATTCCTCTATTGCGTATGTAAGATATCTTTTCCTTTCTCAGATGGACCTTCAGGAGCATATTTGAACTCCGGACCAATGTTCTGGGGCGAAGAGCTATTAAGCCAAATCGATTCTATGCAGGTGAAGGATGCACTATTTAGTAGAAACTTTTCTAGCTATTCCCATACAGAGTTCTTTCTTAGAGGGCTGTTGATACTGACACCAAATGGAATGGCTTGTCAGCCTTGTAATGTCTTAAGTTCTTAATATGGAATAGAGAAACCATATATTTTAAGGAAAAAAAACTATTCTTTGTAGCAGCTATAAACGTTCCCTTGTTTGGATGGTGACAGAGCTCCAGGTACTAGTAACCCATCAGCGTGTCAAGTTGCATCCGTGTCCCAGTGTCTGTATTAGTACTTTGTGTGTGAAGCAGAGTGCGGAAAACCAAGAGCCCTTTGAGAGAGAACTGCCTTAGCTGTGATTCCCAAGAGAAACCACTAGGTAGACCCATTTGTCTTTCAAGTAGTTTTCAGGTAGAATGTAAACATGGAATTTCATTGAAAATAGTTGTCTGTATGGAAGGTTTTGTACATAATCTGCATCAAGTGAACACTTTCGGAATCATTTTGACCAAGGCACCTGTTTTTTTTTTTTAAAAAAAAAAACAGGATTGCATATATATATGTATGTATACACACACATATATATAAACACATTTTTAATGTCATGTTGCTTCAGTTTAACTATAAAGAGTATTGTCAAATCTGTATTATTTATCTGCACATAAAGCAATGATTGGCGTTTTTTAATTGAAGTTTGTGCACCTTAATGCATTAAAATAAGGAAAATTGTTTCTGAACACTGAATTCGTTTTTATTTTTGCGTTGTTCTTGGATACTGTAATCCCCTAATCCAGATTTTGGGATAAGCTTGGAAAGGTATAATTCTGTGTTTTGAATTACTGTTAGAATTAATTAAATATACAATTAAATTTTTTTAAAGGGCATGCATTGGGCTGCAGAAATTGGAATATTTATGTTTTGTTTTCTTTGCATATTTTACATTTTAATGTGTTGAACCACTGGAAATTTTGTAATGGAATAATGTGTGATAGGAGTTAAAATATGTTGTTGTTGTCTCCATTGTCTTCACTTTGTCCACAGCCTATAGTTATGTGAACAATAAAATTTATTATGTCAGTTGTTTTGAATGTTTGTAGGCCTCAGTAGTTGTTCTTGCTATGTAACTTTACTAATTACTACTCTTGTAATTGTCTTTGTTTTTTTTTGTGCTTTCTCTTCACTGGTTTATGTATATCACTTTTAAAAAAAAAAGAAAAAAAAAGACTGACCACAAGCTAGTAAATTCTTTTGTCATTTGCTTTTGTTTTTTCAAAATGAAAAACACAATGTTTTTAATAAAAGATTTCCATTATATACAAGAGTATCCTTTCCTACAGGGTCCCCCTTCATGGTTCAGTGTGCTTCCTTACAGACTTTTTTAAAAAATGGCTTTACCAGTATGCATATAGGATGTTTATTCTCTCTCTCTCATTTTCCTCTCCTTATTTTCACACATTTTATCATTCTCTGTTTCCTTTTCTTTTCTAAGAAATGAGTTAAAATTCTGTATATAGGTTTGAGGAGTTTGCGAACTCATCCTAGAAAAAGTGCTGCATACCTCATTGCTGAATATCACTACGGCCACCTTCAAAGTCCTCCCCTTGGGAAGCTATGCACTGACGCCATTGTCTAGTCCACTCTTCAAAGCAATGTTGAAACTTTTTCTGGAACGGCCATCAGTACTGTCGTCGTATTTCCCTTGATGTCCTGAATGTCTTCCAAATGTATTCCTTTCAGTATTTCCTTTGTCTTTGGTAAAGAAAAAAGTCGTTGGCATGTACAGACAGCTCTCCAAAGAAGACATCCAGACAGCCAAAGGACACATGAGAGAATGCTCATCATCATTAGCTATTAGAGAAATCCAAATCAAAACTACAACGAGATACATCTCACCTCAATGAGATGGGCAATAATCCAGAACACACAAAACAGCAAATGCTAGAAAGGCTGTGGAGAGATGAACTCTCCTGCATTGCTGATAGGAATGCAAAATGGTAACAACCTTTTTGGAAAGCAATTTGTTGCCTTCTTAAAGAGCTAGAAATAGAAATACCATATGATCCAGCAATCCCACTACTTGGAATATGCCCTACAGATACATGCACATGAATGTTTATTGCAGCAGGGTCCACGACAGCAAAAAGATGGAATCAACCTAGGTGCCATTAGCAGATGCATGGATAAACTGGTATATGTACACGATGGAAAACTGCGATGGTAAAGAACAACGGTGATTTTAGGAGGCATCTCGTAACGTGGTATCAAGTAGGAGATGTTACACTGAGTGAGCTAAGTCAGCTGCAAAAGGACAAGCATTGTATGAGACCACTATGATAAGGACTTAACAGTGGGGAGAGGGAGAGGGTTGTTTGTGGATTGCAGACAGTAGGAATTGGGTTAGGTGAGGGGTGTGACAGCACCCAGTAGATGGCAGGTCGCCTTAACTGGACTGCACCATAAACTGAAAGGAGTTAGTTGTCAGACCTCATAGTCTGTGACTTGCTTTTTTCCCCTTTATGGTATGTTGTTGACATCTTTCTGTACAGACTTACTTTTCCATACCGTCCTGATACAATGGATGGATCATGATTTGTTCAACTGTTCTCTGCAGACAATTCTTTCTGATACTTTCATTTTACTGAAGATACATTGAGTATCCTTGTACATGACCTTTTAGGCTTATATTTAATGCGTTTTACTGATTATAGAAGGAATTGCTAAGAAGATACATAAATTGTGTATTTTACTGTCAGATTGCCTTCCCAAAATACTCGGTGTAGACCCTCACTGGTGGCATGTGAATACCCATTTCTCTGTGTTCTCTGTAACCCTGGATATTATCAATCTTAATAATAAGAACTTGCAGAGCTGAGTTGTTATACATAGCTATCTGAATATCAATGGGAATTGCATTTTAATATCCTTTGGCTTTTTTTGCCAGGTTATTGGCAGTTTTTTTCTTAAGAGTGGTAGACACTCTGTAAATGGTATTTGTCCTGTTAGGTATGTTAGAATCTTGGAGTCAGCTGGGTTTTACACCCTTTCTTTGACCCTGCATAGTCTTAGCTTTTTCTAGACCTCAAACTCATCATCTGAAAAATAGAAATAGTGTGCATGGGTGATTGTATTAAGAGAGAGAAGCCACTTGAAAGTGCTTGGGTAGTATAATGATAGTTCGTAAGTATTGACTCTTGCTGTGGCAGTGACACATCACTTGAATTGTAGCCCTGTGTTTTATTTAGAAACCCTGGTAGCCTAGTGGTTAAGTGCTATGTCTGCTAACCAAAAAAGTGGCAGTTGGAATCCACCAGGTGCTCCTTGGAAATTGGAGCAGTTCTACTCTCCTACAGAGTTGCTAGGAGTCAGAATCGACAGTAGTGGATTTTTGGTTTTGTGATTCAGGTGCCTGTTGTTCTTTGTTTATATTTTTATGTGGAATAGCTATTATAGAACACTTAACGCTTCAAGGTGAAGTTTAGTATTTTTAATCTTATTGGGATTTTGATTAATTTTGCTCGAGTAAAATATGTTAATGTTATAACGGGAGAATTTGATATCTAGGAGCATGGTATACATGCATATGTAGATACTGTGTCTTTTAGCCGAGTTTTACAGTTTCGTTACAAATTCTTGTTTAATTGTTTTTCCTAATAGTCTTTGAATTTTAGGGTGTGGATTTTTCTATAGAGGGACAAAGTAATGTGCATTACTAAAATACAAATTAGTTGTGCTTTTGTGATAATATGTTGACAAGTCCAAGTGATTGAAATAGTGCCTTTAGAAATAATGCAATGGAATACTTGTTTTTTCATTGTTGGGGTTTGGATGGTCGATCACAAGACACTTTGCTTCAGGTCCTCTTCCCTGTATCCCCATCCCTCAGTCTCACCCTGAATAAAGGTGACTTATAGCACACACCAAAACAGTTATTCCTGAGGCAAAGTGACCTGCTATTTATGGAACGTATACTCTAGACACTACACTTGGCACTTTGTGTATTTGACTTTGTTTATGTTAATACTACCCTATGATGCAGAAATCTCCAGTTTATAGATGAAGGAACTAAGGTTTAAGTTGAGCAAATTACTCAAGGTCACACAAACTATTAAGTCATGGAGTTGGAGTCTGAACCCATGGCTGCCTAATTCCAAAGCACATCCTATGGATTACAGTGTTGTTACTGCCAGTTTGAGAAAGAGGAAGAACACACTTCTTTCATACCTAACCTTGTACAAAGATATTGAAGATGAAGTGGGAATGTAAGCTACATGGAGGGCATTACAAGTGTGCAGACTATAGGACACCCTAAGTTAAGTAGCAAGGACTATAGGTCTTAGAGGGAGAAAGTGTAATCTGATGCAGGCTGTAAAGGCCAGGAGCCGCCCTTGGCTGGATGACGGTACCAGCCGTCAGACGAACAGAGCTGAGGGGAAAGCGCGGGAGCTGAATAAGGCCGAAACAATCACATCAGGGAGGACTCAGTCAAGCTGAGACGTTTATTTCTTTTCTGAGCAAACTTTTATACAGCACACACTTCTTTGTTTATTCTTAACTCTGGTCTTTCTCACGCACCTGTGTTCCCTAGTTCTCAAAACCTCTGATCTAATAATTAGCCCTATCCAAGGACAGCCACATGTTGTTATTCTTTCTTGGGATATTGCTAAGCAGTCAGTTCTCATGACCTTGCTGGCACAATATTTTTCTTAAGTGAGCCTCGCCCAGTAAATTTCTCTAAGATTTTCTTTAAGATGATTTCGGCTCCCGACAGCTGGAGCAGCATCTTGGGCCTTTTCCACTGCTTCCCTATGAAGATGTTCGAGACAAGTCAATCATTCCTGCATGTGTCAGGGTGGGGAGTGGTCTGCACACTTTGGAAGGGGTATACAATTCGGGCTATTTGAGTTTTACCCAAGTTTAACAAGAATGCCTTTTCAGGGATACTTGGCGCAGCCACAGTCCCAAAGAGCACCCCTATACTCAGGACCAAGTGAGACAACAGTATGTTCCTTCCCAAAGAAAACCATGCAAACAGGCGAGCAGCTCCCAGTGTTGACAGCAGCCAACAAGGAGGAGTAGCCACCACACGAACCGCCAACTGGTCGTGGCCCAGAATGTTTTCTTTCACTTTTGGCCGTCCTCAAACTAATGCACCTTTTTCTGCCAAATCTATTTGTCAGTAAATAAAAAGCAAACTGCCAGGCTCACAAAACTGCTATGTCAAAGAATGAGTGTGTCTCTGTAGGTTTAATCTGAAGACAACACATTGTCATCTGCACCTCTGGTAGCAAGTCAGTTTAATTCACTCAACAGTTCTTAATCATTTGCTGTGTACAAGTCACTCCCAGGAACTTGTTGGGTGCCTTCAAGTTGATTCCTACTCAGTGACCCCTTGTCAAAGAGTGGAACTGCCCCATAGTGTTTTCCTGGTTGAAAAGCAGATCACCAAGTCTTTCTTCAGGAGAGTAGCTGGTGGGTTCAAACAATCAACCTTTTCGTTAGCAGCCAAGCACTTAACCACTGAGTAACCAGGACCCCTTGCTAGAAACTTCCAAGTAACCCATTACTGTCGAGCCAGCTCTGATTCATGGTATTTTTATAAGTCAGAAATAAGTAGAACTGTAAGGGTGGTGGAAGCAGACTAGTATATCTTTCCCCTGTGCAGTAGCTGGCAGGTTTCAATATTGTTCTCCCATTGGAGCAGCTGATGGGTTTGAATTGCCAGTCTTTTGGTTAGCAGTCCAGCACTTAACCACTGGACCACCACTTAAGCCGGTAACCTAACACTTTGCTGTTGAGTCTGTTCTGACTCCTAGCAGGATATAAATACGGATGGAAAACAGTTTACCTCCATGATGTTAACTAACATTTGTCAGGTGCTGCTTAGCAGCTAATACCTGTGCTAAGAACTTTACATTTATATTAATTCATATTATCCTCAGTCCTATGAAGTGGTTACTATTACGCTTTTTTTAAGATTGGATAATAGACACAGAAGTTGAATAACTTCCAAAGGTCACTCAACTAGTAAGTGAAGGAGGCAAAACTCAACCCAGCAGTCTTGCTAAAATCTAAGGTTTTAACTTGTAGGCTGGGTGGCACAAATGGTTAATTGCAGTCTAACTGTTAGCTGAAAGATGGACAGTCAAACGCACCCACAAGGCCTTCAGAAGACAGACCTAGTAATCTACTTCCAAAAGATCACCGTCCACAGAGCTCAGCTTCCTGCTGCACGTGTGGGTTGCCATGAGCTGGAATTCACTAGACGGCAACTAACAACAACACATGGGGTCCTTAAAAACAAAAACAACCAAACTCAGTGCCACTGAGTTGATTCCAACTCATAGTGACCTTATAGAGCAGAGTAGAATTGCCCCATAGAGTTTCCAAGGTGCACCTGGTGAATTCAAACTGCTGACCTTTTGGTTAGCAGCTGCAGGACTTAACCACCATGCCACGTGGTTTCTGTGGGAGTCCTTGGATGATACAAAGGACCCACTAGCTTGTCTACCAACCTAAAGATTGAGTTCCATTTAGTAACTGATTTACTGGCCTGATAAGTGTGATATAATAAAGATACAAAGTCAACTCTCGAGTGCCCTGAAGACAGAGTAGTTCTGCTTAGAGGAATAAAAAGTTGTTTTAACAGGTGGCTTTGAGCAACGAATATGAAGGATTTACCACTTTAGAGTTATTATTGTTAGGTGTCATAGAGTTGGTTCCAACTCAGTGACCCTGTGTACAACAGAATAAAACCCTGCCTGGTCTTGCGCTGCCCGCACACTTTCATCCCATTGTTGTAGTCTCTGTGTCAATCCATCTCTCTGAGGAACTCTCTTTTACACTGACTTTTACCTTCACGACTCATCCACTGCCGTGGAGTTTCTTCTGACTCCTGACAACTCCAGGACAGAGCAGAGCCGTTCCATAGCGTTTCCAAAGGGCACCCAGCAGATCTGAACTACCCACCTTTTGGGTAGCAGACATAGCACTTAGCTAGAGTTTCCACCTTACCAAATACAATGTCCCTTCCCAGGGACTAGTCCCTTCTGATAACATGTCCAACGTATGTAAGGTGAAGTTTTGCTATCCTCAGAATATACTTCCAAGAGAGACGTGTTCATTCACCTAGCATTCTATGGTATATTCAATATTTGTTGCCAACACCATAATCCGAAGGCATCAATTCTTCAGTCTGGTATGTAACATACCACACATATATTAAAAATAATCACACATTTAAACAGCATAAACAAGTTTAAAATAAAAAGCAAATACCTCACTCCTCACAGGAAGTTCCCAAAAGTTTCTTTTCATTTCAACAACATAATAATTTTCCTCATTCTTTCTAAAGGCTACATTGCACATATTACCAAATTCTGTTCAGCTCCTTTTGGTGACTAGTTTCTAATATTTTTCTTTTCTTGACACTGTAGATGTGAAGTTTTACCACTAATATAGGTGGACATGGTATCCAATTTTGCCTGACATTTCTTTAATTACATGTGAGCTTTAGCTTTTTTAAAACTATAAACCACTTAAAGATATATACCACTTGTTCATAACCTTATTCTGCATTATTCCTAAGAGGTTTCAGATATAATCAGTTTTTACCCGTAGAGACATTGGGAACATTAACAATTTTAGATTCCTTAGTCTTATGCTAAAATGACTTTTTCTTTCTTTTTTTTGTGCTTTTGTTGAAAGTTTACAAATCAAATTAACTTCTTATTAAGTAATTAATACATAGGTTATTTTGTGGCATTGGCTGTCAGTCCAGCAATATGTCAGCACTCTGCCTCTTCCACTCTAAGTTCCTGTTACAATTTGTCCAGTTTTCCTGTCCCTTCCTGCCCTCCTGCCCTTGCTTTTGGGCTGATGTGCCTTTTAGTAGCAATACATGACTGAACCACAGAGCGTGTTCCTCAAGTGTGTTAGTATCAGCTCCTTAAAACAAAACACAAACCATTGCCGTAGAATAAATTTCCACTCATAGCGACCCCATGAGTAGAACTGCCCCATGTTTATCCAGAAAGTCGCTGCTGAGTATCGACTGCTGACCTTCTGATGTGCAGCCACCGCACCACCAGGCTCAGGCGGAGTTGGTTAAGGGTGAATTTCTGGAGTGATTCAAGTACTGAATTCAAAGGTTGTCCAGGAGCCATACTCTTGCGATTTCTCCAGTCTCTTATCAGACCAGCAACTCTAATTATTTACCCTGATTATTTTTTATACATTTGAGTTTGTTCTACATTTTTCTCCCACTCTGTCTGGTGACCTGCTTTTGCATTCCTTGTTAGAGCAGTTGGTGATGGTATTTGGGCACCATCTGGTTTCTGGGGTCAGTCTGCTGGAGACTATGGTAGGTATAGTCCATTTGGCCTTTGCACTATTCTTTCCCTTGTGACTTTGGTTTTCTTCATTCTCCTTTGCTCAAGCTGGGGTGAGAGAAGTCATTGTATCTTAGATGGCTGCTTACAGGCTTTTAAGATCCCAGACACTATGCACCATACTTGGAAATAGAACATATTCTTTATAAACTGTGTCACATAGTTTGAGCTTGAGCTACGTGTCCCTGATGACCATGGTCCCTAGCCCGCAGTTCAGTAACTCCGTCCCTCAGGGCATTTGAGTGTATCTATGAAACTTCTGTGACTTGGCCTTGGGCAAGTTGTGCTGACTTTCCCAGTATAGTATAGTGACTTACCTTCACCGAAGTTACCACTTACCTACTATCTAGTGCTTTTCCCTCCCCAGCTCTCACCTCTCTCCTAACCATCAAAAATTTTTTCTTTCTGTATGTAAACCTTTCCATGACTGTTTGTAGTAGTGATCTCACATAGTGTTTTCTCTTTTGTGACTGACGTATTTCACTCAGAGTAATGTCTTCCAGATGTATCCAGATGTTTCACAGATTTGTCCTTGTTCTTTAAGATCATTGTATAGTATTCTATTGTGTGTATGTACTGTAGTTTCTTTATCCGTTCGTTAATGGACACTTAGGCTGTTTCCATCTTTTTACCAGTGAGAATAATGTTGCAATTAACATGGGTATGCATCTGTCTCTTTGTGTGATAGCTCTTGTTTCTCTAGGATATATTTCTATCAGTGAGATTACTGGATCATAGGGCGCTTCTATTTCTAGCTCTCTAAGAAGTGCCACATTGTTTTCCAAAACGGTTGTGTCATTTTGCCTGCCCTCCAGCAGTGCATAAGAATTCCAGTTACCCCACAGCCTTTCCAACATTTTGTTATTTTCTGTTTTTGGTTTTTTCTTTAATTTGTGCCAGTAATGTTGCGGTAAAATGCTGTTTCGTTGTGGTTTTGATTTACATTTCTCTAATGGGTGGTGAGCACAAGCATTTCCACAGGTGGCTCTTCTTTTGTGAGGTGTCTGTTTATTTCTTTTGCCTATTGTTTAGTTGGATTATTTGTCTTTTTGTTGTAGAAGTATTGAATTTTCCTACAGACTTTAGAGATTAGACATTTGTCAGATATGTTATAGCCTAGAATTTTTTCTCAGTCTATAAAGCCAAAAGCCAAGCGCCGTCTGTAGGTTGTCTTTTACTCTTTTGGTGAAGTCTTTTGCTGAGCATAAGTGTTTAATTTTCGGAAGATCACCATCATGTAACTTATCTTCTTTTTTGTGTGTGTTGTTGGTTATGATTTGTATCTTACGTATGCCCTACATTAGGAAATCTAGTGTTGACCATATTTTTCCTTCCATGGTCTGTATAGCTTTTGTTTTTTTTATTTAGGTTTTTTGATCCATTTTGAATTAATTTTGCATATAGTGTGAGGTATGGGTCCTGTTTCATTTTTTGACAGATGAACGTTCAGTTTTGTCAGCACTATTTATTTAAAGGACTGTCTTTTCCTCATTTAATGGACTTTGGGCAGTTGTTGAAGATCAGATGGCTATAGGTGGTTGGACTTATATCTGGATTCTCAGTTCTGTCCCATTGGTTAAGGTGTCTGTGATTGTACCAGTACCAGGCTGTTTTGACTTCTGTAGCTGTATTGTAGGTTCTGAGGTGAAGTAGAGTGAGGGCTCCTCTTTCTGCAATAGTGCTATACTTATTTGGGTCCTCTTTCCTTTCCATAGAAAGTTAATGATTAGTCTAGCCATCTTGTTAAAGAATGCTGTTACTATTTGGAACAGGATTGTATTTTATTTGTATACTGATTTAGGTAGAATTCACATTTTCACAATGTCTAGTTTACTGATCTATGACCATGTATGTTTTTCCATTTATGCAGTTATCTTTTGGTTTCTTGTAATAATGTTTTCTATTTTTATTTATTTATTTATTTTGTTTTTATGCCTGTGGTTAAACTTATTCCAAAGTTTTTTTTATTTTTAGGGACCATTATAAATGGTAAAACTTGGTGGCATAGTGATTAAGAGCTACAGCTGCTAGCCAACGTCAGCAGTTTGAATCTACAAGATGCTCCTTGGAAAACATATACAGTAGTTTTGCTCTTGTCTTATGGGGTCTCTATGAGATGGAATTGACTCGACTGCAGTGAGGAGTTTGGTATTTTAAATGGTACTGCTTTCCTGATTTCCTTTTCATGGTTCCCTTTGCTGGTGTATAAGAATCAAACTGATTTTTTAAAAATTGTAATTAAGTGAAGGAAATGCTGGGGGTGTATTGGTTAAGTGCTATACCTGCTAACCATAAGGTTGACAGTTTGAATTCACCAGGCAGTCCTTGAAAACTCTACTGGGCAGTTCTACTGTGTCCTCTAGGCTCGCTATGAGTCAGAATCTTTGAGTCAGTTCTGACTCAATGGCAGCAGGTTTGGTTTTTTTGGCTTTTTGAATTAAGTGAAGCTTTGCAATCCAAGTCAACTTGCCATATAAAACTCTGAACATATACTTCTATACCACTCTGTTCTCTGCATCCTGTGACAGCACACTACTCCTTCCGACCCTGCACTTCTGGTATTCATTCAACCAACACCTATCCCCGGGTCTCCACCCACCACCTCTCACCTCTCACTTCTAGAGAGGAGCTGGTCAGACAGCCTCGTATGAGGTCTGACAAGTAAGTTCACAAACTCATCCTAGAAAAAGTGCTACATACCTCAAGCTAACTATCACTATGATCACCTTCAGAGTACTCTCCTTGGAAAGCTATACACTGATGCCAGCTCCTAGTTCACTCTCAAAGCAATTTTGGAATTCTTTGTCTGGAGTGTTCGTCTTCGTCAGAGCTGTTGTCATGTTATCCTCGATGTCCTGCTGAATGTCATCCAAATGTCTTCCTTTCAACATTTCCTTTATCTTTGGGTAAAGAAAAAAGTCACTGGGGGCTAGATCAGGACAGTAGGGAGGGTCTTCCAATACAGTAATTCTTTCACTGGCTGAAAACTCCCTCACGGACAGTGCCGTGTGAGCTGTTGCATTGCCATGATGCAACAGCCATGAGCTGTTGGCAAAAAATTCGAGTCACTTCTTCTAACTTTTTCACACAGCCTTTTCAGCACTTCTAAGTAGTAAACTTCGTTGACTGTTTGTCTAGTTGGTACAAATTCATAATGAACAATCCCTCTAGTATCAAAAAAAGGTTAGCAACATCATTTTAACTCCTGATTTGGACTAATGGAACATTTTTGGTCATAGAGAATTGGCTGACTTCCAGTGTGCATTTTGACACTTCGTTTCAGAATTGTATTGGTACACCCATGTTTCATCACCACTGATAACAGGACCCCAAATATCATCCCGCCTCTCCAAAAGGTCTTGGCAAACTTTGACTCTCCTTAGCTTTTGTTCATCAGTTAGCTCCTTCAGGATATTTTTGCACACACCTTTCTCATTCCAAGATTTTCAATTACGATTTTCCTGTTTCTCTATCAATGTTTGCTTTTGGTCAACTATGCTTTTCACAGTCAGCCAACGATTGTGGTGCACAATTCAATTAATTTTTGCAGTTTTTCACCAGTTCTGCTCATTATTGGCCACCCTGACCTCTCTTCATCAGTGATTCTTTCTTTCCCCTAAGAAAAACTTTTAATCCATTTGTACACCATTTTCTTCATGACAGTATCCCTGTAAACTTAGGCTAAAATGTCCTTGATTTCACTGCCACTCTTGCCAAGTTTAACAAGAAATGTAATGTTTGTCAAGTTCCAACATTCTCATGACAGCACAGAAAACATGCAACAACAGCAATGAATATCACTCAGAAAGACACTGCCACACATTGACATAAACACAGCTGCAAAGCACTGACATAAGGTTATGAAGCGTTGCCAACTTGTTTGTACAGTGCTGGCAACATAAACATGCAGTGGCAAGTTTGCAAACTTAACTGTTAGACCTCGTATATATTCTTAAGCCAAGAAGTGCACACATCACCTGAATCATTTTTTGTCTTATAGACCAGTTCAGTTTTTGTCTGAAGAGTTGGCTTCAATACTGCTTTAAGCTCTGGACTAACAGCAATTCCAGTGGCCATGTTCTCAGAGGACCCTCCAGAATGTCTGACTATCAAATCCGGTCTTTTAATAGAGTTATTGACCTGCACTCCTTTTTTCTTCATGTTACATCAGGGACTGTACGTTGTGTTACCTGTCAGGATAGTATTTGGTGGTGGCTGGGCACCATCTAGTTCTTCTGGTCTCATGCTGATGTAGTCTCCCAATCAGATGGACCCTTCTGTCTTCCGGGCTTATATTTTTCTTGTGTCCTTGATGTTCTTTGTTTTCATCCATTCCAGGCTGGTTGGGACAAATTGATGTTCCTTAGACGGCAGCTTGCTGACTTTTAAGACCCCAGGTGCCATTTACCACTATGGGCTGTAGAAGATTTTATTAGAAAAAGACTAGCTATGCCAATTGATCTTGAAGTACCCTGAATCCATAGTCCCCAGACCCCTGTCCCTGCTACTCTGTCTTTTACAATGTTGAATTTTATTTAGAAAATCTTTTAGCTTATGGTGTAGTTCAGTTGTGCTAACCTCCCTTCTACTGTGTGCTGTCACTCCCTTCACCTAACCAAATTCCTATTGTCTATCTAATTTATGGAAACCTTGGTCACATAGTGGTTAAGTGCGACTGCTGCTAACCAAGAGTTTAGCAGTTCACATCCACCACGTGCTCCTTGGAAACTCTATGGGCAGTTCTACATAGGATTGCTGAGTCAGAACCTACTCAACAGCAAATTATTTTTGGTTTATCTAATTTAGAAATATCCATCTCCCTACCTCTCTATCCATGTAGCTATCAAAGACTATTCTCTTCTATGCATATACGTTTTCTTAAATCTTTGTGATAGTGGTCTCATACAATATTTGTCATTTTGCAGCTGACTGATTTCACTCAGCATAATGTCTTCCAGATGATTCCAGCTTATGAGATGTTTTCTAAAATCACCATTGTTCTTTATCATTGCATACTGTTTCATTGTGTAAGTATACAACAGTTTGTTTATCCAGTCATCTGTTGATGGGCACCTGGTTGATTCCATCTTTTTGTTATCTTGGACAGTGCTGCAAAAAAATTTGTGTACATGTGTCTGTTTATGTGACAGCCTTTATTTCTGTAGGATATATCCAAGCAGTGGGATTGCTGGATCGTATGGCATTTCTATTTCTAACTCTTTAAGAAAGTACCAAATTGCTTTGCAAAGAGTTTGTACCACTTTCATTCCTACCAGCAGTATGGAAGAATTCTAGTCTCTCTATACATAGCCTTTGCAACATTTGTTATTTTTATTTCATTTTATTTTATTTTTGATTAATGCCAGCCTTGTTGGCATGAGATGGTATCTCATCACAGTTTTGGTTTGGATTTCTCTAACAGCTGATGACTGTGAGCATCTCATTACATGTCTTTTGGCTGCCTGGATGTCTTCTTTGCTGAAATTTCTGTCCATATCCTTTGCCCACTGTTTGATTACATTGTTTGTCTTTTTTCTTGCTGATATTTTGCAGTACCTTGTAGATTATGAAGATTAGACACCAGTCAGGTCTGTAGTTGCTAAATTCTTTTTCCCAGCCTGTAGATAATCTTTTTACTTTTTTGATGTAGTCCTTGAGTCAGCATTAAATGTTTGAATTTTAGCAGTTCCTATTTATCTGTTTTTCTCTTCTACTGTTTGTGCGTTGTTAGAAATATTTTGTTGTCTGTTTATGCCATGTATTAGGGCTCCCAGAGTTGTCTGTAGCTTTTCTTCCATGATCTTTATCATTTAATATTTAATATTTAGGTCTTTGATCGATTTGAGTTAGTTTTTTGTGCAAGTTTTAAGATATGGGTCTTGTTTCAATTTTTATGGATGGATATCCAGATTTGCCAACATCATTTATTAAAGAGAATGTTTTTTCCCCATTTCACAGACTTTGGGCATTTGTCAAATACCAGCTGCTCGTAGGTGGATAGTATTATTTCTGTGTTATTTGCTCTGTTCCTTTGGTTTATACATCTGTTTTTGTACCAGTACCAGACTGTTTTGACCACCATGTCACTGTAACAGATTCTAAGGTCTGGTAGTGTGAGACCTCCCACTTTGTTCTTTTTCTTCAGTAGCACTTTATTTATCCAGGGCTTCTTTCCTTTCTAAACAAAATTGGTGATTTGTTTTTCCATCTGTTTAAGAAATGACATTAGAATTTGCATTGGATTGCATTGTGTGTATAGCTCACTTTGGGTAGAATGGACATTTTCACAGTATTAAGTCTTCCTATCCAAGAACAAGGTAGTTTTCTTCTCTTATGTACGTCTCTTTTGTCCCTTGCAGTAGAGTTTTGTAATTTTCTGTATCTAAGTCTCTTACATCTCTGGTTACATTTATTCCCAGGTATTTTATCTTCTAAGGGGCTATTGTAAATGGTATTGGTTTGGTGATTTTCTCTTTGATAGTCTCTTTGTTGGTATAAAGGAATCCAACTGATTTATTCATGTTTATCTTACACTGTAATACTTTGCTGAACTCTGCTATTAGTTCCAATAGTTGTGTGTGTGTCTGTGTGTGAATTCTTTTGGGTTTTCTGTGTATAAGATCATCTGCAAATAGAGATACTTTTACTTCTTCTTTATGGATGCATATGCCCTTTATTTCTTTATCTTGTCTTATTATGCTGGCTGGAATTGCCAACACAGTGTTGAATAAAAGTGGTGATAATGGGCACCCTTGTTTGCTTCTTTCAGTCTCTCTTCATTCAGGATGATGTTGGCTGTTGGCTTAGCATAGATGCACCCTTATTACATTGAGAAATTTCCCTTCCATTTCTATTCTACTGAGAGTTTTTTTTTTTTTTTTTAACATGAATGGGTATTGGACCTCTCCAAATGCCTTTTCTGTATTAACTGATAAAGTCAGAGGATTCCCCTTGTTTTATTTAGGTGGTTGGCTATATTAACTATTTTTGTAATGTTGAACCATCCCTGCATACCTGGTATGAATTCTGCCTAGACATTGTAAATTATTTTTCTGACATATTGTTGACTTATTTTGGCTAGAATTTTGTTGAGGATTTTTGCGTCTAAGTTCATGAGAAATATTGGTCTGTAATTTTCCTTTTTTGTGCTATCTTTACCCAGTTTTGGTATCAAGTTTATTTTGGCTTCATTAGAATGAATATGGGACTGTTCCATCCTTTTGTATGGTGGTTTTTCTCTCTAAAAGTTTGGGAGAATTCTCCAGTGAAGTAGTCTGGACCAAGACTTTTTTTTGGTTGGTAGTTTTTTTAAATTACTTTTTCAATCTATTCTTCTGTGATGGGTTTATTAACTTCTATTTTTGTTGGTGATAGCTTTAGTAGATAACATGATTCCAAAAATTCATCTATTTCTTCTAGGTTTTCAAAATATATTACAGTACAATTTTTCATAGTATTCTGTTATGATTCTTTTCATTCTGATTTGGTGTGTTGTGGTATCACCCATCTCATTTCTTTCTGGGGTTATTTCCTTCCTCTCCTTTTTTCTTTTGTGAGTTTGGCTGATGGTTAATCAATTTTGTTGGTCTTATCAAAAAAAACAGATTTTGGTTTTGTTAATTCTTTGAATTGTTTTCCTGTTCTCTAATTCATTTAATTTTTCTCTAATTTTTATTATCTGTTTTCTTCTAGTGCCCAAGTGGTTGGAAATGAGCATCAGAAAATAGAGTATGCTTGTCTGTTGCTGAGTGGAGAGTTCTGTGTATGTCTGTGAGGTAGAGTTAGTTGATTGTCACATTAAGATCTTCTGTATCTTTATTGATCCTCTTTCTGGATGTTTCATATTTTACTAAAAGTGGTATGTTGATGTCTCCTCCTATTATTGTGGAGCAGTCTACCTCACTTTCCAATGCTGTTAATGTTTATTTGATGTGTTTGGAAACTCTATCATTAAGTGTGTAAACATTTAATATTGTTATACCCTCTTTATGTATTGATCCTTTAAGCAGTAAATAGTGACCTTCCTTGCCCACGATGGTGGATTTCACTTCAAAGTCTGTTTTATCTGATATTAATATCACCACTCTTGCTCTTTTTTGCTTGTAGTTAGCTTGGTATATATTGTTCCATCCTTTGAGTATAGATGGATTGTGTTTTTGTATGCATCCCATTACTCTTTGTCTCTTTATTGCTGCATTTAACCCATTTACATTCAATTTAAATACTGATAAATATTCAATTTAAATATGAATTTAGTGCTACCATTTTTATGTCTTTTGTGTTGTTGATAGTTTCTTTTTTCCATTTAATTTTCTGTTCTGAGTCATTTTTCTTTATAGGTTTTCTTTTTTTTGTCCTTTTCATTGTTGGTTTTATATCTGTTGAGACATCTAGATTTTGTTTCTTATTTTGATGTGTAGTACTGTTACTCACTTTGCAGCAACCCCAATATTCTCCCCTAATGATCTAAGTTTAAGTCAGTCTTTAAATTCTTTGTTTCATCTTTCCTCGTCTTCTGAAATGTCTGTGAATACATTCATTTGTCCCTCTTTTTTGGTGTGATGTCATAATTTACATACTGAGATTTCTGTTTCCTTATTTTTAACATTTTAGTTTTGATTGGACTTTGTAGATTCTCTACCTAAGTTGGACTCCAGATGGCATATCCTGAATTGTATCCTTGAGTATATATCTGATGTTATTGATTTTCTAACTGAAGAATTTCCTTCAGTATTTCCTGTAATTTTGGTTTGGTTTTTGCAAATTCTCTAAACTTCTGTTTATCTGAGAATGTTCTAATTTCACCATCATGTTTAAGAGGCAATTTTGCAGAACACGTAATTCTTCGTTGAAAGTTTTTTCCTTCAAACCTCTGTATATGTCATCCCATTGCCTTTTTGCCAACTGGTTTCCACTGAGTAACTGGACTTCAGTCTTAATGACTCTACTTTGTAAGTTAGTTTTGGTTTGAACTTAGCTGCCTTTATAAGCTCCTCCTTATTTTTAGTTTTGTTAAGTTCGCTTATCATACATCTTGGTGTCTCTCTCTTGGCATCTATCTTTTGTGAAGTTTGATGAGCATCTTGGATAGATGTCTTCTCATCTTTCATGATGTCAGGGAAATTTTCTGTACAAATTCTCTCTGTATTTTCTGTTATCCACCCCTGTTCTGGTACTCCAACTGCTAGTAAATTTTTCCTTTTGATAGAGCCCCCACAAAACTCAGTGATTCTTCATTTTTAAAAAATTCTTTTATCTGATTTTTCTTCATAGATACTGATGTCAGTTGCTTTACCTTCAGTCTCACTAATTCTGCATTCCATTGCCTCAGTCTTTCTATTAAATGTCTAACTCTGTGATTTTACTGTTAATTTGCTTTCAGGTTATTGTTGCTCTAGCAATACTTATAGTATGTTTAAATTTTCATTATGTTCTGCTGCACTTTGTCTACCTGCTTCCTGATTTCTTGAAGGGCTCTGTACGTAACTCTTTTGTATCCTACCTCTGATAATTGCAGAAGTCTTCATCTGGGAGATTTTACAGTTCTTTGTTTTGGGAATTTTCTGAAGCCGGGATGACATGCTTCTTTAAATGATTTGAAATTGTTGTCTCCAAACCATCAGAAAGCTGTTGTAATTCATTTGCGTGTGTGTGTGTGCATGCACATATATATATATATATATATATGCTAGATTGCAATAACCTAACAAATAAATTACAACAGCTTTCTGATGGTTGGGAGACAACAATTTCAAATCACTTAAAGAAGATCATCATGGCTTCGGAAAATTCCCCAAATGTATGCATTTGTGTGTGTGCACGTGTGTGTGTGTGTGTGTGTGTATACATGCATGCATACTTTAATTTAGTTTTGACTGTCCAAATACTGTAGTCATTTGAGCTAGAGTGATTATTGGAGCCTTAATAATTCTGATGCCCTGTGATCAGATCGTTGGAGCTGCACGTGCGCTGGGAAAGGTAGCAGAAATTGCTGGATCAGGGGAGCTGGGGCAACTATTCTTCTAGCCCTCCGTTTATTTCCCTCTCCAAGTCCAGGAGAAAAGCCAAAGATGCACCTGTAAAATGTCCCACTTCTGACACCAATAGTGCAGCAGAATTTAGCATCCAGTGTAGAGCAGAGAAGGGTGGGTGGGGAAAGGCTGGGAATAGGAGAGAAATCAACATGTAGGAAAGGGTTGAGCCACAATAGTTTATGATCACTTAGCTTGTGAAGCTCTGGTGAAAGTCTTCTGCAGATCTTGTAGCTGCATCAATCTGCAGCTCAGGGGAGCCAGTGGAACTTTTCTTCTACCCCTGCCTTTGCCGTCCTCTTCAAGTTTGGGAGAAAAACTCAGGGCACAGTAGAAAAGTGCCTCACTTCTAGTCCAGGTAGCGCATCAGAATTTAGCACCCTGTGTAGATCAGAGAAGGAAGGGAAAAGGGCTATGAATAGGGGGAGAAATCAGCACACAGGAAAGGTTTGAGCCTTGAGAATTCATGAGCACTTAACTTGTGACAGTCCAGTGGAAGTCCTCTATGGCTTTGTAGGTGCAGTTGTTTGCAGCTCAGTTTTCCTACCAAAAAAAGATGTAATCCTCTTGCTCAACTCTGCTGCACTCAGCTACTAGCTGCTGCCAGGTCCTACAGGTGTGGCCATCTTCAGCTTAGCTTCCCAGCTGAGAAAGACATGCTCCACTCAGGCACCACTGCCCATCATGGTCATCTGCCCTTACAGCACTGTCAGGGGCTGCTGTCCTAAGCTCAGCGTACCCCCAAGAAAGCTTGGCTCGACTTCTGTGGTGCTGCTCCACTCCTATCAGCAGAAATGGATCCCTCTGTGGTTGCTGATTCAATTCTGACAAAGGTAGTTACTCCCCTTCCTGTCTCGCAGTCTGATCTCTCAGCTTTTTGCCTGATATGGGGGCACCTAAAATGCCCTACTTATTCTATTCAGTTGTTTTTCAAGTCTTCATTGTTAAAGGCATCAGAGGAAACAAATGACTAGTCTACCATCTTAGTCATACCTCCCCAGCTGATCTTTGTATATGTATCTTGTATAGTGCTACTTTGCTGCCTCTTTCTGTTAGATCTGGTAGTTTTCTTGCAGAGTCTTTAGGGTTCTCTGTGTATAGCCAAGCCAAGAGCCGTTGAGTTGGAGCCGACTGATGGCGACCCTAGGTGTATATAGTATCATATTATCAGCAAACAGGGATAGCTTTATTTTCTTCCTCACTAATTTAAAAGGATTCTTGGTGGTACAGTGATTGACCAGTAACTGAAAGGTTGACAGCTCGAAACCAGTTCAAATGCAGCTCTATGGAGAAAGATATGACAATCTGCTTCTGCAGAGATTTACAGCTTTTGAAACCCCACAGATTCACTAAGAGTTGGAATCAACACAACAGCAATGGTGGTGGTGGTAGAGTGGGGGGGTGGTAATCAGTTTGGATGTACCTTATTTCTTTTTCTTTCCCTATAACCCTAGCTAGGACTTTCAACACAGGGTTAAACAGGAACAGTGATAAAGAGCTTTTTAATCTTGTTTGTGTTGGCTGGCTATCTTGTTCCTGTTCTCAGGGTGTATGTTTTCAGCCTCTCTCCACTGAGAATTATATTGGCTGTTTGGTAGAGATGCCCTTTATTATGCTGAGGATTATCCCTTGTATTGAGAGTTTTTATCAGGAATGGTGTTGGACTTTACCAAATGTCTTTTCTATGCTGATTGAAATAATGACGTGATTCTTTTTGTTTTTTATTTCTGTGGTGGATTACCTTAATTAATAGTCTATTGTTGAAACATTCTTGCATACCTGGCAAGACTCCAACTTGGTTCTGGGATATTAATTTTTTTATACGATGATAAATTCTATTAGCTAGAATTTTGTTGAGATTTCTTGCATCTATATTCATGAGAAATAATGGTCTGTAATTTTCTTTTTTTGTGTGGTATCTTTGCTTGGCTTTGGCATCAAGGTTATGCTGGCTTCACAGAACAAATTTGGACATATCCCTTCCCTTTTTTTTTTCTGAAATAATTTAAGTGGTACTGCTACTTCATTTATTTCTGCTCTGATCTTTGCTATTTCCTTTCTTCTGGTCTCTGTGGGCTTCTTTTGTTCTTTTCTTCTATTTGTTCAAGCTGTAGGTAATGCTTTGGTTTTTGACCCTTTTTTGATGTGTGTGTGGGGGGACTTATTGTTATAAATTGACCTCTGAGCACTGACTTTTCTTGCCCCAACAATTTTTGTGTGACATGTTTTCATTCTTATTTGACTCTAGATTTATTAAAATTCCTTCTTTGATTTCTTCTATGACCCAAATGTTTTTAAGCAAGGTGTTATTCTGCTACCATGTTATTTTGTTTTTCCCTTGTTCCTCCTGTTATTAATTTCTACTTTTATGGCATTATGATCACAGAAGAAACTTTGTATTATCTAAATGTTTCGATTTTTGTTAAAGATTGATTTTTGGCCAAAGATGTGATCTATTCTGCAGAAGGTCCCAAGTGCATTAAAAAATAATGTATGCACTTGGGTGAAGTATTCAGTATATGTCTATGAGGACAAGATGTTTGACTGTGGCTTCTGTATTTTGCTGAGTTTCTTTCTAGATGATCTGTTATTTACCAAGAGGTGTGTTGAAGTCTCCTACTATTATTGTGGCACTGTCAGTTTCTTTCAGTGCAGTTAGAATTTCTTTTTGATATTTTGGAGTCCTGTTATTGGGTGCATAAACATTTATTATGTTTACATTACCATAGTGGTTAGTCTCTTTGATCATTATATAATGTCCTTCTTTGTCTTTTATTGTCAATTTTTCCTTAAAGCCTTTCATCTGAGATAAGTTTTGCTGCTGCTGTTCTGTTTTGGTTGCTTTGCTTGATATATTTTTTCCATCCTTTGATTTTTATTAAATTTATGTCTTTGTGTCTAAGGTATGTCTTTGTAGACAGCATATTGGTGGGTCATATTTTTTGGCCATTCTGTCATTCCATGTCTCTTTATGTGTGTAGTTAAGTCCTTTACATTCAATGTGATTATCTATGGGTGTGTGTTTCTTACAGTAGCTTTATAGTACTTTGTGTGTGTATGTGATGCTGAAATGTTTCTGTTCCTCTTTCTCTCCTGTGCTGAGTTTCTTTTGTTTGTGGAATTTGTTTTCATTTCTCTTGTTTTTGTAGATTTTACCTGTGAGTTTATGTTTTTCTTTATTTCGATGATTAGGTTTGTTAACTTTCTCGTGGTACCCTGAAATTTTCCTTATCTTCTTAAGGTTAAATCAGTCTTTTATTACTTACTAATGCCTCAACTTCCTCTCCCTTTGAAAGTTCTATGCCTACACTGTGTATTCCCCCTTTCGTTGTTTCAATATTGCTGTCATTTATAGATTGACACTTCTAGTTCCCGGTTTTAAGTATTTTTTTTAATCCTTGAGAGTTTATTACCTACTTTGTTATCTGACTGATACTGGCCTGTACCTGAGATTCAAGTTGTTGCCTGATGTTGTTCATTCTCTCAATGGAAGGATTCCCTTTAATAGTTCTTGTAAGTTTGGTTTGATTGCTACAAACACCCTTGATTTCTGTTTATCTGGAAATGTTCTAATTTTGCCGTCATATTTCAGTGAGAGTTTTGCAGGGTGTATTATTCCTGGCTGCCTTTTTTTTCTTTCATATATTATGTATGTCATCATTGCCTTCTTGCCTGCCTGATTTCTGCCAAGAGCTGACAGCTCAGTCTTACTGTTTCCCCTTTGTACATGACATTACTTACCACCCCCCCAAGCTACTCTCAGGAATTTTTCTTTGCCTTTAGCTTTGGCAAGTGTGATTATGATATCTGTTGGTCACTTTCTTTTTGGATCTGTTTATATAGGATTCATTGAACTTCTAGGACGGTCAACTTTTCATCTTTCATGAATTACAAAAGTTTACTGCCAGGAAATCTTCAGTGATCCACTCTATGTTTTCTGTTTTATCTCTATTCTGGGACTGTGATCACATGAAAATTTTTATTCTTGATTGTATCCCCATAATTCTTAGGTTTTCTTCATTCTTTGATTTTTCCTCAAACTAGCATCCATGGATTTGTCCTCCATTTTGCTGATTCTGTCTTCTGTTGTTTCAGATTACCTTCTAAATGCCTGTTTTGAAATTTTGTTGTTTATCTTTTGGGTTTCTAATTGCTGTTTTTGTGTGATTTACAATTGTTTATTTATTTTGACATTTTGGGCAAGTTATTTATCATCCTTGTGCCTCAGTAGTAAGCCAGCCAAAGTCAAGAGTAAAGGAGAGATAATAATTTCCTAATAAGAGCTGATTAGAGCCCTCTCTGGTGGTGTAGTGGTTAAGAGTTTGGCTTCTAGTCGAAAGGCCCACAGTTTCAACACACTAGCCATTCCTTGTAAACTCCATGTTCCAGTTCTGCTCTGTCTTATAAGGTTGCTATGAGTTGGAATTGACTTGATGGCAATGGTTTAATTCGTGCCTCATGCAATCCAGGCAATGCAGTAAATATTAAATATAATGATTTTCATAATGGAGTCTAAACTATCTTTCTCTTTCTCTTAGGAAGCAAATCACAAGTTTTAACTGGATTTCGAAAACCCAGTGTTACAGAAACCAATGAAGTAGTGAGAAAAGTCCGGTTCTAAGCAGTCCCCAAATCAACAAATGCCTGCTTTTCAAGTAACTTCTGATTCTCATTTCATGAAACTCACTATTTAAGAAATGAACTAACCAGCTTAGAATGAGTTTAGTCAAGATGTTCAGAATTTAGGAAAGAAAACTTAGCCCTTGATGTTTAAGGACTAATGGATCATATATCAGCTTCTGGCAGCGTTTCTTGGAAAAGGAAGTAGGCTACCAATTTGATGCATACAAGGAATTGTGGAATATTCATGGACAAAAGAGGAAACATTGACACAAAATATGATTGGCCAAGTATAGTGCATTAAATACTTGTTAGTGCTAATTGTGTAGTTTCCTTATGTTTTAACAGTTTTATTAAGGTAAAATTCATATACCATACAATTTACTCATTTAAAGTGCAATATTCAATGGTTTTCAGTATATTCACAGAGTTGTGCAATCATGCCAGAGTCTAATTTTAGAATCCTTTTATCATCCTAAAAATAAATCCCAGACACATTAACAGACACTGCCCGTTTTCCCTCACTTCCCCCATGTCCTTGGCAACTGTTAATCTACTTTCTGTCTTGATAATTTTGGCCATTCTGGGACATTTTATATAATATTACCATTTTCTTTCACTTAGCACAATGCTTTCAAGGTTCATCCAAGTTGTACTGACAAATGTATAACACAAAATGCAGATATAATGCATTTTTTTGTTGTTGTTCATCAATTAATGGATACTTCAACTGTTTCTACCTTTTGGCAGTTGCGAATAACGCTACTTGAAAAATTCAGGTAGGTTTTTCTTTTTTTAATATTGTTGTTGAGAATATTCACCACAAAATACACACCAGTTCAACAGTTTCTATATGTGTAATTTAGCGACATTGATTATATTGAGTCGTGCAGCCATTCTCACTCTTCTCTTGGTTGTTTCTTCCCCTTTGACATACATCTGCTACCCCCTAAGGTTCCTATCTTAACTTTCCAGATGCTGGTGTCAATTTGATCCCATGTAGACAGTTCTTAAAAGAGTATAATACTCAAGGCAGACATTTTTTCTAGTTAGGATGAACTATTGTTTTGTTTGAAGATTTTAAGATCTAGTTTTGGTTTAAGGATTATTTCAGGGCAATAGTTTCAAGGGTTTATCCATCATCTGTGGCTCCAGAAAGTATGGGGTCCATGAGATTTTGAAATTCTGTTTTATATTTTCCCCCTCTTGATCAGGATTCTTCTAGAGAATATTTGATCGAAATGTTCAGTAGCAGTAGCTGGGAACAACTCTGTTCTTCTGGTCTCATGGCAAAGGGAAATAGTTATTCTATATCTTCCTCCTATTCTTGCTTCTTTCTTTCTCTGTTGCTCCAGATGACAGAGATCAATTGCTAAGACTTGAATGACTTGCAAGCTTTTAAGACCCCAGACATTATGTACGAGAAGTAGAACAGAAGCATCAAACATGTCATTACACCAATTAACTGGTATGACCCATGAAACTGTGACCCTAAACATCCAACCAAGGAATCAAATCCAATAAGATGTTTGGTTGTACATAAGAATCTTCTGAATCTACTCTTTTTTCCTCTTTTTTTGTTCCTTTTTGCAAATTTGTCTATCCCACAATTTTGCCAGTTCATCTTTTTATATGTGTACAACTTATTGACAGCATTTTAAAAAATTGGCTGCGTACCAATGATTATTGCAGCACTGTCCACAATAGCAAAAAGATAGAAGGAATCTAGGTGTCCATGAACAGATGAATGGATAAACAAACTACGGTATGTTCACACAATATAATGCTATGCAATAATAAAGAACAACAATGATCTTAGGAAGCACCTGATAACATGGAGTCCTCTGGAAGACATACTGAGTAAAATCAGTCAGTCCTAAAAGGACAAATACTGTATAAGACCACTATTATTAGGTCTCAAGAAAGGGGTTGAGCACAGAAGAAAATGATCTTTGATAGTTACCAGGGAGCAATGGGAGGAAGATGGGTATTCATAAATTAGATAGTAGATAGGAATCAGGTTAAGTGAAGAAAATGACAACACACAGTAAAAGGGAGATCAACACTGCTGGACTATGCTAACAGTTAGCAGATTTCTTAAATACAACCCAGGTGAGAGTAACAGGGGCAGGGGTCTGGGGACCACGCTTTTGGGGGACATGTAGGTCAATTGGCATAACAAAGTTTTTTTTTAAGAGAAAGTTCTGCATTCCACTTTGGTGAGTGTCATCTAATGTCTTAAAAGCTAGCAAGCTGCCATCTAAGGAGCACCAGTTGGTCCCATCTGGGCAGTGGAGAATGAAGGACATCAAAGACAAGAGGGAAATTATGAGCCCAGGAGACAGATTCAGAGGCTAAATCAACATGAGACTAGGACTAGATGGTTCACAGTCACCACCAAGGACTGTCTTGACAAGGAACACAAGGTATACTCCCTGATGGAGCTGGAGAAAACTGGGAGTGCATATCTAGAATTCCATGAAAAGATCAGACTTGGCGGTCTGACACTCTGCAGAGTTCCACAAGAACATGGCCCCTGGACTCGCGGCTAGCCCAGAGCTGAAAACTCTAAAGACAAAAATTGGACTGGACTAATAGACATGAGCTTGTTAAAGCAGATTCTCTATAGAAGTGAAATGGCAGGGTGGAGAGGAGGACAGGAGCTGGTTGAATGAATACAGGAGATACAGGGTGGAAAGGAGAAGTATGCTGTCACAGGGTTGGGAGAGCTACACAGAGGTCTGTGTACAGGGTTTCATATGGCTAATTGGCTTGGACTGTAAACTCTCAATCACAATAAAATATATATATTTTTAAAAATTGGCTGTGCCATCTTACTCTTAATCAATACAATTTTTCCATCACTGTAAACTGAAACTCAGTACTCAATAGAAATGTCTTCTTTTCCACTTCCTCCTGCTCATGTTAATCACTAATAAACTTTGGTCTCTATACATTTGTCTTACTTCACTTGTATTTTTACACTTGTGAGATCATACAGTAATTGTACTTTTGTTGCTGACTTATTTACTCAGCATGATGTCTTCAAGGTCTGTCCACAGTTTAGCATGTGTCAAGACTTCATTTTTTCTACTGGCTGAGTAGTCTTCCAGTGCATGTGTACCACATTTTGTCTATCTGTGCATCCTTTGATAGGCTTTTTGACTGTTCTCACCTTTTGGCAATTGTGGGTAGTGCTACAGTGAACATTGATGTATTGACTGTGTTTGAATCTCTGCTTTCAAGCCTTTTGGTTAGACACCTAGGAGTGGAATTGCTAGGTCATATGGCAGTTCTACTTTTAGTTTGTGGGGAACTTCCATGCTTTTTTCTCCCACAAACCCTCTACTATTTTGAATTTCTACTAGAAATGGATAAGGATTCCTACATCCTCCCAACATTCATTATTTTGGTTTTAAAAAAATTATTATCTGTCCTAAAACAAAACCAAAACCCAAAAACTAACCAACTCCCCTGCCATCAAGTCAATTCCGACTCATAGCAACTCTATGGGACAAAATATAACTGCTCCATAGAGTTTCCAAGGAGCACCTGGCAGATTCAAACTGCCAGCCTTTAGGTTAGCATACATAACAGTTAACCAGTGTGCCACCAGGGTTTCCATATCCATCCTAGTGAGATTGAAATGGTATCTTATTGTGATTTTTGACTTCACCCCTTCTTGACTAATGATGTAGAACACTATTTCATATATTTGGTGCCCATTTGAATATCCTTTTTGGTAAAATGTCTATTCAAGTCCTTTGCCCATTTTATGCTTGGATTGTGTGTCTTTTTGTTGTTAAGTTGTTGACATTTTATCTATACTGTGTGTTTACACAAATAAAGGCACTTTCTGTGTTTTGTTTGCTGGCTGCACCCTCCCTTCACAAGGCACCTGTGCCTGTTCTGCCATTGTACCTTTAGAAGCAGATAGCTTACCTTCTAGGTTTCACAGATGTAGAAGAGTTTTTGTATTTTGGACTTGGAACTGATTTAAAACTTCTGTTGTATGGGATGGACATGATTTGGCTATGGTGAGATGAATGTGTTAAATGTTGCTGTGATGTGATTTTTGGGTTGTCAAAGGGTGGGATGTCATGGGTTGAATTGTGTCCCCCCCAAAAATATGTGTAGCCATGTGGCTGGGACATGATTCCCAGTATCTTGTGACTGTCCTCCATTTTCTGGTTTCCCTAAACTGTATGTTAAAGGATTAGGGTGGGGACGTAAATTCCATTTTAAGATTACTTCCTTGCCCTGCTGTAAAGGGAGTTTCCCTGGAGTATGGCTTGCCCCACCCTTAATCCTTTCATTCTATGAGAGATAAAAGGAAAGAGAAGCAAGCAGAGAATTGGGAACCTCTCACCATCAAGAAATCTGCACCGGGAGAAGAGCGTGTCCTTCAGACCTAAGTTCCTGCACCAAGATGCTCCCTGGACAAAGACTGATGCAATACTGGACTTTCCTCTAGAGCCGACAAGGTGAAAGCCTTCCCCTGGAGCGGACACCCTGAATATGGACTTGTAGCCTACTGGACTGTGTAAGAATAAACCTTCCTTTGTTAAAGCCATCCACTCTGTGGTATTTCTGTTTGAGCAGCCCTAGCTGACTAAAACAGCACCCTCACATGCATTATTGGTATGCCAGTCCTCTTCATATGTTACTGCAAAAAAAAAAATCAACATAACATGCTTATGAAAATACCTCACAGTTGGAAGGTGAACTTGACAAACAAATGCAGAAGGCATAATATTTTGGTTTTTTGATTCTTATCAGATATATCACTTCTAAAAATATTCTTTCAGTCAGCTTGTTTTTTCACTTGACTTCGGCCAAATCTTTTGACAAAAAAAGTTGTTAATTTTTATGAGATTCCATTTATGTATTTTGTTTCTTGCATTTTCTTGTTATAGTAGATAATCCATTATTAAAATCTAGGCCTGATAGTGTTGCCCCTGAATTTTCCTCTAAGAATATTATAGTTTTAGTTTACCATTTAGGTTCTTAATCCATTTTGATTTCTTTTTTGTGCATGGTGTGAGGCATAGATCCTGTTTCATTTTTTATTACATGAAAGCCCGATTTTCCCAGTACTGTTTACTGAAGAGACTCTTCTTTCCTCCGTTGAGTGGACTTAGCATCCTTACAAAAAATTAGTTAACCATAGTTTTGTGGGTAAACTTCTGGATAGTACAGAGGCTTTTGTGTAGACATGTTTTCAATTCTCTCTGCATTCCTGAGTCATATATTAATTCTATGTTTGACATTTTGAAGAACCATTAAGTTGTTTTCCAAAGTAACTAAGTGATTTTACATTTCTACCAGCAGTGGCTGAGAGTTATAGTTTCTTCATATCTTGTTATTGTCTGGTTTTTTTTTTGTGTGTGTGTGTGTGTGATTCTGATATCATTATATAGGTTAACTATGAATTGGAATCTGCTTGAGGACAAACAAGAACAATAACAACAATGATGTAAAGTGGTATCTAACTGTAGTTTTGATTTATATCATCCTAACGACCAATGGGAAACCCTGGTGGTCATTAAGTGCTATACTTGCTAACCAAGAGATTGTCAGTTTGAATCTGCCAAGTGTTCCTTAGAAACTCTATGGAGCAGTTCTGCTCTGTCCTATAGGGTCCTATGAGTTGGAATTGACTCCAAGGCACTTTTTTTATAAGGTCTAGAAGGGCTCTGTATATAATCAATTTGTATTCACTTCCTGATGCTTTCATAAAAGTTTCTTCATCTGAAAAACTCCTTGGTTGCTTTGTTTGGGAGCCTTCTGAAGCCATGAGTGATTGCTTGTATGCCACAATTGTCTGTTGCTTTTTGGGTCTCATGTGAGTATGTAGAGGCTGGAAGAGGTACTGTGAGGATGGATTGCAAATGTTTCTCTAGGCTGTCTTCAAATGTAAAGCAAAAGGTATCTGACCAGTTCACAAGTCAGTTAGGTTTTCAGGTGTAGAGGTCCCTCTTCCCGTCTGACAAAGTAAGCGCCACTGTATCCAGCCCCAGATGATAACAAACTAGTTCAGAGTACAGCACTGCTAGTGCCCTGGTGGCCTCTGCTGACAGGGCCTAGCCTTACCCAACACTGCGTTGAGTACTGGTTTTGTGATAGAAAAGCGCTCTCTTGTGGGCAGGGTCTGGCTCCCAAGCTAAGAATTAGGTCCAGCTGCGGCCACCGTATCCAAGATGGCGTCCTCCACACAGGCAGCAGACAGGGGGGCTAAAGATGCCCAGAGGCAGCGATTCCTCTGCTTCTGTTGCAGGGCCCCCAGTGTAGGCAGCACTATGCAAAATCACTACTTTTCTGACGGAGAAGCGCTGTCCCATTTGCAGGCGCTGGCTCCCAGGCTAAGAACGAGGTCCTGCTAAAATCTCGGTACCAACATGGCGTCCCACACCCTGACCGCGGAGTTCTGCACAAACCCCACTGAGGCAGCTACAAAACGAAAGGCTCAAAGTGGCTAGATTAACAGAGTCCCGAGCCTGGCTCTCAGAATATGGGAATTTCACCTGCCTATCCCCCCAACAGGGCATCTGAGTCCAGCCACCAGGCAAGACCCAGCTCCGCCCGCCAGCCGAGACAGAGGAAAAAAAAGTGAAAATGGTGCGTTTACCTTCTGTCCGTGAGAGCCGGGGCTAGCCAGGAGCGGGAGTCAGCAAAAGGAGGTTTTTCACTGAATGGTATAAAGTCCCAATTAACAGCTGTGTGCCGTGTCCTGAGGCTGATTAGGTGCTCAGAAGGCTCTGTTTGATTGTCAATTCAGGTCTTGGTTTCCAGAGGGATAGAAAGAGACGTGGGCTTAGTCCGCCATCTTGACTCCGCCCTCCAGGCACTTTTTTTTTAAATGACTAATTGAGTCCTGATAGTGCAGTGGTTGAGTCTACCAGCTGCTCCTTGGAAATCCTATGCAGCAGTTCTACTCTGTTCTATAGGGTCACTATGAGTCAGAACTGACTTGATGGCACCTAACAACAGCAACAACAACAACAGTAACAGTGATTAATAATGTTCAACAAGTTTCTATGTTGTACAACTCACTAGTTAATGATGTATATACCATTTCTGTGTTCATTATATTATTCAATAAATATTTGTTGATTATTATGAGCTGAAAACCTTTCTAAACATTGAGATAGATCATTGAATACACTAAACAAAAATTCCATCCCTCGTGGTACATACATTGTATTTGAGGGATATAGATGATTGTCATGAATTGAATTATGTCCCCCCAAAAATGTATGTAGCAATTTGGTGAAGAAATGATTGTGTGATATTCCCCCAGGCTGTAAACACTGCTCCTATGGTGTTAACAAGACAGGATGGATGGCAGTTGCTTGATGGGGCAAGACTCAGTATGTTAAGATTATATGGTGCCATTAGTTCAAATAGCTTACCAAATTTTTCATTTTGTTCTACTGTATTTTGTTTAATCTCTGGGAGGGTTCTATATATAAATCTTTTATATTCAACCTCCGATAGATTCAGAAAGATTTCTTCATCTGGGAAATTTTTGAATCTTTATTTAGGGAATTTTCTGGAGCATTTGAAGACTGCTACTTTAAATGATTTATTATGGTCTGCTGCCTGCATGCCATCTAGACATTGTTTGATTTCTCTGGTATTGAATCTAAGAGAATTGTTGGTCACCAGCTGACTCTAATACTCTAGGGATTTGCCCCAGTCAGACTCTCAAGGGTAGAAGACTCTGATTATTGTGTGGCAAAGAAGCTGCTCTGTTTATGGATAAACTGAGGGCTGTCAGCCAACCTTACAATCTCAGTCAGAGAAGAGAGAGAGGAAAAGGTGAGGCCTCTCAACAGACAGATCTCCAGGCAGATACATAGGTCTCTCAGCCTTAAAAGGGAAACTGCACTTCTATGCAGGGAGAAGTCCAGGTGTTGAACTGGGAGCTGGGAGCTGTCCAACGGGCTGGCAGTCAGGAGCAGCAGACTCCACCTGCCAGCTGATAATAAAAGCACATTACCCTTACTGCTGTTTGTGAAGCTGCAGTTCTCTGATACAGTGAAACAGCAGAAGGGAGGTCAGAGAGATCATTTTTGAGAGGGGGAGGATTAGTCTGACACTGTTGCCTAGTCAAATATGCTAGGTCTGAAGGATTCCAGGATGTTCAATGCTCCATACAAATATCATCCAGGCCTTAGTTCTCAGAAGGAAATGAGGAGATGTTTGTTTACTCTGCCATCTTTTGAACTGATGGAACATCTATGATCTGAATTACATCAAATCAATAATAAAATTATAGAATTAGATAGCCAGCCATGCCAAGTGCCGTTGGATTCTATCCAAAAGCCAGAAGATCAGGACTGAACAGATGGAAGTTAGACTCAGTGACCTAGAAGACAGAGTAACTGACACTAGCATTTATGAAGTGAAATCAGAGAAAAGAAATAAGAAAAATGAGGAAACATTAAGAAACATGTGGTACTCCATGAAGAGGAACAATTTACATTTAATTGGAGTTCCTGAACAAGGAGTGATTAATGACAATATTGACAGTATTGCTGTAGAGATGCTGACAGAAAACTTTCCAGAGATTATGAGCAAAGAGAACATAAGTATCCAAAATGTTTATCAAACACTGCAAAAGCTAGACCCAAAAAGAAAGACTCTAAGGCATATTATAATCAAGCTTAATAGATAAAAAATAAACAGATGCTTCTGAAGGTCGCAAGGTTCAAAGAAAACTAACATTCCAACTGCAACCCTGTAGGCTTTCGTCTGACTTTTCTGCCAAAACAACACTGGCTGGAAAACAGTGGGCAGACACATTCAAAGCTCTGAACGAGAAAAACTTCTATCCTAGAATTATTTATCTTGCGAAACTGTCTATCAAATATAATTGTGAAATTAAGGCTTTTGAAAATAAAGAGAAATTTAGAGACTTCATAAAAACAAAACCAAATTTACATAAAATATTGAAAAAAACTCTTCCCTAAATTCATATTTTAGGTGACAATTCAGGACACTTCATCCAAATTTCCAAACAGTTAAGGAAGTCACAAAACTTCACGAAAGCTACAGTATTATAATAAGGGACTCCATGATCATATCATGACAACTATAATACCATCACGTTAAAAAAGGGATACACCACAATAGCTATAGTTGTTTTAGATGCAGAAGTTTCAGAATTATAAAATAATTAAAATTGGGTTTAATCTTAGTATGTTAAAGGGGATAATACACTTAGCCATAAAGCAGATTAACAATGCATTGTATCAAAATAAGAAGTGCAATACAGGAGTCTCAACAAACACAAAACCAACACTGAGACAACCAGTAACCACCCATAAAGAAGTGTGCCCCAGCACAGAACATTAAGAGCAATATAGAAAACATCAACACAAAAGTAATTACATCAAAATGATGGCACTAAACACATACCTATCAATACTTACATTGAATGTAAATGGACTGAACACTCCAGTAAAGAGACAGCTAGTGACATCCTGGATCAAAAGACACGACCCGTTTATATGTTGCTTACAAGAAATACACCTTAGACTTAAAGGTATGAACAAGTTGAGAATTAAAGTTTCGAACAATATATATCAAGCTAACAATACACAAAGAAGAGCAGGTGTAGCAATACTAATCTCAGATAAAATAGATTTTAATGTAAAATCCAGTATTGTGGACAAGGATGGTCACTATTTATTGCAGAAAGGTTCAATACTCAAACAGGACTTAACAGTATTATTTATGCACCCAATACCAGAGCACCTAAATACGTTGAACAAATACTGACAACGCTGAAAAATGAGACAGATCATTCCACAATAATAGTTGGAGATTTCAGCACTCCCCTTTCAGTTATCAACAGATCATCCAGAAAAAAGCTCAGTAAAGATGCAGAAGATCTTACTGCAACAATCAACTTGACCTTATTGACATATACAGATCTTTTCATCCATCAGCAGATAAGTACAGCTTCTTCTCCAATGCACATAGAACATTCTCCAGACCATGTGTTAAGTCATAAAGCAATTCTCTATAAAATCCAAACCATTGATTTACTGAAAAGTATCTTCTCAGACCATAGAGCTATAAAAGTTGAAATCAATAACAGAAAATTCACACGTAAAAATTCAAACTTGTGGAAACTGAGTAACACTTTGCTGAAAAAGCCTTGGATTATAGAAGAAATTAAGGACAAAATAAAAAATTTATGGATTCAAATGAGAATGAAAACACACCTGACCAGAATTTATGGGATACAGCAAAAGCAGTGCTCAGAGGTCAGTTTATCTCTATAACTGCACACATTTGGAAAGAAGTAAGGGCCCAAATTAAAGAATTAACCTTACAGCTTGAACAAATAGAAAAAGAGCAACAGAAGAACTTCTCAGACACCAGAAGAAAACAGATCATAAAGATAACAGCAGAACTAAGTGAATTAGAGAATAGAAGAACAACTGAAAAAATTAACAAAAGCAAAAGCTTTTGATAAACCACTGGCTAAACTTACAAAAGAAAAACAACAGAAGATTCAAATAACCCAATTAAGAAATGATATGGGAGATGTTACAACAGACTCAGCTGAAATAAAAAATATCATAACAGAATACTATGAAAGGCTGTACTCTAACAGGTTTGAAAACCTAGGGGAAATGAACAAATTTCTACATTCATGTGACTCACGAGGATTATCACAAGGAGAATTAGACCAACTTAATAAATCTACCACAAAGGAAGAGATTGAAAATGTCATCGAAAGTCTACCAACCAAAAAAGTCCTGGCCCAGATGGCTTCACCGGAGAATTCTACCAGACTTTTAGAGAAGAGTTAACTCCAATACTGTTGAGGCTATTTCACACCATAGAAAGGGATGGAACACTCTCAAATTCATTCTATGAAGCCAGTATAACCCTGATACCAAAACCAAGGAAAGATCCCACAAAAAAAGAAAATTGCAGACCAATATCACTCATGAACCTAGGTGCAAAAATCTTCAACAAAATTCAGCCAATAGAATTCAACAACATTAAAAAAAAATCATCCTGATCAAGTTGGTTTCATTCCAGGGATGCGAGGCTGGTTCAACATCAGAAAAACAATTAATGTAAGCAATCACATTAATAACACAAAAGATAAGAATCACCTGATTTTGTCAATTGATGCAGAAAAGGCATTTGATACAGTTCAACACCGATGCATGCTAAAAACTCCCAGAAAAATAAGAATAGAGGGGAAATTCCTCAATGTAATCAGTAGCTTCTATGCAAAGCCAATTGCCTTCATCATCCTGAATGGTGAAAGACTGAAAGAATTCCCTTTGAGAACGAGAACAAGACAAGGGTGTCCACTCTCACCACTTCTGTTCAAAATTGTGCTAGAAATTCTAGTCAGAGCAATCAGACAAGACAAGGAAATAAAGGCATCTGTATTGGTAATGAAGAAGTAAAGATCTCCCTCTTTGCAGATGATATGATTGTTTATACAGAGAATACAAAGAAATCCATAAGTAAACTATTGGAACTAATAGAGGAGTTCAGTAAAGTATCGGGATACAAGAAAAACATGAGTAAATTAGTAGGATTCCTTTATACCAACAGTGAGATTATTAAAGAAGAAATCACCAAATCAATTCCATTTACTATAGCCCCCAAGAACATAAAATATCTAGGAATAAATATAACTAGAGAAATAAGAGATCTATACAAAGAGAACTACAAGACTTTACTACAAGAAACTGGGAGAGACTTACATTAATGGAATAATCTGCCCTGTTCATGGTTCGGAAGACTGAACATTGTGAAAATGTCTGTTTTGCCAAAGGCAATCTACTTATATAATGCAATGCCAATACAAATTCCAACGACATTTTTTAATGTGATGGAGAAACAAATCATCAACTTTGTTTGGAAAGGGAAGAAGCCCTGGATAAGTAAAGCACTAATGAATAAGAAGAACACACCGGGAGGCCTCTCACTGCCTGACTTTAGAACATATTACACTGCCACAGTTGTCAAAACAGCCTGGAGCTGCCACAAAAAGAGACATATAGACCAATGGAACATAGTAGAGACCCCAGAGATGCCACCATCTTCCTATGAACAGCTGATATTTGACAAAGGCCATAAGATTTTAAACTGGGGTAAGAAGTCTCTTTAACAAATGGTGCTGGCATAATTGGATATCTATCTGCAAAAAATTGAAACAAGACCTGTATCTCACACCTCATACAAAAATCAACTCAAAGTGGATAAAAGACCTAAATATAAAATCTAAAACGATAAAGCTCATCCAAGATAAAATAGGGTCAACAATGGAAGTTTTAATACGCAATATAGACAGACTTCAAAATCTGGCAAAGCACATTCATCAGAAGAGAAAATAGATAAATGGAAATTACTATGAATCAAACACTTCTGCTCATCCAAAGACTTCATCAAAAGAATTAAAAGACCACCTACAGAATGGGAAAAAAATGTTTGGCAACTCTATGTCAGACAGACGTCTGATCTTAATCTACAAAGTATTACAGAATATCAACAAGAAAAGGATAAATAATCCAATTAAGCGATAAGCAAAGGAGATAGACAAACATTTCTCTAAAGAGGATATCCTGGCAGCCGAACGACACATGCAGAATTGCTCATGATCATTAGCTATTAAAGAAATTCAAATGAAAAGTACAATGAGATATCATTTCACCCCAACAAGATTGGCCATGATCCAAAAAACACCAAACAACACAAGCTGGAGAGGCTGTGGAGAAATTGGGACTCTTCTACACCACTGGAGGGATTGCAAAATAGTACAATCTCTTTGGAAAACAGTCTGGCTCTTCCTTAAAAAGCTGGAAATAGATATACTATTTGATCCTGTAATTCCACTGCTCGAAATTTATCTTTCAGAAACAAAGGTTGTCAAACGAACAGACATAAGTACACAAAAGTTTATTGCAGCACAGCCCACAACAGCAAAAAGATGGAATCAATCCCGATGTCCATCAGCAGATGAATGGATGAGCCAACTATGGTACATATACTCAATGGAACACTATGCTGTGATAAAAAACAATGACAATTTGAGAAAACATCTCTTAACAGGGTATCACTTGGAAGAGATCATACTGAATGAAATCAATCAGTGTCAAAAGGACAAATTTTTTATAAGACCCCTGTTATGAACACTTAACAAGAGAATTATCTGTAGAAGAAAATGACTGTGTTGGCTACGTGGGTGGGTGGGGGCTGAGGGTTTATCATAGATGAATTAATTGATAGATGTTAGAAATTTTATTCTTTTATTGTAATTAATAATAAATAAATAAAATAAAAAAGATTATATTGTGCCTGGAGGCAATCTCTTGTGATATAAAAGAAAGAGAAGCAAGCTGAGGGTTGGGGACCTCATACCACCAAGGAGCAGTTGCAGCAGCAGAGGAAAGGACTTGAGGTCCTTGTGCATCAGAACATCCCAGTCCAGGAGAAGACTGATGACCAAGACCTTCCTCCAGAGCCAGCAGAGAAAGCCTTCCCCTGGTGCTGACACACAGAAATTGAATTTTTAGCCTCCTGGATATTAACAAATTAAGTTTCTTTTTTAAAGCCATCTACTTCTGACATTTCTGTTTTAGCAGGCTAAGACAATGATACACAAAAAAAGTAAGTTAAATGTATAGAGTGTTGGGTGAAGATAAGCACTATGGAAAAAATAGAGAAGAGGAATAGAGTGATAGCGGTAAGACTTGTGTTTGAAATAAAATAGAGAAGTCTTCACTCAGATGCTGTTTTAGTAAAAACAAGAGGAGGTAAGGGAAGGAATGTTGAGAAATATAATTAAAAACAAAATCTGCTCCCAATTCTACAATGTCTCCTTAACAAATGTAGAACAGAAACAGTTTTATTACTGAAGAAGCATTAAATCAGAATGCGATGCATCACAGGCAATCTGTTTAAGAGTTTGTAACAACAGAAAGAAATCTCGCCCTTTGTATAACCGGGTAGGTGTAACCCATTTCTTACACTTTTTTTTCCTTCAATTTGTATATACTCATTCAGGAGCCTTGTAGACAAACAGGAGAAGGGCAGGCAGAGGAGACAGTGCAAAACCCTCTAGGCAGGAGAATCGTTGGGTGAATTCAAAGAGAATTATGTGGCTGGAATGGAGAGAGCGGGGAGAGTGAGAATAGATGATATCAGAAAGGTAGAATGAATCGAGATTGTGTAGGGTTTTGTAGGCTTACACTTCAAATGAATGAGATCTTAAGTCTTTGAAGGATTTTTTCAGAGCAGTAGCACATGTACAGAGTGGGATGGTCTTCCATTTTAACAGAATGTTTGGTGATACCTGTGTATGACGGGATATTGGTAGCCACAATGACTGGGGACCAGAAATACTAAACATTTTGCAACACACTGAACTACCATATACAAAACGTCAATAGAAACCCTACTGAGTAACACTGGGGAATGAAGGAAACAGGGAAGTTACTCGCGGGGCTATCACTGCATTCAGGTGACAAAAGATGGTGACTTCGTCAGTGTGGGACAGTGTGGGGTTAGGATGTTTAATGATTCTAGATATGTTTTTAAGTAGGAGCTGATGGAACTTGTGGACAGAGGGAATGTGGGGTAAGAATAAGAAGAATCAAGTGTGACTTGAAGGATTTTGTTGTGAACAGTGGGAAAAATGGAGTTGCCATTTTGTGTAGCCATAGTTGTATAGGGTAAAACTGAGGGAGGAGAAATGGGGCCAGGGAGCAGTGGAGGGATGGCAAAACCATGAAAAGGTCTGAGACTTTTCAAGTCTGAGATATATTCGGGCACACAAGCAGAGATATTGAGTAGTCATCTCCTGCTCCACACACATCTGGAAATCAAAAGACAGACCTCAATTGGTAAGATAAATCTGGGAGTCTCATTAGACTGGGTGTGATCAACGAAAGAAAAAGACAGAAGAGGTGAGGTCTGGGTCTCTCCAACGTTAATTAGTCAGTGTGATGAGGAGAGATCAGCTGAAGAGGCTTAGAAAGAATATCCAGTGAAGCAGGAGGAAAAAGGAATTAACTGTCAAGTAAGAGAAAATCTTTGGTCACCTCGAGAATCAGAGTTTTGGTGGCATTTTAACAAGAAAAATCCAACTAGAGTCAGTCCAAAAGAGAAGGGGGAAATTTCTACTTTTGCTATAGTGATATATTCTTTCTGTAGCCCACACCTCCTATTGAGGCATAAATGTGAATAAAATACAGAATATGAACTTGAATAAGATGTGAAAACAACTACCTGAGGATTTCAAAAAGTATGCAACAGAAGGCACATTATGAAAAGGAGTCAAAATTTAAGTTCGCTCAGGGACAAGTTTCCTATTTTTTTCCCTTTAATTTTTCTTGGTATTTTGCCCCAAGGGCAGGAACCGGGGGCACAGCAGTGCAGTTCCAGTGGCTAAAATCCCAATGAAAATGACAGTGTTTCAGTAGCAGAATTTTCTACTGCCTTCTATGCAGAAGACCCCGGTTCAATTGTCAGCTGATGTACCTCATGCAAGGCCACCATCTATTGGAGGTTTGTGTGTTGTGTGATGTTAAAGAAGTTTCAACAGATCTTCAAGACTAAAATGGACTAGGAGAAGATCTGGTGATCTAATTCCAGAAATAAGTCAGTGAAAACTTATGGATCACAACGGTCTACTTGTATCGTGCTTGGGTCACCATGAGTTGAGGCTGACTCAGCGACAGTTAGCAACAACAAAACCTTGACAGGAACTGTTCAATCTCATTGCCCATGTAAACCAGTTAAAGAAGCTTCTATGGACTGGAAATCATATGGAAGAATCCCAGAGGGGAAAAAAATTAGAGAAAGTGGGTATGATCTGCATATGAGTCCTCACAATTCTCAAACTAAACTCAGAACCATGTATGTGCAGGGCAAACTCAACTAGGTAGCAAAAACTTAAAGAATTAAACTTATATTTGAAGTTTTGAAAGCAAAATGAAACCTATGGTCTGATGTTATCTATGCTGATTACCTGCTAAAGAAAAATATTAGTATTCACCAGGGGACTATAACAGAACTCAGAATGTGACATAGTGTTATGTTATGACAGCATGGATAATGTCTGGTACACAATGCAAAATTACTTGATAAACAGAGAACTAAGATAATATGACTCATTCCCAAAGGATAAAACAACCCAGAGACACTACATGAGGTATCAGAAGACAATGGAAATGACTAAAAACATAGGAAATTTCCCCAGAGAAATAAAAACTATAATGAAGAAATGAAAATTTTATAACTGATTAATATATGAAATTAAAAAATCACTGTATCGAATCAATAGCAAAACAGAAATTATAGAAGAAGAAGTAAAGTTGGAGATAGATCAATGGAAAATATATAATTTGAAGAACAGAGAAAAAAGATTAAAAAAATTTTGGGGGGGCCTGTGGAATAATATAGGGTTGTTATGAGTTGAAATCAACTCAACAACAGTGGAGGTTTTTTTTTTTTTTGTGGAAAAATATAAAAATTCGAAATGCATGTAATATAAGTCCTAGAAGAAGAGGAGAAAAACACCAGAACAGAAACAATGCATAAAGGAACAGCATCCAGAGACTGCCTAAATTTGGTAAAAGACATACGTTTACAGATACAAAAGGGCATAAAACTTGAAGCAGAGCCAGTATATCATGCCTAGACATATCATAATCAAATTGCATAAAACAAACAAACGAAAAAAGTAAGTTGCTATTAAAAAGCATGACAAATTGCTCTCAGGCAAAATGACTTGAACGATCATGAATTTCTCATCAGAGTGGACAATGAAACAACAACTTTAAAACATAAGGAAAAAAATTCTGTGAGCCCAGAATTTTATATCTAGCAAAAATATTCTGTCATGAATGAAAGCATGGGATACTCCTGATTCTCCCCCCTCCTTTCTTGGCATTGTACCCAGTGCTAGAGTCTGATACTGTTAATTGAGCCAGAAGTAGCACTCCTCGAGCCTGCACTGAGCCATTCTCCCCCTCCTTTCTCTGAATTGTGCCCAGCTCCATTAAAAGAGCTGTAGTCTGACTCCATTAAAAGAGCTTGAACAATTTGGAAAACTAGAGGAAGGTGAGAAAAAAATTCTGCTTACTCTCTTAAGCCAGAAAATCAGGGGAGAAACTGTTCCTTCACCTAGATTCAGAAACAAAGGGATACTCCATCATCATAGACACTCAGGGATGGCTGTTGGCTGCCTGCCCTTCTCAGTGGCTGCAGCCCCTTTGTGCCCATGCCAACCACCCCTACTCATTTAGGACGGTACTTGAGAGCCTGCACCACACACTTGGTGACAGATTATGTGGACACCTGAGCTGAATCCATATAAGAAAAGCAAAATGTACATTTCAAACAAGAAGCTAAAACATAGTTGTTTTTTTTAAAAAACCCAGTGCCATCAAGTCTGTGCCAACTTATTGCAACCCTGTAAGACAGAGTGGAGCTGCCCCGTAGAGTTTACAAGGAGCACCTGGTGGATTTGAACTGGTGACCTTTTTATTAGCAGGGTAGCACTTAAGCACTATTCCACCAGGGTTCCTGAAAACACAGTAGGTAAACATAAAACAGATAAATACAATTTACTGATGGTTTAGAAACAGCAGTCTATATCGAAGCACTTAAAAGGACATGCCATGATCTCTTCAGAAAGCTCCCAAAAACAAGGAATCAAATTTTCCAGAGAAAGAGAATTTTCTGAAACTAACAGAGGTAGGATACAAAAGATAAGTATTTAGAACTCTTCAGGAGATGAAGGAGGAGATAAGGCAAAATGCAGCAGAGGATAATGACAAATTGAACAAGCTGCAAGAAAAGCATAGAGTGGTAAAAATTAGAAATTCATAAAATTAGTAATAAAATTACAGAATCAGACAACTGAATAAAACGTCAAAGGAGGAGAAGCAAGGCAATGGAAGGCCAAATTAGTGAGATCTAAGGATAAAGCATTTGACATCAATATATTCAAGAAAAAAAATTACATAAAAGAACTTAAAAAATCAAGAAACATGACACTCTAGGAAGAGGAATAATCTATGAGTGACTGGTGTACTAGAATCTGGGGGAGGGTGTACTCAAAACAGAAAATTAAGTGGAACAAAGCAGTTCACAATGCACAGAAAAAGATATCAAAATGACAGTACTAAACTCATAGCTATCAATAACTATGCTGAATGTAAATAGATTAAATACATTAATAAAAAGAAAGAGAGTAGAAGATTGGATTAAAAAAACCATAATTAATCTATGTGGTGCCTACAGAAGGCTGAAAGACATGAACATACTAAAATTCAAAGGATAGGAAAAAATATATCAAACAAACAACATTTAGAAAAACTCCACCTAACATCAGCCAAGTACACTTTCTGGAACTTTCTCCTGAAAAGACCAAATATTAGACTATAAATTCAAAGAACTGAAATATGACAAAGCAGTTTTCCAGACCATAAAGCCATAAAAGTAGAAATCAATAACAGAAAAATGAAGGAAAAAAATTAAACACATGGAAACTAAACAACTGAAATCAAGGACAGAATAAAAAAACATACAGAGTTAAATGAGAAGGAAAAGAAATGAAATCAGAGACAGTTAAACAAACTCAACTGAAATAAAAAGATCAAAGCAGAATATTATAAAAAATTGTACTCCAGCAAATTTGAAATCTTGGAGGAAATGGACAAGTTTTTAGAAAGACACTAACTACCCAAACTAACACAAAATGATGCTGGAAGTCTGAACAGACTCAGAACAAGAAAGTGTGAATGTAATAAAGAAACTCACAACACAAAAAAAGCTCTGACCCCAATGCCTTCACTGAAGAATTCTACCAAAAATTCAGATAAGAGCTTATTCCAGTACTACACAAACTATTTCAGAACATAGAAAAGGATGGAATATTTGTAAGCTCATTCTATGAAGCCAGAATAACCCTGATACAAAAAGAGGTAAAGACACCACAGAAAAAGAAAATCACAAAAATATACTTTAAAGTAAAAGCTACCACACTGGATAAAGAAGGGCACTATGTAATGATTAAAGGCTCATACTCCAGGAGGACATAACCATATTAAATATCTATGCATGCAGTGATAGGGCTTCAAAATACATAAAACAAACGCTAACAGAATTGAAAACAGAAATAGACAACTCCACAATAATAGTAGAAGACTTCAACATAGCACTTTCAATGAAGGACAGAACATCCAGAAAAAAGATCAATAAAAACAGAGAAGATAAATTCCACAATCAACCACATTAACCTCATAGATGTACAAGGACTGACAATTAAGTTCGTGAACATAATTATTCTAAGTGCTACATACCTCATGGCTGAGTAACACTATGGTGACCTTGGAAGAACCCCACTTGGAAAGCTATGCACTGATGCCAGCGCCTAGTCCACCCTTCAAAACAGTTTTGGATTTTTTTCTGGAATGGACATTGCGCACCATGGCAAGGTGACAATTTTGCGAACATAATTGTATAGTTGGCTGTAAGGGACTTTTTAGCCAGTGAACAAATAACTGTTTTGGAACACCCTACCTACTCACTTGATCTGGCCCCCAGTGACTTTTTTCTTTACCCAAAGATAAAAGAAACATTGAAAGGAATACATTTTGATGACATTCAGGACATCAAATGTATCCTATGAAAGCTCTAACGGCCATTTGTGGGGATGTACATGTTTGGAAAGCGTGTAAAATCCTGCTTACCCTAGCCTTGTCTGTGTTTAGATAAGGATTTGTCTTGAGAATGACAAAAGCCCTTGAGACAAGTTTTGTCTCAGTGTACCGGAAAACCAGTACATGCTGAAAGCGGCATTCACTAAGAATAGCTCAAGGACTTTCTTTTTCCCCTTCCCTGGGAATACCACTTCTTCTTTTAAAGTAAGAAACACTGATAAGAGGACTTCTCTCACTTTCCCAGCAGAAAACTTACTTACTTTGCTCAATAAAAGCTGGTGCATTAAACAAACTGGTGTCAGTCTCCACTGGCAGGAGACTGTCCCTTTTCTGCCCACAGCAAATGAAAAGAGGATTTTTCAACCTCTGTCTCTCACACACATCACACACATAAGTGGTGTCCCATTTCACACCTGTAAGTGGTGTCCCGTGTTAATCACACCAACGGCTGGTGTCCCATGTGAATTGCACCAACAGCCATTCCAGAAAAAGAGTTCCAAAATTGCTTTGAAGGGTGGACTAAGTGCTGGTGTAGGTACATAGCTTCCCAAGGGGAGTACTTCATAGGTGGCTATATTGATATTCAGCAATGAGGTAAATGGCACTTTTTCTAGCATGAGTTCACTATCATAATCATCAGTCAGCATATACAGAACTCTCCATTGAACAGCAGCTAAGTATACTTGCTTTTCCAACGAACATGGAACATTCTCCAGAAGTCACCACTTAATAGGCCACAAAGCAATCCTTAACAAAACTCAAAGTATTGAAATATTACAAAGCATCTTTTCAGATCATGAAACCATAGACGTAGAAACCAGTAACAGAAATAGGAAGAAAACAAGTCAAACACATGGAAACTGAAGAATATCTTGCTCGAAAATGACTGACTTACAGAATAAATCAAGGATGAATTAAAGAAATTCACAGAGTCAAATGAGAATGAAAATACATCTTACCAGATCCTTTGGGACACAGTAAAAACAATGTTCAGAGGTGAATTCATCTCAACGAATGCACACATCCAAAAAGAAGAAAGGACTCAATTTGAATAATTAACCCTACAACTTGAAAAGTAGAAAGACACCAGCAGAAGAAGGCCTTAGACAATAGAAGAAAGTAAATAATAAAAACCAGAGCAGAACTAAATGGATTGGAGAATAGAAAAAGACTGAAAGTTAACAAGACTAACAGTTGGTTCCTTGAAAAGATCAATAAAATCAATAAGCCACTGGCCAAACTGATAAAAGAAAAACAGGAGAGAAAGCAAATAACCTGAATAAGAAATTAGATGGGTGACAGGAGACAGAAGGACCCATATGAATGGGAGACTGCCTCAGGATGAGACCAGAAGAACCAGATGGTGTCTGGTGACCACCAAAGGCAGCTGTGATGGGGGACACAATGTAGAGTTCCCGTAGTAACACAAGAAAATGAGGTGTGCATTTTAAGAACTCTGCTAAAAGACTGGAATTGGTGGTCTATAGCCTGGAGGGTCCCCTGGGAACACGGCCCCTAGACTTGTTGCTGGTTCTGACCTGAAACCAGTACTGAAGTCAACTCTCAGACAAGAATGGATTGGACTAGAGGACACAATGTGAGCTTGTGGTGTATGTACTTCATGATTTTATACATTTATAGGATGCTGTCCTACTGGTTTCTTTCTAGATGGGAGAAGAGATGGTGAAGAAGAGGGGACAGATGTTTACTAAGAGGATACTAGAAGTAAAGAGTGAAAAGGAGGAGTATGCTGTCACAGAGTGAGGAGAGCAGATGGAGCTTTGGACAGGCAGGCATGCAAAATTGATTTGGATTATATGTTTTCACTCAATCGTAATAAGAAATAGAAAGAAATTAGATGAACAATATCGCAACAGATCCAAATGAAGTTAAAAAAAAATAACAGAATACTATGAAAAAATAAAGTCTAATAAATTTGAAAACTTAGAGGAAATAGAAAAAATTCTAGAAACACCCTACCCACCTAAACTTATAAAAAGAGAAGCAGGTAAACTAGATGAACCCATCACAAAAGAATGGATTGAAAAGGTAACTTAAAAAATCCCAACCAAAAGAGCCCTAGCCCTGACAACTTCTCTGGAGAAGTCTACCAAACTTTTAGAGAAGAGGGAACACCACTGTTAACAAAGATATTGAGCATAGAAGAGGATGGAATAATCCCAGATTCATTTTATGAAGCTAATATAAGCCTGATACCGACACCAGGTAAAGACAGAACAGAAAATGAAAACTAGAGACCAATATGCAACTTGACGGCACTTGGCTTGGCATCACTCATGAACTTTGATGAAAAATCCTCAACAAAATTCTAGCCAATAAAATTCAACAACATATCAAAAAATAATTCACCATTACCAAGAGGGATTCATACTAGCGATGAAGGGATGGGTCAACATTAGAAAAGCTATTAATGTAATGAACTGCAAAAATAAAAGACAAGAAACACTTGATTTTATCAACTGATGTATAAAAAGCATGTGACAAAGTCCAATGCCCATTTATGATAAAAGCACTCAGCAAAATAGGAATACAAGGCAAATTCCACAGCACACAAAAAACCCATTTATATAATGCTATCAGTCAACACCATTCTAAATGGAGAGTCTGAAAGTATCTCCCCTTGGGGAACAGAAACCAGACAAGGATGCCCTTTGTCATCATTTGTTTTAACATTTTGCTGGAGGTTCTAGCCAGAGCAATCAGGCAAGATAAAGACATAGAGGGCATCCAAATTGGAAAGGAACAAGTAAAATTATCTCTATTTGCAGATGACGTGATCTTATACACAGAAAACCCTAAAGAATCCACAAGGAAACTACTAGAACTAACAGAAGAGTTCAACAAAGTATCAGGACACAACATAAACATACATAAATCAGTAGGAATCCCTTTACACCAACAAAAACAATATCAAGGAGGAAATACCAAATGATTATCATTTACAATAGCCCACAAGAAGATAAAACATTGGTAAGTGCTGTCAGTTCAGTTCCAACTCACAGTGACCCTATCAACAACAGAATGAAACATTGTCTGGTCTTGTGCCATGCCCAAAATTATTTTTATGCTTAAATCCATTGCTGCAGCCACTGTGTCTATCTATCTTGTTCATGGTTTTCCTCTTTTTCACTGACCTTTCACTTTACCAAGCACAATGTCCTTCTCTAGGGTCTGATCCTTCCTGACAACATGTTTGAAGTATGTAAGATGTAGTCTTGCTATCTTTGCTTCCAAGGAACACTCTGGTTGTACTTTTCCAGAACAGATCTGTTTGTTCTTTTGGCAGTCCGTGTTACATTCAATATTCTTCTCCAGCACCACAGTGCAATGGTGTCAGTTCTTCTTCTGTCTTCCTTATTCATTGTTCAGCTTTTGCATGCATGTGATACAATTGAAAATACCATGGATAGAGTCAGGTGCCCCTTAGTCTTCTAGGTGACATCTTTACTTTTCAATGCTTAATAGAAGTCCTTTGAAGCAGATTTTCCAAACACAATGCATCTTTTGATTTCCTGACTGCTGCTTCCATGGGTGTTGGTTGAGGAACCAAGTAAAATGAAATCCTTGAGAACCTCTATTCTTTTTCCATTTATGATCATGTTGCTTACTGGTCCAGTTGTGAGGACTTTTTGTATTCTTCAAGTTGAGGTGCAATCCATACGGAAGGCCTTTGATCTTCATCAATGTTTCAAATCCTCTTCACTTCCAACAAGCAGGGTTTTGTCATCTGCACAATGCAGACTGTTAATGAGTATTCCTCCTATCCTGATACCTTGTTCTTCTTCATACAGTGGGGAATGTTGGATTATTTGCTTGCCATACAGATTGAAATGATATAGTGAAAGGATACAAACGTGACACTCACCTTTCCTGACCATGCAGTGTCCCTTTGTTCTGTTTCCACAACTGCCTCTTGATCCATATACAGATTCCTTATGAGCACAATTAAACTTTCTGGAATTCCCATTCTCCACAGTGTTAACAAAAGTTTTTTATGATCCCCGTAGTCAAATGTCTTTGCATAGTCAATGAAACATAGGTAAACATTTTTCTGGTATTCTCTACTTTTAGCCAAGATCCATCTGACATTAGCAATGATATCCTTGTTTTTGTATCCTCTTCTGAATCTGGCCTGAATTTCTGGCACTTCCCTGTCAATATACTGGTTGCAGTTGCTTTTGAATGAATGCATGTCTGACAATTTGTCACACTGTGGGAGGATGTGTGCCGCTGTGATGCTAGAAGCTATGCTACTAGTATTCATATACCAGCAGGGTCACCCATGGTGGACAGATTTCAGCTGAGCTTCCAGACTAAGATAGACTAGGAAAAAGGACACAGCAATTTACTTCTGAGAAGAATTAGCTGATGATAACCGTATGAGTATCAGCAGAACATAAGAAAGTAAAATACTTAGGAATATTTTTAAACAGAGATGTAGAAGACCTATGCAAAGAAAATTAAAAGTCTGTACTACAAGAAACCAAAAGAGACCCACACAAGTGGAAACTTCCTTGCTCATGGATAGGAAGTCTTAACATTGTAAAAATGTCTATTCTACCCAAAGCAATCTATAGATACAACGCAATCACAGTACAAATTGCAGTGGCATTAAAACTTTTTTTTATTGTGATTAAGTGAAAGTTTACAATCCAATTTTCCATATAAAATTCCAAGCATCCGCCTCTCCATACCTTTATCTGCTCTCCTCACCCTGCGACAGCACAGTCTTCTTTTCCACACTTTACTTCCAGTATCCACTTAGCCAGCACTTGACCCCTTCTCTACACCTTCTCCTTTCCACTCTAAAAAGAAACTGGTAAGACAGCCTCATATATATATTAAACCATAAAATAGACACCAGATGCATCACCCTGTGTCCTCAAGTCCAAGGGCATTTTTTAATGAGATGGAGAAGCAAATCACCAACGTCATATGGGAAGGGAAGAAGCCCCAGCATTATTGAAGAAGAAGAACAAAATGGGAGGCCTCATATTACCTGACTTTAGAAACTATTACACTGTCATGGTAGTCAAAACAGTCTGGTACTGGTACAAAAACAGATACATAGACCACTTGAACAGAATTGAGAATCCAGATATAATGGTATCTGCTTATGAGCAGCTGATATTTGACAAAGGCCCAAAGTTGTTGAACTGGGAAAAAAACAGTCTCTTTGACAAATGGTGTTGGCATAACTGGATATCCACATGCAAAAAATGAAACAAGACTGATATTTCACACCATGCAAAAAACTAACTCAAAATGGATCTAGCAAGTAAATATAAAATCTAGAACAATAAAGATCATGGAAAAAAAAAGATAATTTTACGAGCCCTGATACATGGTATATACACAATACAAATTGTTGCTACCGATTCACAAATGCTAGAGGGAAAATAGATAACTTGGAACTTCTAAAAAATCAAACACTTGTGCTCACCCAGTGACTTTACCAAAACAGTAAAAAAGCACCTAACAAACTGGGACAAAAATCTTGTCAACCATGGATCTGATCAACAGCTAATCTCCATAATCTACATAGTACTGCAAAACCTCAACAGAGAAAAGACAAAAAAACCTAATTAAAAAATGGCCAAAGGATATGAACAGTCACTTCACCAAAGAAGACATTGAGGCAGCTAGCAGATACATGAGGAAATGTTCACAGTCATTAGCCATTAGAAAAATCCAAATCAAAACTGCAGTGAGATACAATTTCACTCCAACAAGGCTGACATTAATCCAAAAAGCATAAAACAAAAAATGTTGGTGAGGTTGTGGAGAGACTGGAACTCTTCTATACTGGGAAGATTAAGTGATGTAACCATTTGGTGCTTTCTTAAAAAGCTAGAAATAGAAATACCTTATGATTCAGCATTTCCACTCCTAGGAATATATCCTAGAGAAATAAGAGTCTTCACATGAATGAAACATATACACAGTCATGTTCACTGCAGCATTATTCACAACAAAAAGATGGAAGCAGCCTAAGTGCTCATCAACAGATGAATGGGTAAGTTATGATACACACTGCACAAGAATAAAGAACAATGATGAACTTGTGAACCATCTCACGACATGGATGAATCCGAAAGGCATTACGCTTAGTGAAATAAGTCAATCCCAAAAGGACAAATACTGTGTGAGGATACAAGTATAAAAACTCATGTAAAGGTTTACATACCAAAAAGAAACAATCTTGATTGTTATGGGGAAGACAGGAATGTAAAATGCTAAATAGACAAGTGAAGGATGAGTCAGTACACAATACTGGGGAAGCCAATACAACTTGTTGAAGAAAAGGTCATTCAAACCCCTCAAGGGACCAAATTACTGGGGTGAGGGCTGAGTGGACAATGGACTTGGGAGAACATCCAGGTCAACTAGAACCCAAACCAATTGCCATTGAGTCAATTTTGACTCATAGTGACCCTGTAGACAGAGTAGAACTACCTGATAGACTTTCCAAGGAGCACCTGGTGGATTTGAACTGCTGATCTTTTGGTTAGCAGCTGCAACACTTAAATACTATGCCACCAGGGTTTCCATCCAGCTCAATCAACATAACTTAATTTATAAAAAAAAAGTCTTACATTCTCCTTTGATGAGTAGCGTCTGGATCTTAAGCTTGTGAGTGACCATCTAACATACTCCATTGGTCTGACCCCATCTGGAACAAGGGAAAGTGAAGAAAACCAAAGAAACAAGGGAAATATTTGTCAAAAGGGTTATTGGACCCAAATTGCCACAGCCTCCACCAGGCTGAGTCCAATACAACTATATGGTGCCCAGATACCACCACTGGCTGGTCTGACAGGGATCATAACAGAAGGCCCTGGACAGTGCTGGAGAAAAATGTAGAAGAAAATTCTACATCACAAAAGAAGGCCAGATTTAATGGCCTGACAGTGGGAAAACCCTGAAAGCATGGGCCCCAGACACTGTTTTAGCCCAGCAATGAAATCACTCCTGAGGTTTGACTGCCAGCCAAATATTAAACAGGCCCATAAAACAAAGTGAGATTAAAATGGCACATCAGCCCAAGGGGAAGGACTAAAAGGCAGGGAGAAAAAGAAACTGCTAACAGGGATCCCAAAGTCAAGAAGTAAGGTTGGTAACAAAAGTCATGAAGCAATATGTGTACTAATTACTTAAAGAGAAACTAGTTTGTCCTACAAAGCTTCACCTAAAGTACAGTAGTAAAAAAGGAAAACGAAAGAAAATGGAAACAAAGAAATTGGAGGCAATGAATAAAGGTAACTCTTGATATTGCTGAGAATTAGTGTGCTGCTTGGAGACAAAAGTAAGATCAGAAGAGTGGTTTTTTGGTTTTGTTTTAAGATGCAACCAATCACAGCATGCTTATACACTGACGGAAAAAGTTTAGTGGAGAAGGAAAAATTGGTGAGATAAGAGAGAGGAGAAATGTTGGCATGATGCTGTTGGATAGTGAAAGGAGACAGGGTCTTAAGATGGGATTGCTCTTGAAGAAGAGCAACCCACATAGAGGAAAGGGATGGCAGAGTTTATGGGGACAGATGTTAGAAGGCAGAGAGAATTTGTAGTGTAAGCTTGTGGAAGCTGAGAGTCAGGATGTAAGTGGAGGTTTTGGAGGCTTGAGAAGATGTACAGTAGCCCCCTAAGGCAGTGAGATCGTGAATAGGTAAGATTGCCAGGCATGTTAAATGTTCTGTTTTGACTGACAGCCATGAATTCAACCAGCCTCACCAGTATGGCTGGGCATTTTCCTTCTCCACATTCAGATGTGCAGATTTTATCATGGAGAAGACAGAGACAGATTACATCAGGGTTCCAATTTTTTCAAGCTGGTACAGTGAAGCTAAAGAGAGGCAAAAAAACCAAAAAAGTAACAAAAACTCAAATCCAAACCTAATGCTGCTGAGTCAATTCCAACTCACAGAAACCCTACAAGACAAAATAAAACTGCCCATAATGTTTTCAAGGAGTACACAGCAGATTTGAACTGCTGATATTTTGATTAACAGCTCACATCTTTACCACTACACCACCAAGTTTTCCAGAGAGAGACAAGCACTTAGCAATGAAAGAATTCAAACTGAGTGAAAGAAGGACAATAAAGATGTGAGGCATATGAAGACAGATATAAAATCAGTAGTCCCGAAGTGATGGAAGGATTATTAGATTTGAGATTAAGAACATGTGCTGGGAAGATAGGGGCAGAAGAAAGTGATGGTTTATGTTGATATTGGAAAGAACTTTCCACTTACTCGTAATTACAACATCTAGAGCTGTGTAGCCCAATACTATTGATAGCCACTAACCTCAGAGGATATAAAAATTTAAATTAATTAAAAAACAAACAAGACCAAAACAAACAAAAAATAAACCTAGTGCTGTCGAGTTAGTCCCGACTCATAGCAACCCTATAGGATGGAGTAGAACTGCCCCATAGTTTACAAAGAGTGCCTGACGAATTTGAACTGCCAACGTTTTGGTTAGTAGACATAGCACTTAGCCACTACACCACCAGGGTTTCCAAGTTAATTAAAAGAAAATAAAATTTGAAATTAATTCAATTCTTCCTCAAGCTAGCCATACTTTAAAAGCCACAAGGGACTAAAACAAAACAAAACAAAACAAAAACCAGTGTAGTTGAATCGATTTTGATTCATGATGGCATCATGCGTCGGAGCAGAACTTGCCTTGAGGGTTTCCTTGGCTGTAATCCTCATGGGAGCAGATTACCGGGGTTTTGTCCCATGGAGCCCTTGAGTAGACTCAAACTGTCAACATTTTGGTTAGCAGCTGAGTGCTTAAATACTGTGTCATCAGGAATTCATTTGCCAAGAAATTTGGAGGATAGCTACCTGGCCAACTAGCTGGAAGAGATCCATATTTATGCTCATTCCAAAGAAAGGTGATCCAACTGAATGTGGAAATTACTCAACAATATCATTGATGTCACAAGCAAGTAAAATTCTCCTCAAGATCACTCAAAAGTGACTACAACAGTATATTAATGAGGAACTACCAGAAATTCAAGCTGGATCCAGAAGATGACGTGGATCCAGAGATGTCATCACTGATGTCAGATGGCTCTTGGCTGAAAGCAAAGAATACCAGCAAGATGTTTACTTGTGTTTCACTGACTATGCAAAAGCTTTCAAAGGTGTGGATCATACTAGATTATGGCTAACATTGCAGAGAATGGGAATTCTGGAATACCTAATTGTGCTGTTATGGAATCTGTATATGGATCAAGAGGTAGTCATGCAAACAGAGCAAGGAGACACTGCATGGTTTAAAGTCAGGAAAGGCATGTGTCAGGGTTGTATCCTTTCCCCATACCTTTTAAATCTGTATGCCAAGCAAACAATCCGAGAATCTGGATTATATGAAGAAGAACGGGGCATCAGGATTGGAGGACAACTCATTAACAACCTGTGTTATGCAGACGACACCACTTTACTTGCTGGACATGAAGAAGATTTGAGACACTTACTGATGAAAATCAAGGGCCACAGCCTTCAGTATAGCTCACACCTCAACAAAAACAGAAATCCTTACAACTGGACCAGTAAGCAACATTGTCACAAATGGAGAAAGGATTGAGGTTGTCAAGGATTTCATTTTACTTGGATACACAACCAATGCCCACGGAAGCAGCAGTCAAGAAATCAAAAGACACATTGCATTGGGAAAATCTGCTGCAAAGGGCTTCTTTAAAGTATTCAAAAGTAAAAATGAATCAAGCCATGGTATTTTCAGTTGCATCATACACATGTGAAAGCTGTACCATGAACAAAGAAGATCGAAGAAGAATTGATACCTTTGAATTGTGGTGTTGGGGAAGGATGTTGAGTATACCACAGGCTATGGAAAGAACCAACCGATCTGTTCTGGAAGAAGTACAACCAGAGTGCTCCTTGGAAGCAAAGATGGCAAGACTGTGTCTTACATACTTTGGACATGTTGTCTGGAAAGATCAGTCCCTGGAGAAGGAAGTCATGCTTGGTAGAGTGGAGGGTCAGTGAAAAAGAGGAAGACCCTGAACAAGATGGATTGACACAGTGGCCACAACAATGGGATTGAGCATAAAAATGATTGCGTACATGGCGCAAGACTGGGCAATGTTTCGTTCTGTTGTTCATAGGGTCGCTATGAACTGGAACGAATTTGATGGCCTCTAACAACAGCAGCAGCAACAACAACAGGACTCCATTAAATGTGACTGATGGCTGCCATGTTGGACAGCACAGATGTAGAACATTTATGTCACTACAGACAGCTAGATACTTCTGCACGTCCATGGGAGAGAGTTTAAATCATTGGAGAAAAGGAGATCAAGGAACTCGTGGGTCAGGGTGTCGAATGGATCATCTGAAAGGTTGTTGGAGCCACCAAGAGTCACAGTGGAAGCACTGTTCAAAAAAGTTAGCAATAAATCAGGAGCTTAACTCAGGCGAAATGAAGTGAGAAGGGAAGACGTAGGGTAGCCAGTGGTATCCTCCGTGATTTGAGCTTCACAGCTCGAGAAGTTACTGTAGTGTCATGGATTGAACTGTGTCCCTCCAAAAATGTGTGTAATCGTTTGGCTGGGCCATCATTCCCAATATTTTGTGATTTTACTATGCTATATATCCTAATCTCTGCCTAATAGGATGATTATGTTAAAGGATTAGGGTGGGACTCAACACCCTGGCTACGGGAGGTGCCCTGGAGTGTGGCTTGCACCATATTTTATCCTTTCATCCTATGGGATATAAAAAGAGAAGGAAGGAAGCAGAGAGTTGGGAACCTCACACCGTCTAGCAAACAGCACCAGGAGTAGAGCATGTCCTTCACACCGAAGTTTCTGTGCTGTGATGTTTCCGGATGAGAAACTGATGCAACATGAGGACTTTCCTCTAGAGCTAACAGAGGGAAAGCCCCTGAAGCAGAAACTCTGAATTCAGACTTGTAGCTTACTGGATTGTGTAGGAATAAACTTTCCTTTGTTAAAGCCATCCACTTCGTGGTATTTCTGTTAGAGCAGAAATACCTGGCGGAAGCAGGGAGAATTGTCTGCAAGCAGCAATGAAGAGCAAAAAGGACATCCACACCATTTCCTGACAGGAGGTCTGATGAAGGTGTGAGAGAATGCGTCAGCATCATGGGAAGGTTGCCGCAGAACCAATGCCCTCAGGAGAGAGGTGGGTTTTCATTATAGCGAGAGCCAAGTCAAGTGGATGAAGAAAATGTTCACAGAAGAGTGTGAGGCTGGGTTTGTATATATGCGGCTTTGTAGATAGCTGTCCTTGTGGAGGACACAGAATTCAAAGAATGGGAAAAGGAGGGAGACAAAACTAGCAGCGGCTGTACAGAGGCTTCCAAAAGTCTGAGTGTGGCGAACAGGGATAACAAGTTTCCTGAGGGCTCTTTGAGTTTGACATAAAGAGCATAGCAAGCCTAGTTCTGATGGTGCCTAGGATGTGGAGTTGAATACTGGCTGCTTAGGAGCATTCAGAATTCTGATATTTCCTCTCAGGAACTGCCAAGGGAAATTTGAAGCCTGAGGCCAAGTTTTTCTTATTCTAAGCTTGTGGGACTTCCTCTTGACTCTTACATGTGGAAAACTAGGCCAAATTTACCATTGCTTCAAGTAAAAACTATATATATTTGATACGTAGAAAAAACATACAAGTTGTGTGGGAAAATAATAAGCACAAACCTCACTACCATCAAGCATATCCTGATTTATAGCCACTCTACAGGACAGGGTAGAACTGTCCCATAGGATTTCCAAGATTATAATCTTTATGAAAGGAGACTGACACATTTTCTTCTATAGAGCAGCTGGTGGATTCCAACCAGTGAGTTTTTGGTTAGCACCCAAATACTTAACCACTGCACTACCAGAAAAAACAAAACCGGATTCTGTTACAAGATGGTGGAGTAAACAGATATCTCCTCATCTCCCTCTGAGAACTAAGGCCTGGATGATACGTTTTATGGAGCACTGAATACCCGAGAAGCCTTGGGACCTAACATATTTGACTGGGCAACAGTATCTGACTAAGCTTCTCCTCTCAAAAACAACCCAGCAACCCTTTAACCTCTGCTTCTGCTGCTACATTGTAACAGAGAACTGCAGCTTCTGCAAATGGCCAGTAATGGTAACATACTTTCATTATAAGCAGGCAGGTGAAGTCTGCTGTTCCCCACTACCTGTTCAGGCCAGTCTGTTGGACAGTTTCCAGCTCCCAATTCAGCACCTGGACAGCTCCCTGCGTAGAAGTGCAGTTTACTTTTACTTTTAAGGTTTACTTTTTAAGGCTGAGAGACTTATATTTTCTCTCTGGAAATCTCTCTATTGAAAAACCTCTCACATTTTAAGATTGGCTGACAGCCCCCAGTTTCTCCATAAACAGAGCAGCCTCTTTGCTACTCAATAAGCGAAGTCTTCCACCCTTGAGAGTCCACCAGGGGCAAATCACTACAGTATTATAGTCAGCTGGTGACCAACAATTCTCTTAGATCCATTAGTAGAGAAATCAAATAACATCTAGATGGTACGCGGGCAACAGACCGTAATTATTCATTTAAAGAAACAGTCTTCAAATGCTCCAGAAAATTCCCTAAAGATTCAAAAAATTTCCCAGGTGAAGAAGCCTTTCTGAATCTAACAGAGATTGAATACAAAAAAATTATATATAAAACCCTCCTAGAAATTAAACAATATACAATAGAACAAAGTGAAAAATTTGGTAAACTATTTGATATTGTAGAACATCAACAATCTGAAATACATCAGATTAATAACAAAATTACAGAATTGGATAATTCTATCCAAAGCCTTTGAACAGATGGAAGTTAGAATCAGTGAGCTAGAAGACAAAGTAACTAATGCCAACACTTACGAGGTAAAATCAGAGAAAAGAAATAAGAAAAATGAAGAAACATTAAGAAACATATGGGACTCCATGAAGAGGAATAATTTACGTTTAATTGGAGTTCCTGAACAAGGAAGGATTAGTGGCAACATAGAGAGTATTGCTGTAGAGATGCTGACGGAAAACTTTCCTGAGATTATGAACAAAGAAAATATAGATATCCAAGATGTTTACAGAACACCACAAAAGTTAGATCCAAAAAGAAGAACACCAAGGCATATTATAATTAAACTTAATAAACTAAAACACAAAGAGATGCTTCTGAAGACAGCCAGGCTCAAGTCAAAACTAACATTCTGAGGAAAACCCTGTAGACTTTCATCTGACTTTTCTGCTGAAACAATGCTGGCCAGAAAACAACAGGCAGACACGTTCAAAGTCCTGAATGAGAAAAACTTCCACCCCAGAATAATCTATCCCGCTAAATTGTCTATCAAATATAATGGTGAAATTAAGACTTTTGAAAATAAAAAGAAATTTAAAAACTTCATAAAAACTAAACCCAAATTACATGAAATATTGATAGAAGCTCTTCCCTAAATATATGTTTTAGGTGATAATTTAAGGCACTTCTGGATCTGACTCGATGGCATTTGGCTTGGCTTGGCTGGCTCATCCAAATTTCTAATCAGCTAAGGAAGACACAAAACTTCATCAAAACAAGCCAAAAACTACAATATTATAATAAGGGAATTCATGGTCATATCACGACAACTATAATATCACATTAAAAGAGAGATACACTACAATAATTACAGTTGTTTTTATGATGCAGCTACAGTTTCTGACTTCTAAAATAATTAAAATTGATTTCAATAATTATACATTAAGGGGGATTAGGTATGTAGCCATAGAACTAATTAACAATAAACTATTTGAAATGAAAAATCACAATACAGGAGTCTCAATAAATATAAAATCAAAACTCATACTATCCATAAAGAAGAATGTCCCATGACAGATTAATAAGAACAACAGAGAAAACACCAACATGAAAATAAACATATTGCAATGACATCACTAAATGTATATGTATCAATAATCACATTGAATGTAAATGGACTGAACGCTCCAGTAAAGAGACAGTGAGTGATATCGTGGATCAAAAGACATGACCCATCTATATGTTGCTTACAAGAAATACATCTTAGACTTAAGGAGAAGAACAAGTTGAGAATTAAAGGTTGGAATAATATATATCAAGCTAATAATGAACAAAAAAGAGCAGGTGTGGCAATATTAATCTCAGATAAAATAGATTTTAATGTAAAGTCCACTATTATGGACAAGGATGGTTACTGTTTATTGCTGAAAGGTTCAATACTCAAGCAAGACTTAACAATATTAAATATTTATGCACCCAATACCAAAGCACCTAAACCAATTGAACAAATACTGACAGCATTTAAAAATGAGATTGATCTTCCACAATAATAGTTGGGGACTTTAACACTCCCCTTTCAGTTATGGATAGATCATCCAGAAGAAAGCTCAGTAAAGATACAGAAGATCTTATTACAACAATCAACCAACTTGACCTCATTGACATATATAGATCTTTTCATCTCCATCAAAAGATAAATATACCTTCTTCTCCAAAGCACATGGAACATTCTCCAGAATAGACCATATGTTAGGTCATAAAACTATTCTCCATAAAATCCAAAACATTGATTTATTGCAAAGTAACTTCTCGGACCACAGAGCTATAAAAGTTGAAATCAATAACAGAAAAATCATAGGTAAAATTCCAACTTGTGGAAACTGAACAACACTTTACTCATAAAACCTTGGGTTATAAAAGAAATTAAAGACACATTAAAGAAATTTATGGATTCAAATGAGAACGAAAACACATCCTACCAGAATTTATGGGATACAGCAAAAGCAGTGCTCAGAGGTCACTTTATCTATAAATGCACACTTCAGGAAAGAAGAAAGAACACAAATTAAAGAATTAACCTCACAGCTTGAACAAGTAGAAAGAGAGCAGCAAAGAAACCCCTCAGGCACCAGAAGAAAACAGATTATAAAAATTAGAGCAGAACTAAATGAATTAGAGAACAGAAAAACAATTGAAAAATTAACAAAACCAAAAGTTGGTTCTTCGAAAAGATCAACAAAATTGATAAACCATTGGCTAACCTTACAAAAGAAAAACAACAGAAGATACAAATAACATGATTAAGAAATGAGTTGGGAGATATTACAACAGACCCATCTGAAATAAAATATATCATAACAGAATACTATGAAAAGCTATACTCTGATAGGTTTGAAAACCTAGGGTAAATGGACAAATTTCTAGATTCATATGACCCACCAAGACTATCACAAGGAGAAACAGATCAATTTAATAAATCTATCACAAAGGAAGAGATTGAGGAAATCATCAAAAATCTACCACCCAAAAATGTTCTGGCCCAGACGGCTTCACCGGAGAATTCTACCAAACTTTTAGAGAAGAATTAACTCCAATACTAATGAGGCTATTTCACACCATAGAAAGAGATGAAATACTTCCAAATTCCTTCTACGAAGCCAGCCAGCATAACTTTGATACCAAAACCAGGGAAAGATCCCACAAAAAAAGAAAATTACAGATCAATATCACTTATGAATCTAGATGCAAAAATCTTCAACAAAATTCTAGCCAATAGAATTCAATGGCATATAAAAGCAATCATTCATCATGATCAAGTTGGTTTCATTCCAGAGATGCAAGGCTGGTTCAACATCAGAAAAACAATTAATGTAATCAGCCATGTTAATAACACAAAAATCACCTGATTTTGTCAATTGATGGAGAAAAGGCATTTGACAAAGTTCAACATCCATTCATGCTTAAAACTCTCAGAAAAATAGGAATAAAAGGGAAATTCCTCCATATAATCAATAGCATCTGTGCAAAGCCAACTGCTTTCATCATCCTGAATGGTGAAAGACTGAAAGAATTCCCTTTGAGAACGGGAACTAGACGAGGATGCCTGCTGTCACCACTTCTATTCAACATTGTCCTAGAAGTTCTAGCCAGAGAAATTAGACAAGACAAAGAAATAAAAGACATCTGTATTGGCACTGAAGAAGTAAAGATTTCCATCTTTGCAGATGATATGATTGTATGATTGTTTATACAGAGAATCCAAAGGAATCCATAAGTAAGCTATTAGAGCTAATAGAAGAATTCCGTAAAGTATCGGGATACAAGATAAACATAACTAAATCAGTGGGATTCCTTTATACCAACAATGAAATTATTAATGAAGAATCACCAAATCGATTCCATTTATTATAGCCCCCAAGAAGATAAAATACCTGGGAATAAATCTAACTAGAGAAATAAGAGATCTTTACAGAGAAAATTACAAGACATTGCTGCAAGAAACTAGGAGGGAGTTACATAAGTGGAATAATCTTCCTTGCTCATGGATAGGAAGACTCAATATTGTGAAAATGTCTATTTTGCTCAAAGCCGTCTACTTATATAATGCAATGTCAATACAAATTCCAACGACATTTTTTAATGAGATGGAGAAACAAATTATAAGCTTTATTTGGAAAGGAAAGAAACCCCGAATAAGTAAAACACTACTGAAAAAGAACATGCTGGGAGGCCTCTCACTACCTGACTTTAAAACCTATTACACTGCCACAGTAGTCAAAACAGCCTGGTATTGGTACAAAAAGAGACATAGACCAATGGAACAAAGTAGAGACCCCAGAGATGCCACCATCCTCCTATGAACAGCTGATATTTGACAAAGGTCCTAAGATTTTGAACTGGGGTAAGAACAGTCTCTTTAACAAATGGTGCTGACATAATTGAATATCCATCTGTGAAAAATTGAAACAAGACCCATATCTCACACCTTGTACAAAAATCAACTCAAATTGGATAAAAGACCTGAATATAAAAGCTAAAACGATAAAGCTCATCCAAGATAAGATAGGGTCCACAGTGGACGTTTTAATATGCAACATAAACAGACTTCAAAATCTGACAAACAAAATACATTCATCAGAAGAGAAAATAGATAAATGGGAATTAATAAGAATCAAATACTTCTGTTCATCCAAAGACTTCATCAAAAGAATTAAAAGATCATCTACGGAATGGGAAAAAATATTTGGCAACTCTATGTCAGACTGACGCCTGATCTCCATAATCTATAATGTTCTACAAAATATCAGTAAGAAAGAGACAAATCATCCAATTAAGTGATGGGCAAAGGAGATGGACAGACACTTCTCTAAAGAGGAGATCCAGGCAGTCAAAAAACACATGCAGACATGTTCACAATCATTAATTATTAAAGAAATTCAAATAAAAAAGACAATGAGATACCACCTCACCCCAACAAGATTGGCCATGATCCAAAAAACGCAAAACAATAAATGTTGGAGAGGCTGTGGAGAGATTGGAACTCTCTTTCACTGTTTGTGGGATTGCAGAATGGTGCAACCTCTTTGGAAAGCAATTTGGCGTTACCTTAAAATAATGAATATAGATATACCATTTGACCCAGTTATTCCTCTGCTCTGAATATATCCTACAAAATCAAGGCCATTCACACTGACTGCTACATGCACACGAATGTTCATTGCAGCACAGTCCACGATAGCAAAAAGTTGGGATCAACCCAGCTGCCCAACAACAGAAGAATGGATAGGTCAACTTTGGTATATATACTCCATGGAGTACTGTACACTGATAAAGACCAACGATGATAGCAGGAAACATCTCTCAATTTGTTCTCAACTGACGACATTATATTGAGTGAAACTAGTCAGCGACAGAAGGCCAATTATTATATGAGACCCCTACAATAAGAACTTAAAAGCATACTCATACCTACTAGAAAAGACTCTTTGACGGCTACAAGGGTGGGGAAGGTGGCAGGGTGGGAAGGCAAGGGGCGAGGGTTTAGATTAGATAATGGTTAGAAATTTTGTAGGGTCAAATTGGTGACAATTCACATTAGTAAGAAGATCAGTATTAATGAGAAATGAGACTTCGACACAACTTGTGTACTCCTCCTCTCTTAACCCAATATTGTAAGCACAGAGTATGTACACTTTCATTTTTTTATTTAATTAAAAAAAAAAGAAAAAACAAAACCCAAAACAACTTATCGCTGTCTAGTCAACTGTGGTTTATAGGCATACTATAGGACAGAGTAGAACTGCCGCACAGAGTTTCCAAGGAGCCCTGGGGATTTGAACCGTCCGTCTTTTCGTTAGCAGCTGTAGCACTTCACCACTACGCCGCCAGGGTTTCCTTGCGCCACCAAGGGTCCTTAAAACTAGCTCAGGTACGGCTGTCGTGGGCGCAGAACAGAAAACCAAGTCTGTTTAAGATAAAATCACAGAGGTTTATTCCAATCAAAGATTACAGTTCGTACTGGGAACAACACAGTTCGTGGAGATGTGACAGTGTTGACCGACAAGAGGATGGGAATAAACGATAATTACGCTGTCACAGCAGGCACCAGCTGCAGGCTATTCTTGATTGGTAGCTCTCCGATCAGGGATGTGCGAGGCGGGATCTTGGTAAGGTGGAAGGTACCTTATTGGTCGAGAGAGAATAATTGCAAAACACTGATTGGCTATTAGTATTAATAGCTATACTTAGAGATTACAAATAGTTTCACAGGATATTTAGAAGCAGTCACAAGATTCTTACATAGATTTTCTTTGTCTCTCTTGCAAAGATACCTTATTGGTAACAGAACACAGACAACGTTTTACTGAGTTGGTATATCTTGAGGAGTACACATGGTCCCCTGGTTAGGATCTCTTGGGGCATGTGGCTTCACATTTTGGTTTTGGAAACTGAGGAAAAACATGTTTTTCTCAAAATCTTTAACTGTTAGACCAGAAATCCAGAATAAAATTAGATAGCGTGCTACCTAATCAGCATATTATACCTCTGTTTTATTGATTGCCTTGAAAGCTTTTATTACTGAGGCAGTATATAATAACAAATACAGAATACACCTAACAGTAGCTACTATTAAGTATAATATGTAAATATATGTATAATCTAAATTATAAGGAATAATCATAAACATCATCCTTTAAAAAAGTCAGTGTGATTAATATTGTCAAAGCTACCTGTGTGTTCTTCCCCAGTCCCTTCTCCCTGCCTCCGCACACAAATAACTACTATCTTCAAAGTTTGTTCAAAATTTTTTCAACTTTTTAAAAGTAGATTTATTGCATATGGAGATGTCCCTGAACATTTCATTTGACTTATTTTTTAAAATTATAAAGGTAGTTTATTATATGTAGTCTTTTCCAAATTATTTATACTCAACATTCTGTTTCTAAGATTTATCCTTGTATCTAGATGCAGTTCATTCATTTTCACCACAGTGTAGTGGTTCATCGTGTGATTGGTCCACTATCCCTTCTCCTGAAAGTGATCATTTTTGCTATATCTTATCTCTCTCTACCACCGTCCTATGTACCTATCATCCATTTGTCCATCTATCCATGTACCTATCTATCTATCTATCTGTCTGTCTGTCTGTCTATCATTTCTACCTACCTATCTATCATCCATCCACCTATATATCATGAAGAAATAGTTGTCAAGAACATTCTTATGCGTGTTTCCCAACCCGCTATGCAAGGAGTTCTCCAGGGCAGTGTTATTTCAAACAGCGAGGCATGGTTCCCTAAGAAGTCATGAAAATAAATTTAGCAAAGTTCAAGCAGCATCTACAAAAGAGGTAGGAGGGCAGAGAGACCGAGATGTTCCGACCAGAAGTGACCTCTTCCCGTAACACTGAAACAAATAGAAAGGGAAAACCAGGGGAGACTTGATACATATTCTCTAGGGAGTTTTGAAAACACAGAGTTGTTCTTTTAGCCACATGAACAGAATGCACAAGGAAGTTGATATTGTAGACAGCAGCAGAATGGATTCTACTCTGAAGGGAAATCCTCACAAACGTTACCATGGCAAAGCCAGAAAGAATCTACAGTGCCACAGACCATGCTGCTGAAACCATTAGCTCAAGGAAGATATTTACTAGCAAAATTAATGCATGATTTGAACATATTAAGCACTCTAATGAAGTAAGGTAGTGTCTTGAAACATGAGAAGACAAATAATCGCAATGAATTGAAAATCAAAAGGGAAAGGATTCCACTGAGCCACCAGCTCGCCCTGCCAAACGGAAACAGCTGCGGAGACCCCAGGTAGAGTCTAAGTGGCCAGAATGATTTGATACAAATTTAGGGCATGATTGGTATAAAAGGAGTAAAGGCTTTTCTATAAAAGAAAAAGGGAAAACGACACTGGAGTACATCACTGAGCGTAAGAGCAAGTACTGTTTCACTAAACTAATTCACTTGTAAGATGTTTTGTATACTGGGATGAGATATAAAATGTATTTCTGGTTGTGAGTAATGACCAAAAGATTTAAAAGTCCCTTCCATGATATCAGAGCATGCTAATGTTCTGTTTTCTATGGGAGCTGTGTAATTTTACAATTTTTCAAGCTATATTTGAGAGTTCAGTTGTTCTACATCTTCACCAGCACTAGCCAAGTAAAAAAAAAGCCAAGTGCCGTCTTAGTAACAAGGTATTTAATTTTCGTCAGTCTAATAGTTGGTATTAAATGATGTTTTATTTTTATTTACTGTGAATGAATGAAAGTACAATCCAATATAAATTTGCATATCTCCCTGTGTGCAGCTCCTAGTGCTCTCTCTGCTGGGTGACAGCACTCTCTTCCTATCTGTTCTATACATGTCATATCTTCTTGACAATATCCTGTCCCCTGCTGTCCACTCTCTCCCTGGCCTCCAGAAAGAGGTCAGCAGGGTGACATCGTATAGATGCATGGAACCATAAAGTGCACACACGATATAGTCACTCTGTGTCACTGAGTCCAATCTATTCCTGTTCGAAGAGTTGATCTTGATAATGATTTATGGACAAGAGCAGGATCAGGACCAGGGGCCATGCTCCCAGGGGAACCCCGAGGCCTCTAGAACATCAATTGTGGTCTTTTAGTGGAGTTCTCATAGTGCACCCCTTTTTATTCTTGTGTTGCCAGTGAGACTCAACTTTGAGTCACAGCTATCCTTGGTGGTGGCTGGGCACGATCTGTTTGCTCTGGTCACGTGTCGATGTAGTCACCCACTCACGTGGATCTCTGTGTCTTCGGAGTTCTCTTTCACCCATGTCATTTCGGTCCTTGGTGATCATCTGTTCCTGCTGAGTTGGGACAGTTTGGTGTGCCTCAGATGACAGCTTGCTCACTTTTAAGACCCCGGATGCTATTCACCAATATGGGGTGTAGAAGACTGTCTTAGCAATACACTAGTCATGCCAATTGGTCTTAATATCCGTGGAGAGCATGGTTCCCTGACCCCCGCCCCTGCTACTCTGTTCTTGCAATATTGGGTTAAGATTGAAGGAGTATTCGTGTTATGTTGAAGTCCAGTTAAACTGATCTTTCTAATGTGTGCTATCACTGATTTCACCCAACCAAATTTCTATCAGCTATCTAATTTATAACCAATCCTTGCCCTTCCTCCCTCCACTCCCCTGTAGCTGTCAAAGAGTCTTTTCTGCCATACGTGAGTCTGTTTTTAAGTTCTTATCATGGGGGTCTGTTTTAGTCAGCTAGGGCTGTTCTAACAGAAATACCAGAGAGTCGATGGCTTTAACAAAGGAAAGTTTATTCTTACACACTCCGGTAGGCTACAAGTCCAAATTTAGGATGTCTTCTCCAGGGGAAGGCTTTCCCCTCTTGTTGGCTCTGGAGGAAAGTCCTTGTGTTGCATCAGTGTTTGTCTAGGGAGCATCTTGGCACAGCAACCTCAGGTCTGAAGGATGTGCTCTTCCCCCGGTGCAGCTTTCTTCGTGGTGTGAGGTTCCCAATTTTCTGCTGGCTTCCCTTTCCTTTTATTTCTTGTAGGATTACAGGATTAAGGGTGCGGCAAGCCATACTCCAGGGAAATTCCCTTTACAGTGGAGCAGGGAGGTAATCCTATAAAGGGATTTACAGTCCCACCCTAATCCTTTGACATACAGCACAGGAAAATCACAAAATGGAGGACAATCACAAAATATTGGGACTCAGGGCCCAATCACATGGCTACACCTATTTTTGGGGGGACACAATTCAATCCATGACAGGGTCTCATACAATATTTCTCCTTTTGCTGCTGACTACTTTCACTCAACATGTCTTCCAGTTGGAACCAGGTTACGAGACACTTCCTAGAATCATCATTGTTCTTTATCATTGCATAGTGTTCCATTGAGTATATACACCACAGTTTATCCATTCATCTGCTGTTGGGCATCTGGGTTGATTCCAACTTTTTGCTATTGTGGACTGAGCTGCAATAAACATTTGTGTGCATGTATCTGTTGGTGTGAATGCACTTAATTCTGCAGGATATATTCTGAGCAGTGGAATTACAGGATCAAATGGTGTATCTACTTCCAGCTTTTTAAGGAAGTGGCACACTGATTTCCAAAGAGGTTGTACCATTTTGCAATCCCATCAACAGTGTAGGAGAGTTCCAGTTCTCCACAGCCTCTTCAGCATTTGTTGTTTTGTGTTTTTTGGATCATGGTCAGTCTTGATAGGGTGAGATGATATCATAGTTTTGATTTGAACTTCTTTAATAGCTAACAATAGTGAGCATCTCCACTTGTGTATTTTGGCTGCCTCGATATCTTCTTTAAAGAAGTGTCTGTCCATCTCCTTTGCCCATTGCTTAGTTGGATTATTTATCTTTTTCTTAATGATATTTTGTAGTATCTTATAGATTATGGAGACCAGACGTCGGTCTGACATACAGTTGCCAAATATTTTTTCCCATTCTGTAAGTGGTCTTTTAATTCTTTTGATAGAGTCTTTGGATGAGCAAAAGTGTTTAATTCTTAGTAGTTCCCATTTATCTATTTTCTCTTCATTTGATCACGCTCTGTCAGATTTTGAAGTCTGTCTAGGTTGTGTATTAAAACTTCCATTGGTGATCCTATTTTTTCTTAGATGAGCTTTATTGTTGTAGACTTGATATTTAGGTCTTTTATCCAGCTTGAGTTGGTTTTTGTATAATGTATGAGGTATGGGTCTTGTTTCAACTTTTTGCGGATAGATTTTGCCAGTACCATTTTCACCTGGAGCAGACATCCTGAATTTGGACTTGTAGCCTACCAGACTGTGTAAGAATAAACCTTCCTTTGTTAAAGCCATTGAGTCTGTGGTATTTCTGTTAGAGCAGTCCTAGCTGACTAAAACAGAATTTGGTACCAGGAGTGGGGTGCTGCTCTGGGAAATACCTACAATGTGGAAGTGGTTTTGAAACTATGACTAGATAAAAGACCCATAAGGAACCAAGGAGAACTGTTAACACCAAAGAAGGTGCAGATGGTGAGAATCGAGCAGCAGAGGACTGGCAGCAGCAGCAGAACCAGAGGCAAGCTTAGGAACACTTGCCTTGGCAGGGTAGATGTGGGCCTGAGGCCTGGGCCATGGGGCCACAGGAAGCTGAAGCTGAAGAGACCAATAGTGTGAGAAGCTGAGCTGCCTCAGTCTCAAAAGGTATGGCCATGACTTTAGGGATTTGAAACAGTGGAACCATGGTGTCCTGTGTTTGTAAGGGTGGAGTTGCCACTTGTTTGGGCTTAGGGTGCTCCTAAAGCTGATGGGGCAGAGTTTCTGTCCAAGTGGGCCTTGAAGGCAGAGTTGTAGCACAGGGCTGGGAGTCTCCACTCAGAAACCAGAGAGTGTGGCTGATACCTACAGACTGGAAAGCAGGGCCATTGTGTAAAATGTCTCAGAAGATGTAAGATTATTTCCAAAGCTTTGGGGGCTAATGTAATACGTTCTGCTGACTCATTTTTTGCCTGTTAATGCCTTCTTTCCTTACAGTTTCTCCCATTTGTAAGCCAAGTGCCGTTGAGTCAGATCCAAGGAATGTCTAATTTGTGCCTGTTCTGCCACTGTACCTTTAGAAGTAGATAGCTGGTATTCTAGGTTTCATAGATGTAAAGGAATTTTTTAATTTTAGACTTGGAACTGATTTAAGACTTCTATCATATGGAAGTGACATGATTTTGGAATGTGTTACATGTTTCAATGATGTGATTTTTGGGGTGCAAAAGGGTGGGAAGTCATGGATTGAATTGTGTCCCCAGAAAACAGGTGTAGCCATGTGGCTGGGCTGTGATTCCCAGTATCTTGTGACTGTCCTCTATTTTGTGGTTTCCCTATGCTGTATGTTAAAGGATTAGGGTGGCACTCTAAATCTCTTTATAAGATCACCTCCCTGCTCCACTGTAAAGGGAGTTTCCCTGGAGTATGGCTTGCCCCACCCTCCATCCTTTCACCCTGCAAGAGATAAAAGGAAAGGGAAGCAGGTAGAGAACTGGGAACCTCACACCATCAAGCAAGCAGCACTGGGAGAAGAGCATGTTCTTCAGACTGGAGTTTCCTGCGCCAAGATGCTCCCTGGACAAAGACTGATGCAATACCAGACGTTCTTCCAGAGCTGAGAAGGGGAGCAGACATCTTGAATTTGGACTTGTGGCCTACCGGACTGTGTGAGAATACACCCTCTTTTGTTAAAGCTATCCACTCTGTGTTATTTCTGTTAGAGCAGTCCTAGCTGACTAAAACACATTTGTTAAAGAGGTTGTTTTACCCTGTTTAAAGTCTTAGTGCTTATGTCAAATATCAACTGTTTGTAAGAGGATGGTGGCGTCTCTTGGGTCTCAACTCTGTTCCATTGGCCTATATGTCTCTTTTTGTACCATTACCAGGCTGTTTTAACAACTGTGGGAGTGTAATAGGTTCTACAGTCAGGTTGTAAGAGGCCTCCCACTGTGTTCTTCTTCAGGAGTGCTTTGCTTATCCAGTGCTTCTTCCCTTTCCAAACAAAATTGGTGATTTATTTCTCCATCTCATTAAAAAATGTCACTGGGATTTATATTGGGATTCCATTATATAAGTAGATTGCTTTTGGCAAAATAGATATTTTCACAATGTTAAGTCTTCCTATCCGTGAGCAGGGTAGGTTTCTCTTACATAAGTCTCTCTTAGTTTCTTGTAGTAAGGTCTTGGAGTTCTCCTTGTAAAGGTCTGTTATTTCTCTAGTTAGACTTATTCTTGGGTGTTATATTGGGGGCTATAGTAAATGGTATTGACTTGGTGATTTTTTCCTTAATAATCTCATTGTTGGTATAAAGGAATCCTACTAATTTACTTATGTTTATCTTGTATTCTGATTCTTTGCTGAACTCTTCTATCAGTTTGAGTAGTTTACTTATGGATATTCTTTAGGGTTCTCTGTGTATACAATAATATCATCTGCAAATAAACCGACTTTTACTTCTTCTTTGCCGATGTAGATGCTGTTTGTTTCTTGGTCTTGTCTAATTGCTGTGGCTAGAACTTCTAGTACAGTGTTGAGGTGAGAGTGGGCATCCTTGTCTAGTTCCTGTTTTCAAGGGAACCTGTTTCAGTCTCTTTCCATTCAGGATGACATAGTTGGCTTTGTATAAATGATCCTTATTGCGTTGAGGAATTTGCCGTCTGTTCCTATTTTGCTGAGAGTTTTCAGTATGAACGGGTATTGGATTTTATCAAATGCCTTTTCGGCATCAGTTGACAAAATCATGTGATTCTTGTTCTTTGTGTTATTTATGTGGTTGACCACATTAGTTGTTTTTCTGATGTTGAACCAGCTCTGCATCCCTGGTGTGAATCCAACTTGGTCGTGGTGAATAATTTTTTTGATATGCTGTTGAATTCTATTGACAAGAATTTTGTTGAAGATTTTTGTGTCTAGGTTCACGAGTGATATTCATCTGCAGTTCTCTTTTTTGTGGGATTTTTCCTTAGCTTTGATATTAGGGTTATGCCGGCTTCATAGAATGAATTTGAGAGTATTCCACCCTTTCTATGCTGTGAAATATTCTCAGTAGCATTGGAGTTAACTCTTCTCTAAAAGCTTGGTAGAATTCTGTGGTGAAGCCATCTGGGCCAGGACTTTTTTTGGTGGGCAGTGTTTCGATGACTTTTTCAATTTCTTCCTTTGTGCTGGGTGTATTAAGTTGTTCTGCTTCACCTTGTGATAATTTTGGCAGTGATATGAATCAAGGAATTTGTCCATTTTCTCTATGTTTTCAAATCTGTTAGAGTACAGTCTTTCATAGTGGTCTGTTAAGATATTTTTAATTTCTGCTGGATCTGTTGTGGTATCTCCCATCTCATTTCTTCTTTGGGTTATTTGTTTCCGTTCTTGTTTTTCTTTAGTAAGTTTAGCCAATAGTTTTTCAATTTTATTGATCTTAAAAAAAATAACTTTTGGTGTTTTCAGTTTTTTCAATTGTTCTTCTATTCTCTAACTTATTTAGTTCTGTTCTAATCTTTATGATCTGTTTTCTTCTGGTGACTGAGGGGTTCCTCTGTTGCTCTTTTTCTACTTGTTTAAGCTGTAGGATTAGTTTTTTGGTTTGGATTCTTTCTTTCTTCCAGATGTGTGCATTTATAGAGATAAACTGACCCACAAGCACTGCTTTGGCTGTATCCCATAGGTTCTGGTAGGAAGTGTTTTTGTCTCACTGGAATCTTTATTTCATCCTTGATTTCTTGTATAACCCATGGCTTTTTGAGCAAACTGTTGTTCAGTTTCCATGAGTTCCAACTTCTATCTGTGTTTTTTCTGCTATCGATACTGACTTTTATGGCTTTACAGTCTGAGAAGATGCTTTGCAATAATTCAATGGCATGGAATTTGTTGAGATTTGCTTTGTGTCCTAACACATGGTCTATTCTAGAAAATTTTCCCTGTGCACTGGAGAGGAAGGTGTAGTTATCTGCTGATGGATAGAAAGTTCTGTATATGTTGATGAGGTCTAGCTGGCTAATTGTGGCAATAAGATCTTCTGTGTGTTTACTGAGCTTTTTTCTAGAAGATCTGTCCAGCACTGACAGAGGAGTGTTGAAATCTCCCACTATTATTTTGGAGTGATGTATCTCATTTTTTAATGTAGTCAGCATTTTTTGATGTATTAGATGCTCTAGTATTGGGTGCATAAATATTTAATATTGTTAAGTCCTGCTTGTGTATTGAACCTTTCAGCAATAAAGAATGCCCATCCTTGTCCACCATGGTAGACTTTATGTTAAAATCTATCTTATCTGTTATTAGTTTTTCCACACCTGCTCTTTTTGATACATTGTTATCATGGTACATATTCTTTCATCCTTTAATTTTAAGTTTGTTCATACCTTTAGGTCTAAGGTAAGTTTCTTGTAAGCAACATATCGACGGGTCGTGTCTTTTGACAATGTTGCTCATTGTCTCTTTACTGGAGTGTTCAGTCTATTTATATTCAATGTAATTAATGACAGGTATTTGTTTAGTGCTGTCATTGTGATGTGTTTATTTTTGTTTTGCTCTTACTATTCTGTTTTGGGACATTCTTCTTTATGGGTTGATTTTTCACCCTTTTCAGGATTGGTATTGTGTTTGTTGAGGCTCCTGTATTACGTTTCTTAATTTGTTACGTTGCATCTTCATTGTGCTTTGTAGCAACAACTGTGATACCCCTTAGTGATCTATGCTTAAACCCAATTTTAACTTCTACCTGTGTTATTAACCTCCTCCCCGCCCAGAAGGACTATAGCTACTGTAGTACATCCCTCTTTTTAATATGATGACATCATAGTTTTCATGATAGGATCACTGGATCACTTCTCTTAATTTTACAGCTTTGATTGAGTTTGGAGCCTTCCCTAACTGAGTAGATTTCTGGATGATGCACCCTGTATTTCTTCTTAAAATATACAAAATTTGTGGATTTATTTTTCCAAGTCAAGAGATTCTTTCAGTATTTCTTATAGCTTTCGTTTGGTTTTTACAAAGTCTCTGAGTTTCTGTTTAGCTGCAAATGTCTTATTTTCATTTTTGTATTTGAAAGCTAGTTTTGCAGGATATGTAATTCTTGGTTGGAAGTTTTTCTCCTTCAAGGTTTTGAAGGTGTCATCCCATTTCCTCTGTGCCAGCATCGTTTGTGGTGAGAAGTCAGATGAAACCCTGCCGGGTTTCCCTCTGAGTGTTAGCCTTGCTTTGATTCTTGCTGCCTTTAAGAGTTTCTGCTTATGTTTCATTTTGTTAAGCTTGATTATAATATGTCTTGAAGTCTTTCTTTTGGGATCTACATTGAGTGGTGTTTGATGCATCTTCGATATCTGTATTTTCTTCTTTCATAATTTCAGGGAAGTTTTTTGTCAGCAGCTCAACAGCAATACTCTCTGTGTTTTCAGGTGTCCCTCCCTGTTAAGGAACTCCAGTTAATTGTAGATTGTTCCTCTTAATAGATTCCTACATGTTTCTTAATGCTTCTTCTCCTTCTTCTTCTTTTTTTTTTTTTTTTTGTTTCTGTTCTCTGATTTCTCCTCATAGATGCTGGAGTCAGTAGCTCTGTCTTCCAAGTCAGAAAGTCTATTTCCTACTTGCTCAATTCTGTTTTCTTGGCTTTGAATTGAATTTTCTATTTCTTTGATTTTGTTATTGCTCTGTTGGATTTCATAAAACTGGTGTTCCATGAGATCAAACAGCTTGCTTAATTTTTCATTTTCCTTTGCTGCATTTTGTATAATGTCTAGGAGGGCTCTATAATTGTTTTGTACTTGGTGTCTGATAGTTTCAGAAAGACGTCTTTGTCTCAGAAATTCTTTGGTTTTTTTCTTTTGGAGGCTTTCTGGAGCCATAGGTGAATTTTTCTTCATGTTTCTGACCAAAGTTTGTTTCTTTTTGGGCATTTAGAAGTTGTTTAGTTTCTCCAGTGTTACTTTAACAGGATCTGAAGTACAGTCTGAGATGGAAGGTGATCACCAGTCACCTCTATGTACTCTGCAGACTGCGAGCCCAGTGACATCTCTGGGGTAGCAGGCTCCACTTCCTGACTGGAAAAGACATGGCCCTGCTGATGGAGTCACTGGGGGGCCATCAGTTGACCCTATGATAGGGTCAGTAAAGGCTGGAGGAGATGCCTTCAGGATGCATCTCAGTTATTTTTCTAGGTAGTCTTATATTGAAAGATAAAAGCTATCTGACATCTTCCAAAATGAGTCAGGCTGTCAGATGTGCAAAGCCCACTTCCCTGCTGGCAAAGTAAGCACCTCTGTATCCAACCCCAGATGCTGTAAACTAGTTCAAAGTACGGAGGGGCTACTGCCTTGTTGTCATCTGCTTCTGGGCCCTACCTGTAAGACCACATTGTGCTAAACACAACTTTTCTGGCACTACCTCCTAGCCTGGGAATTCACCCCTGCTGAGACTTCCGCTTGGTTAACTTAACCTCCGAGTCGAATAAGATGACGTCCCTCACAAGCTCTCCCATGTGCTGTGGAATAGCCAATTCAATGGTGGAGGGGCCGAGTTGCCCAGAGTCTGGGGTCGGGCTCTCAAAATGTGGCTATTCCACCTGCTGAGCCCACCAGCAGTGTGGCTGAGCTTTGCTGCCAGTTAAGACAGAGGGGGGAAAAAATGTTAAAATTGCAAGTTGCTTTTAGTCCATGACAGCCAGCATTCAACAAGGGCTGGGGTCAGTGAAAGAGAAGAAGTTTCCTGTTCAGTGGTGTGTAATCCAAATTAGTAGCCTTATGCTGTTTCCAATGGCTCACTGGCTGTCCAGAAGGCTCTGTTTAATTATCAGTCCAGGCCTTAGTTTTCAGAGGGAATTACAGAGACATGTGTCTAGTCTGCCATCTTGACTCCACCCCTAAGTGATACCTCTTGGTGTTTTTAATTTCCAGTTATGAAGTTACTTTTTTTGCATTTCACAAACTGTTGTTTTATTCTTGTAAAATATCTATAACAAAGTTTTCCACTCCAATCATTTTTTAAAATTACCATTTAGTGGAAGTATGCAATCCAAATCAATTCCGAATGCCCACCTATCTGCAGCTCCATCTGCTCTCCTCATCCTGTGACAGCACATTCCTCCTTTTCACTCTATACTTATAGTATCCTCTTAATGAGCACCTATCCCCTCCTCTCCACCCTCTTCTCTTCTCCCACCTAGAAGGAAACCTTTAGGACAGCCCCATATAAATGTATAAAGCTATAAATTACACATAGCATATGCTCACACTGAGTCCCCAAGTCAAGTCCATTCTTATCTGAAGAATTGACTTCATACTGGTTTCAGGTCAGGGCCAGCAGCAAATCTAGAAATCATCATCCCAGGGGACCCTCCAGGCTGTTAGACCATTGATTCTGGTCTTTTAGAAAAGTTCTTAAGATGTACACCTCTTTTCTTATGTTGCTTCAGGGACTCTTTATTGTCTCCCCCAACACAGCTGCCTTTGGTGGTGGCTGGGCACCATCTGATTCTTTTTGTGGGAAAATATGTTAAGTCTCTTGACATGACTGTAGCCAGCTTGGCTGCTATACTGTTACTTCAACTTTATATAACCTTTTGTACTAAGAGCATGATAATCAATTACCTTGGCTTTACCATTGTGTCCAGTAACAGGAGTTACATGGGAATACATCCAGTTAATGAAATAGGGTATGTGGGAATGCGGAAAACTGTGACAACACGATGGGTAGCAGAAAACCATTCCCACCCTAGCAACTAGCCAGGTAACTGGATGTCCCCAACTCCTTGGTTTCTAGGATACTAATTGTTATTGGTAGATGGCATAAATACTTCAATAAAACTTGATTCTGGCCTCTTGGCTGGGATGACTGTTAGCCCCCTGATCCCAAACTTTTGTCTGTCTGTCTTTTCCTTAACCTCGGCATGGCTTCTCCTCTGCCCGTGTTCAAAGGAGAACTCTCTGGCTCCAACTTCTTTTGGTCACTTTAACCATCTTAAGTGTTCAATTCAGTGGCATTAATTATATTCCCCATGTTGCAAAATCATCACCACTATCTATTTCCAAATATGTTTCATCAACTTAATTAGGAACTCATTAGACTAACTCCCATTTCTCCTCCTTCCCCAGCCTCTGGTAGCCACAAATAAGATTTGTCTCTATGCATTTGCCTATTATAGACATTTTTTATAAGTCAGATTATGCAATGTTTGTCTTTTTGTGTCTAGCTTACTCCACATCATAGCATGATCAGAACATAATTTCTCTCTATAGCTGAATAACATTCCCCCCACGGATGTACTGTGTTTTGTTTATCCATTCATCTGTTGATGAACACGAGTTTTTTCCACTTTCTGGCTATTGTGAATAATGTTGTTATTAACACTGGGGTAGGAGTATCTGTTTTCACCTCTTCTTTCAGTTCTTTATGGTACATATAAGTACCTAGGAATGCAATTCTTGGGTTATACCATAATTCTATGTCTAACTTTTTGAGAAACTGCCTGTCATGGGTTGCATTGTGTCCCCCCAAAAATATCTGCAGCCGTGTGGCTGGGACATGATTCCCAGTATCTTGTGACTGTCCTCCATTTTGTGGTTTCGCTAAACTGTATGTTAAAGGATTCGGGTGGGGCTGTAAATTCCTGCATAGGATTACTTCCTTGCTCTGCTGTAGGGGGAGTTTCCCTGGAGTATGGCTTGCCCCACCCTTAAGATTTTCAGCCTGCAAAAGATAAAAGGAAAGAGAAACAAGGAGAATCGGGAACCTCGCACCATCAAGAAATCTGCACCGGGAGAAGAGTGCGTCCTTCAGACCTGAGGTTCCTGCACCAAGATGCTCCCTGGACAGAGATTGATGCAATACCAGACTTTCCTCCAGAGCCAACAAGGGGAAAGCCTTTCCCTGGAGCGGACACCCTGAATATGGACTTGCAATCTACCGGACCGTGTAAGAATAAACCTTCCTTTGTTAAAGCCATCCACTGTGGTATTTCTGTTAGAGCAGCCCTAGCTGACTAAAACACTGTCCAACTTTTCCTCAGTTGTCATACCATTTACCATTCCCACTAGTAATGGATGGGGTTCCCTGTCAACTCTTGTCATTTTGAAATTTTTTCTGATGACATTCATCCTAGTGAATGTAAAGTGGTATCTCGTGTTTTTGATTTGTGTTTCTTTAACAGCTAGTGACAATGAAAGTCTTTCAGTGTGCCCACTGGCCATTTGTTTACCTTCTTTGGTAGGATGTCTACTCAAGTCTTTTCCCTATATTTTATTTGTGTTGTCTGTCTTTTTGGTATTAAGTAGTACAAGATTTTTTTTTTTAACGTTGCTTTAAGTGAAATGTTACAAGGCAAATTAGTTTCTCATTCAACAACTCATACAGAGATTGTTTTGCGACACTGGTTGCTATCCCACCTTGTGTCAACACTCTGCTCTACCACACCTCAATTTCCTATTTCTGTCCACTCATTTTTCCTGCCCTTTCCTGTTTTGGGGCAGGTGTTGCCTTTTTTGTCTCATACACAGGATTGAAGTAAGAAGCTCATTTCCCATGTGTGTCATTGTTTGTTTTCTGTTCCTTGGTTGAAGGGTGAACCTTAAGAGTGGCTTCAGTTCTGAATTAAAATGGAGGCCATAGTCCTGGGTTCCAGGCTGTGTCAGACCAGTAGCTTTGTATTTTTTGTGTGTATGTATGCTTCAATTTTAATTTTGATCTATATTTTTCTGTCACTCTGCCCTGGATTCTTTATTTTATTCCTGACAGAGTGGCTGATGGTGGTAGCCAGGTACCATATGGCTTTTCAGGGCTCAGACTGGTAGGCACTGTGGCAATGGGCTATTGTTTCCCTGGTACCTTTGGTTTTCTTCATTTTCTTTTGTGCCACACAGGATAGGACAAACAGATGTATATCAGAGGGCCACTCACAAGTTTTTAAGACCCCACATGGTACTCGTCAAAGTCGGATGCATTACATTTCCTTTAACAATTGATGTAGATAACCACCATGACCATGGTCTGCAGCCATTAGCCCCAGTAACTGAGACCCTCAGGGTGTTTGCGATGTGTCTGTGAAGCTTCTATGACTTTGCCTTGGTCAAGTTGTCCCAACTTTCCCCATATTGTGTACTGTTTCCCTTCACCAAAGTTAACACTTAACTACTATCTAGTTAGTTATTCCCCTTCTCAACCTTCCCTTCCGTAGTAACCATCAAAGATCGTTTTTGTGTGTAAACTTTCTCTTGACTTTTTATTGGTGATCTCATACAGTATTTTTTCTTCTTGTGATTAATTTATTTCACCATTCATATTAATCTATGTTGTGACACGCCTCACAGATTCATGATTGTTCTTTATCATTTTGTAGCATTCCATTGTGTTTATGTACCATAGTTAGCTTATCTGTTCATCTGTTGATGGGCACTTAAGTTGTTTGCCTCTTTTTGCTGTTGTGAGTAATGCTGAGATATACATGGATGTGCATATATCTATGCACATGATGGCTCTTATTTCTCTAGAATATATTCCTAGGAGTGAGACTGTTGTATGGTATTTGTATTTCTAGCCTTTTAAAGGAAGTGCCACATTGTCCAAAATGGTTGTACCATTTTGCATTCCCACTAGCAGTACATAAGAGTTCCTATGCCATCCTCACAGTAATTGCTGTGTTCTATTTAGTTGTTGCAGCCACTCTGTCAATTCATCTCTTCAAGAATCTTCTTCTTTTTCACTGACCTCCTACTTTACCAAGCATAATGCCTTTCTGTAGTGTCTGATCCCTCCTGGTAACATGCCCAGCTTATGTGAAATGAAGTTTGGTCATTCTTCTTATGAGCATTCTAGCTGTGCTCTTCCAAGATAGATTTATTTCTTCTTCTGACAGCTCATGGAATGTTCAATACTGTTCTCCAAAACTATAATTCAAAGGCATCAATTCTTCTTCAGTCTTCCTTACTTATTGCCAAGCTTTCACATACATGTGAGACAATTGAAACATCATGGCTTGTAATAGATTCACCTTAGTCCTTAGAAAGACATCTTTGCTTTTTAACCCCTTTAAAGACATCTTTTATGGCAGATTTGCCCAATGCAATACATTATTCCTTTCTTTTTTTTTATATTATGACTGAGTGAAAATGTACATTCCCATGTAAATTTACATGCCCACCTATACGCAGCTTCCACTGCTCTCCCTGTCTAGTGACAGCACACTATTCCTCTCTGCTCCATACATGTCTCATCCTCCCAACAGTCTCCTTTCCCATGCTCTCCGTCCACTCCCCTTCCTCCAGCCAGAGGTCAGCAGGAGGATATCCTATAGATGCAAAGAACCATAAAGTGCATCCAATATATGATCACTCTGCATCACCAAGTCCAATCCATTCCTATCCAAAGAGTTGAACTTCATTATGATTTATGGGTAAGGGTGGCACCAGGGCCAGGGGCCGTGCTCGCAGGGGTTGCAATCTTTTAGTGGAGATCTCAGGGTGTACCCCTTTTTATTCTTGTGTTGCCGGTGAGACTCAACTTAGTGAGCTCCATCGCGGCTATCACTGGTGGTGGCCAGGCACCATCGGGTTCTTCCAGTCCCAAGTCAATGTAGGCACCCATTCATGTAGGTCTCTCTATCTTCTGGGTTGTCTTTCCCCGTGTCATTTTGGTCTTCAGTGAGCATCCATTCCTGCTGAGTTGGGACCACTTGCTGTGCCCTCGGATGGCAGCTTCATTCCTTTCTTGACTGTTACTTCAATGGGTGTTAATTGTGGATCCAAGTAAAATGAAATCCTTTACAACTTCAAAATTTCATTTATTTCTGCTCTAATCTTTATCATTTCCTCTCTTCTGGTGCCTATGATCTTCTTTTGCTGTCCTCATTTGTTTGAGTTATGTAGCTATTGTTTTGATTTTGTCCCTTTCTTCTTTTTTGCAGTGTATGTCTATAGCTACAAACTGACCTCTGAGCATTGCCTTTGATGTATCCCAATGGTTTGGGTATGCTGAGTTTTCATTCTTGTTTGATTCTAGGAATTTTCTGATTCCATCTTTAATTTCTTCTATTATCCAGTGTTATTCAGTTTCCATGCAGTTTTTTTCTCTTGATTTTCCTGTTATTAATTTCTATTTTTATGGCATTGTGATCAGAGAAGACACCTTGTAATATCTCACTGTTTTGGATTTTGTTGAGGGTTGCTTTGTGGTCTAAGACATGGTCTATTCTGGAGAATGTTCTATGTGTGTTGGAAAAGAATGTGTCCTTTGCAGTTGCTGGGTAGAGTGTCCTATGCATGTCTATGACATCAAGGTCATTGACTGTGGCCTTTGGATCTTCATATCTGTGTTAAGTTTGTCTCTAGATGTTTTGTTTTTATTGAGACTACTGTATTAAAGTTTGCTTTCATTTTTGCTGAACTATTGATTTCTCTTGTCAGTACTGTTAAAGTTCGTTTTATGTATTTTGGAGCCCAGTCATTGTGTGCATAGATATTTATTACAGTTTGGTCTTCATGATAGATTGTCCTTTTAATCATTATATAATGCCCTTCCTTGTCGTTTATGGTGAATTTTTTAAAAGTCTTTAGCTGAGATTAATATTGCCACTCCTGCTTTTTTTAGTTGCTATTTGATGTTTTTATTAGTAATGTGTATCTGATTTTTCATCAATTCTGTCACTGTCTATCTTGTTATGAGTACATTTAAGCCATTTTTCACTGCGAATATTGATGTGTGAATTTATTGCTGTCAGTTTGTAGTGCTTTTTTTGTGATGCTGATATTTTCTTTGTGAACTTTTTTCCCTTCCTTTCATCTTTGTAGATTTTGTGTTTAATGAAACCTTTTACTTTTCTTCTGTGTTTTGATGAATATGTTTGCTAAACCTTTGTGCTTACTTTGAAATTTACCACTATCTTCCTAAGTTTAAACCAGTCTTTCACTTCTTGATGTTGCCCTGACTTCCTTTTTGATATTTTAAAGTTCTCTACCTACACTGTTTATTTCAACAACTTTAGTGTTCTGAAGATAAGAATTTAGTTTTGTTTTATCCTTGAGAGTTCATTATCTAGGTTGGTGTCTGGATGATGCTGTCTTGCATCCTAGGTTTAGGTTATTCTCTGATCTTGGTTCTGTAACCGAAGAACTCCTTTTAATAGTTCTTGTAAGTTTTGGTTTGGTTTTTGCGTATTCCGTTAATGTGTGTTTATCTAGAAATGTCCTAATTTCACCATCATATTTGAGCAAGCGTTTTATAGGATGAAGTATTCTTGGCCAGCAATTTCTTTCAAGGTTTTATGTATGTCATCTTTACCTTCTTGACATCATAGCTCTGCTGAGTAATTAGAATTTATTTGTATTGTTTTCCCTTTGTATGTGAATCCCCCCACCCCTGCCCCAAGCTACTCTCAGGATTTTTTCTTTGTCTGCTTTTAGGGAGTGTATTTATAATATGTCTTGGTGATTTCCTCTACCTGTGTGGGATTCATTCAGCTTGGATGATCAGCTTTTCACCTGTCCTGTTATTGGGGGAGTTTTCTGTCTGCAAATCTTCATTAATCTTTTCTGTATTTTCTGTTTTCTGTCACTGGTTGGAACTCCGATCACAAGTAACATTTTTCCCCTGATTGTGTCTCATATCATTCTCAGGGCTTCTTCATTTTCCTCTGTTCTTTTTTCTGATTTTTCCTCATAGTGGTGTCCTACTATTGTCTTCAATTTTGTTGATATTATCTCCCACTGTTTCAAATTTGCTCCAAAACCTTCTATTGCACTGTCAGTTTCAGAAAGTTTGATGTTTATCCTTTGGATTTCTAAGAGCTGTTTTTGCATGATTCCTAGTTGTTTATTTATTTTAACATTTTGTTCCTGTATTGTTTTCCTTCATACATCATTTTGCCTGTCTTTTCCATGATTTTGTCTATTTTTTCCTGATTTTTGTCTATGTTTTTGTTCATCTTTTGAATAACCCTGAATATTAGAATTTTGAATTCCCTATCAGCTATTTTCAGTGCCTTCTCTTCTTCTAGAAGGCACTCTAATATTGTGTCTCTTTAAAAAAAATATATTTTAGTATTGTCTGCTCTTTTGGGGCCATTCAAGGATTAGTTTCTTTGTTTATTGATTCTAGATCTGTTTGTTTTGACATGCTTTGTTTGGTTTATTTAGTGATGTCTGGGCAGGTGGGCTGGTCCTTCTTCATTGATTTGCTCATCTACAGGCTTGGTACTTCTCATTACTTTATCCAGGTGGGCAGAGCTGATCACTTAGCTATGGAGCAGCAAGGCAGGTCCTGTAGGCAGCAGGAGTGGGGACTAGTTTTTTGTGGCACACACTTGGGTCAACAGGTGGGACCAGGGTGGGATCTGGTAGTCCACAACTTTGCTGTCTGGGGGGTTTGCACTTGATGCACTGTGCAGCTAAGTGGGAAGGAAGGTGTGGGGTGTGATGTATGGAACCAAATAGGTGAGGGAAAGAAGAAAAAGAAGAGAGACAAACAGAATAAAAAAATAAATGAAGGAAAAAAGAAAACATGAGTACAACGGTGGCTGAGCCGTGTGGCACAACCTGTCAAAAAGGTATAGGGATGACACATGGGCCTTGGTGTGAGAAAGGAAAGGAAGGAAGGAGAGAGAGATAATAAATAAAAGAAATAATTAAGAAATAGAAATAAAGAATAGCACTGAGGGAACAGGCTGGTGGGTGGCATGGACCTGGGGAAGTCATATACTGGTGGATTTCTGATTAAGTGGTGTGGCACAGCCTTTCAAGAAGGGGTGGAGATGGCACATGTAGCTAGTGAGGAAGGAGAAAGGAGAAGAAGGAAGGGAGAAGGAGATAATTTTTTTTTTTTTTAAAAAAGATGCTGAATGAGCCTTCTAGTGGGGTGATGCACACCCAGGAAGGCCTTGTGCTGGTGCCGCTCTAGCTGAGCAATGTGGACAACTCGTCAGGAAGTGGTGGAGACAGCACACACAGCCAGGTGGGCTGGAGAAAGAAAAGGAAAGGAGCCATAAAGAACAAACAAAAAAAATTGCTGGTGGAGGCTGCTGGTGGGGTGGTGGGTCTGAGGTAGGTGCTCAGGCTGCTGAGCGTTGTGGCATAGCTCATCAGACATGTGATTGTATGGGTGAGAAGAGAGTGGAAGGAAAGGAGACAGAGATAAGAAAATAAAAAAGCAGAAAACTACAAGCACTGAAGGAGACACCAGTGGGGTCATGCAAATTGTGGAAGCCTTGTGCCAGTGGCTCCCCAGCTGGGTGCTGTGGCACAGCCTGTCAAGAAAGAGTCGAGGCAGCACAAGCAGCCATGTGGGCAGGAGAAAGGAAAGGAAGGGAGAGAGAGAGAAACAAGAAACCAATAAAAAGAAAACAAATGAAGAAAAAAATATGGCACTGACAGAGTTCACTAGCAAGGTAGCAAGGACCAGGGAAGCAATATGCCAGCAGGTCCCCCCTGGCAGTGTGTTAAGAAGGAGAGGGAATGGCATATGCCAGATGAGAGGGAGAAAGGAAAGGATGGGAGACAGAAGAAACAAAATGAAGTGAAAACAGGCAAAATGAAACAGCAATCACAACAACAAAAACCAACCAGTTGGTGGGGTGGGGTCAATCCGAGCAGCAAGGAACCAGCATTTCTCCTTGCCACTGCCTCCCAAGCAATTGTGGCTCTGGAAAGCAACTGTGACCACAAAGAGGGAAGAAGGTTGAGGGGTGGGAAAGCAAGTATGCCGGGTTACTGGGTGCTTTGTCTCCATGAAATTGCCTTCCTATACTCCATGTCCTCCGTTCCTAGCGGCTGAGGACCGGGATGACGAGTCTGTGCTGCATAAGCTGGTATGAGACCTCTGTTCCACAGCTCTCCTCATTTTCTGTTCTGCATCAGTTTCTTATCCCATTCAGTTTTTGGTTGAGTTCATTCTTTCCCTTGATACTCATGGTTCCAGGACTGACATTTGTATCTGTTTTACTTAGTCTCTCAGGTCTTTGTTGTGGAGGAACAAACACATTGCTTCTGCCCACAGCAGGTGTTGGCTCTCCCTGCTTCTAACTTTCAGTCTCATCATCAGTCATTCTGTTGCAATTTCTCCAGTAATTCTTGGCTGGAAAGAGTACATCCTCTAAAATACCCCTAAAGAAGAGCTTCTGAGTAAATTATCTCTTGAGCTTGTGCATGTTTTTCTATAGCCTGTGTGTTAAAAGACAATGTGGCTGGATCATAACTTAGGTTCATGCTGGTTTTCTTTGTATTTCTTAAAAATGCTGATGGCTTGGTGGTTAAGTGCTACATCTGCTAACCAGAAGGTCAGCAGTTCAAATCTGACAGGCACTCCTTGGAAATGCTATGGGACAGTTCTATTCTGTCTATAGGTCTGTATGAGTTAGAATTGGCTCAATAGTAGTGGGTTTTGATTTTTCTTGGTTCACGGGTCTTTCCTAGTATTTCTTAAAATATATTGCTCCTTTTTTTTTCCTTGCTTTGTATGTTGGGTTTTAGATAGCAGTATAATATTTTTGCCCTTGTAAGTTATTTGGTCTTTTGTCTGAAAGTCTGAGAGTTGTTTTCTTTGTCTTTAAAATCTAATAGCTTTATTAGGGTATGTCACTGTGAAATAAGAATGATAATTTTTGATTTATGAGAACAGACAGAATTATAAGGTCATCTCATTAAATGTTAGAAACCTATGTGCTATGTCATTATAAATATATGTAATCTTTAATGCCTATAGCTATGCCTTAAACTATAGCTAATCTATACAAGTAGCTTGTCTTGTTTCACATAATTGTATTTAGGTGATCAAACTCATTGAAACACTTGAAACTTATTTTTTCACAAAACAATGGAAAGATTAAAGAACATATTCTGTTTTCAAGATGCTAAATGTGTTACAATCATGTTTTTGTTTTAGCCAAGGTTTGATAGTATTTCGAGCTTTGAAGGTGTTTGAGCACATACTACTCTCTTACAAGATTTATGTATTGTGGTGTAATTGTCAACCAGTCCCAAGCTTTTTTGTTCACAGTTTCTGATAAAATTGTATATATGCATTTTGAAAATTTTACTTAGTCAGAGCACTGATTTACTCAATAAATGATGTGCTGCTCACTTTCCAAACTGACTGTTAAATCTACATAGCAGTTGGTTAATGGGGCTCTGAATTGTTTATTTTTCCACTAGGTATGAGAGTAATCTTTTCAATATGGAGATTCAGGTCTTTTATTTCAAGAATTGTTTTTGGATTATGGTTTCTGTATTATTTGTAAAGGAATTTTCTTCTGCTTTTCCACTTCATGTTTCTGCTTCCTTTTTTTCTTGCGGTTTAACTCTTCCTCTTCCTTTTTCTTTTAACTACTTTTCTTTGTGTTGCTCATCTTTCTCTTCTTTCACAGTTTCTTTTTCTTATTTTCCTTCCAGGACTCTATTTTGCTAATTGTGCTTAAGTGAAAGTATATAGTGCAAATCAATTTTACATCCTGCCTATCCGCAGCTCGATCTGCTCTCCTCACGTGATACGTCTTTTCACTCTGTATTTCTAGTATCCTCTTAACTAGCACCTGTCCCCTCCTCTTCACACTCTTCCATATAGAAGGAAATCAGTAGGACAACCTTCTATAAACGTACAGAACCATGAAGTACACACATAACATGGTCGCACTGTGTCCCGGAGTCCAGTCCATTCTTGTCTGAATAGTTGACCTCAGTACTGGTTTCTGGTCAGGGCAAGCAGCAGGTCTAGGGGCTCTATTCCCAGGGGACCCTCGAAGCTGCTGAACCATCAACTGTGGTTTAAAGACTCTATGCATATTTTAGGTCTTCTTTTTCTCTTCCATTTCAACCACAATCTTCTTTTAATCTTGTCGTTCACTTTGTTGTGTTAATACCCTTAAGTAAATTTTCATTTGAGTTTATTCTCCCCCCAAAAACAAACAGAAATACTACTGAGCTAATCCTAACTCAAAGCAATCCTGTAGGACAGAGTAGAACTTCCCCCACAGTGTTTACAAGGAGCAGCTCACAGGTTTCAACTGCTGAACCTCTTGGTTAGCAACAGAGCTCTTAATCGCTGCACCACCAGGACTCGATTTCTGACATGATTTTGTCTTTTCCTATAGTTTCTTTCCTCGCTTCAAATCACCTTTCATTTTATTTCTCCTTGCTTGGGGTCCATTTCTGTCATTAAAGAAAACAAACAAAAACTCATTAAAGAAGTTTTTCATACCCCTAAATGCTTGTTTGAGAGTATTCACTTCTGTTTGGGGTAGTATGTTACAGTTTCTTGGTGGGGAGCTGTTCATTAGGTGAGATGCTTTGATTGTTTCTGGAGCTTTTGTCCCCCCTTTATGGTAAGTTTATTTAGATGAAGACTGCTTATATCTATGAATTTCAGGGTCAGAGTCTGTTATTGTCCTGTGTGTATCAATTCTCTATTGCTGTACAAAAATCAGCCAAAAACTTAGTAGCTTCCGAGTGTTTATTGGCTAGGTAGTTCTTCAAATGTCTCATCTGGGTTCGTTCTTGCAGTGGACAGATTGGCAAAAGACTGGACTCAACTTGGATGGATAGCTGGGACTCTGTGCAGTGTTTCATCCTCAAGGAAGTGTTCCAAGAAGGTAACAGTGGAAGCTGCAAGGCCACCCGAAGCCTTGACTGAGAAGTCACGCAGTGTCACTTCTTTTGCATTCTGTTGCTCATTCTGCTGAATGTGCCACAAGGTTAGCCCAGATTCACAGGGGAGGAGAAATAGAATGCAAAGTTACACGGTAAAGGGTCCCGTGTATATGGATAGCAGGAATTGTTACATCCACCTTTGTGGACAATGTCCTACAGAAAACCCTCGTTCAAGAGAACCATCTTCTGTCTATATGGCAAACTAGATATATAAGAATTTTTTATTTTTATTTTTTCTTTTCCTTTAATAGTGGATGGCTTTATTAAGGCAGTAAGCAAAGGTGTGGTTGTGTGTCCTTCAAATGTTAGTTCTCTTTTGTATCTGAAGATCCTAAATTTCCACCTCTAGTTTCTTTTTTTCCTTTACCACCAAGACTCCAGGTGGCACCACTCTTCTTCTTTTTAAGCCTCTTCTTGCCTAGAAGTGATATCATTCAGATACTGCCACCGAAGGTCCTGCACCATTTTCAGTCATTTCTTGAAGTCAGTGCCCTGATGTACTGGAAGTCTTCCAGTATTGTCAGTCTTGCGGTGTGATTTCTCTTTCTGATGGTGTTTTTAGGTAAATCTTAACCCCCTTGTCCCATTTGTTTTCTCACCTGTGGTGATATCCTTTATCTCCACAAGTATTCATAGTAGGAACTTAGATACAGCTCTTCTGGAAACTGCTGTTTCTTTTTCTACTTCATATCATTTGAAATTAGTAATGTTCTCTGTCTTCTAATTATTTTGATGGTACGGGGTTTGTGCTTTCTGATTTGTTCTTTTTGTTGAACTATAGTTTGTTGGAGCAGTGTGGGAAGACTCAGATGTAGGTGGGTACCATGACCTCAGTCACCCAGGAGTCTTGTCTTTCCATGTCTTTTAATGATTGTTTTTTCTCCAATTCCTTGCTCTCTATGTTGTAACTCTAGACAATGATTTTCGTATTTATTCATAATTGCTTTTTCAGCTGCTGTGTCTAATTCAAGGAAGCATTCCAAGAAGACATCAGTGGGAGCTGCAAGGCCACCTAAGGCCTAGGAGGAGGCATCACATGGTGTCACTTGCATTGCATTCTGTTGATCAAAACATGCCACAGGACTTTGATTGTTCCAAGAAAAATATTTATGATTGTTTGATTGTTTGTCCAACAAAAATGAAATCCTTAGAAGCAAAAGGGCTTGATTCACCACCGTCTTCATTTTAAGTTTAATTTTCCCTTTGAGGGCTCTAGCTTATTGGCGAGTTTGGAGTTTACCTCTTCTACTTTGTGGGAGACTACATGAGCAGATGTTACCTCTAGAGCAAGACCCATTTTACAAGTTAGCTTATTGTTCACTATTCTCGTTTCAGGTCACTATTCTTCTATGTGTTTTTCTAACATTCCTTCCTCCACCCTTCTGACACACTTTTTTTCCCCTGGTAGCCTTTGATGCTTACTTGTGAACATAGCAGTGCTTTCATAGGTATGATTATGGCAGTTTCCCAAGTGTCTAGATGTTTCCTTGTTTCTTTTGAACTGTACTTTAGATGAACATATACAGAACACACTAGTTTCTCATGAAATACAATGCAAACTGTTTTATGACATTGGTTAGCAATAAATGAGGCTGATAACAAGGACAAAGGTGCCTTATCTGTTTATAGCTTCTACTTAGGGTTGGTTGTGCCTTTAGTTGTTCTGACTCACAGGGACAGAAGTGTTTGAAATTCTCATGTGAATATTCCCATCAGATGCTGAGAGGCTGTTCTCTGGGGTGTAGCCACTCTGCCGTTACATTTTCAAGGTGCCAGCTCTCTAACTGGCCTTCTCTTTGCCGTCTTCTGACTTCTGTTCCAAAGTTCCAAATCAGAGGGGTGGAGCTGGGGTCCTGCTTGTTTCCATTCTCCTTGAATTCCATAATTACTCACTCTTTTGTTATAATTTGCCTTTTAAATACTTAGTATATATGTATAATAAACCTTCCAGTTTCCCTTTAGGATAGGATGATTCTCATATTTGTTTTGACAGAGAGAGGAACTAAGTTGCTGTTTATAGCTCACCAGGTAGTGAGCTGTGAGTTAAGGGAAACCCAGTCTCCAACAATACTGCTCCGACTCTTGCATAACCTGAAAATCATCCATTGGTTCTTGTCTTCGGTATAATCAAAATTTCAAACAAAGAGACATGTACACAAAAGCCAAGCATGCAAAAAAGTTTTAATTGAGGGATAGTACGCTTGACAAGAGATAAGGTCTGAGAGCCCACTCCATGTCTCCTTTCGGGTTTTATACTCTAGCTTTCCCCTCCTTCTGGAAATTTTGGTTCTTTTTGTTCATTGGCCCTTTGGCTGGGCAAATGCTCGCCCTTTGTTTTTGTTTACTCTGACCACCAGGCACTTCCTAATTTTTGTGCTGTGTGAATGTCGGTAGTGTCTTTCCTCTGCCCCTGGTTGTTCATCCTCTGTACTCATAACATTTGTGCTCAACACATTACCAAGATGGAAAAAACTGAGAGCATAGCCTTGGGCCCCGGGCAAGTTGGAATGCTGGGGGTGGTGGTGAGGGTCCTTTTTGTCTAAATTTGTTTTTCTGGAAAGATTTCTAAATGTATCCCTTGGTATGGAGGAAGAAGGGCTAAGAATCTTGAAAAATGCAGGCTAGATTTTGTATCACAGAGATGATCCCAGAAAACGGGGCAAACAGGGTGACTGACAATGCGAAATCAGAATTACGGGGCTGTTTTGAGGCATTTTCATGCATACCATCCTCCAGGCACATACTGAATGTCATCTTCCTTCTGTCTGCTTGAGTAATCCGGAGCCAGAAGAGCACATGTTTGTGTAAAAATAACAGTCCTTTCCAAGGGGATGTAATATGTAATTTACGTTGCCGGCAGGTGCCTCTTTGAGGGTCTCTCCTCAGTTTTGGGGTTACTTTGGAAACAAAAACCTCAGGGCTGCTGGTGCCTGATTGTCTCCACGCAGGCCGGATGCATCGATCACAGAGAACATCAAACTCTTCATATGCCAAGACAGGGTACACTGCCGGTCAGGCTGGTTATGCATCAGGTTCTAGAAACAGATTTGACTTTTTCTTTACTGCTTTTCAGTGGTTATATATACATTAGGTCCTGAAGAAATCTGCGCTCATGTTAATTTGATGGCTTTATACCTACTATCTGCAAAAATGGTGTTATTGAAAGGCTTTAAAACAGACCCTCTGGCTCCAATGGCTGCTTTTTATAAAACTGTCACATTTCATCTGCAGTGTTGAAAACACTTTTAGGTATGTTTTGATTTTTTTTTTTAAATGCTTTTCTCTCAGCATCCCTTGGAAAAAGAGATGCCCGCCTTTTGTAGATGGATGAAGTGAATACATAAAGGCAAGTAGGCTGTCCGATTTATACAGCAAATGATCTGGGTCCAGAGGATTCAGGATCATTTTTTAAATTGGGTACCTTTTCCAGTTACTGTGGAAGGATTTTAAATATCTTAGCCACTAACTATAAACTTGATACATGCCTATTGTTAAAATTTGGAAAACATAAAAGAAAACCCACCACCCATAAATAATCTACTTAATATTTCAGTACCTTTTCCCCTATTCTTTTCTTCTCTATGTTAAAGAACCTACTTGCGTGAAATACATTTTAAAAGAAACAGAGAAGACATTGTTATTTAAGGCTTTGATTTCATGCTACCAATTTCAACAAATATGTCAGACAAAATGCACATTGGAAGATGATGTGTATTCCACAAGTATTTCTTCAATTCACAGTGACAGTACAAAATATGAACTAGTTAAATTGAAGAAATTTAATTTTAGAAATTAGTTGTATAGGTGTTAGGGGGCTGAAATAGCAAAAATAAAAGACAGCAATAAGTCTAGGAAATATCTACATTACCTCTGCATCGACCTCTACGTTAGAGCAGATAAAAGAAGAGATTACGACAAGCCCCGTGTAGGAACTTGAGGAAGGGTCCCACAGAAGTGACACTCAGATCTCCGAGAAGGGAATTTCAGCTGTTGCTGGATCTCTGTACCATGGAGGAGTAGTCTCCAGAGTTAAGAAAAATATACTGATCATGTTCTTGTCTTGAAAAATCTACTTGCAGGCAAAATGAGCAATATGGTATGGGTAATCTCTGTTAGACAAACACAACTTTTGGAATGTAGTCATAAAACATTAAGTCCTGAAAGTCAAAAAGAAGAGCAATTATGTGAATAAAAGGAGGAAACAATAAAGATAATAGCATATACAGAGAATTTTAAAAAGAAATACGGAACTAATGCTTTGAGAAGATTTTGGAAATACATCTCCTTAAGTTGAGGACACATATATGCTAGATACATGTGGATAGATGGGTGGATGGATGGATGGACAGATATCGGCTGTTGGATTGACTCTGACTCATGGTAACCCTTGTGTCTAACAACAAATGCTCAGTTCTGCGTCCGCGCAATCTCTGGTGTGTTTGAATCTGCCCTTCTCACTACTCTACCCATTCTTACCAAGAGTCTCTCCTGCGCCTGTGGGCCCTCCGCGTCACCAGATGTGATGCACTCCTCCTCCACTGATTGCTTCTTCCTGATGATGTGTCTAAAGCAGTAGAGTCAATGTTCTGCTGGGAGCCATCAGGTTTTTATTGTCTAACTTTTTAAAGGAATCCGAGGTGGTGCAGTGGTTAAGAGCTACAGCTGCTAACCCAAAGGTCAGCAGTTCTAACCCACTTGTACAAAACAAGTAAACATTTAGTGGATTTCCTATCTGCTTCACTCCCAAGGACACCATTACTAAGTAACCTATATTGTAAATTCATAGTAGTCAGACTACTCTGATTACTGCTTTGAATCTGCTGTACATTTCTGTAATGCCCGCCGAGCCCACCTTCTCTTTTTCCATTGAGTGCAGCCACTTGGTCCCTACTACCTTTGGAAACCCTGGTGGGTGCTGTAGTGGTTAAGTGATGTGTCTGTGAACCAGAAGGTTAGCAGTTTGAATCCGCCGGGTACTCCTTGGAAACACCATGGAGCAGTTCTTCTCTGTTCTATAGGGTCACTATGAAACAGAATTGACTCAATTGACTGCGTTTGGTTTGAGTTTATTTACCATGGGGTCTGATTTAGAAAAAATTCTTTGCGTCATTATCCCTGTCTTCAAACACAGAGAACATGACATAGCTGGAGGTGGGACTCGCAAGGACTCACAAGGACACATCAGCTGGGCCCTGAAATAAAGACAATAGATGGAAATTATCTTTCAGGGAAGAAAAATATTTTTTATGAAACCTTTCAAGTAAGCCAATCAAACAGAACACAAAAGACTTTCAGCTCTAAGGTTTTTATTAACATTCAGTGAATAGAAATTTGTTGGACCAAGGAAGACTCTCCTGACCGTTGTTACTGAAGCCTGTGCCAACGATTGTTAAGAAAGATGATTTAAAAGATCACAATTTCTAAGCAATCTGTGAAAAGGTGAAGCTTTCAATGACTCCTCTCATTTTGTAATGCTAATATATACCAGTGATTTTGCAAGCTTCTCTGGATTCAGGCAACATCAGCTCTGGAATATGCTTGTCTGCCTCCCACTTTTACTGTTTTGAATATAGGCCTAATGAAACTTTCTTGTGCTTTACAAAATTTTGTGATGTTTTCCCTGCACAACAGGTCCAATCAGCCCTTTTGTAATTAGGTGTCTTAATTCAGCTGGCTCAGTTCCCACTGTCAAATCTGATTTAATCACTTTAACAGTCACACTAATCTTCACGGATACTGGGGCTTTCTTCATAAATTTGTTCCTCACAGCTGTTCCAATACAGTTATTTGTTTACTTGTTTAGTTGTTCACAGACAACTCTGCAATTAAGTTCACAAACTTGCCACTGTGGCACCGTACACAATAACAATTTCAGGAGTTCCAAAATTGTTTTGAAGGGTGGACAATGTGCTAGCGTAGGTTTATAGCTCCCCAAGGTGAATACTTCGAAGATGACTGTAGTGATATTGAGCAATCAGGTATGCAACACTTGCAACAATTGAGTTCGTGGACTCAATTGTCAGATCTCGCATTCCTATGTGTTTTATTCCTATGTATCTTCTTGGGGCTATAGTAAATGATATTGACCCAGCGATTTCCTCTTTGACATTCTCTTTGTTGGTACAGAGACATTCAACTGATTTTTGTATATTTATATTGTACACTGATACTTTGTTGAACTATTCTATTATTAGTTGCAACAGTTTTTTAGTGCATTATTTAAAACTTTCTGTGTATAAGATCATATCATCTGCAAGTAGAGATACTTTTCCTTCTTCCTTACTAATTTGGATGCCCTTTATTTCTTTTGCTACCCTAAATTCTCTGGCTAGTACCTCCAGCACAATGTCGAATGGAAGTGGTAACAAAGGGCATCTTCATCTGGTTCCCACTCACAGAGGGAATGCTTTCAGACTCTTCTCGTTGAGGATGATGTTGGATGTTGGTTTTGTATAAATGCCTGCTATTGTGTTGAGCAATTTCCCTTCTATTCCTATTTTGCTGAAAATTTTTATCATGAATGGGTGTTGAACTTAAAAATCTTTCCTGTACCAATTGGTAAGATCGTGTGGTTCTTGTCTTTTGTTTGTGTGATGGATTACGTTGTTTGTTTTTCTAATGTTGAACTATTCCTCTGTACCTGCTATGAATCCCTGTTGGTCATGGTGAATTATTTTTTTGATATTTTTTTAATTCTATTGGTTAGAATTTTGTTCAGGATTTTTGCATCCAAGTTCATGAGAGAAATTGGTCTGTAATTTTCTTTTTTTTGTAGTGTTTTTACCTGATTTTGATATCAGAGTTTTGCTGGCTTTATAGAGTGAGCTTAGGAGTAGTCCATCTTATTCTATGCTCCAGAGTACCGTTTCTAACAGTAATGTTAATTCTTCTCCGAAAGTTTGATAGAGTTCTCCTGTGAAGCCATGAGGCCCAGGGCTTTTTTTTTTTTTTTTTAATTGAGAGCTTTTAAATTACCTTTCTGACTTTTTTTTTCTTTTGTTGTAGGTTTGCTTAGGTGTTCTACTTCTGTTCCTGTTAGAGTAGTTAGGTAGTATGTTTCTAGAAATGTGTCCACTTCCTCTAGGTTTTCAAATTTGTTAGAATACATTGTTTCACAATACGTTGTTATGATTCTTTTAATTTCAGTTGGTTCTGTTGTGATATTGCCCATCTCATTTCTTATTCAGTTTATTTGCTTCTTCTCTTGTTTTTTCTTTTGTCAGGTAGGCCAGTGGTTTACTGATTTTGTTGATCTTTTCAAAGAACCAGTTTTTAGTCTTATTAACTCTTCCAATTGTTTTTCTGTTCTTTATTTCTTTAAATTCTGCTCTAATTTTTGTTACTCACTTTCTTCTGGTGCCTGAGGGAATCTTTTGCTCTTTGTATTTGTTTGAGTTGTAGGGTAATGCTTTGATTTGAGACTTCTTTTTGAATGTTCATACATACTGTCATAAATTGACCTCTAAGTACTGCTTTTGCTGAGTCCCAAAGCTTCTGGAAGAATGTATTTTCATACTCATTTGATTCTGTGATTTTTCCTTATTCTGTTCTTAATTTCTTCTATATTTCAGTAGTTTTTTGAGAAAGATATTGTTTAGTTTCCATGAATTTTATTCTCTTATTTCTGTTTTCTGTTATTGATTTCTACTGTTACGGCTTCACGGTCAGAGAAGATGCTTTGTAATATTTTAGTGCTTTGCCTTCTGCTAAGGCTTGCTTTATGGTATAATGTGTGGTCTGCTGTGGAGAATGTTGCGTGAGCTTTGGAAAAGAAAGGAGGAGGGTTCTGTATATGTCTATGAGGTCAAGTTGATTGACTGTGGCATTTAGATATTGCATGTCTTTATTGAACATCCTTCTGGGTGTTCTGTCCCTCACTAAGCACTGAGTTTTGAAGTTTTACACTACTATTGTGGAGCTTTCTATAAGGACTGCTGCTTAGGTTTGTGAACTCATCCTCGAAAAAGTGCTACATACCTCATTGCTGAGTATCACTGCAGTCACCTTCAAAATACTCCCTGTGGGAAGCTATGCACCAATATCAGTGCCTAGCTCACTCTTCAAATCAATTTTGGAACTCTTTTTCTGGAATGGCCATCAGAACTGTTGTCGTATTACCCTTGACGTCCTGAATGTCATCAAAAAGTCTTCTCTTCAATATTTCCTTTGTTTGCAGGCAACAAAAATAGTCATTGGGGGTGAGATCAGGTGAGTAGGCAGGGTTCTCCAATACGGTTATTTGTTTACTGGTTAAATCTCCCTCACAGACAACTACACAGTTAAGTTCTTGAACTTGCCACTTTGCTACCGTGCACAACAGCATGGACTAGGCACTGGCATTCGTGCATGGCTTCCCAAAGGGAGTACTTTGAAAGTGACCATAGTGATATTCAGCAATGAGGGATTGTCAGACTTTGTATTTGTCTTTTCAATTCTGTTTCAGTTTATTTAACGCATTTAGGAGCACCATAGTTAGGTGTGTCAATATATAACATGATTATGTCTTCCTGCTGTATTGACCCTTTAGTTTTATATAGTGTCTTTTCTTACCCACTGTGGTGGATTTTATTTTAAAGTCTATTTTGTCAGAAATTAATGTTGCTACTCTTCCTCTGGGCTAGCAGCAAGTCCAGGGGCCATGTTCTCTGGGGACTTTCCAAGATGTCAGACCATCAAGTCGGGTCTTTTAATAGAGTTCTAGATCTGCACTTCCCCTTTTCTCATGCTTTGTCACAGATTCTAAATTGTGTTCCCTGTCAGGGCAGTCCTTCGTGGTGGCCCAGTACCATCTAGTTTTCATACTGATGTGGTCTCCCTATCGTACGGACCCTTCTGTCTCCTGGGCTCATATTTTGCTCATATCTTTGATGTTCTTGGTTTTCATCTGTTCCAGATGAGTTGGGACCAACTGGTAATCCTCAGAGGCAGCTTCCTGGCTTTGAAGACCCCTGACACCACTCACCAACAGGGGATGCAGAACAATTTCTTAGGAAAAAAACAGTTGTGTCAGTTAACTTTGATGTCCTCTGAAACCATGGTCCCTAGACCCTCATCCCTGCTACTCTGTCCTTTAAAATGTTGAGTTGTATTTGGAAAACCTTTTAGCTTATGGTACAGTCCAATTAAAACTAGCTTTTCATTAACATATATTATACATATTGTTTTGTGACATTAAGCACCCATCCAGTGACAGGTTGATATTTTCCCCTTCTCTGACCTTGGACTGTCTATTACCAGCTTTCGTGTTCTCTCCTGCCTTCTAGTTCTTGCCCCTAGCCTGGTGTGCTCCTTTAATCTTGTTTTGTTTTTACGGACTTTTCTAATCTTTGGTTGAAGGGTGAACCTCAGGACTGACTCTGTAACATTGCTAAAACAGTGGTCTCAGGGTTTCTCCACTGTTTATCAGGCTAGTAAGTTTTTTTCTTTTTGGTCAACTTTACATTTTTCTCCAGCTCTCTCCAAGACAGTTTACTGTGACACCCGTCAGAGCAATTGGCGATGGTAGCTGGGGCACCATCTAATTGTGCTCCACTCATTCTAGTGGAGACCGAGACAGCTGTGGGCCATTAGCCTTATAGGTTAACCTTACCCTCACGTCTTTGGGTTTTTTCTTTCTCCCTTGCAGCAGATAGAGTAAGACCAGTGGAGTCTCTTAGATGGCCTGTTCAATGCATGCTCCGGTTTTAAAAAGCTGTTATTAACTTCCTATTGTGAGCAATGATAAAGAAACCAATAACTTTCATGTAATTTCTCTAACTTTACATTCCTAATTTTTGTTAGTTATACTGTTACTTTCACCGTGACATGTAGGGTCACCATGAGTCAGAAGTGACATGATGGTGGTGGGTTTTTCGTTTGAGGTTTATCGTTTATATCACTTGTTAATTTTAAAGCTCAATATTCCCACAGTTGTTGTGTTGATGTTGTTAGGTGCCATCAAGTCAATTCCAACTCATGGTGACAGCATGTGTGACAGACCGAAACACTGCCTGGTCCAGCGTCTTCCTCATAACTGTGGCTATGATTGAGCCTGTCACTTGAAGCCACTGCGTCAGTCCATGTCATTGAACAGTCTTCTCGTTTTTTATTCATCCTCTACTTTACCTTGCCTGATGTCCTCCGGGGGCTGAACCTTTCTGATAACCTGTCCAAAGTATGTGAGACAAAGTCTCCCCGTCCTTACATCCATGGAGCACTCTGGTCTTACTGCTTCCAAGACAGATTTGTTCATCCTTTTGGTAGCTCGCGGTCTGCTGAATATTCTTTGCCAACAATTCCAAGGCATCAATTCTTCTGTCTTCCAGATTTATTGTCTGGCTTTCACATGCGTACGAGGCAACTGGGAACACCATGGGTTGGGTCAGTCACATCTTAGTTTTCAAGGCAACACCTTTGCTTTTCAACACTTTAAAGAAATCTTTTGCAGCAGATTTGTTCAATGTAATGCATCTTTTTATTTTGGGGTGGTTGTGTCCATGCATGTTGATTGTGGATCCAAGTAAAATTAAATCCTTGACAATGTCAGTCTTTTCTCTATTTATCATGACTACACCTGAAACAAAAAAAAAAGAGGACAGGGAAGCTAGTATCATAAGTCAGAACAAGGCCAGAGGCTGGCTGTGGGTCAGACCACCAATTGTTCATGTGAAAATTCATGTTGAAGAAAGTTATAACAAGTCCACAAGAACCAAAGTATGACCTTGAGTACATCCCATCTGAATTTAGAGGACATCTCGAATATTCGAGGCATTGAACACCAATGACCAAAAATCAAATGAATCGCAGAATGCATCCAGAACACCATACATAAAAAAGCAATAAATCATAAAAAAGATAGAAGAGAAAGAAAAGACCAAATGGTTATCAGAAGAGACTTTGACATTTGCTCTTGAACTTAAAATATCTAAAGTAAAAGGGAAAATAATAATGCAAAAGTGCTGAACAGTGCCTAAAGTGGCACAGCAGTTAAAACACTCAACTGCTAACCAAAAACTTGGTGCTTTGAACTTACCATACACTCCACAGGAGAAAGGTGTGGCAGTCTGTTTCCATAAAGATTGCAGTCTTGGAAACTCTAGGGGGCAGTTCTACACTGTCCTATAAGGTCACCGGGAGTTCAGTTCACTTGTCAACTGTGGTCCTCCATGTTTTATCCATAAAATGAACACCCCATTCTTTTTTTAATGCTTTGAATTCAGCTTAGCTATTCTTAATCTGAGTTTCACTAGTCATGTTTGATAGTTTCATGTCTTGGCTATCTAATGTTACTACAACAAAAGTATACAAGTGGATGTCTTGTACCCATAGATAGTCATTCTGCCAGTCTAGGAGGCCAGAAGTCTGACTTCAGGGCACTAGTTCAGGGAAGTCTTTCTCTGTCACCCAGTTCTGGTGTCATCAGTCTTCTCCTGGTCTAGGAGCTTCTCAGTACAGGGACCTCTGGTCCAAAGGACATGCACTGCTCACGGCATTTCTTTATTGGCAGCATCAGTTACCTTTTCCCTCTGCTGGATTCTTTCTTTTGTGTCTCAAAAGAGATTGACTGAAGATGCAATCTAATCTTGTAGATTCAGTCCTGCTTCGTTAAAACAACTGTCTCTAATCCTGCCTCATTAGTATCATACAGGGTAGGATTTACAACACATAGCATAATCATATCAAACCACAAAAGGATGGACAGCCACACAATACTGGGAAATGACCTAGCCAAGTTGTCACACCTTTTGGGGTATGTAATTCAATCCACAACAGCTTATTTTAAAAAATTCTGTCATCCATGAAATGATATAGATTGCCCCTGTCCTTTAGGAGAATATACTGGATTCATACTGGCAAATAATGAAATCTGCAGTTTAAAAAAATGCTGCTCCATAATCATAGATAGAAGTGGATGCAAAATGGCTGCATCATGGTCAGGAGGCTGCCTGGCTGCCAGGCACCCGGGCCACCTGACTTGGGACTGGCTGCATCCTCAGTGGGCTTCTCTCCTACTGGCTTTTCTCCTTGCCTCCAGTCTAGAGCAGATCTTACTGAGGTGGTTCTTCTCTTGACAAGGAAGTGGATAGTGTGTCTTGACTGTACACTTGTTACTCTGCCAAAATGCAACCTAAATAAAGCATTTTGGTTGTTCAATAATTCAGAAGTCACTTCAGTTGAAAAGGCCCTCTGTCTTTGCTACTCCTCTTAAAATTCAGAGCAAGAAAGGAGAGAAAAGTGACTAAAAACACTCAAGAGAAATGTTAGATGAATTACATTTTAGCTCATTTAGAATATTTTTTTTTGCCCAAAGAAGCAAAGAAGCAGATACAAAACTCCAAACCAAGCCCACTGCTGTTGGGTTGATTCCAACTCTCAACAATTGTATAGGAAAGAGTAGAACTGTCCCATAGGGTGTCCAAAGAGTAGTTAGTGGATTCAAACTGCTGACCTTTCAGGTAACAGCCAACCTGTTAACCACTGCACCACCTGGGCTCCCAGAAGACTGATAGCAAGCTAAATTTAAAATAGTGTCTTTGAGTTATGCCCCTTAATTAACTCTGTAATATTCAGGAGCTAGCTTGCCATGATGGTGACTTTTTGGCTTCAGCTTTATCTCCATTCTGCTCATGAGTACCAATGTGTGATGACTGAGAGTGAAAATACCTAACCTTTATATTGTTCATAGTATTTTTATTGTTTTTGTAAAAGTTGCCAAATTAGAAAATGGCATCAGGGCATTAGGAAATCTTTTTTTTTTTTTATATATATATATATGTAAAATAGAATCTTTTGAAAATTGCAGATTTCAGTATGCTGTTTCTTAGCAATATGGATAAAAGAATTTAGAATTAGAAGCTGGACTATATGAAGAAGAACAGGGCTTCTGGATCAGAGGAAGGCTCGTTAACAGCCTGTGTCACACAAGTGACACAATCTTGCTCGCTGAAAGTGAAGACAACTTGAAGGGCTCAGCGATGAAGACCATATTACAGCCTTCAGTGTAGATTACACTGCAACATCAAGAAAACAAAACTCCTCATAACTGGGTCAATGAGCAACATCATGATGAATGGAGAAGAGACTGAGGTTGTCAAGGGTTTCCTTCTGCGTGGATCCATAGTCAACATCCATGGTAAACGGCAGTCAAGAAAGCAAAAGATGCATTACATTGAACAGCTCTGCTGCAAAGATCCATTTAATGTGTCGGGAAGCAAAGATGTCACCTTGAAAATTAAGGTGTGACCCAAACCAAGGTGTTTTCAACCGCCTCATATGCTTGTGAAAGCTGGGCAATGAAGAAGGAAGACAGAAGAAGAACTGATCCCTCTGAATTGTGGTGTTGGAGAAGAATATTGAATACACACACCATGGACTGCCAAAAGAATCGATCTTGAAAGAAGTGTGACCACGGCGTTCCTTGAAAGCAAGGACGGTGAAGCTACATCTCACATTGTTTGGACATATTATCCAAAGGGAACAGTCCCTGGAGAAGCACACCAGGCTTGATAAAGTAGAGGGTAACAGAAAAAGGGGAAGACTCTCGGTGAGATAAACTGACATTGATTACAACGACGAGTTTAAGCACGACAGTGGCTGTGCGGATGGCACAGGACCTGACAACGTTTCCTTCTGCGGTGCTTGGGGTCACTGTGAGTCAGAACCAACTCAGTAGTGCCTAAAAGCAGCCACCACCACAACAACAGCAGTAACAACAACAACAACATATCACTGAACTTGTAAACAAAAATAAACACTCAGTTGAAATCATTTTTCAAAAGTTCCCAATGATATAAAACACCATCTGTCAGTCATAAGGCTTGAAGTCTGTCTCCCACATTAAGATAGTTTAATAAATGATTCTCGCAGGTGTGAGCACAGATCAGCTGTGCTATAGCTGTCATACAACTGGACCTCACCTCCCCTGGGCAGAAGACTCAAGGGTCTTGTGGCACCCCACAATCTGAGATGGAGGAAATTCTACTGGTGGCTTCTCTGGTAGTGTCCACTTAAGAGTATAACACAGAAACAGGAATCCAGACTGGAGGAAACTAAGGATTCCCAGACACCTTCCAGCATTATCCAGCTTTTTCTCTCTCATTCTGGAAGAAAGCTGCTTTCCCAGCTTCGTGGGTACATACAGAGGGAACACAGAGATACGATTCTCAAAACATCAGTAAGAGTGAAATTGTGGGCACACTAATTAGGCACCACCAACTTTTACAAATGGGGACAGAATTAGATGCTTTATGGGTAAATGACCATGCTGTATGACCAACTCAAGTTGGGGACACCCCAAGTTATGATTGAGACAAGCTCAGTCTCTCCCTGGTTAAGAGTATGGTGACAGCTACAGTTTATGTAATAGTGCGCTATAGTAGCATAATTAAGCAAAAACTGTAAGTACGCCTTGCGATTACTTTTCATTTGGTGTAGGCAAAGCACTTTTCACAGTTCTCTGCCTTTTCTTCAGCTGCATGTTCACTACTTGCTGTTAGCTGCTATCAAGTGGCCCTGGACCTGTGGGGACCACATGTACAACAGAACAAAATGCCACCCGATTCTGCAGTATCTCCATGACCGGTTTCAGGATGGACCTTCTGGACCCTTTACATAGGGTTTTCATGAGCTGGATTTTGGAAGAAGGTTGCCAACCCTTCCTCCTAGGCTCTCTTAGTCCAGAAGCTGCACAGAAACTTCTTTAGCATCTGTCTTAATCACCTAGTGCTACTGTGACAGAAATACCACAAGTGGATGGCTTTAAAAGAAGAAATTTGATTTTGTCACAGCCTAGTGGGCTAAAAATCCAAATTCAGAGTGTCAGCTCCAAGGAAAGTCCTTTTTGGCTGGATATGGAAGAAGGCCTCTGTCATTGAACTTCCCCTGGACTAGAAGCTTCTGAGACTCAAGGACCCTCATCCTTTCCAAAGGACGTGCTCAGCTACCGGGACTGTTTTTGATAGTACGGGGTCCCAAGATCTCTCTACTGGCTTCTTTCCTTTCTGTCTCAAGAGACTGCCTCAAAGAACAAAACAGAACTACACTTTGAGTCCTGTCCTACCAACACAACAGCTGCCTATCCACTTTTGTTAACATCATAGAGGCAGGCTTTACAACATGGGGGACATCACACAATACCAGGAATCATGGGCCAGCCGAACTACCACACACCGTTTGGGAGGAACACAGTTCAATCCATGACAGCTTCACAGCAGCAGTTAAGCCTCCACTGAAGGATGTGTGGTGGCTACGTGTAAGGTGAACTGGCTGGGAATCAAACCTCAGTCTCCTGCATGAAAGGCAGGAATTTCAGCCCAGAATCACCCCATCCTCATTAATCTCAAAAACAAAGCAAAACAAAAAAACGAAAAACAAACACAGTGCTGTCAAGTTGATTCTGACTCATAGCGACCATATAGGACAGAGTAGAACTGCTCCATAGAGTTTCCAGGGAGTACCTGGCAGATTTGAGCTGCTGACCTTTTAGTTAGCAGATGTAGCACTTAACCGCTACACCATCAGGGTTTCCACAGCCCTCCAAAAATCCACCCTGGAGGTAAAACTAGTACTGTGTTTGCCTCAGCTTCAAGATAAGTTCTCCAGCAACTTTCTTCTCTAACTCTTTTCTATACATGTATTCTAGAGTTGCATATCATCTTTAAGTGAAATCATAATAATTTGTGAAGTCCAACTAGGGGCCTGGGCTTCGGAAAACCTCTGGATCAATCAAGCCAAGCACTATTATTAGAAACCAAATCTCTGTCTTGACTAGCTAGACAAAGTCTTTCTAGATGGTGTTGTATGGCTTCTGGTAGCCGCAAACTTGTATTATCCTTGCGGCGTAAGACCCTCTGTCCTCGGCAGCCTATGTCTTTAGAAATCTCTCAGGTTGGCCCCGTGGTGGGTGTTGCGTTCTCTCTATCAAACACTGTTCCAATGAAGAGATTGACTCTGGACCAGCCAGCTAGGAGGGGTCGAGCAATGAGAGTGTAGGCCCCTGCCTACAAATGGCTCAGTGTGTAGGGTACTCTTTGTAAAAGGAAGAGCTTCCAGATAAACAGAAAAGCAGCTTTAGAGGTATTAAAATGTGAGTTTGACCCTGTATTGTATACGTGAGTGCCTGTGTGCTCACACTTACAATTACTTCTGCTGGCCGTTGGTCAGCAGATGCGATAGAAAATACAGATGCTTGATTAAAGCTCATTGTTCTGTTTATATAAACAGATGTCTTTTGGAACAATAATTGTGATGATCGAACAGTGTGGTAAACATAATGTTGCTAACTTGTACAGGTGAAGATTGTTGAAATGGCAAAGGTTTTTTTTTTTTAATAGATTTACTACAAATAAAAGTGTCTTTTGGTTTGTGCTATTACGAATATCTAAAAATACTTTTTTTTCCATCTGTACTTCTCTGTTGAAAGACATCTTGTGAGATGTGGACAGTACGATTATTTGAGTGTGGTCATTGGGAAAGACAAACAAATGCTCACATTCCAACTGCATGAGCCACACCACTGGGTGAGCTTCTACAAACTGTTCAGTTCTAACCCTGAGTTTCCTCCTCTGTGACACAGAGATAATAACGTGCTTATCTTTGTGTACTGCTTGGAGAATTAAATGAGAAATTGCTACTGAAGCATGTAGCTTATTTCCAAACACAAAATAAGCACTTGAAATGCCAGGCACGATCACCACTGTTATAAAGCCAGTTCGTCTGCTTTAGGCTTAGTCGTTCGCCTTTACGTTGTTGTGTCAGCTCTTGAACTTCCCAGAATTCCACAGCTGTGTTGCAGTTCCTGGAGAGATGTTCAACTCTGTCATTCTGACGCCCCTTCTGTTCCTCCAGTTTAGTGCGGCAACCAGCTGTTGTGTTGATAACTTGTTGATCTTCGTCATTTGCCCATGTTTAGTTGAGTGGAGTTGCATCAAAATCCACTAGACATAAATGCATGGATCTATTTATGAATTCTGTATTCTGTTTCAGTAATCCATTTGTCTATTCTGATGACAATACCATACTGCCTTCAGTAGTATTAGCCCTGCAGTTAGACTTGAAATCAGGCAGTATAAGTTGATAGACAATGTTCTTTAACAGCCCAAGTGACCTATTATCATTATGGAGGTCTTTCATACTCATCACTAATTTTTCCATAAATATTTTAAGATGGCTGAAATTACAAATCATGTTTTTTTTAAAAAGCTTGTTGCTAGTTTTGTTAGATTGTATTTATAAAAATGACTGAGACAATAGTGTTCATGCTTTTTCAGAAAATTGTCACTTTCTAATTAAGAAATGTAGTCCACTTTTTTCTCTTTGGGCTGGCTGAGTTTTTGTTACTTAACACATGGCATGTCTAAGATTAAGTTAGAAGAGATGATGCCAGTCTGCCTGGCTTTCTGTCATGGGATGCTTGCCTTTGAAATTCAAAGGCGTCAATTCTTTTTCTGTCTTCTATGATTCTTGCGTGATTACTATCTGTCTATATATACAACTTTTCACACTGTTATTAGGTGAGTCGAGTCTATTCTGCCTTATAGTGACTCTATGCATAGCAGAACAAAACACTGCCCAGTCCTGTGCTGTGACCATGATAGTTTTTAGGCTTAAGCCTATGTTGCAGCCACTGTGTCAATCTATCTTGTTGAGGATCTTCCTTTTTTCTGCTGACCCACTACTTTACTAAGCATGATGTGTTTTTCCAGGAATTGATTCCTCCCAAAACTGTGTCCACAATATGTAAGATGAAGTCCTGCAATTCTTGCTTCCAAGGAGCACTCTGGTTGTACTTCTTCCAGAACAGATCTGTTTGTTATTTTGGCAGTCCATGGTACATTTGATATTCTTTTTCACCATGCTGTGAGGAAGCCTAGGCTATACGGGGAGGCTGCCTACGGGTAATCATAAGCTGACATTTCTACTTGCAACTGGAGCTCACAGCCAGCATCCAATGCCAGAAATAAGCATTAGTGAATGAGTGAAATACATGAGGAGGGTCTGAGACAACTACTCCTTAGTCGTCTATATCCAGTTGGAGATAAAAGCAGTGTGTAAAAACGAGAAGAATTCAGAGAAAAGTCGAGTCACCAAAATGTACAAGGTCTGGTGATTAAGTTCACAAACCTGCCACCTGCATTTATGTTGGTAGCAATGTACAAACAACTTGGTAAGGTTTTGTAACCTTGGTATATCAGTGTCTCACAGCTGTGTTTGTGTTGCTGTGTGGCTGTGTCTTGCTGAGTGGCATTCATTATTGTTGCTGAATGTTTTTGTGTGCTGTTGCAATAATGCTAAAGCTCGAATTAGGGCAAGAAACAAACATTAAATTTCTTGTTAAGCTTGGCAAGAATGGAAGTGAAATCAGGGACATATTAATCCAAGTTTATGGGGATAATGCCATGAAGAAAATGGCAGTGTACAAACGGATTAAATGTTTTTCTGAGGGGAGAGAAAGTGTCACTGATGAAGAGAAGTCAGGGAGGCCAGTGATGAGCAGAACTGATGAAAACATTGAAAAAACTTGTTGAATTGTGCGTCAAAATTGTTGGCTGACTGTGAGAAGCGTGGCTGACCAAGTAAACATTGATGGAGAAATAGTTAGGAAAATCGTAACTGCAAATGTTGGCATGAGAAAGGCATGTGTAAAAATGGTCCTGAATGAGCTCACCAATGAACAAAAGCAAAGGACAGTTGAAGTTTGCCAAGACCTTTTGAAGAGGCAAGACAATGTTTGAGTCATCTTATCACTGGTGATGAAACGTGAGTTGACCAATGTGGCCTGGAAACAAAGCACCAAAGTGTACAATGAAGTGAGCCAACACTCTGTGACCAAAATGTTCTGTCAGTCCCAATCAAGAATCAAAACGATCTTGCTAACCTTTTTTGATACAAGAGGGATTGTACATTATGAATTTGTACCACCTGGACAAACAATTAACCAAGTTTAATATTTGGAAGTGCTGAAAAGGCTGTGTGAAAAAGACAAAAACGATCTGTACTTTTTGCTAAGAACTCGTGGCTCTTATATCATGACAATGTATCAGCTCCCTCTGCACGGTGTATGAGGGAGGTTTTAGCCAGTAAGCAAATAACTATGTTGCTTCCTACTCATGTAATTTGGCCCCCAGTGAGTTTTTTCTTTTCTGGAAGATAAAGGAAATATTGAAAGGAAGACCTTTTAATGACATTCAGTATATGAAATGTAATATGACAAATGTTCTAATGGCCATTCCAGAAGAAGAAATCCAAAATTGCTTTGAAGGGTGGACAAGGTGCTGGCATTGGTGCATAGCTTCCTAAGAGCAGTAGCTCAAAGCTGACCATAGTGATAGTCAACAGTGAGATATGTGACACTTTTTCTAGGATGAGTTCTTGAACTTAATTGTCAAACGTAATCGGCACTTGGCTTGGCAATATTTATATACCATTTAGCAAGAACCCATAGTACAATAAAGATTTCCATTAAACAATCTGTCTTTCTGGATCTTTGTTATCCAGTACTATTAAGATTGCTTTTTAGTTTGTTTGTAAATAATCACAGAGAAACAGGAAAGAGGCCCTATGAAGAAAGCCTGAAATGAAACTGTTTTGGGGGTGGAGGGAAAGGAGTGGGATTAGAGGTGGTTACACAAGTGGTTCCCAATGTGTCTATACTCTTTTTTCATGAAGACTAAATAAAAAAGAATGGACTTAAGTCAAAGTAGAAGAAATTGAAGACAGCCAGAAGAGGAACTGCTTGAAACTCTAGTTCCTCTATCCTGGATGGGTTATCAAGAAAGGTTATGCCATCTTCTTCCTTAGCAGTCTTAGAGAGTCAGCCACTCTTCTGTTACAGCCCCAAGGGCTTGAGTCCTTACTCTTGGAGATGGCTCTGCCTTGGCTGAACTCCTTGCTTAGCAAGGAGGACACAGAACAGTGACAGAGAATGGAGACTGCTGGCTTTGAGGGAAAGAAAACTTGATTTTCCTTATACCCTTGTTTTGTCCCTGAGGAGGACAAGGGCTGCTCTGGCTGAGCTCTCTGACATTCATCCGCTCCCAGGACTCGGGGGTTGGAGTAACTCTGCTTTGGCACCGTCTCTGGGGGGTTCTCTCTTCCTTCTGCAGTCTGCTTCTGTTACCTGACTTGCGAACACCTGGGACAAGTGGCTCTAGGAATTTCCGCTCACTCTTTTTTCTTGAGAAGTTCTTCATTCTTTAAGGGTAGAGGAAAACACATCTCCCTGAACAGCCCTGTTGCTCTGTATTTTGGATTTACTCTTCCGTTTTCTTGGAGGCCACCTTGCCTGTTTTGATTCTAACCCCACACTTCCCCTAGCAAGGGTGAAAGGAATTCTCTGTCAGGCCAAGGAGTGAGGGCTCCGAAGTGGCATTTGTATCCTAAGCCTACTAATAAACACTGGTCATTTTGTCCTCTGTGTCCGTATTTCCCCTGACGATTTCAAAGGAAGGACTAAGTTCTGAAGTCTGTGGCTGAGTGCCATGTCATCACTCCAAGTTCCCAGGAGATGCCCAACAAGCCCTTCAGATCAGGGGGGTTAGCCAAGGCCACCGATGAGCTAAAAGACTCAAGTGAAATACGCATCGATGGCTCCTTGTCATTTATGCTATTGATCTTCAAGGGGTGCTCAGTGAATTACCTCAACACTCCTACGAAGTTGTCAGGATTATTTTGGTTAGAAAAAGACAAACCACGGAAATAGAAATATCATCTGTGTTACATGATGGGGTTGCATGAAGTCAGGGTATGACATGGGGTGACTCTAAGGAGATCAAGGGAAATGCTCCATACTTAATGGATTTCACTTTCTTTTAAAAGTTAAAAATAATCTTTAGCCTTTCTGTTCCTATCTAGGTATTGCAAAATAAATAAAGTTTTCTATTTACATCAAAGCTTAGAGTTGAAAAGTTCTATTCTTCCTTCAAGTTCCTTTTAAGTCTGCCAGGTCCTTTTCTTAGTCAGCTAGTATTACTTTAACAGAAATACAAGTAGATGGCACTTGTTGGGGACAGAGTGGTCTGAACAGAGGCAGAAGACACACCAGTCCAAGGGTCTAGTGATGTTTATTTGAAGAGTGTGGCTCAGCCCATCTCTCCCTAGTGAGGCAAGTTTTTTTTTGTTTTTAATTGTTTTAAGGTTCCAGTGAGGTAGTGTGGGATGAGGGGGGTTATGGTTTGGTAAGGAAAGAAGGGAAGAGGGGTGGCAAGAAATTATGGTTAGGGGATTTATGGTCTGATAAGGAAGATGTGTTGATTAGGAGGAGGGGTAAAGTTTGCTTAGGGTCAAGACTTTGATAAGGGAATGGCTTTGATTAGGAGAATGGGGGTGGCAGGCATAAAGTTATTTGTGGATTTATGGTTATAGCAGGTGGGACATACCAGGCTGCTTTCAGCTAATACAAAGTCTGATCATTGCATAAGATGACCTCCCTGAATGTTAGGGACTCAGTCCTCTCAATGACTTCCCTAAATTTCAGGGACAGAGTCCCCTCAGCCTTAAAAAGAGAAATTTTATTTTTTGACAGTCCGGTAGGCTAAAAGTCCAAATTCAGGGTATCAATGCCAGGGGAAGGCTTTCTCTGCTGGCTCTGGAGGAAGGTCCTTGTCAGCAATCTTCCTCTGAACTGGGAGCTTCTGAGGCACAGGTGACCCTATTGGTCCCAGCACTGCTTTCTTTCTTGATGATATGAGATCCCCCAAATGTCTTTGCTGGCTTCTTTATATCTCAAGAGACTGCCTCAAGGCACAGAATAATCTTACACACCGAGTCCTGCCCCACTAACACAACTGCCACCCATCTACCCTTGTTAACATCACAGAGGGAGGATTTAGAACATGCAGGAACATCATACAATACCGGGTAGCATGGCTCAGTCAAACCACCACAGACATTTTGAGGGAAACGCAATTTGATCCATGACAGTTCTCACGGAGTTACTGTCAACAGAAAAATCTACAGGGTCATTATTAAAAAATTTTTGACAAAGTGTTTGCCAGGATTAACCCTTGCCTTCCGTTCACTCTCACCAGCGAATCCCACTGCGAAAACAACACTGTCCACACTGAAGCTGATCCAAACAATTTAGAAAGTACTTTTCTTCCTCTACCTACTGTGAAAGACTCATTTCTCATCAGAACACTTTTGCTTTTGCTTTTTTGGGAGGGTCCCAGAATAGAATGGCGAAGTATCCCATCTGAAGCCGAATTCTGTGTAGGCTCTGGCCAGTCTACAAGTTTCCAACCAAGTTGCTCATCCCTTCTGGACTTTCCTAGAAACACCCACAGCACAGGCTCTCCCTGGTATTGATTTTGTCCACTCAGCTGTTCTCTTCACCAGCCTCTGACGTTTATGCTAAGTGAAACGTAATGACCACACCAGTAAGTGCAAGGTCAGGCTCTTTCCTGCTTTGTTATTACTTGTTTATCTTGAGGCTAGACTTTCATCAAATATTCTAAAGATTTAGCTTTTCCAAGCACAATTTAAAAACTAACTGACAAAAACAAACGAAACTACATCAAGTGAACCTGGACAAGTCACTTCACTTGCAGTGACACTGTGGGTGTGCGGACGCGCTCGAGGGTGGGGTGGAGTCGTGCATCGAGGGGCACTAAGTGTTCCCTAGAACTTCTTCAACATACCACCGGTTACATACTCTTCCAAGTAGCCTGGGGTCTAGCTGAGATGTAGGATGGGGAAAGGCGGGATCCGGAGTCCAGGACTCCTCTGAGTGCCAAGCCACACGGAGCCTGGGACACAGAACAGATCCCACCCCCCCCCCCCCAGTATATGAGAGAGCAGAAACCGAGAGCCTCAAAGCGGAACGTAAGGAGGTGGATGGGGACTTGAGGAAGAAGCTAAGTTGGGAGTCCTGGGCTACTCACGAGACATTGTCTCGCCACTTCGTCCGAACGACAAGTGACAGACAAACAGAATAGCGAATAGACAGACAGGCAAAGACAGAAAACAGGGGCGCGCATCTCCAAGAAGAGCCCCTAAAAAGCACCGAACCCACTCCTCCAACAGTCACACCCCATCGTTTTCTCTGCCACTACGGAGTCCTCTGTCCTGCTTAACGTTCCAGATCCTTCCCCGCCTCCTCCTCCCGACGGGCTCCCCGCCGGAGGGCCGCTCCCCGCCCCCTGCGCCGCAGCCGGGCCCGCGGTGTCCGCAGCAGTGGCGCTCTCGGGCGCTGCTGCATTGGCGGCTGCGGCACCCAGGGCGCAGCCTCCGGTGACAGCCGCAGCACGGGCGGCCGGGAGCTGGCAGCCCGAGTCCGCGCAGGCACCGGGAGAGGCGCGGGCCGCTCCATGGCCCTGGACCGCGGCCCCTGCGCCCTGCCCCCTCGCTCTGTCCGCACCGACCACCGGCGAGGTCCGCGATGCTGAGCGGCTCCGGCCTGGATACGGCTCTGAAGATGTCCCGGCCGCGAAGGTCGAGGATCCGCTCGTCCGTAGGTGAGGGGGAGGGCCGCGGGCGGGGCGGGGCGGCCGAGGGTCCGCGCCGGGCGGCGGCGGGCGGGCGCCGGCTGTTACCTGACACCGCGCCCTCCCCCACCCCCGGGCCCTGGGGCTGAGCCTCGGCGGCGGGCGCGCGCCGCCCTCTCCAGGGGGACTCGCGCTCCTGCACCTGCTGGGCCAGCAAGCTCCGGATTGCCGAGCGGGGGCATCAGAGACCCCCCAGTCTGGTCCCGGTTCCGTGTGGCTGTGGTTGTCTGTGTGTATGTGCGCGTGCTCACGTGTGTGCGTGAGAGCGCGCTGGTGTATGTTTGCGTGTGCTCCTGCCCGGCAGTCCCCAGCGCGGTGGTGGGGCGGCTGGAGGAGACCCGGCGGACCCCAGTCCCAGGCGGCTCTCCCACGGCAGCCACCATTAGGTCGTCGCGCGCGACCTCTAGCCCTCTTCTGCTGGCTGGCCTCGGCGTGTGGGGTGTTTGCTGCTGAGGTCAAAGGGAGCCACGGGTCACACTCACACTCTCCCTCCTTGGGGCCCTCTGCCCTCGCAGCTCACAGCTGCAATGCACTAGCTCAGAACCACCCGGGCCGCTCCCCGAGCCTTGCGGGGAGACAAGGGCCAGGCACCCCCTGCGTGAGGCGCTGGAGCGCAGGGCTCTGAACTATTTAAAGCGGCTCTTCCTGGCGCTTCTGATGCAGCAGCCCCAGGCGCTTACGTCCTTAGAAGCCTGTGCTTTCTTGGTTACATTATAGGACATATTTAGAAACTGAAATCCTGTTGAGCTCGATGTGCAGGTGGCTATGACACAACGGTTGGTTTCCTACACCCTTAGGTAACAAAAAAATGAAAAGGACAGACTGAAAAATGCTTCGATTGCTCACCGTTTTTGGACTCAGCAAGTTTGTAAGCAGATGTTAGTTATGAGGAAAGTACAGGGTGTGCTGGCGGTTGTAGTTTTGAGAAAACAGGCGTAGGGTAATAATTGGCTTTCGTCTTTCTATAGCTGAGTGATGTGGGAGGGAAGCCAGCCTCTCAGGTTGTTTAGACCAATGTCTGTCATAGCTGAGTGATGTGTAGGCCCCTACAGAATTCCCTTTGAGAAGGGCCTGTATATAAGGAGGGTTCTGGCTGCAGGGTTGGGCACAGACGGGGCAGAAATGGCAGAGGCAAGGCGGCCAGCGGGCGGCGACTGCGGCAACCCAGGTGAGAGAGGTGCGCTTGTCCCAGGCTGCAGCAAAGGCCTGGGGACAATTGGGAACCTCCTGGAGTGGTGGCTTTAGGGAAGTCAACCGCCTATGCTCTTGATTTGCACTTGGGGCTTAAGAGGAGACTCAAAGATGGCTCCAAGTTTCCTGATCCAAGAAATTAGAAGAACGTGCTGTTTACCGAGATGGGGAGAGCCGCAGGAATAACGGGGCTTTCCTTTAGGGAGAAGACCTTGTAATTTGGTTTTGAACGTATTAATCCGAGGTGCTCTCTAGAGAACCAGATGGAGGTGTTCCGCCAGAGTTGGCTTCAGGAGCCTGGTGTTCAGGGCTGTGGTCTAGGCCAAAAGTACACATTCCAGGACCCCCCTCTGCTCCTTGGTGTGTGACACGTCAGTGGAGGCAAGGTCCCCTGGTGAAGAGTCCTGAGCTTGCTGCAGTGCTTTGCTGTCGCCGTCCTGATGTTCTTAACACTTTGAACAAGGATCTCTGCCTTTTCATGTTGTCATGTTGTCCCAGCTGTGCAAGTTTGCAGGCAGCGCTGGCCTTCAGGGTGCATACGTGTAGCTGGGAGGACTGGGGTTCTAGAATGGAGGTCCGGGTATTCCAACATTTAGAAATCATGGAGGTTGGAGAACAGCAGATGGGACAACGGAGGGGCTGGCTGGTGAGGCCAGTAGAGAGCCCGGAGCGAGTGCTCAGAGGCCAGGAGAGGCACCTCTTCAGGGAGGAGGGTCTGGGAGCCTTCAGCTGAACCACCGGCTGCTGCCAGCTCCCAAAGTCAGGCTCGATTTAGCAATGAGGACATCATTGGCCACCTTGAGAAGGGCCGTTGCTGTGCCATCATGGTGAAGAAGACCTGACAGAGTGGACTTAAGAGGGTCTCAGGACAGAAATGGGAGACAAGTCATGACAGCTCTTGGGGAATTTGTAGGAAAGGAGAGAAGAAGCTAACTGAGGAGGATAAAAGTTTGAGTTCGAGAGAGGTGATTCAGTTTTGTTTAGATAGATGTTACAGTGGTATAGTCTGCAAGAACTTCAAATCAGGCGCTGGTAAGGAGGAAGGCGGGATAACGATCTTTGAATTGGGAGCAGGGCTGGTGGGCAGAGCAGGGCAGGTCCAGCAAGTTCAGAGAGGTGGAAGAAGACAGGGGACATGGCCACGCATTCCAGAGGACGCAGCGGAAGATTTTGAAGTGATGGAGTATAGAATACATGGTAACATGATGGGGATGGGGGGCCTACAAGGAGTGGGGGTGCTGAGAGTGACTCATGAACACTTGGGTAAAGGGCCAGATGGGTTCGTTTCAGTGGGGGCCAAGACAGATTCAGTTGTTGAAACTCTGAGTGTTGCGGATGGGTAGGGAGTGGGGTTTGAGGAGGTGGGCTGAGTGCTTGAGGGATCTACCCAGAGGATCCTGAGCTCTGAGACTCCCTTTCCTCATCAGGTAAGAGTGCTGTGGGAGCTGGCTGATGGACAGTGCCAGCTGCAGTGCTCAAACTCAAAGCTCTGGGCTCCTTCCTCACTAGATCTTCAAAACCATCTTGGCTCTTTCTGGCCCCGTATTCCTCCATATGTATTTTTAGAAGAACCTTTCCTGAAAATAAAACAGAACAATAAGAACATGCAGTTAGGATTCTGATAAGATTTGAATTAGATTTATAGATTCATCAGGAGAGAGTAGACTTTGTTACAACACTGAGTCTGCTTAATCGCAAACATGATGTATCTCATGATTTATGTATGTCTCCTTTTATGTCTTTTGTTCAAATGTTAGAATTTTCTCCACCAAATTCTTAATACATTTTGAAAGATTTATTCCAAGATATGCTTGGTGCTATTATGAATGGGATCATTTAAAAATTACAGTTTAAATTAATTGTTGCTGGTGTGTAGGTAAGCTATCGGGTTTTTATCTACCTCACAGCCTGGTGAACTTTCCTATAAATTCTGCTGGTTTATGGATTCTCTTGATTTGTGTGTGTGTGTGCAGACAGTCTTATTATCTGAAAATGTAAATTTGATGTCTTTCTTTGTAATTATCTTAACTTTAGTTTTTTTTCTCATTTGATTATATTTGCTAGTACTGCCAACAAAAGATTAATTAGACGAGCGATTCTTGCTTTGTTCTTAGAACATGAAAGAACTCCTTTTGCAGTATGATATTTGTGGCTCCTTTTCTGTAGCTCTTCTGTATTATACCAGTGAAGTACTCTTTTTATACCTACTCAGTGCTTCAGCAAGAGCAGAGGCAGACTTACTATGCATGAAAAGATGACCGCAGTGGCCTGGGAAAATACCTGAAGATTTCTGATTGGTTGTGTTCTCTCTAGATATTTGTGTTCTTTAAAAATAAATCATGGCACACCTGTCAGAGTGGCTGAAGTAAACAATAGTGACAAAGTGCACAAAATGACAAGGATGCAGAGAACGGGGTCACTCACACATTGCTGGTGGGCATGTAAAATACTACAGCTTCCACAGAAGAGACTTTCATGTTTCTTATAAAACTAGACATACGACTCCCATGTGATAACAGCAGTTGCACTGTCAACCATTTATTCTAGAGAAATGGAAACTTATGTTCACACAAAACCCTGTGCATGAATGTCAATAGCAGTTTCACTCATAATTGCCAAAATCTGGATGTGCCTCAATGAATGAATGGTTATCAGACATCCATACCATGAAATACTACTCAGCAGTGAAAAGAAACAAACTATTGGTACAAACAACAACTTGGATGGATCTATAGGGTATTACCTGAGTGAAAAAAGTCAGTTCCGAAAGGTAATATACTGTCCAATTTCATTTAGATATCATTCACAAAATGACAGAATCATACATTTGAAAGCAAGTCTGTGCTTGCCAGGGCTTAGGGAAAGGGGGCAAGGTGAGGGGTAGAGAATGGCATAGCTATCAAAAGGCAGAGCCAGGGATGCCTGTGATGATGACACTGTTCAGTATTTTGATTGTGTCAGCACCAGCATCCTGGTTGTGATGTTGTTGTATGGTTTTGCAAGTTGTTACCATCGGGGCAAGTGGGTAAAAAACATGTAGAAGCTCTCTGTATTATTTCTTACAACTATGCATGAATCTACAATGATCTCAAAATAAAAAGTTTAATTAAAAAAAGTAAGCTACAGTTCTTCTTCATTGAAAAGAGTATAATTCGTTAACTGACAGCCATGCTTCATGTCTTATCATTTACTCCCGCTGAAGACATTTGAATGACGTTGTTATGTTGGACAGTTGGATTGCATGCTACTATTTCTAAAACATAGCAGAGCCTCTGTGTTTGACAAGCTTCTAAAAGGTCCTGTTTCCTTCAGCTACAGTAACACTCACAGACTGCACGAGGGTGAGCAGGGATGCAAGGCTGTAAGGGTGCACATGGGTGGGGGTGAGGGCCAGAAAGGAGAAGTGGTTGTTACTGTATGACTGCAACAGCAGCACTGTCTGTGGCAGAAGCTTCGTCCCTGTCTTCTTGAATTTCTCAGTCTGGCTAAATAACAAATGATGAGTAATACAAAGTGGGTTGGCTGTCCCCAAAGGACTACAGGTCTTCTAATAAACATCCCTGGGGTCTTCAGCAAATCCCATACTCAAGACCCATCCATCTCTCCTGCCCCCTCCTGGTCATCAAAGATTTGTTTTAAAGAGTTTCTGCATGGACCTGTGGTTGATTGCTATGGAGTCAGTTCTGACTAACAGCGACCTCCTGTGTGCAGAGTCGAACTGCTTGTTAGAGTTTTCAAGGTTGTGACCTTTTGGGAACAGATCCAGGGGCCTCTGGGTGAGTGTGAGCCACCAAACTTTTGGCTAGTGCTGGAGTGCTTAATTGTGTACACCACCCAGGGACTTCTCACATGGGCTTAGATTTCCTGTGACAACCTGCCTCCGAGTTCCCCGGGCAGAATGAGGACAGCTGGAAACACAAGAATGCAAGATCTGGAAGAGCTCTCCGAGATAGTTTAATCCTTGCATTCACAGATTGAAAACACACATTCAGGCAGGTGAAGTCACTTCCTTGCCGATTAAATTCCTACCAGTTCAAAACACTGTCAGTTTGATTCCAATTCATCCTGGCCTCGTGTCTGTCAGAGTAGAACTCTACTCCATAGAGTTTCCAATAGCTGATTTTTGGAAGCAGATAACCAGGTCTTTCTTCCGAGGCACCTTTGGTAGATTCAAATCTCCAGCCTTTGGTGAGCATCCAAGCAGGTTAACCATTTGTGCCACCCAAGGACTCCCAGTTTCCTACAGGACCAGCAAATTTGCAGCCCATTGTGCTGGCTGCTAACCCCATCCTGCCTATTTCAATATCAGACCAAAGTTGACTAGAACGAATTCACTCATTCTGTAGTGTTTCCTGTTCCTTGATCAGAAATAAAAAACAGACCTAATTTCTTTTATTTTTTGTGCTATCTATGTGGATACTCAATAATTGAAGATGTGGCTGAGCTTTGTTATGAATTTTTTTATTTGCTCTAGATTATTTTTGAAAGTTTCTTAGAAGCAGTATACATATAGGTAAAAACATTAGGCTTTAAGGTTAGAAAGAATTGGACTCTACTTCTAATAGTGCCATCTGCTACCTGTGTGACATTAGACTGAGTACTTCCGTTACAGATGAGGGTGAAAGAAGTATTGTGTTCCGCATGGAGTTGTTGCGGTTAGTGAGGTAATTCACAGGCAAGTGCATGTATCAGCTCTCCGATACGTTAGGAGAGCTCTGTGCTGGCAATTAGCAGCTCTGGTGGTACAGTGGTTTAGGTGCTCGGCTAGTTACCAGTGGTTGGTAGTTTGAACTCGCCAGCTCCTCTAAGGGAGAAAGATTAAAAAAAAAAACAAAACAAAAACCATTGCCATTGAGTTGATTCTGATCATAACCATCTTATGTCCCATAGGATTTCCAATGAGTAGCTGGTGAATTTGAACTGTCAAGATTTCGGTTAGCAGCAGAATGTTTAACCACTTGTGCCACAGCCCTGGAAACCCCGTGGGGCACTTCTACTCTGTCCTGCAGGCAAGGGCAGGTTATCCAATAGGCAAGATACGCATGGTGCTTACCAGCTCACCTGCAGTGAACAGTTTCACATGCAACCCGTGGGACATTACTCGCTACAGATTAGTAAGTAAGCACAAGCCAGACTGTGCTTTCTTTGCTTCCTAGGTCATCCGCCCCTGTCAGGGAATGTAAATTTTAAAAGAGACTTTGGCTGTGTAGGAGGGTGCCATGTGGTCGGGAGAGAGTCAGATGCTGGACATTCCTAGAAGCAGAATCTCTGATGTGCTGAAAAAAAAGTGCAATGGTTCACTATAGATGATCTGGTAAGCAAGGTAAGCACTGTGTTTACCTTGCGCTTAGATAACTCACACTTGCCGATAGGTCGCTATGAATTTAGTTTTGGTGACAGTGATCAGGCTTACACTGATAGTATGTCAGATTTTTCTCATGGTGTGCAGTCATCGTCCAAGGTAAACTCCTGCCTAGAGTGGCATTGGCAAATGCTTTAGTTGTCACTGGAGCCCAGGTGGTGCAGAGGGTAAGAGCTCAGCTGCTAATCAAAAGGTTGGCAGTTCGAATCCACCACCTACTCTATGGATACTTTGCGGGGTGGTTCCACTATGACCTATCAGCATTGGTACGAGTTGCAATTTACTTGACAACACTAGGTTTCCTTTTTTGTTGGTTGTTTCCGGTTGTCAGTATCCTGCCCTCTGAATCCGGTGATGGAAGCCTAACTAGAAATTGATGGCATGGATTCAGTTTTGGAGAATATGTGGAGTTTGCATCCAGGTGTATATGATTGTAGCTATTAAAGCTCCCACCCCCAGCCCTCTGGTCACCGAGAGCCTTTCTCCTCTGCTGTCAGCGAAGGTGACCGCCATCTGTGCAGGGCGGTCCTGCAGTAAAAACCAGCTTCCTCCCTCCAGGTGTGGCCAGCAACAACCTCCTTTGTGGCTTCCCTTTTTAAAGAACTGATTGATGTTCTTGTAGAAAGGATGTTTCATCTTAAACCCTCATCTCCCAGAGGTACCAGCTAGATAAATGGATTAAATTAAAATTATTTTCTAACAAATTTTAAAACATTTATGGGAGGACGTGTACTTGGCACCCTCAAAGATGAGCCTTTCCGCCTTGGCTCTTCACATTTACTAAGAATAACCGCTGGTCAATGTGACACTGGATACAATATGTTATTTACATCCACTTAGGCTCCTTAGACTGCCCGAAGCAAATGTTAACAACAACCATTAGAAGAGGCTAAAAATAAAAGTGATCTCATTGCCAGGCCCTAGGAGTTTCTCTCCACCACTATCAAGGGCAAACACACGGACAGGACCTGCTCCAGACCGGCAGAGCGCCCTTGCCCAGTTAGAGTGGTGCTGAGACAGGGATGGTTAGTTGTGGCGTGAAACAGCCTGCAACAGTATGTGTTTCTGCTCATTTATTTATCCAGTGATGATTATAAAGGGGTCACTGTCTTAGCATCTTATCCTGAGGATGTGTGTGCATGTGTGTGTGTGTTTGTGTGATTTGAAGCCTTGGAGCCGTTGAGCCTCAGCTCTCAACCACTATACCACAAGGTCTCCTCTGACAACTGAAGTATTTGCCTTGAGTGGTACAGATAGTTGATATACTCTGTTGAAAGTTCAATCCACCCAGGGGCACCTTGGAAGAAAGGCCTGGTGATCTGAAAAATCAGCCATTGGAAGCCCTTTGGGACGCCGTTTTGCTCTGATACACATGGTATCACCATGAGTCATGGAAAACCCAAGGCCAACTGTTTTGTGTGTGCGTGATCTGTGTGTATGTCTCTTGCTCTGACAGTTTATCTCTTACCTTCTTGCACTGCTTCCCTGTAAGAACCATAATCTGGGATATCATCCTATTTCAAATTCCTCAAAAGTGATCTAGCCTTGATTAACTTCAATTTAGAGGTTGTGAATTTGGAAGTAAGTTTCCCACTCTTGTGTTATTTTGTGTCAAATACTAAACAAATGTATGCTTTTGAGGGAAGCTTTTGGGTGCTATGTTTTATTTTTCTTTCTGTGGAGACACTGTATTAGCCATCTGCAGCCCTGAAGATCCCAGGATTACTGTAGATGTTCTAAGGATGTTACTGAACCCGATTACATGGGAAGCTAGGGTCGGCTAACTGCTACAGTGAGTACTTCTCTGCTTTAATGTCTGGAACAAGCTAAGCTCAGAGGTGGTTGCTTTGTCTGTGCTTTTTGTCATTCCTGTTAATACCTTAGTGTCATAGGGAAGTTCATTCACATTCCAAGTACAAAGATAGGGTCCTGCTTGATGATATATTCAGGGTGTGCACTGCAGGATCAAGCCTCTTAGCAACTATTTTTAGCAACATAATGATTATCCTTGCTTAAGACTCTGATTCCTTTTTCATTTTTTTAATGCACTGATGAAACATGACTTTGATGTTAAAACTACAGAATTTTTGAAGCCTCAAAAGCGGTAGCTGCAGTATTTCTAACAAAGAAAAACCAAACTGTTTTCTCTGCTTTGGAAATTCAGAGCCTCCCACAGCAGCTGGCTGTCCCTTAGCTTAGCTGGACCCTGTCGCTAAGAGCGTAATCTCAAGTGCCTTTTCTGCTGCATCGCTGGTCTGTCCAGTTTTGCCACTTCCCAGATGACCTCAGACTGCGAATTTCTGCTGGAGATAATAATGGAAACAGACTTTCTGGGTACACTGCAAGTTCATGTTCATATTGATCCTTTCTGACACTAGGAAGCAAATTGGTCAACTGTATTTAACTTTACCACGGTCTGACTTTCTGACGTTAGTATTCAGGAGAGTGGACAGTGGTGGTTCTGGGGTAAAATTTTGTGCAGGAGAACTGGGTTCAAGTCCAGATTCTGAATCTGAAGTCCTCATTCTCAACAGATACCTTTGTCTTCTATGTTCTTGAACACGTTGAGGTTGACAGCAAGAGTTCCTTTCTTCTGACCCCATGTGCTCATTGGCTGCTGTCAACTGCCACCCAGTTGGCGCTGGACTCACGGTGACTCATACACAAAAAGCTCATACTGATGTGGTCCATGGGATTTTCGTTCAGAAGATCTCCAGGCCTTTCTTCCTAGTCTCTCTTAGTCTGGAAGCGCCACTGAAGACTGCTGTGCATCACAGCAACCCCCCAGCCTCTACTGGCAGCCAGGTCGTGTGTGCACATGAGGTGCCTCGGCCAAGAAACAAGCCTGGTCTCTCGTATGACAGGCAAGAGTTCTCCCGCGAAGCCGCCGCTGTCACCTACATGATCCTTACTACCCTGCTACCGTCATCCTACTTCTTCACCTCTTACTGTGTGAGAGGGAGGGGAACTCTTTTTGCTAAGAAAATCCCCTTACTGGTACCTTTGATCCCATCATCCAGATTTCTGCTTCAGGACTTTCCATTATTGACACCCTCAGTTATTCTCAGTAGCTAAACTCTATGGAGCAGTTCCCCTGTGCCCTGTAGGAACACTGTGAGTTGGAATTGACTCAATGGCAGTGGGTTTGCTTTTTGGTTTATCGTTGCCATGGCCACTAACCGTATGTGGCTTTTGAGTGCTTGAAAAATGTCTAGACCAAATTGAAATGCCCCGGAGTGTAAAATGTGTCCTAGATTTTGATGACTTAGTGAAAAAAAGGTAAAAGAACTCAATTATTGTTCGTTACATGTTGAAATGATAATATTTGGCTATATTGGAATGAATAAAATGGATTATTAGAATTAATTTCTGTCAATTTTTCCTTCTTAGTGTAGCTATTAGAAACTTTCAAGCTCCGTGTGGGGTTTGCCCCTGTGGCTTGCCTTGTATTTGTTTCACCAGCCCTGCTCTATAGCTCTCTTTCCTTAGCTCCTTCCGCAGTGTTATGTTTCAGGCTGCTTTCTTCTGGACAGAATTTTCTCTTGATCCAGTTAGCTCAGAAACAAATGGTTGGTGAGTGTGCTGTGACTTGTGGTGGCCTCATGTGTGTCAGAACTGTGTTCCATAGGGTTTTCAACAGCTGACTTTTTGGAAGTAGATGGCCAGGCCTTTCTTCTTAGGTGCCTCTTCCTGAACTTTGATTTCTGTTCTTTTAGTTAGAAGCTAAGCACATTAGCTATTTGCACCACCCGGGGGTAAGCAGCAATGGACTTCTGTCTTTCCTTTCGTGGCGTGCTATTTGTGTTGGTCTCACCAAATCCATCGCTTACCAGCCTGCCTCCCAGAACTCTGCCGCTGGATTTCTGTTCTACCCTCCAGTCACATGGCTAGTGTTGCTCTCTCAAAGGTCGCCAGGAACAGATAACCTCTCATCAGCCCTCATCCCCACCTGCTTTTCTTGGCTGCAGTGCTTCTGTTCAATCTGACCTTCCCATTTCTCTGACTGCACTTTTTCTGTCTTCTTCAGTGGTTGCTTGTGGGCATTTCTCCAAAGCTGACTTTTTTCCCCCTACTCTTTCTCTGTTCTGTGTTCCAGACACATCCATTTCCACAGCTTTAGATGTATTTTTTATTTTTTTAGATTAAATGGTTTACAGACCAAACTCTCTTCTCATTAAACAGTGTACATATTGTTTTATGACATTGGTTGTCGACTTATGACATAACACTCTACTTTCTCTAGTCTCTTCCCAGCTTTCCTGTTCCCTCCTGCCTTCTCATCCTTGCCGCTGGGGTGGTGTGCCCACTTAATTTTGTTTTGTTTTATGGGCCTGTTTAATCTTTGGCAGAAGGGTGACCCTCAGGAGTGACTTCATTATTGAGCTAAAAGGATGTCTGGGGGCCGCAGTCTCAGAGTTTCTCCAGGCTCTGCCAAACCAGTAAATCTGGCCTTTCAGTAAATCTGTGTTTTTCGCCAGCTCTGCCTGGGACCTTCTATTGTGATCCCTGTCACCGCAGTTGGTGGCGGTAGCTGGTACCGTCTAGTTGTGCTGCACTCAGTCTGCTGGAGGCTGTAGTGCCTATGGTCCGTTAGTCACTTGGATTAGTTTTTCCCTGGTGTCTTTGGTTTTCTTCATTCTCCCTTGCTGCAGATGTGGTGAGACCAGTGGATTATCTTAGACGGCTGCTCACAAGCTTTTGAGTCTCCCGGACATTACTCTCCAAAGTAGAATGTAGAACATTTTCTTTGTAAACTGTATTATGCCGCTTGAGCTGGATGTTCATTCAGACCATCAGCCTCAAAGCCCAGCCCTCAGTCCAGTAATTTGGTCCCTCAGGGAGTTTGCATCTGTATATGGAGAGTCTATGACCTTGCCTTGGACAGGTTGTGCTACCTTTCCTCAGAATTGTTTACTGCCCTACCCTTCACCAGAATTACCACTTGCGTTGGTCTGGGTTCTCTAGAGAAGCAAAACCAGTAAAGCATATGTGTGTATGTATATACACATACATACACACACACACACACACACACACACACACACAGAGTCTGACAATGAAGTCCACAAACTCGTTTGTTCTAAGTGCTACCTACTTCACTGCTGAATATCACTATGGTCACCTTTGAAGTACTCCCTTTGGGAAGTTATGCACCGAAGCTATGCCAGTGCCTAGTCCACCCTTCAAAGCAATATTGGAACTTGTTTTCTGGAAAGGCCATTGCACACAGTGGTATGGTGGTAAGTTTGTGAACTTAATTGTATAATTGTCTATGACGGAGTTTTTAGCCAGTAAACAGACAACTGTATTGGAACAGCCTCCCTACATTTTAGGTATTTGCTAGAGCAGCACCCAACTCTCATGGTACCAAATTCTGTTTCAGTCAGCTAGGGTGACTCTAACAGAAATACCACAGAGTGGATGGCCTTAACAAAGGAAAATTTATTCTTACACAATCTGGTAGGCTATAAGTCCATATTCAGGCTGTTCGCTCTGAGGGAAGGTTTTCCTCCTTGTTGGCTCTGGAGGGAAGTCCAGTATTATATGAGTCTTTGTCCTGGGAGTGTCTTGGTGCAGGAACCTCAGGTCTGAAGGACGCACTCTTCTCCCAGTGCTGCTTTATTGACGGTGTGAGGTTCCCAACTCTCTGCCTGCTTCCCTTTCCTTTTATCTCTTGCAGGATGAAAGGATTAAGGGTGGTGGAAGCCACACTCCAGGGTAACTCCCTTTATGGTAGAGCAGGGAGGTGATCTTCTGAAGGGATTTACAGTTCCACCCTAATCCTTTAATATATCCCCCCCAAAACCCAGTGCTGTTGAGTCATATCCGACTCATGGCAACCCTAGAGGCCAGAGTAGAACTGCCCCGTAGAGTATTCAAGGAGCGCTTGGTGGATTTGAACTGCTCACCTTTTGGTTAGCAGTGGTAACACTTAACCCACTATACCCCAGGGTCTCCCATCCTTTAACACACAGCACAGCAAAATAAAAAATTGGAGGACAATCATAGAATACAAGGAATCATGGCCCAGCCACAGGACTACACCTATTTTTTGGGGGGACACAATTTGATCTGTGGCATATGACAACAGCTCGTTTCAGAAAAAGGCCATTCCAGGAAAAGTGTTTCAAAATTGCTTTGAAGAGTAGACTAGGCACTGGTGTAAGTGTATAGATTCCCAAGGGGAGTACTTGGAAGGTGACTGTAGTGGTATTCAGCAGTGAGGTATGTAGCACTTTTTCTAGGATAAGTTTGTGAATTTAATTGGCAATCCTTGTGTATCAAAGATATGACTCACAAACTTGTACAGGTTAGGTTGTCTCAACTGCTTGGATCAGGATAGAAGCTTCTCCTGATTTACATAGGTGCAGGGGCTAATGAACTCAAGATTTGCAGGTAGAAGAACAGGGCTCTTGATCATGCATTGTAAAGATTGACAAATTTCAAGATCAGCAGGCAAGACCGCAAGGTTTCTCTTGATTCATGTAGCTGTAGGGGCTGGCAAACCCAAGGTTGTTAGGTAAGTTGCTAGCTCAGGTTCCAAGAACTGGAGGCCAGATACACAAGAGCCAGCTGCAGGATCCAGAGCAGGTAAAAGTCTGAACTTCTGCTTATATTCAGATGCAAGCAACATGCGCAAGGAAACTTCCTTTTAACCGGCTGTCTTCTCCCAGAAGATGCCATTATGGAGATGATTACATATCAGATCTCAACAGGGCAGCAATCACAACATTGTATGACTGCCAAAACACTGAGAATCACGGCCTAAGCTGGTACACAGTTTTAACCATCACAGCACTTATCTGTTGTCTATTTAATGTGCTATCCTCTTCATTTTTCCCCTTCCTTGAAACCATCAAAGGTTGTTTCATTTTGTGTGTGAACCTTTTCATGAGTTTTTATAGTAGTGATCTCATACAATATTTGTCCTTTAATGATTGACTTACTTCATTAAGCATAATGCCTCTAGATTTATCCATGTTGTGAGATACTTCACAGATTCATCATTGTTCTTGATCATTGTGTAGGCTGTAATCTTCATAGGAACAGATCACCACATCATCTGGTCCACACATTTCTGACTAACTATGCATTGAAATACAGGCTTACAGAAATAAAGTATCTGACAGTCTAACTCCCTCATTTCTGGGGAGGAAACCAAGGGGATGAAAGGTTAACTTTCAGGGTTCTAGGGACAGTGACAGGGTTCTAGGGACAGTGACAGGGTTCTAGGGACAGTGACAGAGTATCTTTAGATTCCTGCCAGTACACTTTTCTGTGTTAGTATTTTTTTGTGTGTCTTCATCTGACGTTGAGTAAAAACAGGGCCTGGTGGTGCATTGGTTGAGTGGCTGCTCACCAAAAGACTGGCATTCTGAATGCACAAACCTCTCCACTGTCTGCTTCTGTGAAGATTCAACCCAACCCAACCCATTGCTGCAGAGTCAACTCCAACTCACAGTGACCCTGCAGAGCAGAGTAGAACTGCCTCAGAGAGTTACCAAGGGTCATCGGCAGGTAGGAGGTGCTGACACTTTGGTTAACTAGCTGAGCTCTTAACCACTGCACCACAGCCTTGGCAGTTCTACGCTCTTCTGTACAGCTGCTGTGAGTCAGAATCAACTGTTGGTACTGGGTTTGGTTTTTCTTTTCACATCAAGGAAAAATCTCTGTTGGGCACAATCTAAGAGGTCCACCTTAAATTAGTTTTGAAAATGAACTGTGTTTCAGTATAGTAAAATTCTATTTCTTTGAACCGGATCTCTAATAAAAATGTAGTTGCTGGGTTGAATCTTTGACTACTGTCTGATATTATCCGTTAATGTTTGAAGAAAGGATCTTCAAATATTTTTCACCTACACTTGATGATTAAGTGAAAATTTTGAGTACTGAATAGTTGAGGATGAGCTGTCTAGGTCTCATCTACGTACCTCTCTGTATACGTGTGCCTCTTGCCATGGAGTTGGCCCTGGCAAGCTTCAGTGGCCTCTGTAAGCACCCTGTGAGATACCAGCGGGCACCTCAGTAGCAGCTTTTCTCTTCCAGTCAGTCAGCTCTTAGTTGGAATTGACTATTTTCTTAAGCAACATATTTTTAAAATGATGACTTTTGCATGTACATTTTTTGTATAATTTGTTACTTTCTCAAGTAAGTGAACCAGAGGAATGGAGGAAATTAATACAACAGGAGAAATTCAGGAAGATACTGTTCAGATATCATTAAGGTGTCAGTGGCTTCAGTCTTGTTGAGAAGACATTGGCAGGTTTTCTCACCAGAGGATAATGCTAGACTCCTTAAATTGTTGACTACTTTGAGTTTTTAAAAGTTTCTTTTAAAGTATGTTGATGAAATAATGGGCTGTGACAATGAAAACTTTACCTTCCTGGTAACAAGGTTGATACTTGTGCAGTTACTAGTAGTCTAATACATGTGTATTAGTGGCAAATATATATGTAGCAGATCTGTTGCCTTTTCAATGTCTTCACATGTGCAATTCACTGACATCAAGATTTGGCTAACAATCTGTGATTCTATACAATGAAGATGTATGTTTTATGTGCTCTACTGTATTTTTCAGTGGAGATTTTCACTTTATGAGAGTACTTATAAAGAAAGACTTAACATACCCAGATTAGGGTAGTTATGGTATAATTTTAAATCTGTCATCCAGGCTGTATTATGCAGGACGATATGTTGAAAAGATATACCAGGCCACTGCCAACAGCAGCGTTATGCTGAGGCCGTAGAGATGACATCTTGGAAGTGACGGTGCCTGTGTTAACACTGTGCCATCAGCCCCACTGTGTGGACACTGTGATGTTAGTGCCAACATCAGCCTCAGGTGCCTGTGGGTGGATGGGATCAAATTAATTGATAAAGTTAGTAAAATTAGTTCTATTCTCTAGTTCTCCATAAAACAAGAAATCTCAGTTTAATTTTTAATGTGTGAATGGAACAAGTGAATCCCCTTTTCCCTACTGTAAACTAAAGTGCTAAGCAAACAGCTTCAGATCCGCAGGAAAGGACTAGGTGCTGAACCAAAATAACAAGATAGAGTCAACAATGGACATTTTAATACGCAATATAGACAGAAAATAGATAACTGGGAATTAATAAGAATGAAACACTTCTGCTCATCCAAAGACTTCATCAAAAGAATTAAAAGACCACCTACAGAATGGGAAAAAATATTTGGCAACTCTATGTCAGACCAATGCCTGATCTCCATAATCTATAAGGTTCTACAAAATATCAATAAGAAAAAATCATCCAATTAAACAATGGGTAAAGGAGATGGACAGACACTTCTCTAAAGACGAGATCCAGGCAGCCAAAAAACACATGCAGACATGTTCATGATCATTAATTATTAAAGAAATTCAAATCAAAACGACAATGAGATACCATCTCACCTCAACAAGATTGGCCATGATCCAAAAAACACAAAACACTAAATGTTGGAGAGGCTGTGAAGAGATTAGAACTCTCCTTCACTGTTGGTGGGATTGCAGAATGGTGCAACCTCTTTGGAAAGCAATTTGGCGTTATCTTAAAATAAGGGATATAGATATACCATTTGACCCAGTAATTCCTCTGCTCGGAATACATCCTACAAAATCAAGGCCATTCACACCAACTGCTACATGCACATGAATGTTCATTGCAGCACAGTCCACGATAGCAAAAAGTTGGAATCAACCCAGATGCCCAACAACAGAAGAATGGATGGGTAAACTTTGGTATATATACTCCATGGAGTACTGTACACTGCTAAAGAAAAACGATGATAGCAGGAAACATTTCTCAATTTGGTCTCAAATGGAAGACATGTTGAGTGAAACTAGTCAGCGACAGAAGGACAATTATTATATGAGACTCCTATGATAAAAACTTAAAAGCATACTCATACATAACAGAAAAGACTTTGATGGCTACAAGGGTGGGGAGGGTGGGAGGGTGGGAGGGCAAGGGGTGAGGGTTTAGATTAGATAGTTGTTAGAAATTTGGTTGGGTGAAATTGGTGACAATACACATTCATGAGAAGATGAATATTAACGGGACTTCGACACAACTTGTGTACTCCTCCTGTCTTAACTCAGTATTGTAAACACAGAGTATGTACACTTTCAGTTTTTTTATTTAATAAAAAAAAAACCAACAACAACAACAAAAAACAAAATAACAACAAAAGCACAAAACAAACACAGTGGCTAAGTGCTATGGCTCCTAACCAGAAGGCTGGCCATTCAAATCCACCTTGGGTGCTCAAATCCAAGAGTGCTCCTTGAAAACTCTATGGGAAAATTGTACTCTGTCCTGTAACGTCTCTATGAGTAGGAATCGACTTGACAGCAATGGGTTCCAATCAACAGCCCATTTCTTTGCTCCCTTGTCTTATATCCTTTTTTGCTGAAATAGGGCCCCTAGGATCTTTGAGTAAGCATTTGTGAGTGGTAAATATTCTGTTTCTTCATGTGGCTGAAAGTGCTTTAATGTCATCTTCACAATTAAGTGGTATTTTTGCTGAATAGAGAATTCTAAATTCATAATTCTGTTTCTTCAGCACTTTAAAGATACGGCTTCATTATCTTCTTACATCCAAATTTGCTGACAAACATCTATATCTGTCTAATGCTTGTTTCTTTGCAGGTAAGCTCTTTTTCTCTTTGATAGTTTTTAAATGGCGTGTTTATCCATGATGGTCTGAAATTTGACTCTGATATTCTTTTTTTCTTTTCTTTTTCTTTTTCCCTTAGTTACCTGCTCAACATTGGAAAGTACTTTCAACCTGAGGATTGTGTCTTTCCCTTTGTTTTAGTCAGCTAGGGCTGTAATAGAAATACCACAGAGTGGATGACTTTAAAAAACGAAGGTTTATTCTTACACAGTCTGGTAGGCTAGAAGTCTAAATTCAGGATGTCTGCTCCAGGGGAAGGCTTTTTCTGGAGGAAAGTCCGGTATTATATCAGTGTTTGTCCAGGAACATCCTAGTGCAGGAACCTTGGGTCTGAAGGACACGCTTTTCTGCTGCTGCTGCTTTCTTGATGGTATGAGGTTCCCAATTCTCTGCTTTCTTCTCTTCCCTTTTATCTCTTGGGGGATGCAAGGAGTAAGGGTGGGGCAAGCCATACTCCAGGAAAACTCCCTTTACAGTGGAGCAGGGAGGTGATCCTACGAAGGGATTTACAGTCCCATCCTAATCCTTTAACATACAGCATAGGAAAATCACAAAATGGAGGATAGTCGTAGAATACAGGAAATCATGGTCACATGGCTATACCAATTTTCGGGGGGACACAATTCAATCCATGACACCCTTTTTCTGGAAAATGCTTAGATCTTTAGTTCTTCCAGTAATGTCTCCCCTGCATTCTCTCCAAGGAGCCTCGGTGGTGCAGTGGTTATAGTGGTTGACTGATAATGGAAAGGTGATGGTTTGAATCCAGAAGCCACTCCTAAAGATTACAGCCTGGGATACCCTATACACTATACTTACCCTATAGCCTTGGGTACCCTATACACTATATCATTGAATAACCTTGGGAAGTTCTACTCCCTTCTATGTTGTGGTTGTTGTTGGGTGCTGTCGAGTTGGTTCTGACCCATAGGAGCCCTGTGCACAGCACAAGAAGACACTGCCTGCTCCTGTGCCATGCCCACAGTCATTTTTATGTTTAAAGCCATCATTGCAGCCACTGTGTCAGTCCATCTTGTTGAGTGTCTTCCTCTTTTTTGCTGATCCTCCACTCTACCAAGCACGTTGACCTTCCGCAGGGGTTGCTCTCCTGGCAACATACCCAAACTATGTGAGATGCAGTTTTGCTATTTTTGCTTCCAAGGAGCACTCTCATTGTACTTCTTCCAGAACAGATCAGTTTGTTCTTTTGGCAGGCATGGTACATTCAATATTCTTCTCCAACACCATAATTCAAAGGCATCAGTTCTTCTCTTCCTTATTCACTGTCCAGCTTTCACATGCATACAATGTGATTGAAAATATCATGGCTTGGGTCAGGCGCATCTTAGTCTTCAAAGTGGCATCTTTACTTTTCAGTACTTTGAAGAGGTCTTTTGTAGTAGATTTTCCCAACACCATTCATTTTTTGATTTTTTGACTGTTCCTTACATGCGCGTTGATTGTAAGCCCAAGTAAAATGAAATCCTTGACAACATCAATCTTTTTCCCATTTATCATGATTTTGCTTACTGGTCTGGTTGTGAGGACTTTTGTTTTCTTCACGTTGAGGTGCAATCCATACCGTAGGCTGTGGTTTTTGATCTTCATCAGTGTTTCAAATCCTCTTCATTTCCAGCAATCAAGGTTGTGTCATCAGCCTACCACAGGTTGTTAATGAGTCTTCTTCCAATTCTGATGCCTTGTTCTTCTTTCTCAGATTATTTTTTCAGCATGCATGTTGAAAAGGTATGATGAAAGGATACAACCCTGACACACACCTTTCTTGACTTTAAAGCATGCAGTATTCCCTTGTTCTGTTGGCATGATTGCCTCTTGATTCATGTATAGATTTCTCACGAGCACAATTAAGTGTTTTGGAATTCTCATTCCCTGCAATGTTATCCATATTTTGCTTTGATCCAAACAGTTGAATGCCTTTGCATAGTCACTGCAACACAGATAAACATCTTTCTGGTAGTCTTTGCTTTCAGCCAAGATCCATCTGACATAAGCAATGACATCCCTGGTTCTACATCCTCTTCTGAGTCCAGCTTGAATTTCTGGCAGTTCCCCGTTAACATACTATTACAGTCATTTTTGAATGATCTTGAGCAAAATTTTACTTGCCAAAGCCAAGTGTCATCGAGTCGGATCCTACTCATGGCGACCCTAGGGTACTTGCATGCGGTATTAGTGATACATTTGATACTTCTCTCCTATAAAGGGTGGCGATAGGTTTGCTATTTATCTGTTACCCGCTGCTGCTCTAACAGAATATATCACAAGTGGATGGCTTCAACAAACAAATCTATTTTCCCACAGTAAAGTAGGCTGCAGAGTCAGCTTCAGGGGAAGGCTTTCTGGGTTGTCTCTGGAGGAAGTTCCTTATCATCAGTCTTCCTCTGGACTGGGAGCTTCTTAAACACAGGGACTCTGGGTCTCAGTAATTCTTTCCTGGTGGTACGAGGTCTCTTATTTCTCTGCTCACTTCTTTTCCTTTCTGTCCCAGGAGACTGCCTAAAGACACAAACCAGGTTTGTAGACTGAGTCCAGCTGTACTAACACAACTGCTGCCCATACTGGAACTGCACACAATACTGGGAGTCCTGGCCCAGTCAAATGGTTACACACATTTTTTGGAGGACACAATTCAACCCAAGACAGTTTTTTCATGTTCTCTCTAGTCTTGCCTGCAACCCCAGTTAGACTGCCGTTGGCCTTTCTGCTGTCTCTGTCCCTAGGTGGCTTCACTTCCTTTCTCTGTGTCATGGATTGAATTGTGTCCCTGCAAAAGTATGTGTAGCCTGTGGCTGGGCCACGTATCCAGTATTTTATGACTGTCCTCCACTTCGTGATTTTCCTGTGCTGTATGTTAAAAGATTAGGGTGGGACTGTAAATCCCTTCAGAAGATCGCCTCCCCGCTCCACTGTAAAAGGAGTTTCCTTGGAGTATGGCTTGCTGCACCTTTAATCCTTTCACCTTACAAGAGAGAAAAGGAAAGGGAAGCAGGCAGAGAATCAGGAACCTCACACCATCAAGAAAGCAGCACTGGGAGAAGAGCTCGTCCTTCAGACCTGAGGTTCCTGTGCCAAGATGCTCCCTGGACAAAGACTGATGCAATACTGGACTTTCCTCCAGAGCTGACAAAGCCTTCCCTTGGAGCAGACATCCTGAATTTGGACTTGCAGCCTACTGGACTGTGTAAGAATAAACTTTTCTTTGTTAAAGCCGTCCACTCTGTGGTATTTCTGTTAGAGCGGCACTAGCTGACTAGAACACTATACTTCCATTTCTTTATGTCCCATATGGGGAGTCTTTCTTGGGTTTCTCCTCCAGCTCAGTACGTAGCTTACTCTTCAACTTCCTCTCTCCTCCTTCCCATGTTTGAATGTATCTACGGAGTCCCCAGAAACACCGGTGGCCTGGTGGTTAAGTGCTGTGTGTGCTAACCAAAAGATTGCTAGTTCAAATCCACCGGGCATTCCTTGGAAACTCTAAGGAGCAGTTCTTCTCTGACCTATAGTGTCACTACGAGTTGGAATGGACTCGACGGCAGTGGGTATGGAGTCCCTGGGTGGTGCAAATGGTTAATGTGTGTGGCTGCTAACCAAGAGGTTGGAGGTTCAAAGTCCACTCAGAGACACCTCAGAAGAAAGTCCTGGTAGTCTACTTCCAGAAAGTCAGCCATGAAAAATCCTATGGAGCACAGTTCTGTTCTGAGACACATGAGGTCAACATGAGTCAGAGGTGACTAGATGGCCACCGTCTTACAGAGTTTTTATTTCTACAATCATATACCTTTTATTTCCAAAGTCTCTAATTGATTCTTTCTTTCATAATAGCCTACCTGTTTTGCCTTATGTATTGAATGTACACTTCTGTTTCCCAGAGGATATGAATGATCGTTATTAAAAGTCTTTCTCTGAGTGCTTTATAATTTGAGCGTGAGTTCTGTTTGCTTTCTCTCTTTTATGGCTTTCATGCCTCATGAATGCCTTATGGTTTCAGAATTCAGGATTTTTGCAGTCGAGATTCATGGAGTGAGCCAAGAAACACTGCAGGGACCATCTACCATATCCCCCGGGGGGGGGGGGCTGGTAAGACGCGCCTCCCACACAGGTGCCTTGTGGCTGGTTAGCCGAGCTCCTCAGCCATTCCACATGACAGCTCTGTGCTCCCTGACCAGAGAACAGACGTCTTCTGCTGTGAACCTTTCAACTTTCAAACGGCAAGTGTTTCCAGGGACTAACTCTTATCCACTTTGCACAGGACCTCCAGGCCATGGAACAGGTTGGGGATGGGTGTGGAGGTGCAAGTTTATCTTGCTTCACCTTTTCTTTTGCTTAAATGCATGCATGTTGCTTGAGGAGGGGTGGCTGACAAATCATGTATGAGGTCTGACAATTCAATTTGTGAGCTCATTGTATACAAAGTTCTGCTTACCTCATTGCTGAATACCACTGTAAGCATCTTCAAAGTATTCCTCCAGGAAGCTATGCACTAATGCCACCCTTCAAAGCAAGTTGGGAACTCTTCTTCTGGAATGGCCATCAGAGCTGTCATTGTATTACTCTTGATATCCTGAATGTCATCCAAATGTCTTTCTTGAAATGTTTATTTTTGGGTAAAGAAAAAAGTCAGGAGGCCACATCAGTTGAGTAGGGAGGGTGTTCCAATACAGTCAGTTGTTTACTGGTAAAAAATGCTCTTACAGGCAACGATACAATTAAGTTCACAAACTTGCCATTGTGCCACTGTGTCCAATGGCTTTTCCAGAAAGAGTTCCCAAACTGGTTTGAGGTGTGGACTAGGCTGACATTGGTGCATAGCTCCTCAAGGGAAGTACTTCAAAGGTGACCATAGTGACATTCAATAATGAGGTATATAGCACTTACAACAATGGAGTTCATGAACTCAATTGTCAGACCCTGTATTTTCATTTGGTTTACTCTGTAGCTTAGGCTGAAAGCAACTTTTCTTTAGACCGGGGTGTAGCCTGGCCCTGGTGGCATAGTGGTTAAGAACTACAGCTCCTAAACAGAAAGTCAACAGTTTGAATCTACTAGGCATTCTTGGAAAACCTATGGGGACAGTTCTAACTCTGTCCTGTAGAGTCGCTGTGAGTCAGAACTGACCAACAGCGATGGGTTTGGCTTCTAGGCAGACCTGCCTTTGGGTTTTGATGTCAACCTTTGCTCACTGGGTGTCCTTGGAAGTTACCTAATTCTCTGCCTCAGTTTCTGCGTCTATACAGTGTAGGCAGTAATGATAGCTACCTCATCACATTTCTTAATCAAGGTAACATGTATGAAGCCCTTTACCTGATACTTATTAGTATTACTTTTTATATAACATTAACACCTAAAAGAATGACCACGAGTCTGATGCTGTAATTATTTCAGGACTAACACTCTAGAGGTACAGGCCAAAACCCACCTTCATTTGTCTTATCTGTAACTAGTTGCCATTGACTCAGTGGTAATGGGTTTGGGTTTTTTCGGTTTACGACTAGACTGTGAACTTTTCTCTCTATGATCTGAACACCATCTGTATGGATGTGAACTACTTTAGAAGGTCTAAGACTGTCAGAGTACAGAGGTCGAACAAGCAGGGGCAGGGAAAAGCAAAGATACCACCACCATTTACATACCAAAACAGAATCAGAAGTCACTCAGTGGCCAGGGCAAATAAAGAGCCAGCATTTGTCTCCCAAAGAGGACAAAAGGCCAACATTTGCCCACCCAAGAGGACAAAGGGTTGGCATCTGCCCACCTAAGGGACCAATGAGCAAAAAGAACCAACATTTCCAGAGGGAAGAGAAAGTTCCACCAGTATAAAACTCTGAAGGAGGAAGGGAGTGGGATTGTTAGACATTGTCTCTGAGCTGCTCACTTGGCCGTCCTTGTCAAATGTCCTATCCCCCGTGCAGACTCTTCTGCATGCTTAGCTTTTTGTGTATACATGTCTCTTGGTTTGCAATTTTTCATACACTGGAGACAAGAACCGAGGGATGATTTTCCAATTACAAGACCACCATGTTGTGGTCGTGTGCCATCGAGTTGATTCTGACTCCCGTGGACCTTGTGTGACGGAGTAGAACTCTCCCACAGGGCTTCCTAGGCTGTAATCTTGACTGAAGCAGATTGCCAAGTCTTATCTCCTGTGGAGCTGCTGGTGGGTTCAAAAGTCTGATGTTTCAGCTTGTGGCCAAGGGCTTAACCACTGGACAACCAGGGTTCCCTGATGGCCATCACGGTGGTTGCAGTTTTTTAAAAGCATCGCAGAATTCTGCTGATCTCACAGAAGAGATGGAAGATTGTTTCTGCCTGTGAAACAAAACTTTTTCTTTTTTAAATTGTGCTTTAGGTGAAAGAAGAGCTAAAGGTGCCAAACTACCGCTATCAGTTAGTCTCAGTTCTTTTATTATTTTGTATAGTTGTACTTTAATGGAAAGTTTACAGTTCCTTCTGTTTCTCACACAAAAACTCACACACGCATTGTTATGTGAGCCTAGTTGCTCTCCCTACAACGTGACAGCACACTCCTCCTCTCCACCGTGTGTTTCCCGTGTCCATTCAGCAAGCTCCTGTCCCTCTTTGCCTTTCATCTCACCTCTGGACAGGAGCTGGCCAGTTAGTCTCGGGTATCTATTTGAGCCAAGAAGCACACTCTTTACCAGTGTCATTTTATGTTTTATAGTCCAGTCTGATCTTTGTCTGAAGAGCTGGCTTTGGGACTGGTTTTAGTTCTGGGCTAACAGCGTATCTGGGGACAATGTCTTTTGAGGTCCCTCCAGTCTCCAACGGACTATCAAGTCAGCTCTTTTTACATGAGTTTGTCAAGTCATTTCCGATACTTGTGTGTCAGCGTAGAATTAAGCTTCACAGGATTTTCGATGGCTGATTTTTGATAAGTAGATCTCCAGGCCTTTCATCTGAGGCGCCTCTGGTTGGGCTCGAACCTCCAGCCTTTTGGTCAGCAGCAGAGCTCAGTAGTGCTTGCACCACTTAGGGACTCCTTGTGTGAGCATAAGTATGCATATAAAAGAGCCCTTAAAGGAAATGGTGTCTCCACCTGTTTGACAGAACATAGATTCACCTAGAAATCCAATACAAAAATAATCAAAGGGTCAAGGGCGAAGCTCTGAAACAGAACGGTGCTTCTGTTTTGCAACTGCAGGAGATTATATTAGCAAAGGACCAACTGCCTGCTGCTGATCACAGAATAACAAAGATAACACTGCCTTTTAAAAGGATTGCCAAAAACACCTCAGCAAACCCACTGCCGTGGAGTGGATTCTAACTCATAGCAACCCTCTAGTACAGAATAGAACTGCTCCATAGAGTTTTGAGGGAGCTCCTGGGGCCTTCAAATTGCTAGCCTCTTGTTCAGCAGACAGAGCTCTTAACCACTATATCACCAGGGTTTTCTTAAAAGAACTGGGTAAGACAAACCACAACTTAATTCAGAGAAGACCACTTAAGGGAATTTGAGGGAATATAAGGAGTAACATAGCCATTGTTTTATTTTCAAGAACTGAGAATTGGCAAGTTTGGAAATAGGAGATTCCAGCATTTTAGATGTAAGATTATTCAGACAAAACATTGGATTTTGTAGTATTAAAGCAGGAATGCAATTTATCTGACTCCAATAGATTATTTCTGTCTTGTCTCTTTTTCCCCTGTGAAGCAGTAAGAAATCCTGGGTAACGAGGTCAGGAATTTGTCTCTCTGAGGCGGTGGTGGCTCAGTCATAGAACGCTTGCCTGCCGTGGGGGAGGCCTGGGTGCCAGGAGCCTCACGCATAGCCACCACTCGTCTGTCAGTGGATGCAGGTGTGTGGCTGTGATATTCAGTGAGTTTCAGCAGAGCCTCCGGACTGAGACAAAGTCTGGAGATCAACTAGAAAATCAGCCAATGAAAACATTTCAATCTACAACTGATTGTGGGGATGGTACAAGATTGAGCAGCAGTCATTTCTACTGTGTATAGAGTCACCGTGACTCATTTCAGGTAACAGCAACAATGGTAGCAAATCTCCATCAAAAGAAATAGGACAGTAGATTGAGAAAGGTCTTATCAGTCCAGATAATAGTCTAAGTAGTTTCTGTGCAAGCATCTTTAACTTGGACTAGGTTCACTTGGAAATCTTCAGCTCCCTTACCTTATTTCAGTGGCAACAATTAGAGAGCTAGCTGAGGGGGAAATAGAACTAAAGCCCAAACAAACCCACTGCCATTGAGTCGACTATGACTCATTGCAGCCTTATAGGACAGAGTAGAACTACTCCATAGAGTTTCCAAGGAGCACCTGGTGGATTTGAACTGCTGACCTTTTGGTTAGCAGATGTAGTGCTTAGTCACTATGCCACCAGCGTTTCTGAGGGTAAAATACAGGGATGGTGAATTTAGACAGTTTGAGAGACTTCTAGGAAAGGCGGTAGTTGTCAATTAATGGAAAAGTGCACTTGTGAACCCATTCAGTATATTCAATTTTGGATTGAAGAACTAGTTATGTGGAAATAACTTTAGTTAGGTGGTTTTCACTCAGATCAGCAACTATTTATTGACTGCTTCTCATATGTAATGTGTTAGGCGGTGATTGAATTCACAGTTGAGACAAAGTGTGTGTAATACCACAAAGACTCTGTTTCCAAGGAATTTGTGGTCTGGTTGGGGAGATAAGACCTGAACATGTGAAAAGGGAATAATAGAAAATAAGTAATGGTTCCAAACAATCATAGAAGAGGTGCCCACGAGACACCATTGATTGCTACATGAGTTCTGAGGCTGATTAATGAACACTTCAAGGAGAAAGGGGCTTGGTAGGTTTTTAAGGGAGGATTTGAGTTAGGTTTTAATTTTGGGGACTTTTCAAGTCGGTTATTAAGATATAGTTTAAATGTAGTGAAATTCATCCTTTTTATGTATGTGGTATGGCTTGATTTTGATGAATGTATGAGGTCTGACAATTAAATTCATGAACTTAATTACTCTAAGTGCTACATACCACATTTTTGAGTATCACTATGGTCACCCTCAAAATATTCTTCTGGGAAGCTATGCACTGATGCCAGAGCCTAGTCCACCCTTCAAAGCAGTTTTGGAACTCTATCTGGAATGGCCATTGTGCATGGTGCACAGTGGCAAGTTTACAAACTTAATTGTATAGTTATGTATGAGGGAGATTTTAGTCAATAAACAAATAGCTATATTGCAACACCCTCTGTACTCACCTGATCGGGCCCCGAATGACTTTTTTCTTTACCCGGAGATAAAGGAAATATTGAAAAGAAGACATTTTATGACATTCCGGATATCAAGGGTATTCCAATGAGAGTTGTGCTGTCCATTCCAGGAAAAGAGTTCCAAACCTGCTCTGAGGGGTGGACTAGGTGCTGGTGTGTAGCTTCATCCTTTAAAGGTGGCCATAGTATATTCGGCATTGAGGTCATAGCACTTTTTCTAGGATGAGTTCACGAAGATAATTGGCAGTCCTCATATACAGCTGGGTACCTGAACATCACCACAATCAGTATGTAAAATGTTTCCACCTCTCAGGATGTTCCCCCACGCCCCTTTCTAGTTGACCCCTTCACCCTCTTCCAGGTCTGAAACCCTTTATCTGATTTTTCTGTCCCTACAGTTTTGCCTTTTCCAGAATGTCATACAAATGGAATGGCACAGTAGGGAGTTTTTCCGTCTGTTTTCTTTGACTTGGGAAACCCTGGTGGCATAGTGATTAAGTGCCATGGCTGCTAACCAAAAGGCTGGCAGTTCAAATCCACCAGGCACTCCTTGGAAACTCTATGGAGCAGTTTTACCCTGTCTATGGGATCACCGTGAATTGGAATTGACTCGACGACAGTGTTTTTTTTTTGGTCTTTTACTTAATGCTTTTGAGACTCATCCATGTGCCTTACTTTTACGAAAAAAGCGTGCTTTCTATGTTTGTTTGCTAACTGTACCTTCTCCTTTGAAATACTGTATGCACCACTATGTCATTATTTTTTACATGTTGCTGTAAAAAAATGAGCATGATATACTTACGGAGATATCTCATGTGGGAAGGAGGGAGCAGCTGGCGAACAAATGTAGATGTGTGGTTATTTGCATAAAAATATGGTGGCCATGGCTTCAGTTCCTTTTTATTGCTGAGTAGTATTGTGTTATGTGGATATTCCCCTCAGTTTGTTTGTATCTTCCCCATTTCCTTGAGTTAGGTGTTAAAATGTGAATAGACTTAGATGGAGTTGGTGGTTGTGGTGGTGGTGATAGGGACTGGGCATTTGGAAGTTAAATCTCATGAGATAGAGTAAAATTAGCCACTGAGATACTTCCAGTACTTCAGAGAGGAAGACTTCCAGACACAAGACATCTTTATGGATAAATCTTGCTAGCCATAATATCTCCCTATCCTGAATCCCAAAATGTAATTCATCTGCCCATGCTTCATCCATCTGTCCATCCATTTATTATTTACGCATCCATTCTTCCCTCATCTATTTAATTGTTGGTCGAGGACCACACATGTGCTAGTAATTGAGCTGTGATCAGGTTGTACAGATTAAAAACTATGACCCCTGTACCAAGTAGTTCTTAGTGTAGTAGAGGAAATAGGAAGAAAATCAATAATTAACAAAAAAAACAGTTACAGAGTGCTTTGCCTATTTGACTTTCCTTCTGGATTCCTGGAGGCAGAAAGGTGGATGGGCACAGAGGTAGATGGACAAAGGTAGCCATGAAGCCCTAGGCTTGCTCTTTCACTCAGAGAGTGAAGTCAGGTTTAGGTCTGCTTTTGTGGATGTGGCTGTCCCAGTCAGATCCAATAGAGTGGTGGTAGAGTTCACTGCTATGGTGCTTAGTAGTTCACACTGAGTACCAATACATCAAGTCTCTTCTATCTTCTAAACCAAACCCCAAACCCACAACCCTAGAGTGGGTTCTGACTCATAGCAACCCTGTAAGATAGAGTAGAACTGTCCCATATAGTTTCAAAGGAGCACATGGCAATTTCCAACTGCCAGCCTTTTTGCTAGCGGCTGTAACACTTAACTTCTATGCCACCAGGGATTTCCTGATACTGTTTAGCCAGAAAAAACTATTTCTCATATGCATACCGTGTCCTTCCTCTGCACACTTGGGTGTGTCCTTGCAGGTTCCAGTGTCTCCTCCTCCAAGGAACCTTCATGTCAGAACAGATGGATGGGCACTTTTACCGGACCACTTTTTAGTTCATGTCTGTTTTTCTCTTCACCTGCTCAGAATTATTTGTATACTATTTTGCATTTTGCCAACTCAATTAGACTTTCATATTCGTTAGGGGAAAACATGGACTCATTTTATTTTGTACCTGCTTTGGTGTAGTGGGTTAAGTGCTACTTCTGCTAACCAAAAGGTCGGCAGTTCAAATCTGCAAGGCACTCCTTGGAAACTCTAGGGGGCAGTTCTACTCTGACCTCTACAGTTGCCATGTGTCAGACCCAACTTGATGGCAGTGTTTTTTTTTTTTTTTTTTGGCTATAGCTCAGAACACATGTGTTGAACATCTCATCTTAGGCAGTGGGGTAGCTTGGGAAGAGTCCAAGCTCTTGATGCCTTGGGAAAGTTATAAAATTTTTCAAAGGCTCAGTCTACTGATCTATAAAACATGAATGTTATCTGATGATCATTGAGAGGAGTTACATAATATATAATGCCTGGCTTCTGCTAATTTTTCAAACCTGTTTATTACTTTTGTTGTCTTAGTCATCTGGAGCTGCTGTAACAGAAATACTACCAGCAGCTGGGTTTAACACAGAGAAATTTATTCTGTCACAGTCCAGTAGGCTGCATGTCCAAATTCAGGGCATCACTTCCAAAGGAAGTCCCTTTCTGTTGGCTCTAGAGGAAGGTCCTTGTTGTCCATCTTCCCCCAGGCTGGGAGCTTCTGAGGCACAGGGTCCCCGGGTCCTTTCCAAAGGATGTGCTATGCTCCTAGTACTGATTGTTGGTGCTATGAGGTCCCCAGCTCTCAGCCTGCTTCTCTTTCCTTTGCAGAGACTGACTCAAGGCACAATGCAATCTTATACCTTGAGCCCTGCGCCAGCAACACTACTGCAGCCCAGCCTTCCCCATTAACATCACCGAGGCAACGTTAACAGCGCATAGGAACATCCCGCAATACTAGGAATCAGGAATTGTGGACTAGCCAAACGGCTACGCACATTTTTTTGGAGGACACAGTCCAATCCTTGACAATTTTTGTTTTCAGATATTCATGTAAACAATCAATATGGCTGTCATGTGTGTCAGAGTAGAATTGTGCTCCACAGTGTTTTCGATGCTGAGTTTTCAGAAGTAGATTGCAAGGCCTTTTCAGAGCTGCTTGGGAGTGGCTTTGAACTTCCAGCCTTTCAGTTAGCAGTGAAGTGCATTAACGTTTTACACTAGCCAGGGACCCCTAGAACCTTAAAAACAGGTTGCAAAGATTTTATTGGACTGCGTTGTCTTTCTAGATAAACTTAACTAGCTGCAGACGGTGCAGGCTTGTCCTCCGCTGTGATCAGACCCAGTGTTCACCAGGTTTGCCCAGAGGCAGGCTGAGGGCGAAGCGGGACCAGTCCGGACCTGAGAGGAGCTCATTAGAACTTGCCTGTATGCGGGGAAATCGAACTCAGGTGGGGAGTAGCAAAGGTGCTTGCCTTACGGTAGTCCATTAAGCTCTATGTTGCTTTGTGCAATTTTCTGTATCTGTGTTTTAATTTAAAATAGAAAACATATATGAAAGAATGAAATTAACAACAACTAAAAAATAACACAAAAACAAAACCCCGAACTTGACCAGAATGGAATACATGGCCCTCAGACTCGGGCCTCACTTCCTGTCTGTGAGGGGGGATGTGTTATCTGAACAGCCAGATGGTGAAGAGGATGGCGACACCAACGATGAGGAATTTTGTGTCTAGGCCTTCCGGGCCTGACATTTTTGTCCTGGCCAGCCTTCCACGCACTGCTGGTCCATCTGCATTTTGTCCATTCCAGAAGCTAGTGTGTAAAGCCCAGATCTTGTTTCTAGCTGGAGGGCTTCTGTCTTCTAGAATCAGGCCTGGGTGCTAGGCATACCATCCTTGCCTCACATCCTAGCTTCCACCTTGCCCTCGGCCTCCAGGAACCAGGGTGAGCGTGCCCAGGCCCCCAGGCGGCCTTGAATGTGAGGGTGCTGTTGGACCCATTGTCAACCCTGTGTTTCCTACCTTTGCTGTCACTAATGTTATCTTGAGGCTGAGGACTTGGATGTGTCTATGCTGACTCAGCTGCGGGCGGAACGCCTCCTCTGTCCAGACTGTATTTTCTTCACTTTCTGCATCTAGACCAATTGAGAGTAAAGCTTTTCTTGTTCTTACTGACTTACTGAAGCTCACTCAAAGTAGCCAACCCTAGCCGACATCTAGCATTTTCTATCAAGTCATAAAGTGCCAGGCTCTGAGGCTGAGTGATTGAACCCTCAGGACGCATGGAACCTGTTTGGTTTGCTGCTTTCTAACAGCGATGAGAACTTTCCAGTCAGAGATGGAGGGAGTCCATGGGTGATGCACATGGTTCATGTGCTTGGTTGCTAACCAAAGGCTGCTGGTCTGAGTCTACAGAGCTGCCTCGGAAGAAAGGCCTGGCAGTCTGTTTCTGAAAGTCAGCTATTGCTAACCCTATGGAATACAGTTCTGTTCTGACACACATAAGGTCGCCATGAGTTAGGGACAACTTCACGGTGATATCCCATTCCAAAACCCATTGCCCTTGAGTCGATTCTGACTTACAGTGACACTGTAGGGCAGAGAACTTTCTTATAGGGTTTCCAGAGTTCTGGTGGGTTTGAACAGCTAACCTTTTTGTTAGCAGCCATGCTCTTAACCACTGTGACATCAATTAGGGGAATCAAGTTCACTCTTCATCAGGAATCTTTTAATAGCCTTCTGGAAATTTCCATTGTAATTAGCCATTATATATCCACCTTGTACGATTCTGATTATCACCACTGGAGGTCATAAGGTTCGTAAGTGCAGGTGTGTCTCTTTTGCTTTACTGTTGTGTCCCAGTGTCTGGTGTACAGTAGGTGCTCAATAAATATTTTTGACTGAGTTTTCTAAAAGTTATATGCCAATGTCCTGGCAATATGTATCTGCATGAAGCCCCCCCCCAAGGGGGGGGGCGCTTTTTATGGAAGTGTTTTCAGTACATTTGATGACTTCTATGACTGAGATGTGGATAAGGCTAAGAGGTGAGAGGAGATTCACTTGGAGTGGAGATGATTAAGAATGATTTTACAAGAAAAAGTGATCTTGTCATGTTGTTGGGTGCAGTCTAGTAGATTCTGACTCATAGAGACCCACGTAACAGAGTAGAACTGCCCCATAGGGTTTTCTTGCCTGTAGTCTTTATAGGAACGTATTGCCAGGTCTTGCCTTTCCTATAGCCCCTGGGTAGTTTTAAACTGCCAACTTTTCAGTTAGCAGCCAAATGTTTAACCATTGTGCGTCTAAGAATCTTAATCCTATCAGAACCAAAACCAAACCGAAACAAGAAACAAACCAAACCCAATGCTGTCGAGTTGATTCTGACTCATAGTGACCCAATAGGATAGAGTACAGCTGCCCCATAGAATTTCCAAGGAGAGCCTGGTGGATTCCAACCGCTGACCCTTTGATTAGCAGGCATATTATTTAACCATGACACCACTAGGGTTTCCCCCTTTCATAAAAGAGTCCTAATTAGCTGAAGTAAACTGTGTGAATAGAAAGAATACAGGCAGACCTACATTATAAATCTCGGGTTTGATACATTCATACAGATAGGGATAATAAGTTAGTATTTATATTTTAATTCTTTACTTCTGTTTGGAAGGCTTGCTGTCATTTATAGCTGTGACTACCAGTCTGTAGACTGGCTGCGGCAAACCACGGGAGGTGGGGCTTGTTATCTAACCTGTGTGTTTAACAAGCTCCCCAGGTGATTCTGTCTCAGTGAGCTACGAGGTCACAGGTGAATAGCAGTGTTTCTCGAACAACCTGGAAGCTTGTGGAAACACTGATTGCTGGGCCCCACCCCCAGAGGCTCTGCTGCTGGGAGTGTGCAGTCAGGTTGAGATTTTGCATTTCTGAAAAGCTCCCAGGATGCTGCTGGTCAAACCAGGCTATGAAATTCGCCGGGGGACAGGAGGGTCCGGCGTCCTCAGCAGTTCTGAGGAGCACAGTGTTTCACGGAAATGACATGGCCAGGTAACTAACGCTTAGCTCGCCAAATGCCAAACCTTTCTTTCTTTTCACTGTATTAGGAGGCCACTTTTAAAAATAGATTCTGCATTTCTTTGCTTTTTACCCAGAGGACACGGGCAACCACCTAATCCTTTTGTCGTGACTCAGGATTATTACAACGAACACCCACTACTGTTTAGGGCAGTGATATGCATTGGGTGACAGTCCAGCTGTTTAACCACCAGCCCAGTTGGGGGCCACCCAGTCCCAAAGCTTCTTCCCAGAGAGCTGCAGGAAGATGCTGGGCCTTCCCCTGCCTTGGCGGGCTAGCCTTTCAACTGCTGGGTCATGGGGAGGCCCTGGGGATCCTGGGAGAGATCCAAGAAGGCAGGCCTCAGAGGACGACTCAGGCTGGTTATCCAGTAGGCCAGGTACGCACGGTGCTTACCCTGCTTACCAGATCATCTCTAGTGAACAATTTCACATTTTTTTCACCATATTAAAAATTTTGCTTCTAAGTATGATTGATATCTCTCTCTCCCAACCCCACAGCACTTTCTTCAGAATCAAAACCTCTTTCCAAATGAACAATCCCTGTTCAGTTACCCCAGTAAGCAATGTGAACATAGGCCTGCTTCATATTTGACATTGTGAAACATATGTGAAATTATTCACTATAGATGATCTGGAAAGCAAGCAAAGTAAGCCTGATGCTTATGTTACTTACTGGGACCTCTCAGGGTTTAGGGACAGTGGTTATGTACCAGTTGGTAAAACATCCCAGTACCTCAACACTAGTAAGCACTAGTAGGCTGTGTCTCCCCTGAATCCACATTAACTCTGAGGCTACCCAGGTCAGTAGTGGATTGTATTTACTGTTCAGTGTTGTTCTTGTTATCAGGCCCTCAGCTAACATTTATTGTTGACTTTTCCTCATTCATTGAACGGTAATGCTGGGCAAGACGGGTGTATACCAAGATGAATCAGACATACAGCAGGCATGCTACTCAGTTGGGCAATTGGACTGAAACTCATTTAACTTAATTTCTCGGAGACTCATGTCTCTCTTTGTGAAAACTGAACACAGTCTTGATCTTCCAGTATTGAGGATTCTAGTTGTTAGTTGCTGTCTAGTTGACTGTGACTCATGGTGACCCAGTGTACAACAGAACAAAACACTGACCAGTCCTGTGCCATCCTCACAATCGTTGGTATGCTGCAGTCTATTGTTGTGGTCACTATGTATTCCAGTGCCTTCTACCCTAGGGACTCGTCTTCCAGTACCATGTCAAATAACATTCCATTGTGATCCACAGGGTTTCACCAGCTGATTCTCAGATCGGGATCACTAGGCCTTTCTTCCTAGTCTGTCTTATTCTGGAAGCTCTCCTGAAACTTGTCCACTATGGGTGACCTTGCTAATATTTGAAATACCAGAGGCATAGTTTGGAATATCATAGCAGCACCGAATTCTGACAGATGGATGGTAGACATTGCAGGATAATGAGGATAAAGTGACAATGTATTGGAAAGCCCCTTAAGATAATTTTTATACCAATGAAAGGGATGATTATTCTTTTTGCTCAGTGTTAAAAATGATTTCCAGATAAGTAGCATGATGCTATAAAAGAAGTGGTGTTTTATCAAGCCTTATCAGCCTAACAAATGCTTCTATCCAGCAAGTTATAAATTGAATCTGAACAAAAGGGCTGGCAGCAGTATTATTTAATAAATGCTTGCTCAGGATCCGACAGAGAGGCTCTTGTTTCCCTTATGTAGCAATCCAAAGCTTCTTTTCTTTTTCCTCTAAAAATAACTGGTTTTCGTTGCTAGTCTCCTGCTTCGGGCTCTTCTTTCTTTAGCAATGATTACAATTTAGGTCCAATTGTGAGAGACAAAGATAAGCTCTTGCTGGCTGAGGCAGAAAGAGAAGCTGACATTTGTATGAGAGCTATCGGCTACCTACAGGCGCCACGGCCCTTGTCCCTCTGTGTGTTGGGTGACCATGTCTGTCGCGTGAATGAAAGAGCAAGATGAAAGCAGACTGTGCCTTTGGAAAATGCTTTTTTTCCTTCTGTGCCGATTTGCAAGGCTTCTGTGTCTGTGTCTTGAACAAGTTTACGACTTCCGAGTTCCATTGCTTTCTTTCTTGGCTTATGCATCAGGGATGCCCTGGAGTCATTGCCAACTCAAGACAACCTATGGATGTCAGTGTAGAACTTTGTACCATAAGGTTTTCAGTGATTAATTTTTAAGCAAGCAGATCATCAGGCTTTTTGTCCAAGGAGCTTCTGGGTACATTATAAGCTCCTATATTTTTGCTAGCCACTGAGAAAGTTAAATGCTTGCACCCCTCAGAGACTTCTGAGTCAGGTTGGGTACCAATTACAAAGAGCAGAGAAGTATGGTCATCTGAATTTTAGCTTCTCCATAGCTATTCGGATCCAACTCGACAGCACTTGGCTTGGCTTGGCTATAGCTATTCAGCTGAGCCCTGGTGGTGCCCTGGTTAAGTGTTAACCAAAAGATTGGCGGTTCTAATCCACCCTGTTCTGCAGGACAAAATAACAGCCCTACCTACCTACCACTGCCATTGAGTTGGGCCCAACTCATAGCAACCCTAGAGGTCTGAGTAGAACTGCCCATTGATTTCAGGGAGTACCTGGAGGATTTGAACCATCGACCTTTTGGTTAGCAGACATAGCACTTAAACCCTGTGCTAGCAGGGTTTCCAAAGCTGCAGCAGTCAGCTCCATACAGATGGCAACCTTGGGAATCCTGTGGGTCAGTTGTCCTCTGTCCTGTGGGTTCATTGTTATGAGTCGGAATTGGCTTGATGGCAATGGGTGGGTGGCTATACTCAGTTAGAGGTGCTTCTTGAGGTAAAGGTCTTTATCGCGTAGACCAGTTCAACTCTGGTTAATAAATGCTTGGTTTTATTCATTTATCTTTTACTAATATTGTTATTGTGGTTTAAGTGAAAGCTTACAATTCAAGTCAGTTTCATATACAAAAACTTCCACACACTTGTTATGTGACCCTAGTTGCTCTTCCTATGATGTGACAAGACACTTCTCTCTGCCCTGTATGCCACGTGTCCATTCAACTAGCTCCTGTCCCCTTCTGCCTACTCAACTCTTGTCCGGAAAGGTGCTGCCCAGTTAGTCTCGTGTATCTGCCTGAGCCAAGAAGCACACTCTTCACCAGTATTGTTTTATGTCTTATATACCAGTTCAGTCTTTGAGGAGTTGGCTTCAGGAATGGTTTTAGTTTGTGGCTAACAGGGAGTCTGGGAGCCATGTTTTCTGGGGTCTCTACAGTCTCAGGCCACAAAGTCTGGTGTTTTTACTAGAATTTCAGTTCCACATCCTCCTTTTCTCACGCTCCGTCAGGGGCTCTCTGTTGTGTTCCCAGTCATGGTGGTCTGTGGTGGTGGCCAGACACCATCTAGTTCTTCTGGTCTCAGGCTGACGGAGTCTCTGGTTTATGTGGTCTTGCTGTCTCTTAGGCTCATATTTTCCTTATATCTTTGCTGTTCTTCATTCTCCTTTGCTCCAAGTGAGCTGGGACTAATTGATGCATTTTAGGTGATCCCTTGATAGCTTTTAAGGCCCCAGAAGCCACTCACCCAAGTGGGATGTAGAACATTTTCTTTCTTTCTTTTTTTTATTATTATTGAATGAAAATGTACATTCCCATATAAATTTGCATGCTCACCTATATGCAGCTCCCACTGCTCTCCCTGCCCAGTGACAGCACACTGTTCCTCTATGCTCCATACATGTCTTATCCTCCCAGCAATCTCCTATCCCCTCCTCTCTACCCACTCCCCTTCCTCCAGTAAGAGGTCAGCAGGACGACTTCTATAGATGCATAGGACCATAAAATGCACACACGATATGGTCACTCTGTGTCACCAAGTTCAATCCATTCCTGTACGAAGAGTTGACCTCTATTCTGATTTATGGACAGGAGCAGCATCAAGGTCAGGGGCCATGTTCCCAGAGAACTCCGAGGCCAGTGGACCATCATTTGCGGTCTTTTAGTCGAAATCTCAGGGTGCACTCCTTTTTATTCTTGTGTTGCTGGTGAGACTCAACTTTGTGAGCTCCCTCACGGCTATCACTGGTGGTGGCCAGGCACCATCCGGTTCTTTCAGTCACAAGTCGATGTAGCTACCCACTCACATGAGTCTGTCTGTCTTATGGGTTCTCTTTCCCAAACATTGTTTTGGTCCTTGGTGATCATCCGTTCCTGCTGAGTTGGGACCATTTGCTGTACCCTTAGATGGCAGCTTGGCAGTTTTTAAGACCCCAGATGCCTCTCACCAATGTGGGGTACAGAGGGCTCTCTTAACAAAATGCTAGTTGTGCCACTTGGCCTCAATTTCCCCTGAGAGCATGGTCCCCGGGCCCCTGCCCCAGCTACTCTGTCCTTGCAATATTGGATTGAGAGGAGTAATCATGTTATGCTGAAGTACAGATAATATTGATATTCTTTCTTATGTGTGCTGTCCCAGATTTCAGCCAACCAAATTTCTGTCAACTGTTTTGGCTTTGGCTCGTCTAATCTAAATCCTCCCCCATCACGCTCCCACCCTCCCCACCACTGCAGCCATCAAAGAGTCTTTTCTTCTATGTGTGAGTCTGTTTATAAGTTCTTATCATAGGGGTCTTATACAATATTTGTCCTTTTGTCACTGACTACTTCCACGCAACATAATGTCCTCCAATTGAAAACAGGTCATGAGATGTTCCCTAAAATCATCATTATTCTTTATCATTGCACAGTGTTGCACTGAGTTTGTATTCCATAGTTTACCCATCCAGTCCTCTGTTGTTGGGCATCTGGGTTGATTCCATCTTTTTGCTATTGTGAACTGTGCTGTGATAAACATTGATGTGCATGTATCAGTTGGTGTGAATGGCCTCGATTCTGTAGTATATGTTCCGAGCAGTGGAATGACTGGGTCAAACAGTATATCTATACCCAGCTTTTTAAGGCAGTGCCAGATTGCTTTTCAAAGAGGTTGCAACATTTTGCAATCCCACCAACAGTGTAGGAGAATTCCACTTTCTCCACAGCCTCTCCAGCATTTGTTGTTTGGTGTTTTTTGGATCATGGCCAACCTTGTTGGGGTGAGATGGTATCTCATTGTAGTTTTGATCTGAATTTCTCTAATAGTGAACTATTGTGAGCATGTCCACATGTGTTTTTTGGCTGCCTGCATCTCCTCTTTAGAGAAGTGTCTGTCCATCTTCTTTATCCATCGCTTAATTGGATTATTTATCTTTTCTTATTGATATTTTGTAGTACCTTATGGATTATGGAGATCAGGCATCAGTCTGACATACAGTTGCCAAATATTTTTTCCAACTCTGTAGGTGGCCTTTTAATTCTATTAATAAAGCAATTGGATGAGCAAAAGTGTTTGATTGTTAGCAGTTCCCGGTTATCCATTTTCTCTTATGTTATTTATGGTTTGTTTGACAGATTTTGAAGGCTGTCTACATTGTGTATTAAAACTTCCATTGCTGTTCCTACTTTTTCTTGGATGAGCTTTATCATTTTAGATTTGATATTTAGGTCTTTTATCCAGTTTGAGTTGGTTTTTGTATAAGGTGTAAGATATGGGTCTCATTTTAGTGCAGATGGATATCCAATTTTACCAGCACCATTTGTTGAAGAGATTGTTTTTGCCCCAGTTTAATGTCTTAGGGCCTTTGCCAAATATCAGCTGTTCATAGGAAGATGGTGTTATCTCTGGGGTCTCAATTCTGTTCCATTGATTTATCTGTTTCTTTTTGTACCAGTACCTGGCTGTTTTGACTACTGTGGCAGTGTAATAGGTTCTAAAGTCAGGTAGTGAGAGGCCTCCCAGTGTGTTCTTCTTTCGTAGTAACTTACTTATCTGGTACCTCTTCCCTTTCCAAACAAAATTGGTGATTTGTTTCTCCATCTCCTTAAAAAATGATGGTGGAACTTGTATTGGGATTGCATTATATAAGTAGATTGCTTTGGGTAAAATAGACATTTTCACAATGTTAAGTCTTCCTATCCATGAGCAGGGTAAGTTTCTTCATTTATGTAAGCCTCTCTTAGTTTCTTGTTTTTGTAGTAAGGACTTACAGTTCTCTTTGTAAAGGTCTGTTATTTCTCTGGCTAGATTAATTCCTAGGTACTTTATCTTCTTAGGGGCTATAGTAAATGGTATTGATTTGGTGATTTCTTCGTTAATAATATTATTGTTGGTGTAAAGGAATCCTACTGATTTACTTATGTTTATCTTGTGTTCTGAGACTTTGCTGAACTCTTCTATCAGTTTGAGTAGTTTACTGATAGATTCTTTGGGATTCACTGCATATACAATCGATTATATCATCTGCAAACAGGGAGATTTTGACTTCTTTGCTAATGCAGATGCCCTTTATTTCTTGGTCTTGTATAATTGTTCTGGCTGAAACTTCTAGTACAATGTTGAATAGGAGAGGTGACAGTGGGCATCCTTGTCTAGTTCCTGTTCTCTAGGAAAACTGTTTCAGTCACTCTTCATTCAGGATGATGTAGCTAGTTGGCTTTGTATAAATGGCCCTTATTGCAATGAGGAATTTGTCATTTATTCCTATTTTGCTGAGAGTTTTTAGCATGAATGCGTGTTGGACTTTATCAAATGCCTTTTCTGCATCGATAGACAAAATCAAGTAGTTCTAGTCTTTTGTACTATTTATGTGGTTGATCGCATTAATTGTTTTCCTGATCTTGAACCAGTCTTGCATCCCTGGTATGAATCCCACTTGGTCATGATGGATTATTTGCTGGATACGCTGTTGTAGTCTATTGACAAGAATTTTGTTGACGATTTTTGCATCTAGATTCATTAGTCTGTAGTTCTCCTTTTTGGTTGGATCTTTCCCTGGCTTTGGTATCAGGGTTATGCTGGCTTCATAGAATGAATTTGGGAGTAATATCCCTTTCTATACTGTGAAATAGTCTCAGTAGTATTGGAGATAGCTCTTCTCCAAAAGCTTGATAGAATTCTGCAGTGAAGCCAACTGGGCACAGGCTTTTTTTTTGGTTGGCAGCTTTTTGATGACTTTTTCAATGTCATCCTTTGTGAGGGGTTTATTAAGTTGTTCTGCTTCACCTTGTAATAATTTGGATAGGTGATATGAATCAAGGAATTTGTCCATTTCCTCTAGGTTGTCAAATTTGTTCAAGTACAGTCTTTCATAGTATTCAGCTATGATGTTTTTGATTTTTGTTGGATCTGTTATGACTACACCCCTCTCATTTCTTATTTGGGTTATTTGTTTTCTGTTTTTCTTTAGTAAGTTTAGCCAATGGTTTGTCAGTTTAGTTGATCTTTTCAAAAAATCAGCTTTTGGTCTTTTCAATTTTTTCAGTTGTTCTTCTATTCTCTAATTCGTTTAGTTCTGCTCTAATTTTTATGATCTGTTTTTTTCTGGTGTCTGATGAGTTCCTCTGTTGCTCTCTTTCTACTTGTTCAAGCTGTAGGGTTAGTTCTTTGATTTGGTTTCTTTCTTCCTTCCTTCCAGATGTGTGCATTTATGGAGATAAACTGACCTCTGAGTACTGCTTTGGCTGTATCCCATAGGTTCTAGTAGGAAGTGATTTCATTCTCATTGGAATCCATAAATTTCTTTATTTCATCCTTGATTTCTTCTATAACTCATGGTTTTTTTGAGCAAGATGTTATTCAGTTTCCATGAGTTCCATTTTCTATTTGTGTTTTTTTCTGCTACTGATTTAGACTTTTATGGCTTTATGATCTGAGAAAATGCTTTGCTTTAATTCAATGCTGTGGACTTTGTTGAGACTTGCTTTATGTCCTAACACATGGTCTATTCTGGAGAACATTCCATGTGCACAGGAGAAGAAGATGTAGTTGTCCACTGATGGATAGAAAGTTCTGTATATATTGATGAGGGCTAGTTGGTTAATTGTGGCAATAAGGTCTCCAGTGTCTTTATTGAGCTTTCTTCTAGACAAAGTGTCCAGTATTAAGAGTGGAGTACTGAAGTCTCCCACTAGTATTGTAGAGTGATCTATCTCATTTTTGAGTGTAGTCTGTGTTTCATTGATGTATTCAGGTGCTCTGAGATGAGCTGCATAAATATTTAATATTGTTAAGTCTTGCCTTTGTATTGAACCTTTCAGCAATCAACAGTGCCCATCCTTGTCTGTGATGGTGGATTTTACATTTAAATCTATTTTATCTGAGATTAGTATTGCCACACCTGCTCTTCTTTGTTCGTTATTAACTTGATACGTATTCTTCCACCCTTTTTCAGTTTGTTCCTATGTTTAAGTCTAAGGTGTGTTTCTTGTAGGCAACATATGGATTTGTCATGTCTTTTGATCTAAGATGTCACTCATTGTCTCTTTACTGGAGCATTCAGAGCATTCACATTCAATGTAATTATTGATAGGTAGGTGTTCAGTGCTGCCATTGTGATATGTTTACTTTTGTGTTGATGTTTTCTCTGTTGTTTTTATTAATCTGTTCTGGGACATTCTTCTTTGTCAGTTATTTTTCACCTTTTTCAGGGTTGGTTTTGTGGTTGTTGAGACTCTTTATTATGTTTCTTGATTTGATATGTTGCATCTTTATTGTGTTATGGCTGCCCCATGATCCCCCTTAATAAACTATGTATAAACCCAATTTCAGTTACTACCATTCTTATTAACTTCCTCTCCATCTGGAAGGACTATAATAACCGTAGTACATCCCTCTTTTTAATATGATGGTATCATAGATTTCATGATATGATCACTGGATTGTTTCTTTCAGTATTATAGCTTTGATTGAGTTTGGAGCCTTCCCTAACTAGGTGATGTGTCTTGTATTTGCTTCTAAAATATGAAGTTAGTGGTTTTGTTCTTCTAAGCCAAGTGATTCTTTCAGTATTTCTTGTAGCTTTCGTTTGGTCTTCACAAAGTCTCTGAGTTTCTGTTTATCTGCAAGTGTCTTAATTTCATTTTCATATTTGAAAGATAGTTTTGCAGGATATATAATTCTTGGTTGGAAGCTCTTCTCCTTGAAGGCTTTCAATGCATCATGTCACTGCCTCCATGCCAGCATTGTTTCTGCTGAGAAATCCAACAAAATCCTATAGGGTTTTCCTCTGAATGTATGCCTTGCTTTGAGTTTTGCTGCCTTTAAGAGTTTCTGCTTATGTTTCATTATGTTAAGCTTGATTATAATATGTCTTGGGGTATTTCTTTTGAGATCTATATTCAGTGGTGTTCGATATGTGTCTTGAATATCTATTTTCTCTTCTTTCATAATTTCTGGGAAGTTTTCTGTCAGCAGCTCAGCAACAATGCTCTCTGTGTTCTCAGGTGTCTTGCCATGCTCAAGAACTCCAATTAATCGTAGATTGTTCCTCTTAAGAGAGTCCTACGTGCTTCTTAATGCTTCTTCATTTTTCTTGTTTCTTCTGATTTCTCCTCATTGATGCTGGAGTCAGTAACTCTGTCTTCTAAATCAGAAAGTCTATTTTCTATTTGTTCCATTCTGTTTTCTTGGCTTTGAATTGAAGTTTCTATGTCTTTGGTTTTGTTCTTAATCTTTGGGATTTCAGAGTACTGGTGTCCCATCAGATTGAACAGGTTACTTAATTTTTCATTTTTTTCTCCTGCATTTTGTATAAGATCTATGAGGGCTTTATATATAATCCTTTTGTATTTACCTTCTGGTAGTTTCAGAAAAACTTCTTCGTCTGGGAAGTTTTGTGGAGCTATCTTTTGGGGGCCTTGAAGCCATGGGTGACTTCTTCGTTACGTTTTTCTCTAGAGTTTGTTGCTTTTTGGGTATCATGTGAATCAACAAAGGCTGAGAAAGATGTTGTGAGGATGGACCGCAGTTGTTTCTCTAGGCCATCTTCAGTCCATGCAAGCTAGTGTGTGCCAAGAGTAGATTCAGTGAGAGAGAGGAATTGTTGGGTTCAGTGGTTTAAGTCCAAATTAACAGTCTTATGCTCCGTCCTAGGGCTCACTAGGTGTCTAGAAGGCTCTGTTTAATTATCACTTGAGGTCTTGGTTTCCAGAGGGATTTAGGGAGATGTGTGTTTAGCCTGCCATCTTGACTAAGTCTCCAAACATTTCCTTAATAAACTTTGTTATGCTAGTTGACCTGGATATTCCTTGAAACTGTGGACCCTAATACTTGGTTGTTTGAAGTGTTTGATTATTTTCAGGAAACTTCTTAACTTTTGGGTTAATCCAGTTGTGCCAACTTCCTCCGTATTGTGTTGTCCTTCCCTTTACTTAAATTAATTCCTGTCTACTATCTAGTTAGTGAATACTCCGCTCCCTCCCTTCTTACCTTGTAACCGTCAAAGAATGTTTTCTTCTGTGTTTAAACCATTTCTTGAGTTCTTGTAAGAGTGGTCTAATACAGTATTTGCCCTTTTAGTACTGATTAATTTCACTCCACATGATACCTTCTAGATTAAACCATGTTGCAAAATATTTTGCAGATTGATCCCTGGTCTTTATTGTTTCATGATATTCCATTGTATGAATTTGAATATGCCACGATTTGTTTATACATTCATCCATTGATGGACACCTAGGTTGCTTCCATCTTTTTGCTGTTGTGAACAGTGCTACAGTGAATATGGGTGTGCATATGTCTATTTGTGCAATGGCTCTTCTCAAGAAAATATTTCAAGAAGTGGGATTGCTGGATTATATGTACTTCTATTTCTAGCTTTTTAAGGTCTTACTGAATCTATTTGTAAAGTGGTTGTACCATTTTACATTTTCCCCCAGAAGTGTATGAGTGTTCCATTCTATCCACAGCCACTGCAACATTTATTATTTTGTGTTTTTTGCATTGTTAACCTTGTTGGGGTGAGATGGTATCTCATTATAGTTTTGATTCCATTTCTCTAATGGCTAGTGATTGTGAGCATTTCCTCATGTATCTGTTAGCCTCCTGAATGTCTTCTTTGGTGAAGTGTCTGTTCATATCCTTTGCCCATTTTTTAGTGGGTTGTCTTTTTGTTGTTGAAGTTTTACAATGTCTTACAGATTTTAGAAGTGAGATGCTGATCAAATTTGTTATAGTCAAAAATTTTTTCCCAGTCTTTAGGGTGTCTTTTTACTTTTGCTAAAGTCTTTGGATGAGCATAACTGTTGAATTTTAATAGCTTCCAGTTACCTATTTTCTCTTCTGGTATTTGTACATTGCTTTGTATTCTGTTTATGCTGTGTATTAGTGGTCTAGAGTGGTCTCTATTTTTTTCTTCCATGGTCTTTATTGTTTCATGTTTTAAATTTAGGTCTTTGATTCAAGTTAGTTTTTGTGCATGATGCGAGGTATAGGTTTTGTTTCAAGTTTTGCTGATGGATATCCAGTTATGACAGTACCATTTGTTAAGAGACTCTCTTTTCCCCAGTCGATGGACTTCAGAACTTTGTCAAATATCAGCTGCTTGTAGGTGGATGAATTTATATCTGGATTCTTAATTCTGCTCCATTGGTTTATGTATCTGCTGTGATAGGAGTCCTAGGCTGTTTTTGATTACTGTGGCTGTATAATAAGTTGTACAATCAGGTAGTGTGAGGCCTCCTGCTTTGTTGTTCTTCTTCAGTAAAACTTGAATTCTCCAGGGCACTTTTCCTTTGTACATAAAGTTGGTAATTTACTTCTTTATTAAAAAATGCCATTAGAATTTGCTTTGGGATTCCACTGTATCTGTAGGTGGCTTCAGATAGAATAGACATTTTCACAATGTTGAGTCTTCTTTTCCATGAGGAAGATACATTTTTCCACTTATATAAGGCTCTTGGTTTCTTGAAGTCGTGTTTTGTAGTTTTCTCTGTATAGGTCTTTCACATCTTGGGTTAAATTTATTCCTAAATCTTTTATCTTCTTGAAGGCTATTGTAAATGATGTTGATTCAGTGTTTCCTCTTCACTGGAGTAGAGGAATACAACAGATTTTTGTATGCTTAGTTTTTTTCCCTGATACTTTGCCAAATTCCTTATTAGTTCCAGTAGTTTTCTTGTGAAAAGTTTTCTGTGTATAAGATCATATCATCTGCAAATAGAGATGCTTTCACTTTTTCCTTATCAACTTAGATGCCCTTTATTTCTTTTGTTAGCCTAATGTCTCTGGCCAGGACTTCCATTCTCAAAGGGAATACTTTCAGATGCTCTCCGTTTAGGATGCTGTTGGATTTGTATAAATGCCCTTTATTGTGTTGAGAAATCTCCCCCCATTCCTATTATGATGAGAGTTTTTTCATGAATTGGTGTTGGACTTTGTCAGATGCCTTTGATAGTTGTAGTTCTTGTCTTTTGTTTTATTTACGCTGTGGATTACATTATTTTTCAAATGGTAAATCATCACTGCATACCTGGTATGAATCCCACTTGGTTTTTGATGAATTGCTATTATTTTTTTGATATGTTGTTGTATTCTATTAGCTAGAATTTTATTGGGGATTTTTGCATCCAATTTCATGAGGCATATTGGTCTGTAATTTTCCTTTTATGTGATGTCTGTAACTGCTAATCACAAGGTTGGAAGTTCAAATCCACCAGGCACTCCTTGAATACTTTGGGGGTCAGTTCTACTCTGGCCCCTAGGGTTGACAAGAGTTGGATCCGACTCAACAGCACTTTGGCTTGGCTATAACCTGCTTTTGGAAACCCTGGTGGCATAGTGGTTAAATGTCACATCTACTAATCAAAAAGTCAGCAGTTTGAATCTGTCAGGTGCTCCTTGGAAACTCTATGGAGCAATTCTACTCTGTAAGGTAGAGTTGCTATGAGTTGGAACTGACTTTATGGCAGTGGGTGGGTGGGTAAGTAGCTTTTGGTATTAGGGTTATACTGGGTTCACGGAATGAGTTTGGAGTTTTTTATGCTGTGAGTTACCTTTAGTAGTGGCGGTGTTAACTACTCTCTGAAAGTTGGGTAAAATTCTGTAAAGCCATCAGTGCCAGGCTTTTCTTGGTTAAGAGTTTTTAAATTACCTTTTCAATCTTTTCTTTTGTTATACATTTATTTAGTTATTCTACTCCTGTTTGTATTAGTTTAGTTATGTAATGTGTTTCTAGAAATCTATTCTTTTTCTTCTAGGGTTTCCAATTTACTAGAGTTTAATTTTTAGTAGTATTGTCTTAAGATTCTTTTAATTTCATTTGGTTCTGTTGTGATATCACCCTTCTTGTTTGGGTTATTTACTTCCTCTTGAGTTTTTCATTTGTTGGTTTGGCCAGTTGTTGATGGACTCTGTTGATCTTTTCAAAGAACCAGCTTTTGATCTTCTTAAGTCTTTCAGTTGTTGCTCTATTCTTTATTTCATTTAATTCTGCTCTAATTTTTATTATTTGCTTTCTTCTTGTGCTTGAAGGCTTCTTTTGCTGCTCTTTCTATTTGTTTGAATTGTAGGGTTGATGTTTTGATTTGGGCTCATTTTTCTTTTTGTATGTTTGCATATACTGCTATAAATTGACCTCTGAGCAGTGCTTTTGCTGTGTCCTAAGCATTCTGATAGGATGTTTACATTCTCATTTGATTCTCTGAATTTATTTATTCTGTTCATAATTTCTTCTATAACCCAGTATTTTTTGAGCAAGGTGGTTTTCAGTTTCCATGTGGTTGATTTTTTTTCTTGCTTTTTCTATTATTGAATTTTACTTTTGTGGCTTTATGGTCTGAAAAGATGTTTCACAATATTTCAGTGCTTTGGATTTTGCCCAGACTTCCTTTATGGCCTAATATGTGGTCTTTTCTGGAGAATGTTTCAAGTGCATTGAGAAAGAAAGTGTATTAGCTTGCTGTTGGGAGGAGTGATCTGTATATGTCTATATAGTCAAGTTGGTTAATTGTGGCATTTAGATCTTCTATGTCTTTATTGAGCTTCTTTCTGGATATTCTGTCCTTCATCAACAGTGGTGTTTTGAAGTCTACTATTACTGTAGAGCTATCTACCTTGCTTTTCAGTGCTATTAGAGTTCTTTTTATGTGTTGTCGGATGCATAAATATTTGTTATGGTTATGTCCTCCTGCTGTATTGACCATATAATCATTATATTGTGTCCTTCTTTATCCTTTGTGGTGGATTTTACTTTGAAGTCTATTTTGTCAGAAATTAATATTGCTACTCCTGCTATTTTTGATTGTGGGTTTGCTTGATATATTTTTTCATCCTTTGAATTTTCATTTGTTTGTCTTTAAATGTAAGCTGTGTCCATTGTAAGCATATGGATGAATTGTATTTTTTAATCCATTCTGCCACTCTCTGTCTCTTTATTGGTGCATTTAGTCCGTTTACATTCATTGTAATTATTCATAGGTGTGAGTTTCATGTTGTCATTCTGATGTCTTTTTTATGTGTGTGTGTTGTTGACAGCTTCTTTGTTCCAGTTAGTTTTCTGTGCTGAGTCATTTTTCTCTTCATCATTTTCATTGTTGTTGGTTTTAAATTTGCGAAGTATTCATGTTCTTCTGTTTTAATGTGTAGGACTGTTAGTTTTCTTTGTGGTTACCTTAATGTTTTCCCCTTTTTGTCTAAGTTTAAACCAATCTTTTGTTTTCTTTTTGTAGCTTTGACTCCTTCTGTATGTGAAATATCAACGATTACATTTTTTAATTTAAGCAAGGTAGAAAGCTCCATGGTAATAGTAGGAGACTTCAAAATACCACTTTTGATGAAGAACAGAACACCCAGGAATGAGCTCAGTAAAGACACAGAAGATCTAAATGCTGCAATCAACCAACTTGACTTTATAGACATATGCAGACCGCTTCTCTCAACAGCACTTGGAACATTCTCCATAATAGATTAAGTAGATTTTTTTGTTTTAATGTCATCTTTTAAATAATGACATCTCTATTTTCCTATTTTCAGTGTTTCAGCTTTGATTTATTTTTGTAATGTTTTATTTAGGTTCATATGTTTTGCTATGTCCTGTGTTCTGATGTTGGGTTGTTATCTGATGTTATTGATTTTTCTAACTGGAGGATTTCTATCAGCCTTTCTTGTAATTTTGGTTTGGTTTTGAACAAATTCCTCAAATTTTTGTTTATCTGGAAATGTCCTAATTTTTCTATCATATTTGAGAGACAGCTTTGCTGGATATATAATTCTTGGCTGACAGTTTTTTCCTTTAAGGTTTTGTATATGTCATCTCATTGCCTTTTTGAGTGCATGGTTTCTGCTGAGTGGTCTGAGTTTAGTCTTACTGACTCTCCTTTGCAGGACTTTTTGTTTTTCCCTAGCCACTCTTAAAATCATCTCTTTGTTTTTGTTTTTGTCAAGTTTGATTTTATGTCTTTGTGACTTTCTTTTGAGATCTACCTTGAATGGGGTTCCTTGAGCATCTTGGATAGGTATCTTCTCATATTTCACTATCTCAAGGAAGTTTTCTGCCAACAAATCTTCAACAATTCTCTGTGTATTTTCTGTTATCCCCCTCTCTTCTTGTTATGCAGTGTCTTGGTTGTAGGTTATTCCTCTTGATAGAGTCCCACACTATCCCTAAGGTTTCTTTTATAAAATTCTTCTGTGTGATTTTTCCTCAGATATGTTGGTGTCAAGTGTTTTATCTTCATTCTCACTAACTGTGACTTCCATTACCTCACTCGTGCTTCCATGACTTTCTATTGAGTTGTCTAATTCTGAAACTTACAGTTATTCTTCTGGATGTCTGTTTGCTATCCATCTGTGGATCCTTGCAGCCTGTTACATTTGTCATTATGCTCTTGCCTAATCTTCTGAAGTTTCTCCATTGTTTTGTTTTTGTGGTGTTTAGCTTTTTCTGTGTTTTGGCTAATCTCCTTCCTTTGTCTTCAAGAGTTCTGCATATTAATTTCTTGTTTTCTGCATCTAGTAAGTTCCAGGAAGTTTTCTTCATCTGGAAGATTTCTTTGTTTTGGTTGCTCACTGCAGCCATCAGGTTCTGCTTCTTTATGTTATTTGATATTGACTGCTGTTTGTAAACAATCAATAAGTTATTGTATTTATATGTTTTTGTTTGCTTACTGTGTCCTAGCTTCTTGTTTTATTTGTTTTGATATCCCCCAATAGTCTGCTCATGTAAACTAGTTTGATTTTTGGAGCCTTTGAAGTTCTAGTGTTCTATCACCAGGTGGTTAGTTCTGTTGCTTGATATGTGAGTCCAAGAGTCTGCTTAATTTTCTTTTATGAGTTCAGCTACAGTACCCAGGTAGGGAGTCAACAAGTGTGTGGTACAAGCTCTCACCTGTATTCCTAGGGGTCAGGTGTGATTGCTGTAGGCACAGGTATCTGGCTATAGTAGGAGATGTAGTGCAGAGCAAGGCAGAAGCTGACAGCCTCCTCTGAGTATGTGTAGAGAAGCTCGTCCTTGTTCCCTACAGCACTTACATAGGTGGGTGGATTTTGCAGCTGGACTGTGGGCATGTGATACTGTTGGTGTAAGTACTGGAGGTTGCCACTTATTCTTAGATTCCTATTGAGGGTGGCTAGGTAGAATAGGTGGAGCCACCAGCCCTCAGGTCCTTGGTGTAGGTAGGTGAGGACTCTTATAAACAGGCAGAGCAGTGTCAAATGTCATGAGCCTACAATATACCACATTGATACAGTCAATATTAGATTTCTGGTGTATGAGAAGTGACAACTAAGCTTGTAAACTCATCCTAGAAGAAGTGTTATGTACCTCATTGCTGACTATCATTACAATCACCTTCCAAGTACTCCCCTTGGATAGCTATGCACCAATGCCAGCACCTAGTCCATGCTTCAAAGCAGTTTTGGAACTCTTTTTCTGGAATGACTGTCAGAGCTGTTGTCATATTACCCTTGATATCCTGAATGTCATCCTTTCAATATTTCCTTTATCTTTGGGTAAAGAAAAAAAATCATTGGGGGTCAGATCAGGCGAGTAGGGAAGGTGTTGTAAGAGAGTTATTTATTTACTGGCAAAAAACTCCATTATGGACAACTATACAATTAAGTTTATAAACTTGCCACCATGCACAGTGGCCATTCCAGAAAGAGTTTCATAATTGCTTTGAAGGGTAGACTAGGTACTGGCATTGGTGCATAGCTTCCCAAGGGGAATGCTTCAGAGGTGATTGTAGTGATACTTAGCAATGAGGCATGTAGCACTTAAAACAATTAAGTTCACAGACTTAAGTGTCAGACCTCATATACAAAATGTTTTACTGCACTAATGAAGGTCTATTCTGTTGAAATGGTTCCATATGTGTCATACAGTGTGAAAGGCATTCAAAGTCCATGGACCCATTATGCTTGTGTCTAGGCAAAGGAACTTTTGCTGTGCTGAGTTCCAAGCTTAGAGTAGCCAGGAGGTTATTTTTTCTCCTGTTTGTTAATTTGTTCCCGCTCCAAGACTGGGAGAATGGCACAGGGTGCATGACTGGTACTGCTTGTAGCCTGTGGGACACATGAATCTGTGAAACTGGTTTAGACCTGGTGCAGAGCAGGAAGGGCATGGTAAATGGAAGAAAGGTTTTTCCCTAAGGGGTGTTTTTTGATCCATGTGATAGGTTACATGCATGCACTTATCTTTTGCCAGCTGGGCGCCACTTGTCAGTGATTCTGGAGGTGTGAGTGAACTCTCTGCTGCTCCATCCCTACCAATGTGGAAAATGCATCCTGAATACCATTGCTTGCCTCACCATGTTCTCTCCAATGAGTCTGGCCTGTGGGGTGCTGGTTCTTGCCAGGTCCAGTCTGGCAACTCCGTGCTGCTTCCGAACTGTCTTTTTCTCCCCCTGCCACTCAGTCCGATTCCTCAATTTTCCCTTTGATGTTCAGTGCCTGCAGATTGTTATAAATAATTCACTTGTTTTAGGGCGGCTGTTTGTTGTATGAGGGACCACAGGAAGCATCTGACTACTCTACTGTCTTGGCCCTGCCTCCTCTGCCTAATAATATTGAGTTAAAATAGATGTGTTAAACTAGGCTGTGAATTGGAAAAAAGTATAGGAAAACACTTGTAAACAGAGAATTCAGGTTTAACTCTGAATTCTGTTTCCAACTTTGCTAGAGATTTGCTAAGTAACCTTGAAGAAGATTTTCATCTTCTCTCTATCTAGAATTTTCTCTTTAGGCCACTTTCTACACAGGGTGATCAGATAGTTATGTCTGTATGTGGCAAGCTTACTGTTTCAAAACCCATAGGGACACATAGTCTGGCAATTTTTTTTCTAATATGTATTTCTTTTTAATGGAATGCTGCCTACTCTGCTAATTCATTCAACAGCTGGTTGCAGGCATGACAATTTTGAAGACTGGGAGTTTTAGAAGGGTAGAGGATTTGAACTTGGGCCTACCCAAGAAAATTCTGTATATACAGTTTCTATATTCTGTATGGAAGTCACTAGTGTCCTTTATTTGTCAGAGGTGAGATAAAGTTTGAAATCACAAGGGATGGAGGGGCTGCTGCGTGGATTTCTTTCTTTCATTCATCCATTCATTTGAGTGTTTACTGATTATGTGCCATGTGTTGGGCGTGATGCTGAGTGCTGAGGGTATACTGAGGAGTAAGACATGGTGCCTGCTGTCTCAGGACTTGTGGTTTGGTGGTATATACAGACAAACAGATGGGCTTATACTGAGTATAGATATACTGGGTAAGTGATAGCAGGGAAAGTGGAGGGAAGCACATAGAAAAAGCCCTCAGACTTGGTGGCTTGAGAAGGCTTCCCAAGGGAAGTGCCATTTAAGACTGAGGACAGAGATAGTGGAGAAGGGTGCTAGAGTGGTAAGGACATCCAAGGTAGAAGAAACAATGGGAGCAAAAACATCGAGATAAGGGAGAGTCAGCTATGAGGAGCTGAAGCATTTTCATCTTGCTGGAACTTGTGGAGGGAGAAGAATTTAAACTTCACTCTCAACCTGGTGAAGGGTCCTTTGAAAGATTTTAAAGTGATATAATGAGATTTGCATTTGAGCATTTTTACTGTGGTTTCCTTCTGTATATTGTCTTGGGGAGGAGAACTGTGAAGGTAGGGAAAACATAAAACTAAACCCACTGCTGTTGAGTTGATTACAACTCATAGCAACCCTATAGGACAGAGTAGAACTGACCCATAGAGTTTCTGAGCCTGCAAATCTTTACAGAAGCAGACTGCCACATCCTTTTCCCCTGGTGGATTTGAACCACAGATCTTTTGGTTAGCAGCTGAATGCATTTAATCCCTGTGCCAGCAAGGCTCCTCAAAACATTATCAGAGAAGGAATAATAGCGGACCAAGCCCAGGCAGTGGCAGTAAGTGTACAGGGAAGTGGACATCCCTACAAGAAAGGAGGAAGGCGGTCAAATGGGCTGAAGGAGGAGGAATTGTGTCTGCTCAGATTTCTGGTTTGGGCAATGGGGTGAGCAAGGAGCCTAGGAGGACAAGCAGAATTTGGGGTATCGTGTTAGTATTTAGACATGTCATCTTGAATTATCTGTAAGATAGCCAAGAGCAGTTGTATAGTAGGATGCGAGGTGTAGAGCTGAGAGATGAGGAGTCTGAAGATCTTCAGTGGGTACCCATGAGAACTGACACTTTGGCAACAGACAAGAATACCAGGCACAGTTGATCAGTGAGGGAAAACAGTGTCTTGAACAGAACTCTCATAGGCAGCAACATTTAGGGAGCAGGCAGAGGAAGAGAAAGCAATCCATTACATTGAGAAGTGGCCACAGACTTTAGAGAAAACCAGGAGAATGTGGTCTTGAAGATACAGTGGGTGAGAGTAGTCAGCAGGGCAAATGCTGCTGGCAGGTCAAGAGAAAGGCTGCAGAATGTTTTCTGGATGTGCCAAAAAGACACTGTTGGAGACTTCAATGAGAGGAGCGTACCAGTTTGTTAGGGACAAGGGCCGATGGCAGTACCCAAAAGGAAACAGTGGGTGAAGAGCCCTTGAGCAAGTGTTGAGGAGACTTACAGAAAGCTCAGCTTCAAAGGGAGGGGTGGGAAGAGGAATGGAAAGAAGCTGTGGAAACATGAGTGAAAGTATAGAAAATGGAGTTCTGGTGGGAAATCATATTTATAACACAAGGGCTAATTATACCCTCACCATGGCCTAGTGTTGCTGTCACGGAAGTGCTACAAGTGGGTGATTTTAAAGAACAGAAATGTATTTTGTCACAATCTGAAGGCTAGAAGTCCAAGTCAGGGTCTCAGCTGGATTGATTTCTTCCTTGTCAGTAGCCTCAGTCAGTGGGAGCTGTAAGGAAGGCCCTAGTAGGCCTGTCTGGGAAGCGGACCGAGGGTCAGGGAGGCCTCACAGAGGTGGTGCTGTGAGGCCCTCACCCTGAAGGAAAGCGTTTTTCAGGTGATGATCCACCTGTGGTCTGCTTTTCCTAGTGGTCTTCCTGCTCTGTCCTCATCAGCTTCAAGGGTGTGTTCTGCTTTAACAGGTACACGAAGTGACTTTGCCACCATTTCCTGAAAAATGCAGTAAAAGTTTGTGTTATTTATCTTAACAATGCCATTTTCTTCTTTAATTTTCTTTTTAATGAAAATATCGACAGCAAAACTGCCTCTCATTCCACAATTTCTAGACATAAAGATCAATAATATTGGTTACATTCTTCACATCATTTCACCATTCTCATTATTTCTTTTCTGCTTGTTTGGCTGCCTTTTATATAATCTCTCTGCCCCTTAACTTTCTCATTTATGCTTTAACATAGCTGTGGACCTTTTGGTCTTATGTCCCACCCTAATCTTCTTTAACATAGGAAAATTACAAAATGGAGGAGAATCATAGAAAATTGGAAATAATGGCCCAGTCAAATGGCTACACACATTTTTGAGGGGGACACAGTTCAATCCATGAAATTCCACTCTTTGGCCCCCCAAAATTGTATCTTTGAAACATGTAACACATTCATCCCATCATAGCAACAGTCATAGCAAACACATGTCCACCCCATATAATACCAAAAGTCTTAAATCAGTTCCAAGTCCACAATACAAAAACTTCACTACAACTGTGGAATCCAGAATACAAGTTATCTGCCTCCAAAGTACAACAGTAGAACAGGCAGGAACAAACTATACATTTCCTTTGTAAATCACAGAAACTGCAGGGAAAGAAGGCATTAACAGACAACAAACAAGTCAACAAAACAGATTACATTAGCTCTCAAAGCTCTGAAAATAATCGTCAGTTCTCTGAGACATTTCATACAATAACTTTGTCTTCCAGTCTTGAGGTATTATCTACACCCTCTGGATTCTGAGTGGAAATCCCTGGCCCTGTCTATAACTCTGCCTTCTAAGCTCACTTTGACAGAAACTCTGTCCCCCTGGCTTTAGGTGCACCCTAAGCCCAACTGAGTGGCAATTCCATCTTTACAGACACAAGAAGCCTTGGGTCCATCCTTTCAAACCTCTGAGGTCATGGCTGTACCTTTTGAGACTGAGGCAGCTCACCTTGTGCTCTTTGTTTCTTCAGCTTCTGCTTCCTCATGATCCAGGCCTCAGGCCCGCATCTGCCCTGCTGTGGCAAGTGTTCAAAGCTCTGTAGCTCCACTGATTCAAGTGCCTGGAGGCACCCCACTCTGCCAGGAAACCTCTGTGCACAGGCACCTAGCTCTCTTGCTCTGTGAGTCGGCTCCAGTGCTGTCTTGTGTTACTCTGGTTCTGCTGCTGCCCATCTGCCACCACTGGTCCTCTGCTATTTCGCACCATCTGTGCCTTTTTTGGTGTTAACAGTTCTGCATTCATTCTGAGTCTTCTGTCCATTCAGTTTTAAAATCACTTCCACATTTTAGGTGTTTGTTAGAACAGTACTCTACTCCTGGCACCAAATTCTGTTTTAGTCATCTAGTGCTGCTCTAACAGAGATACCATGAGTAGATAGCTTTAGTGAAGAAAAGGTTATTCTTACACATTCCAGTAGGCTACAAGTCCAAATTCAGGATGTCCACTCCAGGGGAAGGCTTTCCTCTTTGTCAGCTCTGAAGGAAAGTCCTTGGGTTGTATCAGTCTGTTCAGGGAGCATCTTGGCAGAGAAACCACAGGTCTGAAGGACACACTCTTCTCCCCATATTGCTGGCTTGATGGTGTGAGGTTCCTGACTCTCTACTTGCTTTGCTTTCTTTTTATGCCCTGTAGAATGAAAGGATAAAGGATGGCGCAAGCCACACTCCAGGGAAACTGCCTTTACGTTGCAGCAGGGAGACAATCTTAGGAAGGGATTTATGGCCCCACCGAAATCCCTTTAACATAGAGCATAGGAAAATCACAAAATGGAGGACAATCTTAAAAAACTGGGAAACGTGGTCCAGCCAAATGGCTATGCACATTTTTGGGGGGACACAGTTCAATCCATGACACCATGCTCATGTCCTCAGGATCTATGCAAGGTTTCACTGTACAGAAGCTTCTGTACTTAAATCCAAATGACTCCAGAAGGAATAGATGTCCTGTAAACCTAAGTCTATAATATTTTCTTCAGGAAGTAATTTAAAGAGAAAACAAAAGTGAGAAATTCCTTTTGAAAGGTCCTTTTCAGATAAAAGGAAACACATGGTTAAATTCTGACAAAGGCTTTTGTTTTTAGAATGTTTTGGACAAGTTACCTTCAGTGATGTCTAGGAAAATGATGAAGAGATTGGAAAATTTATTTTAGAGAAGGATTATACTAGGCTATTATGAGAAAGATGGGAAGAAACTGTCAACAGATTTCTCAGAGGGAAATAATGGAAAGGCCTCGAAGAAAGTGAATTAAAACTGAAGAGGATGTTTGCCTTAGGGAATAGTTCCTGCCTATATAATAACTGGGAGCTTGTGATGTGTTGCCAAGGAAGACTACAATTGCCCATTCTGTGAATAATTTAAACAAATCAACACATCCAGCCATATTGAATATATGGCTATTGTTAGTTGCTAGTGGATTTTGACTCATGATGATCCCTTGTGACAAAGAAAAACTGTTCCATAGGATTTCCTAGGCTGTAGTATTTATGGGAGCAGATTGCCAGGTCTTTGTCTCATGGAGTTCCTAGTTGAGTTCCAACCTACCAACCTTTTGGTTAGTAGCCAACTTCTTAACTACTGTGCTACCAGGGTGCCTCTGAATGTATAGTAGGCATTGCTAGCCAAGTGCCGTTGCATCATCATATACCAGATATGTAGGAGATGCTCAGGCATCTGACCTTTGGAAACTTGAAAAGGGGTTTTGTGGAAGAGTTTGAGTTCGGGGAATAGACTATATAACCTCTTAAAGTCATTCACTCGAGATAATTAGTCCTGCTAATTGTTTCAAAATTCAATATCTTAAAGAGTATTCTGCCTTCAGCATTTGTGACTGGCCCACATTCATCAGCATCAGCATCCTTTCATCCCTACCATTTCTACAGCCATCTTCTAAAGGCTCTGGGCTCTCTCTCTGGCCCTGATCCTAACCCCATTTTGTTCAGAACTCTCGTAGTTTTCTCTTTTGTGTCCTGAGACCAAGACAGAGGGAAGGATTGATGGGTGTCTCATTAGTCAGCAGTTCCTGGGACACTGAATAGAAGAATGTTTCCTGGAAAGAAATGCTCTATCCCCTTAAAGCTCTGCCCTATTAAGAAATCTTGGAGTTTTTTTTCATCCTATTTTAATCAATAGATTTTTATTTATTTCATAGTGTGTTACATGGAAATGTATAATCATATCATTCTGCTTTAGTAGCACTGAGACAGTTTTCCAGTTTCAGGTTGAGGGTTGAGGTCTTCCACTGTAGAATGATTGGAACTAGGCTTGAAACTCCTGGCCCTACAAGCACTTCCCTCAGCCTTGTTCAGAACCTTTCTGTGTTGGCTGTTCATGGTTTCCAGTTGTCATTGCTGGTGTCTTGGCTCCCTGTGGCCTCTGGTGTTCTTGCTTAGGATGTTGAGGGCTGGTTTGGATGTATGCTGGCTGTGTTGCTGAAGAGTTGGTGTCATTGGTCATGTGGGACTAATATCACTCATGGTCCAAGATATGTTCTCACAGAAGCTGGAGGTCATTTCTCTTCCCACCTGAAGACATTTTATCAGATCTCTGATAGATTAAAAAACTGTTACTTTTGAGTCAACTCTGACCCATAGTCACCCTATAGGACAGAGGAGAACTTACTGTAACATAGACTTTCCAAGGAGCACCTGGTGAATGTGAACTGATGTTTTTTGTTAACAGCTGTAGCATTTAATCACTGAGCCACCAGGGCTATACCTGGTAACCATAAACATGGCAGTTCAAATCTGCCAGGCACTCCTTGGCAACTCTATGGATCAGTTCTACACTGTCTTGTAGGGTCACTATGAGTCAGAATCCACTCAATGGCAGTGGTTTTTTGGGGGGGAAGTGTTGATAGATAAGGTGGTCTTGCCCTCCCTGTTTCCAGTAGGGTAGGATGGAGAGCAGAGATGACACTGTCATAGTTTCTTGTTACATACTTTGATGTGTTGCTATTGTTGCTGCCATGGATTGAATTGTATTCTACCCCAGAATGTATTGTAAATCCTAATCCTATACCTGTGAATATAACCCTATTTAGGAATAGGGTTTTCTTTGTTATGGCAATGAGGCCAGATCAGTATAAGGTATGTCTTAAGCCAGTAGCTTTTGAAATATACAAGAGCAGATTTGGCACAGAGAAACATGCACAAATGGGTAAGGACTGTTGCCACTTGGAGATCACCAGGGAACTGATGAAGAGAAGCAGAAAGAGACAAAAATTTTCCCCAGGGTGGATAGGGAGAGCCTTACCCTAGAGCTGGCAACCAAATTTAGACTTCTAGCCTCCTAAACTTTGAGACCCTAAGTTTCTGTTCTTTCAAATCCTTCAATGTGGTATTTCTGTTACAGCAGCAATTGATAACTAAAACAGTTGCCACTGAGTTGGCCCTGACTCTTGGGAACCTACGAATCGTAGGACGTAACATTACCTGGTTCTGTGCCATCTTTGCTATATTTGAGCCCAGTGTTATAGGGTTGCTGTGAATTGGAATCAACTCGATAGCAGTGGGTTTGTTTGTTTTTTGTTATGATTGGAAACCCTGGTGATGTGATTAAATGCTAACCAAAAGGCTGGCAGTTCAAATCCACCAGGCAGTTCTTGGAAACTCTATGGAGTGCCTCTATTCTGTCTGTTGGGTCCATATGAGTTGGAATTGACTTGACGGCAATGGGTTAACATATGGTTACAGTATTAAACCTTTTCACTGAGGATTTCTCTCATTTTCACTGGCATTCACCTTTGGCAAATGTGGTGTCCTTTTCTAGGGACTGGTCTCTCCTGCTTGGGGAGTTTCTCCATCCTTTTTTTCTCAAGAGCATTCTGGTTGTGTTTGATTTGTTCATTCTTCGGACAGTCCATGGTATATTCAATATTTGTGGAAATACCACCATTTCGGTGCAACAGTTACTCTATTTTTTTTTTTCAGTTGTCTGACTTTCAAATGCAAGTGAGGCAGTTAAAAAAGACTGGCTTGTGTCCAGCACACCTTGCTCAACCAAGTGATGCTTTTGCTTTTCTTTTTGATTGATTGATTGCTTTAATAGGACTGAGTGAAAATGTACATTTCCATATAAATTTACATGCCCACCTATATGCAGCTTCCACTGCTCTCCCTGCCCAGTGACAGCACACTATTCCTCTCTGCTCCATACATGTCTCATCCTCCCAACAACCTCCTTTCCCCTCCTCTCTACCCACTCTCCTTCCTCCAGCCAGAGGTCAGCAGGATGATATTCTATAGATGTATAGAACCATAAAGTGCATCCAATATATGGTCACTCTGCATTGCCAAGTCCAATCCATTCGTGTCCAAAGAGTGAAACTTTGTTATGATTTATGGGCAAGGGCAGCATCAGGGCCAGGGGCCATGCTCCCAGGGGAACCCCGAAACCACTGGACCATCATTTGAGGTCTTTTAGTGGAGATCTCAGGGTGCAACCCTTTTTATTCTTGTGTTGCCATAAAGTTTGACGTGTTAATCTTGGAGAAAGATGTTTTTCTTCAGTCTTCTGTTAGGGGACTATTTTCCTGGTTCTGTTAATGGGTTGCCTATATTAAGCCATTATCTTAAACTCTTCTGTTTCCCAAAATATTCTTGACCTTATTTTGAAAGACTGTGTAATTAGTAAATCCTCATACCTCTTATGCTTTGAGACAACTCTCATGGTTCCTTGATCAGATAGTTGAAGGAAACTAATTTTACATGTAACAAATTTTCATTTCTGATTACAAATGCAGAACAATATGATGGTTCTCTTGGAATGGTTCAAAAGAAATATCTCAAATGTTTAAATAATAGACTTTCTGCAAACATGGAAAGAATTTCAATGACATTTCAAGAAATGAGGCATTGCTGGAATACTTGATTTTGGTACATCTGAATTGGGCAGAGCTTTAGTCATGCAGCAGTTAAGGGCTCAGCTGCAAAGTGAAAAATCGATGGCTTGATCCCACTAACTGTTGCAGTACAGGAAATTATGGCAATCTACTTTTGAAAAGATTACAGTCTGTCATGGATTGAATTGTGTCCCCCCCAAAATATGTGTAGCCTTGTTGCTGGACTGTGATTCCCAGTGTCTTGTGACTGTCCTCCATTTTATGATTTTCCTATGCTGTGTATTAAAGGATTAGAGTGGGACTGTAAATCCCTTTATAAGATCACCTCCCTGCTCCACTGTAAAGGGAGTTTCCCTGGAGTATGGCTTGCCCCACCCTTAATCCTTTCATCCTGCAAGAGATAAATGGAAAGGGAAGCAGGCAGAGAATTGGGAACCTCTTACCATCAAGACAACAGCACCGGGAGAAGAGTGTGTCCTTCATACCTGGGGTTCCTGTGCCAAGATGCTCCCTGGACAAAGACTGATGCAATACCGGACTTTCTTCCAGAGCCAACAAGGGGGAGAACCTTCCTCTGGAGCGGACATCCTGAATTTGTACCTGTAGCCTACCAGGCTGTGTAAGAATAAACCTTCCTTTGTTAAAGCCATCTACTCTGTGGTATTTCTGTTAGAGCAGCCCTAGGTGACTAAAACACAGTCTTAGAAACTCTATGAGGCAGTTCTATTCTGTCCAATAGCATTGCTCAGAATTGGAATCAACTTGAGGATAATTATAGTTTATAAATTTATATATCATTTCATAGAATTGTTTCTAAAATTTTTCTTCTTTATTTTTCTGTACACTGCCTGTACTTGTGTAGCTCTGTTCTATTTTGATCCCCCTGTAAAGCTCTTTTTCTGTACATAGCAGTTTCTGGAAATAACACTGTTGGCTAGACCAGGCAGCTGAAGTCTCCGGCTTTCATCACTTCTCTGCTGTGATACACTATGTCTACTCAAGTATTGATTGGAAGTCTGCAGGCTTAGTAATGTGTCTCTTGTGTCTGTTTATAGAAAAAGGCTTTGTTGGGGGTGTCATTTCCTTTTAGGGAGGCAGAAGATGTTACTGACATTTGTGTATCTCCCAGAGATCAATCATTATAAAGCGTGGAAAGCGTAAAACTTCAGGACAAGATCCTGGACATAACAGCATTCGAGTCATCAGATGTAAAATTCCCAATGCCAGAGCAAATAGCCAGGCCAGAATAAGGAAGAGATGGTGAAGTAGATAAACTGGAAGAGTAAATGGAAAAAGTGATTCAAAGGCGTAATACTGTCATATTTCAGTTTCTTGTGATTGATCTTGAACTTCAAAAAGAGGCTGGGGATTATATCAGATACTGTTAAGTTTAGGTCAATTCCAGTAACTTCCTTGAAATGGAGAGGATAGTTGGGGTATAAAGGTGGAAAATATACCCAAAGCAAAATGTATATTAATGCACTATGTTGTACCACTTAGGGTCAGGAAGAAATATGTGCCCTTTCACTGTTCCCTATAGAGATAATAGAATCTCCTGTTGTACCCACGTCTAATCTTTTTTATGGCAAGTAGCAAGGGTTGAGACATAGTCTGGCTCCGTCTGACCAGAGAGACTGACCCCATTAGTACAGTGCTTTTCCAGAGAAATGAAATGTAATATGCAATCAATCTTCTGTCTGGTTCTTGCTGCAGTGGTTTGGTTCACGGCACAAACACTATTAGCTTCTTAAATATGCCATTTACAAGTGCTAGTGCCTTTCTGCAGACAGTTCTCGGTGTTCTTCCATAGTGTAAAATGTTGTCCTTCAAGTTTCTGATGGTGGAATTCGTTTTGTCTTCAAGACCTTGATCAAATACACTATTACGGTATTTCTGTCATAGCAGTCTGAATGACTAAGAAAGAATTTGGTCCTGGAGTGCTGCTGTAACAGATACCTAAAATGTAGAAGTGGTTTTGAAACTGTGAATGGATTGAGGCTGAAGAGTTTTAAAGTGGCTAACAGTAAAACCCTAGATTGCTGTGAAGAGACTGTTGGTGGAATTATGAACATCAAGGTCAATTCTGGTGAGGGCTCAGAAGGAGGTGAGAATGGGTAATGCTGGAGACCGTGCAGATGACAAGAAGTATCAGAGAAATGGCAGGATCCAGAAAAATGGCAGCAGTACAAAAAAGGTAGTGGCAGCAGAACCAACTGGCATGAGACAGAGCTGGAGCCGACCCATGGAGCAAGAGAGCCGAGTACCTTTGTGCAGGAGGCTTCTGGGCAGAATGCGATGCCTCCAGATACTTATCGGTGGATCAAGGCTTGCTCTCTTACATGGAGCAAGAGAGCTGAGTGCCTTACAGCCAAATTTACCGGTACAGAGGGCTACCTCCAGGCAGTGTAACTACAGAGCTTTGGAAAATTTGTCCCAGGAGGGTAGATCCAGGTGGTGAGGCCCAATGGGCTGACAGGCCAAGGAACCAGGAAACTAAAGCCAAGGAGACAAGGCACGCAGGAAGCAGAGCTGCCTTGTTCTCCAGGGGTGGCACTGCCACTCAGATGAACTGGAAGAATGGCATGGCCAAAGCTGGGGGAGCAAATCTGCTGCTCTTCTGGCCTGGAAGGCAGAGCGAAAGCCCTGGGCAGAGAGGCCTCCATCTGGACAGTACAGCCAACACCTGGAGTATAAAAGGCAGCACTGTTGGAGTAAATGGTCTCAGAGAACACAGGATTATTTTCAAGCCTTGAGAGCTAATTATTTAGAATGAACTCTTCTGCCAGTGGCTTTAGTCATAATGCTAATTATAAAGTGCAAGATCTCAGACTCAAAGTGATGCTAAATTTCATTGTTTAATTTGTGCTTAATTACCTAATGTATGTTTTGTTCTCAGAGAATTGCCCTAGGTTCCTTTTTATATTTTTTCTCACCTTTTGTTCTCTCAGCACTACCCAGCTGTTATTTCATCTCTTCGTTAGTTCTTTTCTTAGTTCCTGGTGGCACAGGATCATTCGAAACAGATATCATGTAAATAATTAACCAGGAGAATATGTGCATTTCACATTTGGCCGGCAAGAAGCAAAGGAGCTTAGTAGGTAAGGAAGTGATACAAGTAGCTGGTTTCTAGAAAAAATGAGATCTTAAGCAAACACAGCCTATGACAGCTAGAATAGTTTTTAAGCTTTTAAAAATTAAATTCAAATTTTCACCTTCATAGATTCTATAGTATTGAATGGTCTTTCCCTTCCTTTGTTTGCCTGTGACCGTGTTGAACTTGCTGGAGCTTTTACAGTCATGCTCAGTTTGAAATGAGCCGAGCAGGGGAACTTCCCGTGTGTTGTTCTTGATAGAGAGCATCACCATTCATCCAGCTGGAGGGGACTAATTTTTGGAATATTTCTTGCCTGTTATTTTTCTCTAACACCCTGTGTCTAATGCACCAGCCAATCCTGCCCCTCCACTTTCATAATAAGTCCTAAATATAATCACTTGTTGTCACCTTCCCACCCAGCCACCTTCATTACTCATCTGGGGTCTGCATTGGTCTCCTATCTCACTCCCTCCTCCAGTGATTTCTTCTCCATCTACAGACAGACTGATCCTTTTGTGATTTAAAGGTAAGGAGATAGTGACTGAAGTGTTCAACTTATTGTTGATCACATTGTTGTTAGCTGTCCTCAGGTCAGCCCCTGACTCTTGGTGACCCCAGGCATAACAATAGGAAACTGTGCTGTCCTCATAAGTGACTTCAGACTGGACTGTTGTCATCCACAGAGTTTTCACTGGCTGATTTTCAGAAGTAGATCACCAGGGCTTTCTTCCTAGTTGGTCTTAGTCTGCAAGCTACACTGAAGCCTATTTAGCATCATAGCAAGATGCGAGCCCCCACTGACAGACTGCTGGTGTGTGAGGAACCTCGGACTGGCAGTCAATCTGGTGTCTCATATCAAAACCCAACCCAAATCCAGTGCCGTCAGGTCAGTTCTGACTCAGTGGTCTCTCGCATGGAAGGTGAGAATTCTTCTGCTGAGCCACCATGACCCTCTAGATTATATTACAAAACAAAAAAACCCAGATCCACTACTGGTGAGTCCATGTTGACTCAGCAACTCTACAGACAGGGTAGGACTGCCCCGTAGAATTTCCAAGGAGTACCTGACAGATTTGAACTGCCAACCTTTTGGTTAGCAGATGTAGCACTTAACCACTACACCACCTGGGTTTCCAGATCGTGTTATAAACCAAAACCAAACCCATTGCTGTCGAGTTGATTCCAACTCCTAGTGACCCTATAGACAGAGTAGAACGGCCCTGTAGGTTTTCCAAGAAGCACCTTGCAGATTTGAACTGCTGACCTGGTTAGCAGCTGTAGCCCTCAACCACGACATCACCAAGGTTTCTGATCATGGTATACTCCTGCTCAAATTTCACTGAGAATAAAATCAAAGCTAGTTGTGTGTCAGGGTCCTGTTCTGGACCCCTAGGGATCTCCTTAACTCACTGCTGCCTTTGTCTTCCTCCTGAAGCATACTCCAGGCCCGCTGAATTCCTGGCCATCACTGGTAGTCATATTTCTGCATCAGCCTCTGCCTTCGCTGTTCTGTCCGTCTTGGATATTCTTTTCCCACGTGTTCCCTCATCCCAAGCCCAGTGAAGCTTACCCCCGCTGCAAACAAGTGTCTGTGCAAATGTCTCTTTCAGTAGTCCCACCTTGATCACCCCGTCTGAGGTTGAACTCCTTAAACACTATCTCTGTACCTCTGTTCTTTTTATTGAATAGGTTACATACGTGTTTCTTGTTCTCCTTCTCATTATCCAGATTTCGGGCCTAATGAGACAGACACTGATTGAGTTCTGTGTACTGTTTCGGCTATACCCAAAACCCATTGCTGTCGAGTCGATTCCTCCTATAGTGACTTTATAGGACAGAGTGGAACTGCCCCATAGAATTTCCGTAGAGTGTCTGGCTGATTTGAACTGTGGACTTTTTGGTTAGCAGATGTAGCTGTTAATCACTATGTCACCAGGGTTTCTGGCTTCTGGTACAGAAAATAAATATTTATTGAACAAATCATTGGGATTGTCTGAGAACTATATTGTAGTCTAGGAACTCTTGTGGCCCACTGGTAGAGCACTCAGCTGCTAACCAAAAGGTTGGTGGTTTAAACTCACGAGCTGATATACTGGAGGAGGATGTAGCCGTCTGCTTCGGTAAAGGTTACAGCCACGGAAACCTGTGCTGTGGGGCGGTTTGACTCTGTCCTGTAGCGGTCACTGCGAGTCCAAATGGATTCCATGACAACAGGTTAAAATGGGGGGTGTTGGGGAGAGAGTGGCCTTAAACAGAGGCAGAGACACATCAGTCTTGAGAGTCCAGTGAAGTTTATTTGAAGAGAAAGTGAGTGAGGTCTGAGCTAAGTCTGGCTCATGCCCAACCCCCTTGGCCAGTAGGGTAAGTTTTTTTTATAAAGTTCCAGTGAGGTAGTGTGGGGTGAGGGGATTTATGGTTTGATAAGAAAAGAAAGAAAAGGTAGCAAGAAATTCTGGTTAGGGGATTTATGGTCTGATAAGGAAGAAGTGTTGGTCAGAAGGGGGAGGGGATAAGGTTTGTGTATCTTAAAGGTTTTGATAAGGGAACGGCTTTGATTAGAAGGGTGTGGGTAGCAGGCATAAAGTTATTTATGGTTTTATGGTTATACCAGGTGGGGAATACCAGGCTGTTTGCAACTAATAATGAGGTCTGATCATTGGATAAGATGGCCTCCCTAAATTTTTAGGGACAGAGTCCTCTCAGGTGGTGGCACAACAGTTAAGCACTCAGCAGCTAAATTAAAGGTTGGCAGTTTGAACCCACCCAGCAACTCTGTGGAAGAAGAAACATGGTGATCTGCTCCCTTAAAGATTAAAAAACAAAAACGAAAACAAAACCTGCTGCTGTCAAGTCAATTCTGACTCATAGCAACCCTGTAGAACACAATAGAACTGCCCCAAAGAGTTTTCAGGGAGCACTTGGTGGGTTTGAACTACCTTTTGCTCAGCAGCTGTTGCTTAACTACTACACCACTAGGGTTTCCACCCCTTAAAGATTACAGCCTAGAAAATCCTTTGGAGCAGTCCTGCTCTGTAACATGGGGTAGAAGCTTTCCTGCATTTTAGGACTGAAAGAGTACTGGCAATATTCATACGCAAATACTAGGTCTTTCCCCCCTCTTCCTTATTGGGTTTGTTTGTATTGCCATTCCTCTCTCCCGCCCTCTCATTTACTTTTGTAAAGTTTTTTCTATAGATTTTATGTGAAAATCTTGGACGATGGCAGTGTGAGTCCTGGCACCAGAGTTGGAAAGTGTTTTAGTCAGCTAGGGCTGCTCTAACAGAAATACCACAGAGTGGATGGCTTTAACAAAGGAAGGTTTATTCTTACAGTCTGGTAGGCTACCAGTCCAAATTCAAGATGTCTGCTCCAGAGGAATGTGTCCCCCTGGTCAGCTCAGGAGGAAAGTCCAGTATTGCATCAGGCTTTGTCCAGGGAGCATCTTGGCGCTGGAACCTCAGGTCTGAAGGACATGCTCTTCTCCTGGTGCTGCTTTCTTGATGGTACAAGGTTCCCAGATCTCTGCCCGCTTCTCTTTCCTTTTATCTCTTGCAGGATGAAAGGATTAAGGGTGGGGCAAGCCACACTCCAGGGAAACTCCCTTTACAGTGGAGCAGGGAGGTGATCTTATAAAGGGATTTACAGTCCCACTCTAATCTTTTAACACAAACCATAGGAAAACCACAAAATGGAGGACAGTTACAAGATACTGGGAATCATAGCCCAGCCATGTGACTACACATATTTTTGGGGGGACACAGGTCAATCCATGACAGAAACTGAGTGCCCTAGGAGTATGTGTGTGTGTGTGTGTGTGTGTGTGTGTGTGTGTGTGTGTGTTCCTAGCATCCATCAGATAGTAAGTATAGACAGTTAGCACTGATTCTGGGCAGCTATGATGTCTTAAGTGTTTATTTCCTTTACAAAAATTTGGAACCTGTGTTACCCACCCCCCCCAAACAAAACAGAACAGAACAGAACAAAGCAAAACGAATGAAACCCACTGCTGTTAAGTCAATTCTGACTCACAGTGACCCTGCAGGACAGAGTAGAACTGCTCCACAGAGTTTTCAAGGAGTGCCTGGCAGATTCAAACTGCCAGCCTCATGGTTAGCAGATGCAGCACTTAACCACTGCACCACTGGTGTTTCCTAGCCTCCCATAAACCAAACCAGATCCATTGCCATTGAGTCTGTTCTGACTTACAGTGATCCTGTAGAACAGAGCAGAACTGCCCCACAGAGTTTCCAAGGAGTACCTTGTGGATTTGAACTGCTGACCTTCTGGTTAGCAGCTGTAGTGCTTAACCACTACAGCACCTGAGTTTACACTCTCCCCTATCCTCTCTAAATGAGTAGATTCTAAACCCACCAGAAAACATTAACTCTGGGCCTTTGCTATCATCATTTGGTAATTTGTGGTATCGAAAGAATTGTAAATTGCCCAAAAGAATCACGTTGTCAGCAGTCTTTCCAGAATGACTAACTTTATTAGTATTTACTATTCACCTCTGAAAGATTTCTTTTAGCTTCTTTACTTTCTTGTGTTCATAAACAAAAAACCAAACCCTTCCATGAAGTTGATTCTGACTTATAGCGACTCTAGAGGACAGGGTAGAGCTGCCCTATAGAGTTTCTAAAGAGCACCTGGTGGGTTTGAACTGCCGACGTTTTGGTTTGAAGATGTAGCACTTAACCACTACACCACCCGGAGTTTCTCTCATGCTCGTGGGAGACAAGGAAAACAAACTCACTTTTCTTCTTATCTGTTGAAAATATGGAGGCATAAACAAATCAAAGATGTTTAAATGAGGCAATAAACGAAACACTTGTTTTGTAAACATAACTATTTTTTTAATGGTGCTCTGAGTGAACGTTTACAGTTCAAATCAGTGTTTCATGCAAGAACTCACATGTAGCCCTGCTGTTCTCCCTGCAGTGACAGCATACTCCTCCTCTCTACCCTGCATTTCCCATGTGTATTCAACCAGCTGCTGTCCCCTTCTGACAGGAGCTGCCTCTTAGTCTCGTGTGTCTACATGAGACAAAAAGCATACTGTCTGACAGCATCATTATGTCTTACAGTCCAGTCTAATCTTTGTCTGAAGAGTTGGCTTCAGAATGCTTTTTGTTCTAGGCTAGTAGAGTCTGGAGACCTTGTCTTCTGGGGTCCCTGTGGTCTCAGACCATCAAGTCTGGTCTTCTTACTAGAATTTGAATTCTACGTCCTGTCTTTTCTCAGGGCCTCTCTTCTCTTCTCTGTCAGGGCAGTCACTGGTGGTGGCTAGGAGACACCTAGTTCTTCCAGTCTCAGTCTGATAGTCTCTGGTGTATGTGGCTTTCTCTGTCTGTTGGACTTACATTTTCCTTATATACTTGGTGTTCTCCATTTTCCTTTGCTCCATGTGGGCTGGGACTAAAGGATGCATCTTGAGTGGTCACTTGCCAGCTTTCAAGACCGCAGATGCTGCTCACCAAAGTAGGATGCAATACATTTTCTTAATAAACATTCTTATGCCAAATGACCTAAATGTTTCCTGAAACCATGGTCCCCAGGACCCTGCCCCTGCTTCTCTGTCCCTCAAAGTATTTTATTATCTTCTGGAAACTTCTTAGATTTGGGTTTAATCCAGTTGTGCTGACTTCCCTGAATTTTGTGTTGCCCTTCCCTTCACCTAAAATAGTTATTGTTTACTATCTTGTTAGTAAATATCTCTCTCCTTCCTCCCACCCTTGTAACCATCAAAGAATGTTTTTTCCTGTGTTTAAACCTTTCCTTGAGTTGTTATGATAGTGGTCTTATACAATATTTGTCCTTTTGCAACTGAATGGTCACTCAACATAATGCCTTCCAGATTGCCCATGTTATGTTTCACAGAGTCATCCTTGTTATGTATTGATGCACAGTATTGCATTGTGTGAATATAGCATAATTTATCTGTTCATCCGTTGATGGGCACCTAGGTTGTTTCCATCTTTCTGCAGTTGTAGACAGTGCTACAATGAACATGGATGTGCATGTATCTATTCATATGATGACTTTTATTTCTCTAGGATATATTCCCAGGAGTAGGATTGCTGGATCTCATGCTCGTTCTCTTTCTAACTTTTTAAGAAAGTGCCAAATCAATTTCCAAAGTGGTTGTGCTGTTTACATTTACACCAGCACTATAGGAGTGTTCCAGTCTCTCTATAACCTCTCTAACATTCATTATTTTGTTTTTTTTGGATTAGTGCTAACATTATTGAGATGAGACAATACTTCATTGTAGTTTTGATTTACATTTACCTAATGGCTAATGGTCATAAGCATTTTCTAATGTATCTGTTAGCCACCTGAATGTCTTCTTTGGTGAAATGTCCATTCATATTCTTTGCCTATTTTTAAAAATAAATATCTTTGTGTTGTTGAGGTTTTGCAGTATCTGGTAGATTTTAGAGATACACTGATTAAATTTGTCATAGCCAATTTTTTTTTTCTGGTCCGTAGGTTGTCTTTTCACTCTTGGTAAAGTCTTTAGATGAGCATAATGTTACATTTTTAGGATCTCTTAGTTATCTGTTTCCTGTTCTGGTGTTCGTGCATTGCTAGTAATGTTTTTTATGTTGTTTGTGCCATTTATTAGGGCTCCTAGCATTGTCACTGTTTTTTCTCCCATGATCTGTGTCATTTTAACTTTTATATTTAGATCTGTGATCCATTTTTAATTTTTGTTTGTGGTGTGAGCTATGAGTCTTGTTTCATTTTTTACAGGTGGATATCCGGTTATGCCATTTATTAAAGAGACTGTTTTTTTCCCCCAATTAACAGACTTTGAGCCTTTAAGAAATATCATGTGCTTAAATGTCTGGATTCTTAATTCTTTTCCATTGGTCTCTGTATGTGTTGTACTGGTACCAGGCTGTTTTGACTACCATGGCAGTATAATAGGTTCTAAAACTGGGTAGTGTGTGGGCTCCCACTTTTTTCTTCTTCAGTAGTGGTTTACTTATCTAGGCCCTCGTCTCTTTCCATATGAAGTTGGTGATTTGTTTCTCCATCTCATTAAAAAATGCCATTGGAACCTGAATTGGGATTGCATTGTACCTATTGATCACTTTGGTAGAACAGACATTTCCAGAATGTTGACTCTTCCTATCCATAAGCTAATTATGTTTTTCCACATACATAGGTCTCTTTTGGTTTCTTGCAGTAATGTCTTGTAGCTTTTTTGTACAGGTCTTTTACATCTCTGGTTAGACTTATTCCTAAGTATTTTCTTGGGAGCTATTGTAAATGGTACTGATTTGGTGATTTCATCTTCAACATTCTTTTTGTTGGCGTAGAAGAATCCAACTGATTTTCATGTTTGTCTTGTATCCTGATAGTTTGCTGAACTCTGCTTTTAGTCCCAGTGTTTTTCTTGTGAACTCTTTAGGGTTTTCCAAGATTGTATAGCAAACAAATAGATTTGCTTTCATCAATTTGGATGTCCTTTCTTTCTTTTTCTAGCCTAATTGCTCTGGCTAGATCTTCTAGCACCATGTTGAATAAGAGTGGTAATAAAGGTCATTCTTGTGTGGTTCCCATTCTCAAGAGGAGTGATTTCAAACTCTCTCCATTAAGGATGATGCTGGCTGTTGGCTTCATATAAATTCCCTTTATTATATTGAGGAATTTTCCTTCTATTCCTTTTTTTTTTTTCTGAGAGTTTTTGATCATGATCTGGTGTTGGACTTTGACCAATGCCTGTGGTTCTTTTCTTTTGTTTTATTAATATGATAGATTACACTGAGTGTTTTTCTACTCTTGAACCATCACTGCCTAGCTGGTACGAATCCCACTTCTTCATGGCAAATTTTTATTTTTATATGCTATTGAAGTCTATTAGCTAGAATTTTGTTTGGGATTTTTGTGTCTAAGTTCATGAGGGATGAAAACAACAACAGCAAAAACATTGCTGTCTAGTTGATTCTGACTCGTGATGACCCTATGCAACAGAGCAGAACTGCTCCATAGAGTTTCCAAGAAGTGCCTGGTGGTTTCAGACTGCTGATGTATATGGTTAACAGCTGTATCTCTTAACCACTACTCCACTAGGTTGAGTGTTTCCAAGGATTTTATGAGGGATATTGATTTGTAATTTTCTTTTCTTTTTTTGTGGTGTCTTTACTGGGTTTTGGTATTGGGATTATGCTGGCTTCACAGAATCAATTGGGAGTATTCTGTCCTTTTCTATGTTCTGAAATACCTTTAATAGTAGTAGTGTTAAGTCTTCTCTGAAAGCTTCTTAGAATTCTCCAGTGAAGCCATCAGGGCCAGGGTTTTGTTTTGTTGGGAGTTTTTAAATTACTTTTTTGGTTTCTTCTTTTGTTACTGATTTATTTAGTTGCTCTACCTCTGTTTGTGTTAGTTTAGGTAGGTACTATGTTTCTGGAAATGTGTCCATTCTAGGTTTTCAAATTTTTTATAGTACACTTTTTCATAATATTTTTTGATGATTCTTTTAATTTCACTTGGTTCTGTTGTGCTATCACCCATCTCATTTCTTATTCAGTTTACTTGCTTCCTCTTGAGTTTTTCTTTTGTCATTTTGGCTAGCGGTGTGTTGATTTTGTTGGTCGTTTCAGAGAACCAGTTTTTGGTATTGTTAACTCTTTGAATTGTAGCATTCTCTTTTTCATTTAATTCTGGTCTAATTTTTTTTATTTACTTTCCTCTAGTGCCTGAGGACTTGTTTTCCGGCTCTCTGTCTGAGTCATAGGCTTCATGCTTTGTTGCCCTTTCTTCTTTTTGGATGTGTGCATTTATTGCTATAACTTGCCCTCTGTATACTGATTTGTTGTGTCTCAAAAATTCTGATAAAATGTGTTTTCATTCTCATTTGCTTCCTGTGAATCTCTTTATTCTATCCTTAATTTCTTTTATAACCCACTAATGTTTGAGCAAGGTATTTTTCAGTTTCTACATGTTTCATTTTTTTTCTTTGCTTTTTCTTTTATTGGTTTCTGTTTCTGTGGCTTTATGATCAGAAAAGATGCTTTGTAATGTTTTGATGCTTCAAATTCTGTTAAAGCTTTCTTGATGGCCTAATAAATGCTCTGTTTTAGAGAATATTACATGTGTGTTAGAAAAGAAAGTGTACTTGGCTGCTGTTGAGGAAAGTGTTCTGTATATGTCTGTGAGGTCAGTTTGGTTGATGGTGACATTTAGATCTCCTGTTTCCTTATTTAGCTTATTTCTGGATGTTCTGTCCTTCATCAAAAGTGCTGTTTTGAAGTCTCCTACTGTTATTGTGCAGCTGTCTGTCTCTTTTTTCAATCCTGTTAGAGTTTGTTTTATGAATTTTGGAGTTCTGTCATTGGGTGGATAAATATTTAATATGATTATGTCTTCCTGCTGTATTGACCCTTGAGTCATTTTATAGTGTCCTTCAGTATCTTTTGTCATAGAGTTTACTTGAAAGTCTATTTTGTCAGAAATCAATATTGCCACTTCTGCTCTTTTTTGATTGTTATTTGCCTGATGTATTTTCTGTATCCTGTGAGTTTTAGTTTCCATCTTTATGTCTCTCATAGGCAGCATGTAGACCAATTGTGGTTTTTAAATCAATTTTGCCATTCTCTATGTCTTTATTGGTGCATCGAATCCATTTATATTCAGTGTAATTAGTCGTAGTTATGAGCTTAGTGCTATAATTTTAATACCTTTTTTGAGGTGTTGATTTTTTTTGTTCTCAATTTTCTGTGTTGAGTCATTTTTCTTTATATATTTTCTTTTCATCTTTTTCATTGTTGTTGATTTTGTATTTTCTAAACTTTGATATGTATGTGTGTGTATATATATATATTCTTATTTTGATGTGTAGATTTGTTAATTTCCTTTGTGGTTACCTTACTATTTGCCCCTAATTTTTTTTTTTTTAGGATCAAAGCAGTTTTTTATTTCTTTGTATTGCCTTGGCATCCTCTATGTATGAAAGATCTATGACTGTATGAGTTCTGACAATTAAGTTCACAAATTCTTCCTAGAAAAAGTGCTACATGCTTCATTGCTGAATATTACTATGGGCACATTTGAAGTACTCCCCTTGGGAAGCTATGCACCAAAACCAGTAGCTAGTCCACTGTTCAAAGCAATTTTGGAACTCTTTTTCTGGAATGGCCATCAGAGCTGTTGTTGTATTACCCTTTATATTATGAATGTCATTAAAGTGTCTTCCTTTCAATATTTCCTTTAACTTCAGATAAAGAAAAAAGTCACTAGGGGCCAGATCTGGTGAGTGGGCAGAGTGTTCCAATACAGTTTCTTGTTTACTGGCTAAAAACTCCCTCACAGACAACTATAAAATTAAGTTCATTAACTTGCCACCTTGGCTCTGTGTGCAATGGGCTTTCCACAAAGGGTTCCAAAATTGCTTTGAAGGGTGGACTAGGTGATGGCATTGGTGCATAGCTTCCCAAGGGGAGTACTTCAAAGGTGACCATAATGATTTTTAGCAGTGAGGTATGTAGCACTTGGAGCAATTGAGTTTGTAGACTTAATTGTCAGACCTTGTGGTTTTTAGTTGCTCTTTTTGTTTTGTTTTGTTTTACTGTTGTCATCTTTTACATAACGATGTCTCTAACTCCCTATTTTCAGTGTTTTAGTTTTGATTTATTTTTGCAGTTTCCCTTCTTGGTTGATATGCAGTTGCTGAGTCTTGTGTTATTTAATAATGTTATTGATTTCCTCTAACCAGGGGACTTCCTTTAGTATTTCTTATAATTTTGGGTTTTTTTTTTTTTTTTTTTGCAAATTTCCTAAATTCTGTATCTGGAAATGTCCTAATTTCACCATCATATTTCAGAGATAGTTTTGCTGTAAATATAATTCTTGGCTAGCGATTTTTTTCTTCTAGGCTTTGTATATGTCATCCCATTGGCTTCTTGCTTTCATGGTTTCTGCTGTGTGGTCTCAGCTTACTTTTATTGAATCTCCTTTGTACCTGACTATTCATTTATCCCTAGCTGCTCTTAAAATTCTGTCTTTATCTTTGATTTTGGCAAGTTTGATTATAATAAGTCTTACTGACTTTCTTTTGGGATTTACTTTCTGTCAGTTTCAATTAGTTTCTTAGCTTCTCATATTTCATGATATTGGGGATGTTTTCTACTAGCAGTTTTTCCACAATTCTCTCTCTATTTTCTCTGAAGTACCTGTTCTGGTACTTCGGTCACTTGTAGGTTATTCCATTTCATAGAGTCCCACATAATTCTTAGTGTTTCTTCATTTTTTTCAAAATCCATGTATCTGTTGAGTTGTCTAATTCTGAGATTTTATAGTTTATCTTCTGAATTTCTGTTCACTGCCTCCCTGTGGATTCTTGCAGCCTATTAAATTTGTCATTATGTTCTTCTTTAATCTTATTAAGTTCCTCATATGCTTTGTCTGCGTGTTGCTTGGCTTGTTCGGTGTTTTTTCTGATCTCTTTCCTGAGATCAGAATTTGATGTTCTTTTGTATCCTGCCCCTGGTAATTCCAGGATGTTCTCTTCATTCAGTAGATTTCTAGATTCTTTGGTTTGGGAGCTTGATGAAGCCATCACAGTCTGTCTGTTTATGTGGTTTTATATTGACTCTTGTTCCCAAGTGGTCAACAAATTACTGTATTCATTTAATGTTTGCCTACATGTCCTAGCTTCTTGTTTTGTTTGAGTATGCTCATGTACACTTCTCTTGTAAGCTAGTGTGACTGTCAGGGACTTTGAAGGTCTAACATTCTGTTACCAGGTTTTTAGAGCTGTTACTAAGTATGTGAGCTTGGGAGTCCGTTTATACTTTCATTGTATAGATTCAATCCAGGTATCCAGGCAGTTGGTCACCGAGGGTGTGGTGTATTGGTGTAGATACCGGTAGCCAGCTGCACATACTGAGCAAGACAGGGCACGGACAACTGCCCCTATGTTTCTGTAAGGAAAGCATATCCTTGTTCCCTGGTGTGTTTAGGTGGGTGGTTTTTGCAGCTGAACTGTGGTCATGCAATGGTATTGGCTGTAAGGCCTGAGGGGCACTGCTTATTCTTGGATGCATGTTGCAGGTGGCTAGATATCATGGGTGGAGCCACCAGTCCTTAGAGTCCCTGCTGTAGGTATGGGAGGACCCTGTTTATTAGGCAGATCAGTGTTAAATGTTACATACCTGCCTGTCTACCACATAGTTGATACAGTTGAGATTGGACTTCAGGAGTATAGCCTGTTGTATTGTACTAATGAGGGCCTATGTTGTTATAATGGGCCCATGCAGATCTGTGCAGGGGTAAAAGGCATTCAAAGTCCATGGACCCCTTAGACCTGTGCCTTGGCAATGCAGCTGTTTCTGCCCCGAGTTCCTGGCTTAGAGGAGCTGGCACATTACTTTTTCCTTTTGTTAATTTGTTCTCTTTCCAAAGTGGGAGAATGGCTCAGGGTGTGTGAGGGGTCCTACTTCCAGCCTAGGGGATGCATTAGTCTCTGAAGCTGGGTCAGACCCAGTGCAGAGTAGGAGACAGGCAGGTAAATTAGTGTCTTAGTCATCTAGCAGTGCTGTAATAGAAATACTACAAGTGTAAAAGAAATACTACAAGTGGGTGAGAAGTTTATTTTGTTACAGTTCAGAGGGCTACCAGTCCAAATTCAAGGCATCAATTCCAGGAAAAGGTTTTCTTTCTTTTGGCTCTGGAGGAAGGTCCTTGTGATGCATCAGTCTTTCCTTGGTTGGGGAGCATCTCAGCACAGGAACCTCAGGCCCACATCTGCCCTGCTGGGGTAAGTGTTCCAAAGCTCTGTAGCTCCACTGATTCAAGTGCCCAGAGGCACCCCACTCTTGTTGGAAAGCATCCTGCCCAAAGGCACTCAGCTCTCTGTTCTGTGGGTCAGCAAGGCCAGCTCCACCGATTTAAGTACCTGGAGGCACCCCGTTCCATGAGGAAAACTGTGCGCAGACACTCAGCTCTCTTGCTCCATGAGTCGGCTCCAGCGCTGCCTCTGGTTCTGCTGCTGCCGCTGTGGCTGTCACTGCTGCCACCGGTCCTCTGTTTCTCACCATCTGCACCTTCTTCATTCCTTCTGTATCTTCTTTGCATTCACAGTTTCAAAATGGCTCCCACATTTTAAGTATTTGCTAGAGCAGCACCCCGCTCTCATGGTGCCAAATTCTGTTAGAGCAGCCCTACCTGACTAAAGCACCTGGTAAAGCAATGGTGAAGTGCTTCTTTGCATAGTCGTCTTCTGTACTATTATGTGAGACATAGCAACTATATACTTTTCACATTTTTGAAATATATTTCCACATAACTCACAGCCTCTCTCCTTTCCTTATTAAAAGAAAAAGTGAGCTATAGGGCAACTGAAAATTGCATAGGTGATTTATTACTTTCTGCTTGTACAGAACTGGAATTAAACATCAGGGAAAGAAAATAAGTATGGAGTTGGTCTGTAACCTTGTACTGGCTGTGGTTGGTACCAGCAGTATTTCTAGCGATAAATCTCTGGTATGTATGTATTTACCGAACTTGGGGGCCTGGCAGGCCTGACAAAGGCAACGTCTGTCTAAAGTTCCCTCTGTAAATGTTTGGATCCCTATCTTGGCTCTTTTGATTTAGCAGCAGTTACTACATTATGTAGCACTTGAAACAGATCTTTGCATCTTAGGCCCCTAGCCCAGACCCCATCAGTTATAAAATGGGGAGAATGACTAGTTGTTGCAAGCTAACTGAAACAGGCATGGGGCTTGAATATTGATTTCAGAGTTTCAGAATAGACAATAATCTACTTGACATTTCTTTTCTGACTTGTCCCTGAACTAGAATATTACTTAAACAGACAAACCACTTAGGAATTGAAAAGAATAATATAAAGAATTCCTTAAGGACTTAATAAATACACAGAAGGATATCCTTGAAAGCATGTATTATTTATCTCAATAAAATGCTCACTGATCTATGCCAAGAAAATTGGGAGACAGCTGCCTGGCCAATCAACTGGAAGAGATCCAGATTTGTGGCTGTTGCAAAGAAAAGTGCTCCCAGCTGGATGTGGAAATTACTGAACAATATCATTGATGTCACACTCAAGTAAAATTTTGCTGAGGCTAATTCAACGATGGTTGCAGAAGTATATTGACAGGGAGCTGCCCAAATTTACACCAGATTCTGAAGAAGATGTGAAACAAAGGATGTTGCTGCTAACATCAGATGGTCCTGAACTGAAAGGAGACAACACCAGAAAGGTATTTACATGGGTTTTATTGACTGTGCAAAGGCATTCACCTGTGTTGTTGTTAGGTGCCACTGAGTTGGCTCCTACCATGGTGGCCCCATGCACAACAGGACGAAACACAGCCCAGTCCTGTGCCATCCTCACGATTGTTATGCTCAAGCTCGTTGTTGCAGCCACTGTGTCAGTTTGTCTCATTGAAGGTCTTCCTGTTTTTTGCTGACCACCTTCTTTCCCAAGTATGATACTGGGAAAGACACTGAGCCCTGCTGACAATATGTGTAAAGTATGTAAGTCATATTCTTGCCATCCTTGCTTCTAGGGAGTATGCTGGTTGTACTTTTTCCAAGGCAGATTTGTTCGTTCTTTTGGCAGTCTGTAGTATATTCAGTATTCTTCTCCAACATCAAAACTCAAAGGTGTCAGTTCTTCTTCTGTCGTCTTTATTCACTGTCCAGCTTTCACACACATAGGAGGTGACTGAAAACACCACAGCTTGATCAGGTGCCCCTTAGTCTTCAAGTTCATGTGTTTACTTTCCAACACTTTTAAAGAGGTCTTTTGCAGCAGATTTGTCTAGTGCAATGCGTTGTTTGATTTCTTAACTGCTGCTTCCGTGGGTATTGATTGTAGATCCAAGTAAAATGAAATTCATGAAAACTTCTATCTTTTCCCCATTTATCACAATGTTGCTTATTGGTCCATTCAACCATGAGGATATCATGAATTATGGATAACATTGTGAAGAATGGGAATTCTGGAGTACTTAACTACACTCCTGTGAAACCTGTATATAGATCAACAGGCAGTCATTCAAACAGAAGAAGGGGGATACTGCTTGATTTAAAATCAAGAAAGGTGTGCACAATGGCTGTATTCTTTCAGCATACTTATTCATTCTCTATGGTGAGCAAATAATCTGAGAAACTGGACAAAATGAAGAAGAACACGATTTCAGGATTAGAGGAGGCCAATTAAACAGCCTGTGATATGCAGATGATACAATCTTGCTCACTGAAAATGAAGAGGACTTGAAGCACTTACTGATACAGAGCAGAGACTACAGCTTTCAGTATGGATTACATCCCAACACAAGTCCTCACAACTGGACCAATATGCAGTATAATGATAAGTGGAGAAAAGACTGACATTGTCAAGGATTTCATTTTACTCAGATTCACAATCAACACCCATGGAAGCATCAGTTAAGAAATCAAACAGTGTATTTCATTGGGAAATATGCTGCAAAGGACCTCTTTAAAGTGTTGAAAAGCAAAGGTGTCCCTACGAGGACTAAGGCACACCTGATCTAAGCCATGGTATTTTCGCTAGTTTCATATGCATGCGAACGCTGGTCAATGAATAAGGAAGAATAAAAGAAGAAATGAAGCGTTTGAATTATAATGCTGGTGAAGAATATTGAATATAATGTAGACTGCTGGAAAAAAACAGATCTGTCTTGGAAGAAGTGCAGCCAGAATGCTCTTAGAAGCAAGGTTGGTGAGATTTGATTTGGACATGTTATCAGGAAGGACCAGTCCCTGGAGAAGGACATCAGCTTGGTAAAGTAGACGGTCTTTGAAAAGAAGACCCTTACCCAATGCAGAGACATAATGGCCCCAGTGGTGGGCTCCCTCATGGCCGTGATTGTGAGGGTGGTGCAGGACTTAGTGTGCCACTGGGCACAAGGCAGTGTTTTGTTCTGTTGTTCGTACGATCTCACAGAGCAGAGCAGCACCTAACAACAACGATGTCAACATACTGACCCAAACATCTGCTCACTAAACTAAGAGATTTTTATTTTAAATGGATTGATATTTTTAATGCCTGACATTAGGATATAGGTGGGGAGTGACAGTATACACACTTGGTAGACCACGCAGACGGAGAAATTAAAAAAAAGTCATTGACCATATCACATATGCACTTTATGGTTCTGTGCATCTATAGCATGTCCTACTGGCCTCTTACTAGAGGGGAGTGTAGAGGGTGGAAAGGAGGAGACAGGAGATTGTTAAGAGGATATGACATGTATGGAACAGAAAGGAGGAATGTGCTGTCACCAGGCAAGGAGAGCAGAGGGACCTTCTGATAGGTGGGCATGCAAACTTGAATTGTATTGTGAACTTTCACTCAATCACAATAAAAAAAAGTCACTAGTGACCAATGAATTAAAATCTATCTTGGCATTTTAGACTTCAGTCAATAAACAGCCATGCCTTCTCTATTTTGCTCTTGTGCAAATATTTTTTTTTCTAACTACTCAAAGGTACTTGAATATATTCTCATATGAAATCCTCACTAGTAGTCATATATTTAATAAAATTCTGACATTTCACTCCTCTTCATTCCACTGTCTGCCCTAGCATGGTAGCTCATACACTTGGTTGAACTGTTGCCAGACTCTGCAGGTGAGCACTGTTTCTTAGCCCTGTGTGTTCTCTCTCAGAACTCCGTCTATGACTTGATCTATATACACAGCCTTGTGTTTCTTGTCAAACATGAATTGGATTAGGTACACTTTTATTTTTTTTAATTTAAAGGCTTTTTTTTTTTTTTTTTTTTTTACAAACGATTGAGTGAAGTGTGATAAAGAAGAAACAGATGTTAGAACTGTGAGCTTAGTGGGACATGGAGGGTGGTAGTTTGGGAAGTTGGGTTTGGATGGTTTTTGACTTTGGAGAAATCTTTGGATCCTCTTCTTCCTCTGTGTCACTGTTGCATGTGTGTATGATGATGATACTTGGGGAAGACACAGTCCCTGTGTGGTGCTTATACTTCTCTGGCCCTGATTTGGCTACAGCATAGAGGAGATCACAGTTCAGGACTGGTGTGGCATCACCGATGGCCTGCCAGGCAATGGGAGGAGGTGTGTGGCGTGAGATGAGGAGCTGTTTGGAGGGCTGAGGGGAAGCCAAGTGTGCTTTGTCTCCATCTGTCTGTGGCATCTAGATCTGTGCAAGTAGAGCTTTACTTTTTCCTTTCTGAATGGTGTTTCATGAAGCTCATCCTGGCTTGGGCTGCAGATTTGGGATTGCTGAAGTTTATTCTGACACATCTGAAGCTCTTAAATAGCTGGAACATTTCACAGTTATCACGAGTCTGGGATATACATATTTTTGCAACTTTCTTTTCCTCTTAATTCATCCTTTATTTCTTACCTTTGTCTATGTCTACGTTGAGTAGACAGCACACAACAGTAGTAACAATAGCACAACAATAGCAACAACAACAGAACATTTTTGAGAAGCAGTGGTTGCTCGGTGGTAGAATTCTTACCTTCCATGCAGGAGACTGAGTTTGATTCCTATCTAGTGCATCTCACATGCAGCTGTCACCCACCCGTTGCTGGAAGCTTACATGTTGCTATAATGCTGAGAAGGTTTCAATAGAGCTTCTAGACTTTGACAAACTAGGAAGAAAGGCCTGGTAACCTGCAGTGAGAACTCTGTGGATCACAATGGTTTTATCCCATTGTACACGGGGTTCCTATGAGCTGGAGGCTGACTTGACGGCAGCCAACTACAAGGAAAGAACTTGGTCCATTTAGGGTTGCAAGCACTCTTATGCTTGGGTGAAATAACAGGTGAGGTAGAAGTTGCTTTGAGCCAGGCTGGGAAGGGCCTTATCAGATTTGTGCAAGGCCAGAGGAGTCCAAGGGGATGCTGGTAGGAGTGTTTCCACTGAGAGGAGCAGGGGATCGTGTGTTGATAGATCAGGAGACCATCTGGGCAGGAGTTAGCAGGCTGTCATGGGCCAAGGTGAGAAGGTGAGGACCCAGAGTAGAAGACAGCTGTGGGGACTGGAAGGATGGGGTGAGCTTTAAGGAAGTTTTAAAGTGAAACTAACAAGATTTAATAGCCACTTGCCTTTGAGGAGAAACCCTGGTGTATAGTGGTTAAATGCTACACTGCTAAATAACAGATTGGCCATTCAGATCCACTGGCTACTTCTTTGGAAACTCTGCGGGCAGTTCTACTCTGACCTATAGGATCACTATTAGTTGGAATTGGCTCAACGGTAATGGGTTTTGTTTGGGTTTTGCCTTAGAGGCAGAAACTCAAGATGGCTGTGATGTCTGGTTTGAGAGCTTTGATAAACAGCAGATCTGATGAGGAAAGGCAAACAATTCAATTTTGGATTTGGAGAGCTGGAGCAGCATGTGGGATTTCCCGGTAGAGATGTTGAATGAGAAACTGGAACTGTGGGCTCATGTTCATGAGAGATGTCTGGGTCAAGACTAAGGATTCCCCAACCAGTGGTGCATGGTAGCTGAAAACAACTGTAGGGGATCTCTGATACCAGTGGGGAGCACTTGGGGAAAAGGCAATGGAAAACATCAGCTGCGAGAGGGGGCCTGGGACAGGACTGTCTAGAAGCCAAAACAAGAGCCTGTTGCACGTGAGGGTTTATAGGAAAAGGAGTACGTTGTATATGACTTGATTTGGTAGGTAAAGTGTCATCATTGATCTTGGGGACAGAAATTTCAGAAGATGTTCTCTGGCGGTCACTAGACTAGGTTGAGACTGGTTGTTAGAGGTGAGGAGCATTTGAGATGTTCTGAGAGACAAATACAGCAGTAACTTATGCAGGAGACTTGAGTATGCTTATAGGCCAATGAAGAGACTAGTTAATATTGTCTTTCCTTACTTAAGTGTATTTTCCTTCCTAAAATGTATTTTACAAAATAGACATTCAATGTTTGTTGAATATACGTATACATGCTACTGTTGTTCAAAAACCAAACCAAACTCACTATCACTGAGTTGACTTCAACACATAGTGACCCTTTAGAACAGAGTAGAAGTCCTCCCCTCCCCTGGCTTTCTCCTTCCTCTTCTTCTCCCCTTTCTCACCTTCCCCTCCCCTCCCCTCCTCTCAGTAGGTTCCGGAGGCTGTAAATCTTCATGGAAGCAGACTGCCATATGTTTTCACAGAATGGTTGGTGGGTTGAAACACCTAACCTTTTGATTAGCAACTGAGCACTTAACTACTGCACTACATTTGCCATCAGATCAGCTCCAACTTGGTGTGACCCCATGTACAAGAGAATGAAATGTTTCCTGGTCCTATATCTTTTTCATGAATTTTTTAACTCTGTAACACTATCTTTTTCAAAAAATTTTATTTTTATGGTGATTAAGTGAAAGCTTACAATCCAAGTCAATCTGCCATACAGAACCCCAAATGCGTGCCTCTGTGCAACTCAGTCTGCTCTCGTCATCCTGTGACAGCACACTCCTCCTTTCCACACTACACTTCCAGTATCCATTCAGTCAGTACTTGTCCCCTCCTCTCTACCCTCCACTCTCCCCTCCAGAGAGCAGAACCAGTTAGGCAGCCTCATATACAGATTAAACCAAGAAGAACACACACCATCTCTATCACTCTGTGTCCCATGGTCCAGTTCAATCTTTGTCTGAAGAGTTGGCTTCAGTACTGGTTTCAGCTCTGGACTAGCAGAATGCCAAGAGGCCGTGTTCTTAGGGAACCCTCCAGGATGTTAGATCATCAAGTCTGGTCTTTTAATAGAGCTCTAGATTTGTACTCCCCTTTTTCTTGTACTTTGTGAGGGACTCAACATTGTTTTCTATGTTAGGATAGTCTTTGCAGGTAGCTGGGCACCATCTAGTTCTTCTCGTCTCATGCTGATATATATAGTGTCCCAGTCATATGGACTCTTCTGTCTCATGGACTCCTATTTTCCTCATGTCTTTGGTGTTCTGGGATTTCATCTGTTTGAGGTGGACTGAGACCAATTGTTGTTCCTTACAGGGCAGCTTGCTGGCTTTTAAGACCCCAGGTATCACTTACCAATATGGTATGCAGAACGATTTCTTAGGAAAAAAACTAGTTATGCCAATTGACCTCAATGTCTCCTGAAACCACTGTCCCTGGACCCCTGTCCCTGCTACTCTGGCCTTTAAAATGTTGGGTTGTATTTAGAAAACCTTTTGTTGTTGGTTCTGACTCATAGCAACTTTATCAGTCAGAGCAGAACTGCCCTATAGAGTTTCCAAGGAGACCCTGGTAGATTTGAACTGTTGACCTCTTGGTTAGCAACTGTAGTACTTCACCACAACCTTTTAGCTTATGGTAATATCTTCTTTTTTAACTCTCTGTTTAAATATCAGGAAACCCTTGTGGCATAGTGAGTTAAGTGCTACATCTGCTAACCTAAAGGTTTTCAGTTCAAATCTGCCAGATGCTCCTTGGAAAGTTGATGAGGCAGTTCTACTCTACCTCCAGGGTTGCTGTGAGTTGGACCTGACACAACTGGCAGTGGGTTTGGTGTTTTCATTTTAAACATAATCTAAACAGAAAAGCACGATTATGTTAAAAGAAAATTTGAATGTTTTACTGAGATATAATTCACATACATAAAATGTGCTCTTTAGAAATGTACAATCCAGTAGTTTGGCGTGCTTAAAGCCATTTTTATAGTCACTGTGTATGTTAAGTACCTTCCAACCTGACTCGTCTTCCAAATTTGAAGGGTACATACTAGACAGGATTCTCTTGTACTCCACAGAGTTTTCACAGGCTAATTTTTGGAAGTGCATCACTGAGTCATTCTTTCTAGTCTACTTTAGTCTGAAACTCTACTGAAACCTGTCTACCATGGGTGACCCTAGTGGTATTTGAAATACCTGTGGCATAGTTTCCAGCATTATAGCCACACGTAAGCCACCACAGTATGAAAAACTGGCAGGCAGATGGTGGATATCTACATATATAATCTCTTTGGGTGGCACAAACAATTAAGTGCTTAACTACTAGCTGAAAGATTAGCAGTTGGAACCCATCAGAAGTGAGACAGTGATGTACATGACTGTGAGTGTACATGAGTGCGAGTGTGCATGACTTTGTGAGTACACTTCAACTACTGAATTATATATTTTTAAACAGTGGCTTTTAAAAAAATTAAAGAAATTAGGTTAATCCTAACAGATCCAGTTAACTGTTTCTAAAAGCTCATAGTCTTGAAAACCCTATGGAGCACTGTTCTACTGAATACATGTGGCATTACCATGAGTTGGAGTTGACTCAGAGGCCACTAATAACAATATGTACATTATGAAGTCTCTCCTCTGGTTATTTCAATAGCAGAACCTTTGAATGACAAGAAAAGCCCAATGTTATTAATTATACGTGCTTTCTGTTAACAGATCTTAGTGTGTGATTGTAATGGTGACCTTGACTTAGAACAAACCTCGTACAATTGTAATAGAATGGAATTGATTTTTTTCCCCATACACTACAGAACATCCTGAGGTTATCTGAGATCCAGTGTTAGGATTAACCTAATTTCTTCCAATGAAGCAATAATCTTGCTTTAAAAAGAAATACTTACTAGTAAAATGGGAGCTTGTTGCTTTTGAAAAAATTAACTAAATATAATCTACGTAAGAAAAGTATCTGATTGCTAAAAAAAACTTTGATTTTTTTAAAAAGCCACTGTTTAAAAATATATAATTCAGTAGTCTGAGTGTACTCACAAAGTCATGCATGCTCGCGGTCATGTATACTCACAGTCATGTACACCACTGTCTACTTTCAGATGTTTGCATCACACCAAAAGGAAACTGCATGCCCATCAAGCAATCACTCTTCTTCCTTCCCTCCTTTACTCAAACTAAATCTGCTGCCATTGAGTTGACTGGAACTCATTGCGACCCTGCTGGTGTAGGTTGAGTGCTACTGCTGCTAACCAAAAGGCTGGCAGTTCAAACTCACCAGGCACTTGCTGGAAGCTCTATGGGGCAGTTCTGCTCAGTCCTATAGGGTCACTGTGAGTCCTCTCCTTTGGTCCCTGACTTGCTGATCTACTTTCTGTCTTAGATTTGTCCATTCTAGTTGTATCCTATAAATGTAATGGTAGAATATATGGCCTTTGTGTCTACCTTCTTTCATTCCATATGCATTCCATATAAGGACCATAAATCAGTACTTCCTTTGTTTGTATGGCTCAGTAATATTCCATTACAGAGGTCTGAAAATTAAGTTCATGAACTTGCCACTGTGTCATTATGTTGGCGGAATGGTACAAAAAACCCAGTAAGGTTTCATAACCTTGGTACATCGGTGTCTCATGGCTGTGTCTGTGCTGACATGTCACGGTGTCTTGCCAAGTGACATTCATTGTTGTTGTGTGTTTTTGTGTGCTGTCATGAGAATGTTGGAGCTTGAATTGTAGCAATGAACAAACATTAAATTTCTTGTTAATAACTTTGCAAACATGGAAATCAGGGACATATTAGTTCAAGTTTATGGGGATAATACCATGAGGAAAATAGCAGTGTATGAACGGATTAAATGTTTTTCTGAGAGAAGAGAAAACACCACTGATAAGAAGAGGTCAGGGTGGCCAGTAACAAGCAAAACTGATGAAAACATTGTGAAAATTCATCCAATTGTGCATCAGAATCACTGGCTGACTGTAAGAAGCATGGCAGGCCAAGGAGCATCAATAGAGAAACAGGAAAATCTTAACTGAAAGTGTTGGCATGAGAAAGGTGTATGCAAAAATGGTCCCGAAGGAGATCACCAATGAACAAAGCAAAGGAGAGTCGAAGTTTGCCAAGACCTTATGCAGACACAAAATGATGTTTGGGGCCATGTTATCACTGGTGATGAAACATGGTTGTATTAATATGACTCACAAACAAAGCATCAAAGTGCACAATGGAAGTCAGTCTATTCTCCACAACCAAAAAGTTCCATCAGTCCAAATCAAGAGTCAAAATGGTGTTACTAAACTTTTTTGATAGCAGAGGGATTGTTCGTTATCAATTTGTACCAACTGGACAGTTAACCAAGTCAAGTATTGGAACTGCTGAAAAACGTGTGTGAAAATGTTAGATGAAGGTGACGTGAACTTTTTGCAAACAACTCATGGCTCTTGTATCACGACAATGCACCAACTCACACGGCACTGTCTGTGAGGGAGTTTTTAGCCATTAAACAAACAACTGTACTGGAACACCCACCCAACTCACCTTATCTGGCCCCCAGTGATTTTTTTTCTTACCTGAGATAAAGGAAATATTGAGAGGAAGACATTTTATGACATTGAGGACGTCAAGGGTAATACACTGACAGCTCTGATGGCCATTCCAGTAAAAAAGTTCCAAAATTCCTTTGAAGGGTGGACCAGGCACTGGCATTGGTGCATCGCTTCCCAAGGGGAGTACTTTGAAGGTGACCATAGTGATATTCAACAATGAGTTATGTAGCACTTTTTCTAGGATGAGTTTGTGAATTTGATTGTCAGACCTTGCATGAATATAGACAGACTCTGGGTTATAAACATTACCTGTTCCTAAAGATGTCTTTAAGTCAGATCTGTAGCTAAGTCAGCACAGGTGCACTGGGTGCTTATTTAGCCTCACATGCAGTCTGGTGCAAGGTTTTCAAGGTACAGTACAGCAAGTGAAGGTGATTGGGATGAAGACTGTTGCAAGAAGCAGTTGAATCAGTCATTTCAAAGTGAGGGCGGATTCGTACAACATTAAGGAGAACTTCTTGTATGCTGCATTTTGTGTATCCATGCATCAGTTGATGACCGTGAGTTGCTTTCTAATGTTTTCACTTTAAAGAGTTGGACCTTGGTTTTGTGCTGTGAAATTGTGCAGAAGCATGCAGAAGGCCCAGAGCACTGGCCCGGAGCACACCCAGTAGTGTATATGGGCCCGTGGGGTTGGGGGGTAGGATGCCTGAGCATGGCTCTGGTGCCTTATCCACAGTGTTCTCCTAGGGAATGGTGGTTCTGGGAGCACCTTAGGATCTTGAGGGCTGGTAATTGGAGAGGAGGGCAGCTTGAGATGTTCTGAGTGACAAATAGAGTGGTAGTTTATGGAGGAGACTTGAACATGATTAGAGGCTAAGGGGGAGAGGACTAGTCAATATCGTCTTTTCTTGCTTAAGAATCCCGGGTGGTACAGTAGTGAAGTGCTATGGCTGCTTATCAAAAGATTGGCAGTTGGAGTGTTCCAGCTGCTCCCTGGAAACCCTATGGGGGCAGTTCTACTCTGCCCTGTGGTGCCCCTGTGAGCAAAACTGACTTAACAGCAACAAGTTTGACTTGATTTTTTAGTTTCCTTACTGGAAGGAGGCATGGTTGCTCAGTGGTTAAGTGCTCAGCTACTAACAGAAGGGTTGGTGGTTTGAGGCCATCAGCCACTCCACAGGAGAAAAATGTGGCAGTCTGCTTCTGTAAAGATTAAGCCAAAAAACCAAGCCTGCTGCTGTTGAGTGAATTTCAACTCATAGCAATCCTATACAACAGAGTAGAGCTGACCCTCAAGCTTTCCAAGACTGTGGAGCCCTGGTGATGCAGTGGTAAGGAGCTTGGCTGCTAACCAAAAGGTGGGCAGTTTGAATTAACCAGCTGCTCTTTGAGAACCCAATGGATCAGTTCTACTCTGTCCTACTATGAACTGGAAATGACTTGATGGCAGTGGGTTTGATTTGGGTTGGGTTCCTTTTTAAGTGTATTTTCGATTCATTCCTAAAATGTGTTTTGCAAAATGCTCAAACATTATTGCTGCCTGGTAGAAGTTTATTACCAGAAAGTGCCAACTGTATACAATCTTAAGGACTTTTTTTTTCTATTCTGTTTTAAGGGGGAAAAGAAAGTTGCCATCAAATTGATCCCAACTCTTGGCAACCCCATTGGTGTTGGAATAGACCTGCTCTCCTTAGAGGGTTTTCAAGGTCTGATTTTTGGAAGTAGCTTAGCAGCTAGGTGCATTCACTATTTGTATCTCTTATGTACTTGTAGGTTTACAGAACTGTGGAGGGAGCTTTTTCTCCTGGCAAACACTAACTGTGGCATTTGGGGACATCAGCGGTTCTCAGCTAAATCTTAGGGAATCATCTTGCCATGTGTTTACAAGCTGGCCAGGGCTTCCAGAGGCTTGAGAGGAATTCATAGGCAGCGACACTCCACTGTTGGTGACCAAGGGTGCTGTCCCCAGGAATCACAACAAGCAGTCCAGCTTGTTTGCTTGCTTCCTGTCATGCATTTCTGTGGATGAAATGACGGGGTTTATACTTCTCCACACTCTGGAGAAGGACATGATTCTTGGCGGAGTAGAGGGCCAACAAGTGAGAGGACGACCCTGAAGAAGATGGACTGACAGAGTGGCTACAATACAGGGCTCAAACATGGCCATGATTGTGAGAATGGTGGAGGACCAAGTTTGTTCTCTTGTGCATAAACTTGCCATGAGTCAGAGCTGACTTGACAACGCCTAAGAAGAACAACACACTTCTCCAAAGGATGTACTCTCAGAAAGATCACACTGTAGCAGTAAATAATGTGTCCTTCTGATATCACATATTCTTAAGTTGTAGAAGTTCTTTCATGGAGCCTAACACATTTGATGGATGCTTTGGTGGCGTAGTGGTTAAGTGTTAAGCTGCTGACTGAAAGATCAGCAGTTCAAATCCACAGCCACTCCATGGAAACCTTAGGGGGCAGTTCCCTGTCTTGTAGGTTGATTTTGATGGCAATGAGGTTTGTTTTTGTTTTTTGATTTAACATTCTTGATTTTTTCCCCAGTGTATACATTATATTTCTGTTCCCTACACTGTTGCCATTGAGATGATCTGACTCATAGCTGCCATACAGGGCACAGCAGAACTGTCCTACAGCGTTTCCAGGGGCGTAGTCTTTATGGAAGTAGACTGCCACATCTTTCTCCTCCAGAGTGGCTGTTGGCTTTGAACTTCTCCACTTTCTGTTAGCACCTGAGCACTTAACAGCGGTGCCACCCAGACTCCTTTTATTTCTGCTGGAGCAGAGTAAAAGTTAGAGGTGCAATCTGTGGTCAAGTTTATCCTGCAAGATAACATGCACTCATGTTATCTAAGGACACACGGCCAAACATTGTTTATTGGCCTTGGGTGGTATTGGAGGCAATCAGCCTCAAAGTTGTGGCAAGTTTTGGTGCAATGCTTGTGACACTGGCAACCAATGTCACAACATAATATATATATTAATTGTCTAATGAGAAACTAATTTGCTGTGTTTAAGGCTTCATCTAAAGCCCAGTAGGAAAAAGCAAAAGTGGGAAAAAGTAATTGTGTGCTTGACAGCGCGAAGGTGAGCTCCTGCTGTATGAAGGCCCTTTCTTTGTCAAGCTAGAGGACTTCCTCAGAGATGGCCCGTACTGGGGCTATCTGTGCCTGTGAAGGTGTTTTCAGGAGGTTTACCCCAAACACGTCAGTGAACCAGAAGGCAGATCTAGGTCGTCTCCCAGGGAGGGCCAGAAGTCATGAGACACTTAAAAACCTTTTTTTTTTTTCCTTTTAAGCACATCAGCTGCCCTACCACAGGGTTAAAATGTCTGTCCTTTTGTTACTGTCTCCAGCAGTACCTGCTGGAGGTGGCCTTACCTTCTCTCGGTGGCCATCTCTTGCTTTTATTGTTTCACTCCTGAATCAAAATGCTGCAGCGTAGACTGCAAGGAAAGCAAATTGGCTTCCGCACGCATGCGCTGTTGTCTCCTGTGCGGACGTGCACTAAGGCGACGGTGCCGCGTAGTGTTGACGCGTGTGCGCCTCCTGGAGCCTTGAGTTTGCCGCTGCCCTCCTTCCTGCTGTTCTGGTGGTTGGCGTTTGTGGGAAAGCAGCCACACAACCGTCTCTTGTTTGGGCCCTGAATGCTTTTTTTGGGATCTGCAGACCTGGTTTATGCTGGAATGACTTGGAATTCTTATGGGTTAATCTGTTGGAGCCATAAAAATTTATTACCAGAAAGGGCAAACAACTGAGGACTTCTGAACCATAGGAGTTTCTGGCTTCAGGAAGTATTTCGTTGTGCCTTCAGTTAAGCGGCGGATGTGCTACATCTGAGGGGAGAGAAAACCAGTCAAGTTGAAGTTTCGTTTTTTATCGACATGGTCTTTGTGAGATTGTTCCTTTTGGAATTATCTAACCTCGAGCTTGATATCATCCTTCTCTGGTGGGAAAGCCACCAAAATTGATGACAGGTGGTTTTTTGTTGGGTTAGACTTTCCTGTTCCTTTTGAACCTTATTTGCAGAGTTGATGGATCTCATGGTGCTTGTTTTCCCCTCCCACTGAAAGCATTTGATTGTGGTATTATATTGAATTGTTTCAGTTCTTTCATTTAAGAGACCTGAGGAAGAGAAATAGAATACAGATTATTATTAAGTTTAATAACCACTATTGGATCAACAGCTTACTTATTCTTCATATAAGTTGATCTTTCATTGCAGGCTGAAATGATCTCATTTAAAGTCTTGCAGAGTTTCAAACAAAAAACTACCAATATCTGTGTATGTGCCTTTTCTGACTACCTTTCAACTATTGATTAATGGTTCATGGTCATAAACATTTACTCAGCACTGGAGGTTTCAAATTAGGTTGAAGTGGAGTTGTGATAACATGATTCTGCAGACGTTCCCAGGACCTTCCCAGCTGGGATCTGAAGTAGTCAATGGGTGCATCTAGAATAATATTTTTATAGTCTTGACATTGCTGTTAATGGCTCCCTTAACTTTAAATAAAAACTTGGATGTTCATATATTTTGCATTTTCCCCCCTGGAAGGGATGTTTATGCTAAGGAATCTGGCTTTTCAGTAGATCCATAGCCTGATCAAATCAGCTGTCAAAGCTTTAGAAGCTGTGGCATCTTCAAGAAGTGGGTGTACGTAACACAGGAGCAGCAGGAGAGACGAGCAGGACACAGTGCAGTGGACCGGCAGCCGGTGGAGCAAGACAGGCTTGCTGGTGGAGGATGGTGCCTGCCAGCCCTTGGTAGAGCTAGGTTTGCCTACCTACAGCGCTAGAGCTGAGTGCCTTTGGGCCCAGCCTTGCTGTCAGAGTCGGGTGCTTTGGGCACTTATTGCAATAGCTAAAGGAGATTTTTAATGTTTGTCTAAGCAGGGCAGAGGCTGAGAAGACAGAGAGAGGCTACCTGTCGGCACAGCTGGGTAGAAGCTCTCCTGATGGAAGAACTTACCACGAGCATTCTTAAGCCTGCATTGTAACCTGTTACTTTCTTAATAAATCTGTGTGACCCTTGCAATGAATTACCAAACTCAGCAGAGAAGTGGAGGGTGCCATGGGAGGGGCGGTAGGTGGCCAGAGAGAGAGGAGACGTGTCTGACCTCCCTTTCACAGTAATCAGCCTTGGGCTGTTGACCTTGGTTCTTCTTCTCCCTGGTGAAGTCAGAGGAGGTCAGATGCCACCCCCATGCTATTTTTACAAAGAGTAAGGAAAAAGTGAAGATGAAATCAAAAGTCAGAGAAGGAAATACACTTGCCTCAGGGCTTTTAAGCAGTCAGTACAACAAGGAGACATTACTAGTCATAAAAGCAGTGTCAATTAGAGGAGAAACATTCTGCTCATGAGATACCCAGCTATTTTTGATACAGAGCCCAGAATTAAATTCCTCCCTAAGGAATTAAAAAAAGGTGCTGTGACAAAGAGGTCCATCTTCCATGATGTCCCTGAAGCAAACACAGTGCTGAGCTGCCTGGGTCTGTGCACAGGCCGATCAGGCAGAGAGTCCAGCTCGGGAGCGCTGGCAGAGCTGCTCCTGGTGCTGCTGCAGGAGGCACCTGCCTGTCGGAGAGAGGCGACGCTGACTCTTCAGAGGAGGCAAGAGGTACCTTGGGAGGAACACATCGCAAACCATATCTTTGCTGTCCCAGTCCTGTTGTGCTTCATAAATACCTTTGTATGAGGTCAGTGACAGTCTGAAGGGAGTCTTGGTGGTGCAGTGGTTAAGGGCTTGGCTGCCAACAGCAGGGTAGCTATTGGAACCCACCAGCCACTCTGGGAGGAAAGACCTGGTGATCTTTATAATAAATCAGGCTAGGAAACCCTGTGAAGCAGTTCCAGTCTGTCCCTGTGGTGTCACTATGGTGAATTGGGATTGGCTTGATGGCACACAGCAGCAGCAACTGTAAGTGAGACCTTACAAGTAAGGGGACCTACTTGCAGAAAATCAGCATTGAAAACCCTATGAAGCACAGTTCTCCTTGGACACACATGGGGTTGCTATGACTTTTGTGAGAATCTACTGGGCCGTTTTATATGACATAGTGTTTTCTGTTTGGCCATCATGCTCAAGGGTAGTGTTTGTCGTCGCCTCTCCACATCCCTTCCACACTTGGCAGGCTTTTAAAGATGTCATATGATGCTAACTTTCAACCACTTGCTTTTGGATTTTTAGCTAGAGATGTTTGCCATGTATGGTTTTGTTAAATGTATAGAGTTTGGGGTGTATATTTTTCTATATAAATGTCAGCCAAAAGGCAACACAATGAGAGATCTTATACAGTCTATGAAGAATTAAAATCCAAGAGACATTTTGTAGAGGAATGTTAACCAGGGAGAAATAGTGTGCAGTGCGTGTCACTCGAGTGCCCCTTCATCTTAGTGGCGTGGCAATGTCTCCTGCACTGGTTAACTTCTTCTGCAGGAAGGTGCAGTTTAAGGGAAAGCCCTGCAGAGGGCCTGGGAGTTGGGGGCTGCATCTTGACCCTCTCTGTAACACTGGGAATGAATCCTCAGACACTGTTAGGTATTTGAGCTGGTTTCAAACTCATAGCAACCTCATGTGACAGACTGTAACTACCCCACAGGGTTTTCTGGGCTGTAATGTGTATGACGAAGGTACCCTGGTGGAAGCAGTGGTTCAGTGCTCAGCCTGTAACAGAAAGCTCAGCGATATGTACCCAGCAGCTGCTCCACAGAAGAAAGATGTGGCAGTCTGCTGTCATACAGATTCCAGCCTTGTCAGGGCTATGAGGCAGTTCTGAGTCAAAATCTACTTGCTGGCAATGGGTTGGTTGGTTGGTTGGTATTTTGGAGGGGGTGGTTTGGTCTGCATGGAAGCAGATTGCTAGGTCTTTCTCCCAAACAGCCCCTGGGTGAGTTTGAACCACTAGCCTTTCGGTTAGCAGGCATGCACTTACACCACTTGTCACCAGGGCTGCTGTTCCTAGCTGCTGCTGGGGCGTAAAATAAGCTAAGGAGGCGTCCTCTCTACTTAGAAAGCTTATTGTAGTGTGCCAGGATATACCACTAAGTTTCACCTGCCCTACCCCCTTTTGGGCTAATTTTGTAGACATTTTCCACTCTCATTAAAAATTATTCCTCCTCCTATGTAATTCTCTACTGTTCATCCCAAATTTCTTGTACTAGAGAGCTATGTGTTGTGCCTGGTGAATTAGAACGAGATGGTTTCAGGGCAAAATATAATTCTCCCAGATTATCCCAGGGATCAGCCTTGAGCTTTCTTAATACTTAGAAACCTATGAAAGGTGACTTCTGTCTCTGTCGTCATGCAGCTAGTGTCCGGGACTGAGCACCATGCCTTTGACCCTCGGAGGGAGACGATGCTCCTCCATAGGTAACAGGTGGTACCCACGGATGCTGGAAAAAAGAGGGGTAATGTACACACAGCGTGAGTGGAGCAGCGCCACGATAAGAGCAGCTGTTTTTGAGCACATCGCTAGCTGGTAGCCAGCAATTCTCAATCCTACCCATGTTAGATAAAGGTTGTGGTCCTGTGGATTGTAATGAAGTAAAAAATGGCCTAGATGGTTATTTGAAGAACTTTTTTCCTTGTGTAAATGTTAGCCAGTTGAATGTTAAATATGTTGAGATCCCTGAAATAGATTTTTGCCTTAAAGTACTTAAATGAAAGCTTCAGGCAAATTAAATAGCATGTAGATGGCAAGAAACTCATCAGTTATGTGCATAAAATTGGTTTATGTTGGGTTATTATGAGTCGGAATTGACTCGATGGCAGTGGCTTTGGGTTTTGTTTTTTTGCTAGACTGAGTTGTTTACGTCCATGTTCATTTATGGGAAATCTATGAACTCCTGACTGAGGATCAAAATGCTCTTCTCACTTTAGAATTACTTTTTCTCCTTCAAAGATTTTTTGGAATATTTTGTTTAGTTGAAATATCATGCCAAGTTATTGTTAGGTCTTTAATTTCCTCTTGTGGCTTAGAAGCTGATGTAATGGCTGATAAGCTGTGATAATCCAAAGAATATGAATTGGATTTGAATTTCTGGGCAACCTCCTTTAATTGATAATAGTTATAATTGCTGAAAACTGTCATTGAGAGAAGAATCTGAAAGCTTCTTTCGAGTTACATTGCTTTTGATAATTGAATGTTTTTGTCCTTAACTTAGAACTGGCACAATGTCAGGGACTTAAGCACAGAAGAATTGACACTGATTTATGCCCAGCTCGTGCAGTGAGGAAGTCACTGCAGGGTCTGCTGTTCAGTATTCTAGAAGCTCTCCTTTTTAACTTGTCTGGTCTTTCCTTGGAAACCCTGGTGGTGTAGAGGTTAAATGTTACAGCTGCTAGTCAAAAGGTCAGTAGCTCGAATCTGCCAGGGACCCCTTGGAAACTCTATGGGGGCAGGTCTACCCTGTCTCATAGGGTCACTGAGAGTCAGAATCAACTCAACAGCAGTGGGTTTGGTTGTTTTGGGTTGGTCTTTTCTTGGAGTTCCTGCATGGTGGAAACAGTTAACGTACTTGTCCGCTTTCAAAGGTGCCTGAGAAGACCATTGAAAACCCTGTTGGGCTCAGCTCTTTTCTGACACATGGTTTAGAAATGACTCACAGGAAATATTTTTGTCTTCTCTCGGCCCATTCATTCATTCATTCAACTTAGGAGCCCTGGTGGTACAGTGGCTACGTGTTCAGCTGCCAATCAAAAGGTTAGTGAACCAAACCAACTAGTGCTCCATGGGAGAAAGATGGGGCATCCTGTTTCCATAAAGATTACAGCCTTGGAAACCCGATGAGGCATTTCTACTCTGTCCTATAGGATCTCTATGACTCAGAATTGACTCAATGGCAATGGGTGTTGTTTAGCTACAACTTATGACTTGGGTTGTTACAATTTAGATACAAACTATGATTCTTTCAGAGGTACTTTTTTGTAGGTATGTGTAAGTTTTTCAACAGACTAGGTTTTCTTTTTCCTCAGTTAAATTCAATTCTCATAACTGCGGGGTAGCTTGAAATTCTTCTCCTTTCATTACCAGATGTAACAAGTGAAATGAGACCTACTGAATATAAATTTAGGGTTTTAAACTATATAGACCATGATCGACCATAACTTCTGATGGGATTTTGTATTTATTTTAATGTTAAAAGCCTCTTAAACCCACAAGACAAACCCACTGCTGTTGAGTCGATTCCGACTCATAGCAGTCCTACAGACACAGCAGTAGAACTGCCCCATAGAGTTTCCAAGGAGCGCCTGTAGATTTGAACTGCTGACCTTCTGGTTAGAAGCTGTAACATTTAGCCACTATGCCATCAGGGTTTCCAAAAGTCACTTAGGGATATGTAATACCATTTCTCTGAGGTATATTGAGTTGCTAATATGGGTTTTATTGAATTTCACCTGTTTTCAGGGCTTTGCAAAAAAGAAAACTCTTTTTTTATAAAGTAAACTAATTTCAGATAAAGGTGATTTGGAAGGAGAATTAACTCCCGTTTTAAGTGTGTATTATGAATGAGTTACTGCTTCATAACGGTCAAATGAAAACATAATTTTAAAAAAAACTGAAACTCCACATGGATTTCATCATATATGTCCCTGTCCCTCATTATATCTGACAATAGTTTGGGGGGTCAATACCCAAATCATAATCCCCCCTACATTCCCTGTATTAATCTCTTTTTTAAATTTTTCACTATGTTGCCTTTCTCCTTAAAATGTACTTATTTATTTTGCATGTTATTTCTCTTTCCCTACTAGAATATAAACTCTGTGAGGGCAGAAACTTCTGTATTATTCACTTCTGTAGCTCTAGTGCCTAAAAGGAAACCCTGGTGGCATAGTGGGTAAGTGCTACATCTGCTAACCAAGAGATCAGCAGTTCAACTCTGCCAGGCGCTCCTTGGAAACACTGTAGAGCAGTTCTACTCTGTTCTCGAGGGTCACTGTGAGTGGGAATCAACTCGATGGCAGTGTCCTTTTTTGTTTTGGTTTTTAGTGCCTAGAAAGATATTCAGCAAACATCTGTTAAATGAAAGAATCCCACCCACCCACTGCCATCAAGTCAGGTCTGACTTATACCTGTAAATAAAAACATAGCAATACCTATTGCCTCTGAATTGATTCCAACTCAGAGCAATCTTCTAGGGCAGAGTAGAACCAACCTATGAGGTTTCCAGGGCTGTAATCCCAGCAGAAGCAGATTGCCAGATCTTTCTCCTGTGGAACAGCTAGTGGGTTTTAACCACTGACCTTTTGGTTAACAGCTGAACACTTAACCAACTAAGCCAGCAGGGGTCTTTGTAAGTAAAATAAATCCTTTGAATAATAACTACATTTGTAATATTTTAACTTTTATAACTTCTTTTTGAACTTTAACTTATATGAAATAAATTTTACTGATCTTAATAATGCAGTTCACTGGACACCTGTGCCCACCTCTCAGATCAGTATAGAATGGTTCCGTTACCCCTAGAAGATCCCTTGCATGCCCCCTAGTCAGTCCTTTCCCTGCCACGTGCAATCACTGTTCTGATTTCTATCACCCATAGATTAGGTTGGCCTTTGTGATTCACGTAACTGAAATTATACAGCATGTTATACAGTTGTGTCTGGCTTCTGTCGCTAAGCATAATGTCTGTGTACTCTGTAATATACTTATTTCACCTATTCATGTACATTACAGATACCCTTCCCTTTTCTTGATGGCTAGTATTTCATTTTTCTGGGCAGTATTCCATCGTATCATGTAGTTCATTTACTCATTAGCTGATGAGCATCTGGGCATTTTTTAATACTTTTTTGCCATGAATACAATTCATATATATATTTTTGAGGACATAATGTTTTGCTTTTCTTGAATTAAACGCTTAGGAGTAGAATAACTGAATCATAGGAACCAATTGACCCCCTTGCCGTTGAGTCACTTCTGACTCCTTGTGGTGCTATAGGACAGAGCACAACTGCCCCACAGAGTTTCCGAGGAGTAGCTGGTGGATTCCAGCTTCTGCCCTTAGAATTAGCAGCAGCACTCTCAGCCACTTTGTCCCCAGAGCTCTACTTGATCGTAGGGTAGATGTACATTTAACTTCTGGAAACAGCCACAAAGTTTTAAAAAGTGGTTAAACTAGTTTGTGTTCCACTCAGTGATTTTCCACCTTCTGGCCAACATGGAGAGTCTATCTGTTTTATAAGCCATACTGGTTGGAATCTGCCAGGCGCTCCCTGGAAACTCTTTGGGGCACTTCTCAGCTCTATAGGGTCGCTATGAGTCAGAATTGACTCGAGGGCAGTGGGTTTTTTTTTCTGGGTGGATGAGTAGTTGTATCATTGTCATCGTCTTCTTTTTTTATTCTGCTTTAGATGCAAGTTTACACAGCAAGTTGATTTCTCTTAAATAATTAATACACAAATTATTTTGTGTTGCTGATTGTCAGAGCCACTTGAATCAGTACCGTCCTCTCCTTTACTCCCTCACCACTTTCATTCGTCCAGTTTGCCTGTCCCTTGCTGCCTTCTTGTCTTTGCTTTTGGACTAATGTGGCCATTAGTGTTGTACTAAAAAAAAAAAAAAAGAACCCCACTGCCATCGTGTTGGGTCTGACTCATAGTGACCCTAGAGATCGGAGTAGAACTGCCCCTCAGAGTTTCCAAGGAGCACCTGGCAGATTTGAACTGCTGACCTCTTGGTTAGCTGATGTAGCACTTAACCCACGACGCCACCAGGGTTTCCCTTAGTCTTGTGTACATGATTGAATTATGAAGCACGTTCCTCTTGTATGTTATTCTTGACTCTATGAAAACAAACAAAAAAACCAAACCCACTACCGTTGAGTTGATTCTGACTCTTAAAGACCCTGTAGAACAGAGTAGAACTACTCCAGAGTTTCTAAGGAGTGCCTGGTGGATTTGAACTGCCAGCTATTTGGTTAGCAGATGTAGCAGTTAACTACTATGCCACCAGGCTTTCCACTGTCTGTACAGACCTGTCTAGTCTTTAGCTGAAGGGTGAATTCACCTCAGTGGTGAATTCACTACTGAGTTAAAACAATATCTGATGACCGTACTCTTGGGGTTTTTCCAGTTTCTGTCAGACCAGCAAGCCTGCTTTTTTTTTTTAATTTGAATTTTGCTCTATGTTTTTCTCCTGTTCTGTCCGGGACTCACCATTGTGATCCCTGCAAGAGCAGTTGGTAGCGGTAACTGGGCAGCAGCTAGTTGTTCTGGGCTCAATCTGATGGAGGTTGTGGCAGCCATAATCAGTTGAGTTCTTTGGACTAGTCTTTTCCCTGTTTCTTTGGTTTCCCTTATATCCTTGCTTCCACTCTGTTCCAGCTGGCGTGGAACCAGTAAATCTACCTTAGGTGGCCACTTGAAGGCTCTTAAAACTCCACACTGCTCATCACAGTTGGAGGTAGAAGATTTTTCTTATAGACCAGTTGAGCTAGGTATCACAGAGACTATGGTCCGTAACCCGCAGCTCAGTAACTTAGTCTCTCAGGTGATTGGATGTATCTGTGACGCCCCTGTGACTTTGCCTTGGCCAGGTTGTGCTTGCTTCCCCAGTATTGCGTACTGTCTTACCATTCACCAAAATTACCTCTTTTCTGCTATCTAGAGAGTATTTTTCCCTTGTCATCTCTCCCTTCCCTTGTAACCATCAAAGATTGTTTCTTTCTGTGTAGAAAGTTTCATGTGTTTTTATAATAGTAGTCTAGTGCAATATTTGTCTTTGGTGATTGACTTATTTCACTCAGAAGCCCTAGTGACACAGTAGTTAAGCATTTGGCTGTTACTCAAAAGGTCAGCAATTGGAATCCACCAGCTGCTTCTTGGAAACCCTGTGGGACAGTTCTACGCTGTATTATGAGTCATTATGAGTCTGAATCAACTCGGTGGCAATTGTTTTTTTATTTTTTTATTTAATTTCATCCAGCATCATACCATTCAGATTTATCCATGTAAGATATTTCACAGTTATCATTTTTGTTTGTAGCTTGCAGTATTCCTTTGCATGTATGTATTGTAGTATGTCCCATCTGTTTATGGACACTTAGGTTGTTTCAATCTTTTTGCTATTGCAAATAATGCTGCAGTGAACATGGATGTGTTTATATCTATTTATGTGATGGTGTTCTTCTCTAGGATACATTCCTAGAATTCTGGATCACATGACATTTATTTCTTTTTCTAGCTTTTTAAGAAAGTACCACATCATATCCTAAAAGGTTGCATCATTTTGCAGTTCTACCATCAGAACATAAAAGTTCCAGTCTCCCCACAACCTTTTCAATATTTGTTATTTCTATTGTTTTGATTCTTGCTAGTAATCTTGGGTTCAGATGTATTTCATTGTAGTTTTGATTTCCATTTCTCTAATAGCTAGTGATAACAAGCATTTCCTCATGTGTCTCTTAGTCACCTGAAGGTCTTCTTTGATGGCAGTTTCTCTGTTCATATCCTTTGCTCATTTTTAAATTGGATTATTTGTCTTTGTATTGTAGAGGTGTCGCATTTTCCTACAGATTTTAGAGATTAGAACTTTGTTGGATACGTCATAGCCAAATCTTTTTTACCCAGTGTGTAGATTCTGTTTTTCCTCTTTTAGTGAGTTGTATTGTTTAACTTTTGGAAGATCCCATTTATCTAGCTTGTCTACTGAGTTTGTGCATTATTAATTATGATTTGTATCCCATTTATGTTGTATATTAGGACTCCTAGTGTTAACTCTACTTTTTTCTTCCATGATCTTTATAGTTTTGGGTTTTATATTTAGGTCTTTGGTCCATTTTTGAGTTATTTTTTTGTCTGCTGTGAGGTTTGGGTCCTGCTTCAGTTTTTACAGATGGACATCCAGTTTTGCCAGATGGACATCCAGTTTTGCCAGCACCTTTTGTCAAAAAGATGTTTTTTTCCCATTTAATAGACCATAGGCCTTTGTCAAAGGTCAGGTGGCCATAGGTAGATGGAATAACATCTGGGTTCTCAGTTTTGTTCCATTGGTTGGTGTGTTTGTCACTGTACCAGTACCAGGCTGTTTTCACTACCATAGTTGTACAGTAGGTCCCAAGATTAGGTAGTGCAGGATCTCCTAGTTTGTTCTTCTTCATTAATTCTTTGCTTATTCAGGACTTCTTTCCTTTCCACATAAAGTAAATGATTAGTTTTTCCATCTTGTTAAAGAATGCTGTTGATATTTGAATAAGGATTGCATTGTACTTATAGATTGCTTTGAGTAGAATTGATGTCTTCATAATGTTGAGTTGATCCGTGGGCATGGTATATTTTTTCATTTATATAGGCCTCTTGTGGTTTCTTGCAATAGTGTTTTGTAGTCTTCTTTGTATAGGTTTCTTACATCCATGGTGGTGTAATGCTTGAGTGCTGTGTCTGCCAACCAAAATGTTGGCAGGTTAAACCTGCCAGGCACTCCTTGGAAACTCTATGGAGTAGTTCTAATCTGTCATATAGGGTCACTATGAGTTATAAATAGCATTGCTTTGCTGATTGCTTTTTCATAGTTCTCTTTACTGATGTGTAGGAATCCAGCTGATTCTTTTAATGTTTATGTTATATCCTGCTACTCTGCTGAATTTTTCTGTTAGTTGTAGCATTTTTCTTGTGGAGTCTTTTGGGTTCTCTATGTGCAGTCTCTTATTATCTGAAATAGGGACAATTTTACTTCTTCATTACCTATTTGAATATCCTTTTGAAAAATCATGTTGCTCTACTTAAGACTTCCAGATCACTGCTAGATACAATGTCCGGTTGCTGTTCTTGGGAGGAATGTTTTTAGCCTTGTTCTGTTAAGAATGATGTTGGCTAATGGTGTTGTATATATGCCTTTTATTATGTTGAGAAATTTTCTTTCTATACCTATTGAGAGATTTTATTAGGAATGAGTGTTGAACTTTATTGAATGCTGTTCTGTGTTGATTGAGAAAATTGTGTGATTCTTTTCTCTTGTTTTATTTATATGGTGAATTACATTGATTTGTTTTTGTAATGCTGAATCACACTTGCATACCTGGTATGAATCCCACTTGGTCATGGTATATTATTGTTATTTTTTTTTTTGATATGATGCTGAATTCTATTGGCTAGAATTTTGTTGAGAGTTATTGCATCTATATTTATGAGAGAGATCTGTAATTTGTTTTCTTTTTTATTTAGCATGACTGAGTGAAAATGTACATTCACGTATAAATTTACATGCCCACCTATATGCAGCTTCCACTGCTCTCCCTGTCCGGTGACTGCACACTATTCCTCTCCGCTCCGTACATGTTTCATCCTACCAACAGCCTCCTTTCCCCTCCTCTCCGTCCACTCCCCTTCCTCCAGCCAGAGTTCAACAAGATGATATCTTATAGACGTATAGAACCATAAAGTGCTTCCAATATATGGTCACTCTGCATTGCCAAGTCCAATCCATTCCTGTCCAAAGAGTGGAACTTTGTTATAATTTATGGGAAAGGGAAGCATCAGGGCAGGGGGCCATGCTATCAGAGGAACCCAAAAACCGCTGGACCATCAATTGAGGTCTTTTAGTGGAGATCTCATGATGCACCGCTTTTTATTCTTGTGTTGCCAGTGAGACTCCTCTCTGTGAGCTCCATCGTGGCTATCACTGGTGGTAGCCGGGCAAAATCTGGTTCTTCCAGTCCCAAGTCGATGTAGGCACGCACTCTTGTGGGTCTCTCTGTCTTCTCGGTTGTCTTTACCACATGTCATTTTGGTCCTCGGTAAGCATCCATTCCTGCTGAGTTGGGACCATTTGCTGTGTCCTCGGATGGCAGCTTGGCAGCTTTTAAGACCCCAGACGCCACTCACCAATGTGGGGTGCAGAGGGCTCTCTTAGCAAAACGCTAGTTGTGCCGATTGGCGTGGAATTCGCCTAAGAGCATGGTCCCCCACCCCCTGCCCCAGCTACTCTATCCTTGCAGTATTGAGTTAAGATGGAAGGAGTACTCACGTTATGCTGAAGTCCACTTAATGTTGTTCTTGTTTCTAATGTGTGCTATCACAGCTTTCTCCCAACTAGATTTCTAGTAACTATCTAAACTAAACCCTCCCCCCCTCACCCTCTCTCCCTCCCCTCCCTTGCAACTGTCAAAGAGTCTTTTCTTCTATACACAAGTCTGTTTTTGAGATCTTATCGTAGAGGTCTCATACAGTATTTGTCCCTTTGTTGCTGACTACTTTCACTCAACATAATGTCGTCCAGTTGAAACCAGGTTGGGAGATGTTTCCTGGAATCATTGTTATTCTTTATCATTGCGTAGTGCTTCATTGAGTATGTGTATTGTAGTTTACCTATCGATTCTTCTATTGTTGGGCATCTGGGTTGATTCCCTCTTTTTGCTATCGTGGACTGTGCTGCGGTAAACATTCTGGTGCATGTGTCCGTTGGTGTGAAAGGCCTTGATTCTGTAGGATATATTCCAAGTAGTGGAATTACTGGGTCAAATGGTATATCGATATCCATTTTTTTAAGGAAGTGCCAGATTGCCTTCCAAAGAGGCTGGACCATTTTGCAACCCCACCAACAGTGTAGGAGGGTTCCACTTTCTCCACAGCCTCTCTAGCATTTGTTGTTTTGTGTTTTCTGGATCATGGCCAATCTTGTTGGGGTGAGATGGTATCTCATTGTTGTCTTGATTTGAATTTCTTTAATAACTAAAGATCATGAACATGTCCACATGTGTTTTTTGGCAGCCTGGATTTCCTCTTTAGTGAAGTGTCTGTCCATCTCCTTTGCCCATCGCTTAATTGGATGGTTTATCTTCTTCTTATTGATATTTTGTAGTATCTTATAGATTATGGAGATCAGGCGTCGGTCTGACATAGAGTTGCCAAATATTTTTTCCCATTCTGTGGGTGTTCTTTTAATTCTATTAATAAAGTCTATGCCCATTTTGCTAAGAGTTTTTAGCATGAATGGGTGTTGGACTTCATCAAATGCCTTTTCGGCATCAATGGACAAAATCAGGTGATCCTTGTCTTTTGTGTTATTTATGTGGTTAATCACATTAATTGTTTTCCTGATGTTGAACCAGCCTTGTATCCCTGGTATGAATCCCACTTGGTCATGATGGATTATTTTCTTGATATGTTGTGGTATTCTGTTGGCAATAATTTTGTTGAAGATTTTTGCATCTAGATTCATGAGTGATATCGGTCTGTAGTTCTCTGTCTTGGTTGGATCTTTCTGTGGCTTAGGTATCAGGGTTATGCTGGCTTCATAGAATGAGTTTGGGAGTACTCCATCCTTTCTATACTGTGAAATAGTCTCAGTAGTATTGGGGATAACTCTTTGTCGGATCTGACTCAACGGCACTTGGTACTTGACCAAATGCTTGGTAGAATTCTGCCGTGAAGCCATCTGGGCCTGGACTTTTTTTGGTTGGCAGTGTTTTGATGACCTTTTCAATCTCTTCCTTTGTAATGGGTTTATTAAGTTATTCTGCTTCACGTTGCGATAATTTGGGTAGGTGGTATGAGTCAAGGAATTTATCCAATTCCCCTAGGTGTTCAAATTTGTTAGAGTACAGTCTTTCATAGTATTCTGTTATGATATTTTTGATTTCTGTTGCATCTGTGGTGACAACTCCCCTCTCATTTCTAATTTGGGTTATTTGTTTCCTTTCCTGCTTTTCTTTAGTAAGTTTAGCCAGTGGTTTATCAATTTTGTTGATCTTTTCAAAAAACCAGCTTTTGGTCTTTTCAATTTTTTCAATTGTTTTTCTATTCTCTAATTCATTTAGCTCTGCTCTAATCTTTATGATCTCCTTTCTTCTGGTGCCCGAGGGGTTCCTCTGTTGTTCTCTTTCTACTTGTTCAAGCTATAGAGTTAGTTCCCTGATTTGGTTTCTTTCTTACTTCCCGATGTGTGCATTTATGGAGGTAAACAGATCTCTGAGTACTGCTTTGACTGTATCCCATAGATTCTGGTAGAACGTGTTTTCGTTCTCATTGGAATCCATGAATTTCTTTAATTCATCCTTTATTTCCTCTATAACCCATGTTTTTTTGAGCAAGATGTTGTTCAGTTTCCAGGAGTTCCACTTTCTGTCTGTTTTTTCTGGTATTGATTTCAACTTTTATGGCTTTAAGATCTGAGAAGATGCTTTGCAGTAATTCAGTGGCATGGATTTTGTTCAGCATTGCATTATGGCCTATCACGTGGTCAATTCTGGAGAATGTTCCATGTGCACTGGAGAAGAAGGTGTAGTTGTCTGCTGATGGGTGAAAATTTCTGTATATATCAATGAGTTTTAGTTGGTTAATTGTGTCAATGAGGTCTTCTGTATCTTTACTGAGCCTTTTTCTAGATGATCTGTCTAGTAATGAGAGTGGAGTGTTAAAGTCTCCCACTATTATTGTACGCTCTTTTGAGCGTAGTCAGTGTTTCTTCGACATGTTTAGGTGCTCTGACATTAGGTGCATAAATATTTAATATAGTTAAGTCTTGCTTGTGTACTGAACCTTTCAGCAATAAATGATGTCCATCTTTGTCCACGACGGTGGATTTGAAATTAAAATTGATTTTGTCTGAGATTAGAATTGCCACCCCTGCTCTTCTTTGTTCATTGTTAGCTTGATATATATTCTTCCATCCTTTAATTTTCAGTTTGTTCCTGTCTTTAAGTCTCAAGTGAGTTTCTTGTAGACACCATATGGATGGGTCGTGTCTTTTGATCCAAGATGACACTCGGTGTGTCTTTACTGGAGCATTGAGTCCATTCACATTCAATGTAATTATTGATAGGTATGTGTTCACTGTTGCCATTGTGGTCTGTTTATTTTTATGTTGATGTTTTCTCTGTTGTTCTTATTAGTCTGTTCTGGGACATTCTTTTTTGTGAGTTGATTTTTCACCTTTTTCAGAGCTGGTTTTATAGTTGTTGAGACTCGTGTGTTAGATTTCTCGAAATGGTATGATACATCTTTGTTGTACTTTACAGCTGCCCCTATGAACCCCGTTAATAAACTATTTATAAACCCAGTGTTAGTTACTAGCAGTCTTGTCATCTTCCTCTCCATCTGGAAGGACTGTAACGACTGGAGTACATCCCTCTTTTTATTATGACGACACCATAGTTTTCATGATGATCACTGGATTGCTTCTTTCCATATCAAAGCTGTGATTGACTTTGGAGCCTTCCCTAAATGAGTAGAGTATTGAGTAGTGTGTCGTTCTAAAGTATAAAGTTAGTGGTTTCATTCTTCTAAGCCAAAGCCAAGAACTTCTTTCAGTATTTCTTATAGTTTGGGTTTGGTTTTTATAAAGTCTCTGAGTTTCTGTTTATCTGGGAATGTCTTAATTTCACTTTTGTATTTGAAAGACAGTTTTGCAGGATATATAATTCTTGGTTGGAAGTTCTTCTCCTTCAAAACTTTGAATGTGTTGTGCCACTGTCTCCATGCCAACATGGTTTCTGCTGAGAAATCTGACGAGAGCCTACAGGGTTTCCCTCTGAATGTTAGCTTTGCTTTGAGTCTTGCTGCCTTTAAGAGTTCCTGCTTATGTTTCATTTTGTTAAGCTTGATTATAATGTCTTGGAGTCTTTCTTTTGAGATCTCTATTGGGTGGCGTACGATATGCATCTGAGATGTCTATATTCTCTTCCTTCATGATTTCTGGGAAGTTTTCTTTCAGCAGCTCAGCAACAATACTCTCTGTGTTCTCAGATGTCTCACCCTGTTCAGGGACTCCAATTAATCGAAGGTTGTTCCTCTTAATAGAGTCCCACATGCTTCTTAATGTTTCTTCAGTTTTCTTGTTTCTTTTTTCTGATTTCTGCTCATAGACACTGGCATCAGTAGCTCTGTATTCCAAGTCAGACATCCTTTTTTCCATTTGTTCCATTCTGTTTTCTTGGCTTTGCATGGAAGTTTCTATGTCTTTGATTTTCTTCTTGATCTGTTGGATTTCAGAGTACTGGTGTTCCATCAGATCGAACAACCTGCTTAATTTTTCATTTTGTTCTGCTACATTTTGTATAAGGTATAGAAGGGCTCTGTATATAATCAATTTGTATTCACTTCCTGATGCTTTCATAAAAGTTTCTTCATCTGGAAAACTCCTTGGTTGCTTTGTTTGGGAGCCTTCTGAAGCCATGAGTGATTGCTTGTATGCCACAATTGTGGCATTTTTGGGTTGCATTTTGGGTTGCTTTTTGGGTCCCATGTGAGTATATAGAGGCTGGAAGAGGTACTGTGAGGATGGATTGCAAATGTTTCTCTAGGCTATCTTCAAATGTAAAGCAAAAGGTATCTGACCAGTTCACAAGTGAGTTAGGTTTTCAGGTGTAGAGGTCCCTCTTCTCATCTGACAAAGTAAGCACCACTGTATCCAACCCCCGACGATAACAAACTAGTTCAGAATACAGCAATGCTGCTGCTCTGTTGGCCTCTGCTCACAGGGCCTAGCCTTAGCCAACACTGCGTCGAGTACTGGTTTTTTGATAGAAAAGCACTCTCCTGTGGGCAGGCTCTGGCTCCCAAGCTGAGAATTAGGTCCAGCTGCGGCCACCGTATCCGAGATGGTGTCCTCCACACAGGCAGCAGACAGGGGCTAAAGGTGCCGAGAGGTAGTCATTCCTCTGCTTCTGTTGCAGGGCCCGCAGCGTAGGCAGCACTGTGCAAAATCACTACTTTTCTGTCAGAGAAGTGCTGTCCTGTTTGCAGGTGCTGGCTCCCAGGCTAAGAACAAGGTCCCACTAAAATCTTGGCAGCAACATGGCGTCCTGCACCCTGACCGCGGAGCGCCACACAAACCCCACTAAGGCAGCTAGAAAACGAAAGGCTCAACGTGGCTAGATTAACAGAGTCCGGAGCCTGGCTCTCAGAATATGGGAATTTCGCCTGCCTATCCTCCCAGCAGTGCGTCGGAGTCCAGCTGCCAGGCAAGATTCAGCTCCGCCCGCCAGCCGAGACAGAGGAAAAAAAAGTCAAAATGGTGCATTTACCTTCCCTCCATGAGAGCTGGGGCTAGCCAGGAGCGGGAGTCAGCAGAAGAGAGGAAGTTTTTCGCTGAGTGGTATGAAGTCCCAGTTAACAGCTCTGTGCCGTGTCCTGAGGCTGATTAGGTGACCAGAAGGCTCTGTTTGATTGTCAGTTCAGGTCTTGGTTTCCAGAGGGATAGAAGGAGACGTGTGCTTAGTCCGCCATCTTGACTCTCGGCCCCAGAGATCTGTAATTTTTTAGTGGTGTCTTTGTCTAGTTTTGGTATTATGATTTTGCTGGCTTTTCGTAAAATGAATTTGTAAATATTCCTTCCTTTTGTATGTCTGAAATAGCTTCAGTAGTACCAATGTGAGCTCTTCTCTAAATGTCTGGTAGAATTCTCTAGTGAAGCTTTCTGGGCCAGGACTTTCTTTTGTTGGGAGGTGTTTTTTCTTTTTACAATTTTTATTTTTCTTATCAATCCCTTCTCTTCTTATGGGTTTGTTCAAATTTTCTACCTCAGTAGTTTTTAGAAACTTGGTGGTGTACTGGTTAAGAGCTATGACTGTTAGCCAAAAGGTTAGCACTTCAAATCTACCATGTGCTCCTTGGAAGCTCTATGGGGTACTTCTACTCTGTTTCATAGGGTCATTATGAATCAGAATTTACTTGATGGTAGTTTTTAGTTTTTTTATATTAATGTGTTCCTAGAAATTAGTCTATTTCCTGTGGGTTCTCTAACTTGTTTCAGTACACCTTTTGGTTCATTCATTCATTCTGAAATGATGCTTTTAATTTCAGTTGGGTCTGTTGTAGTGTCCTCTACGTCATTTCTTATTTGGGTTATTTGCTTCCTTTCCAGTTTTTCTTCTTTTTTTGGTCTATGTAGCCAATGGTTTATAAACTTTGTTGATCTTTTCAAAGAAATAACCTTTGGTTTTGTTGATTCTATTGTTTTTCTTTCCTCTGTTTCATTTGTGTCTACTTTGATCTTTATTATTTCCTTTGTTCTTCTAGATGGTATTCAGTTTCCATGTAAATTTGATTTTTTTCCTTGCTCTTCCTGTTATTCATTTCTACTTTTATGGGGTTATGATCAGAAAAGTTATTCTGTCTTATCTCAGTGTTTTGGGTTTTGCTGAGAGTTACTTTGTGTCCTAAGATGTGGTCCATTCTGGAAAACGCTCCATGTGTGTTGGAAAAGAATGTATACTTTTCTGCTGTTGGATAGAGTGTTATATATATGTCTATGAAGTCAATATTGTGGCCTTCACATCTGTATCTTTGCTGAATTTCTTTCTAGACCTTTTGTGTTTTACTGAGAGTGGTGTGTTGAAGTCTCCTACTAGTACTGTGGAACTGTCAGTTTTTCTTTTCAGTGTTGTAGTTCTTTTATGTATTTTGGAGCCGTGTTGTTGGATACGTGTTCACTGTGGTTAAGTCTTCATGGTGGATTGTCCCTTAAATCACTGTATAATGTCCTTCTCTGTCTTTTATTGTGGATTTTGCCTTAAAATCCATTTTATCTGAGATTACTATTGCCACTCCTGTTATTTTCTGGTCACTATGCTCTTGATACATTTTTTCCATCCTTTTATTTTTAACACATTTATGTCTTTGTGTCTAAGGTGTATCTCTCTTAAATAGCATACTAATGGGTCATTACAAAAAAAAACTTCTGTCACATTGCAGATTCATTTAAGCCATCTACAATCAGTCTGATTATCAATAAGTGTGCCTTATTTGTAGTGATTTTTTTTTAATGGTGCTGAATTTTTCTTTGTTCCTTTTACTCTCCTGTGCCGAGTTCTTTCATTTGTGCAATTTCTTTCGCTATTGAAAATTTGTAATTATTGAGAATTTACGATTTTCTTCTGTATTTTGATAAGTAAATTTATTAACTTTCTTTGTGGTTATATTGAGATTTACCCTTATCTTCTTATAGTTAGACCAGTTTTTATTGCTTGATAGAGCCTTGACTTCCTCTCTGTTTGAAAGTTCTATACCTACATTGTGTATTCCTTCTTTTGCTGTTCTGATATTATTGTTATTTACAGATTGACATCTGTAGTTCCCTGTTTTGAATCTTTTCATTTTGGTTTATCCTTGAGAGTTCATTATCTAGCTAGGTATTTGGCTGATACTGGCCTGTGTTCTAAATTCAAGTTGTCATCTAGTGTTGTTGGTTCTCTAACTGAAGAGCTTCCTTTAATAATTCTTATAAGTTTGTTTTGTTTTTATATAAATTCTCATAATTTCTTTGTCTTACCTGAAAATATTTTGATTTTGCTATCTTAGCCACTATCTCTCAGCTACTTTGTTGATACGGCATTTTAACTGATATCTCACCTGTAGGCTTTGTTCTTCTTCCTCTCTAATCCAACCAGGATGACTTTTCTCAATGCAAATAAATCTTATCAAATCATTCTCTCCCTTCAATGTATCTGAGAAGGTTTGTGAAGTCTAGAGTGCGTCTTATGAATTGTAAGCACTTCAGATTCATACATAGTATTCTTCTCCCTGGGCTACCTTCTCTATCCTTCTTTAAACTAGTAGTCTCATGTGGACTGGACACAATTTAATGACGTGTTAATGTAACAGCTGACTTTCTAGCTTTTTACGGCTGTACCTTTGAGTACATCTGTCTTAGGCTGGGTTTTCTAGGGAAGCAAAACCAGTAACACGTGTAGGTACAAGGAAAGATTTATAATACATAGATAGATAGATAGATAGATACAAATATAGGAAACAGCTCATGTAATCACAGAAGCTGAATGTCCCAAGCTCTGGCACAAGCCTCACGTGGCCACGGAAGCTGAGGAACCCAAAGTCAGCAAGTCAGAGACCAGAGTTCTTGATCACCGGTTGTGTAGGTCAGTGGATCCCAAGCTGGTGGCGAGACGAAGCGACAGAGGCTGGCAAAACCAGGATCAGCAGATCAGGGAGCAGGAGCAGGCAGAGGCTGGTGAACCCAGGATCGGCAGATCAGGGAGCAGGAACAGGCAGAGGCTGGTGAACCCAGGATCGGCAGGTCAGGGAGCAGGACTCTTAAGTGCCGACTGTAAGGACTGATGAGTCCAACAGCTGCTAGTCAAGTCCCGGAACCAGACACTGGAACAAGAGAGCAGGAGCTCCTGGCCACGTGAGCGACCAGCAGCCATAGTAAAAGGTCATGAGATGAGAGCCGAGGGACAGGGAGCCACCACAAACCCTGCCTTGCCACTTAATACAGCAGCCAAATATGTAGTAGACAAGTTGACATAATCCTGACCACCACAACATCTATGATTATTTCCATAGGAAGAGTCTCTAGAAAGAGAATGTTGATCTTTTCAAAGAACTGATTTTGACTTTATTAAATTTTCTGTTTATTCTTTTTTTAATTTTATTTTTCTTCTTGTCTTCATTTCTCTTCCCATACTTTGTGTTTAATTTACTCTTCTTTTTCCTGTTTTTATTTATTTATTTATTTTTTTTAAGGTAAAAGCTTTTTTCATTTATTTAAGTCCTGTAGTGTTTTCTATCACAGGCTCCTAAAAATATAAATTGCCTTGTAAGGTGCAACACACAAATTTTGATATTTGCTTATCTTATTCATTCAAAATATTTTCTGTTTTATCTTTTGATTTCTTCTTTTACCTAAAGGTTTAGAAGCATGTTCTTTAATTTTCAAATATTTGGGGATTTTGTTGGTGAACTTTCCGTGATTGATTTCTAGTTTAATTCCTTTGTAGTCATGGAACATACTCTGTATGATTTCAGTCCTTTGAAATGTTTTGAAATTTGCTTTATGCACTGATTGTAGTTTATCTTGTTGAATGGTCCATGTATATTCTTCATTTGTTGGGTAGAGTGCTCTATACAAATCAGACATGTCAGGTTGCTCAGTTGTGTTGTTCACATCTCACATGTTGCTGTTCATTTCCTTTCTACTTGTTGTGTCAACTATGGGAAAGAAGCATAGAAGTGTGCAAGGATAATGTTGAATTTATCTACTCCTTGCAGATATATCAGTTTTGCCTTATGTGTCTGTTACTAGATGTATAGACAGTTGGCACTGTTACATCCTCTTGATGAACTGACCCCCACGTTATTATGAAATATGCCTTATCCCCTTGTAGTAGTTTTTATTCCAAAATCTACTTTGTCTGACACTGTTACACTGTCTTTTGGGATGGCGAAGACAGTTTACATAGTGTGTACATTTCTTTTTTAAGCTATTTTGATAGTTAAAATAGTTTTCTTGTAGAAAGATAAATTGGATCTTGCTTTCTAAATCTAATCCCATAATCTGTGCCTCTCAACTGGAGTATTTGGACTATTTATAATTAATATAATTATCAATGGGTTTAAATTTACCATCTTGCTATTTATTTTCTACTTGTTCAATCTTTATTATTCCTTTATATTCTCTCTCTTTTTCAGTATTCTATATCTGAGCATTCTATTTTATCACAATTTTGGGTTGTTAACTGTAGATCTTGGTTTTATTTATTTATTTATTTATGTGGTGGTTACAAGATTTCCTGTGTGCATCTTTTCATTTACCACTTTCTACCGGACTCTACGGCAGTAGGTTTGGTGTTTTTTTTTTTTTTTTCTGTTTGGTTTACCTTCAAATAATAGAGACCTGGTAGCACACTGGTTAAGTGCTCAGTTGCTAGCTGAAAGCTCAGTGGTTCAAACCCACCAGCTGCTCCACAGGAGAAAAGACCTGGCAATTTGCTCCTGTAAAGATTACAGCCTAGGAAATGCTGTGGAGCAGTTCTACTCTCATATACTATGAGCCACAATCAGCTAGACAGCATACAGTCTTCAGATAACAACATACTATTTTATGTCTGAATATTCTTTTATGTATATTCTATTCTTCACATTATTGGTCTCATGCATTTTAATTCTAGGTATTAAAAAAGATATCATTTCCAGTGCATATCAACCCTGTAGCAAACTGACCCCATGGGATTTCCTAGGCTGTAATCTTTACAGAAGCTGACTGCCATGTCTTCTTCCCATGGCATAGCTTGTGGGTTCAAATCACTGCAATTTTGGTTACAACCAAGTGCTTGACCACTGTGCCATATGCTTTCTGTGTTTGTTTGCTGGCTATACCTTTCCCCTGTGAGGCATACTGGCAAGTGTGCTATGCTGATTTTTCTTCACAGCAATATGAAAAACAACAACAACAACAAAGAAAAACAGGCACAGTGGTACCTATGAAAATATGTTGTGTAGGAGAGGGTGTGGCTAGCAAACAAACACCCAAAGGGGACTATTTGTGCAAAAACACAGTACGTCCTAAAATAAACCTGTTGCTGCATATTCTAACTCACTGTGATCCTACAGGACAGAACAGAAATGCCCCATAGTGTTTCCAAGGCTATAATCTTTATGGAAGGAGACTAGAACATATTTCTTCCATGGAGCAGCTTGTGGGTTCAGACCACCCACCTTTTGGGTAGCAGCTGAATGCTTATCCACTGTGCGGAGAGGGGCCCTCAAGTCTGAAAATACATCATTCAATTATCTGTCTAAGATATTTTAAAAATCTGCAAAGGAAATCTCAGTTACATATTTCTCATTTTCAGTTCTTAATTTTTTTGCATGAAACTTAAGTTTCTACCTGCCATTCTTTTCTTTCAACCTAAAGATCTTCCTTTATCTTTTCTTACAGTGCATGGATTCTGTCAGCTTTTGTCAGAAAGTAAATTTTGTTTTATCTTCATTTTTGAAAGATATTATTGTTAAATAATTATAAATTGATGAGTTTTTAAAAAACTCTTTAAAGATGTTGATCTGTTGTTTTCCAACTTGAATAGTTTCTGATGAGCAGTCTAAGATAGTTTTTATTGTTCTTCATCTGTAATCTGTCTTCTTTAGCTACTGCTAATTTTTTTTCTTAATTGATGGTATTTGTCCACTTGAATATGACATACCTTAAGATATTTTTCTTTATGTTTATCCTGCTTGATGTTCACTGAGTTTTTGGACCCCTGCATTCGTTATTTTTGTCATATAAGGAAGTATTTTTGCACATCTCAAATATTTCTGTCTTTTGTCTCCATTACTTCCACCATATGATTCCAACTGTATGTATGTTAGATCTTTCAATATTGTGTCATAATCAGTTGCTGTAGAGTTGATTTATGCCCATGGTGATTCCATGTCTGTCAGAGCAGATTATAGCCTTGGAAACACTATGGGGCATTTCTGCTGTGTCCTATAGGATCATGATGAGTTAGAATATGCAGCAACAGGTTTATTTTAGGATGTACTGTGTTTTTATGCAAATAGTCCCCGCTTTCGGTGTTTTTTTGCTAGCCACACCCTCTCCTACACAACATATTTTCATAGGCACCACTATGCCAGTTTTTTTTTTTTTTTTTCATATTACTGTGAAGAAAAATCAGCATAGCACACTTGCCAGTATGCCTCCAGAGGATTTTCAGTGGCAAATTTTTCAGAAACATATCACCAGGCCTTTCTTTGGAGGTGTCTTTGGGTAGGCTGAAACCTCCAAACTTTCAGTTAGCGCTCAAATGCATCAACTGTTTGTAGCACCCATAGTCACTGTTTGTTTCCTTGTGCTGCCACACCAAAATACCACAAACAGGGTACTTCATTAAAACCGAAATTTATTGCTTTACGGTTTTGGAATCTAAAAGTCCAGATCTAGAAGTCCAAGTCAGCTTATCAAGCTGGGCCATACTCTCTCTTGAGGCTCTAGAGGAGGATCCTTTTTTGTCCTTCTCAGCTTATGGGAGCTCCGGGTGTTTCTTAGCTTATAGTTATGTCTCCACGTGGTCATCCTTTTTCCTTTTCTTTGTGTCTATTCTCTTTTTAAATAAGGATACCACTCAGATTGGGTTAGGACTCACCCTACTCCAATATGAGCTCATGTCAACTGATAACGTATTCAAAGACCCTATTTCCAAAAAACATCATGCTGTAAATCCTTGAGCATATTCAACCTACTTATATTAGTTTTTATTTTTGTGTCTGGAAGTTACACATCTCTTTCACTTCTGAGTGTTTTTCTTACTGACTTTTCTCCTAGTTATATGTTAGATATGTCATATGCTTCGTGTGTGTTTTCTACTTTTTTTAATGTGTAGTAATTTTTTACTGAATGCCAGATATTGTGAATTGAGTGCTGGATTTTGAATCCTATCAGGAATGTTGAACTTTGTTCTGGCTTGGTTACTTTAGATCAGTTGGATCCTATTGAAACCTGTTTTTAAGCTATTTTAGAGAGTCTAGTGTAGCCTTTCTTTTAGGTCTGTTTTAGCTCCTCAACTAAGCCATGGTTCTTTTGAGGGTTCTGCTGATTGATTGTTCTAGTATTCAGAGAGGTGGAATTCTAAATATCCACTGGTTTTGTGTGAATTTTGGGATTGTTACAGTTCTCTGGTCATTGGTTTTTTTTCCTGGTCATTATTGTTTGCCTAACGTGATAATTTTGCTATATACTTGCACAAATTGAATTTCAGTCAAAGATTTAAACTAATCCCTGGGCTGATTTTTCAGGCTTCTACATTGCATAGCTCTCTCCTCTCTAGTTTTCTGCCCTGAAAGTTCTTAGCATTTCAGTCTCCTCAAACTGTGGTCTTGTTTCCTCAGTGTGATCGGACTGACAGTCTTTTGTTTGGGATTCCCCCATTGTTTTCGCCATCTGGTACTGCTCTGACAGACATACCACAAGTGGGTGATTTAGCAAAGAAAAGCTTATTCTTACGCAGTCCGGTAGGCTACAACTCTGAATTCAGGTTGTCCACTCTAGGGGAAGGCTTTCCCTCCTTGTCAGCTCTGAAGGAGTGTCTTTGTGTTGTGTCAGTGTTTGGTCAGGAAGCATCTTGGTACAGGAATCTCTGGTCTGAAGGATGCACTCTGCTCCGGATGCTGTTTTCCTGATGATACGAGGTTCCCTCTCTCTGTTTACTTCCTTTCCTCTCATCTCTTGCTGGATAAAAGGATAAAAAGTGGCACAATCGCAGTCTAGGGAAATTCCCTTAGCAAAGGTCTTGCAGTTCCACCCTAATTCTCTTTTAACATAGTCATCCTGTGTTTCAGCCACAGGCAGAGATATGATTTATAGCATAGGAAAATCATAAAATAGTAGGAATGATGGCCCAGCCAAATGGCTACACACTTTTTTTTTTTTTTTTTAGAGAGACACAGTTCAATCCATGACACCCATCATTGTACTGTGGTCTGGAAACTGTTTCCATATCAGGCTGGTGTGATCACAGGGCTTCCCTTGTTTGTTTCTCTTGTCTTGGGGCTTACTTTCCTATACTGATTATTATCTGATGTCTGAAAAGGATTGTTTCATGTACATTTTTTTTCCAGTTTTCTAGTTGCTACAACAGAAGCACTAGCCTGGACTTTATTACGTACACAAGATCAGAAGCTGAAGCTACAATGAATGTACTTTAAGCTTTTTTAAAATCATGTTACATGTTATCATTTTAACTTATCTTCCTTGGTATTGATGTGTACCTTTTTGTCTTCTAGATTAGCTTAGAAATTTTTGGCTCACTGTAGTACAGTTTGAGGAAACAACTTACTTGGGTATCATCTAACTTGGGTTGTTATTACAGTAGTGGAAAGTCACCCCATACCACAAACAGGTATCTTGCTGGGTTTAGCTTTCAGAATCTCGATGTGGATTTCAAAAGGAGAAAAAGTATCCATTTCTGTAAGCAATATATTTCATGAATTTAAAGAATTCCACTAGTTTTAGAGAACTTGGCAGAAGTTTACAACCTAACTCAGATGTTAGCCACACAAGACATTGTAAAATGGCATGGGGGGGGGGTGCAGTGTCTGACCTCTTTGAACCCCACAGGGAGAGGCAAAACCAAGATCAATAATGCAAGGGTGATTTCTATGAGGTGGAGGCTAGATCAGTCTTCTCTCTCTGCCACCTTTACTAATTCTGATACCAACTCTCCCTCACACAGCACCCTCTGCTTCTCTGCTGGGTTTGAAAATTCATCACAATGGCCATACAGAACCCAAAGACTGTACTCACAACTGAGGGATTTATTGAGGAAGTAATAGTTACAATTCAGGCTCAAGAACGCTGAGGATACAGTTCGTCTAACAGGATAGCCGCTTCCCAGCCGTGCTCCCAGATGATTCCTCTTAGCCCTCAGTCTCTGCCCAAAGGCTCTCAGCTTTCTCTCTCTCTAGGCTGGGAAGCCCACTTTGCCATCTCCTCCTGTCAGGTCTCTGCTGCTGGTCTCTCCTTCTTTGGTGGCGGTGGGCTCTTCTCTCTGCTCTGGAATTGGCTTTCTTTTAAGGCAAAACTGACTCATCCCCTTGGTGGGCCATAACTGTCTTATCTGCACAGTTCCCCTCAACTGTATGGCTGGAGACAACAAATCAGTGATGGGGATCTGAAGCATTTCCTTTTTTTGGCTGGTAGCAGGCAGGAGCAGTAGCAAGAGTGGGTGGTATTGTCAGGGGCAGTGGGTGGCGGCAGCAGCGTAGAGGGGAATGGTGTCCTTGGGTAGTGGCGGGGCTGTCATCAGGCAGTAGGCAGAGGCAGCAGAAGACTGCTCTGAAAAAGTGGCTGTTGTGGTCAGCCACCAAGCTGTTGAAGTAAACAGGGTAGGCACAGAAGCCTGTATGGTACTTAGGCAAGGTTAAAGTTCACTACTGTAAAGAGCAGGGCTGCAAATCTTTGGGCTTCAGCTAAACACCACCCACAGGAATCACCTAACTGTCAATTAGACTCTTGCCGTGTGCACGTAGGTAGCAAAGCCAAAAGTTCACAGCTGCAGCACTCCAAGAAGCAGGCCTAGAAATCTTATGGCTCCAGACACGTGGCCCAAAGGAATTTGTCCAGCAACAAGGCAAGCAGACTTATCCCAGGTCCACGTTAGGACAGTGCCCAAAGTCGAAGTAAGTGTTCTGCTCCCAAAAGCAGGCTGTAACTTCTAGTCTTTCCGAATACAGCACTCAAAGAGGTTAAAAACCTCACAGGCACAAGTAAGAGTAAAGACTAAAGTCGCAGTGGGGGCTCCACTTCAAAGAAACAGGGCCGATTGGCAGGTCTGTGCAGCTGCTTGTGTTCCTTCACTGGTCTCTCCTTATCTGACGAGGGCAGATGTTGTTTCACTCCTATGACAAAAGTGTGGTTGTTATCACTTCACTAGCGGAGTTGGGGTGGGGCACTCCTCTGTGAGCAAGCTGTCTTACTTTTGGGGCCTTCTTCTGGGCTCACTTTTAACTAATAAGAGAAACTCCGCTTTAATACGTCTTTATTACAGTTGGTGCCAATGGAGCACGTCCAGATTCAGCTAGCTCTTCACTGTTGCACTTCCCTCGTTTCCACTCATTAGTGAGCCGAGATATGATCACAAGCAAGCAGATCAGGCTGTCTACTTGCCAGCTCCCTTCAACTTGCCGTCCTGGAAGGAGGTTCCTTCTGATGGGCACTGACTTTTCCTGCCTCAGAACATTCAAAAGAAACCTTTGTGGTGTAGAGATTAAGTGATACAGCTACTAACCAAAAGGTTGACAGTTCAGATCCACCAAGTGCTTCTTGGAAAATCTATAGGGAAGTTCTACTGTGTCCTCTAGGATCACTGTGAATCAGAATCAGTTTGATGGTACTGGGTTTGGTGGTGGTTTAGTGCAAAAGCAAACTGCTTGCTTGAAATTCAAGAAGTAAAGCAGCTATTTTTTACCCTCTAATTTCTTCCTTCAAATGGAAATCTGCCTTTCTCTCAGCAGTTCTGGGTGGTTCTGCATGTCTTTTTCAAATGTGAATCTGGGTGGGGCTCAGTTTTTTTGATCTAAGGACCCCACTCTGTGCACAGGGCTAAAATAACCCAGCTGCTTTCAGCTGCGTAGATGCTGACTTATAGTGACTCTATAAGATAAGGTAGAACCGCGCTATAGAGTTTTCAAGAAACATCTGGTGGATTTGAACTGCCAACCTTTTGGTTAGCGGACATAGTACTTAACCACTACACCTCCAGGGTTTCCATATACGAGGCTAGTACATTCAAATAGCCTTTATTTCCTTTGAGCAAATCCTAGTGCCACTTTTGGTATATCCATTCAAGTATTGGCTGAAGGTGAAGTCACATACTCTTTGTGTTCTATAATAATCCAGTGTTCGTGTCCAGCATAGACACTGATATCCTAGGCATTAGTAAGCTGAAATGGACTGTGACTAGCCATTTTGAATCAGTCATATCACCTATTATGCTGAAAATGACCAATCCGAAGAAGAATGGCGTTAAATTCATCATCAAAAAGAACATTTCAAGATCTATCCTAAAGTACAACGCTGTCAGTGGTAGGATAGGAAGCATACTCCTGAAATAAAGGCCAGTTAATATGACTGTTATTCAGATTTACATACCAACCACAATGACTAAAGAAGAAGAAATTGAAGATTTTTACCAGCTCAGCAGTCTGAAATTGATTGAACATGCAATAAGAATGCATTGATAATGAGTGGTGATTGGAATATAAAAGCTGGAAACAAAAAGAAGGGATTGGTAGCTGGAAAATATGGACTTGGTGATAGGAAAAAATGCTGGAGATTGCATAATAAACTTTGCAAGACCAACGATATCTTCACTGCAAGTACCTTTTTCACCAACATATATGGTAACTGTACACATGGACTTTGCCAGATGGAATACACAGGAATTAAAGCACCTACATTTGTGGAAAGAGACAATGGAAAAGCTCAATATCTTCAGTCAGAGCAAGACCAGGTGCTGACTGTGGAGCAGAACGTCAATTGTTTATATGCAAATTCAAACTGAAACTGAAGAAAATTAGAAGTTCACAAGAGCTAAAGTGTGACCTTGAGTATATCCCACCTGAGTTTAAAGGTCGTCTCAAGAATAGATAGGATGTGTTGAACACCAGTGACTGAAGACTGCATGATTTGTGGAATGACATCAACAACCTTATATAAGAAGAAAGTCAAAGGTCATTAAAAAAAGATAGGAAGGAAAGAAAAGACCAAGTTGGCTGTCAGAAGAGACTGTGAAATTTACTTTTGAATGTTGAGTAGCTGAAGGAAAAGGAAGAAATGATGAGATAAAATAACTGAACAGAACATTTCAAAGGACAGCTTGAGAAGATGAAGTAAAAAGTATTATAATAACATGTGCAAAGAGCTGGACACAGAAAACCAAAAGGGAAGAACATGCCGCGTATTTCTCAAGCTGATAGAACTGAAGAAAAAATTCAAGTCTTGGGTTGTTGCAAGGAAAATTTTAAATAATTCAGGAAACATCAAAAGAAAATGGAAAGAATACACAGAGCCATTATACAAAAAAGAATTGGCCGACGTTCAGCCGTTTCAAGAGGTACCATGTGTCATGTACTGATGGTGCCTAAGAAGGAAGCTGAAGCTGCATCAAAGGCATCTAAGGCCCAAGGCTCTGGGAATTGATGGCATACCAACTGAGATGTTTCAACAAATGGATAGAATGCTGGAAGTGCTCACTCATTTATGCAAAGAAATTTCAAAGACAGCTACCTGGTCAACCAACTGGAAGAGATCCATATCTTTACCTATTCCCAAGAAAAGTGATCAAACCAAATGCAGAAATTTCTGAACAGCATCATTAATATCCCACATAAGTAAAATTTTGCTAAATATTATTCAAAAGTGGCTACAGCAGTATATGCATTAGAGAACTGCCAGAAATTCAAGTTGGATTCAGAGGAAGACTTGGAGCTGGGATATCACTGCTGATGTCAGATGGATCCTGGCTGAAAGCAGTGAATACCAGAAAGATGTTTACCTGTGTTTTATTGATTATGCAAAGGTATTCATTCAGCTGTGTGGATCAAAACAAATTGTGGATATCATTGTGGAGAATAGGAGTTTTAGAACATTTAATTGTGCTCATGAGGAATTGGTATGTGGATCAAGAGGCGGTTGTTTGAACAGAACAAGGGGACACTGTGTGGTTTAAAGTCAGGAAAGGTGTGTGTCAGGGTTGTATCATTTCACTATACCTATTCAACTCTGGTGGTGTAGTGGTTAAGTGCTATATCTGCTAAGCAAAATGTCAGTGGTTCAAATCTGCCAGACACTCCTTGGAAATTCTATGGAGCAGTTCTAGTCTGTCTATAGAGATGATGTGAGTCAGAATCTAGTTACAGCTCTGGGCTTAGTATTTTTGTGGTATTCAATATGTATACTCAGGAAATAATCCTAGAAGCTGCCTATAGGACTTCACATCTGGAGGAAGACTCATTAGCAACCTGAATTATGCAGATGATACAACCTTGCTTGCTGAAAGTGACGAGGATTTGCAGTGGTGATGAAGATCAAAGACCGCAGCCATCAGTATGGATTACACCTCAACATCAAGAAAACAAAAATCCTCACAACTGGACCAGTGAGCAATATTATGATCACTAGAAAACAGATTGAGGTGATCAAGGATTTTGTTTTACTTGGATCCACACTCAACAGCAAAAGAAGGAGCAGTCAGGAAAATGACAAGATACACTGCATTAGGAAACTCTGCTGCAGAAGACCTTTAGAAGTATTGAAATGCCAATACGTTACTTTGAATGCTGTGATGCCCCTGACCCAAGCTATGGTATTTTCAGTTGCATCATATGCATGTGAAAGCTGGACAAGGAAGACAGAAGAATTGACTGCTTTGAATTGTAGTGCTGGAGAAGAATATTGAATACGCTATGAACTGCCGAAAGAGTGAACAGATTTGTCTTGGAAGAAGTACAACCAGAGTGCTCTCTGAAAGTAAGGGTGGTGAGATTGCGTCTTACATACTTAGACGTTTTGTCAGGAGGAATCAGTCCCTGGAGGATGTCATGCTGGGTGAAGTAGAGGGTCAGACCTTCAACAAGATTTGACACAGTAGTTGCAACAATGGGCTGAAGTTTAAGTATGATTATGGGCGTGGAGCAGGACCAGGCAGTGTTTCTTTCTGTTGTGCAAAGTATTGCTCTGAGTTGGAACTGACTTGATGGCACCTAATAACCACAGCAGCATATATTTAGATCTGCTTTATAATATTAGGTAGGAGAAACATTCAGTATCTATAGTACATTCATATAACTGCAAAATCCTAAACATATAACCTTTTAAAAACTTTCTGGGTGAGTGTTCTCTATACTTTAACTCTTTGCAATCGTATGCACATGGCTTTAGACTTGTGGCTGGATGGAACCAGTAGACCCTGTCTCCCTGTCAATCATCCTGCTTATCTGGCTTGGATATATGGGATTAAGTATTTAAGGTGGTTGGAAAATGTAGTGCTCGTAAATTAAATATTTGACTTAGATATTCAATTTATCAAAATATAATAGCCAAGCCAAGTGCTGTCGAGTCGGATCCAACTCATGGCAACCCTAGGGGCCAGGGTAGAACTGACCTCCAGAGTATAATGGCCTCTGAATAAAAAATAAAAATAGGTCAAAGCATCTGGACTGCTAGGGAGGTTTTATACTAACATTTCTTAAGGATTTGAAAGGTTATTTGGACATACAGGTAATTACCTTGTGCCTAATTAGGGTTATGCTTGTGGTGGGAGTGTTAGAGCTATACTTTTTCTTTAAATATATGGCTTCTGGGCTTGCTATATGCTTGGCAATCTCGTGGACTTTTATCGTTCTTCACCCTTCTTGCTGTGAAGTGTCATTTCTAACTAGAGATTAGTGTATCTGCTTATAGCAGCCTTTTTTCCTCTAACTATCTAGAAGCCCTAGTGGTATAGTGGTTAAGTGCTTTGTCTGCTAACTGAAAGTCAGCAGTTTGAATCCACCAGGTGCTCCTTGGCAACTCCACGGAGCAGTTCTGCTTCGTCCTATTGGGTCACTGTGAGTTGGAATTGACTTGGTGGCAGTGGGCTTTTTGATTTGGCCTCTAATCTGGAAACCCTGGTGGTGTAGTGGCGCAGTGCTACAGCTGCTCCTCAAAAGCTTAGCAGTTCAAATCTACCAGGTACTCCTTGGAAACTCTATGGGGCGGGTCTACTGTGTCCTACAGGGTCGCCATGAGTCAGAGTCAATTCAGGTGCAGTGGATTCAGTTTTTGGTGTGTCTCTAAACTGAGGTAGGGCTGGCACCCATTTGTTGATTGCATTAGGCTCAAGATTAAATTAAACTAAATGTGTGCTGATCTGTAAGACAAGCCTAAAATTATCCATATAAGAAAAGTATTTGAATGTTAGTAAAAAGGTTTCTGACACTGATTTATTCCTCTAGATGGATTTTTAAACTCTGAATGAAAGCTAGACATGGAGTTTACCAGGGAACTGTATTTCTAGATAAGTGAGAGATTGGTACTTGGCTTTAGAGTGCCATGACTTTGTGTCCAGAGCTGGCTTCCCCTTGAGATTTTCCTTTAGCTGGTACAAAAATTGCTTTTTCTGCTTTAAATTCAAGGTGTCAATTTATTTGAGGATTGGGAGGGACTATGGGTGCAAGGGAAGAGCTGGTTTAATAGTTGATGGGCAAGAAGCAGACAAGATATGACATCATACTAGTGGTGCTGTAGCTGCTAGACCAGTGCAAGTCCCAATTTAATGTAAGCGGATTTGTCCTCTAATAGTATGGTATATCTCATTTAACCAAATACATCCTAAATATTAGTTCAGCATATCATCATTATAAAAAGTTGTTAATGAGGTATTTTAATTGTATTTCACACATTTTTTTAAATCCAATGTATATTTTACACTTATAGCACGTCTCAATTCAGAGACGCTACATTTCAGGCATTCTTTCCCACATGCGACTTTCAAAAACCAAGCCTGTTGCCATGGAGTTGATTCCGACTCAGAGCAATCCATGGTGGACAGTGCAGTGGTAACCTCTGGTTGTGGATGTGATCAGCAATGTTGTCATTATTTACAACGTATACATGCAAACACAAATTACAGTGTAAGTGAGATTGTTGATAGTTTAGAAATGACCTTTATTGTTTTTTAAAAATTTGTTTTGTTGTTTTTGAAACTATACACAGCAAAAGAGAACCCAGTTCCACTGTTTTCACGTGAACATTTTGGTGACATTGATTGTGTTCTTCCAGTTACGCAATCCTTTTCACCGTCCTTTCCTGACTAGTTCCTCTCCCATTAACATAAACTCACTGCCCTCAAAGATTTCTGTCTAATCTTTCAAGTTGTTGTCACTTTGACTCCATGTGAACAGTTCTTGGAAACCCTGATGGTGTAGTAGTTAAGAGCTATGGCTGCTAACTGAAAGGTGGGCAGTTCAAATCTACCACATCCTCCCTGGAAACCCTGCTCTGGCTTGTAGGGCTGCTATGAGTTGGAATGGACTCCACAGCAGTGGGGTTTTTGTTTTTGTTTTTGTTTTTGAGTGGGGGTTTAAATAGTTCTTAAAAAAGCATAATACTCAAGGCAGCTTTTTTTTTCTTTTTTCCTACTAATTGAGCTAAACTGTTGCTTGGTTTTAAGAAGCTGTCAGGGGATGTTTTTTATTTAAATTTTAATGATTATTTGAGCATAATGGTTTCAGGAATTCATTCAAGTTTCCTTTCTCCAGAAAGTCTGGACTTTATGAGAATTTGAAATTCTCTTCTGTATTTTTTCCTTTTTGATTAGGATTTTTTTATATACAATTTTTGATCAAAATGCTCATAAGATAGCCGGCACCATCCAGTTCTTGGTCTCATGGCAAAGGAGGCAGTTGTTCATGGAAGCAGTTAGCTATACGTTTCATATTCTCCTCCCATTCCTGACTTTTCTTCCTGTATTGCCCCAGGTGAATCGAGACCGGTTGATGTGCCTTGGATGGCTGCTTGTAAACTTTTAAGACTAGTGATTTAGACAGCTATAGTGAAATGTATTGTGGAAGTTTTGGTCTTTTGGTTGTTCACAACCATCATTGCTAGTATTCTAGTCTGAGCATACAGACCATTTTGGGTAACTGACAAAGAATGTTCAGGATGTGAAAACCCTCAGGGGTGTACTAGTCAGGTGCTGTGGCTGCAGTTGAAATCGACCAGGCACTGCTTGGAAACTCTATGGAGCAGTTCTACTCTGTCTGTAGGGTTACTATGAATTGAAATCTACTCTATAGCAGTGGGTTTGGGTTTTCTCAGGCTGCAGTGCCTCAAAGTGATACAAATTGTAGGGTAACCTGAAATATAGTTAGTTTTTTCTCAAGAGATTTGTGTTGTATGGTAACACTATAGCTCTTGTTTGCTAATACCTTGCACATAAAATGTGGACGTGGACGTGGTGTAAACATGAATTGTAGCTACGCAGTAGGAAAAGGTGAATTGATTAAGGAAAGCAACGATAATCAAGTAATTTTTTTTTGTACAAGAAAAACTGTATGGATTCAATGTAAAATTCTACAGTACAGGCATAGTCGGCCAGAAGGAAAAAGTGGAAACAGGGACAGCCTTGTGGTTTCTGAAACACAAAAAGGAGGTTTCTGAGTGGACCAAATGAAAGAATTCCTGGGTAGAGCATGAAGTCAGTGTATACAGGAAATTCTAGAAAAAATGGTGCTTGGGGAAAAGAGGATTCTGTATAAACTCTAGAGCAATTATTACAACTGATATTTAGATATTTAACGAGTGCTCTTATGGTATTATAACTTGTTATTTGACACTTAAATAGAATCTTGAACAAACCATCCTGTCTATAGACAATTATAATATCTACGTTCATGATTTCTGATACCTCTCAGGAGAACAGCAGTGTTTGGTGTCAGGAAGATGAAAATATTTCTGCTTAGGTTCTGTCAGCTGAGCTGAGCTAAGGCTCTGGACTTGAGTTGTAGCATCTGGTGTGGCAGGTGTGATGAGATCAATGTGTTAGCACTGTCAAGATCAGGCACTTGAGCTTTCTGTAGCTTTGTGTTTATTGTAAGGTTGGATTTTTACCTAAGAGCCAGATGAGTGCTTTGTATCGAGGGGAATATTAGGAGTAACTGAATTAAGGGCATGTATTACCTAGAACCATGCTCTGTTGATACAGTTATTGTATGATTCTTGTAGTTACATCTTAGAGTCCTTGAAGGAATTCCTTTTTGGGGGATTGATTTTAGTAATTTTTACCTACTACAAAAATAGATTAAGTTATTGACATCATTGGCTTTTGACTTTAGATCTTTTACAGGTTACCGTTTATCCAAATCTCTGATTTAAAGTTGTTATTCTCAGAAAGTGATAGTTAAGATTAGAGCAGAAAATGAATGTGCCTCTTATATTACATAGGGAGAAGGCAGTACAGTTGCGCACACTGTAAGATAAAATGCCCCCTCGCATTGTTCCATGCTGGCTTCCACAGTTAGCTTCAGGTAGGACAGGTTTGGAATTTGTTCTTCTAGTAAGTTGTTTGACCCAGGTGACCAGGTGACTTAGAACATGTGGAGCTTTATTTCAGTGTGGCTGCCTTTTCATATCTTTTCTTTGATTTCTTCTCCTGTCTTCTTATTCCAGCACATGCTCCCTTGCATTGCCAAAGTCTTCTCTTTTCCCATTTTCTTGCATTTTGGCTACTTTCGAGACACTGGTATTTGTTTTATGGTCTTTGAGGACTTGGTGGATAATGCAGGATGTTCTGTATTAACAAGAGTTACTGTTCACAAGTCTCAGAAAATATCCACTGGCCTTCTTTCATATAACTATTTTAACTGGGCAGTTGTGCTCAAGTTCTAAAATTTTTCTGTTTATTCACCCCACTTATGTTATACAGGCTCTTAGGAAACTTGGATGTGTTGCCTATGAGTTAAGTGACGTTGGACAAGTCATTTAACTCCTAAGATCCTTACTTTTCACTTCCATTTTTGTTGTTGGTGGCCGTCAGACCAGTTATGACTCAGGGAGACTGCATGTGCAATGCGATGACATTCTCCCTTGTCCTGCGCAGTCCTTATCTTTGTTGGTTTGTTTTGAGCCCCTTGTTGTGGCCTTTGTGTCAGCACGTCTCACTGAAGGTCTTCCTCTTTTTGTTGACCCTTCATTAACCACAAAGGCCTTTCCTAAGCTGGGTCTTTCCTAATGACAGGTCGAGATTTTGGCCCACTTACTTTGAACAGGTCATCAGGAAAGACCTGTCACTGGAAAGAAAGGAACACATGACTGTTAAAGCAGAAAAGAGCTTTCGTGTTGCCTTTCTGCAAAAGTGTGGTAACACCCCTCTCACAAAGTGGTCACGTGGATTACATAAGCTTTTCACTCCTTGGAAACTCCTTGGGGCAGTTTACTCTGACTTCCAGGGTTTCTATGAGTCAGATCTGAGTCAATGACCATGGGTTTATATAGAGAGAATTGGCATGGGGTAGCCTTAAGAAATGTTAGGATGTAGCCACTAACTAATGTCTCTTGCTGGCAGTTTTACAATAATCTTTTTATTGTATTACAGAGTTTTACAGTTAACTTAGCTTTTAGAAACCCAAAGTCTCACTTAAGTATTAATGAAACTTATTAGGCAGAATGGTATTATCTTTCATCTCTTGTGTGAAGAATCCATATCCCAGAGGTTAAGATTTGAATTGTAGGTAGAATGTTCTGGATTTCAGGAAATTAAGCTCAAATCCTGACATCAGTGGAAAAGGGCAAAATTTCTACTTATTGCTGTTTTGAGAAGTGATTGTTATTGTTGTTAGCTGCTGTTGAGGAGTCTTCAGCTCATGGTGCCTCATGCACAGCTGAACCAAAGACTGCCCAGTCCTATGCCATTGTGTTGACTGGTTGCAAGGTCAGACTGCTGTGATCCAGAGAGTTTCCTTTGGCTGATTTTTGGAAGTAGATCACTAGACTTTTCTTTCTAGTCCGTCCAGTTCTGGTAAAACCTGTTGAGCCTCATAATAACACACAAAACTCCAATGAAAGACCAGGTGGTGGCTGTGCGTGAGGTGCACTGGCTGGGAAATGAACCCGAGTCTCCTGTGTGGTAAGTGAGACTTCTGCCAGTGAACCACTGTGCCCCCTTGAGAAAGGGTAAGATGTGTGAACTGTCTGGTATATATTTAAAAAAACAAACAAACAACACACACACACACACACAACCTCACTGCTGTTAATTCCAACTCATAGCAACCCTACAGGATAGGACAGAACTGCCATAAGGTTTCCAAGGAGTGCCTGGCAGATATGAACTGCCAGTCTTTTGCTTAGCAGCTATAGTACTTAACCACTATGTTACCAGGGTTTCTGATATATGCAAGATCCAACAATCGAATCCGCGAATTGTATTGTTCTAAGTGTTACATACCTCATTGCTGAATATCACTATGGTCACCTTGGAAGTACTCACCTTGGGAAGCTATGCACTGATAAAAGTGCCTAGTCCACCCTTCAGAGCAATTCTGGAGCTCTTTCTGGTATGGCTGTTGTGCACGGTGGCATGGTGCCAACTTTGTAAACGTAATTGTATAGTTGTCTGTGAGGAAGTTTTTAGCCAGTAAAAAATAACTATATTGGAACACCTCCCTTCTCACCTGATCTGGCCCCCAATGACCTTTTTGTTTAACCAAAGGTAAAGGAAATATTGAAAGGAAGACATTTGGATGATGTTCAGGGCATCAAGGGTAATATGACGACAGTTTTGATGGCCATTCCAGAAAAAGAGTTCCCAAATTGCTTTGAAGTGTGGACTAGACACTGCCATTGGTACATAGCTTCCCAAGGGGAATACTTCAAAGGTGACCATAGTGATATTCAGCAATGAGCTATCTAGCACTTTTTCTAGAATGAGTTTGCAAACTTAACTGACAGCCCTCATACCTAGTGAATTCTAAATCTTAGCAACATAACTGTGAGGTTTATTCATGAATCTTGTTAAGATTCATTCGCTGAGTCATTCAGGTATCTGCCATGTACCAGATACGAAAAAGAGAGCAGAGAAGAACTCAGGTCCCTGAGCTTACATTGTAGAGGGGTAATTGAAACACATTTTCCACTGAGTTGAATGACTTACAGTGACCCCATGTGTGTCAGAGTGGAACTGATGTTTTCATGTGTTCCATGATGTTTTCAGTGACTAAGTTTTCAGAAGTAGATCAACAAGGCTTTCTCCCAAGATGCTTCTGGATATACTGAACTGCCAAATTTTTAGCTAGAAGGTGAATACATTACCCATTTGTGCCACAAAGAGACTCCCAGAAGGTCAGACAGATAGATAATATGTGACCAAATTATATTTACAAGAGTTATCACTGCTCTGAAGGAAAGAAAGCGAGGCTAGAGAGACTCCGAAGAAAGAAACTATTTCAGATAGTACGAAGTATAAAGAAGAGCTTTTTGAACATGTGACATTTGAACAGATATCCAAACAATAAGGAACTAGAGATATGAAGTATAGAAAAAGGGAATTCCAGTTAAGGTTAGTCTAAGTTGCAGGATCCAAAAACAAAAAATTAAACACACTGCTGTTGAATAGATTCCAACTCAGAGCAACCTTATAGAGAGTTTCCAAGGAGTGCCTGGTGGATCTGAACTGCCGACCTTCTGGTTAGCTGCAGGTTAGGAAGCAGTATTGCTCTGAGATGGGCATGACCTACATGTGTCTGAGGGTCAGAATGAAAGGCCAGGGTGTCTGGAGCAAATCCTAAGAGTCCACGGTAGGAGCCTGCTTTCTTCTTGAAGAGTGGTGAGATGTTGTCAGACAGTTTTGCAGAAGTGGTTGATATGATTCAGCATTGAAAAAATAAGTCCAGCTCCTGTGTGGAAAATAGAATCTTCAGGAGTAAGAGAAGGAAGAGGATGAGTCAGGAAGTTGCTGCAGTGCCAAGGTGAGCACTTATGTGGTAACCTGAGATAGTAGCAGCAGAGGAGGTGAGTAATGGTCAGATTCAGGATCTAACTGGGAGGGAAACTGGTAACTGACAGTCAATCCTGTCAGTTTGTCTCCCAAGTTTAGGTTATCCCACCATCACTCACAGTGATTCTTTCTGTTCTTCCCACCTTCTGTTGATGCTTCCTGTGTCGTTCAGTATTTTGCCCATAGAATCCTTTACTGTTACCACATGAAGCTTGAATTTTTCTTCAGTTCCTTCAGCTTGAGAAATGCAGAGCCTGTTCTTCCCCTTAGCTTTTTCTGTCTTCAGGTCTTTGCATGTGTTATTATTTTACTTTGTCTCCTTGATCCATCCTTTGACATCTTGTGTTCAGCTCTTTTACTTCATCATTTCTTCTGTTTGTGGTAGCTACTCGATGTTCAAAAGCAAGTTTTGGAGCCTCTTCTGACATTCGCTTTGATTTTTTCTTTCTCTCCTCTCTTTCTAAATGACTTCTTGCTTGCTTCATGTATAATGTTATTCTATAACTCATCTGATTTTTGGTCATTAGTGTTCAAAGCATCAAATCTGTTCTTGAGATGGTCTCTAAATTCAGGTGGGATATATTCAGGGTCATACTTTGTCTTTCATGGACTTGTCCTGATTTACTTTGGTTTCAACTTGAACTTGTACATGAGCAGTGGACAGTTTATTCTGAAGTTGGCCCCTGGCTTTGTTCTGATTGACAAACTTGAGCTCTTCCATCATCTCTTTCCCCAGACACAGTTGATTGGATTCCTGTGTATTGTATCTGGGGATGTCCATGTGTATAGTTGCCATTTATGTTGTTGAAGAAAGCTATTTGCAATGAAATCGTTGTTGATATTGCAGAATTCTGTCATGCAATCTCCAGCATCATTTCTGTCACCAAAGTCATATCTTCCGATTCCTGATCTTTCACTTCCAACTTTCACATTCCAATTGTGAATGCATCTTGATAGCACATCTGATCAGTTTCAGATTGCAGAAGCTGGTAAAATTCATCAGTTTCTTCATCTTTGGCCTTAGTGGTTGGTGATTACATTTGAATAATAGTGGTATTAACTGGTCTTCTTTGTAGACATATGGATATTATCCTATACTTCAGGAGAGATCGCTTTAATTTTTTTCATCAAAATAAGCTTTATTGAAAGTTTCCTTGTTCCTTAAATTTTAGAATTCGTTAAGATTTCTCATCACAGGATCGAAAATTCAAACTCATTGCCATCGAGTTGATTCTGACTCATAGAGACCCTATAGGACAGAGTGGAACTATCTCATAGAGTTTCCAAGGAGCTCCCAGTGGATCTGAACTGCCAGCTCTGTGGTTAGCAATGTTAGCACTTAGCCACTACACAGCCCCCTAAATTAGGTGATTTCTGGTATGTAGTTTTTTTTAATTGAGCTGACCTTAGTTGATTTACTGAAAATAAGAGATTAGGTGTTTGTAAACTTTAAAATATTTTATTGCACAATTAATGCAACGTAACAGAATAGGTCTTGAAATGTTCTTTTTGATGATGAATGCGATGCCATTCCTCTTCAATTTGTTATTCTCAGCATAGTAGACCATATGATTATCTGATTTAAAATGGCCCCCACCAGTTATTTCAGTTCATTAATGCTTAGGATATCAATATGTTTGCTTAGAGTTGTGCCACGTCAGCAAATGAAGGTCACAAAATCCTGCCTCTGTTCACATTATTAAGGTCATCTCTACTTTGAGGAGACAGGCAGCATTTCCCCAGCTGTATTTTGAGTGCCTTCCAACTTGGAGGGGGGCTCATCTTCTGCCACTACATCAGGCAGTGTTCCACTGCTAGTCACACGGTCTTCACTGGTCTGGAAGCTCAGCTGAAACCTGTCTACCATGGGTAACCCTACTGGTATCTGAATATCAGTGACATAGTTTCCAGCATCACAGAAGCCTGTAAGCCCCCACAGTACAACAAACTGACAGACTTCTGGGTGTGTTCAGTTTGAGCATGTGTTAAATGCCAGATAGTCTAGGGAAATGAGATAGTCCCTGACTTTAGGGACTTTATAAGAAGGATATGTTGAAAGAACTTTAGTCAGTGTGTGTAATTAAAAGGGGAGACAGTTATGAACAGAGGGAAATATTTTGGCAGGGGAAAGAGTCTGGAGAGGCTGGAAGAGTATGCAGACCACAGGAAGTGCTGCTGGGTGTTTTGAATTTGTTCTCCTCTTCTTTCTTGAGTGATGAATGAAGATACTTTTTCTTCATCGTTGTCAAAATTGTCACTATTTGAATTGGGCATCTCAAGCTCTGATACCGCGCTAGGCCTGAAACCTGGAGGCCATGCTAGCCCTGTGATGGGTCAGAATGTTCCCTAGGAAGACAAGGTATGGCCTCAACACCAGGCTTTTTGTATATAGATAGTCCCAACTTGTAACAGGGTTCTGTTCCAATGACTCTGTCACAAATCTGTTCTGACATAAGCAGAATATCTTTTACTTTTTTTAAAAAAATTTTCATTATCATTGCCTTTTATTATTACTGTTTTTGTAAATCCAGGTTTTATTTGTCTTTGGAGGTGGGGAACATTACGTATAAGCTTACAGTATTTTAATACATGTATCAATACATACTATTAATAAGATGTACAAACCCCCTTCAAAAAATAAAAACAAAAAACCTGATGTTTGTAAGTGGCAGTCATTGTAATTTGAATATAAGTTGGGAATATCTGTGTATGCTGTGGTTAGGTGAGCCCTGGTGACAAAATCCTTAAGTGGCTGGCTGCTAACTGTTGGCTGTTTGAGCTCACCCAGTGGCTCTGCAGCAGAAAGACCTGACGATCAGCTCCTGTGAAGATTACAGTCCAGGAAATGCTATTGGGTGGTTCTACTCTGTCACATGGGTTGCTTTAAGTTGAAAATTGACTTGATGGCACACAGTGACAACAAATGCTATGGTCAGGATATTCCATGAGGTTTTCAATGGTTCCATTTTTGGAAGTAGATTACTAGGATATTCTTCTTAGGCACCTCTGAGTAGGCTCGAACCTTCAACCTTTCAGTTAGTAGGGAGGTGCATTAACTGCAGCACCCAGGGATTCCAAGCAAAGTCTAGGGAAAACCTTCCAGGTGGAAGAAAAGGCATGTACCAAGTCTTTGGAGATGGAACAAAATTGATGTCTTTGTTGAGGACTGCCTCTGTGGGGCTTCAGAGACAAGGGTCAGGGATTACGTTGATGCTAGACATATGGGCTAGCCCTGCAACCAGATGCCATGAATCCATGTGACTTTGGCAGAAGAATCATGGGGCTTCAAACTGCTCAGGACAGGCAGACCACCACAATTCAGAGACCACCTCCCTCCCCAGATTAAGTGCTAGAAGACTGCTTTCATATGCGTTGAAATAGCAATGGTATTTTAAACTTGGTGTCCCTAACTGGAACCCAGTTTTGCAGTCCTAGCAACAGTGAAGAATACCTTGCCTAGTAACAGAAGGATATGATACAGAAAAGTCATTGAATTTGTTCTTTAAGCCTTAGCCAATCCGGCTGATTTAGAACAATTCTCTGAATTGGATATTGGCAACTAACTTCCTTTTTTTGTTTTTATGTATGATATGTATTTGCTTAAGAGAAAATTTATTTTTTTGTCATTTAATTTGTGTCATCTTTCCTGATACATGTAAGGTGTGAAATGGGTTTGGAGGAACAGAAGCCCAGTTTGTATTGCTGTACTTATTTGAAGTGAGTCTTCAAATTACTGTGGTTCAACTTTCAACCATCATCTAGGAGTCAATGAAGTTGTAGATAAAGTATCACCACTGTGAGCCTCTCCCTCTACTCACAGCTATTATTTCTCTGCTCATTCTCTGCAAAACCAAAATCACTCCTGAAAGTCTAGTTCAAATACTTCTTTAATAAATTTCCCCTGTTTGTTTGTTTGAGCCTGTCGGTGACTGGAAGCCATCTTTGTTCACTGAATTCTAGTATTTTTTACCTCTCTTGAGCACATCATTGTTGCTTCTATTGCCTCTAATGGAATATAAGCTCACATCTTGAACTTCGTACCTCTTTTGTCCCAGTGTTTAAAAAGAAAAGCCTTGTAATAGGAGGTATTTAGTAACTGTTTGAGTGAATTCTGCACCCAACAGTACTTTGTATTTTAAGTAGCCCATGGCCTGTTATGTCCCTTCCCACTGTCTCTTATTGCTGCAAAAAAGAGAAAGCAGTAAGTATTTGCAGGAATCAAAACTCCTGATCTGCTGATGTCACTTGGCCTGTGTTTCTTTCTTTTGAATTCTTTGGTAGAGGTGGATGACAGATGCTATATTTGGAGAGATGTAGTTTGTGCAAAGTGGGCCTTGAGAAGGCTGCTGCAGCGTGTCTGCCAGGACTGAGAGGATCACATTCTGCATTTGCACAGAATTTTCATTGTGTTCCTTGATTAAGAGAAATAAGTAGCTCAAGTGTTTCCCTGTCACTGGTCTGTTTTGCTGTGTCTGTGTTCTGAGGATTGGGAACATCTTTGCAAAAATTGGTAGTGAACTTGAAACTCTTGAGATCGGTTGAATGTGTGTTATTGTTGTTAAAGAGTTCTATGATGACTGAACCCTTTTGTTAGAGGTTAATTGGAAGCAAGGAACAAACTGTCTGTACATGATTTTAAAACACAGAAACTATTATGAAAAAGACAAAACCGCCTTCCTAACAAATTTTGCATAGCTATGTTTACTAGGAATTTTTTGCCAGGTCGTGTTGACATGTTGTTACAAGCTGATGTTGAGTCGGCCCCCAACTTAAAATGAACCCTGTGCAGTGAGATGGGACTGCTGTGATCCATGGGGCCTCCACTGGCTGACTTTTCCAAAGTTGATCACCAAGCCTTTCTTCCTAGTCCATCTTAGCCTGGAAGGTCTGCTGCAATCTGTTCAGTACCATGGCGACACACAAGCTGCCACTGACAGGTGGCAGCTGTGCTTAAGGTGGGTAAAAAAAAAAAAAAAAAAAAAAAAAAATTAAACTCATTAGTTTGTGTCCTTGAGGTGGGAGTTGCTATATAATCAGGTTGTTAATTGCTAAAGAACTTTATATAAAAACCCTAAGCCAAATCTGCTGCTGTCAAGTCAATTCCGACTCATAGCAACCCTACGGGATGGAGTAGAACTGCCCCCCCTAGAGTTTCCAAGGCATACCTGGTGGGGATTTGAACTGCTGACCTTTTGGTTAGAAGCCATAGCACTTAACCACTATGCTGCCAGTGTTTCCAGAACTTTCTGTAAGTGGGTCACCAAATTATGGCCTATGGATCAGATCTGGTTTGTGAGTTAAGAGTGGTTTTTACATTTTAAACAATTTTGTGTGTGTGTGTGTGTGTGTTAAAACAATCAATATATAACAGAAACTCTATGTGGTCCACAAGCCTAAAATGTGTACTATCTGTCCTTTTACCTAAAAAGTTTGCCAGGACCTGGTTTAAATAATCAAGTTCTGTTTCACCGATGGAAAAACTAAGGTAGATTGACTTGCAGCAGAATTGCAAGATTTGGATTCCAGTTTCCCTGTATCTGGATTCTAATCCTATCTTTCATCGGAGCTGGTATGGTTTTGTGATTATCTGTAGGTTTCCCTTTTGGTTCTGACATTCCAGGGGTCTCATCATAATGTTGAAACCGGTCTGACTCCACCTCCTCTTCTCTTTCTTCCATATAACTGAGGCCAACAGAGGCTCAGCAATCTTACTGGGTGTTTCTTTCCCAAGAACTTATACTCAACGAGAGTTAAACTTCTTTGTGAGAGAAATTGACTAGATGGGTCATGAGTATTTTCAGGAGTTTTGAACATCTGATTTGACTTAGGGGCAAAAGTACTGCTTTTGAAAGTACAAAGACTTTGTTTCTGTGTTAAGACAGTAAAATATGTGGTGATACTATGTTTGTAGTGTGTGTTGGGGGGCCAATGGTTAATGTGCTTGGCTGCTAACTGAAAGGTTGGAAGTTCAAGTCTTCCCAAAAACACCTCAGAAGAAAGGCCTGGCTATCTCTTCTGAAAAATCAGCCACTGAATACTCTATGGAGCACAGTTCTCCTCTGACACATCTGCGGTCACCATGAGTTGGAGTTGAGTTGAATGGCAACTGGTTTAATAATATCCGTTACATTAAGTCTCCTTTTATGTTTAATTTCTTACTTGAAGTTTTTAACTTCCTGGACCTCTTTAGTGTATGCTTAACTAAAATAATATTTATTATAAAGAAATCATTTGGGCTTTTCATTTTCTTTCTAGAAATGAGCTCTATGGAATTATTGAACAGAAGGAATAGAAAGGAAGTGTTGTCCTTGTTGCTGTCAGTGTCTCCTTCTGGAGGTTGCTGTTCAGTGTCCGCCTGTCATCGTCCCTGCTTCTTAAGCTGTGACTGCTGCATTCTTGTCACCACAGACAGTGTATGTGAGGGAAATGACAGGAGTGAGGGTTGCTCAATAAAATGAATGTACTACTGCTGTGACTTGAATGAAGTGGAAGCAGGTAAGATTAGCAGAGGAGCTGCGGCCACGCGGAGGCCCAGGGCAGTGGTGGGAGCAGCTGACGGTGCAGTGACAGCGTGGGTGTGGAGTCCTCTACTGCAAACACCGTGTCGTCCTTGTAGGGGCACCAGCGTAGATACGGTAATTGGTGTGCTCTTCCTCTGCCCGCTGCCCTCCTCCTCACCTCTCCTCTGCTCACAGGTCCCCGTTGGGCGTGTCAGCCATCTCTCTGTTTCTTAATCCTGGGCAGACACTCTAGAGGAGGAAGGGGACAGGGCTACTTATTTCTTTGACCAACTACCTTCTATTTGCTGTACTTCTTCTCTACCAGAGGCCTAGATGCTGCCATGTGGATCTTCCCTGGGCCTGCATGGCCTGCCTGTGTCTAGCTGTGCCAGCACCTGGGCTTCTCAGGCTGGTCTGTAAGTGGCTAGGTCCCTGCCCTCCTCTCTAACCTGACCTACTTATCTGTTTTAGGGGGTAAAATAGATCTTCTGTGTCATCTCATCTGTACTGGTTAAGACTCTTGGCCATGGAACCCAAAGGGCTCAAAATGGCTGGGATGTAGGAGAGGTGAGATCCAGAATGAAATATCTTCCAGGTCAGTTCCTGTTGTGCTCCATGCACCTGCTTCATCTTGATCTCCTAAGACTTCTTCATCAGCTCCCCAGTCCACCCAGTGGGTGGAAGATGGCCATCTCATAGACCTGGGCGTGTCTGTTAGCAGTCTAGTCAAATGTGGAGACCGTCCTCTCTCGGTCCTGTGTCAGAACCTCCAGAAGAGAGATCCCAAGTGGCCCAACATGGATCAAGTAATCATCTTGGGTCCAGAGAACTGTGACCAGTGTTAGGATCACACAGCACAGACCTGGATGCTAGACCCTGCCCTCCTGTGCGAGGGGAAGAAGTCCATTTCCAGAGACAGGTGAAGTCTTGATTCCTTGGCTAGATGGGCACCTTCAAAAGATGCCCAATACATTGCTGTCATGTGCCAGTGAGTTGATTCTGACTCATAGCAATCCTATAGAGCAGAGTAGAATTAACCTAAAGAGTTTTCTAGACTGCTCTCTTTGTGGAAGCACACCACCAGGTCCTTCTCCCCTAGAGAAGCTGGTTGCTTCAAACTACTGACCTTTCACTTAGCAGCTGAACACTTAAGCATTGCAACGCCACACACTTCTGGACTACCCACTGTGTGCCAGGCTCTACTCACTGAGCAGTGACTAAGCCCCTGCCCTAATGGCCTCGTCTGTGTTTTCACATAGAGTAGGGAGAGCCAGTGCCTGTCACTCTGCCTGGTCTTGCTTCTCTCTCTTCTCTCCTTTCACTTGGGTTTCTTTCTCATCTAATAGAAGTTTATTGAACTCCCGCTGTCTGCTGACACTGTGCTGCGTTTCATGGGGAGCTGTAAGCCTACACTCTCATTTTGTGCAGTGGCATTTGCAAAATGCATTAACTCGGGATTTGTCTCATGAGTCTGCAATCGAAGCCTTAGTCATAAGGCACTATACTATATATGGTAGAGTGATTTCCTTGGGCATTCCATTTTCAACAAATGTTTGTTAGTTAGAAAATACTGTATATATTTTTTCTTGTAAGCAGTATGAGGTTAAGATTAGGTCCTTGAGGTAGGAGGATGTCATCTGAATCTTGAGGGGCAACTGGGGCTATTTTCACCTAGAAGCAAGTTTTCAGGTTTGGTCTGGTACAGAAAGGTGAGCTCATCTGATGACGCGTGGCTGTGTGACTTAATTCAGTGCAATGGCATCTGTCATCACCATTGGCTGGTGTCACTTATTGCCTAGTATTTGTTATCTAACATTTCAATTCTTGTTTGGAAAAACTGTTGTTTTTCCCAACTTCTACCAGTAATGCTGTCTTTTTGTGTCTTTTTGGTCTCAGTCTCTTTGTCTTCCCACTCCAGTTACCGTGCCTTTGCTGGCCTGTTCATTCAGTCTGGAAGCAGTCTTGCAGAGTTTTGTTTGTGGATGTTTCTTATATTTGGGCTTTTCTTCATTCTCAGCTGAATTCATGCTTTGCTACCCCACGTCTGGGCTGCAGAATTAATGTCCTCCTTAGTCTGCTTGTCTCCGTGCCCTTCCCTCCTTAGCTTCCTGCACATCATTGGCTCCTGCCTGGACACTTTCTGTGGTTCCTGCGACCTTCAGGATGAAGGGGAAGCATCTCTGTCTGTCTGGCTTTGAAATTATCCACAGTCTGGCCATGGGCCACTTTTTCTGAGCTCTTTTCTATGCTTTCCCAATCTAGATCCTCGTTGACATTTTTTTTTTCTTGCATTTTTAAAATTTGGCCCCTGATACAATTTTTTCTACTTAGAACTTTACTTAAGTTGATGCCCTTGCCTGGAATGTACTTCCTTTCTTAAACCTTAGCCATGCTTTAACAATCTTATGCCTGTTCTCTGAATCTGTTCTGATCATGCCCCATGCCTCTGACCTTCCTTGGCATCTTCAAGCCTCTCTTTATCACTTAATCACAACTGTCACTCACTGGTATGGAACTGTGATTGTACCCTCAGTTCCTTAAATGAGTTAACATTTTTGAAGGCACTAAGCCATATCTTTTATTTTTGTCTTCCTAGTAGCATCGAAAGTTTTTCAACATGGGCTGTCTGTTGGTATCATTTCTTGTTGCTGTTAGCTGTCATTGAGTCTACCCCAACTGAAGGCCACCCCACACACAATGGAATGAAATACTGCCTGGTCCTAAGCCATTTTCCTGACTGGTTACATATGAGACCACTGTGTCCACAGCATTTGTGTTGACTGAATGTTGGATGGAAACCACCAGGTCTTTCTTTCTAGTCTTAGTCTGGAAGCTCTGCTGAAACCTGAGCAACATAGCAACATGCAAACCTCCAGTGAGAGATGAGTGTTGGCAGTGCATGTGGTGTGTTGGCTAGAAATTGAACTTGGGTCCCTCATATGGATGGTGAGAACTCCACCGGTGAACCAAACCAAACCCAGTGCTGTTGAGTTGATTCCAACTCACAGTGACCCTATAGGGCAGAGTGGAACTGCTCCATAGAGTTTCTAATGAGCACCTGGTGGATTCAAACTGCCAACCTTTTGGTCAGCAGATGTACTACTTAACTACAACACCACCAGGGTTTCCTCTGCTCCCTTAAGGAGCTTAAAAAAAAGGAAAAGAAGTGAGAATCTGTGAGGATGGGGTTGAGGGTGAAGGCTCCCTTGGTGATGATAGTACTCGGCCAGAGTTGAGAAGTCCTAATTGAATATGACAGAGGCAGAGAAATAGTTTTACCTGTGCTAGTGTGTGTAGGTGGAGACCTATGTGCGTATCATTGCCTTTCTGCAGAGAGAATTTGAAGGGACCTTTTATAAGACTTGAGTAAAAGTAATCTGTTCAGCCAGCGAATATGAGCGCCAGTGATATGCTATGCACTAGTGCAGGAGTTGAGGTCACTACATGGAGCAGGGAGACCTGCTGCCCCAGAGCTTGGCTGCAGCAAGACAGAAAATCAGCAAATACTGCCAAGTGTGCTGTAGAGAAAGGAAAATCCAGTTAAGTGGGAAGAGAAGAAAGCAGTGCTTTTATCTGTGTACTTTGAAGACATATTTTTCTCTGCCTTAAATCAGCACATTCTTTTTAAATTGAGACCTTTCTGATAGATTTCAGGGTGTGTGAACTTGCTGGCTAGCAAGGCTTGTGTTGAATCTCCTTTTCTGTATTGTCTCTTGTTGATAAAAAGAAGACAGAGCTTAATTGACCTAATACCATGTTTAATTCTTCTGGTCTACCTTCTAGTCTATTGCATAGTGCCTGCAGTATTAAAAACTTGAGAGCAGCCACCCAAGGCAGAACAACTGGTCTTTATGCACCTGGAACAACAAAAGAGGAGAGTCAGGATTAGGAAGAAGAGGACATTGAATGTGTACTGATTGCCTCCATGAACAACTGTCTCTTTTGCCCCAAGACCAGGACTGAATGGTACCTAGCTTCCATCACGAAACATTTTGATCAGATATTTCATAAAAGAATCCTGATGGGTACTGGTCAAAAGGGGACTATGCTCAGCAGAATTTCAGATTCTCATAGATTCTAGACTTTCTGGAACCATGAATGGTAGATGACCCCTGAAATTGTTGCCCTGAGATAATCTTTAAACCTTAAACCAAAAATAATCCCTGAAGTCTTCTTAAAATCAAGCAATAGTTTAGCTGAATTAATTAAAAAAAAAGGTCTGCCTTGAGTATTATGTTGTTTTGAGAACTATCTACATGGAATCACATTGACAAGAGCAACTCGAAAGATTAGATAGGAACCTGGGAAAACAGTGAGTTTATGTTCATGAGGGAGGAACAGTTCAGAAAAGGAGGGGGACAATGGCTACACAACTTGAAGAATGTAATCAGTATCACTAAATTGCACATACATAAACTGTTGAATGGGTGTATGTTTTCCTAGGCATATTTTCAACAAGGAAACCTTGGTGGTGTAGTGGTTAAATACTATGTTTGCTAACCAAAAGGTCAGCATTTCAAATGTACCAGACACTCCTTGGAAACTCGGTACGGCAGCTCAACTCTATCCTGTAGGGTCACTATGAGTTGGAATCCACTTGACGTCAGTGGTTTGGTTTGGTTTTGATTTGTTGTCAACAGTGGTAAAGTAGAGGGTCAGCTAAAAGGAGGAAGACTTGCAACAGGATGGCTCAACACAGTAAGTGTAAAAACAATTGGGGGCACAGTGCAGGACTCGGCAGTGTTTCGTTCTGTTGTGCTTAGGTAGCATCACTGTAAGTTGGAACTGACTTGATGACACTTAACAACAATAATAACATTCTCAACAACAAGGAAATAAAATTAAAAAAGAGAAAAAGATAGAGCATTGTCTTGTGGAACAGGAGGGACCCCAGAGAGTATGAGGCTGGAGGGTAGGAGGAGAGGACAGGGACCTGGCCATGGGCCCTTTGCATATACCGTCTGAGTGAGGAGATAAGGTCTTAGCCTGTGGAGACTTCATCCTTACTAGGTGTTCAGAGTGGCTTGTTGGCTCCATACGCTACTTTCAGTTTTTGTTGTCTGCTGCTTAGGATAAAGATTGCCTTGCCATCACTTTAAAAAGACGGCATGCCTACACAGCCGGAGTGTCCTCCTTCGGCATGTTTCTCTGTGTGAGCAAGCAGTGTTCTTTGCAGCTGGAAGGTGCAGCCTGCTTAGGAGAGAATCCGTTTCTTAGATGTTATGCCACAGGGCTTGCATTTCTTGGAGGGGTGGCAAAATGCATCATCTGTATTGGAGCAAGTGTATGTGTAAGGAAAAAGGTGAGTTTCATTTGTAGGTCATTAAATTTTCTGTGATCCCTTACCTCAGAAGCCCCTCTGCAAGGTCGATTCTCAAGGTGGGTGTCCCCTATACAGTGAGGAATGCTGCCTTTAGTTGGTGACGTGGTTCTCATGCAGGCCTCTCTCTCTCTGTGTCACTCACTCCCTCTCTTCCTCTCTCTGTCTGTGTGTGCCTGCGTGTCTAACAGTCTTCGTGTTGGGCATGTCATTCTCCATGATGACAGCACCATAAGCAAAGGTTATGGGGACGGTTAGCTCACCTAGAGAGATTTGTGTGGTAACCAGAGTAACTTCAGCAGGGACACCAAACAGCATGCGTTGGCCACAAACTGGGATTGCACTTCAGGTTGCCAGGCACATCTAGGGAAGAAAAACAGCCAGTCACTTCAAGCTTTGGGCCTTGTCATCTTATTCCTGAAGCTGGGCACCAGATGCGCGCCCAGCATCGCTTTCCACGGTGCGTGAACTGTTGTCCGCCACTGTTGTCGCTCTGCTCCTGAACAGCAGTGAGGAGCCCAGCGGACCTGCCTCCCCAGTGCGGCCCCGCTGCTCCTCCTCCCTGCGCGAGTGGCTCTTCTGCACCCCGCCCGCCCGCCTGCGTGTGCGCACAGCCTCCCAGGTGGGGAGAGGCGGCACGCTTGCGAGCCGCTGGGAGGTGCCCCGGGGTGGGGCAGGGAGGGCCAGGGCGGGGCCGGGGGCTGCTACAGTCTCCTGGGAGCAAAGGTACAAAGGCGGACAGTGCCGGCCCACGAGCATCCTCGCCAGCGGGCCTCCGCCCGCAGATGCGCGCGCGTGCTGCCTCTAGCCTGAAGGCTGACTTCTTTTGTGTGTTGTTTTCTGCTCGGCGCCTGGTCTCTGCAGGACCTGTCTGTTCTTCTTCGGGCTACAAGAAGGCAGATGATGAGATGTCCCGGGCCACGTCAGCTGCAGACCAGCTGGACGCACCAACCCGCACCATTTACCTCAACCAAGCGCATCTCAACAAATTCCGTGACAACCGGATCAGGTAGGGGAAGGCGGTGGGGAGAGGGCAGAAAGGGATGGTGTGGTGTTCCCAGTTGTCATCTTCCTACATATCAATCCCCTGTCGCCTTCTTCTCTGTCCCCTCCCCCTCCTTTTAGACCCTTCCAGTTTCTCCCCAGGCTTGGCTTTGAATGGCATCAAGTAGACACAGCCTGTTATCTTTCTTTCCCTTTTACCTGGTCAGTGTCCCAGCTTGTCCTCTAGCTGTGTGCACACTGACAAAAGTCAGGTCTGTTATCTCTTCATCCCTTGACTCATTGCCAGGAATTTCCTTTAATCTGTTTTAAACTCATATTGATAGCACTCCTTAGCAATTTGTCAGAGCAATGTAGGGGGAAGTGCTTTATACAGAATTCTACAAATCACAAGAACTCCTCATTCAGTCCTGAAGGGCCCATGACATTTGTTAGGAGGTTTTTATTTGCTGGGAAACTTTGCCTGTGTAGAAGGAGTTAGGAGAAAGATGGACTAGCGTGGACGTGTAAGTGTCTCTACTTTTTGCTGGCCGCTGCCAGATGCTTCAGTTCTACTAGCTTAATGAGTTCTCATAAGCCCTTGGAGACAGCGTTATTGCCTCCAAGTCAGGAAAAGGAGAGACAAAGATGTTGAAGAATGTACCTATTAACTGTAAATGGCTGAGCCAGAAGCCTAACCCAGCTCAGTCCGATGATTGGACTAAGCCTAGATTCTCTACTGTGTGACATTAGGTCCTTATGTGTTGGTATTAGTATGTTTTCAAATTTCATTAAACTTTCAGACTTGGACCACTTTCCATCTGGGAGCATCTCTAGATGATGTAGTGCTGGGAGCGGCACAGAATGCTGCTGAGGTGCACAGTGGTTAAGTAGTTGATTAGGTCATGTGCTGGTTGTTGGTATTGGCACACCTAGATTTCAATGCAGGGCTCTAACTTGGAAGTTCTGGCTAAAACTTTGTAGTTGTTGTGTATTTCAGTATTCTACAACAGTTTTAGCCTTTGCGCAGGCTGCTGAGCCTGGCATCTTTATTCAGAAAGGACTGTGACTGTTGTATTGCAGTGTGCTAGCATTTAGACTAGAACAGTAGTGTGTATTGTGTGGCGGCGATACCTTCATTCATTTAGGGGGTGTTAGGTTACCCTTGCTTTGTAAGACTGACCATCTGATCATATATATTTTTTTAAATTTAAAACTGTATCTTATAAAGATAGCTGGGTCCATCCTAGAGGGAGTGACCTTGTTTTAAGATATCCATCACCACTTCACACTGACGGTCATGGCTGTGATCAGAAGACAAGTGGCAGTGAGGGTGTGGAGAAATCGGAAACCACACACGCTGTTGGTGGAATGTAAAACGGCCCAGGTGCTGTGCAAACAGCCTGGCTCGACTTCCGAAGGTTAAACACAGACTTGCCATGTGACCTAGCAACTCCACTCCTAGGGATGTCCCCAGGAGAAATGGAAAGAGGTGTCCACACCAAAGCAAATGTTCGTGCCAGCATTATTCTTAATAGTAAAAACAAAACAAAACAAACAAACAAACAACTCGAATGCTCACCAGGTGAATGGATAAATAAAATGTGATAAAGTGATGCAAGGGAATATTGTTTGCCCATTAAAAGTAATAAAGGCCTGGCATGTGGTACAACATGGATGTTCCTTAAACATATCGTAAATAGAGAACATCACTAAAGATCATGTATATTAGGATTCCATTTATATGAAATGTCTGGAAGAAGTAAATCTATTGAGACAAAGTAGATTAATGATTGTGGAGGGGTAAGGATGGGGAAAATGGAGAGTGACTATTAACATATGTGAGGTGTCTTTTGGGAGTGATGAAAAATGTTCTAAAATTGATTGTGGTAGTAGTTGTGAATATACTAAAAACTGCTGAACTGCACACTTTAACTGGGTGAATTGTATGATATGTGAATTCTATGTGGATCAAATTGTTATTAAAAAACAAAAAGCAAAAACCAGAGCATCTCTGGAGTCCTGCATTGTTCTATTATCCATACCTGCTGATACGTGTTTCTGTTGAATTACTTTAAAAAAGGTAAAAGCTCTTTGTAGAAAGAGAATGCTGTGTAAGGTAGCTAGAATTGAAGAGCACTTTTCTTTCTAAACTCTACTGTGTTTTGAAGTAGTATTTTTTCTTAATTCCTGTTAGTTTCTTTCATGTTGGTACCATTTAGACATGCTTAAAGCCTGAAGAATGAAATAGGGGTCTTTTGTTTCTAACTTCTTTATTTTCTGTGGAAGGTAGGTTTTTAAGAACCCTGGTAATGGGGCCTCACTGCCTATTCTGTACTGTCACTCAGAGCTGACTTTGGAGGTTGATTTTACTATCTGTGAGACAGATTTCTGGTGGCTCCCTGTTGTAGACTTTCATTTGTATTTTGGGGGGATTATGGATGCACAGTGGGTTGGCCAGGAATGAAGCAGCAGATACCACCTATGCCCTCTATTTAAAGCTTTGTGACAGTGCATTGGAGCCCTGGTGGCACAGTGATTAAGTGCTCGGCTGCTGAACAGAAGGTCAGCTGTACAAATCGACTGCAGGACACAGATGTGGCAGTTGGCAGTCTGCTTCTGTAAAGATGATAGACTCAGAAACCCTGTGGGGCAGTTCTGCTGTGTCCTATAAAGGTCACTGTGAGTAGGAGTTGATGCCATGCAATCAGTGTTTTCTTTAAAAGTAAGTGTATTATCAATGATCATGAAGATGGCTCAGGACCAGATGACTGTTATATGTACAGGTAACAATTTTATCACTCATAGCATCACCATGAGTCACACCCAGCTTGACCACAACTGGCAGTAAAGTTTCTGAGTTCACAGCATGTACAGTAAACCTAAATTTTGGAATATGGTGGATAGGATCTTTGAAATTAAAACGTAACCCTTGATGTCCTATACATTGGCCTTGTGCATGGTTGGTTTGCCTTGACTGTGCTTTTTAATAGGAATTACTAATGGTTTTCAGTGACTTGCAGTTCATTAAATAACTTATTATAAAACTTATTAGGATTATAATTCAAAGCTTTTACAAAACATTGAGCATATTATTTTAGTAATTTACTGTTGCTGAAATCAAGTTTTGGAAAAGAGATATTTTACAAGGCTTTTTATCTTGGCTGTGAATGTTTGCTAAATGTCAGTAAGGATAGTCAAAGGAATATGTTTTAAAAAGAAAGTTGATAGCAGATTTGTTGCTTTATTGTAATTTTTCTTGAGAAAAGGTTATTTTGGAGGCAGTGGTGTGGGGTATCTATCCCAGATTGTTTTCTTCTAAATGAAGGTTTCTGGAAAGAAAGGACCACATGGGGCAGTGAGGCTCAGGCTACGTTGTAGAATTTGTGAAATCTGCCTTTGTTGCACGAGTTGGATTCGACTTGATGGCACTTGGCTGGCTGGCCTTTGTTGAAGGCTTCATACCTCAGGAGGATGGGTATCTGTAGAAGAGCAATCGCTGGCTTAGGTTTCCCCATCCCAGCCCTGGCTTGGAACTTTGTGGGTAGCGGAGTTGTGACAGGCTTTTGTAGATAACTGGCTTTTTAACTTCAGGGCTCTGAGTTTGATGCTGACGGAACGAGGTCATTGTTTGGATGGTGGGAAGTCAGTGACAGGGACATGCTTACATTTGGGACAGGAATTGACTGGAAACCCTGGAGGCATAGTCGTTAAGGGCTAAGCTGCTCACCAAAAGGTTGGCAGTTCAAGTGCACCAGGTGCTCCCTGGAAACTGTGTGGAGGAGTTCTGCTCTGTCCTATAGGGTCATTAAACTGTCCCAGGCAGTCCTCAGTCCTTGGAGACCACAGAGGGAAATTCTACTCTGTCCTATAGGGTCATTAAAGTGTACCAAGTGGTTCTTAGAAACCATATAGGGCAGTTCTACTCTGTCCTGTAGAGTTGTTATAGTTAGAATTGACTCAGCAGCAGTGGACTTGCTTTTTTTGTTGTTTTGTTTTTCTTAGGACCACTGGTGGTATGGTGGTTAAGAGCTTGCCAGCTAATCAACAGGTCAGCGGTTCTAATTTACCAGCCTCTCTTTGGAAACCCTAGGGGGAGTTCTGCTGTGTCTGATACGGTCACTACGCATCAGAATTAACTTAGCAGCAGTGGGTTTTAGTTTGGCCCAAGAAAGAGGCTGGGTCTGGGTGAAGGCTGGGAGTAGCAGTGAGGTGGACCTCTGAGTGGATGTGGCCTTGGCACTCTTGGGAAATGTGCTGCAAGGTGATTGCAAATTCAGAGCAATTACTGGTCATATCTGGTTGCTTCTGTGCCGTTCAAATGGATGTATCTCCAGACCTGGTTCTTGTTCTTTACACTTAAGATAATACCAGTGTTTGATCTGAAGCCTGTGGTAGATTTACTAAAGTTTTCAATTACTGAAGCAAATGAATTTAGATTATTGTAACTGGGGAGAATTGCAAAGTAATCTTTCTTTCTCATGGGCACTGATTTCACTGTGAAGACAATTAGCTTCAGCATCCTCTAGAAATAAGTGATAGTTAATGGAATATTGCGAGAGACATGTAGCTACATAGCTTTGTGTACATCCACCTAACATATGTGTTTTTTCCAGAAGTATATAGTCATATCTCATTTTGCTTATTTTCAGTGAAATGTGAAATACAAAGAGCTTGTTATTTTGAAGAATCTGATGGTGGATTTAAAATTTTGTTTGCGTCTAAAACAAACTTTTAAGTTAAAAAATTTTTCCCCCATAAAATATCTTGAAATAATTTAGTGATCAAAGGAATGGACAGTATCTATGCAGTCAACATCAGGTACATGCCATCTTCCCCTGTGTGATTATCATCAGCATGCTGCATGATAGAGTGAGTTTCAGAGCTAACTGTAAGGCAGTTCTCATCAGTGTTTGAGATGACATCATCAGAGCAAGTTAGGGATGTTTTCAGAAACTCAGTTTTGAATGACTCATTCATTTCAGGTGGCTGTTTGAACTAACAACAAGTCCCATTAAAGCAGTAGTCGAGCATTGCCAAGTAACTGCATTTCTTCAGATTGGTTTTTCATAAAAGAAGATTGTTTTATATAAATATTTTGTTGGCTTTGCCAAGATAAATTTAAAGGTACAGTATTGCCTTTATAAAAAGGGGAATCAGACACTGTATGCTAAGTTTTTTTACAGGATCATAGTTTTATAATCTCATGCTGGGCTCCTAATTTATAAGAAGGGTACATGGTTGTAGGGAGTGAAGAGAACCAAACCATCTTCTGTCACTAGTTTGGATGTGGACAGTAGTGATAAATGACACATGTGTCATTAGACTGAACATTTAAAAAGGCAGTGGTGGCTCAGCTGTAGAATCTTTGCCTTCCACACGGGAGACGACTGGTCAGTGCACCACACGTGCAGTTACCACTCGTCTGTCATTGGAGGCTCCTATTTTGCTATGATACTGAATAGGTTTCGGCAGCTGAAGAGCAAGGACCAAAAGATGGAAAGGGTATAGGAAAGCTGGTAACAGGGAACGTGAGCTCAGGAAGGGAGACTCTAGGTCTAGGCATGTCATGGGACTGGCAACCAATGTCACAAGACCGTATGTGTACTGATTATTTAATGACAAGCTGGTTGGTTTTGTAAACCCTCATCTAAAGTTTGTTAAAAAAAAAGAACCCTTAAGATGTGCTTCTGTGTGTGCTGTCTGTATGTTACAAAGTCAGATTTTCTTGGCTTAGGACTCTTGGTGACACAGTGGTTAAGTGCTTGGCTTCTAAGCATGGGGTCATCAGTTCACACTCACAAGCTGCTCTGCAGAGAAAGATGTGGCAGTCTGTTTCCATAAGGATTACAACTTAGAAAACCCTATTGGACAGCTCTGCTCTGTTCTGTAGAAAAACCAACTGAATCAACTGCCATCAAGTCAGTTTCAACTCATGGTGACCCTATAGGTCAGAGGACAGCTGCCCCGTAGAGTTTCCAAGGAGCACCTTTCAGATTCAGACTGCCAACCTTTTAGTTAGCAGACATAGCACTTACTGACTATGCCGCCGGGGTTTCCTATAGGGTCGTTATAAACTGGAATTGACTTGATGGCGATGAGTTGGGTTTGGTTATAGTTGAGTAATCTGCAAACCAGGCACTGCATGAGTGTTTAACTGTCTATACTAGCAACAATTAATGCCATTAAAGAATCTTGTAGTTAGAACTTTTATTGGGTTTATTCGACGAGCATATTGAGGTATCCTGCAGATGAAAGCATTCAAACTGGAGGACCTTTGGTTTTATATATGCTAGTTTGACTGCATGAGCTTTCTTCAATCAATTGTATTTTTAGAAACAGCAAAGCATGGGGCCAGTTTTGAATTTGATGTTTCTAAGGAAACAGCAGATGTCTAGGAGAACAGACTTACATGGCGATTTCTTTTTCAGGCTGATCCTATGAGGGTGATACAGAAGCCTAGGTTGAATTTGATCAAAGAAACATCTCTGCCATTCCCATTTGTAGAGACAGATCAAGGCATTTGGTCTGGGCCTTTGGGTCAGTGCCTGCTTTCTCTTTCTCCCATTCTGTAATTCTGTTAACTCTTTATTGTCCCTTGAGAACTTGGAAACATTTCTGATTCTTAGCAATAAAAACAATCAAGCATCAGGATTTGGGAAAAATGAGTTCATGTTGAATCTGCACTGGAAGATACTAAGGCGTTTCTGGGTTAAGTGCTCAGCTGCCAAATGAAAGGTCAGTGGTTCAAATCCACCTGGTGTCACCTTAGAAGAAAGGCCTGGCAACCTACAAACAGGATGTCACAGCCACTGAGAACCCTGTGGAGCACAGTTTACTGGAATATGTGGGTTGTCATGAGTTTGAATGGACTCGAGGCAACTGAGTGGATTTTTTTTTTTATTTTAATTTTTTTTATCTTAAGGAGACATTACAGGTAGTTACCACGTGGATTCCTAAATTGGACCATGGAACAGAAAAACAGACATTGGTAGAAAAATGGTGAAAATACAATAAAGCCTGTAGTTCGGTTAGCCAGAGTTAGTTTCTGTAATTGCACTGTGGTAACAGAAAATGGTAACAGCGTGCGGGGAGCCGGTGAAGGGTATACAGGAGGGATTCTGCACTAGTTTTGCAACTCTTCAGTAAACATAAAATCATCTCAAAATCAAAAGATGAAAGAGTTTACCAGAAGTAAGGCGGTGGGGGATGGGCACTAAATGCTAGATTCTTGCCTGTGTGTCAGAGAGGTGGAAAAAGTTTGTCACCTTTATTGGTAACGGATGTGATTTTGAGTAGGAGATGGTCTAGAAGGGACCAGGCAAGATCTTTAAATCTCTGTTGTGCTGGCTAGATGAGAAGATGTGCACTTCCTGGGTGTTACACAGCATTCCCCTGGATGATGACACTGAGAGCCTGTGTGACATCCAGTCTAGTTGCATGATGTTTTGCTAGATGTCATGGACTGATTTCTACTCATAGTGACCTCATGGGAACTGCTCCATAGAGTTTTCTAGGCTGCAGTCTTTCTTTACAGGATCAGATCGCCAGGTGTTTCTCCCATAGAGTCACTGGGTAGATATCAACTACCAAACTTGTGGTCACCAGCTTAAGTGTAGAACCACGAGAGCTCCTTAACGTTGTTGCATGGAGGTTAGAGAAGTGGGTAGCACAGAATAAACAGCACCTTGGGGGAAAGTGTTCCTTAGAGTAAGCAATTATAGGAGATCAAGAGGATGACATTTGCCCAAAAGCAAAAATGAGAAGGCAGGAAGCAGTGGAAAATCAGGGCAAAAGGAAATAGGGAACCCAGTGTGGAAACGGGGACAGTGCTGACACACTGTGGGGAATGCAGCCAAGGTCATGGGGTACTTTATGTACAAACTATATAATGGGACACTAATATGCTCTGTAAACTTCCACCTAAGGCACAGAACAATTTTTTTTTTTTTTTTTTTTTAAAGAAGAGTAAGCAGCAAAATGGACTGCAGAGATTTCTGTGCTCGCTGTTTGGTCATATGGGTCTCATGCCGTTATCTAGAAAGCCGCTTCTGAGTGTTTATTCTGCTAATTATGGCTGAGTCACTAAACAGACAGTAACAGCCTTCTGTAAGAAATGCTCATCAGCAACCCTTTTAAGGGGGACAATGGTTAGAGAGAACAAAAGGAGAGGCCTGACCTTTGTTGGGATGCAGAAGTGCTTTACAGAGAAATTTCCAGAACTCTGAAATTTGTGCAGTTGGTTTTGATCATTTAAACACTGATTGACCCTTTAATGAAAGCAGCTCTTCAAAATGGAAATAGCTGATTTTCATTTATTATCATTACTTTATAGTAAACCCATTGCTGTTGAGTTCATTTCAACTCATAGCTACCCTATAACCTGCTGCCATCGAGGTGATTCTGACTCTCGGTGACCCTATGGGACAGAGGAGAACTGCCCCGTAGAGTTTCTCAGGAGCGCCTGGCCGATCTGAACTGCCAATCTTTTGCTTATTGTAGCCGTAGCACTTAACTGCTGTGCCAGCCGGGTTTCCCCTAGCTACCGCATGGGACAGAGCAAAGCTGCCGCGGAGGATTTCCAAGGCTGTGATCCCTGCAGAAGCTGATGACTGTCACATCTTTTTCCAGTGGAGGACTGAGTGAGTTCAAACCTCTGGCCTCTTGGGTAGAAGCCCAGCTGTTACCACTGCACTCATCCAACAGCCACTTCAAGGGACAAAGATGTGGCAGTCTGCTCTTATAATGCTTTACATCAGTGGAAACATTATGGGGCAGTTCTACTCTGTCCTGTGGGTTACTGTGAGTTGAAATTGACTGAATGATTATGTACACACACACACACACACACACACACACACACACACACACACACACTTTAATAGTAGCCAAGCCAAGTGCCGTCGAGTTGTAGGTGAAGCTAAAAATGATTTGGAGTGGAATTTGGGATGTTGTTATTGTTACTTTGAGGGATTTGTTGTTTCATTGTGATTTGATGAGTTGGCCTGGTGGTGCAGTGGTTAAGAGCTTGACTGCTAACTAAGCGGTTGACAAAGAGAATCTGCCAGCTGCTCCTTGGAAACTCTGTGGGGCTGTTTTCCTCCGTCCTGTAGGGTTGCTGTGAGGTGGAATCGACTCCATGGATGAGCTTGTCACTAGCCCACAACTGCTACAAGCAAGCGAGTTGTGCTGGGAACATAAGGCGCGTAGAGTATGTTTAGAAACACTGGTGGTGCAGTGGGTTAAGTACTACGTCTGCTAATCAAGAGATCAGCAGTTCAAATTTGCCAGGCACTCCTTGGAAACTCCATGGGACAGTTCTGCTCTGGCCCATAAGGTTGTTATGAGTTGGAATGGACTCAGTGGCAGTGACTTTGACTTTGAGGATATGTCTGAGTGTGCATGTGTGTATACACTGTTGTTAAATCAAGAAATTGGCTTCTCCTTTAGGAGGGACTATGAGAACAGAGTTAGGCATAAATTCACAGTCAATCCATTATGACCTATGCCTTCCCACAAACCTGTACCCCACAACCAAACACCAACTAGGATTCTTTACTACAAAATCGTGAAAAAACTTTGTTCAAATGGATACATAAATTTTCACTGAATTGTGAACAGGAAGCTTATCTTTTTCTCTTTCCTCTTTTTTTCTATTTTCTATGTTCCGTGCTGTCTGTTCTTCAGCACTAGAACTCTGCTTTGACTGTCCTAAGGGAATTCAGCACTATGTGAAATAATTAATCTGAATATTTTATTGTAGATCCAATTATACAGAGGAATCTTCTTTAGATTTTCTAATAAAAAATTACGCTTATTTTTACTCCAGTAAAGGATGGAGATTTTGAAACTATTAGTGTCTAGCACATGAAATGGGTTACCAAACTTGGACAGTTTTTAAAATAGACCTCTTTATTTTAGATCTGTACAGTTTTTTGCTGAATGGTATCATAATTACTCCCCCAGTATCCCACTTTTGTTGAAACTGTCTCATTAATTTTTAATGCTACCTTCACAAATTAGACTTCACTTCATTCTCGGGCTAATGTAGAGTAAATTCAATTATTTCAGTGATGACTTAGACGAAGGAGAAGCAGAAACATAGACTTCCTTCAGCGTGACTATTTCCACTGCCAGATGTCACATTTCCATCACCATGAATAATTTTTTCTTTTAAACTATTTTATTGTGCTTTAAGTGAAAGTTTACAATCCATGTAAACTTACTGTGCACTCCCTACCCCCCACGCACTGCTATGCAACTCTAGCTGCTCTCCCCACACTGTGACAGTACGCTCTTCTTTTCCACCCTGTGTGTCTCACGTCCATTCAACCAACTCCTGTCCCCTTCGGCCCCCTCGTCTCACCTCTCAACACCTCTGGAGCTGCTCAGTGAGTCTCATGTATATACTTAATCCAAGAAGCACACACGTCGCCAGCATCACTTTGTCCCTTATAGTCCGGTCCAATTTAGTCCCACTCTCTGCCCTGGTAACCGGCAAAGATTATTTGTTTTCTGTCACTACTTATATTCTGGCAGTTTTGTTTGCGATGCAGATACTCCTCATTTATGACCACATTCCTTTCTGGTAACTCCATTGTAAGTTGGTTCTGACATAAGTCAAATACTTTTGTGTGCATGTGTGTTCATTTATTACCTTTTATTGTCAGTTTCTTTGTAAATCCAGTCTGTGAACATCTGAGAATGATGACGTCAGCAAGTTATGTGCCACAGCACTGTATGCATTCTGTATTATTAGTGATGATAAGATGTACAAAAAATATAAAAGAAAAAAATAGTCATAAATGTAGTTCATTGTCAATGGAGTATGTCATAAGTTGGGGATGCCTTGTATACATTTAAGTGTCTTAGGAGAAGTACTTTTAAGTACAAGAAATCATGGTGGTGAAGTGGTTAAATACCTGGCTGCTGGCCAAGGGGTTGGTGTCCCCCAGCTGCTCCATGGGAGAAAGGTGTGGCTTTCTGCTTCTGAAAAGATTACCTTATTTTTATGCAAATAACACATGCCTTCTATACTGGTTTGTCAACCATTCACTCCCACTGCAAGGTACTTTCATAACCACCACTACTCCAATTTCTTTTACATGTTGCTGTGAAAACATTAACATAATACACTTAACAGAAATACCTCATGGCAGGAGGGCACAGTTTTGGCAAAGGAGCATGAAATGCATATGTTATTTCGGTAAAGTTTCAGCACAGCCTTGGAAATTCTATGAAGTGGTTCTGCTCTGTCTTATAACATTGCTATGAGTCAGAATTCACTGCACAGTAAAAGGGTTAATTTTAAGTATAGGAGGGAGAAGGGTGTGTGTTTGTGTGTATGTGTGTATGTGAAACCAGTGTTACTTGCTATGTGGATAGAGGACTTGACATGAGCTAACTGTATTTGTAAGACAAACACTGTGAGTATCGTAAAGTTAGGGGAATCTGCAGCATAAAACAAAATAATGAAGATTTTTAGTCATACAGTTTTCCACTGTTTTGGATAAATATACACATGTATGCATACACTTTCCCTCTTATTTAACATTTGTAATTCATCTGGCTTATGTGAAAAATACTTTTAGTAATTGAATTTGCATTTTACTTCGTTTTGTAATAATCGTTGTAGTTAGGTGTCGTCCCGTTGGCTTGGAAGGAGACCCTCCCTTGTCCTGCACTGTCCTCACATCTGCTGCTGCGGTGAAGCCTGTTCTTATAGCCATTGTGTCAATCCATCTCACTAAGCGTTTTCTTCTTTTTTGCTGACCTTGTCAACTGTGATGTCCTTCTCCAGGGGCTGGTTATTCCTAATAATGTACCCAAAGTACATGAGCTGCAGTCTGGCCATCCTCACCTCCAAGGAACACCCTGGCTGTGTTTCTTCCCAGAGAGACTCTTTGGTTCTTCTGGCCTCCCGTGATACGTTCGGTGTTCTTCACTAATGCTGCAATTCAAATGAATCGATTAATATTCGGTCTTTCTTATTCATTGTCCAGCTTTTGTGTGCATATAAGTTCTGATGATTAAGTCTGAGAGGTCATCCTAAAAAAATACTACGTACCTCATTGCTGAATATCACGACAGTCACCTTTGAAGTACTTCCCTTGGGAAGCTATCACTGATGCCAGCACCTAGTCCACCCTTCAAAGCAGTTTTGGAACTCTTTTTCTTGAATGGCCATCAGAATTGTTGTTGTATTACCCTTGATGTCAGGAGTGTCATCCAAATGTCTTCCTTTCAATATTTCCTTTATCTCTGGGTAAAGAAAAAGTCATTGGGGGTCAGACCAGGTGAGTAGGTAGGGTTTTCAATATGGCTTTTTGTTTATTGGCTAAAAACTCCCTCACAGACAGCTGTACAATTAAGTTCGTGAACTTGCCACTGTGTCACTGTGTGCAATGGCCATTCCAGAGTTTCAAAATTGCTTTGAAGGGTGGACTAGTCACTGGCATTGGTGCATAGCTTCCTAACGGGAGCACTTCAAAGGTGACCATAGTGATATTCAGCAATGAGGAATGTAGAATTTACAACAATTAAGTTCGTGGACTTAATTGTCAGGACTCATATGAGGTGGTTGAAAATGCCATAGCTTGAGTCAGCTGGGCCTTAGTCTTCAAGGTGACATCCTTGCTTTTCAACACTTCAAAGAGATCTTTTGCAGCAGATTTTCCCTGTGCAATAGTAGAACAATGATTAACATTTGCTGAGCACTTATTAATGGCTTGTATGGATTATTTCACTTAATTCTCAAGCAACCTGTGTAAGTAGGCATTATCACTCATATTTTACAGATGAGGAAACTGAGACCTAGAGAGATTAGTTCACATTTAAAAAAACACGCAATAAATGGTGGAACTAGCATTTGAACTCATACATTTTAGTTCTAGTACCTGGTTTCTTAACTCTTACACTTTATTTTACAAATCTGTTGTATTTATAGTAGCAGAAGAGCTAAAAACCTAAGGTATATATATAAACATAAGCTACACATACGTATGTTTGTATAACAGTTCAACAGTTCTACAAGGGTAGAGAATGTTTTCAAAAGAGGTCAGTATAGTACACATTTTTGGTAAGTATTTTTCTCCTTTGGGAATACATGAATTTGCCTGTCAAACATTGTAGCCCATGGCGAGCTGATGTTCAAGTTCTTCCTCTACACTGAGGCTTCTCTGTCTCCCAGATGTTGATCATAGATTGTAGGTTGCATAAGAAGAGCATCACTTGGTCCTTAAGCAATGGTAAACATTCTCAGCCACTGTAACAAAATCTTGAGACACATTCAAATTTATAGCATTCCCAATGTAGTGTACAGAAACTCCAGTGTCATGGTGGTTAAGTGCTACATCTGCTAACCCAAAGGTCAGCAGTTCAAATCTGTCAGGCACTCTTTGGAAAAGAGTGGTAGAATGGTTCTGCTCTGTTCTATAGGGTTGCTATGAGTTAAAATCAAATCGATGGCAGTGGTATAATGTAGTGTAACAAACATGCATCCATTCATGGAGACATACTTTTAGTATTGCCCCATGGAGTATTTGTGGCCTCCTTCTCTCTATGGGGAAATCTTGGTGGCTTAGTGGTTAAGTGCTATGGCTGCAGTTCGAATCCACCAGGCACTCCTTGGAAACTCTATGGGGCAGTTGTACTCTGACCTATAGGGTCACTATGAGTTAGAATCAGCTCAGTGGCAGTGGGTTTGGTTTGTTGGGATTTCTATGGTCGGTCTTCTGTCTCACCCTTAGAAACCAAGATTTTTATGTTCCAAAGTTGGCAACTGCTTTGGTTAACATGGCTCCAATAAACCAAATATGAAACGTGTTGCCATTGAGTCAATTCTGACTCATAGCAGCTGTCTTAGTTATCTGGTACTGCTCTAACAGAAACAACACAAATGGATGACTTAAACAAAGAAAGGTTAATTCCTACACAGTCTAGTAGGCTACAAGTCCAAATTCACAGTGCTGGCTCCAGGGGAACATACCCTCTCTCTGCCAGCTAGGGAGGAAGGTCCGTGTATTGCATCAGTCTTTTTTTGATCTGAGAGCATCTCAGTGCCAGCTAGGAACCTCAGGTCCAAAGGATGAGCTCAGCTAGAGGTGCTGCTTTCTAGGGGGTAGGAGGTCCCCAACTCTCTGCTTGCTTCCCTTCCCTCTTGTAGGATAAAAGGTGTTGCAAGTCACACTCCAGGGAAACTTTGTTTACACTGAAACAGGGAGGTGAACTTAGGAAGGAATTCCAGTCCCACCTAATGAGTTGGAATCGACTCAATTGCAGTGGGTTTGCTTTTGGTTTGGGATCTGTTAAGCAGAGGAAGGTATTAAGATTTACAGCATAGGAAAATCACGAAATGGAGGATGATCACACGATACTAGGAATTGTGGCCTGGCCAAATTGTTACACACGCTTTTAGGGAGACACAGTTCAGTCCATGGCAGAAACTCTATTGCATAAAGTAGAACTATCCCACAGCATTTCCAAGGAGTGACTGGTGGATTTGAACTGCCAATCTTTTGGTTAGCAGCCATAGCTCTTAACCACTGTACCACCAGGGCACCTATGTTAAGCAAATGTGGAAACAAAAGTTGGAACGCATTTCCATTTTTCTCCCTGTTTAGAATCTGATAACTCCCAGATTCCACAGTAGCATGTCTGAGAAGCTGCTGGGAGAGCTGGATGGAGTTGGTCAGTCAGCTTCCGATGATCTTTTCATTTGTTTTGTAGCTCACTTTCTGAGAACCATGTAGTTCTAGCTTTGTGGTTCATTCGTTAGTATTTTTTTGAATGGTTCAGGGCCCAAAACTTTTTTTTTTTTTAATTATATGTCATATACTTAACTAGACAAGAAATTATTTTCAGTACAGTGCTGGCATTTGCTGTTGAGTACATAGGTATTTTATGAAACCAACCCATGATATTTAAGCATTTTGGAATAGCAGGGTATCTTATAAGAAAATTAAATGATTTTGATTTTATATCATAATATTTTCTATATGAATACTTTGAAAATACCTGTAATAACATTCTTCAGGGTCAAACTTTTTTTTTTTTATAGTAGTTGAAGATAAACTGATTATGTGTCATCTGTTTTTGAACCATTGTGCCAAGAGACTTGAGGAATTTTGAGATGCCATCATTTGTAAAAATAAGTACAATGAGAGCATCTTGCCTTTTAAAGAAACTCATATGCTGTTTTCTTTTTGAAAGACATTGAATATTTTAAAATTGAGAATGGTGTAAGACTGGGCAATGTTTGATTCCATTGTATGTGGAGCACTGTGAGTGGGGGCAGCTTGATGGCAACCAACAGCATCTGACGCAGCATAAACCAGGTTCATCATGAAATGATGCCTACAGCCTAATAAATACAGCTGTGCTATTGTTCTGCAGAGCTGACATAGCTGTGCAGTTACTTTTAAGATGTAGTTCTGCTTCATAGGACTTTAAATAAAATCTTCCACTAAAATGTCCCCATAAAAGAACCCTGGTCACACAATAGCTCAGTGCTCAACTGCTAACTGAAAGATTGGCATTTCAAACTCACCCAGTGGCTCCGTAGGAGAAAGACCTGGTGGTCTCCTTCCGTGAAGATCACAGCCTAGAAAACTGTCACAGGAGGTCATTGTGGTTTGGAATTGATTCCAGGGCACGCAACAACAACAACAACAACATGTTCCCCATAAAATTAGCAAATGCATTGTTGTGGAGTCTTTACAAAGTGGCCTCAGTGCCCTAATGGATTTTTGTCCTTGCTTCCTCATTCTTGGCCTGCTTGTCTTTGGAGGAATGATTTGGATTTGCTCTCCTCTGGCTAAAATGTGCCCCTTATTTCCTGTGCATGCACAGAAAGGCAGTTTGGTTAGTGAGGCTGTGTTATATACACCTTACATTACGTGAGAAAATCTGCTTAAAATGTAGAGTCACACTTTCTCCTTCTACCCAGAATTCCTTTGGTCTGGATTGGGCCTGACGTCTGTTTGAAACGAGCATCCAGGTGATTCTGTGGAAAGTAGGTCTTATGCATTGTTACTGCTGTCCTCAAGCACTTATTTCTTAGGGTTATTCTGAGCATTAAGAGTGTCACCATGGGTAAAGAACTTTAAATAGAACCTGGCACATACTAAGCACTTTGCTGCTGTTTCCGTTTAAGATTGTGTGTTTGACAATACTTTTCCCATTCTTAAACACTGTGCTACCGGGGCACCTCTCCGTGTCATAACCTACTGCCAAATCCACGGCCAGCAAGTTGATTCCGACTCGTAGTGACTCGTAGCGGTTAAGTGTCATGGCTGCTAACCATAAGGTTGGTGGTTCAAATCCTCCAGGTGCTCCTTGGAAACTGTGGGACAGTCTACACATCGTAACCACTGCCATCAAGTTGGGTCGGGTCCAACTCATAGTGACCCTATAGGTCAGAGCAGAACTGCCCATGGAGTTTTCAAGAGCCTGGCAGATTTGGACCGCGGACCTATTGGTTAGCAGATGTAGCAGTTAACCCACTAGCCACCAGGGTTTCCGTACACATCATAGTACAGATTAAAGGTGGTGTGCAAACTGAGTAGGACAAGCTTATTTAAGGAATAAACTGGAAACATTTTCTTTGTGCAGTAAACCTGACTTTTAAGAATAATTCTAGTGTTCACCTGAGGTTGCCAATGAGAACTTCCAATTATTAAGTGGTTATTGGAAACATGATGGTGGAAAAACATCTAGCAATGTAAACTTTTTTTTAGAATACCCAGAGATGGAAGGAGTTAGGTATTGTAGAAGAGCCCATTACACTTGGTATACAAGCTTTGACTTAGTCAATGACTGGCTGAATGATCTTTTATCAATGATGTATATTCATTGAGCCCCACTGGCACCATTTGTCTGATGAGGACGCACTGCTTGTGGGAATAAAAGGGGTTGCTGACGTGAAAATACCCAGGATGCACTGCACGGTGAGGATCACGTATTGCCTCTTCTGTGAACTGTTAGACTTACCGCTCTTTGAAATCATTAGTTCTTTACCACCATTAGGGATTTTTAAGGAGCTTGGGAACACAGTGATTAAACACCCAGCTGGTAACTGAAAGGTTGGTGCTGGAATTCACCCAGCAGCCTGTGGGAGACAGACCTGGCAGTCAGCTTCCCAAAGCACATAAACCCCAAACAAACAAATGAACAAAAAAACCCAAACCGACTGCTCTGAAGTGAACTCTGACTCCTAGTGACCATGTGAGATGGAGCAGAACTGCCCCATAGGGTTTCCAAAGCTGTAAACCTTTATGGGAGCAGACTTCCTCATCCTTCTCCCACAGAGTGGCTGGTGGTCTCGCACTGCCACTTGGGGGTCAGCAGCTGAGCCCTTGGTGTTACAGGGCAGTTCTACTCTGTCACGTGGGGTTGCTATGCATCAGAATTGACTTGATGGCACCTAACAACAGGTTGTTTTAGCACCCTGTCAAATTTTCTTCTCTTACTGTATAACAACTTAGGTGCTATTAAAAAAAAAGATATAAAAGTTTAAAGGATATCCAGATGAGTTTTTTTCGTCTCATTTCTGTAGTGGTGTCACTGAACTGAAGCAAGTTCATTCCTCCTGTCACTGTAGCCAAAAATTCAGAGGCAACATGGGGCTCAAGGAAAATTTTGTTTGCAGATTTGCTGGCAATCTGGGAGACAGCGAGCCGCAAACTGTCCCCTTTGGGTTATATTTTCAGCAGTTTTCATAGCCAAAATTCAAAGGGGTAGGTATTTGTCACAGAACAATAGTCAAGAGTCTCAAGATTTCATTATGTCATAAAGTTTCATTACATCTTATCAAACAGGGTTTTCATTATCTCTCTCTGAGGTCTTAATCAATTCTATTTCCTCAGAGATAGGGAGAGGAAGAGATAGGGAGAGGAAGAGATAGGGAGAGGAATGTAGATCTACTAATTTGGTCTAACAGTGGTAATTGAGGCAGAAGATAGAAGGCAGCTTAATAACCTAAGGGACTTTTATTAGATTCTTACATTTACCACCAGTGGGTTGACTTTTCCTGATGCTCCTGGGTGAACTGGGATATACCATGACCACAGTGGAGAATGAGAAGATGGAGAAGATGGGAGCGGGCACTGAGTTATACATCACTGTATCTGATTTTATCCAGCAGAGGCTTTCTGCTGCCCAGTCCCTAACTTCTCCACTCTAGCTGGACTCCTCGTCTTGACTACCATGCCCTTCCCATCTTCTGTGCCACCAGTGGTTTTCACGCTTGAATAGTTAAGGCATTCACATTCTCCTTATTTAGACTGGTACTGTAGAACTGCTCCGTAGAGTTTCCAGGGACAGCCTGACACATTCAAACTGCCCACCCTTTGGTTCACAGACACAGCTCTTAGCCACTGCATCACCAGCGTTTCCATTTAGGCTGTTGCTACTCGTGTTTTGTCTTTTGGTCTTCAGCAAGGCTACTCCTGTTTTCCCTCTGGCTTCCCACCCCGTCTGCCAGCATCCCTTCCCCTTCTGGGTGCTGGTTATGTTGAGCTGTCACCAGGCTTCTAATTACAGTGCTTCCCCCTGGATGCCCTCCTCTCTCTCCCTTCCTTGCAGGAGTTTTCCCCTTCAGCTCTGTCTTTGAAGGCTCCACACCTAGCTCTTGAGATTTTCTCTTGTCTGACGTCCTCACGCTGTGTAGACTGACCCACCCATTTTGTGTACCACTGAGTTTCACAGATTCCCCGGTTGTGGGAATTAGCTCCCTCCTAGTGTGTGCGTTTACACGCTTCCAGCATCCGTGATGGCAAAGCCTGTCTGCTTTATCTTGTATTCTTCCCAGCCCCCAGCATAATTTCAAGCCTGGGGGCATAGTGCCTAAGTGCTATGACTGCTAACCCAAAGGTTGGCAGTTCAAATCCACCAGGCTCTCCTTGGAAACTCTGTGGAGCAGTCCTACTCTGTCCTGTAGGGTTGATTTGAGTTGGCATTGACTTGACAGCACTTGTTTTGGTTTTTGTGGGGGGGGGGGATTGTTACTATAGGGTGCTAGAAAATTGTTTCTGACTCATGGTAATACCTACGTTACAGAGTAGAACTGGCCCACAGGGTTTTCTATGCTGTAATCTTTATGGGAACAGATTGCCAGGCCTTTCTCCTTTGGAATAGCTAGATGGGTTTGAACCATGAACCTTTGATTAGTAGCCTAGTGCTCACGGCTCCTTTTCTGGTCCCTGGGAAGCAATCTTCGCTGAATAATAATTGCCATATAGGTGAAGACTGGAATTGTACAGAAGGTAGGAATTGACTTAACCCACTGTCCTTAGAGTTTCCTTCACATCTAATTGCTTATTGAACAAAGTAGATATGAAGGTTAGCCCAGTGTCAAAAATTGATGTAATGTGTGGTTTTGATGTTGTTCTTTTGTATATAAACCACTCTTGGAATAGAGTCACTGAGTTAAATGCTTTTAATGTCAATTCTACAGATTTCACAGATTGATATCCACCCTCAAATGCCTGCACGTTTGGGATTTAATGTGATAGCTGGCACTCATAGTTATATGAGTTGAACTTTAAAATGTGATCATTCAACAAATTTATTTTTAGTGCTTAGTACACATCCATCACTGTGCATGGTACAGCAACAGGAATAAAGTTCTCTGCATTTGAGGTTCTGATCTCTTTTTTAGAAAATACCCCTACGATGAAAACTTAAAAGCATACTCATGCATAACAGAAAAGACTCTGACAGCTACAAAGGTGGGGAGTGTGGGAGGGCGGGAGGGTGAGGGGCAAGGCTTTATATTAGGTAGTTGTTAAAAATTTGGTTGGGTGAAATTGGCAACAATACACATTAGTAAGAAGATAAATATTAATGGGAGTTTGACACAACTTGTGAACTCCTCCTGTCTTAACCCAATATTGTAAGCACAGAGTATGTACACTTTCATTTTTTATTTAATTAAAAAAAAAAAAAACTTCTAGGAATCTAAGTTCCACTCCTGACTTTCCTATGAGTAACTGCTTGACCTTGAATGTGTTTTCTCACTTCTCTTTGACTCATGGTACTCATTTATGAAATTGGGATTGAATTTCTACTGATTGATCTCTAAGAGTCCTAGCCTTTCTGATTTTTTGTTTCCCACAGAATAATAATTGTACAAGCTAAAGAAAGCTAGTTACAACACAGTTCTGGAGGACAACACATGTCACATCCTACAGAGAAAAAGTCTTGAGGAGGGTAGGGTAAATTAATCTCACAAAAATGGAAGGCCTAATAAACAGAGAATAATTAAAAAAAAAAAAAAAGAAAAGAAAATGCATTGCTCATTAGCTTTCCGAGAAGGTGTAAGTAAGAAAGATGACATGGAAAACACACATTGAATTATCCATTTTCATTGTTAAGCTAAAAAGAATTTCCCTCCAGTGGACTCCTGACTCACGGCAACCCATGTGAGTCAGAGTAGAACTGTGCTCCACTGGGTTTTTTTGAGGCTGATTTTTCGAAAGTAGATCACCAGGTCTTTCTTCTGAGGCATCTATGGGCAAATTTCCAACCTTTCCAGTTAGCAGCCAAGCACATTAACCATTGCACCACCCAGGGACTCTAAGTGGCGGTTAGTTTTTTTCCCTCTCTGCTGTGTGCCATTGGTCCTCTGCCTTGCATAGGAGAGCAAGTTTCAGAAGGTGACTTCTAGTGTGTTCTTCCTTAGCCAGGGTGGATGTCACCATGCCTCCCAAGGCTGGGAATGGCTCTGCCCTGCCCACCTTTATCTTCTCACCTGGTCTTGAGGGAAAAGGGTGCTCAGGGGTTACAGGTTCAGGGTGGGGAGGAGGGTGGGCTGACACTGGCCCATGTGTGGTCAGTTTCCAAAGGTGAGGTTAAGAGGAGGGTACCTTGGAAACTGAAGTTAAAAAGTGGGATGATGTTCTATCCTGGGTGAGGTTAGCCCAAAAGGGAGGGATTTCTGGATCAGCGACTGATGAATCACCAAAGTAACTTCCTGTGTGAAATTACAGCCAAGATACCATGCAGAATTGTACTGCACCTGGTGTCAGATGCTGAAAGTGAGGTATCAGAATAGCCGTACCCACTGTCATCAAGTCAGTTTCGACTCATAGCGACCCTATAAGTCAGAGTAGAACTGCCCCATGGAGTTTCCAAGGATTGTCTGGTAGATTCGAATTGCTGACTTTGGGTTAGTAGACATAGCACTTAACCACTATGCCGTCAGGGTTTCCAGGAGGGAGATAATCATAGACAATTAACTGAAGGACTCTAGGGTAGCTGTGTGGGCACTGGTGTCAAGTCTGATGGTGAGTTCTCACTCGGAGAGCTGATTCTTAAAATGTGGGTGGGGCTAGAGCCGTGGCTGGGGTGAGAAAGGGCAGACTGAGGGCAGAGAGCAGAGCCTTGCCGTGTTGACAGTAATGTAGTAGACTGAATCCACAAAAAAGACACAGCAGTGAGAAGGGAGATAGTGTCCTGGGTACTACAGAAAAGAATTTGAACTTGTGAAGGATATAAAACAAAGCAAAACAAACGTAGTGTCATCGAGTCAATTCCGACTCATAATGACTCTATACGTCACAGTAGAACTGCCGTATAGAGTTTCCAAGAAGCACCTGGTGGATTTGAACTGCCGACCTTTCTGTTAGCAGATGTAGCACTTAACCACTGTGCCATCCGGGTTTCTCCTGTGAAGGATTTAAGTATTAGAAATTAGAGTAGTTAATTAACAATTACTGTCTGCCAGGCACCGTTTTAGTACTTTGTGTATTCTTTTTAAAATTTATTTGTGTATAACTTCAGTTTGTTATTAAAACTGTTTTTGTCATGTTGCTGTTAGGTGCCACTGAGTCAGTTCCAGCTCCTAGCAACCCTGTGCACAACAGAACGAAACACTGCCCGTTCTTGGTGCCATGTCCAGCATTGTTTTTATGCTTAAGCCCATGGTTGTGGCCACTGTGTCAGTCCATCTCATTGAGGGTCTTCCACTTTTTCGCTGACCCTCCACTCTACCAAGCATGATGTCCTTTTCCATGATCCCTCCTGACCACATGTCCAAAGTATGTAGGATGCAGTCTTGCTGTCTTTGTTTCCAAGAAGCACTCTGTTTGTACTTCTTCCAGAATGGATCTATTTGTTCTTTTGGTGGTCCATGGTACATTCAACATTCTTCTCCAACACCGCAATTCAAAGGCATCAATTCTTCTTCTGCCTTCTTTGTTCATTGTCCAGCTTTCACAGGCCTATGATATGATTGAAAACAGGATGCCTTGGGTCAGGCGCACTTTAGTCTTCAAGGTGACATCTTTACTTTCCAGTTATTGAGAGTATGCACAGCAAAAAATACACCCATTCAACAGTTTACCATGTGACATTTAATGGCATTGATTGCATTTTCTGAGTTATGTAACCATTCTCTGTCCTTTCTGAGTTTTTCTTTCTCTGTTGACAACCTCCCTACCCACTAGGATTCCCATCTAACCTTTCAAGTGGCTGTTGTCAGTATGATGCCACATAGATAATTCTTAAATAGCATGATGCTCAAGGCAGACATTTTTCACAAGTAAAGGTAAGCTATTTTTCTGTTTTAAGAAGATTTTAGGGGCTGTATTTAGTTTAAAGTGTAACCGTTCTATGTATGAATTAAAAATTTTCTTTTTGTTGTTAATACCATGTGTATTAATGGATGGCATGCTGATTCAAGGAGCATTTCTGAAATTTTGTTGTACAATATGGATTTTGATACATATTATATGGGACATCCATGCCCCTCTGAACTCTGTATGGCCTTCTAGATCCCTTGACAAGTATGTACAATGTGTGGCATCCGAGAATGAGATAATCATGAGAACATGGATTATCACATGAAACCCAGCTTCCAAGTAACACAATGAAACCCGGCTATGTACTTAAAAGGCTTGTCTTGCTGTACAAAAGCTGCAAGAGACAAAAAAGTTTTTGCAACACCTCATACAATATTGTGTAAAAACAGTAATTAGTGGCATAAGTCTGTTTTCTCCATTTCAAACAGTCATACAGGTCTCCACCTGGTGGCAGCATACACTGAAAGAGAGAAAATACCTTCCCAGGAGACCTGAAAGGCAGAAGATATAGGCAGATGAACGTACAGCCTGGTACTCATGAAAGAGTTGTTAAAGATCATCTCAGGGCGGTACTTTCAGAGATTCATCCAACCTTCAATGCTCCAGGAAGTCTGGAGTCCATGACCAACTGCAATTCTGTACTGCATTTTCTCCCATTTGATCTGGATGGTTCCATAGAATCTTTTATCAAAATGTTCAGGAATGGTAGCCAGTCACTATATGGTTTTTAAGGTCTCGTGGCAAAGGTGGCAGTTTTCATGGAGGCAATTAGCCCCACGTTCCATATACCAGACTCTCCTTCTCAGTTGCTCCAAGTGACTAGACCAATGGTTTTGTCTCGGATGGCTGCTTATAAGCTTTAAGACTCCAGGTATGGTGCATTGAACTAGGAGGTAGAACAGAAGTGCTAAACATGTTATTAAACTAATTAATTATCACATGAAATTATGATCCTAAACCTCAAACCAAATCCAATAGTTTTTGTGTTGCATAAATAGCCTCAGCAACTACTCTTTTTTTTCAGTGTTGTAAATATAGTTGTCAGATAACTTTTGCCACTTCAACTTTTTAAAGATGTACAACTTATTGTTTTTTATACTTGTCTTTATTTCTTAAAGGATAGCCAATCTGTCAGTCATTTAAGAAGTTTGAGGCTTATGTTGCTGTTGTTGTTAGTTCCCTTTGAATTTACTTTATTAATAAAATAAAACTGCATTGTGAAAATCTTCTGCAAAGAATCTCTTTAAAGTGCTGAAAAGTAAAGATGCCTGACCCAAGCCATATTATTTTCAATCAAATCATTAAAATATGAAAGCTGGCCAGGAACAAAGAAGACCGAAGAAGAATTGATGCCTTTGAATTGTGGTGTTGGAGAAGAATGTTGAATGTACCATGAATAAAAGAACAAACAGACCTGTTCTGGAAGAAGTACAACCAGAGTGCTCCTTGGAAGCAAAGATGGCAAGACTGCGTCTTACCATGTACTTTAGACATGTGATCAGGAGGGATCAGTCCCTGGAGAAGGGAATCATGCTTGGTAGAGTGGAGGGTCAACAAAAATGAGGAAGACCTGTGGGGAGATGGATTGACACAGTGGCCGCAACCATGGGCTTAAACATAGAAACGACTCTGGACATGGTGCAAGACTGGGCAGTATTTCGTTCTGTTGTGCATAGAGTCGCTGTGAGTTGGAACTGACTGGATGGCACCGAACAACAACAAAAGCATGTGCTTTTAAGTAAAAGTTTACAATCCAAATCAAAGTGCCATGTAAAAACTCAAAAACATACCATATGCAACTGTAAGTGCTCTCCCCACCCCTCCTGGGAGAGCACGCTCCTCCTCTCCACCCTGTGCTTCCTATATCTATCCAGCCAACACCTGTCTCCCTCCACCTCCCACCTTGCCTCTAGAGAGGAGCTGCTCAGGCAGCCTCACGTATGTATTTAAACCAAGAAACGTATATTCTTTGCCAACATCACCATGTGTCTTACAGTCCAGTCTTTGTCTGACACATTGGCTTTAGTATTTGTTTCATCTCAGGGCTAATAGAGGGTCTGGTGGACATGTCCTCAGGGGACCCTCCAGTCTGATGAATGACCAAGTGTGTTTTTTTAAGAGTTTCACTTTCGGCACACCTATTTTTCTCCCTCTGCGTCACAGACTTCATGTTGTGTTCCCTTCAGGGCAGCCAGTGGTGGTGGCCGGGCACCATCTGTTTCTTCTAGTCTCCTGCTGATGTGGTCTCTGGATCATATGGCGCCTTCTCTCTGCTGGGCTCATATTTTCCTCAAGTCTTTGATGTCCCTTTCTCTCTGTTTCAGGAGGATTGGGACCAATGGATGCTACTTATGTGGTCACTTGCTAGCTTTTAAGACCTTAGATACCCCTCATCAAAGTGGGAGGCAGCACATTTTCTTAAAAATACAACTTAGTTATGCCAGTTAAACTAGATGTCCCCTAAAACCGTGGTCCTCAGGCCCCTGTTCCTGCTACTCTGTACTTCAAAATGTTGGGTTGTGTTTAGAAAACCTTTTAGATTTCGGTATAGTCCAGTAGTGCTAGCCTGCCTTCTACTGTGTGCTGTCACTCCCTTCACCTAACCCAATTCCTATCTCCTATCTAACCTATGAATACACCTCTCCCTCCCTCCTCACCCTTATAACCATCAAAGATGGTTTTCTTCTGTGCTTCAACATCTTAAGGCCTTATAACAGTGGTCTCATACAGTATTTGTCAGAAACCCTGGTGGCGTAGTAGGTTAAGTGCTACATCTGCTAACCAAAAGATCGGTAGTTCAAATCCACCAGGTGCTCCTTGGAAACTTTGTGGGGCAGTTCTACTCTGACCTCTAGGGTCACTGTGAGTTTGACCCGACTTGATAGCAGTGGATTACAGTATTTGTCCTTTTGCACCAGACTGGTTTCATTCAGCATAATGTCTTCCAGATGACCCCATTGTTGTGAGGTGCTTCCTAAAATCATCGTTGTTCTGTATCATTTCATAGTAATACATTGTGTGACTATATTGTGGTTTATCCATTCATCTGTTGATGGATACCTGGGTTGATTCCATCTTTTGCTGTTGTGGACAGTGCTGCAATAAACATTGGTGTGAATGTATTTGTTCATGTGACAGCTCTGATTTCTCTAGGATATATTCCAAGCAGTGGCTCATATGCTGTTTCTATTTGTAGCTTTTTGAGGAAGCACCAAATCAGTTTCCAAAGTGGTTATGCCGTTTTTCATTTCCACCAGCAGTGTAAGAGTTCCAATATCTCCACCACGTCTCCAACATTTATTATTTTGTGTTTTTGCGTTTCCTTGTTGTGGTGAGGTGGTATCTCATTGTAGTTTTGATTTGGTTTTCTCTGATGGCTAATGATTGTGAGCATTTCGTCATGTACCTGTTAGCATCCTGGATGTCTTCTTTAGTGAAGTGCCTGTATATGCCCTTTGACCATTTTTAAAATTGTGTTATTTGTCTTTCTTGAGGTTTGTCAGTATCTTGTAGATTATGAAGATTAGATGCCAATTAGATTCATAATAGCCAAAAATTCTTTCCCAGTCTATAGGTAGCCTTTTTATGCTTTTGGTGAAGTCTTTGGATGAGCATAAGTGTTTGATTTTTAGGAATTCCTAGCTATTTTCTAGTATTTGTGCATTGTTAGTAGTATTTTGTAGTATGTTTAATGCCATGTATTAGGACTCCCAACATTGTTCCTATGTTTTTTTCCCATAATCTTTATTGTTTTAGATTTTATATTTAGGTCTTTGGTCTGTTTTGAGTTAGTTTTTGTGCATGGTATAAGATATGAGTCGTTACATTTTTTTGCAGATGGATGTCCAGTTATGCCAATGCTGTTTGTTAAAAAGACTGTCTTTTCTGTAGTTTATGGACTTTGGGCCTTTGTCAAATACCCAGTGCTCATGGGTGGTTGATGTTATGTCTGCATTTTCACTTCTGTTCCATTAGCCTATATATCTGTTTTTTGTACCTGTTGTAGGCTGCTTTGGCTACCGCGTGAGTGCAATAGGTTCTAAAGTCAGGTAGAGAGAGGCTTCCCCCTTTGTTCTTTTTCTTTAATAATGTTTTCCTTACCTGTGGCTTCTTCATTTTCCATTTGAAGTTGGTGATTTGTTTCCATCTCCTTAAAAAAGGACTTCGGAATTTGTATTGGAATTGCATTGTATCTAGAGATTGCTTTGGGTAGAGTAGCACGATGTTAATTCTTCCTATCTCTGAGCAAGGTAGATTTCTTTTGGTTTCTTGAAGTGGGGTCTTGTAATTTTCTTTGTATAGGTCTTTTATGTCTCTGTTTGAATTATTCCAAGGTATTTTATCTTCTTGGGGTTATAGTAACTGGTAATGATTTGGTGATTTCCTCTTTGATGCTCTCTGTGTTGGTGTAAAGGAACCCAACTCATTTATGTATATTTAACTTGTATCCTTACCACTGCTAACCACAAGGTTGGCAGTTCAAATCCAGCAGGCACTCCTTGAATACTCTAGAGGGCAGTTCTACTCTGGCCTCTAGGGTTGCCATGAGTTGGGTCTGACTTGATGGCACTTGGCTTTGGCTTGGCAACTTGTATCCTGATTACTTTGCTGAACTCTTCTGTTAGTTCCAGTAGTTTTTCTTGTGGATTCTTTTTTTTTTTTTTAATTATGATTGCATGGAAGTATACAATTCAAATTGAATTTGAATGCCTGTCTATCTGTAGCTCCTTCTGCTCTCCTTGCCCAGTGAGAGCACACTCCTATTTTCCATTCTATACATGTCATATCCTCTTAAAAATCTCCTATCTCCTCTTCTCTACCCACTTTTCTCCCTTCGAGTAAGAGGTTTTTGTGGATTTTTTAGGGTTTTCTGTGTATAACCTTGTATCATCTACAAATAGAGATACTTATTACTTCTTCCTTACCAGTTTGGTTACCCTTTGTTTCCTTATGTTGCCTGATTGCTCTGTCTAGAACCTCTAGGACAATATTGAGTAAGAGTGGTGACAGTGGACGTCCTTGACTGTTTCCTGTTCTCAGGGGGAATGCTTTCAGACTCTCACCATTTAGAATGATGTTGGCTGTTGACTTTGCATAGATACCCTTTTTGTGTTGAGGAGTATTCCTTCTACTCCTATTTTACTGAGAGTTTTATGAATGGGTGTTGGACTTTGTCAGATGCCTTTTCTTTATCAATTAATAAAATGAAGTGGTTCTTGTCTTTTGTTCTTATTTATGTGGTTGATGACAATGATGTTGAACCATCCCTGCATTGCTTGTATGAATCCCACTTGGTCACAGTGAAGTATGTTTTTTAATGTTGTTGAATTCTATTGGCTAGAATTTTGCTGAGGATTTTTGCATCTAAATTCATGAGAGATACTGGTTTGTAATTTTCCCAGATGTGCAACCCTACACTTAATCAATGCAATGTCTTTGTCGCCATTAACACCATCTTCCCTGTTCTCTCTCTTTCCTGGCAGCCAATAATAACTTAGTTCTGTACACTGTTGTCTTTTCGTATCTTTTTATATTGTTGCAGGAAAAACAGAAGTTTACAAATAACCAGTAAACAAAGCTCTGGGGAGCAAGGATCACTCCAAACACCGTTACTTGCTAGAGGAAGGGCCTGTATTTCCAGCTGGTGGAACACAGTGGCCTGAGTCCAGAAATGGCTAAATTTGCTGTCCTGCTAAATTCCAGAGTTTATAAATGCTTTACAGAAAGTTCAAACAAAGAAATTTTTATACAGCACTCCTATTGGTAGTAGTTTTACAAATAATCATTCTACCTTCTAGCTGGTGTTAACATGGTTACAAAGATAAAGATAAGCAAATTCTTAAGTTGTGAGGAGGGGACTCTCCTTTCTCTGCGGTTTGAACTGTTCACAGGAAACACGTGCATGAGGATTTTCTTGTGCCAGGCTTCCAGGCACCTGGTACTTTTAACAACGCTGTAACTCTTCAGGTTTGAAGCCCTCAGGTTTCTGATATTTTCAGTAAGGCTATAGCTTTTCAGGCTTTCCTCTCTCAATATAAGTGAGGTCGTACAGTATTTGGCCCTTCGTGATTAACTTATTTCACTCAGCATATCTTCCAGCTGCATCCATAATGTAGCAGATATCAAGACTTCACCTTTCCTACTGGTTGAGTAGTATTCCATTGTATGTAGGTACCATGTTTTATTTATTCATTTGTCTATAGATGGACATTTAGGTTGTTTTCACCATTTGGCTACTGTGAATAGTGGTGCAGTGAACATTGGTGTACAAGTCTCTGCTTTTAAGTCTTTTTCCTAGGAGTGGAATTGCTGGGCCATATGATAGTTCTTTGTTAGTTTTTTGAGGTGCTGCTGCACTGTTTTCCACAATGGCTGTGCTATTTTACCTTCCCATCAGCAGCAAGTAAAGGATCCGATTTCCCTACATCCTCACCAACATTTGTTATTTTCTTTTTTTTTTCCATAGTAATCCTTGAAACAAAAAATACAAATCCATTGCTGTCAAGTTGACTCCCACTTAAAGCAATCCTATAAGACAGAGTAGAACTTCTTGATAGTGTTTCCAGTGAACAGCTGATGAGTTAGTATGGCCCCCTCTTAGATTAGTAGTCGAGTCCTTAACCAGTACACCATCTGGCTCTCTGCCCATCCTAGTGGGAGTGAAATCGTATTATTATGGTTTTAATTTGCATCTCTCTGATGGGTAATGACACTGAGCGTATTTTCATGTGTTTGGTGTCCATTTGAATGTTCTCTTTGGTGAAATGTCTATTTAAGTCTTTTGCCCATTTTATGATTGGGTTATTTCTCTTTTTGTTGTTATGTTGTTGAAGATTTGCTTATATTTTTGTTTTTAGATTCTTGATATGTATATAATTTCCAAAGATACTCTCCTAATCAGTAGCCTGGTTTTTCAATTTTTTGGTAAAGTCTTTTTATGAACAAAAGCTTTTAATTTTTATGAAGTTCTATTTTATTTTGTCTTTTGCTATTTGTACTTTTGTTGTTAATTAGATAATCCATTATTGAAAGCCAAGCCTGACAAAGTTGCTACTGCTTTTACTTCTGAGAATTTTATGATTTTAATTTTCACATTTAAGTCCTTAATCCATTAAAGTTGTTTTTGTATATGGTGTGAGGCGTGGATCCTGTTTCATTTTTCAGCATGTGGCAGTCCAATTTTTACAACATCATTTATTGAAGAGACTCTTCTTCCCTTATTAAATGGATTTAGTGGAAAATCTTGTGGAAAATCAGTTGATAGAATGTGTAGGCTTGTTTCCAGACTTGCAGTTCTGTTCCATTGGTCTATGTGTCTATTGTTACACCCGTCGCCAGCTGTTCTGACTGCTGTAGCTGTATAGTGTGTTCTACAATCAAGAAATCTGAGTCCTCTTACTTTGTTTTTCTCTGTCAGCATTGCTTTGGCTATTCAGGCCTCTTGCCATTCCATATAAAGTTGGGGATTGGTTTGTCTACTTCTGTAAAGAAGACTCTCAAAATTATGATCGGAATTGCATTGAATTTATAGTTTGCTTTGGGTAGTATTAACATCTTAAAAATACTAAGTCTTCGAATCCTTGAACACGAAACATCTCTCCATTTATTGAAGTCTTTTTTAAATCTCTTTCAGTAGTATTTTACAGTTTTCATTATGTAAGTCCTTCATGTCCTTGGTTGGATTTATTCCTAGTTATTTTACTACTTTTTTTCCATTGCTGTTAGCTGCCGCTGAGTTGGCTCCAACTCATGGTGACTCATGGCCAGCAGAATGAAGCAGTGCCTGGTCCTACATCATCTTAATGATCTCAGGCACATGCAGGTTCATCGTTGTGCCGTTCCATCTTACCGAGGGTCTCCCTTGCCCTCACAGGTTCTCTGTGTACCATGATGTCCTCCTGCAACAACTGATCCCTCCTGATGACGTATCCAAAGCAAGCAAGTTGTAATCCTGAAGTTATCACTCCTTAATTTTTGGATGTAGGTGGCCAGGCCTTTCTTCCTAGTTTTTCTTAGTGTCTTAGTCTAGAAGCTCTATTGAAACCTCTGCACCATAGGTGACCCTGCTGGTGTTTCAAATACCATTTGAATAGCTTCTAGTGTCATAGCAACACGCGAGCCACCACAGTATGCCAGACTGACAGATGGATAGTGAATATGTCTACATATGCACACCTGACTGCACACACACATGCATGCACATGCATGCACGCGTGCGCACGCGTGCACACACGCACACGCGCGCGCACGCGCGCGCGCACACACACACACACACACACACTCGGAGTCCTGGTGGTGCAGAGGTTAAGAGCTGTGGCTGCTAGCCAAAGGATGACAGTTCAAATCCACCAGCTTCTCCTTGGAAACCTCATAGGGCAGTTCTACTCTGACTTATGAGTTGGAATCATCTCAAAAATACATACATATGCTCAAACTAGCACAGTACTTTAATAAAGTATTGTATTCCACATAGGAACCAATTAGGAGAACTCTGTTTAAGCCTTACACCCAACTGCTTGTTGACTCAGCTGCTGCATTCATTTGGAAATTAAGGCCCTAAAGGATTGGACTTGCTTGAGCTCCGATCTTTGTAAACCCCTAGGGGAGTGTACACTCCTGAGCCTGGGCAGTAGATGTAAAATAAACCTTGACTGGACAGAATTAGTAATCACTAAGAAATAGAGCTTCAGTTAATTAGGTTCTGCCATTTTGTGCGAGCACTTGGAGTTTTACATTTAAAATTTAAAATAGTGAGAGAGAATATGCACTGGGGGTATAGTATTTTTGTCTGGCAAGTGTAAAATTTAGTTTATATAAAATCTTACTAAGTTCAGTAATATCCTTAAAATTGAAATTTATTCTTAATTATTCATTGTTTTAAAATTGAAGATCAAATGAAGAAAATAACATGTAATAGCAGTAGTGTAATTCAGCAGTTATTTAAATGACAACACTTGCAAATTTCACAAATTAGTTAAATTTCATGTAATAGTTACTCAACAATTATTGACACATGTTATATCAGCCTGTATCCAAAGGATCAAAGTTCTCACTTTTATGTAGTTATGTAGATGCAAAAACTATTGAATAAACAGTCCTGTTTTAATTTTTTATTATAACAATTATTTGCTGATATGATTATATGAAGTTTAATAAAAATAGTTTTTACTGTATCTTTTTGGTGAAAATATTTACTGTAAAACAAACATCAATTCAATGACTTCCAAACATATATTCCAGTGATACTGATTATATTCTTCCATCTTTGCAAGCATTCTTCCTATGCTTTTCCAAATTATTCTTCATCATTAACATAAAACTCATACAGCCCTCTCATCTAAACTTCTGAGTTGTCAGTTGACTGTATACAGGCAATTCTTTAAAAAAGAATAATTCATAGCAGACATTTTTTACCCTAATTAAGTCACACTTGGTTTGATTAAAGATGACTTTGGGGGGGTAGTTTTAGTTTAAGGTTTAAAGATTATTTCAAGTCAATAGTTTCAGGGAGTCACCTAGCTTCAGTGTCTGTAGAAAGTCTGGATCACATGATAATATGAAATTATGTTCCAAATTTCTTCCCCTTTTGATCAGGATGATAACTGAGAACCATCTAGTTCTTCTAGTATCATGGTAAAGAAGGCTGTTGTTCATGAAGGCAGTTTGGCACACCTCTGTTTCCATCTCCTACCCCTGAGTCCTCTTCCTCCTCTGTTGCTCCAGGTAGAGAAAAATTACTGAACCTTGGATGCCAAGCCAGCCAAGTGCCGTTGAGTCGGATCCAAGCACTAGTAAATGTTTAAGACCCCCAGACACTAGGCAATGCAATCAAAGGTGGACTAGAAACAGCAAAAATAGTATTTGGCCAGTTGACTGGGGTGTCCCATGAAACCATGACCCTAAACCTCCAAACCAAGAAACCAGCCTCAGAAGCTACTGTTTTTTTTTTTGTTGTTGTTGTTATAGAGAGTCCTAGTGACATAATCATGGAAGTACTTGGCTGCTACCAAAAGGTTGACGATTTGACCTCACCATCTACTCTGCAGGAGAGTTTACTTCCATAAAGATTACAGCCTTGGTTTTTGTTATAAAAATGTACATACCATAACATTTGCCAATGCAGTCTTTTTCAAATGTACAACTTATTGAAACCAATGACATTAATCATGTTGTGCAATCATTTGCCTTAGTTACTGCCCAATTTCTCATCACCATAAGCAGAAACTTACTGCTTCCCAAACAGTGGCTCCTCCCTCCCCATCCCCTTCCTACTCCATAAAAAACAAAAAACACATTACCCTTGAGTCCATTCTGACTCATATCAACCCTATAGGACAGCGTAGAACTGACCCATGAAGTGTTTAAGGAGCTCGTCATGGATTAGAACTGCTGACCTTTTGGTTAGCAGCCGTAGATTTTAACTAATGTGCAGCCAGGGTTTCCACCTGTCCCATGATAACCACTAAAAATCTTTGATCCTTCCATTGATATTATGTTTCTTTTCTGGTCAGTTTTATATATGTTTTTATTTCATGATTACTGCTGAAAATGGAGCCCCAGCAGTGCAGTGATTAAGAACTTGCCTGTTAACTGGAAGGTCAGCAGTTCGCATCCACCAACTGCTCTTGGAAACCCTGTGGGACATTTCTACTCTGTCCTATAGGATGGCTATGAGTTGGAATCAACTTGACAACAATGAAAATATTTTTTTCTTGTTAAAGAAAAGATGGTTAAATTTTAAAAAAGCTCTACTCTGGTTGTCAAACCCACTGAGTACATTGTAGGTAACATAGTGGTGGACCCAAGCCTGACCAGTTTTGAGTTCTCAAACCCATATCCCTAACCAGTGACCTGCAACTCCTCTTGGTCTCTAGGGAGATGGGTCACTGAAGATATAACATTGTATTTCCAAGACCTCAGTTCTCCATATATAAAATGAAGGAGTTGAACTAGATTTTTCAGGGCCTCTTCCAGCTTTAAACTCCTGTTGTTGAATGGATAACAGATCCATGACCTAGCAATAGCAGAGAAGTTGTTTATGTTGACCTCTTTGTCAGCTGTTGCTGGGACTGCTACTCTTTCAGATCTGAGAAGCTGGGACCAAGCTGTCTTGCCCGTTGACAAGAGTTTGGGGTGATCAGTGGGTACAGTCATCTATTCTCTGTTGTTTTAGTTCCTGTGACTAGTAGAGAGAAGCCTGTTTGAGATTTCCCTTTATGCATGAAAGGAAGATATATTCTCTATAGGCTCCATAGTTCATTTCTTCAGATTTTTTAATTACAGTTTTTGAATCTGTATTTTTAGCCTATTCAGTTAGCCAGTTTGATGACAGCATTAGTCTCCTGTTACAGCTTTTTTTTTTTTCACCAGTCAATTTCCTCTTGATTTTTGTTTCTTCTTATGTTATTTGATATGTGGAAATTATCACACTGGTGGTGGTATTAGGTGTAATTATTATTTTGGTCTTAGTATTACTAGCTAATTATTGTCAAGGATTGAATTGTGTCACCTCAAAATATGTGTCAACTTGATAAGGCTATGATTCTCAGTATCGTGTGGTTGCTCACTGTTTTGTCATCTGATGTGATTATGCTCTGCATTGTAAATCCTAACTCCTGTGAGGTTAATGAGACAGGATTAGAGACTTATATTAATGGAGCAGGACTCATTCTAGAGGATTAGATTATATTTCGAGTCAATCTCTTTTGAGATATAAAAGAGAGAATCCAGCAGAGAAGCCTCATGCCATCAAGAAAGAAACTCCTGTTCTTCGGACCCAGGATCCCGAACCAGGGGAAGATTGATGACAAGGATCTTCCCCTGGAGCTGACAGAGAAAAAGAGCCTTCCTCTGGAGTCAGCACCCTGATTCTGGTCTTACAGTCTCCTAAACTATAAGAAAATAAATTTCTGTTTGCCAGAACCATCATGGTATGCATTTCTGTTATGGAGCACTAACTGTCTGAGATTTTAAACTTGATTTTGGTGTTAACGTACAGCCTTTGCTTTCTTGTTGTTCACACTTGGGTTGTATGACTTTGCTCATAAATTCATTTTGAAATTTTTCTGAGTTAAATAACAAAACTCCCAGGGACTGGCTCCCTTTTCTTTTCTTTCCCTTATAGGGGCACTTCCCTCTGTGTTGTCGAAACTTTTTGATACTCTATTCATTTCATTTATGTGTTTTACTTTGTCCTTGCCTTTTTGTTGGCTCTCTGGCTTGGCTGATGCACCGAAGGATTACCAGACAAACGGGAGAAGACAGAGGCATGGTAATCAGCTTTGGTCTCAGAGTGTATGGGACATTCAGGTGGGTGTGCCTAGAGCTTGTGGCAGAAGTCATGGCTGGCAGTGGCTTTGGTGACTATGAGCACACTGGTGGTACTACAGGAGTGGACAAGATGGTTCAGGAAGTTGAATAAAGGCCAAAGACAGAAGCTTAGGGAACATCTCTTTTCAAGAGATCTGTCAGTGTAGGAAAGCGAGTCTGCAAATCATTTTACAAAGGAGATGACAGAAGAGCCTGCAGGTGGCCACGGATAGCATGTCAAGAAAGAGGGAAGTGGTAAGTGGGATTAAATGCTGTGGCAGTTAGGCCACTGGGAAATTTTAGTTAATGACAGCATTGGCAGCTCTACCACCATTTGAAAAGTTATTGGCTAGCTTCCAGCATCACAGGAGCTTACAAGGTGTAAGAACAGTAGGGTTGTGACACCCTTTCCAATGAAGTTGGTCCCACAAACCCACTGCTGTTGAGTCAATTCTGACTCATAGCGACCATATAGATAGAGTAGAATGTCCCCCTACAATAAAGCTGGTAGTGAAGGAAAAAGAAGACAGCATTAAAGCTGTGTACTGGTGTTGTTAGCTACTGTTGAATTGACGCTAACTCAGGGCACCCTCATGCACAACAGTTGCCCAGTCCTGCACTTTCTTCAAAATAGTTGGTGTGCTGGGGTCCATCGTTGTGGTCACTGTGTATTCTGAGTGTCTTACAATCTAGAGGGTCCATCCTCCAGAACCATATTGGAAAATAATCTGTCGTGATCTATAGGGTTGTCATTGTTTCATTTTAAGGCACAGACCTCCAGACACACTATGACAAACTGACAGACAGGTGGTCGTATAGCTAGGTAGATGCAGTCCCATTGGTTCCAAATGAAACCCTGCCTGGTCCTGTGCTGTCCTCGTATCTGTTGCTGTGTTTAAGTCCCTTACTGCAGCCATTGTGTCAGTTCATCTCACTGAAGGTTTTCTTCTTTTCTACTGATTCCCTACCTCACCAAGCATGACTTGACTTCTGTAGGGGCTGGTCATTCCCAGTACATTCCAAAATACATGAGATGAAGTCTAGCCATCCTTGCTTCCAGGGAACACTCTGGCTGTACTTGTTCCCGTAGAGACTCATTGGTAGATTCTCGGGCATATATGAAAACTATTTTTTTATATAGTTAATAGAAATAAAATATTTACAATATTACCTGACACATGGTAAGCTCTCAGCAAATGTTAGCTGTTACTATTGTTCAGCCTGTAATTCCAAAGTTTTACTTTAACGCATACTTTACTGATTTTGCTTTTATATGTGAAACAAAGCCTCTTCTAAAGCAAGAAGAGGCCAAATTGGATGTCAGAAGAGACTGCAACTTGGTGTTGAATGTTGAGTAGCTAAAGCAAAAGGAAGAAATGATGAAATAAAAGAACCAAACAGATGATTTAAAAGGGCATCTCTAGAAGATAAAGTATTACAATGACATGTGGAAAGAGCTGGAGATAGAAAACCAAAAGGAAGAATATGCTCTGCATTTCTGAAGCTGAAAAGACTGAAGAGAAAACCGAAGCCTTGAGTTGCAACAGGGAATGACTCTACAAGTAAAATATTAAATAATGCAGGAAGCATCAAAAGTTGATGGAAGGAATGTACAGAGTCATTGTACTAAAAAGGACTGGTCAGTGTTCAGTCGTTTGAAGAGGGTAGCACGTTACGAGGGACACTGAAGGAAGAAGTCAAAGTTGCCTTGAAGGTGTTAGTGAAAAAGAAGGCTCCAGAAACTGATGGACTGTTGATTGAGAAGCTTCAACAAATGGATGGAGCATTGAAAGTACTCACTCTTCTATGTCAAAAAATTTGGAGGACAGCTACATGACCAATCAACTAGAAGAAAGCTCTATTTATGTGTATTCCCAAGAAAGGTGATCCAACTGAATGTGGAAATTATTAACAACATCATTAATATCACACACAAGTAAAATTTTGCTAAAGATCTTTCAAAAGCAGCTGCAGCAGCATATTGACAGGGAACTGCCAGAAATTCTGACTGAATTCAGAAGCGAGGACGTGAAACTAGGGATATCATTGCCGATGTCGGATGGATCTTGGCTGAAAGCAGAGAATACTAGGAAGATGTTTTGCTTGTGTTTTATTGGCTATGAAAAGGTATTCAACTGGGTGGATCTTAGCTTTGTGGAGAATGGGAATTCCAGAATAGTTAATGGATATAATCTCCAGGTGGAGCAGCTGGGAAGGGCAGTTACTGACTTTTCCGCTATTGCAGAGGACTCCTACTGCCAGTATTAAAAAAAAAGTCATGCATATTTCATAAAGTTTCTGGATACACAACCATGCTTCAAAGGCTATCAAAGCTTGTTTAGCAGAGATGAATGAAAGAGTGATTCTATGACAAGAGGGGGGGATATAGGAATCATTGCCTGTTCCTTGTTTGATTTTTTTGAGGCAACATTCACACTTTGTTTTGTTCTTCTGGATTCCACATTCCCACTTACAGTAGGCTTTGCTATTCTGATAGTCTCAGGACTTTCATGTGTGTTCTAAAACTGGAAATAAAAGGATAAAAGCTTCATAAGAAATGTAGTTTTTGACTTTTCATATTTGTCTTAAAACACAGTTCACTTCATCTTGTTTGTTCTCTTGGACCTCTTCCATCTGAATCCTTACAACACTGAATGAGGCTGACACTGTAATTCTTTTGTCACCGTGATGTCAGCATAGTCACACAGACCTAAGGGTTTAACATGTAGGGCTCAGCCATGCTCTTTTGGTTCTTGGTTACACTTGACTTCCTAAACCAACCGAACCAAACCTGCTGCTGTTGAGTTAGTTCTGACTTATGGTGGCCCTATAGGATAAAGTAGAACTGCCCTATAGGGTTTCCAAGGATGTGGTCTTTATGGAAGCAGACTGCCTTCTCTTCTCCCTGAGGAGTGGCTGGTGGGTTCTAACAGTCAACCTTTTGTTCAGCAGCTGAGTGATTCACCACTGCTCAACAGGGCTCCTTCTTTGCTTTCTAGCAGCTCCTGGGTTATAGTATTGTTTCTTTTCCCGGTTTTCATCTCGCTTATCCTGTTGCTCAGAAACCCTGGTGGTATAGTGGTTAGGTGCTACACCTGCTAACCAAGAGGTCGGCAGTTCGCATCCACCAGGCACTCCTTGGAGACTCTGTGGAGCAGTTCTACCCTGCCCGTAGGGTTGCTTTGAGTCAGAATCGACTTGATGACACTGAGTTTGGTTTTGTTTTTCATCTCATTAGTTCCCCATATATTCCCCATATAGTTCCTCATATATTCCCCTTCTGGAATTGTGTATGTTAGATGTCTCCTCAGATTCCCGTTTTGGCTAACTGCTCCCAAGCCTAGCATCCTTGGAGCTTGCTTTCGGTATTGTTCTTAACGGATGTGAGGAACAGGTATGAGAACTGACAATTATGTTCGTGAACTCTTCCTGGAGAAACAAAAGATAAGGGAGTACTTTGAAGGTGACTGTAATGATATTCAGCAGTGCAGTATGTAGCACTTAGAACAATTAAGTTTGCACACTTAATTGTTGGACCTTGTATGTGGAAAGAAAACAAGAACAAGAAGGTGGCAACATTCTAGTCAGAACTCTCCTCTTTGGCTGTTAAGGGTGAGGTTCATCTAGCTTTGGTCACCCTGTCTTTGTTTTGCTGAATATCGCTATGGTCACCTTTGAAGTACTCCCTTGGGAAGCTGTGAACCAATGCCAGTGCCTAGTCCACCCATCAAAGGAATTTTGGAACTCTTTTTCAGAGCTGTCGTCATATTACCCTTGGTGTCCAGAATGTCATCCAAATGTCTTCCTTTCAGTATTTCTTTTATCTTTGGGTAAAGGCAAAAGTCATTAGGGGCAAGATCAGGGGAGTAGGGAAGATGTTCCAGTAGTTATTTGTTTACTGGCTAAAAACGCCCTCACAGACAGCTGTACAATTAAGTTGACAAGCTTGTCACCATACCACTGTGAGCACTGGCTGTTCCAGAAAGAGTTCCAAAATTGCTTGAAGGATAGACTAGGCACCAGCATCAGTGCATATCTTCCCAAGGGGAGTACTTTGAAGGTGACTGTAATGATATTCAGCAGTGAAGTATGTAGCACTTAGAACAATTAAGTTTGCAGACTAAATTGTTGGACCTTGTATGTGCAAAGAAAACAAGAACAAGAAGGTGGCAACATTCTAGTCAGAACCCTCCTCTTTGGCTGTTAAGGGTGACGTTCATCTAGCTTTGGTCACCCTATCTTTGGTCTGGTAATTCTGTTATTACCTCTGAAATAGCATCAGCTCAGAAGTTCAAAAGGTATTGAAATTGGTTTTAGGCATCCTCAGGATTGGCTTGTGGAAAACCTAAGATGAGGCTGTCTGCTTGGGTTCCTGAATCTCCGTGCGTGGAAGAGATGGGAATCACATACAGAGGGTGACATGATCCTTTCTCTTTTCTCATCTTCCCACTTCATCTGTTTTTATTTCTTGAAGTCACTTTTTTGCTCCTTATTGTTGCTGTTGCTATTGGTGTGGCTGTGAATTGTAATGACCTTGTGTACAACAGAACCAAACACTGCCTGTTCCTGTGCCACCTTCATGATCATTGGTAGGCTTGAGTCCATTGGTACGGCCACTATGTATTTTGAGTGCCTTGCAACCTAGGGGACACATCATCTAGCACTATCAAACAATATTCTGCTGGGATTCATAGGGTTTCCATTGGGTATTGCTTCCCATATGCAAGTTCCAACATAGTTTCATATTGTGCTATAGTTGGATTTGAGTTGCACACTTCAAGCTTTTCTTGATTTAGATACATATGGTCTCCCTGTCTCAATTTGAACCTTTTGAACATAGAGAACATGATTCTTCTTGTTCATTTTTACATACGAAATAAAAACCTGAACTTTCTTAACTGGGACTTGTGCACACAAACCGTCAGATCCGTTGTTCCCGGTACAGAATAGTGCTCTGTGAATCACTGCAGGTTCACATAGCTGTATGCTTGATTTCTTTAAAGAGATTTGGCATATTGAGGGAATGAGAGAATTGGCTTTATGTTTTTACTAGACAGTTTTATTGTGAAAGGCCAGTCCTACAATGCAGCTCAATTTGTTGACGAGGAGGCTGGGTTGGAAAAGAGGATTTAAAGCATTTTGGAAAAATGGAAATAGTTCCTTATGAGTTGTGAAGTTTAATACATCTGTTTCTCTGAATCAGTTTTGTTCTCTCCCACTGGGACGTTAGATGACCTGGTAGCTTTTCTATTACTTCTAGCATATTTTGAAGCACTTCATTGCCATTAACTACTAATAGAAACAGTTTTAATTATGCAAATCGGAGAAAGCAACAGCTACTTGATCTGATACCTTCTGTGAAGGGCATGTTTGAAGACTAAATCAATGATGCAAAACATAAAAGCCACAAACACAAACAGCACAGAGCATAGCATCTGAATATTCAAAAGTTTTTGTTAATAATCATTAAAATGGGATGTGAAATAGCTTAGAGACTGTCAGATGATGTGATCATCAACACCCTTTTTGACAAAATTCCATTTTTGAGAAACAATTTCTATCCTTAAGTGGGAGCTGGGGTTTTAAAAAGCCACGCTCACTTTAGTGGAATGAGTTGTTCTCTTATGCAGGCTTTGGTGGAATTAGCTTTTGTATGTAAATCAAACTTTGGCTTAAGGGATTTCTGTGCCTCTGTAAAAGAATATTTGATGTTCTTATTCAAGTATCTGGGGAAGAAAAGTTTCACTGTTATCCTGAGACTTGCATGACTTGATGTGTTGATTTGTCCTTTCATATTAACACTGCCCTGGGGCAGTAGTTAAACTTGGTTTGCCCAGATTTTGAGGTAATGATGCTCTGGCCAATGCATGGGCTCTCACTCCTGGTTGCTGAGGTTTAGATTCCTCTGAGCACTGGCTGCAGCCTGTGACCTGCGGGGGCTTGTTCTCTACACCAGGGAACAGAGCTACAATAGAGGGTAATCTTTACACCAGGGAACAGCGCTACAATACAGGGTAATCGACACAGCCTGATCCCTTGACGTCTTTGAAATCAGAAGCAGCTGTTAGTATCAAATAAAGACAGAGGAATGGTTGTATTTCCTTAAAATAATGGAAGGAGGTTTTAATTCTAAGAAGCTCAGTGGTACAATATCATCATACACATTTTAGATGGAATAACTAGGACAAGTTACTACTTTTTAGGTTTGAGTCAATCGTGCAAAATAACAGTCAGTTTTAGAACTGACTTTTGTCTAGTGAACTTCCTAAATATGTACAAAGCTTGAATAGCTGAAGGAAAGTTGAATTTAAGTGTAATTTATGGAGCCCTGGCGGGGCAGTGGTTAAGCGTTTGACTCATTGAAAGGTTGGTGGTTGCAGTCCACTGGCTGCTTCATGGGAGAAAGATGTGGCATTCTGCTTTTGTAAAGATTTCAGCATTGAAAATCCTGTAGGGCAGGTCTCTTGTGTGCTATAGGGTCTATGAGTAGAAACTTACTCAACAACAAAGGGTTTTTTATGCCTAATTTGGTTTAGACCAACTTTTTCAGATTTTGGAAACCCTGGTGGCATAGTGGTTAAATGATGTGACTGCTGACTAGAAGATCAGCAGCCTGAGTCCACCAGGCGCTCCTTGGCAACTCCGTGTGGTGGTTCTATCCTGTCCGATAGGGCTGCTATGAGTCAGAATGGACTCCATGGCGGTGGGTTCGGTTTGATTTTTTTGGAGACGGATTCAGATTTTAAAGGGGAAATAAAGTTTTTATTTATTTTACAGATGAATTCTCATGAAGATGTATTAAATTCTACAGTGTCAGTTTACTTTTCCCCTAATGGGAGCATTTGTGGGTGTGTCAGAGACATTTAGTCAAATGACCTTTAATTTGTTGTTAGGTGCCAATGAGTCCATTCCCAAGTAACAGTAAAACTGTCTGGTTTAGTCAGCTAGGGCTACTCTAACTGAAATACTACAGAGTGGATGGCTTTAACAAAGGAAGGTTTATTCTTATATGGTCTGGTAGGCTACAAGTCCATATTCAGGATGTCCACTCCAGGAGAAAGCTTTTCCCCTTGTCGGCTCTGGAGAAAAGTTTGATATTGCATCAGTCTTTGTCCAGGGAGCATCTTGGTGCAGGAACTTCAGGTCTGAAGGACGTGCTCTTCTCCCAGGGCTGCTTGCTTGATGGTATGAGTTTCCCAATTCTCTGTCTGCTTCCCTTTCCTTTTATTTCTTGAAGGATTGAGGGTGGGGCAAGCCATACTCCAGGGAAACTCCCTTTACAGTGGAGCAAGGAGAGGTGATCTTATAAAGGGATTTACAGTCCCACCCTAATCTTTAACATACAGAATAGGAAACCCATAAAATGGAGGACAGTCACAAGGTACCGGGAATCATGGGCCAGCCACGTGGAGGGGGACACAATTGAATCCATGACACTGCCCAATAGGGTTTCCTAGGATGTAATCCTGTGAGAGCAGATTGCCAGGTCTGTCTCCCAAAGAATCACCAACCCTCCAGTCGGCGCCTAGCACTTAATGGTTGTACCGTCACGATTCCTTATCTATTGCTTTCGTTCCATGTGCTCCTTCCCTCATAAGAGTAACTGTATGAAAGTGAAGTTCTCATCCTCTGGTATGTATGATATTGTTGCCCATTTTATAAGCCTCACATGTTCTACCACTACACACATGGGTTTACACACAGATTGAGGGTTGAGCACGGTGGCGCCACTTGGTGCCAGGCATCAAGCTCTGTGTCATGGGTCTGAAAGCCCACAGAGTGGGGTTTTGTCCTTGCAGTGGAGGAGAGAGACAGGTGTGCAGATGCGGGGGCTGCAGTGTCACGTATATGTGAGAAAAGTACCAGTATTCGGGCAGCAAACACAGCAGTCATATTTTTGTGCTTAATTGGATTTTGAGTTGATAGATGCTCGTAATAGAAGTAAAAATTTTATGTTCAAACTTTCACATGGAAGAAAGGGCTAACATTTGCTGAGGACTGACTGTGTGTCGGATACTATTATACATACTTCATTTTTATTACCTCAGTATGTGACTCTGCCACCTTGCAGGTGATGAGACTGAGGCACAGAGCAAAGCTAGCCCAGAGTCTTAACAGCGAGCTCAGTAGCCTGACTCCAGAGCTTGTGTTTGTAACCACTGTAGTACATAAGCCAGTGAAATGGTACTGAGTCTTGTTTTCTTAGGTGCTGCTGAGCCGGTTCTGACTCACAGTGTCCCTGTTGACAACAGAACAAAGCACTGCACCATCCTCATAGTCATTGCTGTGTTTGAGCCCATTGTTGCAGCCACTGTCCTTGAAGGTCTTCTTCTTTGCTGTCTTTCTACCTTATCAACAGTGTCCTTCTCCAGACTGATCCCTCCTAATAATATGTCCATAGCACATGAGACAAAGTCTCAACTTCCTCACTTCTAAGAAGCTCTCTGGCTGTACTTCTACCAAGAAAGACTTGTTTGCTCTTCTGACAGTCCGCAGTATATTTGGTATTCTTTGCCAACATCATAGTCGAAGGACATTAATTCTTATTCAATCTTCCACGTAAAATTAATTCACATACAGATTAGTGCCAATATTTGGTTCGTATCTGTACGTAACGGAAGATGCACATTCTACCTATTGAAAATAAAACGGAGAGCCCCTAAGTCTGACAAAATTGAATCTTGGTATGGCAGGCATAACTGTCCACCAAGATCCATTTCCTACCTCCATGCTAACCATAGCCTGTGTATTTTGGCCTAAGTAAGAGGGCAGGTATGGACACAGAACCTCATTGAACTGAGTCTCTAATATTTAAAGAAGACTGGGCAAAAGCTGTTGTGTGCTGCAGAGTTGATTCTAGCTTATGGTGTCTTAGGCTAGGTTGTCTAGAGAAACAAAAGCAAAAGCAGTAAAGTGTGTGTATATACGTATATATATATATGCATACACATATGTAAATATGTGTATATATGTATACATATATATATTTTAAAAAATGCAGTGCTGTTGAGTCAGTTCTGAGTCACAGCAACCCCGTAGGACAGAGTAGAACTGCCCCATAGAGTTTCCAAGGAGCACCTGGTGGATTTGAACTGCTGACTTTTTGGTTAGCAGCCGTAGCACTTAAACACTATGCCACCAGGATTTCCATACATATATATGTACACACACACAGACACACACGCACATATATATACATACATACACATATATATGCATATATACATATACACATATAGATACTTACATATGTGTATGTATGTATATATAGAGAGAGAGAGACAGACAGACAAACAGACTTCTATCAAGGCAATCACTCACACAGTTGTAAAGGCTGTAACATCCTAAGTCCTTGGATCAGGAAAGCATCTTCTGATTTGTGTAGCCACAAGAGCTGGTGAAATCAAGGTTGGCAGGCCTGAGATCAGGCCTGTTGCTCACAGGCTGTGAAGATCAATAACTCCTGAGATTAGCAGGCAGGACCCTGGCAGGGAAGCTGCTAGTTCACGTCCCAGTCCTAAGAATGGGAGGTGATCAGTATCACTTCTCCACAGGGAAGGGAGCACAACATTATACTGATGCTAAAACACTGAGAATCATGGCCCAGCCAAGTTGACACATAATCTTAATAATCACATGTGGTGGCCCTGTGGTGTAAAGTATTGTTTATGACTTTACTGTCAGTGTGGTTCCTTGTTCTTGTGTCCAGGGTTGTGTTTTAGAATATGAGATTTGTAGCAAAACACACTTGGGTTTGGGAATCTTGCCTTTAGCGATTGACCAGATGTTTGATTCTGGGCAAGTCATTTACTTTCTTTAAGAATGCCTTCTCTTTTGTAAACTAGTATCCACTTAACAGATTTGTTTCAAAGGTTAAACCCATTGCTGTGAAGTTAATTCCAACTCATAGTGACAGCCTAGGATGAGTAGAACTTCCCCTAGGGTTTCTGAGGCTGTAATCTTTATTGAAGCAGATTGATATATCTTTCTTCCTGGAGCAGTTTGTGTGTTCAAACTACTGTCCATTTTTGGTTAGCCGCAGAGTGTTTAATCACTGTGCCACCAGGCCTCCTTTTCAAAGGCTAATTGCCTGGCATATGTTCATTGCTAAATCAGAAGCAGTAATTGTTTATCATGGGTGCTATATTGTGTCCTATCATCATGAATGTAGAGCTGTTGTTGCAAACTTTGCCAAGAAAGGCACTGACTCTCCTCTCCTGTTGACTCATTTATTTAATGTTTACTGAGGACTCGAGTTTCTGATTTAGTTGGGGAGATAGGCAGTGAGCAAAGAAACAAAAACTGGGTAACTTTGCATTGTAATAGGAGCAAGTTAGAGAGTAAACAAGGGTGTATAAGAAAAAGTTGGAGTGGAGATGAGGCAGATCAGCTCTAGTGGCCTGGTGTAGAATTGATATTAGTGTCAAGATACAAAAGAAGAGGCAGCTATTCAAGGGAGAGGGGCAAGAGGGCAGCTGGCAGAGAATATAACAAGGGAAGCAGACATGAGCAAATCAGAGTGTGAAAGCCTGCAAGAGGAGGCAGTTGAGGATGAAAACTGCTTCTTAGTTTGAAGACCTGCTCTAGGAGGGAGGGCTGTCAGAAATACTTGTCACCTTGAAGGGATATCCCATTATTCACAATGGTATTACCCCACAGTTGTGGTACAGGGTAACTGTGATCCCTGAACTCAACAGACCTCTAGTTCATGAAGGTATTAATCAGAGTGAGGAAGAATAGATTACTTCCTCCTGAATCTATCCTTTTGAAGCAGTCATATTGCCCACCCAAGTTATATTGCCTGATTCTTAAATAATATTCCTGCTTCATTGAACTTACAGGCCCGTGTGGTGAACTGCAGGCCGTGCAAGTCATTAGAAATTGCTGGAGAGGGAATCCAAGCCCTTTGGGCCCCTGGAGAGTTCAAGGGCATCAGTGGTGTCATGTTGGAGCTTTTCTGAAGCTGCTGCTAGGTGTTCAAGGGTAACATTATAGGACATGTTGGTGAGAGTTAGCTCATTAAAATGCACTTCCAAAGTTGTGGTAAGGATAGAGATGGCTCAGTTGAATTTTACAGAGTCATTAGTGGTCACAAAGAGGTGGTGGCTGATGTGGGGTATTCCTGCGATGCTCCAGGTAGGAACTAATACGCGCCTAAAGCAGAATATAGAACTTGTGAAAGTGTGGCAGCAATAATTTGAGAACCAGTGTAAAATTTCTGATTAAAACATTTGGATATTTTTAAAAATTCTCCTGAGGAATGTAAATATTCTCCCTGTGGAGGTTTTTAAGTTTTTTTTTTTAATAATTTATGTTTTAGTGACAGTAGGCACAGTACAGTAGGTTCCAATTTAATAATGTTTATACAAATCATTTCATCGTACTGGTTAGAGTTTTCACAATGTGTTGGCGTCCTGAGGAGCTTTGTTGGTGCCGCGGTTAAGAGCTTGGCTGCTAATCAAAATGTCAGCATTTTGAGCCCACCAGCTGCTCCAAAGAGTAAGGATGTGACAGTTTGCTTCCATAAAGACTGCAGCCTCAGAAACCCTAGGGATAGTTTTACTCTGCCTAATAGGGTTGCTCTAAGTTCGAATTGACTGGAGGGCCTTGGGTTTGCTTTTTAGTTGATCAGCATTCTCATTATCTCCATTCTGTTTTTTCTGTTTTGATTTATAATGTCTTCTGTAGAAACCACACTTGTTAAGTGCTACATCTGCTAATCAAAAGGTCAGCAGTTCAAATCCACCAGATGCTTCTTGGAAGCTCTATGACGCAGTTCTACTCTGTCCTATAGGGATGTTATGAACTGGAATTTACTTCACAGCAACAGATTTGTTCTTTTGTAGTTGCATACTTCTGAGAAACAAACCTTAGTGTCTTTAATTACTTCAACAGATACTCCTGTTTCTTTGACATGTTTGATTCTGTGTACGTGACACTATTTTAATAGTGTTGGCTGGAGAGATAGACAGAATCATGAAAGAAGCACAGTCCCAATGGGAACCCTTCAGGCATCTGCAATTGAATTGAACAGACAAAACATGTATATATAAATACGTTAAAATGGAAGGTTGCGTGAGGTTAAAGGGCAAAGGATGAGCTAAATTTCCTCGGACAGTAGGAAAGGGGCCACTTGTTCCTGGGGCTCTGAGGGGGGTCCTGAGGGACACAGAGGGGAAGTAAAGGAAGGAAGAGAGAAAGGTACGTGGTGAGTTAGGAAACAGAGTCAAGCCTAGTGAAATGGGATGATAGCAGGGGCGGTCTGTCATCAGAGATACATGCCAGGCAGCCTAAGGTTGGATCCCTTTCATTATAAGCTGAGGGACATGAAGAACAGCATTATGAGTCCGTTAGCCACTGAGTCCAGATCCCACGCCCTTGGCTTTGCTTCCGGATCCTATTAATGAAATTCAAGTTACAACCTCTGACATGCGCTATGTCAAGGGCCAGCAAGTAAGAAGTTCCCAAATATTATTACTATCTGAATCATGGAGATATTTTTGAATATGATATGTGGCATGTCAAAAAGCAATCTGCTGTATTGTATGGGGCACACATGGGGAGATGAATTTGGAGGTTAGAGGTGGTGCAGGCTTCCCATTTGCTGTGATGGCACTGAGTGTGAAAAAGAAGAAACAAATGGGAAATATTTGGATACAGCCACCACTGGTCTGTTTGTTCTTGTTGTGGTGCCTTTTGTGTCGCTGTGATGCTGGAAGCCATGTTGCCGATATTTTAGATCTCACTAGGGTCACCCACAGTGGGTGGGCTGTATCAGGGCTTCCAGACTAAGACAGACTGGTGAGAAAGGCCCGGTAGTCTACTTCTGAAAATCAGCCGGTGAAAATCTTATGAATCTTGGCTAGAACATTGTCCGAATCTCTCTACGCACATGGTCAGAAAAGATGAATCACTGGAGAAGGATAGTATGGTTGGTGAAGTATAGTGTCAGGGAGCTGATGGGAGACTTTGATGAGATGCATGGACACAGTAGTCATGGTGATGGACTTGAACGTGCTGTTGGTTCATTGCAGACTGGGCAATGCTGTGTTCTGTTGGACACAGGATTGTCATGAATCCAAGTCACCTTGACAGCAGCTACAAAGAATAGCAGTTCGGCAACTTATCCAGAGAAGACCTCAAACAGGGAACCTCGTTGTAATCTCACAACTATCTCACTGGCAAAAACTGAGTCTAGTCTTCTATAAGCAGGACAGTTTCTTGTCAAATGTTGAAGGCTAGGATACTGCATATGGGCAAATGCTCATTTTTATGTGGAGGGGCTCATTGCTATCATTGGAGTTCTGCAGCGAGCCAGAGTTCAACAGAACTCATCTGTGGTTTAAAAATGCAGGGTCTGGCGTTGGGTAGACCTAGGTTTGAATCATGTTTCTGTTCCATGCATTTTGTATGATCCTCAACAATTTAACTCTTAATCTGCAGTTAGTAGCTTCAATGAATAATAATTATTATTAAACTATACAGAAGAAGGCACAATAATGGGAGGTGTGGTGTGCTCCTTCCTCTGCCTATAGCACTGACTGGATAACTCTGACTTGTCCTTTGTTGTTAGTTGCTGTGAATTGGCTCCAACTCATGGCAACTCTGTGTACAACAGAGCAGAATGCTGCCCAGTTCTCTACCATCTTCTTGACCACTGACTTGAGAAATGCCCTGTGCGATCCATGTCGTTTTCATTGGTCGATTTTCGGAAGTAGATGGCCCCGTCTTTCTCAGTCTGTCTCAGCGGGAAGCTCTGCCACAACCTGTTTCGAATCGTAGCAATGCATGAGATGGATGGTGGACTTGTCCTTTAGGACTCGGATGTCACTTTCTTGGTGTTCGTGTAGTGTCATATGCTTATTATTTGATATAGCATTGTGTATATTTCTGGTATCTAATACAATGATGTTTAAACATAGTAGATATTTCTTTAATGGTTTTGCTATTAAATTTGAAGAGAAATTGCTGAATAGCCTGAGTGATGAGGTCTTTGTTTCTTAGCTTAGAGAAGAGACCACAAAGGAAAGACATGGCAGAGTGTTCAGAGGACGACAACTGTCCCAGCTGTGCAGGGAACGTTCAGAAGATGAGCACACTCTTGCTGCAGTATTCATGCACAGGCAGAATGCCAAGGATGGGCCTGTGTACTGCCTGGGTGGATGGGCCCCTCTGAGATTTGGTTGAAAGGGACATGAGGTAACATTTGGTTTCATCACCACTAGCGTAGAATGATTGCAATGGATGAGTCTGAAGTGGACTGCTTTGGCCTCTAGTCTTGAGCTTGCAAATAGAATTAGTTGGGACAAAGGTTGAGTAATAAAGAGACCCAAATTGAGACGATGAGCTATTGTATGAGTCCGTCCGACTTCATTTGGTTGCTCTCAGTAGCTTCATGACCTAGTCAGGGGCCCCTTCTGCAGAACTGGGTACTGACTGAAATCAAGCTGGCAATATGTCCAAGTGAGTAGTCCTGTAGGGAAAGGATCTCATCAGACCCAGGTGGGAGAGGGAAGTGTTGTTTATCCATTCGTCTGCTGATAGACACTTGGGTTGTTCCCACTCTGCTTGCTGTGACTAGTGCTGCAGTGAGCACTGGTGTGCGGTTGTCTACTCGCACACCTGCCTTCAGTGCTTTTGAGAGATGCCGTCGTGGTGCTACGCTTGGATCTGACTTCATAAGCGCAACCCTTCCATTTCCATATATGGCCAGGGCAAGGCTGTGTTTGCTCAGTAGAAAGAAGTTGAATAAGATATTGGAAAGATAATTGAAAACACTATTTTTTCTTGCAGTGGATCTTTTAGAATTTGAATATTTGCCACCCAACTGGAGACCTTAAAACAGATGGTAATACAGTAAATTGTGAAGAAAATTAAGGTCCTTAGGCTAAAAAACCCAAAAACAAAGGACTAAAAAGGCCACAGAGATGAAGTCAGAATGTTTGCTAATAAGTTAAGACCTTCATGCAACAGTATGCCTACTGCTGGCTGTCAGTGCATACCAGGGAGAAGACATGCAGGCATGCACACTGGGCAAACATAACAACTTATGGCCAAACAACCCATAACAGTTTTCAAGCCAAGTTCTCCCAGATAGGATAGTGAGGCTGTCCCTCCTTAATGATTACTGAAATATCTAAAAGCATCATCAAGTATTTTTATATGTGTATCCCTTGAGGAGTAAGACTATTGTGCTGTGTATGCAGGTATACCACGCATTGTAAAGCCCATTAGAAGGAATCTCATGGGGGTATTGCAGTCACCTTTTCTCTGTCTCGTTTCAGTTGAATATTGTTCATAATTATTTTGTTTGTAGCAAGTCTTTACCATCTCTCCGTAATCACACTTTAGTTTGAATTCTGCTAGTATTCAGTATTGTATACATCTTTTTAACTTCTTTGTAATGTGACATCTGTTCCATATGTTTGTTGGAAGTTGTAGTTATGGGGAATTACCTATTAAAAATAAACCCACTGCCATCAAGTTGATTCTGTCTTATGATGACCCTGTGAGACTGAGTAGGGCTGTCGCATAGGGCTTCTAAGGCAGTAATCCTTGTGCGAGCCGACTGACAACATCTTTTTTCTGCAGAGCGCTTGTTAACTAGAATTGCCAACCTTTCGGTTAGCAGCCAGGCACTTACCTACCGTGCCACCAGGCTTCCTCCCTTATTGAGAATAGAATTCTCTTTTCCATTTTTTTTTCCAATAAGATGTGCAGCCTGAGTTACTTTATAGTGTGATGAGAAATATCACATACAATAATCTATGGTCTGCTTGTTAGTAAGTGCATTCCATCATCCAAATTGTTGTCATTATTTCTAAAACTCTTGCTTGAATCAGCAGGCTTGAGGCCGTTAACTTTGGTGTGCTACCTCAGACTCACTTCCTTTTTTTTTTTTTTAATGAAGATGGACAATCCTGTTTAGTCACTGAGGAAATGACTTCTCTGATCCATCTCCCTATCATGTAGGGTAATACCCTAATGACAGTTGCCCTTCCAGGAATGGTGTGTGGTTTGAATTTGCAGTGATTACACTGGATAAGTATGAAATGATCTGCTTTGGTCCCTGGTCTTAAGCTTGCAGATACCACTTTTATTTTCTTTAGGTTTGTTAGCTAGAAATTTTGGGGGGAGTGTAGGGGAAGGCAACTATGTCCTCATCGTTGGAACCAGCAGTTAGTCTTATGTTCCTCTCGCTCCTCCTTTGCATCACTCTCGAGAGACTTATTTCCAACTTTTCCACTGATTTCTTTTCTCTGAACCACATAAACCTAACTGACTGATCTTTCTTGTAAACAGAACATTATTTTCCTACTAGGTTTTCATTATGTACCTTAATCTGGAATTAATAAAGCCTGAATCGTCAGTCATTTTGCATTTGTATAACTGGTTACATAAACTAAAGACATCTTCACACACAAAAGTTTATTTTAGCTTCAGAGACTTCTTAGAACAGAGTCTGTTATTAGATGTCTCAGCTTTTAAGTTGGTTCTCAGTGTTTGCAGTATATCTGGCTCAAAAACAAAACAGTAAAGCATTTGCCATTGAGTTGATTCAGACTCATGGGTGACCACATGTGTGTTAGAACTGTGCTCCATAGGGTTTTCAGTGGCTCATTGTTTTTGGGAATTAGATTGCCAGGACTTTTTCCATGCTACTTTTGGATAGACTGAAACCACCAACCTTTTGGTAAGTAGCCAAGTGTTTAGCTGCTATACCACCCAAATCTTCATATCTGTCCTAGAGACATCCTATCACCAATGTAAGTGTTCTGTTATTCAGGGTCTCATAAACCTCACTTATGATGAGAATATATTCATTTATTTTCCTTCCAGACCATTATCAGACAGCTTCTGTTGTTCCAGGTCTACGTGTCTTAATATTGTAAAATCAGATAAAGCTCTTGTATTCCCTTTCTATTCTTCTGTAGAAGTATTCTTTCTTGCTTTAGAATTATAATTAGCCCTGATGTCATAACACCTGTCATATAGAAAGCAAAAGATTGTCTCCATTTGTAAGTATAGCAGTAGAAACTTAGAGAGATTGGGGGTTAGGCAAGCTGGAGCTGGGTTTTAAAACTCAGCTTTTTGTACCCTACAAGCAGGCCTTATTCTTCTTTATAAGTGTGAGGAAAAGGGATTAATAGATTCTTGATCATTGCTAAATATAAAGGAAAGTTACTTTTATCTTTGTTTAAACTATAACTTGACATTTATCGTAAACCAAAAAACCAAACCGGTTGCTGTTGATTCCAACCTATAGTGACCTTATGAGTGCCCTTTGGTCTCGTACAGGTGGTTTTGAAGTAGAGCACTGACTTTATACAAGTATCATTTGTTTTGTGTGCTTCTCTGCTCTTTTACTAAAAGTTGATCTCAGGGGACCTGCTCACTTCTAGGTTTAAAGAGTGTCTCAGGAATTCCTCTGTTCTCTAATGTTCTAGTTTGACTGCCTTTGTAAATTTTCTTTTTCTTAAGAATTTGAGTTCTACTCCATAATTTTCTCCTTTCTATCCAAGGCTGTATCTTGTGATCCCTGTTTGAATGGTCAGGAGTGGTAGCTGGACACCATCTAGTTCATCTGGTCTCTGGAAAGATTAGTTTGAGGCTCATGTAGACTTATTTCTTTTCAGAGCTTTCGGTTACCTTCTTTCTATTTTGCTCCTGGTGAGTAGGGACTGGTAGTTGTATCTTAGATGGCTTCTCACGAGGTTTTAGGACCCCATGCTGTACCCACTTCACTAGCATGCAAATCATGTTTTTGTGAATTGTGTTAATGCCTGTTGACTGAGTTGCCTCATGAGACTGTGGTCCTAAGATTTCACACCCAAAAAACCAATCTTTGAAAGATTTTGCTTTGTCTGGAGATTACCAGTGCTTGTGTCTTCAGTGAATGTATGTGCTTGCACTAACATATTTGTATTTACACATATCTACCATGGTGGCCTAGTGGTCAAATGCTACAATTGCTATCCAAAAGGTCGGCAGTTCAAATCTACCATGCACTCCTTGGAAAATTGATGGGCAGTTCTGCTGTGTCCTATAGGGTAACTATGAGTTGGAATTGACTGAATGGTAATGGGTTTTTGGTTTGGTATACTTATTTCTAGAACCCTAGTGGTACTATAACTAAGAGCTTGGCTGATAACCAAAAAGTTGGCATTTTGAATCTATCTTGAAAACCCTATCGGGCAGTCAGTTGTGCTTCAACTGATAGTGTTGCCATGAGTTGGAATTGGTTCAATAACAGTAGGGTTTTTGTTTTGTTTTTAATAGATAAGTCTGTTGTTGCCTGTGTGTGCACCTGTATCTACTAATATGCCTGCACCCATCTATGTGTGCTCACACACTCATTTTTACTTTGTGATGTATTGATTGTGTTCATGTTTGGTGCCACTTTTCCCGTCGTCAAAATCAGGTTTGTATGATCTAAACCTTCTGCTGCCTCTACTTCTCCCTGTTTACCACCAATGAACATTGGTTTCTCTCTATCCTTATCTTCTTGTTAAAGAGGGATCATACAGTATCTGTCCTTGTATGCTTCACTTACTTCATTTAGTGTTACGTCTTCCAGTTCCATCAATGTTATAACAAGTTTTCACACTCATTGTTCTTCAAGGTTGCATGGTGTTCCGTTTTATTTATGGACCACAATTGGCTTATACACTCATCCACTGATGGACACTTTGGTTATTTCCATTTATTTGGTTTTGTAAATAAGACAGCAATTAACATACATGTGCATGTGTCTGTCCATGTCATTATGTTTAGGTCTCAAGGGTATATATCAAGGATGGGATTGTTGGATCATAGGGTAACTCTGCTTCTAGTTTTTTGAGAAAGTGGCATATCGTTTTCTGCAGGGTTTCCACTATTTTACCATCTCTCTAGCAATGGGTAAGAATTTCTGTTTCCCCACATTCTTGCCAACATTTGCTGTAAATTGTTTCTTTAATCAGTGCCCTTTTAGTAGGGATAAAATAATATCTCATTTTGTAGTTTAGATTTGCGTCTGATGACTAACTGGAAACTCTGCTGACATAGTGCTTAAATGCTGCCTCTCTTAACCAAAAAGTCAGCAGTTCAAATCCACGTGTTGCTCCTTGGAAACTTTATGGGGCAGTTTTACTCTGACTTACAGGGTTGCTATGAGTCAGAATCAACTTTTCTTTTTAATTATGATTGAATGAAAATGTACATTCCCATATAAATTTGCATGCCCACCTATATGCAGCTTCTACTGCTCTCCCTGCCCAGTGATAGCACACTCTTCCTCTCTGCTCCATACATGTCCCATCCTCCCAGCAGTCTCCTATTCCCTCTTCTCCACCCACTCCCCTTCCTCCAGTAAGAGGACATCCAAGATATGGTCACTGTGCGTCACCAAGTACAACCCATTCCTGTCCAAAGAGTGGAACTTCATTATGATTTATAGGCAGGGGCAGCATCAGGGCGAGGGGCCATGCACCCAGGGGAAACCCAAAGCCCCTGGACCATCAATTTCTGTCTTTTAGTGGGGATCTCAGGGTGCACCCTGTTCTCTTCTTGTGTTGCTGGTGAGACCCAACTTCGTGAGCTCCATTGTGGCTATCACTGGTGGTGGCCGGGCACCATCCAGTTCTTTCGGTCATGAGTTGATGTAGACACCCACTCATGTGGGTCTCTCTGTCTTCTGGTTTCTCTTTCCCTCATGTCATTTTGGTCCTCGGTGATCATCCATTCCTGCTGAGTTGGGACCATTTGCTGTACCCTCAGATGGCAGCTTGGCAGCTTTTAAGACCCCAGATGCCACTCATCAATGTGGGGTTCAGAGAGCCCTCTTAGCAAAGCTCAGTTTGTGCCAACTGGCCTTGATTTTGCCTGAGAGCATTGTATCTGGGCCCCAGCCCCAGCTACTCTGTCCTTGCAATATTGGGTTAAGATGGAAGGAGTACTCAGGTTATGTTGAAGTCCACTTAATGTTGTTCTTCTTTCTAATGTGTGCTGTCACTGATTTCACCCAACCAAATTTCTATCAACTATCTAATCTAAACCCTCTACCCTTTGCCCTCCCTCCCTCCCTCCCCTCACTTGTAGCTGTCAAAGAGTCTTTTCTTCTATGCATAAGTCTGCTTTTGAGTTCTTATCGTAAGAGTCTCATACAATATGTGTCCTTTTGGTGCTGACTACCTTCAGTCAACATAAGGTCCTCCAGTTGAAACCAGGTTATGAGATGTTTCCTGAAATCATCATTGTTCTTTATCATTGCATAGTGTTCCATTGAGTATATATACCATAGTTTACCTATCCATTCCTCTGTTGTTTGGCATCTGGGTTGATTCCATGTTTTTGCTATTGTGGACTGTGCTGTGATAAACATTCTTGTGCATGTATCAGATGGTGTGAATGGCCTTGATTCTGTAGGATGTGTATTCCAAGCAGTGGAATTACTGGGTCAAATGGTATATCTATATCCAGTTTTTAAAGGGAGTGCCAGATTGCTTTCCAAAGAGGTTGCAGCATTTTGCAATTCCACCAACAGTGTAGGAGAGTTCTAATTTCTCCACAGCCTCTCCAGCATTTGTTGTTTTGTGTTTTTTGGATCATGGCCAACTTTGTTGGGGGGAGATGGTATTTCATTGTCATCTTGACTTGAATTTCTTTAATAGCTAATGATCGTGAGCATGTCCACATGTGTGTTTTGGCTGCCTGGATGTCCTCTTTAGACAAGTGTGTGTCCATCTCTTCAGCCCATCACTTAATTGGATTATTTATCTTTTTCATATTGATATTTTGTAGTACGTTATAGATTATGGAGATCAGGCGTCAGTCTGACATAGAGTTGCCAAATATTTTTTTCCCATTCTGTAGGTGGCCATTTAATTCTATTAATAAAGTCTTTGGATGAGCAAAAGTATTTGATTCTTACTAGATCCCATTTATCTATTTTCTGTTGGTTGTGGTTTGACAGATTTTGAAGTCTGTCTGCATTGTATATTAAAACTTCCATTGTTGTTCCTACTTTTTCTTGGATGAGCTTTATCATTTTAGATTTGATATTTAGGTCTTTTATCCAGTTTGAATTGGTTTTTGTATAAGGTGTAAGATATGGCTCTTGTTTTAGTTTATTGCGGATGGATATCCAATGTTGCCAGCACAGTTTTTTGAAGAGACTGTTTTTACCCCAGTTTAACGTCTTGGGGTCTTTGTCAAATATCAACTGTTCCTAGGCAGATGGTGTCATCTCTGGGGTCTCAATTCTGTCTCATTGATCTATCTGTCTCTTTTTGTACCAGCACCAGTCTGTTTTGACTACTGTGGCAGTGTAATGGGTTCTAAAGTCAGGTAATGAGAGGCCTCCCAGTGTGTTCTTCTTCTTTCGTAGTGCTTTACTTATCTGCAGCTTCTTCTCGTTCCAAACAAAATTGGTGATTTGTTTCTCCATCTTGTTAAAAAATGTTGCTGGAACTTGTATTGGGCTTGCATTATATAAGTAGATTGCTTTGGGTAAAATAGACATTTTCACGATGTTAAGTCTTCCTATCCATGAGCAGGGTAGATTTCTCCACTTATGTAAGTCTCTTGTAGTAAGGTCTTGTAGTTCTCTTTGTAAAGGTCTGTTATTTCTCTGGTTAGATTTATTCCTAGGTATTTTATCTTCTTGGGGGCTATAGTAAATGGTATAGATTTGGTGATTTCTTCTTTAGTAATCTCATTGTTGGTATAAAGGAATCCTACTGGATTTACTTATATTTATCTTGTGTCTTGATACTTTGCTGAATTCTTCTATCAGATTGAATAGTTTATTTATGGATATTCTTTAGGATTCTCTGCATATACAACTATATCATCTCCAAATAGGGAGATTTTTACTTCTTCTTTGCTGAACCAGATGCCCTTTATTTCTTCATCTTGTCTAATTGGTCTGGCTAGAACTTCTAGTACAGTATTAAATAGGAGAGGTGAGAGTCAGCATCCTTGTCTAGTTTTCATTCTCAAGGGGAATTGTTTCAGTCTCTTTCCATTCAGGCAGTTGGCTTTGCATAAATGACCCTCATTGCATTGAGGAATTTGCCATCTGTTCCTATTTTGCTGACAGTTTTTAGCATGAGTGGGTGTTGGACTTTATCAAATGCCTGTTCTGCATCAATTGACAAAATCAGGTTATTCTTGTCTTTTGTATTATTTATATGGTTGATCACATTAATTGTTTTTCTGATATTGTACCATCCTTGCATCCCTGGTGTAAAGCCAACTTGGTCATGATGAATTATTTTTTTGATATGTTGTTGAATTCTGTTGCCAAGTATTTTGCTGAAGTATTTTGCATCTTGGTTCATGAGTGATATCGATCTGTAGTTCTCCTTTTTTGTTGGGTCGTTCTCTGGCTTTGGTATCAGGGTTATGCTAGCTTCATAGAATGAATTTGGGAGTATTCCATCTCTTTCTATGCTGTGAAAAATTCTCAGTAGTATTGTAGTTAACTCTTTTCTAAAAGGTTGGTAGAATTCTGTGGTGAAGCTATCTGGGCCAGGGCTTTTTGGGTTGGTAGTTTTTGGATGAATTTTTCAATCTCTTCCTTTGTGATGGGTTTATTAAGTTGTTCTGCTTCACCTTGTGATAATTTTGGTAGGTGATGTGAATCAAGGAATTTATCCATTTCCTCTAGATTTTCAAATTTGTTAGATTACAGTATTCCGTAGTAGTCTGTTATGATATTTTTAATTTCTGTTGAATCTGTTGTGGTATCTCCCATCTCATTTCTTATTTGGGTTATCTGTTTCCTTTCTTGTTTTTCTTTAGTAAGTTTAGCCAATGGTTTGTCAATTTCATTGGTCTTTTCAAAAAACTAGCTTTTAGTCTTGTCAGTTTTTTTTCAATTGTTCTTCTGTTCTCTAATTCATTTAGTTCTACGCTAATCTTTATGATCTGTTTCCTTTTGGTGCCTGAGGGGTTCCTCTGTTGTTCTCTTCATAATTATTTAAGTTGTAGGGTTCATTTTTGGTTTGAGTTCTTTCTTCTTTCCGACGTGTGCATTTGTAGAGATAAACTGACCCCTGAGTACTGCTTTTGCTGTATTCCATAGGTTCTGGTTAGAAATGGTTTCATTCTTGCTTGAATCCATAAATTTACTTCATCCTTGATTTCTTCTATAACCCATGGCTTTTTGTGCAAGATGTTGTTCAGTTTCCATGAGTTCCAATTTCTATCTGTTTTTTCTGCTATTGATTTCAACATTTATGGCTTTATGATCTGAGAAGTTGCTTTGCAGTGATTTAATTTTGTGTATTTTGTTGAGATTTGCATTATGTTCCAACACATGGTCTAGTCTGGAAAATGTTCCATGTGCACTGAAGAAGAAAGTGCTGATGGATACAAAGTTCTATATATGTCAATGAGGTCTAGTTGGTTAATTGTACAATAAAATCTTCTGTGTCATTATTGAACTTTTTTTTTTAGAAGATCTGTCCATACTGAGAGTGGAGTGTTGAAGCTTTCCACTATTATTGTGGCTATTTTTGAATGTAGTCAGCATGTCTTTGATGCATTTAGATGCTCTAGTATTGGGTGCATAAATATTTAATATTGTTAAATCCTGCTTGTGTATTCAACCTTTCAGCAATAAGTTGTGTCCATCCTTGTCCACAATGGGATTTTACATTAAAATCTATTTTATCTGAGATTAGTATTGCCACACCTGCTCCTTTTTGTATATTGTTTGCTTTGTATAAATTCTTCCATCCTTTAATGTTCAGTTTGTTCATATCTTTAAGTCTAAGATGAGTTTCTTGTAAGCAACATATCGACGGGTCATGTCTTTTGATCCAAGATGTCACTCGTTGTCTCTATAGTGGCGTGTTCAGCACATTTACATTAAGCGTAATTATTGATAGGTGTGTGTTTAGTGCTGTTGTTGTGATATGTTTATTTTTGTGTTGATGCTTTCTCTGTTGCTCTAACTTTTCTGTTCTGGGACATTCTTCTTTATGGGTTGATTTTTCACCATTTTCAGTGTTGGTTTTGTGTTTGTTGAGGCTCCTGTTTTACGTTTCTTGATTTGATATGTAGCATCTTTATTGTGCTTTATGGCTACCTGAGATCCCCCTTAATAATTTATGTTTAAACCCAATTTTAACTTTTACCTGTGTTACTAACTTCCTCTCTATCTGGAAGGACTATGAGTACTGTAATACATCCTTCTTTTTAATATGATGACATCATAGTTTTGATGATATGGTCACTGGATCACTTCTTTTAATTTTACAACTTTGATTGAGTTTGGAGCCTTCCCTAACTGAGTAGGTTTCTGGATGATGTGTCCTGTATTTCTTCTTAAAATATAAAGTTAGTGGTTTTGTTCTTCTAGGCCAAGAGATTCTTTCAGTATTTCTTGTAGCTTTGGTTTGGTTTTTACAAAAAGTCTCTGAGTTTCTGTTTATCTGTGAGTGTATTGATTTCATTTTCATATTTGAAAGTCAGTTTTGCAATTCTTGGTTGGGAGTTTTTCTCCTTCGAAGCTTTGAATGTGTCATCCCATTGCCTTCATGCCAGCATTGTTTCTGCTGAGAAATCAGATGAAAGCCTACAGAGTTTTCCTCTGAATGTTAACTTTGTTTTGAGTCTTGCTGCCTTTAAGAGTTTCTGTTTATGGTTCATTTTGTTAGCCAAGCCAAGTGCCATCGAGTTGGATCTGACTCATGGTTACCCTAGGGACTAAGGTAGAACTGTTAAGCTTGATTATAATATGTCTTGGAGTCTTTCTTTTGGAATATATATTGAGTGGTGTTTGATACACATCGTGGTTATCTATATTCTCTTCTTTCATAATTTCAGGGAAGTTTTTGTCAGCAGCTCAACAGCAATACTCTGTGTTTTCAAGTGTCCCTCCTGGTTCAGGAACTCCAATTAATGGTAGATTGTTCCCTTTGACAGAGTCCCATATGCTTCTTAATGCTCCTTCATTTTTTCTTGTTTCTTTTTTCTGATTTTTCCTCATAGGTGCTAAAGTCAGTAACTCTGTCTTCTAAGTCAGAAGGTCTATTTTCCATTTGCTCAATTCTGTTTTCTTGGCTTTGAATTGAATTTTCTATTCCTTTGATTTTGTTATTGCTGTGTTGGATTTCAGATTACTGGTGTTCCATCAGTTTGAGCAACTCGCTTAATTTTTCGTTTGCTCTGCTGCATTTTGTTTGATGTCTAGGACGGCTCTCTATATAATCATTTTGTACTCGACCTCCAGTGGTTTCAGAAACGCATCTTTGTTTGGAAAGTTCTTTCTTTTGGGATCTTTCTGGAGCCATATGTGAATTTTGTCTTTAAGTTTCTGACCAATGTTTGTTGTTTTGTGGGCATTTAGAAGTTGTAGTTTCTCCACTGTTACTTTAACAGGATCTGAAGTACAGTCTGATAAGGAAGGTGATCACCAGTTACCTCTATATATTCCAGTGATTGGGCCAGTGGAATCTCAGGGGTAGCAGGCTCCACTTCCTGACTGGAAAAGACACGACCCTGCTTATGGAGTCACTGGGGGGCCATCAGTTGACCTTATGATGTGGATCAGTAATGACTGGAAGGGATGCTGTCAGAGTGCACCTCAGTTATTTCTCTAGCTAGTCTTATATCGGAAGCTAAAAGCTATCTGACATCTTCCAAAATCAGTCGAATTGTCAGGTGTGCAAGCCCCTCTTCCCTGATGGTAAAGTAAGCACCTCTGTATCCAATCCCAGATGCTGTAAGCTAGTTCAGAGTATGGAAAGTCTAGTGCCCTGCTGTCATCTGCTGTTGGGTCCCACCTGTAAGGCCACACTGTGCTAAATGCAACTTTCTGCTGGAAAAGCACTCCCCAGGCTGGCACTGCATCCAAGCCTGGGAATTAGCCCTTGCTGAGGCCTCTGTTTGGGTAACTCTGCCTCCCAGTCAAACAAGATGGCATCTCGCACAAGCTCGCCTGCTGTGGAATAGCCAATTCAATGGCGGTGAAGGTTCAGAAAGACAGGGTAGAGGGGCCAAGGTGCACAGAGTCCAGAACTGGGCTCTCATTATGTGGCTATTTCACCTGCTTATCCCATCAGCAGTGTGGCTGAGCTTTGCTGCCAGTTAAGCCCAAGCCACACCTGCCGGTTAAGACAGAGATAAAATAAAAATAAAAATTGTAAGTTACCTTTAGTCTGTGGCATTCAACAAAGGCAGGGTTCAATGAAAGAGAAGGTTCCTGTTCAGTGGCATGTAGTCCAAATTGGCAGCCCTGTGCCATGTCCAAGGGCTCACTGGGTGTCCAGAAGGCTCTGTTTAATTATCAATCCAGGCCTTAGTTTTCAGAGGGAATTAAGGAGACGTGTCTAATCTGCCATCATGACTCTGTAAATTTTCATTATAACTGTTACACAAATTGAGCTGCATATTTCCTGAGACCATAGTCCCCACAGCCTTCAACCCAGCAATTCTGTCCCTCAGGGAGTTTAGATGTGTTTTATGGAACTTCCATGCCTTGCTTTGGACAAGTTGTGTATTATTTTATCCTTCACTAAAGTTATCTATTACTTATCTATAGTAGTTATCTACTACTTATCTATTTTCCCTTTAATGTTTTTCCATCCCTTACTCTCCTCTCTCTCAAAACCATCAAAGATTGTTTCTTTTGTGTGCAAACCTTATCATGAGTTTTTGCAGTAGTGGTCTCTTAGGATATTTATCTTTTTTTTTTGGCTTATTTCACTTAACATAGTGTCCTCTAGATTCCTCTACATTATGAAAAGCTTCATGGATTCATCATTGTTCTTTATCATTGTTTGTATGAGCTTTAGTTTGTTTATGCATTTGTCTGTTGATGGGCTTCCAGATTTTTTCCATCTTTATGTTATTGTGATAACTCTAATTTCTCTAGGACATATTCCTAGGTGTGGGATTGCTGGATTCTATGGTACTTCTATTTGTAGCTTTCTAAGGAAGTTCTGTATTGTTTTCCAAAATGGTTGTATCATTTTATATTAATATTAACCGTGCATAAGAGTTCCAAACTCCCTGAAGCCTCTCCAACATTTGTTATTTCCTGTTTTTTTAATTGTGCTAGTGATGCTTGGGTGAGGTGATTTCTCACTGTGGTTTTGATTTAATTCTGGTAGCATACTGGTTAAGTTAAGTGCAATGTTTGCTAACCTACAGGTCAGCAGTTCAAACCTGCCAGGCACTCCTTGGAATCTGTAGAACAGTTCTACTCTGTCCTATAGGGTCGTGATGAGTCACAGTTGACTCAGCGGTAGTGAGTTTGGTTTGGTTAAGGACTAGTGTTCAGTGCTTTTCAGTTTTTATAAACTCGTATTATGTTGTGATTCTTTTCTCATTCTAAATAAGCATTCACTTTTAATGCCCAATTTTATTTTTTAATTTTGTATTTTTCTTAAAGTAAGATTTGCAAATTGTGTATGTGTTGTGTACAAATTGTATCCAGTCCCCACAAAACCTGAGTCTCATTCTAGGGATAGAAATGAGTGCATTAAATGAAAATAAATCAGTAAAACATTTTAGGTTACTTAGTAATGAACTACAGTACTTTGTATATGTGTTTTAAATTAAAAGACCACAAGTGAATATAAAAGAAAAATTATTCAAGTGCAATACGACATTAAAATTCTTATTTAAACATTGCTTCTTTGAGAATTTCTGTCAGAAAATCGTGATGAACGTGGCCTTCATTTGGCTCACACCTGCCGCTCCAGTTTACTTGGCTGAAAACACTGCTATGAGAGCTGGCCAGCAGAGGGCACTGTGCTGTTGGTCTTGAGAGCGTGTCATGCATTCTCGTCTGAAAAGTGCACCAGGACAGAAGAGGGTAAATATTTGATGTGGCAAGCTTAAAGCTGACAGTGTAAGAGGAGAAGAAATGAGCGCACACACCTACTGTTGAAATGAATCAATGAATTACAGATTGTATTTTGGGTAGATGTCAATAGAGAAAGGCTCACTGAACAAGTTGACCCCTTGGTCTGTTGGCTCAGAAGAAAAGAATGTGGTTCCATGAAAAGAGGAAACAAAGATGCTAGGAATTTAGCTGAGGATTAACCAAAGATCTTTTGTGGTGGGAAGTTCAATAAAAATAAATTAAGTCTTTTGCTTAATTTCATGTTTTAATAAAAGCTTCTTATGTATGACCAGTCCTTAAATTAGCTAAAAGAAATGACTGTGCCTTGACAGTTATATCTGGATATTTACTTGTATAAAAGACACTAAATTGTTATTAAAATAGTACATGTATATGGTTCACAGTTCAGATAGTAGGGAAAGTCTAATCATGAAAATAATTGACTCCAGCCTCATTTCTGCTATCCTGGTCTTCTTATTTCAAAGGAAATCGCTTTGAATTCTGCTTGTTTTTAAACATAGTGGTTTCCACTGTGTTTCTAAGTGTAGAAGTGATCTCTCTGAAATCTCTTAGGAGGAAGATTTAACTTGTGTAGTTCAGGGCCAAGTTGTGTAGTAGTATGTAGCAGTATATTATATTTGATTCTTTTCTCATGTACCTTGCTTTTCCTGCTTCATTTTTCTTACATATGTTTTAAGTATTTTAATCCTTTTTTATCATCAGATCAACATATGTTATGCAACTTTCCTGTATATTTTAAAAACTACAGCTTTTCAGAGTACTCTTTCAGCTCCCTGCTTTGTTTCCCCATGGACAATTTCCCAGTAGACTGACGGTCCTGTAGATGCCTCTAGCACTGTTATCCTAGAGCTTCGCACTGTTGCTTTCTTGAATTGGATTCACTCTTTTACTAATAATATGTGTATGTTTCATAATTAAAATATTTTATTGTATTTTCTGTGAAAGTTTATGTAGCACATTTTGTTCTTGTTTAATAGTTTCTACACAGTTTGTTCATTGACTTTGGTTACATCTTTCACAATATGTCACCTTTCTCCTGATTTCTTTTCTGGTTGTTCCATTTCTAGTAATCTAGGTTCCCTGCTCCCTTGCCGTCTTGTCTTTGCTTTTGAACTGTGTATGCGTTTAAAATACTTCTGTGTAGTTTGTTGAAACAGATCTTGCAGTAGCTTCTTAAGAAAAGCTCACATGTAAAGTTTATTTGTGCCTGATAGCTTGGCTGGGTATAGAAATCTACAGTGTTACTCTTGCTGTTTATGTCACTGTTAAGAAGTCCAATCTTACACTGTTTTTTCCCCTTTTATAAATAAACTCTTACTATCTTGTTTTTTTAATCTTTGATATTGTATAATTTCAGAATTTTGTTATAGATCTTAAATTGTTTTGGGTGCTTAGGCTAGGAACTTAGCTGAAGCTTAACCAAAGATCTTCTGTGGTGGGAAGACAAATTAATATAGTCTTTACCTTAATTTCATGGAAAATTCTCTTATATAATTTTTTAAATAGTAGTGAAAATATAAACAATAAGATGTTCACCAATTCACAATTTCTACACATATAATTCGGTGATATTTATGACATTCTTCATGTTGTGCAGTCCTTCTTGCCATCTTTTGCCAAATCATTCTACCACCATTAACGTAAACTCAATGCCTCCTGAGCAAAAACTCCCCGTTTCTCTCTTCCTCCTACTGCTGGTAACCATTACCAATCTTTGATTTCTATATATCAGACTACTTGATATAATTGAGACCATACAGTATTTGTCCTTTGGTAACTGATTTTACAAAGTGCCATACATGTTGCAGCATGCATGAGGACTTTCTCTTGTTTCGTTGTATGGATATACTACATTTTTAAAATCCATTCATCTATCGATGGATATTTTGACTGTTACCACGTTTCATCTATTGTATAACATTCAGCAGTGAACTTTGCTGTGTGTATTTGTTTGTGTTCTGCTTTTACTTCTTCTGAGTATATACTTAAGAATGGGATTGCTAGATCGTATGGTAGTCCTGTTCTGAAATTTTGGAGGTATTGCCAAACTGACTTCTCACAGTGGCTGTACCATTTTTCATTCTCACCAGCAGTAGAAGAGGGTTCCAATTTCTCCACAAACTTGCCAATACCTGTTTTCCATTTTGTAAATCAGTCACTTTCAAGGGGGAGTGAGATGGTATCTCATTGTGGTTTTGTTAATTCTTTAGTATTTTTTTCCTGTGCTTTTTGTGAAACTGTTAATGGTAGGATAGTCACTCTCCTTTGGTGCTTTAAATGTCTTGTCATTTTTGTTGTACTTTTTGAGTGACTTAGTTGTTTTTCACTATTTTTATTGTATTTTTTTTAGTTAAGCAGTCAACTTCTCATTTCCAGTAGCTCCTTTATTCTGTTAGCTTTCAAAAATAGCATCTATTTTACAAACATATTATCATCTTGTAACTCTCGGGGTATTAACATAAAAAAAAAAACTTTTAAAGCTTCCTGCACTATCTGTTTCCTCAAGCTTTCTTTTTTGTCAATTTTTGCTTGGAGCCTCTTTTGCATTTTGGGGCAGTCTACACAGAACTGGTTATTTTCCATTTGTGAGTATGGGCCAGGTAACAAGCTTCGTTTCTGAGTGAAGGACTTTCCAACATGAATGTGTGCAGGGTTTTTTTCTGACTTCCTTTGAGGTTTGTATCATTGCCCCAGAGAACAGGCCGTGGTACTTTGGCCGTGGGTGTATAGCAGCTTGGCTATGTGAGTTTCTGTGCCTCCGGGAAAAGGAGAGGTGTGGGAAAGGAACAAGGCTGCTTTTATTATGCCTTTTGCTCTAGCCCCTTATAGTTTATCTCTTGTAGCTTCTCCAGAGTTTTAACCTGGCTCTCCTGGATCCAGTACCGCGCCCCCCATCCCCACCCCATGTGCCATCTTCTGACACACTTAACTGTGCCCACCTTGTCCAGCCTCTTAAGTGACTTTCCTGGGACTGTATTGTTTCACTAAAAGTGGATTGAGACATCTTGCTGGATAGCTATTCTGTAGCTGGAATCTTTTCTTCCTGCCTCCCAGGCTAGAGCCTTTCCTTGGGCTGTGCTTCCTCCTGTGTGTCCTCTGTTGTACAGGCCTCTCAGAAGGCCTCTTGGAGGCATATAAAGAATTTTTCTCCCACGCCCTCCCCCAAAGCAGGGTCTGTTTTAGGAGGAACAAACCTTCCCCGATGATTCTTTTTCTGTTTTCCAAAAATATGGCTGTACATTTTAAAATTCTTTTCTCCTGTCTCAGTGGTGCCTCAGTAGATGGAAGTGTTGCATGCATGTGCCCATTTTATAAATGTAAATCAGAAGCTAGGTGCCTTTATTGCCCCTTTACTGCTGTTGGCATCTTACGCATGAAGACCTACTTTCCTTATTTCCCTATGTTAAATTCCAATTTGATGACTGTATGGGTATGTTTGCCTTATGAAAATCTGAGATGTATACACTTCGGTTTTGTGTGTTTTCCTGTGTGCTTCGTTTGCTAATTGGAACAATTTCTATTAAAATTAAACATTTAAATAGTTTGGCAGTTGCATGTGAAATTTGGACTAATAAAATCATACACAGTGAAACCTGTGAAAGTCAGAGCCTGTGTAAGGTAGAAATATGACAGAGAATGAAACTCAGATATTTTCCACTATCAGAAACAAACAAAAAAATCTTCGTCATTGAGTTGATTCTGGCTCATAGTGATCCCCAAAGACCTAGTAGAACTGCCCCGTAGAGTTTCCAAGGAGCACCTGGTAGATTCGAACTTCTGACTCTTTGGCTGGCAGCCTTCGCTCTGAAATACTACACCACCAGGGTATAGAAAATCACTAAGAGTATATGTCCCCTGTCAGAGGTGGAAAAGCTGCAAGACCAGAAAAGCAATGCGGTCCCAAGGTCCAGCTCTCATAGGCTTCCCTGTAGCTACATTCAGGATTTTGAAATCTGTCAGTTTCTTTGACTCTTTGGAAGATAAAGAACTGACACATTTTGCTGAACACCTGGACCTGTATTAAACCCTTGTGCGTTTTGTACTCGTGAGCTCTGCACCTTCATCAGTTAGCCTCCTGCTGATCTCAGAGTTCACTGCTTCAGTCTGTCTCCCACTCAGACACTGCTCAATATCACAGTGCCTGAGCGCTGCCTACTATGGAAGGGCCACTATGACCAGCTTTGTCCTCCCCTACAAACATGGCACCACCAGCTTCTTGGCTGAGAAGAGGGGCATGCAGAATGGGAGCCAGATGGAGTTAGATGGTCTGCTTTTCCAGCTTAATTTCAGAGACCTATCTCCCCTTGGAAACCCTGATGGCATAGTACGTTAAGTGCTACATCTGTTAACCAAAAAGTCAGCAGTTCAAACTTGCCAGGAGCTCCTTGGAAATTCTATGGGACAGTTCTACTTTGACCTCTAGGGTTGTTATGAATCAGACCCAACTTGATGGTAGTGGGTTTGGTTTTGGTTTGGGTATCCCCTTATTTGATTTGTAGTGTGTCAGCTCCTAGAACAGCCTTAAAACTTTCTGCCTGATAGGGTTTGTTTCCCTCTCTTTGGAAACAATACATAGAATTCTAAGTGGGGAGCCATATTGTTGCAATTAAATGCAATCAGTCTTCATGGCATTAGAGTAGTATCCCTTGATTTGTTTTGCCTTTCCCTCGGGGCAGTGGCAGAATCATGCCACAGGTGTGACTACTCCTGAACCCACTGCATGAGGCCAGATGATTTCTTAACAGATATCTGGCTTTTGGCTTCTTTGTGAACAAATTAATTAAGTGCTTTATAAAGACACTGATGACTTTGTTAGGGCATTTCATGTTTTCAACTTCTTTCCTTTGAATGAATTGTGGCAAATGGTAGAATGGAAGGCTGTGGACACTTGTCCTGCTCTTCCTGTGGAGTTTTAAAGAGCCCTTCATTCTTTCAGTAAATGTTGAACACTTAGTATACACAAGATACATGCAAGAAATGCATCCCTCCATAGAATGCAGGAGAATCAAGTGATTGTCTCTGGCTGTCTTTAAACTCTCTTGTCCATTTATGTTTGTCATGCTAGGTTGAAGTGTTACGCTAACTTAGCTTCTGGGTTTCTGGAGGCTTGCTTGAAGGGGGAAGAACACTTTGAGCTGCTACTGTGTTTTTGATTTGCCTCCAGAAAACAGCTGTCAACTTCATTACTTTTTCACAGCTGGGAAATCATATTCAGACATTGTGTGTGGGTTCTTGCTCTTTTCTTCATTCTCGAGGACAGGCTTCTATAATGCCTTGTGATTTGTAATTTGTAATGGCTGGGTGGACCCAGACTTGTATTTTTTTTGTCAATTCCTAATTTTCAGTGGAAGTCTTTGGGTGGTGCATGTGGTTAATGTGCTTGGCTACTACCCCAAATGTTGGAGGTTTGAATCTCCCCAGCGGCACCATAGAAGAAAGGTCTAGTAATCTATTTCCACAAAATCATTCATTGAAAATCCTGTGGAGCACAGTTCTACCATAACACATGTGGGGTCACCAATGGTTGGTGTCAACTTAATAGCAACTTTCTTTTTTTTTTTCATTTCTGAGCAGGCTTATTCTTGTATTTGCCAGATTATAGGAATTATCAAGAGATATGTATCCACCATATACATAACTGAGTTCCAACCCTGATGAAATGGAATTGCCAGATGAGAGGTTTCGAGTTGCTATTATTGTCAGATCTTGGTCGTCTTCTTGGAAGCTTCCAGAAGCTCCCCATCTCCTAAAGATAAAAAGGCCAGTATGTGGACTTGAGCTTCAAGGCCCCAAGTCAGCTGGCCATTGTCATTTCTTCTGCTTCAGTTCTCTTCGTATTTCTCCAGATTCCTTCTACCCAGACCAGCCACCTCACTGTCTTCTAGCAGGAGGAGCAGCACCACTGTGTCACATCAGGGTTTTTACTCTTGTTCTTCCCCTGTGCAGAGCTGTCCCCTGTACATCCACGTGGTTGGTCCTGCTTCTCCATCTTTCTCAGGGCGTAGCTCCAATGTCATCTTCTCCCTGAACGCTTCCTTAATCATGCTATATGAGCCCTCAACCTTCACCAACATGTTGTCAGAAGGGATCAGTCCCTAGAAAGGACATCATGCTTGGTAAAGTAGAAGGTCAGCAAAAATGAGAAAGACCCTCAAGGAGGTGGATTGACACAGTAGCTGCAATAGTGGGCTTAAGCATAAGAATGGCTGGGGACACGGCACAGAACTGGGCAGTGTTTTGTGTCAATAGAGTAACTATGAGTTGGAACCAACTCAACGACACCTAATAATAACAACTGTCACCAGTGTACCAGTCCATGTCGCACCTCCCTGATTGATTTTCCTCCTCAGCATTTATCACCATCTGTCAGGCTGTGTTTTATTTGGTAAAATATGATTTCTCTTCTAGAAGCAATTCCCTCAAGAGTCTGGCTTTTTGACCATTGGGCCCCCTGCAGTGTCCTCAGTGCCTAGATTAGTACCTAACACAGACTTAAGAAAACAAAATCCAAACCTGTTATCATAGACTTGATCTAATTCCTAGCATAGAGCAGAGTAGACCTGACCCGTAGATTTTCTAAGGAGTGCCTGGTGGATTTGAACTACTGGTCCTTTGGTTAGCAGGCAGTAATTGGGGCTCAGTAAATATCTGTTGAAAGAATAGAGATACGTGTTTTTGACAAGCCCAATCATTTTTCATGTCAACCAATTTGAGCAAACACTGGTCTAATGGGTATTTAACATGGAAACTGGGTGAATCCAAAGGAAATGTTTCATTTTGTGTGCTCGTGGTCATTTTTTCCCTGATGTACTACTCTTTTTAAGATTTGCTAAATTTCTTGGACTCATATTCAGCATGTTCATTTCCTTGCTGTGAATAGCCAAACTGGTGGATATGTGATACATGCAGTTAGAAGGAGACTTTTGGGGTGAATGATTAAGTCATCTCAGTGAATAAAATATTCTGATGGGAATCTTCTTTATTTGTCCATATAGCCCTGTAGATGTTTTTGACCCTGATACCATGAGTGGTCATCCTATTAAGATGCACTGTCAGGTCACTGTGAGTTGGAATTGACTTGATGGCAGTGGGTTTTGGTTTGTGTCAATTTGTCATACGGTGGTGGCTTGAATTTTGCTCTGGTTCTGGAAGCTCTGTCTCTGGTCTTTCAGATACCAGCAGGGTGATCGATAGTGGACAAGTTTCAGTGGAGTTTTTAGACTAAGACAGACTAGGAAGAAAGGCCTGATGGCCTATTTCTGAAGCCTGGCCAGTGACAACTCTATGGTTCACAACAGAATATTGCCTGATGCAGCTCATGCAGATGAGCTGTGTAGGTTGGAAGATACTCAGAATGCACAGTGACCACAGCAGTGGACTCACATATACCAGTGATTGTGGAGATGGCCCAGGCCCAGACAATGTATTGTGCTGTTGTGCAGAACCAGTTTAATAGCAACTCAGCAGCAATATGAAGAGATGACTGTTGAATCTTGTAATGTTCATCTGGGTTGTGTTCAATCAGGAGACTTGAACAAGTTTACTTCCTTAGCAACTACATGAAACCCTTGCTACTCAAAGTGTGGTCCTTGGCCCAGCAACATTGTTCTCACCTGGGAGTTTGTTAAAGGGTAGATTGCAGGCTCATCCCAGACCTATTGAATCTGAATATTTATTATATTTGTTATTGTGCTTTAAGTGAAAGTTTACAGTTCAAGTCAGTTTGTGATACAAAAACTTACACACATATTGTTTTGTAACCCTAGTTGTTCTCCCCACACTGTGGCAGCACACTCTTCCTCACCACTCTGTATTTCCCGTGCACATTAAACCAACTTCTGCGTACCTCTGCCTTCTCATCTCGCCTCTGGACAGGAGCTGCCAGTTAGTCTCACATATGGCCTTAAACCAAGAAGCACACACTTTGCCAGTATCATTTTATGTCTTAGAGTTCAATTCAGTCTTTGTGTGAAGAGTTGGCCTTAGGTCTGGGCTAACAGTCTGAGGGCCATGTCTTTGGTGACTCTCCAGTCTGTCAGACAATCAAGTCTGATCTTTTTACTACACTTTAACTTCTGCACCTGACTTTTCTCCTTCTATGTCAGGGACTTTTTTTGTGTTCTGTGTCAGGTCAGTCATTGGTCATAGCCAGGCACCATCTATTTCTTCTGGTCTCAGGCTGGTGTGGTCTCTGGTTTATGTTGCCTGTTCTGTTTCTTGGGCTCATCTTTTCATTATGTCTTTGGTGTTCTTCACTCTTTTTTTGTTCCAGGTGGGTTGGGACCAATTGATGCATCTTAGATGGCCCGTTGCTAGCTTTTGAGATTCCAGATGCCGCTCACCAAAGTGGGATGTAGAATATTTTCTTTAAAAACTTTGTTATTCCAATTAACGAAGATATCCTCTGAAACCATGGTCCCTAGAGCCCTGTCCCTGCTATTCTGTTCCTCAAAGTGATGGGTTATATTTAGGAAACTTCTTAACTTTTGGTTTAGTCCAGTTTTGCTAACTTCCCTTGTATTGTGTGTTCTCCTTCCCTTCACCTAAAATAATTCCTGTCTACTGTGTAGTTAGTGATACTCCTTCTCCTCCCTCCCCATTTTCGTAACTGTCAAAGAATGTTTTCTTCTGTGTTTAAACTTTTGGTTTCTTATAATAGTGATCTCATACAATATTTGTCCTTTTGGGACTGATTGGTTTCACTCAGCAAAATGCCTTCCAGATTCATCTATAGTGTGAGATATTTCAAAAATTAATTGTTCTTTATCATCACATAGTATTCTTTTGTGTGAATTTACTATAACTTGTTTATCCATTCATTTGTTGGTGGGCAACTGGATTGATTCTGTCTTTTTGCTGTTGGAGACAGTACAGCAGTGAACATTGGTGTGCATGTGTCTATTTGTGTGACAGCTCTTATTTCTCTAGAATATATTCCAAGGAAGTGTGACTGTGGGATCCTATGGTATTTCTACTTCTAGCTTTTAAAGAAACATCAAATCTATTTCCTAGGTAGCTGTACCATTTTACATTCACACCAGCAGTGTCCCAGTCTCTCCACAGACTCTCCTACATTTATTACTTCGTGTTTTTTGAATTAATGCCAGCCTCATTGAGGTGAGATGGTATCTCATTGTATGAGTTTTGATTTGCAACTCTCTAGTGGCTACTGATCATGAGTAATTCCTCATGTATCTTTTAGCTGCCTGGATGTCTTTGGTGAAGTACCTTTTCATGTCCTTTGCTCACTTTTTAAATTGGATTATTTATCTCTTTGTTGTTGAGGTTTTACAGTATCTTGTAGATTTTAGAGATTAAATGCTGACCAGATTTGTCTTAGCCAAAATATTTTTCCCAGATTGTAGGTTGTCTTTTTACTCTTTTGATGAAGTCTTTGGATGAGCGGAAGTGTTTGATTTTAGGAGTTCCCAGTTATCTGTTTTCTTTTAGAGCTTTTCCATGGTTAGTAATGTTTTGTATTCTGCTCATGCATGTATTAGGGCTCCTCTGTGGGTTTGGTTTGTATTTTATTGTTCCTATTTTTTCTTCCATGATCTTTATCATTTTCTGTTTAAGTCTTTGATTCACTTTGAGTCAGTTTTTGTGCATGGTATGAGGTACAGGTCTTGTTTCATTTTTTTTTTTTTGCAGATGGATCTGAATATTTAATGAGGTCTCCAGAGAATTCTTAGGCACCTTAAAGTTTGAGCTACTGCCTGAAACTATTCGAGTAGACTAAATTTCATGTGTATTGTTTTTAGCTGTTTGTAGTTCTAAGTCTTTAATTCTGTAGAAAGATTAAGAAGAGTTGTCTATTAAGGTATTTAGGTTAGAGCCACATGGTAGCCATCTACTGGATGAATGTAATTTCCTTGAATTATTGATGAATCTGATTCTGTCTCAGGAAAAAAATATTTATGACCCATTTCCTGGTTTCCTATAGAGTGAAAGTGTGTTTTCACTGCTCCGATACTTGGTTTCCTGGTAAAAGTGGGATTCTTTCCTTCCTGAATCCTGTATCTTCATGGTGGTCACTTAAGCTCATGTCAGCATTTTACTCAAGTGGGAAGTGTCACGTATGGAGGGAGTCATGTACCAACTGTGTGGTTGTGTGTCTGTTCCATGCAGATGGAATCTTAGATTCAAATTTTAGGCATTGATATTGTCAAACTACAAGATAGTTTCCATAGCCACAGAGTGTGTGAATTTTAGTGATAAATACTCATTGTTTTACTTCAGTGGTTGGAACTGCCTTAAATTGATGCCTTAGGTCTCTTTGACTTGTCCTTTAAGCTCTAATTAAGAAAGCTTTGTGCTGTGAGCAGTCACAGACAGGAGCTGGAAATATTTTCCTGACTCTTTAATGAGTTTGATGTCATCTGGTTTGTTGGGGTAAAATTTTACAGTGATATCTGTAATACCCCACTGGGCTAGATAAATGGGTTAGGGGTTACATGTAAGCATGTTTTTCTAGCTAATTCTATTGTATCCATTCAAGTGTCAGGTTCTTCAAGTTGGAGTCATTTTACAATTCGTTTTATTGTTTAGCTAATGCACCTGTAGCACCTCAGGCAGAAGATGCCCGAACCCGATTTTGTCTGTAAGATGTCTCTTACCATTATATAGTGCAAAACACCAGGCAGCTGTACTGGGAGATGGTTTCTCTGAGGCAGTGGCTGCAATAGCATATGAACTATTTCCTGCTTTCGCATATGACTTCAGACTGCTGTATTTTTTGAGTTGTCAGCTTGGTTAGATTTTGTCATTGGTACAGTGGTTACTTAAGTGCCTGGCTGCTAGCTGAAAGATCAGTGGTTCAAACCCACCAACCTCTCCATGGGAGAAAGATGTGGCAGATAGCTTCTGTAAAGATTACAGCCTTAGAAAAATGCGTGGGGAAGTTCTACTCTTTCCTATAGGGTCACTGAAAGTCAGACTTGACTCGACGGTAACGAGTTTTTCATGATTAATTGCTGTTAGGTTTTAAACAACAGTTCATATTCCTCTAGCATGTTCTGTCTCCCTGAGACCTCTGCCCATCTACTCTGGTGCATCTAATTTGTTGTGGTTTTGATTCTGATGAACAGTCTTGCTAGAAATGTATTTTGGTTAAGAATAGGCTCAGAGCAGGAGGAGCTGCAGATAGGTGGGCATGCAAAACTGATTTGGATTGTATACTTTCACTTAATCGCAATAAAAAAAACAAAGAGTAAGCTCAGAATCATGCCCTCAGACGGTGAGCCATGGGTGAAGTAGGCACTGTTATGGAGTCCCTGGGAGGTGCAAGTGGTTAACTTATTCAGCTGCTAACTCAGATGTTGGAGGTTCAGTTCTACCGAGAGGCACATCAGAAGAAAGTCCTGGCAAGCTACTTCTGAAAAATCAGTCACTGAATACCCTATAGAGCCTAGTTCTGTGCTGATACACATGGGGTCACCGTGACTCAGAATGGAGTTGACAGCCGCTAGTCTAGTCTGCCTTATGTCCTCTTTATAATTTTGATGAACATTTAAACAGCCGGGAGAAGGGTGGTTCATTTTACTCCTTCCTGTTATTTAGTTTATGCCTTTGGTTTATTTCATTATTCATTAACTGTACTTTCTAGGAACGTGTGAAAAGTAACTCAAAGTAACTCTTCTTCTGTCCCTATAGTCTCCTTGAAGATGGGTAAATAAATATAATTCAAAGCAAAGACTATAACATAGGTGTGAACTCCATACAGTGGGCTTAGATGAGGAATGCTGCTGCTGTGTGCCGTCAGGTTGACTCTGGCTCACAGCAGCCCCGTGTGGCAGAGTAGAATTGGTAAAACACAGAGTTTTCTAGGCTGTGATCTTACAGGGGAAACCCTGGTGGCATAGTGGGTTAAGTGCTACATCTGCTAACAAAAGTTTGGCAGTTCAGATCCACCAGGCACTCCATGGAAATCCTATGGGGCAGTTCTACTTTGACCTCTGGGGTTGCTATGAGTCACACCCGTCTTGATGGCAGTGAGTTTTAATCTTTACGGAAACAGATCTCCAGGTCTGCTCTCCCTAGGTGTGGCTGGTGGGTTCTAACAGCCAGCCTTGTGGTTTACTTCCGTGCGTGTAACAGTTGTGGCTCTAGAAGACTAGTTATTATCAACTTGATTAAGCTTAATGGAAGGTATAAAGTTGGGTGGCAAGGAGATATAGGAAAGAAAGTTGAGTCATGGAGAGATGGGGCAGAAGGGAGAGGATACCCAGGTGAAGCAAAAATGTGAGCAGAAGTAGCCGAGTGAAGGGTGTGTCCGAGGAGAGGACTTTGCTTAGGTGTGGCTGAGACACAGAATATATTTGGTGGGTGTCTAGGGGGACACAGTGAACTATTACTCACATGGGACATGCTTTGTAGAGTTGATGCTACATTAAATCCAGTGGTTGCATAATAAGAATTGCAGTGCCACAATTTCTGGGCTTTTCTTTCTGTCTTGCTCAAGTGAGTTACTTCCTCAGTGGATGTATGCATATTTCACCATGTTCAGAATGTGTATCACCTTCTGTTGTGTGATTTTTTTTAACAAACATTCTTTAGAGCCTTGCAGTATACATAGTAACTTAGCTCCTAGAAGGTGGGGACATTTTCTTGAGTATAATTTGTGAAAAGTAAATGAAAACAGGTATAGTAAAGTCTGAAAACAAAGATGGCATTAGAAAATTTTATCAGGTGTCTCATTTTACAAAATAACAGTTTGTACAAGGACGTCGGGGTGCTAGTATCTCCTGAGTTTTGGAACATTTTGCTATTAAAGCTACTTGTCCCAATCCTAGGCATATACTGAAAAAGACTGAAAGCAGGATTGCAAATAGCAACTTGCACAACCAGTGTTCATTGCAGCACTTCCCACAACAGCCAAAAGGCAGAAGCAGCCAAAATCTCCATGAGCAAGTGAATGCATGCACAAAACGTGGGACATACACACAATGGAATAGTACTCAACATATTAAAAAACTCACCACTGCTGAGTCAACTGGACTCTTAGTGACCCTATAGGACAGAATGGAATTGCTCCTTAGAGTTTCCAGTGGGCACCTGGGGGACTTGAACCGCCAACCTCTTGGTTAGTAGCCATGGCACTTAACCACTATGCCATAAAATTTCCGCTGAGGACATAGTGAAATGAAATCCTCATACCTGCTGAGACATGGCTGGATCTTGAAAATATTTTGCTGAGTGAAATGAGGCTGTCGCCAAAAACCATATATTATATGATCCCAAGTATATAAAATTTATTTGTGGCTACTAGGGACTGGGAAGAAGTGGATAAGGAAGTCGTTGCCTAGGGGACATGGAGTTTCTTATTTATGGCTTTGTATGACATGTTTAGTGGTTGGAGAGTAGTTTGAAAATGGATAGTAAGTCATGGCTTAAGTAGTTGTACAACATCATGAAAGTCATCAATGTTATTGAATCGTACGTGTAAAAAGTTGAATTGGCAAAAAACATCTGTTTTATATATATGCATATATACTCCCCACAAAGCTCACTGCTTTCAAGTCAATTCCAGCTCATAGCTTCCCTAGATGTCAGAGTAGAACTGGTCCATAGAGTTTCCAAGGAAGCGCTACCCTTTGGTTAGCAGCCTTTGCACTTAACTGCTACACCCCCACTTAACCGCTACACCACCAGGGTTTCTGTTTGCATGTGTATGTACAATTAGAAACATTTTTGATTTTTGAAACTTTGTCTTTTGTTGTTTTCAGAGTCTACACTGTTAGCTGATAGTAGTGCTTTTCTTTCTCCTTGTAGCACAGCCAAGTACAGCGTGCTGACATTTCTACCTCGATTCTTGTACGAGCAGATTAGGAGAGCTGCTAACGCCTTCTTCCTCTTCATTGCCTTATTGCAGGTAATTAAAGAAAAATATTTAAACTTTAGAACCTTAATTATATGCAAAATGAGATTGTTGCTAAAAGACCACTTAGGTGAAAAAAGGCATTAACAATATTTGACTATAGTTTGCTGCCTTCATCCATCCCTTGTGTGACTGAGTGAACAGAAACGATATTGGTGAAAAGAGAAACTTCTTTTGGTTATTGACACTGGGACAAATGCGGTTACTGAAAGGGACACTGACAGAATGGCTCTGGAGGCATGCCCGTTACTCTTTTTCTGTTCCAAACACATAGTAATGCTGAATTTTTTTTTAAGTCAACTACATAGCTATGTTTAAAATTAAAGTAATAATTTTTGCATAAGAGAAATCGAACAACTGCCCAAGATAATAATTTCTTCATTGTGGAGTGAATGTTAATGTCTCAACTTCTTCTCTTTTGGTTTTCTTACCTTGCAGCAAATTCCAGATGTATCTCCAACAGGAAGATATACCACCCTGGTGCCATTGATCATTATTTTAACGATTGCAGGCATCAAAGAGATTGTAGAAGATTTTGTAAGTTTTTGTCTTGGATAATAAAACTACCATATTGACTTTCTTATTTATGGCATTGTTGTACTGTAGTTTAACCAGCTTCTTAAACTCATGATAGTGTGTTTTGAGAACAGGTACACACAAGTGTCGTGAATACATACACAGCATCACAGAAGTAGTTCAGACTGTGGTTTCAAATGTCAGGTCTCAGCACACCCTTTGGTGGTCTTTATATCTCACTTCAGAGCCTGCTAATATGAGTAGCAAATGAAGGGCTGTAGTTCTGTCTTGTATAACAGCATCATGCCTGAAGTCGTTTTATAAGAATCTTTTTGCTCTTCAAACTTATTTCAGAAAATAGAGTTCCAAGTTCTCTAGTGTCTTTTTCCTTTCCTCTCTCTCTGTATCCACTCTCTTTCTACTTTTTTTCTTTCTGTGCTTCACACACACATGCTTACACACATGCACACACATGCACACACACACACACACACCCTTTGGGGAATAGGTAAGTAAAAATAATACACATCAAAGCAAAGGTTCTTTGGCCAAAGGTACTTTATCAGTAAAACAAATTCAGTTGTTCCGTGCCTGGATTATCACTTTTAATAATTCTTTTATTCTAATGTAAATCAAATGAAGAGGGAGAAGTTTATACTTTGAAATGCTTGATAGTGGTTAGATCCAAAATATAACTGTTGGAAATCACATAGACTGCATCTAAATCTAGGGTGTGTCAGATAAGAAAACCATTGAATGTGATGTGTGCTGTTGGCAGTTGGCTTCACTGCTCCTGCTTCTTTTTCCTTTTTGTTGTTTGCTCTTTCAATCATTCATTTAGGACTTTTGATCTAAGGACTTTTTTTTTTCCTGTGACAGAAGCGACATAAAGCTGACAATGCAGTTAACAAAAAGAAAACAATAGGTAAGGTCCCAGGCTGAACCACTTTTTTCCACTGAGAAACTTAGCATAAGGTCCATACTTAAGGGATTTTAAGTAACAAGTAGTTAATGATGTTGAGATAAGTTGGGAAAATCATCTCTAAAATTTTAAGAGAGCAGAAAAATGAGAGACACATCAAAGAAAATGTTAATCTTGAATGATCTGTACAGGGTTTGGGCACTTTAGAATTTCGGGAAACATAATTTTCAGGAAATAGATAGCTTTTAGAAAGTTCTGGAAACTCTGGTGGCATAATGGTTAAGTGCTACAGCTGTTAACCAAAAGGTTGGCGTTTTGAAGCCACCAGGTACTCCTTAGAAACTATGTGGCAGTTCTATTCTGTCCTGTAGGGTCGTCATGAGTCAGAATTGACTCGATGGCAGTGCTTTGTTGTGTTTTTTTTATAGGGGGCCAGTTAGAAAGTTGTAGCTACTCACATCCTCGGTCTGTAAAGTCTCCTTCCCTCCTCTGACCCAGTTTCAATTGTGTGGATTTATAGAGCACCAGCTCTGGCAGCTTGTTCTTAACCTTCTAGCATCAGGCCTGTTTGTTTTTTCCTTCTTTTGTGCTGAACGTGGATGTATTTAACATATATGTATGTATTTATGTATGTATATGCACTGATTTTTACATCTTACATAGATGCACGGATTTTACCTCCATTTTTTGAGAGAGAGGGTATTATGCCTCTATATCAAAATATTACACTGTAATTGTTGATATGGCCAGTTAGAAATAATAAAGAATTTAAAAAAGAACCTATGTATTTTGGAGAACTGATTTTATCTTGATTATTATCAGTAATAACCAAAACTTTGTTCTTTCTTTTTCAGTGTTAAGAAATGGTATGTGGCATACCATTATGTGGAAAGAGGTAAAAACTAATTTTAAAGCTGTGCTGGAAAGTAATTGCTTAGAGATTTGTAATTAATGTCTAGGATTGACTGCAGCATAAAGTTGGTGTTTAGACACCAGGCATCTCCCTGCTGTGTGAGTTCTGCATTGTGGCTTTTTTCCATACGTCCCCTGTCCCACTGCTTCTTCTAGATGCAGCTCACAGTTGTGAACTTGACCGCTCCTGGTGGATGTGTCTGAAGTCTAAAAGCAAATTTTTAGTTTATAAATCCTACTGGGGAGGAAATATTTTTTCTGGCCCCCTGCTATTCAATATTTTCAAGTTTCCTTTTTTTTTTTTTTTTTTTTAACTGTGAGAGTCTTAATGTTGTTGGTGGAGTTAGTTTTAGGTTTGTGATAATTATTAAGTAGAGAGTGATGGAGTATGAGTTGAAAATCATCTTGTGTTAGTGCCAAGGCTGGTGTGATTTAGTGTGGCTGACACTCAGTGCTTTTAATCTGACAGCATCAAGGAAGGGCTTGTCTCTCTACATCCCTGGAAGTGTATGGTTTAGAGGATCTGAGATGTTTTTTGTGGCTTTTTTGGTTGTTTATGGTGACAAATAGAGCATTTAGAAGACATACGCTATGCCTTCTGGGCAGTATGTAAACGACAAGATAAACCTCTTAAATTAATCTCTGATTTAGCTGGACCTTCTTAGTAGCCATGTGATGTTTTGGGGAATAATTCTCAGTACTTCAGGATTCAAAGCTGATATGATATAAAAAAAGGATAACTTAAAATAATTTCTCTTATTAAACATTTAATAGACAGTGTGTTAAAATACAGCCTGTTGTTGGCTGCCGTTGACTGTGACTCATGGCGGCCTTGTGTGTGCCGAGTAGAACTGTTCCATAGGATTTTCCGGCCTGTGACCTTTCAGAAGGAGATCTCCAGGCCTTACTTCTGAGGAATCTCTGGGTGGGTTTGAACCTTCAACTTTTCATTAGTTCAGTGCTAACCCTGTTGCACCTCCCAGAGACTCCTGAATCCCACTGCTGGACTGTTGGTTGAATCACAGAAGTGCCCGTGGCATGATAAACGCAGCCTACCTTTTACTTCCTTTTACTTTACTTTACTTCTTTTTGCTTTGTTCTGAGAGAACCCCCTGCCATTTACAGAAGTCTCCCTATATAATGCTTTGTGGTACCATCTTAACCTCAGCAGTGGTGTTGAACTCCTGTACTGCCAAACAGGAACAGGCCTCACTCTTACTTGGAAGTGAAGTGGGTCTAAGTGAAGAGGTTGGAAATTCTTGACTTCACAGAAGGTGGAAACTTTCTGATGCTGTGAGGAAGTCCTGGGTCCCACAGCCTTCTGGAATCACTCCTCAGTTTCTCTCAGTGTCCTCTTGTTACTGCCTGCCCTGGAAAGGATCCACATGGACAGGAATGACTGAGATCTGGGCTGATGGATGCTGCTAGAAACAAGAGAATGGGGTGGTGGACTTTGGAGTTTGGGTGCACGAGTGGGTGGCCTCACAGATCTCTAGAATGGATACCCTCGCACTCACTTAAAGAGAAACGAAGTTTGTTATGTACCTTGTCACATGCATTTTTATTTCAATTAAAATATATTTTCCTTACTCTTAACATGTGCTAGAGACCGTTCAGGGCATTGGGGATGCAGACAGGAATGCTGCATGGCCCCACCCATGAACGGTCTTGAAAAGTGTGTCTCCAAACTCAGTGGACATCACAGGCACCTGTGTTTCCTGTTAAAACACACAGATGATGGGTGCCTACTCCCCAAGTTTTGATTTGGTGGAGCCAGAGAGAAGCCCTAGAGCACACCCTTTCCCTCAGCCACCAGGTGATGCAGATGCGGCCAGCCTGAGGCCCACACTCGGAAGGCTGGTGGAGGGGCAGTGTTGGGCAGCTGAGTGCACGGCTGTGCAGGGGCTGGGCTCTGCAGAGGGGGCGCTCCAGGGTCTGCAGGAACATCTGGTGGGTCAGGACTTGGGTCAGGGTGGTGTCTCTCCTGAGATGAATATATATTATTGCCAGTGCCAGACAGAAATGTTTAAGACAGGGAACTAGGTAAAATATCTGGGGTATGGGAAAGTTAGCAGTGTGCAAACCCATAAGTAGTTCATTATGGGGGTGAAAATACTGGAGATGAAAGGACATTATGTTTAGGCATGGTAGCTGATACCACAGATGAGTGCAAGACGGAGCTGGCCATCTTAAAGGTCCCGCAGGCAGCGCAGCTGTCATACAAGATGCTGATGCTCACACTGGAATCCGGCCAGAGAAGCCTGGACCTATTGGGTGGTAGCTGTGGAGTTATGGAATGCTGTGAGGTAGCTTTCGTGTGGATCTTGGTAGCTTTCATTGACTTTGAAAGAATCATTTTTGTTTCTTCTTCAAAACTGAGAGACTTGTGAAACCCTCTGAAGCTGGAGTGGATTCAGCAACCCGAAGGTGGCTCATTCCTACCAAAGAGTGCTTGCTTCTAGATAGTTTCACATACATAAGGAATCCATGAGTGGTGCAGAGGGTTAAGGCACTCAGCTGCTGACTGGAAGATGAGAAATTTGACCTACGTACCTTAGAAGAAAGGCCTGGTGATCTACTTCTGAAAAATCAGCCATTGAAAATCCTAGGGAGCAGGGTTCTTCTCTGACACATATGGGGTTGCTCAGTGTCAGAACTGACACCACAGAGCTGGTTTTACTGGCAGTGTGGTTAAGTGCGTGCTGACGATGACTAGTGATTGACACCTGCCCACGCCTGTTTCCTATAGGTTGCATTAATCACTGCAACAGCCCTGCAGTGTCAGTGACACTATTTTTCCCATTTTTAAATGAAAGAGACTGGAGCCCTGAGGTTAAGATGCTTTCCAAGGTCCTGGCTGTGCTTGTGCAGCTGGCATCTGACTCAGGCCTCCCTGACTTGAAAACCTGTATTCTGTCCAACATGGCCAAGATGCCAGGACCCCTCTAACAGATTCTACCTTCCCTGCCAGCTGTACCAAACCAGCCCAGGGAGGTGGAGAGCATCCGCCTCTGGTGCCAGATGTGTGGTGATGATAAATCCCACTCCACATGCCAACAGCATCCTGTGGAAATTTTAGCTTTCCTCCCTTGGTCAGTTCAGACCATAGCTGCCAGCATGACCCATCCCTGTTCACCTGGGGCTGGGTTAGCAGGTACTGTCCCTTTCTCTCTCCTGTCCCTGTTCACCTGGGGCCAGGTCAGAGGGTACCCACCTGGTCTCTTTCTCATCCCCATTCACCTAGGGGCATGTCAGTGAGTAATGTCCCTGCCAATGTCTGTCACCTCTCTTCACTGGGGCCAGGTCAGCAGGTACTGACCACTTCTCTCTCTCATCCACACTGACTTAGGCTAGGTGTGGTAATCTCTTGAAGCAACTCACAGACTCCAAGGAAAGTACTGTCTTTAGTCGAGGGGAAGAAAAGATACAAACACAGAGAGAGATCCAGGAGGGATCTGGGTACGGTATTTCCATGCCTCCAGGCAGTGTGCTTGCACTCCTGTGAGCAGCTGTTTCTCTCCTCGCTGAGGAAGTTCCTCTGAGCTTGTCTTCTAAGACCTTTACAGGCCTCACCACAAAGCCGTGACAGATGAGGTCGTGCCTCCTGAGACTCAGTCAGCATTGGGCACCTAAATGCCCCTTTCTGGCCTGCTCAGTTTCCACTCATCGGCCTTCTTGTCCAGCTCTCTGGAACCAAGACCAGAGGCCAAATTTCTTGCTGCAAAGGTGATTCCAAACCTCGCAATGATACTTCAGTGTTGTTACTGGAAGGATTTATGGACACCTGGCTGTGGTGCTCATATTTTAGAGACTAAAGCCTATTGCCTTGGCTGGGAGTCTTCTAGCCAACACAGGTGTGGATTAAGCAGTAAACAAGGCAGTCTGGGCTTACAGGGTGTGAGGTTTGCAGGGGGCTGTTCATGTCTATTTGCTAATCTGTGGATTTCACCACACTCCACCCAGCTGCATACTGTCCTAGGTATGCTTCAGTATTGGTAAATAAATGTGCAAGAATGAGGTCTTGATAGTTGATTTGACACTTTTATTCTCTCCCTGTCCCTCATTTTTATCTTTTTCGTCAAACATTATTGCAGACAGGCAAGCAGTTGCCCATAGTGAAGCATTTCCCTTTTATTCTTCTCAAGGAAAATAATCTGGACTTCTCTGATTTAAACTTTGTGGCTAAGTAATATAGTAGCTTTCTCTTCACATATTTAAACCACTTGTGTCTCTATTTAGGAGTCTCTGGGTATCACAAATGGTTAATGCCCTCAAGTGCACACTGAAAGGTTAGAGGTTTGAGTCCATCCAGAGGCACCTCAGAACAAAGTCTTGGCAACCCGCTTCTGAAAAATCAGCTGTTGAAAACCCTGTGAAGCACTGCTCGAGGACATGTGGGGTTGCCAGGAGTCAGAGTGAACTAGGTGGTTGCTGATACTGGTGTCCTCACTTGCTTGAATTCCCTTACACGTCTCTTTTGTGTCTCTGGGTCTGCAGGTAACAGTGGGAGACATCGTGAAGGCCATCAATGGACAGTATCTTCCAGCAGACATGGTCCTACTCTCCTCCAGGTCAGGTGTGCCCATGAGCACCATTTTTCAAATAAATGCCATGAACTTAAAGCATTAAATGACAGCTGAATGTGATCCCGAGCTGCCTGTTCCCTTTTGCTGTCTGAGCAGATGTCCTTCTTTCCACATACTGTTCTTCTGTGTGCATTTTCCCCCTTTGTCCTTTGGTTGACATTCTCTTATTCATTCCTTTGAACTTTCTGAACAACTTTACGTTTATTGACTCATTTTGGTCTCATGGCTACTCCAGTGGTGTTCCTCATTTATAGGGAGAACAATTCAAGATCGGTTGAGTACCATCTAGGTTACAGAAAAGCCTATACTGCAGCCATGTTTCCTGAGGGCCCAGCCAGTGGTCTTTGCCTTGGAACTCAATGCCTCCTGTTGCCAGCTGTTCGGAGTGCCCCATCTGTTTTCTCAGAGCAGGTGTGACCTGTGCACTACTTCCTTTTGGTTAGTCCACATGTTGCCCCTTTTCTAGCGAGTATTGTTTCCACGTTCCCTGCATAGTTTTGTTTTGGAAAGGTATTTATTATTGTTTAGGTATTATCATTTAATGAGCAATGTGCAGTCCTTGACTTCTCCTTAGGAGTAACTTGATGTATAAAGTATATGTCAAAGATAGAATGCCAAAATTAGAATAAGAATAAACTTCTACTGTTGAGGTCAAGATTAAATTATATATATTACATGTATATATATATATATTACATATATATATGTATATTACATGAAGACTATAGCTTCCCATAGCCGTGTGCTGTGGAGAATCGTGGACACTCACACTGTTTGCATTTTCTTTGATTGCAGACAGTTGTTGGATTGGAGTATTCAATAGACACAAAGTCTTAGCTCGAATTTTCTGCATGAGATGAAGGATTTAAAAATAGAAACGGAGGCCTGTAGAGGGAGCAAAGCCACATGAAAACATCGGGCGTGATTCCCATTTGTCCCTAATGATCAGTAACAAAGAAAAAAACTCACAAAGAAACTTTTTAAAGATGCTGAAATATTACCATGGCCTCATCTGCCCTGAGACCAGAAAAACTAGATGGTTTCCCTACCAATACCAACTGCTCTTATTAGGAACATAAGAGATGGCTCCCAATACAACAAGAGAAAAATGTGGAACAGCACCTCAAATTCTTAAAACAAAAAGAAAAAGCCAACAAAAGGCCCGACTACTGGACTAACTGAGACTGAAGGATTCTCTGAGACTCTTGCCCTATGACACTCTTCAGCCTTGCGCTGAAATTAACCCAAGACCATCTTCTAGCTAAATAACAAATTGGCCCAAAGCGTAACGCCTGTCACCCGTAAGTACTGTGTTTCCTTAAAGGATTCCCTGTTGTTATTGTCATTTCCAACTCACGGTGACCCTGTGTGAGACAGAAGGAAACCCTGCCTCTCCGGGCACCACCCTCACAGTCACGGACGTGTCTGAGCCTGTGACAGCCGCTGTGGTAGTCCGTCCTGTTGAGGCCTGCCTTTTTTTCACCGACCCTCTACTTTACCAAGCACGATGCCCTTTTCCAGTGACTGGTCCTTCCTGGTAACATGTCCAAAGTACAGGAAACAAAATCTTGTCGTAATTGCTTGTAAGGAGCATTCTGGTTTACTTCTTCTAAAACCAATTCATTCATACTTTTGGCAGAAGCTCCGGTGGCTTTAAGTATTAAGGCTGCTAACCAAAAGGTTGTTAGTTCAAGTCCACCAGGTGCTCGTTCAGAGCTCTATGGGGCAGTCTTGCTCTGCCCTATAGGGTCGTATGAGTTGGAATCAACTCGACGGCAGTGGATTTGGTTTTTCGTTTCTCAGCAGTGCAGTGTTTTCATTTTTCATTGTCAACACCGTAATTCAAATGCATTAGTTTTTCTTTGGTCTTCCTTTGTCACTGTCCAGATTTTGAATGCAGATCAGGTGACTGAAAAAAAATAATGACCTATTTGAGACCAGACGGCCAACAACTACTTGAAAACAAAAATGAGAATGTTAGGAGATAGGGAAACTAGATGTAATGAAAACAATACTACCAGAATGGAAATAATGAGAATACTCACACATTGTAAAGAATGTAACCAATATCACTGAGCAAATTACGTGGAAATTGCTGCATAGGAACATGAGCTGCTATGTAAAAAAATTCATTGAAAACACAATAAAATTTTATTACAATATTCATGGCTTGCTAGTTTAGGGTATGACTCCTGGCTATGACCTTCAGAAAACTTGGTGTAAGCACAGGACTGCTTTGTCTGAGTAGTCATCATGTTTTCAGAATGTTCATTATGCATATTTTCATGCTGAAGACATTATCCCATTTGATCTTCCCAATAGCCTTTGATGTCATTATTTGATACACAGAAAACCAAGGCACAGGGAGATTAAATGAGTTGCTGAGGCCAATTACCTAATACAGGTAGAGCTGGGGATTCTGGTGTAGCAGCTGTGACTGGGGGGCTCTTCTCTTTACCACTACCTGTGTTGCCTGAGCCTAAAGATTAGAAGTATAAGTTTTATATCTTCCATGCTGACTTTTATTCTCAAAGTTTTCTGTTCTCAAAATCAGGTGTTTTGATTCAAATTTTGCTTTTTTTCATAATAAAAAACATAGTGAAGCAAAAGCTTGTTTAACCTATGCCCTGATCACGTAACTTCTCTGGCTGTAGGTTTCAGAAGGTGTGTGTGTATGTGTGTGTGTACTGGCTTGGCTAAGGAATCTCTTTTGGTCAGAAATTGTCCTTGAAAGCGGGTATAGCCTCAGAACTCAACAGGGGCCCTTAACTGGAACATTGTGTGTTTCAGGTATCCCATCCCTTGCCTCCTACCTTGAGCGTTAGCAGCGCCCTATTCCCAGAGGCCTTAGCATAAGGTGGCATCATTTGAGCACACAACTCTGTATTGGTGTCAACTCTGAAAGCTGACTATGCGTCTGTCTTGTGAATTAATCATCTTTTTACAGAATTCATTGTATATGGCAATTTATTTCCAAAGGCCTGACTGTGGATCTAGTTCCCATAAGGGAAACTCAATGAGCTATGAAATTTTTAAGAGAGGATTTTATTAAATTGACTTTCTATTTTTTTTTTTTCCCCCTCTCTCTGTTTAGTGAACCTCAGGCAATGTGTTATGTTGAAACAGCTAATCTTGATGGGGAGACAAACCTTAAAATTCGTCAGGTAAAATCAGCTTCTCGTGTTTAGAGTTGTTGTGGGAGCCACATTCCCTTTTTGGACCCCGTATGTACCAGTCATTATTTATTCTAGAGAAAGATGTGCTGCCCCTGAAGGTTATACTTTAAACATAATGGGATCTATGAAGAAATGTGCCTCTTGTGATGAAGCGAACTAGTTGAGAGAATACTGAGCTACAGAGTAGGCTTGTCAGACTATGGGTCACAAAGGCCACTCCCATCACCCCCCTTACTTTATACCTCATTGGGTTCTGTGCCTGTTCAGTTACGAGAAGGCCAACTGGGTGGGGAGGAAAGGGTGGGATCCATAGTGGAGAGAAGGAGTAGTCTTGCTGGGCACCTTATCTCATGTTGTTGTTTCATTTGTGGCTTCAATTTGAGAAAGGAGCAAATTAGATACAAACTTTTCATGCCTTAAATAAAACTATCCTTAGCGTATGCTGGAGAATAAAGAATAGTCTTTACAAGAAAATTTCAGCATTTTGACATTTAAAGATTTTTTCCCCCCACATCAGGTTGAATTGGATAATTCTGTTGACTTATCCTTACTTTTCTACTTCAGATACTTGATTTTGACATTTTAGTTTTTTCTGTTTAAAGAAGAGTTGCCAAGTATAAGATGTAGTAAACTATTAAAAGGGTCCCTGATGATTTTTCTAACCAGTATTCAAGCACAGATAGTAGGTGATGCCTCTAGCAAGATGTTTGAGTATGGTAATTGTAACTGAAACATGGAGCTTTCTAGCAATGGTGGAAACTTAATTTTCTGCCTCACTGAATGATTTTGAATGTTCTGCATTAAATTGCTGTGGCACAAATGACTGCTAAAGTCTATCACAAGGAGCAGAGAGCTTGCTCTGTCTTCCAGTTTAGATGATCATTTCTTCCTTCTTATATTTTGATTGACAGTTAGAATGCTAAACGTGGCCTGCAAGCACTGCGAGCACTGAGGTTTGTTTTTGGTGTTTTCTCTTGGTTGAACATTTCAGGGTTTGAGCCACACCGCTGACATGCAGACAAGGGAGGTGTTGATGAAGCTTTCTGGGACCATAGAATGCGAGGGTCCCAATCGCCATCTTTATGACTTCACTGGAAACCTTCATTTAGATGGGAAGAGGTATCACTTTTCTGTCTTTTTTGCCTAACGTGACTGAGAAATACTGGAGTTTAGAAAATAAACTGTTTTCTAGTTCCAGAACATTTTAAAGCAGTAAGATTTGTTCATGTTTGGCTTCAATATGAGAATCTGAGATTTTTTTTGAAACGTCATTTCAATTTAAACCTCCTCTTAAATGTCAGGAAAGAACTCTTGATTTGGGGGAATGAGAGAATGTAATGACCTTCCTTACCTGAGGTTCAGAGCATGTGCCCTGTTCTTTCTGTACGTGTTTCTAGCCAGGGCAGAGAGAAAAAAGACTTCTGAGGTGAATGCGAGCTAACAAAAATATTAGAAGAATGCTTAATTTTTTTCCCCCACCCGTCACGCTAGTAGCATTTGTCTGTTTCGGGGAAGCTGGATGAGATGAAAAACAGTTACTCTTCAGTGAGAATATTCAGTGCCTGTTGTCTGTATTTTGTCTTTGTCCTCTGGGCATTTGTTTTGTCCTTTGAGAGTTGTCTCCTGTCTTTGTGTTGGGATGTGGTTTCCTGTCTTCTGCCCTCTTTTATTTGCACACCTCTAGCCAAGACCTCCCGAAGACTGGTGGCTGGGAAGAGCTCGGTCCTGGGACTCCACCCACAATAAATTTGACAGCTCTGAGTGGGAACGCTGTCTTGGTTTTCATTGCCATTCTCCTGGCTTCCCATTTTGATTTCTAAATGATCATTAGGTTTTTGCTTAATCATTGCCATCCTTCACATTTTGACACTATTGGTCCTTTTTTCCTTCTTAATAATGAATAATTAAACTGGGTTCCCCAAATGGGTAAGTTTCTGGTTGTTATTTTAGCAAGGTTTTCCTTTGTTGGGCCTTGAGTTTTATAATAGGGCTACAAGAGACATAGTTCTGCTAACATTTATAAAGTACCAAAATCAAAGTAAAAGAGCCAAAAAACAAAACAAAAAATGCTCCAGTAATTTCTGTAGTGAGAAATAGATAGGAAACTTTTTATGCTTTTTTTTTTTTGTTGTTGTTTTTTTAATCCAAAGTTAACCTTGATTGCCCCTTGTGTCTGAGTGAAGTAAGTCAAATCTGACTGGAGGAAGCGCTGGATTTATTGGGGGTTTGTGGTTAAGGGGAAAACTTATTCTTATTTGCCAGACTTTCATTAAATATAAATGTTGTTTCTTATTTTTAGCCCTGTTGCCCTTGGGCCTGACCAGATCTTATTAAGAGGTACACAGCTTAGAAATACTCAGTGGGTCTTTGGCATAGTTGTTTATACTGGACACGACACCAAACTTATGCAGGTAAAATATTTCTGTGCTGCAAAACAATACTGATTATAGTGTCTTTTATTTGCTTGTTTTTTTTTTTTTCACCTGTTCTTATTGAGTAGAGGGTGGAAAATAAAAGTGTTATATACAGGAAACTCAAGTTTTTCATGAACATAAATTTGGAAAGAGAGTGAGTTTATTTTAGATTTTAAGTAGTTTTTTTTCTGGATTTCTGTTGTCTTTTTAGACATTAGTTTTCAGCTTGCCTGAGATATAAATGGTTTTCATCTTCTGGATTTAGGGAAATAATCAGCTCTAACTTTTTTTTTCTTCTAGGCTTGAAAGGGGTTAGTTATAAATATCTTTCTCTAATTTTCCTTCTCCATTAATTTGATTTGGCAGTAACTTGCCTTATTTCATTAAATTCTAGACAGTTTTAAATGAATTATCTTTGAATTAATGTGTATTCTTATAGACCAAAGAAAAGAAGTTAAGATGATTTAGCTCATTCTCTCTATTAATATTTATTATTTATGAAAAGTATATATTAGATATAATGTTGTAAAACTTATATGTTACATTAACATTTTGTGTTACATATATGTATCATACATGTAATACAAAATATAATTCTGAAGCCCACAGTTATCTTTTGGTGTATTTTGCTAGACAGTTTTTGAAATTCTATGTAAGTCAGTTTCCCTATGTGTCATTTTTTTACATTTCATTGATATCATTGGCTTTTGATTTTGGACTAGAAACTGCTAATGGTTACTATTAATGAGAGTTGACTTTTCAGCTTGTCTTTCCTTTTTTATCACTTCTAAAGCCTGGGTTTGGCTATAATTATTGATAAAATGTGTTTAGTGACCATTGTGCATCAAATTCTATACTAGACCGTGTGGTTAAAATAGTGAAAGGAACCCAGTCTTGCTCTCTCAGACAGACTATGAGGATAATAAGGGATTGAGAAGTAGGGGTTTACTTGTAATGTAGATCTTTACAAAGTCCTTTGGGTGCATTCCAAAGAACCATCTTGCCTAGGTTTGGGGATTTCGGTTGCCTAGATCTGAAGAATGATCCCAGGACAGAAGCACATTTCAGATACAGAACTGCAGAAGGGAAACTTTTTGTATTGATCTGGTTTGGGAGAATAACTCGTTGAAGTCAAAATGATAGCCTAAGATGAGAGACTTAAATATTTATTGGAACAGATGACATGATAGACCATAAGGTCCACTGGAAGCCCAAGCCCACTGCCATCGAGTTGACTACAATTCATAGAGACCCTATAAGACAGACTAGAACTGCTCTACAGGGCTTCCAAGGCTGTTAGCTTTGCAGAAGCAAGGCTGCCACCTGTCTCCCCTGGAGCAGCTGATCAGTTCAAACCACTGACTTTTCGCATAGCAGCTGAGTGTGTAACAAAAGCACCATCCGTGATTCTTACCAGTTGTCATGGGGTTATTCTGACTCATGGCAACTGTGTGTGTCGGGGTAGAACAACTCCATAGGGTTTCCAGGCTGTAATCATCATGGGAGCAGACTGCTGCATTGTTTTCCTGAGGGGTAGCTGATGAATTTGAACCACCGATCTTTTGGTTAGCAGCCTAGCACTTTGCTACTGTACCGTCACGGCTCCTTAGAGGATCCACACAAGTTGGGAGACGTAGGGTTAGAAATGCTGAGAGACTTCATCGAAGTTAAAGAGAGTATTGGAGTTCCTGAGTGAGAGGTTGATCAGAGCCTAGAATGCTTGTCTTTGAGTTTCTGGGATGGGGGGCTGGTAGATGATGAGACCTGGGAGGGAACCATGGTGTTGGAAACTAAACGTAGAGAGCTGTTGAAAGTGATTCAAAGTTGGCAGTGAAGAACTGAGAGAGCAAGGCATTTGGTGCATCAGTGCTATGGATTTTCAAGATGTTTTTGTGGATAACAAGAGTGGGATAGAAAGGAACACCATGAGACAGATGCTCAGGTCATCAGTGTGTGAGGGGACATGGCTGAGAGGCTGGTGGACTTGCTGGCTGTGGGGGCAAAAGGTGATGTAGTCAGATGACATGAATGAGTGGGTTTTTTAATGCAGTAGTAGAAGAATAAAGGTTCAGAAGCATTACCTGGTCCTGAATATATAATGAGTAATATGACCTTCAGACTCCAAGGTCTGTGACTCTTCCCACCCTTCTCAGAAGAGGTGGAAAGAGTGGTCTACATTGAGTGGGGAGAGGAGCAGGAGGAGCCCAGCAAGGAGGGAGGACATAGTAAGGCCACGGGTATAGCAGGATGGTTGCGGATGGGACGATTTACTTAGGATAATGTATTCAACCTCTCTGAGCTATGCCTGATTTCTCCTTAAGAGCAGACTAGAATGTTGAGAGCTGATTAGTTTTGAGCAACCTGTACATGCCAGCTTGATCTTGATGAAGAGTTTAGTGCTCTGAGTCTAGTAAGCATCCTTGGACTTGCCCAGTCTGGTAGCAGTAGCCAGTATTTAATACTGCTGAAGCTCCATCGGAAATCCTGGTAGCGTGGTGGGTTAAGGGCTACATCTACTAACCAAAAGGTCAGCAGTTCAAATCCTCTAGGTGCTCCTTGGAAACTCTATGGGTCAGTTCTACTCTGACCTAATAGGGTTGCCATGAATCTGACCCAACTCCATGGCTGTGGGTTTGGGTCTGGTTTCAGTTTTTGGAGCTCTGTTAATGACATACCACTGCTTTTGTTTTGTATGATGAAGTGACAAGGAGACTGTGAGTGCTTAAATTTGGATAAAGTGTCAGGGATACTTTTCAGACTGCACACATACAGTTTTAACTGTTCTCCATGACTTCTTGCATACTGGTGTTTTTTCATATACAATTATTTTTCTAGATTGAGAAACAGAAACAGTTGCCTTAGAGTTGACTCCATCATATGGCAACCCACTGGATATCAAAGTAGAACTGGGCTTCACAGGTTTTTCAGTGAATGATTTTTTAGAAATAGATCTCCAGGGTTCTCTTTTGAGGCACCTCGGGGTGGCCTTTGGTTAGTAGCTGAGAATGTTAACCATTTGTACTACTCAGGTGCTCTTCTTTGCTAAAGTATATATTGGTAATGTGCCTTCATGGTTAAAGTCTAAGAGTCAAGTCAACTGCAGTTAAAACGTAATCCCATTATCTCTTGGGTGTGCAGTGTGTGCACCAAGTTACTTCATGGTTTTGCTTCCTGTAGTTGCGATAGGCACATCTCCTTGCATCTAGATGCAGTAATCCTCTTTGTGGGGCTTATTACACATTGACTATTTGAGTGCACGATACTGAAGAGCCCAGAAACATCTGTGATAGATTCACTATGCCTTTAGGGCTAAAAAAAAAGTCAAAATAATGAGCCTTCAAAGGAAACGTAACATAACATGCATAGCTGAAAACAATCCTGTTTGTGAAATAACATTATTTTTTTGTCTGTACTTGTGCTACTTTACCACAATATGATTGTTTCACATGCACACATACACACACAGATGCACGCACACACGCACGCACGCATGCACGCACACACAGCCTCAATGACTTCTGCTCCTCTGAGTTTTCTCGTTTGGTGCTTAATATAATTAAATTCATGGAAATTTTCAATCTTTTATTTCTAATGGTTGACTTAATGGGAAACAGATGTCATCGCATTAATTGCAGCAAACTCTGAGTGCCATGCACCGTTCTAAGTGATTTGTTCAATTCGCTTATTTATTCCTCACAGTGGGCTATCTCAGGAAAGTATTACTTGTCTCATTTTAGTGGTAAAGAAACTGAGACAACGAGCATCTAAGCTGGTTACCTGAGCTTTCATGTCAATTAGGAGAAAGAACTCAGGTTCAAACCCAGGTAGCCTGGCTCTAGAGTCCATATTCTTGACTGGTATTAGATAGTCTGCTTTTCAGGAGGGAGTAAAATGTAAAATTGAGGATTGCTTCTTAATTTTTTGAAAATCTGACAGTTTGGCCTATGTCATTTAGAACTATATCATGCAGAAGTAGTAATGTTCTTTAAGAATTTTCTAGAACTTGTAATGCTGGTGGGAATTTAACATTACAAGCTTATTATTCCAAGTAGAAGTATTCAGGGGTAGGACTGAGTAAGAAAAGGGTGGCCTTCCACAAAGTACGCGTGCCAAAGCCTGAAGTTTTGAGGTTATTTTGTTGTAAAGAGGGAGTTTAGCCTACCAGACTTGAGTGAAAAGTAACTTTTCCTAACCTGTTAACTGGCCAGAATTTAGCTGCTGGAAAGAGCCAGAAGTAATCGATTGATGTAGTCAGAGAAATGAGGTTTTATTGTAAATTTCTTTTCTGCTCATGTAGAGAGTGTGGTGGTATGTGTCACCAAGATAATTCTGAGTCACAGCAACCTTATAGGACACAGTAGCACTGGCCAGAAGGTTTTCTAGGCTGAAATCATTAGGAGAGCCTATTGCTGTGTCTTTTCTTGCATGAAGCTGCTGGTAGTTTCAAACTGCTGACCTTTTGGGGTAGCAGTATAGCACTTAAGCATTGTATCACTCGGCTTCCTCATCCAGAATCTGAAGTATAACAATCCTGCAGCTCACACAAAGAAAACTTCGCAGTATATTTCTTGATTTTACAGTACAATTCAGACAGCAGTTTCATTGACATTGCAGTATAAGCTTCCTTTATGCAACTCAGGGATAAAATTCACGTCAGTTTTAGTTTCACATTGTGGCTTAATTTGTATTCTTGTCTTTGGAGACATGTTCACCATAGCTCTTATTCTGACCAGATAAATTGAAATGGTGAATGAGAGTACTGATGAAAGTTTGATACAAGGTGCCATTTTAGGAGACCTGGTGGTGTAGTGGTTAACACTTGGCTGCTAACCAACAAGTCAGTGGTTAGAACCCATCAGCTGTTCCATGGGAAAAAGATGTGGCAGTCTGCGCCTGTAACAGTTACTGCCTTAGGAACCTTCTGGAGTGGTTCTACTCTGTCCTGTAAGAGTTCAAATTAACTTGAAGGCAATGAGTAGTGCCTTACCAGGAGTCCTGGTGGGGGTTCAGTCAAAGGTCAAAGGTCAAACCTGCTAGTGGCTCTGCAGGAAAAAGACCTGGCAATCTGCTCTTGTAGAGATTACAGCCTAGAAAACTCTATGGGGCAGCATTACTCTGTCATACAGGGGTAGCTCTGCGTCAGAAACTAATCAACGGCACACAGCAGCGACAGTGGTGCTTTACAAATTTTAAACTCACCTGATCTAAAAAGATAGAGTTCCTGACTCGTGGAAGGAGCCCTGTGCCTTCAAATCTCCTGTACTTATCTGTTGCTGTCCATTTCCCAGCTTCTGGTTTAATCCAACATCTTGTTCTGCTCCAAGAACTTATTGTTGTAGTGAATCCCTCTGGCATTGCTCTTCTCAGCATCTCCTTCAAACATCTGCAGTGTACAGTGTTAGTTTTCATTGTGCCATAACAGATTTCCACAGACCTAGTGGTACCATCACAAACTGATTATTTTACACTTGTAGGGTAGACCTGCCCAGCCCAGTGTTCTCTGGGTTAAAATCAAAACATGAGCAGGGCTAAGTTCCTTTTGGGGAGCTCTCAGGGAGAGTCCTTTCTTTGTCTTTTGCAGACTCTAAAGGCTTCCTGCTTTGCTTGCCTCATGCCCTCCTTCCTCACTGTATCTCTGCTCATTCTTCTGTAGAGGTGTCTCCCTCTGACTGCAGTAAAGTTCTCTGTTTTTTGCTTTTAAGGATGCAAATGTTTAAATTAGTCTCTGTGTGATGCAAAATGTTAAATGCTCAGCTATTAACTGAAGCATTGATGGTTTGAATCCACCCAGAGGCACTTTGGAAGGAACACTTAGTGCTGTACTTCAGAAGATCAGAGCCCTTGAAAGCCCGCTGGTGCATAAGTCTACTCTGACATTCATGAGGTTTCCATGAGTTAGGAGTGACTCTACGGCAACTGTTTTTCTTTTTGGTTGTTTGGGTTTTGTTTATATAACCCAGCATGATATGCCTTTGAAAGATTCTTAATCACATCTGCAAAATATCTTGTGCCACGTGAGGTGCCATATTCACAAAGTCCAGGAATTAGGATTTGGGCATGTTTGTAGGGAGCGTTACTCTGGCTAGTACAACTAACTTCAGAAATTTTTTTAATAAAATGACTACTTGTATATCACTGTCTTAATCAAACAGTTTTATTGATTTTTCACTGCTGAGAAAATATGGTTTCACATTCTCAACCTCATGTGTAGTCATCACTGAACCTGACCTTATCAAATCTGACTGACCTTGACCTTGATTTCCAACACTGGCCTTGACTTTAACCATGCTTGTCTGCTCCCTCTCGTCTCTGAATTTCTGTCACTGTTAGAGAAAGCAGGTAATGACACTTCAGGACACTAAGCCTGTGGAAAGGCTGCTTTTCTAACCTGCATTTCTCCATGCTTTAACCTTTCTTTCTTATGTTTATGATCCAGGACATTGTTTAAGTTTCTCTGGTTCACTAAGCCTTTCCTGGCTTTTTCTGTTCATTTCTTGTTCACAGTTCTCCAAATAATATTTTTGTTGATCCATTTATTTTCATGTCTGTTGATGTTCTGTTTTGCAGTATTGATGTGTATGTGTTTGTATGTGTCTGTTTTTCTTTTACCCCCTCTCAGTGAAATTTTGAGCTGCTGGAGGAAAATAGCTACTAATTTTTGACAGGTTTATTGTAGACTGATGTTTTTACATAGGTGATTCTCTTTAAGTTCGTATGATGTGGAATCTCTGTTTTTCTCAGTTTAGCAAGATTTCTGATTTATTTTAAAGTGTACTTAAAACATTTAGAATTTGTTGTGCTTTAAGACAAAGAAGATAGCTAATTTTATTGTTAGATGTAATCATCAGAAGTACAGATTGAATCATGGAGAGTGAAATGTGTGCTTTAAACTAATAGAATGTGCCTTCTATCTTCCTTATTTAAAACTATTGAATCAAAAGCATAGTACGCTTTTTTTTAAATTTCACTAGCCATCTAGTAAATAATATTGTCTCTTATCTAACAGTTACTGAATTTGGTTGTAGTACCTCTTTTTGTCCCCACCCCTTGCCCTTAAATTTGTTCCCCACCTTTATTGACTGTAAATGCTGTTGTACAGAATTCAACCAAAGCACCACTGAAGAGGTCAAATGTTGAGAAGGTGACCAACATGCAGATTCTGGTGTTGTTTGGTATCCTCCTGGTCATGGCCTTGGTGAGCTCAGTGGGGGCACACTACTGGAATGGGTCTCAAGGTGGCAAGAATTGGTACATCAAGAAAATGGGTAAGTTCTGGGTAAACTGTTTATTGATATAGGACAAAGAAAGCATCCTTGTAAAGTTTTTCCAAGGGTATCCTGTATGCTTTTCTTTCCTTTAGCTACTGTATGTAATGCCAGCCTTTCAAGGAAGACTGAAAGATTGTAAATCATGTGTTGAAGTGAAAATGGGCATATTAGGGGGTTGCTTTTTTCTCAAATGATTGTTGTTATTAGCTGTATCTTTTATTAGTGGCTTCTCAAGGGATTATAATATATATCTTTGTTAATCAGGATCTAATTCCTGAATTCAAAAATATAAGGAAGCAGAAGTGAACATGACCTGTGGACAGAAGCCCTCTGTCATGCAAAGACCCCCCAAACTAAGTAAAACAGATATAAATGTGAATTCTGGAATTATAAATATCAATGAAGGGATAAAGAGCTAGATCAAGCAGCAGACCCACTTGCCAGCCCCAGTTCATGCTGCAAATGACCCACCCCCACTCCTCCTCCCCCACTGGAGCTGCCCTGCTGTACTGCAGCTGACTAACTGGCCCTGTCCACCTAGACAGGGTGGTGAGAACTATCATGCTCACAGACAGGCTTGTAACAAAACACTCTCAACCCACCTGTGCAGACATGAAACAAAATCAAACAAAAATGTGGAGTGGAGCAAACAAATCTCTACTCAATAAACAAAGAAAAGAATTTATGAATGTCTTGGAGATGGTACACAGTATGAAAATATATAAAGATAGGATAGGATGGCTCCAGTAAGTGACCAAAATGAAATACCAGATAAGCTTCTAGTAGAAGAAAAGACACTAGAACTGTATGATAGGGAATTCAAAAATGATAATATTCAGGGATTGTCAAGAGATTAGGAAAGAGATGAAGGAAAACACAGGCATAACTAAGTAAGAAATAGGAAGTTCCTGGAAGACACAGTTGAAATCAGGGAAAACACAGGTAAAGCAATGGAAGAATTCAGGAAAATGATACAAGAAAAAAATGCCAAAAATAAAGACTTAATAATCATACAAAAACAGCAATTAGAAATATAAATTGTAAACTACAAGATTTTGAAAATGGACAATGCAATGATAAGTTTTAGGAGCAAATTTGCAGCAATGAAAGATAGGGTTAGTGAAATTGAAGACAAATACCACATTGAGGGAAAAATCAAGAAAAGCATAAAGAAAAATGAACAAAACCTGAGAATGATGTGGGATACAATCAAGCATGAATCTGTGTATTCCAGAACAGGTGAAGAAAATGGAAAACAGAGAATTACTTAACATTTGCTAACAAAAAAACTTCCTTATATAATGAAAGGTAAAAATCTGACCATCCAAGACACTTAGTGAATCTGTATAGAATAGACCCCAAAAGAAAATCACTAAGACATATCATAATTACACTTAATAAGCTGAAAAGCGAAAAAAGAATCCTGAGAACAGCTCAAGAAAAATGAAAAGTCACATACAGGAGGGAGACAATAAGACTAAGCTCTGATTACTTGACAGAAACCAGACAGGCAAGAAAACAGTAGAATGATATATGCAAAACCTTGAAAGAAAAATGCTACCAAGAAAAGTATATCCTGCAAAACTCTTGCTCAGATATATGACGAAAAAATTTAGACATTTCCAGATAAATAGAAATTAAAGGAATATGTGAAAACCAAACCAAACTCACAAGAAATCCTTTGATAATTAGACAACCAACAATATCAGATAGTCTGAGTGTAGGACACAAGAAAAGCATCAGCCAGATACCAGCCTAGCTAATGAACTCTGAAGGAGGAAACAAAGCTAAAAGACTTACAATAGGGAACAAGAGAAAGAATATGTAAATGACAGCAGTATCTACTAAACTCACTGCTGTCAAGTTGATTCCAACTCATAGTGATCCTATAGAACAGAGTAGGACTGCCCCATAGAACGTCTGAGGAGTGCCTGGTGGATTTGAATTGCCAACCTTTTAGTTAGCAGCTGTAGTACTTAACCACTATGCCACCAACAATATCAAAAACAATAAAAAAAGAAATAAACTGTAAATATTAAACTTCCAAATGGAGAGAATGTTAAGGTGATATCAAGTAATAAAAGACTGGGTTAAATTTAAAAAGGTAGAGGTAAAGTTCAAGGTAGTCACAAATGCAAGGATGATTCAACATTAGAAAATCAACCAGCTTATTCCACCACATAAATAAAGCAAAAGAATCACATGGCCAGCTCCATCAACATAGAAAATACGTTCAATAAAGTCTAACAACTTTTCCTAATAAAAACTTCCAGTAAAAATACAAGGGGACTTCCCCAGTATAGTAAAGGACATCTATACAAAACCAATAGCCAGCATCATTTCTCATGGAGAGTAGCTGAAAACATGTCACCTGAGAACAGGAAAAAGATGAATTCAGACCAAACTCATTGCTGTTGAGTTGATTTCAACTCATAATGACCCTATGGGACAGTGTGGAACTGCTCTGTAGAGTTTCCAAGGAGCACCTGTCAGATTCAAACTTTCTGACCTTTTGGTTAGTAGCTGTACCTCTTAACCACTACTCTATGAGGATTTCTGGAATGATGCTCTATACCACTATTCTTACTTAACATTGTACTGGAAATCCCAGCTACAGCACTAAAACAGGAACAAGAAATAAAGGATATCTAAATTGGTACTGAAGATGCAAAAGTATCCCTATTTGTGGATGATATGATATGATACTATATATATATGTAGTGTATGTATAATGTATATAGTGTACTATATAGCATATATATTAAAAAAACCTGCTGCTGTTGAGTCAATTCTGACTCATAGTGACTGTATAGGACAGGGTTGAACTGCCCCATAGAGTTTCCAAGGAGCACCTGGCAGATTTGAACTGCTGACCTTTTGGTTAGCAGACTTAACCCACTTAACCTGCTACACCACCACAGTTTTCAATGTATGTATGTATAGGGTCACCAATAATTAAGTCTGTGAACTTAATTGTTCTAAGTGCTGCATACCTCATTGCTGAATATCATTATTGTCACATTGAAAGTACTCCCCTTGGGAAGCTATGCACTGATGCCAGCACCTAGTTCACCTTTCAAAGCAATTTTGGAACTCTTTCTGGAATGGCCATTGTGCACAGTAGCATGGTGGCAAATTTACGAACTTAAGTTGTCCGTGAGGGAGTTTTTAGCCAGTAAACAAATGACTGTATTGGAAGATCTTCCCTACTCACCTGATCTGGCCCCCAATGACTTTTTTCTTTACCAGAAGATAAAGGAAATAGTGAAAAGAAGACATTTTGATAACATTCAGGACATCAAAGGTAATATGATGAGAGCTCTGATGGCCATTCCAGAAAAAGAGTTCTAAGATGGCTTTGAAGAGTGGACAAGATGCTGGCATCAATGCATAGCTTCCCAAGGGGAGTAGTTCAAAGTTGACTGTCGTGATATTCAGCAATGAAGTACGTAACACTTTTTCTAGTATGAGTTCACAAACTTAACTGGCAGTCCTCATGTACCTAGGCATGGAATTTCTTAGTCTGCTAACCAGAGGTTGGGAGTTTGAATCTGCCAGGTGCTCCTTGGAAACTATGGAGCAGTTCTACTTTGTTCTATAGAGTCTTTATGAGTCAGAGTTGACTCAGTGGCACTGGGTTTGGTTTTTAGGGGTTTAACTGACTACTGACTGACTGCTAAGCTATGATGACCCAGGAGCAATCCCTAGGAAGCCAAGCTTAAAAATAAAAACAAAGAGAAGAGTGACTGTTAATGCAGATAGGGTGTCTTTGTAAGGTGATGAAAATGTTTTAAAATTTTGGGGTGATGGTGAAGGTTGCACAAATCAATGAACATACTGAAACCTACTGAACTGCCCATTTAAAAAATTAAAAATAAAAATGAGAAAATAAACCTTAGTAATAACATCAGAAGCCGTACACTGCATGGGAATACAGACTTCACAGAATTAGTGCAGGCAAGTCACTAAACAAACAAACAACAACAGCAGTAAGCCTCAGGTGAAAATTGGCTTCTGGAGTTGCTACAATAGGTTATCTAACATGCTAGTTTTCAACAAAAAGTTATGGGAGAAGCAAATAAACAGGAAGGGGGAAAAAAGCAACAGAAGTTGACATTGAGGAGGTCCAGATGATGGACCAGTTGAAGATTTCAAAACAGCTATTATAAGTATACTCAAATAACTAAAAGAAAGGATGAAATTAAAGAAACTAAAGGAAAGGATTAAACAACTAAAGGAAAGTATGATGGCAATGATTCATCTAATACAGGATATCAATAAAAATACACATTTTTTTGAAGTACCAAATAACAAAATCTGAAATTGAAAAGAACAAGAACTGAAAACAAAAAAACAAACAACCAAAAAACTAGAGGAGTAAATTTGAGCTTGCAGCACAGAGAATAAGCAAGCTTGAGAGATCAGTAGATATCATGTAATCTTAAGAATGGAAATAAAAAGGAATAAAAAATAATTACCAGCTTCAGTGACTTATAAAGAAGTCAATTTTACCAATATACACATAATGGAAGCATCAGAAAGAGAAAGTAAGGAGTAGGAAAAATATTTGAATACATAATAACTGAAAGCTTTCCAAATTTGATGAGTCTGCAAATTCTAGACTCTCAACAAACTCCAAACAATATAAACACAAAACTATTGACAGACCAAGAGAAAATCTTGAAAACAGCAAGAGAAAAATTATTCACATACAAAGCCAAGGCCAAGTAGAGAAATAAAATAGGATTGACAGTTGACTTTTCATCAGAAGTAATGGAGTGCAGGAGGCACTGGAGGATATATTTAAAGTACTGAAGGAAAAAAATGTCAACCAAGAGTTCTGTATCCAGAAAAGCTATCATTCAAAAATTAAGATAAAATTAAGGTATTTAAATACGGAAACTGAAATAATTTGTTATTAGCCACATTATAAGAAACACCAGGCGCTCTTTGAATACTCTGGGGGTCAGTTCTACCCTGGTCCCTGGGGTCACCATGAGTTGGATCCGACTCGACGGCGCTTGGCTTGGCATAAAAAATGATAAAATTTCTCCAAGATGAAAGGAAGCAATACCAGAAAGTAATTAAAATATAAAGAAACAAACAAAGAACACCAGTAAGGGTAATTATAAAATACAGTAATAGTATTACATAGTTTCCTCCTTCTATTGCTAATTTTTAAGTGCCAAAAATATTATAAATTTGCATTATTGGTCTCATAACACTTAAAGATGTAATACATATAACAACAAAGAGAAAACGAGGAGAGAATGAAGCCACCTAATTCAGGGAAAAAATAAAAAGTACTAGAAGTGCTAAATAAGTAGTGAATTAAATATATATATATATTCTTTTTTTGCCTTTAAAAACCACTATATAAAGCAATAACTGTAACATTCCATTGTTGCATTATAACAGATGAATTATATGTAGTAAGATAGGGCAAGGCCAGTGAAAGAATGGAGTTATCCTGTAGTAATGTTTCTGTATTTTACAGGAATTAAACTAGTGTTTTTGGGTGCAGATTTTTTTTTTTAATTGCATTTTCGGTGAAAGTTTCTGTAGCAAATTAGTTTCTCATTTAACAATTAGTACCCATACTGTTTTGTGACAGTGGTTGCCAACCGCTCAATATGTCAGCATTCTCCCCTTCTTAACCTTGAATTCTCCGCTCCCATTTATTCAGGTTTCCTGTTCCCTCCTGCCTTCTCGTCCTTGCCCTCAGGACAGTGTTTCCAGTTAGTCTTGTATATGTGGCAGAACAACCTTTGTTAATATTTGTTTTATAGGCCTGTCTAAATTGGCTGAAGGGTGATCCTCAGGAGTGCTTCACTACTGAATTAAAAGGGTGTTCTGGGCTCCAGTCTGTCAGATCAGTAAATATGGTCTTTTTTTGAGTAATGATTTTGTCCTACTTTTTTCTCCAGTTCTGTCTGGGACCCCCATTGTGATCCCTGTCAGAGCAGTTGGTGGTCATAGTCAGGTACCATCTCGCTCTGCTGGGCCCGGTGTGGTACAGGTTGTGCTAATTGTGGTCTGTTAGTTTTATGGACTAATCTTTGTCTTTAGTCTTTGGTTCTCTTCATTTGTCCTTGCTCCAGGTAGGGTGGTTCCAGCAGACATATCACAGAAGTCTGCTCACAAGCTTTGAAGACCCCAGACACTATTCATCAGAGTACAATGTAGAAAATTTTCTGTATGAGCTATGCTGTGCCAGCTGAGCTAGCTACATGTACCCCAAGACCACAGTCCCCAGCCCTCAGTCCAGTAACTCTATCCCTCAGGGAGTCTGTGAAGCTTCTGTGACTTTGCGTTAGCTAAGTTGTGTGTGTTAACTTCCCCAGTACTGTGTTCTGTCTTAGCCTTCAAAAATTACTACAGAATTCAACTAGGCAACTTATCAACTGCCTAGCTTGGAAATCCTGGTGGGAAAGGGATTAAGTGCTATGGCTGCTAACCAAAAGGTCAGTGGTTCAAATCTCCAGGTGCTCCTTATAAACTCTATAGGACTGTTCTACTCTGTTCTGTAGGACTGCTATGAGTTAGACTAGACTCAACAGCATTCAGATTGTCTATTTAGTATTTCTGCCTCCCTAACCCTCCCCTCTCTTATGACCCTCAAAGATTATTTCTTTCAGCATGTAAGCCTTTTCATGACTTTTCACCGTAGTGGTCTCATATAATATTTATCCTTTTATGATCCACTTATTTCACCAGCATTGTGCCCTCCAGTGTCACCCACGTTGTGAGGTGACTCACAAGCTCATCACCATTCTTTAACATCGCTCAGTATTCCATTGTTTGCGTGTATGATGGTGTGTTTATCCATTCATCATTTGACGAGCACTTAGGCTGGTTGGTTTAAATAATGGAAACATTTTTTCCTCTTTTGATTGTTTCATGTAGAAAACTTAAGTCTTCTAATTGCTAATGAGAATTCTTGCTGCCACTTTACAAATATGAGAAGTGGCTCTGTGCCTTTAATTACAGGTTGGATCCCAACTCATTGGTTTTAGTTCTTAACACTTGGACTGGGAACATGTTGTATGTCTAGTGAAGATGGAAACTTCTTGGTTATATATATGTGTATATGTCACTGCAAATTATGGTCTAGGTAAAGATACAACACTGATACTATGCAGGCCTTAGGAAAACTGACATTTAATGTTCTCGGATACAAAGTCGTGTGATGAACAGTAGAAGAATAGTCTGCCTCTCATGTATAATTTTTGTCTTGCTCACTGACAAATTTTATCTTTATGATAAACTGAGTAGCTTTGTTAAAAGTCATAAGGCTTCTCGTTTGCATTGTCACTGTTGGAGCTTTGGCCTCTGTTCCTATGAGATTCTTTCATTGCTCATCTTCACTTGATTATCTCGGTTTGACTAGAACCTTTATACAAAGAGTGTGGAGACAGTCTTGGCCCTCCCTCCCTCTCTCCTTCCCTCCTTTCTTTCTTTTTGCATTGCCCATATCTCTTGGCTTTGAACCAGAACATTCTAGGATTTCTTCAGCCTCTGTTTTGAGTTTTGCCACATGTGCTTTACTCCTCAACGTGATATTTTGGCCAGTGTTTAACACCTGATTAACACCCACATATATATGATTAATTACGTATGATTCTAATTGGAAGTTAGAGATATGTTTCCAGACTAATGTTTTACCTGAGGGATATTTGCTCACTATTTAGTGTGAGCAAATGTGATAAAAGAAAAGCACAGCATAGAAATATTTCAAGAAGAAAAACGGTCATCGGGAAAAATGGAAGGCTTGCTAGTGAGTAGAAAATAAATAATGGTGGAAATATAACACTGCTGACCATTTGTATATATACACCCTTGTTAACCTTTAGTAGACCGCATCTTTTCATCATAACTACCCTCCACAACTCTGAGTCAAGCTCAGAGTTTTTCCTGGAAAAACTCAATAACTGTGAATTGGAGACATTACAAATTCCTAGACTATGACTTTAGTCTTCTACTGTCTGTCTTTGTTTTAATGCCAGTTTCCCTCACAGGCATCTTTTATATTTGCTGAATCCTCAGCCTGCAGCCACCCTCTTCTGCCTCTTGCCAAGTTAAGAAGATTGTACTGGTTTTTACTTCAGCCGAGATATAGTGGCCATCAGGGAAGAACTTCCTATTTTGGTACCTACAAACCTAGTCCTTTGTTCCACTGTTCTGGCCTGTCTTGCTGTTCAAGACTTCCCTGCTCTGCTGCTTTGGATTTCAGCCCTAAGAGATTCTGCTTTCTCAAAACATTTCTCTTCTTCTCTTTAATAAATATCCTCAAGACATTTTGTTTGCTTCTCTGTTTCCCTTGTATGCACTTCTTCCATCTAACCAACTCATTGCAGTATCCCAGTTGTAGCCATGTTGCAGTGAAATTGTAGATACTCCCTTCAGCTGTCTTAGATGCTGGTCATCTGCTCTCTGTTCTTTTAAATTAGCTGCTCTCTTCATGTCCTTCAAAACTTGACTTGAGCAACACTTCTGGGTGGCCTTCAGTGACCATGCTTCTTCATCGAAAGCCTGTTGTCTTGTTTCTGCAACACCCCCGTGAACTCCGCCACGGCCTATGTATCCTGGAGCCTGGTCACACGGACGGGACTTCTTCTGCGCATCCCCCACCCCCTCACCTCCTACAAGAAGCTAGCTCTTTGCTGGCAGGAGCTATGTCTTAATAGTATTTGTATTAATAGTTCCTGACACATACTGGGTACTCAGTAGCTGTTTAGTTTGATAGTCTAAATTTATGTATAAGCTGCAGACTTTTGTTGTGCACACCTTTTAGAAAGATTCCAAAATAATAAACTACAAATAAGCTGAATGGAGATTGTAACTAAAGCTCTTTGGACGCTCTCATTTTCTTCCACAGACACGAGCTCAGATAATTTTGGATACAACCTGTTGACGTTCATTATCTTGTACAACAACCTTATTCCAATTAGCCTGTTGGTGACTCTTGAGGTCGTGAAATACACACAAGCCCTTTTTATAAACTGGGTAAGTGTTAAAACTGAGTTTACATGTTGAACTGCTAGGAAAATGGCCATTACTATTATCTAACTTATCTCAGAATTTTAGGCATTTAATTAAGCTCAGAGGAAAAAAAGAATATGTGTCATTTATGATTAGTTCCATCCAGAGGCTAAACTGGCCGTACAGTTGGCATTGGCGTGTGTGTTAGAATCTGGGCGAGGGGTCACTGATAGAAATGTCTCCAGTGACTTAGGGGTTTCCCTAGCTAAAGCAACCTGAAAGTGGTTGGATAATAAATCACCAGAAGTTATCTTCTGAAGTTTAAAACACTTTCATCAACCATAAAAACAAACAAAAACTACAATGAAAATTTTAAAAGAAAAATTTAAAACACCTAATGAGGGCGGTAAGTATTACAGCTACTACCAAAAAGTCAGCAGTTCAAGTTTACCAGATGCTACCTAAAAACTCCGCCCTGTAGGATCACTGGGAGTCAGCATCAACTCGATGGCACTGAGTCTGGGTTTCAGTAGTGAAGATGGGGAAGTTGTTAGCAGGCTTGGGTGACAGTGTAATAAAGTGAGTAACATTTCAAGCTGGGGGAAAGGTGACAATTAGTGACTAGTTCCCTAGCTGTTCAACTTCCAAGTCCATGACCTGGGGAGGACAATAGTACCTGCCTCAAGAGGTTGCTGTAAAGATTAAAGAAGACAGAGGAAGTAGAATGCTTAGTTTCTGAGTTCTGTCTTGTTGGGTGAGGAGGAAATGACCGCAGCTACAGTTTAAACTTTTCTGGTTTGGTGCTGAAGAAAACATTTCTTGGCATGTTTGCTTTAGTGTTAATTAATATTTCAAAATTCACAATGATAGTAAATTTAAATTCTATTCTAACAGTAGAGTTGGGATTTTTAGATAGAATCTATTTTATTAACTCTTGAAGTATAATTATGCCTTAGTTTTAATACCTAAATTTTCTAAACTGAAAGAGACTTTCATGGCTTTTGAGCAGTAGATTTCAGCAATCAGAATTTGCAAATCAGTTGATATTTTTCTTTTCCTTATTTTTTCAATAATAATTTGGAGTTTTTTTTAATGATCAGCAATGAAATAGTTTACATCTATTTAATGGAGAAATATTCAATGTCGTTAACTTTTTAAAGTCCTAACAGATTAAATATATTTTTATTAAAAAAATTTTTAAAGTAATTGTTGTCGATGAGATATACACCACAGAACATATACCAATTCAACAATTTCTACATGTACAATTCACTGACACTGATGACTTTCTTCTATTTATGCAACCATTCTCATCCTTTTCTGAGTTGTTCTTCCCCTATTAATATAAACTCACTGCCCCCTAAATTTCCTGTCTAGTATTTCTTGAGTTGCTGTCCTCAATTTTATTCCATATAGACAGCTCAGGTGTGTTCTTCCCTATAGTTCTGTGAAAAAAGTATTAACTGAACTTAGAAGTTTCTATTAGTCTCACAAAAACAAACAAACAAAACAAAACAAAAAGCAGTGCTGTCCATTTGATTCCAACTCATAGAACCCTATAGGACAGAGTAGAGCTGCCCTACAGAGTTCAAAGGAGCACCTGATAGATTCGAACCACCAGCCTTTCGGTTGACAGCCATAGCTTTTAAACACTATACCATAAGAGTTTCTTCTGTTAGTCTAACTCTAAACCAAACTCACTACTGTCAAGTTGATTCCAACTCGTAGCGACCCTGTAGACAGAGTAGAACTGCCACATAGAGCTTCCAAGGCGTGCCTGGCAGATTTGAACTGCCACTCTTTTTGGTCAGCAGCTGTAGCGCTTAACTGTCGTACCACCAGGGTTAGGTCATGAAAAATCCTGAAACCAGATGTTCTGTATGTTCTCTTGCATCACAATGCTTTTCTACAGTAATAGCTACTGTTTCTTCACTCCACAGAATGTAAAAATTAGAATTTGTATCAAAATGAAGTGGTCTTAAGCTACCTGTTTTTAATTTATTTTCTGTGTTACTATAAATGAAGGGTAGTGGTATTTATCTTCTAAACTTTCTCTCTCTCTCTCTCTCAGGACACAGATATGTATTACATGGAGAATGACACTCCTGCAATGGCCAGGACATCAAACCTTAATGAAGAGCTTGGGCAGGTGAGAGCATCTTCTGGAACTTTAATAACAATAGCGTGAGCTTGAGAGATGATCAGTATTAGACAACTATGGACAGCTTTTGTATAATGTAATTATCTGTTAATGTGTTTAATTCATCTGAAGAACTATTTGTGGCATTTGAGAGTATTACTAAATGAAAATTTTGACTGCCTTTTTAGGGACAGAGTATATTTTGTCACCTAGAAAAGACCTGGGGAAACAAATAGATTACAAAAAAAATATAAGAAGTCATGATTTTGGACTCTTAAAATTGTTTAAATGATGGATAAATAGTGGTTAGGATAATCAGATATTGGGTATCCCTGTGGTCCTCCACATATTTAATTTGCTAGAAAGTAGAGATTGATGATTGATGCTGGAGCAATTGTACCAGCCATGGAATTGTGTATTAAATACATAGCAAGGAGTTTTATTTTGAAATATATTTTGAAAGGCATTTTTAAACTATGGGTTTATGATATAAGGAAACTTGTTCTCAGTTTCACTCAGATTAGATGATGTTTATAAAGATCTTTCTTCAGTGACTGCTTCAGCCTGTGTTGGTCAAGAACAAATACGCTAGTTCTCTGATCTTGGGCAGATTTTGAAACAAAGAAAAAACAGTGCACACGCATGGTTAAGTGCTTGGCTGCTCATCAGAAGGTTGGCAGTTCAAGCCTGCTCAGTGGTTCCTTAGACGGAGGACCTGGCAGTCTGCTGCCACAAAGATTACAGCCTAAGAAACCCTGTGGAACATTTCTACTCTGTTACATGGCAGTGCTATGAATTGAAAATGACTTGACAGAATTTAACACACACCCACACCCACACCCACATACAATTTATATAGCAATTTAGAAAGCAGACACAGAATTTCATGGGAAGAATAGAACCTTCCCCATTTAATTCACATGGATCGTGAATCAGTCCAGGTGAAATGCCCAAAAGGTGCAAAAGAAATTAATGTTTTATCAACAGTTCTGACTTGAATAAAACAATTTAAATGGGAGAAAAAAAGCTAAAATCGACATAAATGTGAGGAGGTATGAACGTAAGTACATACACCCTGAATGGCACACACTTACAAGAGGACAGAATCTAAAATGAGCTACCGCCAAGCTGTTTGGAAATCAAGTTGAGAACCTTGTGGACACTAACTTGAAAAACACATGGCTGCATTAATTCTTGGGTGTTTTGTGGATTTTGGCTCTGGAATGTGCAAGGAACCAGAGACATGCATATTTGGGCCTCGTGCTCTTTAAGCTTTACTCCCAAACTCCTTTGCCTCTATCTATTGAGTTTGGCTTTGCCATTATGTTTTTGTCTTATGTGGAATGTACTGTAGAAAATTACCTATGGTAAGTGTACTTCAGTCAAAGGTTATAATTCTGCTTTACGAATCCTTATCATATAAACCTCCCAACAACCTTATGAAGGTGCTGTACCCTTATTTGGTAAGTAAGGACATGAGTAATTTACAAGGATGCCTGGCGAGTGGATGACAGACTGCAATTCCAAATTGTCTGCCAAGTCTGTTGTTCTTGTACTTCCCTGCCTCATGTGGGAATGTTGTGGGGTGTTGTTACCCCTCTTCCTCCTTTCTTTAGTGTCCCCTCTATGAACACACAGGTGACATACTATATGCCCATCTCAGAATTAGAAAAAGTCTCCTAAGGAAGTAGGCCTCCTTTCTTTGCTTTTCTTCCCTTCTGCAACTGTTTTTATATAGCCTTGTTGGTGTTGATTGTCAAATTTATTGACCAATTTTTGTAGCAAAAGAGAACCTTTTAGACAAATATAGAATTAGCCAGGGTAAACCTTATGGATAGCAGCTGAACGTTGTCAGATATGGTGCCAGAAAGGGAGCTCCCCAGGTTGGAAGGCACTCAGGAGACAACCAGGGAAGAGCTGCTTTCTCAAAGTAGAGTCAACCTTAACAAAGTGGATGGAGTAAGGCCTTCAGGATTTTAGTTTATGGATGCAGCATGACTGTGGCATAGGTCATCAATTGCTCATATGTAAATTCAAATTGAAATGGAAGAAAATTAGAACAATTCCATGAAAGTCAAAATATGACCTTGACTATATACTTCCCGAGTTTAAAGACCATCTCAAGAACAGATTTGATGTGTTGATCACTGATGACTGAAGACCTGACAGATTGTAATAATATCAAAGACATCATCCATGAAGACAGCTAGAGGTCATAAAAAGACAGGAAAGAAAGAAAAGACCAAACTGGATGCCTGAAGAGACTGAAACTTGCTGTCAACCATTGAGCAGCTAAAGCAAAAGGAAGGAATGGTGAAGTAAAAGACCTAAACAGAAGGTTTCAAAGAGCAGCTCAAGAAGACAAAAGAACGTATTAGAAAGACATGTGCAAAGAGCTAGAAATGGAAAACCAGCAGGGAAGAACATGTTCTACATTTATCAAGTTGAAAGAAGTGAGGAAAAAATTCAAGCCTCGAGTTGCAATAGTGAAGGATTCTATTAGGAAACTATTAAGCAAAACAGGGAGCATCAAAAGAAGATGGAAGGAATACAGAGTCATTATACCAGAAAGAGGTGTTTGATGTTCAGCCTCCGAAGGGGAAGCATATGTTCAGGAACTGACAGTACTGAAGGAAGAAGTCAAAGCTGCGTTGAAGGCATTGGCAAAAAACAAGGCTCCAGGCACTGATGGAATCTCAACTGAGATATTTCAACAAACACATGCAGTGCTGGAAGTGCTCATTTATCTAGGCCAAGATGTTTGGAGGACAGCTACCTGGCCAGCTGACTGGAAGAGATCCATATTTATGCCCATTCCAAAGAAAGGTTATCCAACCAAATGCAGAAATTATCGAACGATATCATTAATATCACATGCAAGTAAAATTTTGCTCAAGATCATTCAAAAGTGACTGCAGGAGTATATTGACAAGGAACTGCCAGAAATTCAAACTGGATGCAGAAGAGGTCATGGAACCAGAGGAATTATTGCTATGTCAGATGGATCTTGGCTGAAAGCAGAGAATAACAGAAAGATGTTTATCTGTGTTTCATCGACTGTACAAAGGCATTCAACTGTGTGGATCATAATAAATTATGGCTAACAGTGTGGAGAATGGGAATTCCAGAACACCTAATGGTGCTCTTAAGGAATCTGTATATGGATCAAGAGCTGGTCGTGTGAACAGAACAAGGCGACACTGCGTTGTTAAAGTCAGGAAAGGTGTGCGTCAGGGTTGCATCCTTTCACCATACCTTTTAAATCTGTATGCCAAGCAAATAATCCAAGAAGCTGGATTATACAAGGAGGAATGAGGCATCAGGACTGGAGGATCACTCATTAACAACCTGTGTTACGCAGACGACACCGCCTTACTTGCTGGAAGTGAAGAAGATTTGAGACACTTACTGATGAAGATCAAGGACCACAGCCTTCAGTATGGATTGTACCTCAACATCAGGAAAACAAAAATCCTCACAAGTAGACCAGTAAGCAGCATTGTCAGAAATGGAGAAAGGCTTAAGGTGGTCAAAGATGTCATTTTACTTGGGTCCACAATCAAGCCTATGGAAGCAGCAGTGATGACATCAAAAGACACATTGCACTGGGAAAATCTGTTACAAAAGATCTGTTTAAAGTATTCAAAAGTAAAGAGGTCACCTTGAAGACTAAAGTGTGCCTGGCCCAAGCCATGGTATTTTCATTTGTATCATATATGTGTGAAAGCTGGACAGTGAACACAGAAGACAGAAGAAGGATTGATGCCTTTGAATTGTGGTGTTGCAGAAGAATGTTGAATGTACCATGGACTGCCAAAAGAACCAACAGATCTGTTCTGGAAGAAGTACAACCAGAGTGCCCCTTGGAAGCAAAGATGACAAGACTGCATTTTATATGCTTTGGACGTGTTGTCAGGAAGGATCAGTCCTTGGAGAAGGGCATCATGCTTGGTAGAGTGGAAGGTCAGCAAAAAAGAGGGAGACCCTCTACGAGATGGATTGGCACAGTGGCCACAACAATGGGTTCAAGTATAAAAACGGTTGTGGACGTGGTGCCAGACCAGGCATTGTTTCGTTCTGTTGTTCATAGGGTTGCTGTGAGTCAGAACTGACTTGGCGGCACCTAACAGCAGCAGCAGCAGCAGCAACGATGACAATAACATGCAGGTGATTCTCTTCCTTTGATAATATTTTCCAGATCTTTGTAGAGTTAATTGTCTTGAATTGTGTATATTCGTGTATAAAAAAATAAACCAAGCCTGTTGCTGTCTAATTAATTCTGACTCATAGTAACACTGTTGGTCCCTTGTGGTTCCCCAGGAGTACCTGGTAGATTTGAACTGCTGATCTTTTGGTTAGCCACTGAGCTTTGAACCACTGTGTGACCAAGGCTCTGTATGTTATAGTTCCATATGTTATAAATAAGCCCTCCTAAGTTCTTAATTAGGAAACCCTGGTGGCATAACAGTTAAGTGCTACATCTGCTAATCAAAAGGTTGGCAGTTTGAATTTGCCAGGCACTCCTTGGAAACTCTATGGAGCAGTTCTGCTCTGTCCAGTAGGGTTGCTATGAGTTGGAATTGAATCAGTGTCAGTGGTTTTCAGTTCTTAATTTAACTTAATGTATTAATTAAAGGAAACATCCTTGCCTTGGTGTATAAATCCTCCTCAGTGAGGTCTGTGTCTCAGGCCTCACCACTTTCTACCCTGCACTGTGGTCACATGGAATGACATACTGTACCTAGATTTCTTTCTCTCTCTATTTTTTGAAATGTGCTTTAGGTGGAAGTTTACCTGGTAAATTAATTCCTCATTAAAGAGTTATTACACAATTTATTTGGTGACGTTGGTTGCCAGTGCAGCAATGTGTCAACCCTTTCTCCTTCTCCACTCCTGATTCCCTGTTTCAATTCATCCAATTTTCTTGTCCCTTCCTGCCTTCTGTCAGCTTTGCTTTTGGGCTGATGTGCCTACTTAGTTTCATATACATAATTGAACTACAAAGTATGTTTCTAATGTGTGTTATTGTTTGCCCTATAAACCTGTCCAGTCTTCGGCTGAAGGGTGAACCTCAGTGACTTCAGCACTGAGTTCGAGTACAGGGACCATACTCTTGGGGTGCTTTCCAGTCTCTGTAGACTAACAAGTCTAGTCTTTTTATTGTAGATTTGAATTTTGTTGTACATTTTTCTCCTGCTCTGTCTGGGACCCTCTGTTGTGATCCCTGGCCAGGAAGTTGGTGGTGGTAACCAGGCCCCATCTGGTTGTTCTGGGCTTAGTCTAGCAGAGCTTGTAGTAGTTATGGGCCATTAGTCCTTGGGGCTAGTCTTTCTCTTGTATTTTCAGTTATCTTCCGCCCCACCAAGACGGGGCCAGCAGATGTATCTTAGATGGGCACTCACAGCCTTTAAGACCCCGGGTGCTACTCACCACAGTCAGAGGTAGAACATTTTCTTTATAAACTTTGTATGCCAGTTGAGCCAGATGTACCCTGAGACCATGGTCCTCAGCCCTCAGACCAGTAATGGCAGTCCCTCAGGAAGTTTGTATGCGTTTGTAAAGCTTCTGTGACTTGGCTTTGTCAGATTGTGCTGACTTCCCCAGTACTGTCTTCTCACCCGTCATCTAAGTTGCCACTTATCTGCTAGCTAGTTAGTGCTTTCTTTCTCCACAGCCCTCTTTTTCCTTGTAACCATCAAAGATTGCTTCTTTCTGTGTGTAAACCTTTTCAGGAGTTTTTGTCATAGTGGTCTTACATGGTATATGTCCTTTAGTAATTGACTCATTTCACTCAACATAATGCCCTCTGGATTCATCCATTTTTGTGAGATATTTTTCAGATTCATGTCTAATCTGTATCATTGCATATTATTCCACTGTATGTGTGAACCATAGTTTGTTTATCCATTCATCCCATGGTGGGCACGTAGATTATTTCCCTCTTTTGGCTGTTTTGAATAATGCTGCAGTGAACATAGGTGTGCATGTGTTTGTGTGATAACTCTGATTTCTGTATGTATTCCTAGGAGAGGGATTTCTGGATCATATGATATTTCTATTTCTGGCTTTTTAAAGAAGCACCATATAATTTTCTAAAATGATTGTACTGTTTTGCAGTTCCTACAGCTTTTCCAGCGTTTGTTATTTTCTGGCTTATTGTTTATTTATTATTTGATTGTGCCACTAATGTTGGGTGAGATAGTAATCTCAATGTAGTTTTGATTTATGTTTCTCTGCTGTTTTATGATTGTATTTCCTCATGTATCTGTTAGCTGCCTGAATGTCTTCTTTGGTGAGGTATCTGTTCATATCCTCTGCTCAGTTTTTAATTGAATTATTTGTCTTCATGTTGTAGAGATGTTGGATTTTCCTATAGATTTTAGAGATTAGACCTATGGCATAGCTAAAAATTTTTTCCTAGTCTGTAGGTTCTCTGTTTACTCTTGTGGTGAACTCTTTTGTGAGCATAAGTGTTTAATTTTTAGAATATCCCAGTTATCTAGCTCATCTTTGGGTATTTGTATATTTTTAGTTATGGTTTGTATCCTCTTTATGCCATATATTATGGTCCCTGATGTTGACTCTGTATTTTCTTCTGCACTCTTTATAATTTTGGGGTACTCTGATTTTTATGTATTTATTTACATGGTACTTCAGGTGAAGCTTCTGCCTCCCAGGGCCACTGTGAGTTGAACTCAACTCAATGGCAGTGGGTCTTTTTGTTTGTTTGTTTAGATGAAGCTTTACAGAACAAACTAGTTTCTCATTAGACAGAACATATGCTGTTTATAGCGCTGGTTAACAACCCCACAACATGTCAACATTCTCCCTCCTGAACCTTAGGTTCTCTATTACCAGCTTTCTTTTCCCTCCTGCCGTCTAATCTTAGTCCCCGAGTACCCAGATTTCTTGACTGCTGCTTCTATGGATGGAAAACCTGGTGTCATAGTGGTTAAATGCTATGGCTGCTAACCAAAAGGTTGGCAGTTCGACTCTATCAGCACTCCTTGGAACTCTGTGGGACAGTGCTATTCTGTATTAAACGGTCACTATGAATAGGAATCGAATCAGTGGGTTTGGGCTTCTACGGATGTTGATTATTGATCTGAGTAGAATGAAATTTCTTTTCCATTTACCATGATTTTGTTTTAAGAAGTTTTTTTTTAAGGTACTATTTGGAAATTTTAAGGAAGTTTAGGAAAGTTTTAAAAATCAAAGGTGTCACTTTGATGACTAAGGTGTCCCTGATCCAAGCCATGATCTTCTCACTCACCTCATGTCCATGTGAAAATTGGACAGTGAGAAAGGAAGACAGAAAAATTGATGCATTTGAGCTGTAGCATTGTTGAAGAATATTAAATATACCATGGTCTTCCAGAAGAACAAACAAATTGGTCTTAGGAAACACAGCCAGAATACCCTTTAGAAGCAAAGATGGAAAATCTTCAACTAAATTACACTGGACACCTCATTAGGAAAGAACAATTGCTAGAAAAGGACGCTGTATTTAGTAAAGTAGAGGGTCAGCAAAGATGAAGAGTGAGGTGGGGTGACATGATGGCCACAGCCATGGTATCAGTCACACCAGAGGTCGTGAAGGTGGTGTGGGTTTAGGCCACCTTTTGATAAGGTTGTCATGAGTTAGAGTTGACTCAACAACAAAATAGTACCCAGAGCATACTTTGGACTTCCATGTCTGCTTTTGTTATTGTTATTTGTGTCCCCTCTTTCTAGAATGGCCTTGTCATTTCCTTTACCTTTCTTGTAAAATCCTATTCCTGCAAGAATCGGTGTGTACTTAGTATGCATCAGAGTAAATATGTCTCTTGTTGAACTGTGGCACAGTGAATTCTTTGTGTGGCCTTTCTAGCCACGGTGTTTGTGACTCCCACAAAATGATTAAGTAGGGTTATGCAAATAAGGTGTTTGTGGTCTACCAAAGAGGACTGGACAGCTTGCAAATAATGCAGATAAAACCCTTCGCCAATCTTATCAAGGTTAATTTATCACCCTGTGCTGTGTCTGCCATCCAAAAGGTTGGTAGTTCAAATCCACCAGATGCTCCTGGGAAACTCTATGGAGCAGTTCTATCTGTCCTATAGGGTAGGTATGAGTTGGAATCGACTGAATGGCAGTGGGTTTATTTTATTTTGTTGGTTTATGCTCCCATAAAAGTCTTTTCAAACATAAATCCAGTACACTGAGGCATATGATAGTGATGTAATGCCCTTTTCCTCTTTAAACTTTGGATCTCTTGGGAAATTACGGGTATGTCTTTTCCTTTGAACACAGTGTTCAGTATATCATTGTTCTCAAGTGCCATTTGACTCGATCTGAATGATTGTAAAAGGATGGAAAGTGCTCAAGAAATACCCAGAATGAAAGAACTCATCCTATTTGGAGATTTGAGGAAAGTCTTTATAGGAAAGTTTGGGATTAGAAAAATGAGATAAAATTTAATAGGCAGAGTAATATCAAATCTTGAAAGTTTTTAATGATAAATTTTTCTTTTCTTTAATATTTTGTTGCAACCCTTAAGTTTTTTTAAGAAGGCAGAGGAAAACTGTGCTTACTAAAAGGCAGATTCTACCGTAAGAAATTCCACTGAATTTCTCATACCTGTAGGCTTACCGCACATAAAATTTATTTATAGTTAAAATGTTGATTACTCATGTTGTTGTTGTTGGGTGCTGTTGAGTTGATTTCTAACTCAGAGTAATCCAGCGTGACTGAGCAGAGCTGCCACCATAAAGTTTCCAAAGCTGCAACTGTTACAGAGTCAGATTTCCAGGTCTTTCTTCTGCAGAATTCCCAAGCAGTTTCAGACTGTCAACCTTTCGGTTAGGATTTATCCATTTCTCCAGCAGGGCTCCTTAGTTATCCATAATGCAGTGTTTTATTTTCCTGTGTTACATTTCACTTCATTACGAGCTTTAACAATCTTTATTTCTTAAATGGTCTTTGGGTGACATTGAAAAACAGTTTCAATGTATTTGCTTATCTTAATCAGAAAGCACAGAGGGAAAAATTCATGCTATTGATTCCTCTTCTATGAAAATAAAACACTGCCTTTCTAGCACTCACTGATATCGTCTTATCACCCCTCTTTAGAAAGCCATTGAGAAACTGGAAATTTTTACTGGAGACATTTCTCAGTTAATTACATTTGCCTCACCAATTCATCACATCATTTCGGAGAATGTTATTGATAAGGAAACCAAGATCAGGAAGGATGAGGTGACTTTTCAAGCGTCCCCGTAACTAGTATCCAGAGCCTGAACTGGAATGCCTCCTGTCTCCATGTCCTGTGTTATTTTCCCTCTTTTTCGTTCTGTTTCTGACCTGAGGGACATAATTTGCACACCACTTATGCATCTATAGTATGTCTCTTTTACGTTCAGGAAAGCATTTTCATCTGCTCCAGTAATGTCTGTTTTCACCTTTGTGTATTGAAAGATTTGCATAATCCATCTATAAAACATTGTAACTTGTAAAGTAATATAATCTATAGCAGATTCATGCCGTCTTCATGTATCCCTTAACGGTGATGGTGGTTGAGAAGCTTCAGGAATGGTTCTGTACCATGTGAGGAAATGCCTTCTTAATCCAATTTGGGGGCAAAGACTTACAAAAATTTTTGAGGGTTGCCAAAGTTTTTGCTTGTTACCTAGTCATAGAGGACAGAATACTGCATAGGACCGCAAGAATATTTTGAAGGTCAATATGTATCATTGAGATGGCTTATGGTAGGACTAGTTGCTATGCTTATAAATCTAAAGTGGTGCCATGGTTATTACTGGTGCTGCCTTGGCTCATGCCCACACGATTTGATTCTAGAACTGCTTATGGGAAATGGTTTGTAAATGGCTTAAGCATTGAAATACTTTTGATACTAATTTGCTCGCTTTAAGGAAATTTGCTGTTCTAAATTAATGAAGCTTTGGAAACACAGAAGGAAGGAACTGAACTGCTAATCTTTGCATTGTGTTTCATTCCTGATATATGTTTCTTCTTTTCTTTGATTTAGGTGAAATATTTATTTTCTGACAAAACTGGAACTCTTACATGCAATATCATGAACTTCAAGAAGTGCAGCATTGCGGGAGTGACGTACGGGTGAGTGGCGTGCGGCTGAGTGGCGTGTGGCTGAGACTCATTCTTCCAACAAAACACTTTTGTTTGGGGTCGCTTAGTAAAATACTTTGACTTTCTGATGTTTTGGAATGATCTGTATAAAGGATTTGGATATGTAGTTATTATTGAGTGTGTTTGAAATTTCGTGGTTGCAGATGAAAATTTGAACAACTCAAAGATGGCTTATTTTTGCCAATATTAACTTAGAAATCCCAGAAAATAAAATAAGTAAGTTTATAATTAAGTACATTAGTATATAAATAAGTATGTGTACGTTTATATTTCTAATTTAGTTAATAATAAAAAAAATGTCTTACGTAACCGGTTTTGGTCCTTCATTGGGGCAGATGGTTTGGGCTTGACTACTAGCCAAAAGATTGGAGGTTCAAAACCGACCAGTGACACCATGAAGGAAAGACCTGGTGATCTGCCTAGATAAAAAGCACAGCCTAGAAAACCCCCCGAAGCAGTTCTACTCTGTAACACATGGGCTTGTGATGAGTCAGACCTGACTTAACGACAATACCTTATTTTTACATAAATGATTCTTGCATTCTACATTTGTTTGCCAACTGCTCCCTCCCCTCAAAAGGTATTTTCATAAGCACCATTGTGCCACTTTTCTTATTTTACATGTTTCTATACAAGTTAGCATAGTGTACTCATAAGAACACCTCACAGGGATTGGGAACCACTGGCAAATGAACACTGAAGGCGCCCTTTTTTTGTTATGTGGGTAAAAATACGGTAGGTTTGTTTTTTTTGTTGCAATATGAATGCCTGTCTTTTGATCACAATTTTGTGGCCACTGTGTTTTCCTTTTCGCTGGCAGTCATTTCCCAGAATTAACGAGAGAGCCATCTTCAGAGGACTTCTGGTAAGTACCTTCTAGTACTTACTGACAGTTGAGTAGAAAAGGCTTTGCAGTGTTTTCCTACAGCCATTTCTCACCTGAACTAAAAGAAGGATATATGTTGAGGGAGAACCAGAATAATATTTAAACATGAACTGGTTTTTAAAGTCCAATAATAATATAAGACTTTTAAGAAAAGAGCCAGCTCCCGGCTCATTGCTCCTGTGTGATTTCCTACTTTCTGGATGCAATCAATGTCAACTTTTTGGGTTCTTTTAAAAATACTTATTTTTATGTTTCAAAGTAATATAGTAATTTTTTAAAATTTGAAACACTTTTGATGTTGTTTGTAGACTTCCTACCTTGGAAGATGAGAGTGTAGACAATCTCCTGTGTGTGACTGTCTCCTCTTCAGCCTTGGGAGCATTGAAGCTTTTCTGTGTGTCCTGGGCATGGACAATCCCATCATGTGCTGTGTTGTAGGCTTGTTTCTCTTCATTATGTTGGTACTTAATGGACCTCTAGTTGCCCTTTTCTATCTGTAAACTTTCCTTTATTGTTTCTTAGAATTGTTCTCGTTTCATTTCTAGGATAATTTTTCTCCTCTCCAGCTTTCGTGTTCCCTCTGGATTTCCTAGTGGTCAGATGTTGAGGTGACTCAGCAGTGTTATCACCTTCCTCTCCCATTTCCATTTTTTTTTTACTTATGTCTCCTCGGAACTTTTAATTTAATTTCCAGTCCTAAAGACATTCTCATAGTCTTGCACTTACATTACTTTGTTACCTTTGCTATCTTCCCTCCATGGTGTTTTCAATATCTTACATTTTAGGTTTCGCCAAAGGCTTGGTACCTGTGGGCTCTCTGCACACTAATAAAGTCTGTTAGTGGGTCTGTGGGTGTATATGATGGGTGGTGTGGTTGATGTCTGAGTGGCTTCACTGTGAGACGACTGGCCACAACCCCTTTATTTTATTTGAGTGTCCATGGAGGGGAAGGAAACCCTAGTGGTGTAGTGGTTAAGGGCCGTGGCTGCTAATCAGAAGGTTGGCAATTCAAATCCAGCAGACACCCTTTGGAAACTCTGTGGACACTTCTACTCTGTCTACAGGGTCACTATGAGTTGGAATCAATTCAATGGCCTTGAGTTTGTTTTTTGTTTTTGAGTAGAAGGAAAGGTCTGTGGGCCTTTGTTGTAGGCTGGGCAGTTTTCTTCTCGTGCCTCCTGCCAAGGGTTATTAATCTGTGTATAGCAGTTATGGGCACTGAGTGGAGGTGAAGCATTGGTGGTTGTACCTTTCCATGTGCGTAGACGTTTACTTCTAACTCCTGTTTGGGAGAATGTCATAGCGCTACTTGTGTGTCTGCTTGATGTGCTGAGGTCACTGGGCCCCGGGTTATTCTGCCTTCTCTAAAGGGCGAACCTTCCATTTCTTCATTGGTGTGGAAGGTTCAGCTGCCTGGCTGTGTGGGCTGCGAGGGAGGGTTCTTAAGGGCTGAGTCTTCCTCACGAAGATTTGGAGCAAATACTGTGCTCACTGTACCTGGCGGTGCCATTCCCTCAGCTTTCCCAGGGTTCTGCTGAGGCTACCAGCTGGCATTTTAGGTACTGTCCTTTGGAAGCTGCTGGTGTTTCTTTGCTGGGCTAATCTGTGGTATCTACTCAGAGTTGAGACCAGTAACAAATCTGTTCTTGTCAACTTCTGTTGCTGTTATTTGCAGGAAGGGTTTCAGGAGGGAGTGGAGTGAGGGCATGTAGGAGACCTCTCACCCCATCTTCAGTTGGCTGGCTGACAGCCCTCGTGTTTCCTTTCTCATAACCGCGAGCCTGCCTCCCACTGCTATGTGTGAGCCCTGGCTGTAAATAATTGCGTGTATACAAACCCTAGTGGTGTAGTGGCTGAGTACGGCAGTTCCAATCCACAAGGCTCTCCTTGGAAACTCTGTGGGGCTCTGTCTCTGGGGTTGCCATGACGCCAAACTGAGTCAACAGCAGTGGGTTTGGGTTTTGGTTTTAGTGTACGAGGTGCCAGTTCTTCTTGTCCTCCCTGCTTTGAGCAGGCGTTTGTAGAAGTACTCCCTGGTCCGAGTTACCCAGGGAGTGACCACAATGGCAGAGCCAAAGGATTGATGCGCAGCTGCTGTTTTCTCTCCTTGTAACTATGTGGTTGTTTATAGTAACTTATACCTTAGCTGTAGTAAGATCAAACATTTGCTGTCTTGAAGTTATTGAAATAATGTAAGTATTGCAATAATTTCAATGTTTAATACCATTCTATAGAGTTTTTGGAGCCCTGGTGGCACAATGATTAAGATCTTGTCTGGTAACCAAAAGGTCAGCTGTTTGAATCTACAAGCCATTCCTTGGAAACCCCGTGAGGCAGTTCTACTCTGTCCTGTAGGTTTGCTGTGACTTGGATTTGACCCAATGGCAATGGGTTATGGGCTTTTTAGGTGTGAATCTTCCTGGGTTTGAGTTCTAACAGGACATTTTAAATTGAGTTCATATTTCTGTTCTCTCCTCCAGTCGGCTGCCTCCTCCCACTAGTGACTCCTGTGACTTTAATGATCCCAGACTATTAAAGAACATTGAGGATCACCATGTAAGTCCAGCATTTTCCTCTAAGGCATCAGACAGCTTAGGGTCCACTTTTTGTTTGTTTGTTTGTTTATTTACATATATGGGTAATGGCTTTAAAGTTGCAGTTTGGGAACCTAGGTTAGAGATGTAGCCTCGCTTGTGCAGCACTCCCACAATGCATTTGCTTAAAATCACTTCCTTGAAGTGTCTATTATGCGGACACTCTGGTGGGTTAGTGGTTAAGTGCTATAGCTGCTAAACAAAAGGTCGGTAGTTTGAACTCACCAGGTGCTACTTGGAAACCTCATGGGGCAGTTCTCTGTCCTATAGAGTCACTATGAATCGTTAGCAACTGAATGGCAATGGGTGGGTTTTCCTGAGTTAGTATAAAGCTGAATTTAAGTAGATAGTGAAGTAATTGTTACAGTTAGAAATCTAGTAGACTTAGGCTCTGAGCTTCGTTTTTGTATTTATCATGTAGGTAATGCTTGGCCAAGTGACTTAATCTTTCTCTGCAATCCCCTCATTGATGAGGAAGCGTGCTGAGGTCAAAGTGATTCTCATTACAGAATTCTGTAAGAGTTCAGTTGGTCTTCAAGCTTTCTGGGGTATTGTTTCTTTAGAATTATGAATCTAAGTGGACATGTATTTTGAAAAGAAGTTATGATGTTATTTGCTTAGGATACTTGTCTTAGTTTCCTAGTGCTTACAGGACAAAATTACACAAGTAGATAGCTTTGAAGAACAAAAGGGAACATTGTCACAGTTCAGGAAGCTGCCAGCCAAGCGCCATCAAGTTAGATCTGGCTCATGGCGACCCTGGGAAGCTAGAAATTCAAATTCAGGGCCTTGGCTCTAGGGGCACCTCCTTAGTCTCTTTCACCTCCTAGGAGCTTCTGGCAGTCTTTGGTGTTCCTAGGTTTGTAGATTCATCTGTATATATCCCATATTTCAGTGGTAAAGCCAATGAGAGTAGGGGCAGATTAAGCCCTTATAGAATGGATATGGAGTCCTAGTGGCAAAGTGGTTAAGAGCTAGGCTGCTAATCAAAAGATCTGTAGTTCCAACCCATCAACCACCCCTTGTTTCCCATGGGGCAGTTCTACTTTCTCCTGTAGAGTTGCTATTAATCAGTGTTGACTTGACAGCAATGGGCTTTGGTTTTTAGAATGGAGGCCATGACTTGGGGAGATTATCATAAGCATGGATGAAGAAAATGAGAGACTTTTTTTTCTATAATATTTCATTGTGGTTAAATGAAAGTTTATAAATAAAGTCTATTTGCCATATTCCAGCCCATACAAAGACCCCTATGCAACTCCATGTGGTATCCCAGCCCCGTGACAGCACATTCCTCCTTTCCATTCTGTTCTTACTGTATTCATTCAACCTAGTCCTGTCCCCTCTTCTCCAGCCTCCCGTCTCATTACTATAGAGGAGCTGTTTCAACAGCCTCATGTCTTACAGTCCAGTCCAATTTTGTATAAACAGTTGTCTTTGGTGCTAGTTTCAGTTCTGCGGTAGAAGTGAGACCAGGGGCTGTGTACTTGGGGGACCCTCTGGTCCCCATCAAGTCTGGTCTTTTAATAGAATTCTAGATTTGCATCCCTCTTTTTCTCCCACCATGACAGGGACTCTGACGTTGTGTCCTCTAAATGCAGACATTGAGGCACCATCTAGTTCTTCTGGTAAGAGGCATTTTAGAGTATTTAATAATCTAAATATTCAAAAATCGTTAAGGGTGAAATGAGGCCATTGGTTGGTAAATTTATCTTCTATTTTTTATTTTTCATCAAAAGCCTGCTTGCCTGTTATAACATTTTTTAAGTTTCCTGGACTCTTTAAACCTTCCAGATATTCTCCATCTTTGCTACTCCATTAATTGAACCTTTTGATAAGTAATGTCTAGCTTCCCTATAAATAGTGAGACACATAGCCTCCAGTATTTTCCTTTGTAAAATGTGTGGTTAGATTAAATAAGTGTACTCAACCAAAAAAAATTTTGTTTGAAGATTAAGGAAAATACTTCAATCATCTTTCACTTTCACAGGCCAGTTTCTAATACTTATGACAAGTTTACTTCTAAGCCCATGGTTTCACAGTATTTCAAGTTTTACAATTGTTCCTGAAGCCAGAATAGTTAGACTTTTGGCTGTGCACATTTCAGCAGAGGTGCAGGAAGTTTTACTTTGTGGGCTAGAACATTCATTGGTCGTGATTTCCTATTTCCCAGAGGAAGCCTGAAGCTTATCTTTGGGGGAGAGTAATAGCAGTCCTTCCTTAAATAGAGCCTTGTACCTCTCCATTGCAAGAGAGACCCAACACCCAGTTATTTCCTTCTACACTAAGACATTAGGCCTTACTCCCTTCTTCCCATTCTTTTTCTCTGTTACCTTTATTATGCAATATGAATTTTCTGTAATATGGATCTTCTTTTAACAAATATTGTTAAACAGTTCAAATAGTGACATCTTATGATTACCTGGTCATTTTACATAAAATGAGGATGAGGAGGGAAGAAGTGTTTTAGTCTTTTAAGTTATAGATGACTTACACCCTTATCTAAATTGTCTTGGGAGCATTGAACCAAGGAAATCCTTACTTTTCTCCCAAGGGAGTGGTTGCATCTGCTACAGCATTTTCTTTTCTCCTGGGTTGTCGTTTTTGATTTTCTGACTCTTTTAGGACTGTTTTAAACTTATGTGCTGATGGCAAAGGTGAAATTTGACTTTTAGCAGGGCGTCCATCAACTGATGGAAAATTTCAAGGAACTGTTGATGTTAGCATATTCCTGATAGCATTGCCAGCAAGTCATTTTCTGCTTGTGAGATGTATTTCCAAAGATTTGCTGGCAAAAAGTCTTTTCTTCTGGATAGTTATGTGTAGGACACTTGAGTTTGAATCTTCAAGAATAAATCATTTGTATATGTACATTGTTTGTATGGAAACCATGGTGGTGTTGTAGTTAGGTGCTATAGCTGCTAACCAAAAGGTCAACAGTTCGAATCTGCCAGGCACTCTTTCGAAATTCTATGGGCAGTTCCGCTGTCTGTAGAGATGCCATTAGTCAAAATCAATGTGATGGCACTAGGTTTGGTTTGGTTTATTGTTTGTATAGTGCATATCTGAAATTTGGCATGCAAGATAATTTTTGACGTGCATTTTTCTGTTTTTTTTTAAAGTTCATCAAATATATGGAAAACATTGACTTTTAGATGTGTAGCAGCTTGTGTAGATTAAAAATCTGTAAACTTGTGAGATGACATAGCCATAGATGTATATGAGGACTGCCAATGAAATTCGTAGACTCAGCCTAGGAAAAGTGCTACGTACCTCACTGCTGACTATCACTGTGATCACCTTCCAAGTACTCCCTTTGGGAAGCTATGCACTGATGCCAGTACCCAGTCTACTCTTCAAATTGATTTTTCTGGAGTGGCCATCACAGCTGTCACTGTATTTGGCATGTCCCGAATGTCATCCAAATGTCTTCCTTTCAATATTACCTTTTTTTTGGGGTAAAGAAAAAAGTCATTAGGGGTCAGATCAGGTGAGTAGGGAGGGTGTTCCAATATAGTTATTTGTTTACTGGTTAAAAACTCCCTCACAGACAACTATAAAATTAGGTTTGGAAACTTGACATCTTGCCACTGAACACAATAGCCATTCCAGAAAGAGTTCCAAAACTGCTTTGAAGGGTGTACTAGGCACTGGCATCAGTGCATAGCTTCCCAAGGGGAATACCTAGAAGCTGACTGTAGTGATATTCAGCAACAAGGTATGTAGCATTTAGAACAAGTGGTTCATGGACTTAATTGTTGGACCTAGTATACATTGAAAGCTAGTTGCCGTCGAGTCATTTCCACCTCATGGTTGCCCCATGTGTGTCAAAATAGAAACATGGGAAGAAGTTTGCAGAAGGAGGAGCCTGGGATGGCAGCTAAGTCAGACACACTATAATGTCCCCCTACAACAAAGCCTTGAGAAACCCAGTGAAACAGATACAGATGACAATCTTGAGCATCACATAAAAGGCTGAAGAATTGGGCAAAGCACCAACCGGAAAGAAAGAATGAGATAAAATGATGAATGAGGAGATCTGTGGGTCATTGGTGCTCAGCCAGCTGACCTGGTGCAGTGTGTGGCCATCATGAGGCAAAGGAGGAACATTTCTGCTTGCGGAGCACAAAGAGGCAGCTCCGGAGAAATCACAATGGGAGACAGTGGAACATGGTGAACAGAACTTGAGTGGAGTCTAAAAGGGAAAGTACAGGAAGTGGATGAGAGCTACAGTGATTCTGGTGATCACAGAGTCGGGAGACGGCCAGGAACAAGGGACAGAACTACTCACTAGCTGTAGTGCTGGACCATTTGAACAGGATATGCTCACTGAATAGTAAAGCTATAGACTAACAACTGGATTTTCCCACACAGTGAGATTTCATGAAGCTTCCCTTACTTCACATTTAATCAGGCCAATCCCAATTACCTGGTGTGAGCTGTTGGGAACACCCCTACACCCACCCTCAGCAAAAGTCAGGCAAGCTCACAACAGGTCCCTCTTGGTGACAGGCGGTGCACTCCCACACTGCCCCCTGGTGGCCAGAGAGGTGCTTCCATGCCTCCTGCCTTTCAGCCTGTGGTACATTCCCATGCTTGCCACATGGCAACTGGCAGCGACTTCTTGCGCCACATACCTGCCTCATCCCAATAGGTGCCACCCATGTTCCTGACAGTTCCTATGCCATCACCCAGTGACCAACCAACTGCAACGTCCTCCATATCATGATAGACAGTTCCCATCCATACCACACTACACAGTTCCTGTGAACTGACGATACATGTGCTGAGACCCTGAATCCCTGTCACCTACTAAAGTGCCAAACTGTGCATGCACAGAGGACCTACCCTGTACATTTTTACATTTGTACACTGCCTCCTAATAGCCAAGGAGATCTCCTGCCCTACTCTGCAGAGGAGACACTAACCACTAGTACAGACCTGGGAGGACCATCTGGTCCCACAAGTAACGGGACCCTAGAAAACCAACACTTGTTGCTACACATCATAGAAAGGAGTTGCTGTACAGTTCCACTCATTCAGCAAGGGAAGGTATATAAGTCTAATGACAGAGAACTTACGTATAGGTGTAACCCACCATACCCGCTAACTAAAAGCAGACCAAGCCCATTGTCACTGAGTTGATTCCAATTCACAGCAACCCTGTAGGACAGAGTGGAAGTTCCCCATAAGGCTTCTAAGGAGCAGCAGGTGTATTTGAACTGCGAGCCCAAGCCTGAGCTTTTAACCAGGATGCCGCCAGGACTCCCCGTACCCACTAGGGAGAGGATATCATGCCTAGACATCTGACATCACCCAAATCATACATAGACCAGTATCACAAAACAGCAATAATTAAAATAATACAAAGGAATAACCCTTCTCCACCCACCCTAGTGTTGCCGTGAGTCGGATCCGACTCGATGGCACTTGGCTTGGCACCCCCCTCAAAAGAAACCCATTGCTGTAAAGTAGATTCCAACTCATGGAGACCCTATAGCACAGAGTAGAGGTCCCAAGGAGCACCTGGTGGATCTGAACTGCTGACCTGTTGGGTAGCAGCCATAGCATTTAACTCCTATGTCACCAGGGTTTCAGAGATTCTAAATAGAAAGAAAAGAAGCAAAGCTTTGGGTATATCAAAACAAGACAAAATTTAGTTCAACACAACATGGAATCAATAGGAGATATATAAATAAATGAACACATTTATGCTTCAGAGATAGCAGAAAATAACCAGTCCAGTGAGAAAATAATATAAGTTGGCTCATGCACATCAGCAAAATAAAAGGATGAAGAACCGTCCTGAGGAAGAACTGAAAAGAGAAATACCTGATAAGGGATTTTAAAAAGTTCCTGGAGATAACAAAGAGAAAATTTCTGGAAAACAGTACAAGAACAAAATGACAAACTTAGTAGAAAAATAGAAACCATACCAGAAAACAGTTAGAAATTCAGAAGCTTCACAGCAAAATGTCAGAAATAGGCAACTCAATGGAAGGACACGGAAGCAGAATTGAACCAATGGAAGAAAGAATCAAAAAAATAGAGGACAAATCACTTCTTACTAATCTGTTTGAGGATCAATCAGAAAAAAAACTGGGAATAATTTCAGTGTACTTAGAACTCTAGAGAGGAAAGAGATAAAAAAGAGTACAGAGAGAACTTTTAAATATGTCAGAAAGCTTCCCATATACCATGAAAAACAAGATTTAGATTCAAAAAGATCAACAAACCCCATTCAATATAGACCCCAAATGAAATTTACCAAAACATATCACAATCAGGCTTTCCAAAGACAAAAGAAAGGATTTTGAGAGAAGCTTATAAAAAAAAATACTGCTTACAGAGAGGCCTCAGTAAGACGAAGCTGTGATTTCTTGTTAGAAACCCACAGAGGCAAGAATGCAATGGGATGATGTATACAAAGTCCTGAAAGAAAAAAAATTGCCAACTGTTGTGGAGTGAATTTTGTCCCCCATAAAAATGTGTGTAGCCATTTGGCTGGGCCATAATTCCTGGTCTTGTGTGATATTCTTCTGTGTTATAAATCCTGCCTCTATGATGCTAATGAGAGAGGATGGGTGGCAGTTGTGTTGGTGGGGCTGGACTCAGTGTGTAAGGTTGTATTGTGCCTTGAGGTAATCTCTTGAGATATAAAAGAAAGAATCTAGCAGAGAAATTTGAGACCTCATACCACCAAGAAGCAGTGCCTGGAGCATAGCAGGTCCTGTGGAAAGGACCTGGGATCCTTGTGTATCAGAAGCTCACAGTCCAGGGGAAGACTGATGACAATGGCCTTTCCTCTTGAGCCAGCAGAGAAAGCCTTCCTCTGGTGCTGACACTCTGAATTTGAACTTCTAACCTGCTGGACTGGGGTGGAATAAAATTCTTTTTTTAAAGCCATCCACTAGTGACGTTTCCGTTAAAGCAGCACTAGATCACCGAAAGCACCAGCCAAGAATCATGTATCAAAAAACTGCCTTTCAAAAACAAGAGGGACACAGCTGACTATTGTAATTTATCTTTTTAAATTGTACTTTTGATGAAAATTTAAAGAACAAACTAGTTTCTCATTAAACAATATGCATATTGTTTTATGATGATGGCTAACAACCCCACAACATGTCAGCACTCGCCCTTTTCAACCTTGGGTTCCCTGTCATTAGCTTTCCTGTCCCTTCCTGCCTGTTGTCCTTGCCTTCGGCTGGCATGCCTATTTAGTCTTGTTTTGTTTTATGGACTTGTGCAATCATTGACTGAATAATGAACCTCAGCAGTGACTTCATTATTGAGCTGAAAGGGTGTCTGGGGGCCATATTCTTAGGGTTTCTCGAGTCTGTCGGGCAGGTAAATCTAGTCTTTTTTTTTTAGTGAGAGTTTTTTTCTACATTTTTCTCCAGCTCTCTCTGGGGCTCTCTTTTTGTGATCCTCCTGAGAGCAGTCAATGGTGGTAGCGGAGTACTGTCTAGTTGGCCTGGCCTCAGTCTGCTGAATGCTGTTGTAGATGTGGTCCATTAGTCCTTTGGACTAATCTTTCCTGTATATCTTTAGTTTTCTTCATTATTCCTTGCTCCTGAAGAAGGAAGACCAGTGGAGTATCCTCGATGGCTGCTTGCGGGCTTTTAAAACCCCAGATACTACTCACCAAAGTAGAATGTAGAACACGTTCTTTAAAAGCTACGTTATGCCAGTTTAGGTAGATGTTCCCTGAGACCGTGTTTTCTATAGCCCTCAGTCCAATAGCTTGTTCCCTCAGGAAGTTGGGGTGTGTCTGTGGGGTGCTATGACCTAGCCTTGTACAAATGGTGCTGGTTTTCCCGGTATTGTTTACTGTCCTACCCTTCACCAAAGTTTGATTATTATAATTTCTGTCAATGAGTTGTGTACTTATACACATTTGAATTGGCAAAAGTTGTGTGATAGATACATTTACAGCAGTGACAGGAAGGAAAAAAAGAGTCACTGCCGAGGCTGCTTATATAGAACCAAACACTTCATAAGATTTGGTTCCTTGGTTTGAAGGTTTTAGGGTCCTGGTTCCATGAGACAACCCAATTAATTGTCCTAATAGTGTGATAATGCTTTCATTTTATCCCCTTGTTCTTTGCATAGTGCCTGGGGTCTTAAAACCTTATAAGCAGCACAAAAGTTGATCTCTGTCTACATGGAGCATCAGAAGGAGAGTCAGGAATAGGAAGAGGATATGGAACGTGTGGCTAATTGCCTACAGGAAAAACTGTCTCCTTTGCTATGAGAGGAGAATTGGATGGTACTTGGGTACCCTTATTGAACTTTTTGATCAAAATTTCATGGAGGAATCCTGATCAAAAGGGGAAAAACATAGAACAGAATTTGACAATCTTATAGACTGTAGACTTTCTGGAGCCACACAGGATGGGTGAACCCTTGAAACCACTGTCCTGAGATAATCTTTAAACCTCAAACAAAAAATATGCCCTGAAGGAGTCTTAAAACCAAACAGCAGTTTAAACTACTAAAAACTGTCTGCCTTGAGTAATATGCTCTTTTGAGAAGTATACTGGGTTGCATTGACAACAGCAACTGAAAAGATTAGATAGGAACCCGAGGGAGCAGTGAGATTATGTTAATGAAGGAGAGAAAACTCAGAAGAGAAAGAATTGTTGCACAACTTGAAGAGTATAATCAATGCCACTAAATTGTACTTGTAGACACTATTGAACTGGTATATATTTTGCTGCATATATCCTCAATAACAGGAACAAAATAAAAAATAAAGATACTTAGCATTTAAAAAAATAAGAAAAACAAGCAAGGGCAAAACTAGGACATTCTTAGATAAGCGGAAATTAAGTGATTTTTAACCATGAGGCTGACATTACAAAGAGTATTAAAGGTAGTTCTTTAGACAGAGAACCAAGGATTTCAGAGAACAATTTGAAATAAAGACATACAACTGTATCACACAGATACCAAGTCAGGTAAAGACTTCACAAAAGTGAAATAAAGCTACAAAACTGATTACAGGGAACTAGAGATGTTAAACTATACGTGATGACAACTTAAAAATCAAAGGGGGCAATAAATGATGCAGTTGTAGAACTTCTGTATGGAGAGAAAGTTAAGCCAATTTCAAGGTATAACAGACTTTTTTAAACACAGGAGGATAAATGTAAATTTCAGTGAACCACAAAGAAAATTAATATTTCTACTCATCAAAAGGATGAAAAAAAAGTGATCAAAAGGACTCAGTAAACCCAGGAACAATAATAAATGATGGAAAAATAAAATCTATGTACAAAAAAATCAGCACAGAAAATTGAGAGGAACAATGAAACTATTGACACAAGAAAAGTATACCAAAAATGGCTGCAGGAAAGTCATGACTATTAATAACCACAGTGAATTCAAATGGTTTAGATACACCAGTCAAGAGGCAGAGAGTGGCCACATGAATCTTCTAAAGAAACGTCACATCAATATGTTGCCTACAAGAGGCATGTCTGAGGCACAGAAACATAAATAGGTTAAAAATCAAAGGATGGAAAAAAAAATGCACCAAGCAAACAGTAACCAAAAGACTATTAATTTCTGACAAGACAAGCTTTAAGCCAAAATCCTTTATCAGAGACAAAGAAGGACATTGTATGATGATTAAAGGGTCAAATTAGCAAGAGACTTAATAATAATAATAAATATTTGTGCACCCAGTGCCAAAGCTCCCAAATATGTAAAACTAACTGAACTGAGAAAACAAACAGGTGGTTGTACAATAATAGTTGTTATTGTTGTGTTAGGTGCCGTTGACTTGTTTCCAACTCATAGTGACCCTGTGCACAACAATGTTAAACAGTGCCCAGTTCTGTGCCATCCTCGCAATCGTTGTGCTCAAGCTGACTTTAATACACCACTTTTGATGATGGGCAGAACAACTAGAAAGAAAACCAGCAGACACAGAAGATCTAAACAATGATATTAGTCACCTGAGCACAACACATGTATGTACAGTGCACTACCCAATAGCAGCACAGTACAACTTCTTCCCCACTGCACATGAAACATTCTCTAGAATAGATCGTACCTCAAACCACAAAACAAGCCTCGATGAGTTTAAAAACATCAAAATTATGCAAACTATCTTCTCTGATCACAATGCTATAAAAGTAGAAATCACTAACAGGAAGAACAAGGAAAATAAATATGTGGAAACAAAATAACACGTTATTAAAAAACCCAAAAACAGTGGCTGTTGGCCAGAGACAAAGTCAAATGTGAAATTGAAAATTACTTAGAATTAAATGAGAATGAAAACAGAACATACCAATACCTTTGGGATACAGTAAAAGTGGAGCTTAGAAGGAAATTTATACTAATGAGTTTATACGTTAAAAAAAGGTACAAAATCAATAACTCAATCTGACAACTCAGAAAAATAGAAAAGGAAAAGCAAAAGAGTATCAGAGCTTCCAGAAGGAAAGAAATAATAAAAATCAAAGTAGAAATAAATGAAATAGAAAACAGAAAAATAGTAGAATCAACAGGATTAGAGCTTCTTTGAGATGATCAGCAAATTGACAAACCATTGGCCAGACTGACAAAGGAAAATAATGGGAAGATGCAAATAATAAATCAAAATAATACATGAAATTGATGACATTACAACAGATTCACTGAAGTAGCTTCACTGGGGAATTCTACCAAGCGTTAAGAGAAGAACAGTTGACACCAATTCTACTCAAAATCCTCCAGAATGTAGAACAGGAAGAAATAATCCCTAACTCATTTTAGGAAGCCCATATAACCCTGATACCAAAGCCAAGTGAAGACATCATAGAAAAAGAAAATTATGAATCAGTATCTCTCATGCGTATAGACACATAAACTCTCAACAAAATCGTGGTCAGCATAACTCAATGGCATATCAGAAAAATAGGATCAGGTAGGTTTCATACCAGGAATGCAAGGGTGGTTCAACATTAGAAAATTGATCAGTGTGATTCACCACATAAATAAAAGAAGGAAAAGAATCACATGATCATCTCAGTCAACACAGATAAGAGATTTGATCAAATCCAACACCTTTTCCTGAAAAAAACTTGTGAAAATTGGAATAGAAGAGAAATCCTCAACATAACTAAGGGAGTATACAAGGCCTGATGATTAAGTTCACAAACTCATTCTACAAAAAGTGCTACATACCTCATTGCTGAATATCCCTATGGCCATCTTTGAAGTACTCACCTTGGGAAGCTATGCACTGACACCAGTGCTTAGTCTAGCCTTCAAAGAACTTTTGGAACTCTGTTGCTGGAATGGCCATCAGAAGTGTGTCTTACTACTGTTGATGTCAGAGTGCCATCAAAATGTCTTACTTTCAATATTTCATTTATCTTTGGGTAAATAAAAAAGTCACTTGGGGGCTAGAACAGGTGAGTAGGGAGGGTATTCCCATACAATTATGTGTTTACTGCCTAAAACCTCCCTCACAGACAGCTAAACAATTAAGTTTGTGAACTTGTTACCATGCCACCATGCACAATGGCTGTTCTACAAAGAGTTCCAAAATTGCTTTGAAAGGTGGACTACGTGCTTGCTTCAGTGCATCGCTTCATAAGGGGAGTACTTGGAAGGTGACTGCAACGATACACAGTAAAGAGGTTTGTAGCACTTAGAACAATTAAGTCTGTGGACTCAATCATCCAACTTCATACTCCTGCTACATTGATTTAATGTAGATTTAAGCATCTTGTTGTTGTCTTTCAGGGGCTACGTTAGTGAGGAAGGTAGGCAACCTGCTTGCCCTTATGAATCTTCCAGAAGTAGAGAAGAAGGTCATAAGTGGTAGATGTGTTACAAATGAGTGACGCAGAGTGTGGTGGCTGTTATGACGGGGAACATGTCTCCTTTTGGTTCTCACTGAGTGGCCTATCATGTCAAGAGTGGTACCCCACCAGAGGAAGATAGATTATCCAGTAAGCAAGGTAAGTGTGGACTTGGGCTTGCTTACTCACCTGTAAGGAGCAATTTCATGTGAGATTCACTGTACCACATCAAAGTGAAACCCATGTGAAATTGGCGACTACTCTTTAGTAAGTAAACACAAGTTAGCCGATGCTTACCTTGCTTACTGGGTCACTTGCCCTGTCAGTGATTGTAGATTTGATACAAGCCTTTAGTTTCATAGGGAAGTGGAGTGGGATTGGGAGAAAGATAGATAGGAAACATACCTAGGAGCAGAATCTGTGATGTGTTGCCAACAATGTGAAATTGCTTACTATGGATAGGTAAGTAAGCACAAGCCTGTGCTTACCATTCCTACTGGATAATGTGCCCCGTCTCTAAGAATCGGGTGATAATCAGGTTCTCAGAGGAAGGGGGAATGACTAGAAAACCTGGCTGAAAGCAGTAAGTGGGTAGCAGTGAAACAGTGCAAAAGCATGTGTTTTGTTACAAGAACTGAAATACAAGCAGAGTGACTGGTACGGAAGACAGCAGGGAGAGGGCGGGAGATGGAGGCTAGAGGGTGAGCAGATGCCAGCTGATGTGGGGACTGGGATCCACGTTCAGGAGCTTGGCTTCCATGCTAAGCGCTGCAGGAAGCCAGTACAGGGTTTGAAGCATGGGGTGACTTGATTTGACTTGTTCTTAGAAAAGATGACTATCTCTGCATAATGGAGAATGGATTGAAAGTGAGCAGCAAGAATGGTCATGAGAAGATTCATTAGATGCAGCCTGTTTTATTCATTTTTTTGGTAGACTTTATTTTATGCTAAGTGAAAGTTTATAATCCACGTCAGTTTGCCAGATAACAGCCAGAACTCAGACTGCTATTCTACTCTTCTCCTCCCTTCGTCACCCCATGACAGCATGCTCCCTTTTTTCACCTTGAACTTCCTATGTCCGTTTGACCAAGTCCTGTCCTCCCTTGATGTAGCCTCTTAGAAGTAATTCAGGAAAGTGATCTTAGTACCCTGCCTGGCACATCATGAAAAAACCAAAGCCACTCCTGTCAAGTCAATTCTGACTCATGGCAACCCTATGGGACAGAGTAGAACTGCTTCATATAGTTTCCAAGGATCTCCTGGAAGATTCAAACTGCCAGCCTTTTGGTTAACAGCTGTAGCACTTAACCACTGTGTCACCAGAGTTTCTTGGCACATCATAGATCCTTGTTAACAACTGTTGAACCAATGAGGGAATTAGAGTGTTGGAATAATGTAATTGTATTGGGAATGAGAGGAAATAGACATGTTTGGAGTCTTCAGACTTCCTGACTTATGGAACTCTTTCTGGAATGACCATTGTGAATGGTGGCAAGGTGGCAAGTTTGTCAATTTAATTGTATAGTCACCTGTGAGGGAGTTTTTAGTCAGTAAACAAGTAACTGTATTACAACACCCTCCCTACTCAAGTGATCTGGCCCCCAATGACTTTTCTTTACCTGAAGATAAAGGAAATCTTGAAAGGCAGACATTTTGATGACATTCAGGATGTTAAGGGTAATATAATGACAGCTCTGATGGCCATTCCAGAAAAAGTTACAAAATTGCATTGAAGTGCTGCCGTTGGTGCACAGCTTCCCAAGGGGAGGACTTCAAAGGTGACCGTAGTGATATTCAGCAATGAGGCATGTATTAATTGGCAGTCCTCGTAGCTGGCAGATGGATATGAGTTGGAACTTAGAACAGGGCAGGAGGTTACCATGGAAGATGGGAGCAAACAGGGTCTCTAGAGAGAGAAGGCTAGCATAGGGCCCCAGGAGGAGCTCCAGTATACAGTCCTTCTGGAGCCCAGAAATGGAGGAAGGAGCTATTTAAAGTCAGTAGAGAACAGATATGCCATTTAATGCTGGGAAAGCTGGCTAAGTAGCTGGGTCTTCAGTACTGGGGCAATAGGCCAAATATTTGGGCAGGGGATAGTTAGATTCCATTTTATACACTACATATTATACATTGCATCAGAGATATGATATATATATATATGTATGTATTTTATAAAGAGCCAGATAATTTAGGCTTTGAGGGCTATATGGTATCTGTTGTTAACAACTCAACTCTTTTAACATTGTTGCATAGAAGATGTAGAGACAATCTATAATGAACACAGCTGTGCTTTAATAAAGCCTTATATAGGGGCATAGTAATTTGAATTTCATGTTTTCATATGTCGTGAAATAGTTTTCTTTTTATTTTTTCCTAGCTACTACAAATTATTTATTTATTATTTATTGTGATTGAATGGAAGTGTACAATCCAGTTTAAAGTTACATGCCTGCCTATATTCAGCTCCCGCTGCTCTCCCTGCCCAGTGACAGCACACTCCTCCTATTCGTTCTATACATGTCATATCCTCCTAACAATCTCCTGCCCCCTCCTCTCCACCCTCTCCTCCACCTCCAATAAGAGGCCAGTAGAACTACATCCTATAGATGCATAGAACCATAAAGTGTACACACAGTATGGTCACTCTGTGTCGCCAAGTCCAATCCATTCCTGTCTGAGAGTTGACCTCAGTAATGATCTATGGACAGGGGCAGTATCAGGATCAGGAGCCATGCTCTCAGAGGAACCTCGAGGCCCCTGGACCATCAATTGCGGTCTTTTAGTGGAGTTCTCAGGGTGCACCCTTTTTCATTCTTGTGTTGCCAGTGAACTCAATTTCGTGAGCCCCATCATGGCAATCCCTGTTACCACTTAAAATTTTAAAAATTAATCTTAGTTCACAGGCTATGTAAACGTAGGCAGCAGGCTAGATTTGGGCACTGGGTCAGTTTACCAAGCCTTGCCTTATATTAAAATGCTTTTAAAGTATTTATTGTTTACTTGTAAATCTTTAAAAATGATGGAATAAAATAGAAGGAATTCAGTATATAACCTTTGTTCCTAAGCCTCAAATCAATGCACAACACATAGCCAGCCACAAATATATTTCATTACTTTAAAGTCAGACTTTTTTATACATGCATGCATACACACATTTTTTATATATAGCATGCAGCTGTGAAGTCATTTGAAAACCCGGTGGTGTACTGGTTAAGAGTTTGGCTGCTGACCAAAATGTCAGCTGTTCAAATCCAACAGGTTCTCCTTGGAAACCCTATAGGATAATTCTTTTCTGTCCTATATGTCACTATGAGTCAGAATCTACTTGATAGCAATGGGTTTATGAGCTCATAAACTAGGACAAAACATTTCTAATATGGATGTACTTAGTTCCTGAGGCACACTCACAAATGAATTACATGGGCAGAAAATTTATACTTTTAGAATTACAAATGCCTCATACAAAGACTGACAATTAAGTTTGTGAACTCATCCTAGAGAAAGTGCCACATACCTCGTTGCTGAATATCACTATGGTCACACGTTTGAAGTAATCTCCTTAAGAAGCTATGCACTGATGCCAGCATCGAGTCCACCCTTCAAATCAACTTTGGAACTCTTTTTCTGGAATGGCCATCAGAACTGTCATCGTATTACCCTTGATGTCCTGAATGTCATCCAAACATCTTCCTTTCAATATTTCTTTTATCTTGTGGTAAAGAAAAAGTCATTGGGGGCCTGATCAGGTGAGTAGCGAGGGGTTCCAATACAGTTGTTTGTTTACTGGGTAGAAACTCTCTCACAGACAGCCATACAGTTAAGTACATGAACTTGCCACTGTGCACAATGGCCATTCCAGAAAGAGTTCCTAAGTTACTCTGAAGGATGGGCAGGCACTGGCATTGGTGCACAGCTTCCCAAATGGAGTACTTCAAAGGTGACCAGGGTGATATACAGCAGTGAAGTATGTAGAACTTAGAACAGTTAAGTCTGCAGACTTAATTGTTGGGCCTCATATACATGTGCTCAACTTCATCATCATCATAATAAAAATACCACAATTAAAATGAGATTTTTTAAAAATGAATAGTAGTGTCCATTATTGAGGCTCTGGGAGTATAGCAAGCGTATAATTCAGAAAGAACCTGGGCAATATGTATACATACTTAAATATGCGTGCAGTTTCACTAACCAGCATTCTTCCAGAAATTACAGAAACAGGTAGGTGTTGTATGCATTTGTGTGTAAGTATTAAACATAGCAGTGTTAATTATTATGAAAAATTGAATATATCTAAAATATTCATCTATAGAGGATCACACTGTAATTATAGAACAGAATGTATTCTTTTAAAATGAAGTAGATGAATATTTGAGATAGAAATACACTCAAAACACATGGACAAGGAAAAAATTTAGTACAGCATGAGTTGTTGTTGGCTGCTGTGAAGTCTGGTCCAGACACACGGTGACCTCGTACGTGGTAGACCCAAACGCTGTCTGGTCCTGTGTCATCCCCACCATCATTCGCGCATTGGACCTTTGTAATTCACGAGGTTTTCACTGGCTGATTTTCAGCATCAGATTGCCAGCCTTTCCTCCTGATCTGTATTAGTCTGGAAGCTTCATCCAAACCTGTTCAGTATCGTAGCAACACACAAGCCTGCACTGGCAGATGGGTTGGTAACTGTACGTGTGGTGCATTGGCTGGGAGTGGAACACTGGTCTCCAACATGGAATACGAGTGTTCTACTGCCGAACCACCACTGTCCCTGAGAGTACAGTATGCATATGGGGACATATACATTAAAAAAAAAATTAAAAAAACCCAAAACCAAGCCCAGTGCTGTAGAGTGGATTCTGACTCATAGTGACCTTGCAGGACAGAGTAGAACTGCCTCATAGGAGTATTCCTTGGAGTGCCTGGTGGATTTGAACTGCCAACCTTCTCTTAACCACTATGCCGTCAGGATTTCTCGAGAGTATTTGTAAGGTTGCATATCCAAATGCTAATAGTGATTGTCTGTTGGCGGTGATCATGATTGATCTTACTATGTAATTTGTACATTTTTAAATTTCTTTGCCATGAACATGTATTACTTCAGTTAGTAAAAAATTCTTTGAAGATGTTTCAGTTCTATAATTTCAGACTTCTCGCTGACTTCTCAATATAATCCTAGATTATCTTTCTAGGATAGCTAACATTTTACTAGATACTGTGGCTTAAGTGGTATTGCCATTCCTGTTCTAAATTCTTGAGAGCTTGGTTGGTTTATCCTCAAGTGCATTCCCTCCCATTTGGGACATAAGTGCCTTCAACACGGTGGCACCGGTGGCTCAGCTGCCTTGGTTAATGTCGAGGTGTGCTGGGGACTGCATTCTCCCTCCACCCTTTGCCTCACTTCAGAAGCTGAGTCTGGTTGACTGGCCCGGAAGGGACTGTTGATCTAAGACTACAGTCATTTTCTTGGGGCTCTCTGATGGTTCAGCCTCTTGGAAACATTTTTTCTTCATAGGAAGAGACACATGGTCTTTGTGGAACATGTGGAAGATACAGAAACTATGAAAAAAACCAAGCTGTCACTCTGTTCATCTTGACATTATCCTAGGTGTTTCTTGAGCCATTTGAATGCTTTTTGTCTGTAGATGAGATGCAAATAAGGGCTTTAGACACAAGCTCTCCCTACTTCTGCCTGACTGACTCTCTGGAGCTCTGTGCTGGTAAAGCCATTCTCTTGACCCTTCTTCTATGTCCTGAATTACTATATCACTTGCCAAAGCCAAGTGCCTTATAATTGTTATATAAAGTAAAACTCTTTTTTGTTTCAATTTCTTGGCTGTTTAGAGTGTCTTAGGTGGCATCCTTAGAATGGCAGCTGCTATGTGATACAGTAAAAAGCCATATGACTGGCTTGCTTTCAGAGGGCAGCAGTGATGAGCAGAGCCGTGAGGATGCTCTGTTGTACAGCTGTAGACAGAGCAGGTAACTCATCAAAATGTGAAAGCAGAAAGAAATGAAATGATGGGGTGTCTGGGAAAAGTGCACAGGACTTGAAACCTCTGGTAAGAATATGAAGAGTGTTGTCTTTTCCAAATACAGCCACCCCCAGGGCTCAGAATGGAGTAGGAGCAGATGTCCAAATGGGACTTGTAGATGTGTAAATTTTAATTGATATTAATGATATCTGTTATCATTGACTCAGTGCTTGTTAATATGCTAGGCCCTGCTTTGATCTTTATAATCTACTTAATCCTTCAGGGTAGGTGGTTTCCTTATTTTACAAGGTGAGGGAATTAAAAGTTGAATGAACTTAATGAGTTTGTCTGTAGGTGAAACACCAAAGCAGGGTGTTTCAGTTCATGAGTTCAAAAGAAATTAATGTGGTAAAGGCTAGCAAAATACTTGCCATTTTAGCTATTTTAGGTGTACACTTCAGTGACATTCCTTCCACTGACAGGCTGCATGCTGTGCTGCTGTGGCCACTGCTCTGGTCCAGCTGTTTTCCATCACCCCACCTAGAAACACAGCCCTTAGGCAATGCCTGCCCATTCCCACCTCACAGCCACGGGCAGCCACTGATCAGCTTTTATCTCTACGTATTTGCTGATTTTTTGTTTAAGTGGGATCCTGTAATATTTGTGCTTTTGTGTTTGGATTATTTCCCTCAGAATAATGTTTTCTAGGCTCGCTCATGTCATAGCATGTATTAGGAGTTCGTTTCACTTCGGGGTTGAATAATAGTCCACTGTATGGATAATACCACACTTGGTTTATCCATTCATCTGTTGGGTTGTTTCTGCATTTTGACTATTGTGAACAATGCTGCCATGAGCATTGATGTGCAAGTATGTGAGTTCCTGATTGCAAGATGTGAGTATGTACCTAGGAGTAGGGTTGCTAGGACGCGTGGTCGTTCTCTCACCCACAGCCCACCTTTTGAGGAACTGCCAAGCTGTTCTCCACAATGGCCATACCATTTTACATTTTCAGTGGCACACACGACTGTTGCAGATTCCCCATTTTCTTACCAACTCTGCCTAATTTATGTTTTTCTGATAATTGCCCTTCTAGTGGAGGGGAAGTAGTGTCCCACTGTAGTTTTGATTTGTACTTCTCTAGTGACTAATGGAGCCTCAGGAGTGCAGTGGCTAAGAGCTACAGCCATTAACCAAAACGTCAGTAATTTGAATCCACCAGCTGCTCCTTGGAAACCCTATGGGGCTGTTCTCTGTCCTGTAGGCTTGCTATGAGTAGGAAATGACTCAATGACGATGGGTGTGGGTTTTTTGATTTCAGTAACTAATAACGTTGAACATCTTTTCACATTCTTATTGGCCATTTGTGTGTCTTCTTTGGAGAAATGTCTGTCCAAATCCTTTGTCCATTTTAAAAATTGATCTTTTTGTTGTTGATTTGTGGTTCTGTATAGTGTCTGGATATTTAACCCTTAGCAGATACATGGTCACCAAAAATTTTCTCACATTCTGTAGGTGGTCTCTTCACTTTCTTTTTCAAGTCAGTTATTTATTTTCTTTGACCTTTAGAATGTGGAGAATTAAAATTCTGGCTTTAACTGATTGCTTTAATATGTATGTTAAAAACCTCCAATGTAACTATAAGACATGATGTATTTCACCAAATTTCTCTCTTTCCCAAAGACACTCGTAGATTTTCTGCAGATATTCATATACCCTTCGATCAGTGTGGGTCTTTGGAAGGTGATATAAGCATATTTTTAAAGATGCACACACACACACACACGTGTGTGTGTGTATGTGTGTGTGTGTAAAAAATATATATGTATAAAAACCACTGCCATCAAGTTAGGTCCGACTGATGGTGACCCTAGAGAGCAGAGTAGAACTGCCCCACGGAGTTATATATATGTGTGTGTATATATATGTGTGTGTATATATATATATATATAAAACTACAGAAAGCAATTCAGTCATTGATTGTATTGATTGTACTTTCCAATAGGAATAAGATAGCAAAAGTGTTCTTGGAAATTGGAATCAATCTGATCCATACAGAAAGATGTAAGAACCGTTGTAAGCACATCTTTGCCAATTCCTGTAACTTGCCTGGATTTGTAGCTATGAGTTCTCAAATTGCCAAGAGAATCAATAAATAGCCTAAAGTATTAGAATACCAGTGATGCTTATCATATTTCAGACACGTGAATCTATCTTAGAGCTTGTTTGACACCAAGTTTTGTGTGTGTGTGTATGCTCTGGGTTTTTTGTTCTGTTTTGTTTGTTTTCCCTTGTAGGATCCAAGAGCCTGAGTATTTCACAGCTTTTCACTAGCACTTGAAATTGCAAAATATCATTTGGGTGTTTAATTATTTAAATCTTGGTGTTTGTTTTCTGAATTTTGAATAATTTTGAAGTTTAATTGCTTTCATAGGGATATTGTTTCAAGTTATTTTTAGTGAGTTTATATCATTTATGTTTCTGAAGTTATTATAGCTCAAATCTGCACCAAACCATGAATGACCTAGCTTGAAAACTACATCCTGTACTCATTTCAGAATATAAGTCAGAGGACAGCTCAGGTGGATGCCAAAAGTGTTGTAATGGGTGGATTAACACAGCGCGGTGTCGTTTAGCCCACAGCTCCATGCATACAGGAGTTCCTGACCCTTCTGGCTGTCTGCCACACAGTGGTTCCTGAGAAGGATGGTGATGAGATCATCTACCAGGCCTCCTCCCCAGGTGAGGGTCTCCTCGAATATACCCTGCTGTCCCTCCTCTGGAGACATGGGTGTTTGCTGTTATTTATGAAAGGTGTGCTGATGCAACCTCTGGCTTCACGCAGTGTACAGGTGATGGTTGCAGGTGTCAAGACCACAGAGAGCAGGTAGGAGCTGGGCTTTCCTGCCTCTCATAATGCTTTGAGTCCGGGGCGAGGGGACAGTAACTGGGGCCTCTTGAATTTCTGAGCTGGAGCCCTTGAAGGGCCTCTGAAAAGGAAGCAGGCTGGGCTTTCTTGCTCAGTTCAGCACCTTTGGGATTTCCCTACTGCTGATAAGGCTGTCTTATGGGGATGGTAACATTGTCCCCATGTCCTAGGGCTCTTTGACTCCTCTATCTTAAGCTGAAACAGTGGCTTACTCAGAGAAGATACTGAGTCAGCAATTAAGGGGACTGTGGATAGGCTAGAAGTCCTGCTGGCATAGTGGTTAAATGCTATGGCTACTAACCCCAAAGCTGGCAGTTCACATCCACCAGGCACTCCTTGGAAACTCTGTGGGGCAGTGCTGTTCTCTCCTGTATGGTCACTATGAGTCGGAATTGGCTTGATGACAGTGGGTTTGGTTTTTGGTTTTGGTGGATGGGTTAATTAGAGAGAATTTGATCCTAAGTGAGTTAATAAGAATGTAATTCACTTTTGTCCTGGTGGATGTTCCAGTTTGTCCCACTGAACAGAAGTGCTCATTTCAGGATACCTGCAGGCAGAACAGGGGCTGCTTTGCCTAGCCTATCAGATAAGACCAGGCTGCTTTTATGGGCGTGGGTTTTGTTCCGTTGAAAGATAATAGTTAGCAAGCAGAAGTCCATTGTGCAAGTGATCAGTCAGTGATTCACCAAACTCTTGATTGACAGATGAAGCTGCTCTGGTGAAAGGAGCTAAAAAGCTGGGCTTTGTCTTCACAGCTAGAACGCCGTACTCTGTCATCATAGAAGCGGTAAGTGACATACCTGTGCCTGTCTCCAGCTCAGCTCTGTCTGCTCTTTTGAAGATTATGTGTTTGAAATAGCACGCCTATTGTAAATACAACTCCATTCCTATTTTTTTCTATGAGAACCTAGACCTGTTGAACACTGAGAGTGTTACCTGATGAGGACACCAGCCTGTTTGTTTTAGTGCCGCTCTTGTTCTGCAGTAACTTGGGTTGTTTTTAGTTGCAGTAACTTAGGCTGTTAATTTATGTTGCTTTTATGTTAAAGTAATTTATGTTGTTTCTGGGTTGCAATAGTTTTTCTCAAAGATGATTCATGGCAATTGATGTGAAGTTATTTGTAGCAAAATACCTAGCAAGCCTGTTTTTTTGTTCTCTGATTGTTGAGGGAATTACTCAAGGCCCACTTGTGTCTGAGGGCAGGGCAGGTGTCTTCACCTTTGTAGTTTCAGCACCTACCTATGTATGCTGGAATGTGACTCCTTTGCCCACTGGGCTTCAGTTTCCTCAGCTGTGAAGGACTGGAGGTGAAATTTAAGATATCTTTTAAAGAATCCTAGTGGTGCAGTAGGGTCCACAGTGGCCCAGTGGCCAAGTATTTGGCTGTGAACTGTAAGGCTGATACTTCAAATCCACCAGCCACTCCTTGGAAACCTTATGGGGCAGTTCTTCCCTGTTGTGTTGAGTCTCAATCAACTCCATGGCAAAGTTAGGGTTTGGGACTTTTTGGTGGTGCATTGGTTAAGTGCTCAGCTGCTAAGTGAAAGGCTGGTGATTTGAGCCCAGCCATTCCACAGGAGAAGGACTGTGGGAGTCTGCTTTCATAAAGATTACAAAGTTTTGGAGGCCCTGTGAGGTGCTTCTACTCAGTTCATTGAGGTTGTCACCAGGAGCTGGAATCAACTTCAGAGCAATGGGTTTGGCTTTTGTCTTTTTAAAATTCTTTCTGTAAGGAATTTTTTTGGTTATTGTTTCTGAAATCAAGAAGTTTATTTATTTCCTGAGCTTTTTTCTTTTTCTGAGTTTTCTTTCCCAGAGGCTAGAGGGAGAAATTTTATGATGGAGATCTCCTTTCCCCCACTGCAAATAAAGCAAAACAAAACAAAAACGAGCTTGAGCAGGGACCTTTAGTTGGGCAATGGAGGAAAATGGTGAGACCCGGGAGGGCTGGCGTTTTCAGTGATGGTGTTTTCCGTGATTTCTCCCTGGGTCGATCCGGCCCACGCAGTAGCTGCTGCCTTCCTTCTGCTCTGCAGATCTCCAGCCCTAAGTCTGAGAAGGACTCATGCATTATAGCAGTCTCGGAGTCCCTGGGTGGAGGTAGGGTACAGCAAGCTGACACACGCAGCTGCTAACTGAAGGGTGGGAAGCTCAAGTCCACCTAAAGTCGCCTTGGAAGACAGGCTTGGTGATCGTCTTCGGAAATAACAGCCTTTGAAAACCCTGTATGGAGCACAGTTGTGCTCTGACACACAGCAGTAGGGTTGATACTGATTGGAACTTATGTATTATTCCAGTTTTTGGCTTTATGTATTTGAAATCCCCAGACCTCTTAAATTCATTTAAAATTCACTTCCAACTGGTATAATAACTTGATGCTATTTCAGTCTTGGTAGCAGTTAGTTTTTTCTTTTATTTGTACTTAAAACCTGTAAAATATTATACTTTTTAAAAAGTGCCCTTTCTTGGCATGTTTTTCTTCTTTTTTATGGAATATAGAAATCAGACCATATTTATTTTTTTATTTCAACCAGCAGAGGGGATTTAGCTTAGAGAAATGTGTAACAGTAAAAGTGGAATGAAGTAGTGATGGGATATAGGATTTCCTTCACAGAAGCTTTCCAGAAATGAAATCCTGTTGTCCTTTAGTTTGAGGAGACTTGATTTTTCACTGCAGCAGCTTGGGCTGTGTGGGTTCCCACTGCGCTTAGGCCAGCCTCAGGGCAGCCAGGCGACGATGGCTGCTTCTGCTTCTCCAGCAATATCAGAAACGTATGGGACTTCGGGAAACTACTGATGCTGTCGTCTGGTGCTTGGCACTGAGGAACAGGTTGTTGATATCCTGCGCTATTTTATTACAGGTCTCAGGTGTCCTTTCTAGAAGTAAGAAAGACTACCTGATGGTTAGGGCTCGTCAATAATAGCGGTAAATATCCTTTTCAGCTTTTGTTGTTTGTATGTGCCTTTGGGTTGATTTCAGCTCACAGCGACCCATGTGACAGAGTTAATCAGCCCCATAGGGTTTCTTTGGCTGTAATCTTTATGAGAAGGAGCCCTGGTGGTACAGTGGCTAAGCACTCAGCCGCTAACTGCAAGGTTGGTGATTTGAACCCATTAACCACTCCATGAGACAAAGATGTCTCAGTCTGCTTCTGAAAGTTTCCAGCCTTGGAAACACTATGGGGCAATTCTGCCCAGTCTTATGGGGTGGCTGTGAGTTGGAAACTACTCAATGGCAAGGGCTTAGGTAATCTTTATGGGAACAGATCACCAGCAGCTGGTGATTTCAAACTGCCAACCTTTCGGTTAGCATCAGAGAGTTTAATCGTTGCTCCATCAGGGCTCCTTATTCAGCCTTTAATATTGGGGTGTTATTAAATCACAGATCTGAATTGCTTCCCCGCTATTCACATAGAAAAGGCTTACTGACCGCTGTGGTCGTAAGAAAGCTTCGTTTCTCGCGGCTGACTCCCACTGGCTGCACAGGGAGCAGCCAGCTAGCCAAGTGCCGTCGAGTCGGATCTGACTCGTGGCCAGCAAGTGAGTGTAATAGCGAGTGCAGTGAGCAGATGATGCCTCTGGTGAGGAGGGGTAGCCAGGAGCAGAGGATGCATGTCTGGACACGATCTACCAGAAGGTCAGCACTGGTGAGAAGAGATGGGTCAGGTGGATTCAGAAATAGACGAGTAAAGGCCGAAGAAGGATGGATTGAGTGGGATGTCAGCGGTAATTAGGAGGACGGGGGCTGTGGAAGGGAAGATGACCGTTATTCTGTTCTACTAGGTCCCATCTGTCTACTCAGTAAGTTGATAGGCACTTCATTTATTACTACTCTCAGATTGGTAGTAAATTTACCACTCATCAGAATAAAATTACACTTTTAGAGGCAGAAACTGTCTGAAGGTGGTTCCAAAGCTGTGTTCTTTCTACTGTGATGTGTTAGGGAAATAGCAGATTGGGCTAAAAAAGAGTTTGAAAATGACCTACACATAATCTGCAACTTTCAGATGAAAAAATGGAGACCGTTGGGGTTCTAACTGGAAAAATCTGAAGGAACTAGATATTTGAATAATTGCCCTAAAGTCTGTTGTGAATTCCTAATCCTTTATTTGCAAACCCTAAAAGCTTTGGATTCCCAAAGACTTTTCCTAAGTTTAGGACAGTGTCATCTGGCCACGAAGCCTAACAAAAACCGATAAGAGACCACTTAGGGTTTTTATGAGTCTCATATACTGTGAATATTCATATAGTTTGAAGTTAATTAATATGTTATGTTATTGGATGTTGCCTCAGACTCAACTGAGGACATTATGTCATGTGGTCTATGCATATAGCTTTGTAAAATTTGTAAAAGTTTGGATTCAGAAACATCACTGGCCCCAAGGTTTCAGATGAGTCTCTGTGGACCCGTGTAGTTTATGTGCTGTACCTTCATCTCTGCCTTTCTCAGCCAGGAAGTAAATCCAGTATTGGGAGCAATGAGAGATTTCTACCAGCAGAGAGAGCTATGGCCATACAAGACTTGTGAGACAAAAGTAAAAGGAGTCGCAAGGGATGTGGCTATCCAGGAGAGAGAGGCAAAGAGGGAGTGAGAAAAGGGAGAGGGAAAGAGGGAAGCACATTGAATTGGGGAGAAAACTGTTCTTAGGTTTTACTTTTATAGCTTTGCACCTCAGGTAAGAGCGTGTCTTTCTTCCTTTAGATGGGACAGGAACAGACATTTGGGATCCTTAATGTCCTGGAGTTTTCTAGGTATGTCTCTCTTTGTTACACTTGGCAATGAACTACTTGAATATATGTAAGTACTTCGTCACACTGCTTGCACAGATTGAGAGGTGTGATTAAATATAGTGCGTAAGTAGTCACTGCACTAAATGTGTCTCCAGAAACTCTCTTCTCCCTGGAATTTATGAATTTCATTAAAGATGATGCAGCTGGCCAGTTCCCTCTGCTTTCTTCAATAGAGACATTATTTTTCATAACCTGCCTTTTCTTTAGCTTCCCAGCAGCCTGGCATGTGGCGAGGCCAGCAGCTGCAGACCCATCTGCGTGGTTAGGAGTAGGTTGATGGAGTTTTGTTTTCATTGGTGCTCCCAGGTCTCGCAAAGTCCTGCCTCTTACACCATCTGAGCACTCCTGTGCCAGAGCTGAGAGACTGACGCTTGGCGACAGATTGGTCTGCTGAGCCCACCGGTGGCCCTGTCCGCTCCCTGCGGTTCTCTTACAGTATTAAGCAGCAGTCTTCTCAGGACAGTTTCTTTCAATTAATACACAGAGATGTGCGTCCGATTCTGTGTTTTCAAAACAGCAGAACATTATCATTTGTTATAAGAAATTGTTTTGTGTCTCTTCTTCCTGACATCGTTAATGCTGAAGCAAAGTTCGGCTGTGATCTTGACAGCGTCTTTAAAAATAGAGTGAATTTAAAAAATTTAACGTTTGCTAAATGCCTGACAGTTTGCTTTGTGCTATGGCTTCATGAGAAAGGTCACTTTTGGGTAAGTGCTACATCTGCTAACCCAAAGGCTGCCAGTTGGAATCCACCAGGTGCTCCTTGGAAATGCTGTGGAGCAGCTCTACTCTGTCCTGTAGTGTCACTGTGAGTCAGAATTGACTCAGCAGCAGTAGGTTTTTGGTTTGGAGGCCTTACTTCCCTGTCCTAGTCTTTAGTTTTAGGACTCTCAACTTGGAAATTGGTGCGTCTGCAGCCTTCAGAGTTGGACATTGAGTGGAAGAGGCAGAGAGAGCGTGGGTGATAGCAGTAGTCGGTCATGTGGGGAGCAGGTGATGGGGGTGTCCGTATGGACACCCCTCCAGACTTTCTGGTGTCCCATTTTTGCTGATATCCTGGCACCTTGCGCTGTGTTGAGGCTGTATTAGATGGGACCGGTAGTTAATGGAGAAGGGGGAGAAGAAAAAGGAGTTAGATAAGAACAGGTGAGTATGGACTGGAGACATGGTGCTGGGAAAACGGAGGGAATAGAGGAGTCCTCAGTGGTTGTGGAAGCCCTGGTGGCGTAGTGGCTAAGTGCCATGTCTGCTAACCATGAGGCTGCCAGTTTGAATCAGCTAGGTGCTCCTTGAAAACTCTGTGGGGCAGTTCTGTCCCATAGGGTCACTATGAGTTGGAATCGACGCTGCAGCAGTGGTCTAGTGGGTTTTTGTGTGTATAGTTGTGGTTCTCTTTTCCATTGATTCATCTTTTTCCTTAAACCTGATAGTCTCCTCTCAACAGGGCTTAGAGTTAGATTTTCTCTATTTGGTCCCCTGCTGAGAACTTGCTTTTCTAACAAGTTCCCAGGAGCACCTGGGTACTCAACAGCTGAAAGGAAATTCAAGTCTAGGTCAGGCAGAGTGCTGTGGCCTGGGACTGTAGGAGTTTATACAAAGCTGAAGAGATAGTGTCCCCTACTGGTAGGACCTTATAGCCCAGTTGGAATGGCCACGCTGAAAGGTCGAAGAGATGGGTGGTCTGGGGCCCACCGTAGTTGCAGGTGCATTCAGCAGGACGGGATGCAGTCCTGCAGGCACGTGCATGGAGCAGACGGCACAGAGGAGAACGGTGGGCACGCTCGTGTACTTGAGACCCAGGGGTGTCTAAGGGGCAGTGGGAGATGTCGCCGGGCTGAAGATAAACTTGAGGAGGAATCCATATTCAACAGAGAGCTACTGAGGGTTTGTGGGTGAGGACAGGCTATGAGGAAAGATGTGTGAGGAAGTGTACTCTGGTGGTGTGTGTGTGCTGGAGCAGGGACAGAGAGAGAGTAGCTCGGTGCTTGATTAGAAATGTTCCGTGGATTTGTAATCTCTTTCCCCTCCAGTTAAAAGCAGAAACAATGAGGAGTTTTTGAGTTAAGTATATCTGTCTTGGTGTTTTGATATCTCCCACTTTGCTGTTTACTGGGCAAGATAATATTTTTGAGCCTTAGAGGATGTGCTCAGAAGTAAATTAGGTGTGCACGGTGGATGCCCAAGTTCTTCTTTCCTGTCTGTCCTTCTACAAAGAGCTGTGCTAGTGAGTTTCTGCTGGGGGGAAATGAGTACACGCATGTCAACTAGACCCACATAAAAAGAGGAGGAGAACGTTAGGGGCTCCACAATGAAGAAAAGGCTAGGAAAAAGACGAGCTTAGACTATTGCTTGTGGAACTACCTGACCACCATTTGCTTTGATTGGTATTTGGTCATTTTAGGACATAAGTCTTATAACAGACCAATGACATTTTTTTTTCACTGTTACAGTGACAGAAAAAGAATGTCTGTCATTGTTCGAACCCCTTCAGGACAGCTTCGACTCTACTGTAAAGGAGCTGTAAGTATCAGATGAGTGTCTTGTGTTGTGATGACTTCATTTTTATTTTTTATTTTTTGTGTGTGGTAAATTATAGAGATAGCAAAAGAATTTGACATTTCACGCTTTTTTACAGGTATAATTCAGTGACCTTAGTTATGTTCATAATGTGCAAACATCACTAACAGATTTCTTTAAATTGAATCTAATTGTTTACACATATGTATATGAATGCCACACTTGCCCTATAAATATATATAAAACACACCACTTGCCACTTTAACATTTTTTCACATGACCATTTAGTGAGGAGCCCTGGTTGCTCAGTGGTTAAGCACTTGGCTGCTAGCCAAAAGGTCAGCGGTTCAACCCTCCATCCATTCTGTAGGAGAAGGGCGTGCAGTTTGTTTCTGTGAAGATTTGCAGCCTTGGAAACCTATGGAGCAATTCTGTTCTGTCCTGTACAGTTGCTGTGAATTGGAAATGACTCAGTGGCACTGGGTTTGTTTTTGAGTTTGCCACTTAGTAATATCAGTTACATTACTCAGTGGTGAATTTTTGGTGGCTACTTGTTACTGTATTGCATTTTAAAACTGCTGCTTCATTGTTCTCTGATTGTTGGACCAGAGTTGAAAGGCTGTGTCAAGCTGACTAGAAAGCTTGCTTACCAGTGAAAGCCTGTTGAACAAACAGCAGTTCAAATTGGTGTGACAACAGCTACTGGGGGAGGCGTGTGTGGGGCCAGGAGTTGGGTTCAGATGCAGCCACTTGATGTGTGATGCCAAACCCTCGGAGTGTGAATGCGGAGTCCAGCTTACCTCCATTGTGTTGTGACAGTGAGAAGATCACGTGATTTGTGCTCACCCGTGATAATCCATATTCCTTTATTTTCTCCTATACATACTGCTTCTCGAATGGCTATTCTTTTCACTTTCGTGGTTCTGATTTTTTTATATAGTATTTTGTTGCTGTGAAGCAGATACACAACAGAATGTATACCATTTCAATAGTTTCTACATGCACGATTCAATGATGCTGATTACATTCTGTGAGCGGTGTGGCCATTCTTACCCTCCTTTCTGGAGTTGGTCCTCCCCAATTAGTGGTTCCGTTTTTTTTTTTTTTTTTTTTCCACTGTCTCAGGAAGCTGTGGAGTGGGTTCAAGGGCAGGGTGTATTGTTGCAGCATTCTGACTGCCTCTTTCAGCCTATTTCCCAGTAATTACCTCTAAAGTGAGATCTTACTGCTTAGGAAACTGACTTGACAACTTGTATCCTGTTCAGTTTGGCCCACTGCACTGAAGGAAAGAGTTTTATGAGACTGTATCTAGAACAGGTAACTACACTAGGATCAATGATTGTTGACAGTCTTACGTATCTTTGTTAATTTGGGGAAGAAGGGTGTTCTTTGAATCCACTCTGGCTAAAGTTTATAAAGAAATGACGGTAATCCTATGAATTCTAAATGCATTCTGTGTGGAGTCATTTAAAGAAGTCTGTGTTTAAAGAATCACAATGAATTAAGGACAAAAGACGGTCTTGCACAGTTTCTTCTGTTTGTATTATGCTTGGCTGTTGTGTTCTAAGTACCACAAGAAACAAAAACCAGATCTGTTCCCGTTAAGTCATCCAAGCTAAGTACCTCAGCTGGTACAGAAAGAGGCAATATGAGGAAGGCTGTAAACAGAACAGCAGAAGTATGAAAATGCTAGAATACTGCATTTTATTTTTAAAAATGTATAATGCTTTCTAAGTCTGCACCTCTCCGTGCCCCTTCCCTCAAACAAACAAACTAGCTTTCTTTTAATATCCTGAAACTGCAGTGATAGGATCAGTTCAGTCCCAATCTGTTGACATCAAATGTAATGATAAAATCAATGCAATTTTCAGTTCTACTTTAATTCTGTTCCTAACTGCAGCACTTTTTCCTCTAGCAGTAGCCACCCAGAGCTAAGTTAACCCAAACCCATGGCTGTCAAGTCAATTCCGACTCATAGTGACCCTGTAGGGCAGAGCAGGCACTCAGCCTCATAGAATTTCTAAGGAGTGGCTGATGGATTTGAACTGCTGACCTGTTGGTTGACAGCCAAGCCTTCAAGCAGTGTGCCAGCAGACCTCTGAGCTAGGATAGGCCTCACAAGTAAAGGGCGTAGTCTTCCAGACTGCCAGGTCTGCCTGAGACTTCAGATGCGAGTTTGCTTATGACCTGCTGGCTATAAATTCACAAGTTTCCCACTAACCCTCAGGATGCCTCTGGGTCCCAGGGGCATCCCTCACTTCTGACCTGAGAGCCATAAACTTAGGGAAGTACTTGCTATAAAGTCAGGGTTCCCTATGAGTCCCTCACTTCTGACTTGCTAGCGCCTACTTCCCCAGATTTGATTGTTCTCTGAAATGATTCACAGAAATCACGTAGGCACTAACAATTGTAGTTTTGTTATACCATTAAAAACTCAATTGCCATCAAGTCTATTTCGACTCACAGCAAATCTAAAGGACAGTTTCCAGGAGCACCTGGTGGATTTGTACTGCTGACCTTTTGGTTAGCAGACAGCACTTAACCACTATGCCACCAGGGTTTCCTTGTTACAGCACAAAGGGTACAAACCAAAAGACACACATGGTGATTTCTGGGGGGTTCCCAACACCAAGCTTGCATATCTAAAATAAAGGCTCACTACCCTCCCTCATGCACTGATGTCTGTCTTCAACCAGAAAGCTCATGGAACATCTATGTCCAGAGCCTTTTCTGGGGCCACATTACATAGGCATGACTGGCTGAATCATGCCCCTCTTCCCCGTGATGAGGTTGGTCTTTCTGGGATAGCAAACTCCTACGGGAGTCCACTGTTATGTAGGTGTGGTCTGAAAAAACTCATCAAAGACACTTCGGTCCCTGGGGAAATTGCAGTGGTTTAGAGGTTATTTCTCAGGAACCAAAGACAAAGACCAAATTCTTTGGACAAAGTTCATTTCTTTAGTCCCCAGTAACATCTTTGATGTGTGTCATGGCATCGCCAGCCCTGCATGCTAGTCACAGAAGTATCACATGGTGACTGGCTGGACCACACCAGTGTTTCTTGGCTGAGCTGCGCTCACTGCCTAGTACCTAAAGCCTCCTCCCTGTCAGAAGATGAGGTGGTACTTGAGTAATTTGGGGTGAGCCACCTACCTTTTCTACTTCTGTAAAAAGGTTCTAGAAACTTTGCTATGAGTTTTGCAAATTTGGGTGAAGATAGACACCATTCCTCATGCTGATCTTCCTTCCCAGCAAGTGTTAATTGGAATTTTAAGGTGCATAATTGATTTTGGTTTTGTTGGGCACATCCATGGTTGAATCCAGAATTATATTTCAACTTGCCCACTCATGCACATTAGGCAAGCACCACCACACCACATTTATAAAGCTGACTGGAAAGTTTACTTACATTATTTGCTGGTCATAATGTTTCCCTATTTTATAGGATAATGTAATTTTTGAGAGACTTTCAAGAGAGTCAAAATACATGGAGGAAACATTATGCCATCTGGAGTACTTTGCCACAGAAGGTAAGTAAAATTGGAAACCAACTGTATTTTCCAGTGCTTATGTCTGATGCTTGGGTAAGGGATCATGTTCTGGATAACCAAATCCAAAGTCAGTACTGTTGAGTTGATTCTGACTCATAGAAACCCTGTAGGTTAGAGTAGAACTGCCCAATAGAGTTTCCAAGGAGCATCTGGAGGATTTGAACTGCTGACCTTTGGATTGGCAGCTATAGCACTTAACCACTATGCCACCAGGTAGACTTGTCATTTTAGTAGAGTCTTTTTTTTGACTTTTCTAGTTTCTCCACATTCTCTGTCTATGACAGTGACAAAATGTGTGGCATAGGCTACGTTCACTACCTACACAGGACTCTGCTCCCTAGTGACCAGCAGTGATAGGAATTTTGTTCATAGAGGGCCAAGCCAGGTGAATTCACAATGTGTAGAATCATTGAGTAGCTAATACTCTCCTTCCTGGAAAACTCGTATTGTTGTTTCCCTGCCCTGCTCTTGTTACCCTTAAGGCATTGGCTTCTACTTGTCTTACGGAAATAACAACTCATTGAGTCCATGGTGAATGGGAAAGGAATTTTCTGAAATGCTTTATGCAACACTGATGTCAAGTTTTCCTGCTAGCGAATGTGATGAAAGTGGAAGCCTTGTTTAAGCGTTGACTGCAGCTTTCTCATCTTACTGTGTTCCCTGTGGCTCCCTGCACATACACACACGCGCACACACACACAGACACATGCAGACAGACATATGCATGCGCACACGCCTGCTTGCAAACTTGGATCCTTCATGTGGTAGCACATTGGCCTTTTCACTGCAGTCTTGAAATACATTTCCTGCTTCTTCTGCCTGCTGATATCTGCCTACTACACACAAATTTGTTGGTGGAGCTTAGCTCCCATACCTGTCTGTTGTAGAGAGTTATCATCCAGTGGCTTCTTGTGGGTTTTTAAATATATGCAAAAGGTTGTTCACATTAGAATACAGCATCCAAACCAAAAAAATAAAAAAACCCATTGCTGTCAAGTCATTCCGACTCAACATGACCATATGGGACAGAGGAGAAATGCCCCATAGGATTTCCAAGACTGTAAATCTTTGCAGAAGCAGACTGCCACATCTTTCTCCCACGGAAAGTCTGGTGGCTTCAAGACACTTACCTTTTGGTTAGCAGTTGAGGGCTTAACCACTGTGCCACCAGGGCTCTGGATTAAAATGACCTAAAAAATCAGTTTATTTAACATATCTGGACACACTCGTATGAAGTGGAGTCAGGTGACTTGACATAGGAAATAAAATATTCTCCTTGACCCAGTTCACCAATGACATGCCTGGTTTACCCTGTGGCTCTTTGCAGGTTTGCGGACTCTCTGTGTGGCATACGCTGACCTCTCTGAGAATGAGTATGAGGAGTGGTTGAAAGTTTATCAAGAAGCCAGCACAATACTGAAGGACAGAGCTCAGCGGCTGGAGGAGTGTTATGAGATCATTGAAAAGGTACATGACACACGATGCTTTCTGTAGGTGCCTGGTGAAAGACTGACCACCATTGAACAAAGTATTTAAATAGGAGTCCTTTTACTATGTAACGTGTTCTGTTTTCTACTTAACTTGCTAATCAACTATTAGGTTTTCACATTTTTCTTTAAAAAGCACTGAATCTTGATGGGCTATTTGCAAGGTCCCACTACTCTCAGCTAAGTATTGAGGGTATTGTACGGGGTGTTGAGTCAAAAGCTGCATCAGTGATTTTCTGGGTTTTGCCAACATTAAACAATCAGAACACTGTGTGGTTAGGTTAGACATTGCACACACTAAAAATATATATATATTATAAGAATGTAGTATGATATTCAAGCTTCCCCATTGCTACTTCGTATTGCCTTTGATTTTTTTTTGTTGTTGTTCTTTTCAGCTTCTCTTAAGGTATTATGTAGTTTTCTACTTACTGGGTTCCCTCACATCAGGAAGCCAGGTTTCAGCTTTTTCTGCTTCCTCTCAGACATCATTTTCCAGAAAATGGTCCATGCGTTTTCGAGCTTCTGTAACTTTGAATCATTGCCTGTTGGCTTTGATTTTTTTTTTTTTATTCCATTTCAGGTTGCTTAGCTCCTCTTTGCATTTTCATACTTTTGTTGCAATTTTTATACTGATTTGTTTACTCTTTTAGTGGAATCTGTGTAGAAGTGGAGCTGACTTGATGAATTCATTCATCATGTTTTCCTGGAAATAGCCACACTACTTTATAGTCAGAAAACAAATTGTTCAGTAGGTGATGTGTGCATGTGATGCTAGGCATGGGTGGACATGCACGAGGTGGCATTTCCCGCAGTCTGTTAGCCAAGGTAAGTGATATGTTGCAGGTGAGGGAACACTGGTAGTGTTTGCCAGCCTTTCTTTGCAGAAAATGTGGAATCTAGCAGACCAACAGACCAATGCAGAGGCAGCCCAGGGCGTTGCATATCTGTATGCATCCTAGTGTGATATAAACAAATCTCTCCTGTGGCTTTAAGTGGACAATAAAGGGGTGAAGTTTTATAGCTCCTCCATCCTATAAGCCTATAAATGGAGGAGCTGTACAAAATATGCCTGTTAAATTCTTGGCATCATGAATTTTGCTCCTATACTGCTGGATAAGTGTATCATCTGGAAATGCACTCTTCCATATGTTAAGTGTAATTTAATGCTTTATTCATTAGCAGGATGACAGGGGAAAGCTCAATTACTGTTCATATCCTCAGAGTACCTTGCCCATATTCTGTGATACCGAATGATTTCGGTTGTATTCCAAGTCGGCTGTGCCTATACACCAAGAAATCAATGATGAGGACTGGTTGACTTTGTATACTGAGTGGCCTTAATGTTGTCAAGGGAAACCCTGGTGGCATAGCTACAGCTGCTAACCAAAAGTCAGCAGTTCAAATCCACCAGGCATTCCTTGGAAACTCTATAGGGCAGTTCTACTCTGTCCTGTGGGGTCGTCATGACTTGGAATCAACTTAAAGGCAGTGCATTTGGTATTGATTTTTAACATTGCAAAGAGTTTTGAAATGCTGTATATCTAAGTATCATTAATCATCCACAAATGAAGGCTTGGTGTAGAGGAAATAAGTTAACTTCGTAGAACTTTTTGACTGCCTTTCTTTTGTCAGGGATTTGTGATTAAGGCTGTTCTTAAGTCTGTTTCCGTTTCGGATTAAAGATGTTTTCCAATCTAGAACTTGCTGTTGCTTGGAGCCACGGCCATAGAAGACCGCCTTCAGGCAGGCGTTCCAGAAACCATAGCAACTCTGTTGAAGGCGGAAATTAAAATATGGGTATTGACGGGAGACAAACAGGAAACGGCAATTAATATAGGTAATCAATTAAAAAAATAATTTTTGGATGTTGGTTTTTGTCTTATATTTTTAAAGTATCTGGTAGAGGTAGCTAAGGTCTCCCGAGATGCATTGACAAAGGACTTTTTATAGAATCCTTCATTCACAAGGCACAGAAGTTTGCCCAAAGCAAAGGCAGATGCTATGATGAGCATCATCTGCCTGGTTTAAATATTAAAACCCTTATGTCTCCTTGAAAAGTATCAAATATACTAGGTATAGAATATACAATTGAAGAGTTGACAACTTTTTTTTGTTATGGCTTTCTTCACAAAAATTTTTACTGTCTCAGAGTAGGCTTGTATTAAATTTAAATTTGTTATTCTTTTATATGATTATAATCATTTTACTTATTCTACCAGTTCATAGAGTTTTCTAATGTCTTGGTTGGCAGCCTCTTTCCTTGCTGTCACAGCAGAAACTTGAAGAAAGGAAAATTAATTTCTTTGCTAGCATTAAAAGGCACATTTTCAGTGTGAAAAGAGTTGAGACTACTAATTTAAAATCTACTTGTGATTATTTAGCATATTTTAAAATTTTCTGTTACTTTTATTGCTGTTAATGGCAAAACCCTCTCTAGTACACGTGTGATAAATGAGGATATGTCAGGACTAAATGATCTATCATGTTGTTTTGGAAATAGAATTTGTTTCATGTCATGTCCCTTCAGAAAGCAACCTCCTGGAATCTCTGAAGTTGAGGGACCCTTGCCCTCTGCAGAGTCGTCTCCCTGGAATACTGTCAGCTTATTCCAAATGGCACTTCCTTTCCCTGAACTCCCTCTTGAATTAGTTCTGTCTGTCAGATACTTTAGTTGTAGACAACACCTGCCCTCTGGGGTTAATTTCATTTTTGGAATTAGACAAAATAGACATTTTGGGGAATTATTTCTGCAAGGTGTGGAATCACCCTACGCGAAGCAATATGGGCTTTGTTCTCAGGTTTGTGAGCTGTACCAGCACCTGAGGCTAATAGTGGGAGTGAACTGTACCACCTGGGGGCCCAGTGTAGGCTAAGCCCCAGGAGGCATGATGTCATCTCTCGTGGCTACATGGTGAGGCCAGTAAGAACCCTGTGCCCTGAGGCACAGACGAGCTTCCTGGTTGGTGGTCCTATGGCAGAGACAGTAGTATATCCCTCTTTGGGACATTGAAGTTCTGCACTGTGAACACTCCCAGACTTCACCCTATGGGTTTCTTTCTCTGTATTGCTTTGGTTGTAATTAAGTTGTACCCATAAATACTGCCTGTAAGTTGTATGAGTTACTCCAGTGAATTCATGAACCTACAGTGAAGATGAGTAGGGGTTGGAGTCTGCCTGTTTGGCAGTCTGTTTGGCAGGTGTCCTTCTAATGTGTGAGCTCTGAGCTAGCTCTGGGTGTCTACAGCTGAAAGACAGTGTCCTTCTAATATGTGACTCTGACCCAGCTCTGAGTGGCTAGGGCAGAGAGTGCTACTTGGAAAAGTGGGAAGGTGAGGCTGAGATCCGTTTGCAGCCTTGGGGAATTGGTTCCTGCATGCCTTTACCATGCAGTTAGTAGTGAGAGTCAGATTTTCCCACTAGGCTGTTAGTACACTTTTATTTTTGGAAGCAGTCATTTCTTGTCAAGGTGGTAGCTAACAAAATGCAATTTGTGTTCCCTAACAACTGAAATGAAATTCTTAAGAGAGCAAATGTGATTGAAAAGCAGTCCCTGCAACTTCAGTCAAAGGCTTCATCCGTCAGTTTGTGCTGGTTTTCACTCAGGTGCATGCCCTCGGACAAGTGTGAGGATATTCCAGTGTGAACCCATGGCTACTTTTGGAAAACAAAAACCCAAAGCTTACAATCCTTTGGTGATGTGATGATAACATTTTTATATGTGAATGATGGACATTTCCTTTTTAGTAATGTCTCTTCAGGCATTAGATCTGAAATAAATTTGGGCTAAAGCACCCTAATGATATCTGGCTCCTGTTATTCGTACATGGCACATAAAGCTGACTGTTGCTGTGTGTCATCAAGTTGATTCCAACTCATAGCAACACTTTATGAGCAACAGAAGAAAACACTACCTGGTCTTGCACCATGTCCACAATCGTTTTTATGCTTAATCTTATCGTTGCAGCTACTATGTCCATCTTGTCCAGGGTCTTCCTCTTTTTCACTGACCCTTCATCCTACCACGTGTGATATCCTTCTCCAGGGACTGATCCTTTCTGACCACATCTTTGCTTCCAGGGAGCACTCTGGTTGTACTTCTTCCAGAACAGATCTGTTCTTTTGATGATCCATAGTACATTCAACATCCTTCTCCAACACCACAGTTCAAAGGCATCAATTCTTCTGTCTTCTTTGTTCATTGTCCAGCTGTTGCATGCATGTGATGTGATTGAAAACACCATGGCCTGGGTCAGGCGCACCTTAGTCTTCAATTCGAGGTGACGTCTTTGCTTTTCAATACATTAAAGAGGTCTTTGGCAGCAGATTTTCCCAGTGCAATATGTCTTTTGATTTCTTGACTGCTGCTACCATGGGTCTTGATTGTAGACCCAAGTAAAATGAAATCTTTGACACCTCAGTCCTTTCTCCATTTATGACAATGTTCCTTCCTGGTTCAGTCACCAGGATTTTTGCTTTCTGGATGTTGAGGTGCAATCCATACTGAGGGCTGTGGCCCTTGATCTTCATCAGTAAGTATCTCAAATCTTCACTTTCAGGAAGTAAAGTAGTGTTGTCTGCATAATACAGGTTGTTAAATGAGTCATCCTCCAATCCTGCTGCCTCATTCTTCTTCGTAGAATCCAGCTTCTTGGATTATTTGCTCAACACAGAGATTGAAAATGTATGGTGAAAGGATACAACCCTGACATATACCTTTCCTGACTTTAATCCATGCAGTATCCCCTTGTTCTGTTCACATGACCGGCTCCTGATCTGTATACAGATTCTTTAAAAGCACAATTAAGTGTTCTGGAATTCCCATTCTCCATAATGTTAGCCATAATTTATTATGATCCACAGAGTTGAATGCCTTTGCATAGTCAATGAAACACAGGTAAACACCTTTCTGGTGTTCTCTGCTTTCAGCCCAAATCCATATGACATCAACAATCCCTAGTTCCATGTCCTCTTCTACATCCAGTTTGAATTTCTGGCAGTTCCTTGTAAACATAATGCTGCAGTCACTTTTGAATGATCTTGAGCAATATTTTACTTGTGTGTGATATTAGTGGTATTGTCCGGTAATTTCCACATTCAGTTGTATCACTTTTCTTTGGAATGGGCATGAATATGGATCTCTTCCCGTCAGCTGGCCAGGTAGCTGTCCTCCAAATTTCTTAGCATAGACAAGAGAGCACTTCCAGTGCTGCATCTCTTTGTTGAAATATCTCAAATGGTATTCTACCAGTTCCTGGAACCTTGTTTTTTTGTCAATGCCTTCAATACTGCTTTGACTTCTTGCTTCAGTACCATCAGTTCTAGATCATAATGCTGCCTCTTCAAACAGTTGAACATTGACCAGTTCTCTCTGGTACAATGACTCCATGTATTCTTTCTATCTTCTTTTGATGTTTACCTGCGTTGTTTTAATATTTTCCCTGTAGAACCCTTCACTTTTGCAACTGGAGGCTTCAATTTTTTGTTCAGTTCTTTCAGCTTGAGAAATGCCCAACATGTTCCTCCCTACTGGTTTTCCATTTCTAGCTCTTTGCACATGTCATTATAATACTTTTTCTTCTCTGGCTGTTTGAAATCTTCTGTTTAGGTCTTTTACTTTGCCATTCCTTCCTTTTGCTTTAGCTGATCCACATTCAAGAGCAAGTTTCAGAGTCTCTTCTGACGTCCAACTTGGTCTTTTCTTTCTTCCCTGTCTTTTTAATGACCTCTTGCTTTCCTCATGGGTGATGTCTTTGATGTCATTCCACCATTTGTCTCATCTTTGGTTATTAGTGATCAACACATCCAATCTGTTCTTGAGATGGTCTTTAATTAATACTTAGGCTCTCATGGACTTTTTCTGAAGCTGACTACTGCCTGAAATTGTTGTTAGTTAACATCTAGTCAGTTCCAGCCTACAACTCCATGTACAACAGAACCAAACTGCTCTATCCTAGACAGAATGTGTGATCTCTGGCATGCTCCACTTCATTTTTGCCTTCCAGTTGAGGGGACTCATCTTCTGATGCTGTATTGAAAACTGTTGTGTTGTCATCCGTAGCATTTTCACTGGCTGAATTTTGAAAGCAGATTGCCAGGTACACTGGTTTGTCTGGAAGATCTGCAGAAACCTGCCCATCATGAGTGTCTTGCTAATATTTGAAATACTGATGGCATAACTTCCAGCATCCAAGTAATCACAGTGCAACAAACTTACCCACAGTTTAGGTATATTTTCTACTCTGTGATAGCCATATAAAAGAAACATGTAACTCCTTAAATTAACATAGAACCATAGCGATAATCTTGCTATTTTTCCATATTTTGAGTATTCTCATTGTAACCCTGCGTGATGCCGAGGGATTAAATGTAACTTTCTGATTTAGGGTCTCCATTAATGCTACAGGTTTTGCATGAGGTTCAGCCAGGTATATACATCTAGAAATTTTAGCAGACCTGTCTGTGCTAGATAACAGTCAACAGCTACAAGCAGCTTAAGATCCGTGCTGCAGAGACAGTATGGCTTTTAAGCCTGTTTTCTAATCATTTCTTCACCCAGCTGGGAGTCCTTTGGAGGTGCAGATGGTTAACGTATTTGGCTGCGAAAGGGAAAGTTGGAGGTTCGAGTTTACTCAGAGGTATATGAGAAGAGAGAGCTGCTGGTGATCTGCCTCTGAAAACTTAGCCACTGAAAACTCTATGGAGTACAGTTGTACTCTGGCACATGTGAGTTGGAATCAACTAGGTGGTGGCTGATTTTTGGTTTTAATACTCCTGAAAGCCGCCCGTGGTAATGAAAACCATTATCGATAGATCTGTCTGGTACAGTGTTTCTGTTTTCTCATGTACATTTTAGTGTACTCCATCAGTGTTTTGAAAAGGTGTCACATGATACTTGGGAAGAAAATCAATTATCTAGCAGTGGTACTTCTGGATGAAGGAAGGACAAAATAACAAGTTAACTGAGTGTCTGCTGAGTACCAGGCCCTCTGCCAGGAGATGCTCCCTGTCTTTACACCTGAGCAGTCTTAACCACTCCTGGGGGAAGTGCAGAGTGTAGCAAGGTTGCGGAGCCCGGTGGTGCAGTGGTTAAGAACATGGCTACTAACCAAAAGGTTGGCAGTCTAGCTCCACCAGACACTCTTTGGAAAACCTATAGAGCTGTTCTGTTCTGTCCTATAGGGTTGAAAGTGACTCAATGGCAATGGACTTTTGGTTTTACCAAGGAGTTATACTCTACTCAGTGGCCAAGCTATCTCTGCATCTCACAGCCCTTGACTTCTGAGATCCAAAAACCCACTGCCGTCAAGTTGGGTCCACCTCATAGCAACCCTAGGGGTCAGAGTAGAACTACCCCATAGAATTTCCAAGGAGTACCTGGCAGATTTGAACTGCTGACTTTTTGGTTAGCATACATAGCACTTAACCCATTGAATCACTAAAACCAGTTCACGTAACTTTCACAACAAACCTCCTCTGAGATGCACATTGTATGGGAATTTTAATGTCACTGAAATGGGGATTTCTTATGATTGTTGACTCTTTTTTTCAATTTTCAGCATTTTTTTAGTGGACCGTAGAGTAAGTTTCCATGTTATGCTTTCTGGGTGTTTGGGGTGTTTGAAGTTGTTGGCTATCTTTCGCCTTTGGTTCTTGCCTTCATTTTTTTTTTTAAACATGTCATGGTTTAAGAATTTATTCTTAAAAGGTTGCTTTTAATTCATACCTTGGCAGAAAATACCCTTAGTCAAATTCAGTTCCAGGACATTTGTGTCTGTTGTGAGCCAGTGAGCAGTACGAGGTTTAACTGTCATCTTGCCTACAGGTTCAGGTAGTTTGGAATGGGCACAGTGCCAGAATTCTGCCGCACCACATGCTGGAATTTATGCTAACTAGCTGTGTTTCAGGGAGCTGGCAGTTATCTTTTTAGAATTTAAAAATTTGGCACAAGCTAGTCTAAAGTAAAATATCAAGTGTGGCCTTTGTGAATCACAGAGTCGTCATTACCAGACTTCGACAGGATAGAACATCTGTTAGGTAGGTGTATCATAGATGCACTGTTTGCAAGTCTGAGTTTTTTTCTAATGGATGAAGAATGAGTGAGAACAAATTCTAGCAGACGTTCCTTTTTAATGTCATTCGTTTAGGAACAGCTTTGATCTTCCACCGTTCCTGAGTTGCAGTTTCTCCCTGCTTTTGGTTGACCATCGTTTGATACTTTCATATGACTTCTTATAGATGGAGAAGTTGAATTTTAAAGAGAGTAGAGATGGTGCTTGCCCATCACGTCACAATTGCCTTAGCTCTTCAAGGGACAGTGCGTTCCCATCCTCAGGTGAAGCTGGTGTGTGATGGTTACAGCACTGTGTTGGGACAGTTCCCATCTTTGTCTTGTTAACAGGAAATTCAGACACATGTTTCTTTTTAAAAAATTTATTTTGTTGTTGCTTAGAATACACACGGCAAAAAATATGTCAATTCCGTAGGTTCTGCATGTGCAGTTCAGTGACACGGATGATGTTCTTCAAGTTGTATGATCATTTTCACCCTCTCTTTCTGAGTTGTTCTTCCCTTGTTAACATGAACTCACTGCCCCAGAAGGTTCCTGTCTAATCTTCAAGTTGCTGGTGTCAGTTTGATCTCATGTTGACAGTTCTTAAAAGAGCATAATGCTTAATTCAGACATTCTTTGCTAGTTAAGCTAAATTACTGTTTGGTTTTAAGAAGGCTTTGGGGGGTATTTTTGGTTTGAGATATAAAGATTAGCTTAGGGCAGTAGTTTCCAGAGTTCATCCATCCTCCATGGTTCCAGATTGTCTGGGGTCTATAAGAATTTGACCTTTTCTTCTGCATTATCCCCCTTTTGATAGGATTCTGCTATATATGCCTTGATCAAAATGTTCAGTACTGATAGCAGGGTACCATCTAGTTCTTTTGGTCTCATGGCAAAGGTGGCGGTTGTTCATGGATGCAGTTAGCCACATATTCCATATCTTCCTTCTATTCCTAATAGTCTTTCTTCCTCTGTGACTTCAGATGAATAGAAACCAACCATTGTATGTTGTATGGCTACTTGGACGGTTTTAAGACCGCAGGCACTGTGCAACAAAGCAGGGGGTAGAGAAAAAGCACTCAACATGGTATTAGGCCAGTTAGCTTGGATGTTGTCTGAAATCATGACCCAAAACCTCCAAACCAGGGATTCAAATCCCGTGAGATTTTGGTTGTACATAAGCCTCAGTAACTGTTTTTTGTTGTTATTGTTGACATTGTTGTAAGTGTATCCATCACACAACTTTTGCCAATTCAACATTTTGTAGGTATACAACTTATTGCCGTAAGTTACAGTAGTTGGCTGCAGACACCCATTTCTCAATTCCTTGCTACTGCCGCTGTTGCTGAGTGCTGCCGTATAGGTCTGGGGAGTGTACATTCCCTAGCTGAGGCATGAGTTAATCAGGAGTCTAATTAGAGGACAAAACAGATGAGAAAGTACTCATTGTGCAGTGGAGACACTGAGCATGACTGGCTTTGACAGTGGTCACCCCGTAAGTGTCAGCTGTTACATACCAGATATGCTAAGTCCTTTACATGGGTTTGATATTGATTTCCCTCTGAGGTAGGCGTTATTCCCTGTAAAAGGATGCAACTGAGGCACAGGAGATCAAGGAAGTCACCCTAAGCCACACAGGATGAGATCCCTGAACATCTGAGCACTTAACTGCTGTGCTTGATACTCACCTTCCAGAAGGAAAAATATTTGACTTGAAAGGCTTCATGGATGAGATACGCTTAAAGCTTGAGCTTTCAAGATTTTATTAAAACACAAAACAAGGCAACAACCACCACAGAAAATGGAGCATACGGTCGGTTGTTATTAGTTGTCATCTAGTTAGCAGCAACTCGTGGTGACCCCACCTTCAATGGAACAGAACATTTCCTGGCCCCACACCATCCAATGGTCAGTGGTCTGCCTGAGTCAATTGTTGCAGCTCTGGTGTGCTTTAACTGACTTCTGACCAATAGGGTCCATCTTCCAGCACTACACTGCACAGTATTTTGTTGTGATCTGTAGTATGTTTATTGGTGGATTTTGGGAAGTAGATCACCAGGTCTTTCTTGCTGGTCTTAGTCTGGGAAGCAGCACTGAAGCCTGTCCATCATGTGGGACCTGATGGTATTGGCTATACTGTTAGCAGAGTTTCTAGCATCAGAGCAACACACAGGTCACTGTGGTACACAGTGGTCCAGTTTGGGCAGGAGATGCTGAGGTCAGCCTGAGGGCAGGTGGTCTTACACATGAGATAGAACATTACTGAGAAGATCTGAGGGATGTGGAGGGAAAGGTGCTCAGGTACGTGAGTCTGAGGAAGAGTTCTCAGGCTCCTGGTGCTGTGGGTAACGAAAGAACCTGAACTGAGTATTGCTACCCCTGCACTGGGAAGTTAAGGTACTACTTTTCATAGTCTCATCTGTGATGTCTGGCAGGGTTTTTCATACCCTTACAGTCAGATATTGATTGACCAAGTTTTTCATGAAAATATTGGAAACCAAAAGCATTCACTCAGAGTTTGGAATCATGCTGAATCCTGGAGAACTGGTAGTGTGAGTGTATGATCCCAATGTATGTGGTTTGTAAGCATGAATTTCTTCTGACTGTTTGAAAACGATCTCCAGTGAAACCTGGGTGTCTTTGATAGTATGAGTGATGCCCTGGGGGCATAATGGTTAACCACTCAGTTGCTAACTGAAAGATTGGTGGTTGGAACCCACTCACAAGCCCCACTGAAGAAAGGCCTGGTGATCTGCTCTAGTAAAGACCACAGCCCAGATAGGCTGTGGGGCAGTTTCACTGTGTCGCTCAGGGTTGCTGTGAGTCAGAATAGGTTCTGCATCTTCCCAGTGACAAAAAAAGAACACTGGATGATAGATGGAGATTTGATTTACCGGCATCTTTGAATGCAAAGTATTATTTTATTATCTTACAACCAAGATCCACTTTGAGTGACTGATATTTTGGTTTCTTTGAATATCAGCTATACTCAGGTAGTAGAAAGACTAAACATTTTTATAGTGTGCTGTTAATTTCAGCTGTAATAAGAGATAAAATCCCAGAGGTTTTCTGCTCAGTCATTTGACGATCGTCTTGTTTGATTGCGAGACTAAAGAACTGGGCCATGATTTACAAGTGTGGATTGACATTTCATACCTGGATTTTTGCCAAGAGTTGATCTCATTTTATCCACAAACATTAGAAATCAAGCACACCAAACCTTGGCTGACATAATTTCATTGGCCACATTAGCTAAGTCACAATTTAACAGTGTTAAATTTCCACCGTCTGTCTGGTGCAAGTGTTTTTGTGTGATAATTCTCTGTGTAGAATCTTGGTTTGCTTTCCAAATTTTAAAAAAAAGCAAAAACAAAACCAGAAAACCCATTTCTTCCTAGAACCTTTAGTTATATCTATTTAACTACATGAAAGAGTCAACAGTTTTATTTATTGTCCTCCCCGGCCACGACTAGAAAAATACAGTTTTGTTTCCCATAAAATAATCTTTGTGCAGCTTCACTTGTCAACTGGCATTTTGCTTGAATTAAAAAATATAGTATAAAGCAACAAGCTAAGGCTTAAAAAATACAGCCTGCTTCTGCAGCTGTTGTTCTAATCAGAAACTACTAGCAAATCCTTTTGCATTAGTTATACTGAATTTGTAATAGCCTATGTACTACAGGAGATGGCTGAACATCTCTGGGGAGACAGAGGAAGCCAACCTGTAGGGAAGTCTCCCCTTTTGTAAATGACAATAAAATGCAGACCTCTCTTTTAGACATAATCTAAAGAAAGTACAGGAAGGAAGAATGCATTTGTAGAATTTTAATGAGAAATTAAGTTCCAGGATTTCAGCTCTACTATGTACAACTTTTAATGGCCTTATGGGACAGTCTGTTTTATTTTTCATTAGTATTAAAAAGGAAACCCTGGTGGAGTAGTGGTTAAATGCTACAGCTGGTAACCAAAAGGTTGGCAGTTCAAATCTGTCAAGTGCTCCTTGGAAACACTGTGGGGCGGTTCTGCTCTGTCTGTAGAGTCACTGAATCGGATTCAACTCCATGACAGTGGATTTGGTTTATTTTTAAGATACAAACTTTACAAAGAATAACTTTGAGAGTGCGTTGTTTGAGAAAGTTGTTTCGTATCTACCTGCTTGTGGCTTTTTTGTGGAGCTTCCTCCCCACCCCCGCGGGGAGACAGGGGCATAGACACTTAACAGTATTTGCCCATGTGGTATTGTGTGTTAAAATGACTAAGTGTGTTTTAGTTTTAAAAGGAATAGATGGCTGTTTTAATAAGAGAAATAATCTCATTCCCTTGAGAAATCTACTGGACTCTGTTCTCGATGATGCTGCTTTAAAACAAACAAACCAAACTACATTTTGATTAGAAACCATCATTTTGTGCCTAAAATGTGTGTCCTGAGATTATTTACAAGATATTCCTCTCAAATGATAATCATTAATGCAGGATATACTGTGTACATTCCAATAAAAAGAATAAAAATACTAGGATTTTCGTAGGTTTTGTCTTGAATTCTGTTTTGCGCTTGAGTGGTACTCAGCTGGTACTCTTCAGTTCAGCTAAGTAGGAATGAGCACAGAGCTGGTTTGTGACTTGTCAGTGAAACGCCTGTCTTTTTGTAGTTCGCTATAATGCCCCTGAGAGTGGATGCTTTACCATGTTTTGCAGTATCCCTTTTAGGAGCAGTATTAGTTAATGGGAAACTTCGGTAGTGTAGCAGTTAAGAGCTATGGCTGCTCACCAAAAGGTCAACAGTTTGAATCCATCAGGCGCCCCTTAGAATCTCTGTGGGGCAGTTCTACTCTGTCCTACAGGGTCACTATGAGTGGGAATCAACTCGATGGCAGTGGTTTCAGTGGGTTTTGGTTTACTGGTTAAGGCCGAGGAGCCCTGGTGGGCCAGTGATTAAGCCTTGGCTGCTGACTGAAGTTCAGCAGTTCATCTAGCCAGCAGCTTCCTGGGAGAAAAGACCTGGCGCTCTGCTTCCACAAGGACAGCAGTGTTAGGAAATCTTCCGCAACAGTGCTCGTTCTTTGAGACTCCACACAGATACTTTATCCAAAGTTAAAATTCTACTTGCGGATGACCTGCGTTGTTTTCTGTCGTCGCTGATCCACTGTCTTTAGGTACTGAGAAGAAACTGGTAGTGAGGGCCTGTTTTCTTGGTGGACTTTTTGTTTTCTTGCTTGACTTTTTGCAATGGGATAAACTGAGATGCGGTCTGGGGAAAACCACGCAACTGATACCATTTCTAGGGCCACTGAGAGGTTGTAGGATTATGTGAAAGAATGACAGGAGTCATTTGAGCCCTGACAGGTCACTCCTCATCTTGGGATTTTTCAGGGGGCCTACATTCTACCTTTGTGGTATAGTTGTTAAGCACTACAGCTACTAACCAACAGGTCGGCAGTTCGAATCCACCAGGTGCTCCTTGTAATCTCTATGGAGAGTTCTCCTCTGTCCTGTAGGGTCGCTATGTGTCAGAATTGGCTCAGTGGCACTGGGTTTGGTTTTTTGTTTTTGTTTGTTTATCTGTGTGTATTCGAGTAGGGAGGCGCTGGAAGAGGCTGTGTATCTTGTGATCTCCAGTACTCTGGGCAGGAGTCTCTGAGAGGCCTGCAGGGCTTGAATAGTAAAGGTCATCATAGACAACAGGTTTACATTCTAGGAAGGAAAACAGAAAGAAGTATCTTGGTTATCCTAGAGAGAAAACTTTGTTGAAAAATGCAGTGGAAATCACTGATATGAATTAGTATTAGAATACTATTGTTTCAAACAAACTTTTTTATTTCACTCAGTTTTAATTCTTTTCATGGGGATTAATTTGAACTGTGGTAGGAAAAGCCAGTCCGTCAAGTACAATTATATTCTTTTGAAGACTGTTCTGAGAATTATGTAACATTTTTAACACAAAGGAAAGATCGTGATATTACAGCAGGCACATTTATGCTGGTTTAGGTATACCATTGGATTCCATTTGTCTGCTTAAAGTGTTTGCTGCTATTTTAGACAATCCAAGGCTTATCCTAATTTATACAAGGATAATAAGGATCAAGAAAAATCCACAGAAAATCGACTAGTACTTATTTAGCCATTAGTAAGGTTGACCTCCGCAACTGGTCTATTCCAGCTGTCTGGAAGAATAAAAATCATTTGGAGGTTACTTTTCCTACCCCTCACTCTTGCCCAATTCCTGGGTAAGACTTACAAATAGTCATACTGTGGATAGAAGGATGGAGGCTGAACTAAAGTAACTATTGAAAAATGAAGAGCTTGTGGGAGGAATGAGAGATTCATGTGTGTTGTCTCTTCCCCCATTTAGGATATTCCTGTCGCTTGGTGTCACAGAACATGGCCCTCATCCTGCTGAAGGAAGAGTCTTTGGATGTAAGTGTTTTGTAAAAGTTGTGTTCAGTACAGCTTTGATAGATTCTTTGTTTGCAATATAACTGATTATCAGGGTTTTTGTTTTTCCCTAAGAATAATGATAGAACTACCGTGTTTTCTGTTTAGACACAAATGTCAAACAGATGTATCTTTAAATATCAAAACAGGAAGCTTATAATATTGTTCCTTGATAGCATTTTGAGTGATAAATTTTAAAATGACAATAGTTAAAATGATAAACTTTAAAAAGACAATATTGCATTTAACACAAGATAGTTTTCTTTTAATCTGGTTTAACAATTTAACAATATGAATGGAATCTATTATAATTTACATTAAATAGTGGTGGTAAAGACACACATAAGGCTGCCAGCAGCGGGAATCAACTTGACAGGGACTGTTTTTTCAGTGATGACTAATTCCATTGTAAGTTAGTAAGGAGACTTGTTAGATTTTTCATGCAAAAGCTTTGGAAATACTTGTGGTGCAGTGGTTAAGTGCTACAGCTGCTAACTAAAAGATCAGTGGTTCGAGTCTGCCAGGTGCTTCTTGGAAATGCTATGGCTCAGTTCTACTCTGTCTACATGGTCACTGTGAGTTGGAATTGACTTGACGGCAGTGGATTTTGGTTGTTTGGTAGAGTTTTTAAAATAAGAATAATAATCATGTGTCAGGAGTTGTTTAAGTTGTATAGTAATAGGTGCCAAAAACCCAAAGAAACAATCAAACAAACCAACCTGTTGCTGTGGAATGGATTCTGACTATAGGATAAGTAGAACTATCCCAAAGAGTTTTCAAGGAGCACCTGGTAGATTTGAACTGCTGATCTTTTGGTTAGCAACTGTAGCTCTTAACCCCTGTGCCACCGGGGTAATAGGATACATATGCCCTTAATTCCCCAGCATCTTAATACCATGAGTTCATTGAGAACTGAAGAGCCTGTGGGCTTTCCAAGTATTGAATATGAGAAGATACACTGACAACACTGGATTCTGTTTCTTGGGCCTTTTAGCAAGAGGCTCTTTACTGACAAGCACCGACAGTTGCTCCCCCATGCAGTGTACTTCAGTGTGAGTGCTGGGAGCCAATCACAGGACTAATTACCATGGGAGATTTCCGTGCTTGCAAGTTGGTGAGGCTGTAGATCCTACTGTGAACCCTAAGACATCCCTCCATGACTCTGAGGGCAGGACTTAGGAAGAGAACTCTTGAGCTGCAGGTGCTCAGGGCTAAACCTTTCTCCTCCCAGCCTCCAAACCACCGTCAGCAAGATACCGTTCTTTGGCTCGTGTTCTTCAGATTCGCCTCAGTATTCTTTTTAATTCTTGTTTTTGTTACTGCCTGGAAACCCTGGTGGCATGGTGGTTAAGTTCTACATCCGCTAACCAAAAAGTCAGCAGTTTGAATCCCCCAGACACTCCTTGGAAACTCTATGGAGCAGTTCTACTCTGTTTCCTGGGGTCGCTATGAGTCAGAATCGATGTGATGGCACTGGGTTGGTTTGGTTTTGATACGTCACTGCCTGCCAGAAGCTCGGCACTCCCAGCTCATCCCTTACCTCATGGACTGTCACTGTCACATGGCTGTGTGGTAGTGAGGTAACGTCCCCTCTGGTAGATGTGGATGTGTGTTCTTTCTACCCAGGACTCACAATTGCCTTTTTCTCTGTAATGCTTTCCACCATTTCAAATACTTAATATTTTATTTATGTGTCTGTAGTCCTCTGAAACCCTGGTGGTGTAGTGGTTAAGTGCTACATCTGCTAAACAAAAGATCAGCAGTTGACATCTGCCAGGCTCTCCTTGGATACTCTATGGGGCAATTGTACTCTGACCTCCAGGGTAAGCTTTGAGTCAGACCACCCCGATGGCGGTGGGGTTCTATAGTCCTTTGGAAACCCTGGTGGCTTAGTGGTTAAGAGCTTTGACTGCTAACCAAAATATGTTGGCAGTTCAAATCCACCAATCACTCCTTGGAAGGTGTATGAGACACTTCTGCTCCACCCTGTAAGGTTGCTATGAGTGGGAATTGACTCAGAGGCAGTGGTTGTTTTAAATAGTCCTTTAGCATGATAGCTGCATGGGGAAAATTTTGATTTTAACCGGGCATCCGGAGTTTCAAAACAATGCTTACCATGTATCTGGCTCTCAGGAAATGTTTGAATGAATGAGTGGACAAGCCCAGAAAACATTTTCAGCTGTGAGTGAGAACTTATATTTAAGGTTATGCTTATTCAGAGATAGTAGTTAAGGTAGCTGTGACGGACCAGGCACAGGCTGAAATTCTAAGTGTATAGAATCTGCAGAAAGCACAGGAAGCACATTGGTGGGGAGAAGAAGGGAGCGTTGGCCTTGAAAGATGCCAAGAATCTCAGACAACCCATCTGGCAGCACACCCAGGATGGCTAGTTCCTGGTGTTGCTTTGTTTCCTGGTGGTTTTTCAAATCCAAGCCATCTATAACCTCAAAATAAACCTCATTTTTTTTTTTCTGGAAGCAACTCAGATGGGCCTAACATTTTATTTTATGCCAGATATTCATCGAAAGCCTGGAGATGGATTCCAGTTCTACAAGCACTGTGAGAGCGGCTGCACTAAATAAGGTTTTTGGTTTACCTAGACCTGCTGAGTGTGTTAACGTCACCAAGGAATGGTCTGCCATGTGAGACTCTAAAGGTTTCATGGATCTGTGCCCACCTTGCCTTGTAACATGTTAGGGATGTTCCTTCCTTAACCATTTTTGAACTTTACCTTTTGGTATAAGACTTCTATACATTCTGTATCTAGCTGAAGTTGGTTAAATGTACTTTTTGTTTTCATGACTCAAAGGGGGATATTCCATGTTTTTGTTTACTGAGGAAGCTTGTTCATTTATTTTTTAAAGTTGGGTTAAAATAATTTCTAGTGTCGTTAAAATTTCATATAGTAGGTGTGGCGTGGAAACCCTGGGGCATAGTGGGTAAGTGCTATGCCTGCTAATCAAAAGTCAGCAGTTGGAGTCCACCAGACACTCCCTGAAAACTGTATGGAGCAGTTCTACTCTGTCCTATAGGGTCACTATCAACCGGAATTGACTCAATGGCAATGAATTTTTTTTTTTTAGTTTGATGTGTGGCATAGAAGCAGCAGCATTCTAGGAGACCAGTGAATTAGACATACAGTAGAGCCCTAGTTGTGCTCCCAGATTGAGACTGTGAGGTTTCAGGGCTCTGATGATAAAGCTGACAAGACAAGGACAAGGAAATGGGGCAGGAAGGAAAGGATTGAGTTTGGTTTCCCTTTCTGTATACCCCCTCATATAAGTGGCATAGACTGAGAGACTCTCAAAGACAAAGTAGGCTGTCATCATCTTTGCTTGACTGACAGATATGTCTAGACCAGTTCTCTAAGTGCTTATACATGATTGCTGTTGTTGTTGTTGTTGTTAGGTGCTGTCGAGTTAGTTCTGACTCAGCAATCCTGTGAACAACAGAACGGAACGCTGCCCAGTCTTCATGTCCACAATCATTTTTATGTTTAAGCCCATTGTTGGGACCACTGTGTCAATCCATCTCTTTGAAGATTTTCCCCTTTTTCACTGACCCTTCACTCTAGCAAGCATCAAGTCTTTCTCCAGGGACTGATCTTTCCTGACAACATGTCCAAAGTATGTAAGACACACTTGCCATCTTTGCTTCCAAAGAGCACTCTGGTTGTATTTCTTTCAGAACAGATCTGTTTGTTCTTCTGGGCAATCCATGGTACTTTCAACATTCTTCTCCAGCATCTCAATTCAAAGATACCAGTTCCTCTGTCTTCTTTGTTCATTGTCAAGCTTTCACATGCATATGATGTGATTGAAAATACCATGGCGTGGGTGAGGCGCATTTTAGTCTTCAGGGTGACATCTTTACATTTGAATACTTTAAAGAGGTCCTTTGCAGCAGATTTTCCCAGTGCAATGCGTCTTTTGATTTCTTGACTGCTGTTCCCATGGACATTGATTGTGGACCCAAGTAAAATGAAATCCTTGACAACCTCAGTCTTTTCTCCATTTATGACAATGTTGCTTACTGGCCTAGGTGTGCAGTGTTTTGTTTTGTTGATGTTGAGGTGCAGTCCTTACTGAAGGTTTTGGTCCTTGATCTTCATCAGTAAGTGTCTCAAATCTTTATTTCCAGCAAGTAAAGTGGTGTCATCTGCATAATTCAGGTTGTTAATGAGTTGTCCTCCAAGCCTGATTCCTCATTCTTTGTATAATCCATTTTATCAGATTACTTGCTCAACATACAGATTAAAAAGGTATGGAGAAAAGATGCAACCCTGATGCACACCTTTCCTGACTCTAAACCATGCAGTGTCCCCTGGTTCTGTCTGCATGACTGCCTCTTGATCCATATACAGATTCCTTAAGAGTACAATTAGGTATTCTGAAATTCCCATTCTCCATGATGTGAGCCATAATTTAGTATGATCCACACAGTTGAATGCTTTTGCATAGTCAGTGGAACACAAGTAAACATCTTTTTGGTATTCTTTTCTTTCAACCAAGATCCATCTGACATCAGTGATGATATCGCTGGTTCCATGTCCATGATTAGAACTTATCCATGGTTCCACATCCATGTTTTGAGTTTTGTGCTGTTGCCAAAATATTGTCTAACCTCTGTTTGTGATATAGGAAAGGTGAGTGGTCTTTGGAACAAGGACGATGGTGATGTGTACCCCAGAGGCCATACTAGGTGATGCATTAGGTTGTGGAAGAAGATAATATAAGTGTATCCTTTTTAGGTTAATGAAAAAATACAGAGAAATGAAGATTTATTGATAACAAGATGTGGATTACACTGATACATCCAGTCCTTATTTCTGGTACACTGACCAGAAATGGGTGAGGGGGGAGTAGGTGGAAGGAGAGAGAAATGAGTGACATTTTTAGAAGTTAAAAGGGTTGACACTTGGACTCTGCCTCTTCTATTCACTTTTTGTTTGCAGGGAAGGTAGAGGTTGCTGTTTTATGTAGGATGGTTAGGAGAATCCTTTCTAAAAAGGTGATATCTGAGCTGACTTGCAGGAAGGAGGGGAATAAGAGCCATGGAGCCATCTGGATAGGGAATCAGACGTCCAAGTATGCCTGGGACAGTTTCATTTTACACCTGTCAGAGTGGCATGTTTTTAAGAGCATCCCTTTTCACTCCCCAGAGGGTTTTGGTTTAGATGGTAAATTATATTATTACCTGGGACTGGGGAGAATAGTGTTCCGGGCAGTGGTTCAGTGAGTTCGAAGGTCCAGTGTACTCATGTCTTACTGTGTTTCTGACACACTGCACTTGAAGTGGGCAGGGGAGGGCCTGGCTGAGGGAGGCAGTGGGTACGCAGCACCCAGTCCTGCAGCTGTGTCAGTCACCGTGGTGATCTGAGTGATGCAGGCAGACAGTGGTGGAATTAGAGCAGAAGAGGGACCTGATTGGATTGATCTTGAAGAAAGGTGTGACTGCTGGAGTCAGTATGGACTAAAGCGGGACAGAGGCAGAAGGAGGGAGACCAGCTAGGTGGCTGTTGCAGGAATTCAGGTAAAAGATGATGGCAGATTGCATCAGGCTGTTGCCAGTATTGGTGATGGGAAGTGGGGAGATTCTGGGTAGGTGATACTTTGATAGTAGAACTGGCAGATTTGATGATTTATTAAAAATGGGAAATAAGGAGGATAAGAGATAAGAGTGACTCCAAGGGTTTTGATCTGAGCAACTGGAAGGACCGAGTTGTTATTTCTGAGATAAAGAAGACAGTAGGAGAAGCAGAGCTGAGAGTCAGGAGAAATCGAGTCTTTGATGGACATGTTAGAAGTGAGGTGATTATCAGGCATCTCTAGGCAGTTGAATTTATCTCTGTATCACTGTGCATACGTACATGCATATATAAGGTCTGATGGTTAAGTTTGTGAACTCGTCCTAGAAGAAGTGCTACATACCTCAGTGCTGAGTACCACTGTGGTCACCTTTAACATACTCCCCTTGAGAAGCTATGCACCAATGCCAGTGCTTAGTCCACCCTTCAAAGTAATTTTGGGACTCTTTTTCTGGAATGGGCATCAGATCTGTCATTGTAGTACCCTTGATGTCCTGAATGTCATCAAATTTCTTGCTTTCAATATTTTATCTTCAGGTAAGGAAAAAAAGTCATTGGGGGCCAGGTCAGGTGAGTAGAGAGGGTGTTGCAATACAGTTTTTTGTTTACTGGTTAAAAACTCAGTTACAGACAGTGCTGAGTGCTGGTGCAGCATTGCGATGCAAGAGCCGTGAGTTGTTGGAGAAAAGTTTAGGTTGTTTTCATCTAACTTTTTCATGCAGGATTTTTAGCACTTCCAAATAGTAAACTTCTTTAACTTTGTCCAGTTGATAAAAAGTCATAATGAAACAGTCCCTCTGATATCAAAAAAGGTTGGCAACATCGTTTGGACTCTTGATTTGGACTGACAGAACTTTTTTGATTGTGGAGAATTGGCTGATTTCTGTTGTACACTTTGGTGCTTTGTTTCAGGGTCATATCAGTACACCCAGGGCCCCAAACATCATTTTGCCTCTTCCGGAAGTCTTAGTAAACTTCTACTGTCCTTTGCTTTTGTTCATCAGTGAGCTTCTTCAGGACCATTTTTACACATACTTTTCTCATGCCAAGATTTTCAGTTAGGATTTTCCTATTTCTCTATTGATGTTTACTTGGTCTGGTATGCTTCTCACAGTCATCAGATGATTTTGACACACCATTTTTGCAATGTTTTTGTCACTTCTGCTTGTTCCTGGCTTCCCTGACCTCTCTTCATCAGTGATGCTTTCTCTCCCCTAAGAAACATGTTAAAATCGTTTGTACATTGCCATTTTCTTCATGACATTATCCCCATAAACTTGGACTAACATGTCCTTGACTTCCCTTCCACTCTTAAAAGTTTAACAAGAAATTTTGTGTTTGTTCATTGCTCTAATTCAAGCTCTGACATTCACTCAACAGCACACAAAACCACGTAACAACAATAATGAACACCACTCAGCAAGATACCACCATATATTGACACAAACACAGCTGTTAGACACTGATATACCCAGGTTATGAAACCTTAAAGAATCATTTGTACAGTGCTGCCAACATAAGTGTATGGTGACAAGTTCACATACGTAATTGTCAGACCTTGTGTGTGTGTGTGTGTGTGTGTGTGTGTGTGGAGGGGTGTGGGAAGTTCAGGGGCGAGTTCTAAGAGATACTTGGAAGTACTTCTGTGTATCAGTTTTGAAGCCATGATTGATTAGAGATTGTGCAGAGGTCTAAGAATTAAGATCGAGGGGTACTTCATTGTTTAGGAGCTTGAGAGATGAGAAAAGCAAAAAGAGATCAAGAAAGTGTGGTAAATTGGGGTAGGCAGAGAAATGAGAGAGGTTGGCATCTTTGAAAGTAAACAAAATCTTTCAGGTAGTGATAGGACAGTTAGTACCAAACACGGCATGCATGTCTAGTATGTCTAGTAATAGGAGGTCCTAGGTTTTTAGCCATGTGGAGATCACTGGTGACCTTGTCAGAGGTGCTTGGGTGATTGTAGAGATTGATGCTTGATTGGAATGGATCCAAAAGTTTAGATGGATTGGAATTTGAGAAAACAGGCATAGATGCTTTTAGTGAGTTTTACTGAAACTTTTCATGGGTCTTTAGATTATTATGATCATCTATTGTCCTGATGAACAAATTAATAGACAATTTTTGTCTTCTTCAAATGCATAATAAACCAAGATTTTTAAATAAATTCAACCAATAAAATAATATTTCTTGTAACCTTTTGTGTTTAACTTGCTTGTAAGTCGTGAATGTTTATTACCAATGACCTTAAAATAATTCATTGGCTCTGTCAAAACTTTATACTTAATGTATTAAATTCTTGATAATCTATCATACTTTTGTCTATACTTTTTAAAAACATAAAACAAAAGTATCTGTACTCCATTTTTTTCTACTGTAGTCACTTAACAAATCGTTCCCATCTCGTGGCCTTATTTGTTTATGTCTGTGCTGTGGACTACACCTTTCGGGGGGCGATCTCCAAAGTCTTTGTCTCCCACTAGTGCTAGTGGTATCCTCGGAAGCATCAGAGACGCAGAGAAAGACGGGCATGCGTGATACATCAGGGAGCCTGGTGGTTCTCGGCTTACCACAGCGGACTTTCTAAGTGAAGAAAATTGGCAATGACATGGTGCATCATCAAGGTATATCATGAAAAATGTCCAGTGTCTGCAGTGATGGTGGTTCCTCGGTGAGGCTAACGACCTGTTTTGCCATGTCAGTGGAGCCAGTTATTGTAAGGGAAAAATTATTACATCAAAGGCTTAAGTCTGTCAGATTTATTCATTATTGCTGTTTATTCTGTGGTCAGGTTTCTCAGCACTGTTGTTGTTCCTATATAAGATAACTTATGCAGGCCCTGGGTATGTTGTATTTGGAATGACTTCCAAGATGTATCTAAGACAACTTTTGATGTAATTCACTTGATTAATGGGATTATAATCATCAAGCTTTTTTCCAAGCATAATTTACATTTTCTGGCAATCTAATAGTTTTAAACTTTATTTACCCCCCTTTTAAAAGTTACTCCATCTGTGTTAATATAGGAAAAGATGGGCATAAATGTGAAAAAAAATTATGCAGAATTCACTACCGAAAGAACTACAGTTAACATTTGGGTTAATAGGCTAGGCATATGTTTCTGGGAAAGTAGAAGCATATTTTATTTATTTATACATGTGTGTGTCATTTGATTTTTCAAAAATGCCATCATGCACAGTACCTTAGTGTTAACTTGTTTTTTTTCCTCTCTAACAATAATTCTCTTTAGATCGATAAATACATGTATAACTTGTCCTCTTTTAGAGAACTGTGCAAAATTCCATTGACTATATTTCCATGATTTATTTAACCCTTCACTATAATTTACTTAGCTAATCTTTGAAAGTAGCTAATTACTAACAGCTAAATAGACCTTTACATTAATTTATAGGTTTGGCATGAGCAGGTTTTTTTCAGCCTTGTTTGTAGAGTTGAGATCCTAAGATTTGACATTATGTTTAATATATCCTGTATTTGAAGGCATTATAGCCAAAATAAAGTCTTCATAGATGGTTGCATAGTTTATAACTTCCACAATTGATGTCTGTTCAGTTGGTACAGATCTTTTCTCTTTTTCCTTCCTGGCATGCAGGGCTAAGGGACCCATAAAATGTAATAGCTGTTCCTCACTATCTCTCTCTATAAATTTTTCACTATGAGCACAGTCTGAAATGTATGACTTAAGAATATTTTGCAGAAGAAGAATTCACTGGCAGCTAAAATCAAAGCTTATTTTATAAGTAGGAACATGATTATTCTACTATGGAGATTCACCCTCAAACCTACTTTGAGTAGGGAAGTTTTTGACTTACTAAGTTACCACACTGTCTTTCATCCAACTTACTGGTCTAGTTCTTCTGCTTAAACTTAATTATAAACCCACTGGAAACTGTTTTACGCTTTAAAATAATTGAGGAGTCAAAGAAGAAATCACACTAGAAATTAGAAAATGCTTAGAACTGAACGATTGAAAAGCTACGGCACATCAAAACTCATGTAATAATAATAACCAGAGAAAGAAATTTGTAGCCTCACTGGTTATATTACAAAAGAAAAATGCTTACAATGGATAAGCTATAGGTTCAGTTTAAGATACTAGTAAAAGAAGACCAGGAAACCCAACAATGGTGTCTTCAAAAAGTCTGATGGAACAAATCAGAAGCAAAACTAGTCAAGGATTAAAAAATAAATAAAACAAAAATAAATAACTTTAAGAATGACAAGAGAGAAATAACTACAGGTAGAGCAGTGATTACTATAATGCAAGACTACTTTGAATAACTTGAAGCAAATCTAAAGCTAGGAGGAAATGGTAATTATCCAGAAAAATATGTACCTTTCAGAATCAGGTTGGAAGACATAAAAAAAACCTGAATAATCTTACAACTGTTAGTGAGGTGGTATGACTACTTGTGGAAACCCTGGTGGTGTAGTGGTTAAGTGCCATCACTGCTAAACCAAAGGTGCTCTTTGGGAACTCAGTGAGGTACTTCCCTGCCCTACAAGGTTGCTATGAGTCAGAATCTACTTGATGACAATGAGTTTTATCACTGTTTATAATTTGTCCTATAAAGAGAAAAGTGGACACACACATAGTATTTACAGCATTCAAAGAACAAATAACACTAATTTTACAGAGTCTTCCAAAGAATAGGTAAAAAAGTAAACACATTTCAGTGTGTTCATATTAAAACCAATATAGGAAGAATAATAAAAGATAGTTGCAAGCCAATCTCAGCTATGCAATGAAAGGTAAATTCCTTAACAAGAAATTAGTAAACCAAATTCAAAAACTGAAAAAAAGAACAAAAAATCTAACCAGAGATGTAAAAAGACCTATGCAAAGAAAATTATAAAATTCTACTGCAAGAAACCAAAAGAGACCACATTGGTGGAGAGAGTTACCTTGCTCATGGACAGGAAGACTTAACGTAATGAAAGCGTCTATTCTCCCCTGATCTGACTCAGCGGCATTTGGCGTTGGCTTGGCTATTCTCCCCAAAGTGACCTATACATAAAATGGAATCCCAGTACAAATTCCAGTGGCATTTGTTAGTGAGATGGAGAAACAAATCACCAACTTCATATGGAAAGGAAAGAAACCTTGGGTAAGCAAAGCATTTCTGAAAAGGAAGAACAAAGTGGGAAGTCTTACTCTTCATGACTTTAAAACCTATTACACTGCCACAGTGGTCAAAATAGCCTGTTACTGGTATAAAAACAGACACCAGATCAATGGAATAGAATTCAGAATCCAAATGCAGCATCATCCCCTGGGAGCAGCTGATATTTGACAAAAGTTCAGAGGCCATGAACTGGGGGAAAGACAGTCTCTTCAACCAATGGTGTTGGCATAACTGGATATCCATCTGCAAAAAAATGAAACAATAACCCATATCTCACACCATGCACAAAAATCAACTCAAAATGAATCAAAGACCTAAATATAAAATAGGGGAGAAAAACCAGGGGAAATGCTGTAAGCACTGATACATGGAATAAGCAAACAGTAAGAAATTACTAGCAATGCACAAATGCCAGAAGAGAAAATAGGTAGCTGGGAGCTCCCAAAATCAAACAGTTATGCTCATCCAAAGACTTCACCAAAAGAATAAAAAAACTACCTAAAGACTCAGAAAGAATTTTTGACTACTGTGAATCTGATCAGCATCTAAGCTCTATGATCTACAAGATACTGCGAAATGTCAACAGGAGGAACACAAATAACCCAACTGAAACACAGGCAAAGGATATGAATAGGGACTTCACCAAAGAAGACATCCAGGACACTGACAGAGGCATGAGGAAATGTTCACGATTGTTAGTCATCAGAGAAATCCGAGTCAAATTACAAAGAGATACAATCTGATCCCAGCAAGGCTGGCATTAATCGAAAAAACACAAAGTGATAAATGTTGTATTGCTTATTGCTTATGGAGAGATTCAAACTCTTCTCTATTGCTGGTGGGAATGTAAAAAGGTACAATTAGTTTGGGTATTAATTTAGAACTTTCTTTAAAAACTAGAAAAAAAATACCATATAATCTAGCAGTCCCACTTCTTGGAATGTTCTGTAGGGAAATAAGGCCTGTCACACAAACAGACACATGCACACCAATGTTGATTGCAGAGCTGTCCACAATAGCAAAAAGATAGACTCAATCTAGGTACCCATCAACAGGTGAATCGAGAAACAAACTGTAATATTTTTACACAGTGGAATATTATGCAATGATAGGGAATGATGACTATAGGAAATACAATGTGGAATCATCTGGAAGACATTATGTTGAGTATAATTTGTTGCAAAAGGACAAATATTGTATGAGACTACTACTATAAGGATTTAAGCAAAGGTTTTAGCACAGAGGAAAATAAACGGATGGTCACAAGGGTGGGAAGGTAAGGAGAGGGCTATTAGAGGCTATTAGATAGCTATTAGATTAGACAGTACGTAGGAATCAGGTTAGGTGAAAGGTATGACAACACACAATAGAAGGGAGGTTAGCACACCTGGACTACATCAAAAGCTAAATGGTTTCCTAAATACAGCGTAACATTTTAAAGGACAGAGTAGCAGTGACAGGGGTCTTGGGACTATGGTTTCAGGGGGATATCTAGACTAATTGGCATAACTGAGGTTTGTTTTTTTTTTTTAAGAAAATGTTCTATATTCCACTTTGGTACCCAGCGTCTGGGGTCTTAAAAGCTAGCAAACTGCCACTTTAGAACATCAATTGATCCCAATTTACTTGGGGCAGAGGAGAAAGAAGGACATCAAAGACAGGAAAAATATGAGCTTAGCAGACAGAAGGTTCTGTATGATCCGGAGACCACTTAGCATGAGATTGGAAGAACTGGATGGTGCCCGGCCACGGCCACTGACTGCCCTGACAAAGAATACAGGGTAAAAGGAGTGTGCAGAACTAGAACTGTATTAAAAGAGCGTACTCGATGGTCCATCAGACTGGAGGGTCCCCTTCAGGACATGTTCCCTAGACTCTGATAGCTCAGAACTGAAACCAGTACCAAAGCCAACTCTTCAAAGACTGGACTGGACTATGAGACCTAGAATGATGCTGGGGAAGAATATGCTTCTTGGCTTAAGTATAGGCACGAGGATGCCTGAGAAGCTCTGCTCTAGGGGTGAGATAAAAGTGGCTGGGGACAGCGATTGGTTGAATGGATACAGGAAGTATAGGGTGGAAAGGAAGACTGCTGTCACGGGGTAGGGAGGAGGGGAGAGCAGTTAGCATAGCATAGCGTTGTGTGTTTGGGGTTATATATGGCAAATTTGTTTGAATTGCAAACTTTTACTTAAAGCACAATAAGATACTAAAAAAACTTTGATTAAATTGAATTCCATCCTAGGAATGTAAGCATGGATTTAGTATGGAAAAATTAATTAATATTGTATTTCACCTCATTAATAGATTAAAGAAAAAAGTCTAATTTAGATACATGAAAAAAGAAATTAAAACTTAACACTTAATCTGTTATTCAGCAACAAATGTTTTTGTTTTTATTGTGATTAAGTGAAAGTGTACAATCTAAATAGGTTTTACATGCCCACCTATCTGCAGCTCCCTCTGCTCTCCCCACCCTGTGACAGCACACTCCTCCTTTCCACTGTGTATATCTAGTATCCTCTTAACAAGCATCTGTCCCCCACCTCCACTCTCTTCTCTCTCATCTAGAAAGAGACTAGTAGGACAGCCTCCTATAAATGTGTGGATCCATGAAGTACACATGCCATATGTCCCCGAGTCCAGCCCATTCTTGTCTGAAGAGTTGACTTCGTTACTGGTTTCCAGTCAGGGACAGCAGCAGGTCTAGGGCCATGTTCGCAGGGCATCCTCCAGGCTGTTGGACCATCAGTTCAGGTCTTTCATTGGAGTTCTTGGACTGCACAACTCTTTTTCTCCTGTTGCCTCAGGGACTCTGCGTTGTGTTCCCTGTCATGGCTGTCTTTGGTGGTGGCTGGGCACCATCTGGTGCTTCTGGTCTCGTGTCAACAGCAAATTTTTAATCCTGTAGTAGAAGGGAATATTCTTGATCTGACGAGGTGCATCTGCCAAAACCCACATCAAACATCATACTTAATGGTGAAATGATAGAATCATGTCTTCACACAAGAGAGAGATCAGCTTCTTCCTTGCCCATAGTCTTTTTTAATATTATATTGAAGTGCTAGCCCCAGGATAACAAGATTAGGAAATGAATGTAAAAGTTACAGGATTGAAACAGAAGAGAAGCTGCTGTAATTGATGATATGATAATATGATTGTCTACACAGTAGCTGTAGGAGAATTAGCAGATGACTCAGTATAATTAGGATTTGACAGAGATTGCTAGACTTTTTATTTTAAGGAGCCTTGTTAACCTAGTGGTTAAGACCTTAGCTGCTAATAAAAAAGGTCAGTGGTTCAAATTCCCTATCTGCTCCTTGGAAATCTGTTGGTCAGTTCTTCTCTGTCCTATAAGGTATCTATGAGTTGGGCTTGATTTCACGGCAGTTTTGTTTTTGGTTGTGTAGTGCTCCTTGGAAATGTTAGGGGTGTAGTGGTTAAGAGCTACAGCTGCTAGCCAAAAGATCAGCCATTCAAATCCATCAGGCAGTCCTTGGAAATGTCCTGTAGGGTCACTGTAGGGTCACTGCAAGTTGGAATTGTCTTGACACTATTTTTTGTTGTTGTTGTTGTTTGTGTTAGTGCTCCTTACAAACAAACAAACAAAAACACCACTATCTGGCAATCTCTCTAAATTCCTCATTCTGCTGATCCATCCATTGATTCTCCTGTTTTCTAGAGCCCTGGCGGTGCAGTAGAAACCTTGGTGGCATAGTGGTTAAGAGCTATGGCTTCTAACCAAAAGGCTGGCCGTGCAGATTTACCAGATGCTCCTTGGAAAACCTTTGGAGTAGTTCTGCTGTTTCTTTTATGGTCACTAGGAGTCACAGTCAAAGCGATAGCAACATATTTGTGTGTGTGTGTGTGTGTGTGTGTGTGGTGCAGAGGAGCCCTGGTGGTTCAGTGGTTAAGAGCTCAGCTGCTAAGGAAAAGATTGATAGCTCAAACCTACCAACTACTACTTGGAAACCCTGTGGGGGCAGTTCTGTTCTTTTTTGAGGATTGCTGTGAATCAGGATCACCCCAAAAGATTTGGGTTTTTGGTTTGGGTTGGTGCTGGTTAAGAGTTTGGCTGCTAACTGAAAGAAAGGTTGGCAGTTTTGCAGGAGAAAGATGTGACAGTGACCTCTGTAAAGAGTGGATAGCCTTGGAAACCCTATGAGGCTGTCGTACTCTGTCCTGTAGGATTGCTCTGAGTCAGAATTGCTGGATTTTTTAGAAAGAAACAAAGCATTACATGTAATCAAAGCCTCATTTATTCTCCCTTTCCCTTCTCCTTTGTCTGGGAGAAATCCGTGGTCTGGAATTTGGTCTTTTTCCTTTCTGTGAATGTTTTTATACATTTGCTATATATGTGTGTGGATCCATAAACTGTATGTAAACTTGCTTTGATTTTTTTCAGTTTTATGTAAACAATTCATAATTTATGTATCTTTGCTAAGTTTGCTTTTTTCCCTCATTTTGTTTTTGACATTTATTCATGTTGATACGTCTGGTTTTAGTTAACTTCTATGCAGCATTTAAAACCTACTGATAGACATTTGCCTTGTTTTTAATTTTTTATGTTGTTACAAGTGCTATCTGCTTGTGTCCATACATGAGAATCTCTCAGGTATGAAGGGAAGTGGAGTCCCGTGATAGGTACATCTTCAGTGCTGCTAGGTATTGTCTAACATTTCTAGAACTGCCCCACAGAGTTTCCAAGGAGCACCTGGCAGACTTGAGATGCCAGCCTTATGGTTAGCAAGCACAGCACTTAACCGCTGCACTACCAGATGTCCTCTCTCCAAGAGTTCCATTGTTTTCACTTCTGCAGGAGTGTGAACAAGTTTCTGCCGCTACATACTCCCATCGGCAACAGATGCTCAAGCCTTAATACAGTGGGAGTAGAAATATGTCCAGGTTCTCTGATACCAGTGGCAAAACCCTTGACACTTTAAAAGGAAAGTTAATCATGCTGCTTCCTGGCTATTCGGGAGAGAAGTTTGTCACATTCAGTGTCACTTAGATTTATCACAAGTTTGTTGAGGCCTCTGTAAAGAATTATTTTATCAGGTTTTGATACTGTTTCCTACTTGAAGACCTCACACCCTGTATACCCTTCATGTCTTTTGGTGGCCTCTTCTTTGTGCTTAGAAACCCTGGTTAGTAGGTTAAGTAGCTAACCAAAAGATCAGCAGTTCAAATCTACCAGGCACTTCTTCGAAACTCTATAGGGCAGTTCTACTGTGACCCCTGGGGTTGCTATGAGTTGGACCTGACTTGACAGCAGTGGGTTTGATTTTGGGGGGCAGTTTTCTTCATGCTCAAAATTGTTTCTACAGCAATCTCAGATGCAAACTTTTTTTATTTTTAACTGTGCTCTAAATGAAAGTTTACAGTCAGCTTTTCATACAAAAATGTGTATACACATTGTTGGGCTCCTTACAGTGTAACAGGCCACTCCTCCTCTCCACCCTGAATTTCCTGTGTCCGGCTCTCTCCTGTCCCTTTTCCCTTTTTGTCTTGCCTTCAGTCTGTGTATCTACTTGAGCTAAAAAGCATACTCTTCATGAGTATCTTTTTATGTCTTATAGTCCAGCCTAATCTTTGCCTGAAGAGTTGACTTTGGGAATGCTATTCTGCATTAACTGAGGGTCTGGAGACCATGTCTGATGGGGTCTCTGCAGCCTCAGTCAGAACACTGACTCTGGTCTTTTGACGAGAAGTTGAGTTCTCCACCTCATTTTTCTCGTACTCCATCAGGGACTCTGTTGTTCTCTGTCAGGGTGGTCGCTGGTCGTAGCCGGGCACCACCTACTTCTTCTGGCCTCAGGCTGATTGACTCTCTGGTTTATGTGATGCTTTTTGCCTCTTGGGCTCAGAGTTCCTTTGTGTCTTTAGTGTTCTTCATTCTCCTTTTCTCTGGTGGCTTGGGACCAATTTGCTGCATCTCAGATACCCACTCGTTAGTTTTTAAGATCCTAGACAGTGATCCCCAAAATGAGATACAGAGCATTTTCTTCATAAGCTTTTATATGCCAGTTGACCTAGATGGCCCCTGAAGCCATGATCCCTAGACCTGCACCCCATTACTTTGTACCTCAAAGTGCCTGGGTGTATTCAGGAAATTTGTTAGCTTTCGGTTTAAAGTAGTTCCGCTGACTTCTCCTGTACTGTGCGTTGTCCTTCCCCTCATGTAAGATAATTTTTGTCTACTGTCTAGTTAGGGAATGCCCTGCTTGTTTCCTTACCCTGTAACCATCAAAGACTGTTCAGTTCTGTGTTTAAATATTTACTTGAGTTTTTGTAACAGTGGTCTCATATAATCTTTGTTGTTTTGTGGCTGACTAATTTCAATCAGCATAATGCCTTCTGGATTCATCCATGTTACGTTTCCCAAATTCATCATTGTTCTTTATCATTGCACAGTCCTCCATTGTGTGAATATACCTTTCTTTATCTCTTCATCCACTGATGGGCACCTAGGCTGATTCCGTCTTTTTGCTGTTGTGGACAGTACTATAGTGAACATGGCTGTGCATATACGAAGTATGACAATTAAGTCCATGAACTTAGTTGTTCTAAATGCTACATGCTTCATTGCTGAATATCACTACGGTCACCTTCAAAGTACTCTCCTTGGGAAACTATGCACTGATGCCAATGCCTAGTCCACCCTTCAAAACGATTTTGGAACTCTTTCTGGCATGACCGCTGCACATGGTGGCACAGTGGCAAATTCACAAACTTAATTGTCTGGTTGTCTGTGAGGGAGTTTTTAACCAGTGAACAGATAACTGTATTGGGACACCTTCCTTGCTCACCTGATCTGGCTCCCGATGACTTTTCCCATTACCCGAAGATAAAGGAAATAGTGAAAGGAAGGCATTTGGGTGACAGTCAGAACATCAAGGGTGATGTGATGACAGCTGTGATGGCCACTCCATGAAAAGAGTTCCAAAGTTGCTTTGAAGGGTGGACTAGGTGTTGGCATTGGTGCGCAGCTTCCCAGGGGAAGTACTTCAAAGGAAACTGTAGTGATATTCAGCAATGAGTTATGTAGCACTTTTTCTAGGATCAGTTGATGAACTAACTTGTGAGTCCTTGTATTTATTCACATGATGGCTGTTAGTTCTCTAGAATACATTCCAAAGAGTGGGATTGCTGGATCGCACGATACTTCTATTTCAGCTTTTTAAGAAAGTACCCAATCGATTTCCAAAGCAGTGGTTGTTCTATTTTGCCTTCCCACAGGAAGTATGTGAGTGTTCCAGACTTTGCACAACGTCTCCAATGTTTCTTATTTTTTGTGTTTTGAATGAATGCTAGCCTTATTGGGGTGAGATGGTATGACACTGAGAGAGAGAAAGCCTTCCCCTGCAGCTGATGCCCTGAATTTTGGGTTTTAGTCGACTTTATTGTGAGGAAATAAATTTCTCTTCATTAAAGCCATCTACTTGTGGTATTGCTTTTATAGCAGCACTAGATGACTAAGACTCCAGCCAATCCAGCCTGTGGGGGATGCCCAGTTCCTTGCCTTTTCTAAGCTAACTGTCCTTCCCTCTGTATTCAGTGAGATTCCTCAACGTTGCCTTTGATGTTCAGGACTCCTGGATTGTCATATATAACCACAACCAGTTATGGGGGGAGGTGCTGTCTTTGTTGTAAGAAGGACCACTGGAAGTATCTGACTATGCGGCCACCTTGGTCCTACCTCCTAGGTTTCTACTGTTTAGTAAACACCAAGGTACAAGTGATCTGCTAACCTAAAAGTTCGTGGTTCAGATCTGCCTCTCAGCTACCTGAAACAAAAGTCTGGCAATTTGTTTCTGACGGGTTACAGCCTACCAAGCCCTCTGATTCAGTTCTACTTTGTAACATGTGTGGTCACCACATGTTGGGGGCTGCCTTGAAGGCAGCTAACAGCAATAATAACAACAACAGTGACCACTAGCGAAATCTAAACTTTAAGAGTAGTATTTGATATAGCTTAGCTTGTCCAGCTCTCTAAGTTTCTAAATAGCTATCCGCTTTGGAATCTACAGAGGAGGTGGTACTTGTAGGTTGCCTTATCTCTGAAACAGCCTTTTTGTCTGTCTGTTTCTAAATCATGGCTACCACTTGAATTGCCTTTGTTTCTTTAAAGAAATACCAGCAAAATCTGCTTGGTTAGATGAGGTTGTAGGGGTACAAATTGTTGTGGCCGATGGGCACATGTGGCTCCTATTGAGCATAATCCTAACCCCCTGAGATTTGTGGCATCTGCTGCCAAGGTCTCTAGCTAAGATCTGTGCTAGCGGGTGGCGCGTGTATAATTTAAGAAATAACAGAGATTAAATATGTAATTAGAAATGATTTTGCCGAATAAAATTGAAGCCTAGTATATCGTGAAAAGGAAATTATTGCAGACATATAAATAGCTTACTGTGCAGCTTAATCATAGTTTTAGTAGGAGACAGGACTCATTTGATGTCTCCGTAAGGATAGATTCAAGTACCACTGACGATCTTGCTGCTTTTGTATGGAAATAACACACCTATAATGCCAAATTAGATGTAAAAATATTTTCATTTTCTTAGAGTTAGTTTTTTGACTATAATTATATGGATATTGTTTAATGGCCATATGCAATTTCTTTATCATTGTCTAATATATTACTTGAAGGTCTTTTCCTTATTGTTTTTATGACTTCTATAGACATTCTGTATCAGATTTTACTGTTAGGGGTTGATTATCTTTATACCTCAATTTATTTAAATTTTGAGACTTGCTGTTGTGTTGAATGCAACAGTTAGAATTGTCCTTCAGTATTTTAGTTCCCTCTGCTAAGAACTGTTATGTGATTAGGAAATAATCTGAAGAGTTTGGCAGAAGAAAAGTAAAAACAGTTATTTGACAAAACTGTTAAGTTAGGCATGGAGAAAGAGGTTAGACATCCACTTTCCTGACCTGCTTCTTTTTGTTGTTTTTGCTGTTCGTTGAAGTCACATTTATGAGTTACTTGGATTTATTAATTTTTGTTAGCATTCCTTCATGAATTTTACTGAATTAATTTTAAAAATTCTGCATGTGATCTGTGTACTTCGTGGTTTAATACATATATAAGTCTGTCCTTGTTTCTTTCTAGAGGGGAAAAGATAGAGTGGAGAGGAGTGTTGGTTGAGTGGATACTGAAGAGTGAAAAAGAAGAATGTGCTGTCATGGGGTGAGGAGAGCAGACAGAGTTACAGGGAGGTGGGTACTTGGGGTCTTATATGGAAAATTGACTTGGATTATAAACTGTCACTTAATCACAATAGAATTTTTTTTTTTTTAATTCACAGTTTTTTAAAATGCAGAATTGGAAAAATTAGCTTGGTTTGGTGGAAAATATTTTAAGAATCACCACCATCACTCATTCTCCCTTCTGAGGATCCCCACATTAGTCTTAGTATCTACACTTAAAAATATACAGATAGAATTAGTAGATTCAGGGGAGTCGGTGGATGGTGCCTGGAGTTAATCACTTTGACTCATAGCTGAAGGTTAGTGGTTTGAGGCCACTTAGAGGCGCTTCGAGGTCAGGCCTGGTAACCTGCTTCCTGCAGGCCGCGGTCTTGACCTACGGATCTGTACTATTGCATACGTGAGCTCTCCATGAATTAGAGTCAGTTCCGTGGCAACTGACAACAACAATATATGTAGGGAGAGAAAATAGAGGATTTCTTATTGTTTTTTCAAGATACAAATTGATGATGTGATATAGACATATATTTATGTTTGAATTTAAATATCCTAAACCTTTTTAATCTACCATGTAACCTACCAACCTGTATTACCTAGTGACCCATTATTTTTATCAATTAATTTATTGATTCCAATGTTTTATGTTACAGGTTTAGACAATGCAGAAATTATTAGTTGATGTGTAACTTGTGTTCAAGTTCCCAACATATAATCATGCTGTGTTCGTGAAAGCAGTGTTAAATGTCTTGGTGCCTATCCTATTAAAACGTGCAAGCTGGGAGAACATACGCTGTCTTGAAGAGGAAATGAAAAGATTCTTGCAGTATAGTTAATTAATCAAAATAAGAATGAAGTTTAAAAATGAAGTCTTGTAGTTAAGAAAGTAAACACTCTATAATATGAGCATGGATGGATATTTAGGCAATAATTTGAATGGAGCTTTCTATGTATCCAAGAACTAAGTATATACAATATGTACATATTATAACTATGTACTAAGATGTTAATGGAATAGGTCAAGTTTAATTTTTGACTTTGCTTTCTCTGATGTATTACATATAACTAGAACTATTCTACTGCTTGTAAGTCTTTCATGCCAGCCAAAGCCAAGTGGCATCGAGTCAGATTCGATAAGTCTTCTAAAATGTTAAAAATAGAGTGGACAGTTTAACAACAAAAAGACAAACAAGTCAATAAAAAAAATAGGCAAAAGATTTGAATAGATATTTTACCAAATAGCATATGCAAATAGATAACAAGAACATGAAAAGATGCCCACCATCTTTAGTCATTACGGAAATGCAAATCAAAATCGCAGTGAGATACTACTTCGTCCTTCTTAGGATGGCTATGATCAGAAAAACTGAGAACAGATGTTAGTGAGGATATGTAGGAAATTCACCTTCATCCATTGCTGGTGGGGATAAGAACTGGTATACCTGCTGTGGCAGACAGCTTGGTGGTTCCTCAAGAAGCTACACAGAATTGCTATATGACCCAGCAATCCCAATCCTAGGTATATATTCAAAAGTATTGAAAGCAGAGCAGTAACCACTTATACACCTGTGTTCATTGGAGCCCTATTTACAGTAGACAAGGACATGAAAACAACCTAAATGTCCATCAGCAGATGGATGGATGAATAAAATGTGGTGTATATACGCAGTACCATAGAGAAATTAGGTTCTGATACATGCTATAACATGACTGAAACTTCAAAACACAATGCTGCATGAAATAAGTCACACAAGAACAAATATTACATGATCTCACTTATATGACATAGCTAGAGTAGGCAAACGCATGGAGACTAAAGTTTATTAGTGGTTGCTCAGGTGGGAGGGAGGAGATACAGATAGCCATTGCTTGAGGTCACTAAGCTTCTGTTAAGGGTGATGGAAGGATCTGGAGATGGATAGTGGTGATGACTGTACAGTGTCATGATGGAAACAGTAACATTGAACTGTATGTGTAGAAAATGTTCAGTTGGTGAATGTTTTGTTGGATATGTTTTAATAACAATGAAGTATAATTGTGAGATTAAAAGAAAAATAGAGTGGACAGGTTGACAGTGACTCCCCTGAGGCGGCTGTACCAAGACAGTTTAGGAGCCTATGTCTGTATGTGTGAGAGATGACTGTGTCAGCTGACCTCTAAGCAGTGAGAAGCTGAGCAAAATGTGAGGTCAGCGTGGGATGGAAGAAGTGGAAAAGTGGCTTAGATGGTTTTTCAGGCAAGTGGGGGAGTGTGTTACTGCCCCTGGATGGCTTTATTGCTATCTGGAAAGATTTGGAAATTGGGAGAATGTACTGGAACTGGTACAAGGACAGGGAAGTTGCTGCAGTTGGCCAGCCATGTGAATACAGCATTGAGACTAACCTTGTGCTTAGCTTAGTACTCCTGGTTTGAACACTTGAAGACAGTTTTATTGGTCTGCTTTGGGTTCTAAAGCAATGAAGAATTAGATTAATAGCAGTAAAAATACATCAGAAAAGGAAACTCTGCCCTACTTTAGAAATTATAGAATTTGTGATTGTAGTTCTATAAATAATGTATCATATTTTCCAGCTGAATTCTTATGTGGAATAGGGAGATTTCCTACTGCTATGTAGCAGGGTAATACTAGAAAGTAGTTACTGATAACTTAAGACTTTTTGGAGCCCTTGTGGTGTAGCAGTTAAGAGCTGTGGCTGCTAACCAAAAGGCTGGCAGTTCAAATCTACCAGACACTCCTTGGAAACTGTGGGGCAGTTCTACTCTGTCCTAGAGTGTCACCATGATTCAGAATTGAGTCAATGGCAATGGTTTTTTTTTCTTTTTGAGACTTTAACACATTTTAGAGCCTTGGTGGTGCAGTGGTTAAGAACTTGACTACCAACCAAAAAGTCAGCAGTTTGAATCCACCAGCGGCTCCTTAGAAACCCCGTAGAGTAGTTCTATTCCATTCTATGTAGTTAAGACATTTTAGGGGCCTGTGGAATAGCATAGGTATTCTTTTTTGAACATGCATTTTTTTATTAGTTTCCTTTGTTGGTGGAAAAGAACTTGCTTAGCACTGAAATAGAAAGAACTGAATTCTCTGGCAACAACATAATTAAAAAGTTGAACTTAGGTTTCTGTTTTCTAATAATGGTAGGTTGTTGTCATTATTTGGTGGTTTTGAGTTGATTCCTACACGTAGTGACCCCACATGACAGAGTAGAACTTCCCCATAGGGTTTTCTTGACTGTAATCTTTACTAGAAGCAAACCATATACTATGGCGTGGTTTAAACTGTCAGCCTTTTGGTTAGTAGCTGAATGTTTAACAGTTGTACCACCATGGCTCCTTAATGACAGGTTAGGTTAGTATGAACAAACTTCCTGCTGAAAACAAGTAAGAATGTTGAACAAAGTATGTAAAAAATACATGCTTATGAAAGCACCAAAAAGAAAACAAGAGTTTCCCAGGTAAAACTAGAGGGAGATCCAGAAATGAGAGACATAAAAGGAAAACTGGAAAACTGAAGCCACATTTGTTTAGAATGTATTTCTGACAGCAGTACTAGTAAGCATTAATTTTGTCAGCCTCGTAAAAGGAGGGAGACAGGAACTACATAGCCAAGGAGGTTTCTTCACAGTAACATGGAGTCCTTAAAGGTCTAGACCCTCGAAAGTAAAACTGTAGAAGTAAAACTGATGTTCTATGGATTTCAAATCTGTGTCCTTCTCACCTGTATGGTTCAGGGACTCTCAGACTGTCCACCTGTCAGCAGCAAATGCAGGTCCTATTAATAAGAGGGTATTTTTTAGTAAGTGCAAATAATGAGTTTATTGTCAAAAATAATAAAGCACAGGAAAAAAGATATCACGGGCCCTAAGCGGCACAAAAAGACATTAGAAATGAACTGTGAAGATTAAAGATGCTAGAATAACCAGAAGCAGATATAGAATATAAAATAACTGTGCTTATTGTTTTAAAAATAGACAAGAGCCTAAGGGAATAAGTCAACTATAAAAAACTCACATAGCAGATATAAGGAATAGCTAAATAGAATGCTGGAAATGAAAAAATACAGTAACACGTTAAAAACTCAGAGAAAAGATTGACCATATTGTTAGATAACATTCTAGAAACAATCAGTGCAGCAAGAGATAAGTTACAAGAAAATATCTGTAACAAGGATCAACAAACTTTTTCCTAAAGTAGGAGATAATATTTGGGGCTGCATTGGGCCACATATAGTATCTCTGTGTGTTTTTCTTTGTGTGTGATTTTTAAAAATTTACAGTCTTTTATGTTTTTATGAGTTCATTTTTCACCTTTTTCAGTGTTGGTTTTGTGGTTGCTGAGACTCCTGTATTATGTTTCTTGATTTGATGTGTTGCATCTTTATTGTACTTTGTGGCTGTCCCTGTGATCCCCCTTAATAGTCTATGTTTGAACCCAATTTTAAGTACTAAGTCTTATTAACTTCCTCTCCATCTGGAAGGACTGTAACGACTGTAGTACATCCCTCTTCGTAATGTGATGATGTACTAGTTTTCATGATATGAACACCGATGACTTCTTTTAATATTACAGCTTTGACTGAGTTTGGAGCCTTCCATAACTGAGTAGGTTTCTGGATGATGTGTCCTGTATTTCCTCATAAAAATATAAAATTAATGGTTTTGTTCTTCTAAGCCAATAGCTTCTTTCAATATTTCTTGTAGCTTTGGTTTAGTTTTTACAGTCTCTGAGTTTCTGTTTATCTGCAAATGTCTTGATTTCATTTTCATATTGGAAAGATAGTTTTGCAGGCTATATAATTCTTAGTTGGAAGTTGTTCTCCTTCAAGGCCTTGAATGTGTCATGCCACTGTCTCCATGCCAGCATTGTTTCTGCTGAGAATTCAGATGAAAGCCTACAGGGTTTCCCTCTGAATGTTAGCTTTGCTTTGAGTCTTGCTGCTTGTGTTTCATTGTGTTAAGCTTGATTATAATATGTCTTGGAGTCTTTCTTTTGAGATCTATATCGAGTGGTGTTCGATATGCATCTAGGATATCTATATTCTCTCATAATTTCTGTCAGCAGCTCAGCCACAATACTCTCTGTGTTCTCAGGTGTCCCACCCTGTTCAGGAACTCCAATTAATCATAGATTGTTCCTCTTAATGGAGTCCCACATGCTTCTTAATGCTTATTCATTTTTCTTGTTTCCTGTTTGTTTTTTCTGATTTCTCCTCATAGATGCTGGAGTCAGTAGTCTGTCTTCCAAGTCAGACAGTTTCTTTTCCATTTTGTTTTGTTGGCTTTGAACTGAATTTTCTATCTCTTTGATTTTGTTATTGATCTGTTGGATTTCAGACTACTGATGTTCCATTAGATCAGACAGCTTGCTTCATTTTTCATTTTGCTCTGCTGCATTTTGTATAAGATCTAGGAGGACTCTCTATATAATCCTTTAGTACTTGCCCTCTGGTGGTTTCAGAAAGGCTTCTTTGTCTGGGGAATTCTCTGGATCTTTCTTTAGTGGGCCTTCTGATGCCATAGAAGAATTCTTCCTAATGTTCCAGTCCAAAGTTTGTTGCTTTTTGGGCATCTGGAGGTTGTTTTGATTTTCTGGTGTTACTTTAATGGGATGTAAAGCTCAGTCTGAAAGAGAAGTTGATCAACAGACACCTCTATGTACTGCAGTGACTAGGCTCAGTGGAATCTCTGTCTCAACCTCCTGATTGGCCTTCAGTCTGTGAGAGCCAGAACTCAACAAGGCTGGGGGTCAGCGAAAGAGAACATGTTTCCCGCTCAGTGGTATGTAGACCAAATAGATAGCCGTATGCCGTGTCCTAGGGCTCACTAGGTCTCCAGAAGGCTCTGTTTAATTATCAATTCAGGCCTTGGTTTCCAGAAGGATTTAGGGAAATGTGTGTTTAGTCTACCATATTGACTCCCTGGTCTAGTTTATGTTTTTATGAAACATAAAATACATTTTTATGAAACATAAAATAGACTATATTTTATTTATCTATTTTATGTGTATTTTAGAAACATTCTATTTTATGTTTTATAAAAAGAAGGCATTCTTAGATTAAAGTCCACACAAAAGCAGTTCATGGGCTGTATTTGGCCCGTGGGATGTGGTTTGCTGATATGAATCTAGAATATAGCACAGAGACTAGAAACAATAAAGGACATAGGAGAAAGACTGAAGCATACAGGGCATAATGAGAAGATTTACCATGTGCGTAATCAGAATCTTAGTAGAAAAGAAAAGATAGACTAGAATAGAGGAAATATCTCAGGAAATAATGGCTAGGAATTTTTCAGAAGTGATGAAAGATGCCAACCTATAGATTCAGAAAGCCTGGGGGATTTTAAACAGCAGCATTAAAACATTCAAGACAAGTCACAGCAAAACATCAGAACACTAAGTACTAAGAGGAGATTTTAAAAGCTGGCGGGGTAAGGTGGGGGAAGGAGATACAGATGACTTCTCACCAGTAACAGTGGAAACCAGACAACAAAGAACTGACATCTCCAATGTTAGGAGATGAAATCAAAACACTTACAGAAACAAAAGCTGAGAGTTTGCCACCAGTGACCCTTACAAAGGAAATTCTGAAGGTTCTATTTTTCATGGAACAAAAATGATGTTAGGTGGGAAATCAGAATTGTACAAAAGGATAAAAAGCAAAGAAGGCTTTAAGCATGTGACTGAGTCCAGAATAATATTGAGTGTACTTAAAAATGTCTTGTACTTTTAAAAATGATTTTTAAATATACACAAAATAGCCTCCAAAGTAGAGGTAAAAAATGTTTAAAGTCTTCATGTTTATCTGGGAAAATAATTGAAAAATGCAAATTATTTTTTAATTGATAGAATCTTAAGCCGAGAAACCAGTTTTACTCCATTTTTAGTGGAATAATGGAGTGAAATATTGGTGGCATTGTGAATGATTCCTGCATTGACATTGGGGGACAGACAACATGAACATCAGTGAACCAATGGTAACATTATAATTTTTTTTTCAGTGTATGAAACTGTGTTGTTGTTGTTGTTAGGTGTCATTGGGTCAGTTCAAACTCACAGAAACCTTATGTACAAGAAGATGAAACACTGCCCAGTCTGCTGCCATCCTCACAATCACTGCTGTGCTTGAGCCCAGTGTTGCAGCCACAGTGCCAATCCATCTCATTGAGGCTCTTCCTCTCTTTCTCTGTCAACTTTACCAAGCATAATGTCCTTCTTCAGGGATCAGTCCCCCCTGAAAACATGGCTGAATTATGTAAGACAAAATCTTGCCATTCTTGCTTAATGAGCATTCAGGCTGTACTTCTTCCAAGACAGATTTGTTTGTTCTTTTGGCACCCCGTAGTATATTCAATATTCTTCTGTAACACTGTAATTCAAAGGCATCAGCTTTTCTTCGGTTTTCTTTATTCATTGTTCAGCTTTCACATATATTTGAGGCAATTGAAAACACCACGGCTTGGGGAAGGTGCACCTTAGTCCTTAAAGTGTGAAACCATAGGGAAAAGGAGAGAGAGACCTAAAATAACATAAAGACTTTGCAGCAACTGTATGCTCTTGATGGGAAATTATTTTGAGGGAAGTTAAGTTGAGACTTGGGCAATGTCCCTGGGAAAGGATATGAAGGTAATTCGTGTTCCTGATTGTCCCCTGTTGTACTACTTGCCATGTTGTTGTTCTTAGATGCCATCCACTTGGTTCTGACTCACGTTCTGCCCAGTGAGAATGAAACGTGGGCCAGTTCCCCACCATCCTCGCAGTCAGTGCTGTGTCTGCCACAGTTGCAGCCACAGTGTACATCCATCATATCAAGGGGCTTCCTCACCTTTGCTGACCCACTATCTCACTAAGCGTGATGTCCTCCTCCTGGGACCTCTCCTTCCTGATAAATGGATTCCAAAGTACGTGAGACATAGTCTTGCCGTACTTGCTTCTGAGAAATATTCTGACTGTACTTCTTCCAAAACAAACTTTTTCATTCTTTTGTCAGTCCATGGTTACGTTCTGTATTCTTCACCAGCACCATAATTCAAAGATATCAGTTCTTCCTTGGTCTTCTTATTTTCTGTCTGTCTTATTCTTTGTCCATTTATTTGCTTACATATGAGGTGATTCAAAACACCATAGGTTGGATCAGGTACACCGTAGTCCTCAAAGTGACATCTTTTCTGAGGTCTCTTGCTGCAAAATTGCCCAGTATAGTACATCATGTGATTGTTGACTGCTGCTCCCATGAGCATTGACTGTGGATCCAAGTAAAAAGCAACTTCAGTCTTTGTTTAACATAATGTTACTTAGTGGCCCAGGTTTGAGAATTTTTGTCTTCTTTATGCTGAAGTACAATCTCCACTGAAGACTAGAGTCTTGATCTTCACTACTAAGCGCTTCAAGTCTTCTTCACTGTTAGCAAGCAAGTCTGGGTCATCTGCACATCATAGGATGTTAATGAGTCTTCCTTCAATCTTGATTCTGTGTTTTCTTCTTATAGTAAAATTTCTCAGATTGTTTGCTCAGCATACAGATTGAATAAGTGTGCTAAAACGACACAGCCCTACCCCATACATTTCCTGACTCTAAACCATATAATATCCCTAGTTCTGCTGGAACAACTGATTCTTGGTTGTTGCACAAGTTTCTAATGGCACAATTAAGTGCTCCAGAATTTCCATTCTTTGCAATGTTACTCGTAGTTTGCTGTGATCCACACAGTCAAATGTGTTTGCATAGTCAGCAAAACACAGGTAAACATCTTTTTGGTATTCTTTGCTTTCAGCCAGGATCCATCTGACATCAGCAATGGTATCACTTGTTCCACATCCTTTTCTGAATCTAGCTTGAATTTCTGGTGGTTCCCTGTCTGTGTATTGCTACAACTCTTTTTGAATGGTCTTCAGCAAAATTTTACTAGTGTGGGGTAATAATGATATTGTTCAGTAATTCTACATTCTATTGGATCACTTTTTTTGTTGGAATGGGAACAAATATGGACCTCTACCAGTTTGTTGGTCATATCTTCCAATATTTTTGGCATAGATGAGTGAGCACTTCCAGCATTGCATTCGTTTATTAAAGCATCTCATTTGGTATTCTGTCAATTCCTGGAGTCTTGTTTTTCATTAATGCCTTCAGTGCAGCTTGGATTTCGTCTTTCAATGCCGTAACTTACTGTACTATGTTAGAGTTACTGCTCTGGGGTCTTCCCACTAGACTCAGCGTGTTCAGTGAAGTGGTTTTATCCTAGTTACCTGGGTGGTTCTTTTCTCTTTTCCAGTGCATAAGAAGATGCCATGAAATGCTTAAAAATATTTAATAATTAGGAAAGATGTTCTTAATGTGACTTCTTCATATATTAATAAGTGTGAAGTCTACGTAAGTGTACTGGATGCTAGATTCCTTATTCCTCAGCAGAATGTTGGGAGCTTTCCTACATCAAACCAAGCATTTTACGTGGATTTAGCTTATTTTTGTTGACTCTCTTTGCCTATTTTTTTTCTCAACCTTTCTGCTGTTCTCTCTTGCCACTGTCTTTTCATAGGTTTCTGTTTGTTTGTTTCTTAGACGAGAAACCATCCTGCCATTTTAGGTGAGCTCGTTTTTCTTCACTTTGATGTTTGCCATATAACCTGATATATATCAGGAAGGTTCCATCATCAAGGAACAGGGAAGAAAAAAAAGTAGGATTGCTATCAGACAGGGAATTCCTTTCTAATGACTTGGAAATCTGTTCCCTCTTTTGAAGTAGATTGAGAGGCATTAAAATTTGGAAATTGTAGAAGACAGGTTTTCACTGAATGTAGAGAATATTTATCACAAAGTTCTGTGTTTTTGAAATGCAAAATATGCCAAGAGTTTTATCCTAGGATCACACCGAGAGTCAAGTTTTATTTTTAGAGATTAAGCCCTGAAGGAACTAATATGCCGAGAGGGAGATGTGTAAGTAGAAATAAGGAGACTTTTGACAACTGCTGAATTTAGTTTCTTATGGAGATTTTAAAAAAGGAAATGTGGATAGAATGAGATAAGCCTTGAGAGGAGTGGTTATGAGCAGAAGCAAGGAGAAGATACTATGGCAAAGTGGGAATGTTGAGATGTATAACTATCATATTTTAAAACCTAGAAAACTAATGAACCTTACCTTACCTTTCCTTCTAACTGCCTCATACTTTGAAAAAGATCTAAATAATTTGAAAGAGAAATGTTTACACTACTTACTGGAGGCTCATTACAAATATAACTCGTCATATTAAGTGAGAAATTGATTTACAAAGATTTGAGAATTTCAAAGTTAGTGTGTAAATCTATTGGAAATCTGCTAAATTAAATGTCTTGGTTCTTTTTTTCTTAAATTAAGATATGAGCAAATGCATTTTAAAGAATTTATCTTCTTGCAGGCACTCCCTCCAAAAAAGTAAAAATTCAAACTTGAACTAAATACCCACATAATGATTTTTTTTTTTAAGGTTCTCCTGGGTGTCAACAGAGAGGTGATGGAATTTTTTTCTCCTTTTTCAGTTAGGTTTTATTTTTTTTCTCAGCGGAGTATTTGAAGGGGTAAAGAGAGAAAATTCTGTCAATTCACTAAATATGTATTTTGTTACATAGTAAATTTCTCCTTGGTGTCATTTTCTCATTTTGGCATTATGGGTCTCTTTGTTTGCTTTGAATTTACCATCTTCATGGATTTTTGAACAACTGAGGTTTTTGCCTGGATGGAAATAACACTAGTCCAGCCTTTTGTGATGTAAAGAACTTCCCAAAAGATAATCTGTATCTATTTCTCCTCCACTTCTCCCTGCACTTCTGCTGAATTGGCTTGTTGAACAAATCTCTCAACATATGTCCGTAGCTTTTAGCACACTGTCATTTAGCACACTGTCAGGCACTCAGTGTAATGGAAGAATTAGTGTTTTGCTTTGTAACTTCTGTTCTCTGATACTCAGTCTTCAACGCACCCTGAGCCTGTGCGTGTGAAAAAGATTTCTCCCACAAGTCTTTTCTTGACTCTCCTCAATCTCTGATACTAGGTGTAGATCTTCAGGCACTGACTTTAGATTCAGATCTTCATGCATTTATTTTGGAGAGTAGATCTCCTTCGGCATTGATCATGTAGTGCAGCGCTTCTTCCTATACAGGATTGTAAGTTTCTTTGTTAATATATGATTTCTTGCTGGTAGGAGTCCCTGAGGGGTACAAACAGTTAATGAACTTGACTGCTAAGGGAAAGGTTAGAGGATCAAGTCTACCTAGAGGTATCTTGGAAGAAAGGCCTGTGGAAGTTTACTTCTGAAAAAAATCAGCCATTGAAAACCTATGGAACACAGAACTTAGATTCTTAAAAAGTTCTGACTGATTGGGCCAGTTGAGACTAGAGGACTTCCCAAGACTGTTATCCTGGGATACTCTTTCTACTTTGCACGGAAGGTATTCCCTAAGGACTCCTTTTAGCTAGATAACAGATTGGCTTATAAAATAAACAATACCACCAGTGAGTATGGTTCTTCTTTGAAAAAACATCTACATGACACCAAACTGGTCAACATTTACTCTAAAGCAAAGATGAGAAAGCAAGGGGACAGGGACATTAGATGACTGGGCATGGGGTAACCAGAGTGAAAATAATGAGAATAGTGACACACTGTGAAAAATGTAACCAGTGTCAACGAATAGTTTGTGTAGAAACTCACCAAATGGGAACCTAGTTTTCAGTGTAAACTTTTGCTGAAAACACAGTAAATATTATTAAAATAAAACAAAGTAAAATCTATGGAGCACAGTCCTGTACAAACACACATGCACACGTGCACACACATGAAAGGAATTATCGCCATGAATTGGAAGAAACTCCCTGGCAACTGCTTCTTGCTGGTAACAACTGTTGTGCTTGCCTTTAAAATGCTTGCCACATAAGTGGGGCTTAGGGCACTTAAACCGAACTCAAATCCTCAAGACGCAAATTTTCTAACAGTAAATTATCTTGGTTTTTTTCATTTGTGTTGCTGGTATATGTAATCCCTAAGGATAAGTGTTCTTGAATGTTCTTTATGCCTTTGGAAGAGACTGTAACTGAAGTCAAGAGTTCGAGGCCATTTCTGTCACTTAGCTGTAGCTTGTCGTTTGTGAACACAGAAGAGGAGCAGGAAGGTGACTGGGAGGAAATTCAGTTATATAAACTACCTCTGGTTGGTTGAGTTATATTAACTCTAATTTATATAAGCATGGAGGAGTGCTTTCCTTTTTTTGTTTTTTTGCTTCACCTCAATTTAATATATATTTGTTAAGTTATTGTAGGAACCGATTAACCTTGACAAGATACCTAGTTTTCTCTTTAGGAGTCTTTCTGTATATTTTGGAGTGGTACCTGTATTACAGAATACTGAATGTAGTATGAACAGCATGCTTCCAAAACACAGCTTATGGCATTGCCCCTAATTATATGTGCCAAGGACAGTCAAGGAATGAGTGCAGTTATGTGTGTATCAAGTAAGGGATTTGCTTTCAGTTGAGTGAATGCAAGTTCTGTGAATCGCACTAGGCCGGGGTGGTGGAAAGCAGGTAAGCTGCTTTTCAGAGAAAGTCAGTTTACGTAAATAACTTGGCAAGTACAGTTTTCCTGATGACTAGCTCTCTTAAAATTTTCATTTAGTTTTCAGCTTCTGTAAGCTATAGAGGAAAGCCTGGTGGCATAGTGGTTAAATGCTACATCTGGTAACCTACAGAGCAGCAGTTGAAATCCGCCAGGGGCTCCTTGGAAGCTCTCAGAGTTCTGCTGTGCCCTGTAGAGTCACTGAGTGAAAATCCAACAGCACGAGTGTATCATTAAAAAAAAAAAAAATCCACCGGTAGTAGTGTGTTGCTTCTGAAATACCTGAATCAGCAGAGATCTCTAAGGTTTTTGCATATGAATTTTCTCCAACTGCACTGAAATGCTGGTGGCGTAGTGATCAAGTGCAAAGGCTGCTAACCAAAAGGTCAGCAGTTCAAATCCACCAGCACTCCTTGGAAACTCTATGGAACAATTCTACTTTGACCTATAGGGTCGCTATGAATCGGAATTGACTAAAAGGGGTGGTTTTTTTTTTTTTTTTTTTTAACTGAAAGTCTGTTTTTCTTTAAATAGTGTAAGGAAAATTTTACAGCAGCAATGATCAATTATTTGTAGCCATTTATCAGTATTAGGGCAACAGAGCTGTAACTTGGTAAGGACAGGCAAGAGGAAAAATATAAAAGATGTCCCAATAAGTATGTCCTATTTTTGAGAGCTCGTGACAACCAGATTTGTGAGGCTATAGCAGCTGTATTTATCACATTTTTTTAAATTAGTCTTGACAAATAGCCATGAAAAGTTATAGGATTCCAAAAATGTGTGGAAATTATTAAAGTTTATTATCAAAATGAGTGCTCCATTTGCTAAATATTCTGTGCCTTACATGAGATTAACAATGTGCATAATCATCCTAACGAGAGAACAATTTGATGTTTAATCTACAGATTTGAGACAACTGAGTTGGTTGTCAACCAGGCACTGCCTGTGTATCAGTGAACTGCCCGTTCCAATGAAAACATTGCCACCATTGATCAGAGTGTTCATGAGGATCCCTCCCGATCAGTTTCTCACTGATCACAAGAACTGGGCCTTTTGTTGACCACAGTTTGGCAGATTTTGCCTCTGGACTTGAGGCTTTACCCTTACAAAATTATTTAAACCCAAGAACTAAAGTCCAGCAAACATCGATTGCTGAGTGGGCTATGGAGCAATTGGAAGTTGACCCTGCTTTGGGCCTAAAAATCATCTTAAGTGATGAAGCCCATTTTTGGATGAATAGTTTTGTTAACAAACAAAACTGTCATGTTTGGAGTGACTGGAAACCAGTGGAGATTCAAGGAACGTCCACTTCATCCCCAAAAGTTACTGTTTGGTGTCGGTTTTGTTCTAGCCCAATTACTGGCCCTTGATGAACAAGGAGAGGCTGTAACTGTCAATGGTGAAAGATATTGGGCTATGACAACTGATTATTTTTGTCCCCCATTTGGAAGGTGCCATGGTGGCCATTTACCCAAAATTCTTTTCCACACGTAATACCATCAAATGTACTTCAAAGTAAGAAAACAGTTAAAGCCGTATCATTTACATGACTGGTTTTAGTCAAGTTCAAAGATAGGACACTCTTATTGGAATACCCTTTACATTTAACCATGGAAAGAAGAAGCTGTCAACTTGTGTGTTTGTGTCTACTCATTTAGAGTTGGTGACATTGTTAGTTAGAAGAAACATACAAGCTTGCCTTGGATAATCGAGAGATATGAGAAGTGTTATCTAAGAAGAGGAAACTTTTTACACCGTCACTTCCCATTTTGGGGAAGAACCAGTGGAATCTTGGAACCATTAAGTGTTTAGAAAAGGGTGTGGAAAGGTAGGAGCACAATGTGCCTTAAATACACAGCTCTCTACATGAAAGTTTCTACACAGTGTGAAGCCATTGTGTACAATTACCAGTGCTACTAGTGTGACTGAACTCTAGCTGCTGATTGAGCCTTCAGGTTTAAGCACACACAGGCCTTAGCAATTCAATGATTCTCAAATTACACTTTCTTGTGGGAACCTGGATTAATGTGTAAGAGCCCTGTGAAGGAAACGAGTGGTAGGTGTTTGATTACAGCTTTTGCCAATGGGCTTGTTGCTCTTTCTGAGAAGGTCGGTAGGTGTTCATTCCACCAGATGTTTTAGAAAGGTGGATGTCTCTTGATTCATGAGACTGTTATTCTGAATTACTAATAATTACAAAATTAATTATTAACTAAAAGGCAAGCTTTGATACCTACCTTATTATTTTTAGTAACCTTCATAGCAAACTCTGATATAATTGCCCAGATCTCCATTTTACAGCTTTGCACTCAGATGGGTGTCTTGGCAAAGGTCACACAGCTCAGAAGACTTGTTGGGGCAGACTCTTCTGGTTCCAAAGTGCTTTCCTCACTGTGTGTTACTTATTCTGATGTTTCAAATGTTTCACAGTCAAAATTGAATCTAAAGTTATTTTTATTTGCCATCTAGGTTGAGGGAATGCAGACTGGATACTAGTGAAATAAGCAGTTTATTCGGTGATGTAACCAATTGGTTGGGCACCTACCGAGTTGATTGTAGGCAACTATAAATGAGTGTTGACAAGGACAGTTTGCTGTCCAGTTGGCTGTGACTCATGGTGCCCTTATGGATGACAAAAGGATATGATGCCCAGTCCTTCATTATCTTCATGGTTGTTGCTGTGTTGGAGTCCATGATGAAGCTGTTGTCTCAGTCCATCTCATTGAGGAATTCCCTTGTCTTCTGTGATCCTCTACCAAACATGATAAATTTTCTAGCAGTTTGATCTAAAGTAAGCTAATCAAAGTCTTGTCATCCCCACTTCCAATCAACATTCTGGTGGTATTATGTCTAAGATGGATTCATTTGTTCTTTTAACAGTCCATAGCATATTCAGTATTCTTCACCAATACCACAGTTCGAATGCATAGCCGGTCTCTTAAGTGGAGCTAGCAAAATAAATGAATTAACAAGACAGCTTAAATGCCTTGAAAGGCATATAGCAGGATACTGTATTAGGGAGTGATTTAGGGGCATTTAGATAGGATGGAAGGAGCCCTGGTTACCCAATGGTTAAGCCCTTGGCTGCTCATTGAAAGGTTGGTAGTTCAAACCTACCCAGAGGCTTTTTGGCAGAAAAGAGCTGGCAATCTGTTCTCATTAAGATTAACCCAATGCCACTGAGTTACAGGTCTGGCTGGATGTTGCTAGAGCCCCCTCTATTTTATCTTTCTAGTCTTTCATCACAGACTAATCCATTCCCTTCTGGTCTGCACGTTCTTTCGTTAACGTTAATTCTTTCAGTCAAGTTATAGTTGATGCTTACTTGTCTGGGAGACATTTATTCTCTTCAAGATGATGTTACCCATCTTTGCATGGATCCTTTACTTTAGTAAATCATATTGCATTCCTAGGTTTGGGGGTTGAGAGATTGGGGGCACAAGAAGGGAGTGGTGATGTTTCAATTACATTTCCTGCCTCTCAACCACTGCAGTACCATGCTCTGTTTCTGCAGCAGGAGCTTTCAAACACCGTGTTGTCTCATAGCTGCTTGTCTTGTTCACTCTCATCTCTTTGCCTGAACACCTTTCTCCCTTTTCTAATGCATAATTCAGTTGGGTAATCCTACCTCTTCCCACACAGCCTGTTGCAAAGAATGTTGTATGGCACACACCCTGAGCCCTTTTTGGATGATCTTGTGGAGGCCTCTTACTGTCCGTGTGACTCATCTGCCATAGGTACTTACCTGTTGCTCTGGCTGGACCGTATCTCTTTCAGGGTACCACCAAGATAAACTTAGTAGTATCCTCTGTGGCACCTAGAAAGTACTCAGATACTAAATGCTTGGATACTAGCCAGTGACTGTACTGGCTATAGCTCTGTATATTAGAATGGCAAACCATATACTTTGGAAAAAGAGAAGTTTCAAAGAGCTCTTAACATGTTTTTATTACCAGCAGTTAGAATATTAGAACTGAAACATAGGTTATATTAAGCCTATATGTCTTCCTGTATAAACCCTAACCAAACCACTTGATGTCAAGTTATGGTGACTCCTAGAGACCAATAGGACAGAGTAGAAATGTCTTATAGGGTTTCCAAGGCTGCAAATCTTGAAGGAAGTGGATTGCCACATCTTTCGTCCATGGAGTGGCTGGTGGGTTGAAACTACTGACCTTTTGGCTAGTGTCAGAGTTTTTAACCACTGTACCACCAAGGCTCTTTTCCTCTTGATTTAAAAGATGAAAATAAATTATTTCTTTGATCAGTCATTGTTTTAGTCAGCTAGTACTGCTCTACCAGAAATACCATAAGTGGATGGCTTTAGCAAAGACAAGTTTACTCTTACACAGTCCAGTAGGTTACAAGCCCACATTTGGGGTGCCCGCTTCAGGAGAAGGACTTTCCCTCTGTCAGCTCTGGAGGAAAGTCCTTGTGTTACATCAGTTTTTGGTCAGGGAGCATCTCAGGAGCACCGGAACCTTTGATCTAAAGGGTGCACTCTACTCCAGTGCTGCTTTCTTGATGGTGTGAGGTTCCCAACTTCCTGCTTGCTTCCCTTTTCTTTTGTTTCTCATAGGATGAAAGAATAAAAGGTGGTGCAAGCTACATTCCAGGGAACTCCCTTTACCATGGAGCAGGGAGGTGATCTATTGAAGGGATCTACGGTTCCACCTTAATCCTCTCCAACACAATCCACTCTGTTAACTACAGGCGGAGATTAGGATGCACAGCATCTGAAAAGCACAGAATGGAGGGCAGTCACAGGATCCAGGGAATCCTGGCCCAGCCGAATTGCTACACATATTTTTTGGGGACACAGTTCAATCCATGACAGTCATTTAATGTAATATAAGAGTGAAAAACAGTTGCATAGTAACTGCATATGTGTCAGAGGAGAACTGTGCTCTGTAGGGTTTTCAACGTTTTTTTTTTTTTTCCTTCCCAGAAGTAGATCACCAGGCCTTTCTTCTGAGGTGCCTCTGGGCGCACTCATATCTCCCTCCTTTTGATTAGCGACCATGTGAATTAATCTTTTACCCCACCCAGGGTGGGTTCATAAATTCTTTTCTTCCAGTCTTCTTTAGGAATTGTTGAATTGATAGCTCAAAATGTGTCTTTTTTCTATTTTGTTTGGTATTTGAAGAACTGTCAAATATGTTAGCCTAGAGAATGAATATATATTGTATAATTTGCTTCAATTTCTGGAAAGACTATGTTGAAGTGTGAAGGAGATAGTATACACAAGGGAACAAGGCACAGTCCGGTTGTCTGTCTTTGATTCTCTGCTTTTTTCTCGCTGACCACCTCCCTCACCCATACTGTGTTTCTTCTGCTTACTCTTTCTGTTCTGACCAGTGTGGATTGTGTTTTCTAGTATAAAAACTTGGACCTAAAGGAAGAAATGATGGTTAAACATGCAGTATAAATTGGTTGGCTTTGTATGGCAACTTTATACTAATACTTTTATTATTTTGACTTTTTTGAGAGAGAACTTCAAATGTGGGAGAACAGAATAATATGTTGCAGTTCACATGGCAACCTCAGTTTAATTTTTATGGTGAAATCAGTGACTTTAGAAATAGTGAAGTATTTATAGTGCTGCAAGTTCTGCTTTGGCAATTTCTTTCAAAGACAGCAGTCCTTATTATTCTATCACAGACACACACGCCACCCTCATGCTGTTAAAGATACAGGAAGGGAGAACCAGGCCCAAGGTTTTCTGTGCTTGTTTCTAATGTTTTAGTTGTAAATGAATTGATACCATATGGTGGCATAAACTCAAAGCTAGATGGTTGAGGTATTTAATTTTGTGGCCTTGAAATGTTTCTAGTTTTTCCTGCAATTAGTGGGGAGTAATGCATTCATAGAACCACTTACAACTTACACAGAATTACTGGTGAAAAAGCCCACTCTAGGTACTGCCCTGTTTTCAGCAAAAAGGGGCAGTGTTCATCTCCACATTGTCATGTTGTTGCTTGCCTTCAGCCTTGAAGTCCTTCAGACTCAAGGGGCCCCATGTACAACAGGGAGAAGTGTTGTCCGGTTCTGTGCCGTCTTGATGATGGTTGGTCTCCTCAGGTCCGTTGCTGGAGCCACTGTGTGGTTTGTGTAGCTTCCAGCTTAGGGGACTCATTTTCTAGGACTGTATGGAAACTCAGATGGCATAATGGTTAAGTGCTACATCTGCTAACCAAAAGGCTGACACTTCAGATCCACCAGGCAATCCTTGGAAATTCTGTGGAGCAGTTCTACTGTGTCCTACAAGGCTGCTATAAGTTAGAACTGACTCTATGGTAGTGGGTTTTGGTTTTTTGGTATATGGGACAATACTCTGTTGCAATCCCTAGGATTGGCTAGTTTTAAAGAACAGATCATCAGGCCTTTCTTCCTAGTCTAGTTTGTCTGGAAGCTCCACTGAAACCCACCCACAGGGGGCAACTCTGCTTGAAATAATGGTGGTGCTGCTGCCAGCAACACGGCAACTCGTGACCCACCACAGAAGAATGGACTGACAGACAGATGGCAGATTGATCTCCATGGAGATGAGAGTGAACCCTTCCTCTCTTTAACAGGACATTTATTGGTTGTGACACTTATTTCACAGTGTCAGTTTTCTCTGCCAATAAGCCCTTGCCCTGATTCTCATCTTGCTTGTATCAGTGATCGTCTTTTTATTATTTAAACTTGGCTTCAGGCCAACATTTTTAAGTGAGGATGCTATGTTTCGCTGAATGTAACTGACTCTTCCGTACTGTTATGAGTAGAGAGATCAACCAAATGTTTCCATGAAGGGATCGTTCCACAGGAAATCTTGAGACAGCCCTTCTGTTGATACTTGCAAAATATGTTTCCTAATAATACAGGTCCATGAGAATCAGATAATGGAGTGTTGACTGATAACTTGAGCAATTTGATTGGGTAATGAACAGGATGTTTATCTCTACGAATAGTCTGTACATACCAAAGGCAACTGCATCATCTATTGAAAGCAATCCCTCCTGTCCTTATCTTTCGTTTGGATTTACAAGAGCAGTAACTACTTCTGGGTTTTATTTGGTGTGTTTTTTTGAGAATTAAGTCTGGCTCATAGGCCTTTCCTATGAAATGCCTGAGTGTCTCTACTTCCACAGTTCAGTTACGTGTCAGCATCTTGAGTTGTCTACTGCCCTTGATCTGGGGCTGTGAGAGTGAGAAGTGGAATCAGGTTTTTTGTTTCTCATCCAGGAGGTAAATAGCTTTCCTCTGGTAACTGTTAAACAAAACAACAACAACAGCAAATAAAGAAAAAAACATAAAAGGGTAAGGCTAAACTGCTCTTCCTAATTTGTAATAGCACTGCCCAGTACATGTCAAGGTGGAGATGTTTGGTCTGTTGTATGTAACATGGTAACTTCTAGAAGTACGGGCTAGTGCAGGGGAGGAATTTTTAATGTTAATTCATTTAAATGAAACTAGCCACATGTGGCTCATAGCTGCCGTGTCGGACAGAGTAGATTTAGAATATTTTTGTTAGATTGAAGACAGTTCTACTTGGTGGTTCGTAACAGATTTCAAATGCTTAGGTCTACTCTAGAATAGGAAACCCTGGTGGTATAGTGGTTAAGTGCTATAGCTGCTATCTAAAAGGTCAGCAGTTCAAATCCACCAGGCGCTCCTTGGCAACTCTATAGGACAGTTCCACTCTGTCCTGTTGGGTGGTTACAAGTTGGAATCAACTTAGTGGTAATGAGTGACTCTAGAGTAAGTTTATATTTTTGGTTTTAAGTTGGTGTTGTGAGAAGAGGTTTAAAATTTGAAGTCATCTAAACTTTGTATACAAGCATATGACATCATTCGGTCAAATTCTGTTTGATGGTTCCATTTACTTTAAAAGAAAATTATGCAAAAAAGAGTAATGAGATTCCTGGTCAGCTGGAGAGGTCAGCTACTATCCCTGTATTAGGCATTGTATTTTCTAGCTGATGCTAATTTACCTTGTAGTGACTCATCAAATATTATTGCAAGAGTTTTGTGGGTATTTTTAAAATCCTGCTACCATCAATTTAGGTATCATGCTCTCGCTTCTTTTAGTTTTATGTATTATTACACAAATTTCTTGACTTTTGCCTTAAAACATGTGTATTTCACCATGTGCTACCTTTTATCTGGTTGGCATCTGCAGGGCATCACTGAGCTAATAGCGTAATGGTATGTATAGGATGTGAACTGGTTAAAAGATAAAGTCTTGAGCTTCTCTAGGGAGGTGATCTGGTGGGGGTATCTTTAGCAGTCATCTCACTCTGAGGAGGAACTGGGAGTCCAGGGTTCAGCAATGAGAGTGCCATTCAACATCTAACCCACCTAAGAAGTTGCCCTTTGCACTGGGGGTATCATGTTCTTACCTCTCTGAGGTTTTCATTACTTCCCTGATGAGGAGAGGCTCTGGGTCATGGAAATAGTTAATTCATTCAGCTCTCAACCAAAATGTTGGAGCTTCAAGTACATCAGTACCTTGGAAGAAAGTCCTGGCAGTCAACTTTAAAAGATCAGCCATTGAAAACCCATAGCTCAGTTCTCCTCTGACATACTCGAAAGAGGAGGCTCTGCAAGGCAGCATCAGTCACATAATCCATTTCCTGCTGGTACCTTGGTGATGCTTTTAGGCCTATGTGTAAACTGTAATTGAGCCTTGTATGTAAAAGTGCTGGGTTCTTACCTTCAGAGGCTGATAGAGATTCCACAGAAGGAGCTTCATTTTTCAAATAGAGTAGAGATTTTAAAATTAAACTACAGACACCAGCTAAGTAACCTTGGTCCTGTTCAGAATGGTATGTGTCAAGGATTGAATTGTGTTCCTCCCAAAATCTGTGTAACGATTCTCCCAAAATCTGTGTAAGGATTCTCCCAAAATCTGTGTAACGATTTAGCTAGGCCACATTCCCGGTGTTGTGTTCTGTTGATCCTTTTTGTAAATCCTGCCTCTATGATGTTAATGAGGATGGATGGACTGTAGTTCTGTTGGTGGGGCGGCACTGAGTGTGTAAGTTTGTTCTGTGCCTTGAGGCGGTCTCTTGAGACCTAAAGGAAAGAAGCTCTCAGAGACACAGCAGAACCTCCCGTCACCACGAAGCAGTGCTGGGTGCTTTGGAAAGGACCAGGGGTCCTTGAGCCTCAGAAGCTTCCAGTCCAGGGGAAAATTGACAACAACGACCTTCCATCAGATCCAGCAGAGAAAGCCTTCCCCTGGAGCTGACACCCTGAGTGAATTTAGACTTTTAACCTACTGGACTGGGACAAAATCAAGTTTCTCTTTTTAAAGCCAATCCGCTTGTAGTATTTCTGTTGGAGCGGTACCAGAAGAGTAAACAGTGTGTAAAGAGAAAGATTCTTCCTTTCTGGAGCAAACCCCAAACCAAACCCCCTGCTGTTGAGTCAATTCTGACTCATAGTGACACTATAGGATAGAGTAGAACTGCTCCATAGAGTTTCCAAGGGGCACCTGATGAACTTGAACTGCTGACCTTTGGATTAGCAGCCAGCATTTCTTTCTGGAGCACTCATTCTATATGCCTCATTCACGGCCCGGCAGTCTGTGTGTAAGGTGACTCATTTTACCTTTTGATCTTTAAGAGTATTGGTAGAGAGCATACGCCATCAACCTTGAAATGTCTTATTCGGATACCATTCTTCCTGTCTTGCCAAAAACAGTACAGGAGAGTGAATGTGTAAAAGAAAAGTGCCTTTTTGTCTTTCTAGAAACTTTATATATAAGAATAAAACTTAGAGCTCCTCGTGTTGCCCTTTCAGTAACAGCAGAATTGCTGATCAGAATGATAATGACATACTAGGGACTTTATGTAAATGCGTCTGTGGGAGAGGTCTGCCTCCCAGGAATTTAGCTGTCAGCTTTTGTTGTCTGTCAGCTTTTTGTTGCTATCAAATTGGTCCCTGACTCCTGATGACCCCGTGAATGATAGGATTGGACCCTCGTAGCAACAAGTGAGCCCCCGCTGACGGATGGGTGGTGGCCACACCTCAGGTGCATTGCCAAGATCCCCACCCAGATGTAATGTTGTTAGGGTCTGTTAGTGGCTGTTGAGTTAGCTGTGGCCCGTGGTGACGTGGTGACCCCATCTACAACAGCACAAAGCACTGCCAAGTCCCTCAGCATTTTCACGTCCTTGGTCCTGGCTGCTCGTGTGTTGTGAATGCCTACCAGCCTAGAAGGTTCATGTCCCAGCATGATATCAGACAGCATTCTGCTGTGATCCAGAGCGTTTTCATTGGCTGATTTTCAAAAGTAGATCACCAGATCTTTCTTCCTAGTCTGTTTTCTGCTGAGGAAACCCTGGTGACGTAGTGGGTTAGATGCTATGTCTGCTAACCAAAAGGTTGACAGTTCAAATCCACCAGGTGCTCCTTGAAATCTCTATGGGGCAGTTCTGCTCTGATCTTTGGGGTCACTATGAGTTGGAACCGACTTGACAGCAGTGGGTTTGGTTTCTTTCTTTTGGTCTTCTGCTGAAACCTGTCCACCATGAGTGGCCCTGCTGGTATTGGCAGTCCCGGTGACATAGCTTCCAGCATCACAGCATCACAGAGAAACCACTGCAGTACAACACATCGATGGATGGGATATAATGCAACATTAACTCAAGATTTTATAAAGAATATATTGGAAATAAATTGATGTGGCAGTCGGCTACCATGAAGGTTACAGTCTTGGAGGCCCTATAGGGTAGCTCTGCTCTAGACTACAGCATCGCTGTGTGTCGGAATCAGGCCAACAGCAGTAGGTACCCAGAGATACGCTATCTCTGTTGTTATTACTTGCTGTCCGGTTGGTCTCACTTGTGGTGATTATGTATGCTGCTGAGTGCTGTAGAGTTCATTGCAACTCAAAGCAACCATGTGTGGCAGAAAGGAATTGCTCCATGCGGTTATTAGGCTGTGATCTTCATGGAAGAAGAGTGCCTGGTGTTTCCTTCCATGGAATGACTGGTGGGTTTGAACTGCTGAAGTTTTGGCTAGCGGCTGAGCACTTAAGCATTGTGCCACTGTGGCTCCTTCCCTTGTTGGCAGTCCTGTGTCATCTTCATGACTGTTGGTATGTTTGAGTCCATTGCTGAGTGCCTTCCAACTTACCAGACTCATATTCCAGCCCTGTATTAGACAGTGGTCTGTTGTGATCCGGGGAAGTAGATTGCTAAGCGTTCCTTCCTAGTTTGTCTCCGTCTGGAAGATGTGTCCGCCATGGATGCCCCTGCTGGTATTTAGATACTGATGGCATAGCTTCCAGCACCACAGCAGCAGGCGAGGCACCACACAGTATGACAAATTGACACATCAGTGGCATAAGCTATTTATATGCTAGTGGCTATAGAGTGGGTAACCTTCGTTGCATAGTATTTAAGTGTTACAGTTGCTAACTAAAAGGTTCACAGTTTGAATCCTCCAGGTGCTCCTTGGAAACTCTGTAGGGCAATTCTACTCTGTCCTGTGGGATCACTATGAGTTGGAATTGACTTGATGGCAGTGGGTTTTATTTGTTTTGTTGGATATAGAATGGAGCTCTAGTGGTATGGTAGTTAAGAGCTTGGCTACTAACAAACAGGTTAGCAGTTCAAATCTACCAGCCACTCCTTGAAAACTATATGGAACAGTTTGGGGTACAGAATGCATTGCTCCTAATGTGTGGAAGCAAAGCATATGAGACTCTCTCTCTCTCTCTCTCTCTCTCTCTGGTGTTGAATTGGGTCCAACTTACAGCAACCCTGTAGGTCAGAGTAGAACTGCCCCATCAAGCTTCCAAGGAGTGCCTGGTAGATTTGAACTGCCTACCTTTTGGTCAGCATAAGCCAGCCATAGGCAGCACTTAATCCACTAGGCCACCAGGATTTCATAGAAGTGGGAAATCCGCTTTGGTAGGCTTTCTTCTGGAGCAAGTTCTTTACCAGGACAGTGTGAAAGAAATGAAAAGTAAGCTGACTTTTCTCAGGTCTGTTTTCTAGAAACACATAGAACCTTCTTTCAGGCTCTGCTGTATCTCTCTGTAAGGCCAAGTTGAGCTTTCCCTGGCGAGCTTTGTGATGTCACCGAACGAATAATATTGTAAAGACTAGTTCACAAGTCAATTTGGCAGCTACACCTTTAGGGAAATTTTTGATAGAGTGACCTTCCATTTTTAATAGGCATGTTATTACATTTAGAATTAAATTACCAAGAGCAAAACTGCCCTCTTGGAATTGCTATTAGCTATTTTTTCCCCTCTTACTTTTAACGAACTAGAACAAGTTGAAGCCAGTTGTTTCTCAGAGTAGGTGGTAAGGAAGGAACTCAGCTCTTTTGCTGTTGAGGCCCTTTATTTTATGGGAGTTTAACTTTTCTGAAAGTTAGAATTTGTCATAGTCTTGTACAACGGATTCACTGTTTTTTCTTAGTTAAAATGGAACGGGAGGACCCTGTGTATCATTGTCACTGGTTTCATTTAGAAGCCTTTGAATGCTGGCGTTTTCTCCCTTGACATGGGTTATCTTCTTGAAACCTTTGTGATTTTAAAATCAGAGTCAAAAATAAGCAGGCCAGAAAGCCCAATAGCCTTCTGAAACAGAAGAGGGTCTAACCAGCACACACACGTGCACACACACACCGAACCAAAGAATTCTCCAGGTTCACTGAAGGCAGCAGGAATAATCAAGTTGTGGGGAACATAATAAGAAAAAGAGACCTTGTTCAAGTATGACTCAACAAACCACTAAGCCAGAGTTATTCGCTTGTTGTACACAATGAGACTTCCTTCAGACCAGTTAGCCTTTTGGTTTGTGACACCTAACACACAAAAGATCAGCAGTTCGAATCTGCCAGGCACTCCTTGGAAACCCGATGGAGTAGTTCTACTCTGTCAAACAGGGTTGCTGTGAATAGGAATCAGCTCTATGGCAGTGGGTTTTTTCAACACACTTCCTTAGCTAAAGTCCACAGATTTTCTGAGAAAAATTAATGAGTGCTACAAATTAAAATGCTGGTGCTTAAGCTACTGTATGTGAATGTGTAAAGGAATGTACAGAATAAAAATAATGGTGCTGGGGTGATTATATTGTGGATTCATTTTTAAGTATCCTTTTAGCAGTGCTTTTAGCTTATATGAAATCTTAGACTCAGCAATAGGAATATTACTTTGTTACGTATTTCTCACTTTGTTGATAGTGGTGTTGTTATAATAATAGACGGGAACCGTTGAGTGCTTGTAAAATGCAGTGTTTCTGAGGTATCTTTTAGGTCTTACAGTAACTTTATGAGAAGTACCCATATTATTTGATAATATGTTAACAATGAATGTATAATGATGGTGAATTTGCATGTGTGTATGCCTGCACACCCATATGTCTGTAAGAGAGGCGGAGCTAATTTTACATGCATATGGGATATCTACTGTCCTCAAACCTTGTCATTCAAGGGTGTTGTGAAAGATTCTGTGTCGCGGGAACAGCCTGGCCTATGTATGGGATGTTTTTTGCAGGACCCATCTGTTTTCCTCTTCATTTCTGAAAATCGGCCACTCCCTAGGGTACCGTTGTTGGGAACAGGGCTGTATGTTAGTGTAAAAGAATGCATGGCCTTAAAGATAAATAATATTTTTCTACTCACGTGCTTATCAATTCTGAGGCTATTGGTTGGTATGTTGGCTGACCTTTGGGGCCCAGTTAGGGATCCCTGGGGATGCAGCAGGTAAAGCACTTGGCTGCTAACTGGAATGACAGTGCTTTGAGCCCACCAACTGCTTCACAGAGAAAGATGTGGCAGTCTCTGTGAAGATTACAGCCTTGGAAGCACATGGGGGCAGTTCTACTCTGTCCTTACGGGTGTCCCTGTGAATCAGAATTGACCTGATGGTAACCGAGTTGGTTCTGATTAGGATGGCTACATGATTGGTATTTCTCTCTATAACATTGACCATTGAGAAGAGGCCAAGATTTGTCTTTGTGTCCCCTTAGATTTTAGCAACTCAATTATATGCTAAACAAAGTAAAAATTACTTTACCAGAAGAGTAAAGAAATTACTCGGAACTTAAAATGGATTTAATAAATTTGCGTAGCTCTAGGGTAGACCGTCTTGCGTATCTCACTTTGGAAATTAAAATTGGAAACCCTGGTGGTGTAGTGGGTTAAGTGCTTTAACGCTCTGTGGAAACTCTATGGGCAGTTCTACTCTGACCTCCAGGGTCCCTATGAGTTGGACCCGACTTGACAGCGGTGGGTTTTTAAAGTAAAATTTATTCTGTGGGGCAGTTCTACTCTGTCCTATAGGGCCCCTATGAGTTGGAATTGACTCTATGCCAATGGCCTTGGTCTGGTTTGGTTTAGTGGTACGAAGGCTACCTGCTCAGCTACTAATGGAAAGGTTGGTAGTTTAAACCTACCCAGTCACTCCATAGGACAAAGACCTGGCAGTTGGCTCCCATAATGATTACATTCTAGAAAAAAACCTATGGGGCAGTTGTACTCTGTTGAAATACGGGTTGAAATTGACTTGAGGGTGTACAACATCAGAAGTTAACTAGAGCATAAATTACACATAAAGCACCAGAAAGGAAGTGATTTCGAGCTGCATCCACAGCAAAACGTGTTATAGCCTGTCTATGATGATGTCTCATTTTGGGGGAAAGAACTCATGATTGTTTTAAGGCTAAATGCTGATGAGGTGTATGTAGCTTCTAGTTCTTGAATTGACTTTGGTGTTTTTGCTTTATCTTTTGAGTTTTCATTTTTCCCTATATTATAGGACAAGAGAGCAGTCTCACTAGTTTTTAGATTCTTTGTGCTGCTAAAACAGAAATACCATGAACAGATGACTTCAACAGAGAAATTTATTTCTACGTAGTGAAGTAGGCTGAAAGTGCACATTCAGGGTGTCAGCTCCAGGGGAAGGCTTTCTGTCTCTGGAGGAAGGTCTTCTTGATGCCTCAGTCTTCCCTTGGTCTGGGAACTTGGCAGGTGCAGGGATCCAGAGTCCAAGGGATAGGCTGTGTTTCAGGGGCTTCTTTCCTGGTGGTATGAAATTCCCCTGTCTCTGTGCTCACTTCTTTCTTTTATATCCCAAGAGACAGACTCAAGACACAAACCAAGTTCTTAGATTGAGTCCTGGCTCACTAACACAGCTGCTGCCCCTTCTCCCTCATTAACATTACAGCAACATAAGTTATAACATGTGGGAAAAATCACACAATAATGGGAGGCTCAAAGAAGTACCTTGGCCAAGGTCACACATACAGTGGCAGAGCCAGGATACAGATGTCATTTAGAATAATTGCAGAGTGAGTACAGCTCCTGAATGTCTGAGTTCAATAAAATTCATTGTTGTTGCTGTTATTAGGGGCCTTCAAGTGAGCTCAAACTCACAGTGACTGTGTCCAACAGAACGAAACACTGCCTGATTCTGTGCCATGGCCACAACTGTTATGCTTCAGGCCGTTGTTGCAGCCACTCTGTCAGTCCGTCTTGTTGAGAAACTTCCACTTTTTGCTGACCCCCTGCTTTACCAAGCATGATGCCCTCCAGGGACTGATCCCTCAGGATAGAATGCCCAAAGTATGTAAGATACAGTCTCTACATCCCTGCTTCTGAGCAGCATTCTAATAGTTCTTCTTCCAGGACAGATCAGTTTATTCTTTTGGCAGTCCATTGCATATTCAATATTCTTTTTCAACATCACAATTCAAAAGCATCAATTCTTCTGTCTTCCTTAGTCACCATCTGGCTTTCACGTACATATGATGTGTTGGAAAATACCGTGGCTTGGGTCAGGTACACCTTAATCTTCAAGGTGGCATCTTTGCATTTCAATACTTTAAACAGGTCTTTTGTAACACATTTTCCCAATGCAATGAGTCTTTTGATTTTTTGACTGCTGCTTCCATGAGTGTTGATTGTGGATCCAAGTGAAATGAAATCCCTGACAGTCTTTTCTCTGTTTATCATTATGTTAGTTACTGGTCCAGTTTTGATGATGCTTATTTTCTTGATGTTGAGGTGCATTCCATACTGAAGGCTGTGGTCCTTGATCTTCATGAGTAAGTGTTTCAAGGCCTCTTAACTTTTACATAATGCAGGTTATTAAGTCTTGCTTTAATCATGATGCTCCATTCTTTCTTCAGATTGTCCAGCTTCGAGGATTATATGGTTGGCGTACAGACTGAATAGGTGTGGTGAAAAGATACAACACTGACACATACCTTTCCTGACTTTAAACACCTTGTTCTGTTTGAACAACTGCCCCTTGATTCAGGTACAGATTCCTCATGAGCACAAATAAGTGTTCTGGAATTCTCAGTCTCTGCAATGCTAGCCATAATTTCTTATGATCCACACAGTGAAATTTCTTTGCAGAGTGAGTCAAACCCAGGTGAACATCTTTCTAGTATTCTCTGCTTTCAGCCAGCATCCATTTGACATCAACAATGATACCATGGTTTCACATCCTCTTATGAATCCAGCCTGAATTTCTGGCAGTTCCTTGTCAAACTATACTGCTGCAGCCACTTTTGAATGATCTATAGCATAATTTTTCTTGCATGTGATATTAATGATATTGTTTGATAATTTCTGCATTTGATTGGATCACCTTTCTTGGGAATAGGTATAAAGATGGGGCTTATCTTACAGCACTGTATCAGACAGAACAGTCGCTGCTGTTCAGAAGGTTTCCACCGGTGAATTCTTATTAGAAGTAGACTGCCAGGTCCTTCTTTATGGTATGTTTTAGTTTGTGTTTTAGTCATCTACTGCTGTTCTAACAGAAATACCAGAAGTAGACAGCTTTAAAAGAAGAAATGTATTTTGTCACACGCCCAGAGCTACAAGTCCAAAATCAGGACATCATCTCTAGAGGAAAGCTTTCTCTGTTGGCTCTGAAGGAAGTCCTTGTCTCCAGTCTTCCCCTGGCCTGGGAGCTTCTGGGGCACAGGGACCCTGGGTCCAAAGGACACACCCTGCTCTTGGCACTGCTTTTTTTCTTGATGGTGTGAGATTCCTCTACTCTCTACTTGCTTTCCTTTCCCTTATATCCCTCCAAATTGCCTCAAGCACAATACAATCTTAGAGATTGAGGTTTAGCTCACCAACATGACCACCACCCATCTTCTGTCATTAACATCACAGAGCCAGGACTTGTGGCATACAGGTACATCCCACAACACCGGGAATCATGGGCTACCCAAATTGCTACACACCTTTTTGTTGGAACGTAATTCAATCCATAATAGTCTGTAAGCTCAGCTGAATCCTGCCTGCCATGGGTAACTCTGCTGGTATCTGAATACAGAGGCATAGCTTTCAGCATCACAGCAGCACTTACAAGCCCTCACAGAATGAAAAACTAACAGACACATTGGGGTTAAAGTTCAGTGAATTCCCCTAAAAGTTGATTCAATGCAAATACAACCTTTGCACCAATATTGATTCAACATTCTGCTAGTGAGTTATTTTCAGGTCCGTTGTGGTAGTTTTACTCTACCTATAGGGTTGCTTTGAGTCAGAATTGACTTGGTGACAGCAGTTTGGATTGTGTGTGTGTGTGTGTCTAAAGTTTGACTTGAATATTTTATAATGCTATGTATGAGTTCAAAGGTGGAAAAGGTAGTCTTCAAGTCAGTTTTGCAATTGAAATTGAGTTAACTGGACTATGAACAGTATCTTAATTTCATCATCTGTTGTAATATTCAAATGAATTCATGATCCATCTCTTCTTTTGTTTTACTGAATACAAGTTGGCTGTTGGTTTCTATCCCCTGATCTCTGGAGTTGTGTCCCAAATTCTGTATTTCAAGAATCACAGACCAGTGGCCTATTTTGGGAATCGGATTTCCCATTTGTTCTAGATCTGTTATTTGATGATGTGAAGAGATAAGCATATTTGATCCTTTTAGTATCTAGAAACAGGACTTTATTATAACCTATTAATGTGCAGAACTAATATGAATTGTTCTTTTCCACTCATTTGATGAGAACAAAGACATTTTTGGAGGCCTCCTTAATATGAATCTTCATTAGCCATAGATAATGCCAAATCTTAACTTTTAGGAGTTACTGAAGCGAAGTGAAGAAAATAATTCTGAAGTTTCATCAGTAACTACAGAAGTGAGAAGATGAACTGTCTCCTGGCAAACACTACCATCCAAGTTAGTATCCAGCAGGTCAGGATGATGTTAACCTAGTTAAAAATCAGGGTGCCTCATACAACATTTTTGCATATGTTAGATAAGAATTTAGATGCTTATTCAGTAAAGAGGCAATGTGCAAAATGTTATCCCCTGCTACTAAATTTACTCTCTGGTTTTGCTAGTGTCTTTATTTCCTTGTGTTGCTGTAACACAAATGCCACAAGTGGGTGCCTTTAAAGAGCAGAAGTTGAGTTTCTCACAGTTTTGGAGAATGAATTTGCAAATCAAGGTCTTGCCCATGTCATTTCCATCCTTGTCAGTAGCCTGGGGAATATCTTAGTTCTTTGACTTGTAGGCAGTCCTCATGTGGTATGTGACTTCTCCACACATACATGCTTTCCTGTATCTAAGCAGCTTTTTTATCTCCTAATAATTTGATTTAGGACCCTCATTCCTGCCCCCCCCCCGCCACATTGCTGTATGGCCTCATTACTAGAACAAAAGAAAAAGCTTTTTGTGCATAGGGTCATATTTACCAGTACAGGGGTTAGGATTTCAGCACATATTTGGGGGAGAAGGTCACTATTCAGACCTTAACAAGCAGCATGTGGGAGATGTGCCGCAGTATATGGAACCCATGGGAAGAAGCGTCATTTGTAGTGCCTGTGCCAGGTAGAAACTCGGTCCAGATCAGTGGGTACCTCCTGTCATTCCGTTTTACATTCCAGAAACCAAGGACTTAATGTTGTATTCAATAATAATCATGTTGCCTGGACTCTTTAATCCAGAGCTAGGTTTTCTGAGCCTTGTGTAGTCCTCAAATGCATGGTAGAAATTTTAAGACTAAGGATAGCATTTCTTTCCTGTGGTTTTTATTAACCCATGGGAAATGCATCGAGGAATTAAAAGCCAAACTGGGAAAAGTTTGGGCTGGCTTGCCTTCATGTTTTCAAGTACTGACATGGCATGATACACACATTTGAACTTCATAAACAGTTATTCCTTGGACCATGTTGATTGTTGAATTGTTAAAGCATTGGGTTTTAAATGAGCATCTCCATGTTAAACTTTAATAATCGGAAATATAAGGATTGAGTCGCCATGAGTTGGATCTGACTCGACGGCACTTGGCATAATAGTTATAATTTGATTGTGTTAAACATCAAGTGAGTGTTTTTTTATGTGTTTTTCTCTTTTTTTTGCTGTTGCATATTAAGCACTGAGGTTATTGACGGCACTAAGTTGCACTGTGTAAAATTAACACGTGTCTAACTTTTAGGAAGACTAAGGCAAGGGAGTTGGTCTCTGAGATGAAGATTTCCCAGGTACAGTCAAGGCTGACGTAATCCTAAAATACTTGTGGTATTCTTATTTATGAGGGCCGATTTTATAAGTTTATTCTCATAAAGACTATGGTTTAGTTATCTTCTTTTTTAAGGAACTCTGGTGTTGCAGTGGTTAAGTGCTCAGCTGCTACCTGAAAGCCTGGTAGTTTGAACCCACCAGCAGCTCCATGTGGGAAAGACCTGGTGATCTGCTTCTGTAAATATTAGAGCCTAGAAAATGCTGTAGGGAAGTTCTCCTCTGTCACTCGGGGTTGCAGTGAGTTAGAATCAACTTGACAGCACCCAGCAACATGTTTTTTATTTCTATTTTTTTTTTAACCACTAAAATGAGAGGGAATTATTTTTGGATGGAAGCTGTTCTCATTTTATAGACATCTGAGTAACCACTGGGCAACCAGAGCTCCTGATCCCAAACCCAAACCAAACCCACTGCCACTGAGTTGGGTCTGACTCACAGTGACCCTACATAGATAGGTAGATATTTGATGGGTGGCTCTGTTGTACATAAGGTTGCTGTAAATTGCAAGTGACTTGGCAGCAACTAATAAGTACATGAATGAAATAAATCATATGCCATTTCAACATTTTTTACACCTAGTGACATTATGGATGTCATCTTGTTGAGAAACCATCACCACTCTCTGTCTGCAAATTTTCTCCACCACCCATAGCAGGAGCTCAGTGCCCCCTGAGCAATAAGTCCCTCTTCTCCTCTCCTTCCCACTCCTGGTAACTGCTAATAAGATTTGATGTCTATCCATTTGCCTGTTCTAGCTATTTCATATAAGTAGTATCATATGATGTCTGACAATGAAGTCTGTGAACTTAATTGTTCTAAGTGCTATCTACCTCATTGCTGAATATCACTATGGTCGCTTTCAAAGTACTCCCTTGGGGAAGCTATGCACTGATGCTAGTGCCTAGTCCAGCCTTCAAACCAGTTTTTGGAACTCTTTCTGGAGTGGCCATTGCACATGGTAGCAAAGTGGCAAGTTTTCACACTTAATTGTATAGTTGTCTGTGAACCAGTAAACAAATAACTATTGGAACAACCTCCCTACTCACCAGATCTGGCCCCCAATGACATTTTTCTTTACCCAAAGATAATGGAAATATTTAAAGAAAAACATTTTGATGGCATTCAAGACATCAGGGGTAATACAGCTCTGATGGCCATTCTGGAAAAAGAGTTCCTAAATGGCTTTCAGGGGTGAACCAGGTGCTGGCATTGGTGTATAGCTTCCTAAGGGGAGGACTTCAAAGGTGACCATAGTGATATTCAGCAGTGAGGTATGTAGCGCTTTTTCTGGGATCAGTTCACAAACCTAATTGTTAGTCCTCATGAAATGTTTGTCCGTCTGTGACTGACTGATTTCATTCAGCATGATGTGTTCAGAGTTCATCCATGTCATGTCGTACATTAGAACGTCATCTCTCTTTGTGGCAGAGTGATGTTTCATTGTACAGATCTACTTTTAAAAATTCTGTTAACTTTGATAATGTTCTGGCTCTTAGCACATTAGTGCTTTTTATAGTGCGAGTGTTCTCTCAGATTTTAAGATATATGAGAATGTATATATTGGTTCCTTATGACATTATCTGAATTTCTTGACACAATTCCCTGTTGTCTTGATGTTAGCTGATACTTATAAATAAATGCATATTTAAGGTTAGCCACGTAAAGTTAAACTAATCTCGGAAGAACATTGTTCTATTTTTTGACTGTTACACCAGTGTAGCCAATGGAACTGTGATTTTCAATTTAAATGTTGGCTGATCTTGACTGGGAGATCTTTTAGGTTGTTCTCGTTGGACTTCCTAAGAGAAGAACACATAACAGTCTTCCACAGCTGGAAGAGTGTCTCTGTTGGTGCCTGTTTTAGTCATCTGGTACTGCTCTAACACAAATACTACAAGTGGATGGCTTTAACAGGAAAAGTTTATTCTTACACAGTTCAGTAAGCTACAAGTCCAAATTCAGGGTGTTCACTCCAAGGGGAGGCTTTCCTATTTGTTGACTCTGGAGGAAAGTCTTTGTGTTGCATGAGTCTTTGGCGCAGGAACCTCGGGTCTGAAGGACGTGCTTCACTCCCAGTGCTGCTTTCTTGATGGTAGGAGGTTCCTACTCTCTGCTGGCTTCACTTTCTTTTATCTCCTGTAGGATAAAAGAAGGTGCCAAGCTACACTCCTTGGAAACTCCCTTTACAGTGGAGCAAAGAGGTGACCTTAGGAAGAGATTTACCCTAATCCTCTTTAACATCCAGCACAGGAAAATCGCAAAATGGAAGGCACTCTCAAAATACTGGTAATCAGAATCCAGCCATATTTCTATACATATTTTTTGGAGGACACAATTCAAGCTGTGACAGTGCCTTAGTTAGAAACTTGGGGGTTTCCTTACAGTCCACCTATGTGCTTAGATGTATTGTTTTGTCTAAGGGCCTCAGCCAGTGTCACATCTTGATTGCTGTCCAGTGTGCATTGAACCAGTGACACTGAAGTCTTGGCCTGTGTGTGAAAACACGATGCTGCTTCCTAGTCAGGTTTGTTACTAAACTGTATTTGCTTCATTTTCTGTTGACCGCTCTGTTAGCTGTCATGCCTCAGTTGCACCTGCAGCCTCCGCAGAGGTACAGAAGAACAGGGTGTACAGTGGGTAACCCTGTAGGTTATAGGACACCCCTTGGACTTAATATCTGCCTTCCACTCATCTCCTTTTTATGCTCATGTCTTTGTAAGCCTCTGTGCTACAGCTGCTAACCCAGAGGTTGGCAGTTCTAATCCACCGGGCGCTCCTTGGAAACTCTGGGGCAATTCTACTCTGACACATAGGGTTGCTATGAGCCAGAATGAACTCAGCGGCAGTGGGTTTGATTTTGTTTTTTGGTGTTTGTTTGAAGACTCCAGCTTTGTCCTACAGGGGCAATACAAGATGTGAAAGACATTTTAATTCTGGTTTTTCTTAAAAGATGCCCTAGGGAAGGTATTACATAGGTCTTTTGTTTTTTCAAACTGTAACATCAGAAGCTTTTCTCTAAAGTACTGACTGCTTCTCATAGCATCACCTCAACTTGATGTTGTGCTAGCAAAGTCTTCCCATTGCTCTTTGGCTTGGGGATTGAAGGTAGAGAGAAATTGGTTTCTAACATGTTTGATAAGGGGTGTTAAATTCACACCTGCAAGGAACTGATTTTTAAAACGCTTACTGTATTAAAAATAAAAGTGCAGCACTGAATTTCCTTTACTTCTGAACTTCTAATTCTCACTCCCATTTACATTCTTCTTTCTCCACGTTCATCTGGTCAGTGGCATCTTTTGAGCTCTCTTTACTGGGCTGTGGCTTTACTTCTCTTTGAATAAAATGGATTTGACTGGGGGACAGAGTCACAGTCTTTACCAGTGGGTCCTAGTACTGCCTTTTTGAGTGAATTGATTCAGCCTCATTTCTCTTGCATGAGATAGCTATTAAAACATTTCAAGACCACGAACATGGTCATTTGAGACCAGAAGACACTTGGTTGCTGAGGAAGAAGGAGGCAATTCCAGAGTGGGAATGGACAGGCTTTGGTAGTTTAGGAGACTTTGGGCAAAGAGGAAAGGATCAAGATAGAAACATACATTTTTGTTTAGCTGATACTTTTATAGTCAGTATTCCCTGAAAGAATCTTATCAGCTTTCTTCTTCAGGATGAAAATGTGAACCCTGTATTAGATTGAAAAATTGCAGGATTCCCAGTTACCGCTGACTGTCTATTTAACCCTTTTCTCTTTGCTCCTGGTAGAGAGAGAAGAGATGGATGAAGGGACAGAATGCATTCTCCCCAACCTTTGTGGTTCCCCAAGTTTTCAGATTGCACCATTAGAGTTCTATAGACATTATTACCAGTGAATGCTGATTGTCTTGCGTATATTTACGCAGACCCCTATTGGATATATCATGTTTAACTTCACAGAGATTCTGGATAAGTTACGAGTATATTACCTATTACATGGTAAGTAGGACCAACTGGTAGTATAGCTCTAAAACAGCGACTCTGATTTCTCTACACCACACAGGAAACTGAGTCTCATTACTCTAATCCTGCCGTGTATACACACATAATTGTAGGACAAGAAGTCAAAAATATTTCAACAAGCGTGCCACTGAAAATCGTAAAAGCTACTGACTAATTTCACGATATTTTTCAAAGTGGCATTTATAGCTTCCTGTCTACTCTGCTTTATTCTCCTAGTAAGTTTGCTGTCCTATTCCAGACCCAGATTTGGTGATATTCTTCCATCCGCCCTACCAGAACAGCAATTTGTGAGTAGAAAAAGATGGTTTGGGCAGATAAAGACTGATTCAAAGCAGTATTTTTTTAAAAAGATGGAAAAATAACTATTGAACTAAAAAGAACTCCGTGTTTCACAAGGTGTATTTATAGTCTTATTTGCCTGTGTGGCCCTAGTTATATTTTGTTCCATAAAACACTTTTAGAGAAAAAAGTGAAAAAAGTACAGAGTGGTTGGTGAAGATTAGCAAATCCAAAATGCTGCTTTTGCGTCATTCTGCTAATGTTTTTCATGAGCTGGATTTTGTGTTTGAGTGAAGAAACTTCAACAGTGTGCAGTTATGAAAGCCTCTTTGGTCCTGGTTGCACTGTGGCTCTATCCTGCCAAAAGAATGAGAGTTGGGAATTGTCTAGAAATTTTCGTAGTGTTGGAGTAAGTCAGAGTAAGCCCTCCTTTGAAGACTCCAGCTTGGTTCAGCAAGGGCGATATGAGATGTGCAAAATAATCAAATTCTATTTCAGCTTCTTAGAAGACACCCTAGAGAAAGAATGTCACAGATGTAATTCTGCCCCCCACCCCCCGACCCCCCAAATGTGTATAGCAATTTGGCTGGGTCATGATTCCCAGGATTGTGTCATTGTCCTCCACTGTGATTTTTCTATTTTGTAAATCCTAATCTCTGCCTGTGGTTAACTGACTGGATTATGTTAGGGAGGATTAAGGTGGGACTGTAACATCCTTTCTAAGGTCACCTCCCTGCTCATTGTAAAGGTGGCTTGTACCACCTTTTATCCTACAAAAGATAAAAGAAAAAGGAAGCAAGCAGAGAGCTGAGATCTCATACCGTCAAGAAAGCAGCAGCGAGAGCAGACAGCCTCCTCTGGACTTGAGGTTCCTATGCCGAGATACTCCCTGACCAGAGATGGGTGCAACGCTAGGCCTGTCCTCCAGAGCTGACAAAGAGGGAAAGTCTTCCCTGGCAGCTGACACCCTGAATTTGGAGTTACAGCCTACTGGACTGTGTAAGGATAAACTGTTCTTTGTTAGAGCCATCCACTCAGTGACTTACACAGCAGGTGTCACGGGTCTTTGTTTTTCTTCACACTGTGGCATCAAAAACTTCACTGGCTGCTTCTCAGCATTGCTTCAACATGTTGTTATGCTAGCAAAGTATTCCTGTTTCTCTTTGGTGTGGGGATTGAAGGTGGAGAGAGATTTGTTTCTAACACAGTTGGTAAGGGGAGTTACATTCAAACTTACAAGGAATTGGTTCTTAAATTATGTACCTTGTTTAAAAGAAAAAAATGAGTGCTTAATTTTTCTCACTTCTGAACATCTAATTCTTGTTCCCATGTACCTTCATCATCCTCTGCACTCATCTGGTCAGCAGCATTCCTTGAGTGTTCTCTCCTGCTGGGCCTTGGCCTTACTCCTCTTTGAATACGATGAATCCATACAAGGACTGTCATGTTCTGGGCCAAAGTAATGATTCTACACTTGGAAACACCTCCTAACCTCTGTTCCTTTTAGATTTGAGTGAATAACCTCATTGTGGCCCTAGTGTCTGGAAACCCTTGTGGTGTAGTGGTTAAGTAATACATCAGCTAACCAAAACTTTGGCAGTTCAATCCGCCAAACACTCCTTGGAAACTCTATAGAGCAGTTCTACTCTGTCCTATAGGGTCACTATGAGTTGGAATCGATTCAAACAGCTCTAGATTTGTTATTTTTCTTTGTTTACGTTTTGGCCGTACTGTCTTTCCAGGGTTCCTATCAAGTGTCTAGATATGGACCCTCAAGAAACAAAGTCTGTTCTGTGAGGACAGAGGACAGCTCTCTTGGCTGATTTTTCCTTGTCTATGTCTAGGCTTGAGGATTAAGTATGCAAATTATGTACTTCTGTAAATTATGCACTGTGCTGTTTCCATTCTGATCAGTTTTTAGGCTCCCAAAACAAGTAACTAAGTCTCTGAAATTCACTGAGATCTAACCCAAACCAAACCCACTGCGGTTGAGTCAATTCCAATTCACAGTGACCCTGTAGGACAGAGGAGAACTGCCCCATAGAGTTTCCAAGGAGCACCTGGCAGAGTTGAAATGCTGACCTTTTGATTAGCAGATGTAGCACTTAACCACTACACCACCAGGGACTGAGATACTTGGTTTCCCTGCCAGCTCCGTCTCCATCTCCTTTTCTGTCTCTTGGTGTTGTATTCATTTACAGTTGCTGCTTCAGACTTAAGTTTCTAGTTCCTCCTTACTCGGGAAAGTATAAAATTTGAGTTGGTCTGAAACTTAAAGAGAAGGAGGGCATGCCTTTGGCAAGTTCTCCTGCCATCAGATCCTCAGCAGTCATTTCTTGACCCTCAGGAGGGTGACACTTGAAAGACTTCTCAAATTATAATCTGACTACAGTAGCAAATAAAATGGAATCAGGGTTGGTAGTGAAGTGAGTAGTGGCTCGTAAGCTTAAAACTAAGCCTAATTATTTCACACTTGCCTTCATAAGATGTTTCCATTGGTGGAGCTTCTGAATATATCCAATTCACTGGCCATAGTGTCTTTCTTGTATTTCTGTCGAGGGTTTAGATATGTGCCCCTAGAAACAGTATCTATTTTGTGAGTACCTAGGTGATCTCTTGGCTGGTTCTTCCTTGTCTTTGGCCATGTGTGGAGAATAAGTATGCAAATTAGATATTTCTACAAATATTTTTTAGAAATATTGTAAAATAATTTGTACGATTATAAAGTAATGATGATACCAAGGCCTACATATACTCAAAAAAATACATTTTTAAATGGAAATGTCCCAATGAGTGCTTTCCTCTTTAGATTTATGTTATGTAGATCCAGTAGTAGTATCACAGTATAGGTCATTTTTCTGAGGAATCTGAAAGCAGATTCCAGTCACCAAATGCATATAAGACCATCATAGAAGAATCTTTTATTCTTTCTCTTTCCTTGGGAAGGTTCTGGAAGCAAATGGGGTCTTTCTGTATTTTCTCTGCTCCTGCTACCCAATTACTCCCCTGTAGTATATTGACAGATTGTTAGTGTTCAGCTTTTGTAAAGAAAATGAATATATGAAATAGATGTGGGGGAGCCTTGGGAGGAAGGAGAGGTGCCAGCAGACAGAATTGTTGAAATGGCAATACTTTGCATGCCTATAATGTGAGCTTTGTTCATAGGGTTTGCATCCTGTGACCTGGAATGCCAGGTGGCACTGAGCAGGCACCATGTTGAATTTCTCTGGTGCCACTGCTCAACAGTTGTTGACTTTTAAGTGCTTAGAATGTCTAAAATCTTAGAAATGTCTAGCATTCTAGAGAGCCTCCTGTGTTTACACATGTGTGCTATTCAGGTCAAACCTTGTTGATAGATGAGTTGTAGAACAGGATAGACAAAGTCAAGTCAAGCCAGATGGAGAGCAGTACCATGGGCAATACCTTCGGTTGTTCTCAGATGCTCACAATTCTGTGGAAGTTACACCGTTTATCACGTAGTGTTTCTAATATTTTAAGGAATGTGATGACACAGTGTTTTCTCATCAATGTGCTTTGGCTAGAATGTGAGGTCATCTTTCTGTAAATAGCGAAGGACAGTGAAAGGAGACTGTTAAATGTGCAAATTGCCTGCTGATGAGTCTATTTCAGAGGGAGAAGTTGTCCAGAAGAGCACTGAAAGTTCTGTCTGAACTCTGCCAGAGTGTGTGGGTTAGATCTGCTCACCTGCAACGGACAGGCCTGTGGGCTGCTGATGGAATGATGATGCCATGGCCTGTGTATACTCAAAAAATAACATTTTTAAGTGGAAATGCCCCAATGTGTACTTTTCTCTTTAGATTTGTATTGCATTAATCAATTTGTAATTTGTATAAAAATAATTACATAAATATATTACTATTTTAGTCATCTAGTGCTGCTGTAACAAAAATACCACAAGTGTGGATGGTTTTAGCAAAGAAAAATTTATTCTTACAGAGTCCAGTAGGCTACAAATCCAAATTCAGAGTGTCCACTCCAGGGGAAGGGCTTTCCCTCTATTAGCTCTGGAAGAAAGTTCTTGCATTGCATCAGTCTTTTTTCAGGGAGTTCTTGGGTGCAGGAACCTCAGGTCTGGAGGACACACTCCACTTCCGGTGCCACTTTCCTGATGATTTGAGATTACCAACTGTCTGATGGCTTCCTTCTCTTTTTATCTCTCCTAGGATGAAAGGATAAAAGGTGGTGCAAGCCACACTCTCTTAGCAAGGGTGTTGCAGTCCCTTCCCTAAGCCTCTTTTAAAGTAATTGTCCTATCTATTAGCCTCAAGAAGAAATTAGGATGTATCGAATAGGAAAATCACAAAATATTGGGAATAATGGCCCAGCCAAATGGCTACATACATTTTGGTGGGGACACAGTTCAATCCATGACAATTACATAAATCAAATCAATAGAATTAAATATAAATATATCGGATTCGACTCGAAGGCACTTGGCTTTGACTATTTGTGTATGTATGTATTTATTTCAAGTATCAGTTATGCCTGGAAGGAGAAGTGTTCATACAAGTTGGTAATGGTTGTTAGTGAGCATTCTGATAGGCAGAATGGAGCAGACAGTTGGAATTTCAAGTCAGGGAAATTGTTTCTACCTTGAGAACTTAAACATCGAGAATGTTTAAGCATCTTTGTTTTTCCAGGCATCAGGGGAAAGATGAGTTTGTTTGTTTCCCTGCCTGGCTTAGGCTTAGCTATTTCTACATTGGCTCTGTGTGGTGCCTCTTTACTGGATCTCCAGCTCTTCCTAGAGCTGAGTGTTATTGGAAAGGTACAGCCTTTAGTGTGGGACGGAGGATGGTAAGGAGACAGATGAGTCATTTCAAGGCTCTGAGCAGGAGTCGAGACGTAATCTAGCACAGAGACCACACACAGACTCTACCTTGGAATATTCTAATCATTTTTCTGGCAACAAATGTCATTGTATTTGAGCATATCATAGTACCCACTATCTCCACAAAGTGGTGCTAACCAAAAGGTCAGCAGTTTGAATCCCCTGGGTACTCCTTGGAAACTCGATGGGGCAATTGTGCTGTGACCTGTAGGGTTCCTATGAGGCGGAATTGATGGCAGTGGGTTTGGGTTTATCTTGGTTTTATCTTACTTGGCCCCACCATACATTTTCTGAAATCAGCTGCTTTATAGGGGCCCAAATAAAAGGTTTGAGTTTTTCCAAAATGGAAAAGAAAATACAGGCAGCATATTAATATATTTTAATGCATAGTAATACATTTTTGTATTTATTCTAGAAAACAATGATTTTTGTATTTATTCTGACTCATCGTGACACCCCAAGGCAGAGTAGAACTGCCCCCATGGAATTACCTAGGTTGTAATCTTTATAGAAGCAGATTGTGGGGTCTTTCAAACTGCTAACCTTTTTGTTAGTAGCCAAGTGCCTAAACATTGCGCCACCAGAACTGCTTAAATTTATTAATAAAAAATAAAAAAATCTCGAACTCATTGCTGTAGAATTATAACAACCCTATAGGACTGAGTAGAGATGCCCCATAGAGTTTCCATGGAGCACCTGGTGGATTTGAACTGTTGAACCAAATTCAAACTCGTTGAACCAAAAGATTAGTAGTTGTAACTTTTAACTAGTATGTCACCAGTGTTTTCTCTTGTTAACAGAGTTATTGAATCAGAAATTTGCCACATGGAAAGTTAAGATTCCTGTCATGGATTGAATTGTGTCCCTCAAAAATATGTGTAGTAATTCAGCTAGGCTAGGATTCCCTGTATTCTCTGATTGCCTTCCACTTTGCCCTTTCCTGATGTTATAAATCCTAATCTCTGTCTGTGGTTAACATATTGGAGTATGTTAGAGAGGATTAGGGTAGGACTGTAAATCCCTTCATAAGATCACCTCCCTGCTCCATTGTAAAGGGAGATTCCCTTTAGTGTGCCTTGCACCACCTTTTATCCTACAAGGGACAAAAGGAAAGAGAAGCAGGCAGAGAGTTGGGAACTTCACACTGTCAGTAAAGCAGCATTGGGAGAAAAGCGCATCCTTCAGACCTGAGGTTCCTGCGCCAAGATGCTCCCTGCACAAAGCATGATGTAACACAAGGACTTTCCTCCAGAGCCAACAAGGGGTAAGCCGTCTGCTGGAGGGGACACTCTGAATTCAGACTTGTAGCCTACCAGACTGTGTGAGAATAAACTTTCTGTTGTTAGAGTCATCCCCTCGGGGTATTTCTGTTAAAGCGACCCTGGCTGACTAAAACAGTTCCCACAGTGTCTGATGTTTGGTAGTCTTGCTTTGTTTTGAGAGGATTTAGGAAACCCCCAGATCCTTTTCTTCTTCTTTTTTTGCCTCCTAGTGCCTTGGTGACAAAGACAGAATAATTTCTTTTTCTTTTCTGGAGAAAGGGATATCTTATGCCCCGAATTCTCTTGGAGCTTTAAGCTGGCTTTCCTTGAAGTACCGACCACGCTGCCTTCCAGCGGACTGGATCAGACCCACCTTCTAAAGATCTCTTGCATCACCACATTGCGTTAGTCTAGAACTCTGCTGCCCAGAACAGTTGCCGATATAGCCATGTGTGTCTCTTCAAGTTGAAGTTAATTTAAATGCTTAGATGTTTACTTGTATTAGCTACATTTCAAGTGCTCAACAGCCACATGTAGACAAAAAAAAAAATCTTGCTGTCCAGTCAATTCTGATTCATGGTGTCCCTATAGGACAGAGTAGAACTGCCTCAGAGTAGAACCTACCAGGAAGTACCTGGTACATTTGAACTGCCAACCTTTTAGTTAGCAGCCATAGCACTTAACCTTTCCACTATGACAGAAAGGCCCATCGTACATTTCTGATCTAGAAATCAGAACCGTATCCTGTTTTTAAGATTTTAATTGCAAACTCCTCAGCCTGGCTTCTAAGCTTCCTAGAATCTTGCCATCTTTATAGATGTGTTATATTATTTAAGCTTCCCTGATGGTACAGTGATTGAGAGCTTAGCTGCTAACTAAACGATTGGCAGTTCAACCTACCAGTTACTCTGGGAGAAAGAAATGACTGTCTGCTTCCCTAAAGATTTACAGCCTTGGGAATCCTATGGGACAGTTCTGCTCTCTCTTGTAGGGTCACTATGAGTCAGAATCAGTTAGATGGCAGTGGATATTATTTATTATTAGAGTTGGGGGAGGGCATGAAGAAAGCAATCAGGAAAACTCACATGCCATAGATCGCAGGAGAATGGGGTGATAGAGGACAGGCATTTAATTCTTTTGTCAGCAGACAGGGGGATAATATAAGGTAGTTCTTGGTAAATACGTGAGCACAATCAAGTGTAGACTGTCTTGTTCTTGGGGAGGTATGAGGTCTGACCATTAAGTTCACGAACTTAGTTGTTCAGAGTGCTACATACCTCATTGCTAAATATCACCACTGTTACCTCTGAAGTGCTCCCCTTGGGAAGCTATACACTGATGCCAGTGCCAAGTCTACCCTTCAGAGCAATTTTGGAACTCTTTCTGAAATGGCCATTGCACATGGTGGCAAGGTGGCAAGTTCCCAAACTTAATTGTTTAGTTGTCTGTGAAGGAGTTTTTAGCCAGTAAACAAGTAACAGTATTGGAACACCCTCCTTACTCACCTGATCTGGCCCCCAAATGACCTTTTTGTTTTACCCAAGATAAAGGAAATATTGAAAGGAAAGTATTTTGATGACAGCTTTCATGGCCATTCCAGAAAGAGTTCCAAAACTACTATGAAGGGTCAGCTAGGCACTGGAATCAGTGCTTTATTTCCCAAGGGAAGTGCTTCAGAGGTGACCATAGTGATATTCAGCAGCAAGGTGTAAACGAAACCAGTGCCGTTAAGTCGGTTCTGACTCATAGCTTCCCTGCTGATAGAGTAGAACGGCCACATAGAGTTTCCAAGGAGTGCCTGGCAGATTCGAACTGCCGACATTTTGGTTAGCAGGCGTAGCACTTAACTACTGTACCACCAAAGGTACATAGCACTTTTTTTAGAATGAGTTTCAAACTTAATTGTCAGACCTCGTGTAGGGTGACTCAGGAGAAATGGGAGAGAGAGACAGATGGCCTTGCATTTTCTGTTAAGATTTTGCATAGTTGTCTTTTCGTGATCTTCAGCCTGCATTTCATTTAAAATATCTTCAGTCCACTCTGTCTTCAAAAACAGGACATGAAAGATTTGATTCAGTGATTGCAGAGAAAATAGCGGCAAGAATAGAGTGATGGTGGACAGTGTGGACTTCAGAAGGGAGGAAAAGATGGCGAGTCAGCGTGCCACCAAGGTTCAGGAGTGTTGTGGCCTGGTGTGAGAGATGTGGCCAGGAGCATGGCTGAGTTTATGGAGTTAAAAAGCCCCGGTGGGAGCTGTTGAGTTTGTTGAATTACCTAGCTCCAAAGTGCCGGAGTCAACAGTGCGTTCAGCCTTTGGCACGTTGCTCCCAGTGCTGGCTCTGAGAACTCTGGCACTGAGAACAGCTCCTGCAGGTGGGTTCTCCTGAGAGGATGGCAGGACTGGGCAGCTGGGTAGAGGACAGGGCCACCACAGACATCTGTAAGGACTGCCTTCCAGGGCCAGGTGGGCTTGTGTCTGAGTGCATGTTTTATGCAGACAGTTGGTCTCAGTAATGCGCTCTGTGACCACGGGCAAGTCACTTAACCCCTAAGGCTATTTCCTCCTCACAAAATAAGAAGAACAAGTATTTCTTTTTGAATTGATGTGTGTGTATGTGTATAAAAAACATGACATTTCCCCAATTCTAAGTTTTTCATGAGAAATGTTTCCTAGACTATAATCTTCACAGAAGCAGACTGCTGTACATTTCTCCTGAAGAGCCACTGGTGGCTTGGAACTGATGGTCCTCTAGCTGGCAGCTGAGCACTTAACTACTGCACCACTAAGTTCCCTTCATTAATCACATGTCATAAGGTGGATTGCAGTGGGGGGAGATTTGTGTAAAGGTAAGCCAGTGAGGATGCCCTTACCATAATCTCCTTGAGTTAGTGAGGACGTGAAGCAGTTCTAGGGTAATGGAAGAAACAGACACAGCAGAAAGGTTCCTGGCTAGGCTTTAAAAATTACACTTGTAAACCAGTTAAGCAATGAGGAAAAGGTAGTGCGATAAAGGAGAAGATACCAGAACGCTAGCGGAATTCTGAGTTTAAAGGATGGGGAAAACGATGGCAGAATTAACCGACAGGGGGAGCCGAGGGAAGAACTGAAGTCCCGGCAGTGCCCTTGGTTTTGAACTTACTGGATTCTAGGTACTAGTGGACTGTCTGATACCAAGTGGCGAAAGGAAATGCTGGTGGCAAGTTCAAAAGAAAAATTGAGACTGGGGTAGAAAGCCAGACATAGAAGCAGTGTTCAAAATTTTAAAATGGAATGCTGTTAAGAAGAAAGAACTATAACATGGGAATGAGGCCAGAGACACTTTCTGGGGGACAGATGATGAGATTTATCATCATTGCATATTAGATACTCCTTGATGCTTCTGTAGTTTCCTAAACTACCTGGCCGTGGCGCTCACCACATTTCCCACCATGTGGTCACTGTTCATCTTCCTCTCACACTCCAAATTCTGGGAGGTAGCGATTTTATCAATCTTATTTATCATCAAACCCTGAACACGAGCTGTCTAGTTGCATGCAGTAAGCATTTATCAGTGTCCATTGGATGGAATGGATAGATAAACACTCTGAAACTAAGGTGGTCACAGTGCAGAGAGGTTAAGAGTGGACTGTGTCAAGACTACCATGTGGGTTGATTTTAGGGTAAATGTTATTGAAATGAGCCCAGTTAACACTGTTAGTATTTTTCTCCATTGATGCTCACTGGATTGAGAATGTGAGTTGGAACAGAGATTGTTGATTGTGGATGAGGGATATAGAAACCATGGAAGGTCGCGGGAGCTGGGACTGCACCAGTACCCGTTAAGTCCCTAGTGGCTGCATGGGTATGTACAGCCCAGAAAGACCTGGCTAGAGACCAGAAAGTGAGCAGCTCAGAGAACAAATCTCAATTGCAAAACAAGGCAGCCTGTGTTGAATGAATGACAGAAACTGAGTGACAAGGAGACTTTGTGCTGTAGGTTCTTGGGTATGACTGTGTCATTGGCATTGAACATGAAGATTATGGAGACCAGGGTGGTCTGGGCCGTCCATTCAGAGGGTGAATGAGAACAATGTGGCAAATTGGAGGGAAAAAAACAAAGTCTGGTGTTCAGGTAAGTGTTGTGAGACTCCAAAGCTGACTTCTCATATAGCCATAGGCTTTCTTTCTCCCATTTCCACCCATTATTATAAGTTCCTTCTATGATCATGATTTTATTAATCTTAACCATCCAAGCCTGCTCGTTCTTACCATTTGGGCTTAGGTAGCACTTGGTATGCAGCATTTGGATTCTTTGGGCTTGTATAAAGGGCTCCCAGTGCATCTCAGCAGGACTGAGGTCTTCAGGTTAGATAGGTCAGCGTGCCTCTCACTCTTACCTGAAGTACTGTTGCTGAACACTAAATCGAACACTATACCTCAACATGTTTTTCTGAAGAGAACAGTTGGTGTGACAATGACAATTCCTTTTGGGAGGCCCTCCAAGCATTGGTAGAGGATACGAATCTAGAAATTTGTCCATTTCCTGTAGGTTTTCAAATCTTTTAGAGTACAGTCTTTCATAGTATTCTGCTATGATACTTTTGATTTTTGCTGGGTCTGTTGTAACATCTCCCATCTCATTTCTTATTTGGGTTATTTGTCTCCTGTTTTTCTTTTGTAAGTTTAGCCAATGGTTTATCAATTTTGTCGATCTTTTCAAAGAATCAGCTTTTGGTTTTGCTAATTTTTTCAATTGTTCTTCTGTTCTCTAATTCATTTAGTTCTGCTCTGATATTTATGATCTGTTTTCTCCTGGTGCTTGAGGGGTTCCTCTGTTGCTCTCTTTCTACTTGTTCAAGCTGTAGGGTTAATTCTTTCATTTGGGCCCTTTCTTTATTCTGGATGTGTACATTTATAGAGATAAACTGAAATCTGTGCACTGCTTTTGCTGTATCCCGTGTCCTACAAGCTATAGTTGGCAACATGGAAGGGGTTGTTGTAGTTAGTTGCCGTAAGCTGATTTTGACACACGTTGATCCCATATGTTTCAGGGTAGAACTACGCTCCGTTGGGTTTTCATTTCAGAAGCAAGTCACCAGAGGCCTCTGGGCAGGTTTGAACCTCCACCCTTTGGGCTAATAGAGCACCTAGCCATTTGCACCACTGTGATTCTCTATCTCACTCCCCATGATCATAGATACTCTGAGTATTTTCTTAGTTAGCTGGTGCTGCTACAGCAGAAATACCGTAACTGGATGGCTTCAACAACAGAAGTTTATTCTCTTATATTCTAGGAGGCTGGAAGTCTGAATATAGGGTGCCAGCTCCAGGGGAAGGTTTTCTGTACCTGTCACCTCTGAGGGAAGGCCCTTGTTATCAGTCTTCCCCTGGTCTAAGAGCTTCTCAGTACAGAGACCAAAGGACATGCTCACCTCCTGCTTCCTCGTTCTTGGTGGCATGAGATCCTTCTGTGTTTCTGCTCCCTTTTCTCTTCTCTATCTCAGTAGATATTGACTCAAAATACAACCTAATCTTGTAAAGAGTCCTGACTTATTAGTGGAACTGCCTCTACTCCTTTACAACACAGAGAAAAATCACATCAGATAGCAAAATGAAAGAGGACTGCACAATACTGGGAATTATGGTCTAGCCGAGTTGACACACGTGTTGGGGGACATAATTCAATCCATGACAGAGATGATGGAAATAAATATCCTTATTTTTGTTATCCTGGAGTTCCTCCATTTGAAAAATGAATTTGGGATTGGTGCTTAAGTTTTAGATAACTTCTCCCATACTGAGTACAAAATTAAATGTTTTTATACTTTGTTTGCTTTAATTTTTCCACACTTATAATTTTTTGGGAGGGTGACAGGTGTATAATTTTGAGAGAAAACAGGACCTATGTATCCCTGCAGTCCTGGCAGCCGTGGATCTAGGGGCCAGTGGACCTTCAGGTTCCAGTTGGCAGAGCAACATGTTAGCAGGGAGTGATGCAGCAGAGTTTTCACTGTCACTTTAATGGCAGTTTGTTCCTAATTTAGAAAGAGAAGTCAAGCCAGCATAAACTGGTAGAGGGTGTTTCCTCCTTCTTAGATATTTTTATTTAATTTTTCCTTTTTTTAAAACCTCCCTCTTGTCTTATATCAAAATACAGTGAACTACTCTTTAAAAACACTTCACAAGAATATATTTGCTGCAGATGTGTGAAAGTAATTATCTGTAACATTGAGGACACAACAGTAGTTTTTTATATTCTTTGAACCTCTTAGAAGAGGCAGGAGCAGAGGCAGGCTGACAGCGGTCTGGTTCACCCTGTTGACTGAGTTCTGACCTAGTGACCATGTTGGACTTGATCAGAAAGAACATTCAAGGCCAAAAAGAACATTCTGGTTGTTGGCTGAAGTACAGAGGAAAACTGTGTCAAATAGAAGCAAAATTACTGTGTATCATTCTCTTACTTTATTTATTTTTTCCAGTCATTTGTTTATTTAATCATCAAGAACTTACAGTAGTATATAAAGTTGATGGAGCTACAAAGATAAATAAGAAGTCTTGCTCTTCAAGACATGTACAAATCCAAAGTCATCTCAATATTTTGAGTATTATGAAAGAAAAATGTCATACAAGGAATACTGGGGATGCCAAATAACTGTAATTGTAACTGTAGTTGAGAGAAAACTATGTTTAAAAGACAACAACAACTGTGATCATCATTCTTTGTAATTTAGATTCTGTGAAAGCAGGAACTGCGTGACACTTTGGTAAAGGTGCTGGTATCAGTTTTCACTCTGTTTCTTAGTCCAGTCCTCTGCTCTCTTCTCAGCCTTCTGCCATTACTTGTGGTTTTCTGCTGTTAGTCAGATCCCTGTCTCTGCTCTTCTCCCGACACCTTATAGTTTTGTGAGATGATAATTGGGAATAATACCCTCTCCCTAGCCTGGCTCTGGGACCCCAGTTACCTTGCCAACTGTGGCTGCCTAGTACCCTTTCTGTGAGCTGGTTTTCTTCATCCTGGTGCTGCTGTAATTGGCCGCAGTTCTCTTCATCTGTCACGCAGACACTTCAGAGTAGTGTTCCCCAGCTCCTCTGCTGCTGCTTGTTTTCTTTTGACAGGGTACGCTGCGTCTACTGAGGCTCCATGGCCTCCGTGTCTATTTCTCTGCCCATTTCTGAGGGGAGCTTCCGCAGCTGGCTCAGTTACGTCCTGAAGATTGTGTAACAAGCTCCCCAGCTTCGGTGACATCCATCCCACAGGCCATTGTTGCACAGGCCTGCCTTGGGCTTCAGGCGTGCAGATTGGTTTACAGTAACACCATGAAGACTTTCACTGCCGGCACATGCGTCTGTTACTCTAGGCCCGAGAGTTAGTGTTGTCTCAGGAGTGGGAGCTGAGGGCCTTCTGTGCAGGACAGTTACCTTCTGGTTGTTTCCACATATGTTTGCTTTCTTCTTTTTTTAAAAATAATATTTTACTGTGTTTTTGGTGAAGGTTTACACAGCAGTTTACGTTCCCATGCAACAATTTCTACTTAAGTTGTTCACTGACATGCGTACATTCTTCAAAATACATGGACATTCTCCTTAGTTTTCATTCTGGTTGTTTTATTTCTATTTATCTAGTTTCCCTATCCCCTTACATTCTTCTCTTTGTTTAAAAGTTATTTGTTAACTGGTCTCATATAGGCAATTTCTTGAAGCCACACAGTGGTTATGGGTGATGTTCATTATTTTTCAGCCTATTTGTTATTTGGAAAACCCTGGTGGCAGATCAAATCTACCAAGTGCTCCTGGGAAACCCTATGGGCAATTCTGCTTTGCCCTTTAGGGTTGCTGTGGGTCAGAAGTGACTTGATGGCAGTGTATCTTGGTATTTGTTATTGAGCTACAAGGTAACCTCAAGGATTAATTTTGGCTTAAGTTTTGAAGACTGTTTCAGGCCAGTATTCTCAGAGGGCCCTCCAGTTCTCAACCAGTCCAATAAGTCTGGTTTATTTATTTATTTTTTTCCTCAATTTAAGGAGTTTGAGGTTCTCTTCCACATCTTTCTCTCATTCTGTCAGGGCCCATCTGTGGTGGCCCTGATTAGAATGATCAGTCGAGGTAGCTGGACACCATTTAGTTCTTCTGGTTCCAGAATGGATAAAGCTGCAGTTTGTGTAAACTCTTTGTTCTGTACACTAGTTTCTTTGCTGAGTTCTTGGTTTCCTTCTTTCTCTTTTGCTCTAAACAAGTGGAGACTAATACTTGTATCTTACATTTGCTTTTTTTACTTCCTTGTATCTAATAGTCTTGCTTTGGAGTTTAAAGAAGGAATTCTTCATACACTTAAAGAGACATTCTACAGTGGTTTGCCATAAAAGTTTAAAAGTGCGAATATGTTGTGGTGATTGTGTGCATTGAGTCTGTTTTTGGTCACAGTGAGCCTGTATGACAGAGTAGAACATCCTATAATGTTTCCTAGACTGCTTGCAGGAACAGATCACCAGGTCTTTTCTTCCACGGAGCCAATAGTAGATTCAAACTGCCCACCTCTTACTTAACAGCTGAGCACTTGACCATTGTGCACCCAGGGAAAATAATGTACAACACACAAAAATAAACATTAAGTTGACCTTTAAACATTGCATTTTGATACAAGGGCATAAATAGACCACCAAAGATAATAAACAGTAAAACAACTAGCTAATACTCAAAACTGATTTTGGTAACAGCATACAGAATGAAGCTAACTAGGAGACAGATTACAAGCAGTGGGCTGAGGCTCTGTGCTAGCATACTGCCCTTAGCCAGAAGCTGTGGGGGCTGTGCCAACTCTGGTGAGGTTGTGGCTGTGTGTAGGAAGTGATTTCTCCTGGGTCCTCTCCGTCAGTGCTCTCCCTCTTGGCTATGGTCTGGAAGCATTGTTTGATCTCCATGGTTTTAATGTTCAAGGAAGATAACGTTCTCAAAATCCTTGATTTGGTCAAAGAGGAATGTCATTCTAGTAGACTTTTGTGTATGTGTTAGGATATGGTGAGTCTACTAACTGTCCCAGTCTACCAATGTTTGTTTTGTTCTGTCATTGTTGTCAGTTGCCATGGAGTTGGCTGTAACTCATGGCAACTCTGTGTACAATGCAACACAATGTTGCCAAGTCCTGGGCCCTCATCATGATCCTTGACATGATGAAGTTCATTGCTGTGTTTTGTATTTTGATTGCTTTCCAGTTTAGGGGGCTCATCTTCCAGCACTGTATCAGACAGTGTTCTGTTGTGAACCATAGGGTTTACCTGGGCTAATTTTTGGAAGTTGCCAGCCATTTATTCCTGGTCTTAGTCTGAAAGCCTCGCTGAAACCTGTCCACCATGGGTGACTCTGCTTCTATTTGAAATACCAGTGGCATAGCTTCCAAAGTCACAGCAACATGCAGACTATCACACTAGGACCAACTGACAGATGTCGATTCTTGTCATAAGACCTCTGAAATGCTTTTAAATACAAGCACTCTTCTTAGCTGAAGGCCCAGAAGTCATTGCTTTGGAGAGAAGTGGAATTCCAAACAATGACCTCTGTGAAAGCAGTCTGAAGTATTCACTTAGATATTTAAAAAGAATATTTTGTGAGTTAGCATTTTCTCTGTCTCTGTTTTTTTTTTCTCTTAGTATCTTGATCATATGTCATTTTTTATCCAAATTGATAGCCAGTAGTCCAGACTTAGCCTGTAGTGGTGCTTGTTTGGGTAACCAAAACCAAACCTGCTACTTTTGAGTCAATTCTGACTCATAGCATCCTGATAAAGACAGAGTAGAACTGCTCCATAGAGTTTTCAAGGAGCATCTGGAGGATTTGAACTGCTGACCTTTTGGTGAGTAGATGAGCACTTAACCACTATGCCAGCAGGGTTTCCAAAGTGCTTTTTAAAATTAGACTTGAATATCTTTGGGTGGGACAGATGCCGTCAAGTCTTCCCAGACTCCTTAGAGTTTCATTCTCATCTGTGTTACCCACCTGGTACCTTGTGGTCATTTATGGTACTCAAAGTGAAGCAGACAGTAGACTTGTACTTATATTTTTGTTTCTCCAGTTGTCTGCTGATGGTGGTTTAAAGTATGCAGTGAAGTAAAAAGTCCAAAGGGTTAAGAAGGGAACAAAATTACTGGAGAACAGAATAAGAGGCTTAGGGCCAGCATCATGTATGAACTGGCTAGTTAGCTCTGGAATCTGTAGCGTGGATCTGGACTGACTTTAGCAAGTAGGAGGCTTATGTGTTTCATGTTGACTGAGGGAACAATCTTGGCATTGAATGCTCCTTGGTTTAAACTTTTTCAGTCATACGGGAAACAATTCTGCTCCTAGGTTTTCCTTATTCCCCCAAATGTTGCTCAATTAGCACCTGGCCTTGGAAATCTCAGGGAAGTCATCTCTATTTCACATACTTTTTTGTGCTATCGAAAGTGTTGATCGGGAGACAAGCTGACGTCGTAGACGGGACAGCATTGATCTGATTGATTTGGCCGTGGGCTGTGCTCTGTGGTTGTGGGCTTTCTTCTGGGAGGACCATATCGAGTTCATGCACTGTTGTGAATGAAAATAATCAGTTGGTGAAAGCAGAGAATTAGAAACCTCTTGGTATATTTATTTCCATATCTCAAGAATTCTGATTTAAAGCAGACTTTATTTCAAGTAATGTGAACAGTAGGTCGTTCAGCCGTCTTGGATGAATCAATGTTTTCTTCCCTGCACGGCAAGAAAATCTATTTAAAGCAAAGGTCAAATCTGTGCTGGATTTAGGACGTATTAAGTGTGAGTCTGGGAGAACAGAGGCAGGTCTCTCTCTCTCTTTTTTTCCTCGTCTGCATGCTTTCAAGCACTGGGGATATGTTAGTTTTCTGCAAGCCATCATTTCCCACATATTTCTGGGGTTTGTAATTTTTTCTTTTGTTCTGGAGGATGTACTGTAATATGCAGTACATATCTAGTGAATTTGAACCTGGGAGAGTGTGGGAGTTTATTACATTTTTTAAAAATTTAAACTTTTTAAAAACAGCTTCATGAATAATTGATTAGGCTTTGAATTATGTCAGGGAGGATATATAAATGCATATTGTACTTCAGTTAACATGCTCAGCAGTTTTATGCATCCTGTCCATCCTACCCCCTGGAAAGAACTCAGTCTTTCACCTTCTGACCTTCCCCATCTCCACAAAAGTGTCGAGCTGTTGCTCAGGTTGTTCTTTGCTGCCATCATGTCACTGTGACTGATGATGACCTCAGGTACAGTGGAACAAAATGCTTTCTGGTACCCTGCCATCCCCATTGACCAGTTTTGGATCAGACTAGAGTTTTCATTGACTCATGATGGAAGAGTGTCACCAGGCCTTTCTTCCTAGTCTTAGTCTTAGAAGTTCCATTTAAACCTGTGTAGATCATATCAATATGTGAGCCTTCAGTGACAGATGGACCTGGGTCTCTTGCATGAAAGATGAGAATTCCACCACTGGCACGCCAAGGTCCTCATTGTTTGTTAAATGTCTCTGAAACAGCCATCGCCCATAGCCCTCCTGTTCAATTCCTAAACTCACTACTTTCTACTCCTGAAAAGTTTTCCATTTGATCACTTCCTTAGTCTAGATTTTATTATATATGTGGATATTGACATAATCTAACTTAGCTTCCTGTTTTCCATTTTTATCTCAGCTAAGCCACCCTTTTGTTGAATAATTATCTGAGTATATTCTATGGGCCAAGGTCCATTGTGGGCCCTTAAAGTACAATAGTGAATGCATGAGCCAGAAACTCCCTGGCCCCAGGAACCTATATTCCAGTGCAAGGGCAAACTATCACCAGAATATTTAAGTAAAATTTACCAAATGTGAAACATGCTTAGTGCCTCAGAAAAATAAAGCAAGAAAGGAAATTAAAGATGAGGGTGATTTTGAATAGGGTTGTTCAGACGGGTTTTGTTGAGAAGGTGACATTTGTTTAAAGACTTCAGGAGATTGGAATGGGCCATATGGAAATCTGGGAGACGGCGGGGGCAGGGGATGTGAAGAAGGTAACAGGCCTGGTGTGTTTGGGACATAGCAAGGAGTTAGTGAGGGCTGGGACACAAGATGGGGTGAGAGGGGTGTAGGCCTGGCAGGCCTTGGGAAGGCCCTTGAGAGAAAACAGAAGCCTTTGGGAGATGTTTGACTGACTGACGTGATCTACCTTTCATGCCTGATACACTGAGAACAGCACACTGGGGAGCCAGGATGGAAGAGGGGGATCATTCTGGAGGGGGTCACATAACTGAGGTGAGGTAACGTGGCTCCAGCACTAACATGGTGAGATTGGGTAGGTTCTGGTTGTATTTTGGAGGCAGGTGACATAATTAGCTGATGGTTTTAATATATGGGGTACGAAAGAGGAATAGGAATGACTGATGTTTTGGGCTTGAGGACCTAGAAGGATGGAGTTGCCATTAAGTGAGGATAAGGAAGTGTCCGCTGCTATCTCCCCATAGTTGGTGTTCCATAAATATTCAGTGCTACGATAAACATGTTTGGGAAGGCAGGAACTGAGAGCTGAGTCTTGGAAAGCTATGTTTGGGGTGCCTTATTGACAACCAAGTGGGGATAGTGAATTAGGTACCTGGAATTTAAGGGAGACGTTCTACCTGGGGGTATGAATGTGATGCTCATATGTAAGGTCCTAAGACTGGACAAGACCACCAAAGGTACAGATAGAAAGGTCCTGGGACTGACCCCTGCTGAGTGTTTCTCATTATTTTGAGAAAGACAGATTTCTTAGCTGAGGATCGTTACTCTCAGCCCCAACTAGCTTTCTAGCTCGTGGCTTCTTGCTCCCCTATGTATGTTGGTGAGGACAGTTGCCAGGGTGCCTTTTTCTCAGCAAGTGACGTTTTGATTGCTGTAGCGCTCTTTTCTCCTTCCCTAATTGACACTGAATTTTCCCATGCGGCTGAGCTTTGAAGACTGACTCAGATATAAAGGAACCTCTGAAATTTTCAGTAATGTTTCCTCCTTCTTCTCAATCCTACACTGTAAGAATTTATTTCTCTTTCATGTACTATTCTTTTTTATAACTGTCATAATTGCACTTCTTTTTTTAAATTAAATTTAGTTTTGTTTCTGTGTCGATAGATTGTGAGCTCCCTATATGTAACAGCACAGAAAATGTTTGTTGAGTCAAGACTTTTAATTTCTGTAGGTTTTCAAAAATGGTTATGTGTGTATGTGTATGTATACATATAAAGAGAATATATTTGCAGGTATATGTCTATTTAGTTGTATGAGGTCCAGTAATTAAGTCTGCGAACTTAATTGTTCTAAGTGCTACATACTTCATTGCTAAATATCACTGCAGTCACCTTTGAAATACTCCCCTTAGGAAGCTATGCACTGATGCCACTGCCTAGTCCACCCTTCAAAGCAATTTTGGAACTCTTTCTGGAATGGCCATTGTGCACGGTGGCAAGTTTGTGAACTTACTCATGTAGTTGTCTGTGAGGTAGTTTTTACCCAGTAAACAAATAACTATATTGGAATATCCTACCTACTCACCTGATCTGGCCCCCAGTGACTTTTTTGTTTATCTGAAGATAAAGGAAATATTGACAGAAAGACATTTTGAGGACATCCAGGACATCAAGGGTAATATGACTACAGCTCTTACGGACTTTTCAGAAAAAGAATTCCAAAATTGTTTCAAAGGGTGGACTAGGTGCTGGCATTGGTGAATAGCTTCCCAAGGGGTATACTTCGAAGGTGACCATAGTGATATTCAGCGACAAGGTATATAGCACTTTTCCTAGTATCAGTTCGTGAACTTAACTGGCAGTTCTTATACATGAGTTGGATCCGATTCGACGGCACTTGGCTTGGCTGGCATACATAATCACAATCACATATATACATACGTGGCATAATGGTTAAGTAATATAGCTGCTGACCAGAAAGTCTCCAGTTCAAATTTACCAGGCATTTCTTCAAACTCTTTGGGGCAGTTCACCTCTACCCTATAGAGTTGCTGTGAGTCAGCATCTACTTGGTGCCAGTGGGTTTGGTTTTGAGTCTGGTACTTATACATGTATTATATAACTAGATATATATGTAGTTGTACATATGTGTGTATGTATATGTGTGGCTACATGTATGTAACTATGCACATGTGTACAGATATACATGTAACTACATGCATATTTATACATATAATTTTGTGTATGTATGTATAAAACTGCATATGTAGATGTATTTATACCTCTAATCTCTTTATGTGTATGCCAAGTGCCATTGAGTCGGATTGTATGTATGCATGTATATACATAGTTTCATATACACATGAATGCAAAAGTATTAATGAAGATGTAAGTTTTCATAAACACACAGAAATAATTAATTCCATTCCGTATATCATTCTATTAAAAGTTTTAAATGCTAAAACTGACACGTTATTGTTCCCTATAGAAATGCTAGCTATCTGGACAACTGTGTGTGTCAGATGCAAGATGAAATCTCTGCAGAAAAACTTAAAATGCTCCAGGAAATCCTTACTTTTACAGGTCTTGTTTATATGTTTGTCTTTTAAATCTGTAAGTGTGCATGTGCTTTCAAAATTACTGATTTAATGGGGGGCCACAGCCCTCACTCACAGGGTGTGGAAGAAGGAATCTGATACTGTGCGTGGCCTGGGAAGAGCCCATGACAACCCAGAAGCAGAGCAGGTAGAAGCCTTGAGAGATCCCGCTTTGGGGGGAATTTGCACCATTATAAATGAAAGAACACAATGCTCCGTGAGATACAAGGTTGCCACACGTGCCCACAGATGCCAGGGGCATAATGGAAACTCTTGAAGGAGAGCCAGGTGCCAAATCCAGAAGTGGATGGCCTCTTTCATAATTCCCGTTCCCAGTTTGAACAGAGAGGTAGGTTCAGAGCAATAAAGCAGTACAAGCCCCATTACCAATGACAATTGGTGCCTTCGATTTGGGGAAACAGCAGGGTTGGGCATCCCCACAGCCAGCTGTGGAGGTGTTGTGTGCATTCCTCAGGGGCCAGCAGAGCACGCATGTGTGTCACCCAGCTCCCGCTGCTGGGGCTTTGCAGTAACGTGAGCCCATGATTCCCAGATACTATAATTTTTTCGAGAGAAGGTGGACATCGTGATTCTCCTGTTATATCTCCTGGGCCTTTAATTTTTAGCTTAAAAAATATTATTTAGTTTTAATGTAAAATGAATGCTTAACCTTTGGTCATTTGTTAATTTTCTTCCATGACCACTCAACAAATCACCTGTTGGGACCTTTTTTTCCATGTGAGCATGAGTAGCTCTCCTGCTCTAAGTCCTTGCGTGGATCGGACTTGTTGACCGAGGGCCCTAATATCCGGTGCTCTAGTGACCTCCTGCCTCCTCAAGCCTGCTGTATTATCCTACACCACAGGACATTGTGTTGGTTAATGATTTGCTGAGTAACTGTCCTGTCGCTAACGTGTCAGCTTTTTGAGAGCAGGTGTTCACTACCGTATCCCCACAGTTGTGCTTCGTAAGTATCTACTGAATATATGAGTGAGCCACTAAGCTAAAGTCTGAAATAATTTTGTAGCATTTTAATGTAAGACTGTTGTTTCCGCTCTGAGGCAGTGACAGACAGAAGGGAATAGCTGAGCAGAGGGGGAAGTATTGTTCCCAGAGGACAGTGAGAGGATTGTTGGGGTTAGGGTCAGGAGTTTAGGAAGCAGCAAAAATTCCCTGAACTTGGGTGGCAAGCATATTTTCAGCCCCTGCTGTATGTTGACTGATGTGTGTGTTTGTCTTTTTCACCCGAGGGGGGTGATGAGGAAACTATCCTGATGGTTTCTTTTTTCGTCTCCAACCAACTTGGATTGAAAGGTTACATGAGCCACAGAGAGCAAGCAATTGAGCCGGGTGTTCAGTCTTCATTTAGCAGATGTCAAAAGAGGCACTATGGTCTGAGTGACTCCCACCAGCGTGTCATCCTGTGTAGCGGCATCCCTAGACAGCAGTTCCAGGTGCCTCAGGGCTTAAAGAGACTTCTCGAGTCCCACGGTGTTCGTGGGGAACCCTTCCACAGTCTACGGCGAGCAGTGTGTTGACATCAGGATGAGAAAGTTGGGTTGAATCCAGATACTGCTCTTAAACCAAGTAGCCAGCTCCCTGTCCATAAACTCCATATTCTCTGGTCCCTAGTTCCATTCTACACATCCCTTCTCCAGTGTCTCCTCCATTCCGTTTTCCAGTGAATGGTCTCATTTACCTACCTGCCTAAAAAATTCACTTTTTGTCTGGCCTTCTGCTGTTCACCAAGTACCACTTATTCTTTTTCTTAAACACTTTCCTTGATTTTTGTCTCTGTTATCACAGTTAACAGCTAGGCCCTCAACATCTGAAGCCGTCTTATGTGGTCCTATCTTCACACCTCTGAGTCCCTGGTTGCCCTCAGCTACTAACTGAAAGCTTGGAGGTTGAAGCCCACACAGAGGTACCTCAGAACAGCCTGGTGATCTGCTTGCCAAAACTCAACCACTAAAAGCCTTGTGGAGCACTTTGGTGACACACGTGAGGCTACCACAAGTTAGAGTCGACTCCATGGGAGCTTTTGGGGTTTTTGTCGCTGTTCCTGTGCGTCTTCCCTACTACTGATGAGCAGTCTTTCTCGAATAAAAATCTGTGTGCAGTCTTTTTACACACACGTGCCTTTGTTGGCTCCCTGTAGGCCCTGGAAAGAAGTCCAAATGCTCCATCCTGGACTGCCAGACTCTAGTCCTCTAGCACTTTCCTAACCTGAGCCCTTGTCTCATTGCCGCCTTGAAGGCCTGTGATGCTGTTGTCTGAGCTTGTCAGACTCTTGCTGGTCTTTTGCCATTGTGTGTCTTTCTCTGCACTGCTCCGTCTCTCGGGACTCCTCAGCCTCTAGAATCTTGTCTTGTACAAAACAGGTGCAAACAAAAATGGCAAATGTTTAATTAAAGGATTTTTCTTAGTTTATATACAACTGTAACTTCCCATCTTTATGACCTACAAATGTAGATAGAGGTGTGCAGAGAATGGTGAGACTGTCTCTAGTCTACTGCAAAGCCAGCCCTGAGCTACATTTTCATAGTGGTGGTGGGTGCTGCCCAACTGGGTGTGTGAGTGTGTGAGTGTGTGAGTGTGTGAGTGTGTGTGTGTGTGTGAGTGTGAGTGAGATGGAGAGAGGAGATTTCTTCCCAGCTCTGTCATCAGCACGGGGGCCTTGCTGTGGAAATGACATTCTGTCTCCCTTTCAGCTTGTTTATGATTTTATTTATTTAAAATCATTTTGTTTCACATTTTTGGTGTGCACTAATGAACGTTACCTGAGCCGACTGGAGACCATCATGGAGAGAGCGTTTCCAACTTGAATGTGGCGACAGTGTTCCACGTAAGCTCGGGCAGCTTTCCTAACACAGCAGAGGATTTGTGTACAGCTGTTCATCCGACTCACAGATCTCTCTGTGGCCCCTAGCCCCCTGCTGCTGCTTCAGGGCAAACTGATGAGGCACCTAGTCCTGTCGGCAGGCGGTTTCCAGAGCTGGGCTCCCACCGGCTCTGCTGCAGCCTCTGGGCAGCGGCGCCAGCTGCTCCCAGTTGTTACTGTCCTGTGTATTGTGCTCCAGAAGGCACTCTTCGCCAGCACCGAGTCCCTCTTCTTTATGTGGCCTCAATCTCCCAGGCCTGCAGCTGCCACATGTGCATCTTGGGATATTCTTTTACAGCCCCCTTTGCCGATTTTCTTTCAGGAATTTTACTGTTTCCATTTGCTGTTCGCACACGTCTAAATGCAGCCTGGGTCCTTTATAATTCCCCTGAGCTTCAAAGAGACTTGACAATGGCCCAGGTTGTGCCTGCGTTACTGAAATATTAAAGTTAAAAATATTAGTCTCCAGGAGCCAGGAAATTAAGGAGTTAAGCTAAGATTATTATGTCCTTTATTTATTTATTTTTTTTACAAGACATGGGCAGAATTTGTTTTAAAAAAAAAAAGTGTGCTTTTTAAGAAACTGATTTTATTTTAAAGCAACTAAGTAATTGACAAATGATTTCATATGACTTATGATGACATAGGACTTTGTTATTGTGAGATGGTGTAGATCAGTAGCATGCGGTTGCTATTTTACCTTTTTGTGTAAAATTGCTAACGCTGCATTTTCCTCTGCTGAAGTTTACGTGGCATGCTTACTCATATACTTGCCCAGAAACACCTTGTCCACAAACTTTAGTTGTCTATAACTTCTGTAGCAGCCTCTTTCTTTCTCCCCCCGTCCCTCGCAAATTTGGTCTTCACTGTGGTTGGTTTGGGCTCATATAATTCCTCTAAGAGCCAAAGAAACTGTAGAAATTGTCAGTGCAGTGTCTGTGTTGTTGAAATGTTAAACTTAAAAAAATCATACCTCCAAGTCAGGAAATTAATTAAAGCTAAGATGAGGTTCACAGTAAAATTTTCCTAGTTATATGATGTTCATTGTGTCCCCTGGCATATACAGTGACTTCTGGCAATTCAGTGTTCCTAGCAACTGTTTGGCAGGATTACAGAAGGTCATTTTATACACAGCTGAGTGGTTACCTCCAAAGATTGATATCACATTCTTCTTGAAGGAGACTCACACTTTAAAATAATTTTCTTCATGGAAGAAGGTTTATCTACTTTAAGAATTCCACATTAAAAAAAAATTACGTGTGATTTTTGTTTACCTCTGCAAAGGATTCACAATTGAGGTTTAAATAGCAAAAGCTTCTTTAACCATACATCTGTGAGATCTTATTGTACACAGCTCTTCAGGGAGGCATTTGTTTAGCATGTAATGGATGCCTAGTACAAAAATAAATATTTAGCTTTGGGGAAGAGAATAAATTAGGTGTATTAGAGTTGCTATGTCTTATTGTTTGAAAACCCCAAACCCACTGCTGTTGAGTTGATTCTGACTCATAGTGACACTATAGGACAGAGTAGAATGGTCCATAGAGTTTGCAAGAGCACCTGGCAGACTCGAACTGCCAACATTTTGGTTAGCAGATATAACACTTAACCACTGCACCATCAGGGTTTCCAGTATTCTTTGAGGAATGAAAAATACACATTTCTGCTGATACTTTAGCCTCAATGATTTGAACTCTATTGCAACAGTCGAGTTTTCTTTCAATAAATAATGGTGATGAGTAGTTTTAAAACTTTCTGTACGCTGAAGCCTAAGTAAATAAAGGGTGTCTTTCTTATAAATGATGCCTGGGCGTTATGAGTCAGATCCGACTCAATGGCACTTGGCTGGCTTTGGCTGGTCGTTAAGTGTCACTGCCAGTCTCATTTTATACAGGCCATTTCCTGAATCACCGCACTAATTCTGCTTAACATGCCTTGTTAGGGAAACTTAGAATTTTCAGAGATTTCAGATGTAAGAGAAAAGAAGACACTGAAAAATAAAGTATCCCAGAATACTCCACCTGGCAAAAAGATGCTTCAGTACATAGTTTTTACTGCACTACACAAAATGTTTCTAGTATGCTGCCTGAAATGATCCTCTTTAGCTATAAATCTTCAAGTCCCAGAAAATAGAAATTAATTGAACTCATTAAGCATTAAAAGATCTCTAACATCATTAGTAGTCATTTGGAAAATGCGAAGTAAAATGACACAGAAATTTAACATCACGTACCTACCAGAATGGCTAAAAATAAATGTTCATGTGACAGTTGACAAAGAGGTGGAACAGCTGGAACGTTTACACATTGCTGGTGGGAATGCAGGTGGTACAGAGAGTCTGAAAAGCTGTTTCATGGTGCCTGTGAAGGTCTGCTGCAAAAGGCCTCTGTAAAGTGTTGAAAAGTAAAGAAGACTAAGGTATGCCTGCCCCAAGCTGTGATATTTCCAGTCACATCGTATGCGTGTGAAATCTGGAACGTGAATAAGGAAGACAGAAGAAGAATTGATGCCTTTGAATTGTGGTGTTGGAGAAGAATATTGAGTGTACTGTAGACTGCCAAAAGAATAAACAGATCTCTTCTGGAAGAAGTACAACCAGAGTAGTCTCTGGAAGCAAGGGTGGTGAAATTGCATCTTACATACTTTGGACATGTTGTCAGGAGGGACCAATCCCTGGAGAAGGCCATTATGCTTGGTAGAGTGGAAGGCCCATGAAAAAGAAGACGACCTTCAAGGAGATGGATTGACACAGTGACTGCAACAATGGCTTTAAGCTTAAAAATGACTGTGGGCGTGGTGCAGGACTGGGCAGTGTTTTGTATGGTTACAGGGTTGCTGTGAGTCAGAACCAACTTGACGGCACCTAAAAGCAACAACAACATGAAATTAAACATATAATTGTCATGTATGTATCTATATATGGTACGACACGATAATTTCAATCATAGGCATAGCCCCTAAAGAAATGAAAGCGTATATCCAAGTAAAGGTTCTTATGCAGATATTCATAGAAGATTATTCATAATATCCCCAAACTGTAAACAGCCCAAATGTACAACAGCTGGTGAATAGATAAACAAGTTGAGGTATATTCCTACTCTGAAATACTACTCAGCAATACAGAGAAATAAACTATTGATACATGAAAATATACTGACTGAATCTCCAAGTAACATGTTAAGTGAATAAGCCAGATGAAAAAACACCACAAACTATGATTCCATGTATGTGAAATTCTGGAAAAGAAAAAGCTTTAGTGGTGGTATAATGGTTAATTGCTGTCTGCTAACCGAAAGGTTGGCAGTTCAAATCTTCCACACACTCCTTGTAAACTCAGTGGAGCAGTTCTACTCTGACCTATAGGGTTGCTATGGGTTAAAATCAACTCAAAAGCAGTGGATTTGATTTGGTTTTGGTATAGTGACAGAAGTCGGTGAGTATTTGCCAGGAGTCCTTGGGTGGTAAAAATGGTGAACGCACTGAACTGCTAACCAAAAGTTTAGAGGTTAAAGTCACCCAGAGGTACCGCAGAAGAAAGACATGGTGACCTCCTCCTGAAACATTAGTTGTAAAACCCTGAAGAGCTCAGTCCTACTCAGACACACTTGGGATCATCACGAGAGCAAGTTGGCTTGAAAGCAACTAGTAGTAGTAGTAGTGATAGTAGTAGCAGATCGGGTATTGCTGTGTCCTTACGATGAGAGATGGACAGAGCAGAGACACACAGTCACGGCGGCGGTGCAGAGGGCTGAGAAAATGGCCTGAGCACACCACACAGGCAGGAGGACAAATAATCTCTTGAAAATATTTGCTTAATGCCTATGAGACATTGTCCCATTTTTCTTGAAATTATTATAGGAAATCCTCAAGTCATCACACATTTAACAGAGATTCTTCTTATCTACTTCTGAATTTTCTGTTTAGGGATGTTGGTAGGATGGAACAAAGCAGCACTCCAGAGAAAAAAAGAGATTGGCTCTGCCTGCTTCCAACACCTGCCATTAGAGGCCACGTGTAGTTATTCGGGTTTCAGCACCGGCTGCCTTGTTAGCTTATAATGGGTTTGCTATATTTGTACTTTCGCACCCAGTAAGTTCTGTAAATGTAAAACTTAGTGAGACTATTGGTGCTGCCAAAGAAAGAAGTATGTGATTACATTAGAACTGAAAAAGATTGTGTGTGTGTGTGTACATATACATACGTGTATATGTATATATATATACATAGTACACACACAGACGTATGTGTGTATGTGTGTATCAAAGTGTTCAGAAGCTGAGGTATACAGCTGCCTAAGGGATGAGAGACTGGGCAGGAGGACCAGTGTGAAGAACAAGAGAACAACACCAGGGAGACAAGATACATCAGATGACTGGCAAGGGACAAGGACAGGAGATTGATGGCATGGAAAAGAAGGTTTTGAAGACATGGGCTAGAAGATAAGCATAATCATCAGATATTCACTGGCTCAGGGTTAATTCAGGAGAAGGGAGTTGCTCTCCAATTCAAAGCCTAAGCCTGGTTTGGTCCAAGTGCTGCTAATGAAACTTGAGCCATTGTGGCTGTTGGCGTCCTCCTCTGAGCCCACTGGAATTTGCAGAACATCAAAGTGAGGACTGAGGCAGCTGCTGCTACCTTGGTGACTGAGAAATTCCTCAGGACATGGCTGAGATCATGGTGGGGGTTGGAGGGGCAGGGCAGGGATTACCTGTCTGGACAAATTTCAGTGTGCTTCGAATTGCTTGATTTTGCTAAGGGATTTCTGCTATCTGCAAGTTAGTAGAAACACACACAGGTTCTGGAAATTTAAATCCAAAATGTTTAACGCTTTGTTAACTATGTCGAAACTGATTAACAATGAATGCCTTTCAGACTGTATTTGCTCTTAGGCTGAGCAGTTCCTGTACTTGAACTTCACCTTTCCTCCACCAAATGAGCCTCTGCTTTTGTCGTCAGTAGATGACCAAACATTTCCTGGTATCTCAGGGTGGCACAGCCTATGGTGTTTATACAATTCTATTAAAAAAATATCTGGAGATGCAAAGGAGAGTGCTGTCCTGTAAGAAATGCAGGTTTCTAGTGGAACAGAGGAAACCCTGGTGCCATAGTGGTTAAGTGTTGTGTCTGCTAACCAGAAAAGTCAGCAGTTCAAATCTGCCAGGTGCTCCTTGAAAGCTATGGGGCAATTCTGTTCTGTCCAGTAGGGTTGCTATGAGTCAGAACTGACTCAGCAACAGTAGGTTTGGTTTTGATATAACAGAATTGAAAAAAGGATGGACATTGTCCAGCATGGCTAAGAGGATGGTTTTGGCCACAGTCATCCACTTTTGACATTAAATCATTTGTGTTCTTAATTGTGAAGGAAAATACATTTGTAATACATATGAAAAATTGCAAATATGTAGCTTAGTATTAATGCCTACAAGGATTTTGATGAAGGATTTTGGAATGCTTCTTACCTTTCTTGGAATGAAACTCCAGCTCCAGCTCCCTAGCCCCCTTATAGCACGCATGTCCATTATAACTTTGTGTAATTCATTTTTTTATTAAAATAAGGAGTGTATTATAAATTTTAGTGACTAAGCCAAACAGGTATTAACAGGCACTGGGAATCCAACCACAATTTGTAATATCGTTCCTTTGGGAAAGTGAATTCTAAGTGCCCAATAACCAACTTACAAATAGACTTTGAATCATAGTCCATTTGAGAATAAGGAACTGTTTGTGATAGTAATGCCTCTGATTGGCTTGCTTGAGAACTGCACAGAAGGGACCTATATTCTGCTGCACATGTGTAGTGAGCACAGCTAGTCTGGCCTTGATCAAAGAATACTGTCAAGTGGGCACTGAAAGCACAGGCATTAAAACCAAGGGAGAGGTCCTCTAAATGTAACATGTGATTCTAGCTGGGATCCTGGATTTAAAGGAAGAATGAAAGACTACTTCTCACATATTTTTGACATATCATTTGAAGGTATTGGTCGCTGGAGAAGGACACTGTGCTTGTTAAAGTAGAAGGTCAGCAGAAAAGAGGAAGACCCTCAATGAGACATTGGCACGTTGGCTGCGAGAGTGAGCTCAAGCATAATAAGAGTTGTGAGGATGGCACAGGACCCAGCAGTGTTTCATTCCATTGTAGGTAGGTTCGTTATGACTCAGGACTGACTCCATAGCACCCAGCAACAACCACAGACGCAAGGTTGGTGGTTTGGGCCTACCCAGAGGTGCCTGGGGAGGAACACATGGCCAACAATCAGCACTGAAAACCATATGGAGTACAGTCCTTCTCTGACACACACGAGGTCCCCAGGAGTTGGAGTTGACGCCAGTTTGATGTCAGCTAAGTTGAACAGTTTGAGGCTGTCACTGCTCCTCTCCAGAGCTGGAAGTCAGGGTAGGCGGCTTCCGTTCCAGCAGCCGCGTTGGTAAAGAAGACCTTGCCTTGACATGTTGGTAAGCGGAAAGTACCAGCAGGAGCAGCAGCAAGAAGAAGAAACAATGTGGAAAACTCTGGTTAGCTGTAAGTGAAAACAAATGTGATACAGCTTCATCATCTGTAGACTCCTGTGAAGGTAGTGGCTGTACTTAGACTGTGTACTGAATAAGCCACTGTGCTTATTCAGTCTGTGTACTGAACAAATAGTATGAGAACCTGGACTGTATGAAGAAGAATGCAGCATCAGAATTGGAAGAATATTCTCTATCAACTTTCAATATGCAGATGATACAATCTGCTTGCTGAAAGTGAAGAGAATTTGAGATTCTCGGATCCGACTCGAAGGCACTTGGTTGGCTGGCAACTGATAAAGATCAAAGACAATAGCCTACATGATTAAAATCGTGTGTGTGTGTGTGTGTGTGTGTGTGTGTGTACACATGTATGTGTGAGTATATATATGTATCCCAAAGGAAAGACTGGAGACAAGTCAAGGAAGATTTTAGAAGGATGGAATCAGGAAAGTTTGTAGAGGTAGGAGGGTTTCTCAATTTCAAAGGTAAAAGTGTGATTCTGGGCAGATAAAATGAGGGGAGAACAGGATGGAAAATAGGTAAGGAAGTGTTTAGGAGTAGAGGAGACTGCGGGCAAAAAGCTGGGATATGAGGCATAACATTGATTGAGAACCCGTCATTTCGATGGCGATGCAGAGGGTATTAGGAATGTTGAAGAGTGCACTAAGAGGTAAAATAGATGCCTCTAAAACCCATAGAAGGAAGACCTTCCCCAAGGTAGAGTGATATAATGGCTGCAACAGTGGGCTAACGTGTTGTGAGGGTGGTGAGGGACTGGACAATGTCTCCTTCTATTGTATACGAGGTCACTGTGAGTCAGAGCCAACTTGGTGGAGCCTAACATCAACAACAGCCTGTGTTCCAACAGACTATTTAGGATCAAGATGTAGATGTATGAAAGCCCCCCCCCAAAAAAAAGAAGAAGAAAGAGAAGAATACAAACCCAGTGCCATCGAGTCATTTCTGGCTCAGCAAACTTACAATACGGAATAGATCTGCCCTATTGGGTTTCTAAGGAGTGCCTGGCAGAGTTGAACTGCCAGCCTTTTAGTTAGCAGCTATAGCACTATTATGCAACCCAGGTTTCCAGACATAAAACTGTCAATAAATTCATCACATTTGAACACCAGCTGAGGGTTAGTGTGATCAGAGGGTGGCAAAGGGAGTTTCTTCTTTTATAGAATTTACAATTTAGTGTACTTGAACCAGTCACAGAGATGAGTTAAAGTAAGCCGGGGTGTGATGATGGTGATATCTAGACTCTTTCCATATTGAGATTAGGTTTTCATGATTTTATCCTTAATTCTGTTTGTATTGGTCACCCTGATACTACAACAAGACCTATGGGGATAGAGAATATGGATTATTGGTTTTTTTAAAAGTTATTTGTATGGAAGCATAGAAGATATTCAAATAAGTTCATCTTGGTTGGTTCAGTGTGATAAATTTAAATCATGTAAATTCTTAATTGAACTTAGTTTACGTTGAAAAAATATTCATGTCAGACAGAATGCCTTTTGGATGGAATTTAAATGTGAAATTTATCTTCTTTCATTGCATTCGCTTAATTTAGTGATGTTTGGAGCTTTATCTCCAAGTGGCAAAGATGGCCACACATATTTTGAGTTTTCAGTTGAATGATAAGCCATTGTTCAATCGTCTTTCACTCCCACAAACTTTGTCACTCAGCCCAGCATCTCAAGACCTTGTCCTGACATCTGTTCTCCTTCCTCCTGTGCCCATTAGCTATCTTCTCTTCTCTCCCAGGTTCCCCGCTGAGCTATTGTGTAGCTCTGTCAATGCAGGCTCCCTGCTCTACTGGAAGTCTTACTCTAGAGGATGTGATCTAGCAAACATTTACAGAACACTATGTATAAGCTCCATGGTTGTTGGAATTCAGCACTCACGTCACTGTCGTCATGGACCACATCTTATCTTCTTAGTGTCTATGCTAGCAGTATTACTGCCCTCATAGAATGGTTCAAGCAGTTGCCTTTCATTGTTCAGTTTAAACTGTTTTCAGCTAATGTAATTTGTGTCTCCCTCATGGTCACCTATGGGACAGTAGGCAGCCTTTGAGACTCAGGAAGAGCTGCTGTACAAGCTCCCACTAAAAGGAGCACCTACTACCTGTCTGTCAGTTTGTCACACTGTAGTGGCTTGCATGTTGCTATGCTGCTGGACACGATGCCACTGGCATTTCAAATACCAGCAGGGTGATCTGTGGGGAACTCATTTCAGTGGCATTCCAGAATAAGACAGATGAAGAAGAAAGGCTTAATGATCTACTTTGGAAAATCAGCTAATAAAAACATTCTAAATCACAGAGTACCCTGATATAATGCTGGGATCTCAGCCATCTAGGTTGGAAGACATTCAGAATGCACAGTGGTGGCCAGCAAAGGACCCTGATGCGCCCACAATCGTGGCACGGGACTGGGCAGCATTTCATTTTGTAGTACATGGGGTCGCCGTGAGTCAGAGCAGACTTGACAGCAGCTGACAGCAGAAGATACAGTAGCAGTATCTTGATACATCCTCACTTACAGTATGCCCCCCTCTGCCCCCTTTTTTAAAGCTATAGTTAATAGTCTTCATATCTCAGGGATATTTTACTCCTAAATCTTACCTCTTTGGTTCTAGACATAGGTCAGTGGGGAAGACAAAGGGAGGTGAGAGGCATTAGGCTCTAATGAACTTCTTTGATAGAATGGAGACAAAGTCTTGGGGCCAAATCTGTGCACCTTGGCTCATAATCCCTTGGGTAAAGTGCTTCCTAGAGGTTTACCTGTCCTCCACACAGTCAGCCTCTGGAAGCAGAATCTCTACAACTGCCTACCTGTCTCCTCCATGCAGTTGACCTCTGGAGGCAGGCTCTGCAGTATTGCCCAGCTTGTCTGAGTTCCCTGGTGAGCACAGTCAGACTGCTGAGCCAGCTAAGATTCCTATAAACTGGGAAAATTTCCATGGGGCAGCTTTTCTCCTCACCACCCAAATTGTAAAGGACAAGCTGTTTTCACTGAACTGTAAGCACTGATGTTTTCATGGTGTGTGCTTGAGAGGAAGAATTACATAACTAAGAATGAAAAGCATAGCCAAGCCAAAGCCAAGTGCTGTTGAGTCAGAGCATAGAGTTAAAAAAAAGTTAAGTCCCTGTTTTAGTCAGCTAGGGCTGCTCTAACTGAAATACCACAGAGTGGATGGCTTTAACAAAGGAAGGTTTGTTCTTACACAGTCCAGTAGGCTACAAGTCCAATGTCAGGGTGTCCACTCCAGGGGAAAGCTTTTGCCCTAGTTAGCTCTGGAGAGAAGTCTGGTATTGTATCAGCCTTTGTCCAGGGAGCATCTTGGCCCAGGAACCTCAGGTCTGAAGGACGCACTCTTCCCTGGGTGCTGCTTTCTTGATGGTGTGAGGTTCCCAGTTCTCAGCCAGCTTCCCTTTGCTTTTATCTCTTGAAGGATGAAAGGATTAAGGGTGGGGCAAGCCATACACCAGGGAAACTCCTTTTGAGCAGGGAGGTGATCTTATAAATGGATTTACAGTCCCACCCTAATCCTTTAACGTACAACATAGAAAAACCACCAAATGGAGGACAGTCACAAGATACTGGGAATCATGGCCCAGCCACGTGCTACACCTGTTTTGGGGGGACGCAATTCAATCCATGACAATCCTTTTAATTTTTTCTTCTTAAAACATTGTTCTATGAAATTTACTGTTATATTATTACACTGACAAGGGCAGTGTCATCAATGACAGCATTGATTCACTGTCTTGAGTTGCATAGATGTACATTCTCCTTGATATAAGAGCTTTTTTATTGTTGTTGCCAATTCAACGTTTTTCAAGTTTTCCGCTTGGTGGTGTTGGTTACGTTAGTCATAATCAGTCATACAACCATGACTCTTAATTGATGCCAAGTTTTCCATCACCACAGACAGAAACTCCCTCCTTCTAAGCATGGTTCCCTTTCTCGTCCCCTGTCTTTTCCCTGGTACCTACAAATAATCTGATGTTTCTAGATTTGCCTGTTGTCATTTTCCAAAAGTAAGGCCATGCCAGCCAAGTGCCGTCAAGTCAGATCCGACTCATGGTGACCCTAGAGGCCGGAGTAGAACTGCCCTCTAGCGTATTCAAGGAGCGCCTGGTGGATTTGAACTGCTGACCTTGTGGTTAGCAGTGGTAACACTTAACCCGCTACACCACCAGGGTTTCCCGTAGAATATTTGTAATAGGCAATAAAAACAAAAACAAAAACCAAAACAAACCCAGTGCTGTTGAGTTCATTCTGACCCCTAGTGACTCTGTAGAACAGAGTAGAGCTGTCCCGTGGAGTTTCCAAGCAGCTGGCAGCGGATTTTAGCTGCCAGCCTTTCGGTTAGCAGCTGTAGCACTGAACCACTACACCACCAGGGTTCCCACTTGTTATAGGAAGAAGCATCAGTTTTGTTGAGTGTTAGCCGTGTGCCAAGCCCAGTCCCAGGGAATACATTGAGAAGGTCGTTTGTTTCTTACGGTAGTCTTCTGAGGCTAGTAGTCTTTCCTCCATGTTATACACAAGAAAATTGAAGGTGACCAAGGCGTGGCTCCTCGCTGAGGAGTCCCTGGGAGGGGACGGGGTGTGCAGTGGTCAAGCCCTGGGCTAGTAACCAAAAGGCTGGCAGTTTGAGCTTGCCCAGAGGCACCTCAGAAGAGAGACCTGCTTCTGAAAGGTCACAGCCATGAAAATCCTATGCACCATAGGACTGCTCTGAAACACTTGGGGTCACCATGAGTCAGAACTGACCAGAGGGCAATTCACTGGTAGTGTGTATGTGATGTCTTTTTATCCTAAAACCACAGAGGTAGTAAGTGGAGAGTTGGGAGTAGAACCCAGGCCATAACCACAGAACAGTGTTCTCAACGACAACAATGCCATCAGTACATCTTTCGATGTTATTAGAAGTCTGTTAAACTAAACCAATCCCCCTGCCATCGAGTGAATTGTAACTCATAGCAACCCTATAGGTCGGAGTAGAACTCCCCAATAGATTTTTCAAGGAGCACCTAGCAGGTTTGAACTGCCGAGCTTTTGGTTAGCAAATGTAGCACTTAACCACTGAGGCCACCAGGGCTACAAATCAGTAAGACAGTACAACCTCACTTTGTAGTGGAAGTTGCTCTTCTATTTTAACTAAAGGTAGAAAGATTCTTGCTCATTAAATGCATCTGTTTCTTTAAAACTGTAATTTATGTTATCATGTGATCATTTGATATAGTTGCGTATATATGTAACTTAATAGCAAATAATAGTTATCTAGATAGAATAATTTCCTCAGGCTTTTGTGCTTTTCTCATTAACTTGAACCAGATTTCTTTTTAAAGACCCCAAAACTGCTTTTTTTTTTTTTTTTTTATTTCAGCCAGATATCCTGCTCATAGGCACAGATTCCCTGTGATGATTATAACCTCATTGTTGTTCAATCATAAATGGTCCTGTGCTTTAATTCCACTTGATAAGAAATATTACACCAAGACACTGACTTAGCTTGGAAGTAATGTTTTGGGAGGTATTGGCAGTTTCACTTGGTTAGATAGTCTCCATAACATGTAAAAATGATCAGTTTGTTTCCTACTCTGTGGTGCAGGGACAGAATGATTCAATCAGAAGATTGCAGCAGAGTTAGAAAGTAATCTTTTGTGTATTTGTACATCATCTAACATCTTATGAAAGGAGTCCTGGTGGCACAGTGGCTAAATGCTTGGCTGCTAACCAAAAGGTTCATGGTCAAATCCAATGCGGAGAGAAAAACGTTGAACAGCTGCCTTCTGCAAAGCATTACAGCCTTGGAAATCCTGTGAAGTAGTTCGACTCTGTCTTAAAGTGCTGCTCTAAGTCTGATTGAACTCAATGGCATATAACAACAACAAAGTTTTGTGGATGCTTTCGAGATTACTTTGTGCAAATGTGGAGCTCTGGTGGTGCAGAGCTCAGCTGCTAACCAAAGATTGGCTGTTCAAATCCACTAGCAGCTCCTTGGAAATCCTGTGGGACAGTTCTACTCTGCCTGTAGTGTCACTATGATTGGGAATCAAGTCCACAGCAATGGGTTTGCTTTTGTGCAAACTGAGAAATGTTAAAGCGTTCCCTATTTAAGGTCCAGCAATGTTATCTTCTTCCAAAGCCCACATTTGTTTATATTGATTTTCTTTTCCAGAGGCATCAAAGATAATGCATATTTAGTGCAGACCATTGAGTTGATTATGACTTGTGGCGACCCCATCTGTGTCAGACGAGAGTTGTGCTCTGTAAGGATTTCAGTGGTTGATTCTTTGGAAGTAGATCACCAGGCCTTTCTTCTGAGGTGCCTGTGGGAAGACTTGAACCTCCAGTCTTTCTGGTTAGCAGTTGAGCCCATTAACTATTTGCATTCCCTAGAAAAAAGCAGTCATTAGAACCATAACAATTATAGCTGCAATGGAGAAGATCTTGGATATTTTGACCAACCTTAGATCCAACTAGAGAGAATAATTGTGTATATCAAATGATTTTAGTATGAAGGAATTCTGTTGATAAAACAGGCTTAAAAAGCATGGTAATGAAAGCTTAACAAATGTGTGTATCACATTGAAGAGTGTTCATTATGTGTTAGAAGGTATTTTTGTTTTGCTTTTGATGCATCAAACTCACAAAAAAAAAATGCACATTTTCTGCCTACACTTCTTTCAGGCCACAAGGGCAGCCATTACTCAGCACTGCACTGATCTGGGGAGTTTGTTGGGCAAGGAGAACGACGTGGCACTCATCATTGATGGCCACACGCTCAAGTATGCGCTCTCCTTCGAGGTCAGAAGAAGCTTCCTGGACTTGGCGCTCTCATGCAAAGCGGTCATCTGTTGCAGGTAGGTGTGTACAGGTGCATGAAATTCACTTTTTAATGTGTCTTCTTTCTGCATTATCAAATACACTGATGCATGAAATTACTGGTGTCGAGTTTTGTATCATAAAACAAAACAGAAGCACACACTCAGCTTTTACTGCCAGTTGAAAGATTTTGTGGTAGGCAATTAGTGGTTTTTTAAATATTTCCTCTGCATGTTGTCATCTGGGAAGATAAGAAAACTAAGTGCTAGGGCCTCCAGTCGTGTTCATGATGGCGGAGAAGCTGGACAAGCTGTGACTCAAGGCTGTGTGGGAAGGTTCCAGAGGTCCTAGCAACTTGATTCTTGAGTTCTGGGGGTCTGAGCTCAGCTTGCAAGACCTGAGGGACTTGTCTGCATCTTTTTTTCTTTTCTTCTTCAGCCAACATGAAGCTTTGGCTGGCTCTACTCTCTACTGATTTTTGCGGTGGGCTGTAAGCAGAAGTCTTTGGTTTTTTCGATGAATTTGGGAGAGTTTCTTTAGGGCGAGCTCTGATGCCTTCAGTGATTACTGGCAGTATAGAATTCCAACCCTGATAAACAAGCTTGAATGTCAGGCCGAACTCTTAAGAAAATAAACCACGAGAAAGGTGATACAGGCCTGACAACGCAAAAGGTGATAGAAGCACTTTCCATTTCTGAATACTCCGTGCTCAGTGCCTGCGGCATAGTTAAATGTGCAGTGTGTCTTCCTAAGGGAATACTCTAGTTTGCTCCTGCTCCTATGTTTTACGATTCCCTACTCCCTGTGTGTTATTTCCTTAGATATTTTCCTTGGAAGCCAGTCTTTAGAATGCTTTAAAATTCCTAGCTCTATTAGTCGTCTAAAGATGACTCTTGTGTGTTCTAGCAAAACCTGTTTAGAATAACCAGTTGTCAGCATAACAAGACAACCTAGCCAATTCTGCCTTTCCAGAAGGCCTCAGGGATGTCAACTTCGTTCCTCTCTACCTTGGTCCTCCCTTGAAACTCACTGCTCTGTGGTACTCATCCTGGCTAAGTGAAAGCCCACCTGTCCTGCTACCAGGAAAGCCACCTGCTTCCAAACACCGCACTTGTCAGCTTGACCTGGCCTGTCACTCCTGACCAAAGAATCTGTTCTTGTTTCCCCACTAAAACACCCCTCTGTTCAGAACTCCTAACTCTCTGTTTTCACAGAATTCTCTATTATTTTTCTCCATTGTCCAAAGGCCAAGGAGTGCTGTCATGACTGTGGGAGCCCTCCTGGTGGAAAGCAACACTGATACTGTGTCTGCAGTTGTCCAAACCTCAGGGATCTTGGGACAGAGGAGCAAATTCAGATGTTCCTGAAACAAGGAATGAGAAGTCTGTGTTATACCTTTAAGCCTTTACGAATCTCTGTGCAGCTGTCAGGGATCTGGGGTGGCCACTAGCACATGTGGAAATGAAATACTGTACTTTCTGATTTTATGATGGGATAGGACTTTTTGTGTGTGTGTGACAGCTTCTTTGAGATAGAATTCACATTTCGTACAATTCAGCCATTTAGACCACACAGTTCAATGGCTCTTAGTATATTTAGAGTTGTGCAAAAATTACCAGAATCAAGTGTAGAACATTTTTCATCACTCTGGAAAGATACCCTGTGAGCCGTGGTGGTGCAGTTGTTAAGCATTCTGCCACTAATGGAGAGGTCGATGCTCAAACCCCAACAGCTACTCCACAGGAGAAGGATGTGGTCGTCCAGCTTCTGGGTGATTACAGCCTTGGGAAGTCTATAAGGTAGTTCTGCTGTGTCCAGTAGGGTTGCTATGAGTTGGAATTGACTCAAAAGCAGCAAGTTTTTGTTATCTTTTTAGCTATCACTTTCCAAGCCCTGCTGACCCAACTCTCGCCCACCATGGCAGTCTACTTTCTGCCTTTGTAATTTGGATTTCTCAACATTTCCCACGAGTGAAATCATACACTATGTGGCCTTCTATAACAAGCTTCTGTCACGTAGTGTGTATTTGAGGATTATCTATTCTGTAACACTTTCGTTTTGTTTCCAAATAATATTTTGTTGTATGGATATACTACATTTTGTTTAGCTGTTCACCAGTTTGTGGTTATTTGGGTTGATTCCCAGGATCCCTGGTGCTGCAGTGGGTAAGCACTTGGCTGCTAACCAAAACGCCGGTGTTCAGAATCCACCAACCAGATACTCCATGGGAAAAAGATGTGATAGTTGGCTTCTGTAAAGATTACAGCCTTGGAAACCCTATGGGGCGCTTCTACTCTATTGTGTAGAGTCACTGTCAGTTGGACTCAACTCTGTGGTAATGGGTTTGGTTTGATTTGGGCTTGAGTGATTCCGGCATTTCACTTTATTAGTAATGCTACTGTGTACATTGGTGTGTGAGTTTTAGTGTGGACTGTGTTTTGTTTTCTCTTGTTTAGATATCTAGCAGGAGAATTGATAGGTCACATGTTACTCTAACCTCTTAAGGAGTACCTACTTTTCCAAAGTAACTATACAATTGTACATTCTGACCAGCACTGTATGAGGATTCCAGTTTCTCCACATCTTTGCTAAAATGTGTTAGTCTGTCTTTTTGACGTGTTAGTGGGAGTGGAGTGATCTCTCATCATGGTTTATATGTGAATTTCCTGACAACTAATGATATGGAGCGTCTTTTCATCAGCTCATTTATTTTCTTTGGAGAAATCTCTTCGGATCATTTCCCCATTTTTTAAAAACTGTATTGATTCTATTCATATTACTGAGTTGCAAGTTATATTCTGAATATAAGTCTTTTACCAGATATATGATTTACAAATATTTTCTCACATTCTGCAGTTGTCTTTTTATTTCCTTGATGGTATTGTTTGAAAGTCCAATTCATCTTTTTTTCCTTTGACATTTACTGTCCTATTGAATGGACTGTCTTTTCTAAGAAGCTGACACTGTGCTCTTTTCCTGGATTCTGTTTGTCCTGTTTAGATTATGGACAACTAGATGATAATAAAAGTGGACACATGGAATGGGAAGGACACTCTCTCTCATTGTTTTCCCTTTGGGCCTAAGGGTAGAATTTCTCAGTAGGTGCACCTGATGTCTATCAGTTTGTCTATACTAAAGGGTCTCTGAGTGGTAAAGAGGGTTAAGATTTTAGCTACTAAGTGAAAGGTTATTATCCATGCAAAAGCTGGATAATGAATATGGAAAACTGAAGAAGAACAGATACCTTTGAATTGTGTTGGAGAAGACTATTGAAAATATCATGAACTGTCAAAAGAATAAACAAATCTGTCTTGGAAGAAATACAACCAGAATACCCCTAAGAAGCAAGGATGGTAAGAGTACTTCTCACATGTTTTGGACATGTTGTTTGAAGGAATCAGTCCCTGGAGAAGGACACTGTGCTTGTTAAAGTAGAGCCAAAGCCAAGTGCCATCGAGTCAAATCCGACTCATGTTAAAGTAGAAGGTCAGCAAAAAAGAAGACCCTCAATGAGACAGTTGACACGTTGGCTGCAACAGTGAGCTCAAACATAACAAGAGCTGTGAGGCTGGCACAGGACCCGGCAGTGTTTCATTCTGTTGTAGGTAGGTTCGTTATGACTCAGGACTGACTCCATAGCACCCAACAACAACCACAGACGCAAGGTTGGTGGTTTGGGCCTACCCAGAGGTGCCTGGGGAGGAACACATGGCCAACAATCAGCACTGAAAACCATGTGGACTACAGTTCTCCTCTGACACACACGAGGTCCCCAGGAGTTGGAGTTGATGCCAGTTTGATGTCAGCTAAGTTGAATGGTTGGAGGCTGTCGCTGCTCCTCTCCAGAGCCGGAAGTCAGGGTAAGCGGCTTCCGTTCTGTCTTCCAGAAGCCCCATTAGCAAAGAAGACCTTGCCTTGACATGTTGGTAAGCGGAAAGTACCAGCAGGAGCAGCAGCAGCAAGAAGAAGAAACAATGAGGAAAACTCTGGTTAGCTGTAAGTGAAAACAAACATGATACAGCTTCATCGTCTTTAAACGGGAAATAAAAATGAGTGTGTTTAGGTCCTCAGGGGAGAGCCAGGCATGTCTTTCAGGCTTTACAGGAACATGGTTTTTTTCTTGCCAGGTGCTTGATGCTAAAGAAAAACGTATTTTTCCTCTTCTTACTCTTGGCTGCTGCAGTAGTGTTTTGTGTGTCACACAAGCCTGTAGACTTTAAGACTTCACAGGAAGGAGTTCAAACTGTAATTGGCAGAGAAAGAGGAAATTTCAAATTAAATGCTGTTACTGTCTATGAAATAGAAGCATTAATTGAAAAAAGGAATCCAGGAGAGTGTGTTGCCACTCCAAGACGAATTTCTTGGCTGATTTGACATTTAAGATTAAAAGAAAATCAACGCATACAGTCTTACCGTTCACTGTGAGTTCAACCTTCAGACACATTTAATATATGGCTTCAGCTTGAAGGTTGATCTGATGTTACAGTGGTCATCTTTAGAAAGACATTTTGTAATTACTTTTTCTCTCTAATAGTAGGAGAAAATATTTTTTCCAGAAAGGAACTCTTCTATGAAATCATGAAACATTGTCTCTTACCAATCTTGACTGGTAAATGTTGTGGGGGAAAAAATATATTTTTAGACAGAAAATCAGAAACGAGATGTGTAACAGTTTGTGGGATGTTTTCCTGAAATTCAAGTCAATTTTGTTAATTATATTCTTTCATGAGGACCCTAGTGGTACAGTGGAGAATTGCTCAGCTGCCAGCTGAAAGATCGGCAGTTTGAATCCACCCAGTGGTCCTTCAGGACCATGTGTTCTTTCTGTAAGTTCTCTGGGTGATATTCTGTGAAGCTAGTGATGTGGCTCACCAAAGTAGAGGATGGTGAGGCCGTAGGAGCAGACAGAATGTGCACGGGGGGTGGGTGGCCTATGGGACATGAACATTTCAAAGACTGCCAGAAAAAAATGGCTGTAGAGGAGACACAACACGAGGGAGAAAAGAACAGTGTCCCAGAAAGCAGAAGCGCAGTCTTCAAGTGTGTAGGCAAGGGATCATCATACAAAACACTAAGTAGGAACAAAATGGTCCACTGCACATGGCCAGGCAGAGACCACTGGGGACACAGATTATCACTTTGGAAGTGTACAGTTCAGTGGCATTTGGAACACTCACAGTGTTGTGCAACTGTCACCTCTGTTAGCTTCTAGAGCATTTTCATTGCCCTAAAAGAAAACACCACCTGATTAACAGTGACTCTCATTCTTACTTTCCCGTTTTCCCTGGCAAACACATATCTGCCTTCTGTCTCTATGGATTTACCTATTTGGGGGTTGTAAAAAAAAAATGTTGCCATCAAGTAAATTCCAACTTCTAGCCCCCCATAGGGCAGAGGAGATCTGCCCTGTAAAGTGTCTGAGGCTATAACCCTTACAGACAACTACTATGAAGTCTTAAGGGAGGGAGGAAGGAGGGAGGGAGGAAGGAGGAAGGGAGAAAGGAGGGAAGGAGGAAGATACTGATTTGCAGACTCTACCTCAGAACAAGTAAGTCAGAAATCTAAGTACTGTTTGAACTCCCTAGCTGACTCTGATGTGCCCACAGGGTTGAGAGTGCTCCCTTTACAGTGGAGCAGGGAGGTGATCTTATAAAGGGATTTACAGTCCCACCCTAATCCTTTAACATACAGCACAGCAAAATCACAGAATGGAGGACAATCGTAGAGTACAGGGAATCATGGCCCAAGCAAATGGCTACATGTGTTTTTGGGGGGACACAGTTCAATCCATGACACATTATTTAGGCACATTAAATTTAAAATGCATAACCTGAATTTATCGCAGTCTCTTTGTCACTGCAGCTCCCTACCTCTTGCACCCACTGGTCTTCATGACTTCCCAGTCCTCTCAGTAAGTAGCCTTGGTGGCACAGTGTTTAAGCACTCGACTGCTAACTAGAAGGCTGGTGGTTCAAGCCAGCCTGACAGCTGAGGGAGAGAAAGACTTGGTCATTGGCTGCTGTAAAGACTGCAGCCTAAGGAACCCAGTGGGACAGGTCTGTGCTATCACATGGGGTCACTGTGAGTTGGAATCTGCTTGCTCAACAGCAACAACATGCCCTCAGTCATCAGAGGGTGCTGATAGGTAGCGTTAGTAGACGTGGTTTTGATATGCAGGGACCATTTAGGGTGACTAAACCATATAAGCAAATGACGTTGAAATGTGTGAGAGCTGGAACTCAATAGGACTGTTTTCTTTTTCCAGGTCTGACAGGTTTTCCACCTTTGATAGGTGCAGTTTGCCACTTTCCTGTTGCTTGTTTTAGTGGAAAATAGACAGCTTTCCTTCCCTGGTTGCTTTTTGCCTTACACAATTTCTGGCTGTCACATGTTTTATTGTGCTAAATTTCAACAAAAAATTACAGTGTCTTCATTTGTTAAACCTTGAATAACATGTTTGTTTTTTGTAAGTGCATCAATTAGAGCATCAGAAAAATTCCGTGAGTTGACTGTAGTATCTGGTAGTAATGGAAGAGGTAGCATTTTATTCTTGATCTGAATACTATCAGGACCTGTGCTCAAAAGTCAAAGAAGTGATGATGTCACTAATTCATAATCACATACCTTCATTACTGTTAACACAGCATCCTGTGAGGGTTTCTGCCTTGTGCCTATTTTTCAAGCTGTAGAATTTGTTTAAATTGATCCAGCTTAAAGTATTGTGGGATTTGTCCTTCTCAAGGGATAGAAGTCATGTAAAAAATGTGTAGATCATTTTCAATATATTCAGGAAAGAATTCTCTGTTCTTTTCCCATTTCCTTGACTTATGGCTGCCATCTTTCTGATTCTCTCATGTTTCTTTTTGAAGCCTTTATTTTTGTCAAATGGAGATAAATTCTGCAGCCCAGACAACCAGGACGTTGACCTCCTTAGAGCACTGAGAAATGTGTAAAGTTGTTGCTTGTCTTCAGGAGAAAGGTTATGAAAGACTCTTCAGCCCACCTCCCCCTGCCTTGTGTGAGGCAGTTGGCTGATGGCTCTATACAAGAGGTGGAGATGCAGGCGACACTCAGGTACTCCAGAGTACCACCTTGTGTGCCGAAGTGATTTACGGTTTTCATGTCTTTGGGCTGGGGATGGAATAGCAGGCAAACACCACAGCAAGGATCTCCTTTGGGTATAGCAATTAAGGATTCTAAAGATATCAGTTATTTTCTTGGATGTGTTTAGACTTCTGTCTTTGAGGATGGATTTAGAGATAAACATTTATAAACCTACTGTGATACCGTAGCAGTAAAGAAGGTAAAGAGAAAAAGGCAGAGTAGGCATAACAGATGTTTTTAAACACCTTTTTGGTTTATTTTTCTAACTCTAAGAGAGATTTATATTCCTTGTAGAAAAAGTTTAAAAAACACAGGTAAGCAAAAAGAAAGAAAACAGTCTCAATTTCACTAACCAGAGGTTATCACTTTTAGTTATTGGCTTTTAAATCTAAATCTTTTTCTGTGAAGATTCTTTTAATAGGATGAGGGATATACTGTTCCCAATGTTCTATAAAATACAATTTAAAAAACTTATTAGTGCCCTGTGGAAAAAACCTTGGTGACATAGTGGTTAAGTATGATGTCTGGTAACTGAAAAGTCAGCAGTTCAAATCTACCAGGCGCTCCTTGCAAACTCTGTGGGACAGTTCTCTTTCCTATAGCGTTGTTATTAATTGTTATGGACTGGATAGCAGTGAGTTTGGTTTATTAGTTCCTGTCATATGGAAATCACAATAATTAGTTTAACCAAGTTCCAGTTATTGAACAGGACTCGTGGGGTAGGTGCAAATGGTTAGTACACTAGGCTCTAACCGAAAGGCTGGAAGTTCAAGTCCACTCAGAGGCACCTTGGAAGAAAGCCTGGATGATCTACAGCCCCAGACTCAGCTACTAGAAGCCTCGTGGAGCACAGTTTACTCTGACACATGTGCGGTCACCACAAGTCAGCGTTGACTTGATGACAACTGGAACACTGCAAGTTTGGGGATATTCGGGCTGTTCACAAGTTTTTAATATTATGAACATCAATATGAATATCTCTATAGCTGAACCTTCTCTGAGATACTCAATTCCATGAAGACTGATAACAGATTGAAGAGTAGGAAATAAAAATTTACAAAAGGATTTGTGCCCACACGTAAGAAAGTGAAGTCATGTGACTTTGAGGAAGCAAGATGAGGTCAGCAGCTCCTCTCCACTGAGTCCAATGTGTTTCCTTCTGTTTAGTCAGGAAAACCTGCACTTCTGGTGTGGGGTTTGTGTTCTTACTAATTAAGGGGAACAGTTAAAAGATGATTTTGCCATAGAATGCACAGAGGAGCAGAAGCTTAAATCAACACAGGCTTATTCCTTACAAAAGAAAAAGTTTTAACGTACTGGTAGTCTATCAAATCCCAAAGCTGGCTCCGTCTTCAAGACATTTTCTGGACTCTCGTAAACATATAACTCAACCTGTCTCTGAAAACCTATGCAGTTATATTACCGTGAAAACACAATACACAAAAGGAAAAACAAAAAGCAAAAACTGACTCTTCTAATTTGGCTCTCCCTTAGGTTAACTTTTTTGCATTAACAAGCTGTGATGGGTAAGAGGAAAATCCAGGATGTTGTGCCTTTTGTGTGTGATATGGTTCAGCCTGTGAACTACACACAAGAATTCATGTCAAAACAGAGTTCAGACACAGTAATTTGAATTGTACCACCAATTGTGTTTTGGTTGGCCTCTATCAATAGGGGTTCAATCATATACTTGCAAAAATAAAATTATTCTGTAGTTTCTTTCATGACTGTGATTTCTCAGCATCATATGTGTTTAGTTGGAAGTCAATACCTTACTCTGACACTTTTATTCTGGAGAAGCTTATTAACTTGTCAAAGTTGTAAGCATTTCCTTGGGTTGTTTGTATTACAGCTTAGGGTACATTTGCCCATTTGTTGATTAAATGCAATTAAAGTAGAATTCATTTGTAGACTGGTTTCTTTTTATTATGTGAATGAGTAAAGTAGTTTCATTTGGTCCTAACTGGCCAGATTTTTACTTTGCTAGGAAGATACATGCTCAGATGCAGAAGTTCTAAAATGCCCAGCGTTGCTGTATGACACCCCTAACCCACGTTTTCTTTTACTGATGTTTTCCTCCCAAAACAATTTACATTAACTTAAATTTTGTGCTTATAAACCTTAGCTGAAGCGAGAATATTTGGAGGCTTCGAAGTGTTTATCCCAAGGAGGAAGAAGAAACTACTTCTAAGGAGTATTTTTTAGCATAGTATTAAAAAAAAAATTATTAAACATTTTTTAAATCAAAGCTATATTTTGTTGATTTATATTCTTAAAGACAGTATTATCTTCATCTTATATAAGAATTGCATGAAATAATTTATGCAAATCATTGTGCAAAGCTCAACTCTCCACCATTAGAGATTTCTTACGTGATTTTTTGTTTTAATTCTCTTACAGCTGGATATTAGATGTCATTGCTATTTGCTGACCATTCCTTTAGGTAATGAGTAACCAAAAACACTAAACCCACTGCTGTCGAGTCAATTCCAACTCATAGCAACCCTATAAACAGAGTAGAACTTCTCCGTAAAATTTCCAAGGAGCTTCTGGAGGATTTGAACTGCCAACCTTCTGATTAGTAGCGGTAGCACCTAACCACTGTACCACCAGGGCTTCCTTAGGTAGGAAACAGAAAACAAAATTCACCTGTCACGTTTGTTGCTTATGTCCTGAACTCATAGAATATTTTGGTGAGGACATAGAGTACACATGATTAAAATATAAGCACATACTTAGTGTATAAGACTGAGAATACAGAAGTTCTTCAAGGAAATCCGTTACAGGTAATCCAAGTGAAAACGCAGCATTTGTGGCAGGATAACATGACAGAAAACTCTGCCATGGGATGTCTAATGGGAGGGTTTGAGCTGTTATTATATACTGTGTGTTTAGGAACATGTCTCTTATGTAATTTTGTTTTGGCTATAAAATTGAGGTTATGCTTTCAGTTTCCTTCTGTAGCAGAGCTGTCCTTCTGTAGCAGAACTGTCCTTCTGTACCAAACCTGTTACAGTGGAGTTGATTTCTACTCAGTGACTCTGTAGGACGGAGTAGAACTGTCCTGTCACCCATGGTGGACAGGACTCAGATCGGTCGTCTTTAGAGAAGCAGGCTGCCACGTCTTTCTCTTTAGGAGCATCTGTTGAGTTTCAACAGCTGACCTTGGGTTAGCAGCCAAATACCTAACTGCTGTGCAACCAGGCCTCCCTATCCTTTCTTAATAGTACTAAAAATGGTTTATAGGAAAGAAACTTTCTTCAGTTGACTAATATTCACAGTGATGTTTCTAGGAGTAAGTTCAGATGCAGTGAACACTGGAAGCAATTCTGGAGACCTTCATCTTGGGACAGAATTCTAAGGATATGGTATTGGTGTCTGTAATCATGCAGCCATTTGCTCTGCTGCTTTTCAGCACATCAGAATTCACATGAGATGCCAGAAGAGCTAATAAACATGTCACTTTTCAAGATTCTCCCTCCCCTTCCATGTCATGAGTGATTAATTCATTGGTGCGTGTCGTTTTGACAGTACTCCTTGCTGAGTGAAACCAGTTGACATGAAGCCAAACTGTGACCCTGCTGTCTGAGGTGGAAGGTAATAGTATTTGGCATTTTTCCTTCTGTTGTTAGGAAGTGCTCGTGTGTTGGTTCTGACTTCTAGTGGTGCTACAGGACAGACTAGAATGGCTCCATAGGGTTTCCAAGTAGCAGCTGGTGGATTTGAACTGCCAGCCTTTTGGGTAGCAGCTGTGCTTTGAACCACTACACCATCAGAGCTCCTCTTTCCTCCTAGTAGAGGACAAAAAAAGTGAGGAGCACAGCTCCGACATGTGGAACCTGTCATGGATATAGATGCCTCTAAGTCTTCCCTTTTGATAGTATTTGAACTTAGTGGGGTTTTTTTTCCCTGCTTTCCTATGAAGTTTTTCAGAATGTGTTTCATTAGTACAAGAGTGTCGTGTTAACTTTCATTAGGAAAAATATCCCCCTTTTGCTGACAACATTGATGACCTTCTGACTAAGAGAATGCAAAGTAGCTTTTACCTTAATTGGTCCCCAAGAAAATTATGTTTTCCATTTTCCTGTATATACATCTGACACTTTGCCTCATTTATCAATGCCTTTCCTTACTTGGTCTTGACAGCCAGGATTCCTCTTTTGGCTTTGAAAGCCATCAGGAATATTCCATTCAGGAGGCTTTCCTGTCCTCAGGATTTGAACAGGAAGCACCAGGATTACTGTGAGGTGAAATGTACCCCTGTCTACCAGCCTTGGACTTGAGGTTTGCCTGCTTTCAGCTTCTCTGCTTCTGTCTCCTGCTTGTTTAACTTGAGAGAGAAAAATGAATGGTAGGACAGGAAGGTTTAAGCCTTTTATTTCTCGGAGTTCTGGATATTATATTTATATTTAGTACTTAGGACTGAGTAAATTGTCAACATGAGGCATGTCAGATTGATGGAACTAATCTAAGCTGCCAAATTTTGAAAGCCTGTGCTTTGAGTTTTATGGTTGGTGATCTCTAAGCTTTATTGCTCTTGTCGTCCGCAAGGCTTTGCTGGGTCAGCAGAGACAGAGTGCTTCTGCTGAATGATTTGACTTCTTTTGTTTCTTGTTAATCAGCTAACTGAGCTTTGTGAGGGTGCCAGGGCTGAATTGTCTCCAGTGACTTAATTTCTGACAGGCTAGCAAATGAGGAGACAGACAGACAGACAGACAGCCCCACTTCTGATCCTGTGCCATCAGATTCTTGACATGTAGGTCATCCTAGGCAAGCAGAGCAAGCGTTGCTCCTCCGACTAAGCAAGCATGCGTGGTGGCATTGTTTCATCACTTGGACCCACCAGTCTAAAGACCAAAGTAAATATACTAGCTTGAAGATAATCCTTTTACAAATATACAAATACTAAGGTAAAACTGTCAGTTTTTTGTGCATTTTTCTTTGGCTTTATTTATTTTAAGGGATAGGCATTATTGGAAAATATTAGAGTCTGGGAAATCAGAAATCCCATGTTAACACGCCAGTTTGTTGCGCTGCAGCGACTTGCATGTTGCTGTGATGCTGGAAGCTGTGCTGCTGGTATGTCAGCTACCAGCAGGGTCCCCTGTGGTGGACAGGACTCAGCAGCGCGTCCAGGCTAAGACAGACCCAATGATCTGCTGTCAAAAGTTAGTCGACGAAAACCTTATGGATCGTGACAGAACATTGCTGGACACAATTATTATTATTATTATTTTAAATTGTGATTGAGAACTTAGAAAACTTATAATCCAAGTCAGTTTACCATGGAAGACCCCCAGCACTTGCTCTCTACACCTCTGTCTGCTCTCCATGTCCTGTGACTGCACACTCTTTTACGTTGTGTGCTTCGAGTATCCACTCAACCAACACTTGTCCACTCTTCTCTACTCTCTCCTCTCCCCTCTAAAAAGAAACCCATAGGACAGCCTCATGTACATGTCAACCCATAAAGTGGACACACCGTCTACATCACTCTGTGTCCCTGAGTCCAGTCCATTCTTTGTCGAGGCGTTGGCTGCAGTACTGATTTCAGCTCTGGGCTGGCAGCAAGGCTAGGAGCCATGTTCCCACGGGACCCTCCAGGTTGTTGGACCGTCAAGTCTGGTCTTTTGATAGAGTTCTTGATCTGCCCACCCCTTTCTCTCATGCTTCATCAGGGTTTCCACGTTGTGTTCCCTGTCCGGGTTGTCTTTGGTGGTGGCCTAGCACCATCTAGTTCTTTTGTTCTCCTGCTGATAACAGTCTCTCAGTGACATGGGTCCTTCTGTCACCTCATTTTTCCTCATGGCTTTGATGTTCTTGGTTTTCATCTGTTCAGGTGGGTTGGGACCAATTGATATTCTTTAGATAACAGCTTGCTGGCTTTTAAGACCTCAGGCACCATTCACCTATATGGGCTGGACACACATTGTTTTGAACACATCACTAGGAGAGATTACCCACTGCAGGAGGACATCAGGTGTGGTTGGGTAGAGGTCTAGTGGATGAGAAAGACCCTCGGTAAAACCAATTAGCACAGCAGCCACAATAATGAATGTGAACATGCCAGCAATCCCAAGGATGATCAGGACAGGGCAATATCTTGTTCTAGTATAGTTGGGGTCACCATGTGGTAATCAACTCAACAAAAGTGATTTGTCTCCTGATACCATGTTATGAAAATATTTTGCCTATTTACGCATGATCATTTCTTAATTTTTGTTTCTTATAAAATCACGATGAGTACGTTTGATTTTTCCTGATACGGAAGATAATAACAGTAAGAGAGTATATGTAGTTATGTAGATAAATGAGCCTGCAAGTGAAGACATATGTTAAATGCTTTTTCACACCCTCACAAGTCACATCAAAATGTCAGTTTTGAATTATGAAATGTAGATACAAATACAGTATAAGTAAAACTGTAAAGAGGTAAAAAAACAAAACCAAAAAAATTGAATGATGTTTATTTACTTTAATAGCAGTCAGGATTTGAATTTATATTCTAATGTAAATACAATTATTTATTAACCCACGTAAATGTATACATGGCTACTTAAGAATAATTTGTAGTGAATGCATCCAGGGCTGGTACCAGTATTTCATGACATTTGAAAATATTTATATTCAGAGAAGTTAAAGAAATGAGGTAGGAGGTTGCTGTAGTTGTATTTATGTTTGCTTTATTTGAAAACTGCTGCCAACTTTCTGTTCTGTGATTCCCTCCCTAGTTATCTGGCATTCCTGCCTAAGGTGGCTCGAGCTAAAGACATCTTTGGATTAAATGTCACATATGTTTAGATAATGTTGTGGAGAAAAAGAGGACTTTTAAACATCTTGTAAGATGTATCTTATCATATGAAACATTTTGTCCTGTTAGTTTTTGAAGTTAACACTGCTTCTGCAGTCGAATGGGGTGATGTCACTGTTCCAAGGTCAGCCCCCAGGTTTCCCAGGAAGCTCATGTGGAGTACAGTGGTGGTGTAAATACGAACGGCACTGCATCTGGTGGGAGAGCCAGCCCAGGAACGACAAATGATAGCACGGTTCAGAATGCTGGTGTGATAAAAGTCACATTCAGGAAGACGAAGGAGCATAGTTTTGAGGGGAGAGTAAAACAAAAATCAAACCTGTTGCCATCTGGTTGATTTCAACTTAGTGCGACCCTGTAGTGTGGAGTAGAGCTGCCTGTAGGATTTGCAATGCTATAATCTTTTTTTCTTTTAAATTACTTTGTTGTTCTTTAAGTAAAAATTTGCAAACTAAATCAATTTGCCACATATAAAACACTGCGCACACACTGTTGTGCAACTCTAGCTGCTCCCCCCACCCTGGGACAGCACAGTCCTCCTCTCCACCTTTGACTTCATTCAGTCCACTTCTGTCCCCTCCTGTGTACCCTCCCATCTTGCCTCTGGACAGGAGCTGCTCCAACAGTCTCATGTATGTATTTAAGCCAAAAAGGACACTCTCTGCCAGCCTCACTCCGTGTCTTTATCTGAGAGTTAGCTTCTGTAGTGGTTTTAGCTCCGGGCTAACAGAGAGTCCAGGGGACCACATCATTAGGGGACCCTGCAGTCTGTTGGACCATCAAGTGTAGTCTTTTAATAGAGTTCTAGTTCTGCATGCCCATTTTTCTCCCTCTTCCTCGGAGACTCTGTGTTGTACTCCTGTCAGGGCAGTCATTGGTGGTGGCCGGACACCATCTGCTCCTTCTGGTCTCGTGCTGACATAGTCTCTGGATCAGATGACTCCCTCTGTCTCCTGGGCTCGGGTATTTTCCTCATGTCTTTGATGTGATTCATTCTCTTCTGCTCCCGGTGGGTTGGGACCAGTTGATGCTACTTATATGGGCACTTTTCTAGCTTTTAAGACTCCAGATGCCAAGGCTGTAACCTTATGGAATCCCACTGTCCCATCTTTTGAGGCAGGTGGGTTAGAACTGCTGACCTTTCTGCTAGCTGCTGAGCACTTAACGAGTATGTGAGCAGGGCTCCTGAAGTGGTGGGAATCTGGTAGGAAAGGATGATAATAATGAAACTAGTATTCCAGCCTTCACTATTGCCAGACTGTCTGAGCATTTCATGTTTATTACCTGTGCAAATCCTCACGGTAGTTCAGAGAGCATGGCACAGAGGAGTAGATACAATTCCGAGCAGTCCCACAGCTATGGATTAGCTGATCCAGGTTTGAATGCAAGTCGTTCAGCCCCAGAGTTCATGCTGAAGAACTTTATTCTAAAGACAATGGTGAGGTCCACTAAGCTTTCTGAGGAAGTTAACAGAGGTTGTGTGTGTTAGGGGAGGCAGCAATAGGAAAGTTAAATTGGACTCTGTATGTGAGGTACACTAAAAACCAAACCAAATCTATTGCTGTCCAGTCAATTCAGACTCATAGCAACACTATCAAAGTGGAACTGCCCCGTAGGGTTTTCAGGGAGTGCTTGGTGGATTCAAACTTACGACCTTTTGGTTAGCAGCCAAACACTTAACCACTGTGCCACCAGGTTGAATGAATTACAATGAAAAACTAAACTAAGATACTAGTAGTCTGAGTCCATTTATGAATCATCAGTCCTTAATTTTTGGTCTAGCCTTGTAGGAAATTCCTCTTCCTAGTTATACACTTAAAATCAAAGATGTTACCTTGACAGGTAATGTGCACCTGACCCATGGCATTTTCAGTCACCTTATATGTGTGCAGAAAATGGATCATAGGTAAGGAAGACTAAGAAAGAACTGGCCCCTGTGGATTACGGTGTTGGTGAAGGACACTGAATATATGTATACCACAGACTGCCAGAAGAAGTTCTTGAAAGAAGTGCAGCCAGAATGTTCCTGTGAGGTAAGGGTGATGAGACTTTGTCTATAACTTTGGACATGTTATTGGGAGGGACCAGTCCCTGGACATCAAACTTGGTAAAGTAGAGCATCAGCTAAGTAGAGGAAGAATCTCAACAAGATGGATTGACACAGTGGCTGAAACAACGGAGTTAAGCACAACAGTGATTGTGTGGATGGTGCTGGACTGGGCAGTGTTTCATTCTGTGGTACAGAAGGTTCCTATGATTTGGAATTAAAGGAACTAAATCACACATAAAAAGAATATACATGACACCCCTGATGCCTAGCCCAAGAGAGAAGATAGAGGAAACCTGATGGCTTCTATACTGTCTAAGTTAATAAGAGCAGCACCATAATTATTTTTCTCTTTTGAGTTCTTCCTTGACCCACTGGTAGTTGAGTAAAATTGTAGTTGAGTAAAATTTTCCGTTTATTTTTCTGGTATTGATTTCTAGCCTCATTCTGTTGTGAGCAAAGAAAACAGTTTGTATGATTTCAGTCTTTGTAAATTTACCAGAACTCTCTTTGTGACCGCACATATAGTCTGTCCTGGAGAATGATCCATGTGCTCTGGAGTGCAATATATATTGTGCTGTTGTCTGCTGAATTGTTCTACGTATGTCTGTTAAATCGGGTTGGTTTATAGGGTCATGCAGTTCCTGCATTTCCCTGCTGATCTTCTTCCTAGATCTTTTGTCAGTATTGATAGTAGTGAATTAAAGTCTCCAACTATTATTTTTGTGCTATCTATTTCTCCTTTCAATTCTATCAGTGTTTGTTTTACACATTTAGTTGATCCCATGTTGAGTAAATATATATTTATAATTGTTAGATCTTTTTGATTAACTGACCATTGTTTCACTATAGGGTGTTCATCTTTTCCTCTTTTAACAGATTCTGTCTTAAAGTTTACTTGGATACTAAAATTGCTACCCCAGGTCTCTTTCGGCCAGTATTTGTGTGAGATATTTTTCTCCCATCCTTTCATTTTCAGGAATTCCTGGTGGCATAGTGGTTAAGTGCTTCATCTGCTAAAGGTTGACAGTTTGAATTTGCCAGGTGCTCCTTGGAAACTCTATAGGGCAGTTCTACTCTGTCCTGTAGGGTCACTGTGAGTAGGACCCGACTTGATGGCAGTGAGTTTGGTTTGATTTATTTTATTTCTTTTACTTGTGTCCTGGAGTTTAAGTCATGTTTCTTGTAAACAGCATATAGGAGCGTTTAGTCCTTTTTTAGTCACTGTATTTACCAGTAAGAAGGCACTTATTTGTGCATGTTCTTATTTGCTTTTTGTGTGTCTTAAGACTTCTTTGCCCTTTACTATTGCTTGCTCTTGTATTTTGTTGCTTATGGCAGGGACTCACGTGGTGTATGGTTTCTAGATATTTTTTACCTATGTAATTATTTTTAATCAATAGCACTGAGTTTGTGTATGTAAAGAGGCTGGGATGGGGGCTTGGGGATGATGAATGGGGAGATACACATGAGTAGGGGGATGATACCCTGAAAAATACCTCCTTGTGAAATATATATGGAGATTCTTTATGTTTAAAACTATGCCATTTCAACAAAAGATAAATTACTTAATTTGATAAAAGCAAAAGCAAAGAATACCCTCATGGAACTAAAAACCTAATGTTGTATTAGGTTATTTCCTCATATTATGTTAAAACTACATAAGATTACCTTGATTTATTTTGTTTTAGTGTAAGCTTAGCAACTTAATCCCTAAAAAAATTGGCAGTAATCGTTATATAATATTGGCATCCTTTCCCAAAATGGTATCTGCTTCTTTTTTATGAAAATCTTCAGCTCTGCTAGTCCATTCCATATTTCAGTTTTGATGTAAGTTTTAAAAAGATAAAAAGCAGAAATTTCTGCTTTTCTAACTTGAAAGACATGTTCATAATTCTGTGTAACGAATCCTCATCATTTCTGCTATGTCTGCTGTTTCTGATAGGACTGAGAAGCAAATTTTAGTAGTTTAGAAATTTTCAGCAGTTTATGTGCCTTATATTGTCCAGTGGATTTAGAACAAACTTCTGTTAGCCTGTTTTGTTGGAATGCTGAAGTTAATTAGTGTAGGGTTGGTAATTTGAGTCTGCACAGAGGCACCTTGGAAAGAAGACTGCGCAATCTACATCTGAAAAATCAGCCACTGAAAATCCTGTGGAGTTCAATTCTGTGATGAAACATGTGGGCTCCCATGAGTTGGACTTGATTTGTCAACAATTTTTATTTTTATTTTTTTTAATTATCCTTAACGGTACATAGATACTATGTAGGAAAAAAATAATAATACTTCATTGTTCTGAAATGAGATTTAAAAAGAGCCCATCTTCAATCTCATAGTTGTTAATAATTCCTAAATTTTTTCTGTTTGCACCTTAGGACTTTTTGTACAGTTGTTAAGCAAATTAAATGTCTTCTAAGATTTAGATATATTCATCAAAATTAAACACTTTTGTTCATCAGAACCATTATCAGCAAAGTGAAGGGACAAAATGCAGAACAGGAGAAAATATTTGGTAATCATGTACGAGGTTAGACAATTAAGCTTGCAAACTCATCCTAGAAAAACTGCTACACGCATCATTGCTGTATATCACTGTGTTCACCTTCGAAGTTTCCCCTTGGGAAACTGTGTGCACCAACTCCAGCACCTAGGGCACTTTTCAAAGCAATTTTCAAACTCTTTCTGAAATGTCTATTAGAGCTGTTGTCAGACAAGTTCTGACAATTAGGTTCACAAACTCATCCTGCATAGCTTCCCAAGGGGAGAACTTTGAAGGGACTGTAGTGGTATTCAGCAATGAGGTATGGAACACTTTTTCTAGGATGAGTTCATGAACTTAATTGTCACCCCTTGTATCTGATAAGGGTTTAATATCCAGAATATATAAAGAGCTCCTACAACTGAACAACATAAAGACAAACCAATCAAAAATAGGCATATAATTGGAACAGACAGTTCACCAAAGAAGACATAGAAATGGCCAACCGGAAGATAAAAAGATGCTCAATATCATTAATTGTTAGAGACATACAAATCAAAACCACAGTGAGATAGCACTTCACGTTCAGTAGGATGGATGTCATCAGGAAAACAGAAAACAAATTTTACTGAGAATGTGGGGAAGTTGGAATCCTCATGGGTTGTTGGTGTGTATATAAAATGGTGCAACTGCTGTGGAAAGCAGTTTGGTGGTGCCTCAAAAACATAAATACAGAATTACCACATGATCAAACAATTCTATGCCTATTTACATGAGGACTGCCAGTTAAGTTCATGAACTCATCCTAGACAAAGTGCTACATACCTGATTGCTGAATATCATGATGGTCACCTTCAAAGTACTCCCTTTAGGAAGCTATGCAGTGATGCTAGTGCCTAGTCCATCCTTCAAAGCAATTTGCTAACTCTTTTTCTGGAATGGCCATCAGAGCCATCATGTTACCCTGATGACCTGAATGTCATCAAAATGTCTTCCTTTCGATATTTCCTGTGTCTTCAGGTAAAGGAAAAAGTCACTGGGGTGACTGCCTGCAGACAGTGGATGAAAATGTTATACATACGTCTTGGGTGAGTGGCGTCTGGTGTCGTAAAAGCCAGTAAGCTGCCATCTAAGTAGCACACATTGTTCCCAGTCCACCTGAAACAGAGCTGAAAGGAGGACACCAAGGGCAGGAGGAAAATGTAAGCCCAGCTGATGGAAGGTGCCATGTAATCCAGAGACTGATAACAGAGGACCAGGAGAATGAGATGGTGCCTGGGCACCACCAGTGACTGCCAGGATGGGGTGCACAATATAGAGCCCCTGACATGGCAGGAGAAACATAAACATGCGGAACTAGAACTCTACCCAGTGACCACACTTGATGATCCTTCAGTCTGGAGGTTCCCTGGGAGCATGGCCCCTGGACTCTCTAACCCTAAATCATATGCGGCAAAGATGCCAGCTCCCCAGCAAAGACTGGACTAGACTATATAAGACATGATGATGCTGGTAATGAACAAGCTTTTGGGCTTAAATAAATTCCAGGGGGCTATTGTAGAAGCTCATTGCTGGAGGCAGGAAGATGGGGGAGGGGAGACAAGTCTTGACCAAATGGGCGTGAGAAATTCGGGATGGGAAGGAGCAGTGTGCTGCTACGGGAGGGTAGGGAAGGGAGGGGAGAGCATCTAGAATAGAATAGTTGTATGAGTTCCAAATGTTATATGGCAAATTGAATTGAATTGTTTACTTGTATTGAAATCAGAATAAAATTTATTAGAAAAAAAAAGTCATCAGGGGCCAGATCAAGTGAGTAGAGAGAGCACTCCAATACAGTTATTTACAAAACCCAAACCAAACCCAGTGCTGTTGGGTCAATTCTGACCCATAGCAACCCTATAGGACAGAGTGCAACTGCCCCACAGAGTTTCCAAGGAGCCAGATTCGAACTGGCAGATTCTAACTGCCGACCTTTGGGTTAGCAGGTGTAGCACTTAACCACTACACCACTCATTATTTGTTTACTGGCTAAAAATTCCCTTACAGACAACTGTGCAATTAAGTTTGAAAACTTGCCACCATATGCAATGGCCATTCCAGAAAGAGTTCCAAAATTGGTTTGAAGGGTAGACTAGGTGCTGGTGTCAGTGCATAGCTTCCCAAGGGGAGTACTTCTAAGGTGACTGTAGTGATACTCAGCAATCAGGTATGGAGCGGTTAGAACAATTAATTTCATAGACTTAATTGTTAGATCTTGTATGCCCAGAACACTTGAAGGCAGGGTCATGAACATATAGTAGCACACCACTATTCATTACAATATCCATGTGTCTATGTCAGACACATAGTGAGCACTCAGTAGAGATTTGTGAGTGAATGAGTGATGTGGTACTCTACCTTGAACCTTTATTTTTTGGTGATAACCACTGGATTGTTTGCACCTTTTGACACTTAGCTTGGACATAAAATTTACAAGATTTTGTGTGGACATATATTTTCCTTCCTCTTTGGTATATACCTAGAGGTGGAATTGTTAGATCATGTAGTAACTGTTTAACTTTTTGAGGAATTGCTAAAATGTTTTCCCAAATGATTATCTTATTTATGTTCCCACTAGCAGTGAATGAGGGTTCTAGTGTCTCTAGATCCTTATCGACACTTGCTATTTTCTGCCTTTTTTTGTTATAGTCATTTTAATTGGTATAAAGTGGTATGTCACTGGAGCTTAGACTTGCATTTCTTTCATGGTTAATGATGTTACACAACGTTTCCCATACTTACAGGCTATTTGTACATCTTTGAGAAATGTCTATCTTTTTGCCTATTTTGTCCTTTTATTATTGAGTTGTGATGGTTCTTTGTATAGTCTACATACAAGTCCCTTGTCAGAGATATGATCTGTAAGTATTTTCTCCATTCTATGAGTTGCCTTTTCAGTTTCTTGATACTGTCCTTGGAAGAACAAAGGTTTTTAGTTTGGATGAACTCCAGTTTGTCTATTTTGCTGTTGCTTTTGCTTGTGTTTCTGGTGTTCTATTTAGGAATCTGAAAACTCTGGGGATGTAGTGGTGAAGTTTTACTGCTGCTAACCAAGAGGTCACCATTTCAAATCCACCAGGCCCTCCTTGGAAACTCTATGGCACAGTTCTACTCTGACCTATAAGATCTCTGTGAGATGAAACTGACTTGATGGCATCTAACACCACCACGTCTAAGTATCTATTGCTTTGTCCGAAGTTAGGGATATTACATTTATCTTTTAGGAATTTTACAGTGTTAGCACTTACATTTAGGTCATTGGTCCATTTCAAATGAACTTTTCTATGTGGTGTGAGATAGGTGTCCAAATTTATCTTTTTGCATATGAATGTCTAATTGTCCCAGCATCATTGGTTGAGAGGACTACTCTTTCCTTGTTGAATTATCTTGGCTAGGTATGTGTTTTTTAAAGATCACTCTAACTACAGTGTGGAGAGTGATTTAAAGAGCAGTACAAGTAAGGAAGGCAGACCAATAAAACAAGTATTTATTGAGCTCTTACCATGTGTTTTAGTCAGCTACGGCTGCTCTAACAGAATTACCACAGAGTGGATGGCTTTAGCAAAGGAAGGTGTATTCTTACACAGTCTGGTAGGCTACAAGTCCATATTCAGGGTGTCTGCTCCAGGGGAAGGCTTTCCCCCTTGTCGGCTCTGGAGGAAAGTCCGGTATTGCATCAGTCTTTGTCCAGGGAGCATCTTGGGACCTCAGGCCTAAAGGATGTCCTCTCCTCCTAGTGCTGCTTTCTTGATGGTACGAGGTTCTCAATTCTCAGCATGTCTCCCTTTCCTTTTATCTCTCATAGGATGAAGGGATTAAGGGTGGGGCAAGCCATGCTCCAGGGAAACTCCCTTTACAGTGGAGCAGGGAGTTGATCTTATAAAGAGATTTATAGTCCCACCCTAATCCTTTAACATACAGCATAGGAAAAACCACAAAATAGAGGACAGTCACAACATGGCCCAGCCACATGGCTACACTTATTTTTGGGGGACACAATTCAATCCATGACACCATGTATGTGTTAAACGTTAGTGTAGGTACTGGAACAGTGGGGGAAGCAAGTCAGACAAAGCCTTGCCCTCGTGTGAGTTACATTCTGGTAACTGAGGATGAAGGATGCAGATCTAACAAAGGGGGTGGGATGATTCCCCTTTGTGAAAGAAAAAATAGAGTAATAGTGTGCATCACAGATTTCTTGGCTATGGCACTTGTAGAACATAAACAGTCTGTTTAACTTTTATATTACATATATGTCCCCACACATGGATTGAGCATGCCAGAGCACATACAAGTTGGATCAAATGGAGCTGAAGAAGTAGTCTCCTCCAGAAAGGGAGATGTCCTTGCTGCCATTGTCCTGTACTTGCCACTTCTGCCAGTGGGCTTTCATTTCACGTGTGTATCCAGTCGCTGTCAACATAGTCGGAAACTGACAGGCTGAAAGGGTGACTACTCTTTAATTCATTTGTTGATTTCATTTCTTCATTTGCTGTAGTAAAGGCAATCATAATAATTTGGCCTAAGGAGAAATGACTAGATTTGAGGGAAGTTTAGATGTGAAATGCAGAGGACTTTGTAATGCAGGATGATAGGTGACAGTAAGGATGTTGATAAGAACAGGACAGGGGATACGGTCCTTTGAGGTCGTAAGAGTTATCAAGTGCATAAAATGGGCCAGGCTTGCTGCTGGACACCTTTCAGGCATTATCTGATGTGATGTCCCAGCGGTCCTCCAACATAGCTGTCACTGCTGCCATCATCGTCATCAGACCCAAACCAGGCTCAGAGAGCTGAGCTGACTTGCTCGCGGTCATGGAATGGTACAAGAGGATAAATGATGATGCCTTCAGTACTTCAGGAGCTTTTCTGACTTGCTGAGTTTTTTCATTTCAAAAAGCATCCAAAGATTGGATGAAAACATACGTAACAATTCTAATGAAGCATCAAGAACAACTGGAGGAAAAGCTTCACAAAAATAAAATAGCTTTCCAATAGTCTCACTGACTCTGTATTATGAACGACAGATCACTTTTGGTGGATCTTCTTCCCGTCTTAGAGATAAGCCCTAACCTGAAGTGACCTTTCTGTAAGGGATCCTGCTCCTGTTGTGTGGGTTCCACTTGGAGTTCCTGATGGTGTTCCAAGGACCTAATGCACACTGGTCAGATTGAAGAACTGGGATTAAGCTTACTTGCCTTTGATTTTTTAATTTCCTTCCTCTTACTGTGTGATGTACTTTTTTTTTTTTAAATGATGACACTTGAAAGGCAAGAATACCAAGGAAAAGGAAACAACATTGTCTGTGGGTACCTGGGTGTTTCATGAAAGAGAAGGCAGTGGGGTTTGGGGTCATGCTGTGTCTTGCCTGCTGCTATGTGATGCTGCATGTATCCTAATACTTTATTCCCTTCATGTCAGTACTCATTAGGTCATTGAATTTTAATTTGTGAGTTACTTTGCTGTGTTTTTGGAACCTTGATATCACAGTGGCTAAGAACTTGGTTGCCAACCAAAAGGTCAGCAATTTGAGTCCACCAGCCAGTCCATAGAAATCTGTGGAACAGTTCTCTGTCCTATAGAGTTCCCGTGAGTTGGAATCATCTCAGCGGCAGTGGGCTTGGGTTTTTTTGGTTCTGTTTTTCAGACTAGGATCATGACATTAGGAAAATTGGGTTGAGATCACTTTTATTGTTCATAACTATGAAGTTGAAGTTGAGCAAAATAGTCCAAAGTGGAGAATTTGTGGATGTCCCTTCAGCTGGAGTAAGTCTCAAATTATGAAACTGATGAAGGGACATTTTAACATCTCAGAGACTTAGGGTCAGAAAACTTTAAATGACTGTGTATGTAATAAGTAGAACTTTCCATTTTACTATTCCGTATTAAAATTTATTTCCTTTTTATCACCCTAATAAACTGAATTCTTTTTTTTTTTTTTCCCTTACCCTTATCACTTTTGTGGTCATGGATACTGGCTGGTACACAAAACAGACAAGTTATTTGTTATTATTTTGCTGCTATTTGGTTGAGTCTGAAGGATATTGATGTTTCTTTCCGCCCTTAACCTGATGAGCTACAAAAGTCAACATGGTACTGACAGAAGGAATAAGAGAGAATACTAAAGGACTGGCAACATTCTAGGGGACATCAGTCAGGAATCCCAGCGCACAGGCTCATAGTGTGAACTGTGGGGAAAAGGAAATGGGTTCTTTTAAGCTAAGAACAACAAAAGATTGAAACGCCAGTTTTTAGTTGTTTTTTTAAAAGTTGGTTAGAATTAAAACATGAACTGTTTTATGTAGTGACAAGTAAAGTTTGTGTTTCTGCTGTTGTGGTTGGCTTTTGGCATTGACTGGAACAATATATATAAATAAATAGAGGACAGAGATGGAGAGACAGACACACAAGGTTGGTGCACGCACAGCAGGAGGAGTAAAAGGGAAGGCGTCTTGTTTCATGCATTTGTGTGTCCACCCAGTGACATCTTGTATGTACCTCAGAGTTTCAGAACGTTGTCTTATTCTGCTTCTTTGAATTATAATGTGAATGTGAAACTCATAGGTCAGTTCCTATGAATGGTTTTCTTCCTGGACTTTCTACAGTAAGCACTTGGACCCTGTGAATCTAACTCCAAGTCAAAAAAGCTTCATGGTTTGCTCTTGGCTGTAATGTTGAGTATCTTTCCCATTAATTTCTTCAAAATAAAAGCAGTTCCATGCTACACACTATTTGGGCAGGTGCTTATTCTGCTTCAGAGACTGCTTATTTTAATTAGTTGAATCACAGAGGAAAACGGAAGGTTAGATCAACTCCTGTTTTGGCATGATTGGCCTTGCCAAAGGGTGAATAATTAGTCCTAAGCAGTATTCAGCCTTCTTAAGTCCATGAAGGCAGTTACTGAGAGGAACCAAGGTAGCAGGTCTGCAGTGGAGGTGGAAGCTGTCACTTAAAAAAAGGATTATGGATGGTGGATGGATGGACAGATGACTGCATGGATGGATTCATGGATGGACGGACGGACGGACGGACGGATGGATAAGTGGTGGATGGATGGATGGTTTCTAGGCAAGTATTTCAAGAAAATTTGTCACCGTACTGCATTGTAGCTGTTGTAATTTTGAGTATTGTGGCAAATCTTGTTGCATCGCTTAACATCCATCCCCGTCGTTTTCTTGTATTCCTGCTGCACTGCAGAAGTGGGAAACTAGAAAGTATATTTTTTGCAACTAGGATTTTGGAAATGATTTAAGTAGCTGGTCAGGTTCGTGTGTGTAAGACTTGAAGACGCAATGGAATTAAGTGGAGAGAGAGGGTGTGGGTGAGACCAAAGCTCGCCAGTCCCAACCTCTGAGGTGAAGGTGGTTCTGAAGCCACCTGGACTGTGGTGCCTCCCAAACTCTGGTCCTATGAGCAGTGTGAGGACGGAGACTGCCTAATAACCAGGTCTTCCCAGCATGGCAGAATGCTTGGTGGTAGGATGCTCTCGGGGTTAGTCCTGGAGCCCCGGCTCAGATTCTGCCCTTCTAGGCCTCCCATTGTTGGATTGAATTAAGTCCCCAAAACTGCCTATATCAATTTGGCTGGTCCATGATCCTTACTATTGGGTGGTTGTCCTCCATTATGTAATTGTAAGTTTATGTTAAAGAGGATTAAGATGGGATTGTAACACCCTTGCTAAAATCACATCCCTAATCCAATGTAAGGGGAATTTCCCTGGGGTGTGGGCCTGCACCACGTTTTATCTTACTGAGAGAGAAAAGGAAAAGGAAGCAAGCAGAGTGCAGGACCTCATTTGCCAAAAAAGAAGTGCCAGGAGCCGAGCATGGCCTTTGGGCCTGGGGTCTCTGCCCAGAGAAGCTCCTAGTGTAGAGGTCATTAATGAGAAGGCTGGCAGAGAGAGAAAGCTTTGCCCTGGAGCTGACACCCTGAAGCTGGACTTTTGCCTGCTTTACTGTGAAGAAAAAGGTTTTGCTTCTTAAAGTTTCCACTTGTGGTATTTTTGTTATAGTAGCGCCAGATGACTGAGACATCTTTCTTTCCCTAACTTTCCATTTATCCAGCAAGTATTTATGAAGGACTTATTCTGCACTAAATCTTCTGCTAAGAACTTTGTAGACCTGCTGTCAGTTCTTGTAACAATCCTCTGAGGCAACTTAGATACTTTGTCCCAGGCCTGGATCTAAAATGAGGGGACTGGGAACAGAAACCTTAGTTCTAGGGAAGGGAGGGGAGAGCAGTTCAAGTAGAATAGTGGTGACAGTTCCAGATGTTATATGGCAGATTGATAAAGCTGTATATTTGTACTTGAACCACAATAAAATTTAGTTAAAAAAAAGAAAAGAAAAGAAACCCCAGCTCTGAACTGACCCGAGACATGGGCTCTTTTTATATAAAACAAGAGATTCATTGAGACACAATTTGCATACTGTACAATTCACTGATTTAAAAGGTGTATGTATAATTTAGTAGTTTTTAATGTGTTTGCAGATATGTCTGCAACCATCGCCACAATGTGAGAACATTTTCATCTCCTCAAAAAGAAATCCTATCCCCTTCATACCCTTTATCTATCACCTCTTTATCCCACTGATCAACTGAAATCACCCATTCCAGACATTTCATAAAATGACATTATATATAAAATGACTGTCTTCTTTCACTTAATATAGTATTTTCCAAGTTTATCCATAATGTAGCATGTATAAGCACCTTGTTCTTTTTTATGGCTGAATAATGTTCAGTTGTTTGGATATACCACGTTTTAGTTATCGGTTAATCCATCAGTTGATGGGCATTTGGGTTGTTGCCATGTTTTGGGTACTGTGGATAACGCTACCCTGAAGATGCACGTATAAGCTGTTGTGTGGCCACGCATTCGTTTTCATTTGGGTAGATGCTGAAGGGCCTAAGTGTTGGGTCATAAAAATATCTGATATTTGACTATTTGAGGAACTGGCAGTCTACTGTCCAAAGTCACTGCACCGGTTTACATCCCTGGCAGTGGTGTGGGGAGGTTTAGACTTCTCCACATCCTCACCAACATTATCTTACTATGGGACTTTCTCCTTGTAGCCATCCTAGTATCTCGTTGTGGAAGCCGCGAGCTTGTAACCCCCTGTAGTCGTTCCTCCACTCCTCAACGGCCGTCTCATCTCAATTGTCGACTTCCTCCTTGATGACAGCAGCTGGTCTCTTTTGCTTTCAGGCCTCACATCAGCAGGTTGCAGCCTAAGAGCCTTATGAAAATAGTGTTTGGTCCCAGATGACCCCTGTCTAAAAGGGGCTGCCCCATTCCTGGAGGGTGACACCTGCTTTGTTTCACTGGCGTCACAGGCACCCTGCTGTTGGCTTCGGCTGTGTATTGCACTTCTCTCTTGGGCAGGCTGTTGACCACTGAGACTATGTGTTGTATGTGTCTAATGTGTGCCATGGACTTTGATGCTTCTGAACCTGTTCCTACAATTTCTCTTCTATTCCGTGGAACTCTCTCTGCCTATGCCAACTGGAAGGAGTTTCTTCCGTGTTCTTATAGAATTTATTGTCATTAGCACATCCTTGGCACTAGTTTATGGTTTGCAGCAGCAGCTATCTATTTTCCTTTTGTTTGTATGTACCAAGTATGCATGTGACATGTAAGAGCCAAAACACTTATTGCTGCTCCCCGTTTGTCACAGATTAGTGCAAAATATCACTACCTCCAGTATGGGTTGGAGTCCTAACCCCTACACTGTAGAAGTAATCCTGGTGTAGAAGAGGGTTTTCTTTGTGATGTTAATGAGACTGTATTAGTGTAGAGTGTTTCCTAAACCTCTGTGTTGCAAAAAGAGCAGAGGAAAACACAAAAACAGACACATATTGGGCAAGATTGAGGCCCAATGAAGGTTGCCAAGGAACCAAAGAATGCCAAGGCTGTAGAAGTTCACAGGGACAAGGACCATCCTCTAGAGCCAACCCGGAGAGAAAACCTTCCCCTGGAGCTGGCATTTCTACCTTCCCAAACTGTGAGAAAATGAATTTGTGTTCTTCAAAGCCACTCACTTTTATTGCTTATGTTACAACAGAAACTAGGATACTGTCTAAGAAACATACTGTAAATGCTGCTGGAGATGCCTGTGTGCTTAAGATCGTCAGACCCTTGTTCTCACCCATGCAGGGCATTGCTCTCATTCGTTTTGTCATCTGCTTGCTTTTCTCTAGTTTCTGCATATCTGTGGTTCATGTTATTTTTCTATATGAGTATTTGAATATAGAGTAAATGGAACTGTACTATACATTTTTCTTTTTTGCAATTTGGCTTTTTTTTCACGTAATTAAGTGAAAGTATATGATCCAAATTAAATTTGTATGCCCACTCTGCAGCTCCTTCTGTTACCCTTGGCTGGTGACAGCACACTCCTTCTTTTCGTTCTATATATGTCATGCCCTCTTAACAATCTCCTGTCCTCTCCTCTGCCCCTCTCCTCTCCCTTCTAGTAAGAGGCCAGTAGGACAGCATCCTATAGACACATAGAACCATAAAATACGTAAACCATATGGTGATATTGTGACCCTGAGTCCAGTCTATTCCTGTCTGAAGAGTTGACCTCAGTAATGGCTTTCTGATCAGGGGCAGCAGCAGGTCTAAAGGCCATGCTCCCAGGGCCATCAATTGTGGTATTTTTGTGGAGTTCTCAAGGTGCACCCCTCTTTTTCTTGTGTGGCCAGTGGGACTCAACATTGTGTGCCCCGTCACGGATGTTTTTGGTGGTGGCTAGACATCATCTGGTTCTTTTGGTCACATGTCAATACATTCACCCATTCACATGGTGTCCTTCTGTCTCCTGGCTTCTTTTTTTTCCTTGTGTCTTTGTTGTTCTTGGTGACCTTCTGTTTTTGGCTGAGTTGGGACCATTTGGTGTACCTCAGATGACAGCTTGCTAGCTTTGAAGACCCTAGATGACACTCACCAGTATGGGATGCAGAAGACTCTTGTAGCAATAGGCTAGTTATGCCAGTTGGCCTCGATGTCCCTTGATAGCGTGGTCCTCAGACCCGTGCCCCTGCTACTGTATCCTTGCAATACTGGCTTAAGATTAGAAGAGTTTTCAGTTTATGTTGAAGTCCGGTTAAGTTGATCTTCTTTCTACTGTGTATTGTTACTGATTTCACTCAATCAAATTTCTACCAGTTATCTAATCTACAGTGAGCCCTCTCCCTCCCACTCCTACTCCTCCCTTGTAGCCACCAAAGAGTCTTTTCTTCTGTACGTGAGTCTCTTCTTAAGTCTTTATAGTAGGACTCTCACACAATATTTATCATTATGTTGCTGACTGATTTCACTATGCATAATGTCTTTCAATTGAAACCAGATTTGTGAGATGCTTCCTAAAATCATCATTGTTCTTTATCATTGCATAGTGTTCCATTGAGTACATATACCATAGTTTGTTTATGCATTCATCTGTTGTCAGGCATCTAGGTTGATTCTGTTTCTTTTACTATTGTGAATTGTACTGCAGTAAGCATTTGTGGGTATGTATCTGTTCATGTGACTGCCCTTAATTCTCTAGGATATATTCCGAGCAGTGGGATTACTGGATCAAATGTTATGTCTATTTCCAGCTTTTGAGGAAGTTCCAGATTGCTTTCCAAAGAGGTTATACCACTTTTCAATCCTACCAACAGTGTAGGAGAGTTCCAGTCTCCCCATAACCTGTCTAGCATTTATTGTTTTGTATGTTTTAGATCAAGGCAGACGTTGTTGGGGTGATATGGTATCTCTTTGAAGTTTTGATTTGGATTTCTCCAGTAGCTAATGAACATGAGCATTTCCTCAAGCATCTTTTGGCTGCCTGGTTGTCCTCTTTGGTGAAGTGTCTGTCCATCTCCTTTGCCCATTGCTTAATTGGGTTATTTACCCTTTTCATGTTGATATTTTGCAGTACGTTGTAGAATGTAGAGATCAGATGTTGGTCTCACATGTAGTTGACATATATTTTTTCTCATTCTGTAGCTGGTCTTTTAATTCTTTTGATAAAGTCTTTGGATGAGCAAAAGTGTTTGATTCTTAGTAGTTCATGTTTATCTGTTTTCTCTTCTGTTGATCATGCTTTGTTTCTCAGATTTTGAAGTCTGTCTAAGCTGTATATTGAAACTTCCATTGTTGATTCTGTTTTTTCTTGCATGATCTTTATCGTTTTAGGTTTGATATTCAGGTCTTTGATCCAATTAGAGTTAGTTTTTGTGTAAGATGAGAGATGTGGTTCTGTTTCAGTTTTGTTTTGCAGATGGGTATCCAATTTAAAGAGACTGTTTTCACCCCAGTTTACAATCTTAGGGCCTTTATTGAGTATAAACTGTTCATAAGAGGATAGTGGCATCTCTGAGGTCTCCATTCTATTCCATTGGTTTATGTCTCTTTTTATACCAGTACCAAGCTGTTTTGACTACTTTGGCAGGGTAATAGATTCTAAGATTGGGTAGTGTGAAGCCTTCCACTGTGTACCTCTTCTTCAGTAGTGCTTTGCTTATCTAGCACTTCTTCCCTTTCCAAACAAAGTTGGTAAGTTGTTTCTCCATGTCATGAAAAAGTGTCACTGGAATCTGCATTGGGATTATGTTGTATATGTAGATCGCTTTGGGTAAAATAATCATTTTCACAGCATTAAGTCTTCCTATCTACGAGCATTGTAGATCTCTCCATTTATGTAAGTCTCTCCTGGTTTCTTGCAGTAGGCTCTTGTAGTTCTCTTTGTATAGGTCTCTTATTTCTCTAATTATATTGATCCCTGGGTATTTTACCTTCTTGGGGGCTATAGTAAATGGTATTGATTTGGTGATTTCTTCTGTGGTGATCTCTTTGTTGGTATAAAGGAATCCTACTGATTTACTTATGTTTATCTTATATCCTGATAATTTGCTGGACTCTTCTATTAGTTCAAGCAGTTTATTTATGGATTCTTTAGAATTCTCTGTGTATACAATCATATCATCTACAAATTGGGAGATTTTTACTTCTTCTTTGCCAGTACAGATGCCCTTTATTTCTTTGTCTTGTCTAATTGCCCTGGCCAGAACTTCTAGTATAATGTTGAATAGAAGTGGTGAGAGTGGGCATCCTTGTCTAGTTCTCATTCTCAAGGGGAATTCTTTCATTCTCTCTCCATTCAGGATAGTGTAGGTGACCCTTATTGCTTTGAGGAATTTGCTTTCTGTTCCTATTTTACTGTGAGTTTTTAGCATGAATGGGTGTTTGACTTTGTCAAATGTCTTTTCTGCATCAACTGATGAAATCAGGTGATTCTTATCTTTTGTGTCATTTTTGTGGTTGATCACATTAGTTGTTTTTCTGATGTTGAACCAGCCTTGCATCCCTGATATGAATCCAACTTGGTCATAATGAATTATTTTTTTGATATGTTGTTGAATTATGTTGGCAAGGATTTTGTTGAAGACTTTTGCATCTAAGTTCATGAGTGATCTTGATCTGTAGTTTTCCTTTTTTGTGGGATCTTTCCCTGGCTTTGGTATCAGGGTTATGCTGGCTTCATAGAATGAATTTGGGAGTATCCCATCCCTTTCTGTGCTTTGAAATAGTCTCAGTAGTACTGGAGTTAACTCTTCTTTGAAAGTTTGGTAGAATTCTGCGGTGAAGCCGTCTGGACCAGGACTTCTTGTTGTTGGTAGTTTTTTGATGACTTTTTAGTCTCTTCCTTTGTGATCGGTTTATTAAGTTGTCCTGCTTCTCCTTGTGATAATCTTGGTAGGTAATATGAATCTAGAAATTTGTCCATTTCCTCTAGGTTTTCAAATCTGTTAGAGTACAGTCTTTTGTAGTATTCTGTGATGATACTTTTGATTTCAGTTGGGTCTGTTGTGGCATCACTCACCTCATTTCTTATTCGAGTTATTTGTTTCCTTTTCTGTTTTTCTGTTGTAAGTTTAGCTAGTGGTTTATCAATTTTGATGATCTGTTCAAAGAACCAGCTTTTGATTTTGTTAATTTTTTCAATTTTTCTTCTGTTCTCTAATTCAGTTAGTTCTGCCCTAAACTTTATGATCTGTTTTCTTCTGGTGCCTCAAGGGTTCCTCTGTTGCTCTATTTCTACTTGTTCAAGCTGTAGGGTTAATTCTTGGGTTTGGGTCCTTTCTTCCTTCCAGATGTGTGAATTTATAGAGATAAACTAACCCTTGAGCACTACTTTTGCTGTATCCCATAGGTTCTGTTAGGATGTGTTTTCATTCTCATTTGGTTCCATAAATTTCTTTATTTGGTTTTTGATTTCATCTATAACCCATGGCTTTTTGAGCAAGCTGTTGTTCAGTTTCTGCGAGTTCAAATTTCTGTCTATGTTATTTCTGCCATTGATTTTGACTTTATGGCTTTATGGTCTGAGAAGATGCTGTGCAGTAATTCAGTGATTTGGATTTTGTGGAGATTTGCTTTATGTCCTAAGACATGGTCTATTCTGGAAAATGTTTCATGTGCACTGGAGAAGGTGTAGTTATCTGTTGATGGATTAAAAAGTTCTTTATAGGCTTAAGTGAGGTCTAGTTGGTTAATTGTGGCAATAAGATCTTCTGTGTCTTCACTGAGCTTTCTTCCAGATGATGTATCCATTACTGAAAGTGGATTGTTGAAGTCTCCAAGTACTATTGTGGAGTGATCTGTCTCAGTTTTCAATGTAGTCAGTGTTTGTTCAGTGTATTTTGATACTCTAGTATTGGGTGCATAAATATTTAATATTGTTAAGTCCTGCTTGTGTATTGCAGCTTTCAGCAATAAATAGTGACCATCCTTCCACAATGATGGATTTTACATTAAAATTTATTTTTCCTGAGATTAGTGTTGCCACACTACTCTTCTTTGTATATTGTTAGCTTGGTATATATTATTCCATCCTTTTATTTTCAGGTTGTTCATATATTTAAGTCTAAGGTGAGTTTCTTTGAAACAACATATAGAAACTGGTCATGTCTTTTGATCCAGGATATCACTCTTGTCTTTGTTGAAGTATTCAGTCCATTTACATTCAGTGTAATTATTGAGAGGTATGTGTTTAGAGCTGTCATTTTGATGTATTTATTTTTGTATTGGTGTTTTCAATGTTGCTCTTGATATTCCATTCTGGGTCATTGTTCTTTATAGGCTGACTTTTCACCTTTTTCAGTGTTGGCTTTGTGTTTGTTTGGACTCCTGTGTTATGTTCCTTATTTTGATATGTTGCATTGTTATTGTGCTTTGTAGCCACCCCTATGATCCCCCTCAATAGTGTAAGTTTACATCCAGTTTTAACTTCTCTGCATCTTTTTAACTTCCTCTCCATCTGAAAGAACTATAACTACTGTAGTATATCCCTCTTTTTAGTGTGATAGTGTCATTGTTTTCATGATATGATTGCTGGTTCCCTTCTTTTAATATTGGAGCTTTGATTGAGTTTTGTGACTTCTCTAACTGAGTGGGTTTCTGGATGCCATGTCTTGCATTGCTTCCTTAAATATACACTTGAAGGTTTTGTTTTTCTAAGCAAAGAGCTTCTTTCAGTATTTCTTGTAGTTTGGGTTTGGTTTTTACCGTGTCTCTAAGCTTCTGTTTATCTGCAAATGTCTTAATTTCATCTTCATATTTGAGAGACAACTTTACTGGACATATAATTCTTGGTTGGAAGTTTTTCTTCTTCAAGGCTTTGAGTGTGTAATGCCACTACCTCGTTGCCAACATCATTTCTGCTGAGAAGTGAGACAAAAGCCTGCTGTGTTTCCCTCTGAATGTTAGCTTTGCTTTAAGTGTACCTGTTTATGTTTTATTTTATTAAGCTTTAGTATGTCTTGGTGTCTGTATTTTGGGGTGTAGTTTTTGTGGTGCTTGATACATATTTTGGGTATGTATGTTCTATTCTTTCATATTTTCGGGAAAGTTTTCTGTCAGCAACTCAACAACAGTACTCTTGGTGTTTTCAGCTATTCCTCCCTGTTCAGGAACTCCAGTTAATCATAGATTATTCCTCTTTATAATAGAGTCCCACATGTTTCTTAATTCTTCTTCATTTTTCTTATTTCTTTTCTCTGATTTCTCCTCATGAATGCTGGTGTCAGTTGCTCTATCCTCAAGGAAGTCTGACTTCCATCTCCTCAATTCTACACTTTTGACTTTGGACTGAATTGTCTAATTCTGTAATTTTGTTGTTGATCTGCTGGACTTCAGATTGTTGATGTCTCATTAGTTCAAATAGCTTGCTTAATTTTTCATTTTGCTCTGCCACATTTTGGTTAATCTCTAGGGAGGCTCTTGGCTTGGCTGGCTAGGGAGGCTCTCTCTATAATTCTTTTTGTACTTGACCGCCGATGGTTTCAGAAAGGCTTCTTCATCTGGGAAGTTTTGATTATTTTGGGAGTTTTCTGGAGCCATGGTGGACTGTTTCCTTAAATGGTTAGCAAAGGTTTGTTGCCTTTGGGCCATCTAGAGGCTGTTTTGTTTCTCTGGTGTTACCTGAATAGGAGCTGAGAAGGGAGTTGATCACCAGCTGCCTCTCTGTGCTGTAATGACTGGCCCCAGTGGACTCTTGGGTGGCAGGCTCCACCTCCTGTCTGGCAACGATGGTGCACACCTTATGGAGTCAGTGGAGGGTCATCAAGTGACCCTATGATATGGATCAGTAAAGGCTAGAAGAGTTGCTATTGGGCTGTTCAGCAGTTATTTCTACAGGCAGTCTTGTTTTAAAAAGCTAGGAGCTGTCCTGCAGCTGTCAGTATCAATCAGGCTGTCAGGTATGGAAGGCCTTACCTTCTGGCTGACAACAAAATCACCTCTTTGGCCTTCCCCAGATGCTATACTGTATTTCAAAGTAGGGAGGGGTTATGGCCTTGTTGCCATCCTCAGCGAGGCTGTACTCCTAAGGTAACTTTGTGCTAAACACAGCCTTTCTGCTGGAAAAGTACTTTCCAGACTGGCACAGCTTCTGAGCTTGGGAATTAGCCCCTGCTGAAGCCTCTGATTGGGTGTCTCCACCTCCCAACTGACCAACATGGCATCCCAGCCAACTTTCCCTTCCTGCCATGAAACAGCAGAATCTGCAGTCCACCTAAGTGGCGAGTCAGCAGGAGCAGGGCTCAGCATGTCCTCACTCATGCCAGAGAGAGGAGGTTTCCCATTTAGTGACGTGTAGTCCAACCTGACAACCCTATGCTGTGTTCTAGGGCTCCCTGGGTATCCAGAGAGCTTCATTCAGTTATCAGTCCAGACCTTAGTTCTCAAAGGGAATTGAGGAGATGTGTGTCTAGTCTGCCATCTTGGCTCCATCTAAAAATAATAAAGGAGTGTGAGTGACAGAAACATGATAGCCCACCCCTGGTGGAGTTGCAGTTTGTTTATTTTTGTTTGTTTGTTTTCAGTGCTGTTTGAGTTTGACCTGTGTAGCTACAGTTTATTCATTCTTACTGCTGTAGAAAGTTCCCTTGTATTAATATTACCAAGCCAAGTGCCATCGACAGGAGAATGTTATTCTCCTGTCAGTAAGACATTTGGCTTCTTGCCAGGTTTTTCTAGTACATAAAATGTGGCTACAGAAATAGTAAAGTCCTCCTTGTGTACAGGTGCAGATATTTTTCTAGAGTACAATTCTTGGAAGTAGGATTGCTTAGTAGTAGGAAATGTGCATTTTCAATTTCACTAAATAATGTAGTTGTATTCTTAAGTGATTTGCCAGCAATTTATAACTGTTTCCATAGATTGACATCTTTGCCAAGATGTTTAATTTGTAAAGTGTCTAATCTTTACCAGCCTTGCAAGTATGAAATGATACCACCTTGTTTCAATTTTGTGTTGCCCAACTTGCTAATGCAATGACAGTCTTTGTCTTCAGTAGTGATTTTGCCTTACATATGTCTTACCTGATGTTAACTTGGCTGTGACAGGCTTTTGTTACCATTTCTGTGATATGTATTTTTCCATCCTTTCATATTTGGATTTTAGGTATTCTTTGACAATATCGTATATGTAGAGTGTATTTTTAATTTCTAGTTGGAGAGTCTCTATAGCTGTGGAATTCGGACCATGTACATAGAGATTATGGAGATTGCTAATTGTTCATAGTGGGTAAATAACAAGAGAAATGAGTTTGTTTTTAGTCATTGTTGAGGGCAGAATTGTAAAATAGCACCCATAAAATTGTGCTCACTGATGTGTATACATCTTCAATAATCTCTGAGCTGTAACTGTGGTGGATTTTACCTCCATGTTTTAAGCTGTTACTTTAAGAAGGAGAAGTTACTTCAGTGGGTTTCATCTAACCACATAAGTCCATTAAATCAGGGTGTAGAGATCAGCTATAGGGAAAACTGGGGAGATTTAACATAGGAGAGGATGTGATGGTGCATTGCTGGTTGGAACATGGAAGGGACCATGTAACAAGTAATGCAACTTGCCTTTAGGAGACAGGCGTGGCCCCTTGCAGCTAGCAAGGATAAGGGGACTTCAGTTCTACAACCACAAGGAACTGAGTTTGCATAACCACATGGGCTTGGGAGAAAATCCCCCTTCAGATGAGGACTCAGCTCAGCTGAGATCTTGAGAAGAACTGTGAGCAGAGGATTCAGTGCTGGACCTGGACTTCTGACCTGTAGAACCATGAACTGAAGGATGAGGGTGGTTTGAAGCCACATAATTGGTGATAATTTGTTATTTAGCAGTACACAACTGATACAGTGTGTTTGCATTTAAAAAGAACAATATGCAGACATTTCCAGAAAGTAATGGGACATAAATACGTAGAGTGCAGGAGAAAGATCTAAACTGGAGATATGTTTGGAATGGAAGCCTCTCTATGAGTTGGAGAAAAGTGATGTGGGGTGAGATCAGCCAGAGAGAGTAAGAGTAGGTTAGTTAGCAAGGCTGTACAGTTGTCTGTCTAGTGGATGAAGCTGGCTTACCAGGCATGAATCTCATATGAGCACAGGTCGACCATCCTGATGACATGCCTCTGGTTTCACCCCTATGCTCTCAGATGGGTCAACCACCTAGCCTGCCTTTGCTATCGGAACACTCTCTCCCTGATTCACTGAATGTTTCCCCTCGTTTGTTACTCTTATTTGCACTTTTGTCCAGTTAACTGTTTGACAGCCCTTCCAACCTAGCTTTCTTTTATCTCCTTCTACGGCGTACCTCTCCCTGGTTTGGTTCCTATGCTCACACAGTAACTCCTCCTCATTCCTTGTTCAGTGCCTGCATTGTAATTACCTTGCTTCCTTGGGTGTAACAGCAGTCACCCCCCCATACTGAAAGCATCCCATGAAGATGTAACTATGCAGTGTAGGAACTTACCACATGTGGTAAGACTAGTAAGAAATCAGGTATATTTGTTTTCTGGTTTACAAATCAGTCTTAAGACTTTTAAGGCACTTCTCTTATAGGCACCACAAAAACAATCAGTCTGATGATATATATGGCTGAATGTCATATACTGCGATGATAATACCGTTACCAACATTTATTGGATACTCCTTAAGTACCAGTGGTTATACGAGTTTTTATATGTGGCATTTAGTTAATTCTTATAGAGTTTTTCTGGTAAGGGAACTGAAGCTCACAGGATAAGTACCTTGACAAGAAAATGTTCACTGTTGCTGAATACATGTTTACCTTTTGTGCATGGACGGACACATATTTCTTGTTATTTTTAGTTGCCTTCAAGTCAGTTCCAATGCATGGAGACCTCATATGTGCAGAGTAGAACTGATTCCTATAGTTCTGTGACCTTTCAGAAGCAGATCGTTAGAGTCTCTTAGTAGGGGATTCTGCATGAGTTCAAACCACCAGCCTTTTGACTAATAGTCAAACTCTCAAATGATTGTACCACCCAAATCTCCTTAGACAGACACCGTGATCATTAAGGTTATGTATCGACTTGGTTGGGCCATTATTCTTGGTAGTTTGGCAGTTATGATGTAGTTTGGCAGTCATATAATGATGTAATCATCTCCATGATGAGATCTAATGGAATGTGATCCCCTCCTTGATGGGATCGCCTATGAATGGTCAACCAGTTGAAAGGGAGTTTCCTTGAGAGTGTGACCTGAATCTTGTAGAGGTGGACTTTTCTGGCAGGTTTGTAGGCTTTTGCTTGCTCTGGTTCCTGCAGGTGGCTTCAGATCATCTGACCTCCAGTTCTTGGAGCTCAGCTGACCTGTGGTTCTTGGAACTTGAGCTAGCAGCTTGGCTGATGATATTGAGATTCACTAGGCTATGCAGTTTATAAGTCAGAGCCCTGCTGTTTGTTTTCCAATCTTTAGTTTGCCAGCCCCTGTAGCTAGCTGAGTCAGAAGAAGCCTCCAGTTTGACCCAGGGGATTGGAACTTTCTAGGCTCCACATCCATGAGAGTCATTTCCTTCATATAAATCTCTTTATACATACATTTATGCTTTACTGGTTTTGTGTCTCTGGAGAACTCAGTCTAAGACAGATACTCAGTACAAAATTGTTTAACATATAATAGTTCAAACCAGTTTATTTCAAATATATTGTTGTCGGGTGCCATCAAGTTGGTTCCCAGTCATGTCAACCCTGTGTGCAACAGAACGATACGGTGACCGTTGCAGCACCATCCTTGTAATTGTTGATGGGAGCCCTTGTGATATGAGCCCATTGTTGCAGCCACTGTTCCAGTCTGTCTTACTGGAGGGGTCTCCCAATTTTTTTCTTGACCCTCTCCTTTACCAAGCATGATGTCCTTCTCCAGGGACTGGTCCTTCCTGAGAACATGACAAAAACCACACCGTTGCTCACTGTCAGAGAATACTTAGGCTGTATTTTTTCTAAGATAGATTTGTTCATTTTTTTTTCAGTCTGCGGTATTTTTTTTTCCAAACTCAGTAGGGGTACTTATTATTCAGATTAAGTCCCTTTAGAGAGAACTATTTATGAAATATATAGTTCTATAATTTGTGAAAAATCAACTAGGATGTTTTGTTGTACATTAAAATGAACTGAGACACACTTGTAGTTCAGAAGGTAGAAAGGAATTGGAGAGTGTGGGAGAAGTGCGTGTTATAAGAACTAACTGCTAAATGGTGTGAGGACTGAAAAGGAAATGGCAGAGTGAGATCTGACAGCTAGTGTATTGGTTTCTAATTGCTGCTGTAACAGAAGATCACAACTGTAGTGGCTTGAAATAGCACAGATGCATTCTGTTAGAGTTCTGGAGACTGAAGGAAGAATCTGTTTCCTTGCATGTTTTGACTTTTAGTGGCTGTCTATATTCTGGACTTGTGACCCTTTTTTGATATTCGAAGCACATTACTCCAGTCTTTGCTTCTGCCACCACAAAGCCTTCTCTCGGTAGTGACGCCTCCTGTTTCCTCCCTCTTGGAAGAACCCTTGTGATTACATGGGAGTCCTGGTGCCACTGTGGTTAACTACTGGCCTGCTAACTGAAAGGCCAACGATTTAAATGCACCAGCTGCTCCTTGGGAGAAATGTGTCAATCTGCTTCTGTAAAGATTGTAGCCTTGAAGGGGAAGTTCTACTCTGTCCTGTAGTGTCTATGAGTTTGAATTGATTCCATGGTAATGAGTTTGGTTATTTTATTTTATTGCTTGTAATTATACAGCAGAGCATCTGGATAGTCCAGGAAATCATCTTGTCTCAAGTCTTTAGCTTAATCACATCTACTGAGTTGCTTTTGTTGTATAAGGTACCATATTCATAGGTGTCTGAAGTTACTACATGAACATCTTTAGGGACCATTATTCAGTTGACTTTAAAGGAAATGGGAATTATTGGATTGATTCCAGTGATTTGATCAGTTTTTTTCTTTTTCGTGAGAAGCTAACCGTGTTTTCAAGGGTCTGAAGAAAAATATCCTGCAAGAGTGTAGCAATGTTGGGAAGCTCAACAGGCAAAAGCATCTAAGGAGCAACCTTAGGAGGCAAGGGGTGGAGAATGGATGGCTACATGTTATGTGCATGCATGTGCGTGCACACACAGACATACGCGTATGCACACACGTACATTTGAGCCCCTTTGTTGTTTGTACTGATTTTGTTGGTGTCTTTAATCTCATATCCCCATCCTTCTCCAAGTGGGGTGTGTGTAATGGAGGTGAAGTAAGCAAAGCCACATAGAACACACGACCCATCTTAGTGTGCGTTTTTCCTGGACCTTGGGGAAGGTATTTACATTTACGTTAACACGGTGATGGTATATATGGTGTATATGGTATGTATGTATTTATGTATGTGTATGTATATATGGTGTGTAATGGAAGGTCCCTGAGTGGGTTGCAGACCGTTCATACTTGACTAAGACTGGTCACCTAGAATGGTTGGTGGTTCCAACCCATTTAGCAATGCCACAGAAGAAAGCACCAGCAATCAGCTCCTATAAAGATTAAAGCCCAGAAAATCATTGGGAGCCTTTCTGCTCTGTAACATGTGGGGTCACCACGAGTCAGAATGAACAGTGACAATGGATTTATGATACGATGGAGAATGGAAGCCCTGGCAGCGTAGTGGTCAGGTGCTACAGCAGCTAACCACAAGACTGGCCATTCAAATCTACTAGGTGGTCCTTGGAAACTCTACAGGGCAGTTCTACTCTGCCCTACAGAGACACTATCAGTCAGAATTGACTCTATGGCACTGGGTAGAGAATGGAAATATTACCTGAGTTTTTAAGGTAAATCCCAAAACTTGAAAAATACCTTATTTTGACCTTTATTTGATGGATTTTGGTGGTATAAGGGACTTGGTGAACATTTTGGAGCATTACAGGGAGAAGTTGGAGCTTTCTTGGTTTGGTTCAGTTCCACAAAACATTAAACCAACTCGGTGACTCCAGCTCATTCCAGCCCCATGTGTGTCACAGTAGAGCTGTGCTCCACAGGTTTTTCAAGTGACTGAAGTAGATCGTGAGGACTTGCTTATGAGAAACTTCTGAGTAGACTCGAACGCCCGTCCCTTCTCTTAGCTGCTAAGTACGTTAATTGTTTGCACCACCAAGGGACTCATTCCCTGTCAGAAAATGCTGTGGACAAGCAAGAGAGTGATTTTTTCAGTGTTATTTGTATTGTCTGTTGACAAGACCGAAGAAGCAACCACATGATAGAACTTTATTTGTAATACTGAAAAGCAAATATCCCAGGAGTTTAGACAAAATGATATAGCATTGCAAGCCATCAGAACCCGATCCTGCATGATGAGAAATGCTCATGGCTTAAGTTAGCCATTATCTGGATAAACTTCTCCAAAGAATATTTTTCAGATTAACACAGGAGACAAGTAAAAAAAGAACAAACATAAAGTGTCCTCCAGCCACGAAAACACATGGGATGTTTTTCTATATAATATTTCACTTTAAATGTAACTGTAGATTAACTTTTAGAGAGAAAAATATTTATTCAGGCCAGATATGCTTAAATCCTTTCATTTCCGCAAGTGAGACCAAAGCCCTGGGAATACGCTCCCTTCTGTAATTTCCAACCAGTTGGCCCCAGTCATGGACAGAACATTAACTCTGGCAAGGTTGACACAGGGGGAAGTACCATAGCCGGAAACCTGAAATTGGCCAGAACCCGGAGTCTGAAGTTGGGACCATTTTGCTTGGATCCCAGTGCAGCTACCTACCCACTAGTCATGTGGCATTGCTCCTGTTACCCCAGCTCCAGGTCTCGGGGGTCTCAGAGCTGCTGCAGGTGGTGACGCTTAGGTCACCTGTAAGATCCTTCCCTGCTCTAAGGTGGCATGCCACTGGTCTTTCAAAGAACCACATTCTGTGTGGGGTTGAGTTAAAATTGAAACCTATTTTTATAATCTTTATCGAATATCAAAACTTGAGATAAATTTAGCAATATCCAGATTCCTGGTTTGAACACAGCTAGAAGCTATACTGATGGAGAGAGTAGGAGTTGAACTGAAACAAACAAACAGAACTCTGTAGGAGAGTAGAACTGCCCCATAGAGTTTCCAAGGAGCATCCTACCTTTAAATCAGGCTCTATCACTTACTCATTGGAGGGCTGTCCCCCCAAAATGTGTGTAGCTGTTTGGCTGAGCCATTGTTCCTGATATTTTGTGACTTTTCTTATGCTATACATCCTAATCTCTGCCTGTGGCTAATAGGATGATTATGGTGGGACTGCAGCACCCTTGCTAAGGGAGTTTCCTCAGAGTTTGGCGTGTACCACCTTTTGTCCTTTCCTTCTATGGGACATAAAAAGAGAGGGAAGCAAGCAGAGAATTGGGAACCTCACACCATCAAGAAAGCAGCACTGGGAGTAGAGAAATGTCCTTCAGACTGAGGTTCCTGTGCCAGGATGCTCCCTGACGAAAGGCTGGTAACAATACAAGGACCTTCCTCCAGAGCCAACAAGGCAGAATGCCTTCCTTGTAGTGAACACCTTGAATTCGGACTTGTAAACTACCAGACCGTGTAAAAATAAAACTTTTCTTTTTAAAGCCATCCACTTGTGGTATTTCTGTTAGAGCAGTGCTAGCTGACTAAAATAGGGGCTTTCATCAAGAAGCTTCCTACAATCTGCCATATTTTCCAAGTACAGTGGTGCTATCTACCTCATGGAAATATCCATGCAAGTAGAAGATGTTTAGCACAATTCCTGGTTAATAATGAAAGTCAGTGCTGTCAGGTTACCTGTGACTCATGGTGGCACTGTGTGTGTCACGGAGAACTGTGTTGCATAGAGATTTTCAGTGGCTTGGTTATTTTGGGAACAGATCACCAGACCTTTCTTTGTCAGCGTCTCTACGTAGACTTGAACATCCCACATTGTCGTTAGTGGCCAAACTCATTAATGATTTGTATGGTGTTAACATTAACTCTGAAAATACTTTTTTTCTTAGAGCAATTGCCAAGTTAGTTTCAAGCCTTTATAGATAATAGATTGAATTGTGTCTTCTGAACATGTGTGTCAACTTGACTACGCTGTGATTCCCAGCATTGTGTGATTGTCCATCATTTATTCAGTGACCTGATGTGATTTTTGTCTGCTTTGTAAGTGCTAACCTCTGTGATGTTAACAAGGCAGGATTAGAAGCCCTTATGTTAATGATCAGGACTCAGTCTACAGACTTAGGTAGTCTTGAGTCAGTCTTTTCTGAGAGATAAAAGAGAGTCAGGCAGAAAGGAGGGGTACATCATCATCACCAAGCAAGAAGAGTGAGCAGCGGACTACTCTCTTTGGACCCAGGGTCCCTGCACTGAGAAGCTCCTAGACGGCGGGAGGAAGATTGATGATGTGGACCTTCACTGGGAACTGACAGAGAGTGAAAGCTTTTACCTGGATCTGGTACCCTGAATTGGGCCTTCTAAGTTTCTGTTACAGCTGTCCACGTGTGGGAGTTCTGTTACAGCAGTACTAGATAACTAAGACAAATCCCTAAGACAGGGATGCTCTTCCTGTTGCAGTTCTCCAAAAAAAAAAATCTCAGAACTAATGTCAGATAAGTTTTGTTTTTTTTCCCTTTCCTTTCTTGGACAGAGTTTCAGTCCATGTATTGAGTTACCTTTGCATGCCTGTAGCCGTTGATCGCTTCTGTAGGTCCCTGATGCTCTTCTCCCTTCTGCACGTTTTTGTGCCTCCAGCTCAGCGTATCCTGTTATTCCCTGTGATCCAGAGTCAAGACTACCTTGCTTTGATTTCCGTTGTGCCTTCTCTCACACTTTCAGCTCCTTTGGAAACCCTGGTGGCGTAGTGGGTTAAGCACTATGGCTGCTGACCAGAAGGTTGCCAGTTCCAGTCTACCAGACACTCCTTGGAAACGCTACAGGCAGTTCTGCTCTATCCTACAGGGTTGCTATGAGTCAGAATCGCCTTGATGGCCCTGGGTTTGCTTTGGTTTTAGCTCCCTTATCCTGCAGAGAACCGGGGACCAGCACAACTGAACTAAACACCACATGTCTACAGTTTGGCCACACACCAAGCGCCGTGATACCTCATTAAAACCTAACTAAACCAAGTGCTGTTGTGCCGATTCTGACTCATAGTGACCCTACAGGACAGACTAGAACTGCCCTATAGGCAGTTTCCAGGGAGCACCTGGTGGATTTGAACTGCTGACCTTTTGGCTAGCAGACATAGATTTAACCACTATGCCACCAGGATTTCCTGGTACCTCGTTAGGGTTGTTAATTAATTACTTCCTGTTGTTATATGTTGTCAGTTCCGATTCCTAGCAACCCAATGGGCAGAGCAGTCCTGGCCCCACGGGGTTTCCTAGCCTGTACTCTTTACAGGAACAGATCTCCAGGTCTTTTCTCTTCCAGAGCCACTGCTGGGTTCGAACCACCAGCCTTCCAGTTAGGAGCTGAACATTTAACCATTGCACCACCAGAGCACCTTATTTAGTTATTTAGGGGTAGTAATTAGTTAACTAGGGCTACTAATTTAGTCTAGTTAGTGTGCCATCTGAAGAAGCCCTGGTGGTGCAGTGGTTAAATACTCAGCTGCTAACAGAAAGATCAGCAATTTGAACCCACTAGTTGCTGCAAAGGACCACGGATGCAGCAGTGAGCTTCCATAAAACTGCATGCCTGTTGCTGTTCTGACAGATACCGTGGGTCTGGTGTGATGCCTGGAGTTTTTCTTGGTTTAGTATTATTATTAGTATCTTTCACTTAGCAAGGAAACCCTGGTGGTGTAGTGGTTAATTGCAATGGCTGCTAACCAGAAGGTCAGCAGTTTGAATCCTCCAGGCCCTCTGTGGAGCTGTTCTCCTCTGTCCTATAGGGTTGCTATGAGTCAGAATTGGCATGACAGCAGTGGGGTCTTTTTGATTCTCATGGCAAAGTTTGAATGAAGCCAGTCCTGTCCCACATATGTTGGGTAGTTTTATTTGTTTCCCTTTTCTTTTAGATGACATTGTTAGATCATAGTAATAAGACACAAGATCTGCAAGGCATTCATTTCATCCTAGTACTTCTTAAACTGGGGTGAAGGGAAAACTGGTCAGGAAGGAGTAATGGGTGTGTGTGGAGGGGAGCATTTCCCTGCACTGGGAAGCATGTATGGTTGTTATCTTCTTTTCCCCTGAGCTTTTAATATGCTTACCATGCATTCTGCTGGAGGAGAGGTAATGTAGCGCATCTCTTAAAGTAATTCATGTTCACGTCTAACTTAACTTATTAGAAAGCTATGTCTTCAGCTCTGTCAAATTGATTTTCATTTTGAAGAACAAAGGAATGTTGACTTGGTGGTTTCCACTGAGTGTCAGGGCTGCCTAGTACTACACTGGTGTTCTGCTACTGGTTTCAATGTGATAAACATCTGGAAGAAAGTTCCTAGAGTAGCTTCTACCTGTCTTAGAATTATAGCCTCTGGCAGCTTTCTGTCTATGGTATTCATAAGTTGGACAAATTACTGATTTCTTCTTACAATTTGAGGCTCTTAATTTTGTCCTGTCTTACTTGAGTTTTTCATGCTTCATACATCTACTATGAGCGCCATAGGGAAGGTCAAGTGACAATGGCTTGAGGACATTTAGGATTTTCACTCAATTTACTTGTTCTGGAAGACTTAATCTTGTTAGATGGGATTGGAGGAATTCTTGGACTTTAGTTATATGTTACTGTTTTAATTTTTTAATACTCAAGGAGGGCCAAGTCCCTAAAGAGATACATCGTGTCTGGGATAGTAGAGGGTCAGGAAAGAAGAAGATTTTCAGTGATGTAGGTGGATGCAGTGGCTGCAGCAGTGACCTCAAACATAGTGATGATTGTGAGGCTGGCGCAGGACTTGGCAGTGTTTGTTCTGTTGTGCACAAGGTTGCTATGAGTCAGTACCAGCTTGATGACATCCAATAGCAATTTTTAAAGGAGACAATAAAGATATGAAAGCCACCTACCACCCATCTGTTGGTTTTTCATACTGGAGTGGTTTACCTATTGCTGGGATGCTGGATGCTGTGCCACTGGCGTATCAGATTCCAGTAGGTCACCCAGGTGGACAGGTTTCAGTGGCACTGCCAGACTAAGACTAGAGGAGGAGGCTTGGCAATCTCCTTCAGAAAATTTGCCAGTGAAAACCTCGTGAATCACAACGGAGTGCTGTCCAACACAGTGCTGGAGGATGAGCCTCCAAGGAGCATGCGGAGGGCAGCAGGAGTGGCAGTGTGCCGGTGTCGTAACTCAGGTCGCCGTGAGTCACAGCTGACTTGACAGAAACTTACAGAAGCACTAACGCCCTAATAATGAAAATATTGACCAACTGAACTCTTGTGCTTACATTTTTTCCCATCCACTTCTCAAACTTTCTTGGCCATAGAATGTTTTTGTTTGGGGAAAGAGGCTTTCTACCCTTGTACTGTCCTTGTTCTGTATGAAGAAACTGAGTCCTGGAGAGCTGATGTGAGATATTTGGTTACACCCAGTGATTAGTGAGGTGTGCCTGTTGGAGTAACCAAATTTAAAGAAAGCAGAATATAATAGTCTCTTTAGTGAAAAACAAGTGGCGAATCTAAACACCCCCACAGAGATGGTGCACATAGCCACCACAAAAGTGTCCCTGAGAACTAGGTAGATACATTGTTACAGCAGGGGACCCATTAGTGTCTAATCCAAAACTTGCAAATATCCCCATCTGACACTTTATATCAGTTCCACTGAAGGTTGTGAAAAGCTCAGGCACAAAAGTGGTTGATTTGATGGTGACAGTGTAGAATCTGGAAAGCTAAACTTATTGTACAGGTGGATAATGTAGTTTTTCTTGTAACTCCGTGATCCCTGAGAAGTCCCCAAGACCGTGATTAATTCTAAATTACTCACTTATTTATTTATTTTTTTAGTTTTTTACTTTTTTAAAAATAAATTGAGATTTTTCTAAAATCTTTGAATTACTGAATTTATTTTTTCTCTCGTGCTTACACATCTCAATCGTATTATTGTATCTCTAGGGTAAAACCTGATTTCTCCCCCTAGCCCAAAGAGTGAGGCTTTTCCAAGAGGAAGGAGAAAAAAATGCCCATAGTTTATTCATTGCATTTAGGGAAAGGAAATATTCTTCCCCCAAAACAATGTTTGATACTGGAAGTATGGGTGATCCTTTTCAGACTGTTATTCCTGATGTCATTGCAGAAATAAGCATCAGTAAATGATGGAAAAGAATGTAGACCTGAATTCAAAAGGTGTGGTCTGGTGCCAGCTCTGTTGTTATCCAGGTACCATTCTTAGAGCCCCGCTGGCGTAGTGGTTAAGTGCTACATCTGCTAACCAAAAGGTTGACAGTTCAGATGTGCCAGGTGCTCCTTGGACACTCTGTTGGGCAGTTCTACCCTGTGTTGCAGGGTCACTATGAGTCGGCATCGACTCAGTGGCAGTGGGTTTGGTTTTGGTGTTTTTAGAGCAAGACTTCCAAACTCTGGACCTCGGTTTCTTGTTGTGATTCTGGGGACTGTGTGTATCAGAGTAGGACTGTGCTACGTAGAGTTTTTAATGGCAAATTTTTTGGAAGCAGATCTCCAGTCCTTTCTTCTGAGGTGCCTCTGAATAGATTCCAGCCTCCAACCTTTCAGTTAGCAGCTATGCACTAGCAGTATGCACTACCCAAGACTCTTGTGAAATAAGACAGATGGACCAAATTATCTCCAACATATTTGTTGTTCTTGTTCTAAAGTTCCCTATGCTATTTGAATCTTGGTAGCTAAGGTAAATAAATGAAATGTCTTTTGAATTTGTCTTTATCATGCAGTTCACGGCCAAGCTATTTGATGATGTCAATGAGTCATTTATAGAGGTGATTTTATTTTCAATTGGATTATATTTTACTTGAAACTTTGTAGTACCACTGTGCCCTTTGTAATGTAGGCAGCCCTTCTATAGGTTCAGTTGGCCTAACAAATTGTTACTAGAATAGATACTGTATTTTTGGAATCAGTCAAGTTTCAAAGTGATAAAGGTTATGAACAAATACACATAATATACACCAGTAAAGGAACTAGCTTCTTACTCGGGGGTAAAAAATGGAGGCTGTATTGTTGCTGCTTTTGTTCCACAGGTGTGAATAACTCTGAAAAGCTTAAACATTTGGGAGTTACTGGAAGTTTATTGAAAATTTAGTATAAAACTCTCACTTTTCTTCTGCTCCCATACAACATGTAGAGTTATTATAATTGGCTGGGGACTTTTTTATATGTATCAGTGGTGTAATTTCCACACAGTGGGTACAGTCTAAAAACAATAAGCTGTTAGCCAGCAGTTTTGCATGGATTTATGGTGAAGTATTGGAGACGAGAGATGTGTGTCATAAAGGCCTTAAATTCCTAATAAAGAAATACTTCCACTGACAGCAGATGTTTTGATTAACAGAGAAGTTAGTTTATAGCATAAGAAAGAATGGCGTAAAAATTAAATTGTCTAAAACCCAAGCTGTATTTTTGGGGTCTAGTGGAGGTCTGATTTCTCCGTCCCCCACAGCTACCACTTTGAGAACTAAGCGGTGCCTGACTCACGCCACGGTCTTTTTAGTTGCCTCACAAGCCTGGGAAAACAAGACAATGAATAAGGAAGACAGAAGAAGAGTTAACACCTTTGAATTATGGTATTGGCAAAGAGTGTTGAACATACTGTGGTGTCCCAGAGGAATGAGCAAATCTATGCTGGCAGTAGAATAGCTAGAAGGGTTCTGAGAAGCAAGGGTGGTGGGACTTCACTACCTGGACAGGCTGTCAGGAGAGGCCAGTCCCTGGAAAAGGGTGCTTGGTAAGGTAGAGGGCCTGTGAAAAAAGAGGAAGACCTTCGGTGGGTGGGCTCGGTGGCTGCAACAGTGGCCTATAACATGGCAACTACTGTGAGGATGGCCCAGAACTGGGCAGTGTTTCATTCTGTTGTACAGAGGGTCGTTTTGAGTCGGAACCAACTTGATGGCACCTAACAGCAATGAGCTGTAAAAGTAACATATATTTATTATGGAAATTTGGGAAAATAAAGAAAATGGAAATCACTGATGGCTTTTCACCATCCTAGGATGTCTTCTGTCATTTCCTTATGTATACTTTGTCCACCTGTATTTCTCTCTGTGTGTGCTTGTACTCACAGCCACTAAATTCTGCTGTTGTTGCAGAACAGTCGGCCATAGACAATACATAAATAAATGAAGGTAGCTGTGTTCCAACAAAGCTTTATCTACAAAAATGGGCAGTGGGCTCAATTTTACCAGTGAGTTGTAGTTTTTTGATACCTCGTTTAGATAATCACATAGGTTGTAGGAGATCCTGAAAGTGGTTGAGAATACATACTTTGTAAACATGTTTGACTATAGAAACCTTGGAGAATACTAACCAGCATGGGAAAAATAAGACAAATCACTACAGAGATAATAATGGAAAAACCAAACCCACTGCCATCGAATCGATTGTGACTCATAGCAAACTGAGAAAAGACCCGGAGTAAAGAGAGGTTTCCATGGAGCTGTTCAAGTCAGCCATGGCAGAGACAACCTGAGATAGTATCTAAGAGGTGTTCATGGGATTTGTCTATCTAGTAGGAAGGGAGTTTTAATGACTTGGGAGGGACAACATTAGTTTGAAGACTAAGTAAAAGGCAAAGAGGTGAAGAATACCAATTCTAGATCATGTTTCATGTACAATTTAGAGTGTATAACTGCCTGGCAAGCTAAGAGGACAGTGTTTTTTAATCCTAACTTCCAATATGAGAAAAGTGGCCCTCACAAAGACCAAGAAGATTTCTAGAATCTAAGTCAGGAAACCCTGTTGGTGTAATGGTTAAATGCCACGGCTGCCATGTGAAAGGTTGGTGGTTCGCGCCCACCAGGTGCTCCTTGGAAACTGTAGCATGGTTCTAGTCTGTCTTATAGGGTCATTAGGAGTTGGAATTGACAGCAGTAGGTTTGATTTTCGTTTCTGAGTCAGGACTCAAACTTAGATGATTTGCGCCTTGTGTGTATGTCTTTTTGTTTCGTTTTTGTCATGCCCACTGGAACCGTAGCTAATTCATTTGGTAATTTTTAACATCTCAACTTAAGAGAATCTTTTCTGCTCTTACCAAAAAGAGGTGCTCACTTTACTCCAGTCGAGTATGCAGGTAAAAGAAATCCTTAACAAAAATAATTCACAGCAGACTGTATACTTGTTTCTGTAAACTATTGCTTTCATTTTCAGAGACCAGAAGAAACTGATTTTTTTTATAATTATGATACCACTCCCTCAGTCTGAAGATAGTGGCCTGCACTGTTCCAAGAGCATTGTGTACTAGGCATGCTTTCCATCAACCCTTTGTCATCATGTATTACCCCCAGTTTATCCAGGAGTTAAAGCCTTGTACAGTTTAAAATGGTACACGTAGTGTGTGGTGAGACTGAGATTTAAATTCTCACCTTCCAGTGACTTCCCACAAGCGATGTGGTGCTGATGGCAAGTTCTGGACCACAGGTGTGATGCCCCCTCTTGTCTTCCTTGTTCTAATTGTCTGTGGTTTTCCCTGGACTCTGTTTCTGGTAGTGGCTGTGGTTTAATGTGTAAGAAAGCTCTGGAAAAAATAAGAAACAAACCCACTGCCTTTGGTTTGATCCTGACGCATAGCAACCTTATAGGACTGAATAAGCTTGCCCCATAGAGTTTCTAAGTAGCAGCTGGTGGATTTGAACTGCCAACCTTTTTGTTAGCAGCCATAGCCCTTAACTACTATACCACCAGGGATTCCAAGAAGGCTGTAGGGCTATGGGATTTTATTATACAAGGTCTGACAATTAAGTCTGCATGCTTAATTGTTCTAAGTGCTATATACCTCATTGTTGAATACCACTATGGTTACCTTCAAAGTACTCCCCCAGACACCAATGCCTAGTCTACCCTCCACAGCAATTTGGGAACTCTTTCTGGAATGGCCATTGCACATGGTGGCAAGGTGGCGAGTTCACAAACTTAATTGTATAGTTGTCTGTAAGGCAGTTTTTAGCCAGTAAACATATAACTGTACTGGAATACACTGCCTGTGTACCTGATCTGGTCCCCAGTGATTTTTTTTTTCTTTTCCCGAAGATAAAGGAAATATTGAAAGGAAGACATTTTGATGACATTCAGGACATCAAGGGTAATATGATAACAGCTCTGAAGGCCATTCCAGAAAACGGTTCCAAAATTGCTTTGAAGGGTGGACTAGGCACTGGGATTGGTCCGTTCCTTCCCAGAGGGAGTACTTCGAAGGTGATCATAGTGATAGTCAGCAGCGAAGTAGGTATCACTTTGTCTAGGATGAGTTCGCAAACTTAATTGTCAAAACTTGTATCCTAGGTTCTCATTCTGAAGTCTACCATCATAACTGGACATGTGATCTTAACACATGATAAATTCAGAAAAGTATGTTGTGATTGGCTGAAGGTGGCCAAGTGGGCAAGAGGAGCACAGATTGGAGGTAGACAGGGCTTCGTGGTGAAAGGTGGGAAGGGACTGGCCTGGGTGGCTCAGTAACGTGTCTGTGTGCTGTGAACACATCTGAGATCAGCTGGTTTGTTTCTGCTAACAATGTCTCAATTTACATATCCAGGAAACACAAGCCGAATGAGTTGAATCAGGGGTTCACAGCTCTTGGGTCTTTGCCAGCTTTTATTTTAGGCTGACAACTTCCTGGATGTAATATGAAATTCACGGCTCTTGGGTCTTTGCCAGCTTTTATTTTAGGCTGACAACTTCCTGGATGTAATACGAAATTCATAGTTGGTTTTCTTCTAATGAGGTGACAAGATAAGACAGCGTCTGTTTCAGCTGTTGAACACAGGGCATCCGAATATTGATTTCTTTTTGAAAAGAAACATGGAAACATAAAACTTTCAAGGTCTGGAAACAACTTAAATGATCGAACTACTAACTGAATTTACCATACTAAACTTTTGACACTTTTTAGGTGAGACTGGGAAGGAAGCTTGATTGAAAACTTCATTGGTACATGAAAAGGGTGAGAAGAAGCTCTTCCCTTTCTCTTGTGCTTAAGGAAGAAGTATGCACTTGCTTGTGCTTGAGGAGGAAGTCGTCTAGCATTTTTCTCAGATATCTACTCCTCCCATCTGATCTGGACAAAAGCAGGAATGCCAGAGTACCACCCTCTGTGGTGCCAGCTCACACAGGTCCATAGTGGTTGAGCTGCTAACCCACCATCTGCTCTGCAGGAGAAAGATGGGGCAGCCTGCTTTGTAAAGGTTACAGCCTTGGAAACCCTATGTGGCAGGTCTACTCTATTCTGTAGGGTCTGTATGAATCAGAATGAATTCAACTGCAGTAGCTAAACTTCATGTTAATGAAGTCGGCATATAATCCTGAATCCGGGATATTTCAAAAATCTGGAACCCAGAAACATTATAAGTGTACTTTCAGGAGATTAAAAATATGGGCAGGAAAGAGCAAGATGAATACACCTTGAAAAATGCACACTAATACAACTGGAGAGAAATAATGTAAAATGCAGAACCCAAGTGGACAGAAGAAACATTACCCCTAATGCCAAAAAAGAGCAATGTTTGCAGGTATATGTTGGATCATAATACATTACAATGTGTCAGGAACGACTTGTGTTGCTCATGGATGTGTTGTCATAGAGATAACCACAGAGATGATTGTTTTTCCAGAGAGATGACCAACATTAGGTTTAATTTTAGTAATTTCACTGTTCAAAAGATAAGGAGAGTGGAGTCAGTCATTGGCAAAGATTAAAACAACTGACTAGAGAGGATGTGAGGTAGGGATAATGAAGGTCTGAATTCAGAAAACAATATAGTATGTTTTGTGGAAATAGATGGACTTGGATGACATTCAGGAGGCAAAATCAACAAGATAAAGATCCAGGAAGCACGGAGGAGAAGTTGATTGCAGTTGGAGCTAGGTGGAGTGGACGATTATTGTCATTAGTCACAGTGGAGATGAAAGGAGGAAGATCAGACTTGCCAGGAAAGATGATGAGTGTCGTGTTGGTGAACTGCAGGTACTTAAGGGGCATCGAGCTATTGGAGTTTCTAATATATGGATGGGTATTAAGGTCTAACTGAGTTATCCTGTAAGCTAATTTGTGTTGGTAATCTATATGAAATTTCTGGTATAGACATCAAGCATCTTTATCCCCAAAGCTGATAAATGTGGGGTCTCACATATCTTGGTCAAGACAACAGAAGCCGATCATTTAGACAGTCTTTTCTTAATTAAGACTAGGCTTGTTTACCTTGCTTAAATATAGCTGTAATGTGGTTGCTAGTTGTCATCAAATCTGTTCCAATTCATGACGACCTTACACATGACAGAATGTGACGTAGCTTGGTCCTGTGCCATTCTCACATTCTGAGGTATGTTTGAGCCCAGTATGGCAACTACAGTGTCACTCCATCTCAGGGAAGGTGTCCCTTATTTTTGCTGACCCTCCATCAAACATGTACCCTTGTCTAGCAGTTGTTCTCTGTTGATGGTCAATAGCTATAGTCAATAATATGATTTTAATAATCAGAAATTAAAAAGCACCTATGACTTTTAAAAACTTATTAAAAGTAACTTTAAAAAAGTTTGTTATCACATTTTAGTTTTTATAGGAAAGACCTTTTTCTGAAAAAATAGTTAATAAATCAACTAATTCTCAAAAATTATGGAAATTTTGATGAGTAAGTCTAACTTTCTAAGGATGCTGATATGCAAGTTTGAAATCAGATTGCTGCTTAATTTCTTAAAATATTGGTATTGATCTGCTTATGAGCAGCTGATATTGGAGAAGGGTCCAAAGTCTATAAACTGGGAGAAAGACAGTCTCTTTAACAATTGGTGTTGGCACAACTAAGTATTCATCTGCAAAAAAAATGAAACAAGACCTGTATCTCACACTATGCACAAAAACTAACTGAATGTGGCTGAAAGACCTCAGTGGAAAATCTAGAACAATAAAGATTGTTTTAGTCAGCTAGCACTGCTTTAACAGAAAGGTCACAAGTGGGTGACTTTTAAAAGAGAAATTTTATTGATCACGGTCCGGTAAGCTAAAAGTCCAACTTCAGGAATCAGCTCCAGGGGAAAGGCTTTCTCTGCTGACTCGGGAGGCAGGTCCTTGTCATCAGTCTTCCCCTGGCTGGAAGCTTCTGAGGCGCAAGGACTCTGGAGTCCTTTCAGAAGATGCACTCAGCTCCCGGCACTGCTTTTTTTCTTGATGGTATGAGGTCCCCAAATCTGTCTGTTAGCTACTTTATATCTCAAGAGAGTGCCTCAAGGCACAGAACAATCTTACACGGAGTCCTGCCCTACCAATACAACTGCTGCCCGTCCTCCGTCAGGAGCAGGGTTTACAGCATAGAGAAACAACACAGAACTGGGAATCATGGCCTAGCCAAACAGCCACACGCATTTTGGGGGGAACACAATTCAATCCATGACAAAGATCATGGAAACAAAAATCGGGACGACACTGGGAGCCCTAATACACTATATGAACAGACTACAAAATATTACTAATGATGCAAAAACACCAGAGGAGAAAATAGATAACTGGGAACTCCTAAAATCAAGCAGTCATGTAAAAGTAGCTGTTGGTTCCAATCTACCTAGAGCAGAGGAGAATGAAGGATATCAAAGACATAAGGAACATATGAGCTAGGGAGACAGAGGGTAACATATGATCTGAGATTTCATCAGTATGGGACCAGAAAAACTAGATGGAGCCCGGTGACCACTAGTGACTGCCCTATCAGGGAACACAACGTGAAGTCCCTGATGTAGTAGGAGAAAAATGGGCATGCAGTACTAAAATTCTATTAAAAGGACCATACTTGATGATCCATCAGACTGACGTGTCCCCAGAGAAGATGACCCTTGGAGACTCTGTTAGCTCAGAGCTTAAAACAATACTGAAGCGAACTCTTCAGACAAAGATTGGACTGGACTGTAAGGCATAGAGTGATGCTGGCTAAGAATGTGCTTCTTGGCTTAAATATATACATGAAGAAGTCTGAGAACCCGTGTCCAGAGGTGAGGTGAAAGGGTGGAGGGGAACAGAAGTTGGCTGGATTGGGTACGGAAAGTACAGGATGGAAAGTGGGAGTGTGCTGTCACAGGGTAGGGAGAGCAGCTAGAGTTGCATGGCGGCACATATGGAGGATTTTAGATGGCAAATTGGCTCTGAGTGTAAACTTAACACTTAGAGCACAATAAAATATTTTTAAAATGTATATATATATCAGTATTGATTGTATACCTTGATAGTAATTAGCAGTGAATTATCATAGTACCCAGCAGAGTTAGTTGCTGTTAATTGTGACTCACAGCAACCTCAATTCTCTAGAGTAGCACCACCACTTAGGGTTTCCAACGTGGTGACCTTTCAGAAGCAGATCTCCAGGCCTGTCTTCCGAGGTGCCTCTTAGTGGGTTCAGACTGCCAACCTTTCAGCTGATAGTTAACTATTTCTGCCGCATGAGACCACCCACCAACTTTTTGGTTAGCAGCTGTAGCAATTAACCACTACACACACCACAGGGTTCCCCTAATACAGTTGTTGTTAGGTGCCATCAAGTCAATTCCAAGTCATAGAGACCCAGTGGACAAAAGAACGCAATACTGCCCTGTCTTGTGTTTTGTCCACAATCGTTTTTATGCTTAAGCCCATGGTTGAGGCCATTGTGTCAGTCTGTCTCATCAAGGGTCTTCCTCTTTTCTGCTGACCCTCTACCAAGCATGATGTCCTTCTCCAGGGACTGATCCTTCCTGACAACATGTGCAAAGTATGTGAGACACAGTCTTGCCATCTTTGCTTCCAGGGAGCACTCTGGTTGTACTTCTTCTAGAACAGATCTGTTTGTTCTTTTGGTGGTCCGTGGTAGATAGGTGGAACATACACTCGAGTAAAATTTAAGTTCTTAAGAGAAAATTGAGTACTGCTTTTTTTTCTCCAGGTGTTTGAAAGGTCAGGACAATTGAAGTACTGATGTTCCATTGAAATGCAGCAGTTATGGATTGAGGGCTCAGGAGCATGGTATTGTAGGCAACTGCTAGACCCAGAGATGGGTAGAATTGTGCTCTGAGGCTGAATCCTCCTCCTTTAGACCTTTGACAAGGCTCTTCAGATCTCTGAGCCTGCCTCTGTGAGGCGTGAGGGCAAGAACCCTGCCTTCCTCTTGTGTCTTCATCATAGCCTTTTGGGAGATGGAGATGATTATCAGTAGAAATCACAGCAGCCTTCCTTGTAAGGAATACATGCCATGATGTTCATGTGATGTACATGAAATTACCCATATGTGTAAAGTGCTGTTGTTGTTAATGTCATCCTGCCCCAAAGGTTGTGTGTCTATTGCAGACATCAAACTGGGGACACATTTTAATGTGTTTTGTCATAAGAAAATGGTATAAGTTAACCAATTCAGCTACTATTGGATTGTCTCCAACTCATGGTGACCGTCACATGTCAAAATGACCTTCTGACAGCCATGTGCTGTTTTGTCTCCAGTAAGTACATACAAAGGATTTTAAAAGCACATCAGTAGTGTGAATTCACTGGCATTGCATGTAAATCCAGATGCGGTGAGATTTCATCATGTAAATGTGATCATAAAATTAACTCCTGACAGAAGCTGAAAGCAAATCAGCTGAATGTTTGACCTGATGACTGATGTTTTATGCTAAATGTATTTTATTTTAATCAATGAGTAAAACATTAAAAAGTGAGGGAAAAAAAAAGTCAGAGTAGAACTGTGCTTGCCTAGGATTTCAGTGGCTGATTTGTTGGAAATAAGTTGTCAGGCCGTTCTTCCAAGGTACCTCCAGGTGAACTGGAGCTCTGGTTAGCAGCCAAGCGTGAGAACTTGATAACTGTTTGCCCTATGCGTGGAGTCCTGTGACAAGTTAGACACCTGCTAGAAACAGAGGTTCTGTGAGTCTCAAAACATGGGCTTCATGGCCACTGCCAGTTAAGTGGCATACACAATGTATGTATGTTTATATACATATATGTTATACAGTATATATACATATGTATGTTATATAATTTCTGAACATATTAAGCTGGTTTGCACCTTTTTTGATGATAAATCTTTTTGATCAGTTATTCTGAGGAATGTGTTTTGAAACTGATGGCCAGGTATTTTAGTATAGATGGAGGAGACACTTGTTTGGACACGGTTTTTATGGATCTGTGAGAATGTTGCCTTCCAGTAGGTCTTGATATGGAATGTGTAACAGTGATAAACCCAAAAACCAAACCCACTGCCATCAGATCAATTCTGACAACAAAACAACCCTGTGAGACAGAACAAGTTCACAGTGTTTCCAAGGAGTGCCTGCCAGTCTTTTGGTTAGCAGACAAGCAATGATTGCATCACCAGGGTCCCCACAACAATATGTAGTGCCCCCAGAAGGGTGACAAGAGGCAACAGCCTTTCTGGGGAATTAGATTGTAGCTTGGGAGGTGGCAAGTTCGTAGAAGAGGCAGAAAATAGAGGTGACCTGGTCCTAGGAAGAGTTCTAGCAGAATGAGGGGTGGTGGGTGGTCTGGTACCAGGAAAGGAAGCACAAAGCAGAAGCAGGATGACGTGGGGAAAGTGACTGGAATTGCTTCCGTGGTGGGTGGCCACAAAACCTGGGAGCGGAGCTGCCCTCCTCCATCTGGAATGTACGAGTCACGTTTTTCATTTGTCATGGTAGTTGTCACATCAGCCTCTGGCAGATGCTGGACTAGAAAAGCTCAAAGAAATATTAGCCAAATGCATCTTGAGGTGTCAGCAGCCCCAGTGAAAGGGCGCCGCACTGATGGCTTCAAAGCTTTCAACACATTTATCAATGTCGTCTCTTCACCTGTTGCTCAGTTTTTAGTAGAAACGCTAATTAGTTCTGAAAACCCATAATGAGGTGAAGGCCCTTGGAGGAACATGCTTACCATCAGTTAACGATTGATTTATTCATTGATGGAAGGTCCTTGGAAAGAGATTTTCAGGTTATAAGTATTTTGAAATGTTGTAGAAGGAAAGTTAATGCTAGGAGTATATGTATACTTGTGCAGAAAAAGTACATACTGTCATTTAATGTCATGGACACTTTTACAGCTGTTCATTACTGTACATTATGGATTGGGTTTAGTAGTTTTTACAAGCTAACATCTTCTAATACTTGATTTTGTAAAAAGGAAGAAACTGAAGTCCTGTGGCCCTGAGTAGGAATTTTCTTAGACAATTGCCTAATTCATTTCAGTTTCTCAGCTTATAAGGCATTCTGAGTGCAGTTAGATGTTATTTAACCATGGCACTGTAGACAGACGTCCTGTTTTCCTACACTTCAGTTTCTTCCCTGGTAAACTAATCCCCAATACGCATGCTCACTCTCTGGTTTGCTCTTCCCCTCCCCTCATGTAATGCATGTCACTCTTCTGTGAGGTCACTGTGTGTGATACTACCCAAATAAGCAATCTGATGGGACAGAGATGATGTTGGAAAATGAAAAACTGTATGCTTCATTTCAGGTACACTTTCCTTAATCTTAAGAATAAACTAGGGGTAGGGGAAGATTATGTTTTCATGTGTGTAATCCATATTTTGGAAACCCCAGTGGCGTTTAAGCACTACGTCTGCTCACCAAAAGGTCGGCAGTTCAAATCCGCCAGACGCTCCTTGGAAACTCTATGGGGCAGTTCTGCTGTGTCATACAAGCTCGCTATGAGTTCAAATTGACTTGATGGCAGTGGGTTTAATCCATTTGTTGAAATTTTGAGTTCATTCTTGTTACATCAAACCCCAAAATCCCAAACCTTTTGCTGTTAAGTCAGTTCCAACCTTAAGGGTTTCTGAGGCTGTCATCTTTACAGAAACCTACTGCCAGAACTTTCTCCTGAGAAGCTGCTGTTGGCTTTCAAATGTCAGCCTTTTGGTTACCAGCTGAGGACTTAACTGTTATGCCATCAGGGCTCGTCTTTACCACATCAGTGATATTAGCAGTCAGGACACAATGGAAACCTTATGGGGCAGTTCTCTGTCCTATAGGGTCGCTGGGAGTAGCAATCAACTCAATGGCAATGTTTTTCTTTTTTGTTAGTGATTTGCGCCTGACTACAAACCTAAAGGCTGGGAATTTGAATCCACTTAGTGCTGCCAAGAATGAGAGACCTAGCAATCTACTTCTGTGAAGATTTCAAACCAAAAGAAACCCATTGCTATGGAGGCTACTCTGATTCACATCAACGTTATAGGACAGAGTAGAACTGCCCCAGTACGTCTCTGAGGTTGTAAATCTTTATATAAGGAGACTGCCACATCTTTCTCCCTCAGAGTGACTGATGGGCTCAGACTTCCAGCCTTTTGGTTGGCAGCTAAGAGCTTAACCACTATGCAACCAGGCTTCCCTATAGGAAAACCCTATGGAACAGTTCTACTGTGTAACACATGGGACCGCCATGAGCCAGAATGGACTCGATGGCTTAGTGGACTGATAATTAGATTAAGAATAAAAGATGGTACTTGCAGTCTTACCACAGTTACATCCTTAGTATTAACCTTGGATAGAATTGTCAAAGGCCACTGTGGTTTGTAATGAAAAGCTTTTCGTCAGGCATTCTGTGAAATTAAAGTGCATTCGTACAGAGGGCAATGCTGGACTTTCTTGGAAGCATGGTTGTAATTTCAGAGGACAAAGCCAAACCCACTGCTGTTGAGTTGCTTCCAACTCATTGCAACCCCGTGGGACAGTAGAAATACCCTGAAGAGTTCCCAAGGAGTACCTGGTGGATTTGTACAGCTGACCTTTTGGTTAGCAGTGTATTTTCAGGGAGTATGTCCTCTTGTCTCGCAGACAGTAGAGGAAATGGGATGCCTGTGGAGGAAGCTGCAGGACATTATGGTTCTATGATTGAAGGGGCCTTCACTGGAGAGCCGTAATAGGAGGGCTCAGCTCTTCTGGACTGGGCCCTGAGATTTGGGGATGGAATGGGTGCGGGTGGTGTATAGTTCACCTTCCCACTTGCCTTCCTGAGGTTAATTTGATTTGCTGCACACTAGGCAGTGTCAATGCGAAGAGGCCCACTCAGTCACAAAGGGGTCAGTCTAGAATTTTAGAATCAAGTCAACTGTACAATTGACTGTTATTTGTATTCTGATTAGAGGAGTGCTGGTGGCACAGTTGTTAAAGTGCTCAGCTGCTAAACAACAGGTTAGGGGTTCCAACACATCAGCTGCTCTCTGGGAAAAAAATGTAGCAGTCTGCTTCTATAAAGACTGAGTCTTGGAAACCCTGTGCAGAATTTCTGCTGATTTGATGGCAGAGGATTTGGGTGACGGGTTTATATAAAATCTGATGGAGTTCCAAAAACTGGATAAGAGAGGCTTGTGGTTGATTTCACATCACTTTCCCAATGATTTCATGAGGGTGCTTGGAATATTTCAGGTCCTTTGTTTCAGTCCATATAGGCTCTGGACTGTCTGTCTGCTCTGTGACCGAGCATGGAGTTGTCCTGGTTACCAGGGATGCTCTGAAGTGTTTGTTGGTTGTTAGGCGTTGAGTCACATTCAGCCTGTAGTGACTCTGTGTACTGCAGGACAGAATGCTCCTCTGCGCCAGCCTCGTAACTGGTACTGTTTTGAGCCCGGTGTTGCAGCCACTGTGTCAGTCCATCCCGCTGAGGGTCTTCCTCTGTTTTCACTGACCCTCTACTTAGCATAATGCTGTTCTCCAAGCAATGGTCCCAGTTGATAACGTATCCACGTCTTGCCATCCTTGCTTCTAAGGGACCTTGTGGCTGTGCATCTTCCAAGACAGATTGGTTTGTTCTTTGGGCACCAAGTGGTGTATGCAATATTCTTTACTGACATCATAATTCAAAGCATTATTTCTTTTGTCTTCCTCATTTATTGTTCAGCTTTCACATGTATATGAGGCAATTGAAAATACCATGGCTTGAGTCAAGCACAGTTCAGTCCTCAAGGTGCCATCTTTGCTTTTTAATGGTTATTTTAAACCTTGCAGTGTCCCCTTGTTTTGTTCAAATGGATGCCTCTTCCTCAGTGTACAGCTTCCACATGAGCACAGACAGTCAAGAGTTCTGGAATTCGCCTTCTTTACTGGAGTATTTACACAGGAGTAAACATGAACCCAGCCAAGATGCCATTGATGAAAAGATTGCTTAGTACTGAGTAAGGGAAATGAATATTGCATGAATGAAAGTAGTACCAGTGTTAATTTGCAATGCTAGTAGAGCTTTTATTGCTTTTTTCTTTTTAGATGAGAAAATTATTTTTAAGCAAACAAACTATAAACACTTGAGTTTCATCTGTTAGTTGCATTTCTTAGGAATGCACCATTTTTTTTATTGGTGCTAAAAGGATTATTTTAGTGAAAGAGGAGTGGGGTAAGAGTGGATCTCTCTGGATTTGACAGGATGCTAAACAGGAGGCTGACCAAATCCTAGCCTGTTTTCACTGTACCCTGGGTGCCTGTTGGAGATGACTTCCTCATTCCTCTGCAGTGAACCTTTGCAAAAATGCTGTTTGATACCCAAGAGACCATCATTGCAAATAATGCTATGCAGAAAAGATGTGAAAGTCCAAATAAATATAGTCTATGTCAGTCATGTTTCATGGTTGGAGTTGGCAGATATTTATCCCAGTAATAAATATCCTCAGTGAACCCTCTACAGACCAGAAAACCAAAAAGAAGCCAAAAACCCCTGACAACAGGAGAATTTTTCGTAGGTTTGAGGCTCTCTGTAAGAACGGACACACTGACAGGAATTCACAGCAAAATGAGTGACATGTGATGGGCATGTCTCTGGTGATTTAACTTAGGAAACACGAAGAGTAAGTACAGGTCGGGGACAAAAAATGTTCTTCATGGTGAAGCTGATTAAAGAACTTCAGCTTGAACAAGGAAGCGCTGCCAGTGATCTTTTTTGTGCTTGTGGTGTCATAGTGGCTAACACATTCTGAGGTTATCCAGTGGCTGGGAGGCTGGAAGTCACCCTGACTCACTTAGCACCTTAGAAGAAAGGCCTACTTCTGAAAAAGCAGCCATTGAAAATCCTCTGGAGTGCAGTTCTGTTCTGACACACTTAGGATTGCCATGGGCCAGAGTGAACTTTTCACCACTTTTTGTACATGTAGTAACTTTTTGTAGAAAAAGATTTCCAAGGTCACTTCATGTATTATGCGAGGGCTGCCAATTAAGTTCGTGAACTCATTCTAGAAAAAGTGTTACATACCTCATTGCTGAATATCACTACAGTCCCCTGTGAAGTACTCCGCCTGGGAAGCTGTGCAGTGATGCCAGTGCCTAGTCCACCCTTCAGAGGAGTTTTAGAACTCCTGTTCTGGAATGGCTGTCATAGCTGTCGTTGTATTACCCTCAATGTTGTGAATGTCATCAAAATGTCTTCCTTTCGAGATTTCTTTTGTCTTTGGGGAAAGAAGAAAGTCAGTGGGGGGCAGATCACATGAGTAGGGAGGGTGTTCCAATATAGTTACTTGTTTACTGGCTAAAAACTCCTTCACAAACAACTCTATAGTTAAGTTCGTGAACTTGCTAGAATGCCACCGCGCACAATGACCATTCCAGAAAGAGTTCTAAAACTCCTCTGAAGGGTGGACTGGGCACTGACATCACTGCATAGCTTCCCCAGGGGAGTACTTCAAAGGTGACCATAGTGATATTCAGCAATGTGGTATCTAGCACTTAGAATAATTAAGTTCACTGACTTAAGTCGGACCTCATATGTGCTCAACTATTTGTTAAATTGAACTATAGTTAGAAAAAAATTAGCTCAGACAAATCTGTTGTGTTAACTGCTTCTTTGTTGGAGACCTACTGGCCTTGCCCTGGAAGGCAAAAGGGATATTTTAGTGAAAGAAAAGTGGGGTAAGAATGGATCTCTCTGGATTTGACAGGCTGCTAAGAAGAAGCTGCCCAAATCCTATCATATTTTCACTGTACCCAGGGTGCCTGCTGGGGGTGACATGTCGTTCCTCTCCAGCACACTCATTCCCTGGAGAAACATTATTTGCACCCCAACAAGAACAATGCATTTCCTCGATTGTTAAACATCAGACAATCTAGCTGAAGAACATTTGGTGAGAAGTGCATTTAAGGTGGAATTATAGAAACCGGTACATTTTTAGAGCCAGAGTTAAAATCATGGCCCTGGAACACTTGATAGATTCTTCTTAATTTTATACTTAGAGCATTGTGGTATCATTAGACTTTTGAGCCTGTACTTTCAAAATACCTGTTACAGATTGAATTGTGTCCCCCAAGACATAAGTCAAATTGGCTAGGTCATGATTCCTGGTGTTGTGTGATTGTTCACCATTTTATCATCCAATGTGACTTTCCTGTGTGTTGTAAGTCCTGCCTAAATCTTTCTCTTTTGGGATATAAAACAGAAGTAAGCAAAGAGAGACAGGGACCTCATTCCACCAAGAAAGCAGCGCTAGCAGCATAGTGTGTCCTTTGGACTTGACCAGGGGAAGATTGATGACAAGGACCTTTCCAAAGAACCAACAGAGAGAAACAGGATTCCCCTAGAGCTGGCACCCTAAATTGGAACTTCTAGTCTCATAGACTGAAAGAATAAATTTCTTTTTCTTAAAGCCATCCACTTGTAGTATTTCTGTTATAGCAGTGCTAGAGAGCAAAGACAAGACCCCCATGACCAGAGACCTTAGATGCAATGGCTTTGTTTTACCCTGAGACACACAGTGCCCAGTGCAGAGCTTGCTTGTTCTTTGCTGCATTCTTCTACTTCCTCTGTAAAGTGAGAGCCATTCTTCTGTTTGATTCAATTAATGAAGGAATGTTTCACCATCTTCTAGAAGATTTGAGATAGCAAATTTGTTGGTTTTCAGTACACACAATAAATCAAAAGTCAGAACTGGTGAAAACATATGACTCCCACATCTACAGCCCATTTGTTCAACCAGCTGATGATAATTGGGGTGAGAACCGAGCTTTAAAGGAACTCCGCTAGTACTGTAGTTAAGTTCTTGGCTGCGAACTGAAAGATCAGTAGCTCAAACCCATTGGTGGCTCAGCAGGAGAAAGAGCTGGTGGTCTGCTCCTATAAAGATTACAACCTGCGAAACCTTATGGGGTAGTTCTACTGTGCCCTATAGGGTTGCTGAGATGGGATTGACTCAATGGCACACAAAAACAACCCAACAGAGCCTGTTAGAGCCAGAGTACTTGATCATGAAAACACTGCTTAAAAGATGTGTTTGTCCTCTTTGGGCTCATGCATCTTCATGTGGGGGAAAAATTTTGGGAATGGAGTCCTTGGGTGGTACAAATGGTTAGTTTACTGAGTTGCTAACCCAAAGATTGATGGTTCGAGTCTACCCAGAGGTGCTGTGGAAGGAAGGCCTGGCAATCTGCTTCCAAGAAAATCAGCGATTGAAAACATGGTGGTGCAGAATTCTACTGTGACTGTCATGGATCACCATGAATCAGAAGTGATTCAGTGACAACTGATTTTGGTTTTCTTGCCCAAAGGGGAATTGAAGAGTCAATTTTCAGATTTTATGTTTCCAAGTATTGTGTTCTTCTGCTTACCAGGTTGAAAATCTAAAGAGACTCAAGCTCTTTCATCTGGCAGGAGTAGTGAAGGAGTTTATAGGGTCTTTTTATTTACATGCTTGTTTAACATATTCCACTTACTGTAGAACCCTTGATGCTTACAGCATACTGAAACAAACATGCTTGTAAAGTAGCCCTTAAGATACAGTGTGATTATGTTACTGGAATAGGTAAGACTCAAATTTGGAAGAGAAATCAGCCATGTGAGAGATGCATTCCACGTAGAGGGAATAGCCTGCAAATAGTTTAGCATGGTAGGTGGCATAGAGCACTCAGGGATGGACTGAAGCTGGTGGAATCGGAAAGTCTATGCATTATGTGTAAACTGCATCAGAGAGCCCAGGTGGCACATTGGTTAGGCACTCAACTGCTAACCAGAAGTTTAGCAATTCAGATACACCAGCTGCTCTGCAAGAGACAGACTGTGGCAGTCTGTTTCCATAAAGATTACAACCTTGTAAACCCTATAGGAGCAGTTCTATTCTGTCCTATAGATTTGCTAGGAGTTGGAACAGACTTGACAACAATGGATTTATGTATCATTTAATCTCAAAATTCTTCAAGACGTGCACCATCATCCACATTTTACAGATTACAAAAGACAGGAATCCAAGGACATGCTGCCAAATTGGTCAAAATGATATTAAGCTATATAAGAAATGCTGCATACAAAAAATTTACAAATTTTGACTTCTCATAAGCTGGTTATTTTGAGCTGGTTGTATTCAGATATTTCTGTATAAGCATGTACATTAGTTTTACTACACAGAGATTCACTGCGATTCTTTAAAATGGATTCAGCAAATCATCCAGAAAAATCTATGAAGATTAATGGCTAACAATTTTTGTGGTTTATTCTGATTTAGCTACCATAGTTTCAGTTCCAATCTAAAAACGTTTTGCTAGGAAGAGATGCACGGATACGACAGCATGTATTTCAGCTGTGCTTTGCAAACAGTAAGTATGGAGAAGCATTGAACATTGTGAATGAGCTAGTTTCAATTAGAAAAATTTCGCTTCCAATCACCCAGTGATTTTTCAATGAAAGGAGCTGATCAAGTCTTTCTCCCCCATACTATTTTGCATTGAAGATCTCTCAGCAAACTGGTCTGAGTTCTACAGAATTGTTTAGAGTGTTTAAAACTGCCATGACTCTTCCCTCATTATCCATCTGAATTTTCTTAAGCTTCTTGGAACCTTCTTCTGTTTTGAATGTTATATAAACTCTTTGGTTCACCCATCCAGTGAAATGTTATGACATTTAAGGAGAAAAAATCCTATAAGCATTAATCAATGTGAGGTATTTGTTGCTTTTCCGTCTGACCCCGTCTTGCTTTCATCCTGACATACACCATACTGGAGGCGTTTAATTGTTTTGCACAGAACTGGGTTTGATCTCATTTCTGTGCTTTTAGTACTTGGTAAATTAGTCAAAAGAAGTTACTGCTTTGTCAGGCATTCACATGGGTTTAGATGTTTCTGCTTCAGGGCTTGTTCATCAGCTAAAATGCTTTTAAGCCCCAAATGGAGAGTAAACAGTGTCGCTGGCGTGGCTTTGAGGTGAGCCGTTACTGTGACCTGCTTACATCTGGGAAGGGGCCTGTTTGTATTAGCAGTTATTCTGGTTTGTGTTGTAACGTTTTCAAACTGTTTTCTCTCCTCTATTTTTTTGTAATTTTTTTAGTGTTGGGGCCCACCCCCACTGTCACCACTGTGTGTACATACGAGAGACATTTCATTAGCAATAGCCAGCCAAGTGCCATCGAACGTGGAGATTAAAATAAAGGAACCTAATTTGGACATTTCAATAGCAATACATGGAGATTAAAATAAAGGAATCTAATTTGCAAAAGGAAACCCTGGTGGTACTAGTTAAGTGCTTTGTCTGCTAACCAAAAGGTCGGCAGATCGAATTTGCCAGGCACTCCTCAGGAATTCTATGGAGCAGTTCTACTGTGTCCTATAGGGTTGCTATGAGTCATGACCAACTCAACGGCAAAGGGGTTTGGTTTGGTTTGGTTATATTTTACTTTTCAAACCTCGTACTTTTTTTTGTAAACTGCCAGTGCTACTGCCATTGAGTTGGTTCCAACTCATAGCAACCCTATAGGGCAGAGCAGAACTGCTCCACAGCGTTTCCAAGGTGCACCTGGTGGATTCCAACTGCCAGCCTTTTGGTTAGCAGGCACATAGCACCTAACCACTGTGCCAACGGGGTATAGTATGGCCAGTAACTAATCCTTGTTCTGGGAGCACATGAAGTTGTAAGACTAACTGGGACGTAAGTTACTAGATTAGGTTTTATTAACATGAAATTGAGGATCCCTAGGTTCATTTCTTGTCTTCCATAAGACAGAGTTTGAGAACCTATTTGTGCCTAGGAGTTCATGGGTGGTACATACAGTTAACATCCTCGGCTGCAAACTGGGAAGTTGAGTGTTCGAGTCCACCCAGAGTTGCCTTGAAAAATCAGCCACTGAAAATCCTGTAGAGTGCAGGTCTGCTCTGACACACGAAGTCATCATGACTCTAGGTCAACTCAGTGGCTACTAGTTTCTTTGTGCCAAGCATCTTGCTAAGCACCAAGGATATAAAAGAAAAATGACCTGGAGTTCCAAGAAATTGGTCCTGAGGAGATAGACGTATAAAGGGTCATTTCAGTGCTATTGCGAGTATTGTGACTGGGTTATTCACCAGGGCACTATGGGAATTATGTCTGGGTTCACCTGGCGGGGGGAGCTGAATTGGGGAGAAACACCAGAAAGGACATGTCCCAAAGAGGAGATGGCATCTGAGCTGGTCTTTAGACTGAGTAGAAGTTAGCTGAGGTGAAGCTAGGGAGTGAAGGTGGGGATTTTGTTGGGATAGAAACAGGGCAGCAAGAATGTGGGTGGGTGAGGGCTGTGAACACTGACGTTGGATTCTGGGGACATGCATTCTAAGAGAAGGAGGTGGCTTTGGGAGAAGAAAGGAGAGCAGCATTAGCGTCTCTGACAGTGTTTTAATGAGCTTAGGCTTTTTCCTAGAAGGGTCACTGAGGAATTCAAGAAAGAGTGTTCTGGTCATGCTTACCTTAGGAACACATAAAAGCCAGAGAGTAGAGAAGGAGGAGGCAAGCCTATTTCATTTGTCTGGAGTATCTTTAAAAATGAAAATGAAATTAAGATAGGAAGTGCTGCTCATTATTAAATAGAATAAATTGATGGCTACCTGGTGGCCATACTACTGTAATACCAGCTCCCGAGTTTCTGCTCATTGACACCTAACTCTACTTTAAAAATATTTGCACGTGTGAAGTCTGACAGCTAAGCTCACAAACTGATCCTAGAAAAAGTGCTGCATACCCCATTATTGGATATCACTGTGGTCACCTTCAAATACTTCCCTTGGGAAGCTGTGCACTGACACCAGTGCCTAGTCCACCTTTCAAAGCAATTTTGGAACTCTTTTTTTCTGGAACGGGCATCAGAGCTGTTGTTGTATTCCCCTAGATGTCCTGAATGTCATCAAAATGTCTTCTTTTCAATATTTCCTTTATCTTCGGTTAAGGGAAAAAGTCACTGAGGGTGAGATCAGGTGAGTACGGAGGGTGTTCCAGTACAGTTACCTGTTTGCTGACTAAAAGCTCCTTCACAGACAGCTGTACAGTTAAATTCGTCAACTTGCCACTGTGCTACTCAGCACAACGGCCATTCCAGAAAGAGTTCCGAAATTCCCTTGAAGGGTGGACTAGGCGCTGGTGTCTGTGCACAGCGTCTAGAGGGGAGCACTTCAAAGGTGACCGTAGTGATAGTCAGCAGTAAGTTACGTAGCACTGCAGTTCACGGACTTAATTCTTGGACCTCCTATACAAGCTTCCAATGTATGTAATTAAACAAGCAGTTTCATCATTGTAAATTGCTTGACTTCATCAGTACTTATGTAGCTGTTCATTTTCCTATCGTATCATAGCAAGGAGACCTTCAGTGATATCCTCTCTTAAGGTTAAAATGTCCTTTGTGAATGAGACAGCACCAGGCAGTGGTCTCCTCCAGAGCCAGAGCAGTCTATTGTTTCAGAGAGTTTCTGCTGGGAGCAGTTGATAGGCAATTTGTGAAACCAAATAGGTTTGACTAGATCAAAGTTCTAATTAAATAATGCACAAGTGCGTATTGATTTAGCAGAGCCAAATGTAGCGGTTCCGGACATGGCAAGTTTTGCTTTGGTGCCTGTTTTTGTGTTCCTTTATTGCTGTGTGATTGTGTTCCCCACTCCCATTCCCTTCTCACTGGGCTCAGCACTCCACAGTTACATCTCCTAAGAATAGCTCCTTCTGTAGACTCTCAATGCTTTGGAGTTTTTCTAGCTCCTTTTCCTGAGATCATTGGCTCAGCTTAGCGTCAGAAACATTGAGGGGCTGTTTCCAGTGGAAGAGGACCATGTTTACCATGATGTAAAAGGATTTTAGAAGGTAGTACGTTCAAATAACATGGAGGAGATATTGAGCCCATGGGTTCCTACTGGTGAGTAGCAGGTTTTTAAGGACAGAAAGAAATCAAAGCACTGAGAAAGAAAAGTCTTCTTCTGCATGTATATATATAAAACTTCTCTCTATTTGGAAGGACTTACAGACCGACTCGACAGCACTGGCTTGGCTACTTGGGAAATAATAGAACTCCTCTGCACATGTGTTCACAGTTCGGTAAAGTTAGCTAGTAGATAGCTAGTGCCAACACATCTGTTTCAAAGCCTGAACTTCTGTTGCTCTGTTTGTCTATGGTCTGAAATTGAAGTGACTTTTGGTTGCATCACAGTATATTAGGAAACTAAGAGGGATCCCTGAGGTACTCACTACAGATGTGCTGGTGAGCTGGCAAAGGCCATCTATTTCTGGGAAAATTTAGCTGACTGTGAAAATGTGATTTATCTGGTTGATTTCTTGATTCCCTCGAAACCTCTATGTTTATTTGAAAATAACTGAATTCACCTCTCATCCTTGGCTTCCTTTGAGTTCAGCCTCTTTAACAGATATTTAAGCAGCCTGAGACTATAAGGAAGCAACTGTGGTCGTTAAAAAACCCATTGCCGTCAAGGCTCTTCCAACTCATAGGTGACCCTATGGACAGAGTAGAACTGTTGGATGGAGTTTCCAAGAAGGGCCTGGAGGATTTGAACTGCTTGCTGTCTTTGTTAGCAGCGGTGGCATTTAACCACTATGCCATCACAGTTTCCACTGTGTTAGTTAAACCAAAAAACCAAACCCACTGCCACTGAGTCAATGCCGACTCACAGTGACCTTGTAGGACAGAGTAGAACTGCTCCATAGAGTTACTAAGGAGCACCTGGCAGATTCAAACTACTGACTTTTTGGTTAGCAGATGTAACATTTAACCACTATCTTACTGTGTGGGTTAGGCACATCTTATTCAGGTTGCCTTTGGGATGCTCTATCAATATATGTGTCTGTCTATGGCATATAAGGTGGCTTCTTTACCCATAAACAAATACTATATTTAATTTTTGTGAAACTTTTTCAAACGGTGTCATCCACCTGAGACTTTCTTCTGTGGGTTTTGGCCCACTATATCTGCCACATTTTTGAGAACTAACTGAGAAAGGGTCCTGTGATTTCTGTCCATCTCCCCTTCTTCTCCTTAATCATCACTCCCTGAAGTGTTAGCCTTTGGCTGAGCTTCCATGGTGTTATGTTATGGTAACTGTGGACCCAGTTAGCCTCCTGCTCCCTCCTGGAGGATTCAGGGCCTACGTCTGCCCACTATACAGTCTTTGGAATCCTTCTATGATGTTTTTGTAAGTGATCATTGAGTTGGCTCCCAGCTCACAGCAACCTCTACACACAATGGAGCGAAATGTTGGCACTCCTCTTCTATCCCATGATCACTTTCAAACTGGACCTTTGTGACTCACAGGATTTTCATTGGCTGATTTTGGGAAGTAGATCACCAGGCCTTTCTTCTTAGCCTGTAGTAGTCTGGAAGCTCTGCTGAACCTTTTCAGTATCATAGCCACAGGCAAGCCTGCCCTAACAGATGGGTGGTGGCTGTGCACAAGGGGCACTAACCAGTAATTGAACCTGGGTCCCCTGCATGGAAGGTGAGAGTTCTACCACTGAATTACCAGTGCCCTTCATGGCACTCCTCCCCAAGGTCAACCTCCAGATCACTTGCTGCTGGGAGAAAGAGTGAGATATGCTGGAGTAGTGGGCTTCGAGGGACCACTCTTATAGAAAGTCCAGTCTGACAGGCCAAGAGCAGGGGTCAGATCACTTTATGAATCAAAAGGTAGGTAAAGATGAGCAGCAGCATCTCCAGCAGGCTGGGATGATGTAAATGAGGGACCCACAAAACAAGTGAGAGGTCACGGGATGTAGTCACACAGCTGCCTCTTTGACTCAACTGACTTACATACCTGAAGTCTTTTTGAGCTTGTTTTAGGTGCTAGTTTCAAGCTTGAGCATATGAATGCTGGCCGCTCTTTTGTTTGTCTGATATTAGCTTCCCCTTCTATAGGGTCACTAAGAGTTGAAATCGACTCAACAGCAGCGGGTTAGGTTTGATTTGGGTTTCTCTTTAATAGAAACGCTGGTGACATGATAAAGTGTAATAACAGCTGCTAGCCAAAAGGTCAGCAGTTTGAATGTATCAGGGGCTCCTTGGAAGCCCTATGGGGCAGTTCTGTTCTGCCTTATAGGGTCACTATGAATCAGAACTGACTTGATAGCAATGGATTTTTTTGGTTTTACTCAAGAAATTTTGATGACACAGTGATTAAGCACTCAGCTGCTAATGGGAAGGTCAGCAGGTCAAACTCATCAGCTGCTCCGTGGGAGAAAGATGTGACAGTCTGCTTCCATAAAGACTACAGCCTCTTCCCTGGGAGCATGACCCCTATACCTGCTGCTTCCCCTGACAAGAAAACACTACTGAGGTCAACTTGTCAGACAAAAATGGACTAGAGTCGAGGACACAGTGTAACCGTATGGTGTGTGTACTTTATGGCTCTGTGCATTTATTAGATGCTGCCCTACTGGTCTTTTTCTAGATGGGAGAGAAGAGGATGGAGAGGAGGGGACAGGAGCTTGTTAAGAGGGTGCAACAAGTATAGAATGAAAAGGAGGAATGTGCTGTCATCGGGCAAGGAGTGCAGAAGGAGCTACAGACAAGTGGGCGTGCAAAATTAATTTGGATTGTATACTCACTGAATCACCTCTCCCACCAAAATGATCATGGCCTTGGAAACCCTATGGGGCAGTTTTCCTCTGTCCTGTAGTGTCTCTGTGAGTCAGATTGACTTGTGGCAAATGGATTTAGTTTTTGTTTTCCCTTAATGAATCCAATACTTTATACTCACCTTTTCACAGATTATAGAAATCTGTAACTGTAAATTTGAAGAATTTCATTCTAGTGTGGTTAGGTCAGTCTATAGATACTATCTAAGTGCCAACTTTGTGCCGAGGATTGCAGTAGACATTGGGGTTATGTCCTGAAGAAAACACCCATCGTGCTGGGTCTCCTGGGGTAGCTCTCAGAGAGAAAGTTCACCTCAGCATTATGGGATGACCTTTTGGTCTCTAGTATGTCATTTCCCAGTTTAGATCCTGAGCTATTTTGTAGGTAGAGCGGCCTCCGTGTGAGAGCAATACAGAAGTGCCCTGGAGTGTAGCGTCTCACTGATTTCTGTGAAGGACTTCCTTTCCCTGTGCTTGGTGTGTGGGTATGTGGACAAAATCAAAACACCACCTGCATCTAAAATTGGACCCCAGAGGGAAACAAAAGTCTCTTTCCTTAGTTAACATAGCATCTGGAAGAAATAGAAAATGGCTGTTTCCTAATTACTGTTAAAATGCATGAAACCAACATTTGTGTGTATTTTTCTCTCCTCCATTCCCTCAAGGACTTGAAAAGAAATTGTCCCTCATGCATTAAGCATCACTGTGTGTGTTACTTATTCAGTGAGAAAGCTACAGATACTATGTGACCCAGTCTATACAGACAGCCCCATGCTAACACCGTAGTAGAAGCCCTGGTGATACAGTGATTAGAATGCTCAGCTACTAAGCAAAGGTCGGTGGTTCAAACCCATCAGCAGCTCTATGAGAGAAAGATATGACGTTCTACTCCCATGAAGATTACACTCTTGTGAACTTTGGGACACTCTCTTCTGTCCTGTATGTTCGCTCTGAGTAGAAGGTGACTTAGTCGGAATGGGTTTTGCCTCACAAACCTTCTAGTATCTCTACAAATCCAGCTTAATTGCTGATTCATTTATGTTGATAGACTAGTTTACTTCAATCTGCATAGCTGGTTTCTTTGATATATTTTTCTCTGTTCTATTAATAACCTGTGCTTCCGTTTCCGACATGCTGATAAGAATTCCAAATTTTATGAAGAACACTGACAACAAAGGATCATTTCCTTGTTAAGCTAGCTGGCTTCAGCTGCAGCTGCGTTTCTGCTGCTGCAAACATCAGTTAGCAAGTCAAATGCAGTGGACTCATTACCGTGCTGGCTGTCCCAACCCATCAAACCATTTTCTTTCCAGGAAATGGGATCCTTCAGCAATGGCCTTCTGACTGCATCTCAGGAAAAGTTTCAATTTTTAAACATTTTGAATAGGAAAAAAAATCCTAGTTAATGCCTTTGAGCCTTTACTGACATGACTTAATGGCTGCAACCAGCTTCTTGGAAGGCAGTCAAAACTATCTTTTCATTAATCCTGAAAAGTTTTTTCCTTTGACTGAAAATTAATGCCTTCAATTTAATAGGAACAAGAACTCTAGTTAGAGGTCTGTAGAGCAAATCAAGCCCCATGGAAATGAAAGGATTCTGCAGAATTGCCTGATGTAAAAAAAACAGGCAGAGAGGTTTTAGATGTTTCAATGTCTGGGATCAAATATATTTAAAAAACAAATTCCACTTTTCATGCCATTTCTTTTCGTAAGATTTAATAATCACTACGGGGATGGTGTACTTTGTAAGATTTTATTTTGTTTTGCTGCAGCAACAGATTATAGAAACCCTGGTAGCATACTGGGTGAGTGCTATGGCTGCGAACCAAAAGGTCAGCAGTTCAAATCTGCCAGGCACTCCTTGGAAACCATGGGGCAGTTCTACTCTGTCTATAGGGTTGCTGTGAGTTGGAATTGACTCAGCAACAGTGGGTTTGGTTTTTTAGTTATAGCAACAGATAGATTATAGATTTTGTTAGGCTTTTAGGCTAACTAAAAACAGATGTCTGTTCAAGTTGATAGTACTGGTTTTTACTTGTTAATTGTCTGGTGTTATTTTACATAGCAAGGATTTTTAAAAAATTTGTTTTCTGTCAATTTCTATTCACTTTCTTTAGACAGAGAAAAAAGACTGTAGACTCCCTCCTGTATTAATTGCATCCAGACTGAATTCGTTGCTCTGTTTATTTTTGTTTTTATAGATGAGATTAAGAGGAAACAGTATTTCCAGTATCTGAGTGAAAAATAAATCTTTTGGCTTAATATACTTGAGGAGGATATAATGTTGGTAGTGGTCACATGTTTTTCATGTATTTGTGATTTGTTCTAGGGCACTGCTCACATTGTTTTCGGCCATGAGGGCACATTAAGCTAATTTCACTGTTCTGATCATGTAAGGGAGTCCCTGGGTGGCACAAACGATTAAGCACTCAGCTATCAACTGAAAGGTTGGCAGTTCAAACTCACACAGAAGAAAGTGCCTTAGAAGAAAGGCCTGGTAATTCACTTCTGAAAAATGAGCCACTGAAATCACTGTGAGACACAATTCTACTTTGACACACAGGGGATTGCTAGGAGTTAATATTAACTCAGTGGCAAGATCAAGGTCAAGAAACTCTGTGATCTTCGTATGGTTCAGACCTAAGAGATACGCCTTCTCATTTGCGCTCATCTTCACCCATGGCAAAGCAGTTGAAAGAGAACAAGTACACTGATGATGCTAGAATTATTTCTTTATTCCACATTTTCCCTGTGCTCCAGATGTACAAGGACTGATAATTACATTCGCAAACTCATCCTAAAAAAAGTGCTGCATACCTTATTGCTGAATATCACTACAGTGCCCTTCAAAGTACTCCCCTTGGGAAGCCATGTACTGACACCAGTGCCTAGTCCACCCTTCAAAGCAGCTTCGGAACTCTTTTGCTGGAATGGCCCTTCAGAGGTGTTGTTGTATTATCCTTGATGTCCTGATTGTCATCAAAATGTCTTCCTTTCAATATGTCCTTTATTTTGGGGTAAAGAAAAAAGCCATCGGGGACCAGATCAGGTGAGTAGGGAAGGTGTTCCAATACAGTTATTTGTGTACTGGCTAAAAACACCCTCACAGACAACTGTACAATTAAGTACGCAAGCTTGCCACCGTGCCACTGTGTGCAATGGCCATTCCAGAAAGAGTTCCAAAATTGCTTTGGAGGCTGGACTAGGGGCTGGTGTCAGTGCATAGCTTCCCAAAGGGAGGACTTGGAAGGTGACCATAGTGATACTCAGCAATGGGGTATGTAACACTCAGAACAATTAAGTTTGTGGCTTGTCAGACCACCTTTGTGTGTACCCTTTTCCTCCTTCCGTGTGTCAGAACTGTGCCCACTATTACTGTAATTCGATTTCTGCAGGCAAACATATCAGCACTTACTATGGGCAGATCACTTTGTTGGGTATATGGGAAATTAAGAAATGAAGGCGTTTTGTTGAAGGGTAAGGCAGTTTGCGATTTTGGGGAAACCAGTACAGCTTGACCAAGGCAAGTCCTGGAAGCTCCGTAGAGATGTCTAGATTCTCTGAGGGAGTGAATTACTGGACTGAGGGCTGTAAGAACCATGTTCTTTGTGAACATCTAGCTGCACTGACATAAAATAGTTTATAAGGAAAATGTTCTGTTTTGGTGAGTAAGTGTCTGCGGTCTTAAAAGCTTCTAAAATATTCCACTGGTCTTACCCTGTTAGGAGCAGGGGAGAATGAAAAAACACAAAGACACAAAGACACCAAAGAAAGATTAGTCCAAAAGACTAATGAACCACAACTACCACAGCCCCCAGAAGTCTGAGTCCAGCACAATTAGATGATACCTGGCTAGCATCACTGCCTGCTCTGGTCGTAATAGAGAGTCTTGGACAGGGCTGAAGAAAAATGTAAAACAAAAGTCTAACTCACAAAAAAAGACCAGGCTTACTGGTCTGACAGAGACTGAAGAAACCCCCCAGATTGGCACCTGAGCTCTCTTTTAACTCAGTACTGAAGTCACTGCTGAGGTTCACCGTTCGGCAGAAGGTTAGGCAGACCATAAAACCAAACAAGACTCAGTGGGCACACCAGCATAAGGGCAGGAGGGGCCGGGGAGCTGGTCATGGGGAGCCCAAGGCCCCCAAGGGGAGAGTGTCGGCGTGTTGTTCACCTAAAGTGCGATTCAAAAAAAAGATACAAACTTCTCCCAATAAGAACTCACACTTATTTGTGTGTGTATACATTCATTTTTAATATATGCTATTAGAAGTGTGAAGAGAGTATACAGTTTAATGAGTTTGTTTATTCTCAGTGTCTTAGTGCTGCTGTAGCAGAAATACCCCAAGTGGGTGACTTTAGCAGATAGAAATTCATTTTCTCTTAGAGAATCCAGGGTCCTGGCTCTAGGAGAAGGCTCTCCCTGTCAGCTGCATGGAAAATCATATCTCTTGTAGCTTCTCTTCCTTGGTTCCTTGGGCCTCTTAGTGTGACATCAGTGTTCCCTCGTCTCTGCTTGCTTCTCCGTGCCTCAGCTGTTCTGCCATTTTGACTCTGCCCCTCAAGCTGTTCCTTTTATATCTCAAAAGTGACTGGTTTAAGAGACACCTTACCATGGTTTGCTTTCATTAACATAATACAGAAAATTCTGTTTCCAGTTAGAATAATAGCCAGAAGTATAGGGGTTACAACAACAATATTGCTTGTTGCCATGGAGTCAATTCTGACCGTGTTAGACACAGAGACCCCACAGGACGCAGTAGACCTACCCTATCTGGTTTCCTAGGATGTAATCTTTATGGAAGCAGATTGCTATATCTTTCTCTGGTGGAGTAGTTAGTGGATTTAAACCATTGTCCTATCAGTTAGCAGCTGAGCACTTAACCACTGCACCCCAGGGCCCCTTAACAGCAACATAAGAATTCAGACTTACAACATATATTTTGGGGGAGCAGAGTTCAGTCCCTAACAATATATAAAGTAACTTTATGTAAAATTACATGTAATAAAAGTCTTGTACAGAACTATAAGGGAAGGGGAGATCAATTCTGCTAAGACTTTCGTCTCTGCTGCTTCTCAGTCCGTCTGCTTTCTGAAGACCTTGAGGGACCCAAAGCCAAGAGCTCATGGGAAAGGACTCCTCGTTCCCAGCCAGGCATAGCTTAAAGCCTGGACACTGTACTGTATAGAGGGATGTGGCGTGGAACTTGGCAATCAGGTGCCTCAGAACCAGGCATGTTTTTCCTACCTATCCAGATCCTTGTTCATCTTCAGCACTTTTGTGGTCTTCGTGGCTGTCTTGCGAAGTAGATGGCAGTGATGACATCCTCCTCAGCAGAGACCTGAGAGTCAGGTTGGGGTGGGAGAAGGAGACTCAGGAAACTCTCATGTGGGTGCTCTTTCCACCACCTGCATGGGACCAACTCTTGAGCAGTACTCTGCAAGGACTAAATGTGGTAGAATAGAGACACTGGGCATGAAGACCCCAGACACATTTAGAACCTGTCCTTGCCACTTTCTGGAAGTGTAGCTTTGAGCACAGTATGTTGTTGAGCTTTCTGAGCTTGACCTTCTCACATGTAGACTGGAGATCACTGAAGTATCAATCCTGCAGTCTTTTAGCCCCCCAAACCCACTGCCATCAAGTCATTTCTGACTCATAGTGACCCTATAGATGGAGTAGAACTGCTCCATAGAGTTTCTGAGGAGTGCCTGCCAACCTTCTGGCTAGCAGCCATAGCAACATCTATGCCACCAGGGTCTCCTGCAGTGTACTAGGGAGATCAAATTAATTATCTTGGTTGTTGTCGCATTGGCTGTGACTCACGGTGACCAGTGTACAACAGAGTGAAGCGTTGCCCTGTCCTGGGCCACCTTCAGGATTGTTGATCTGTGTGAGTCCATTGTTACAGCTACTGTGTATTTTCAGAGCCTTCCAACCTAGGGACCGTACCTCCTAGCATCATCTTAGATAGTATTCTGTTGTGAACTGTGGGGTTCTCATTTGCTAATTTTTGAAAGTAGATCACCAGAGGATACCCTGGTGGCATAGTGGTTAAGAGCTTAGTTACTAACCAAAAAGTTGGTGGTTCGAATCCACCAGATGCTGTTTGGGTACCCTCTGGGCCAGCACTGCTCTGTCCAGTAGGGTCTCTATGAGTTGGAATTGACACAATACAAATAAGTTGTTTTGGGTTTAGAGCATCAGGCTTTTCTTCCTAGACTGGCTCAGTCTGGAAATTCTGCTGAAACTTGTCCACTGCTGTTGCCCCTGCTGGTATCTGAAATGCCTGTGGTGTAACTTTCAACATCACAGAAACATGCAGGTCCCTGCAGTGGGACAGATCAGTGGTGATGCTAATAAATGGTGGGTGCAAAATCAGTAACAGCCGTTGCTGCTACTCCTGTAATAATTATTATATTCTCATATTTTTACTCTCAATGTATAAGTTTAGGTATTAGAGCAAATATTAGAAATTGTCCTCACTAATTTCTTCACAGAGGAGAAGAAAGAAGACCTGAGTGGGAGCTTATGCATCAGGATAATAGAGGCAGAGATCCCATTTTTCCTGTTTCTGGCTTCCTGCTCACTCCGCACATTCTCACTCTTGCTCCTTATATATTCTTCACACATTGTCACCATCTGAATTATTCTCTCCGTTCTCCACAAGCTTGAACAGTGAACACACTAAAAACCTTTAGGGAAGAGAATTTGTTGACTGTCGAAAGGGAGATTGGAATAGGGGTAGAATTTTCTTAGCAACCCACGGATGGAGCCAGAAAGGCCCTCCACACCTTGGACTTTAGGTGGCAGAATGCAGTTCAGGCCCCTGTGGAAACTGGGGAGGGTGGTCATATCATAAAACAAAATGAGAGAATTGACTGTAGCCCTGCTTGATGCCACGTTGGTTTAGCATCCCCCTCAGCCGTGCTGCCTGCAGGGTTTAACCTCATCCTGGTGGTGCGGTTTGCTTGATGGCTCCTGCTTTCACCTGGGAGGTGGGTGTCATTGCAGGCATGAGCCTTGCCCACCTCCACTGTGGTACTCCAGACTTACCTGGGACAAGGAATGAGAGCGTTCTGAGTAAAGCCAGTGCCACTGCTACTGGTGCTCCTGAGCACCTCTCCTCCCCTGCTCGTGTTTCTTGGCTGAAACTGTCTTCATTCTCAGTTCCCTCTCTGTCACTGGCCCTAATCCAACTGGCTGTGTGTCTAGCTAACTCTGGCCCTGGTCTTCCTGTCAGGCTAACTGACCCGGCTCTGAGCCGTAAAGGCAGCCTGGGCTTGCTCACTACTCTACCCTGCTGCCAGCCAAAGTGAATGTGGCATGTGCTGGGAGCATCAGCTCTGCCAGTCAAACCACATCAATGGCAAGTTGGACTCCAGGAGGTAGCTGTTAACCTTCAAAAGGTAGGTAACGTAGTAAACTCAGCTGTCAACATTTTAATTTGCTGTGACGAATGTAGCTACCAGGAAGACTCAGAGGTTTAAATTCATTTCTTCTCTGAGTAGTGGTTGTAATAAGCTTAGTCTTAAGTGTTCACTCTTTTGCATCAAGGCTTCCAGAAGATCTGTATTCATGTAATATGCTAAGTGTACCCTTGAATGTACAGGTTGAACAATTATAATTAAGAAGGGAGAGAAAGGAAAGAGCTGTGTTTGAAATGCTTAAAAAAGACTTTGGAAAAAAAAGGTAATTCAACAAATACTTACTAGTTATCTACCACATTTGGTGCAAGGGGGTTTAAAGATGAGTCTTGGAAACCCTGGTAACATAGTGACTAAGTGCTACAGCTGCTGACCAAAAGGATGGCAGTTCGTATCCACTAGGTGCTCCTTGCAAACTCTGTGGGGTGGTTCTGCTCTGTCCTATAGGGTCGTTATGAGTTGGAAATTACTTGATGGCAATGAGTTTTTTTTTATTTTTGATTTTTAAAACTGATCTTGATCACTATTTCTTAGCCTAATTTCAGAGACAGCCAAGTGCCAAGTGCCGTCGAGTCGGATCACCAAAAACCAAACCAAAACTGTTGCTGTCAAGTTAATGCCAGGTCCTAGGGATCCTATGGGACGGAGTAGAACTGCCCCATAGTTTCCAAGGCTGTCATCTTTACAGAAGCAGACTGTCACATCTCTCTCCCAGGAGCAGCTGATAGGTTTTTGAACTACTGACCTTTTGATTAGCAAATGAGTGCTTAACCACTGTGTAACTAGGATTCCTCAGCCCTAGTACAGCTGGTTATATTTCAGATCAGACTCTATTCAGAGAGGTGCTATTATGATTGCATTAATCAGTTAGAAGAACAAGTTATAAATTAGCTTTGCAGTGGCTTATGTTAGCAGTTCTCTGCCTTCTGTGGGTGCACAGTGTTTGGGGGCTGATGTCCTGTCTGTATACAGAACATCATGTGGTTCGTACCTATGCCCATACTTGTCCTATTCACAGCCACCGTGACATCGTACTCCTGTCTGCCTGATGGCTGTGTCTCTCTGTCGCTCTCCAGGATATTAAAAATAACAACAAAAACCAGTTGCTTCTGAGTGTGTATTTGTGTAGGAGTATGGCTGACCTTTCTGAAGTATATTGCCAGGGCTTTTATGCAGGTCCCTCTGGGTGGACTGTCACCTCCAGTTAACAGAGGAGAGCATTTACTGTTTGCACCAGCCCGGGGCTTCTCTCCAGGACATCAGTAGTCATTTTCTTACTTTGTTTTGGGAATGTTAGAATGCTGCCGCCTCTTTTTTTTTAAAAGTCTTACATACATGCTAATGACAAGAAGATCATTTCTGCTATTGAAATTGAAAATAAAGTGCCCTGTTAAGTACAAGTTTTAAGTTTGAGACAAGTAGACTTGGTGGCTCCATGGTTAAGCACTTAGCCAGTAACCTAAAGGTCAGTGGTTCGAACCTATCAGCAGCTCCACTGGAGAAAAGACCTGGTGATCTGTTTCCATAAAAATTTCAGCCTAGGAAACTCTAAGGGACTCTTCTGCTCTGTCACATGGGGTTGTTCTTTGTTGGAACAGACTCGAGAAGTATACAGTAACAAAAAGAGGTTTGAGAAGGTATGCATGCAGCTTCAGAGAAAGCTTTGTGTAACTAATCTCCATTCCCAGCCAACAAATCCTACTCTCAAGTGGAAAAAGAAAAGATAAGAAGGGGGAGGAAAGGAGGGGAGGAAAATTCACTCCTCAGTAGAGTTGCTCTGCTGGTGAGCCGTGCACACACTTGGGTAGCTCCCGCCCCAAAGACCATTAGTCTCTTGGTTGTTTGGCTCGGAAATGGATGAAGGTAACAGGTGGGCAGGTGGCCCCCATCTTTCCAGGGCACAGGTAGTTAAGCTTCGGCTGATATATAGGCTTGGTAATCAGATGACCTTTTGTTCCAGGCCCAGGTGCCAGGTGAAGGGTGGGTCTAATTAAAATCATTCTATTAAACACCTCGGTGATCAATAATTTTCAGTGGTGCCTGAGCTCATGATAGCTGGTCCTGAAGGAGCCATCAGCTAGCTTTGAGATGTCCGAACACCAGCCCTTCTCAGCTTTCCGCTTGGTCCTGTTTCCAGGCCCCACCTTCCCCCATAGCAGAGGTCAGGCATGCTGTTTTGAAACACTAGTGGAATTTGCAGTGGAGTACAATAAATGAATGTTCACTTCAAGAAAGGCAGACACTCCTGAGAGGGTCTGGGTGCCTTGATAAAGCATTTCAAGGAAGCAGGGTATCAGATTAATGTTCTTTGTGCAAAAAACATTAAGGTATTTAAATGTGTTATTCTAATCCATTTGAGCCTGGGAACAGAAGGATCTAATATCTTGTATTAAATCCTGAGCTTCCTAGACAGTTCCATTCTTTTCAGCCTCCTAAAGGAAGAAACTGACGAGAGCCACTTGATTTCAATGAATGAAAATCTGAGTGTAATTCACAATACATGGCTCATTGAATTTTTACATAAAATGCAGTTGTCCAGATCTTCGTGTAGTCAACGTCTTTTAGTGCAGATGTTGGGTTTCAGAAGCAAGACTCTTGTGTGAGCTTCACTTTAACTGTTCTGTTGCCTGAATGTCGGATAAAACTGTCATAGACCCAAGGACAAGCACTCACATTCTGGGCTTCTAAGTAGCACGTGTTATTCCAGCATGAGCCCTTTCTCAGTTGCAAAGTAAACTGATCTTGAGCAGATGGATGTCATTGTCGCTTCTTCTGAGAGGTCTTTCCTGAAAGTTGCGGCTGCAAACGCAGCATTTGTAGCTGGAGCACAGGATCAGATTATTAGGTTTTTGTTCTGTTAGTAAAGAATATCAAGTTTTCCTCACATCTCTGAGTTACGCTATAGTTCATAAGTAGCTTCTAGGTTGCGGAGAAGAGAATGCTCATAGGATACTGAAAGAAGTTATCAAGCAGATGTATGTCTGTGTTTATACTTGCATATATGTCTGTGTATATGTGTGTATTCCATAGCCCTTGAGTTGATTTTTCTAAATGAGTTTTGTTTTTTAATGTTTTATTACACTTTAACTGAAAGTTTACAATCCAGGTCAATTGGTTATACAAAAACTTACACACACATTGCTGTGTAACTCTAGCTGCTCTTCCCACACTGTAATAGCACACTCTTTCTTTCCACCTTGTATTTCCTGTGTTCGTTCAACCAGCTCCTGTCCCCCTCTTCCCTCCCATCTTACCTCCGGACGAGAACTGCCCAGTTAGTCTCATGTATCTACTTAAATCAAGAAGCACACTCTTCACCAGTATCATTTTATGTCTTATAGTCTAGTCCAATCTTTGCTGGAGAAGTGGACTTTGGGACTGGTTTCAGTTCTGGGCTAACAGATGGCCTGGGACCGTGTCTTCCAGGAACCGTCCAGCGTGTCACACCATCAAGTCTGGTGTTTTTAAAAGAGTTTGAGTTCTGTGCCCCATTTTTCTGCAGCTTTGTCAGAAACTCCGTGGTATTCCCTGTCAGGGCAGTGCTTGGTGGTGGCCTGTCCGTCTAGTTCTTCTGGTCTCCTGCTGATGTAGTCTCTGGAATGTATGGCCCTTAATGTCTCTTGGGCTCATATTTTCATTATGTTTGTGATGTCCTTCTTTCTCCTTTACCTCAGATGGGTTGGGACCACTGATACTTCTTAGATGGCCACCTGCTAGCTTTTAGGATCCCAGACACCACTCACCAAAGTGGGATGCAGAACATTTTCTAATAAATATTGTTATGCCAGTCGACCTAGGTGTATCCTGAAACCATGGTTCTCTGACCACTGCTCCTGCTTCTCTCTCCTTGAAATTACTTGGTTATATTTAGAAATTTTTGTAGTTTTTGGTTTATTCCAGTTGTGCTAACTTCCCCACTACTGTGTGTTCTCCCTCCCTTCACCTAAGTAAATTCTTATCTACTGTCTAATTAATGAATACCTCTGTCCCTCCCTACCTGCTCTCGTAACTATCAGACTGTTTTCTTCTATGTTTAAACTGTTTCTTGAGTCCTTATACTAGTGATCTCATATGGTATGTGTTCTCTTGCAACTAATTTCAATCAGCATAATGCCTTCCAGATTTTTCCGTGCTATGTTTCCCAAATTCATCATTGTTCTCTGTTATTGCATAGTGTTCCTTTGTGTGAATGTGCTCTACTTTGTTGATCTGTTCATCTGCTGATAGGCAACTAGGTTGATTCCATCTTTTTAGCTATTGTAGACAGTGCTGCAGTAAACATTGTATATATTTGTATATATTTTGTATATATTTGTGTGACAGCCCTTATTTTTCTAGGGTATATTCCAAGAAGTGGGATTGCTGGATCATGTGGTATTTCTCTTTCTAGCTTTCTAAGAAAGTGTCAAGTCAATTTCTGAAGTGGTTGTACCATTTGACATTCCCACTAGCAGTGTATAAGTGTCCCAGTCTCTCCACGACCTTTCCAACATGTATCATTTTGTGGGTTTTGGATTATTGCCATCTTTACTGGGGTGAGATGATATGTCATTGTAGTTTTGATTTGGATTTTTCTAATGGCTAATAATTGTGAGCATTACCTCATGTGTCTGTTAGCCACTTGGATGTCTTCTTGGGTGAAGTGCCTGTTCATATCCTTTGCTCATTTCTGTTGTTTGTCATTTGTTGTTGAGGTTTTGCAATATCTTGTATATTTTATAGATTAGATGCTGATTGGGTTTGTTGCAGCCCAAACTTCTTTCCCAGGATGTAGATTGTCTTTTTTGGTGAAGTTTTTAGATAAGCTTAAGTGTTTGATTTTTAGGAGTTCCCAGTTATCTATTTTTTCTTCTGGTGTTTGTGCTTTGGTAGTAAAGTTTTATATTTTCTTGATGCTCTGTTACAGAGTTTCCAGCATTGTCCTTATTTTTTTTTCTTTCATGACCTGTATCATTTTAGATTTTATATTTAGGTGTTTGATCAATTTTGAGTTAGTTTTTGTGCATACTTTGAGATATGGCTCTTGTTTCATTTTTTTGGCAGATGGATATCCAGTTATACCAACACCATTTGATAAAGACACTGTCTTTTCCCTGATTTGTGGACTTTGGTCCTTAATTAAATGTTGGCTACTCATAGGTGGATAATTGTATGTCAGGATTCTGAGTTCTGTTCCATCAGTCTCTGTATCTGTTTTTGTACCAGTACCAGGCTGTTTTGATTACTGTGGCAGTGTAAGAAGTTCTAAAAGTAACGTAGTATGAGGCCTTCCACTTTATTCTTCCTCAGTATTGCTTCACTTTCCCATGGCTTCTTCCCTTTCCACATGAAGTTGGTGATTTGTTTCTCCCTCCCATTGGAAAATGCCATTGGAATTTGGATTGGGATTGCATTGTATCTATAGATCACTTTGGGTAGACTAGATATTTTCACAATGTTGAGTCTTGCTATCCCTGAGCAAGGTCAATTTCTCCACTTACGTAGGTCTCTTGGTTTCTTGACACAAAATCATACATATATACATATATGTTGATATATAAATATATGTTGGTATGGGTCTCATAATCTTGGATTAGACTTATTTCTAAGTATTCTCTCTTTCTGGGGGCTGTTGTAAGTGACATTGATTTCGTATTTCCTCTTTGATGATCTGTTTATTGGTGGAAATAATCGAACTGATTTTTGTATGTTTATCTTGTGTTATGATACTTTGCTGGACTCTTCCATTAATTCCAGTAGGATTTTTTTGTGTGTGGTTTCTTTATGGTTTTCTGCATATAAAATCATATCATTTGCAAGTCAGAGATACTTTTATTTCTCCCATGCCAATTTGGATGTTCTTTATTTCTTTTTCTCTCTGGATTGCTCTGGCTAGAAACTCCAGCACAGTGTTGAATATGGTGACAAAGGACATTGCTGTCTGGTTCCCTTTCTCAAGGAGAATGCTTTCTGGACTGTCTTCATTTAAGGACAAGTTGACTTTTTTGTATAACAGAGTCTAACTGCCCCATACAATCTCACTTCTATTCCTGTTTTGCCAAGTTTTTAATGTGAGTTAAGTATTGGATTTTGTCAAATGCCTTTTCTGCATAAATTAATAAAATCAAGTAGTTCTTGCCTGTTGTGTCATTTATGTGGTTGATTACATTAATTGTTTTTCTGGTGTTAAACCGTCCTTCTATCCCTGGTATGAATCCCACTAGGTCATGCTGAACAATTTTTTTTGTATGTTATTGAATGCTTTTGGCTAGAATTTTGTTGAGGATTTTGACATCTAAGTCCATGAAAGATATTGATCTGTAATTTTCCTTTTTTGTAGTATATTTGATTTTGGAAACTCTTGTGGTATAGTGGTTAAATGCTGTGGCTGTTAACCAAAAGGTCAGTAGTTTGAATCTGCCAGGAGCTCCTTGGAAACCTTTTGGGACAGTTTGACTCTGTGCTATAGGGTTGCCATGAGTCAGAGTTGACTTGACCGCAATGGAATTGTTTTTTTTTTTTTGTTGTTGTTGTTGTTTTTAACCTGGTTTTGGTAGCAGGATTATGCTGGCATCATAGAATGAAACTAGCAGTATCCCATCTTTTTCTATGCTCTGAAATTCCTTTAGTAGCAGTGGTTGTAAGTCTTCTCTAAAAGTTTGGTAGAATTTGCCAGTGAAGCCGTCAGAGCAGGGGCTTTTTTTTTGTTGGGAGTTTTTAACTTACCTTCTCAATCTCCTTATTTTTATTTTTTTAGTTATCTACCTCTGTGTTAGTTTAGGTAGGTAGTGTGTTTCTAGAAGTTTGCTCATTTCCTCTAGGTTGTCAAATTTGTTAGAGTGCAGTTTTTCAAAGTACTCTGTCATGATTTTTTAAATCTCACCTAGGTCTGTTCTGATATCAACCATCTCATTTATTATTTGGCTTATTTGTTTCCCATCTCCTGCTTTTCTCTTGTCAGTTTTGTGAGGGGTTTGCTGATTTTGTTGATCTTTTCAAGGAACCAGCTTGTAGTCCTATGATTTCTATCATTTTTCTGTTCTCTAATTCGTTTATTTCTGCTCTAATTTTTATTATTTGCTTTCTTCTGCTGCCCTCCAGGTTCTTTTGCTGTTCTCTTTGTACTAGCTTGAGTGATAGGGTTGCTGCTTTGATTTGGGCCCTTTCCTCTTTTGGGATATGTGCTTTTAGTAAGATAAATCGACCTCTGAGCACTGCTTTTGCTGTGTCCCAAAGGTTCTGATAGAATGTGTTTTCATTCTTATTTGATTCTGTAAATTTCTTTATTCCTTCCTTGATTTCTCCTATAACCTAATAGTTTTTGAGCAACGTGTTTCTTAGTTTCCATGTGTTTGATTTTTTCCTTTACTTTTTCTGTTGTTCATTTCTACTATCGTGGCTCTCTGATCTAAAAAGATGTGTTGTAATATTTCAAATTTTCTTAAGGCTTACTTTATGGCCTAATATGTGGCCAATTCTAGAGAATGTTTCATGTGCATGGGAAAAGAAAATATAATTGGCTAGTGTTGGGTGGAGTGTCCCATATATGTCTGTAAGGTCAATTTAGCTCTTCTGTGTCTTTATTGAGCTTCTTTTTGGATGTTCAGTCCTTCACCCAAAGTGGTGTGTTGAAATCACCTACTATTATTGTGGAGCTCTCTATTTGTCTATGCAATACAACTGGTGTTTGTTTTATATAATTTGGATACCTGTCATTGGTTGCATAATATTTAATATTGTTATATTGTCCTGGAGTATTGACCCTTTAATCATTATATAGTGCCCTTCTTAACTAATGTGGTGGATTTTACCTTAAAGTATATTATATCAGAAATTATCATTGCCATTCTTTGTTTTTTGGGGGTGTTATTTACCTGATGTATTTTTTTCCATTCTTCAAGTTTTGGTTTGTTATTGTCTAAATCTAAGGTGTGTCTTTTGTAGGAAGCATATAGATGGACTATGTTTTTTGCTTTTTTTTTTTTCAATTCAGTCTGCATTCTATCTCTCTATTGGTGCATTTAGTCCATTTACATTAAGCAAAATTGTTGACAGGTATGAGTTAAGTGTTGTCATTTTGATGCCTTTTTGGTGCATTGTGGACAATTCCTTTGTTCTGGTTAATTTTCCGTGCTGAGTCATTTTTCCTCTGCATTTTCTTTTCATCTTTCTCACTGTTGTTGGTTTCATATTTTCTGAGACTTCATATTTTTCTTGCTTTTTATTTTGATGTATAGGATTATTAATGTCCTTTGTGGTTACCTTAATATTTACCCCTGTTTTTCTAAATTTAAATCAGTTTTTTTCTCCACATGAAAGATCTATGATTACATTTTTAAGTCCTTTTTTGTTATAATGTCATCTTTTACATAATGACATCTCTGATTCCATATTTTCATTGTTTTGCCTTTTATTTTTGTGATTTCCCTGTCTGGGTTGACATTGGGTGTTCTATTCTTGGGTTGTTATCTGATGTTACCAATTTTCTAAACAAAGGACTCCCTTAAGTATTTCTTGTAATTTTGCTTTGGTTTTTGCAAAACCCCAAATTTCTGTTTATCTGGAAATGTCTTAATTTAACTCTCATATTTATGAGAAAATTTTGCTGGATATGTAAGTCTTGGCTGACAGTTTTTTTCCTGCACGGTTTTGTATATGTCATCCCATTTCATTCTTGCTTGCCTGGTTTCTGTCAAGTAGATCAAACTTAGTCTTATTGACTCTTCTTTCTGGATTGTATTTCATTTATCTCACCAGCCACTTTTAAAATTGTTCCTTTATGTTTAGTTTTGGCAGATTTAATTATAATATGCCTCAGTGTCTTTCTTTGGGGATCAAACTTGTGTGGAGTTCAGTGAGTGTCTTAGATATTTTCTCATCTTTCATGGTGGTAATCAGGGAGATTTTCTGTCAGCAAATCTTTAACAATTCCTTCTATATTTCCTGTTATCTCTGCCTTTTCTGGTACTCCAATCATACATAGATTTTTCCTCTTCAGAGAGTCTGATAGAATTCTCAGTGTTTCTTGATTTTTTTAAGTATTTCTTTTTCTAATTTCTCACATATGTTGGTGTCACATGCCTTATCTTCAGTCTACTAATTCAGACTTCCATTGCCTCAATCCTGTTCCTTCGACATTCTGTTGAATTTTTTAATTCTGTAATTTTATTATTAATCTTTTGAATTTCTATTTGCTGTCTTATTTGCTTTGTTGCAGCTTCTCCAGTTTGTTTTTATGTTCTGCTACATTTTGCTTCATCTCCTTCCTGATCTCTTGAAGAGCTTTGAATATTAATCTTTTGTTTTCTACCTCTGATAATTCCCAGAAGTTCTCTTCATCTGAAAATTTTCTTGATTCTTTCTCTGGGGGGCTTTAGGAAGCTACTGTGCTCTCCCTCTGTAAATGATTTCACATTTACCATTGTCTCTAATCTGTCAGTAAATTGTTGTGTTTATTTGTATTTGCCTACTGTGTTCTACCTTCTTGATTTGAAGTATCCACATAAGCTGTTAGTGTGTGCTAGTTTGGTTATTTGTGTCTTTGAAGCTGTAATGTCCTGTCACCAGGTGGTTAGAGTACTTATTAGGCATGCAAGTCCAGGAGTTCATTTACTTTTCTTGTATGGGTTTAATGTGGGTATTCAGGGAGTCAGTCACTAAGTGTGTGGTGCATGGTCTCCCTTACTGTCCTAAATGGGCAGAGGTGATTGATACAGGTACAGGTATCTGGCTGCGTACACGTAGAAAGGTAGGGGATTGACAGCCTGAGTGTCTTTCTATGAGGAGTTGTGTCCCCTTGTGCCTGATCTTAGGAGAAACAATTGTTTCTTCCCTGAATTTCTACCTTAGGGGAGTTGACAGGTTTTCCTCCTCCCCCTGTTTGTTAAACTGTTCCCTTTCTGAGTCTAGGAAAATGGCTCAGTGTACTTGTAAGGAGCCCTGCATCCAGCTCTGGTAATGATGTAACACCCCAGAGCTGAGCACAGTGCAGAGAAGAGACGGGGAAACCTTGGGAAAAGGGAGAAAAGTTTATTCTGAAGGAAAGTTGTAGATTTGCACAGTAGGTTAGATGCATGCCACTTAGCTTTTGTCAATTGAATGTCGTTTTTTACTGGTTCTGGCAGCATGAGTAGACTCTGTGGTGCTCAGTCTCAGTTTGGAAGAGGACAGCCTTCCAAACCCTACTGCTATGTTCACCACACTGGCTGCAGCCAATTCCCAGCAGGTCAGTTCTAGCCAGTCCTGGGTACGTCTGGACCTACTCTTCTTTCCTCATCCTTAGTCAGATTTCTCAACTTTCTCTTTGATGTTTAGGGTTAATATACAGTTGACTTATTAGTTCTTTTGGAATTTTGTTGTTGGCAGACTCACAGGAAGCCTTTAACTACTTTGCCATCTTGAGTAGGCCATCCTTGAGTTGATTCTGACCCACAGTGGCCCTATTGGACAGAGTGGAATTGCCCCATAGGTTTTCAAAGCTGTAATCTTTATGGGAGAAGACTGTCATATCTTTATCTCACTGAGCTGTTGGTGGATTTGAACCACCAGCCTTTTCATTAGCAGCCAAGTACTTAACCATTTTCATACCAAGGCTCCGTACATATATATGTCTAATGTATTTGTGTGTGCAAGTATTAGCTTCATTCCTAAACCAGTTTTTAAATTTTCTTACCTTTAAAATTTCTATTTATTGAAATTTTTATGTCTTACAAGGCTAACTCCATGTGACTAGAATAATTAGTCTTAAAAATTCTTCATATTTAGACTCAGGAAAGCTCATCCAAAGTGATTAAGATGCTAGTAAAGAGTTTTTCAAGGTGTAATAAAGTAAAGGGATATTTTGGAAAACCAAGGCCACATTTTGTCTGGGGATATATTGTGTTAGCTCATCAGTAACCCCAGTAAATTTTTTACAGGCATACCTCATTTTATTGTGCTTTGCTTCACTATGCTTCTCAAATATTGCATTTTTTACAAATTGAATGTTTGTGGCAGCCTTGCTTCGAACAAGTCTGTTGGTGCCATTTTTCCAACAGCATGTACCCAATTCATGTCTCTGTGTCACATTTTTGTAATTCTCAAAATATTTTATTCTTAAATTGTTACTCTCTTACAATGACTTGTGATGAGAGATCTTTATTGTTAGTATTATTATTGTTTTGGGGGCACCATGAACAGTGCCCATGTAAGAAAATGAACAGAATTGATAAATGTTATGTGTATTCTGACTGCTCCGTAGACTAGCTGTTCTGTTTTCCTGGCCTCAGGGTTATTTACTTACTGAGATACACAAATATTGAAATTAGGCTAATTAATAACTGTACAGTGGCCTCTAAAGGAACAGTTAAGTTTAGTGAAGAAGGCATTGCCAAAAGCAGAAACCTGTTGCACCAGTTAGACAAGTTGTGAATACAAAGGAAAGGGTCTTGAAGGTAAAAGTACTATTCCAGTGCGTATATCATGATAAGAAAGTGAAACAGGGAGCCAGGGCAAGGTGACAGACTAGGCATCAAAACAGTAATTCATTGTAACCAAGTTGGATTCATAGCAGGGGTGTAAGGCTGGTTCAACATCAGGAAAACAATTAATGTGATCAAACATGAAAAACACAAAAGATAAGAATCACCTGATTTTGTCAATTGATGCAAGGAAGACATTCCACAGAGTCCAACACACATTGTGCTAAAAACTCTCAGCAAAATAGGAATAGAAGGAAAATTCCTCAGTGCAACAAGGGGCATCTATTCAAAGCCAACTGCCTAATCATCCTGAATGAAAAGAGACTGAAAAAATTCTCCTTGAGAATGGAAACTGGATAAGGATGCCCACTCTCACCACTTTTATTCAACATTGTACTAAAAGTCCTGGCCAGAGCAATTAGACAAGACAAAGAAATAAAGAGTATGTGGATTTGCAAAGAAGTAAAACTCTGCCTGTTTGCAGATGATATGATTACATATGCAAGAATCTTAAAGAATCCATAAATAAACTACTTGAACTAGTAGAAGAGTTCAGCAAAGTATCAGACAAATAGAAATAAATCAGTAGGATTCCTTTATACTTACAAAGAAATCATTAAAAAGGAAATCACCAAATCAGTACCGTTTACTATAGCTCCAAGAAGACAAAATACCTAGGAATCAATCTAATTAGAGAAATAAAGACCTACACAAAGAGAACTACAAGTATTGCAAGAAACTGAGAGACTTACATAAATGGAAAAACCTAACCTCCTCATGGAGGAGGACTTAGTATTGTGAAAATACCTATTTTACCCAAAGCGATCTACATATACAGTGCAGTTCCAATACAAATTCCAATGACTTTTTTTAATGAGATGGAGAAACAAATCACCAGCTTTGTTTGGAAAGGGAAGAAATCCCAGATAAGCAAAGCACTACTAAAGAAGAGGAACACAGTGAGAGGCTTTACCTACCTGACCTTAGAACCTATTGCACTGCCATAGTAGTCAAAATAGCCTGGTACTGGTACAAAAAGAGACATATAGACCAATGGAACAGAGTGGAGACCCCAGAGATGTCACCATCCTCTTATCAACAGTTGATATTTGACAAAGGCCCTAAGATTATAAACTGGGGTGAAAACAGTCTCTTTAACAAATGGTGCTGGCAAAATTGGATACCCATCTGCAAAAAAAATTAAAACAGGACCCATATTTTAAACCTTACATAGAAACCAGCTCAAATTGAATCAGACCTAAATATCAAACCTAAAACAATGATGATCATGCAAGAAAAAATAGGGCCAACAATGGAAATTTTAATATACAACTTAGACTTCAAAATCTGGCAGACAAACAATGGGCACTACTAAAAATCAAACATTTTTGTTCATGCAAAGACTATCAAAAGAATTAAAAGACCCCTACTGAATGGGAAAAACATTAGGCCACTACATGTTGGACCGACGTTTGTTCTCCATAATCTACAAGGTACTACAAAATAATCAATAAGAAAAAAATAAATAACCCAGTTAAGTGATAGGGAAAGGAAATAGACATTTCACCAAAGAGGACATCCAGGCAGCCTAAAGACACATGAGGAAATGCTCACAATTATTAGCTATTAGAAAAATCCAAATCAAAACTGCAATGAGATATCATCTTACTCCAACAGGATTGGCCATGATCCAAAAAACACAAAATAACAGATGCTGGAGAGGCTGTGGAGAATTTGGAACTCTCTTACACCGCTGGTGGGATTGCAAAATGGTGCAACATTTATCAAAAGCAGTTGACTCTTCCTTAAAAAGCTGGAAATAGATATACCATTTGATCTGTTAATCCCGCTGCTCAGAATATATCCTACAGAAGCAAGGACAGTACCATGCACAGATACATGCGCATGAATGTTTATTGCAGTACAGACCATAAGAGCAAAAAGATGAGATCAACCCAGACACCCAACTACAGATGAATGGAGAAACAAACTATGGTGCATATACTCAGTGAAACACCATGCAATGATAAACAACAATTTAGGAAGCATCTCGCAAACTTGTTTAAATTGGAAGACATTATGCAGTGCGAAATCAGTCAGCAGCACACGGACAAATATTTTGTGAGACCTCTACTATAAGGACTTAAACTTATGTACAGAAGAAAAGACTCTTTGACGGCTGCCAGGGTGGGAAGGGAGGGAGAGAACTGGTCATAGATTAGTCGATACAAATTTGATTGGGTGAAAGCAGTGACAGCACACATTAGAAGATCCACTTAACTGTACTTCAACATAAACTGAAAATTCTTCTAATCTTAACCCAATGTTGCAAGGATAGAGTAGCAGGGGTAGGGGTCTGGGGACCATGCTCTCAGAGGACACCAAGGCCAATTGGCATAACTAGCCTGTTGCTAAGAGAGTCTCTGCACCCTATCTTGGTGAGTGGCTTCAAAAGCTAATGAGCTGCCATTGAGGTACACCAGATGGTCCCAACTCACTTGGAACAGATGATCACCAAGAACAACAAGCCCAGGAGACAGAAGGGCCCATGTGAATGGGAGATTGTATCAATATGTGACCAGAAAAACCACATGGTGCCTGGCCACCACCAGAGCCAGCCATGATGGGGCTCACAATGTTGAGCAATGTGGGAAAAAGAGGGGTTCACCTGAAGAACTCCACTAAAAGACCACAACTGATGGTCCGGTAGCCTGGGCATTCCCCTGGGAGCATGACCCCGAGACCTGCTGCTGCCGCGATCAGAAAATATTGTTGAGGTCAACTCTTCAGACAGGAATGGACTGGACATGGGGACACAATGTGACCATAAACTGTGTGTATTTATGGTTCTGTGCATCTATAGGATGACATTCTACTTGGCCTCTTACTAGAATGGACAGGAGAGGTTGGAGAGGAGCGGCCAGGAGATTGTCAAGGGGATACAACATATATATAACAAAAAGGAGGAGTATGCTGTCATCAGGCAACAAGAAGAGAAGCAGCTGCAGATGGGTGGATATGGCACATTTAATTTGCATCACAATAAAATAATTTTAAAAAGGTGAAACAACCTTATTGTTCATATGGGAAAACTTTCAGTGGCCTAGATGGAAGATCAGATTAGCTACAATGCTCATTTAAGCCAAATATCAATCCAAGATGAGGCCTTAAATCTCTTTAATTCATTGAAGACTTAGGAAGGAAAGTTTGGTTTGTGAGGTTTAAGGAAAGCCTTCTCTGTACCTTAAAAGTGTATAGTGAAGCAGCAAGTGCTGATAGAGAAGCTGCTGGCAAGTTACCTGGAATATCTAGTTTAGATAAGTAATGAAAGCAGCCACACTAAATGGTAGAATTTCAATGTATACAAAGCAGCATTATGTTGGAAGAAGATGCCATCTAGGACTTTCCAAGCTGAAGAGAAGAAGTCGGTACCTGGCTTTCAGCTGTTCAAGGACAGGATGACCTTCTTATTAGGGGCTAATGCAGCAGATGACTAAGTTTGAAGCCACTGCACATTTTCCATTCCAAATACCTTAGTGTCTTTGAGAGTTATGCTAAATCTACTCTGCCTGTGTTCTGTAAATGGAAGAACAAAGCCTAAATGATAGCAAATCTGCTTACAGGATGGTTTATTGAATATTTTAAGTGAACTCTTGAGAACTACTGCTCAGAAAGAAAGACTGATTTCAAAAGATTGCTGCTTTTTGACAATACACCTGGTCACCCAAGAGTCTAAGTGGACATGTACCAGGAGATTAATGTTGCTTTTGTGCCTGTTAACAGAGTATCCATTCTGTAGCCCATGGATCAAGGAGCAATTTTACTATTCAAGTCGTATTATTTAAGAAATACATTTTGCAAGGCCATAGCTGCCATAGACAGTGATTCCTCTGATGAATCTGGGCAAAATAAATTGAAAACCGTCTGGAAAGGATTCAGCATTCTAGATGTCTTTAAGAACATTTGTAATTCATGGGAGGAAATCAGCATTAAGAGGAATTTGTAACAAGTGAATTCCAAACCTCCTGGATGACTTTGAAGCTTTCAAGACTTCACTGGAGAACATAGGTGCAGATGTGGTGGAAATGGCAAGAAAATTAGAACTAGAAATGGATCCTGATGATTGGACTAAATTATTGCAATTTCATGATAAAGCTTAAATGCATGAGGAGTTTCTTTTTATGGATGAGCAAAGAAAGTGGTTTCTTGAGATGAAACACACTAATGGTGAAGATACTGTGAACATTGTTGAAATGAAACAAAGGAGTTAGAGTATTACATAAATTTAGTTGATAATGCAAAGACAGGGTTTGAAAGGATTGATTCCAATTTTGCAAAAAGTTCTACTGTGGGTAAAATGCTATCAGACAGCATTGCACGCTACAGGAAACTTTCATGAAAGGAAGAGTCAATTCATGTAGCAAACTTCACTGCTGTCTTATTTAAGGAATTCCCACAGCCACCAACCTGATCAGTCAGCAGCCACCAATGTCAAAGCAGGATCCTCCACCAGCAAAAAGACTGTGACTCACTGAAGGCTCACGTGATGATCAGCAGTTTTTAGGAATAAATTACATTTTAATTAACTATCTACGTTTTTTTAAAGACATAACACTATTGTAAACTTAACAGACTGTAGTCTAGAGTGAATATAATTTTTATATGTACTGGGAAATCAAAGGAATCATGTGGCTTACTTTATTGTGATGGCCTGGAACTGAACCGTCAGTATCTCTGAGGCGTGGCTGTGTTATTGTTTTTCAGTATTGCGTATACTCTTTACGCCATAAAGAAATTATTTGTAAATGTCATTATATTGTTACACTATCAACTTTGTGTACAGAGTAGCTTTAAACAGCTGCTGGTGCTCTTTCTCTTTTTGTAGCAGAGCTCCACTCCTGTTCTGAAAGTTGAATTATACCCAAAGACTCTCATTTAGAGTATGGAAACATTTAAGTTTAGTAATTTTGCAAAATATCTGCTTATACTATGGTGTGAATAGTCTTTGTGCTTACAGGATGCCATGGAAATTTTAAGCTTTCTAACATTTGAATTTAATATCTGCCCAAATATATTTGTTTAATTCCTAAAGTTACCAGAAAATTGCTCCTTGCAGATGAAAAGCAAGATGATTGGCCAACTGCCTGGTTCTCCTCTTTCCTTGGCAGTCTCCTTGTGGTATTCTAGCTGTAGCATGTAGTCAACCGTTAGTGTAATCAGATGCAAGTCATCACATAGCCAACACAGTCCAATTACAGGGCGTGTTATCAGGTCGTGTTATCGGGTCGTGGAGACCTTGAGTGGAGCTAATGGTTGACACACTCAGCTGCTAACTAGAAGGTTGGCTGTTGTAGTTGTCAGAGGGTCCTCCAAAGAGAAGCCTGGCTATCTACTTCCAAACACTAGCCATGGGACACTCTACGGAGTACATTTCTAGTCTGACGCATAGGGGATTTCCATGAGTCAGAGTCAAGTTGACAATTTTTTTTCTTTGTTTTATCAAAATACACACTTCAACCATGCCAGAATAAGTGATATGATTGGTACCTCCGGACTCTTAGATTAGTTGCCCAACAAACCCAACTTTATGGCTTGTTGACCAGAGGGGCTGGATCACATCATAGCCCATAGTTATTTCCTGAACACTCTTATCACCAGCCATGAGATACAGGTGCATCATTTTACTCAGTCAAACTAAATACTGATTCTGCACCCAGTATCATGCGGGTTATGCAAATAGTTCAAGGGTTCTACAGAGGGACCCAAGAGTGTGATGGGATGTGAGTCTAGACTGAAAACATTGTACAAAGAGCACATTCATGATGAGGTGCCCACAAGTAAAGAATTGGGGTGATTTGTACCAGCCAGCATCCCTGAGAGCAGTTGTAAAGGCTTGATAAGCCAGTACCTATTAAGCTCTCCAGTGCCTATGCAGGATGGTACACAGAGCCTAAGGGCTGGCTTCTAATAAGGAAAGCAATATAAAGAGGCAGACAAAGCAGAGATAAGCCTCATATGTTAGCCTTTCCCAGAAAAGCTCAATGTAAAGCCAGAGACTGTTGCCAGCCACATGCCATTAAGAGCTGTCGAAAAAAAAGAAAAAGCCCAGTGTGTTTTTAAGAATACTGGGAAAATACAGAATCAAGACCGACAGCTTGTTGGGCTGGAAGTTTGCAAACTGTCAGTCTCCAGACCACAGGAAAGGGGGGAAAGAGTTTGAACTGTTTTCCATGGATTTTAAGTGTAGATCACATATATATGTCCATTCATTTTGCACAAACACAGCAGTCACACCACTAGCATGCTCCTAGGTTTATTACTCAGATGGAAGTTAATACATTTTTATTTACCTAAAATTGTATTTTTCCCCAGTATCCATAGTTAGGGTTAAAGATATAATTAGTCCTATAATCATGATTTTGGTATTTCGTTGCCATGTGTTGAACTTTCACCATTCAGATACAGAAATTAGGCATTAGAGGGAAAAGGGAAGGATTGGAAAGGAATGAAAGACACTATCTTTAAACTTTTTAAGGTTAGAGACAAATGTACTCCCCACATAGTGAATATAATCAGTTACACTGAAAAGAGTTTACAGAAATAAATACACCTAGTAAATTATTTTAGTATCACTCTAGAAAATTCCATAGCCCATGTTATCCCTGTGTGGTTTGTCATGTCTTTTCTTCCATGATGCAACCAGTGAGGTTCTGGAAAGAACACTAAGTTTAGTTATGTGGAATTGTGTGAGAAACCCTGTCTTTTAGGTGATCAACCAAGAATCAAATGTGATTTTGAATTGTCAAGGACTGAGAGGAATCTTTCTAAAGGAGACACAACACAGCCACTGGTAGTGCTAGGATTGGTGTCACCCAGTGCAGTAACCCATGGTGTCACCCTCCTCCCCTCAGGCTAGTTGCCACGGTATTGTAGCTAAAACACAGATAAACTGACAAAATTGGCAAATTTAAAAACATTGGTAGCAACAAAAGTAGAAGTGTGTTTTTGTAGTGTGTGCAAATACCATGATGTGGTATTTGGATGTACCATTGTAATCGGTTAATCATGGTGATTCTGACCAGAGTGCATTAGAAGGTTCAAAAAGTAAATTAGCATAGAGTTTTAGAAGCTAGGCTTATGAAAATTTGTTTGTTGTTATAACTAACTACAGGACTTTTTTTAAAAAAAAATAATAAATTTCTGCTGAAACACTGTACAAAAATTTACACACAGTTGTGTGAGTGTCGCTCCCTCTGATGGCATCACCTGGTGCAAGTCACACTTGCTGTACCCGCAGTCACGCCGCTGACTAGAATGCTTTCGTCTTTGAAGAAGTGCTGAGATAGCAGACAGCGCTTAGCTCTGAAGCAACAGCAGCTGGAAATGCCCTCCCTGAGAGTGTAACCGTGATGCTCATTTAACAGCTGGCATGTGGCACCATGCTCTTAAATCAACTCTCTTATGGATTTTCCTTTTCTCTGCAAGCACTCATTATACTTTTTAAAAAGGCTGCATCCTAGCCCCGACCCCGTGAGGCTGCATGTTGTTCGGACACTGCATTCTTTGAGATAAAAACTCAACTGCTTTCACCATTCTTTAGTTGTTGCATCTTACCGATGTACAGTTTCTGTGGCTTCTTTGTTTACAGTATTTTTGTTGTTGTTAGAGACACTGAGTCAGCTCTGACTCATAGCAGCCCCATGAGACAGAATAGAAGTTCCTCATAGGGTTTTCTCGACTATAATCTTTATGAAATCAGATTGCCAAGTCTCTCTACCATGGAGCACTTGAGTGAGTTCGAACCACTGAACTTTTTGTTAGCAGCCAAATGCTTAACCATTGTACTACTGAGGCATAGCTCTTCTTTGTGGGTAGGTTTCTGTAGTGAGGGCGCACTTACACAAGTTTACTTTAGAATTCTGCAGTGACTGAGTTTAAATTTCCCTTCTCTCTGTGTGCAGATAAGCTAGCCACAGGTACCTGTTGGGTTCAGCCAGACCTAGGTCCTTCCCCTATCCCATCTCCCCTTCAGTTTAACATCTGTCATGTGCACTGGGGACTATCACCAGCTGTCAAAATCATCTGCTTTTGGAAATTGTGGCTACAAAGAGATGCAACAAAAACTGGGACAAGAAATTGAATTTTGAGAGAAGCACACATTTGAGTCAGGGGATAGATATATGGTCTTCTAGAAGGGGATGGTGAACCCTGGTGGCACAGTGGTTAAGTGCTATGGCTGCTAACCCAAAGGTCAGCAGCATGAATCTGCCAGGTGCTCCTCGGAAACTCTAGGGAACAGTTCTACTTTGACTTAGAGGGTCACTATGAGTCATAATCGGTTGGACAGCAGTGGGTTTGATTTCAGTTTTGGTAAGAAGGTATGATTGTCCAGAGAGCACAGCCAGCTGCACTTTACCCGGAGTGTACCATGATCTAAGTAAAGAAGACAGCAGGCAGGAAGGGTGCAGCTCAGTCATGGGGCCACTTAGTAAACAGACATGTGGGATAGTTCAATTATTTTTCTGTTTGGGGTTTATATGTTAGGGGTGGGTATATCTACCAAAAATATGTATTTTTAAAGGTGTTGCAATTTTAAGCCTTTAAGATAACTGACTGCTAAAATAAATGAGTAATATTTTGTTTTACTTTAAAAAATAACCTTTTCATAGAGTAATATTTAAGATAACAGAAAACAGTGTGTGCAGATCAAATCACCTAATACGCTGCCAGTCTTTTATTTTAGAGTTATCAAGTATTTCACAGAGCCCAGGTATCATAATGGTTAAGCCTCAGATGTTGGCTGAGGTTTGAATCCACCAGCTGCTCCATGGAAGAAAGATGTAGCAGTCTGCTTCCATAAAGATGACTGCATTAGAAACCCTACGAGGCAGTTCCACTCTATCCTATAGGGTCGCTATGGTTAGGAGCCAATGGCAGTGGGCATTAGGTATTTTAGATTTGGGACAGAGACCTTAAGTTTTATATCATTAAAAAAATCACTTATGAAGTCACATGTGCCTTATTTTGATTAGTCTTTTATCTTCTTACATGGGACACACAGAGTGAAAGGGTATTTTAAATGAAACCCAAATAAAAATTTGTATTTACTAGATTTTGGGTTAAAATCAGAGGAACTACATATGCAAAACTTGAAAGAAGGAGATGAGAGTCAATATTTATGCTCATTATTAAATGTCACCCTTTGAAACTTATATGTATCTTGTGCTATGGAAATTTTAGCTTAGCTACTTGGAACGTTTGACTCAGAGATGACTTTTGATGTTATGCAGGCCAGTGCTAGCTCATGTGCTATGAGTCCCAGACAAGCAGCGTTCCTTTGGACCTTGTTGAAAATGTAAATTGACGGGAGCCACCCCAAACATTGTTAATCAGATGCTGTATTTCAGCACATTCTCCAGGTAATTCTGACACTCATTTAAAACTTGAGAGGCACTGACCTAGACTAGTAGTCTTCAAAGCCTCCTAGTCATAAAGAATGTCTGTATGGCAAAAAGTCATTTGGAAGAGCAGTCAGTAAAAGTACTCAGTGATTCTGGTTAACTAGTAAGTGTTGTTGTTCTGGTTAAAGTTCCCATGGGTAACTGTCGGGGAAATTATCTTGTAGCCCTTCTAGCACGACTAAACACAGTCTCAGAATGATCCAGACCATCATTAACAAATGGGGCAGTTAAGCTTCAATTTGCTGAAACAATATTGTAAGATCAGAATTGGGGACTGCACTGCTTTTATGGCTCAGCCGTGTGACACAATGTATGATCGGTAATTCTGCAGAAATATTCACTAAAGGCTTTCCTTAAGTGTTAGTGTTTGAAATAGCTGAATGGAGCTAGCTTTTAAATTTTACAAGCATATATCCCATGAAGGAGATATTCTAGGATACTAAATTTAAACAAACAAAAAAATCTCCAAAGGAGAAATTATTTCCTCATTTTAGTCTCTGTTGTGTAAGCTGTAAAAATGGATAAAATAGCTCTCTCAGTGAGTGAAGATCTTTGATTCATATTTTTATTTATAGCTCATTGCTATTGAGTCAATTTTGACTTGTAATGACTCGCAAGATAGAGTAGAACTGCCTCATAAGGCTTACAAAGGAGTAATCTTCTTGGGAGCAGACTGCCACATCTTTATCCCGTGGACTGGCTGGTGGGTTTGAATGGCCAGTCTATTGGTTAGCAGTTGTGTGCTTTAACCACAGCAACACCAGGGCTTCTCTTTTTTATTTGTGATGCATCAGAATGGGTCTGTAAGTGCCACAAACACCTAGCTTGGCTCTGATGTGGTCTGGGGTTCTTATTTTATGGCTCGAATGTGTTATACTTATTATGTGTAGCACATGGTTCCAGCTCACAAACTGAGATTAAGAGAGAGCTGGGTTGTACTTTGTGGTTACTTGGCATACTAAAATATTACATGTGGCTGAGGCGTAATGCTGCCTATCCTGTTCTCCAGAAATTAGCTGTTCAACATCTGTTATGAACCCCTAGTGTGTGCTAGAATTATGTTTTCTCAAGGCATTACAGCTGAGGTTGTAATAAATCCTTAATGAGAATTTCATGCTCCTAGAACGCTGGAATATGACTAGGTTTATAAACCCCCGTCAGGTTTTCCCTTCATTTTTGCTCTTTGGGAAAAGACAGATGTTGGACGTTCATCTTTAAGCCATTGGAAGCATTGAGAAGCAAATCCCAGAATGGTGAATGCAGTGAGTACAAGGTCTGACAATTAAATCTACAGACTTAATTGTTCTAAGTGCTACATACCTCATTGCTGAATATCACTATGGTCACCTTCGAAGTACTCCACTTGGGAAGCTATACTCCAATGCAAGCACCTAGTTCACCCTTCAAAGCAATTTTGGAACTCTTTCTGGAATGGCTATCGCCCACAATGGCACAGTGGCAAGTTCACAGACTTAATTGTATAGTCATCCGTGAGGGAGTTTTTTTAGACAGGAAACAAATAACTGCATCGGAACACCATCCCTACTCACCTGATCTGGCCCCTAGTGACTTTTTTCTTTACTGGAAGATAAAGGAAATATTGAAAGGAAGACATTTTGATGACATTCAGGACATCAAAGGTAATATAATGACAGCTCTGATGGCCATTCCAAAAAAAGAGTTGCAAAATTACTTCGAAGGGTGGACTAAGTTCTGGCATCAGTGCACTGCTTCCCCAGGGGAGTACTCTGAAGGTGACCAAAGTGATATTCAACAAGGAGGTATGTAGCACTTTTTTTAGGATAACTTCACAAACTTAATTGGCAGCCCTCATGTATCTGACTTGCTTGCTTATGGCTAAATTCCTGAATATAAAAGCAAGAACTTCTATCTTAAAGAAAACCTTGGCTCTGTTTAGCATCTTCCCTGTCTACCACCACAGTCCTCTGCACCTCCTACAACAGGATGTTCATGTGGTCATGGGCAAGCTGTCTGCTCTTCTGGCTACCCAATGCCCTATGGTATTCCTGGCCACTGCACAGGCTTTGTGGACCACACCAGTTACTGAAAATTCAGCCAGTTGGCTTGCTCTCTTGGGTGGCATATGAAATCTCCAGGAGTCAGAGCTGTCCCAGAGTGGTTTACGTTTCTGTTCCTTGTTCTTTTGTATAGCTTCGTGGGTACATAAAACAAATAAAGGAACAACTACAAGATAATACCATTAGGTGAACCTCAGTAGGTGGTTAATTGTATGTAGCAAGTGATTTGTATAATCATAGAGTATAATGATTCATGCTGAAATTCCCAGTCTTTCTAGAGTCCTTGGATTCATGGTGCCTTGGTGTCACAGTGCATAAGTGGTGAATTCCTAACCAAAAGGTCAGCAGTTTGAACCAGCCTGTCCATGGGAGAAACCTATAACAATCTGCTTCTGTAATGATTTGAGTCTTGCAAACCATTGGAGGCAAGTCTACTCTGTCCCCAAGTGTCATTATGAGGCAGAATTTGGTTGACTGATGGCAGTGTGTGTGTATGTGTGTGTAAGTAATTTTTTTGTGATTCCACTAGGCCAGAAGAAAATGCAAATAGTTTTCATTAAATAGTAGTAGTGTGGAAACCCTGGTGGCATAGTGGTTAAGTGCTGTGTCTGCTAACCAAAAGGTTAGCAGTTCAAATCCACCATGCACTCTTGGGAAACTCTGTGAAACAGTTCTACTCTGGCTTATAGGATTGCTATAAGTCAGACTCGACTCAACCTCGACAGAAGTGTTTGGTTTGTTGGTTTTTTAGTAGTAGCTGTTAGTTGCTGTCAAGTCATTCTTAACACACCATGGAACCCACACACAGTGGAACAAAACACTACCTCATCCTGCACCTCCCATGAGCAGTTGCAGGTCAGACCATTGTGATCTCTGGTTTGTACTGGCTGATTTTTGGAACTAGACCTCCAGGCCTTTCTTTTTAGTCCATGTAAATCTGGAAGCACCACTAAAACGTTTTCAGCATCAGTGAACATGGTGCCATAGACAGAAGCGCTACAGCATCCCTCTAAAGCAAACATCTGAAAAGCTAAGTAAAACACAGACAAATAACAGTCCTGAAACCCTGTCAAGTGAAGGGATAAAGAGCTCAGCCAAGCAACAGATTGAGTAGGAAACCAACAGAGAACAAAGGAGGAGGAGACATGAGAGAAGAGGATGCTTATCAGCAAACACAGCACAGATATGCCATCTTGGACTGCTGTCGGAGATTGGTGGAGAGGGAGTGTGGAAAAGTCACAGAGGTAAACAATAAGACGAACCACTGATTACTCAGTAGAAACCATGCAGGCAAAAAGGTGATGGGATGACATATATAAAACCGTTAAAGGAAAGAAATCCCAATCAAGAATAATATATCCTGCAAAACTGTAATTCAAATATGATGGTGAATTAGGACATTTCCAGATAAACAGAAATTAAGGGAATATGTCAAAACAAAACTGAATTTACAAGAATTGTTCAAGGGAGTCCTTTAGCTTGAGAGGAAATCCTGGTGGTGTAGTGGTTAAGTGCTATATCTGCTAACCAAAAGGTCAGCAGTTCAGATCCACTAAGTGTTCCTTGGAAACTCTATGGAGCTGTTCTACTCAGTCCTATAGGGTTGCTATGAATCAAAATTGCCTCGATGGCAGTAGGTTTTTTAGTTTTTTTAGCTTAAGAACAAGTAACATCAGACAACACCGTGAATGTACGATGCAAGATTGTACCAGCCAGATACCAACCTAGGAAATGAACCCTCATGGACTACCCAAAACCAAAGCAATTACAAGGAACCAATCTGTAAATGACAACAATGTCAGAACAGTAAAAGAGGGGAAAGGGATAGGTTTAGAGTTTTCTAATAGAGAGTTAAGTCAAGCCAATACCAAGTAATAATAGACTGGTTCAAACCCAGGAAGGTAAGGATAAATTTCAAGGTAACACAAAGAAAGTTAACAATCATACACATCAAAATAAAGAACAAAAAGCATTAAGTCTCAGTAAAACCAAAATCTACGAAAACAACGGAAATCCACAGACAGAAGGAATTCAACACAGGAGAGTAAGAGAAACAAAGAAAACATCTGCACCACAAAATGATAGCGATGAAGCCACACGTATCAATAATTACACTGACTGTAAATGGTCTAAATGCGTCCGTAAAGAAGACAGAGTGGCAGAATGGATTAAAAAGACAGGATCCATCAATATGCTGTCTACAAGAGACACACCTTAGAAACAAAGATGTAAATTTATTAAATATCAAAGGATGGAAAAAATATCAAGTAAATAGCTACCAAAAAAAAAAGAGTCAGAGAAACAGTGTCATTGTTAATCTCAGATTAAAATAGACTTCAAAACAAAATCTACCATAAAGTGTGAAGAAGGGCAGTATATAGTGATTAAAGGGATGATCCATCCTGAAGACATAACCATAATGAATATCTACATAGTGAGTGACAGGGCTCCAAAATACATAAAACAAACTTTAACAGCACTGAAATGTTTTCAGTGTCATAGCAACATGAAGCTTCCATAGACAGATGGTGGCTGCACATATGGGCCAGGAGTCAAACTTGGGTCTCTCATGTAAAAGGCAAGAATTCTGCTACTCCACCAATGTCTTCATTAAGTTATCAGGATCAAACAATGTAAGAAGTATTTATTCCTTAGCAACTTAGCGAACGTGGAAAACATTAATCCACCTAAAGGAAACAATGACTTATTTTAATCCTCAGTAACCATAGTGATTTACAGGTGGTATTTGTGTACTTATTGAACATTGCACAGCTTCCCAGACCTTGCAGTTTGATGGGATACTACCTCCCTCCTTTCCTGTCCCACACTGATTTCCAGAAGGTACTTGCTTTTTATCATCACAACCACGAAAACCAGCTTTACAGAGATACCATATCATGCAAAAGAATGTTTCCTGATAATGCTGAAACTGTGAGCCACCTAAAGCTAGCATTTCACATCAGTCCCCAAGAGAGGTCAATGTGTTGACTCTGAAACTTTAAAACATCCTGCTGTAGCACTCCAGGGTACCCATAGACACAGTCTACACAGTCTGGGAACCACGGGTCAGAGTCAGAAGCCATCTCAGATATATTCTATTTTTTGTTTTTCAGCAACTGAGGTTTTACAGATAACCCCATGCTACGTGAGGACAGGGGATAACATTGGTTTTACACTTGACGGGTAGCATAATAATGTCACACAGATACACTGCAGCTACCTCGTGAAGCAGGTGGTTCTTGTTTTCTCCATTTTATTCATGAAAAAACCTGGACTCAGAGTTATTTTCCCTCCTTAAATAGTATGTGGCATGGAAAAAGTTTTGTGCAGTTATTTAACTTTGACCCCTAGGGTTTGTTTTTTTTTAATGCTGTATTTGATGTCTGCTTCTACTGAGTTCAAAAATGCAAGAATTCACCCTTGCCTAACAAGTTGGAATTGTGTGCTGTGTCTGCCAATAAAAAGTGTTATGAGAGAGGCATAGGAAAGACCAGCCTTTGGCTTAAAGTACCCGTTGTGAGATCTTGGAAGGAATAGATACAGCTTAATATCCCCATGTGTTACAAATTGCTTACATTTGGGGGACTGGAAGTTCATTAATAGTCAGCAGTGAAGCTTTCAGTAACTTTATATTAGGGTACCTTAAAGTAGGTTTAGCATTTGATACCAAGGAGAGGATGATTGTCTTCTGGTCTGCTCTCAGCTGTCTGCAAGATCATTCTTGGAGGCTATTTTTAAAGTCTGAAGCATACCAATTAAATTGTGGTTGAACGACCTGAGAATAGTTAGCCGTCAGAAGCTGACTGAGCTTAGGGAGAAATGATCTGATAGGGGTCTTCGTATTTCAACCTTCCAAATGTTTGAAAGAGGGAGTATGCTTGTTCTGGTCCAGCTCAAAGGATCAAATTAGTGCTTTGAAGTACACTCAACAACAGAAAAAGTAATAATAATAATTTTTAGTGATTGAAACTTCCCCAGAAGGCAATGAATTCCCATTACTGAAGGCTCATGTGAGAAATGATAAAAGGGATACTGGATCATACGCAATGGCCCCAAGAGCCCTTTCAACCCTAAGAGTCTGTTTTCCTAACTTCCTGGTTTCCTTTCTTTGTAACTGCACAAAGCTGTGCAGAGTACCTGTGCTTTAAATTCCACTTCCTTGCTTTCCAGAGTGGATAAAATGAAGTGTAAGGTAAATTTTAGATCAGTCTGCTGAGAACAGATATTTTGTGGGTTGGAGGTTCTTACTAGGAAAGGCTTTAAGTGCCCGTTCTAATTTTAAGCATAGTGAATGTATCCAGTCTTTAGGGACTGGCAAGAAAAATGCATCATAACAAATATTTGCTTAATGTATGAGCAGAGTTGTGTGTGTTTTCCCCTTTTCTTAAAGGAGCCCTGGGTGGATCAAATGACTAAGAGCCTGGCCCTTAGTCTATGTTTTGTTACAGTTTCAGGGGAAGATGGAGTCTGTCTGCTTGAAATTTGTGCAGAATAACAGACCCGCTCTAATGTTTTTTGGGGGAATGAAATACTAAGGTTTTTTTTAACTTGTGGGTGCTGTCTCTATACCTCTGGGAAACACAGTAAGGTCTTTTACTTTGTGTATGTGTGTTTAAGTGAACCAGGGATTTTCCAGTCGAGTTGCAAATTTAAATATCAGCTAACCAATTCAGAATGTGGAAACTCTGGTGGAGTAGTGGGTAAGTGGTATGGCTGCTCACCAACGGGTCAGCAGTTCAAATCTGCCAGGCCCTCCTTGGAAACTCTATGGGGCAGTTCTACTCTGTCCTGTAGTGTTGCTATGAGTCGGAATCAACTTGATGGCAACGGGTTTGGTTTGGTTTAATGCAGAATGTAAAATAAATCAGTCCTTAGCTGCGATGGAGCTCACTAGGTTGAGTCTCACTGGCAACACAAGAATAAAAAGGGGTGCATCCTGAGATCTCCACTAAAAGACCTCAATTGATGGTCTAGCAGTTTCGGGGTTGCCCTGGGAGCATGGCCCCTGGCCCTGATACTGCCCTTGCCCATAAATCATAACGAAGTTCCACTCTTTGGACACAAATGGATTAGACTTGGCAATGCAGAGTGACCATATATTGGATGCACTTTATGGTTCTATACATCTGTGGAATATCACCCTGCTGACCTCTGGCTGGAGGAAGGAGAGTGGGTTGAGATGAGGGGAAAGGAGACTGTTGGGAGGATGAGACATGTATGGAGCAGAGAGGAATAGTGTGCTGTCACCAGAGAGGGAGAGCAGTGGAAGTTGCATATAGGTGGGCATGTAAATTTATATGGGAATGCACATTTTCACTCAGTCATATTAAATAAAAAAAGTACAGTAGGAAAAAATAAAAATAAAAATAAATAAATCAGTCCTCAACTGCTCATAGATTTATCATGTTGTTATGTTACCTGGTCTTAGACTGAACAAACCCTTGTTTATAATTAAAGTGCTTGGACTCTCCTTTCCACGTGGCTTGTGGGCTTATGAAAAGTAGTAGACCTTATTTGGTTCCTTGTGGAAGCCCATTTGGCAAAGGCTACTCTAATCTTCCCTTTGGGGCTGTGCTTTTCCAATGGACTACTCTGGTAGACCTCCTTCCCCTGTGACTCTCGTTCTTGTGGCCTTATGCCTTGGCTAACCTTCAAACATTGTCTCCAGTTCTGGATTGCTTTGGAGAGTTAGATGAGAAGGTTTTCTTCTTCTTTCACTAGCCCCTCTCATGCCTTGCCAATTTTCATTCCCTTCTGTAAAAGCCAGTTTGAAAGACAGCCTTACAGTGTGACTGATGAAGAGCAAACCAAAAATGAATCTGATTTATTGGGAAGATGTTTCCCAAGACCTCTAGACCTGTGCGACACTGCCTTTATCATTTGAGAGGGCACACGTGCACGTGAACAATTTGCCTTCCTGCTTACCACTGAGAAGCATGATTACAAACAGGGCTATGTTTTAACTCAGCTTTGAGTTGTACATTTCATCTGTGAAGTTGGGAAATGCTTGAAAGCCACCAGCTACTGTTTTCTGAAAGCTTCTTTGCACATGAGCATAAAATATATGTATGGAGTTTGGCAATTGTCCAGTAACTGCCCTTTTAATGGTGCTCAGTGTAGATCACAGCTGTTACCCCTGGAAAGCCAGAGAGAGTAAGCCTTCCTCTTTGTTCTCTTACAGGGTGTCTCCTCTGCAGAAGTCTGAAATAGTAGACGTAGTTAAGAAGCGGGTGAAGGCCATCACGCTCGCCATCGGGGATGGGGCCAATGACGTGGGGATGATCCAGACAGCCCACGTGGGTGTGGGCATCAGTGGGAACGAGGGCATGCAGGCCACCAACAACTCGGACTACGCCATCGCGCAGGTGAGAGTGGGCTGAGCGGCTGGCCGGCATTGTTGGGAGGGAAGTCAGCTGGGCCAGCGGCCTCGGGTTGACCTCCATCCCACCCTAGGGATGATGCCCTACACATGGAGTCACTGGTGCATTTGGGGTCTCTGTCATTTTGATTTTGTGCCTTTTGGAGGTCCTGTCCTGCTGGTTTGAGTCTCCTTTGGCGAGCCACGGGATTGGCTGGGATGCTGTGTCCCGAGACAAGAAGCCATCCATGACTGCTAGGCCTTTGGTCCTGCTAATAGCTCCAATGTAGGGTTTAGTCTTTTTAAAAACTGTGTTGCCTCAGTGTCGTGAATACAAGGAATAAAGTCCTTTGCCCGTCACGCTAAAACCAGGGACTACATATACAAGTTCAAGAGCACTGTACAGTCCAGACTCACTTGCTTCACCCCGACCCCTACCCTGAAGTAGAGACCTGCACTGAATCACCCCACAGAGTGCCTTCAGATGGCGTGGATCTGTGAACGTAGCAAGGAATTACAAAATCCTCAAGAGAAGTGGATAAAATCAATCTTCTTCCTTTGTTGCTTTCACCTAAATTCTCAAGATAATTCCTAAACTAGGTAGGAGAAGGAATTCTGATGTCACAGGTGGAAAAACTGGGACTCCTCAGCATCAGGTGACCTGCATGAAGCCCAGGCATTGGCTGGTCAAGGTCGGAGAACAGCAGGCTGTGTGTGAGCAGGGGCCTCGCCCAGCACACCTGCCTGTTTCCTCTCCCCAGTCAACTGCTCCTGGGCCACCGGGAATCGAGCTTCCTACAGTGTGTCAGCGATCCTGTGTGTCACGCCCCGGCATTATTAAATACTTGAGTTATAGAATCATGTGGCTGGAAGGAGTCTTGAGAGGTTTCCTAGGAGTTCCAGGCAAATATTTGTCTGTCTTTTCCTTTAAAATGTCTAGGGAAGGGAGATTCCACAACCTTTATTGAAATGTAATGTTAAGGTTATGTGGGATTCTGAGCAATTGCAGGCTTCAAATTAAAGCAGTCAAAGAAGGATAGAGCAGGGAGCAGGATTATATGACTGCATTTAAGGTCATTTCCACCCTGCCCCAAGTGAGATTGTTGCCTTTGCCAAAGGAACTGGCAAATGGTTTTCATCTTTTCCTATTCATGGTCTTTTAGGGTTAGGCAGCAATGGTGTTATTTCAGAAGGTATTCCTCCTTGACTTCATAACCCCTCTACCCAATACTATAGTATACTACATCTCCCTTCATTACTATGAAGCAGTGGTGGCTCAGCAGTAGAATTCTCCCCTCTCATGTGAGAGAAACCTGGGTTCTATTCCCAGTCGGTGCCTCTCGTGTGCAGCTACCAACTTCTGTCAGCAGAGGCTTGCCTGTTGCCCTGATGCAGCGCTGATTTCAGCAGTGAAGTTTCTGGACTAGCTAGGAAGAAAGGTCTAGCACATCTACTTGTGAAAATCAGCTAATGAAAATCTTGTAGATTACAACGATACAGTTCCCAGCCACTCATGAGGATGACACAAGACCAGGCAGCAATTTGTTCCATTGTGTATGGGGTCTCCATGAGTTGCAGGCTGATGGCAGTTAATAACAACTTTAATTACTAAGCCAACAATGCTACACTTTGATGAATTATTTTACCGTTGAAATGATAGATGTCTCTGACTGTAGCTAACATCTGAAATCCCTGTCTGTCATTACCATTTTAACATGGCTCAGTAAGGTTTTGAGAAAGTTCTCCATAGAGTTATATACTAAAGGAGAAAGAAGTTTAGCTCAAACATGTATCCTTGGAAAAACTGTGCAGTGGGCAAAGTTCTGTTTCCATTGCTTTCCTGCCTGCCCTGTGTGTGTGTTGACATTGACAGTGCCTGGGCCGACAGTTCTCTGTGGTTGTTGCCTCCTCTACCTACAGCTGTTGCTGGCGTATGTGTCGTACTGTGCCCGTAGCCCGCAGCTTCCTGCTCTTGTCTGGAGAGAATCATTCCTGCCCCTGCGTTTTTAATGTTTTTTAAACGACCTCATGAAAACAGCATTTTGATTTGGTATATATATATATATTTTTTTTTTTTTTTTTCCCCCTGAAGACAAATCATTGTAGCACTAAAGTTGGGTCATTCAGGATGATTCAACCAGATGTTCTCTTTGCTCATTGAAGTTTAACATCGGGGACCTAGGTCAAATTCAAACTTCCTCTTTATTTCTTTAGCTCTTTATTTTATGATTCCCTGTTCCCCTTTGGAATACTTAATGAACCTTTACTGGGAGCTGTATTTTTCCATATGTGCCTACTTCTGCCATTTTGAAGTTCTCAGTCTTTTAGATCTAGGATTCAGTTAATGAGATACCATCCTTTTCCCAGGTTTTCTGGAATAACTCATTGAAATGTAATTCCATCTTGGGTTTAGTTCTTCTCTTTAGTGCTAATGGAAATTATAACATAGTTTTCTCCTGAAGAGAATACTTCCTAGAATATTATATTCAGTCAGGATCTTTCTTATCTATGTATAATTTTTATTTCAAAAGGACTCAATGTAGTAGGAAGCTGACCAGAGCAAAAGAATTTCTAATGTTTGTAGATTCTCTCAATGTAGCGTGGATCTCCCTGTGTGAGATGGTTTGAGTTATGAACTGCCCAGAGACAGGGGCTTCTGACCCTGGAATCTAGAACAGGACAATTAAGGCAACCAAAGGGGGAATGCACCCTATGTGAGACCAATTTAGCGTATCCAAGCCCTGAATTTAAGCAGAGTTGTCTCCTGTAGCATATTCATGCTGGAACACAATACAGCCTTGTTGGATTGATTGGTTGATTCTGATCCATGGCAGCCTTATATACAACTGAACGAGATACTGTCGGATCCTGTGCCGTCTGCACAAAAAATACTATGATTAAGCCCATCACTGTAGGTACTGTGTTAGTTCATCCCATTGAGGGTCTTCCTTCGTATCAATAACCCTATTTCACCAAGCATCATGGCCTTCTCCAGAAATTGGTCCCTCCTGACACCATATCCAAAGTGTGTGAGAACAAATTTACCATCCTTGTTTGTAAGGAGCATTCTAGCTTTACTTCTTCCAAGACAGCTTTGTTTGTCCTTTTGGCAATCCATGGTGTATTCAGTACTTTTAGCCAATAACATAAGTGTATCAATTCCTCTTTTGTTTTGTTTGTTCATCGTCGTGCGTTGGATCCGACTCCACGGCACTAGTCTAGGCTTATTCATCGTCCAGCTTTTGAATGCATATGATGCAATTGAGAATCCCATGGCTGGGATCAGGCACACCTCAGTCCTCAAAGTGACATCTTTGCTTTTTTACCACATTTAAGAGATATATACATATATATATGTGTGTGTGTGTATATATATATATATATATATATATTGAGCAGGTGATCGGGGAAGAGTGATCCCTGATGGCACATGATTAAGTGTTTGTTCCCTAACCAAAATGTCAGCAATTTGAATCCATCAACTGCTTCTTGTAAACCAATGGGGCAGTTCTACTCTGTCTTGTAGGGTTGCTATGAGAACCAACTCGACAGCCATAGGTTTGGTTTTGCAATTTAAGAAGCATGTTACAGCATATTTGCCTAGCACAATACATCATTTGATTTCTTGACTACTGCTTCCATGGGCATTGATTATGGATCTAAATAAAATGAAATCCTTGAGAACGTCAATATTTTCTCCTTTTATAAGGATGGTGCTTATTGGTGCAGTTATGAGGATTTTCATTCTCTTTAGGTTGAAACTTGTGGTCTTTGATCTTCATCATTAAGTGCTTCAAGTCCTCTTCACTTTCATCAGGCGGGCTTGTGTTACCCGTGTATCACAGGTTACTGAGTCTTCCTCCAATCCTCATGCCATGCTCTTCTTCACGTAGTCTACCTTCAGATTATTTTCTCAGCATACAGATTGAGTAAGTATGGTGACAGAATACCATTCTGGCACATACCTTTTCTGATTTCAAGCCACACAGTACCTCTTTGTTCTGCTTGGACAACTGCCTTTTGGTCTATGTATGCGTCCCACGTGAGCACGGTTAAGTGTTCTCCAATTTCCGTCCTGTACAGTGTTATCCATACTCTGTCATGATCCAAACACTCAAATGCCTTTGTACAATTAGTAAAATACAAGTAAACATCAACTTGACAGCAGCAGGTTTGGTTTTTTGATTTAAGAAGTCTTTTGCAGCAGATTTGCCTAGTACAACACATCATTTGATTTCTTGACTGCTGCTTCCAAGTTTTCTTTCAAGATCCATCTGACATCAGCAATGATATCCTTCATTCCATGTTCTTATCTGAGTCTGGCATGAATTTCCAGCAGTTCCCTATCAGCGTACAACTGCAACTTTTTAAAAATTATCTTCAGGTAATTTTACATGCATGCAGTGATGTTATTTAATAATTTCTGTATTCCATTGCATTACCTTTATTTGGAATAGGCACATTTATGGAGCTCTTCCAATTGGTTAGCCAGGTAGCTGTCTTCCAAATTTCTTGGCATAAATGAGTGAGTGCTTCTAGCATTGATACGTTTGTGAAAACATCTCATTAAATAATCCATCAATTCCTGGATCCTTGTTTTTTGCCAGTGCTTTCAGTGCTGCTTGGACTTTGTTCATTACCGCTGGTTCTTGATCACATGCTAACTCCTGAAATGGTGGAATATCAGCCAGTTCCTTTTGGTACAGTGACTATATTCTTTCCATCTTCTTCTCTTTTTTTTATTATGATTGAGAGAAAATGCACATTCCCATATAAATTTGCATGCTCACCTATATGCAGCTTCCACTGCTCTCCCTGCCCAGTGACAGCACACTCTGCCTTTCTGCTCCATACATGTCTTGTCCTCCCAACAGTCTACTATCTTCTCCTCTCCATACATTCCCCTTTCTCCAGTATGAGGTCAATAGGACGACATCCTATAGATGCCTGGAACCATAAAGTGCCCCCAAATGTGGCCACTCTGCATCATTCAGTATTTTGCCTGTAAAGTCCTTCAGTATTGCAACTTAAGACTTGAATTTTTTCTCCAGTTGTTTAGCTTCAGTACTGACAAACACGTTCTTTCCTTTTGGCTTTCTAACTCAAGTTCTTTATGTATTTCATTATAAAACTTCATTCTGTCTTCTTGATTGCCCTTTTGAGATCTTTTCAGCTCTTTTATTTCATCATTTCTTCCTTTTGCTTTGGCTACTCTGTGTTCAAGAGCAAGTCTCACAGCCTCTCCCAACACTGATTTTGGTCCTTTTTTCCCTCTTTCTTTTTAATAACATTTTGCTTTCTTTGTATATGATGTCCTTGATGTTGTCCTATAAGTCATTGAGTCTTCAGTCATTAGAGTTCTATGCATCAAATCTGTTCTTGAGATGGTCTCTAAGTTTAGGTGACATATACTCAAAGTTGTATTTTGGCTGTCATGCACTTATTCTGATTTTCCTCAGACTCAGCTTGCACTTGCATATGAACAATTCATGATTTATTCTAAAGTTTGCCCCTGGCCTTTCTGACTGGTAATATTGAGCTTCTGTTATCTCTTTTTCAGATGTATTTGATTTGACTGCTGTGTATTCCATCTGGCAAGGCCCACTTTTATAGTCATCATTTATATTATTGGAAAAGGGTATTGGCAGTGAAGTCACTGGTCTTGCAAAATTGTCATGTGATCTCCAGCATCATTTCTATTACCAAGGCCATATTTTCTAACTATCAGTTCCTCTTCTTTGTTTCTAGCTTTGGATTCCAATAACCAGTACTTGATTGCATGTTTGATCAATTTCAGGCTGAAAAAGTTGGAAAAAATCTTCAGTTTCTTCATCTTTGACCTTAGTAGTTGGTGCATAAACTTGAATAATAGGAATATTAACTGCTCTTCCTCATAGGTAGGTGGATATTGTCCTATCACTGACAGCACTGTATTTCAGGATACAAAAATAATATTTCTTGCCACCAGCTCAATGTTCAAACTCTTGGAAAAATGTTGTGTAGTAGAACACAGAAGACAAAACCAGGCTTAAGAGAATGATAAGGAAATATGGGAGTTATTGATGGGAGTTATTCCACAAAGACCCTGTACCTCAAATTGGACTCATTTATTTTATTTGAATATTGCTTGTTCTTTATTTCAAACTGCAGAACCATTCAGTTCCTTTCAATGTGGTATCAGTTAGCTTCTCATTGCTCTCCCCTTCCCCCTCGTAACCTGACTGCACAGTACTCTGACAAGAGGTACTTTTTAATGCTATGAGAAAAGATAAAAACGTGGGTATAGGAAGAGAGCCAGAGAGCATCACAAACTGGATTACTTGGAGCTATTTGTGTGTGTGTATGTGTGTTTGTCATTATTTTAACTTGTGGGCTGACAGTGGAAAAAGTGTGTATGTATGTAGCTATTTTTAGAATAGGATGTTGTTGCAGTAGTTTCCTTGTTGCTGATGTCACAGTAAAATATGTGATTGGGTAAGACATCTCATTCCCACTGTCATTTTCATTCATTCAGTTCAGTCAGTTGCCCTCTTTTAATAATTAAGACCCTTTATCTTTTGCTGCTCGTGCTTTTGTTATTGTATCAGATGATCTATTGTTAAAAGCCTGGGTCCTGCATTTTCTTCTAAGATTTCTATGGTTTTAGTTTTCACATTTCATATGAATTTTCTTTTATGTATGGTGTGAGGCATGGATCCTATTTCACTTTTCTGCATGTTATTGTTGTTAGATGCCATCAAGTCAGTTCTGGCTCAGTGATCTTTTGTACAACAGAATGAAACATGTTGTCTATTTCTGCTCCATCTTCACAGTTATTTCTATGTTTGAGCCCGTTGTTGCTGCCACTGTGTCAGTCTGTCTCATTTTCACTGACCTGCTGCTTTACCAAGCTTGATGTCCTTCTCCAGGGACTGGGTCCTGCTGATAACATGTCCAGAGTACATAAGATGAAATCTCACCATCATTGCTTCTAAAGAACATTCTAGCTGTACTTTCAAGAGAGATTTGTTCATTCTTCTGACGGAATATCACCACTGTTCTTCACCAATACCATAACCCAAAGGCATCAGTTCTTCTTCAGTCTTCCTTTACTTCTTGCCCAGCTTTCACATACACATGAAGTGACCTAAAGAAAACACAATGGCTTGGGTCAGGCACACCTCAGTGTTCACTCTGCATGTAGCAATCCAGAAATTTTCCCAGAACCATATATTGAAGATATGCTTCTTTTCACACTGAGTGGACTTAGAACATTTCTGAAAAATTGGTTGATAATATGTATGAGTGTGAGTTTACCTTTTGGACCCTCCATCCTAGTGAGCTGATCTTTGTACATATCAGTATACCAATGCCAAGCTCTTTTGATTAACATAGCTGTGATAATATGAGGATTGAGTTTACGAACTCATCATACAAAAAGTGCTACATACTTCATTGCTGAACGCCACTACAGTCACCTTCGAAGTACTCCCCTTGGGAAGCTATGCACTGATGCCAGCACCTAGTCCACCCATCAGAGGAGTTTTGGAACTCTTTTTATGGAATGGCTATCAGAACTGTCATCGTTATTACCTTTGATGTCCTGAATGCCATCAAAATGTCTTCCTTTCAATATTTTCTCCATCTTTGGGTAAAGAAAAAAGTCACTGGCAGCCAGATCAGGTGAACAGAGAAGATAGTCCAACACAGTTGTTTACTGTCTACGAACTCCCACACAGACAACTATACGATTAAGTTCATGAACTTGCCACCGTGCCACCGTGTGCAATGGCCATTCCAGAGAGAGTTCCAAAGTTGCTTTAAAGAGTAGACTAGATGCTGGTGTCGGTGCATAGCTTCCCAAGGAGAGTACTTTGAAGGTAACCATAGTTCAGCAACGAGGTATGTAACACTTAGAACAATTAAGTTCAAGGACTTAATTGCTGGACCTGGTAAATTTTAAGATCTGGAAGTGTGAGTCCTTCTATTTCATTCTTTTTCAAAATTGCTTTAGCTATTTGGGAACTCTGAGAATTATCATTTCATGTCCAATAGCTTGTTTGGGTAAAATAATTATTCAGATTTAGATGTTCTCAAAAAAAAAGAAAGACAAGAAACAAGCCAAACCAGTGGCCACTGAGTTGGCCCTAACTCACAGTGACCCCACATGTGTCAGAATCAAGTTGTGCTCCATAAGGTTTTCAATGACTGATTTTTCAGCAGTAGATGGCCAGATCTTTCTTCTGCTAGTTGTTCTCATCAGGCCTGGAAACTCACCTCTTGAGTATCTGGTTTTCTCAGGTTGCCGGTAAAGTCTAATTACAGTTCCTGACCTTTTCAGCTCGTTTGGATTCCCTGATATTCAAGATATTGGGAAAATAATGATCTCTGATTTTCGTTCTGCGATTGGCACTCTACAACTGACTGATGTTTGTATTTTTCAGTTTTCATACTTGGAGAAGCTTCTGTTAGTCCATGGAGCGTGGAGCTACAACCGAGTGACCAAATGCATATTGTATTGTTTCTACAAGAATGTGGTGTTATACATTATTGAGGTAAGAAAGGTTTAAGTTCTTTGTTTTGAATTTGAAGATGTAGGCTTTCTTAGGAGGCATACTTAAGGAAATTTCAAGGCAGGAGTTTATTAAATAGAGTTATTTTTAACTTTCTGTTGTGATTTTATTAAACCTGGGAAATAAGCAGCCTGCTTTGAGCATGAGCTTATCTCCCAGTTTAAGGGCCATGAGCTGAATGAAGATGAAGCTCTAAGAAGTCTTCAGCCTTCTATTTTGTGGACCATGACCTCCTCCTACACTCTGTCCCTGGTAGATGGATAAAAGATAGCCATGATCACAGAGCACCCCTGTGCCTGCCTCTTGGCTGTTGCTGTAACTGACACCATCCTTCTCCTGGGGCGTAGGAGTTCAGAGCCTAAGCAGTTTGTGCCGTTTTTGTGGTGACCAGGTGGGAGGGGTCTCTACAAAACCTGGTTATTTTTTCTTTACTAGAATGAACGCAGTGATTAAGCCTTTGCCTACCAACCAAAGGGTTGATGGTTCACAGGCACCAGCCGCTCTGTCGGAGAAAAGATTGGCAATCTGCTCCCATAAAGACTGCAGCCTAGGAAACCCAATGGGACAGTACTGCTCTGTTCTACAGCGTTGCTGTTAGGTGGAATCAACATGACAGCACACAATGACAACAGCAAAATGAACATGGCCCCATTTTGTGTTGTGTGCATCTTGGAATCTGTAACTTTCCTTATTGGAAAGAGCTCAGATTCTGTTATCGAGTTGTTTTTCAAGGTGCTGATTCAGCTAAAGTGAGACGACAAGAAAAGCAGTGGGCACAAAAAGTGGAAAAGGAACTTCAGGGTTGACTGCTGTCAGAGTACCAGTTGCCACCTTATTTCCCTTTTTAACAACAAGTCTTATGTAAAGTTGTGACCCTTGAGGCCATTATGACTAATCAGTTTTCTCATGCAACTTCTATTTAGAAAGAGAGGAAGTAGACAATCACTCTGTGGAGGAATAGGAAGCCAATTATAATTTTTTATTGTGTTTAATAACTCAATTTCTTAGGGGTTGTTTTATGTCTTCCTTTTCAGCTCTTGGCAAAAATAATAACCGAGGCATAGATTTGATGAGGTCATTTTTTTTTTTTTATTTTTATTATGACTGAATGAAAATTTACATCCCCATATAAATTTGCATGCCCACCTATATGCAGCTCCCACTGATCTCCCTGTCTGGTGACAGCACACTCTTCCTCTCTGCTCCACACATGTCTTCTCCTCCCGACAATCTCCTATCCCCTCCTCTCAACCCAATCCCCTTCCTCCACTAAGAGGTCGGGAGGACAACTTCCTGTAGATGCATAGAACTATAAAGTGCACACATGACGTGATCACTCTGTGTTGCCAAGTCCAATCCATTCCTGTCTGAAGAATGGACCTCCATCATGATTTATGGACAGGGGCAGCAGCAGGGCCAAAGGCCATGCTCCCGGGGGAACTCTGACGCCCCTGGACTGTCAATTGTGGTCTTTTGCTGGAGATCTCAGAGTGCACCCCTTTTTATTCTGTGTTGCCAGTGAGAATCAACTCTGTGAGCTCCATCACGGCTATCACTGGTGGTGACTGGGCACCATCTGGTTCTTCCCGTCACAAGTCAATGTAGTCACCCACTCACGTGGGTCTCTTTGTCTTTTGGGTTCTCTTTCCCCCATGTTGTTTTGGTCATTAGTGATCATCTGTTCCTGCTGAGTTGGGACCATTTGCGGTACACTCAGATGGCAGCTTGGCAGCTTTTAAGACCCCGGACACCACTCACCAATGTGGGGTGCAGAGGGCTCTCTTAGCAAAATGCTAGTTGTGCCAGTTGGCCTCAATTTCCCCTGAAAGCATGTTCCCCGTCCCTTGTCCAAGCTACTCTGTCTTTGCAATATTGAGTTAAGATGGGAGGAGTAATCATGTTATGTTGAAGTCCAGTTAATACTGATCTTCTTTCTAATGTGTGCTGTCACAGATTTCACCCAACCAAATTTCTATCAACTGTCTAATCTAAACCCTCTTCCCTTACCCTCCTTCCCTCCCCATCCTTGCAGCCATCAAAGAGTCTTTTCTTGTGTGCATGACTCTGTTTTGAAGTTCATATCGTAGGGGTCTCATACAATATTTCTCCTTTTGTTGCTGACTGCTTTCACTCAGCAGAATGTCCTCCAACTGAAACCAGGTTATGAGATGTTTCCTAAAATCATCATTGTTCTTTATCATTGCATAGTGTACCATTGAGTATATATACTGTAGTTGACCTATCCATTCCTCTGTTATTGGGCATCTGGGTTGATTCCATCTTTTTGCTGTTGTGGATTCTGCTGCAGTAAACATTCATGTGCATGTATCAATTGGTGTGAATGGCTTTGATTCTGTAGGCTATATTCCAAGCAGTGGAGTTACTGAGTCAAATGTTTTATCTATATCCAAGTTTTTAAGGAAATGCCAGATTGCTTTCCAAAGAGGTTGCACCATTTTGCAATCCCACCAACAGTGTAGGAGAGTTCTAATTTCTCCACAGCCTCTCCAGCATTTGTTGTTTTGTGTTTTTTGAATCATGCCAACCATGCTGGGGTGAGATGGTATCTCATTGTCATTTTGATTTGAATTTCTTCAATAGCTAATGAATGTGAGCATATCTGCATGTGGTTTTTGACTGCCTGGATAGCCTCTTTAGAAAAGTGTCTGTCCATCTCCTTTCCCGATCGCTTAATTGTATGATTTATCTTTTTCTTGGTTGATATTTTGTAATACCTTATAGATTATGGAGATGAGGCATCCATCTAACATATAGTTGCCAAATATTTTTTCCTATTCTGTAGGTGGCCTTTTAATTCTTTTAAAAAAATCTTTGAGTGAGCAAAAGTGTTTGATTCCTAATAGTTCCCATTTATCTGTTTTTTCTGTTGTATGTGGTTTATTTGACAGATTTTGAAGTCTGTCTAGGTTGTATATTAAAACTTCCATTGTTCTTACTTTTTCTGGGGTGAGCTTTATTGTTTTAGCTTTGGTATTTAGGTCTTTTATCCAGTTTGAGTTGTTTTTTGTATAAGGTGTGAGATACGGGTCTTGTTATAATTTAGTGCAGATGGATATCCAATTTTGCCAGCACCATTTGTTGAAGAGATTGTTTTTACTCCAGTTTAATGTCTTAAGGCCTTTGTCATTTATCAACTGTTCATAGACAGATGATGTCATTTCTGGGGTCTTGATTCTGTTCCACTGATCTGTCTGTTTTTGTACCAGTACCAGTACCAGGCTGTTTTGACTACTGTGGCAGTATAATAGGTTCTAAGGTCATGTAATGATAGACCTCTCAGTGTGTTCATCTTCTTTAGTAATGCTTTACTTATCTGGGGCTTCTTCCCATTCCCGACAAAGTTGGTAATTTGTTCCTCGATCTCATTAAAAAATGTTTCTGGAAATGTATTGGGATTGCATTGTGTAAGTAGATTGCTTTGGGTAAAATAGACATTTTGACAATGTTAAGTCTTCCTATCCATGAGCAGGGTAGGTTTCTCCATTTATGTAAGTCTCTCTTAGTTTCTTGTAGTAAGGGTTTGTAGTTCTCTTTGTAAGGTTCTGTTATTTCTCTGGTTAAATTAATTCCTAGGTACTTTATCTTCTTAGGGGCTATGATAAATGGTATTGACTTGGTGATTTCTTCCTTAATAATTTCATTGTTGGTATAAAGGAATCCTACTGATTTACTTATGTTTATCTTGTATACTGAGACTTTGCCAAACTCTTCTATCAGACAGTGGTTTACTTATGGATTCTTGGAATTCTCTGCATATGCAATCATATCATCTGCAAATGAGGAGATTTTTACTTCTTCTTTGCTGATGCAGATGCCCTTTATTGCTTGGTCTTGTCTAATTGCTCTGGCTAGAACTTCTAATACAATGTTGAATAGGAGAGATGAGAGTGGGCACCCTTGTCAAGTTCCTGTTCTCAAAGGAAACTGTTTTAGTCTCTGTCCATTCAGGATGACCAAGGCAGTTGACTTTGTATAAATGGCCCTTACTGCATTCAGGAATTTGCCGTCTATGCCTATTTTACGGAGAAATGGGTGTTGTACTTTATCAAATGCGTTTTCTACATCAATAGACAGAATCAGGTGATTCTTGTCTTTTGTGTTATTTATGTGGTTGATCACATTAATTGTTTTTCTGATGTTGAACCAGCCTTGCATCCCTGATATGTATCCAACTTGGTCATGATGGGTTATTTTTTTGATATGTTGTATTCTACTGGCAAGAATTTTGTTGAAGATTTTTGCATCTAGATTCATGAGTGATATTGGTCTGTAATTCTCCTTTTTGGTTGGGTCTTACCCTGGCTTTCATACCAGGGTTATACTGGCTTCATAGAATGAATTTGGGAGGATTCCATCCCTTTCTATACTGTGAAATAGTCTCAGTAGTACTAGAGTTAACTATTCTCTGAAAGCTTGGTAGAATTCTGCAGTGAAGCCATCTGGGCCCAGGCTTTTTTTTGCTGGTAGTGTTTTGATGACTTTTTTAATCTCTTCCTTTGTGATGGATTTATTAAGTTGTTCTGCTTCACCTTGTGATAATTTTGGGAGGTAATATGAATCAAGGAATCTGTCCATTTCCTCTAGATTTTCAAATTTGTTAGAGTACAGTCTTTCATAATATTCTGTTAAGATATTTTTTATTTCTGTTGGATCTGTTGTGACAACTCCCCTCTTATTTCTAATTTGGCTTATTTGTTTCCTTTCCTGTTTTTCTTTAGTAAGTTTAGCCAGTGGTTTGTCGATTTTGTTGATCTGTTCAAAAAACCAACCTTTTTAGTTCTGCTCTAATTTTTATGATCTGTTTTCTTCTGGTGCCTGAGCGGTTCCTCTGCTATTCTCTACTTGTTCAAGCTGTAGGGTTGGGTCTTTGATTTGGTTTCTTTCTTCCTTCCAAATGTGTGCATTTATGGAGATAAACTGACCTCTGAGAACTGCTTTGGCTGTGTCCCATAGGTTCTGGTAGGAAGTGCTTTCATTCTCATGGAATGCATACATTTCTTTATTTCATCCTTGGTTCCTTGTATAACCCATGGGTTTTGGAGCGAGATGTAGTTCAGTTTCCGTGAGTTCCACTTTCTTTCTTTGTTTTTTCTGCTATTGACATTGACTTTTATGGCTTTATGATCTGAGAAGATGATTTGCATTAATTCAGTGGTGTGGATTTTGTTCAGAATCGCTTTATTTACTAACATATGGTCTATTCTGGGGAATGTTCCATGTGTAGTGGAGAAGAAGCTGTAGTTGTCTGCTGATGGATAGAAAGTTCTGTATATGTCGATATAATTGTGGCAATAAGGTCTTCTGTAACTTTATTGAGCTTTTTTCTGGATGATCTGTCCAATATTGAGAGTGGAATGTTGAAGTCCCCCACTATTACTGTGGAGTGATCTGTCTCGTTTTTGAGTGTAGTCAGTGATTCTTCAATGTATTTAGATGCTCTAATATTAGGTGCATAAATATTTAATATTGTTAAGTCCTGCTTGTGTATTGAACCTTTCAGCAATAAATAGTGTCCATCCTTGTCCACAATGGTAGATTTTACATTAAAATCAAATTTATCTGAGATTAGAATTGCCACATCTGCTCTTGTTGATTCATTGATAGTTTGATATATATTCTTCCATCCTTTAATTTTCAGTTTGTTCCTGTCTTTAAGTCTAAGGTGAGTGTCTTGTAGGTAGTATATAGATGGGTCATGTCTTTTGATAAAAGATGTCACTTGTTTTCTCCTTACTGGAGCATTCAGTCCATTCACATTCAATGTAATTATTGATAGGTGTGTGTTCAGTGCTGCCATTGTGATATGTTTAATTTTGTGTTGATGTTTTCTTTGTTGTTCTTATTAATCTGTTCTGGGACATTCTTCTTTGTGAGCTCATTTTTCACCATTTTCAGGGTTGGTTTTGTGGTTGTTGAGAGTCCTGTATTACGTTTCTTGATTTGGTAGGTTGCATCTTTATTGTGCTTTATGGCTGCCTCAGTGATCTCCCTTAAGTTACTACTCCCTCAGTTACTACCATTTTTATCAACTTTCTTTCCATCTGGAAGGACTATAACTATGATGACATCATAGTTTTCATGATATGATCACTGGATTATTTCTTTCACTATTATAACTTTGATTGAGTTTGGAGCCTTCCCTAACTGAGTAGGATTCTGGGTGATGTGTCCTGTATTTGCTTCTAAAATGTAAAGTTAGTGTTTTTGTTCTTCTAAGCCAAGAGATTCTTTTAGTATTTCTTATAGCTTTGGTTTAGTTTTTACAAAGTCTCTGAGTTTCTGTTTATCTGTGAATGTCTTCATTTCATTTTCATGTTTGAAATATAGTTTTGCAGAATATCGGATTCTTGGTTGGAAGTTCTTCTCCTTCAAGGCTTTAAATGTGTCATGCCACTGTCTCCGTGCCAGCATTGTTTCTGCTGAGAAATCTAAAGAAAGCCTACAGGGTTTTCCTCTGAAAGTTAGCTTTGATTTTAGTTAACCTTTAAGAGTTTCTGCTTATGTTTCATTTTGTTAAGCTTGATTATAATATGCCTTGAAGCCTTTCTTTTGAGTTCTGTATTGAGTGGCATTGTATATGTATCTTGGATATCTACATCCTCTTCTTTCATGATTTCTGGGAAGTTTTCTGTCAGTACCTCAGAAGCAATACTGTCTGTGTTCTCAGGTGTCTTGCTCTGTTCAGGAAATCCAATTAATTGTAAATTGTTCCTCTTAATGGAGACTCACATGCTTCTTAATACTTCTTCATTTTTCTTGTTTCTTTTTTCTGATTTCTCCTTATAGATGCTGGAGTCAGTAGTTCTGTCTTCCAAATCAGAAAGTCTGTTTTCCATTTGTTCCATTCTGTTTTCTTGGCTTTGAATGGAAGTTTCTGTGTCTGATTTTGTTCTTGATCTGTTGGGTTTCAGAGTACTGGTGTTCCATCAGATCAAACAGCTTGCTTAATTTTTCATTTTGCTCTACCACATTTTGTATAAGGTCTATGAGTGCTCTCTGTGTAATCCATTTGTATTCACCCTCTGATAGTTTAAGAAAAATGTCTTCATCTGGGAAGTTGTGAGGTGCTTTCTTTGGGGGGCCTTCTGAAGCCATGGATGATTTCTTGGTTATGGTTTTCTCCAGAATTTGTTGCTTTTTTGGCATCAAGTGAGTCAATAGAGGCTGGGAGAGATGCCATGAGGATGGATCACAGTTGTTTCTCTAGGCCATCTTAAAATTAGAGGTATAAATTATCTCACAACTTCCAAAGTCAGTCAGATTTTCAGGTGTATAGGTCCCTCTTCCCAGCTAGCAAAGTAAGCACCTCTGTATCGAACTCCAAATGTTACAAACTAGCTCAAAATGCAGAAAGGCTACTGCCCTGCTGGCCTCTGCTGTTGGGCCCCAACTGTAGGCAACACTGTAGAATACTGCTTTTCTGCTGGAAAAGCACTCTCCTCCAGGCAGGTGCCACCTCCAAGTCCAGGAATTTGGTCCAGCTGAGGCCTCCATATGGGTATTTCTACCTTCCAGTGGAACAAGATGGTGTCCTGCACACACTCACCGCTTCCCTGGGTACAGGCTACTCTGGTGAGGATGGAGAGAGAGGCCAAAGGTCTTGAGATGCACAGAGTCCACAGCCTCTGTTACTAGGCCCCAGCCACAGACGACACTGTGTAGAATACTACTTTTCTGCTGGAAAAGTGCACTCCCCTGGGCAGACACTGCCTCCCAGCCTAGGAACTAAGTCCAGTTGGGGCCTCTCTATGAGTGTCTCTGCCTTCCAATGGCTCAAGAAGGCTTCCTGCACAAGGTTGCTGCCTGCCTCGTTACCAGCTACTCTATGGCAGAGGCAGAAAGAAGAGGCCAAAGATGCCAAGATGCACAGAGTCCAAAGCCCGGCTCTCAAAATATGACAGTTTTCCTGCCAATCCCACCAGCAGTGCATTGGAGATTAGCTGCTAGTCAAGTCCCAGCTCCACCTGCCAGCTAAGACAGAGGAAGAAAAGTTAAAATGGTCAGTTACCTTCAGTCCATGCAAGTCAGTGCTCCCCAAGAGTGGGGCCAGCAAAAGAGAGGAAGATTTTTCTTTCAGTAGAATGAAGTCCAAATTAACAGCTGTATGCCGCATCCAAGGGCTCAGTAGGTGTCAAGAAGGCTTCGTTTAATTACCATTTCAGATCTTGGTTTCCAGAGGGATTTAGGGAGATGTGTGTTTAGTCCACCATCTTGACTCCGCCCTCCGAGGTCTTCTAATATACACAGTGTAGATAATTCAGTGAGTGGCTTGCTAAGCTAACTGTGATTAGCTGTTTATCTACCACATTGTCTGTTCTTTCCTGCCAAATCATTCAAATCATACATGGAGATTTTATGTTACTCTTCCCATAAGTGAACTACTTCCAGCTGATTTTCCCATGTTGGGCAGATTGTTTGCTGCACAGTCTACCCAGGCAAAGGGGTAAATGGAAGCTAAAGTGTAACCTCAATTTATCCAGTCATCAGGTGTTATGGAGCTTGCTCATTTGCTCAAGGGATCCCTGCTTGCTGGGCTGCATGCCCTGAACTAGGGGTACCTCTTCTGGTTGTCATGCAGTGGCTTTGTGGGTGACCCTGATTAAGGAGAGGTTAGTAGTCTTAAAGAGTTTGACAAGCTGTTTTAGTGTCAGCTGGTGCTACTCTACCAGAAACACCATGATTCGATGGCTTTAACAAAGGAAAGTTTATTCTTAAACAGTCCAGTGGGCTACAAGTTCAGGCTGCCCACTCTAGAGGAAGGCTTTCCTTCTGTCAGCTCTGGAGAAAAGTCCTTGTGTTGTATCAGTCTTTGGTCGGGGATGGTGAAGGATCCTCAGATCTAAAGGATACACTACTCCTGGTACTGCTTTCTTGATGTTGTGAGGTTCCGAATTCTGTGCTTGCTTCCCTTTCCTTTTATCTCTTGTAGGATGAAGGGATAAAAGGTGGTACAAGCCATACTCCAGGGGAGCTCCCTTAACACTAGAGCAGGGAGGTGACTTTAGGAAGGGATTTACATTCCCATCCTAGTCCTCTCTAACATAAATAATCCACTCTGTTAACCACAGGCAGAGATTAGGATTTACAGCACCAGAAAATCAAAATGGAGAGCAATCACAGAATACAGGGAATTCTGACCAAACCAAATTACTACACAAGTTTTGGGGAGGCACACAGTTGAATCCATGAAAGAAGCCAACAGAAGAGATCAGGTTAAAATCCTGCACATGGACCCATTATTCCTAATTTGAAAGGAATCCTTTGTGTAAAATGTCCTGTCTGCTTTTGTTAAACAAGTAAGATTCTATCTGCAGGAGGAAAATAACAGCAAGACCTTGAAACATTTGGAGATATAATTGCAGGTGTAGTCAGTCTAATGAGGTTACAGCTGATAATGATAATTTAAAAAATCATCCATAATGTGCCTGTCTTCTGCTGCAGTGTTCAGATCAATCCACTCTGAACTTTTAGATGTTATGCATGATGGATTTTGTGTGTTCTCCTTCCTTCCTGGAAGCCCTGGAGGTGTAATGAGTTAAGTGTTACGTCTGTTAACCAAAAGGTTGGCAGGCACTGCCTGGCACTCCTTGAAAATGCTGTGAAACAGTTCTACTCTGACTTCTGGGGTTGCTATGAGTCAGACGTGACTCTGTGGTGCTGGATTTAGTTTTTTGGTTTGTATCTCCTTCCTGCCCTCAGTGTTATAGTTCCCACTGGACACTTAAAGATGTATGGCGTGTTGTTTCCATGTGTGATAGGAATAACTCCTAAGTGTCACTTGGGGTCATAGATAACTAGTGTGGTGACTACAGTGAAAGGATAGTGGCATTCCCATTCCTCCATGTCATCCCAAATTTCACATGCATTTTAAGCTACTATAGCTGTTGGCCTCAGAGCCCTTCTTAATAATCTGGTTTTCCTCACAATCAGCAAATTACAGATAGTTTAGACTTCTTATCAAAACATTCTACTTGAACATCCCAGCCCCGTATCTTCCCAGAGCCTCCTTGGGAAGCCTTTTCAGTCAATTACACCTACTGTCTTGCCAGACTTTTTTTCTTTTTCACTTCAGCTAGGGTGAGGCTGAGATGAGGATGGTCTTAGTCTGTGTGGAAATAAAATAAAACAAAACAAAATTAAAATAAAAATAAAACTGTTTGGAACTAGGCTATGAAAATGCAAAATAGGGGCCTCAAATATATCTTCCACTTGTAGCTGCACAATAGGTGGTAAGTGCTCTTCCATAAACTTCCTTTTAGAATCTTCTTTAAAAGCTTTTTTTTTTAATTGAAGGAAGTCTCCATCACTCTACGTGTGATTTTCTGTTTAGTATATCTACCAGCTGCTGTTGAGTTGATTCTGACTCCTAACAACCCAATAGACAGAGTAGAGCTGCCCCACAGAGTTTCCAAGGAGCCCCTAATGGGTTTAAACTGCTGACCTTCTGGTTAGCAGCTGTAGCACTTAGCCTCTGTACTACTTGAGAGCCAAAGAAACTGAATTCTAGCTGCACCTAGGCTGTCCAAGTACTGTCTCAGATGTTTCTGCCCTTGCCATGTATCTATGCTTCACATGTCACTTTAAAAACAAAAGCAGTGTTTACTTGCTGCTGTAATATGTTTTCACCTATAAGATAATGCTCTTTTGCAAGACATGCTTATGCTTTCTAAGGGTAAACTTATAATTAATTAGTTAAGTAGAAATAAAGTACATGTATTATTCTGTTAAGGATACTCTTTGCAATAGTCGGTATGTTCTAATCTTAAATGCCATCTGATATAAAGAACTTCCAGAACTTACAAAAACCAAGCCTGTTGCCATCGAGTCAATTCTGACTCATAACAACTCTATAGGAAAGAGTTGAACTGCCCTATAGAGTTTTCAGAGAGTGCCTGGCAGATTCAAACTGCCAACCCTTTGATTAGCAGACATAACATTTAACCACTATGCCACCAGGGTTTCCATTCTTAGTTATTTTTTTAGAAAAGAAGTCTAAAAACATCTTGGAAAAATTTAAAAAAAAGCTACACACACGTGCACACCCACATACATCTCAGAGTCTTAGCCATTACTATGATAATGATTAAATGATTTGAATTTTCCATAAAAAGTGAATGAAGGAGTTCTAGGGCTTTATGTAACATAATCTACTCACTGGGTATACTAACCTGTAGACTGGAATTCATGAATATATTTTCATTGCAATGTGGGCCACAAGCAGAAAGTTTCCTCTACTCTCAACACCATTCTCTGCTTTCCTCTGAATCTCGTTGTGTCCATACTATTCTCACCTTTTTTCTGTGCATTTACAGCGATGCGCACAAATACAAAATAATGTTTTTGCATAAATGACATCATGTTGTGTGACATGTTCAGTAATTCATGTTTTAATTGACAGCATGTGTTGGAGCTCATTCCCCATGATACAAAAAGATCTGTTACACAGTATTTCATGATGTGGTTCACTACAATGTATTTCACCATTCTCTGCTGATAAATCTCAAGGCATCTGCAGTTTTGCCAGCCAAAAGCCACGTGGAATCCCAGCTTTCCCTTTACACAGTCCACTAATATTTCACCAAGAAGATATTGTTCTGAAAAGACCATCTTTAGCACAGTACCTTGAATGTAACACAGGCTTGTTTTCTGCATTTGTGTCCTTAAATCAGCTGTTTTGCTGTCAATAGATCTTACTGCTTATTTGAAGTGACACATAAAATTTGTTCAGGTTAAAATAAAATGGAATCATGAAATCTAGTTGCTTTAAGTGGTAACAAAAAAAATGAGAAGAAAGTAATGGAGTCAGTGATTCAGTAGTGGCTCTGCTAAGAAGTAGAACTGAAAATTTATCTGACTTTTGTTCTCAACCCCCTTGGCTACTGTTTCAGTACCTTTATTTGAACAATTATAAAAACTACAACTTTGTCTCCTTTGACCATCTGTCATACAACCAGAGACATTTCTAAAATATGCATCTGGTCAAGTCCAGTGCCTGACACAATATCTAAAACATAGGGATTTAAAAATGTTGACAATGACGGAATGAATGAATGAATCCTACTATCATTCCTACATCCCTTGAGGATTCACCATTGTCTTCTAATAAAATCCCCAACTTCTCCTTCCAGTTACCTCCTTCCTCAGTCGTCTGGGCCTGTTGACATCAACCTTGACTCCCACTAGAACCCTCCTTGTTTGTTCTCAATCAGTTTTATTTAGGTATAATTAGCAGACACTAAGACTCAGCCTTTTTAGGCGTACATTTCTATGAATTAAAACTGAATTCTTATTATTAGAGGCTGAGAGCCAGTTTTCTTTCTACTTCTGGTAGACAAAAGGCTAGAACATCACAAGCCCTGATAAAGGATGATGTCAGAATGTCACAGCTCAAGGACATGATGAGCAGTATATCACAGCCCTAGTAAATGATGACTAGAATGTGATAACTTTAGTGCATGTTGGTCAGGATGTCACAGCCCTAGTATATAATGATTAGAAAGTCCTAGCCTTGGCAGACAATAGTCAGAATGTCACAGCTATAGTAGACAATAACTGGAATGTTCCTGCTCTGGTAGTTGATAACCAGGATGTCATAACCTAGGTGGACAGTGTCCACAAAATCACAGATCCAGTGGAGGGTGAACAGAATTTCCAGCCCTAGTTAGATGATGACTAGAGTGTCACAACCCTGGTAGATAATGACCAGAATATCAGAACCCAAGTAAACAATGACCACAATATCACAGATCTAGTAGAGGATGAGCAGAATGTCCCAGCCCTAATGGACACTAACTAGAATGTCACAGACTAAGTGTGTTAGTCGTCTGGTACAGCTCTAACAGAAACACTACAAGTGGATGGCTTTAGAAGAGAAGTTTATTTTCACACAGTTCAGTAGGCTGAAAGTCTGAATTCAGGATGTCAGTTCCAGAAGGCTTTCCCTCTTTGTTGGCTCTAAAGGAAGGTCCTTGTGTTGCACCAGTACTTTTTTGGTCAAGGAGTATGTTGGCACAGAAATCTCAGGTCCAAAGGACACACTCTGCTCCCAGTGCTGCTTCCTTGATAGTGTGAGGCCCCCAGCTCTCTACTTGCTTCCCTTTTCTTTTATCTCTTATAGACTAAAAGGATAAAATGTGATGCGTGCCATTCTCCAGAGAAACTCCCTTTGCTTTGGAGCAGGGAGACAACCTTAGGGTAGGTGTTAGAGTCCCACCCTAATCCTCTTTTTACATAATCCACTCTGTTAACCACAGGCAGAGATTAGGATATGCAACATAGGAAAATCACAAAATGGAGAATAGTCACACAATACTGGGAAACATAGCCCAGGAGAATTGCTCTACAAATTTTTCAAGGGGCACAGTTCAATCTGTGACACCAAGTACTAGTCAGATGTCCATCGTATGTCTTCAGAGGGATGCAGACATGTGTAGACAGATCTTAAGTTTTGGACAGTTTATTGAAGATCTGAGAAACCACTTTACATACAATTTTGTTTAGTATTAAATTAATTAAAAGCTAAGCTTTGTAGCCTTGGCTAGATGGACCATAACTCAGAAGGTGAAATCCTTCTGTAGGCTGGAATAGTCTTGACAGGCAGATTGGATTCTTACCAGCCAGCTCAAGAGAGGTACCCGTCTTGCATAGTGTATGTTTAGGGCAAGCATAGGAAGAAAATTAGCAGAGGCAAAGTGATGAGACTGGATAGGATATGCAAATGGACAATGAAGGTGCTCAAATAACTTGACAGGAATTTTGTGGCTGTTAGAGAATCAAACCGAACCTACTGCCATCGAGTCAGATCTGACTCACAGTGACCCTGGAGACCCTGGAGGTCAGAGTAGAACTGCCCCATAGAGTTTCCAAGGAGCCCCTGCCAGATTTGAATTGCTGACCTTTTGGTTAGCAGGTGTACCACTTAACCCACTATGCCACCAGGATTTCTGGCTATTAGAAGATAGAATCTTTTTCACTGTGGAATATGCAAATTACATGGAAAAAGCGATTTCTGAAAATTTGTTGTCAGTATGTAGGGTAGATGGGAAGCAGACAACTTAAATGCAGTTTTTAAAGCCGGTGGCATAACTCATGATTGTTCTGTAACTATCTCCCCTTATAATTTACATGCAGAAAAGAGACATTGATTTTTTAAAACTCATTGATTTTGTCAATGGGAGGAATTTACCTCAAATGCAAAAATTGGGGGTTGTAGGGTTAGGGAAGAAGTCCTATAAATTTCTGAAAACCTAATATGGTTATTTCCTAAAGGGCTGGATTGAGTAAGTTCTTTAAAGTACGTACCCTCTCTATTTTAATAAATCAGGAGTCTCTTTTTTCAGAAATTTCTTAATAAAGGACATTTCCAAAGCCTAATACTGTCGGTATTTTAAGTATTTCTAGGTATATACTTCTCTGCGGTTTATTCTGATCCCTTAGTAAAAGGATTTAGATTAGATAAAATCTTTAGTGATAATAAAATTTAAATAGGAAAACAATAGGAGTTAATCTGTATTTCAGAAAAGCATGATAAGGCTCTATTTTAAAGTTTAGTATAATAATAAAGATAAGCCAAATGATCTTTGCAATAGAGATGAGACTAAAATTAAGATGACGGTTATCTGCTGATTCCTAATTCAAGGAATACCCATAGCATATGGATATTTATGTGGAAAAAAAACGGGAATTGTACACCACTTATATTAAAAAAGGAAGCCCTGGTGTCATAGTGGTTAAGTACTATGTCTCCTAACTAAAAATCAACAGTTCAAATCCAACAGGTGCTCCTTGGAAAGTCTGTGAGACAGTTCTACTTTGACCTATAGGGTCATTATGAGTCAGAATTGACTCAACAGCAGTGAATTTATTTTTAAAAAAATTCTATCTAGTCGATTGCAACTCAAAACAACCCCCTGTGTTTCAGAGAAGAACTGTACTCCACAGAGTTTTTGATGGCTGTGACCTTTTGGAAGCAGATCCCAGACCTCTGACCACCAATCTTTTGCTTAGTAGCTGAGCACAGACCCATGTGTGCCACCTGAGGACTTCATTCTTTGTGAAAGAGTGGAAATTATATATGGCTTACAGTGCTTATTTTTTACAGCATCTATGAGATATTGTAGTGTTTAATTGGGATCATTAACTGGTATGGGATAAAATCCAAGTAATGAGTCATATTTAGCATGGAGATTGGAAATATTATCACTGAATGAGAAATAGTTTAAGACCACACTAATATTGGGGTGAGATGAAGCCTAACTCACTGGGTTTAGTTGAGAACTAGTTAACTTTTGCTGACATATAGTGTGCCTGCTAGAAGCAAACAGAAAAATCAGCGCTCTGTACTACTGCAAGGTAAGAGACAAGGCCTGCCAGCATTTGATTGTCAAACTAAAAAAGTAAAATGAGTTATGATTTGTATGAAAAAAGTTTAAGTAGATGAGTACTTTGAATTTTTTCTTTTTCTGAAAATACTATGTAGTCCCTGTGGCTGGTTTACTGTTTTTCTGACTTTGAAAAGGTTTTTTGTGTGTGTGCATATGTGTGTGTATACACCCTTTTTCATGTTCCTCTTGTTGAGCAAAGAAACCCTGGTGACCTAGTGATGAAGAGCTATGGCTGCTAACCAACAGGCCAGCAGTTTGAATCCACCAGGTGCTCCTTGGAAACTCTGTGGAGCAGTTCTGCTCTGTTCTATAGGGTCACTGTGAATCACAGTCAATGGCAGGGGCTGCTGCTCAACAGAAAGATTGGTAGCTTGAACCCATCAGCCACTCTGCAGGAAAGAGATGTATTAGTATGCTTCTGCAAAGATTACAGCCGTGGGAAGCCTACGGGGTAGTTCTACACTGTGTTATTGGGTCACTAAGAGTCGGAATTGACTCAATGGCAGTGAGTTTGGTTTTTTGGTATTGTTTGAAAATAATTACAGTTAAATTGCTTGTAGGTAGCCCTTTCTTTCATTTAGTATGCAATTTATTTCTTCTTTGGGGAAATTAAGTTTAATATACAAATTGGCAGAAATTCTGCAGAATTGGTCAGACATATTCCAGACCGGTGTGTATTTCCCTATAGTAAGGAAGACTGCATTGTGAGTTATGAAGAAATACACTGACTTCGGGGTATATTTTACCTTAAGTGTTAGAATAGACAGATGATAGATGTTGTAGACTGACCAAAAATCTCCCCTTTTGAGTGTAATGCACGAATTAAGTACAGCTCAAAAAATGTGTTTTATTCTCTAAACAAGAAATCTTCATGAGGTCAGATCTGACTCGACGGCACTCGGCAAGGTAAAATGGAAAATGGCTAATAGCTAAGCCTGCCACTGCTGGCCCACACGTCTGTTTGGTCAGTTGGTTTTTTGTTTCCTGATATATGTTCTTTGAGGGCCCAGATCAGTAGTGGTGCACTTAATGTTGGCTTGTTAATGGGAAACAAATCAATTGAAAAACACAGTCCACACATGGGCCTTCCTATTTAATGTGTGTGGCTTCCTCATATGTGAAACCATCCATCCGTTTTCTATTAAAAGCTTTATATGAGAAGAATGGAAATTTATTTTGGCTTTTGTTACATGTAGTTTCATGTCTGTAAACTTAACTTCAGTGCTAGAACATTCTGTAGTATAGGTACCTTGTTTGGGTAAATTCTACTGTTAGGATTTTGAACCAACTAAAATTCATTTAAAGAACTGTGGCTCCTGAGTGCCATCAAGTCAATTTTGCCTAATCGCAACCCTGTATGACAGTAGAACTTCCCCATGGGTTTTTCTGAGTTACAGTATTTATGGGAATAGATCACCTGGACCTTTCTTGCATGGAGTTGCTAGGTGCCACAAAGGTTGGCAGTCAAGTGTTTACCTATCACCAGCGCTCCTGCTTTTAAGAACTAGAATGGTATCATGCAAATACTGTTACTCCAACAACTGTGTGTCACTCTTCAGCAGAGAGATTTCTAGAGCCAAGGCCACCAAGACAAGCTCTGTCCCTCCTCTCAGAGCTTGCTGTCTGTTGGGAGTGGTGGCTGAGTAGAGCAAGGGACGTGCTCTGTGAGTTTTGTGCTCACGTACAGGCCTGGTGCCAAACCCGTTCCAAGAACATCCTAGTTTGCAGAGTTCATGATTGCATGACTGGCTTATGTTTTGTCCAGGTAACTGTTGAGCAATAATTATAATTGCAATATGCTAGAGGTAAAATTAAGGAGCCCTGGATGTGCAGTGGTTAAAGTGATTAGCTGCTAACTGGAACATCAGTGTGTTTGAAACTACCAGTGGGTCGCAGGAGACAGGTGCAACAGTGGCCTTCAGTAGAGATACAAAGTCTTAGAAACCCTATGAGGTTGCTCTAAGTCAGAGCTCACTTAACAGCAGTGGGTTTGGGTTTTGGTTTTCAGAGAATTTTCATTGGGTAATTTGAGAATGACAATTTTCTAGAAATAGAAAGTTTTCGAATACTACTCCCTCTATATCATTTGGAATTCCTGCATAGTAAAACAGTTACTGCACTCAGCTGCTAACCAGAAGGTCAAAGTCATTCCAAAAGCACACAGAAGAAAGGCCTGGAGATCTACTTCTGAAACATCACAGCCACTGAAAACCCTGTGTAACACAGTCCTACTCTTCCCACGTGGGGGTGCTGTGAGTTGGAATCAACTCAGCAGAAGTTGGTTGTTTTGCTTCGTTTATTTCCAAGTCAAGCACCATTAGATCTGAGCATAAGATGAACCATATAGACAGACCCTGCTCTCAGAATTGAGTAGAGAGCACAGGAGAGAACTCTAGCAGTTGCAGTGCAATGTTTTCGGTGCTCGCGCAGAGAAAACCTGGGGTGAGGACTCTTAGAAGTGGCTCTTTAAAATTGCCTGGGCAGGTCAGAGGCTCGGGTTTGCAGGGTGGAATGAGTTAAGACATCCAGGGTGGGTAGGAATTGAGCAGATGAAGAGGATGGGAGGAGAGGGTCATGTCATCGTGCCGGAAATAGTCAAGCGCCTGTCTTTCACACTCTGCTGTCTCAACTGACTCCTGCTCTGTAATAAATGAGAGAACAAGTGGAGGAAGTAAAGTTAGCAGGGTTTTATGTTTCAGTAGGAGGATGGCTGCAGAACAAGTTGGGCATGTATTACAAATGGCCTCTTAAAGCCTGGTAGATTGCTGCTGCTTTCCGGAATTTACTAGCCGAAGTGGTGGGAAGGGAGAGGTGGTTATAAAGCCAGAGAAATGTCAGCAGTGTGGAGGGATTCTCCTGTATGATACACAATCCGTGTGAAGTTTATAAAACCTTATAAAGGTAGACCCTTACTGCCTTTTACATGTAAAAATATATGCTTTTTAATGATGTTTTGCAACTGTCTTGTATAAAAGGATCATCATAAAGATCCAGCATCAGAAATACGTATATTTAGACATCGATCTATAAAATGCGTACAGCTCTCTGTAATTAAAAAAAAAAAAGTGCAAGTCCAGAACCAAAATTGATGTAAAGAATGGCCACTGATTGATTTGTATCATTTATCCTCCTTCTCCAAACACTGGGCCTTGAGGACACTATGAGCAAGACAACAGACCAGCTCCTGGAGTCTAGTGGAGCACCCAGGTGAGAACTCCCGCACTCACAGTGTAGTGTGTTCTTTGCTGGCATAGAAGAAGGCAGCTTTGGATGAGAACTCTCAGAAGTGGTGCTTTACAGCCTTGGTGGGTCAGAGCTCTGAAACCTGTGCCCTGTGCACTGTGCTGGAGTGATCCTCCTTATGCCGAATGTCCAGGCTTTCCCACTCCACTTACCGCAAGCAGACATGAATGAAAGACCACGGAAGGAGTCCAGCTAACAAGTTGGACTTGTTAGTTTCGCCTCTTGGACAAACTCATGTATCCTACCTAGCTTTGTTCCTGCAGATCTCATTGCGTTCTGATGGCCTATATGGTTATTATTATTTTTATTTATCAGATTATGATGCCTTTCCTAACCTCGGGGACTATTTCTTTACTTTTTGAGGACTGAGTACACAGAGCTGAATAAATTAATGATCTATTGACTACGTTTCAGCAGAGGCAGACTGTAGGAATTTTCTGAACTTTGGGGATTTGAGTTTTTTTTTTTTTTAGGATATGTAAGATGATTGTTCTTGTGTGCTGTCAAGTCATTTCCAATGCGTAGTAACCCCATGTGACAGTAGAACTTCCCCATAGGCTTTCTGAGACTATAGTCTTTATGGGAGTGGGTCGCCACGTCTTCCCCCACAGAGGGGCGAGTGGGTTCATGTCACCTGCCTGTGAGTTAGCAACTAGGCCCTTAACTGCTGTACACTCTGGGCTCCTTATGAGATTACATATATTTGTGTGTGTGTGTGTGTGTGTGTGTGTGTGCATGCGCGCGCATGCGTGCGCATGTGTGTCACACAGATATATATGTCTCTGTGTGTATATATACACATTAGCTATGCACTAATGCCAGTGCCTAGTCTACCCTTTAAAGCAATTTTGGAACTCTTTCTGGAATGATTATTGTGCACGGTGGCATGGTGGCAAGTTCATGAACTTAATTGTATATTGTCTATGAGGGCACTTGGCTTTTGGCTATGAGGGGGTTTTTAGCCAGTAAAAAAATAACTGTATTGGAACACTACCTACTCACCTGATCTAGCCCCTAAAGACTGTTTTCTTTATCCAAAGATAAAGGAAATATTGAAAGGAAGACAATTGGATGACATTCAGGACATCAAGGGTAATATAATGACAGTTCTGATGGCCATTTGAGGAAAAAAAGTTCCAAAATTGCTTTGAAGGGTGGACTAGGCACTGGTGTCAGTGCATGACTTCCCAAGGAGTGCTTCAAAGGTGACTGTAGTGCTATTCAGCGATGAGACATGAAGCACTTTCTCTAGGATGAGTTTGTGAGCTTAATTATCAGTCTTCATATGTGTATATATGTTTATGTGTATGTTTATGTGCATGTATATCAGCAGCTGAGCACGTAACCCCTATACAACCAGGGCTCCTTGTATATAGCCAAGCCAAGTGCTGTCGATTGTGTATTACATATGTATATATTCAGAGCCCTGGTGATGTAGTGGTGTAGAGCTTGGCTGCTAATCCAGTTCAAATCAACCAGCCACTCCTTGAAAGCTCTATGAGACAGTTCTACTCTGTCCTGTAGGGTTGTTATAAGTGAGAACTGACTTGATGACCATGATTTTTTGCTTTTTTTTGTGCACGCTTGCGCACACACGTGCACACACACACACACACACACACAATTACATTATTTGCCTTTCCTTTTAGGAAATACCTTTCTTATCTAATTTGAATCTTGCCTGGCACAATTTTCAAACAGAGAACCATGCCGTGTACATATTAGAGTGGTATTATATTACAAGATATTTAACTTCATCTTTTGAGATAATGAAGGATAGTTTTGATTTCATCCTTCAAACACATTCCTACCTTCCTTTAACTTTTGTTCTGGCTGGAATTCTCAAATACGTTTTCATTCCTGTAAAATTGAGTTTACTGATTAGGTTTTTTATGTTGTTTTGTCCTCCCGCCCTTGCCCCCACCATTATTTACATTATAAAGCTTTTCTCTATGTCTTTCTGTTCTTTCTTCTGCCGGTGAAAACTTGGTTTCCTAAAACTTTGACATCAGACTTTAATTTTTTAAATTAATTTTGTGATATTATATGAAGACGGATTCGCTGGATCATTTCTACCAGTGTTTATAAGCACTCATTTATTAACTGAAAAATCAACAGCTCATATCCACCCAGAGATACCCCATAAAGAAAGCCTGATGATCTACTTGGAAAAATCCAGCCATTGAAAACCCTGCAGAGCACAGTTCAATACTAATACACATGTGGTCTCCGTAAGTCAGAATTGACTCAATAGCAACTGGCTTTTTGGTTATTCCAACCTGGTGGATTTCAGTGTTTTCTCGCCATATAATTTTTCCTTTCTTAGCATGGAATTATACAGCATGTGGTCTTTTTATTCAACACAGTACATGAGAATCATCTTGTCAATGCACGTATCAGCACTTCCTTCTTTTTTATTTCTGAATAGTATTTCATTGGAGACTTGGTTGCACAATGATTAGAAGCTCCAAGATGAAGAGTGAGACTTCTGATGGGCTGAAGAAAAGCAATGTGACGAGTACATGAGCATCTTTTGTAGCAGACAAGGGAAAAGCTGATGGGGGAAAAGACAGGAGAGCTCATAAAGTATCGTCTCCAGTGGTAGAAAGGTCACTCCCTTAGTTTGACAATCCTACACTTATTTAAAGAGAATGATCATGTTTTTTGGGATGCTCGATTTCTCTAAACTGATTGGCTTGTTTTAGGAAGTGGATACAGGTTTTAGCCTGTAGTTTTAAGATACTTTTATTTATACAAATGAAGCACAATTATACGTGATACACCATTCATGTTTCTTCCTTTCCCATGGACATATGAGTTTGCTACCTTGACCTGTAGCTAAAACAGTTTCCATTTCTGAGGCTTCACATCAGGAAGCTCATCTCTTCTTTAGTCAGTTTCTGTACAAGTCAAGTGGTCCATGATCTCCACTGAGTTCTGACAACCCACCTGAACTTCTGTGTTGATTCCACTCCAGCTCTCCAGGGAGATGGGCACATCTTTCATTTCTCAATTCCATTGTCTTGACCACTCAAGTAGACGGTTCAAAGACAGCTCAAGAACAGGAGTCTGTATAAGCTTCAGCCCTGTTTTTCAAACTGAGGCACAGTAGATTCTTTTTGTTAAATACAGCTTGGGCTGCCAGAGCATGCCAAGAAAAGAATATCAGTTGAAAGATTGTCCTCTTTTACCTGGGGATTAAGGTAAAAGGTTAAGTAAGATTATTATTGCTACTTTAACCAAGCAGTATGTTGTTTTGATTGTCTTTCTGTCTGGCTCTTGGCAGTTTACAAGTTACTTCTTCATAACATTAGCTATTAACTGGAAGCTGTAACTGAAAGTCTTTGCCCCCTTGTTAGTCTCAGTGTAGAGATTTCCTTTGTTCCTCTCAAGGAATTGATTAGTATGGTGTACCTCTTTTTTGTTTGAAGGTATAATTTACATGCAGTACAGTGAACTCTTTTTAGTGTACACTTGTATGAGGCTCAAGAAATGCAACCAGTTGTGTAACTACCATTAGAGTCCTGTGAAGAAGTTTCTTACTCTGAAAAACTCCCTGTCCCACTTCGTAATTACCCCTGTCTTCATAGCCAGCCTCTGGAATCCACTGGCCTGTTTTCTCTCGTATAGTTACAGAATGCCATATGAATAGCATTATACAGAATATGGTCTTTTGATTCAACACAATATATTTCAGATTCTTTCATGTTGTTGGATGTATCAGCATTGTGTTCTTTTTTATTTGGGAGCAGTATTCCGTTGAGGCTCTGGTGGCACAGTGGTTACGACCTTAGCTACTAACCAAAAGGTCAGAAGTTCAAATCCATCAGCTGCTCCTTGGAAACCCTGTGGATCAGTTCTACTCTGTCCCATAGCATCACTGTGAGTCAGAATCAACTCAGTGGCAATAAGTTTATTTTGTTTGTTTTTAATATTCCATTGCATAGGTGTACAACAATTTGATTTTCTTTTATTTATCCATCACCTGTTGAAGAACATCTTGACTGTTTCTAGGTTTTGGTAAGTAATGCCTCTGTAAATATTCATCTATAAAATTTTGAATAAAGATAAGTTTTCATTCTATTTGTTAAATGTCTAGAAGTGGGATTGTGATCCTGTGATAAGTATGTATGTCTCATGTCCCTAATGACTGTTAATATTAAGCATCTTTTTATGAGCTTATTTGCTGCCTGTGTCTATTCTTTGGTGATTTGTCAATCCAAATCTTATATACTATGACATATCTTTGACAATGTATTTGCTCCCCAGAAAATCCAAAATTTTCCTACAAGGAGAGTAATCTATCTGGCATGAATGGACTGATAGATTTCTTCATTTAACTCCCCCTCAAGATTTGCCTATTAAATAAAATGCCACTTTGCATCAGCTACTACTTCCACCCCCAACACATGATGGTCACTGGTTATTTGTTAAATGAACATGTATTTTATTTCAAGCAGCAAAGAAAGACATAATTTGGGATATTTAAATTGCTCTTAAAGTCACACTGAAACTATTCTAAACCTCATAGACCATGTGTATGCATAAAATTCTGCAAACAGATATTTGTAGAGACATTTTGTAGACACAGACCAGCTTGGAGAAACAGCAGATAAGGGAACCTTGGTGCCGTCCTCTTTCCTTCCCATCCCCTATCTCTCTGATGACTTGAGAGAAAAATTGAACAGGATCCTTGCCCCAAAGGACCTCTTGTTCCGTAACACAGCTGGCAAGGCTTCTCTGCGCCTGCTGCATGGGTTTCCTGAAGACTTGGGAGTTCTACAAACCTAGTCCCTAGAGTCTGTGAGCCAGAGACTAGGAGCATAACAGACTCCTGGGAATGTCTTACCTTAAGGAATGCCTTTACTAAAATTTGACTGTGCTAATTTTGACAGCAGTGGAACAAGATGAAAGTGAAGGGTGAGTATGACTGGAGATGACCCTCTACACAAGCCTACCTAAAACAAAACAGACCCACTGCTGTTTAGTTGATTCTAAGTCATAGCAACCGTATAGGACAGAGTAAAACTGCCCATTGAGTTTCCAAGAAGCACCTGGTGGATTTGAACTGCTGACCTTTTGGTTAGCAGATGTAGCATGTAACTACTATGCCACCAGGGTTACCCAACCCTTTCTGGAGGATGAGAAATGACACAGGAACTTTTAGAGATTCGGTTCCACTCAGAGGCCCCCAGAAGAAAGGCCCAGTCAGCCACTGAAAACTCCATGGAGGACAGTTCCACTCTGACACACATGGTATTCCCATGAGTCAGAGTCAGCTTTACAGCAGCTGGTTGTACATGTATATAAACAAAACCCAAACCAAACCCAGTGCCATCAAGTCAGTTATATATTATCCTGAGGTAAGGTAGCCAAGGATATAATCTCTAGGGAAGCCGACTGTCACATCTTGCTCCCAGGAGCACCTGGTGAGTTTAAACTGCCAGCTTTTCACTGAGTAGCAGAGCACTTAATCACTGTGCCTCCAGGGCTGCTGGTACACATACAAGGTCTGACAATCAAGTATATGACTTTGCCACTGTGTGCTTGTGTTGGCAGCACTGTAAAAACCACTAGGTAAGGGTTCATAACATAGATATATCAGCATCTCACAACTGTGTTCATGTCGATGTGTGGCACTGTCTTGCTGACAGGCATTCATTATTGTTGCATATTTTTGTGTGCCATTGTGAAAGTGTTGAATCTTGAATTAGAGCAGTGAACAAACATTAACTTTATCATTAAACTTGGCAAGAGTGGAAATGAAATCAGGGACATGTTAGTCAAAGTTTATAGGGATAATGTCTTAAAGAAAATGGCAGTGTATATATAAATGTATTAAATGTTTTTCTGGGGGCAGAGAAAGTATCCCTAATGAAGAGAAGTTAGAGTGGCCAGTGACAAGCAGAACTGACAAAAATGCTGCAAAAATTTGTCAAATTGTGCATGAAAATCATTGGCTGACTGTGAGAAGCATAGCAGACCAAGTAAACATGGATGGAGAAACAGGAGATTCTTAACTGAAAATTTTAGTATGAGAAAGGTATGTGCAAAAATGGTCCCAAAGATGCTCACCAACAAACAAAAACAAAGGAGAGTAAAAATTTGCCAAGACCTTTTGGAGAGGCAAGATGATGTTTGGGGCCATGTTGTCAATGGTGATGAAACAGTCATGTACCGTGGTAATGAAACATAGGTGTACCAATACAACTCTGAAATAAAACATCAAAGTGCACAGTGGAAGTCAGCCAATTCTCTACCACCAGAAAGTTCTATCAGTCCAAAAGTCAAAACTATGGTGCTAATCTTTTTTGGTATCAGAGGGATTGCTCATTATGAATTTGTACCAGCTGGACAGTTATCGAAGTTTACTATTTGGAAGTGCTGAAAAGGCTGTGTGAAAAAGTTAGGTGAAAATGATCTGAAGTTTTTACCAGCAACTCATGGTTCTTCCACTGTATTGGAACAATTGCACTGTATTGGAACACCCTGTACCTACTCATCTGGTATGATCCCTAGTAAATTTTTTCTTTACCCAAAGATAAAAGAATTACTGAAAGGAAAACCATTTGATGACACTCAGGATATCAAGAGTAATATTTTACTTTAAAATCTGTTTTGTCAGAAATTGATATTGCTACTTTTGCTCATTTTTTTATTGTTATTTTTTCCATCCTTTGAGTTTTAGTTTGTTTATATTTAAGGTGTGTGTCTTGTAGGTAGCATATGAGATGACCAATTAAGTTTGCAAACTCATCCTAGAAAAAATGATGCGTCAGTGCTGACTATAACTACAGTGACCTTCAAAGTACTCCCCTTGGGAACGTATGCGCTGACACCAGTGTCTAGTCCACCCTTCAAAGCAATTTTGGAACTGTTATTCTGGAATGGCCATCAGAGCTGTTGTAGTACCCTTGAAGTACTAAGTGTCGTCAAAATGTTTTCCTTTCAATATTTCCTTTATTTTTGAGTAAAGAAAAAGAGTCACTGGGAGCCAACTCAGATGAGTAGGGAAGGTGTTCCAATACAGTTATTTGTTTACTAGCTAAAAACTCCCTCACAGGCAATTATACAATCACGTTTGTGAACTTGTCACCTTGCCACCATGTGCAATGGCCATTCCAGAAAGAGTTCAGAAATTGCTTTGAAGGGTGGATTATGTGCTGCTGTTGGTGCATAGCTTCCCAAAGGGAGTACTTCAAAGGTGACCATAGTGATAGTCTGCAGTGAGGTATATAGCACTTAGAACAGTTAAGTTACAGACTTACTTGTCAGACCTTGCATAGATAGATCATGTTTTTTTAATCCATGCTACCACTTTCTGTCCTTTTATTTTTGCTTTTAGTCCATTTTCTGTTTACAGTCCGCATAATCATTAGTAAGTGAGTTTTGTATTTTCATTTTGATGTTTTCTGTGTGTTACATTGTTGACAGTTTCTTTGTTTCTCTTAATTTTCTTTGGTGAGTCATTTTTCTTTGTTTTCTATTCATTTTCATTGTTGTTGATTTTGTATAGAGCAGAATCCTTATGTTTTTCCTGTTTTTTAATTTTGGCATGTACCACTGTTAGTTTCCTTTGTGATTACCTTAATAATTACTCTTTTTTTTTACCTTTAAACCACTCTTTTCTTTCTTTATATTACCTTGATTTCCTCTCCATATGAAAGATCTATGATTATGTATTTTGGTCCCTCTTTTTTTTGTTTTAGTACTGTCATCTTGTACACAGTGGTGTCTCTACTTCCCTATTTTCAGTGTGTATTTTAGCCTTGGTTTATTTTTGTGATTTTGCTATCTGAGTTGATACCTAGTTGGTCTGTCTTGTGTTCTAGGGTGGACATATTATCTGATGTTACTGATTTGCTAACTGCAGGACTCCCTTTGTTGTTGTTGTTAGGTGCTGTCGAGTTGGTTCTGACTCACAATGACCCTGCCTACAAGAGAATGAAACACTGCCCAGTCTTGCCCCATGTCTGCAGTAGTTTTTATGCTTAAGCCCACCATTGCTACCACTCTGTCATTCCGTCTTATTGAGTGTCTTCCTCTTTTTTGCTGACCCTCTACTCTGCCAGGGACTGATCCCTCCTGATAATGTGTCCAAAGTATGGAAGATGCAGTCTCACCGTCTTTATTTCCAAGGAGCACTCTGGTTGTACTTCTTCCGGAACAGATTTGTTTGTTTGGTTGGTAGTCTGTGGTACATTCAATATTCTTTTTCAGTACCACAATTCAAAGACATCAATTCTTTGACCAGGGGCAGCATCAGATCTGGGGTCTATGCTCCTGGGGAAACTCCCAGGCCTTCAGATCGTCAATTGTAGTCTTTCAGTGGAGTTATTAGAGTGCACCCCTTTTTTTTTTCATGTTGCCACTGAGACTCAACATTGTGAGCCCATCACAGCAGTCATTGGTGGTGGCTGGCCACCATCTGATTCTTCTGGTCACATGTTGATTTTGTCACCCATTCACATGGATCTGTCTGTTTCTGGGTTCTTTCTCTCTCATGTCATTGTTGTCCTTGGTGATCATCTATTCCAGCTGAGTTGGGACCATTTGGTGTACCCCAGATGGCAGCTTGCTGGCTTTTAAGACTGCGTCTTTGGATTTCTTGACTACTGCTTCATGGACGTTGATTGTGGACCCAAGTAAAATGAAATCCTTGACAACCTCAATCTTTTCTCTTTTATCATGATGTTGCTTACTAGTCTGATTGTGAAGATTTTTTTTTCCTTGATGTTGAGTTGGCAATCCATACTGAAGGCTGTGGTCTTCGATCTTCATCAGTGTTACAAATCTTTACTTCCAACAAATAAGGTAGTGTCATCTGTATAACACAGATTGTTGATGAGTCTTCCTCCAGTCCTAATGCCTTGTTCTTCTTCATATAATTCAGCTTCTCAGATTATTTGCTCAGTACACATACTGAAAAGGTATAGTGAAAGGATACAACCATGATGCACATCTTTCCTGACTTTAAACCATGCAGTGTCCTCTCATTCTGTTTGCACAACTGCCTCTTGACCCATGTACAGATTCCTTAAGAGCACAATTAAGTGTTCTGGACTTCCCATCATAGGACTCCCTTTAGCATTTCTTATAATTTTGGTTTGAGTTTTGTATATTTCCTAAACTTCTGTTTGTGTTGAAATGTCTTAATTTTGCTGTCATATTTGGAAGACCATTTTGCTAGATATATAATTTTTGACTGGCAACTTTGACTTCTCAATGCTGTGTGTGTCGGTGGGTGGGAGGGTGGGTTGGGGTGTGGGTGAGTGATTCCACTGCCTTTTTGCCTGCATTGTTTCTGGTCGGTAGTCCAAGATTAGTCTTAATGATTCTCCCTTGTAGATGACTTTTTTTTTAATCCATAGCTTCTCCTAGAATTCTCCCTCTATCTTTGAGTTTGGCATGTTTGATTATAATTTGCCATGGTGTCCTTCTGTTGGAATCTACCTGTGTGGGTTCACTGAGCATCTTAGATAGATATCGTCTCTTCTTTCACGCTATCAGTGAAGTTTTCTGCCAACAACTCTTCAACAATTCTCTCTGTGTTTTCTGTTGTCCTTTCCCCTTCCTCTGCTCCCCGTCCCCCGTATACTAATCATTTGTAGATTATTCCTCTTGATAGAGTCCTACATAATTCTTAGGGCCTCTTCTTTTCTTTTAGTTCTTTTTTGTGATTTTTCTCTCAAATATATTGATGTCAGGTGCTTTATCTTCACTCTCACTAACTCTGACTTCTGTTGACTGAATTCTGATCTTATGATTTTCTATTGAGTTGTCTAATTCTGAAATTTGAGTTGTGTAATTCTGAAATTTTACAGTTGATCTGGATTTCTGTGGATTCTTGCAGCCTGTTAAATTTGTCATTATGCTTTTATGTAATCTTTCTAAGTTCCTCTTTTCTTTTTCTGTTTCTTTTCGCTTTGTTATGCATTTTCCTGATCTCTTGAAAGGAATTCTGTATTCATTTTTTGCTTTATAATTCAGTAATTCCAAGAAGTTCTGTTCATCTCAAATGTTTCTTGATTCTTTGTTTTGGGAGCTTGCTGAAACTATCATGGTCTCCCTGTTTATGTGATTTGATATCTGCTGTTATCTCCAAGCCATCACTAACTTATTGTAGTTATTTATTTTATGTTTACTTACTGGGCCCTAGCTTCTTGTTTTGTTTCATTTTGATATGTCAAAATAGGTTGGTCTTGTGAGTGAGATTATTGATGCCCTCAAAAGTATAATGTCCTGTTACCAGGTGGCTAGAGCTGTTACTAGGTATATGAGCCCAGGAGAACATTTATTTTTCTTGTATGTATTCAGTTCAGGTGTCCAGGTAGCTGATTACCACATGTGTGGTACAGGCTCTCAAGTACAGTCCTCGATGGGCAGGAGTGATCGGCATAGGCACGGTTATCTGGCTCTAGTAGGGCATCATAAACTGAACAAGGTAGCCATCCCTGAGTGTCTATGAGAACAGCATGTCCATGCTTCCCAGAGGATGTAGATGGTTAGGTTTTGTAGCTGGACTATGGACTCCGAGTGCTGTTGTCTGTAAGGGTTTTGAGGCACCACTTATTCTTGGGCCCCTGTAATAGGTGGCTAGCTGGCATGGGTGCAACCAACAGAACTCAGGCCTCTCATGTGGGTGAGGACCCTGCTTAATAGGCAGAGCTGTGTCAAATGTCATAAACCTGCTTCTCCACTGTATAACTGATACAGTTGAGTTTAGACTTCAGGTATAAGCCCTTTCCTACAGTGCTAAAGTAAGCCCACATTGTTGAAATGGATCCACATAGGTGAAGGACTTTCAAACACCATGGGCCTCTTATGCCTGTGCCTAGACAAAGGAGCTGTTTCCACCCTGAGTTTCTGGCTTAGGGGAGCTGGCAGATTATTTTTTCCCTGTTTGTCAGTTTGCTTTCTCTCTAAGGCTGGGAGAATGACTCATGGCACATTACTGTGTCCTGTTTCTGGTGCAGGGGGTGTATCAGTCTCTGAAGCCAGCTTGGAACTAGTGTACAGCAGGAACAGCACAGGTAAATAAAATACAGGCTTTTCCCAAAACAGGATGGCTTTTAATCTACATGACAAGTTAGACTTATCTATTGCTGATTGAGTGCTGCTTTTCACTAATTCTGGAGGTGTGAATGGACTAGCTACTGCATGATCTCTCCCAGTGTGGAAAACGTGTGACAGATGCCACTGTATTACCCTGCTTGTGCCAGTAGATCTGGCCTGGAGGGTGCCAGTTCCCACCAGGTCAGGTCTGGCAACCCCTCTTTGGTTCTGAACCATCCCTCCCCCTGGTGCTTACTCCAGTTCCTCAACTTTGCCCTTGATTTTCAGGGCTCCTAGATTGTCATGTATAATCAGTTAACTTGTTTTTCAGGTCTTTGTTGTAAGAGGGGCAACAGGAAGCATATGACTACTCCTCCTTCTTAGCCCCACCTCTCTCATTCTTTTTTCTTGCTGTGTATCTACTGTATGAGTATATCACAGTTTATCCATTCTCCTATCAACAGACATTTGTTTCATATTTGGAGCCATAATTGCATTTTTTTCTCTTTTCTCCATTTTTTTAAAATTATTTTTTATTGTGGCAAAGATATATATAACAAAACATTCGTCAGTTTCTTTTGCATGTATGGTGGGAGGTTTACCTGTAGAATTTGGTGACATTGATTATGTTCATCATGTAGTGCAACCATCACTATGTGTGTACAAATTATATAATTGCATTTCTGAGCCTGAAGAAACTGTGACTCAAAAAAATGAACCACAAAACCATGATTTACACAATTATGGGGCTAAAGCCAGCAACAGAACCCAGGTTTCCTTCTTTTCATCCAGCACAGCTTCAGGCCAGTATTTTAAGTGGGAATATCCTAGAAGAGATCATGACTTAGGAGAAGTAATTCCTGTGGACATGGGTGGTGAGCAAGCAGAAAGGAGCATCAGAGAAGGGCTTCTACAGAAAGTGAGATCCAAGTGAATTTGGGGAAACACAAGTAGCTGCGAATGACTGGGAAGTTGATTTTAAGAGCAGTACTTTGAAACCCAGTGAGTGAGAATCTTGCTGGTTAGGCCTGTGTGTTTCACTGAGGACTGTGAGTTTTCGAACTTCAAGGAGAGTAATAGTCATGTGATGAGATTTGCATTTCTGAAAGATCAGTCTGGTAGCTAAGTATCTCAGTGGCTCACAACAGAGTGGCAGATTGTATTTTCCAAAAATGGCTACACCAGTATATGTGATCTATTCCATGTTCTGTATTCACTATGCCTATGACACTCCTTCCACTGAGCATTGGGGTCTATGTTCCCTCCCCTTGAATCCATGAGGGACTTTGTAACAGATAAAAGATACTGAGTGGCTTCTGAGGCTAAGGCATACAAGGTGATTCCTTCTCTCTTAAGATACTCACGCTTGGCATGGAATCACTATATTTTTTGAGGCCCAGCTACTGCTTAGGTTTCATCCAACAGTCAGCATCAACTGCCAATCATTTGAACAAGGGCACCTTCAGATGTTTCCAGTCCCAGCCTTCCAGAGACTGTAGCTGATGCCAAGTAGAATGGAGAAGAGCCATCCTTGCTGAGCCCTGCCTGCACTGCATGTCTGTCAGCAGCTGTGATGGTATCATTGTTTTAAGTTTGGTGGTGATCTGTTGAGGAGCCATAATAACTAGAATAAATAGCTATGCTGAGTTTGATTTTAAAAATTAATGATTTAATCTACCTCCAGGGAAACAAGTTTCTTTACCCATTGGGTTCATGTACCTTGGAGCCAGTCATTTTTTAGATCCAGGAGAGTGTTTTTTTTGTAGGTAGCCAGAAGTTTAACTGTGCAAGTTGATGAATTTATTCTAAATAAACCTCATTGAGAGATTTTTTTCATGTGAAGGTTGATGACTAGGGATCAGGCCAGCTGCCCAATAGCTCCAGCACACTGTTCTTATATACAGGTGTCTTGATCGTAGCAGAGTACCACATTTTCCTGTTGGTCTTCAGATAAAATTTCCTACTCTCTGTGCCATTTTCCGAAAACTCAGTTGGACCCATATTGAAAAATAGGACATTTTTCTAGTTTCACATGTGTGCTCTGGTGAGAGATAGCACTTGAAACTTTTTTTTTGCTTTTAAAAACAAGCAAATTTCCTAGTTCTTTGAGTAAAATTGGCACTGAGAGCCACTTAAAGAAATTGGCATGTTTATTGTGTTCTTTGGCCAATTCATTTGCAAATGACCTTGACACTCTAGAGGTTCATTTAAGCCATTTTGGAGAATATGGGGCAAAAGAAGACAATCTTTATGTATCATTTCCAGCTTTTTCCTCTATCAGATATCTAGACTTGCTTGCTACTTGGTTGATTTGCCTTTGGGATGAGGAGTGTCAGTAGAGAATGAAGAGGCTCGCAAGGAGTCTGAGTGTCCCGATAGCAAAGTGACGTCATTTCAATGAATAAGGAAAGAGGGGTGGGAATCAAAAATGGAACAATTGGTTTGATAAACCACAGGCAGCTTCTCATAAAGCTGAGCATATACTTGCCATACAATCCAGAAATTCTTCTTCTAGGTGACTATCTAAAAGAAATGCAAACTTTTGTTTACAGAAACCTGTACCTGAGTGAAGGTTTATAATGGCTTCATTCGTAACTCCCCAAAGTGGAAACAACTCATGTACCTCAAGTGGGGACTGTGTGGTATATCCATACAGTGGGGTAACACTCAGCAATAAAAATGAACAGACCATCCTTACACACTACATACATGCGTGATGCTGAGTTAAAGAACCCAGACTCAGATAACTACAAACTATATAATTTGTGTATATGACATTCTTTAAAAGGTAAAACTGTGGAGTCAAAACAGATGAGTGGCTTCCAGGAGTGGGGAGAAGAAGACAGTGTAGCTAAGATGGACAGAGATAATTTTGGGGGTAACAGAACTTGAATCTGTTCTGTTTTGGATTGTGGTAGTTACACACTCCTAGAATTGTACACTAAAAAAGATGAATTCTGCCCTACGCAAATTATATCTGGAAGATAGATAAATGAATAATAAGAGAAAGACCCCAACAATTTCTTGCTGATGTTTGCATCTACCAATCCACATGAATCAGAAAGCTTTTACACTGAACTAACATAGCTCACTCTTTAACTCTCTTGCAGGCATGCACACTTACAGTCTCACAGTCATTCTTATAATTATTTTGGGAGGGTGGAATTTATAGGGTGTTTCCAACTCATGCACTAATGTTGGTCTCGTGTTTGTGTCCCCTGTGGTTAGACCTATAGAGGTGATCAATCCACCCATCTAAGGCAGTGTCCTGACTGTGATCAGGTATTGCTTGTATACCTTAGATGCTTGGGATACATTTGATAAAACTAAAGGATGAAGAAGACAATCTAAGTTTAAAAAGACATGTGCTTTATATACACATATATGAATATTAGCAAGGAATTTTCTTTCCATTTTCTTATTCCTGAGAGATTAGGTAGTGTTGAGGTAGGGATTTTCTTTCTGCCATTGGGCCATCAAACCCTCTCATATTCCTTGTTATTTTTGAGTTGTAAGGAGACAAATAAAATGGTCATGTTTCTATACACTTCTTTAACATCAAAATATGAATACTATAGTCAATCATAAACTGAAACTGCAAAGTTCTCTTGTGCCCATATTTAGCATAGTTAGCCAGGTTTTTTTCCCCATACCTATTCAGTGACAGCTGCAGAAATTTCTTTAGGATGACAGATTGTCAGCACATTGACACAGATTGTTTTAGATGTATATTTTTAGTGGCAAGGAATGATTTCTTACGTGAACATTTCTCAGTAATATAAGAATAGGAAGGCAAATTGTTATTCTGTGTGTCAAACTTGCAGATTTTTTTTTCTTCCTTTTTTGGGCTGTGGTCAGTCTAATTAGTAATGATTTAACAAGTATTTTAAGAAAAAATTAGAGTTTCCTGAAGAATATTCTAGTATCTACTAGAATGGTGCTATTGATTTATGCTGAATAAAGAGCAAATAAATTTATCTTAATTCTTTGTGGCCCAAGTAAAGGAAAAATTAATTTAAAATAATTAAAGTTGAGTTAATTTTATTACTTAGATATAATGCTTTAGGAGAGTTGTTGATCAAAACTATGTAGATAGAGAGGCTATTGCACTATGTCTATTTGCATTATTTCAATAATGATCCAGCATTTATAGAATTATGGTTTCTGCAGAAAAATACATCATTAAGATTAAGGGTCTACACTCTATGGTTATACACTAGTTAGTAATTGGTAGTACTGAAAAAGATTTAATAAGAAGGCTATGTGAGTTGTTTCCTGAACCTCTGGACCCATTCGGGATAATTTGTTGGCTGTGAATAAGCTGTGATGACTGGATATAGGTAGGAGAGCAGGAAACCTGCTTTTCAATTTAAGAAAAGTGCAAGCTGGTTCTCAAAGGATAAAACTAGTTATGGCCCTAATCAGGAAACACTACTTCCGTATTTGAAAGAATAGGCCTGACTTCCTAAAGGACAGTCTTACAGCTTCAGCATTGGTCCAGAGAGCTGTGTTCTTCATGCTCATTTGCAGTGGCCATGATGCTACCCAACACTGCCTGTGGGGTGCTTACTGTGGTTCCTTTCAGACTGGAAAGATTTTAAAGGAGAGGTCTGTCAAGAACATGGAATCCAGAGGGAAAAAGAAACATAAAATTGATGAAGGCAAATTTTATGTAGAAAGCAATAGGTTTTAATTTTCTCTGATAGTCATGAGGAAACCTTTGTGTCATAATGGTTAAGTGCTATGTCTGCTAATAAAAGGGTCAGTAGTTTGAATCCACCACGCGCTCCTTTGGAAACTCTATGGGGAGGTTCTACTATGTCCTGTCGGGTTGCCATGCATTGTAATCAACTCGATGGCAGTGGGTTTGGTTTGGTAGTCATGAGTCTTTCAACAACAACTAACAAACAACATAGATTCCTTGGTATATTCAAAGCATAGCTACTTCACGTAAGTCATAGAAACATGGGTAAAAACGCATAAGACTCTCACCCTGGGTGACTGAACTGCCCTGGCCAGATTGAAGGACTCCTTTCACCTGCCTCCATCTATTCTGGTTCTCTCTTGGCTGTCCAAAAAGGAGGCATTTTCTTTGTCCTTAGTGGAGGGAGGTTCTAGGTCATGATTACTACATTATTCTATGGAAGACTGATTTTTTTACTTTTCTGACTGTTGTGGTCAATTCAACCTTCTTTTCCAGTGCCACAATTCTAAAGCAAAAGAATGCTCCTTTGAAGCGAGAATGGGGAGACTTTGGTCCCTTTGCTTTGAACACATCATCAGGAAAGACTACTTACTAGAAAAAGACACCATGTTTGGTAATGTACAAGGTCAGCAAAAATGAGGGCAACCCTCCATGAGACGTGCTGGCAAAGCAAGCACAGCAGTGGACTCAAACCTGAGGGCAGTGGCGATGATGCTGGACTGGCCATTGTCTTGTTCTTTTACACGTAAGGTTGCTGTAAGTCCAAGCCGATGCAGTAGCGACTAACAACAGTGACAACAGTCACTAGAAAAGAGCAACGCTTAGGGTGGTAATGACAAAAATGTTCATCCAGAGACAAGAATGCAAAAGTAAAGAAAAGCACCCGTGCAGCTACAGTTGCAGTCACGACAACATTACTGACGTCAAATCTCACCCACTTAATCAGCAGTGCCTTTGGCCTTGACCTCTGTCACAGTCCTTCTTTTCAGGGTGACGGATAAAGTGAGTGGGAAGCACTTTGAAACTTTATTTCCTGGGCTACTGTAAATTTGTGTTTTAAAGTAAGATTACTGAGCATTTTTAATGACCAAGAGAAAGCTTTGTCTAGGTAAATATTAACAGTTTTTCATACAGTGGAAATTCAAATATACAAATACATATGCATAAGAAAAAATATTAACAACAACAGAAAAAAACCTGTTGCCGTTCAATTGATTCCAGATCATAGCAACCCTTTAGAACAGAGTAGAACTGCCCTATAGGGTTTCCAAAGAGGAGTGCCTGGTGAATTCGAACAGCTGATCTTTTGGTTAATAGCTGTAACTCTTAACCACTGAGCCATCAGGATTTCCGAAAAAACATAAATCTTTGTACTTATATTTGGATATTAAATTATTTATGGATGATTTTTTTCTGCATGTTTTGTACAATTATTTAATGCTCTAAAATGGTGTGTTGTTTTTATAATCAGAAAAAGGTCATATTTTAATTTATATGTGTGTGTGAGTAGATGCTGCAGTGAAGGAGATTAGGAGAAAGGCAGCTAGAAATTGCAGCTAGCATGCATATTAAAAACTAAATAATCACCCAAAATTCCAAAAACCATTGCAACCAAAATGGGATATTATGGGAAAGAGTGTCATTTATGGAATCTCCAGTTATCAGAATACCTTTTCTCTCAAGAATGTTGATATATTTATTAACAAATGTTGATATATTTATTTAACAAATAGCTCTTCCTAAAAGATAAATACTGTTACCATATTTTATGCAGATACCACATGCCTTCTGTTTCTGTTTTCTGACTATGTCCACTTTCACCCCAAGGCTTTTTTGTAGGCTTCTTCATAGGCTGCTTCTGTGCCACGTTTTTTTACAAGTCGCTGTGAATGAAAATTAGCATAACACGTTTTTTGGTGCTCTCTCAAGGGAGAGGATGTGGCTAGCAATTGCAAAAGGCACACTTCATTTGCTTAAAATTTTGGAAAGTAAGTTTTCAGAGTGGTGCTCCACCTTACTATGGTTTCATTGATTACCCCTTCAGGAGTCTCTGATGGACTGTGCCATAATGGCATTTGGGATTAGATGTTCAGGGCAAGCAGCACCGCTCTGTTGCAAGAGGTGTTATTTCTCTAGATGCTTTTCCGAGTTTCAGGCATAGTACTTGTTTTAGTCATCTAGGGTTGTTTATTTTAGTGTTGTTTTAGTGTTGCTCTATCAGGAATACCACAAGTCGATGGCTTTAACAAAGGGAAGTTTATTCTTACACAGTCCAGTACAGGTCCAGATTCAGGTGTCCACTCCAGGGGAAGGCTTTCCCTCTGTCAGCTCTGGAGGAAAGTCCTTGTCTTGCATCAGTCTCTGGTCAGGGAGCTTCTTGGCACAGAAACCTCAGGTCTGAAGGATGTGCTCTTCTCCTGATGCTGCTTTCTTGATGGTGTGGGATTCCCGATTCTCTGCTTGCTCCTCTCTCTCATCTCCCACTGGATGTAAGCATAAAGAGTGGTAAAACACGCTTAGCAAGGGTGTTACATTCCCATCATAATCCTCTTTTATCAACTTGTCTATTAGACACATGCAGAGATTAGGATGTATAGCATAGGAAAAATCACAAAATATTGGGAATGATGACCCAACTGAATGGCTACTCACATTTTTTGGGTGGACACAGTTTAATCTGTTATAGTACTCAACAAATAGAGGCATCATATTCAAGAACAGTTTAGTTCCCATTGTAGTCAGCTGTATTGTATTTTTTTGCATTTTGTATATTCATTGGAAACCCTAGTGGTGTAGTGGTTAAGTGCTACATCTGCTAACTGAAAGATTAGCAGTTGGAATCCACCAGTGGCTCCTTAGAAACTCGGTAGGGCAGTTCTATTCTGTCCTGTAGGGTCACTGTGAGTCAGAATTGACTTGACGGCAGTGGGTTTGGTTTTGATTTGGTGTATATTCGCTAGTCCCGTATAACTTAAAACTGTATTTGTGAATTTAAAAGCTTATGTGTGAGTAATAATTGATCACAATAAATGACACATGCTTAAGAGAACCTTGAATCCAAATAAAGCTATTTATTCACTAATCTGACTTGAAGGAAACAGTTCCATTTGTAAATATAGCTCCTCCAAGCCAAACTTACTGCCGTAGAGTTTATTCACACTCTGTAGGAGTTATCCAACCCTGTAGGATGCAATAGAACTGTCCCATATGGTTTCCAAGGAGTGCCTGGTTGATTTGAACTGTTGAACTCCTGGTTAACAGCCATAGCACTCAACTACAGTGCCACCAGGGTTTTCTCGGTAACTTTAACAAAACCCAAACCCACTGCCATCGAGTCGATTCTGACATAGGCCCATTAAATCAGGCACATCTACAGATTTATCTAGGAGTTTGATTTATAGACTGTCTTATTACTCTAAGTTTTATCCACTTTGGATTTGATTTTCTACTGTGATCTTTAAGGTTTGGAGGGTCCCAACTGCAGTAAGACCTGCAAAAGTGGAACTTGTGTAAGGCTGTCAGAGAAGGAAAACTCAAATATTTTCCACTAAGACAAGTGATATAAAAGTGATAAGACTGTACTCTGTCAAAGGCAGAAAACTTGTAAGACCTGGAAAAGCAAAGCAGTCCCTTTGAGTTCCAGCTGTCACACGGTTCATGGCATGACCTTTAATGGATAGGGTCTTCTAGTAGGTGGAGTTGTGTCAGTTGTTTCAATACAGATGTATTTATTCATAATGGGATATTTTGAAATGTTAAACTTCTGTTGAATTCATAATAGTTAAATGTCTTCCTGTCTAATTGTAACCTAAAGAAAGAAGGGTATAGAGTTCACAGATTGATTCTGTTTGACATAAAAATGGCTGTCAGTGGAAAGGGTACCTTGGTGACATTTGATCTATTTAGAGATAAATGTCTCAGATTGTTTGTAATTTATGCAAATTATATCTACAGCCAATAGTAATGAGTACTTTCTTGTGTTCTACAGTTAATTTTCTTTTGAGAAAACTTACACATCATAGAATTTTCCCTGTGTGGTTTTGCATAGGCTAGGACTTTCTTACTGCAATGTTCTTTTGCCCTTGAGGCTATTTCCAGTGACCATGAGTTTGTTAGTGACCACCAAGTGTCACATAACAGGTTTTCAGACAAAAAGCAAGCCTTGCTTGTTTCATTGGTACTGCAAGAATCAGTAGTTACTCTCCATGAATGTTCTTATCATAAAATGGTCAGTGATTTGCGTTAGTTTCAGAAATTCCTCAGGGAAGCATCTCTTAGTTGTGAAAAAGATCACCTTGTTCACTAGGAACTTTCTCAGCTCTATGAATTTGTCCTGAGAAGGGACGCAGGAACAGGGTTGGGTGGTATATACGTTTGGTGATTTGGTGCGCATGATTGTTAGTGTTCATTACAAAAATCACATGTTTTGATGTAACACTTTTGTTCAATTAATAGTTTCTTCTTTATACATTACTGTTTTAATTTTTTTGATTATGACTAAGTGAAATTATACAATCCAAGTCAATTTTCCATGCCCGCCTCTCAGAAACTCTATCTATTCTCCTCACCCTGTGACAGCACACTCCTCCTTTTCACTCTTCTAGTATCCTATTAACAAGCACCTGTCCCCTCTCCCATCTAGAAAGAAAGCAGCAGCACATGAAACTATAAGATACACACACTACATGCTCACTCTGTGTTCCCAAGTCCAGTCCATTCTTTGTCTGAAGTGTTGACCTCAGTACTAGTTTCAGGTCTAGGGCAGCAGCAAGTGTAGAGACCGTATTCCCAGGGGGCCCTCTAGGTTGTCAGACAATCAATTCTGGCCTTTTATGTATAGATTACTTTTTATATGCAGGTATCCCATCCTCAGTGGAGTATTAGTGTGTCAGACTTAATGCTTTTAAGAAAATATTATCAAATTGTGCTTGAAGGCCAGGGGGATCATAAAGCCTGAGGGCTTGATTGCACAACTGTTTTCTAGTGCCAAGAGCATGAGTTTAAGATTCAAGCTCCAGTGGCATAATTATAAAGTAGACCTTAATTGACCTCTTAGGATAGTTGTGACAGTTAAATGACAGTTGTGTGAGCTCCCATCACAGTCAAAATGCCAAAATTCCCCGCTTTCTCCAAAAAATGAACAGTTGGTGGGTGATTGTATTGGGTATGACAGAAGTTTGTCACTTGGAAGTAAGTGTAAACAAATCTGACTCACTGAAGGGGATTGTGGAGAGAGTGGTTCTGAAGAGGTACATGTAAGACTTCCCAACTTTCAACTGTGACGATACTGAAATAGACAGGAAGCTCCTCTCCCCTCCCTGAATTGCTGCCTATATTTTAAGGAGTCTTCGGAAGCACACCTTGGATTCAAGCACTTCAGCAGCTATTTGCAGATGGCCCTAGGAGCCATTGTATGAGAGGAGAGTATTATTAAGCAATAAAGTAGCACATTTATCCTTTAACACAGGAGAACAGAGCATTGACTCTTCTTCATGAAAATAGAAATCAGATATTTCTGACACAGCGTACAGATCTTCAGGAAAATGTAACACATTCTCTCAAGGAAATTAAGAAGGCAGATTTTTTTCTGATGGTTCGACATGGTCTACAGTACTCCTGATAGCGGTTACAATATAGGGGCTAACAGTTATTGGTTAATGTACCACCCACTGTCTTAAGCACTTTTCATGTATTAATTTTTTTAACACCCGCTAACTCTTCTTGGGAAACCTTGGTTGTATAGTGGTTAAGTGCTACGGTTGCTAAGCAAAAAGTCGGGAGTTCAGGTCCACCAGGATCTCCTTGGAAACTCTATGAGGCAGTTCTGCTTTGTTCTGTAGGGTCACTGTGCATAGGAATCAACACAATGCAGTGGGTTAGGTTTGGTTTGGTAGCCCCTCTTGAGGGCAGTGGTGGCTTCTGTGCAGAAAGCTCAGGGTTGATTCCTGACCAGTGCTCCTCCTCAGGAGCAGCCGCCAGCTGTCAGTGGAGGCTAGTATGTTGCTTTGATGCTAAACTTCAAGAGGAGCTTTCAGACTAAGAGAGACTAAGAAACATTATCATGAATGGAGAAAGGATTGAGGTTGGCAAGGATTTCGTTTTACTTGGGTCCACAATCAATGCTCATGGAAGCAGCAAAAGATGCATTGCATTGGGAAAATCTGCAAAGGATCTCGTTAAAGTATTCAAAAGTAAAGATGTCACCTGGAAGACAAAAGTGTGCCTCACGTAAGCCATGGTATTTTCAATCACATATGCATGCAAAAGCTAGACAGTAAACGAAGAAGACAAAAGAACTACTGATGCCTTTGTATTGTGGTGTTGGAAAAGAATGTTGGATGTACCATGGACTGCCAAAAAAACAAACAGATCTGTTCTAAAAGAAGTACAACCGGAGTGTTCCTTGGAAGCAAAGATGGCAAGACTGCATCTTACATACTTTGGATGTGTTGTCAGAAGGGATCAGTCCTTGGAAAAGGACATCATGCTTGGTAGAGTGGAAGGTCAGCGAAAAGAGGAAGACCCTCAACGAGATGGATTGACACAGTGGCCGCAATAATGGGTATAAACATAAAAATGATTGTGGACATTGCAAAAGACTGGGCAGTGCTTTGTTCTGTTGTATATGGGGTCACTGTGAGTTGGAACCAACTTAGCGACACAACAACACAACATGACGACACAACAACAGGAAGAAAAGTCTGGTGATCTTTGAAAAACCATTCAGATAAAACCCCATGAGTCTCAACAGTCCTATGTAGTTGTGCTTGGGGTCTCTGTGAGTCAGGTAGTGACTTGTGGCAGATAACAACAGCAGCAACATGCATTAGATTATTACCATAATAATAAGTGGGAGGCCCTGCACTACCTAACTTTAAACCTATTACACCGCCACAGTCTGGTACCGGTACAAAAATAGATACATAGACCAATGGAACAGAATTCAGAATCCAGACATAAAATCATCCACCTACAAGCAGCTGATATTTGACACTGGCATGAATCCGTAAACTGGGGAAAAGACAGTCTCTTTAACAAATGATATTGGCATCACTGGCTATGCATCTGCAAGGAAAAAAAAAGAAACCAGATCCATATTTCACAACCTGCATAAAGACTAACTCAAAATGGATCAGACCTAAAGACAAAATCTAAAATGATAAACATTGTTAAAAAATAGAGACAATGCTGGGAGCCCTCATAACATGGCATAAAGAGAATAAAAAACATCACTAATAATGCACAAACACCAGAAGAGGAACGTAATCAGACACTTATGTTCATCCAAAGACTTCACCAAAAGAATAAAAAGACCCTACAGACTGGAGGGAAAAATTGGCTACAATCAAGCCAGTATCTAATCTCTGAAATCCACATGATGCTACAAAAACCGCAAGAACAAATAACACAGTAAAAGCTGGGCAAAGGATGTAAACAGGCACTGAACCGAAGAAGACATTTAGGTGGCTAACGGACATGTAAGGAAATGCTCACGATCATTAGCCATTAGAGAATACCAGATCAAAACTACAGTGAGGTACCATCTCATCCAACAAGGCTGGCATTAATCCAAAAAGCAGAAAATAATAAAGGTGGAAAGACTGGACCACTTACACACTGCTGGTAGAAATATAAAATGGCATAACCACTTTGGATATTGATTTGGCACTTTGGCACTAGCTTTTTCTTAAAAAGCTAGAATTAAAAATACCATGTGATCCAGCAGTTCTACTTAGAATATATGCTAAAGAAATAAGAGCTGCCACACAAATAGATACATGCACACCAATGCTCATTGCAGCATTGTCCATGATAGCAAAAATACGAAGTCAACGCAAGTGCCCAACAACAGAGGGATGGGATATAGTATATTCACACAACGGAATACCATGCAGTAATAAAGAACGACACTGAATTTTGGAAACTTCTCATATTACTGAAGAATCTAGAAGGCATTAGACTGAGTGAAATTAGCTGCAAAAGGACAAATATTATATGAGACCACTATTATAAGATTCAATAAAAGGTTTAAACCCAGAAGTAAGTAGTCTTTGATGGTTACAGGGGTGGGGAAGGAGGGAATAGGTATTCATTAATTAGATAGTAGATAAGAATTAAGTTAGGTGAACCAAAGGCACTGCAGTCAGTCAAGTCAATTTGAACTCATAGTGACCGTATAGGTCGGAGAAGAACTGCCCCATAAAGTATCAAATGATCACATGACAGATTTGAACTACTCACCTTTTGGTTAGCAGACATAGCACTTAACCATTACACCACCAGGGTTTCCAAGTTAGGCAAAGGCAGGGACAAAACATAGTAAAGGAGAAGTCAGCACAACTGGACTACACCAAAAGCCATTTCCTAAATGTAACTAAACACTTGAAGGACTAAGTAGTAGGGACAGGGTCTGGGGACCATGGTTTCGGGGGATATCTAGGTCAATTGGCATAGCAAAGTTTTTAAAGAAAAAGTTCTATATCCCACTTCGGTGAGTGACCATCTGGGTCTTAAAAGCTAGCAAGCAGCTATCTGAGAAGTATCAGATGGTCCAACCCACCTGGAGCAAAGGAGAATGAAGGATATCAAAGATATAAGAAAAATATGAGCCCAAGAGACAGAAAGGGCCATAGACCAGAACAACTAGATGGTGCCTGGCTGCCACCAAGGACTGCCTTGGCAGGGAACACAACAGAGAATCTCTGATACAGCAGGAGAATAATGAGGTGCAGAACTCAGATTCTATTAAAAAGACCAGACGTGATGCTCTAGTAGACTAGAGTACCCCCAGGAGACATGGCCTCTGAGCTCTCTGTTAGCCCAGAACCGAAAGCATTCTCGAAGCTAACTCTTTGGACCAAGATTGGACTAGACTATAAGACATGAAATGATACTGGCAAAGAATGTGCCTCTTGGCTTAAGTAGATACATGAGACTAACTGGGCAGCTCCTGTCCAGAAGTGATATGACAGGGCAGCAGGGGACAGGAGCTAGCTGAATGGACACAGGACATACAGGATGGAAAGGAGGAATGTGCTGTCACAGTGGAAGAGCAGCTAGAGTTGCACAGCCCTGTGTGTGTAAGTTTTTGTATGACAAATTGATTTGAATTGTAAACTTTCACTTAAAGAACAATAAAATTTAAGAAGAAAAATTATTTTTCTCATTATCCCCATTTTGCATATGGAAGCCAACGCTCCTTGAGGTTAAGTAATGTGTCTCCGGTAAGTCAGTGCCTGAGCCAACATTGCACAGACAGTCTGACTGTACCACACTAACTGCGTGCCTGCATCTATAACAAATGTCTCTGCAAGACCGGTGGGAACAAGTACAAGGAATCTGTGCTGACAAGTTCAGAGAAAAGACTGGGTCAATTACCTGCTGAAGGGAAGGGTAATAAATGCAGTAACAAGCTAAAAAACGATCTCAAATTAGACAGCAGGTCCAACCTGAGAAGTCTACCAAAGACGCTCCCGTCCAGCGTTAGCGTGCAGTGTCTTGAATCAGGCTCAGGGAGCTAAGGGAAGCCAGTGTTCTCCAAAAACCTTCCAGCAACTGATTGTGACTTTAAAGGAATCATATGGCAGGTTTCTGAAAACCTGGAGGCACTGTATAAATTTTTTCCTAAAAAACTGTCCCTTGGGAAGAGATTACTGCGCTACAGAACCAAATATCTCACAGAGAATATATGTGTCTTCAGCTGTGAGAAATAAGTCATAGCTCAGCTACTAGAATTGTATTGATTTTCTCATCTCTACGACCCGCTTCACCCTGCCTCCCCATCTCAGTGCTGGCTTGGGGAACTTGACCTTTATGAACCTGTGAGTGAGCAGCAGCTACAATAGAAGTAGTATGTTCTTAGGAGATGACTCAGGCAGCCAAAAGGGGCTCATGAGCCTAAGTTCTTCCTTAGAAACTCGATTGTCTAACTCTGTATTAACCCTGGGCAGAAGCAGCAGAAAGCACCCTTCAAAGTCAGTAGTTACTGAGATCTTGACACTGAGAGAAGCTACACTTCCATTCAGCCACTGACCTTGAAGAATCCTGAGCTCTAGTTTTTGCTTGGTTTTCTGCTTGGTTTGCTTGGTTTCTGTCTGGAGGCAAAGCATCACTGGGTGGCACAGATAGTCAGCACGCTCAGCTGATAATGGAAGGATTGGAGGTTTGAGTCCATCCAGAGGTGTCTTGGAAGAAAGACCTGGTGATCTGCTTCTGAAAATTCAGCCATTACAAACCCCGTGAGCACAGTTCTACTCTGACACATACAGGGTCACTGTGCGTTGGGATCCGGTTAACTAATTGGTAGAACAACACTGGGGTATTGTCTAAGTAAGCTACACTCAAGTCACAACCAGAAAGGAAGCTGCTGTGTGTAAAGAGAATTGAAATGTGCTGTGTGGTGGGGGCCCCACCTCTTTGAAGTCCCACCTTTGGCAGTTTGTGTGATGGCTATGGAGCCAAAGGCATCTCTCTCTTTCAGGCTTACCTCAGGTGTGATGGGCTGTCCAGACATGCTCATCTGGAATGGGTTAATGCTCTCCCAAATAAAAATCCCCTTGTTTCTCAGCTTCAAGCCAAGTTCTATAAGATTTCACTGTTGCTCCATAGTCCTAAAACTCCTGAGCCAAACATACTATTCTGCTTGAAGCTCATACCCAGATCTGTTAACAATGGTTACTCTTGAAGTTTGTGTCCCCCAGACTCCCATCTGTGGGTGGGACTTTTGTGAAGATGACAGGGAGTTCTAGATGGATCAGAGAGGAATCTCTTCTGGATATTCTTCCTTCCCTTTACTGAAGAACTTGCGTATGCTGTGGGGGGACTGCAAAATACCCTTGGAAACTTGACATTGATTAAATGACTGGATGCAAACAAATGTTACTGGAATATTTAAATATTAAAACTGGGAAGTGCGTGATGATGTCATTAGTTGCCCTGGAGCCACCCCTGATTCATAGCACACTCACGTACAACAGAACAAAACTTTGCTCAGTCCTGTGCCGTCTGTCATTGGCATCTTTGAGCCTACTGGTAACCCACATTAATTAGAAATTCATTATTTGAGTCACAGAACTTGAGATAATTTTGACTTGCAAATTTTGCTTCCCATTGTTGTCAAAAATAACCGTGCATCACTTTAGAACTTGTGTTTAGAAATATATATATTGCAAAATTGCAGTGAAACAAGTGATTAAGATTCAGTAATTAAGGCCCAGTTTCTAGAATAGTGACTTCGTGGAGACCCAGAAGGTCAGCTGCCTTTACAATCCCCTTATGTGTGAGAGGCAGGAGGGCTAACGCCTGTTAAAGGCTTACCAACTTAAAAAAAATAATAACACTAAAAAAGGTATTATGAGAAATTAATTGGATTTTTTAATTAGAAAATAACATAATTCTGAGTAACCTGCTCACTCTTTCTTCTCACAGTGTAGGGAGATGATAAATTTTCATGTTGCTAGAAAGCATTTTCTCAAATTGAAATATAGAAATATAACCCCTGGAACACTGCTGCCAGTATGTGTGCCGGTTCTATGTTAGCTGTAAAAGAGAGGGCTTGTGGGCTAGATATTAATTTATCAACAGATTAACTTGAGAATTGACTTATTTTTAATTAAATCATAAAAGTAAACTTTTAACCTTCCACACTGAAGTTTCTCATGTTTCCTCCAGTTCGCATGGAAGCAATATGAAGTTTTGTTTACCTTTCATTCCACGGGCCCCTTGGCAGTTACTTCCCTACCAGTGGTGCAAGCGAGTCTAGCTATGTAATAGAAACCATGACATGAAATGTTGAAATGCATGTGAAAAACATAAGGGAGATTTTTTTTTTTAATTAAAATTAATTGGTATGCTTTAGAAAGGTTCAAAGGTGAGTTTAGTTTTGTAAAGCTATCTAATTAAGCATGAATAAGACAACTGAATAATCAGAGGATTAAAAAAATTGCAGTTCTGAAGGATTTTATGCTTAAAAGCCTTACAAGTTTTTACCTTACTTAAACAAACACACATACACACACCAAACCGGAAATTGTAGAAACTGAAGAATTATTGAGCCGTGGTGGGTGGCTTTGTAGTATCTTCAAGAACATGGTGCTTTAATCAGAAGAGCCATTTTGGACTTGAGAACAACAGGTTAGTGAATAAGTGTACGTTTATACATTTTAAGTTAAAATGTTTATGTATCAGCTTTGAGTGTTTTTCAGTTAACTTGCTTACTAATCAGGTGACAAGCTTCTCATAAAAAACAACAACAAAAACCACTGCTGTCGAGTCAGTCCTGACTCATAGCAACCATATAGGACAGGGTAGGACTGCCTCATAGCATTTTCAAGGAGTGCCTGGTGGATTTGAACTGCCAAGCGTTTGATTAGCAGCCCATAGCTCTTAACTGCTACACCATCAGGGTCTCTATAGATTCTTGTAGATGACTAAAACATCAGATTATTGAAAGTGAGTATCAAAATTATAACCACAGTGTTTTGAAACACTTAAATCTACAAACTGGTAATTTGATAGAGGTGCATAGCTTCAATTTAAGGGATCTACAGTAACATTTTAAAATATCTGTATATTAATTAGGAGCCCAGGAGGTACAGTGGTTTGAAGCCACCAGCCATCCACAGGCGAAAGATGTGGCTGTCTACTTGTGTAAAGCTTGTTTAATATGCTTGATATAAAGTTCGTTTAGATCTAATCATTAAATCACTCAGATGACACATACTGCCTCCCCTTCATGTCTTTATCTAGACCAGCACCCGAGCCCATGATATCACTTTCTTCTTCCCACATCTTAGTACCAGAATTCTTCCCATCCTTCAAATACTAACTCCTGAAGGCTTTTCCTAGGTTTGCCATGTGAAATTGTGGTCGACTTATGAAACTTGCTTGTTGATAATACACTAGATTATTACCTTTTGTTTCTTGTAGTTAGAATTGGGATTTGGACTCATAGTCCCAAAAATACATCCAAGAACTCTATTTGCACTTGTATCTCATATTTGTAACAGTCAAGAAACCAATGACATACTGTATTTGCAAATCTGTTTCAAAAGACCCCTTTAAAGTGTTAAAAGGCAAAGATACCACCTTGAGGACTAAGGTATGCCTGACTCAAGTCATGGTATTTTCAGTTACCTCATACATGTGAAAGCTGAACAATAGTAAGGACAGCTGAAGAAAAAATTGATGTCTTTGGGTTATGGTGTTGATGAAGAATATTGTGTATACCATGGACTGCCAAAAAACAAGAAAATCTGTCCTATACACACAGCCAGAATGCTCCTTAGCAGTGTGGTTGGTAAGACGTCATCTCACATACTTTGGACGTGATGTCAGGAGGGACCAGTCCCCGGGACAACCTCATGCTTGATAGAGGGTCAGCGAAGCACGCAAATGACACAGTGGCTGCAGCAATAGGCTCGAACACAGCAACGATTGTGATGATGGCCAGGACCAGGCGGTGTTTTGTGCTATTGTTCACAGGGCTGCTATGAATCAGAAGCAACTCAGCAACATTCAGAAAACAACAGCGTCTTTTGTTTATTTACACTCAGTACCAATTCTCTAGTTTTTCTGAAACAGGCTGTCTTGGCAGCTTGGCCTAACTTACAGAAGACAGTGACAGCACTGAAATGCCATGGACAGCAGCAAAAACATCCATTGATGCATTAGAAGAGATAACAGCTGATTATTCACAGCAACTTCACATATACATTTTTAGAGAAAAAGTAAGTTAATAAATATTCTGCTGTGAACTGGACCGTGTGTACAGTATACTGTGTGCTTTGGCAAAACATTTTGTTTTCACTTAAAGAGTCTTTTAGTTTCCGCCAATATATATAAAAATGCTGGTCTTGATTTATAATCACTTTCAGAAGGTGTGAGGAATGGTCGTTTTAATGATATTAACACAGAGTAGATTCTTGGTTGCAAGAAGTGTTGCTAAATATTATAACTTATATTAAAAATGTGAGGATAGAAATATGTGATGGCTGCTTGAGAAGTACAGAATTGAAAAACCTACCTACCAGCCCTATCAAGGGCAAAGAACCTAATTTTAACCCTCAGGGTAGTACAAAGTGATCTACAGTTTAATTTTCCCAGTACGGACCAATTTCACATGAGTTTTATAGCTTTGTGCTTGTGTAACAATTGAAGAGAAACTCCTTTTCCTGCCTTGAGATGACCAGGACATGTGGCTACTGTCTCCATTATTACTGAGTCCCAATAACTGTCAAGAACTTTCTAAAAACACATTCTGACTCTAAAAGTGTCTTTAAAAGTGATTTCTCCCCATTTTCTTCTGAAGACTGAGTTTCAACTAGGCTGGCGTTTGCTTTGCAATAAAGGGGCTTCTTATGGGAGAGGGACTTGGCACCTGCTCTGGCCTCGCCACTGAGCTGCTGTCTGCTGGGTTTCACGTCCCGGCTGAATAATTCCTTTACTTAATGTGTAGAAAAATGAATTCTGTGAACTAGAGATCATAGCAGCTGCCTAAGGGATTTCTAGCATAAAGAAAATGCAGAAGCTAACTGATGTTGAAGAAGTTTGGTTCAGAGAAAAATGAGGTGTTAAACAGTTAGATACTGCCATTGGGATTGTTAGCATTGTTGCATAGTTTTGAGTTATGAGAGCAGAGGTGTGGAATGTAACCCTTACTCAGCTGACTGAAATTAAATATTAAGCTGCCAACATTTTTTCTTTTTGATTCTTTTTCTGATTGCTAATTTTCTGTCTGTGTGTCTTAGGATTTTGTGAAAATACATAAACATTTGGGGAAAATACCTTCTCTCATTTGCATTCATATTTCATGTAAATGCTAACATTGCTTTCAAATTCACCAAGAGATAGATATTTGGAGTTAGCTTACTTTTAATTGTTTATGCTTATTTGATGGTAATGAGGCAGTACATTTTTTGTCTGCTCATAAAAACCTTAATGCATATAATTTATTTAAAAGCAGAGGTTGCTTTGCAACTCTCCACAAGCTTGAAATCCAGAGTGCTGCATATGAATATAGTCTCGATACCTACACTGTTCTGAGAACCACAAAAGCATTTCAAGAATTAACTATATAGAGTGTTTATAGGATGACATATGGCATGTAATTTTGAAATCATGGAAATATTTAAGTTACTGGCATGGTGAAGGCCACAGATCTTGTAACAATAAGCTTCTACATTGAATTGAAGCTCTTAATATTAATGACCCTACAGGACAGAATAGAACTGCCCCATAGAGTGTACAAGGAGCACCTGGTAGATTTGAACTATGGACTTTTGGTTAAGCAGCTATAGCACTTAACCACAATGCCACCAGGGTTTCCAATAGAATCATAGATATGAAGTAATTGCCAATGTAGCTAATTGATTTTCTGGACTGGTATAAGTGACTGTGGTTATTGTCAGCTGCTTTTGAGCCAGCCCAAGGTGCAGAGACCTCATGTGGTACAGGACCTGCCCATTGGGATCCATAGGTTTCTTATTGGCTGATTTTTTGGCAGTGGGTCACCAGGATTTAGATATACATTAATGCTTCTGGAAAGTGAAAAAATTTCCAGACACTTTAACCTAACAACACAATAAGTTTATACTTGATACACTATAACATTTGCTACTTTCGAAGGCATGTCACAAGTTCAAAGCCCGTGGTGATGGGGTATGAGGTCACTACTATTCGGCATTTGTTTGAAGACCAATTTCATTTCCAGCCGTGGAGACACTTGTCCTACAAAGTTAGATAGAGCAAGTTCCCTGCTTGAACTGACTCTCACAGTTTACAGTGAACTAGAAGAATAGGCTCCACAGAAAATGAGTTTGATCAGTGGCTTCAAAACAAAAACGCACAGCAAAGGTAAGGGAAACACAAAAGACACAAGAAAGACATTGAATGAGAAGGAAGGAAGCGAAGGAAGGGTAAACACTTTAAATCAAGATTTTAGGCCATAGAAGGATGGTATACAGAGGGAAACCTAGTCTGGCTGGAAATAAGTCAGTGTTAAACCAAAACGAAACTCACTGCTTTCAGGTTAATTCCCGCTCATAACCACCCTATAGAACAGAGTAGAACTGCCCAGTATGCTTTCCAAGGGGAAACTGATAGATTCAAAAATTTTGGTTAGCAGCCTGAACTTCTAACCACTGCACCACCAGGGCTCACTATGCCTCATTATTATTGAGGCACAACTCACACACTGGACTCTAGTGCCACAGTGAGTAAGGGCTTGTCTGGCAAGGAAAAGGTCGTTGGATTCAATGTAGTAGCCATTCTGCAGGAGAAAGATGTGGCAGTTTGCGTCAATAAACATTACAGCCTTGGAAACCCTATGAGGCGGTTCTGTTCTGTCCTATAGGATTGCTGTGAGTCATAGTCAAATTGATAGCAATAGGTTTTGGTTTTGGTTTTATAATTCACTTTTTTTAAATGTACAGTTGAGTGTATTTAAATATATTCAGATTTGTGCGGCCATCACCACTATGTAATTCCAGAACATTTTCATCATCTTCAAAGGAAATCCTTTAAACTATTATTAGTCACTCCTTTTCCCCCTGGTGGCATAATGGCTTAAGTGCTTACATCTTCTAACCAGAAGGTCAGCAGTTCAAATCCACCAGGCGCTCCTTGGAAAATGTATGGGGCAATTCCTCTCTGACTTCTAGGGTCACTATGAGTTGGACCTGACTCAATGGCAGTGGGTTTGGTTTGATTTGGTCCTCCTCCCCCTACATACCAGGCCCTGTCAATCTCTATTTTCCATCTCTGTGGATTTGCCTGTTGGGGACATTTGATATAAACGGAATTGTACAATGTGTGATCTTTTGTGACTGGCTTCTTTCACACAGGAATATTTTGTTAAAGTCATCCATACTGGGATCGCCGTGAGTCGGATCTGACTCGACGGCACTTGGCCTGTACTGTATATATGAGTGCTTTTTCCTTTTGTAGCTGAATAGAATTCTGTTGTATGGACATTTCATGTTTTATCTGTTTATCAGTGGGTAGATATTTAGGTGGTTTTTATTTTTTGTCTGTTATGAATAGTGCTAGGAATGTTAGTATACAGACATGTTTTTCATTCTCCTGGTAAGATAGCTAGGAATGGAATTGCTAGGTCATATGGTAACTATATTTTAACTTTTTGAGGAATTGCATGACTTTGCCAAAGAAGTTGTACCATTTTACATTATCACCAGCTAACTGCAAGGGTTCTGCTTTCTCCATATCTTTATTAGCATTTATTGTTGTCTTCTTGGTATAGCCATCTTAGTATGGACGTGAATACGAATCTCACTTAGATTTTGATTGACATTTGTGTAAAGGCTAGTGATGTACATCTTTTAGTGTGCTTTATTAGCCATTCGTGTATCTTTGAAGAAATGCCTATTCGGACCTTTTTTGCATTTTGTAATTGGGCTATTTGTCTGTTTATTATTGAGCTTTGAGGGTACCCTATGTATTCAGAACTTCTAGGTCAAGTAGCATAACAAAAGAAAATGTTCTATGTCCCACTTCGGTGAGTGGCACCTGGGATCTTTCTTTCTTTCTTTTTTTTTTTTGTGATTATAATTTAGATGAAGGTTTACAGAATAAACTAGTTTCTCATTAAACATATTATTTTACATCATTAGTGAACAACCCCACAACAAGTCAACACTTGCCCTCCTCAGCCCTGGATTCCATGGTACCAGCTTTTCTGTCCCCTCCTGCCTTCTAGTCCTCACCCCTGGGCTGGTGTAGCTCTTTAGTCTTATTTTGTTTTATGGGACTATCCAATCTTGGCTAACCTCAGGAGTGACTTTATTACTGAGCTGAAATGGTGTCTGAAAGCCATACTTTCAGAGTTTCTGTGAGGCCCGCAAGTCTAATCTTTTTTTTTTTTTTTTTTGAGTTAGAATTTTGTTCTGTGTTTTTCTCCAGCTGTGTCTGGGGCCTTCTGTTGTGATCCCTGTTAGAGCAGAAAGCAATGATAACTGAACACCATCTATTTGGGTCTGGGGTCTTAAAAACTAGCAAGTTTCCATCTAAGAAGCATAAATTGGTCTCACGCCACGTGGAGCCAAGACTAATGAAGAACACCAACGATATAAGGAAATGATGAGCCCAAGAGACAGAAAGGACCACTTAAACCAGAGACCTCATCAGCATTAAGATGGAAAGAACTAAATGATGCCTGGCTACCACTGTTGGCAGTCCTGACAATGACTACAACAAAGAGTCACTGAAGGAGTGGTGGGAGAAAAGTGGAGTACCAGAATTCAACTGTAGTAAAAAGACCAGATTTGATTGTGTGACGAACTGGAGGCTCCCCAGAAGACGTGGCCCCTGGACTGTGTTAGCCCAGAACCGAAACCATTCCTGAAGTCAACTCTTCAGACAAAGATTGGATTGGACTATAAGACATAAGAAGATACTGGGGAAGAGTGTGCTTCTTGCTTGAGCAGATACGTAAGGCTGAGTGGCAGATTCTGTTCTGGAGGCAAGATGAGAAGGCAGAAGAAAACAGGTGCTGGTTGAATGGATACAGAAGACAGAGTAGAGAAGAGAGCCTGCTGTCACAGTGTGGGGAGAGCAACTACTTTTGCATAACAATGTAGATGTAAGGTTTTATGTGAGCAATTGACTTGAATTATAAATTTTCGCTTATAGCACAATCAAAAAAGGGAGAGGAGGAAGAGATCTCTGTATATTCTGGATACACGTTCTTTATAAGATAAATGATTTGTAAATATTTTCTCCCATTCTTTGGGTTGTCTTTTCACTTTCTTAGTGGTGTCCTTTTGTCACGGATTGTGTTGTGTCCCTCTAGAATATCTGTCAACTTAGCTTGGCCATGACTCCAGGTATTGTGTGATTGCCTAACATTTTATGTGATTTCCCTCTGTGTTTTAAATCTTATCACTATGATGAAATGAGACAGATTACAGTTACATTGATGAGGTAACAAGGGCATGCAGTGTCTTGGGCCAGTCGCTTTGAAATGCAAAACAGAAAGGTGACAGAGAGACATGGGAACCTCCTAGACCAGCAAAACTGTGCCAGGAACAGAGTGTACTTTGGACCTGAGGTTCCTATGCTGAAATACTCCCAGACCAAGGGAAGACGGATGACAAGGACCTTCCTCCAGAGCTGACAGAGAGAAAGCCGCCCCCTGGAGTGGGTACCTTGAATTCAGACTGACTTTCTGTCTACTGAACTGTGAGAGAATAAACTTCTGTTAAAGGCATCTACTTGTGATATTTCTCTTACAGCAACAGTAAATAACCAAGACATCTTTGAAGCACAATAGTGGAAATTTTGATAAGTTTAATGTATTTTTTCTTTTGTTGTTCATTCTTTTGACATCATGTTTAAAAACTTTTGCCTAAAGCAAAATCACAGAGATTTACCCCTAAGTTTTCATCTAGTAGTTTTAAAGTGTTCTCCTTATATTAGTCTCTGATCCATTTTCATTTTTATATATGGTATGACATGGATATGTAGCTTAAGTGTTTTCATGTAGTTATATAATTGTCTTAGCACTGTTTATTGAGCATACATTTCTTTCCCCATTAAATGGGCTCAGCACCCTTGTTGAAAATCAATTGACTATAGAAACTCTATGGGGGCTGTTCTGCTCTGTCCTTCAGGGTTGCTATGGGTTACAATTGACTCAATGGCAATAGTTATAGTTTAGAATGCTTATTTATAGATTCTCAGTTATAGCCCATTGATACCTATTTCTGTCTTCAGAATTCTTTTAGTAAATGCAAATGGGGGTGTGTTAATTTACTCACATTATTAAATGCATGTGGAAAATACAGAATGGAAAATGATCTATGATCTCATCTCTGTAAATGTTTTTGCTGTGTTTCCCTGGAGCAAGTCTTAAACAATTTAATTCTTTCATGTATTGTTATGCCTAGCTTTTTAAAGTTTTTTTTATTGTGGTTAAATGAAAGTTTACAATCCAAGTCATGTTTCCATAGCTGCCTTTCTACAACCCTATCTGCTCTCTTTACCTTGTGAAAGTGCACTTTTCTTTTTCACACTTTACTTCCAGTGTCCACTCAACCGGCACTTCTCTCCCCTCTAGAAAGAAACCAGGACAGCCTTATATATATGTATATATGTATGTGTGTGTGTGTGTGTAACCATAAAGTACACACACCACCTGCATCACTCTGTCCTTGTGTCTAGTCCCCTCACTCTTGGTCTGAAGTGTTGGCTTCCATACTGGCTTCAAGTCAGGGCTAGCGGCAAGTCTGAGTCGGTATTCTCAGGGGACCAACCAGGCTGTCAGACCATTAGTTCTAGTCTTTTAATAGATGTTATTTCTAACTTTTTGGAAACCCTGGTGGCATAGTGGTTAAGTGCTGTGGCTGCCAACTAAAAGGTCGGCCGTTCAGATCTATCAGGCACTCCTTGGAAACTATGGAGCAGTTCTGCTCTGTCCTGTAGGGTCACTGTGAGCAGAATCAACTTGATGATGGCGGTTGTTTTTTTCTATTCAGGTCACTCATTTCTTTTCGTTGTAGATTGAATTTTGCCCCCAAAAATATGTTAAAATTCTTACCTTTATACCTGTAAATCCCCCACTTGCCTGTCAGTTTGTCATACTGTGGGGGCTTGCATGTTGCTATGATGCTGTGAGCCATGTGCCACTATCCAGATACCAGCAGAGTTGCCCACAGAAGACAAGTTTTAGCTGAGCTTCCAGACTAAGATTAGGAAGAAGGACATGGCAGTCTGATTCTGAAAAGAATTAGCCAGGAAAACCTTTTAAATAGCAGCGGAACATTGTCAGATATAGTGCCAAAAAATTATCCCCCCAGGTTGGGAGGCACTCAAATGATGACTGGGAAGAACTGTCTCCTTAAAGTGCCGTCAACCTTAATGACATGGGTGGAATGAAGCTTTCAGGACTTTGAATTACTGACATGGCACCACTCAAAATGAGAAGAAACAGCTCCAAACATCCATTAATAATCAGAATGTGGAATGTACAATGTATCAATCTAGGAAAATTGGTAACTGTCAAAAATGAAATGGAAAACATAAATGTCAGTATGCCACTGAGTCAGTTCCAACTCATAATTACCTTATAGGACAGAGTAGAACTGCTCCACAGAGTTTCCAAGGAAAACCTGATAGAACTGAATTGCTGACTTCTAGGCTAGCAGACGTAGCACTTAACCACTATACCATGAGGCTTTCCTCGTAGACATTAGTGAACGGAAATGGACTGGAATTGGCCATTTTGAGTTGGACAATTGTATGGTCTCCTGTGCCAGGAATGACAACTTGAAGAGGGATGGTGTTTCATGCGTTGTCAAAAACAACATTTCAAGATCTGTCCTGAAGTACCGTGCTGTCAGTGATAGTATAACATCTATATGCCTACAAGGAAGGTTAGTTAATGTGACTGTTATTCAAATTTATACACCAACCACTAAGGCCAAAGATGAAGAAACTGAAGATTTTTACCAGCTTCTGCAGATCAAAAATTGATCAGGACATATTGATTACTGGTGATTGGAATGCAAAAGTTGGAAACAAAGAAGGGTCAGTATTTGGAAAATATGATCTTTGTAATAGAAACAGTACTGGAGATTGCATGACACAGTATTGCAAGACCAATGACTTCTCCTTTCCAAGTACATTTTTCCACTACATAAATGACAACTATACACATGGACCTTGCCAAATGGAATATACAGGAATCCAATCAACTACATGCATGAAAAGGGGTGATGGAAAAGGTCAACATCATCAGTCGGAACAAAACAAAGCGCCGCTGCAATGGTAAAGGATTCAACAGGGAAAATATTAAATGTCTCAGGAAGCATCAGAAGAAGATGGAAGGACTACACAGTCATTATACCAAAAAGAATTGGCCAGTGTTCAACCATTCCAGGAGATAGAATATGATCAGGAACCAATGGTACTGAAGGAAGAAGTCAGAGCTTCATTGAAGGCATTGGCAGAAAACAAGACTCCAGGAACTGATGGAATATCAACTGAAATGTTTTAACAAATGGATGCAGTGCGGAAAGTGTGCACTCATCTATGTCAAGAAATTTACGAGACAGCTACCTGGACAACTGACTAGAAAAGATCCATGTTTATGCTTATTCCCAAGAAAGGTGATCCAACTAAATGCTGGAATTGCCAATAGCATTAATACCACATGCTGGGAGAATCTTTCTTGTGATTACTCAAAAGTGACTACAGCAGTATAGTGACATGTAACTGCCAGAAGTTCAAGCTGGATTCAAAAGAGGGGTTGGAAACAGTGATATCACTGCTGATGTCAAGTAGATCTTAGCTGAAAGCAGAGAATACCAGAAAGATGTTTACCTGTGTTTCATTGCCTATGCAAAGGCATTTGACTGTGTGGATCATAACAAATTATGGATAACATTGCAGAGAATGGGAATTCCAAAATAATAACTGTGCTCATGAAGAATCTGTATGTGGATCAAGAGAAAGTCATTTGAACAGAACAAAAGGACACTGTATGGTATAAAGGGAAGAAAGGTATACATTAGGATTGGATCGTTTCACTGTATCTTTTCAATCTGTATGAGTGGCAAATAATTCACATCGGGATTGGAGGAAGACTTGTTAATAACCTGCACTGTACAGATGATACAACCTTTCTTGCTGAAAGTTAACACAATTTGAAACATTTACTGATAAAGATCGAAGACCACAGCCTTCAGTATGGATTACACGTCAACATCAAGAAAACAAAAATCCTCAAAACTGGACCAGGAAGCAACATCATGATAAGTGGAGAACAGATTGAGTTACCAAGCATTTTATTTTACTGGGATCCACAATCAGCACTCATGAAGTAGCAACCATGGTGTCCTCAGTTGCATGAGGTGCATGTGAAAGCTGGACAATGAATAAGGAAGACAGAAGAATTGATGCGTTTGAACTGTGGTGTTGGAGGAGATTATTGAATGTACCATGAACTACCAAAAGAACAAACAGATCTGTTCTGTAAGAAATACAAACAGAGTGCTCCTTGAAAGCACAGATGGCAAGATTGCATCTTACATACTTTGGACATGTTGTCATGAGGGGTCAGTCCCTGGAGAAGGACATCATGTTTGGTAAAGTAGAGGGTCAGTGAAAAAGAGGAAGATCCTCCACAAGACGGATTGACACAGTGGCTGCACACTGGGCTCACACATAAAAAATGATTGTGGGCATGGCACAGGATAGGGCAGTGTTTTGCTCTCTTGTGCATGGTGTTGCTGTGAGTTGGAACTGACTCAGCAGCACGTAACAACTACAACATACCTGTAAATATCATCCTATTTGGAAATAGCATTTTTTAATTGTGTGATTGAAGCCATAGTGGAGTAGAACAGGTCCTAACCCTGATCCCTTCTGAGTTACAGAAAGAGCAGACCAATACAGGCACACAGGGCGAAACAGCCATCACATGGGTGCCGTCTGCATTTTGGGGACAACCATCACTGGAAGCCATGAGAGCAAGGAGAGAGACCGCAGGGGGGAATCACGTCGTTGGCACTGGATTTTCACTTCCAGCTTCTAGAACTTGAGAAAATAAATTTCTATTCTTTAAAGCCACCCATTGGGGGTGTTTGTGTTACAGCAGCACTAGGTAACTAGGGCATTTTCCTGGGGGCTAAGGAAGCCAGAAAGAATGTTACTAAACAGTATCAACCCTACAATCACTTGCCTGCCTCACTCCCAGCACACATACCGAAACCACACCCCTTGTTAATGAGTCAGTTCTGACTCCCCGTGGCACTGTAAGACAGAGTAGAACTGCCCTGTAAGGAATCCAAGACTGTGATCTTTGGAGTTGATTTACACACCTTTCTCCTGGGGAGTGGCTGGTGGGTTTAAACTAGTGACCTTGGTGTTAGCAGCTGAGGAATTAACTATTGTGCCACCTGGGCTTCTTAACCCACATACAAAAAAAAAAAATGTAGTTCATTTCCTTCAAGTCAACTCTGACTCATAGTGACCCTGTAGGACAGAGTAGAGCATCTCATAGGGTTTCCAAGGAGTGACTGATGGATTCCAACTGCTGACCATTTGCTTAGCAAGCAAACACATAAACCCCTATGCCACGGGGCTCCAGCATTCACATACTGAAAAAGACAAATCCGTTGCCAGCGACTAGATTCTGACTCACAGTGACCATATGGGACCGAGTAGAACTGCTCCACGAGGTTTCTGAGGAGTGGCTGGTGAATTTGAACTGCCAGCCTTCATGGTTGGCAGCTGTATCTCGTAACCACTATACCACGAGGGCCCCTACACAACCTTTACAAGAGGGGATAAGTTTCCTTTGAATATTTTGTTTTTCCTCTTTTCTATCCTGAGCTACCACTGAGTCACTCACTGTAGACCATGCTGAGTCTCTGCAATGTGTGCAGTTTAAATTCTCCTTCAGCATATGCGGTCTGACAGTTAAGTCTGTGAGCTTAAATGTTCTGTGCTGCATACCTCATCGCTGACTATCACTACAGTCACCTTTGAAGTGCTCCTGTTGAGAGGCTACACACTGATGCCAGCACCTAATCCACACTTCAAGGCAATCTTGGAACTCTTTTTGGAATGGCCATTGCACACAGTGGCAAGGTAGCAAGTTCACAAACTTAGTTGTATAGTTGTCTGTGAGGGAGTTTTTAGCCAGTAAACACATAACTGTATTGGAACACCTTCCCTACTCACCTGATCTGGCCCCCAGTGACTTTTCTCTTTACCCAAACTTAATGGAAATACTGAAAGGAACACATTTTGATGACAAGACATCAAGGGTAGTATGACAACAGTGTTGATGACCATTCCAGAAAAACAGTTCCAAATTGCTCTGATGGGTGGACTGGGAGCTGGCATGGCACATAGCTTCCCAAGGGGAGTACTTGGAAGGTGGCAGTGCTGATATGCAGCAGTGAGGCATGTAGGACTTTTTCTAGGCTGAGCTCACAAACTTAATTGCCATACATTGTACACTTACAAAAATAGGTCCTTAATGATTTTAATCACAGGGTGCTTTAATAGTAAGAAATGAGAGTATCTAGAACAAAACATAGATGTTATTGAAGGGTCGTACAGCTTTCTTTGCAGCACAAAGATTTTATATACCTGAAATCGCTGTTTAAAACGTGTCTCTGAATCAAACTGTAACTCCAGTTTTCAGACAGCTGAGATTTTCCTCAGAGCTGGAAGAGATATCCCAGAAGGAAGGCTTGTGTCCCATGTCAGCTGGCCTGGAAAAAAGCATACAAGAATCTTTTACATTCTGTGTGCCGTCGAATGCTTGGATGCTACTTACCTGATTTTGACAACATCTTAACTTGTTTGTAAAATCGTATTTGCTCAAAAATATCAGCCAGTGAAATGCTGCCTGGACAATGAAGCTACTTATTTAAAATTCAAATCTATTTCATTTTGTCTTCTCAAAATAAAATTGGTTGCCACAAGAGTTGACTCGGACTCATGGTTGCCGCGTGTATCCGCGTGTATAGCAGAGTAGAACCATGCTCCCTGGGGTTTTCTACGGCTCAGTTTTCAGAAGTAGATCTCCAGGCCTTTCTTCCAAGGTTCCTTTGGGTGGACTCAGACTTCCGTCTTTTGGTTGGCAGCCGAGCTTGTCAACTGTTTGTACCGCCTACAGATTCCCTACCATGACCAAAAGAAACCTGTCCCAACTCTTATTCCTCAAAGTCTATTCTTGCTGCTTTCCCTCCGCATACAAGAAGCCCCAGTAGCCTTATGTATGGTAAACATTCAGTAAAAAATAGTCAAAATAATTCATCATCTCTGACATTAAAACTCTAATATGTAATTGATTCATTTTCCTGTAGTAGGGATCTATGTCACTGTGTCTGTAATATTAAAAAAAAAACTTCTAGAAAGCTGTTTGCAGTGTGGCAGGGTCATCAGGAGGTCTTGGGCATGAAATGCACAGACGCAGTGAGGAGACTAGCGTGTTGAGAAAGAGAGAGCAAGCCAGCGGAGAAGCCAGGTGTTGTCTCCACTTACAGGCAGTTCATTTATTTCCTGGGTAGAATATTTTGATTTTTTGAACAGTTATTGATGTGATAGTGGCATGTTAGTTGATACCATCAAAACCTTGTTGAACGTTGCCAGCCTTTTTTGGGAAGTAAGCATTAAGAGACAGGGTTACAGTCGTGTTTACATCATTTTTAGTCATTTTCTGTTTTCAATTTGCCCTATGTATTTTCCATTATGTTACAGATAAAGATCTTAAGGGTGATTGTATTCGAGAGTTATACAAAATTTTTGTCCTTTGCCTCCCTAAAAGGTAAACTTGCCATAACTGTTTTAAATTGCTGTCATCTTAATTAAGAGGTAGCCATTTTTCTGATTTGGTTCCCTCATGATTGTATGAACTGTACTGAGTGGAACGTGATTTCTAATTGATAATGAGTGTGTGGAAGGCAGCTGACAGTGAAGTGCGTAGCAATATCAGTGGCACAACTTTGGCAGTAGAAAAATACTGGCTATAATTCAGGTGTCACTACAGAAAGAAAAAGAGTACCAGTCAGTGATTTGATACAGTGTTATTGGGAAAATGTTGTCAATTACATTAAATTTTTAATCAAAGTATTTTAAAAGCATATAGTACCTAGACATAGTATATGTGTATAGGTAATATTTGGAGTTGTACATGCCTATGCTGTGAAAAATGGTAATCCTCAACCCTATTTGTACTCTTCTCATTGTAATCTGGAAACCCTGATTGTGTAGTGGTTAAATACTACAGCTGCTAACCAAAAGGCTGGAAGTTCTAATCCAGCAGGCACTCCTTGGAAACTCTGTGGGGCAGTTCTCCTGTCCTATAGGGTCACTATGAGTTGGAATCAACTTAACAACAGTGGGTTTGGTTTTTTTGATTTTTAGTTGTAATCCACAAAGAAAACCTACTCTGCTGTTTCTTCTGTCAGTTGTGTTTGTATCTCTAACATGCTTATTCTGTATTCTGTTATATATCGATTAGTCCATTGTAGAAAGTATCTTGTGACTTCTTGTTTTCATGGTTGAAGATTTCCCTCTCATTACTACTGCTTACCTCCTCTTCCTCTCTCTTTCAACTTACAGCTCTGATTGTAATTAACTCAGGGATCTATACTAATCTCTTTATTGTTTTTTTTTTATTAAATTCCAACCAGTTGGTTCCAACTCATGGCAACCCTATGTATAACAGAATAGAATGTTGTTCTTGAAAACCCTTTCATTACCAAATTTTTATGTATTTACTTATTTTAATTTGTTGATGGCATGTGTTTTCAGTATTGGAATGCATGCTTACTAATTGAGTGTGTTTAAATGTTTGATTGGTAATATGGATTTTGAGAAATATGAAGCCACCAGTGAGGCAAGCAGCACTCTGCTGCTACCAAACTGTGGTATGATAATATACCAATAAGAACTAAAGAATTATATACCAGTCTATTAGGTTACATAGGGAACTTACAGTTTTCCAAATATGACACAGAAAAAAACAAACTCATGTGGTCTCCCTGTCATGCAGGAAAGCTGTAATTATGCTTGCAAGTCTTATCTCACAGAAATAAATTTAAAAAAGGGTAAAAGTTTACAAAACCAATCATCCAGGAAGTACCACCTAATAGAATGCTCAAGCTACACAACAGTGAAGCTCCAACTGCCTATCTTTGGAGCTTTACCCATTTCAAAAGGAGGCCACCTTGACATGGAATCCATTAAAACCAGAATAACGTACTGCCTGTGAGTTCTGAAGAATAAAAATTGTCTAGTTCCCATTAAACCAGTAGTAACTAAAGAGTTAAGATTATTAAAATGGTTTTCGGTGTAGAGTCACAGAGTATGCTGTGTTATTTTTCCTTTGGTGCTTGGGTTTCAGCTTTTCTTAGTGTTTCTAACTGCCTTTCTTTATGTCTCTTTCCCCAGCTAAATCCTACATGCTTTAGAAACTCTCCAGATGTTCTATTATATCATTTATTTATTTCTTAAATCTCCTGTGGACTTTCCCCTCCCTCTGAAGCTCCCTCTCTTTCAGTCTCTTCTGTTTGCTGTGCTTTGCTGTTTTCTCTTTGCCATTCCTCAGAAGGTACCATACTCTAGATCTTTCTTTATCCTTATTCTTGTTTTCCTCCCCCATGTTCCAGAAGCACATACACCAATTCTTCAGAAATGTTACAGGGGCAGTATATTTCAGTGTCTGGAGAACCAGAAACATCCTGTGATTGTACTTGATTAATAGGTTAGCTGGGTATAAAATTCTAGACTAAAATACTTTTTCTCTTCACTTTCCTCGACGGCACTTGGCTTGGCTTGGCTTTCCTCCGGGTTTGCTGGAGAGAAATCCAGTGCAGTTATTATATCCCTTTGTATGTGCACTCTGCTGTCTTCTCTTTTTGGCATTCTAAAAACTTTTTTATTTTAGATTTTATTGTGCTTTATGTGGAAATTTACAACACAAATTAATTTCCCATCTAAAAATTTATGCACAAATGGTTCTGAAATATTGGTTGCAATCCTCACGTTTTTGTCAGCACTTCTCACTCTTTCATTTTATACGGTGGGCTTCCATGTCCATTTGTCTGGTTTTCCCATCCCTTTCTGTCTTCTCATTTTTGCTTTTAGGTGGATGTTGCGTATTTGATCTGATGTGCTTTGAACTAAGAAGTGCTTTTCTGTGTGCTGTTGTTTGTGTTATAGACCTGTTTAGTCTTTGCTGGAAGGTGGACTTCGAGAATGGCTTCAGTTCTGAGCTAGCAGGATATCTGAGGGCATACTCTTAGAAGTTCCTTCAATCTCTATCCACACCAGTAAATCTGTGAATTCTCTCTCTCTCTCTCTCTCTCTCTCTCTGTTTGTGTGTGAATTTGAATTAGGATGTGCATTTTTCTCCCACTATGTCTAGGACCCTTTGCTATGACCCCTTGTCAGAGCTCTTGGTAGCAGTAGCTATGCACCTTCTGGTCCTTATGGGCTCAGACTGGTGGAGGCTGTGGTTTGTGCGGTCCATTAGTCCTTAGAACTAGTATTTTTCTTGTGTCTTTGAGTTTCTTCATTCTCCTTTGCTCTGGATGGGATGCAATATAGTGTTCTAAAAATTTTGCTGTGATGTATATGTTTGTGTGGATCTTCTTAATGTTATTTTTAATTCTAAGACAAGTTTCTTTATTCTGGATGTCATTCTTCTGTATATGTAATTTCTTCCCATTTTTTGTAGGTTTTGTCATATATTGAAACATCTGTGCTTGTATTCCAAAGTGCTTATCTTTTATCTTTTTATCTTACTCTTTATAGGGTCACTGTGAGCCAGAATCAACTCAACAGCAGTGGGTTTGGTTTTTGGTTTACTCTCTTGGACATCTCTGTGACTTACAGCAAACCTATTAAGTTTTCTTTTTTAAAAAATTTTATTTGACCCTTTTTTTTTTTTTTAATTAGCAAGTGCTTTATTTCTGTTTTTTTCTACTTTTATAGTAATATTCTGATCTTACTTTATGGACATAATATCTTCTTATATCTTCATATTTTTTCTTAAAAGCCCCAATATGCAGTTTGAATCTTTTCTTTAATTAGCTCTTTTATTTCCTATTTACATATTTTAACATTCACCTAATAATTAAAATACTAAACATAAAAATACTGAATAGTTAAGGCAATTTATATGCTAATAAAATTAACATACATTCAGAGTAATTTGGCTCTGTGATGAAAAGTGAGGGCTTTTTCCTATTGCTTATCACAGTTATTTTGCTTTCCTGCAAGAATTTCTGGAAGAATCATAAAGATATCAAAATATTAGTAATAACAAGTATGTAGCTGGTCCTTCAGATCCTAATATGGAAATGGGTTTCACATTATGCAAGCACAAAAAATGCATCATTGTAACTATACAGGCTATATATATATGGACAGTAACCAAAAGGACTTTCTTTGGAATGAATTCCGGAATCTTTTCTGGTTGTTCATGATTAATTGTGCTGTATATAGTATTCAGGTTAAACTGTACATTAGTTTATTTAGTAGAAGTTTAAGTAGCAAAAAGTGACATTTTGATAATTTAATCCTCATAAAACACATATTATACTCTAATTAGTACCTTTAGTAATTGTTGCTACCTTTCTGTATTGGTATTCTAGGCCTTTCTTGGGGATTGAAAAATAAAAATATGAACATAAGTGTATATACCTAAAATATACAAGTTGCTGTATCAGTGCCTTAAAAACTATTTGAAATAATTTTCTAACTACTAATAGTGCCATAGTTATAAAGAAGGCAATAAACTCACCATTCACAGCAGCTTGCATGCAAGGAATTTTATTAAGCAACATTACTTATTCCTCCAGAAAATAAATGCTGAGGGAAAAGAAAAGGTGGAAGGCGAAAGAAAAAGGTGTTCAAGAACAGTTTTTCCCTGTGAAACTCTAACTCACCAACACCAGTCTGCCCCATATGAACACCCTTGTGAAGCCTAGGATGGAGGTATGGTATTGACTCAGAGAAGTTGTGCTCGTAATGATCGCTCCCATTTTAATTCATCTGTGAATCTTAGAGCTAAGTCTGAGCAGCTCTTAATTTGGAAGACTTGGGGAGCAACCAGAAGTTGACAGCTGGGACCTTAGAGTATGACAGTGGGGCAAAGGGCAAGGGCACAGTAGGGGGTGCTTTTACCTGTGTGGCATGCTTATAGCCTGTGCTCTCATTTAGTTTTCCATTTGGTGCACAGACTGGGTTACGGGGCTAACTTAGCTGCACCTTCCTCCTCCGTCACCACTCTTGGGGACTATCCTATGGTGGCCATGTGGTCTTCCCCTGCCTAGTTAAGTAGATGTCTTTGGATGGGACTTCCAGGGGAGCTTTCAGAAAGAGATAGACTCCACCAGCATGCTCCCCTTCTTTTCTCTTCTCCTTTCTTGGAGCACAGATGTGAGGTACAGATGAATTAAAATGGGAACGGTCATCAGGAGTACACTTTCTCTGAGTCAACACCATATCTCCATCCTAGGCTTCACAACGGTGTACATGTAGGGCAGACTGGTGCTGGTGAGTTAGAGTTTCACAGGGAAAAGCTGTTCTTGAACACCTTTTTCTTTCTCCTTTCACCTTGTCACCCTGAGCTAACAATCAGAGTTCAGACATCACAAGATGGTGAAGCAGAAAGACATGCCAGATTCCTGATGGCAGGAGTTAGTTGCTATGACCACCCTGGGCAGCCTCTTTAACCAATTATTAGGCAGGTTATGTTCCCCCCCCACCCCCATCCCAGTCCCTAACGGTGCTGAAACACCTAGTTACCTCTGATTTTTTTCACTGTGGTCTGTTTTAACATAACTCAGAGTAATTTCCTATTTGAAATGTGTGTTAGAGATGCTTTATAAATCAGTTTTTACTTCATCTTAAATTATCTTCAACACAACCAAAAACCAAACTCACTGCCGTCAAGTCAGCTCTGACTCATACAGCATATCTAAAACCAGAGTCCATTTAGCCTTAGAATAAAATCTTCCAGACTTTTCCTCATCCATCCTCTAGTCATCAAGTATAATGGATTAAATTTTATCTACCCAAAATTGTGTGTAACAATTTGGCTGTACTGTAATTCCTGGCACTGTGTGATGTTCCTGTACTTTGTAAATCCTGCCTCTATCACGTTAATGAGGGAGGATGGGCAGCAGCTGTGTCGGCGCGGCTGGACTCAATCTGTAATATTGTACAGTACCTTGAAGCACTCTCTTGGATATAAAGGAAAGGGAATCAATCAGAAATCTGGGAACCTCATACCACCCAGAATCACTGCCAGGAGCAGAGAGTGTCCTTTGGAGAGGATCTGGGGTTCCTGTGCCTCAGACAGACAGCAAGGATCTTCCAGAGCCAACAGAGAAAATCTTCCCCTAGAGCTGATGCCCTGAATTTGGACTTGTAGCCTACTGGACTGTGACAGAATCAAATTTCTCTTTTTAAAACCATCCACTTGTAGTATTTCTGTTATAGCGGGACTAGTGACTAAGATACCAAGGATTAAAATATCCTTCCCCTTTTCTCCGTGCACCAACGTTTAGTTGACACTTAATTCACTTTCATCCACAGAGACCTGTGTGAGCGTAAGTGCACACACATGGGCACACATACATAAACACATTCTCTGAGCAGTCATTGTGTTGAGTCTGAGATGAAAGGTGAATAAGACATGGTCCCTGACCTTAATGAAGACTTGGATGTGTGATGCTGACAGGCGTGCAAACAGTTGATTAAAAACCTAGATGAGACGCACACCACTGTGTCACCTGAGCTACCTCTGTGCCTTGTATATTTGACCCTGTGAGCCCCAGTCACTCACAAAAGACTGTATACCTGAGTTGTGCTTTGGGGTCCTGTAAGTTTGCAAGTAAAGTGGGAAAGACTTTGAAGGCAGAGGAAATGGGATATGAGCCAAGCCAAGTGCCGTCGAGGGACATAAAAAAACACATCTTTGGGAAACTATAAACCATTCCTCTTTGGGAGAGGATCTGCTGCTGGTGAGGGAGCGCCAAGCCAGAGCCCAGGTGGTGGCTGGTGCCCTGCCTCATTCCTTACTTTTCTGCATGAGACCACTCGTTGTTCTTACCATTCTGGGCTTCCCTTCACACTGTCACATCCTCCGTCACCTGGCTCAGCTCTGTTGGTGGGTCAGCTGCCCCTCAACCTTCTTCCCCTCAGGGTTGGCGTTTCCATCCTGTGGTCCCAACAGTCTTCAAAGATGATTCATGTGTCTGTCCACACTCACTAGACTGGGCACTCTTTGGGGACCAAAACACCGTTTTCTTTATCTTACATGTCATACATGGTAGTATGGTACCTGGAACATTAATACTTACTCAGGGTTTCAATAAATGTGCTATGAACAAGAGGTGCAGTTTATAAAATGTCCTGCAGAGGGCCTTTTCTTAGCATGTGACTCTGGTCTTGGCCCATAAATATCACTGTCACCCAGAGGCCTCTTGCTGGTATCCTTTTCTCCTTGCAGAGGTCCCCACAATGCCTGAATTCTCCTTCCACTGAGGGCACTAGTATCAATTTATTTATGTTACAATTTTTCCCCCCATCTCCAACTCTCCCTTGAGCGTCCGTCTTATGCTATGACTTTCTTCCTGGAGAGCCCGTGGTTTGCTCACAATGAATGTGCCACCAGTTGAGCTCTTGCCCACAGAGTTTCGTCTCTCGTTGCTGTCATCAGCCTGTCTCCAGTCTGCTTTCAGAAGGCTCTTGTAGTCCCCTCTACCAGCTTGCTGAGTCAGTTCAGGACGTCCCTGAGTGGCACAAGTGGTTTCTGATTAGCTGCTAACCTAAAAAGGCTGGCAGTTTGAACCCACCCAGTGGTGCTGCAAAAGAAAGGCCTGGTAATCTGCTTCCAAAAAGATTCCCTAAAACCAAGAAAATGCTATGGGACAGTTCTAATCTGTAACACATAGAGTCACCATGAGTCAGAATTGGCTTGGTAGTATTGGGTCTGATATATTTTTTATTTTTATATCAGTCCCACCCATCAGGCCCTCTCAGGATTTCTCTCTGAAGCTATTGCAGATGTCATCTACCTGGGAGTCTAGTCTCCTGTAATGCTCCAGTGTGCCCTCTGCACCTGTGTATTGAGTGAACTTCCAGGAAGGTAACCAGGGTCGTGGGACTGCTGTACCTCAGTATGCTGTCTTTGGATGCCAGCTACTCCAGGAAGGCAGGTTCTGAAGGAGACAGTGCTGCTAGGGGGACATGGAGACTCATCAGAGGAGTCCCCTTCCAGCAATTTATGCCAAGATCCTCTTGGTTCTCCATTTCCCCAGTCCTCAACCGTCAGCCTTCACAGTCAGCATTTCCCACTTTACTCAGAAGGCTGGCATCTCTCATATTAAGAATCTAACAAGACTCAAGATTGTGCTGTGGAGTATGGCTCCATGTAATGGAAAAAATGTCTCCAGGGCAAAAACCAAGGAGACAACTTTTATTGGAAAACGAACAACCCAAAAACCACCTTTGCCACCCGAGTGCTGTGCTCAGTGATGCACTGTTCCTGAGTAAGAGTCCAAGGAGAGCATACCAAACAAACCCCTCAATCAGAAGACACACTGGAGGCAGCTGCCCCTTCGTCCACCGAGACACCAAATCCAAGGCCCAGCTCTGCTCTTCCTGTTGCCCTGTGGCTGAATGGAAGGTCAGAAGGGAGGTGGTCATCATGGGGGTACATTGTGACATGTATTTAAATGGGAATGTGACATTAGGTTTTGTCATGAATTGAATTGTGTCCCCCCCCCCCCCAAAAAATGTATGTAGCCACATGGCTGGGCCATGATTCCCAATAATTTTACTATTGTCTTCTATTTTGTGATTTTCTTATGCTGTGCATTTGATCATCTCACTGTTCCACTGTAAAGGGAATTTCTGTGGATTATGGCCTGCATCACCCTTTATCCTTCTACCTTTCAAGAGATAAAAGGAAAGGGAGGCAGGCAGAGAACTGGGAACCTCAGAACATCAAGAAAGCAGCTCTGGGACAAGAGCACGTCTCTCAGACCTGAGGTTCTTGTGCCAAGAGGTTCCTTGACAAGGGACTGATGCGACACAAGGACTTTCTTCCAAAGCTGACAAAGGGGAAAGCCGTCCCGTGGAGCAGACACCCTGAATTTAGACTTGTAGCGTACTGGACAGTGTAAGAAGAAACATTTCTCTTTTTAAAGCCATTTACTTTGTGGTATTTCTGCTAGAGCAGCACTAGCTGACAGAAACAGGTTCCACTCTTTCTTGTGTGACTTACTTGATTGGTTAAGTGTGAAAATCAGTGGTGCTGTTTAGGTAAAAAATCTAGAATAAAAAAGAGATTTCTCAAAGCTTGAATGTGCTCAATCGCAGCTACAAGATTTAAGGACTATTTAAATCACGTGATATAGGGGTCTGAGTTACGTGTGCCAAGGAGTCTCATCCGTAGAGAATGCTGTGTGAGCGTGATGGACCTTTGTGGTAAAAAGAAGTTATTTTATCCAGCAATAATGTAATATAGAAAACAAAACAAAACCCTTTGCCTTTAAATTGATTCTGACTTTCAGTGACCCTATAGGACAGAGTAGAACTGCCCCATAGAGTTTCCAAGGAGCACCTGGTAGTTTTGAACTGCTGACCTTTTAGAGAGCAGCCATAGCACTTAGCCACAATGTCACCAGGGTTTCTGTAATACAGAAAAAGAGTACTAAAATAAAAATGTTAATTTATTTTCCCCAAGCCTTTCTGAATATATTCAGTGAAAAAAGATTTATCTGAATGAGAAAACGACAAGAATAAGTGAGAATCATGTAAAAATTCCTGGTACAGCCTTTAGGAATAGTTCTAGAAATTGAGAAAGTAAATGACTAGCTAATAAATTCTTCTGCAAGTGAAGTGATTTCTGTTTCTTTGTCTTCAAATACATTTAACAGGGATCTAATCAGGATGACAGCAGACAGTTTGAAATAACTTTACCATTAGATCAATGTTATTAATCTTGTTCCATGGTTCAGAAGAAGTCCAAAGTGTTGCCTGGGTGTTGCTATAACAAAGCTGTGCATTTTTATCGACCGTACTGTCTTAGTTATCTAGTGTGGTTATACCAGAAATACCACAAATGGAGTTAGCAAAAAATAAAATTTATGTTCTCCAAGTTTCATTGTGACCTGCCTCATTAGCGTAAATGTCTCTAATCCCGCTTCATTAACATCATAAAAACCCGTGGCCATCCAGTCCATTCCAGCTCATAGAGACTCTATAGGACAGACTAGAACGGTCTGTTTCCAAGGGGTTAGAGTTTAAAACCCATTAAATGACAAATTGGAAGACAACCACACAATAATACTAGGGATTCTAGCCTAGCCAAGTCGGCAGTGATTTGGGGGACAGGGGAAGGGGAGGTCACAAATCAACCCATAAAACATGTGAACAAGAATTTCTCAGGATTTGTTAGGTACTGTCCAGTCAGTTCTAACTCAGAGTGAATTCGGTGTGACAGAGCAGAACTGTTAGAGTTTTCTAGGGTGTAATCTTTCTAGGAACAGATCACTTGGTCTTTCTCCTGAGAAGCTACCAGGTGGGCTTCAGTTGCCAACCTTTTAGGTAGCAGCTGGAGCGCTTACCTCTTATACCACCAGGATGTCTTTCTTAGGACTTAGGTCTGTAAGAGTGAGCAACCGCTGTGGAAAGGATGATGAACCCTGTCTCAGCTAGCCATGGGTAACACTCTAGCACAGTTACAGGAACTAATGGGCAAGTGCCACCTATCTCATTGAGAAACGCATTTCCAACAATGCTTTGCTTACTGTTTAATCATTATCAAAATGTGTAATTTTTTTTTTATTATTATTATCAGCTTTATACCATGAATGGAAACCCTGATTGCATAGTGGTTGGGTCCTACGTCTGCTAATCAAAAAGTTGGCAGTTCAAATCATCCAGGTGCTCTTTGGAAATTCTATGTAGCAGTTCCCCTCTGTCCAGTAGAGTTGCTATGAGATGGAATCAACTTGATGGCAGTAAGTGTGTTTTGTTTTGTTTTTATACCATGAATATGAGCCCTGATTTTTAGTAGTCAACAGCTCATCTGTTAACCAGAATGCCAGCAGTTCAGATCCACTAGCTGTTCCTTGGGATCCCTAGGAGACAGTTCTGCTTTATCCTACAAGGTCTCTATGAGTGGGAACCAACTTGACAGCAAAAGATTTATACCATGAATGACTATAAAACCCAATCTAGCAAACAAAAAATCAAACCCATTGCCATCAAACAGTTTTGACTCATTGTGACCCTACAGGACAGTAGAACTGTTCCACACAGTTTCCAAGGGCTGCCTGGTGGATTTGAACAGCTGGCTTTTTGATTAGCAGCCACAGTACTTAACCACTACACTACCAGGTTTCTCAGAGCCATGAGGCTACAGGAAATTTTTTAAAATAATAATTTCAATTTCAATTCATCATTTTAAGACCACAAGAAATTTAAAAAACAATAATAATTTCAAATTCTTTTTTGTTTTGTTTTGTTTTGTGAAGTGTCATAACCCATTGCTATTGAGTTGGTTCTGACTCATAGTGGCTCTGTAGGATGGAGTAGAACTGTTCCATAGAGTTCCAAGGAGCAGTTGGTGTAAGTGCACTACTGACCTTTCGGTTAACAGCTGTTGCTGTAGCTATTAACCGCTGTACCATCACGACTCTAGAGTGAAGTATGATAGGCTAATAACAGGCCTCTATGCAAAAATACATTGAATTAATGCAAAGTTACATTTAGGTCAAGTAGAACTGAAAAACAATGTCTAAGAGAATAGGAATGGTGCAAAATTTCTCTGATCATTTAGAAGTGTCCACCCATGTATCTTCTCAAGTGCATTGTGATCAGTGTCTGATCCTAGTGTGTAGTACCTATTAGTTGTGTTTTAAAAATGATAGTTTTCAGTTTTCAATATCAGTATTTACAGTATATCAGAAATTACTTCCTTCACAAGTACTGAACCTTATAATTTTAACAATTTAAATATAGTCTGTCCTATATTTCAGCATATTTAAATATACTGAAACGCTGTATTTTTACACAAATGATGCATGCCTTCTGTGTTTGTTTGCTACCCTTTCCCATTCCCTAGCAAGGTATTTTCTTAAGAGCCCCATGCCAGTTGTTATACATCTTGTTTTAAAAAATAAATAAATAAATTAGCAGAGCAAGCTTAGGAAAATACTTCATGGGGGTGAGGGAGTGATGGACAAAGAAAGATGGAAGGCGTGTGTTATATGCATAGAAATACAGTAGTTCTCAAATTTCTAAATGTAGGGGCAGAGACATTGTTTTGAAATTTCTTTTAAAGAACATGTGAACACCTTTCCCAACTGCTGCATGTCCTTCACAGTCTAACCCCAACCTACTTCTCTTCCTTAGTTTTCTTTCTCCTGGCTACTTGGAACACCATGGTAGTTCCTATCTGGTACTGCTTTGTACAAGGAGACTTGGTGGCTGAGCACTCAGCAGCTAACCCAGAGGTTGTCAGTTTAGGCTCACCCAATGGTTCTGCGTGAAAGAGACCTAGCAGTCTGCTTTTGTAAAGTTACAGGATTAAATAGTCTGTGGGGCAGTTCTACTCTGTCGTGTGCTGTCTGTGAGTCAAAAAGCAACTCAGCGTCACCTAACCATGACATCCCTTTTGTATAAGATGTTCCCTCTGCCTTCAGTGCCCCTACTTCCTTCACTTATTTGCTGAGTAGTGTCTTATTCTCCAAGACCCCGCCCAGGTGTCCACCACCTTTGCAGAGGCTGAACTGACTCCTTTAGGCATAGCCAAGTCTTCCTCTGCATTCCTGAAGAACTTCTCGTGCCTCTGATTCAGCACCTGCCTGTCCACAGCTGCTTTAGTCATCTGGCACTGCTCTAACAGAAATACCACAAAGTGGATGGCTGTGACAAAGTTTATTTTCACACAGTCCAGTAAGCTACATGTCTGAATTCAGGGTTTCTGAAGGCTTTAGAGGAAGGCTTTCCCTCTCTGTTCACTCTGGAAAGTCCTTGTGTTGCATCAGTCTTTGTTCAGGGAGCATCTTGACACAGGAACCTCAGGTCTGAAGGACGCGCTCTTCTCTCAGTGCTGCTTTCTTGATGGTGTCAGGTTCCCAATTCTCCACTTGCTTCCGTCTCTTTTTATCTCCCATAGGATGAAAGGATAATAGGTGGTGCAAGCCACACTCCAGGTAAACTCCACTGGCAAGTGTTTTGCATCCCACACTAATCCTCTTCTAACAAACCCTATTAGCCACAGGCAGAGATTAGGATATATAACATAGTATTGTGCATAGTAGGTTAACTGCTATGTCTGCTAACCAAAAGGTCAGCAGTTCAAATCCTCCAGGTGTTCCTAGGAAACTCTATGGGGCGGTTCTACGCTGAGGTCTAGGGTCACTGTGAGGTGGACCTGACTCAGCGGCAGTGGGCTTTTTGGCATGGTATGGACACCAGCCATGCTGAATTCTAAATGATAGGCAGGGACGGTACAGCAGTCATCTTTACAACTGCCCACAGCACTGGACATCATTGGAGCAGTTTCTTGGTAAATACTTTAGTAACTCAATGCTTTTCTTCTTTAAAAAATATGATTCTTTCTGTGCCACCTTCGGCTGAGAGAGTAGACAGGATGTCTGCCTGCTTTCTAGAACAAGAAAGTAAGACACCATAGAAGAGTTGTCTTGCCCACCTGCAGGCAGTGAGTGGCTGAGGTAGGTGGCAGGGATGGCATCAACTTCCTCTTCTTTGATCCCAGACTGTGGAGCCAGGCACTCATTCCTACTGTTGATTTGCTGAAGAGCATTACTTTCTTGGTTATAAAACACATGCTCTAAAATATTTGCCACGGGTCCTATCCATAAATGAAACCGTCTTCTGTGTATCTGCTTCCCCTTCATTAGTAAACCTCTGGCCCTGACCCAGCGAGCCCAAAGCCTTTGCTGTCGAATAGATTCCAACTCACAGTGACCCTGTAAGAGAAGAACTGCCCCATCAAGGTCCCAAGGCTGTAGTCTTGACAAAAGCAGCTGGCCACACAGGGGGCCATCTACAGAAATTAGCACCAAAGGTAATTAGTTTTAAATTGGTGAATGACCTCTTACTGCTGGAGTCGGAAGAACTGCGGTGGCCCTTGGAAACTGCTCAGGCATGCCCAGGGCATGTGCCGTGTCTACCATACCTTAGCTACCTCTCAGCAGCAGTTACCTTCCTCCTGCAGAGCCACTGGTGGGTTCAAAGGGCTGACCTTTCTGTCAGTGGCCAAGAGCTTAAATACTGCGCCACCAGGGCCCCTTGCTCCACACTGAGAAGTTGGAAACAGCTGTGTCATTAATGAACAGTGTAGCAGACCCTGAGCAGTGACCGCCAGATGGATGAAAGAGTTATTATTTCATTGCTGTTCTCCAGAGAAGTTTGGTCTCTAGCACAAGATTGGGGCTGAAGAGTCTAAGCCTTGAACTGTTGGGAAAAAAACCTACAGAGTCCTTGACATAATTTGAAGCTATTACGTTCTATTGTGCCAAGAATTCCTTATTAAAAATCAATTTAATTGTGCATACCCATCTGGTCAGTATTAAGATTTCTTACAGGGAGTGAGGGAAAATGCAATTTTGTATTTACCTGATGCTCTATGGTACAAATGTGTAACTTTTCAGAAGCAGAACGTTTTGTAGCACTGAGAAATGAGGACTTAAGGGAACTTTAAAAATGTTTACAGGACTTCCCTTGACTAACTTTGTGACTTCTGAGCTGTAAGATTCAGCTTCTTTCATTGTTAGAGATTTGATGGAAGAGGAAATGTATCTGCAACCTTTATTTGCATTAATCATTTCTGTTTTGTACTTTTGGAATTCACATTATTATCCTTTTTAACATAACTTAGATCACCCCATTAGTATTATTTTGTGTTGTGTTTCTTCAAGGAATATGGATAATGAAAGGCAAAAAATTTGTCTACTGGATCAGTTGTAACCATATTAACAAAAATGGAAATCTTGTAACTCAAGATATTACAGGAAAATGTTTCAAATTAGAGTGGTACCATTTTGTTTTCTAGAATAGGTACTTTTTTGTAGCCTGCTTTTCAAAACTGTTTGTATTATAAGGAAAACAACCAAAAACCCACTGCCTTTGAGCCAATTTTAACTGATAGCAGCCCTATAGGTCAGAGTAGAACTGTCTCATAGAGTTTCCAAGGAGCACCTGGTGGATTTGATCTGTCAGTCTTTTGATTAGCAGTTGTAGCACTTAAACACTGTACCACTAGGGCTACAATATTGTAAAGATAATTTCTTTTTTTTCTTCCTTTTTTCCTTATTTGTGGTTAAGCGAAAGTGTATCATCCAAATCAATTGTGCTAGCCTGCGTATCTGCAGCCCTTTTTCCTCTCCTTTCCCAGTGACAGCACACTCCTTTTTTTCATTCTATGCTTGTTGTATCCTCTTAACAAGCTCCTGTCCCCTCCTCTCCACCCTCTTCTCCTCCATCTGGAAGAGATCAATAGGGCAGTCTCCTATCAATGCATAGAACCATAAAGTACACACACCATATTATCTCACTATGTTCCTAAATCCAGTCCGTTCTTGCCTGAAAAGCTGGCCTTTTCAGGGGCAGCAGCAGGTCTAGGAGCCGTGTTCCCAGGGGATCCTCCAGGCCATCAAACCATCAATTCTGGTCTTTTTGTAGAGTTCTTGAGCTGCACTCCTCTTTTGCTCGTGTTGTCTCAGGGATGCTACATTGTGTTCCCTGTCATGGCTGTCTTTGGTGGTGGCCGGGCACCCTCTGGTTCTTCTGGTCACATGTTGATAAAGTCACCCATTCACGTGGGTCCTTCTTTCTCCTGGACTCTTTTCATCTTGTGTCTTTGTTGTTCTTCATCATCATCCATTCCTGGGGCCATTTGGTGTACCTCAGATGGCAGCTTGCTAGCTTTTAAGACCCCAGACACCACTTACCAATATGGGGTGCAGAAGACTTGTTAAGAGAATTTCTGAACTTCCTTCGCATTGTCTTTGACGCTGAAGATTTGGATAATTTTTAATGTATTTTGTTCTGCTTTGTGCTTATAAATATATTTTGTTCATGTTATACTGTTGAAATATTAGCAGCCTAGTGAATCAGTAGTCAAATATTGATTTAATTGTAATTGGCCTTAACTTAGATGTTTTAAAAATTACTTATATGTTGTGTATTGGTAGTTACTGCCTCCTTGGAAACCATGGAGCAGTTCTACTCTGTCTTACAGGGTCACTATGAGTCTGAATCAACTTGACAGCACTGGATTTGGTTTTCGGTTTTTATTGAGCACCTACTTGGTCTCTTCCATGACATCTTTAATCTTCTCTATGCCCTGATTTCCCCACCTGTAGAATGTAGGCAACACTTATTAAGCTTGTTATAAAGTTTACATGAGACAATCCATTTAGAGTGTTGCCAAGTCTTGGCACAGAGTAAGCATTAAATGCATGTTAAGTTTTATCATCAAAAACAGCAAAATGACAATTTTCAGAGTTTTTATATTCCTTAAAAGTGTAAAACTCAGGAAGTTGCCTATGCTGAGACAGCCACAAAGGAGTTGAGCTGGGATGAAAACTGATTGACCAATTCCCTGGCTGCCCTATGGTCATTTTTATGTATATTTTAATGTTAAATATTAATATTCTGCGTGCATCCATTTACTGTGTGCCTTCTTTGAGTCAAGGACTGTTCTAGATGCTGGGTGTGCCAGCAGTGAGTAGAATCAATATGTTCTCTGACCTCATGCATCTTATAAACAGTGGGGCAAGCAGATAACAATGCCACAAAAAATGACCTAATGTTGTGAGCTAGGAGAAAAATGAGCATGGCATGGTGACACAGGAAGCAACTTGATTTCGTCTATGTGATTCTTCAAAGTTGAAAGAACACTTATTTGTTATAATAATAATAGTGCCTGAAGAAAGCCTGAATTCCCCTCCTTTGCCTCCATACCTGCTGAGGCAATCCATAGGAACAATTTGGTTAACCTTTCCTTGGGCTCATACAAACATATACTACATTTTCGTTGTGGCTTTACAGAAAAATTGAGCAGAGGCTTCGAATCCCTGTACAGCAGTTCGACTCCGTCCGATAGAGTAGAATTGGACTCAACTGCAATGATGTGGTTTTGTTTAGTCAGTTACTCTGCAACTTGCTTTTGTTTGTTTGCCTTAGAAGTTTGGTAATAGTGTCTGCAGGAAGTTGGAGAATACAGTGCTTTTTGCTAGTGTCTATCTGTCTGAAACTGACTCAACAAGACAAAATCCTGCAAAGAGTTTACAGATAAGGCCTTCCCCATTTATTAGAATGCCTTATCTAATCTCCGTGTGTCCTGAAACTCAACTCTGTGATTTAATGAGATCTTTACTTATGTGTCACAGAAGATACTTGAAGGTAAGTGTGTAGAGTATCTTCGGCTACTACTATTACTGCTACTATTACTGTCATTATTTCTGACAACTCTCGGTGGTGATGTAGTAATTACATGCTAGGTCTCCTAACCAAAGAGGCAGCAGTTGAAGTCCACCAGGCCCTCCTTGGAAACACTGTGTAACAGTTCTACTCTGTCCAGTCGGGTCGCTATGAGTCAGAATCCACCCAGTGGCAGTGGGTTTGGTTTGGGGTTTCTTGTCTTGTAGTGACATGTTTCATGTTTCCCTCTGATCTGCTGTCTGTTTATTTGACTTTTCCTTTTTCAGTCTACTGCTTCTTAGATAACCCTTCATTGCCATACCTATTAAAACCTAACCCACTGCCACTGAGTCAGTTCCAACTCATAGTGATGCTATAGAACAGAATAGAACTGCCCCAGAGAGTTCTCAAGGAGTATCTGGAAGATTTGAACTGCCAACCTTTTGGTTAAGAGATGTAGCACTTATCCACTCTGCCACCAGGGTTTATAGATTACCATTTAAATGATGGCTGCTGCATGTTTCTTAGAGTTGCTACACCTGCTCCAAGAAAGGACATTTAGATGTTTTTTTCTATGCTTTTTTGTTTTCAAGAACAGTGCTGCAGGACAGGTTGTTGTTTTTTTTTTTTTTTTAATATAGGTAGTTTTAGTTATGAGAAATGAATTTCTAGAACTAGGATTCATAGACCCAGAGTAGTTCATCTGTTTATTATTTTACTTTAATACATTGGCAACTTAAACACCAAAGAGACAGTAGCACGTTGACTGCTAAGCAGATTTCTTCGATGCTCGTTAATCAACTCAAACATAATATCCACATTAGTAGTTTATGATTTACTGTCACTGTAGGAAAGAATCATATAGCTGCTTTATTTACTAATTCCCACTTCAGTCCTCTACCATGAGTCTTGGAAAAAAAGGAAAGCCACTGCCATCAAGTCAATTCTGACTCATAGTGACCCTACGGGACAGAGTAGAGTTGCCCCATAGAGTTGCCAAGGAGCACCTGGCAGATTTGAACCATGTTTCTTGGAAGAACAGTGTAAATAAAGGAACAGTCCATCTTTTCCCCAAATGAATCACTCACTGTCTAAGTATGTCATCTGTTAGTGGAAAGCCTGAGCAACAGCAGGTACAAGCCACCTTAGTTGTACAATGGCCACTGAGACCTCCAGACAGGAGTCGGTGCAATTAGCCAAGATAGTTACTGCATTTTTGGCAATGAGGCAGCAGTTAGAGCAAAGAAGGATCTTTTTCCAAGAAGGAAAAGCCATTTAATAAGTTTGGGTCCGTTTGCTCATAACAGCACTACGTTTGAGAACCAAAAACCCCAGGAGCTTGGCACGCCAACAGTGCTTGGCAGATTTTCCTACCAACTCACCAAGCTTGAGTCAGTCCAGACAGAACCTGGCGCTCCCAGCTTTAACTGCATGAGTTTCATAACATTCCTAGTTAACAAGAAAGTAACGGCAGAGGAGTCTTTATTCCGCGTTAACCCAAGAGTCAAGTTTAGTGCCTAAAAGCTAGCCTAGGTCCAGTGCACTGAACAGGGGTTGGAGGGCTGGCTATCTATTTGGGTTGACAACTGTATGTGTGTTGTAGGCAACTTGGAGCTGTGGTCCACCAAGAGTTACATTAAATGTTTGGGAATTGGACCATGCTTTCTTTTATTTTTGTATATGAATTAGCATTTGTATATGAATCACTAGTGTGAAAGAGTGATTTTATAGTGTGTCGGAGAGCCATCATGTACCTGTCTCATGAATAAATAAAATAAAAACTATGCTAAGTCTGTTTGTATAAATATTTAAAAATACAGTGCATTCTCATACTTTCCCCGTTTCACCTACGGAATCCATGCCAAATTGAAATCAAGTTTGAATGTTTACAATGTAAGAGAAAACCAACTCATAGCTTTTGAAATTATGAGGTAGGTTTTTTTGTTTATTTTGGTTTAAATTTTTTTTCTGTCTACTAGATAAATAGTTCCAGTGTAATAAACAGGTCTGATCATCTAGTGATGAAGTATTTTAATGGTGAATGAAATTGAATTGGAGATATTGAGAATAATTTTGTTTATGCCTCATGAAAAGCAGCAGCACCTGCAACTGATAAAAATTAGTACAAACAGAGCAAAAGTCTTTGAAGAACATGTGGCTATACCCCTGCCAGCGTAGGTAGAGTCAGAACGCTAGCCACACAGAGGAAACATCCTAACTCCCTGCAAATCAGCAGTGTCAGTCTCAAGTGAAGAGTGAATGTTTTTCTATGGTTCAGTAGTGCTTGAAACAAGGCTTGAGGGAGCTGCTAAATTTTCTGGGATTTTCTTTTTCTCTTATTGTGTATGTTCAAGAACTTGGGTATCTTGGTTATGCAAAATTCACCCTTAGTATCTAAAACAACTTCTAATTAAGAATTTAATCAAGGATTGGACATGTATGGAGCAGAGGTGAGGAGTGTACTGTCACCGGGCAGGGAGAGCAGTGGGAGCTGCATATAGGTGAGCATGCAAATTTTTATGGGAATGCACATTTTTATTCAATCAAAATAATCGTAATAATAATAATAAAAAGAATTTAATCAGATTGCAAAAGACATCTGTGAAAAAGCAAAGATTATCGCTTTGAGGACCAGCGTGTGCCTGACTAAAGCCCTGGTATTTTCAAGTGCCTCATATGCATATGCATGCTAGATAATGAATAAGAAAGACCTAAGAAGAATTGATGCATTTGATTTATGGTGTTGGCAATAAATATTCCATGTGTTGGAAACCCTTGGTGGCATAGTGGTAAAGAGCCATGGCTATTAATCAAAGATCAGCAGTTTGAATCTATCAAGTGCTTCTTGGAAACCTTATAAGACAGTTCTTTTGTGTCCTACAAAGTCCCTGTAGTTGAAATCCACTTGATGGCGATGGGATCGGTTTTAACTTTTTACTATGTACTGCCAAAGGAGTGAACGAATCTGTCTTAGAAGCACAGCCAGAATGCCACTTGGAGCCGGGGATGGTGAGACTTTGTCTCATGTACTCTGGGTGTGTTCTCAGGAGGAATCAGTCTCTGGAGAAGGACATCATGCTTGGCAAAGTAGAGGGTCATCTTCGATGAATGGATTGACACAGTGGCCACAACAATGGGCTCAAACATAGCAATGTTTTCAAAGGTGGCACAGGACCAGGGAGTGTTTTGTTCTGCTGTACATAGAGTTGCTGGGAGTCAGAACCAACTTAACAGCACCTAACAACAACAACAATTTACAAAGATACATTTCTGTGTTAAGCATCTAAGTGGGTGAATGTGTTACATTCACATCCACGGTGTTCCTCTGTACATAGAGGCTCTGCTTCTGCAGATGAGGTCAGGGCACTGTTGTTAGGTACTGGGAAGTTGTTTCTGAATCATAGTGACCCCATGTGACAGAGTAGAGCTGCCCCATAGGGCTTCCTAAGCTGTATTTTTTATTGGAACAGATCACCAACTAGGTCTTTTCCCCCTGAGGCACAGGGCAGGTTCAAACCTCCAATCTTTGGGTTAGCAGCTGAGCGCTTAACCCATGGTCGTATCAGGGCTGCTTGAGGTTGGTCAAGCTAGAGGAGAATTACTCAAAAAGGAGCAAAACTTTCTGAACCCACTCCCTAAACACGGGCACATAAATCATAGCTTCACACAACTCTTTACATGTCCCTTTTTTCTCTTTCGTTATAACAAATATCTCTCACAAAAAGATAATCTAAGTCTTAACAGGTTGATCTAACATTTTGTCTTTAATCTCAATAGTAGCGTGATTGACCTTTTGGACTGAAAACTTTTTTTGCTGGATGAGACTGTCCTGTGTGTTGTACAATGCTTAGCAGACACTGGGGCCTCTATCCCCTTGGTGCTAAAGTCACTCCACTGCCAGTTGTAACAATTAAAAAAGATTTGCAGAAGGGTCCTCCAAAAAGGTCCAACTCAAGGGTGAAATAGCTCCTGATGCGGGCAGAATCATCCTCAGTTGAGAACCACTGCTTGAATCAGTTATATGTATGAAAAATGAATAACAGTTCAAAAATGTTAAAAGTCGAAAACAATGCAAGAGTTACAGGTGAGCCTCGTGCCTACCACCTGGAGAACACATCTATTACCTAGACATAATGAACATTAACCAGTATTATATGTCTTCCAGAAAATGGGCAGGCATATGTAAATGTATTCATCTGTTGTACCCAATCATGCATATTCAACCAACACTTTAATATTTTTCATTTAGACAGTATATCTGTGAGATGCTTGTTTAGAGTGCTCTTTCTTTAATGTCTGCATCAAGTTTCTTTGAATGGAGGAACCACAATTAATTCAGCTAAGTAGCTGTCACTGTCCGTGAGGGTTGTTCCAATTTTTTTGTTTTCCAAAATAATGCCCAAGTAAGCATCTTTGTACTTTCCTGTTAAATACCATGTGATTATAGCTATAAAATATAAAAAGTGGAATCACTAAGTCAAGGGTAAGTTAATTCAACATACTTATAAATAATTCAACATTCTGAACTAGGTCTAAAAGGAATTATTTTCATAGGTAATCATACCTTTAAATCTTTGCTCATCTGGTAGGTAAAAAGAAAAAAAATGATGTTTCTGCATGTATGTGTGTGTGTTTTCTATATAGAGTGAAATTTCTTCTATAAGTCTCTTCCCCACTGTGATCAGTCTGCACATGATTTGCCCATTTCCCTGACCATTTGTAGGACTCCTTCCTTCTGACCTGTAAGAACTTTCCATGTCTTAAGGAAGTTAGACCTTTCTTTTCACAGATATCACAAATAGGCTTGTATTGTGTATCAGTTTTATTTTAACTTTATAAATACTTTGCTTTGTAGAATTTAATTTCTGTTTCACATTTATTCCTCTCTGTATGATTTCTGAGTTTAGTATTTTGCAGTTAGTCATTTTTCATATTTTTCAAACTTTGTTTTTATGTTTTCTCCTAATGCTTTCAAAATCCATTTTTTATATTTAAAAATTCAACTCATCTGTAATTAATTTAAGTTTATAGATTGAGACTGCAGTAGCACATAATCTTTTGCAAATAATGTGGTAACATTATATACTAAAAGATATTTCAGACAAGTGAGGCGAAGATAGCTTATTCCACAAATACTGTTTATATAGTTGTCTGATTATTTGGGTGCAAAATAATTAAAGTGAATCCACAGTTGGTGTGGGCAAGTAAGCAACAGAAGGAGAGAGGCAATGTTGCAGGAAGGTAGGTGAGACTTTGTTAAGCAGGGTTTTGTAAGTCAGGGTGATAAATTTGATATTGTTTAAATAGTATGTTTTTATCATGTTTGATGTGTTTCTTTTAAATATAACATGTATTTTGGATTTATTTCTTTATTCATCGAGTATCTTTTAATTTTTATTTTTTTATTAACCTAACAGACACATTTTGTATTAGTTCTGTCATCATTGTCTGTGCCACGTTTTCAGTTTTGAACTGTCCATGATTTCTATTTTGCTAAAATTCTTGTCACATTTTATTTCTCTGAGGACCTGTAAACATTCACTACTGGATTCTGGTATTCTGTGTCACTAGAGGAAGTATCACCCCAGTTTGATTTTTTTTTTCTTTTGTCCTCATAGGCTACTTGCTTTTTTACTATAACATACTGAAGAATTACTGTTTTTACAGTTTACCCACTGTCGTCGAGTCAATTCTGACTTATAGCTATGCTGTAGAACAGAGGAGAACTGTTCCACAGAGTTTCCAATGAGCGCCTGGCAGATTTGAACTGTTGACTGTTTGGTTAGCAGATACAGCACTTAACGACTACGCCACCAGGGATTCCTTTTACAGTTTAGAACTAATTAATTCATATGTCAGGATAAGTGTGGGTGTTGACCTCACTGTATCTGTTGTGTTGTTTTAGGTCCTGGGAATAGAGTGCCTTCTATACTTGCTGGTTAACATTTTAGAATATTTCAGAAACTTTACTCGTATATCTTTTATCATTTTTTCTGTTGTACTTGCTCTTTGTTTTTCCAAGTCCATCTTTTTCACTCTTGTTGTTATTCTTTGAAAGACATTTATATTTCTGAATTTATTTTAAAATCACTGTAAACTTGGTGTCCTCTGCCTCCAGTTTGCTTTCTGAAGCTTACCTTACTTACCCTTGCGTGTGGTTTGAGCGGACTCTATTCTGGTTTTTATATGTATTGCTTTAATTTCTAATATTGAGATCTTTATATCTCATTCCTTCTTTGGAATCATATGCATCTTCTTGTAGCTCTTATTTTAACAAAGGGCCACACTTCCTTTACTTCCTTTGTGCTTTTGATGAGTGTTCAATTTTTTTCTTCTCTATGGCTGGGCTCTCCTGCAGAGATTATTTCATATGCACTGTGTTGAATTTCTTAGTTTTTCTTTGTATTATGATAGTGTCTATGTCTAAAGCCCACACTACTTTCTTGCCAAGTGTCACCCACTTTTTTTTTTAAATGTAACTACTTGCTATGCGATATGGGGAAAATCATGTGTTGGCCAGGATGTGGAAAAATTGGAAACTTGTGCATTGATGGTACAATTCCAAAATGGTACAGCCACTGTGGAAAACAATTTTATGGTTCCTCAAAAAGTTAGACATATAATTACCATGTAAACCAATAATTCTACTGCAGGTGTTTATACCACAAAGAGTTGAAAGCAGGGACTCAAACAGATACATACACAACGATGATCATTGCAACTCTGTTCACAGTATCCAAAAGGTGGAAACAACTCAAGTGTTGATCAAAGATGAATAGATAAACTGTGATACATGCATACAATGGAAAGTGATAACACAATTTTTGTATTTGTGGAAAATTTGTTTTAACCACATTTAGTTTTGGAATAATATTGTGTCATATGAATATGACATTATTTATTGGCTATTATTATTTTTTAACTTATCAGTCCCTCGTGGCTTAGTGGTTAAGAGCTACCACCACTGGCCAAAACGTTGGCAGTTGAAATCCACCAGTGCTCCTTGGAAACCCCAGGGGGTAGTTCTACTCTGTCCTTCAGGGTGAATCAGAATCAACTTGACAGCAACAAGTTTGGCTTTCTTGGCTTTCCCCGTTCCCTGGTAACATAAAGACAAGTGAGCTTCTGATACATACTACAACATGAGTGAACATTGAAAATGTTATGCTGAGTGAAATCAGTCAGCCACAAAAGCACAAACATTCAGTGATCCTACTTCTGCGAAATACCTAGACTAGGCAGATTCATCCGAAGAAAGAAGATTAACTGTTACCAGGTGATAAGGGAGATGGACGTGGAGCATTACAAAAAAGTGATAGTGGATGGGGCTAGCCAAGGATGCCCAGTCCCACCTCTCCTGTTCAACATTCTACTGGAAGTTCTGGCCAGAGCAATTAGACAAGACAAAGAAATGAAGGGCATCTACATTGGCAAAGTAGAATTAAAAATCTCCGTATTTGCAGATGATATGATTGTATACACAGAGAATCCTAAAGAATCCATTAATAAACTACTCAAACTAATAGAAGGTTCAGCAAAGTATCAGAATACAAGATAAATATAAGTAAATCAGTAGGATTCCTTTATACCAACAAAGAGATCATTCAAGAAGAAATCACCAAGTCAATACCATGTACCATAGCCCCCAAGAAGATAAAATACCTAGGAATAATCTAACTAGAGAAATAAGAGACCTATACAGAGAGGACTACAAGACCCTACTGCATGAAACTAAGAGAGACTTACATAAATGGAGAAACCTACCCTGCTTATGGACAGGAAGACTAAACGTTGTAAAAATTTCTATTTTACCCAAAGTGATGTACATATACAATGCAATCCCAACACAAATTCCAGTGAGTTTTTTCAGTGAGATGGAGAAACAAATCACTAACTTTGTTTGGAAGGGGAAGAAACTTCAGATAAGCAAAGCACTACTGAAGAAGAACACACTAGGAGGCCTCTCACTACCCAACTTTAGAATCTATTACACTGCCACAGTAGTCAAAACTGCCTGGTACTGGTACAAAAAGAGACATATAGACCAATGGAATAGAGTTGAGACCCCCGAGATGCCACCATCCTGTTATGAACAGTTGATATTTGATGAAGCCCCTAAGATTGTAAACTGCGGTAAAATCAGTTTCTTGAACAAATGGTCCTGGCCAAATTGGATATCCATCTGCAAAAAATTGAAACAAGACCCATATCTCACACCTTACACAAAAACCAACTCAAGCTGTATAAAAGACCTAAATATCAAACATAAAATGATAAAGATCATCCCAAAAAAAAATAGAATCAATTTTATTAAAAGTTTTAATACACAATATAGACAGACTTCAAAATCTGATAAAGCACAATCAACAGAAAACAGATAAATGGGAACTACTAAAAATCTAACACTTTTGCTCCCCCAAAGATTTTATCAAAAGAATTAAAAGACCACCTACAGAATGGGAAAAAATATTTGCCACCTACATGTCAGACTGACATCTAATCTCCATAATCTACAAGGTACCACAAAATATCAACAAGAAAAGGATAAATAACCCAATTGTAAGAAGATGGACAGATACTTCGCTAAAGAGGATATCCAGGCAGCCAAAAGAACCATGCAGAAATGCTCACGATCAGCAGCTATTAAAGAAATCCACATCAAAACTATGATGAAATATCATCTCACCCCAACAAAGCTGGCCATGATCCAAAAAACACAAAACAACAAATGCTGGAGAGGTGGTGGAGAAATTGGAATTTTCCTACACTGCCAGTGGGATTGCAAAATGGTACAACCTCTTTTGAAAGCAATCTGGCACTTCCTTAAAAAGCTGGAAATAGATATAGCATTTCACCCAGTAATCCCACTTCTTGGAATACATCCTACAGAATCAGGGTCAGTCACATGAAGAGATACATGCACATGGATGTTTATTGCAGCACAGTCCACAATAGCAAAAAGATGAATCAACCCAGATTCCTTACAACAGATGAATAGATAAATAAACTATGATATATATACTCCGTGGAACACTATGCAATGATAAAGAACAATGTTGTCTTTAGGAAGCATCTCATAACCTAGTTTCAGTTGGAAGACATTATGTTGAGTGAAATTATTCAGAGGCACAAGGACAAATATTGTGAGACCCCTACTATAAGGACTTAAAAACAGATTCATGTACAGAAGAAAAGACTCTTTTGATGGCTGCTAGGGAAGGGAGGGACGGAGGGAAAGGGTTGGTTATAGTTTAGATAGTTGATAGAAATTTTGTTGGGTGAAATCAGTAACAGCACATATTAGAAAGATCAGTTTAACTGGCCTTCAAAATAATCTGAAAACTTGTACAATCTGACCCCAATATTGCAAGGACAGAGTAGCAAGGGGCAGGGGTCCTGGGACCATGCTCTCAGGGGACATCACAGCCAATTAGCATAACTAGCTTATTGCTAAGAGAGTCTTCTGTACTCCATGTTGGTGAGTGGCATCTGGCATCTTAAAAGCTAGCAGGCTGCCATCTGAGGTATACCAAATGATCCCAACTCAGCTGGAACAGTTGACCACCAAAGATAATAGCGACTTAGGGGAAAGAGGACCCAGAAGACAGAAAGATGTATCTGAGTGGGTGACTACATCAACATGTGCCCAGAAGAACCAGATGGTGCCTGGCCACCACCAGTGATAGCCATAATAGGGCTCACAATGCTGAGTCCCAGTGGCAACATGAGAACAAAAGAGACACACCCTGAGAACTCCACTAAAAGACCGCAACTGGTGGTCCAAAGGCCTGGGGTTCCCCTGGGAGCATGACACCTAGACCTGATGCTGCCCCTGATCATAAATCGTTGCCGAGGTCAGCTCTTCACGCAGGAGTGGTTTGGACTCGGGAACGCAGAGTGACCGTATTGTGTGTGCACTTTATGGTTCTATGCATCTATAGGATGTCGTCCTGCTGGCCTCTTACTGGAGGGGAGTGGAGAGGTGGACAGGAAGGAACAGAAGATTGTTAAGAGGACATGACATATATAGAACAGAAAGGAGGAGTGTGCTGTCACTGGGCAAGGAGAGTAGAAGGAGCTGCAGATAGGCAGGCATGCTAATTTAAATGGGGTTGTACACTTTCACTCAATCACAGCAGCAACAAAAAAATAAAAATAAAACATAAAAAAATAATAGTGAAATGGTTAAGAGATAATGTTGAATCCATGTGACTAATATTATTCTATAAATAAACATTTCATTATGACAAATTTTCCACTGATATAAAAAATACTTATTATATGAAAAAATATAAAACTGAGTGAAAAATGTGATATTCAAGTGTATAAAACATTATGAGCAAAAGGAGAAAAACATCGAAACCATAAACATCATAATTTTGGATGATCAAATTAAAAAAAGACAACTATGAATAACTTCAAATATAAGCACTAGCACAAAGCCAATTCCCATGAGGCAGAGGTAGGGTATATCCCAGATTGCTACTTTCTCCAAGTTGCTGTTCCACCCCGTCTCTGAAGGCCACTCGCCTTCCCCTCAGCACTCTTCCCTCCACTGTTTGAGTTTAACAATTTAATGCTCTAACATCTCCCAGAACTCACAAACTGTACTTACAGTTAAGCAGTTCATTAAGGAACAGGGTACAACATCGGATCAGGATCAATAGGCTACAACCCAGGTATCAGGATCAGGAAGCGTGTAGACAAAGCATCCCTTACTGGAGGACCACTCTCTTAGCTCTTTTCAGACCCTGAGGACAGGATCCTCTCAGCACGGGTTTCTCTAAACCTCCTCAGGACAAGGTCCTCGTCTACCCTGAGACCAGAGGAACTAGATGGTGCCTGGCTACCATTACTGACCATTCTGACCAGAGTCACAGTAAACCTGTTTCTGTCAAGTTGATTCAGACTCATACTGTAGGACAGAGTAGAACTGCCTGATGGGGTTTCCAGGCAGTGGCTGGTGTATTGGGATTGCTGACCTTTTGGTTAGCAGCTGAGCTCTGTACCGCTGTGTTACCAGAGTTCCTTTGGAAACATACTCTGAGTTGCATACTCTGAGTTGCATTTTGTAATCAAATCATATTCAACTTGAAAACACAAAGTTGATTGCCTTGGCATTATTCAGAAAAACAAAGCATTAGAACAACCTCATGGACAGTGATAACTACTTGGTTAGAATAATTATGACTTATCCATTCAGTGAAGCTTTATGCAGACGCTAGAAAGTGTAGAGTATGTCTGTGTGTACTAAATAAACCGCCCCCAAAAAACAGTGCCGTTGAGTCAATTTTGACACACAATAACCCGATAAGACAAAATAGACCTGCTGCATAGGGTTTTGCACTGCCAGCCTTTTGGTTAGCAGATGTAGCACGTAACTGCCATGCTGCTTATGCACTAAATGGGTGGTCCCAAACAGAATGGGAGAAAATGTGGAATAAAACTAGTAGGTGAACTAACTGGAGCAGTTGAAACTAGAGGACTCCCTGAGTAAGACTTACCATTCTGAAACATTCTTTAAATGTTGAACCAAAATTATACCTTGAAATCCCGTTCTAGCAGAACTTCAGAGTGACGCTCAAAATAATGGATACTACCCATGAGAATGGTGCTCTACTAAAAAATCGTCTGTGTGAGACTGAAAGGCCAACATCTGCTCTAAAGCAAAGATGAGACGATAAGGGACAGGGGAACTAGAGTACTGAAAATAGAACCACCAGAACCCAATTCAAGAGAATGTTGGCACACTGTGAAAAATATACCTAGTGTCACTGAGTTGCAAGTTGTCTACAGACTGTCGAATGGAAACCTAGCTTCCTGTCTAAATTTTCTTCAAAAGCACAATCAAATATTATTTTTTTTTTAAAAGTGAATGAGAGTGTGGAGTGAGTTTTCAAAGTCAGCAAGCTTATCCTAGACTTAGGAAAGAGGCCTAGTAGTTTTTGAATTAAGGGACGAGATGGTGAAAGATGTGCTTAAGAAAAATGTATTTTTCAGTTGAAATGAGATATTTAATTTGACCCCACTGGGAGTTAGTGAATCCCTATTTTGAAGTGAGTATTACATAGGGTATACTGTGCATAGAACAACATTGGAAATTAATTCCTAATTCAAGAAGCTTAGTCTAATGGCAGCAAGAGACTGATTTTGAAATATTTGATAGTAAAATTTTAGTACCATGGACAACAATTACCTTAATATGAAGATGAAAATGTTAGGGGGCAGGGAAACTAGATGAATGGAAACAGAACAACCAGAATGGAGATAATGACAATGTTCACACATCGTGAAGAGTGTAACCAATGCTGGTAAACAACTTGTATAGAAATTGTTCAGTGGGAACCTAAACTGCTATGTAAACCTTCACCAAAAGCACAATACAACATTGTTTAAAAAAAAAATGTAATACCAAAATTTATCTCAACTCACGCTGTCATGGGATAGCTGGTCTTTGTTGGCAATTTGTTTCAGGTTGGTCCTACCACACTGAGAAGTCCATGATGATGTTTACTTTGCTAAAGCAGATTTGATGATTTACATGGAACATTTTAGGGAAGGGTGGATTGCGGTTTGAGTGTACCAGAATGCATCAGAATCCTGTTGTGTCATGCAACTTCATCTGTATTGTGAACAGCAGTGTTTCATGTTTCATGGTTCAGTATTCATTCCCTTCTATGTCAGGTTATTGTCCATCGTCTTCCCAGTTCACCCTGTGCCTCTCCCCCCCCCCATTCTTCTCTCCCACTCCGCGCCCTTACCCAGGTATGCCCTGGGGGATCCTTCTTGTCTCTAAGACCCTTCTCTCCCCCTGCCATGTGGCACCCCTTGGGTTCTGGTGCTCTGCTCTACAGTTTTTTATGTCAGTGTTGCCGAATCTATTAGAATGGCAGACTACTTGCAGGCATAAGTAACAGTGTTTTATTTATTTACACATACCATGTCATTCCAAAAGAGGATTTGAGGAATGTTCCTTTTCTATTAGTGCATTTTGATCTGTTCTAAGTGGTTGACCTCTAGTTAAGAAGGTCACTGTTCCATGAACTAAAAATAGACGTGATCAACAGAGTTTTGTTTGTTTCTCTGAATTTATGATTTTTATCTATTTGAAAAGCCCCACCAGGGTGACTCATAGTTAACAAATCCTCTTTACAAGATAAAAGAACATGAAATGAGACCCCAGCAGTGAGAAAGTGTTGACAGAAGACATATTAGGCATAAATTAGTTGTTGCTTTTCTGTAAATATTTGTATATTACCTCTTATAAGTTATTTATCTAACCACATTGATGTGTGCTTTAAATCTTCCTTCTTCAAATGTTGATGCTTGTGAGCTGGAGGATTTATATGTTATGAAGGACCAACTTCTATGGTCTGTGGCTAATGAGGCCTTAGCAGATGTGGCCAGCTGGTGGTCTGCATTCCCCTGCTACTTCTGCAGGGAGTGGAAACATTTAGGTCAATATTGATCTAAAACTGCCTCAACTCTCTTCTCTTTCAGCTTTGGTTCGCCTTTGTTAATGGATTTTCTGGGCAGATTCTCTTTGAACGTTGGTGCATCGGCTTGTACAATGTGGTAAGCATCTTCCGTCTCGATCTGAGAGCATGCAGGGCTTCAGTGACATTCCTTGACTGTTTATGTCTGGGAAGTGTATCGAAGTCAATCATCTCTGAACATAGCAGGCAGCACACATACATCTTCAGGGCCTCTGTTGCTGAGAAACATCCTACAGAAGCCAAACTCACCACATGTGGTTTTAATCATAGCAGATCACTGTGGAATAATAACCCCATGAAATTATGAACCCATAGATCTTGATAATAGAGGCTCGTTACCTCCTTACTAAATGCCTGTGCAACATTTCATGTTTTTAAACTCTAGCAGAAGTGTCTGAACTACATCTAGACTTGCATTTTGTACTTTTATTTCTGAATTCTTAAACAGAGATACGAGCAGGCAGGACATGGTCCAGTGTCCTTTTTGTCCTACTTAAGAAGAGCGTCTGTCCTTGTAGAAGAAGGTGTTCTTACCCAGTGACGGCTGTAATAATGAATTCTGATCTCCAGCCCCGGTGGCGAATGCTAATCAGCTTATTTGATGGTTTTCATGAATTTGAGGTTATTTTCTCATTACTTGACTGTATAATGAATTCAAAAGCTGGAAATAAATACAAACTGTAGGCCGCAACAACTCTGTGACAGAGTTCTTCCTTTTTGTGTTATTGGCAGGAAAAAGGAAGAGACTGCATATTTGTGTGAGAGAGACCCAATGCAGCCTATCTCCAGCTCTCTGGCTGCACTGTCCCACTTGCTTGGGACCCTGATCCTGGTACTTTCTGTCCTGTGGGAATTATATTCTGATACAGTCATCACAGAGGGGATTAGGTAGAAGTTATGAGGCCTCCAATAATATAAATTGTGTCTAGGGTCGCCATGAGTCGGATCCGACTCGACAGCACTTGGCTTTGGCAAGTATTTGTGGCTTATGTATACATCTGTGGCTAGATAGCCAAGTCATCTGTGCACTCAACCCTTTTTTTTCTGAGTGACCTCTTAGCTAGGTGCTCAATATTAAAATGGTGAATAAAACCAGTCACCCTGGCCTCATGGAGCATGTTCGTTGAAAGGGTCAGATAGTTAGAATTAGTTGGAACACTAGTGATATGCCAGTTAAGAGTTCCACTGCTAATAGAGAGGGTGGCAGTTCGAACCCACCATCCACTCCATGGGAGAAAGAGGTGGCAGTCTGCTTCCATAAAGTTTCTAGCTTAGGAAGCCCTATGGGATGGTTCTGCTCTGCCCTATAGGATCATTATGTGTAGGAACTGATGGCAATGGGTTTGAGTTGGGATCTTGAGTTTAAATGGTGTGGGTCAGTTAACCATGCTGTGGTACTTACCACAGAATGCACTAGCAAATTAAGCCTTAAGAAACGGAACAAACCCTGGTGGTGTAGTGGTTAAGAGCTACAGCTGTTAACCAAAAGTTTGACAGTTGGAATCCACCAGGTGCTACCTGGAAGCTGTATGTGACAGTTCTGTTCGGTCTCATGGGGTCACTATGAGTTGGAATCGACTTGAAAGCAGCAAGTTTGGTGTTTTTTGGTGTGGTGTGGTGTGGTCAGGAGACAAAGGCAGTAGGTATGGCGAGCAAGACGGAACTGGCATCAGTCTGTCCCCTGTGGGAGCAAAGCTAGTCTGAATGTGTGCCACATGGCCAGTGGCTCAGGGCCTCCTCTCCATGTACTCAGGGGACTGTGAATTTTTCAAAACTGAAATGAAACTCTTTTGAGCAGATTAAAATGATGCAACAGCTGAGGGACAAATGTGCTGTTTCATGATGAATTGCTGGTGGAAAGGGCCCAAGTGTCATCAAGGTGACACTGCCCAGGAATTCATGCACACCTGCGCATTGGACAGAGGGGAAGCTGAGGCCTGGCCAACTGTGTACTGAGGACGGAGCTGGAGTACAGACCTGCTGCTGAGGAGTGGAATGTTGTCCTGTTTTCATGCCTGGGGCATTGAGGGCCCGAGTCTATTGTGTTCTATTCTGTTAGCTAGCTCCCTGTAACTTGGATAACTCAAATGAGTTCAGCAAACTTTTATTGCGCACCTTGGTGGTACACTGGTTAAGCACTTGGCTGCTAACCAAAAGGTTGACAGTTCAAACCTGTCAAGTGGTTCCACTGGAGAAAGACATAGTGCTCTGCTGCTGTAAAGACTGCATCCTAGGAAACCCTATCTGGCGTTCTACTTCGTCACGTGGGGTCAACTATGAATTTGACTGTGCTTTGCAGCACCCAACAACAACAACTGTATAAACATCACCCCACCCCACCCCCCAAAAAACACTCATCTTCAACTCAATTCCAATGTATAGTGGTTCTATTGGACAGAATAGAACTACCCCATGGGGCTTCCAAGGAACAAGGAGCACCTGGTGAATTCGAACTGCCAACCTTTTGGTCAGCAGCCATAGCACTTAGCCACTATGCCACCAGGGTTGCCTAGTAAGTTCTAGTACAGTATTTTTTTCAAAATATGACCTTCAGACCCTTGCATATAAGTAAGCAGGAGTTGTTTGAGAAAGGGCTGATTTCTAAGTCCCACCCCAACATAGGACATAGTGGCTCAGATGTAAGTGCACTTCAACCAAACTTTCCTAGTGACTGCATGCACATGAGAGCTTCAGACCCTTGGCCGTCTTTGACCTCCAGGGTTTATTCACATATGTGTCCCCCGGATTGTGAAGTGATTCCTGTTACCACCATACACAGACTACAAGTCAGAGCGAGGTTGGGAGGTGTGATGGAATAAGAGGAGAGGGAAGCATTTGACTGGGGAGATGACAGTGTGCTTCTCGGAGGTGTTGCCTGAATGAACCCTGAGAGGCCATGAGAGGAGAAGGGTAGATGGCACACCAGCTGGAGAAACAGCAAAACCATAGTGTACATTCACCCATCTGCTAATTTAGAAGTTCAAAAGAAGATGTTGTTGGTATGTGCCATGGGGTTGATTGTGGATTTATAGCAACTGTATACAAAAGAGAAGAACTACCTGTAGGATTTCCTGGGCTACAGTATTTATGGGAGCAGATCACCAGGTCCACTCAAGGTTGATTCAAACCATATACTTGTCAGTTAGCAGCCGAATGCTGATCCATTGTGGTGCCAGGGTTCCACAGAGGAAGTGATGGAGTAGGCAAAGGCAGCCAGGCAGGAGGTATGACATCTGCATGGGAAGCTCTTGAATTTCCTCCTGAGGAACTTGAACTTTGAAGGGAAGCTGGACAAGCCATCGAGAGTTCAGACTGGAAGAGTGACTGGGAGTACAATTAAGCAAAGGGAATAATTAAGGAGAGAACTTTCAAGAACAGAGTGTAAGAGTGCTAACAGTAAGAATGAAGGGAAGGAGGGTCATTCTGGGCCTTAGCCAAAGGAAGGAAAGCTGAAGGAGGAAGACACAGACTGGTGATTCCAATGGTTGGGTAGCAAGCTTCTAACCAATTGTGAATATGTTGTTGTTGTGTTGTTAAGTGTTGAGTCAGTTCTGTCTCATAGCAACCCCTGTACAACAGAGCAAAACAGTGCCGTCTTGCACCATCCTCTCAAGCATCACTCTGCTTTAGCTGATAGTTGCGGCCACTGTGCTGATCCTCATCTTGCCAAGGGTCTTCTTTTTCGCTGACCTGGCTGGGGTGAGGAGGGAGATGAGATAGTTTTTAGCACTTTCACTCTTAAGTTGTCAGTAATAACCCTTGTGGATTATTTCCTTCTCAAAAATGCTGATCTCTGCCAAGAAGCAAGATAGAATGTGGTTGAGAAGATAATTTAGAAATGATGAGATCATGGGTGGTTTTCAAAAGGATTGTTTTAGTAAAGCATTTGTAGTATTAGGGATCTAAAAAATATTAAGTACCTACCATGTACTGAGTGCTGTTCTAGCTTCTAGAAAATAAGATGCTGACCAAGGCAGATACAAGCTTTGCCTTCAGAGAATTTACGGTACAGTAGGAGAAAGAGGCCACCAAAAATCAAATACGTAACAAGACACCATGAGGAATACTCTATAGGACAAATGCAGGGAACTGGGAAAGTATGGAACAGGGAATGGGACCTGGCCTGGGGAGTTGTTAAAGACTCCCTGAGGAGTGGACCTTGAAGCAGGGAATGAATGGGGACAGCAGAGGTGTAGTGGGGAAGGAGAGAGGGAGTCACGGCTTCAGTAGAAAGCAAGGTCAAGAGAAGTTTGTCATTGTTTTTATTTCCTTACAAGAAAAGGGTAGACGTGACATGATAGTTAAGTGCTCAGTCGCTAATTGAAAGGTCAGTGGTTCCAGTCCATTAGCTGCTCTGCTAGAGAAGGTTGGGCCAGTCTACTTCCATGAAAATTAAAACAAACCTGCTGCCAGCTTATCTGTTCCAACTCATAGTTGCCCTGTAGGACTGAGTACAACTGCCTTGTGAATGCTTTATAGGGTTTCCAAGGAACAGAAGGTTGATTTGAATTGCCAGCTTTTTGGTTAGCTGTGGAACTCGTAAAGATTATACCCTTAGAAATCCTATAGGACAATTTTAACTGTGTCTTATAGGGTCACTATGAGTTGGAATCAACTGACAGCAATGAATATGGTTTGGTTATATTTGCATTTATTTATTTATATCTATTTACATATGTGTATATATATGTGTATGAAGGAACCTTGGAGACACAGTGCTTAAGTGCTCAGCTACTAACTGGAAGGCTGGCCGATCCAACTCCCCAGCTGTTCTGCAGGAGAAAGACTTGCCATACTGTTCCCATAAAGACTGTCATTGTTACATCCTGTCAAATCAGTTCTGCCTCCAAACTGACGAGCTGCAGAACAGAAGGAAACAGTGCCGGTCCTGCGCCATCCTCACAGACATTGCTGTGCTTGAGCCCGTCACCGCAGTCCCTAGGTCCCTCTCATGCAAGGTCTTCCTCCTTCTCGTTTTTCCTCCCTTTTATCAAACACGATGCCCTTCTCCAGGGATTGGACCCTCCTACTACACGTCCAAAGTAAACAAAACTAAGTCTTACCTCCCTCATGTCCAAGGAACAGTCTGTGACTATACTTCTTCCAAAACAGATTAAAGATTACAGGCTAGGAAATCCTGTAGGCATTTCTTTTCTTCCCATAGGTCAATATGAGTCAGAGTCAACTGAAAGGAACACAACAACAACAAAATATACATCAGGTCAGACAATTAAGTTCACAAACTCATCCTAGAAAACACGCAAGCGCTACATACCTCATTGCTGAGTATCTCTAGAGTCACCTTTGAAGTGCTCCCCTTGGAAAGCTATGCACTGATTCCACCACTTAGTCTACCCTTCAAAGCAATTTTGGAACTCGTTTTCTGGAATGGCCATCAGAACTGTCATCATGTTAACGTTGATATTCTGAATGTCATGCAAATGTCTTCCTTTTAGTATTTCCTTTATCTTTGGGTAAAGAAAAGAGTCACTGGGGGCTAGATCAGGTGAGTAGGGTGGGTGTTCCAATACAGTTATTTGTTTACTGGCTAAAAATTCCCTCACAGGCAACTACACAATTAAGTTCATAAACTTGTCACTGTGCCACCATGCCACTCTGCCACTGTGTGCAATGGCCATTCCGGAAGGAGTTCCAAAAATTGCTTTGAAGCGTGGACTAGACACTGGCATCAGTGCATAGCTTCCCAAGGGGAATACTTGGAAGGTCACCATAGTGATATTCAGCAATGAGCTATGTAGCACTCAAAACAATTAAGTTTGCAGACTTAATTGTTGGCCCTTGTATGTCTTTGTGCACAGTTTATATATATAAATTACAGTATTCATGTGTGTGTGTGTGTCTGAGTAAAAATACCATAATTTGCAGCTCTCAGAGGTGGTAAATTTGTTAACTGAGGGGAGTATATCACCAACAAAATGGATCAGAGGGATTTATAACATCTTTTCCAATGATGGTCCCTAGTCTCAGAGCAAGAAGACGGAAAATGACAGGTGTGTTCACCCCTTAAATGTCATGATAGATCAAGAAGAAGGTCAAAGGGCAGGTGTGCACACCTAATCACACCCCATGGTTCAAGCTGGTTAGAGAAGCAGTGGTAGGTGGGAGACTGTTGGTAGATGAGAAGAGATGGTTGGAGAGAGCCAACCATTGCTGAGGACCTAGGAATTATAATAAGGTTGAAGAGCTAATTCAGTAGTGATAGGGAGGTAGAGGGACTTCCTGGCTAGATAAGTGAATTTCAGATGTAAAATGACCCCACAGGGTGCATGGTGCAGTCCTTGGAGTGGAATGCCATGGAATGGTGGCAGAGAAGGTACTTCCAGTTGGGACATTCAGAAGAGCCGTTGCCTTCCTGAGTCAGTCATGTTGGATGGGCCAAATATTTGGGAACATGACAGTTTGCCCACATGAAAATGTTCTTAAATTATTGCAGTCACTTTTGTTTGGAAGAAATTGAAATTTAGAAAAAAGTTACAAGAAAAGTATAAAGAACTCCCATATTCCTTTAACCCAGATTCATCAGTTTTGTCCCCGTGTGTTTTCCGTCTCTCCGTACGTGCACAGGAGCACACACTCTCTTGCAAGTGTGCACACACACACATACATACACATAATTTTCTGAACTATTTGAAAATAGGTTACAGACATCATGCCCTTTTACTGCCTAACACTTCAGTGCATAGTTCCTATGACCATTCTGTGAAATAACCACACTATAATGATCAAAATCAGAACAATTGATGTTTATGCAATACTGTCATCTAGTTGTAGTCCAGCCCTCTTTAGCAGTTTTTCTCTCCAGTACAGGATCCCTCCATAGAGAGCCACTGGAAGAGGCAGCTGGAGGCACACAGGGCATTTGCTGGTGGTCCCCATTTTGGGGTGACCTCTTCCTTGCCATCGTATTTAAGGAGTAATTCTTTCCTACTTATCCTTTGTCTGTCCTTTTCGTGTTTGATTCTCCAAGCCAGTGAAAGTAGCAAATCATTTTTCCCAATTTAACACTTTCAGCAGGTTAAGCAGCAGTGAAACTGACTTCTTGTTCGGTGCGGACGAGTTGGTTCTCACTCATAACCACCGTGGAGACAACAGAAGAGAGCGCTGCCCAGTCCTGCAGCATCCTCACTGGCCTCCCTATGTCTGGGATTACTATTGCAGCCACTGTGTCAGTCCATCTCATTGAAGGTCCTCCTCTTTCCTAAGGACACTCCATTTTATCTAGCATGATGTCCTTTCTGCAGGGCCTGGTCTCTTCCGATGGCATATCCAAAGAATGTGAGACAAAGTCTTCCCATCTTTGCTTCTAAGGAACCCATTCTTCTAAGACAGACTTCTTCATTTTTCTGAGCCCATAGTGTACTCAGTATACTTAGCCAACACCATAATTCAAAGGTGTAGATTCTTCTTCATCTTCGTTGTCACTGTCCAGCTCTCAATGCATATGAGGGAATTCACAACACCGTGGCTTGGGCCAGGCTCACTTTAGTCCTCAAAGTTGCATCTTTGCTTTTAACGCTTTAAAACTACCATGAATTTTCCCAAATAAGGCATGAATGCTGCCCTATCAGATTCCAGTTATACCCTTCTCACATTTTTCAAATAACTCTTAGAAAAGGGCATCGACCAAGAATAGAAATGTTGTCACTAGAATGAGATTTAAAAGGCCCCCAGTGGCAAAAGCTACCAGAGTTAGATGAACTGCAGCCAATTTCTGTCTACTAAAGAGAGAACTCTAATGTTATTTAAACAGTTTCAGGAAATCAGTCAGATGTAACTGTATTAAGGGAGCATAGCTTGAAGAAGAAAACCAGGTACCAGCCTCACTTATAAGCATAAATGCAAACATTCTCAGTAAGATATCAACACATGAAGTTAAACAACATGTCAAAAGAGTAGAATATTTGACCAAGCAGGATTTATAAGGTTCACCAAACCCAAAACCCAAATGTGTTGCTGTCAAGTCCATTGCAACTTGTAGCAACCGTATACAATACGGCAGAACTGCCCTACAGGGTTTCCTAGGCTCTCCCCTTTACAGGAGCAGATCACCACGTCTGTCTCCCGACAGGTGGCTCTTTGGCTTGAACTGCCAACCTTTGGTTTGCAGCTGAGGCTTAACCACTGCACCACCACTGTTTCTTCTTAAGGTATATACCCGCCCACTGCTGTTGAGTAAATTCTATCTCATAGCTACTGTACAGGACAGAGTAGAACCGTTCCATAGAATTTCCAAGGAGCGGGTGGCGGATTTGAACTGCTGACCTTTTGGTGAGCAGACATAGCACTTAACCACTATGCCACTAGGGTTTCCTAAAGTACATAGGGAATTCAAAATCAAGGAAACTTTCCCAATACCAATGTATCAACAAAATGAAGGAGAAAAACACAGTCTCGTAAGTAGGTATACGAAAGCATTTGAGGCAATTCAGCTGCCATTCCCAAAATAAAACTCAAAATAGGAAAAAAGCCAGGGAATTGTGATACAGGCTCTTTTCTTAAAAAAAAAAAAGAAAAAGAAAAAAAGATAGTATGTTACCATAAATGGTAAAATTCGAAAACTATTTTATGTTAAATAAGAAATTAGGGAAACCTGCCATCACTATATAATTCAACATTGTTTTGAAATTTTTAGCAACTGACAAGAGAATTAAATAAATATTAGAAAAAATTGAAACTATTTCTGTGTTTACACAAGTATGCTCATAATAATAGAGGCTTGTGTGTGTGGTTGTATAACTTAAAAAACCAAAAGATACTAGTAAAGACATACTAGAATTACAAGAGAATTTGGCAGTATGACCAGATGCTTGATAAATAATATAAAAATCATTATCTTTTTTCCTATTCTAGCAATAAGAACCTAGAAATATGCAGGCAATAATAATTCTTTTCCAAATACTGATTAAAACATATGTTATTTAGGAATGATTTTTATAGTACCTATATGGAAACAACATAAAATCACATTGAAGGATATCTGAACCAAATGGAAAGTCATCTCATTTTCTTATGTGGAAAGACTTAGAATCATAAAAGAATCAATTCTTCTAAAATTCATGTATGCATTTGTATGATTCCAAATAGGATCATAACAAGTATGCTTTTTGATGAGAGGGGAGTTGGATAAAATGATTTGAAAGTATACAAGCAGTTAGCCCATGTCTGAAAATAAACATGTAAGGAAAGTTCAAAGACAAACAATTATAAGGATAGGCTTATCTTCACTAAACATCAGACTGTTCTATAAAAAAAATCAAACCTGTTGCCATCGAGTCAGTTCTCACTCATAGCAACCCCTTGGGGTTTCCAAGGCTATAAGTATTTATGAAAGCCAGCTGCCACATATTTCTCCAGCAGAGTGGCTGGTGGGTTCCAACCTCCAACCTTTCTCACTGCAGCCAAGCTTTCTAACCACTATACTGCTAGGAAGTATTTCAACTTAATAGAAAATGTTTGGATTAATTAATTGTGCTCCTGTAATTGGTTCTCCATCTGGAAAAAAGTAAAAGTGGCCTCCTGTCTCATACCATATCCCAAAATAAATTCCAGATGTATTAAAGACTTAAATGTGCAAAATAAAACTATTGGAATCTTGCAAAAAAACTCCTGAAAAGGATGTGGAAGTTCCAGGGCAGGGAGACGTCCACAACCACAATTGGACACTCAGAAGCAATTCTTGACTTCATAAAAATTAAAAGCTTTTGTATGTCAAGAAAAGTCATAAAGAAAACCAATAGACAGAGTACATTGGGATGAAATTCTGTAACATAAAGACAGAATTGATGTCTGTCATACTCAAGAAACTCTTAGAAAGGAGGATAGACTATAAATAGCAAAATGACCAAAGGACCCAGAATAGACATTTCACAGAATTCCAAATCCAAATGGTCCACAAATTATGAAGATACTCAAACTCTGTGGTTAAAGTTAAAAAAAAAAAAGTCAGCTATGACTCTAGCAACTCTATAGGACACAGTAGAACTGCCTGCGTAGCATTTCTGGGAGCTCTCGGTGGATTTGAGCCAATGACCTTTAGGTTAGCAGCCATAGGGCTTAACCACAATGGTACCAGTGTTTCCAAACTCAGTGGTAGTCAGGAAAATGTGAATGTTTTAAAAGTGAGGTTCAATATCTGTGACTTTTTTCCCAGACTGCACAATAGGAAAAGAGCAGTGTCACACTTCTTGCTAATAGGGAAGCAGTGAAAAGTGATGTTGTCTTTACAAGTAAAGGTAAATGATTGGAGAGTTTTTTGAAAGCAATCAGCCAGTGTCTAGTAGCCTTTCACCAAGCAATCCTACTCCTGGGAAAGCTTCCCATAAAAATAAAAGAACAAGTATATGTGTTACAGTATATTATAGATATTTATTACGTAATTTTGTGGCAACAAAGAATGGGAAACAAAATGAATTCCTACCATTAGGTGTGTGGTGGAAAATATATGATATGTCTCTACCATGAATTACGATGTGAGTTTTGAAGACACTGCATTAGTGTTGATTTGAAGGGCTTGCCGTGATGTGTTGTTAGGGAGAAAAGTATGGTGAAAGAAAAGGTGTATAATAGCCCCCTTTTATAAAACAAATCATGATCTCAAACCAGTCTACATATTTGTCTGTAGGATGCTGTTAAAAAAAAAAAAAAAAAAAAAACCACTGCTGTTGAGTCGATGCCAACTCATAGCAACCCTGTAGGACAGAGTAGAACTGCTCCATAGAGTTTCCAAGGAGCACTTGGTGGATTCCAACTGCTGACCTTTAGGTGAGCAAATGTAGCACTTACCTACTATGCTACCAGGGTTTGCTGGATGATATAGGCAGGGTGAACATATGATAGGGCACGCTAGGTTTTCAGAATCCCTGAGTGGTGAAAACAGTTAACATGGAAAGATTGGGACTTTGAATCTACCCAGAGGCACCTTGGAAGAAAGGCCTGGTAACCTGCTTCCAAAAATCAACCCCATGGAGCCCAGTTCTGCTCTGACACACATGGGGTCACCAGGAGTCTGAAGCAACTCCAAGGTAACTCCGAGATTGTTAGCTTAGTGGTAAAGTGAGGGAGAGAAATTGAAGTAGGAAGGAGAAGGTCAAGTTAAAAAGAAAACAAAAGCAAGCAGTAACGGCTGCAGTAGAAACAGAACACATCATATCACATCTTGGCGGTTTTGTACAGTAATACAGGGGAGCGGATACAGTAAGAGTTTTTAGATGTTTCTGGATGTTCTTTCCTCCAACAACTCTTAGTCGTGACCAACGGTGAATAACTCTGGGTGTTTGTCTCCTGGAAGTCCTCGTAAGGCCTTGAACTCCAGGCCTGTTTTGCATTCTGCGTTAGAGTGAGTGTGGAGCACAGGGTTTTATTTGCCCTCCTCATCACCGCTCCCAATGCTTTACCTGGGCAGTCACATCAAAGGCTTCTTTCTGTAGCTGCTAACCTCAGTCCCCAAATAAATAGGATGAGCTGTGCCTTCAGAGTTCTCTCTGAGCCACACTGCCAGTTCCAGGGGCTGGCTGGAGAACAGGCTGGATTTGTGTGTATAGACTTGGTTGGTGCCAAGAGTCTCTATGAGCTGCCACCAGGACCCGTGCTGAAATTATACATCTATTCCAAATCTTTGCTTCAGCTTCTGGCTTCATCTTTCTAAGATACAGTATCATCATTGTCACACCCCATAAGTACAGGAAAAGTCTTAGAAGGCAGATGCCATCTGGTTCCAGAGCTCCTTGCTCACCTGACGTCATCTAGCCCTCCTATATGTCTTAGAGGTTCCCCCAACACCTCATGTTCATTCCTACCTAACAGCGTGGGGGACCTCAGTGGGGTGCTTCCTTATGGACCCCTGTCACCTGCATTCCTGATCATCATGCCAAATCCTGTGGGTGCCTTATCTTGCGGGTCAGATGCTTTGTGGTTCTCCAGTTCCTTTTTTGACTCTCCCTTCTCCCTCCTTCCGTCTCCCATTAACAACTTGGCAAGTGCCGCTTCTGTATAGTCCCACACCGGTCCTCGCTACCCCATCCTTACTTCCACAATATACTGGACGTGAAAGACTGTGTTCCCTCCCTCCCTCCCTCCCTCCCTCCCTCCCTCCCTCCCTCCCTCCCTCTTTCCTTCCTTCCTTCCTTTCTTTCTTCTCCCTTCCTGCCTCTGTCCCTCCATTTTTCCTTCTACCTCCCTGTCTGCCTTTCTGCTTTGTCTTTTCTCTCCTTCCTTCTTCTCTCCCTCCTTCCGTCTTTTCCTTTTCTTTCTCTCTTTCTCTCTTCTTTTACAAATCTCTAAATACCTGGTGCTTGTCATACTGTCTGTCTCCAGAATTCCCAATAAATGTCCATTGAGTGAATAAATGGATGAAGTACATTGTGCTTTCTGAAATTAGAGTATAATATCAGCATGGAAGGGGACAAAATTTTGCCTGACCTGCACTGACAGAAAATAGGACTTCACTTCACCAAGCTCACTGATAATGTGACTCTCAGTCATCACTGGTTTAACCAAAGGAACCAAAACCATAAAAAACAAAATTCAAACTCGTTGATGTCAAGTTGACTTTGACATACAGCCACCCAGTAGGGCCGAGTAGAACTGACTGTCCCATGGAGTTTCCGGGAGCACCTGGTGACTGGAACTGCTGACCTTTTGGTTAGCAGCCTTGTTCTTAACTGTGCCGCCAGGGTTTCTTTACAAAGGGAGGTACTTGTTACTTTGGCAAGATTTGCTGGCTGATCAAGTATTTATTATGCTGTGATGTAGCATTCGGTGTATTCCGTTTATGTTCATCATGTAACAGCTGAAAATGGCCTTTCATTTATTTTCTTTGTTTGGAGGATGTCTGAAAAATTGTGAATCATGGACTCTCAGGTTTGGGCTTGACTGAAAATTAAGTCATCATTCCATCAAACTGAAAGCCTCTCGCTGCCTGAGTCGAAAGAGCCTCTTCTAATGGGTCATTGTTCTCTGTGTAGATTTTCACAGCGTTGCCGCCCTTCACTCTGGGAATCTTCGAGAGGTCCTGTACTCAGGAGAGCATGCTCAGGTTTCCACAACTCTACAAAATTACCCAGAATGCCGAAGGCTTCAACACCAAGGTAAATGCAACTTCTTGCTCCTTGGCCCCTCACAGAGGCGTAAGCCCTGCCTTTGGTTTATCAACTCTAGTCGTCTGCCTGGTGGAGCTCTGAAGCTTTAGAGAGAAGATTTGAAAAGCACTGAGACCACAGCCCTCCCTGCTCAATAGAGCAAGCTCAGTGAACCAGAGATGCCAAATTGGGAAGGCAGTTTCCATGTTGTATGGAGTGTTTCTCTCAATTACAGTTTGTTGACATCTTCCCTCATCCCCTCATCTGCCTCTGGGATTTCTGTGGGCAGCTGCACCCACAGCCTATTTCCTGTAGGATCAGCCATCAGGGAACTCCCCACACTTTCATAAAGCCTTTTGTCTGGGGGAGCCTGGAGACAGCCTCCCCCTCCCCTTCCCCGCCAGCCCTCTCTTCAGTCACAGCTGTGGGGTTTGGCCTTTAAAAGAAAAGTCATATCTAGATGTCTGTATATGAACATGAGAATCATGTCAGATGTGGATATTTTTCTTCAGACTGCAGAATCAGAAGGTAAATCTTCTAGACCAAAAAAAAAAAAGCATAGATAACCCTGAGAAGACACAGAAAAAAACAAGATTAGGTGTTCAACAGATTCTTTAGTTTTCAGTGGCAAAGGGGTGGCAAGGGCCACCACCTGAAAGGGAAGGTGTGAGGGACAGACAGAGGACAGATGCTGTGAACACAAGCTGGCCTGGCCATGTGTCTGTCCTAGGTGTCTGGATCAGGGAGGCTCAGTTGCCCACCTGAGTTCAAATACCTTGAGCTGCTTGTGGTCATGAGTTGCTTGGGTAGTTCCTGGAACCTTAGTAAGGATGCTAGGAGGATGTCCCTTCCCACCCAGAAAATCGAACCCCCTGTCATCGAGTCGATTCCAACTCGTAGTGACCTTATAGAACAGAGTGGAACTGCTCCATACAGTTTCTAAGGAGCACGTGGCAGATTTCAGCTGCCGACCTTTGGGTTAGCAGACGTAGCAGTTAACCAGTAGGCCACCAGAGTCCCCTGTTCCTCCTCAGTCCTCAGTAAGGCCCGGCCTCTGCAGGCTTTGTTTGGGAGCCAGGTACTGGTCAGTCTTTCTTCAGAGCCATTTTATTCTTGAGAAAGTATAGTAATAGCCTGTCTGAGACAAGAAAAAATGCAAGGCGTCCTATGGATCATCCTACTGTCTTCCATGCCATACACCATAAAACAGGACAGCTCACTGGATCAGTCCTTATGTACTACAATTCTGTCAATGGGAAGCTATCAGCTGTTTGTTCTTCATTATTTGCATAAATGGAATCTATTTCCTAGAGAGTTACAAGTCAAAGGCCATGTGGAGTGGAAGTAACACTAGGGAATGAACTCATGTCAAAGGTTACAGAGCTGAGAATGCCCTGAGACTTAACTTGCAGGCCCCTTGAAAACATTTTTTTGTAGGGAGATCAGGGAACGTGGGGAAGAACCTCACCCTCTTATAGTGAATGTTGTCCACCAGTTTCTGTTGTCTCTCCTTCACTTGGTGTCACACTGTGTGCCAAACCCCAAAGTGGCCCCGTAAATGTTCAGTTAGACTCAGTCTAGCTTGAATAGTCCTCTCCCCTCAGTGATTTTCACAGATAACTGAAATAACAAAGGAATGGAATGCTAGCTGAGAATCAACTAAACCCGATGTTCTTTTGTCCGACCTTTGAAACACTAAAAGAGATTTTTTAGACATGCATGATCTTAGTCAAAAGGCTGAAAAGTTGAAGGAACAGTGGGAGCGGGAAGGGCACTGAGTGAAACGAAAGAATGAGAATGTTGTGTAAGCTCTTGCTCGCGTGTAAAGTGCTTTGAATGTTTTCTGAAAGTGTACTGCTTTAGCTCATTTTTCAAACGTGGACAAGCTGTGTGTTTGTCTATGCACACCCGTATGTATACAAGAAGTTACGTCTTTGTACTGAAGCAGTGTTATCTGGCGATCTTCCAGTCATTTGTATGTTAAAAATGAGGAAATGGTTGTACTTTTTTTAACTCTAAGAATAATATGCTTCTTCTGGGGCTGAGCAGCACCCTTCACAATGAGGTGTTTGTGGGGAGTTGGGCAGAGGTCATGTTGTGGGCGGCTTCTGACTCCCTTGGTTTGTTTTCTTGTAGGTTTTCTGGGGTCACTGCATCAATGCCTTGGTCCACTCACTCATCCTCTTCTGGTTTCCCATGAAAGCACTGGAGCATGGTAACGGTCTCATGATTTCCACTGTCAGCAAGTAGGCTCTCTGGTCAGCTTTTCAGTCTGTGTGGTGCCAGCGTGTTCACAGCTTGCTTTTTCTAGTTCTGTGAAACAAGAGGTCCCAAGAATACACTTGTGAGCAAAAAACATACCTAAAACTAAATGATAGCTATCCCTAAGCTATCGCTTTTACGTTTCAGCATTTCTGGCCTTGAGAACTCATTTTGTTTGCAGTGGACTGAGTAGTTAAATAGTAGGAACTCTAAGCTCAATTTTCAATAAATATTTGAGCCAGGAACCCAGATCACCATACTCTAATGAAACGCCTCTGGCACTGTACATGGGTCTGAAATCTTCTGTCAATTCTGGGCACTTCCATTTTCCATGTCTCATATAACTATATGCAGACTATCTCAGATCTCTTAAGAGATTAACCTGTAGCTAGTTGTTTGCAATCTTCTTTTCTAGAGACCCTGGAGACCCTGGTGGCATAGTGGTTTAAGTGCTACTTCTGCTAACTGAAAGGTTCGCAGCTCAAATCTGCCGGGCCCTCCTTGGAAACTCAATGGGGCAGTTCTGCTGTGACCTCTAGGGTTGCTGTGAGTCAGACCTGACTTGACAGCAGTGGGCTTGGGTTTTGTTTTCTAGATTTGGACCACCGCAAGTTAGAGTTGGAAGACTGAACCTCCAGATGGGCCATAGAGTTTCTCTGGAGCTAAGGGGTGTGAGAAATCTGGGGTGTTCTTTGTGTGCATCTGCCCTCCTTCTACTCCTAAAACACTGCCTCTTAGAGAGACTTATCTCGGCCTCGGAAACGGAAAATATATCACTAGAATGCTACCCTTTCATCCCATTCAAATAGTAATAATCCCCCTGGGAAAAATTATTCCAAATGTTGACTAGACAAGGCCTGTTATTGTTCAAAGAACCAAAGAATATAATGTTTCCAAGCTCCTTTGTTTCTGTGTCAAAGTGGTGTGTGTTTCAAACAGAAACATTTCGTTCTTGCTGATAATCCTTAACCTATGAAATACTGGACGTTAGGGAAAATGTGGGCGCAGCCAGTTTATGACACCAGATGACCTACTTTTGCAATTTCATCAAACCTCTTCCTCCTTCCAGGTTCCCTTAAGTCATTAGATCAGAAAATAGAAGTCCAGGCCTCTAGCCCTATCCCAGAAAAGACATTCCAGGGGAACCATTTGAACTCTAAAATGTTCCTGGGATTCAGCTTTGCTCAGAATGGATTCTGTTTGTTTCAGAATGGTTTTGCTAAGCAAGGGTTTTGCAAATATGCGCATGTTGAATGGGACTTGGTTTTGGAAGCTGTAACAGGTCGCTGACAGAAGCAGGCACCACTCTATCAGGATGCAGACTGATGGGAAGCAAGAGGTCCAGTGAGCCTAAAAGCAAATGTCCTCTTGGGCCTGACCTCAGTCTTTTGTTCTTAGGAAGAGAGTGCAAACAGCTTGCACTAGCTACAAGTACTGTCTCCAGACCCCTTTCCCTTCTCCAAACATAGCACTCAGTTTCTAACCCAGGAAGTGCTTGCCTTTGGAGTCTACTCGGAAGTTTTACAAGGTGTTCGTTGACTTGCGTACTGCAAAAGGAACTCTATTCAACCATAGAGACAGTGGTTTTCTAATCATGATATGACTCATGTTTGAGTTTGTTGCTTACAGTTTATGATGGAATGCTGTTATTTGCCTAAATCCCATCATGAAACTCCATTCATTCACCTAATGTGGTGTAAATTTAAAAAGAGGTAAACTCCCAACAGTTGACACAGAGTAGACTCTGATCAGTGGCAACCCCATGTTTGCAGAGTCAAACTGCATGGAGGTTTTCTTTTTATTGTGATTAAGTGAAAGTGCACAATCCAAATTGGTTTTGCATGCCCACCTATCTGCAACTCCTTCTGCTCTCCACACCAGTAACCACATGCTCCTCCTTTCCATTCCATACCTCTAGCGTCCCCTCAATAAGCATCTGTCCCCTCCTCTCCACCTTCTTCTCTCCCATCTAGAAAAAAACCAGTAGGACTTCTTCCTGTAAATACATAGAACCATGAAGTATATACACCATATGGTTGAGTCCAGTGCATTCTTGTATGAAGTCCAGTGCATTCTTGACCACATTACTGGTTTGCAGGGAAGTTTTAATGGCTGGTCTCTCAGAAATAGATCACCAGACCTTTCTTCCAAGGTGCATCTGGTGGACTCAAACCTCCAACCTGGGTTAGCAGTGGACACCTCCTAGGAACTCCTCCAACTTGATCTACTCTCCACCTAAATTTGCAAAGTTATCTAGCAGCCAATCGAGTGATTTTTTTTTCAGTTTTTATTATAAACTTACCATCATTGTCATATTTCATTATATTGATTCAACTTTCAAGCTAAGAATATTCTTTTAAAACAATAGATTGTGTAAGGAGAAGTAAATTGCAAATGTTAATTGTAATTGGTGCAGAACAACCGAAGGGCAGTGGTGTTCCTGTTCGTTGGTTGATTTCCTCTAACTAGTTGAACATACATCTAAAATAAATATTATTACACTGTTGCTCATTTGGAAACTCTGGTGGCATAGTGGTTAAATGCTATGGCTGCTAACCAAAAGGTTGGCAGTTCGGATCCACCAGGTGCTCCTTGGAAACCCTGTGGAGCAGTTCTACTCTGTCCTGTAACACCTCTATGAGTTGGAATTGACTGAACAGCAGTGGGTTTGGTTTTTTGGCATGTCTTCAACAAGGAGAATGGTGGAAGGAAAGACTGTATGCAAGAATCCTAGTTAAGACTCCTGGTATTCCGGGTGAGAGTTCAGTGAAGGTGTAAGCTGTGGAAATAAGAGAGAAGATAATGTGTTTTGGAAAGGAAAACCGTGACGTTAGCCACCATATGCCAGGCAGTCTGGGGCACAGTGGATATTGAAGTAAGCAAGACGGCAGAGCCTGTCCTGGCCTCTTGGTGCTCACGTGAGGTTGGGGTTGATGGTCAGTAATGACAGGAATAGGAGTGCAGTGGTTCAATACTTGACTGCAAACTGAAAGATCAGCAGTGTGAACCCACCAGATACTCTGGGGGCAAGCAAAGATGTGGTAGTCTACCTCTGTGAAGTTACAGCCTTGGAAGCTCAATGGGGCAGTTCTACTCTCTCCTTTAGGGTCTCTGTGAGTTGGAATTGACTCAACGGCAGGGAGTTTTAATGACACAAATAATGACTGACCGTTGCGTTGAGCCCTGCAGCCGTGGTTGGTGCCTAGAATACAGGGACGCAGCCTGGCCTGGGGAGCCAGGGAAGAGTCTTCCCCAAGAAAGTGATGTTTAAGTTCTTGAAAAATGAGTAAGGGATGGCTGGCAGGGGCAAGGCAGGTGTGAATGAAGGTGGGAAGGCCCTCCTGGCAGCCTCAGAGCAAAATACACATGGCCCGAGGAAGCTAGAACCAAACCCAACCCACTGCTCTTGAATTGATTCTGACTCATAATGACACTATAAGACGGAGTAGAACTGCGCCATAAAGTTTTCAAGGAGTGCCTGGAGGGTTTCAACTGCCGACCTTTTGGTTCGCCAGCATAGCACTTAAACACCATACCACCAGGGAGCTAGAGAGAGGCCAAATGTAGTACCTCTGGGTGGGGCTGGATGTCGGGCTGTTCTTTCTGGGTCTCTGTTGAGCATTTCAGGGTGGTGAGCATCCCTTGCCCCTGGCCCCTGGCTCCTCTCCCTGTCTCTATCATTGTTTCAAAATAAGTCTCCACCCATTTCCATCGAAGGTTAGGCATTCCATTTCCATACCACTACTCACAACAGAGACAGCTGTGACACAGAAGGAGGAGAGAGGGCTGGAAACAGGGACAGAGATGTTCCCTGAGAGTCAACCCGTCTCAGGGATTTGCATCTTTGTCTCCATTTCCATGAAGGGCTGAAGTAGGATTACGTGGTCGGATTTGACTGTGGAGATCTCTCACACAACCTTGTAGAAAAGCAAGTAAGGTCTAACAAGAGCTTAAATGTTGTTTTGTTTTGTTTTACTGTCGCGAGGGGGAGGGGGAAACAGTGATGGAAACTGAGAGTGTAAGTGTGAGAGGGTAAGAGGTAGCAGATGGTAAGTTGTTGTGTCTGCTTGTTTACGGTCATGTGGACAAGGGAGCTCTTATTACTCTCCTGCTTGCCATTCAGAAAGATGCATCCACCCCATAGGACATGATGCCACCATCAGCTGTAACTGAAAGGTTAATGGTTCGAACTCACCCAGAAGTGCTTCAGAAGGAAAGGTTGGGATTGGCTTTCAAAAGGTCACAGTCTTGAAAACCCTGTGGAGCAGTTCTACTCCAAGACATTTGCAGTCACCATGAGCCAAGATCAACTTACTGGCAACTAGGTTATTTTGGTTTATTCACTCTATACCACCCCTAAAGAGGCACAGGAACACAGCACCAATTCAAGACAAAGTAGAATGCTTTAGAATCACAAGGAACCCCGATCTAACAGAAGAACCCCCTTTGCCACACCCCAAGAGCTGCCGAGAACCGCTCATCTCAGGCATTTGCCCACAAGTGCAGCCTCTGCCAGGAACGCTGCGTGCTTTGGCTTGACCTAGGGTCAGGGCCGCTGTAGTCACACTACTTTTTTGTCTTGGGGCCTATGTGGATTGTATCACAAAGATGGTGAATTTCACCAGAAAATTCTCTTCTTACCACCCCTGATTCATATCAGTGCTGGGTACTTCAGACAGTATCACTGTCAAAAATAAATATTTTGGTAAAGGTGTGGGCACATGATTCATTTCCTAGAATGCTTCCAGAAATTTTGCTTTGCTTATTTTTGCATGGTTTTGGATAGAATTTTCAAAGCATTTTTTTCTGATGGAATGTGTAATGATTCATTTCAGGTTTCAAAATAACCGTTTTCACTCAAGCAATCAGTGAATCAGATCTCTCCCACCACCCAGCCCTTATGCTCACCCCATGATCTGCCTGCAGCTCCCACCTTTGGGTCTAAGAAGCAATTGGAGGCTGCAGACAGGGCTGTCATCTTTATGGGGGCCGACACTGGTCAGGAGCCTTCACCCCAGGCTACACCCAAGCTTCCCGTTGGCATATCCAGTCTGCATATTTGGGCATTGCTCCTGAAAGTGCGCTGTGGGGATTGGCAAAAGAACAAAAATTTTATTTTCATTTAGAAAGGGAAAATATTCAGAATTTTCTTCATGAACTTAAAGGGGGCACTGATGGAATAGAATGTATGTTAATTGACTACCCTAAAAACCATTCCTGGCCCCTTTTTAAGAAGAAACAATACTGTATAGATTCTTACTGTGTTGGCAGGTAACTAAGCACCAGCATCTTTCAAGCACTTTGGGAAAAGACTTGTTTTACAGTTTTAGATCAAAATAAGTACTGTTTGTTAAAAAAATATAAGTGTGCTATTAATAAGATCAGACATATTTTATATACTGAAATCATTATTCATGTTTATAAAGTAAAACTTAGCCAACCTCTCTCTGTGTGTGGCTTTGTTGGGTCATTTTAGTTTGAATTGTTTATGACCCTTTAGGAAACCCTGGTGGCGTAGTGGTTAAGTATTGCATCTGCTAACCAAAAGATCAATGGTTTAAATTCATCAGGCACTTCTTGAAAACTCTATGAGGCAGTTCTACTCTGTCCTGTAGGGTCACTATGAGTCAGAATCAACTCGACAGCAGTGAGTATGGTTATGTTACTCTATAGTTGATTATTTTATAACACATGGATTTTGATGACTTGTCTTGTTTCATATTAGGCTACATTTGGACAGGATTGCTAACATTCTCTGGGATTATAGTTTCTTAATGCTGTTACTTACTTATCAGCTAAATAAGAGATACTGTAGCTGTCTTGTTTGAAAGGAAGATGGAGCAGTAAGAACAAAGGTCCTTCCCACTGTCACCTTGAGAAAGAGTCCTTGGATTGAGTCTCAGGAGACCTGGGCCCTAACCTCTAGTATATTGTTTATCTGTCTGTGCCTCAGCTTCCATGAGGGGATATAACACTACCAGCTGCCTTTCTCTCTGACAAGACCGTAGTAATGATCAGATCAAACTGTAAATTTAAAGAAGTTGATAATGCTAATACAATAATTGTGATTATAGTCATATTAATGGAATTTCAGCTTCATTCTTTCTTTAAAGGCCTAAAGGTTTGTCAAAAAACATTCTAAAAAATAAATGCTTGCCAAGATCTCTGAGACTTCACTAAATAAATGAATGAATGAATAGATGAGTGATAAGTCCTTGCTCTCTATGGGTGCAGGAGATACAGCTATGCACATAACAGACAAGTCCCTTGCCCTCGAGACTAATGTCTGGTGAAAGCAAGCCCTGAGCAGTAACAGATCCTGAAGTGCTGTCGGAGGAAGATCAAGGTAAAATGGAACATTTTCTAAGAAAAACTAGTAGGGCCAGCCTCCCTGAGATTGGGGAAGTAGAGGTTAAAGACAAAGGTCTTTTTTTTAACCAAATGCCAGAGTTACCCCAACTCATGGAGACCCCATGTGTGTTGAGTAGAACTGAGCTCCACAGGGTTCTCAATGGTTGATTTTTGTGGAGTAGATCTTCATACCTTTCTTCCAAGGCACCTCTGGGTTAGACTCAAACCACCAATCTGTTGTTTAGCAGTAGAGCTCATTAATCCTTTGCACCAGCCAGGAGCTCCTTGAAAGGTAGGTAGGAGTGAGCTACAGAGAGAGTTTCCCTAAGAAAAGAATTTTTATCCGAGGATGTAGCATGGGGTAAGAGTACAGGATTCCAAGTGAAAGAAGGTACATGAGGGTAGAAGATTGGAGGGGGTGGGAGAGTATGAGGCACAGATTGTCTTGTGATGATGAGGATGGAGACCCAGAAAGAGGTCAGACCTCTCTAGGACTTTCAGACAAGTGTCACGGAAACCATGACATGTTTTAAGCAGAGAACCATATAATTGGATGTATTTTAATATAGCCATAATGCCGAGAATGACTGTTGGTGTCCAGTTGATTAGTTGTTGCCTAGTCTAGCTTAGTGCCAACAGAGATAAAGTAAATGGATTAAACAGCTGTTTAGGAAGTAGAATTATGGGGCACTGGGAAGCTGGTTAAGAGCTGTGGCTGCTGACTAAAAAGTTGGTGGTTCAAATTCACCCAGGTGCTCCTTGGAAACTCTGTAGGGCAGTTCTACTCTGTCCTTCAAGGTCCCTATGTGTTAGCATTGACTCAACAGCAGTGGGTTTGGTTTTTGATTTACTACTGTATTAACTAATACTTCCCTGATTGTGTCATCCCCTAAACCTGTCAGAAACGTGGTCCTGTAGCCACAAAGATCAGCAAAATGCTATAGTATAAAGGAATGCTGTGTGTAACAGGAAGCTGGCATCTTGCTGCCATTTAAAAACTGCTGGCAGACCTGTTACGGTTTTATAAGGTCTCAACTATAGAGAAAAGATCCAGAAGCCACCACTAAATGTTCCAGGGGAAAAAGGGAGCAGTGATAGCTGAACGTGGGCTGTGTCATGTGAGAAACCTGCTGAGACGGCAGAGGGTGGCTGATGTTCATACAGTCCCAAAGCAGATAAATGAAGCAAGTGGAATTTGCTCACTAAAACCAGAAAAGCAGGACACTGTGGAAGCATTTTCAGTTTAAATAAAGGAAACTACCACTTATAACCCCAAGTAACTAGTTACTGGCTCAGTTATAATAAACCAAAACCAAACCACTGCCATTGAGTTGATTCCAACTTGTAACGACCCTATAGAACAGAGTAGAACTGTGGAGTTTCCAAGGAGTGCCTGGTGAATTTGAACTATGACCTTTAGGTTAGCAGCCATAGCACTTAACCACTATGCCTCCAAGGGTATCCCAATTGTAATAAGCAAATTCAAATTCAAGGTCGGCTCCTCCCACCCCTCCTCCACTGTCACCCTCCCCACCCCCCCACCCTACACCAATCCACTTTGATTTGTCTTAAAGAATTGCTAATCTAAAGCCCCATCTTTATAGAGTTCACTTTTCTCTGTGATAGCCCTGTTCTGTGTCACACGTTCTGGAGCAATGCTGGGAAACAGAATTGGCTGAAAGGATAATTGTTTTCACATAGTTCAGTATGTCTGCTTCAGCATCTCTTTGAATAAGCTCTGTATCATGTATGAGGAGTCCCTGGGTGGTGCAGATGGTTAAGCCCCGGACTATTAATTATGATGGCTATTGGTTCGAGGCCACCCGTGGGTGCCTCAGAAGCCTGGTGATCTCCTTCTAAAAACCCAGCCACTGAAAACCCTATGGAAGACAGTTCTGTGCTGACACACACATGGTGGCCATGAGTTAAAAGTGACTCCATAGCTACAGGTTTTTTGTTTGTGGTTTTTTTGTTGTTGTTTTTTTTAATCACACATGTTTCAAAAAGTTAAGGTTGATGTAATACCGTAAGAAGCATGAGCCAGGGTTTCCGGATTTCGCTTTATGATGTTAGCCAGAAGTTGAATGGAGATTTATGAGCCAGGGAAGGCACAGCTTGACCAATAAAGGTGAAGAAGGTATTGTTACAGGGTGTTATTTAGTGACCAGTCCATGAGTTGATCCTGAGCCTTAATAACTGGGGCATGGGGAGAGAATAAAAAGGATGCCTGGTCTGAACTGTCTTTGACAGGAACGAAGAGGTGATCTGTTGCTCATGCATACTTGATTGGTGAGAATGAGTCACAGGGTCTCTGGAGTAAAGGACCTTGTTTTACCCCCCAAAACCAAACTGAGTGCTGTCGAGTCAATTCCAACCCATAGTGACCCTAGTAGAACAAAGAACTGCCCCTTAGAGTTTACAGAGATTGCAAGGTGAATCTGAACTGCTGACCTTTTGGTTAGCAGATGTAGCACTTAACCACTACGCCTTTATCCTTGACTTCAGAGACATAGCCCTTAGAGTTACTGAGGCACTTTGGAACTTCCCGGTCACACCGGAAGATTCGTGCTGGTATGTGGGGACTAGTCAGACCAGAAGAGGCTCAGAGGCCGATAACAACAACTCTCAGAAGGCATAATTTGGCCTCTCATGTAGGACTGACCAAGAAAAACTAAGAACCTAAGGCTCAGAGAGAGTCTTGATTGGCAAGACCAACTCCTCTGGGGAGGGTTGCTCCACACTGGGACCCCTCCAGGACTTCATCCTATGCACATCATTTGTATCATTTTGGCTATAATAAATCTGAGGATTTGAGTATGGTTAAAAAAAAAAAAAAAAGCAAAGCTGTAGATTTCAACTCATAGCAACTCTATAGGACAGCATAGGACTGCCCCAGGTGGTTTCCAAGGAGTGCCTGGTGGATTTGAACTGCCAACCTTATAGTTAGCAGCTATAGCTCTTATCCACTGTGATACCAGGGTTTCCAAATATGGTATTAAAAAAAGAAAAAAACACACTGCCATCGAGTTGATTCCAACTCATAGCAACCCTTCAAGAGTAGAACTGCTGTATAAAAGTTCCAAGCAGCACTTGGTAGATTTTAACTACCAACCTTCTGGCTAGTGGCCATAGCACTTAACCACTAGGCCACTAGGGTTTCCAAGTATGGTATACTTACCATGAATTTTGTGAGTTGTTCCAGTGAGTTTTTTAATTCAAAGAGGTGATCGAAGCCAGCGTATCAGTGAGTAAGGGCCTTATGTGGACCTGCCAGCTTGCAGTTGCCATCCCGAAGGGGTAGTAGGAAACTAGCCCCAAAGTGATGACCAACAGGTCAGAATATTGGGTTGCCCTGTGGACCCCTAAAACCTTTAGTTTTCAAACTCTGACCTAGCTCTGGTTGGCTAGAGTCAGAGTAGGCAGCTGGTGACAAGGGTATAGAAGGAATGGAGGACTGGGTCCATCTCCACATTTGGGGGACTGGATTCATCCTGGCCATTAAGCGTGCAGCTCCCTATCTAGGTACAAGGAGTTGGGAAGTGTCATTTGGCTGTGTTTTCAAAATAAGAAATGGGTTTGTAGCCACACTAGGTGAATATTTGACACTGGGAATCAAGTGAACTGTGCCTCATTTTACTTCCTACTTTTAGTCAGCAAAACCTCAGAAAGAGAATTGACATTCAAGTTTCCTGTTCTTAACTTTATCCAGCAGAAACATCAGTAGAGAGGAAAAATTTCAGCAGAAAGCTTGCATAACCAGGAACTTAACCCAGCACTTGTTATGAATGTAGCTGTAATCACTAACACTTGTATAAACTCTACCTTTTATAAAGCTCTTTCCAATTTTTAATACCTCTCCTTTAAAGAAAAAGATAAAAAGTTAATTTTTTCCCCCTTGGATAATATGTAGTGTCATAAGCAGAAAGAAAAGCTTCAATTACAAGACAACTATTCTTCATGTAAGAACAGGCTAAATTCTCTGAAGTTTATTTGAAAGTTAGTCATTGGAAGTTTGGGCTAATCTTGATCTTGATAGAAATCTTATAGTAGCTGGTTGGCTGTGTACCTCCAAAGTTTTAAAAGAGCCAAGGAGTGAGGTGGGGAGAGAGAGCTCAGTTAATCTGCTGGAATTTGGGCTGTTTTGAAATAGTGCTGCTACAAGGGGCTTGAAGTAAAAGGGTGAGAAAGGAAAGCAGGAGAAGTGTAGCATCTGCTTCCAACCAGAGTTTCTTGGCAAAAGCCTTAATGTTGGGGATCGCTGCCATCGCCACCTTAATTCTCCCCACTGCGTCAGCTCTGGTGAGGTACCACTGAAGCTTTTCAATTCAGGTGTCCCTTGGACTCCTACAAAATTAAAAATACCTGTCGTACATAGGTGCATCCATCTGTTTTCTTAATTATTGAACACTATCCTTTCTGGCTGTATGGTTCTGCACTGTAACCTTGTCTTCTAATGTTGCCTTTTGTCAGAGCCAATTCTGAATACCTTTTGTGGTCTAGCTGGATAATGATGTAATGGCTTTAATGAGCATTTAGTTGAAATGAAATATTTATTAAACGTCATCAACCTAGCCTTTTGGCATATTTTGCAGTAAGTTCCTTGGTCATTTTTGTCTGTTTCGAAAATAAGATATACTTTTCTTACAAATAGTGGCTTTTCCCACAAATATATTCAAAGATGTTTCTGCCTGTAACATGTCTGAGCTGTTAGTATCAATGGAGGCTTATTTGTGGTTTTGTCCCATTTGTTTACAATTGTCTGTTTTAGGGACTGTGTTTTCAAACATCATTTGGCTAATTCGGCATTTATGGAACTCCCTGGACCCAGCCCCATTTTGCAAATACTCTAATGTATGTTTCTAGAAGGATGGGCTCAATTGCTGCTGAAGCCATAGCACTGCACTGGCCTCTAAAAGAAGGTGCTCGCTCCGCAAGGGAGAGTTTGCATCTCCTTTTCATTGTATCACACTTGAAATTTATATAACAACACCATCATTACATTCTTCCACCTGTCAGTTTGTCATATGGTGGTGGCTTGCATAGTGCTATGATACTGGAAACCTCATCACTTGGTAGGCCAAATAGCAGCAGTCACTCAAGGTGGACAAGTGTTAGCAGAGCCCCCAGACTAAGACTAGGAAGAGAGACCTGGCAATCTGCAAAAAATCAACCAATGAAAACTCTGTGTATTACAACAGAATACAATCCAATGTAGTGCTGGAAACAGGGCAAGAGCAGGCAGTGTTTAGCTCTTCTATGCATATGGTCACAATGTATTGAAGTTGATTTGTCAGCAACCAACAACAACATCCTAACATTAGGTTTCAAATCCCGTGTAATCACAGTCAGATCTAGTCTAAATCTGACTCAGTGTTTTACCAAACAAAGCAGAAGGGGAGGTTTTCCTACTCTTGGATCCTGAGGCTTTAGGTACTCCCCCGGACTAATGACATTTCATTTCAGCCTTCCTCTGAGGGTGGATTCATTTCTTGATCTATAAATGACTGACTGATCTCAGATCCATACATTTAAATCCCAACAGTTGTGATTCAAGAGAACCAAACAAAAACTCACTGCTACTGAGTTGATTCTGATGCATAGAGAACCTATAGAACAGGGTAGAACTGCCTCATAGGGTTTTCAAGGCAGTACATCTTTATGGCAGCCACATCTTTCTCCCAACTGATACAAGAACCCAGTGCCATCAAGTAGATCCTGACTCATAGCGACCCTACAGGCCACAGTTGGACTGTTCCGTAGAATTTCCAAGGAGTGCCTGGTGGATTCGAACTGCCGACCTTTTGGTTAGCAACTAGAATGCTTAAACACTACGCCACCAGGGTTTCCAGCAGACAGAAGAGAAAGGGGAATTATTCTTATCTTTCAGGTGCTCTTTTAAGCCTTTTAGAACTAATGACAAGTTCCCACTAGGAAGTGCCCTGCACACACAGTACTTTTTTAAAATAGGGAAATAAAGTTTTTGGCAGATCATATCACTCTGTATGTACTTTTTGATGGACCACTTTTCTAAAAGGGTTTTTACAGGGATGTGTAGAGGCTTTCGTGGCTTGATCTTAACTGACCTCAGCAGTGACACCTACCACGTATTCCAGCCCCTGCTCCACGTCATATGGCTTACTACTGAAGGGCACCTGTCTAAATCTGTCCACAGTTGTCTGTTGTTGTTGTTAGGTGCCAGTGAGCAGATTTTGAGCCCATGGCAACCCTATGTAACAGAGCAGAACTTTCCCCAGAAGATTTTCTAGACTGTAATTCTTGTGGGAAGGAGCCGTGGTGACACTGCAGTAGGCATTTGGCTGCTAACCGAAGCACCAGCAGTTCCACCGCACCAGGCACTCCATGAGAGAAAGATGTGGCCATCTGCTTCTGTGAAGATTTCCAAACCAAAACCAAACCCACTGCTGTTGACTCAATTCTGACTCATAGCAACCCCAGAGGGCAGACAAGAACTGCCCCATAGAGTTTCCAAGAAGCACCTGAAGATCCAAACTGCTGACCTTTGAGTTAGCAACCACAGCACTTAAACACTACACCACCCGGGTTTCCGATGTGCAGACGATTGCCTTGGAAACCCTGTGAGGCCGTTCTGCTTTGTCCTGTAGGGTCACTGTGAGGCATAATCAACTTCATGGCAATGGGTTTGGTTTTCTGAGGAGGGACAATCTTTACAGGAGCAGAACTCCAGGTCATTCTACTGTGTAGATGTCCTTACTGATTTATATATTTATTTATGACCTGAAATGTCTTTTCACACAGCCTCCATATCCTCAAATATTTACCTATGCCATTCCATGTTGCTTTCTTTGAAGTACTGTTATTCCTATAATCTTTATTTTCTTGTTGTTAGCTGCTGTAGAGTCAGCCCCCACCTTATAATGACCCCATGCAGGACAGAACAAACACTGCCCAGTCCTGTACTATCCCCTTGATGGGCTCAGGATTGAACAGTTGTGACCCATTGGACTCTCATTGCTGGCTTATTTATTTATTTAGTACTTTAGATGAAGCTTTATAAACCAAATTCATTCTTTAATAAACAGTTAATACACATATTGTGTGATTTTGGTTACCAACCCCACCACATGTCAGCATTCTCTCCTTCACACTTGGGTTTCATATTACCAGCTCTCCTGTCCCCTCCTGCCTTCTCGTCCTTGCCCCTGGGCTGACATGCCCCTTTAATCTCATTTTGCTTTATGGGCCTGTTTAATCTTTTGCTGAAGGGTGAACCTCAGGAGTAGCTTCAGTACTGTGTTAAAAGAATGTCCTTGGGCCGTACTCTTGGGGTTTCTGCAGTCTGTGTCAGACCAGAAAGTCTCGTCGTTTTGTGAGTTAGAATTTTGGTCTGCATTTTTCTCCAGCTCTGTCTAGGACCCTCTTCTGTGATCCCTGCCATAACAGCCGGGTACCATCTAGTTGTGCTGGACTCAGTCTGATGGAGGCTGTGGTGGTTGTAGTTAGTGTTTAGAACTAATTTTGCCCTTATATCTTTGGTTTTCTTCATTCTGCCTTGCTTCAGATGTGGTGGAATGAGTAGAGTATCTTAGATGACCATTTACAAGCTTTTAAGACCCCAGATGCTACTGACCAAAGTAGAATGTAGAACATTTTCTTTCTAAGTTATGTTATGCCAGTTGAACTAGCTGTCCTTCAAGACCATGGTCTCCAGACCTCAACCCACTAATTTGATCCCACAAGGAGGTCAGAAGTGCCTATGAAGCTTCGATGACCTTGCCTTGGATCAAGTTGTGTTGGCTTCTCCAATTCTGTGAGCTATCTTACCTTTCACCAAAGTTACCACTTATCTATTGAGTGTTTTTCCATCCCACCCTTCCCATGCGTCATAACCATCAAAGATTGGTTTTGTATGTAACCTTTTCATGAGTTTTTATGTAGTGGTCTCACAGAGATTTTGTCTTTTAACAATTGACTTAGTTCACTCAGGGGAATACACTCTAGATTCAGCCACATTGTGAGATGTTTTGCAGATTCATAATTGTTCTTTATTGTTGAGTAGTATTCTATTGTGTGTTTGTACCATAGTTTTTTTATCTGGTCATCTGTGATGATCACTTAGATGGATATCCAGTTTTCCTAGGATTGTTTGTTAAAAAGACTGTTTTTTCCCCATTTGATGGACTTTGGGCCTTTGTCAAAATCAAATGACTGTAGGTAGATGAATTTACATCTAAGTTCTGTTCCATATGTCAATAAGTCTATTATTGAACCAGTACCAGTCCGTAATGACTATTGTAACTTTATAGTAGGTCCTAAGCTCAGAAAATGTGAGCAAGGCTGCTTACTTTGCTCTTCTTTTTCAATAGTTCTTATCTGGGGCCTCTTCCATTTCCACATAAAATTAACGATTGTTTTTTCCACCTCCTTAGAGTATTGTTGGTATTTGGACCAGGATTGCATTGTATTTGTAGATTAGGTAGAATTAACATTTCCACAATGTTGAGTCCACCGATCCATGAGCATGGTATGTTTTTCTATTAGGTAGATCTCTCTTGGTTTCTTATGGTTTTCTTTCTATAGGTCTTTTACAATTCCTGGTTAGGTATATTCCTAAGCATTTTATTTATTTATTTATTTTCATAGTCTCTCTATTGATGTATAGGACTCCAACTGATTTTTCTATGTGTATCTTATATCCTGATTCTCTGCTGAATCTATTAGTTCCAGTAGTTTTGTCATGGAATCATTTGAGTTTTCCATGTATAAAAACCCAGTGCCTTTAGTGGTATCCACAAATAAGGACAGTTTTATTTCTTTCTTAACAGTTTGGGATGCTCTTTTTTCCTTTTTCTTTCCTTGTTACTATAAGCTAGGACTTTCAGGCATAATGTTAAATAGGAGTGGTGATAAAAGGTGTTGTTATCTTGTTTCTGTTCTCAGGGGAGTTGTTTTCAGCCTTTCTCCTTTAAGAATGATGTTAGCTGTTGGTTTTGTTTAGGTGCTCTTTATTATGTTCAGGAATTTCCCTTCTATACCTATTATTTTTAATATTTTTTCATAAATGGGTGTTGGACTTTGTTGCGTGCTCTTTCTGCATCAGGTGAAATGATCGTGTGGTTCTTAACTTTCTTTTTATTTATGTGATGGATTATATTGATTGCTTTTATAATGTTGAAGCATCCTTGCATATCTGGTATGAATCCCACTGGGTTGTGGTGTACTTTTTTTATAATGCTGAATTATATTGGCTAGAATTTTGTTGAGAATTTATGCATCTGTATTCATCTATATTGATGAGTAATTTGTGTGTGTGTATGTGCTGTCTTTGCCTGGTTTTGCTAGCAAACCTCCTGTTTTCGTCAGTGTGGCAAGTAATTTGTCAGTTTTGTTGATCCTTTCAAAGAACCAACTTTTGGTAGTTTTGTTGATTCTCTCTGTTGTTTTTCTATACTCTATTACATTTATTTCTGCTCTGATTTTTATTATTTCCTTTGTTCTGGTGGCTGTGGGCTTTTTTGCTCTTCTCTTTCCATTTGTTTGAGTTGTATAGCTAATATTTTGATATTGGTCACTTTTGGGGGGGATGGTTGCATCTATCGCTATAAATTTGCCTCTGAACACTGCCTTTGCTGTCTTCCAAAGAGTTTGGTGTAATATGTTTTCATTCTCATTTGATTGCATGAATTTTTTTATTCCTCCTTTGATGTCTTCTATTACCCAGTGGTTTTTAAGCAAGGTGATAGTCCATTTTCATATATTTTATTTCCCCTTGCTTTTCTTGTTATTAATTTCTGCTTTTATGGTGGTGTGATCTAAGAGGATATTTTGTATTATTTCAGTGTCTTGAATTTTACTGAGGACTGCTTTGTGGCTTAGGTATGGTCTCTTCTGGAGAACATCCATGTGTACTTTTCTGCTATGAAATAGTGTTCTATATATGTCTCTGAGGTCAATTTGGTGAATTGTGACTTTTAGATCTTTGGTATCTTCATTGAGTTTCTTTCTAGATGTTCTGTCCTTCACCAAGAGTGATGTATTGAAGTCTTCCTATTATTGTAAAACTAACCATTTCTCTTTTCAGTGCTGTTACAGTTTATGTATTTTGGAGCCCTGTCCCTGGGTTCACAGACATTGATTAAGGTCATGTCTTCTTGGTGGATTGTCCCTTTAATCATTGTATGATGTCCTTATCTTTTATGGTAGATTTTGTTTACATGAGATTAGCATTACCACTCCTTTTTTTTTTTTTTCTTTTGGTAGCTGTTCATGTAATTTTTTCCTATCCTTTAATTTTTTAATAAATTTATGTCTTTTTTCCTAAGGTGTTTTTTATTCATCTGTACCCCCATCTCTTTATGTTGCATTTAAGCTGTTTGCATTTGGTGTGATTATTAATAGGTGTGAATCTATTGCTGTCATTTTGTAATGCTCTTTATTTATATAATACAGACTTTTCTCTGTTTCTTTTATTCTCCGTTTCTGAATTCTTTTTGTCTGTAGATTTTTTTCATTTATTGATTGTAGATTTACTTGTTTTGTTGTACAAATAAACAGGACACGGGGGCAGGATTTATGTGTGAACCTAAGTGGCTATCAGAAAAAAGATGGAGAGTAACAGAAGGAAAAAAATGAAAAAAATTTAAAAATGAATAAAATGGCAGCCAAGTAGTGTGACGCACACCTTCAAGAAGGAGTAGGGAGAGCACGTGATCACTGGTGGATGGGAGAAAAGAAAGGAAGGAAGGAATAGAGACAGAAAAAACTGAAGACAGAAATAAATAAAGACTGATGCTGAGAGAGCCTGCCAGTGCAATGGGACACACCCAGGGAAGACATGGGCCAGTGGCTGTCTTGCCATGCAGTGTAGCACATTCTATCAAGAAGAAGCAGAGATGGCACATGTGGCCAGATGGAATGGAAAAAGGAGAAGAAGGAAGAGAGAGAGAGAAATATGAAACAAACAATAAAAAAGGCTTCTGATGGAACCTGCCAGTTGGGTGGCATGGGCCCAGGAAGCCATATACCAGTGACTCGGTAGCCAAGTGTTGCAGCACTGTATGTCAGAAAAGGCAAAAGTGGTGTACACAGCTAGATGGGTGGGAGAAAGGAAAGGAAAGAAAGGAGAGATGAAAACACAAAAAGAAAACAAAAATGGTAACGAGGGAGTTCACCAGTGGGATGGCACAGACTGAAACATCCATGTGCCAGCAGCTCCTCAGCTGGGAAGTATGACACAACCTGTTAAGAAGGAGCAGAGGTGTCACATACAGCCAGGTGGGTGAGAGAAAGAAAAAGGAGGAAGGCAGAAAGACACAAGAGACCGAGAAAAAGAGAGGAAAAAAAAGTGACCCAAGGGAACCCACCAGCAGGGTGACATAGATCAGGGCTACCATGTAGTGGTGGCTTTTTCACCCGGTGGTGTGGCATAGCCCATTGAGGAGGAGCAGAAATGACATGTGCAGCCAAATGAGTGACAGAGAGGAAGGAAAGAAGAGACAAGAAACCGACGAAAGAAAAATAAATAAAGAATGGTACTAAGGATGTCTTCCAGTCAGGTGGTGTAGACTCAGGAAAGCCAAGTGCCAGTAACTTTCTTGCTGGTTAGTGTGGTACAGCCTGTCAAGAAGGGTGGGAGAAAGAAAAGGAAAGAAGGGAGAGACAGGTGGGTGGGAAGAAGAAAAAGGAGAGAGAAAGGGCAGCACAGACCCAGAAAGGGGTGAGCCAGTAGCTCTTCTGCCAGCAGGTGTGACACAGCCCATCAAGAAGGAACAGAGATGACACACAGTGCTAGCTGGGTGAGAAAAAGCAAATGATGGAAGGAAAGGAGAAAGAAACTGACAAGAAAACAATGAAATAATAAATGGTACCAAGGAAATCCACTGGTGGGTGAGTGCAGACTGAGGAAGCCATGTACTAATGGCTCCCTGGCTGAGGAGCTCACCACAGCCCATCAAGAAGGAGAGGAAGGGGCAGAGTCAAGATGGTGGACTAGACACACGTCTCCTTAACTCACTCCAAAAACTAAGGCCAGGATTGATGATTAAACATAGCCTTCTGGACACCCAGTGAGCCCTAGGACGTGGCATAGGGCTGTCATTTTGGACTACATGCCGCTGAACTGGAAACTTCTGTTTTGCTGACCCCCACCTTGTTGAATGGCCAGCTCTTGCTGACTGAAGGTAACTACCGGCTTTAACTATTTTCCTTTTTGTTAGCCTGTGGCAGCAATTGGGCTTAACTGGCAGCAGAGTTCTGCCACACTGATGATGTGACCAGTGGGTGTAATAGCCATACTTTGAGAGCCTGGCTCTGGACTCTAAGCACTACAGCCACTCCACCCCTCTCTCTGAACCTCCTCTGCCATTGATTTGGCTATTTCCCAGCAGACTGGAGAGCCTCTGCAGGATGCCATCTTGTCTAACTGGGAGGTGGAACTACCCAAACGGAGGCCTCAGTGGTGGCTAATTCCCGGGCTAGGAGGCAGTGCCAGCCTGGGGAGCACTTCCCCAGAAGAAAAGCTGTGTTTAGCACAGTTTACCCTTCAGGTAGGGCCTGGCACCTGATGACAGCAGGGCAGTAGCCTGTCCATACTTTTAACTGAATCACAGCATCTCGGGAGGGATATAGATGTTCCTCCATTGCCAGCTGGAAAGAGGGGCTTGCACACCTGACAGCCTGACTGTTTATGGAAGCTGTCAGATAGCTTTTGCCTTTCAAAATAAGACTACCCAGAAAAATAACTGTGGTGCATCCTGACGGCATCTCTTCCAATCTTGACTGACCCACAAAGTAGGGTCAGTTGACAGCCTCCCAGAACTCCGTAAGTAGGGCTGTGTCTTTGCCAGCCAGGAGGTGGAGCCTGCTATCACAGAGATTCCACTGGGCCCAGTGACTGGAGTACATAGAGGTGACTGGTGATCAACTTCTACTGCAGCTCCTATTAAGGCAACACCAGAGAAACTATATGCTGCTTACAAGATACTCACCTTAGACTTAAAGATATGAACAAACTGAAAATTAGAAGATGGAATAATATATACCAAGCTAATGATATACAAAGAAGAGTAGGTGTGGCAATACTAATCTCAGATAAAATAGATTATACTGTAAACAAACAAAAATAAAAGCTCAATAAAGACATAGAAGACTTTATTACGACAAACTTTCTATCCATCGTGTTGAGTGAAATTAGTCAGTGGCACAAGGACAAATATAGTATGAGACCCCTACTTTAAGGACTTGAAAACTCACTCATGTACAGAAGAAAATACTCTTTGACAGCTGCAATGGAGAGGAGGGAGGGAGGGAAAGGGCTAGTTATACATTAGATAGTTGATAGAAATTTGGTTGGTTGAAATCAGTGACAGCACGCATTAGAAAGATCAGTTTAACTGGACTTCAACATAACCTGAAAAGTCTTCCAATCTTAACCTGATAGGTAAAGAAAGAGTAGCAGGGGCAGAGGTCTGGGGACCATGCTCTCAGAGGACATCGAGACCAGTGGGCATAACTAGCCTATTGCTAAGAGAGTCCTCTCCACCCCATACTGGTGAGTGATGTCTGGGGTTTTAAAAGCTAGCAAGCTGCCATTTGAGGTACACCAGTTGGTCCCAACTCATCCAGAACAGATGATCACCAAGGACAAAAATGACACGGGAAAAAGAGAACCCAGTGACTACATCAGCATGCGACCAGAAGAACTAGATAGTGGCTGGCCACCTCCAGTGACAGCCATGATGGGGATCACAAAGTTGAGTTCTAGTAGCAATACGATAATAAGAAGGGGTGCACCCTGAGAACTCCAATAAAGACCACAATTGATGGTCTGAAAGCCTAGGGGTTCCGCTGGGAGCATGGACTCTAGACCTGAAGCTGCCCCTAATCATAAATCATTACTGAGGTCAACTACTCGGACAGGAATGGATAGGACTCAGCAACACAGAATGACTATATAGTGTGTGCATTTACGGTTCTGTGTATCTATATGCTGTCGCCCATCTGGCCTCTTACTAGAGGGGTGTGGAGAGGGTGGAGAAGAGAGGATAGAGGGTTAAGAGGATATGACTTGTATAGATCAGAAAGGAGGAGTGTGCTGTTACCAGGCAAGGAGAGCAGTAGGAGCTGCACATAGGTGGGCATGCAAATTTAAACTGGATTGTACCCTTTTAGTCAATCAAAATAAATAAAAAAGAAAAAGAAAGGAAACAGCACATGGTGCCAGCTAGGTGGGAGAAAGGAAAGGAAGAAAATGACAAAGACTGTGCAGAAGGAAGCATGTATTCCTGGTTAGTAGGTGCTTTATTTCCTACCGGGAGCTTTGTGAAATTGCCTTCCTGTACACCCTGTCTGCCATTTTTGGCAGCTGAGGTACAAGATGATAAGTCTGTGCCATGTTAACTGGTAGGAGACTTCTGCTCTGTAGCTCTTCCTTGCCTCTGTTCTCTGTCAGTCTCCTGTTCCATTTCATGCTTAGCTAATGTCTTTATACCTTCATTTGATGCTTAGGGCTCCAGGATTGGCATTTATATCTGTTTTACTTGGTCCCTTGGGTCTTTGTTGGTGATGAACATCATGGTGCTCCTGTCTACAGCACCATGCTGGCTCCGCCCCTCATTGGCTGACTATTGACAGTAGATCATCAGACCTTCCTTTCTAGTCTGCCCTCGTCTGGAAGCTGCACTGCATTCTGTTTGGCGTCATAGCAACACATAAGCCTGCACTGACAAGTAGTAGCTGTAGATGAAGTGCAGAGGCCGCCAGTGGAACTCAGGTCTCCCAGATAGAGGACAAGAATTCTACCAGTGAACAACCATTGCCCCCCAATAGACAGGGATTGTGGCTTAAGAAATGGCCTGAAAACTGGCTTGGGTAACAATAACTCATCTTGGTTTTCGGAGATGTTTCCCCCCATCAAAAAGAAAGAATTCATTTCAGATTTTAAATATTTGAAATATAAGGATAGCCAAACTACAAGGAAGACATTTTCCCAGGAGAAGTGGTAGAGTTTTAAACAGTAATCGCTGATTTGGCAAAATGGGAAGAAATATTTTATAGGCAAAATGCTTCAGGACTATGCTAGAAATTCCAACCAGGCTTTTCTAGCTTTGAATTATCAGCAAACTACAGTTTAATTAATGTATTTCCACAAACATCAATTTCTTTGGACTTCTTTTCTTCAGGGCTATCATATTGGCAAGTTTTGACAATAATGCCTGTGGGCATTTGCCATTAAAACAGTTGGAGCATAACCAATATGAGAGCTTCTCTTCCCAGGGGTTTTCCCAGTAGGATGTGTGGACTGATGGGCTGTGATTTGTTTAGAGGATGCTGTGTCTTCAGTGGCTCTTGGCTCAGAGTCTCACATTGGTTCAGGAGTTTCTCCTCTGAGGTAATAAATTATTTCCAGATGGTATTAGTTTTGACTTGGGAGGAAGCTGTGCCGTCATAAGCAGAAAACTGAAATGCAATGTTGAGTTCTCCCTTCAAAATGATAAACTGAAATACTAGATTTATCCTGGCCTTAAAGAAATTTGCTGTTCAGATTACCTTCAGTGTAAATATTTTATCAAATGCCAGTAGCATTCAATATCATGGCAAGTTAAAAATGAATGTATTTTAGACCTCTAGAAACTGAACGGACAAATGTCTTTATACTTCCCTGTTTATTTCCTCTCATTATGCAAATTTGCCAGCATAGTGTGAAATAGCCCTGCTTGTCTCCGTGGAGGTGCTCTTTTTATGTATTTGTTCTCAGTCCTTTGAAGTTCTCTATCCAGTCTTGTAAGTTGTATCACTTTGTACTGAACCACTTCCTCACTGTCACATACCATGCCCACTGCCCATAGTGGACAGTCGGATCTGCCATATTTTCTCTTCCTTCACCTGCTGAAGAAAGTGAGTTCTTTCTATACCTTCAATCAAAAACTGAACCCACTACTGTCAAGTAGATTCCTACTCATAGAGACCCCATAGGATAGAGTAGAACTGCTCCATGGAGTTTCCAAGGAGTGCCTGGCCAATATGAGCAGCCAGCATTTGCACCTCCTAGTAACTCTTGAGCCACAAGGTTAGTAGATGTAGCACCTAACCACTATGCAACCAGGGTTTCTGAGACCCTCTTATGTCATTACCAGGATTCCTGCTGGAGCAACAGTTAAGCACTTGGATGGTATTTGAAATTTTGGTGGTTCTAAGCCACTAGCTGCTCTACAGGAGAAAAGACCTGGTAATCAGCTCCTGTAAAGTTTAAAGCCTAGAAAACCCAATGGAAACGGTTCTACTCTGTGCTATTGGAAACAACTCAGTGGCATCCAACCACAACACTCCATCACTGCCTATTTTAGCTCATCTTTCTGTCCTCTAATGCAGTGGTAAAATCAATCCCAGGGGATATGTGACAATATATAGGGGAGACATTTTTGATTGTCAGTTGGGGATGGGGTGGCTAATGGCACCTAATGGATAGAGACTAGAGATGCTGCTAAACATCTTACAATGCACAGGACAGACACCCCTCACAGGGAATGACCTTGCCCCAAATGTCAGTAGTACATAAGTGGGGAAACCGTGCGCTAATGAAATGTCTCACACTAATTAACAATTAAAGGTCAAGCTCAAGGGTTGACTCCATGCTCCCTTAACTTGCACACTGCATATTTTCTTCTGTGGTACCTTTTGGTCTTAGAATTTCTATTATGTGAACATAATTTTCCTCCACTTCTTCCCTAGAAACCTCTTTCCCATTAGGTGTTGGCATTTCAAATGGGTACTTCTTGTCTGTTTTTTCCCCTTGAAGTTGTCTTCTTTCATTTTTTGTGTCTCAAGAGTTCCTAGGTGGTACAAATGGTTAATGTCCTTGGCTACTAACTGAATGGTAGTTCAAATCTGCACAGAGGCACTTCAGAGAAAAGCCTGGTGATCTGTTTCTGGAAGATCATGGCCATGGGAATACTACAGAACTCAGTCTAGTCTGCAACACTTGTAAAGTATAACATGTCATTTCACACCCTACTCAGAAGCCTCCAATGATTTCTTATCAAAAATATCCAAACTCCTAATCTTTGTTAACTTTCTTAATTAGAGCTGAGCATCCTTTTTTTTTTCTTCTATGCTATCTAGCCAAACTTGGGGTTTCCTGAGGGTCTTTGAGCTCAACAAGCCGTGGTAGTTTCTCTTCTCTCTGCTTAGGATACTCTCCCCTCAGATATTTATTTAACTCAGTCCTTCATATCATTCAGATCTGCTCAGATGTCACCACCTCAGAACATCCTATCAAAATACTGGTTCTGTGTCACCATCTGGTCTATTACTTTACTTTATTTCTCTTCACAACATTATGTCATGCGGAATTTTGTTGTATAGCTGTTTGTTTATGTGTGTATCTTCTGTCTCCTTCACTATAATGTGAGTTCCTTAAACACAGAGACCCAGTCTCCCTAGTTCCCACAGTAGTGTCTGGCATAATGTAGGCTTTAAATAACTTTTCCTTTCAGGGCTGTGGTCTTGCGTGTTTAGAATCAAAGAAGTGGTCTTCTGTCTAATCTCAAGGGTTTTTTTATTGATACATACCTTTAAAAGTGATACATTTACTGTGAAAACAGAACATAGTGAAACCTATGGAATGCAATGAAGATAGTATTCAGAGGGAAATTTATAGCAGTAAATGCTTACAAAACCCATGGAAGGAGCAGTCAAGAAATCAAAAGGTGCATTGCACTAGGAAAATCTGCTGGAAAGATCACTTTAAACTGTTGCAAAGTAAAGATGTTACACTGAAGACTAAGGTGCATGTAACGGAGGCTGTGGTATTTTCAATTGCATTATATGCACGTGAAAGCTGGACAATGAATAAGGAAGACAGAAGAATTGACACTTTTGAATTGTGGTGCTGGAGGAAAACATTGAATGTACCATGGTCTGCCAAAAGGACAAACATCTATTCCACAGAGTGCTCTGTGGAAGCAAGAATGATGAGACTGTGTCTTATAATTTGGACATGTTTTCAGGAAGGATCAGTCCCTGGAAAACGACATCACGCTTGGTAGAATGGAGGGTCAGCAAAAAAGAGAAAAGCCCTCAAGGAAATGGACTGACAAAGTGACTGCAACAATAGGCTTAAGCATGAAAACTATTGCGGGCATGGCACAAGAACAGGCAGTGTCTCCTTCTGTTTTGCACACGGTCACTATGAGTCAGAACTGACTCATGAGTGAACTGACTCAGTGACACCTAACAACAAAAAATGCCTACATTAAAAAGAAGATTCTACATTAATAGACCAATTCTATAACTTGAAGAACTAGAAAAAGAAGAATGAACTAAGCCCAAAACTACCAGAAAAAGAGAAATGGTTGATTAGAACAGAAATAAAGGAAATAGAGAATAGAAAAACAGTAGAGATAAATAACAAATTCAGAAGTTGATTTTTGATAAAAGACCAATAAAATTGACAAATTGTTAGCTAGACTAACAAAGAAAAGTGAAAATAAAAAACATCAAATGTTAAGTGACATCACAACCAATTCTACAGAGTTAAATAAAGGATAGTAAGGGGAAAGGGGAAAAGATCTATGGCAATTATAGGAAATGGACAAATTCCTTGAAATACGTAACTCCCTACATTGACTCAAGAAGAAATATTAAATCTCAACAATCCTGTAACAAGTGAAGAGATTGAATCAGTCATGAAAAACCTTCCAACAAAGAAAAATTCTGAACACAATGGCTTCACTGGGAAATTCTACCAACCATTTATAGAAGAACTGACTCCAACTGTACTTACACTTTTCCAAGCAATAGAACAGAATACATCCTATTTCATTCTGTGAAGCAAGCATTATCTTAGTACCAAAGCCAGCAGACACCCCAACAAAACTAAAGACCAATATTCTTCATGAATGTAGATGCAAAAATACTCAACAAAACATTAGCAAGCCAAATCAGAAAGCATATTTAAAAGATTATACACCGTGATCAAGGGATTTATCACAGGAATGCAAGGGTGGTTCAACATTAGCAAATCAATCCGTATAATAAACCATATTACTAGAATTGGAAAGAACCATGAGCATCTCAGTCAATGCAGAAAGTGCATTTGACACAAGCACACAACAAGATAGCAATAAAAATGAAATTTCTCAGTATGATAATGGGCATTGATGTAAATCCTACAGATAACCTCGTACTCACTGGAGGAAAACTGAAAACTTTCAAGACAGGGATGCCTACTCTCATGACTGCTATTTGATGTCATTCTGAAAGTCCCAGCCAGAGCAATTAGGTTAGGGGAAAAAAAGTAAAACATATCCAAATTGGGAGAAGGAAATAAAACTATCACTTTTCATGGATAATATGATCCTATACATGGAAAATTTCAGAGTCCACAAGAAAGCTATTAGAACTAACAAATAGATCCAGCAAAGTGGCAGTGTACAAGGTCAACACACAATCAGTTGTGTTTCTATACACTAGCAATAAGCAAGTGGAGAAGGAAATGAAGGAAACATTACTGTTTACAATAGCGTCTAGAAGAATAAAGTACCTAGGAATATATTTAATCAGGGAGATAAAAGACTTTTGCACAGAAAATTATTTTAAAAATTATTCAGAGAAATGAAAGAAGACCTAAATAAATGGAAAAACATCCCATTTTCATGGACTGAAAGGCTTAGTATAGTTAAGATGTCATCACTACCTAAAGCAATCTATAAATTCAATGGAATCCCCATCAAAATTCCAGCAGACTTTTGGTAGAATTGGAAAAGTCAATCCTCATTTTCATGTGGAAGGACAAAGGACTCTGAACAGCTAAAGCAATCTTAAGACAGAACAATAAAGTAAGAGAACTTGCACTTCCTGATTTCAAAAAATGTAATAATGCCAGTATAATTGAAACAGCCTGGTACTGCTATACTAAACTAAACCCATTGTTCTTAAGTCATTTCTGACTCATAGCCATCCTGTAGGACAGAGTAGAACTGCCCTATGGATTTTCTAAAGCCATAATCTTTATGGAAGCTGAGTGCCACATCTTTTTCCTGCAGAAGGGCTGGTGAGTGTGAATTGCCAACCTTTTGGTTAACAGCCAAGTGTTTGTAACTACTGCACCACAGGATTCTTGGTATTGGAATACCAAACCTAAAAACCAAATCCGTTGCTACTGAGTTGATTTCAATTCATAGTGACCCTATAGCACAGAATAGAACTGCCCTACACAGTTTCCAAGAAGCGTCTGGTGGATTTGAACTGCCAACTTTTTGGTTAACAGCCCTGCCTCTTAGCCACTACACCACCACTGCTGGTGGGGATATAAAATGATACAGCCACTGTGGGAAACAGTTTGCTAGTTTCTCAGAAAGGTCAACATAAAACTACCACATAACCGAGCAATCCTAATCCTAGGTGTATATGCAGAGAAGTGAAAGCGTGAATGCAAGCAGCATCTTGTAATTTCAGCACAAGCTAAAAGGTGCAAACAATTGAAATATCCATCAATAGATGATGGAGAGACAAAATGTGGTGTTCTATACAAATGAAGTCCTGATACCTGCTACAGCATGGATGAACCTTGAAAACATTCTCAGTGAAATAAGTCAATAACAAAATGATGAATACTGTATGGTTTCACTTGTATGAAACAAGCCAATATATAGAAAGCGAAGATTATTTTGTAGTTACCAGAGGTGGCTTAATAGTTAAATGCTGTGGCTACAAACCAAAAGATTGGCAATGTGAATCCACGAGACGCTCCTTGGAAACATGGCACAGTTCTGCTCTGTCCTATAGCATCCTATGAATTGAAATCAACTCAGTGGCAATGAAGTTTTGGATCAGAGCTGGGAAGAACTAGAGAGAGGTGGTAATTTTGCTGAGGAGCCACTGGGTTTTTAGTGGTAGAATAATTTGAAAAGGACAGGAATAATGGCAGCACAAGAAGGAAGCAAGCACTGTCACTGAATTATATACATGCAGGTATTGTTGCATTGAGGAATGTTTTGTAGCAGTATGTTCTACCACAATATAAAAGTGATAGACCTCTTAGTAAGGCAGTCTTATGACCAACTACTGAAAAGTGAGCTTCCACAACTTTGAACAGCTGTTTTTGCTAGCACATCCATCTGTTGCCTTCTTGTTTTCTACCCTTTCTCTTATTCTCAAAACTTTCCCCTTCATTCTCTTTTAAGGTATCCTTGACAGAACTTCTGTCCTCTTTGACCACCTTTTCCTCAGGCCATGTGATTTTTTTTTTTTCAGTTAGTGACCGTATCTCTCCTTGTTCTCCTATCCTTTGATCATCTAGTACTGCTTTAGCAAAAATCCCACAAGTGGATGGCGTTTAAAAGAGAAATTTTATTTTATCACAATCCAGTAGGCTAAAAGTCCAAATTCAGGTGTCAGCTCCAGGAGAAGGTTCTCTGCTAGCTCTGGAGGAAGGTCCTTGTCATCAGTCTTCCCCTGGACTGAAAGTTTCTGAGGTTCAGGGACCCCAGTCCTTGCCAAAGGATGCAGTCAGCTTCCAGCACAGCTTCTTGGTGGTATGAGGTCCCTCAGCCTTCTCTGCTAGTTTCTTTCCTTTCTATCTCAGGAGACTGCCTCAAGGCACAAAACAATCTTATACAGTGTGTCTTACCCTACTAACACAACTGCCACCCATCCACTCTCAGTCATAGAGGCAGGATTTACAAAATGGAGGAACAGAACACAATACCAGAAATCATGGCTTAGCTAAATTGCTACATAGATTTTGGAGGGGCAGGGGGAAGGAACACAGTTCAACCCATGACACTACAGTAGCACTCCCTCTGTTTAAGTCTGTACCTAACATAGGCCAATTGATACCCTTTAGCTGGTTAATCTCTCCTTAATTTATCTACCTGGAATCAGGAGAAGGTGAAGCTAAGAAGTGGATCCAAGGGCCTTGGATTCATTGCTACATGTTATATGGCATATCTTGATCATTCCATGGTTTTAGGGAAGTAAACAGACTTTCATTCTTTAACAGAAGTGGGATCCTCAACAGGGCATAGATGAATTAGTAAACCCAAATATGTTCAACCGAGCAGCTACTGGGTTTGATTCTTGGGAAGTTTTGAGGTGCTTTCTTTTGGAGGCCTTCTGAAGCCATGGGTAATTTCTTGGTTATGATTTTTCTCCAGAGTTTGTTGCTTTTGGTGCATCATGTGAGTCAGTAGAGGCTGGGAGACATGCTGTGAGAATGAACCACAGTTGTTTCTCAAGTCTGTCTTAAAATGAGAAGTAAAAGTATCTGACAACTTCCAAAGTCAATCAGGTTTTCAAGTATATTGGTCCCTCTTCCCAGCTGGCAAAATAAGTGCCTCTATATCGAACCCCAGATGTTACAAACTAGCTCAAAATACAGGAAGGCTACTGGCCTGCTGGCTTCTGCTTTCAGGCCCCAGCTGTAGGCGACACTGTGTAGAATACTGCTTTTCTGCTGGAAAAGCTCTCTCCTCTGGAGTGGCTTTGCCTCCCAGCCCAGGAATTAGGTCCAACTGAGGCTTCCGTATGGGTATCTTCAACTCTCAGTGGAACAAGATGGTGTCCCGCACAAACTCGCAACCTGGCAGGGTACAGGCTACTCTATGGAGGTGGAAAGAGAGGCCAAAGGTACCAAGATGCACAGAGTCCACAGCCTCTGTTGCCTGGCCCCAGCCATAGGTGACACTGTGTAAAGTACTACTTTTCTGCCAGAAAAGTGCTCTCCCCCAGCAGGCACTGCCTCCCAGCCTAAGTCCAGCTGGGGCCTCTGTATGGGTGTTTCCACCTCCCTGTGGATCAAGATGATTTTCCACACAAGCTTGCCACCTGCCTCAGTACCAGCTGCTATATGGCGGAGACGGAAAGAGAGGCCAAAGGTGATGAGATGCATAGAGTCCAAAGCCAGGCTCTCAAAATATGTCAGTTTCACGTGCCGACCCCACCAGCAGTGTGTCTGAGATTAGTGGCTAGTCAAGTCCTAGCTCCACCCACTGGCTAAGACAGAGAAAAAAAATTAAATTGGTGAGTTACCTTCAGTCCGTGCAAGCCCACACTCTCCGAGAGTGGGGTCAGCAAAAGACAGGAGGTTTTGCATTCAGTGATATGAAGTCCAAATTAACAGCCGCATTCTAGGACTCACTAGGTGTCCAGAAGACTCTGCTTAATTATCAGTTCAGGTCTTGTTTTCCAGAGGGATTTACGGAGATGTGTGTTTAGTCCACCATCTTGACTCCACCTCCCCAAAACCCTGGATTGGATCTTTGAACACAAAAATTTCTAAACCTGGACTGTGGGCCACAGTAGAAAAGAATAGAAAAAGAGAATGAAAGGAGCTTGGCAGTGTCATACAAAGAAACTGATCCTAAAATGAGCTTTGACACCTCAGGATGAAAACCAGACTTTTCTCAGCAGGCCTAGCTAGCATGAATTAGGCAGTTCTGCTACAGTTTTGCCTTAGTTATTGTTGTGGATGTTATAATAGTCACCTTGAAAAAGGTAAAAAAAAAAAAAAATTGAAACATCAAAATTTCAAAAATCCTCGTCTTTTCTAGATCTCATTGAACTTTTTCCACCCCTCTAACTTAATAGGCACCAAAAGTTTATGTAGTTACATTGAAAACATGAGTAGTGATCATGCCCCTCAAGGTCTTTGGGATCAGTTATTATGAACTGATTCTGTAGTCGTGTGGTGATCTCTTTATATAAGGCATATTACCAGTGTCACCTCAGTTAAAGATGAATAGTAAATGAACACTTGAAAAAGATTCAATTCTGGCACTTAATAAAGGTAGATTGATACAATCTTATTCCCTTCTTTTATTGTATTTATTTATTTATTTATTTTTTTGATTGACCAGACAAAGAGAGAATTTGATCTTTTATTTAAAAAAAGGAGTAAATTTCAACATTGAACTGAGGTTGGCTTGTTTGGTTTGGTTTGTTAGAAACCTAATTTAGTTTGTTTCATTCGGAGAGAATATGGATGAAGAAAATTTCAAGAAGACAGAAAGCAAAGGAAGCATTAGAATCATAGATGATGCAATTTTGAAATGCCCTTTTTTGGTAGATGTTTCTCAAGGTCTGTTTTTTTGTTCTGAGTGAAGCAACTTGCTGTGCACAGCCCCTGGGAAATAACACACTCTCTTCATTTTTCAGACACTGTCTTGGCCAATGGTCATGCCACTGACTACTTATTTGTTGGGAATATTGTTTACACGGTGAGTTGGTCTCTTTGTAGGGAACTGTACTGAAATGATACATGTCAATTGTATGTCTCCAAGTCCTTGATAGAAAGGTTATCTGGTCATTATCATTTATTTCAAGATGTTAAACTTTGTATTACAAATTCCTTAAAGTTTAGAATGACTGGGAAATGCCAGCCTACTTTTTCAGAGAAGGTTCTGTGGACCCCAGGGTTCTGGACTGGCAAATAACAGATGGCCCAGTTCTTCACGAGACTCTTACTCATCTACCTAAAAAGAAAAATAACCCTCAGGAGGCTGGTTTTTCCCAATTCTTCTGAGCTAAGAAAAGGGCACAAGTGACTATTTGTTGTGAGAAGTCTCTAGAATGAAAGTGTTTCTTGTACTAAACTTCCCTGTATGCTCCCCCAAATTACCCCTAGAGAATCCATTTTCAAGATGACTTTTTCAAGGTATAGCTGCCTCAGAGGAGCTCTACACAGCAGACGTGGCATTTTTCTTGGAAAGTTCAAATAATTCACAAAAATAATGCATTTTTCCAATCACCTCTTCTTTTTCACCCACAGTATGTTGTTGTAACTGTTTGTCTGAAAGCTGGTTTGGAGACGACAGCTTGGACTAAAGTAAGTTTTCTCAAAAATTGTGCCTCAACCCAAAATAGATGTTTTTTTGGACTATGATTTCTGGTTAAGCCTTAGGAAAGCAATAAACAATATCTAACTTTCTTTTTGAGAATCCACAAAAATTCTGGTTTGATCTTGATCAGGGAAAATTTGCTATCTAAAGTTTCTTGGTGACTTTTTGGGGGGGGAGCACTTAAAATGGCTCTAAACAGCTGTCTTCTCATTTCATATGTCATGATAAAATGTATATATATATTCACACACATACTTGCATGCATAAATATACCACATACGTATAAAACAATAACACGGAGACAAACAAGAAAAGGTACAATTTCCAGATTTTGCTTTCTGTGTGCATATGTGTGTGTTTTCAATAAGACAGTGTATTGTAGGTGATATAGTTTTGTTAGTATTTTTCACTTGAAAATATATCTTCTTCACAACTGATGATTAAAGGATATGATATTTGATACAAATGTGCCATCATTTATGTAGTCAGCCCCCTATTTTATACATTTCTGCTATTTCCATTATTAGGGGATTATACCAAGCGCTTCATGTCTGTCTGTCTGTTGGGAATGTCCTTTTGGCTGCTATTTATCTAGGTTCATCTAATGCCATGCTAAGCACAGATGGGTGGGTGGCAGATTTGGGCAAGCATGGAATACAAAATCAGGTAAGAGACGAGCAGTACTGCAGGTGAGAGCTAACAGTGGCTCAGCCTGGGGTCGTAGAAGATATGGTGAGACGTGATCAGATTCTAGATACATTTTTCTTTTTTAAAAGCTGGCAGAACTTACTGATGGATTGGAATGTGAAAGGAAGAAAAACCATTATATTAAGTGAGCAAAGGGGAAAATAACTACACAGTAGTTGCTTATAGGGGAGTTGTGAAGATGTACTATCTGTTCCCAATTAAACAAGCAAATAAACAAACGGAAACTTGCTTTGGAAAATTGAAATAATAAACTCTTGAAATGGTAAATAAAAATGTCTTATCCATTTTTCTTTCAGCCATTCTCCTACTAGATACATAGGACCTTGTTTTCTATAACCCCAAGTGAGCAGACTTTTGTGATGAATTGAGAACCTGCAGTCATTCTGGGGTGCTGGGACAGCTCTAGAGGAGGGTCGGCCATAGTTGTACCTGTATTTTTAGGGCAGTTTGTAGGCATTAGTAACTTAATGTCATTGTTAAACATTCTAAGACAGGAAAATTAGAAAAGCTGGCAACTCTGCTAACTGATAAGTGGTCAAAATCTTTGCTTAAGGAAAGGTACCTCGGAAACAAGGATTCTGCCAAGAGATGGGGCTAGGGTAGATCTCCCTGTACAAACAGAAAAGCCTTGGCTTAGCATTCAATCTCTTCTGCAGTTCAGCCACCTGGCCGTCTGGGGCAGCATGCTGATCTGGCTGGTGTTCTTCGGCATCTACTCCACCATCTGGCCCACCATTCCCATCGCTCCAGATATGAGAGGACAGGTGAGTGCTACTGCTTGTGGTGGGTGTGCGTGCTTGCCATGTCAACTGAACTCCAGGGAGCAGGATATTACTTGCTTCCTACAAAATGTATATGGAAGTAAACAAACCACCCCAAAACACATGAAAAAAATCGCTCAGTTTATCCAAACAGTGTTTGAAAATCTGAATGTGAAAACCATGTCCACCTTTCCATCATAGATTGTGCGATAATTATACACACTACTAGTGTCAACATCCATGGCCCTTTGGGAAACTAGAGCTGCTTGTGAATCATGTGTAATCCAATGACCAGGTTGATTCTAGTGTTATTGTTAAGAGTAAGACTGTACTCATTATTTGATAATTGATCATCTGTGAGAAGAACTGTGACAACTCTGTTGACCAGGAAATTAATTAACCAGAATATCTTGTTATTCATCTCTTTTGCAGAATTTTCTAAACTTTAGAAAAGTCGCACAGAAAGGTTATTTTACTTAATTTAAACTAGAGAGGCTGCAATTTTATGATGTCTGCACATTTGAACTTTTTTAATATCTTGGTCTAGTTTTTTGAGATTGAACTGTTAATAATTACACACTAGCACCCACTAGCATCAGGTCTGGAGAGGGGTTTGCCAATTTCCTGGTCCAGCCTCTTAGGGTACAAAAGAAGATGCACAGTCTAGGGCCCTTCATCCCCATCCCACAGGCTCCTGTGCTGGGGTCCTTCTACCTGCAGCTCTGCTCTTAGACCTTGACATTGGGCTTGCCTGCAGTCCTGGGCTCTGTGGGCCTCTGGTCTGGCACTCCATGGATGGGCTACCCCTCTTCATAGGCTGAGAAGTCCGTGAGTTTCAGAACTAGTACCCTCGCTTCTGGTCCATTCTCTGCATTTCTAGGATCCTGAATTTCCTTTCCAGCCCTCCCAAAACCCACACCTGGACGTGCCTGGTTTTCTTCTCAGACCCGTGTCCAGTGTGCACACTCCTTAGCCAGGGCCAGTTGTTTGTAAAGGCTGTGTGCTCAGGGGTTGGGATGTTTGCACTGTTAGGTCCACACGCGTTTGCCTGAGGACACAGCCAGGAGTGAGAAGACAAGATTGTGGGTTGGAGGCTTCCAGGAATACGTATTTTAGGGCCACCTGCCAGCTTGCTTTGCCTCACTCCTGGGCCTACTTAAGTCTAGGTGGGTGTCCAACAGTGGCTTCAAGTGACATAACCCAGGAGTAGCATTGCTGTCCTTTTACGTGGTGAATCAGGGGCTGATATACACTGGGTATCTGGGACCTTCCCTGCGTGCAGGTGTAGACAAGGTGAGCTTGCCCTCCCAGAGGGCCTTGGCTGTCCTCAAACACATCTTTCCTTTCTGTAAGAAAAGGGGCAAACACATAATTTGCTTTTCAGTTCTTTTCCAAACCTAAATGGTAGGAAAAATTACAGGACACTGCATGAACTCAGGAGAGAGAGTTCTGGAGCACAAGGAGCATTTCCCGACACGGATATTTAGTGTGTACAGACAGCTCCCAGGTTACAAACAAGATCTGTTCCTATGTTTTTAAGTCAGATTTGTAGGTAAGTTGAAACAGGTACATAAAGTTCTTATATAGCATCAGTTAAGCTTTTGTCTTAGTACATTGTTCCATGTGCCAAAAAAAAAGCCCAAGCTGGTGGCTGTCAAGTCAGTCCCGACTCACAGAGACCCTGCATGACAGGGTAGAACTCTTTCATAGGGTTTCCAAGGCTGGAATGCCTACAGCAGCAGACACCACATCTTTCTCCTGTGGAGCAGCAGGCAGGTTCAAACCACTGATCATTCAGTTAGCAGCCAAGAGCTTAACCACTCTACCACCAGAGCTCCTCTTTTTATTGTAGGGGTCCGTAAGCATGCTGGTTTCTGTGTTGCAGAGGCCTGGCTTACATGGGGATGTGTAAGCTTCCATCTGGGACTTTTCCAGTAGACATGTAGGGAGCCGCTACTGCCATCCCAAAGCAAAGCAATGATGTGATTGGATCACATTATACTTTCCAGTGAAAATGTCTCACTTCTCTGCTTCAGTCATGTTATTTTAACCTTTTTGTTGCTTGCTTGGTTGGTTGGTTGATTTCCATGAGGCGAATGATGTCTTTCTGAAACATAACTGACTGAGAAAGGGACAAAAAAAAAAAAAAAAAAAAAAAACCAAAGGCCAAGATTTTCATTGGGGATTGAATGAAATGATTAATGTAATTTTTTGTAACTAGATTTTTGAGTGGGTGTTCATGTTTTCAGTGGGAGTCTGTTCAGTAGATTCCAACTCATATTAACTCCATGTGATGGAGTAGAACTGTCCCATAGGGTTTTCCAGGCTAAAATCTTTAGAAAAGCGGACCCCCAGATCTTTCTCGTGGGAGGCCACGGGTTGGGTTCAGAACACCTGCCTTGTGGTTGGCAGCTGAGCACTTAACCTTTGTACCACCAGGCTCCTTTGCCATCCAAGTTCAAGGAGCTGTTTATCACTTCTCTTCTTTCTCCATTAACCCTGATGGCATGGTAGTTAGGTGCTATGTCTGCTAATCAAAAGGTCAGGAGTTCAGATCTGCCGGGCACTCCTTGGAAACTTTATGGGGCAGTTCCACTCTGACCTTTAGGGCTGCTATGAATTGGAATCAATTTGACAGTAGTGGCTTTTGGGCTTCGGTTCTTTCTCTGAGACGAGCTTTTAGTTAGGAGAGGGCATCTGAAAATGTGTCACTTTAAATGTGGCTTAATTTTCTTTTACCTGATATCTTCTGCTCTCTATTTTGACTCAGTGACCTATCTATGTTTTGAAAAGTGGCAGGGAGGCATTAAAAGCAGCTTTTAACACTTTTGAAGAACCATGTGAGTGGATTCTTTTGGTGCTCAAAATAAGCCTGAAATTCCACATCATTTTCTGCAGACCCGAGAGGAATTCTCTGCCATCCTAAAAAGATAACAGATAGTGGTTATAGCTAGCCACCGTGGTGACTGTAATTAATGTCGCTGAGTTGTACACATAAATGTGGTTGAACTGGAAAATGTTTTGTTGTATTTTACCACCATAAAATTTAAAAGAGAAAATGAAAACTGGTCTCAGCTGTCATCAGTAAAAGAAATGATCTCATTTTGGGTTATTGACAACACAACTTTGTCCACACCATGTTCATCCATTTGGTTCTAGGGAAATGTTTCTTGTTGTTAAGTTCTTTCAAGTCTAAGGAGGCATGGTGGCCTCATGTGATAGAGTAGATCAGCCCTGTAGTTTCCTAGGCTGTTGTATTTACACGAGTAGATCACCAGGTCTTTCTCCCACAGACCTGCTGGGTGGGTTCGAGCTACTAACCGTACGGTTAGCAGTTGAGTGGTTGACCCATTGTACCACTAAGGCTCCTTAACTAAATATTTAGGAGTGAGGAACGTTTTAGGGAGAAACTCTGCCCTTTTTTTTTAAGGACTGTTCTAGTGATGTTTTATAAATTCATTGTTTTTAAATAAATAATCCACTAAACAGCGGATCCGACTCGACAGCACTTGGCAAACAGTGAATTTTGAGCAAGTGAACCTGATTCTTTGGAGTTCTAGAATTAAATGAGTATCTAATGGCAAACAGCATTTCTCACCAGGTACAACATAGACAAAACACACAAAACATGTTACTGTGTCTATTCATAGCATCTTAAACCATTGAAAAGACACATTGTTTCTGCCGGGGTTTCCTAAGCTAATTTGATTAAATGTCTCTTTGTCTTGTCCCTCATTATTCAGAATTTTTCTCACAGAGGAGAATACAGGTTTTCCCTTGAGGGTGAACGAAAGGAAGAGCTATAAAATTAAAGAGTTGTTCACCACTGTCAAAGAGTCTTTATCTTCACTAAAGCACCTCATCATATGCTACATGAAACCCTACAAGACAAATGAGCCAGAAAGTCCGCGTGGAAGTTCTTGAAATCAGAGAAGTCATCTGCACACTTCCTCTCCTTAAAATTTGCAATATTTGTGGGATTTTAAGGGGCATCCTGTTTTTCCGTATTTCTAGGTCTGAGCTAGGTTTTACATGAATTAAAAATGTAGGTTGTGTCTATTCTGATTAATGCCAAAGTCCTCAACTAGGGAAAACATAGGAAGATCCTTCTCCATAGAGGACCTTGTGTCCCTACTCCTCCACTGCTGCGTAGGTCACAACTGCCATACAATGGGTCCTGAAAACTAACACTTGAGGTGGAAAAGGTCATGCTTCTCTGGCTCACCTCTGTCCTTGCCCCTGCTGAAGTGGAATGCTGAATTAAAGAAATGAAGAAAATTTTATTTAAAAAGAGATCAGGTAATGTATTAATATTTTCTTCAGTTATTTCCCAAGCATTTTTCCTTTAGGAATGTCTGAGGATATAGAATGGAGCCAGGTGGCACAGTACTTTAAGTGTCCAGCTGTTAACTGAAGGTCACCTGTTCTAAACTACCAAATGCCCCTCAAGAGAAAGGTGTGACTGTCTGCTTCCATAAAGATTGTGGCCTTAAAAACCACATAGGGCAGTTCTACTCTGTCCTATAGGGTCACTATGAGTTAGAATCAATTAGACGGCAGTGAGTGGACAGTATCTTGCTCAACCTCTGTTTAAAAGTCAAGAGACTTTGCTTCACGGCCCAACAAGCTGTGTAACCTTTGACAAATCACTTGACCTCCATTAATTTCCTTATCAGCAATGTAAGAATAAGACTAGTATCACCCACCCTAATGGCCTCAGAGGACTGGGGTGAAGATAAAGTGAGATTCCCAGTAATGGAAAACCCAAACCATGCATGCCCTTCTTTCCCCTGGACTGATAAACTGTTTTTGAGCCTTTACAAATAGAAATGTTGTGCTTTAAACCCCCAAAAGAGCTCAGCTGTCAGCTAAAAAGGTGGCAGTTTGAATACACCAGCTGCTCCTGGGAAACCCTGTAGGACAGTTCTGCTCTGTCACAAAGGGTCGTGATGAGTCAGAACTGACTCTCCTGCAGTGGGTTTGGTTTGGTTTGGTTTTATAGGCTCTAGATGTGTGTCTCTTAGTAAGTTTCATGGACCATCTGCATCAGAATCATCTGGGTTACCTGTAAAAAGTACAGTATACACCCCCACATGCAAAGTATACACGCATACACACAAACACATCTGAATCAGAACCTCTGAGTGTATAGCCTGTGTCTGGATTTTAGTAAATCTGCGGTGACTATTCACTTTAAAAGTTTGAACACTGCTGCTCAAAATGATCTAAAATATTGCTCAATTGTGACAGTGTTTTAACTAGTGCTAGGTGGTAGAGCGGGAAGCCTGGTCACACAATGGTTAAATCTCAGCTACTAACCAGGAGGCCTGTGGTTTGAAACATCATTCATTCCTCAGAAGAAAGATATGTCAGTCTGCTTCTGTAAAGATCAATCCAACTAAAAAACCCACAGCCATCAAGTCGATTCTGACTCATAGCAACCCTATAGGTTGCTGGAGAAGAGCTGGCCCATAGTTTCCAAGGAGCACCTGGTGGATTTGAACTGCCAACCTTTTGGTTAGCAGACGTAGCACTTAACCCCTACACCACCAGAACCTTTGGAATGCTATCAGATAGCTCTACTCTGACCTAAAGGATCACTGTGAGTTAGCATCGGCTGTATAGTAATGGGTTTTGGGGTGGCAGTGGATTTTAGGGTGGCATAGCAGAGGACAGTGCACCTAAAGGATCACAGCTGTTTAATTTCTTGCATGCAGTGGTTACATAAGACATGACCAGGAAGTGTCTGTGACTGCTGGAAGGCGGCTAGCTGTCTAAATAGACAGTTATACCCAAAGACATTACATTGTTCACTGTGGAAAAATATTCCTCACCAAGCTGGGTGCTGTGCCTTTAAAATGTGGTTCTTTGCTAGTGAAAGAGGAAAGAAAACATTGACTTCAAAGTCTACAAACTGCTAACTTCATCTTCAGTGCCAAGCTCCTGGCTCCAGCCAGTTTCTAGCATATGACAGACTTTTTTTTAAAAAAAAATCTTAACTACAGGAATGAGTTTACTTTTGAGTTTTGTATAAATACTGTGTATTAAAAAAAAAAAACAGTTGCCATCAAGATGATTCTGACTAAAATCTACAACAGTATAGACCAAGTATAAGTGCTCCATAGTGTTTCCACAAATGTAATCTTTCCAGAAGCAGATCACCAGCAGTTTTTTCCATGGAGCAGCTGGCGAGTTTGAACGACCAGCTGCTGAGTCAGTCTGACCTGTAGGGACCCTACGCACAACAGAACGAAATCCTGCTCGGTCCTGCACCACGTCCACAATCATTTTTCTGTGTAGGCCTGTTGTTGCGGCCACACTGTCAATTCATCTCTTTGAGGATCTTCCTTTCTCCTGCTGATGCTCCACTCAACCAAGCGTGATGTTCTTATCCCGGAACTGATTCTTCCTGACAACATGTCCAAAGTATGTCTGATGCAGTTTTGCCGTCTTTGCTTCCAAGGAACACTCTGGTTGTACTTCTTCAAGAACAGATCTGTTGGTTCTTTTGGCAATCCATGGTACGTTCAACATTCAACTCTAAAATATGTCTCAGTAAAATAGGAGCTTAAAGCTGAGAAGCAGCTTGTGGATCAGCAGAGGACTTACCTTCAAGTTAACTTTCACTGTGTAGAGAGCATTGTTCATTGTCCAGCACCTGTTCTTCCTTCATGCCTCCCCTGTCTGTATTCTATACCTTGCCTTGTGTGAGAAGCTGGTGCCTTAGGAGAGAAGTTTCTACCCATATCTCCAGAGGAGCAGGTGGTCCCCTACCCCTTTCTTAGTGATAAGTTCAGAAATCCGGAAAGAGATCTTTGCTGGCAGTTTCTGGACAGTGTGAATAGTTAAAGTATTCAACTGCTAATGGAAAGATTGGAGATTTTTTAGTTCACCCAGAGGTGCCTCAGAAGAAAGGCCTGGCAACTTCCTAAAATTCAGCCATTGAAAATTCTACAGAGCAGTTCTACTCTGACACATGTGGGGTCACCCTGAATCAGAGTCAACTCCATAGCAACTGGTTTTCTGGGAGGGAATCATGTTTATTCCTAAAAGAAATCCATCTAAGAGCTGACCACTTCTGAAGGACACAGTTGTCACTGTGAAGCTTGGGATTTTTCATTCCCAGGAAGAGACAGCACCTCCATAGTGCTGCTGCTGTGAAAAATGGAAAAGAAGGACAAAAGCCAACCAAGTCTTTATGCAATTGTCGAGACACCCAATGCAGCCAGTCCTGAAGTCCATGCTCACAGGCTGCCAGGCTGTGTCTTGTGCACATGCTGCATATTTTCTGTTGAAAAATAAAGATATCACTTTGAAGACTAAGGGGCACCTGACCCAAGCCATTCTCAATCTAATCATCTGCATGTGAAAGCTGGACAAAGAACAAGGAAGCCAGAGGAAGAATTGATGCCTTTGAATTGTGGTGTTAGAGAAGAATGTTGAATGGGCCATGGACCACCAAAAGAACAAACAGATCTGTTCTGGAAGAAGTATAACCAGAGTGCTCCTTGGAAGCAAAGATGCCAAAACTACGTCACATACACTTTGGACATGTTGTCAGGAAGGATCAGCTCCTGGAGAAGGACATTGTGCTGGAGGATCAGCGAAAAAAGAAGACCCTCGATGAGAAGGGTTGACACAGTGGCCGCAACAGTGGGCCTAAGCTTAAAAATGACTTTGGATATGGTGCAAGACCAGGCAGTGTTTCATTCTGCTGTTCATAGAGTCCCTATGAGTTGGAACCAATCTGACAGCACCTAATAACAACAACACATATTTTCTGTATGCATTCAGTGCTTAGTAAGTAAGTGTCTACCAACTTGGATGCAGGGGTGTTTTTCTGAAATTCACTAGCAAATGATAACTAAGGTAACATTGTTTATACAAAAACAGTCATAAGGCTTTAACTTTTGTATACATAGTGGACTTGACATTGAGTGTTTGTTACTTGGTGTGGTGAGTATTTTAGATGGTAATGTCCCAGAGAGGAACTCTGATAGTTTAATGGTTAAACATTCACCTGCTAACCAAAAGTCAGTGGTTCAAACCTACTAGCTGCTCTACAGGAGAAAGATGAGGCAGTCTTCTTTGGTCAAGATTACTGTTTTAGAAGTTTTGTGATGCAATTCTCCTCATCCTAATGGGTTTCTACGAGTTGGAATTGACTGGATGACAGTGGATTTTGTTTTGTTTTTTAATGTCCCCCAAACACCTAACATGAATATCTTACAATGATGGAGATATTTTTTTAAAGACAGCATTGAATAGAGTAGGGTGTGGATAGCAAGTAGAAGTTGTCTCAATTTTCTATCAAAAGAAGTTTCCTAGGTGCATCCAAACACTTTGAGAGATTGAGTAACTAGGGCTAGAGACTGAGGACCACAGTCTCAGAGAACGTCTAGGTCAATTGGCATAATATAGTTCGTAAAGAAAATGTTCTGTATTCCACTTTGGTGAGTACTGTCTGGATCTTAAAAGCTTGCAAGCAGTCGTTTGTCCAAGGTACATCAACTGGTGCTATTCCACCTCAGCAAAGGAGAATGAGTAAAACTAAAGATATATGGAAAATATTAGTTCAGAGGACTGCAGGACCACATAAACCAACAATTCCACCAGCCTGAGACCTGAAGAACTAGATGGTGCTTGGCTACCAGTGACCACTGTGACCAGGATCACAACAGAGTCCTGAACAGAGTGAAAGAAAAATATAAAACAGCGTTCAAATTCATAGAAAAAGAGCAGACTTACAGGTCTGAATGAGATTGGACGAAACTTTGAAACTAGGCTACCAGACACTCTGCTACCAAGAACTGAAACCCACCCCAAAGCCTACTTTTCAGGCAAAGATTAGACAGGCATATAAAACAAACAAAAAAAAACACATGAAAAAAAGTGCGTCTTAGTTCAGTCCAATATATGAGACCAGAAGGACAGCTCCTGTTCAAAAGCAGGATGACAGGACAGGAGGGGGCAGGAACTGGATGGGTCAACAGGGAGCCAGGGGTGAGCCGGGGCGTGTGATGTCATGTGGTGTGGATTGCAACCAGTGTCACAAAACAATATGTGTATACATATGAGAAATCAACCTGAGATGTAAACTTTCACTTAAAGCACAACAACAAAATAAATACATAAGAATGTAAAAACATTTACCATAAATGCTATGAATTCAGAAGCAATTATAAAATAAAATTCCTGGTTCTTCCTAATGATACAATTCTGTTATTCTTTATTATTCTGTTCCAAACGCAATACTACTCTGAAAACTTTGGTGTGTCTCGGCTACACTTATTCTAAATCCTTGTGTGAGCCAAACTAGGTGTTGCTCGTTTACCTTGTTGCTTTGTATGCATAGAATAGTCAGAGATGAGGTCGAAATCTTGTCTCTTCAGTTGTTTTGAAATGCTCAAAAATAGCTCATCTTTGCTAAATGAATAAATCTGTGTTATCAAACTTATAGCCCATGGTTTGGTAGCTTAATGGTGCCTCCTGTTTTCAGAACTTAAAGTAGATAGGATGGTTGACCATCTGCAGGCAAACGGAAAAATGGTTTGAGACTAATTCAGAGGAATTTGTGTAGCCATGCCAGAAAGAGTTTCTAAGACTTAGAAGCTGTTAATCCTTAATTTACTTTATCTACATCTCAAGACTGTAAGCCAATTTGTAGTTTATAGGAAAACCTATGGGTGGAGGAACATGTTAAATGATACCATAAGTTAGCAATCATGCAAGCACAAAGTATAGAATATTCAAGTAGAAAGCTGATTTTATCTCAGTCCTGTTGATGGCATGAAAAGGAGCAGGGAGCAGGCACAAAACATAGACGCTAATGCAAACAAACCGGTCAAAGACATTGTTGGCATACTCAAAGACATTTATTTGAACATGGACGGAGCACTAATTTGGGTACATATGACAATGACATTTCAGTTAGGTAAGAGAATATTTTTAGAGATACAGAACTGAAATATCAGCAGAGAGATGGTGTGAGGTCTGGATTTCCCTTCAAGTATTTCAGTCGGATGGAGGGAAGAAGGAAAAAACAAAAAGGAATTGAAAGAGGAAGGAAATACATAAAAGAACAAATTAAGCAAGTTTAGCAAAAGTTAATAATCATTGAAACAAGGTGATGGATATATGGGAATTCATTATATTATTCTCTCTACTTCTGTGTACAGTGTAAACTTTTTTCCTAACACAGCTTTTTGAAGGAGGCATGATTGAAAAGTTGTTAGACAATCTGAAATGAACATTTCTCCTAAAATGAATAAAAACTCTTCAAGCATGGCGTTGGACCCTGCTTGTCTCTAGTTTTCTTCAAATAATGACATTCGGAGGCTTGGTTTTCTGGCAAATGTGAGAAAAAGTCAGTTTCATGAGGAAGGAGTCCTGTCGCAGAGATTGCCTCCTTGGTTTGAAATTACCTCATGGTGTCTTCTTTGTTACACTTGCCTTAAGTTTTCAAGCTGATGAAATCTATTACTTGTTGAAGTCCAGTGTACAGTTTGGTTTTTAAACGCATCCGTTTTCTGAAATTATAAGATTTAGAAGAAGGAACATGTTTTTTCCCAGAAGATACTGTTATAGAAAATATGAGCTTGCCACAGATAGGAAGACTCAACATTGTGAAAATGCCTGTTCTACCCAAAGCAATCTATACATATAGTGAAAACCCCATACAAATTCCAATGGCATTTCTTAATGAGATGGAGAAACAAATCACCAATGTCATATAGAAAGGGAAGAAGCCTCAGGTAAGTAAAGCATTCCTGAATGAGAAGAACAAAGTGGGAGCCCCCTCACTACCTAACTTTAGAACCTCTTACACTGCCATGGCAGTCAAAACAGTTTGATACTAGTACAAAAACAGATACATAGACCAGTGGAACAGAACAGAGGATCCAGAAACAATATCATCCACTCCTGAGAGCAGCTGATGCTTGACAAAGGCCCAAAGTCCATAAACTCAGGAAAAGACAGTCTGTTTAACAAGTGATGTTAGCACAACTGGATAGCCATCTGTTAAAAAATGAAAGAAGGCCTATCTCTTACCATGCACAAAAATCAACTCAAAATGGATCCAAAGACCTAAATATCGAATCTAAAATAATAAAAAATCATAGAAATAAAAATAGGGACAATGCTGAGAGCCATAATACAAGACATAAACAGATTATAAAACATTGCTGACAATGCACAAACACCAGAGGAAATAGATAACAGGGAACATCTAAAAATCAAACATTTGTGCTCATCCATAGACTTTACCAAAAGATTAAAAAGACAGCCTACAGACTGGCAAAAAAAAAAATTGGCTACCACAAATACTGTCAGCATCCAATCTTTATAATCTAGAAAATACTGCAAAACCTTAACAAAAAGATAAGTAATCTTGTTAAAATATAGTCAGAGGATATAAATAGACACTTCACCAAGGAAGACCTTGAGATGGCTAGCAGATACATGAGAACATGCTCTGGATCATTAGCCATCAGATGAATGCAAATGGAAACTACAAAGAGACACCATCTCACCCCAGCAAGGGTGGCATTAATCCAAAAAACACAAAATAACACATGGTGGAGAAGCTGTGGAGAGACCACTTGTATACTGCTGGTGAAATGTAAGATGGTGCAACCACTTTGAAAATCGATGTGGCGCTTTCTTAAAAAGCTTAAAATGGCAATTCTATATGATCCAGCAATCCCACTAATTATGATATATCCTTAAGAAATAAGAGCTGCCACATAAAGAGATACATGGACACCGGTGTTCATCACAGCTGTTTACAATAGCAAAAGATCGAAAATAGAAAAAGATGGAACCAACCTGTCCCTTTTGACAGAAGAATAGATAAACACACTATAGTATATTCACACCATGGAATGCTATGCAGTGATCAAGAACAATGATAAATTTGGAAAACACCTAATGAAATGAAAGAATCTAGACAACATTATGCTGAGTGCAATTAGTAAATTGCAAAAGGACAAATACTGTATGAAACCGCTATTACAAGGACACAAGAATTGGTTTAGACACTGAGGAAAACATTTTTTGATGGTTACAAGGAGGGGTGGGAGGGAGAGGGGTATACACTAATTAGCTAATTGACAAGAACTACTTCAGGTGAAGGGAGAGACAGCACACAGCAGAGGAGAAGTCAACACAAATAGACTAAGCTCAAAACTTAGAAGTATTCTAAATAAAACCAAACACTTCCAGGGACACAGTACCAGGGTCAAGTGTCTAGAAACTGTGGCTTCAGGGGTCATGTAGGTGAATTGGCATAACAAAGTTTTTTAAGCAAATGTCCTGCATCCCACTTTGGTGAGTGGTATCTGAGGTCTTAAAAGTTAGCAAGTGGCCATCTAAGAAGTATCAATTGGTCTTAACTCTCCTAAAGCAAAGGAGAAAGAACAGCATCAATGACATGAGGAAAGTGAGAGCCCAAGAGGCAGAAAGGGCCACAAACACCAGAGACTGCATCAACGTGAGATCGGAAGAACTAGATGGTTCCCAGCCACCACTGAAGACTGGCCTTAGGGGAACTTGACAGAGTCCCTGATGGAACAAAAGAAATGTGGGATGCAGAACCCAAACTCTAGTAAAGACTAAACTTGATGGTCTGACAGACTGAAGGGTCCCCAGAACTCCCTGTTAACCCAGAACTGAAATCATTACAGAAGCCAGCTCTTCAGACGAAGTCTGAGCCTGTGTATAAACATAAACGATACTGGTGAAGAGTGTGTTCTTGACTTTGGCGCATACGGGAGACTAACTGGGCAGCACTGTTCAGAGGTGACAGGGAGTGACAGAGGTTGTATGAGAGCTGGTTAAATGGCTGTGAGAAGTATGGGCTGGGGGAGTGTGCTATCACAGTGTAGAGAGAGTAGCTAAGTATACGTGGCTAAGTATACAAGTTTGTGTATGAAAAATTGACTATCATTGTAAACTTTCACTTAAACACAATAAAATAAAAAATAAACTGTTGAAAGTATGAGTTTGACCAGGAGGCAGCTGATACCTAATTTCTCTTCTCCACAGTGTGTAACTCTCATCACCCACAGCAGTGCCCCCTTTAGTGTGTGCCCCCCTTCAAGGGCACTCCTCCCTAATCCCCATATGAGCCAGGGCCACTGGAATCTAAGCCCGCTTAAAACCGTAGTAAATTCTTCATCTGTAGTGAAAACAAAAACCAGATCCTTTCTCTTTCCAGATGCCCAGGGCTATCTGAGAGCATTCTTCCAGGCCTGGTAGGTGTCTGGGCTGTAAAAGCAGAAAATTCAGGCGACAAACAACAGTTCTGACAGAAAATGGCTTTTGTAGGTGCTATATGTAATGTGAAGGTGCCTTGTGGTACAGTGGTTAAGCACCCAGCTGCTAACCACAAGTTAACAGCTGGAACTGACCAAACAACTGCAAGGGAGAAAAGACTTGATAATCTACTCCTGTAAAAATTAAACCAAAAAAAAAAGAGAAAAGGCACCCATTGTTGTTGTGAGTTCTGACTCTTAGTGACTCTATAGGACAGAGTAGAAGTGCCCCATGGGGTTTTCAAGGAGCAGCCTGGAAGACCCTGTGGGACAACTGTACTCATCGTGAATTGGAATAGGCTTGAGGCAATACAGTGAACAATACAATACAATCAACAATAACACAGTGCCAAGTCATTGTGTTTTTTCTGATAAACAAACAAGAGGCAAAGTACAGTTAAAAATGTAGAAGCTTCTTAAAGTCATTTCGAATTATATTATAGCAGAAAAGATACCAGCTCACTTTTTATCCTGATCCCTTTCCTGGAAAGCCTGCAGGAACAATAGCATCAGTCTGGATCACAGTGACCAGAGTCCAGTCACCTATCCTATCCACCTTATGGTGAAAGCAAGATTTAAACTGAAACATCCTAATGCTTGAAAAATTAATGAAGTTAAGCCTGTTGTTCACTGTGCCCAGCTATCATTGTGTCATTCCTGAGCCTCCATTTGTTGAAGTAAGATATTGTCTCTCTTTTGACTTAATCCCTGATGGCGCACTGGTTAAAGTGCACAGCTGCTGACCAAGAGGTCAAGGGTTCAGGTACACCAGCCACTTCTTGGGAGGAAGGTGTGGCAGTTAGCTTCCCTAAAGATATGCAGCCTTGAAACACTGTGGGGCAGTTCTGTCCCATAGAGTCGCTGAGTCGGAATCGACTCAACAGCAACAGGTTTGCTGATTTTTTTTTTTTTTTTGGTTTGTTTGTTTTGACTTAACAGGGAAATTTTTAAAACATAAGCCATGAGACTAACAATCTGCTGCAACTCCCGGTGACCCTGTACACAGCAGAAAGAGACATTGGCCTCTCGTGTGCCATCCCGTGGAAGCCCTGCCAGGCACTCCTTGGAAACTCTGTGGGGCAGTTCTACTCTGTCCTCTGAAGTTTCTGTGAGTCCGATTTGACTCGACAGCCACAGATTTGATTGTTTGGTTATGCAGCCCCACAGTCAGGAGGCCAGGGTCCGTTGTTGTGGTCCCTGAGTATTTTGAGTGCTTTCCAACTAGGAGGGCTCGTCTTCTAGCATCATAGTCTCTAGTCAGCCCCAGAGTTTTCACTGACTAATTTTTGCAAGTAGACGGCCAGGCTGTCCCTCAAGTCTGTCATAGTCTTAAAGCTCTGCTGGAATTTGTCCACCACAGGTGTCTCTGCTGGCACTTGTAATACCGTGGCATACCTTGCAGCGTCGCGGGAGCACACAAGCCGCCACAGTGCAACAAACTGACAGACAGGTGGTGGTGGTGAATGACAGTAGTTAGTGTTTACCGGGAAACCCTGGTGGCATAGTGGCTGAGCACTCCGTTTGCTAACCAAAAGGTCAGCTGTTCAAATCTGCCGGGTGCTCTTTTGGAAAGTGTACAGGGTGGTCCTACTCTGTCCTATAGAATCACTATGCGTCAGAATTGGCTCAATGGCAGTGGCTTGGCTTGGCTTGGCTAGTGTTTGTTGACGGTCTGAAGCTAGTGAGGGCATGCTGGGGTTTCCCCTCAAGTACCGTTGGTTCCTGAGTGTGGACCCTATGTTTCACTGTCACCGTAGAAAGCACCTCCAACAATGCTTGTTACAAACAAGGTGCCCCGTCAATGTTAGTCAGTCCTCCCCCCAGTTTGGCTTTTATTACGTTGTAATCTTAACTAACCTGCCTTGCGATGCCATTGAATTTTTATGATCTAAGTTGTGGAGTTAGGAAGTATAAACATGAATTGTTTTGAACAGCAGTTAGGAGAAAATATCTGGCCATGAATTCTAATGTTCTCTGCAGAAAAACAGGTTTCAAGCAAATCTTTGTTCTTTTTTTAAAATACGGTGGCACAGTGCTTAAGCACTCAGCTGCCAGCTGAAGGGTCACCTGTTTGCACCCACCAATCACCCCGCAGATGTGGCAGTCTGCTTCTGTAAAGATCACAGCTTTAGAAGCCCTGTGGAGGATTTGGGTTTTGGTTTCTTGTGGAAAGCCTTAATTTTTTTTTTTTAAAATCTCTGTCTACTCCCCTACTTCTGACCCTCTCCCCTCATCCCCCCACGAGTCTCTCCATTATGGCAGTTTATTTTATTTTGGCCTCTCATTTCAAGGATGCCCTGTATTAATTAAAGGACAGGCAGCTTTGATTGTGAGTTGTTTTTCTGTGGAGTTAAAGGTTTTGTTGTGGTATTGGCATTTTTCATTCATTCTGATGTTAATTTTTTAAATATCTGTCAGCAAATTAAGGTACACATTACATGCTGATTTGTTTGTTTGTAATATTCAGACTCAGTGGTTGCAAAGTCCTTTTGATGTGGTTTTGAACTTTTCCTTCCCTGCAACATATGGCGATGTGTATGCCTTGCACTCTAGTTAAAATGCTGTGGAGGGGTTCACCTACCCAATGTTGGCAAAGGGAGATACTTTTCTCTAGCTGCTGAGCAGAGCTCCAGCCCTCCAGCTGTGAGACATCAGAGTTTTTTAGGAGGGTTGTATTTAGAAGGTAGAGAGACATGGAGAGACACTAATAAATAAAGGTTTTGTGAAAGAAAAGATGACAGGGTAGATTAGACTAGCTCACCCGCTGTCTTCAAGTCAATTCCAACTCATAGCGACCCTACAGGGCAAAATAGAGCTACCTCATAGAGCATCCAAGGAGCACCTGGGAGATTTGAACTGCCTACTTCTCGATAAGTCGCCATAGCATTTAACCACTACACCATCAGGGTTTCTTTCCATGGAAAGAGGAATCAATAGAAACATAACATCCCACTACACACATACAAAGACTGCCAATTAAGTTCGCAAACTCATCCTAGAAAAGGTGCTACATACATCTTTGTTGAATATCACTGTAGTCACCTTCAAAGTACTTCCTTTAGAAACTATGCACTGATGCCAGTGCCTAGTCGACCCTTCAAAGTGATTTTGGAACTCTTGCTGGAATGACTGTCAGAGCTGTCATCATTTTAACCTTGATGTCCTGAAAGTCATCAAAATGTGTTCCTTCCAATATTTCCTTTATCTTTGGATAAAGAAAAAAGTCATTTGGGGGCCAGATCGGGGGGGTAGGAAGGTGTTCCAATACAGTTATTCGTTTACAGGCTAAAAACTCCCTCACAGACAACTATGCAATTAAGTTGGCAAACTTGCCACCATGCCACTGTGTGCAGTGGCCATTCCAGAAAGAGTTCCAAAATTGCTTTGAAGGGTAGAATAGGTGCTGGCATTGGTGCATAGCTTCCCAAAGAGAGGAAAGTACTTTGAAGGTGACCGTAGTGATATTCAGCAATGAGGTATGTAGCACTTAGAACAATTCAGTTCGTGGACTTAATTGTCAGACCCTATGTTACAGAGCCCCAAGTGGTACAACTGGTTAAGCACTGGACTATTAACCAAGAGGTTGGTAGTTCAAACCTACCCAGAAAACTTCGTCAGAACTGAGGCATAGTGTTGCAGTATTCAGTGCTGGGGCTGCTGACCTAGCAGTTGGCAGTTTGAATCCACCCAGTGATCCTTGGAAATGCTATGAAACAGTTTTACTCTGTTCTCTAGGGTTGCTGTGAGTTCGAATTGACTCGATGGCAGTGGGTTTTGTATGTTTGTTTTTTAAGTCCTAGTAATCTGCTTCCCAAAGATCACAGCTGGGAAACCCCTGTGGAGCAGTGCACACTCAAGGTCACCATGAGTTGGAATCACCTTCACAGCAGCTATCAATAAGACTAAGAAGCATATACCAAGATTTTTGCATAAGTAGTGATGCAAAGCTATTAACAGGAACCAAGAGGACTGAAATAGTGGAAAGACTTAAAGCTAGGTGAGATTTTAATACCTTTGTCGTCACTGGCTATATAAAATATTGACATGTCCACTGAAGAAATCGTATGTGGCTGTTTGTACCTGGATTAACAAGGTTTGTGCTTGGTGTCCTTTACCTAAAGCTGGAGAACAGAATTCTAGGTTGCCTCGGGAAGGGCAGGGGAGGGGGGAGGCAGGGGTAGTGGTGCAGTGGTTAAGAGCTACAGCTCTCACCCAAAAGGTCAGCAGTTGGAATCTACTAGATGCTCCTTGGAAACCCTTTTGAGCAATTATACTTTGTCCTGTATGTCCTGCAAAATCACTGTGGGTTGGAATCAGTTTGGGGATAATGGGATTTTTGTTTGTGTGCCCATACTGCAATTCAGTTCACAGTATTATTCATTTAAAAAAACATTGTGACCTGACTTTGAAAATGAATGAAAACTGAAAGGAGTACATATTAGAATGTGTAGATACTTCCAAGACCTGCTATAAAGGCACCCTCCAGCCTTTGCTCAGCAACTGCAAGGATGTCTCTTGGGTGCAGCCCCATCTGCCATTTTTTGCTCACCCTGTGTCCATTTCCCTTCTCTTGATCACAGCCCCTAAAGACCTTCCCCTCTTTCAGAACATGCATTCAGATGGTGCTAGTTCTGCCTCACTCCAGCTCTAGGTCTGGACACTTGACCCAGGACTGATCAACCATGATCTTCCATCTTATTGACCAAGATTCAGAAATGGGCATGGTTGCTTGTACCAGGTAAATTGAAGAGAAATCAAAGATTTTTTTATGACAAGTAGTGATTAGGAAACCCTGGTTGCATGGTTAGGTGCTATATCTGTGGCACTTCAAGTCTACTAGGAGCTCCTTGGAAACTCTACTGGGCAATTCTACTCTGTCTATAGGGTCACTAAAAGTTGAAATTGACTTGATGGCAGTGTTGTTTTGTTGGGGGGGGTAGTGGAATTAAGGGGAGCACTCTTGCTGCCAAGTGGTTATATTTAAATGATACCAACCTGGCGCTCACAGGGGTCACCACATAGAGAGTGTCTGGTTTAGGATGGCTTGGGCACCTCGTCTTCCATTTGGAGAAAATTAACTGAGAGATAAGGTTATGTAGGGAACCCCTGGAGCCAGCTGCACCTGAGGCTAGGACCCTCTTGATTTGTAGATATGCATAAACCAGCAAATGCACTCTTTTTCAAAAGACAGTCCAAGTTGAGTTTGTGTTACTTCTGAGAATATTCCTAATTAATGAAGAAATTAATAAGTCAAGTTACAGACTCAAAATTGGAAAATTGACAGGCTTGGGCATGGGGTAGAAAAGTACTGTGTGTCTTGTCCCTACTGTGTGTCTACCAGGTTATAATGCAAAGGGTCTTTGGTAGAAAAATGTTGATAATTTGAGATCTAATGTCTACTTCTCCTAGCCTTCAGTGTATCTCTACCCACCCTCTTCCAAAAAAAAAAAAAGCAGTCATATAAGCTAATCATTTGAAACAAACGAAAGGAAGATAAAAGCTTCCCTAATAAGAGAGGCCAACAATTCAAGATGCCACAGAGTCAGAGTGCTGGACAGCACTGTCCAATATAAATAGAACATGATACACATGTATAATTTTAAATTTTCTAGTGGCCACATTAAAACACGAAAGAGAAAAAGATGAAATGAGCTTTATTAGTATATTTTACTTAGCTCAGTATATCCAAAACTGAACATTTCAACACTTAACCAATATGAAAAGGGATTATTAAAGCAATAATTTTACTTTTGGGGGGGTACTAAATATTGGAAATCTATTGTGCGTGTGACACTTGCAGCATATCTGAGGGTAGACTAGATGTATTTCAAGCGCTCCATGGCCAGCCCCACCCATCTCGTGGCCACTTAATATACAGTGCAGCTCTTGACCCATAACCCATTGCCCTGAAGTCAGTTCTGACTCATAGCAATCCTCTAGAACAGATCAGAACCACCCTATAGGGTTTCCAAGCCTGTAAACCTTTACAGAGAAACCCTAGTGACCTAGTGGGTTAAGTACCGCATCTGCTAACCAAAAAGAGTCAGCAGTTCAAATCCACCAGGCACTCCTTGGAAACTCTGTGTGGCGGTTCTGCTTTGAGCTGTGCGGTCACTGTGAGTTGAACCTGACTTGATGGCAGTGGGTTTGGGTTTTTTTTCGTTTAAACCTTTACAGAAGCAGACTTCCACATGCTTCTCCTCCCAAGTGGGTTCAAACTGCTGATCTTTTGATGACCAGTCAGGTGCTTAACCACTGGGCAACTAGGGCTCCTTCCATAAAGATTACAGCCTAGAAGACGCTATGGAGCACAGTACCACTCTGTCACATAAGGGCACTAGGACTCAAAATTGACTGCACTGCACAATGCATCTAATCACTGCTAGCTAGCCAGTCACAACTCATAACAATCTCATAGGTCAGATTAAAATTGCCCCGTAGGGTTTCCAAGGCTGTAAATCTTTGTGGAAGCATGTCTCTCCCACAGAATGGCTGGTGGGTTCATAATGCTGATATTTGGATTAGAAGCCCAGAACTTTAACCACTGTGCTAAAGACTTGGAAAGGCACGTGTACAGTCTGAATCTATGTTTCATGTAAACAAGATCCATGGTAGGAAACACATCCTCATATAAGATGGGACATGGGTGAAGCCAAGCCCTCCAGGTGTCTTAAGCCTGTAGGATGTGAATCATCTGACTTATATTCCGGTTGTTTGCAATTGAAAGGGACTTGACTGTTACCCGAGACTGAAAAATAGAACTGAGGAATAACTGAGAAATCTATAATTTTATAAATTAATTGCTTTAAGTAGAGTCAGAGCTTGTTGATTATTCAGCTATCAAGAGAGTATTTGAAGTGAGTCCCTTTTAAGAAACTCCCCCTGACCCTATTTTGCCCAACAATTGTAAAGACCTCTCTTGGGTGCAGTGGCATCTCTCATATTTTATAGTGTGCACATAAGAAAATAATCATTAACAGGTAACTGCAGATACACAAGAAACAGAATAACCAAACCCACTGCTGTTGAGTCGATTCTGACCTTTTGGTTAGCAGACATAGAAGTTAACCCACTGTGCCACTAGGGTTTCACTGCATATACAAAGCTCTCTCAAAAATGCTCAAAGATTTTGGAATTTCTGGGTGGTATAGATGGTTAAAGTACTCAGCTAGTAACTGAAAGGTTGTGGTTCTTATGTACTGGCTTACTAGTGCTGCTGTAACAGAAATACCACAAGTGGGTGGCTTTAAAAAGAGAAATTTTATTCTGTCGCAGTCCAGTAGACTACAAATCCAAATTCAGTGTGTCACTTCTAGGGGAAGGCTTTCTCTGTTGGCTCTGAAGGAAGGTCTTTGTTGTCAGTCTCCCCCTAGACTGGGAGCTTTTGAGGCACAGGGTCTCTGGGTCCTTTCCAAGGGACATGTTCTGCTCCTGTCACTGTTTCTTGGTGGCATGATGCCCCCAACACTCTGTTTGCTTTCCTTCCCATGCCAGCACTTAGTCCACCCTTCAAAACAAATTTAGAACTCTTTTTCTGGAATGGCCGTTGTGCATGGTGGCACAGTGGCAAGTTTACAAACTTAATTGTATAGTTGTCTGTGAGGGAGTTTTTAGCCAGTAAACAAATCACTGTATTGTAAAACCCTCCCTACTCACCTGACCTGGCTCCTAGTAGTTCTTTTTTTCCTTTATCTGCTGATAAAGGAAATATTAAGAGGAATATTTTGATGGCATTCAGGACATTAAGGGTAACACAATGACAGCTGTGATGGCTATCCCAAAAAGTTCCAAAATTGCTTTGAAGGGTAGACTAGGTGCTGGCATCAGTACATAGCTTTCCAAGGGGAGTACTTTGAAGATGACCATAGTGATATTCAGTAGTGTGGTATGCAGCATGTTTTCTAGAGTGATTTCATGAACTTCATTGTCAGTCTTCATATGTACAACAAAAGAAGCGGAGGGGAAGAAAGATGAAGACAAGGAAAAGTGATCGACACAGCGAGGACCAGATAATTTCATGGAGAAGACCAGATGCAGCTGTGAAACCTGGACGGAGAGGATTCAAATTTTTCACTGAAAGAAATTATGGGGGGAGCAGAGTCAAGATGGCAGGCTTAAGCACAGGTGTCTCTGAATCCCTCTGGAAACCAAGACATGAACTGGTAATTAAACAGAGACTTCTGAACACCTAGTGAGCCCTAGGACACACCATAGGGCTGTTAATTTGGACTTCATGCCAATGAACAGAAAACTTCCTCTCTTTCGGTGACCCCACTCTCACTGAGCGCAGGCTTGCATGGACTAAAGGTACACCAAGCCAAGCCAAGTGCCGTCGAGTCAGGTAACTCACCATTTTAATTTGTTTTTTTCTCTGTCTTAGCCGGCAGGTGGAGCTGGATCTTTAGCCACTAATCTCAGACACACTGCTGGTGGAATCAGCAAGTGAAATTGCCATATTTTGAGAGCCCGGCTTTGGACTCTTTGTATCTCAGCACCTCTGGCCTCTGTTTCCACCTCCACCATATAGTAGCTGGTACTGGGGCAGATGGAGAGCTTGTGCAGGATGCCAGATTGATCCACTGGGAGGCAGATCACCCATATGGAGGCCCCAGCTGGACTTAGTTCCTAGGCTGGGAGGCAACAGCTGCCCGGGAGAGGGTACTTTTCTAGCAGAAAAGCCGTATTTTACACAGTGTCGCCTACAGCTGGGGCCCAGCAACAGAGGTTGTGGACTGCGTGCATCTCAGAACCTTTGGCCTCTCTTTCTGCCTCTGCCGTAGAGTAGCCTGGTCCCAGCCAGCTGGCGAGATTGTGCGGGACACCAGCTTGTTCCACTGGGAGGTGGAAATATTCATATGGAAGCCTCAGCTAGACCTAATTCCTGGGCTTGGAGGCAGCACCTGCCCAGAGGAGAGCGCTTTTCCATCAGAAAAGCAGCATTCTACAAAGAGTCACCTACAGCTGGGGCCTGAAAGCAGAGGCCAGCAGGGCAGTAGCCTTTCTGTATTTTGAGCTAGTTTATAACATCTGGGGTTCAATATAGAGGTGCTTACTTTGCCAGCTGGGAAGAGAAACCTGACTGAAAAACCTGACTGACTTTGGAAGTAGTCAGATACTTTTTACCTCTCATTTTAAGATGGCCTAGAGAAACAACTGCGGGCCGTCCTCACAGCATCTCTTCCAGCCTCTGTTGACTTACATGATGCCCTAAAAGCAACAAAGTCTGGAGAAAACTGTAACCAAGAAATCACCCATGGCTTCAGAAAGCCTCCAAAAGAAAGTACCTCACAGTTTCCCAGACAAAGAAACTTTTCTGAAACTATTCGAAGGTGAGTACAAAAGGATTATGTAGAGAGCCCTCCTAGACCTTATACAAAATGCAGCAGAGCAAAATGAAAAGTTAAGCAAGCTGTTCAATTTGATGGAACTCGGAAATCTGACAGATCAAGAACAAAATCAAAGACATAAAAACTTCAATTCAAAGCCAATAAAACAGAATGGAACAAATGGAAAATAGACTGATTTGGAAGACAGAGCTGGTGACTCCAGCATCTATGAGGAGAAATCAGAAAAAAGAAACAAGAAAAATGAAGAAGCATTAAGAAACATGTGGGACTCTACTAAGATGAACAATCTACATTTAATTGGAGTTCCTGAACCGGGCGAGACACCTGAGAACACAAGGAGTATTGTTCCTGAGCTGCTGACAGAAAGCTTCCCAGAAATTGGGAAAGCAGAGAATATAGATATCCAAGATAGATAGATATCAAATGCCACTCAATATAGATCTCAAATGAAAGACTGCAAGACATATTATAATTGAGCTCAACAAAATGAAACATAAGCAGAAACTCTTAAAGGCAGCACGACTCAAAGCAAAGCTAGCATTCAGAGGGAAACCCTGTAAGCTTTCATTGTATTTCTCAGCAGAAGCAATGCTGGCACATGGAGACAGTAGCATGACACATTCAGAGCCTTGAAGGAGAAGAACTTCCAATCAAGATTTATATATCCTGCAAAACTGCCTTTCAAATATGACAATGAAATGAAGACATTCACAGATAAACAGAAACTCAGAGACTTTGTAAAAACCAAACCAAATCTACAAGAAATACTGAAAGAAGCTCTTAGCTTTCACTTAGAAGAACAAAACTACTAACTTTGTGTTTTAGAAGCAGATACAGGACACATCACCTAGAGTCTTATTCAGCTAGGGAAGGCTCCAAACTCAATCAAAGCTATAATAGTGAAAGAAATAATTCAGTGATCATATCATGAAAACTGTAGTAAGAAAAGGGATGTACGTCAGTTGTTACAGTCCTTCCCGATGGAGAGGAAGTTGATAAGAATGGTAGTAATTGAAATTGGGTTTATACATAGTTTATTAAGGGGGATCTTAGGGGCAACTGTAAACCACAATAAAGATGCAACATACTATATCAAGAAACATAATACAGGAGTCTCAACAACTACAAAACCAACCCTGAAAAACGTGAAAAATCAACTCACAAAGAAGAATGTCCCAGAACAGATTAATAAGAACAGAGAAAACATCAACACAAAAATAAACATATCACAGTGGCAGCACTGAACACATACCTGTCAATAATCATATTGAATATGAATGGACTGAATGCTTCAGTAAAGAGGCATCAAGTAATCACAGCACAGTCCACAATAGCAAAAAGATTGAACCAACCCAGATGCCCAACAACAGAGGAACAGATAGATAAACTATGGTATACATACTCAATGGAACACTATGCAATGATAAAGAACAACAATCATTTTAGGAAACATCTCATAACCTGGTTTCAATTGGAGGATGTTATGGTGAGTGAAAGTAGTCAGTGACAAAAGCACACATATTGTATGAGACCCCTACAATAAGAATTTAAAAACACACTTATGCGTAGAAGACTCTTTGATGGCTGCAAGGGTGGGGAGGAAGGGGGGTGGGGGGGAGGGTTTAGATTGGACAGTTAATGGGAATTTGGTTGAGTGAAATCTGTGACAGCACACATTAGAAAGAAGATCAATATTAACTGGACTTCAACATAACATGATTACTCCTCCCTCCCATCTTAATCCAATATTACAAGGACAGAGTAGCTGGGGCAGGGGGGTGGGGACTATGCTCTCAGGGGAAATTGAGGCCAATTGGCACTACTAGCATTTTGCTAAGAGAGTATTCTGCACACCACACTGGTGAGTGATGTCTGGGTTCTTAAAAACTGCCAGGCTGCCATCTGAGGGTACAGCAGCTGGTCCTAACTCAGCAGGAACAGATGATCACCAAGGACCAAACAGATGATCACCAATGACATGGGGGAAAGAGAACCCAGAAGACAGAGAGACCCATGTGAGTGGGTGACCACATTGACTTATGACAGGAAGAACGGAATGGTGCCCAGCCACCACCAGTGATAACTGTGATGGAGCTCACAAACTTGAGTCTCAGCAGCAACACAAGAATAAAAAGGGATACACTGTGAGATCTCCACTAAAAGACCACAATTGATGGTCCAAGGGCCTTGGAGTTCCCCTGGGAGCACGGCCTGAGGCCCTGATGCTGCTCCTGTCCATAAATAAGAATGGAGGTCAACTCACGGACAGGAATGGATTGGACTTGGTGACACAGAGTGACCATATCATATGTGCACTTTATGGTTCTATGCATCTATAGGATGTCATCCTGCTAACCTCTTACTGGAAGAAGGGGAGTGGGTGGAGAGGTGGGGGTAGGAGATTTTTGGGAGGATAAGACATGTATGGAGCAGAGAGGGAGAGTGTGCTGTCACTGGGCAGGGAGAGCAGTGGGAGCTTCATATAGGTGGGCATGCAAAATTTATATTGGAATGTACATTTTCATTCAATCATAATAAAAAGAAAGAAAGAAAGAAATTACAGGTTGCTGAGAAACTTTTCTTGGTATGACATCAAAAAGAACAAGACTGACCATGAAAAAAAGGCCTGTCACATAGTAAGTCAGAATTTGCCTTTTTATGATTAATGCAAGAAAAAGTAATTTTTGGAAACCAAATGAAATAGTGGTAATACGAATGTTCTTTTGGGTTCTTTTTGTCTACTACGTCATTTAGTATGAATCCTAATCAACTAAAAAAACATTTCTGTGCTGTTAAGAAAAAAAAATTCTTACTATTAAAAGGCAATAGGCTGTGGTGTTGGTTAAGCTGTGCTGCTCTAACAGAAACACAAGTGGTTAGCTTTAAAGAATGGAATTTCCTTTCCTCACCGTTGAGGAGGCTAGAAGTCTGATTTCAGGGCATGGGATCTATGGGAAAGCTCACTTTGAGGGAAAATCCTTGTCTCAGCTTTTCTGAAGCTCCGTGGTGATCTTCATGTGGCCTGTGTTGTCTTCTCCCTTTGTGCCTCCCTCTCTGAGCCTAATCAGCTCTTCTGAGGGCTCAAAGGTGACTCACAGGCTTTAAATACACCTTCTACGATATGCACTTGTTAGCATAACAAAGAGAACCCTGTTCTCAAGTGGGGACTCGTTTCCCGATGATGATGTCACCACGCTCCCCAGTCGTGCTTATTTATGAACCTCACTCTATTCTGAGGTCCACCCGGCACCACGGATTTGTACATGTTCAGTAGTGTTGGTTTTATGTGGGTTACAGCATTGCTAGGATTTATCTCACTATCTTACAGTAGACAGATTTATGTTCTTTGCTTCAAGAAGGCACCAACCACCTGTGCACACATTTGCTTCTTAGGACATGCTGGGGTGGTAGGACAGGATAGAGCCTTTGTCAATGAGAACAAAAATTTAAGTAAACTCAAAGAATCAGGACTTGGATTTTTTCTTTTGTTGTGGTTTATTTCTGGGGAAAGAGATCTTAAAATGTAAGTTCATATTTTTTGCTGGTGTCTGTTTTTGAGAAAGTCTCTGCAGAGCAAGGCCCACCCTCCCCAGAATAGTACCTCCAACAGTGGTGCCCACTGAAGGATTCCAAGTGATAGCAGGCTGCTCAGTGGCCTCGACCTTGATCTTGAGAGTCTGAAGCTGTAACCTAAGCATGCTAATTGTGCCAGTCATGGTCAATCAACAAAAATGGTCTTTGACTTAATGAACAGAAAAGGAACTTGTAGGAGGTCATGATGCAGCCTGCAGAATGGGTGGAAGGGCGGTAGAAGCAGATACAAAGAGCCGGTGGAAACCAAGGTGGCTGCCACAGGACCTCCTGGTTAGAACAGTAGCCCTGGCACTGCTTCCCTTGGAGACTTGTCTCTGCCAGTGATAGGCTCTGAACTCTGAGTCATTTGAGACCCAAAGTGCCAGCAGGAGCATCTGATGGAGAGACTGCAACTGTTTCCCTACCTCAGTGGTCTTTCTAGCAGGTTTATTTAAATTACCTAAAATGTCGCCATGAGTCGGACCCGATTCGATGGCACTTGACTGGCAAATATGTTTTGGAGGAAAACCCCAGTGGTGTGGCGGTTAAGTGCTACATCTGCTAAGCAAAAGGTCAGCAATTTGAACCCACCAGATGCTCCTTGGAAACTCTGTGGAGCAGTTCTACTCAGTCCTATGGAGTTGCTGTGAGTCAGAATCGACTCAACAGCAGTCGATTCAGAAAAAGCCCAGCAATGCCTCAGTTATCTTGTAATTGAAAGGAGGAATAAAATATTTTCCATTTGGCTTTCATGGGGGAGAGGAGTTAAGTAGAGAAGCCAGAATCTTGCCTTAAACAAGTTCTCTCAATGAAAAGGCAAACTTGCCTGACTCCTCAGAGAGACTTGAGGCAAGTTCAAGACATAGAGTGCCAAACATACTCATCGTGAGCACAGACAAAGCAGGAATGATCAGTGTGAGAAAATGGAAGCAAATATAACTTACAGCTTGGAGAATCAGAGTGGAACTTTAAAAAGTAGATTGTGGAGAAGAAATGGCATGAGAGGACAAAACCATGGGGGCGAGCGCTGGCCCATGGGATGGTCTGTTCTGGGCAGAGACTTTGATACGACCCAATAATCCTAAAATCAAATATTAACTGCATATAAGTATCCATAATTTGTCAGTGTCTAAAGCAATTTGAGTAAAAAATATACTTGCACTTGAAGAAATTTCAGTAGCTAATCCTCGACTTCCTGGCAAACCACTGCTTTGTGTCAAGTAGCCAAACATTCCATCACATTAAAGATGTTTTTTTTTGTTCTCTCAGGAAGTTGTCAAGCCAGAACAACTAAAGAAACAAAAAGGGGGAGGGATGTGATCAGCATTATTTCATTCTATTAATTAAAACACCGTGATAATTTCAACTTGAGCAAATTAGTTATGAAAACTCATGGAAATCACTCCCTAATCCATAATCCTGACAAAGAGACTTTAAATGGTAGTGAGAGGCATGGGTGAACTTTTGTCAACTGCAGGAGAGTTTAGGTACCTTTAGGAAAGTTCTAGAACAGTTCTTGTAAATCTTCTGAAGAACCTTTACAGCAAGGAAATAGCACTGATGAATGACCATTTTTCTTATCTTAGGAGCTAAAGTTTATTGCTATAAAGTGTGTACCCCCAAATGTAAAATTCAATCTCCTCTATCCCTGAGTGTGCCAAAAGCTACCCAATACCTAAATTAATCTTCTCAATAGAAGCAATCAACTTCTCTAGTAAAGGAATTTTCAGTCCTGTGGTTTAAGTAAAAAGGTTTTACTTTTTACCAGTTTCTCAATGAAATATGTTCCTTGACAAATTCAATCTTTCCTCTAAAGATAAATTTCTCAAATCTACTTTTTATGCAAAATTCAACCTAACAGCCTTAATGCAGCACAAGATTGAGTTTGTGCTGACCTCAACAGTTTGGGGATCCAAGATTAAAGACATTTATTGCTGAAGGTGCTATATGTATTCATACCCAGGAGGAATGAAGTCTAACACACTGACATTGGTTTTCAGATATATTAATGTGCTTTCTTTTGTTTTAAGAGAAATTTTTTCCTCTTTATAATCCTTAGTAAAATTTGAGGCATATTGTTGTTGTTACGTGCCATTGAGTTGATCACAACACAAAATGACCCTACGGGATGGAGCAAAACTGTCCCAGAGGGCTTCCTAGGCAGCCTGTAATCTTTATGGGAGCATACTTCTACATCTTCCTCCCTGGCGGGGCTGGTGTGTTCAAACTGCAGACCTTTGGCTTAGCAGCCGAGTACGTAACCGGTGCACCACTAGAGCTCCTCAGAAAAGGCATACAATGTGTTAACGTACAGGAGATCTGTTGATTTCATTGCCTAGACTTCAGAGAAAGTTGCCTGCACTACGACTTTGGCAGAGCTTGCAGGAAATTCCTCATTGGTCTGCTCGATGCAATAAACAGACCTCCTGCGTCTAACCGCATCCACGCTGAAATTTCTCTTGAGGGCTTACTTTTGCCTTTTGTGTAAAAGTTAAGGATCCTAGCATTCATATTCCATGCTGTTTCAGCTCTTTGGCTTGGGAATTTTTGTTGGACTGGATTTAGAGAGTCATAGGACTTGTGGTTTGATGTATTCTTTCCCTTTTATGCATATGAAAGAGGTAGACAGCGATCTTGTGGCTACCTATTTATATGTTTCTGACACACATAAAATGGCATCAGAACGATCAGAAAAACCAGCAGTTGCCATTTACCTTTGAGTTATTCATTAAGGGCATTTCTTATTTATCTTTGGGGTCCTTGGGTGGTCCAGAGGGCACATGTGCTTGTCTGCTGGCTGAAAGGTTGGAAGTTCAAGTCTACCCAGCAGCACCTAGGAGGAAAGCCCTGGTGATCTCTTTCTGAAAAATCAGCCCCTGAAAACTCTTATGGGCCCAGTTCTGCTCTGACATATATGTGGTCCCCACGAGTCAGGGCAGACAACACAGTAACTGGTTTCTCTGTTTTGTTTGTTTGCCAAGCCAGCCAAGTGTCTTCGATTCGGATCCGACTCATGGCGACCCTTGGGGCCAATAATCCCTGCTACAGAAAGTGTGACAGCACCCACATCCCCAGTAGGCTTGCTTTAAATCGTAGCTCTCGGGCCCCACCCTGGAGCTGCTGGACTAGAATCTTCATTCTAGCTGATCCCCGGCTGCTTCAGAGGCACATGGAAGTGGGAGAAGACTTGAGTTGCCTCCCATGCCTGAGTCCTCTCTGTAAGGGCTCTAGAGAGGTGGCGAGTGCCAAGGTAGGCTGACCAGTAGAGCAGAGAACCCAGCCTGGGAGGACATCGCCTGAGTTAGATTATGCTCGTTAATTCAATTTGAGGCAGGAATGTGTGTAAATAAACGCTGGCCGCTGCGGCGGCTGTGCTTCACGCAGGCAGGAATGCAGGGCCAGGGACTGGACAGACAGCTCTGCAGCCCGAGATGAGGCGCGGGAAGGTGGGGTTGTGATGATCGTATTAAAGAGGTCCTCAATGCAGGGAGATGCGCCAAACAGCGGGAACTGGAGAGGTCACTTCAGCATCAGTGAAATCGGAATTATTTCAAAAGATTTAAACTCTCTTGACTATTTCCCCTCTGTGCCTCTGTTCTTTTTTTTTTTTTTTTTTTAATCTATACAGATTGGATTTCCAGGTGTTAAATGGAGCGTGCCAGAGCCGTTGTCACAGGCATCCTGTCAGAGTTTTCACATAAATAGTTTGTCCATATCCATGTAGCTGAATACAAAATCGAGTTCCTGAAAAGCAGGGATGAAAAAATTGAGTTCTTATGTGTTTAGAGGAGACCTGGGGGCACAGTGATTAAGAGCTGAGCTCCTAGCCGAAAGACTGGCTGTTCGAATCCACCAGCTACTCCTTGGAAATCCTGTGTCCTATAGGTTTGCTATATGGCTTAAGAGCAACTTCTTTGTATCATAAACCTGTAAGGTCCTTATAGGTTTAATTTTTGGTGATTTGTAGTCATTAGACTCTTACTTGTGGGAAGACTGCATCACACCAGATAATTGTTTAAGTCTATTGTGGCATGCTGAGTGAAGATGTTTGCCTGACCGAAAGAGATGGTACTAGTTTGCATTACCGTATTTAGAAATGCATTGACTGTTACTTATTAAGTAGTCTAAAGAGACAACCATTTCCCAGCATCAGCCTTCAAGTTCTTTATCCCTGCTTCATGATGGAATGGCTGTATATGAGAGCCATGTTCTTTCTCAGATTTCATGTAGAAATCATCCTTGGCCAAGGATGATGATGATGGTAGTGGTGGTGGTGGTAGTGGTGACGGTGGTGGTGGTATGGTGGTGACTGTGATGAAGATGATGCTGGTGATGAGGGTGATACTGATGGTGCTGACGAGGGTGAGGGTGAGGGTGGTGATGGTGAAGTGGTAGTGACTGCAATAAAGATGATGGTGATGATGATAATGGTGGTGATGAGGGCGATGATGAAGGTGACAGCAGGGTGGTGGTGATAATGATGGTGGCGGTGGTGGTAGTGGTCATGATGGAGATAATGGTGGTGATAATGGTGATGCTGGTGGTGGTGGTGATGGTAATGATAGTGGTGATGGTGATGAAGGTGATACGGGTGATGGTGGTGGTAGTTGGGTGGTAGTGATAATGATGGCGATGGTGGTAGTGATGGTAATGATGGTGGTGGTGATGGTGGTGGTGGTGGTAGTGATGGTGGTGATGGTGGTGGTGGTGGTGGTGGTGGTGGTGGTGGTGATAGTGATGGTGGTGGTGGTGGTGGTGGTAGTAGTGATTGTGATGACGATGATGGTGATGCTGATGGTGGCGGTGGTGATGGTGAGGATGACAATACTGGTAAGGATGATGATGCTAACTGGGTACCAGATATTTTATTGTTTTAAATGTGTAATTTCTACTACAGCTCTTATTTTAAAGGCAAAAAACTGAGACTTGGAGAAGTGATCAAATCTGCCCACAGTCACAGTTGTGAAGCTGACATTTGACTTCAGCCTTCCCCTAGGACACTCATTCACCCTTCAATACATAACATTCTCTCCTCTTTGGATCTGTCCCTGGCCTTCCTCTCCAAGGCATGGCATACCTTCTTGTATTCTTAGAACCCTCTGTGAATAATTTTGTTACCCTCCCAAAAAATGCTTTGTATTGTTATTACAGACTGATGTTGTGCATATAGGTCTTTCCACCTGTTGTGTGGGTTCTTAGGCATTTTAGAGAAGGAATTGACACAGAACAGACCCTCAGCTGACTGTAAGTCATTCCTCTACATGCTAAAAAACTAGTATCCTCACTCCCGTTCCTTGTTCCAGTTAAGTATGTGGTCTTGCAAGGTGAGATGACTTTACCAACACTGAACTGAATTCTAGAGAAGAGTGGAGAATGCTTGTCTTGTGGCCTTTTCCTAATTTCTTTCAATCACTAGAGAAAAAAAAAATCCACTGCCATCAGTTCTAACTCATAGCGACTCTATAGGACAGAGTAGAACTGCCCCATAGAGTTTCCAGGGAGCACCTGGTGGGTTTTAATGGCTGACCTTTTGGATAGCAGCTATAGCACTTCAACAATACACCACCAGGGTTTCCAGAGAAAAGACCCCTCCTAAAGGCCAGTTGAGGGGTAACACTGGAGAATATATCACCAGCATATGGTCGGCTTTGCATGCATGGAACTCCCATCAGTGTTGATGGGACTTGCACATCTAGGCCCAGAGGACATGCAGGAAAATCTTGCATGTCTTGAGGCCTTGATTGAGATCCTGGGCAAACACACTGCTTTTAGTTTAGGAGAGAGGGTTTAAAACCTGGCTGAGAATGCCAGAAAGCAGAGCAAGGAGTTTTTTCTTCTAGTAATTTCATCCCTTTTGTGCACATACCCTTCCCTACAGGAGACAGCGAGTTCAGGGGGTCAAAAAAATGAGAAATGGAGCTCTTCAGGCTCATTCACTGAGCCCACCCTCAAGATCCCTAACTTGCAGCCACACTTGGGAGATAGTTTAGCAGAAGAACAGTAGGGCATTTCCTGCCTTCTGTGGATATCCCACTTTAGGTCAGTGGCCTTTGGCTGGAGTTAGCAAACTATGGCAAGCTGAGGTCGAGTGGGTCTTGACTGCCTTCTGCAGCACAGCAATTCAATAAATTCATGCCAACCCTGAGGGATTTAAGGTGATGGTTGTGCAATGTTGGAGGAAGCAAAGCTTTTAGGATTTTGTTCTCCTCTGTCAGGCACCGCCCACATGTCAACTCCCAAATATTCCAGAACTGATTTGTGAATAACCCAGTTCCCAGGCTTCTGCTCCCACTTCCTTTTCTTGCCATCTCTTCTAGCTCCTTCTGCTCATTAACATGCTATCATAAAGCAGGCAAAGAGAGGGAAGTAAAAAGATATCTAGAAAAATCGGGGTCTGAACAGATAAGTGGTAATCTTGGTGAAGGTAAGATAGTATGCAGTACTGGGGAAGGCATCACAGTTTGTCCAAGGCAAGGTCACGGAAGGTCCGCAGACTCATCCAAACTTCCTGGTGGGCTGAATTACTGTGCTGAAGCCTTTGGCAACCATAACATGTTATGAACATAACATGTTCATAAACCATAGTTTATAAACATGTTCTACCGTGTCCTTTGGTGAGTAGCATCTAGGGTCTTAAAGGCTGTGAGAAGCACCATCTGAGATACTCTGCTGGGCACACCCCTTCAGGAGTGAAGGAGAATGGAGAAAACCAGAGACACAGGGAACGATTAGTCTAAAGGCTGATGGGCCTCAACTACCGCAGTCTCTACCGTATCATGTCCAGTACAAGGTGGTGCCTCGCTACCACCACTGACTGCTCTGACAGGGATCAAAATGTAGAGTACCATACAGAGCTGAAGAAAAGTGCAGAACAGACTTCTAACTCACAAAAGGAGACCAGACTTACTGGCCTGACAGACACTGGGAAAACCAGAAGAGTTGAGTCCGCTTTTAGTTCAGTGCTGAAGTCACTCCTGAGGTTTACCTTTTAGCTTTTAAAACCATAGGGGTGCATCAGGGTAAGTGTAAGGACTAGAAGGCAGGAGGGGACAAGCTATCTGGTAATGGGGAACCCAAAGTAGAGAAAAAAGGATGTTGACATGTCAGGGCGTTGATAACCAATATCGCAAGACCGTGTGTATACTAATCGTTTAATGAGAAGCTAGTTCTGTAGACTTTCATCTGAAGTACAGTAATAAAACAGTAAAAATCAGGGTCTCTTTGGCTTCTGCTTCAAGGCTGGCTGGCTTTGAAAGAGAGGCTTATTGCACTTGAGCTTGGCCAAGGCGAGGCCTTTCTCTCTGCGGACCTGACTCAGGTCCGCTGCATGCTTTGGAAAAGTGAGAGCTTTGAGGAATGGTACCTGTCACAGCACCTAACTGAGCGACTTAATTTCTGTACCTAAGTCAGGGGCCATCTAAACTGCAGTTACCACCACCACCAATGTCTCCTACTTCTCCTCGCCCACTGACCTCCGACCCTTGTCCTCTCCCATCAAGCCTTCTGACGTCCACTGGGCTCCCTTTGACCTCCAGTTCTCCTCCAACCTCTCTTCTTGCCTGGACTGGCTGACAGGAGCAAGGTCCCTTGATGGAGTAGTTGGTGCTGTGGCGTAGTTGGTGCTGTGGCTCTCTGTGGAGCCCCCCTGGTACTTACTTTTGCGGCTGGGGCACCAGGCCCCGCCAGGCCTCCTGGGCCTCCACTTCTTGCTCAGCCGTTTGCTCCCTCACTCCAGCGCCTAATGTGGGGCTGGCCTCTTCTTTTCTCTGGCCTCTTTGCTCCTGGTTCTCTTTCCCTGCGCCTACCTCTTTTCTTCCATCCTTCCCATATGGGATGAAGGACATGGTTTTTTAAAAAGGTGAATTTAAAGGGTTATTATTAGGTCTGGTAATTGTCTGAGGAATGTCACTTCCCTTTTCCAGCTCATTAGCAGAATAGAGAGAGGCTGCTGTTGCAGTCACCAATGGCCCCAGTACATCAATCCTGAACCAGAAAAGTCTTGCTGCCCTGCTGTTTCTGAGTAGGTTATTTTTTTTTCCTGTCAAGTCTCCGTCTTATTTCTCTTAGAATTAAACAATTATAACCTGATATGAGGGGAATTCAGGCAGAGCAGGGGCTTTGTGGAGCCAAGGCATCTTTCCTCTTTTCAAATTGGCCTTTTATGAAGCAGCCACAGAGATTGTTTTCCTGCCTTTCTCCTTAATGACATGTTTATTTACCTAGACTCTCCCCAATCTCTCTCGCCGTGGGTAATCCAATACTTAACGTGTAGAAACCAACAGTCACAGGGAAAGAAGGAATTTTTCAATGAAAACAAAGGAAATTGCTAGCTCAAAATCCAGAGAGAAACCGAGTGAAAAATCTACCAAAGATGTCAGAAAACAATTAGATGAAGAGAATTAATTCCTGGAGTGGAATGTTGCTACCTATTTCAGCTGCTAGTCCAGTGTTTACAGTGGTATTTTGTTATAAGGATGTTTTTTCCTCCCAGTCTGTTCCAGGAGCTTGCTCTAAAATTGGCAGACAGTGTTCTGTCATCTCTTGGATGAGGTGTATGTTTTTATATATAAGTAACTAATCAATAATGGTATTTACTTTTCCAGATTACCTAAAATGGCTCCCTCTAGAAGAATTTGGTCTGAGATGCTGATGGTAGAATTATCTATATGTTCCTGGGGTTAGATCGCAAATCTAAACTAACTGTTAGTCTAGAAGATTCTCAAGTGGAAATGGTAACATTTGTCTCTTGTTAGGTGTGACTGAATACTCTTTGTGTGTTCAGCATCTGTTGTATTTTTCCCTCTCTTTTGACCTCCCTGTTTTTTGTCACATCTCCAAGAGTACTCTGCATTTTCCAAGCAGGTCACAATATCCAGACTAGTTGTATGAGCTGTGGCTGACAGTCCACGTTCACCAGATAAAGACAGCCCCAGAGGAGAGGGCTCAGAGGACTCGAGTTCCCAGGCAAAATTTCCTTATGGCAATGCCTTCAAGAAGCAGCAGAGAGCACATTTTGCTGTCTACTAGCTGCTCAGTGGCTTGTAGGACAGACATTCTGAGTTGGAGAGCCTTCTGCAGAAGATATTCCAGTGATTTACTGCTGTGAGAGAAAACGTTAGGAGCCTTCACTGCCCAGTCAGTATGAGGGTACTTTGTATCTGCAGTAGTCCTGGTAGTTTGTTATAGAATCAAATTTACCAAAAAAGGGGAGGGGGCAGTAACCAACTTAGGCACATTAATAAGATCTGGTCAACGCGTAGAACATCATCTATGGAAACCTTTGATGGTGTAGTGGTTAAGTTCCATGTCTGCTAATGAAAAGTCCAGCAGTTCAAATCCACCAGGTCCTCCTTAGAAACTCTATAGAGCAATTCTGCTGTGTGTCCTATAGGGTCACTATGAGTCAGAATCAACTTCACAGCGGTGGGTTTGGTTTTGGGGTTTAGTCAACTGTGGAAACCCTGGTGGTGTAGTGGTTAAGTATGACATCTGCTAAGCAAAAGGTCAGTAGTTCGAACCCTCCAAGAACTCCTTGGAAACTGTGTGGGCCAGTTCTACCCTGTCCTATAGGGTTGCAGTGAGTCACAATCGACTCCACAGCAGAGGGGTTCATTTTTGATTTTAGTCCACTATGGGAACACTGGTGGCATAGTGGTTGAGTGCTGTAGCTGCTAACTGAAATGTTGGCAGCTTGAATCCTCCAGGCACTCAGTGGAAACTTTATGGGGCAGTTCTACTTTGTCCCATAGGGTCACTATGAATCGGAAGTGACTTGATGTCAGTGGGTTTGCTTTGGTTTCAGTGTTAGTCAGCTATAGAAGGAATTCTGGTGGCGTAGTGGTTAAGTGCTCAGCTGTTAGCTAAAAGGTCAGTGATTGAAACCCACCACCATTCCAAGGGAAAAGATGTGGCAATCTATTTCCATAAAAATTACAGCTTTGGAAATGTGGTAGAACAGTTCTACTTTGTCCTGTAGGGTTACTGGGAGCTGGAACTGACTCAATGGCAACAGGTTTTTATACATTCCTTTGGCAAGTTTCATGTAGGTCGTCTCTGTGGAACATCGAGGTGTTATGATTCCATTTGTATTAAGGTGGAAAACTTGGAGAAGTAATTTAAGGTGTTAGGAGTCAGGATAGTATTCCCACTCGGGGGGGAGGAGGATGTGGCATAAGGAAAAGGGGGCACAAAGCAGCTCTGCCAGGATTCCAGCTTTCCGATCTGAGTGCTGTGCGCCCAGATATTCATGTTATGAAAAGGAAAAATCATTCAAGATGTGCACGTGTGGTCTGTGGACTTTTTGTATGTGTAGGTACTACAATAAAAAGTTTACATTGAAAATACGATCTAACAGTATAAGGGGAAACCTCCTTCCTCAAGCAAACTTTCATTAAGTATAAATTTGGACAGGAGGAGGAAGAGGCAGGCAGCATGTGTAATTAGATGCCTTCCATGAGGCAGGAGTTTTCTTCACATCCACCCCTCTAGTTGCTTGGCTTTTAATCACTCTTCCTAAGTTGTCTACTTAGGGAGTCCAGTTTGTTTGTTTATTTGTTTCTTTAAGCAAGCCATCATGAATTTAATGTTTTTGAATTACAATAGAGTATTTTTTAATAATTGCCTCAAGAGGCTGTTTATGTAATAGCTGATCTAAAAATGTTATTTTCAAAACACTGATTTGGAAATGATTGCTGTTCATATTTGGATGACAGTTAAAATCATGAGAGTTAATGGCACCACCCAAGGATAGCGGGCAAAATGACAAGGGAAGGAAACACAGAACCCTGGGCAGTACTAGCATTTCCAGGCTGACTAGATGGCCTTCTGCTCACCAGAGGAGGCACACATTGACCAGACATCATACTGCGGTCACGCAGCAAAGACTGGTTGGATCATTAAATGTTATTTTCTGTTTGGAGAAGTGATAAGGCTTTGAGCAAGTTCCATGTCTGAAGCTGTAGGGAAGGGCTAAAAAATACCCTGACTGGACAGGTGGTAGCATTCTGACACAGGCTGACACAACACACTTTTCCTCATTGTAGCACTCTACCTAAGTGATACCTGCAAATATTTTGTATACAGTCTCTGAAATTGATAATGCTCTTTTTCTTTGTCATGTTCAGGAAAGATTCAAACAAAAAAGGAAGCAATAAAATATGGGGACAGTGTATGGTGACTGATCAAGGAGAGCAAAGTTGCATGATAGACAGTGCACCCCGACTTTGGATCCACATCACCCGACCAGTTGGTATCTGTCACTCAACCAGTTGGTACCCAACATTTTAGAACCATGTTACTCAGCTGGCTGGCATACAACGTGGTGTCCAATGTTGGAGCCGCGTCACCCAACCGACTGGTATATAAAAGTTTACAGGGTTCATGAGTCATTGAATGTAGATGGGAATTGTATTGTAATAGATCATTTTTTCATATGTTGAAGTTTATATGAAAATAATATTTCTGAAATCTTCCCTCTTCACCTTAATATGGCATTTTTTCCTGTGATCTCTCGATGACTACTATATTTTTAAGCAAACAACGCAGCATTCTACGTTTGTTTGCCAAGTGCGTCCTCCCGCCGACACAGATATTTTTGTAAGCATGCTATGCTAAATTTTTTTACAGCACCATGTAAAATCAATTGACATAGTGAGTTTAAGAAAATACGTCAAGTGGGAAGAGAAGGACACTGTTGCATAATGAAAACCTTGGTGGGTAGTGATTAAGTGATTAAATGCTACGTCGACTGAACAAGAGGTTGGCAGTTCAAACCCACCAGGTGCTTCTTGGAAACACTATGGGCAGTTCTGACCTACAGGGTTTCTATGAGTTGGAATCTGCTCAACAGCAGTGGCTTTGGCTTGGCTTATTTGTATAAAAATACAGGTATGCCAGGAAGCAAAGAATGTAAGTTCTGCCACCCAAGAAAGACTATTTTACATTCTCTCGAAGCAAATAATTGATGGTCATTTGTATACCATCTTTCCCAGTTCCCAAGAAGGACACTAGTGCCTGTTAAAACCAAAACCAGTGTTGTGAACCAGTGTCATGAAACACTGTGCGTACTGTTCAGTGTGAAGCTAGTTTGTCATGTAAACCTTCATGTAAGGTACAGTTAAAGAAAAAAACAAAACACCGTTGCTGGCGAGTCAATTTCTGCTTATAGGCACACTTACAGGAGCAGGACTGCCCCACGGGGTTTCCAAGGCTGTAAATATTTACGGAAGCTAGTTGTTACATCTTTCTCCTGTGGAGCAACTAGGGGGTTCAAATTGCTAGCTTTTTGATTGGCAGCCAAGCACTTAACCAGGATGCTACCAGGGTACCTTCGATGTCTGTTCATTGATGTTCAGTTTGCTTTTTTGCCATTTGTCATAAATATATATATATTTTTTAATAATAAGAGAATGTCATGACTTCAGGAGATTTAAGAGCATCTAGGGAAAGCATGATCTAAATAAGTTTTGCAAAAATTATTTTAAAAACACGCAGAGTCAAAGAGTTCCAATTCATGGTGACGCCATGAATCTGTTGCAGTAGAACTGTGCTCTGTAGGGTCTTCAGTGATGGTTGTTTAGAAGTAGATTGCCAGGCCTTTCTTCCAAAGTGCCTCTTGGTAGGCTCAGGCCTCCAACCTTTTAGTTAGCTGCTGAACACAATAACTGTTTGTACCCTACTTTTCTCTATTTATTGACTAGAAAACTCCTTAAAAAATGATTTCATTTGTCTTTAGAAATACTCTGAGGTGTGGTCTGAGCTTACATCTTTTCACACTTAATTGAAGTCCAATGAATGATAGACCAATGATGTATTCTTTAAGGACTGTTACTTCATTCTCAGTATGGGTTTTTATGGGACCCTTAGGTTGTTTCCTGGTAGACCTTGTCCATATTGTTTACCACGTTGCCTCCTACATACAGTGCCCTCTTCTTAATCTCTGTGGTGGTTGATCTCCAGGTATATCCAACACTGTGGAGCTCTCATTCCTTCTAGAAAGTCTGTCTTTCTTTTGTTTCTAAAACCTAGATCTCTCCTCTCTCAACTCTTCATTTACCACTGATTTCAAGGACTTGCCGTACTTCACAAGCAAGTGGAATTTGTCTGAAAGTTTCCTCAGCCACCGTTTCCTTTTTTTATTGTTTACATTTTCCCTCTGGATTATATCATACACACCAAAGGCTTCAGTCCAGCTGAAAACTGCTGCAGCTCGTTGTTAGGGGCCATCAACTCAGTTCCAACTTATAGTGACCTGCAATACAACAGAACAAAACACTGCCCAGTCCTGCCCTATAACTGTTGTTATGCTTGGAGCTAAAGACTAGCTACTTTAAAATATGTATCTTTAGCCCAACATTTTACAGTTGCTTCTGAGTCTGTTTACTTTGAAGGAAAATGATACTTTTTCTCCTTTATAACTCTTTAAATACCTAACAGAGGACTTAATACATCATAAATATTTTTTTTTCAAAAAGTACTATTGCCATCAATTCTATTTCCAACTCAGCAAACTTATAGGACAGAGTAGCGCTACCCCGGAGAGTTTCCAAGAAGTGCCTGATGGATTTGAACTGCCGACCTTTTGGTTAACAGGCATCGTTTTAACCATTATGCCACCGTGGTTTCTGTCACAAATATTAACAGATGAAAAATATACTCATATCAGTAAAGATTTCTTAATTTTTATACTCTGTGTTGGGGCTGTATTCTAATGAAATGTGCCCAAACCAGTGGCATACTAAAAGAAGAAATGTAGGTGCTTTTTCTTACTGTGATCCATTTTTGTGTTTCTACCTCTGTGACTAACAGGTCACCTTCACAATTTTTAATTTAGACACTGACAGACTTCTTGTGGAAATGTGTTTTGAGGACTGAGGTGACAGTTTGCTGAACTGTTATTTCCCCTTCATTCTTCTGGGACATATTGACTCTGAGCTAAGTTCATGGAGCAGAAACACAATTTGGAGCTTTTTTTTTTTTTTTTAAGGAGGAGTCTTTTATTGCCAGAAGTTAGTATCCCATAGAGCTGAAGAAAGGCCTATGAAACTTAGCTTTTAAAAACAAAGCTGTGTTTAAGTTCTGCGGAAACAGAAGGTATTGCTTAGAAATGACATGGCAGATGTTAGGAAATTAGTTTGAAAGCATTACTCTCAGGTTAAGTCATGTTACAACCTGGAACACATTTTTACAACTCAGCAGAGGTCAGAAAATGAGGGTCTGTCGTGAGGAAGAGGACTTGCAGTATGGGACATGCCACATGTTTTCTGTTGGGAGGGGATTAGAAAGTGGCCCTCTCTTTTTTTCATTTTTTGTATTTTTTTAAAAATGTCATTTCTCTCTGCCAGAGTTAACCTAGGGAAGCTAAAATAAAGTTGAAAATGCAAGCTACATTTTCCTTCAGATTTTTTTCTGGTTGTGCAGTGGTCAAGCGCTATAGCTGCTGATTAAAAGGTCAGCAGTTCGAATCCAGCAGCCACTCCCTGAAAACCTTGTGAGGCAGTTCTACTTCGTCCTATAGGGTCTCTGTGAGTCAGCATCGACTTGATGGCAATGGGCTTGAATTGATTTGGTTATACGTTATTCTAATAAAAACAACACATCACAGTCAGTTTCATCCCTCCTCATAGCCTATGGGAGTCCTGTATTGCAGTGGTGAGACACTTGGCTACTGGCCAGAAGGTCAGCAGTTTAAACCTACCAGCTACTCCATAGGAGAAAGATGGGGCAGTTTGCTTCCTTAAAGACTGCTGCCTCAGAAACCCTGTAGGGTAGCTCTACTCTGCCCTTTAGGGTCGCTGTGAGTCAAAATCGATTCAGTGGCAGTAGGTTTAGGTTTCAGACTTTTTCACTTATTACTGTCACTGACTTTTAGGCTAACCCCTGTTACCTGTGGTATTCTTTGTGTGTATGTGCTGTCTCTTCGGAATGAAGTTACATCTCTTAAAGTGATCATATTAAATCCATACAGAATTAGAAATGAAGTAGAAGTGGGATTGCTGCTTGGATCAGAACCATTTGATCCCTGCCACTACACCACATTCCAATAGATTTTTATTATTATTATTATGATTGAATGAAAATGTACATTCCCATATAAATTTGCATGCTGACCTATATGCAGCTCCCACTGCTCTCCCTGGACGGTGACAGCACACTCTTCCTCTCTGCTCTATACTTGTCTTATCTTCCCAACAGTCTCCTATCTTCTCCTCTCTACCCATTCCCCTTCCTCCAGTATGAGGTCAACAGGACGACCTCTTTCTAATAGATTTTAAAAGTAAATAAACTAGGAGCTCCGTTAGATGTTTTCTGAAGTTTCTGCATCTGCGTCTCAGTGTAAGATCACCAGTAGAGTCAAAGTGCCCTGCTCTGGAAACTGGGCAAAAAGATAGTTTTCTGTTCATTAAAAACAAATCACAAGATGACACATCTAACAGACTAGTTAACTAGTGTTTGGTTGCTGATGTTTGCTTGCTTGCTTGCTTTTTTGATTTTGAGACTCTGTGATCCTTTTTTTAGAAATGTTGGACCTTTAATTTTTATTTACTTTTTTTGCTTTTTTGCACTTTTACTAATAGGTGTGTCAGCTTGGGTGTTTACCATCAGACCCTGTGGTGGTTTGTGTGCCACATCTTTGATTATGAGATACTCAATTTGGCCTTAGGAGTAGACTTTCCTTGACACCTAAGAAGAGCAAGTTCAAAGGCAATAGGAACAACAAGTGGAAACTTGCTTTTCTCACATACATACTTCTCAGTGACGTTTCTTCTTTCTTCCATACATGCTAATCATCTTGTGGGGAGGCTGTGTGCATACACCATGCAATACTATCTCTCATTCATGGCAGGAAGCTTCTCCCTGCCTCCCTGGCTCAGACGTCACCCACTAATTGGCACACATGACATGTCATGGGCCACAGGCGACATCGCCTCTGTGTAAAGCACAGAGGTTTTATGTGTTTGGCTGTTTTTCACATGCAAATAAATAATTAAATGACTCTTGATAGGAAAAGATCTTCAAATAATACCCAGGACCAAGAGTATTAAATGTTAGCATACAGTGTTCAGTGACAGTAAATATTACAGAAACCTGAAGTTTGAATTATTTCCCGCAAACATGTGGACACATCAATCAAATGGTGATTATCGTACTATAGGTGTTTGAGTAAGTCCTCAACTCACAGTGAGCCAGCATACAAAGGAAAGAAACGCTACCCACTCCTGTGCCATCCCCGCAATCATGATTTTTGAAAGGAGAGCCTTTCCTTTCCTCCTAGTCCATGTTAGTCTGGAAGCTCCACTAAAGCCTATTCAGCATTGTCTTAGGCTAGGTCATCTAGAGAAGCAAAATGAGTAACACATGTAAATACAGAGAGAGAGAGAGATTTCTATAAAGGAAACAGTTCGTGAAATTGTAGAGACTGAAATGTCCCAAGTCAATGCAAGCCTCACACAGACACACAAGCTGGTGAACCCAAGGTTGGAAGGTTAGAAAGCAGGGTTCCTGCTCACAGGCTGTGGAAGTCAGCAAACCCGAGGATGGCAGGTGAGACTGCAAGGTTTCCTCCTGGTCCATGCAGCTGTAGGGGCTGGTGAAGCCATGGTCGGCAGATCAGGGAACAGGACTCTTACTTGCAGGCCATGAAGATCGATAAATCCTAAGAGCTATTAGCTCAGGTCCCAAGAACTGGATGTCAGAAGACAAAAGAGCAGCAGCTGCTGGATCCACAACAAGCCAAAACCTTAGCAAGGTGACCAGGCAGAAAGTAGGCAGCAGAAGATAGAGAGATGAAGGCTGAGGGGGCAGTGAGCCTCTACAGGCCCTGACCCTGCCGGGACCACAGCACATTCCATCAGGGCAGTAACTATGTCATTGTGTCACTACTGAAACACTGAGAATCATGGCCCAGCCATGTTGACCCACAGTCTGAACCATCACAAGCATCATAGCAACATGCACACCTCTACTGACAGATGTGTAGTGGCTGTGCATGACACACATTGGGCAAAGTCAGACCAGGGTCTCCTGCATGGAAGGTGGCAATTCTACCACTGAACCAGCCACGCTGTCCTCTACTCAGAGTAAGTGTAGACAGGATTGTTACTGGCAAGCATCGAAGCTGGTGAGATTTGGTGAAAATGCCAGAACCATGAGAAAAAGCAGTTCTGGAAGCTTCTATCAGCCTGGGTACTGTGGGAAGTATGTGCTGAATAGTGCTGGGTCAGGTCTTCGTGAGTAGAATTGGGAGTAAGGGAAGCTGAGAGTTAGTTTGAAAAGGAGATAAAAGAAAAGCCAACTGACCTGAAAGGACTATGGGAGTTCTGTGGCACTGGAGAACTTTTCTTGAGTAAGGAGCTCCCAAAGCATTTATATTTATGTAAAAGAGGTAAAAAAAATCACATGTGGTACTTGGAATTGAGAGATTTTAGTGTCCCTGGTTATTCTATCAAAAGAATTAAGTATTATACTCCGTGAATGCTTATGTTAAGATGGTTGATAATTATATTCATGCATGTACTTGATCCATGATTTAAAGTGTGACTTTTGAAAAACCCAATCAGTAACTAGAAAGGAAAAACAAACATTTTAATTATCTATCAGTTTTTCCATTGTGTTCACATACTAATCTTTGAAGTAGGAGCAGTCATCTCACAGGTCATTTTCTGAGAGGAGATTTTGTTGTGATGTGCCGTCAAGTCAGTTCTGACTCACAATGACAGAGTAGAACTGCCCTACAGTGTCCTCTTTGCTCTTGAAGCAGACCACCAGTCTTTCTCTCACAGAGCCTCTGGATGGATTTGATCCACCAGCCTTTAGGTTGGCAGCCAAGTGCTTAGCTGTTGTGCCATCAGGATTCCCTGAGCGCAGAGCAAAAGCACACCTGAAACTTGGGTTGATGACAAAGAAGTTGCCTTGAGTGGCTGAAGTTTCAAAGTTAGGTTGGATTTCATTCCAGAGCTTATTAGCTCAAACTACAGTCACTCCACTGAGACTTTTTCTATCCTGTTCGCTTGGAGAAGATCTCCTAACAGGAAATGGTGATTACTTGTATGTGATCATTGCTGCTGCTGACAACAGATCACCACTCAATGCTGACAGGGACATCTCCTGTGAAAAATGCTTGTAAAGATAATTTAGATGAAAATATCATATGTACAGCCCTACATGTATTAGCTCATCGGCCAAGTCTGAAGATGCCTGAGTAAAAATAATTTATAGTGACTTAGTTCTGTTAATGCAGAGCTGGTAAGGGACTAGCCTTAGATAAAGGGTAACAATTTTAAAAGGGGATACCCTGGTGGCATAGTGAGTTAAGTGCTATGTCTGCTAACCAAAAGATTGGCAGTGCAAATCCGCCGGGCACTCCTTGGAAACTCTATGGGGCAGCTCAGCTCTGATCTATAGGGTTGCTGTGAGTCAGACCCAACTTGATGGCAGTGTTTTCTGTTTTTTGTTAAAGGGAGGGAGGGGCAATCCAATGAAACTAGAGCATGAGGTTTGAAAATGACCACAAAAAAGTTCAGGAAGCAGGAAAGAAGTTGAAGGTTGTTCAGCAGATGCTCGGAAAGCCTTTTCCCTTCTCATCATCTCTGGGTTTCAAAAAGCAAGTACGATGACAGTCAGAACTTGATCTGAAGGCCAAGTAATACAAGGTCTGACAATTAAGTCCTCAAACTGAATTGTTCCAAATGCTCCCTACCCCATCACTGAATATCACTATGGTCAGCTTCCAAGTACTGCCTTTGGGAAGCTGTGCACTGACTCCAGTGCCTAGTCCACCCTTCAAAGCAATTTTGGAGCTTTCTGGAATGTCCATTGTGCATGGCAGCGTGGTGGCAAGTTTGTGAACTTAGTTGTGTAGCTGTCTGTGAGCAAGTTTTTAGCCAGTAAACAAATAACTGTATTGAAACACCTTCCCTATTCACCTGATCTGGCCCTCAATGACTTTTTTCTTTACCTGAAGATAAAGGAAATATTGAAAGGAAGACATTTGGATGACATTCAGGACATCAAGGCTAATATGATGACAGCTCTGATGGCCGTTCCAGAAAAAGAATTCCAAAATTGCTTTGAAGGGTAGACTAGGTGCTGGCATTGGTGCATAGCTTCTCAAGGGGAGTATGTCAGCGGTGACCATAGGGATATTCAGCAATGAGATACGTAGCACTTTTTCCAGGATGAGTTTGCAAACTTAGTATTGGCCCTCATATGCTAATACTCTATCTTTTTTTTTTTTTTTTTGTAACTTGCACAGGGAAATATTGGTTACATCTCCCCTCACTCAAGGACTTGGAGTACGTTGGGCATTTTTCCATACAAACAGATTGAGAGTATTTATCCAAATGAGTAAATTGAGGAACAGGAGCTGGTTGTTATTCAGCAAGTGCAAAATAGTCACACACGTGCACATACACACATGCACAAATGCACACATGCACACAGTGAACACTGTTGGACAGTTCTTTTTTTAACTGATGCTGCTTGTATGATGTGACCAAGCATTTCAACAGAATATATGTGATTGATTCTTTCAAACACTCATGATCTAAGGTATAAATAGCAGATGTATTATATTTGTACTCTATTCTTTGCCCACCAGATAAGCGCATCTTATTGGTAGAAGCTGGATGTCATCATCTCATTAACCTACTGCCATTGAGGTGCCTCACAGGGACTCCAAGGCAGTGGAAGCAGACTGCCACACTTTCTTCTATGGTGTTACTGGCGAGTTTAAAGCTTGGCCTTTTGATTAAGGGCCAAGCATTTAACTGCTATGCCCCCGGGGCACCTCACATACTTATAGAAAGAAAAACAAAAAACCACTGCCAGCAAGTTGATTCCAACTCTTAACAACCCTATAGAACAGAGCAGAACTGCCCTGTAGGGTCTCCAAGGAGCAGCTGGTAGATTCAGACTGCTGTCATTTTGGTCAGCAGCCATAGCGCATCACCACTGTGCAACAAAGGGCCCCCGCATACACATTCAAAAAAAATAAAAAAACTTCTCTTGTCATCTTGTCAACTCTGACTCATAGCCATACTATGGGACAGAGTAGAACAACTTCATAATGTTCCCAAGGAACCCTTGGTAGATTCCAGCTGTAGCTCTTAACCATTATGCCACCAGAGTTTACTCCATACCCATAACTCATTGCTGTTGAGTCGACTCTGACTCACAGTAACCCTGTGGAAGTCCTCAAAATTAGCATGTGAAAATAGGCACTGATTTTTGTAAGATCTCCCATCTTCCCAAACATGAACACATTGGGATGGCGATGGCAGTGGGTGACAAAGCAGAATAAAACCTTATTTCTCTGCTGTAAATCCTGGCTTGGTTTCGTGTTACTCAAACCAAAAACATGAGATTGGTTCTTGGCCACTCCCTCTCCCACACTCTCCAGATCAAAATGGTCAGCAGGTTTGACCGTATCCTGGTGGTGTACTGATTAAGTGCTATGGCTGCTCACCAGAAGGTCAGTGGTTCAAATCTACCAGGTGCCCGCTGGAAACTCTATAGGTCAGTTCTATTCTGTCCTATAAGGTCACTGTGAGTCAGAATTAACGGGGATGTGGCTTCTTTCAGCCCTCACCGTGCCCCCATCAGCACCAGTAGTCACCTCCTGATAGTCTAAGTGCCAAAGCCTTCTCCTTCCCCCTCTTCAGCCGCAGCTATAGCCACACCCACCCACCGCTGCTCAGCAACCCCACTTCTGCCTATCCTTGACTTTCAACCGTCTGCTCTCAGCACAGCAACATCTACCCACAGATGATTGCATAACCAAATGTGGCGTGTGCGTACCCTGGGGTACTCAGATGTGAAGAGTCCAGATACATATTACAACATGGGGGAACCTTGCAAACATCATGCTGAGTGAAGTCAGTCGGTTAGAAAAAGACAAATACTGTATGATACAATTTAGATAAAACATCTAGAATAGGCAGGTTCCTGGAGAGAAGGTAGATTAGAGGTTACCATAGACTAGAGGGGGCGGGGAGTTATTGCTTAAAGGGTGCTGAATTTTTCTTCTGGGTCATGCAAAAGTTTGGAAAATGTGATGACAGGTGCACAACATGGTGAATGGAATTAATATCACTGAATTGGGTACTTCAAATGGTAAAAATGACATATCTATGTTATACAGGTTTTGCTACTATAAAAATTGTGAATTAATAAATGGCAATCAGCCAGGGAAGGTATTGGAAAAATCCCCGTTATGCAGATTCTACCCCAGACCTGTTGAATCAGCATCTTAGAATGTGGTGCCAGGAGGTGATGTTGTGTAACAGGCCCTCAGATAATTCCAGTCAGGCGGAGAGACACTGTTACCAGAGTGATTTCTTAAACTACAGAGTTCACCCCAGCTTAAAAGTCTTGACCAGTTCTCATTTTCCCAGGGAGTTATACCTAGACTCTTTAAGGTGGCATGCTAGATGTGATGTGGCTTGCTCCCCTGGGAGACTTCTTTCTCTTTCATCCTACTACCCATGTACCTGTTTCACTGAACTCCTCTTGCCAGCCTTCTGGAAGCCTTAGTATCTTCCCAAGCATCTTCTGATGGTTCAAGTACTGTGCCCCTGCACTGGCCTCCTCTGCCCTAATGTTTTCTTCTCACTCTCCAGAGGGCAAGCTGTGCATGGTTAAAGTTTTTATTTAAATATCAGCATTTAAGTATAATTTCGGTTATCCATTCTTTTCTTCACCCACCTACCAATAATTAATAGTTACTTTTATAATGTGTTAAGTGCTGCATCTGCTAACCAAAAGGTCAGCAGTTCAAATCTGCCAGGCACTCATTGGAAACTCTATGGAGCAGTTCTGCTCTGTCCTGTAGGGTCGCTATGAGTCAGAGTGGATGTGACGGCAATGGGTTTGTTTTTGTTTTTTAGGTTTTATAATGTATTGCCTGTCTTAGCCCTATTTTACTCCGTTATAATTCTCCATTTCCATGTCTACTCCTCATAAGACTCTATACTTCTAAAGAATAGGCACATTCCAGCATGTTTTCCTCAATACCTAGCAAATTACTCAATATCAAATATGCAAGTTCTATAGTTCTTTTACTAGTATAGCAAAACAACTTAATGATATAGGATAACTTGATTGGGATTTTGAGAGCATTCAGTAGCTAGATGCCTACATACATACATATTTACATCTTTAAGGAGAGGTATGTATGTCTGCTGCTTCTAGCCCCTTCCCCCCTGGAGACAGCACAAACAATATCCATTTCTTGTTATTATTACTGTCTTCTTGTTCTGGAGACATTGCCCACTTTCTTCTTAATTTAGTCTCTAATGCTTTGTCTTTAAAGGGGTGCTGATGGCACAGTGGCTAGGTGCTTGGCTGCTAACTGGAGGGTTGGTGGTTCAGATCCACCAGGCACTCTTCAAGAGAAAGATGTGGCAGTCTGCTTCCAAAAAGATTACAGCCTTAGAAATCCTACAGGCAAATTCTACACTCTTCTGTAGGGTTGCTATGCGTTGGAATCAACTTGACAGCAATGGATTTGAACTCTTTCAGTGGGGAACCTGGTGGGTTAGTGGTAGAATTCTCACCTTACATGTAGGAGACACAGGTTCAATTCCCAGCCAATGCATGCATGTCACGCACAGTCACAACCCATCTATTACTGGAAACTTGTGTGTTGCTATGATGCTAAATGGGTTTCAGTGGAGTTTCCAGACCATGATAGGATAGCCTAGGAAGAAAGATCTGGTGATCCACTTCTAAAAATCAACTGGTGAGACTCCTACGGCACAAGACTAGGCAGTATTTTATTCTCATTGGCATAGAGTCACCAAGCACTGAGGGCTGTTTCGATGGCAGCTAACAACAGCAGCAATTGTCTTTCAGCAGGTACTTAAAAAAAAAAGACCTTTCAATAATATCTCTTGTATGTGCATTTCTAATGGTTAGAGTTCCTCTTCCTTTCCAGCTTTAACCCCTTTCTCTCCATTTGCTTCTTTTACTCTCCTGGTCTCTCCTATGGTTTAATAAATGAGGGCAGTAAAAAACCTTTGCCCTTAGGCCAAGCTTTCTTTGCTGCTTTTTTTTCTCCACCACATCACTGTCAAAAATTGATGAGCATTAGGTTTCTGCTCTCTGCCTCTGTTTTTCAGTATTCCGGTGCAAGTCACTGCCATCTGGGTTTCTGTGCAGAACTACAGAGGTCATGAGTTGCCATGTAAGCTCTAGACCCAGTGCCTGTCCCCACACTGGTTCTCCTCTGCCTGGTGGCGAACTATCATCCTGTCACCTTGTGATTCCACAGAAGAAAGTATCAGTCACACTGGGCTCTCCTGGGTGCTTCCTGCCTCTTTGATGGTCTTCCTGCCTCTTTGATGGTCTTCCTACCCCTGCCTTTTGGGATTGTACAACACAGTATGTAGGTGTTCAGTACACTCTTCTGTTTTCTTCCCAAACCTTGACTGTTTTCTCTGAGTTCTTTTTGAGAACTCCTCATGATCAGAATACTTACTGCAGCCTTGTTCTGGCACCACTTCTCCTATCGAAGGCTGTGGCAAATGTGCATTGTCATTCCCTTCCAGTTTACTGTCTAAAACTCATCTTTTCTCTTCCTCACCCTGGAAATCAAATACTCCCAAACTTTCTGTCATTCATCTTCTGACTCTTGTATTTCAAACCTATGAGCATCTTCTTGCTCCTCCCCTGTCATCTGCTCTCCACAGCCAGCCAGTCATTGAGTCTCGGTGACGTCTTTCCTGACCATCCTAGTATTAATGGCGGTATCCGTCATTGCCTCCTGCTTGCCTGCCTCTTGTCTCTTTGTTTGTGATGCACGTAATCACTTGCCAAGCCAGCCAAGTGCCGTTGATTCGGATCGGACTCATCACTTAACCGTTCTAAAAGACCATTTTCATTCTGTTTGTTCAGAACCTTAAGGGATTCCCTTACATTCTCTTCTAGGATTAACAAACTATGCAGTCTTCAAGGCTTCCTTGTCACATCTTCCCAGGGCAGACCCATTCCCCAGCACCCAGCTGCCTGGCCAGGGGATCTTCTCTTTCTTTTTAGCTATCTCATCTGTGTTTTTACTACTAAAAAAAAAGATAGAGAAACTCTGGTGGTATAGTAGTTAAATGCTACGTCTGCTAACCAAAAGGTCAGCAGTTCAAATCTGCCAGGTGCTCCTTAGAAACTCTGTGGAGCAGTCCTCCTCTGTCCTGTAGGGTCACTATTAGTCAGAATTCACTTGAGAGCAGTGGTTGTTTTTTCTCCCCCTGTCTTTTTATGAATGTTTTCATTTTTCCTGTATAAAATGCTCTCCTTCCACTCTACCTGGCCAAGTCTATCCTTTCTCCCTGCTGTTGTTTCTTTTTCTACGGCACCCTACAGAAGCCCTTGCTTTTCTAATTCCTCATTTTAGTTACCTAGTGCTGCAACAGTGGGCTTAAGCATAAAAACGATTGTGGACGTAGCAGAAGTCTGGGCAGTGTTTCGCTCTGTTGTGCACAGGGTCATTATGAATCAGAACTAACTTGATGTCACCTAACAACAACAACAATGCACTCCAGCATAATTACCACAACTATGTGACTTTAACAAACAGAAATTTATTTTCTTACAGTTCAGGAGACTAAAAGTCCAAATTCAGGGCACCAACTCCAGAGGAAGGCTTTCTCTCTCTCTGTGTCTCTCTCACTTTGAGGAAGAATCTTCTCAGCTCTCTAATCCCAGCATCCCCTAGTTCCCTGGCCAGTCTCCAGGTGGCTTTGCCCCATCTGAGCTTACTTTTCCCTGGTGGCATAGTGTTTAAGTGCTATAGCTGCTAACCAAAAGATTGGCAGTTCAAATCTGCTGGGGCTCCTTGGAAACTCTGTGGGACAGTTGTCTTCTGTCTGTAGGGTCACCATGAGTGGGAATGAACTTGACAGCAATGGGTTTGGTTTTAGTTTTCTCTCTGGGTCTAATGTGCTCTTTTTGTATCTCACAAGTCATTAGGTTTCAGACACACCCTACACTAATATGACTTCATTGATACAACAAACAAAACGTGATTTCCAAATGGGAGAGCATATGTTTGGGGGGGACACAGTTCAGTCTGTAACACTCCCCTTCTATTGAATTATCCACGTGACACAATGAGGGCATATTGTAGGAAATCCTGGCTTCTAATATTAGTTTGGAAACCCTGGTGGTGTAAGTGGTTAAGTGCTACGTCTCCTAATGAAAAGGTCAGCAGTTCGTGTCCTCGGGGAACTCCTTGGAAACTCTATGGGTCAGTTCACAGTAGAACTGCCTACATAGTGCTTACAGGGTAGGTGCTATAAGGTCATTATGAACGAGTTGACGGCACTGAGTACGGTTTCTTTTTGGTTTTTAGTGTTACTTTGAGCCTTGTTGTTGGGTGATGTTGAGTCGATTCCTACTCATGGCAATCCTATGCAGCAGAGTAGAACTGTCCAGAGAATTTCCTAAGCTTAAATCTTTATGACAGCAGATCACTAGGTCTTTTGTCTTGCAGAGCTTTGGGTGGGTATGGTTAATCCAAAATCCCGTAACCTAGAGTCTTGTCCCCCTCCTTGATCAGCTGGAGGTCTCTATCTGTTTTTCCCTACTGCCTCACTCAGTGCCTGGAACATAACCCAAAGTCATCAAGTCAGTTCTAGCTCATGGCAACCACACGTGTGTCAGAATAGAACCATCCCATAGGGACATGCTTAAAGCACAGTCCTTGTAAGTATGTCTTGTGGATGAATGCTGAAAATTGGGTAGAAAACATGCGAGGAAATGGGGTATTGTTGCATTCTATCACATCCTCATATTTTGATAAAGGAGCCACGGTAAAGTCAGACTACCAGCTTGATAACCACTGACTAATAATTGTTTGGCAGTTTGGCCCTTTTGTTGGATTTCTTGGACTCTGATATCTCTGGGTGTTCTCATTTATACGCCAATGTGGGTCAGTTGGCTTAGCCAGTCAACAGCCATTTCCCATGTGGTGTAGACATATTCATTTCTAGGGACTCTAGTTGTGGAATAGCAATGACATTTTCTGAAAACAAAAACCTCTCAATTATCAAGCCTCTCAGAAATGTATTTTCTGTCTCTTCATTTGCCGTTGTAGACGGTCCTCATGCTGCCTCCTTGTATTTCTTTTTGTTCCCACTTTATTTCCACTCTGAGGTGGGTCTCTGTGCTTTTAGCTGTCACACATCACATACCCTTAAATAAACACCATGGAATAGAGACTAAAAAGAGATGTTCTTAGAATCCGTGATTCTAAGCATGAAATGATGGAGCCAGCTCTTAATAGAAGCAAGATCTTGAAGGTTCTTTTTGCTTGTCTTATTGCATTTTTTAAAATGAGACTTAAATCTTTAAGGGTACTTTCAGTTTTAAAGAAAGATTATGAAGGAATTACATAGAATTTCCATGTTCCACTTCTTCTCCTGTACACAGTTCTATGGTTAACATCTTGCATGAATGTGGTACATTTGTTACAGTGATGAACCAATATCAAGACATAATTTTTTATTCAAGTACATAGTTTACATTAAGATTCACTCTTTGGATCACATCACTTGTTCATCTTAAGAATTTGACTTATTTTTATAGTCTTGATGGTTTTTCTCAGGTAAACATCTGATGATGACTGGTGAAATCTATGGTCTCACATCTCCCTGACCACACTGTCAAAACTGAAATCATTAAATGTCATCATTTGAGATGCATCTTAAAAAAAACCCCAATACCATTAGATGCATCTTAGAAACCTTATTTAAAGATAGCCTGATGGTTTTCAGTTGAGGCCTTTTCTTTGTTCCTACACTTAAAATGCCAAAACAAAAAAAATGCCATCAAGTCAACTCATGACTCATAATGGCCCTATAGGACAGAGCAGAACTGCCCCATGAGGTTTTCAAGGATATGGACTGGAAGATTTTGGTTGGTAGCCCAACTCTTAACCACTTCACCATACTTATCATGGCAGGTTTTTAGTACAATGATATCTATAATTTCTGACAGTCAGTAATCACTGAGCTCTGTATTTTTGTGGCAATATTGACTTAGGTGCATTGAGCGTAGTTTCAGCCACTGATTCATCTTGCCCAGCTGGGACTGCAGAGGCTCCGAGGGTTTCCCCGCTCCTCCTCAGGCGGATCTTGTATCCTTTCATCTCTGCAACTTCTTGTCTTACAACAAGTAATAAGATTGCCCATCCTCCTGGGAGTGGCTAGGGTGTCATGGAGTTCCTTGCCCCTTGTAAGTGTCTGCTAAGAGCATGCCTCAACAGCTGCCCCCTTTGAAGGCTCAGTGCACAGAATTTCAGAAGTCCCAGGGCAGCTGCAGTTGCCGAATGGTGACTTCAGGCTTCATGCGGTTCATTACTCAAGGAGGCCAAGCCAAAGGTGACATGACTTACTGCTCAGGCAACAAGTTCCAAATAGAGAAAACACTGCCAGCATCAACTGGTTGCTGTCTTTGTCTAAAGAAATGGACTTCAGAGGAGTGGTGTTCTCATGCACTCCTCATCCTTACTGCATTTACTTCTGCAGTGTTTCCTGTACGTAGCCCTTTTGTCATGGGACAGTTGATCCAATGATTTTGAATAATTTCAGTGTGTGTAATGCTTCACTTTGAAATAACAGACCAGTTCTAAAACCAAATCAAATGAGCTGCTGCTGATGCCGACTCGGAACAACACTATCGGGCAGAACAGAGCTGTCCTGTTAGGATTTCTCAGTCTGTAACCTTTGAGGAAGCCAGCTGACACATCTTTCACCCACAGAGCAGCTTTAGGGTTGGAACCATTAGGGTTCTAACCACCAACCTTTCAGTTAGCAGCCATGTGCTTTAAGCACTGTGCAACCAGGGCCCTTTAACGGGCCAATAAAATGGAAAATACTATTTGGATGATAAGAAGAGCCAACAGTATTAATATAAAAAATAAATAAATAACAAATAAACTAAATAAATAAATAACAAAATGAACAACTTCAATATTAAAATTTCAGATTTTGTAAAATGTGCCTTGAACTTAAGGATTGTCTTTGTCAGTAATATTCGTATATTTAATCTTTCTTTAAAGCAGATGTATGCTAGCTGACATGACTGGGAGGTACAAACAGTTAAGTGCTGTCTGCTAACAATAAGGCTGGCAGTTTGAGAGAACCTGAAGGTGCTGTGGAAACAAGGCCTGGAGATCTACTTCTAAAACTCAGCCGTTGACAGTGCCATGGAGCTCAGTTCCACTCTCACGCACGCGGGCTCACCAGAAGCTGGAGCTGATTCAACAGCAACTCAGTTTTATTTTTTAATATCCTAGCTGAATGTGACTCATGGCGACCCTATGGGCCAGGGTGGAACTGACCCCCAGAGTATTCAAGGAGCGCCTGGTCAGATCCGACTCAATGGTACTTGGCTAGCTGAATATGAAAGCTCTACAAATATACATTGCAGTTGCTGACTTCTTTTGAAATGTCCCTCATTCTGTCTTTTTCCTATGATGAGAAATACTTTTTGACAAGAATTATTCATTTTTTATACAAATCTGGTCCAGAATTGACCTTTTTGGTCTTTTAGTCACATGAAATACTAGTGAAGTTTCAGCTTCCTATTTGAAAGTAGAAGCTGGCTTCTTAGAGAACTGTGTTAAGTACCAGGTCTGACAATTAAGTCCATGAACTTAATTGTTCTACCTGCTGCATACCTCGTTGTTGAATATCCCTACAGTCATCTTGGAATTCCTCCCCTTGGAAGCTATGCACTGATGCCAGAGCCTAGTCCATCCTTCAAGATAATTTTGGAACTCTTTCTGAAATGGCCATTGCACACAGTGACAAGGTGGCAAGTTCACAAACTTAATTTTCCAGTAGTCTGTGAGGGAGTTTTTAGCCAGCAAACAAATAACTGTGTTGGAACACCCTCACTACCCACCTGATCTAGCCCCTAGTGACTTTTTCTTTACCTAAAGATAAAGGAAATATTGAAAGGAAGACATTTTTTATGACATTCAGGACATCCAAGACATTATGACAACAACCTTGATGGTCATTCCATAAAAAGAGTTCAAAATTGCTTTGCTAGACACCAGTGTCAGTGCAGAGCTTCCCAAGGGAAATACTTTGAAGGTGACCATAGTGGTATTCAGCAGTAAGGTATGTAGCGCTTCTTCTAGGATGAGTTCCTTGAACTTAATTGCCGGTCCTCTTATTCGTGCCTCAAGGTAAACACCTCCTTAGGGAAGTGTTCGGTCCATTTTCAGCCCCTACAGTTGATGAGGTAAATGTCAAGAGTTAGACCAGTGGTTCCTCCTTTAGACAGGGCCAGTAGATTTATGCAAGCAGTGTTTGAGTCACCCTGATACTTTGCACAAAAATGAAGATTCCAGTGTTTTTTAGGAAGTTTGCCTTCCAGACCCTGGTCAAGCTTGAGCCTTCCTGGAGCTCTTATCACCAGAGGTAGGCCCAGAGTCCAGGCTGTGGTGCCTTTCAGCTGAATGGAAGCTTAAAGTCCTTGGAACCTGTTCATGTGGTTTTTGAGGTTCCAGCTAATCCTACAATTTCGTGGAAGCACAGCTGTTACGTTAGTTGCCGCAGCCGGCACTAGCAGCTTGGGTGTCAGTAGGTGGACCCCGTACAAGAACCCAACAGAACAGCTCTTTTTCTTAATTTGTATTTTTGAGAAACTTGTGAAACAAATGGTGTCTACTGTATTTAGTTTGGAAACCCTGGTGGTGTAGTGGGTTAAGTGCTGCATTTGCTAACCAAAAGATCGGCAGTTCAAATCTGCCAGGCGCTCCTTGGAAACTCCATGAGGCAGTTCTACTCTGACATATATTGTCGCTATGTGTGGGACCCAACTCGAAGGCAGTGGATTGGGTTTTGGTCTTTGGTTTATATTTAGCTTGTGCTTAGATCTAGATTGGGACCTGAGGAAAGTGTTTTTGTTTTGTTTTGTTTTGCAGTGAGGAAGACACACTATTTTACTCCCAAGGTGGAATGGAGGTAGTAGTCCCTGCTCAGTATCTTCTAATATTAATACATTTACAACATTCAAGTTTATAATAAAGAACTGTGGCCTTCCAAATGATCTCAACTGTCTGCTGCATGTCACATTTTATCTTTTTAGAGACGTGCTAATTCATGTTAAGTCCGCCTGAGAGATTTGTTTAATGAGCAGATTAAATGGATAATTATCCTCTCTTAATTTTTTTTTTTTTTTAAAGGAAGGGCTTCTTGTGATGCCCCTGTGCTGTTTGGCACGGGAACACAGAAGGGTCTTTTTTAAATTACCCCTGCAGGGTCACTGGGACCCAAGCTGTTTGCTTCATTAAACCCTGGTGGCTTCTTTAGAGACAACCCCCCACCCCCATGGCCCTGACACAATTGTATCTAAATTAGCATCTGAGTGACCCCTTTTCTCTCTTTTTTTCAAGCCCCAGCTGACAGGGATTGGCAAAAGATGTTAATTGGTTGGGCCTGGCTCAGAACAATAGACTTGCCCAGTTGACAAAAGGACCAATGTTTCTTTCAATCTGCATCCAGATTCACATAAGGACCTCCTTTAATTACCAGGAATTATTGTAATGCCTGGTCAATGGAATAATTGACCCTCAACAGCTAGTGCTTATTCTGTGGTCAATAATGGCCCTGGCCTAGTCAGAGGATGGGCACCGGGGAGCCTCATGGAGACTCAAAGGAGATTTTGTCAGCCAGCGCTGTGATGTACCCCTGCAGCCGCCACGGGAGCCCAGGAGAGGGGACTCATCTGGGCAGAAGCGGGAGGAACTGGCCGAGTGTCATCATTAGGATTTCTCCTTAGGACCAGAAAGGGCTGCACAGAGGAATGAGCTAGTGGTTTGAACAGACCTCGTTAGTAGCTGTGTCAGTGACAGGGTACAAACAGCTCTGAAATGAGGAGAGAGAAAAAAGTCCCAGCATCTGCTTTCCCCAGGGCAAATACATAGTTCATTTCTACCACAAGGACATTTAGATTTCATATAGTCTATCAAATGAGCCCCCAAAGCTAGTATTGTCTCGCTGTTTATTAACTAATCACTAGATATGCTAACCAATAATTTTGCCCTCTGTTGAGGTCTTTGGAGAACATTTTTTAAATTAATTATATAATATGAAAACCTTGGTAGTGTAGTAATTAAGTACTTCATCTGCTAACCAAAAAGTCAGCAGTTGTAATCCTCCAGGTGCTCCTTGGAAACTCTGTGATGTAATTCTGCTCTGTCCTATGGGGTTGTTATCAGTAGCAATCAACTGGATGCTAGTGGGTATGTAATGCAGTGATGGTCCCACACAGTGTAAATTGTTGAATGTTTGTTTACTAAGTAAAAGGCTGGTAGTGAAAACCCACCAAGAGGCTCCTTCAAAGGTTTTGAAACCTGCTTCTGAAAGGTAACAGCCAGGTAAACCCAGAGAGGGCATTTCTACTCTGACACACGTTGGGTTGTCGTAAGTCAGGATCACTTGTTATTCTGTTGTTGTCTTGGTATTGTCTGGTTGCCTGTTATGCCTGCCTAGTGAAATCTTTCCGTTAGGTTTAGGTTTTAATTCTCAATGGTGTTGGTGGGAATGTAAAGCTACATCATCCCTGCAAAATTATATCTTTGATTGTACACTAGCCTTGTCCTGACATTTCCAGTGGAATGGTCATTTAGTAATGACAACAACCTACTCCAGGAAGGAGGTATTTGTGAGACCATTGAAATACTGGGATTCATTGCTGAATATAATGTGTCTGCGAGGTCAGACAAAACCGATTCCACTCTCAACTTTTTAGGAGCCCTGCTGGTGCAATGATTAAGAGCTCAGCTGCTAACCAAAAGGTTTGCCATTCAAATGCACCAGCAGCTTCCTGGAAACTCAATGGGGGCAGTTCTACCCTGTCCTATAGGAAATCCTGATGGTGTAGTGGTTAAGTATTATGCATAGTTCAGATCTACCAGGTGCTCTTTGGAAACTATGGAGCATTCTCCTTTGTCCTGTAGGGTCACTGTGAGTCATACTCAAGTTGATGGCAGTGGGTATGAGACAGAGGCAACTTGACAGCAATAGGTTTTTTTATTTTATTTATTTATTTTACTCTCAACTTAGCTGTATTCTGCTGTGTTACTTTAAGCAAGTTACTGAAATGCCTAAACTGAAATTTCTGTTTGAAAGAGACAGGGGAGCTACTTGTATACCGGTAGTAGCGCTAGTCACAACAGCCAAAAGGTGGAGATAGCCCAAGTGTCCATTAAGAATATGAATAGTAAGCAAAATGTATTCATACGTACAATAGAATATTATTCCACTGTGAAAAGAAATGAAGTTCAGATACATGCTACAACAAGGATAAACGTTGAAAACTTGCTGAGTGAAAGGAAGCAGACACAACAGGCCAAATACTGTGACCTCATTTCTATGAAATTTCTGGAACAGGGAAGGTGCACAGAGACCTGAAGACGACTGGTGCTTACCAGGGTCTGGGGGCAGGGAGGGGTGGGCAGTTACTGCTTCACCCAAAATACCCACTGCCATCCCGTCAGCTCTGACTCATATCGACCCTAGAAGTCAGAGTAGAACTGCCCCATAGAGCTTTGAAGGCGCACCAGGAGGATTTGAACTGCCAACTTTTTGGTTAGCAGACATAGCACTTAACCCACTACACCACCAGGGTTTCCATTTACTGCTCAGGGGCACAGGATTTCTGTTTGGGATGATGAGAAAATCTTGGAAACAAATACTGCCACTGGTTACGAATGTGACTAAGCCACATCTTTGTCCACTCTCACACATGGCTGAAATGACATTTTATGTCATGTGTATTTTTCTATGATTAAAAAAAAGATGACACTTAAAAATTATTAAAAAGCAAATTTCTGTTATATTTTGTTACCACAATAAAAAAATTTTAAATATGGGAAAAGTATCAGGAAAATATTGAGTTCTTAAAGTAGTCATAGAAATCATTTAAATGAGCTATGAGTTGGAATTGACTTGACAGCACAGGTTTTGGTTTCCAATCTGTTATTTTACTCCCTGCAGTGCCAAGTAGGAGTGGCTGTTCCATCTGTAGTCATCATTACCCCTTAGATGACATGAGGAGCGCTGGAGATTCAGTGGTTACGTGCTCAGCTGCTAACCAAAACGTCAACATTGGGAACCCATCAACATTTCTCCTGAGGAGAAGATGTGGCAGTCTGCTCCCAGAAGGATTACAGCCTAGGGACATAACATAGTTTATAAAGTTATAAAGAAAATGTTCTACTTTATGCTTTATTGAATATTATCCGGGGTCTTAAAAGCCTATGAGTGGCCATCTGAGATACTCTGCTGGTTCCACCTTCTCTTGAGCAAGAGAATGAAGAAAACCATAAGCACATGGCAAAGATTAACCCAAAACACTAATGGACCACAACCACCACAGCCTTTACCAGGCTGAATCCAGCAAAACTAGAGGTGCCCAGCTGCCATTACCAACTGCTTTGACAGGGATCACAATAGAGGGTCCTGGACAGAGCTGGAGAAAAATGTGGAACCAAAGTCTGACTCACAAATAACAACCACAGACTTCCTAGTTTGACAGGAACTAGAGTTAACCTGAGAACATGGTCCCTGGACACCTTGTCAGCTCAGTAATGAAGTACCTCCTGAGATGCTCTCTTTGTCCAAAGATTAGACAAACCCATAATAAAATGCAGCCAGTTCTACCCTGGCCCCTAGGGTTGCCATGAGTTGGATCCGACTCGACAGCACTTGGCTTGGCTATAAGGTGTGAAATAGAGGTCTTGTTTCAATTTTTTGCAGATGGATATCCAATTTTGCCAGCACCATTTGTTAAAGAGACTGTTTTTACCCCAGTTTAAAGTCTTGGGGCCTTTGTCGAATATCAACCGTTCATAGAAGGATGGTATATCTCTGGGGTCTCAACTCTGTTCCATAGATCTATATGTCTCTTTTTGTACCCATACCAGGCTGTTTTGACAACTGTGGCAGTGTAATAGGTTCTAAAGTCAGGTAGTGAGAGGCCTCACAGCATGTTCTTCTTTGTCAGTAGTGCTTCACTTATCTCAGGTTTCTTCCCTTTCCAAACAAAGTTGGTGATTTCGATAAAAGACTTGAATATAAAATATAAAACAGTAAAGCTCATCCAAGATAAAATAGGATCAACAATGGAAGTTTTTAATACACAATGTAGACAGACTTCAGAATCTGACAAAACACGATCAACAGAAGAGAAAATAGATAAATGGGAACTACTAAGAATCAAACACTTTGCTCATCCAACGATTCTATCAAAAGAATTAAAAGACCACTTACAGAATGGGAAAAAATATTTGGCAACTATATGTCTATGTCAGACTGACGTCTGATCTATGTAATCTACAAGGTATTGCAAAATATCAATAAGAAAAGGATAAATAATCCAATTAAGCAATGGGCAAAGGAGATGGACAGACACTTCTCTAAAGAGGATATCTAGCCAGCCAAAAGAGAATATGAAATTGTTCACAACCATTAGCTATTAAAGAAATCCAAATCAAAACAATGATGAGATACCATTTCACCCCAACGAGGTTGGCCATGATCCAAAAAACACAAAACAAGAAATGGTGGAGAGGCTGTGGAGAAATTGGAACTTTCCTACACTGCTGGTGAGATTGCAAAATGGCACAACCTCTTTGGAAAGCAATCTGGCGCTTCCTTAAAAATCTGGAAATGATACACCACTTGATCCTATAATTCCACTGCTTGGAATTTATCCTTCAGAAACAGAAACAGAGGTTGTCACCTGAACAGACACGTGTACATGCATGTTTGTTGCAGCAGAGCCCATAATAGCTAAAAGATGGAATCAACCCAGGTGCCTATCGACAGACAAGTGGATAACAAACTGTGGTACCTATACTCAGTGGAACACTATGCTGTGATAAAAAACAATGATGATTTTAGAAAACATCTCATATGGTCTTATTTGGAAGAGATCATGCTGAGTGAAATGAGTCAGTGTCAAAAGGACAAATATTATCTGAGACCCCTGTTGTAAGGATTTAAAAATAGAATTGTCTACAGAAGAAAATAATTGTGCTGCCTACAAGGGTGGAGGGGCCTGAGGGTTTATCATAAAAAAAAAAAAAAAAACTGCCATCAGAGATTACTGATAGATGTTAGAAATTTTATTCTTTTACTGTAATTAATAAGTTAATTAATTAAAGAAAAAATAAATAAAATGAGACAAAGGGATATATCAGCCCAGAGGCAAGGATGAGAAGGCAGGAGAGGATAGGAAAGCTGGTAATGGGAACCAAAGGTCAAGAAGGGAGAGTGATGACATGTTACAGGATTGACAATCAGTGTCACAAAGCAGTAGTACACTAGTTTAATGAGAAACTAATTTGCTCTGTAAACCTACATTTAAATACAATTTAAAAAATAATAATAAAGATTACAGCCTAGGAAACCCTATGGGGCAATTCTACTTTGTCATATAGGGTTCCTTATGAGACATCTGATGGACTGGACAGCACTAGATTTGGTTTGGTTTAGGCGACAGAGCAGCAAATGATGGAAACGTGGTATCCAGTGAGACTGTTGGATGCCAAAGCCTGTGCTTTTCCAGGATTTTGCATTGTCATTTCAACCTTAGAACTTAAAAGGAAAATATTAATACATTTAAACAATGGTGAAAAATAAAATGTCCATGGCTAGTTTTGTTTTATTAAACAGCCAGGGAGAGAAAATGTCGATTAAATATAACTGAAATTTTGCAATTACCCTTCTGATCACTGTGGCCAGGAAATTACTTTCCTTTTATTTGAAAACTAGAATCTATCTTCCTGGCATGTTTCTATCAAGAGAATGGGAATATTTAAGGAAGATATTGTTAGCTCTCAAGTAATCTATTTTTTTTTTCCACAAAGGAAAATGCTCAGTATACAAACTAGAAAGCAAAGGTATGTGGTAACACCTGACCTCGGTCTGAAGGCTCCTTTAGGGTTCCCATGTCTCATCAGAAGTCCCTTTTGTGTTTGCTCTGGTATTTAGTCTGGTGGGTAAGTTCAATCACTAAAAATAAAGCTCTCCCAGGTCAACTTGGATGATAAAAAATGGCTGCTGGGAAAATAAACGCTGCAGAACAAAAGCGTCTTTCTGAAGTATGTGAGTTAAGGGGAAACCCTGGCGGCACAGTGGTTTAGCAGACTACAGCTGCTATCCGAAAGGCTAGCGGTTCAAATCCACCAGGTGCTCCTTGGAAACTCAGTGGAACAGTTTTAGTCTGTCCTATAGGGTCACTATGAGTTTGGGGTTTTTTTGGTTTGAGTTAGGGAGATAAGGTACAGCAGCAGTCCTTGTGAGCTTCTCCCTGGGAAGCCTTGGCTCTTATCAGGGAAAGCAAGCTCTTCACTAAGAACCATTCTGGTTGACCACCAGAAACCCAGATTCCAGCCCAACTTCACTGTTAACCAGGGTCCCTGGGTGGTGCCAGAGATTAACATGCTTGGCTGCTAACCGGAGTCTACCCAGTGCTGTCTCAGAAGAAAGACTTAGTGAAATCTGCTCCCGAGGAGCCAGCTGTGGAGAACTATGTGGCGCATATACTGGGGCCACCGTGAGTTTGAGTGGAGTCTGTTCCATGGTGATAGGTTTAACATTTACCTCACTGTTAACTGGTTCTGTGCCCTAGGATAACTTAGTCCTTCTAGAACCTGTTTCCTCAATTGTAACAGGAGGGAATTGAATCAGAACGAGAACTGCTCACTATTAACTAGTTCTGTGCCCTAGGACAACTTAGTCCTCTGTAACAGGAAGGAATTGAATCAGAACCAGAACTCCTAAACCCCAAAATGAAAGACCTGCCAGGCATCACCATACTGAGCTTGCTGTGATGTCTTTGTGACTGCTCTGTGTTTCATAAAACTCATCCCTGTTTGCATGCACATTGCTTCTCTTGCTGACTTTCCACCTCTCTGTCACTTGTCGCCTCATCTACTGGTTTTCTTTTCCTGTTGGCTGCTGAGCGTGTTATTCCTTAGTGTTCAGTGCTTTATAGATTTTCCATCTATGGCCATCTCTTCCATTCCCACAGTTTAACCTTCAGAAATCTGTATGTTGCAGGTGTCTATTTCCATCCGTAACCTCTTTCGTAGGTACCAGACTTGCATTTTAAGACTTCTCATGTTTTCCGTCTGTACGTTCTTACAGTCCTCTACAATTCAAAACACACTCCCGAGTCACGTCCATTGCGCCCAGGCTGTGTGCTTCTCCGTGCCTGTATTTCCAGTGCTATACTTGCCTCCCCTGAGATACCCTGCACGTCCACTCTCCTCCACATAGGCACCTGCTGCTGTGCTAGTGCTTGGCCTCGCCACCTTCTGCTCTGCCGTAGCAATTACTCTGAGCGACTTCCGTGTCATCACCTTTGTCACTCCAGGTTTTACCCTGAAATACTACCTGCTGTTGCTTAGAAACTTGGTCAGGATCCCACTTACCTACAGAACAAATCCTACACTCCTTAGAAAAGCTCTCAGGCCCCCACAATAGTCCCCATCTGCACCCTCTTGGCCGCCCTGCTGTCGCTTTGCCCTGAGCTGGCATCATGCTGTCTGAAATCCCTCTTCCCCTGTCCCCAACTGTTGCCATTCAGCTCACCTTTCAAAGACCAAAGGTACAACATCTCTGAAGATTTCACCACGAAGGGTGTTACTGCCTGCGTGGAGACGGATTCTTGTCCAGACTTGCCGCAAAATTAATCTTTCTATCTGTGCTCACTCCTAGTGTCATGGCAAAACTAGATGGAGTTTGTGCTGCCTGCCACAAGCAGCCAGTCTTTGAGACAGGGTTCAGATGAAAAGCAAGATGTTTTATTGCGTACCAGTAGACAAGGAGACCAAACCAAACCAAACCCACTGCCATGGAGTTGATTGCGACTCATGGTGACAAGGTGACAGAGGGGATCAATTCCTCCAAAATCTGCCTCCTTAAAATGGAGACTAGCTAGAGGTATTATAGGAGGAGAGGATAAGGATTTATGAGTCCTAGGAATTTGTAGAATATTAATTCTTCTTTGAGTGGTCACAGTGGTCTCTTCCCAGGTGTGGTGCTGTCTTCATTGGTATTTTGGGCCCCAAGGTGGTCTGGCCATCCTATAAGTCCCCAGTCACAAGGCAAATTCTTTCATTTTTGTTTTATGGTTTTATATTACTATCACTTGTTTTTCCACAGTCTGAGAGAGCACATAGATTAGTTCTTCACCTTGAGAGAAACAAAGGGAAACAACGGACTCATGCTTGGCAATGGAATTAAGAAACAAAATGGTACAGGTTATGCTCAAGGTGTAACCACTTCTTTTACTCTGCCCATTCCAGTAGCTTTTAAGCATGTTTGAAACTGCTAGTAGAATATTTGCTATAATAAATACCATTAACAGGTGATTCCTGGTGGTGCTATGTTTAAGCACTCAGCTGCTAACTAGAAGGTGGGTGATTCAAACCCACAAGACACTCCCAAGGGAGAAAGATGTGGTAGTCTGCTTCTGTAGAGATTACAGTCTTGGGCACCCTATGGGACAGTTCTACTCTGTCCTGTAGATACCCACTGCAGTGGAGTCAGGTACGACTCATAGCAACCCTATAGATCAGAGTAGAACTGCCCTATCAAGTTTCCAAGAAGCAACTGGCAGATTTGAACTGTGAACCTTTTTGTTAGCAGACGTAGCACTTAACCCACTATGCTACTGGGGTTAGCCAAGTCCAAGCCAAGTGCCGTCGAGTCGGATCTGACTCATGGCGACCCTAGGGGCCAAGGTAGCACTGACCCCCAGAGTATTTGAGGAGTGCTTACCAGGGTTGCCATCCTATAAATAAGGTTGCTTTAAGAGTCATAATCAATTTTCAGTTCAGCTGCAACAGATTATTATCATTAATTGGTTGTATATCAGCCAGGATCTAAGCAAGAACAGAGAAACAAGCTTAAGTATGTAAAGTTGTATTTTACTTCGAGGAATTTGTTGTGGAGTTTCTAGATGGGCTGAGAGAGAGTGACAAGAGAAGGTCACTAAGCTGGAAGGACTGAGGAAGGGGCATTGTTATTATAGCCCAGAAAGATGGACATTGGGCAAATCTGCTGCACAAGATCTCTTTAAAGTGTTAAAAGGCAAAGATATCACCTAAATAGGTGCATCTGATCTAACCGATGGTGTTTTCAGTCATCTTGCATGCGTGTGAAAGCTGGACGATGAAGACACAAGAAAAATTGGTGCCTTTGAATTATGATGTTCGCAAAAGAATACTGAATGAACTGCCAGAAAAGCAAACAAATCTATCTTAGAAGAAGTACAGCCAGAACTCTCCCGAGAAGTAAAGGTGGTGAGACTTCATTTATGTACTTTGCACATTTTATTAGACCGTTCCCTGGAGAAGGACATCATACTTGGTGAATCATCGAAAATAAACCATCAATGAGATGGACTGAGACAGTGTCTGCAACACTGGGCTCAATCATGACAACCACTGTGAATACGGTGTGGGACTGCACAATGTTTCATGATGGTGTGCATATGAGGTGTGCCAGTTAAGCTTGCAAAGTTATCCTAGAAAAAGTGCTACGTACCTCACTGCTGAATATCACTGCAGTCACCTCGGAAGTACTCCCTTTGGGAAGGTGTGTACCCATGCCAGTGCCTAGTCCACCTTTCAAAGCAATTTTGAAACTTTTTTTCCAGAATGGCTATCAGAGCTGTCATCATATTACCGTAGATGTTCTAAATGTCATCCTGATGTCTTCCTTTCAATATATGCTTTATCTTCGAATAAAGAAAAAGTCATTGGGGCCCAGATCAGGTGAGTAGGGAGGACATTTCAATAGTTATTTGTTTACTGGCTAAAAAATCCCTCACAGACAACTATACAATTAAGTTTGCAAACTTGCCACCTTGCTACTGTGCTCAGTGGCCTTTCCAGAAAGAGTTGAAAAGTTGCTTTGAGGGGTGGACCAGGCACTGGCATCAGTGCATAGCTTCCCAAGGGGAATACTTCAGGGGCAACCCTGGTGATATTCAGCAGTGAGATATGTAGGGCTTAGAACAATTAAGTTCGCAGACTTAATTGTCAGACCTCATAGGATCGCTATGAGTCAGAAGTGATGGCTTGGCCCCTGATGAAAACAGCATGGTTTGAGCAATTTAAAAGCTGGGACCTCGTCTTAGTTGCTTTGGTAACCACTGTGCCTAGCGCCAAGGAAGGCTTAGGGACTATTTAGTGAATTGAAAAGACCTTTAAGATTTCCTTCCAGGATAACAATTATGTTGCTGTCTACCTGCGTGTTGCCTTCATCTGTCCTGAAGTTGAAACAAAAACATGAAGTCTTTCTACAAATTGTGTTTATAAAATCACAGATGTTATATCATTATTTGCTTAAACCCGCTCTTCAGTTCAGTAGAGAGCCTTTTCCTTTATTAACATTAAACCGATGCTATTTATCAGCTCTAGGTCGGTTTTGGAAATATTTTCCACCAACTGTGAGTCAGATTAAATACAGGAAGGGAAATGGAGACATTGATTTAATAAATGCTAACAATGTGAGAGAAAGGGAAAAAATTATGTTGTGGCTAATTTTCACATCACTCATCCCGAACCAGCCTCTGAACAGGCATCCTCCCCCGCTCTGTGGTCAGGCTCCTCTGTGCCACTGAGCGAGACAGTGGCCGTCTTACAGATCTCTCCCTGGGCAGAGCGCAGCAGGGTGGAGGCAGAAGTCTGGGTCGCCAGCCCAGCCTCGCCTTTTTAAGTCATCTTGCCTTCCCACAGGAGACATTCCACAGAAGAAAGAGTCTCTACAGCTGCAAAGTGGCTTTGGCAGTGAGCTGCCTCCATCTGTTGAGGCTGCCTGCCCTCTTCAGATGCCATTTGTCCCCTGCAGAATCTTCTAGGTTTGACAGGCCACACACAAGGCTATCACTTCAGATGTGCCACAGGATCTAATGTTTGAGACATATGGCAAAACAAAGTTGGAAGAAATCTGAGGGACATCCAGATTCTTTTGTTGGTCCGTGAGGAAAGTAAGCTTCAGAAAAAAGTGACAGTGTTATTAGCAGTCTATAGGGTGATAGCAGAGCCTTGGTGGCACAGTGGTAAAGAACTTAGGTTGCTAACCAACGGGTCGGCAGTTTGAATCCACCAGCTGCTCCTTAGAAATCCTATGGAGCAGTTCTGCTCTTTCATATAGGAATATTTTCCTATAAGGTTGCTGTAGTTGGAATCAACTTGTGAATCAACTTATCAGCAATAGGTTTGGTTAGTCTTCTGGTGACGATGGCAATACACTTGGACTAGAATCCGGCTTAGGTAAAAGCCAATTGTTATGGATTGAATCCTGCACTCCAAAAATACAGTGTTAGAACTCCTAACTCTTAGACATGTGGATATAGTCCCCTTTGGGAATAGAATTTTCTTTGTTAAGTTCATAAGACCATGTTAATATAAGGAGTATCTTCAGCCAATTGCTTTTGAGATACAAAAGGAATAGCTTATAAACCAAAGCAAGAAGAGGCAAACAGAGGAGGTACACGTCAAGTGAAGACCAGGGAACCATGGAACTCAAACTAAAGAGATAAAGAGCTTCCCCCAGCGCCAACAGAGAATCTTTCCCTAGAGCTAGTACCCAAAATGCAGACCTCCATCCTTCTAAACTGTGAAAAATAATGTTCCTTAAAGCTACCCACTGGTGGCATTCCTGTCAGAGCAGGGGTAAGATAACTAAGAGACTGTGGTTGTGTCTATTCTGAGGAAAATTTCTCGAAGTTGTTTAAAACTTTAACTTTTTAGCAGAGTATTACATCATCATCACTGTCCATGTGGATTAGTTTTTCTATCTCCTCTTATTTCTAATTTATTTTACCAACTTTTAAATTATACTTCCTTATTAGTTTTTAATACTAGGTTTGAATTTGAAAAATCATACACTGGGCCCTTGCTGAATTCTAGACACTATCAGCTAGTCCACGTTTCCAGATTTTTCCAGTACCTGTGTCTGCCACACCTAGACGTGTCAGCTTTTCACCCCAGTGTATGTTGGTTCCTTCCTCAGTCTAATTGTCCTCGCTCATAAATTCTTCAGTCTGTGACTTATTTTGACTCCTTGGCATGTGAACAGATTGTACTTGCCTACCACCCATGCCTGGCAGCAACCTCCAAATGCAGGTAGAATTTCAGAGCCTTGGAGAACATCATTCCAATTCAGTTCCCGACCGGAGCAGCAGTCCCCTCTGTTCTGGACGTCGCTGTGGATACGGTCCCAAGGGAGCCCTGAATGTTAAACAGCAATGCTATGTTACCCTAGGTTTTCCTTCCTTTCCGCTCCCCTCCTTCTTTCTTTCTTTTTTCTTTTTCCTCATTTAGAGACTTTCTAAATGTAAGTTTTAACTTACTTCTGCAGATTAGTTGTTGTGACCTACCACGCGGTTGACTCCAACACCTGAGACCGTCACATATGACGGAAGCCAGCCCTGCCTGGCCCTGTGCTGCCCTGCCAGCCTGCGGCGTGTTTGAGGCAGTCGTTACAGCCGCTGTGTCAGTTCACCTCATGGGGAGTTTCCCTCGTTTTCCTGGTGCTCTGTTTTGCCAGACATGATGTCCTTCTCTAGCGATTGGTCTTTTCTCGTGGCATGTCCAAAGTAAGGAAGACGAAGTCTCACCATCTCACTTTTAAGGAGTGTTCTGGCTGTGGTCATTCTAAGATTTGTTCATTCTTCTGGCAGCTCCTGGTGTTATTCAGTGTTCTTCCCCAGCACTACAGTTCCCATAAGGCATTTCTCCTCCCATTTTTCTTTTTTTATTGTCTAGGTTTCACATGTATGTGGAATGATTGAACAGACCATAGTTTAGATCAAGTGTACCTAGTGATCAAAGTGATATCTTTGCTTTGTAAAACCCTAAAAGGTGGGATTCAGTCCTGGCTGTGACTGGTTTCACGTCTGCTTTCTGTGCTATGCCGACTATGCTGTGTTACTCTGCAAGGACTGACAGTTAAGTTTGCAAACTCATCCTAGAAGAAGTGCTGTATACCTTGTTGCTGAATATCACTATGATCTCCTTTCAAGTACTGCCCTTGGGAAGCTATACACTAATGCCAGTGCCTAGTCTACCCTTCAAAGCAATTTTGGAATTCTTTTTCTGGAATGGCCATCACAGCTGTCATCATATTACCCTTGATGTCCTCAATGTCATCAAAATGCCTTCCTTTCAATATTTTCTTTATCTTTGGGTAAAGAAAAAGTCATTGGGGGTCTAGATCAGGTGAGTAGGGAGGGTGTTCCAATATAGTTACTTGTTTACTGGCTAAAACTCCCTCACGGACAACTAGACAGTTAGCTTTGTAAACTTGCCACCATGCACACTGCCTACTCCAGAAAGTGTTTCAAAACTTCTCTGAAGGGTAGACTAGGCGCTGCCATTGGTGTATAGCTTCCTAAGGCTAGTACTTCAAAGATGACTGTACTCATGTTCAGCAGTGAGGTATGTAGCACTTAGAACAATTAAGTTCACGAACTTAATTGTCTGACCTCATAGGTTATTTCCCATACTGTATTACTCATCATACGGTATCATTTCCCATGCTCTGTTACTCTCACTATACTATATTGTTTCCCATATGATATTAATCACCTCACTATATTACTCACTGTACTGTGTTGCATACAGTACACATAATTTACCTGGCGGCTATAGCAGCTATAATCGATAAATAACTAATTTCAAGAGCAATTACTTATTAGCATAATTTACTAGAAAATTCTATACTGATGTAGTTTTTAAAAATAGACAGCTTTGACTATGCTAATAAAAATATTTAAATTGAAGACATAAGCTTTTATAATTTTCCCAATGAGTACAAAAATAATTTCTGCATAAGCTGATTTATAAGTGTTAATAGGCATATCCCAACAGTGGATTGTAGTAGAAAAAGATACCTTATTTAGTTTTAAAATGTCTTAAATATCAGAGAATAGTTCTTATTCTTTGAATATTAGAGGCCTCTAAAAGACTTTTGATGATAGAGAGGGGAGATGAGAGAGAAAAAAGGAGAGAAGGCGGATGTTTGGAAGAGCAGGCTAATTATCTGTAGCGGGACATGTGTTTTTTAGATCCATGAATTCATCTTTTATGAAGTGGAAATCCTGGCCAAACCACATAAACGGCCTTGAACCAACTGCCAGATAAGGAGCCTTTTAGAAATAAGAGGGCGCTGGTTCAGCCTGAAGGATTGCCTTCTCAAAGCATCCTGATAAAAATAAAATGGTTCAAGATGCCGGAGGCATACCAGTGATACATAGGAGGCTTTCCTGGGGACAGCATCAATTACTGGAAGAGGAGGGAGGGAAATTTGTCACAGGAAATGGGCAAGGCAAAATGTTGTGTTTGCTGATTGGACCCCATATGCTTTCAACTATGTAATATTCCAATTACAAGGTTACTTTTTGCCAGTGACTGTGTTACTGTATAAAAAAATCAGATCTGTAGTCAAAAATGAGAAAGGCTAATAATGTGATGTAGAACATTCCACAGTGTGAAAACCAGGGCTGTCACCTGTGGCGTCTAGAGGAGCCCAGGAGAAAAGGAGAAAGCGGCAACACAACGAGCACCCCAACACTCCGCACGCACCGCCACCCCAGCATTCCTGCTGCCTAGCTGATTCCAACTCATAGTGACCCGAGAGGACTGAGAAGAATGGCCTGTGGGGCTTCCGAGGCTGTCATCGTCATGGAACCAGCATCTTCCTCCCAGAGGCGCTGCTCAGTTTAAGCTATCAACTGTCACTTAGCATCTGAGCACTTTAAACCACCGAGCCACCTGGGCACCCTCTCAACCTCAAAGAGCTTTATTACATGAATTCTGAAAGGAAAGGACAAAGTGTTCATGTGATAAAATATTACAATAGCTTATTTTGATGAAAGTAATTTTGCTTTCAAACCATAAAAAACAAACCCACTGCTGTCGAGTTCACAAGTTGTGAAAACTTGAGTCCCCACCCCTACAAATGTATGAAGCCCCACACAGACAAAAGTGGTGCAGTAAAATCAAGAGTGACGTGATTTCACATGCTTGGCAGCTGTCCCATCCTTTCCCAGCAGACTATTCCAGCCGTTTGATTTCATTTTGGACCCCTCTGGTCACATTATGGAAACCCTAGTGCCGTAGTAGTTCTAGGTGCTATATCTGTTAACCAGAAAGGTCCGCAGTTCAGATCCGCCAGGCACTCTTGGAAGCTCTATGGGGCAGTTCCACACTGTTCTGTAGGGTCACTGTGAGTTGGCATTGACAGCAATGGGTTTGGTTTTGGTTTGTAACATTGTGTTTGAAGATTCCTGCATTTGTTATTGCGATTGATTGATTTAAGTTAACTTCTCATGTAACCCTCCTTACAGAAAGATTAAAGAAAACAAAGTGCCACCTAGAGTGCTGGTTGGGGACAGAGACTGTAGGATAACGAGGTATAAGATACTGTTGTTCTCTGGCAGGAGAGGGAGATTGATACACACAACTCCTAAAAGTCAGCTCTAGTGCTTGTGCTTCTCCAAAATTTGTGTAGTTCCTTAGTCTGCCACATGTCACGATTGTAGCTAGTGAATTGGCTTTTTTGACCTGAGCTTAATGCTATGGGAAAAGTGAGTACTTCAATTTAAATAATGTGTACTTTTCTATGTATGAAGCCATCCTGGTTTATTATTCCCCAAAATGATACATAGTTCTTTTTTACTGGAAATATTCAGGTGAGGTTAGAGTTCAGACTCACCACCCCCCCCCCCCACCCACTGCTGTGGAGTTGGTCGGACTCATAGCTACCCTAGAGGTCAGAGCAGAACTGCCCGATAGAGTTTCCAAGGCGTACCTGGAAGATTTGAACTGCCAACCATTGGGTTAGCAGATGTAACATTTAATGCACACTGTGCCACCTAAACATAAGGAAAAACTACACCTGTCATCTGGGAAGAGCACAAAAAAGGCCTTACCTAAGACATTCAGCCAGTTTTCTTTACCTGAATCCCTCTCCATGAACCTTGAACTAAAGGGAAGGAACTGCATGTATAAAACTGGTGCATACTTTTCAAGAGTAAACTGCTGCACGATTTGACATCCAGCTCTTGCTAGACAGTATTAAAGCAATGTTTGATGAATGTTGTACTTTGGAGGGGAGAGAAAAGCTCATCTAACTCCTGGGAGCAGTGACAGCCTTTACAGGTAGTCACAAAAGGTAACAACCCACATGAGGCTGACTTCCTATACCACTGAGAATACTGCTGTCCACCTTGCTGGAAAGATACTTGAAATGATGGTCACAGTCGTGTGGCTGCAGTTACAGTACAAACCAAAACCAAACCCATTGCTGTTAAGTCAATTTTGACTCATAGTGACCCTATAGGACAGGGTAGAACTGTCCCATGGGGTTTCCAAAGAGTACCTGGTGGATTCTATCAGCGTTTAGGTTGGCAGCTGTAGCTCTTAACTAGTACACCACCAGATTTTCTGAATTTCAATAGTGTGCTAAAATACACCTGAACAAACATTGATTAGATACATATCTGCCATCTACAAGACTGTGTGCTGTGTGCTTCTTATTCATAAACCAAAAAAACAACCAAACCCAGCACTACTGAGTCTATTCTGACTCATAGCAACCCTGTAAGGCAGAGTAGAACTGTCCCATAGAGTTTCCAAAGAGCACCTGGTGGATTTGAACTGCTGACCTTTTGGTGAGCAGATGTGGCGCTTAACCACTATGCCACAAGGACTGTTCATACTGGTGGTTTAATTGACCAGGGATTCATTTTTAAATGTAAAATTCTATTTGGGTATCCTTATGACTGTTACCCTCAATGCAGCTTTTTTTTATTGTATTTTTCATTGTATCAAATTATTGACAACAACTAGAAACATGACACAGCAAGCTTAAGGGGCAGTGAGCCTCTGTCATTAGGGTGCGAACAAATGGGAAAAAGAGGGTGACAACAGCTGTATGACTTGAAGAATGTAGCTAGTGTCACCACGTCTTATGCATAGAAGTTATTGAATCAGTGTATGTCTTACTGTGTGTATTTAGAACAACAACAAAATGTATTTTTCACCATAATGCTCAAGTATTCTTGCTGTAATATCTGTCTTGTGTCTCTGTCTCTGTCTCTGTCTCTGTCTCTGTCTCTGTCTCTCTGTCTCTGTCTGTGTCTGTGTCTGTGTCTGTGTCTGTGTCTGTGTCTGTGTCTGTGTCTGTGTCTGTGTCTGTGTCTGTGTCTGTGTCTCTGTCTCTGTCTCTGTCTCTGTCTGTCTCTGTCTCTGTCTCTGTCTCTGTCTCTGTCTCTGTCTCTGTCTCTGTCTCTGTCTCTGTCTCTGTCTCTGTCTCTGTCTCTGTCTCTGTCTCTGTGTGTTCAGTGAAGGTTGACGACTAAAGCCATCAACCAGCGATAACTACTCCTGTTATTTAAGGGTGATATGATTCTGATTTGGGTGCACCACCTTCTCTTTAACTATTTTCACATCACTATGCCCAAAAGTTTTGAGGTATTTGGGTTTTGGTTTGGGTTTTAGGATGTAAAAATATAATATATTCATGCTTTGAGGAGAAGGGCCTAGTGGAGAGGGTGAACTGTCTAAGCTGTGTGTTCATAGGAGATGCAGCAAGGTGGGCTGAGGGCAGCCCACTGAGTTCTGTACCCCTCTTCCAGCCACAGTCCTAAGAGCCACCACAGTCACACTTCGTAGTGAAGGTTACTCCTACTTGGGAGTCCCTGGATGGTGCACACACTTAACACACTCGCGTACTAACTGAAAAGTTAAAAGTTTGAATTTACCCAGAGGTGCCTTAGAAGAAAGACCTGGCGGTCCACTTCTGAAAATTGAGTCACTGCAAACCCTGCAGAGCAGACTCTACCCTGAGAGATGTGGAGTCACCACAAGCCAGGGTCAGCAGCATAGCAAATGGAGAAGAAACTTACTCAGTCTGCGTCCTCACTTCTCACTCAGCCCTCAGCCTGTTAGAATTGACCTATCGTTCCTCTGCAACCAGTCTCACCCAAGTCAGCAATCAGCTCTTAATTCCGTTTCCACGGAATGTCTTATAGACCCCCGTGTGGTCTTTGACGGTGGCCAATTACTTTTTCTAAAGCTCACATCTTCCTTTGCTTCTTTAATGTCACACTTTCCTGGGATTCTGTCTGTGCTTCAGCCAGCGCTTCGCCGTCCTTACACAGCAAGGCCCCTCCACGCCCTGGCCTGAATACTCCCGCTTGTTCCTGGTACCTGTAAGCTTCTCACCTCCAAATCTCAGTGTCAGAAAGGCCACCTCTCTCTTTGAAGTGCCAGACTCAGTGCCCAGTACCTTACAGACTCAGAGGGCAGACACACCCTGAGGTCAGCACGTGAGAGAGAGATGACATCATGTCACCTGTACATGACACACCTCCTTGTCTGTGTCCCCATCTCAGTCACTGGCCCGCCATCCACCAGCTCACAGCACCCAGGAAGCAGAGTTCTCCTTCCCACCAGGCTGATCAGACACCGAACACTGGCAGTGCTACCTCTAAAGTTTTGTCCAGTCCATGCATTCAGTGTCCTACCTTCATCAGATGCTCTCAGCCTCCCACCTCGGGGACAGTGTCCTTGTCCGGCAGCTCAGTGTTGTCTGCTGGCGCTCTCTAACTTCCGTGCCCCCTTCTCCTTTCACAGAGTCCTTTCCCTGAGTTATTCCAGCATTTATGCATTGTTCTTACCTGTCCCTCATAGAAAAACTGTGAGACCCTCAGGGTGGAACTGTCTCCCTTCCTTGGATCTGCTGTCCCTGTCCTGGGCCCACAGGCACACTGTGATACATGTACACACACAGATAGTTGCTGTCAAGTTAGCTGTGACACATGGTGGTGCCACACATGTCAGAACGGAACTGTGCCCTGGAGGTTTTTCATGTCAGATTTTCCAGAAGTTGGTTTCGAGGCCTTTCGTCCAAGGTACCTATGGGCACACTCGAACCTCCAACCTGTCAGTTACAAGCTGAGCACAGGAGCCCTCTGTACCACCAGGAACTCCCCAGACTGGGAAAGTAATGACCAGTGAGTGAGCCTGAAGCCAAACTCCATAACAAGATTACAAGACCTTTTCCAAAGCATAATATGCTAATTTGAGTATCAAAGAGAACATATTGTTAAATCTTTTTTCCTCCAAAAATATGTGAAAGATTGTTAGATACTGGAAAAACTGGACCAAAAGTAAATTCATATTTATGTTGTATTGAGTTTATTTACCCCTTGGTCTTGTAGTGGCTTGAAAGACGTAAGGCCAGAGCAGGGACATGTTATTTTGATTTATTATGTGATATATTGTAGAAAGCACAATATTTATAATCTGAAGGATAGTTGGTGGTGTTTATTTGGTCAAATATGTCAAATGGTGACACGTATATTGAAATGTGTTTCTAATGCAGAAAGAAGTTAAATAATTTACTGATGTAGTGAATATTTCTCCCCTTTCTATTTCCAGCTTTTTGAAATGGGGAACACTAACTGCTTGTTTTGTGAAAGTTGGAAGTTAAGAATTAATGATAGCTGCATTTTTAGAGTCTCAGAACCAATCAGGAAGGAAATCCTGTATATAGTGATTGTCTGTAATACATCATCATTTTAAAAATAAGGAGCAGAATTGTACCACATCACCAAAAAGAGTCCTTCCAACTTCAAAACCCTACGAACATATCCCTCATCCTAATCAGGAACATGTAGTTGGTTCATGGTTGTCAAAAATTTTCATTGTAAAGTAACCTTCAAAATCTGGATAGCTGTGCAAGTCTGGGCAGGGCTGTGTCCAGATTTGTAAGTGTTCAGAATAAACAGATGAGTTTACAATTGCAAGTAAGATCAGTCTCATTGTTGTAACACTGTTGGAGGCATTAACAGTGGCTGGTGACAGGATGATGAGGTCTTTAGATACTGAGGTTGCCGTGAACCACAGATGGGAGGAAGGAAGTTGACAGCTATCACGTTATGGAATGGTAACTATTCACAGAGTTGACAAAAAGGAACATGTGTTTGTAGTCAGCGGGCAGGGCAGTCGGTATCCTGCAGTCAGCTGCTGCTGGCTCCTGCCACGGAGGGCCACCAAGTACTCCAAGGTTATAAATAAGCAATTAGGGGGGCCCCTTCAGAGAGCCTTAGGCAGGAGGGTTAGCAGCTTTCCCACATTCCGTTTTTGGCTTGCTGTAAAAATGTGTGTGCCGTGTCTAAAACTGCTGCATGTGTCCCAGTATCGCTCAGCGGGTGTGGTTTCCCAAAAGGGTCTGGTCAGCTCCTCACAGTTGTCGCTCATCTGTCCACCTCACAGGCAAGTGTGAACCAGACGCTCTGTCTGAGGGAGACACGCATTCTAACCCTTACATCCTAATTCCCATAACCGTACCCAGAGCCTGGCCTGTTGGGAAGTCTCAAGAACTGCCTTCTTTTTGGAAGAGGCTCTGTTGTTCCAAATTTTGAGGTAAAGTCTTTTCTTTTCATCATCAACTCGAAGGGAAAGGACTGATGGGGCTAAGAGATCCAGGCATGGCTTTCCTGTTCAAGAAACCAGGGGACAACCTAGAAAAAACACCTCTTGGTAGCAACACAGAGTAAAAACTAGTGGCCCAGCTCACAACAGACAAGGTTCAGCAATAATCATATTTGGATACATGGTAATAGTGAAATGTTCCCATAACCAGATCCACCAGCAGAGACCTGCCAAAAGCAGCAACTATTTGCCGGTTCTTGACATCTTTCTCAAATGCAATTTTATTAAAGTTTTTTATTTCACCTTCAACAAACATTTATTGTTTGCCTATTATAAAGCCAGGTGCCTGCTAGGCACTGGGTACCATAGGAATGAACTGTGATTTAGGGCCATGGAAGGAGCCCTAGTGATACAGTGATTAAGTACTTGGGTGCTAAGTGAAAGGTCAGTGGTTCAAATTCACCAGATGCTCCATGGGAGACAGATGTGGCAGTCTGCTTCTGTAAAGATTACAGCCTCAGAAACCCTGTGGGGAATTTCTCCTCTGTTCTACAGGGTCATTAAGAGTCAGAATCTACTGAACAACATTGGGCTATTGGCCGTGGAAGGTTATTCATGGTGCTAAATACCGTGAAATAGGCAATACATGAAATCTTTTCCTGTTTTTTGCTCCTACCTTTGTCCCCAAACCAAACCAAACCCTTTGCCGCTGAGTCTATTCCAACCCATAACAATGCTACAGGACAGAGAAGAACTGCCCCATAGGGTTTTCAAGGAGTGGCTGGTGGATTTGAACTGCCATCCTTTTGGTTAGCAGCTGAGCTCTTAACCACTGTGCCACCAGGACTACAGTATAGTTACAGTGTCTTTCTTTTTTTTTAATGATGTACGTTTATCGTTGTCAAAGGATAATTCTTTCTGAAAGAGCTGACATGCATAAGGGACCATTACGAGTCACTAAACTTCTCTGTATCTTACTTTACCTTTCTTTTGCAAGCACCAAAAGGGTTAGTGCTGTCTCTTGATGAACATCCCGTAAAAGAGCTTCTCACTCTTTCCCAGTCGCCCACTCTGACTCTTGCTTCCAACACAAGCAATTGAAACGTCGATAAGAGAAATTAACCCACCAACAGTGAGCCCCCCGTTAGTATCTAACATGGATGTTTCATTGAGGTACTTTTGGTTCTGCTGTACATGGTTCACGCTAGTAACTAACCAGATAAAAGCTTCTATTATGCTTTAAGTGTTGTAATCTTGTTCTTTTTTAGTGAGAAAACAAATGTCTCAGCTAGGTTTGGACAGTTATTAGAACTTTCCAGTGCTTGCTGGTTTTTACTAGATTAAAAAAAAAAAAATGTGCTCAGTATCCTTTATGCCAGTCATGAACTAGGTACTGAAAATGTAAGAAGGAAATATTTGACCTTTGTCCTCAGGGAGTTCTGAAGGACCCTAAAGAGTTCAACATGGAATTACCATATAACTCAGTTATTCCAGTCCTAGATATAGCCCAGGAGATTTGAAAGCAGGAACACAGGCACATTAGCATTCGTGGCTACATTCTTCACAATTCCCAAATGGTAGGAACAGCTCAGATTCTGAACAACAGATGAAGGTCAAAACCAAAACCCAGTGCCGTCGAGTCAATTCCAACTCACAGCGATGCTATAGGACAGAGTAGAACTGCTCCATAGAGTTTCCAAGGAGTGCCTGGCAGATTTGAATTGCTGACCTTTTGGTTAGCAGACATAGCACTTAACCAGTACACCACCTGGGTTTCTAACAGGTGACTAGGTAAACCAAATGTGGTATAGCCTCACAGTAGGATACTCTTCAGCCACATAAAAGGAATAATGTTCTAAAACGAGTTAAGACACAGATCAATATGAAAATAGTATCCTGAGTAAATACACAAGACATAAAGAGGAATATTGTATGATACTGCTTAAATGAAATACCTACAGTAGGCAAGTGCAGAGAGAAAACAGTTTAGCAGTACTTATCACAGCCTGGGGGAAGAAGAAAATGTAAAGCTCTTATTTAAGGGGTCCTGGGTTTCTGCTTAGGGTGGTGAAAATGTTTGGGAATGGCTGGTGGTAATGGTTGTTCAACACAATGAATGTAATTGATGCCACCAAATTGTCCACTTAAAAATGGTAAAAATGGCAGGGTGGTTTTGTTTTGTTTTGTTTTGTTGGTATATATTTTACCACAAAAAATTTTTTCAAACAAAGCTAGAGAAGGAAGTAAACTTCTCAACATGTAGTACAGTCTGTCCTGTGAAATGATTGAAGTTTATCCTGGAAATGAAAAAAACTGCAAATGGATGGACTCCAGTTTGGGGTGGAGTCTAGAGAATAGTGAAAACTTCTTAAAGGATAACAGTGAGCCCTCAACAATATCTTAAAGAAAAATAGAGAATTTTTTTTTCCAAGTGCTTACAGGATTAGACGGCACCACAGTGTGAGAACAACAGATACAAGGACAAGAGTTTCTGGAAGCTACAGCAGGAGGATGGGGCATTTATGGCAGGAATAATTCATGGACACAGGAGAGGAAAGAAATGGAAGCCAGGGTTGACGAAGGAAAGATAGCTTTGCCCAAGAGAAGAAATACCTCATCTTCTGAGATTGTAATGAAAATAATTAATAGAGGTGTAATTGGCATTGTAGTTGTACGCCATCAAGTCAGCTCTTGACTAGGTGTGACCCCGTGTGATGAAGGAGAACTGTCCCATAGGGTTCCCCAGGCTGTAATCTTTGTGGGAGAAGATCACTGGGTCTTTTTCCCGTGGAGCCTGCATTTGTAAGAATAAAAATGTGTCTAAGAGTTGAAAATTTCAAGCTAAGGTCCTCAGTATTTATAGGAAATTTCTGTAATTGAACAATCTTGCTTCACTGTAATCCTGAAAATGTTGTGATATTGTTTAAAACCCTTTATGTCTTCAACTTGATGTAACAAACTGCAATATTCCTAACAAGGTTTAAAGACCTTCCACAATCTAACTCCTGTTTATGTCAGCTGTCTCTCGCCCTCTGTGCTTCTGCCGTATTCGTTCGTGGAATGCTCCGGGCTTTCTTCAGCGTCTGGGCCATCGCCAGGCCTGACGCAGGGTCTCCGTTCCTTGTAGTCACTTGTAATCTTGACCAACCCTTATTCATCCTTCAAGCTGCTGTGAAAAATGGCTTATTAACGGGAGCCTTTCTGTCCCCCTTCTGTCCCCACAACTCCTGTCAGCTCCCAGAACATCCTGTCCTCTGCTTTGTCCCTCTCTTGGCACTTGGTATTCACTTACTGTCTTTCCGTCTCCGTAGACAGAAGGCTCTGCAGGGCGTGAGTTCAATCTCCTTTATAGCCTATTCCACCTCCAGCAGAAACACTATGCCTGGCATACAGTAGGTAGGTGTTTAATGAACCCTTTGCTTCAGTGAGTAAGACACATATTTGGTAAATCATACTTCAACAGTAAAGTAGATAAACTGTTAATACCAGTCTCAGAAAAAAGGGATAATTTTGAAGTTAGTGTGAAGCTAAGATAACGTGTTTGAGTTAACCCTTAGCAGTGTTTGAAAGGGTGAATGAATTAACTGATAGAGAATGATTTGCTAATGACTTATTCGGGTGCTGGATCTCTAGGGAGTGCAGACGGTTAATGTGCTCAACAAAGAGGCTGGAGATTTGAGTTCACCTGGAGGGGCTTTGAAAGAAAAGCCTGGTGATCTACTTTAGAGAAATCAGTATGAAAACAGTGTGGAATGCAGTTCTGCTCTGATGATACACACGAGGACTCTGTGAGTCAGAACGGACTCAGTGACAACTGGGTTTAATTTTGATGCCAGAAACCCATACAAGGACTAAAGGAACAACTCTCCATAGTACTTCCTGTATAAGGCTATAGAGTCTGCTGGGCCTCCCTTTCCCCCTCTCTTCTAAGGGCCCGTCTTGTGTTTCCTGCCCCTCATTCCCACAGTGCATTCTTCTAACTTCTTCCCTTCCCTGCTTCTCATGTGCAAAATCTGTTTTAATGCAAGTCCACAAATGTGGGTTCATCGGGGCTGTCTCCCACCCAACTACAGGGCTGACCTCTGTACTCAGGAACCCCACCGTCTTCACATTCACGTCTCCTGTGCTAGTCAAGGCAAACCCTAGTGGTGTAGTGCATAAGTGGTATCTCTGTTAACCAAGAGGTCAGCAGTTCTAATCCCCAGGTGCTCCTTGGAAACTCTGTGGAGCAGTTAGTTCTACCTTGACTTACGTGGATGCTATAGAGTCGCTCTGAGTCGGAATCAACTCACCCACACTGGGTTTGGTTTTTATGCTTTTTGTGCTAGTCAACACGGTTAAAATTCTGTATCTTACTGTCTTTACTGAACAAACTGTGGTGGCTTCTTCATTATGCAAGCAAGTTCAGTGTTTGAGTTTTCACTTAAAAAGTAAGTTACAGAAGAGTAAGGAAGTAAGTTGAGAAGAGGGTCCTTTTCCCAATACCAAAAGAGGCTGGGAGATGTGGACACTAGCGTGCTGCACTTTTTTGTCATAATGCCAGTTACCGTTTTTCAAGCCATGAGACTGCTCTTGGACCTGCAGAGCTAGAAAAGAAATGACACAAGCCATGATGTATTTACATGAGTTTGTGAAGAGAAATATTAAGCCTTGGTACTCAAATATTTAAATGGAATGGCTATTCATAGTTCTTCTCTAAGCCACTCACTGGTTATTAGTTCTCAAGATAAATTGAAAATATGTAAATCCTTCACAACTATGGTATATCTGGCCTGCAACCATCTGAGCCTGTGAGAGAGCACTGGCACCTTGAATTTCCAGTAGAAATTCAATCTGTTCACTTTTCTCGAGGTTCGCTCATACACTATTTTTCTCAGGCTGCCTTCATCAGAGAGTGTGGCAAACACCCAGATAAAATGTTGACCACTTTGTATCCAAAACCATCTCTGACTTAGCTTTGTGTGTATACCATTTATCTTCCTTGGTTTCAAACATTTTGCACTGATGAAACCTGCTTTGAACACAGAACACCCACATAGGTATCACTGCATTCATTTTCCTTATGTTTTTGGCTTCAATTATATTGCCTTTAATATTCATGAAGTTTGAAAAAATAAACATCCTCCACTATTTCCTCTGAATGGAAATGTTATGCTTTCAAACCCCAGAGAAAACAATGGCTAAATTCTATAAACCCACATCTTTTCCCCTGTCATTTGGAAAGGAACTCCAGCTTTGGTGAACGTAATAACCTTCATAACACTTTTGGAGTTCTCTGTGCAGATGGCCAAGGGGGCCTGCTCTCAGGAAGAGGCAAAAAAAGTTAGCAGACCTGTGTATTTAAAGTCTCCCTTTGGAGAAATCCATACTAGAATTCTTGGAATTAATTCAAAATCATTTCTGTCACTACAAAATGTCAGAGAGTCAAGTAATCAGTCTGTTTTTCTATATCCAAATGAAAATACTTGGAATATTTTATCAGTCTTCTCTCCTTCTTTTATGTGAAGCCTGTGTTAGGAACACGACCACTGCCATCGAGTCCACCCCGACTCAAAAAACCAAACCTGTAGCCAGTCAATTCCGACACAGTGACCCAAAGGACAAAGTAGAACAGCCCAGTAGGGTTTCCAAGGAGCAGCTGGTGGATTCAAACTGCCAACGTTTTGGTTAGCAGGCACAGCTCTGAACCACTGCACTATCAGCACTCTGTATTAGGAATAATAATTGTCGCTAAAATGAAATCAACCAATCTTTTAAATACCTGAAGTAATATAAATCAAGAATTTTCCACAAACTTGAAAGACAGAGCTTTTAGGAAAAATGAAATGATTTGTGATTCTGAGTAATTTAAGCCAAGCCAAGTGCCGTCGAGTCGGATCCGACTCATGGAGACCATTGGAAATGGATATTCAAAAATGATTTCTCAGTAGTAGAATATCTTAGGACTATGAGGTCACTTTTGCAAGGAACCTGGTGATGCAACAGTTAAAGCACTCAGCCAGTATCCCAAGGGCTGATGATTCAAACCCACCAACAGCTCTGCAGGAGGAAGCTGTGGCAGTCCACTCCCCCCTTAGGACCCCTATGAGGCAGTTCTACTCTGTCCTGTAGGGTTGCATGAGTCAGAATTGATTTGACAGCAACAAGTTTCAGTATGAGGCCACTTTTTTAACCTCTTGTCGTGTGTGAAGGTTGTAGACCTTTATTTCTCTATTTTGAGTCAACATTCACTCTTCATCCTTTGTCTTCAAATTTTATCACTAACCATCAAATCCTGTCCATTCTCTCAGCCAAATACCTCACAATCTTCCTTTCTATTTCCAGTGCTACCACCCTAATTTTGACCCTTACTTCCTCATCTGGACATGTGCAGTCACATCCTGATGGCCTTCCTACTTTAGTCCGCCGTGGTGTAGACTATCTCCTTGGCACCCGCATCTTCCTGACTCTCGTGCCCAATCTACCACTAAGTTCTGTCCATTATTCCTCCTAAATATCTTTTCAGTTTGTCCATTTATCCTCATCTCCACTGCTGTATTCCATTGGACAGATCTGCTGCAAAAGCCCTCATTAAAGTTCTACAAAGCAAAGATGTCACTTTGATGATTAAGGTGGCTCCTGAACCAAGCCATGGTTCTTTGCACTTGGCTCATACAAGAACTTTCAGTTAAGTTCATGAACTCATCCTAGCAATGTTGGAACTCCTTATGGAATAGCCACCAGAGCTGTCATCATGTTACCTTTGATGTCCTGAATGTCATCCAAATGTCTTCCTTTCAATATTTTCTTTATCTTCAGGTAAAGAAAAAGTCACTGGAGGCCAGATCAGGTGAGCAGGGAGGTTGTTCCAATACAGTTATTTTTCTTACTGGCTAAAAACTCCCTCACAGATAACTATACAGTTAAGTTTGTGAACTTGCCATTGTGCCACGATGTGCAGTAGCCATTCCAAAAAAAGAGTTCCAAAATTGCTTTGAAGGGTAGACTAGGTCTGGCATTGGTGCATAGCTTCCCAAGGGGAGTACTCTGAAGGTGACTATAGTGATATTCAGCAATGAGATATGTGGCACTTAGAACAAATAAGTTTACAGACCTCATATACATGCAAAAGCTGTACAGTGAAAAAGGAAGATAAAATAATTGATCCATTCAAATTGTTGTGATGGTGAAAATAGTGAACATACCGTCAACTGGCAGAAGAAGGAATAAATCAGTCGTATTAAAAATAAAGCTGGAATCTCCTTAGAGATGGTGTGGACTTCAGCTTCCTTACCATGAAAATCTCATCAGTAAAGACCAGTCACCAGAAAAGGACACCATGGTTGGTAGAGTCACAGCAAAAATGAGGGAGACCCCCCCCCGAGATAGATTGACACAATAGCCACAAAAATGGTCTCAAACACAGTAACAATCATGAAGATGGCACAAGACCTGATTCTGTTATCCATCGGATCACCCTGAGTCACAGCCAAGTCAACAGGAACTGACACAGCCACCACCACTGTCACCCCAGTACAAGCCTCTACCCCCTGTGGATCATTACATCCTAAACTGGCTCTCTACGCTGACTCTTGCTTCTCTCTACCTTGTCTTTCATGTCCTCCTACCCGTCTTCAAACCTTAAGCGACTGAGAATTGTGTTTGGAATCTAAATCCTTTACATGACAAACTTGGCAATATTGCTGTTAGGTTCTGTCAAGTCAATTCTGAATCATAGAGACCCTGTGTACAACACAACATGGCAAACTAGACCCTGTATGACTTCGCCCATCCATGTTGCCATGCTCACCACATGGTGCTGCCTAGCCACATGGATCATCTTTCTGTTTTTCACACCCTTTCACAACCTTTGCACATGCTGGCGTTTCTGTTTGTAGCATCCCAAGCCCTTGGTCAAGCTCTGTTGCCAACTGCGACTTCTTCAAAAGGTTGGCAGTTCAAATCTACGAGGCGCGCCTTGGAAACTCCATAGGGCCATTCTACTCTGACCCTATAGGGTCTCTATGAGTTGAAATCAACTCAACAGCAGTGACTTTTTTGGCTCTTTGTGGCCCGAGTGCTACTTTTAAGACAAGTTATTACACCCCTCATTATTCTCTGTAACAGCAGCCAAATGCTTTCTTTCAGTGCCATTAGTCACAAGAATTTTAATTGTGGTGTTTGCTTAATGTTCTGCCTGCAGTCACCCTATATGGTAAGCAGCACCTTGAGATGAAGAGCAAATATTTCCTGTTTTCATTTGGTTCTTTATTCTGTGTCCAGGTGCTAGCCAATGTCTTATACAACAAGAACGCAAAAATGTCTTTTCAGTAAGTAACGAAAAGAGTCTTAGAGCTGTCTGTGCTGCCTGTCAAGTTGAATTTCAGCTCCAATCCTGTTGTTTAGTGCCCTCTGGGATTTGACTCCAAACAGCCGTTCCCACCTCCCTACAAGCCCCAGAACGTGGTTTGTGGCTGAGCCACATGAACCGTCCACAGCGCTTGTGGACCTTGGTTACTGCTGGTCTGCATTCTCCATCAGTGTAGCTTGGGCTTCTCGCCAGCCAGAAGTGCCTTCTGCCTTTCTTCGTCTCCTGTACAACCTTACTAGATCTCCACTGTGGTACTTGTCATCCAGTATACACAATTTGTGTATCTTACCCCCTGCTCTAAAAAGGTGGATGCTTGAGAAGCAATTGTGTCCCATTGGTCTTTGCGGCCACCACACTGCCATCACAAGACCTCATCTGATGGCCTTGTTGGGTAAACAGTTGACCCGAGCCAGCAGGTGCTTGTCATGTATTTGGAGATGCCATGGAGAGAGAGCGAGGCAGAACTGAGAGTAACTGAGAAAAAGCGTGAGTTTAGGAAGCCAGAGTCTTGAAATTTTTGGCCAGAGGATAAGATGCTTGATAAGGAGGACTAAGTTTATTGACCATTGTGATCAGGGCCGTAATAGACAGACCCTGATAAAACAGAAGAGAAATATAGATCACAGCTTCAAAGTCTTTAAAAAAGAGAGACAGAGACTTACTGGACCAGTTGAGACTGGGGGACTCCCCCAGGACTTTTGCCCAGAGATACTCTTTAAACTTTGAACTGAAACTAACCCTGAGGTCACTTTGTAGCTAAATACCAGTTTGGCTTATAAAACAAAGAATATCGCCCATGAGTACTGTGCTCTGAAAAGTAACACCTATATGAGACCAAATAGTCAATAATTACTTTAAAGTGGGTGCCAGGAAACCAAACTAAATGAACAGAAATGGAACAACCAGAATGGGAACATTGAGAATGTTCGCATGTTGTGAAGAACATAAGCTATGTTGCTGAACAATGTGTGTAGAAGCTGTTGAATGAGAACCTAACCCACCATGTAAACCTTTGCAGAAAACATAGTACAATGTTATTTTTAAAAGAAAAAAAGAAGAAAAGAAATGCTAAGTGGTATCCAAGAAAAGGCAGAGCCAGAGAGTTTAGGTTTGAGGACTTATAGCCAACTTGCCTTACAGTGTATGCAGGACACGACTGAAGTGGGAAGGAGAAAAGTCAAACAAATAAGCAATAACTAGCACTAGAGTGTATTAGAGGAGCCCTGGTGGTACAGTGCTTGGTTGCTAACCAGAACACAGGCACTTCGAACCCACCAACCACTCCGTGGGAGACGGATCAGGCAGTCTGTTTCTGCCAAGATGACAGTTACAGAAACCCTGTCGGGCCACTTGCTTCTTTCCTACACAGTGGCTGACTCAGAATCTACTCAACAGCAATGGCTTATACTGGGATTCAAATATACAAGGTCTGACAAGTCTGTGAACTTAATTGTTCCGAGTGCTACGTACCTCATTGGTGAATATCACTACAGTCGCCTTCGATGCACTCCCCTTGGGAAGCTATACACGGACACCAGGACGTAGGCCATTCTTCAAAGCAATTTTGGAACTCTTTCTGGAATGGCCATTGTGCACACAGTGGCATAGTGGCAAGTTCGCCAACTTAACAGTATCGTTGTCTCTGAGGAAGTTTTTAGCTAGTAAACTAATAACTGTGTTGGAACACCTTCTCTACTCACCTGATCTGGTCCCCAGTAACTTTTTTCTTCACCTGAATAGAAAGGAAATATTGAAAGGAAGACATTTTGATGACCTTCAGGACATCGAGAGTAATACAACAACAGCTCTGATGGCCACTCCAGAAAGAGTTCCAAAATTGCTTTGAAGGGTAGACTAGGCACTGGCTTCAGTGCATAGCTTCCCAAGGGCTGTACTTCAGAGGTGCCCGCAGTGATATTCTGCAATGAGATACATGGCACTTTTTCTAGGAGGAGTTTGTGAACTTAGTTGACAGTCTTCGTATAGGCTGGACTGGTTGAGCACATGTTGTACAGAAAGCAGCCTCAGCAAGGGAACAGGCCTCTGCTATGGTGTGGTCATTGGAAAAGAACACCGACCCCTACTCTCTTGGGATTAGTCACAGAAGAAACAGCACAGAGCAATCTGCTTGGGGATTCCCTGGTGCCAGGTGTGTCACAGCTTCCCACAAGAAAGAAGCCTTTTCATTACTTGAGTAATCACTGTGCCTTCCTCCAAAAGAAAATAAACAGAAAAAAATTCCCCTCCAAGCGGACTCAGAATCAGCTGTCAGAGCTCCAGCAAAAGATCAAACTGGGATCCTTGCACCTTGTGGTCACTGGCATCAAAGGCCCGCAGGTTTGCTTTCCGCCTCATTTTAATACGCTGGTGAGCCTTGGGAGGCTTAATTAAAACTGTGGGGGAGCCAAAGTAAGCATCTGAAAGGAACTGTTTTGATGCTTAAAAAACCCAAGCAAACAAAACCTGGATTATTCAATTAGGTATGCTTATGGGATTTGTGTTGTGTATTTTGACTACTCAAAGCCTGCTGGGGAAGTCAGTCATGGGGTCTCGGACCTTGAAAGTCACTGGAGTTAATGTGCCTTTCTCCAAGTTTTGGAAAACCTGGTGGAGTAGTGATTAAGTGCTATATCTGCTAACCAAAAGGCCTGCAGTTTAAATCTGCTAGGCACTCTTTGGAAACTATGGGGCAGTTATACTCCATCCTACAGTCACTGTAAGTCAGAATCGACTTAAGAGCAGTAGCTTTTTGGCTGCAAGTTTTACTCCTCCTCGTCTTTGTTAGGTTTAACATTAAAAAGGACCCACTGCCATCGAGTCGATACTGAGTCACAGCAACTCTATAGGACAGAGTAGAACTGCCACGTATGACTTCCACTTCTTAGCAGATTTGAACTGCCAACCTTTTGGTTAGCAGGTGTAGCACTTAACCACTATGCCACCAGAGTTTCCAGGTTAACTGTTAACAGTGCATTATTGTGAACTTTTACTGCAGTCTCAGTTTATTTGACTCCTCCTTCTGGTAACACCTAATTACATGGCAGGGCCATTCCATTTGCCCAACCCAGTTTTTCTACATGACTTTCAACTTCTGTTCTTGGATCCCTGTCTTACTTTTCATACATAGTCTTTGTTCTAGATAGGCAGGGTGACATGGCAGCTCAGAGCATGCTCTCTCCCAGATCCACCACCACTTCCTGTCCCTTTGACCTTAAACAAGTCACTGATCTCTTTATGCCTTCATATATCATTTCCAAAATGAAGATCTAGGCAGTAGAAACTGTGCCAATACCATAAGATTTGCTGTCTTGATTCAATAGGAAAAAAAGTATGTTAAAGTACTTATCAAAATGCCTGACTCAGGATGTATGTCCAGTGATTGACAGTAATTAGTATGATTATCACCGGACATAAGTAGGCTGCAGTCAGTGAATCGGAGGAAGTTGGAAAGGTTGTGCACTTAGACACTCCCAAAGGCGTCAAGTAGACCAGCAATAATGCTATGAGCAAGTCCAGTCTAAGAAGGAGGACATGGCCTCGAAAAGTCACCTGCTAGACTACACACACAAGTAGAGCTCAGTGGAAGTTTCTGTCAATGCAGCTGAGTTTCCCAACAGGCATCTTGAGAACCAGGGATGCCTGCCATAAGTCCAGTTTCAGGCAATCTGTCATTAAGTTACAGTGCTTGATCTTTGAAGATGGAATCTAGACTCAGGACTCTGGGAAATTTATTCCCAGGATCTTGGCTGGAACCACCAACCTAATGTTAATTAGCCATATCTGCTGGAGCTGAGGGCTTTCTGGCCTTATTGGGCAAAAATTGAAGACCCCTTACAGGGTGTATACTTCCATCTAATCACCTACAGAATAAATCCATGTGCTAAATAGACTCTACCCTAACATCTAACTGTTGGAAAATGATCTTAGAGAAAGCTTGCCTTTATGTCAGCTGATGAATCCTTAAGAGTCTAGTCAAAGACTTCTGGTGTTGATTTGGTAGAAGTTTGGGAACAGTGTTACCTGGATGGTACTTGAGGGCTGGACCTTAACTTACTTTACAGTTGTTTATACCTCAACAAAGCATGCCATATAAAAAGATGAGTGGGTATGGATGGGTCTTAGAGGAAGTACAGTCTCAGTGCTTCCAGGAGGTGAGGTTGGCAAGACTTCACCTCATTGACATTGGACATGTTATCAAGAACAACCAATCCCTGGAGAAGAGACATCACGAAGGTAAATGACATCACACTTAGTAAAGTAGAAGGTCATCAAATAAGAGGAAGATCTTCAATGAAATGGATTGGCACAGTGTCTATAATAATAGGCTCAAACATAACAAGGACTGTGAGGATGGCACAGGACTGGGCAATGTTTTGATCTGTTTTATATATAGGGTCACAGTTAATAATGTGGATAGCCTATGTAGAAAATAATTTCTGCTTATTGTATCTTGTGAACCAATTAGGTGTCCTCCTCTTGCTGTGTATCAGCCTCTAAGCCACAGGAGTAAGGAGAACTTGTCATTAAGAGGCTTTCAGTCTAATCTGAACAGAAGAGTAAACAAGTAACCATAACATGGAGCATGTATACAAAGACCACAAAGCACATGGGTGAGAACATGACATGTCCTGTGGAGTCACATGGAGCTGAATCAGCTGACAGGCTGCCTGTGACCTTAGGGAGATTAGTAGACCTCTCTGAACTGAACTTCTGTCACCGATAAAATTGAAGATAATGGTATTATCGTGGTCTCATGCGTACTGAATAAGGGCAAAGCAGATAACCAGTACAGAGCTTGGCATATGCTGCTCATGCAACAAATGGCAGCCATAATGATTATCATTTTAGAGGAACACAGGGCAGAAGTGTGAAATTCTGTTTGGAGAAGCTGAGGAAATGATATTTGAGCTAGTCCTGAAAGAGAAGAGGAATTCTCAAAGTCAGAAGAAGGGTGGAGTGGGGCACTCTGGGTTGAGGGAAGAAGAAGGCAGCAGAGGTCAAAGAAAAGACATTGAGAATCTAGGAAAATGCAGAATTCTATGTGACCAGGTTATGGGGTGCTGGTGACGAAGGCCAGGAGCTGGGTTTTGAATGAAGGTCCTCAGATACCATCTCAGACAGTTAGATTTTGCCATATTTTTCAATAATTTCCTAAATACTCTAGCTACTGTTTATTAAGTATCCAAGCACTGTATGAGGCTATTTATGGGTGTTGTTGAATACACAACAGCCACCCTGCAAGAGTTGGATGGCCCCAGCTTACAGCTGCATAAACTTCAGCTCAGGGAGATTCAATATTTAACTAGTAAATTTTCTATATTAAATTATGGTGAGTTAGGCAAATTACCTGTTCAAAGGGCTGTCACCTTCAATATTTCATATCAAACTTTGGTCCTTCTTTTTCGTTGGTTTGTTTCATATTGATTTTCTCTTATTCAATTTTGAATACATTTGATACAACAAAGCAAGATAGCAAATAAATAAACTCATATTATAAGATACCAAACTTGAATGAATTTGACCATCTTCCCCAATGTGAGCAGTTGATTAGGTGATTGGTAGAGACATGATTCAGTCCTAGTGTAATTCACTGGTACAAAGAAAGGGTCATTTTTACTTTGGATCAAATCATTCTTCCCGATAAACCAAGTCTGATAGTAAAAACTGTTAACACTATCTTTTAATTTTCTATGATGGCTACTAAGGATCCCTGATGATACAACAGAAACCCTAGTGGCGTAGTGGTTAAGTGCTATAGCTTCTAACCAAAAGGTCAGCAGTTCAAATCCACCAGGCACTCCTTGGGAACTCTATGGGGCAATTCTCCTCTGTTTTGTAGGGCAGCTGTGAGTTGGGATTGACTAGATGGCAGTGGGTTTGGCTTTTGATTTGATCATGCAACAGTTAAACACTTGACTGCAACTGGAAGTTCGATGGTTCAGACCCTCCAGCAGCTTGGCTGGAGAAGGACCTGCCTGTGGAATCCCACAAAGACTGTAACCATGAAAACTTTATGTGGCAGTTCTATCCTGTCACTGAAGGTCGCTATGAGTAGAAAATCCACTCAGTGGCACACAACAATAATGACATTGATTAGTATTAGGCTCCAGTCTAAAATAAGCTAATAGGGGACAATTGGTTAAGGTTGGAAGTTTTGCATGTCACCCCGAAAGGAGTAAGACTGAAAACTACCTTTAGACAGACCATCATCAATTAGAAGATTGAGAAAGTCCATGGAGGAATTTGGGGTGCGGTGTGTACCCAATGCCCAGAGTTCTGGAATCTGAACTAGTGCTGTCAAACTCAGACCCTTCAAATACTCAAGGCACGTTTATGTTGGATGAGCTCTAAACAGGTGTTTCCTCTATGCTGCAAAGAGTTTCAGCGAGAGCCTCGTGCATCCGGCATTTTCAGCTGAAATCACACGCTGGCGGCCTCTGTGAGCATGTTTGCTCATCTGGCAATGTGGACAGCCTGTACTCACTGATTCCCACATTGGTCAGCACTGGACATAGAACAGATGTTGGAGATTACAGGAGCAGCTACGGGGAAGCTGCGGGCCTCTGTATCTGCAGAAGTAATTCACTGTGGAGATGCAGACAGGCTCAGCTGAACCTTCAGTGAGAAGTTCTATGAAACACACCGCAGTGAGCCAGGAATTGGGACTCAAGACAAATGCTTTCTTGGTGTCTTGTAACTGAAAGACAGGAAGAAGGATGTCTTCCCTTCTTCATTCCAGTCTAGCTGAATGAAGAAGGGAAGAAATTCTGACCTCAGAAATTTCCGTTTACATTCTGATCTCTTAATTAATTTGTAGGATCAGGCACCAATGCTCAGAGTAGATCCTTCTAAAAATAGTTAGTGTGGGGAGTCACTGAAAGACAGAGCAGAGAGGACTGGAAAGTGGACTGCATGCTGGAAGAATTTCTTTAAGGCTATCTTTGATTTTTGCCCACTGTACGAAGAGGGCTATTTGGGGCCATTTCCGCTCTATCTGGAGTGTCTTTGAACAGCTGCTTCATTGATGGTACTGTTTATCCCTTAGAAAACTATCCAGAGTGGTATGAGCTAGAGTCCAGAGCTTGGAAAACTGCAGGCTGTTGCTGGAGCACTGCGGTCTGCACAGCGAACCACCTGTAGCCCTGCACTCATACTGTAGTGGTGCTCGGGGAAAGCTAGTAAGAAGCCGGTGCCCTTGTGTTTTCAGCGTTCAGAGTCACACTCAGTAGGTTTCCAAAACCAAAACCCACTGCCATCAAATTGATCCTGACTCATAGCAACCCTACAGGACGCAGTAGAACTGCACCTTAGAGTTTTCAAGGAGTGCCTGGTGGATTTGAACTGCTGATCTTTTGGTTAGCAGCCACAGAGCTTAATCTCTACACCACTAGCGTTTCCCAGTAGGCTTAATGACTCTTAATTTTATGCTTCCCATCTCCCAATGTGTTGGTTGGCACATTTGCCTCAGTGTCTTTGTTTGAAAATCAGGTTATTTAAAGAAACGCATCCCCCAAAAAGGTATGATACGATGAGAATTTTGTTGATCAATAATGGACATCTAAGAAAATTATAAGGCAAAAGAACTTGGACTTGAAGAATTGAATTTTCTAGATTTGTCTTTTCCTCTGATTCTATTGCCAATTTATAACCTTTCAAGATTCTGGTAGGAAAAATGACAAGTTGTAATTTCAACTGTTAGCACCTGAGTTTTTTTTTTTTTTCTTTTGGTGGTGGTGGCGGTGGTTTATCCAAGAATGTATTATGTATGTTACTTTTTCTGGGAAATATGTAAATGTTCCTTCCAGGGAGAAATCTAGCTGTTTTTAAAGAGAACAAAGGAATTGACAATAGTTTACTAGTAAGTTTTGAATCATTAAAAAAGATATTAAATTATGTTCCACTGGCATTGCATACCATTATATAAGCAAGGAAAAGATGAAGACTGACAGTTAAGTACAGAAACTCATCCTAGAATATCATTATGGTCACCTTTGAAGTGCTCCCTTGGGAAGCTATGCACCCACACAAGCACCTAGTCTACCCCTTCAAAGCAATTTTGGAACCCTTTTTCTGGAATGACCATCAGAGCTGTCACCATATTAGCCTTGATGTCCTGAATGTCATCCAGATGTCTTCCTTTCAATATTTCCTTTATCCTCAGGTAAAGAAAAAAGTCATTGGAGGCCACATTAGGTGAGTAGGGCAAATGTTCCAATACAGTTGTTTGTTTACTGGCTAAAAACTCCCTCACAGACAGCTATACAATGAAATTTGGAAGCTTGCCACCATGGCAGCACGCACAATGGCCACCCCAGAAAGAGTGCCAAAATTGCTTTGAAGGGTGAACTAGGTGCTGACACCAGTGCATAGCTTCCCAAGGGGAATACTTCGAAGGTGACTGGAGTGATACTCAGCAATGAGGTATGTAGCACTTAGAACAATTAAGTTCAAGGACTTAATTGTCAAACCTTGTAAGACGAAAAACAGAGGGCAACAAATATTCTGCAATTCACAGTGTTAGTCTCTGAATGAGTAGAATTTATACAATCACTTAAGAATTTATTTTTTTTCCCCCTAAGAGCAACTCTTAAGTAACCTCATTGGTTTTCTTGAAAAAGTGAGAAGAAGGGTTTATCATCCTATTTTGCTTCCCTTTCTCCCCAAACAACTTCAGTTCCTCAAAATTAATGGAAAAATGTAAGAAAGCATGTCTATAAAAGCAAAGAAATCCCTTGGAGCTTGTAACAAAATTAATGTGGACAAAGATGTAAGGAGAGGAGGCTGGATGGCTTTATGAAGAGCAAGTTGCATCAAAAGTTACTTACGTATTTAAGCTGGTTTTTAGATGGGGAAACTGCAAACATACAAGACAATCTACAGACAGGTCAAAGACACTCATCTTTGATTGTGTCTAAGGATTTAAAAACTAAAGAAGCTGTTTTAAAAACAAACTGAAATATATTGCAGAGGGAAATATAGCTGAAATGTTACTACTAGGCCATGATTAAAAAATAAAATGGGATCTGTTTTATGTAAATTTTCAACAATGACCTGGTAAAGAGAGTCAAAAGCACGTTAATTAAATTTACAGAACCAGAAAAGGTGAAGACCCAGGAGGTTAAACATGAAAACTACAAATGGGCTGAGAGAGATGAGAGGAAATGGACAAACTTTTACAACATGGTATTCAGCTTGGAAATATGCAAGCTAATCCAATGGGACTACTACTCAAAAGACAGATAGGTGGTTTAAAGAAAAAGTTAATAAAATGTGGAGTCTGGAAAACAGTACAAACCGAAGCCAGGAAATTAAAAGTTATGGATCCCACAGCAACTGTAAATTAACCCCACTGCACGTATGTAGTATTTCGTATTAGTGTAGATGACGTTAGCTTTCATGCCTAAACATACATGTGCACGTGTGTGTGTTTGATCTGAGTTATGGCTGTAATGGGGACAGAGATACAAACAGGACATGCAGTAGGGCTGCCTGCTTCCTTCCCAAGTCAGCCAGGAGGCTTCACTCACACTCTGCTCTCGCTCACTGGAAGTGAGTACAACTGGGATTCAGGCCTTTGATCCAGACTTGTGTAGTGTTCACCAGAGGAGAGGAGCTTCGGAGGGACACACAGCCCTTGACAATGGATGTCATGGGTAGGTAGAAAGGCTTTGTGACACCTTCTAGACACAACGCATTAAGTGTAAATATTTCTGCAATCCTATTTTCTCTTTACCTCGTATGAACAACTCCATATCTCTTTAGCACACTGCTTTCATCATCTTCGCCCTTTGAGTTGGAATCGACTTAATGGCAATAATTTTTAGTTACTACTTAGAAATCCTGGTAGCTTAGTGGTTAAGTGTTACATCTGCTAACCAAAATGTTAGTTGTTTGGATCAACCAGGTGCTCCTTGGAAACTCTCTGGGACAGTTCTGCTCTGTTCTGTAGGGTTGCTATGAGTCAGAATCAACTCAACAGCATTGAGTTTTAGGTAGTTACTACACTGTATTTGTCTCTGTGTACCCCATTCTCTTAACTGGGCTCGTTGTGATGAGGTGCCATCTAGTTGATTCTGGCTCACTGTGGCCCTGTAGGATGGAGTAGAACTGCCCTGTAGGGTTTGCTCAGCTGTAAGCTTTATGGGAGCAGATGACCAGGTCTTTTTCCAACAGAGCTGCCAGGTATGTTCAGATCATTCTGCCCTTTTGGTTAGCAGCTGAGTATTTAACCACTGTGCGACCAGGGTTTCTTTGGGGCTCATTACGGGGGGAAAATGACAGTGTTTTCTTTGAAAGCATCTGGTCTACTGATCTGTTTGTTTCTTGATTCATTTGTTTTCTTCTTTCAGTCAATTTATACCATACAAGTACTAATTGCCATTGAGTGAGTTCCAACTCACAAAGACCCCATGTGTGTTAGAGAAGAATTGTACTCCAGAGAGATTTTAATGGTTGAGTTTTTAGAAGTAAATGTATATCCTCAGATGTTTCTTCCAAACCACTTCTGGGTGGACGCAACTGCCGGCCTGTTGGCTAGTAGCTGAACGCATTAACCATTTGCTCCTTCCAAGAATGCCTCATCAAGTAGTACTGTCTCATTTTTCTTTCCTGTTGCCAGGCCTTTTTTCTAAGTTGACTTAGACTCGATATATGTGTCAGTACACCTCTCATTTCAGTCATAGCACTGGGGCCAACTCTACCTACTTCTTTCCAAATTATTGTTTTCCACGTCTCAGCCATCTCTGTTGTTTCAGGTGGGCCTGCTTGTGACACCTTCTGCCCTTCCTTGTCACAGAAACATAGTGACTTGACCATTTTGTTGGAGATTTTTACGTCTGTCTGGATGACTGCTCAAGGAATCATGTCTTCATAATCCCTCAACCTTCTCTTCTCTTGCTCCTGTGAGATCCTTCTTCGTTCCTTGCACATCTACACATTCACTACCTGGTGACTGGAACCTAGTTAACCTGCAAGACGTCGGATTCCCCTTGTTCTGCCTCCACTAGGTGTATGTTCCCACTGGACGTGAGTGTCACCTCCACTGTCATTATTAATCCTTCAGCCTTAGGCTTGGTGTCTGATCAGTTACCCTTTGCCCAGGCTTCGTCTTCCTTTCTTCCAGCAGAGCTCCAAATTCCATTATTTAAATGACACATTCTTTCTCGTGCTTGGTGGTCCTGCCTGCTTGTGTTCTGCTCTCTTACCTACCAACTGTTCTCAGGCCACTGAACATTGTTAGAGAAAGTCCCAGGCCCACTTGTTTGTGCTAACAGTTGAGATCTCACTGGAGTTTTAGGGTCCGTTTGTCTATCTTTCCATTCTCCAAGCTGCAGCTCCAAAGGCAGTTTTGTACCTCTGAGATCCCAGACTGCTTTGCTCAGTACATAATGACTTCACCTTATCTTTGGCAGAAAAGATTGCAGTCCTTTTCCAGTGGTTTCTTCAGACCCCTGTAAGCCCCCACAGATCTCTTCAGGTTGTCATCTACTGCTGCTACATCCTTGTCATCTCCAAGACCCTTGCCCTTTCCAAAGCCACCTTCCAACATGGCCTGAGGTCAGCTCCTCCCACTCACTCCAGGGCCGCTCTTAACCTGTTCTCCTCTTGAGTTTTTATATCTCAAGATTCTTTATCTCTCTTGTCTCTCCTCCACTGCCATCTTGCCACCACTGCCAAGCTCCATCTGGCTTTTGGGATCCTATTTATTCATTCATGTAGATGCATTCCCCTGGCTCCTTCACCACGGTTTTTTCCTATAATTTACTTCAGCTTAAAAGTAAAGCTCCATCTGCCTCTAGCCCTGCCCTAACTAAGGCTTCACTGAATGCTGGCTCCTTTTCCTTCTCCCGACCTCCTAAGGCAGGTAACATCCACATTCTTATCTCAAGCCTTTCCTTGTCATGTATCCCCTTTCTCTGTGATTTTGTGCATTTCCACAGACTTACCTATCACTGCAGTGTACCTGACCCCCAGATATACAGGACTAGTCCACATCTCTTGTAAGAGGCAATGGGAGGTCAAGAGGTTAGCCTCTGGGGTCAAACTGCCAGATTCTAATCCAGGCTCGTCTACGTTTTAGCTTTGTGATCTGACCGAGTCACCTAATGTTTCATCTGTAAATAGAAGAATTGTAGTGGTACCTGCTTCACAGCATTATTGTGGAAAGAGCTTAGAATGTTGCCTGGCACATGCCGCCACAGAGTAATTGTAACTGTTTTCTCAAGGCCATGGTTGTCTTCATCAGTCTGGACATGTTAATCTTCAGTGTGAGCACTATGCTCCCATTTCCAGCTTCCCAAAGTTCTAGGGGCAAGGAGTAGCCATGTGGATCCTATGATCCTCTAACAACAAAGATCCAGAAAAACAAATGAATGGATCATATAGGACATTCTAGGAGCTCTGAACATCAGGGGGAAGGCTGAGAGATTGGCCTGGGTAACAGGGACAAGAGAGTAGATCCAGAAGCACCTAAACTGGCCAGACTTGGTCCAGTGGGAGTCCACACCCCACAGGAGGACCTGCTATGGCCAGTGTGGTGAACAAAGTGGTGGCATTTGGAGAGTGTTTTTCTCAGTGGAGAAGCTGAGCCTCAGACACTCAGGCCTGCAGAATCACAGAACACTTCCATTTGAGAGTCCAAAGTTAAATAATTGAAATTTGTGCAGATCTAAAGCTTTTCTTCAGACTATAAACTTCTTCCCCTTTCCACAGCGCTTCCTTCTCTCTTCTCTGCAGTGCACTGGGAACCAAACTCTATCTACCTCGGCTGGAATTGGGACCCCTTACGTGCACCCTAAGCTATTTTCCCAGATTTGAAGAGGGAAGAAGTTAACAAATAGGGGAAAGAAAAGACGCCTGCTGGCCCCCCGAGCTAGGAACTCAGGGCAGAAATAGGTGCTCTGCCTTGGCACAGATGGCTGGCTGTTCCCTTCCATTCTCAGTGTGCTCAGCCAACGCCCTGTGCCTACACTCATCTCCCTTGCCCCGCTAGAATTCTGAGAAAGAGCAGGCACATTTCCAGCTTCCCAGCAGATCCTCTTCCTTAGGAGGCTGCATCCCTCATCCTGTCTGCAGAATGGAACTCTAACTTCCCTCAGAAAGATACAGCCACACCACCCTGAAGCTTTGTGTCCGCTTTCCTCCTCCTGGCCTGCTTCTGCCCGTTCAGTCTCCCCTCTGTCTCTTTGGCTTTCCCAGAAGCCTCCTTACTGGCCTTCACATTTTGGCCTCACGTCGCTCACTGCCATACGCTGGTGCCTTGACCAGCGTTCGCTCTTGAGAATGTCTTCTGTAGCCTTTTGTCATCTCCTAAATAAAATCTCCAGTTCCCGGGCCTCCCTTTTCAGAACTGCCCCCCTGTTGCTGTGCGTTATCCTCACAGTAACTGACTCAGGGTAGCCCCACGCCTATCCACACCCCAAAGCCAAGCCAGTCATTCTATTCCAGAGAATACTTCATGACTTCCTATGCACCCAACTTGTGTGTCTGTGCTTGCTGCTTTGGGGGCTAGAATGCTTCTCATTTTGTGTAACTAGATGGAATCCCATTGAACCCATAAAATTTTCCCTTACAGACTTTGTTTTACTCTAGATTACATTAGAATTACCTGTCTTCCCCTGCATTGGCCAGAAGCTTCTTGTTTCCCGTGCAGTCCTGTCAGCATTACACACTGGACCGAACCTTTGAGAATGTGGCCCTGTGAGCCGTCCCCGTAAACCCAGCATCTTGTACCGGACCCTTACACAGCCATGTCACGTGCCTTGGCCAATGAGACTTTTTTTTCAAAATTGTAATAAATTTCACACATAGCATTAAATGCCTAGCTTGCTATCTTTTTTAAAAGCAATAAGCCATTAAGCATATTGTTGAGTTCCCCGGTTACCCTCCCAATCTCATTTCTCTTAGCAAACAGCCACTCTCATTATCTCAGTGTTTACAGTTTTCATACTTTTATTATGTATGTATAAATGTGTAGAAAATATAAACAATATGCAGTGTTAATTTTGCAGAGTTTTGAAACTATAGAAACACATTGCCATTGAGTAATTCTGACCCACTGTGATTCTCTAAGACAAAGTGGAGTTGCCCCAGGGGGTTTCCAAGGCTGTAATCTATGCAGAAGCTGACTGCCATGTCTTTCTCCCATGGTGACACTGGTGATTTCAAATCACCAGCCTTCTGGTTAACTGCTGAGCCCCCAACCACTGCACCACCAGGGCTCTGTAACTTTGTGTAGATTATATCATATGTACCTTTCTGCTCAACACTTTTTAAAACAGGCTTTGAAGTTTTTCCATAGTTGTATAACTAATTCATTCCTTATAAGGCTGCTTTCAATTCTGTAAATATACCATAATTTATTTCAGTCTTTGAGTTACCTGGAACTGATGTTTGTATATGATATGTAAACCTATTGCCCTTGAGTCAATTCTGAATCATAGCCACCCTATAGAATAGAGCAGAGCTGCCCCAGAGAATGGCCAAGGATGTAAATCGTCATAGAAGACCCCACAGCTCTTTGGTTAGCAGCCAAGCACTTTAACCACTGTACCACCAGGACTTCTTATGCGTGTAGTGGGATCTAATTTGATGTTTTCCGTTGGATAGCTAATCTCATACATTGAGTTTTTGATGTAAAATACAACATGAAGAGGCCTTATAGACTGCTGGGTTTTCCAACATCCAGGCTCAAGGTCTCTATATCTAAGGGGGAAGGGGAACTGACAAAGTGAGGCTCTGTGACACTCTCCCAGCCATTCTTAGAGGACTGAGGACACTTGTTTCCAGGTAGGAACTTAAGAGACTGTTTGAGGTGATCCAGGATCCCTGCCTGTGTGGGAGACTCTTCCTCTGGAGACCTTCAGAATACTACCATCTCCCGTGTAATTAAGGCTTAAATGTCTGCAGTCTTGAAATCCCTTGAGAACCACTATGCTGTCGATTCAAGGCTTCCCTTCCTCACTGGCATTATTTCCCTTTTCTAGAAAACAATGATTTTTGTAAACTGCTGGTGCCCTGTGGGATGATTAGAAGGCTGTGTTGTTTTTGTTTCATAAGTACCATCGTTAATGAGACTTGCCCTACAATGACTTGTGTTGTTTAAATACTTCTACCATGACCAAGTTCAAGCAACCAATGTGATATAGAGCATAATGGAGCTGGGAAGAGATGAATTTTCAGTGCCAATGACTCTAGCACCTACTGAGTATTACTGAGTCAAAGAAGAAATATTAATATCATTTCTATTAAAAAGCCAGAAGACTACTGTATTTTTACACAAACAACAGTTCCTTCTGTGTTTGTGTGCCAACTATAAATATCTTTCTGTGAAATATTTTTGTAAGCATATTATGCTAATTTTTTACAGCAATATGTAAAAAAAAATTTGACATGGCGGTGCTCACCTTCCAGACAGAGGGGCTCCATTGGCCAACAAAAATAAAAGCTTGTGTTATTTGCATAAAACGACAGTACATCGCTGGATATAGTTCCTCAAAGTCCAGTTTGGGAGAAATGTTACACATCCTTTTAAACTATTTTTAGTTTTAATGTTTCACAAAATTCAAGCTTTTTTTTTTTTTTCTCTAATGCAGTGTACATCAATGTAATTTTAGGGTTAAACATGGCAAGGAGTTTTTTCTAATGAAAAATACATGTAAAAATATAAATATCAGTAAAACCAAACCGAAAAGCCTAGTGTTGTTGAGTCAATTCTGACTCATAAAGACTGTATGGGACAGAGTAGGACTGCTCCATAGAATTTCCAAGGAGCACGTGGTGGATTCAAACTGTGACCTGTAGGTTAGCAGCCATAGTGCTTAACCGCTACAACACCAGCATTTCTCTTCGTAGGACACTGATATTAAAAGGAGTTGTTTTACTCAAAAAACCTTTGGAGGAGTTGTGATGAACAGTGAAATCTGGTCAGCCCCTACTGCCTGTTTATGTCTTGACTGTCTAATAAGGGAGCAGCGTCCATTCATTAGCTGAGCACCGCGTCCCTAAGTCATGGCACAGCACTGCTTACTCAGTTAGCACAACTGACTCCGCTGGAGGACTAAAGGCATTCCCTGTGAATATTCCAGTTGTTAAATTCATCACTGAATAAAAACAGGCAAGGGTTAGAAATGTAGTGAAAGAATTAGCTTCTGTGTGGTGAGATCTCTGGACCAAAAATGGAAGCAGGATCATAGACATTTAAAGCCTTGTGATTTACCAAGATAAAAATTATTGCACTAACAAGAAGACTAGTACATTATGAAGCAGGTCATAAAGCCATGATCTGTTAGGAATATGGCTCTTGGCTGTCGTAGATCACGCACTGGCTCTAACTAGGGAGGCCAGGGCTCAGATCCTGACTCAGCCACTCATCATGTAGCCTTTGGCTAGCCTCTCAACACTGGCCTTAGTTGCCTCATCTGTAAAATGGGCAAAAGTAATATCTCCTTTGGAGGGATTTTGGTAGGTCTCAGATGTAGTAAATGTGGGAGGACTCCAAGAAGAAGGAGACCTGGTGGTGCAGTGGTTAAGTGCTCAGCTGCTAACTGAAGGGTTGGAACTTCAAACCCACAGTTCTACTCTGTTCTACAGAGTTGCTCTGAGCAGGAATTGACTAGGCAGCAATGTGTTTGGTTTACTGTGGGAAGAAAGCTGGGTAGAAGACAGTAGGAGCTGAAACCAAGGCAGCGTCTCTCCTCTGCCTGGGCCCATGCTGCTGAGGGCAGTAGCACTGATAAAAACGGGGAATACAGAGGAAAAGGGGAGAGTAGGTGAGGGCTGCTTTTATATGATGTGTCTTATTGGGGTACCTTTGTTGGAGGCTCAGAGTTACTGCTGTCATGTAGCATGAGCCATACACATATGCGTGAGGTATTTTGCATGCATGGATGAACAAGGAATCTAACCCTAAGCGCCACATTCTACCCAATGTGTGTAATGGCTGTTGATGAGGTCTTGGGGACTATGCTTCATTCATCACTGGGCTCTCATATGTAACCAAGAGGCTGGCACCAGTCTGGGGTGCTTAAAAACCACTGAAGGAAGAAGGCAGGTTGGTTGGTGCTGTGAAGTTCTTAGTTTCATGAAAGAACCAAAATAGCTCTTAAAAGTGGAAACCATTATTTTAATTTCTTAATTTAGTACTTGGGATGGATATCTTGCAATACCCATTTGATTACCATGAAATCTCTATTAAGTCTTTCCTCCCCGAGAACAGTGTTCTCTCAGGAGAGAAATAAGAACTTTTTTAGGCAGTAAAGGAGCTGCAGCAGAAGGGAAAAAAAGAGACAGAGAAATGTGCATGAGTACCCAAGGGGCTGCTCGCTGCTGCGAAGTTTCACTTGCAGTTGTCAGAGTTAAAGCAAACACTGGAGAAAATGTCTCATCGCTGGTCCCCTGGGTATCGGGTAGCGCTGCTCAGAGGCGGCCAGCTGAGAGGTGGCCCGCAGCCAGCTGGCAGCAGAGGTACCCTGCCACAAAGTGCTGCCATGAGCTCATTCGCTCCATCAGAGTCATTTTATGGACAGAGCGGTTTTCAGATGGCACAGGGGCTGCACGGATGGGGAGGGGACAGAGAGAGCCAGGAGGAATTTGAGGAAGGAAGAAGCATATGCTTGGTTTTGAAGGTTTCACCCTCAGGCTTCTGGAAGTTTTGGTGAAGTGGAATGTGAGATTATGAAAATAGCTAATTGCATACTGGGCACATGTATGTCATGTAACATGGCTCAGACTGCTCAACATCCCTGTCAGGTAGGCACCACTGCTACTGCTGTGCTGCAGCTGGTGAAACTGAGGCACCAAAAAAAAGAAAAAAACCCAAACATGTTGCCATCAAATCAACTCCAACTCACGGTGACCTTATAGGGCAGAGTAGAACTGCCACACAGTTTTCAACGAGCACTGGTGAATCTGAACTGCCACCCTTTCAGATAAGAGACAGAGCACTTAAATGCCATGCCACTAAGGTTTCTACCTGAGTCACAGAGAGGTCAATTAACCCGTTTACATCGAAGGCTCAGAGACAGAGCTCCAATCCAGGTCCTTCTGAAGGCAGAGCACCCACTGGATAGCTGGGGTCCTATGACTCCACCCCCTCAGAAAATATTCATTGTTACTTAGTGAAAGGAACACAGTGGTGTCCCCAAGGTGACATCCTACTCTTCCTAAGATTTTTCTTATTCAGCACTGGGATATAGATTGAGAAGCACCCCCAAAAAACACAGCAGGGTGAGACCAACACCCGTGAACCCACACCTCACCATTCCATTTGCACCCAGACAGCAGGAACCAGGAGATGACTGGTCTGAGCAAACTGTGCTGTACTCAGAACCATTACTGGAAATGCAGGGGCAGGGTGGTTGTAGGTGATAATCATGGAACTGCTTGGTTAGACTAGTTATTTGGTCTCAAGTTTGGGTTGTTCTAAGAAGAAAGGGAAATTAAATTCTAAGAAGAAAAGGGAAATTAAAATGACCACTACCTGTGAAAGAAAAATGGATATGCGATTTAAGGGACTGAAGGGGTTCATCTTTGTACATGCTGTTGTTAGATGCCATTGAGATGGTTCTGACTCAGAGTGGCCGTATAGGACAGAATAGAAGTCCCCCCATAGGACTACTCTTTAATTAGTAAACGTATTACAGTAACAACATTCTTCTTCTTCATTGCCTGTTTGAAAAAATTGGGAACTATTTCTTTACTAGCCTGGGAAATAGAGTTTAAACATTATCACTACTTTATTTAATCACCCATTTAGCATACTCTGAAATAAGAAGTACTTTTCCTTTTGTGAAAAGGGCCCCTTTTTGTGTCCCAGTTTTCTTTTGGGAAATTTTCACCTGTCTGAGCTGTCTTTCCAGTAAGGAGAGTGTTGGTCTCACCCTGCTGTGTTTTTTGGGGGTGCTTCTCAATCTATATCCCAGTGCTGAATAAGAAAAATCTTAGGAAGAGTAGGATGTCACCTAGGGGACACCACTTACATAGCTTCTGTCTTAAATAGTTGATACTGGGGATGGCAGTAATGATTGTCAGAGCACCCTCATCTCATGATTAATATGTCATTTTAGAAACACATGTTAAAACCGCAGTATGCCATTAGAATGGCTAAAAAAAAATTAGACAATATCAAATGTTAGTGAGGCCATGGAGGAACTTAAATGTTCGTATATTGCTGGCAGGAATGTAAAGTAATGCAACCACTTGGGAGAACTCTTTGGTAGTTTCTTTTCTAAGTTAAATATGAGCTTCCCAGATGGCCCAGCAACCCCACTCTTAAGTGTTCACTCAAAAGAAATAAAAACGTTGCACACACATGCACCCACATGCACACACACACGAGATTTGTACAAGAATGTGCATAGCAGCTATATATTTAAAATCTCAAACTGTAAAATAGCTCTCCATCATCAGAAAAATAGCTAAATGGTACACTCATGCAATGGAATACTATTAAAAAATAAAAAGAACAAATTACAGATATGTGGACAAGCTAGACAAATCTGTAAAACATTATGTTGAATGAAAGAAGCTGGATTCTAAAGACCTTACAACTGAAGATTTGTGTGTTGTATTTACATAAAAAATCAGCAAATGAAAAAAACCTGTCAAGTAAATTTGCTTTGTTAAGAGTATATGATTAGGATGCTTTTGAGAAACCCTTTTGTGCTGCTAGGTTAATGAACCCCACTAGCTTTGAGGGCTTCAAAATGGCAACTTCCAAGGATAATGCCATTTCATTTTTGGTTGACCAAAAAGAAAAAGTTAATGAAATCTGCTGTCAAAAAAAAAAAAATGTGTTTCAACTGGAATACACCATAAGCTGAAAGGTTTTCTAAATACAACCCAACATTTTAAGGGACAAGAGTAGCAGGGGCAGGGGCCTGGGGACCAGGATTTCAGGGACATCAAATTCAGTTGGCATAGCTACTTTTTTTCGAAGAGATGGTTCTGCATCCCATATTGCTGAGTAATGCCTGGGGGTCTTAAAATCCAGCAAGCTACCATCTGAGGAACATCAACTGGTCCCAACCCACTTGGAACAGAGAAAAACCAAGATCAAAGACACGAGGAAAATATAAGCCCAGGAGACAGAAGTGTCCATACGATTGGGAGCGTATATCAGCATGAGACCAGAACTAGATGGTGCCCAGCCACCACCAAAGACAGCCCTGACAAGAGACACAATGTACAGTCCTTGATGTAGCACAAAAAAAGAAGAGAATGCCGATCTAGAACCCTATTTTAAAAACAGGCTTGATGGTCCAACATCCTGGTGGGTCTCCTGAGAACATGGCTTCTGGACTTGCTGCTAGCCCAAAGCTGAAACCAGTACCAAAGCCGACACTGTAGACACTTCGTGGGAAACCCTGTGGGGCCGTTCTGCTCTGTCCTATAGTGTTGTCGTGCCTTAGGAATCAATGGCAGTGGGTCTTTTTATTTCCCTTGGAATTAAGCTGATGTGTTGCTTCCTTTATTGAAGCCTTTTCTTTCTGAACTGAGGGACACAGAGTAATACAGGTGGTGTGTGCACTTTATGGTTTAATATATATACGAGGCTGTCCAACTGGCCTCTTTGTAGAGGGGAGGGAAGGGGACTGATGTCAACTGAGTGGATACGAGAAGTAAAGAGTAGAAAGGAAGAGCGTGCTGTCACAGGGTGTGGGGAGCAGATAGAGCTGCAGAGAGGCGGGTGCTCAGGGTTTTATTTGGCAAATTGACTTCAATTATAAACTTGCTTAATCACAATTTAAAAAATGTATTTGTCATTTGTCTTCATTGATACTAAATTTGTAGGAAATACACTTTTAGGTGTTTGCTTCGTCTCACCTGTCATCAGGCACAGCAGATAGGGAGCCTGAGTTGGTAGAAGTTTATGCTGGAGGCTCAAATCCTATTTTCTGCAAGTGCCTCACAGGCCAAGGGGGTGGTGTATACACCTCAGGGTATGGGGGAGGGCTGTTTCTGAGTCATCTCAGAAGTGCAAGCGCTTCTGCAATCACTCTGTGGTTTTCCTCACAGTTTATTTGCATATCCTGACAGTCACCGTAAAATCACATGGAGCTACTGAAGTGAGGACATGGTGGGATTGTCTGGAAGAAGTCTCAAGACATTACATGGAGTTGTCTTCCTCATTTCAGTAAATCTAAGCTTGAAATTGGCAGCAGACCGTAGTCATTGTTGATGGGGGCAAAGTGCGCATGAATGATTGTAAGAAATGAATTATAAATGGATTATAAAACTATAAATGAATTATAAAAAAGAATTGTAAGAATTTCACTCTGGAGTTTTCTTCCTTTGATGGCAGGTTAGCATGGGCTTGCTGAGAAGTCCCTGGGCTGGGCCCTTTCTCTTGGGCTGCAGTGCAGAGTTCCGGAAGGGGAACCACCAGTCCGTCACACGTAGGGAGGGCTAGTGACCTGCTTTGAATCATGACTGCCTTCTGGCTGTAGGTCCTGGGGGGAAGTTGCAAACTTAATTTTTCTTCTGTAAAATCAGCACTTCTGAGAATTCTGTGAAATACTTGTAGAGAAGTCTCTGGTGCATGGTAAAAGCACAAAGAAATCTTAGCTTCCTGCCTTGGAAGTGGAAACCCTGATAGTGTTACGGTTAAGTGCTATGACTGCTAACCAAAAAGTCAGCAGTTCATATCCACCTAGCACTCGTGGGAAACCCTGTGGGGCCATTCTGCTCTGTCGTCTAGTGTTGTCATGTTTTAGGAATCAATGACAGTGGGTCTTTTTTTTTTCCCTTGGAATTAAGCTGATGTGTTGCTTCCTTTTTTGAAACCTTTTCTAGTCTTTTTTCCTCGTTTCAGCACTGCAGACATGTGTGTACTTGTTAGCAGGGTTGCAGCTAATGAGTTAATTAATCCAAGACTAGCAGTTTAGTGCATAGCCCTGTGCTGATAACCCATTGCCTTCAAGTCTATTCTATCTCATAGCGACTGTGTTGGACAGAGTAGAACTGCTGCAAAGTGTTTCCAAGGCTGTAATCTTGATAGAAATACACTGCCACATCTTTCCACAGAGTGGCTGGTGGGTTCATACCACCAACCTCTCAGTTAGCAGCTGAGCACACTAACCACTTGTGCCACCATGGCCATCCGGTGCGATACTCTTAGTCTCACCCAAGGCAGTGCCGCACAGCTCACAGACTTTGGAGGTACACTCGTCTCGTCTCTAATCCTGTATCTAGCTCTCGTCAGTCTAGTCTCTATCTACTCCTACCTGAACCTCAAAACAAAAGAGATCTGAACCCATTGAGTCGATTCTGGTTCATAGCAACCGTGTAGAACTGCCCTGCGGAGTTTCCAAGGAATGCCTTGTAAATTTGAACTCCCGACCTTCTGGTTGACAGCCACAGTGCTTAACCACTTTGCCACCAGGGTTTCCACATGGCAACCCTATCCCATTGCCATCGAGTTGTGTCCAACTTATAGTGTCACTGTGAGGTCAGAGTAGAACTGCCTCATAAGTGTTTTGAAGGAGCGCCAGGCAGATTTCAACGGCTGACCTTTTGGTTAGCAGACATAGCACTTAACCCATTACACCACCAGGATTTTCAGCAACCCTATAACCCATTGCCCCTGAGTCGCTTCTGACTTGTAGCAACCATATAGGACAGAGTAGAAGTGCCCCATGGAGTTTCCAAGGATCACCTGGTGAAATTGAACTGGGCAACCCTATAATGACTGTACGTTTTCCTGAAATGCAAAATGAGTCTGATTTACCACCTTGGGTTCCTAAGCATTTGATATCTAAGTGGTTAAATAGTTATTCCTAGCTAATGGTGTGTTAAATGAAGGGTGCCCTCTTCCCAAAGGGACTGTCAGCATGTCAAAACCCCACTCTAATGTATATAAGGGGGGAACTGAATAATTAAGTACGACTTGTCACCTAGCCTAGCTCAATAAACATTTCTTTTGTTATGCTGAAGAGCAAGAATAGTTTAACCATATTTAAATAACTAAAGCTGTGGTCCTGGCAAAAATTTCATGACTTCTGGCCCCAATAAGGAGCCCTGGTGATGCAACGTAAACATTTGGCTGCTAACCAATACACTGGTTAGAATCCACCAGCTATTCCTCCATGGAAAAGACCAGGCAGATCTGTGCCCATCTGTTGTTGTATTGCTGTTAGGTACTGCTGAGTTGATTCCAACTTGTAGCGATCCCAGGTAATGGAACAGAGCCACCACCTAGAATTTTCTAGGCTGCAGTCTTTACAGGAGCAGATCTCCAGGTCTTTCTGCCCTGGAACTGCTGGGTACATTCGAACTTCCAGCCCTTCAGTTAGCAACCAAGTATTTAGCTGTTTGTGCCACCAGGGACCTGGCTTGATAGCTGGATTTACTACTGGCCACAAAGGTAAACTGACTGTGTAAGGCTGGACTCTGCAAACCCAGCACCTTTGTTTTGGTTTCTTGGTGAAGGGAGCTTCTAACTTTTTTTTTTATCATATAAGTAATACATGTTTTCTGTAGGGGGGAAAAGAAAAGGAAGCATAGATAGCCAAGAAGAGATGATACAGTCGGTGGTACAAACACTGGTGGTGTAGTGGTTAAGTGCTACATCTGCTAACCAAATTCTGGCAGTTCAAATCCACCAGATGTTCCTTGGAAACTATGGGGCAGGTTCTGCTCTGTCCTATAGTTTGTTATGAGTCAAAATCAACAGCAATGGGTATTTTGGGGTATAGTCAGTGGTAGCTCCTGGATGGTGGGCCCTGATTCATGTCACACCATACCCGATGGGATCTGACTGCTGTGATACATAGGATTCTTACTGGCTGATTTCTAGAAGTAGATCACCAGGCCTTTCTAATCAAACATGTTTAGCACCATAGCAACATGCAAGTCTCCACTGACAGACAAGTGGCAGTTTTGCATGAAGTGTATTGGCTGGAAATTGAACCCAAGTTCCCATCATGGTAGGTGGGAATTCTACCACTAAACTGCCTCTGCCTTCCAGAAAGAGATATGAGACTTAAAATAACCCATTTTACTACCCTTACAGAGCCCTGGTGGTACAATGGTTTTGAGTTCAGTTGCTAATCCGAGGCTAACAGTTTGAATCTACCAGCTGCTCCTTGGAAACCCCATGGGACAGTTTAGCTCTGCGCTATAGGGTCACTAGGAGTCAGGATTGACTTGATGGCAGCAGGTTGAGTTTTCTGGCTTACCGCCCTAACACCCTGAAGGTGTGGGTACTTTGAAGTCGGTCAAGAACTAGGCTGCTTCCAGTGTTTGAAGTCCTGGAATGTTCTGCTCTGTTTTAAAGATGAGAAAATACCAAAACAAGATTGTAAAACTTATACTTTGATGTACATTAACATGTATGTAACACTTAACACCCTTGACACAAAGGTGCAATAACTTATGAGTGTAATCCACTTGGAACTAACATCTCAAGTTCAGTTTTGAAGCTTGGCCAATCAGCATACCTTTTTCCACACTCCTGTTGCCATGACCCTATAAGATGCTTGCTTATAACCTGTGTTTTTCACTGAGACATGGCATCTCCCCATGTCAACAACTATCATTCTGTAGCCCCTTTAATACAAAAACCCAGTGCTACTGAGTCAGTTCCGACTCATAGTGACCCTATAGGACAGAATTGCTCCATAGAGTTTCCAAGGAGCACCTGGAGGATTTGAACTGCCGACCTTCTGGTTAGCAGCCATGGCACTTCACTACTATGCCACCAGGGTTTCTAGGCCCTTTGATCGCTGCCCGAAGTCCAGTGTTTGTAGGCACAAGAGTGTTTCATGAGCCCTTGCCTTGAGTATTTATTTCAGATTTTTTCGGATAGTATAGCACTCTAGTGAATATGCCGGCCTCTTTCACTTTCTCCTAAAGAGAAATTCTGAGAGACATAAAGGGCACTGGAATATTTCTAAGAGTATATGTTAGCATCTCAGAAAGCTGGCACTCCCCATTTAGGGAAAGAAAGCAGGTCCTCAGGCATCAGGACTGGTACTCAGTCCTATATCCCAGCTCTCACTGCTTTTCATGTAATTATCAAACATTGATAAGGTAGATGGGGCTTTAGGGCACGTGATGGAGTTCTGAGGCTGGGAAGAGGTTGTTTGATGCAGGTTTGCTGGCACAACATGGGTAAAGGGGGCTGGAGTCTGCAGGGGGTGAAGGGGCTGAGGAGTCACAGAGAGGTGATCTCTCTGGGCAGGTGACATCTAGTGAAGGCAGAAGGCTGTGAGCATGTAGTCTGGGCAGAGGAGACAAATGCTGAAATGCTAGCCGAACCTTAGACTCCAGACTGGAGCCAGGGTGAATCACCCTGCTCTTCAGGTGAAGAACACACCCTCGGGCCCCTCGATTCTTAACCCCACCAAGTCCTAGCAACAGTCGCCGAGGTAAATGGTACCTGACCCTGTGTGTGTCCTCTGCCCTCCAGGATTGGTATCCCTCCCTCTGCTTTGCAGTAATTGCTTCATGGTGATCCCTGTGGGACCTAATGTCTAAGGACCCAGACCTAGAAATCCATGACCCTGAGAGGGTCACAACTGAAGCTGTCTCTTTCCCACCCTTGTGAGCCCAGCTTACCAACTGCCAGCCAGTTCCATACCCCTTCTTTGCCCACTTGAAATGAGCGTTTTGGAACCTGACTCCACAGTTTCTGTCCAGAGCGAATTCCCTCTGGACAGAAACACACTGTTTTTTCCCTAACTTTCAACACCTCACTTAAATCTAACTTGACTGTACAACTCTGCACCCTGCAACCAATCCTATCAAGCCGCCCCACCATCTCTGACTCATCAGGCCCGGAGCAAGTCAGTGTGCCCTGAGGCTTCTCTTCCTGTATTTATCCCATGGCTTGGAGGCGCTGTCTGTCTAAGCCTCTCCATCTGTCAAGCTTCTAGCTTTCCAGGCCCTTTTCACATTCTGTCTTCTTTAAGAAGTCTTCTCAGCCATCTAGCCTTCCTCTTAAACCCCACAGAATTATTTCCATGCTACAACATCATACTCAACTATACACAATGTAGGCTAAACCAAATTTTAAAAAGTCCACTGCCATTGAGTCAATTCTGACTCATACCAACCCTATAGACAGAGTAGAACTGCCCCATAGAGTTTCCAAGGAGCGCCTGGTGGATTTGAACGGCCGACTTTCTGATTAGCAGCCATAGCAGTTAACCACTACATACAGTTTTAAAATCTTTAAAAGACTGTGACTGGTTCATCTTCTTCTCCTGTGCTGTGGGAATCACTGTGCATTGTACCAAGTGGTTATGGTGCAGATCCCAGTAGAGTGAGTGAATGAGTGAAGGACAGTGAGCTGGTGACAGGAGCCTGCTGTTGCAGTGAGCTTCATCCCATAGGAATGAAAACCCCTGCAGGTCAGTTCTGACTCACAGCAACCTGATGCGTCAGCCTTGACCTGTGCTCCACAGGGTTTCCAGTATCTGATTTTGGAGCAGTCCATCACCAGGCTTTTCTTCCAAGGTTCTTGTGGGACATGAACCATCAGCCTTTCAGTTGGACGTGTTAAACCTTGTATCACACAAGGGTTCCCCATAGGAATTAGGTGGCTCCAGGATTTCTCTTTAGGAGAGATTTAGGAGAGTGTTCTGACCAGACAGAGATTAAAGCACTTCATGTAACAAGGAAAAAATAACACTAGTCAAAATGAAGAATGGAGGCAAAGCTGGTAAAGTGCACAGGGAGACACTAACTCTTTCAGTTCCCCTGGATATTATACTAGGTGTATGCTTTATCATCCAGGTGGATGATGAATAAGGAAGACTGAAGAAGAATTGTTGCATTTGAGTTATGGTGTTGTTGAAGACAATTAAATACTCCATGGGCTGCCAGAAGAACAAATCTGTCTTGGAAGAAATTCAGTGAGAATGCTTCTTAGGAGTGAAGATAGGGAGACTTCGTCTCACATATTTTAGATTTATCAGGGGGGACCAATCCCTGGAGAAGGGCGTCATATGGTAAAGTAGAGGGTCAGGGAAGAAGAAGAAGACCCTCAATGAGGTGCATTGGCACATTGTCTAAAGCATTGCCAACAATTGTGAGAATGACACAGGGCTGGGCAGTGTTTCCCTCTGTCGCACGTAAGGTCACTGTGAGTTGGAACTAACTCGAAGACACCTAACAACAACAGTGTGCTTGACCATTCCTTAAATGTAATGCTTTTGGTTGCTTTCGTATGGTGGCATGCTTTGCATTGATTAAATTCCATTTCACTCCTTTTGAAAGAAGAAAAATGTTAATACACAAGCCACTTCTGTTGTTTTTTTTTTGCAGGCCACTATGGTCCTGAGCTCTGCACACTTCTGGCTGGGGTTATTTCTGGTTCCCACTGCATGTCTGATTGAAGATATCGCCTGGAGAGCGTAAGTTGAAAAATGAAATAGTCACCCTCAGTCTTACGTATTTATTTATGCTTGCGGTTGTCTTTCACTTGAAGCTGAGCCCTGCCACAGGTAGTTAAATCCCCTGGGAATTCTCAAGAAGCCAGTAGCCTACTGGCAATGAAAGATGTTTTTCTTTTCAACCTGTGCCTCATCTCGAGTTGGGAATCTAGGCAAGAATGAATCCTCAGTGAAACTGTGTACAGGTCAACAGGCATGTTGACTTGTGTCTTAGTTATCTAGTGCTGATGTAACAGAAGTAAGACAAGTGGATAGTTTAAACAAAGACCAGTTTATCCTCTCACAGTCTAGGAGGCTAGAAGTCCAAATTCAGGGTGTCAGTCTGAGGGGAAAGCTATCTCTCTCTGTTGTCTCTAGAGAAAGGTCCTTTTCATCAACCCAGGTGTGTCTCTGTGCCGGAACCCCAGGTACGGTGGATGCTCTGTGCTCCCCGTGGTACGTTCTTGATGGCATGAGGCCCCTGCATCTGTGTGTGCTGCTCTTTAGTATCTCTAGGGACACAATCCAGTCTTGCAGATTGAGTTGACAGAACTGCCACCTCTCCTGCCTCATTGACATAACCACCACCTCTCCAACCTCACTGATGTCACAGAGGTAGGATTTACAACCTACAGAAAAATCATATCAGATGACAAAATAGTGGACAGTCAAACAATACTGGGTATTATGGCCTAGCCAGACTGATACACATATATTTACAGAACATGGTTCAAGACATGACACCTTATCTTTGACTATAAGGAAGTTATTCCAGCAAGGATAACAACCTATTCCAGCAGATTCGGGAGGTATGACTCAGAATTCACTGCTGCTTATATTGAAAGCCTGATGCTGTGGTCATATCTACAGCTTTAAACCTTGTGTTAAAGTGTGCACACGTCAGCCATTGCAAGGTATGTGAATGACGCATTCCTCATTTTTTCAAATAATTCATAGTGGAAATCTTTCTAATCGAGATCTGCTGAAGTTCAGTTTTATGGGAAAATGAATCACAAAGATGCAATGATAAGTGAATTATTTCGGAAATAATTCACACTCAATTTTTCACTCACCTATTTCTAAATATACTATTTGTGAACTCTCTTGTGCACAGTGTAAATGAAGTAACTGAGTTGCAAAATAATATAAATTTTAATTTAAGCCATAAGCAAAAGCTGGTAACTTCAAATGTGATAATACCAATTTTTGCTTTGAGTAGGCCCAGTCTCTCCTACAAAGAGTTGCCAACCTCTCTGACAATTGAGACTCCCTGGTTGGGCTGTTCTTCAGGTAGTGTATAATTATTTGGGGGCCCTGAGGTAGAATATTGAGACTTTAATCCATACCTTCCAGGAAAAGACATCAGATTGCATTTTATCTCTCCCTTCCTCCTACAGTCAGTAAGAATTATTCCTGCTTGACAGCTAAAGATGTCTTTTGAAAAAGTCTTCATTTTGGCATTATCTTGACAACCAATGGTACCTACTGCAGAGAGAAAGAGACTTTTATAGCCCGTATATTTTTTCTTCTTTTAACTAAGTTTGGGACTGTTAGTCAAACAATTCTAATTTCTTAAATGCATCAATCTACCACAACTTCCAGTTTTCGTACTAAAACTGTAATAAATAAATGGCAGAATCAGAATTCTCAGAAATGAAATTATTATAGCCAGAAAGGATGTTTTCTTTGTCTCATAAATGTGCTGCAGCAAAACGTTAGTTCTGTTGTTTGCTCTTTCAGGCAAGTCACCCAGGTATGCTATAACATGTTACTTGACTAAATGTCTTAGTTACCTGGCGCTTCTGTAACAGAAAGCATCACAAACCAGTAGCTTCAAAGAAGAGAAATTTCTTTTCTCTTTCAGGTTAGGAGGCTGGAGGTCCCTGTGAGGGCATGGCACTAGGAGAGGTCCTTCTGTGTTTATTTCAGCTTCTGGTAGCTGTTCACAACCCTTGGTGACTTTGTTACTTGGAGTCTCCTGGATTCCTTGGCTTTTCTGATACTTGTCTTCCCCTCTGTAACTTAGAAGCAGTTAGTTTAGGACCTGCCCTGTGACCTGATTGACACCAAAAGCAAACCTCGTTCTACAGAGGGTCGCCTCTGCTAGTGCTGGGGCAAGAACTTCAGTGCCTAGTTTGGGACGTGATTCAATCCATATCACTACATTTCTCTAATTTTACAAGCGAATCAAGTAGGTTTGTTTCTTTTAGACAAACACAGAATTGTCTTGGCTATAGCAGATGAGTTTTTTGAGTAGTAATGACTGAGTAATAATTTGATTATAAAAGAGTCTCAAGCAACTTTTCAATTTAAAATATGAATATACTTTACATTTTAATATTTAATTGCAGACTATTAATTCAGGTATTTAATAGTCTGCTGTTAATTATTAATTGACTACCGGAATCAGTGCCATGAAGCTTTTATTTTTATTCTAAGCATTTGCCAGATGAGACTTCAGTAAATGTAGCTTTCTGCCAATTTAAAGAGAATGTTTGCAGATTACACAGACCCTCTGCCTCCCTCTGTGCTTTCTGGGTCTTTTCTAATTTATTCCAAGTAAAAAGTTTCTCTTCACAATGGAGTCAGTTATCTACTGCCTCAGACAGAGCTCTTTGTTTTTGCTGTTGGTGGTTGGTTTTCCCATCACTGCAAAATTAATGCCATTTACATTTTAACAGGGATAAATCAGGTGTCAGTACTCACAGCCCCACCACATGGAAAGAGTAAAACCACACTTCATTTCCAAGAAGCCTGCCAGGCCCAGTAGGACAGGGACCTAGACCATGGGAAGAAGGAACTTGCAGGGGGAAGAGAGGAGGCTGCTGTGGGTGTTGATAAATCAGTCAGCTACAAGCTGCCACCTGTGACCCTGAACCAGTAGCCCAGGGGTGGAGAGCAGGACACCTCTGCTGGAGCCAGCAGTGCCTCTGGAAATACATATTCATCATCTTTTAGTTCGGTGATGCAGGTGGGACATGGTGTACATTGTCTGTCAGCTTGGTATTTGTCTAGACTACACAAGGACTACCACTTAAGTTCATGAACTCATCCTAGGAAAAGTGCTCCATACCTCATTGCTGAATACCACTATGGTCACTTTCAAAGTACTCCCCTTGGGAAGCTATGCACTAATGCCAGTGCCTAGTCCACACTTCAAAGCTATTTTGGAACTCTTTTTGCTGGAATGGCCATCAGAACTGTCATCGTATAACCCTTGATGTCTTGGATGTCATCCAGATGTCTTCATTTCAATATTCCCTTTATCTTTGGGTAAAGAAAAAAATCACTGGGGGCCAGGTCAGGTGAGTAGGGAGAGTGGTTCAATACAGTTATTTGTTTACTGATTAAAAACTCCCTCACAGACAACTATACATTTAAGTTGGTGAACTCGCTCCTGTGTACAATGGCCATTCCAGAGAGAGCTCCCAAATTGCTCTGAAGGGTGGACTAGGCGCTTGCATTGGTGCAGAGCTTCCCAAGGAGAGTACTTCGAAGGTGAAGCTAGTGATATTCAGTTAAGTTCATGGACCTAATTGTCAAACTTCATATGCTCCATTAAATATATATTTGTGTATGTGAGTGTGTATGTTCTGTAAAATGTGTATGTATGGTTAAAAAAAATTGATATTTAAACATGTCATAAATGTACAATTCAGTGACATTAACCACATTTGTCATGTTGTATGACCATCTCTGCAGTTGTTTCCAAATGTTCCTGTCACCCTTCACAAAAACTCAGTGCCCCTGGCCACTGGTCCCCCTTTCCTCCTCCCTCCCACCCCTCGAAGCCTTTAGTAGATCTTGCTGTCTATGCATTTGTCAGTGGGCCCTGGTTGTACAGGGATAAATTGCCTTCTTTCTAACCAGAAAGTCAGTGGTTTGAACCCACCAGCAGCTCCAAAGGAAAAAGATGTGGCAGTCTGCTTTCGTAAAGATGATAGCCTTCGAAACCCTATAGGGCAGTTCTCCGATGTGTAGGCTTACTGTGAGTCAGAATCAATTTGATAGCAATAGGTTTGATTCTGTGTGTGTCTGTGTGTGTCTGTGTGTATGTGCGTGCGTGTGTGCGTGTGTGCGTGTGTGCATATGTGTGCGCGTGTGCAAGGACATTAGCCAACTGTAGACATTTCATGTAAGTGGGATCAAATAATATTTGTCCCTTTGTGGCTGGCATATCTTACTTAATGTTTTCAGGGTTAATACATGGTATAGCCTACTATATCAGGACTTCATTTCTCTTTATAGCTAAGTAATATTCCATTGACCCCAGCAAGGTCGCTCATGATTGGAGATGTTTCAGTGGAGCTTCCAGACTAAGACAGACTAGGACGAAGAACCTGGCTGTCTACTTTGAAAAACAAAAGTAGCAAGTGAAAATCTATGTGTGGTAGCAGAACATTGTCTAATATAGTGCCAGAAGACGAGCCCTCAGGTTGGAAGACATATATATGACTGAACCTTAAAGGTGTGGATGGAGTCAAGCTTTTGGGACCTTCATTTGCTGATGCAGCGTAACTCAAAATGAGAAGAAACAGCTGCAAAATCCGTTAACTGTAGAAACATGAAATGCATGAACTATACGTCTAGAAAAATTGTTAGTCATCAAAAATGAAATGAGGTGAATAAGTGTTGATAAACTAGGCATCAGTGAGCTGAAACAAACTGGCATTAGCCACTTTGAATCAGACAATCAAATGATCTGCTATGCCAAAATGCTAAGTTGAAGTTAAATGGATTCATATTCATCATCAAAAAGAACATTTCAAGATCTATCCTGAAGTACAATGTCAATGATAGGCTGATATCCATAAACCTACAAAGAAGATCAGTTAATAAGGCTATCATTCAGATTTACTTTTAAACTACTAAAGATCAAAGTTGAAGAAATCGAAGATTCTTACCAACTTCTACAGCCTGATTGATTTCACATGCAATCAAGATACATTGATAGTTACTGGTAATTGGGATGCAAAAGTTGGCAATTAAGAAGAATCAATAGCTGGAAATATGGCCTTAGTGATAGAAACATGCCAGAGATCACACAGGATTTTGCAAGACCAGAGTTTTTTTTTCATTACAAATACTTCTCTTCAAAAAATATAAATGATGACTATGCATGATAGACCTCACCACAGAGAGTACACAGGAATCAAATCAATTACATCTGTGGAAAGAGACAATGAAAAAGCCTTTTGTCATCAGTTAGAACAGACCAGGGGCCCTTTGTGGGATAGGCCATCAATTGTTCATGTGCAAGTTCTAGTTGTACCTGAAGAAAATTAGAACAAGTCCACAAGAGCCAAAGTATTATCTTGAGTTGTCACATCTGAACTTAGAAACCATCTCAGGAAACAGATTTGCTGAATTGAGCACTAATGACCAAGGACCAGACAAGTTACAGAATGACGTCAAAGATATCACACATGAAGAAAGCAAGAGGTCATTAAAGAGACAGGAAAGAAAGAAAAGACCAAAATGGATGTCAGAAGAGGTTCTCAAACTTGCTGTTGAATGACAAGGAGCTAAAGTGAATAGAAGAAATAATGAAGGAAAAGAACTGAACACAAGATTCAAAGAGTGTCTCCAGAAGACAAAGTATTATAAGGACACGTGCAAAGACTTGGCACCAGAAAACTAAAAAGGAAGAACACACCTGGCATTTCTCAAACTGAAAGAACTGAATAAAAGTTTTAAGCCTTGAGGTTGACTTATTATTAGGCTCCTCCACACTGAAGTTTCCTTCCTCAGGGGGAGAAGAGAGGAGTACCCCAACAGCAAGAAACTTCAGGGAAGCCACCAAGGGACAGTGGCCCAGGCCTGGAGTGTGGAGGTTGGAAATCCTTGGAATGAGTGGATTATTTCCTCTCTCTTTCCCTTCTGGAGTGATAAGGCTTGAGAGGTATAGTTTAGAGCTGGACAGTTCTATAGAACTATGGATGGTACTTGGGGGACCAACAGCAACTACTGTAGTTGTTCCTAGACACTAGGCTTTTGGGTAAAGGAAAAAGTGTACTTTGAGTCTTCTACCATTACCCAGTTCTGACCATGCGGTAGGGAAATAGACAAAGGTTATAGCAAAAAGCTTCTCTTAAACCTAGTACAGAACCTTACAAGGGGTATCTCAGCAAGGTATAGGAGAGGAAGCAGCTAACTTGTATGTCAGAAGGATAATATATGTATGTGATAAAAAATACAAAGCATACTAAATGTATGTAGTAGGGGAAAAAATCAAGCCTTGAGTTGTATACTGAAGGACTCTGTGGACAGAGTGGAAACACTGATGGTGTAGTGGTTAAGTGCTATTGCTGCTAACCAAAAGGTCAGCAGCTCAAATCCACCAGGCACTCCTTGGATACCCTGTGAGCCAGTTCTACTCTGTCCAATGAGTCAGAGGGTCACTATGAGTCAGAACTGACTCAGTAACAGCGGGCTTGGCTTTGATTTTCATGGGCAAAATATTGAACAACACAGGAAGCATCAAAAGAAGATGGAAAGAAAATATAGAGTCGTTGTACCAAAAAGAATTCAGAGACATTCAACAATTTCGGGAGGTACAAGTTATTGAGACCCAATGATGCACAGAAGACTCAGGTGAGAAACAAGGCTAAGAAACTGATGGAAAACCAATTGAAATGTTTCAGTGAAGGGATGTAGCACAGCAGGTGCTCACCCATCTATGCCTAGAAATTTGTAAGACAGCTAATTGGCCCCCCAGATGGAAGAGCCTAGTTATGCCTATTCCAAAGAAAGATGATACAGAAGGATGAGGAAATTATTGAAAAGTATCATTAACATTACAAACAAGCAAAATATCCCTGAAAATCATTCAAAAGCAGTCACAGCAATGTATCAACAGGGAACTACCAGAAATTCAAGTCGGGTTTGGAAGAGGACATTGAAAGGAGGGGTATCATTGCTAATGGCAAACAGATCCTAGCTGAAAGCAGAGAGTGCCGGAAAGATGTTTACCTGTGTTTGCAAAGGCATTCAACTGTGGAAATCATAACAAATTATAGATAACACTGAGAGTAATGGGAATTCCAGAACATTTTATTATGGTCATGAGAAACCTGTAACATAGACAAAGAGGCAGTTATTCAAATAGAACAAGGGAACACCGTGGTTTAAAGTCAGGAAAGGTGTGTGTTGGGGTTGTATTCTTTCATCATACCCATTCAATGTGTATGCTGAGCAAATAATCCAAGAAATTGGACTATATGAAGACGAAGGAGCCATCAGGATTGGAGGAAGACTCATTAACAACCAGCAATATGCAGAAGACACACTTTGTTTGCGAAAGGGAAGAGAATTTGAAGCACTTACTAATGAAGACCAAAGACTTTGATCAAGACTACAGCCTTTAGTGGATTACACCTCAACACAAAGAAAACCAATGTCCTCACAACTGGACCAATTAGCAACGACAATCAGTACCCATAGAAGCAGTAGTCGAGAATTCAACTGACTCATTGCATTGGACAAATCTGCTGCAAAAGACCCCTTGAAAGTGTTAAAAAGTAAAGATGTTGCTTTGAGGAATAAGGTGCACCTGATTCATGCCATGGTGTTTTCAGTCACCTCATGTGCATATAAAAACAGGACAGTGAATAATGAAGACAAGAAGAATTGATCCCTTTGAATTATGATATTGGTGAAGAGCACTAAATATTCTATGGACTGACAGAAGAATGAACAAATCTATCTTGACAGAAGTACAGCCAAAATACTTCTTAGAAGCAAGAATGGGAAGACTTCATCTCATGTACTTTGAACATGTCATCAGGAGGAATGAGTCCCTGGAAGAGGACATCATGCTTGGTAAAGTGGAGGGCCAATGAAAAAGAGGCAGACCTCAATGAGATGGACTGACACAGTCGCTGCAACAATGGGCTCAAACATGACAATTGTGAGGATGGTGTCGGACCAGGCAGTGTTTTGTTCTGCTATACGTAGGGTTGGTGTGAGCCAGAAATGACTTAAAGGTACCTAACAACAACAGCAATATCCCATGGTGTGTATATATAACATTTTACTTACATATTGATGTATTGATAGGCATTTAGGATGTTTCCACCATTTGGCTATCGTGAATAGCACTGCTGTGAACATCAGTGTACAGATTATTTGTTTGAGCCTCTGCTTTCACTTCTAGGAGCACAGTTGCTGGGTCATATGGTAATACTATTTTTAGCTTTTTGAGAATCAGTTTACAATATGTATTTATTGTCTACATTGTGGTTACCTGTCTCTTCAAAAGCAAAAGTTTTACAGGTTTATTTGGGCATCTTCTATTTGGTTGGGGGCCCAGTCTGAGGCCTATTACTTCTTAATTTTTATCCTATACTCAGAACGCAAAATATTTGATTTGAGGTCAGATAAATTTGATATGCTTCTTCTAAGAAGAGACTCTGATAAGGCCACATTGCTTAACTGTGATTTCCTTTTCTGAACATCAGCTTTAAGAATGCTCTCATTCTTCGTACATGTCATATTGCCCTGAATAAGTATTTATCCTGTTTTTTCGCAACTCACCACAACCAACCATCATGTGGTTTCAGTTTCCATAAGGATATTAGAATGCATCTTGAACTTCTGAGAAATACTGTAAAACCAGTGAATATGAATTGAGGAGTAACTGAAGAACGTGTTCAGTGATAGCTTTGTCACGAATCAGTTCTTTGGCTACAGTTCTTCAGTCTTAGGTTGGACTGGTCTGAGGGGTGTTTTGTGTTGTTTTGCTTTTGGTGATTACACTTTACTTTGAAAGGTTCTTAGATTCCAGCATGAAACAGGCTGGCTTTTGCAGAATATTCCTCTGAGCTTGTGAGAAAATGACTCTGTGCACAGTCCTTCTGTTCCGTTTAGGATTTTGACTATTACACAAAGAAAAGAGAAACAATATTTGATAATTTAGTCTTTTTTTTTTTCATGAAGCCCATCAACTTTGTAGGCAAAGATCCATTATTAGACTGTCTTAAGTCAATTTTGAGCTCCATAAAATATACTATTACTCTGTTAACCAGAATTCTCATCATGGGCCCAATTGTCTTTTTTTTTTATTATTATTATGACTGAGTGAAAATGTACGTTCTCGTATAAATTTACATGCCCACCTATATGCAGCTTCCCCTGCTCTCCCTGCCCAGTGACAGCACACTATTCCTCTCTGCTCCATGCATGTCTCATCCTCCCAGCAGCCTCCTTTCCCCTCCTCTCCACCCACTCTCCTTCCTCCAGCTAGAGGTCAGCAGGATGATATCCTACAGATGCATAGAACCAAAAAGTGCATCCAGTGTATGGTCACTGTGCATCACCAAGTCCAATCCATTCGTGTCCGAAGAGTGGACCTTCGTTACTATTTATGGGCAAGGGCAGCATCAGGGCCAGGGACCATGCTCCCAGGGGAACCCTGAAACCGCTGGACCATTAATTGAGGTCTTTTAGTGGAGATCTCAGGATACACCCCTTTTTATTCTTGTATTGCCAGTGAGACTCAACTTAGTGAGCTCCATCACGGCTATCACTGGTGGTGGCACCATCCCATTCTTCTGGTCCCAAGTCGTTGTAGGCACCCACTCATGTGAGTCTCTCCATCTTCTGTGTTGTCTTTACTCCATGTCATTTTGGTCCTCGGTGAGCATCTGTTCCTGCTTAGTTGGGGCCATTTGCTGTGCCCTCGGATGGCAGCTTGGCAGCTCTTAAGACCCCATATGCCACTCACCAATGTGGGGTGCAGAGAGCCCTCTTAGCAAAATGCTAGTTGGGCCAATTGGCCCTGATTTTACCTAAGAGCATGGTCCCCTGCTCTCTGCCCAAGCTACTCTGTCCTTGCAATATTGGGTTAAGATGGAAGGAGTATTCAAGTTATGCTGAAGTCCACTTAATATTGTTCTTGTTACTAATGTGTGCTATCACCAGTTTCATCCAACTGGATTTCTAGCAACTATCTAATCTAAACCCTTCCCACCAACCTCCCCTCCCTCTCCTCCCTTGCAGCTGTCAAAGAGTCTTTTCTTCTATACATAAGTCTGTTTTTGAGATCTTATCGTAGGGGTCTCATACAATATTTGTATTAAAATAAATGATTATATATGATACCTGGGTAATCAGTATTTTAGTTAGAAGCGAGAAATGTAAATTACCCAGAACTATTTTAATATCCTTTAGACAGTGTTTACCTATGACAGCATTCTCAGGTAAGCTGCCATGGACTTACTCTCCTGCAGGAGAAATTTGTTACTATTGGCTTATAGAAGTAATGGACTCTGTTCAAGGTCATTGGACACATAGGAACCTGCTTCTTTTTATCTAATTGTATCTCTTATACTTTACCAGTCATCACATAGTACGTTCAGCGATTCCACAATAACTTCATTTCCTTGCTAGAATCTCAGATAGGGAGTTAAATGAAAATAAAAGGCGGCAAGCAATTTATGTATATAAATGGACTTTTTTTTGTTTTTTTAATTTTCTAAATCAACAGATTTCTTGGAAAGTCCATTGTATTTATGTTTTCATCCACACTGAGAATTGAACTTGTGCTTTGATTTGCTGTTTGCCATGGTTCTATGCAAAAGAAAGAACCCAGGAATAAGACTCAGAAACCAAAGAGTGAAAAGTTCAAGATTCTGAATCAACACATATATTTTAAAAGTCTGTAGTAATCTGATGGGCCCTGCAGCCTTATCTGAAGGTTCCCGAAGGTTCTAACACTCGTCCATCAGTGTCTAACCACCTACATTTGCCTCTTCTGCGGACATCTGTACTCTTAAGAAAACAAAGATTTACTGTGCTTTCTGTGAGGGTTTACGCAGCAGCCTAAGTTTTCATTCCACAATTTCTGCGCACGCTAATTGTTCAGTGACTTCGGTTACTTTCACCACAATAAGGAAGCATTCTCATTCCCCCTATGTTCTCATCTTTGTTTTAAAGTAATTATTGACCATTTGATCTCATATATGTGATTTTTAAAAATGTGATATTCATTATTTTGTGAGGCAGTCTGATACTTAGCTACCAGGTGACCTTAGAAGTCAGTTTCAGTTTGAGGTTTAAAGACTATTCCCAAGGCAGTATTCCTGCGGAGTCCTCCAGTCTCAGTCTGTCCGCAAGGTCTAGAGTTTTGATTTTGTGTTTTAGTAATTTGAGGTTCTGTTCCACATTCCCCATTCTGTCAAGGTCCACCTTCTGTGGCCCAGTCAGTAGTGGTAGTCAGACACCGTCCAGTTCTTCCAGTCTCAGAGTAGATGAAGCTGGGGTTCATGTAGACTAACTGTCCTGTAGACTGCTTCTCCTTTGCATCTTTGATTTCCTTCTCTCTCTTTTACTCTGGATGAACAGAGACCAATAGTTGTATCTTAGATGGTTGCTCACAAGCTTTTAAGACTTCAGATCCTACTTTCCAAACTAGGAGGTGAAACATCATTTTATGAACTATATTATGTCAACTGGCCAACATCTCCCACAAGACTATGGCCCTAATACCTTAAACCCAGAAAATAACCTCATGTGGGTATTTGGTTATGTCTAAGAAGTATCCATGCCCCCTATATGCTTTCTTATACAGATGTGAATATGTACATGTAATATATGTGCAACAGTCACATAGATACATATATCTGTGTATGCACATGTAGAAACTCTGGTAGCATAGTGGTTAAGAGCTGTGTCTGGTAACCAAAAAGCTGGCAGTTTGAATCTACCAGGCACTCCATGGATATTCTATGGGCAGTTCTACCCTGTCCTGTAGGGTTGCTGTGAGTCAGAATCAGCTGTACAGCACTGAGTTTGGTTTGGGTTTTGATATATATACATCTATATATGTACATGCCTACCTGCATACACAGCTGTCACTGTTGTTAGGTGCAATAGAATCAGTTCTGACTCATAGTGACCCTGCACACACCAGAACAAAACATTGCTTGGCGCTGTACCATTCTCATAATTGCTAATAGGTTTGAGCCCATTGTTGCAGCCACTGTGTCAGTCCATCTCTCTGAGGGTCTTCTTTTTCACTCACCCTCTATTTTACCAAATTTGATGTCCTCCAGGGACTGGTCCCTCCTGAGGAAGTGGCCACGGTAAGTGAGAGGAAGTCACACTATCCTCACTTCTAAGGAGCCCTCTCGCTGTACTGCTTCCAAGACAGATTTGTGTGTTCTTCCGGAAATCCAGCTCATGGTATATTCAATATTCTTCTCTAACACAGTTAATTCAGATATATAAATTCTTCTTCCAGCTTCTTTATTGATTCGTTGTCCATCTTTTGCATGCCTCTGAGACAACTGAAAATCCCATGCGTGGGTCAGGCACCCTTTGGTTTTCAAAGCAGTATTTTTGATTTTCAACATTTTAAAGAAGTCTTCCACAGCGGATTTGCCCAGTGCAATACATGAATTTATGGACTGCTACTTCCATGGATGTCAACTGTGAATCCAAATAAAATGGAACTCTTGACAACTTCAGTCTTTTCTCCTTTTACCATGATGTTGCTCATTGGTCCAGTTGTGAGAACTTTTGTTTTCTTTATGTTGAGGTGTAATCCACACTGAAGACTGTAGTCTTTGATCTTCCTCAGTAAGTGCTTCAAGCCCTCTTTGCTTTCAGCAAGCGAGATTGTGTCATCTGCACAGCAGAGGGTGTTAATAAGCCTTCCCTCAATCCTGACGCAGCATTCTTCTTCATATAGCTCAGTTGCTCAGATTATTTGGTTAGCATAGGTATAGGCTGAACACAAAAACATTTTTGGTTGTTTTTGCTGTTACAATTGTATATATGCCATAAATAGCAATTTCCAACCAATCTCTCGTATGTACTTTAGTGACATCATTTACTTTCTTCAGGCTGTGTACACCTCACCTTCACTCAGTGTTACCTTTGCCATCACCAAAAAGTACAAGTGTCTACTACCTGGGGAGTGAATTCCCCTCCCTGCCCAATCCTTGGTAATCACTAATGAGCATTTGTTTCTGTATATTTACCTGGTCATATCATTTCATAAACGTGAGAACATGCCATATTTCTTTGCCTTTTCTTTTTTTTTTTTTTTGATTGACTTATTTCATGTAACTGTCATCTGGACTCTTAATGTGTGCTTATATGCAGCAGAGCAGGCTGATGGGATAAGCCATCAGCCAATGATGGGACTTTCTCTGTTGAGGCTGTGCCTCAGAAAAAGCTAAGATGCAGTTCAAGGTGAGACCTAAATTACATGCCAGTGTTTAAAAATGGACTTTTTAAACTAATAAGTATTAGTTTTCAGTAGTTTCAGTAGTTTTCATATGTAGTCTTTGATGGGAGATTTTAGAATCATTTACTAATTAAGGCTGCATTGGATAGACAATCTTTTTCTTATCATGATTGAATGAAAATGTACATTCCCCTAAAAATTCTCGTGCTCACCTATATGCATCTCCCAGTTCACTCCCTGCCCGGTGACAGTACACCCTTCTTCTCTGCACCATATATGTCCTATCCTCACAACAGTCTCCTGTCCCCTCCTCTCCACCCACTCCCCTTCCTCCAGTAAGAGGTCAGCAGGATAACATCCTATAGATGCATAGAACCATAAAGTTCCCACAAAACATGGTCACTCTGCATCACCAAGTCCAATCTCCTGCTGTCGGAAAAGTTGACCTTCATTATGATTTATGGAAAGGGGCAGCATCATGGCCAGGGTCCATGCTCCCAGGAGAACCCCGAAGCCCCTGGAGCATCAATTGTGGTCTTTTAATGGAGATCTCAGGGTGTGTCCCTATTTATTCTTGGGTTGCCAGTCAGACTCAATTTTGTGAGCTCCATCATAGCTATCACTGGTGGTGGCGGGGCACCATCTGGTTCTTCTGGTCACCAGTCGATGTATAGACCCACGTGGGTCTCTTGTGGGTCTCTCTTGGGTCTCTCTGTCTTCTGGGTTCTCTTTCCTCCATGTCGTTCTTGTCCTCTGTGATTACTCATTCCTGTTGAGTTGGGACCATTTGCTATACCCTCAGATGGCAGCTTGGCAGCTTTTAAGACCCCAGATGCCACTCACTGATGTGGGTGCAGAGAGTGCTCATTAGCAAAATGCTAGCCTTGCCAATTACCCTCAATTTTGCCTGAGAGCATGGTCCCTGGCCCCCTGCCCCAGCTACTCTGTCCTTGCAATATTGGGTTAAGATGGGAGGAGTACTCAACTTGTGGTGAAGTCCATCTATTATTGATCTTCTTTCTAATGTGTGCTCTCACCCATTTCACCCAACCAAATTTCTATCAACTATCTAAACCCTCCCCCCCACCCTCCCTCCTTCCCTACCCTTGCAGCCATCAAAGAGTCTTTTCTTCTATGCATGAGTCTGATTTTAAGTTCTTATCGTAGGGCTCTCATACAATATTTGTCCTTTTGTCACTGACTACTTTCACTCACCATAATGTCCTCCAGTTGAAACCAGATTAAGAGATGTTTCCTACAATCATTGTTGTTCTTTATAATTGCATAGAGTTCCACTGAGTATATATACCATAGTTTACCTATCCATTCCTCTGTTGTTGGGCATCTGGGTTGATTCCATCTTTTGCTGTTGTGGACTGTGCTGCAATGAACATTTGTGTGCATGTATCAGTTGGTGTGAACGCCCTTGATTCTGTAGGATATATTCCAAAGCAGCGGAATTACTGGGTCAGATCGTGTATTTATGTCTATTTTTTCAAGGGAGCACCAGATTGCTTTCCAAAGAGGTTGCACCATTTTGCAGTCCCACCAACAGTTAAGGAGAGTTCCAGTCTCCCCACAGCCTCTCCAGCATTTGTTGTTTTACATTTTTTGGATCATGCCCAACCTTGTTGGGGTGAGATGGTGTCTCATTGTCATTTTGATTTGATTTTCTTTAGTAGCTAATGATCATGAGCATGTACGCATGTGTTTTTTGGCTGCCTGGATCTCCTCTTCAGAGAAATGTCTGTCCATCTCTGTTGCCCATCTCTTAATTGGATAATTGATCTTTTTCTTATTGATATTTTGTAGTACCTTATAGAATATGGAGATCAGGCACTGGTCTGACATAGAGTTGCCAAATATTTTTTCCCATTCTGTAGGTGGCCTATTAATTCTATTAATAAAGTCTTTGGGTGAGCAAAAGTAATTGATTCTTAATAGTTCCCAGTTACCTGTTTTCTCTTCTGATGATTGTGGTTTGTTTGTCAGATTTTGAAGTCTGTCTGTGTTATGTATTAAAACTTTATTGTTGTTCCTACTTTTTCTTGGATGAGTTTTGTCATTTTCGATTTGATATTTAGGTCTTTTATCCAGTTTGAGTTGGTTTTTGTATAAGGTGTAAGATATGGGTCTTGTTTTAATTTAGTGCAGATGGATATCCAATTTTGCCAGCACCACTTTTTGAAGAGACTGTTTTTACCCCAGCTTAATGTCTTAGGGCCTTTGTCAAATATCAGCTGTTCATAGGTAGATGATGTCATCACTGTGGTCTTGATTGTATTCCATTGATTTATCTGTCTTTGTACCAGTACCACGCTGTTTTGACTACTGTGACAGTGTAATAGTTTCTAAAGTCGGATAATGAGAGGCCTCCCAGTGTGTTCACCTTCTTTAGTTATGCTTTACTTATCTGGGGCTTCTTCCCTTTACAGACAAAGTTGGTAGTTTGTTCCTCCATCTCATTAAAAAAAAATGTCACTGGAACTTGTATTGGAATTACATTATATAAGTACATTGCTTTGGATAAAATAGACATTTTCACAATGTTAAGTCTTCATATCTATGAGCAAGGTAGGCTTCTCCATTTATGTAAGTCTCTCTTAGTTTCTTGTAGTAAGGGTTTGTAGTTCTCTTTGTAAAGCTCTGTTATTTTTCTGGTTAAATTTATTCCTAGGTACTTTATCTTGTTAGTGGCTGTGGTAAATGGTATTGACTTGGTGATCTCTTCCATAATAATCTCACTGTTGGTATAAAGGAATCCTACTGATTTACTTATGTTTATCTTTATCCTGAGACTTTGATGAACTCTTCTATCAGTTTGAGTAGTTTCCTTATGGATTGCTTGGGATTCTGTGCATATATAATCATATCATCTACAGATAGAGAGATTTTTAGTTCTGCTTTGCTGATGCAGATGCCTTTTATTCCTTGGTCTTGTCTGGCTAGAACTGCTAGTACAATGTTGAATAGCAGAGGTGAGAGTGGGCATCCTTGTCTAGTTCCTGTTCTCAAGGGAAAGTCTTTCAGTCTCTCTCCATTCAGGATGATGTGGGCAATTGGCTTTGTATAAATGGCCCTTATTGTGTTGAGGAATTTGCCGTCTATTCCCATTTTGCTAAGAGTTTTTAGCATGAATGGGTGTTGGACTTTATCAAATGCCTTTTCGGCATCAATGGACAAAATCAGGTGATCCTTGTCTTTTGTGTTATTTGTGTGGTTAATCACATTAATTGTTTTCCTGATGTTGAACCAGCCTTGCATCCCTGGTACGAATCCCACTTGGTCATGATGGATTATTTTCTTGATATGTTGTTGTAGTCTGTTGGCAATAAATTTGTTGAAGATTTTTGCATCTAGATTCATGAGTGATATAGGTCTGTAGTCCTCTGTCTTTGTTGGATCTTTCCCTGGCTTAGGTATCAGAGTTATGCTGGCTTCATAGAATGAGTTTGGGAGTACTCCATCCCTTTCTATACTGTGAAATAGTCTCAGTAGTATTGGGGATAACTCTTCTCTAAAAGCTTGGTAGAATTCTGCAGTGAAGCCACCTGGACCCAGGCTTTTTTTCGTTGGCAGTTTTTTGATGACTTTTTCAATCTCTTCCTTTGTGATGGGTTTATTCAGTTGTTCTGCTTCAACTTGTGGTAATTTGGTCATTTGTCCATTTCCTCTAGGTTTTCAGATTTGTTAGAATACAGTCTTTCATAGTATTCAGCTATGATATTTTGCTTTCTGTTGGATCTGTGGTGACAACTCCCCTCTCGTTTCTTATTTGGGTTATTTGTTTCCTTCCCTGTTTTTCTTTAGTATGTTTAGCCAATGGTTTCTCAATTTTGTTGATCTTTTCAAAAAACCAACTTTGGGTCTTTTCAATTTTTTCAGTTGTTCTTCTGTTCTCTAATTCGTTAGTTCTGCTCTGATCTTTATGATCTGTTTTCTTCTGGTGCCTGAGGGGTTCCTCTGTTGTTCTCTACTTGCTCAAGTGTAGGGTCAGTTCTTTGATTTGATTTCTTTCTTCCTTCCAGATGTATGGATTTATGGAGATAAACTGACCTCTTAGCACTGCTTTGGCTGTATCCAGTAGGTTCTGGTAGGAAGTGTTTTTGTTGTCGTTGGCATCCATAAATATCTTTATTTCATCCTTGATTTCTTCTATAACCCATGGTTTTTTGAGCAAGGTGTTGTTCAGGTTCTATGAGTTCCACTTTTTATCTATGTTTTTTTCTGCTATTGATTTTGACTTTTATGGCTTTATGATCTGAGAAGATGCTTTGCATTAATTCAATAGTATAGATTTTGTTGAGACTTGCTTTATGTCCTAACACATGGTCTACTCTGGAGAATGTTCCATGTGCACTAGAGAAGAAGGTATAGTTGTCCACTGATGGTTAGAAAGTTCTGTATATGTCGATGAGGTCTACTTGGTTAACTGTTGCAATAAGGTCTTCTGTGTCTTTTATTGAACTTTTTTCTAGACAGTCTGTCCAGTATTGAGAGTGGAGTGTAGAAGTTTCCTACTATTATTGCGGAGTGATGTGTCTCCTTTTTGAGTGTAGTCAGTGTTTCATCGAAGTATTTAGGTGCTCTGATATTAGGTGCATAAATATTAAATATTGTTAAGTCCTGCTTGTGTATTGAAGCTTTCAGCAATAAATAGTGTGCATCCTTGTCCATGGTGGTGGATTTTACATTAAAATCGATTTTATCTGAGATTAGAATTGCCACACCTGCTCTTCTTTGTTCATTGTTAGCTTCATATATATTCTTCCATCCTTTAATTTTAAGTTTGTTCCTATCTTTAAGTCTAAGGTGAGTTTCTTGTAGGCAACATATAGATGGGTCATATCTTTTGATCCAAGATGTCTGTCAATGTCTCTTTACTGGAGCATTCAGTCCATTCACATTCAACTTAATTATTGATAGGTTTGTGTTCAGTGCTGCCATTGTGATATCTTTATTTTTGTGTTGATGTTTTCTCTGTTGCTTTTATTAATCTGTTCTGCAATCTTCTTCTTTGTGAGTTGATTTTTCACTTTTTTCAGGGTTCATTTTGTGGTTGTTGAGACTCTTGTATTACATTTCTTGATATGGTATGTTGGTTCTTTATTGTGATTTACGGCTGTCCCTGTGATCCCACTTAATAAATGATATATAAACCCAATTTTGGTTGCTACCAGTCTTGTCAACTTCTTCTCCATCTGGTAGGACTGTAATGACTGTATTACATCCCTCTTTTTAACATGATGATATCATAGCTTACACGATATGATCACTAGATCGTTTCTTTCACTATTATAGGTTTCATTGTTTTTGGAGCCTTCCCTAACTGAGTAGGATTTTGGATAATGTGTTCTTTTAAAATACAAAGTTAGTGGCTTTGTTCTTCCAAGCCAAGAGGTTCTTTCAGTATTTCTTGCAGCATTGGTTTGATTTTTACAAAGTCTCTGAGTTTCTGTGTATCTGCAAATGTCTTCATTTCATTTTCATATTTGAAAGATAGTTTTGCAGGGTATATAATTCTTGGTTGGAAGTTCTTCTCCTTCAAGATTTTGAATGTGTCATGCCACTGTCTCTGTGCCAGCATCATTTCTGCTGAGAAATCTGACCAAAGCCTACGAGGTTTCCCTCTGAATGTTAGCTCTGCTTTGCGTCTTGCTGCCTTTAAGTTTCTGCTTATCTTTTCATTTTGTTAAGCTGGATTATAATATGTCTTAGAGTCTTTCTATTCAGTGCTATATTGAGTGGTGTTTGATACATATCTTAGATTTCTATATTCTCTTCTGTCCTAATTTCTGGGAAGTTTTCTGTCAGCAGCTCAGCAACAATACTCTCTGTGTTCTCAGGTGTTTCACCCTGTTCAGGACCTCCAGTTAATCATAGATTGCTCTTCTTAATAGAGCCTTGCATGCTTCTTAATGTGTCTTCATTTTTTTTTGTTTCTTTTTTTCTGAGTTCTCCTCATAGATGCTGGAGTCAGTAGCTCTGTCTTCCAAATCAAAAAGTCTCTTTTCCATTTGTTCCATTCTGTCTTCTTGGCTTAGAATTCAAGTTTCTATGTCTTTGATTTTGGTCTTGATTTGTTAGATTTCAGAGTACTGGTGTCCCATCAGATCGAATAGCTTGCTTAATTTTTCATTTTACTTTGCTGCATTTTGTGTAAGATTTAGGAGAGCTCTGTATATAATCCTTTTGTATTCACCTTCTGATAGCTTCCGAAAAGCTTCTTCATCTGGGAAGTTCTCAGGTGGTTTCTTTTGGGGGCCTACTGATGCCATGGGAGACTTCTGGGTTACTGTTTTCTCCAAAGTTTGTTACTTCGGGGGCTTAATATGGGTCAGTAGAGGCTGGAAGAGATGCTTCAGTCTGTGCAAGCCTGTGCTGACCAAGAGTAGGGTCAGTGAAATAGAGGAGGTTTTGCGTTCAGTGGTGTGAAGTCCAAATTGGCAGCCCTATGCCACATTCCAGGACTTACTAGGTGTCCAGAAGGCTCCACTTAATTATCATTTCAGGTCTTGGTTTCCAGAGGGATTTAGCGAGATGTGCGTTTATTCTGCCATCTTGACTCTGCCCTCCCTCTAGGTAGAAAATCTTAAGGATTTTGTATAGCTAACATTATCTCCACTTTCATGCTGAGCACAGGAGATACACAATTATTCCTATGTTACAATTTGTAGTTCTCAAAGAGTGATTATGTTTCAGGCCAGCTCATGGGGGCAAGCAGAGTAGATTTGGACATGGTGCGCAGTGCACACTACATACAGCTGTCCAGAACATTTCCCTCTGAGGTGATGAGTGAGTGAATGTTATAGTTGTAGTGTCCCTGTAATTGGCCACATTGTCTTCTTCCCTGTTCTAAGCTATTAGGCTCCCAGTGCCCTTGAACCCAGTGATCCCACATTCCTATTCCCAGCTGGTTTCTTAGGGATATTCTCCTCTCTCAACCCAAAAGATGACACCAAGTTCTGTTCTAGAGGTGAGTATCTCTGTTTGCACTGTGTATGTGCTGGGGTGAATAGAATGGGGGTGTAATAGGGGACCTTGGACAAGCAAGAGAATGTTGTCATCCTTCTGGACTAGACAGACATGTCCTCTTGGACCTTTATGTCAGGAGTGAATCTGAGAGAGATAGACTGTGTCTCTATGGCTCGTTGTCAACATACCTCCTAAGCTCCTAAGATTAAAAAGTCAAGTTTGGGGCTGTCTTAGCCAGAATTCTTTAGAGACCAGAGCCAGTTGTATGTGTGTGTGTGTGTATGTGTGTGTGTACACATATATTTTATATATAATATGAAATACGTAATTTAAAAAAAGTTGCCCTTGAGTTGATTTCAACTCATGACAAGCCTATGTGTATCAGAATAGAACTGTTCTCTGTGGAGTTTTCAACAGCTTATTTTTGGGAAGTAGATTGCCAGACACTTCTTCCAAGAAAAAAGTAATATATATTGAATAAGTAAATACAAAGAAAGAAATTGATTCTAAGAAATTGTATCACATGATTATAGGGAGTTGACAAAACCAAAATCCGTAGGTCAAGTGACAGGCTGAAAATTTCATCCATCTTCTGCCCCAAAATCCACAGGGTAGCTGAAAGAAAGAGTGAAGAATGTCTACAGGCAGAACACACCTTAGAGAAGCTCTGGTTTTTGTGCTAAAGACCTTCAACTGATTAGATGGAGACTCATCCACATTATGGCCAGTTACCTCTTTACTTAAGGCTAATTACTTGAACCATGCCTACCTGCTTCATAACAGAGTCTAGACTAGTGTTTAAACAACTAGGCACCATGACCTAGCCAGCCTGACAGCTGACATTCATCATCACAGGGTCCAAGTATGTTTAACATGGAGCAATGTAAAGTTGAACATCCTTTTGACTAGATGCTTTCTAAAGCAGTATTGACTAGAAAATATTTATTATTCTCATTTATTTGTTTAAATCCAAGTCCTTCCTTTGAACAGAAGTATTTTATCAGCACTGGAATTCTGGGCATACTGATGCAATTAAGGTATTATATGCAGAAACTCAAGAGGTTCTGTTCTCTTGTTGACTTTGGGTGAAGGAAGGCAGGCACAATCACAGTGTCGCAGTAGTAACACTCCACTATAGATTAGCTCCGAGTGTCAGAGAGTGACCGCATCGTCATAATAGACTCCCTTTTCTTCAAGTTGGAGAGTGGGCAGGAAGATGTGGTTCAGCTAAAACAGTACACTGTTCTTACTTCCTTGCAGATATGCTCAGCTTTTGTTCTTATTTTGTCTTTGAATCCTGCTACATAGCAGGATCCTCATATGTGTTTGTTTTGAGATGAAACGAATGCAAAGCTCTTTCTAATCAGGACACCTCCCATGTGTCATGATTCTGGAAACCCTTTTCTTTTACAGTTTTTTTCTCTTCCCATATCTAACCTGTGACTTGTTAAATGCCTTTTCCTCACCTATATTGTTTTCCACCAGTAACTCTGTTTTGTGTGAATTTTATGGGGATCCTGAAATTAGCCAGTTATTTGAAAATTGTAAAATGTTCATTTTAGTTTAATCTGGGTGAGGGGGAAGGTGCAGGTTGTTCTTCCTACAGGTCCAGAAGAGGGATATATAACCAGTACTAGGCTTGGATTCAGTGGGAAGGCCAGATGGCTTTTGCATTTCCTGAGATGGTCTATACTGTGAAGGGCCACATATGAGGACTGCCATTTAAGTTCATGAACTCATCCTAGAAAAAGTACTAGATACTTCACTGCTGACTATCACTGCAGTCACCTTCAGAATACTCCCTGTGGGAAGCTATGTACCGACATCAGTGTCTAGTCCACCCTTCAAAGCAATTTTGGAACTTTTTCTGGAATGGTCATCAGAGATGTCGTCATATTACCATTGGTGTCCTAAATGTCATCAAAATGTCTTCCTTTCAAGACATTATGTTGAGTGAAAGTAGTCAGCAACAAAAGGACAAATACTGTATGAGACCTCTACGATAAGATCTCAAAAACAGACTTGTATATAGAAGAAAAGACTCTTTGACAGCTGCAAGGGAGGGGAGGGAGGGAGGCCGAGGGGGGAGGGTTTAGTTTAGATAGTTACTAGCAATCTAGTTGGGAGAAAGCGGTGACAGCACACATTAGAAACAAGAACAACATTAAGTGGACTTCAGCATAACTTGAGTACTCCTTCCATCTTAACTCAGTATTGCAAGGATAGAGTAGCTGGGGCGGGGGGCGGGGGACCATGCTCTTAGGCGAATTCCAGGCCAATTGGCACAACTAGCGTTTTGCTAAGAGAGCTCTCTGCACCCCACATTGGTGAGTGGCGTCTGGGGTCTTAAAAGCTGCCAAGCTGCCGTCCGAGGACACAGCAAATGGTCCCAACTCAGCTGGAACGGATGCTCACCGAGGGCCAAAACGGCATGCGGTAAAGACAACCGAGAAGACAGAGAGACCCACAAGAGTGGGTGCCTACATTGATTTGGGACCGGAAGAACTGGATGGTGCCCGGCCACCACCAGTGATAGCCATGACGGAGCTCACAGAGAGGAGCCTCACTGGCAACACAAGAATAAAAAGAGGTGCATCATGAGATCTCCACTAAAAGACCTCAGTTGATGGTCCAGCGGTTTTGGGGTTCCTCTGAGAGCATGGCCCCTGGCCCTGATGCTGCCCTTTCCCATAAATTATAACAAAGGTCCACTCTTTGGACAGGAATGGATTGGACTTGGCAATGCAGAGTGACCATATATTGGAAGCACTTTATGGTTCTATACATCTATAGCATGTCATCTTGCTGACCTCTGGCTGGAGGAAGGGGAGTGGATGGAGAGGAGGGGGAAGGAGACTGCTGGGAGGATGAGACAGGTATGGAGCAGAGAGGAATAGTGTGCAGTCACCGGACAGGGAGAGCAGTGGAAGCTGCATATAGGGGGGCATGTAAATTTACATGTGAATGTACATTTTCACTCAGTTATGTTAAATAAAAAAGAAAAGAAAAGAAAAAAAATGTCTTCCTTTCAATATTTCCTTTATCTTCAGGTAAAGCAAAAGCTCACCAGGGGTCAGATCAGGCAAGTAGGGAGGGTATTCCAATGCAGTCATTTGTTTACTAGCTAACAACTCCCTCACAGACAGCTATACAGGTCAGTTTGCCAATTTGCCACTGTGTCACTGTGCACAATGGCCATTCCAGAAAGAGTTGCAAAATTGCTTTGAAGGGTAGACTAGGTGCTGGCATTGGTGCATAGCTTCCCAAGAGGAGGGGAGTACTTCAAAGGTGACTGTAGTGTTATTCAGCAGTGAGGTATATAGCACTTAGAACAATTAAGTTCACAGACTTAATTGTCAGACTTTGTATGTAGGCCCTTGTGGAAAGCTGTTACAGGAGAAGATGGAGAAGTTGTGCCTGGATATTTGTGCTGACACAGTTGAAGTCAAGGGTGTTACATAAAGAGCCTGGATTCTGGCATGCTCCGTGAACCCCGTCCCTGCCATGGCAGATGCCCTTTTACACACTAGAAACAATGGGAAGAAACTGCAAGCACCTCAATTCTCTGATCACAGTGAAAAAAAATATCTGCTATTGACATCATTCCTACTCACAGTGACCTCATAGGACAGAGTTGAACTGCCCCCTGAGGTTTCCAAGGGCTGTTAATCTTTATGAAAGCAGAATACCTCACCTTTTTCTGTGGAGTGGCTGGTGGATTCAAAACGCTGACCTTTCAGATAACAGTGTGTTTAACCACTATACCACCAGGGGTCCTGTGGTCACAGCAGTGGTTGGGAAATGTCCACTGGGATCAGGGTTCCAAGCCCCTTCTGGGTTTCCAGGTCACGCAGTGAAGCTTTGGAGACAGATTCATGAATATCACATGAAACCTAGTCTCTGGCCTGAATGCCTGGGGTCCAGCTGGTCTGAGCATGAGGGGTCTCCCACACCTCAGCTCCTGAGCCACATCTACAAATGTGGGGGGTAGGGTTTGTTTGTTTGTTGCTTTTTGAGACAAGCAGCAGTATTTGGGGTTGAGTGACTTCTGGCTTTTGTGAGTTCCAGAGGGGTTCTCAGGCTTCTCTAAATGGACACTGTGCCAGGTGTAGACTGTGGGTGTTGCATTACATACCAAGCCTCACCCCTGGACAGAGGGCATCCAGCTGTGGTCCTACAGGGAAGCAACAGTCTTCACAGCTGTGTATAGTTTATATTCTCTTCTTTGTGTCTCTTCCTTATGATACAGGGCCAAGCACACCTGCAAAAAAACCTTGCTGGAGGAGGTACAGGAGCTGGAGACCAAGTCCAGAGTGATGGGCAAAGCCATGCTCCGGGACAGTAATGGAAAGAGGTATGGCAGTCCCCTCCGAGAGCCAGAGAACACACGCCCTCCTACCCTTTCCCAGCTCTTCCCAATCCTTCCTTTCCATACTCCACCTCCTCTTCAGCATAGTAATAAAAAGAAGCATGGCAGCCCCTCCCAGGCTGGTAGAACACAGTCAGCTCTACTACCCTGTCCTAGCTTTTCCTTCCCATCCTTCTTCTCACAGTTCTCTGTAGAATCATGGAATACTCTCAGTTAAGCATTTTTGGCTACTATCTAAGGATGAAGTAACATTGAACTTGAAATCACACTCACTCAGTGGTAGCATGAGACATGACTTTTGGAGTCGTTGGGCCTGCCCCCAGGTAAGACTGGGGTTTTGTTGGATCTTAACATCTACAAAATACAAACAGAATGCCTATGAAGTAGAAATCAGAGCAATATTAACTTAAGAGCAAAGGAAGATTTCAGGTTTAGCAGAATTACTAAGGAGGCTCTTATAAGCTCAACCTTTTGTGATCAGGCCTAGTTATTATACTAAAGGGTGAATATCTACCGTGAAGATTTGCATGCTAAATATTGTCATAGTATTAATTATTCATGTAATGCATAGTATTAATTATTTAGTCAGTTTGGCCTATATCTGATTTTTCCTTTTTGCTTTGTGTTTAATTGTTTTTTTGTAATGAAGTAAGAATTCATGAGTGTGCTTACCCTTTACGGTTCAAGTGCCTTGATTAAATCCCTGCACTACTGAAGGAAATTCACTTGGGCCCAAGAACAATTTGCTGTGTAATAATAAGCCATTGCTGCCTGAGACATAGGAAGTGTCTGGCAGACTCTGAGTGGAATTTTCGTCTTGGGGCTTCAGAGGAAATCTGTGGCTAACTGCTAAGGAAACAACGAATACTTGGAGATACTCCCACTGGGGCTCTGTCTTGCATTCTCTTTTTTGGACTGTCCTTTGTTGTGTTTATCAGAGACAAAACTCTTCTTTTTTTTAAGAGAATTCAAACATTTTGAGAAGCTTTAGGAGTATAGTTTCTAATAACCATAGATACTTTCAGAGAGGGGCTGTGGAGTATGTAGCTGACATTGTGGTTGTGTGTATATTTATGTCTTATTTTTCATAAGGGGGTTCATCAAGCATTCTTCGAGGGCAACCATTCTAGTCACTGTAGAAAATTCTCAGCCAACCAGACAAAAATCACTGTTAGTGATAGCTTAAAATCACGACTATACAGAGGTGGAGGCTAGGCTTCCAGCAAGTCAGCATTTAACTCTTAGTCAGGGCAAACCAAAAAAAAAAAAACAAACCACTTCTGTCAAGTCGATTGTGACTCACAGAGGATACAGTAGAAGTGCCCTATAGAGTTTCCAAGGAGCACCTGGTAGACTTGAACTGCTGACCTTTTGGTTAGCAGATGTAGCACTTAACCACTGTGCTACCCAAAAAGCCCAACCCACCACCAAGTCAGGTCCCACTCATAGTGACCCTACAGGTCAGAGTAGAACTGCCCCATGGAGTTTACAAAGAGTGCCAGGCAGATTTGAACTGCCGACCTTTTGATTAGCAAATGTGGCACTTAACCCACTATGCCACCAGGATTTCCACTCTGTCACCGGCGTTTCCTTATTCAAGGCAGCACACTGCTGATGCTCTGAGCCAGGCTATTCTCTCTTTTAGATGCTTTAGGCACTATCTAGATCTTCACTGACCTACAAATTTCTTGAGACCTTAAAAAAAAAACTCAGGCTCCACAATACTGGAGCAATGTTTGCCAACTGAAACTAATAAATATATAAAACTGCAAAGTACATGTCAGTTTTCAAGACTGTTGAGCTCAAGAAGCACCAGCCACTTTATCATGTTTAAAAACAATTTACAGGCTCTGAGATCTCAAGAATTCTCAAGTACACACAGTGATGGTTATGCGATCATAGTCATTTCTAAGTGAGATGAGAATTTCAAAGCAAAACTTTGAAACTCTGTTCAGACGTTTTACAGGATAAAAGATACATGTAATGTGGCAGGAGAATGTGTTGTCATTTGTTTGTTGTGATGTGGGGCGGGGCCTTGTTCTGGCCAATGAAGTTCTTAAGCAGGCTGGACATGAGGTAAGTAACGTGGAAAACTTTCCAACCCTGGAGGCCATCTGAATGTGGAGATCAAAAGGGCCTCAGGGTTGAGTTCAGAATGGAACAGGGCTTTGAGGATGTGATGGATTTGAGTAGACACAAGGGATGAGAGTAGGATTCAGGCAATTGGAGCAACACGTGAAGACACAGATTTGGTTCAGGGAGCACTGCCATTCAGATTGTAGGGCCATAGATTTTGCATTTTAGAGACTTTCAACCTGAGTTTGAATCCTGTCTTATCTTAAAAAAAAAATCCACCTCTATCAAGTCGATTCCAACTTATTACATAGCAACCCTATAGAACAGAGTAGAACTGCTCTGCAGTTTCCAAGGTGCGCCTGGCAGATTCGAACTGCCGACCTTTCGATCAGTAGCCACAGGACTTAACCATTACACCACCAGGGTTTCCTGAATTCTGTCTTAATCACCTGTTAACTGTGTGACCTTAGGCAAGAGATTTCACATATCTGGAATTGTCCCTTCACTTGTTAGAGACAGCTTGTTAGTTGCCATTGAGTTGGCCTGGACTCATTGGCGCCCCACATACTACAGAAGAAAATGTTGTCCAATTTGGCTCTGTCTTCTGCATCATCGGTAAGCTTGGGTCCATTGTGACAGCCACTGTGAGAGGGCTGCACATCTTTCAGCCGTGTATCAGTTTTCTGGTGACATCCTCAGGGGTTTCAATGACAAATTTTTGGAAGTGGATCACCAGGCCTTTCTTACTGGTTTGTTTTAGACTGAAAGCTCGATGAGACGTGTTTACCCTGAATGAACCTACTGGTATTTGAAATAGTGAAGGCATAGCTTGCAACATGACAGCAACATGCAAGCCACCAAAGAGTGACAAAATAACAGACAACTGGTGGCACAAAAAACAAACCCCAAACCTGTTGTCCTTGAGTCATTTCCAACCCATAGTGACCCTATGGAACAGAGTAGAACTGCCCTCATAGAGTTTCCAAGGAGCACCTGGTGGATTAGAACTGCTGAGCTTTTGGTTAGCAGCTGTAGCATTTTAACCACTACACTACCAGGATCTCGTAATGATGGCATACCAAAAGAAGAAGAAACCACTGCTGTTGAGCCAGTTCTGAGTCATAGCAACCCTATAGGACAGAATAGAACTCCTCTACAGAATTTCCAAGGAGCCCCTGGAGGATTCAAACGGCTGACCTTTTGGTTAGCAGCTGTGCCACTACGCCACCAGGGTTTCCTAATGGTGGCACAGAAGAATGCTAATTCCATTGCATTGGCTAAGACTTATGGAAAAAAGTGTGACCACAGCATAGTGCCCGGCCCATCACAGGAATGCAGAATATCCGCAGCTGATCTTCATTTGGCCGGACAGTCCCGGCAGGCAAGGGCGTCGTGGGGCCGCAGCCTGGACATGGAGCTGACTTTGCGTGTTGTTGATGGACAGAGGGTACATAATAAAAACAAATTCACGTATGCTGTTCATAAACAGTTTTAAATCTTCCAATGGATGTCAGGAGATAATTAGAGCTTAGATGTGATTTCCTACCTTCTACTGTTTCAAATCTCTTTTCTGGTCACTGGGTAGTTCATGGTGCGGTTGTCGTGACAGTTGTGTCTGTGCCCGTATGTGTGGCAGTACATACTCCTACGTAATATTTATCTCCTTTTCCATCCAGTCTCAGTGTCTTTCTTCACTTTGGATTCCTAGACAGAAGATAGAGTGGGGGCTCCATCCCCCCGTCCTTTCACCCACTCCCACCCCCAGTTTGCTTCTCTCCCTCCTAGTTGCTCCCCGATTTTCTGGGTGGTCATCTGCCAGCCAGCTAACAGCAGCTGCTCCCCACCAGAGAGGGTTCTGTCCTGCTGGGCCTTCTCAGGGCAGCTCCCAGGTGTTCTTTCATCACCTTTATTTGGTTCTTTCACACCTGCTGAAATTCCTGGGCCTCCTTGGTGCTGGTGAGGACAGGGACAGGGTCAGCCCAAAGCAGAGTGTTCCACAGAGAGAGGCGAAGACTTGCTGCAGCTCTGCGCTTCTTCTCGGGACTGTGTCGACGCTCTCCTGGAGAGGCCCTGAGTGTTGCTGTCTCTTCTCCCCTCCTCCTCCACCCTCCACCCGTATCACAGTCTCCTTGTGTGTCCCTCTCTAGCTGTCAGTCTGGTGCATACTGAAGGCTCCACATATACTCGTTGCCTGATGCTTAGGAACGCAAAAGGCCAGTGAGGTGACAATGAGAAAAGGAAAATGACTGCATTATCAGTCACACTGAATGGTTGTTAGCTCACAGTGGAAGTATCTGTCCCCAGAGAGATGTGGAGAGGGATACATGTACTCACTTGCCTTCAGTGCACTTTGCCTCATCCCTTAAGAATAGAGCTAACACAGAATTAAAGTGGGGAGGCGGGGGGCAGGTCATGTGTGATGCTGACAGTGTCCAACCTTGCAAGGAGGACCCAGTTAGGAGACAGACCTCCCTGTGCCCACTGTTCAGCTCCCCAGATGTCCTCAGCACCCTGACCACCCAAAGGGCTACCGAGCTCAATAATGAAGGAGTTCCCTGGCACTCTGATTGTCAATTGCCATTGAGTGGGTTCCAGTTTATGGCAGCCCCATGAGTCGTGGCATACAACTGCCCCCTAGGATTTTCAAGCTGTGACCTTTTCAGAAACAGATTGCCAGGACTTTCTTCCAAGCTGCCTCTCGGTGGATTTCAACCTCCAGTGTTTCAGCTAATAGGCAAGCACTTCACTGTTAGTCCTGCCCGGGGATCACAAAAGGACTCCTTCATCCCACCACCGTCAAGTGATTCTAACTCATAGCGACTCTATAGGACGTACTAGAACTGTGACATATCGTCTCACAGACTGGCTATAATCTTTACAGAAGTAGCCTGCCACATCTTTCTGACACGGAGCTAGTGGGTTCCACCTGCCGACCTTTTGGTTAGAAGCCAAGAGCCAAGCCACTTGTGCCACCAAGACTGCTTAAAGGATGCAGCAGGGACCCTTAAAGGACGTGCTGCTACATAACAAAGCCCAAATCCAAGACACTGGCAGATATTTCAGCAGTTTTTCATAGGAATGTACTCAGAGGAAATGAAACAAAAATTGTTATGCATTAATTTTGAAAAATTCTTTTGTGCCAAAGTTATAATTAAAACTGTGAAATGGTAGCTAGGGATTCTAAATTTCTCTCCATGTTCTTTACCGACTTAATAAAATACTAAAGCCCAAATTTTCCTGCCATTTGATTAAAAGTTAAATTTTATGAACATGCTTCTGAATTTTCTCATTAGTAAATCTTATCTTCCAATATTAACCTGGGTTATCATGAACCTGTTTTCATGATTTAAATAAGAAAAACCAAACCCAAAGTCAGTGCCATTGAGTCAATTCTGACTCATAGCAACACTATGGGACAGAGTAGAACTGTGCCACAGAGCTTCCAAGGAGTACCAGATGGATTCAAACTGCCAACCTTTTGATTGGCAGACATAACCCTTTACTGGTACACCACCAAGGTTTCAAAGCTGATTGTAAGGGATGAGATCAGAGTATTAGATACCCAGAAAGTATAGTGTAGTAAGGAAACGCTTACCCCAAACTCCACTACCGTCAACTTGGGTCCAACCCATAGTGACCCTATAGGTCAAAGTAAAACTGCCCCATAGAGTTTACAAGGAGCACCTGACAGATTTGAACTGCTGAACTTTTGATTAGCAGACATAGAGCTTAACCCACTATGCCACCAGTATTTCCAAGGATATACTTAAGATAATAGAAAAAAAAAAAACGTTTTTCTTGACTTTAGTTGTTTTCCTTGGTTTATTGTCTGTATACATTGTAAACACCTCCCATTACCATTAAGTCAATACAGACAAATAGTGACCCTATAGGGCAGAGTTGAATTGTTCCACAGTTTCCAAGAATACCTGTGGATTTGAACTGTTGACCTTTTGGTTAGCAACCATAGCACTCAACCACTGTGCCACCAGGGTTTCCCTATAGGACAGAGTAAATTTCTCAACAGGGTCTCCAAAGCCGTCATCTTTACAGAGAGGACCCCTGGTGGCGCAGTGGTTAAAGCACTTGGCTGGGAACCTCCAGTTTGGCAGTCTGACCCCACGAGCCGCTCTGTGAGAGAAGGCTGTGGCGGACTGCTCACTTAACGTTTACAGCCTTGGACACCCCCAGAGGCAGTTCCATACCCTGTCATTTAGCATTGTTGTAAGCTAGAACCAACTCAGCCGTAATGGCTTTGGCTTGGAGTTTGGAATCGTTACAGCAGCAGATCACCAGTTCTTTCTCCTCTGGAGCGGCTGGACCTGTCAGTTAACAGTCGAGCGCTTAACCACTGAGCCACGAGGGCATGTTATACTAGACAATAGTTAGTATTTGAATTAGAATACCTTTCCCCAGCCATCGTGCCCAGAGATCTTTACCAAGATGAAGCGGCAAATCCCACTGTCCTGTGTATGCAAAAGAACACGCTGTGCAAAGGACCGTTTCCTGCATATTTAAAAACTGAGTTGCTGAATGGAGGAATTCTTTCTTTCAGCGTTTTTGGTAGTAATGTTTCCTCTTTATTCCTGAAGTGTAATGCACATGAAATTTTCTTTTCTGATGGAAGAAAAACTACCCACGACCACTTCACCTTCCACACATGATTTAAAGAAATGCCGAAACTACCAGATGAGATGCCCAAACCAAACCATAACCACTGCTGCCGAGGCGATTCCAACTCATAGCGACCCTACAGACAGGGTAGAACTGCCCTATAGAGTTTCCAAGGAGCGCCTGCCAGATTTGAACTGCCGACCTTCTGATTAACAGCCATAGCACTTAACTCACTACACCACCAGGGTTCCAGGGTAAAATGATAAAGCTACCTTTTTTTCCCTTAAATTTTGTTTTCTTCTTTGGAGTTGGGGGTGTTCTATAATATTTTAGCTGTTATGGCAAGCAAGACAAAAGGTTAACATACATGATGAAAATACCTACTTTCTGAGTTATAAATAACAAGGAGGCCCTTGTGTTTATTCTAGACCTTCTTTCTCTCTGTTTTTCCCTAGCTAGTGGGGGCGGGGTGGGCCCAGGGCGAATTCTCTCCAGTTTCAATCTCAGGCACAGCTAACAACCGCTGCTCGAAGTCCCCAGCAAGGCTGTGGAATTTTCTTTCACTTAAGTGCTTTCTCTCAGTATAATTCACTTTGTATCTTTGTAAAAGCAGCAGTGTGATTGGATGGTCTTATCTCCCCTTCAGTTTGTGTTGCTGGGACGGCAGAGGCCAACATGCAGGCAGTCATCCAGACAGCCAGCCTGGTCCCTGGGGACCCAGGAATGGGGACCTGATATAGTCCTGCCTGCACACAGGTGGCTTTGTGCACTGCAGGCTCCTGGTTCCAGCTAACTGAGGGTCATCTGCTGAGAATATGGGATGGAGCCTAAAATCCATGAAGATTCTCACAGGAACCAAAGACTGTCCCCCTGGTCCCAGCAGCACACTCCCACTACTCTCTTGAAAACTAATTGTATTAAAAACAAAAACTCAAGTTAGAAAATCTCCACTATGCTTTGGTCTCTAAGCAGAAGTCCTTTGAGCTTTTTCTTGAAGCACAAGTCCTTTGAGTTTTAAAGTAACATCTGAAATCCTGTTTGCTGTTGCCACACCTCTAAAGTCAAAATCTACCACTGTCAAGTTCAACACAAGCAAGCTTAAAATATGAGAAACACTGGCTTTATTAGTTATTTATTATTTCCATATTGTTTTCCACTTTATGTTGTTTGAGAACGTATTACCAATGTGTGTCTCAGCCTTCTGTTTGTTTTTCTCCCCACCTTCCCGCACTCTTCTCCTAAAATACCTCTGAGTGTTTTACTAGCTTACAGGATAGGAAATGCTAGCATCCTGGAGCTTGCCCCTCCAGGCCGGGTGCACGGTCTCCTCACCTGGTTAGATTCACGTCACCTCCAGCGGCATTTTTCCCACAGCTGTGTCATGATATGATGGAACAGCCCAGGCTTTAAGATAAAACAGACTCCATTCTTAATCCAAGTCGGGCCACTCTCCGGCTGCGTGACCTTGGTTCAGTGCCTTGCCTTCTCTGAATTTGAAACTTCTGGTCATAATTTGCTTTGAGGTTTAAATGAGATAACATATATTAAACCTGTAACACATGTAAGCATTCAGAAAGTGTTAACACCCGCCTAGTCTCGTAACTGAAGAGCTAAGGAACAGCTAAACCTCACTGAGCATGTTAACGGGTGTGAATTTTTCCAGCGCATATAGCTCCTTTCTGAGAGGCTGCAGACACAGCAGACTCTGTGCTTTGCTTTGTCTGGGTAATGCCACTGAGGTCACCTCCTCTAGGGTAAAAGACAGAGGTCTGGCTGAGTCCTGGGTACCTCAGGATAGACTTGGCCAAGCTAGAGGGTGGAGTGGGAGGTGTTCGAGGGATCTCGCTCCAAGTCCTGAGAGTTTCCCAAGTCAGCCTCTGACTGACTTCTTCCGCCAACTCTGCTTACAAAGAGAGCATGTCTCCAGCCCAGGCCTGTCTCTCCAATTCCAGCTTTTCCTGCTGAGCTGCTTTGCCTGGAGGACCATCCTAAATTCAGTCTATCCAAATCCAGAACTTAACTTCTTCCCCTCAGCATCAGCCCTCGTTTCTGGGTCTTGGCTCCCAGGAGTGACACAGTTGTTCCTGATGACCAAGACTCACTCTTGGGCACTGTCTCAGCTCCTTCTTTGTCTTGCCGTCCAGCCCCCTGCCCTGTCTTCTGAGCAGTCCTGGACACAGGCCCGCCTTTCCCTGGTGGTGTAGTGGCTCAGTGCTGTGTCTGCTCACTGAAACGTCAGCGGTTTGAATCTGCCAGGTGCTCCTTGGAAACTCTATAGAGCAGTTCTTCTGTGCCCTGTAGCGTCGCTGTGTGTCAGAATGGACTTGATGACAGTGGGTTTGTGTTTCCACTCCCTCTGTCCTTTCCTACTCCTGCGTTCCCCCTACTGTGGGCCCTTGTTCGTCCCTTCCCCTCCACCCAGCTGTAAGCCTGTATGTTTTTAAGGCACAACCCGAGCTACGCCACTTTCTGGTTTGAAACTTGAATGACTTCCCTTGACTTGTTGAACTAAGTGGACCTCTTATTCTCACCTTCGTGCTCACAATGAATTTTTCTCTTCTCTTTGTGCTAATGCAAATCTCATTCTCTTGCCTGTCCTCACCCCCACCAAGCTTCTCTCACCAAGCCTGGCCCTGCTGTCTCTGGCGAGTGCTGTCCCTTGGCCTTTGTGTCCCAGCTGATGTTATATAGTTGTGTCCCTACCATGTTCTAGCCCCAGGGTGAGCCCCAGGGTGCCCAGGACTAATGGGATGAACTCTTGTCCTAGAGGGGCATGTAGCCCTGAGGACAGATGTTCCTTATAAACTACAAGTGTCCACTTCTACACACCCCTCACAGTACTCAGTTGGTTGGAGGGGTTTCCCCACTCTGCAGAAGGAGCCCTGGTGGTGCAGTGGTTAAAGCCACCAGCTGCTAACTGAATGGGGAGCTGCTGGAATCCACTAGCTGTTCCATGAGAGACGGATGTGGCAGTCTGCTTCTGTGAAGATTAAAGCGTTGCAAACCCGATGGAGTAGTTCTGCCGTGTCCTGTAGGGTTGCTGTGAGTCACAATTGAGTCTACAGCGGTGGATTTTAGTTTGGTTTTATGACAGTGTCAAGTAACTCTGGTAGTACAACAATAAAGCACCCAGCTTCAAACCAAAAATATCACTGTTCAAACCTGCCCCATGGCTCCATGGTAGAAAAACCCGGTGATCTGCCTCTGTAAAGATTATAGCCAAGAATACCCTATGGGACAATTCTGTTCTGTCACCTGGCTTTGAGTTGAAATTGACCTGATGTCGCACAACAGCCTAATAAGATGATGTTAATCTGGGACTCTCTTAACACATTCATTTAAAAAACATGTTTTATTTTTATGGTACTCAATCATACACAGTATTAGAGACACTAACACAGTGGAGTCCCATGTAGTCATTGCCTAGCTGTAGCAGTTGTCACCACTTTGCCATGATTGCTTCATCTGTCCCCCTTTTCTCTCCTTTTTCTTTGTCAAAGCATTTAAAATAAATCCCAGATATCATCTCATTTTGTCTTTAGTATGTATCTCTAAATATGACATATGCATTATAGTGTGTGTGTTATAAAACCAAAAACTGAGCCCATTGCTGTCCAGGCAATCCTTACCCATAGCAACCCTAGAGGACAGAGTAATACTGCTCCACAGAGTGTCCACGGAGCGGCTGGTGGATTTGAACTGCCAACCTCTTGGTTAGCAGCTGTATCACTTAACCACTGTGCAGCCAGGCTTCCCTGTATGTTACAGTATGCAATTATTAAATTTGTTTATATAATATATATAGAATGACTTGAGTGCCCATTATGATGTCTAATAGAATTGACAGCAGTTCTAGGTGTCAGTGTCATGTTGTCAGCTGCTGTTGGGTTGGCTCTGGCTCGCAGTGACCATGTGGACACCAGAAGGGAACACTGGCTGGTCCTGTGTCATCCTCATGACCATCCTCACTGGCTGATTTTCCAAAGTCACTTGTTCAGCCTTTCCTCCTAATTTCCCTTAGTCTGAAAGGTGCCCTGAACTCGCAGTCCTCTGCCGACAGGTGGATAGTGTCTGTGTACGGGGTGCACTGGCCTGAACTCGAGCTGGGTCTGCTGCACAGAAGGTGGGAGTTCTGCCCCTAAGCCATGGTTGCTTCTAACACCCAGACTCCGTCACATTTTCCTGCTGGTCTCAAAAATGTATTTTTAGGGTTGGCTTGTTTGTATTGATCCTTGCTCTGTTGTCTCTGTCAAACACTGAGTGAGTGCCTTTTGTTTTTCAATTGTGAATGAAGGAAAGGACTTCCAATCTAATGCTAATTTAAGCAGTGCCCGCACATGACAGGTTTTGTGCTTTCCAGCCTGTCTGCAGACTCCTCCGGGCTTTTTTTTTTATCATAGTGTTATCCTTATGTGCTGCAAATCAATCTACCCTCCTGTGCAGAGGAAGAAACCAAGTCTCCGACAGGTGGCATTACCCACCAGTGTCACCCAACTAAAGATGAAACTGACACCAGGACCTTCTAACTCCTGGCTTCTTCCAACAAAGCCAAAACCTTGGCAGTTGACCAGGTGCTTCCATTTCCAATTTCATTTTGGAAGAACATCTGGGAAGATGTGGCTGATACACTACCTCAGTGTGGGCTGATGAAGACACCACCAAAAAGGTAAAAGCCTGCTCATTTATATAGGGCAGGCCTCTGCAGACACTCTCTGTCACGTTTGAGACCTCTAGATGGAGAAAGAATATGGGGTACAAACACCTCCCTTCCCACGAGAACAGAGAACCTAAGCAATCCAAGGACTTCAGAGCAAATAAACTCACTTGTTCCCAAACCCAACCTGTTGCCATAGATCTGACTCCTGGCAGTCCTGTTGGACAGAGTAGAACTACCCCATAGAATTTTCAAGGAGTGCCTGGTGGATTCGAACTGCTGACATTTTGGTTAGCAGGTGAGCTCTTAACCACTCCAACACCATGGCTTCCAGAAACCAAAAAAAACAAACAAAACTCACTGCTTTCCAGTCGTGCCTGACTCCTAGCAACCCTAGAGGTCAGAGTAGAACTGCCCCATAGAGTTTCCAAGGAGCGCCTGGCAGATTTGAACTGCCGACCTTTTGGTAGCAGATATAGCACTTAACCCACTATGCCACCAGGGTTTCAAGAGTTAACAAAAGCCTGTTACCTTTTTTGATAGAACTCGAAAAATGAGCAGCCTTACTATGAAAACTGATTCCTAAGCAGAATCAGCAAACTAATTAAATGCATTTCAGCTTAAGTAGGATAGAATCTTGGGTAAGATCTGAAGCCCACAAACAGTTTAGACAACAAGGAAGGTTCTTAGAAGAACAATGGGAGAGTCAACATTCCCAAGACCTCTTAAGTCTCTAGTCGTGCTCAGAACAGGTGAGGAAACTCTTAATGGAACAAAGAAAACAAAGGGAGTCAATGGTCCAGGAAATTGCAGAAAGGCTGACTGGATTACCCAAATGGGGATTCTGGTGAGGTTGGCATCCTGGGTTCAGGAAGGAGAGGATGAGGAAAATAAACTCTTAAGGCAGGAAAGCACTCAATTAGCATTTAGTTTGTGCCTAAGCTCCTGTGTCAACTACAAATAATCCATACTCCGTCCGTTGTTCTCTGTCAAACACTGAGTGAGTGCCTTTTGTTTTTTCACTGTGAATCAAGGAAAGCACTTCCAATCTAATGCCAAGCTAACCAGGAATTTAGCTACTACTGCTCACCACCATAATAAATGAATTGCAACATCTTTGCAGAATGCCTGGAGAAGATTAGAAAAAGAGAGTTATTTTTTAAAGGAAAGTTAGGAAGCTGGTGTAGAGAAGAGAGGGTATCCGTTGGTGGCCCGCTTGCCGTTTGGTCTCAGTCTGCATCTCCAGGATAACCTGAGAAAGTTCATGTTTTGCACTGGAACTTAAGTTAGTGGGATGTCAACCTTCTCTATTTTCCCTCAAGCCTTCTTTTCACAGATCATATTTACTCGTGAAATTAATGTCTCCAACAGCCTCGTTAGTGGTGGTGATTCATTGCATCCTGTGCAAGATAGCAATGAAATCTTTTAATTTTTTTTTGAAATTTAACTTTAGTTAATCCACTTGATCTACAAATAGAAACATTTGAAGGTAAATTTTTTAAATAAAAAAAAACATTGGGCATTATATTGTAATTTGAATGGTGATGTCCCACATTCTAGGCAAGGATTACTTCTTGCAGAGGTTCTTAGAGAACCTCGCTAATCACTTTTCTGCTTCATCATCAGTGAGCTGTTTGCCTGGCCTCCTCCTTCCTCCCTGCAGCCACTTGTGGAGGCTGGAGAAGGCAGCTGAAAACCGGTGACCGGAAGCACCCCTTGGGAAACTGAGTTACAGTTCAAACATAATCTGAGAATAAGTCAATGCTACTCTTCATTTCTCAGTGGGCCTCTGCCTAAGTCTTTAGATAGTGTGAAGAGAATAGTCTAGACTCTGACATCCTAGAAGGACAAATGTGAAATGGTTTGGGGCACAATTAAGAGAATCCCCTGGGTGTGTCGTACTATCAAGAAAAAGAATTTAAGGGGCCATGCAGGACATTTTTCATCTATATTTGATGGGTGCTTTCAGGAACCCTGGTGGCATAGTGGTTAAGTGGTAACTAGAGGGTCGGCTGTTCATACCCACCAGGCACTCCTTGGAAACTCTATGGGGCAGTTCTGCTCAGTCCTATAGGGTCACTGTGAGTCAGAATCAACTCATCGGCAGTGGGCTTTGTTTTGGTTTGTACCCTACCATATTCTGAGCACGTCTGCCCAAGTCCCAAGCATGGTCTTTGTCATAAGGTGTGATAGATGACATTGCTGATGGATGGTTGGCTCTGGAAAGCCAGTTAAGGCCTGACTGCAGGCGAATATGACATCATCGGCCTTGTGTTTCAGGCAAACCCAGAATATATGTAAACATTATGACTAGCAGGTGGTCACTGTAGCACGAATCACTGCGTGTTGCAATATATTTATTGGATGTTTTGGATGAAATAAAAACAAAAGAAAATGATGAGAGAGTCTCTGGCTAGTGCACCTGGGATCACTTCGTCCCTAGGATGTAAAAGTGAATATTTATCCTACAGCCTTGATTGTTAGCCATCTCCTAAGTCTTCCTGTTCTATCAGAATAGTTGATAACGTGGTTATTCAGTGTTTATCTCTTTCTCTAGCAATTAGGATTTGCTCAAGGCACCTTGAGTGGTGGTAATTGGGAATTCTCACATGCTAGCACCAGTAAACAGGTTGACTTCACAGCAAAGACCAATCAGTGACCGCCTCCTACAAGCCAGTTTACTTACTCATCCATTCATCCAACAGACACTGAAAACCATGCCAGGCAAAGGATGTGGCCTACAAGACAGCCCGAGACCCAGTGTCTTGGAGCTTACATTCTAGTGGCACTAGCGGTGACAAACAAGTAAATAAACAAGAGACTGTGCGACAGAGGAAACCAGTGTGTAATGTGAAATGAATGATGGGGCTTCAGTGGCCAGGAAAGCTTCTCAGGTGATACTTCAGCTGATACCTAAGTAAAAGGTCCTGCCAGCTGAGTGAGGACCTGGGGAAGAAGCATTCCAGGCTATGCAGAGTCCATGGGAAGCCCCTGGGGCAACAAGCCGGCCTGGGGAGCTTGGCAAGCACAGGGCAAAGTCATGAAGGAAGCAAGTGGGGGCAGAGAACTCAGAGGCAGGGCATTTAGACGTTACACTAGCAGCAGCCAGGAGAAGGAAGGGTCTGAGAAAGAGATGCCCTTTTCTGGAATGTGTGGTTCCGGTAACATCTTAGAGCCATAGAAATCCCATGTTAAAATTAAACAGTTAAGAAAAATCCCAATGTATAAGACAGATGTAAAATATTTATTAATATGAGTTTATGTTAGAAGTTCAGATGAAGGCATTTGTTGGTTTTGGAGTCAGTGCTATGAGATGATTTTCAGAACGACAAAAATTTGAGATGAGTTTTGTGAGGCCAGTTTGTCTTGGGTCATCTCTGTATTTGTTGCTATTTTCTTTGGAATCATATTCACGTTGCATAGAAGATTAGTTGCCAGTGTCAACGGCATTTTGACAGTTCACACTGTAATCTCAGACTATTCCTCATTTTTTTTTGTTGACTGTATCTGACAGCTACTTAGAGTTCTTGTCATCAGTGTAAAAGTTATATAAAAAAAGCAACCAAGGTTCACATCCGCACTAGACAGCACCATGTGATGAGCTGGGTGTCCTCTGGTCACACAGAAACAGTAGTGGGGTAGTTGTTACATCTGCCGCCCTAAACGTTGGCACTTCAAATCTGCCGGGCCCTCCTTGGAAATGATATGGGGCAGTTCTACTCTGTCTTATAGGGTCACTAGGAGTCAGAATCCACTGAACAGCAGTGGGTTTTTCTTACTATACAGCTGATATACGTATGCAGACAAAGAACAGTCAAGCAAGCATGTGCACTTGGAGAAGAGGATAGTGCCAGTGTTCTTTCCTAGGAATGGGCCTGTAAGAATGCCCTCCAGTCAATTCAGTTTGTGACATGTAAGGTCACTATGGGGCAGGTCTCCTCTGTTCAGTGGGTCACTGTCAGCCAATTTGAAATCAACACAACAGCAACAGAGTTGCATTTGGTATTATAGCATTTCCTAGGCTGAAATCTTTACAGAAACCCATCACCAGGTCTTTTCTTCCCAGGAGCTGCTGGTGGCTTTGAACCACTGAAGACTTCTGGTTAGCAGCTGGGTACTTAACTGTTGTGGCACTGGAGGTTCCTTTCTAAAAAAAAATGCAGTGTAGAAGAGAACTGCAACCCTGCTAGTCAGTGGTCTGTGTTGTAAGATAGCCGAGCCAAGTGCCGTCGAGTCGGATCCGACTCATGGAGACCCAAGGATAACAAATTTTTAATCATAGAAGCAAGTTAGCTTGACAGCATTTGTGTTTTTTAAGATGCAGTACATATTACATGAAACATTTATGTATGTCTTAGTTAAATATTTATTCTAAAACACTAAATGTATGCTGTTTGGTGCCGTTGAGTTGGTCCTGACTCACAGTGACCCTGTGAACAACGGAACAAAACACTGCCTGGTCCTGCATCATGTCCATAATTGTTTTTATGCTTAAATTAAATGTATACAGAACACAGTTTTAAAAACTAGTGGAGCCAGATGGCACAGGGGTTAAGAGTTTAGCTGCTAACCAAAAGGTTGGCAGTTCAAATCCATCAGTTAACTTCTTGGAAACCCTATGGGGTAGTTCTACTCTGACTTAGAGGGGCACTGTGAGAAGGAATAGATTCAGTGATAGTGGGTTTGGTGTTTGGTTTTAGTGGTTGAAAAAACGGTCAGTCATTCTAGAACCTTGAAAGCATATGAAACCAAATCCGTTGCTATCTAGCCAACTCTGACTCATAGGGACCCTACAAGACAGAGTGGAACTGCTCTATAAGGTTTCCAGGGCTGTAATCTTTACAGAAACAGGCTGCCACATTTTTCTTACCGTGAAATGGCTGGTGGGTTTGAACTGCCAATCTTAGCAGCCAAGCACTGTGCCACCAGGGCTCGTAAAAGCATGTAGTATTCTTATATTTCAATTCAGCCACAAATTCCAGAAGTAGACAGTCCTCAAAAATGTTGATGTCCCACCAGGCTGAGCCCAGGACGAGAAGTTGGTATCCAACTATCACCACCAACTACTCTGACAGGAGTCACAGTAGAGGGTCTCAGTGGAGTGGGAGAAAAATGTAGAAAAGTGTTGAAACTCATGAAAATGACCAGACTCGCTGGTTTGACAAAGAGTAGAGGAACCCCTGAGACTACAGCCCCTGGATACCATGCTACCTCAAAAGTGAAGCTGCTCCCAAAGTCTGCCTTCCTACCCGATTAGACAAGCCTCTAAAACAAACAAGAACACACGTGAGGAATGTGCCTGTTCAATCAGGTGTATGAGACCGAAGGGGCAACATCTGCCCCCACACAAAGACAAGATGTAGCAGGATGGGACAGGAAAACTGGACAAATGGACACAGGGAATCTGGAGTGGCGTGGAGAGGGAGAGAGTGCTGACGCGTTGTAGGAAGTACAACCAATGTTGCAAAACAATTTACATATAAATTTTTAAATGATAAACTAATTTTTATTGTCAACTTTCACCTAAAGCACAATTTTTTTAAAAGCTTTTAAAAATGTTGAAGTCTTTAGAGAGAATGTACATTTTAAAGAGCCAAATACATTTGGTTATTTTCATATTTATAAATCTAGTTTAGGAAGACAGTTTAATTTAAAATTTTGGATATTTAAATTAAAAAATACGATTCAGACAATTTTACATGCACTGAGTTTGCTTATAGATAGAACTTTTCATTTCTAATGGAATCAAAATGTTTGAATTCCGCTATGTATTGCTTTTTGTCAGCTTATTGGAGTAGTCAAGATTTTAGATGGAAAATATTCAAGGTATTTCTAGGATGACTGTAGCTTTGTTTATTGAAGCACTGCTGTGTCACCTGGCTCTTTTGTCCTCCTTGCCATGACCCACTGATTCAAAAAGCTTTAGCTTTTAGAAAAAGAACCGAAGACAGGAATTTGCCAACAGTATTCTTGTCATATAGAACTTTGGGCTCTTTATCTGAGCTCTTATCTTTTCACAATCCTATTGAAAACTAAAGAATTGTCCAAGTTGTCACAAAGCTGCAACAAAGCCCTTTTATAGGTTCCCATTCATGCCCAGTCTCTCTCGCGTTCTGCAAATGATGTCAGCGGCCAGAGGGCTTCAGAAGCCCAGAGGGGTGGGGCCTGGACTGGGCACAGCCATGACACCATACTGTAGGACAGCTGTGCTGTGTTCTCTGACCAAGCATCTGAGGAAATTCTGTACACAGGACAGTTTGAGACTGACTTGGGGCAAGTCTACTCTGTCCTAAAAGGGTTGATTGTTGGAAGGGACTTGATGGCAGTGGGTTTGCTCGGGTTGGGGTTTCAAACTTCAATCTTAAGTGAACTTTTCATTTAATCACCCAGAATGGCAGCAGCCACATGACTGGCAGCAGACAAAATGTTTGCAGTTCCTCGAAAAAGTTTACCACTTTTTTGTCTCTTTAGAGTTTAGAAATGAAAATGCACTTATGTCCTCAAACACAGTTGATTTGTGTCTGTGCTGTTATGAGAAGTGTCTCCAGGTGAAGGGCAGCATCCTTGAGGATCTTATGTGAAATTTCCCAGTAGGCCCAGGAGACACCCTTGTCTCTGTATTTTAGATCCCAGGCCTTACAGCTCCTCATGGGGAGACTTTTCCTCCTTCTTCCTTTTATGTCATATTCCCAGAGGGCACAGCTGCATCATTTTGTTAGGCTTGCTTCATTCTTGTGTCACTGCTTTGTTCTCTGCGGTCATTTCTCTCTTGACCACAGCAACTAGGACATGAGGAGACTTTTTGTAGACTTTTTGGTCTTTTATAGCTCTTTCAGAAAGCTTCCAACCTGGTGATGTCATTAAACATGCTACACGGGCGGGGGAGGTGCACATTCTGCTCAAACATCTGGGTTTCCTGGGTTGCTTTCCTGTTAGTGTCCACGTTACTAACAAGTGGTATGTATCCAGCAGTGTTTCTAGGAGACTTCTGCTCTGAACTCTTTGCTGTTTAGTCAATTCCAACTCATAGTGACCCTTTAGGACAGAGTACACCTGCCCCATAGGGTTTCCAGGGCTGTAATCTTCATAGAAACAGACTGCTACATCCTCTTCCATGGAGCAGCTGGTGGGCTTGAACTGCCAACCTTTCAGTTAGCAGCCAAGCGCTTTAACCACTGTGCCATGAACAAGAACAATAAAAGAAGATGAAATGTCAACCTTATAAGTAAAACTTGATCATAGAGTCTACAGTGGAGTTTATAATTTTTTCTCCAGGTACCTGTCTACTCATCTGTAGTCACTATAGAACAGAATAACCCCTTAATAATTTCTCTTCTACAATACATTGTTGTTGTCATTGTATGACGTTGTGGCAATTTTAAATATAGTGACTCCATGTGACACAGTAGAAGTGCCCCATAGGCTTTCCTAGGCTATGATCTTCACAGAAACAAATCTCCAGGTCTTTCTCCCACAGAGCTGCTGGGCTGGGTCAAACTACCAACCTGTTGATTAACACCCAAGTGTTTGATCAGAGTGAGAGTCCAGAATGTTAGTAAGAAAAATTAGACTCACTTATTTGGATAAATAGGTAAGGACTAAATTTTATAACCTGTTTCAAAGATTGGAAACCCTGGTGGTGTAGTGGTTAAGTGCTATGGCTGCTAACCAAAAGGTCAGCAGTTGAAATCCTCCAGGCAGTCCTTGAAAAATCTGTAGGGCTGTTCTACTCTGTCTGTAGGGTCGATATGAAGTCACACTGAATCGATAGCAGTGGGTTTAGGGGGTTTTTTGGTATTACAAAGATCGGGCTTTATTATGACAGCCACAGAGTGCCATCAAAAGCCTTGTTTAGAACAAATAGTTGTAGAAGGTGAGCTGATAAGTAGAAAATTATTAAAAAAGAGCCTCTTGGCCTTTTTTCACCAAGGTTTCTGTATTTTCTCTGTGGAAACATGTAGTTTGTCACCAGATTGTCTCTTCCCTATGGAGGTGTCTTGGGACATACACATTTCACCTGACAGAGTTTGAAGTTACCGCTTGTATCTTAGTTGTCTGGTACTCCTCTAACAGAAATACACAAGTAAATGGCTTCAACACAAGTTTATTGGTGCGTAGTCCAGTAGGCTGCAAGTCCGAATTCAGGGTGCTGGCTGCAGGGGAAGTCTTTCTTTCTGTATTGGCTGAGGAGGAAAGTCCTTGTGTTGCATCAGTCTTTGGTCAGGGAGCATCTTGGTGGAGGAACCTCAGGTCTGAAGGACACACTCTACTCCTTGTGCTGCTTTCTTGATGGTGTGAGGTCCCCAACTCTGCTTCCTTCCCTTGCCTCTTATCTCTTGTAGGATAAAAGGTAGTGCAAGTCACACTCCATGGAAACTCCTTTTACGTGGGAGCAGAAAGGTGACCTTAGGAAGGGTGTTACAGTCCCACCCTAATCCACTTTAACATAGTCTAATCTATTAACTACAAGCAGAGATTAGGATTTAATGCATAGGAAAATTACAAAATAGAGTACACACAATACTGGGAATCATGGCCCAGCCAAATTGCTTACACACATTTTAGGGGGGACATAATTCAATTCATGACACTTTTACCTCAGATTGAAAAGAATTATAGTAAAGTATTATTTTGTTTGAGTTTGGTTTGGTTTAAATAGGGGTCTCACACCCTATTTGAAGAGAAAATGATAGGTTTGTAACTGCCTTATACATAAACATTAAGCAACCAAGTGTGTAACTTCAGAATGTGTTTCCCTTGGGCTAATCATAAATGACTTTCCCAGGCCTGTGAGGTGCAGGACACAGCTAGAGCAAGAGGTATGCTTTGTCACAAAAGAGCTAGTGGGTGGCTCTCCATATGGTAGAAATTGTGTATTCTGGTTATGAGAAGGGTAAAGATAATAAAGCTTAAGGTATTGTTAGGAATTAGATTTTTTTTTTTAAGTGAACTTTTTAGAGTAACCCTAGGTATAGCTAAAGGTCACAAGGCGAGATTCCACCTTTCTTTCACTCCACATCCTTTCAACTCACTGTCCCTGCTCTCTGAGTTTCAAGTCTTGGTTCCTTTGAGTCTATCCATGGGCCATGGTTCTCAACTATTTTAAAATAAGAAACCTTGAATTCGAGGATGCTTTCAGTTGCAAACAGAAACTCCAATCCCAACTGACCGAAGAATGAGAGAAGTGAGTAGCTAATGCCACAGATAAGCCCTGCTGGGGACAGCCATTGGGATCAATCCCAGCCCGGCAATGTCATTGAGGACCTTGCTTCTTCCTGTCTTTTTCCTTCACCCCAATGTTTTGTACTCTGATTCCATCACAAACACGGTGAGGTGATGATATGCCTCCTTGTCCAGAACCTGGGGGCGAGGGCAGTAGATTTCTCACAACCAGTTAACACAGGCTCTTGTTGTGTGGGGTGGTGCCACCCTGAACCAGTCTCACACTTGAGACTGGTTTAGGCTTGGGTCACCCATGTCTATCTGTAGGAAGATAGTGGAAGTGAGATTGTTCTGGAGCATGGGTGCTTCTCAGTGGGAGAGGGGTGGGCGTGAGATTGCTGTAGTTCGTGGGTGCTTCTCAGTGGGGGGCGAGGATATGCAAGTTGGTGAACATCAATATATCCACTTCCAGCCTCTGATAATCAGATAAAAACTCAGCACCATCTCCCTGCATGTCAATTTTGTGTTTAATTGGGAGAGGGGCTATCAGAATATTATTTCTTAAAAGAGAGGACAGAGAGCTTTGTCCAGATGTCTTTAAGCTCCAATAAGCAGTGTTATTTTATTTTTCATGCAAAAGGACGTTCACATGCAAGGAATTCAATGAATTGAAAGATGCTGTTAAGTAACTTACCCTGTGGCATCGCCTTCATGTATTTAAGCTCACTGTCTGTCACATTTAATTGTCATTGTTTCACATGATGAAGCTGCCAGCTAGCTGTGTCCTTGAGAAATCATATTCCAGCCCAGTAAGTTTCATTGTTCAAAAACTTTCCTTAATATGGGGTTCAGGTGTCCCTTTGCTTATTTTGAGCATCCTGTGCTGGCCCTCTCTACGTTATTGTCTGCCACCATCTTAAAAACCTCCTTTGCAGTTGGACTCAACTAAGGGACACAGAATGATGCAGATGATGTGTGTACTTTATGGTTCAATACATAGATGAGACTCCAACTGCTCGCTTTTTAGAGGTGAAAGAGGATGAAGAGGAGGGAACAGGTGTTGACTGAGTGGATACTGGAAGAGTGGAGGGGATGAGTGTGCTGTCACAGGGTGAGGAGAGCAGATAGAATTGCATAGAGGCAGGTGCTCGGGTTTTTGTATGGCAAATTGACTTGAATTGCAAACTTTCACTTAATCAGAAAAAAATTTTCTTTTAAATCCTCTTTGCATCTTGACAAGTTCTGTTTCCCCCTCCTGATTTCTTTTCTGTCCTCCGTCATCCGCATGCTTGTCTGAAAAGGGCCAGCTCATCTTTGGCAAAGTCAGAATGGAAACTTGGCAGCCCTGTGGTGGTACAAGCTCTCTCGTTAAGAAAACAGCTGCCTTACACAGCACTGTGGGAGGTCAGCAGTCTAGCTTCCGTTGCCCTGGCCCCAGAAAGAAATAGAAGCACTGAAATGGCTCCAGGGTATGGCAGGGGAGCTTTGGGAAAGGGCATAGGCCCTGTGGTCTTGCCATTTCCATCCATGCCTCTGCTTTAGTGCTGTGGGGTAGCTTGCGTTTCTTTGTTCATTTTTTCATGATTCACTGCTTCAACAAATAGCAGCTGAGCACCTCCCATGTACAAGAGGTCCCTGGCTGGTGCAAACAGTTAATGTGCTGAGTGCTAACAAAAGGTTGGAGGTTCAAGTCCATACAGAGACACCTCAGAAGGAAGTCCTGGCAACCCACTTCAGCCATTGAAAACTCAGTGGAGGGAGCACAGTTTCTACTGTGATGCACTTGGAGTCACTAAGAGTCAGAATAAAGTGGATAGCAAGTGGTAGGTTACTGGGTTCCAAGTACTGTATACCATGTGCTGGGATTGTTGTATGCCATGGAGTCGATTTTGACTCACAGTGACACCACATGACAGAATAGAACTGCTCCCTAGGGTTTCCTAGGCTGTAATCTTTACAGAAGCACATTGCCAGGTCTTTTCTTCCGTGGAGCCACTGGTGGGTTAGAACTGCTCACATTTCGGTTAGCAGCTGAACACTTAACCACTTGCACCACCAAGGCTCCCTGTGTGCTAGGAGTAGAAGTGTAAACAAACAAACAAAATCCCTGCCCTCATGAAACTGTACATTGTGATTGGGAGCACAGGCAACAGAGCCAAATGTAGAGTACATAGTGACAAGGGTCTTATCTCTACATCCTGTCACTGTATCAAGCAGGACGTGGGCATTCAGATAGTGATGAGGACACGAGTTTTACCCTAAACTGGTCTGAGGGAAAGGCCGTGGCTGTGGGGAGATTTTAGGGAAAGCAGGTGCAGAGGCTCTGCGGCAGGGAGAGTTTCTGACTCTGTGGCTGGAGCAGAGGCAAGAAAGGGGAAGCAGAGCGAGAACCTGGCCAGAGAGGAGGCCAGAGTCTGTACATTTACTGGGTTAATTTTAGCAGGGAAAAGACCTGGTCTGACTTGCCTTTTTAAAGGAGTCATTGGCTGCAGAAGTAGAATCTTTTTTAAGAAAATGGTTTGGTTATAAAGCTACAAGCTTCCTGATTAGTGGATGCCCCACGACGGTGGCTTTGCTTTGTCTTTTCCTCAAGTGTCCCTGTCCGTCACTGTCCAGAGTTCACTCAAGCTGTCACACCTGGCACTCAGCCACCGCACTCCACCCCCTACCAGCATTCTTCCCAAGGCCTCTCAGGGTCAGCCAGATGCCCTGCTGAGCTCTCTGTGCCTAGCCCCCCTTGACTCCAGCCTGACCTTTCCACAGGCTTTCAGACTTCTTGAAGATGAGTCGCACTCCCTCATTCCAAGTCAGAGGTTGAGATAATGGTTTCCATATGTCCTAGGGCTATCACTCAGAGTCCCTATGCCCTTTCAGCTAAGAGCCAGACTGCCCTGCTTGTGGCGGACAGATGGGCAGACGCTGTCCCTCAAGTCCTCCACCTTCAGAAGGTAAGGGATCGTCTCCCCTACGCCTGTAAACACAGCTCAGTGAGTGGGCCCTTCTCAGCCCTGCTTGGAAAGGGTAACTACAGAGAAGCTGCCTCAGAAGGCAGCCCATAAGAACCAACAGGAGGGCTTTTCATTGAGACGTTTCTCTGTTGTGACTCAGTGAAAGTTTACAATCCAAGTCAATTTGCCGTATAAAACCCTGGGCACACTCTTCTCTGAAACTCTGATCTCACCCTGTGACAGCACTCTCTCCCTTTCCACCATGTGTTTCCAGTATCCACTCAGCCAACACTGGTCCCTTCCTCTCCACCCTCTCCTCTCCGTCTGGAAAGAAACCAGTTGGACAGCCTCATACATGTATTAAACCGTAAAGTACACGTATCACCTGCATCACCCTTTGTGTCTCTTAGTCAAGTCAAGCCATTGTGCTTTAAACTACTTTGAGATCATTATAGCTTTTCCTTAAGTTGCAGGGACAGAGAGTCCCTGATGCCTTTTCCAATATGCTCCATGAATAGCATCTTGTGAAAGTCAGTGGTACCATCAGGAGCTCACTGTTGATGTTTTCAGGATGCAGGGCAGCTCCATGGCCGCAGGCACCCTCACCCACTCCCCTCCTGGCAACCACCAGTCTGTTCTCCATCTCCGTGATTTTGTCACTGAGCAGTGTTTAGGGGCCAATGGCGGCCACTGGTAGAATCCTCAGCTTCCATGTGGAGACTGGATTTGCTTTCTAGACAGTGCATCTCATGCACAGCCACCACCCGCCTGTCAGGGGGATCTTGAGTATTGCTGCGATGCGTACCACATTTCAGAGGGGCGTCCAGATTCAGAGGGACTAGGAAGAAAGGCCTGGAGATCTGCTTCCAGAAATCAGCCCATGAAAGACCCTATAGACAGCAGTCCAGTTCACACTTGATCGTCGGGATGGCCTGGGGCCGGTCAGATTTCGTTTCATTGTGCATGGGGTGTACAGGATCTGAGAGCCAAGTCAACAGCGGCTAGCTGCAACAATCAAGTGGGTTCTAGAAATGGAATCATACGACATCTGACCTTTGGGGATGGATGTTTTGCACTCAGCATAAATCCCCAGTGGTTTGTCCTGGTTGCTGACTGTATCAGTGGTTTGTCCATTGACATGTCCAGCTAGTGACCATAAAGTTGATAGTTTGAATCCATAAGTGAATCCACAGGAGAAAAGACCTGGTGATCTGCTGCCACAGCCTAGGAGACCCTATGAGGCAGCTGTATTCTGTCACAGCATCTGTATGAGTTGGACTTGCTACAATGGCGGAATGCGGTGGTATCCCATGGTTTGGGTGAACCACGGTTTGCTTAACCAGCACTCATTGCAGACCATCTGGGTTATTTCCAGCTTTTCATTATTATATATGAAGCTGCTGTCTGGACTTATTTCTAAGTTTTTGTACGAGCATATCTTCATTTCTCTGGATAAATGCCCAGAAGTACCCTAGGTCATGTGGTAATTGCATATATGGTATTTTATTTTCACTTATTTATTTACCTCACGGCTTTGTAGGTTGATAGTTTGGGCTGGGCATTAGCTCAGGTTCGTCTGATGCCTCTTTTTGTTGTTTTGAGATTTAATTCACATACTATTCAGAGGCATAGTCATAAGGTTGTGGCATGTTTAGTTTTTCAGGAATCTACCAAATGGTTCTCCACTCTGGAAAATGGTGCCTCTACCGTTTTGCATTCACACTAGTAATGTCTCCATAGTTCAGTTTCTCCACATCTTTATCAGCATTTGATGTTGTCACTATGTTTTTTATTGTGTTTTTTTTTAATTGTATTGCTAGATATGTAGTGTTCTCTCACATGGTCTTATTTTGCACTTCTCTGGTGACTAGTAATGTTGAAGTTCTGTTCGTGTGCTTACTGGCCTTCTGTAGGTTCTCTTTGGTGAAATCTGCCTTCTTTTGCCCATTTTCTAGATGGGTTATTTATTTTGCTCTCTTGAATTTTAAGAGTTCTTTATGTGCTTTAGATACTGTTCCCCTGTTAGATGCACAGTTTGCAAATACCTGATCCCATCTATGAGTTGGGCTTTTGGCCTCTAAGCAGGATCTTTTGTTGAACAAATGATTTTAATTTTGATGAAGTCTAATTTTAGTTTCAGTTTTTCTTTTTATGGATCACACTTTTGGTGTCAAGTCTAAGAACTCAGGCTAGTCCTTGATCCTGAGAGTTTCTCCCCACTGCCCTGCAAAGTTCTATACTTCTGTGTTTTACATTTAAGTCTAGTATTCATTTTGAGTTAATTTTTACTTAAGGTGTGAGACTTAGATCAAGTCCCTTTTTTTCTCTTGCCTGTGTGTCTACTGGGAAACCCTGGTGGTGTAGTGGTTAAGAGTTCAGCTCGAGCCTACCAGGCACTGCTTTGGGCGCTTCTACCCTGTCCTGTAGGGTTACTGTGAGTCAGAATCAACTAGATGGCGGTGGGTCTGGGTTAGGTGTGTATGTGTAGTTACAAAGGCAACAGTTGTTGAAAAGACCTAGCCTTCCTCAGTTGCTTTCACACCATTGTCGAAAATCAGTTGTTACATTTGTTAGAGTCTACTTCTAGAGTCTCTCTTCTCTGTCACTGATCTATGTGTCTCTCCCGACAGCAGTACTACACAGGCTGGATTACTGTAGTTATACAACAGGTAGACTGATTCCTTCCAGTCTATTCTTTTTCAGATTGTTACAGCCACATTGGTTTCTTTGCCTTTCCATATACATTTTAGAATAATCTTGTGTATATCTACAGAAAATATTGCTGGAGATAAGAATTGCATTAAATCATTGTATTAATTTAGGGGAAATTCGTATCTTCCCTGTGTCAGATCATCCAGTCCCTGAAAACAGCATGTCTGTCCGGTTATTGTTCTTTGATATCTTCAGTTAACCTTGAGTAGTTTTCAGCTTGCAAGTCTTATACATGTTTTACAAGATTTATTTCATGTCTGAACAATTGTAAGTTATATTGTAGTTTTAGTGTCCATGTGCTTGTGGCTAGTGTTTAGAAATGCGAGTGACTTTTTATGTTAATTTTGTGTCTTACAAACTTGGTAAGGTCATTTGTTCCACAAATATATTTTTTAATAGATTCTTTGAGATTTTCTACAGAGACAGTCCTGTCATTTACAGGTAGGGATGGTTTTATTTCCTTTCTAATCTGTATGCCTCTTATTTTCTTTTTTTGCCCCATTACAGTGGCTAGAACTTCCAGCATGTTGTTGACTGAGAGTGATAAGAATGGGCATCCTTGCATTTTTCCCAATATTATGAGGAAAATATTAAGTCTTTCACCATTAAATGTGGGATTTTTATTTTCTTTTTATTAAATTCAGAAACCCTGGTGGTGCAGTGGTTAAATGCTATGGGTGCTTTTGGTCAGCAGTTTGAATCTACCAGGTGTTCCTTGGAAACTCTATGGAGCAGTTCTACTCTGTCCTAGAGGGTTGCTGTGAGTCAGAATTGACTCAACAGCTGTGGGTTTTATTAAATTCGTCCTAATTTGGGAGAAACTTGTTTTTGATCAAGAATAAATGCTTAATTTCATCAATTGCCTTTTTTTGCATTTCTTGATATGATGTGCAATATGGTGGATTATGTCAATTGATTTTCAGATACTGAACCTGTCTTATTGTGGTATCTTTCAGTTTATTCTGTTTTAGTTTTGTTCTCCTTCTTGAACCTATAGATTTATGTCTCTTGCCAAATTGGTGACATTTTTTAGCCATTATTTCTTCAAATACTTTTCCAGTCCTGCATTTTCTTCTTCTCTTTCTGGTATTTTGAAGACACTAATGTAGTGGCTAAGTGCTGTATCTGCTAAGCAAAAGGTCAACAATTCAAATCCACCAGGCATTCCTTGGAAACTCTGTAGAGCAGTTCTACTCTGTCCTATAGTGTCACTAGGAGTCAGAGTCAACTCAACAGCATCAGGTTTGTTAATGTTAGATCTACAATTCCACAGCTTCCCAAGCCTCTGTGAATTTCTTTCTTTCTTTTAAGTCTATTTTCTCTCAGTTGTTCTCAGTGAATGATCAAGCTCACTGCCCTTTCTCTGGCCCTTCCATTCTGCTTTTGGGTGCAACCACAAAGGTTTTCATTTCAGTTATACAATTTCCATATGCTTCTTGTTTATATACTCTGTTTCATATCAGGGGCTTTTTTTTTTTCTCTCTCCCTCCATTTGATTCAAGCATGTTTGTAATTACTCATTGAAGCGTTTTTATCCTGGTTGTTTTAAAAGTTGTGTCAGATAATTCAAACATGGCTGTCATCCTGACATTGTATCTATTGATTGTCTTTTCTTACTCAGCTTGAGATCTTTGTGGTTATTTTTATGACAAGTAAATTTTGAATGAAACCTGCACATTTTGAGCATTACAAGACTCTGGGTTTTAATTAAAACTTCTGTTTTAGGTGGCTTTTTCTGAAATGTCTTTAGCAGGGGAAGGATGGCCATCACCGTGTTACTGCCAGGGAAGCTGGCTGGTCCAGGGGTTTCTTCCAGCATTAGAATTGCCCTCCTTCGCCTGTTACCCTGCTATCCAGACTGTTGTCTGGGATTGAAAAGAACAAACTCTGTGCTAGTGCAAGCCTCTTCCTCCTGCAGTGCACTATTTTGATCGTCAGAGGAGTGTTGAGTCCAGGACCAAACCCACTGCCGCTGAGTCAGCTCCAGCTCATAGCAACCCTATAGGGCAGAGTAGAACTGCCCCATAGTTTCCACGGAGCGCCTGGAGAATTCGAACTGCCGACATTTTGGTTAGCAGCTGGAGCACTTGACCACTACACCACCAGGGCTTTCGTGCAAGCCTGGGGAGGTCGAGAAGAAACCATGCTTGTGGTTTTGGAATAGAACGTGTGAGAAGGTTAGCCTTGGACTCTATCCATTCCTCTTGACAGACTGTCATCAGCTGTTCCATATTTACTTGCATTTTACTGACTTATACGTGTACCTATTCTAAGTATTTTGTATTATTGAGATCATACATTATTTGACCCTCTTATGGCTGATAACTTTATTCGGCATAATGTGGTCAACGTTCATCTGTGTTGTGACACGTATCAGGACTTCATTTCTATCAAAGTACTCTTGAACTTTCTCAGAGTTCTTCTCTGCCTCCATCTGAGCTCTGGAAGCACAGTAGTTAAGCACTCAACTGCTAACTGGAAGGTTGGCCTTTCTGCTCCCACCAACTGCTCCACAGAAGAAAATGGGGAAGATTATAACGAGTAACCTAAACGAGCAAGTGAGGCTGCAAAGTTTCATTGTCTAAGGATACTTAAGACTAGATTCCAGTTTCTACAGACTTGAGTTAGGATGTCTGGCTTTCCCTGAAGGAAAGGGACCTTTGGCTAGCTTTACTCCACAGGGACCTGTCAACTCCATGCTTTTAAGATCTTCCAGCAGTTAATTAAGGGGGACACAAAAGTGTTTCTTAAAATAGTTACTTGTTTTTGGCTCTGCAGTACCAGCTGGGATTCTTATCAGCAGTTACCACTGACACAATCTAAAAATCAGATTTGTCATTTTTTGTCACATATGCCACATGTCTGCTCTTTGACAGTTAAGTGTGTGTGGTTTTCATAGGGATAGCTTCCTTAAGCAAATGTGGACACAAGAATTCACTTTTCCCAGTGTAAGTCTTCTCATCTCTCACTTTCTTCCTAAGGCTGCTCGGTGTTTGAGACAGGACCCTACCACCTGTTCTAGAAGTCATCTGTCTCTAAAAAGGGCCAGCTTGTAAGGACTTGTTTATGAGATTGGGTGTCATCATCATTACTGGGAGGTATGAAGAGCACACATCAGGCTGGTGATGTTGTGTTTATATTAGCCAAAAGCCGCTGCCATCAAGTTGATTCCGACTCATAGCGACCCTGGGTCAGAGTAGAGCTGCCCATAGAATTTTCAGGGGGTGCCTGGAAGACTGGAACTGCTGACATTTTGCTCAGCAGATGTAGCATGTAATCACTATGCCACCAGGGTTTCCTGTACTTGTATTACACCTTTCATATCAGTAGATGCCAGCCAGCACACCTGCTATGGCAGTGTTAAAAAAAAAACAGAGATCGCTTTAACTCCCTACTTCTGCTAGGGGCAAAAACTGTGAAGATGGCATGACTACCGACAGTTCAGCTGGTGTGTGGAGTTAACTTCAGATTTGGGACCCATCTCCCCTTCTTTTTCCTTTAACCAACAATCTCATAGATTTCACTTGTGAGAATTTGTGTTCCTCTTCTCTTTTCTCAGAATTAACCAAAGTGTTTATTTGCATCTTAGTCTTTTTCTCCCCCCAACCCCGTATCATTTAAAGTAGGTGGATACCTAATGATACAACAATATGGCAAATTTTATCTTAATTTCCACCACCTTCTTGTCTTATGCTTTCCTGGTGTTGGTATTCAGGAGAAATTTGAATAATTTCCATTATTAAAATATGTCCAGTAGTTTTTTGTCCCCCAAAGTTGTTGTTAGATGCCATCAAACTGGTTCTGACTCATAACAGAAATATATAGAACGGAAAACACATTGTTGGTCCTGTGCTACCCTCCCAGCCGCTGCCCATGAGCTCGTTGTGTAGCCAGCGTGTTAGGCTGTTTCTTTGCGGGTCTTCCTGCTTTTCCACTGCATGACATCCTTCTCCAGCGATGGTCCTTCTTCATAACATTTCCAAAATGTGCTTGTAAGAAACATCTAGCTATGCCTCCTCCAAGACGGGTTTGTTCGTCCTTCCGGTACTTGGTAGCATGTTCAGCAGTCTTTGCCAGCACCGTAATTTAAGGGCATCAAAGAAGAAAAGAAAACTGGAAAACTAATGTTCCTTGAGGTTGTAGCATTAGAAACCGTGGAGAGGTCAGTGCCTCAGACACTGCCAGTGCCCCTCTCCATCAGCTCTGGTACCCTTTTCCTAAACTAAAGCATTGTTCAGTCCACTCTCCAGGGAAGTTTTCTAAGTATAGCAAAACTTGGGAGGAAGAGTAGTTGTCTGGTCTTACTCTGTAGCCGTAGTGCTTTTGAGTAGTTGGGTCAGGGAAATACTGAGTATTCATGGGAACCAAACAGAGCTGGTATGCTAGACAGAGCTGACTCAGAGAGGACCTTTCCAAACATGTAGAGATGTCAGGTGAACAATGAACAAGGCAAAGAAAGCTTTGTTTTAAATTGTGGTTAAGCAAAAGTATACAATCCGAATTAAATTTGCATGCCCACCTATCTGCAGCTCCTTCTACATTCCTTGCCCAGTGACAGCACACTCCTCCTTTTCTTTCCATATATGTCATATCCTATTGACAATGTCCTCTCCTCTCCCATCTAGAAAGGGACCGGTAGGACAGCATCCTATAAATGCACAGAACCGTAAAGTACACACACCACGTGGTCACATTGCATCCTCGAGTCCAGTCCATTTTTGTCTGAAGAATTGACATCAGTAGTGTTTTCTGGTCAGGGACAGCAGCAGGTCTAGGGTCCATGCTCCCAGGGGAACCCCCAGGCCACTGAACCATCAATTGTGGTCTTTTAGTAGATGAACAAAGAAAGCTTTGAACTCATAATCAAACTCAAAATAAAAACAAGAAAATTCTCAGGTTCTAGAAATGGAAAGAAATCAAAGCCAACTGAGAAAGAGTGAAGCTAAGATTGTTTCATTCAGCTAGTGATGCTCTAACAGCAATACCACAAGTAGATGACTTTCACAAAGCTACGCCAAGTGCCATCAAGTTGGATCCAACTCATGGCGACCTCTACCGTGGCCCCTATGGTCGCCATGAGACTTTCACAAAGGGTAGTTTATTTTTACACAGTCCAGTAGGCTACAAGTGCAAATTCAGGATGCCCTCTGCAGGGGAAAGCTTTCCCCCTTGTCCACTCTGGAGGAAAGTCGTTGTGTTGCATCAGTCTTTGTGCAGGGAGCATCTTGACACAGGACACAGCATCATCAGGTCTGAAGGACATGCTCTTCTCCTGATGCTGCTTTCTCGATGGTATAAGGTTCCCAATTCTCTGTTTGCTTCCCTTTCCTTTTATCTCTTTTAGGATGAAAAGATAAAGGGTGGTATAAGCCATACTCCAGGAAAACTCCCTCTACAGTGGAGCAGGAAAGTGATCTTGTGAAGGGATTTACAGTCCCACCCTAATTCTTTAACATACAGCATAGGAAAATCACAAAACGGAAGACAATCATAAAATATTGGGAATCATAGCCGAGCCACATGGCTATATGTATTTTTAGGGGGACACAATTCAATCCTTGATCGATATCAACATAAGAGTTGGTGTAAAACTATTGTAACCCCTAGGGCCCTGGCAAAGGCAAAAGAGAAAGCACTCTGAAGAATGCCTTCATACCTGGGCTCGAAGAAGTGACCCGTGAGGGTGAATCATCAGGTTCACAAACAGGAAAATCAACTCCCCGGGAACTGGAGATGCAAGGATGGTCCAGAAAGAGCCTATCAAACGACAGAAGTTGAGGAAATCAGAAAGCAAGAGTAGGGTAGTATGTAAAAAGAACAGACAGATTGTAAAGAAAATAGAATGTATGCACATTAAAAATGTAGTGATTTAAATTAAAATTTTAGTCTGTAGTTTAAAGATCATTTTAGGTAAAGTCAGAGTGAGATGAAGAAATAGAAAATGTAAAAGAGGTTTAAGAATATGAAAGCTGAAATGAGGTATATGCATATTTAATGGAAGCTCCAGGATAAACAAAAAGAGAAAATGAGGGAGCGGAAAACTCAGAGAGCTTTCCGTAAGTGAAGAAAAATGATGATTGCATTTTCAGATCTGAGCAGGGTATAAAAACAAATCTATACTTAGTTGTACGCAGCATTGTAATGAAGCTGCAGAATAGCAAAGACAAAGCAAATTATTGGAAAAGCAACCAAGATGATCAAATAGATTACCTACAAAAAACAATAATCACACTTGATACAGCTTCATTGCCAAAGACAGAAAAAAAAAAATGAGATAGGGAAAATCAAAGCTAGGAATCTAATATCCTCGTTGTAATCAAGGGATGGTTTTCTGACTTTTGACCTTGTCAGGTATACATGTTAAAAAAAATTAAGGGTAACCACTAGTATAATAAAGTATTCATTTAAACCATTAGGCAAAATAAACATAGGTGAACAAGGAAACATCATTTACATAGAAAGCAAGGAAGGAGAGAAAAGGGCACAAAGAAAATTATGGTAAATATCGTTATGTGTCATCAAGTCAATTCCAACTCATAGTGACCCCATGTGACATAGTAGACCTTCCCCATAGGGTTTCCTAGGCTGTAATCTTTTCAGGAGCAGATCACCAGATGTTTCCTCTCGTGGAGCAGCTGGTAGGTTTTAAATGCCAACCACTCAGCATCAGAGCACTTAACCACTGTAAATGATACCAATTATACCTGTTTTAAAATGTAATACACACACCAAAACAAACCAACTGGTGTCAAGTTGGTTCTGATTCATAGTGACCCTATAGATCAGAGTAGAACTGCCCCATAGCATTTCCAATACACACACACATATACATGTATGTAGCAAAATTATAAACTATGGAGAGGAAGATTGTTTCTAGTTTTATTATAGTAGAGGAGGGAGGAATGGGATCAGAAAAGAGCATAAAGAAACTCTATATGGTAAAGATTTTACAACCAGATCTGCCCCTAAAATTTGTGTTACATGGTGCAAATAGAGACCCATGTACCATGTCTAGATAATTAAAAAGTTAGAAACAGCAGATAATCATATACCTTGATTAATAAACCTTCATAGAGACTAGAACCCATTTTGACTCCCAGTCTCTGGAGGTCTGAGCTAGACCTTGGTGACACAAAGTAGAGTTCGCTCCCCTGCGCTCTTCTCTTCTCACCTCCGCTGTGCCCTACACATTGAGGTGATTGGCACACAAACATGAGAACATCTCGGTGCTGACCCCCAGGCCTTGTCCACATCTTCTCTGAGGAGCTACCCTTCGGCCATCCTCAGCCCAGGGCTGTGTGTACCAGCTCATGCTTTCAAGAGGAAAAATCCTGGGAAAAGGTCAAGTTGGCCTTAGGTAAAGGTGTGGTATCACTGAGCAGGCACTTCTGGGTGGGTACAGGCACAGGTTCTAGGTGGGCATATCACCCCATGGGGAATAGGTCAATGGGACAGAGTGGGTCCTTGTAAAGCATGGTTACAAAGAGTGGCACTTAACATTGATTAAGGCTGAGTGGCTTGGTGGACTTTTTTTACTAGTTTTTTTCCTTTTAACCATTTCTACATGCTTGGAGCATTCCATTATAAAAAAGACAGAGAGATGAAAGCACTGCCATTCCATTGGGGAAATGGACTTCTGCCTAGCATAAAGGGCAGGGTCAGAACAGTGCTGATGAGGTACAGCCTAGCCTTTGCCTAGTTATGTGAGATGTGTGAGGTTCTGTTTTCTCACCTGTGAAGTGAGATGCTGAGATCTGTGAGTCTGAAGATCCGTCCCACTTCTGTGATTCTGTGTGATTCTGTGATTCTGTGATTCTGCGATTCTGCTATTCTGCTATTCTGCACTGGCCTCATGAGGCCCTTCCCCCACTAGGAGAAGAATGGGATATACCAGGGATGGCAGGGCGGAGAAGGGGCCTAGGGCTGGAGACTTGTCCTGCTCCTGACTGCTCTGGGGGCACCCTTTGTGTGACCCCATAGTCTTCACTGGGAACGTGCCCTAGGGAAGCTTCAGCCGAACCCCAAGTTCCTGGCTCCAGCAGCCTCAGGATGCCTCTCTGGACATGAACCTGGAACAGGCCCTGGTAGTGTCCTCTGTGCACAAATGAACCATGGCTCTTGTTGGGCAAGTGTGAGCCCCAGAGGACACCCTTTGTAGGATATCCCATGTCCCAAAAGCAGATAGCACAGAATACTACTAATAGTCTGGCAATGGAGGTAATCCAGAGAGACAGGTGAGCCTCCACACTCTCTCTTGTCATTTATCTGCATGTCATTGCAGCGGGGGCCAAGTGCCCAGCAGGGCCCAGAGAGATTAATTTGGCCCACGGAAGAAAAAGATAAGAGGGGGGTAGGGGAAGCTGGTGTGGAGAAGAGACAAAGCGTTTTTCCTCATCAGACGTTTTGCCAAGCTTAGCTTGCTGAGGCTCACCAGTAATTGACAATGAATTAAACATTATCATTTCAACCAAGACAATCAGAAAAAGATCTGAAAACTCAAGAGCAAAATGAAGTTCAGCTCATGAAAACTTTGAGAACAGCCAGGGCCCCCCACCTCTTTAGAAGACCCTTGAGGGAGCAGTGATGGACACTCTGCTTGGGGGAGGGCCTTCTCAGGCTGGGGACTCAAAGCCTAGGTGTTCTGGACCACAGGCAAGGAGAGCCTCTCACAGGGTTTCACGAGCCCTCTGACCCCTGCAAGTGCAATTTAGGGCATTGGCAAACTCCCATGCCAGAAGCCTCTTTCTGGGCAAGCAAACTGACCCCCTAATAGTGAGAAGCCAGAGCATTCGGGTGCACGTGGGCAACTTTTAAGCACCCACTTTTGTTTTACAGACATAAGCAACAGCTCTCTGCCAGTGTGGTGGCAGTGTTAGTTGTCACTGAGTTGGCTCCAGCTCACGGTGACCTCTGATAACAGTCCCGCAGCATCTTCATGACATGAGTATGTTTGCATCCATTTTCGCAGGTACTGTGTCCCTCCTTCTCACGGGGGTCTCCTCTGACCCTCTGTTTTACCAACCATGATGGTCTTTTCCAGCAGCTGGCCTTTCCTCACGACATGTCCAAAGTAAGCAAATCAGAATCTTGCCATCCCTTCTTTCAAGGAACAATCTGGTTCTACTTCTTCTGAGACTAATTTGTTCTTTGCTTTGGCAGTCTACTGTTCTTCACGAAGATCTCAATTCAAGGGCATCAGTTCTTCTCTGGTCTTCCTTTATCATTGTTCAGCTTCTGCATGCATATGACGTGACTGAAGAGATTACGGCTTGGGTCAAGCACACTTGAGTCACCAAGTGGTTTTTAAAGCTTTAAAATGGTCTCGCGCAGCCAATTTGCCCAAAACAATGTATTTCTTGACCGCTGCTTCCGTGGATGTGGATGGTGGATCCAAGTAGCTACTCCAGGGTGGTTCCGTATTTCTTCACAGCAGTGAAAACCTTGAAGAGCAGAATGTCAGTGGAGGGAGAGAGAGCTGCCAATCTTTGTGTTTTAGGAAAGAAAACCCACTTGATTTTCATTGTTTCAAAAATAAGAATCAAGTTCTGCAGAAAGAACAGCTCCTGACCAGGGTCCTGAGACCTGTCATCAGCACTTACCCTCGTGTGACTTACAGGCTTTAGGAAAGATATGCTAAAGGTGAGGGTGAGGCTTTTAAAACATTCACCATAGAAAGAGATCACTCCTGGCAAGTGTTGTGGGGAGCTGAGGGCTTCGACTGGTATGAAAAGAACTCTTGTAGTACACTTGAATTCAGAGGAAGGCCAAGTTCAGAGGCATTGTGTCGCAGCCGACTGGAAACAGAGCGCCTTTTAGCAGCGGGCATAGTGCACTCAAAGTGTCCAGATAGCATCTACTGTAAATAATGGGGCAGATTGTGAAACTAGACAGTTTTCTTCATGTGGGGAAGCTTTCTTCCCCTATCTGTTTTGTTTTACCTCCTCCGGTTCTCCACTGAGTACCTTTGAGATGTATGCACATCAACTCAAGACTGTTTGCTTTCCTTGCAGGATGAATGAGCGTGATCGCTTGTTAAAAAGACTGAGCAGGAAGACACCCCCCACTCTCTTCCGCGCCGGCTCCATCCAACAAGGTGTCCCACGTAAGTAACCACTGAGAACTAATTCAGGTCAGTGAGCCCCCAGCCCAGGCGGGGGAGGTGGCCACTTAATTAACGTGTGGGTAGTGCTAATAGGGAAGGAGAAGACAGCTGCCAAGCCGGAGACACGTTTGGAAGCAGAATTAGTGCATTTGGCCCGAGGCAGGTACAGCTTGAATGTAGGTAATTCCCAGGGACCCAATCAAATGCCTGAATGACAAAAATCCTTGAAGGTAAAATCCTGATGTTGTTAAGATCCTTCTTCTGTCAGCTTCCTGATAGGATTTTTTTTTTTTAAGGTTGAAATGATACTATTTTTAAATTATTTCCTCCCAAAGATAATAATAGGAACTGTTTGGTGTAATCCTGGCATGTTCCTTAAAATCATAAGACTCAATAAAACAGATTCCGTACCTCGCTTTGGTGTCTCACCTCTGAGCTCCGGCCGGGTTCTGCCAGGAGGACCCAACCTAGGCAGGACTGTTGCGGCTGCAGGGAGACTAGGGAGCTGCTGAGAAGAGTTGATGAAAGAGATGGGGGGATGGAACTCCCTGGAGGCCCATTCATGGGCTTACTCTTAGCAGCCAAGTTTTTCAGCCTCACTGTGGGCTTGTCACTTAGAGCCCAGACCCTTCATGCTATCCCTGTGTGTCCTCCTGCCTGTTGGTCTTTCATTCGTCTGGCCTAGTGTCTGTCTCTCTGAACAACCCTCCCTCGCTATCCCTACATGCACATGAGTGTGTCAGAGCAGAATTGTGCTCCATGGGGTTTTAGCAGCATGTTTTTCCGGCAGTAGGTTGCCAGGCCTTTCTTGCGATCTGCCTCTGGGTGGACGCCAACGTCTCTTTTAGCAACTACGTGTGTTACGCAGTTGCACCACCCAGAAACTGCATATACACATGCACATCACCTTGGCCCAGTTCCCCACTTCCTTCTTTCCTTTTCCTCCCTGAGGAGTTTTAAAAGAATAAAGCTGGTAGAAAAAGCTTAAGAAAATTATACTGAAATGCTGTTGTCTCCATAGTACAGATATTGAAGAGGCTTTATGTTGATTCAATCTGCACTGAGCTCCATGTGCCAACAGATATTCACATACTTTCTCCATGGAGAGGGACCAAATAAAGAAAAAACAAACCCACTGCCACAAGTTGATTCTGACTCATAGCAACCCTATAGACAGAGTAGAACTGCCCCATGAAGTTTCCAAGGAGCACCTGGTAGATCTGAACTGCTAGCATTTTGGTTAGCAGCTTTAGCACTTACTACTACACCACCAAGGTTTGGGGAGAGACAGAGAATGGGCAGGATATACTTAACCTTCCATGATCTTTTGCTCCCCTCTTCTCATGTGGAAAAGTCTTCCTGAGAACAGATTATTCCTGTGGGTGGAAGGGGCTGAGCCAACTTCAGGCTCCCACCTGTTCTGTGTCCTTGTACCCTCCACTACCCTGGGACCTAGAGACAGATATCAGAGGCCCAGGTTGAGTAAGTAAGTGGCCAGGGACTGTGCCATGGACTCTAGACTACATGCTTGGTCCATCTGACACCAGGAGAGATGTCAGGTAAGACAGAGGTTTGATGGTGTCTTAGTCATGTAGTGCTGCTGTAATAGAAATACCCAAAGTGGACGGCTTTAACAAAGAGAAATTTATTTGCTCACAGAAAAGTAGGCTAAAAGACCAAATTTAGGGAATCAACCTCAAGGAAAGGCTCTCTCTGTTGACTCTGGATGAAGGTCCTTGACATCAAATTTCTCCTGGAATGGGAGCTTCTCTGGTACAGAGACCTTAAATCTAAGGGATGCTCTTTGCTTTCGGTGTTTCTCTCTTGGTGGTGTGAGGTCCCCATCTCACTTCTTTCTCTTGTATCACAAGGGATTGCCTCAACACAATCTAAGCTTGTAGACAGTCTCACTAACACAAGTGCCACCCATTCTCTCTCATTTACGTCATAGAGGCAGGTCTTACAACCTATGGGAGGAAAAAATCACACAATACTGGGAATTGTGACCCACCCAAACTGGTACCCATTTGGGGGCAGGGACTGGGTGCACAATTCAATACATGAAAGTGTAGTTGAAAGATCAGGGTCTTTGAAGCTCCACCTGTGGAACGGAACTGCCATGGCTCATGTCCCAGTTTTGTGACCTTGGATGGAATACTTAACCTATTTCTGTGTCCACTGAATGGGAGTTATAGGAAGACCTACCTTGTGGTTATTGGGAAGGTTGAATGAGATCACTTATATGAAGTGCCTAGAAAATACCTGATGTAAAGTGTTCAAGAAATGCTAGGTATTATTTTTACACTCAATATGCCTTCAGCTGAATAACTTCGGGCAACTAACATATTTCTAAACTTTTCTCTTTCCCCCTAAAAAAAGAAATGGAATAATAATAAAATACATCTTAAGCAGTCTATGTGAGGCTTCCTGGATACCTAGAAAATACACGCTAGTTCCCTATTCACTGTTCATGCTGCTGAAAAACACTGTTTCTGTAGTAATGTATTAAAATAATATATGGGAGAAAGAATGTGTGGGCCTGTAAATTGACATTGAAACCCTGGTGGCGTGACAGTTACGTGCTATGTCTGTTAGCCAAAGGGTCAGCAGCTCAGATTCACCAAGCACTCATTGGAAACTCTATGGGGCAGTTTTACTCTGTCCTTCAGGGTCACTGTAGGGTTGCTATGAGTCAGAATTGACTTGATGGCATTGTTGTTGTTAGATGCTGTTCGATTGGTTCCGATTCATAGTGACCCTATCGGTCAGAGAAGAACTGCCCCATAGAGTTTCCAACGAGTGTCTGGGGGGTTTGAACTGCAGACGTTTCTGTTAGCAGCTGTAGCACTTAACCTCTATGCCACCTGGGCTTCCTGATGGCTATAGGTTTGGGTTTTGGGGGTAGTAAATTGACACTGTACTTAAAGACCAAGTAAGAACTTTTGGAGGGGAAATTGAAACTATCCTAAAACTTCTACTAAATGTTTTTTTTTTATTTTTCAATATTTTGAAGGGCATAACTAAATATATAAATGAGGAAGGGAGCTGTTATCATGTACCACTAAGTCAATTTTGACTCATAATGGTCCCACATGACAGAGCAGAACTGTCCCGTAGGGTGTTCTGGACTGTCATCGTTACGGAAGTGGTTGCCAGGTCTTTCTCCTGCAGAGCCTCTGTGCAGGCTTAAATCACCAGACTTTGGGTTAGCCCTTAACTTTTGCACCACTAGAACTTTGCTCCACACACATAGACCACACTGAACGAACATAAGAAATGAAAATGCTTGTGAAATCACCTATGGTTAACTCCACTCTGCAACTAGTAGTAAGAACCCGATTGATTATCTGCAGTGTTTCTGTCATTCACCAATGAAGAAGGCAGTCAGGTGTCCAGAGCTGCTGCTCTTCACAGGAAGCCCTGTGCAGCACCGCTCAGCCTTTCTGGGTCCCTCCTTGGGTCTACGTGTCAGGCTTCCCAGGAAATTGAGAGGAGAAACTCTAATCTTAGCAGTAAGTTTATTTCCTGGTGAGCCACCAAAGCACTCTATCACCAGTGGAGACAGCATTTCCTGCAGTCTGCTGTCCCTACTGTGCCCACATCTTCCACATTCACAGACTGGGAGGAGACGAAACCACCGAGAAGCGAACCTGCCCTTCCATCTCCAGCACCACCCCTTCTGCCCCCGAGTTCTGGCCATGCCTGAGGATCTAGGATGCGCTAATCCAGCAGCCAGGGAAAGTCACCAGTTGGCTCCATCTGATGCTGTCTCCAGCCCCCCAGCATTGCTTTCTGGCTTTGGGAACTTCCTGTAAGATTAATGAGTGGGAAATGCAGAGATTGGAGGCTTCCTCTGAGCTCCCCATTTAGATGCAGATGGCCCTTAGATGCTGATTAAGTGAAACCTGGTGGGAGGATCTTCACATCTTTGTCCGCTAGTGGCCTGGCAGGCAGAGGCAGGTTGCATGGGTCATGGTTCCTGTTGTGTCGCTGAAGTGGCTCTCCAACTCCTGCCAAGCCTGGTTTCTAGGAGGAAAATGTTTGATATCTGAACCAGGATAAAGCTGCCAGGCCATCCTCCTTTGGTCCTTGAGTGGTAAAGCCCATGCCTTGCAGTCAAGAAGGTCTCAGTGCACAGCATTTGGAAACATGATGGCAGACACATCCTCAGGGACTGGTGGGGACATGGATCAGCAGTGTGGTGCTCTGTGTCCCCTGCAGAAGACATTTACAAGAGGACGAGAAGCTCCTGTCTGCTGCCTTGTCCTCTGGAAACCTAGAAACACTTCCCATCCCAGAGTGACTCAGTAGCCCTGCTAAAGCCCAGGGGAGGCCTTTGCACCAGTGGTACACTGACAAGCTGAAGAAGTAATGAACCTACAAGCTAAAGAACCAACCCATCAGGGTTCAGTTTCCCGAATGCACTGGCATGTTATGAATTAAATTAGAATAAATACAAGATACAGGAGCCCTGGTAGTGCACAGGTAGGCACTGAGCTGTCAACTGAAAGGTTGGGGATTCAAACCACCCGGTGGTACCATGGAAGAATGGTCTGGCAGTCAGCTTGTATAAAGATTACAGCCTAGAAAACCCTATAGGGGACAGCTCTGCTCTGTCACATGGAATTGTTAGAAGTTAAATTCAGCTGGAAGGCACCCAACAGCAAATGCAAGACAAGGTTTTTGCTCCTTCCATTTGAGCAGGGAATAGACAATTCCAAACACTAAGGAACTTTCCCAAAAGGCTACTCACAAATAATGTTTACTTTCATGGCTTTAAAAAAGAAAAACCCTCTAGCCCTCCTTCCCCCTCAAAAACATAAAAAAGGAAAGGCAGTTGTGTCTGGACGAATCTCTGAAACAGACTCCCTTCATTTCTGGCATGAGTGTAGAAGCCTGCCTCAATGGGAGAGGACAAATTAACACAGAAAACACGGCAGCCTGGGGATAGGAGATTGGAGCTGCGAGAGAACTTGGTCTCATCTTGTCCAGATCCTTTTACAGAAGGTAAACTAAGACCTTGAGATGTTAAAGAGCCAAAGGTCACAAAGTCATGAGATGGCCCGGCCAAGACTCGTGGTCTTCTCTTCTTGCCCTTAGGACTTTAGCCAGTTCATCCCATAAGATCCAAGAGGAAAACCCAGTGTGTGGGAAAAGTTGTCTTTGAGATAGAAAGTTCAGGAATTCTTATGAAGAGAACTTACAAGGTGGTCCCATCGCGTGAAAGATGGGCAGTCGTTACGTGACCTGAACAGTTTCCCCCAGTCAAGGCACCTCTGGTGGTGGACCGGGTCCAAGAGTCCAGAGCAGGACTGGCATTCCACGAGCACTGCTGGTCCAAAGACGACGAATGCTTGGACCCTGCAGGAAAACATCTGATGTCACTAGAAACGATCCTTTTTAAAGAGACCCAAGAATGAGAATGATTCAAGGCGATTACAGTATCCAGCCTTGTTAATGGAAGAGACAGCGCTGTTTGCTACATTTTGCTTTGAGAAGCCCGAAGGAAAGGGCTGTGTACTTGGACCGTGGTGCAGATCCTTCACAAAGGACAGCTTGTGCCCAGCAGGCAGGGAGACTGGCAGCTGCCCACACTGGAGGGAGCAGGAGGCGGTTTGGAGCAGCACCTCAAAGCCAGACCGTGGAGGTCTCACTGCCGGGGTAATGACGGACTCAGTCAGGACGCCTGGTCAAGCAATTTCTTGGAAATCTACAAGCTTTTAGGATGTTAGGGGTGAGAGGGGGCACCTCATTTTCAGAGCTAAGGGGCAGATCATGGAAAGACTAAAGAGTGACTGTCAGAGTAAAGGCTGGAAAACTGCCTTTGTGGAAAGCCCTTGCAAGGAAAGGCAGAGACCTTTGGAGTGGGCACAGCTGGAACAAGCAGACCATCCAGGCGTCCCAAGCTGGGCAGCCCAGCTGGCTCAGCTCCTGGTCTGGCTCAGATTGAGGCAGCTGGCCTCTGTGCCTGGTTATGTGGGGGGCCGCCCAGGCTGAACACTGGTCTGGGAGATGAGGGAGTTAGACGAGTCCTCTGCAGAAGCCCCACCTCTGTGACTCTCTTCCCTTCTCTGGGCTTGCTCTGCTTGCTTTCTTCTCTGTGATCTGCCTGTGTCCTCAAGGCCTCCACACCTCTTCCAACCACTCTGTGGACAAGCCCTGCCTCCCAAGTGGCCAAGCAGTGCTGGGTGGGCCTTAGGGTTTTGTAGCATGGCAGAGGACTTACTGTCTGGAAAACTGGGCAGCTGGCCCAGGAACAGAGACTCAGAGTTTATGGGCAGGTGTGGGATAGCCTTCTGTACTTCTCCAGCCTCAGGAAGACACGTTAGACATTGTTAGAGTATGTCTTTATACTTGGACTAGAAACTGTCCTTTGCAAGCCAATGTCTGAATAACTTAATTAACAATCCAGGAGATGATATGTAGGCTCAGCTCCTGACTTCTTTTTGTCCTTTTAAAGAGTCTGGCAGTGAACAGGTTCACAGTTCCACAGGTACCTATTATACATACATAAGTGGGACTCACAACTGGAAGACTTTTTACTGCATTGTCCTGTGGTCTGAATGTCTGATTCAGCTCTGGGACCCCCCTGTATTGCTTGCAGAAAGGTTAGCCAACAGAGTACCATTCTTCCCTGTGTCCTTTCTCTGGGAGGGCCAGGTAAGAAGGAAGACCTCACCTTTAGCTCTTGAATGCTAAACCTCTTTCAGAATTAGAGATGAGGAAAACACAGATCCTGGAGTTGCACAGCGTGGGTTTGACTCCCAACTCTACCACTCAGTGTGTGACCTTGGCCGAGTTACAAAATTGTTCTGTACCTCAGTTTCCCCATCTGCAAAATAGAGGAATAATGTCACCTATTTCAGAGAATCATTGGGAGGGTTAGATGAGCAACTCTGTGGAAAGTGTGTCTTGCACAAATAGTATTAAAGGTTTGCAATCTGAGCCTGCCAACTGCTCCATGGGAGAAAGATGTGGCAGTTGGCTTCTGTAATGATTTGCAGACTTGGAAGCCCTATGGGCAGCTGTACTCTGTCCCACAGGGTTGCCGTGCATTGGAATTGACTTGATGCTAACAGGTTGTTTTAAATTAGGAGCCTCTGGGTGGCACAAACAGTTAGGCATGCAACTACTAGCTGGAAATTTGGCAATTGGAACCCCTCAGAGGTGCCTTGGAAGACAGGCCTGGCAATCTGCTTCTCAAAGTTCTATTCTGCACACATGGAGTCTCGATGAGTCAGAATCAACTGAACAATGACTAACAACAACAGCAATTATTATTATCGGGCCTTTTATTATTAGGTCCCTAGGTAGTACAAACAGTCTGTGCTTAGCTACTAATTTAAAGGTCGGCAGTTCAAGTTCAGTCAGCAGCATCATAGGAAAAAGGCCTAGCAGTCTACTTCTGTAAAGATTAAAACAAACAAACCCACTGCCATTGAGGCAATTCCAGCTCATAGCGACCCTATAGGGCAGAGTAGAACTGGCCCATAGAGTTGCCAAGGAGTCCCTGGTGGATTCAAACTGCCAGCCTTCTGGTTAGCAGCCATAGCCCTTAATCACTGCATCACCAGGATTTCTAAGAAAACCCTGTGGAGCAGCTCACTCTAACACATGTGGCCACCATGAGTCAGAATTGTGACCCGTCAGTAACGGGTTTTGGTTTTTTCTTTCCAATTTTTTAAAAATTGTCATTATTAACTGATTGAGTCTAGGTAACTGGTTAACTGAGTTAATTGAGTCTAGGTTAACTAGTAACTGAAAGGTTGTGGTTCCAGTCCACCTAGAGATTCCTCAGGAGAACATTCAGGCTGTCAACTTTTGGAAACTCAGCCACTAAAACTGTATGAGCTCATTCTACTCGGACACACCTGGAGTCACCTGTGAGTTGCAATCAACTTGATAGCAACTGATTAGGTTATTTTTTCTTGTTAACTAGTTGTAAGAATCAGTCTCCTTGAGGCCAGGGTGCCAGTCCATCAATTCATCTTGAGTTTATCTTGTGATGCAGTGCCTTACTTAAATAGAAATAAGCCCACTTCAGTGACATATGTCCCATCCAAATCAGTTTAGTGTAAGATCAGGACTGCTTCAAGCGTCACCAGCTGTGCGCTGGCTCTCACTATTAATTTTTGCTTGTGTTATGCCTGGAATGTTTACAGGTTCATCAGTTATTCAGCCAGCCAGAGCAGAGCTGGGGCATTTCCGGAGCAGAGCAATTTGACTTTCCTCATGATTGGTGATAGGAAAGGGAGCCGTGGGCCATCACTGTGCTGTTTACACGGCTCCCACAAGCCCAGCTGCAGAGTGCAGGAGCAGTAGACTTGCCTGCTGAGCTCTTTCTGCCATGGTAGCAGCACCAGCAACCAGAACCATCCAGACATGGGGCAGCTATATCCTGCCACCACACCCACATAGCCCACTCTCCCCTTTCTTCATCCCAGGCCTTTGTGTCACCATCAGGGAGATGATGATCCATGGCTACTCCATGTGGTCAGAGTAGAACTGTGCTCTATGAGGTTTTCACTGGCTGAATTTTTGGACATGGATTGCCAGGCCTTGCTTCCTAGGTACCTCTGGGCTGACTTGAACTTCCAATGGTTAGCAAGCATTCATGTTAACTCTATGTAACACCCAGGGACTCCAGAGCTCCACCTACTGGTGGTAAGGACTCCAGTTATAGGGCCAAACCAAGCCCACTGCCATTGAGTGGGTTGTAACTCATAGTGACCCTGTAGGTCAGAGGACAACTGCCCCATAGAGTTTCCAAGCAACACCTGGTGGATGGGCACTGCCAGCCTTATGGTTAGCAGTGGTAGCACTTAACCACTACAGTGCCAGGGTTTCCAGTTATAAGGCAGTCCTCCAAAATAGCCGTTCTGGCAAACCCTGGTGGTGTAGCTACCTCTGCTAACCAAAAGGCAGTTCAAATCTGCCAGGCGCTCCTTGGAAACTCCATGGAGCAGTTCTCCTCTGCCCTATCGGTTTGCTGTGAGTCAGAATCAACTCAGCGACAGTAGGTTTGGGTCTGTAACCTAGTGTACTTCTGACAGCAGTCTTAACTCAGAGCTTCCTGTGCTTCTTTCCAGATGGCTATGCCTTTTCTCAAGAAGAGCATGGAGCTGTTACTCAGGAAGAAATAGTCCGTGCTTATGACACTACGAAGAAGAAATCAAGGAAGAAATGAGAAGGGACTTTTCCTGATTAGTACCAGAAAAGAGATTCGGCTTGTCGTATGCAGTGTTAACACATCTTCATCAAGAGAGGCGGGCGTCAGTAGCCAAAACACCGGGAAACACATTTCCGTGGCCTTAGCCAACCAGCTAGTGATCCATCGCCTTGCAAACTTGAGTACACAATGGGGGAAGAAGCCAGGGGTTGTTTTCCCCTCCCAATTTGTCTGCAATGCTTGGCCGAACATTTATGTTGTTATAAGCATTCAACTGTGCTTCATGAGGTGTGAAATTAAAAACATTATGTTTCACCAATGTTTAAACATCAGTACTAGTTCTAGAGAGAGGTAAGAGGGTGTCATGTTGCGTGAGAGACCCCTGTCTTGTACAGTTGTAACAGGAGCGTGTAGATTTCCTGTTTTGTTAGCTCACAGAGTAAGTCCCCCGGGCTGCATGTGAACTTCACTGGAGACAGGTTGCTGTCTCGCTTTGATTCCTATTTGGTTTGTATGAAGTTGGCATAAACTTCTTGATTGCAATGAAATCACAAAAATGTATGTCTGGGTGGTAAATCTGAAAAGATATATTTCAACCTCCTGGCCACTTTCGCAGCCGGGCCAGCCGCTTGCAGTTCCAGAAAAATCTTCTGTGTCGCCCCAGGTGCCTTTCCACCTGACCCCACCGCAGTCCGGCACCTCACCTCGCTATTTCGCGTGGCTGGCCCACGTGCTGCGTGCATGGCAGCTGGCGAGCAGCTGGCCCTAGGCTGCCCTTCCCTCATCCTTCTGCAGATACAGATGTGGGTACCTAAAACCCCTCCTTCCCTCTGGGCTCGGTAACTAAGGATACGAAGCATCATTACTCCCCGTATATTCTCATGCTTCTCCGCCTGGCTCTGAGCTTCAGGGAAGGTGCAGTCCTCTCGCTGCCCTGGGGAGGGGCGCTGAATGCTAGCTCCCCAGCCACCAGGGCCCTGGGCCTTGGGCACCACACAAATGAGAACCTGCATAGTAGTATTTCTCCCAAGAACAGGAACACAACTTTGACTCCGTAGCTCTGGAGCTCAAGAGGATGAAGATACCCGGAAGGCAGGGGAAGGGAAGGCAGAGGGAGGGAGGAGTGTGGAAGAGTAAGGGCATGGAGAACCTGGGAGGAGGAGCTAGAGGACGGTCCACCAGACACTCCTCAGACAACAAACCAAGCCAAACCCGTTGCCCTCAAGCCAATTCCATTTCATGGTAACCTCATGGATTACCGAATAGAACTGCCCCATAGGCATTGGGGTGGGGGGCTGTGATCTTTTGGGCTGCAAATTGCCAGACCTTTCTTCTGTGGTGCTGCTGGGTGGATTTGAACTGACAACCTGCACATTAGTAGTCAAGGGTAAATTGTTTGTATCTTGAAGCCCAGACAGTTAACCCCATAAGGAGGATAACCAAGACTAGGACACACAGTTTGAATGGAAAAGAATTCCAAACGCTTCAAAGGAAACTCTTTGAAAAGGGCACAGTTTCTGATACAGGCAACTTTCTGAATCTCAGGCATCCTCAATTCTAAGGCAAGGAGGGAATGCTGACTCCACACCTTTCCCAACTGTTGAGCCAGCATTTCAAATTTGGACAGAAACACTGAATCCCCTGAGTCCTGGGTGCAAGCACCTCCAGCCTGATAAATGACCTGCCTCAAGGGGCCAGCGTGGCTGCTCCTCTTTGTTCTGGTCACCAAATCAGATTTTTGCGTGGCTTGGACTCCTGTTACTGGTTCACCATCCAAGAGGATTGTGCTGATTTTGAGAATAAACCAGTAGTCGCCTTTACTTTCTAACCCTTTCTTTCAGAACATCCACATCTTACTGGGAATCGAGATATTCTAAATATCTAAGTACTCTAAGTATAACTTTTGTTCACTTCAGAAGTGACCAGGAATGACGGAGCGAACAATGAAGACCAATAAGTGAGGTTCGGAACAATGGCAGTTCTTCCTCTCGGCCTGGTTGATTTAAGTGTTCAGAGCACCTGGCAGGATAAATCGCTAAAGGATTGCCATGCAGGAACCCAACAACACAATATGTCTATAATTAACACAGCAAACTAAGGTGTTTGTCTGTCCTGAAGGCCCAGAAAGATCACAGCTCAAATAGCGAGAAAGAAAATTAGAAATAGACGTGTGTTAGGCATCTCGGCTACTTGGTTTCACTTGGAAAGTGGACGTATTTGGAAAGAGGATATTAAAATTCAGTTCCGGGCAAACCCTTGAGCTTTGAAGCCTTCTAAATCAGTTCTGTGAGTTTGTGTGTGTGTGTGCTCATATACGCATGTGTACATGTTGGTTGGTTATTTTGTGTTTTTACTTAAAAGTATGTACACATCTTCTGGGATTTAAGTGTATTTTCCAATTCTTTCAAGAGGTGAACTAAACAGTTTTTGAAATAATGAAGTACACACATAGAAGGAAATACTAGAAAAGATACCTTTCTATTTTCTCATTTGCTTAAGCTTTCTTGTAGCTAAATGACTAAATTGGGTACCCGGGAGAAGTAGCTGTCACCATGTGATGTACAGTATTTAGCCAGGGTACACTCTGGGGCTTTGTCATTTGTCCTATCTTTAACTTGAGGTCAGAGTGTCACACATACCTCTCCCCAGGGAGGGGGTGGACTACACTGGGTTGCATACACTGGCTGTCAGCTCAGTGGAAATGTCACATGGGACTTGTCACTCTGCCACACAGAAGTGACATGTAGCCCGGCAGGTTAGATTCAGTCAGCACTTCAGGGCTGAATCTGGATCTGGGCTAATCTAGAAGGCCACACGGAGGCTGACCGTAGTGCTCTGCTGCTTCTCTGGGGTCACTGTAATGCTTGGCCTAGTGTTGTACACAGACAGCTGACTCTTTTTGTGGTCTCTGTCTTGTTGCTGTCTGGCTCTGCAAAAGGAAAAGACCCACCATTCTGTGAACTCAGATCTGAGTTCACTTAGACACCAGCAGGAGCCAGCAAGGGTAACAACAAAGAGGCTGAAAGAGCGATATAAACCAGCTGGCTGTTTCTGCTGGGCTGTCTAGGTGAATGCTTTATGGCTGGACAGAATGGGCTGTGTAATCATTTGGGGCCAATACATAGGGTTGCCGTGAGTCAGAATCAAGTCACTGGCAACCAACAACAGCTGATGTGTCCATCCTGTCTCTGCAGAACACGTGGACTGTTGTCCAGGCTTCCCTTCTCTCGTCCATCGAGAACACCAGCAGACACGCCCCCGCCACACATGCATGGAAAGAGAACTGTGCATACCAATGTAATGACCTTTTGGGAGCGGGGGTAAACATGCCACAGAAAAGCTGTGTTTGGGAGAAAGGCAATGCTGCTCCTTTGACACTGAGTAATGTCATAAACAGTGAACCCAGATTGCAAGAGGGCACTGCTGAGAACTCAGTGAACATCGTCCTTTTCTGGAGAAAGCTTCATGTCTTGTGTGTCAGAACCAAACCAAACCCACTGCTGTCGAATCAGTTCTGAGTCACAGGAGCCAGAAATCATTAACAACTTGTCAAGAAGCAGTGAATAATGAAAGACAAGTGAGTCTAGGTAGCAAGTGTCTGAAAATGCACATGGACGTATGAATATGTTATGAGCTTTAAGAGTTAAGTTTTAAAAATAGAGCTATAATCTCTGCTTAGGATAACAACGACCCTTTATTTTGTATTTTGAGCCATCAGGAAGAGAGTGTTCTGTCAGGTATTCCTGTTCCTAGGGATTTGTGTCATAACCCGTAAGTTGAATAGAATGTTTGCAAAACTCTGCTATAGGATAAGCTGGCCTTTCATTCTGAACCTGTGAGATGGCCTCACACATTTCAGCCAGGGTTTGAATTACTGCCCTGGGTTATTGTCCCAGAGTAATTCAAGGAGTGATTTAGCCTTAGCGTTGTAATGTACACTTTGTCTCCTGGGAGCCATCAACTATGGGAGCCAAGAAGCTGCGGGTTCAGCAACTTGGCAAAGAAATGAGTGTAACAGGTCATCTCAAAAGATGGCATCCCTGTTATTAAACCATCAAAAAATCAACCAATGCCATCGAGTCTATTCTGACTCATAGTGACCATACAGGACAGATTAGAACTGTTCCCTGGAGCTTCTAAGGAGTGCCTGGCAGATTTTAACTGCCAATCTCCTGGTTTGCAGGCGTAGCACTTAACCACTATGCAACCAGCTTTCCAATTGTTAGAGTACTCACTAAATGTGTTCTGCATGCAAATGCTTCAATTAGTAAATATAATGGTGGGAATGGTTAAAATCCCGCCCAGTAAAAGAAAACATACATTGGTTGGCTTATCGTTGGTTCCTCACTGGCACAAGACAGTCATCTGTCTTTGGATAGCCTTTGGGGAGATTATTTTCCCTTTCACCAGCCATTTTGCCATTTTGAAAAGCAAAAGGGACAGTTTGAAGGTTTTCAATGGACTGTAGAGGTGAGTTGCTGTCAATTGGAGTTGACTTGACCACAGTGGGTTTGGTTTTTGGTTTATAGAGATGAGGGTCCAAGATTGTCCATACCCTAAACCAAATACGCTGCCGCCAACTTGATTCCAGCTCATTGCAACCCTGGAAGCCAGAGATGAATGTCACCCATAGAGAGGGTAATCTTTATGGATGCAGATTGCCACAGCTTTCCCTCATGGAGCTACTGGTGACTTTGAACAGCTGACTCTTCGATTACTGTCCTAGTGCTTAACCACTGCACCACCAGGGCTCTTTGGGTTTCCCATAAAGATATTAAGTTTTCCTGAAAGGAATACTCAACTCAATGTGTTGTTTCCTTTGTTTCCGTTTTCCTCAGCATCCCCAAGTATCCCATTGGCCTTTACCTTAGACGAGCATCATTTAATGCTGAATCTCTAGAGGAGGCTGTTGAAAGCTCTTCTTGGTTTGCTGTGAATCTGGGGTACAGTCCTAAATCAGAAAATATGTCAGTGAAGCAGAGAAAAGGCGTTTGCTCAGTCTTCTCACCCCCAACTCCACAGCAAGTACAATCTATAACCATTCACCTCTGACTAATACTCCAGCCCCCTGACTGAGGAGAAACAAGGGGTGATTCTTTTTACACCCTGCCTGGCTCCTTTCTCAATGATGGTCTCTCGCCCTCATTGCCTTTGAGATATCTACTCTGCGCTTTCTCCCGGTGCCAGCCCAAGTGAAACACTGTCACACGATTAGCCCACAGGCATGTCTTCTGACCCCGCTAAAGAAAGAAAGGAGACCTGTTAGTTTAAACCCTCAGGAACAAAGTGCCAGGTAGCTTTGATTTATGACAGAAATAGGAAGAAGAAAGTTGAAGTCACAGCTATCCAAATAGACTATGAAACCTAGGAGTCAAGAGTGCTTATCAAGGGCCTTTGATAGGCAAGCTCTTCCGTGAGTGAGAGAAAGGGCCAGAAGGTGAGAGAGGGCTCACAGAAGGGGATGTGAGCCCACTGTCACAGAACTGGATCCCTTTCTACAGCCAGTGTGTCATTACAGGTGAACCAACCAATAGCTATCAAAAATAGAAAACAGAAAATCTCCTTATGTGGGCCTTCCAACAAGATGCCCCATAAACAAATGGTATTTGGGGTTTTCACTAGTAAAGTCAATGCACGTTCTGAAGTTACAGCTCCCTCCTCCACATGTTCAGTCAGTGACAGGCCACCCCAGAGCCAACTGAACCTAAGGGCGGGGCAAACAGCTGCACGGAGGCCACCTGCAGAGGGCGTGGCGCCAGGCCAGTGGGATTGCAACTTCCCTGCTTTGTCTTCCTCGTGCGCGGAAACACGCACGCTCCCCTCTGTGTCCTATCTCTGCCAGGTCGCTCAAATGTTTTCGATGTGGAGGTTTCAGTCTGCTTATGCAGAGGGAAGCTGTGCTACGTGGTACCTTTAATTGGCTCCCAGCAGAGTAGTGAGCGGCTCTGAGGTGTTTGGGGCTTTTTGTTCCCTCCTTCTGGAAGTGTTACCATTTCCACATCCTATTAATGTCCTCTGGTTGTTCAATTACAGCATCACTTTAGAGTGGAGCTGGGTTCCCTCCTGGAGTGAATACAGATGAAGGGCATTTACTTGTATTTTCAGACGTTTTTTGGAGAATTTTGTGATTTGTGGCTTTGATTGATCATGTTGACTGGTGTCTGTCTGCTGAAACCTGTTTCGAATAAATCTTTTGTTAAAGTCAACAATCAGGCCTTGTTTTATTTTGGAATTTTCTTTTCCACTAATAAGTGGTCCCTGCCATGGGGTCTTGGGACTGGAACACAGAGGGTGTTGTCAACAGGAACAGACTATATGTGTTCTGTTCCCCAGAGCTGACTACTAGGTAATCCTGGGGAACAGCAGGTCCCCAGGTGAGAGGATGCAGATGAAAGTGTGTACCCAGGCCTCTGCAGGAAAGGGGGTGGCAGTGAGGCAGGAGATGACACAGTTTGGATTGATAACTCAAAGGATGGAAGTGTGTGCAGGCAGCCTTCTGTCCGTCAATCAGGTAACTCCCTTTGGTTCAATTTCTGGTTTGGGTTGAATTGTGTCCCTCAAAAATAAGTGTTGGAATTCTAACCTAATTGTTCTCCCTGTGGTTGGAATCCATTTTGGAAATAGGGTTTTCTTTGTTATGTTTGGAGAACCCTGGTCGCATAGTGGTTAAGTGCTATGGCTGCTAACCAGAAGGTCAGCAGTTTGAATCCACCAGACACTCCTTGGAAACTCTAGGGGGGCAGTTCTACTCTATTCTTTGGGTCACTATGACTTGAAGCCAGTGGGGGTTTTTGGTTATATTAATGAGACCACACCTATATAGGGTGTGTCTTAAGCCTGCCGAGCCAAGTGCCATCGAGTTAGATCTGACTCATAGTCACTTTTTAAATATATTTAAAAAAAATGGATCAGGTTCAGAGACATGCAAATACAAACAGGTGAAGATAGTTGCCACATAAAGATCACCAATGCCACATAAAGATCACACATTCTGGTGATGCCCAGAGGAATGCCAGAGAAACTGAAATAGGGATTTCCTCACAGAGAGGGCTGAGAACCTTCTCCTATAGCCAGTGCCCTGAATTCTGACAACTGGCCAACTAACCTGTGCAACAATGAGTTTCTGTCCTTTAAAGCTGCCAGCTTGCGCTATTTCTGTCAGAGCAGCACTGGGTAACTGTGAAACTAGAGAAGCCCCCCTGCAAATTGACATGTGGAAAGTTCAAATTCAACTGTCCGGTGTGGATCAATGCTGTGTCACTTTAAAGACAGTAAGGAGACCTCAGCCCAGCCCCTTGCAGTGCAGTGAACGACATCCAAAGACACGCCTGTAGTCTGTGATAACACAGTGGCCCTGTTGCACCTGGCTTCAGGTAGGAATCAGAAGCCCAGGCATGGACCCCTGAAGTGTGTGGGCTGGTGCTGCTTCAGAGGAAGGAAAGAACGTCTGGTAGGTACGGTTCCCTTTAGAAGGTTGTGTCTGGAACCTCAAAGACCTCTTAGTGGCTGGCCTCAGATTTACTACACTTTTTCCATAACTGAGTCCGACTCCCTCTGTGCCACTCTGTGTCACAGTAGAGCCACCTTTGATGACCCAAGGATACTTGGGACCTTTAGTCTTATCCCAGGTCTCACTTCTAGGCCAAGTTCGGCAGTTGACATTAGAACAGGAAAGTATTTTCTTTCTGAGTGTTGCATACACAAACAAGGGCAAGCCTTCATTTTTGGTTTTTTTAAGTATTAAAGACTGAAAATGAATTAATATCATCAGGGAAGTATCAATTTCTAACCACTGCCTTTTTGTTAATTTTTTCTTTCTTTTTCTTTTTTTGTCGCAGAATCTGCCTTTGCCTCTCCAGTGGCTTTGTTTTGTTGAATTGTCCTCTTTCTCTTGTGCCCATGTGAATGAACTTGAGCCCCTGCAGGCCATTGTTAGCTGAGAAGGACTTTCAGGTTAAACTGCAGACCTTGTATTTCTGCTTAAGGCAGTGTTCTTTAGAACAGTCTTCTCTCCAGAGAGAAGCCCCTGGGCACAGACAGCTAACCCACTCAGCTGCTAACTGAAGGACTGGAAGTTTGACTCCACCTAGAGCTGCCTCAGAAGAAAGGCCTGGCAATCGAGTGGGAAAAAAGACTGTGAGAACCTCATGGAGCACAATTCTGCTCTGACATACCAGCTCAGACACTTAAGTTCACGAACTCATCCTAAAAAAAGTGCTACATACCTCACTGCTGAATATCACTGCAGTCAACATCAAAGTACATCCTTTGGGAAGCTATGCACTGATGCTAGCGTCTAGTCCACCCTTCAAAGCAATTTTGGAACTCTTCCTGGAATAGCCATCAGAGCTGTCATCATATTACCCTTGATGTCCTGAATGCCATCCACATGTCTTGCTGTCAATGTTTCCTTTATCTTTGGGTAAACAAAAAAGTCATTGGGGGCCAGATCAGGTGAGTAGGTAGGATGTTCCAATACAGTTATTTGTTTACTGGCTAAAAACTCCCTCACAGACAGCTATACAATTAGGTTTGCAAACTTGCTGCCATGCTCAATCACCATTCCAGAAAGAGTTCCAAAATTGCTGAGAAGAGAGGACTAGGCTCTGGCATTAGTGCCTAGCTTCCCAGCAGGAGTTCTGCAAAAGTGAGTGCAGTGACATTCAACAATGAGGTACGTAGCACTGTTGGACCTTGGAGGTGACTCAAAGGCAATTGTTTACTGGTTTTTCTCTAGGAAAGATCCAGGATACTTTTAAATTCTGCTGTTCAGTTTCAAAATGTTGATAGAGCATGCTGGTGCCTTGTGAGTGATTCTCTCTCAAAGCAATAGGACACCCAGTGAATCTGGGCATAGGCAACAGCCTTCCCAGCCTCTAACACCTTCGGCTTCCATTCTATATGGCATAGAAATCTCACAAAGAACTTTCCAGCAACCGCTGAATAGCCAAGTGGTTGCTACAACTGGGGCTACAGATGGAAGCGCAGGGCTTTGTCTTTTTCTAAAGGAGGACGACTAAAATCACTCTGTTTCACCAAATACACACAGTCCTGCTAACAGACATTCTATTTTCATTTATTAAAGTTAGGGCACACGCGTTAACAAAATTATTTAAGATTCTTGACAGATGGCCTCAAAGCTCTGTCTTCAACTGTTTGTCTTTTATTGCAATTAAACCAGTCTTGACTTTAGATTCCAGAGCGATGATCTTTAAAGCAAGGGCATACAGTCCACCCTTAGGTTACCAGTCTTGGCCTGAGCCAGTGGAGTTTGAGTGCTCTGTCCCTGGTGTGTGTGTGTGTAATTGTTACTCAAGTTATTCATAAAGTTTAAACACTTACGTTACCCAAACTCACTCTCTCCTCTCCTCTGGAGAAAATGTGTTTTTATTTGAAGTATTCAAAATCGCTGAGAAACTTTCTCTCCTCACCCACACCTTTTAAAAGCAGGGATTTTGCATACTTTAAGCTTCGGGCTAGAGCTCTTCTGCTGATTAACTCGTTTGCTCTGTGACTAGGGGACATGCGTTGGCTGTGTTGTTTTCCAGTTGGCCTTGCTTAGAAGTGTGGGTTGGTGCTGTGAACTGAAAGAGACCAGTCCATCAGTCACAACAAAGACGTTAAACTCTGTTTTCTCTTCGTGTCCTTCAGAGAAGCAGCCTGCAAATTACTTCCAAAGATGGCTGCAGGAAAAAGCCTTGAATTTGCTTCTGTATTAGAATTAAAATTGGTTTGGGGTTTCATGAGGAGCTGGGGGACACCCAGACTCATCTGCCAAAGAAACTACCTCCAAGCAAATAAATTTAATGCTTTTGCTGGAAAATGTCTTCATGGAGTCCAACTTTCCAATTTCGCTGGTGCAAAGACGCTCTGGCCTGCTGCAGACGGGAGGCCAGGCGGTGCCTGGTTCCCGACACGCTCCACGCGCCGCCTGCCCCTGTGGCAGGGCGGGGTGTCCGCTGCTGCAGGCCCCAGTGCTTCGGAAATGAGTAGGCCTGCGCGCACACACACACATGCACACACACACGCACATGCACACACACACACACACGCTGTGCACGCACATGCAGACCCATGTGGTGGTCCTGTGGGAGAGCACGAAATCAACAAAAAGGTTCACAAATAAAGAAAAACTCATTCTTAGCTTTGAGGATTTGGCAAAGTAGCTCAGGCAGAGAGAGCCATGGAAGGTATGTAAGGGTTGAATCTTTGTCTCAGAGATGCCAGAAAACTCGCTTTCTGGAGGCTGTGTGTGCTCAAGGGGAAATGCTGCAGGGCCTGTTCAGATGTTTTCTCAGAGACCTGGTGTCTTTCTGCTAAAACTGCCCAGGCGTCTGAGCAGGGAGACGGAGAGGCAGGAGCGTAGCCACAGCTTTGCCCCTCTCTCACGTCTGAAACTAGCCCTGTTAAATGCTTTGGTCTTTGGGAGCCTCACCTTTGCTGACAGCCAGACACTGTCCCTGGCTTACAGGCAGCGGGCATCCAAGAGGCTGGTGAAGAAAGTGGAGATGTGGGCAGGTGAAACCTGGATCCACTGCCAGGTGAGAATTCGATGCACATTGACCCTTACCACACAGTTGGTGATCAAGGGGGAGTTTGCCCACTTGGCCCTTCCAGTAGCGCAGTTAGCAGCAACAGTGATGTCACAGGGACTCATTGCAGGGCATTTCTGTCAATGGTGGTGAAATAATTTAGAAAAGGGTAGTAGAGACAGCTGCACAACATGATGAAAGCAGCCAACATCACTGAATTAATATACGGGAAAGTCGTTGAACTGGCACTTTTTTGTTTTACGTATTTTCACCACACACACACAAGAAAGATCCTCTTAAGAATTTTTTGTGACTGGACTTGTCCTGGAAGTCCTGGTGTCATAGTGGGTTAAGTGCCATGTCTGCTAACTGAAAGGTTGGCAGTTCAAATCCACCAGGCGTTCCTTGGAAACTCTATGGGGCAGTCTTACTCTGACCTCTAGGGTAGCTATACGTCAGACCCGACTTGATGGCAGTGGGTTGCACTTGTCCTGGTTCGCCATACAAATAAGTCAGTAGAGTAGTCAGACAACAGGGTCAGTGTTTTCCCAATCTAACGGTGGTCTCTGTGCTCACTGAAGAGAATCTCTAACTCAGCCAGCCCTTGGGGTCCTCTAACACAGCAGGCTTATCCTCACCTCACTGTCTCTTCTGCTTACTCCCTTCTTTCTCCAGAGGGTTTCAATCTTTACTGGCCTCAGAAGCTTGGTTCCAGTGGCCCTTCTTCATAATCCATTTGTAGACAATGGTCTGTCTCCTTTCTGTCACTCCAGCAGCTTTACCTGCAGCATCTGGGCACTCCAGTGTTTTTCATGTTACGCATTTCACACGTGTAAACCTAGTCTCTCCAGAAGGGTTGTCAACATCTCAGTGACAACAACATATTAACCACATGTGCAGAGGTAACATGGGTAGTGGATGAATGTGGGAGAGCCAAAGCACTTGTTTTGTTCAGTTATTAGCCGTGTGGCCTTGAAGGCATCATCTATCTGCCCTGGACCTCAGTTTCTTCACTTACAGAATCAGGAGGTTACCTTCCCTACCACCTCTCTGGGGACAGTGAGTGGGACTAACATTCTGGTACATACTGGAACACACTGGAACAACTATAATCGTTAATAGCTGTGTTGAGCTGACATGAGCAGAATGAAATGCTGCCCATTCGTGTGCCATCACAGTGAAAACTTCTGTATCAGATCATTGTAACTCATGTGGTTTTCACTGGGTGATTTTCAAGAGTAGATCACCAGGTCTTTCTTACCAATCTGTCTTAGTCTGGAAGCTCTACTGCAAAGTGTTCAGGAAAGTAGGAGTGCAAAAGTCTCTGCTGGCAGACCAGCTGTGGCTGCATGTGCAGTCTACTGGCTAGGACTCAGACCTTGATCTCCTTGTAGAATGTGACAGTGCTACCAGTGAACCATCAGTGCCTCTGGAGCAACTCTAATACTTGTTAAAATATGAAAAACAAAATTGTCACTTCACTTGCCAGTAAAGGGTACCCAAGTGAACATATCCCATCACCAATACCTGCAGATAGTTCTACAGCCCAGCAACTAATGGGATGAGACCCAACAACAACAACAAACAAGGAGGTCCCAAGCCTCACTCAAACACCCATGTCCATTAAGACTGGTCTGTACCCAGTGCCATTCAAATTAATCAACATCTGTAATATCACCTGTGGTTGTGAGACTCCATCCATCTATTCCATAATGTGACTGGCACTGTGATAAGGATTAACAATTGTTATTAGATGCCATCAAGTTGGATCTTATTCATAGCAGCCCCATGTACAACAGAACGAAACACCGCCAAGGCCGCCATCATCCCATAGATGGTACTGTGCTTGAGCCTGTTATTATGGCCATTGTATCAGTCCATCTTGTTAAGGGTCTTTTTTGCTGACTTTCTACTTTCCCAAATGTTTTAGTCATTGTCTTAGTTATGTGATGCTGCTATAAGAGAAACACCGTAAGTGAATGACTTTAACAAAGAGAAATTTCTCCTCTCAGAGTCTAGGAGTTCTAATTCAGGGTGCTAACTCCAGGGGAAGGTTCTCTCTCTCTACTGACTCTGGGGGAAGGTCCTTTGTCAAGTGTTTCCCTGATCTAGGAACTTTTCAGTGCAGGGACCCCCAGGTCTGAAGGAAGTGATATTCTCCTGGATTTTGCTGGTGAAATCCCCCTGTCTCTCTGCTCACTTCTGTCTTCTGTATGTCAAAAGAGATTGTCATAAGACACAACCTAATCTTGTAGATTGAGTCCTATCTCATTAAGATAATTTCTGCCAATCACATCTCATTAAGATTTTTTAAAGTCAGTAAACAATATTTTACTGAAGCATTTCATAGCACAGAAAATCTGTCTGACAAAGTTGCTGTCTTATACAAGAAGGAGGACGCCAGTATGAATACATAGTATGAATACAGTAAATATGGAGTTTATATACTTGGTAGGATTTACAACACATAGAAAAATCACATTTGGTGATAAAATGGTAGACAATCACACAATACTGGGAATCATAGACTAGCCAAATTAGCTTACATTTGGGGGGAGACACAATTCAATCCATAACACCAAGCATGATGTCCTTCTCCAGGGATTGGTCCCTCCTGACACGCCCAAAATATAGGAGACACAGCTAAGTAGCATTCTGGCTGTACATCTTCCAAGAGAGAGTTGTTCATTCTTCTGGCAGTCCATGGTATATTTAATATTCTTTACCACTATCGTAATTCAATTCCTCTACAGTCTTCCATAGTCACTGTCCAATCATTGCATGTAAATGAAATGACTGAAAACACTATGGCTTGGATCAGGCACACCTTAATCCTCAAAGTGACATCTTTCCTTAACAATCAATACAGAAAAATAAGATCCTTGAGGAACTTGGTACAGTATAGGAGCAGACACATCAATAGACTAACTGCAGTTGGTGAGTGTTTTGATTATCTGTTGCTCCTTGGGTTATTGGTTAGTAACAAAGCACCTCAAAGCTTGCTAACTTAAAGCAGTAGTAATCACTTGCCACAAATCTACAGTTTGGATAGGACTTGGCAAGAATGACCCGTCTTTGCTCCACGATGATGAGGGTCTCACTTGGGATGACTCAAATGGCAGGAGCTGGCTGGGAATCTCAGCCTGTGTATTAATCTCATGTCCTCTCCACATGGTGTCCCCACATGGTCTTACCACTACAGTGGCCTCAGGGTAGTGATATACCTTAGGTGGCAACTCAGGGGTCCAACAGCAGCCGTTTATTAGCTTCATGACCTTGAAGAAACCATTTACTTTCCCAAACATCAGTGTCTTTGTCTGTAAGATTGGAGAGTAACCTCGCCATCTCCTCACGGGATGATGGTAAATAAGGCTGACATACTTCAAGAGACAGAAAGGAGAAACTGCCAGGATCGTCAAGGCCTAGATCGAGAAGCAGGCACAGCATTAGCTTCCCAAATCCAACTGTCCTAGAAGTCACAGAGCGTGCCCATGTGTAAGTGGTATACTCATACCTGCCCTCTCACAGAAGGAATTTCAAAGACTTAGTTGCCATTTTTGGTTCACCACACTACAGTAAGTGTTTACAGGGTCCTAAGTCAGTGTGAAGTCAGGAAGACTCACAGGGGATCCAGAAAGACTTCCAAGGGGAAAGACAAGGTGACATCCAAAATGAGATAACTGAGGTGCAACATCTTGTAGAGTTAAGTCATAAACTTGAAGTATTATCAGTGACGGTGCAAGTAAAGACTGAATTAAGACAAGGCTTTGTACTGCTTCCAGCTGATGGGATGCACAGACATGACATTCACCATGAGACTATGGGCTAGTGGCCTAGGACTGTGTGGGGGAGGACTGCCCCATGGAAAGGCAGGCCTGCTTTTTGGAACCAGTCTACCCTGCAGTGAGGTCCGATGGGAAGCGTCTCCCTCTGCACACCACTCAGGCACAGCGTGCAGGGAGCACCACTGCATGCAGAGCCCTCCAAGGTGAACGGTAGTCCTGAGGTTCCAACGGACGTAACTCATTTCCACTAACTGCAGAGACTTAAGTGGCTTCAAATGCCACATTTTGAACACCGTTTTTATTAATCACTACATCCTTTGTAGGGGATGAAAAAAAAAACAGAAACAGGCCATTGAATCAAATGAAGTTCTGCTACTTCTCAATAACTGCCTCGTGAATGAATATCAGTCCTTCACCATTCAACAAAGACTCTTTTTGTTTGTTCCAGGGTACATTTCATTACATGTAAAATTAAGACAGACACAGGTATGGGTAGAAATAATACACTGACTTAAAAAAGAAAAGAAAACCCATCAATAATAAAAGCTAGGGGAAAAAAATCTACATTGGAACTTACTTTGCCTTAGAATTTTTCATTGGAGGAAATCTGTTTAAGATAACTGGGGATTTCAAATCTATGCAATCCTCACTTGTTTCTGTTGGACCAATGGAGTTAAACAATTACTAAAAATCTAGGCAAAAGCAGTGATGTTCTCACAAAGGTTACCATAAAAAGGGTCCTATCTCTTAGGAATCCTGGTGGTGCAGTAGTTAAGTGCTACAGCTGCTAACCAAAGGTCAGCAGCTCTAATCCACTAGACCCTCCTTGGAAACTGTATGGGACAGATCTACTCTATCCTACAGGGTCGCTGTGAGCCAAAATTGACTTGACAGAAATGAGTTTGTTGTTGCTATTGTTTTAATCTCAGGTATTATTAACTGCTTCTTTGAAAATTTTAATAATCAGAGAAAAATCTATGGACTAGTTCATGTAATGCCAGTGTAATTGTTAAGGTTGTAGGTCAAGTTGGCTGAGCCGTGATTCCCAGTGGTTTGGCAGTATGATGTACTTTGGCAGTTGTATAATGATCTAATCACCTCCTTGATGGGATCTGATATAATGTGATCAGCTCCATGATGGGATCTGCTAGGAGTATCCAACTGGTTGGAAGGGAGTTTTCTTGGGGTGTGCCTGTATCCGATATAAGTGGACTTTCTGGCAAGATTGTGGGGTTGGGCTTGCTCTCCATCACGCAGCTGGCTCCTGTTTGTTTGCCCTCTGATTCTTGGGACTTGACCTATCAGCTTATCAGCCAACCTTTGGATTCATAGGTCCTCACAGTCTGTGAGCCAGAGCCCTCACGTCCAACTTGCGGATCTTCAGTGTGCCAGCCCCTGTTATTCCATGAATCAGGAAGTATGTCCAGCCTGACCTGTGTGCCACCCTCTTACAACCCTGTGAGCCACTTCCTTGATAGAAATCTCTCTATGTATATGTTTATATGCTTTACTGGTTTTGCTTCTCTAGAGAACTCAGCCTAAGGCAGCCAGACCAAAAGTTAAATTGGACACAGATTTTATTATATGGATCTAAGGGTATCTCTTACTAATGTACTTTTTAAACATGTTGAGGCATTCTTTATGCCTTCATCAATATTAGCTGGGTACATGCTGTGCAAACATTGTTTCAGGTCCAAAAGTGTCATTTAAAAATGATGAAGTCTTGATTTCTACCCTCAGGAACTTGCCCTCTAAGGGGACATGTAGAAATTTAGAGTACTAGGCAGGACAGAATAAGAATAAACCAAGTGCTTGGTGAATTCAGAGTAAGGAGAAATTACATCGAGTGTGCATTAAAGAAGCAAGAGCAGGCCCTGTGTTTGGCCCAGCCTCTTTGACATCTAGTTCCTGTAGAACAAGTTTCTAAGGATTGTTGAATAACATGAAAATACAGGAGCAGTAAAAGGATCCTATTAGAATGTGGCTAGGTGAAGTTTTGAAGGAGCCCTGACAGCACAGTAGTGGGGCATTTGACTACCAACCTTTGATTCAAACCCATCTGCTGCTCAGGAGAAAGATGTGGCAGTCCGCTTCCAGAACTCTGTGGGCAGTTCTACTCTGTCCATCCGAACTGACTCAATGCAGATAAGTTTGGTTTTTTGGTTTCGGTGAGTTTTTAGAGATGATCTGAACACAGTACTTACACAAGGTCCCTAGAAAGTAACCTAGAGAAGCAGTCTGTATTCAGCAAGAAATGTCCTGGTGGGCACTGGCTCATTACCTCACTCCTCGCCATAGCCCATGAGCAGGTGCTATTATGAGTTCCAGCTTAACCAACTGAAGTTCAGGGAGGGTACTTCTACACTTGTTTGGGGTGTGCAAGGGATTTGAACCCACTTCTCACTTCTTCTAAAACCTGTACTTTGCCTGAATGGTCTTCAGAAGCAAGCTTTCTAAAGAAGATGACTGAAAATTCCTCAACAATGCAACTTCATAACTTTACAGGGAATGCCAGGTACACTCATTTCTAAGCAAGCACTTAATTTTTACTTCTGCATTCAGATAGGACATACGAATTGCTTTACCTTCAACCACTGATTTTATAGACGTTTGTAATAAGTAGCTTCAGTGCATACGCCCAGCAAATAATCTGAGAAGCTGAACTATATGAAGTAAAAGGGGGCATTAAGATTGGAGTAAGACTAATTCACAACCTGTGTTATGCAGATGACACAACCTTGCTTGCTGAAAGTGAAGAGGACTTGAAGCACAGATGAAGATCAAAGACCACAGCCTTCAGTATGGATTAAACATCAGCAGCAAGAAAATAAAATTCCTCGTAACTGGACCAATAAGCAACATCATGATAAACAGACAAAAGAATGATGTTGTTGATGATTTTATTTTACTTGGCCCCACAATCAATACCCATGGGAGCAGGAGTAAAGAAATTTGAAAAGATGCATCACATTGCGCAAATCTACTGCAAAGATCTCTTTAAAGTGTTGAAAAACAGAGATGTCACCTTGAAGATTAAAGTGCACCTGACTCAAGCTGTGGTATTTTCAATCATGTCATTTGTGTGAAAGCTGGACAATGAATAAGGAAGACAGAAGAAGAACTGACATCTTTGAATTGTGGCACTGGAGGAAAATACTGGGTATACCATGGACTGCCAGAAAATGAACAGATCTGTCCTGGAAGAAATACAAAGAGAGTGCTTCTTAGAAGTCAGGATGGTGAGACTATATCTTACATACTTTAGACGTGTTGTCAGGCGGGCTCAGTCCCTGCAGAAGGACATCATGCTTGGTAAAGTAGAGAGTCAGCAAAAAAGAGGAAACCCCTCAACAAGATGGATTGACACAATGCCTATACCAATGGGCTCCAGCATCCCACCAACTGTGGTTTTGTTCTATTGTCCATAGGGTGGCTATGAGTAGGAACCAACTCGATGACACCTAACTGTAACAAATAGGTGGACAAATAAATAGCTAAGTCCGTTTGCAACACACACATCACGATAATGAGGGAAATATTAAGAACCACTTCAGTCACTTTGCATAGCACCCACTGGCAGATGGGTGGTGGCATCAGACTCCAAAACGTGGAGTCTGATGCCACATGAGGTACATTAGCTGGGAATTGAACCTAAGTCCCCTCTACAGAAGCAGAAAATTCTACTGCTGAACCATTGATTCCCTCTCAAAATCAAACCAGTTCTGGAATTGACTTCAATTCATGGCAACCTTGTGTGTCAGAGTAGATCTATTCTCCATAGACTTTTTAAGAGATGGTTTTCCAGAAACAGCTTGCTGGAAGGTGGTGCTAAGATGGCAGAGTAGTCAGGCAGTTCCTCTGACCCCTCTAACAACAAAGACCCAAAAGAACAAATGAAATCCATTAGATATGACATCCTAGGATCCCAGACATCAAAGAGAAAGCTGAGAAATCAGTTGGAACAACAGGGAAGGGAGAGTAGAATTCACTAGAGGTGACCTGCCAGAAATAGCTGCAGCCAGCAGGTGAGCTGGGTGTGGTCACTGAATGGTGTCTTCCCCAGCAGGAGATACTGGCTGGGGAACACACTTGCACCTCCAGAAGCAGTGAGGAATGGCACAGTATCATCAAAGGCCAAGTCTTTACATGTAACCTATACATGTGCAGGTCTAAATCTTTCCCTCAGCCTATACCTCTCTCCCTTCTTCCAGCACTTCACCCTCCTTCTCTGTACCATGTCACATTCTGGAGTCTGATGCTATTAGCTGAGCCATCAGAAACAAAGAGAGTGAAAAAGTCATCAAAAACTACCCACCAAAAAAAACTCCTGGCCCAAATGGCTTCACTGGAAAATTCTATCAAATTTTAGAGAAGCGTTAACTCCAATATTATTGAGACTATTTCATGGCATAGAAAGGGATGGAATATTCCCAAATTCATTCTATGAAGCCAGAATAAACCTAATAGCAAAGCTAGGGAAAGATCTCACAAAAAGAAATTACAGACCAGTATCACTCATGAACCTAGAAGCAAAAATCTTCCACAAAATACTTGCCAATAGAATTCAACAACATATCAAAAAAATAATTCATGAGGAGGTGGAGCCAAGAGGGAAGACTAGACACATGTCTCCTCAATTCCTTCTGAAAGGCCTGGATTGATAATTTGAACAGAGCACTCTGTACACCCAGGAAGCCCTAGGATATGGCATAGGGTTCTCAGATTGGACTGCACTCCACTAAATGGGAAATTGCCTTTCTCTAGCACAAGCCAATACACAGGAAGCCCTGCTCCTGCTGACTTGCCACCTGGGAAGACTGCAGGTACTGATGCTTTCTGGGGGGGAGGGAGGTTATCCAGGAGGTGGAGAGATGGGCATAACCTGCAAATATGCTGAACTGCAGTGCTAGACAACATACAGCGCAGCAGAGAGACAGTGCATGAGCCAGTCTCATTCCGAGAGCCCAGCTTCTGACTGAGGGCACCACTGCCCCTCCGCCCTCTCTTTTCTGAGCTCCACCAGAGATTCTGCTGTCAGCCCAGAACTGAGAACAGACTCTTGGATGAGAGAGCCTCATGTGATAAGTTCTTTCTGTTTTAAATTTCCCTGCAATCATTATGCACATGCATGTATACACGTGTGGTAATGTTATATGCATGTCACAGATGGAAATCAGTCTCCTACAGCTGTTACGTCTACTGAGTAAATAACATATGGTGTAACCTATGATTTTTCTAAAATGGAAAGATGGTTAAAATTAAGTTTATATCTTAAAATGCTGTATTAAGGTTGCCATCATCAACTTTCTGCCTTTTATTGTCTTTCATTGAGAAGTATTTTTTTTAAAAAAGCGATAATTTCTTGTTCTTGACTTGAGTCTTGGTTCTTCAATTCTGGAAAGCAATGTGGATGACATTCTGAAGCTTTAACTGTCCAAAGCAAACTGGCACTTGGGGTCAAATCCCTACAGAAAGCTTTGTAATTTCATCTCAAAGTTATTCCATCTGGGTTATACTTCGTACCCCAAAATTGCATAATGTTTTTGACAGGAATAACACTGGTGTCTAGAGTCTTAATCCTGTATTTTTTTCTGATAAATGATTCTGTACTGGAGAAAGGAATGATTCTGTACTGGCAAATTCAGAAAGCAAATGTAAATTAATGCACTGCAATGGATTTGCCCACAGTGATGTTGCGATTTTCAGGAAGACAGTGAGTACTAACCTTTTGGCATCTTTTACTCAGCCTTAAAAGCAGTTGAAGTCTGCAGCTGGTGCAAACAGCCAACACCCAAAGTTTGGAGATTCAAGTTCACCAAGAGGCACCTCGGTAGAAAGCCTCGGCAACCTTCTGAAAATCAGCCACTGCATACCCGGTGGAACACAGTTCTACTGTGAGTCACAAGGAGTCCCCATGAGTCTGAATCAATGCAACAGCAACTGGTTTGGGATTTTAAAGACACTTCAGTCACAGTAACATTTATTTTCAATTAATTAATAACAAATTCAAAAGGCACATTAGTTTTTTAAGTTTATATTATATGGAGAGATTTGAAAATAGCTGACCACCAGCTTTCAAATATACAGAGAAAGGGTAGCAGGATGGTATGTCCCTAAGGCTGTCTCATCTGAGCAACTAGAAGAGGATTACAACTGAGTGATGAGGACTGCTGGGGGGGGGGGGTTGTTTGCATGTTTCATTCCTCATCACCATGTTTGTCTGCCCACTTTTAAACATGACAGGGGCCCTCAAGTTTGAGCACAGAGGGCACACCTTCCCCAGAGGCAGGGTGCATAGCCACCTCCCAGCTCCCTGTTACTTCTCTGGACAGGCCCTAAAACTCCACACCTTTCACTTTTTTTTTAAAGCTTCTGCAGCTGCCAGCACTCAGGATTCCTCGGCGCCTGAAAGTCCTGTCGTGAGGTTATGCAGCTTCCTCTGAGACTTAGGCTTTGGATTGAAAGACATGATAACTAAGCAAAATGGGGGAAGTGATCACATTTTCTAAAAATCCAGAAAGTTCATTTGGCCATTGCTGCCAGCGGTGGCCTAGTGGTGAGTTGCTACAGCTGCTAACCAAAAAGTTGGCAGGTCGAATCCACCAGGCGCTCCTTGGAAAGTCTATGGGACAGCTATCCTCTGTCCTACAGGGTGGTTATTGGTCAGAATTGATGGCAGCAGGTCTGGCTTTCTGGTTTGGCCAGTGCATTATTAGCAGTAACTGGGGACTCTCCACAGTGGCACCCTTTGACTTCTGCCCACTGTGACATCTCCCCACAGATTGTGACCAGCATCTTCTGCACATCTCACAAAAAGAGCCCTGCACAGGACATTGTAGTGCACACTTACCACATACGCTAATGAGGACCAGAAAAACCAAACCCACTGCCACTGAGTTGATGCCGGCTCATAGCAACCCCACAAGGTAGAAACTGCCCCACAGAGTTTCCAAAGAACACCTGGTGGATTTGAACTGCTAACCTTCTGGTTAGCAAGCGTAGCACTTACCCACTATACCACCAGAGCTGGCTACATGAATGAGAAGTATCAATACTGAAATATGTTTGAAAAAACAAACAAACAAAAAACCTTATTCAAGCATTTAGAAGCCAAGCCAGCCAAGTGCCATCGAGTCAGATCTGACTCATGGCATTTAGAAAGCACAAACAACTAAAAGCAAATGGGTCGTTTACTAAACTGCTAACCCATCTGTGTGGTAGAGAACTTGAACTCGCTGCAGGAGACCACTGTGAATTTGCTGGAAAAAGAGACAAAGCCCCCAGTGAGGAAAGGGACTAAAATGAGAGTACTGTTCATGGGAAGGGGTCCCTGGGCTGTGCAACCAGTAAACATGCCCAGCTGCTAACTGAAAATTGGGGAGTTCGAGTCCACTCTACCACCAGAGGATCAACAATAACTGAAAACCCTATGCTGCCGAGTTCTGCTCATACGTAAGTCAAAATTGGTTCTTCCTAGTAACTGTTTTTATTACTGGGTAAGAGTAGCACTGAGAAGAGAACTTACAATTCCAAATTATTTTCATGCCCAATTCTTGGCACCGTTTAGACTTACCTCCCTTGTCCAGCCCTTTTGCAAGCATCCGATCTGTCCTTTGGAACCCCTGGAGGCATGGTGGTTAAGTGCTCCAGCTGCTAACCAAAAGACCAGTAGTTTGGGTCCACCCGGTGGTCCCTGAAAACTATGGGGCAGTTCCCCTCTGTCCTATAAGTTGGAATCAACGCTACAGCCATGGGTTTGGGTTGTTTTTTTGGTTTGGCCCTGTCTTTTCTTTTTGCTTTCTAATCTTCGTGGATAGTTCAAGCTGGCTTTCTGAGAAAGAATGGAAATCCTTGTTGGTGGCAACACAAGTAGAAACTAGGGCCCCAGAACTCTTGAAACAAGTATGCAATCATTAAAAAAAGGAGCCTTTCTGGCCCAGTGAAGCACTCTGCTACCAACAGAAAGGTCAGCAGTTCAAAGCCATCAGTCACTCAAGGGAGAAAGAAGTGACAGTCTGCCTCTGTGAAGATTCCCCCAAAAAACAAACTAATAAAAAATCCACCGCTGTCAAGTCCCTTCTGAATCACAGCAGCCCTCTAGGACAGAGCAGAACTGCCTCATAGGGTTTCTAAGGGGATAAGACTTTATGGAAGTGGATGAGTCTCTATGAGTAGAAATCAACAGCAAATTGTTTAGTGGAGTTGATCATGAAACAATGAGTTCAAGGTCAATTTAATAGAGGAAATATTTGCTGGGCTTCTGGGAACTTAAACTATCAGACATGGCAGGCTAGCTTGAAGGCAAGTGCTGCAGAGTAATAAGCTAAAACAAAATGCTCTTGTCTCAGTGGTATTCTCACCACTTTAGATGCTGCCCCTTTTGTTAAATTTTAACTTTCCCAGTAGTAGAAATCGCTGTCGTCACTTGAGCAGTGCAGGGAGTGCGGACCACACTGGGTGACTGTCAGAGGTGATGCCAAAATGACTGTCTCTAAAGTTTTTGTGCTCTTTCAGCAACAGTCTACTTTTCTTAATAAACATTTCCCTGCAGTTAGTTATAACAAAAAATATTTTAGTAAGCCGAGCTTACATGTATCAGCACACCTACAAGGCTAAAATTGTATGCTAATTTACCTTTTGAATCTTCTAATGTGCTATCTTTGTTAGCCAGTTACACTGGCTTTGAGTCACATGGTTTTGTCTGCACTGGCTACAACCACACAGTTGTTTTCATTGTTGCTGGTGTTTTGATAGTCACTGATTTTGTCAAATTTTCTGGTGTTTCAGCCACAATATTGTGGTAGTTATCATGGTGGGGGATACCAACTGCAGTAACATCATTGGCAGAAATGATAGGAGATACAGGTTCCAAGCTCCAAGGTGGACACAAAAAGCTAGTAAGTTTCATCCTTGGACTGAGTAGTCCTGGGCTTTCTCTCCTACATGCAAAGATATGCTAGGGATAATTGCAAGCAAAGAATTCCTGGTAACATCATGAATCGATATGAAAAGTTCAAATGCAGACGAAAATGTGCAGCAACAATCCATTTTTCTGTCAGTGCTCCTTTAAGAAAAAAATTAGCAGAATTTAAAATATTTCTCTTGGGTGCGAAGTATACCCTACAGGCTTTTATGTTGCTTTGCTTCAATGAAGAAGTACTTACTTGAACTGTTCTGTTTTGCTACTGGATTTCTCCAGTTTGTATCAAAAATGAAACTATCCTAGGCTGTTGCTAATGATGTTATGTTTGAAAAGCTCATGTGGCATTCACTAAAGTTAAAAACTCACTCGCTCTATTAAAGTGAACTTTTGCTGTAATTATGGTAAATGATAATCGAGAAAATGAGAAAATATGATAGGATCTTGGCTGACAGTAGTGATCACTCGCCATACCTCTACATTTAAAAAAAAAAAAAAAAGTCATCAAGAATGTTGCACGGGGCAAGGTAGAACCAGATCCAGGCAGATCTAACGAGCCCATAAATTAAATCCAGCCCACCGCTGGTTTTTGTATGGCCCCAGAACTCTGGCTTTTATTTTTTGAAGTGAGTCAAAAGAACATGGAAATGATACACAAATTTCAGTGTCTGTATGTAAGGTTTTATTTTAACATGAAGACAAAAAAGAGAGAAAAGAAAAAGAAACCACTGCCATCAAGTCAATTTTGACTCATAGCAACCTTATAGGACAAAGCAGAAATGCCTCATAGAATTTCCACGGAGCAGCTAGTGCGTTCAAACTGCCAACTTTCTGGTGAGCAGCCGCAGCACTTAACCAACGCACCACCAGAGTTTCCTTATCGTAACTATGTTATGGGAACGAAATTACACTTGTTTACCTATCATCTGTCTGCTTTCCTGCTACTTCTGTCAAGCTGTTGAGTCACCGCAACAGAGACCTACAGTGGGCTTGCAAAGCCTAAAATATTTATTACCTAACCCTATATGGGGAAACCCTGGTGGTACAGTGGGTTAAGTGCTACCTCTACTATCCAAAAGGTTGGCAGTTCAAATCCGCACTTCTTGGAAACTCTACAGGGCAGTTCTGCTCTGACCTACAGTGTTGTTATGAGTCGGACATGACTCCATGGCAGTGGGCTTGGTTTTGGTTTTTTTGAACCCTTTACACGGGGTCGGGGGGATTGCCAACCCCAGGGCTAGGTGGTCTCTAAGGTTAGCAAGTTCAGCTACTAACTGGAAGGAGTTTGGGAAAACAGGCTTGGTAATCTACTTCCCGAAAGTTAGCCACTGAAAACCCTACAAAGCACTTTCTACTCTGACACATACATGTTGGTATGACAGTCACCTTGTCAGCAACTGGGGGGGGGGGGTGTGAGTGTGTGTTAAAGTAAGTAGGAATTCTCCCTCCAAAACAATCTAGGGGACACATTTATTAATTCACTGACCCCAAAAGAACCATCTCTTTTGTGCTGTCAACATTTCCACCAGAACATGTACTCACTGACTCACGGAGTACACACATCAACTTGTCAGGTAGCAATCATTCTCAAATATTGTTCTAGAACTCAATATTCATGATTTTTATAATTTTATCAATTAGCAGGTTTAATAAACCATGCAAAAACTTTTTAACAAGAAAATTGAAAAAAAAAAGAAAAAAAAGCCAAACAACTCCCCTAGAAATTCACACCGTAAACATTTATTAATAAGTAAAATCATTGTCCCCTGCCTTTGGTTATCACAAAACTTACAGTATCTGTGTTGATACTGGTTGCTGTCAATGGCTTTACATTATCATCGAGGCAGACAGATACAAAAATGTGTAAAAGACCACACCTCACAAAGGTTTAATTATAAATCTTGGTTTTGCTAGCATTTGGAAATGTATTTGTACATACTTAAAACTTATTTCTTTCATATCGTAAACAATATACAAATAAATCCACTTGAATTTCATTAAGTGAAAACAATGGCAATGAATACAGTTCTTGCTGAGGAACGAGGAAAACAAAGAGAAAAATTCAACAGGTTAGCAGAAGAAAAGGAATCTCCCTTTGAAAGCTGTCTTAACTAAAAAACCCACTGCCAACTCACAGTGACCTTACAGTACAGAGTAGAACTGCCCCACAGAGTTTCCAAGGAGTGCCTGGTGGATTCAAACTGCTGACCTTTCGGTTAGCAGCCACAGCACTTAACCAATACACCACCAGAGTTTCCTTGAAAGCTGTCCTACTGCCAAAAAAAGCCTTTTTGATAGTAAGTCTAAAAAGTGTCATGATTTACAACATAAATCCATATCTGTGGTTTAAATTTCAATCCAGGTTTCTGATTATGGCCCAAATGCTATACTAAGACTCACTGGAAAGCATTTCTGTGAATTTTTACTAGGCGAAACAAGAAAACATTTGCCCAGATCTAGGCAGAAACACTGGCCTTCATATAGAACTACAGTAATTACTTGTACTCAGTACTGTACAAGAATCAGGATCTGAAAACCAAACAGAAGGAAACGACAAGCCATACCACATGACACAATTAAAAGTAACTTGGAAAAGTAGCAGCTGATTGTTTATGATTTCCATTCTAAAAACATCTCATCATTGCATCTTCTCAGATGTCACTGGAAGGCCAGGAAATTACAAGATACAATCAAGAAGAGACTGGGTGGTTTTATTACTCCACCACCCACTATTTCAAGGTTAAAATAAGCCCGGAGTTCCGAAATGTCTTCATTAGTTAAGTGCCTATAAGATTTCTCTCAGTCTCTTTTTCATGTAGAAGAGCACTTTGTCATAAAGATCTCTACAGAAGGTAAAAAAGCACAATCACAAAATAGGCTATATATATACACACATATATATACACACACATATATATTTTACACAATGAAGTGAAGATGTGCCTGTGAAATAATGAGGTCAATGACAGATTTTAGTATGTTCAAGTTGGTTTCCTTTTTTAAAGACCATGTAATTCATGTCTTCTTCTCAACCTTGGGTGTGTATTAAAAAAAGGAGGGGGAGCACAAGTACAGAGGGAATAATTCTGATCTTGTGGAAATAAAAACAAAATAGAAATAATAATAATAATGATATAATAAAAACCCTAAATGCTTAATCTTTCAGTCTATACAGTTCTTTTGACATCCATACCTCAGGGGCACTTGAGGGCTCAGGCATCTGTCACTTTGCCATCAGAAACAGCAGAGGTGGCTCCTGTGGACGTGCTTTTCCATCACTGAACCATCAGGCACTGGGATGGAACACCCAGAAACACTGAGACAGAGGTATTTGCATATGGGGCACATGCACCCATCCTAAAACTCGGGCCACAAATCCCTGTGACATGCATGGCCCCTTACAACATGGCATCTCTACAGGCTGCCCATCTGCGTCTCTCAGCCTTTTGGGAGTTACACAGTCACCACTGGGAACATCTTCTGCTCACTGGTCATGTGGGGGAAGGGAGACTGGACCTGCCTGTAGCCAGTCTGCAGGCCATCCATAAAAGCGGGCACAGGTGGCATGGGTACCGAGTCATGTTGAACCGTGTACCCCACATAGGGTGGGTGCATGTACTGCCCCTGGTGTGGCACGATCTGGGTGGCCTGCTGGCAGTTCAGCACAGAGAAGTTGGTGGGCATGTTGACATATACGTTGTTCATGGTCCCCTCTGGCAAGCAGCAGTTGGTCTGTGATCTTGTTGGGGGCCCCCGGGCACCTGAGTTGGCACTGGAGCTGGAGCTGGCAGCTGTGCTGGACTGGCGAGAGGAAGACCCCCGGGATGTGCTGGCACTGGGGATCATGGGGATGGTCTCCATCAAGCGGCTGCCCCCTGGGGCTCGGCTCTGCTGGGGCTCCTGCTTGGGCCGGAGGCATCTGCAGCAACAGGCTGCCACGAGGGACCCCAAGATGATGAAGGCAACAAACACGGAGCCCACGATGAGGAACGGGACGTAGATAGGCACTGAAGGAAAGAGCAGAGATACAACATCATGACCTACTGTTAGAATGCAGTACAATTCTGGGATGAGCAGCATTCACACCAAGAGTGAAGGACCAAGACTGGGCACGTTTACTCATCTGCTATCTGCCCACAGGATGCTGTGTCCTTTGGCACATGCTCAGGAAAGGTAGAGTCCCTAGGCAGTGCGATAAACGCACTTGACTGCTAATCAAATGGTTAGGGGTTCAAGTCTACCCAGAGGTGCCCCAGAAGAAAGGTCTGGTGATCTATTTCCAAAAATTCAGTCAATGAAAACCTCATGGAGCAGAGTTTCACTCTGGCATGCATGGGGTCACTACCAGTCAGGGTTAACTTGACAGCAATTGGCTGATTGGTTGGTTAGAAAGGTTGTAAAACCCTCTAAGCATGGTGCTTAGTAACCCCAAGGCAACAGTACTAATACTTATAGTTAGACTTGCCATAAAAATATTGTGAGAGGCAAATATCCAATTTGGTTAAAAAAAAATTCATCAGCAGTATGGACTTAATGTTTTAAGATCATCATGATTCTAAAATTCTTACCATACTCAAACTGCCCAAATTTACATCAACTCTGATAAAACCTCAAAAACCACACCCATTGCCATCAAGCTGTTCCAACTCAGTAACCTTACAGGACAGGGTACAACTGCTCCAACAAGTGGCAGTTGGATCCCAACTGCTGACCTTTTGGTTAGCAGCCAAGCTCTTAACCACCGTGTCATCTGCCCTAATAAAACTCAAATGAAGCTCACTGCTGTCAAGTTGATTCTGACTCATAGCGACCCTACAGACAGAGTAGAACTGCCCCATAGAGTTTCCAAGGAGCACCTGGCAGATCTGAATCACCAGCTTTCTGATTAGCAGCCATAGCACTTAACCACTATGCCACTAGGATTTCCCTTACCCTAATAAAACCAAAAAAAAAAAAAAAAAAAATGCCATCAAGTCAATTCTGATTCACAGAGACCCTATAGGACACAGTAGAACCACCCCACAGTTTCCAAGCAGGACCCAGTGGGTTTGAACTGCTGACCTTTTGCTTAGCAGCCATAGCACTTACACATTTAAAGAGAGGTGAAAAAGGAAGATAAAAGAAGAACTGAAGCATGAGAACTGTGGTGGTGGCAAAGAATACTGAGTATTCCAGATATTGCTGGAAGAACAAGCAAACCTATTTTAGAATAAATATGACCCGAATGCACCTTGGAAGTGAGGACTGTGAGACACTGGTTGGCTTGAGACACATCAACAGGAAAGGACATCACAGTTGATCTAGCAGAAGGTCAGCAAAAAAGAAGGAAACCCTCCACCCGATGAGATGACCCTGCAGCCACAAGGACGGGTTCCAGCATCCCAGTGATCACAAAGACGATGCAGTACCAGGCAACGTTTAGACCTCGGTGACCACGAGGGACGGCCAACTCAAGGACAATAACGACAATGGAATTGTAGGAACTGTACGGTCCCAATGAGTTTTTACTGTTTAAAAGTCTTTTTTCTCCCATAGAAAATTATTTACATTCCTTTACCATTTTTAAGCAAGGTCTATTTTAATAGGCAAAGAAAAAAAATTAGGTCAGACTCTAACCACTACTATTTCTCAATAGTCTGGATGGTACAGGAGGTCAAAGAAGGGTTAAAAAAAACATATAAGTCTACAGTCTCTTCTTAGCTGAAGTGCTGGCCCTTGGGTGGGGGCCTAGAACAAGGCCCTCAACTGAGGGGTGCACGGAAACTTTTCCAGCCAGCAGCCCAGCAAAAAACATGTACTGAGGATACAGGAAGGAAGCAGTGAGACAGCTCAAGAAAGGAGAGCCACCCACCGGAAGCCAAGAAGGTATCCAGTAAGTCTAGGGAGGCTGAGGTGAGCAGCTAAGCCTGAGGTTGGACGCTAGATTCTGTGTGAAGAACTGCAGTAAAAGCCCAGAGGGCATTTGGCAACTGTCAAAACAGAAAAATGAGGTTTATTTAGAAAATCTACAAAAAGTAAAAATAACGTTTTATTAAAATTAATCCTGTACTCCATTTTAAAATTAGGTAGCACAACAAAGCTTTGAGAAGCTAGCCTCAGAGGCTGATGCGGACAGGACCAGGACAAAGCCTGCAGAACATCTCTGAACGACTTCTGTGCAATTCTATCCTAGGCTGCCCAGAACTTTGAGTTTCTGGTACGTTCCTGATGGGTCTCCTTGATTGACTGACAAGTGCATGAGGACAGGGACTAGACGTTGCTGGTCTTGGCAAAGCAGAGTCAGCACGGTCATATGGGACAGCCCTCTGAGAAGGAGATCAGTCTACTTCTCCAGTACCTCTATCATCCAATACTTTAAATCATTTGGCTGTCCATGAGAACAACAAACTTTCTAATGACGCTACTTCTAACTGCCCTAGCCTTCCTTGAGTCAGTGCTTGTAGAAGACAGTTCCACATGGAGAGTCAGAGAAAAAGGACACGGTACAAATCAAAAATATAAGCACAAAGGCAGGCAACTGAGTTCCAAGGCAGGACAGAGTGGGTACTATGTAACAGAATGTCCACTGGCATTGAGTCAGTTCCAACTCCTAGTGACTGTATGTGACACAGCAGAACTGCCCCCTAGGGTTTCCAAGGCTGTAATCTTTACAGAAAGGACCATGACATCTTTGTTGGTGGGTTTGAACCACTGATCTTTAGGTTAGCAGCTGAGAGCTTTAACCACTGAACCACAAAAACCAAATCAAACCCAGTACCATTGAATCGATTCTGGCTCACAGTGACCCTACAGGACAAAGTAGAACTGCCCCATAGAGTTTGCAAGGAGACTTGGCCGATTTGAACTGCAAGCCTTTTTGGTTAGCAGCTATAGCACTTAACCACTGTGCCACCAGGGTTTCCCTAAATACCATATGGAACACTTGCTGCAGAGCCTGCAGCATCATTGGTTTTCCAACAATATTTTTGCTCTAATTATACTATCACTTCAGGCTAACTGGAGTTCTGGAGCAGTGGCTGCTGGGCTTTTTCTCATGCATGCTATAAATACTTTAATTTCCTAAATAAAGTCACCAGCCCCCCAAATAAGTTGTCAAAACCAAAACCCAAACCCACGCCATCGAGTCGATTCTGACACATAGCGACCGTGTAGGACAGAGAACACCCCCTTAGTGTTTCCAAGGAATGCCTGGTGGATTTGAACTGCTGACCTAGCACTTAACAACTATACCACCAGGGTAAACAAATAACAGTAAAATGGAAAGAAAAATACCCCAGCACTCAACATGTCTTCATTAGGCAAGTTGTCCTTGACTGCAGAAAGAATGCTGAGGAACAGAATTGGTAAGAAAAAAATGGTTTAAAAGTAGAAGGAGGAATACACCCACGCACAATCCGTGGAGGCAGGAAACTGCTGTCTACAGATCTGTCCCAGGACCGCTGACAAGCCCAACTTCCCAGACGTATGGCTGCAGCACCGCAGCTTTGGTTTGCCAGGCTTGACTGGTTTGCCAGGCTTGACCGTGGCCACACGCTCTGCCACGCTGCGCTGTGTTTGTGTGGTGAGATGGCACTTCTGCTGGGATCACCCTCAGTTCTATTTTCAGACTCAAGCAGGGGCAGGGGAGAGGCATGCTAATGAACTGCTTGACTGCAGAGGTCCCCACTGGAGAATCCACCGCCTACCAGGCCCCAGGAGACAGTTCTGTAAACACAGGAAGCCACTCACTGCCAACAGCCCAGGTAGCTCAAACCCCAGGGTCAGGATGTTGGTCACAAGCCCTCCAGGTTAACAGAAACTGTCTCAGAAAAAGAAGACCACCCCACCCCACCCCCACGCGTTCACTGCGTGTCCCTGCCGTCCCAGAACTAAATCCTCTGTCACACTCACACATAACACCCCTTAGCTACCGGAGTACAAACTCTCGAGGGAGTCAGCCTGGGCAGCTTCAGAAGAGGGAGGGAAGTGGAATCTATCCAATTCCGTCCTAGATGTGTTCACTTTGCAACTCTGGTTTTGGATATTTGAACAAACAAAAAAAGTAAGGGAGAAAAAAGGCCATAAAGAGCAAGGTTAGGCTGGCTCTGACGTCATACCTAACAAATCGGATGTTGCCGGAACTGCACAGAGACCCCAGAGGTTTGGCCCCCCGGCGAGGGCGGATTAGAGGTCACCAGGTCTGAGACAATGCCTCAAGACAGGAAATCCCTCAAGAGCTGCCTTCCTTATGCCGGGACTTCACGGAAGTGCCACTGCCAGGCACTCTTCGAAAGAGGCGCGTCCCCGCCGTTCCCTCAGGTGCCCCCAAGACACCCCTTACTAGAAGTTAGTCCTACGGAGACAGGAAACACTGCAGGGGCACGGGGATCCCGGACAGAAGTAATGTGGTTGCCGTGTGCAGCCTCCCCTGTACAGTTTTCTTCGGAAAAGCCCACCAACTTTTAGCTGACAGACTGGTAAACTGAGGCCAGGGCAGCGAACTGGCGCCCCACTTCGCACAAATGTGAGCCAGTACGCAAGCTGCGCAAGTGCTGTTTTGCAGTGTTGGCGCTCTTACTTTCTTTTCCCTCCCAGGCTGCCGGATCCGTGCCATGAGGACACAGCCAGCCTTCCTCCCCATTTCTCGCGCTCGGTCGCGCCGTCCTACCTGCCGAGCCGTCGGGACTGTCTTTGTCAGCCCGGCCAGGTTCGCCGGCGCCCTGCTGCTGGTCGTTGTCACAACCTCCCTGGTCCAGTCGCGCCTCCGCGCTGGAGCAGCAGTAGCGCAGAGCGCAGCTGCCGCAACAGATGGTGGCGTCGCCGCCGTCGAAGCGCTCGGGACACTGAAAGCCGATGCGCCAGACGCCCTGTGCGTCCAGCCAACCGTGGCAGTACTCGCCGCCGGCCCGCGCGCCCGCCGCCAGCAACGCGCCCAGCAGCAGTGGCAGCAGCGAGGCGGCGTTCCTGGAGGCAGCGGCGGGGCGGCGACCACCCCACATGGTACTACCCTGAGCGCGGGCAGCGCGGCTCCAGAGGGCCAGGAGAGGTCTTCCAGAAGTCAGGTTTCCGGACACCACCTCGCTGGGCGCCCCTACGCGCCCCGAAGTCTGGGAGCCTCCGACGTGGGCCGGCTGGGTCGAGGCTCCTAAGCCATCCCCGCCACTGTCCGGGGTTCCAGCCCTCGGTTGGGCTGCTTTGTGGAGAGCCTGTCGCTGTTGTAGCTCCGGAGTGCAGTCACCGCGTTACCGACGCTTCAACCACAACCGGACTCTTCAAGTGCATTTCCAAGGAGACAGTCACTGAGCCTCGGTGGCCTCTAGGTACACCCGCCTAGTGCCGAGCCGCTGGCTTCGGTACACAGAGTCGAGTCGAAGCTTTTGGGTCCTGGGAAAAGGCTGGGGCGCCTGCCCTACTTCACCTCCCTCTCAGGAGCCAAGGGTGGCGAAGGAAACCGGTGGCGCGCGCGGAGCTCCAGACAGCACGTGCAGCGGCCCGCAGTGCGCAGCCTCCTGCGCTCCCAACTTTGTCCTCATGGCTCCGGTCGGCCGCCCGAGCACCGTCCCGAGGTGCCGCCGACACCCGCCGCGGGAGGCGCCGCCGCCGGCGCGTACAGGAGCCGCGGTCCCGGAGCCACGCAGCGCCGCTCGCTGGTCCGGCTGCAGGCGGCGCGGCTGCCGCTGGGCGCGAGGCCAAGCGACCGCTCGCCCCGCTGCCTGGCTGCAGCCGGTCCCACAGGCGCGGAGAACCCCTGTCTGGTTCCCCACGCCCCTGTGCTCCCGGACCCTCGGCGCTGCGCGCTGACGGGAGCTTCCCACGGAGCTATCGGTCCTCGCTCCCGAGGAGGCAACGCTCCACACACTTCTATCCTCAGACTGCGCGGGGTGGCCGGGCTGCGCTCTCTTATAGCAGCCGGCGGCCCGAGCGCATGCGTGCTGCGCGCCTTCCCTCCCCGCGGGCAGTCCTGCCGTGAGGGGACCTCCTCCTCCTTCTCCTCTTCGGTTACCCGGGGTAAAGGACCCCGTAGCCGCGGACCCTGGGCTGCAGCTTGCAATAGGCGCGGGAGAAAAAAAAAAATTAACAATCAAGACCTTGCAAACACAGTGATACTAATAATGATGATTATCCTTATCTTTGGAGCGCAAAATTCGATTTGATTCTCAAAACTTCTCAAAGAGGTATTATAATGACTTTCCGTTTTGTAGAGAATGCATTGTAACTCAGATTAGCTGGCTTCTCTCAGTTGCTAGCAGCTAATGTCCTGGCGCAGTTTTACACTCCGTCCTGATGCGGTGGGTGGCAAAGGTTCAGGCTTCTGGCACCAGGTGGAAAGAGGAGGAGTCAGCAAAGATATCATACATTTGGCCACTGTCTGACTGTTAAGAGTAATTTTTTTTCTTCTAGATTGGAGCAGGGAAGGGGGGGGGGAGAGGCGGTAATCGAACCCAGCAGAAAAGTGCCTCGGTTCAGCATTTGGCCTTAGTGTAGAGACAGCTGTAGTCACGGGAAGACAAGGTTCAGTCAGACCAGAAACTCCTCTTTGATGGAGGAGTAATTAATACTGCTTTCTTGCGGAAGCGGAGACAACAGGTGCCGATGCTATTAAAGCAGCCCAGATTATTTTTAAAGGACCGAGTGCCCTCTCCAATTCCTGGGGAGCAGGAGACCTGAATTACACACCCAGCCCAACCAGTGGAGAATCCTGTCATTTTGTTGGCCTCAGTTTCTCCATCTGTAAAACGGAGCACGGCACATGAAGATTACCAAGGTTCTCTTCCAAGTCAGAGCTAAAGAGCTCAAGGTGGTTTTATTCAGAACAGAAAAACTCTGCTCCAAACAATAGCCACTGGGCGTGTGTGCATACCTGGTTATGGAGAGACTTTTTGCTGATTTTCTTCTTCTCTTCCAACAAAGTCAAATCGAAGAAAAAAATCCTCCAGCTTTACACTGTCTGGTAAACAAAGATATTCTTTTCACTAAACCTTTCTACAGTACTGTACTTTATCTCCTTGCATGTTTGGGGGGTTATATCAGCTGCATTAAAATTGTTGTCGTTGTTAGGTGCCATCATGTCAGTTCCAACTCACAGCGACCCTATGCACGACAGAGCAAAACACTGCCCAGTCCTGTGCCATGCCCACAGTGGTTTTGATGCTTAAGCCCATGGTTGAAGCTACTGTGTAAGCCCATTTTGTTGAGGTCTTCCTCTTTTTTGCTGACTTTTCTCCAGTGATTAATCCCTCCTGACAACATTAAAATTATTCCTTGTAAATACAATGGTCATTAATTTTAAAAAATCTCATAAATTAACAAATTTGAATATGAATAAATAATTTATTCAACAAATATATACTGAGTGCTGCCAGTGTGTATGCTCTGTTAAGTGCTGGAAACTCACTGAGAAACCATTTCCTTCAAGAGAATCTAAAATCTCTGGGATGAAGCACAAAAACTGGGAAGAAAGACTAAGAATTAAATAAGCAAAGGTCAGTGGACAAGAGGAGGCAGGGCTCTGAAAAACTGTCAGACAAATGTCACTTTTAAAACTAGACCCAAAGGAACAATAGAAAAAATCAATTTTTAAGCTCGAGCCATTTTCTTAGAGTCGTTGTAGACTCGTGGTGACTCTGTGTGTTTCCAAGTAAAATGTGCTCCATGGTGCTTTCAGTGTTTGATTTTTCAGGAACAGGTCACCAGGCCTTTCTTCTGAGGCATCCTGGGATAAACTGAATGTCCAACCTTTCATTAGCAGCCTAGCACATTAACCCCTTAGATTACCTAACGCTTACTGAGTGTTCAGTATATGACAGGCACTGTAGTAAGAGCTTTACATGCAGCGTGGTTTCATTTAATCCTCGCAGCAGCAACTCTACAAATAAAACAGTTATCATCGTTTTACTAATGAGAATACTGAGACACAGAGATTAGATAACTTTCTCAAATCACTCAGATAGAAAGTGTCTGTTTGCCTGGACAGAACTCAGTTCTGTCGGGATCCCAAGGTCCAGCCACACCCACGCTGCTAAGCATCACAGCTGCAGCTACAGCTCAAGGCCTGACAACTAAGTTCGCAAACGCGTCTTATGAAAAAGTGCTACATACCTGTTTTAGTCAGCTGGTGCTGCTCTAACAGATATACCACAGAGTGGATGGCTTTAGCAAAGAAAAGTTTATTCTTATACAGTCCGGTAGCCTACAAGCCCAAATTCAGGATGTCTGCTCCAGGGGAAGGTTTTCCCCCTTGTTGGCTCTACAGGAAAGTCCGGTATTTCATCAGTCTTTGTCCAGGGAACATCTTGGCAGAGGAACCTCAGGTCTAAAGGGCCTGGTCTTCTCCCGGTGCTGCTTTTTCTGCGGTGTGAGGTCCCCAATTCTCTGCTGGCTTCCCTTTCCTTTTAGCTCTTGCAGGATGAAAGGATTAAGGGTGGGGCAAGCCACACTCCAGGGACACTCCCTTTACATTGGAGCAGGGACATGATCTTCTGAAGGGATTTACAGTCTCACCCTAATCCTTTAACATACAAGCACAGCAAAATCACAAAGTGGTAGACAGTTGTAGAATACAGGGAATTCATAGCCCAGCCACATGGCTACACCTATTTTGGGGAGGACACAATTCGATCCATGACAATACCTCATTGCTGAATATCACTACAGTCACCTTCAAAGTACTCTCTTTGGAAGCTATGCACCAAAGCCAGCACCTAGTCCACCCTTCAAAGCAATTTTGGAACTCCTTTTCTGGAATGGCCATCAGAGCTGTTGTCATGTTACCATTGATGTCCTCAATGTCACCCAAATGTCTTCCTTTCAGTATTTCCTTTATATGCTAGTGAAAAAAAAAAAAAGTCATTAGGGGCCAGATCAGGTACGTAGGGAGGGTGTTCCAATACGGATATTTGTTTACTGCCTAAAAACTCCCTCACAGACTCCTCTACAATTAAGTTTGCAGACTTGCCACGGTGTCACCAGACACGATGGCCATTCCAGAAAGAGTTCCAAACTTGCTTTGAAGGGTGGACTATGAGCCGGTTTAGGTGCAAACTTCCCAAGGGAAGTCCTTCAAAGGTGATCATGGTGATATTAAGCAATGAGGCATGTAGCACTTAGAAAATTAAGTTCATGGACTTAATTGTCAGAACTTCATATAAGCCATGCTTAACTGCAAACTGTATATCAATCACCAAATGGCTAGATAGTGGTTTTGTTTTCTCTACTGCAGCATGGGTTGGTTTTTGTGGTGTTCAAAGGGTTAATGCTTTGGTTCTCCAGCCCCCTTTGGGAAAGAATAAAATTATACAAAAGAACTGTGCCTACTTCAGAGAATTAATTACTCTGCTAAACTTTTTCCACTATCCATTTAACCTCTTTTCCCAAACACCCACAATTTGTCAGTTTATTTATGAAGACAGAAATTGTTGAAAGTTTTCACATTAGGATTAACTAGGTGCCCCAGTAGCACCACAATTTAAACAAAATAAATTTTGCACAAATAGTCCATAATTTAGTCTCTAACTTGCTACCTTGGAATTGTGGAGCTTGAGCAAACCTATCCTCTTTCTGATGGTTGTTTTTCCTTCATCTCTTACAAATTACCACAGGTTTATGTTGATGAAAGTGGAGAAGTCTGTTTCAGCTACTTTATGAGGTGGTCACCAGTCTCCAGTGCTCAAAAATGCCTTCCATTGCTCTGACCTTCCTTCTGACTTGCTTTTCATTCTTTGTGTGTCTAGTGTGTTTTATTGTAACTTTATAAAATAAATCAAGTAGGAGAAATGCCACTGGGAGATATTAAGATGGTCTTGTTCCTCCTGTGAGCAATGAAAAGAAATTCCCCTGCGTTCCTTAATATACATCCCAACTATTTTACTAGTCTCTTCTGAGAAAGTATAACTGGCAATCACAACATATAGTTAGTAATAATAATAATTTATGACAATCGAAACTAAATGTGAGATGGTCTGCCAGATCTTTTTAAACACATATAAAAGAATACCCCCCTCTTAAGAGCTTGAATTTGAATTCTAAGAGCCCATTTGAATTCTAAAGCACATTTTCAAGTTATTGCCCCTTGAAGCATGTGCCTCTATGCATACAAATGAAATATAATTGATTTTAAAACAAACTTTTGACATATTTTTTAATGGCACAAGTAGAAAGTCATGTAATTAAAGAATCTGTTACTTGTAACTTTGCTAACTGGAGTTGGTAGAAATCACATGGAGGTAATCATATTTCATTTAGCTGGAAGTTCTAAAAGTTGCAAGATGAACAATGTTTTCTACAAGTTTCAGCAAAGGTAGACTGTCTATGTGGCAGTCAGCAGGCCGTGGAGACAGAATGGCTTTCACTAGGGTCATTCATTTTTCTCCCCTGCCTCTTTCATAACCAAAAGGTCATCAGTTCAAATCCACCAGGCTGTCTTTACAAACACTGTGGAGCAGTTCTACTCTGTCTTATAGGGTCGCTATGAGTCAGAATTGACTCAGTGGCAGTTAGTTTGAGTTTTTCTTTCATAGATAGAAGTACTGAAAACTCACATTTGGTTTAGCAGTTCTTTTAAGCTAGTGTTTATGTTACTGATGAGATCACAAACTCTAACAAATATGTTAATTTACATGTCTTTGAATTTTGTCTTGTGTTACTTAACCTCATATGAAAATAAAAATGGTCAAAAAATTTTGAAAGTAAAAACAAACAAAAAATCTTTTTCTTGTTGCTTTTCAACTCTTAATTTTTCATCCTTTCTTTTTCTTGTAATTAATATATGGACTTTTGGAACAGTAATTTCTATGTCTTAAATCCTTTTTTTCTCTCCTCATCTATATTTAACTTTAAATATTTGACATACTTCTCTCCCTCTACACACAGCACCTCCAGATTTTTTACAGCAGTTTTCTCTCTTTTTTTTTTTGGTGTGTCTGTTTAGGTGAAAGTACATATGGCCAAAGATATGCTACTTCAACAATTTCTGTACATAAAATTCGTGAAACTGGCTACATTCTTCAAGTTGTACTGCCATTCTCTCTGGGCTTTTCCAAATTATTCCACCACTGTTATCTTAAATTCACTTCCTGCTAAGCCTCTCATCCAACCTTTCAAGTTGCTGTTGAAATTCTTTTTAATGTCCATTATCATGTCTTCTATTACTGTCTTCTTTGGAGATGTGGAGTCAAAAATCAGCGCTGACTTCCTAAGATAATGCCTGCATATCTAATGGGGTAGCATGAACGAAGTTAACTTGTGACATAAAAAAGCCAGTAGCTGTGAAACTAGTCATCTGCCCATGATGTCAAAGGAAGATTCTGAAGCAGATTCACAAATTTCAGAGAAGCTCTTATCAATGAATACACAGAAAGATAATCAATTAAGAAGTTATGGAACACAAAACATGTCTAAGCATAATTTCAAGCCTCTAAGCTAAATGCTAAGAAACCCTGGTGACACCCTAGACTGCTAACAGAAAGCCTGACTGTTGGGACCTACCTAGCCAACAACTCTGCTGGAGAAAGACCTGGAGATCTACTCCTGTAAGGATTACAGCCTTCAAAACCCTATGAGGCAGTTCTTCTTTGTCCAGTATGGTCTATATGTGTTGGAATAGACCCAGTGGCAGTGGAGTACGCTAAATGTTAACAACTCTCTCTTCCCTTCTTACCCCAAAAATCAATAACATTGGGAAAGCTGTGGGAGATGCCTATGAGGTCTTCCTTTTCCGTGGTGTAGGAGTCCTTGAGAGGGGCAAATAATACACTTGGCCACTAGGCAAAAGATTGGGGTTTTAAGTCCACCTAGAGAATTCTTGGAAGAATGATCTGCCAATCTACTTCCAAAAAACTGGTCATTGGATACGGCACTATCTTCATTTTACCAATGAGAATGCTGAGACAAAGAGATAAAAAAAACGTGCAGAAACCATTCAGATTGAAAGCATCAGCTTGCCTGGTCTGAGCCCAATTCTACCGGACTCCAAAGCCCACTCACACCCACACTGCTAATCATCACAGTTTCCATGACAGCGTAACCTTAGTATCTTGCAACGTATTTCTCCCTTTTCAAAATGTGTAATTGAGAGCTTCATGTAACTAATGCCATATTGATACTCTAAATAATCTGTAAGTATTTTTCTACTGCACCAGCTACTCTGGCTTATGCGCTGGCCTCTTTCCAAAAGGATGCAGAGCCCCCTCAGCTCCTGTGACCTTGGTCTTCTTCCTCTTCCTGGGTCTCCTAAGAAATGACCTTCAGCCTGGAAAACAGCGGCTAGGAAAGCTGCTTGGCATTTTGTGTATCCACAATTTTCTTACTTGCTCCTTAGCTCAGTCAAAGTGGACCTGGCAGGCTAGTTTCTCTAGCTAAGGAATTTTTTCATAAGTTTTGTCTTTGCCTGCTTTGTGATGCGTATAGTTATCTGTGGGCTACATGCTTAAGAACAGGAAGTATTTCTTGTTGAAATGATATATAAACGCTCATGTAAAAATCGTCTTTTGAGACTCCGCGAAGAAAAACCTGTGTTGCTGTTGAGTCTGCGGTGGTACCCCACCTCCTAATAAACCTTCCTCTTTCTAACTGGAGTATGTTTTATTGGCCCAGCTGTTGCAGGACACGGACCCAAATCAGGTAACAACAGTATCAGCCATGCATAGCTGCAAGCTGTATGCAAATCACCAGGTGGCTAGATAGGTTTTTGCTCTGATACATGTCGGTCACCATGAGTCAAAACTGACTTGGCAGCAACAGGAAAACGAGAGGTAGTTTGGGACATAGAGGAATGACTTCCAGGGGCAGGAGGTGTATTCTAGAAAGTTTGAGGAAGCTAGATTTAGAATAAGATATGGTCAGTCTGTGCCAGTTCAGAGTGGTTGGAGAATGGGAGTGTCATGGGGTGAACTGTGTCCCCACAAAAATGTGTGTAGCCATGTGGCTGGGCCATGGTTCCCAATATTTTATGATTGTCCTCCATTTTGCGATTTTCCTATGCTGGATGTTAGAGAGGATGAGGGTGGGACTGTAAATCCCTTCCTAAGTTCTCCTCCCTGCTCCACTGTAAAGGGAGTGTCCCTGGAGTGTGGCTTGCACCACCCTTTAACCTCTCGCTCCACAAGAGATGAAAGGAAAACAAGCAGAGTTGGGAACCTCACACCATCAAGAAAACAGCACTGGGAGAAGAGTGTGTCCTTCAGATCCGTGGTTCTGGCGTCAAGATGCTCCCTAAACAAAGACTGACACCACACAAGGACCTTCCTCCAAAGCTGACAAGGCAGAAAGCCTTCCCTGACGTGGGTATCTTGAATTTGGACTTGCAGCCTACTGGACTGTGTAAGAATAAACTTTCCTCCGTTAAAGCCATCCACTCTGTGGTACTTCTGTTAGTGCAGCACTGGTTGACTAAAACAGGGAGGAAACCCTGGTGGCATAGTGGTTAAGTGTGACATCTGCTAGCCAAAAGGTTGACAGTTCAAATCTGCCAGGCACTCCTTGGAAACTATGGAGCAGTTCTACTGTGTCCTATAGTGTCACTATGAGTCAGAATTGTTTTGACAGCAATGGCTTTTTTTTTTTTTTTTTTTGGAAGAATGGGATGTACATAGTTAACTGGCTGCTGAGAGTTGAATATTGTACATGCTCAGCTCAATTTCCACTCATATCATGTTATCCGTAACGCTATTGACAAGATCTGGGGTAGATGGCTTTTGTCCTTTTATCTCCCCTTCTAGAATAACAGCTCCTCAAAGTCAGAAACCAAATCTTGCTCATCTTTGGGTCCTCACAGTGACTGAGATACAGTGGGTTCAGACAATCCATTCCAATAAGTATTTATTCCAATAAGTATTTATTATTCATGTATTATATAGAAAAGATGCCCAGTGGTGTGATGGTTAAATGCTCAGTTGCTAACCCAAAAATCTTCAGCTCAAGCTCACCCAGCAGCACCACTGCAGAAAGCCTTTCAGCCACCTCCTGTGAACATTATAGCTGTAAGACAGCACCCAAAACAACGATATGCCAGTGACAAGTCAAGCACAATAAGAATCAATATCAAACTGTTCCTTTTATGGAATTTGAAATTAATAAAACTTATCTAAATAGTAAACCCATTTTGAGTATAAAATAAAGCAATCCTCTTCAGATAGGAATGGATTAGACTCAGGGACACAGTGACCATATCGTGTGTGCACTTTATGGTTCTATACATCTTTAGGATGTCATCCTACTCGCTTCTTACTAGAAGTGGGTAGCAAGGGTGGAGAGGAGGGGACAGGAGATTGTTAAGAGGATGCGACATGTACAGTGTGGAAAAGAGAAGCATGCTATCACCTGGCAAGGAGTAGAGGGAGCTACAGATAGGCGGGCATGCAAATTTAAATTGTGTTGTAAACTTTCACTCAATCGCAGTGAAAAAGAAAGAAAAGAAATGCTGCCGCATTAATTCTGACCCACATGCCAATGGAACTGTGCTCAAGCAAATTGCTAGGGCTTTCTTCCAAGGGGAAATCTGGGTAGACTTGAACTCACATCTTTTCCTTCAGGACTCAGTTGCTTAACTGCTTGCACCACCCAGGGATTCCATCTGGATTATAGTTTAGTTTGGATATAAAATATCTGGATTATAAACCACACACAAAAAAAAATACCACCCACTACCACCGAGTCGATTCTAATTTATAGTAATACTACAGACAGAGTAGAACTGCGCCATAGAGTTTCCAAGGAGCACCTGGCAGATTTGAACTGTTGACATTTTGGTTAGCAGCTGTAGCACTTAGTTACCACGCCAGCAGGGTGTCCATGTGGATAACACTGGGGGGTGGGAAACCGTGATTCTTGGGAAGAATTCCTTGAACAGTGGGTTCAAAAGCAGTACCCTTCCCTCAGCCTCCCCTGACCATGCCTCCGCAGGTCTGTGTTTTGAGAAGAAAGTGAGCTTTGCAATTCAAAAGGATGCAAGCCACGGAAAGCTGCTTCTTGGACACTCCAGGAGAGACAGAAGGGTAAGAAGACATCAACAGGCTGGGTGCCAGCAGCTCCACCCTGTCAGGAGACAGCGGCCTTTGTTGGTCATTGGTGCCCTTCACTTAGGTCATCAGCTACCTTGGGGCCAGGTATTGGTGGTCAGTTACAGCTCTTGTACATTCAGCGTGTGACTGAGGCTCTGCCCTCAGTAAGAATGAAACATTGTCACTGAGAGCGGGAGCTGGAGACACTCACCAGCTGCATGGTCACTGGAACATGAGTTTGGAAGAGTGTGAGAAGACGTCGCAAGGGTTTCCAGAACTGAGAGGCATTTTTAAGTGGGGTGGGGCTGATTCTTACAGAGTAAAAGGAGGTGAAGAAATGGCTAATGTTATGTAGCATACAGCTATGTTGTTTTACATCTAGGCTAAGAAACTGGATGAAAACCAATTGCTGTCCAGTCCATCTGGACTCGTGACGATCTCATGCCTGTCAGAGAAGAGCTGTGCCCCCTAAGATTGTCACTGGCTGATTGTTCACAAGTATATGTCACCTGGCCTTTCTTCCAATGCTCCCTGGGTGGATGCAAATCTCCAACCTCTCAGTTAGTGACTAAGCACATTAACAGTTTGCACTACTCAGGGACTTCAGTAAACTGGATTGCTTCAATATAATTTCAATTTTTTAATAGTTTGTTTTCTTTTCATTGTTGTTGAGAATATACACAACAGAAAATTCAACAGTTTCCACATGTGCAATTGCAATTCAGTGACACAGATTATGTTCTTTAGTTTATATAACCATTCTCACCTCCTTTTAGTTACATATTTTTTAAAATTGTGATTAAGAGCAAGTTTACAATCCAGGTCAATTTGCCACACAAAATCCTGAGCATCTGCCTCTATGCAACTCTCTCCGCTCTCCTCACTTTGTGACAGCAAACTCATCCTCTCCACTCTTCCAGTATCCACTCAACCGACACCTGTCCCCTCCTCTTCAACCTCTCCTCTCCACTCCAGAAAGAGACCAGTAGGACAGCCTTATATGTATATATTAAACCATAAAGTACACATACCACCTGCATCACTCTGTATCCTTTAGTCCAGTCCAATCTTTGAAATGTTGGCTTCAGTACTGGTGTCAACTCTGGGCTTGTACTTTTTTTAATTAAAATATTTCAGAAGATATTTTGGATCATAAGTTCCTTGGGATTTCTCATTATTAATGAGATTTTTCATTATTTTTATGTGACCAGGAGAATCCTGGTAGCATACTGGGTAAGTGCTACAGCTGCTTACTAAAGAGACTGGCCATTCTCTCAATCCAGCAGATGCTGATTAGAAACCCTGTGGGGCAGTTCTGTTCTATCCTATATGGTCACTATGAGTTGGAATCAACTCAATAGTAATTTTTATTTTTTTAATATGACCAGAGCATAGGAAAAAATATCCCATTTATCCTCAGTTGTTTGCCAAGCCAAGTGCCGTCGAGTCGGATCCGACTCGTGGCGCCTCAGTTGTTTAGATGTTGTAAATCAGAATTTTTTTCATCAAAGCTGCCTCACCAGTCTCCAGGTAAAAAGATAAAAGAATCTTTGCTCATTTCAGCAGGAGTGCTGAAATCTGCAGTGCACTCCCACCACTATAATTACCCTCTGTCCAAAGACTTACAATTTTCCAAGCCCAGCCCTTCCCACTTTCGTAGTTTCAACAGATTTTATACCTTTTAGATTAGTTAAAGATTTTCTCTGGCTTTTCCAAGGAGTCAGTCTCTCAGAAAACAATTGAATTAAGTTTTGTATTTGTTTAAAGAGTCCTTGGCTAAAGCCTCACATCAGTGTTGCCTCCAAAGGTCTCCAGCAACAGAGTAAAAGGAGAAGGCCACGCACTGTGCAGCACTCAGTTGAGCTGGAAAACGTCTAATGAGTTCCACAAACTGAAAACGTTAGCGTTCCAATAGCACCTCAATACTTGCTGAGCTTTTGAGACTGTTTTGCAGCTTTACAGCAGTCAGGATATACCTTTTTTGACACTGTAAGTTCTTAATGTAACAGTTATCTGGAAAGATTGCAACTTAACGAGCCTTCATTGTCTAATTAGAAGAAACAATTTTGTTCATTTTTAATATTTTTATATTGCCAAATATCCTCGAATAGCTACAAGATTGGAGTAAGATCAACTAATAACTGCTATGAGTACTGACATTTAAGTTTGTGAATTCATTCTAGAAAAAGTGCTACATACCTCATTGTTGAATGTCACTATGGTCACCTTCGAAGTATTCCTTTGGGGAAGCTATGCACTGACGCCAGGGCTTAGTCCACCCTTCAAAGAAATTTTGGAACTCCTTTCCTGGAATAGCCATTGGAACTGTTGTCATAATACCCCTGATGTCCTGAAACCCTGGTGGCATAGTGGTTCAGTGCTACATCTACTAACCAAAAGGTCAGCAGTCTGAATCCACCAGGTGATTTTGGGAAATTCTGTGGGGCAGTCCTACCCTGTCCTATAGGGTCACTATGAGTCAGAATCAACTCAGTAGCAGTGGGTTTTTTGTTTTGGTCTTGAATGTCATCAAAATATCTTTGTTTCAATATTTACTCTATCTTGGGGTAAAGAAGAATGTCATTGGGGGCCAGATTAAATGATTAGGAAGGATGTTCCAACACAGTTACTTGTTTACTGGCCAAAAACTCTCTCACAGACAACTACACAATTAGGTTGGCAAACTTGCCACCATGCCACCATGTACAATGGCCATTGCAGAAAGAGTTCCAAAATTACTTTGAAGGGTAGTGTGTCGGTGCCTAGCTTCCCAAGGGGAGTGATTTGAAGGTGACTATAGCAACATTCAGCAATGAGTTGGTAGCACTTAGAACAATTAAGTTTGCAGACGTTAATTGTCAGATCTCATGTTTATTGTCCATAAGCCAGAATCAATTTGACAGCAATGGTTTGGTTTGTTTGGCGTATTGAACAACTTGGGGCATTGGTGGCCCAGTGGTGAAATTCTTGCCTTCCACAAAGGAGTGCAGGGTTTCATCCCTGGCCAGTGTGCACGTGCAGACACCACCCCCACCCCTACCCCCTCAGTGGAGGCTGCGCGCTGTTATAATGCTGAACAGGTTCTAGCGGAGCTTCAGACTAAGAGACTAGGAAGAAAGGCTTGGTAATTTATTTCGAAAACATCAGCCAGTGAGAACCCTGTGGATCAGAATGGTCTGATCCTGTTGTACATGGGTTTGTCACAAGTCCGGAATCAACTCAAAGGCAGGCGATAACAGCAAGTGAGCAGTGTGTGCCAGGCACTGGACTAAATCCTTTATAATGTGCCATTGTATTGTGTCTTCTAATAGGCAAATGAAAATGTTTAAATTCACTAATATTTCTAAGACTCCCTAATAAATTCAAAACAAAAGCCCAGCTTATTTAAAATATCATACTGATCATTCTTGTGCAAGTATTGTCAGTAGTCCTTACCTGGCTTTTATTCCTGGTGAACTGGCTTGTAATATTACACACATGAGATGTGACATCTCATCAGAAAGAAATGACACCAGTCAGTGTATTCTTAATTTCTGTTACCAAAGTCCTATTTGGTGCACAATGATTTGAGTTTCTAAATTGCACGTACTTTCAGATATTTTACATCTGGAACCAGGTCAATTTATTTTGGAGTTAGGAGGCTGAGAAAAAAAAAATTAGTAAAAAGGGAAAGAAAACAGTACAGAAAGGTTTAAGATAATGATTTATTTATTATACCTGAAGAACATAAGGTGGGAATAAACCCAAACCCAAACCAAAGCCACTGTTGTCGAGTTGACTGAAACTCATAGAGGCCTACAGGACAGAGTAAACTGCTCCATAGAGTTTCCAAGGAGCGCCTGGAGGATTCAAGCTGCTGATCTTTTGGTTAGCAGCTACAGCACTTAACCACTGTGCCCCCATGGTTTCCAAGGTAGGGTAGCTGCTTCAGAACTGTCTTTAAGAAAGAGAAGGAATATTTTAGGAGGGACGTTAGCTGGCTGCTACAACTCAAGGAAAAGGTTAAAGTGAAAAGAAGTGATATTTAAAGAATACTAACACAGTACAGCCTCAGAGACTCTGTGGGGTTGCTGTGAATCAGAATCAGCTTGACAGCAGTGGATTTGGGTTTTTGTTTGTTTAACTAACCATTGAAGAGTCCTGGTTGCACAGTGGTTAACTTCTTGGCTGCTAAACAAAAAAGCAGTGGTTTAAACCCAGTAGACACTCATTGAGGGAAAGATGTGGCAGTTGGCTTCCATAACAATTACAGCCTCGGAAACCCTATGGGACGATTCATCTTTGTCCTGAAAACCCAAATCCACTGCTATCACATTGATTTCAACTCATAGCAACCCCACAGAACAGAGTCAGATTGCTCCATCGAGTTTCCAAGGAGTGCCTGGTAGATTTGGATTGCTGGCCTTTTGGTTAGCAGCTGTAGCACTTAACCACTATGCCACTGGGGTTGCGAAAACATGACTGGAAGATGTTTTTGGTTTTTAACTAATCAGTAAGTTTAGTTAACTAACCCTGGTGGCACAGTGGTTGAGCACTTCCGTGCTAACCAAATGCACTTTTTAAACTTTTTAAAAAAGTTTTAAAAACTTTAAACGGCATTTTTTAAACATTTTTTGTCACCGTGTTTTAAGTAAAAGTTTACAATTTGAGTCAGTTTCTCATACAAAACCTCACATACGCTTTGTTTTGTGATCCTAGCTCTCCCCACACTGACAGCACACTCCTCCCCTCCACCCTGTATTTCTCAGGTCCCCTCAGCCAGCTTCTGTCCCCCTCTGTCTTCTTCTTTCACACCTGGGCAGGAGCTGCCCACTTAGTCGCCTGTACCTACTTAAACCGAGAAGCACAGTCTTTACCACCATCATTTTATGTCTTACAGACCAGATAAATCTCTGCCTGAGGAGCTGACTTTCAAAACAGTTTCCGCTCTGGGCTAACAGTCTGGGGACTATGTCTTCTGGGGACCCTCCAGTCAGTCACACCACCCAGTCCAATCTTTTTACTAGGTTTGGGTTCTGCATCTCACATTTCTCTTGCTCCTTCAAGGACTGTTGGTTGAGTTCCCTGTAGAGTCATTGGTGGTAGCCAGTTACCATCGAATTCTTCCCACTTCGTGTTGACACAGCCTTTGATTTATATGGCCCTTTCTGTCTCTTGGGCTTGCATTCTCCTTGTGTCTTTGGTGCTCTTCATTCTCCTTTACTTCAGGTGGGTTGAGACCAGTTGATGCTTCTTAGATGGCTGCTGGGTAGCTTTTAAGATTCCATACACACTCGCCCAAGTAGGATGCAGAACATTTTCTTAATAAACTTTGTCATGCCGGAAGACCAAGATGTCCTCTGGAACCGTGACCCTTGCCCCTGCTACTCTGTCCTCAAAGTCTTTGGTTGTATTTAGAAAACTTCTTACCTTTTGGTTTAGTCCAGTTGTGCTGACTTCTTCTCCACTGTGTTGTCCCTCTCTTCGCCTAAAGTAATTCTTGTCTATTATCTTGTTAGTGCATACACCTCTGCCTCCTTTCCTACCCTCATAATCACCAAAGACTATTTTCTTCTGTGTTTAAACCTTTTTCTGAGTCCTTATAATAATAGACTCATACAACAATTGTCCTTTTGCAACTAATTTCACCGCATAATGCCTTCTAGACTCCTCCATGTTACATTTACCAAATTCATCAACGTTCTTTATCACTGCAAGATATTCCACTGTGTAAGTATAACATGGTTTGTTTATCTATCCATTTGTTGATGAGCACTTAGGTTAACTTCATCTTTCTGCTATTGTGGGCAGTGGGGTGATGGACATTAGTGTGTGTGTATCTATTTGTGTGGCAGTTCTTATTTCTCTAGGATATCTTCCAAGAAATAGGATTGCTGGTTCATATGGTATTTCTATTTCTAGCTTTTTAAAAAAGTGCCAGATCAATTTCCAAAGTGGTTGTACATTTTATGTGCCCACCAGCAGCTTAAGTGGTCCAGTCTCTCCACAGCATCTCCGATATTTATTATCATTATTATTTGATTAATGACTGCTGTCTTGGGATGAGATGGTATCTAACTGTAGATTTGATTTGCATTTCTCTAATGGAAACTCTACAAGGCAGTTCTACTCTGTTCTGTAGGGTTACCATGAGTCAGAATTGACTTGATGGCAATGGGTTTCGTTTGGGTTTTGATGGCTAAAGATCTTGAGTAATTCTTCGTGTATCTGTTAGCCACCTGAATGTCTTCTTTGCTGAAGTGTCTGTTCCTATCTTTTGCCTATATTTTGAGTGATTTGTCTTTTTGTTGTTGACGTTTTGCAATGTCTTGTAGAATTTAGATAGATTTGATTTGCTGTAATGAAAAGTTTTCTATTCTGTAGGCTATGTTTTTACTCTTTTGGTGAATCCTTTGAATGAGCATAAGTGTTTGATTTTTAGGAGTTTACAGTTATTTATTTTCTCTTCTGGTGTTTGTGCATTCTTAATAATGTTTTGCATTCTGCTTATGCTGGTAGTGTGGCTGCCAGCATTGTCTTTGTTTTTCTTCAATTATCTTTATCATTTTAGATTTTATATTTAGGTGTTTGATCCATTTTTAGTTAGCTTTTGTACATGGTGAGAAATACGGGTTTTGTTTCATTTTTTTGTGGATGGGTGTCCAGTTATGCCAATGCCATTTGTTAGAGAGCCTGTCTTTTCCTCAAGTTATGATCTTTATGACTATGTCAAATATCAGCTGCTCTTAGGTGGATGATTTTATGTCTGGATTCCCAATTATGGTCCATTGGTTTATGTATCTGTTGTTGTACCAGTACCAGGCTGTTCTGACTACCATGGTGATGTAATAGATTCTAAAGTCAGGAATTGTGAGGCCTCCTTGTTCTTCTTCTTCAGTACTGCTTTGCTTATCCAGGCTTCTTCCCTTTCCATATAAAGTTGGTGATTTGTTTCTTCTCTCATTAAAAAAAAAAAAAACATTGAAATTTTCATCAGAATTGCGTTACATTTGTAGATCCCTTTAGGCAGAACAGACATTTTCGGTGTTGAGTCTTCCTATCCATGAACAAGGTAGGTTTTACCATATATGTAGGCTTCTTGTGGTTTCTTGCAGTAGTGTCTTGTAGTTTTCTAATGTATAAGATTTTACATCTCTGGTTAGATTTATTCCTAAGTATTTTATGTTCTTTGGAGCTGTTGCAAATGGTATTGATTTGGTGATTTTCTCTTAGATGTTCTTTTTAAAAATATATATTGTGCTTTAAATGAAAGTTTATAGTCCAAATAAATTTGCCATATAAAACTCCAAATGCACCCTACTATGCCACTCTAACATCTCTCCCCCTGCCACCCCATGTGATAACACACTCCTCCTTTCCACCCTCTACCTCCTGTATCCATTCAGCCAATTCCTGTCTCCTTCCACCCTTTCTTCTCATCTCTGATCAAGAACTACTCAGTCTCATGTATATTATTTAAACTAAGAAGCAAAGTCTTTGCCGGCACTCTTTATCCCATAGTCCAGTCCAATCTTCATCTGAAGAGTTGGCTTCATTACTGGATTCAGCTCTGGGCTAACACAAAGTCCAGGAGCCTTGTCCTCAGGGCACCCTCCAGTCTAATAGATGATCAAGTGTGGTCTTTATAACAGAGTTCTAAGTCTGCACACACATTTTTCTCCTGCTATATCAGAGATTCTATGTTGTGCTCCCTGTCAGGGCAGTCATTGGTGGTGGCCAGGCACCATCTAGTTTTTCTGGTCTTGTGTTGATGTAGACTCTGGATTATAAGTCACCATCTGTCTGCTGGGCTTATATTTTCCTTACGTATTTGATGTTCTTCATTTTCTTCTTCTCCAGGAGGATCAGGACAAATTGATGCTACTTAGATCACAGCTTGTTAACTATTAAAATCTCAGATGCTACAGAACATTTTCCTTAAAATTTACCTATGCCAATTAGCCTAGATGTCCCCTGAAACTGAGGTCTCCAGACCCCTGAATCTGCTACTCTGTCCTTCAAAATGTTGGGTTGTCTTTAGAACACCATTTAACTTTGGGTGTACTCCAGTTGTGCTAACCTCCCTTCTACTGTGTGGTGTCATTCCTTTCATCTAACCCAATTCCTATCTACTGGCTAATCTATGAATACCCTTCACCCTTCCTCCCCACCCCTGTAACCATTAAAGATTATTTTCTTCTGTGTTTAAACCTTTTCTTAAGTCTTTATGATACTGGTCTCATACAATATTTGTTCCTTTTTAACTGACTAATTTTACTCAGCACAACGTCTTCCAGATGACTCCTAGTTATGAAATGTTTCCTAAAAGCATCATTTTTCTTTACCATTGCATAGTATTCCATTGTGTGAATTGTACTTTAGATTGTTTGCCCATTCATCTGTTGATGGGGCTCCTAGGTTAATTCCATCTTTTTGTTATTGCAGATGGTGCTTCAATAAACATTGATATGTGTGTATGTACTCATGTGATAGCTCTTATTTCTCTTGGATATATTCCCAGAAGAGTGATTGCTGGATCATATAGTATTTCTATTTCTAGCCTTTTAAGAAAGCACCAAATTGATTTCCAAATTGGTTGTACCATTTTACATTCCAACTAGCAGTGTACAGAGTTCCAGTCTCTCCACAATATCTTCAACATTTATTATTTTGTGGGGTTTTTTTTTAGTAATGCTATCCTGAGGTGATATGGTATCTCATTGTAGTCTTGATGGGGTTTCTCTAATGGCTAATGATTGTAAGCTGTTCCTTATGTATCTGTCAGCATCCTGGATATCTTCTTTGGTGAAGTGTCTGTCCATATTCTTTGCCCATTTTTTAATTGGGTTATTTGTCTTTTACTCATTGAGGTTTTGCAGTATCTCATAGATTATGAAGATAAGATGCAGATCAGATTTGTGGTAATCAAAAATTCTTTCTCAGTCTGTAGGTAATCTTCCTACTCTTTTGGTGAAGTCGTTGGATGAGCATAAGTGTTTGATTTCTAAGAGTTCCCAGTTATCTTTTTTCTTCTGATGTTTGTACATTATTAATATTTTGTAGTTTGTTTATGTCATGTATTAGGGCTTCCAGCATTGTCTCCACTTTTTTTCTTCCATGGTCTTTATTGTTTTACATTTTATATTTAGGACGTTGATCCATTTTGAGCTAGTTTCTGTGCATGATGTGAGATATGGGTCTCGTTTCATTTTTTTTGCAGATTGACATCCAGTTATGCCAACACAGTTTGCTAAAGGGACTGTCTTTCCCCCAGTTTACAAACTTCTGACCTTAGTCAAATATCAGCTGCTTATAGATGGATGATGTTATAACTGGATTTTCAGTTCTGTTCCATTAATCCATTTATCTGTTTTTGTACCAGTACCAGGCTGTTTTGACTACCGTGGCAGTATAATAGGTTCTAAAGTCAAGCAGAGTGAGACCTCCCATTTTTTTCTTCTTCCTCAGTAACACTTCACTTATTCCAGGCTGCTTCTCTTTCCACATAAAATTGGTAATTTATTTACCATCTCATTAAAAAATGACATTGGAATTTGAATTGGGATTGCATTGTATCTATAGATCACTTTAGATAGTAGAATAGATGTTTTTATGATGTTAAATCTTCCTATCTATGAGCAGGGTAGGTTTATCCACTCATTTAGGTTTCTTGTGGGTTTCTTGCAGTGGAGTCTTAAAATTTCTTTGTATAGATCTTTTTCATCTCTGGTTAGATTTCTTCCTAGAGATTTTATCTTCTTAGGGACTATTGTAAATGGTGATGATTTGGTGATTTCCTCTTTGATGGTCTCTTTGTTTGCGTAAAAGAATCCAACTGATATCTGTATGATTATCTTGTGTTCTGATACTTTACTGAACTCTGTTAGTTTCAGTAGTTTTCTGTATGGATTCTTCAGGGTTTTTTGTGTATAAGATTATACCATCTGCAAATAGAGATACTTTTACTTCTTCCTTACCAACTTGGATGCCATTTATTTCTTTTTCTAGCTTGTTTGCTCTGGGTAGAACCTCCAGCACAATGTTGAATAAAAGGAGTGACAAAGGACATCTTTGCTTTTGTTTCTGTTCTCAACGGAAATGCTTTCAGACTCCCTCTATTGAGGATGATGTTGGGTGTTGGCTTTGTTTAAATGTCATTTATTATGTTGAGAAATCGCTTTTCTATTCCTACTTTTCTGAGTGTTTTTTTTTTTTATCATGAATGGCTCTTGGACTTTGTGAAATGCCTTTTCTGTATCCACTGATAAAATCAAGTGGTTCTTATCTTTCACTTATGTGGTTGATTACATTGATTGTTTTTATAACATTGAGTCACTGCTGTATGCCTGGTATGAATTCCACTTGGTCATGGTGAATTATTTTTTGATATGTTGTTGAATTCTACTGGCTAGAAATTTGCCTTAGATTTTTGCATCTAAGTTCATAGCCTATTTTGGTCTGTAATTTCCCTTAACCCTGGTAGCATGTTGGTTAAGTGTTCCATCTAACCAAAAGGTTGACAGTTTGAATCCACCAGGTATTTCTTGGAAACTCTATAGAGCAGTTCTACTCTGCCTTATAGGGTCACTAAGAGTCAGAATCTACTCAGTGGCAGTGGACTTGTTTTTTCTTTTTTGGTTAAACCTGTTTTCTTTTAAGATGATTATCTTGCTTCATAGAATGAATTTGGAAGCATTCCATTCTTTTCTATGCTCCAAAACTTTTAGTCATACTGGTGTTAACTCTCCTCTGTAAGTTTGGTAGAATTCTCCATCAGGGTCAGGGATTTTTTTGTTGTTTGGGGAGTTTTTAAATTACCTTTTCAATCGCTTTCTTTTACTATAAGTTTATTTCATTATTCTACCTCTCTGTTAGTTCACGTAGGTAGTGTGTTTCTAGAAATTTGTCCATTTTCTCTAGGTTTTCAAATTTATGACAGTACAATTTTTCACAGTATTTTTTAATTTTTTAAAAATTTCACTTGGGTCTGTTGTGAAATCTGCCATGTCATTTCTTATGTGGGTTATTTGCTTTCTTTCCTATTTTTCTTTCATCAGTTTGGTCAGTGGTTTATTGACTTTGTTGATCTTTTCAAAGAACAGATTTCTGTCTGGTTAACTCTTTCAATTGTTTTTCTATCTTCTAATTCATTTGGTTTTGTTCTAATTCTTATTATTTGCTTTTTATCTGCTACTTGAGGGGTTCTTTTGTTGCTCTCATTCTACTTGTTTGGATTATGTGGTAAATTCTTTGATTTTGGCCCTTTCTTCTCTTTCGATGTGTGCACTTACTGAAATAAATTGATCTTTGAGCACTGAGTGTTCCATGTCCCAAAGGTTCTAGTAAGATGTGTTTTTCATTCTCATTTGATTCTGTGATTCCATCCTTTATTTCTTTTATAGTCCAGTAGTTTTCGAGTAAGGTGGTGTTCGTTCGATGTGTTTGATTTTTTTCCTTGCCTTTTTGTTATTGATTTCCACTTTTATGACTTTATAATCTGAAATGATGCTCTGCAATATTTCAAAGCTTTGAATTTTGTTAAAGTTTGCTTTATGGCCTAATATGTGGTCTGTTCTGGAGAATGTTCCATGTGCACTGGAAAAGAAAGTATACATGGCTGCTGTTGGGTGGAGTGTTTTGTATATGTCTAGGAGGTCAAGTTGATTGACTGTGGAATTTATCTCTTCTGTGTCTTTGTTGTGCTTCTGGATGTTCTCTAAAATGCCACCTTTTTGAACCCACTAGCCACTCTGTGGGAGGAAAACCTGGCTATATTCTCCCATAAAGACTAAGGCACAGGAAACCTTTGGGGTAGTTCTACTCTGCTATGAGTTGGAATTGACTCAAGGGCACATAACAATAACAAATAAACAGTAAGAATTCTTACATGGCACAAACCGTTAAGCACTCAACACTCAACTACCAACTGAAATGATGGCAGTTGGAACCCACCTAAAGGCCCTAGGAATAAAATCCTGGCAATCTGCTTCCCAAAAGTTAGCTAAGTAAATCCTTTGGGTCACAGTAATACACAATGGGTCTCCATGAGTTGGAATCAACTTGTTGGCAATTATTTTCATTTTTTGGTTAGCTAGTCAATGTAGATGAAGAAGCATTAAGGCACTGGCTAGGCAGGCCATGAAATCACCCAAATGCCGAGTTCTTTACAAACTTGTTCAATAATCTTCCACTTAGGGAAGGGAATATCTTAGGATTACTTCTAATAGATAGTGCCATTGTAGGTTACACTTTTGAGATTCCTTCCTAGTATTCCTTGAATCTTAACTGTTGTTCTTAGCTACCATTGATTTGGTTCAGACTCAGGATGAACCTATACACAACAGAAAGAAAATGCCCTGTCCTGCTTTGTCCTCACAATGATTGCCATGTTTGAGACTGTTGTTTCAGACACTGTGTCAATCCATCTCACTGAGAGTCTTCCACTCTTTCACTGAAGATGATGTCCTTCTCCAGGGAATGGTCCTTCCTAATAACACGTATAAAGTAAGCAAAATAAAGTCTCACCATCCTCGCTTCAAAGGAGCTCTGTGGCTGTACTTCTTCCAAGACAAATTTGTTTGTTCTTCTAGCAGTCTATGGTATATTGAATACCCTTCATCAACACCATAATTCAAAAGCTTCAATTATTCTTTATTCTTCCTTCTTCATTGTCCAGCTTTTGCATAAACCCCAGAACTCACTGCTGTTGATTCAGGTCCAACTCGTAATGACCCTAGAGGTCACAGTAGAACTGTCCCATAGAGTTTCTAAGGAATGCCTGGTGGATCTGAACTGCTGACATTTTGGTTAGCAGATGTAGCACTTTCGCATGCCTATGAGGAAACTGAAAATACTATGGCTTGAGTCAGGCACACTGTAGTCCTCAAGGGAACATCCTTGCTTTTTAACACTTTAGAAAGCTCTTTTGCTTCAGCTTTGTCAAGTGTAAGATAATACTGCTGCTTCCATGGATGTTGACTGTAGACCCCAGTAAAGTGAAATTCTTGATAACTTCATTATTTTCTTTGTTTCTTGTGATGTTGCTTATTGGTCAAGTTATGAGGATTTTTGTTTCACTTATGTTGAGATATAATCCATATTGAAGGTTGTAGTCTTTGATTTTCAACAGTAAGTGCTTCAAGGCCTCTTCACTTGCAGCAAGTGTGGTTTTGTTGTCTGCATTTTGTAGGTTTGTTGATTATTGTTCCTCCAATCCTGATGCTGCATTCTTTTTCATGTAGCCCAGTTTCACTGATTATTTGCTCAGCATACAAGGAAAACAGGAAGTCATCAAAACTGAAATGGGACATTTGAAGATTGATATCTTAGGCATTGATAAGCTGAAATAGAGTAGTACTGGCCATTTTAAATTGGACAACCATATGATTTGCTATTCCAAGAGTGAAAAATTGAAGAGGAATCATATCTGATTCATCAACAAAAAACACATGTCAAGATCTATCCTGAAGTAAAACCTTGTTAGAAAGAGGATAATACTCATATGCCTGCCAGAAAGACCATGCAATATGACTATTATTCAAATTTATGTAACAAACTCTAATGCCACAGATGAAGGAAACTTCTACAGTCTGGCATTGCTCAAACATGCACTCAAAATGCATTGATAATTATTAATGACTAGAATTCAAAGGTTAGAAACAAAGGATTAATAAGGCAATAGGGCCTTGGTGACAGAAACAACACCAGAGATTGCATGTTAGAATTTTGTAAGACCACCACTGTTTGCAATGCAAATCCTTTTTTCCAGTGTTGGTTTTGTGTTTGTTGAGACTCCTTTGTTTCTTATATTGATACGTTGCATTGTTATTTTGCCTTGCAGCTACTTCTATGATCCCCCTTAATATTCTAGGTTTAAATGAGACTTTAACTTCTGCATATCTTTTTAAATTCTCTCCATCTGAAAGGTTTAATACTACTGTAACATATCTTTTTAGTGTGATGATGTCATAGTTTTCATGGAATGATCACTGGTTCCCTTCTTTTAATACTGTAATTTTTTTTGAGCTTTGTGACTTCTCTAATTGAGTAGGATTCTGGATGCTGTCCTGCATTGCCTCCTTAACTATACACTTAATGTTTTTGTTTTTCTAAGCAAAGAGTGTCCTTCAGTATTTCTTGTAGTTTTGGCCTGGTTTTAATAAAATCTCTAAGCTTCTGTTTATCTGCAAATGTCTTAATTTCATCTTCATATTTGAGAGACAGTTTTGCAGGATATACTATTCTTGGTTGGAAGTTTTTCTCCTTCAAGGCTTTGAATATGTCATCCCACTGCCTCCTCGCCCACATCATTTCACTGAGAAGTCAGACAAAATCTACAGGGCTTCCCTCTGAATGCTAGCTTTGCTTTGAGCCTCACTGCCTTTAACAGCCTCTGTTTATGTTTCATTTTATTAAGCTTGATTACAACGTGTCTTAATGTCTTTCTTTGGGGGTCTATTTTTTGTGGTGTTCCATACACGTCTTGAAAAATCTATGTTCTCTTTCATAATTTCAGGGAAGTTTTCTGTCAGTGACTGCACAATAATATTCTGTGTTTTTTGCTATCCCTGCTCAGGAACTCCAATTACTCATAGATTATTCCTAATAGAGTCCCATATATTTAATAGAGTCCCATATATTTCTTAATGCTTCTTCATCTTTTTTTTTTTTTTTGATTTCTCCTCATAAATGCTGGTGTCAGTTGCTGTATCCTCAAGCTCACTAACTCTGTTTTTCCACCTCCTCAATTCCACTCTCTTGGCTTTAGATTGAACTATCTATTTATCTAATTTTGTAATTTTGTTATCGATCAGCTGGATTTCAGATCATTGATATTGCATCAGTTTAAATACCTTACTTAATTTTTCATTTTGTTCTGCCACATTTTGCTTAATCTCTAGGGGGGATCTATATATATTTATTTTATACTCAATCTTGCAATAGTTTCAGAAAGACTTCTTCACCTGTGAAGTTTTTTGATTCTTTATTTGGGAGTTTTCTAGAGCCATTATGGACCATTTCTTTAAATGACTAACTATGTGTTTAGCACACCATCTTGGCCCTGTCCTGCAATTCCTTTTTTCGAAGACATAAATGGTGACTATAAGCATGGACCTCACTGAATGGAATATACTGGAATCAAAACAAATACATCTGAAAAGAGATGATGGAGAAGCTCAGTATCATCATTCAAAACAAGGCCAAGCAATAACTGTGGAACAGATAACCTATTGTCCGTACACAAGTTCAAGTTGAAGCTGAGAAAAAAATAAAACAAGTCCCTGACAGCCAAAGTATAGGTTTCACATGGAGACAGCCAGCATGGTTTCTTGTATATTCTTTTAACATGACCAAACACTGTCTTCTTCAAGCAAGTAAAATTTTGTAAATAAGGCAATATCATTGCCTCTATTAATGTATCAGGTAACTGATTTCAGATACAATCTTAATAAAGGCTTTGGAATACTTTTGGGATACATTTTTCCTGCCTCTGTGCATGAGAAGAAAGGGGAAGCGTGGCATGCAGCTGGGGGCTGCCGATGTACCTAGGCTGACTTATGCAAGTGATACAGCTTCCACTTGTGAAACTCAGAATCCATCCAGCATCAGTTTCATTTGTAGGCAACTTATATTTATAGACTAGGTCAAGCAAATTGGACAGTTTAAGTGAGCACTGAATGAAATGAGAACATAAATATGTTGAGGCCAATAAATGATCATACTTACAGATTGCAGTAAAACCAGTATCTCTCATTCCGCTTGAGGAAACCTGCCAACTGAATTGAACACAGCAGCTATGATATTGAGTGCTGAAACCACAGAAATGGTGAACTGAGCTCCTGAAATTGAACTTGCAGCTTCTGTAGTACTATTTCAGATACACTTGAACATCCAGTACCCTTATGAAAGAAAATAGCTAAATAGATGTTATGAAAAAAAAGCTAAAAAAAACAAGCAGTAAACAAACCAAAACAAACCTCCTTTTGAACTTACCCTTATGTTTCCAGCACCTGCATGAGACTGCCAAACTCTAAATAATTTTTGAGAAAATATAATCCATATGTTGCTTGATAGGAAGAGAAGGATTAAGCCCGACCCCAAGTTATATAAAATTGGTAACCAGCCTCCAGGCACAGCCCTCACTGCTGTTTTGTTCATTATGGTGGGTTCAGCTTTTTGGTAGCCTCAGAGGTAAAGCTGGTGATCAGAGCTTGGTTTACTTTAAAGGATGAATTTAGTCTGCCAAATATACAAAGCACAGAGCTGCAACTGTTGAGGTCTAGTGTTAGGCTTGAAATATAGTAACACAGGGTAATGGGACAATGGCTGAGTCATGAGTACATAGCAAAATATAATGGACTGGAACACTCTTTTTAAAACACCAAGAGCCAAGTCCAAGGAGACAGTGGCCTCAGCCTTTCCATGTGTCACAATAAGTGAACACCAACTTTCTGGAGCAGTTGAAGACACTGTTCTCCACTGTCTCCAGTTCACTGTGTAATATCAACTCTAAGATTCTTAGCATAACGCAGATTTAGGATTTTTGTAACTGACACTTGTATCAAACCTTCACTCTCACCTAACAAATGCTCACTGTGTTTGATTTCACAATGGACTCTGTAGCTCACCCAACTGTATCACTCAAATAGTTTTTCCAAAGTAGGTTAAGGGTGATATAAGTACTTTGGTTTTTGCCAAATGACATCATGTTTGATTGACTAAAACAAATGAGGAAATGTTTTATTGTGTATTTTTACTTGCAAATAATTTCGAATTTGCAAGAAAAGTTGTCAGAATAAGAATAGTCCAAAAAAAAAAATCCTATACACTTCTTTATGAGATTCACTAATTTGGGGCAATCTGCCTCATGCCCATACAATTACTCATAAAAAATGGATTAACCCTGCTCCTTCCAGTTGGGACTGTCATACAGACATACAGACAAAAACACCAAAATTAGTAATTGTGCATTGTTTGGGAGAACAAAACCAAAATCTCTTCCACTGGTTGTTGATTTATGCTTTCCCTCAGTTTTCAACAAATTATTAAATCTAAACCACATGCCTACTAAAACACATTACTTGCGTAGCCTGCTCCTAACAGCCTGGCTAACTTTAACACACATTACAATGCTGAACCTGGGGCTCTAAGTGCTAAATTGAAGAATAAAATCCCAGGCCTTTCAGGACACAGAAAAGTAAATGAAGGCCATAAACTTCCAAAGATTTCTTAGCTTTTGCTCTTGTACTCCATCTTCTGGCTAAAAGTTGGCTGTTAAATTGAACACACCAACTGTGAAAATCAATCACATAATATAGTGCCTCTTGGGCACTATATTTAAACAAAAGAGAGGCAAGCACATTACACCAGTGAAATAGACCACAGTCACAGGAAGAAAGCAACTTAACAGGATCATAAAGAAGGTGCATAAAGGCTGCCATGACTTCCTGCTTGCCTGATGGTCAAGCTGGAAAGCTGCAGGAACACTGGGTCCAGGCTTTACCACCAACAATGGGGGGTAGAGAAGAAACAGGTAGGGAGTAGGGGTGATAATTAGGGAACTAGACACAGGGACCAGTCATCCATCATGACTTAAAACCTCAGGTGATCATTCTGCAAGTCACTACTCCTAGGACCTTGGCCTTTTGGAGGCAAAAACCAAGCTCAATTTATCTTCATGTCATCCACAGACAGCAGTTTCTTGTCCAATGAGCACAAAATGGATCAACAATTAATTTATTCATCTTTAACACATGCAGCCCTCTTTTTTTAAGTTTAAATCTTAAATACAAATATTAAAGTAAAAAATTTACTGCAACATGTAATAGTAAAATGTCCAGAAATTAATAGCTTAACAGAAACCAAAACTATATGTATTTCCCCATGTAGCTGCATTTTCAATTTGCTCTTGAAATCCAATATATTTGAGGAAATCATTATACATTTATGCTTTATGAAGAGTCTAGACCTAAAAGGGCTATAATAAGCTTATGCTGTCATCAAAATCAACAGCTCTGCACTTGGTTCACCATCACAAATATTTCTACAGAGTCCATGTACTTCAAGAGCCTTTTGGTATTTAATCACATTTGCATGATTCCGTTGTCGTCACTTGTCCCTGAGTTGGCTCAGACTCACGGTAAACCCAGGTACTGCAGAACACAGCACGGGCTTGGTCCTGTGCCATCTTTAAGATCATCGGCCTGCTCAAGTCCATGGTTGTGGCCGTGTGTATTCGGAGTGCCTTCTGCCCTTGGACTCATCTTCTAGCGCCATATCCTACAATAATATCCAGTAGTGACCTATAGCATTTTCATTGGCTCATTTCTGGAAGCAGAGTGCCAGGCAGATGGAATCACTGTCACGATGCAGTGTTACCGAGAGCAGTAATGGAAGAAAACACAGAGAGGCCTTAGTTAACTGAGGGGTCGGGGCATGCAGACAGCATGCAATTTCAAATTTAAATTTATAGAAATTTATAGAAATTTCAAATTTCTATACAATTTCAAATTTAAATCTCCAAAGGATTGAGATCCTTTTCTGCAGACCCTTTCTCTGTCCTTAACCTTGTGTTTGTTGTGACTCAAGAAACTTGGCTGATACCTTTCACTCAGCAAAAAAGGACTGTGTAGTATAACGACTAATCCCAACAGCAAATATAGTGAGAAACAATACCTGCTATTTATTGAAGGCTTACTGTATGTCATATATTGTCTGCACACACTGCCACATTTAATGTTCCAAAGCCATCTGGAATCATGATGACATCCAGAGCTCAGCTTTGGTCTAGGTGTTAATCTGAAATCTGTTTGCCTTTGGTTCAGCTTTGGAAGCCTTCTTCAATGGTATCTCAGGCATGGCTAAACTTTCATGTGATCAGCGGTCATCTGCTTGTACAAAATCCACTAGTGCTGAGCTGATCCTGACTCATAGTGACCCTACAGGACAGAGTAGAACTGCCCCATAGCATTTTCAAGGAGTGCATGGAGGATCTGAACTGCTGACTTTTGGTTAGCAGATATACTACTTAACCACTACACCGCACCAGGATTTCCCACAGGCTACTATCATATTTAATATCAGCATCAGCAATCATAATAATAACCACTAATACAAACACTCCTTGACATTTAAATTTGTTGTTAATATTCTTGAGTACTCCTTCCATCTTAACTCAATACTGCAAGGATAGAGTAGCTGGGGCGGGGGACGGGGGACCATGCTCTTAGGCGAATTCCAGGCCAATTGGCACAACTAGCGTTTTGCTAAGAGGGCTCTCTGCACCCCACATTGGTGAGTGGCGTCTGGGGTCTTAAAAGCTGCCAAGCTGCCATCCGAGGACACAGCAAATGGTCCCAACTCAGCAGGAAAGGATGCTCACCGAGGGCCAAAATGGCATGCGGTAAAGACAACCGAGAAGACAGAGAGACCCACAAGAGTGGGTGCCTACATCGACCTGGGACCGGAAGAACCGGATGGTGCCCGGCCACCACCAGTGATAGCCATGACGGAGCTCACAGAGAGGAGCCTCAGTGGCAACACAAGAATAAAAAGAGGTGCATCATGAGATCTCCACTAAAAGACCTCAACTGATGGTCCAGCGGTTTGGGGGTTCCTCTGAGAGCATGGCCCCCGGCCCTGATGCTGCCCGTTCCCATAAATTATAACAAAGGTCCACTCTTTGAATAGGAATGGAATGGACTTGGCAATGCAGAGTAACCATATGTTGGAAGCACTTTATGGTTCTAGACATCTATAGGATATCATCTTGCTGACCTCTGGCTGGAGGAAGGGGAGTGGACGGAGAGGAGGGGAAAGGAGGCTGTTGGGAGGATGAGACATGTATGGAGCAGAGAGGAATAGTGTGCAGTCACCGGACAGGGAGAGCATTGGAAGCTGCATATAGGGGGGCATGTAAATTTACATGTGAATGTACATTTTCACTCAGTTATGTTAAATAAAAAAAAAAAAAATTTGTTGTTAATATTGAAATACATTATTATCTGCTTTCAAGTATAAAACCCTAAAACCAAAACCACTGCCACTGAGTCAATTCCACTCACAGTGACCCTCTAGGACAGGGTAGAACTTACAAGGTTTCCAAGGCTACGCATCTTTAAAGAAACAGACTGTCACATCTTTCTCCTGCAGAGCAGACAATAGGTTTCAGTATCTGTGCATTGTCACTGAGTTGACTGTGACTCATAGACACTCTACAGGACAGAGTAGAACTGTCTCAGAGTTTCTGAGGATTGGCTGGCAGAGTTTCCGAGGACTGTGAACTGTCAGTGTTTTGGCAGGCAGATAGACACACAACTGCTGTGCCCACCAGGGCTCCAGGTTCAAATCCGAGTATAGGTAAGCATTATAACGAAACTTGGAGTGAAAATCTCCTTACATCTTTATATGTTTAGAGGCTGGAATTCTGGCAGTCTGTTGCAGTATAAATCTATGTTTTACTAAAGCAAGAGTATAATAAGTATGAAAGCTGTTAATTTTATGTAGAAGAAAGCATATTAGTTTTAGGAACATACCTTTGTTTCAGTCAACAAATATTCATGCAAATTTAGATGACAATGCAACTGAAAAAAACAGAACAATTCACAGGAACTGACTCACAAGATATAGGACAGAGGAAAATTGTCCCAGAGGCTTTCCAAGGCTGTAAGTTTTACAGAAGCAATCACAGCTTTCTCCTTCAGAGCACTCAGTGGGTTTGAATCACTGATCTTTCAGTTAGTAGCCAAGTGCCATGTCACCGGCATGTCTAATAATAACAATTAATAACTTCTATCACAATTCTACTCTTTATGCCACTGCATTGGTGAATTGCCATTAATGTTAAACTTCTAAAACTTTATTTATTCTTAAATTCTATTTAAGGCAAGATTCTTTTAAGAGAAGATACTGTTTGGAGATTCTTCAACTCTTGTTTGGATGACTTAAAAACAGTATGTTAAACTTTGCCACTGAAAACAAAGCCTGTGATAAAGAACAGAGGAAGAGATGCAGAGAGTTTATTTAAAATAAACTACTTAAATGCTTTGCTTCTCTACCAACTAAAAGTTGAAACTGGGCTTTGCTTCACTGTCAGTGTGTAGGTACTTTGTTGTTGTTAGTTGTCAGTGAACTGGCCACTGACTTATGGTGACTCCACATGCAAAGGAACAAAAGCCTACCCTGGTCCTGTGACATCTCTGTGACCGGCTGCAGACCAATTTGTGTGATCCATGGTGTTTTCATTGGCTGACTGTTGGAGGCAGATCACCAGGCCTTTCTTCCTAGTCTCTTAGTCTGGAAGCTCCACTGACACTTGTTCAGCATCATAACAATATACAAGCCTCTACTGACGGATGGATGATCTGCCCATAAGGTACACTGGTTGGAAATAGAACCCACGTCCTGCATGGAAGTCCAGAATTCTACCACTGACCCTCAGTAGGTAGCTACCAGAGGAGAGGCCAACCAGCTCACAGTGGAGATGTTATTGTTCCTTTTCCATGTCAAATTTAGAAAATTTTACTGATAAAACTTTAGTAATAAAACATGTCAATACAGTAGGTTGACTGCAAGGATGGCTGTACATCTCCACCCCTCCACGTATTCAAATCTTTTGTAACCTGCCTTCAAGGTCCCTGTCATCAAAAGATGGCATCACTTTTCTGTCTTCGTGCCCAGGCAGCTCTCTCGTTTGCTCTAGCCATCACAACTCAGCAGAAATGAGTGATGTGCCTCCTCTGAGCTCATCCTCAGGAGGCTCCCCGTGTGTCTGCTCTCATGCTTGGAACTCTGCCACACCGAAAGGACAAGCTCAGGTTAGCCTGCTGGAGGGTGAGAAGCCACCTGGAGCGGAGATGAGCTGCTGGGGCCGAAGACATCCCTAGCCGGCCAGCTCGGCTCCCCACCCGCAGGTGTGTGCAGTCACAGGAATGAGAAGACAAAGATGCGGCCAGCTGAGGTCTGCAGCGTCTCCCCAGGTCAGTAAAACCATCCCACCAACCTACAGAATAGAAAAAAATAAATATGCATCGTTGTATACCTCTAAAATGTTACAGTAGCTCACTACCCAGGAGGATTATGGCAAGAGGTAACAGATAAAGTCAATGATTATTTTCTGATAACAATAAGAGGTTATTCTTTTACCCCAGAAATCTATCTTACAATGTTCATGTTCCAGTTTCAACCTTAGCAACTTTACCTGGGAACACCTAAAGTCAAAGAGTGGATGACTTAAAAATTATCAGCTCCAATTTGTAATTTAAATTATAATAACTGATGTTCCTGAAGGCTCAGTTTCTTTCTCAGGTCCCAAGTCCAGCTGCATTTAACTTCAGGACTATACTGTTAACCATTGAGCTCCACTGTCCACTGACCCATTCTCCAGAGAGAACAGTGAAGTACACTTACCAAACAGTCACTATGTGGCAGGAGGGGTGATTTGTTTCTGAGTAGGAAATCGAGACAGCTGCTTTCCATTATCTGTGTGATAAAACTATCCTGATTATCCAGGAACTAAGAGTAGAGAGAGCAGACAGTGTTATACCCTCACTACAGACTGGCACACAAATGCTCAATAAATTCTCCCTGAATATATTTAACAGAATCACAGAAAGAAGATCTCTTAGAATTATGATATTATGATAGAGCTCTTTCTGTTGTTCTCTTAATACATTTACTCTACAGTTGGATGGATGGATGGGTAGCAAGTGAGTGGGTAGGTGGGTGGATGGATGGATGGGTGAGTGAGTGGGTGGATGGGTAGGTGGGTGAGTGAGTGAATGGGTGAGTGAGTGGATGGGTGGATGGGTGGATGGCTGGGTAAACAGCGGACATTAAACTGCCTCTGATTTATGGTGACCTCTTGTATGACAGAACTAAATACCATCCCGTCCTGCACCATCTTCGTGATTACCGGTGTGTACAAGTCCATAATCGTAGCTATCGGGTTAATCTGTCTCAGCGATGATGCTTCTCGCCCTCGCTGGTCCTCTACTTTACCAAACATGATGTCCTTCTCCAGTGACTAATGCCAGCTGATAACACATACAAAGAAGGAAAACTGGACAATATTCCACTGTAACCCATAAGGTTTTCAGTGACTAAATTTTGGAATTTGCTTTTCGGAACTTTCTTCCTAGTTATCCCGGAAGTCCCAGTAGTACCAGTCTGCCACGGCTGACCTTGCTGCTGCCTCAGATATGGGGGGCATAGCTCCCAACATCGTAGCAACACCCAAGTCACAACAATACGGCAACTGACAGACCAGTGGTGGCCTAATATTAGGCAAGAGAAATTATTTGACAATGTGGGTCTTAGTTTGACCACTGTCTCAGTAATGTCGACATTTGAAGGGAAGGTGCTGGTGAGCATGGAGCAGTGTATTTGTAAGAGAGATAGAAACGAAGGAAACGAACTATCTAGTGAGTAAATATGTGAGAATTCATGGCTACTGAACCGATGCCAACCAGAGCACTGATTCTCAGGGTAGTTTCAAGCCCTTTGATGCCAGCTCCACCTGGACACTGATTAGGAATGCAAATACCGAGGCTCCATCCCAGAACAACCAAATCAGAACTCTGCAGGTGGGGCCCAGCAATCTGTGCTCTATCAAACCTTTTACGTGACTCTCATGTATGCAACAGGTTCTCAAACCACTGGCTAAGAGAAACGTGTCATTCAAAGGGAGGATTTCTCTTCATCACATATTTTGACTTCAGGATTTGCTTTCAGTCCAGAGTTACAGACTGAGCCAACCAACCAGCCAAACACATAAACAAAACAAACCAGTTGTCACTGAGCAGACTCCGGCTCATGGCCACTCTATGTGTGTCAGAGTAAAACTAGGCTCCATAATGTTTCCAGTGGCTGGGTTTTGAAGCAGATTGCCAGGCCTTTCCTCTGAGGCACCTCTGGGAGAGGGGGAACTTAAACTTCTAACCTTTTAATTAGCAGCCAAGAACATTTCACCACCTGGGGACTCAGGGGAGTGGGACCAGACAGCACTTACCTTCCTGGCTGTCTGCTCCCAGGGGCACCTATAGAAGCCAGGGTTCCTTATTTCCTGTCTCAGTTTGTTAACCATGAGAATCTGGCAGGGAGAGAAACTAGAGGGAGAGGAAGATAGCCGGCAGCCAGGTCTCCCCACTGGCCTCCTCCCCCAGGTTCTGGGGAGGCCAACAGCCCCCTCCCCTTTGACTTAACCCTTTGGCTGCCTGGAAAGGTTAAAGCACCTTGCATGTCATGTGAAAACTATTTCCCAGCAAAGTGCTCCGCCTCCAGCTGTGAAACTCATTAGCAGCCTTAAAATCCCGAAGAGCGTCTGCTACTGACAGCTGTGGTTGCTATTTTAAAACTGAAGCCAGAGTGTGTGAGAGAGGAAGAAGATTGCATTAGATACAGGAAAAAGTTAAAAAGCATGTTTTTTCACCTCTGAGTTGAGTAACGGGGGAAGACATGCGTGAGGAAATGAGACATAAATTCTGTTTTCCTATATTACAGTGTTTGTTGGAATAGCCTGAACTTGTGTTGTTACAAAGCTACTTCAGAAACCAGTATCAGCACATTTTGCTTTCAGGATCTTAAGAGACTGTGAGTTTTACAGATGAAATAGACCCTTGATTCAATCCACGTGGTCTCTAGGTAGGACATGTCCCTTGTCAAACTCTTGGATTGGGTGAAATGTCTCCAAGGGTGTGGGTAATGCATTCAGAAACACTATATGAAACAGTAGATGAAGATTACAAGTTCCTTATATATTAACCCCAAACTTAATGCCATTGAGTTGATTCTGACTCATAGCAACCTCATAGGATAGAGTAGAAGTGCCCCACAGAGTTTCCAAGGAGCACCTGGTAGATCTGAACCGCTGACCTTTTAGGTTAGCAGTTGTAGCACTTAACCACTACACCACCAGGGTTTCCTCCTTGAAAGTCTAGTTGACACCTGGAAATCATTCACTGCCCAAGGACTGACTCCACACTTAGAGACAAGTTCAGCAGTTGGTCATTCCACTAACCCAGCCATACCTTTATTTACACAGTGTTATGGAGTGAATTGTGTCCCCCTACAATTGTGTGTCATGATTCCCAGTATTGTGTGATTGTCTCCTATTTTGTCATCTGATGTCATTTTCCAAATGTTGCAAAGCCTACCTCTACGATGTTTGTGAGGCAGGATTAGAGGCAGTTTTGTTAACGGGACAGGACTCAATGTACAAGATTAGGTTGTGTCTTAAATTATCTCTTTTTAGATATAAAAGAGCGAAGCAGAGAGACAGGGGAACCACACACCAAGAAAGCACATTGGACCCAAGATGCTTGTGCTGTGCTGAGAAGCTCCTAGACCAGGGGGACATTGATGACACAGACCTTACTCCAGAACCAACAGAGATAGAAAGCCATCCCCTGGAGCTGGTGCCCTGAATTCAGAATTCTAGCCCCCTGGACTGTGAGAGGATAAGTTTCTGTTGTTAAAGCCATCCATTTGTGGTATTTCTGTTATAGCAGCATCAGATAACTAAGTCACTCAGCAAACACTGACTGAGCACCTACTACAAGGGCTGTCAGTTCAGCTCAGGAACTCATCTGAGAAGAAGTGCTACACACCTAATTGCTGAATAGCAGTACCTTCAAAGTACTCCCCTTGGGAAGTTATGCACTGACGCCAGCACCTAGTCCACCTTTCAAAGCAATATTCGAATTCTTTTTCTCAAATGGCCATCAGAGCTGTCATCATATTACCCTTGATGTCCTGAATGTCATCAAAATATGTTTCTTTTGACATTTATTTTCATTCAGGTAGAGAAAAACTCCACTGGGGGCCAGACTAGGTGAGCAGATAGGGTGTTCCAGTACAGCTGTTCATTTACTGGCTAAAAATGCCCTCCCAGACAACTACACACTGAAGTTTGCTAACTTGCCACCAGGTAGCCATGCACAATGGCCATTCCAGAAAGAGCTCCAAAATTGCTTTGAAGGGTGGACTAGGTGCTGGCATCGGTGCATAGCTTCCCGACGGGAGTACTTCAGTAGTGACCACAGTGATATGCAGCGATGATGTATGTAGTAATTAGAACAATTAAGATCATGGATTTAATTGTTGGACCTCACATGTAGTAGATGTTGTTGAGATGTTGTTGGGAGGATGAGACATGTATGGAGCAGAGAGGAATAGTGTGCTGTCACCGGGCAGGGAGAGCAGTGGAAGCTGCATATAGGAGGGCATGTAAATTTATATGGGAATGTACATTTTCACTCAGTCATAATAAAAAAAAAGAAGGCACATAAGCTAATGAGGAAACATGTTTTCAGCAAGTAATTAAATGTAAAATTTTTTTATAGAGGTAAGAGTTAACATGGCTTCCGGGGGCCAAGAGCCAAACAGAAATGGATCATGAGGGCCTTTACAAGAAACAACTTCATATGAAATCAAAGTTACACAACTTTTCTTTATCAGCATGAATTAGCAGTCTTTATCAGCATGAATTCACACACATTTGCCAAATCAAGATAAACCAGCTTAGCATTCTGTTACCAACTGTCCTAAAACAAAAGCCAAAAAACCAAACGAACTGCCATCAAGTCGATTCCAACTCATAGAGACCCTATAGGAGACAGAGTAGAACTGCCCCAGAGGGTTTCCAAAGACCACCTGGTAGATTTGAACTCCTGAGCTTTTAGTTAATAGCCGTAACACTTAACCACTACACCAACAAGGTTACGATAGACAATCAAAGCCAAGGGTAAGATCCTTAACCATCTCTGCTTTGAAAGGGTTTTGTAACTGTGGAAATCTGAGCCTCCTCACCATTTTCAGAGTAGGGTACCCTCTATTCAGGACAGTTAAATAAACACTGTTAACTCTAACTGACTTAATCAAACTTTTCTTTTGACAGCGATATAAGTAATGTTAAAATAAATATCGTTCAGAGCACAGAAGACCAGTAAGGGACACTTCACTGAAGAGATGAGTTCTCACCTGGGTGAAGAAAAAAACCCAAACCAAACCTGTTGCTGTGGAGCCGGTTCTGGCTAATGGTGACTGCATGCACTAGAACAGAACTGCTCCGGAAGGTTTCCTTGGCTGTTATCTTTACAGATTGCCAGGCCTCTCTCCTGCAGTGCTGCTGGGCGAGTATGTATGCATAACACCAGGTTAGTAGTTGAGTACAAATCATTTGCATCACATAGGAACCAGGGTGAAGAAAAGAGTAGGGTATTTCAGGTGAGAGAAGGAAAAGCTACTGATGGAGAGAAGTCCTCATGACATGAAGGCAGGACACTGGGGACAGTGCTGGAGAGTGAAACTGGGAAGAGGGTTAGGGCCAGGCTGGGGAGCCCTTGTGGGCACACTACGAAACTGTAGGTTTGTTCTGCAGGCAATGAGGCAGGTGGGGAGGGGGCATCAAACCGTCTCCAGCATGGGTGATGTCTTTGGAAGAAAACTCTATCCAGAGTCTGAAGATTGCCTGGACAGAGGAGAAAAAGAAGGCACAGCCTGAGTCCAGATGATGAACATCTGTCGCGTGGCCCCTCTGTGTTACAAGATAAGCCTTAACTGCACCCAGGTCAGAGGCGGATACCTCCCTGACCGCAGCCGGCAAACACTTCAGAATCTCCACCATGGCAGGTGGAATAGTCATTGTCATGAGATCGCAGACTATTTTGAAAATGAAACCAATAAATAAACTACTTTCTAAAAAATTTCTAGTATCATTAAAGAAATGACAGAAAGAGAAAAAGCCTCTTAGCTGGAAGGTACGCTGCTGCTGGCTGCGTCCAGGTTGCTCCTGACTCAGAAGGAACTCAGGAACAATGGGACAGGATCCTTGCAGTCCATGGTGTTTTCATTTTTGGGTGTCGATGGCCAGGCCTTTCTTCCTCATCCATGTTAGTCGGGGAGTTCTGGAGAATTCTGTTCAGCATCCAGCAGCATGCAGACCTACAGGAGGCGCATTGGTGGGGAACTGAACCTGGGTCTCCTGCCAGGAAGGTGAGAATTCTACCACTCAGCCACTGCTATCCCTCAGCCAGTAGCTGCCGTGTCAGTTCCAACTGAGTGACCCCAAAGGACAGAGTAGAATTATCCCACAGGGTTTCTCAGGCTGTAAATCTTTACGGAAGTGGACTCCCACGTCTTCCCCCCGCAGAGTGGCTGGTGAGCTTGAACCACTGACCTTTCAGTCTGTGGTAGAGCACTTTAACCACTGCGCAACCAGGGCTCCTTTCTGGAGGGCAGAAAGGTTGATTTATGTTGACGGCTGCTGATCCTTAAGTACCATTGGCCACATCTTAATAGTCTGAAGCAGAAGGACACTGCCTGACACGAAGGAATTCATATCCAGCTGTCAGCCCTGGGAGCAAGTTACCTGAATCAGACAGGCAAGGACCTGAGTGTGTGTTTTTCAGCGAATGCCAATTAGATGTATTACACAGTTCAAGGGAAATAAAGCATGATTCACAATAATAGAAAAAACAACAACACATAAACTATCAAAAAACAAAGGCAGGGTTCACAGGGGAAAGCTGGTACCTGTGTTCCATCCCCCTAACCTGTGGGACGAGTGTTGACTCAAGAAAAAAGCCTCTCCTGCCCCCTAGTGTTCATTGGCTTAATTTGCAGAGTTACAAGGTTCTTGAATTGCTATTTCTGCAGAAAATGTTGCTGAAGAATTTTCCCTAATCCACAATGACTGACATCAGTGAATACATTTAAATTTCCCAGCTCTATTTATAAGACTCTTCATTATTGTTACGACAACTCAAATGTCTCTCTAAATATGGGAAGCCAGGAAGCCCGGTGTTCCTAGCAGCTAGTGCACTGTTAACTCCAGCTATAGAGTCGGGCTGAGCAAGGCTGCTCTGGGCTGCTGCTGGTGGACAAATGGATGCTGGGAACTCCTGAAATAATGCCTAGCAGGCACAAGAAAAGCACAGAGTCCCTATGTCTTAGTGACCTAGTACTGCTCTAACAGAAAATACCACAAGTGGAAGGCTTCATGAAGAGAAACATCTGTTGTCCCAGTCTGGATAGCTGTAACACCACTCATGAGTTACAAGTCCATTTATTATAACTAATCATCACAGTCTGGTAGTCCAAGAGTCCAAATTCAAGGAGAGCATTTCAGCACAGGAATCTTGGGTCCAAAGGATGTGCTCTGCTCTCGGTGCTACATTCTTGATGGTGTGAGGTTCCCAACTTCCTCTGCTTACTTTCTCCCTTATATCTCAAAGGCTTGTAGCTTGAGTCCTGCCTCACTAACACAACTGCCCCCCATGCTCCATCATCAATATCACAGAGGCAGGATTCACAACACATGGGAGGAATGGCACCGTATTGGGACTCATAGCAGAGTCAAATCAATACATACATTTTCAGGGGGACGCAATTAAATCCATGACACCCTAATGAAAAGCAGGAGACTTCGGTAAACTGGAGGCCAGTACTGAGCAAAGAAGAAACAAGAGCCAAAGAGGAAAATCAGGAGTACTGGATGGGCCCAGAGGTGACTCTGTGGGACACATGACAAGTGAAGCTATTCATCTACCTGTTGCTCTAGGCAGTTGGCCTCAGCACCCAGCGTGGTGCCCAGAGCCATGAGATTGATGGCAACAATGGAGTGGACTCTGACTCATGGCGACTTTATGCACAACAGAACAAAAGGCTGTTACCCTCTACCCCTGCATCACCCTCTTGGCTGACAATTGATCCCTCCTGATGGTTTTGCCAAAGCAGGAGATGGGGCAATATTCTGTTGTAATCCACATGGTTTTTGTTAGCTAATTTCCAGAAGTAGGTCTTCAGGACTTTCTTCCTAGTCTGTCTTAGTCGGAAGGCTCCCCTGAAACCTATCTGCTTGTGGGCGACCCTGCTGGTATTTAGAAATACCAGCAGCATAATTTCCAGCATGGTAGCAACACACGAGCCACCATAGTGTGACAAACTGGCAGAGGCACAGTAGCCAGAGCACATTGTTGTTTTGTGTGCTCTAGAGTCCATCCTGACTCATAGCAATCCTATAGGACACAGCAGAACTGCCCTTTAGGTTTTCAAGGCTGCAGTCTGTATGGGAGCAGACTGCCTTAACTTTTTCTCATGGAGTAGCTAATGGATTCCAACTGCTGGTCTTTCAGTTAGTTAGCTGAGTACTTCAACCAGATCAAACCCATTGCCTTCAAGTTGATTCCATCTCACAGCAATCCTATAGGATAGAGTGGAACTACTCCATGGAGTTTCCAGTGATCGCCCAGTGGCTTTGAACTGTTGACCTTTTGGTTAGCAGCTGTAGCTCTAAACCACTAGGGTACCCAACTAGCAGCTGAGTACTTTAGAACTGATTCATTCAAAATAATACAGAAGTCAAAGTGACTTTGTGGGGATAACATGGAAGGTTGTCTTGCTCAAGCCTTCCAAATCTGTACAGACCCTCTGGCTGGGACTAATTCAACTGATTCAGCAGTTAGTATATAACTTGTTTATGGCCTTGGAGCTCTGTATTTAGCTGCCAGCCACCTTTATTCTAAGCCAGTATATAAGGTCACTGTTCCACAGGTGCTGCTGCCCACGGCCCACTGACTGCTGTACCTGATTCCAACCTTTGCACCAATAAACCTGCTATGACTACCCCTGCCATGCCTCCATTATTGAGTCTGCCCAAATCACGAATTTGCATTCCTGGCCTTGAGTACTTGTGTTCAAACAGACTTCATAAATACAAAATAATGAAATCAACTGTATAAACAGTAGCTTATTTCATAGCAATTTGGATATTTGTGAGAAGCCAAATGTTTGCCAAGTGTGGGAATAGATTCTGCTGACACCTATTCCTCCGAGATAGTTCTAGAAGAGTACTTTACTGTCCGTCTCTGCCTGCAGCAAAAGACATTGCTTCTCAGTTTACTATTTTGTATGCTGAATAATTAAAATTACAGACAGTGCTTTGCATGGCTGCTCCAAAACCTTAGAAGTTTTAACTTAAAGCTAACAAAACTTATTACTCATTACTAATAACACCATCATAACCAAAACTCAAACTCATTGTTGTCAAGTCGGTTCTGACTCACAGTGACCTGTTAGGATAGAGTACAGGTGCCCCATAGGACTTCCAAGGCTGTAAGTCCTTACAGAAATAGAATGCCATCTTTCTGCTAAGGAGTGATTGGTAGATTGGAAATGTCAACCTTTTAGTTAGCAGTCGTGTGCTTAAAAAACCCATGAAAGAGAATTCAGTTGTTTTCAAACAAAAGATATTCAAAGAAAAAGGAAAACTATCAGTTCCCCCTCATTGGACACCCTTCCCCTAGTTTGATTTATGTGAAACCCACAGATTCTAGAAGAATGGAGGGGGAAGCAATTTTAATGGTCTAAACCATCCTGTCCACGTTTGAGGTTTTCCTGGTTTGGTGAGAATATTTCCAGGCCACACAACACAAGTGCCTCTGTGTCTTGTATATACGGCAAATGAAAACAATAGTCATGTCTTACTTTTCCCATGAATTAAAAAGGAGATGAACTATTCATGCTGTAACAGTCTTCAGCTATACACACTGAACAAGCCAAGGAATATAGTTAGACCTGGAAATTTAGTGTACCGTCAGTAGAGGGCAGCACTCTCCCTGCTGGATACATCTATAAGCTTGTTTCCCATTTATGTCACTTGAAGAAAGTAGTGGATGTCTTGTTGTCGTGTTGTTAATTGCCTTATTATTATTAGTTGCCACGGCGCCTATTCTGACTCATGGTGACCCCAACTGAAACCCGAGGGTTTTCAGACTGTGATCTTGCTGAAGCCAATCACCAGGCTTCACTTCCAAGGCACCTCTGGGTAGGTTTGAACGGCCTATCTCGGTTAGTAGGTTAGTGGTCCGGCATTTTACCCTTTGTGCAACCCAGGGACTCCTGCCTCATGTCTTAATCTTCTATTAAAAAAAAAAAAAAACTCAAGCCAAAACATTTTCCAGAAGACTTCTTTGAAGCAAACAACAGTTTAGCATAATTAGCAAAGCATGTCTGCCTTGACAATGAGTTCCTTCAAAACTGAGGTTCAAGTTCACAACAACATCTCCAAAGATTAGAGGTGAAACTTAGAGGGCAGTGACTGGACATTAATGATTGTAGAATATTTTGGAAGAGGGGAGAGAGAACAGTTACACAACTTAAATAATGTAAACGATGTCACTGAGTTGAACAGGTAGAACCTGTTGAAACAGGGTACCCTTTGCAGTAGATATTTTTGCACGTACACGGAGAGAAAATTAAGGAATTGTAGCTCTGAACTGCAACCACGTGACTTCCAAAAATCAAGGGTAGACTTCTACAGAATTCAGGGCAAGAATTCACAAAACAAATTCACTTTCTGCATTTTTTCCTTAGCCAACATTCCTGAAAGGTGTTCTTTAGCCAACAACCATGGCTGTCTACACACACGGCTCAACAAGATCTGGGCTGCTACCCGGTTAGTAAACTCCTGAAAGTATGGTCAGCGTGTGATCCTGTCTCCGAAGTACTGTGCGTGTACGTACTGCTTCAAGTCATTAAAATTGCCAGGTTGGCCGGGGCTGTGCTGGTGGTCTTCTCCATAGGTGCTGTCCACTGCTTCTTCGCCGGCATCGGAATTGTCTGGAGAACGTATAGAAACACAGATGAGAGCGAGTGTGTGAGTGTGGGGGGTGCGGGGTGGTCAGGTGTGACTCTACCTCCAGAGTTTCTGGTCCCGCGGTTCCGGGGTGGGAGAAAACAAGCACGTCCCTAACCAGTTTCTGGGCCAGGCTGGTGGGAACACAGCTGGGGGAACTGGGGCTCTTGAGGCTCTAGTTTGGATGGATGAGCAGGCAGAAAGCAGGACGTGTGGACAACATTCCCCTCGGCTCTCCGCCTCCCTTTGAGCTCTGCAGCAGACCCCTGCCCGGGGCTGACTTGTCCCTGGAGGAGTGGCGGCCACGGCGTTAAACAGGGTTCGCAGACTCTTTCCCCGTGAGCACGTGCACGGGCCTACTGCAGCGGGAGTGCACACACACAGTAGCACAGACAAACTCGTGCAGACCAGCCCTTTTGTCTTACCTCGGAGACTGGAGTTTTCCTGATCCCACCACCCACTGGGGTCTTTTGAACCAGGGACTCATAAGAGGGTGGAGGACACGATTCCCACCCTGGCATGCCCAGCTTAGACCCCTTCTAGCATATGTTTCCCAATGCTCACTGCCGACCCGGCTGCACCCTGCTGCTCTCCTGCACTCCTGCCTTCTCCCGTCTACTCCTCTTGCCTCTCAGTATCCGCCCCCAGCTGTTTCCCGATACACTCTGTCACTACCGACCACCCTTCCCTTCGCTGCTCTCGGAGGGCGCCCGGCGCTGAGCCCCGCCGCCTGGCTGTGCAGCAGCCGCTCCCTGCACGCGCCGGGCTCCCTCCCAGCCGCTGGCGGTTACGCCTTGCACGCAGAGATGGACCAGAAATGGACCAGACTTGGATGACATGGGGAGCGCGGCAGCGGCCAGGGGTGGCCTGGCCTGAGCTGGGGATGGGTTGTGACCCTAGCTTTGGGAAGACCCTGGAGATTTCATTCCTTTCCTTTTGGTTTGTGGGACCTTTTGCTACAGGTTTCTCAGGCCGTATGACATTTAAACTCAAATGGAGAAATTCACACATAGTGGAAGGCAGCTTCTGCCCAGAGGGAAGAGCGAGCCCGGGACTCCGCATTGCACTACTGAACAGTTTCCTTCTGTCCCAGATCCCGCTTCTCGCCTCTCAGCTCATCTTCGGGTTCCTGCCCCTCTCTGCCAAAAGACCCTGCTTTGTGCTGCATGGATTCTTGGCCCTAAGGTGTCCCCAGAGCCTCAGACATGTCTCCAGGTTCTCGTGTAGTGGTTCCAGGGAAGCTGAGGTTGTCCTCACTCCATTCCAGCCTGCACAGAAAAGAGGATCCCAGGAAACTCCAGGGACATTCAAACCCCGAGGACTCTACGGACAGTCTCTATTTTTGAGGAGTCAAGTGAGGAGCCCAACACTATCTTAAACTGTTTTAGCTTGCCTTTTCTTTTCAAAGTGTTAAACGTAGCTAATCTCTAGCTACATCAATGGAAATGGTTTCCTAAATGTCAAGTCTTGTTGATAACTGGGCAAAATGCTGGCTTGATGAGTCGAGAGCCAAATTCAGGAAAAAATCTCATCTTAAAACCCCTGTGTGTTTCCTGGTCGAGACTGCAGCTCATCTAACCTGCGCAAAGAACCCACAAATGCAGAATTCCCAAGGGTGACTGAACACCCAAGTGGTGTGTGGCTTCCAGCTGGCTGCTCGGAGTGAAACTGCACAGGCCACAGGTGCTAGTCATCGTTCTATTTTTTTCAAGAATAAAAAACAACAAATAACCATAAGTCTGAAATCTGGCCTCAAGAAACATAGGCTGCCAAGAGGTTGCAGAAGTCTTTAATTTTGCAAAGTTCTTGTTCTTGCAGAGAAACTTCCAAAAATGGGGGGGGGGGGGGGAACCTTCCTGAAAGGAAATTAGTCTTCAAGAAATTCTAGGAAGAAGAAAATTTCCCAGACAATCTAGATAGGTAGTCCAGAGTTGGATTTGTTTCTACATGGGAAATTTCTCAATGCAATTCATGGCTGAAGAAAGGAATTTTTTTTTCAGTGAGTAAGCAAGACTTTGCCTAAGCAAATTATGTGTTTTAAATGTCGCCCTTCATCAGACTGTAATCTGCACAAAGCCAGGAAACAAGTTTTTCTTCTTTTCTGCTGTAACTCCAGATGCCTGAGAAATCTGTGGAATACCAAAACCATATGGAACCGCACTGCTGTGGATTCAATGCCAAATCATAGCGACCCTACAGGACAGAGTTGAACTGCCCCATAGAGTTTCCAGAGCACCTAGTGGATTTGAACTGCCAAACTTTTGGTTAATAGCTGTAGTGTCTTAACCCACTATGCCACCAGGGTTTCAGTGGCATATAGTAGCTGCATAATCTTTATTAAACATGCAAATACATATAAAAGCATTCATGAATCATGAGGTCTGACATTACTGAAAATCACTCAGGCAACCACAGGGAAGCTGAGGTTGCCGTGTTTTTTGACACTCATAGTTCTATTGACCCAGCTTTCTCCTCCCTGGGCCCACTGACTTCCAGCTGGGAGCTCAAGCCCCTTTCAGCAAGTTCAGGAACTTAACGAGGGCGTGTAGTCTCTTGGTGACTGCTTTAGTCAGCTAGTGCTGTTCTAAGAGAAACTGAGTAGATGGCTTTAACAAAAGAAAGTTTATTCTTACATAGTCCAGTAGGCTACAAGTCCAAATTCAGGTTGTCCGCTCCAGGACAAGATTTTCTCCCTGTTGGCTCTGAAGGAAGGTCCTTGTGGTCAGGGTACACCTTGGTGCAGAACTTCAGGTCTGAAGGACACTCTACTCCTAGTGCTGCTTTCCTGATGGTGTGAGGTTCCCAATTCTCTGCTTGCTTCCCTCTCCTTTTATCTCTCGTAGGATGAAAGGCTAAAAGGTGGTACAAGCCACACTCCAGGGAAACTTCCTTAAAGGATGTTGCAGTCACACCCTAATGCTCTTTTAACAGAATCATCCTGTCTATCGGCCACAGGCAGAGATTAGCATGCGTAACATCAGAAAAATCACAGCATGTTGGAAATGCGTAGCCAAATGGCTGCACACATTTTGGGGGGAAACAGTTCGATCCATGACAGTGACCTTGCAAAAGTACCTTAAGTCACTGTGTGTGTGCTGACCCCAAAATAAAACCTAGCCTTTTCACCTGTGTTGTGGATTGTGTTCCCCCCACATATGTGTCTCTAAATAGATAATAGGTAAGTGGTAACTTTGGTGAAAGGTAAGACAGTACACAATACTGTGAAACCAGCACAGCCTGACCAAGGCAGGAACATGGAAGCTCCACAGGTAAATCCAAACTTCCTGGGGACCGAGATGCTGAGCCAATGGCTATGGGGATCATGGTCTAGGGGAACACCTAGTTCAATTGGTATAACACAGTTCATAAAGAAAATGTCCTACATTCTGCTTTGGTGAGTAGCATCCGGGGTCTTAGAAGCCTGTAAGCAGTCATCCGAGCTACTCCACTGATCTTATCCTTTCAGGGCAAGGAAGAATGAAGAAAATTAAAGACAGGAGAGTAAAATTAGTCAAAGGACTAACGGACCATTTCTACAAACCTCCAACAGACTGAGTGTAGTACAACTGGATGGTGCTGAGCTATAGTCACTGACTGCTCTGACGGGGATCACAACAGAGTCCCGGACAGAGCTGGAGAAAAATGTAGAACCAACATCCAGCTCAAAAAGGGAAAACCAGAACTGCCAGCCTAATGGAAAAAGGGGAAACCCTGAGAGTACGGCCCCTAGAAACTCCTTCAGCTCAGCAGTGAGTTCACTCCTGGGTTCACTCTTCAGCCAAGGACTGGACAGGCACACAAAACAAGGAGCACATCAGCCCAGGAGCAGGGACTGGAGGGCTGGTGGGGACAGGAAGGCTTGGAAGGGAGTCCAAAGCTGAGAAGGGCGAGTGTTGACCTGTTGTAGTGTTGTTAATCAATGTCGTAAAACAATATGTATACTAGTTTGTTCTATAAACCTCTATAAAACTGGTTTGTTCTATAAACCTTCACTGGAATACAATAAAATAAATAAAATGTGTCAGTTTACCTAGGCCATGATTCCCAATATTATAACCTTGTTCTCCCTTTTGTGGTCTGATATTCCTGTGGGATGTAAATCCTAACCTCCATGATACTAATGAGCAGGATTAGAGGCAGTTACATTCACAACGTAGGACTCGATCTCTAGGATAAAGTTGTACCTTGAGGCAATCTCTTCTGAGGCGTAAAAGAGAGAAGCAAGTAGAGGAGAGGAACCTCATTAACACCAAGCGAGAAGAGCCAGGAGCGGAACTTGTCCTTTGGACCCAGGATCGTGCAGTAAGACACTCCTAATCCAGGAGAAGACTGACAAGGACATTTCCACCAGAGCAGACACCAGAGAAAGGCTTCTCCTAGGGCAGGCACCCTGAAACCAGACTTTTAGCCTCCTAAACGGGGAGAGAATCAATTTCTGTTTGTTAAAGCCACCCACTTGTGTTATTTGCATTTACAGCAGCACTAGATAACTAAAACAACCTGATTCCCCATGCAATATTAAGGTTGTTGTGTGTTGACACGTTCACCAAAGATTCGGGGTTTAAGGTAGGGATATGTATTCCTGCATATATAGTCACTTGAAGATCCCAAAAAACTCAGGCTTCACTTCATTTCTTCTTACTCTGAACTAGCTCCCTGGGCAATCTCGCCCACTGATTATCTAGGATTGCCTACAAACCAAGGAGCCCTGTGTCGCAGTGGTTAAAGCGCTTGGCTGCTAACCCAATGTTGGTGGTTTGAACTACCAGCTGCTCTGTGGGAGAAATACATGACAATCTGCTTCCAATGTGGCAATTCTACTCCGTCCTGTTGGGTGACTGTTAGTCGGAATCAACTCAATGGCAGTACGTCTGGGTGGGTCACACTTCAAGTCTATCATAGGCACCTTTTTGTGAGGCTTGCCTATCTTCTGCCTCTTTCCCTGAAACAAACAGTGCAACTTCTTTCTTCTCCATTGACGTGGAGTTTTCTAGAAATATTTAAACACATGGTACGGTTGACAGTAAATACACATAATCTGTTTCACATTATCAGTAGCTATGTGTTCATGTTACAGTTATGAATCTTGGGCAAAAAATAAAGTGTGTAAAATGTACTTCTGTAAAATGACTTTTAATATTTCAATATGTCAGCTGATAGTCATCCAGATTGATTTCAAGAACTGCCTAAGGTTTGCCATGAAATTATTTCTCCTATAAATTTGTGTGATTTGCGTTAGAGTTGATTTGTTTATGTACCTGCTTTTACCCTGCTCTGAAGTTTAAACTTTATCAGTGCTAAAGGTTTGAAAACAACAGCTTACCAGTATTTGAAATACGGTAATATGTACCATTTTTAATGTGACTTACAGCAGGTGAAAAGTGATGACTTCAGCTGCGATGAACAGAAACCTCTGGTTTAAATTGGCTTCAGCAGTGTGGCAATCTGTAATTAATGGTTGACCGCTACCACGACTGCTCAAGTGTGTCCTTTCGTCATGCTGTTCTCTGGGTGTTGACCTTGCCTCCAGGCTTCTCTGTGCTCACACAATTGCTGCAACAGCTCCACATCTTCAGACAGGGTAACATCCAGAAGCAGAAAGAGGCCATCTCTTCTGCCCTCATTAAGAGGAAAATCACCTTTTTCCAAAGCTTCTCATGAGAACTCCCCCATTACTCACTGGCCAGAACTGAATCATAGGACCACCTCTAAACCAATCACAGGTGTACAAATACAACCACCAGGATTGGCTTATGCCAGAAATCTTACCTCTGATCTTAACAAGCAGGTAGAGGAAAACAGATGTTGGGAAACCAAACAATAGGGTTAACTACAGTAATCTATTTAAAATAAATACATATTAACACGCAAAAAAAACCCAAACCCATTGCCATCAAGTTGGCTCTGACTCATAGTGACATTATAGACAGAGTAGAACTGCACCATAGAGTTTCCAAGGAGCCCCTGGTGGATTTGAACTGCTCAACTTTTGGTTAACAGTTGTAGCACTTAACCACCACGCCACCAGGGTTTTCATACATTGCCATATATTGTATTAAATCAGCATGTCAATACTAATGGAATAACATTATCTAAAGTGTATTAATCCTCCTTCTGTGTGATTATTAACATCTTAAGCTTCAAAACTCGGTAACTATACATGTGGACCTCATCAGACAGAATTCACAGAAATCAAATCGACTGTATCTATGGAAAGAGACAACAGAGAAAGAAGCTCAAATCATCAGTCAGAAAAGAGCCTGTGATCAACCAGAACAGGCCATCAATTGCTCACAGGCAAGTTCAAGTTAAAGATAAAGGAAATTAAAATAAGTCCACGAATGACAAAATAGGACCATCAGTGTATCTCACCTGAATTTAAGAGACCATCTCAAGAATAGATTTGGCACATTGAACTCTAATGAATGAGGACCACACCAGCTACGGGGTGACATCAAGAACATCATATATGAAGGACACAAAGGTCATTTAAAAGAGACAGGAAAGAAAGCAACAGCAAAATGGATGTCAGAAGAGACTCTGAAACTTGCTCTTGAAAGTAGTTAAGTAAATGGAAGAGATGAAATAAAAAGAACTGAAGATTTCCAAGGGCAGCTTGAGAAGACTAAAGAAAGTATCATAGCGAAATGTGCAAAGACCTGGACTCAGAAAACCAAAAGGGGAGAACATTTCTCAAGGTAAAATAACTGAAGAAAAAATTTAAGCCTTGAGTTGCAAAACCGAAGAATTCTAGATGCAAAATACCGAATAATACAGGAAGCATCAGAAGAACTTGGGAGGAATACACAGAGTTTCTGTACCAAAAGAACTGGTGAATGTTCATATATTTCAGGAGGTATCAATAGCACGTGATCAAGAATGGATAGTACTGAAGCAAGAAATCACAGCTGCATTGAAGTCCCTGACAAAAAACAAAGGTCCAGGAAACGATGGAATAGCAACTGAGATGTTTCAACACACAGATGCGATGTTGGAAATGCTCACTTGTCTGTGCCAAGAAATTTGGAAGAAGAGATGCATATTTATGCCTATTCCAAAGAAAGGTGATGCAACAGAATGTGGAAATTATCCAAAATTTTGCTGAAGATAATAAAAAGATGGCTGTAGCAGTGCATTGACAGAGGACTATCAGAAATTCAAGCCAGATTCAGAAGAGGATACGAAAGAGAATATCATTGCTGATGTTCAGATGGATATTGGCTGAAAGCAGAAAATAACAGAAAGGTGTCTACTTGTGTCTCAGAGACTAAGCAAAGGCACTGAGCTGTGTGGATCATAACAAATTACAGATAACATTGTAAAGAATGGAAATTCCAGAGCACTTAACTGTGCTCCCGGGGAAACTGTGTATAGACCTACAGGCAGTCATTTCAACAGAACAAGGGGATACTGTGTGGTTTAAAATCAGGAAAGGTGAGCAAATAATCTAATAAGATGGACTATGTGTAGAAGAACTCAACATCAGAACTGAAAGAAAGCTCATTAACAACCTGCAATATGCAGATGACACAATCTTGCTGGCTGAAAGTAAAGAGGATTTGACACATTTAATGATGAGAATCGAAGACCACAGCCTTCAACATAGATTACATCTCAACATAAAGAAAACAAAACTACCCACAACTAGGCCAATAATCAATATCATGATAAATGGGGAAAATAATGAAGCTGTCATGGATTTCATTTTATTTGGATGCACAGTCAACACTCATGGAAGTTGCAGCCAAGAAATCAAAAGACACATTCCACTCGGCAAGTCTTGCAAAAGACAGACCTCTCTGTAGTGTTAAAAACCAAAGAGGTTACTTTGAATACACTGTGTCTGACTCAAGCCATATTTTCAATCACCTCATATGCACGCAAAAGCTGGACAACAAATGAGGAAGACTGGAAAACAATTTATGCCTTTGGATTATGGTGTTGGTGAAGAATATTGAATATACCGTGGACTGCCAGAAGAACAAACAACTCTGTGTTGCAAGAAGTATAGCCAGAATATTCCTTAGAAGCAGGGATGGTGAGACTTCATCTCACATACATTGGACATGATATCAAGAGAGATCAGTCCGTGAAAAAGGACATCATGCTTTGCAAAGTAGTTGTGTTAGATGACATCAAGTTGGTCACAACTCGTAGTGACCTTATGTACTGCAGAATAAAGCACTACCTGGTAAAGTAGAGGGTCAGCAAAAAAGAGGAAGACTGTCAATAAGACAGGTTGATCCAGTGATTGCAAGGGCTCGAGCGTAACAATGATCGTGATGCAGGACTGGGCGAAGTTTCATTCTGTTGCACTTTGGGCTGCTGTGAATCAGAAACGACTTGGTGACATCTAACAACAGCAACACAGTAGTCAGATCAGGGCTGGTGTGTTTCCAGAAAGCCATAACAGACCTGAATCCTTCTATGTTCCCACTTATTTATCTGTAGGATGGGCTTGGTGTGTCCAAGAACATTAACGCTGTTATGTCGACAGCATCAGCTCCATAGAAAAGCAAGAAGAAAGAATGGAAGACAAGCACAAGTGTCAACTGAATATGGTCCTTAAGTATTTTTCCAGGAGACCCCACCAAAAAAATTCCTGCTCTGATATCATTTAGCCTGAAATGGGTCACACGGACATCTTATCTGCAAAGGATGCTGGGAAATGTAATTATTATTATATACCATGAATCAGACTGGCTTTAGTGCTGGGGGAGACAAGGAGAACGGAGGGTGGGTAGATAAATGGCAGCCTCAACTACATCTTGAATACAAAGAGGATTGTATGGTAACGTAGTCGCCACTGGAAATGAGAAAAGTAAATCAAAATTTAGGTCTATAAGCAGTAAAGCTATTTTTAGTAGTTGTCTATCAAAGACTAATAATTTACCCCCAAAATTAGAGACTTAAAATAACACACATTTATTACCTCATGGTATTGGTGAGGAGAGCCAGGTGTGTGTTAGCTGGGTCATCTGCTCAAGATTTCTCATGAGGTGCAAAGTGTTGGCCAGGCCTGCAGCCAAGGTTTGGCTGCAGGAGGCTTTCCCTCCAAACTGCCTCACACGCTCTTAGAATGGATTCAGTTCTGAGAAGCTGTTATCTGAGGGCCTTGGTTCCTTGCTGGCAGATGACTGTAGGCCTCTGTTAGTTTTCTGTCATGAGATTTTTCCATACAGCAGCTTATGAGGTCCGACAATTAGGTCTGTGAATGTAATTGTTCTAAGTGCTACATACGTCATTGCTGAGCATCGCTACGGTCACCTTTGAAGTACTCCCCTTGGGAAGCTGTGCACTGACACCAACACCTAGTCCACCCTTCAAGGCAATTTTGGAACTCTTTCTAGAATGGCCGTTGTGCAGAATGGCATCGTGGCAAGTTCACAAACATAACTGTATGGTTGTCTGTGAGGGAGTTTTGTTTGTTTGTTTGTTTTTATTGTGACTGAGTGAAAGTAGTATACAATCTAAGTTAAATCTGCATGCCCGCCTGTCTGCAGTTCCCTCTGTTCTCCTTGCCTGGGGACAGCACACTCTTCCTTTCAGTTCTATACATGTAATATCCTGTTAACAATCTCCTATCCCCTCCTCTCCACCTTCTTCTCTCCCTTCTAGTAAGATAACCATAAAGCGGACACACCATATGGTCACTTTGTGTCCCTGAGCCCCATCCATTTCTGTCCAAAGAGTTAACCTCAGTAATGATTAATGATCAGGAGCAGCAGCAGGTCTGGGGCCATGCTCCCAGGGGAAGTCACAGGCCATGAGACCATCAGCTGTAGACTTTTAGTGGAGTTCTTAAGGTGTATCCCTCTTTTGTTCATGTTGTCACTGGGACTCAACATTATGTGCCCCATCATGGCTGTCATTGGTGGTAGGTGGGCACCATCTGGTTCTCCCAATCATATATTGATACAGTCATCCATACACATGGGTCCTTCTGTCCTCTGGGCTCTTTTTCCCTTATGTCCTTGATGATCATCCGATTCAACTGAGATGGGATCATTGGTGTACCTCAGATGGCAGCTTGCTAGCTTTTAAGACCCCAGATGCCACTCACCAACATGGGGTGCAGAAGACTCTCTTAGCAATAGGCTAGTTATGCCAACTGGCCTCAATGTCCCCTGAGACCATGGTCCTGCGAGGGAGTTTTTAGCCAGTAAACAATTAACTGTATTGGAACACTCTCTCTACTCACCTAATCGGCCCTCAACGACTTTTTCTTTACCTAAAGAGAGAGGAAATATTGAAAGGAAGACATTTTGAAGACATTCAGGGCATCAAAGGTAATATAACAACAGCTCTGATGGCCATTCCAGAAAGAGTTCCAAAACTGTTCTGAAAGGTGGACTAGGTGCTGGCATTGGTGTATAGCCTTCCAAGGGGAATACTTTGAAGGTGATCATAGTGATATTCAGCAGTGAGGTATGTGGCACTTTTTTCTAGAATGATTCATGAACTTAATTGTCATACCTTGTATAACATGGCAACTGATTTTTGTCAGCATAAACAAGCAAGAGACCCAGAACCGGGAATGAGATGAAACCAGGAGTCTTTTTATATCTTAATTTCATAAGTGACATTCTACCTATTAGAAGCAAGTCGCTAGGTATAGTCTGCACACAAGGAAAAGAGATTACATAAATGTTAGGAGGACCACGGAGGAGGGATCATTGGATGCCATTGTAGAAACTGCCTACCAGGATATTTGTCACATGTCTTGGGCTATTTACTGGGATGAATGGACTCTATCTCACTGCAAGTCTCAGATGTGATTCCCAAGAATGCCAGGCCAAATGCCATCGAGTCACATCCAACTACTTCCAAGAATAAGGATAGTTCATTCTCATCCTTCCTAATGCAGTCCCCGTTACCTGCTTACGTGGTGAATTTCTTGAAAACACATGCACACATCCCTCTGCCCCTTCTTGACTTAATTTTTTAAAAATACAAACAGATTGAAATTTATTTAATATACAATTTGCAAATCAGGATAACATTTCAACTGTTGTTAGGTGCTGTTGAGTTGGTTCCAACTCATAGTAACCCTATGTACAAAAGAACAAAACCCTGCCTGGTCCTGAACCGTGCCCACAATCATCTGAATGTTAAACCCATAATGTTGCAGCCACTGTGTCTGCTCTCTTTTCTGCTGACCTGCTACCAAGCATGATGTCCTTCTCCAGGGACTGATCTCTCCTGACAGCATGTTTCTTAATTTTTGATAATTGTGCTATATTAATTTTTTCCCTTCATGATCTTAATAACTTTAAATCTTATTTTTAAACCTCTTTTCTTGTTGCACCAACCTTAGTCTCTTGATTCCCATTGCATAAATACATATTTCCTATCTCTCCTATTAACTATACCTTTGCTTTTACATTTTTAAGGCTGTTTATGCTGCCATACTAAGTCTCCTGTGCTTTGTCAAAAGTTGAATCTGTATATAGAAAACCACTCAACAATATTTACGTTATTGCCATTGTATCTGTTTCCTGCTGAGCCAGTTCTCTGGGTTCAAGTTTATGACCTTGTGTCTTTGGGAAACTAGGAGAAGCTTTGAGGGCAAATGTATTCTTTCTTTCTCCCCTTCTCTCTCTCTTGCTGTCTCTCTTTCTTTTTCCAAATGCCATCAATTGATAATATTGTGCAATTTTTTAAAAAATCCCCTTCATACTCAGACAATAATTTCCTTGTGCAGCGTTTGGGTTTTCCTAATTGCCTTTTTTGTTTCTTTCTAGCTAATAGAATAAGAAATGCTTTTTCATGTCTTCAGTGTAGTCTCATTTCTCAATTATACTATCCACTATGTGAAATTCTCTTCTGTAAGATATAATTTCCAGAACATCATAGTTATCTTCTCAATCCTGGACCTGCTTTCTGAGGCAAAGCAGAAGCTATGTATTCACCAAATCATTTCAGTGTTGGAAAGTGATGTTTCCCAGCCTTCTTTCATCTATGTAATGTCACATGACTCCTTTTGGCCCGTGTGGTGCCCGCATATGCTGTACATACCACTGCCTCCTCTGCTCCACAGGAAATCTTCGATCATGATGCCCAGGATCATCCCTTCCGTGACAGCCCAGAAATCCTGTGTGGAAGTTAATGGCACCACAAGCCATATGGGTCTTTGATGAAACACTTGGAGAAAAGCCACCCAAGATCAAATACCTTGCTGACATTTCAGAACATACTAGAATTTTGTGATGAGCAGATATATGTGTATACACCACATATACACCATCAGGAACACACTACACATATTATCCTGAGTTCTGTTTTCTTCTCCTACCTTACAAACTAGAAACATTTTCCTCCTGCTGGTATTTTTTTTTCTAACATAGTTTCAAACAATTGCTAGGTATTTAATAAGTATTTAATAAGACGTGTAATACAGGTTACTAAAGCCATGACCTATTACAAGACATTTAGATCTTTCTCTAATTTTTGCTTCTTTACAATGATTTTCCATTGACTATCCTACTCGAATGCTTGATTATATGCTTCAACTTGTAAAATCCGAGCGTTAGCCAACAGGGCTGTTTGGAAACTCACCACAGTCCCATAAATGCTGTCCTTCTTCGTCTACTTCGTCAGTCATGTCCACTTAGGGGAAAAGTGGTAATGCACTCTCTTTTTAACTTGCTTTACTAGTGACTGAAAATGAGGTTAATGTTCTATTTTTCATTTTAAAAGTCATTTGTGTATTTTATGCATCTGTAAATACATCTTTATGTTGCTTGACACCCCCCCCTTTTTCTATTGAGGTATTATTGTTGCTTTTTCTAATTGTTTCCTTATGTATTATTAATCTTGTCCTCAACTTTCAATTTACTTTTTAACTTAATTTATGATCTCCCACAACTGTTTTTTTTTTTTTTACTTTGAATACATAGGAACGACCCAGCTCCCAAAGAAAACTAAATCAGTCAAATGTTGTAAAAGGAAAAGCTGCCATAAGAAATGTTTCCACATTTATCATTAAACCAGTGACTGGAGAACTTGGCCACGGCAAGTGCTGGGACTCACTGCTGCAGGCAGCTAACAAAACACACTGCTGTTGAGTCTGACTCTTAATGAAGCAACCCTGTGGGACAGAGCAGAGCTATCCCAAAGCGTTTCCAAGACTACGTTTATGAAAGCACACTGCCACATCTTTCTGCTGTGAAGTGGCTGGCTAGTTTGAACTGCTGACCTTTCAGTGGCTGGGTACTTAACCACTGCATCCCCAAGTGCTCCTGAAAACAAGAAAGGGCCTGTGATCAGGAGTGTAAAAAGTTTCATTTATGGATTTAGTGTTAATCAAGTTCAGGAAACAGCTAACTATTTGAAAAAGAAATGAACTTTGCTTCACTCTTTGAATGGACTGAATTGGTAAATGAAAAGAAATATTCTGATGCTAAAATTGTCTCTAAAGGTGGACTTCTAAGATGTGTTACAAATTGTTGTCTCCCTGGGTGTCGAGCTCCCCTATAGGTCTAGAATATGTGTACAAACTCTTATTTGGGTTCATCGTAAATGTATTATTATTATTTCTACAAGGCTACTACACATATTTCTACATGATCAGAATGCTGTCTGATCCAATTGGTATTGGTTATTTAACACTAAAGCCAGTCAATCAACCAACCAGTCTTTTTTTCTGGTGTAGAACTGTCCCATAGAGTTTCCCGGGAGTGCCTGGTGGATTCAAACTGTTCACCGTTGGTCAGCAGCCATAGCGCTTAAACACTATGCCACCGACATTTCTAGAGTAAAAGGAAGGGACATTTCTTTAAGCTCTCTCAGCTTTCCTCTACTCTTTTTTCAAATTTTATTTCCTTGATGAGTTAAAGTTTCATGTTAAATGCAAATGTTATAATTTATGCATTCTCCTCTCTTCTTTCCTCCTTTGTTCCTTCTTTTCTTCTTGCAGAACTTTTACTAGGGGTCTAATGTTGGTTTTAATGTATACCAGGAAACTCTGATGGCATAGTGGTTAAGTGCTACATCTCCTAACTAAAAGGTTAGCAGTTGAAATCCACCAGGTGCTCCTTGGAACCTTGGAAATTATGTGTCAGTTCTACTCTGTCCTATAGGGTCACTCTGAGTCAGAATTCATTCTATGGCAGTGGTATTTTGGGGTTTTTTTTTGTAATACATGCCACTAACTATTGTATACACTTGCATCCAACTGGAGCCTCTAGCATCTTAGGGAATTTTACCTGGGCTTCAGTGGGTCAGTCAACTCCTGAGATTAGGTACCATTTTGTCTTTATGCACTTATTATTGAAAGACAAGTCTATGCTTCTCTTTAGACTTTCAAAATGGTATAAAAAACTCAAACAGTTGCCACTGTGTCAGAGGATAACTGTGTTCCACAGGGCTTTCAGTGTCTGACTTTCCAAGCAGATCACCAGGCTTTTCACCCCAGATAACTCTGGCTGGACTTGAACCTCCAACCTTTTGGTTAGCAGCCAAGTGTGTTGATCACTTGCATTACCCAGGAACAAAAGAGCATAAATCCAACAAAAAGCAATCAGTCAAGGCCCAAAAATAAGCCTAGAAGCAAAGAAGCTATTGCTTTGTTCATTTTTTAGTACGCCCACAGTCAGGAGGCTAGAAACCAGGAAAATGTGTCCAGCTATATTTACTTTCTGTCATTCAAAATCTGAACTGGCATCTAAAACAGCAGGAAGAGAATTGTCTAGAGGCTAGCTATTTATTAGGTGTTTAGGTGCTCTTTCATGCCTGCAAGGCTTCTAGGTTTCTGCATAATTTTAAAATATGGAGAGTAGAGCAGAGAAATTCAGCAATTCAGCATTTGTTTCCTTTGCTAACTTAGAATTCAGGACACTAGGTCAATAATAAAGAATACCAGTAGGCGGAGTCAAGATGGCAGACTAAGAACACCTCTCCTTATATCCCTCTGGAAACCAAGACCTGAACTGATAATCAAACAGAGCCTTCTGATCACCTAATCAGCCCCAGGACACAGCACAGGGCTGTTACTTTGGACTTCATACCACTGAGTGAAAAACCTCCTCTCTTTCACTGACTCCCACGCCTGGCTAGCCCTGGCTCTCACGGACTGAAGGTAAACACACCATTTTGACTTTTTTTTTTTTCTGTCTTGACCGGCAGGCGGAGTAGGGTCTTGCCTAGTGGTTAGTTTCTGACACGCTGCGGGGGGGATAGGCAGGTGAAATTCCCATATTTTGAGAGCCAGGCTTAGGACTCTGTTAATCTAGCGACTTTGAGCCTGTCGTTTTACATCTGCCATGGTGCAGTTTGTAAGGAATTTCACAGCCAGTGTGCGGGACGCCATGTTGGGTACGGAGATTCTAGCGGGACCTCATTCTTAGCCTGGGAGCCAGCGCCCGCAAACAGGACAGTGCTTCTCCGACAGAAAAGCAGTAATTTACACAGTGCCACCTACACTGGGGGCCCGGCAACAGAATCAGAGGAATCACTACCTCTCGGCACCTTTAGCCCCTCTGTCTGCTGCCTGTGTGGAGGACGCCATCTTGGATATGGTGGCCACAGCTGGACCTAATTCTTAGCTTGCGATCCAGAGCCTGCCAACAGGAGAGCGCTTTCCTATCACAAAACCAGTACTCGACGCAGTGTTGGATAAGGCTAGGCCCTGTCAGTAGAGGCCAACAAGGCAGTAGTATTGCTGTATTCTGACCTAGTTTGTATCACCTGGGGTTAGATATAGTGGCGCTTACTTTGTCAGTTGAGAAGAGGGACCTCTACACCTGAAAACCTAACTGACTTGTGAACTGGTCAGATACCTTTTGCTTTACATTTTAAGACAGCCTAAAGAAACATCTACAGTCCATCCTCACAGTACCTCTTCCAGCCTCTACATACTCACATGAGACCCAAAAAGCAACAGACAATTGTGGCATACAAGAAATCAGGCATGGCTTCAGAAGGCTCCCAAACAAAGCAACCAAGGAGTTTTCCAGATGAAGAAACTTTTATGAAAACATCAGGAAGTGAATACAAATTGATTATAAACAGAGCCCTTCTAGACTTTGTACAAAATGCAGCAGAACAAAATGAAAAATGAAGCAAGATGTTCTATCTGATGGAACACCAGTACTCTGAAATCCAACAGATCAAAAACAAAATCAAAGACATAGAAACTTCCATGCAAAGCCAAGAAAACAGAATGGAACAAATAGAAAAAAGAATTTCTGACTTGGAAGACAGAGCTACTGATGCCAGCATCTATGAGCAGAAATCAGAAAAAAGAAACAAGAAAGATGAAGAAACATTAAGAAGCATGTGGGACTCTATTAAGAGGAACAACCTTCGATTAATTGGAGTCCCTGAACAAAGTGAGACATCTGAGAACACAGAAAGTATCATTGCTGAGCTGCTGACAGAAAACTTCCCAGAAATCATGAAGGAAGAGAATATCATCTCAGATGCATATCGTACGCCACCCTATATCGATCTCAAATGAAAGACTCCAAGACATATTATAATCAAGCTTAACAAAATGAAACATAAGCTGCAACTCTTAAAGGCAGCAAGACTCAAAGCAAAGCTAACATTCAGAGGGAAACCCTGCAGGCTTTCTTCAGATTTCTCAGCAGAAACCATGCTGGCATGGAGACAGTGGCATGACACATTCAAAGCCTTGAAGGAGAAGAACTTCCAACCAAGAATTACATATCCTGCAGAACTATCGTTCAAATACGAAAATGAAATTAAGACATTCCCAGATAAACAGAAACTCAGAGACTTTGTAAAAACCAAACCAAAACTACAAGAAACACTGAAAGAAGTTCTTGGCTCTGGCTTACAAGAACGAAACCACTAGCTTTATATTTTAGAACAACACACTACTCCAAACTCTACTCAGTTAGGGAAGGCTCCAAAGTCAATCACAGCTTTGGTATGGAAAGAAGCAATCCAGTGATCATCATGAAAACTATGGTGTCATCATATTAAAAAGAGGGATGTACTACAGTTGCTATAGTCCTTCCAGATGGAGAGGAAGATGACAAGACTCGTAGTAATTAAAATTAGGTTAATAAATAGTTTATTAAGGGGGATCCTGGGGCAGCTGTAAAACACAACAAAGATGTATCATACAATTTCAAGAAATGTAACACAGGAGTCTCAACAACTACAAAACCAGCTCTGAAAAAGGTGAAAAATCAACTTACAGAAAAGAATGTCCCAGAACAGACTAATAAGAACAACAGAGAAAACATCAACATAGAAATAAACATATCACAATGGCAGCAGTGAACACATACCTATCAATAATTATATTGAATGTGAATAGACTGAATGCTGCAGTAAAGAGACATTGAGTGACATCTTGGATCAAAAGACATGACCCATCCATACGTTGTATACAAGAAACTCACTTGAGACCTAAAGATAGGAACAAACTGAAAATTAAAGGATGGAAGAATATATATCAAGCTAACAATGAACAAAGAGCAGGGGTGGCAATTCTAATCTCAGACAAAATCAATTTTAATGTCAAATCCTCCATCGTGGACAAAGAAGGACACTATTTATTGCTGAAAGGATCAGTACACAAGCAAGACTTAACTATATTAAATATTTATGCATCTAATATCAGAGCACATAAATACATTGAAGAAACACTGACTACACTCAAAAGAGAGTTAGATGACTCCACAATAATACTGGGAGACTTCAACATTCCACTCTCATTACTAGACAGATCATCTAGAAAAAAAGCTCAGTAAAGATACAGAAGACCTCATTGACACAATTAACCAACGAAACCTCATTGATATGTACAGAACTTTCCACCCATCAGCACACAACTACACCTTCTTCTCCAGTGCACATGAAACATTCTCCAGAATTGACCATGTGATAGGCCATAATGCAATGCTCAACAAAATCTATACCATTGAATTACTGCAAAGCATCTTCTCAGATCATAAAGCCATCAAAATTGAAATCAATAGCAGAAAAAACATAGATAGAAAGTGGAACTCTTGGAAACTGAACAACATCTTGCTCAAAAAAACATGGGTTATAGAGGAAATCAAGGATGAAATAACGAAATTCATGGCTTCCAATGAGAACGAAAACACTTCTTACCAGAACCTATGGGATACAGCCAAAGCAGTGCTCAGAGATCTGTTTATCTCCATAAATGCACACATCTGGAAAGAAGAAAAGAAACCAAATCAAGGAACTAACCCTACAGCTTGAACAAGTAGAAAGAGAACAACAGAGGAACCCCTCAGGCACCAGAAGAAATGAGATCATAAAGATTAGAGCAGAGCTAAATGAATTACAGAATAGAAAAACAATTGAAAACATTGAAAAGACCAAAAGCTGGTTTTTTGAAAAGATCAACCAAATTGAAAAACCACTAGCTAAACTCACTAAAGAAAAGCCGGAAAGGAAACAAATAACCCAAATAAGAAATGAGAGGGGAGTTGTCACCACAGATGCAACAGAAATCAAAAATATCATAACAGAATACTATGAAAGACTGCAGTCTAACAAATTTGAAAACCTAGGGGAAATGGACCAATTCCTTGACTCATACCACCTACTCAAATCATCATAACATGAAGCAGAACAACTTAATAAATCCATCACAAAGTAAGAGATTGAAAATGTCATCAAAACTCTGCCAAACAAAAAAATCCGGGACCAGATGGCTTCACGGCAGAATTCTACCAAGCATTTAGAGAAGAGTTATCCCCAATACTACTGAGACTATTTCACAGTATAGAAAGGGATGGAGTACTCCCAAACTCATTCTATGAAGCCAGCATAACCCTGATACCTAAGCCAGGGAAAGATCCAACAAAGACAGAGAAACACAGACCGATATCACTCATGAACCTAGATGCAAAAATCTTCAACAACATTCTTGCCAATAGAATACAACAACATATCAAGAAAATAATCCATCATGACCAAGTAGGATTCATACCAGGGGTGCAAGGCTGGTTCAACATCAGAAAAACAATCAATGTGATTAACCACATAAATAACACAAAAGACAAGGATCACCTGATTTTGTCTATTGATGTAGAAAAGGAGTTTGATAAAGTCCAACACCCATTCATGCTAAAAACTCTTAGCAAAATGGGCATAGATGAAAAATTCCTCAATACAATAAGGGTCGTTTATACAAAGCCAATTGCCCACGTCATCCTGAATGGAGAGAGACTGAAAGACTTTCCCTTGAGATCAGGAACTAGACAAGGATGCCCACTGTCACCTCTTCTATTCAACATTGTACTAGAAGTTTTAGCCAGAGCAATTAGACAAGACCAAGAAATAAAGAGCATCTGCATTGGCAAAGAGGAAGTTAAAATCTCCCTGTTTGCAGATGATATGATTGTATATGCAGAGAATCCCAAGGAATCTCTAAATAAACTACTCAAACTGATAGAAGAGTTCAGCAAAGTCTCAGGATACAAGATAAACATAAGTAAATCAGTAGGATTCCTTTATACCAACAACGAGACTGTTAAGGAAGAAATTATCAAATCAATACCATTTATGATAGCCCCTAAGAAGATAAAGTACCTAGGGATTAATCTAACCAGAGAAATAGCAGACCTTTACAAAGAGAACTACAAGCCCTTACTACAAGAAACTAAGAGAGACTTAGATAAACGGAAAAACATACCCTGCTCATGGATAGGAAGACTTAACATTGTGAAAATGTCTATTTTACTCAAAGCAATCTATTTATATAATGCAATCCCAATACAAGTTCCAGCGTCATTTTTTAATGAGATGAAGAAACAAATCACCGATTTTGTTTGGAAAGGGAAGAAGCCCCAGATAAGTAAGGTACTACTAAAGAAGAAGAACACACTGGGAGGCCTCTCATTACTCGACCTTAGAACATACTACACTGCCACAGTGGTCAAAACAGCCTGGTATTGGTACAAGAACAGACAGATGGATCAATGGAACAGAATTGAGACCCCAGAGATGACACTACCTGCCTATGAAGAGTTGATATTCGACAAAGGCCCTAAGACATTAAACTCGGGTTAAAACAGTATCTTCAACAAATGATGCTGGCAAAATTGGTTATCCATCTGCAATAAACTGAATCAAGATCCATCTCTTACACCTTATACAAAAACCAACTCCAACTGGATAAAAGACCTAAATATCAAACCTAAAACAATAAAGCTCATCCAAGAAAAGGTAGGCACAACAATGGAAGTTTTAATACACAATGAGGACAGACTCCAAAATCTGTCAAAGAAAGCACAATCAACAGAAAATAGATAAATGGGAACTATTAAGAATCAAACACTTTTGCTCATCCAAAGACTTTATTAATAGAATTAAAAGAACACCCACAGAATGGGAAAAAATATTTGGCAACTCTATATCAGACCGACGCCTGATCTCCATAATCTATAAGATACTACAAAATATCAATAAAAAGAAGATAAAGTATCCAATTAAGCGATGGGCAAAGGAGATGGACAGACATTTCACTAAAGAGGGGATCCAGGCAGCCAAAAAACACATGCGGACATGTTCACCATCTTTAGTTAGTAAAGAAATTCAAATCAAAACGACAATGAGATACCATCTCACCCCAACAAGATTGGCCATGATCCAGAAAACACAAAACAACAAATGCTGGAGAGGCTGTGGAGAAAGCGGAACCCTCCTACACTGTTGGTGGGTTGCAAAATGGTCCAGCCTCTTTGGAAAGCAATCTGGTGCTTCCTTAAAAAAATGGATATCGATATACCATCTGACCCAGTAATTCCACTACTTGGAATATATCCTACAGAATCAAGGCCTTTCACACCAAAGGACACGTGCACCAGAATGTTTATCGCAGCACAGTCCATGATAGCAAAAAGAAGGAATCAATCCAGATGCCCAACAACAGAAGAATGGATAGGTAAACCATCATACATATACTCAGCAGAGAACTATGCAATGATAAAGAATAATAATGATTCCAGGAAACATCTCCTAACCTGGTTTCAACTGGAAGACATTATGTTGAGTGAAAATAGTCAGCGACAAAAGGACAGATACTATATGAGACCTCTATGATAAGAGCTCAAAAACAAACTTGTGTATAGAAAAAAAGACTCTTTGACAGGTGCAAGGGAGGAGAGGGAAGGAGGGAGGGGAAGAGGGTTTAGATTAGACAGTTGCTAGAAATCTGACTGGGAGAAATCGGTGATAGCACACATTAGAAACAAGGACAACATTAAGTGTTGTTCTCAGTACTCAGTACTCAGCATAACTTGAGTACTCCTTCCATCTTAACCCAATATTGCAAGGATAGAGTAGCTGGGGCGGGGGACAGGGGATCATGCTCTTAGGCGAAATCGAGGCCAATTGGCACATCTAGCGTTTTGCTAAGAGAGCTCTCTGCACCCCACATTGGTCAGTGGCGTGTGGGGTCTTAAAAGCTGCCAAGTTGCCATCCGAGGACACAGCAAATGGTCCCAACTCAGCAGGAACGGATGCTTACTGAGGACCAAAATGACATGCGGTAAAGACAACTCAGAAGATAGAGAGACCCACATGAGTCGGGAGCCTACATCAACTTGGGACCGGAAGAACCGGATGGTGCCCGGCCACCACCGGTGATAGACACGATGGAGCTCACAGAGTTGAGTCTCACTGGCAACACAAGAATAAAAAGTGGTGCATCCTGAGATCTCCACTAAAAGACCTCAATTGATGGTCCAGCAGTTTCGGGGTTCCCCTGTGAGCATGGCCCCTGGCCCTGATGCTGCCCGTTCCCATAAATCATAATGAAGGTCCACTCTTTGGACAGGAATGGTTTGGACTTGGCAATGCAGAGTGACCATATATTGGATGCACTTTATGGTTCTATACATCTATAGGATATCATCTTGCTGACCTCTGGCTGGAGGAAGGACAGTGGGTGGAGAGGAGGGGAAAGGAGGCTGTTGGGAGGATGAGACATGTATGGAGCAGAGAGGAATAGTGTGCTGTCACTGGACAGGGAGAGCAGTGGAAGCTGCATATAGGTGGGCATGTAAATTTATACAAGAATGTACATTTTCACTCAGTTATATTAAATCATAAAAATATATATATTAAAGAATACCACCTGCTTTACACCTACAAGGTCTGACAATGAAGTTCTTGGACTTAATTCTAACCTCATCGCTGAATATCTCTATGGTCACCTTTGAAGTCCTCCCCTTAGGAAGATAACCACTGACGCCAGTGACTAGTACACCCATCGAAGCAATTTTGGAATGGCCATTGCAGATGGTGGCATGGTGACAAGTTCGTGAACTTAACTGTATAGTTGTCTGTCAGGGAACTTTTAGCCAATAAATAAACAACTATGTTGGAACAGTTTCCCTACTTACCTGGTCTGACGCCCAGTGGCTTTTTTCTTTACCCAAAGGTAAAGAAATAACTGAAAGGAAGACATTTGGATGACATTCAGGATGTTAAGGCTAATATAATAACAGCCATTCCAGAAAAAGAATTCCGAAAGTGTTCTGAAGGGGGGACTGTGTGCATAGCTTCCCAAGGGGAGTACTTCGAAGGTAACTGTAGCGATATTCAGCAATGAGGTACATAGCACTTTTTTCCCGGATGAGTGCACGGACGCGTCAGTCCTTGTGTTATCGCTTTCTGTTTAACATTTTCCATATTCCCTATGACTCCAACTTTAGAATGACAGATGAGGATTGTTAAACTGGAAACTCAGCCTTTTGCTTTGTTGTTGTTGTGAGCGGCCACCTGAGTCAGCCCTGGAGTCATGGAGACCCCACGGACAGGAGAACAAAACTCTGCCCAGTCCTGTGAAATCTCCATATTCGGCTATGGATGGGGCCATGGGGACCCACAACACTGTCACTGGCTGACTTTCCAGGAACAGTTTCCCAGGTCTCTCCTTCTAGCCCACCTTAGTCTAAAAGCTTTCCTAAGCCATGGTCATCATAATAAAACCAACCCCACTACCGTCACGTTAATCCCAGCTCACAGCAACCCTAAACGACAGCCTAGAATTACTGTAGAGAGTTTCTAAGGACTGCCTGGTCGAACTGCTGGCCTTTTTGTTAGCAGACACGGCAGCTAACTACTACGCTACCAGGGTTTCCGTTCGTCACAATAGCAACATGCAAACCTTCATGGACAGATGAGTGGTGGCTATGCATAACACGCTTTGACTGGGAGTTGAACCCAGGTCTCTTGAAAGGAAGGTGAGAACACTACCACTGCAGCACTGTTGAGAGGGAAGGTTTCAACTGATGGGGATAATACCGACATGCGGGGAAGTGAAGTGGGAGTTGGTGATCAACGTCGCCAGGGGCAAGTGTTAAGTCAGCAGCAGGTTTCCTTCCTACGGCAGAAAAACATTTCAAGTATGTGTGTGTTGTTCGTGTTACATGAGAAAAAGGAAGGCTGGAGAATGGTTTTGTAAGTTGCATGTGTATTTGAGGTTGCAGACTTGAGAAATGGTCACACCTGGTGCCGGGCAGTCAGTTCATGTGGCCCACTGGGTAGATAGTCTGGGGACAAAAGCACAGAGAGAAAGCAGGGTAGTTTGTTGGGCTCCCAGCTGGTAAGCCCTGCATAGTGTGGCTAAGAAGTTAGGATAAAACCCCTCATACAGTTACAAACATGACTGGATTTCTTTTACCTTTTAAGTCAACTTTATTGACCTAAAATTTGCATTACAATTCAATCCACCTGTTTTAGGCAGGCAATTCAGAGTTTTGACAAATGTATGCTGCTCTCCATGCCACCAGGATGGCTCCTGCTCGAGGCGACCTCATATACAACAGAAGAAAAACCTGCCTGTCTCGTGCCACCTTCATAAAAACTGGAGCGACTGAGACCATTGCTGGGGCCACTGTGTACTCTGAGTACCTTCCAAACCCAGGGACCGCATCTTCTAGAACCATATTGGGCAATATTCCGTTGTGAGCCTCACGTTCTCATTGGCTAATGTTTGGAATTAGATTCCAGGCTTTACTCTGTAGTTTGTTTTAGTCTAGAAGCTTTGCTTGTGTATCTTCCATCATGAAGACTGGTTAAAGTATTTTGCCTAGTGTCACGGGTTGAATGTGTCCCCTCAAAAATGTGTGTCAACTTGGCTAGTCCATGATTTTCCAGTATTGTGTGATTGTCCACCACTTTGTTCTCTGGTGTGACTTTCCTATGTGTTGTAAATTCTAACTCTATAATGTCAATGAGTTGGGATTAGCTGCAATTATAGTAATGAGGCAGGACTCAGTCTACAAGATTAGATAGTGTTTTCAGTCAATTTCTTATAAGATATAAAACAGAAAATTAAGCAGAGAGACACTGGGACCTCCTATCACCAAGAAATAAGAACCAAGAGCATAGTGTGTCCTTGGGACCCAGGATGCCTGTGGTGAGAATTTCCTTGACCAGGGGAAGGATCTTCCTCCAAAGCCACCACAGAGAAAACCTTCTGCTGGAGCTGACAAGGATCTTCCTCCAGAGCCACCACAGAGAAAACCTTCTGCTGGAGCTAACATCCCGAATTTGAACTTAAAAGCTATTAGACTGTGAGAGAATGGATTTCTCTTTGTTAAAGCCATCCACCTGTGATATTTCTGTTATAGCAGCACCAGGTGACTGAGACACCCAGTATTTACTGTGTCGTATTCCTATTAGCAAGTTGTAAGATTTCTGTACATGTTGTGGAGATAAGTCTTTGTTAAACAAATGTATTACAAATATATCTTTCCAATTTGTGGTTACCATTTTCATTTTCTTTGCAATGTCTTTAAAAGGCCAGAAGTATTTAATTTTGATAAAATATCATAGTTATGATTAGTATTTATGTTTGAAGATACCCAGTTCACAAAGATATATGCACCTATCGTTTCCTCCAGCAATTTTATAGCATCAGTTTTTGCTTTTGCATCTATTACCCATTTTAAATTTCTTTTGCAATGGTATGTGGTAGAGGTTGAAGTTTAGTTTCTTAGACATGGATATTCACTTGGTTCAGCATGATTTCTTGAAAAGAGCATCTTTTCTTGCACTAAATTACCTTGGAATTTTTGTCAAAAACTAATTGCCCATATACGGGGGGTTATATTTGGACTCTATCTTCTGTTCCATTGATGTATATAGCAATATCTTTATTAATGTAGCCACTATCTCTATTACCATAGCTAGCATTATAACAAATCTTGAAACTACATAGTGCATGTTCTCAAAGTTTGTTCCTTTTGTCCAAATTGTTTGATGAATATTCTAGATCTTTGTCAGTCTCTATAAATTTCATAATCAGTTGTCAACTCCTAAAACAAAATTTTAAAAGCCTGCTGGATCTGTAGATAAATTTGTGGACAACTGATAATAATTTTCAACCTCTCAGTTTATGAACATAGTGTATCTCTTCATCTTTTTAGATCATCTTTAATTTCTTTTAGCAATATTTTAGAGCGTTCAGTGCATAGAACATTTTGTTAAATTTATCTTTAAATGTAAATCCTTATTGTAAATGGTATTTTTATTTATGATAGTGATTAGGACTTGTATTGAATCTGCTGATCAATTTAGGAAGAACTGATGTCTTAGCAATATTCAGTCTTCTAATCCACAAATTTAGTGTATCTCATAAAGCCTTAAAAAAAAGAAAGAAAAATAGAAAAAAGAACTCAACTTTTTAATCAGTGTTCTGTGGTTTTCAGCATAGATACCCTGCGCATTTTAAAGAAAGATTTTGACCTAAATATTCCATGTCTTTTGGTGCTATTCTAAATGTTATCTAAGAAGAAATTTAATTTTCCAACTATTTGCTGCTAGCACATAGATATACATACAATTGAATTTTGTTTATGGACCTTGTATTTGCAAATTTTCTGAAGTCACATTAATTTTAGTAGCTTAATAAATGACATGTGTACTGAGATACAACTCATATACTATAAAATTCACCCTTCTGAAGAGGGAAGTCAAATGTTTTTAGTATATTTACAAAACTGTGTCACCATCACAACCATCTAAATTTAGAACATTTTCATCATCCTCAAAATAAGCATTGTATCCATTTACAGCTACTCTTCATCACTTTCCTGTCCCTGCCCTTCAAGCCCCCAGCAGCCACTAATCTACTCTTTTGCCACCATGGATTTGCCTAGTTTGGAGTTTCACACGGGTGGAATCATACACTGTGTAGTCTTCTGTGACTTTGTTCACTTAACATGACGTTTTCAAGGTTCAGCCCTGCTGTAGCATGTATTACTTCAGTCCTTTTTATGGTCTGATAAATTTCTGGAAACTGTCTTAGGTATCTAATGCTGCTATAACAAAAATGCCCCAAGTAGAAGACTTTAAAAGAGAGAAGTTTATTCTCTCATAGTCCAGTAGGATAGAAGTCCAAATTCAGGGCATCAGTTCCAAGGGCAGATTTGTTCTCTCTCTTGGCTCTGGAGGAAGGTCCTTGTGACCTTTATCACAGTCTTTCCTTGGTCTAGGAGCGTCTCAGCACAGGAACCCCAGGTCCAAAGGATGCATTATGTTCTCAGAACTACTTTCTTGGTGGTATGAGTTTCCCTAACTCTCCATTGTCCTCTCTTTCCTTTTATCTCTACACTGAATCACGGTTGTAACCTTAGCAAAAGTGTTGAACAGTCCCACTCTAATCCTCTTTAACATAGCCCACCCTTCTTCATTAACTGCAGGCAGAGATTAGGATTTGCAACACATACAAAAACTACAATCTCAAAATAGAGGATAACCACACAGTACTGGGAATCATGGCACAGCCAAATTGCTACACACATTTTTTCGGGGAACACAATTCAATCCATGTCTTAAGTAGTTTTTAAATAAAATGCCATCTAAAATAAAAACAGTTGTACTTCTTCCTTTCCAGTCTGTATTTGTTTCCCCTGTTGTATTGGCTAGGGCCTCCACGACAGTGCTGGTTGGATGTAATAAGAGTAGAAACTACATTTTTATTGCTGTTCTGCAGCTCTTGTCACTAGTATCTACTGTGGGATCATGCCTTTTCATCCCATCTGATCTTTATCCGAGGTATTTCAACCATTTTCATTTAATGTAATTATTAATACAGTTGGATTTAAAGCTATTGCCTTCCTATACGTTTTCTATTTGTTCTCTTTATTTTGATGATTTTTTCCACTTTTCTGCCTTCTTTTTGTCTGAGTATTTTTGGTATTCCATTTTATCTCATCTATTAGTCTGTTTATAGTCAGAATCCATGAGCCTCTCCCCGGAAACTCTATGATAAGGCAGTTTACTCTGTCTTACACGGTCACAAAACCAAACTCACTGCTGTCAAGTTGACTCTGACTCACAGTGACCCTCTAGGACAAAGCAGAACTGCTCCACAGAGTTTCAAAGGAGCACCTGGCAGATGTGAACTGTCAACACTTTGGCTAGCAGATGTAGCACTTAACCACTATGCTACCAGGGTTTCCTATAGGATCACCATGAGTTGAAATCAACTTGACATCAATGAAGTTTTTTATTATTATTATTAATTTTTTTTTATGTGTTGACTTAGGTTTTAGTTTTGTTTCAGTTTTCAGCTGTTCTAGGTTTAAAGTATATATCTTTATCACAGTCACTTTAAAAAAATAACACATAAAAGCTGTCATTGTTTGACTTACAGTGACCCCATGTCTAGCAGAATGAAACAGTGCCAGGCTCTATGTCATCTTCATAATCGTTGCTGGTTCTATTTTGTTGAATTATTTCTATCTTGGTTATGAATCAGACTTTGAATATATAACATTTTCAATTGGATGCTAGACATTGTGACTGTTACCGTGTTAAATGTCTGCCTTTTTCTTCCCCCTGTCCATTATAATATTGTTTTTGTACAGGTAGTTAATTATGGATTATAAATTAATTAATTTGTGGCAGTGATGAAAACAGAAATATCCTTCAAGAATTCCCGGTATTTGCCTCACTAATTAGAATCACGTTTGAGAAAAGAGTCTTTATCCTAAACTAAAGGAAAGATTTGAAAGACATCTCTTTGTTCCCTGTAAGTGCCCTGTAACAACAATGTATTCTAGGGAAGGATGCCTTTCCTGGGGATGTCAGACCATGCGTATGAGGGTTTCTAGCCTCTCAGAGGCTCCAGTTTTTCACAGCTGGCAGTGAAGCTTCATAGTGTTGCTAGTCCAGATGAGATCATGTGTCTTAGTGATGACTTGTGAGGACAAATGTTAGATGAACAGAGGGTGCTCCAGTGATTTTTATGCTGTGTGAGACACAGGAAAATTGGTGCTTGCCAGAGTCAGAGCCCCAAGGATGACTGAGATTGAATTTCCTGCTAGTATTGTTGGGTGGGGAGTCAGAATGGATACTAAATTGAATTATAGAAAATACAAAGATGTATTGATTCTTGCATACTTGGTTTTTAGCCTTGAGTTGAGATTTGTGTATGCTCATTATGTGACTTCATTGAAACCAACAATACTGTGCAAAGTTCGTACAAAATGTGATGCAAGGTGAGAAGTCATCTGTCGGGCAAAGAGTTACTTTACTCAAATAAATTGTTCTCTGTCCTTGGTTCCTGGGAGGCAATTTCCCAAGTGACTGAGGTACCTTTGTTCTCCACACCACATTGATAGGTTGCGCTAAGGAGGAGACACACGGTGAGGGGTGGCCATGTGATTTCAGTCAGCCCTCTGGGGAGGGAGGAGCACTGGAGATGGAGTTCAGTCACACAGCCAATGATCCTACCAATGGTGTCTGTGTAAAGAAACTCCAGTAAAAACTCTGAGCACTGAAACTTGAGTCAGTTTCCTGGCTGGTGACAGAAACTGATGTACAGCAGGATGGGCACCCTTGGGGACACAGAAGCTCCATCATGGGGACCTGCCAAGTCCTCGCTCTATGCCTCTCTTTCTATGCTGGTTATGATTTGAATCCCTTGTAATAAAACTACAGCTGTAATTGTGAGAAATAAAAACTTGGTTTGGCCTTTTGTCTCTGGTTTTTAAAACTAGTTGTTGGAATTTGCCACTAATCAAGGGGTCTTTATTTTATAAAACAGTCAAGGAACACTTAAATGAGTAGGGGGCTACATGTAGCCCATCCTCGCAATAGTCCTCAGGAAGGGAGGGGACTTGATGCAGTCAATTATGCATATTTATTGATTTATGCATATGCATTGGTACCTAATGACTGTGGAACCCTAGATCTTGGGGCTTTCTAATTAGGAACTTCCTGGATTGGCAGCTTTTCTACACTTGTATCCTTTCTCATCTTAATCAACAGGTAACTGTAAGATAGGAGATCCCATTGTCATTGAGTTGATTCTGATTCACAGTGACCCTAAAGAACAGAGCAGAGCTGCCCCATAGAGTTTCCATGGAGTACGTGGTAGACTGTAACTGCCAACCTTTCGGTTAGCAGCCACTGCTCCTAACCATTACTCCACCAGAGTTTCCTTATAGATAATAGTTTCTGAGTTTTGTCAGCTGTTATGGAAAATTATCAGACCTACTGGGGGGCAGAAGAATACGTAGTCAATAAAACCCATCTCTGGTATTCTCTGCTTTTAGCCAGGATCCATGTGACATCAAAAATGATATCCTTGTTCTACATCTTCCTCTGAAACCAGCTTGCATTTCTGGCAGCATCCTGTTGGTATACTGTTGCAGCAGCTTTTCAATGACCTTCAGTAAAATTTTACTTGTGTGTGATATTAATGATATTGTTTGATAATTTCCACATTCAATGAGATCATCTTTCTTAAGAATAGTCATGAATATAGATCTCTTCCAGTTAGTTGGCCAGGTAGCTGTCTTCCAAATCCAAACTGTGTGGATCATAACAAATTATGGATAACATTGTGAAGAATGGGAATTCCAGGATGCTTAATTGTGCTCATGAGGAACCTACACACAAATGAAGAGGCAGTCATTTGAAAAGAACAAGGGGATACTGTGTGGTTGAAAGTCAGGAAACTCATGCCTCAGGTTGTAATCTTTCACCATACCTATTCAATCTGTACTAGCAAATAATCTGGATTGGAGGAGGACTCACTAACAACCTGCATTATGAAGATGAAACAACTTTGCTTGCTGAAAGTGAAGAAGACCTGAAGCACTTACTGATGAAGATCATAGACCACAGCTTTCGGTATGGATGAACATAAAGAAAACAAAAATCTTCACAACTGGACCATTAAGCAGCACCTTCATAAACAGAGAAAAGAAGGAAGTTATCAGGGATTTCATTTTACTTTGATCCACAATCAACAGCCATGGAGGCAGCAGTCAAGAAATCAAAAGATGTATTGTATTGAACAAGTCTGTACAAAAGAATCTCTTTAAAGTGTTGAAAAGCAAAGATGTCACCTAGAGGACTAAGGAGCACCTGACCCAAGGCATGTTGTTTTCAACTGCCTCCCATGCATGTGAAAGCTAGACAAGAATGAGGAAGACTAAAGAATAACAGACACCTCTGAATTGTGGTGCTGGAGAGAATAATGAATATGCCATTGACTACCAAAAGAAAGAAAAAATCTGTCTTGGCAGAAATACAACTAGAATGTCCCGTAGAAGCTAAGATGGAAAGACTACATCTAACATACTTTGCACATGTTGTTAGAAGGGATGAGTCCCTGGAGAAAGACATCATACTTGGCAAAGCAGAGGGCAAGTGAAAAAGAGGAAGACCCTCAATGAGATGAGTTGACACAGTCACTGCAAAAATGGGCTTAAACATAACACCGACTATGAGGATGGTACAGGACTGACCAGTGGTTTGTTCTACTGTATATAGGGTCTCTCTGAGTCAGAAACGATTTGATGGTACCTAGCAACAATAAACAATGACTGGAGGCAGTGAGATTGAGCAATGAGGCTGATGTTTGCCGATTTGATGGGCTGAAGGGACAGAAAGGAACACGGTGGCACAGTGGTTAAGTGCATGGCTATTAAGCGTATCAGTGGTTCAAATCCATCATTCATTCTGTGGGAGAAAAAGGACATGGTACCAGGGATATCACTGTTGATCTCAGATGGATCCTAGCTTCCATAAAGATTTATAGCCTTGGAAACTCTGTGGGTCAGTTCAACTTTGTGTCATGGAGTTGCTATGAGTTAGAATCAATCTGATGACAACATATTTGGTTTTTGTTTTTGGAAAGACTGAGTTTTAACTTATGGAGACACAACTCTGACTGGCTAGGGTCAGAGAGAGAGCGTGCCACATGGGAGGCTGTTGTTGGGATGATGAATTGGGCAAGTGGGGATACGAGTTACCTTCACATTTTGGAATTTAGCCTTTTGTTGGTTATTGACTCAGTAGGTATGGCACTTTTTTGATATCTCAGTCATTCTAGTGAATTAGTGAGCTTGAGGGGGTAATGAGAAGCCCCAATTTTTAGCCAACTAATCATAAATAGGAAACCACGATGACATAGTGGGTTAAGTACTGAGTCTGCTAACCAAAAGGTCAACAGTTCAAATCTGCCAGGCAGTCCTTGGAAACTCTATGGGGCAGTTCTACTCTGACCTCTAGGGTCACTATGAGTCAGACCTGACTTGACAGCAGTGGGTTTGATCATAAATAAGTCAGGGGTCCAGAGAGCCCTCAGATTTGGCACTGGCATCTGAAGCCTTGGTCAGATTTGGCAACCTGGGGGACAGTGCCTTTATCCTGTGATATCTGACCTAGCTGTGTGCTTAGGATCAGAGGAACTGAAGAAGTTAGTGTCAGAAGGGAATGGAACTGATTTTAGAGCATCCTGATCAGAAAAATGTCCATGCCTAGTGCCCTTGAAAACTTCGAGTTTTCCAAACAGAAAGTTGTGTAACCTCTTTCCTGTTTGTAAGACAGGATTATCACGTGACATGAAAGCCTCTCCCACTTTTCCCCAAACACTTGGTGCTAAAGTTGCAATTCTGGTGAAACATCATGTTTTTATTTACATGTTTCAGACTGAAGTGATAAATTAGCTCACAACCACAGGAAAACAAGGTAAAGCAATGAAAATGAATTAAGTCAAAGGTTCAGAAAAAGCTTCACTTGCAGTCAGCTTGGGTTCATATTCAGTGGTTCCATAAGAACGGATTATTTCTTCCTGAGTAACTGTAGTTTGTTCTGATTGAGAAAACGCATAGCCATCTGAAAGAAGAAAGCACAAGGGGCTCAGTTAAGGGCACCATCTGGGGAACATTCTGGGGTTAGGAATCCAGCCCTCAACTGGACTGGGCCATGTTGGCCACATGAAGCCAGGCCTGAGAGGAAGGTTTTGGCGGCAGAAGTAGCGACACAGGGGTGAGGGTGCAGCGATTGAGTGGATGGCAACCGAGGGTCTTAGAATCACTCCAAAAATCCAAACCGAACCTGTTGCCATCAAGTTGATTCCCACTCATTGCAACCCTACTGGACAAGGTACAACTGCCCCAAAGAGTTTCCAAGGAGCACCTGGTGGATTTGAACTGCTGACCTTTTGGTTAGCAGTTGCAGCACGTAACCACTACAGGCAGCCTGTAGGTGGGGCTGAATGTCAGCATTCAAGTTCTTGTAGGAATGGATTCTAATGTGCAACCAGGGCTGACAACCACTAAGAATGCACAGTAGCTCTTGTTTCAGGGGACTGCACTGGAGCTGCGTCTGAGATGTTCCAACAGTCACCTCCCCGACAAGCCCATGTTTTCTTTTTTTTTTTTTTAACCAAGGTCCAAAAGGAAAGGCTCAGAAAATGTTTGAGCCTTAAAACTGAAATTGACACTGAAACTTGAACCTGAAACCCTGAGGCTGAAAACATGGTGAGAGGCAACACACAAAATGAATATTAAATTTGGTGAGGATTTTGTAATACTGAAGTCATTCCTGTTTTTAAAATTTGGCTAATTTTAAGTAACTATTAAAAGTGAGTTTGCTCAAGTTTAAATAAATAACAAGGACACCTGTACAAATTACCCAGGCGTTTTTCACATGGGTTCAAGGATGACTGCAAGGAGGCCTGAAGGCATGCCCGAAGTGAGGGCAAAGGACTGGCCCTGTGGATGTGGCCTGGAAAACCATAGGAAGTTTCCTGGGTTTTGATCACCTTTCCCTAAAAAAGGAAACCTTAGTGATATAGTGCCCAAGTGCTAGGGCTGCTAACAGAAAGGTCAGCAATTTAAATCCACCAGGTACTCCTTGGAAATTCTATAGGGCAGTTCTACTGTGTCCTACACATTAACTATGAGTGGCAATTGGCTGTAGACAATTGACATTAGAATCATGGCAAGCACTTTGAAAAAAAGTACATCCAGTCCTACCTCAGGCTGCCTGTAATCGTTAAGTTTGGTTTTTCTTTCTTTTTCCCTTTGGAATATGGGCCCATGGGACATTGACCATGCAAACAGTCTAAGATTAAAACAACTATTGCTATTTTAGATGTTCTAATCATAAAAAGAAATCTTGGTGGTGTAGTGGTTAAGTGCTACATCTTCTAACCTAAAGGTCAGCAGTTCAAATCCATCAGGCACTCTTTGGAAACTCTATGGGGCAGCTGGAATGAGTTGGAATCGGCTTGAAGGCAGTCGGTTTGGGTTTGGTTTTTTTAATCATAAGAACACAGAAGGCTGTGAAAATGAATAAATACAAAATATTCCCTTTTGAATGGAGGCTATGTTGGCATTTTCACGTCTCCTTTGCAGTCAGATGGAAAGACAACACTTCTCTTTGAGGTGTCCATGTTCCTGTTTGTAATCCCTAACCTAAGATGTTCAGGAAGGCTAGAGGGAGAGTCTGGACTGCTGACGTGGCTTACATGAAGTGCTCCTCCTTGGCTGTCAATAAGCCGTGTGTGCAGAGGTGGCCTTTACATGAAGCTGACCTTAGTTTGGTTTGAGGAACCTTACCTGCAAGGCCCCATCCAAGGATCTGGGTGATGTTTCAGACTTTGTCAGCTTTTATGGAACAATGATTCATGCATTTTCTGCTAACCAAATGACTGGAAGTTCAAACCTACCCAGCAGCTCTTTGATCTGTTTCCATAAAAATTACAACCTGGTAAACCTGATGGAACAATTCTACTTTGTCCTAAGGAGTTCCCTTGAGTTGGAATCAATGCAGTAACATTCAATGACAGCACACATGAGTGACTGGTTGTGATTTATTTTTCCATCTTAAATATTTGCTTTTGAAACAAAATTTGTTTTTGTAGTTTTGTATTCTTTTCCTCGAAAGGGTTCTCCAAACAATGTAAAGTTCTGGTCTCACTAAATTGGGATCTGGCAATACTCCAAAATGAAGTATATGTTTTAGAAATCTAGGCTCATGGGTCTCTTCACAGCATTCTTAGAGAACAGGAGAAGCTGAAAAGAAAGGACAGGAAACAAAATCCACCCAAAGTGTTCCTACCTTCCTGCCAGGCTGCCACCCACCAGCCTGACAAAGATGCAAGATTCTCTTAGCAGTTTTTACCTAAAGACCACATCCAAAGGAGGAACTCAGAGGAAGCTTCCAGCTTGCTGCATTTCCCCTTAATCTTCCAGGATTTCCAGCAGCCAGAGAGAAAAGCTGGGGGGCTAGACAAAGCACTGAATGGAGCCAACCGGTGACTTTCCCTGGCTGCTTTCCTAGTGCATCTGTCTCCTGAATTCTCAAGCATGGCCAGAACTCAGGAAGAGGAGGGAAGAGAGGAAGAAAGGAAATAGGGACAGAGGAGATGAATGTGGGAATTTTCAAGTGGACCTGGTAAAATACGTCCATAACTGATTTCAGAAATCAACCATGCCATTTTTCATTATTTTAGCATAATAGTTGCAATAAATTTATTTCTCTATAAATTGGGGAACTTGATAAAATCTTAAAGAAAATCAGAATTTTCTCTTAAGGCGCCAAACCATGCCCACTGCCACTGTGTCAATTCCAATGCACAGCCATCCTATGGTACAGAGTAGAACTGCTCTGTAGAGTTTCCAGTTCCTGGCAGATTCAAATTGCCAGCCTTTTGGTTAGCAGTCGTAGCACTAACTACTACACTACCAAGGTTTCCTCTGTCTTGAGAAAAAGATGGTAAATTTGAGTGAACAGAGAATTGGACCTGTAAGTAATGTTTCTTACTTGACAAACTCAGAGCCCTGTATAAGCTCAATTTAACATTGTGGATACAGCAGAAGAATACACCAGACCTGAACAGCTACAGATTGGCTGAGGGAGCTTCCCTCAAGCAACAGGAGAGAAAACACGTTAGAACCTTCTGTAATCCAATGGCCTCTCTAACGTCCAATTTTGTTGTTGTTGGCTGCTACTGTGGTGATTCAATTCCTACTCATGGTGACCCCTGAGACAGAATAGAATTGACTCATAGGGTTTCCTGGGCTGTGGTCTCTACAGGAGTAGATTACCAGATCTTTCTCTGGGAGAGCCACTGGGTGGGTTTGAACTGCCAACCTTTCAGTTAACAGCCAATCATTTAACTGCTGTGCCACCAGGGATTCTTTAATAGCCTCTATTTTTATGTTACAAAACTGGGTCATTAAAATAATTTCTTCTTTATAATGAATATTTTTCAAAAGTAATTGCAATATATGTTTTCTATTTTTCATATGTACGAGGATTGCCAATTAGCTAACTCATCCTAGAAAAAGTGCTTCATACCTCAATGATGAATATCACTACAGGCACCTTTGAAGTAGTCCTGCTGGGAAGCTATGCACCAATGTCAGCACCTAGTCTACCCTTCAAATTAATTTTGGAACTCTTTCTGGAATGGCCATCAGAACTGTTGTCATATTACCCTTGATGTCCTGTATGTCATCCAAATGTCTTCCTTTCAATATTTCCTTTATCTTTGAGTAAAGAAAAGAGTCACTAGGAGGCAGATCAAGTGACTAGGTAGTGTTCCAATACAGTTATTTCTTTACTGGCTAAAAGCTCCTTCACAGACAACTAAACAATTAAGTTCATGAACTTGCCACTGTACCACTGTGCACAATGGCCATTCCAGGAAGGGTTCCAAAATCTCTTTGAAGGGTGCACTAGGTGCTGGCATCAGTGCTTCCCAAGGGGAGTACTTCAAAGGTGACCATAGTCATATTCAGCAACGAGGTATGTAACACTTAGAACAATTAAATTCACAGACTTAATTGTCGGCCTACATATGCAATGATGTTTTGGGTCATTTATTACAAAAGGTTTTCTGCCATAGTACCTGTGAAACCTATATAACACACCCACTCTTTGAATCCAGATACAGGAATCTTTTAGACTCCGTGCTGCTAAGATGACCCTATTCTATTCCCTCTTTTCTACTGTATGCAATACCAAAAAGATAGAGACACTGACTCTTGGAGATAATAACTAATCTGCTGAGAGTCTTGTGGCCAGTAAAGTGGCAACAGTGGACTGCAGCTTTCCATTTATCTGCTTTCAGTGTCTCTGCTCTTCTAATGAACAGTGTCATATTTTAGAGTAAGGCCAACTGAAGTTCTAGTCCAGGTTCCACCAGTAACTACAAAATCTAAGGCAAGCGACTTAACCTTCCTGAGCAAAACAGTTTGCATTTCTGACAGATGAGGCTTCACTCAGTTGTTCTTTCATTCATCAAATATTTAATAACTGTCTCCATATGGTGACTTCAAAGATTTAATGCAATAAAGAAGGCTCAGTGTTTAACAGAGAGTTAAGCACCTAGGATGTGCTCAATAAATACTGGCTCACTTTTGCCTATATGCATAGTTTATAGAGCTGAGACAGAAGAGGAAAAGGTATCTGTTAGTATGTATAATTCAGCTTCAACTGTTCATTCATTAATTTATTCACTCAGCATAATTTTTATCTAGTGCCTACTGAGGAGCCCTGTGGCACAGTGGTTAAGTGATCAACTGCTAACCAAAAGTTTGGCAGTTCAAATCCAACGGTGGCTTCATGGGAGAAAGATGTGGCAGTCTAATTCTGTAGAGATTTATTGCCTTGGAAACCTCACAAGGTCACTATGAGTTGGAATCTACTCAATAGCAGTAGGTGGGTACTATATGCCATGAATTCTTCTACATGCTTGAGATAAACCAGTGAACAAAACAAAAATCCTTGCTTTAATGGTGCTTATATTCTAGTAATGAAGATAGATACTCAGCAATAACATAAAAAAAAATTAATCACAAGACCATAATAAATATCTACAAAAAAAAGGAAAAGTAAGCTGAGTACAGAGCATGGGAGTTGGGTAGCAGTAGCAGATCAGAGTAGGTAACATTTGGGCAAAGAACTGCAGGCAGTGATGGAAGGAGCCAAGCATGCCGAGGGCCATGACCCACAAAGGCCTCTGTGAACAAAGTTACAAGCCTATGTGATGGTGGGCGGAGGCATCTCACCCATGACATATTTTTGGCCATACTCCTTGGCTCCTTGATAATATTTTGCAACCTAATCAAACCTTGGCTTTGGCAATCAAACCTTCCTCAAAAATACCCTCTTATCTCCTGGCACAAGGATCAAAGAAGAAGGGTTTTACAACCCCCTCTGCTTAATGAATTCTGACACAACACACCCAGCCCGGGAATACTGAGGCTGGCTCAGCTCTGCTGGCTTCCCCCAACTGCACTTCCTCCTCCACATGTGAAATGCAAGATTGCAGAAAGGCCCTGGGAAGCTCCCCAGGGACGACCCCACACACAGCCTTTCCACTCCCTACATCAGGAAGACAGATAGGCTTCCAAGTTTATTATATTTGGTATGGCAAATAGACAAATACTAAAGAAATACCCTTCTTAGAATAGTTTAAGAGAGGCTTAGAGTGGGGGACGGTGGGCGCTTAACTGTCCCCACAGGAAGAGATAAGAAAGAGCAAAGAAGGAACAAATAGAGACAGCCAGATGAGCCTATCCTTCCTGTACCTTTGACCTCGAGGCATAGATAAGAGTTGATTGAGCTCAAGGTATAGCTTTATTTTCACTGTTGATTATAATCACAATATATTTGTCTTGGGCCATTACCTAAAAGGCCCTAATGATTAACATGAAAAAAGACCACAGTGTCTCGGTTCTTTACTAGCTAACAGAGAAGACCCTAATAATTAACATGAAGAGAGACCACGAGGTATCAACTCCTTACTAACCAATAGCTTATGTGGTCAAAGAGCAGTTACCTCATTGATTATAAAAATAAAGAAAGACAGGCCTTGACAGGCTGCTAGTCTTCAGATTCCTGTTTGCCTCAGTCTCATTCTTTCGCCAACGCCACCCCTCCCTTGTGATCCCAAACCCTGTCGAGGCTGGGTCCTGGTACATGCAGATACATGATGTATTAAGCTTCCAGGCAGAGGGATCAGACAGTGTAAACACGGATCCTTAAGGCAGAATCCTCCCTAGCATAATACAAGAAAAGCAAGGAGGCTTAAGAGGAATGAAGGAGGAGGAAGAAGAGTAGGAGATGTCAGAAAAGTAATGGGGTCTATATTAAATAGGACTTTATTGGCCATTGTAAGGGCTTGGGCTTTTACTTTGAGTGTAATGGATAGGCATTGCCTGGATTTGATCAGAAAATTGATGTGCTCTGATGCAGTTTTTAAATGCATTACCATGGGTGTTACATAAGGAGCCAGGATAGAGATACAGTGACGGTGGAGCAAATATGACATAAGGCGACAAGCCAATACAATAACCTGAAGGACTGCATAACACGTGTGAGAGGAAATTAAGAAGGGCTCCAAGAATTTGGGCCTGAGTCAAGGTATGGAGTTGTCAGCAACTGAGATGCACAAGGCTGCAGATGGAACAACTTGAATGGGAGATGCAACCAGAAAGGAGATCATTGTTGGACATTACAAATTTGAAATATCTATTAGATTTAAAAAGAAAAAAATGCTGATTGGATACTTGGATATGAGCTATGACAATTACGTTTGCAAACTTGCCACTGCGCACTCACACTGGCAGCACTGCACAAATAACTCAGTAAAATTTCATAAGCTTGGTATATCAGTGTCTTACAGTTGTGTTCACATCAACATGTGGTAATGTCTTGCTGAGTGGCATTTGTTATTGTTGTTTGTTTTTGTGTGCTGTTGTGAGAATGTCAGCACTTGAATCAAAGCAATGAACAAACAGTGAAGTTCTTGTTAAACTTGGTAAGAGTACAAGTGAAATCAGGGACATGCAGTCCAAGTTTATGGGGATAATGCCACAAAGAAAACGGCAGTGTGCAAACGGATTAAATGTTTTTCTGAGTGGAAAGTGTCACTGATGAAGAGTGTTCAGAGCAGCCAGTAACAAGCAGAACTGATGGAAACATTGCAAAAATTCATCAAATTGTGTGTCAAAATCATATGTTGACTGTGAGCAGCATAGCAGACCAAGAAAATATCGATACGCGAACATGACTATCTTAACCAAAAATCATGGCATGAGAAAGGTGTGTGCAAAAATGGTTCTGAAACAGCTCACTGATGAGCAAAAGCAAAAGAGAATTGAAGTTTGCCAGCACCTTTTGGAGAGGCAAGATGATGTTTTGGGCCATGTTATCACTGGTGATGAAATATGGATGTACCAATACAACCCTTAACCAAAGCATCAAAGTGCACAATGGAAGTCAGCCAATTCTCCAAGACCAAAAAGGTCCCGTCTGTACTAACCAAGAGTTAAAATGATGTTGCAATCCTTTTTGATATCAGAGAGATTTTTCACTATGAATGTGTACCACCTGGACAAACAGTTAACCGAATTTACTGTTCGGGAGCGCGGAAAAGACTCCATGAAAAAGACAAAAACGACCTCAACTTTTCATCAACAACTCATGTCTCTTGTATCACAACAATGCACTATCTCACATGGCTCTGTCTGTGAGGGAGTTCTTAGCCAGTAAACAAATAACTGCACTGGAGCACCCTCCTTTCTCACCTGATCTGGCCCCCAATGACTTTTTTGAAAGAAAGACGTTTTGATGACACTCAGGATATCAAGGGTAATGTGATGGCAGCTCTGACAGCCATTCCAGAAAAAGAGCTCCAAAACTGCTTTCAAGGGTGGACTAGGCACTGGGATCAGTGCAGCGCTTCCCAAGGGGAGTACTTTGAAGGTGACCATAGTGATATTCAACAATGAAGTATGTGGCACTTTTTGTAGGATGAGTTTGCAGACTTGATTGTCCAACCTTTTATGGATTTAAAGTTCAAGAGAGAAATGAGGACTGGCCATACAAACATAGAAGTCATCAACATGTTGTTGTTATGCATGGTGTCAACTCAATACTGACTCATAGTGGCCCATGTATCAGGGTACAACCATTCATAGGGTTTCCTAGACTGTAATCTTTATGGGAGCAGAGAGCCATGTCTTTTCTCCTATGGAGTGCTTGCTAAATTCAAACTCCTTACCTTTCAGTTAGCAGCTGAGCACTTAACTGTCACATCACAAGGGATGCTTTCATCAGCATATTATATGTTGTTGTATTTGTTGTTACCTGCGTCCCACTGGATTCCAACTCCCACTTGGTTCTGAAGTACAGTGACAACAGAACAGAACACTGCCCTGTCCTGCACCGTCCTCACCATGATTTGCTATGGTTGAAGCCATTGTTGCAGCCACTGTGTCAATCCGTTTCATTGAGGACCCTCTTCTTTTTCATTGATCCTCTACTTTGTCAAACATGATCTCCTTCTCCATGGACTGGTCCCTCCTGTTAACGTGTCCAAAATATGTGAGACGAAGTCTTGCCATCTTGTTTGTAAAATGAATACTCTGATTGCATTTCTTCCATGACAGATTTGTTTGATGGTCTGGCAGTCCAGGGTATATTCAATATGTTTGAATACCATAATTCAAAGGCATCAATTCTTTTTCACTTTCTGGCTTTTGCATGTATACGAGGTGACTGAAAATATCATAGCTTGTGACAGGGCCTCAAAGTGGTATCTGAGCTTTTTTTCATCATTTTGAAGAGGTCTTTTGCAGCAGATTTCCCAATGCAATACTTCCTTTGATTTCTTGACTGCTGCTGGTGGTGTAGTGGTCTACTAACCAGATAGCTGGGAGTTCAAGTCTGCCAGGCACTCCTTGGAAAATCTATGGGGCAGTTCTACATTGTCTATAGGGTCACTATGAGGCAGAAACAACTCAGTGGCAGTAACTTTCTTTCTTTTTTTTTTCCTTTTGGGGGTCTTAACTGTGAACCAAGTAAAATGAAATCCTTGACAATTTCATTATTTTTTCCATTTATCATGTTGTTGATTTTTTGAATACAGCTTTCATGGGCAATGATTGTGGATCCAAGTAGAAACAAATTCCCTGACAATCTCAGGCTTTTCTCCATTTATGATGATGCTGATTACTGATCCAGTTGTGAGGATTTTCACTTTCTTCATGCTGAGATGTATGTAATCCATAGCGTCCATAAGTGTGTCAGGTCCTCTTCACTTTCAGCAAGCAAGGCTGTGTTATCTGCATATCGCTGGTTGTTAATAAGTCTTCCTCGAGTTCTGATGTCACATTCTTCATATAGTCCAGCTCCTCAGATTATTTGCACAGTATAACAGATTAAATAAGTATACTGAAATGATACAGGCCTGACACAAACCTTTCATGATTTTAAACCACGCGGTATCCATTTGTTCTGTTCAAATGATTGCATCTTGGCCTATGTACAGTTTCCTCAGAAGCACAGTTAAACACTGGAATACCCATTTTTGGCAACACTTCCCACAGTTAGTTGTCATCCACACACTCAAATGCTCTTACATGGTCAAAAATGTACAGAAAAACATCTTTCTAGTATTCTCTGCTTTCAGCCAAGATCCATTTAACATCAGCAATCCCTTATTCCATGTCTTCTACTGAACTTCTAGCAGTTCCCTGTTGATGGACTGCTGCAGCTGTTTTTAAATGATCTTCAGTGAAATATCACTTGTGTGTGATACTAATTATCTTAGGCTGGATTTTCTAGGGAAGCAAAACCAGTAATACGCGTAGGTACAAGGAAAGACTTATAATATAGATAGATATAGATATAGGAAACAGCTCACACAATCACAGAAACTGAATGTCCCAAGTTCTGGCACAAGCCTCACATGGCCACAGAAGCAGAGGAACCCAAAGTCAGCAGGTCAGAGACCAGAGTTCTAGATCACCGGTTGTGTAGGTCAGTGGATCCCAAGCTGGTGGCGAGGCGGAACGGCAGAGGCCAGTGAACCCAGGATCGGCAGGTCAGGGGGCAGGACTCTCAAGTGCTGACTGTAAGGACTGATGAATCCAACAGCTGCTAGCTCAAATCCAGGAACCAGACGCTGGAAGAAGAGAGCAGGAGCTCCTGGCTAGGTGAGCAGACCAGCAGTAGTAGTGGATGGTCAAGAGATGAGAGCCCAGGGGTGGGGAGTCACCACAAACCCCACCCTGCCACTTAATACAGCAGCCAAATATGGAGTAGCCAAGTTGACATAACGCTGACCACCATACTAATGATAGTATTTGATAATTTCCTCATGTTGTTGTGTTGCCTTTCTTTGGAATAGGCACAAATATGGGTTTATTCCTGTTGGCTGGACAGGTAGCTGTCTTCCACAGTTCTTAATATAGATGAGGGAGCGCTTCCAGTATTGTATCCATTGGTTAAAAATATCTCATTTGCTATTCCGCCAATTTTTGAAGCCTTGTTTTTCACCTATGCTGTCAGTGCAGCTTGGACTTCTTCCTTCAGTACCATCGGTTTCTTGATCACATGCTACCTCCTGAAGTGGTTGAACATTGATCAACTCTTTTTAATATAGCAACTCTGTGTAGCCCTTCTGTCTTCTTTTAACAATTCCTGTGTCGTTCATTATTATGCCCACAGAACCCTTCAGTATTGTAACCCAAAGCCTGAGTTTTTTCTTAAGAGCTTTCAGCCTGAGAAATGCTGAACAAATTCTTCCCTTTTGGTTTTCTTTTTTTTATTTTTATTTAACATAACTGAGTGAAAATGTACATTCACGTATAAATTTACATGCCCTCTTATATGCAGCTCCCACTGCTCTCCCTGTCCGGTGACTGCACACTATTCCTCTCTGCTCCATACATGTCTCATCCTCCCAACAGCCTCCTTTCCCGTCCTCTCCGTCCACTCTCCTTCCTCCAGACAGAAGTCAGCAAGATGATATCCTATAGATGTATAGAACCATAAAGTGTTTCCAATATATGGTCACTCTGCATTGCCAAGTCCAATCCATTCCTGTCCAAAGAGTGGACCTTTGTTATAATTTATGGGAATGGGCAGCATCACGGCCGGGGGCCATGCTCTCAGAAGAACCCCAAAACCGCTGGACCATCAATTGAGGTCTTTTAGTGGAGATCTCAGGATGCACCCCTTTTTATTCTTGTGTTGCCAGTGAGACTCCTCTCTGTGAGCTCCATCGTGGCTATCACTGGTGGTGGCCGGGCACCATCTGGTTCTTCCGGTCCCAAGTAAATGTAGGCACCCACTCTTGTGGGTCTCTCTGTCTTCTCGGTTGTCTTTACCGCGTGTCATTTTGGTCCTTGGTGAGCATCCGTTCCTGCTGAGTTGGGACCATTTGCTGTGTCCTCGGATGACAGCTTGGCAGCTTTTAAGACCCCAGATGCCACTCATCAATGTGGGGTGCAGAGAGCTCTCTTAGCAAAACGCTAGTTGTGCCAGCTGGCCTGGATTGGGCCTAAGAGCATGATCCCCCGCCCCCCGCCCCAGCTACTCTATCCTTGCAGTATTGAGTTAAGATGGAAGGAGTACTCAAGTTATGCTGAAGTCCACTTAATGTTGTTCTTGTTTCTAATGTGTGCTATCACCGCTTTCTCCCAACTAGAATTCTAGTAACTATCTAAACTAAACGCTCCCCCCTCACCCTCCCTCCCTCCCCTCCCTTGCAGCTGTCAAAGAGTCTTTACTTCTATACACAAGTCTGTTTTTGAGGTCTTATCGTAAGGTCTCATACAGTATTTGTCCCTTTGTTGCTGACTACTTTCACTCAACATAATGTCTTCCAGTTGAAACCAGGTTAGGAGATGTTTCCTGGAATCATCATTATTCTTTATCATTGTGTAGTGCTCCATTGAGTATATGTACCATAGTTTACCTATCCATTCTTCTGTTGTTGGGCATCTGGGTTGATTCCATCTTTTTGCTATCGTGGACTGTGCTGTGGTAAACATTCTGGTGCATGTGTCCATTGGTGTGAAAGGCCTTGATTCTGTAGGCTATATTCTAAGTACTGGAATTACTGGGTCAAATGGTATATCGATATCCATTTTTTTAAGGAAGCACCAGATTGCCTTCCAAAGAGGCTGGACCATTTTGCAACCCTACCAACAGTGTAGGAGGGTTCCACTTTCTCCACAGCCTCTCCAGCATTTATTGTTTTGTGTTTTCTGGATCATGGCCAATCTCGTTGGGGTGAGATGGTATCTCATTGTCATCTTGATTTCAATTTCTTTAATAACTAAGGATCGTGAACATGTCCACATGTGTTTTTTGGCTGCCTGGATCTCCTCTTTAGTGAAATGTCTGTCCATCTCCTTTGCCCATTGCTTAATTGGATGGTTTATCTTCTTCTTATTGATATTTTGTAGTATCTTATAGATTACGGAGATCAGGCGTCGGTCTGACATAGAGTTGCCAAATATTTTTTCCCATTCTGTGGGTGTTCTTTTAATTCTATTAATAAAGTCTTTGGATGAGCAAAAGTGTTTGATTCTTAACAGTTCCCATTTATCTATTTTCTCTTCTGTTGATTGAGGTATCCTTGACAGATTTTGGAGTCCGTCCTCATTGTGTATTAAAACTTCCATTGTTGTTCCTACCTTTTCTTGGATGAGCTTTATCGTTTTAGGCTTGATATTTAGGTCTTTTACCCAGTTGGAGTTGGTTTTTGTATAAGGTGTAAGATACGGATCTTGATTCAGTTTGTTGCAGATGAATAATCAATTTTGCCAGCACCATTTGTTGAAGATACTGTTTTTACCCCAGTATAATGTCTTAGGGCCTTTGTCGAATATCAACTGTTTATAGGCAGATGGTGTCATCTCTGGGGTCTCAGTTCTGTTCCATTGATCCATCTGTCTGTTCTTGTACCAATACCAGGCTGTTTTGACCACTGTGGCAGTGTAGTATGTTCTAAGGTTGGGTAATGAGAGGCCTCCCAGTGTGTTCTTCTTCTTTAGTAGTACCTTACTTATCTGTGGCTTCTTCCCTTTCCAAACAAAATTGGTGATTTGTTTCTCCATCTCATTAAAAAGTGATGCTGGAACTTGTATTGGGATTGCATTATATAAATAGATTGCTTTGGGTAAAATAGACATTTTCACAATGTTAAATCTTCCTATCCATGAGCTAGGCAGGTTTTTCCATTTACCTAATTCTCTTTTAGTTTCTTGTAGTAAGGGCTTGTAGTTCTCTTTGTAAAGGTCTGTTGTTTCTCTGGTTAGATTAATTCCTAGGTACTTTATCTTCTTAGGGGCTATCAGAAATGGTATTGATTTGATAATTTCTTCCTTAACAGTCTCATTGTTGGTATAAAGGAGTCCTACTGATTTACTTATGTTTATCTTGTATCCTGAAACTTTGCTGAACTCTTCTATCAGTTTGAGTAGCATACTTATAGATTCCTTGGGGTTCTCTGCATATACAATCATATCATCTGTGAACAGGGAAATTTTAACTTCCTCTTTGCCAATGCAGATGCCCTTTATTTCTTCATCTTGTCTAATTGCTCTGGCTAGAACTTCTAGCACAATGTTGAATACAAGAGGTGACAGTGGGCATCCTTGTCTAGTTCCTGATATCAAGGGAAAGTCTTTCAGTCTCTCTCCATTCAGGATGATGTGGGCAATTGGCTTTGTATAAATGGCCCTTACTGTGTTGAGGAATTTGCCGTCTATGCCCATTTTGCTAAGAGTTTTTAGCATGAATGGATGTTGGACTTTATCCAATGCCTTTTCAGCATCAATGGACAAAATCAGGTGATCCTTGTCTTTTGTGTTATTTATGTGGTTAACCATATTAATTGTTTTCCTGATGTTGAACCAGCCTTGCATCCCTGGTATGACTCCCACTTGGTCATGATGGATTATTTTCTTGATATGTTGTTGTAGTCTGTTGGCAATAAATTTGTTGAAGATTTTTGCATCTAGGTTGATGAGTGATATAGGTCTGTAGTTCTCTTTCTTTGTTGGATCTTTCTCTGGCTTAGGTATCAGAGTTATGCTGGCTTCATAGAATGAGTTTGGGAGTACTCCATCCCCTTCTATACTATGAAATAGTCTCAGTAGTATTGGGGATAACTCTTCTCTAAATGCTTGGTGGAATTCTGCCATGAAGCCATCTGGGCCTGGACTTTTTTTGGTTGGTAGTATTTTGATGACCTTTTAAATCTCTTCCTTTGTGATTGGTTTAAGTTGTTCTGCTTCACGTTGTGATAATTTGGGTAGGTGGTATGCATCAAGGAATTTGTCCATTTCCCCTAGATTTTCAAATTTGTTAGAGTACAGTCTTTCATAGTATTCTGTTATGATATTTTTGATTTCTGTTGCATCTGTGGTGACAACTCTCCTCTCATTTCTAATTTGGGTTATTTGTTTCCTTTCCTGCTTTTCTTTAGTGAGTTTAGCCAGTGGTTTATCAATTTGGTTGATCTTTTCAAAAAACCAGCTTTTGGTCTTTTCAATTTTTTCAATTGTTTTTCTATTCTGTAATTCATTTAGCTCTGCTCTAATCTTTATGATCTCATTTCTTCTGGTGCCCGCGGGGTTCCTCTGTTGTTCTCTTTCTACTTGTTCAAGCTGTAGAGTTAGTTCTTTGGTTTCTTTGCTTCCTTCCAGATGTGTGCATTTATGGAGATAAACAAGCCTCTGAGCACTGCTTTGGCTGTATCCCATAGGTTCTGCTAGGAAGTGTTTTCGTTCTCATTGGAATCCATGAATTTCTTTCATTCATCCTTGATTTCCTCTATAACTCATATTTTTTTGAGCAAGATGTTGTTCAGTTTCCAAGAGTTCCACTTTCTATCTATGTTTTTTCTGCTATTGATTCAACTTTGATGGCTTTATGATCTGAGAAGATGCTTTGCAGTAATTCAATGGTATGGATTTTGTTGAGCATTGCATTATGGCCCATCACGTGGTCAATTCTGGAGAATGTTCCATGTGCACTGGAGAAGAAGGTGTAGTTGTCTGCTGATAGGTGGAAAGTTCTGTATATATCAATGAGGTTTAGTTGGTTAATTGTGTTAGTGAGGTCTTCTGTATCTTTACTGAGCTTTCTTCTAGATGATCTGTCTAGTAATGAGAGTGGAGTGTTAAAGTCTCCCACTATTATTCTGGAGTCATCTAACTCTCTTTTGAGCATAGTCAGTGTTTCTTCGACATATTTAGGTGCTCTGACAGTAAGTGCACAAATATTTAATATAGTTAAGTCTTGCTTGTGTACTGAACCTTTCAGCAATAAATAGTGTCCATCTTTGTCCACGATGGTGGATTTGACATTAAAACTGATTTTGTCTGAGATTAGAATTGCCACCCCTGCTCTTCTTTGTTCATTGTTAGCTTGATATATATTCTTCCATCCTTTAATTTTCAGTTTGTTCCTGTCTTTAGGTCTCAAGTGAGTTTCTTGTAGACAACATATGGATGGGTCGTGTCTTTTAATCCAAGATGACACTCGGTGTCTCTTTACTGAAGCATTGAGTCCATTCACATTCAATGTAATTATTGATAGGTATGTGTTCACTGCTGCCATTGTGATATGTTTATTTTTATGTTGATGTTTTCTCTGTTGATCTTATTAGTCTGTTCTGGGACACTCTTTTTTTGTGAGTTGATTTTTCATCTTTTTCAGAGCTGGTTTTATAGTTGTTGAGACTCGTGTGTTAGATTTCTTGAAATGGTATGATACATCTTTGTTGGCTTTACAGCTGCCCCTATGAACCCCCTTAACAAACTATTTATAAACCCAATTTTAATTACTACCAGTCTTGTCATCTTCCTCTCCATCTGGAAGGACTCTAATGACTGTAGCACATCCCTCATTTTATTATTATGACACCATAGTTTTCATGATGATCACTGGATTGCTTCTTTCCATATCAAAGCTGTGATTTACTTTGGAGCCTTCCCTAAATGAGTAGAGTATTGAGTAGTGTGCCGTTCTAAAATATAAGGTTAGAGGTTTCGTTCTTTAAGCCAAAGCCAAGAACTTCTTTCAGTATTTCTTGTAGTTTTGGTTTGGTTTTTACAAAGTCTCTGAGTTTCTGTTTATCTGGGAATGTCTTAATTTCATTTTCGTATTTGAAAGACAGTTTTTCAGGATATATAATTCTTGGCAAGTTCTTCTCCTTCAAGACTTTGAATGTGTCGTGCCAGTGTCTCCATGCCAGCATGGTTTCTGCTGAGAAATCTGATGAGAGCCTGCAGGGTTTCTCTCTGAATGTTAGCTTTGCCTTGAGTCTTGCTGCCTTTAAGAGTTGCTGCTTGTTTTTCATTTTGTTAAGCTTGATTATAGTATGTCTTGGAGTCTTTCTTTTCAGATTTATATTGGGTGGCGTACGATACGCATCTGAGATGTCTATATTCTCTTCCTTCATGATTTCTGGGAAGTTTTCTTTCAGCAGCTCAGCAGCAATACTCTCTGTGTTCTCAGATGTCTCACCCTCTTCAGGGACTCCAATTAATCAAAGGTTGTTCCTCTTAATAGAGTCCCACATGCTTCTTAATGTTTCTTCATTTTTCTTGTTTCTTTTTTCTGATTTCTGCTCATAGATGCTGGCCTCAGTAGCTCTGTCTTCCAAGTCAGAAATTCTTTTTTCCATTTGTTCCTTTCTGTTTTCTTGGCTTTGCATGGAAGTTTCTATGTCTTTGATTTTCTTCTTGATCTGTTGGATTTCAGAGTACTGGTGTTCCATCAGATCGAACAACTTGCTTAATTTTTCATTTTGTTCTGCTGCATTTTGTAGAAGGTCTAGAAGGGCTCTGTATATAATCAATTTGTATTCACTTCCTGATGCTTTCATAAAAGTTTCTTCATCTGGAATACTCCTTGGTTGCTTTGTTTGGGAGCCTTCTTAAGCCATGAGTGATTGTTTGTATGCCACAACTGTCTGTTGCTTTTTGGGTCCCGTGCGAGTATATAGAGGCTAGAAGAGGTACTGTGAGGATGGATTGCAAATGTTTCTCTAGGCTGTCTTCAAATGTAAAGCAAAAGGTATCTGACTACTTCAGAAGTCAGTTAGGTTTTCAGGTGTAGAGGTCCCTCTTCTCATCTGACAAAGTAAGCGCCACTATATCCAACCCCAGATGATAACAAACTAGTTCAGATTACAGCACTGCTAGTGTCCTGGTGGCCTCTGCTGACAGGGCCTAGCCTTAGCCAACACTGTGTCGAGTGCTGGTTTTGTGATAGAAAAGCGCTCTCTTGTGGGCAGGCTCTGCCTCCCAAGCTAAGAATTAGGTCCAGCTGTGGCCACCGTATCCAAGATGGTGTCCTCCACACAGGCAGCAGACAGGGGGGCTAAAGGTGCCGAGAGGTAGTGATTCCACTGATTCTGTTGCAGGGCCCCAACGTAGGCAGCACTGTGCAAAATCACTACTTTTCTGACGGAAAAGTGCTGTCCCGTTTGCAGGTGTTGGCTCCCACGCTAAGAACGAGGTCCCACTCAAATCTCAGTACCACCATGGCGTCCCACACACTGACTGTGAAGCTCTGCAGAAACCCCGCTGCGGCAGCTACAAAACAAAAGGCTCAAAGTGGTACATTAACAGAGTCCCGAGCCTGGCTCTCAGAATATGGAAATTTCGCCTGCCTATCCCCCCAGCAGCGCGTCTGAGTCCAGCCGCCAGGCAAGACCCAGCTCTGCCCACCAGCCGAGATAGAGGAAAAAAAAGTCAAAGTGGTGCGTTTACCTTCCGTCCGTGAGAGCCAGGGCTAGCTGGGAGCGGGAGTCAGCGAAAGAGAGGAGGTTTTTCGCTGAGTGGTATGAAGTCCCACTTAACAGCTCTGTGCCGTGTCCTGAGGCTGATTAGGTGCTCAGAAGGCTCTGTTTGATTGTCAATTCAGGTCTTGGTTTCCAGAGGGATAGAAAGAGACGTGGGCTTAGTCCGCCATCTTGACTCCGCCCCCCTTTTGGTTTTCTGACTCCACGTCTTTGCACACGACCTTATGATACTTTGTCTTCCAGTGCTCTACTCTTTGAAGTCTCCCATTCAGCCTTTTTACACCATTACATTCTGTTCAGATATTTTATTCATCACATCTTCCTTTCATTTTAGCTACTGTATATTCAACAGCCTGCTTCAGAGTCTTTTATGACATTTATTTTGGATTTCTTTCCTCTTTTCAGTGACCTCTTTCTTCAGGTCTGATGTCCTGATGTCATTCCATAACTCCTCTGGTGTTTGGCCATTAGTGTTCAATATGTCAAATCTATTCTTGAGATGGTCTCTAACTTCAGAAGGGATATAATCAATTTTTGTTTCTTATGGAATTATTTTAATATTCTTCAGCTTCAACTTGAACTTGCATACAAGCAGTTGATTGCCATTCTGCAGTCAGCTCCTGGCCTTGTTCTGACTGATAATACTGAGCTTTTCCATCATCTCTTTCCACAAATGCACTTGATTTGATTCCTGTGTTTTCTACCCATCAAGGTCTATGTGTATAGTTGAGTTTATGTTGTTGAAGAAAGGTATCTGGAATGAATGCCACTGGTTTTGCAAAATTCCATCATAAGGCCTCTAGCATTGTTACTTTCACACTACCTGTCCCTCTGTTATTTTGTCATATTGTGGTGTCTCAGATGTGGCTATGATGCTGTGATGCCACCAGTACTTCCAGTGTTAGCAGGGCCATGGATGGTGGGCAGGTTCCAGTGGAGCTTCCAGAATAAGACATAATAGGAAGAAGAACCTGGTGCTTTACTTCTAAAAATATTAGCCATTGAAAATCTGAGGAATAGCAGCAGAACATCAGCATATACATGGTATTTAAAATTATGAGACTGGATGAGATTATCAGTGGAGTGAGTGTAGGCAAAGGAAAGAAGAAAAAATCAACAAATTAACTATGAGAGACTTCATTATTAAGAGACTGGAGAGGAAAAGATGAAGTTAGCCAATGTGAAAAAGGAGGGACCTAGGAGGTAGGGGAAAACCAAGAGAGTGTGGTATCCTGGAAACCATAAAGAAAGAACAGCAAGAAGGCAGAAGCACTCTACTATGCGACACGCCAGTGATTGGTCAGTTAGGATGAGAACTCAGAATTGACCATTAGTTTTAGCAACATGAAGATCATTGATGACACTGACCACCAAAGCAGTGCAGCAAAGTGATGGGAATGAAAGTCTGAATAGAATAACCTTAGGTGAGAATAGAAGAAGAATGGCAGACAATGAAAACGGATAATTTTATCTAGAATTGTTGGAAACCCTAGTGGTATAATAGTTAGGAGCTATAGCTACTAACCAAAAGTTGGCAGTTGGAGTCTATCAGGCACTCCCTGGAAACTGTATGAGACAGTTCTGTTATGCCCTACAGGGTTGGAAACTTTGTGTGGTGCAACTGTTGACATGCTTAGCTGCTAACTAAAAGGTTAGTAGTCTGAAGGAACCCAAAGGTGCCTTGGAAGAAAGGTCTAGTGATTTACTTGTTAAAAACCAACCACTGGAAATCCTATGGAGCACAGTTCTACTCTGATACACCTGGGGTTGCTATGAGTTAGGGTCAGCTCGACAATAACTGGTCTTGCCTGGTCTGGTTGTCACAAGAGAGTGCAATGAAATGGGTACCATGTGGTCCAAAGAGACTTGCTCTTTAAGACACAAGAAACAACAACCTGTTATATGCTGGAGAGAATGCTCTGGTACAAAGTGAAAAACAAATGACACAGGAAATACAGGACAGAATTGTTAGAATGTTGTTCCTGGGCAGGCAAGAGCAGATGGGCTCAATGATACAAGAGACATGGCCTCAGACAGGCATGGCTAGTTAATGTGGTAACAGGTGGGATGGCAGAGTATGTGGGTGCACATAGCTGGTACGTGGGCATATCTGATAGCGAGAGCTCACGGAATTTGATTTCTGATTCAGTTTTGTTTTCTTAGTAAAATAGAAATCACATTCATCAGCTAAGAATGAGGGTGGGAAAGATGTTCACCCAAATTGTTTCTGCTTCAAGTTTTCTCGTCCTGGTTCTTTTTTTTTTTTTTTTTCTTTTCTTTTTTCCTTTTGCTCACCTGTCACTTCTTTGTTTCCAGATATCTTCAGAAAAGAAAAAGTAGGATAGGGAGAAGAAGCAAGTATGTGTGTTTGTGTGTGTGTGAAAGAGAGTGAAAATCAGTAGTCCAAAGAGACATAACCCTCAGTAACTAGAAGTAAAAAACAGACAGTAAGAGAACCTGGAATTTAACAATCGTACAATTTTTTGATCCATCATCCATCAGTCAGCTTACCGTAATGTGGTGACTGTTACTATGATGCTGGAAGCTATGCCACTGGTATTTCAAACACCAGCATGATTATCCCTAGTGGGCAAGTTTCAGCAGAGTCTCTTAGACCAAGACAGACTACGAAGACAGGCCTTGGTAATTTACTTCTGCAGATCAGCCAATGAAAAGCCCTATGGATCATAAGAGATCACTGTCCAATAAAATGCCGGAGGACCAGCCCCTTAGGTTGGAAAACGTGAAAACTACACAGTGGCTATAATACTGCACTCAGGCACACCAGTGATGGTGAGGACAGTGCAGGCCCAGGCAGCCTTCTGTTCTACTGTATGTGGGGTTGCCACGAGTCAAAGGTGACTCAACAGCAGCCAACAACTTTAAATGAACAGCTTGATTTAACAAAAACGGGGGGAGGGAGGGGAATTAACCTTCGTTCTTACTGCCTTTTGCTTTGGCTTTTCTCCTTTTCTGGTAGAGCATTAATTACTCACTTCCACAGACGAGACCCTCATAGACCCCAAGTCTCTCATCTAAGCAGTACTTGGAAAGAAGGGAAAATAATTTGTGAAAGCTTTAATGCCTAACTGGGCTGTGCTAACATACACAAGTTTTCTCTGCATAAAAATTATCTGGAATCCAATATCAGTTTTACATTTAAAATGCTATTTCGGGGAATCTGTCCAAGGGTATTGAAAGCAACCAGATTTTATCATTTAGGATTGGGTTCTCAGGAGTTACCTTTATTCGAAATTGCCAGACGCACTAATTTCACGAAACTACATCAGCCAACTTTCCTAAGTGAAACTACTTTGCTGTTAGTTACTCATCTTTCTTGTTAGTACACTGAGTCCCAGTATTGTGACCCTGCCACTTACGTGGGGCACTGAGCTCAACAGAGTCATCCTGGAAGCAGACCTCACAGGTCTGGTTGGGTGCAGTTCTTTGTTGTTGCATTGCATTCACCCTGCGAGTAAATCAAACACAGCTTGTCTGTAGATCATTGGGACAGATCTCAAAGGAATTTACTGAAACCAAATAAATAAAATAATAATATAAAAACAAACAACTTTCCTCACAAATTTGGAGACTGTCCTTTTATTTAAAATAAATCAGATGTTACCAAGACACTCAGCACTTACACTAAATTTACTTACATTCAGCGCTCTTAGTTGTCCCTTCCACACAGTTAAATTGGACAATAAGTGCCCTTCAGTCCTCTGGCTTTCCAGAGCACCTTATACATTATATGATGTGAATATTACAATTCCTGTGACAATTTCCTTTCTTAATGGCAAAGCAATAAATTCTACTGGTTCAAGAGTCCTGAAAATGCTTGTCAAGAATGATTCACTCGACTTGTGAGTAAAGCTTACTGCCACTAAACCCAAATCTTACTGTGGGACCAGACTAGAAACCCAAGTACAATACTTTCTAAATACCAAATATTGGGGTCATTCTGTGAACTTGTCTGCTCCAAGGCTGCCACTGTTCTGCATAAACATCGCAGTGTACTTAGAGCCACCACCCATCTGTCAATTTGTCATACTGTAATGGCTTGGGTTTGCTGTGATGCTGGAAGCAATGCCACCAGTATTTAAAATATCAGCAGAGCTTCCAGACTGAGAAAGACTAGGAAGAAAGGTCTGGTGATCCACTTCTGCAAATCAGCCAATGAAAATTCTAGGTCCATAATAGAATATTGTCCAATGTAGTGCTGGAAGATAAGCCCCCATTTGAAGGGCAGCAATGGACTCAAGCACACTGGTGACCATGAAGATGGCACAGGACCAGGAAGTCTTTCACTCTGTTGGACATGAGTAGGGGCTGACTCATTGGCAACTAACAACAACAACTTACTCTGAGCAGCTTAGGTTTTTAGTTTTCTAAAAATGGAAAGATTGGGTGCTGTTGTTGTTAGGTACAGATAAGTTGATTCTGACTCATAGCTATCCTGTAGGACACAGTGGAGTGGCCCCAAAGGGTTTTCCAGGTTATAGTCTTTACAGGACCAGATCACCTATGGGTAGGTTTGATTGGCCACCTACAGTTTAGCAGCTAATTGTTTAACAGTTCTGCCACCATGACTCATGGAAGATTGAGCTAATTACAATACCTATTTCTTTTACTGATGCCCATTTTGCTTTGATAAAATGCATAGGTCTTAAATGTACAGTTGGTAAGTTTTGACAAAGTCATTTGCCTACATGGACATCTCTGAAACAAGATAAAGAATATTTCTTTGCATTTGAAAGCTTTCTTTTGGAATTTTCCTGTCAGTATCTCTTTGGGCAGCCATTGTTCTGGTTTCTGTCACCATTTATTACTTCTACCTGTTTTGAAATCCATGTAAATGAACCACACAGTACCTTCTCTTTAGTGGCTGGCTTTTTCTTTTTCTTTTTTTTTTTTGAGATTTATCAATTTTTTTGTTTGCACCAGTAGTTTGTGATTTTTTAGAGCTGTTCAATAGGGTCATTATGAGTCTGAACTGACTCAACAGCAGTGGCTTTTTTTTTTTTTTTGGCAATATTCTATTGTACAAATATACCTATTTCTTTATCCATTGTCATGTTGATGAATTATTGGGTTGTTTCCAGTTTTGAGGCTTTTATGAATAAACTTCCAAAAACATGCAATCTTTTCTGAGCATACATTTTAATTTTTTTTTGAGTAAATACCTAGAAGTAGAACTGCTCAAAAGATAGGTGTTTGTTTAAATTGATTAGAAGTGGTCAGCTTTCCAAAATGATTGTTTCATCTTAAGTCCCACCAATAATGTATGAAAGTTCTAGTTGCTCTACATCCTCACCAACACTTGGAGTTGTTAGTGCTGAGCACTCAGTAGTGTCAGTATGTGGATATTGATTAATCTCCCCATTCATTTACTTTAAATTTTCCTGTATTTACAAATTTGCTGGCTTCCTAAAGATATTTTTCTTAAATTGCAGTAACTATAAGAGGTCTGACAATTAAGTTTGCAAACTGAATTGTTCTAAGTGCAACATGCCTCAATGTTGAATATCACTGCAGTTACCATTGAAGTACTCCTCTTGGGAAGCTATGTACCAATGCCAACACCTAGTCTACCCTTCAAAGCAATTTTGGAACTGTTTCTGGAATGGCCACAGTGGCAAGTTCACAAACTTAATTGTATAGTTGTCTGTGAGGGAGTAACTGTAATGGAACACCCTCCCTGATCTGTCCCTCAATGACTTTTTTCTTTACCCTAAGATAAACAAAATATTGATGGGAAGACATTTTGATGATATGCAGGACGTCAAGGGTAATATGACAATGCCTCTGATGGCCATTTTGAAAAAAGAGTTTCAGGGGGCAGAGCCAAGGTTGCAAACTAGACACACTTTTCCTTGATTAACTCTAAGAACTTAGGCTTGGAATGATAATGGAAGGGAGCAGCACGTGGATATGCTGGAAGCCCTAGGATCTGGCATAGCCTTTTCAGATTGGACTTGGAGCCACTAAGGGGGAAACTACTTCTCTCAAAAATGAGGCAGCAACACAATGAGTCCTGCTTTTATTGAGCATCATTTGGGATGAGTGCAGGTACTGACACCTTCTTTGTTATCGGGGAGGCAGGGACTGGTCATGAGCCAGCTAATACGCTGAAATGCAGTGCTTAAGTAAACAACATATAGTGCAGCAGAGAGACTGTACTTGGGATAGCCATATATCAAGAGCTCAGCTGCCAGTTGAGGGCACCACTGCTCTTCCACCTTCTCTTTTCTCAGCTGCACCATAGATTCTGCTGTCTCATGACAGGAAGAGCAGCTCAGGCAGGATGCCTTCTTGGTCAGCTGAGAGGTGGATTATCACACTGAGCAGCAGTTCCTGTCTGGATAACACTTCTCCAGCAGAAAAGCTGTGTTTAGGATGATGGTTCCTAGAGTTACAGGTGGGGCTTGGCAGATGATGGTGGCAAGGCACTAGCTGCTCCCTTCTTTGAACCACATCATATCTGTGGATGGCCTATGAGGTGCTCTTGTTGTCAGCTGGAAGGTGGGGCCTGCCACACCTGAGGTCCTGACTGATTTCAACAGCTGAGGGACAGCTCCTTGCTCAGCAGTAAAGCATCTTTTTAAAATAAGACCATCTGGAGACCTGATTGCTGAGTGCAGTGGCAGCATCTCTACCACCTGTCACTGATCCACATCATAGTGTTGGCTGATGGCCCCCCAGTGACTCCAAAAGTAGGGCACTATCTTTGCCAACCAGGAGATGGAGCCTGCCACCCCTGAGAGCCCAGCTGTCTTTGGTGGACACTGCATGGTGCACCTCTCAGCAAATAATTTTTAAGCTAAACACATCTACAGAGTGCAGTGGTCACAGGTAGCCAAGTGAGGTGGCATCCTTCTCTCCTCCATTCCCTGAGCCACAACAAAGGCTGAAGGTTGCTGAAGAGTTGTCACAAGTAACTCCTACCTTTAGCAGCTAGGATGTAGGGTCTGCCACTCCAGAGAGTACACCAGTCACTAGAGTACACAGAGGCAGCTGGTTACCAAATCTAGTAGTGCCTTTACTCCCCTCTTAGAACTATGCCTTAAGTCCTGTTGAGGTAACATCAGAGAAAGCAAACAGCTTCTCGATGACATGAGGAAAATAATTAGTAGCTAAGCATTTAAAGCAGCAGTCCACCATGGCTCTGGAAAACTCCCAAAATAAAGCATCAAAAACTTCCCAGACGAAGAAAGCTTTCTGAAATTATTGGAGGTCACATACAAAAGAATTATGCATAGAGCCATCCTAGACATTAAACAAAATGCAGCAGAATGAAATGAAAAATTAAATAAGCTATTTGAACTGAAGCAACATCAGCAATCTGAAATCCAGCAGATCAATACTAAAATTACAGAATTAGACAATTCAATCAAAAGCCATAAGGGAAGAATTGAGGAAATAGAAGCTAGAGTTAGTAAACTTGAGAATAGAGCAACTGACACCCGCATCTATAAGGAGAAGTCAGAGAAAATAAGAAAAATGAAGAATCATTAGGAAATATATGGGATCCTATTAAGGGGAATAATCTATGAATAATTGGAGTTCCTGAACAGGGAGGGATAGCTGAAAATACAGACAGTATTGTTATAGAGTCGCTGACAGAAAACTTCCCTGAAATTACAAAAGAAGAGAACAGAGATACCCAAGATGCTTATCAAACACCACAAAAATAAGACCCCAAAAGAAAGACACCAAGACACATTGTAATCAAGTTTAATAAAATGAAACATAAACAGAGACTCTTAAAGACAGTGAGGCTTACAGCAAAATTAACATACAAAGGGCAGCCCCGAGGCTTTCATAAGACTTCTTGGCAGAAGTGATGTTGGCATGAAGGCAATGGGGTGACACATTCAAAGTCCTGAAGGACAAAAACTTCCAACCAAGAATTACATATCCTGCAAAATTGTCTCTCAAATACAATGGTGAAATTAAGAAATTTGCAGATAAACAGAAGCTTAGAGACTTTGTGAAAACCAAACCAAAACTACAGGAAATACTAAAAGAAGCTCTTTGTTTAGAAACACAAAAACATCAAGTATATACTTAAGGAGGCAATGCAGGATACAACATCCAGAATGCTACTCAATTAGGGAGGTCACAAAGCTCAATCAAAGTTAAATGGTGATCTTAACATGAAAATTATGATATTATCACACTAAAAAGAGGGATATTTTACATTACACATAACCCTTTCAGGTGGAGAGGAAATTAAAAAGATATGCAGAAGTTAATGTCCCGTTTAAACTTAGAACATTACAGAGGATACTAGGGGTAGCTGCAAAGCAAAATAACAGTGTGGCATATCAAAACAACAAACGTAATACAGCAGTCCAACAAGCACAAAACCAACACTGAAAAAGATGAAAAGTCAACCCATTAGGAAGAATGACCCAGAACAGAATACTGACAGCTACATAGAAAATATCAACAACACAAAAATAAACACACCAAAATGACAGCACTAAATACATACTTAGCAACAATTATACTGAATGTAAATGGACTGAATGCTCCAATAAAGAGAATCGACAGCCTGGATCAAAAGATACAATCCGTCTATATGTTGCTTACAAGAAACACACGTCAGGTTGAAAAACACAGACAAACTAAAAATCAAAGGGTAGAAAAGTAAGTACCAAGCTAGCAACACACAAAGGAGAGCAAGAGTGGCAATACTCAGATAACATAGACTTTAATGTAATATAAAATCCACCATCATGGACAAGGATGGTCACTATTTATTGCTGAAAAGTTCAATACATAAACAGGACATAACAATATTAAGTATTTATGTACTCAATGCCAGAGCATCTAAATACATTGAACAAACACTGGCAACACTGAAAAATGAGATACATCACTCCACTGTAATAGCTGGAAACTTCAACCCTCCACTTTCAGTAATGGACAGATCATCCAGAAAAAAATCTCACTAAAGATACAGAAGATCTTATTGCACCAATTAATCAACTAGACCTCATCAACATACACAGAATCCATAAACAGATAAATACACCTTCTTCTCCAATGCACATGGAACATTTTCCAGAAAAAGAGTTCCAAAACAGCTTCGAAGGGTGGACAAGGTACTGGTGTCGATGCACAGCTTCCCAAGGGGAGTACTTCTAAGGTGACTACAGTAATATTCAGCAATGAAGTATGTAGCACTTCTTCTAGGATGAGTTCACAAACTTAACTGGTAATCTTTGTATATGCTGCAGATCACTTTCTATTTCAACATTCTTCAAGTGTACAACTGAGTGACATTAGTTACATTTATTCTGTTGTTCTATCATTATCATCATCTGTTTCATAATTTCCCATCATGCTTAACAGAAATTTGGGCATCTTTAACTAGACCATAGAGGTTCTTGGCTTGTGCAAACAGTTAATGAAAGGTTGGACGTCTGAGTCCATCCAGAACTGTCTGAGAAGAAAGTCTAGTGATTTATCTCTGAAAAGTCAGCCATTGAAAATCCTGTGGACCACAGTTGTATTCTGAGATATGTGGCATTGGGTAGAGTCAAAGTAGACTGGTTGGTTAACCAGATCATGTCAAGCAACTGGTTGGTTAACCAGACTATGTCATTATTGTTTGTTACCCTTTTCTCAATCTGATAAATGCTCAATATTCGGCAGGTATTCAATATATTCTATAGACTGATTGTTCACCCTCATGATCCCTATGTATTCAATATAGTCTGTAGACTGATTGTTCACCCTCATGATCCCTATGTAAATATTCCAGATCCAGAAAAATCCTGCTCAGAACTCTAGGGCACACCAAAGCCACATGTAAAATCCCAGAACAAAGCTTGTTGTCTTCACTGAGAAGAAACATGGTACTTCTACTCAGAACACCCAGTCTATGTTGCACAACTGGGATTTATCCATCTTTGGAAAGAGTTTGTGTGCCGGGATTAAAAATGCCAATACAGATTGAATACCTATAAGTCTTTGTTGTTTCTAGTGTTTGGCATGCTTTCTCAGTGACATTAAAAAACAATCACTGGGATGAAGGCAGCAATGAAAAGCAAAACCTGCATTTTCCCTTCCTCCCAGGCAGTGCAAGGGAAACAATTCAGGTGCTGGAAGGAACCCTGATCCTTCTGTTCTGTAGGGCAGTTTCCTGTCCTCCCGTGGCCACAGCTTTGTGTATGGGGAGGAGACAGGAAGAAGAGCTACTTCCCTCCTGCAACTAAAACACGTGAGTAAAAACTAGGAAGGGGGAGTAACTGATTTTCTGGTTCGAATCAGTTATGTGCACCTGTCCACCAACCATCAGAAGTGAAAAACAGTTAATGTGGATAAGTTTAAGACACCTGCTATCAGAATAACAGTGTGAGAAGCTGTTAAAGTTTTCTTTTAAAACACTTGAAATTTTGTAAAAAGAAAAAAAGCCAAAAACATGCTTGACAATCAGTCATTAAGAAAGCAAGCCATAGGCAGATATCTCAGACTAGTTGTAAGTGTGTATGCGTGTATATATACATATTACATATATATGTGCATGTGTGTGCATGCATTTGTGAGTGTCCATGTGATTGAGCATGGTGTGTACATACACACATGTGAACGTGTGGATCCATGCACGTGGATGTGTACATGCATGTGTGTACATACGTTTGTGTGCATATGTGCATGTGTGGAACTATGTACATGGATGTGTGCATGTGTGCTCCTGTATCACCATGTGTGTGCCTTGTATAAGTGTGTGTGTGTGTGTGTGTACATGTATGTGTGAAGGAACAGATTGTGTAAGGCATTGTAGGCCATTGAAAGAATTGTGCCTTGTTCTGCAAGAAAGAGGGGAAGTCACAGAAAGGTTTAGAACAGCAGAAGGTGACATAGATCTCCTTTCCATTGTTAGAGCAGCCCTGGTTGCTGTGTTGAGAGAAGAGTGTCTGAGAAAAGATGGAAGAAGGGAAATCTGTTAAGAGGCTACTGAAATGATCCCAGAAAAAAACGATGATTTGCTTGGACCAGGGCAAGAGCAGCAGAGGTTGTGAATTATGATGTAACTCCGAGTTCATTGTGCAGGCAGAATTAACAAGATTTTTCTGATACACTGGGTATGGGAATTGAGAATGACTCAAGATTTCATGCCTGAGGAACTGGCAGAAGGAGATAGCAGTAGCAGAAGGGAAGACTGCCAGAGGAGCAGGTGCGCAGGGCAGAGCATGACTGTGATCGGATGTGTTGTGTTTGAGATGCCTGTGTGACATACATGTCATCCGTCAAGTAAGGTGTTGGAGAGCTGAGTCTGGAATTCCAGTACATCCAGGCAGGAGGATTGAATTTAGAAGATGCCAATGAATTAATATTCAAAGCTATGAAAGAGATAATCACAGGAGTGAGTGTAGACCTAGAAGTGAAGAAATTCAAGTACTGAGTCATGGTGCAATCCAGCATCAAGCACCCAAGGAGAAGAAGAGTAAACCAGAAAAAGACACAGAGAATAAGTGGCTAATGAAATCGGAGGCAAGCTAAGAGACTGGAGTTCTGGGAGCTGAGAGAGGAAAATATTCTGAATGGAAGTAGGGCCAAGCATATCAAATACTGAGAATGGGTCAAATAATATTAGGATAAAGAATTGAATAGTATATTTCATACAGTGGAGTGGTCAGGGTGAAAACCAGATCTCAGGGCTTTAATAGTGAATTAGCCTGAAAAACATATTGTTGTCACATTGGTTATGACTCATGATGACATTAAAGGACAGAGGAGAACTTCCTCACAGAGTTTCCAAGAACCATCTGATGGATTCATACTGGCAACCTTCGGGTTAGCGGCTACAGTGAACTGATCAAAACAACCAAACCCACTGCTGTTGAGTTGATTCCAACTCGCAGTGAACTAGGGGAGAAAAACTGAAGTTTGCATGTACAAAACTACTCTTTTAGAGGGTTTGCTGAAAGAAGGAGGAGAAAAGTGAATAGCCAAATAGGGGACAGTATCATAGGTAAACTTGGTCTCTTGCTTGGCATGAAGTCACTGTTTTTTGGTTTTAGTGAGTTTTCTGCGGTTAACCTGGTATGCCAGAGCACACCGTCTCCCCAAGAATCATTCCCACCGCCAGGCTTGGCGATCCAGAGAACCATGTGCCATGCCACCTGCCTAAAGTCTCCCTCCACATCTCAACCCTTGCTGCTCTTGTGAGAAAGAACAACTCAATAAGTAAGAAATGCTTAACAAACCTGGGTAAAATGGGCAGAGAACAGAGAAACCTGGGAGAGAAAGGTGGCAAGAAGATCAAGGAAAACAGGAGGAGAAACAGAATCGACTCACTTGCTTTCAAAATTTTTACGAAGATACTCTTGTCCTTTAACTTTGCTGCTTTCCAGCTCCCGAATTTCCTCTAGAAGAGGTTTCTTATAGGTATTTTTGAACCTGTGCCATATAAAAAAGACAAAAAGAATATAACAGGTGAGTTCTACATATTGGGAAAGACTAAGTCCCCCTCACTCCCCATTAAGCGACAGATATCTTTTGATTAAAGGTGGTATGTGAGGACTGGCAGTTAAGTTTGTGAGCTCATCCTAGAAAAAGTGCCATACATCATGGCTGGATATCGCTACGGTCACCTGTGAAGTACTCCCCTTGGGAAGTTACATGCCAAAGCCAGCACCAAGTCCACCCTTCAAAACAACTTTGGAACTTACTTTCTGGAATGACCATCAGATCTGTCATATTACTCTTGATGTCCTAACTGGCATCAAAATGTCTTCTTCTCAATATTTCCTTAACTTCAGGTAAAGAAAAAAGTTACCGTGGTCAGAGGGCCAGATCAGGTGAGTAGGGAAGGTGTTCCAATATAGTCATTTACTGGCTAAAAGCTCCCTCAGAGACAACTATACAGTTAAGTTTGTGAACTTGCCACCTAGCCACCATGCACAATGGCTGTTCCAGGAAGAGTTCCAAAACTGCTTTGAAGGGTGGACTAGGCACTGGCATCTGCGCATAGCTTCCCAAAGCAAGTATTTTGGAGGTGACCACAGTGATGCTCAGTAATGAGGTAATGTAGCATTTAGAACAACTAAGTTCGCAGACTTAGTTGTTGGACCTCGTAATTAGCTATAAAGTAGCCCTGATGGTGCAGTGATCACAAGTTTGGCTGCTAACCATGTTAGTGGTCTGAGCTCACCAGTTGCTCTGCTGCAGAAAAATGTGACAGTAGGCTTCCCCAAAGCTTACAGCCTTAGAGACCCCATAGGCAGTCCCAATCTGTCCTACAGAGTCATTATAATTGGGAATCAACTCAATAGCAACAGGTTTTATTTTGCTTGGTTTAATGAAATATAGGTGTCACAAATGGTTTTTGCTTTTTTCTTTAGAAAGCTTCATGGTATTAATATAATAAGATGGCTCAGTTTGATTTTAAAAAAACATAGGAAAGGGTAGTTAAGACGAAAATATGTATTTTTAGCACCACCTCATTTTTCAACTTACGATTTACAGAACAGACTTTGAATCAGACAAGCCATGGGGACAACCAATAAACCCAGCCAGAAGTGTGGGCAAACCAAGACCATGTTGATCTGGAAAGAGAAAAATGAAGAATATTTAAATACATGTCTTTCAGTTTATCAACAACAATTTATCGCTGCCAGTTTTCTCCTAACCACCCAAACCTGGAGATGATAGAAATATACAGTCACTCATATGAACTTGGAACTACTAAATCTACATAGGCACATATAACTGAAATACAGTCTTTCTAAGTTAACAGTATGTTCCAGAAACAACAAACCAAATATTCTTTCTTTTTTTTAATTGTGATTAAATGACAATTTACAATCCAAGTCAATTTGCCATATAAAACTCTGCACCCTCACAACTAAGCAACTGTGACAACACACACCTACGTTGTACTCTGTACTTCCCATAACCACTCAACCAACTCGTCTCCTCTGCCCTCTCATCTCCCCTCTGGACAAGAGCTGCTCATATTAGGCCAAGGAGCACTTCTTCACCAGCATCACTCTGCCTTATGGCCTAGTCCAACCTTTGTCTGAAGAGTTGGCTTCAGGACTGGTTTCAGCTCTGGGCTAACAGAGAGTCTGGGGGCCATGTCCTCAGGGAGCCCTCTAGTCTGACAGACCATCAGGTATGGGCTTTTAATAAAGTTCTAATTCTGCACAGCTGTTTTTCTCCTGCTACATCAGGGACTTTATGTTGTGTTCCCTAACAGGGCAGTCATTGGCGGTGGCCAGGCACCATCCAGTTTTTCTGGTCTCACAGTGATGTAGTCTCTGTCTCCTGACTTCGTATTTTCCTTATGTCTCCTCCAGGTAGATTGGGAACAATCAATGATCCTTAAATGACCCCAGATGGCCACTTGCTAGTTTTTAAGACCCCAGATATCACTTGCCAAAGCAGTATGTAGAACATTTTCTCAAAAAAAAGAAACAAAAGCCAATTCCAAATAAATGTTTTGACCATTTTATAATTTGTTAGTTTGATCTTTATTGTTTCCTTTTTTGTAGTTTCAGTTTCATTTACTCTTCTTTCTTACTGTGGAAGTGAAGGTTGTTGATTTCGAAAACTTTCTTCTTTTCAGATAAAAGTGTTTAGTTGTCATGGACTGAATTGTGTTCCCCCAAAAATATGTGTAGCCGTGTGGCTGGGCCATGATTCCCCATATTTGGTGATTCTCCTATGCCATATGTTAAAGGAGTAGGGTGGGACCGTAAATCCCTTCATAGGATTACCTCCTTGCTCCACTGTAAAGGGAGTTTCCCTGGAGTGTGGCTTGCCCCCACCCTTAATCCTTTTGTCCTACAAGAGAGACAAGGAAAGGGAAGCAAGCAGAGAACTGGGAATCTCACACCATCAAGAAAGCAGCGCTGGGAGAAAAGTGGGTCCTATAGACCTGAGGTTCCTGCACCAAAACGCTCCGTGGACAAAGACTGATGCAATATCGGAACTTCCTTCAGAGCCGACAAGGGGGAAAGCCTTTCCCTGGAGCGGACATCCTGAATTTGGACTTGTAGCCTACTGGACTGTGTAAGCATAAACTTTCCTTTGTTAAAGCCGTCCACTCTGTGGTATTTCTGTTAGTGCAGCACTAGCTGACTAAAACAATTGCCCCAAAGATTTCTCTTTAAACACTACTTCAGTTGCATCCCACAAAGTTTTACATGTCACATCATCATTTTCATTCAGTTCAGAATACTTATTTCCTCTTCAATTCCTTCTTTGGCCAATGTATTATTTAGAAATATGTTATCTAGTTCTCAAATATTTGGGATTTCCCATTTATTACTAGTTTAATTTCATTGTGGGTAAAAAAAAAATTACTTTGCATGATTTGGATCCTTTTAAATTCACTGAAACTTACTTTAATATCAGGGATATATCTATCCTGGTAAGTGTTCTTTTTGCCCTTAGAGGGAAAAAAAAGAGTAAGTTTTGCTGTTGTTGTACCGAGTGTTTTAGAAATGTCAGTTTAGTCAAACTGGTTGATACCGTGGTTTAGGTATTACACATATTTACAAATTTTTGTTCTACTTTTTCTATGAATTATTAAGAGAGGGATGTGAAGTGCCCAAGTAAAATCTGGGGTTTGATTATTCTAGTATTTCTATCAGATTTTTCCTTGAATATATTGAAGTTCTGTTGTTTGGTGTATGACCACTCAGGATTATTACAGTCCTTTGATAAACTGGTCCCCTTGTCAGTAGACATTTTTTTTTTAATCCCAGGTAATAGTCTTTGTTCTGAAATCTTGTTTGTCTAATATTAATGTATTCACTCCAGCTTTCTGTTTACATTCTTTTACTTTTAACCTATTTATGTCTTTAAACTGAATGTAGCTGTCTTTGAGGCAATAATCTAAGAATCTCTACCTTCTGTTGTGGGTATTGAGATCTTTTACAATTAAATGTACTTAATAATATTGTTGGATTTAATTGTACATCTTGCAGTTTGTTTTCCAAATTGTCTCATATATTCTTTTTTCTCCTCTTACGTTTTGTCTTGGATTAATTGAGTTTTTGTATGGTTTCATTTCCTTTGTTGGCTTATTTGCTTGTATTACTTTGTGGTTACTGTTAAACTAATAGCCTGTATCTTTATTTTATACAGTTTACTTTTAAGTGTAAACTACTTACAGTGTCACAGTTTAATTTCCTCCTGTTGATTTATGCACCATTGTTGTATACATTTTAATTCTGGATCTAGGGAATCCTCGGGTTATGAGGACTCCAAACAGGTGCTACTTTGTGAAGCATATAAAAATATTATTATTACTGTATTATTATATTCAAGATGTTTTAGTGTATCTGGGAAGTATTTCCTTAATTTTTTATGCATAGTAAAGCACCCGCCAAAAGCCAAGTGCTGTCGAGTTATACTATATATTAAGGTAAACATTTCAATAACTGCTGTTAGATAAGAACCATACGTAACTATCCTAACCTAACCTACATCCAAACTTGACCTCAAGACACACTTACCTGTTCATGTTCCTGGCACCACATTTTCCTTGTGGTCTAACAGTCAATCATATTCTAAAGAATTTAATATTGAGTTTTTTTTTTAAAAAAGAAATCTTTTATATTTTTCCTCACAGTTGTCATTTCTGTTGCTCTTTTTATGTGATTATATATCCAGATTTCTATCTGGCACAAGTTTTATTCCATCTGAAAGATTTCCTTTAACATCTGATGCGGGAAAGACTGGTTGATATTTTAAATTTTTGTATATTTTATATTTCTGAAAAAAAATATTTTACATTCAATTTTAAAAAGTGTTTTTACAGGATATAAAACTCTAAGATGGCTTTTTTCTTCAGAGCCTTAAAGATGTTGCTCCACTGTTTCCTCATTTTCAGTGTTTCCAGTGTTTAAGTCTGCTGTCATCCTAATTTTTTTGTTCCAGCAATTGATTATAATGTGCATCTGTGTCATTTTTTAACAGTCTCATTCACATATTATATATTTAAAGAGTTGTACAATCATCACCATAATCTAAGTTTAGAATATTTTCAGTATCCCAAACAGAAATTCTGTAAACATTACCACTCATCCACAGTTACTGCTTCCCCATCTCAACTCAGGCAACAATTCCATCTCCAGAAATGCTTTATAACGTTGACATTTCACTTAAATGGAATAATACAATACATGGTCTTTTTTGACTGGTTTACTTCTCTCAGTTAGCTAGTGTTTTCAAGATTCATCCATGGTGTGGTATGTACGCCTTTTATCGATGACACATACTCTATTGTATAGGTATACCACATTTTATTTATCTATGCATCAGTAGATAGACATCTGAGTTGTTTCTACTTCTGGTTATTATGAATAATGCTGCTATGAACACTGGTGTGAAATAATGAGGTTGAAAACATTCTCATGTGCTTGTTATTCACATACGTTTTTTTGGAAAATAGCTACTTAAATCTTTTGTTCATTAGTTAATTCGGTCATTTGGTTTTTTTTTTTTTTTTTTGAGTTGAAGCACTTGGTTGATAACTAGAATATTGGCCATTTGAATCCACCAGCCTTGGAAATCCCATGGGGCAGTTCTACTCTGTTCTGTAGGGTTTCTACGAGTAAGAATTAATTCATCAGTAACAGGCTTGGTTTGGTTTTGGTTTAAGAGTTCATTATATTCTAGATAACACATCCTGTGTGAGACACACAATTTTCAAATATTTTATTCTGTTTTTTGGGTTGTATTTTCACTCACTTTATAACTTTTTGGTTCCATAATCTAAGATGGCTTTGCTTCACACAAGTTATAAAATTATACTCTTATACTTCTTTTAATAGACACATTGTTATAATTCTTAAATTTAGTTCTATCATCCATTTTTACCTAGTTTTTCTGTTTGGTGTGAGGTAGGTTTCCAAATTTACTCTTAAGTGTCGGTACCATTTTTGAAATGTTGACAATTCTTTCCCCACTGACCACAAAAATCAAAAATTAAAAATCAAAAACAAAAATCAGTTGACCACACATTCTACAAAATAAAAGTAATTTTAAAAAAATTCACTGACCAGAAATGTAAGGGTTTACATATAACTTTAATTTTTAATCTGTTGATTTACATGCCTATCCTCATGCTTTGATCATTCTAGCTTTTTGAAAGTTTTGAAATCAGAAAGCATGAGTCTTCCAACCCATTATTCATTTTCAAGATGGTTTTGGCTATTTGAATCTTTTGCATTTTCATATAAATTTTAGGATCAGCTTGTCAGTTTCTGGGGCAAAACAAAGCTGAAATTTTTAAAGGAATTTTATTGAATTTGTGTATCAATTTGGGACTATCAGCACTTAACAATGTTAAGTCTTCAGATTCATAAATATGCATTATTTTTCCATTAATTTTGATTTCTTCAGTTTCAACAATATTTTGTACTTGTAGTGTGCAAGGCTTGGATTTCTTTTGTTAAATTTGTTCCTAGTATTTTATTCTTTTTGCTGCTATTATAAATGAAATTGTTTTCTTAACTTTATTTTCTGACTGTTCACTGTGAGTGTATAGAAATATAATTGAATTTTGCATATTGATCTTATCATCTTGATACACTGCTAATCTTGTTAATTACTTCTAATTATCAATTTCTTATTATTTTTTATATATAAAGTTGTGTTATCTGTGAATAAAGAGAGTTTAAGTTCTCCCATTTGTACTTGAATGACTTTTTTTTCCTCCTTGACTATTTTCCCTTTTAGAACCTCCAACAAAATTTTTAGTAGAACTGGTGAGAGTAGACATTCTTGTCTTATTCTTGATCTTAGGTGAGAAGCTCTCCATCTTTCTCTGTTAAGTGTGATGTTAAACACAGAGTTTTCAAGATGAGGAAGTTACTTTTTACTGCTAGTTGAAATTTTTTAAAAAAGAGACATGTTAAATGCTTTTTCTGCATCTATTGAGATGATCATGTGGGCTTTTTTTTCTTTATTTTGTTAGTATAGTGTAGTACCTCAAACAATTTTGAGATCTTAAACCAACCTTGTGTTCTTGGGAGAAATGTCACTTGATCATGGTTTATAGTTGTCCGGTTTTCTTTATACTTTTGTTCTCAAAATTCACAGAATGTCTTGCAAATATCATGCTTCATCAGACCTGGAAAATTTTAGACAATCATGTCTTCCGATATTTTTCTGTCTCTGTCTTTGTGTCCTTTCCTTTGTGTTGGTGAACACAATTATACATAAAGCCAAAAAAAAAAGCCACTGCCATCAAATAAATTCTCACTCATAGCAACCCTACAGGTCAGAGTAGAACTGCCCCATAGGATTCTCCAGGAGCACCTGGCAGGTTTGAACTGCTGATCTTTTGGTTAGCAGACAACGCATTTAACCATCACACTACCAGGGTTTCACAGTTATGCATACAAAAGACTAATTAATCTTGTCAAACAGCTTACTGATTATGTTTTTTGTTTTACTTTTTATTCTGTGTTTCTTTTTTTAATTGTGGTGAAAATAGACACCAAAATATTCACCAGTAAAACAGTTCTCACATTTACCATACCATGATACTGATTACACTTTTCATGTTGTGTCTCCCTTATCACTAACTATCCATTTCCAAACCATTTCATTATCATTATGGAATAAACTTAATGTCCTCCATGCAAAAACTCCCCTTTCCTCTTCCTTCCCAAGCCTGGTAACCATTAACAATCTTTGTTTGCCATTATGTGCTTATTTCTGTGCATGAAATCATACAGTACTTATCCTCTTGTAACTGACTTACTTCACTCAGCAAAATGTTTTCAAGGTTCATCCATGTTGGGGTGACAGGCAACAGAAATTCATTTCTTCTCACTGGATTTTTTGTGGATAATTTCTATTGTCCTGTCTTCAGATTCACCTTTATTTTTTTCTTCGTTTGCAATTCTTAATCTCTTATTTCATAACTGTAACTGGACTTCTAACACTGCAACTGAAAACTGTAGAGGTACTGGATAGTGTTTTCTTTGTCCAGACAGTTTTAAGAATTCTTTTAAGCTGGAAGATATAATACTAAGAAAAGACTCTGATTGCGTCAAGGGTGGTCTGATGCTTTGTCATGATTTGTTTTGTCTTTAATAACAGCCAAAAACTGTGGTGGCGTAGTGATTAAGTACTATGTCTGCTAACCAAAAAGTTAGCAGTTCAAATCTGCCAGACACTCCTTAGAAACTCTGTGGAGCAGTTCTACTCTGTCCTATAGGGTCACTATGAGTCAGAATTGACTCAAAGGCAGTAGTATTTTTAGTAACTTTTTTCAAGGGTGTTACATTTTCTCCTAATTCGAAGATTTTACTTTTGGACATGACTTTTCTAGGGTCTCAAGAATACTATGGATCCTTCCCAAGGCCACTCTAACTTGGCAAGACTTGACCTCAGCTCTTATCTCCCAAACATTGGATGGGTAATAAATTTCTCCTTAATTCTCAGCCAGCTGTCAGTTTCTTGCTGTCTTGTTTCTTAAAGTCTCACTTTGTGCATGGCAGTGTTTAAGAATCACTTTAGAAGTTCAGGAGATTTTGTCTATGGACATTGGATCTCACTTCTGTGACTCCCTTTTCTTGAGGAACCTCAAGTTTCAACGATTTTAGCAGCATAGGACTCTGAACTCTAACTCTTTGATCACTACCTTACTTTAGACTGTATGTTCTTGTACTACAAGCTAAGAAATATCTTTAGAATGAATGTCCAGGGTGGACATGAGTTCCCCTTTCCTTCAAGGATTATCTCTTGATTTCTTGATAATGCACTAAAACAGCTGCTTTCCTAAATTTTATTCATAGCCAAAAGCCAGCCAAGAGCTGTCATCATAGCTGGTTTTATTTATAGCTAGTTTTCTCAGGTTATTACAACACCAACCATGCGGTCATGATGGAAACAGAAATCTCTCCCATCTCTACAGATAAAGTCAGCAGGTATAAAAGACTGATGATGTATTATGAATGGAACACAGGGAACAAGTCTAGAAACTCTTGCGTTTCTTCGTTTGTTACTAATCGTGCTTGGACTGACTGAGATTACTTTTAGAGGAAACAGAGTAGAACTATGTGATCCATTTTGTAAGCACTGACGGTCTAGTCCTCCACAACAGGCATACACAAGGCAGAATTTAAAAATCTTTAAATAAAAGCCAACCAAAAAAAAAGCCTCTGAGGTTTAACATAAGTGAAATAACAGCTCTGTGTAACTTTAAAATATTTAGAAAATTACAGAATGCATTACGGAAACCCTGGTGGCACAGCAGTTAAGTGTTATGTCTGCTAACCAAAAGGCAGCAGTTCAAATCCACCAGGATATGTGGAACACTTAAGAATGACTATTTTGGTTAAACATTGTAAATATTTTTTTTTCTCCTTTTTTGCCACGCATGGGTCACTATGTATCAAATAATTTGAATACATATTACATGAAAAATATAATTGCATTAGCTTTTTCACACTAATGCTTAATAAAGACTATTTTATGACTGTTCACTGTTAGTGTATAGACATATAATTGAATTTTACATATTTTATTATTGTGATACATTGCTAAACTTGTTAATTACTTCTAATTATTAGTTAATTCCTTATTTTTTAATGCTTCAGAAATTACAGCTTTTAACAGTTATGCACCCCCCCAAAAGTCAAACTCATTGCCATTGAGTCAATTCCAACTCATAGCAACCCTACAGGGCATAGTAGAATTGCCCCACAGAGCTTCCAAGAAGTACCTGATGGACTTGAACTGCCAACCTTTCAGTTAGGAGACACAGCACTTAACCACTGTGCCACCAGAGTTTCCACAGAAGATACAAACTGTGGATGTCTGCTTATTGCAGATAATTTGAAGTAATGAGATTTTATATAAAACAATTTCTATTGTAACTAAAAGTTCAAGCAGAAAGTAGCTGGATCAACTACTCATCGTGCTGCTTTTTATCTTTCCTTCCCAAGCCATTTTGAAAGTAGGTAACATTAGCTTTTACTGCTTAAGAACATAAGTTTTCACAAGGAATGCCTTGCACTCTCACCAATACACTTAATAGAACTAACCTGTCCCCTCATATCTGGAGCGATGGGAATGCTGGGCCAGGTGTAAGAGCATATTGCAAAAAATGCTATCCAGATTATTATGCTTCCCCAAATTGCCAAATGAGTAAACTGCAGAAAGAAGGATATCATAGAAACACTTCAGTCTTTTTTACTAAAAAGGAAATAAAGTTATTTACCTCTATCAATTAGCAAAATACATTCTACCAGGTCTTATGTTCTTAAATGAAGATATTGGTTAAGTATTTAATTACTTGATAATTCAGACTTCCTTTCTAATATCTCAAAATATTTGGCTTTGGAATCAAGGAATCATTCAGAGTATCTAAGTCAACAGTATTTTGGTCACTCCAAGCTAAGTGCCCTTCAATGTCTTCAGTAAAAATAGTCAATTCCCAGTCAGAAGGGATTTACAAACCCTAAGGTTATATAACAAAATATAGGGGAGTCATGGTTAAGAGCTATGGCAACTAACCCAAAGTCAGCAGTTTGAATCCACCAGGTGCTCCCTGGACACTCTATGAGGAAGTTCTACTGTGTCCTACAGGGTCACTATGAATCCGAATGAACTGGATGGCAATAGGTTTGGTTTTTTTGGAATGAGATTTTCTGTTTTTACCTACTTATTAATAGAAACATTCTTTAAAATAAAAAAGTTGAACATAAATCATTAAGAAGGATAAGAATCTGACTATTATACTTGTCCTTTGGAAATAGTTCTTGGTTAAGGACAGAAGTTCTGAGCCTTAGATTAGTTAAAAATGGAGGATTGTCTGCCTACCACGTATGCAATTCTGATAGATCTTGTTAGCTGAAAGATCAGAGTCCATGTCTCAGTGTGGGAACTTGGGGTAAATTTTCTAATGGTAAGTACTAAGGAGGTTAGACCCTTCTGTTTATGGGCTCAACTGCTTTGTACACTTTGTGTTAACAGAGTAAGGGAAGTCACTAGAAGACCTAAGTTCTAAACTTGGCCGGGTGCTCTGCTCTGTTGGTCTCTAATTTATTGTCTATATACAATAAGATGAGCCTTCTTGCTGTTACTCATCATCAAGCTGATTCCAACTCATGGCGACCCCACACATTACAGAGTAGACCTGAGCTCTGTAGGGTTGTCTTGGCTGTAACTGTAATGGAATCAGATCATCAGGACTTTCTTCTGTGGTAACACCGAGTGGGTTCAAACTTCTAATCTTTAGGTTAGTAACCCAATATAATATTTGCACTTCTCAGCTACATTAGATGATTTCTTAAGAAACAAAGTTCTTACCTATCAGATACTGCTCATCAATCAATCATGTCTGAACAACAAAAATATTGAGAAAAAATCTATTTCTGTAAAATATTTGTGATAGGTGTTTGTGTCACATAGTCGTTTATTGATAACTTTAGAAGAGATAAAATTCTGCCTGATTGACCAGAAGTTCCCATTGTAATATTATCCTAAGGAATCTACAAAATGGCAAGTACATGTATGTTCAAAACAGTCCTGAATGTATATAATTCATAGCAACAAAAGTTAACACACTTATTCTAAAATAGTACAAATAATAATTTAAAGAAATCCATGTGATGGAATATTATGGTCATCAAATTAGATATATAAATTAAAGGTATGGAATATGCTAAAGATCTATTGTTATATGGAAGAGACAAGTTACAAAATATTGCATACATTATGATCCTATATTTGTGAAAAACATATATACAAAGGCTGAGAGCAGCAAACTGTCAACTGTCACTGAGAGTAAAAGGTATGAACAATATGTGTTTTCTTCTTTTACAGTATTTGTTAAATTTTCTACAACTACTCTATACTTGGATATACATAATGATAATCAATTAAGAGTCAACTAACAGCACGCTAAACAGAATCTACTTCAAATGTATGGTGAGAAAATGAATACTCTAAAGACATTAGATGATTGCTATAGCTTGGTGCAGTCTCAACTACATTTGACTGGGCAAAACAAAACAATGGAAACTAGAAAGATGCTTATCATTTTTCTAAAGCTTAAAAGTACGTCATAGTATACAAACAATTAGACCGGACTGAGAAGAAATCCTAGAGAATACTTACTACAGTCCAAGACAATGTCTCCAAACCAGCTTTCAGACAAACAGTAACAACTACATACTATACAAGGTGAGATGGGAAGGAGACAGAGATTGGGAAAATATGTTAAAATTTTGCATTAGAATTTTCGTTTCCCTACTCCCTTCCTGACCTTCCACCCATTTTCTCCTTCACATCTATTGAACTCAGAGGTTATCAGGTTGCTAAGTGTTTTGCAGGTTTTTGTTCTGGGAAACACGGCAGTGAGTTTCTACGAAAGCTTCATGTTGAAAAGGCCTTTAACATAAAAAAAAAATTACATGCTTACATAATAAGCTCTCATATTTACCTCCATTTTAAGTAGCACAGAAGATTTGATTCTACCTGTAAATCTGAGTGCTATTGTTAAAAAACAAAATTATGGAAAGTGTGTTGAAACTGCAATAAATCTAAGCATTTTTAATTATTCTTGGCTTTTTACATTTCTCTATATATTTTATAAAGACCTCAGGGCTTTGTCATACTGGTGGCAATTAAAATAAATTTATAAATTATTTTGTAGAGAGTTGATTTTCTTATCATATTGAGTCTTCTAGTTGATGAACATGATACGCTTCTCTTTTTAAATGTTCTTAGTGTGCCCAATAACGTTAGACACTACTTGTCAAAGAGGTTGTGAACATCACTAGTTAGTTACCCGTACATATGTTCTTCATATGTCTGATGCTATTGTAAAATAATTTCCTTAAACTTTTTTGTTTCCTGAGTATTTTACTGGTATTACAGATAAAATTGATTTTAAAATATTGATCAGTATCTAGAAAACCGCCAACTTCTTTTATTAATTCCAAAATTTTATCAGTAAATTTTTTTTTGTATTTTCTCTGTATACCCTCACACAAGCCATGATTTAAAACAGTTTCTTTTCCTTTCTAAAGCTTATATTTCTTATTATTTATTCTTGTATTACTGCACTGATCTGTAACTCCACTACTCCACTACAATATTTAAGGGAGGTGGTGATATTGAGCCTTCTTATCTGAATTCCAATCTCTAAGGGAAAGCTTCCAACAAATTTTTTTTTTTTTTAGTTTGATTTTGTTACACGGTGGGTTCTTAAACAGCACCGGATAAATGCTAGAACGAATGTTTAAAATTCTACTTTTGAAGTAGTATTTGATTGTGTACGCTTCTCTGTCTCAATATCAGCATTCTAGAACGCCTACATCATCTCGTCTAAGTCACCCCCAGACCCTTTACCTTAAAGCCCCCCGTGACTGACTGCAGCTTACCTTTCCGGGCTTGTCTCAGCATCACTACGAGCCCTCACTGAATAGTGTGCACTGTGCGTTTGTTCTACCGGCTTTCCAAAATTCCCTTTTAAAGGCTCCAAAGTTGACTCGCTCTTATTGGATGTTGGCTTCGTTTTTACATAAAGCCTGTGTTTCTTTCCTACTCATTAACTTTGGAATCAACACGTCAGGAAAGTTGGGTTAGTGTTCTTACCAGGCTGAGCCTGGCAGCTCTTCCTGTGTTACTCCTTATGGTCGCATCTTGAGGTTTTTAGCATAGATGAACTCCCCTCTTATTCTTTAGTTGCTGTCGTGAACTATTCTGCTATAATTTTTTTATTGTTGACTTTACTATTTTGGGTTATTATTTTTAAGCCTTGGGAGATTGAGATTCCATGAGATCAATCTACTATGACATCCAGACTAGGAATCTCATGCATGTATGCATGTATGTATTTAACGTCCTTCTCTCTAGAATGTAATTGTTATGTACATGACAAGTTCATGTTAAGAAAAAATATAAGATGCAGGAGAATATCTTCCTACATGTGGAAAAAAAAAGGCAAGGGTACATACACCTGTGCACGCACCTCACACTTCTAGAAACACATATAAGAAACAATAGTTTCTTCTGGGGAAGGATATGAGAGTGGAAGAAAGACTTAAAATTCATGGGATGCCACCTCCTGAAACTTTATTTTTGAATTAAAAACTAGAAATATTAAATTAATTCATATTGATGAGCTTACCATATAAATAAAATTTCCAAGAAACAGATAGTCTGTAGTGTAACCACCTTGTAAGACCATATCTGAAAAGTGAAAAAGTCAATTTTAACTCTAGAGAGTCTGAAAGAGCAATCTGAGATTTATTGTTAAGGAACTTACACTGTTCACCAAAAATACATTTCAAAATATTGTGTTGTGTTTTAGGTTAAAGTTTACACAGCAAAATAGATTGCCATTCAATAATTTTTACACAAATTGTCCCCTGACATTGGTTACTACTTTCGCAGTGTGTCAGTATTCGCATTGTTCCCATTCTCTTTGTCCGGTTCTCATTCATCCAGCTTCCCTTCCTTGCTTTCTCATCTTTGCTTTAGGCAAATATTGTTTGTTTGGTCTCACCTAGTTAATTGCTTAAGGAATCATAATACTCAGGGGTGATATATCTACTTTATAAGCCAACCTATCATTTGGCTGAAAGCTGATCTCTTTTCATTTGTTTGTTAGCCACCTGAATGTCCTCTTTGGTGAAACGTCTATTCTTATCGTTTGCCCATTTTTTGATCGGGTTGACTTTTTGTTGAGTTATTTTTAAAAAATATTTTATTGTGCTTTAAATGAAAGTTTATAATCCAAATCAACTTGCCATATAAAACCCTTTACATACACCTCCATGGAGCTCTAGGTGCTCTGCCCACCCTGTGACAGCACACTCCTCCTTTCTACCCTGTATTCCCATATTCATTCAACCAACTCCTGTCATCCCCTCTCCATCCTCTCACCTCACCTCTGAACAGGAACCACTCTGAAAGCCTCTTGTACACATTTAAGCCAAGAAGCACTCACTTAATCAGCATCACTCTATGTCTTATAATCCAGTCCAATCTTTGTCTGGAGAGTTGGTTTCAGTACTGGTTTGAGCTTTGGGCTACCAGCTAATCCAGGGGCCATGTCCTCAGGGGACTCTCGAGGATGTCGGACCACCCAAGTCTGGTCTTTTAATAGAGTTCTAGATCTGTAGCCACATTTTTCTCCTGCTACATCAAGGACTCCATGTTGTATTCCCTGTCAGGGCAGTTACTGATGGTGACGGAGCACCATCTAGTTCTTCTGGTCTCACTGACATAGTCTCCTGATGATATTGCCCCTTCAGTCTCCTGGGCTCCTATTTTCCTCATGTCTTTGATGTCCTATGTTACTGAATTACTAAAGTGCTGTATATGCTTTAGAAATTAGACTGTTATTAGATATGTTGTTGCCAAAATTTTTTTCCCCAGCCTTTAGGTTCTCTTTTTGCTCTTTTGGCAAGATCTTTTGATGAGTGCTTAGGTGTTTAATTTTTAGGAGATCCCGATTATCTAGTTTATCTTCTGGTTTTGTTCATGCGTTTTTAGTTGTTGTGTTTGATAGGCTATTTACACCGAAAAATTAAGTCTCCTAGTTTTGTCCCTATGTTATCTTCTAGGAACTTTACAGTTTCAGCTTTAACATTTAGATTGTTGATCCATTTTAAGTTAATTTTTGCGTATGGTGTATAGTACAGAACCTGTTTCATGTTTCTGCAAATAGATTTCTAGTTTTGCCAGCATCGTTTATTAGAGACTGTTTCTTCCCCCATTTAATGGACTTCAAACTTCACTGAAGGTCAGTTGTCCATGCAGAGACGGATTTACTTCCAGGTCCTAAATTCTGTTCCACTGGTCTGTGTGTCTGTCATTGAACCAGTCTGGCTGTACAGTAAGTTTGAGACTGCGAAGTGTAAGACCTCCTATATTGTTCTTCCTCATGATCTAAAAATTTATCAATTGTTGGCCATAGTTTTCAACTGCTTTGTTGTTGAAATAAGGCTTCTTTTTTTCACAGTTGTGATATGTTCCCCACCTCAACTCTCTCTAAAGATGTATGAATCAACAAATAAGTAAATTGTAAGGGTTGCATAAATGTGATTACTAAACATAGTTTCATATGCAACTAAATAATCTGACCATAAATTGAAGTTCAAACAGTCCCATGACTACTAACAATACTGGGAATTAAGGACTTGCTTTTCACATTTATTGCATTGTTCCTTTTCCAGTATTACCAAAATAAGGAGTCTAACAAATAAACGGAATTTATAATAAAATTTCATAATCATTTTCAGCTATTGCTAAATCTGCTGTAAAACTATTTGAAGAGTAAATGGTAGCTCAGGATTAGGAATGATTTCTTCAGATGTTTGCTTTGTTGTTTAAATTCCCAAATATAAATTGATGGTCTCTGGTCTTGATTGATACAGAAATTTTGGATTACCTGAAGATCACTTATTGTTTTTTCCTGAGAGAGTTATGCCTTGTTAAAATACAAAGGCTTATTCCTTTTCCTAAGGCTTAAATATAGACACTGGTGTACTCAGGGCATCTAACATAAGGAAACTGTAGGTAAATATATGGATCAGGTTATACCAGCTGGGATAAAGGCAATCATGGGTGTGAACTGTGTATACACCTAAACGTGGCAAGCTATATTGGAAGGGGGAGATGAGACTGTTGGGGCTTCCATGTCTAGTAACAGCTCTAACCACCTGACGAGAGGACATTAGAGCTTTAAAGACAACAATAATCACAATAATCACATACAACTAGCCTATGCTGACGTTTCAAAACAAAATAAAATGAGACAGAACACAGTACGCAAACATAAAATAAATTTATTGATGACTCAGAGACAGCAACCTGTTTCAAATCACTTAAAGAGACAGACCATGATCTTTTCAGAAAGCTCCCAAAACAAAGAATCAAATTTTCTAGGGAAAGAGAACTTCCTAGAATTATCAGAGGTAGAATATCAACAATTAATATGTAGAACTCTTCTAGAAATCGGGAAAGAGACAACACAAAACGCAACCAAACATGATGACAAAGTGAACAGGCTGCAAGAAAACTTACAGTGATAAGAATTAGAAATTCAGAAAATTAATAACTACAGAATTAGACAACTCTATAGAAAGGCAAAGGAGCAGAATTAGGGCAATGGAAGTCAGAATTAGTGAGACAGAAGATAAAGCACATGACATCACCATATTTGAGAAAACATCAGATAAATTTTTTTAAAAACTCAAGAAACACTAAAAATGATGTAGGACTCTGCAAGCAGTTAGGGTACCAGAAGAGGGGAGAATAACCAGCCAACAAAGAAATGATTGGAAAAGAAGCCACGGACTGACTTTTAAAAAAGAAAGTCTGCTACTACTAGTTTCCCTTTTTTATTTATAAAATTATGACGAAATTTCTGTTTTAAAAATGTTTGTTACATGTTTTACCTATATTCCTGCTTTACATTTATTGTAAACCCTGGTGGTGTAAGCGCTACGTCTGCTAACCAAAAGGTCAGCAGTTCAAATCTGCCAGGCTCTCCTTGGAAACTCTGGTGCAGTTTTACTCTGACCTCTACGGTCGCTATGAGTTTGACCCAACTAGATGGCAATGGGTTGGGTATATTTATTGCAGTTTGTAGTGTTTGATTTACATTGATCTACATTGTCTTGTCTAATGCTTTTTTTATCTTAATATTTCTTAACTAATGTAAAAATATCACGTCTCCTGCTTTTAATGTATCTTTTTACCTATCCTTTTTTTATTTTTTATACTTCTCAAATTCCTTTTTTTTTTTAGACATGTCTCCAGAGCATAGGATTGATTGCATTTGGTTTGACATATAAGCTGAAGTTCATTTTAAAAAGATAGGTTTTGTTTCAGACTTCTCATATGATTTTGCATTTCCTGTTTTAGTGTTTTTCTAACATTTAATTATGTGATTGGCTGTCTTTGCTTCATTGTGTGTAATCTTCAGATAGACAGGAAAGTTTGACTTATTGTTCTTATAGCTACTTTTAGTATAAGTTTTTACAAATGGTACTGTATTTCTTTTGATATATCCTTTAGTTTCCTAATATGAATATTGATAAAAATGATCACATTTCTGTTCCTTCCTTTTCCCTTTCCTTTCCTCCAGGATCTTGTTATCTTGTTAATAACAGAATTTCATCCTACATGTTTGGCTCAGTTCCACAGGGCATAACCAAAAGCAGGCAGATTCTAAATAGCTAAAAATCTCCTTGCTTGGGCTATTTTTAAAAGACAATTACATGAGTAAAAATTTGAATTTGGTGCTGATGGGCTTTTAGGGCTAAAGACCCTAGTCTGTTAGGAAAAAATAACCTGGGGCCAATACACAGAGGCCATCCTTGGCACATTTATACAATAATACTATGTAGAAATAAAATTGATTTTTGTACAGTGATAACAAATCCTTACACTTCTTTAATGTTTACTAGGTCTCATAGTATATGAATGTATTCCTTAGGATTTTATATATACACAATCACATCATATGCAGATAGAGAGTTTTCCTTCTTCCTCTCTAACTCGGATAACTTTTAATTCTTTGATTTGGTTTTTTTCTTCCTTCCAGATGTGTGCATTTATGGAGATAAACTGACTTCTGAGCACTGCTTTGCCAGAACCTATGGGATCATAGGTTCTGGTAGAAAGTGTTTTCGTTCTCACTGGAATCCATAAATTTCTTTATTTCATCCTTGATTTCTTCTATAACCCATGGTTTTTTGAGCAAGATGTTGTTCAGTTTCCAAGAGTTCCACTTTCTATCTATGTTTTTTCTGCTATTGATTTCAACTTTGATGGCTTTATGATCTGAGAAGATGCTTTGCAGTAATTCAATGGTATGGATTTTGTTGAGAATTGCTTTATGTCCTAACACGTGGTTTATTCTGGAGAATGTTCCATGTGCACTGGAGAAGAAGGTGTAGTTGTCGTTGACAGATAGAAAGTTCTGTATATGCTGATGAGGTCTAGTTGGTTAATTGTGGCAGTAAGGTCTTCTGAGTCTTTATTGAGCTTTCTTCTAGATAATCTGTCCAATATTGAGAGTGGAGTGTTGAAGTCTCCTACTATTATTGTGGAGTGATCTATCTCCTTTTTCAGTGTAGTCAGTGTTTCTTTGACATGTTTAGGTGCTCTAATATTAGGTGCATAAATATTTAATATTGTTAAGTCTTGCCTGTGTATTGAACTTTTCAGTAATAAATAGTGTCCATCCTTGTCCATGATGGTGGATTTTACATTAAAATTTATTTTGCCTGAGATTAGAATTGCCACACCTGCTCTTCTTTGTTCATTGTTAGCTTGATATATATTCTTTCATTCTTTGATTTTCAGTTCATTCTTATCTTTAAGTTTAAGGTGAGTTTCTTGTAGGCAATATATAGATGAGTTGTGTCTTTTGATCCAAGATGTCACTTGATGTCCTTTACTGGAGCATTCAGTCCAGTCACATTCAATGTAATTATTGATAGGTATGTGTTTAGTGCTGCCATTGTGATATGTTTATTTTTGTGTTAATGTTTACTCTGTTGTTCTCATTAATCTGTTCTGTAACCTTCTTCTTTGCGAACTGATCTTTCACCTTTTTCAGGGTTGGTTTTGTGGTTGTTGAGACTCCTGTATTACATTTCTTGATATGATATGTTGCTTCTTTATTGTGCTTTATAGCTGCCCCTATGATCCCACTTAATAAACTATATATAAACCCAATTTTGATTGCTACCCATCTTGTCGACTTTCTCTCCATCTGGAAGGACTATAATGACTGTTGCACATCCCTCTTTTTAATGTGATGATACCACAGATTACATGATATGACCACTAGATAGTTTCTTTCACTATTATAGCTTTGACTGCATTTGGAGCCTTCCCTAATTGAGTAGGATTCTGGATAATGTGTCCTTCTAAAGTACACAGTTAGAGGCTTTGTTCTTCCAAGCCAAGAGATTCTTTCAGTATTTCTTGTAGTTTTGGTTTGGTTTTTACAAAGTCTCTGAGTTTCTGTTTATCTGTGAATGTCTTAATTTCATTTTCTTATTTGAATGATAGTTTTGTGGGATATATAATTCTTGGTTGGAAGCTCTTCTCCTTCAAGGCTTTGAATGTGTCATACCACTGTCTCTGTGCCAGCATCGTTTCTCCTGAGAAGTCCAATGAAAGCCTACAGGGTTTCCCTCTGAATGTTAGCTTTGCTTTGAGTCTTGCTGCCTTTAATCATTGCTGCTTATGTTTCATTTTGTTGAGCTTGATTATAGTATGTCTTGGGGTCTTTCTATTGAGATCTATATTGAGTGGTGTTCAATATGTACCTTGGATATCTATATTCTCTTCTTTCATAATTTCTGGGAAATTTTCTGTCAGCAGCTCAGCAACAATACTCTCTGTGTTCTCAGGTGTCTTGCCCTGTTCAGGAACTCCAATTAATCATAGATTGTTCTTCTTAATAGAGTCCCACAAGTTTCTGAATGTTTCTTCATTTTTCTTATTTCTTTTTTCTGATTTCTTCCCATAGATGCTGGAGTCAGTGGCTCTGTCTTCCAAATCAGAGATTCTCTTTTCTGTTTGTTCCATTCTGTTTTCTTGGCTTTGAATTGAAGTTTCTATGTCTTTGATTTTGGTCTTGATCTGTTGGATTTCCAAGTACTGATGTTCCATCAGGTTGAACAGCTTGCTTAATTTTTCATTTTGCTCTGCTGCATTTTGTATAAAGTCTAGGAGGGCTCTCTATTTAATCCTTTTGTGTTCACCTTCTGATAGTTTCAGAAAAGCTTCTTTGGGAAGTTCTGAAGTGGTTTCTTTAGGAGGCCTTCTGATGCCATGGGTGACTTCCAGGTTTTTGTCTTCTCGAATGTTTGTTGATTTTTGGGCTTCATGAGGGTCAATAGAGGCTGGGAGACATGCTGTGAAGATGGACCACAGTTGTTTCTCTAGGCTGTCTTAAAATGAGAAGTGAAAAGTATTTGACAACTTCCAAAGGCAGTCTGATTTTCAGGTGTATACATTCCTCTTCCCAGCTGGCAAAGTAAGCACCTCTGTATTGAACCCCAGAGGTTATAAACTAGCTCAAAATACAGAAAAGCTACTGGCCTGCTGGCCTCTGCTGTCGGGCCCAAGCTGTAGGCAATACTGTGTAGAATTCTGCTTTTCTGCTGGAAAAGCACTCTCTTCTGGGTAGGCACTGCCTCCCAGTCCAGGAATTAGGTCCTGCTGAGGCTTCCATGTGGATGACCCCACCTCCCACCAAAACAAGATGGTGTCCCTCACAAGCTCACCAGCTGGCTGGGACCAGGCTCCCAGCAGAAAGAGAGGCCAAGTGTGCCGAAATGCCCAGAGTCAAAAGCTTCCACTGCTGGCCCCCAGCCCCAGGCAACACTGTGCAAAACACCACCTCCCTGCTAGAAAAGAGCTCTCCCCCCAGCAGGAGCCACCTCCCAGCCTAAGAACCAAATCTAGCTGGGGCTTCTGCCTGGGCATCTCCATTTCCTGTTAGGCCAGAGGAGCCAAGGTGTATACAGTCCAAAGCCAGCCAAGCCAGCCAAGTGCTGTCAAGTCGGTAACTAGGCTCTCAGAATCTGGCAATTACACTTGGCCATCCTACTAGCAGTGCTTCTGTGACCAGTAGCTAGTCAATTCCCAGTTCTACCCGCTAGCCAAGACAGAGAGGAAAAAAAATCGAAATGGTGAGTTACCTTCGGTATTTGCAAGCTTGTGCTCGCCAAGAGTGGGGTATTATCACTTCAGGTTTCCAGAGGGACTTAGGGAGATGTGAGTTAGTCTACCATCTTGAATCCACCCCTCCAACTCCGATAACTTTTATCCTATTTTCTTGCCTGATTGTTAAGTCTGGAACTTCTACTACAATGGTGACTAAAAGTGGTTAGAATGACATCTCATTTTGTTCCTGCTCTCTAATTAATTTCTCATTCACTTACTGTATTTTTCAACTTCAGATTTTTATTTGTTTCTTTATTATAATTTCCCCCTCTTCACTGATAATTTTTATTTAATGATCCATTGTATTCATACATTTAGGCATAGTTTCCTTTAGTTCTTTATACAGATTTATAGAGGTTATTTTCAACTCTGTTAAATGTGACATTTTGGTAGTTTCTTTGTTGATTTTCCCCTGATGTATGGATTACATTTTCTATTTCCTTATATGTCTAACAATTTTTTGGTGAAAACTGGACATTTTATATACTATAATGTAACAACTCTGATATTGATTCTCCTTCCTTCAAGGTTTATATTTAGTTTTGTTTGCTTATTTGTTTTGTGACTTGGCTATTTTAATGAAATCTGTATCCCCTGCAGTGTGAAACCTTGGTGTTTCTCTTGGAAGGCACGGCCTAGGGTGAATGCATGGCCTAGGGTGAATGCACAGTCATCCTGAGATGACAAAGGTTTTAGCCAGGCTCCCTTTGACATTTCCCCTAATTTCTCTGCTAAGCTGTCAGTCTTATCTAGTACTATACACAAGCATTAGGCTCTAGTAAGTACTGGCAGATTGCTCTGTTGTTTCTGAGAATGCCCTAGAGAAGAAATCACTCAGCAGTCTGAGACAATTAAATTCAGGCAGAAGTACTGTAGACACCAGTCTCTGAAGTTTGTTCTCCTCTCAAAACTCTTCTTAGCTGTGCCTTTCCCTGTTACTCTGGCAGACAAGCCGGTTAACAGTTTAGCTTATTGCTCTCAGTTAAGAGGAGTTACTGTTGTTTTAGAGCATCCTTATGCTTGAACTTTCCCACATTTTGTTTCAAATAAAGTCATTTCCACTGGGAAGAACTTTGGAGTTCCCTTTTCTTATGTACAGCCTCCCTCCATGAGAAAAATTTTTGATTAACTACTCTTGGTGCTGAGTGACTTGGTGACCTCTGATGTTCTCAGCTTGTCTCTTCCAGCATGGACGCTGCCCTGTAAGTAAGCTCAAATGAGGACAACCAGGGCCCCAGAAGTCTCAAACTTGCGATGCCCTGGATAGACCCTCAACTGTATGAATATAAGCTGGCTGGAGAAAGGGACCCTCCAGCTTCTCAGCCACCAAAAAAAAAAAAAAGAAAGAAAGAAAGAAACTCAATACCCACCTCCATCAAGTTGATTCCAACTCATAGAAACCCTATACATTTACTAAAAATTTAACATCTTCAACATGCAGTTGGGATGGAAGAGAAATGCTGATGATCTGCCCCTTCTCATGAGATATGATCACCTTTGATTTGGATTTGACAAGACAAGGAGCCCCATATTCCTGATTCTACTTGTCTAGAGAAGAACTTCCATCAAACTCAGCTGTGATGGGGTGGGAAAGGAAGAGGGAATGGCTCCTGGGTCAAAGGTGTCAGAATCTTGTTGTTCAGTAGGTATTTGTGAACATATATTGTTTCATTTGCTGTATGCCTTTAGGGGAATTTTATAGATACATAGATTTTATAGATATACAGATATATAAACTTTATAGTTTATAGTGTTTTTTTTAACAGCTTTTGCCAACTTGTTTCATAGAAATCTTCGTACTACCATCCCCAGAATTGGAACTGAGTGATCATAAACTTCTGACTTTGCTCTTTTTATTATTTTGTAAGTACATTGATCTTTTTTTGAAAAAGGAGGCTCTGGGCAATATAATGGTGGATCCATTCTTTTAAATACAAATAAACATATACAACTCAAATTCAATTCTTTTTCAGTTTGCTTAATATCTCCTAGATGAAGGACACATTGCTAGAGACAACCAATAGAAATTAAATTTGATGTTAGAAAAATAATTATACAGTAAAACCTGTAAAAGCTGGAGTCTGTATGAGATAGAAGCCTGTCAGAGAAGGAAAACTCAAATAGTATTCACTAAAATAGGCAATAGAAAAGTGGTAAGACTGCACTCTGTCAAACGTGGAAACTGGAGAGACCCAGAAAAACAAAGGAGTCCTGTCGTGTTCTTGCTTACATGGGTCTCATTGTAATTTACACCTTAATTTGCAGCTTGTTAAAATGTGAAACCATTTTACGCCAATAAATTCTTTCAGTAACATATATCCTAATTCTGGATGTATGAGGCCCTAGTCAGTTTGGAGAAAGACTCTGCATATGATGATATTTGGAAAATTATATATCAGACAAGAGATTATGTCAATAATATATGATAAGGTTAAATTCCTATATGATCCTGTGTTACAGTCTAAACTGAAGTTTAAGAAGTGGAAACAAAAAATATAGTAGACATAAGTTTCAAACTAGCTAACAGGAAGCATCTGTGTCCCACCAGAAATATTCCCTCCACTAGAAACTTCCTTACTCAAATATGTACTAGAGATTAACAATAAAAGCACTGGTGGTCGATCCATGCACATCAGAGACAAATTGATTGATCTGTAAGGTCAGCCATTAAATGTTCAAACTATACGGATCCGACTCGACAGAACTTGGCTTGGCTATGTAGTCTATTAACTAGAGGAATGACTAATATTAGATTTAGAGGACTGTTAGAGATTTTCTCTAAATTCTGTTTATGTGCCCTCCAGTTATTTCTAGAGACACACATACATAAAGAGATTCGATCTAGTGAGAATAACATGTTTTTGCTGATATTTGAAACAATGACACTGTTACCATGTGCCAGCATTTGTTTGGGCAACCAGAACAGAATGATGGAGTGGATCAAGGCGTTCATACATTCAATCCAGAATACCTAAAAAAAACCAAAAAACCAAGAAGATAAAGGTGGTACCACAATACCTTGGCCTTGTTCTAAATCTAAAGTGCACTTTCTGTGTGTGATATAGTTACAAAACCAAAATATTATTCATGAAACTAAAAATATTTCATTTCTTTATTCAACTTGGAAAAGAAATGACTCAAATTATAGGATAATATCATTTGAAAAATTTATTAAATACAAAAGTGTAAAACTTAAGTGTAATATATTTGTTTAAAAAATTATGGAATCTCCACTTATCCAGAACAAGAAATAATTTTAAAAGAAACTGTGAAATATTTTAAATAATTATAGTTCTTTAAACATAATTTCATACTACATTTTATGATACCCTCTGATCCTTTACATCTACATTTTTATGTTTGTCAAAATATTTTTTAAAAATTCTTATGCTTTTTATGAACAGACCATGCAATTTTCTTAAAGAAAATCTCAATAACACAAAATTTCTCACATCAGTCAAAGGCAGACATAGGTTAGGAGATGCTAGAAAAACAATAAGACAAAATTCTTTCTTCTTTCAGTCCAAATACAACAGTGATTTCCAAGCTTGCTAGAAAGACTTACAGACAAAAGACTCAAGAAGAAAAGTGTGTAAGAAACATATCCGTCTTATGACCCAGAATTTTCTGTTTACCTTTGTGTTGAAAACTTTCTCATCTTGAGAAACCGAGTAGAGTTGTGGATACTTGAGCAGGCTTTTCTGACTGCAACACTGTTCAAAGATTCCCAGAGTAAAAGGTGGCAATGAAGTGAAAATCTATATGGAAAATAAGGACCTATTAAAATGAGTTTTTAATCTGTTCCCCGAGTTGCCAAGTTAGTAATGTGAATTTCCTGGTTTGACAATGTACCGTGACTACTGGGGGAAGCTATTTTTGCAACTTCTGGTGAATCTTAAACCATTGAGTCACATATATTCAAACAAATCTACCAAGTCATGACTTAGATTTTCTGATTAATCCAATCTTGGATTCTATGAATCTATTGTATTTTGTTGTGATTAGCAAGCATAAAATGAGTAAACTGAGCATCTAGATAGTTACAGAATAGGGATAATATTAGCAAAAATTTTATTGACAATATGGATATCTATCTCCCTCCTATGAACCAGATCTTATTCACTTGTAAGTATCAGGCACATAGTGCTGATGTTTTTAGCTGTCATGAATCATCCTTCAATGCTTGGCAGCCCAATGGGTTAGAGAGTAGCACTGCTCCACAGGATTTTCTTAGCCTTCATCTTTTTACAGAAACAATTTGCTAGGCCTTTCTTCCACAGAGCCACTGGGTGGGTTAGCAACCAATCAGCAACCGTTGGGAAAGGCTGAGAGAAAAATTAACAGTAGTGCGGTCCTTCCTCAAGGAGAACCGGTCTCTACTTCATTCAAGAAGTTGTAGGTCTATAAACTGGCTCAAGGCTGGGAACTGATTGAGGAACCATGACTCCCTATTCTGGTGATCCACTTGACCTAGAATTCTTCCACTTGTACAGATCAAATAAATTTCCTACGTATTTTCACTCCTAGGGACGCCATGACTACATAGTCAATACTGAAAATTCATACAAGCCAGACTATTCTGACTCCTGCTTTGACTCTATTGTCAAGTTACAGTGACCTTGCCTACTTAGTCTTTCTTGATTAAGTGCCACTACTTGAACCCTACCACCCCAAGGTCCAATCAGCCCCACCGTTAAATTAGTCAGGGTAGTTCCCACTGTCAAATCTGGCTTACAAAATATAGCAGTCAAAACAGAGTCAGGACCCCAGTGATGCTGCCATCCTCTTATGAACAGTTGACATTCGACAAAGGCTCTAAGATTGTAAACTGGGGTAAAAACAGTCTCTTCAACAAGTGGTGTTGTCAAAATCAGATTTCCACCTCCAAAAAACTTAAACACGACCCATATCTCACACCTTACACAAAAATTAACTCAAAATGGATCAAAGACCAAAATATCAAACATAAAACAATAAAGATCATGCAAGAAAAAATAGGATCAATGAAGCTCTAATAAACAGCTTTGACAGACTTCAAAATCTGACAAAGCACAGTCAACAGAAGAAAAAATAGATAAATGGGAACTACTAAGAATCAAACACTTTTGCTCATCCAAAGACTATCGAAAGAGTTAAAAGACCACTTACGGCAACTACGTGTCAGACCATCATCTGATCTCCATAACCCACAAGGTATTGCAAAATATCAACAAGCCAAAACACACATGAGGAAATGCTCATGATCGTTAACTATCAGAGAAATCCAAATCAAAACTATAATGAGATGCCAGTCTCACCCCAACAAGGTTGGCCATAATCCAAAAAACACAAAACAACAAAGGCTGGAGATGCTGTGGGGAGATTGGAACTCTCCTACACTGCTGGGGGGATCGCAAAATGGCACAACCTCTTTGAAAAGCAATTTAGAGCTTCCTTAAAAAGCTGGCATGCAAATTTATATGAGAATGTACATTTTCACTCAATCACAGCAAAATAAAAAAAACTGGAAATAGATATACCATTTGGTCCAGTAATCCCACTGCTTGAAATTTATCCTACAGAAACAAAGGCTGTCATACAAACAGATGCATACACATGAATGTTTATTACAGCAGTCCACAACAACAACAAAAAAATGAAATCAACCTAGATGCCCATCAACAGATGAATGGATAAACTACCTGTGGTACATATACTCTACAGAACACCACGACGATAAAAAAAAAAAAAAAAGATTTTAGGAAACATCTCATAACCTAGTTTCAATTGGAAGATATTATGCTGAGTGAAATCAGTCAGCAGCAAAAGGACAAATATTGTATGAGACCCCTGCTATAAGGACTTAAAAATAGACTTATGTACAGTAGAAAAAGACTTTGATGGCTACAAGGGTGGGGAGAGGGGTGAGGGTTGATCATAGATTAGACAGTTGCTGCTATTGTGAAAATCTGTCATGAGTATTTCTTTAATAAACATGTCACTTGAGAAAAAAAGCAAATGCATCTGTCTTTGAGGATGCTGGAGCTCCGTTCACAAATTTGTTTCTTACAGTTTGTGGTAAAATGGATTTCCTCTGGGCACGCTGTTGGTGGGTCTATGGGTCCACCCTGATAAATCCACTCTAACACGCCAGTCTCCCTAAGTCTTTGGATAACTTCTCCCATAGTATACCAAGGCAGGTCTAGGACTTCAACTTGATCTAGTGTAAACCACCATGCAATCTATGCTAAACCTCTTAGGCTTAAGCACTGTATGAACAATCTGTGCTTGGTAGGCCCATACCAATAAACGCAGACTGACTGAATTGTATGGTCCTTGCACCATTATCCCACACTCTTCATATCTGCTATGACACATTACCCAGTTTTCTATTTGTATATGTAGGGGAAAAAAGTCAAGCAGTTGTTTCGGAGTGTAGCATTTTATTTCCTCCAGGGTAACACTTTGGGCTTCCTGAGACTTAAGACTAGTTATAGGCCTAGAATCAAAAATGGGTGGTAGGGGTGGCAATTTCTTGAAAGGCAGCTTTCTCAGGCAATGCTCTAGGACCTGCCTGAGGTGCTACCTCAGACAAGGACTCTTCAGACACAGCAGTTGTGGAGGCCAGCAGGGCTCGAATCCATGCATCAGGCATCAGGCTGGAGATTCTCCTAACTCATGTGGTTGCAGGGGCTGATAAACCCCAAACTGATAACAGGTCAGATGGTGGGCTACTGGCTCACTGGTGTGCAGGAGCTGGTGGACGTTAAAATCTGTATGTCAGACTGCAGGCTGTGATCTCATAACCCAAGAACCAGAAGTCAGAGGATGTTGAGTTGGATGCAGGATTAAGACAGAGTGAGTGTTGGCAGAATTTGCATACATATTGGATGCAGGCCACACACCTCCTTCCCACACTGCAAACTCATCTTTTAACTGGTTGACTGCTCACATGAGATATCAAAACACAGAATGGAGAATGATTGCACAATCTCCGCCAAATCACTGAGAATCATGACCAAGCCAAGTTGACACATAACGTTAGCCATTGAAATTACTGTCGCTGCCATCTACTTAGTTCTGAATTATAGTGCTCCTATATACAATAGAAGAAAGCACTGCTTGGCTCGGCACCATTCTCACAATCATTGCTGTGTTTGAGTCCATGTTGAAGTCACTATATCAGTCTATCTCACTGAAGGTCTTCTCTTTTCTTTGACTCTTTAGCAAGCATGATGTCCTTCTCCAGGGACTGGTCCATCTTTTGAGTTCTTGACTACTGCTTTCATGGGCAATGAGTGTACATACAGGTAAAATGAAATCCTTGACAACTTTAATTTCTCCATTTGTCGTAATGTTGCTTACTGGTACAGTTGTGAGAATTTTTTATTTATCTTGAGGGGTAATCCATACTGAAGACTGTAGTCTCTGATCATAAAATCTGCGTTAGCAAGTGCTTCAAGTCCTCTTTGCTGTCAACAAGGAAGGCTGTGTCGTTCACATATCACAGGCTGTTAATGAATCTTCCTCCAATGCTGATGCTGCCTTCTTCTTCTCATAGTCCATCTCCTGAAACTTTTTGCTCAGCATGCAGACTGAATAAGTATGGTGAAAAGATGTAACTCTGGTGCACATCTTTCTTGACTTTAAATCACACAATATCCTCTTACCCTGGTGGAATGACTGCCTCTTGATATACATTCAGGTTCCTCATGAGCACAGTTAAGTACTTTGGAATTCCCATTCTTTGTATTATTAGTCATAATATGTTACGATTCACACAAAGGCCTTTGTATAGTCGATAAACACAGGCAAACATCTTTCTGGCCCTCTCTGCTTTTGGTCAGAATTCATCCGACGTCAGCAATGATATCCCTCGTTTCACGTCCTCTTCTCAACCCGCTTTGAGTTTCTGACAGTTCCCTGCCACAGCAGTGCTGCAACCTCTTTTGCGTGACCTTTGGCAAAATTTATTTATGTGACACTCATGATATTGTTCAGTAATTTACATATTTGGTCAAAAATGGGCACAAATAAGGATCTCTTCCAGTAGGTTGGCCAGGTAGCTGTCTTAAAAATTTCTTGGCACAGACAAGCGAGACTTCCATTGCTGTATCCATTTGTTGAAATCTCTAAATCAGTATTCTGGAGCTTTGTTTTTTACCAGGCCTTCAGTGCAACTTGGGCTTCTTCCTTCAGCATTATTGGTTCAGGTTTATATGCGACCTGCTGAAATGGTTGAGCATCAGCCAATTCTTTTTGATACAGTGACACTACATTCCTTCTGTCTTCTTTTGATGCTTTCTATGTCCTGTAATATATTCCCTTTAGGATCCCTCCAGATTGAAATCTGAGGCTTGAATGTTTTCTTCAGTTCTTTCAGCTTGAGAAATGCCAAGTGTCTTCTTTTCCTTTGGTTTTCTATCTTCAGGTCATCATAATACATTACTTTGAGCATGTCATCAGATTTTACTTTGTCTTCTTGAGCCATTCTTTGACATCTGCTATGCGGCTCTTACCATTTTCTCCTTTCATTTTTGCTATTTTGTGTTCAGTAGAACTTTCAGAGCTCTTCTGACATCTATTTTGATCTTTTCACTTTCTTCCATCTTTTAAATAATCTTTTGCTTTCTTTACACATAGTATCTCTGATGCCATTCCATAACTCATCAAGTTTTTGGTTATTAGAGTTTAATGCATCAAATCTATTCTGGGGATGGTCTCTAAATTCAGGTGGGATATACCCAAGGTTGTATTTGGTTTCTTATGGACTTCAGGTTCAACTTGAATTTTCATATGAGCAATTGATGATCTGTTCCACATTCAGCTTCCATATCGAGCTTCTCCATCATCTGTTTCCGTAGATGCCGTTGATTACTGTTGTTGTTTTCTGAATTCATTGCAGTTAGTGAAAACGGCCTATATGATTTTTTAATCGTTGTGAATTTGTTGAGACTTGTTTTAAGGCCCAGTATATGGTCTGTGCATTTGAAAAGAATGTGTTCTGCTGTTTGAGGGTAGATTTTCTTATGAGTGTGAATTAGGTCAAGTTGGTTCATAATTCTGTCTGAATTTTCTATCCCTATTCTGATTTTTATCTATAGTTTTTATCAACTACAGAGAGAAATGTTGAAATCTTCAGCTTAATATACATTCAATTATATGTTTTTGTTTCATCTGTTTGTTATCTTAATAAATGTTTACATATTCAGAATTATAATGTGTTCCTGATAAACTGACCCCCTTTGCAATTATGACTTACTCCTTTTTATCCCTAGTCATATTTCCTGTTCTGAAGTCTGATTTCTGTGCTATTAATTTAGCCACTTCAGCATCAGAAAAGTATTTACATGGTAAATATTCTTCCACCCTTTTTGACATATATCTATCATTATACTCAAAGTGGGTTTCTTATAGAAATTATATAACTGGGTCTTGATCTTTTAATTCAATCAATCAATATCTGCCTTTAATTGGAGTATTTAGACCTCTTGTATTCAATGTAATTATCAATATAAAACAAAAGGAACAACAAATTCATTGTCACTGAGTCAATTCTGACTCATAGTGACCCTACAGGACACAGTAGAACTGCCCCATAGGGTTTCCAAAGAGCACCTGGTAGTTTCAAACTGCCAGCCTTTTTGGTTAGTGACCATAACCCTTAACTACCATACTATCAGGGTTTCCAAATTATTTAAAAAAAAAGTGCCATCAAGTCAATTCGCACTCATAGCAACCCTACATACAGAGTAGAACTGCCCCACAGAGTTTCCAAGGAGAACCCGGTGGATGTGAACTGGTAACCTTTTGGTTAGCAGACATCGCACTTAATCGCTATACCATCCAGGGTTTCCCATTATTAATATAGCTGGGTTTAAATCTACCATCTTCCTCTTTTTTTCTATTTCTTATATCTATTTTTCCCTCTTACCTTGTTTCCTTCTTTCTTTTGGATTGGGTATTTTCTTAGAATTCCATTTTATCTGTACTATTGGGACGTAATTGCTAATGCTGGATGGATGCTGGTTGAAAGCACAGAATACCAGAAAGAGGTTTACTGTGTTTTACTGAGTATGCAAAGGCATTCAACTGTGTGAATCATAACAGATTATGAATAACATTGTAAAGAGTGGGAATCCCAGAACACTTAATTGTGCTCATGAGAACACTGTGTAGATCAAGAAGCAGCCAGTCCAACAGAATACAGGGTTACTGTGTGCTTTAAAGTCAGAAAAGGCATGCGTCATGGTTGGATTCTTTCACCACATTTATTCAATCCATATGCTGCGGAAATAATCCAAGAAGCTGGATTATATGAAGAACAACAAGGCATCAGGAATGAAGGAAAATTAATTAACAACCTGCTACATGCGGATGACACAACCTTGCTTGCTGAAAGTCAAGAGGACTTGAAGCACTTGCTGATGAAGATCAAAGACCACAGTCTTCAATATGGATCACCCCTCAACATAAAAAAGCAAAAACCCTCATGATCTGACCAGTAAGGAACATTATGAGGAACAGAAAATAGATCTAAATGATTTTGCATCCACAATCAATGCCTTGGAAGAAACAGTTAAGAAATCAAACAACCCATTGCATTGGACAAATGTGCTACAAAGCAAAGATGTCACTTTAAGGACTAAGCTGCACCTGACCCAAGCCATGGTGCTTTCAGTCACTTCATCTGCATACAAAGGTGAATAATGAATAAGGAAGACCAGAAAAGGATTGACGCCTTTTAACTATGATGCTGGCTAAGAATATTGGATGTACCATGCACTGTCACAAGGAGGAACAGATTGATTTTGGAAGAAGCACAGCAACAACGCTCATTAAAAGCGATGATGGCCAGATTTTGTCTCATTATTTTGAATATTTTGTCAGGAGGCAGCAGTCCTGGGAGAAGGACATTACACATGGTAAAGCAAAGACGTCGGTGGAAAAAGAGACAGAACTTCAACTAGATGGGTTGACAGAGTGACTGCAACAATGAGCTCAACAGTTATGAGGTAGTGTTTTGTTTCATTGTCCAGGGAGTTGCTATGAATGGACACCAACTTAATGGCACCCAACAACAACATTGATTTATTAGCATATCTTTCTGTTTTAGTTTCTAGCTGGCCTTTAAACTTTACAGTATTAACATGCAATGTATCAAAAAACTCAAATATTATACTACTTCATATAAAATTAAAGAACTTTGCAACAGTGTACTTCAATTTCCCTCTCCTATTCTTTATATTCTTGTTATCATACATTTTAATTCTACATAAATTATATATTGCGTGATGTATTATTATTTGTACTTTAAACAGTCAAGTGTCTGTTAAAGAGACTGAAAATGGGGTAGAGGTCTTTTACATTTGTCCATATAATTAACTTATCTGGTGCTCTTCATTTCTTTGGATAAATATAATTTCTTCCTGATATACAGGTAATTCCTCAACCTATGAGGGAGTTCAGTTCTAACATGAGCCAGTTATGATGTGAGTCAAATATTCTTTTTTTAGTTCTCATTGCTGCTTTCTATTAGAAGCATTTTTATAAATCTGACTTTTGAACATCTGCCAGTGAACATTTGAAAACAATAACATCACCAAATTTTACATGCAACACTGTATGTGGTATCTATTAATAAAAATAAGTTGTATCAAAGAAAAGCAGACCATCCTAAGTGTAACTTTTATTAATGCAAGTAAGTCATACATGGGGCAACTACGTGTATTTTTTCTATTATTTGAAGAATGTTCTTTGACCTATCAGGTACTGCAAATCTTTTGGCAAATTCTCTGTTTTTGTGGTTTGAATAGGTTTTTATTTGACCTTAAATTCAGGAATATATTTTTGCTGAGCATGGAATTTTGGGATATGGAGTTTTCTTCTTTCAGAACTTTAAAGATTTAATTCCACTGTTTTCTGCACTGTGTGATTTCCAGTTAGAAATCTCCTTCTATTCTAACCCTTGTCTTCTGTGTGTAGTGTTTCTTTCTGCTCAGGCTGCTTGAAGACTACTCTTTTGGTCAATGGTTTTCAGCAATTTGAATATACAGAGCATGATTGTATTTTTCTTTTCTGGCTGATTTTTCTCAGACTCGGGATTTTTAGAACAGGGGTGTTATACGTTTTTATCAAATCTGACATTTTCAACCACATCTTTCTTTTGAAATGTGAAGTACATGAATATTAAAACGCTTGATATTTTCCCAGAGAAAAATGAGGAAGGCTCTGTCCATTTTTTCTTTTCTCTCTCTCTCTCTGCTTCTCTATTGCTATGTATTTATATTTACTGATCTTTTTATGGAGTTTCTAAACAATTCTTAAGCCTTTCTAGAAAAATTTGCATTTTGCATGTTGGATTTTTTAGATCACAAGGCTCCATTTGGTTCTTTGCTGCATCTGTCATTCCTCTCCTCGTTACACACAGGCTTTCCTTTATGTCCTCGGCCATGGTGGTCACAGTTGTGGCATCTGGTCTAAGATCCTTTTCTACTCATCTTCCTAGTTTCTGGGTTTGTTCTTTTTTATTTTTTCACCTAACTGTGGATCTTATTATGGGGTTTATTTGCATATTTGGTTCTACTGAATGCTGAAACATTGTGAATGTTATGTTGTTGGTTACTGGACATTGTCCTTTAAATGTGACCTGGCTGTATTCTGCCATGCAGGGAACTTTGCAAGTAAGTTGAATCCTTTGGAGGCTTGCTTTTAAGTTTTGTTATGAAGTCTCCAGGGACTATAATTTAAATTTATTTTTTACAATGTAGAGCATAGAAGAAATTTACCCAGTGTCTTGTGTAACAGGGCTTCTCTCTGCTCTGGCTGGTGGCAATACAAACTCAGAGCCTTGTGAGATCCCCAAGAATGTTTTAGCCTACTGCTTTCTGGGTGACTCTTTCCTGAGCCTTGGACAGACTTTTCTCAGGCAGACACAGATCAGGGGAGCCCCCTTGTCAATTTCCAGAGCTTCCATTTATTTCTCTAGCTCTTTCCCTCTCTGACCTTCAGGTAAACAGAGTCCACCTCTGGTATTGCGAGTAACTATGTGAAGCGTCCTGGCCCATAGTTGTTTTCAGTCTGTAACGTGTCCATGTAATAGGATGAGATTTAGTAAAAAAAAAAAAAAAATGGATATTAATAAGTCATCATATTTTATCCTATGCTGTGCCATAATTTTTCCTATGGTAACCACATTTATTGCTACTAAAAAACCTGGTGTCTGTGTTTCCCTTTATTAAAAAAAAATAAGATTCTGTTGATTAATATCTGCAGCATATGTGTTCTTAGTGACTGTTCTAACAGAAGAGAGACTCTGCCATTCTCTGCTCCAGTCTATTAGGAAACTCTGACGAAAACTAATCAGTATTGTTATCTGTGACCACAAACCTGCGAGAGAAAGCTCTATGGACGACATCTGCCTCACTGGTGCAGAACTCTAGCCAAATCAGTCCAGCATGGTCCTCTGCGTACACTGTGCACGGTCAGAGGACAAGCCATTTTTTTATGTTCTCAGACACTCTGTGATGTCTGTCCTGTGACTTCTACCTGTACCTACTGTTTTCAGAATCTAAGCTTCTAGAAAACTGAGTTTTAGGGGTTAGGGCACAGAACACAGAGAAAATACCTGTGACTGTGATAATACAATGTAGAAGGGCAGTTGTCTCATCATCTCTGATAATCTCCAATCCTTAAAATAGATTAATAATACAACAAAAGTAAAACAAGACCAAAAAAATGGAAAGGTCACATTACTAATAAGCTGGGTAGCCTTACTTTTTAAACTTTATACTTAGTTTCTTAATTCAAAATGAGTCACATAATAGCATAAGATTGTACATATTTTTTCAATTCAGTGCAGTGGAATATAGCATTTACTCTAGAACTTGGGACCAAATTCACTAGTAGTACAAACATACACCGCGAGGGTAATATACTTCCACAAGGATCCATTTTCTGCCAGGAAGTTTAAAAGGACAGTAAAACACACTATAAGCTCACACATATATACAAAACAGATATATCAGAACGGTATTTACTAAATGGAGTGAGTTTAGGTAGTGTTTGGCAACTCTGACTTGACTTAAAAGCATGAAAACATTGCACAGACATACAGTGAAGTGGTTTCAGATATATAGACAAAATACACGGCGTACAGATTTCACATAGTTGCTCTAAAAAGATCTGCTGTGATTGAAAACACATGTGGGGAGTTTGACTCTTGCATGATTTGTTGCAACAACAAAGGCCCTGAAGATGTACGTGTGCTGCTGCTACATCCAAGCATGATGGACTTAGATGCATTTCCCAGACATAAACAGTCAAGGAACGTCGCTGAAGTTCCGTGTGCCATCAGATCGAGGGAAGATGCTTACCACATTGTACAAACCGATGGACCAACGATCAAACATAATCTGTCCAGAAAATCCATTAACAATGGTGAACCAAAGCTGAAAGAGAAGAAAGCTTTATATTAGTGTTGATCTAAAAACACCCATATAGGAAAAAGAAGAGACACAGAAGATGCAACCTTCAGCTGCTGGAGAACAGTAACTGAGAGAGCCAGCCAATTGTTCCTTCATAAATTGTATGTTCCAAATGCTGTTCTTTACCAATACTAAAAATTACTTACATACTTTTATAATAATGCTTATGTCCCTAAAATAAAACACACCATTTTTTCAATAAAAAATACACACAGTACTTGTAAAAAATTCTCAACAGAACATTATAAAATCAAATCTATCAATGTATAAGAAGAATTCTATATGGTAGCTAAGTGAGTCTGTTCCAGGGATAAAACCTGGTTCCATATTTGAAAATCCATCAAGGTAACCAACCACACCACAAGCTAAAGAAACAGTGACAGCAAAAAGCATGTGATCCTATCGTTTGATGCCATAAAAACACTAGACAAAAATCCAACACCAATTCCTCATTACAAGCTGTAAGTAAACCAGGATCAGAGGGGAATTTCCTCAATTTGATAAAGAACATTAACAAAAACAAATGAACAAACTTATGGCTAATGTCATTTAATGGTAAAAGACTCTTATTTAGTGTTGTACAGGACATTCTACCCAGCACAAAAAGACTAGAAAAAGCAATAAAGGACAGAAGATTAGAAAGAAAAAAATAAAATTGCCCTATTTGTAGATGAGATTATCATCTACATAGAATGTCCCAAGGAATCTATAAAAAACTCCAGAACTACTAAGTGAGTTCAGCACGTGTTCAGGGCACAAAAGCAACGTTCTCAAAGCTACAGTGAGATGTTACCTCAACCCCATTAGAATGGCAATGATCCAAAGAAAAGGGCATGGGGAGACAATAAGTGTTTGCTAGGTTGTGGAGAAACTGGAGCCTTTATCCGTTGCTGGTGGGATTATCAAATGACACAGCCACAGTGGGGAACACTTTGGCAGTTCTCCAAAGCTGTTGAACTTCTGAACTTCTAGAACCACCACATGACCCAGCAATCCCAGTCTTAGGCAAATGCTCAAAAGAAATGAAGGCAGAAATGAAAACAGGAGGCTGCACATCAGTATTCACTGCAGCACTTTCCACAGTAGCCAAAAGGTGTAAACAACCAAAATGTCCCTCAGATGACTGGATAAACAAAATATGGTACATCCATGCAACAGAATATTACCCATCCAGAAAGAGAAATAAGTCCTGATGCACGCCACAACATACATGGACCTTGAAAACATCATGCTGAGTAAAATAAGTCAATCATCAAAGGACAAATACTATATGATCTCACTTACATAAAATAAGCAAATATATAGAGAACAAAGATTATTAATGGTTGCCAAGGTCAGAGGGAGGGGAAAGGGAAAGTTCTTGTAGAGGAGGTATCCTAGTTCTCTAGTACTGCTTTAAGAGAAATCTGTAAGTGGCTGGCTATAACAAACAGAAATCTATTATCTCCCGGTGTAGAAGGCTAGAAGTCTGAATTCAAGGTGCCAGCTCTAGGGGAACACTGTCTCTCTCCGTTGGCTCAGAGGAAGGTCCTTGTCTCTTTGAGTTTCTGCCCCCAGGAGAACTTCATGTGGCTTACCATCTCTGTTCTCTTCCTTATTTAATCTCTTTTATATCTTAAGAGAGATTGATTCAAAACACTCACCCCAATCCTGCCTCATTCACATAATAAATATAACCTAATCTTGCTTTATTAACAGAACTGACACAATCAATTCCCAAATGGAACTAGAAGTACAGGCAGAGGTTCAGATTTACCACACATTTTGGGGAGGTGGAATTCAATCCTTAATAGGTGGTACCGAGTTTATGTGAAGGCGGTGGAATGTTCTGGATAAGGACGGCAATAATGGAAGTACAGCATGAAAAATGTGATCAGTGTGACTGAGGTGTAAACGTACAAGTTACGTGAGCAGATGTTTTGCTGTGTATCTGTTCACCACAATGAAAAAGGAAAAGAAAAAAATCACGTCGTCATGTATGAACAACAATGACACTGAAATAAAAAACATAATGCTATTCACTCCCAAGAATATGAAATACAGGATCAGTAGCTAAAAACTATAAAATGCTGATGAAAGAAATCAGAGATGACTTAAATATCAAGTTATACCATGTTTGTGGATTGGAAAAATCAACATAGTAAAGACACAAAGTCCCTCCAAAGTAATTTATAGATTTAACACTAATTTCTATCACAATCCCAGCAAAGTTTTTTGTAGACATAGGTACACTTTTTCTAAAATGTATGTGTGAAGGCAAAGGATCTAGAATAGTTAACAATTGGGGGGGGGGGGACAGCAAAATAAGAGAACTATCCACTGCTAAGGCTTACTATAACCCAAAACACCAAACATGGTGCCATCGAGTTGATTCTGACTCAAAGCGACCCTATAGGACAGAGCAGAACTGCCCCACAGAGTTTCCAAGGAGCACCTGGTGGGCTCAAACTGCCAACCTTTTGGTTACTTAAGACCACTACACCGCCAGGTTTTCTCAGGCTTACTATAAACCAAAAACGTCAAACCTGCTGCCATGGAGTCAACGCCAGCTTCCTATACACCTTCAGTAATCAAGACAATTTGGTACTGGTAGAGAGATAGATGTATGTATATATCCCTAAATCAGACTAGAGAATCTGTAAACAAATTCACATAAATTTGCTCAATTGTTATTTGAAAAAGGCTCAAAAGCAATTCAATGGAGGAAGGAGAGCCTTTTCAATAAACGATGTTAGAACAACTGGGCATACATGGGCAAAATAATTAAAGACAGTCTGAACTTTAGAGCTTGTACAAAAAAATAAGTGAAAATGGATTCTGAACACACTCACGTGAGTGCTAGTAAAACTGGTGAAATCTGAATCTGCTCCATGGATAGTACCAACACCAAGTTCCTGGATTGGATACTGGACTAATAACGCCAGGTGTCACCTGAGGGGGAAACTGGGTAAAGGGTACACAGGACTTCTCTCTGTACATTTTTGAGTGGGTAGGGGAGCAACCTATTGTGAATCTATAACTTTTAAAAATGAAAAGTTTAAAACTTATGTTCTCACAGCCAAATCTAAAGCTTCTGCAGGTATCTTTAAGGCAGGATAGCCCGTAAAAGAGTCACTGATTACCTGTATCCCATGTCCCAAACACTTACACAAGACACTGTTGAAAGGACATATTTGTTTCATGAGCTACTTACAAATTCTATGAAGAATGCAGTTATATGAATTTTACTTGGTTCTTTTTAAGGAAAAAAATAGGGCTGGCTGCCAAGTATAGTATGCACTCTTCACTGGGGTTCACGTTCACGGACAGGTGGGGAGTCAGATGGGAATTAGAAGTGCTGAAGCACCAGAAGCCAGAGTCTGCCACTGCTGGTGACAGCAGCAGAGATGCAGCAGCAAGATTACGTGTGTATTTGTTTGGGTTATGGAAACAGTACTCATTAAATGTGTCTTTGCTTCCAGTCGCTTTAACCACCAATGCTAAGTACAGCCAAAGATACAAAAGAAAAGAGGAGATCCAACATAACAAGCCCCTTAGTGAAAGCGGTATTCATTAGTGGAAGTATTAAGAGACAAGAGCCTTGTAATAAAGGCTTCACATCTCAATAGGAATACAGCTAAAAGTTCTAAAAAGCAAAGGTGTCACTTCGATGACTAAGATGTGCCTGACCCAACACACGGTTTTCTCAGTCACCTCGTACACATACAAAAGCTGAATGATGAATAAAGAAGACAGAAAAACTGACGCACGTGAGGGGCCCTGGTGGCAAGTGGTTAACAGCTGTGGCTGCTAACCCGGAGGTCTGCACTCTGAATCCACCAGCTGGTCGTGGAAATCCTGTCGGCACAGTCTACTCTGTGCAACACAGTCGATATGAGTCACAAGTGACTCAGTAGCAACTGGTTGGGGTTTGGGTTTTGTTGGCTTAAAATATGGAATATCACGGACTTCAGAAGAATGAACTAATCAGCCTTAGAAGAAATAAAACTGAAATGTTCCTTAGAAGTGAGGAAAGTGAAATTTCACCTTGCTTACTTTGGACATGTCATCAGGAAAGACCAACCACTAGAAAAGGACATCATGTTTGGTAGCGAGTCAATGGCAGTGAAGGAAAGCCTCCACAAGATGAGCTGACGCAACAATGGACTCAAACACACCAACAGCGGTGTGAAGACCGAGTGGGACCAGGCAACATTTTGTTGCTGTACATAAGGCTGCGTTGAATCAGAGCCCACTAGATGGCAACAGCAACAGCTGAAAAGGCCTAAATACCTCTGAGGTGCTTAATCACTGGGAAATCAAGTCCAGGCAAAGCTCGACTGCAGTTCCAAACAGGCTAACTTTACCACAGACGACATCGATATATCATCATAATGTCATGACATCTTTAACTTGCACGTGAACAAAATTTAAAGAAGAAATATTTTGAGTCAAATATGAAAAAAAAAATTACCATGCCCAGTGTCAAAGAGCAGACCCAGCTCCTCGACGAGAGAAAGTGTATCTTACCTCAATTACATATAATACCATGTTCTTGTAGAAACAGTACAACACGCATTTGGTCACTCGAACGTAATTCCAAGATCCATGAACCAATAGAAGCTTCTCCAAGTAACTAAACTAAAAGACAGAAACCACAGTCAACTCACATTAAAACTAACCATTCTGTTAGTGACAAAAGCACAAAAAATGGTGTTTTCCAATGTTTCAAGCCTTGGCAGGTCCCTGCATATACATTACAACACAGGAAAACAGAACAAAACCAGTACTGCAGGCAACTGACACGGCAGTTAACTCCAAGGGAATTGTCTAAAGCCTTATAAAATTATCCTCTCTGGTTATCAAAAAAAAAAACAGCAAATATAGCTTGCATGCTCACTAAATGGTGCTTATTTCCCAGTTGTCATGTGCAAGGCTCTAGGGTCAGATTATTTAGTGAAAACAATGTCCTATCAGAAATGAGAAACTTGGGCTCACTCAGTAATCTTTCTGTAGGGTCAGGTAAAGTAACTAAGTAACTGGAGTAGCTAAGGAATTGGTTTTGCATTGGTTATAATAAATAAATGCATACATCAATAAAACTCCATTTTCCCATAGCACTTACTATCTTGTTAAATAAGATGAATTTGTTCATTTATCATAATTACCATTTTTTTGTTTTGCCTCCCTTCTAGGAGGGCAGGAGTCCCACTTGGCCCCTACCCAGAGGTTTGGTATTCTGGCTTCACCCAAAGGCACCTCAGAAAAAGGCCTGGAGATCTGCTTCCAAAAAGTCAGCCACTGAAAACCTTGCAGTGCACAGTTCTACTCGGATAGGCTTGGAGTTTGCTCACTGACAGCAAGTTTTGTTTCAGCAATGCTTGAGATGGCAAGTCCACTCCACGTCTCCAGTCCCAGATCATGGGATTTGTCTGGTTCCACTCATTAACTAAGAAGCAGTTACATTAATGGGAATTTCCTTTAATACCTAAACCAAAACCAAGTCTACTTCTGTTGAGTTGATTCTGACTCACACTGACCCCACAGGAGAGAGCAGACCTGCCCTTTGGGGTTTCCAAGGCTGTAAATCTTTATGGAAGTGGACTGCCGTCTTTCTCCGGAGGAATGGGCTGGCAATTTGAACTTCTGACCTTCCTGTCAGCAGCTGAGTTCTTAACCTCTGTGCCACCAGTGCACCTTTCCTTTAAAAAAGATGGTGGTAATTTTGCCTGAGAGAGATAGAAAATGAAAGATATGCAGGAAATATTGTATTTTTACAGCAAAAAATAGTTGGCATAGCAGGGCTTCTGAAAATACCTCTGTGGCGAGGACACAGCTGGCAAACAAATGTGGAAGACGTGTTATTTGCGTAAAAATACAGTACCCTCGGTTTAGGAGATAACACTTTATAAGTGAGTAAAAGACAGTATGGTGTGCGAGCAACTTGCTTGGCTCCTGATTTCAGCGTCAGTAAGGCCAAAGGAGAGCAGCTGCCCCTGGAATCAGCTCATGGCAGCTGCACCAGACAGATGCCACGGTCAGGGGCTGTAAATCACTGGGACCCAACTCTTCCTCAATGCCTGACAAGAGCCAGAGCCCCCTTCAAACGAAAGTAAATGGACTGCTGGACTGTTTATATGTCTCAAAGTATTATTTCTCAAGAGATACCACAAAGCAAAGCATACAATACAGATTTGGAGTGAACAGAATACAGATTTTATTAGTAAGGTTCTGTATAGGTTCTCCGTGGCAGCAGTTTGGCAAAGCAAATCTTTACTACTCCAAAGCACATAGGAGAAAATTAGAGAGAACCCCAAAGATGCCGACAGGCTGCTCACACAGAACCTCAGGGTAGACAGGAGGCCAGCCTGCTTGTGAAGCTGTGAGCCTCTCACCTGCGCAATGGCGTAGTCTGAGTTGTTGGTGGCCTGCATGCCCTCGTTCCCGCTGATGCCCACGCCCACGTGGGCAGTCTGGAGCATCCCCACGTCATTGGCCCCATCACCCACAGCGAGGGTAACTGCTTTTACGTGCCTCTTGACGGTGTCCACTATTTCAGCCTTCTGGAGGGGAGATAACCTGGAAAAGAAACACAGAAACAACCATCTGTTTTCTTGTTCTGTTTGTGTTACCTCACATTGCCTAAAAGTCTTGATGGGGGAAATGAAGCAGGCAGTGTCAGAAAGACAGTGTAGGAGCAACGTAAGAAAGAAATTGTATGGCACCACCATCGTGCGCGGCAGAGTGGTTAAGTGCTGTGTCTGCTAACCAACAGGTCAGCAGTTCAAATCCACCAGGTGCTGCCTGAAACTCTACGGGGATGTTCTATTCTGACCTATAGGGTCACTAGGAATTGGAATCAGCTTGACAGTAGTGGGTTTAGGTTTTCGTTTGATGACATCCTAGCACTGTTTCTGAGTGGCTTACCTGGTTAACTTTCATATACTCTGGTGATTTTGTGATTTATGAGTTGTTTCCCTTCTTTGCTGTCCTATTCTCTGTGTTTTATGAAGTTTAGAATTAATTTATGTTCTTCTTAAAGAAACAGAACAGCAACCAATAAGATACGGAGCAAGCAATCAGACAAGGAGGCCCATCTTGTGACAGATACCAGGGTGGTGCCAACAGACCCAAAAGATTACACACAGAAGGTCAACCTGTCCACCTGAAAGGGGAACTAATATTCTTCAAATCTGTCAAGCTTTAGCCCTAACCCTATAAAAACCTCCAGTCAGACTCTGACAAACAAATTTTTGAAGAAGCCTGTTCCCCTCTGTCTCTAGTATGCTGGTATGCAATAAAGCTCTCTTGCTACTCACCTCATCCCTGTCTCAGTGTTGGTTTTGCAGCAGGTGGCTCGAATCCATGCTGTACGGTAACAGAATCAGCAATAATTTACACGCTGTTGTTGCTAATTGCCACTGAGCTAGTGCCAACTCATGGCGATTCCATGCACAACACAACAACATTGCCTGGTCCTGTGTCAACTTCACAGTATTGGCGTGCTCAAGTCTACTGCGGCCTCTTCCAGAACTGTATCAGGCAACATCTTTTTATGATTGTATTAGTTACTTGGTGTTGCTTTAACAGAAATACCACAATTGGTGGCTTTAACAAAGAGAAAGTTACTGCCTCACAGTCTGGTAAGTTAGAAGTCCAAATTCAGTGGGTCAGCTCCAGGGGAAATGTTTCTCTCTCTGCATCAGTCCTACCCTGGAGGCTTCTCCACACAGGGACTCTGGGTCCACAGGACATGCTCTGCTCCCTGCACTGCTTTTTAGTAGTATGAGGTCCTCTACTCTCTGCTTACTTCCCATTTCCTTTATCTCTTGTAAGACACAAGGTGGTACAGGCCACACATAGAGAAACTCCCTTTATATTGGAGCAGGGATGTCACCTTATTAAGGGTGTTACCATCCCACCTTAATTATTTTTTAACATAAAATGGCAATCACAAAGTAGAGGATAACCATATAATACTGGGAATCAAGACTCAGTCACATTGATACATATATTTTTGTGGGGACATAATATAATCCATGAGATCCATAGAATTTTCAAAAGAAGATTGCTAGGTCTTTCTTCCTAGTCTCTTAGTCTAGAAGCATCACTGAAATTGTCCATTCTGTTTAACTCTGCTGGTACTTGAAATACTAGTGGAATTGATTCCAACAATGTAACAACATGCAAAACACCACAGTACAACAAATTGACACACAGCTGGTAGAATATACAGGTAGCTGCTTGACATTGTAGGAACATCAGCAAAATTGGTAAAGCCCTAGCTAGATCAGTAAGGAAACCTTAGAGGCATAGTGGTTAAGAGCTATGACTGCTAACTGTTCAAATCTACCAGGTGCTCCTGGTGGGGCAAAAACTCTATGCAGCAGTTCTACTCTGTGTTATAGGGTCACTGTGAATCTAAATCAACTCGATGGCAACAGGTTTAGGTTAATCAAGCAAAAATGGATTTATAGAAAGCAAAAAATCAGAGGAAGAGAGAAAACACAGGGGAAAGAAAGAATTTGAGAAAAGAAAGAAGGGACATTACCACAGACTGCTGTAAAATTAAAAAAATAAGAAGGAATATTATAAGAAATGCTATGCCAACAGATTTGAGAATTAGGCACAATATACAAATAAACATATTTTTCAAAAATATATATTTTATTGTACTTTTGGTGAAAAAGTACACCAAGACACTCTCCTATTCAATGATTTCTACATAAAATGTCCAGTTGCATTAATGACATTCTTCACATTGTGTCAGATTTTCAGCATTTCTGTTGTTTCACTCCTATCAACTTGATCTCACTATGCTTTAGAGTAAGTGTTGTCCAAACTAAAAACCAAACCCAGTGCCATGGAGTCGATCCCGACTCATAACAACCCTATGGGTAGCTCAGAATAGAACTGCTCCATAGAGTTTCCAAGAAGTGCCTGGAGGATTCAAACGGCTGATCTTTTGGTTTGCAGATGTATGTAGCACTTAAACATTGCACCACCAGGATTTCCAAACTGTTGTCCATTTGATCTCATATTTTTTAAGCACAGTTCTCAAAGGTGACATTCTTCACTTTTTTTAAATTGTACTTTCAGTGAAAGTGTACAGAACATACTTGCTTTTCTTAGGCACCATCGAGGTGGTTCTAACTCATAAGGACCATGTGTTCAACAGAAAGAGACCTCGCTTGGCCCTGCGCCACGCCCACGACCTGTGTCATGCTTAAGCTCATTGTTGCAGGCACTGTGTTGATCCATCTTGTTGGGTCTTTTCCTCTTTTTCTCTGACCCTCTACTTTACCTAGCATGATGCTTGCTCCACGGATTGATCCCTCCTGACAACGTGTCCATAGTATGTAAGACATCGAGTTACCAGCATTGCTTCTAAGGAGCACTCTGGCTGTACTTCTTTCAGGACAGATCTGCTCATTTTTTGGCAGTCCATGGTATACTCAATATTCTCCTCCAACACCACGATTCAAAGCTGTCATGTCTTCTGCTGTCTTCCTGATGCACTGTCTAGCTTCCGTATTCATACGACGCAAGTAAGAATATCATGGCTTGGGTCAGACACACTTTAGTCTTCATGGTGACACCTTTACTTTTCAACACTTTAAAGAGGTCTTTTGCAGCAGATTTGCCGAGTGCAATGCGTCTTTTGACTTCACTGTTACTTCCATAGGTACTGATTGTGGAACCAAGTAAAATGAAAATCCTTGACAACCTCCATCTCTTCTCATTAAAAAGAACAAATTAGCTTCTCATTAAACAGCTAGTACATACTGTTTTGTGACCGTGGTACTTACCCCACGACATATCAACACTTTCCCTTCTTGAAATTGGGTTCTCTGTTACCAGCTTTGCTGTCACTCCCTGCCTTCTAGTCTCTGCCTCTGGGCTGGCGTACTCCTTTAGTCTCATTTCTTTCTATGGGCTCTCTAACCTTTGGCTGAAGGATGAACCTCAGGAGTGACTTCATTCCTGACCTAAAAAGGTGTCTGGGGGCCATACTCTCAGGTTTCTTCCGTCTCTGTCAAGCCAGTAAGTCTGGCCCTCTTTTTGTGAGCTAGAATTTTGTTCTACTTTCTTCTCCAGCTCTGTCTTGGACCCTCTGCTGTGATCACTATCAGACCACTCAGTGGTGGTAGCCAGGTACCCTCTGGTTTTACAGGACTTAGTAAAGGAGGCTGTGGTAGCTATGGTTTTTTAGTCCTTTGAACTAATCTTTTCCTTGTGTCTTTAGTTTTCTTCATTCTCTCTTATTCCTGAGGAGGTGAGACCAATGGAGTGTCCTAGACAGCTATTCACATGCTTTTAAGTTCCCAAACATTACTCACCAAAGTTGACTATAGAGAATTTTCCTTATAAATAATGTCATGCCAGTTGAGCTAGACGTTCCCTGAGACCGTAGTCCCCACAGCCCTCAGCACAGTAACTCAGTCCCTCAGAGAGTTCAGGTGCATCTATGGTGCTTCCATGACCGTGCCTTGTACTAACTGTGCTGGCTTCCCTAGCACTGTGTACTGTCTTACCTTTCACCAGAGTTACCGCTTCTCCGTTATCTCTTTAGAAGTTTTCTATCTCCACGCCTCCTTTCCCTCATAACCATCAAAATTGTTTCATTTCCATGTAAACCTATTTTTACAATAGTGGTCTCATACAATATTTCCTCTTTTGCAATTGACTTATTTCACTTATCACAAGGCATTCCAGATCCATCCATGTTGTGAGAAGCTTTGCAGATTCATCACTGTCCTTTATCACTGCATAATACTCCATTGTGTACACGCACCGCAGTTTATTCACTCATCTGTTGACGGGCATCTAGGTTGTTTCTAACTTTTTGTTGTTGTGAACCACACTACAGTGAGCACGGATGGGCATGCCTACTCAAGTGGTGGTTCTTATTTCTCTAGGATGTATTCCCAGGAATAGGATGGCTGGGTCCTATGGCACTTCTATTTCTAGCTTTCTGAGGAAGCACCAGAAACCCTGGTGGTGTAGTGGTTAAATGCTAAGACTGCTAACCAAAAAGTCCACAGTTCAAATCCCCCAGGTGGTCCTTGGAAACTCTATCTTGGAGTTCAGATCCACGAGGTGCTTCTTGGAAACTCTATTCTGTCCTACGGGATAGTTAGGAGTCGGACTCCACTTGACTGTAATGGCAATGGGAAGGAAAGTACCATATAGCTTTCCAAAATGGTTGTACAATTTTGCAGTGTATAAGCCTCTCCAACATTTGTTGTTTTCTTTTTTGAGTCAAGCCAGGAGCACCGAGGTAAGATGGTATCTCACTGTGATTTTGACTTGTATTTCTCTAATAGCTAATGATTATGAGCGTTTACATCCATGTTTGTTAGCCACTTGAATGTCTTCTTTGGTGAAGCATCTGCTCATTTCCTTTGCCCATTTTTAATTGGATTGTCTTTTTGTTGTAGAGGTATTGGATTTTCCTATAGATTAAACCTTTGCTGGATTTGCCATAGCAAAAAAGAGTTTTCCCACTTTACAAGCTCTCCTTTTACTCTCAGTGAAATCTTCTGATGAGCAAGAGTGTTTGATTTTTATAAGATTTCAGTTATTTAGCTTGTATTCTGGAGTTTTGTGTTGTCAGTTATGGTTTGCATCTTCTAGTAGTGATCTAACTTTTTTCTTCTGTTATCTTTATAGTTTGGGATTTTATGTTTAGGTCTTTGATCCATTTTTAATTAGTTTTTGTGTGTGGTGTGAGGTATAGGTCCTATTTCATTATTTTGCAGATGGACATTCAGTTTGCCAGTGCCATTTGTTAAAAAAAATTGTCTCTTCCCCTAGATGATGGACTCTGGGCCTTGTCAAAGATCAGGTGACTGCATCTGGATTCTCAGTTCTGTTCTACTGATCAATGCATCTGTCATTGTACCAGCACCCAGGCTGTTGTGACTGCTGTAGCTGTATAGTAGGTTCTGAGATCAGGTAATGGTAGTCCTCCTACTTTATTCTTCTTCAGTAGTGCCTAGGTCTCCTCCTTTTCCATACAATGTTAGTGATTAATTTTCCACGTTGTTAAAGAATGCTGTTGGTCTTTGGATCAGGATTGTATTATATTTGTAGATTACTTTTGGTAGAACTGACATTTTCACAATGGTGAGCCTGCCTATCCATGAGCAAGGTATGCTTTTCCATTTATGTAGATCTCTCTTGGGTTTTTTTTGCAGTAGTTGTTTTCTTTGTGTATGTCTTTTATATCCCTGGTTAGATTTGTTGCTCGGCATTTTGTTTTTAGGGGCTACTATAAACTATATCTTTGGTACAGTTTTTTCGATTTATGGTCAAATTTCTTGAAAGATGCAAATTACCAAAACTGACTCAAGACATGGAAAGTATCTACTAAAGAAATTGAATTCCTAATAAAAAATCTCCCCATAAAGAAAATATCAGGTCCAGAAGGCTTAAACAGTGAATCCTATAAAATATTTCTGGGAAAAAATAATATCAATACCACAGAAACTGTTTTAAACGGATTCATGCTGTAAGGCCAAAATGATCTTGATACCAAAGCTTGTCAAATATATTGGATAAAAGAAAAAAAGACAAATATCTTTCATAATCATAGACTAAAATTCCTCAATAAAATGTTAGTAGAATGCATAGAAAAAGAATAAAGTGAAATAATAAAATTCTAAAGCCACAAATAAATTTAGAGATGTATCAGTTCAGAATATAGTCCAATAAAAGATTTCAATTTTGTATTCATTTATGGGGACTTTTAAATTTACAGAATCCACAAATGAAGAATATAAGGTACTGAATTACCGAAACCTAAATGTGAAATGGTTAAATACTCAGCTGCTAAACAAAGTGTTGGTGGTTTGAACCAACTCAGTGGCTCCCTGGAAGAAAGACTTGATCTGCTTTTGTAAAAATTACAGCCTAGACAACTCTATGGGACAATTCTATTTTGCCACTTGAGGTCACTATGAATTGGAATAGACTCAACAGCATCCAACAAACCAAAATAATGGAGAGTCAGTATGATGGGCAATAAGGAACGTCGGCAAATTCTGGAAGGAAGGAGAGTGAGATTAAATGAGCAGCTCTCTTGACTTCTCCCTATAATGTCATCTCCAGTTGGGCCCTTGTCAAAGATCAGGTATACAAGTACCTGCTCAGTGTACAAGTACCTACTTGTTTTGAGTTCTTTTGGATATATACCAAGGAGTAGAAGTACAGGACCTGAACTGGATTCAAAGTCAGCTTTTTGACATTTGCAACTCAAAGCGTTCTGATGAAAAACTAAGTCACAAAGAGTCTTGAAAACTACACTAGAAGCATGATGGGCCAGAGTCCAGTAAAGAACAGAAGTTGCTGTCTTTTTTAACTGGTGACAGATGAAAGTGAACACAAAGGGACATCTAGCAAAGGAAGAGATGGGAGGTGTAACAGTGTACTGCATGGGCTAAGGAGCACACTCATAAGAATACTTAGAAGTCCAAGGCATCAATATGTTTAAACAATCAGCCCATTGGTAACATGTCAAAGAGCAAGGAGTGTCTGTATGTAGAGTTTAATCATGTTCTCAATTCCAGCCACGTTTGTTGTAGATTATCTGCTTTTTGTAACGAAATTTTTTAACATGTGCCAATTCACATAATCTCATTCTTCTCTAGGTATCAATGGATTTTTTTTCCAGATTTGCCCTTTACTATAAGTGAATTTAAGACCTTTGTGCTTACTGAAGATTTCTTCCATCATGTCATCGTAAGTCAGCGAACAATATACCATTAAAAATTACACACTGCTTTCTAGGAAATCCTGACAGCTAAATTTAAATCTTTCACTTCTGCTTGATCATGCATTTTCCCAATGAATAATTTTGCCTCTGCTTAAAGTTATACTCTATTTCCATGTCTGTATTGTTATTAACTAATCAATATTAAAGTAGCACAAAAAAATAAAACAATGAATATGTCCTTACCTACAACATAATACTGTTCTACATGAGAGTGCCAAACTTAGGAAGTCCCTCTTAATGTGAAACTGGAGGGCATACTTCAATGTTTCACCATCAATGATTAGGGTCATATCATTTTCTTGACCCAACAAGCTTCCAAGATCTTGACAGTTCTGAGTAATTGCTTTTTGTGCTGCCTAAAAGAGAGAAGGGAGAAGAAAAATCTCTTTATAGTTCTAATTTCTAACACAAGCAAAAAGACTTCTGAATCAAGATGGTGGACTGAGCCATGTGTCCACCCTCCTCTCTTTGACAACCTCACTGAAATAACAGGAACATGTCAGTCATAGGAAAAGATCTGTGACATTACTAGTCATTAAAGAAACACAAACCAAACCAGAAGAAGGACTAGAATAAAACATCAGAAAACAGGTATTGGTGACGATATGGAAAAATTTGGACCCTTATACACTGTTGTTAGAACCGTAAAATAGAGCAGCTACACTGGAAAAGAGTCTGACATTTCCTAAAATGATTAAACATAGAACTGGCATATGACCTAGCAATTTCTTTCCTAGGTATACAGAACCCAAGAGAAATGGTATGTCCCCACACAAAAATCTGGTACACTCGTGTTTAGAGCAGTATTATTTATAATATCCAAAATGTGGCAAGAACCCAAATGACCATCAGTTGACAAATGGGTAAGCAAAATGTGATATATCCATACAGTGGAATATTATTCAGCCACAAAAAAAGAGTATTGCTAGATGCTACAACATAGATAGACCTTGAAAATATTATGCTGAGTGAAAGAAGCCAGACATGAAAGGCCAAATATTATACAATTTGATTTGTATGAAATATCCAGATTAGGGACGACTATAGATGTAGAAGAGATGAGTGCTTGCTTAGAGATGAAGGGGTTAGAGGTGTGATGGCTAAGGATATAAAATTTCTTTTAGAGGTGGTGAAAATGCTCTAAAATTAGATCACGATGGTGGTTATACAACTCTGAATACTAAAATACATTGAATTGCACACTTTAAATGTGTGAGCTGCATGCTATAGCAGTTATAATCCAGTAAAGCTATTTTTTAGAAGTGTGTCACTAAGAACAAATTATCAATATTGGAAATTATGGAAGGGTACTAAGACGAGAACAGAAATTTTAGGAAAAGAAAAATGTAAAAGAACAGAAAAAAGCACGGAATACCTGCATAACTGAGTAAAAGTTTTCTAAGACTGAAGTATATTTTAGAGACTCACTACTCAGTTTTACCTAGAAAGTTTAAGAGGAATCCCTGGCTGGTGCAAACGGTTAAGTGCGTGACAACTAACCAAATGACTGGTGGTTCAAATCTGTGCAGAGACTTCCCTGCAAACAGGCCTGGTAGCCTGCTTCTGAAAGATCACAGCCTCAGAGACCCCATAGTGCAGTTCTATTCTGCATACGTGGGGTCACCATGAATTGGCTAGATGACAACTAGCAACAATGACAACAGCAAGTTGTTATGTTCCTAGGGATGTGTCCAGTTCCTGTAAGTTATCTAATCTGTTGACATCTTGTACTCCCATGATCCTTTTTATTTCTGTAGGCTCAATGGTGATGTCTCCACTGACATCTTTAATTTTAGGTATTTACCTCTTTTTTATTTTCTTTCAAAGAAACAGTTTTGGGTTTCGTTGATTTTATTGTCTTTTTATTCTCTGTTTTCATTTGTCTCTACTCTGGTCTTGGTTATTTCCTTCTATTAGCTTTGGGCTTTTTCTAGTTCCTCAGGTTGTAAAGCTAGATTATTAATTTGAGAACTTTCTTTTTTTTTGAACAAATATGTACTGCTATCAATTTCTTTCTGCACCTCATTTTTTGTATCCCATGAGTTTTGTGATGTTGTACTTCCGTGTTCATTCAACTAAGAATTTTCTGATTTCTCTCTTGATTTCTTCCTCGACCCATTGGTCTTTCAGCAGTATGTTGTTTCATTTTCTCGTATTTCAATATTTTCTAGTTTTCCTTCTGTTATTAATTTCTTGGTTTTTTGTATTTTATTTTATTTTTATTATTAAATAAAAAATGAAAATGTACATACTCTGTGCTTGCAATACTAGGTTAAGAGAGGAGTACACAAGTTGTGTTGAAGTCCCATTAATATTGATCTTCTTACTAATGTGTATTGTCACCAATTTCACCCTACCAAATTTCTAACAACTATCTGGCTTGGCATCTAATCTAAACCCTTGCCCCTTGCCCTCCCGCCCTCCCACCCTCCCCACCCTTGTAGCCGTCAAAGAGTCTTTTCTGCTATGTTTGAGTATGCTTTTAAGTTTTTATCATGGAGTCTCATATAATAATTGTGCTTCTGTCACTGACTAGTTTCATTCAACATAATGTCCTCCAGTTGAGACCAAATTGAGAGATGTTTCCTGCTAACATCTTTGTTTCTTATCAGTGCATAGTACTCCATTGAGTATATATACCAAAGTTTACCTATCCATTCTTCTGTTGTTGGGCTTCTGGGTTGATTCCAACTTTTTGCTATCATGGACTGTGCAGCCAAAAAAAAAAACACATGTTATTAACTTCCGGTATCATTCCATTGGGATAGAAAATACTTTATATGATTTCAACCTTTTAAAATTTATCCACACTTGTTCTGTGCTCTAAAAAATGATTTATCCTGGCTAATGGTCCATGTGGAAACCCTGATGGCATAGTGGGTTAACTGCTACGCCTGCTAACCAAAGGATTGGCAGTTCAAAACTGTCAGGTACTCCTTGGAAACTCTATGGGAGCAGTTCCACTCTGACCTGTAGAGTCACTGTGAGCCAGAATCAACTTGACAGCAGTGGGTTTAGTTTGGGTTTTAACGGTTGACTTGCACTAGAGACCAACATAAACTGTGCGTTATTGGATGAAGTATTGTTTGTTAGATCTAGTTGGTTTATAGCATTGTTCATTCTATTTATTTATTTGTCTTTCTAGATGTTCTGACCATTATTGAAAGCGTTGTACAGATAGTCCCCAAATCATGACATTCGGGTAATGACAAACTACACTTAAAATTCCTTTTTTTGATAATATCTTACTGTTAGTTATACGTACCACATTTACAATGTTGTAGCACATTATTTGCTGATGTTATCATTCTCATGCCAACCCCAAAGACAAATAAAGATCATATTTATAAAGATACTAATTTAAAAAAAAAGAAAAAGCCATTAATAATGAAAACTAAAAGAAAGAAGCATTTGTCTTATGTCAGAACTGATCACAACAGTCAATGGAACAGAATCCATGGAAAGTCAAGGATTACCCACATTAAACTCTCCAACTATTACTGCAGAACTGTCTAGTTCTCTTTTCAGTTTTGTGACAGTTTGTTTCACATATTTCGGGGCTCTGACATTAGACACACCCATATTTATAACTGAGTCGTATCTGACTCGACAGCACTTGGCTTTGGCTTATATCATCTTGGTGAATTTACCTTTTTATCATTATATAACTCTTTTCTTTGTCTCTTGGAGCCCTAATGGTGTAGTGGTTAAGCATTGCACTGGTGATCAAAAGGTCAGTAGTTCAAATCCACTAGCTACTCCTCAGAAACCCTATGAGGCACTCCTACTTTGTCCTATATGGTCACTATGAGTTGCAATTGACTCAACAGCAACTGGTTTTGTTTTTTTCTTTGTCTCTTATAGCAGGTTTTTACTTAAAGTCTATTTTGTCTGATATTAAAATTCCATTTGCATGGAATTTTTTTTCACATCCTTTTACTTTGAATCCATTTGTGTCTTTAAACCTATTTGTGTCTCTTGTAGAATAAATACAGTCTGATCATATTTTTTAATTTCTTCTGCTTCTCTCTGATTTTGATTTAATCTATTTACATTCCTGGTAATTACCACTCCAAAGCCAAAATCAATCCCACTTCCACTGAGTCAATTCCTACTCATAGCAACCCTACAGAGCTGAGTAAAACTGCCCATGTAGCTTCTATGGTGTGTCTGCTGGATTTGAACTGCTGATCTGTTGGTTAATAGCCATAGCACTTAACCACTATGGCACCAGGGTTTCCAACTTACTCCTGTTATTTTATGTGTGTGTTATACTCTCTTTGGCCCTCATGTCTTCCATTATGTTTTGTTAACACTTTGTAATAAACCATTTAGGTACCCTTCTTCTTTCCTTTTGTATTTTTTAATTACGGTCTTTGTGATTACTATAAGAATTACATTTAACATCTTACATTTATAACAATCTGGTTTAGACTGACACCAATTTAACTTAAATAACCAAAATATTCCTATACTAGTCTGTTCCTCCTCAACTGTTAATGTTGTTATCACCTATTATGTCCTTTTACATCATGTATCCTGTAACATAAACTTAGTTTTCTCAAATGTATTTGTTGTTATACAGTGTGAAGACTATAACAACTAGAATTACTCACCAGAAATTCCTTAAAGCTAGCCCTAGTACTTCCCCATGAATTTCCAATAATGGAGAGTTTCATTCTATATACTTCCCAATTTGAATTACTGCTTAGTGCCCTTTCCTTTCCACCTTAGATGCTCACTTTATAATTTCTTGTAGGGCAGGTCTGGTGGTAAAATACTCCCACAGCTTTTTTTATATGGAAATGTCTTACTTCTGTCCTCAGTCTTTAAGGATGTTTTTGCTGGATAAGGAATTCTTGGTTGACAATGCTTTTCTTTCAACATTTTAAAACTATAATCTCACTGCCTTCTGGTTTTTGATATTTCTGAGGAGAAATTGGCACTTAATCTTGTTAAGTAAACTTTGTGATAATCTCCTTTTTATTGCTTTCAAGATTTTATCTTTAGTTTTTGAGAGTTTGATTACAATGTGTCTCAGTTTGGATCTTTTTGAATTAATCTCCTTGGAATTTCTTGACCTCCTTAAATTCTTAGGTTCATATCCTTTATTGTATTTAGGAAGTTTTCAGCCATTATTTCTTCAAATATTCGTTCTGTCCCATTCCCTGCTAGGACTCCTGCAATGCATCTTAGTTTCCTTAATGGTATCCTACATTTCTATTAGATAGTCTTGCAGTCTTGTGCATTCACTGTTGTTGCTCCTCGGACTACATACTTTTTACCATCTTGCACTCTAATTTGCTAATTCTTTCTTCTGTCAGCTGATTTCAGCTCTTAAGTCTTTCCAATGAGTTTTTTTATTTCTGTTTTTATATCACTCAATTCCAGCTTTTTTGCTTGCTTGCTTTTTCTAATGTCTGTTTATTTACATTCTCATTTGTCCATGCATAGTTTTCCCGATTTCTTTTAGTTCTTCGCCTATATTTTCTTTTAGTTCCTTGAGCATGTTTAATATTGTTGTGTTATATCCCTTTAATTTGTTCATTGTATGGGCATCCATAAAGATAGTTTGTCTTCTTCCTTCATCTTCTTCTTTTGACTAGACCATCATTTGTATGTTTGTTTTTGTTTATTTTTCTTATGTTTGTGTGTATATATGTATGCTTTGCTATTTTTGTTGAAACTGGGACATTACAGTATTGCAATGTGTTAGCTTTCTCAGCTCCCCCACATATACAGTACTTAAGAAAGCACTAATTCCTCCAGGAAACTCTTAGGAGTTGACAGCTTTTAATTCTTGCTCACCACTCTCTCCTCCAGTATAAGAGAACTCCCATTCAGGCTAAGCCAGGGTTTTAGTCCTTCAGGTAGCTCCTACACTAGTGAGAATAAACACACTGACAGTCTTCCCTCAGTTTGGCACAATCTTTAGTCTTTGCTCTTTACTACTTCATCTGCTGTATAAGTTCTTTCATTCATGCCAAACCAAGGTTTCAGTCATTCATGGTATTCTTAGATTGGTCAGAATAATCACTCTGTCTAGTCTTCCATTGAGATTGGTCCTATCTACTTCATAGCCAGACATCGAAGTCCTTCTTAGTGCACAGAGGAGCCATGGGCTGATTGGGGCTACTGCTGGGGGTTCTTTTCAGATGCACTGGGGAAAACAGGCAAAGATAGTGGAAAAAGATATCTATCATTTAAAATTTGTCCTTATATTGTTTTGAATTTCATCTCCTTGCTACCATCCTTTGTCTACTTTTTTCAGAGTCCTTACAGGAATAAAGTGTAGATTTCTAGTTGATTTTCTTGTTGTTCATGCAGGTAGGACCAAGATGTTTGACCTGTTTGTGCCATTATCTTCCCACAAATTGCTATTTAACTTTTAAGGTCATGGATATTTATTATTTTATCTCACATTTGTCTATTACAAAATAAATGTTATCTGTCTGCTGAGACTTTCATGGATGACTCTATATGCACAGAAAAACTGTTTGCTTTTTCCTTCCTTTCTAAGTGAGATCCAGGTCCTGGTTTTGGTGCGATCCCTAGATGGTGATAAAGGACTAGTCTCAAGACTAAGTGGAGCTCAAGAATTCATCAGATGCAGAAAGAAACTCTCACAGCTTTTCTTGGGAGAAGAATCATAGACAATACCTGGACTTTCTAATGACTCTAATGTGGGAGTTCAAGGTAACCTCATTCAGATCTTAAGGAATGTGGCAATTATGAGGGACAAGTGGGTTATACTCATTTTAAATATAATTTTTTAAAGCCACTTACTGCAAGTGAAGATGCGTTCAAATAAATACGAGGCATGTGACTTGATATCAGTTTGCAGGAATATGCTAGAAAGAGAGAAATAACAACGTCATACTTGATGACTCAAAGCCTCCCCAAATTTCTTTTTAAAAAGCAGCTGTTTATTTATTTCTTCACATGCTTTGTCTCATGACTATTTTAAAATAACTCAAATGGAAATGGTTCAATGGTTGTATGTAATTAATAGCTAAATCCACACTTAAGTATCCACGGATTTTTATTTTTACTACTTTTATATGCCATGAGCTCAGACTTATGCTTTATAACAGTACCAAGTCTTTGAGAAAGCCAAATTTTGTTGTATCAAAACTGCTACATAAACAGTATTATACCTGGCATACTAATAAAATCCTAAATATTATCAAAAGAAACAAACTGGTGCAATTCTTATAAAAACAGTCAATATGATAATAAATTTATATGTTTCAAGAATAATTTTTATTGTAAAAATTTCTATTCATTCCTTTTAAAAAATATTAAACTGGTAAATTAACAAAGGGGAAAAAGTAGAATTAGCCCAAGTAGACCCAAATATAAAATTACATCTGTAACTAGTAACTAAAAGAATAAAAGTACACTCTGAGATAGATTAGCCTTAAAAAAAAAAAAAAGGTTTGATTGAATCTTTATATAAGCATTTATTTTAAAGCTAGAGGAATTAGGTCTTTGTGAAGTTAAAGAAATAAGAATTAACAAATGGTTCAGCAATATGTCACCTTGCTTTCTACCCAAAGGCTCAAAACCCTGTTGTCTGTTGAGTTGATTCTGACTGACAGTGACCCTATAGGAAAGAGTAGAATTGCCCCATAGGGTTTCCAAAGAGTGGCTGGTGGATTCAAACCACCAACTTTTTGGCTAGAAGCCTGAGCTCTTAACCACTGCATCACCAGGGCTCCAAGGACTCAAACCGGCACAATTTAAAAGCTCTTGGCTAAATGAAAGGAACTAACGCTGCTGTGCAAAATAATATGAAGTGGTAATTTGGTTTAAGAGGAGATCTCTGCAAATGTTGAACACGTTTTCTTCTTCCCTGCAGTAATCTTTATTTATGAGAGTTTATGTTTATGCCAGGGAGATAGTATGTGTGGTGATGTGTGCAAGTGTGTGTGTTTATTTCAGCAGCTGCCCACTAGTCGATTAACGCTCTCACCGTCCTAGGCTACTATGTCTTACTTTCTCCTTTCTTCATAATCAATGCATCTTCCCTTCATCCTCCCTCTCCAGTTGGTATCTTGCCTCCTATTTCCTTGAAAATACAGAAACAATCAGAAATCTCAAAACTGCTGTTACTCCATTGACACAACTACCTGCTGCTGTGCTCATATATTCTGCCTTGTCTCCTGTTACTATAGATAAACTCTTCACATTCCTTTGCAGTGTCTTGTAAATTTTTTGAAAACCAACATCTACTTTCTACACTTAAGTCCATGATCTCAACCTCTCTTACCTATTCAAGGACATTTTTCTAGCAATTTTCCTTCTTTCTTCCTGTATCACTTCTTAACTATATATCTGCTGATGTGAGTCCCTTGGTGGTACAAACTTGTAACACACTTGGCTGCTAAACAAAACGTTGGAGACTCCAGTAATCTACATCCAGAAAATCAGCCATTGAAACACCTATGGGGTACATTTCTGCTCAAACATAGGGTTGCCGTGAATCATAGCCAATTCTGTGGCAATTGATTTCTGGATCTGACGATGACTATCAATTTTTATATCTTCAGCCCAGACATTACCAGTGAACTCCTGACCTATGTTACCCACGCAAAAGTCTACTTGACATCTCCATTTGAAAACAAGCAGGCATCTCAATATATTCAAAACTAGAGTTAGGTACATAATTTGTGGGTTCTAGTGCAACATGAAATGAGCTCTGGTTGCACAGTGGTTAAGCCCTCAGCTGCTAACCAAAAGGTTGGCCTTTTGCAACCACCAGCTACTCTGTGCAAGAAAGGTGTGTCAGTTCACTTCTGTAAAGATTTACAGTCTTGGAAATCCTGTGAGACAGTTCTGCTCCACCCTACAGGGATGCTGAGTCAGAACTGCACTTCAGTGGGTAGTGCGGCACAAAAATGTTGGATCCTTTGTTCAAAAAACAGAAAAAAGTATTAAAGGTGCTAGAATGTAAAGTTCTTCTTTAAATTTTTTTTTATTATTAAATAAAAAATGAAAGTGTACATACTCTGTGCTTACAATACTAGGTTAAGAGAGGAGGAGTACACAAGTTGTGTTGAAGTCCCATTAATATTGATCTTCTTACTAATGTGTATTGTCACCAATTTCACCCTACCAAATTTCTAACAATTATCTAATCTAAACCCTCACCCCTTGCCCTCCCGCCCTCCCATCCTCCCCACCCTTGTAGCCGTCAAAGAGTCTTTTCTATTACATATGAGAATGCTTTTAAGTTTTTATCATAGGGGTCTCATATAATAATTGGCCTTCTGTCACTGACTAGTTTCACTCAACATAATGTCCTCCAGTTGAGACCAAATTGAGAGATGGTTCCTGCTATCATCGTTGTTCCTTATCAGTGTATAGTACTCCATGAAGTATATATACCAAAGTTTACCTATCCATTCTTCTGTTGTTGGGCATCTGAGTTGATTCCAACTTTTTTCTATCGTGGACTGTGCTGCAATGAACATTCATGTGCATGTAGCAGTTGGTGTGAATGGCCTTGATTTTGTAGGATGTATTCTGAGCAGAGGAATAACTGGGTCAAATGGTATATCTATATCCATTATTTTAAGGTAATGCTAAATTGCTTTCCAAAGACATTGCACCATTCTTCAATTCCACCAACAGTGAAGGAGAGTGCCAATCTCTTCACAGCCTCTCCAACATTTATTGTTTTGTGTTTTTTTTTTTTTTTTGGATCATGGCCAATCTTGTTGGGGTAAGATGGTATCTCATTGTCATTTTGATTTGAATTTCTTTAATAATTAATTATTATGAACATGTCCACATGAGTTTTTTGGCTGCCTGGATCTCTTCTTTAGAGAAGTGTCTGTCCATCTCCTTTGCCCATCGCTTAATTGGATGATTTGTCTTTTTCTTACTGGTATTTTGTACAACCTTGTAGATTATGGAGATCAGGTGTTGGTCTGACATAGAGTTGCCAAATATTTTTTCCCATTCTGTAGGTGGTCTTTTAATTCTTTCGATGAAGTCTTTGGATGAGCAGAAGCGTTTGATTTTTATTAATTCCCATTTACCTATTTTCTTTTTTGATGAATGTGTTTTGTTTGTCAGATTTTGAAGTCTGTCTATATTGCATATTAAAACGCCCATTGCTGACCCTATTTTATCTTGGATGAGCTTTATCGTTTTAGCTTTTATATTCAGGTCTTTTATCCAATTTAAGTTGATTTTTGTATAAGGTGTGAGATATGGGTCTTGTTTCATTTTTTTGCAGATGGATATCCAATTATGCCAGCACCATTTGTTAAAGGGACTGTTCTTACCCCAGTTCAAAATCTTAGGACCTTTGTCAAATATCAGCTGTTCATAGGAGGATGGTGGCATCTCTGGGGTCTCTACCCTGTTTCATTGGTCTATATGTCTCCTTTTGTACCAATACCAGGCTGTTTTGACTACTGTGGCAGTGTAATAGGTTTTAAAGTCAGGTTGTGAGAGGCCTCCCAATATGTTCTTCTTTTTCAGTAGTGCTTATTAGGGGTTTCTTCTGTTTCCAAATAAAGCTGATAATTTGTTTCTCTGTCTCATTAAAAAACTATCGCTGAAATTTGTATTGGGATTGCATTATATAAGTAGAGTGCTTTGGGCAAAATAGACATTTTCATAATATTGAGTCTTCCTATCCATGAGCAGGACAGATTGCTCAACTTATGTAAGTCTCTACTAGTTTCTTGTGGCAAGGTCTCGTAGTTTTCTCTGTAAAGATCTCTTACTTCTCTAGTTAGATTTATTCCTAGGTATTTTATCTTCTTGGGGCTATAGTAAATGGAATTTATTTGGTGATTTCTTCATTAATAATTTCATTGTTGGTATAAAGGAATCCTACTGATTTAGTTATGTTTATCTTGTATCCCGATACTTTGCCGAATTCTTCTATTAGCTCTAATAGTTTACTTATGGATTTCTTTGGATTCTCTGTATAAACACTCATATCATCTGCAAAGAGGGAAATCTTTACTTCTTCAGTGCCAGTACGGATGCCTTTTATTTCTTTGTCTTGCGGCACTTGGCTTGGCTTGTCTAATTGCTCTGGCTAGAACTTCTAGCACAATGTTGAATAGAAGTGGTCAGAGTGGGCATCCTTGTATAGTTTCCATTCTCAAAGGGAATTCTTTCAGTCTTTCACCATTCAGGATGATGAAAGCAGTTGGCTTTGCATAGATGCTATTGATTATATTGAGGAATTTCCCTTCTATTCCTATTTTTCTGAGAGTTTTAAGCATGAATGGGTGTTGAACTTTGTCAAATGCCTTTTCTGCATCAATTGACAAAATCAGGTGATTTTTATCTTTTGTATTATTAATATGGTTGATTACATTAATTGTTTTTTCTGATGTTGAACCAACCTTGCATCTCTGGAATGAAACCAACTTGATCATGATGAATTATTTTTTTTATATGCTGTTGAATTCTATTGGCTAGAATATTGTTGAAGATTTTTTGCATCTAGATTCATGAGTGATATTGGTCTGTAATTTTCTTTTTTTGTGGGATCTTTCCCTGGTTTTGGTATCAGGGTTATGCTGGCTTCATAGAATGAATTTGAAAGTATTTCATCTTTTTCTATGGTGTGAAATAGCCTCATTAATATTAGAGTTAATTCTTCTAAAAGTTTGGTAGAATTCTCTGGTAAAGCCATCTGGGTCAGGACTTTTTTTGGTTGGTAGATTTTTGATGACTTCCTCAATCTCTTCCTTTGTGATAGATTTATTAAGTTTATCTATTTCTCCCTGTGATAGTCTTGGTGAGTCATATGAATCTAGAAATTTGTCCATTTCCCCCAGGTTTTCAAACCTGTCAGAGTACAGCTTTTCATAATATTCTGTTATGATATATTTTATTTCAGATGGGTCTGTTGTAACATCTCCCAACTCATTTCTTAATCAGGTTATTTGTATCTTCTGTTGTTTTTGTTTTGTAAATTTAGCCAATGGTTTATCAATTTTGTTGATTTTTTCAAAGAACCAGCTTTTGGTTTTGTTAATTTTTTCAACTGTTTTTCTAATTCTCTAATTCATTTAGTTCTGCTCTAATCTTTATAATCTGTTTTATTCTGGTGCCTCAGGGGTTTCTTTGTTGCTCTCTTTCTACTTGTTCAAGCTGTGAGGTTAATTCTTTAATTTTTGTTCTTTCTTCTTTCCGGAAGTGTGCACTTATAGAGACAAACTAACCTCTGAGAACTGCTTTTGCTGTATCCCGTAAATTCTGGTAGGATGTGTTTTGATTCTCATTTGAATCCATAAATTTCTTTAATGTGTTTTTAATTTCTTTTATAACCCAAGCCTTTATGAGTAAGGTGTTGTTCAGTTTCCACAAGTTGGAATTTTAACCTATGAATTTCTGTTATTGATTTCAACTTTTATAGCTCTGTGGTCCAAGAAGGTACTTTGCAATAAATCAATGTTTTGGATTTTATGGAGAATTGTTTTATGACCTAACATATTCTCTATTCTGGAGAACGTTCCATGTGCTTTGCAGAAGAAGGTGTATTTACCTGTTGATGGATGAAAAGATCCACTGTATATGTCGATAAGGTCAAGTTGGTTGATTGTTGTAGTAAGATCTTCTGTATCTTTACTGAGCTTTTTTTTCTGGATGATCTATGCTTAACTGAAAGGGGAGTGTTAAAGTCCCTGTCATGGTTTGAATTGTGTCCCCCCAAAAATGTGTGCAGCCATGTGGCTGGGATATGGTTCCCAGTATCTTGGGACTGTCCTCCATTGTGTGGTTTTGCTAACCTGTATGTTAAAGGATTAGGGTGGGGCTGTGAATTCCTGCTATGGGGGAAGTTTCCCTGGAGTATGGCTTGCCCCACCCTTAATGCTTTTAGCTTGCAAGGAATAAAAGGAAAAAGAACCAAGGACAATTTGAGAACCTCGCTACCATCAAGCAAGCAGCACCGGGAGCAGAGCGCGTCGTTCAGACCAGAGGTTCTTGCATTAGGACACTCCCTGGACAATGACTGATGCAATACCGGACTTTCCTCCAGAGCCGTCAAGGGGAAAGTCTTTCCCTGGAGCGGACACCCTGAATATGGACTTGCAACCTACCGGACTGTGTAAGAATAAATCTTTCTTTGTTAAAGCCATCCACTCTGTGGTATTTCTGTTAGAGCAGCCCTAGCTGACTAAAACAGTCCCCAACTATTACTGTGGAATGATCAATCTCATTTTTCAATGTTGTCAGTAGTTGTTCAATGTATTTAAGTGCTTTGGTATTGGGTTCATGAATATTTAATAGTGTTAAGTCTTGCTTGAGTATTGAACCTTTCAGCAATAAATAGTGACCATCCTTGTCCACAATAGTGGATTTTACATTAAAATCTATTTTATCTGAGATTAATATTGCCATACCTGCTCTTTTCTTTAAAAAAGTGATTTATTACTTATGAAATATAATAGGAAACTGGGAAATCATGGAAAAAAAAATAAATACAGGATTAGTCCTAGTAGGTCCAAATACAAAATTTCGTGAATGATACATAACAACATAAACTTAAAAGCTGAAAAAAAGCATGTTAGATATTTTTGTGTCATAATTTTACAAACTGCAACAAAAATAGTGTTTTTATTAATGTGATACCTTGATTAAGCATAAGCTTTTTCTGCCTTTTCTGCAAATTCATTTATCAGATAATCAAATATTATATTCTTGGCAACTTCATTTGCAAGAAATATAATTGAAACTACCACTAGTAACTCTTGAGACTGTAAAACATTTTGATAACTTTTATTTGGAGGAGGATCTTTCTGCTGATGTAACTATTATTAAAATTATTAGCAGTGGAACTCTGATGGAGCAGTAGTTCAAATGCTTGACTACTAACTGAAAGATCAGCAGTTTGAACCTATCAGCCACTCCTCGGGAGAAAGATGTGAAAATCAGTTTCCATAGAGATTTACAGCCTTAAAAATCCTATGAGACCAGTTCTTCATTGTCTGTAGGGTCATTATGAGTCAGATTGATGGCAGTGGGTTTTTTTTTAATAACTGATGATTTCCATGGAACAATTTTTCTAAAAAATTTAACTCTTCATACAAATCGGTTTTGTACAAGTTAGAATTTGATTTGAAATATAAGCTTATACAATTTAATTATAATGTTTCCTTTGAGATGTCCTGTAATTTGTGGAGGTCATACAAGAAACTGAAAGTGGCTTAATGATTTGTATAAAACTCAAAAGGCTTGTCTATGCATACTATCACAGTGCCGTCAGTTACAAGGAAAATTAATTTTAAAATTGCCCTAACTATTGATTCATACGAAGCTACATATGCAAAAAGTGTTCTTTTCATCAAATGCAATAAGCTTTAAATCTAATTTCTGTTTATAAGTCATGAATATCTGCTTTGCAATGTTGCAGCACTTTTTCAAACCAGTGTGATTTGAAATTAATCCTAATAATTACTTTGTATGCTCTATTTGCCCCCACATGTCTGTCGGTTTGTCATATTCTGGGGCTTGTGTGTTGTTGTGATACTACAGCTATGCTACTAGCATTCAAATACTAGCAGGGTCACCCATGGTAGACAGGTTTTAGCTGAGCTTCCAGACTAAGACTAGGAAGAAGGCCCCAGCAGCAGTCTACTTCTGAAGAGAATTAGTCAATGAAAACCTTATGAATAGCAGTGAAAGATTGGCTGACATAACACCAAGAGATGAGCCCCTCAAGTTAAAAGACATTCAACTGAGGAACAGTTGCCTCCTCAAAGTAGATAGAGTCAAGCTTTTGAGATCTTCATTTGCTGATGCAGCATGACTCAACTCAGAAGGAGAAGAAACAGCTGCAAACATTTATTATTAACCAAAACATGGAATGTACGAATCAAGGAAAATTGGAAATCTTAAAAAAATGATAGAACACATTAACATTGATATCCTAAGCACTGGTGAGCTAAAATGGACTAGTATTGGTCATTTTGAATTGGACAAGTTGGGAATGACAACTTGAAAAGAAATGGTGTTATATTCATTGTCAAAAAGAACATTTCAAGATCTACCCTGAAATAAAATGTTGTCAGTGATAGGACTGTATCAATGTGCCTGCAAGGAAGACCACTTAACACGACTTTATTCATATTGATGCACCTACCACTACCAAAGATGAAAAAAATTGAAGAGTTTTACCAACTTCTGTAGTCTGAAGTTCATCAAACATGTAATCAAGATGCATTAATAATTACTGGTGACTAGATTGTGGATGTTGCAAACAAAGAAGATGGCTCAATAGTTGGAAAATATGGCTGGTGATAGAAACAATGCCAGAGATTGCAGGACAGAATTTTGCAAGACCAACACCGTCTTCATCACAGATACCTTTTTTAAACAATATGAAGGGTGACTATAGATGTGGGGGAGACGCTGGCGGCATAATAGTTAGCACTACAGCTGCTAAGCAAAAGATCAGCAGTTCAAATCAACCAGGTACTCCTTGGGAACTCTATAGGGGAGTTCTACGCTGTCCTAAAGGGCACTGTGAGTTAGAATCAACTCAATGGCAGTGGGTTTGGGTTTGTTTATACATGTGTACCTTTCCAGGTAGAATACACAGGAATCAAGTCAACGACATCTGTAGAAAGCGACAAAATGGAAAAGTCCAATATTATCAATCAGAACAGGCTTAAGGGTCAGCTGTGGAACAGAGCATCAATTGCTCATATGTAAATTCAAGATGAAAGTGAAGAAAATTAGAACAAGTCCGAGAGAACCAAAGTGCAACCTTAAGCATACATCCAATCTGAATCGAAAGACCATATTAAGAACATATTTGACACGTTAAACACTAATGAACAAAGACCAAATAAGTTGCAGAAGGACATCACACATGAAGAAAAAGCAAAAGGTCATTAAAAATACAAAAACAGATACATGTACACGAATGCTTATTGCAGCACAGTCCACAATAGCTAACAGATAGAATCAACCCAGATGCCCATCAGCAGATGAATGGATAAACAAACTATGGGGCATATACTCAATGGAACATTATGCTATGATTTAAAAAAAAAAAAAGTAGATTTCAGAAAACACCTCATTGGTTTCAATTGGAAGATATTATGCTGTGTGAAATCAGTCAGTGTCAAAAGGACAAATATTTTATGAGACTCCCGTTATAAGGACTTAGAAATAGAATTATCTACAAAAAAAAAATAACTTGGACAATTACAAGGGTCAGGGGGGTGAAGGTTTATCACAGATGAGATAGTTGGTATGTACGTATCAGTTTGACTAGTGTTCATTATTTCTTTGGGACACATTCCAAGGAGCGGGATTACTGGATCATAAGATATTTCTATTTTCAGTTTTTTAAGAAAGTGCCAAATTGGTTTCCATAGTGGTTGAACCATTTTACAGTCCCACCAACAGGACAGAAGAGTTCCAATCTCTCCACATCCTCTCCAACATTTATTATTCTGTGTTTTTGGATTACAGCCAGCTTTGTCAGGGTGACATGGTGTCTCATTGTGGTTTTGATTTGGATTTCTCTGATGGCTAGTGATCATGAGCATTTCCTCATGTATCTGTTGGCAGCCTGTATGCCTTCTTTAGTGAAAAACCTGTTCATGTCATTTGCTTATTTTTTAATTGGGTGGTCTTTTTCCTGTTGAGGTTTTGCAGTATCTTGTAGACTAGCTTAGCAGACAGTCGGAAACAAGGTGTGCAAATATTCATCTCCATTCTGTAGGCAGCCCTTTTACTCTTTTGATGAAGGCTTTGGATGAGCATAAGTGTTTAATTTTTAAGAGTTCACTATTAGCTATTTTCATTTCTGATGATTGAGGGTTGTTGGTGGGTTTTGGTAGACTGCTGATGCCGTAGGTTAGGGCTTCGAGCATCTTCCCAAGGTTTCCTTTCAAGAATTTGATTGTTTTAGCGTTTATATTTAGGTCATTGATCCATTTTGAAATAGTTTTTGTGCATGGTGTGAGATAAGGGTCTTGTTTTATTTTTTTGAAGATGGATATCCAAGTATGCCAACACCATTTGTTGAAGAAACTGTCTTTTCCCCAGTTCACAGCCTTTGGGTCTTTGTCAAGCATCAGCTGTTCATAGGTGGATGAAGTTACATTTGCATTTTCACTTCTGTTCCATTGATCTATGTGTCTGTTTTTGTGCCAGTACCAGGCTATCTTTACTACTGTGGCAGTGTAGTAGGTTTTAAGATAAGGAAGAGTGAGGTCTCTCACTTTGTTCCTCTTTTTTAGTAACAATTCTCTTATCCACGGCTTCCTTCCTTTCCATATGAAGTTGGTAACTTGTTTCTCCATCTCATTAAATAATGTTGCTGGAAGTTGAATTGGGATTGTACTGTATGTATAGATTGCTTTGAGAAGTATAGACATTTTCACAATGTTAAATCTTCCTATCCAAAGCAAGTCATTTTTCATTTCTTGCGGTAGGGTCTTGTAGTGTTCTTTGTATAGGTCTTTTACATGTCTGGTTAGATTTATCCCTAGGTATTTTATCATCTTGGGGGCTATAGTAAATGGTAATGATCTCATGATTTCCTCTTTGGTTGTCTCTTTGTTGGTGTAAGGAATCCCACTGATTTATGTATGTTTATTTTGTATGCTGATACTTTGCAGAAGTCTTCCATTAGATCCAACAGTTTTTTTTTTTTTTTAAAGTGGATTCTTTAAGGTTTTCTATGCATAAGATCACGTCATCTGCAAATAGTGATAATTTAACTTCTTTGGCAATCTGGACGCCCCTTGTTTCTTTATCATGCCTAATTGCTCTGGCTAGGACCTCCACAACAATGTTGACTAGAAGTGGTGACAATGGGCATCTTTGCCTAGTACCTGTTCTTAAGGGGAATGTTTTCAACTTCACTCCATTAAGTATGATGTTAGCTGTTGGTGTAGTATCCAACCCAAAACCTATTGCCCAAGAGTCGGGTCTGACTTATGGCTCCACGAGTTGGAGCTGTGTTTGGTGTATATGGCCTTTATTATGTTGAGGAATTTCCCTTCTATTCCTATTTTGCTGAGAGTTTTCCTTTTGACATGAATGGGTGTTGGACTTTATCAAATGCCTTCTCTGCATTGATTGATAGAATGAAGTGGCTCTTGTCTTTTGTTTATGTAGCTGATTGCATTAATTATTTTCCTAATGTTGAACTATCCCTGCATCCCTGGTGTGAATCCTACTTGATGGTAATGAACTATTTCTTTGATGTGTTGCTGAATTCTGTTAGCTCGGGTTTTGTTGGGGATTTTTGCATCTAAGTTCATGAGGGATATTGGTCTGTACTTCTTTTGTGAATGTTTGATAGAATTCTCCGGTGAAGCCATCCAGGTCAGGACTGTTTTGGATGGAAGTTTTTTAATTACTGGTTCAATCTCTTCTTTTGTAAGGAGTTTGTTTAGTTGTTCTATTTCTGATTTTGCTAGTTTGGGTAGGCGATGTTTTTCTAGAAAATTGTCCATTTCCTCTAGATTTTCCAATTTATTAGAGTACACATTTTTTGTAGTATTCTTCTATGATTCTTTTAATTTCAGAATCATCTCATTTCCTGTTTGCATTATTTGTTTCTTCTCCTGTTTTGTCAGTTTCGCCAATGACTTATCAGCTTTGCCAATCTTTTCAAAAAAAGTAGTTTTTGGACTTGTCTACTCTTTCAATCATTTTTCCATTTTCTATTTCATTTATTTCTGCTATAATTTTGATAATTTGCTTCCTTCTGGAGCCTGATGGCTTCTTTTGCTGAGATCTTTCTAGATGTTCAAGTTGATGAGTTAATTCTTTGGTTTATGTTCTTTCTTTGGAGAATGGATTGACCTCTTGACACTTCTTTTGCTGTGTCCCCTAGATTTTGGTAGGATGTGTCTTAATTCTCATTTGATTCTTTATTGCATCCTTGATTTCTTCTATTATCCAGCAGTTCTTGAGCAAAATGTTATTCAGTTTCCATAGTTTTGATTTTGTTTGCATCTTTTTTTCTGTTACTGATTCCTAGTTTTATTGCTTCGTGATCTGAGAAGAAGGTTTGTATTATTTCAGTACTTTGAATTTTGTTGAGTATTGCTCTGTGGCCTAATATGTGGTCAATTTGGGAGAACATTCAATGTGTATTGGAAAAGAAAACATACTTGGCTGCTGTTGGATGAAATTTCTGAATATGTGCATGACGGCAAGTTGGTTGATGGTGACACGTCTCTACTCAGCTTTTTTCAGGATGTTCTGTCTTTTACTGAGAGTGGTGTGTTGAAGCCTCATACTAATATTGTGGAGCTGCCTATTTATGTTTTCAGTACTAATGATGTTTGTTTTATGTATTTTGGAACCCTGTCACTGGGTGTGTAGATATTTAGTATGGTTGTGTCTCTGCTGTATTGAACCTTTGACCACTAGATAGTGACCCTCTTCAACTTTAAAGTCTATTTTGTCAGAGGTTAGTATTGCCACTACTGCTCTTTTTGAGTGTTATTAGCCTGATGTATTTTTTTCCAACTTTTGAGTAGTTCTTTGTGTTTCTGAGTCTAAGGTGTATCTCCTGTAAGCAGTATATAAATGGGTCATGTGTTTTTAACCAATCTACTACTATCCTTCTCTTCATTGGTGCACTCAGTCCATTTACAGTCAGTGTGATTATTGATATATATGCTGTTGGTGTTGTCATTTTAATGCTTTTTTCAGGGTGTTGTGGACAGTTTCTCTGTTGCATTCCATTTTCTCTGCTGTGTTTTTTAATTTGTTTTCTTTTCATTGCTTTCAGTGTTTGTTTTCTTGAAATTGTTGTGATTTTGTATGTTGCTTTTTGATGCGTAGAGTTATACATAGGTTTCTTTTGTGGTTACTCCCTTAATCCCCTTTATTAATCTAAAAGTAATCGAAACTTCAGTGTCTATGTATGTCCTTGACCTCCTCCATATCTGTAAGGTCTATGTGTACACTTTTTTTACCTTCTTTTTCATATAATATAGTTGTTGATTATATCTTGAGATCTCCAAATTTCTATCTATTGTGATTTGGTTTGGTTATCATTTTTGGATTTCCTTTCCTGAAGGTATCTAGAAATTCTGTCAAGTGTTAGATGTTTAAGTATGTATCTGATGTTATTAATTTCCTAATCAAAGCATTTCCTTTAATGTTTCTTGCAATTTTGGTTTGGTCCTTACAAATTCTCTAAATTTCTGTTTATCTGTGAAAGTCTTAATATTACCTTCATGTTTAAGAGACAGTTTTGCTAGCTACATTATTCTTGGTTGGTAGTTCTTTTTTCCTTCAGGGCTATGTGTTATCTCACTGTCTTCTGGCTAGCATTGTTTCAACTGAGTAGTCTGTGGGTAATCTTAATATTTTACCTCTGTACATCATTTTTTGCTTAATTCTGGTTGCCCTCAGTAGTCTCTTCTTGTTTTAGTGAGCTTGATTATGATATGCGTTGGTGTATTTCTTTTGGCATCTATCTTGAGTAGAGTGGAGTTCAATAAGCATCCTGTAGGGAGATTTTCTGATCTTCCATGATGTCAGGGAAGTTTTCTATCAGCAGGTCTTCAACAATTTTCTCTGTATTTCCAGCTATCCCACCTTGTTCTGGACTTCAATCACTCAAAATTGTTTGCACATCACCCTTAGCAATTCTTCACTCTTACTGAGTCTTTTATCTGATTTTTCCTTGTGTATGCTGGTGCCATTTACTTTGTCTTCAAGCTCACTAATTCTGTATTCCATTTGCTTGATCCTATGCCTTTGACTTTCTATTGAGTTATCAAGCTCGGTAATTTTATTGTTAATCTATTGAATTTCAAAACACTGCTGCTCAAGAATTTCTTGCAGCTTATTTAATTTTTCAGTGTGCTCTGCTGCATTTTGTCTGATCTGTCTCCTGATATCCTGATATCTTAAACAGCTCTGTACATCAATACATCAATCTTTTGTATTCTGTCTCTGATAGTTGCAGGAACTCTTCTCTGTCTGGGAAATCCAGTGATGCTTTATTTTGGGAGTTTTGGGAAGCCATGGTAGTCTGCTTCTTTAGCTGTTTAGAAATTTATTGTTGTCACTGACCCATCTGGAAGTCATTGCAGTCAAAGAGACTGACTAGTTTGGTTGGTCTGACCCATGTCTCTCTTTTAGGACTAGGCTGTAGTTTCTCAGTGCAGTCTGATTATTTCCTGTACCTTAATTTTACTGTTCCACACTGGGCAGCTGCTGGCACAGCTTCTGAGTCAGGGAGTCTTGCCTGCTTTCAGTAGCACCACTGGCACTTCTGCCTCTGGGCTGGGGTTGTCACTTGTGCAGGCGCTGCACTTTCACAGTGATCCCCAAGTAGGAGGAACACAAGCACCACTGCTGTAGCTGCCTTTGAGTTGGGTAGGTCACTCCTGGGTCCTCAACCTGGGCTCTCAGGAGATCACACATGTGCCTTCTTCCCCAAGCTACAGCCATACTCACTGCCACAAATGCTGCCACTGTTTCTGTTGCCTCTGAACTGGTTAGGGATCTCCAGGAGCTTCCTTGGTGGCTCTCCCACTGGGAAGGGGTCACACATTTCTTATCTGCAGCTCCTAGGTCATGCACACATCCTCTTTGTTACTGCCTATGCTGCCTCTAAACTGGGATAGTTGCCCACAGAGCCTCAGTCACAGCCGTGGCTCACAGGTAGGGGAGGAGTCATTCACACCCTTGCTACCTCTTCAGGGTCGTGCTCTTTCCCCATGTCTTGGTCACTGCCACTCCCAGGTCATGGTTATTCCCCAAACTGCCCTTGTCTCCAGGCTGTGTGTAGTCTAATAGACTACCTGGTCCCACATACATTCCCATCTCATTTCTCCAAGTACCACAGGAGCAAAGCCTCTTTGGCGTGGATGACTGTAGGGCCTGTGGGGCCACTGGGTCCTAATGTTGTCTGGTCATCAGACTAGTCTTACACCATTCTGACCTGTGAAGAAAACTTCTGTCTTTGGCTGCTTTCTTTAGGCAGGTGTGGTTCACCTTTGCTCTCAGACCTGGTGGGATCTCTCAGTCCCATGCTGAAAATTTTTTCTTTATTTATTTTTATTTAACATGACTGAGTGAAAATGTACATTCACGTATAAATTTACATGCCCACTTATATGCAGCTTCCACTGCTCTCCCTGTCCGGTGATTGCACACTATTCCTCTCTGCTCCATACATGCCTCATCCTCCCAAAAGCCTCCTTTCCCCTCCTCTCCGTCCACTCCCCTTCTGCCAGCCAGAGGTCAGCAAGATGATATCCTATAGATGTATAGAACCATAAAGTGCTTCCAATATTTGGTCACTCTGCATTGCCAAGTCCAATCCATTCCTGTCTAAAGAGTGGACCTTTGTTATAATTTATGGGAAAGGGCAACATCAGGCTCGGGGGCCATGCTCTCAGAGGAACCCCAAAACCACTGGACCATCAGTTGAGGTCTTTTAGTGGAGATCTCAGGATGCACCCCTTTTTATTCTTGTGTTGCCAGTGAGACTCCTCTCTGTGAGCTCCATCATGGCTATCACTGGTGGTGGCTGGGCACCATCCAGTTCCTCCGGTCCCAAGTCAATGTAGGCACCCACTCTTGTGGGTCTCTCTGTCTTCTCGGTTGTCTTTACCGTATGTCATTTTGGTCCTCGGTGAGCATCCGTTCCTGCTGAGTTGGGACCCTTTGCTGTGTCCTCGGATGGCAGCTTGGCAGCTTTTAAGACACCAGATGCCACTCACCAATGTGCGGTGCAGAGAGCCCTCTTAGCAAAACGCTAGTTGTGCCAATTGGCCTGGATTTTGCCTAAAAGCATGATCCCCTGCCACACGCCCCAGCTACTCTATCCTTGCAGTATTTAGTTAAGATGGAAGGAGTACTCAAGTTATGCTGAAGTCCACTTAATGTTGTTCTTGTTTCTAATGTGTGCTATCACCGCTTTCTCCCAACTAGAATTCTAGTAACTATCTAAAATAAACCCTCCCCCTTCACCCTCCCTCCCTCCCCTCCCTTGCAGCCGTCAAAGAGTCTTTTCTTCTATACACAAGTCTGTTTTTGAGATCTTATCGTAGAGGTCTCATACAGTATTTGTCCTTTTGTCGCTGACTACTTTCACTCAACATGATGTCTTCCAGTTGAAACCAGGTTAGGAGATGTTTCCTGGAATCATCGTTATTCTTTATCATTGTGTAGTGCTCCATTGAGTATATGTACCATAGTTTACCTATCCATTCTTCTATTGTTGGGCATCTGGGTTGATTCCATCTTTTTGCTATCGTGGACTGTGCTGCGGTAAACATTCTGGTGCATGTGTCTGTTGATGTGAAAGGCCTTGATTCTGTAGGATATATTCCAAGTACTGGAATTACTGGGTCAAATGGTATACTGATATCCATTTTTTTAAGGAAGTGCCAGATTGCCTTCCAAAGAGGCTGGACCATTTTGCAACCCCACCAACAGTGTAGGAGGGTTCCACTTTCTCCACAGCCTCACCAGAATTTGTTGTTTTGTGTTTTCTGGATCATGGCCAATCTTGTTGGGGTGAGATGGTATCTCATTGTTGTCCTGATTTGAATTTCTTTAATAACTAAAGATCGTGAACATGTCCGCATGTGTTTTTTGGCTGCCTGGATCTCCTCTTTAGTGAAGTGTCTGTCCATCTCCTTTGCCCATTGCTTAATTGGATGGTTTATCTTCTTCTTATTGATATTTTGTAGTATCTTATAGATTATGGAGATCAGGCATTGGTCTGACATAGAGTCGCCAAATATTTTTTCCCATTCTGTGGGTGTTCTTTGAATTCTATTAATAAAGTCTTTGGATGAGCAAAAGTGTTTGATTCTTAATAGTTCCCATTTGTCTATTTTCTCTACTGTTGATTGAGGTATCTTTGACAGATTTTGGAGTCTGTCCTCATTGTGTGTTAAAACTTCCATTGTTGTTCCTACCTTTTCTTAGATGAGCTTTATCGTTTCAGGTTTGATACTTAGGTCTTTTATCCAGTTGGAGTTGGTTTTTGTATAAGGTGTAAGATACAGGTCTTGATTCAGTTTATTACAGATGGATAACCAATTTTGCCAGCACCATTTGTTGAAGATACTGTTTTTACCCCAGTATAATGTCTTAGGGCCTTTGTCGGATATCAACTCTTCATAGGCCGGTGGTGTCATCTCTGGGGCCTCAATTCTGTTCCATTGATCCATCTGTCTGTTCTTGTACCAGTACCAGGCTGTTTTGACCACTGTGGCACTGTAGTTAATGTTCTAAGGTCGGGTAATGAGAGGCCTCCCAGTGTGTTCTTCTTCTTTAGTAGTACCTTACTTATCCGGGGCTTCTTCCCTTTCCAAACAAAATTGGTGATTTGTTTCTCCATCTCATTAAAAAATGATGCTGGAACTTATATTGGGATTGCATTATATAAATAAATTGCTTTGGGTAAAATAGACATTTTCACAATGTTAAGTCTTCCTATCCATGAGCAGGGTAGGTTTTTCCATTTATCTAAGTCTCTCTTAGTTTCTTGTAGTAAGGGCTTGTAGTTCTCTTTGTAAAGGTCTGTTGTTTCTCTGGTTAGGTTAATTCCTAGGTACTTTATCTTCTTAGGGGCTATGGTAAATGCTATTGTTTTGATAATTTCCTCCCTAACAGTCTCATTGTTGGTATCCATGCTGAAAATTTATTTAAGTAGGGGAGTTTTATTGTGCTTTCTTGACCTTCTGTGCACAGGATCTCTTTGTCTGGAGCCTCATTCCTTCCTGCATGGTAGTCTTGTGCTCCTACAATTTTCCTGTCACCCAGTCCATTCTTACGTGTTTCTACAGGGTGATCAGGCCTCCTGGAGTGCCCAGTTTGGATTAACTGATTCTCCTGGTCTTTGTTTTTAGAGAGTTCCACAAGATCATGTGGCTACACTGCCTTTGTAACTCTGCCTCCAAATTTTTTGTATTTTTAAAGTGTAATATGATTAACTGCTACCGAAGTCAGGAAGCACAGGAAGAATCAGATGGTTATGCTGGGAAACAGAAAACAAATACGACACTAGCCTTTGTTTTAACATGTGGACGTTGACAGAAATCAACCCCAGACACATTGACTCCTAAAAGTAAGCCTGTTGCCAATTTTTTTTTTTAACTAGTATCAAGACAACATGTATTCTTCTAATTTCTCCTTGTTAACCAACTTGAGCTTTAGAGGAGGATGATAACCCCAATTGTCATCATATTCATAAATAAAGCAACTTTTTATAGACCCTATTCTTTGCCCAATACTTTGCATTCACCATCTCATTCAGTCATTACAACTACCAAAGAGGCATTAAGATTATCTCTGTTTTATTAATGGGAGGTGTCCCTGTGTGGCATAGCTAAGCACTAGGGGATGGCTGTTCAAATCCACTCAGAAGCATTTCAGAATACCTGCTCAACATTCCATTTCCAAAACATTACAGTCATATGGAGTAGTTCTTCTCTGCACACAGAGAGTCACCATGAGTCAGAACTCACTTGATGGCAACAACTAACAACAGGAAAATTAATGAGGAAACTGAGGTTTGGAAAAGTCCACTGTTTTAGTCAGCTAGGGCTGCTCTAACTGAAATACCACAGAGTGGATGGCTTTAACAAAGGAAGGTTTATTCTTATACAGTCCAGTAGGCTACAAATCCATATTCAGGGTGTCTGCCCCAGGGGAAGGCTTTCCCCCTTGTTGGCTCTGCAGGAAAGGCCGGTATTGTATCAGTCTTTGTCCAGGTTCTTGGCGCACGAACCTCAGGTCTGAAGGACGTGCTTTTCTCCTGGTGCTGCTTTCTTGATGGTATGAGGTTCCCAATTCTCAGCCTGTCTCCCTTTCCTTTTGTCTCTTGCAGGCTGGAAGGATTAAGGGTGGGGCAAGCCATACTCCAGTGAAACTCCCTTTACAGTGGAGCAGGGAGGTGATCCAATGAAGGGATTTACAGCCCCACCCTAATCCTTTAACATACAGCATAGGAAAACCACAGAATGGAGGACAGTCACAAGACACTGGGAATCATGGCCCAGCCTTGTGGCTACACCTATTTTGGGGGGGACAGAATTCAATCTATGACATCCTACCCTTTGGCACCTCAAAAACCACATCATTGAAACATGTAACACATTCATCCCATATGATAGAAGTCATAAATCACTTTCAAGTCCAAAATACAAAAACTGTTCTACATCTGTGAAACCTAGAACACAAGCTATCTGCTTCTAAAGGTACAATGGCAAAATAGGCACAAGTTAGACATTCACTACAAATGGGAGAAATTGCAGGGAAAGAAGACATTAACAGGGAACAGGCAAGTCAACAGAGCACATTACATTAGCCCTCAAAACTTTGGAAATACTCTTACATTTTTTGAGACAGTCTACACAATGACCCTGCCCTCCAGACTGTAGGTATTGGTCACACTCTCTGGTTTCTGAGTGGGGACTCCAGACCTGTGCTACAACTCTGCCTTCAAGACCCACTTGGACAGAAACTCTGCCCCATCGGCTTTAGGAGCACCCTAAGCCCTAATGAGTGGCAGTTCCACCCTTACAAACCCCTGAGGTCATAGCCATACCTTCTGGGACTGAGGTAGCCCAGCTTCTCACTCTGTTTGTCTCTTCAGCTTCAGCTTCCTATGGCCTCATGGCCCGGGCCTCAGGCCCACATCTGCCCTGCCAGGGCAAGTATTCCAAAAGCTCTGTAGCTCCACTGATTCAAGTACCCAGAGGCACCCCACTCTTGCTGGAAAGCGTCCTGTCCAAAGACACTCAGCTCTCTTGCTCTGTGGGTCAGCAAGGCCAGCTCCACCGATTCAAGTGCCCAGAGGCACCCTGTTCCATGAGGAAAACTCTGTGTGCAGGCATTCAGCTCTCTCGCTCCATGGGTTGGCTCCAGCACTGCCTCTGGTTCTGTTGCTGTCAACACCAGTTCTCTGTTTCTCACCATCTGTACCTTCTTTGTTTCTTCTGAGTCTTCTATCCATTCACAGTTTCAAAGTGGCTTCCACATTTTAGGTATTTGCTAGAGCAGCACCCTGCTCCCGGTACCAAATTCTGTTTTAGTCAGCTAGGTCTGCTCTAACTGAAATACCACAGAGTGGATGGCTTTAACAAAAAAATGTTTATTCTTACACAGTCCAGTAGGCTACAAGTCCATATTCAGGGTGTCCACTCCAGAGGAAAGCTTTTCCCCTTGTTGGCTCTGGAGGAAAGTCTGGTATTGCATTAGTCTTTGTCCAGGGAGTGTCTTGGCACAGGAACATCAGGTCGGAAGGACGCGCTCTTTTCCCAGTGCTGCTTTTTTTTTCTTTCTTTATTTTTTATTTTATTTTTATTTTATTTAATATGACTGAGTGAAAATGTACATTCCCATACAAATTTACATGCCCATCTATATGCAGTGTCCACTGCTCTCCCTGCCCGGACTATTCCTCTCTGCTCCCTACCCGGTGCTGCTTTCTTGATGGTATGAGGTTCCCAATTCTCAGCCTGTCTCCCTTTCCTTTTACCTCTTGCAGGCTGAAAGGATTAAGGGTGGGGCAAGCCATACTCCAGGGAAACTCCCTTTACAGTGGAGCAGGGAGGTGATCTTATAAAGGGATTTACAGTCCCACTCTAATATTTTAACATACAGCATAGGAAAACCACAAAATGGAGGACAGTCACAAGATACTGGGAATCATGGCCCAACCACACAGCTACGCAGATTTCTGGGGGGACACAATTCAAGCCATGACAGTGTGTTAAATGTGGACACTCATCCATGAGGCAAAGATGCACTCCTCATCCCTTCAGAATGATAAGTACTCCTCGGTCACTGTAGGTTAACCTTCATCCAGTCTGTGCATCGATCTTCCCTTACATCCTGCTTGCCTCGCCAATGTGCCTAACCAGTTCTTCCAGACTTTGGAATCTTCAAGCATTACTCTAAGAAGATAATGAGCTTATCTCCTTGTTATTTTCACCAGAATCACTAAATGTTTCTTGAAATTAGTATAAGCTATTAAATAAGAATCTGGTTATTCTCAGGAGTTACTAATTCAAATGAACTGTAGATTTGTTAGAACAAAAATAGGTCTCATTTGATTAAGATAAACACTTTCCCAGTGATGAACAATATCTCGTGTGTCTTATCTAGGTTGGACTTCAATCCTGAACTGACAAGACAATCTAGACTCAAGAAAGGCAAATACCAGGTAGTCCTTAGGCATTGGGCCTTGCAAGGATGATTGGGAATAATTTGGAAAGGTGGTAGGATAGGCCAATCATCCTCTTTTAGCTGGTGCTTTGTTAGCTGAGCCTTTTCGCAGTTTACACACTAAGTTGCTTGCTACTGAGTTTGTGGCTATAAAGAAATATAACAAGTCACACTAAGCCAGAAACATGGAAAATCTGATAAATATGAAAACATGAATGTGGTATGGTTTCAATATTTGTCAGATGGATAAGTGTACACATCATGTTAGAGACTTTGTTTAACACTTATCAGCAATGTTGATAGCTAACATTTATGGTTGTTGTTGATTCTGACTTAACAGCAACCCTATATGCTTTGCAGCAAACTGAGCTCTTCACAAGGATTATCTCAAATCATCCAACTCTGAGGTAAAAAAAAAAAAAAAAAGTATATTATTACCCAATTTTACATACATGAAAACTAATACTTAGGTTAGATTACTCTTCATAAATACCAACGATTTTACTTATCTATGGAAACTCTGGTGGTATAGTGGTTAAGCGCTGTGTGTCTGCTAACCAAAAGGTCAGCAATTCAAATCCATCAGACACTCTTTGGAAACTCCATACAGCAGTTCTAGTCTGACCTATAGAGTCACTGTGAGTCAGAATCAACTCAAGGGCAGTGGGTTTAGTACTGCTATAACAGAAATACAACAGGTAGGTGACTTGAACACAGAGAAATCTATTTTCTCACAATTGTGGAGGTTAGACGTCCAAAGTCAGCGTGTTGGCTCCAGGAGAAAAAGCTTTCTGCCTCTCAGTTCTGTGGACAGGATCTCATTTCTTGGCTCTACAGTGACCATTGTGTGCTGTGGCATCTGTCTTCCTTTATCTCTGTTTAACCCGCTCCTACTACCTTTTGTAAAAGACTGACTCAAAACACACCCTACACTAATCTTTCCTCATTAACATAACAAAGATAACCCATGCCCAAATGAGATTATAGTGACAGGCATAGAGGTAAGGATCCACAACACGTGTTTTGGGAAAGCATAATTCAAACCATAACACCAGCCCTTTGATGACCCCAGTTCTATTCCAGATACCATTCACTTCTCTGCTCTGGTTTGGAGCAAAACACTGAAAGAATTGACTGTATTCATTGCACCCCTACCAACAAATGCTGAGAGTTCAACCTACAAAATATTTCCCCAGATTGTTCCTTCCTCACATTCCAGTCCATCCTCCTGCTCTTCACCATCATGTGCTGTCTAGACTTCTACAAAGACTCCCTAACTGGTCTTCCTGCTTCCATTTAGTTTGGTTTGAACACAATATCCAACACATATTTTAAAAATACATGTTAGAACACAGGACTCTTTTTCTCAAAACCTTAAACACTTCTCTCTAACGGCCTATTCTCACCAGGGTCTAGTCACATTGTTTCTTAATTATTCCTCAAATATGATGAGCATATTCCACTTTGTGCTTGCTACCTAGAACATTCTTAACAGAGATATTCCGAGTGCCTGCTCTTTCTTTTCATTTAGATTTCTGGTTCAAATATCACTTCCTTAAAGGATCGTCTAGCTAAAATTATTACGCTATCTTTCTCTAGGCCCTACTTTAGTTCTTAGCACTTATCACCACAATATTTTACATTTTCTTGCTAATTTTTTGCCTTTTCCACTTACAAGTAAGTTTCACGATGGCAAAAACTTTCTTGCTCAAATATTAATTACCAGCTCCTGGAATTTCCTGGCACATATCAAGTGATTAAGTTTCACTGAATGAATAAACGTAAAACAAGCTAATGAAAACAGCATTCAAAGGCTGTCTGGTACGTACAGGATCGATCTGTCGCATACCCTTGTCTAACCAGAGCCGACTACTATGATGCTCAGGGAAAGAATAACAGTTTCATCTTCTCACCATTAAAACTTGCCTACTCCCTGCTAGGAGTTTATTTTCAATTCCTTTTCTTGCTCCTTTCCACACCAACTACAATTAAACCATGAAGTTGTTAAAAATATTATGAAAGCAAAATAGAAGTGACATCAGAGCTTGGGAGAAAACGTACCAACTAGATATTCCTACTAATAAGCAGAATGTTTAAGAATGAACATACGCCATAGAAAGACAGGCATACAGTTATGTGTTAGCTGACATCCACACTGCAGTCTGTGAAATACGATGTTGTGTGATTTTGACATAGCACAAACACACCTAAATCACAAGCAATTCACTCATTTTCCCCCTTCGTGTTGTTCAATAACCTTTTGTTTCACTTCCCAAGTGACACCTGTCCTTTGCGTCTTCTGTGGCTCTGACTCGCTCTGATTGTGCTGCATTTGGAAGCCGGGATGTACAGAAAATTAAACAGAGAGACAGTGCTACCACACTCGAGATACACGACACTCAAGACTGGGTACTACTGCCAAGAGGGGAAGTATACACTGCTGTACAGGAAACTTTTTATTTATAAGGAAAGTACATTACAATAATGATAATACAGTACAATATGTAATGTAAGCCAGTAACATGGTATTTATTATGACTATCAAGACACAAGTATTACAGATTATATGGGGACTTCCAATTAAGTTTGTAAACTCATCCTAGAAAAAGTCTTACATACCTCATTGCTGAATATCACTCTAAAGCACTCCCCTTTAGAAGCCATACCCCAATCCCAATGTCTAGTCCACTCTTCAACACAATTTTGGAACTCTTTTTCTGGTATGACCTTCAAAGCTCTCATCCTATTACCCCTGATGTCCTGAAAGTTATCCAAATGTCTTCCTTTCAATATTTCCTTAATCTTTGGGTAAAGAAAAAAGGTCACTGGGGGCCAAATCAGGTGAGTAGGCAGGGTGTTCCAATACAGCTATCTGCTTACTGGCTAAAACCTCCCTCACAATTATACAATTAAGTTTGCAAACTTACCACTATACCACCATGTACAATGGTCATTCCAAAAAAAGAGTTCCAAAATTGCTCTGAAGTGTGGACCAGGCATTGGCATCAGTGCATAGCTTTCCAAAGGGAGTAGTGACTGTAGTGATATTCAGCAATGAGGTATGTAGCTAGCACTTGAACAACTAAGTTCATGGACTTAATTGTCAGAACTCATCTATGTATTGCAACACTATGATATGCCTGGCAGCATAATTGCTCTGCATATAAGAGACATGGTATATATGTGTTGTATGTGGGAGTTATTGCATTCACTATATCTGGTTATATCTGCTACCTCCCATTCTCCAATCAAACATTCTGAGCTCTATCATAACCTTATGGGACCATGAACATATATTTGATTAGATGTTGCCCAAATAGACATTATGTGGTGCATGACTGCACATATACAACTGGGCAAAATACTTTAGCTTCAAGTTTTGAAAGAACAAGAAGCTGCATATTACTCATATTACCATTTTGCATTCTATATTTCAAGAATGTGAAGGAGATAGAACAGTCTACTTTGCTTATATGTTCAAATTCTTTGACTTGTGATGGGAAATGTTCCTTTGCACTCTGTTTGTCATGAATTGAACAGTCTCCCCTCAAAACATCTCTCAACTTGACTAGACCAAGTTTCTCCATACTGCGTGGTTGTCCTCTATTTGGTGATTGGTTTTTCTATATGTTGTAAATCCTAATCTCAGCTGGTGGTTAATGAGGCAAGATTTGATTTCACTGAAGAGGATTAGGGTGTGTTTAACACCCTCTACTAAGGTCATATCCATGATGTAAAGAAATTTTCCCTTGGATGTGGCCTGTACCACCTGTTATCTTACAAAAGGAAATGGAAGCTAGCAGAGAATGGGGACCTCATTTACCAAAAAGATAGTACTAGAAGCAGAGTGTGTGCTTTGGACAGGACGTTCCTATACTGAGATGTTCCCAGACCAAGGGAAAACTGCTGCATCACATGGACCTTCTTCCAGAGCCAACAGAAAAAGAAAGCCTTCCCCTGGAGCCAGCATCCTGAATTCAGACTTTTAGCCAACTGGACTGTGAAAGAACAAGCTTTTCTTTTTTTTAAGCCATCCACTTACAGAATTTCTTTTCAGGCAACACTTTTCCAAAGACATATAATCTTTTGAAGGTGAGTGCAGATCTAGTACTCTATTAAAAGACAATTTTTGATGGTCTGACAGCCTAGAGGGTCCCCTGAGAACATGGCCCCTGAACTTGCTGCTAGACCAGAGCTGAAACCAGCACTAATCTTCAGACAAAAAATTGAACTGGACTGTAAGACACAGAATGATGAAAGTGGTGTGTATACTTCTTGGATTAAATATATATATGAAGCTATCTGAGCAGCTCTTCTCTAGAGGTGAGAAGGGAAAGTAGAGAAGAGGGGACAAATGTTGGTTGGGTGAATACCAGAAGTACACAGTGGAAGCTGTCACAAGGTGCGGGGCACAGATAGAGTGGCATAGAGGCCTGTGTTCATGGTTTTACATAGCAACTTGACTTGGAGTGTAAATTTTCACTTAATTACAATAAAAAAGAGACCAAAAAAAAAAAAAAAAGAAAAGAAATTGTATTTATGATTATTACCTATGTTAACTGCAGTTTCTTGTTTATCTCCTGTCAAGACCCATATTCTTATGTTTGCCTTCAATAGATTTTCTATGGTTTCTGGAACACGTGCTTGAAGGCGATCCTCAATGGCTGTGGCTCCAAGCAGCATAAATTCCTAGATGTTTTTGAAAGAGATGTTTTTGTTATTAATTAAAGTTAGAATAGTTTCAAAGTTGAATAAGCAAATTTTGACAAAAGATGTGCAGTTTCATTATTTACTCTGCAAAGTCCCAAGCACACATGCACACACATACATGCACACACATGCGCCACATACACACACACTTTATATTCTAGTCTTTTCCACTGGTGTATTTTTTTAGCTCTATTTCACTATATCTTGATGCAGTACAAAATTAGTTTTAGAAACAAAGGCTATGACATACTCCTAATCCACCTGGAGTAGAGAAGAAAGAGGGACATCAGAAACACGAGGAAAACATGACCCCAGCAGACAGAAGACATCATATGAGCCAGAAACTACATCAGCATGAGACCAGAAGAACTAGACAGTGCCCGGCCACCACCAATGCCTACCCTGACAGGGAACAGAACATGGAAGCACTGATGCAGGAGGGGAAAAATGGGTGTACAGAACCAGAATTCTATAAAACACCACACCTGAGGGTCCATCAAACTGGAAGGCATTGTGAGGACACGGCCCCTGGACTGTTAGCACAGAGCTGAATCTAGTACTGAAACGAACTCTTCAGGCCAAGATCGGACTGGACTATAAGACACAGAGTGATGCTGCAAAACAATATGCTTCTTGGCTTACATGTATATATGAGGCTGTCTGTGCAGCTCTTGTCCAGAGGCGAGATGAGAGGGTAGAGGCGGCCAGGAGTTCGGTGAATGGATGCTGGAAGTCAAAGGTGGAAAGGGGGACTGTGTTGTCACAGGGGCTCAGGAGGAGAGTACAGTTGCATAGTGATGTGCATTCAGGGTTTCATATGGCAAACTAATTTGGATTGTAAACATTTAAAGCACAGTAGCATATTACTTAAAAAAAAAAAGAGCACAGGCTCTGAGGTTAATGCCCTAACTCTACAATTTATTATACTGCTGGACATAGGCAAATTACATCATACTTCTCAATATTTTCGTCTCTAAAGTGAAGAAGTTGGGAAAATAAGATTTATTTAAGAGTTAGCATATTTAATGGATTAGAATAATGTTATACATTATAAATTTATATTATAAATCATCAACAAATATCGCCTATTATTTTGATTTTGAAAACTATACTATAAGGCTTGATGTCTGGTTAAGTGAGATCCCTTTTTTATTCTTGATCTAAATTATCTTGATAATTCTTAGCTTTCTCCTGCTTTTATATGAATATTAGGACAAATTTGCCAAGTGCTGTGACAGTCCTGCTGGAAATCTGATGCATTTCTACTGAGCACTGAATTATAGATTAGTTGTGGCGGACTGCCACTTTCATAATACTGAGTTTTTCTAAGTTGTATATGTCCATCAATTATTTTTTCTTGGAGGAAGACCAATGAAACCAGTTGCCCTGGATACAAAAATTATGCTTCTGATATCTCTAGATGTTGATTCTGCAATAGAGGTGCCTTACATGTGCCATTTCATGACAGAAAAACCAAACCACGCCATTGCTGTCAAGTCAGTTCCAACTCATAGCGACCCTATAGGAGGGAGAAGAACTGCTCTATAGTTTCCAAGGAGTATCTGGTGGATTTGAACTGCCAACATTTTGGTTAGCATCTATAGCACTTAACCACTGGGGCAACCAGGCAGTCCTCACGATAGAAAGCCCCTTCTTTTCCCATCAGTTAATTTTTATCATGAAATATTTTATTATATTATAATATTATTATATTCTCTATAAAAGTATTAACACACTGAATGGTTTACTTTATTGTTTTTGTTTCTAGAGTTAATTATTTTCCTGTTACTGGAGGGGCTGAAATAGAGGCCTAGTGGTAGATTAAGAGATTTGCTTAAAGCACAAGGAGCCCCAGTAGTGTAATGGTTAAGTGCTCGGTTGCCAACAGAAAGGTCAGAGTTTGGAACCCACCAGCTACTGCATGGGAGAAAACGCAAGGAGATCCTCTCCCATAAAGATTACTGCTTAAGAAACTCTATGGGACAGTTCTACTCTGTCACGTGGGGTCACTATGAGTTCGAATTGGCTCAACGGCACACAACAAGTAAAGCATAAAGGGATAGGCCAGATGATGTATGATAACATTACTTTCAGAAATTCAGTACAATCTAAAAGTTTCAAGGTGTTTTAAGTAGACAACAGTTTTTAAAGTGCAATTAAGAAGACAAACTTACTCTGTGCTGAAAATTAGAATTTAAAGTTTATGTGAAATATGATCATATATAAATAGTATATTAAAATTTTAAAAAACCATAAAGCCTTTATTCTTCTTATTGCCAAACTAAAAATTCAAGTCATATTTATCCTGACACATTTTCCTATTCTCATTATTTATTTTTGTGCTTTTGTTCTACATTATTTTCATGATATTTCTATATTAACTCCCTGTATTTGGATACATATTTCCCACCTCTAGCAGAAAGTATTTTCAGTAATAACTTATGTTTTTAGGTAATATACAAGAATTTTTTAAAATGTTTATAACTCTTTCATGATAAAGGCACTTAACCCAAAATAGCAATTTCCTGAAATTGCAAAATGACATATATAACATTCTCATGTCATACTTGATGAAGACTTGATAATCGCCCCTCTAAGAGCAGAAACAAGATAAGAATACCCATACTCCTGCAACTTCCATTCAGCATTACATGGAGGTTCTAAGCAGGGAAGTTACACAATAGAAAGAAATATAAAGGCATCCAGATTCTAACCAGAAAGAAGCAAAACCATCTCTGTTCTATTCATATGGCATAATCTTCATCAATATTAGAAAATTTTTGCCTCAAAAGACACTACTAAGAAAAAGATTCCAATGAAATGGGTGAAAATATCTACAAACCTTATACCTGAAAAATAACTTGTATCTAGAACACACAAAGAAATCTTACAATTTGATAATATAAAGACACATAACTCAATTTTTAAATGAGCAAAGGATCTGAATATAGATTTTTTTCAAAACAACACATACAAATAACCAACAAGCTGGCATCACTAGTCACCAGGAAAATGAAAACTGAAACCACGGCAAGATACCACTTACACCCACTAAGACGTCAAAAATAAAAAAGTCAGGTGACAATAAGTATTGGCAAGAACGTCAAGAAATTACAATAGTGCAGTCACTTTGAAAAGCAGACTAACCACTCCTAAAATGGTTTAACATGACTATAACCCAGTAATAGCACTCTTAAGTATATGCTCAAGATAAATGAAAGCCTGTGTCTGTACAAAAATGTGCACACACAAGCTTATAACAACACTGTCCATAATAGCAAAAAGGCAGAAACAAGTGAGATGTTTATCAACTGATGAACGGATAAATAAAACATGGCACAATGGAATATTATTCAACTATAAAAAAGAATGAAATACTGATAAATGCTACAACATGTATGAACATCGAGAACACGCTAAATGAAAAAAATCCAGCTATAAAAACCCACATATTATTATCCCATTTACATGAAATGTCACAGAAGACATGTACAGAAACAGAAAGGACAGTAGTAGTTGCTTAGGGCCAGAATGGATGGAAAGATGGAGAAAGTGGTAGCTAAAGGCACAAGACCTCATTTTCAGATTCAAAGTATGTTCTAAAATTAATTGCTGTGATGGTTGTACAACTTTGTGAATGCACTAAAAACTAATTATAGACTTCAAATAGGTATATAGTAGGTAATTATACCTTTATAAAGCTGTTAAATGTATATATAATATATACTCTTATTTTTAGTCCACAAAAAAAGGGAGGGATAATAACAATTTGTGTTTGGTAATTTGCTTTTTACTAATACACGATGTTTTGGGTGGGACAAAGACAAAGCAGGAATAAAAACTGGACTACAAGGTGAAAGAAATTAATTATTTTTAAAAAGTCAAATGAAATACTAGAGTGGAAATGTTCAACAACTGAGATTAAAAAAAAAAAAAAAATCTCAGTGGAGGTGCCCAACAGTAGATTGTAACTGGCAAAAGAAGGGATCACCAACCTTGAAAACTGGCTGGTAAAATACATGTAACAGACATAATACAGAGAGAAAAAACAGTGAAGAAAAACAAGCAGAGCCTCAGAGAAATATGGGACACGATTAATTATACCAACATATATTTAACAGATATATAAAAAAGAGAAGAGACAGAGAAAGAAGCAGAAAAATATTTTTTAAAGGCTAATCTTCCCAATTTGCTTACAAATAATAATTCACATATCCAAGAAGCTCAGCAAGCTAGTATCAACAGAGAGTGCCAAGTCTAGAACATCATAATAAAATGTTGAAAGACAAAGAGAAGACAAAATTTTGACAACAGAAAAATAATTATCACTTAAAAGGTAACCCCAGTAAGTTCTGACTTTTCATCAGAAACAGTGGAGGCCAGAAGGCAATGGGATGAGACCGTTCACTTCTGAAAGAACAAAGCTAACTGCCAAAGTCTTTACATCTAGAAAAACTTGAGGAAGAGAAAGTTCATTCTTTTAAAACCACTGGCAAAATAAAGGCATTCCTAGTTAAGCAAAAACTGAAAGAATATTTTTGCTAGCAGACCCACCGTACCAGAAATACTAAAGAAAGTTCTTCAAGCTCATAGTAACTGTCCCTAGGTGATAATTCAAGCACATAGCAAAAGCAAAGAACATCAATAAAAATAATCATGTTATTATATAAGACATAAAACAACAAAAACCCATTGATACCAAGTCAATTCCAAGTATTTCTTCTCCTAACTAATTTAAAATGCACTTGACTAAAACAATAAATAATATATATATTATTGGACCTGTAACATATAGCCGAAAACCACCAAACCAAACTTGTTTTTATTCCTTAGAGGTTTTATTCCTTTACTTCTTTTAACACAGGTCTTTTAGCTATTTGGGATGTTACAATAACAGCTTTGAGGTCTTCATTAAATGTAAACTTTTCAATCCTCACTTAAAACTTGAAAACTATTATTCATGCTAATGAACGGAACTCAGGGACACAGAGTGAGCATGTGGTGTGTGTACTTTAAAGTTTTATACATTTATAGGAGGCTCTTCTATCAGTTTCTTTCTAGAGGGGAGAGGAGAAGGTGCTTGTTAAGTTGATACTGGAAGTAAAGAGTGAACAAGAGGAGTGTGCTGTCACAGGGTGAGGAGAGCAGACAGAATTTCAGAGACGCAGGCATGCAAAACTAACTTGGTGTATACTTTCACTTAATCATAATTTTAAAAAAAGAATACCAACTCATCTAGAAGAGATGATCACCGAGAACACCAAGCCAAAGCCAAATGCCGTCGAGTCGGATCTGACTCATGGGAACCCTAGGGGCCAGGGTAGAACTGACCCCCAGAGTATTCCAAAGACAAGGAAAAAAAGCCCAGGAGACAGAAGGACCCATGTGAATGGGAGACTTTATCAACACGTGATCGGAAGAAAGAGATGGTGCCTGGCCACCACCAAAGACATCTGTGATGGGACATACAGTGTCCCTGTAGCAATACGAGAAAAAGAGGGACGCACCTCAAGAACTCTACTAAAAGACCACAACTGACGATTCCATGACCTGGGGGATCCCCTGCGAGCATGGCCCCTAGACCTGCTGCCCCTGTCCAGAAAACACCACTGAGGTCATCTGTTTGGACAAAAGTGGACTGGATTTGGGGACAAAATGTGACCATATAGTGTGCATACTTTATGGTTCCCCACATTTATAGGCATGCTGTCCTAGTAGTCTCTTTCTAGATGGGAGGGGAGAGGAGGGGACAAGATACTGTTAAGAGGATACAACGAGCAGAGAATGAAAAGGAGGACTGTGCTGTCACTGCGTAAGGACAGCAGAAGGAGCTGCAGATAGGAGGACATATAAATTTAATTTGGATTGTATACTTAATCACAACTAAAAAAAGAGAATAATGAGCTAACTGGTTTCATTGAAACAAACATGGGTCTTGAAATAAGAAAACTAATTGCCATGGAGTCAGTTCTGAGTCCCAGTGCCCCTAGGAGCAGAGTAGAAGTGACTCACAAGGTTTTCTTAGCTGTAATCTTTACAGAGAACATTGCCAGGCCTTTCTGCCACAGCACTGATGAGTGGATTGAAACAGCCAACCTTTAGGCTAGTGGTGGAGGGCAAGTCTTTTGCACCATCTAGGAGCCTGTAAGCTATAGAAACATAATATACTGGACTAAGGTTTCACAAAGAAGGTGGTGGGAATAAAGCTGTGTGGGAGTAAAGAAATAAAACTTAATGGTAACTAAAATCAACAAAAGAAGAGAACCAGTAATGGTAAGTAAAAAGGTTACATAACAAGTTCAATAAATATATACTTGCTCCTTCTTCTCTCAGCTTCTTTACAAGATATAAAATTATTAAAGTAATAATTATGGCAGGATGTTGTTGGGTTTGTAAAACACATGGATGTGATACACATAACGATGAGGGCGCAGAAAAGGGAAGCAGGAATAGAGCTATGTGGGAGTAAGGTTTCTATATCTCACTGGCTTTGAGCTCGTACAGATCTGAAGAAGAATCTGGTAAGTTAGACTGTATATAGTAAGGTCTAAGTCAATCACTAAGGAGCACTGCTGATGCACCAGTTACACATTCATCTGTTAACTAAAAGACTGGTAGTTAGAACTCACCCAGCAGAAGAAACACCTGGCAATCTGCTCCCATAACGATTACCACCTAGAAAACCCTATGAGACACTATATCTGATCACATGGGATTGAAGTTGAAATTGACTCAATGGCATCTAATAGCAACAACAAAGCCATCACTAATAAAGTAGCTATTAACAATATATAGTGAATAACATCACTAAAGCAATAAAAGTTTTAAACTAGAAAATATTTACTTAATGCAAAATAAGGCAGTAAAGGGGAAAGAGAAGCACAAGAGACATGAGATATATAGAAAACAGAAAAGTAAAATGGCATGCATAAACTCAACTACATAAATAACATTAACTGTTCGTGTATTTAATAATCCATTCAAAATGTAGAGATTGTCAGATTGGAGAAAAATTAAAATAAAAACAAAAAATCAAACTATGTGCTTCTAGAGGAGACCATTTTAGATTCAAAGATACAAACAGATTGAAAGTAAAAGAATGAAAAAAGATAGATCAAGCACACAATAAATAGAAAAATGAGCAGACTATACTAACATCAGACAAAAAAAGGTTTAAAAGAAAACAAACAAAAAAATGGCATAGAGGAAAGGACAATCTGTAAAGACAATGTAACAGTTGTAAACATTTGCACCTAACAGGAGAAGTCCACAATACCTTAAGCACAAAAACGATAGAACTGAAGAAACAAGCAATTTCAAAAGTAATATTTGGAGAATAAAATAACCATTTTCTGTAACGGGCAGAACAACTAGATGGTACAACAAATAGAAAACTTGAATAACACTACAGAGCAGCTAGACCTGACATATATCCATACAACTCTTCACCCAACTACAGAGTGCACATTCTAAACTTCACATAAAGCATTGGCCAGACATGTGAGACCACAGAACTAATCTCAATAAATACAGAAGTATGGAAATAACATTAAGCAGATTTTCTATCATGAGATGAGATAGCTCAATAACAGAAAAAAAAAGTAGGAAGTATGTGGAATTAATAGAAAACATTCCTAAACAACCACTGGGTTAAAAAATAAATTTCCAGGAAAAAAAGAAAATATTCAGATATAAATGAAAATACAGATGCAATACAACAAAACTTATGATATGCAGCTAGAAATAGCACTTCCTGGGAAATTTACAGCTGTAAGTACCTATATTAGAATAAGAGAAAAATCTCACATCAATAGCCTAATCTTGCACTTTAAGACATTGTAAAATGAAAAGTATATTAAAATTAAAGCAAGAAGAAAGTGAAAAGAGTAATGATTAGAGATTATGGAATCAATGAAATCAAGAATAGGAAAACAACAGAGAACAATCAACAAAACCAAAGGTACATTCTTTGAAAACATTTTTCAAAAAATTTACAAAAACTTAGTTGTCTGACCAAAAGAAGAGAGAACAATTCAAATTACTAAAATCAAGAATGAAAGAGGCATGTTACTGTTTTCCTTACAGAAATTAAAGGCATTAAAGAGAACATTATGAAGAATTGCATATCAAAAAATTAGGTCATCAGAAAGAAGTGTAAAATTTCTAGAAAGATACAAACTAACAAAACTGACTCAAAAAAGAAGGAAAGAAAAATCTTAATAGAGCTATTTAAAAAATCAAGAGACTGAATTAGTAATAAAAAATCTACCCATGAAGAAAATACCAGGCTCTAAGGGCTTCGTGCCTGAATTCTACTAAACATTTACGGAAAAGTCATGCCAATTCTTTACAAACCTTCCCCCAAAATAGAAGAGGAGGATACATACTGTCCAACTTACTTAATGAAGCTAATCACTACATGGTACCAAAAAAAGAAATGAAACCATCACAGGAAAATAAAACTGCCGATTAATATTTCCTGTGGATATTGATGCAAAACTCCTGACCCAGAGCTTAGCAAATGGACTCTAACACCACAATATAAAGAAGTACATACCATGACCAAATGAAATTCATCCCAGGAATATGCTGTTGTTTTAATATCCTCACATCAGTTAATATATTGTGCCAATAGGACAAAAAACAAAAATCACACAATTTTCTCAATAGACACAGAAAAAACATTTGACAAAATTCAACACCCTTTCATGACAAAAACACTCAACACACTAGGAATAGAAAAGAATTCTCTCAACCTGTTAAATGGTATTTACGAAAAATCCACACTAACATCAGACTTCACGATGAGAAACTGGTGGCTGCCCCTCTAAGATCAGGAACGAGATGAGGACTACCTGCTCTCTCCACTTCTAGTCAACAGTGTACCAGAGGTTCCAACCAGGACAATTTGCCATGAAAAAGAAAGAAAAAGACATCCAGATTTGGAAAAGAAAAATGTAAAAATATCTGTTCACAGATGATATCATTTTGTACATTAAAAAATCCTAAGAAATCTATTAAAAGTAAAAAACAAGTTCCACAAGGTTACAGAATATCAACATTGATACATAGAAATTAACTAATTTCTATACAATCTGCAATGAAATGAAGGTAACAATTCCATCAGAATAGCATCAGAAAGAAAAAAAGCATTGGAATCAATTTTATAAAAGTGCAAAATTTTATACTCTCAAAACTACAAGACATTGTTGAAAGAAATGAAAGAAGATATAAACAGAAAAACATTTTATATCCATAGCTCAAAAGATTAACATTGTTAAGATGGTAATATTCCCAATTCTGTAGTTAGTTAAAAAATGTGATACCCCAAACCAAACCCACTGTCGCTAAGTCGATTCCGACTCATAGCGACTTTATAAGACAGAGCACAACTGCCCCATAGCGTTTCCAAGGAGCACCTGGCAGATATGAACTGTCAACCTTTCGGTTAGCAGACGTAGCACTTAACCACTATGCCACCAGGGTCTCCAAATAGTGTGATGGTACTGTGTTAAATTGTCTAAAACTGATTACATGATTCCTCAGACCTTCTGTTTCTTGTCTAGTTTTCTAGGCTTAGAACAACTTTCTTTTTACCAACAAAAACTAGGTTGTCTTATTACCTGCCTCACAACTGGGTTCCAATTTCCACAATTCTAGCTGCTATTGTACGGTAGTTTCTATAGTGTGCTCTGTAGATGTTGTAATCTGACACCAAAGAACGTAGTAAGCTCATTGGTTCTGTGAAACTGGCTCTAGAAGACAATTCCATGTATATTGATGGAGTTCTCCCTTATAGTGACAGTGAGATATTTTCTGATTCCCTTCCTCATTCTTGGAGCCAGAAACCTTCCTTGCTTCTTCAGCATATTTCTTTAGGAAATCACTCTTACATGACTTTTCATTTTTCTTGCTAAGTAAAGGTAGGAATGACCATTTCTATATTTCTTAATATTGTAAAACCATTAGGCTGAAAATTAATCATTATAGCAATACTGGTATAGTCTTTCAAGCTCCAGAAACTACTTCTCAAATGCCCATATTTCTTTTCAGTGTGCGGGAACAATGTACGGCCAGTGCTACCACTGGAAAGGGACCAGTCGCCGTTCCCAGGTGGAAACACAAGAGCTGGATTATGTAAACCAGTGAGACTCCCTTTGCTGCGATGTGCCAGCAGATGCTGAACAGCCAGTGGTCCATGAAGCAGACTACTGAGTGTTCATGCATTTGGTATGAAGTTACATTATATTCCAAATCTTCTCCTTTATGCTTTTGAAAAGAACCTGGGGCCTATAACGTCAAGAAATCACCCCAGTCTGAAGTTGTTCTTATTAAGGATCTGTAGAAATGAGACCAGACTTCATGCAACCAAATGACAAAAGGACCCCAAGTCAAGGAACTAACACAAAAATTGGAATGGGATCTATGAAACCCTGGAGGCCCCAGCTGAAGTAAATTCACAGTTACCCTCCAAGGTACCCAGGGTGAATGAGGTCCCCACAGGAAAAAGACCCACCACAGGATAGGAAGCCAACTAACAAATAGTCATCCATACAACGGAGCACCCTGGAGGTTAATACATAAAAATATTCAGTGAACTAGAAAAACATTCCTAATTTCTTGAGGGAAAATTCCATATGTCAAGCAGTACACAAGCATGAGCCAATTTTTATGGGAAAATGTTTTGTTGTGCGTATAGGTGTGTGAGAGAGAGAGAGACAGAGAGAAGGTTAGGTGAACACAGCCAGTGGGATGCTACATCTACAACACATGTATAAAGAGGCTGGAAGCTTACACCCCAGAACTTTATCATTAGCACATTACAAGTGATTATCATTTATTATTCTAGCTTATTATTTTTTTTATCATGAGGCTGTTTTTCTTTTGACATGGGAGAAGTTACCATAAAAAGGATAACAAGGTTGAAGTGATTAGGACATGACTTGAGAGGAAGAAATACTTTGAACTCTTTTGAAAGGCCGTATTTTATGAATCTTCAGTATGACAGGACAGATTTACACTTTTGAAGAAAAAAACCAAAATTTAATTGTTTTTAAAAACATATCAGCATATGAAAACACTGACAACTGGATTGTCTTCACTTACAGACATTCAGGGTGTGTTACCTTTTCAATAGTATCATAACATTCTTCCAGTCTCTTGCGTCTGTCTTCTAAAACTACACTAGCTTCCTTATACACCTTCAGCCATTTCTTGTAGTCATCCTCAGTTAAATCAGAATAAGCAATACAGAGAGTTCTCAGACCTGCAAGAAAGGATGTCATATCTCCCAGTCATGCCACCAGCGATGAGATATAAGTGAGGCATTTGAAAATAAAATCCAAATGCACTTCAGAGGTTGTGTGAACGTGAAACCCTTCAAGGCCCTCTCTGACCTGTCCTTGGCTACCTTGCTGATGCCTCTTCTGTGCTCCTCTCTCTTGCTAACTGACATCCTTGCTGGTCCTCTTGCCCCCAAGACTCTCAAACTTCTTCACCTTTTACCTGGACTACTTTCTAGATAGCCACATGGCTCTCCCCGTCACTTTCTCTGCCACTGTCTCAGTGTTACCTCACCACCCTAGATGACCACTCCCCTTCTGCTTCCCTTTCCATCATAGCGCTAGTCACCACATGGCACTACATTTATTAGCAAGTTCCACGACAGCATTAGTTTTCTACATTTTGTTCACTGATGTCTTGGAAGATGAGAATCACATATGGTACTTAATAACCATTTCTGTCACATCAACACCAACTCCTCCCAGCCCTGTGGGACAGAGTAGAACTGCTCCCACAGGCTTCTCAGGCCATACTCTTTACAGGAACAGATCAAGCCTCTTCCTCGGAGAGGTTGGTGGCCTCAAATTGCTGACCCTCAGGTTAGCAGCCAGGCTTTCAACAGTTGTGCCACTAGATCTCCTTTAACACATTCTAATCCAAAATCCACGGCCACTGAGTCAATTCTGATTCATAGCAACCATATAGGACAGAGTAGAACTGCCCCATAGGGTTTCCTAGGCTACATGAAACCATGGTAGCACGGTGGTCAAGTGCTATAGCTACTAACCAGAGGGTTAGCAATTCAAATCCGCCAAGTGCTCCTTGGAAACTCTGTGAGGCGGTTCTACTCTGTCTACTAGGCTGCTGTGCGTCAGAACCGAATCGACAGCAGTGGGTTTGGATTTCAGCAATCTTTACAGGAACACACTGCCGCATGATTCTCTCTAGGAGCTACTGGTGGGTTAGCAGTCGAGTGCTTAACCGGTGTGCCACCACAGCTTCGCCAGAGCACTTACTAGATGTCAAACTAGGTATTGATTACATGAAAGAACAAGAGGGGGTCAAGTTTTTTCAATTACTAACCAAATAATCTCTAAATGTTCAGAAAATCTATTTTAGTCTCATTCGGAAGAAACTTGTTTGCAAAATAATAATAATAAGCTAGTCTTTAGTATTTTAGGCTAACTCCTTCAAAACATTCAAATACGTTAGGGTTCCCTAGAAATTAATTCTCCTCTGCAGAGATATAGATGAGTTGTCATCGAGTCAGCTTCTGCTACTGTGTGTCAGTGTATAGTGGTGTATACAGTATACAGTGTATAGTGTATACAGGGCTTTCAATAGCCCAGTTTTCAGAAGTAGATCACCAGGTCCTTCTTCCTAGTTGCCTATTTAGCAGTTGTAATTTTGTTTGAGGCTCAATTATACATAGTTCTTACATGTCTCTACCAAATATAGCTTGCCAGCACATGTATATAATTTTAAATTGTAGAAAAAGGGCTAAAGTATGACCTTGCAAAATAGTCACACTTCTAGGCTAATATAAGTTTGTATTAGTCTAGGTTTATATAAGTAGTGCCTTACAAATGATGAAGGAAAGTGGGCCGCAGCTTGCATTACATTATTATCAGGACACTTTACTCCTCAAAGACTCAATCAATGTTTAGTAAACACTTTTTTTGACTGTCACTCCTTCATGCAATTGTATGTTTAAAAATGACGGACAGTCAACATCAAGAAGGTAACAAGAGAATGACAGGAAATTATCAACTATGTCTGTTTTCTGAGTTTTACATACAAAATAATTAATTTACATGTACTTAACACAAACTGAGAAAACCTATCTTTTCCTCCAACTATGGGCTGAGTTTCTAGCACGAGTGTCCTAAAGGTCACATACAGCAGAGTGAGATAGGAATGGTTTGCAAACTTTGCTGCAGGAATAAAGAATAAGTCACACAGGAGTAAACATTTTTTTTTACCATTTGCATATAAGCACAAAACATTGTTAAAGTGAGACAAAAGTGAAAATACAGTGGTATCCTCTTATCCACAGGGGATATGTTCTAAGACCCACATGGATGCCTGAAAGCACAGCTAGTATTGAACCCTATAAATACTTTGTTTTCTCCTATCCTTACATACCTAGAATAAAGTTTAATTTGTAAATTCAACACAAGAAGATATTAACAATAATGACTAATAATAAAACAGAACAATTATAACAACATAAACAAGAAAAACCCAGTGCCATCAAGTCATTTCTGATTCATAGTAAACCTATAAGACAGAGTAGAACTGCTCCGTAGTTTGCAAGAAGCAAGTGGTGGATTTGAACTGCCAATCCTTTAGTTAGCACAGGCAGCAGTTAACCACTATGACACCAGGGTTACTATATTAAAATTTACATGAATGTGGTCCTTGGGCGTCTTGGAGCAGGCGGGAAAGAGACTTCATCACCCTATTCATTTAACATTTTCAGACTGCAGCTGACCCAGGTAACCAAAGCCTGGGAATAAGCAGGGACTACTTGTAATAATTATGTCTCAGCAGAGTTTGGAGGATCATTTACCTTTAAGCAAACAGAAGGCATCACAAAGCCACAAATATAAAATAGCTCCTTTAACTGCCCGTGTGCCCAGCGATGCATTCAACACTTAAGAACAACACAATGGGTACTAGAAGTTTTTCACTTACCCTCTGTGGCAAAATACTCCAAATGAGCCAAAGTCTCTTCCACAAACAAAGACTCTTCTGAAAGTCTCTCATAAATCACCGTATCCTATTAAATAAATTTTTTAAAATCCCTGTAATCAACAAAGTTACGTAAGCCTTCTGGTCATAATTCTAAATACTTTTTTGTAGTTTCACTGTTGTATCTAACAGATCTGAAGCACCCTGAGTTGTTGTGTTGTAGGGTACTGTTGGGTCAATTCTGATTAATGGTGACCCCATGTAACAGGGAAGAACTGCCCCACAGGGTTTGTCAGGCTATAATCTTTACAAGAGCAGATTGTCAGGTCTTTCTCTCATAGAGCCTCTAGGTAGATTCAAACTGCCAAACTTTGGTTAGCAGCTGAGTACAGCTTGAGTACCCCGAGAAAACCATTGCCATCAAATTTGGACTCACAGTGACCCTAAAGAACGGGGTAAAACTTCCCCACAGAGTTTCTAAAGAGCTGCTTGTGCATTTGAACTGTCGACCTTCTATTTAGCAGTGGTAGCACTTACCTGCTAGACCACCAACCTACAGTAAAAACACAATTCCAGAATGAATTCAGAAATAAGCTTTAAAGTATGACTCAGCCTTAGCGCTTTAAACTAAAGTTTGATCTTCCAAATAAAACATGTTGAGGAAGACCACAAAACTGAAGGGACAGTAAAATTAAGATACCACTGTCCTATATCCCCAGTAAATGACTATAAACAAGAAGAAATACCAGGACCATTCATTATGAAATCACTCAAAGTAAGTGATAAAAAAAAAATCTTAAACACAGAGAAAAAGATATGTTACATGAAAGGAATAGATAGCAGAGTTCTCATTAGAAACAATGGAAGTGTGAAGACAGTGGAATGACATCTTTAAAGCACTGGAAGAAAAAAAAGCCCATCTAGAGTTCTATACCCAGTAAAAAGTATATTTCAAATGTGAAGGTGAAAAAAAAAAAATTTCTACACACATTCAGTCTGAAAGTACTATAACCTGCAAACCCAAAACAAACTGGAACAAAGGAATCTCTTCAGACTGCAAGAAACTTACATCAACTGCAAATATGAATCTGAGGAACACTGGAAGAGGGGTGTCAAAGGTATCTGTCTCGCTTTTGATTTATTATGTGATTTGACTAAACAAAATTAATACCCACATACGCTGGAGTTTTCAACACTTACGAAAGTAAAAATGTATGACCACAACAGCATAAAGACTGGTAGGAGAGAAATGAAAGTATATTAATTTATGGCTCTTAGGTGCAAAGTAGTGTAGTATCACTTGAAGGTAGACTAAAAGAAATTAATGACTATTATAAGCCCTATATTTTAATAAAAATTGGTGGGGCAGGGGAACTAGGATGAAAAAGTATTCAAGTAATCTAAAACAGCAAAAACCAAAACCAAACCCGCTACTGCTGATAGATTCCATCATGAGGGTGATCACATACAAACAAACACTGAGAATTATGCCCAGCCAAGTTGGCACAGTCTTAACTATCATGAGGAGTGAAAAGGATGTACCATGCTTGATTAATATTAACTACTCAAAGAAACCTGTAATGACTATATTAATATCAGACAAAATAGATTTCAGAGTGAAGAATATTCCCAGGGATAAAGAAAATCATTTCATAATGACAAGTGGATCATTCATCAAAGGAAACAACAATCCTAAATGTTAATGTACCCCAAAACAGTGCTTCAAAATACATAAATCAAAAATGAATAGAACATTATAAGGAAAAATAGACAAGTCCACAATTATTGTTGAGGATCTCAATCCTCCTTTTAATAGCTGGTAGAACCTTGAAAACAAAAAGTCATTACAGATACCGAACACCTGAACCACACCATGCAGAACACCTGAGTTTGATTCTCAGCTAATATCTTTCACGCTCAGCCACCACCTGTCTGTCGGTAGAAGCTTGCATGTTGTTGTGATGCTGGAACAGGCTTCAAGATAGCTACCAGACTAAGAGGGACTATGAAGAAAGGCCTGGCAATCTCCTTATGAAAACCAGCCAAGGAAAACTCTACTGAACACAACAGTCCAACCTGCAACTGATCATGTAGGTGGCACAAATCAACATTTTACTCTGATTTTACATGAGGTCGCCATGAGTTGAGACAATCAGTGGCAGCTAACAACAACAACATCAATGTGACCCAATTGTTAGTTATAAAACATCTTCCTAAAACAGCAGAATATTCATTCCTCTAATGTACACAAAACATTTAATAAAACAGATCATACTCTAAACCCTAAAACAAGTCTCAATAAAATGAAAAGTATTCATGCAAAGTAGACTGTCTTGAGTATAATGGAATTAAATTAGAAGTTGGTAACAAAATATCTCTGGAAAATACCCAAATATTTGGAAACGAATACATTTTAAAATATCTCCCAGGCACAACAGAACACTATGCAATGATAAAGAACAATGATGATCTTATGAAACATCTCATAACCTTGAATCAACTGGAAGACATTATGCTGAGTGAAAACAGTCAGCTTCAAAAGGAAAATACTATATGATACCACTACTATAAGGACTTAAGAAAAAACTTATGCACAGATAAAAATATTCTTTGATGTCTACAAGGGTGGGGAGGGATGTTCATAGATTAGCCAACAGGAATTCACTAGGTAAAGGAAGTGACAGCACTCAGTAGAAGGCAGGTCAGCATAACTAGATTAAAAGGTTTTCTAAATTCAATCCAACATTTCAAAGAATAGAGTGTCAGAGACAGGGGTCTGGCAACCATGTTTACAGGGCACATTGAGGTCAATTGGCATAACTAGTCTTCTTCGAAAAGGGTCTTCTATACCCCATGTTGGTGAGCAGCATCTGGGTCTTCAAAGCCAGCAAGCTGTCATGTGAGGAGCATCAATCGGTCCTAACCCACATGGAACAGATGACAACCAAGAATATCAAAGATATGAGGAAAAATGAGCCCAGGACACAGAAGGACCCAGACGACTGAGAGACTACATCAGTATATGGCCAGAAGAACTAGATGGTGCCCGGCCACCACCAAAGTCAGCTCTGATAGGGGACACAATATAGAGTGTTTCTGACACAGTGTGAGAAAAAGAGGTGTGCAGATCAAGAACTCTATTAAAAGATCAGAACTGATGGTCCAACAACCTGGAGGATCCCCTAAGAACACGGCCCTTAGACTTGCTGCTAGCCGGGTGCTGAAAACAGCACTGAAACCAACACTTCACACAAAGAATGGACTGGACTTGGAGACACAGAGTGATGCATATGGTGTGTGTACTTTATAGTTTCATACATACATATATGAGGCTGTCCTGCTGGTTTCTTTCTAGAGGTGAGAAAAGAGGGTGGAGAGGTGGGGACAGGTGTTCATTGCGTGGATACTGGAAGAGTGAAAATGAAGAATGTGCCGTCACAGGGTGAGGAGAGCAGACAGAGTTGCAGAAATGTGGGTACTTGGACATTTACATAGAAAATTGACTTGGACTGTAAACTTTCATTTAATTACAATAAAGATTTCTTTAAGTAGCTCATAGGTCAGAAAAGAAATGAAAAGGCAAAATTAAAATATTTTGGGCTGAATGAAAATGAAAACATGACACGCCAAAATTTGTGAGATGCTGTTAAAGCAGTAGTCAGGTGACATTTATAGCATTAAACATTTATCATAGAAAGGGTTCACATTAATCTCCATTTTAAGAAATTAGATCTCTTTAACAAATGGTGTTGGCAAAATTGGATATCCATTTGCAAAAAAACCTGAAACAAGACCCATATCCCACAGCTTACACAAAAACTAACTCAAAATGAATCAAAGACTGAAATATCAAACTTGAAACGACAAAGATCATTCAAGAAAAAATAGGGTCAACAATGGAAGTTCTAATACACAGCTTAAGCAGACTTCAAAATCTGACAAAGCATGATCAACAGAAAATAGGTAAATGGGAACTGCTAAGAATCGAATACTTCTGCTCATCTAAAGACTATCTCCCTTCTCCGCTTACTCCTTTCGTATCTTGTAAGAGACGACTCAAGACACCCCCAACACTAATCTTATCTCACTAATATAACAAAAAACTCACTCTAAAAAAAAAAAATCACTTTCAAATGGGATTATGACCACAGCCATAGAATTTAAGATTTACAACAACTATTTTGAGGGAACACAATTCAATCTATAACATGAAAAATATGAAATACTTAAGGGTAAATCTGACAAAATATATGAAGACTGCCAATTAAGTTGGGGAACTCATCCTAGAAAAACTGCTACATACCTCATCGCTGAATATCACTACAGTCACCTTAGAAGTACTCCACGTGGGAAGCTATGCAGCAGCATTAGTGCCTAGTCCACCATTCCAACTAATTTTGGAAATCTTTTTCTAAGATGGCCATCAGAGCTGCTGTATTAACCTTGATGTATTGAATGTCACAAAATACCATCCTTTCAATATTTCCTTTATCTTCACATAAAGAAAAAAATCATCAGAGGCTAGATCAGGTGAATAGAGAAGGTGTTCCAGTATAGTTATTTGTTTGCTGGTTAAAAACTCTGTCACAGACAACTATAAAATTAAGTTTGTGAACTTGCTACCTTCAAACCATGTGCAATGGCCATTCCAAAAAGAGTTTCCAAATCACTTTGGAGGGTGGATTAGGCGCTGGCATCAATGCATAGCTTCCCAAGGTGAGTACTTAGAAGGTGACTGTAGTTATGTTCAGCAATGAGGTATGTAGCACTTAGAACAATTAATTATCTGTGCACTGTATCTACAAGACATTGAGAAAATGAAGATCTAAATAAATGGAAATATATGGCATGTTCGCCTATCAGAAGACTCAGAATTTTTATGAAGTCAATTTGCTCCAAATTGACCTACAGATTTAAGATTGCCCCTAATAACAAAAAATCCCCACAGGCTTTTCCAGAGACATTTACAAACTGATTTTAAAACTCACATAGAAATTAAAATATCTTGGAATAGCCAAGATAATTACAGAAAAAGGACAAAGTTGGAGAACTAACAATACTTTAAAACTTATTATAAAGCAACAGTAACCAAGACACTGTGGGAACTGATGTGAAGATAGATTAATAGAACAATGAAAGAAAATGTAGTCCAGAAACAGCCCCGCACATACATGAGAAACAATTCAGTGTAAAAGTGCAGAGGTAATTCAGTGGAGAAAAAACACATTTTTTTAACAAATAGTACTAGAAAACTCAATATTCATATGTAAAAAATGAACTTCTACTCAAAGCTCATGTTGTTGTTGTTGTTAGGTGCTGTCGAGTTGGTTCTGACTCATAGTCACCGTGTGCACAATAGAACGAACACTGCCCGGTCCCGCGCCATGCCCACGATGGTTTTTATGCTTAAGTCCATTGTCGCAGCCACTGTGTCAATCCATTGCATTGAGGGTCTTCCTCTTCTTCGCTGACCCTCCTTTCTACCAAGCATGATGTCCTTCTCCAGGGACTGGTGCTCCCTGACAACATGTACAAAGCATGGAAGATGCAGTCTTGCCATCTTTGCTTCTAAGGAGCACTCTGGTTGTACTTCTTCCAGAACTGATCTCTTTGTTCTTTTGGCAGTCCACAGTACATTCAACATTCTTCTCCAGCACCACAATTCAAAGGCATCAATTCCCCCCGGGAGCCTGTCCCCGATTTCTCTAACCCCAAACTTCATCTAGCACCGAAGCCAGCTCTCCAGACAAAGGTTGAACTGGACTATACAAAACACGAAATGAGGCTGGGGACAAACAAACTTTTCAACTTAAATATGCACACAGCATGGTCCCAGAAGCTCATCACTTGAGGAAAGATGATAGGATAAGGAGGTACAGATCTCAGTCAAGTGGACATGGGGGGGACTGTGTCATCATAGAGCAGGGGTAGGAGGAAGAAAGCACAGTTATAGTAGAATAACAGTGAAAGTTCCAGGTGTTATACAGCAAACTAATACAGGCTGTAAACTTGTATTTAAATCCCCAAATATTGTTTTTTTCTTAAATCCATTTTTCTGTCTTCCTTGTTCATTGTCCAGCTTTTGCATACATATAATGCAACTGAAGGTAACCATGGCTGGGGTCAGGTGCACTTTAGTCTTCAAGGTGACATCTTTACTTTTAAACACTTTGAAAAAGTTCTTTTGCACCACATTTTCCCAGTGCAATGTGTCTTTTGATTTCTTGACTGCTGCTTCCATGGGTGTTGATTGTGGACCCAAGTAAAATGAAACCTGTGACAATCTCAATCCTTTCTCCATTTATCATGATATTGATTACTGATCCAGTTGTGAGGATTTTTGTTTTCTTGATGTTGAGGTGCAATTCATACTAAAGATTGTGGTCTGTGATCTTCATCAGAATGTGTTTCAAATTCTCTTCACCGCCAGGAAGCAGGGTTGTGTCATCAGCATAACTCAGGTTTTTAATGAGCCTTCCTCCAACCTTGAGGCCTCATTGTTCTTCGTATAGTCCAGCTTCTTGGATTATTTGCTCAGCTTACAGATTGGAAAGGTATGGTGAAAGGATACAGTCCTGATGTACACCTTTCCTCACTTTAAACCATGCAGTGTCCTTGTTCTATTCTCATGATCACCTCCTGAATTCAAGGCTCATTCAAACACTGTTTCAGAAAGCTAGCATGCACTGTAGACAGAAGTATCATACAGTGTGTCTGCAAAAAGGCCCAATAAACTAAGTAAAACAGATACAAACATTAATCTTGGAATCCTAAGCATCAAATGAATAGATAAAGAACTCACTCAAAGACAGAATAGAACAAGAAACTGACAGAAAACAGAGGATGAAGAGAGCTGTGAAATAGAAGTCCCCTGTCCACTAACACAGCACCTTGGACCTCAGCCACCAGGAACAGCAGACAGGGGTATGGGAAAACAAATTCATGGAGCTCTCAAAATATGACACAGTACTCGGTAACCAGGGATATAGGCTTTCCTGTCCCGCCACCCTTCTTCCTTCTGTGCAGCTTCTGCCACTTTCCAGTGGGCCCTGGTTGCCCAGCTAGGGGGGTACTGGCTCCTTGCCACTTGGATTCATCCAGTCCCCCCAGCTAGCTCCTTAAGTGTCCTTTTCTTATTGCTCTTGCTTTGGCTTCTTTTTGTTTCTTATTTCTCTCTCTTCTCCTTTGTTTCCTTTCTCTCGCTCAGCTGTTACTGTGCACCATCTCCACTACTTCTTGACTTACTGTTGCCTGCCACCTGCCTGGAGAGCCGCTGACACATGGCTTCCCTGATCCGTGCTCCCACACCCATGGACTCTCTCAAAGCCTTTTTTCTTTTTCATTTTTACTTTTTTCCCTTGATTTCTTGTCTCTTTCTACATTCCTTCCTTTCCTGTCTCATACCCACCTGGCCACACATGCTGTCTCCACTGCTTTCTGAGAGGTTCTACCACAGCACACGGCTGGGGAGCCACTGGTACACGGCATCCCCAGCTCACATCACCCCCCAGTGTGTTCCCTCAGCACAGTTATCTTCTTGTTTGGTTTCTTATTGCTCTCTCCCTTCCTTCCTTCCTTTCCCTCATCCACTAAGAACCATATGTAATCCCAGACCCCTCCTTGACAATTGTGCTACACTGTATGACAACCATTTTATTCACTTTTTATTTTTATTTTTCCTCTCATTTTTGTTTGTTTCTCTCTCTTAATCTCTTCCTCCCCGTATCCACTTACCTCCATACATCATACCCTCCTAGTTCCCTCTTGCATATCTGCAGAGCACACTGAGCACCCCCAAAGGGCACAAGCATGGACGACTGCACTGCAACCTGCGCTCATCCCAGCCCTACCTGTTGGCACTATTAGTGCTGCAAATGACCCATCCTCACTGCTTCCCCTTCACTGCACATGCCCTGCTGCACCACATCTGAGTGAGTGGTCCTGCCTACCTAGACCAGGTAGCAGGAAGTACAGTGCCTACAAACAAGCAAACAATGAAGTATACTCAGCCCTTCTACCCTGACATAAACAAGTGAAACAAAAAAGTAGGAAGAAACAGACAAATCTAAAATCAATAAATGAAGAAAATAATTCCTTGATGCCCTAAAGACAGCAGACAATACTAAAACATTAAAGAAAAAAAAGGACAGGATGGCTCTAGAAAGTGTCTAGCATAAAACACTAGATGGCCTTTTGGTAGGAGAAAAGGCATTGGGACTATTCAACAGGAAATTTAAAATTCTAATATTCAGGGCTCTCCAAGAGATGAAAAAAAGTACAGACAAAAACAAGAGAGGAAAAAAAGAAAAGAAAAGAAAAATTCATAGAAAAGACAGACAAAACAATGCAAGAATTCAGGAATATAATACACGAACAAAATGCAAAATAAACAAAACAACTAGAAATCACAAAAATAGCAATTGAAAATCAAAAGAAAAACAGCAAGATTTCAGAAAAGGACAGTGCAATATGACTTAGGAGCAAAATTTGAAACAATGGAAGACAAGATCAGAGAAATCAGACAAGTCTTGAATACAACTTCATTGGAGGAAAAATCAGATAAGAATGAAGAGAAATGATGAAACCATGAGAGCAATATCCAACACAAACCCACTGCTGCTTAGTTGCATCCAACTCATACTGACCCTACAGGTCAGAGGAGAACTGCCCCACAGAGTTTCCAAGGAGTACCTGCCAGACTTGAAGTGATGACTTTTTGGTTAGCAGACATACCACTTAACTAACTATGCCATGACAGTTTCTGAGAGCAATATAGGATAAAACTAAAATTAAAAACTTGTGTGTGATCAGAGTTCCAGAACAAGGGGAAAAAGGAAAACACAGAGTAGACAACTGGAGATTTGCTGACAAAAAATTTCACTGACATCATGCACAATAAATAGGTGAACATCTGAGAAACTCAAGGAACCCCATATATAAGCCTCCAGAATAAAATCACGAAGACATAATCATAATCACTATCACTAAAACCAAAGACAAAGAAAGAATCCTGAGAGCCACTTGAGAAAAACAAAAAGTCACATACAAAGGGGAAATAGTAAGATGAAGCTCTGATAACTTGGCAGAAACCACGCAGGCAAGAAAGCATACATAAATAACACCTTGAAAGAAAAAAATTGCCAACCAAAAATAACATATCCTACAAAACTCCTGCTGAGATATGATGGTAAAATTGGTATGTTTTCAGAAAAACATAAACTAAGAGAATGTATGAAAATCAAAACTTATTACAAGAATTATCAAAGGAAGACTTTTAGATTTGAACTTCTGATCTTCGGTTTAGCAGACATAGCACTTAACTACTACGCCACCACAGTTTCCCAAATATGTGCCATTTATGTCAACCACATACCTCAATAAAGTTGTTTATTTTAAAAAAGTATATATCATAGTGAATGAATTTGTAAGTGCTTAAGAAACAAAGAGGGGAAAAAAAGTGAATTACCTGAGACTGGCCAAGTCTAAGTAATAAAATTTTAAAACTCTGTGAAGTTGCAAAAGGCTTTCCCTAAGTTGTTGGAACAAAGAGAAGCAGAATTGTCATTACTAGTAAACCCCAATACTTACAGCCCCTTTGCAGTAGAGCCGGAGTTGGCCTGTAGGAGTTCGGACAATTACAGACATCCTTTTCCTGTTACTAGAACAATATAAAAAAGTATTGTTAGAGTCTTTTCTTAGGTACATGACTCTATAACCAGAAACATCAAAGAAATTCTAACTGTCTAGAACATTATTACATGGTAGGAGGAGAATGCTTATCTGGTCAGCCCCCAGTAAAAGGGAGCTGAGTCCCTAATGGGTTGACAATTAACAAAGTGGCCAACAAGCTTCAGTGACTGCCAGTCTACATGTTCTTTCCTTTACCTCATTTCTTAAACAGAGGTTCTAATTCTAAATCTCTATTTCCTCCTCTTCTTACTATTTCTCTGTTACCATCCTCTTCTGTGGAAATTTACTTGAACAGCTAAATGCAATTTAGTCACTAAAAAACTGATAGGAAGAGAAGGCAGCCTTGAGCTCTCTCCTTTAAATGTATTAATTTACTCCTCACAACACCCCTATAAAGTACGCATTTTGCTCCCATTTGCCTGACAGAGATGTTGAATTTCCTGCTTAATAGCTGCCAGAGACAGTGTTGTATTTATAGTTCCGTCTCAAAGGCCCCAGGCTTTCTTCTTCTTTTTCCTACTATTGTGGACAGAATTCAAACTCATTGCTTTTATTTCTAAGTTAGCAGCTCAAGTAGATCACCCTACTCCACCTTGTCCCACACACTACCCCAATAAACTAAGAAAATACTCCTTCTCTTAGGTCTCCCTGAAACCTTTGATGGCTTTCATGGCCACCCAAGACCTTTCAAGAAATCCCTGCAGAGAGCCTTACAATCCCCACCTTCCCAGCCTTTTTCCCATCCCATGCACCGTCTTGTACAATACATGTTTCCACCACACCAGAATATGTACCTTCCCACAGTGGCTGGCATTCTCTTCCAGGCCATCACTGACTTCATATCTTCTTCCTGAAGTGTGTGCTTCCCTTCCTTCTCCCACTTCCACCTGATGTAATTGAACCCATCCTTCAAAGATGCAACCTCCTCCACAAAGCTTTCTCAAAACTTCTCTGAAATCTTGACTTTGCCTTCTAACATGAATTGTACCAGGCCCTGCCTACTAGTAAAATCATTTTTATACAAAATGTGTCTTGCAATAGAATGTAAGCTAAGAGCAAGGACAGTGTCTTCATCTCGATACAGTCCATACACAAAAACCAATTCAAAATGTATTAACAAACCAAACTAAATCTATAGCCTTCAGTTCTGACTCATAGCCACCCATTAGGATAGAGTAGAACTGCCTCACTGGCTTTCCAGGGAATGCCTGGTGGATTCAAACTCTCAACCTTTTTTGGTTAGCATCTGTAGCACTCAACAACTATGCCACCAGGATTTCCAAAAAAAAAAAATGTATCAAAGACCTACATATATAACCCAAAACTATAAAGATCACGGAATCAAAAATAGGGCCGACGCTAGGGGCTCTAATTTATGGCATAAATGGTAAGCCTAACATAATTTAACAATATATAAACACAAGCTAGATAACTAGAATCTTCTAAAAATTAAACACCTAAGCTCGTCAAAGGAATTTGCTAGAAGAAGAGAAAACCTGCAGACTTGGGGAAAAAATTGGCTATGACATATCTAACAAAAGTCTGATCTCTAAAATCTATAGCAAATCCAGCATCTTTGCAACAAAAACAAGTAATCCAATTAAAATATGGCAAAGGGTATGAACAGACACCTCACCAAAGAAGACATTCAGGTAGCTAAAGGACAAATGAGGAAATCCTTGAGATCACTAGCCATTAAAAATAAAATACCAAACCCACTGCCACTGAGTCAATTCCAGCTCATAGCAACCCTATAGACACAGTAGCACTTCTCCATAGAGTTTCCAAGGAGCACCTGGTAGATTTCAACTACCAGCTGGGGTTTCCCACTAGCCACTAGAGAAATGTATCTCAAAACTACAATGATATATCATTTCACCCTGATGTTACTGGCATGAATTAAAAATACAGAAAATAATGAATGTTGGAGAGGCTACATGAATACAGGAACTCTTAAGTACTGCTGGTGGGAATACAAAACAGTAAAATCATTTTGGAAAGCTATATGGTGCATCCTTAAAAAGCTAGAAATAGAAATACCATAGGATCCTGCAATACCACTGCTAGGAATACATCCTAAAGAAATAAGATTAAACACATGCACACTCATGTTCATTTCAACATTGCTCACAAGAGTAAAAAGATGGAAACAACCTATATGCCCATCAACAGACAAATGAGAAGCAAACTATTCCCTACTCTTAATGGAATACTACATGATTTCAGAAATGGTGGAAGATAATTTCATTGAGGAATTCAAAAACAAAAAGAAAGAAAATCCAACCACTTGAACATCAGAAATGAGTGCTACAATTAAAATAACAATAAAAAATAAGTATTTCTAATAAGTGCTACATACGTTGTTACTGTATGCTAGGCGTTATTATTATTTAATCTTCACAATAACCCTATGAGAAGGATATCATTATTATCCTCATTTTGTAGATCAGTACCCCCAAATGTTTGTCAGTTTGTTGTACTGTTGGGGGCTTGGGTGTTGCTGTGATGCTGCAAGCTATGCCATCGGCATTCAGATACCAGCAGGGTCGCCAGTGGTGGACAGGTTTCAGCTGAGCTTCCAGACTAAGACAGACTAGGAAGATGGACCTAGCAGTCTACTTTTGAAAAGAATTAGCCATGAAAACTTTACAAATAGCAGCAGAACACTGTCAGGTACAGTGCCAGAAAATGAGCCCCCCAGGTTGGAAGGCCCTCAGAAGATGACTGGGGAAGAGCTGCCTCCTCCAGTAGAGTCCCCCTTAATGACGTGGGTGGAGGAAAGCTTCTGGGACCTCCGTCTGCTGATGTGGCATGACTCTAAATGAGAAGAAACAGCTGCAAACAGTATGAACCTAGGAAAATTAGAAACCATCAAAAATGAAATGAAATGCATGAACATCGATATCCTAGGCATCAGTGAGCTCACATGGACAGGTACTGGTCATTTTGAATCAGACAATCACATGGTCTACTGTGCCAAGGAGGAATGGTGTTACATTCACTGTCAAAAAGAACTTTTCAAGATCTATCCTGAAGTATAAGGCTGCCAGTGACAGCATAATATCCATACAGCTGCTATTCAAATTAATGCACCAACCAGAGATGAAGAAGGCCAAAGATGAAGAAACTGGAGATTTTTACCAGCCTTTGCAGTCTGAAATGGATCAAACATGCAAGCAGAATGCATTGATAATTACTGGTGATTGGAATGCAAAAGTTGGAGCCAGAGAAGAAGGATCAAGAAAATATAGCCTTGGTGACAGAAATGATGCCAGAGATCACACGGCATAATTTTGCAAGACCAACAACTTTCTTTTTAATTTTTGTTGTGAATTAAGAACAATTTTACAGTCTATATCATGTTGCCATGTAACACCCAGAACTTTCACCTCTATTCTAGTCTTGCTGCCCAGCCCCTGCCCTCCCTCCCCCACCCATGTGATAGCACACTTCCCCTTTTGTTCAGAATTTCCTGTGACCTTTTGATAAAGGTCTGGCCCTCCTCACCCAACCAACTTGGCTCCATCCAAGTGTCCCTCAGACAAACCTACGTACATTTTCCAAGGTTTGTTCACCTCCAGTATCACTCTGTTTTGTATAGTCTAGGTCAGCCTTTGTCTGGGGAGCTGACCCCGGTGCTGGATGCAGTTTGGGGTTAGAGAGTCTGGGGGCCACGCTCCCAGAAGGCCCTCTGTGAAGACCAACAACTTCTTCATTGCAAATACCTTTTTTTGCCAACATAAATGGCAATTACACACAGGGACCTCACCAGACACTACACGCAGGAATCAAATCAACTACATGTGTGGAAAGATACTATGGAAAAGCTCCATATCAGCAGTCAAAACAAGACCAGGTGCTGACTGTGGCACAAGCAATTGATTGCTCACATGCAAATTCAAACTGAAACTGAAGAAAATTAGAACAAGTCCACAAGAGCCAAAGTACAAGCTTGAGTGTATCCCACCTAAGTTTAGAGATCATCTCAAGAATAAAGGAAGAAGTGGAAGCTGTATTGAAGGCACTGGCAAAAAACAAGGCTCCAAGAACTGATGGAATATCGACTGAGATGTTTTAACAAATGGATGTCGTATTGGGAGTGTTCACTTTGCCTATGCCAAGAAATTTGGAGGACAGCTACCTGGCCAACCAACTGGAAGTGACCCACATGTATGCCTATTCCCAAGAAAGATTATCCAACTGGACGTGCAAGTTGTCAAACAATATCATTAATTTCACACGAAAGTAAAATCTTGCTGAAGATCATTCAAAAGCAGCTGTAGCAATATATCAACAAGGAAGTGCTAGAAGTTCAAGTGGGAGTCAGAAGAAGACACGGAACTGTGGACATCCTTCCTGGTGTCAGACAGATGCTGGCTGAAAGCAGGGAATACCAGAGTAACGTTTACCTGTGTCTCATTGATTATGCAAAGGCATTTGACTGTGTGGTTCATACCAAATTATAGCTAACTTTGTGGAGGATGGGAATTCTAGAATACTTAACTGTGCCCCTAAGGAATCTGTACATGGGTCATGCAAACAGAACAAGGGGACCCAGCATGGTTTAAAGTCAAGAAAGCTGTGCCTCAGGGTTGTATCCTTTCACGACGTGTTTTTAACTTGTATGCTGAGCAAATAATCTAAGAAGCTGGACTATATGAAGAAAAACAAGGCATCAAGATTGGAGGAAGACTCATTAACCACCTCCATTATGCAGATGACACAACCCTGCATGTTAGAAGTGAAGATTTGAAACACTTACTGATAATGATCAAAGACTACGGCCTTCAACACGGCTTGCACCTCAACATCAAGAAAACAAAAACCCTCACAGCTGGTCCAGTAAGCAACATCACGATAAATGGAGAAAGGATTGGGGTTGTCAAGGATTTCATTTTACTTGGGTCCATAATCAATGCCTGTGAAAGCAGTAGTCATGAAATCAAAAGATTCATCGCAGTGGGAAAATCTGCTGCAAAGGACTGTTTTAAAGTGTTCAAAAATTAAGATGTCACCTTAAGGACTAAGGTGAGCCTGACCCAAGGCATGGTATTTTCAATCACATCATATACATGCAAAAGATGGATAACAAATAAGGAAGACAGAAGAAGAATTGATGCCTTTGAATTGCGGTGTTGCAAAAGAATACTGAATATACCACAGACTGCCAAAAGAACAAACAAATCTGTTCTGAAAGTACAGAGTGCTCCATGGACGCAAAGCTGGCGACACTACATCACACATTCTCCGGACATGTTACCAGGAGTGATCAGTTGCTGGAGAAGGACACCACGATTGGCAAAGTAGACGGTCAGCAAAAAAGGGGAAAACCTTCAAGAAGACGGACTGACACAGTGGCTGCAACGGTGGGCTTAAGCGTAAAAATGACTGTGGCTATGGCACAGGACTGGGCAGTTTTCATTCTGTTGTGCACAGGGCCACTAGGAGTCAAAGCCAACTCAACAGCACCTAACAACAGCAATACAACATAGATCAAGAAACTGAGGCACAGAGTACTCTAGTGACTCAGAAGGTCATGAGCAGGTTAGGAGTCACAGAATCACAACTATGGCCACGAAGGATACTTTGTTCCCACAGAAAATTGGTAACAACAACTTTTTCCCATCTTCAAAACTTAAACAAACAAACAAACAAACAAAAACCTTTACAGATGTTACTTTTTAATTATCACCCTTCATTGGAAAGAATTACTGATCTACTGAGCCATTTCCTCTCCAGCTTTTCAGAGTCCCTCTAGAAATGCTCAGATGTTTCAGGAAACGCAACTTCTCAAGTCCTGAGTAAAAGCCCAATAGAAACAGCACCACTGTTAACTTCCTTACAACTATGCTTTGGGGCCCCTGGCCCCCTCTAACATGAAAGGAAAGGAGGATCTGGATGCAGGGGTTTTTTCTTCTGAAATGAAAATAATGTCTACATATCACAATGTTTCATCTTCATTTTATAACACAGAATACCACTCAAATCTCTATAAACCCACTGCTGTCTCACGATTATGACTCTTGGTGATCCCATATGTGACACAGTAAAACTATCCTGTAGGATTTTCTTGGCTGTGGGCTCTACAGAAGTGGATTTCCAGAGCTTTCTTCTGAGGCATGGCTGGGTGGGTGTGAACCATTAACTTTTTGGTCAGTTGCTATTGTTATTATTAGGTGCTATAGAGTTGCTAGAGGAAACCCTGGTGGTGTCGTGGGTTAAGTGCTCCATCTGCTAACCAAAAGGTTCACAGTTTAAATCTGCCAGGTGCTACTTGGAAACTCTCTGGGGGCAGTTCCACTCTGACCTCTAGGGTCACTATGAATCAGACCCAATTGAATGGCAGTGCACTTGGTTGTGGTTTTATAAGGTCGCTATGAGTCGGAAAATCAGTGGCACCAGGTTATGTTTTTTGGTTACTGAGCAAGCCTGTGTACAACAGACTGAAACTCTGTCCAGTCCTGTGCCATCCTCACCGTCCCTGCTGCGTCTGAGTCTGTTGGTTCAGACACCACGTCGGCATGTCTTACTGAGGGTTTTCCTCTTTTCGCTGACCCTCTACCTTCCCAGGGACTGGTCCCTCCTCATAACACCCCTAAAGTACCCGAGATGAAGCCTTGCTATTCTGGCTTCCAAGGAGCACTGTGACTATACTTCCTCCAAGACTGGCTTGTTGCTTCTTCTGGCAGCTCGTTATATATTCACTAGTCTTCTCCAATACCATGATTCAAATGCATCAATTTTTCTTTAGTCTTCCTAACCTGTTGTCCAGCTTTTGCACATATATGAGGTGAAGGACAACATCATGGCTTCAGTCAGGCACACCTTAGTTCTCAAAGTGACATCTTGCTTTTCAACACTTTAAAGAGGTCTTCTACAGCTGCTTCCACGGGAGTTGACTGCAGATCTAAGTCAGATGAAACCTCTCACAATGTCAACATTTTCTCCATTTATCATGATATTACTTATGGGTCCAGTTGTGAGGATTTTAGTTTGCTTTATATGAAGGTATCATCCATAATGAAGGCTGTAATGTTTCATCTTCATCAGTGTTTTGAGTCCTCTTCAGTTTCCATAAGCAAGATTGCGTCATTTGCATGTCACAGGTTGTTAATGAGTCTTCCTCCTGGTCTGATGCCCCATTCTTGTTCCAAAGTCCAGCTCTTCGGATTATGGGTCAGCATACAGATTGAATAAATACGGTAAATGGATGCAACCCTCACACACACCTTACCTGACTTCAAACCATGCAGTGTCCCCTTGTTCTATCCGACTGATTGCCTCTTGATCTATGATCTATGTACAAGTTCTGTGTGAGTACAGTTATGTGGTCTAGAATTCTCACTCTTCTCAATATTATCCATAATATGTTACAATCCACACAGTGGAATCTCTTTGCATAGTCACTAAAACACAGGTAAACATCTTTCTGTTATTCTTTGCTTTCAGCTGAGATCCAACTGACATCAGCTATGATATCCCTGGTTCCACAGCCTCTTCTTGATCTGGCTTGAATTTCTGGCAATTCAATGTACTGCTGCAACTTTTTGATTTCTCTTCTTTGTTGGCCTCCTCTGTCTGTTAGTTTTCAGCACTGTGGTAGCTTACGTGCTGCTGCGGTGCTGAACACTATGCCTCCAGTATTTCAAACACTAGCAGGTTTCTGTGGAACTTCCTAAGACAGACAAGGAGGAGGAAGACCTGACAGTCTATTTCTGAAAACACTGGCCGGTGAAAACCTTACGAACAGCAGTGGAAAATTCAGTTAGTAGTTGAGTACAAACTGTTTGTGCCACCAAGGAACCTTATACTGTCTCTTTTTAGAAAAATGGTTTTTCCTTTATTTGTGAAAAACAGTTTTTTAATCTGTCTGAGATAGAAAAATGACACAGCGGGACTGAAGTGTAAAGCCAATACAATGTGAAACATGTGAGATGAGATAAAAAGCATGTGGAACAAAACAACCCTGCCTTGGACTTGCCACATCCTTGAAAGATAAAACAAATTCTTTAGAGTAGCTAACCTGCATCTTTGTTTTTGCAGAAGCTGGCTAGCTAGAAACAGTTTGCTGTGCATACATAAAGGGAAACTTCTTGACTGCTATACAGCCTTCCACTGGGAGTGCCTGGGAACCCCAACCCAGTCAGAGGATTCAAACAAGGGGAGCAAGAAAGCACTCAAGTACGACAACCCATAATAAGCCCTGCTTCATGTCCCAGAAATCTTTGCTGCAGAATCCATCCTCGTGCCCAGCTACACAAGCAACTTCATTAGCTTGTTTCCACCCACTTCTCTAGAACGTATTCCCATTTCAGGGAAAACTCTTGAATAATCATAGCTACCTGCTCAGCCTCGAGACTATAAAGCCTGCAATCTCTTTCTGTATTTCAAGTCAGACTTTGGAAGGGCTTAGACCTCCCCTGACACATTTGACTTGCCACAGGTAAAACAGAACTTGCTAAAGGGAAACCAATTTGGGCCTTTCTTATGTATTCTTACTTAGGGAAGACAAGGATGCTTTGAGTCAAATTAGCTTTTCTGATAACACGTCCATTCATCCACTGTTTCTTGAGCACCTCTGAGGCAGCAGACCCTGTGTGAGATGACTCCTGTCCTCATGGAGCTTACGGTCATTAAGGAACAATGTAGATTTAAAATTGCAAGACCTGACTGGAAAGTGCTAGAAAGGAGAGATATACAAACCTACGTAACCCTACAAAACAAGAATGCGGCTCAGTAAGGGCTGAGGATGCGAGAACTCAGCTGCCACATGACGGTTGGGTGGAGGCTGACTAGCATTTCGGGATCTTAGACTAAAGGTTTAGTTTTGTGACCAAGTCTCATTGAGTAGGCATGGACACAGCCCTGGGAAACAAACAAACTGGAAGAAAAGGTAGCTTACCTGGAAAACTCCAGGATGCTGAGAATTTCAAATGTGAATTGTTCGCCCATCTACAGGAAGATAAAGCAACATATTCTTATCTGGGGAAGAAAATATTCACCAGTAAAATAACTCACTCCCCTAACCACAAGAACAAGCTTTACACTCCAGGTACACACGTTTTTCAAAGTACAAGTTTTCTTACAAGTCTGAGGAGACAAAGGTACTTTCCTGTGGCAGGAGCATCATTTGCCACCTGGACAAACAGTTCTGAAAGCACCAATTTTAGACCAAAACAACAAGTATTTTGGTCTAAACTTGGTGTTATCAGAAACACTTTATAAATACTCTCAGGTGATTGAGGTATATGTGAGGTATATGTGATATCTGCAACAATCAGCAGACAGCAGTGTAAGTACAAATAAAACCACACAGATTAAATGCAATCCTTCATACTTGGGTGGTTTAAAGACATACAAAGACAGCTAGAGGGGACAAACTACAAAATTTTATAGCAATGAAATATGCATTCTTTGATATGTTTTTCCAGTTACAGCCTCTTGACCTCCTGTTGCTAGACAAGGTATTGTCCAATTCAGAGGGACACTGTATATAACAGAATGAAACACTGCCCAGTCCTGCATCATCCAAACACCGGCACATAGGTTTCAGCCCAATGTTGGCCTCCAGTAGCCATGATCAATACCTTTCTGAACCTACCGGCTCCCAGTTTCACCAGTATTAGAAGAAAAAAGTCTTTACACCAAGTCGATTCTGATTCATAGTGACCCGTTAGGACAGAGGGGAACTTCCCCATAAGGTTTCTGTCTGATCTTTACAGAAGCAGACTGGCAGGTCTTTCTCCCTAGGAGCAGCTGGTGGGTTCAGACCACTAACCTTTCAGTTGATAGCTAAGCACTTCACTACTGTCCCACTGGGGCTCCTTTTCATCATCATTATCGCACTGAGGAATTTTTAAGGAATTTGAGCACCTTCCATGTACCAGGCACTATGGATGCAAACATGAACTAACCAGTCACTCTTACTGAGAACTTGAAGTCTTGTAAACACACAAACCACTGCATGTATCACTAGAAAAGTGAAAAGTTAGTTTGTTGGCTACCATGTTTATTTTGCTTCAGTTTGTTTTTATAATATCAAAGGCCTGTGGTGAATCATGATCAAGACAAACACAGGAATATATGTAATCAAGTCAATACAAGAACCACTTGCCCTCAAATCAATTCCAACTCATGAGGACCCATGCATTTCAGAGTTGAGCTGTGTCCCACAGAATGTAAAACAGCTATGACTTTTGGAAGTGTATCTACAGACCTTTCTTCTGAAGTGCCTCTGGGGTGATCAAACTGCTAAGCTCTCAATTGGGAGCCGAAGGTTTAGATGTTGACACCACCCAGGGACTACAAACGAATCCATAAATTAGCATAATAATAGAACTCACTGGAAAAAGTTTTCTGAGCCACTTCAGTTCCCTATAGGTAAAAAAAAATAGTGTATTTCTTGAAGGTCCAATGATTCAAACTCTTTGGAATAGCTCAGTTTTAGTGAGCACTTACTCCGTGCCCCGCACTAATTCCATCCACTTTACGTATGGTAAGTTGAAGACACTTCACAGAGAAGCTTTGTAATTCACCTAGAATAATGGTGGAAAGTTGCAAAGCCTGACTCCAGGGCCTGCAGAACTCACAGTCTGGATCTGGACCACTGGACCTCATGCTCCTTTGGAAGAGCAAAGGGACATAAAATGTCAAAAAGTACAGAGGGTCCTACTCACGGCTTCGATGGTAAGAGAGTACGGTGTTCTCCTAGTGAAAACAAAGCCAAGTTTCTTCGCTGCTTTCACTAAAGCCACTTCATCTGCCAAAAAGGAGACTGTATTAGTAGGAATTGGGCCACTATATTAACACTGAATTTAATGTCACACAGACTTCTATTCTCCAGCACTAAAAATATCTTATCTTTTATAAACCTGACCCTTTAATTGGAATGTACTTGTCTGTGCCTCTGGGTACCACTTAGTGTGCCCAGAAGAGGAAACTTGGTGAAACCGAACCTCTCGCAGCTGAACCAAGATGACTTCAACGCGACACTGCCTCACTACTCACTACGGGGACTGCGTTTGATGCAAGGCCACTGGCGTCTTCATGCAATGAAGGGTTCTAATCTTACCACTGCCTTGGCACTCATTACACCTAAGCACGCTTACTGGGACCCAGACAGCTTTCCTGGTCCCCTTTGGGGTATCTTTGCAGTTGGAGATACAAATATCCCAGGAGCTGTAGAGTATTTCAGAATCACTATAACTGAGTGACCTTGACCTGTAATGACTCCAGGGGAACAATCTAGGCAACCTGCCACGTCACCACCTCTCCTGACAGTCTGTCACAGGCCAGGCTCAACAAGCTGCAGACGCGGAACACCTACCTGGAGAGGAGGCCCGGTAAATGATCTCATTTGCGTGTTTCTCAGGAACAACAGTGTGACACACACATAAAAGGGTCAGGAATTCCCTGATATATTCTTCTGTGGGCTACAAAACAAGGGAGAGTGGGTGTGTCACTTCCCATACCAGCATCACGAGAGTTCTAGTCTGTCGCTGACACCAGCTGAGGCTCAACGCAGGTACATACAGAGCCAGGCACCAGCTAAAAACTACACCATGCATTCAAAACGGGTTCGTGGAGTGGCATCCCAGACAGGGGCAGTGCAGGAGGCTGGAGGGACTACAGGGAAAGAGACCACTGTGCCCTCCTGGAAAATGTTTCCTCAAGAAGAGTTCTTTAGACATTATGAGAGAAATGACAGAAAGCCCGTCATCATACAGCCTGGTTTAGTCACACTGGATTAAAAATAAATGGGATTATATACAAGTGTCTCACTATTACAAGGGGAAGAAAAATTCCTGTGGTAATAAAAACCCACTGCTCCAACCCAGAACAACCTTATAAAACAGAGTAAAATTGGGCAGACTGCCACCTATTTCACCCGGGGAGCAGCTGGTAGGGTTAGGTTGTCGATCTTTCAGTTAGCAGCAGAGTGCTAAACCACTGCACTACGAGGTTCCTACTGTGAGAATAGCAGACATAAAGAGTTGAGGAGGGCAGATTTCAAGGTCAGATCAACGATAGCTCCTCAGAGAGGCAGCTATGCCCTGATCGCACTGCTGACTTTACTACTTCCACACCTGTGATCCGGAAATGTCCTGCTCACTGATGTGTTTGCTGGTTTCCTGTCTGTCTTCTTCTCTCTAGAAGTGAGAAGAGAGCAGAGCCTCTGCCATGTGCCTGGCCCCTTGAGTACCGTGAGCAAGAGAGAAGGCACAGACAGGAGGCTGGAGTCCTGGGTGGGGACCTCAGTCATACTGGTCAACAACTAAAGTGCTCTAAGCTAGAAGGTGACATGATCCGATTTGTATTTCCATCAAGATTACTTTGGCAAAGAAAGAACAGTAGGAAGACCAGCCAAGAGGACATTGCCACTTAGGAGACAGTTGCATAAGATTGATTTGAGGCTTGCTGGTATAAGAGATGAGAAGGGAAGACAGCATCCCTTAACTGATCCTGCTAATATTTTCAGAACATGTTGGAGCAGAGATAAGCCATTCAGCAAATCAAGTGACAAAAACTCAGGACATGAAGAGACTGCACCCAGGAAACAGTAATTTCTTATCTAACTCAAGGTCCAAGCCAAGACATTCATGACCTGCTGTTTTTCACAATCTGCCCCGTACAGGCCTCCGCCTCATCACTCCCTGATTTCAACTCTCTTCTAAACACTGTTTTCTCGGCTACACTAAACCCTCGGCTGTTTCCTGGAGGTTCCAGGTGTGTGCCATCACCAGGTCTTCCGTTCTGTCTACACAGACCTGGCTCTTTCTCCTCCCAGATGTCTACTGGGTTTCCATCTTTTTTTTTTTTAATTATGATTAAGTGAAAGTTACAATTTAAGCCAATCTGCCACATAAAGCCCTGAGCACCTGCTTCTGTGCAACTCTATCTGCTCTCCTCACCCTGTGACAGCACATTCTTCTTTTCCGCTCTTTATTTCCACTATCCGTTCAACAGAACTTGTCCCCTCCACTCTACCCTCTCCTCTCTCCTCTCTCCTCTAAAAATTAACCAGCAGCACAGCGTCCTGTGCGTTAAACCACCAAGTGCACACAGCCCTCCACCGCTCTGGGTCTCCTGGTCCCGTCCATTCTTTCCAAGGGCTTCCATCTTTACTTCCCTTAAGTCTTTTCCCAAATAACATCTTCTTAGTCAGACTTTCCCTTTTACCTTATCTGAGACTGCAACTTCTCCCTGTCTCCCTTTTCTGCTTAATTTTTCTCCAGAACACTATCTGCTTACATGCTCGACAGCTGTTGTTGCTGTTCCATGCCATTGAGTTGATTCTGACTCACAGAGAACCTCTGGGACTGAGCCAAACAGTCAGTCAAGTTTTCTGGGCTCCATGCAGACCACCAGGTCTTCTTGTCACAGAGCTGCAGGTGGGGTTGAACCTCAGACCTTTAGGTTGCCAGCTGAGCAATTATCCAATGCACCACCAGGGCTTCTTCTATCAAACTATGACAGAACGCAAACAGTAACTGGTTCTCTTCAGCCAAGTAATGGGGACTCTCCATTCCCGAGCAGCCAGAAGCAGCTGCAGCCATGAGCTGTGGGATACTGCTCAGCCACTGCTTGGCATCCAGACGGAAACCATGCTTGACAGCACTTTGCCAAATCGAACATACCAGACTGTGTGCAATCTGGCTAATAGAGCTCCTAACACACTTTGACTAGCTGCCCTGCAAGAGGACCCTGGGCTCCAAGAACAGCTGGCACTCAGCTCAGCAGGCACAGATGTGTGCTGGAGGGCCAGCTCTGCCAGCACCAGTAGGGCAAGAATACCCAGCCTGCTGACTACCACTGGGTGCATCAGTGGCTCAGTGGTAGAATTTTCAACCTCTGCGAGGAAGATCTGGGCCTCATTCCCAGCCAGGGCCCCTCGGCGCAGCCCCCGTGCACCTGTCCGTGAAGGCTGTGCGCTGCTGTGATGCAGAACAGATTTCAGCGGAGCTCCAGCCCATGAAAACCCTAAAGATCACAGTGGTCCAATCTGCAACCAGCCGTGGGTGTGGGCAGGACTGGGCAGCGCTCCGTGCCATCGTGCATAGGGTGGCCAGGCCTCAGAGGCTGACCTGAGAGCAGCTAACAAGACTGAGCAACACACACAAACACTACTTTGGCCTTGTAATGTAGCCTTCCTGCCAAATCTGATTCATCGCTATTTTTCCCACTAAGGAGACTGGAAGAGTTGTTTTACAGGTTGAGAAATACTAAGAGTCAAAATGAACTATCATCAGTAGGATGGGGAAGAGCGATTACCTCTGATATCAGGACCACAGCCCAGCAGTGAGTGGACAAGAGTAGGCCAGGGATAGGTGATGGGTTCTCCCTCCAACACTGTGGCCTCGGTTGAAAACCAGAGTCCAGGGCAAAGGCTGGCTATTCCCGCAATCACAGGTGTTAGGAAGAAAAGGGCAGCGGAGGATGGAGCTAGTGGTGGCAAGCCTATGGTGCTTGGAGAGGAAACTTCTGCCATGCATCCCTGGCTCATGTAGTTCATGAGGTGGTCACACCCCAAACAAGACTTGGCCAGTAATTCCTGGGAGAGTTCTGAGCTACTTTTAAATTTCAATACAAGAATAGAGTACAAACGTCTAGACTGTAAGTGCAACAAATTCTGGCAGCAAAGATCCCATCTACCATCTACACCAGCCATAGAAGCCTCTTTATGTGGCAAGAATACTGTGGGTGCTGAGGCAGGTAAGCCCATAGTAGACACTGGTCACGACCATCCCATGCAGGTAGAAACAGTCGGGTAGATTGCTGCAGATTAAAATGTTCTTGTATAGTGTTAAATGTCACCTGCGTTAACAAGCTGAGCTCATAACATCATAATATTTCTTGATTTTCAAGACTCTCTCATTCCTGGGTTTGAAAAAAAAAATGCCTTTCAGGAAGTCATATATATGTGTTGAAGACACTGAATAGAAATAGTAGACTTACATGGCCATTCTCAAAGTTCTTCAGCAGTGTTGGGTCATTAAAGTCACATTGATCTGTGATGAAAGGAGACCGTCTATGAAAAAGAATAAGGATTATTTTCAATAACAAGTTCCTAAAGATAGCAGCTGATGATGAAAAGGATCTAAAGAAAACATGTCACTTGGTCTCCCACTTTCAGTAACAACCACATCTAAAAACCCACAGAACTATACTAAATATCTCAAATTCTGCCAAATTATATATTTCCCAGGCGTCAAGGTGGAAGACAGCAGTCATAGCACCTGGCATAGTGGTTAAGTGCTATGGCTACTAACCAAAAGTTCAACAGTTCAAATGCCACAGGCACTCCTTGGAAACTCTATGGGACAGTTGTACTCTGCCCTATTGGGTTACTATGGGTTGTAATCAACTTGATGGCAGTGGGTGTGGGTGTTTTAAAGGTATATTGAAAAACATATAATGATAAGGAGTTTGAGACAGGAGAAACACAAATGCAGTACATGCAAGTACAGATTCTGCATTGTCTGAATGTCACACAGAGAAACGCTATCAACAGAAGCTGCTTACCAATGGCTCATTTGAAGTCTCGGTAAAAAGGAGATGTGTCACCACACTTAAGTATTCTGGGGCTAGTAACAGTTTGTAGCAGAGAAAAAGAACAAAGGATAGAGGAGAGAAGAATGTTATCTGTTTACCTGAAATGTCTTGAACGAGCAGCACTTGCTTCTGAGAGATTACTAAGAGAAAATGAAGGAAAAAACGCAACTATTATAAGAAATGGAATCAGATGGACACATTATGCCAAACGGTTACTATACAATTTATAATCTATATATTAGAATATAAATACAAAACTCCCTGGGGTTTCTAACTACTTATTTTTTTTAAAAAAAAGGAAAATAGACATAAACCATATTTTTCAACAACTGAAAGTTTTCCTCCCATCCTGATAATTATAGTATAAGAAATTCAGATAAATCTTGGAGTAAATAGAAGTTCCTTATTTTTGTTAGGAAAAAAAGAGAGAGAGAGGGAGAGACAATTTCCAACAGTATGGCAATGAAAACACTCACCCATAAATTATGCCTGCAATGGTACACTTCTTAAATGTCATAACATTGCAAGTGAGGGTTCCTGTTTTATCCGAAAATATGTACTTTACCTACACAAAGAAAAAATGAACACACTAAAGCCCCTCAATTTAGAACGTATTTAGAGAGCAAAGACAGCAAGATGAAGTTCTTTCTTTTTAAAAATGCAAAATTTGTGAATTTTCATAAAACAAAGAGCTCAGTCTATAAGCATTCCATCTTTAATAGTGAAACTGCTCTCTTATTTTGTTTATACATATATACCAGTATTGAACTTATATTTCAATATACAAAGTAAGTCTAAGCTATCACACTTAAGAAAATTGGGAGTCCAAGCTTACTTTTCTGCCATGAGACATTTCATCCGAAGTAATTTATGCTGGCGCAACCCTGAAAAGGTCTTAAGAATTCTCTCATAATTACAGTAAAAACTAACATCTAGAATTCATTAAGAACATACACGTGCATGTTGTTGTGCTGTCAGGTGACATCAGGTGGGTTCCAACTCACAGCAACCCCAGGTATAACCAAATGAGACGCAGCCCAGGCCAGCGCCACCCTCCTGATCCTTGTCAAGCTTCAGCCCATTGTTGCAGCCGCTGCGTCAATCCACCTCATTGAGGGTATCCCTCTTTTTTGCTGATCTTCTGCTTTACTAAGTATGATATCCTTCTTCAGGGACTGGTTTCCTTTTCTGATGCCAAGTCCAAAGTAAGTGAGCCAGGTAAGTCTTGCCATCCTTGCTTCTAAGAAACACTCTGATTGTATTTCTTCCATGACTCATTTGCTTGCTCTTCTAGAAATCTATGATATATTGTTCTATATTCTTCAACAACACTGCAACTCAAAGGTGTCAATTCCTCTGTCTTCCTTTTTCTTTGTCTAGCTTTCGTGTGCATATAAGGTAATTGATAAGACCTGGCTTGAGTCAGGTACACCTTAGTCACCAAAGTGACATCTTTCTTTTCCGTAACTTAAAACAAGCTTTCTGCCGCTGATTTTTCCCAATGTAAAGTCACTTTTGATTTCTCTAATGGTGCTTTTGTGGACATTGATTGTTGACCCAAGTAGATGGAAATCATTAACAACATCAATTGCTTTTTCATTTATCTTGATTTTATTGGTCCAGAAAATTTAAATTACACTGGAAAACGATCACTTGCCTATAACGCTGACAATTCCAAAGCATGAAGAACACAATTACGGGCAAGGCTGCTGGGCAGCAGCCCCTCTGAATGTGGCCAGGGATGAGAAAGCAGCACCAGCCCATGGTGACCACCCTCCCTGTGCTCATGTCCTTTGACTCAGGGGTCCAACTTCTAGAAATTTACCCTGGAGATATATTTCCAGCAATACGATAAACCACAAATCTAACAAAAGGTGAGTGTACTATAAAACTTAACCCGGAAGACAGTATAAAGCCAAAGCCACTGCCTTTGAGTCAATTCCGACTCATAGCAACCATATACGTCAGAGCAGACCTGCCCACAGAGTTTCCAAGGACCACCTGTCAGATTTGAACATTCAACTTTTGGTTGGCAGAGGTAGCACTTAACTACTACACCAACAGGGTCTCCAAAGTATACAGGATAGTATAAACCAAAAACTAAACCCACTGCCATCGAGTCAATTCTGACTCGTAGTAACCCTATAGACAGAGTAATACTACCCAAAGTTTCCAAGGAGCACCTACTGGATTTGAGTGCCTGACCTGCAGGTTAGCAACTGTCATTGAACCACTACACCACCAGGGTTTCCACAGGATAGTATACAGGATATAAATTGTAGTTAGCTGCCACTGAGTCAGCCCTGACTCATGGTGACGCCACGCACAATGGAACGAGACGCAGCCCAGTCCCACACCATCTGCATGATTGGTTACAGACTGGACTGTTGTGATCCTAGGGTTTTCCCTGGCTAATTTTCAAGAGTGGATTGCCAAGCCTTTCTTCCTCACCTGTCTTAGCCTGGACACTTCCCTTGAACCTATCCAGCATCAGAGCAATGTGCAAACTTTCCCTGACGGATGGGTGGTGGCCAAGTATCATGTGCTGTGGCTGTGAATCGAACCTTGGGTCTCCCTTCCTGAGGGTGAGAATTTTACCACTGAACCACTAGGACCCCACAAGATTTAGGTAAAATGTTTGACTGAATCAGAGCACAAAGACAAGTCTCTGGTCAGCACAAATGGCTGCTCAACAAAAGGTTGAAGGTTGGAGTCCAGCCAGAGGCACCTCAGAAAAAAGTCCTGGCAATCTACTTCCCCAAAATCAGCCATCAAAAACTCTATAAAGCACAGCTCTGCTTTGATACACACGAGGTGTTCATGAGTTGGATTCTGCTCAATGGTAACTAGTTCCTAGTTCAAGAAGTTACTGTGGGCAGACGCTGAGGTTGGCAGATGTGAGATTCTGCAGCAGCCTCTGGAGGCTTCCCTGGGAGTCCTGTACCTCAGGAATCACAGAGTGGCAGGCACCACCCAGAGGTGCCAGTGGTTCTTGAGATCTCCCAAATCTCTAAAGGCTGGGGACAAACTGAGAACTGACGACCAATCGAGAGCTAACAGCTTTTCCCACCAAATTCCACAATGTCATGTCATCAATATTTCTAACAAATTGTACTTTTAAATCCCCACCTGACTCCACAAGTGTCAATTTAAACTATACCCTGTGGCCAAAGACGGTGCTTTAACTCTGGTGCATACACTCTTCCTAAAATCCCCCTTTGATGCTCCCACCCTGGAAAACGCAACCTTGAAAGTGGGTCTCACCTGGCCCAGGTCTTCATTGAGATTTGATGTTCTGGCCATGGCATAGCGATTATTTTCTTTAAAATACATGTCTTCGTCCTGCAGGGAACACAAATAAAATCTAAGCCACAGAGTCAGAATTAAAGCTAGATGTTTCTTCACGAAGTCTATACAGTTTCTCATCTTCCAGAAACTGCCGTTTAAAAACAACTTACAATGGAGAGTCCAGAATATTTGGATTTAAACAGAAAAATGCTAGTTTGTCATATGTACCAGGAGAGTCATTTCAGAAGAGGCAGTGCCACAGCAGGACAAATGTGACTGTGGTGGTGACTTAGACTTGGGGGACTTGGCTTCCAGATCCTGGCTCTGCCTCAGACACACTACATGACCCTGAGTAAATTAATAAATGTCTCTGTACCTCAGTTACTACACCTGCAAAATCACTTCTTTAATTTGAAGTGACTCTGGTATCAGTAGGGGTCCGTCACTCTTGGCAAGCACGTCACTTCCAAAATGTCAGAGTCTATTGGTAAGTCTGTTGAACTCTTTTCCTCTTGAAGTAGCTGGGATTTTAACAGATTAACTGTCTTCTATCACTTTCAATTGAAAGTGGTAATGAACCACTGTCTCTTAAATCTTTCTTACAGGCCAAAACACAAATGAAAAATTGATGTCCTCAGAGTGACCCAGGGAGGTCAAAGTTAAGAGCAGCACTCGGCTGGACTGCTGAGAGCATCAGGGGTCAGTCAGTTGTGCTCGTCTTGGCATGAAAAAGTAAAACTCAGTTTCCACACAGAGTTCATTCTGACTCATGGTGAGCCTGGCAGTACAGAGTAGAACTGCCCCACAGCACCTTCAAGGCCCTGACCTCTCAGAAGCAGCTCCCAGGCCTTATTTCTGAAGTGCTTCTGGTGGGTTTAGAACCACCAAACTTCTGGTCAACAGTTGAAGGCTTCACTGTTTGCCTCACCCAGGGACTCCTCTCAAGTAGGACGGCTGGCATGGGACCAAGCAAGGATTCATTCTGTCATACATCTGGTCACTGCAAGTCGGAGATGGCTCAGTGGCAACTTAACAACAACAATTCTTAAAATGGCTCTTCAGAGGATTCTCAGAGTAAACCAAAGCCACAGCTTGAGAATGTTTATAACTCGCTGGTTTTTAATACTTACCCAGTTTATGAACAGACTCTGAGTATATTTCACAACTTCCAGGGTCACCAGCAGACTAATGGGAATGAGGTTGTGGTACAAGATGATAAACACCAATAGCTCAAACCCGAAGCTGCCAGAGGTGAAGTCTGTGGAAGAAAATTAGAGCAATCAAGCCACAACTTCAGGTAAAATGCTTGTTTTGTTTAAAGTTTTGCAATTTGCCATGAAAATTAATATTAAAAATATAGTTGCTGTTGCTAAGTGCCGCCTAGTCTAATTCTGACCTATAGTAATCTTTTGTCACCTGTCAAAACTGTCCCATATGGTTTAGTAAGCTGTAATCTTTGGAAGTGAAAATGGCAATACTTTAACTCGCTTACTTTGGACATGTCATCAGGAAAGATTGGGACGTCAAGAAAGATGTTATGCTTGGTATGGGAGAAGTTCAGGAGAAAAGAGGAAGGCCCTCAACAAGACTGAAACCCTGGCAGTGCAGTGGTGAGGGGCTACTGCTGCTAGCCAGAATGCTGGCAGCTCAACTCCACCAGGCACTCCTTGGAAACTGTGGGCAGTTCTACTCCGGCTGTAAGGTCACTATGAGTAGGAAACAACTTGATGGCAGTGGATTGCTCTATTGCTGTTCCTCAACAAGATGGATTGATACAAAAGCTGCAACAATGGGCTTAAACATAGCAACAACTGTGAGGATAGTGCAGGACCAGGCAGCCCTCTGTCCTGTTGTACACAGGGTCACTAAGAGTTGGAACCAACTCATAAGAGAGCAGAATGCCAGTTTTTCCTGCTGTGGGGTAGCTGAGTGGATTCAAATTATCAGCCTGTGAGTCAACAGCCAAGCTCTTAACCATTGAGTCACCAGGGGCCCTAAAGTCGAGTTAAGTGAACACAAGCACAAATTCATTTTTAAAATATGTGCTGGGCACAAGCCATGTAATGCATACTATGGGAAGTGCTAGAGATACAGGTCTAATAAGACAGAGAGTTTAGACTATACTTTGAGAAAGATAAGTCAACAGTTATTATGTGATGATCCAATGATAAAACCACTGAGCACTAAGTACAATTGAAACACAAAGGGAGTGTCTAGAAAGGAGTCACAGAAAATGCAGTGAGTGACATTTTGAAGAAGTAAGCTAAATGCAGGACAGAGGGGAAAAGAACGAGGAGTACATTCTACAAGCAAAAATAGCTGTAAAAGTGTGAAGATGAGAAACTGGGGAAACTGTAAATGCTAAACATAATATGACATTTTTTAAAACTCAGAGAAAGAAGGAAAACAAAGTTTAAAACAAAAATAAATAAACTTTCCATTTTTACTTGACTTTCACAATCAATGCCCACGAAAGCAGCAATCAGTAAATCAAAAGACACACTGCACTGGGAAAATCTGCCACAAAACACATCTTCACAGTGTTATAAATTCAAAACGTGACCCTGAAAACTAAGATGCACCTGATACAAGCCATGGTATTTTCAATCTCATCATATGCATGCAAAAGCTGGAAAATGAATCAGGAAGACAGAAGAAGAATTGACACCTTTGAATTGTGGTGTTAGAGAAGGATATTGAATGTACCATGGACTGCCAAAAGAAGAAACAGATCTGTTCTAGAAGAGTATAACCAAAGTGTTCCTTGGAAGCAAGGACGGCAAGACTTCATCTTACATGCTTTGCACATGTTGTCAGGAAGGATCAGTCCCTGGAGAAGGACAACAGGATGGACCGACACAGTGGCTGCAACAACAGGCCTAAGCACAGAAACAACGGCACACATGGCGCAAGATTGGGCAGTGCTTCGTTCTTTTGTTCATAGGGTCACTGTGAGTTAGAACTGACTCGATGGCACCTAACAACAACAACAACAACATGCTGGAAGGGAAGAGGTTACAAGTGAAAAGAATAAACATAAATTACTTTTTGGAATGGCCATTGCACATGCCGGCATAGTGGTAAGTTCACAAACTTAATTGTATAGCTGTCTGTGAGGGAGATTTTAGCCAGTAACCAAATAACTGCACTGGAACATCTTGTCTACTCACCTGATCTGGCTGCCAATGACTTTTTTCTTTACACAAAGATAAAGGACATACTGAAAGGAAGACATTTGGATTACATTCAGGACATCAAGTGTAATATGACAATACCTCTGATGGTCTTTCCATAGAAAGAGTTCCAAAATTTCTTTGAAGGGTGGACTAGGCACTGGTGTTGGCTTCCTAAAGGGAGTACTTCAAAAGTGACCATAATGATATTTAGCAATGAGGTATGTAGCACTTTTTCTAGGATGAGTCTGTGAACTTATTGGCAGTCCTAGTATTTTACTATCACATCTGTTCAAACTCTATCACCTTGCATTTACTAACTTTCCATTACTGGCCATGATTACATTTTCAGACATACTGTATTATTTTATGTCCACAAAATTTTTTAAGCAAAGTAGAGCTAGGAATGAGTATGACCATTTTAGGGACAGAGAAATACAGACAAAAATCATTAGTGCTTTGTCAAATTCAATCACTGAAAATGAAGTTTGCTTTAATGATCCAGTGGTTTCTTCTTTGTTTGCTTTCCCTTCGAACAGGAATATCCTTGGCAGAGTAGTTTAGCCCACAGTCAATTAAGGGTCCTCATAACAAATAAAGAAACCCTGATGGCATAGTGGTTCAGTGCAGTGGCTGTTAACCAAAAGACTGGCAGTTCAAATCTGCCAGGCACTCCTTGGAAACTCTATGGGGCAGTTCTACTCTGTCCTCTAGGGTTTCTATCAGTTAGAATCAACTCAGTGGCAACAGGTTTGGTTTCTTGGTGTTATTACAAACAAGCTACTAACATCCTTCTGTGATTTTTGGTAAACGTACAGCATTAGCTTCACATTCAGTGCACTGTGGGGTAAGACTGGAAAAGTAAGTACCTAGAATTTACATGAGAATACTGGAAAAAAGAGTAGTCAGACTCCTTTGATCCCTCTAAGAACTGAAAGAAAGCAGCAAAGGAACCACTCTGGCCCCATAAGAAAGCAAATAATAAAAATTAGAGCATTACTACATCAATTAGAGAGTAGAAAAATGATCGAAAGAGTTAACAAGACCACAAGCTGGTTTTTTTGTTGTTGTTGTTTCAAAGATTAACAAAATTGATAAACCGTTGACCAGAGTGACCAAGTAAAAACAGGAGAGGAAGCAAATAACCTAAGAGGAAATGACATGGGTGATGCCACAATAGACCCAACTCCAACTGAAAGAATCATAACAGAATACTATGAAAACCTGTCCTCTAATAAATTTGAAGATGTATAGGGAATGGAAAATTTTCTAGAAACGCACTACCTTGCAAAATTAACACATACAGCAATAGAACAACTCATAAAGTCCATCAAAAAGGAAGAGATTGGAAGAATAATTTAAAAATTCCCAACCAAAAAAGTCCTGGCCCTGATGGCTTCATTGGAAAATTTTGCCAAACTTTCAAAGAAGAGTTAGCATCACTATTACTAAGGACATTTCATAGCATAAGAAAAGATGGAATACTCCCAAATTCAGTCTATGAAACCAGCATAACCCTGATGCCTAATCCATGTAAAGACAGGACAAAAAAAGAAAAATTACAGACCAACGTGTCTCATAAACTTAGAAGCAAAAATTGTCACCAAAATTCTGGCCAATCAAATTCAACAGCATATCAAAAAAAAAAAATTATCATAATCAAGTAAAATTCAGATCAGGGACTCAGGGATGGTTCAGTACTAGAAAAACAATAAATATAGTCAACCACATAAATAAAACAAAAGACAAGAATCACTTGATCTTATCAAAGGATGCAGAAAAGGCATTTCACAAAGTCCAACACCCATTCATGTTAAAAACTCTAAGCAACACAGGAAAAGAAGGGAAATTCCTCAACACAATCAGGGGCATCTATGCAAAGCCCCAAACCAACAAAATTCTAAATGAAGTAAGCCTAGAAGCATTCCACTTGAGAATGGGAACCAGACAAGGATGCCCATTGCTATCACTCTTATTCAACATTGTCATGGAGGTGCTAGCCAGAGCAATCAGACAAGATAAATTGAAAAATCACTTCCTAACTCATAAGAAAGAAGTAAAAGTATCTCTATTTGCAAGAATCCACAAAAAATACTAGTGGAACTAAGAAGAGTTCAGCAAAGTATCAAGATATAATATAGGCATATATAAATCAGTTGGATTCCTTTACACTAAGAGATCATCAAAGAAAATATCATGTAATCAATATCATTTACAGTAGTCCCCAAGAAGATAAAATACGTAGCAATAAATCTAACCAGAGATGTAAAAGACCTATACAAAGAAAATTACAACACTCTACTTCAAGAAACCTGCATAAACTGAGAAACCTACCTTGCTTATGGATAGGAAGAAAGTGTCTATTCTGCCCAAAGTGATCTATAAGTACAACACAATACCAATACAAATTCCAATGTCATTTTTTAATGAGACAGAGAAACAAATTACCAACCTCATATGGAAAGGGAAGAAGTCCTGGATAAGTAACGCATTACAGACCTCACATTACTTAAGTTTAGAACCTATTACACTGCTACAGTAGTCAAAACAGTCTGGTTCTAGTACAAAACAGATACATAGGCCAATGGAACATAATTGAGAATCCAGATACAATATCATTCAACTAGGAGCAGTTAATGTTTGACAAAGATCCAAAGTCCATAAACTGGGGAAAAAGTAGTCTCTTCAATAAACAGTGTTGGCAAAACTGGTTATCCATAGGCAAAAATCCAAATCTCACACCATGCACAATAACTAACTCGAAATGGATCAAAGACGTAAATATAAACTCTAAAACAATAAAGAGCATGGAAGAAAAAACTGAGGGCATGCTGAGAGCCCTAATACATAGCATAAACAGACTACAAAATATTACTGACAATGCACAAATGCCAGAAGAGAAAATAGACAACTGAGAATGCCTAAAAATCAAACATGCTAGTCCAAAGACTTGACTAAAAGAGTAAAAAGACAACTTACAGACCAGGGGGAAAAAAATCTGACAACCACAAATGCAGCTGGCATCTTCGTAATCTATAAGGTACTATAAAACCTCAATAATAAAAAGATAAATACCCCAATTAAAACATGGGTAAAGGACATGAACTGGCACCCGAGAAAAGAAGACACCCAGTCAGGTAACAGATGGATGAAGAAATGCTCACAGTCATTAGCCATTAGCCAAGTGCCGTCGAGTCGGATCCGACTCATGGCGACCCTAGGGGCCAGGGTAGAACTTAGAGAACTCCAAATCATAACTACAATGAGATACCATCTCACGCAAACAAGGCTGACATTAACCCAAACAACGCCACATAATTAACATTGGAGATGTTGTGGAGAGACTGGAACTCTTCTATACACCTGATGGGGATATAAAATTGTACAACCATTTTCGAAATTGACTTGACACCTTCTTAAAAACTTAGAAATTCAGATGATCCAGCAATTCTCACTTCTTGGAATATATCCTAGAAGAGATAAGGGCTGTCACATGAACAGACACATGCACACCAATGTTTACTGCAGCAGTGTCCAAACCAAAAAACAAACCCAGGGCTTTCGAGTTGATTCCAACTCATAGAAACCCTATAGGACACAGTAGCATTGCTCCACAGTGTTCCCAAGGAGCAGCTGGTGGATTTGAACTGCTGACATTTTGGTAAGCAGACGTAGCACTTAGCCACTGTGCCATCAGCATTCCCACAACAGCAAAAAACAGAACCAACCATGGGGCCTAATCAACAGATGAATGGCTAATCTACGGCACATTCACACGATGGAATACTATGCGATGGTAAAGAACAACACTGATCTTGGGAAACACTTGATAGCATGGAGGAATTTAGAAGACATGCTAAGTGAAATTAGTAAATTGCAAAAGGACAAATATTGTACAAGAGCACTATTATACGGACTCAAGTAAACATTTAAGCACAGAAAAAAATAATCTTTGATGATTACAAGGGTTGGGAGGGAGGGAAAGGGGTATTCATAGATTAGACTGTGGATAGGAGCTGTGCTGGGCGAAGAGAGTGGCAGCATGCAGTAGAAGTGAGATTAACACTGCTGAGCTATAACAAATCTAAGAGATTTCCTAAATACAAGCCAATTTTTCAAAAGACCGAGTAGCAGGGGCATGGGTTTGGGATCCATGGTTTTGGGGGCATCTAGGTCAACTGGCATGACAAAGATTTCTTTTTAAAAATGTTCTTCATCCCACTTTAGTGAGTAGTGTCTGGGCGGGTCTCAAAAGCTAGCAAGTAGCCATCTAAATAGCATCAACTGATCCCAATCCACATGGAGCAGAGGAGAGTGAAAGCCACCAAAAATATGAGGAAAGCACAAACCCAGGTTACAGAAAGTAGCATATAATCTGGAGACTAAATCAGCACTAAACCAGAAAAATGAGATGGTTTCCCGGGCACCACCAATGACTGTCCAACAGGGATCACAAGGTAGAGTCCCTGACACAACAGGATAAAAATGGGGTGCAGAACTAAAACTCTATTAAAAGACCAGTCTGGGTGGTCTGACAGACTGGAGCATCCCCTGAGAACACACCCCCACCCTCCCCCCCAGGCTCTCCGTTAGCCCAGAAGTGAAATCAGTACTGAAGCCAACTCTTCAGGCAAAGATCAGACTGAACTATGAGACATGGAGTGACACTGGCTAACAGTGTGCTTCTTGGCTTAAACTATACATGAGACTGTCTGAGCAGCTCCCTTCCAGAAGCAAGATGAGAGAGTGGACAAGGGGCGACAGGAACTGACTGAACTGATACAAGAACTACAGGGAGGGAGGGAGAAGTGTGCTGCCAGAGCCAGGAGAGCAGCCAGAGCCACACAGCAGTGCGTGTGAGGGGCTTTGTAAAACAAATAGACCTGGGTTGCAAACTTTCACTTAAAGCACAATAAAATATTACCAAAAAACTGATCACTGAATTTGTCAATTAGGAATGTATTCATATCATTGAGCAACAATGTCAGAAGACTGCTTGAAGTGGGTGACAGAGTAAAACGGGCCAAAGAGTGACTAGGAGGGCGGATATGGAAACAGTCTGAGTGGCCTCTTCTTTCAAGAAGTCTCATCAGAAAGGTAACAAAAGAGATGTAAGTTACCAGAAAACCCTGGTGGTGTAGTGGATCAGTGCCGTACGCTGCTAACCAAAAGGTGGGCAGTTAAAATCTGCCGAGTGCTCCTTGGAAACTCTATGTAGCAGTTCTATTCTACCCTACAGGCTTGACAGTAGTGGGTTTGAGTTTTGGTAGAAGTTACTAGGAAGGGAATAAGTAGCCCTAGTGGTGCAATGACTAAACACTCAGCTGCTAATCCAAATGCTGGCTGTTTGGACCCACTGGCTACTCTGCAGAAGATGTGCTGATCCATCTCCATAAAGATTAGAGCCTAGCAAACCCTATGGGGGCCATTCTACTCTATCCTATGGGGTCGCTATGCATCAGAATTGACTGGATGGTAATGATTTTGGTTTTCTTTTTGGTTTGGTAGAGAATGTGGAACACAGAGGTCTACAGTGCTGAAACAGAGACACCTGCTTATGAAAGTCAGCAAAAGATGAAGTTAAGCAGTAGAGTCAAAGGCTTGGGCCTTGCATATCAGACCCAGTCTTGTGGCTCTGCCCTGACTCTTATCCCTTTTATTCTGGAATGCTAGCATTATGGGTAATTTGTCACAGCAATCATAAAAAAAAAAAAAAGAAAAAACCCTAAGGAGGGAACATTCTGTTCCTAAAACTCATTAACCATCATGCCCCCCCCAGAATAACACAAGTGCCTTCTCTTTTAAATAAAAACATAAGCAAGTCTTTAAAGTCACTTCCAAAAGATTACAACTTGCCAAAATGGTAGCTTGTTGCCGTCCCTGACACTTACCCTTCTGATCGTAGTACCAGATTCCTTCGCCATGGGAATCATGCCAGAACATGGCTCCCAAACAGCTCACAAAGGACATGAACAAGACCAGGACAAACAGCCCCAGGATCTGCATGCCGGTCACCCTCTCAACGTTTGATTTCTTCAGAGGTGTTTTGACTGAATTCTGCACAATAGTACACATACACACAAAAGGGATTATAGCGCACAGACATTTTGATGGAGCAAGATGGTCAAAAACCTTTACAGTGGAAAAGTAGGACACATTTTGTCCCAAATCACTAACACAAGTGGGTCTCACCGTGGAGTGAGTGTGCCTTTTCCATTGGAAAAAGGTGTATCCTCACGGCAATCCACACCTATTACAGAGTAGAACTGCTTCATGGGGTTTTCTTGCTCTCACCTTTACAGAAGCAGATGGCCAGGCCTTTCTTCCACAGTGCTGCTGGAAGTGGGATTCAAACCAGCAACTTCCTTTCAGTTTAGTAGTTAACTGCAAACCAAAACCTTCTCTTTTCCATTTAACCCACTGCTATCAAGTCCATTCTGATTCATAGAGACTTATAGGACAGAGTAGAATTGTCCATAAGGTTTCCTAGGCTGTAACCTTGATGGAGATACATCACCAGGCCTTCCTCCCAAAGCGTAGCTGGTGGGTTGAAAGCTCCAACCTTTTGGTTAGCAACTGAGCACTTTAACCATTGTACCACCAGGGACACTCTCACCCAGTTCTAAATAGCCTCAGATAATCTTTTGCCAGTTCCTACAAAATATACACCCACATGAGTTTAGTTCCCAGAAACATACCCCAACATGAGTCCACCACCGTTGCTTGTGATTTTTTCTGAAAATGATACTGTTACGCTAATTATTGCGACATGAGAAAAGTTAGGCATGTTCTAAAGTGGCTAAAGGAAAATAAAAGCCAAGGGAATCTGCTTTACAGGTATCTAACCCATGACCGCATCATCAGGCTAAGAATGAAGTCCCTTTTTTTGTTTTTAAGTTCGCAAACATCACGTCATGATCCTAAAAGGCCAAAGGACATCTGGTAAAGCCCTGACACTGGTGGCAAAATTCACAAAATTCTTGCATTTACATATATGGCGTCTTCCTTGAGAGAACGTCCTTTCACTTTCTTAACAAATTTTTGCTGTATGCCTCTACGCACGAGACTCCATTCTACCCCTAAGGATACAAAATGGAACAAGACAGTCCTGGTCTATAGCTTTCATCAGATTTGCAGTGTCTACTCCTGGTGATCTTAAGCTCCATCACTCAGCTTTACTCTTCTGTCCTCAGTGATTCATTTGACATTGGCTTCATTGAGAAGCATGCAAGACATGAAACACAATATGCCAGCAAGGCAGCGCTGGCCATGTTTCTTCAGTTGGTTAAGGTCTCGCAAATGTTTCTGGTCTAATCATTGGCCCCACAAGTAGTAGGCTAGATGTGAGAGAAGTGGCTCACATAGGTGGAAGTCAAAGCTCCCTGGCCTACAAAGCCCTCTCCATATATGACTGGAGAGCTCCTGAAAAGTCCCAACAGGTCCCAACAACAAGGTACCTAGTTACAAGTTAGTGACACTGAACTCAAGGAAACTCAGAGCTGTGGCTTCTGGACCAGTATGTACAGTTCACTCAAAGATCTCCTAGTCAGATGCTGTTTACCAACTGCTGTATTAACTGCTGTTGAGTCTGCTCCACTCACGACAATGCACACACACAAAACAGTGTTACTCCATCCCCATGACAAGCTATGGATGGTACTGTTGTGATCCCCAAAGTTTTCATTGACTGCTATTCAGAAATAGATCACCAGGCCTTTATTCCTAGCCCATCTCAGTCGGGAAGCTCTGCTGAAACCTGTTCAGCATCATGGCAACAGGCACACCTCCACTAACAGACAGGTGGTACCTGGGCGTGAGGTGCACTGGTGGAGAGCTGAACCTTTGTCTCCTTCATGGAAGGTGAGAATTCTACCACAGAACCCCTGTCTTAGTTATGCAGTTATTTGGTTATCTGGTGCTGCTATGAAACCTATACCATAAATGTGTGGCTTTATCAAACAGAAACTTACGTTCTTACAGTTTAGGTAGGCAGAAGTCCAAATTCAAGGTGCTGGATCTAAGGGAAAGCTTTCTGTCTGTTGGGTGTGAGGAAGGACTTTGTCTCCTTGAGCTCCTGTTTCTGGTAGGTCACCATGTAAGGTGGCACATCCCTGGCCCTCTCTAGTTCTTTCACTGGCTTGTTTAATCTCTTTTATCTCTCCAAAGAGACTGACCCAAGACATAGCCTACACTAATTCTGTTCTATTAACATAACAAAGACAACCCGTTCTCAAATGATCTCATATAACCACAGGCAGACCAAACCAAAAACCAAACCCACTGCCACTGAGTCAAGTTGATTCTGACTCATAGAGAACCTATAGGACTGAGTAGAACTACCTATTGAGTTTCCAAGGAGTGCCTACTGGATTTGAAGTGCTGACCTTTTTGCTAGCAACCGTAGCACTTAACCACTACACATCAGGGCGTCCACCATGAGCATAGAGGTTAGGATTTACAAAACATACTTGGCAGGGGCACAGTTCAACCTACAAAAATTAGGTGAGGCATCAATTACCAGATGCAATGTTCCTGACAACACAATAAACATTCCTCCCTCATCAGTGTTCCAAGGAACAGAGCTGAAAAGTTAATCCAAAGTTATTTTCCCACAAAAAAGTAGAAAGCGCTATTGACCCTTTTCTCACCAGACATAAAGTTTAAGAACCACTGACAGAGTGTAAAAGCAAGCACACATACAAATAATTACACAAAATTTTCATGAACACTACAAAATACTGAAATATGTGCCCAGAGACTTGCTGCAAATTGCTGAGAGCCAAAAAGGCATGTGGGTAGTCAATGTCAGGAAACTTTCCATGAAAGATGTGATTTTGAGCTGAATCTTAAAGAAGGAACTAGCTACCCAAAGAGGAAATCAGCATGAGTAGGCTAGAGGGTCCATGATGAGAGGGCCTGGGAGGTGAATTCATAAAGACGGATCAGCAAAGAGTTCTACATGCCACGTTGAGACAAGGGAAAGATACTGGAGGTTCATAAAAAGGATGCTTTATGTTGGAATCAGCATTTCAGGCAAATTCATTGAGAAGAGCATGCCAAGTAGATCGGAGGCAAGGAGAGTCAGCATGAAGGCAGTCCTGTCAGAAATCTTCAGCACTTCTTGTATTTGGATCACTGGAATATCTTCCAAGTTCATTCACAATCTGTACTTACCAAGATATAGCTCCTCAATCACAATCCCTCAAATGTTAGACCTATTCTTCAACAAGATATTCTCAGCACTTTCTATATGTTGTTTGATTCTTTTCCTTTACAACAGAAAGCGTACACTCTACCAGCATAAAAGTCCATTTGATAGACATAGAGACAAGAAATTTACCACTTTTAGCATATCTAATAGTTGATCTTCTCCTCTTGCATTCTTGCAGTACTATCAGTTTGATTTTTTTTTTAGGCCACTCATTTTCATAAAATGCTACCCAGCAGTGCTACGATGAAGCCACGGCTCATGGAAGTCTATATTCATCAAGGGAAAATCAATCGATCTAGTGTCAGCACATTAACACGGCAAAGCTAGAATTGTATAGAAGTCCAGAACTACCTCTACCTGATTTCTCCCACCTTCTTCAGGTTCCGTAGCTAAGTTATCAACACATCTTGTTGATTCTACCATCTGAATGTCACCGCAACCAACCATTTGCTTCCATCACTATTGTTTCCACCCTAGTCCACATTTCTATCTTTTTTCCCTTGGACCATGGCAACAGACTCTTAACTGCTTTCCTTATTTCCTGTCTTCTCCCCTTCAATCTGCTTTCCACAATTACTTTCTAGAAACAAAAATCTTATGATGTTATTCATTCCCTCACTTGCCTTAATGTAAAATTGGCCCTTAATGTAAAATCCAAATTTCCTTCATATGGTATATAGGGTCAACTAGGTGCTATAACAAGCTTCCGAAATACACAATGCCTCACAGACAAGAAAAATGTATTTATCACCTAGAAGCTTCAGGATAACTGTATTCCACAAGTTCATTCAGGAATCCAGGCTGACAGCAACTTCAACATGTGGTCCAGAATCACCATAAGGAATGTCTACAGGAGTGCCAATCAGAATGGGGAGAAAGGATGGAAGAGCATGTGTAGAAGGCTGGTATGCATCACTTCTGCTCACATTCCATTGGTCAAGAATTCCATCCTAAGCCTGAATCGAACTATAATGTCTAGAAAGATGAGAACATGGATCTTGTTGAACACTAAACACCACTGCTTTGCGTGACCCATAAGACCCTCCTCAATTCAATCCCAAGTGGCTAGTAGTTAAGTGCTACCTCTGCTAACCGAAAGGTCAGCTTTGGAAACTCTGTGGTGCAGTTCCACCCTGACGTATAGGGTTGCCATGAGTTGGAATCAACTCAGTGGCAGCGGCTTTGGCTTTTTTGGCAAGCCAATCCCTGTCAGTGACTACAGTACCCCTTCCACCCCTTGTGCTCTCCTCACTCGTTCAACATGCAGCTCTCGTGAAATGCCGATTCCTTAAAAGAAACAGTCACTTTCTTTCTCCTCGCCACTCCTCCATACGGAAGATAACTTTGCGGGGAGTGGTGTTTCCCCGACCTGTTCTTCTCTGCCTGGCTAAGTTTAACATGTCATTCAAGTTTCCGCTTAAATATCACTTTCTTGGAGGGGGCTACATCTGACTCTCAGATTAGCTGATACACACCTGTATGTGCTACCTTACAGTATTTGTTGTAACAGAGGACACATGCGAGTTACCTGAAATTTCGTCTATTGTACTTAAACTCTTCTTCATCAGCTATAATCTCCACAAGGGGAGGAACCTATCAAGATGTCCCAAAAGGTTCCCAAAAGTTAATAATTGAATACTAATTCAAACTGGAGCAAGGACCTAAATGTGAAAACTGAAGTCACAAAACTCTTATACTCAGAGGCCAGCCAGCCGGAGTGATACACAAAAATAGCAACAACAACAGCTTTTACATAGACTCTCTAAATTTAGACTGGCAAAAGAAAAGTCTTACCATACATGACTAAAAGCAGTCAATATAAATGCAATGTAAGACCAACATTATTAACCTAGAAACATTCTTTCAATAACCAAAAACAAAGCAATATTCTTTGGTTATAAAAACTACTCACTTCAAACTATAACTTACTCAACTTATGAAAATTAGTTATGCCTACATTGAAACAAAATTCCCTTCAGTCCCTGAAGACACTGGATCATCATATTTCAGGAAATAAATGTCTGGTGAGAATTAATTTTAGTGTCAGAGAAACACCCAAAACTAGAGAGGAAATATGGACCTCCCCTCAGATTTCACATCAGTAAGCACAAAAGAGCCTCATAAACTGAAGAGATATACACTAAATTTTTTCACTTCATAAAAACACAGAAAGATCTAGAAGCAGTGTTCCTTGTCTTACCTTCATGAGTTTGGTTTCAAATCCTGTATATATAACAATGCCAAAGAGACACTGAGTGTTCTTCAGCTGCGTACCTCTCAGCAAGACCTGGTCAGGCCCGATGGGAACTGGGCTGAAAACACAGCAGAGCGTTTATTAGCTGCCAAAGAACATCCATATTTTCAGAGAGTAAAAGAAAACATGAACATTCACTTTATGTATAGTTCCTTTGGTCAAGCTCAGCTTTGGGAGAAGTGGCAATAAAATAAATGTCTATCCATAACCACACCTGTTTCTACACAAGCATGGGAGGAGGGGCATATGTTTATAATGTGTTTCTCACCATTTCATACCTAAAACCCATTGCTGTGGAGCTGAGTCTGCCTCACAACAACCATACAGGACAGAGCAGGGCTGACTGCCCCCGAGTTTCCCGGGCTGAAATCTTTACAGAAACAGACTGCCACATCTTTCTCCCACAGAGCGGCTGCTGGGTTCAAACTGTTGATCTTTTGGTTAGCAGCCAAGCACTTAATCACTGCACCATTCCATAGATAATGCACGTTAAAAATGTTACGACAAGAAATATCTCTTACACCTGGAGCACCAATAAAATTTCTCAACCAAACTGGGATACTTGTGAGTAAAAAGGGGTCACTAATTATTCCAAGAAAACATGACTAAGCTCAAACTCTTTCCAGTTGATCACCCTTCTGCTCTGCTCAAGACCTAGACATTGAACTACTCATAGTTCATTTGTCACTGAGGATTAAGTGAACAAATCTAAGGATTAAGGGGATCTGTGTGCTAATTTTGTAATCTAAAGGAAGGTTGCCATCTAACCCTGACTCAGGGCAACCCCATGGGTGTTAGAGTAGCACTATGCTTCATAGAGTTTTCAGAAGCTGATCACCAGGCCTTTCTTATGGGGTGCCTTGAGGTGAGCTCCAACCTCCAACCTTCAGTGCTTAGGGCATTAACAACTGGCACCACCCAGGGATTACAGACAGGATTACAAGAGTCCTCAGAGGACAGAAAGCAAGTCAGGCTGCCATTGTCTCCTTAGCACCCTTCCTCCTGCCTTGGGTTGACTCAGTACATGAGAAATGTACTTTTTAAATCACAAGTACAGTAGAAATAAGAAAAATATTCATCATAATCAAATCACATTCTTGGTTGCTTCTCTTCTTTGGTCACTTTCAAAGCCTTACTCTTCCCACTGATTTACTCCAAGGGATTTGTTTAAAATTTATACTCCAAAGGAACTTGATCCTGACTTGTTTACTAGGCGTACCATTTTCAAGTACACTGAGTAAGAGAATGTGATACCTCTCCACCTATATTTAAGACTTTCTTTTTAGGAATAATTACATTGGTGCTCAGGGTACTTTCTGAAATTCAAGTAAAATACAATTAATAGTACTTTTAAACTGTTAAAGAGATAATGAAAATTACTGCATTCTGTGTTCCACGAAAGAAAAATAAATGTTTGGGAAGAGAAAGATACCTTTTCCCAGTTAGATACAAGACTCCAACGAATCTACTGAAATCACAATTAGGCCCTTCACATTCTATTCTTCCAGAAAGGCTTAACAATTGTTTTCTCGTTCGCATTTTAGCTGTTTGTGGCAAAGCCTACAAAATAGAACCAAGGAGAAAATGAAAATAAAAGTTCAACGTACTGTGGCAAAGTTCAACATCTCCAGCAGTAAATAAAAGATAATGATGGATGTCAGTGTTTAAAACTGCACTGGACTTACTAGACAGTAAAATAACATGTATCAAAATTTAATATAAACTTTATCACAAGACTGTTCCATTCCAGTATTCTTCAAAATAATTTTAATAAAGTTGAAAGAGGTAGGAAACTTAAGTTTTCAAAATCTCAGGAGAAAACATCTTTTTGAAAGTGAAATTATGATAACTAGCCATTTCGTGATGTTTAAGCTGGTGGCATAGTGGTTAAGTGCTATAGCTGCTAACCAAAAGGTCAGCAGTTCAGATATGTCGGGTACTCCTTGGAAACTTTACGGGGCAGTTCTGTTCTGTCCTATAGGGCTACTATGAGTTGGAATCAACACATTGGCTGTGAGTCTCTCATTCACTGAAGAAGACACCCTGGTGGCAAAGTGGTTAAGTGCTATGACCACTAACCAAAAGGCTGGCAGTTAGAATCCACCAGGAGATTCTCGGAAACTTTCTGGGGCAGTTCTACTCTGCCTTATAGGTTTGCTGTGAGTCTGAATCTACTCAACAGAAGTGTGTAGTCATCAATGGAGCCCTGCTGGCACAGTGGTTAATCACTCCATTAACTGAAAGGTTGGTAGTTCAAATCACCAGCCAGTGAAAGGTAGAAAAATGTAGCAATCTGCTTCCAAAAGGCTTTATAGCCTTGGAAACCCCATGTGGCAGTTCTACTCTTTCATAATGGGTCACTCTGAGTCAGAATAGACTTGGTAGAAAGGGTTTCAGTGCATTAACCTACTCATTCAGGAGTTGGTGATGTAATGATTACATGCGCTAACCAAAAGGTTGGAAGCTCAAACTTAACCCAGCAACTCTACTGTCGAAAGATGTGGCGAAATGCACCCATAAAGAATTCAGCCTAGAAAACCTTGTGAGGCAGTTAGTTCTATCTGTCACATGGGGTCACTGTCAGTTTGAACCAACTTGATGACACCCAACAAGAAGATACTCATTATTTTATTAAAGCTTGAAGTCTAGAACTTAAAAACATCAGGAAGCATCTGCAAACCTAAAACCCATGCTTGGTTGTCTGTTTCAAGATAGGCTCGTCTCCCTGATCTTGCAAAGTCATAGTAACAGAAAACAAGGAAGACTACAATTAGCCGAGTAGAAATTTCTAGAAAACAGAGAGAAGGGTGGATTAGAATATGCGACGGTAACAAATTAGAGAAAAGTAAACTAAGCCAAAGCAAGGATCCTATTCTGTTTCTAGCTCTGTGTAGATGTGTTTTCAGTTTGGGGTAGTCAAACGGAACACTATTTTGTATGACTGCAGGTACAGAGCGACCAGTTGGGCCTTCAACCCTGATCTCTGCTCCTCCAAACCCCTATGGTTGATGAATAACAATCTGGATCAGAGATCCTCAACCCAGACACACTAGAATCACCTGAATTGCTCTACTCCAGAGCAGCTAGGATCTAGGCAAACAGGATTTTCTAAAATCCTTCATGTTGTCCCAAAGTGCTTCTCAAATTTTATGCGCATACAAATCACCTGAGGGTCTTGTTGAAATGCATGTTTTGATTCAGTAGGTCTGGGATAGGGCCTGGAATTCTCTATTTCCAACAAACTTCCAGGATATGTCAATGTTGCTAGTGCTGATCTATGAACCACATTTTGAGTAGCAATGATCTATAACAGTGGTACTCCAACTTTTTCATATATCAGATTCAGCTAGAGATCTTGCCAAAACACAGATTAGTGGGTCCTGGGCCCAAGGTCTTTTATTCAGCAGGCCAGAAGTTGTTATTTGGTGCAGAGAACCAAAGGGTTTTCACGCTGTGACCTTTCAGAAGCAGGGCACTAAGTTTGTCTTCTGAGGAGCCTCTAGGGGGTTCGCCCCACCCAGGATCACCACCCACCCGCCCCCTGGCCTCAGAGGATGGCAATGGTGCTGGTCCTAGGTTACACTTTAACATCATTGATTTAGAGACCTTGTCATTCCAATATGATCAGCTCAATCTTCCAGAGAGAGTGAGATCATCTGAGGAGAACATCAAAAGGACAGTAAAAGAACACTAGAAACAACTTTACATATATGAGCTTAGATGAAATGGATTAACCCCTCAAAAAACAAAAAGTACCACATCTCATCCAAAATGAAGTAGATAGTCAAGATGGCACACTAAGCACATGATTCCCTATATCCCTCCAGAAACCAAGACCTGAACTGATAATTAATAATCAAACGTAGCCTTCTGGTCACCTAGTGAACCACCACGACACAGCACAGGGCTGTTAATTTGGACTTCATACCACTGAGCGACAAATCTCTCTTTTGCTGACTCCCGCTCCTGGCTAGCCCCGGTTCTAACAGACTGAAGGTAAATGCACCAGTTTGACTTTTTTTTCTCTGTCTTGGCTGGTGGGCAGAGCTGAGTCTTGCCCAGTGGCTAGACTCAGATGCACTGCTGGGAGGATAGGCAGGTGAAATTCCCATATTTTGAGAGCCAGGCTTAGGACTCTGTTCATCTAGCGACTTTGGGCCTGTCTTTTTATCATTGCCATAGCGTGGTTTATACAGAACTGCACTGCCAGTGTGCGGGACACCATGTTGGATACAGAGATTTTAGTGGGACCTACTTCTTAGCCTGGGAGCCAGCGCCTGCAAACAGGACAGTGCTTCTCCGACAGAAAAGCAGTAATTTACACAGTGTTATCTACAGTGGGGGCCCAGCAACAGAGGCATCACTACCTCTCGGCACCTTTAGCCCATCTATCTGCTGCCTGTGTGGAGGGCACCATGTTGGATACAGTGGCCACAGCTGGACCTATTTCTTACCTTGGAAGCCAGAGCCCACCCACAGGAGAGTGCTTTTCTATGAGAAAAGCAGTCGTTTACACAGTGTCACCTAAGGCTGGGCCCTGTCAGCAGAGCCCAACAGGGCAGTAACACTGCTGTATTCTGAACTAGTTTGTATCATCTGGGGTTGGATATAGAGGTGCTTACTTTGCCAGTTGGGAAGAGGGACCTCTACACCTGTAAACCTGACTGACTTGGGAAGTGGTCAGATATCTTTTGCTATACATTTAAGACAGCCTAGAGAAACAACTGCAGGCCATCCTCACAGTATCTCTTCCAGCTTCTACTTACTTACTTTTGGGGACTCAAAAAGCAACAGACAGTTGTGGCATACATTAAATCACCCATGGCTTCAGAAGTCTCCCAAACAAAACAACCAAGGAATTTTCCATATGAAGACATCCGAAAGTGAATACAAAATGATTATAAACAGAGCCCTTCTAGACCTTATACAAAATGTACCAGAACAAAAGGAAAAATTAAACAAGCTGTTCGATCTGATGGAACACCAGTACTCTGAAATCCAACAGACCAAGAACAAAACCAAAGACATAGAAACTTCCATTCAAAGCCAAGAAAATAGAATGGAACTAATAGAAAAAAGAATTTCTGACTTGGAAGACAGAGCTACTGATGCTAGCGTCTACAAGCAGAAATCAGAAAAAAGAAACAAGAAAAATGAAGAAGCATTAAGGAGCATGTGGGACTCTATTAAGACGAACAACCTTCCATTAATTGGAGTCCCTGAACAGGATGAGACACCTGAGAACACAGAGAGTATCACTGCTGAGCTGCTGACAGAAAACTTCCCAGAAATCATGAAGGAAGAGAATATAGACATTTCAGACGCATATCGTACGCCACCCAACAGAGATCTCAAAAGAAAGATTCCAAGACATGTTATACTCAAGTTTAACAAAATGAAATACAAGCTGCAACTCTTAAAGACAGCAAGAATCAAAGCAAAGCTAACATTTAGAGGGAAACCCTGTATGTTTTCATCAGCTTTCTCAGCAGAAACCATGCTGCCACCGAGACAGTGGCATGACACATTCAAAGCCTTGAAGGAGAAGAACTTCCAACCAAGAATTATATATCCTGAAAAACTATCTTTCAAATATGAAAAGGAAATTAAGACATTCCCAGACACACAGAAACTCAGAGACTTTGTAAAAATCAAACCCAAACTACAGGATATACTGACAGAAGTTCTTGGCTTTGGCTTAGGAGAACAAAACCTCTAACTTTATATTTTAGAAAGACACATTATTCAGAACTCTACTCAGTTAGGGAAGGCTCCAAAGTCAATCACAGCTTTAATATTGAAAGAAGCAATCCAGTGATTATCATGAAAACTATGGTGCTATCATATTAAAAAGAGGGATTTACTATAGTTGTTACAGTCCTTCCAGATGGAGAGGAAGGTGACAAGACTGGTAGTAATTAAAATTGGGTTTATATATACTTTATTAAGGGGGATCATAGGGGCAGCTGTAAAGAACAACAAAGATGTATACCATTTCAAGAAATGTAACACAATAGTCTCAACAACTACAAAAACAGCTCTGAAAAACGTGAAAAATCAGCTCACAAAAAAGAACGTCACAGAAAAGACTAATAAGAACAACAGCGAAAACATCAACATAAAAATAAACATATCACAATGGCAACACTGAACACATACCTATCAATAATTACATTGAATGTGAATGGACTGAATGCTACAGTAAAGAGACATTGAGTGACATGTTAGATCAAAAGAAATGACCCATCCACATGTTGTCTACAAGAAACTCACTTGAGACCTAAAGATAGGAACAAACTGAAAATTAAAGGATGGAAGAATATATATCAAGCTAACAATGAACAAAGAAGAGCAGGGGTGGCAATTCTAATCTCAGAAAAAATCAATTTTAAGGTCAAATCCACCATCATGGACAAAGATGGACACTATTTATTGCTGAAAGGTTCAGTACACAAGCAAGACTTAACTATATTAAATATTTATGCACCTAATATCAGAGCACATAAATTTGTGGAGGAAACACTGACTACACTCAAAAAAGGGTTAGAATCACTCCACAATAATAGTGGGAGACATCAACACTCCACTCTCAATACTGGACAGATCATCTAGAAAAAAGCTCACTAAAGATACAGAAGACCTCATTGCCACAATTAACCAACTAAAACTCATCGATATATACAGAGCTTTACACCCATCAGCAGACAACTACACATTCTTCTCCAATGCACATGGAACATTTTCCAGAATTGGTCATGTGTTAGGACATAATGCAGTTCTCAAAAAAATCCATACCATAGAATTACTGCAAAGCATCTTTTCAAATCATAAAGCCATAAAAGTTGAAATTAATAGCAGAAAAAACAAAGATAGAAAGTGGAACTCTTGGAAACTGAACAACATCTTGCTCAAAACACCATGGGTTATAGAAAAAAATCAAGGATAAAATAAAGAAATTCATGGATTCCAATGAGAATGAAAACACTTCCTACAAGAGCCTATGGGATACAGCCAAAGCAGTGCTCAGAGGTCTGTTTATCTCCATAAATGCACACAACTGCAAAGAAGAAAGAAACCAAATCAAGGAACTAACCCTACAGCTTGAACAAGTAGACAGAGAACAACAGAGGAATCTTTATGAAGAAACGAGATCATAAAGATTACAGCAGAGCTAAATGAATTAGAGAATAGAAAAACAATTGAAAAAGTTGAAAAGACCAAAAGCTGGTTTTCTGAAAAGATCAACAAAATTGACAAACCACTAGCTAAACTTACTAAAGAAAAGCAGGAAAGAAAACAAATAACCCAAATTAGAAATAAGAGGGGAGTTTTCACAACAGATCCAACAGAAATCAAAAATATCATAACAGAATACTACAAAACACTGTACTCCAACAAATTTGAAAACCTAGAGGAAATGGACAAATTCCTTGATTCATATCACCTACTCAAATTATCACAACGTGAAACAGAACAACTTAAAAAACCCATCACAAAGCAAGAGATTGAAAATGTCGTCAAAACACTGCCAACCAAAAAAGCCTGGGCCAAGATAGTTTCACTGCAGAATTCTATCAAGCTGTTAGAGAAGAGTTATCTCCAATACTCCTGAGACTATTTCACAGTATAGAAAGGGATGGTGTACTCCCAAACTCCCAGCATAACCCTGATAAAAAGGCCAGGGAAAGACCCAACCAAAAAGAGAACTACAGACTGGTATCACTCATGAATCTAGATGCAAAAATCTTCAACAAATTTCTTGCCTATAGAATACAACATGTTCAAAAAATAATCCATCAAGACCAAGTGGGATTAATACCAGGGTTGCAAGGCTGGTTCAACATCAGAAAAATTATTAATGTGATTAACCACATAAATAACACAAAGGACAAGAATCACCTGATTTTGTCCATTGATACGGAAAAGGCATTTGATAAAGTCCAACACCCATTCATGTTAAAAACTCTTAGGAAAATAGGCATAGATGGCAAATTCCTCAAAACAATAAGGGCCACTTATACAAAGCCAATTGCCCACATCATCCTGAATGGAGAGAGACTGAAAGATTTTCCTTGAGAACAGGAACTAGAGAAGGATACCCACTCTCATCTCTCATATTCAACATTGTACTAGAAGTTACAGCCAGAGCAATTAGACAAGACCAAGAAATAAAGGGCATCTGCATCAGCAAAGAAGAAGTCAAAATCTCACTGTTTGCAGATGATATGAGTGTATATGCACAGAATCCCAAAGAATCTATAAGTAAACTACTAAAACTGATAGAAGAGTTCAGCAAACTCTCAGGATACAAGATAAATATAAGTAAATCAGTAGGGTTCCTTTATACCAACAATGAGACTGTTAAGGAAGAAATCATCAAATCAATATCATTTACTATAGCCCCTAAGAAGATAAAGCACCTAGGAATTAATCTAACCAGAGAAATAACAGACCTTTACAAAGAGAACTACAAAAAACTAAGAGAGACTTAGATAAATGGAAAAACCTACCCTGCTCATGGATAGGAAGACTTAACATAGTGAAAATGTCTGTTTTACCCAAAGCAATATAATTATATAATGGAATCCCAATACAAGTTCCGGCATCATTTTTTAATGAGATGGAGAAACAAATCACCAAATTTGTTTCTTAAGGGAAGAAGCCTCGGATAAGTAAAGTACTACTAAAGAAGAAGAACACACTTGGAGGCCTGTCATTACCTGACCTTAGAACATACTACACTGCCACAGTGGTCAAAACAGCCTGGTACTGGTACGAGAACAGACAGATCAATCAATGGAACAGAATTGAGATCCCAGAGATGACACCATCTGCCTATGAACAACTGATATTCAACAAAGGCCCTAAGACACTAAACTGGGGTAAAAACAGTATCTTCAACAAATGGTGCTGGCAAAATTGGATATCCATCTGCAATAAATTGAAACAAGATTCATATCTTACACCTTATACAAAAACCAACTCCAACTGAATAAAAGATCTAAATATCAAATCTAAAACGATAAAGCTCATCCAATAAAAGGTTGGATCGACAATGGAAGTTTTAATACACAGTGTAGACAGACTTCAAAATCTGTCAAAGAAACCTCAATCAACAGAAGAGAAAACAGATAAATGGGAACTATTAAGAATCAAACACTTTTGCTCATCCAAAGACTTTATTAATAGAATTAAAAGGTCACCTACTCAATGGGAAAAAATATTTGGCAACTCTATGTCAGACCGATGCCTGATCTCCATAATCTATAAGATACTACAAAATATCAATAAAAAGAAGACAAATCATCCAATTAAGCAATAGGCAAAGGAGATGGACAAGCATTTCTCTAAAGAGGAGATCCAGGCAGCCAAAAAATACATGCAGTCATATTCATGATCTTTAATTATTAAAGAAATTCAAATCAAGACTACAATGAGATACCATCTCACCCCAACAAGGTTGGCCATGATCCAAAAATCACAAAACAACAAATGCTAGAGAGGCTGTGGAGAAAGTGGAACCCTCCTACACTGTTGGTGGGGTTGTAAAATGGCCCAGCCGCGTTGGAAGGCAATCTGGCGCTTCCTTAAAAAAATGGATATTGATATACCATTTGACCCAGTAATTCCACTACTTGAAATATATCCTACAGAATCAAGGCTTTTCACACCAACGGACACATGCACAAGAATGTTTACCGCAGCACAGTCCACGATAGCAAAAAGATGGAATCAACAAAGATGCCCAACAACAGAGGAATGGATAGGTAAACTACGGCACATATACTCAATGGAGCACTACACAATGATACAGAATAATGATGATTTCAGGAAACATCTCCTAACCTAGTTTCAACTGGAAGACATTATGTTAAGTGAAAGTAGTCAACAACAAAAGGACAAATATTGTATGAGACCCCTACAATAAGAGCTCAAGAACAGACTTATGGAGGCGGAGTCAAGATGGCGGACTAAGCACACGTCTCCTTATATCCCTCTGGAAACCAAGACCTGAATTGACAATCAAACAGAGCCTTCTGATCACCTAATCAGCCTCAGGACACGGCACAGAGCTGTTAATTGGGACTTCACACCACTCAGTGAAAAACATCCTCTCTTTCGCTGACTCCCGCTCCTGGCTAGCCCCGGCTCTCACAGACGGAAGGTAAATGCACCATTTTGACTTTTTTTTTCCTCTGTCGTGGCTGGCGGGCAGAGCTGGGTCCTGCCTGGTGGCTGGACTCAGACACGCTGCTGAGGGGATAGGCAGGCAAAATTCCCATATTCTGAGAGCCAGGCTCGGGACTCGGTTCATCTAGCGATTTTGAGCCTTTCATTTAGTAGCTGCCTCAGTGGGCTTTGCGCGGAGCTTTGCAGTCAGTATGCAGGACGCCATGTTGGTACTGAGATTTTAGCGGGACCTTGTTCTTAGCCTGGGAGCCAGCGCCTGCAAACGGGACAGCGCTTCTCCCACAGAAAAGCAGTGATTTTGCACAGTGCTGCCTATGTTGGGGGCCCTGCAACAGAATCAGAGGAATCACTACCTCTCGGCACCTTTAGCCCCCCTGTCTGCTGCCTGTGTGGAGGACACCATCTTGGATACGGTGGCCGCAGCTGGACCTAATTCTTAGCTTGGGAGCCAGAGCCTGCCCACAGGAGAGCGCTTTTCTATCACAATACCAGTACTTGATGCAGTGTTGGCTAAGGCTAGGCCCTGTCAGTAGAGGCCACCAGGGCAGTAGCATTGCTGTATTCTGAACTAGTTTGTTATCATCTGGGGTTGGATATAATGGCGTTTACTCTGTCAGATGAGAAGAGGGACCTCTATACCTGAAAACTTAACTGACTTGTGAACTGGTCAGGTACCTTTTGCTTTACATTTGAAGACAACCTAGAGAAACATTTGCAATCCATCCTCACAGTACCTCTTCCAGCCTCTATATACTCACATGGGACCCAAAAAGCAACAGACAATGCCACAATTGTGGCATACAAGCAATCACTCATGGCTTCAGAAGGCTCCCAAATAAAGTAACCAAGGAGTTTTCCAGATGAAGAAACTTTTATGAAAGCATCAGGAAGTGAACACAAATTGATTATATACAGAGCCCTTCTAGACCTTATACAAAATGCAGCAGAACAAAATGAAAAATTAAACAAGTTGTTCGATCTCATGGAACACCAGTACTCTGAAATCCAACATATCAAGAAGAAAATCAAAGACATAGAAAGTTCCATGCAAAGCCAAGAAAACAGAATGGAACAAATGGAAAAAAGAATTTCTGACTTGGAAGATAGAGCTACTGATGCCAGCATCTATGAGCAGAAATCAGAAAAAAGAAACAAGAAAAATGAAGAAACATTAAGAAGCATGTGGGACTCCATTAAGAGGAACAACCTTCCATTATTTGGAGTCCCTCAACAGGGTGAGACATCTGAGAACACAGAGAGTATTGTTGCTGAGCTGCTGAAAGAAAACTTCCCAGAAATCATGAAGGAAGAGAATATAGACATCTCAGATGCATATTGTACGCCACCCAATATAAATCTGAAAAGAAAGACTCCAAGACGTATTATAATCAAGTTTAACAAAATGAAACATAAGCAGCAACTCTTAAAGGCAGCAAGACTCAAGGCAACGCTAACATTCAGAGGGAAACCCTGTAGGCTCTCATCAGATTTCTCAGCAGAAATCATGCTGGCACGGAGACATTGGCACGACACATTCAAAGTCTTGAAGGAGAAGAACTTCCACCCAAGAATTATATATCCTGCAAAACTGTCTTTCAAATACAAAAATGAAATTAAGACATTCCCAGATAAACAGAAACTCAGAGACTTTGTAAAAACCAAACCCAGACTACAAGAAATACTGAAAGAAGTTCTTGGCTTTGGCTTAGAGGAACAAAATCACTAACTTAATATTTTAGAACGACACACTACTCAATACTCTACTCATTTAGGGAAGGCTCCAAAGTCAATCACAGCTTTGATATGGAAAGAAGCAATCCAGTGATCATCATGAAAACTATGGTGTCATCATAATAAAAAGAGGGATGTACTACAATCGTTATAGTCCTTCCAGATGGAGAGGAAGATGACAAGACTGGTAGTAATTAAAACTGGGTTTATAAATAGTTTTATAAGGGGGTTCATAGGGGCAGCTGTAAAGCACAACAAACATGTATCATACCATTTCAAGAAATCTAACACACGAGTCTCAACAACTATAAAACCAGCTCTGAAAAAGGTGAAAAATCAACTCACAAAAAAAGAGTGTCCCAGAACAGACTAATAAGATCAACAGAGAAAACATCAACATAAAAATAAACATATCACAATAGCAACACTGAACACATACCTATCAACAATTACATTGAATGTGAATGGACTGAATGCTCCAGTAAAGAGACACTGAGCGTCATCTTGGATCAAAGGACACAACCCATCCATATGTTGTCTACAAGAAACTCACTTGAGACCGAAAGACAGGAACAAACTGAAAATTAAAGGATGGAAGAATATATATCAAGCTAACAATGAACAAAGAAGAGCCGGGGTGGCAATTCTAATCTCAGACAAAATCAATTTTAATGTCAAATCCACCATCGTGGACAAAGATGGTCACTATTTATTGCTGAAAGTTTCAGTACACAAGCAAGACGTAACTATATTAAATATTTATGCACCTATTGCCAGAGCACCTAAATATGTTGAAGAAACACTGACTACGCTCAAAAGAGAGTTAGATGACTCCACAATAATAGTGGGAGACTTTAACACTCCACTCTCATTACTAGACAGATCATCTAGAAAAAAGCTCAGTAAAGATACAGAAGACCTCATTGACACAATTAACCAACTAAACCACATTGATATATACAGAACTTTCCACCCATCAGCAGACAACTACACCTTCTTCTCCAGTATCAACGCCTGATCTCCATAATCTATAAGATACTACAAAATATCAATAAGAAGGAGATAAACCATCCAATTAAGTGATGGGCAAAAGAGATGGACAGATACTTCACTAAAGAGGAGATCCAGGCAGCCAAAAAACACATGCTGACATGTTCACGATCTTTAGTTATTAAAGAAATTCAAATCAAGACAACAATGAGATACCATCTCACCCCAACAAGATTGGCCATGATCCAGAAAACACAAAACAACAAATTCTGGAGAGGCTGTGGAGAAAGTGGAACCCTCCTACACTGTTGGTGGGGTTGCAAAATGGTCCAGCCTCTTTGGAAGGCAATCTGGCACTTCCTTAGAAAAATGGATATTGATATACCATTTGACCCAGTAATTCCACTACTTGGAATATATGCTACAGATTCAAGACCTTTCACACCAACGGACACATGCACCAGAATGTTAACCGCAGCACAGTCCACGATAGCAAAAAGATGGAATCAACCCAGATGCCCAACAATAGAAGAATGGATAGGTAAATGACAGTACATATACTCAATGGAGCACTACGCAATGATAAAGAATAACGATGATTCCAGGAAACATCTCCTAACCTGGTTTCATCTGGAAGACATTATGTTGAGTGAAAGTAGTCAACGACAAAGGGACAAATACTGTATGAGACCTCTACGATAAGACCTCAAAAACAGACTTGTGTATAGAAGACAAACTCTTTGACAGCTGCAAGGGAGGGGAGGGAGAGAGGGTTGGGGGGAGGGTTTATTTTAGATAGTTACTAGAAATCTAGTTGGGAGAAAGCGGTGATAGCACACATTAGAAACAAGAACAACATTAAGTGGACTTCAGCATAACTTGAGTACTCCTTCCATCTTGACTCAATACTGCAAGGATAGAGTAGCTGGGGCAGGGGGTGGGGGACCACGCTCTTAAGCAAATTCCAGGCCAATTGGCACAACTAGCATTTTGCTAAGAGGGCTCTCTGCACCCCACATTGGTGAGTGGCGTCTGGGGTCTTAAAAGCTGCCAAGCTGCCATCCGAGGACACAGCAAATGATCCCAACTCAGCAGGAATGGATGCTCACCGAGGACCAAAATGACATGTGGTAAAGACAACCGAGAAGACAGAGAGACTCACAAGAGTGGGTGCCTACATCGATTTGGGACCGGAGGAACCGGATGGTGCCCGGCCACCACCAGTGATAGCCACGATGGAGCTCACAGAAAGGAGTCTCACTGGCAACACAAGAATAAAAAGGGGTGCATCATGAGATCTCCACTAAAAGACCTCAAACTGATGGTCCAGCGGTTTGGGGGTTCCTCTGAGAGCATGGCCCCCAGCCCTGATGCTGCCCTTTCCCATAAATTATAACAAAGGTCCACTCTTTGGACAGGAATGGATTGGACTTGGCAATGCAGAGTGACCACATATTGGAAGCACTTTGTGGATCTAAACATCTACAGGATATCATCTTGCTGACCTCTGGCTGGAGGAAGGGGAGTGGATGGAGAGGAGGGGAAAGGAGGTTGTTGGGAGGATAAGACATGTATGGAGCAGAGAGGAATAGTGTGCACTCACTGGACAGGGAGAGCAGTGGAAGCTGCATATAGGTGGGCATGTAAGTTTATACGTGAATGTACATTTTCACTCAGTTATGTTAAATAAAAATGAAAAAAAGATTTACAGCCTTGGGGGAAAAAAAAAAGAACAGACTTATGTATAAAAGAAAAGTCTCTTTGTTAACCGCAAGGGAGGGGAGGGTAGGAGGGCAAGGGTGTATGTGTTTAGATTAGATAGTTACTAGAAATCTGGTTGAGTGAAATCAGTGATAGCACACTTTAAAAACAAGAACAATATTAAGTGGACTTCAGCATAACTTGAATACTCCTTCCATCTTAACCCAATATTGCAAGGACAGAGTAGCTGGGGCAGGGGGCAGGTGACCATTCTCTTGGGTGAAATCCACACCAGTTGGCACAACTAGCATTTTGCTAAGACAGCTCTCTGCACCCCACATTGGTGAGTGGCATCTTGGGTCTTAAAAGCTGCCAAGCTGCCATCCGAGGGCACAGCAAATGGTCCCAACTCAGCAGAAATGGATGCTCCCCGAGGACCGAAATGACACTAGGTAAAGACTACCCAGAAGATAGAGAGACCCACATGAGTGGGTGCCTACATCGACTTGGGACCTGAAGAACCAGATGGTGCCTGGCCACCACCAGTGACAGCCACGACGCAGCTCACTAAGTTGAGTCTCACTGGCAACACAAGAAGAAAAAGTGGTGCACCCTGAGATCTCCACTAAAAGATCTCAATTGAAGGTCTAGTGGTTTCGGGGTTCCCTGGGAGCATGACCCCTGGCCCTGATGCTGCCCTTGCCCATAAATCATAACCAAGGTCCACTCTTCGGACATCAATGGATTGGACTTGGAGATGCAGAGTGACCATATATTGGATGCACTTTATGTTTCTATGCATGCATAGGACATCATCCTATTGACCTCTGGCTGGAGGAGGAGAGTGGGTGGAGAGGAGGGGAAAGGAGACTGTTGGGAGGATGAGACATGTATGGAGCAGAGAGGAATGGTGTTCTCACCGGACAGCGAGAACAGTGGAAGCTTCATATAGGTGGGCATGTAAATTTATACAGGAATGTACATTTTCACTTAGTCATATTTAAAAAAAAGAAAAAATCAAATAGATAAATAGCATTATAAAAATTGAATTCATAATTTTAAAACTCAAAAACAAATCTTCAAGTCCAAACAATTTCATGGGAGAATTCTCCTAAATAAATGTCTAAGAAAGAATTAATGCCAGCTCTGTACAAACTCTTCCAGAAAAAATAAGAGGAGGGGACATTTCCCAATTTTATAAAAATTATGAGCAAGCAGACATGTGAAGAGCCAAGTGTCAAATCAACGGTTTCCTTAATGAAGCAAACTAATGAAGTAGAAAATCAATTTTCTTAAAGATTAGCATCTATTTTTCCATTAATGAAAATTTATTTGGAAAACTCTCTCCCCTCTCCTTCATAATCACCAAGTGTCTCTGACTCAAATGATAGTTTTTTTTTAAAAAGCAATTTAAGACCACTTAGAACTCATTTACCTCCCCCCATAATCTAGTTATGATATTTAGGCATGAGAATAGTTTTGCTACCAAAGTATTAACAGAAGTAACCTCAAAATAATATGCATAAATATATGTTATCCTTCACAACCTGAACTTCACAGGAATAATTTTCATAGAGATACCTTTCAAAGGGGCAGCATGAGAAAGAAATTATAGGGGCAGTAAGAGAAAAGAATTGTAGAGGGTTAGTTTCCTGGATAACTGCAACATTGTCTCTGTACAGCTTACACAGTTAACTTTCATATACTTCAGTGATTTTGTGATTTACGATTTGCTTCCTCTCTTCCACCTCCTATTCTTCACATTCTATGAAATTTAAAATTAACTTACGTTTCTCATAGAGAAGCCAAACAGCAACCATGGAGTTTCTTACAGAAACCAAACCAAACAGAAGCCAAACAGACCTGGAGTGAGATAACCAGAAAATGGGGACCCATCTTGTAACTGAAACCAGGGTGATGCTAATAGACCTTGAGAGAATACTCACAAGGGGTCAACTCGCCCCCCTGAAAGGAGAACTCACATTCTTCCAATCAATCGGGCTTAAGCCCTGACTGATTTTTGGAGGAGCTTATCCTCTTCTGTCTCTTGTATGCTGGCATACAGTAAGGTCCTCAAGCTACACACCTCACCTGTCTCAACACTGGCTTTGTATTAGGTGGCTTGAATCCATTTCTATGGTAACACATTTACCTAGTCTCCTTTATAGAAATTAAACCAAAAACCCATTGCCATGAAGTTGATTCTAACTCATAGGAACCCTATAGGAGAGAGTAGAACTACATCACAGGATTTCCAAGGAGCAGCTAGTGGATTCAAACTTCTGACCTTTTTATTAGCCGCTGAGCTCTTAACCATTGCGTAATCAGGGCTTCAATTTAAAAATCAAAAAAACAAAAAAACCCACTGCTGGTGAGTTAATTCTGATTCATGGTAACCTCATAGAGTTTCCAAGGCTATAAATAGCTACAACAGCCACATTTTTCTCCCATGGAGCTACTGGTAGCTTTTAACAGCCAACTTTTCAGTTCGCAATAGATTGCTTTAACTACTGCACCACCAGGGCTTCTTAATAATAATAATAAAAGCCATCAAATCGATCCCAACTCATAGAGACCCCATAAGACAGAAAAGAACTTCCTCAAGCAGTTTCCAAGGAGCAGCTGGTGAATTCAAACTGCTGACCTGTTAGTTAACAGTCTCTTAACCACTACAGTATTAAAATATCCTCTAAATATCTAATGAGGATAAAGCATGCTCATTCAATGGTATGGGGGGGTGCTAGGAAAAAGCAAGTGGTATTTGACAAAGCTTCACACTGTATGCTCAGGTGTAAAATTAGAATAAGAAAAGATATCTTTACCTGTCTTATTTTTAGATTTGTCTCTCCATCTAGATTAGATGTTGCAATATAACACACTGACCGAGGTTCACTGAGGAAAATAAAAATAACAATACTTAGTTAATATCTCACACCAAAATTTTCCAATAATGCCACACCTGTATTAACCATGAATGTGACCTACATCAATAACCATTCTTCAAAAATAAAAGGACTACAAATAACTACTTTGTCAGAAAACATTAGCAGTATGACCCTACCAGCACAAAATTCAACTTTCAAAATGAATCAGTAGAAAAAGTTTTGTACCCACATCTTTCACCTTTACAGGCCTATGAGATTAACCTTCAAATCTAAGAAGAGAAATGGCTGCAAATGAACACAAGATGTGATGTAGTTCGGGACAGTCTAATTCCAGAAGATTCTAAAACGACACCTGGGATGAAACCTAAAGTGGAAACTATAACCTCCAAAGTGCTAGGCATCAGAGTCTTTCGAATGAAGGTGTATCTTCCAGGACAGCTCTGGACAGGGCAGAGGCCCTGAGACAAACACTGAATTCCTCTGTGCTACCTCACCAGAACAGTTACGGAATCAAAGCCCTGAATTAAGAAGCATTTGCCTTACTACTCTGGCCTCTATGGTTGCCATGAGCCAGATCCGACTCGACGGTGCTTGGCTGGCTTGGCTTGCCTTGCTACGTTTTATTTGTGTTAAATGCCAAGTTACTTAAAGCTAAGGCCAAGTGCCATCGAGTCGGATCGCGCCAAGTCACTTACGAAAATTAATTATTTTGAACGAAAATCTACAAAGAATAACAAAAATTCTCCACTAAAATTTACTTAGTCTTAAATTCAGACTTATCCCTTTAACTGTATCTCTTTTCTCTAAAATATGAGGTTTAAAGGACAATAATACTGCACTAATATTTCTAGGATTATAGCCAAGACCATACATCCTGAAATAATGAATATTACATAGTCTAATATTAAAAATACAGCTTCATTAAGGGATGTCAATGATATACAGAATAAACACCCTTAAAACATTCCCTCCTGTATTAAAGCAATGAAAAGAACTAGCACAAGTTTTCAGAATTAACTGTTTTAGAACTCTAAAAATAACCAGTTTTGAAACAACCGGGAAACTTTCATTCAAGGAAAACAGCTGAATATTGGTTAAAAAAAAAAAAAGAGTTCTGCAATGTTTTAAATTTTCTTAGTCCTATTGATACAACTTGACGGCACTTGGCTTGGCTAGTCCTATTATCTCTCTCTAGCTCAGTGGTAGCCTTGAAAATTAACAGTTTCCATTCCTGGTACTAAAGAGAGGAAAACAGAGCTAGAGCTCCTTCAAAGCCTCATTTCCAAAGACTTTTCATTATTTGACCAGTTTAGTAATTGTCTGAAATATTCCACTTGAAAAGTTTGTTTTTATTTAAATTGAGTTGAGCTTATCCAGAGCTAAAATCTTCTCCACTAGGGATTACACAGTGAGAAGAGTTTGTCAAAAATATTTACAGGAGAGTATCTTAATATTGCAGCTGGCTGACACAATGGGCAACAGTTGGGGTAAACAATAGATTAACGAAGATGCTAAAAGGAAAAGCTGAGGAATGAGATGTTCATAGTGGCTTTGAAAAGCTCCCGTATATTCCTGAGAATCTAGAAGGCCATATGCAACTTTAAGGTTTTGTGCAAGGCTCAGAAAAGATCCCAAAAGTTCCTAAACTCTCATCTTTGGCTAACTTTGAGCTCAGTTCAAGCAATAAACGAAGGCTAAGGCAGAGCTGTAAAGTTGAAGCTAAGTGTTAAAGGGATGTTTTAACATACATGCAAAGCTCCTCAGTAAAGACTAGAAGATTTCTTGGTTCCAGACACCTGATGAAATTTCTTTCAAATCACAGGTTAATCACTCATCTGAGTAGAGACTTCAGTGCTACACATAGTAAGAAATGTAAAATTTACAGAAAAAGTCCCCACAAATCACTAAGAATAATAACAAAAACTACAACAGCAAGAAAAACACACACTGAGGAGGAGAAAGAATCTGATTTCATGGATTACCATATTATTTAAAATATCTGCTTTTCAACCAAAAATTACAAGACATGCAAAGAAACAAAAAAGCATGGCCCATGAACATGGGGAAAAAGAAATCAAGATAGAATACAAAAGATTAATATTTACAACTCTTTAAGAGATCAGGAAGGACATCAGGCAAAACAGCAGAGCATAATGATGATGAAATAAACAGGCTACAAGAAACCATAGACAGCAATCATAAATTCAGAAAGTTAACAATAAAATTGCAAAATTGCATAATTAGACAATTCAATAGAAAGTTGAAGGACTAGAATTGAGGCACTGGAAGGTGGAATTAGTGAGATTAAAGATAAAGCACTTGGCACCAATTTATTTAAGGGAAAACCAGATTAAAGAATTTTTCTTAATGAAAAAACACTAACAATTACATGAGACTCTATCAAGAGGAATAATCTACCAGAACAGAAGGGGACAACAGAAAATACAGAGAGAATTGTTGAGGATTTGTTGACAGAAAACTTCCCTGATATCATGAAAGATGAGAAAATATCTATCCAAGATGCTCATCAAACTCTACACATGGTAGATCTCAAAAGAAAGACACCTAGATATATTATAATCAAGTTTGTCAAAACTAAAGATAAGGAGATAATTTTAAAAGCAGTTAAGGATGAATGGAATATCATCTATAAAGAGAGTAGTCAACAGAAACAACACAGGCAAGAAGGCAATATGATGCCATATACAAAGATCTGAAGAAAAAAAATTGCTATCCAAGAATTATATAGCTAGTAAAACTGTCTCTCAAATATGATAATGAAATTAGGACACTTCCAGATAAACAGAAATTTAGGGAACTTGCAAAAAATAAACCAAAGTTACCAAAAATACTAAAGGGAGTCATTTGACTAGAAAATCAATAACATCAGACAGCAACTCAAGACTACAACACAAGACAGAGAAAACAGACATCAATGTATATAGGAAAATCACAAAAATAAAGTTAAAACACTGAAAATAGGGAAACAGAAATGTAAAAGATGACAACATAATAACAAAACAGAGGAACTAAAAGGATGCCATAGTTACCTTTCATATGGAGAATATGTCAAGGTGAAACAGAAGACAGGTTTAAATTCAGAAAAACTGAGGTAAATATTAAGGTAACCACAAAGGAAATTAAAAACCTTATACATCAAAAAAAAAAAGAAAGAAAAATACGAAGTCTCAGTAAATACAAAACCAACAGCAAGGAAAAGATGAAAACAAAATAAAGAAAAATGATTCAGCACAGAAAATTATGTGAAACAAAGGAACTGTCAATAATGTATAAAAAAGAGTCAAAATGACAGCGCTAAACTCATGCCTATCAATAATGAATGTAAATAGATTAAATGCAGAAATAAAGAGACAGAGCGGCTGCTTGGATTAAAACACACACACATATACACACAACCCATCTATATGCTACCTACAAGAGACACATCTTAGACTTTAAAGACACAAACTAAAACTCAAAGTGCATAAAAATATGTCAAACAAACAACACTTAAAAAAGAGCAGGAGTGACAGTATTAATTTGTGATAAAAATTGACTTTAAAGTAAAAGCCACCACAATGGACAAGGAAGATCAACACATAAGGAGGACATGATCGTATTAAATATTTATACACCCAGTGGTAAGGCTCCTACACATAAAACAAATTCCAACTGCATTGAAAAATGAAATAGACATCTCCACAATAATAGTAGAAGACTTCAACACACCACTTTTGGTGAAGGATAAAACATCCAGACAGAAGCTTCATAAAAATACACAGGATCTAAAAACTACAATCAACCAACTTAACCTCTATCATGGACTGAATTGCATGTCCCCCCCCAACATATCTGACAATTTGGCTGGGCCATGATCCCCTAAGGTCATCCACTCTTCTGGCATTTGACAACATTTTCCTATGCATTGTAAATTCTACCATTATGATTAAGATGGATTAGTGGCAGTTATACTGATGGGGTTTACATGATTATATAGTGTCTTAAGCCAATCTGTTTTTGAAATATGAGAGGTGAACAGAAAGACACAGGGACCTCCTATTATCAAGAAAGCAGCACCAAGAGCAGAGTGTGTCTTTCAGACTTGAGTTTCCTGTATTGAGATTCTCCTAGCCCAAGCAAAGACCGATCCATTACAAGGATCGTTTTTCAGAGCCAACAGTTAGAGGAAGACCTGCCCTGGAGCTGATGCCTTGCATTTGGGCTTGTAGCATACTGGACTGTGACAGAATAAAATTCTCTTTGCTAAAGTCGTCCACGTGTGGTATTTCCATTATAGCAGCACTAGATGACTAAGACAATCTCATAGACATATTCAAAACACTCCACCCAACGCAGCCAGGTACACTGTCTTTTCCAAAACTCATGGAACATCATCAAGAAAAATTACATATTAGCCTAAAAAGCAAGCCTTAACTGAATCCATAGTATTGAAATATTATTACAAAGTGTCTTTTCTGACCATAAAGCCATAAAGTAGAAATCAATCACAGAAAAAGCAAAGGAAAAAAATTGAACACAGGAAAACCAAAAGATACTTTGCTCAAAAATTAATGCATTATAGAAGAAATCAAGGATAGAATAAAGAAACTAACGATCAACTGAGAATGAAAGCATATCCTACCAGAGCCAGTGGGACATAACAAAAGCAGTGCTCAGAGGTCAACTTATTTCAATAAACGCATACTCTCAAAAAGAAGAAAAGGCCCAAATCAAAGTTCTAAGCCTACAACTCAAACAAACAGAAAGAGAGCAGCAAAAAAAACTCCTTAGGCATCAGAAGAAAGCAAATAAGAATCACAGCAGAACTAAATAGAAAATAGAAAAACAACTGAAAGAACTGACAGTGCCAAAAGCTAGTTCTTTAAAAAATCTACAAAATCAATAATCTATTGGCCAAACTGACAAAAGAAAATTAGGAGATGCCACAAATAACCTGAATAATAAATGACATGAGTGACAACACAACAGACCCAAATGAATTCTATTAAAAATTGTACTCTAAAAAATTTGAAATCCCAACGGAAATAGACAAATCTCTAAGGACATACTATTTATCTAAGCTAACACAGAAGTAGAACAACTATATAAACCCACAACAAGAGAAAAGACTTGAAAAGGTAATGAAAAAACTCCCAAGAAAAAAATTCCTGGCCTTAACAGCTTCACTGGAGAATTCTACCAAACTTAATACCACTATTACTAACAGTATTTCAGGGCACAGAAAAGGATGGAATACTCCCAAACTCATTCTATGAAGCCGGCATAACACAGATACCAAAACCAGGTAAAGACACTGCAAAAAAAGAAAATTATAGATCAGTATCTCTGATGAATTTAGATGCAGAAATCTTCAAAAAAATTGTAGCCAATAGAATTAAACATCATATCAAAGAAATAATTCACGATGACCAAGTGGGATTCATAGCAGGGATACAGGAATGGTTCAGCATTAGAAAAACAATCAACTTAATCAACAATATAAATGAAACAAAAGACAAGAACCACTTGATTTTATCCACTGACGCTGATAGGGCATTTGACAAAGTCCAACACATATTAATCATAAAAACTAAGAAAAATAGAAATAGAAGGGAAATTCCTCAACATAAAAAAAGGCATTTATACAAAGCCAACAGCTAACATTATCCTAAATGAAGAGTCTGAAAGTACTTCCTTTGAGCACAGGAAACAGACAAGCATGCCTTTTGTCATCACTTTTATTCAACATGGTGCTGGAGGTTCTAGCCAGAGGAATCAGGCTAAGAAACACAGGGTATCCAAATTGGTAAGGAAGAAGCAAAAGTGGCTCTATTTACAGAAGATATGACTTTCTACATAAAAAACCCTAAAGAATCCACAAAAGAAAACTACTATAATAGAAAATTTCAGCAAAGTTTCAAGATACACAATAAAAATACAAGCCAGTTGGATTCCTTTACACCAACAAAGAGAATGTCAAAGTGAAGATCACTGAATCAATACTGCTTACAATAGCCCCCAAGAACATAAAATACTTAGAAATAAATGTAACCAGAGATACAAAAGACCTATATAAAGAAAGCTGCAAAACATTACTGCAAGAAACCAAAAGGGACCTACACAAGTAGAGAAACCTACCTTCCCCACAAAAAGGTAGACTCAACATTGTGAAAATGTCTATTCCACCCAAAGCGATCTATAAACACAATGCAATCGCAATACAAATTCCAATGGAGTTTCTAATTAGAAGGAAAAACAAATCACCAACTTCATGTAGAAAGGGAAGAAGCCTTTGATAAGTAAAGCATTACTGAAGAAGAATTAAAGTGGGAGGCTTCACACTACCTGACTTTATAACCTATTACACTGCCACAGCAGTCAAAACAGCTTGGTAGTGGTACAAAAACAGATACATACACAGAACTAAGAACACAGACATAAAATCATCCCCTCTGAGCAGCTGATATTTGACAAAGACCCAAAGTCTGCAAACTGAGGGACAAGACAATCTCTTTAACAAATGGTGTTGACATAGCTAGGTATCTCTCTGCCAAAAAAACAAGACTCGTATCTCTCACAATGCACAAAAACTAACTCAAAATGGATCCAAGACCTAAATACAGGTCTTATCAGATTAACTCCACGAACTTGCCGCTGTGAACTTACATTGGCAGCATGGTACAAACAACCGTACAAACAAGGTTTGGGTTTCAAATCCTTGGTACAACAGTGTCTCACAGCTGTGTTTGTGTCAACGTGTGGTGTTTTGCTGAGTGGCTTTCACTACTGTTGTTGCATGTTTTTGTGTGACACTGTAACAATGTCAGAGCTTGAATCAGAGTAACCAACAAACAAGAAATTTCTTGTTCAACTTGGCAAGAGTGGAAGTGAAGTCAGGGACATGTTAGTCTAAGTTTATGGGGTAATACCATGAAGGAAATGGCAGTGTACAAATGGATTAAATGATTTTCTAAGGAGAGAGAAAGCATCACTGATGAAGAGAGGTCAGGGCAGCCAGTGACAAGCAGAACTGACTAAAACATTGCAAAAATGTACCAACCACCAAACCTGTATCTGCAGCTGAGTGTGCTTTCTTACACTTTTTAACACTTCTTGACAGCACTTGGCTGGCTGGCTGATATCCCTATCTATGTGTTCATTTGTAAATTACTGCTGTTAATACTATTTTTGAAGGATTGCCTATGCTATAGTAATTATCCTTTCTTGCCCTTTGTTCTTGTGTTCATCTTAATGTCTTCCCTTGTCTTGGTCATGCTTTACTGACTTTCCAGATACTGCATATTGCGTTTCCCTTTACCAATATTATCGCATCTTCAATCTATTTGGTAGTTTTGACTCTGTTTTCCTTTCATGCCTACCACCCATCAAAGAACATTGCTGTTGGTAGTGATTTCTTGTGTGCAAACCTCTTCTGGTTTCTTCATAATTACAGTATCGTACAATATTTGTCCTTTTTATCAACTTATTTCACACAGCATAATGTCTTCCAGATTCAGCCAGGTTGTGACATGTTTGAAGGATTTGTCATTATTCTTTATCATTGTAGTGTGTCATTGCATGTATGTGCCACAGTTTGTTAATCCATTCATCACTGATAAGCACTTAGGTTGTTTCTATCTCTTGCTACTGTGAATAATGCTGTAATGAACACAGCCTTGCATATGTCTATTGATATAATGCCTACTATTTCTTCAGGGTTTATATCTAGGAGTGAGATTACTGGGCCATATGGTATTCTATTTTGTGCTTTTTATGGAAATGTCATGCCATTTTCCAAAGTGGTCTGTACTATTTTACATTCCCGACAGCAGTATGTAAAAAGTTCGAATCTCCCCACAACCTCTCCAGCATTTGTTACTTTGTTTTGTTTTGCATCTGTAATATGGGAGACAGTTGGTATCTCATCATAGGTTGGATTTGTATCTCTCTAATGGCTAATGGGAAACCCTGGCACAATAGTGGTTAAGCACTATGCTAACCAAAAGGTCAGCAGTTCACATCCACCAGGCTCTCCTTGTAAACTCCATGGGGCTGTTCTGTCCTGTCCTATAGATTTGCTATGAGTCACAACTGACTTGACAGTACTGAGGGATTTTTGTTTTGGTGTTGTCATCATTTACAGATTGATGTCTCCAATTCCCTGTGTTTCAGCCTTTCAGCTCTTTTATTTTTGAGAATTCTTTATCTAGATTGATATCTGGCTGATGTTCTCCTGTGTCCTAATGTCAGGTTGTTGTCTCATTTTGCTCCTTTTCTATCCAAAGCACTCCCTTTAATATCTCTTGTAAGTGGGATCATGATTATACCAATTTCTTTAATTTCTGTTTATCTCAGCATGTCCTAATTTCACCATCATATTTGAAATTGCTAAATAGGTAATTCTTGGTTGGCATACTTTTTTTTTCCATTATTTTATATAAGTCATCCCATTTCTTTCTTGCCTGCTTGGTTTCTGCCACATAATCAGAGTTTACTCTTATTGGTTCGCCTTTGTAAATGACTTTTCTTTTTGCTGAGCTTTTGTCAGGATTCTTTCTTTAGTTTGGCAAGTTTAATTATGATATATCTTTGTGCCTCTGAGAGTCTATCCTGTATGGAGTTTGTTGAGTTTTTTTATGTGAATGTCTTCTCATCTTTCAAGATGTTAAGGAAATTTCCTACTGGCAAATCTTCAATAATTCTATGTTTTCAATTGCCCCCCTCCATATTCTGAACCTCCAATCATGTGCAAATTCTTCCTTTGTAGGAGTCCTAAATAATTTTTAGGCTATTTTCATTTTTCTTTGGATCTTTCCTCAAGCTGGTGTGAAAGCATCTGTCTTCAAATGTGCTTATTCTGTGTTTCATTGTTTTAATTCTGCTCTTGTATTCTTCTATTGAGTTATCTATTTCTGAAATTTTATTGTTAATCTTTTGGATTTCTAGATTCTGTTTCTGTGCAGTTTCTAAGTGTCTATTTTGTCATTTTTTTTCTTGTATTGTTTTCCTGAATTCTTCTATTGGTTTGTCTGTGATTTCTTTGATTTTGTATGTTTTCCTTGATCTGTTTCTTGATCTCTTGGAGAGCCCCATCATTTGAATTCTGTATCTGTTCACTCTATTATCATTTCTTCCTCTGAAAGATTTTCTGGTTCTTTATTTTGGTAACTTTCTGGGGTTGTCCTGTGCTACAGCTTTATGTGATCTGATGTTGTCTACTGTTAACTAGGTGTCAAGAAGTTATTATATTTGTTTATTTATTGTATGCTTATATGCTGCATCCTGAATTTTTGTTTTCTTTTGATATATTCACATGGGCTGGATGTGTGTGCTACTCTGATCAGTAATCTGACCACACTGAAGCTCTCATCTTGTCTTCAGGGTGGTGGAGCCACAGCTGGGTGTGTGCACATGGGTCTCTCTTCACTGGTCTTGCAGGGCTGCTGAGGCTGTAGCTAGTTTTTCTGCTGAAGTTATGAATCTGTCTGGGCAGCCGCTTGGCAGTAGGTGCAGGAGGTATGCTCTCTGGCCACTGGTTGAGTGCTGTGTGTGCACCCTGCCAATTGCTAGGTGGTTAGGGCCAGGGCACCCAGGTCATTGGTCACCAGCTGGGTGGTGCAGAAACTCTCACCAATAGTCCTGGATGTGAAGGGCTATGCAGGAGTGTTCGGAGCAAGCACAAGCCTCTGGCTGGTGGGGAATAATCAGGTGCAAGACAGGGGATATCTTGTCTGTCCACAGGTGCCCAGTTGTAGGATATGCTCCTGTGTGCTAGAGCAAATCATGGGAGTGGGTGTACAGCTGGTTCTCAAGCCCCTAGCACAGATGGCCAAAAGGAGTGGGGTACTACTGGCCTTCAGGCTCCCAGAATGGGCAATTGGATGAAATGGGAAGCATCATCAGCCCTCAAGGTCCTGGTGCAAGTGGTTAGAGGAACAGGGAGTTATCGCCAGTCCTCGGGTCCCCAGCACAGGTGGCCAGAGGGAACAGGAGGCATAGCTGGCTCTCAGGTCCATGGTACGGGTGGCTGGAGGGAGTAGGAGGCACTGTCGGTCCTCAGAACGCTGGCTCAGGCAGTTGGGGGGAATAGAAGGCAATGCTGGTCCTCAGGCCCCTATTGCAGTTGGCTGGGGTGAGTAGGAAGTTAGGCAGATCTGTGGGGCTCCGGTGAAAGTAGCTGAGCAGTGAGGCAGGAAACTCTAGTTCATGGGTTCCCACCTTAGGAGGTAGGACAGGGGTAGGTGCCACTGTGCTGTGATCACGTGCAGGAAAAAAGAGGAAAGGTGGATAGGGGCACCAGAGGCCCACAGTCATCTGGCACAGGCATCTATGGTATGCACAGTGGCTCAGGTGTGTGCACTTAACTTGCTTAGGGCAGGAAACATCCTGCCCGGCTCTGGATGTGACTGCAGAGTCACTCCTGCTTGCTGCAGCAGGTGACGGAGGTTTCTGCTGGGAATACTGTTTCCTTTGTCTCAATGAGGCCACACTGTGCAGGTTCAGCTAGTAGGGTGTCAGTGATCCATAATTCTCTATGTTTACCATTTTTTGTACCATCTTTACTTTCAGGCCTGTCAACACAACATCCATCCTGCAGCCCACAGATTAAGGACTAATTTCAAGTCTTACTATTTAAGAAGTACATTTCATAAAGCTACAGTTACCATAGATAGCAATTACTCTGATGGATCTGGCCAAAGCAAATCGAATAACTCCTGGAAAAGATTTACCATTCTAGATACCACAGGAACATTCATGATAGACAGGAAAAGGACAAAACACCAACATTAACAGGAGTTTGGAATGAGTTGATTCCAACCCTCACGAACGACTTTGAGGTCCACTGGAGGGAGTAACTGCAAGCATGGTGGAAATAGCAAGAGACCTAGACTTAGAAGTGGAGCCTGCAGATGTGGCAGAATTGCTGCAATCTCAAGACAAATCTGTAGTGGTTGGGAGACGCTCTTTCTGGATGAGCAAAGAAAGTGATCTCTTGAGATGGAATCTACTCCTGGTGAAGACGCTGTAAACACTGGTGAAATGACAACAAAAGATTTTAGAATACTGCGTACACTTAGCTGATAAAGCCTATGAGAAGACTGACTCAGATTTGGTAGCATATTCTGTGAGTAAAAAGCTATCAAAGAGCATCATGTGCTAAGAGAAATCTTTTGCAAAAGGAAGAGTTCATAGATGGGGCAAACTTGGTTGTATTTTAAGAAATTGCACGGCCACCCCAGTCTTGTGACCATCACCCTGATCAGTCAGCGGCCAGCAACACTGAGGCAAGACCCTCCACCAGTAAAAAGTTACCGCTTGCCAACGGCTCAGATGATGGTTAGTGTTTTTAACTATCAAGTATTTTTTAATTAAGGTGTGTACATTTTTTAGAATTAATGCTAACATACATTTAATAGGCTACAGAATAATGTAAACACAAATTTTATATGCAGTGGGAAACCAGAATTTCATGTGACTTGCTTTATTGTGATATTCACTTTATTGGGGTAGAACTGCCCCCAGAGCTGCCAAGGAGCACCTGGTGGGTTTGAACTGCTGACTTTCTGGCTGGCAAGTCTAGTGCTTAACTACACCAGCAGGGTTTCTCACTGTATTGCAGCAATCTAGAACTGATCCTGCAATGTCTCTGAGGTATGCCTGTATAAAAGCAGGAAAAGGATGTAAAAAGTGTGCAGAAGGGAAGATAGCTTCTGCCTTTGTTTCTCTTAAATTTTTTAAATCAGAATAAAGCACAAAATAAATCAATCAATAAATACCCTGTCATCAAGTTGATTGCAACTCATAGTGACCCTACAGACACAGTAGAACTGCCCCATAGAGTCTCCAAGGAGTGACTGGTGGAGTTCAACTGCCAACCTTCTGTTTGGTAGATGCAGCACTTAACTACTGTGCCACAGGTCACAACGGAAGTACTTTAAATGTCCACTAATACAACTCACCTCGAAGAAATCAAGAGCATATCTGCAGGAAAGAACTGCCCATTGACGACCTTCACAATGTCTCCCACTTTTACCTTTGAACAAGGAGCAAGAACACAGAAGTGTGAATTTCAAAAGCACAAACATAGGCAAAATGTGAAAAGTTGTCAAAAAAAACAACAGTGCAATATAAAAATAACATTAACCATCCTACTGAATTTCAACTTCATGAAACATTTTTATCCCCTGATTTAAGTCCATGCCTCTAAAACATCGGGTCAGGAATTGAGTTGTATCCCCCTAAACCATGTGTCAACTTGGTTAGCCCATGATTCTCAGTATTGTGCGGTTGTCCTCTATTTTGTGATTGCAAGTTTATGATAAAGAGGATTAGGGTGGAATTGTAACACCCTTATTGAAGTTACATCCTTGATCCAATGTAAAAGGAGTTTTCTCGGAGTGTGGGCTGCACCACATTTTATGTTATAGGAGATAAAAGGAAAGGGAAGCAAGCAGAGAGTGGGGACCTCAAACTACCAAGAAAGCAGTGCCAGGAGCACAGCACATCCTCTGGACCTGGGGTTGCCTCATGGAGAAGCTCCCAGTCCAGGGGAAGATGGATGACAAAGACCTTCCTCAAGAGCTGATAAAGAAAGGAGGGCCTTATCTTCAACAAATGGTGCTGGCAAAATTGGTTATTCATCTGCAATAAACTGAACCAAGATCCATATCTTACACCTTATACAAAAACCAACTCCAACTGGATAAAAGACCTAAATATCAAACCTAAAACAATAAAGCTCATCCAAGAAAAGGTAGGAACAACAATGCAAGTTTTAATACACAATGAGGACAGACTCCAAAATCTGTCAAAGAAACCTGAATCAACAGAACAGAAAATAGATAAATGGGAACTATTAAGAATCAAACACTTTTGCTCATCCAAAGACTTTATTAATAGAATTAAAAGAACACCCACAGAATGGGAAAAAATATTTGGCAACTCTATGTCAGACCGACGCCTGATCTCCATAATCTATAAGATACTACAAAATATCAAGAATAAGAAGATAAACCATCCAATTAAGTGATGGGCAAAGGAGATGGACAGACACTTCACTAAAGAGGAGATCCAGGCAGCCAAAAAAACACATGCGGACATGTTCATGATCTTTAGTTAGTAAAGAAATTCAAATCAAGACAACAATGAGATACCATCTCACCCCAACAAGATTGGCCATGATCCAGAAAACACAAAACAACAAATTCTGGTGAGGCTGTGGAGAAAGTGGAACCCTCCTACACTGTTGGTGGGGTTGCAAAATGGTCCAGCCTCTTTGGAAAGCAATCTGGCACTTCCTTAAAAAAATGGATATTGATATACCATTTGACCCAGTAATTCCAGTACTTGGAATATATCCTACAGAATCAAGGCCTTTCACACCAACGGACACATGCACCAGAATGTTTACCGCAGCACAGTCCACGATAGCAAAAAGATGGAATCAACCCAGATGCCCAACAATAAAAGAATGGATAGGTAAACTGTGGTACATATACTCAATGGAGCACTACGCAATGATAAAGAATAATGATGATTCCAGGAAACATCTCCTAACCTGGTTTCAACTGGAAGACATTATGTTGAGTGAAAGTAGTCAGCGACAAAAGGACAAATACTGTATGAGACCTCTACGATAAGATCTCAAAAACAGACTTGTGTATAGAAGACAAGACTCTTTGACAGCTGCAAGGGAGGGGAGGGAGGGAGGGCGAGGGGGGGAGGGTTTAGTTTAGAGAGTTACTTGAAATCTAGTTGGGAGAAAGCGGTGACAGCACACATTAGGAACAAGAACAACATTAAGTGGACTTCAGCGTAACTTGAGTACTCCTTCCATCTTAACTCAATACTGCAAGGATAGAGTAGCTGGGGCGGGGGGGTGGGGGACCATGTTCTTAGGCGAATTCCAGGCCAATTGGCACAACTAGCGTTTTGCTAAGAGAGCTCTCTGCACCCCACATTGGTGAGTGGCGTCTAGGGTCTTAAAAGCTGCCAAGCTGCCATCCGAGGACACAGCAAATGGTCCCAACTCAACAGGAACGGATGCTCACTGAGGGCCAAAATGACATGCGGTAAAGACAACCGAGAAGACAGAGAGACCCACAAGAGTGGGTGCCTCCATCGACTTGGGACCGGAAGAACCGGATGGTGCCCGGCCACCATCAGTGATAGCCACGATGGAGCTCGCTAGGTTGAGTCTCACTGGCAACACAAGAATAAAGAGGTGCATCATGAGATCTCCACTAAAAGACCTCAATTGATGGTCCAGTGGTTTGGGGGTTCCTCTGAGAGCATGGCCCCCTGCCCTGATGCTGCCCTTTCCCATAAATTATAACAAAGGTCCACTCTTCGGACAGGAATGGATTGGACATGGCAAGGCAGAGTGACCATATATTGGAAGCACTTTATGGTTCTATACATCTATAGGATATCATCTTGCTGACCTCTGGCTGGAGGAAGGGGAGTAGACAGACAGGAGGGGAAAGGAGACTGTTGGGAGGATAAGACATGTATGGAGCAGAGAGGAATAGTGTGCTGTCACCGGACAGGGAGAGCAGTGGAAGCTGCATATAGGGGGCCATGTAAATTTATATGTGAATGTACATTTTCACTCAGTTACGTTAAATAAAAATTAAAAAAAAAAAAAAAAAAAAGGAAGGAGGGCTTCCCATGGAGGTGACATCCTGAATTTGGACTTCTAGCCTACTACACTGAGAACATAAATCTCTTTGTTAAAACTATCCACTTGGACTATTTCTTTTAGAACAGTACTAGATAACTAAGACAGAGGTTATCAACCAGGAGTGATTTTGCCCTCCTGGAAATATCTGGCAACGTTTGAGACATTTTCAGCTGCAGTAACCAGGGTTTGGGGTGTAGGCCTCTGGTGGGTACAGGTCAAGGATGCTGTTAATCACCCTATAATGCACAGGATAGCCCCCATGTTTTTCAGCCAAAGATGGCAACACTGCAGGGGTTGGGAAACCTTTCTCTGGAACAAACGCTCCATAAAGGAAAACAGGTACAAAAAGGAAGAGACCCCTAACAGACCTACTGCTCTTTGCCACTCAGTCAATTCTGAGTAACAGTGATCCTGTGGGACGGGGTAAATTGCCCCACAGAGTTTCCAAGGAAGACCTGGTAGATTTGAACTGCCAAACTTTGGTTAGCAGCCATAGCACTTAACTGCTATGCCACCAGACCTACCAGTAGCACTATTTTTACAGTAATGTATGTTCATAGCAACGTCAATCTCTAAGTAATTGCTTAATGGTCCATTTCCCTCTGCTAGTCTGTGAGCTTCATGTAGAACAGAGAAATGGTCTCTATTGCTCTCAGTTGAATTTCCAGTATTCGACACAATTCCCTGGCTGACACAAACTCTTAAGTGCTCAGCTACTAACCAGAAAGGTCAGCAATGTGAATCCACCCAGAGGTGCTTTGGAAGAAAGACCTGGCAATCTGCTGCTGAAAGGCCACAGCTCTGAAAACTCCACCTGCTCTGCACATGTGGGGTAGTCACCAGGAAGTGGAATTGATTTGATAAGTACTGGTTGTGTTTTCATTTGCTTTGTTGTTGTTCTTGTTTTTAGTGTACCAAAAACCAAACCAAACCCATGTCCACCAAGTTGATTCTGACTCATACTGACCCTGTACAGTGACTGCCATATAATACGTCCTCAGTAAGTATTTGTTGAAGAAGAATTCTAAATTCTAGAGAACTCAAAGATGTAAACACTAGAAGCAATAAACAGGGAAAGCATTACAAGCTCTCGCTCTTCTCCTCTGCAGTACTTTTTAACAAACCATCTGGGACAACTCGACTGTGCAAAGTACTGACAGGGGTCTCTGGGTGACACAAAATGTTACTGCACTTAGCTGTTAACAGGATGTCTGAGTCCACCAGTGGTGCTTAGGAGAAAGGGCTGGTGATCTGCTTGTGAAAAATCAGTCACTGAAGTCCCTTTGGAGCACGGGTCTACTCTAACACATCTGAGGTTGCCATACGTCAGAATCGACTCAACAGCAACTGGTGCTGGTAAGCACTGATGTTGACTCTTAGAATGGCAGGCCCTTTCTAGGCACCTAGAAGTGATTCTTTCACAACCAGTTTCTAGACCTGTATTGAAAGTAACAGTATTTTTCTGAAAATGAAGAGGACAAGGAAACATGATTTCTCTTCTAATAATATGATTAAACAAGTAATTTCCATGTGAATTAACTGAGCTATAGATGAATAAAATATTCCTGGATCAAAGTGGAAGCCCTAGGTGACACAGTGAAGCACTCAACGATTAACCAAAAGGCTGGCAATTCAAACTCATCCAGAGGTACCCTGGAAGAAAGCCCTGGTAATCACTACCAAAAAACCAGCCACTGGAGATCCTGTGAGTACAGTCCTACTCCGGGACACATGGGACTGCCATGAGTCAAAACTGACTAGAACAACTGGTTTCTTTGTTTGGGTTTATTTTGTTTACTCCAAGTGAGACAAGAATCTTAAAAGCTAACAATATACATTTATAAATGTAGAGGAGAAGCTCAACACTGAAGGAGAAGGAAGATTGACAATCAAATGTTTATAACTTACAGCAAAAGTAAAACATTTAAAAACAACAGCCTACTATGTTACAGCAAGCTATTTAAAGGCTATAAAAAGGCAAGTTGAAACTGTGCACGTCAAACTAAATTTTTCCATGAATCTGATGCCTGCTCTGGCCTGAGGGCAGCCACGACCATTGCATCTCTTACTAGCTTTCTCTTTCATCCGCAGAACTCCCAAGCCAACTCCCCTTTACCTGTTAAAGCACCTGATGTTCGAAGGGCCCTGTTTGGTTGCACCACGCAGGAGGCACAGAAAAGACTCTGATGAACAAGGGCTTCAGGTCCCCGGCTTCCAGAGGAGGGAGTTGGGGTAAATTAGAACTCAGTCACCTAATGACCTATTCTGCTCCATGCAATGCCCACACTGCAGCCTCACTAACCCTCCTGCTCCTCTGTCTTGGACCACAACAAGCAGACTGTCCCGTACTGATCCATCTCGCCCAAGACTCTGATCTCAGGAATAGAGACAGCTCATCATCACCAGGGTTTCTATTACTAGAAATAAAATTGATTAATCAAAATCATAAAGTTATATAAATAATCAATGAGCCCAAGAAGAAACAGTAATGGAAATCAGAAAATATTTTGAACTAAATTGTAATGAAATGATGTATTTATCCATTTGAGGATACTTTCTTCTTTCCACATTTTTGTTTCTCTCAAATTAGGATTTCCTGGCTTGGCTTGGCTGTAATCAGTACTCTCTCACAGTTGATGTTGGTGAAGTTAGGGTTGTGTCATATAGATGACATTGTCTGCACATGTTTGAATATCTGAAGTACCATTATAAAAATGTAAAGAATGGACATCAGTGGTTTGACAGAAAATCTCAAGACATGCTGGAACACACGTTAGCTCTAGGAACTGAATGGTTTGAGAATGCCAACTAAAACAGTACCTAAAGGAGAAACTATAGAAATACATTGGTGCTGTGCAGTGTTGTACAGCTGGCTTTGATTCATACAGACCCTATGTACAACAGAAAAAAAGGTTTCCTGATTTTGTGCTGTCTTCATGGCTCATGATTATTGGTAAGTGAATAGAGAAATATTAGAATATAAGCTGAAAATTATACTAAGAATTCATCTCATGATGTTAGAAAAAAATGACAGCAGAAGAGACTCTAATAAATGAGAAGGAAAAAAATAATAAAGAGAAAAAAATTAATGAACTGAAAAATATATATATAACAGAAGATCAGTAAAGTAAAAGTTGGTTCTTTTAAAAGACTAGTGATATTGACAAATCTGACTGAGAAAAAGAAAGAGAGAGAGTTGGCACACAATCAAAATAGGTAGAGCACATCAATATAATGCTGTATTATTAAAAAGAGGGTATTATGAAAACACATAAACCAAATAAAAGCTTGGAAATTCAGGCAAAATTCATATAAAAATATAATACACTAGAGCTGACTTAAGAGACTATAATAACTAGAATAGTCTCATTACAGTACAGACAACAAATCTGTAAATTTATTTTTTTAACAAAACTTCCCACTAATAAAATTCTAGGTCAATATGTCTTCTCCAGTGAAAACACTCAAAGAAGAAATAATTCCAAAGTTACCCAAACCCTCCAAAAAAACAGGAAAAGTGCAACAGCCTCCAACTCATGTTGCAAGGCTTATTGTTTGTTGTTGTCATGTGCCATCGAGTTGGTTCCAGCTCACAGCCACCCTATGCACAACAGAACAAAAGACTGTCCAGTCTTTCACCATCTGTGAGGTCTGTAGGATTCAGGTAAGCCACACTGTCGCTGTGAAATCTGATAAATTCAGTAGGAATGGTGAAAATTACAAGCAAATTTAATTCATGTACCACATAAATAAGAAAAGAGCAGCTCTCACTTCTGAAGTCAGCCTGCAGGAAACAGAAGGACTGCGGTGAAAAGGCTCTGACTGCCCATAGTCTACCACAGTCTGATCCAAGGAACAAGGCTCCTGTAGCTGGTATCGATCACTTCCCATATCCAAAAACCTACCACTTTCTCAACTCCACACTTTACAGAAATCTTCTATAACAATCAGTTCCCTGCTTTGATCACAGAAACTGTGCCTGTGCATCATAACCAACCAACCAACCAACCAGTTGCTGTTGAATCGGCCCCTACTCATAGCGATCCCATGAGTTTCAGAATAAAACTATGTACTACAAAATGAGACACATTGCCTCATCCCGTGTATGCTCACCAATTGTGGTTATGCTGCAGCTCATTGTTGCAGCCACTGTGTCAATCCACCTCACTGAGAGGCTTCCTCTTTTGAGCTGACCCTCCACTCCACCAAGCATGATGTTCTCCAGAAACTGATCCCTCCTGACAAGTCCAAAGTATGTAAGACTTAGTCTCAACATTCTTCCATCTAAGGAGCATTCTGGTTGTACTTCTTTCAAGGCTATGTGAATGCATGTGTATATGTGTGGGGGCATCCTTAACATCCTCTCACAACTCATCTGGTCTTTAGTCAAATTAGTTTTCATTGCATAAAATCTGTTCTTGAGATGGCCCCTATATACAGGTGAGATATACTCAAGGGCATACTTTTAGCTTTCATGAGAGGGATGCAACAACAGGCCCAAACATAGCAAAATTGACACAGGGGAGCATTCTGTTCTGTCACACACAGGGTTGTTAAGAGTCAGAAGTGACTTGACAGCACCTAACAACAAACATACACACACACATGAGGACTGACAAGTTCACAAACTCATCCGAGAAAACTCACATAGCTCTGCAATGAGTATCGTTACAGTCACCTTCTAAATACTCCCCTTGGGAAGCTAGAACAAACACCAGCACCTCATCCACCCTTCATAGCAATTTTGGAACTCTTTTTCTGAAATGGCCATCAGAGCTGTCATCATATTACCCTTGATGTTTTGAACGTCATCCAAATGTCTTCCTTTTAGTATTTCTTTTATCTTCAGGTAAAGAAAAATGTCACTGGGGACCAAATCCAGTGGGAGGGTGTTTCAACACAGTTATTTGTTTACTGGCTAAAAGTTCCCTCACAAACAACTACACAATTAAGTTTGCGAACTTGCCACCATGCCACCGTGCACAATGGCCATTCCAGAAAGAGTTCCAAAATTGCTTTGAAGTATGGACTAGGAGCTTGCATCAGTGTATAGCTTCCCAAGGGCTGTACTTTGAAGGCAATCATAGTGATATTTAGCATTGAGGTATGTAGCACTTAGAACAATTAAGTTCACGGACATATGGTTCAGATTCTATATATATATATACACACACATATACATATATCCCAGTTGTACAACTATCATTTGTCATGGAAAACCTCCCTACCACCATTAACAAAAACCTCTGCTTCCAAAACCATGCCTCCCTGTCACCCCTTTCCTGCTACCTCTGATAACTACTAGTAAACATTAGTTTACATACATTTGCCTCTTCTTGGTACTTCATATAAGTTAGTGATCATCAAACCCTGGTGACGTAGTGGTTAAGTGCTATGACTGTTAACAAAAAGGCTGACAAGTCAAATCCTCCAGGCACTCCTTGGAAACTCTACGGAGCAGTTCTACTCTGTCCTGTAGGGTTGCTATGAGTCGGAAGTGACTCAATAGCAGTGGGTTTGGTTTGGGGGATTTTTTGATGATCATACAGTATTTGTCCTTTCATGACTGACTTACTTCACTTAGCATAATGCTTTCAAGTCTTGTCCATGTAGTAACATGTATCAGAACTATATTTCCCTTTATGGATGAATAGTAGTCCCTTATGTTTATGTACTACAGTTTGCTTATCCACTAATCCACAGGCGGGCATTCAGGCTGTTTCCACAATTTGGCGATTGTGAACAGTGCTGTGGGCAACATTGGTGTGCATGTGTCTGTTGCTTCACTGCTTTCAGGTCTCTTGGGTATATACCTAGGGACGGAATTGCTGGGTCATAAGGTAGCTCTGTGTTTAACTTCCAAGCAAACATCAGACTGTTTTTCACACAGATTGTACCATTTTGCATTCCCAGAAGTCCACAGGGTTTTCAGTGGCTGCTTTTTCAGAAGCAGATTGTCAACATTTTCTTCAAAGACACTCTTTCATCTAAATAAGCAACAAATTCATCTTTGTGATTTTGTTTTACTGTTTTGGGTTTGTTTTGCGTATTTCATTTCTTCATTTCACATATGAGTTACATCACTCACTATATGTTTTAGATTATGAAGAAATAATTCAGTACATAGAGAATTGATACAGGTTATGATACAAGTTATGTAAAGTATGTAAAAGCATATACAACTTACAACTTTAATATAAATGATAGTTGACCTTGATTCTAATTTAGCACAAACTTTTAGAATGAAATCAGTCCTGGGAACCACAGCAAATGAAATCTCTTTAAAATGCATTCTTACCTCTTCCCACATAATCATTTCCCATTTATTACTTCGTAACACTGGAAAACAGAGAGCTCTGTATGAATTGCACTAGGTAAATTCCAAAATAATAACATAAATATTCCCCAAGAAATAAATGGATTCTTTTATAAAATGTTATCTTTGTTTATATATATACTGTAAGAGTCTGGAAACTGTGCTCATATTACACTCTAAAAAACTGCAGTAATATAGACAGTATTGTGTAATAAAATATAATGACTAGAAAGATAGATGGATAAATACTGTATTGAATCATTTCCAGTCCTAAAAAGAAAACACTTTGGCATTACATACTTAAGTACTGGCTGATAGCCTGAAAAGCAACACAATCTGTTTACAATCAATTACAAAGATAACACATATCAAAACTGAAATATTGAGATATAACAATGAGCCAATTATGTAAAAACTATAATCTTTTTTGTAAACATAAGTATGTCTATATCCTGAATAATACATCTCATCTTTTTTCTTTTCTTTTATTCTAATTAACATAATTATTAGTTCTAACACTTGGAAACTGAGTTTCCTTTTGATTTTTGTTCGTCGTTTCTGTATTTCTTTAACTGTTTCATAAAATACTTTTTAATTATTAAAAAACTTGATAAATTTTGACTTTTTGCTTATGGAGAGGGAGGATAAAAGTTCACTACCTTACCTGATGCTTTCTTTGTGTTAACTAATTTGTCTGCCTTATGTCGTTGCTGTTACAGAGAAAGAAAATTCCATTACAACAAAATTTCAAAGCAAATAACTGAAATCACAATCAAGTCCTAGCAGGTACAGTAAACAGGGGCAGCATCTTAGTCATCACTCACAGACAACATTACCCTATATGTAGAAAATCCTAACAAATCTACAAAAAACTCAATACGGCAGGGTTGCAATATTCAAGATCAATAAACAAAAAGCAACTGTATACTGTCTTATTCTACCAATGAAAAATCTGAAAATGAAAATAAGAAAACAATTCCATGCCTGATGTTGAGTTCAGACTTTCTGGGTGCCATGAAGCCTGGATGAACCCTTGAAACAATTGCCTTTAGATAACCTTTGACTCTTAAAACAAAAGTAGCCCCTGAATTCCTCTTCAAATCAAACAGTAGCTTCACTAGTAAAGAATGTCTGCTTTGAGCATTGTGCTTTTTAAAAACATATCTTTATGGGATCAACTTGAAAACAGCAACTTGGAAGAGTAGACAGGAACCTTCTGGGGCAGTGAGTTTGTGTTACTGGGTGAGCAACAACCCAGAAAGTGAGGGTGAGGCTGGTGGCATAACTCCAGGAATGTGGTCAGTACCACTTAGATGTGTATGTAGAAATCGACAAACTGGTGTATGCTTTGCTGTGTATATTCTCAACAACAATAACAACAAATAGAATTTGAGGAAGGAGACGCCAATAGAGTGGCACCAGGTATAGCAGACAGGGTGAGAGGAAGTGGAAAACAATGGTAAGCATCTCCCTTCTGTTCTCCCACTACCAAAATCAGCTGGCTCTTTTGAAAGTGTGCCTGTGACAGAACTCAAGGAGAAATGAAGATGCCACATGATTTCCGTGCATATTCCACACAGCCACGTAAGACTGTTACTTATGTCTAGTTAGGTCTCCAAAGATACAATCATAGCTATTAATATCACAACTATTATATCCTGTTAGTCTCTCAAACAATAAACCAAAGGGTACAGAATTTAAAATTTGAAACTCCCCAACTTTACTTCACTCTTCACACCCACTGCATACTTGGAGAATTAGACCAGTTTCAACTAACTACCTACAAAAAAAGAAGAATGAAGACAACATTTATATTCAATGTAGTAATTTTGTGTATTTTACTATCTAACAGTAAAAACTTACATAATCTTCTATAATCTCTTTGATGCCTGAAACCATAAGAATAACCATCAAAGGCAGTGCAGTTGTGTATCTTCCTGTTGGAGAGACATCTGGAATTTGCTACAAAACAATCAGAGTTAATTAAAACAATCGGTTACACTGTTAATCTTATAATAAATCCTTGATGTACTTTGCTGAAACTCAAAGCCACACACACTGCTGGTGGCACGGCATGAGACATGCCAGCAAGAGGTGCATTAAATGAAGGGGGAAGGAGACTCTTGGCATGTCAATGCCTCCCAACTCATGTGACTATCTGTTACATTATGGAAAAATCACCAGTGCACTAACTACTTCATAATACTTACCTCATTTACATAGCCTTCATGAGAGAGCAGAAATTTCATTCTGTTTTGAAGAGGACAGATCAAAAGCTAAATGTTTATTTAAAATAGCATCTTTCAGAAGAGTTAAAATCAAATAATCAGCCATTTTAATTGAACTTTTTTTTTAATGCAAAGGAGAAAATTTGGGGATGTCCAGTTGAATAAAGCTTTCAAGGTGAAAATTAATTGTGGGCTAGTTTTCTACAGGTGCCCAGGTGGCTCAGTGGTTAAGAACTGGCTACAAACCAAAACGATGGCAGTTCAACTCCACAAGCAGCTTCTTAGAAATCCTATGGGGGCAATTTTCCTGTGCCCCAAAGGGTCCCTGTCAGTGGGAACTGACAGCAATGGGTTTTGCTTTTTGTTTTGTTTTTTAAAGTGTTCTACAGCTAACACTGACCATTTAAAATATGAGAGCTAAAACTATCAAAATTGAGGCTGTGGTGGTTTTCTGACAGACGGAAGGTGTTGTGGATTGAATTATGCTCCTGAAAAGGCTGTGTAGAAATCTTAACCCTGTGCCTATGAATAGGACAGTGTGGAAACAGGGGTTTTCTTTTACTATTAATGAGATCATACCAGAGTGGTGGGGTTCTACACCTAATTCCAGCTCAGTGATGTCTTAAGAAAAAGAACAGAACAGACCAAAAGACAATTGAGAGAAGACAAACCTTGTATGAAGATACATCTCCAAGCAGTCAAGGAAAGCTCATGATTTCTGGGAGCCCTGGAGGAGAATTGCTCAAGTGCTCCATTGCTAACCAAAAGGGCAGCAGTTCAAACCCCCGGTGGCTCCAGGGGATAAACAACTGTCAGTCTGCTTCTATAAGGACTACAGCCTAGACAAGTGAAATGGGGTCTCTACTCTGTCACATGAGGATGCTGTGAGTCAGAATGGACTTGACAACACACAACAACCCTCTATTATAAGAACTGCATATACTATATGTTCGTAGATGAACTGCTCCCATAGAGACAACAGCCTAGAAAACTTGATAGGGCAGCCAAGAACCCTTGCCCAGCATCATGTCATGATAGAGTCCAGTCCAGTCTTGGTCTGAAGTTGGCTTTGGCAATTGTTTTAGTTCAAGGCTCATAGACAGCCCAGGGGCCATGTCTTCTGGGGTGACTACGTCTATGAGACCATCAAGTCTGGTCTTTTCATGTGAATTTGAGTCCATCTCTTACACAGGGTCACTCTAGGTCAGTGTTAACTTCACAGCACTCAACAGCGACAAAAATAATGACAAGCTGAAAGAGACAAGAATCTTCCCCAAGATCTCACAGGGAGAGACAGCACAGTCCAGCAGATGCCCTGAACTCAGACTTCTAGCCCTCAAAACTGTGAGACAATCGATTCTTGTTCTTTATGGTACCCATTTGTGGTGTTGTTATGGCAACAGAGGAAAACTACAACCCAAGGACAGGTGAGGTCCTAGGTTTGACTGTTCCTTCAGCTTGCTGTATTTAGACAAGTTCGTAGGTCTGCTTTAACAGAGATAGGACTATGTGTACTCTATACTGCCTTATTATTTCTTATTATTTCTTTGCACAGTGTAGCAAAATAGTGTACATTTCAGAGCCCCCAATAATTCTCATAGTTATTTTCTAAGGAATTGGAGTAATAGAGGAAGAAAAAAGGAAGGTGTGTTAGGATTCTTTAAGCTAATCATCAACCCTGCCTTTGAAGGATCTCTTATATCTGTTCCAGTTCGCTGAGAGAAAGGAAGCTAATTGTAATATGTGGCACAGAAGAATGAAATGATTTTCCACATCAGCCTTTGGAATGGTTTCAAAGAAGCACTTTTGAACTGCACCCTTAAGAGAAGGGGTATGTGTATGTCTCCAGACTAGAGCCAGGTAATTGCACAGGCCAAGGTCTGGAGATCGGAAGAAAATTGGGAAACTGTAAGGAGACTTGCCTGGCTGGAAATAAAGTGGAATAAACAGAAGTAAATCATATTGTAGGAGGCCTTAAATTTAACTGCTTTTACAAAATGCTATTTTAAACTAACATTTGAGGTTGCTCTTTTTCTAATTAATCTTTGAAAACTATAATAGAAGTTTCTTACAGTGGAGGTGACATAAATGATCAAAGCCAGTCCAACAATGTCTCATTAGAGATCTCAATCAGGAAAAGCAGTGAACTGATTCATCTCTTGTGTACCCACATGTTTTTTTCAGTCCCAAATCTAGTGTTAGTGCCTGCTGAATAACAAATATCGTAAGAAGATACTTCTTTCTGATAGCATTTGAACGTATTTTCTATACCCAACACTTATTTCAGCTAAGTAAATATTTTGTGCATGTTTTTCTAAAAAAAAAACTTTTAAGATTTTTCATCTAACAACATATTCAAAAGCATTACCTGCAATATAGCAATGAAAAGGAAGAAAGCATTGGCAGCTTTGGAAAACTGCACATACAAATACCGAGGGAGAAATGACCACAGGCTGTATTTGGCTGTGCTACAGGCAAAAGAAAAACACAAGAGTCATTTAACATTAGGAATTCTTAAAAACACTAATACAAAATACGAGAAGTTAGTTATGACAAAGCAGTAAATTAGACTTTTATTATACACTATTAAGCTTTCCTAAAGATGTTTTGCCTTTTTTCTTTATTTTCTCTTTTCTTTTGTAATACATTTACTTTAAGTGGACATGTAAAATTCAAGTCAGTTTGTCAAACAAAAACTTACATACTCATTGTTGTGTAAGCCTCACTGTTCTCCCCACACTGTGACAGCACACCTCTCCACTCCACCTCTATTTCCCGTATCTGCTCACCCAGCTTCTGTCCCCTTCTGCCCTCTCATCTCACGTCTAGACAGAAGCTGTTGAGTTAGTCTCACGTATCTACTTTAGCCAAGAACTCTCTTTACCAGTATCGTATTATGTCTTATAGTCCAGTCTGATCTTTGTCTGCAGAGTTGGTTTCATGAATGGTTTCAGTTCAGAGCTAAAAGACAGTCCAGCGACCATGTTTTTTAGGGTTGCTACAGTCTGTCAGATCATCAAGTCAGGTTTTTTCTTCAGGAATTGGAGTTCTACATCCCACTTTTACTTGGCTGATCATGGACTCTCTGTTGTGCTCCCTGTTGGCATGATCACCAATGATAGCCAGATAGCTCTGGTCTCAGGCTCACAAAGCTTCTGGTTCATGTGACCCTTTCTGTCTCTTGGACTCATCATTTTCCTTATGACTTGGCTGTTCTTCACTCCCCTTCACTCCAGACAGGTTTGGACCGGTTGAAGCATCTTAGGTGGCCACCTGCCAGCTTTTAAGACCTCAAACACCACTCACCAAAATGAGATGCACAATATTTTTTTAATAAACTTTTTAAGTCAGTTGACCTAGACGTATCCTGAAACCATGGTCTCCAGACCTCTGTCCCTCAAAGTATTCAGTTGTATTCAGGAAACTTCTTATCTTTCGATTGAGTCCAGTTGTGCTGACTCTCACTGTATTGTGTGTTGGCCTTCACTTCACCTACAATAATTCTTCTCTACTATCTAGTTAGTGAATACCCTTCTCCCTCCCTCCCCACCCTCGTAAGCATCAAAGAATATTTCCTTCAGTGTTTAAAACTTTTGAGTTCTTATAATAATAGTCGTATACAATATTTGTCATTCTGTGAGCAACTAATTTTGCTGAGCGTGATGCCTTCCAGATTCCTCTGTGTTATGAGATGTTTCACAGATTGATCAGTGTTCTTTATCATTGTGTAGCTTTCCACCGTAGGAATATACCGTAGTTTGTTTCTCCATTCACCTGTTGATAGGCACCCGCTTTGTTTCCATCTTTGTGCTACTATGGACAGTGATGCAATGAACACGGGTGTGCATATATCTGTTCATGTGGCAGCTTTTATTTCTCTAGGATACATTCCAAGGAGTAGAGCTGCTGAATCTTATGGTACTTCCAGTTCTAGCTTTTTAAGGAAGTGCCAAATCTATCTCCAAAGTGATTGAACCATTTTACATTCCCACCAGCGGTGTATAAATGTTCTAATCTTTACACACCAACATTATCATTTTGTGGTTTTTGGATTAATGCTAACCTTGTTGGGGTACAATGGTATCTCATTGCAGTTTTCATTTGCATTTCTCTAATGGCTAATGATCACGAGTATTTTCTCATGTATTTGTTAGTCAACTGATGTCGTCTTTTATTGAAGTGCCTGTTCATATCTTTTGTCCCTTTTTTAATTGGGTTATTTGTCTTTTTGTTGTTGAGGATTACCAGTATTTTACAGATTTAAGATTAGACCCTGATCACATTTCTTTTAACCAAAATTTTTTCTCCACCTCTACGTTGTCTTTTGATTCTTTTGGAGAAGTCTTTGGACAAACCTAAACATTTGATCTCTATGAACTTCCAGTTATCTACTACTTTCTTGTGGTGTTCAAACATTGTTAGTCATGTTTTCTATTCTGTTTATGTTATGTGTTAGTGCTCCTAGCATTGTCCACATTTTTTCTTCCATGATCCTTATCATTTTATATTTTATATTAAGTTATTCAATCCATTTAAAATTGGTTCTTGTGTGTGGTGTGAGACATGGATTTTATTTCATTTTTCTTAGATGGATATCCAGTTATGTCAGTACTATTTGTTAAAGAGACAGACATGTCCCCAGTTAACCAACTTCGGGCCTTTGTCAAATATCACCTGCTCGTAAGAGGATGATTTTATGTCTGGATTCTCAATTCTCTTCCATTGGTCCACGTATCTGTTATTGTACTAGTATCAGGCCTTTTTGACTACCATGGCAGTGGAGTAGTTTCTAAAGTCAGGTAGTGTGAGGTCTCCCGTTTTATTATTCTTTAGTAACGCTTTACCTACCCAGGGCCTCTTTCCTTTGGATGTGAAATGATGATTTTATTGATCCATCTCACTAAAAACTGCCGTTGGAACTAGGATTGGGTTTACACTGTACCTGTAGCTTTGAAAACCCTGGTTGCATAGTGGTTAACTGCTAGGGCTACTAGCGAAAACATAGACAGTTCAAATCTCCCAAGGGCTCCTTGGAAACTCTGTGGAGCAGTTCTACTATGTCCTACAGAGTCACTGTGAATTGGAATCAACTTGATGGTACAGGGTGTAGATAGCTTTGGGTAGAACAGATATTTTCACAATGCTGAGTCTTTCTATCCACTTAGGTCTCTTTTGATTTCTTGCTGTGGTGTCTTGTAGTTTTCTTTGCATAGATCTTTTACATCTCTGGTTAGATTTATTTCTAATTATTTTATCTTCTTAAGGACTATTGTAAATGGTATTTTCTAGTTTCTTCTTCAACATTCTGCTTGTTAGTATAAAGGAATCTAACTTATTTTGTGTACGTGTATCTTGTATCCAGATACTTTACTGAACTCTTGTACTACTCCCAGTAGATTTTTTGTGGATTCTTTAGGGTTCCTATGTGTAACATCATATCACCTTCAAATAGAGGTACTTTTACCTCTTCCTTACCAAATTGGATGCCCATTATTTCTTTTCTAGCCTAATTCCTCTGCCTAAAACCTCCAGCACAATGTTGAATAAAAGTGGTGATAAAGGGCTTTCTTGTCTGGTTCCCATTCTCAAGGGAATGCTGTCAGACTTTCTCCATTTAGGATGATGTTGTTTGGTGGCTTTGTATGAATGTCCATTATTATGTTGGGGAATTTCCCTTGTATTTCTGTCGTGCTGAGAGTTTTCATCATGAATGGGTGTTGGACTTTGTCAAATTCCTTTTCTGCATCAAGTGATGAGAGTATGTGGTTATTTTTCTGATGCTGAACCATCCTTGCATACCAGGTATAAATCCCACTTGATCACAGTGATTTTTTTTTTAATATGATGTTGAATTCTACTTGCTAAAATTTTTTTGAGGATTTTTGAATGTAACTTCTTGAGGAACATGGATCTGTAATTCTGTTTATTTGTGGTGTCTTTACCTGCTTTGGATATCAAGATTATACTGGCTTCAAAAAAACGAATTTGGGGATATCCCATCCTCTTTTATGTTCTATAATGTCTTTAGTAACAGTGGTGTTAACTCTTCTCTGAAAGTTTGGTAGAATTCTCCAGTGTGGCTGTCAAGTCCAGGGCTCTTTTTGTTGTTGTCGGGAGTTTTTAAAACTACCTTTTCAACCTCTTCTTTTGTTACACGTTTATTTAGTTGTTCTACTTCTGTCGGTGTTTTTTTAAGTAGGTAGTGTGTTTGTAGAAATTTGTCCATTTACTCTAGGTTTTCAAATTTGATAGAGTACAATGCTTCATAGTATTCTGTCATGATTTTTTTTAATATCAGTTGAGTCTGTTGTGATAGAGCCCATCTCATTTTAAATTACTTGCTGCCTATCCTGTTTTTCTGTCAGTTTGGTCAGTGGTTAACCAATTTTGTTGATCTTTTCAAAGAACCAGGTTTTGGTCTTGTTATTTCCTTTGTTTTTCCACTCTGTATTCTATTTCATTTTGTTCTAGTTTTTATTATTTGCTTTTTTCTGGTGCCCAAGTGTTTCTTTTGTGCTATTTTTCTATCTGTTCAAGTTGTAGGGTTATATTTTGACTCAGGCCCCTTCTTCTTTTTGGATGTGTGCATTTATTGCCATAAATTGACCTCTGAACACTGTTTTTGCTGTGTCCCAAAAGTTCTGGCAGAATGTGTTTTCATTCTCATTTGATCCTGAGATTTCTTTATTCCATCCTTAATTTTTCCTATAACCTACCAGTTTTTGAGCAAAGTGTTGTTCAGTTTCCATAGTTTGATTTTTTTTTCCTTGCTTTCTCTGTTATTGATTTCTACTTTTAAGGATTTATGATCAGAAAAGATCCTTTTTAATATTCTGATGCTTTGGATTCTCTAAGGCTTGCTTTATGTCCTAATATGCAGTCTATTCTGGAGAATGTTCCATATGCCTTAGAAAAGAAATTGTACTTGGCAGCTGTTGGGGGAAATATTTTATGTATGCCTGAGGTCAATTGTGATATTTATGTCTTCTGCATCTTCATTGAGCTTTTTTCTGGGTATTCTATCCTTCACCAAAAGTGAAGTGTTGAAGTTGTGGCATTCTCTACTTCTCTTTTCAATGCTGCTAGAGTTTGTTTTATGCACTTTGGAGCCCTGTCATTGGGTGCATAAATATTTAATACGATTCTGTCTCCACCCCCACGCCACCCCAGGTTATAGGTCCTTTAATCGTTATATACTGTTCTTCCCTTTTCATTGTGGTGGATTTTACTTTAAAGTCTATATTTTCAAAAATTAACTTGCCATTCTTGTTCTTTTTTGATTATTATTTGCTTGGTATATTTTTTTCCATCCTTTAAGTTTTAGTTTGTGTCTTTAAGTCTATGGTGTGCCTCTTATATGCAACATACAGATGGACTGTACTTGTTTAATTTGTCACTCTCTGTGTCGTTATTGGTCTTGGGTTGTTACTGGATGTTACTGTTTTTTTCAACCAAAAGCATCCCTTTAGTGCCTCTCGTAGTTTTGGATTGGTTTCTGCAAATTCCCTAAATTTCTGTTTATCTGGAAATGTCCTACTTTCACCATCATATTTGAGAGACAGTTTTGCTAAATATATAATTCTTGGCTGGAATTTATTTTTCTTTAATATTTTATATATGTCACCCCATTGCCTTCTTGCCTGGATGGATTCTGCTGAGTAGTCTGAGCTTACTCTAACTGACTTTCCTTTGTTAGTTATTTTTCACTTATCTCTAGCCATTTTTAAAAAGTGTCTTGCCTTATCTTAATTTTAACAAGTTTGATTATAATATTCCTTAGTGTCTTTCTTTTGGAATATATCTTGTGTGGAGTTCGAGGATCATCTTTCACAGGTATCTTATCATCTTTCATAATACCAGGAAAGTTTTCTGTCAGCAAATCCTCTACAATTCTCTCTGTATTTTTCTGTTACTCCCCCTACACCAGTATTCTAATCACTTGTTGATCGCTCCCTTTCATAGAGTCCTACGTAATTTTTAGCGTTTCTTTATGTTTTTTTATTCTTTTATCTGGTTTTTCCTCAAATATGTTAATGTCATGTGCTTTATCTTAAATCTTTAATTTGGCCTCCCATTGCTTCAGTTCTCTTCCTCCAACTTTCTACTTATTTATCTAATTTTGTAATTTTATTTTTAATTTTCTGAATTTCTAATTCTTGCCACTCAATGCTGTCTTGCACCTTGTTCAATTTGTCATTATGCTCTGCTGCATTTTTGCCTCATCTCCTTCCTCATCTCTTGAAGAGTTCTAAATATTAATCTTTTTTATTCTACCTTTGATAATTTGAGGAAATTCTCTTCCTCCAGAAAACCTGATTGTTTGTTTTGGAAGCTTTCAGAGGAGATCACAGTCCACCACTTTGAGTGCTTTGATATGAACTGCTGTTTCTGAGCCATTACTATATTGTAATTATTAATATTAAGTTTGCCTACTGTGTTCTAGCTTCTTGTTTCAAAAATGTGTGGTTTACTGTTCTTATGTGGATTCACCTCAGCTGTCCCAGTGGGTCAGTTTACCAGTGTATTGTGTAGACTCTTGCCTACTGTCCTAGGTGGGCAGGAGTAATTCATATAGGCACAGATATTAGTCTGGCTGCAGCCTCTGAGAAAGGCTAGAGGTTAACAGCCATCCCTGAGTGTCTGTGAGGTTGGTGTATCCCCTTACATCTGGATCTCAGTAAAAGATCAGTTTCTGCCCTGATTAGAGGAGTTCACAGGGAAAAAAAAAAAAATGTTCTTTTCTTTTTTCCCTGCTCCTGAGTTTGCTAAAAGGTCACCCTCTGTATCTGAAAATGGTTCAGGGCAGGCTTAAGAAGTCCTGCTTCCAGTTCAGTTAATGGTGTCAGACTCCCGAGCCAGGTGCAGTGCAGAGATGGGAGGAAGGAAATGGCTCAGGGCAGACTTGAAGAGTCCTACTTCTGGCTCAGTCAGTGCATCAGAATGAAGCAGCAGGCACAGTTTGAGGGCTGGGCATACCAGGAGAAGGGAGAGAGGGCCATGCTGAAGGAAAGATTGAGTTCTGGGAACAGCACATTACACACAAAGACCTAGTTTTCCCCATCTGGTGCTGTCCCTCGCTGGCTCCAGAAGAGCAAATGGACTCCCCAGATGGTCATCTTCAATGAGGGGAATTCCCATCAACCTCCAAAACATAAGCTAGATAACTGGGATCTTCTAAACATTAAGCACTTATGCTCATCAAAAGACTTCACCAAAAGAGTAAAAAAGAAAACAGACAGATAGGGAAATTTTTTTTTTACTATGGCAAATCTTACTGGGCCATAATTCCTGGTGTTATGTGATGTTCCTCTGTTTTGGAATTCCTGCCTTTATGATGTTAATGAGGGTGGATGGGTGGCAGTTGTTTTGGTAGAGCAAGATTCAATGTGTAAGTTTGTTTTGTGCCTTGAGGCAGGCCATCTCTTGAGATATAAAGGAGAAGAGTTAGCAGAGACATCTGGAGACCTCATACCACCAAGCAGCAGCACTGGGGGTTGAATACCTCCTTTGGAAAGGAAGCTTCCAGTCAGGGGAATCTGATGACCAGGACCTTTCTCCAGCCCAGAAGAGAAAGTGTTCCCCTGGAGCTAACATTTTGAATTTGGACTTTTAGCTTACCAAACTGTTATAAGTAAAATCTCTATTTTTAAAGCCATTCACTTGTGGCATCTCTGTTAGAGCAGCACTAGCTGACTAAAACACCATCTAATTCAGCAATCTTACTCCTAGGAATACATCCTGGAGAAATAAAAGCTGTTATTTAAATAGACATGAACACCAATGTTCAGTGCAGCATTTTCACGGTCACAAAAAGATGGAAATAACTTTGATGTCTATTAACACATGAATGGATAAACATTTAAATGATGATGCATACACACAACAGAGTACTAAGCAACAATAAAGAACAATGATCTCTCTGTGAAGCATCTCACAACACAGATAAATCCGTGGGGCGTTATGTTGAGTGAAGTCAGTCAACCTCATGGAAAGGTTTACACACAAAAAGAAACTATTTTTGATGGTTATGAAGGAGGAAAGGAGATGGAAATGGAAAAACACTAAATAGATAGCAGATAAGTAGAAACTTTGGTGAAGGGTAAGGCAGTGCACAGTACTTGGGAAGCCAACAAACCTCATCCGAGGCATGGTCATGGAAGCTCCATAGACACCTCCAAACTCCCTGAGGGGCCAAATTGCTGAGCTAAGGGTCTATGGGGACCATGATCTCAGGCAAAATCCAGCTCAATCGGCATAACACAGTTTATAAAGAAAATGTTTTATATTTCCCTTTGATTAGTAGCATCTGGGGTCTTAAAAGCTTACGAGTAGCTACTGGAGATATTTGATTTGTCCCATCTGGAGCAAAGGAGAATGAAGAAAACCAAAAACACAAAAGCAAGTTGGGTCTTTTGGACTAAAGGGCTAATGCACCACAATACCACAGCCTCCATCAGACTGAGTCCAGCACAAGCAGATGGTGCCCAGCTATCACACTGGCTGCTCTCACTGGGATCACAACAGAGGGTCACAGAGGCAGAGGAAAATGTAGAACAGAACAAAGTCTAACTCAAGAAGAAAACAAACAAACAAAAACAGTCTTACTGGCCTAACAGAGACTAGAGAAACTCTGAGAAGATGGCCCCTGGATACACTTCAAGCTCACTTCGGAGCTTTACCCTTTAGCCAAAGATCAGCTGGGCTCATAAAATGCAATGAGTCTAATGGGGCACAGCAGCCTAGGGCACAGCCTAGAAGGCAGGAGGGGCAGGAAAACTGGTAACGGGGAATCCAAGACAGTGAAAGGAGAGTGGTGATGTGTTGTCAGCTTGGTAACCAATGGCATAAAACAATCTATGTATTAATTATTTAATGAGAAGCTAGTTTGTTCTGCAAGCCTTCATCTGAAGTACAATAACTAAAAGAAAAATAATCTGAAATTATGTAAAACAACACTCATAATATTCAGCAAATAAAACATAATAAGGAATACAAAGAACACATGAAAAGAAGATAATATTAAAGGACAGTGAGGTATGAAAGCACATTGTTTTTAGCAACAAAAAAAGGAAAAAAATCTGAAGGAGTCAGCTCATTGTAGCACTGCATTTATGAAGTTTAAAATTTTAAGCAAACTCTTGTTAAATAGTTGCTAACATATAGAGTATCAACTACTTCCACTAAATGAAGATGAAACATTTTTGAGGTTTACCCAAGCTATGAATCCTAGAAACAACATTTATTCTAGGAAAAAAAAATGTAATTCAAATTCTTTTTTTTTTACTGAAATACATTTTACTATGCACAAAAATAAGGTATAATATCAACTGTCAATTAATATGAATAGCTTTTAGCTCAGTTTAGTAGTCTCTGATTCTGAATAACTTCCTGTACTAAAATGTCACACATATTTTAAATTTGACTAACTTCTATAATGACATTGTCATCATTTTATAGGACTAGAGAAGTGTTCTATGTTCTTCTAGTGTTTTCATTTTTGTTTTGTATATGACCACAATTCAATTGAACTCAATACTTGCATACAATTAGAAGCCTAACTGTTACTGTAAATTATGGTGAGATAATTGGATATCCATAAAAAGAAAAGAAAAATAAGTCATATTTTGCCTTATGACTGAAATGCTATTTTATTAATTTTAAATTCCAAAATACTAATACATCTATTTCAATTTTCTCTATATCCCACTGCCATCGAGTCAACTCTGATTCATAGCAACCCTACAGGACAGAGTAGAACTGCTCCATAGAGTTTCCAAGAGTGCCTGGTGGATTTGAAGTGCTGACCTTTTGGTTAGCAGACGGAGCATTTAACCACTATGCCATGAGGGGTTCCATTTTCTCTATAAATTCAGCTATTTGTGCATCAATACGATACTATATCAATCACTACATCTTTATGGTATATTCTGACATCTAGATTACCAAATCCAGCCATGTTCTCTTTTTCAATATTTTCTTAGATATTTTTACCCATTTAATCTTCCAGTTACGCTTAGCTTATTAAACTCTACACACACACAAAAAAAGATGCAAGACTGTCTAATTCTATTCTATAAATTATATCACAATCCCATATAACCTACAAGGAAAATTTCCTCAAAATTCTATTTGTAGATTTTAAATTACAAGAAATTAAGCTTTATTAATAGTTAATGTACATATGTGTGCATATTTCCACCAAGAACCTCATGTGTCCTATAAACCATACAACTAATTATGACTTTTTATTTTGGTTTTGTTTTTCTTAAACTTGCTATTATTAGTTATGGCTCCAGAATTTTAGGATTCATGTCTCTCATTTGTTCCAGAAAAATTTTAGCCATTATTTCTTTGAATAATGGCTACTCTATTCTATCTTCTCATTCTGATTTGAGCTCTGATTTTATGTAAGCTAGCCAAACCTCCCTTTAATAATTTTCTAATACTTCGCCTCTCTATGTTGCATCAAGTGTATTTATATCTATCTTCCATATGTTAAAAGTGTCTTCTATTGAGTGTACCTTTTGTGCCCTACCCCTTCCACTGAGATTTTTAAATAAGATTATATATTTAGAATTCTAGGCTTTGTTTCTTTTCCAAATCTACTGCATTTGTTTTTAATACATACTCTCAATATCTTCTTTTATGGCTTTCAACATATCATACGGTTGTGTTTAAAAGAAAGTACTCACATTTCACATTCTGTGCCCAATAATTTCACAGCCTGAAGTTTTAAAGCCTCTAGTTCTGCTTGGTTTTTTTTGTCTCCTTCTTCCTGTTTCTCACTAATGGCACTTCCTTGTCTCACGTTTTGGTGGACTTTTCAGCTCCCGTTTGGTCAAACTCCATCTCTGGGAAATTTTCCAGACCTGAGTTAATGGATCATTCCTGCAGACAATATTTACTTTTCTTCTGCCAGATGCCTTGGGACCTTAGCAATCTAGCACCATTTTAAAATATATTTTAAGCTCAAATTTTCCTGAATCACACAGCTATCAATTAGACATCAAACCCATGAGAAAATAATCCATTTGTAATTATAAATTCTCAGAGAATTTTTAAACTTTTTCACCTAAACCCAGAGTCAAGTTTAAGACAAGTTAAGTTTCCTTGCCACATCCCATTTGCAAGGCAGATTTTTATTTTGTTCTCCATTCATCTAAGATTAAGTAGCTCCCCAACATCCTGGCTGTATGGTAGCAGGGTCTCTCATTCCATTTTACACCTCAACATGACTCTTCTCCTGACTGAAGTTCTGCGCGCCCACAGAAACCACCTGCTTTACTATTCCTCTGCCTCTTTGGATTCCTGTTTTCCTTCATTTTGAAACTCTGGGGTCAAAATATACAATGATGCATATTTTTCAGCTCTTTGATTAGCCTATAATCAAAAAATCTAAAGACTGCTGAGCGAGTGTATCCAACATTAATGCCTGGTTAAAAAACAAAACAAAACAAAACTGCAGCCACTCAAAAACTAGCTTCGCTTCGGTTTTCATCACACTCTGCCACTGCAGTAAGTTCTTGGCTCATTCAATTCCTCAAGAGATAGAACTCCCAGGAGGCCTAACGTTCAATCCTGTAATCCAGGATGCTGATGGGGAACCCAGCAGAAAGAGTAGGGTCCCCTTGTAAAGCAGCATTCCTTCACGTGCACTGGGGTATCAGTTGGTAGCCGGAAGCCCAGGACTGCTTGTAAATACTAACAAATGAGAGCAAAAGTCATTCAGAAAGAAGGTCGTTGAGGTGAGATACAAATAAATCCTACTTTGGGGAGTGAATACAAGAATTTGTAGTTCCTCAAGATTCACAAAAAAGATGATAACCTAGAACATAAATTACACAAACTTCCAGGGGTGAGGGAGAACACAGAGAGGAGCACACTGCCTTCCTCTCCTCCCAGCCTCATTCATGTATCACCTGATATAGTTTTTGCAGAATCTGTTCTTAAGTGGCTGGTTGAGGTAAATGACATGAGATTTTTGCATGTCAAAAGCTGGTTTAGACTTTTTCCAGGGCATCTTCTCTTCTATCGTCTTAGACCACAAGGAGAAAAGAACAAGTCCTGTAACAAAAAGGCATAATGACATAAAAGAAAAATACACATGAGGTCAGGCCCCAGAGAAAGTTGTAAGCATTGTGTCTGAAGATCTTAACCCAAGTCAAGTCCCCTGAAGCAGGCTACTTCTCTTCACAGCTCCCATCTCCTCTCTTACCCCATTCAGCTTCCCCAGGGACCTGGCCACGTCATCAAGTGACAGGTGCCATCTGTTCTTTCCCCTGTATCAGCTGCTGGCTCCTCCCCACTAGCCTACCATCATCACCCCACCAAGGGACCAGGCAGTGAGACAGGGCATGCTGGCTTGGCTCAGACGAAGGAGAGAAGGAGAGGAGGGGAAAAGAGGTGAAGAGGGAAACCACCTGAGACAGTTTTGGCCAAGGAGAGGCAGTTGCCTGGCCAGACAGAAGACTTCTCAGCCAAAAACAAATAGAATTCTTGAGAAAAGGGCAAAGCGGATGTTATGGATCGAATAGTATCCCCCTCAAAGTGTGTATCAACTTGGCTAGGCCGTAATTCCCATTGTTGTATCAGTCCACCACTTTGTCACACAACATGATTATCCTGTGTGTGGAAAACCCTACCTCTCTGAGGTCTATGCAGCAGGATTAGAGGCCATATGTCAACGACACGGGGCTCCAGCAATAAGATTAGGTTCTATTTTGAGTCAATCTCTTCTGAGATACGAAAGAGAAAAGCAAGCAGAGAGACATGGGACCTCGTATTACCAAGAAAGCAGGACTGGGAGCAGCGTTGACCCTGAACCCAGAATCTCATAGACCAGGACAGCTGATAGAGAGCGAGGGCCTTCCCCCGGAGCTGGCACCCTGAATTAGGCTTGTAGCTTACTACTAGACTACGAGAGAATAAACGTCCATTTGTTAAGGCCATCCACCTGTGGTATTTCTGTTGTGGCAGCATTGAACAACTAAAACTGTATGGTTTATTATTTTATTGTTTTTGATGACAGGCAGAGATCAGCCTGGGAAAGGGATTTGCCCTGTGTACCTCAACAATGAGTGAGCATCTTTGTACCAGAATCCACATTCTTAACTCCCCTTAGGCTTCGTGTCATGGATTGAAGTATGTCCTCCAAAAAAATGTAACAATTTGGCTAGGTCATGATTCCCAGTACTTTGTGATCTTCCTGTGTATTGTAAACCCAGCCTCTATGATGTTAATGAGGAAGGAAAGGCAGCAGTTGTGTTGATGAGGGAAGACTCTGTCTACAAGGTTGTATCATGAATCTCTTGGGATATAAAAGAAAGAAGTGAGCAGAGAACGGGGGACTTCATACCACCAGGAAAGAGGCACCAGGAGCAGAGTGTGTCCTGTGGAGTCAGGGTCCTTGTGCCTGAGAAGCTCCTCTACCAGGGGAAAACTGACACAGAGGACCTTGCTCCAGAACTGACAGAAAGAAAGGCTTCTCCTAGAGCTGACATCATGAATTTCAACTTTTAGCTTACCCTGCTGTAAGGAAATAGACTTCTCTTTGTTAAAGTCATCCACTTGTGGTATTTTCTGTTATAGCAGTACTAGATGAATCAGACAGTTGGGAATGGCGAATAAACGAGAAAGCACTCCTGCTAGAAGCCTTGTAGTCCAAGATTAGCATAAACTCATTAACCCATTACCACTGAGTCTGTTCCAAATTGTAATGACCCTGAAAGACAGAGTAGAACTGCCCCATAGGGTTTCCAGGGAGATTCTTGCAGATTTGAAATGCAGACTTTTTGGTTAGCAGCTGTAGCTTTTGATCACTAGGCCACCAAGTTTTCCAGGACTAATATAAATTTTTCAAATCCTTGTGTAAAGAAAGGAGTTTTTCCACTAGCACCTTCTGTGTGCTATAGCTATGTCTCTGCATAGATTTCACTAACAATTCATTCACGTGGAGGGTGGAGGAAACAAGGGGCAGATGACAGTGAGCTGAGCAGCTGCTGGTGAAATAAATCAAGCCTCAACAACCACTCTATAGAGATTTGTGATCCACAGGACAGCCTGGTGAAGCCAGCCCCCTGCTAACTGACACAGGAGGGCAAGTTGTTGGTGTCAAAGCACTGCTGTTGAAAGGCCTAACCCTAACCTAACTTTCCAGCTCACGTGTTAGGGGCCTTCCTTCACCCCAACACATTTCTCCAGCAAATAACTTGCCTGTTATACTGAATCCATTTAAATAGAGTAATAGTATAATTCATAGTAAAAACTGAACCAGCATGGCATTTATAGACCTTTGCCTAAAAGACAAGGAAATCTGCAGAAGAAAAGAAGGAAATTATTTTTGCACATCAAAAGAATTAAGTTACACAGTAGATAAGAACAATGAATGAACGTGTTACTCTTCAAAGACAGAAACTGAATGCAGGTACTACAAAACAGGAGTTCCTAGGCAGGGCAGTTAACACACTTGACCACTTGCTAACTGAGAGGCTAGAGGTTCAAGTCTGCCCAGAGGGACCTCAAAAGAAAGGCCGAGTGATCTAAATTACTTCTGAAAAATCAGGTACTGAAAAACCCAATGAAGCAGAGTTCTATAACACAAATAGGGTTACTATGAGTCCAACTGACTAGGAACAAGTGCTTTAAAAAAAGAAATAAAATTTCTTTTCAAAAAAGTGATAATAGCAGGAGGATTTTTCAAGTGGTCTGAAAGAGCCCTGAAGAGAAATGAATATAATAACACCTTCAGGAAAAACCAAAAGCCAAATTAGAAGCAACTAACACTTGAAAGGTGCAAAAGATAAAAAAAATCAGAGAAAAATTACAGTTTGGGACAGAGCATACCCAATGTATGCATACTTGGTGTCCTTGAGAAAGAAACAAACAAAAAATTAAAACTGGTTAAGACATAACCAAAACGGGGGTGGGGGGGCGGCGGTAAGCAGCTTCCTGCTCCCAAAGAAACATCAATCAATCAATCTATCAATTAGCAGAAACTGTCAGCATTAGACTTGTCAGAACTCTGGTAAACAGTAAGAGATTCGCAGCAATCAAACACATGCTGAATTGAAAAAGAGGCTATGTCAAAATAATAACAATAATAGGAAAGCTTGGTGGCATTTTGTTACTGGACTGTGTGTCTTTGTCAGCCTTGGCTCAGAGGCCCTCATTTACAACTTGGGAGCCTGGTCTGTTCTGAGAGGAGAACAGTTTACTGTGCCTGTCTGCTCAAACCTGTAGGGTGGCCCCTAAAGGACTAAAGCAAAGTTCACAATGCAGTTTTATTCAGAAGGTGGTGTGGGCAGACTGAGAGGCTTATAGCAGCCGAAGGCAAGAGAAGGTGATTAGATTTACAATAGTTAGGGGGCAGAGTCAAGATGGCGGACTAAGCCCACGTCTCCTTATATCCCTCTGGAAACCAAGACCTGAATTGATAATCAAATGGAGCCTTCTGGTCACCTAATCAGCCCCAGGACACAGCACAGGGCTGTTACTTTGGACTTCACACCACTCAGTGAAAAACCTCCTCTCTTTCGCTGACTCCCTAGCCTGGCTAGCCCTGGCTCTCACGGACTGAAGGTAAACGCACCATTTTGACTTTTTTTTTCCTCTGTCTTGGCTGGCAGGCGGATCTGGGTCTTGCCTAGCGGCTAGACTCAGACACGCTGCTGGGGGATAGGCAGGTGAAATTCCCATATTTTGAGAGCCAGGCTTGGACTCTGTTAATCTAGCCACTTTGAGCCTGTCGTTTTATATCTGCCTCAGCAGCGTTTGCAGAGTTTCACAGTCAGTGTGCAGGACACCATGTTGGATACGGAGATTCTAGCGGGACCTCATTCTTAGCCTGGGAGCTAGTGCCTGCAAACAGGACAGCGCTTCTCTGACAGAAAAGCAGTAATTTACCTAGTGCCACCTGCTTTGGGGGCCCTGCAACAGAATCAGAGGAATCATTACCTCTCGGCACCTTTAGGCCCTCTCTCTGCTGCCGGTGTGGAGGGCGCCATCTTGGATACGGTGGCTGCAGCTGGACCTAATTCTTAGCTTGGGAGCCAGAGCTGCCTAGAGGAGAGCACTTTTCTATCAGAAAAACACTCGTTTACACAGTGTCACCTAAGGCTGGGCCCTGTCAGCAGAGCCCAACAGGGCAGTAGTATTGCTGTATTCTGAACTAGTTTGTATCATCTGGGGTTGGATATAGTGATGCTTATTTTGCCAGTTGAGAAGAGGGACCTCTACACCTGAAAACCTAACTGACTTGTGAAGTGATCAGATATCTTTTGCTTTACATTTTAAGACAGCCTAGAGAAACATCTGCAGTCCATCCTCACAGTACCTCTTCCACCCTCTACATACTCACATGGGTCCCCAAAAGCAACAGACACTTGTGGCACACAAGAAATCAGCTATGGCTTCAGAAGTCTCCCAAACAAAGCAACCAAGGAGTTTTCCAGATGAAGAAACTTTTATGAAAGCATCAGAAAGTGAATACAAAATGATTATAAACAGAGCGCTTCTAGACCTTGTACAAAATGCAGGAGAACAAAATGAAAAATAAGGCATGATGTTCGATCTGATGGAACACCAGTACTCTGAAATCCAACAGATCAAGAACAAAATCAAAGACATAGAAACTTCCATGCAAAGCCAAGAAAACAGAATGGAACAAATTGAAAAAAGAATTTCTGACTTGGAAGACAGAGCTACTGAGGCCAGCGTCTATGAGCAGAAATCAGAAAAAAGAAACAAGAAAAATGAAGAAACATTAAGAAACATGTGGGACTCTATTAAGAGGAACAACCTTCGATTAATTGGAGTCCCTCAACAGGGTGAGACATCTGAGAACACAGAGAGTATCGTTGCTGAGCTGCTGACAGAAAACTTCCCAGAAATCATAAAGGAAGAGAATACAGACATCTCAGATACATATCATACGCCACCTAATATAGATCTCAAAAGAAAGACTCCAAGACATATTATAATCAAGCTGAACGAAATGAAACATAAGCTGCAACTCTTAAAGGCAGCAAGACTTAAAGCAAAGGTAACATTCAGAGGGAAACCCTATAGGCTCCTGTCAGATTTCTCAGCAGAAACCATGCTGGCACGGAGACAGTGACATGACACATTCAAAGCCTTCAAGGAGAAGAACTTCCAACCAAGAATTATATATCCTGCAAAACTATCTTCCAAATATGAAAATGAAATGAAGACATTCCCAGATAAACAGAAACTCAGAAACTTAGTAAAAACCAAACCAAAACTACAAGAAATATTGAAAGAAGTTCTTGGCTCTGGCTTAGAAGAACAAAACCACTAACTTTATATTTTAGAACGACTTCACTACTCAAAACTCTACTCAGTTAGGGAAGGCTCCAAAGCGAATCACAGCTTTGATAAAGAAAGAAGCAATCCAGTGATCATCATGAAAACTATGGTGTCATCATATTAAAAAGAAGGATGTACTACAATTGTTATAGTCCTTCCAGATGGATAGGAAGATGACAAGACTGGTAGTAATTAAAATTGGGTTTATATATAGCTTATTAAGGGGGATCCTAGGGGCAGCTGTAAAGTACAACAAAGATGTATCATATCATTTCAAGAAATGTAACCCAGGAGTCTCAAAACTACAAAACCAGCTCTGAAAATGGTGAAAAATCAACTCACAAAAGAGAACATCGCAGAACAGATCAATAAGAACAACAGAGAAAACATCAACACAAAAATAAACATATCACAATGGCAGCACCGAACACATACCTATCAATAATTACATTGAATGTAAATGGACTGAATGCTCCAGTAAAGAGACATCGAGTGACAACTTGGATTAAAAGACATGACCCATCCATATGTTGTCTACAAAAAACTCACTTGAGACCTAAACATAGGAACAAACTGAAAATTAAAGGCTAGAAAAATATGTATCAAGCTAACAATGAACAAAGAAGAACAGGGGTGGCAATTCTAATCCCAGACAAAATCAATTTTAAGGTCAAATCCACCATTGTGGAAAAGATGGACACTATTTATTGCTGAAAGGTTCAGTACACAAGCAAGACTTAATTATATTAAATATTTACGCATCTAATATCAGAGCACCTAAATACATCGAAGAAACACTGACCACACTCAAAAGAGAGTTAGATCACTCCACAATAATAGTGGGAGACTTCAACACTCCACTCTCAATACTAGACACATCATCTAGAAAAAAAAATCAATAAGGATAAAGAAGACCTCTTTGCCACAATTAGCCAACTAAACCTCATTGATATATACAGAACTTTCCACCTATCAGCAGACAACTACACATTCTTCTCCAGTGCACATGGAACATTCTCCAGAATTGACCATGTGATAGGCCATAATGCAATGCTTAACAAAATCCATATCATTGAATTACTGCAATACATCTTCTCACATCATAGAGCCATAGAAGTTGAAATCAATAGCAGAAAAAACATAGATAGAAAGTGGAACTCTTGGAAACTGAACAACATCTTGCTCAAAAAAAACATGGGTTATACAGGAAATCAAGGATGAATTAAAGAAATTCATGGATTCCAATGAGAACGAAAACACTTCCTACCAGAACTTACGGGATACAGCCAAAGCAGTGCTCAGAGGTCTGTTTATCTCCATAAATGCACACATCTGGAAGGAAGAAAGAAACCAAATCAAGGAAATAAACCTACAGCTTGAAAAAGTAGACAGAGAACAACAGAGGAACCCCTCAAGCACCAGAAGAAACGAGATCATAAAGATTAGAGCAAAGCTAAATGAATTAGAGAATAGAAAAACAATTGAAAAAATTGAAAAGACCAAAAGCTGGTTTTTTGAGAAGATCAACCAAATTGACAAACCACTGGCTAAACTTACTAAAGAAAAGCAGGAAAGGAAAGAAATAACCCAAATCAGAAATGAGAGGGGGGTTGGCACCACAGATGCAACAGAAATCAAAAATATCATAACAGAATACTATGAAAGACTGTACTATAACAAATTTGAAAACTTAGGGGAAATGGACCAATTCCTTGACTCATACCACCTACCCAAATTATCATAACATGAAGCAGGACAACTTCATAAATCTGTTACAAAGGAAGAGATTGAAAAGGTCATCAAAACACTGCCAACCAAAAAAAGTTCAGGCCCAGATGGCTTCATGGCAGAATTCTACCAAGCTGTTAGAGAAGAGTTATCTCCAATACTACTGAAAATATTTCACAGTATAGAAAGGGATGGAGTACTCCCAAACTCATTCTATGAAGCCAGCATAACCCTGATACCTAAGCCAGGGAAAGACTCAACAAAGAAAGAGAACTACAGACCAATATCACTCATGAACATAGATGCAAAAATCTTCAACAAAATTCTTGCCAGTAGAATACAACAACATATCAAGAAAATAATCCATCATGACCAAGTGGGATTCATACCAGGGGTGCAAGGCTGGTTCAACATCAGAACAATTAATGTGATTAACCACATAAATAACACAAAGGACAAGGATCACCTGATTTTGTCCATTGATGCCGAAAAGGCATTTGGTAAAGTCCAACACCCATTCATGCTAAAAACTCTTAGCAAAATGGGCATAGACGGCAAATTCCTCAACACAATAAGGGCCATTTATACAAAGCCAATTGCCCACATCATCCTGAATGGAGAGAGACTGAAAGACTTTCCCTTGAGACCAGGAACTAGACAAGGATGCCCACTCTCACCTCTTTTATTTAACATTGTGCTAGAAGTTTTAGACAGAGCAAGTGGACAAGACCAAGAAATAAAGGGCATCTGCATTGGCAAAGAGGAAGTTAAAATCTCCCTGTTTGCGGATGATATAATTGTGTATGCAGAGAACACCAAGGAATCTAGAAGTAAGCTACTCAAACTGGTAGAAGAGTTCAGCAAAGTCTCAGGATACAAGATAAACATAAGTAAATCAGTAGGATTTCTTTATACCAACAATGAGACTGTTAAGGAAGAAATTATCAAATCAATACCATTTACAATAGCCCCTAAGAAGATAAATACCTAGGAATTAATCTAATCAGAGAAATAACAGACCTTTACAAAGAGAACTACAAGCCCTTACTACAAGAAACGAAGACAGACTTAGATAAATGGAAAAACCTACCCTGCTCATGAACAGGAAGACTTAACATTGTGAAAATGTCTATTTTACTCAAAGCAGTCTATGTATATAGTGCAATCCCAATACAAGTTCCAGTGACATTTTTTAATGAGATGGAGAAACAAATCACCAGTTTTGTTTGGAAAGGGAAGAAGCCCCGCTTAAGCAAGGTACTACTAAAGAAGAAGAACACACTGGGAGGCTTCTCATTACCTGACTTTAGAACATATTACACTGCCACGGTGGTCAAAACAGCCTGGTACTGGTATAAGAACAGATCGATCGATCAGTGAAACAGAACTGAGACCCCAGAGATGACACCATCTGCCTATGAACAATTGATATTTGCAACAAAGGCCCTAAGACATTAAACTGGGGTAAAAACAGTATCTTCAACAAATGGTGCTGGCAAAATTGGTTATCCATCTGCAAGAAACTGAAACAAGATCCATATCTTACACCTTATACAAAAACCAACTCCACCTGGATAAAAGACCTAAATATCCAACCTAAAACGATAAAGCTCATCCAAGAAAAGGTAGGAACAACAATGGAAGTTTTAATATACAATATGGACAGACTCCGAAATCTGTCAAACAAACCACAATCATCAGAAGAGAAAATAGATAAATGGGATCTATTAAGAATTAAACACTTTTGCTCATCTGAAGACTTTATTAATAGAATTAAAAGAACACCTACAGAATGGGAAAAAATATTTGGCAACTCTATGTCAGACCGACGCCTGATTTCCATGATCTATAAGATACTACAAAGTATCAACAAGAAGAAGATAAATCATCCAATTAAGAGATGGGCAAAGGAGATGGACAGACATTTCACTAAAGAAGAGATCCAGGCAGCCAAAAAACACATGCGGACATGTTCACGATCTTTAGTTACTAAAGAAATTCAAATCAAGATGACAATGAGATACCATCTCACCCCAACAAAGTTGGCCATGATCCAAAAAACACAAAATAACAAATGCTGGAGAGGCTGTGCAGAAAGTGGAACCCTCCTTCACTGTTGGTGGGGTTGCAAAATGGTCCAGCCTCTTTGGAAAGCAATCTGGCGCTTCCTTAAAAAAATGGATATTGATATACCATTTGACCCAGTAATTCCACTACTTGAAATATATCCTACAGAATCCAGGCCTTTCACACCAAAGGACACATGCACCAGAATGTTTATCGCAGCACAGTCCATGATAACAAAAAGATGGAATCAACCCAGATGCCTAACAACAGAAGACTGGATAGGTAAACTATGGTATATATACTCAGTGGAGCACTACGCAATGATAAAGAACAACGATGACTTCAGGAAACATCTCTTGACCTGGTTTCAACTGGAAGACATTATGTTGAGTGAAAGTAGTCAGTGACAAAAGGACAAATATTGTATGAGTCCTCTACGATAAGATCTCAAAAACAGACTTGTGTATAGAAGAAAAGACTCTTTGACAGCTGCAAGGGAGGGGAGGGATGGAGGGTGGGGGGAGGGCTTGGAGTAGATAGTTGCTAGGTATCTAGTTGGGTGAAATCGGTGATAGCACACATTAGAAACAAGAACAATATTAAGTGACTTAATCATAACATGAGTACTCCTTCCATCTTAACCCAATATCGCAAGGATAGAGTAGCTGGGGCAGGGGGCGGGGGACCACGCTCTTAGGCGAAATTGAGGCCAATTGGCACAACTAGAGTTTTGCTAAGAGCGCTCTCTGCACTCCACGTTGGTGAATGGTGTCTGGGGTATTATAAGCTGCCAAGCTGCCATCCGAGGACACAGCAAATGGTCCCAACTCAGCAGGAACGGATGCTCACCGAAGACCAAAATGACATGGGGGAAAGACAACCCAGAAGACAAAGAGACCCACATCAGTGGGTGCCTACATTGACTTGGGACCGGAAGAACCAGATGGTGCCCGGCCACCACCAGTGATAGCTGCAATGGAGCTCACTAAGTTGAGTCTCACTGGCAACAGAAGAATAAAAAGGGGTGCACCCTGAGATCCCCCTAAAAGACCTCAATTGATGGCTCAGTGGTTTTGGGGTTCCCCTGGGAGCGTGGCTCCTCGCCCTGATGCTGCCCTTGACCATAAATCATAACGAAGGTCCACGCTTCAGACAGGAATGGATTGGACTTGGCAATGCAGTGACCATATATTGGATGTACTTTATGGTTCTATGCATCTATAGGATGTCATCCTGCTGACCTCTGGCTGGAGGAAGGAGAGTGGGTGGAGAGGAGGGGAAAAAGAGACTGTTGGGAGAATGAGACATGTATGGAGCAGAGAGGAATAATGTGCTGTCACTGGGCAGGGAGAGCAGTGGAAGCTGCATATAGGTGGGCATGTAAATTTACATGGGAATGTACATTTTCACTCAGTTATATTAAATAAAAAATTTTAAAAATTAAAAAAAAAAGATTTACAATAGTTAAATTGGGGGCTAAAGTCATGGAGCCCAGAAGAGAGTCTCTTTCAGGAGTGGAGGCATTCAGGACAGCCCATTATACCAGAAATCTAGAGGGACACACATGCCCAGGACAATGTATATCCCAGGAAAGACCTGAGATAATCTTAAATTCATACTTTGGATTGCTCTCTAGGCCCAGTTGAAGCCTGGCTAAGTTTGAAAAAACAGTTTGGAAAAAGTTGCTAAATGAATAGATTACTACAGCCTAAAACAGAAAGAGAGAAAGGGAAAGAAAGAAAAGTGAGGAGGGGAGGGAGGAGAAGGGGAGGGGAGGAGAGGGGAAAGAAAGGAAGGGGAAAGATGGGGAGAGGAGAGGAGATGAAGAGAGGGGAGGGGAGGAAAGGGGACAGGAGTGAGGAGGGGAGGGGAGGTCTCATCCTGGAAGTCTGTATCTCTGAGCTGGCTCTTTAGCAAGGTAACAACCCAAATTTGCACCACTAGAATGAGCCATTTGTGGTATTTCTGTTTTAGCGGTAGTACATGACTAAAACAGCAAGGGGATCATATTAATAATGGGTTAAAAAAAACAATTAATGGCTGATCTATAATTCTTTATCTAGTGCTGAAATGCAAAGGATTGCTTTTATATGTCCTTTCTCATCATTGTCTGGTAACCACCATCAAGTGACTGGGTGAAACTATGCAAATAAGGTACTTGTGGTCCATACAAGGAAACTGGACAACTTACTAATATCACAAATAAAGTACATGGCACCGTTTTAGGGGTGGGACCATGCAAATAAAATGTATGGAATTCTAACAATGGGATTGGTCAGTTTTGCCATCTTGCTAAGTTCAAAATGGACCACACCAGAGGCAAGCAGAGGGTACCTCATTACTACAAGAAAAAGAGATGAGAGACATAAATAGAAATACAAAACATTACTAACAGTCCACAAACACCAGAAGAGAAATGGGAATTCCTAAAAATCGAACACTTACACTCATCCAAAGACTTCACCAAAAGAGTAAAAGAAAGCCTACAGACTGGAAAAACATTTTGGCTACAACAGATCTGATCAGTGTCTATTCTCCATAATCTACAACATACTACAAATCCTCAACAACAAAAAGACAAATAACCCAGCTGAAAAATGGGCAAAGGATACGAACAGGCACTTCACCCAAGACATCTAGGATGCTAACAGATACGTGTTCACGTGGAACATTTTCCAAAGCAGACTTAAAACAAATCTCAAAACATTAAAATAAATCAAGTGATAGTGAGTATGATCTTAAACCACAAAGAAATTAAACTAAAAATTGATATCTGGAAAAGTTTCTCAATTATTTGGGAATTAAACAAGACACTTCAATATAACCCATGGGTCAAAGAGAGAATCACAAGCAATGTCATAGAATTTTTGAACTCAGTGAAAATAAAAACACAGCATTTAAGAAATGTGGAATGCAGCTTACGGACTGATCACAAGGAGATTTATAATACTGTGCATGCTATATAAAAAAAAGAAGACATTTTTAAAGCAATCTAAACTGCACCTTGAGAGAAAACAGAAGAAAAAAATTAAATCTAAAAGAAGTAGAAGAAAGTAATAAAAACAGAAATAGACGAATTCAGAAAGAGGGAAACAATGGCAAATATAAATAAAACCAAAGCCTGGTTCTTTCATAAGATCAATAAAATTAATAAAACTCAAGCTATTTTAACCAAGAAAAAAGATAAAAACATAAATTACAAATATCAGCAATGGGAAAGAGAATTGTCACTATAGATCATCACAGACATGAAAAGGATAACAAAAGAAAATTATCACCAACTTCAATAAACCCAACAACTAAGATGAAATGGATAGATATATCTTGAAAGACACAGACTACCGTGATTCACTCAATATAGAACACATAAATTCTATATCTTCTAAAGAAATTGAATTTTTATTTAAGGACCTTCCAGTAACAACAAAATAAAACTCCATGCCCAAAGAGCTTCGCTAATGATTCCTACCCAACACTGACAGAGGAGAAAATGTCAATTCCACATAAACTCTTCCAAAAGTAGAAGAGGAAGGAATGCTTCCAAAAATATTTTGAGGTCAACATCATAATGATACAAAACCAGATAAAATCATTACAAGAAAAAAATAGTACAGATCAACGTAGCTTATGAATATAGATGCATAATCCTTTAAAAATACAAATATATTAAATCCATCAACATATAAACTAACTATGCATTAAAAAAAAATCCAGTTGCCATGGAGTCCACTCCAACTCCTGACAATCCAGCGTGTGTCAGAGTTTAAACTATTCTCCACAGTTTTCACTGGACAATTTTTCAAAAGTAGATCAACAGGCCTGTTTTCTGAGGTACCTCTAAGTGAACTTGACCTCTAACCTTTTGGTTAGCAGATTAGCATATTAACCTTTTGCCCAGATACTCCACACAGAGACCTGGTAAATAAGGAGTGATCTTACAAGTCATCAACAAAAGAATGGATCATTCTGCTGGTGTTGCTGGGATAATCGTTTAGCTGAATGGGAAAAACAAAATTCTTTCTTTATCTTACTTACTCACAAAAACATGTTTCAGATAGGCTAAAGGCCTAAATGTGAAAGCAAAGGTTTACATTTTAAAAGAAAGTATTAGTTGGCAGCCACAACCGAAGACAGCCCTGTCAGAGAACACAACGTATAGTTTCTGACACGGCACAAGAAGAAAAGGGTGTGTAGATCAAGAACTTACATTAAGACCAGACTTGAAGGTCTGAAGCCAGGTGCGCTATGGAGCAGTTCTACTCTGTCCTACAGGGTCACTGTGAGTCAGAACAAACTTGACAGCAGTGGGTTTGAATTTTGGTTGATGGTCTGAGCCTGGAGGGTCCCCTGAGAACATGGCCCCTGGACTTGCTGTTAGCCCAGAGCTGAGACCAGTACTGAAGCCAACTCTTCAGACAAAGATTGGACTGAACTAAGGGACACAGAGTGATGCAGGGGGCATGTGTACTTTATGGTTTAACGTATACAGAGGCTCTACAACTGGTCTCCTTTTAGAGGGGAGAGAGCGGTTGAAGAGGAGGCAACAGTTGTCGGTTGAATGGATACTGGAAGAGTGGAGGGGATGAGTGTGCTGTCACAGGGTGAGGAGAGCAGACAGTGTTGCAGAGAGGCAGGTACTCACAGTTTTGTATGGCGAATTGACTTGGATTGTAAACTTCCACTTAATCACAATAAAAAATTTAAAAAGAAAATATTAATGAAATCTTTATGACATCAAGATAGGATTTTTGAAAAGGATTCAGAAAACATAAACTACAAAGCAAAATACTAGGTAATCTGATTTTATTTTTAAAAAGAAAATTCTATGCACTAAAACAGCAAAATAAAATTTGAAGACAAACCACCTATTTCTAGGATATATTTATAATGCATACAACTGACAAAAGCTTCTTTTACCCATTAAAAAATTTCTACAAATGAATAAAAGAGAGAAACATAGGATACGAATAGGTGATTGGGGAAAGAAAAGGCCAAATGGCCATAATTACATGACAACATGCTTACCTTAATTAGTCACAAGCTAAACCTTCTAAAGTACCAAACGAAACTGATCCTGTTAAGTCAATTTCAACTCACAGGGACCCTAGAGGTGACAGTAAAACTGCCCCGTAGAGTTTCCAGGAGTGCCTAGCAGATTTGAACTGCTGACCTTTTGGTTAGGAGTCATAGCACTTAACCACTACGCCATCATTATTTCCTTCTAAAGTACAGCAACGCCACATGTTGGCAAGGAGATGCAGAAGCAGAAACCAATACAGTACAGGAGTGTAAACAGATGTAACAGTTTTAGACATGTTTAGGTTGCATATGTCTGACAATTCAGTACTTCCAATTTGAGTTATAATTAAAAACTCACGCATGCATAAAGGAGTTAAGGACAAAGATGTGCTCTGTAATACTGTAACTGTATGTAGGGGTGGGAAGCAAAAACCTAAACCCATCAATAGAAGGCTGGAGAAATACCACCCAACTTAAACACATGGTGAAATATTATAAGAACATTGAAAACAGTGACTTTAATAGTATGTAGGTAATAGATATACAGAAATCAAAACCAGAAGAGTGCTAGGAAAATGATACAGTAAAGTATGTAAGCTATTAAATCATGTGTAAACTTCTAAGAATATATACACAATATTATTTCTTGTTTATTTCTGCAGACACAAGTACAGCTTTGCACACAAAAATGGCCTAAAATGGGATACGACACACCCATAATAATAGTTGCTAGAGGATGTGGGGGGACAGAAGGAGTGAGCCTGGAAGTGGTGGTTAGATAGGACCTTTCCTTTGTCTGCAATGACTTGTTTCTTCAAAATGGAAAAAAAAAAAAAGAAAAAGAAAAAGCATGGAGAAAGAGAAAAAGTCCTGGAGCAAATATAACAACAATGCTAAACACTATTTATGCTGAATGGTGAAAATATGACTGTTTGTTGGACTTCACATACACATTAATCACATAAACTGTATCAGCACCCACCAAGCAGTAACAGGTCAAATGTACTGGAATATTTCTAAGCAGTAGTTAAATTATATCTGACTTAGTCATCTCACTATAATAATCTCTACTTAAGACACAGGACACTGGATTTATCCCACAGTATTTAGAAGGCCAGAAGCTGGAATGAGAGAGGCCCGCTGGGCCTGGGGCAGTTTGAGAACCGAGTTCAGTTACTCCAACAGCCACAGGACAGCTGCCTACTTAAAGGGACGGTGCATAAACGGAAACACCCAGTTGCTCTGTACTCACCAGTCTTATGCTGGGACACCACTCCAGACTAGAAAACTTCCTTCCTACACTAACCTCCTGAGTCTAGTTGCTCAGCACCAACAGCCCTAACCCCAGATGTGGCCCTTGGTTTTTTCCTGGAATGACAGGAAACCCTTCCCAGCTTGCCTCTCAAAGTTCTGACACAGTTGAAACTCAGCAGGTCCCCTCCAGCCTGCACTGCTAGTGAGCTGCCAGGCTCACCGACTCAGCTTCTATAGTCCTACAAGTAGCACCATTTTTCTATCCCAGCTTAAAAGGTTCAAGGGACTTCCATACTTAGAAGTTAGTTCACCTCTCCTCCAAGTGGTGATGACAGTACACAATGTACCCCACTAAAGGTATGACAATTCCTCCAGCCACTTGAGACAATGTGAACTTAATATACATTTTTGCTAATACTGTTGTAGTCTAACTCATCAGTTCTCAAACTTCATAGTCTCAAGAACCCTCCATGCTCTCAAAAGATGTTGAAGAACCCAAACAACTTTTGTTTATGTGGGTTGTATCTACCAATGTTCACCATATTAGAAATTACAACCAAGGAGAAAACGTCCACATGTTTATTTACTAATCTATGGACAAACAATAAACTCATTACACGCTAATATAAAGAGTATTTTATGAAAAAAAATATTTTCCAAAACAAAAAATTGAGAGGAGTGGTATTGTTTTACACTTTTGTACATCTCATTATTGTCTAATTGGCAATAGAAGTTACAAAGACGACACCACCTTACTTGCTGGAACTGAAGAAGATTTGAAACATTTATTCATAAGCCAAGGACCATAGCTTTCAGTATGGATTGCACCTCAACATCAAGAAAACAAAAATCCTCACAACTGGACCAGTAAGAAACATTGTCATAAATAGAGAAAGGATTGAGGTTGTCAAGGATTTCATTTTACTTGGGTCCACAATCAACGCCCATGGAAACAGCAGTCAAGAAATCAAAAGACACATTGCATTGGGGAAATCTGCTACAAACGACCTCTTTAAAGTATTCAAAATATGTCACCTCAAAGACTAAAGTGTGCCTGACCCAAGCCATGGTGTTTTTAGTCACATCATGTGCATGCAAAAGCTGGACCATGAACAAAGAAGACAGAAGAAGAACTGATCCCTTCAAATTGTGGTGTTGGAGAAGAATGTTTAACGTACCATGGGACACCAAAAAGAACCAACCGATCTGTTCTGGAAGAAGTACAACCAGAGTGCTCCTTGGAAGAAAAGATGGCAAGACTGAGTCTTAGATACTTTGGACATGTCATCAGGAAGGATCAGTCCCTAGGGAAGGAAGGACATCTTGCTTGGTAGTGCGGAGGGTCAGCAAAAAAGAAGAGCCTCGATGAGATGGACTGACACTGTGGCTGCAACAGTGTGCTTAAGCGTAAAACTGATGGTGGACACGGCGCAAGACCGGGCAGTATTTCGTTCTGTCGTACACAGGGTCGCTAAGAGGCAGAACTGGCTCGACAGCACTTAACAACAACAATTTTAAGAAAACCCGTCCTCACAAGATAGGCAGTTGGAAAAGGTGAGAATATTTTCAAAGACTTTTCAGACCATGGTGGGCCATTTACCTCTTAAAAGTTAGCTGCAAAGCAAAATGTAAAACCTTACCAATAAACTTTTTATACTGTTACTTTAAAATCTACTGTCCTATTTTGCACTTTCATGCATCTTTTACAAATGAGTGATTTTGTAACACAAATCATCAGCTGTTGTCAGTGACGGCAGAGGCATAATTCGGGCAGGGCCGCAGCGGCAGGCATTGCACTGGCCCCCAGCTCGTAGCACTACTGGGGAGCTGCAGAAGCACCTTGGTAAGGCCCTTTGTGTCTGCAGCTGCCCACTGATCCTGGCTACATCTTGCTCTCAGGTAAGTTACTGAGGTGGTGACTGTCATTGAGGTGTTTCCTGACTCTTAGCGACTCCATCTGTTACAGAGTACTAGGTCTAACAGTTGAGTCCACAAACATAATTGTTCTAAGTGCTACATACCTCACTGCTGAATATCACTACAGCCACCTTCGAAACACTCCTCTTGGGAAGCTCTGCACTGACACCAGTGCCTAGTCCACTCTTTAAAGCAGTTTTGGAACTCTTTCTGCAATGGCCATTGTACATGGTGGCAATTTGGCCAGCTTAACTGTATAGTTGTCCATAAGGCAGTTTTTAGCCAGTAAACAAATAACTGTATTGGAACACCCTCGCTGCTCACCTGACCTGGCCCTCAGGGACTATTTTCTTGAAGGTAAGATAAAGGAAATATTGAATGAAGGAAGACATTTTGACGACATTCAGGAAATCAAGGGTAACACCACAACAGCTATGATGGCCATTCCAGAAAAAGTTCCAAAATTGCTCTGAAGGGTGGACTAGGCACTGGCGTCAGGGCATAGCTTCCCAGAGGGAGTACTTCCAAGGTGACTATGACGATACTCAGCAATGAGGTACGGAGCACTTAGAACAGTTAAGTTTGTGGACTTTTTCTAGGATGAGTTCACAGATCTAATGGTCAGACCTCCTAGAACTGCTGCATGTTTTCTAAACTGTCATTTTTACAGAAGTAGATAACCAGGCCTTTTCTTTACAGCACAGCTGGGTGATTTCAACTGCCAAACTTTAGGTTAGTAGTTAAGCACAAACCATTTATGCTCAAGCCCAGCCCAGTGCCGTCGAGTCAGATCTGAATCATGCCACCTATTTGGAAAAGATTCATTTACTCAGTTATACAGATCTTGTAATTCACCACTGATCACATTAGAAAAATTGTTACATTTCTGGAGGCTTTCCAGCTCATGGAGTCAGACACAAGTTTTTCAAAATTCTAATTTTCACTTGAGAGCTCCAATTTTGCCATTAGGAACAATACTGAGAGTTGTTTTGCTCAAAGTGGCAGGCTTGTTCATTTTTTGAGGAAATGTGTGCCAAATATGCTAGTCTTTTATCCAGTTTGTCAGTCGGTCAGTCACTCTCTCAGAATGGTGCCCCAACACAGCTCTGATGACTTGACAACGTGAGCATCTCACAAGTGCTTTTCTCAAGACAAGTCTCTTACTTTGGTATGTAGGGGTACTTTGTGTGTAATTCCTACTTTATCACACAGAATATTAAAAAGATGTGCACTCAGGAGTCACGATTTAATAAAATTGGCAAATTGTACAGCTTCATTGAGGGCATTCTTAAGTGAAACGGGAACTTTGTTTCCACCGGAAAGCAGATTACCTGTCAAACACAACGAGTCAGGGTTCCGGTTTGAAGCCGTTGCCCAGATGTGCGCCCAGCAGTTTTAGCTGCTGTTGCTTTGGCACCTCTAGTGCATGTGTCAGCTGTCTTAGTCACCTACGGCTGCTGCAGCAGAAATAGCACGAAGGAGGTTTTAACAAACAGAAATTTATTTTCTTGCAGTTTAGGAAGCTAGAAGTCCAAATTCAGGGTGCTAGGTCCAAGGGAAGGCCTTCCCTGTCAGCTCCAAGGGAAAGTATTGTCTCTTTTGAGTCTGTGCTCCTGGGCAATCTTCAGAAGTGGCTTGGCATCCCCCTTTCCCCATCCCTGCTTGTTTCATCTCTTTTTTCTCTCCAAAGAGGCTGGCTGAAGATACACCCTACAGTAACTGTGCCTCACTAACATAACAAAGATAATTTATTCCCAAGTAGGATTGTAACTACTGACACACCCGTTGCCACTGAGTGGATTCTGACTGACAGTGACCCTAGGGGACAGGGTAGAATTGCCCCATACTTTTCTAGAAGCAGTTGGTGGATTCAGACTGCTGACATTCAGTTAACAGCCAAGCCCCAGACCACTGCACCATCAAGACTCCAACTACAGGCACAAAAAGCAAACAACAACAACAAACCCATTGCCTTCAGGTCGATTCCAACTTACAGCAACCCCGAAGGACACAGTACAACTGCCCCATAATTTCCGATAATCATCTGGCAGACTCAGACTGCTGGCCTTCTGGCTAGCAGCCGTAGCACTTAACCACTGTACCACCAGAGTCTCCACCACAGGCATAGAGGCTAGGATTGATATGACATGTTAGAAGGGACACAATTCAACCCATAACATTACCTGACTGAAAAAGGCAAAAACATTTTATATTTGTTTCCTACAGCTCCCACAAAGTGGCTGCCTTTAATGAACAGAAATTGACTTTCTCTTCAGTAAAAATCAGGGTCTCAGATACGTCAGTTCTCTCTGGAGGCCCTGAGAGAGACTGTGGCATATGTGTCTCCTAATTTCTGGTGACTGATGATAACCACTGGTGTTCTTTTGCTGTTCGTAGATGCATGTGCCTGCATTATCGCACAGCCTCTGTGTTTCCTCTGTATGTCCCTTCTCAGGGAAGTTTTCTGACAAGGAAGTTTTCCCCAGGATGCAGCTGTATGCCACATAAAATGTTATTTTCTTCCCTGAGAGCAAAAAGAAAACCTAACAGCAGGTAGGTAACAAGCAGAGCAACTACTGAGGGGAAGCCACTGTGTCCCTTCCCAAGGTCCAGCTTCTAGCACTGATGGCCACCCTATCAACAGTGCAAAATGCATTCCTAGTATTTAGGTGGGAGCTCCAAAGGCTGGAGGTCCGAGCAATTGGTTAGCAGACATAGCACTTAATCACTACCCCACCATCAAGAGGATTCTAAAATCAGGCCTAGAGTCCCCAGTTGAAGGATGCCAGGCACGAAGGTTGTCTGCTCTGTTTGAGTGGCTCTAGAATTACTGGAAGATTGGAAAGAAGAGAGGAAAGCAAAGAGGAAAAGAACAAAGCCAGGAGGAAGGAATAAAAGGACTGAACAGGGATATATCAAGGCAGACCACAAGGGTAGTGTAAACTGTCGTTCAATCAACACCCATTTGTTGAGTGCCTCTGACATGTAGGCTGTTGTTTTAGGCACTGTCATAGAGTGACAGACGTAACTTAAGTGCCGTGCTATATGATGTGTGGAAAGCTTCTCAGGCCTCTTGCAGTAGCCCCTTTGCTAAGAGCCCCACACCAGTCACCAGATGATGGTCTCCGCATGGAGGCCTGCAGTGTTGTCTGCCTCCAAAGTCACCCCTAAACCACAGTCCACGACGTTCGCTCACTGCTCACGGCTCATTAAATATTTTTCCATCCATCACCGTAACCAAAAGGCTAGTTCACGTCACTTTCAAGTTTCTACCTCTAATTTTATCCCGCCTCCCACTCAATGCTTACTTATTTCTTTCTAAAATATGATTATGCTGCTGTGTTCTAAAATCCTTGGTACTGTGCTCACTTCAGCAGCATAAGTACTAAAACTGGAATGATAGAGAGAAGGTTAGCATGGCCCTTGTACAAGAATGACTTGCAAATTCATGACATGTTCCATATTTTTCAGAAAGTAGCACTACAGAGTGACACTCACGTACAGTTGGAAACTGGAAGATAGGATGGTGAAGTGTGAAGACAGGACTTTCATGTCAAAAAAAAAGGATTTGTACCCCAGCTCCATTACTTTTAGCTATGACCTTGGGCCATACATTTGACTGTTTGTTATAAGATCTATTTCCTAACATATGAAATAAAGATGAAAACAAAAAAACTTGGTGTTAGTTGTTGCTGTTTGCCATTCACTCAATTCTGACACCATATAAAGGGTTGGACTGCCCTTGGCTTGAAGTTCAAATTTTAATGTTATTCACACGGGTGTTCTGTCACCCGACCTCTGCTTCTGTAGCTAGTCTGCTTTGTAAGACTCCTTGCCCTCTCACCTTCTGTGTCCCACCCGTATTGAACAGCCTTCAGGTCCCTACACTCTCCATCCACTTTCTTGCCTGTGAGCCCTGCCACACACTACTTCACAAGACTGCAATTTCTTCAAGGACAAAAGCCACAACCATCTAACTCAACAGTGTGCCTCCAGTGCTGAGCACTGTGCCCAGAAATTAGCAGGCATACAACACTTAGTGAATTCAGGAATGGGCATATCTTTTGCCACAGGGCCTTGGCCTGCTCAAGCACCGGCCAGAAGTATGGAGAATTATCACTGATTTCCCCACTCACATCTCCCAGCTGAACTGAGCTGCACTGACCGCAGCAGTGACCTTGATAGCACACTGTTAAATTGGCTTTTCCTTTGCTGTCTCATTAACCCTACTTGCTCACTCCTTTTTCTTTTTTCCTCCTAAATACAACATGAGCACCTGAATCCTTGCCTCAGGCTCTGCCTTTAAAGAAGGATTTAACCTAAAACAATACCCAGAATTACTTAGCAGACGTGGACTAGGATGCAGGAGCAAGGTTGCACTTACTCAAGGAAGCATGTCCAGGTAAGCCAAAATTTATATTTTGGTGTGGAAGAATGAGGCTTTCTGAAAATTCTAGGGCCCCTAAGGCCACACTTTGAGTAGAACCTCTGTTGATATGCTGTTTTATCTTGTTGCCCTAGGACCCAACTGGCAGAACAGGAACTATATTTACTGAAACATCATTTCCCTATTTCAGTATTGACCCAGAAGTCAGGGTGTCATGAAAAACTAGGCAGGAAGATAAGAAATACATGTATATATACGTGCTTCTAAAGGGGACATCCTTACTCAATCTTCCTTGCTTTTCATGGAGAAAAACACATTCACCATGAAGTTAAACGGCCATGAAGCCTGATGTTTTTGTCTTTCTTACATTCATATATATTTTTCCACCTGAAATAACTAGCTCTTTTGTTTTATCAGGTGACAGTTCCTCTATGTATGTATGTATTATTACAATAACAGTAGTACAATAACATCAAAAGAACAGTTTCATACAGGAAATGAGTAAAGGTAATATGATAATTTGGGAAGGACAAAATCCTTAGGCAATATTTATGAGCAATAGAAATCTATCTGCTCTACTCTGATAGAGAATTTACGAAACAATGCTGCTGTAACATTTCTTAGATTTAATTTCTAATTTTAGACCTTAGCATGTACTATATTAAATTAGGGATGAAATTGCTTAAGATGATGCTATTATAAGAACAGAGGAGTTTGCCCTGGTTGCACACTGGTTCAGTGGTTAAGCACCTAGCTGCTGCTAACCGAAAAGTCAGCTGTTCACACCCACCAGCTACTCCATGGGAAAAAGTTGTGCAGTCTGCTTTCATAAAGATTTACAGCCTCGGAAACCCTGTGAGGCAGTTAGTTCGACTGTGTCCTACGGGTTGCCATGAGTTGGAACTGACTCACTGGCAACTGGCTTGGGTTTTTATTATTATTATTATAGGAACAAATCTATTCTGTTTATTGCTCTTGTGTCTCAATCATCATTATCATATATATAAAAGTAAATACATACACTCTGCCTTGGTGGCAGAGTGGTAAGAGTTTGGCCGCTAACAGAAAGGTCAGCAGTTCAAATCTACCAGTTGCTCCTTAGAAACCTCAAAGGGCAGTTCTACTGGGATCCACAGTCATCTGTAGGGATGCTCTGAGTCAGAATCAACCCCATGGCAACAGGTAGAATGCTATCACATCTTGAAAGTAATACACATGTAATAAACGTTTGGTGCATTAAGATAGATCCCTAGAGTGTACTGGTTAAGAGCTACAGCTAACCAAATGGAACCCTTGAGTTTACAGCTGGTGTCCTAAAAGGATAATAAAAACCAAACCAAACCCACTGCTGTTGAGTAGATTACAACTGATAGAGACCCTATAAGTCAGAGTAGAACTGACCCAGAGAGTTCTCAAGGAGCACCTGGCAGATTTGAACTGTCAACTTCCTGGTCAGCAGCTGGAACATTTAACCACTGCACCACCGGGGTTTCCAAGAGGACAGTAACCAAAACAACCAAACTCAGTGTCATCGAGTCAATGCCGACTCACAGCAACTCTATAGGTCAGAGTAGAACTGCTCTGTACAATTTCCAAGGAGCACCCGGCAGATTTGAACTGCCAGTTTCCTGGTCAGCCAGCTGGAGCACTTCACCACTACACCACCAGTGTTTCCAAGAGGATAGCAAGAGTCACCAAATTTGTAGCCAGTGGGTCAGAAATAAGGGGCCTCTGGGAATCCTCAGTCTTATGACTGGCATCTGTGGTCCTGGGCCGACTTGGCAGTCTGAGGGACTGCGCCCTTTAACTCATGAGGTCTGACCTAGCTTCAGCGGTCAGAGCCGGAGGAACAGCTGCATCCGCAGCTGACATCAGACGAGCACAAACAGGACATCGCACTTGCACACACATCCCTCTTTTCTGCTTCAGTGACCTCTGTTCTAACAGTCTCCTCAGGATCTTTGGCTGCTGGGAGAGACCGCAACACATCAGCTCCTGTAAAGCAGGGCTAGCCTTTTATTCACAACCAGGTCCCCAGCCAAGGAGCAGACACCAGCCGGTGGAGTGAGGCAACACTGCCCTCTAGGTGTTGCCACGTGCTCTGGCAGCCAGCTTGGGGAAGCTGGTATCCGTCAGGGAACGTTCTGGGACAAGGAAAAGATGCTCATGCTACACTCTGAGTAAATACTAGAGATCTGCTTCTAAAAGGCCACAGCCTGGAAAAGTATACGGAGCAGTTGTACTCCGACACTGGGCCAATGCCAGTGGCATACATGGGTACTACTGCACTGACCCCAGGAAAGGGATGTCACTGAGCAGTGTGTCTAAGGAAAACTGCACCTATGGCAAGCACTGAAATTCTGCCCCTGTTCAAACACAGGACATCTCTCTTTTAGATAACTTTACCGTAATATCAGTTCAACTACAAGCTGAACACCATGCTTGGAAATGCTGGTGGCATAGTGGATAAGAGCTATCACTGCTAACCAAAAGGTTGGCAGTTCAGATCCATCAGGCACTCTGAAGAAACTCTATGGGGCAGTTCTACTCTGTCCTATAGGACCGCTATGAGTCTGCATCAACTTGATGGCAGTGGGTTTGGGTTTGGTTTGGGTATACTTGACAAAGAATGTTGAGCTGTGCTGAGATAATAGAAACTCCTCAGTGATGCCACCCACCCAGGGCCAGCGCAATATCCTGATACACCGCTGGAACTGGCCTACGTGTTCTTAAATGAACAGACCCCTGGTGGCGCTGTGGTTAAGCCCTCGGCTTCTAACCAAAAGATCAGTAGTTGGAACTTCTGGGCTGCTCCATTGAAGAAAGGTGTGGCAGTCTAACCTATAAGGCAGTTCTGCTTTGCCCTACATGGTCCTGTGAGTCAGAATCCACACAATGGCAATATGTGTGGTTTGGTTTTGGTTCTCAATGATGAATGAATCCCAGGGTATTAGGAACCAAGCAACAAACAAGATTTCCAAAGAGTCCCTCTTCAGCTACAGTCTAAATTGACAACAGGTTCCTCCTTCATGTTATGCAGATTTTTGTCCTATTTTTGTGCTTGTACATGATAGCTTTGGAGGGATGCTCTCAGTGGTGTGAGCACTAACTCTTAACCTTTCTAGTGGTTATTAGCATTCCCTCTGTGTACTTTCACTGGCCCAAGAAGATGTAAACAGCATCTTACTCCCAGTGTGGTAATTACCAGGTTTATTTTTAATAAACACAAATATCAAAGAGGGAAGAGAAGAAACCCAGCTCTGGGGGCTCCCTGCCTTTGTCTGCAACTGGCAGCATTTTAAAGACTATGTTTCCCAGCCTAGTGTTACTTTCAGAAGGGTTTCTGATAAAACACTGATTGTCAAAGTAAAGCCTACCAATAATCAAACAAGTGAAGCCACCAGATAGGATGGTTTTCAACTTCTTAGGAAGTCAAGGGAGGCTGGCTGTAAGGCTGAGATGCTTACAGAGGGGATGATCTTCAGAAGCATCTGAAGTTGAGCAATCGCAATCTACAACCAGGGCGCTCTGTGGCCTGGCTTCTAGGCCTAGTGACCTGTAAGTCAATGCTGTTATTAACTGCCATCAAGTCAGCTTTAACCCATGACAACGCCATGTATAACAGAGCAAAGCACTGCCCAGTCCTGGACCATCTTCACCATCACTGGTATGCTGCAGACCACTGTATGTTTTCAGTGCCTTCAAAATTATGGGGTTCATTTTCCAGCACTAAGTTAGACAGCATTCTGCTGTGGTCCATACGGTTCTTGTTGACTAATTTTCAGAAGTACATCACCAGGCCTTTCTTCCTACTCTTAATCTGGACAATCTGGTGAAACCTGTCCACTCACTGATAATGAGAATATAATGATGCTTAAATATTTTAATAAGAACACGAATTCTCTATTTAAAAGCCTAGGTTTTACTTGAAGGGACAAAAACGCTAACATAATACTATTGTTATACAGGATAAACCTTAAGAGAGCAAGTTTACATTGGATGGCAATGTGGAAGTGAGAAAGGATTCTAAAATACAATAAACATGTTTCATAGGAGAGCTTATCCAAGTGAGTTCAGACCCATAGTTTTAAAGAATGCTCCTTAATTTGAGTGTGTCTATTTATTTTCTTAGATACAGATTAAACATTTTTGTTGAGAATACTATGTAGCACACAGTTTGTGTCTTCCTCAATGCATAATATCATAGACATCAAATATCAGTTTGTTCTATTATTAGTTATGGTAAATTGACCAACTAATTACAAATACTCTCCAAGTTCCTCCATTACAGTGATACCTTTTGCCATGTGTAATTAATAAATAATCTGTTCTTTTCAGAAACTCCAATTACCCTAAGCAACTTGGGACCCCATAGAACCCATGTAGAGATTCGAAAAAGAACTCCCTTGGTAACCCTGAATGGGATTATCATTCAGGTTACCAGCCAAGAGATGGGGTATTACAGGAGGTATGGTATTGGAGAAGGCTCACTGAGAGCTTCTTAGATACTGGGATTGGATCCTGAACTGTCAGCATTGTTTTCTGGCCTGACGTGCATGATGGAGCCATGCAGAGAAATATGATGGAATGTGGAGAAAGCTTTTATCCAAGGTGAACAGCTCAAAATCAGCGGTACATGTAGAACAGCTGTAGGTTGTCTTCCTGCTCCCTTTCCCTACCTTTCTTCAGCATTCCTTGGGCATACCTCAGAGACATTGTAAGTTCAGTTCTATACCACCACAACAAAGCAAGTATCACGCTAAAGCAAGTCACATGAATTTTTTGGCTTCTTAGTGCATATACAAGTTATGTTTGCCCTATGCTGTGAACTCTTAGGAGAACTGTTAGTGTGGTAGTGAAAACCTCTGCATCTCACACCCCAGGTGCTGCTTGCACCGTATGGGGAAGTTTCTACTCTGTCCTACAGGGTCACTATAAGTCAGAATCAACTTGATGGCAAAGAGATTGCTTGTTTCTTTCTTTTTTTGGTAGTATATTAAGTGTGCAATAGCATTACATCTAAAAAGCAATGCATGTAACTTAATTTAAAAACATTTCATTGCTAAAAAAAACCTAACCACCATCTGAGCCTTCAGAGAGCTGTAATGTTTTTGATGGTGGGAGGTCTTGCCTCAGTGTTGATGGCTGCTGACTGATCAGCATGGTAGCTGCTGAAGGTTGGGTGGCTGCAGTGATTTCTTAAAAGAAGACAACAGTGAAGTCTGCCATGTAGGTTGACTCTTACTTTTAGGAAAGATTTCTCTTGATCATGCGATGCTGTTGCCTAACATTTTATCCACAGAACATCTTTCAAAATTGTAGTCAGTCCTTCTCAAACCCAGCCACCACCTTATCGACTACATTTACGGAATATTCTAAAATCCTTTGTTGTCATCTCAACAATGTTTACAGCATCTTCAGCAGTAGATTCCATTTAAAAAAACCACTTTCTTTGCTCATCCAGAAGCATCTCCTAACCCGCTGCAGTTCTATCACGAGATTACAGCAATTCTGTCACATCCGCAGGCTCCACTTCTAAGTCTAGCTCTTTCGGTACTTCCACCACATCTGCAGGTATTTCTTTCACTGAAGCCATGAAGCCCTCAGAGTCATCCACGTGAGTTAGAATTAACTTCTTCCAAACCCTGTTAGTGTTGGTATCTTAATCTTCCCTGAGTCACAAATGTTCTTAATGGCATCTCGAGTGGTGAATCCTTTCCAGAAGATCTTCAGTTTAGTATGCCCAGATCCATCGGAGTAATCACTATCTACGGCAGTTATCACCTTATGAAATATAGTTCTTGAGGAGTAAGACTTGAAATTTGAAATTACTCCTTGATCTGTGGGCTGCAGAATGGATGTTCTGTTAGCAGACCTGAAAACATTAATCTCTTTGTCATCTCCATGACAGTTCTTGAGTGACCTGGTACACTGTCAGTAAGCAATCCTATTTTTAAAGGAATCTCTTTTTACAAGCAATAGGTCTCAACATTGGGCTTAAAATATTCAGTAAACCATGCTGTAAACAGTTCTGTTGTCTTCCAGGCTTTATTGTTCCATTTACAATGCACAGAAGGAGTAGATTTAGCATAATTCTTAAGGGCCCTTTCAGTAAATGAGCATTGGCTTCAACTTACAGTTACCAGCTGCATTAGTCCTGGACAAGAGAGTCAGCCTGTCCTTTGATTGCTTTAAGCTAGGCATTAACTTCTCTCTAGCTGTGAAAATCCTAGATGGCAACTTCTTCAATATAAGGCTACTTCATCTACACTGAAAATCTGTTGTTTACTGTAGGTACCTTCATAAGTTATCCTAACTAGATTTTCTAGATAACTTGCTGTAGCTTCTTCATCAGCACCTGCTGCTTCTCCTTGCAGTTTTATGCTATGGAGATGGCTTCTTTCCTTAACCCTCGTGACCCAATCTCTGCTAGTTTCAAACTTGTCTTCTGAAGCTTTCTGACTTCTCTTAGCATCTGCAGAGCTGAAGAGAGTTAAGGCTTTGACTTAAGGTAATGCTGTGGCTGGTTTGATCTTCTGTCCAGACCATTAAAATTTTCTCCATATCATCAACAAAGCTGTTTTGCTTTCTTATCTCATCATGGGTTCACCGGTGTCATGATTCCCCTCAAAATTTTTTTTGTCAACTTGGCTAGCTTATGATTTCCAGTATTGTGTGATTGTTCATGATTTTGTCAACTGATGTGATTTTCCTATGTGTTGTAAATCATACTAGCTCTATGATGTTAATGAGTAGGATTAGGGACAGTTAACAAGGCAGGACTTTATCTACAAGATTAGGCTGTGTTTTAAACTCTTCTGAGATATAAAAGAGAGAAGCAAGTACCAAGACTTGGAGACCTTGTACCATTGAGAAACAAGGCTGGGAGAATATCACGTCCTTTGGACTCAGGACCCTGCTCTGAGAAGCTTCTCAACCAGGGAAGACTGATGACAAGGACCTTCTCACACAGCCAATAGAGATAGAAAGTCTTTCCCTGGAGCTGACACTTTGAATTTGGACTTGCAGCATCCTAGACTGTGAGAGAACAAATTTCTACTTGTTAAAGTCATCTAACTGTGGTATTTCTGTTACAGCAGCACTAGATGACTAACACAGCTGGAACAGCACTTCTAATTTCCTTTAACAGCTTTTCCTTGGTATTCAGAATTCGGCTGTTTGGTGTAAGATGCCTAGCTTTCAACCTGTCTCAGCTTTTCAACATGTCTTCCTCACTAAGTTTAATCATTTCTAGCTTTTGATTTAAAGTGAGAGACCTTGAAACCTTCCTCTCACTTGAACAGTGAGAGACCACTGTAGCGTTACTAACTGGCCTACTTTCAGTCCTGTCCTGTCTACAGGCATAGGGAGGCCTAAGGAGACTGAGAAAGACAGAGAAACAGCTGATTAGTGAAGAAGTCAGAACACAGACATTTACTGATGAAGTTCACCATCTTATATGGGTGCAGCTCAATTACAACAATAACATCAAAGATCACTGATCACAGATCACCGTAACATATATAATAATAATGAAAAAGTTCAAAACATTGAGAATTACCAAAATGTGACCAGAGACAAGAAGTTAGCCCATACCGTTGGAAAAATGGCTCTAACAGACTTGCTCGATGCAAGGTTGCCACCAACCTTAAATTGATAAGAAATGCAGTATTGGCAGAGTGCAATAAGGCAAAGCACAATGAAACAAGTATGCCTGTGTCTCCCGGTGAGTGCCTTATTTGAAGAACAAAGTGAAGAGTCAGGACTGTTTTTCGTCTCTTTCCTCACATCCCTAATAGACTGCACAACTGAAAGACAGGGACAACTTAGAAAATATCACAAAACAAGTCTTTGCAGAAGTGGAAGTGAAAGCATAAAATTAAATATATTGGTCATGAAATACAGTAAAAAAAATAGTAGTAATTTTGCAGCCATAAATAATTATTTATTGACACAAATGGCAGCTCAGTAAACAGTTTTGCAGTTGACTATATTCCGTGCTGTTTTTCACTCATGCTTCTTACAGAAGGTGTAGCTCCTTGTGTGAAGTTTGTGTGTCTATTTGATTAGGCTGTGATTCTCAATGGTTTGGCAGTTATGACGTAGTTTGGAAATCATGTAATGATACGATCATCTCATGATGAGATTTGATGTAGTGTGATTACCTCCATGATGGGATCTCCTGTGAGTAGTCAGTCAGTTGAAAGGGAGTTTCCTTGGGATTGGCCTACATCCAATATAGGTGGACTTTCTGGCAAGGCTGCTGAACTTTTGCTCACTCTGGATCCTGCAGCTTGCTTTTGTTCATTTGGCCTTTGGTTCTTGGGACTTGAGCTAACAGTTAATCTTGCGATTTGTTGGTCTTCACAGTCTGTGAGCCAGAGCCCTACTGTCTCACTTGCTGATGCTGGGTTTGCCAGCCTCTGTGACTTTGTGAAAACAGAAGAAGCCTCCAGCCTGACCCACGGGACCTGGGATGTTCCAGCCTCTATAACCAACCATATTAGCCATTTCCTTAGCGTAAATTTCTGTCTGTATATTTAGACACCTTACTGGGTTTGCTTCTGTAGAAAACTCAGCCTAAGACACTGCCTTTTCCAAGGAATTCATATGTAAATGTGTAGCATATTCCTAAGACTACATTATGATGTCTCCCCCACCTACTCTCTGCATTGAAACATTTCAAATTTTGTTCAAATATTGAACCATAACAAGCCAAAAAGACACGCTGTACTTAATAGAAATCTGTCATGCTTTTAAGGAGCCCTGGTTAAGCGCTCAGCTACGTGCTAACTGAAAAACTGGGGAGTCCAGCCCACCAGTGGCTCTATGAATGAAAGATGTGGCAGTCTGCTTTCATAAAGGTTACAGCCTTGGAAACACTAAGTGGCAGTTCTGCTGAGTCCTGTACGGTTGTTATGAGTCAGAATCAACTCTATAGATAAAGAAATTACGTTCTTTTTCTCTAAAAACCTTAAAATTTCAGCAAGGGAAATTCCATTATCAAGAGGGATCACCCTAACAGGATCTATCCATGACTATGAATTCACGTTGTTTAACAAAGCTCCCATTTCAACTCTTCATTACCCAAGACTGCCTGAAATACGTCAGATTCGACACATGCAGTACAGAGGGTGATTTCGAAACAGCTAAGAAAATGGACGTGTCCTGATGGCACCATAGTTAAGGACTCAGCTGCTAACCCGAAGATCAGCAGTTTGAACCCACCCAGCTGCTCTGTAGGAGAAAAGTCCTGAAGATCTCTAGTAAAGACTACAGCCTAGGAAACCCTATGGAACAGTTCTTTTCGGTCCTGTAGCACTGCTATGAGTCTGCATTGACTCAACGGCACTCGACAACAACAATTAAAAAAAAAAAAAAAAGAAACAAGATACTAGGACACATCTTCTGGAAATCTGATTTAGAGTGTATCTGAACTCCAGGGTGTGTGTGGCATGTACCTGTGAATAAGTTCAAATCTAGATGGTAAGGGGAAAACCTGCGCTCTTCGTTTCCCTGCAGCGTCATCACCCAGGGCGGGGATGAGCTAGCAACTGGGCTCTGTAGCATTACACACAGAGGCAGGTGGCCCATGTCCACCACCGGAGTCCACCTGGGCTCCCGGCTCAGGTCTAGTCGAGCCACTGACGGGTATAAAGTCTATTAGATCTGCGCGACCATGTACAGCACGCCTGTAGACCCAAACACGAGCACGAGCACACACCCCGACAGCCATCCACACTAACTGCGCAGGCGCACAGGCTCACACTCCCTCGCGCCTCCTCCTGAGCCCAACCCTGACTGAGCAGAACACGTGACTGGCACTTCCTGGCCACCATCGCCCATTCCACGGTTCCCACTGTTGCGAAGCCGGGATTCTCAGGAGTAGGCAGCATGTTGGGTCGCCGACTCTCAGTGGTGGGTGCTAGAGCCCTGGAGGGAGAAAGGTGGGAAGCGTCAGGCAGCTGCCAGAGAAACCCTCACGCCCCTCGGCTGCTCACCTGCCAAGGGCAGATCCTCGCCCTTGAGCACGGATTTCTGGAAAGCCTAGCGCGACAACAGACCCTTGCAGTGGATTCCTGAGTGCAGCGACTGGGCCCTTCCTGGAGTTCACGCCATCTCTGTGGGCGCCTCTGGCGCTGGCTGTGAAGTGGGGCATCCCAGCTGTGGGGCTGGCAGCCGGGCGGTGGTGATGAGCAGAGAAGAAAAGAGGCCTGGAAAATTCAGGGAGCACAAGAAGAAAGATGTTCCAGGCAAGGCAGATAGGACTGAGGACCACATCGAACGAAAGTTCTTGGGATGTCCAGTATGAATGTTCAGAATGTCAGCCCACAAGCTCTAGTGTGCTAGAAATGTCACACTTCATTTTCTCTATCTCAACTTAATTTCTGACTCCTGAGTCGCATATTCCTCTCTCTTCCCTGCCTTCTGATTTAGCTGGTTTTAAAAAGTAATATTAACCCAATAATTAATCTTATTTCAATTGTATCTGCAATCTGTTTCCAGATAAGGTTACGTTCACAGGGATCTTTGCTTCCAGTGTGAAGACTTGGAGATACCTTTGGTGGGAACACACTTCTACCCACCACACTCATCTAGATGAAATGGTGTTAGGTCTGTTAATGGTCAGCTGCCTAAAAGCTGGAAGAGTCTCAGGATTCTAGGGAGTGTAACTGATCTAGTTATTTGCAATCACCCAGTCTATCCCACACTGTGCCTGGCTGATGTGCATAGATGCCACAAGTCCGAGGTGAAGTGGTTTTATTATCACTGGTGTGATCCATTCAAAGGACAAACAGATTGGTACACGAGGACAGATGAGAAATACTTACAGTGGCAAGGAAGACAAAAGGACTTATGGTCCCACACATGAAAGGGACCAGACTTCGACACAGGGAGGATCTGTGGGGAGAATGCTGCCCATCACTGTTGGAGAGCAAGCCCTCCAATCACGTTTGACCAAGCAGCTACTGCTGGAATTATCAGCAGTCCAACTGAATTTACATTTTATTTTCTAAAACAAGTTTAACCAAAAGAGAACAGGACGTTCTAGTCACTGCTTTGCTCAAGGCAAGTTTGCTGACTTCTTTGAAGCCAGAGGCTCTTAACACACTGAAGAGTACACTGGGTGGAGTCAGAAGTAGTTTTAAGTAAGCCCAGGGGCTACTTTTCCCCTCTCCTTGAGGTCCTTAATTTCACAAGTCAGAACAAGTTGCTAAAGTGGGTTCTGGTTGTGTGCACACAGATTTGCAAACTCCAAGATTGCACTCCCCAGAAGTCAGAGGGATTTTTTTGTTGTTGTTGTTTAAATTCAAGATGCAATCAAAATGTTTTCTGGGGTAACAGATCCTTGAATATGCAGCCTTACCTCAATTATCTAATTGCAAATAACAGGCTCAGTTTGCTCATATGTCAACAGCTGTGTTATTTATGTATCTACATGTTTGTGTAAAAATTCAAATTTCAGGCCTAGTAGAAAATGAAAGCTTAAAATTGCTTCACTTTGGATAATTTCACCCAAAACGCTGAAGGGAAGTTGTTTCATTTAAAGGAAATTTACACCTTTCTGGTAGAAACCCTCCTGCCTTCCATTTCTGGGCTCCTTTGATAGAATCCAAGGGCAGGAATTCATGTAGCTCATCCCAGGATTCCAGGGTGATGAGACTTTAGGTGGAGTTCTAGATGAGTCAAGACTCATCCATTCCGTAAGTCAGGCCTACTTGGAAAACCACCTACATTTTAAATCATCCTCACCTTTAGAAGTGTTTTTCTGGCTCCAGTCCATTTCTCCAACAATTTAAAAGCAAAACTTACCACTACAAAATAACCTTAAAGGTTACTGTGGTAATTTTCTATTACTGCTGTCAGAAATACCAAGCACTGCATAGGTTAAAACAACAAATTTATTATCTTGCATTTCTGTAGGTTAGAAGTCTCATACTGGGTTCACTGGACTAAAATCAAGATGTTGGCAAGGCTAAAAAGTTGGAGGCCCCAGTCCTAGGCTGATTTCTTGCAGGAAGAGGAGTACAGTAGCTGGTGCTCAAAAGAAAGGTCTTTTGAACTACAATTATTGTCCTTAATCAGAGCAAAAGAGAAAGGACACCAAAGATTAAGGAAAAAACTAGTTTACAGGATAAATAGTCTGTGTGAACCATGGCCTCAATTATCATGAGACCAGAAGAGCTAGATGGTGCCCAACTACCACTACTGAGGATTCTAATCAGGGCTATAATAGATGGACCTTAATGGGATGAGAGAAAAATGTAGAACAGAAGCATAACTTCCTTTAAAAAAAATTAAAGATCTACTGGACCAGTTGAGACTGGAGGACTCCTTGAGACTATTGCTCTTGAGATTCTCTTCAAACCTTAAATTGAAGCTAACCCTGGGATCAGCTTATCAATAAATTTAAAAAATCAGTTCAAAAAATAATGCGTATCATTGAAAAGTGCTGTGCTCCTTTAAAAATTCGCTTAGAACAAATGGTCCACAATTACTTTAAAACAGAGAAGGGAGAGCACAGGAAAACTGGGTCATAGAAACTGAACAACCAGAACTGAAATAATGACCATGCCCACACCTTGTGAAGAATGTGACTGAATAGCTTGTCACTGAATAGCTTGTTTACGAATTGTTTTATGGGAACATAAACTGCTGTGTAAACCTTCACTAAAACACAAGTATTATTAAAAAAAAAATAATGGGAACCATATTCTGGCAATTCCTACTGACACCATGGCAGCTGGAGGAGATAGAGGACAGTCTAGGGTAGAGAAGCTTTTTGGTTTGGGCATGTCACCCTACAGAGGGAAGAGTGGAGGTATGTTTTACTCTAGTTGTGAAATATACATCTCCTCAAATGCACACAGAAGACCACACATGCAGAGGCAGTGGGTTAGCACACAGCTCCGGTAGCAGCCATCTTTCTGGAATCCCATACTATTGGCAGAGATCCTATAAAACAGGAAAGAACTGCTAGGCGGAAGCAAGGGATTAGCAGAGCCCTTGGCAAGTTGTAGTCTCTAGTTCCCAGACTGGTTTCTCACAAGAAGAGGAGTTCAGTAACCGGTGCTCAAAAGGAAGGTCTCCTGAGAAGTGGCCCCTCGTTGGCCATGCCTTGCTCCCAGATGACCTCTTTAGAAATGACAGGAAGGTATTTTTAGCCCTAGAGCCATTTCATACAGCATTCAGTTCTCCCAAAGTCAACACCGTTTTAGCTTGCTGTGACTGAGTTACATGCACAGCTCCAGGCTGAGGCGACTAGTGAAAAAATTTGAAGGAGAAGTCATTCCTTCTTATTCACTGAATTTACATGTCGCCTCTTGCTTTGATCTAAGCCCGACTTGTACTTATGCATTCTGAGAGCAGGGATAAAAACCCCAGTGTCATCAAGTCGATGCTGACTCATAGTGACCATATAGGGCAGAGTAGACCTGCTCCATAGAGTTTCCAAGGAGCACATTCAAATTACCGACCTTTTCATTAGCAGACGTGGCACTTAACTATATGCCACCAGGGTTTCCTAGAGCAGGGATGAAAACCAAAAAACAAACCCACTGCTGTTGAGTCAGTTCCAACACATAGTGACTCTGGAGGTCAGAGTAGAACTGCCCCATAGAGTTTCCAAGGAGCACCTGGTGGATTTGAAGTGCTGATGTTTTGGTTAGCAAATGTACCACTTAACCCACTATGCCACCAGGGTTAGTATAATTCCTCTTCCTATTTTGTGCTGTTGTTTGTAAAATACACACACACACACAAACCCTGTTGCCGTCGACCTGTTTCCAGTTCATTGCAACCCCTGCCCCATAGCGCTTCCACTGCTGTAATCTTTCTGGGAACAGACTGACATGTCTTTCTACCATGGAGTTGCTGGTGGGTTCAAATAACTGACATTTGGTTAGCAGCTGAGCACTTAACTACTGTAACGCCAAGACTCCTTTTCCAAAATTTCCTAATATGGGGGAAAAAAACTGTTTATTTCAGTTCAGCTCTCCTAGAAGTTGACAGTACAATAGTGAACATTCTCTGGTGAACTACATGATCTGATGCTGGGAAAGCAATGCATTTTGTAATTAACATTTGATATCTCTCCTTCAACTTGACATTCATATCAAAAAGCTTGTTGGAAAATGATCACATATATCTGTATTTTTTTTTAGGCATGTTTGACTTTAAAACTCAAGAATTCTGTCTTTGGCTGTAGTTCTACCTTGGTCATACTTCCAGACACCTTCTCAATGATTGTTGAAAGTATCTCTGGTATTGTCTGATTAGGACTAAGTTTATGTTCTTTAATGATAACCCTCTTCTCAGTGATTCTTGTTTTTAAATGTTGTTGGGTCCCTAAGGAAGTATGCTGAGTTGAAAGTTAAAATTCCAACGTAAATGGAAAAATAGATCATGCTCATTCAAATAAATAAACTCTTTACCTTCTGATTCCAACTCATAGCAACCCTATAGGACAGAGTAAAACTGCCACAATAGGGGTTCCAAGGAGGGGCTGATGGATTCAAACTGCTGACTTTTTGGTCAGCAGCCGAGCTGTTGGCCTTTACACCACCAGGGTTCCATCCAATTCATAGTGACCTTACCTGCAACAGAACAAAACATTCCCTGGTCCTGCATCGTTCTTACAATCACCAGCATGTTCAATTCCATTGTTGCAGCCCCTGTTCCAAGCTGTCCCACTGAGGATCTCCCCACCACACCCCTCACTGGCCCTCTACTTCACCAAGCACAAAGTCCTTTTCCAGTGATTGACGCTTCGTAAGGATGTTCCCAAAGCAAGAAAGCCAGACAATTTTCTATTGTGGTCTATAAGGCTTCCATTGGTTAGTTTGGGGAATTAGATTTCCAGACCTTTCTTCCTAGTTTATCTTAGTTTGGAAGCTCCACTAAAATATATATACTGTAGGTGACCCTTCTGGTATTAGAAACACTGGGGGCATAGCTTCCGGCATCACAGTAACACACAAGACACCGCCACACAACAAACTGATAGATGGTGAAATGTAAGTAGGCAGGGTCTGAAATAAGAACCAAAAGGTAGTATGAAGCTGGAACTTCTAGGTAAAATGTAGCATGATATTGATGTCTTCTTACCTGTTTTCGGCTCTATATGAGATTCTGGAGAACTCTGGTCACCATTTACTTTTAGTTTGTGAATCAATTTAGGGATCTTGGCTACAGCCAGCAACAGAAGTTAGTGATGCCTATTTCTGAAAAATGTAACCTTGCTGGGGGAGGCAACTCTAAGTAGGTTTCTCTCCTTGTTTGTATGTAGGTTTGGATGGTCAAAGATGTAATGTGATTAAGACAGCTTGAGTAAGCCAGGTCCTGCCTATTCAATGTCCATAAATATTGTGGCAAATACCCTGAACTCTTAAAGTCTACAATTACAGGAAATTTTGCTTCTCCTCATTAGTGCCCTGGGCAAGCTCTAGAACTGACACTCCTGAAATACAACCACTACACGGTCAGATCCCTTCTGGCATTTTTGTCATCCATGACAGGGTGCAACAATGGATGATGCTGAGATAATTTGTTTGCAGACACTGTGAGAATTCCCAGGGAGACTGATAGAAATAAATGGAAAGACTTTGAGGAGAGTTGGCAATGTTATACTAGCTGGTGAAAGGGACAGCTATAAAATTTGGTTTACTGCTGTTCCTGTGACCGATTTAGTCATTGTTTGCCACCTTTCTTCCCCCAAGGGATGTCATGGCTGGTGGGCTCCTGTGATCAACCTCATCTTCATCAACATTAGTTATTTAACATAGAAGAGGAAAAGAAGTCCAGAAATACAGGGACGACTGAGTCATATGAAATGTTGGTAAGCTAGAGTAAAGATTCACAAATTCTTTCTGAGAATGTAGAACTATCACTCATCTTCAGTGTTCGTGAGGCCAAAAACCAGAAAACAAACCCATTGCTGTCAAGTCAGTTCCTACTCATAGTGACCCTACAGGACAGAGTAGAACCACTCCACTCCGTAGAGTTTCCAAGGAGCACCTGGCAGATTCAGACAGCTGACTTTTTGGTTAGCAGACACAGCAAACCTTGTTAAAAGGTGCCATCCAGCTAGAGGGTTAGAAACTCATACAGAAATAGATATAATGTTCAATGGAACAGATTCTGTGTTTATAAAAAGTTGGGGTACTTCAAGTCAGTAAATACATGAGACTGGGATAATCATTCATCTGCTTAGAAAAAAGAAATTGTTAGCCTATATTCTTAAATGCAACCATTCATGAAAATTAATTCCAGATGAATTAAATATTCATTCATTCAACATTTATTAAGCCATGCCCCTGTTCAAGTTGCTATGGTTATAGAAATGAATCACACTTAAAAAAATTAGTCATTGGAGGCTACATTCTAGTCCAGCATAACAGACAGTAAACAATTAGGAAGGTTGGTGATATGTATTTGTAGAAAAAAGCAAAACAAGGAAGGGGACTAGGGAATAGGAATTGCTGTATTTCAAGCAAAATGTTTGGGAAAAGTCTCACTATAAAGACATATTTGGGTAAAGACTTAAATGAGGTGAGGAAGTTGGCCATGCAATTATGGAGAGAGGACAAGCTAGGCAAAGGGAACACATAATACAAGGCCCTGAGATAAAAATGTGCTTGCTTGAAAAATAGAAAAGAATGGCTGAAGTGAAGTGAGCAAAGGAGAGTAATAGGAAGTGTAGTTAGAGAGGTAGCCAGGGACAAGTACATGCAGAAGCTGGATGGCTATGGTGTAAGGTGGGATGTGACTTGATCTGATTTACCTTGTAACTAAACCAAGCCCAACCCACTGCCATCCAGTTGATTCCAACTCACAGCCACCCTGGAGATAATATAGAGACTGAAAAATTTTCCTCCCCCTCCTCCGCCGTCCTTGCAGTCCCTGCACCTGCCTAACCTCCCCTTCACAGAAGCTCTCACCGGACAAGGACACTCTCCTTTGATAAGCTCAGCGCCCACTAGACAGAACACTCCCTGCTCCTGCCTCCCACCTGACGGGTCACTCCCCTCCAGAGCTCGGCGCTGCTGGACAGAACACTCCCCGCTCCTGCCTGACGGGTCACTCCCATCTCCCTTTGCCTGACAGGATGTTTCCCTTTGATAAGTCTCACTCCTGCCAGGCAGGATGCATCCCTTCAAAGCCTCACACCTCCCTGATAAGATGTTCCCCTTCTCCCACCGAGCAGGATACACAACCCCGCTCCATAACTGTTTGTCTTAACCACGACATCCTCAAATGGCACTATATCTACACTCCCGAAACCACACTTGGGGCCATTTGTTGGAACCTGAGAAGGTCCCGGTGGCCTGCCGGCATAATAAACAGCTTCTTGCCTTTTCCTGGGTGTCTTTTGCTTCCTCATTTTCTATAACAGAGACAGAATAGAACTGCCCCAGAGAGTTTCCAAGGAGCCCCAGATGGATTTGAACTGTCTACCTTCTGGTTAGTAGACATAGCACTTAACCACTATACCACGCCAAGCCACATTGTAACTAGATCTCTCTAATTGCCACAGTGAAAACAGACTCACTGGAGGGAAGACCAGGAACAGGGAGGCCAGGCAACAGACTGTTCGAGTAATCTGGCTGAACAAGAACCTGGCCAGGACCAGGGTGGTAGCCCTGCAAGTGGTGAGAAGTGGTTGGTTGTCAATACATTGAAGCAGAGCCAGCAGTGTCTGCTGAAGGACTGCTGTGTAGTGTAGTGCGAAAGAGAAGGAGGAGTCAAAGCTGATGTAGCAGGCCGACTCTACATTGCCCTAGTAACCCCCGCTTCCTGGTGAACACCCTTGTGTAAGTCTACTCTGCTGAATGTGGGCTAGACCAAGTGACTTGCTGCTCACCAATGGAATATGGTGATGGCGTGCCACTTTCACAGTTCCCTTACATGATACTAGGATACCTGTCTTGCTAGCAGATCTCTATTACCTCCTCAGCATGACTGTTTTGACGAAAGAAGCAAGTTAGAGATGCCCTTGTGACAAGGAACTGAGGGTTGTCTCTTACCAAAAGCTGTCCAGGAATTGAGGCCTTCATTCCAACAACCCTCAAGAAACTGTTCTGTGCCTTCATTCCAACAACCCTCAAGAAACTGTTCTGTGCCTTCATTCCAACAGCCCTCAAGAAACTGTTCTGTGCCTTCATTCCAACAACCCTCAAGAAACTGATCTATGCCGATAACCACATGAACTTCTTTCTTTTCTGCAAATAGATAGACAGGGGAAGCAGAGGGAAGGAGTGTTTTAAGTGAAGCCCAGGGGCTACTTCCCCCATCTCCTTGAAGGCCTCAGTTTCACAAGTCAGAACAGGTTCCTGAAGAGGGTTCCAGTTGTGTGCAAAAAGATTTGCAGATTCTGAGGCTGCCCTCCCCTGGGGATGGAGAGACTTTTTTATTTGTTTTTAATTCAGCATACAATTGAAATGCTCCCAGGGGTAACAGACCCTTGAATGAAAATATGCAAAATTTTACTTGCATATGATATTGTTCCATAATCTCCATTCAGTTGGATCACCTTTCTTGGCAATAGGCGTGAATATGAACCTCGTCCATTCAGTAGACCAGGTATCTTCCAAATTTCTTGGCATACACGAATAAGCACTTCTGTTGCTGAAATGAAAGTTAGGTTTGTCCGCTTCTCACTGTAACTGAAAATGCACAGACAGTGTAGAGTTCAAGGAATAATTTATTGGCAGATCTGCAGGAGTCTGGGGGAAAGTGTCCAATTAAACTGTCCCACTTGGGTTACATTTCCATGGATTTGTGTAGCCAGAATTCAAAGGGGAGGAGGTTTGTCACAGAACAGTAGCCAGGATTTCACTACGTCATAAGGTTTTAAGGTTTCATTATATCTAACAAATAGTGTTAATTGCCTAAAAGTTTGTCACAAGAAAACTAATTAGAGCAGACTTAAAGTCTGTCACAGGATAATCAATCAGAGCAAACTCAAATGTTTGTCACAGAGTAAACTACCCAAAAATTTTTACCTCTCTCTGAAGTCTTAACTCCATAGCTTCCAGGATAGTGGGAGAAAGAGATAGAGGAATGCAGACCTATTAGTCCAATTTATAGAATGCAGCTTGGTAACCTAAGTGACCTTTGTCAGATCCCCACATCAACCGTCACTTCCAGTGCTGCGTTTATTTGTTGAAACATCTCAAACCACACTGTATCAATTCCTGGAGCCGTGTTTTTTGCCAGTGACTTCCATGCAGCTGGGACTTTCTCCTTCAGCACCATCAGTTCCTGATCATATGATCTTGAAATGGTTCAACTTCAACCAATTATTTTTGGTATAATGAATCTGGGTATTCCTTCCATCTTCTTTTGATGTTTCCTGCATCATTTAGTAGTTTCCCCATAGAATCCTTCAATGTTGCAGTTTGAGGCTTAATTTTTTTCTTCAGTTCTTTCAGCCTGAGAAATGTTATGTGTGTTCTTTGTTTTTGGTTTTCTATCTCTAGTTCTTTGCACATGCCATTATAATACTTTGTCTTCTTGAGCCACCCTTTGAAATCTGTTCAGTTCTTTCATTTCATCATTTCTTCCTTTAGTTGTAGCTCCTTGACCTTCAAAACCAAGTTTCAGAGTCTCTTCTGACATCCTGAAGAGGTATTGATAGGGCTGCTTTGCATGGCATGTTTCATAAATCATGCAGAGGTTTTAAAGAGTGTAGACCCACACTTGGAGCTGAGAACTTGCTACCCAGTGCAAAAAAGAACTCTTGATAGTTGAGTACTGAAACTGGCCTTTCGAACACTTTTCTAAACTTCTAAATGTTAGGGCTTGTTTGCTTATACATTACTTGTGAATTTGCTGCCTTAAGTGGGCAACTTTGTCTGTTGAGATCACCATTTTAGCTGGGGTAGTCTTTCCCATAGTGTAATAATCCTAGCCCAGTTAACTCTTGGAAGCTTAGGGTTTATAACTGGATAGTCTTTGACAGGTTTCACTCCTGGTTCTGAGTTCTGTCTCTGCAATACACTCCTGGAAAACACTACTGGACCACTCTATTGTCCCCATCTGTAAAATGGGGATATTGCCCACTTCATAGAGTTGCTGTGAAGAATCAGATCGAATGAAATATAGTAAATAGCTACTATTTATTAAGCCTGCACCCTGGTGGTGTAGTGGCTAAGTGCTACATCTTCCAACCAAAAGATTGGTCGTTCAAATCTCCCAGGCACTCCTTGGAAACTCTATGGGTCTACTCTGACCTATAGAGTCACTATGAGACAGAATCAACTTGACAGCCATGGGTTTGGTTTTTGGGGTTTCACTACTTCAGTGATGGTGGGCTAGATGCTGTGCACACCTTATTTTAGTGAATCCTTGTAGCAGTGGCAGAGCTGGATTTCAAGCTTAAGTTTTCCATCTTTAGAGCCAGAAGTTTCAAACCTTACTGTAAGATGTGTTTGCTGTTGAAATATTTATCCTAGGACCTGACACATAGTGGACACACAATAAATATCACTCTCATCCCCATTTCCTAATGCTGACGTTTCTACACACTGATAAAAAAGAACTAGGAGACTCTCATTATTTTCCAACTCATTCAGTATATATAATACTTTGGCTGTGTTATCAGGAGGGACCAGTCTCTGGAGAAGGACATCGTATCTGGTAGAGTACAGAGTCCACAGAAAAGAGGAAGACCCTCAAGGAAATGAACTGACGCAGTGGCTGTGACAATGGACTCAAGCTTGACAAGGACCGCCAGGATGATACAGCACCGGGCGAGGTTTCCACTCCGTTGTACACGGGGTCACTGCGAGTCAGCACCAACTCAACCGCACCAACAACAATCGCATCTCACTGATTTCTGTTCTCATTGTTGTTATTTTTTTTCTTCTGGTAGTTCTAGGCTTAGTTTCCTATTTGTAGTTCCTCAAGTAATAAAGTTAGGGTATTGAATTTAAATCTTTTTTTTTTAAATATAGTTGTTTACCACTATAACTATCCCTCTAATCACTGCCTTCACAACATGCCATAAATTTTGGTATGTTATGCTTCTGTTTTCATCCTATTTTCTGATTCTTCTCTTGATGTCTCTCTTGACACCTTGTTTGTTTAAAATTGTGTTGTTGAATTTCTACATATTTGTGTGTTTTCCAGTTTTCTTTCTGTTACCATTTTCTAGTTTCATTCCATGTGGTCAGAGAAGATACTTTGTATGATTTCAGTCTTTTTTAAGACTTGTTTTGTGACTTAGAATATGATCTGTCGTGGGGACTGATACAAGTATACTAAATAAGAATGTACATTGTACTGTTGTTTGGTGAGTATTCTGTATATGTCTATTAGGTTGGCTGGGTTTATAACATTGTTCAAATCCTCTATTCCTTATTGGCCTTTCTAGATGTTCTGTCCACTACTGAAAGTGGTGTACCGAGGTCCACAACTATTAGCATAGCACTGTACATTTCTCACTTAAATTTCATCAGTCTTTGATTCGTATTTAGGGCTCTGATGTTATATGCATATATATTTATAATTATATTTTGAATTGACTGTCACATCATTATACAATGTCCTTGTTTGTCTTTTATAATGTATTTTAACTTAAAGCTTACTTTTTCTGATATTAATATCATACAGCCCACCCTGGTTATCTTTTAATTACAATTTGCATGAAGTATTTTTTCCCATCCTTTCACTTTCCAAATGTCTGTATCTTTGAGCCTAAGCTGTGTCTCTTGTACGTGGTATATAGAATGGATTGTGTTTTTTGTCCATACTGCCATTTTCTGTCTTAAGATGGCCAAGTTCCATCCGTCCACATTTAAGGTTGTTATTAAAGAAGGACCTACTTCTGCCTTTTTAGTATTTGTTCTTTGTGCATCTTATACCTTTTTTGCCCTCATTTCCTCCAATACTGGATCATTTCTGTTTAGCAGAGCTTTTGTAGTGAATCATTTTGATTCCTTTTTCCTTTCTTTTTGTGTATACTTCTTAGAAGTGATCTTTGCAGTTAACATGAGCATTACAGTTAACATCTTAAATGTATAACATTGCTACCATCTTAATTTCAGTAACATGTAAAAGCTCTATTCTCATACCACACTACCCTCACTTATGCTGTTTTACCAATTACATCTTTATGCATCAGGTGCACAATAATGTAAATTTATACTTATTTTTTATGCATTTGTCATTATACAGCTTGTAGGACACAAGTAGAATTACCAACTAAAAATGTCGTAAAACTGGTCCTTATATTTGTCCGTGAAGTTGTCTTTATCAAAGTTCTTTTTTTCTATGTACAGCTTTGAGCTACGATCTAGTGTCCTTCCCTTCCATAGGAAGGTCTCTCTTTAACATCTTTTTATGAAGCAGGTCTAATTGTAACAGACTTTCTTAGCTTTTGTTTACCTGGGAATGTCTTAATTTTGCCCTTGGTTTTCAAGGACAGTTTTATAGGACATAAAATTTCTCATTGAAAGTTCTTTTTGTTTCAGCATGTTAAACTTCACTGAGCTTCTTGGATTCATAGATTTGTAGATCCAAGTCCTTTATCCTATTTGGAAAGCTTTCTGTTATTATCACTTCAAGTATTTTTTCTATCCCTTTCTTTCTTCTCCTTCTGGGATTGCCATGATACATGTTAGTTTGCTGATTATAACCCACAATTCATTGGAAACCCTGGTGGTGTAGTGGTTAAGTGATATGGCTGTTAATCGAAACAGTTGGCAGTTTGAATTCAGCAGGTACTCCTTGAAAACTCAATGGGGCAGTTCTACTCTGTCCTATAGGGTTGCTATGAATTAGAATTGACTTGATGGCACTGGATTTTTTTGGTTTCTCTAGGGTCACCATGAGTCAGACCTGACTCAATGGTACTGGGTTTTTTGTTGTTGTTGTTGTTGTTGTTGTTTTAGGTGGTAGAAGTATTAATGATATTGCTTAAGAATAGTGTAACGAACAGGCAGGCTCAGATTCCTAAAATAATGCCATGAGCCCCATTAAATGCCTGAGATTTTACATTCCTATCAAAAACGTTGGTTTCATCCTTTAGAAGGCAGTTGAGTGCTATTCAGCATTGCAGCTGTGGATCAGTTTGAAGAATGAAGGGACTGACTGTAGTCACTTCTGGGACCACAAAGAAAAGTCAACTATGTAGGTGGGTAGTCCTAGACCAAGATTGTAGAAGAAAGAAAGGTAGATACCATTCTGTCCTTATCTTGAAGGTCTCACCAATCATACCATGTTGAGCCATTTGACCAAACTAAAACTCCAGGTGTGAATTAAGAGACCCATTATTTCTTTTTGACATTACCACTGACATCTCAGGTGACTTAGGCAAATTACTTCACCTCTCTTGACTTTAGTTTCTTCCCTTTTTTTATTTAACATGACTGAGTGAAAATGTACATTCCCGTATAAATTTATATGCCTACCTATATGCAGCTTCCACTGTTCTCCCTATCTAGTGACAGCACACTATTCCTCTCTGCTCCATACATTTCTCATCCTCCCAAAAGCCTCCTTTCCGCTACTCTCCACCCACTCTCCTTCCTCCAGCCAGAGGTCAGCAGGATGATATCCTAGAGATGTATAGAACCATAAAGTGCAACCAATATATGAACACTCTGCATTGCCAAGTCCAATCCATTCCTGTCCAAAGAGTGGACCTTTGTTACAATTTATGGGTAGGAGCAGCATCAGTGCCAGGTACCATGCTCTCAGGGGAACCTTGAAACACCTGGACCATCAATTGAGGTCTTTTAGTGGAGATCTCAGGATGCACTCCTTTTTATTCTTGTGTTGCCAGTGAGACTCAACCTAGTGAGCTCCATCGTGGTGGTAGCCGGGCACCATCTGGTTCCTCCGGTCCCAAGTCGATGAAGGCACCCACTCTTGCGGGTCTCTCTGTCTTCTAGGTTATCTTTACCGCATGTCATTTTGGTCCTCGGTGAGCATCCGTTCCTGCTGAGTTGGGACCATTGGCTGTGTCCTCGGATGGCAGCTTGGCAGCTTTGAAGACCCCAGACGCCACTCACCAATGTGGGGTGCAGAGAGCCCTCTTAGCAAAACACTAGTTGTGCCAATTGGCCTCAATTTCACCTAAGAGCATGGTCCCCCACCCCCTGCCATAGCTACTCTATCCTTGCGATATTGGGTTAAGATGGAAGGAGTACTCAAGTTATACTGAAGTCCACTTAATGTTGTTCTTGTTTCTAATGTGTGCTATCACCGTTTTCTCCCAACCAGATTTCTAGGAACTATCTAAACTAAACCCTCCGCCCTCACCCTCCCTCCCTCCCCTCCCTTGCAGCTGTCAAAGAGTCTTTTCTTCTATACACAAGTCTGTTTTTGAGATCTTATCGTAGAGGTCTCATACAGTATTTGTCCTTTTGTCGCTGACTACTTTCACTCAACATAATGTCTTCCATTTGAAACCAGGTTATGAGATGTTTCCTGGAATCATCGTGATTCTTTATCATTGCGTAGTGCTCCACTGAGTATATATACCATAGTTTACCTATCCATTCTTCTGTTGTTGGGCATCTGGGTTGATTCCATCCTTTTGCTATCGTGGACTGTGCTGTGATAAACATTCTCGTGCATGTGTCCGTTGGTTTGAAAGGCCTTGATTCTGTACGATATATTCCAAGTAGTGGAATGACTGGGTCAAATGGTATATCGATATCCATTATTTTAAAGAAGAGCCAGATTGCTTTCCAAAGAGGCTGGACCATTTTGCAACCCCACCAATAGTGTAGGAGGGTTCCACTTTCTCCACAGCCTCTCCAGCATTTGTTGTTTTGTGTTTTCTGATCATGGCCAATCTCGTTGGGGTGAGATGGTATCTCATTTTTGTCTTGATTTGAATTTCTTTAATAACTAAAGATCATGAACATGTCCGCATATGTTTTTTGGCTGCCTGGATCTCCTCTTTAGTGAAATGTCTGTCCATCTCCTTTGCCCATTGCTTAATTGGATGCTTTATCTTCTTCTTATTGATATTTTGTAGTATCTTATAGATTATGGAGATCAGGCGTCGGTCTGACATAGAGCTGCCAAATATTTTTTCCCATTCTGTGGGTGTTCTTTTAATTCTATTAATAAAGTCTTTGGATGAGCAAAAGTGTTTGATTCTTAATAGTTCCCATTTATCTATTTTCTCTTCTGTTGATTGACGTATCTTTGACAGACTTTGGAGTCTGTCCTCAATGTGTATTAAAACTTGCATTGTTGTTCCTACCTTTTCTTGGATGAGCTTTATAGTTTTAGGTTTGATATTTAGGTCTTTTATACAGTTGGAGTTGGTTTTTGTATAAGGTGTAAGATATGAATCTTGATTCAGTTTATTGCAGATGGATAACCAATTTTGCCAGTACCATTTTGTTGAAGAGACTGTTTTTACGCCAGTTTAATGTCTTAGGGCCTTTGTCAAATATCAACTGTTCATAGGCAGATGGTGTCATCTCTGGGATCTCGATTCTGTTCCACTGATCCATCTGTCTGTTCTTATACCAGTACCAGGCTGTTTTGACCACTGTGGCAGTGTAATACGTTCTAAAGTCAGGTAATGAGAGGCCTCCCAGTGTGTTCTTCTTCTTCAGTAGTACTTTACTTATCCGGGGCTTTTTCCCTTTCCAAACAAAATTGGTGATTTGTTTCCCCATCTCATTAAAAAATGATGCTGGAACTTGTATTGGGATTGCACTATATAAATAAATTGCTTTGGGTAAAATAGACATTTTCACAATGTTAAGTCTTCCTATCCATGAGCAGGGTAGGTTTTTCCATTTATCTAAGTCTCTCTTAGTTTTTTGTAGTAAGGGCTTATAGTTCTCTTTGAAAAGGCCTGTTGTTTCTCTGGTTAGATTAATTCCTAGGTACCTTATCTTCTTAAGGGCTATCATAAATGGTATTGATTTGATAATTTCTTCCTTAACATTCTTGTTGTTGGTATAAAGGAATCCTACTGATTTACTTATGTTTATCTTATATCCTGAGACTTTGCTGAACTCTTCGATCGGTTTGAGTAGCTTACTTATAAATTCCTTGGGGTTCTCTGCGTATACATTCATATCATCTGCAAACAGGGAGATTTTAACTTCCTCTTTGCCGATGCAGATGCCCTTTATTACTTGGTCTTGTCTAATTGCTCCGGCTAAAATGTTAAATAGAAGAGGTGAGAGTGGGCATCCTTGTCTAGTTCCTGATCTCAAGGGAAAGTCTTTGAGTCTCTCTCCATTCAGGATGATGTGGGCAATTGGCTTTGTATAAATGGCCCTTATTGTGTTGAGGAATTTGCCGTCTATGCCCATTTTGCTAAGAGTTTTTAGCATGAATGGGTGTTGGACTTTATCAAATGCCTTTTCTGCATCAATGGACAAAATCAGGTGATCCTTGTCTTTTGTGTTATTTATGTGGTTAATCACATTAATTGTTTTTCTGATGTTGAACCAGCCTTGCATCCCTTGTATGAATCCCACTTGGTCATGATGGATTATTTTCTTGATATGTTGTTGTATTCTACTGGCAAGAATTTTGTTGAAGATTTTTGCATCTAGATTCATGAGTGATGTCGGTCTGTAGTTCTCTTTCTTTGTTGGGTCTTTCCCTGGCTTAGGTATCAGGGTTATGCTGGCTTCATAGAATGAGTTTGGGAGTATTCCATCCCTTTCTATACTGTGAAATAGTCTCAGTAGTATTGGAGATAACTCTTCTCTCAATGCTTGGTAGAATTCTGCAGTGAGGCCACCTGGGCCTGGACTTTTTTTGGTTTGCAGTGTTTTGATGACATTTTCAATCTCTTGCTTTGTGATGGGCTTTTTAAGTTGTTCTGCTTCACGTTGTAATAATTTGCGTAGGTGGTATGAGTCAAGGAATTGGTCCATTTCCCCTAGGTTTTCAAATTTTCTATGGTACAGTTTTTCATAGTATTCTGTTATGATATTTTTGATTTCTGTTGGATCTGTGGTGACAACTCCCCTCTCATTTCTAATTTGGGTTATTTGTTTCCTTTCCTGCTTTTCTTTAGTAAGTTTAGCCAGTGGTTTGTCAATTTTGTGGATCTTTTCAAAAAACCAGCTTTTGGTCTTTTCAATTTTTTCAGTTGTTTTTCTATTCTCTAGTTCATTTAGCTCTGCTCTAAGCTATATGCTCTCGTTTCTTCTGGTGCTTGAGGGGTTCCTCTGTTGTTCTCTTTCTACTTGCTCAAGCTGTAGAGTTAGTTCCTTGATTTGGTTTCTTTCTTCCTTCCAGATGTGTGCATTTATGCAGATAAACAGACCTCTGAGCACCGCTTTGGCTGTATCCCATAGGTTCTGGTAGGAAGTGTTTTCGTTCTCATTGGAAGCCATGAATTTCTTTATTTCATCCTTGATTTCCTGTATAACCCATGTTTTTTTGAGCAAGATTTTGTTCAGTTTCCAAGAGTTCCACTTTCTATCTATGTTTCTTCTGCTATTGATTTCAACTTTGATGGCTTTATGATCTGAGAAGATGCTTTGCAGTAATTCAATGGTATGGATTTTGTTGAGCGTTGCATTATGGCCTATCACATGGTCAATTCTGGAGAATGTTCCATGTGCACTGGAGAATGTGTAGTTGTGTGCTGATGGGTGGAAAGTTCTGTATATATCAATGAGGTTTAGTTGGTTAATTGTGGTAATCAGGTCTTCTCTATCTTTACTGAGCTTTTTTGTAGATGATCTGTCTAGTATTGAGAGTGGAGTGTTGAAGTCTCCCACTATTATTGTGGAGTCATCCAACTGTCTTTTCAGTGTAGTCAGTGTTTCTTCGACGTATTTAGGTGCTCTGATATTAGGTGCATAAATATTTAATATAGTTAAGTCTTGTGTACTGAAACTTTCAACAATAAATAGTGTCCATCTTTGTCTGTGATGGTGGATTTGACCTTAAAATTGATTTTGTCTGAGATTAGAATTGCTACCCCTGTTCTTCTTTGTTCATTGTTAGCTTGATATATATTCTTCCATCCTTTAGTTTTCAATTTGTTCCTATCTTTAGGTCTGAAGTGAGTTCTTATAGACAACATATGGATGGGTCATGTCTTTTGATCCAAGATAACACTCAGTGTCTCTTTACTGGAGCACTCAGTCCATTCACAGTCAATGTAATTATTGATAGGTATGTGTTCAGTGTTGCCATTGTGATATGTTTATTTTTATGTTGATGTTTTCTCTGTTGCTCTTATTAGTCTGTTCTGGGACATTCTGTGAGTTGATTTTTCACCTTTTTCAGAGCTGGTTTTGTAGTTGTCGAGACTCATGTATTACATTTCTTGAAATAGTATGATACACCTTTGTTGTGCTTACAGCTGCCCCTAGGATCTCCCTTAATAAACTATATGTAAACCCAATTTTAATTACTACCAGTCTTGTCATCTTCCTCTCCATCTGGAAGGACTGTAACAACCGTAGTACATCCCTCTTTTTATTATGATGACACTATAGTTTTCCTGGTCACTGGATTGCTTCTTTCCATATCAAAGCTGTGATTGACTTTGGAGCCTTCCCTAAAAGAGTAGAGTATTGAGTAATGTGTCGTTCTAAAATATTAAGTTAGTGGTTTCGTTCTTCTAAGCCAGAGCCAAGAGCTTCTTTGAGTTTCTTGTAGTTTGGGTTTGGTTTTTACAAAGTCTCTGAGTTTCTGTTTATCTGGGAATGTCTTAATCTCATTTTCGTATTTGAAAGATAGTTTTTCAGGATATATAATTCTTGGTTGGAAGTTCTTCTCCTTCAAGGCTTTCAATGTGTCATGCCACTGTCTCCGTGCCAACATGGTTTTGGCTGAGAAATCTGACGAGAGCCTACAGGGTTTCCCTCTGAATGTTAGCTTTGCTTTGAGTCTCGCTGCCTTTAAGAGTTGCTGCTTATGTTTCATTTTGTTAAGCTTGATTATAATATGTCTTGGAGTCTTTCTTTTGAGATCTATATTGGGTGGCATACGATATGCATCTGAGATGTCTATATTCTCTTCCTTCATGATTTCTGGGAAGTTTTCTGTCAGCAGCTCAGCAACGATACTCTCTGTGTTCTCAGATGTCTCACCCTGTTCAGGGACTCCAATTAATCGAAGGTTGTTCCTCTTAATAGAGTCCCACATGTTTCTTAATGTTTCTTCATTTTTCTTGTTTCTTTTTTCTGATTTCTGCTCATAGATGCTGGCCTCAGTAGCTCTGTCTTCCAAGTCAGAAATTCTTTTTTTTATTTGTTCCATTCTATTTTCTTGGCTTTGCATGGAAGTTGCTATGTCTTTGATTTTATTCTTGATCTGTTGGATTTCAGATTACTGATGTTCCATCAGATCAAACAGCTTGCTTAATTTTTCATTTTGTTCTGCTACATTTTGTATAAGGTCTAGAAGGGCTCTGTATATGATCATTTTGTATTCACTTTGTGATGGTTTCATAAAAGTTTCTTCATCTGGAAAATTCCTTGGTTGCTTTGTTTGGGAGCCTTCTGAAGCCATGGCTGATTTCTTGTATGCCACAATTGTCTGTTGCTTTTTGGGTCCCTTGTGAGTATGTAGAGGCTGGAAGAGGTACTGTGCGGATGACTGCAAATGTTTCTCTAGGTTGTCTTAAAATGTAAAGCAAAAGGTATCTGACCACTTCACAAGTCAGTTAGGTTTTCAGGTGTAGAGGTCCCTTTTCTCAATTGACAAAGTAAGCGCCACTATATCCAACCCCAGATGATAACAAACTAGTTCAGAATACAACAATGCTACTGCCCTGTTGGCCTCTGCTGACAGGGCCTAGTGTTAGACGACACTGCGTCGAGTACTGGTTTTGTGATAGAAAAGCGCACTCCTGTGGGCAGGCTCTGGCTCCCAAGCTAAGAATTAGGTCCAGCTGCAGCCACCGTATCCAAGATGGCGCCCTCCACACAGGCAGCAGATAGAGGGGCTAAAGGTGCCCAGAGGTAGTGATTCCTCTGCTTCTGTTGCAGGGCCTGCAACATAGGTGGCACTGGGAAAATTACTGCTTTTCTGTTAGAGAGAAGCGCTGTCCTGTTTGCAGGCACTCGCTCCCAGGCTAAGAATTAGGTCCCGCTAAACTCTTGGTACCAAGTTGGCGCCCCGCACACTGACTGTGGAATTCCGTTCAAACCCCGCTGACGCAGATATAAAACGAAAGGCTCAAAGTGGCTAGATTAACAGAGTCTTAAGCCTGACTCTCAGAATATGGGAATTTCGCCTGCCTATCCCCCCAGCAGCACGTCTGAGTCTAGCCACTAGGCAAGACCCAGCTCTGCCCACCGGCCAAGACAGAGAAAAATAAGTCAAAATGGTGCATTTACCTTCCGTCTGTGAGAGCCGGGGCTAGCCAGGAGCGGGGGTCAGCGAAAGAGAGGAGGTTTTTCCACTCAGTGTTGTGAAGTCCCAATTAACAGCTCTGTGCCGAGTCCTGAGGCTGATTAGGTGATCAGAAGGCTCCTTTTGATTATCAGTTCAGGTCTTGGTTTCCAGACGGATATCAGGAGACGTGGGCTTAGTCCACCATCTTGACTCAGCCTGGACTCCCTGTTTTGAGAGTCTGGCAGAACTGCACTGCAGTCTGAAGCTTTCCTATCCAAGAATCCTCCTTTCCTCTCTCCTTTCACAGGTGTCAGACCCACACCATGGGCTGAACATTGTCCTCACCTACTCCCTCCCCTTTCTCTCTTTATTCTTCACAGGTGTTTTCACCAAAGTCTTTTTGGTATGATTCTGCTTTGTTGTGTACTTCGTAGAGACTCCAACTGACACAACACTGAGTGTGTAGTTAACGGGAAATAATGAAACTTTTTTCTTTAAAAGCACACTTAGTAGTTAAGTGAGTGATAATTCTTAAGAACACACTCTTAGGTGCCTAAAGAGGATACAGTTAGAAGGCTGTCTGTCTTATCTGAGACCTAAGATTCTATGAGTCTGTATTTAGGGTTTAAATACAGCAGACTGAAATTGCTCACTTCAACTATTAAGTATTCCCTTTAGTAACAGCCTCTCTTAGTTTGTTAACACTGTTGTTAAATAAATGAATAGCTAAAAGAATATAAATTTGTTTTCTGATGGCTCAGGAGGCTAAAAGAGTCTCAGTTATTGATCACTTCATGGGCCTCTCTCCTAGTTTATGGCAACTTCCAACAATCCTTTGCCTATAGACAATCCTCACATGGTATCTGTCTTCCTTGGGATGTATATCTCAGTGTCTATACTGATCATTTTATAAGACACCACTTAGAAGTGATTAAGTTTAAGATTCACCTTACTTTTCTATGTCCTCATTAGCATAACAATAGAAATTCCTTCTTGGTGTCATATTACAAGTAGAGGGGTTAGGACTTCTACATGTATTTTGGAGGAAAACAATTCAATTCATAACATCATCTAAGAAATATAATCGTAGGATATTTATTGAATGATCTGAAACTTGGATACTTATACTGTCAAAATTCCTGAAGCAGTGACTAGAGACCAATAGTTAGTAGTAGTTACTATGTGGCTACAGATTTGAGATCTAAGCCTCTCAAATCAGTTTAGAACTGTATTCAGAGTCCCTGAAGCAACACAATGAATCGGATTCAATTTCCCCAGAAGTCTTAAATAAAAGGCTCAGAATATTTGTCCTGAATATGTCAGAAGAGGTCTTTTCTTTCACTGTGTTCAGGTCATAAATCTTACCAAATCAGGAGTTAGTCATCTTTTGACAATGAACACATGAGTTCCTAGCTTTGAAAAGTTCCTTGTAGCTGACAATGTGAAACATTCCAAAAAAAAAAAAAAAAACCTGACAAGTCTATTGTGCTTTCTAATCACCTGCTTTGGGTAAATTGTTTAAGCTCTTCAAATCACCAAGATAAATAAATAAACAAATCTGGATGTTGGGGTCAACATTATCAAATACTTGATGTTCTAATTCTCAACCTCTACTAGAGGATCAGGATTATTTTTGTTTTTCATGAAGATGAGACTATTTCAGAAAATGACTTGTCATAGTGTATTGTACACTCAACAGCAGCCAATAGCATGGTACATTTTCCTTAGATAGATGTGGTAACTGCCCTTCTCTAGCATGTAGCCTGTGGTCTCTGAAACTTAGTACACTCCATCAAGATAGTGAAACCACTTTTCTCCCCTAAAGAAATTGTTTAAAGAGCTTCACAGGAGCCGACGTCGTGTTACAAACAGAAGCCTTGCACCATCCCTCCACAGCGAGGACCCAAAAAACTGAGCAAAACAGAGACAAACATGAATCCTGGAACCCTAAGTGTCAAATGAAGAGATAAAGAACTCAACCAAGCACCAAATGGAATAGCAAACTGACAAAGGGCAGAGAGCAAGTAGAGGTCATGTATCAGCTAACACAGCACCAATTTGCAATCGTGGAATCCTGTCAGAGATTAGCAGACACACAGTGCTACAGAGCAGCTTCACAGAGCTCCCTGCAGGGGACAGAGCACCCAATAATCAGTGATACATGCTTTCTTACCCCTACCCTTCTTCCCCCTGCTCAGCCTCTACCACTTCCCAGAGGGACAAGTAACCACAGTCAGGGAGGTGCCAACTGTGAGCCATATGGATTCACCCACCCCGCACCACCCAGCTCCTTCAGTGCCATTTCTTTATTGCTGATGTTTCTTTTACCAGCTTTTGTGTTTCCTCTCTGCTCTCACCTCCTCCCAGTCCTTTCTCTTGAAGATCTGGCTCTGTGTGACATCTTTGCTTCTTCACAAGATGCGAAGCATCACTGGGCTGAGGAACTGCTTCCCTAATCCATGCTGCTATGCTGGTGGAATCCCTGGAGGTATTTTTTCTTTTTATTCATCATTATTATTATCTTTTTTCATTTATTCATTTCTCTCTTCTCTGTCTCCTGAATACCTGGCTCAGTGTGCCATCTCTGCCCCTTCTTGGTGGGCTGTGCCCCAAGGCATGGGAGCCACTTCCCCAGTGGCCAGTGGGATCCCTAGAGGCACATTTTTAAATATGTATTTTTCCTATACTTTTTTCTTTTTTGTTTGTCTTCATTTCTCAGTTTTTCATCTCTCCATTCCAACAGCGAACAGCAGTTTCCCTCAGCATTTTTTTTCACTTTTGTTTCTCCTTTCCTTTAACATACCCATCTTAGCTCCCCATATCACAATTTTCTGTCTTCTTCCTGCCTACGTGCACCATGTGCTGAACATTGCACCCACAAGCAGCACAGGCACAGTCTACTATAACCTGCCTTGCACTGACCCCTGGCCCACCCTGTCGGCCCCAGTATGTGCCACAAAAAACCTGCCCCTCCCCTTTAGCTAGACCTGCCCAATTGGACAAGGAAGTGAAAAGTGTCATGTCCAAAGACAAGCAAACAATAAAGAACACACAGTGCACCTGCTCAGACATAACCAAGTAAAACAAAAAAGCAGGATGAAATAAAGCCAATCTACAAGCAATAAGCAAAGTAAATAGGATGGTGAAATTAGAACATGTCCAGATAAACAGAAATTAAAAGAATATATAAAAAGCAAACCAAACTTACAAGATTATTAAAGACAATCCTCCAGTTAGAGAACAAATGACATCAGATCACAGTCTGAATCTGGTATGCAAGATCACAGTAGCCAGATAGTAACCTAGGAAATGAACTCTCAAGGACTATTCAAAACCAAAACATTTACAAAAGGTAACCACAAAGGTTAATTTGTAAGTCACAACAACATCAGAACAATAAAAAAGGGAATAAATGGTGTAACTATAGAATTTTCTAATGGCAGAAAAAGTTAAGGTGATGCCAACTAACAACAGACTGGTTGAAACCCAGGAAGATAAGTAAATTTCAAAGTAACCATAAAGCAAGTAAACAAATCTACTCATCAAAATAAAGAAGAGAAACAAATTTCAGTAAAAACAAAATCTACAAAAACAAAAGAAATTAAAACATATATATGTATATAATTAAAACATACATATGTATATATTAAAACAATATATGTATATATTAAAACATATATATGTATAATTAAAGAAATATATAAAGAATACATATTTATATATAAAGAGTAAATATATAAAGAAATTAAAACATATATGTATATATATATAAAACAACAGCACTAAACTCACACCTATCAATAATTACACTGAAGACTTTATTAATAGAATTAAAAGAACACCCACAGAATGGGAAAAAATATTTGGCAACTCTATGTCAGACCAATGCCTGATCTCTATAATCTGTAAGATACTACAAAATATCAATAAGAAGAAGATAAATCACCCAATTAAGCGATGGGCAAAGGAGATGGACAGACACTTCACTAAAGAGGAGATCCAGGCAGCCAAAAAACACATGCGGACATGTTCACGATCTTTAGTTATTAAAGAAATTCAAATCAAGACAAAAATGAGATACCATCTCACCCCAGCAAGATTGGCCATGATCCAAAAACACAAAACAACAAATGCTGGAGAGGCTGTAGAGAAAGTGGAACTCTCCTACACTGTTGGTGGGTTGCAAAATGGTCCAGCCTCTTTGGAAAGCAATCTGGCGCTTCCTTAAAAAAATGGATATTGATATACCATTTGACCCAGTCATTCCACTACTTGGAATATATCGTACAGATTCAAGGCCTTTCACACCAACGGACACATGCACAAGAATGTTTATCGCAGCACAGTCTACGATAGCAAAAAGATCAAATCAACCCAGATGCCCAACAACAGAAGGATGGATAGGTAAACTGTGGTACATATACTCAATGGAGCACTACACAATGGCAAAGAATAACGATGATTCCAGGAAATATCTCCTAACCTGGTTTCAACTGGAAGACATTATGTTGAGTGAAAGTAGTCAGTGACAAAAGGACAAATATTGTGTGAGACCCCTATGATAAGATCTAAAAAACAGACTTGTGTATAGAAGAAAAGACTCTTTGACAGCTGCAAGGGAAGGGAGGGAGAGAGGGTGAGGGGGGAGGGCTTAGATTAGATAGTTGCTAGAAATCTGGTTGGGTGAAATCGGTGACAGCACACATTACAAACAAGAACAATATTGTGGACTTCAGCATAACTTGAATACTCCTTCTATCTTAACACAATATTGCAAGGATAAAGTAGCAGGGGCAGGGGGTGGGGGACCATGCTCTTAGGTGAATCGAGGCCAACTGACACAACTAGCATTTTGCTAAGAGGGCTCTCTGCACCCCACATTGGTGAGTGGTGTCTGGGGTCTTAAAAGCTGCCAAGCTGCCATCCGAGGACACAGCAAATGGCCCCAACTCAGCAGGAACGGATGCTCACCGAGGACCAAAATGACATGGGGTAAAGACAACCCAGAAGATAGAGAGACCCACATGAGTGGGTGCCTGCATCGACTTAGAGCCAGAAGAACCGGATGGTGCCCGGCCACCACCAGTGATAGCCGCGATGGAGCTCACTAAGTTGAGTCTCACTGGCAACACAAGAATAAAAAGGGGTGTCAACGGCACTTGGCTTGGCCTGAGATCTCCACTAAAAGACCTCAATTGATGGTCCAGCGGTTTCAGGGTTCCCCTAGGAGCATGGCCCTTGGCCCATAAATCATAACAAAGATGCACTCTACAGACACAAATGGATTGGACTTGGCATTGCAGAGTGACCATACACTGGATGTACTTTATGGTTCTGTACATCTATAGGATATCATCCTGCTGACCTCTGGCTGGAGGAAGGAGAGTGGGTGGAGAGGAGGGGAAAGGAGACTGTTGGGAGGATGAGACATGTATGGAGCAGAGGGGAATAGTATGCTGTCACCGTACAGGGAGAGCAGTGGAAGCTGCATAGAGGTGGGCATGTAAATTTATATGGGAATGTATATTTTCATTCAGTCATATTAAATTAAAAAATTTAAATTTAAATTTAAAAAATGCAGAAAAAAATTATGGCCTAAATGCATCCTTAAAGAGACAGTGACAGAATGGATTAAAAAACAATCCATCAAATATCCTGTCTATGTCAGGCATACCTTAGAAAGATGTAAATTTATAAAAAATCAAAAGATGGAAAAAATTTATCAAGCTAACAGCTACCGCAAAACAGCAAGAGTGGCAATAATAATCTCAGACAAAACAGACTTTAAAACATAATCCACCATAAAAGGAAAAGAAGGACTAAATAATGATTAAAAGAATGATTCATCATGAAGACATAACCATGATAAATGTCTATGCACCCAATGACAGGGCTCCAAAATACATGAAACAAAACACTACAGCAAGAAACCAAAAGAGATCTACATAAATAGAAAAACATATGAGGGTAGACTCAACATTATGCAAATGGTAATTCCACCCAAAGCAATCTACAAATACAACACAATCCTGATCCAAATATCAACAGCATTCTTTAAAGAGATGGAAAAACTAATCATTATCCTTGTATGGAAAGGGGAGAGGCCCTGGATAAGTACAGCACTATTGGAAAAGAATAAAGTAGGAGGACTTCCACTACCTGACCTCAGAATCTGCTACACAGCTACAGTAATCAAAACAGCCTGATACTGGAAAAATGACAGACACATTTACCAATGGAACAGAATTGAGAATACAGATGCAAATCTATCCACCTACAATCACCTGCTCTTTGAGAGGGGCCCAAAGTCCATCAGCTGAGGAAAAAACAACAGTTTTTTTAAAAACAAATGGTGCTGGTAAAACCGGATGTCTAATTGCAAAAAAAAATGAAACAGAACCCATATCTCACACTACAAAACTAATTCAAAATGTATACAAGACCTACATAGAAAACCAAGAACTATAAAGATCATTAAAGAAAAAATAAGATCAACTCTAGAGGCCGTAATACACAGCATTAACAGGATACAAACCATAAATAACAATAAAAAACTCCAGAAGATAAGTTAGAGAGCTGAAATCTTCTAAAAATTAAACACTTATGCCCATCAAAAGAGTAAAAAGAGAATTACAGATGGAAAAATGTTTTGGCTATTACAAATTCTACCAAATTCTAATCTCTAAAATCTACAGGAAAATCCCACACCTCTGCAACAAAAAGACAAATAATCCAATCTACAAATGGGCAAAGGAAACGAACAGCCTCTTCAGCAAAGAAGACATTCAAGTAGTTAACAGACACATAAGGAAAAGCTTGTGATCACTAGCGATTAGAAAAATTCAAATCACACCACAGTGAGATACCATCTTGCCCTGGCACCACTGGCACAAATCAAAAAAAAAAAAAAAACAGAAAGTAATGAAAGTTGGAAAGGGTACAGGGAGACTGGAACTCTTAGGTACTTCTGGTGGGAATTCAAAATGTTACAAACATTTTGGAAAACAATATTGTGCTTCCTTAGAAAGCTAGAAATAGAAATATCATGATCCAGCAATCCCACTCCTATGAATATATCCTGGAAAATAAGACCCATCTCACATACAGACATGTACACACCTGTGTTCACTGCAGCATTGTTCACAGTAGCAAAAATATGGAAAAAACCTAGATGCCCATCAACAGATGAAGGGATAAACAAACGATGGCATATACACACAATGGAATACAACACAACAACAAAGAACAATGAGTCTGCAAAGCCTCGCACAACACAGATGAATCTGGAGAGCATTATGCTGAGTAAAATAGGTCAGTCAAAAAGGGACAAACACGAGATCATTTACTATAAAAACTCACGAAGGTTTACACCTAAGAAGAAAGGATCTTTGATGTTTACAAGGGAGGAAAGGAGGTGCAGATGGACAAACACTAAATAGACGGTAGATACATGGTAACTTTGGTGAAAGGTAAAACAGTATGCAATACTGGGGAGGCCAGCACAGCTTGTCAAGGAAGTTCCACAGACACACCCAAATTTCCTGAGAGACTAAGGGCTGAGGGACCATGGTCTCAAGTGAAAACATCTAGCTAAACATAAACATCTAGCATAACATAGTCTATAAAGAAAATTTTCTACATTCTACTTCAGTAAGCAGTATTTGGGATCTTAAAAGCCTGTGAGGGTCCATCTAAGATACTCCACTGTCTCACCCCTTTGAGAACAAGAGAGAATAAAGAAAACTAAGGACGCAAGGGAAGAATTAGTCCAAAGGACTAATGGACCACAGCTTCCACCAAATTGAGTCTAGTTCAACTGTATGGTACCAGCCTAACAGCACTGACTGCTCTGACAGGGATCACAATTAGGGGATCATTCCCCCAGACAGAGTGGAGAAAAATGTAGAACAAAATTCTGACTAGTGAGAAGACCAGACTTGTTGGCCTGGGAAAGCCTGAGTGCATCGCCCCCAAACACTGTTCTAGCTGTTTTTGGTTTGCAGCCATATCTCTAAAGGTGCACCTTTCATCCAAAAAATTAGACAAAACAGAACTAAAGGAGCATGCCAGCACAGGGGCAAGGACTAAAAGGCAGGAAGGGCCAGGAAGGCAGGTAATAGGGAACTCAAGGTTGAGTAGAGAGAGTGTTGACATGTTGTAACCAATGTCATAAAACAGTATGTGTACTATTTTACGAGAAGCTAGTTTGTTCTGTTAACCTTCACCTAAAGCATAATAAAAAGAAAAAAACTGTATAAAAGAGCTTTATGGTCAAGTTATATCAAATACGGTGTTGGCTAAAATCACTTCCCAAGACATAAACACTCCACCATCAAACAATCTCATAGAATAAGCACTCTTTAAAATTAAACCTAAATTCTTTTTCTTTGGGCAAAAAAAAAATCAGAACTAGTTTGTGTGGACAATTTAGTTAACTGGCATAACATAGTTCACAAAGATAGTGTTCTACATGGGAGCTTGGTGAGCAGCATCAGAAATCTTAAAAGCTTACCAGCAGCCATCTAAGATAAAACTGTTGGTCTGTACTTGTACGGAGCAAAAGATGCTGAAAGAAATCAAAAGCTCAAGGAGGAAACTAGTTCATGGGACTAACATCCCACAAAACCCACAATTTTATCAAACCTAAGACCAGAAAAACTAAATGGTGCCCAGTTAATTACCTCTATCAACTGTTCCGACTCGAGAAATACATAGAAGGTCCGGGCAAAAAGGGAGAAAACTGTGAAACAAAACTCAAATTCCTGAAATAAGACCTGGCCTACTGAACTGATAGAGACTAGATAAATCACTGAGACTATCGCACTGAGATACCCTGGGGACTTGGAATTGAAGCTATTTCTGCAGGCCATCTTTCAGTCAAATAATTGGCTTATAAAGTAAACAGTATCACCTGCGATTAATATGAACCTCTTAAATAATAAACTATAGGGGATCAAACCTTCCGCAGGCACCCCAAATCAAAGACGAGATGCCAAGGAGGGGAAGGAATCCTCCATCAATGGACACGGAATGGAAATAAGGAGAATGCTGGGGCATTGTAAAAATTGTAACCAATGGCAGAGAACAAACTATTTGAAAATTATTATAGCAAAACCAAAATTTCACCTTTTAATATTATCTTAAAAAGAAAGACTAAGCTGTTTAAGGGTTAATGTGTTCTGGGAAGGCTGCCAGGAGCCACCAAGCTGCTTTCCCTCTCAACTGTATTGTTCTGCCATCAGAACCACCAGCCTGTGAGCCTTTTGGCTAGAGGGCACTTTCCCTTCTCCCTGGTGGTTGGGGGTGGGAGCCAGCAGAGCGAGATGGCGGCAGTGAGAGAGAAAAACAAAGCAGAGCCCCCAAGCAAAGCCATCCTTTGCCAGGACAGGCTGTTTCGAGGCATGGATTTGGACCATGACTTGGCCACTGTGTAAGCAGATAACAGTGTGTGCCCCAGGGAGGAAAGCATAATTTGGGAATGGCTGACTTCACAGAGTCCAAGCTCTAGCATTCAAGTTAACATGTCTTCAAAATACTTCAGTTTCAGTTTGGTCCTGTCTTGTTTGTGAACTTGCAAGAAGAATACAGGCTTTTTCTGCTGTTGATTGCAGATGAATAGTTTTTCAGAAAGACATGGGGCTATGTGAATTTCTGTGAGTTGGCCTGGAAACCTTTGCTTTCTTGCTTTCCTCAAACCACTAACATTTAAAAAATAGTTAAAAAATAAAACAACCTCTTTGCTGTCGAGTCAATTCCTACTCACAGAGACCCTAAAAGACAGAGTAGAACTGCCCCATAGGGTTTCCAAGGAGCACCTGGTGGATTTGAATCACCAACCTTTTGCTTAGCAGCCATAGCTCTTAACTGCAGTGTCACCAGCATTGCAAAATGTGTTGAGTTAAATATATATATATATATATTACAAAGAAGCTTTTAACATATGTTATTTGTAAGGTGGGATCTATTTGTATATTGAAACATTTGTGTATTTGCTTATTAAATATTAGTTGAGTGACCTACTATGCACTAGGTAATAACTTCAGGGAGATCACAGGCCTTTGAGAAACATACAGTTACTAACAGCCCACACAAACTACAACCTTACCAAACCTGAGACCAGAACTAAATGGTGCCCAACTACCACTATCAACCATTCTGACCAGAGACCCATAGAAGGTCTAGGCAGAATGGGAGAAAACTGAAGCACATGGACGGAAAGAGGAGAACAGGGCTGCATTTGTGACTGTGCAGAACCTAGGCACTTTTATCTTTATGAGTCACTTCCTTCATAGAAAACCATTAAAGATTATATTTCATAACTCTGTTGGTATAAATATGAATACAATCCACAGTATATCATATTTTCTTCTCCTGATTAAAAAAAAAAAAAATTGAATCATTTTCATGTGCCCTAGTTCCCAATGGGTAAGGTGGCCCTGGAAATAAGCACAAGATGAGTGACACCTGAGGTGAGACTTAAACGATAACACAGTGTTACCTGATTTAGGTCTGTGCCCTGGAGCAGTTAAGCCAATGAAACATACAGATTCCAAGTCAAGAAGAGGAAGAAGGTTTATTAGGAAGTGTGATACCACCGGAGACTGAACAGTAATGCAGGCTGTTCTCCACTGAGTCTCAAAATACAATTTTTACATCAGAGTTTATGCATCATTTTGGCAAGGATTACTTCATGTTTTTAAGCATGTAGCCTACAGATGGTCAAATACATCACAAAACAATCACAAGAAACCAAGCTACAGATATGTAGGTCAGACATCTGGACTCTATCATCTGCATGTCTGTAACAGACAAACACAAAACTTATATAAAAATTCCTAAGCTAGTGGAATTAACCTGCCAAGTCCACTCTGACTCAGCTAAGGAGCAAGAAAATAAGTTGTGGATACAAAAAAAAAATGTCAGGCAGCCTTCCTAGCTGCTGTCTCCCAAGCTGAAGGTGATTTCTCAGGAGAGCAAAGAAGAGGGAGACCAAGGTCACAGGAGCAGAGGTGGCTCTACACCTCTTTGGAAAGAGGCCAGTGGAGCTGGTGTAACAAGAAACACAGATGACTACGGTGGCATTAGTTATGTCAAGCTCTCAATTACCCATTTTGAAAAGGAGAAAACATGTGGTAAGGTATTAGGGTTACAGCAGGAATTATCCTGAAAGACAAGAGGGGAAAAGGCATCTTAGGAAGAGACAGAAGCATGAGCAAAACCTCAGAAATGTGAAGGGCAAGGGGAACCTATTGAAATTCAGTAATTGGTAGAAAATGAGATAAGTTAGGCAGAAGCCACAGTATGAAGAATATTGCATGCAACTTTAAGAAGTGTCGAGTAAATTAATGGGGAAATCTGGAAAGTGGTATGTCCAAATCTGGTTTGTAGAAAGATTACAATAAAGTGGTTGGAAAGAGGACATAAGGCCATCTAAGAGATAATGGTAAGAATCTAAGTGAGGAATGGCAAAGTCCTAACCAAAATGACGACAACAGAAATGCTGAGGATTCCATGTACACAAAGCTGGTCAACTAGATATCAGGACTGAGGGAGAAATTGGGGTTCTGTTTAGTCCCCTTTCTTCTCAGCACTTTAGTTATTGAATGCCTATGAAACACACTGAATCAAACCAATGAACCAACCCAGCTATGAGAAACAGCCACTGTCTTTGGTATTTTTCGAGATCATTTCTCCTGTTCATCTGATTGGACTAATCCCCTTTGACCTTTTGACCTTATCTCCAGTCCCTCCTATTCTAACCAAAACAGTTGCCACTAAGTCTGTTCCAACACATAGTTACCCCAAAGGTCAAAACAGAACTGCCACACAGTTTCCAAAGAGTGCCTGGTGGATCTGAACCGCCAACCTTTTGGTTAGCCATAGCACTTAACTACTAGGCCACCAGGGTTTCTTTTCTGTCCTAGCACCCTAATTAAACCCAGTTCTCCACCTTTGAGGCTTATCTGTATCTTGGTCACAATTTTGTACTTAACTTTTGATAGCCATTAATATGAAATACTGACCCGTGAGATCTATCGCAGCCAAGCCAGTCTCACCTGCCTTCCCTACCAAGGAAAGACAGACTTTCCTGCCTTCATTGAACTGGTAAATGGAAGGGCCATTTACTAGGATAGAGAGACGGTAAGAACAGGTTTGGGGGAGATAATTACTTCAGTTCTGGATATGGTGAACTTGAGGTTCCAAAGAGACAACATAGTAGATGTTAATTTAGGTGATCACAAATGTGGTCTTGGTATTTAGTAGAATGTTCTGAGCTAGAGGTGCAGATATGAGTCTACAAAACAATTAACATAGACCTGAAGCTACTATCCTTGGAAAAGTCTTGTTTGTAAAGCAGGTCTTTGGCGGGCACATGAAAACATGGATTTCGGAAATATTCTCATCATCTTCAAACTGATAAGAAAAGTTTACTGTCCCTAAACTACTCACGCAATCAATGTGATTAATGCTGTTATGAGCCTCAAAATTTGGTGTTAGGCAGAAGGTGTTAACATGACCAGCCTCAAACAAAAAGCTCAGGCATTGAGTCTGTATTGAGCTTCCCTGGTAGACAACACTTTACAGCACTGTCACAACTGGATACTGGAGGAATTGTGTCTTCTTTGACTCCATTAGGAGAGGACTCTTGGAAGCTTGTGCCTGGTTTCTTCTAGACATCACCCAGGTGCCTTTTCCCTTTGCTGATTTTGCTTTGTATTCTTTCACTGTAATAAATTATAGCTGTGAATATGACTACATACTGAGTCCAGTGAGTTCTTCTAGTGAATCACTGAACCTAGTGGAGGTCATGAAGACTCAAAACACAAAAGTTATCAGGAACAGCTGGTAATTCAAGTCTCGGGAATAAAAATGTACAGAAACCCTCCTGATCTACAAAGATGCAATGGACTGGTCACGCAGCCTGATTTCATGATTGGCTAGGGTGGAAAGATCATCCTGCCTCACCCTGTAGACAAAAATGAAGTGCCTCTCTCTTATTTTAAAATAGTCTGTAAGCAAATTAAAAATAGATGTCTCTTTTATTTACAACAAATGAATGCATGGTTTGTCTAAGAACTGAAATCATCACCATTTTAATTATATAAAACTCTGTAAACTGTTTAAGTTTCCCCACCTCCTCTTCTCAGCCTCCCACCTTACACACTTGTTTAAATGGCAAAGTCTACTTTTGTCACCACTATGGAAAGTTTTCGGAGGAGTTATATTAGATATATTATCTTCCAGAGCATCTAAAGGCTAGTCTTCAATACTGTGGAGGCCGAGTACAAAAGGACTATGATTATAATTTGTGTGTTTAATGTGTTATGTTGTGTCAATGGAAGAGTTGAATGTTCTGAAAAACACACTTAAAGTGGTCTGAAATGTAGCCAAAAGACAAATGTAACACTGAAGAGATTAAAGGCTCGCAATTCTGCCAGACACAAAACTCACTTAGTTAAGACAGTAAAGAAAGATCCTCCTGACATAATGCTGAAACAAACGAAAAACCCTAAAGATGCTGTGAGAATCATGGCTACACCCTTTAGCAAATTAAGAGAAATACTTTACAAGACTTCTGGCATTGAATAAAAGACCCCAAATGAAACTGTCAAGGAAATTGAAGTTTTAAGGAAGTTGTATTGTCAAAGAAAATCTTAGCCAGCTGTAATGAGACCCATGAGTGTTGAAGCTTCAACGCTAACGTCCAAGTGCTAACATCAAATCTACCCACTAGTCTTTATTGTACTCATCGTCATCACCACCAGTAGGGAAATCCTTCCTCAGTACCCTTTAGGTAGCTCTATATGACAGAATTTTGACCAGCCAATTGGCTTGCCAAAGAATTGACTCTACATAAAGATAAGTGAGTTAAGAGATGCCATGAGAACTCTTCATTGCTGTTGTTTACCTGGCTATGTCTGCTCAGTGTATGTATCAGCGTGTGTGTGTATGTATACACACTGTATATATATATGTGTGCAGTCTTTACAAGTAATGTACGTATATATACACTGATAGATGTATCAGTGTGCATTCTTTATGAGTAGTCAGTGTCAGTATATATGGTCTATATTCTTTATGAGTAATCAATGTGTGGCCCTTTTTCTTTCCCCATTTAGTTTGATTTTTATGCTATCTCATTGTATCAATAGGAGCTACATTTATTATTTATTCCATAAGCTGCAAGGTAATCAAAAGTCATAGTTAAGCCTGATCAAATCCAAACTAATGTAGGAATGAACTCCACCCAGAGGACGTGAACTCACAGTAGCTAAATTGCTTCACTTTGCAATATGCAAGTTGTATGTGAATGTGGGTTGTTTACCACTGAGACAGTATGTTTGGAACTGCACAGAGAGCTGGATTACAGTTAAGTAGAAGTACTTTTGAAAGGAAATGTATGATGTGTGCACATGTACTGGGTAGACAAGAGGTTACTCCATCTCAAAATGAGATCGTCAGGCAATATAGGAAAAATACAACAGAAAATATTTTATTTTCCAGAAGAAACGTGATTAAAAAGGAGGAAGAAAAAAATCAGTTTAAGAGTCTACCAAACCTGCTGCCAACTCATTAACACCCCTAAGCGACCCCATAAGGTTTCCAAGGTAATGTTTACGGAAGCAGATTACCACATCTTTCTCTGTCCAAGTGGGGATAGGTCCAAACCACCAGCCTTTTGATTAGCAGCCAAGCACTTTAACCACTGTGCCACCAGGGCTCCTACAAGAGTCTTAACAAAACAAAAACACTTGTTGAAGTAATTATGGACCTAGTTACTGTAAGGACAAGTATCTTCAGAAAAAAACATTACTCATAACATTAAGAGTTCACAATCTTCTTCTACAGATGGGAGGAAACAATCACCGACCAGCATCATGTCCTTTGAAGCATGGAATATGTGGGCCTTTCAGTGACAGCTGGATCTGGTTCCCTAGGAAATACAGTGTCCTTACATGGTACCTCAGTACTCTGACTTCCTTATGTTACAGATGATTGAAGGACAGATCCCTTGTGAGGCTGCAACCACTGCTTACGGGGAATGACTCCCTCTACGTAGAGTGCTATTTCTGTATAACTTCCTCCTCTGGCCATAGCATTCAAGTAGAGATGCAGGAAAATTAGAAGTTGATTAGATGTGCTTGTCTGGTGGTAATATGCATGAAAATGCTTCATACTGAGCTTGCTAACTCTGGTCCTTTCCACAGCACCTTCAGGTGTCTTACACATCTGTCTTCTAGATTTCATCTCTGTAACAGAGTCTGCTTTTGTTTCAGAATCAATGACTAATGAGATAGAAACGATGTATCTACACATGGGCATTAACCACAAAAACATAACCTAACAATGTTAGAAAAATATTTTTAGGAAAAATTTGATTGAAAATGCCAAGGCATTTCTTTCTCTAGAATACAGCATAGTGGGGCATGCACATGTCACAGCCCTGTGTTTGACTCTGAACTCTGGCACCTGCTGGCTGTATTAAAAGATAATACCTCAAGGATATCTTGGGAGGTTTCAATTATGAATTCATCCTAATATTGAAATGAAAATAACCTCTCAGTAAATAAAAACTCATCAAGTAAGAATTATAAAATGCTAGTTAAAACGAGAAAAATGTGGGAAATGAGAAGAGGGTTAGAGAACTTAACAGTGTATCAGGAGTAGTTTAGAAATTTGCAGAATGGTCTCACTGTAAAGAACAGACTGCAAGACTAACATGGGCCATGACACACAAGGTTCGAAGGTTAAGCCTGCAAACTTAGTTCAAAGTGCTACATACCTCATTGTTGAGTATCACTGAGGTCACCTTTGGAAGCACGTAGTCCACCCTTCAAAGCACTTTTGGAACTCTTTCTGGAATGGCCATTATGCATGCTGGCACAGTGGCAAGTTCATGATATGAACTTAACCGTATAGTCTGGGAGGGAGTTTTTAGCCAATAAACAAATAACTGTATTGGCTTACCCTCTCTACTCACCTGATCTGGCCCCCAGTAACTTTTTTCCTTACTCAAATATCAAGGAAATACTGAAAGGAAGACATTTTGATGATGTTTAGGACATCAAGGGTAATCCAATGACAGCTCTGATGGCCACTGCAGAAAAAGTTTCAAAATTGCTTTGAAGGATGGACTAGGTACTGGCATTCATGCATAGCTTCCCATGGGGAGTACTTCAAAGGAGACTGTAGTGATACTCAGCAATGAGGTATGTAGCACTTTTCCTAGCATGAATTTGTGAACTGAATTGGCAGTCCTGGTACAAATGAAGAATTTCAAAACAATTATTGCTTTATATACTGGAACAATAATGGGTACACTGGTAAAGAAAGACCACAGATCAGGTAACAAGTCTTTGTACTTGTCATCAACCTTTGTGTAATGAAAATACTGAAGAAAATTCCTCTTTGTTCTTCATTCAAATTCACAAAATTCATTAAGCTTTATGAGGCATGTTTCATACAGTATACAACCTAGTTTTGTTTGGGATCTCTTCACATGGTGGTAACAGTGCCATATCACTCAAAGGACTAAGCCACCAAACTTTCATTTTTCTCTCTCCCTTTTTTATCTGTCAACTCTCCCCTCTTCCTGCCCCCAGCTCCCCGCTTTTGTTGTTGTTGTTGTTATTCTAATTCTTCTAACTGGTCAAGTCACGGGAGGTAGAACTTCCTAAGAAATATTCCATATGAAAAAAAATGATGGCATTAGTTTCCTGTGCATACAGGAAACAAAAGATAACACTGAAATGAACATAAATTATGTTAGTCTATTTAAGATACATGTCTAAATAGGTAGACCCTTGTAATTTGTGACAGTTCTCCGTCCTCAATGTGAACGACTTTTGTCTTTACCTACGAATATGTAATGCTCTTGCATTTTCCCAAATGTCTAGTTCCTGTTTTTAGGTTTTTGTTTTCATAACCTTCTCTCTTTATTCCCAGTTTCACTGTTACAATCCTAGGTTAGATTATAACTGCTAACAACTGATAAAAGGATAGATGTCAGTTTTATCACAATTATGTCTTACAAATTGGCCTTGAGGTATTAGGCTTGTCATTTTGTCCTAGCAGTATACCACAGGAAAAATGTCACAAATTTCATAGGTAAACAAGAAAGAACAGTGATTCATCTGCTGAATTGACTTTCAACTTCTAAAAGCTAGTATCTTTTCCATGAAGACAGGGATCTGTTTATCTTCTGATGAATCCTCAACCCATTAACAGTGCCCAACTCTTAGTAGGCATGAAACAAGTATTTTTCAGGGTGAAACAACATGTGAACAATAGAGAAAACGAAGGACAGATACACTTTTTGTTTTAGTATTTATTGGTAGAAATAGCTCTTTAATGCATACTTTGTGTTCATATAAAGTGTACATTCTCTTAAAGGGTTTCTTAGAAGTTTTTTTCTTTTTTGGTCTCCAAGTGAACTTAACATTTTATCTATGCATTTGATTCTTTTTAGACTTTTTTTCAGATGTGAAAGCTAAATTCAAGATACCATGCATATTATGTATCTCACTTAATAATCCAAGGAATTGCTTGCACTTTCAAAAAAGTCACCAAAAAGGCTAACAAACTCAAGATAAACAGCTTATTATGTCTTAAAATTTCATTTTCCTTTTCTGAATAAAGAAATACTCAATATTATATATTGCTTGCTGTCTAGTAAGTCAGATTGTCAGAGACGCTTCATTAAATTATCTCTATTTTAACATGACATCTTTATCTAATTCCTCCCAGAAATGATCTTAATATTAACATTGAGCCATATGCAAAAATAGCCAAAAAAAAAAAATTAAATAAGAACCAAACTGTAAATTTTCTGATTGGGATCTTTTAACCTAAAAATTACATATCTCTATATACATGTATGATATGCTGCATATTAAATTTACCATTTCAAGTAACTTAAACACATTTAGCAAACATCCAGCCAGACACTGTTTCATGAAAAGACATTGTCCTTATGATAAAGTTAACGAAAGGCTTATTTGGACACCAATGTCTGGACATAGTACTAAGCCCATGAAACTTTAAAGTGCAAGTCTGCTATACGATTAAGAAAAAGACAACTGATTTTCAATCCACTGAAGTTTGCAGATATAAAAGTGCTTAGCATGACAAAATTACCAAAATAAAAACATTTTCAAGGTTATTTGGTTCTAGCAATATTAACTTTTCTATACTTTTAGATAATTAAATGTTTGCATTTTAAATTTATATAAATTTCCTCTTTTAACAAGTTAAAAAAGCACACAAAAAATAGTTCAAACTATAATCTGTTAATTTTCATCCTCGTTTGCCCATCACAAATAAGTCAACAAGACAATGCTTGAATAGTCAGTGCTACTGAAATGCAATGTTTGAACAGAAGCCATTATGTCACCCACTGTTTGCTAAACTGGACCCTAACACTGGCTGCCGACAGATGGGACAAGTGCAGTTTTCCGACAGCCAACGGTCAATACAGTGGATGTGGAATTCATGCATGCAAGGTAATTGCCTGAGCTTGTTTCCAGTTACATAGTCACTGATACACACACTACAGATTTTACTTAGTTCGCTATCAATACTGCTCTGCTCATAGTTCCTGGTGGAAAGATTGTCAATCTGCTCTTTGGTTAAACCCCGTACGTGATCATCATCATCCCCTTCATTTAGTAAGAAAAAGTGGGCAAGGCGAAGAATGGGTAGTGTTCCAGTTTCAACTAAATTGTTTGTGTTTCTCAACTGCCTGTCACCTCTACTGTCACTGTTTTGGGCATGAGGCTGGGACGTGGTGTTTTCACCACGTAATCCAGTGCTGTCTTCCCGGGGCTGCCTGTCTTCAGAGGAACCTCCGTTGTGCAGGCTGCTATCGTTAACTGTGCCTGGGTCACTCAAATCTGGGGGCATCCCTGGTAAATGCTGACTGCTTCTCTCAATCTCTGACTCGGATTCAGCCTCCATTAGGGAACTCAACTCTCCAAATCCAGTCATGATCTGCCTTAAGATTGACCGAAGAGCCACTGATGATGGCTCTGCGAGCTCATTCTCAGAAATCCTACGAAGTGGAACTGTTATCGTGCTAACATAGGTTCGGATACCTGACCGTTCTAAGCGTGAGATAGTTCGGCGAAAGCCCCCACTATTGCTTTCAAGAGTGACCGTATTCTCTGCTAGTCCTGCTCTAGATCGAGTGCGATTTGCAATGCTATCTCGATCTCTATTTTCTCCAGGACGAATCCTTCTTACTTGAAGGTCCAGCGTGATAGTTGGTTGCCGTCGTAGAGCAGCTGAGGACCTGATGGATTCTTCTCCTTCCTCCACGGTTATTCTTGACACAAGTCTTGAATTAGAGAATGGAGTATATGTGGTGCCTCTGGTTTCCCTGCCTCGCTCTAAGAAGTCATGACTTACACCTCTCCTTCTGGCAGACCTTCTAAGGCTGGGCTGTGAAGGCCTATTTTCCCTTGGTAGACTATGATCTGCACTGCCACTTCGTCTCTGAATTGGTGAGCGGCTTCGACTACTGAAGGAAGACCGTAACCTTATTGGTTCTAATCTTTGGTTTGTGTTCCTCACTGTGACATTAGTTCTAGCTCCATCTTCCCAAACATGTGCTGCTCCAAATCGCTGGCCCTCCCTTTGCCTGAGTACACTATCCTCTGACTGGTTTGAGTGATCACTGACAACAGCACGAGCAGCGCGAGTCCTAGAAATGCCAACTGATCCCACAACTCCACTTCTTAATCTTCCCAATGCTGAGTGAGATCCTTCTCCTGAATTCCGCCCCCTTGAACCAAGCCTAGTCCTTGGCGCGCTAGAACTACTATCACTGAAATTCACTGAGGTCTGGCTTCTTGTTCGCCTAGCCACAGGACTACTTGATCTTTGATGCCCATTTCTAGTGTGATCTACGCTAGTATCTGAAAGTGAAGTACTTGCATTATCTTCTCCATGAATTTCATATCCTCTATCCTCATGGTTTATGTGGATTTCCAGACTAAACCGGAACTCTCCACTGTTTGGGTTTGTTCGACTCACAGCTCTCCATGTTTGGTTCCCATTTTGTCCACTTCGAATCGCATTTCCTGTACGGCGAAAGGTGTTCAGCCATTCTAACAGAGAACCTGCACCTGAACTTTCTCTAGGGACTTCTGCATCTGGGAAAAAAAATAATAATAACTTAATGATCAACTCCTAAAAATTAAAAACTAACACTTTCATTAAATTGTATTTAATAGTTGCAATTTTAGAAAATGAAAATGGAAAAAAATTAAAAAGGTGTATATTATAAACCTTAAATATTACTTATATATCACCAAAATTAAAATAGTATCTATGTAAAGCTGCAGAAAAATGTTCACTTCTGATTTCTATATGCCTGTAATTAGCAAAATGTTGTAGCAAGTGAGGAATCCATCTAATATCAAAACTTTATACTACAATTGCTTTATTCATATTGTAGTATCAGCAAACTAAGATCGGCAAAATTTTCAGCATAATTCTTACTGATCTGTAAAATCCTTCAAGTAGAACCAACTCAATCAGAATTTCTACAACTAGCTATTTTTGGAACTTGAAGAAATTTATCCTGTTTTTTAGGAACTTACGAACTCTGGCTTTCTCAATATAATGTCAGGACCACATTACTTGTTTTTATATGAATCTGGGAGACTTTAGGCAAGTTACTTAAAATCTTGATGCCTGTATCCTTACCTATAAACTGCAGGTAATAATAGCATCAATCTCAGTATTATCATAAGGACAAAATAAGATACTACATAAGCTAATTCACACAATACCTAGCCAACAGAAAACTCAATAAATGTCAGCTGCTATATATGATATTCCTGATGGCACACTGCCTAAGCACTTGGCTATACCAACAGGAAGGTTAGCGGTCTGGAACCACCAGTTGCTCTGATAGATACAGATGTGACAGTCTGCTTCCATAAGGATGCACAGCCTAGAATGTGTGGTGAATACATTGAACTCTAGTAAAAAGACCAGTCTTGTTGGTCTGACAGACTAGAGGGTTCCTGGCAGATACAGTTCCTGAACTCTCAATTAGCTCAGAATTGAAACAAGTCCTGAAGCCAGCTTCAGACAAAGAGTGAACTCATCTATAAGCCCTAAAACAACACTGGTAAAGAGTGCTTCTTGGCTTAAGCAGATACAGAAGACTGAGAAGCTCTTGCCCAGAGATGAGATGAGAAGGCAGTAGGGACAGGAACTAGTTGAATGGACATGGAAATACAGGGTGCAAAGTATTGTGCTGTCACAGTGTGGGGAGCACAACTAGGACCACATAACAATATGTATAAGCTTTTATATGAGAAGCCAACTTGAACTGTAAACTTTCACTAAAACACAATTTTTTAAAAAAAGACGGTAGCCTAGAAACATACACAGCAATTGCACTATGTCCTATGGGGTACCTATGAATCAGAATTGATTCAATGGCATTGGGTAACAATGGGATTCGTAAAAAACACACTTTCTGTTCATTTAGAGTATAAAATCCACGAAGACAAGAAGTTTTCAGTTGTTTTATTCACTGGTAAATTTCTAGCATTTAGAGCAGTATCTGGTAGAAATTAGACTCAGTATTTGTTGAATAAATAAATTTAGAAATAAATGCATCCTAGATAAACTTCTTGGACTATACCACCACTGTGCCAAGCCTGAATTTTTCCTTTTTAACACAGTGTCTTATTTTGTCCTTATGATCTTCAATAACCATAGCTATTAAACAGTTTTACTCAAAAATATCTATTAAATGAAACAGATCTCATTTCACTTCATTAGTGTAATCTCTCATAAAACTTTTTAAACAGTGAAATTAAAGCTGTTAATGAGCAGCTGGTGTCAACAAAATAAACAACTGTAGCCATATTCTCTAGATAAGCTGCTTGTGGTAAATGTTTTTTTTCCCCCGTTAAAATACATTCAAAAGACTAGCATTACTGGTGTACCAAGATAGTAAACCTTACACATTTAAACATAAAGAAGAACACTGCAAACATCCAATTTGAGTCTGGGGGAAAAAATATGAGTAAAAGACAAGCAAACAATCATTCTAAATGCTACTTTCTTCTTTGACTAATTAGAATGCAGTAATGAAGCTATCTGTAAAAGTCTGTTAATCATTTACTAAAATCTATTCTACTTTCCCCTCTCTGAGTACTGTAACTGAGTATGTGCACAGCTTGTTCCCTTCCTCACTGTGAGAGTACTGTAACTGACTATGTGTACAGCTTTGCTGTTAGGTGTGGCCACATGAACAAGTTCTCATCACTGCTGTATTAGCAGAAGTGATGTCTCTTATTTCCAAGTTGGTACCTTACAAATATTTGTGGCCTCCCTCTTTCTGCCAGCTGGAGCCCAGATACGACCATGACTTAGCTTGAATACTCAACGGTTCATCAGAGCAGCACTGTCTAATAAAACTTTCTCAAGAGTCACATGTAGCTAGTAAGCACTTGACATATAGCCAGTGTAATTGAGGAACTGAATTTTTAATTTTATTTCATGTTTATTAACTTAAAGTCATATATGGCTACTGAAATGGATAGCACAGTTGTAGAACCAATTAGACCAGCTGGGTATGTCCCAGTAGAATTTATGGAGAAGCATTTGCCCATTTTCCCTGGACTGCTAACTTAAGTGAACTTCTGTCTTACTGAGTCACTGCCTTTTCTGGGTTTTTGTACAACCTTCCCCTAATTAATACAGTGACCTCAATACAATACATGTAACTACTAACAATGACTATCTCTGGGGAGAGAAAGGGAGCAGGGTATGAGCGGAAAGAAAGTTGGCTTTTATTTTAACTCTGCATACTTATGTTTAGCTTGAATTTTTAATAAATACTTTTGTTTTCTGTAACAATTTCTTATACTATGGCTTAGCGTTTACTCAATAAAATAAGCAAACAAAACAGAAACAAAAAGAGGTTGCCTGACATTCAGCCATTTTCTGTTGCTTTCTATATAAATTTTTAGATGCCTGGCTTAGTTTCATCACATGGGATAAAGTACCCGGTACATTCTAAGATTAAAAAGAACTATTTATAGTTGTGACACACGTAGCAACACCATGAATCCGAACTAACTTGAGGGTAACTTGCTGATTATGTCGGTAATTAACTTAGTTGCACAGTACTTCTTGCTCCCTGAAGGCATCTATGTACACCTTTGTATTCATTCACTTGTGGTACAGCTCCTATTTTGCACACACTGTTTTGCAAATAGCACATGCAAAAACATGAATATCACATTAAAACTTGAAAATAGTGAAAACAAACATATTGTATAAAATATGCTGATATCTGTCATTGCTCCCATCAAGTCTGCTCATTATGGAAGAGTCTGTGGTACCTCTAGTATTTGTCCCATTTTCCCTGTTTCTCATATCAGAATGAGATGCTATTTGTTCTTTGACTCCATTTAACCGCTGTTGTAGTTCTTCTGATGTTACTTCTCCTAAAACAATTAAAAAAAAAAAATTGTTCACTTTAACTAAGAAATTCAATTACTAAGTTTTATGAGAACCCATAAAGGGTATATAATCTTTAACATCTGTAGAAGATTATGTGTTACTGTCTTTAGATATTCTGTAAATTGAACAGTTAAAGACAATCATTAAGTGAAATCATACATCAATTTAGTTTTATTAAAATTCATTATAATAATATTTAATGTGAAAATTGATAAAGCTGATATGCTTACCAACCAAAGCTCTAATTCTGTGGATTTTTGTAGAGAGTTAAAAAGGCAATTAAGAAGGGAATATATCTAGAGAAAATGTAATACCTGAATTTTTAACTCAGTATTTCATCATCTGGGTCATCATTATACAACCTAATTTCAATTAATTCAAGCACCTGTAGCAAATTTATTAATTCAGCTGAATAAACCGTAATACCCCAAATGAGTTAGAATTGAGTTTTAAATCATATCTGTACAAACACTAAAGTGGAACAGGGTAACATAGGCAATGTTTAACCGTTATATACATAAACCTATTTATCAGTTTGGCATCTGTATAACAGTGCCCATTGTCCAGTGTTGTCATGTACTTACAAAATACAGAAGTCAGTGATTTTTTTTTAATTTTCTTATGTTTAAAAAGTCCTTAAAACTTATACAAAACTGTATTTTCAGAAGAGAGCCAAAAATCTCTTATCATTTTGAAATTCCTTCTTCTACTAATGAAATAATGTATCTGTTCTTTAACCCATTTCTTACCAGGGGTGCCTAAAAGATTATGGTCTCTCATTAACCGGTAATCTTCATCACTGAGTTCATTAATAAACTGATAATAGGCTTCTTCTCTGTGGAGACGCTCCTGCTGCCACCTTCTCTCATTTTCACGATGGTTATGGTCTTGAAAGGAGGCTTCTTCACCACCCCCATCTGATCTAGATCTAGACTGATTCATACTGCAAGCACCTGGCTTTCTGTTCAAACATTACATACAAAAGTCAAAGTATTAGTCATGCATGATATATGGTTTTTATATTTTCACCTTATAGCTTTTACCTGTGTTTATCTTTTGTATATATTTATTTGATTTTTTTTATCCCTACTCAAATCTTTCGTTCGTTAGCCAAATATTGAGCAAGTACATGTTAACTGAGAAACAGTTTCCAGGAGGCAACACAAGTGAACCTACTTCTCTGCTAAAGTCATAGTTTAGGTCACACTGGATTTGGCTTTACCACATATTTTCCAACTCGGAATCTCACAGCAAGTATCTCTTTTTTTTTTAACTTACTAATATTCTGGTTAACTCAGTCTAAGAATATTTTATGCTAATACATACATTTCAGGCTCTAAATATTTATGTTCTTTACTTAATAAGCAAAGGACTATGTATTTATACTTACTTTCAGCAAGACTATTCTTCTCAAAATGAAACTCATAAATGTAATATTATCCCTATTACACTTTATTGAGGTAAAAATAGCTTTCCCTACTGATTTCTCTTTGAAGGCTGAAAAAACACCTGTTAAAAAAAATTATTTATATTTTATTGTGCTTTAAGTAACAGTTCAGAAAGCCTTTTGAAACCTAACAGGGAAGAGCATTCACTCCACACAGTGCTCCAAGGGCCAAGACAGCACACAGGGAACTGTATCTGCCCACATCAAGCCTCACCCCGAGCCTGGAAGTTAGTCCCATGGGTTTCTTCCTTACCTTGCCTAAGCAAACACTATTTTAATTATGCTTAAATGTCATCCCTGAGAAGCCCACTTTTAAAATACAAGGAAACCCAAAATCAAACCCATCACTGTCAAGTTGATTGCAACTCACAGTGACCCTGGACACAGAAGAAATGCCCCATAGAGTTTCTAAGGCTACAAATCTTAATGGAAGCAGGCCCCCACATCTTTCTCCTGCAGTACAGCTGGTGAGCTTGAACTGCTGGCTTTTGGTGTGCACTGAGTACTTTAACCACTGAACCACTAGGGCTCCTTGCTACAAAGAAATCATGACAAAAAAATTTCTTTCCATAAATATTTAAAATTTTTCTTAAACTTTACAGTCACTAAGGCAGTGGTTCTCAACTGGGAGTGTACATCGAAACCACCTGAAGAAATTAAAATTTAAAAAAAAAAAATTAGTTGGATCTCATCCCCAACAGAGTTTTCCAGAGAAGGGCTACTACCTGTCTTTAAGAACTCATCTGAGGAAACCCGGGTGGCACAGCAGTTGAGTGCCACAGCTGCTAATCAAAAGTTCCACAGTTCGAATCCTCCAGGCGCTCCTTGGAAACTCTGTGGGGGTAGTTCTACTCTGACCTATAGGGTCTCTATGAGTGGGAATGGACTCAACAGCAGTGGGTTTGGTGATGAAATAAACTATTCCTCGACAATCTGTAGTATGTCGCCAAAGGGTGTGTATTAATACAGTTAAGGTTGGAGGATCAAATGATTATTGCCAGTTGTAATTCTGAGTCTCAAAATATACCAGGTGTTAAGTCAGCAAATTGCTTTCAACATAAAATTAGCTTACAGTTCTAGACTACTGTACAAGTGAGCAATTCCCTGACTTTCTGCATATTCCAGCATGACATTACAAACTCAAGAATTCTTTTAGTGACTCCCACATCTGTTTTAAAAGAAAGCTCTAGTAGCACTATACATTCAAATGTGAATTAACTACTAAAAACTCCAGCTTTCTTTCCTTTTCAGAACACTGAGTACTCAAGAGTATATACGGTAGGGTCAAATTAACAAGATTTTTGTACTAAACAATTTAAAAAGTTGAAACCTATCATAACATCACGCTACTCTTATTATTATTCAAAACTTAACAGTATCTCCCAACAGGCATTTTTTTTTTTTTTTGCACAATTTACCATAAATCAAAGTGACTACCTTATTGTCCTTTCAGTACACTTTTAACAGACGCAACGGTATCCATCCTTCAGTTTGGGGTGTCCTTTTTGAGAGCTGCCCATCTGAGGGAATAGGAAAAGAGCAGAATGATTCAAATCGGTTTGTCTGTTGGAAAGCTCCAACTACTGGTCGTCTCCCAATTCTGCTGCAAAATCAACCCAAATTCTCCCATGGGTGTTCTTAGACTCCCCGAAAATGAGCTCCCCTCACAAAATAAGGACATGAAAATCTCCCGCACAGCCCTTCGCTCCCACCACAGAAACCGCGGCCTTTCTCCTACGCTGTCACCGCTCCCGGGACCGCGCTCCCCGTTCTTCAAGGCCTCTTCCTGCCTAGCCTCCTCCCATTCTGCTGTCGCCAGGGTGAGGTGTGACCCCAGTTTACTTTGAAACCTTCACTTTCTTGCCACTCTGCCCGCCGTCCCGTTACTGGTTCCTTTTCTGTCCGTTGCGACTGGAAGCTCGCGCCCGGGGCCAGTCCCCACTCCAACAAACAAACTGGGCTGAAGGGCCCAACCAGTCTCTTCCTATTTGACTGAAGCAACGCTTCCCTAAGCGACCCAGATTCCCACCGGGAGGGCAGAGACAGACGGTGCATGTCAGCCAATCACCAGCTAGAAGAACTTATTCAGAGAGGAGTTAACCAATCAGCGAAGAAGTAGGCGGCCCCAAGGATGGCCTGCTTCCCTCTGCGCCTACAGGAAGTGGTGGTGGGACTTACAGTTTACCTCCAAACTCACCTCACTGGGAATGAAGCGTCCTCTCCTAGCTCAGAGACAAATCCGTGGCAGCTCTCCTCTCAGGGCCTAAAACTGACAGGAAAGAGGAAAGGGCTTGCCACCGCTTTCGCGGAGGCCCGTTAGACCACTAATTATTTACTGAGAGGCCGGAAGGCTGTCCGGTAGCTTGCGACCATCAGCTGGAAGAGATGCTATGGAGGAGGAAGGGCAAGCTCATGTGTTCTTTCCCCTCCAGTCACTTCAGTCTCCTCGCGGCCAAGTCGCCACCTCCATCATGAGGAGACTAGCCACCGTCTGCCCAACGCTCGCTGGTGCTCTGGAAAACTGCGTCCGGAGGGGGAGCCAAGGTGCTGACGGCCGCGTTCCGCCTACTCAACGTTTCTGTGTCCTTGGGCTTTCTAAATTAGTGCCAAATCCCGGAGTGCTTCACGCGCGTGACAGCACGTATGCTTATGGAGACACGTCCTGCTGGCGACCCTTGGAGAATACCATTTCCTACTCTGTCGTTCCTTGTTACTTGTTTGTCAAAACTGGTTACGGGGTACAACATAATGGTCCGTTTATCTCTTCACTGCCCAGATATAATGTAACTAAAAAAGCAGACCGTTTTCCTTACTCTTGTTGGAACCTGGAAATGACAAACTCTAATAAATGGTAAACTGCTTATGTTGACTTGCCACCTAAGGAAGCAGATTGAAACTCTTCTGCATCCCTGTCTCTGGCTTTAATTTTGAGATGTGACGTTTACCAAACTCGTTTCATTGCTAGTCTCTCCTCAGCCTAGTGTAAACTGCTTTCGTGACGTCCCCGCCGTCCAGGTTATGTAATCGCTGGATATCGCTCACCCTGCCCCCTCATACCAGTCTTCTTTCCTTCATTAACTTTTGAGGAACTAACACATCTCCATCATTATTCTGGATAACAAACTAGTTGCCTCGAGGTTAAGAGCTTAGCTGCTAGCGAGTGGACAGCAGTTCTATTCCACCAGCTGCTCCTAGGAAACCCTGTGGAGCAGTACTGCTCTGTCCTATCCTGTAGGCTCCCTGTGACTCCCAGCCAAATTACAGGCAAGGGGTTTGGGTAACAAAAAAAAGATAATAGTCCTTGACATCAGTGAACTACCAGTGTTGTACAAGTTAGTGGACAAGTAAATATAAATTAAGCAAGTGAAAAATACAAACTGTTAGATATTGTAAAGTACAGGTAAGGAAATAAATAACACAGCCTACAAGCACCTTGAAGGAGCTTGGTGGTGTAGTGGTTAAGCTGCTAACCAAAAGGTTGGGACTTTGAACCCTCTGTAAGAGAAAGATAATTAATATGCTTCCATAAAGATTAAAAATAAAACAAGCAAACAAACCTAAACCTTTTGTCAGGGAGTCTGTTTCAGTCACAAAGATTGTGGCCCAGAAAGCCCCATATAGCCATGCTACTCTGTCCTGTAGGGTCACTATGGTTCAGATGACTGGACAGCATCCAACAGGAAGACCCTTCAAAATCTCTCCCTACACACCTGTACAACCTGACCTCCTCTTGGCACTCTTAAAAGTACCTGGAATTCCTTAACAACGATCAAGGAACTCCTCAGCCACTTCATTCATGCTTTTATCTTACTAATCTCTGTCTCCTGGGACCTGGGTCATCTCAATTCAAGAAATCTTTACTAATGCCTCTTCACTGACACCTCACATGACCCTCCAGCCCCATTTGCACCTATAAAACTAGGCAGGTTCCTGTTTTGGGGGTTCCTAGAGCTCCCTCTGTATGCATCCATGTTAGCCCTCACTTACTTAATAAATTCTGACTGAGTGCCCACTGCATGTTAGGCGCTGCTGTTAAAAACAGGGAATCAAAGACAGTCCTTGCCCTCGCAGAATGTACAGGTCAGTGGAAAAAGACAGTTACTGAACAAGTACCTACAATGATTTTTTTGTTACCTATTTATAGTCCAGTCCATTGGAGTCTAAATCCCTTAAGCATAGTCAAACTGGTTTTATTCAATTTTATAACCCTGGAATTTAGCATAACACCTAGCAGAACGTTTTCCTCAGTCCACTGCATGAATAAGCAGAGAAAGAAATGCAAACTTCTTGCAGACAGGATTAAGGTGTCTTACTATAATGACCTCAGAAATTGTGCTTGTAAGTCAGAGACACCACAGGTAAGATAGCCAAATTTCAAGCAAAAATCATTTTAAATATCTCTTTGAGTTTTAAAGAATGCAATATTCTATAAAGAGCAGCCAAAGCCAAGCAAGTGGAAAAGACTGTTTTAGTCATCTAGTGCTGCTTTAGCAGAAATATCACAAATGGATGGCTTTAAAAAGAGAAATTTTGTTTTGTCACAGTCCAGAAGGCTAAAAGTCCAAAACCAGGTTGTCAGCTCCAGGGAAAGGCTTTCTCTGCTGGCTCTGGAGGAAGATCCTTGCCCTCAGTCTTCCCATGGACTGAGAGCTTCTGGTAGCACAGGGACCCTGATCCTTTCCAAAGGAGGCAGTCACTTCCTGGCACTAATTCTTGGTGGTCTGAGTTCCCCAAGTATCTGCTTGCCTCCCTTTCCTTTATATTCCAAAAGAGTGCCCCAAGGCACAATAGGATTCCACATATTGAATCCTGCCTCACCAACACGACTGCCACCCATCCTCTCTCATTAATATCATAGAGGCGGAGTTTACAATATGGAGGAACATCATACAAAGCAGGAATCATGGCCTAGCCGAATATCTACACACATTTTTAGGAGGACGTAATTCAGTCCATGACAAAGACACACATCTCTTAAGAGTCGAGTAAATGTAAAATCTAATAAAGTGACTTACCCGTCAGGAAGCTGCAGAGTTCTGTGAGCAGGTAGAGAATCAAGTAGGGTATGTAACTTGAGTCCAACATCTTGTTTCATTTTTTTTATTATTATTTTATTACACGGGAAACAAGAAAGAGATCTCTAAAGGTGAAACTGTTTCTTCTTATTGTACTTTAGGCAAAAGTTTACAGAGCAAATTATTTTCCCACTGAATTGTTCCCTGAAGTAAGTGACGCTCTTGACAATGTGTCAGCACTCCTCCTATTACCACCCTGAGTTCCCTATTTTCATTTCCCTGACTTTCCTGCCCTGTACCATCTTCTCCTCTTTGTTTTTTGACATGTTGTCCTTTTTGGTTCTGTGGAGATGATTATTTTAAAGAGGATTTTTCCTTATGCGTGTTTGTCATGGATTGAATTGTCTCCCCCAAAATATGTGTAGCCATGTGGCTGGGCCATGATTCCCAGTACCTTGTCACTGTCCTCCATGTTGTGGTTTCCCTAAACTGTATGTTAAAGGATTAGGGTGGGACTGTAAATCCCTTCATAGGATCACCTCCCTACTCCACTGTAAAGGGAGCTTCCCTAGAGTATGGCTTGCCCCACCCTTAATCCTTTCATCCTATGAGAGATAAAAGGACAGAGAAGCAGGCAGAGAATTGGGAACCTCATACCATCAAGAAAGCAGCACCAGGAGAAGAGTGTGTCCTTCAGACCCGAGGTTCCTGCGCCAAGATGCTCCCTGGACAAAGACTGACACAATATCGGACTTTTCTGCAGAGCCAACAAGGGGGAAAGTCTTTCCCTGGAGTGGACACCCTGAATATGGATTTGTAGCCTACCAGACTGTGTAAGAATAAACCTTCCTTTGTTAAAGCCAACTACTCTGTGGTATTTCTGTTAGAGCAGCCCTAGCTGACTAAAACAGTGTTGTTGTTTATTTTATAGGCCTGTCTACTATTTGGCTGAAAATTGATTTCCAGGAATGGCTTTGGTTCAAATTTAGAAGGGAGTCTAAGGGATATAGTCTCAGGGATTCCTCCAATCTCTCTCAAACTAGTAAATCTGAACTTTTCTATGAATCTGAATTTTGTCTTACATTTTTCCCGAACCAGGACAGAAACCATGGTGATGTGGTGCTTAAGTGCTGTGGCTGCTAACCAAAAGGTCAGCAGTGCAAATCTACCAGGTGCTCTCAGAAACTCTGTGGGGCAGTTCTACCCTGTCCTATAGGATCACTATGAGTTGGAATCAAATGGATGCCAGTAGTTTGTTTTATTTCTACCTAAGCAGGACATTCTATTGTGATTCTAATCAGAGAGATGGTAACACTTATAAGGCACCAATCAGTTCTTACTGTATCACACTGGTGGAGGCTATGACTCCTGTGGTCCACTAGTCTTTCGGACAAATTATTTCCTTCAGTCTTTGGTTTTCTTCATTCTCCTTTTCTCCAGACACAAAGAGACCAATAGCTATATCTTAGATGGCCACTCAAAAGTTTTTGTGATCCCAGAATCGATTTACCAAAGTAGAATGTAGAATGTTTTCCTCATGAACTATGTTCTGCCAGCTGACCTAGATAGATGTCTCCTGGGACTATGGCCCTTTGTGTCCAAGCCCAGTAACTCAGTGCCTTGAGGTGTTTGGTAGTGTCTAGGTTGTTTCCATGATAATGCCCCCGTGTACTCTATTATATATGTAAACAGGTGTGCAAATTGACCAAACATTTGATCAAGATGCATCTACAATTGCTGACTATCAGAATGCAAAAGTTGGAAACAAAGAAGAAGGATAAGTAACTGGAAAATTAGGGCTTTGGGGATAGAAGTGATGCCATAGATCACAGGATAGAATTTTGCAAGACTAGTGACTTTTTCATTCCAAATATCTTTCTTCATCAACATAAATGGTTGACTATGCATGCATAGCCACCCTGTACATGCATGGACCTCATCAGACAGAATACACAGAAATCAAATTGACTGCATATGTGGAATGAGATGATGGAGAAACTTAATATAATCAGTCAGAACAAGTACTAGGATGAGAGAGGACAGACAATTAATTGTTCATATGCAAGCTCAAGATGAAACTAAAGAAACTTAGAACAAGTCCACAAGAATCAAAGTATGATTTTGAGTATACCCACCTGAATTTAGAGACCATCTCAAGAATAGATTTGGCACATTGTGCACTAATGACTGAAGAGCAGACAAATTGTGAAGTAACATCAAGGCTATTGTACATGAAGAAAGCGAAAGGTTATTAAAAAGGAGGGAAAAAAAGAACAAAATGAGGACTAGAAGAGACTCTGATACTATTCGGCATAAAATAGCTAAAGCAAATGGAAAACATGATGAAGTAAAAGAGCTGAACAACAGATTTCAAAGGGCACCTCAAAAAGACAATGTAAAATGTTCTAATCAAATGTGCAAAGACCTGGAGCTAAAAAAACCAAAAGGAAAAAACATGCTTGTTATTTCTGAAGCTGAAAGAACTGAATAAAAAATAATTCAAGTCTTTAGTTACTAGACTGAAGGATTCTATGGGGGAAAATATTGAATGATATAGGAAGCATCGAAAGAAGATGGGAGGATTACACAGAGTCACTACCAGAAAGAACTGGTCAATGTTCAACCATTTCAGGAGGCAGCATGTGATCAAGAACTTACAGTACTGAAGGAAGAGGTGCAGTCTGCACTGAAAGCATTGGTGGAAAACAAAACTCCAGTAATTTATAGAATATCAGTTGAAGTGTTTCAATAAGTGAATGCATCTTGGATGGTACTCACTTGTCTAAGCCAAGAAATTTAGAAGACAGCTACATAGTCAACCAGCAGGAAGAGATACACATATGGGCCCATTCCAAAGAAAGGTGATCCAAATGAATGCAGAAATTATCAAGCCATATTATTAACATCACACATAAGTAAATTTTTGTTGAAGATAATTCAAAAGAAGTTGCAGCAGGACATTAACCACTAGAAATTCAAACCAGATTCAGAAAAGGATGTGGAATGAGAAATACCATTGCTGATGTCAGGTGGATCTTGGCTGAAAGCAAAGAATACTAGAAAGATGCTTGCCTGTGTTTTATTGACTATGAAAAGGCATTCAACTATACAGATCGTTATGAATTACAGATAACACTATGAAAAACAGGAATTCCAGAACACTTAATTGTGCTCATGAGGAATCTGTACATGGATCGAGAGGTAATTGTTAAAACATAATAAGGAGCCACTGCAACAGTTTAAAGTCAGAAAAGGTATGTGTCCACGTTGTGTCGTTTCAGCACACCTCTCCAATCTGTATGCCAAGTAATTCCAGAAGCTGGACTATATGAAGAAGAAGGTTGTCATGGATTGACTTGTGTCCCCCCAAAAATACGTGTAGCCATGTGGCTGGGCTATGATTCCCAGTATCTTGTGACTATCCACCATTTTGTGGTTTCTCTAAACTGTATGCTAAAGTTAGGGTGGGGCTGTAAATCCCTTCATGGGATTACCTCCCTGCTCCCCTGTAAAGGGAGCTTCCCTGGAGTATGGCTTGCCCCACCCTTAATCCTTTCATCCTATGAGAGATAAAAGGACAGAGAAGCAGGCAGAGAATTGGGAACCTCATACCATCAAGAAAGCAGCACCAGGAGAAGAGTGTGTCCTTCAGACCCGAGGTTCCTGCGCCAAGATGCTCCCTGGACAAAGACTGATGCAACACTGGACTTTCCTGCAGTGCCGACAAGGGGAAAGCCTTCCCCTGGAGTGGACACCCTGAACGTGGACTTGCAGCCTACCAGACTGTGTAAGAATAAACCTTCCTTTGTTAAAGCCATCCACCCTGTGGTATTTCTGCTAGAGCAGCCCTAGCTGACTAAAACAAAGTTGGTATCATGATTGGAGGAAAACTCATCAATAAGCTACAATATGCAGATGACACAACCTTGCTTGCTGAAAGTGAAAAGGACTTGAAACACTTACTGATGAGGATCAAAGACTACAGCCTTGAATATAGACTTCATGACAGTGTAAAGAAAACAAAAGTCCTTGCAACTAGACCAATAAGCAGCATCAGATAAAAGAAGAAAGTATTTAAATTGCTAAGAATTTTATTTTTCTTGGATGCACAAACAATATCCATGGAAGCAGCAGTCGAGAAACCAAAAGACACATTGCATTGCACAAATCTATTGCAAAGGACCTCTTTAAAGTGTTAAAAATAAAGATGAATCTTTGAGGCCTGTCATTGATTGAATTGAGTCCCCACAAGATATCCGTTAACTTGGCTAGGTCCTCATTGTAAGATTGTCTATCATTCTGTAATTTGATGACATTTCTCCATATGTTGTAAATTCTATCAGTATAACATAATAAGATGGACTAATGGCATTTACATTGATGAGATATACAAGATAGGATTTTAAGAGAAATAACAGAGAGACAGGGGACTTCACTGTTGTTGCTGTTAGGTGCCATCGAGTTGGTTCCGACTCACAGCAACATTACGCACAACCGAGTGAAACATTGCCTGGTCTTGTGCCTGTCCGCAATCATTTTTTATGCTTGAGCCCATCATTATGGCTGCTGTGTCAATCCATCTCATCAAGGGTCTTTTTCTTTTCTTTCTCTTTTTTGCAGACGCTCCACTCTATCAAGCATGATGTCCTTCTCCAGGGACTTATCTTCCCTGACATGTCCAAAGTATGCAAGATGTATTCTTGCCATCTTTGCTTTCAGGGAGCACTCTAGTTGTACTTCTTCCAGAACTGATCTCTTTGTTCTTTTGGCAGTCCACAGTACATTCAACATTCTTCTCCAATACCACAATTCAAAGGCATCAATTCCTCTTCTGTCTTCTTTATTCATTGTCCAGCCTTCACAAGCATATGACAAGACTGCAAATATCATGGCCTTGGTTAGGCCCACTTCAGTCTTCAAGATGTCATCTTTGCATTTCAATACTTGAAAAGAGATCCTTTGGAGCAGACTTTCCCGGTGCAATGCGTCTTTTGATTTCTTGACCACTGCTTCCATGGGTGTTGATTGTGGACCCAAGTAAAATGAAGTTCTTGACAATTTCAATCGTTTCTCCATTTATGATGATGTTGCTTACTGGTCCATTTGTGAGGACTTTTGTTTTCTTGATGTTGAGGTGCAATCCATACTGAAGGCTGTGGTCTTTGAAATTCATCAGTAAGTGTTTCAAATCTTCTTCACTTTCAACAGGTAAAGTGATGTCATCTGAGTAATGCAGGTTGCTAATGAGTCATTCTCCAATCCTGATGCCTCATTCTTCTTCGTATAATCCAGCTTCTTGGATTATTTTTTGGCATATAGATTGAAAAGGTATGGTAAAAGAATACAACCCTGGCACACACCTTCCCTGACTTTAAACCATGTAGATTTTCCTTGTTCTGTTTGCACCACTGCCTCTTGATCTACATACAGATTCCTTAAGAATACAACTAAGTGTTCTGGAATTCCCTTTCACAGCAATGCTGGCCATAATTTATTACAATCTACACAGTCGAATGCCTTTGCACAGTCAATAGAACACAAGTAAACATCTTTCTGGTATTCTCTGCTTTCAGCCAAGATCCACGTGACATCAGCAATCATATACCTGGTTTCACATCCTCTTCTGAATCCAGCTTGAGTTTCTGTCAGTTCCTTGTCAATATACTGTTGCAGTCATGTTTGAATGATCTTAAGCAAAATTTTACTTGTGTGTTTTATTAACGATATTGTTCTGTAATTTCTGTATTAGGTTGGATCACCTTTCTTTGGAATGGGCATAAACATGGATCTCTTCCAGTCAGTTGGCCAGGTGGCTGGAGACTGAATACCACCAAGAAAGCAGTGCCAGGAGTGGAGTGCATCCTTTGCACCAAGATTCCTGTGATGAGATACTCCCTGACCAAAGGAAGACTGACACATCACAAGTACCATCCTCTAGAACCATCAGAGAAAGAAAGCCTTTTTCTGGAGCCCACACCCTGAATTCAGACTTCTAGCCTACTGGACTGTGAGATTATAAACTTTTTGTTAAAACCATCCATTTGTATTCCTGTTATAGCAGCTCTAGATGAGTAAGATATAATGTGGTACTAGTAGTGAGGTGCTACTCTAACATACCTAAAATGTGGAAGTGGACTGAAGACTCAGAAGGAAATCAGGTGAGCCATTACACTGGAGATGATGAAGACAATGAGAATCAGCAGCAGAACCATGAGACTAGTGCCAGACAGCACTGGAGTCAACCCATGAAGCCATAAGAGCTGGGAACCTCTTTGCAGAAAGCTTCCTGGTAGAGTAGGGTACCTCTGGGCCCTTAACTGTGGAGCTAGGCTTGCTTACCCACAGAGCAAGAGAGCTGTGTGTCTTCTGGATGGAGTGGAGTGGGGTCCCCACCTACAGAAAAAGTGCTGAGTGTCCTCTGGCTGGAGTTCGGTGGGGTGCCACCAAACACTTTTAGTAGAGTGATTGCAGGCAGGAGGCCTAAAGCTGAAGGAGAGAGCTGCCCTCCCAGTAAGCCTGGGAAACAGAGATGAAACCCCAAACTGAGAGGTCTCCACCCAGAATCCAGAGAGTGTGGCCCATACCTAGAGTCTGCAGGGCAGAGCCGTTGTGTAAGTGGTCTCAGAAGATTATTTTCAATGTTTTGAGGGCCAATGTAATGTGTTCTGCTGATTTCCTTGGTGCCTGTCCAGGCTTCTTTCCTCTGTTTCCTTCCATTTCTAATAGAATGTCCAGCTGCAGCTGTTCTGCCATTGTACTTCTGAAAGGAGATGACTTGTATTGTAAATTTCACAGATGAAGAGAAATTTCTGGATTTTGGACCTGAAGTTAAGATTTTTGCTATGATATGATGGGGTGAATACATTTTGCAAGTTACAAGGGTGTGAATTTGGGAGCCAAAAGGCAGAAAATCATGGACTGAATCAGGTTCTCAGAAATGCGTGTCACCTTGGCTGGGTCATAATTCCCAATATTGTCTGATTGTCTACCATTCTGTCATTTTGTAACTTAATGAGGGTTCTTGTGATGCCTTGATAGTTCACTACAATAAGATGGATGCCACACTGCCAACTATAACAGAAATGGAAAGTGGAAATTTATTGTTTGCACAAACAAGGAGTAACATGAGGCTTAGTGGCCAGAAGATCACAAGCTCCCCATCCCTGCAGGAACAAGAAGCTTTTATATTCTCCAGTCTCTGGTTGTTTGGGATTGACACATGAGATGTGAAATCCCCTAGCCCTCCCATGCCTACAGGTGGAGACTGGATACTGAGCTGTCATCACAGATTAAATTGTGTCTCCTCTCCACCTTACCTCACACCCCCCAAAAATGTGTGTAGCAATTTGGCTAGGCCATGATTCCTGGTATTCTATGGTGTTCCTCCATGTTGTAAACCCTGCCTCTCTGATGTTAGTGAGGGAGGGTGGATGGCAGTGTATTAAAGGGGCAAGACTCAGCGTGTAAGAGTATATTGTTCCTTGAGGCAATCTCCTGAGATCTAAAAGAAAGAAGCTAGAGAGTTGAGGATGTCAGGCCACCAAGAAGCAGTGCCAAGAGCAGAGCACACCTTTGGAAAAGACTCAGGGTATCTGCACATCGGAAGCTCCCAGTCTAGAGGAAGACTGAAGAAAAAGACCTTCCTCCAGAGCCAGCAGAGAAAGTCTTCCCTTGGAGGTGACACTCTGAATTTGGACTTCTAGCCTCCTGGACTGTGACAAAATAAATTTGTCTCTTTTTAAATCCACTCACTTGCGGTATTTCTGTTATAGTAGCACTAGATGACTATGATAGTCATGCTGCAAAGGAAGGGAACTTTCACTCTCTACATGGAGCCGGGCACCACTGTGAATGGGGAAAAAAAATCCACTCCCCACCCCACCAAATTTCAGGTCTGGAGTCAAGTTCAGGACACAGCTCTTTTGATCTGGAGCATGCAACTAGATCCTTGTGTGCATGTGCACAGGATTCTAGTGCCAAAATTCAAACAGCCATTGAGGCCAGAGCTCCAATGAGGCCAAACCACAATTAGAAGCCAAGGTGTTGCGGGGTAGGAAGAGCAGAGGCACAGCAGTGAAGCAGAAGTCTATCAGTGGCTTCAGTTTGAAAAGTGTTAGAATGCCTAAGAGAAACTAGGACTCATCATATTAAGGTTTATTTATTAAATTTAAAATTAACAAATCAAAAAGGAGTTCAATCATAAATTTAAATTACTTACAAAGGAAACAAAACATTAAATTTATAAACATAGTTTAAAATGTTTCTTTGAAGATGCTTCATCAAATAAGTATGTGAATGGGTTCAAAAGTTAGTTTAATCCAAATAACTGTTAAACTTTACTTTTCGAAAGTTAACCATTGTAAACTAAATTAAAAAATCTAAATTATAACTGGATATTGAATTTGGAACTTTAATAAACGGCATATTAGCCACTTAAACCAAAGATGAACTTCTCTTTTTAAAAAGTTTTATTTCCTCCTAAAACATATATTTAAACTATTTTCATAGAGATAAATTCATGTGCCATGAAACTGACCTACGTATAATTAAGTAGTTTTTGGTATAGTCACAGTTATACAACCACCACTGTGATTTAATTTTAGAACGTTGTCAATACCCTAAAACAAGATACAACCATTAGCAATCATTCCCCATTCTTCCTCTTCCCCTGAGCCCTACCCCGAACACTTTCTGACTCAGAATTTGCCTATTCTGTATATTTTGCATAGATGGAATCATGCAATACTTGCACATCTGTGACGGGCTTCTCTCATTCAGCATAATATTTCAAGGGTTGTCCATGTCATGGCACTCATGAAGAGAAACTTTTAAACAATGCTTTTCACCACTGAGATTATCCATTAACTAAATTAATAGCTTAGAGTTTGGTGCTTGCAAAAACTCCTCCAGAATGAAGCATGAGTCCAGTGAAACAGAGGACCCAGTCCGCTATACCTATGTTCTAGGTATGTCCATAATTATTCCTCCCTGCTTGGCAAGGACTGACTCCACCAACCATATGAATTCTTTTTTCTATCCATGGCTGTTTGAAACCAGATGTTGTTATTACTTGCCATCAGGTTGGCTCCAACACATGTAACAGAGCAAAACATATACATGTCCCCAATATTTGAGAATGTGGAATTACATCATAGGAGCTTGATTGGTTAATTGTGGGTAAAACAACCAAAATGTCAGATAGGCCTTGTAGGTTATGAAGACTCAGATGGAGACCAAGGGCAAGCAAATAATTAAAAAAGGAATTAGAGTTTGTAGTTGGCAAAAGGCATAGCTGTTCAGCCAACAAATGGGTGTGTAAGTTTTTTTCTGTGTACTTATATTGTTTTCTCTCTCTACTTGAGTTAATATATTGGATTTCTTGCAATTAATGAATATTCCTTGGAGCCAGCCCAATGTTTACTGTGGATACAAAATGTATGTTAAAATTTTAAAGCAGAAAGGGGTTTATTGTAAGATATTAAATAGATACACAGGCAGCTGCCAATGAGTTGACTTTGACTCCTGGGGACCTCATTTATGCACAGCCGAATGATATGTTGCCCAGTCCTGCATCATCCTCATCACCACTGGAACATTCAAGTTCAGTGTTGCACACACGGTGCCAATTCATCCCACAGAAATTATTCAGTTCAAGACTACACAGCTTGAGCTGACACTGTGATACAGGAACCAACTCAAAAAAACTTCTGGTGCCACAACCATCAGTTATCTCTTCATATCACTGAAGTTGGTTGGAACTGAGCACTGATTCCTACTGCAGAAAATCCTCAGGTCCTCATAACCCTGCCTGACATCAGAAAAGCAGCCAAAAGGGACAGAAATATGGCTCTGCTTCCCTTTGACTTTATAAGTCTCAGTGAAACACATTTAATTGGCACAACTCACAACTCTATTTTCAAGAAAGTCTTAGAAACATTATTTTTGGCTTTCCAGACTTTGGAATAACAAGAATGGAGCCTAAGCAAGGAAATTCATAGCCTCACCAATTTCACCAATCCATTTAGGTAAGAGACAGTCTTGGGTCAGTTTTGTGGACTGAATTGTATTTCACTTTCCCAGCCCACCTCTGCCGGATGTGTTGGAACTCTGACCCCTTTACCATCAGATGGAGCTCTGGTTGAACAGTGGTTTAGAGCTTGTCTGCCAACCAAAAATTACCAAGGCAAACCAAAGTTACTACCGTTGAGTTGATTCCAACTCATGGAGACCCTATAGACAGAGTAGAACTGCTCTGAATTGTGGTGCTAGCAAAGAATATTGAATATACTATGGACTGCCAGAAGAATAGACAAGTCTGTCATGGAAAAAATACATACAGAACGCTCCTTAGGCATGAGATGCTGGGCACCTTACAACAGAGTCTTCAAGGAGTGTCTGGAGGATTTGAACTGCTGACCTTCTAGTTAGCAACTATAGCACTTAACTACTGTACCACCAGCTTCCTTAGCAGTTGTGATTTACCAAACTGCTCCTTGGAAGCCCTATGGGGCAGTTCTACTGTCATACAGGGTTTCTGTGAGTTGAAGTCGACTCCATTGCAATGGGTATATCTTCAGATGTAACCCTAGTTGGAAATAGAGCTTTCTTTGTTATAGTAATGAGGCCTTTTCAGTGTAGCTTGTAAGTCCTGAACCTAACTGCTTCTGAGCTATCAAAAGAGCAGATTGGACCCAGAGGCAAGGACAAATGGGGGCAGGAGTGTAGGAAGAGGGTGATAGATGTCACATGAAGATCAACAAAGAGCAGAGGAAGAGCAGGAGCTACAGAAGCTGAAAGAGACTAGGATCTTTCCCCAGAATTAATAGTGAAGAAACTGTCCCCTAGAGCTATCATTCTGAATGTCCTAAACTATAACAATATTAATTGCTAATTTTTAAAGCCACTCACTTATGGTTTTTCCATTACAGTAGCATCAGGAAACTGAGAATCAGGTTTCCTAGAAATGAAGCCTGAGCCAGGGGTTCTTATTCAAGTGATTGATTAAGGGAGGACTCTCAGGGGAAGAGGACTAAAGGACACGATTCTGAGGAGGAAGAAAGGGAAATAAGAAGGAGCTTCAGCTGATGCCACAAAACTCACACGAGGTTTTAGCCAAGAAAGTCAGCTTTTTGTACCCATCCATGCCAGTCAGTCATTGGCTGAGGTCTGTGAGGGCAAGCGACAGCATAGCCTTTTGGGCAAGATGGTCCCTGTCTTGGCAAAGGGCACTGCTCTAGTGGAGGAGGCAGCTGTGAACTGTCATCCTCACTCAGCAGCAGGGACATAAGGGCACAGGCTTCTAAAGCAAATTTGGCGGGGCACAAACAGCATTCACTGTAGCTCATTCTTTGTACGGCTTATATCCACTGCTTCTTATATTATTTATTCCATCTGAGCAGTCTTCAGAATCCTTTTTACTCGAAATTTCTGGGCAATTTTACAACAGGAAATTTACAAAATGAACTACAGCCCCTACTGCTGCAGCTGGTCTGGAGGCCATAGCAAACACCCCTTATACCTCTCCTCTAGCACCATTTCTACATCTGTTCCATGTCAGCCATCACCTATAGGTGGCTTGAATGAATCTTCCAGGTTAGAAGGGAACCAATCAATGCGCTTGTCACCAAGGGACTGCCTTGCCTCTTTGAGAGTCTCAGTGGTAGTGTCTGATGTTGACAGATGAGACATTCAGGAGCGGCTATAATTACATTGGCTTTGGGGAGAGAGAGCCAAAGCTGTCACATAGACTTTGTGCATATTCACCATCTCTGCCACCATGGCTACTACCATTCACGAGCCCCTTGTGCACCCATTGGGCGAGCAATGGAGTGATCATTATCCTGTCTTTTTGTCTGGCTAGTGCCTCTTCTACAGTGGGAACCCTGTAATGGGCTTTACGTGCTGCACAGAGATCCCTACCCTTTGAAGTCTTCCCACAGGTCCATTTGTGTGCCTCTTCTCCATCCTTTCCTAATCTTATCTTTATTCTACCAGACTCCTGACCAACAAGGTGGACTAACACTTGCCATTGCCCATGAGTCTATGTATACTCTTGCCTTGGCTACTTCTGCCTACAAACTAAGTTGATTACTAAATGCACTGCCTGAAGTTCTGTCAACTGGGAGGACTTTCCTTTACCAATGTCTTTCAGAGCTACACTGGGATGAGGGTAAATTGCAGCAGCAGGTATTTTCAGCTTGTGTCTATACCAAGCTAACCTTCTCCATGAACTAAGCTTGGCTTTTTTCCTTCTTTATCAGCTGGTTATAGGAAACCTCTCTAAGGCCATAATGATGAGAGACAGGCATTGATACAACAGTGGCAGGTGGCATGGTGGTCTCAGCATCCTATTTATGCAGCTTACTTATATTTTCTGGACCTGCTTGAACCTAATCCCAAATGTTTTAGATGGCCTACAGTGGATTGCTGCTGCATCACTGGATTCTGTGACCCAACGGGTCTGGCAGAACCTAGTTTATTATCACTTGGTGTTCCATGCTTATATGCTCAGTTTCTGCCAGGTCCTGGGAGTTGTTTCTCAAGTGGTATATAGTTCTCTGTGGCAAATGGCGTGGCCTTAACCCATGACTCTGGGGACAGTGTTGTGACTCCCACAAGAACCGCAAGGCATCTTTTCCTGCAATGGATACCTATAGTATCATTGAATCTGTTGGCTTATATGGCTCAAGTGGGAGGACTTCTTGTACCATAGGCTGTACCACTACAGAGCCCTTTATCACCCTGGGCTTAAAAAGCTTTAAAGTTGAGGGCAATTAGTGACCCAACAAATGTATTCCCAAGTGTGTGAATATGCCACCTCCAAAAACCAAAGAAGCTACCAAACATTCTGCTTTTTTTCTTAGTGTACGAAATATAAGATACAACAACTTATCTAATACTTTGTAGAGGATGTCCCATCATGTCCCAGACCACTGGACCCCAAAAAAAACTTCATGAATGTGGCAGACCCCCAACTTCTGGAGCAAATATACCTTACCAAGGTTTGTGCAATTATTGCCACTTCTTGCTAATCAGGTGCAGTCACCATAATGCCATCAGTAGAGCAGACCAGCGAAATGCTATGCCACATGTCTGGATGGGCCAGGTTCCTTCTGTCTACATTACAATGGACTGCAGGGTAACTAACACAACCCTGGGGCACTGTCGTGAATGTAAACCATGTCTATGTCATGTGAGCACAAGCTGCTTCTGAGTCTCCCTTCTGGTGGATACAGAAACACACATGTGCAGATGGGCAGCTGTGTACCATATGAGGAGGCTGTGCTGGTATGCCCTAGTAAGGATATCAAGTCTGGCAAAGCAGCTGCAATTGGACCAACCCTAAGTGAGTTAAGTCTGGGTTCGTCCACTGTCATACACCGTGGTCTATTTTTTGCAAATCCAGTTTTTGCAGAGGTCAGGCTAGAGAATTAAACGGGATTATGGCAAGGCCTACCATACTGCTTTCTTTAAGCCTTTGATAACGGTATTCATCTTCCATTCCCCTGATCTGTATTTTTAAAAAAATTTATGTGATAGCACACATAATAAAAAATTTTCTATTTTAGTCATTTTTGTTTTTTTATTTAACATTTCATTATTGATGATTTTAAATATATACAAACACTACAGTGACTAATTATGAGCCTCCATATACTTACCCACTGCCTAGAATTTTGTTCTTATTTTATTGTGCTAAAATGAATATAACAAAATGTTCTATTTTAACCACTTTAAGTGTACAATTTAGTGGCATTGATTACATTCACATATTGTGCCACCATCACTACTGTCTATTTTCAAAAGTTTTCTATCACTCCAAACAAATCCAGTGCTCTTAAAGCAACAACTTCCCAATTCCTCCTCTTCCTCACACACCCTGGTGGTCACCAATAAACTTCCATTGTGATGTATGTGTCTAGTCTAGATATTTCATATAATCGAGGTTGTAAAATATTTGTCCTTTTATGTCTGGCCAGTTTCATTTAACACAATGTTTTCAAGATTCATCCATGTCATAGCATGTACCATAACTTCATTTCTCTCTAGCCAGCCAAGCCAAATGCCATTGATTCTAAGGCTGAATAATATTCTATTGTGTGCATGTACCACATTTTGTTTACCTGTTTTTCTGTTGATAGATATTTAGATTGCTTCCACCTTTTGGTTATTGTGAACAGTACTGCAAAGAACACTGGTGTATAAGTATTTGTTTGAGTCTCCTCTTTCAAGTCTTTTGGGTACATAACTAGGAGCCAAATTGCTGGGTCATGTAATAATTGTGTTTAACTTTTTTTTTTTTAATTTTTACTTAACATAACTGAGTGAAAATGTACATTCACATATAAATTTACATGCCCCCTTATATGCAGCTTCCACTGCTCTCCCTGTCCGGTGACAGCACACTATTCCTCTCTGCTCTATACATGTCTCATTCTCCCAACAGTCACCTTTCCCCTCCTGTCCGTCCACTCCCCTTCCTCCAGCCAGAGGTCAGCAAGATGATATCCTATAGATGCATAGAACCATAAAGTGCTTCCAATATATGGTCACTCTGCCTTGCCAAGTCCAATCCATTCCTGTCCAAAGAGTGGACCTTTGTTATAATTTCTGGGAAAGGGCAGCATCAGGGCAGGGGGCCATGCTCTCAGAGGAACCCCCAAACCGCTGGACCATCAATTGAGGTCTTTTAGTAACGATCTCATGATGCACATCTTTATTCTTGTGAGCTCCATCGTGGCTATCACTGGTGATGGCCGGGCACCATCCGGTTCTTCCAGTACCAAGTTGATGTAGGCACCCACTCTTGTGGGTCTCTCCGTCTTCTCAGTTGTCTTCACCACATGTCATTTTGGTCCTCAGTGAGCATCCGTTCCTGTTGAATTGGGACCATTTGCTGTGTCCTCGGATGGCAGATTGGCAGCTTTTAAGACCCTAGACGCCACTCACCAATGTAGGGTGCAGAGATCTCTCTTAGCAAAACGCTAGTTGTGCTAAGAGCATGGTTCCCCACTCCCTGCCCCAGGTACTCTATCCTTGCAGTATTGAGTTAAGACAGAAGGAGTACTCAAGTTATGCTGAAGTCCACTTAATGTTGTTCTTGTTCCTAATGTGTGCTGTCACCGCTTTCTCCCAACTAGATTTCTAGTAACTATCTAAACTAAACCCTCCCCCGCTCAACCTCCCTCCCTCCCCTCCCTTGCAGCTGTCAAAGAGTCTTTTCTTCTATACACAAGTCTGTTTCTGAGATCTTATCGTAGAGGTCTCATACAGTGTTTGTCCTTTTGTCGCTGACTACTTTCACTCAGCATAATGTCTTCCAGTTGAAACCAGGTTAGGAGATGTTTCCTGGAATCGTCATTATTCTTTATCATTGCGTAGTGCTCCATTGAGTATATGTACCACAGTTTACCTATCCATTCTTCTATTGTTGGGCATCTGGGTTGATTCGTGTGTTTAACTTTTTGAGCAGCCACCAGGATGTCCTCTATGACAGTTGCCTCATTTTCCCATCTCACCAGCAAGTTGCTCCATAGCCTCATCTATACTTTCTGTTTTCCACTTTTCTGATTATAGCCTTCTCGTCACTGTAAAGTGATATCTCACTGTGGTTTTGATTTGCATTTTTCTGGTGACTAATGACTTGAGTAAACCCTGATGGTGTAAAGGTTAAGTGCTACAACTGGTAACCAAAAGTTCAGCAGTTCAAATCGGCTAGGTGGTCCTTGGAAACTCTGTGGAGTGGGGCAGTTCTACTCTGTCCTACAGGGTTGCTATGAGTCAGAATCAACTTGAAGGCAGTGGGTTCGGTTTTTTAATAACTTTGAGCATCTTTTCATGTGCTTTTTGGCTGCTTCCGTATGTTCTTTGGAGAAATGTTTATTCAAGTCCTTTGAGTCTTTTTAAATTGGGTTGTTTGTCTTTTTACTGTTGAGTCATGGGAGTGCAATCTTGCTATCAATGAAGTATCTTGGTGGCAGACAGGCAGTTTCTAGGGCTACTGCTTGGACCTTCCTATGACAATAACTTCTGCACCAGAGGTCAAGGAATAAATGTCAGCCTGTTGCCAACTGCTAAGTATTTCCATTCTAGTGACACATTTGGGGACTTGGAAAATAATCACTAAGAATGCATCCAACAGGAGGTAGAGCTGGGCCAGAATTCCACTTATTGCCTGACTCCAAATTGCCCCCATTGCTCTTGCCTCACACGAACCCTTCAGCTTCTCTTTTAGTTTATGGATTCTGAGTCTGAGAAATGACTCAAGTCTGCAGTCTGAACAAGAGTTCACGATTTCCATCGGGATGGCTGACCTCAGCCTATTTTTAATGTTTTTACATTAAACACATTTAGCAGTATTCTGGCTGGCTGCCCATCTGTCTTGCTTCTAGAGCTTCTATTAGGCCTTACCATAGAACCCCAAAGGTCAGGTCCTCTTAGCTACCTGTAATTATGCCTCCTTGCTTGTGATAGTTAAGTGACAGATCTTGGCCTCTAGTGCTCCGGAACTCTCCAACCTCTTTTGCTACCAAGAAGCCTAGTTGTGTAACAGCATCTCTGAACACCAGCCTCAGCCAACAGACAACATCTTCTCAATGGTGCTAGCTCCTACCTTGGAATCTTCTGAGGAAAATAATCAGCAGGTGGGCTTGCTGATCTTGTATGGTAGATGCATTCTAGCATGGTCACTTTTTTGCATTTTTTGATTCCTTCATCTACAGTATGCCATGGCAATTCTGGCATCTTGACTTCATTTAATGTAGCACATTGCTTTCTCCAAGCTTCCAAGAGCCATTTCAGCAGCATAATGGAAAGATCCTGAGTATGATCTCCAGGGAAATAAATCCTATAACCTGGGAGTAAAACAAAAATATCAGAAGCCATTGCCATCAAGTCTATTCTAACTCATAGCAACCTTATAGACCAGAGGACAATGGCCCCCAAAGAGCTTTCCAGGCTGTAAACTTTCTAGAGTGGAAGCTGACTGCCACATCTTTCTCCCTCAAAGTGGCTGGTGGGTTGGTGGGTTGAAACCATCAACCTTTCAATTACCAGTTAAGCACTTAAGTAGTATATATACCATCAGGGAGGCAAGAAAGGGAAGGGGAAACAGCAGCCACTTTCTTTCTTATTCAGCCTTATTTTCTACCCCTTTTGCTCTGACACCCTCATGGTCCTCTCGTAGGCATTATTCCCTTGTTTTTGCTGATATAGGTTACCCATGTCCAATAGCTGTTTGGCATATATTCGTTTTCAACTCAACATGGAAAGCACTTCCCCATTAGAGACATGGTGGTGAAATGTGAACCCAGTTTTTGGACTATTGTCCAAAAGTGGGGGGTGAGAGAAGAGAAAGCTTGGTTTTGTAAGGATTCGTTTCATTTGAGGCTTCTGCATAGCAAGGGGGTCAGACACTAATTTTTAGCAAAGAGTGAGGATCACGTCTACAGGCCAGTTGGTTCAGGGATATACGAGGCGGCCAGTGGTTCATCTACCCATTCTATGCCCTCATTCCCTCTCTCACCACTCTTCTCTCATAGCTCTGCCTTTCCTGTAGCAGACCTGGTGCTGGCTGAATATTTCACCTTCTCTGCAGGTCTGTCCTCCTACTATTAACACCTGTGCTTGATCCTCAGCTGGGTCTGCCCCTCTGACTCACACACTTCACTTTTCATTAATGATTAGCTGGCCTGAGTCAGTCCCTTTCTCTCTTCCATACACTAGTGGTGCCCAACAATAGACATCCAGTTCCATGGTGCTCACAGACACCTACTCTTTTCACTACCTCTCATACACCAGAGACACGGCAACAGCTGATTCATTTCCTTCCACCTGTTTTGTTAGGTAATTTTTGAGTCATTTCCAACCTCATGTGACAGAACACAACTGTATCTTGGAGTTTTCTTAGGTATAATCTCTGTGGAAGCAGATCATCCGCGCATTTCCCCAGAGCTTCTAGGAGCGTTCTTTCAGCCTTTTGGTAAACAGCAGAGTGCTTAACCTTGAGCTAGCAGGGTTCTTCCTTCTACCTGTAACATACACGAATTCACTACCAGTGAAAGTCTTGCCCATTGCACTGCTTCAGAGTGCGGGGTTCTCCATATTCCACCTAGCACTAGGTCCTCACTGCCAGTCAGCAACATCAAAATTCCATCCTGTTTCCTGAGCTTCTTCCAAGCACCGATTATCTTAGGCGAGATTCCCTAGAAGCAGAGCCAGAGTCGGTGATTTATTGATGGAGAACTCTACAAGAAAAAAAATTAAGTAGTGAGGGAGGAAAGACAGGGAAGGAGAAAGAACTGAGGGGGAATTTGCTCAAGTCTCTCATCTGACCTTGGCCATGTTATTTGGTAAAACCTATCTCATCTCCATTTTTCTGGCTAACTCTTTCAGGAGTCATCAATTCTGGAACCTCCTCTGTCAGAGAGGACTCACGGACTCTTTAGCCTCCTCTAGCTTTTCTTTTTATGGGGTCTGACAGGAACCTATAGTATACTGTAACTTTCACTAATTATGCGATATTATCATTGTCTTTCTACTTGTTTGAGGAGAGAAAAAAGGAAGGAGTTTTCAAAAATACATATGGTACTGTCTAAGGATTTCAATATACTTTATTGTGAAGGGAGGAAAATATATGTGTTTTTTAACTTCTCAGGTGGTTTTAAGTCCTTCCTTAAACCCTTTAACATCCACTTGCCCAGTAATTCTCAGTTCTGGCTATATATTAGAATCCCCTAAGAAGCTGTTAAAAACATTGATATATAAACCAGACCCCCAAAATGTTCAGATTGAATTAGTCTGAAATAGAGCTTGAGTATTTATTCATCTAGTACTACTTTAACAAAACTACCACAAAATGGATGGCTTTAACAAAGGAAAATTTATTCTTACACAGTCTGGTAGGCTGAGTCCAAATTCAGGATGTCCACTCCAAGGGAAGGTTTCCCCCTTGTCAGTTCTGCAGGAAAGTCTTGTGTTGCATCAGTCTTTGTCCAGGGAGCATCTTCGTGCAGGAGCCTAAGGCCTGAATAATGAGCTCTTCTTCCAGTGTTGCTTTCTTGATGGTGTGAGGTTCCTGACTCTCTGCTTGCTTCCCCTTCCTTTTATCCCTTGTAGGATTAAAGGTGGTGCAAGCCACACTCCAACGAAACTCCTAAAGGGAGTAAAGCACTGAAGCAAGGAGGTGACCTTAGAAAGGGATTTACAATCTCACCCTAATCCTCTCTAACATAATCACCACTGTTAACCACAGGCAGAGATTAGCAAGTATAACACAGGAAAATCAGAAAATATTGGGAATGATGCTCCAGCCAAATGGCAACACACATTTTTGGAGGGACATAGTTCAAGCCATTACACTAGGCACCAGTGACTTTTTTTTTTTTTTAAGTTTCCAGTTTATTCTAATGTGCAGTTAGGGTTGAGAACCACTGTATTAAACTTTAGGAGCTTGGTGGCACAGTGGGTAAAGTACTTGGATGCCAAATTAAAGATTAGTATTTCAAACCCTCCAGCTTCTCTGCAAAAGAAAGGTGCAACAGTCTGCTTCCATAAAGATTTATGGGAGATTCCATAAAGATTCTACTTTGTTTCACAGGGTCACTGTGAGAAAGGATTGACTCAAAGGCAGTGGGCTTGCAATGGTTACCAGACTATGCTGTCAGTGGCGCAGGCCTCTGATTTTATTCCTCTAGATGTTTCCAGGACCTATCTCAGTATGGAAACCATGGTGGTGTAGTGGGTAAGTGCTATAGCAGCTAATCAAAAGATACGCAGTTCAGATCTACCAAATGTTCCTTGGAAACACTATCAGGCAGTTCTACTGTGTCCTGTAGGGTCTCTATGACTTGGCATCGACTTGATGACAGTGGGGTTGGGTGGGTACATCAGGATATCTACCACACATCTGTCAATCTGTCATACTGTGCGGGATTGCATGTTGCTATGATGCTTGAAACTGCACCACCAATATTTCAGATACCAGCAGGGTCATCTACAGTGAACAACTTTCAGCAGAGCTTCCAGATTAAGACTAACTAGGAGAAAAGGCCTAGAGATTGAGTTCTGAAAATTAGCCAGTGGAAACCTTATGAATCATAACAGACTGTCAGCCAACTCTCTTCCTATGGACATGTCATTAAGAGGGGTCATATTTGGTACAATAGAGGCCCATCATGGATAGGGAAGACCCTCGGTGAAATAGGCTGGCACAGTAGCTACAACAATGATTTGAACATATTGTGCTCATAAAGATGCAGGACCAATTAATGTTTTGTTCTGTCACCATAAGCCAAAGTCGATGACTGACCAAGCGACCTATCTATTTATCAGTAGATAAATAGAACTGACTACGTGATTGAAAATGATAGAGAGGTAAGTAAAATTTCTCCCCTATTTATGGAATAAGCTGAAAGTTAACAATGATAAATTCCACTTATAAAGTTGACTGAAGTTAATTTTCCATTTCACTGATCACAGATACCTCCGAAAGCATAACCAACAGAGAAGAATCCTTTGATAGCTCTGGGTAATATCCCAGAAACCACTTATCCCTCCTGGCTTTCTGCCTCCAAAGATAATGATCTCTGCCTCTGTACACATTAAATAAAGGTAAGAGGTGATCACATTGTTCTTAGACTTAAAAGAAGACAACCTTGGCAAAGGAGTGTAAGATCAAAGCATATCCATTTTACTAGAGACATCAGGACAGGGACGAACAAGTTCATATGAAAGTCAAAGTCAGCAGAAAAGAAAAAAATATTATGAGTGCCCACCATGTCCTAGACATCATGCCAACAGCTGTTTTCAAGGTAGTCAGTGGGGCACAGCATACAATAAGCACTCAATAAATGTTGCTGGGTGAGTAGAGTCGGGATGGAGCAGAAGGCTGGTGGAGGGTGAATGACTCTTGAAGAAGGAGCCCAATGTCTTGGTGAACATATTTTTTAGATGACAGAAGTCATGTCTGGAAGAGATGATGATGAACTGGATTGGCAATGAGATAAGAAAACAAGCACAAAAAGTTGGAAAATCAAGGCTGGCAGTTAGCAGGCTCAAGAAATAAAGTAGAAAGTTGTTGCATGGTTCAGAAAGGTCCGTGACTCAGTGGGATTTATTAAAATGGTTTTTGCGTGCATGTTTATTGCTTATGACAAGGGAAGTCACAGTCTTTAAAAGCACTAGGAGAGACTGCCCAAAACTCTTTCAGATAATCATTACCGTTATATTATTAAGTACAATTTAAGGAGCCTTGGTGGTGCAATGGTTAAATATTTTTCTGCCCACCAAAATGCTGACAGTTTGAATTCACCAGTGACTCTAAGAGAAAAGTCTTGGCAGTCTACTCCCATAAGGATTACAGCCTTTGAAACCCCATGGGGCAGAACTACCCTGTCACGTACTGTTGCTCTGAGTGGGAATTGCATCTATGGCATCTACCAACAACAATGGTTCCAATTTACTGAAAGTCTACTGTGTGCCAGGTTGATCCTTTTAAATGTTGACCCCTTTAAATGCAACTTCTGTAATCCTCACAGCAATCCAAAAACTTTGGCAATATTCCTACTTGGCCAATATGGAAACTAGAGCCAAGAGAGGTTATGTAACTTGCACTGGATCCCACAAATTAAAAACGAAGAAGCAGCTTCATTGTTAATTTTTTGCTTTAGAGGTCAAATGGTTAAATAAATAAATAAATAAAGACATTCTGGTTTATTTTTTTCTTTATACGGGCACTGTATACAGAAACATAAATTTATGAATATATACCATGAAAAATGTAAACATTATAAGATATAAGACTTCATGATGTAATTAAAGTAACACTATTATATAAAAGTTCTTGATTTATAAATAGTACATTGTATAGATTTATTTTATAAACAGTGTTGTACTTTAGAATGCATAGTCCTGAGAGAAAGCATGCACGGTACTTCCCGCGCTAGCCTAAGAATACTCATATAGTCTGCAAAGGATCTGAATTATTAATTGTCCAAGTATGGGTTTTACTTCCTGGGATCAGGGGTGTACACTATTAAGAAACTGCTATGGAGAGGAGAGAGGAGAAGGAAGGGGCATAGACAGAGAGCAGAACTTTCTGATAGTTAGAAATGAAGTTCCTAACTTACAAACAGAATGTGTTCTGAAAGTTCACAAACTGCTTGCTGGAAGTCATTAAAATATATGTGTGTATATATATACACAAACACACACATACACGGTGGTTTGATTTCTAACCAGCCCATAAATCTTAAGTGATAATTTGATAATTAATTGAGTTTTCTAAATGTGATTTGACTCCCCTCACTGTTTTGCCATGTGGACCTATCCTTTTCCTTTTCTAGTTGCTGGCTTTAAGCAAATTACTTAAGCTCTGTATGCTTCAGCTTCCTTATCTGTAAAATGAGGATAATCACAATACTAACCTAATTCTGAGAATTAAATTAATGCCTTCCACATAGAAAACATCCAACAAATAATAGCTGCTATTAGTATTCTCACTATGTTATTACCATCTGTCTTAGTTTGGCTAGCCCAGAAGCAGACCATCAGACAAGGATTCATGTGAAAATGATTGGTTTAGGATGTATTCCCAGGAAAAAAACCAACAGTGAGGGGGAAAAGAGAGTGGGAAAGTGGAGCTGGGAAGGAAAGGAGGGGACACAAAGGGAGACAGCATAAGTCACTCCAGTGTTGCCTAAGTCAGGAGTCATGAAAGTGGGAGGATTTGTGCTTGTACCCACAGTCATTAGTTAGGGGGAGGCTGGCTTAATTCTCAGGTACTTTCAGCTTTCTATGTGATTATAAAGCGGGGTCCAGTACTTTAAGGGCAGTATCACAAAGAGTTAAACAAATTGGAGGGAATCTGGTCAGAGCACTGACAGCATCTTCTATAACACCACCAGCATCCTTACCAGTATCATTGTTAACACCACGATCCTCATGCTGTCATCAACATCTTTATCTTCTACAAGATATGACAAACATTACACAGTGTAAAAAGCATTGTGTAAGTTTCTGGAGATACAGATAACGTCCTGGTTCTCCTATACCTTGGGATCCTGTTGAAGAACCAAACCCAGTGCAAACCAGTTGATTCTGACTCATAGTGACCCTATAGGGCAGGGTAGAACTGCCCCATAGAGTTCCCAAGGAATGCCTGGTTGAATTGAACTGCCGACCCTTCGGTTAGCAGTCATAGCACTAAACCACTACACCACCAGGGTATCCTCCTATTGAAGAGACATAATAAATACACCAGGATAAAAGAAGGGTTGGTAAGTGCCAAGTAGACGGTAAACAAGGTACATTCTATGAGTGTATGTGTTATTGGCTGTAGGAGGAAAGATTCAAATGAAAATGTGAATTAGGTCTCAAAGAACAATTAGGATTTAGACGAGTGAAGAAGAAATGGGTAACACTGGTGGGCAGAAGAGTGGAATGATGAATGTTGGATGGAGAATCAATAAACTTGTTCTAATGTTATGGTTCTCAACTTTGAATGCACATTAGAATCACCAGGGACATTTTAAAAATCCCAATGCCAAGTTGCATCTCCAGACCAATTACATCAGAATTGCTGGGGTGGGTCCCCAGATAATGCTGATATATAAACAACACTGAGAACAACTGTTCTATTGGCTAGGAAGCAGGTAATGAGAAGCTGGTTAAGAGCTATATTGGAGATGCCGAAGAGCTCAGCTTGAAGAGAATGCAGAGATGTGGAGCTAATTACAGTAACACAGAAACCAGTCAAAGAAGGAAAATGCAAATATTTTCCACCAAGACAGGGATAGAAAAGTGGTAAGACTGTCTTGTCAAAGGTGGAAAATTTGTGAGACCTGGAAAAACAAGGCAGTCTGGTTGAGTTTCAGCTCTCATGGGTTTCCGTGTATTTTAATCTAATCCTTTATAAAGTTTCTGCTGAACATTGCCTGAAGTCATCCTCACAAATCAAGCTTAAGTAAACACGATGCCCAGAATATTAAATGAAGAAGTTTGAACTTTAAGCTACAGCAATGAGAGATCATGTAGGGTCATTCAAGATGTTTGAGCAGAAGAATGATGTAACAAAACAACACTTAAAAATTTAAAACAGATATAGAGTTTCAGAGCATGAAGCACAAAATCTGAGGGCAGTTGACCTTGGCTGGTGGGTGGGGAATGACTAGTAAAGGAGAAAAGGCTCAAAGAGTTCTGGGTGTGGGTTTGCACGGGAACAAATAGCTGCAGGTATCAAGTGATCAGGTGGTTGCGGAGGTGACCCAACTGTGTTTATGTGCGACAGGAAGACAGAGCTCCACGGCTCACAAGGTCCATGTTTGCACTGAAATCAGCCAGAAAAGACTTGGCTTTCATGATGCCAGGATCTGAGTGCACAGTAAAGCTGGCTGAGGGGTGAAATGTGTCAGAATTGAGAAGCTGGAGTGATACATTAAGCCTTGACAAACTGAAGTAGAAACTAAACTATGTTTCAAAGATCATTTACTTTAGTCTAATGTAGCAAAATCGATCTTGAACTGAAAATGCATTGTTAATATGCTGATTTTTAAAAAGGTCCAACAGGAGGGAAAATGGACAAGATTATAGTCCTGTATGTCAATTTAAAGAGGTAAATTCTCCTCAACACTTATATAGCATGAGAGCAGACTTCATCAACAACAAATGTCAGAGATTTTCAGCTTGGGATTCCCTACTCATAATAACGAGAATCTATTAGGGAAGAAAAGGAGAAACAACATTTAACCTGTCATTTATATTATTATTTCAGTTGTCTGCTTTACTTATTATGTATCTGATGGTAGTATTTAGGCATTTGGACACAGATATTAAGGAAGCAAGCAAGGACGGTAGTTATTGTCATTATCTTGCAAAAAATAAAAAAGAAATAAGGTGAGTGCTATTTATGGTGTGAAAAGGGAAGTCCTGTTCATTTTTTTCCTTCCCCAGGTTCAACGTCATGGTCTGTCTGTTTTCAACTATCTTTCTGCCAATAATCCTAACCTCCTTCGCTCCATTTTCCTTTCATCATCTCGGATTGGCAGCATCCCAGCCTTGGATGAATCCAGCATCTGTCTTTGCCCAGCCTCACCTGGGCTGTTGACGGCTGGTGATGACAAGCTCACAACAACCCAGGATGGATACTGACATAACTACGTGGTTGCACCTGTCAATGGACCCTCAGCATTGATCAGAAACACTACAGTGATATCCTGCCAGCTCTCTCATCTCCCACTCTCTCCAAGGACTGTTTTAAATCTGTAGTCTTTTCAAATATGCACTTGTTGCTATCTCTCCTTCCACCCCTTCCCCATCAGTCACAACAGAAGAAAAACAGCTTCACTTTTCTCTTACCACATCTGCAGATCCATGTGTATCTGCACTTGTGGTGGATTAGAAAATTGGAAAACATTGTATTTTTGCAGTTCTTACTACCAGGAAGTGGAGTCTGTTACCCTACCCCTTGAGTTTGGGCTACAGCCCTGGGTGGCACAAATGGCTTGTGTTTGACTTCTAACTGAAAGATTCACGGTTCTAATCACCCAGTGACATCATAGAAGAAAAACAAAAAAAACAAACCCATTGGCACTGAGTTGATTCTGACTCACAGTGACTCTATTGGACAGAGTAGAGCAGCTTCATAGAGTTTCCAAGGAGCACTTGGTGAATCTGAACTGTCAACCTTTTGGTTAGCAGATGTAGCACTTAATCACTACACCACCAGGTTTGGCAATCTGTTCACGTAACCATTAAGACCAAGAAAATGTCATGGATCCCAGTTTTACTCTGTATGGCACTGGGGCTCCAGGAGCTGGAAATGACTCAACTGCACCAGGTCTGGTGTTTTCTTTTGTCAATCTGGGCTGGTCTTCTGTCTGGCTCTAACCATCATGCTATGGTTGATGTGATCTGGGGATTTCAGAGCTTAAGCCTTAAGAGGAAACCCTGGCTGCATAGTGGTTAGTGCTCCCCAAAGGCAGGTAGTTCAAATCTGCCAGGCACTCCTTGGAAACTATGGAGCAGTTCTACTCTGTCCTACAGAGTCATCATGAGATGGAACTGAATTGGCAGCAATGGGTTTGGTTTTTATTTGATTGTTTTTTAAACTTCAGGAGACCTACAGCTTTTTGCTGTTGCCTGTTTAGAGCACTCCTTCACTACATAAGAAAGTTTGATTGAACCTGACAACTGAATGATGAAAGTCCACATAGAGTGAGAGGCCCAGCCCACAGGGAGCATGACACACATGCAAATGAGGCTGTCCTATACCTTCCTTCCAACCCCAGCCTAGTGGCCAAGTGACTGCTGTCACATTAGCAGCCTCAGGTGAGACTAGGAGAAAAATCACTCAGCTGAGTTCAGAAAACTCACCTAACTGAAGATACATTGACAAGCTGTTGCTTTATGTCACTACATTTTGGGGTGGTTTGTGGGCAGTAGTAGATAGCTGACACAGTTTCCATCTATTAACTGCTGTTCAAGAACAATTTCTCCATCTATGCTATGAGTACCATTCTCTCTTGTCATTTTAAGATTCTTAACTACCTGTTGCCTGTATTCTCTATGCAGATGACAACACCTTGTCCGCTGAAAGGGAAGACAACTTGAAGCACACACAGCCTTTGGTATGGATGGCACTTCAAAATAAAGAAGACAGAAATCCTCAGGACTGGACCAGTAAGCAGTATCATGGTAAATGGAGACAATATTGAAGTTGTCAAGGATTTCGTTTTACTTGGATCAACAGTCAAGGACCATGGAAGCAGCAGGCAAAAAATCAAACAACATATTGCACTGGGCAGATCTGTGCAAAAGACCTCTTCAGAATCGTAAGAAGCAAAGATGTCATTTCAGCAGTGTACCTAACTCAAGCCACCGTATTGCCTCATATGCACGTGAAAGCTGGACAGTGAAAAAGGAGGACTGACAAATGGATGTATTTGAGTTACAGTGTTGGCAAAGAATTGACAGTATCATGGACTGCCAGAAGAGTGAATAAAACTGAAGAAGTACAGCCAGAATGATCCTTAGAAGTGAATATGGCAAGACATTGTCTCACTTAGTTTGGACATTGATACCAGGAGGGACCAGTCCCTGGAGAAGGACATCATGCTTGGCAAAGTAGAGGTTCAGTAAAAAAGAGGAAGATCTTCAACAAGATGAATTGACACAGTGGCTGCAACAACGGGCTCAAAAACACCTTTGGTTGTGAGGATGGTGCACGGCTGGGCAATGTTTCATTCTGTTATACATAAGATCCCTGTGAGTCTGAGCTAACTCAGCAACAGCTATCTATTATCTTCATATCTCCCTTGAAACTGGTTCCATCTAATCAGCAATAAACTATCTCTATTAACCCACAACCCACTGCTGTCAAGTTGATTCTGACGCATGGTGACTCTATAGGACAGAGTAGAACCACTCCATAGGGTTTCCAAGGAGCAGCCGGTAGGTGCAAACTGCCAACCTTTTGGTCAGCAGCCATAGCTCTTAACCACTGTGGCACCAGGGCTCTTAAAATATCTCTTAGTCTCTACTAACTAATAAAACTTCCTTCAATCCTATGTTTATCTCCAGCAATAGCCTTGTCTTTGACATTGAACTATAAACTGCAGGCTCTGTCTTTCTCCCGTTTATAGCTAAACATTTTAAATGAGAATAATAACAGCCAACATACAAGCTCTTGACAATTAGGTCCGTGAACTTAACTGTTTTAGGTGCTACATACCTCAGTGCTGAATCTCACCACAGTCACCTTCTAAGTATTCCCCTTGAGAAACTGTGCACTGACACCAGCACCTAGTTCACCCTTCAAAGCAACTTTGGAACTCTGTCTGGAATGGCCATTGCACATAGTGGCATGGTGATAAGTTGGCCAACTTAGTTGCACATTTATTTGTGAGGGAGCTTTTAGCCAGTAAACAAGTAACTGTATTGGAATGCCCTCCCTACTCACCTGATCTGGCCCCCAGTGACTTTTTTCTTTACCTGAAGATAAAGGAAATATTGAAAACAAGACATTTTGATGACATTTAGGGCATCAAGGGTAATATGATGACAGCTCTGATAGCCATTCCAGAAAGGGAATTCCAAAATTGCTTTGAATGGTGGACTAGGTGCTGGCATCAGTGCATCGCTTCCCAAGGGGAGGACTTCGAAGGTGATCAAGATGGTATTCAGCAATCAGGTGTGTAGTACTTTTTCTAGGATGAGTTCACAAATGTGATTGTAAGACCTCATAAACAGAACAGCTAACCATAGGATAGGCACAATTATAAATACTTTAACTATATTCTCAACTCCCTACAACTTTATAAGGCCTCACTACAACTTTATAAGGCAACTATTATCACTATTCCCAGGTTAACAGATGATTGACCTGTTAGTCAACGGGCAAGTTGAGGTACAGAAGTCGGACTGGCCACAGAGGTAATTCTTTTAATAACTCTGCTATAAATTTATCCACACTCTATTGTATTTTCTTACATCAAATTCACTCTTCAACCTGTCAATCTGTTTGATTTCTCCCTTGTCACCAAAACTAGTCTTGTTAGTGTTAAAAATGATCTATATATTGTAAGTCATACTTTTTCAGTGAGGTGATATCAGCCACAAGAAGACAAAAACAAAAAAACCTTAGATGATGCAACAGAGGGCCACATTACACACACAGATACACAGTACATTTGTGGTACTAAAATTCCAAAGAGTAGGTCAATTAAGATAAAAGGAAGTTTTTAAAATGCCCCTTAAAACCACCAGTTGTTGTTGAGTCGACTGTAATTCATGGAAACCCCGTGTATGTCAGAGCGAAACTGTGCTCTATAGGGATCTCATGGTGGCTGTGACCATATAAATGTAGATCGCCAGGTCTTTCTTTCCCAGCATCCTGGGGCAGACTCAAACCTTGACATTTGAGTTTAGTAGCTGAGAGCAAATTATTTGAGTCACCTAGGAAGCCTCCTAACAAAGGAGCTGTCAAGTCCTTATATGACCCTGCCCCTGTGGCCAGACTCGGTTGGTCCAAGGTGGGTATCTGATCTGGCTGGATTGCAGCCCCTCTGGGGATTTTTAGAACTGCAATTGGGAAATGGAGCTGTGCCTCCCAAGTGACAGATGTTGCCTGTTAGTGGTCATGTTTCCAGTCACACGGAGGAAATGAGTCTGTAAGAGCAAATGACGCTCACATGGGAGAGGGTCAAAGGGAACATTCCGGCAGTGTTTTCTGGTTCTGGTTGTTTCTAAGATCTAACTTATGTTCTGCATGCTTAAAGTTAGCAGAGAAACTTTTTGCATTGAGGTTGTCTTTGAAAAAATAAAAAAACTTAGAGGGTTTTGCTTGATCTAATTTACTCTTTTTGGTGTCTAACACTATGCTTAGATGTAGATTCTTAATATGTGCTTCCTTATGAAAATCCCCCTGCAGAACACAAAGTCAAATGCTTTCCATTTAAGGTTTGTTTGGGGTACAGAGCAAGAGAAGTGAATTAAAGACTAGAAAGGCTGATTGCCTTGTCTTAGTCATTTAGTGCCACTCTAACAGAGATATCACAAGTGGATGGCTGTAACAAAGAAAAGTTTATTCTTACATAGTCCAGCAGGCTACAAGATTGAACTCACGGTGTCTGCTTCAAGGGAAGTCCTCCTTTCTTTGTCAGCTCTGGAGGACGGTCCTTGAGGATCTTTATTATAACTCTTCTATTTCAGCCATTAGGGAAATCAATCAAATTAAACACATTCTTATGTGTTTAGTCTTTCTTTGGTCTGAGAGCATCTTGATGAAGGCACCTCAGGTCTGAAGGATGTCCTCTGCTCTCTGTGCTGTTATTGATGGTATGAGTTCCCCATTCTCTGCCTGCTTCCCTTTCACCTCTTGTAGGATAAAACGGTGTTGCAAGCCACTCCAGGCAAACTCTTTTCACATTGGAGCAGGGAGGTGACCTGAGGAAGGGTGTTACCATCCCAACCTAATTCTCTCTCTCTTTTTTCTTTTTTTTAATTTAATATGACTGAGTGAAAACGTATAAATTTACATGCCCCATATAAATTTACATGCCCACCTATATGCAGCTTCCGCTGTTCTCCCTGTCCAGTGACAGCACACTATTCCTCTCTGCTCCATACATGTCTCATCCTCCCAACAGTCTCCTTTTCCCTCCTCTCCATCCACTTTCCTTCCTCCAGCCAGAGGTCAGCAGGATGACATCCTATAGATGCATAGAACCATAAAGTGCATCCAATATATGGTCACTCTGCATCTCCAAGTCCAATCCATTCATGTTCAAAGAGTGAACTTTCATTATGATTTATGGGCAAGGGCAGCATCAGGACCAGGGGCCATACTCCCAGGGTAACCCCGAAGCCGCTGGACCATCAATTGCGGCCTTTTAGTGGAGATCTCAGGATGCACCCTTTTTTCTTCTTGTGTTGCCAGTGAGACTCAACTTTGTGAGCTCCATTGCAGCTATCACTGGTGGTGGCTAGGCACCATCTTTTAACATAATGCTATCTATTACCTACAGGCAGAGATTAGAATTTATAGCACAGGAAAATCACAAAACGGAGGACAGTCACAAAATACTGGGAATCATGGCCCAGCCAAATTACTACACTTTGGGGGGACATAATTCAATCCATGACAGCCCTTTTATATACATCATGAAGCTGTATGTATCATTTTAAGACATCATGAAGCTATAAGTTCTTTCTTTTCATCTAATCATCGAACACTGGTTTTTTTGCACGCTACAGAAAGCACATATTCAGGGGCAAGACTGAGGCAAGATGTAAATGTTCTAAAATGACTGCCTATTATAACTCTGCCATTCCAACTGTTAGGGAACTCAATCAAATAAGCCAGCCAGCCAAATGCCATCGAGTCGGATCACACATTCTTATTCATTATAATTATGCAAGATATGTGCTGTGCACTTATTTTGCAATGCTGGTCAAAACGGTTTTTGGAGGTAGCCAAGTACCATCTAGGTTCTCTGGTCTCAGGATAGATGAGGCCAGGGCTTATGCAGACTGTCAACCCTGTAGACTATTGCTTGTCTGAGTCCTGGATTTCCTTCTCTGTCTTTTGCTCTGAATGACTAACGACTAGTAGTTGTATCTTAGATGGCTTATATCTTCCTCAGCTCCCCATCCTTAAAAGCTTACAAGCTTTTTAAGACCCCAGGTGTTACTGATATCACTAGTACGTGGAACAGGAACTTTGTGAACTGTATTATACCAGTTGACTGAGTTGAGAGATTTTTTAAGTGCATAAAATAAATGTCTCAAATCTAAGGTAGCTCTGATGCTTCTAGATGAGCTACAAGTCAAGTGTGATGGGGCTGGGATTGGGAAAGGGGTTCCTAGTGAAGGTCACATCCAGCTGCAAGTCATGAGGAAAGTCTTCATGACTACACTGGGCATTTGAGCTGGGCCTTGGCAGACTGCGAAGGTCCAAAATGATATGAGAAAGGGCACTCCAGCCTTGGAAGACAGGACCAGGCAAAGGCACCTACGGTATAAATATGAAGGACAATGTGTAGATAATGAAAGCTTGGACTCATGGGTTTGGCAAAGAAACAGCAGAATGACTGTCTACTGGCCCTGCTAATGGCAGGAACTGGGAGGTTCAGGGGTAGTATGGTGTGTTCACTTTCAGAAATTTTAAGATGACAGGAGAATTTCCCCTTAGGCTGTATAGGAGGCAATTAATTGTGGGGCTGGTGCTTGCGAGGCATGTTAAGACTGGAGGTGTTCCATTTGAAATGTAAATAAAATCATATTTTAAGCAAAGAAACAGGAAAATGATTAGGGCATTATTTGGAGTGTATGCTAATGCAGGCCACACACTCTATACTGTCACTGGAGGTCATTACAGAACAAAGTGACACGTGAACTCAGTATGAACAGAGCTGGAAAATCAAACTGCAGCCACAGCTCCATGTTCCTGATGTGTTCAATTCCTTCAAATAACAAGAAAGTCTGAACTTCCATCATCTGAACTACTGGACATGTGTTCTAAAGTGCATTCAGGTTCCACTCCTCCAGTGTTAGGAATGCTTATACATTCTGCGAGTCCTTCCTAGCTCATTGCTTTGGCACTGAAGGTTACTTCTTACCTTTCCTGATCGAGTTATCTGGCGGCTGCTGTCACCTCTCCTCCAGGTACAGACATGAGCCCCATAGTTAAGACCAGGCTGATAGCTTCGGTGTAACAGAAGGGAATTACCATGCAGGATAAAACAAAAACTTAAAACAATATTAGCTATCACTGCTCTTAACACTTTGGCCCTGCTCCCCTGTAAGGGGCCCTGTTTTAGTCAGCTAGGGCTGCTCTAACAGAAATACCACAGAGCGGATGGCTTTAATAAAGGAAGGTTTATTCTTACATAGACCGGTAGGCTAAAAGTCCAAATTCAGGAAGCCCGCTGCATGGGAAGGATTTCCCCCAGGTGGCCCTGGAGGAAAGTCCGGTGTTGCATCAGTCTTTGTCCAGGGAGCATCTTGGCGCAGGAACCTCAGGTCTGAAGGACATGCTCTTCTCCCGATGTCCTTTTCTTGATGGTGTGAGGTTCCCAATTCTCTGTCTGTTTCCCTTTCCTTTTATCTCTTGCAGAATGAAAGGACTAAGGGTGGGGCAAGCCATACTCCAGGGAAACTCCCTTTACAGTGGAGCAGGGAGGTGATCTTCTGAAGGGATTTACAGTCCCACACTAATCCTTTAACATACAGCACAGAAAAATCACAAAATGGAAGACAATCGTAGAGTACAGGGAATCACAACCCAGCCACGGGCTACACCTATTTGAGGGGGGACACAATTAGATCCACGACAGGCCCCCTACTGGTGATCTCTTTCTTAGCTTCCCATCCTGAAGCTGCGTTAAAGTGCCAGCGTAACTCATGTCAGCATATTCAACCCTGAAGTCCGGACTCCTAACTCTCACCCACTTCAGAGAGAATAGCAGGCCCTTCTCTTTTCTGTCAATGGTTAATGTTCTCCACTGCTAACTGAAAGACTGGTCATTTGAGGCAAGCCCCAAGTGCTGCAGTTAAAAGGCCTGGCAATCTAATTCTGAAAAATCAGCTGCTAAAAACCCTATGGAGCACAACCTTACTCTAAGACACATGCAGTCACCATGAATCAGAATCAATTCCACATCAAATGGTTGGTTCTCTTCCCTAGTCCAAGGCCAGCTTACTTTCCTGTCCCAGAGTACTGACAATCAGAATGCTCAGTTCCTTTAGGGAGAATTCTTACTTTCATCCACAGGATAGATAGTGACAAAATGGTATTCAAAAGTATACTTTAAAAAGTCTGGGATATTCAGTGCTCAGGAATACCACACATAGGTATTAGAGGGGCTAGGGGGCACCCACATCACGGGCCCAAGCCCAGGGCTATACCTCTGTATCACATTTCCCCCTGTGTGGTGATCTGGCTTCTCAAAGTCTATGAGTGAACACCTGGACAAAAAGACACAGTCCTCAAAAGACACAAAATAAATTTCCAAGAAGAGTATAGTCTAAATCCGTATTTACCAAAACTAAACCAAACCCACTGCACCACTGAGTTGATTCCGACTCATAGATACCCTACAGGTCAGAATAGAACCACCCCATAGAGTTTCCAAGGAGCAAGTGGCAGATCCAAACTGCTGACCTTTTGGCTAGCAGCTGTAGCACTTAACCATTGTGCAAAGGGACAGTCTGCTAAAGAATCACTCAAATTATGTAACTGATCAGAAACATGTAATATCTCATTAACAAAAGCTTACACTTACTCTAAGTTGGGTCTTGTATATCCTATTTTGCAAAAATAAAAACTGAGGCTCAGTTAGTCCAAGGTAACATTGCTAATCAACGGCAAAGCAGATTCAAACTAGGTCACCTAGCCTGAGTCTGTGTAACCTAAACAGTAAACAGTATTTAATGGAGTTAAGTAATAACAAACTAATTTAAACTAAAGATGAAGTTACTACTTTCTCCAAGGGCATTTATATGACACAAGGGTTCCTTTGAGGATTTTCACAAAATGTCACCACCATCACTTGTACACAATATTTTTGACACAAGCACATTTCATTTATTCATTCATTAATTCAACAGAAGTTTACAGTGCATCATAGTCAAGGCGTGATGCCAGGTGTTATGGAAGATACAAATATGACTCCTCTACAGGAATTTATAATTTAGAAAGGGAGAGGAAATGAAAGACAAAACAGAATTTGATGAGTACCACAGGAAAGGTGAAAAATTTAAAAAAAGCATTAAGGGTTTTTAAAAGTGGGAGTGATCATATTCTGCTGGGACAGTGTGGAGCATTAGTGGAAATGGTAACAATGGAAAACCAAAAATAAAAAACAAATGAGCAAATAAGAGGGATGCGGCCATTTGAAGGATTTTAGTCGTGATATTGGGACTCCTCCAGCAGACACTATTGGTAAACATCATCCAATACCTTTCCTAAACATTATCAGCAAATTAGTTTCCACTGATTTCGCTCCACTCTTGTATCTTATGGCTAAACTTTGGCGGTTTTATACCCAACATAGCCTTCCTTCGAATAGATGGGAACCATTTAAGTGAGCATCTACCACACGAAGAAAGTATTTTGAGTGTAGCACCACGTTCCTCACTGATTGACTTTCTTTAATGTCTGTAACACGTGTCACCACGCCAGTATCCCTGTGTTGACCTTGTGGGAGAGTGATCGCCAAGTTGCACAAAACGTATTTTTAATACGAGTCGGATCCGGACTCGCACCTGGCACTTGGCTAATACAAATTAGCCTCCCTAATGTGTGACCTTTCTTGGCCATGTTTATGGCCCAAATTTGACTTTAAAGATATTAATTTTTTTTAATGTTCCCTAAAACAATAATACAATAAGTATCCCCTAATTAAGTGAAAAAGAGTCCCGGTGGCGCAGTATTTAGGTGGTTGGCTGGTAACTGAAAGTGTGATACTTCAAACTCATCCAGCTACTCTGCGGCAGAGAAACCCAGCGACTTGCTTCCCTAAAGATTACAGTCTAGAAAACCCTATGGGACAGTTCTATTCTGTCAGAGGGGTCGCTGAGTCCGAATTCATTGGACAGCACCCAACAAGAATCAAAACTCATTCCACCATGGACTACTGATCCCATCATCCACCACTTCCCCCTCACTCCTGCGTGGGGTGGGGCTTGGAAGGAGCGGTGAGGGTGGCGCTGTGCATTCTGGGCATTGTAGTCAGCGGCTCACGCCGGCTCTCAGGACGCCCCACGTGGTGCGCTCAGTAGCCGCCTTAGGCAGTTGCTCCCTCGCTCTCTTCCCCTGTCACCGGGCGTCGGGCGCCGGGAAGGACGGCAGGCCGCCGCGGGAGCGGACGGTGGGAGGGTCCGAGGTAGCCCGGTCTTTGCGACGATTTTGCGACAACCGGGCCGTGTTCCGCAAGTCCCCTCCCTCCTCCTCTCCCTGAGGAGGTACCGGCTGTTGTACGGCTGCTGCCTGTCTGTGTGAGTGTATGTAGAGTGAGTGAGTGAGTGAGTGAGTGTGCGTGTGCCAGTACGAGCGGGTGCGAAGAGTTAGTGCGTGTGTGCGAGGAGGAGAGGAGCGCCCGCCGCGGCAGCCCCGTGCTCCCTCCGCAGCCAGAGAGGAGGGAGACCGGCGACCGGGGAGCCGCGGGGACGAGGGCAGCGACACCCGCTCCCTGCCCCTCCCCCATCCTCGTCCCTCCGCCAGGGAGGCCTTCCCGTCCTCACCTTGTCCCGCTCTCCCCCTGGATGTCCCCAGGGCTGTCGCGGGGCCTCCTCCTGCTCCTGCGGCATTCGTCGGGCTGGTGCCGCCGCCGTCAGGTGTAGAGCGGGTGGGTTCCCGGGGGCTGCGGCTGCCGGTGCCTCCCCGTTCCCCGCCCCTGTCCCCCGGCCCCCCGGCCCCGTCCCCCGGCCTCCGAGGCTGTGACAATGGACTATGACTTTAAAGTGAAGCTAAGCAGCGAGCGGGAGCGGGTCGAGGACCTGTTTGAATACGAGGGCTGTAAAGTTGGCCGCGGCACTTATGGTCACGTCTACAAAGCCAAGAGGAAAGATGGGTGAGTGTGCGTGCGTGTCACCCCAGGCCGAAGTGGGGAGCGCTGCGGCGGCCGCCGGTGCCCGGCGCCCACTTCCTCGACCCGGTGTCTCTCTGCCAGCAAGGTCCGGAGGAAGTGGTGTGCGAGGGATGTGGGACCGCCAGGGACCCTGCTTGCTTCTCTGCTGGTGGCCGACCGTGGACCGTGTACTTAGCAAGGGCTTCAGTACTGGGTTTCTTTTCTTTTTTTCTTGTTTTTTAAATGTGCGTTATGAAACGTCAGTTTAAATGATTTTTGTGTTGGGGGGGAATCACTTTATTGTAACCTTCTGAGGATTGCCTCAGCCTGGAGTGACATCCGTCACTCTGGGAGGGACGCAGTGGTCCTGGCCCCTATCAGTTTCATAATCGATCCATGAGCAAATTTGGATTTTATTGGGGGCAAAAAAGGCATCAAGTAAATGTGGTTGTTGAGAGTTCCTCATAGTGGTCATGTGCAACGTAAATGTAGGCTTTGCTCTTTAGATGTCATTAACTGAGTTTTTACATAGAACAATGGGGGTTTGGTGCAGGGTGGGTGGTGGGGAAAGGCAAGTGACAAATAGAGGTGACAAACAGGCTGTTTCCCCAAAATCAAGCAGCTGGCTTTGAACTTTAAGTGGTCTCTTTGCTTAAACATTTTTCCCTAGAAATAATTAAATCTATGATTGGTAATGTTCTCTAGTTTTGAAACAGGTAGATGAAGTGGTCGTTTTTCCTTTGTCAGAAGATGAATGTCTTGTAATATTGACAAAAGAGAGGCAATTCAATACATTTGATTAACTCTTTACTTTCCTCTTGCAAAAATGGATGTTGTTTCTGTTGACTTTAATAATGAAATTTTTGGGAAGGTAGTGCCAACGCTCATTGTATAATCTTTGGATTTTGTTAGAAACAAAGTAGCTTTCCTTTTAGTCTGACTAGCTGCTATTTACCATTTAATGGTAAATGGTATGTTTAGAACTATTTAGCACTAAAAACAAAAAAAGAGAAAGAGAAAGTAATCATAAAGTTGAAATAAGTTAACTTGGATGGGGAGGAACACCATATGTATCTGTATTTTAGTATTCTGAGTATTGGAAAGGAGATGTGTTTATTCAACTTTTTTTTCTTTTTTTAAAGATGTACTGGTTTACCTTTCTAAAATAATTTAAGGTGGGCCCTAGGAAGAAGATGATAATTTATATTAATTTGGAATGTGTGTTTCAGTGCTTTAATGCAGCAGTAAAATAGTACAGCTATCTCCTCAAAAGGTAGGAATTTGAAAACTTGATACTCTGGGTGCCCCTTGTGTTTAAAAGTGCTTTTTTAGGGGAATGACTGGTCCCGTGACATTTGAGAAATCAGCTTCTGGAGAGATTGCTGACTCTGTTGTTGTCTGGTTAAAGTATTACTGTGCAGTGACATATGTTTTTAAATTCTGCTTGGTTAACTTCACATACAATGTTTTTCAAAAGCTTTGAACCATCCTCCATCCCCCAGTATTATGTAATTTTAGGTGTGTTCATAAAATCCCCTGTCCCATGTGGTTAGACTTTGTAGTACGTTTGACCAATCCATCATCTGTTTGATAAAATTCTGATAACATTAAATTATTTTTAATTTCTCTGAGAGAAACCAGTTCTATTTTCACAAATGACTAATGTATGCTGATAAATATGCATACTTGTTCTCACTTTGATTTTATATTTTATTAAAAAACTAAATTGTATATTGGCAAGAGATTTTTAAGCACATTTTATGTCTCATGATCAGAGTTTCATTTAAGCTGTTAATAATTTGAGAAGAATTGTGACTTGGCTCCACAATTCAAACATAGCTGAATGTATGATGTATAAACAATACTTAGTCATTTATGGTAGCCAAAAAGTGACCTTGTGTTTTAGGAAAAAACAATTTATTTGCAAATCCACTGGGCATGTTTTTCAGCAACTTTAATGATTTTGTTTATATGATGAACTTTATTTTAAAAGACTCAAATGTCAAGAGAGTTTTAAAATTACTTAAAACAATTTTTGTGTTCCAGAGGGTATTTTTTTGGCTTCATTGTTTTGTAACTTCACTCCAGTAAAATACGGCATTTTATTTATGAGTTTCTTTTGATTGTATGTCAGTGAAATGTAGTTTAATGTCTTTGAGTCTTGGTGAAATAAAATTTGTGGCTGTTTAATCTTTTATAAAAAGATGAACAAACATTTGTTTTTAGTATTGATTAATTTTCAAATTAAATATTCTGCAAATGAAATTCCAGAGTACTTCAAGAACTCAGATGGTAATGCCTGCAAAGAGAATCTTGAGATTTACAATAAAATGAAATACTATAGAGTTTTATTTAGACATACTTGGTCATTAAAATGAACATGTGTTGCCCGGTGAGCGTGATAGAACATGAATAATTGGTAACTTAGACCTAAAGAGTTAGTTTCATAAATTATTAAGTTTTAGGAAATAAAACAGTCCTGCTAGTATACCACACTTAGGGTAAACTCAGCCTTTTAAGGAATGTGGGAAGGAGAAATATTCAGAGATGTGATAACATACAGGGATAAAAGCCCTTTTATAATTGTGTTAATTTCAGATTCTAATTGAGTTAAAACATAAATGTGCACTAAATCTCGGAATTAATTTGTTCTCACTGTCACTATAAATGAGAGAGAGGTGTCCTTTGTGTCTGAACACCAAAAGGGGACTCAGTGGGAAGCTGGGGATTAATTTTCTTTCTGAGTCAGTTGCATTTCCTATTTGCCGAATGACGGCAGGCAAGTTCATTTTGTCTAAAAGAATAAGAAAGTGTGGGAAGACAGAAAACAATTTGTTTTTTTAAATTCAAAACTCTAACTGAAAGTATTGGACATTTGTAGGATTTAAAAATCAATTTGGGATAAGAGTTTTATCTCCCCAAACAGGAAAATAAAAAGAATTTTCTAAAGTAGCATTTCTGATTTATTATGCTGTATGTTCAAAAGAACATAGAATATACACTTAGAATTTTGTGCCATTAATATATAGAACTCTTTCTTGGCACTGTTGTAGAAACCTCAGAAATTAGAAGGCAGTGGTAATGATTATAAGAGCTGGCTAAGTTTTTGAGTTGCCAAATACCACATTCTGGGCAAAGCACTTCACATACATTGTTTGTTTAATCCTTACTAGAACTCAGTGAAATTTTTGTTTTTCAGTTTTATAGGTGGGAAAGCTGAGGTAGAGAAAGATGAAGGAAATTTGCCCATGGCTACGTGGCTAATGAAATGTTAGAGCTGGGATTAGAGGATTAGATACAGGCTTCTTATTCCAGAGCTCATGCTCTTAAATATTATGCTTCTAGAATTACTGTCTTAAAATAAACTTAAACATAGGCATAAAACTCAACTCTCAGTGCCATGGAGTCGATTCTGACTCATAGCAATGACCCTATAGGACAGGGTAGAACTTCTCCATAGAGTTTCCAAAGACCACCTGGTGGATTTGAACTGACCTTTTGGTTAGTGGCTGTAGCTCTTAACCGTTACACCACCAGGGTTTCCAAACATAGGCGTGGAGATTTGGTTTCTCGTGGCTCACTCAGGAAACATGACTGTCTTAGCACGGAACTGTTGCCTTTTGGGTTCACCTCTGAACTTCCTTCCAGGTGCTAAAAAATATCTATGTACATATGTGGATGTGTCCATAAGCATACTGAAGAAAGCCCTGGCAGGCTACATCCCCCAGAATCAGCCATTGAAAACCCATGTGAAGCACGGTTCTACTTTGACCCAGATGGGGTCGTCATGAGTTGGAGTTGACTCCATGGCAGCCAGTGGGTTGTATGTACTTACATAATATACCTGTGTATGTGTATAGATGTTTGTGAGAGTGTATGTGTGAGAGACAGAGGGAGAGAGAGAGATATGAAAGACATGTTGGAATATGAAAATTTTTCATGTAGTGGGAAGACCTCTAAATTGAGGAGACCAGAGACTTAAATTAAGATTTTACTTTTAATTAGCAATATGAGCAAGCCATCTTGGTTTCTGCATTTGTAAGATTGAGATGTTTGAGTGGATGATTTTTGGGTAGTTTCTCTGTGTTTTCCAGGAGTAGTGTAATTTCAGGAAATAAAAATTATGAATGTAAAATTAATACTTTTGCAAGGTTAGCTAGACAACCACCAAAACAAAAATTTTGTTTTAGACATGGCACATTTTCATAAATCTTGTCTTAGGCTTTAACCTGGCTCTCAGCAGCCAGGAGACCTGGTATCACAGTGGTTGAGTGCTGACTGCTGACCAAAAGACTGGTGGTTCAAACCCACCAGCCAACTGTGGGAGAAAGATGTGGCAGTCTGCTTTCGTAAAAATTAACAGCCTTGTAACCCTACGGAGCAGTTCAGCTCTGTCCTGTAGGGTTGCTGTAAAATGAAGTGGATTTGGTTTTAGGGTTTCTCATCAGCTGCCATAAAGAAGATAGGTAACTCCCAAAGATCTGTCAGTGCTTTCACCTAGAGCCTTCTGCTGCCTTACCGTATCTGTGCCCTCGTCTCTAAGGTGTTGGGGACTTCCAGTCTAGTACCTGCTCCCACTGCTGTGAACTGTGTATTTCGTAGCTGACACAGGGGACCTCTTTGGATTTCATCTGTTTTGGAGCTTTAGTCCATTTTTAATTCCTTAATTATGATGAGAATTTGGCTGAAATCCTTTTTTACACTGAAGAAGTCTAACGGGAAGAAGTGAGCACTCTACCTTCCTTTTTCCCATGTGAATATGGTTAAACCCTGTATCTTAAGTTCAGTGTGATTTAGGTATTTCTTTAGATGTCAGAAATGTCACATACAACATGTTTTGCTTTCCATCACTGGGGATTTTGTGTGAGCAATAAAGAGTATTTGTTACAACCTTTTAAAAAGGTCAGGGGAAGGGACTGGCAGAATACTTAGTGTGTACTTTTATCTACTTGCTGTTATTGCAGGTGGGTAAGAAGTATACACTTAGCACTTCAGTGCATTCAGAGCCACTGTTCACGCCACTTTGAGGTTTTAGACATTTTTCTCAGTAGCAAGACTAGCAAATTAAATTAATTCATTTGGGATTTGTTTGTGTGATGCTGGGGACTTTTACTGTGCCTTCCAGCATTTGAAGAATTTTTTTCATTCAGTAAATGTGTATTTCATCCCAAATATTTACATGTTTATTAATATTTATTGGTACTGTCCAAGGTGTTATAAATGCAAAGATGAGTAAAATATCCCATTACTTGAGACATCTGCTGACGGAAACAAGCATGCAGATAAGTTGTAATTTAACAGATACAATAAAAATTAATACAAAGTGATAAGAGAACGTAGAGAAGGAAGGCTCCAACTGCATAGGGTTTTCAGGAAAGGCCTCTCAGATGTTAAAAAATGGGAAAGTTCTCATCTACCAGGGCTTTCCCAGAAGGCACAGGACAAAATGGTGCTTTGTATTGTGCCTCCTATGGACTTCACCAAATTTGGGGGGATTGGTTCTTCCCGTGCCTGTGCTACCCACTCCTTTTTCCTTGCCAGTCTATTTTGAATTACCACTGTACATACAGTACCATGTATTTGTGCCACAAATATTCCATTATATCTCCTGGTCATGATGAGTTCTCTGTTATTTAACAATGGAGACACATTTGTCAGCATGCACTGGATCCTTCTTTGTGTGTATGGCAATTTTCCATTACAAGAATATTGAAGAATCAGAACAGAAGCAGCACGTGAGATCCAAGCATCTGCCTTAATCTCTCTCATTTGTAAACATGTCATGGCAGAGCTCCGTTTTGGTTGCTGCTGTGGGTGGCAGATTCTTCTTTGGCCACACCAACATCCTCCATCAAGGGTGAGGAGCCAGAGTTTTCTACCTTTTGAGGTGGTAGTGGCAACAGATGGGAGGGAAAAGTTCTTCTGTCAGAGTTTAAGAGGTAATGGGGTTTTTCTTGTTGGGGCTTGGGTGTGTGGTGAGATGGGAGGTATTGGTGAGGAAACAGCTTCTGGCATATGTGATTTCTGTTAGGAAATAATAAAAAATCATAAAGTAGTGTAGGCCATTTGCAAACTTATTTGCAAAATTATTTTTCTCTGGGCACATGTGTTCAGAATTCTGCTTTACAGACACTGAAATGTGATGTGTTTATAATTTGGTCACTAGATACATATGCTGAATCAGTGTTGGTACATATCTATTCTTCTCTGTGGCTGGTTTTGGAAACTATATACGTGTACCTAATCAGTGTTGGTAAATACCTGTTATTCCCTGTGGCTGTATCACCTTTCTTCTAGTACCTTTCACTGTTGACTCCAGTCCTCATTATCTCTACTCCTTTTCTGGGCTTAGCTCCTGCTAGAGAATGAAAATCTTAGTGCCTTTTCCTCCACAATGATTTTTAAATCCTTTTCCTTTGTACCAGCCTTAGGTAGGCCTTGCTCACTTCTCTGTTAGAAAGTAACTGTGATATCTTTAGACCAGTATCACCTCAGGACTATTTTTTTTTTTTTAAGTAGTATCTTTAAAAAAAAAATTCAGTTGTGCTTTAAGTGGAAGTTTACAGTCTGGGTCTATTTGTCATACAAATACTTGCACTTACACTTGTAACTCTAGCTGCTCCCCCCACCCTGTGACAGCACACTCCTTTCTACCCTTTATTTCCAATGTCCGTTCAACCAGCTCCTGTCTGCCTTCTTATCCTGTCTTTGGACAAGAGCTGCCCAGTTAGCCTCATGTGTATATTTAAGGCAACAAGCACAGCCTTTGCCAGTGTTGTTTGATATCTTATGGTCTAGTCCAGTCTTTGTTAAGACATTTCTTGATGCTGTAACTACAGAGTGGCTTTTGTCTGCTGTTTTGACCTGAATACTTAAAGACCGTTTTGTATTGTGATTCTTACTCTTCTTTTAGTACAATTATTGTCAAAGTCCTCATACTACTCCCTGATGTAGGAAGCTGCCATTATTGATGAAATTATGTGATGTCCTTCAGATATATTGGGCAGAAACAGTATGGAGGACCCTACCCTTCTTAATGTTAAGATTAATTCACATACCATAAAGTCCATCCTGTTAAGTGTCTGATTCAGTGGCTTTTTAGTATACTCACAGGTTGTGCAGCAGTCACCACTAATTCCAGAATGTTTTCATCATCCCTCAGAACAACATTAACGGTTACTCCCCATTCTTCCTTCTTCTCGACCTCTGGCAACCAGTAGTCTGCCTTCTGTCTTTACAGATTTGCCTCTTCTAAAAATAAATAGGATCATAAAATATGTGGCCTTTTGTGACTGTGTTCTGTCACTTAGCATAGTGTTTTCCGGGGTCATTCATGTTGTAGCACTTGTCAGTATTTCATCCCTTTTTGTGGTTGAATAATATTCCTTGTTATGGATGTACAACCACATTTTATTTATCCATCCCTAAGTTGTTGAAAATTTGAGCTGCATCTGCTTTTTGGCTGTTATGAGTAATGATGCCATGGATATTTGTATGCAAGTTTTATGTAGACTTTTTTTATTTTTCTTGGAAATTTACCTAGGAATGGAATTGCTGATGTCATATGGTAACCCCACATTTAGCTTTTTGAGGAACTGTTAAACCTTATTCCTAGATACTCCTGACACTACAGTCTGTCACAGTCATTGTGAGATACAGATTCACACAACTGTTTCTCCTCTGTCAAGTCAAAGCAGTCTCAATGCTGAACTTTGTCTCATGCAGCACCTGTGCTGAAACAGTTTTTTATTCAACTGTAAGAGGTTCTAACATTTAACCTCAGAAATCTTAACTGTCTTTTTATATTCCCTTTCAACTTACCACCCCTCAAAACATAGTTGCTCCTTAGGCATAATAAATATGTACTGACTTCAGTGTATATATGGTTAATGGCTCTGTGTCCTCTGAGTATTTCTGGCAAACATGTTTCCCGTGTAGCTACTGTGAATTTTCTCTAGGGCAGTGATGGTATTTCTTTCAGCTCCTGGCACGTTGCCAGATGTTGACAGATATTTAATAACTTTTTTTTTCTTTTTTCTCGGTGCACCTGAAATTCATACTTGAAATTCTTCTTGACTTGTCATTAAGAATTTGAGACCTTTTATAAGAATGTGGAAAAGCAGTGCCTTGTGAAAGTATCCAGACACGTCAAGTTTGATGGGTGTGGCTACTAGAAACTGACTTGAGCAAAGCCATGAGCCACAGACAGAGACAAACTTTGTTGATTGGCTGAATCTAAATAGAACGCCCAAGCTCAAAAACCAAACCCACTGCGATTGCGTTGATTCCGACCCAGGACCATCCTATAGGACAAAGGAGAACTGCCCTATAGTTTCCAAGGAGCGCCTGAGGCATTTGAACTGCCAGAAGGCTTAATCACCGTGCCACCAGGAAGGCCCAGGTATTTGAAAATGCGGAGACTAAGGTGCTTCTAAAATGTGCCTTGTAAATGAATCAATTGAAATGAGAATTTGAGTCAGCCAAAGTCAAGTGCCTTCGAGTCAGATTCTTGGCTTATATGGGAGATGGTTTCATATTTGAAGTTTATGTCTGTCATGTGCATAAAAAATTAGTTAGGTTAATACTACTCTGGGTAACTTAGTTCTTTGTAGACGAACTCATAAAATATAAAAAAATTTTTTTTGTAGCCTATGAATTCTAACAGAAGCATAATGAGGAGAGTTTTTATATCATAATGCAAGGTGTCCTCTGGATGTTTCTATATACCTAATTCATGGCTTGTCTAGAGAACTAAAGAGATCTAAAGAAATAATAATTTGTTAGTGTCACTGTGACTGTTATTAAATGTGTAGTATTTTGGAGAAAAGAGGAGATAGGTATTGGAAAATAATTTTAATAAGGCTTCTATCTTAAGCAAATTAAATTATTTGAAAATTTAAGCTCACGTAGAAGAGGTAAATATTTTTAGAGTTTTTTTACTTATGAGTCTCTTTCAGTGAGCCTCCCCATTATGTTTATCATGTGAGTCCATTTGCAAAAACTCTCTTTATAAATAATTTCAAAGACAATGTCAAGCACAGAGTAAGGCATACTTGTAATTTATTTTCTAATGTTGACTTAACATTAAAGGTTCTTTTAAATGTAGAGCCAAGCCATTTAAATATTTGACATTTCGTTCTAGTTTTTTTGTAAATTTGTGTATTTCTAACTTATTTGGTACTGTCTTCTGCATGCTTCTTATATGTCAGAAGCTGTGAAACCCTGGGGGCATAGTGGTTAAGAGCTGTAGCTATTAACCAAAAGGACAGCAGTTTGGATCCATCAGGTGCTCTATAGGGCAGCTCTGCACTGTCACATAGGGTCACTCTGAGTCGGAATTGACCTTACTGCAGCGGTTTATTTGTTTGTGCCGGTTGCAGGTTATTTAGCAACTCCTGGTCTGAACCCTTAGGGAACTTAGAGACTTTTAGGGTACACAGGCAAGAAAACAGGCAGCTATAGCAGGGACATGGGCTGCAATAGGGAAAACTATAGGGTGCCATGGGGGTTTCTAATCTGCTCTTGGGGGCACATGGGTGATATTTCATTTGAGACTTGAAAGATAATCAGAAGTTAAACAAATGAATGGGCGGCAACTAAGAGTGACGGCAGGGTGCCAGGGTGGGAAAGTGAGGCTGGAGAATTGCAGCCTCCAGTGAGTAGCCTCATTTGGGGCTCCAGCGTTTCTTTATACTGGCAAGGGGTTGCAGTCTGGCTGGTAGGAGAGTGTAGTAGGGGTTAGATGATTTATAGCAATCAAATCTGAACTTAAATTATGTATTTGAAGTAATTTTGAAAGCCTGAATGGGAAAGGACTAAAGCTATCTCCTGCAGTCCTTTGGAGGTACCATTGAGTAGCGAGTATAAAGGAAAAATGGTATGCAGAGAGAAGTGAAAGAATTTCAGTGCCAGAGTTCAGCAAGGAATGGGGGGGGGGGAGTGGCAGGGAGAGAGAGACCTGGTGGTGCAGTGGGTAAGTGCTCAGCTACTAGCCTGAAGGTTGATGGTTTGAACCCACCAGCGTTTCTGCAAGAGAAAGATGCTTCTGTAAAGATTATTGTCAGGTGCTGTCAAGTCTGTCACCGCTTGGATGACCCTACAACAGAATGAAACACTGCCTGGCTGTGCTCCATCCTCAACAATGATCGTTATGTTTCGGCCCATTGTTGCAGCCATTGTATCAGTCTGGCTCCTCCAGGGTCTTCCTCTCTTTCACTGAGCCTCCGGTTTATCAAGCATGATGACTTTTCCAGGGACTGGTCCCTTCTGATACCATGTCCAAAGTATATCAGATGAAGTCTTGCCTTCTTTGCCTCTAAGGAGCTTTCTGGTTATACTTCTTTGAAGATGGATTTGGTCTGTCTTTACAAAGCTATAGAGATTACAGCCTTGGAAACATTGTGGGTCAGTTCTGCTGTGTCCGGTAGGGTCCAGTGAGTCGGAATCAACTTGATGGCTATAGGTTTGGCTTGGGAAAGGGTGGGGCAAGATGTATAATAGATAAAGTTGGAGAAGTAAATAGGGACAGATGTGTGTGGTATTGTAAATCATGATACGGACTTTATACTTGACTCTACAGACAGTGGGAGCCATTTGTAGGCTTATAAGCAGGTAATAACAAGTTTAGATTCATCACTTAAAGGATTGATTGGCAACATAGACTAGACAAAGGAGAATGTAAGAGTGACTGGGTGAGAGATGCTGATGGTGTGGACTAGGGAAGTTACGGAAGGGGTGGGGAGTGACTAGAATCACTGGGACTTGTTGATTTATATGATGTGGGGAGGGATGAGAAGAGCCAAAGATACTGCCCAAGTGTCAGGCTTGAGGAGCTGGACATTACTGTTCATTCTAGCTAGCCAGAACAGGAAACGAGGAGGAGCATGGGTGGGAGGAAAGATAATGAGGTCAGTTTTGATATAGTGACTTTGAGGTGCCTGTTCAATAACTAAGAAGAAATAACTATTGGATAGATCCATAAACCTAGTGCTCAAGAGAGAGATCTGGATAGAAATGGACTTGGGGGTTACCAAGCACTTGCAGTAGTAATTTATTTCAGTGAAGGTGCAGTTCTCTAGGGAGAGTGTAAGGTTGAGAAGATGGCGAGGATGGACTGCAGAGAGAGAGGCCAAGAATTAGATCCAGAGATGGAGGAGGAAAACAAGAGTGGAGCAGTATACCACTTATTGGCTGTACTCTGCAGCTCTGAGAAAAACCAGGACCTTGTAGGTGGACTCCTAACAGCCAGGCAGTGTTTCCAGAGGAGTGCTTGGTTAGTACCATGTACTACACAGGGGTCAAGTGAGGTAGTGCGTTGTCGGGGCTAAATCGGGCATTTTAAACAAGAGAAAAATTCTGCTGAAGAATTTTGGACAACAAAGCTTAAATCATAACACACTAGATTATATCAAAAACGTTTGATGGCCCTCATAGTTAGTGGTTTCTTTCAGAGCCGAGCAATGCAGAGTTCCACTTCTGTCTTCACTTACACCTGAACTGTTGTACTAAAGTCAAACCCGAATGTGTATGTGTACATACACACACACATATATATATTCATACTATTCAAAGTATTTCTTATTTTTTAAAAAAGGAAATAGCTTTATTTTTTCTGGTTGTAGAAATACCATATTTTCACTGTAAAACATTCAAGTAGTTCAGAAATGTATGCAGAAACTACAAGCCTTGACTCTGCTACTAGGAGATAATTACTGTTTTCATGATCATCTTTCCAGATAGCTCTGAAGATAGGCATAGATTAATGAAATCTACTGCGATCTTATATCAAAAATAATATGTGCTTTTTTAGTCAAAATATGGGTTCAGTTAAAAGTATGTATTTTTTTATGTCAGTAAATATAGCTCTACATCATCTATAATTATTACAGAGCATCACATTTCTGTGGATGCATATAAATATGTATTTTGTTAACCAGTTCTTTATTGATAGACAGTTAAATATTCTACACATTAGCCTTTAAAATTGGGATGGATGCCCAATGTGATATCAAGTCCCTGACATGGAATTGCAGGGTCAAAAGCTAAGCACTTGCAACAACTTTATTTTATCATAAAATAAGGTTAAGTTATACATAATATATTCACACAATGCAAAATTCAGCCAGGACAAAATGGTACCCCCCAAAATTTAAGCAACCCTTCTACCTCAGATCTGTTTCTACTGTCTGGGGATAATCATTGTTAGCAGTTACTTGTATATATGCATTTTTAAGTTTATATATGCATGGGCAGACTTTGAAATTTATTTTTATATTGTATTCATTTTCAATAGATAATACCTGCCTATAGAAAAATATTTAAATATATTGAAGGAGTAAAAATTCTGGTCTTCTAGTGTTTGTCCCTCCAGCCACTTATTTCTTCTCCTTAGAGGTATCAGCTGTGAAGTTTTTTGTGAATTCATTCTATTTGTCATTTATCGTTTCACTATTTGTGGTATTATTTTTCACACACAACTTTATTTTCATGAAGTTGTGTTTATTATTTTTTTAGTGGCTGCTGAGTTGTGTGTCAGAATTAGACAGGTCTTTACATTATAATTTATATATATTCTTGCTTTTTTGGTCTATATCACACATACAAGTTTGAATTTACCACTACTGATGTGCTAAGTTTGTCATTCTGTTCTATAGATATAATGTAATATATTGGTCCAATTGAAGGACATTTGGTGGTTTTCATTTTTCCACTACAGTAAATGTACTTTGTATCTATTTATCTTTGCATACAGCATGCTGTCAAATAGAAGTGGAACTTTTCAGGCCACTCCCCTCCCACCCCCACCCAGTTCCCCACAGGAGCCTTTGCTGTGGATGATACCACTGGTGTTATGGACTGAGTTGTGACCTCCCAAGATGTGTGTCTTGTTGGTTGGGCTGTGATTCCCAGTTGTGTGTGGTTGTCCTCTGTTTTGTGATCTGATGTAATTTTCCTGTGTTGTGCTCCTAACTCCGTGATGTGAATGAGGTGGATGAGAGGCAAGTATGTTAATGAGGCAGGACACAGACTACAGAATTAGGTTATGTCTTGAGTCAGTTTCTTTGGAGAAAAGTTTCTTTTGAGAGAAGCCTGTAGACCTCATTACCTCAAAGAAGGAAGAGGCAGGAGTGGAATGTGTCATTTGGACCCGGGCCCCCTGCTCTGAGAAGCTCCTAGACCATGGAAAGGTTCCCCCAGAGCTGACTGAGAAAGGCTTCCCCTGGAGCTAGCACCCTGAGTTTGGAATCCTAGACTGTGAGAGAATAAACTTGTGTGTGTTAAAGCCCTCTGCTTGTGGTGTTTCTGTTATAGCAGTACTAGATGACTGAGATGACTGGCAAGGAGTGAAGTTTCCATTAAGCAAGTGGTGCTCTATCCACTGTGAGTTTTATCCCTTCTTGGTAACAGCCTCAGCACATTATTTCAAATCTGGCCAAGAGGAGGCCAGTTTTCCAGTAATACATCTTAACACGCTTGGGTTACCTGCTCTTCTGAGGTTCAGTGTTTAATCCTCTAAAAAGGATGAGCTTGAGTACATTCACATCCACCCAGAAAACTTGTTGCTATTGAGTCAATTCTGACCCTTGGCAGCCTTATAGGTCAGAGTAGAACTGCCCCATGGGGTTTCTAAGGCCGTGATCTCTGTGGAAACAGATGGCCACCACATCTTTCTCCTGTGGAGCAGCTGCTGGGTTCTAACTGCTGGCCTTTCTATTGGCATCTGAGCTCTTAACTGCTGTGCCACCAGAGGTCCTTACATTCATAGCGAAATGCCAAAAACAAAACTTATTTAGAAAAAAGAAATAGATCTAAATATGGTAAGGGCGTGTTTGAGTCATGACATGAAGGTTGAGTTTATTAGAAGTCAAATGTTTTTGATTGTTCTTCTCGAAAATTAGGTTTGGGCCCCCCCTTGCCTTCTAAGCCTGTGTTGTATCTTAGAATATTAGTTGGGATAAAAAAATGTAAAAACTATGTGGGTGTTTAAAATTAGTCATTTCATTTTACTTTTGTATCTTATTTTATGTTCGCTTTCATCTCTGTTCCAGCGACCTACTGCTGCTACAGTTTGTTCCTGTCACACATGATTGATATTCCTGATCCGTTCTCGAGTTCTCCCTCATCCAGTTTTATTTGACCCTAAACCTTGGTCCTCTTGCTTAGACTGTCAGTCTATTTCCTGTGACCTGACTGTGGCCATCCTTTCTTCCCTGCCCAGCACTGAACTGCCCCATTTGGGCTGGCTTTTTTTTTTTCTGATTTGTACTCCTCTTATTCCTTGCCTGCCTCCTCAGTTGCCTCTGGCTCTGGGCCTGCCTCCAGTGAGCAGGAAGGTAGAGCTACTGCTGCTGCAACTGAAATTGCTTCTTCAGCAGAGGTTGTTTATTCATGGTAGGCAAGCAGGCAGGTCATTAGCTACAAGCAGCTCTGATGTATTTTGTTAATTTTGAAGAGACTTTAAAAAAAAATGAAAGAAGTGCTACTAAACAGAGTTCTTCACTAACCTAATTCCTGCTCACCAGAAGTTAGAAAATCTACTTATAGATTCAAAGCTAGAAAAGTGCACAAACATTTTATCTTTTAATCTGAAAATCTAGTTTATACAAATGAGTCCAGATTTAGTTGAGAATTATAAGCAGATATCCTGAAGCTGAAAATCAGTATTATGGTGTTCTAGCAAAGACTCAGAAGTGTGAAGGGTGAAAAACATAATGAAATCTGTGTAAGTAGCTTATACTTCTGATACTTCATCTATTTCTCTTTGGATTTTATTTCAGGAGGGGATGAAACTGTTTGATTCTAAAAGTTGATTCATCCTGGTGTTCTTAAGTACTTCAAGTTTTTAATGCAAGCAAAAAGTACCAAGCAAGTATCTTGCTTTTTCCCTTTACAATCTGCATATCCTAACCAAAAGTTGCCAGTTCACATTCACCAAGGGCTCCTTGGAAACTATGGGGTAGTTCTGCTCTGTCCTGTAAGGTTATGAGTTGGAATTGACTCCACGGCAACAGGTTTTTTTTTTTTTTTTTTTTTTTTTTTAGTTCTCTGTGTCAAGTTAACAGTTTTTGTCCCCCACTTTGGTAATGCAGTGTTTTTGCTCTGTTTCATTTCCACTTTGTGTACCTGAAACCCTGGTGGCATAGTAGTTAAGTGCTACAGCTGTTAACCAAAAGGTTGGAATCTAGCAGGTGCTCTTTGGAAAATCTATGGGGTAGGCAGTCCTGTAATGTCGCTGTGAGTTGGAATCAACTCACTGTAATTAGTCTTGAAACGTTTGGACTGTAACAAGATATTTTCCACTAATTATGTGTTTAAAAAATTGATTTAGTTGTAGTGTAGTAAATATGAAAATTAAATCCAGTTGTCTTTATAAAGAAAATATTAGTTAATACCTTCTTAGAAGCCTTTTGTTTGTATTTCATAAAGATTTTTAATACCTTTATTGACACATCATTCATGTACTATACAATTTACCCATTTAAAGTGTATAGTTCAGTGTTTTGTAGTGTATTCACATGTTTTGAAGATACCGCATAACTATATTTTGGAGTGTTCTGTAGCTGTTAGCAGTCATTTCCCATTTTTCCCACCTACCACACACCCCTCGCCCTAGGCACCGCTAGTCTGCTTTGTGCCTCTGGATTTGACTGTTCTTGATAGTTCGTGTAAATGGAGTTACCCAACATGTGGTCTTCTGTGATGGCTTCTTTGACTTGGCATACTGTTTTCTAGGTTCATCCATGGTGAAGTGTGTCGGTGGTTCATTCTTTCTTGCTGCCAGATAACATTCCATCATTTGTGTGTGGCTGGCACCTTTTGTTCTTGTTCATCAGCTGAATAGACATTAAGGTAGTTTTCACTTTTTGGTTATCATGAATAGTACTGCTGTGACTATTCACATACATCCTTTTTTGGATACATATTTACAGTTCTGTGGAGTAGATAGCTAGGAGTGGAATTGCTGGCCCACATGGTGTCTCCATGTTTAACTTTTTGAACAGTTGTCAGACTGTTTTCCACAGTGGCTATACCATTTTATGTTCTTACTGGCAGCTTATGAGGGTTCCAGTTTCCTTGTATCCTTATGAACACTTGTTATTGTATAACTTGATATTAGTTGTCCTAGTGGGCGTGAAGTGGTGGCTCTTTGTTCTGATGACCACTTCTTAATGATTAGTGATATTTAATATCTTTTCATGTATTCATTGACCATTTGTGTATCATCTTGGGAAAATGTTTATTCAGATCCTTCACCAATTTTAAAATTGGGTTATTTGTTGTATTATTAAGAACCTTGGTAGCACAGTGGTGAAGTGCTCAACTAGTAACCGAAATGTTGGAGGTTTGATCCCATCAGCTAAAGATGTAGCTGTCTGTTTCTGTAAAGATTTCAGCTTTGGAAACGGTGGGGCAGTTCTGCTCTGTCCTATAGGGTCAGTGTGAGTTGGAATTCAGCATAATGGCAGTGGGTAGGGTTATTTAATTATTGAATTGTAAGAGTTCTTTATATATTCTTGTGTTAGACCCTTATTAGGTAAATGATTTGCAAATATTTTCTCCTCTTTAAATTGGCTTTACATTTCTTGTTCATGTTTATAGCACATTTTAAATTTTGACGTAGTCCAATTTATCTAGTTTTCCTTTTATTGTTTGTGCTTTTGCTGTTCTATCTAAAAAACCATCACGTAACCAAAGGTTGGAGCCCTGGTGGCACAGTAGTTAACAGCTATGGTGAGCCGTAGCTGCTAACCAAAAGGTCGACAGTTTGAATCCACCAGCTGCTCCTTGGAAATTTTATGGGGCATTTCTGCCCTGTCTTACAGGGTTGGTATGAGTTTGGAATCAAGTTGATGGCAATAGGTTTTTGGCAACCCAAGGTCACTAAGATTTATTCCTATTTTTTTCTTGAAGTGTTACTGTTTTTAGCTCTTACATTTAGTCTATGATGCTTATTGAATATGGTGTGAGATAAGGGTTCAAATTCATTCTTTCAGTGGTGGCTATTCACTTGTCCCAGTATCAGTGAATTGGCTGGACACCCTTGTCAAAAATCGCTTGATAAATGTAGGAATTTATTTCTGGGCTTTCAATTCTGTTTTATTGATCTGTAGGTCTATGCGTCAGTCAGTGCCAGGTGTTTTAATTACTGTAGCTTTGTGGTAAGTTTCGAAGTTGGAAAGTGTAAGTCCTCCACTTCTTTTTTCAGGATTGTTTTTCTTCTTTTTTCAGGATTGTTCCAGGAAACTGTGGCACAGTGGTTAAGTGCTATAGCCGCCAACCAGAAGGTTGGCGGTTCAGGTCCACCAAGTCCTCCTTGGAAACTAAGGAGGACAGTTTTGCTCTGTCCTATAGGATTGCTGTGAATTGGAACTGACTCTAGGGCAACAGGTTCATAAAAGATCCTTTCTGGTTTGGTGGTTGAGTGCTAGGCTGCCAACGGAAAGATTAGCAGTTTGAACTCACCAGCCACTGCATGGAGAAAGATGTGGCTATCTACCTTTATAAAGCCTTGAAAACCCTATTGGGGGGGGTTGTGCTCTCCTTTAGGGTTACCATGACTTGGAATCAACTCTGGCATTTTTTTTTTAATCATAAAGTGTAAGGTCTAGTATTACCTTCCACTTTTCTAATATATTGTAACCTAGTATATCATAGAAATACCTGTGTGTCTGTGGTTCTAAATAACTAAATTTTTTGGATAGCAGGTTTACTTTTTATTGTCCAAACCTGTATTTTAATAATTATGGATAAAAAATCATTGTAAAATATGTTATGTAATTTTTTATTATATGTAAGAAAAATGCTTGGAACACAGTTTAACGTCTGTGTAATTTAGAAGCATTATTGTAAAACGCTAGTTTTTGCTTAGTGTTATTTCCAGGTGCTTTTTGTGTATCAGACTGTGGACTCCTGTACAGAACAGTTGTTTTTAGAGTTCATCCTCCTGTGCCATTTTCCCTTTATTCTTCCCATGTTTGTCAGCTCTTACTTAAAAAGAAACAGAGAACAATATTTTTTAAATTACAGAAGTAATAACTATTGCTTATAAAGCACTTTACATAG